>CM065805.1:173771143-183771143 GCA_033398695.1 Orobanche coerulescens
ACCCAACCCAATTCAATCTATGACACAGCCAGCCTAAGAACCAGTCTGTCCTAAACCAAGCCTAACCCAGCAACAATCTGTTATTATTTATTACTCCCGCCGTCCCGCCCAAAGGTTTACATTTCTATCAAAAAGTAGTCCCTTTAGTAAGTTTACATATATCACTTTTTACAATCAAATCAAACAATCACTTTTTACTTTTTAATCTTCACCACTCATTCATCATCAATAATTTTTACTTTTTAATCTCTACCACACATTTAATCATCATTACTTATACCAATCATTACCTAAAATATACCAAATATACCCCCTCTGTCAACCTTTAGCTGGGACAAAGGGAGTATATATTTAAAATTTATAATATAATAATTTTTTTTATCTTTTTATGAAAATAATATTTTTATAATATAATTTTAAAAGTATTAAAGAATATTTTTTTTCTACTTTTTTCTTTTTTACAGATAACAAACCGGACTTCCAATCTAAACCGACCGGGTACTGAACCAACCTATTATACATCGAACCCAGTGGGAATATGGACCTTTATCCATTTTTAATATAAGAAAATTGAATCAAGTGGGAATATGAGCCTGTACCCATTTGATACTCCGATTTTCCTTTACAGTTGACCCGGCACGGGTGTTAATAATGCTTATTGACTTTGAGTAGATATATGTAGTGAGTGTAATTTGGGTTTCACTTGGGTGTATGTTTATTAGTAATTTAGAGTAGATAAAGTAATGATGTTGATGTGTGAAGATAAAGGTGGAATTAAAAAAGTAATGATCTTGATGTGTAAGGATAAAAGTGGAATTAAAAAGTTTCCTTATTTAGAAAAAGTTAAGTGTAAAGAAAGATTGTGGACGGACGAAAATAGCAAATGTAAAAAAAGATCGTGGACGAAGGGAGTATAAGAATATTCTTTTGTGCTCAAGTTTAATAATAATTATTTTGATATGTAAATTGTCGGTTATAACTATTGGAATATATGCGAGTCAACTATTTATATTCAAGCCATCTATTTTAGGCAACTCAGATATAATTAGGTGACTCAAATAGGTGACTCGAATGTATTGTAGATGACACTGATGCAATTATGTGACTCGAATGCACTCTACGTGACTCAGATGCAATTAGACCTGGCAAACGGGCGGGCTCGACCCAAACGGGTTGGGCAAAAAATGGGCGGGCCAAATCTGGGCCGGGCCAAAAAGACCCGTTTTTTTGGGCGAAAAATATTAGGCCCGTGGCCCGGCCCGGCCCGCGGGCCTCGACTTTTTTTTTGAAATATTATTTCTGAATAAATATAGAAATATTTTTCGATCCGTAATTATTATATTATTCACTATACTATCACAATTAATTAAATAAATATACAATCAAAAGACAAATATATAAATATTTTTATTTGATCATCATTTCATTTATCACTACTACTTTCTTATAAAAATTATAAAATAATATTATTATTGTTAAAGGAATAATACCCGTTGTGTGCCTAAGTCTGTTAGTTTATGGGCTTTCCTAGATAGGATTTGGCTGAGGCCTGTTTGTATGTACTTCACCCTATTTAAGGGAGCTCAATGATGGAATAATACAACACTTTGCCCTACTTTCTTGTCTTGTGTTATTTTCCCTTCAACACGTTATCAGCACGTGTCTAACCAACTGAGAAAAATCCCGGCCGAAAATTCTGAAAAAAAAAAACGAAAAAAATTTTTACGAAAAAAAAAAAAACCTACGCGCCGTCATCATCTACTTCCGCCGCCTGCCATCACCCGACCTCCGCCATCGGCATCTACCCGTCGGAACCTCCCAGATACGCACCGCACGACCGCTCGTCAGACCAGATCCCACCGCAACTCCGACTGAACCGCCACGCACAGATCGGGACGAAACCCTAGCAGGCCCGCGACCGCCTTCTCGCTGCTTTTCCCGACGTCCGACCTCCGTCGCCGCTTCATCCGCGCGAAGATCCTCCAGACGCGACCTCCTCCGGCTTCTCGACGCGACCTCCTCCCGCCGCTCCGATCGCGACTCCGTCCACCGCAACGCGTCGTGCCTCTCGCAATCGAGGCCCGTCGCCGGTTCCCCAAATCTCCGAGGCCGTGACATCATCCCCGCGACCTGCACTTAAGGAGAACACCGACCCTCTTGTGACGAAACCAGATCCGGTTGCTGACCCGACCCGCACGCAGTCTTATTTTCAGTTCGTTTCTGCTCCTATTCGCGAAACAAAGTACACAAATGCGAACCCTACTATCTGCAATGTGCGAATTTACATTTTTTTTATTTACTATTAATTGCATATTATACTCCGAATTTATTTATGCTTAATTTAACCAAAAGCATGATGCATCCATAATTTTAATTAAATTAAAATAAATTACTTAAGCAACTTGAATTAAAATAAATTCACGTTGAATTAATAATTATTGCGGTATAAGATACCTCTTTGACTGCATAAATACGTGTATAGATATACTCATAGGACTATGTGATTATATCTATAATTATATATATACTTTGCATGCATTATTAGTTATGGCATGTATATTAAGTTCATCATTAGTAGAACTTAGAGGACTTATTTCTACTATTAATATCGACTCGAACCGTGATAAAGTAATTTCATCGGTATAAAACCCCAATAGCATCGAAAGTAATTTTGACCATATCTTGGTTCTGAAAAATAATAACCCTCCACATTATTGAAAATTTTATCATGGAAAGTACTCATGATATCGTGAAAATTCATTTTCCTTTTTTTCTTGTCTCAAGATGGTGATCCAACTCGTCCCGAATTTGACATCTTGGACTCGAAGGGCTTGAGTACCATAGATGGGTTTCGACGTAGAGACCACTTTTATCGCTAAGGACTATAGTGCTACTATCTTTGAAAAGCGGCGAAGTACCGTCGACAAGACCAAAGCTAGTGCATTAATGTTCCTTAGGCGACATATCGACCCGAGCCTAAGGTGGGAATATCTGCAGTTGAAATCCCGAAAGAATCGTGGGATGCCCTTAAGGGCCGTTTGGGAACATCCACAATACTTTGCTCCCGAGTTGGCCGTGCGGTGGAATGAAATCCGCTTGCTTGATTATAAACGGATCAACGATTTCAACAAAGATATGCTCCGTCAAGGCACGCCTTAATTTACGTGGAAAGGACCTCACGAGAAGATGATATGATTCGAAAACTCTTTCCACTTTCCCTACTTCCGCCCTTATACTAGCGAACCAAGATAGGCCGGAGTATGACAATAAACGCATCACTACCTTCAATAAGCTTATCAACCTACCGCAAGTGGCCGAGAGGCACAATGAAGTATTGGTGAGCAACAATGCCAGGCCGGTGGGACAAAGAAAGTTCCCGAGGCCAACTATGGCAAAGTGAAAGGTGGAAAGAAACCCAATGCACAGGGATCGGTCATGGCAACCCCAAACCACAACGTGGAAGAGGGCACAGTGGTCGAGGACGTGGTCGAGGACGTGGGGGTTCTTCAATGTAATGAGTAGACTTGGTGCTCCCGGCTCTTCTGGCCAAGGAAACAAAGCACCTACCCCCATGTCGCTCCCAAAGTCGAGTTGGCAATGAACCGTGCTATCGATGTGGAGATCTTTGGACATTGGTACAAGAACCGCCATGCAAGTAAACAAGTCGCGGACACTACAAGAAATATAGAGAGTCCAAAGAACGGAGGCTCACTATATGGAGGAAGATGCTCTCGACGAGTCCCCGACGTCAATTTCACGATCACCGATAATCGCAATGAGCCATACGTGTCACGATCATTAGAGGCACCCCTTTATGACCGAATGTTTTCATTATGTTTAATTTATAGTTTACTTTTGTCATTGTTAACTCTTAACGATTTTTTCGATGTTTTTTTTTCAATTATGTTGTGTTGAAACTTTGTTTTTCTAGAACAAGATATTATTATTGCTTACGTTATATCCATGGCTTTATTTCAAGAAATGAATATTGCTTGCATGTTTATGGTTCGATTTTTTTCTCTCCTTTTCGTAGGAATGAATCGGGAGAACTTGAATGTTTGGTTGTGAGTGGGACCACCCACACCATTCTTAGGAATAGGCTTCTATTCACGGAATTAATTGCATGTCAAACCTCGGTAACCACGATGAGGTCCTCCCAACTCATCCAAGGGCGAGGTAATGCCCGATTTTTATTGCCTAACGGCACTCTTATCCGAGTTACCGATGCTCTATACGCACCTAGGGCCCCTCGAACCTTACTAAGTTTTAAAGATATACGTAGCAATGGTTTCCACGTCGAAACCCACTGTGAGAATGGAATCGAGTTCCTTTATATTACATCTAATGAATGTGGACGTAAACGCATATTAGAAAAACTTAAGAGTCAAAATAGTGGATGTACACCACAACCATTAGGGTATTCGAATCCTATCTTTGTCACCATAAATGAAATTTGGGACAAAGACTCATATAGGCTTTGGCATGATAGACTAGGTCATCCTGGTCGAGATATGATGATCCGTATCCTAAAGAACTCGCACGGACATCCTTTCTTTCGAGCGAAAAAGGGGCAACAACTCAACACGAAGAACAGTATTGATGTTAACCTTGCTATGTCATCCAAAGAAATAGAGGCATATACCCCTTCTAAGCAATTGACTATGTCAAAAGCACATCGCTCATTCTCGCAAAGCCTGCTCTTTAGCTAAAGTAGGAGCGAGACCTTCCTACACTAAAGATACTAAAGCGAACATCCCATTCTTACAACGTATACAAGGAGATATTTGTGGACCCATCCACCTGCATGCGGACCATTTAAGTACTTTATGGTATTGGTGGATGCTTCGACACGCTGGTCACATGTCGCACTCCTTTCCACTCGAAATGCTGCATTTGCAAAACTCCTAGCTCAGATCATTCGTCTAAGGACTCACCATCCTGATCACCCTATCAAGTCTATTCGACTCGATAATGCAGGAGAATTTACATCTAAAGTATTTGATGACTACTGCATGTCAATCGGAATCGATGTAGAGCATCCCGTTCCCCATGTGCATACACAAAATGGTCTCGCAGAGGCAACCATTAAAAGAATCCAAATGGTTGCACGAGCATTGGTTTTGCGCACCAATCTGCCCATCTCTGCTTGGGGATATGCAGTCCTACATGCAGCCGTACTTATTCGTTTCAGACCCACCGTTGGCCAACCATTTTCTGCGTACCAGTTGGTAACTGGATATGAACCGGATATTTCACACCTACGCATATTTGGTTGTGCAACATATGTGCCGATTGCGCCCCCACAACGCAATAAAATGGGTCCTCAGAGACGTTTATGTTGGGAATAGTGCCCTAGGACATTCGATGTGCCTAGATTTGTAATTGTCACATTTAAATAAAGTTATTTGATATCATTTATTTCTCGTTGATTATTATAATGTGTGCATGTTTTAATATTATAATAATCGAATAATAGTTATTCACGAATAATAAGATTATTCAAACGTCCCTGGTAAAATCGCGTTGAGTAGAGACTCAAGTGATTAATATACTAGTATAAGTTTGATTGATAATCATCTGATGATTATGCGTATGGTACGGATCAATCTTATGGGTATTGGTTGGAGAACTAATACTGGACCGACCCGCATTGAGATCACTGCATGGAAATGTCATAAGTGAATCTCAATACAGTATGTCAATAAATCCTTGAACCTGAGATTATCATAGAGTCCAACATGATAATCGCTATGCCTTGACGTAATCCAACGTCATCGAAACATGGTGATCATAAAGGTTAGCGATCGGGATTAGTGGGAGTCATGTAGAGGGCAATGAATAATCAAGATGGGGATTTGTCCTCTTTTAAGTGAGAGAGATATCTCTGGGCCCTCGATAAGTAGGGTGAAGGAAATGCATGGCCATGCTCAAATGAAGAGTCATTTGATTCAATCTCTACTTAAGATCGAGAAAGCATTTGAACATAAATAAGTATGACAGACTCCATGACTTAGTTCAAATATGATATCGCGTGACAAAGGGATTTGACACGTTAAAAGGTTTAATGGACTATTAACTTATATTATTTGGGTAATCATAATGTCTTGCTAGAGGCTTATGATTTATTATTTAATAAGGTATTAAATAATTGCCAACATAATATAAGCCTTTTAGGTCGCACATACGACAATTATAGACAAGTAGGAATAAATATCAATCGGGAATAATAAATATAATATTGGATATTATATTTATAAGGAGATTAAATAATAAAGTAATATATATAATATTGGATATTATATATATTGTATTATTTAATAAGTTGAGGGGCAACTAAGCAAATACTAGATTATTGAATCTAGGGTTTACTTAGTATAAATATAAGGTCTTGGACAAGGAGTTGTAACTGAAAACAAGACCTAAAATCGGCCCTTCAAGAAGAAGAAAATCGGCCATCTACATTATACCGTAGGAGAACTGAGTCGGTCGTTCCTCTTCCCTTAGTTGATCTTGATCAATAGTACAATCCTTCTAGTAAGGAATTTGTGTTGTACTATTTATCAATATTATTCGTAAGGATCTAGCAATCCGCCTTGTGGAATTGTTCGTGTGTGGATCACCGTAAGAGGAAGGAGATATTCATCCGCTTCTAGTCCGGATCTAGATTTGTTCAATCGGATTAAGGTAATTCGATTAACTCTTTAATTAAACAATTAAATTGCATGCGATCCTAAATTGGGTTTTCACTTTTATTGTTCATTGCGCTTTTACTCCGATTATTTTGTATTCGATACATAGAAAACCCAACGGTGGTATCGAGCCAACTTGCATGTAATTTAATTGTTTATGTAGAACATATTTATGTGTAAATTATGTTCCTGATTATGTTTATAAAATATAGATTTTATAAAATATTTTTTTGGTTTAATTTGATTAAATCGGATCGTCAAAAATAATTTTTTCGGAGCTGCAAAATCGTCATCGAATCGCTGGAACAGATAACAGTAGTCGGGCGATTCGGTCCGGTCCGGTCGGGTCGGGCCTGGACCCGCGAGTTGTATTAATTAGCAAAAATGATTTTGCATCACCAGGGTTCGAACCACGGAGGTCCAGCAGCGGCCTAGCGACTTACCATGTGCGCTGCGAGTTTGTTTTGGAAATAATACACGGAAGGTTTTATTAAAGGCAAATAAATCTGTTTTAAATATTGCAAAAACACTTCCGCAAAAACTGGGATTCGATCCCGCGCCAGTGGGCTATCCTTCAGCACCACTTTCCATCTCGGCTGGATCTTGTTTTGGTAACTTTTCAGTAGTTCCTTTTATAAGTCCTTTTGTTATAAAAGTAAATTTGGAAATAATAGTTGCAAAATGTTGCAACTGCAACCGCCAGGTTTCGAACCCGGGCAAACCCGTGCCCAGATCTCGCTGGCAGCCATCTCGGCCAGAGTCCAGTTTTGTTCATGTGATGACTCAAATTTTAATTATTGTCTGATTGTCAGATAAATTGATTATTTAGTATATTACATGCTTTATTAATTATTTGATAATTATTTATGGTATGTGTGTGGTGTATGGCATGACCATAAATTGACCAATGTGATTGGATAATTTAATTTCTTATGGGTTGGTTTTACGGCTGCGTGTCGTTTAATTATAATTGGTTTTACGGACTGCGAGTCGTCTATTTAAATTGTTTATTATTTTACGGCTGCGTGTCGTTTGTACTTCTTGTAATTTAATTTATTAGTGTAGTATTAAATTTCATTAATGTAATGAAGACAAGAAGGACGAGATAGATGGACTCGGGAGCAAATTGATCGCGTATGACGTTCAAGGAGTTGGAAGATCAATGAAGACCATATTTAACCCTTTAGATGACCTTTGTGATTTTCATGTTGGCTCATGAAAATCACGTTAGATTATGGTCATGCTATACACGGTCCTATGCTTTATTGTCATGTGATGCGATGTATGTTTAAATTTATGCATGTATGTGATGCTATGTATGTTTAGATGTATGTTAGCAAACATAGACATTAACATAGGATAAAAATCCCTCGTTAAAATTTTAATGCCGTTCATTTGAAAAACACCTATCAAGACTTCGATCATCATGAGTGGGTCATGCCAAAGCTGGGCACTCGGATTATCTTAGTAAGGTAGGATAGGTAATGGTGATACCTATACGTTTAATGAATTTGGAAATCAAAATGGTTTTGAACCTTAAGGCATAAGATGGGATTATAACATGCTTGGGCATACGATGCCAAATCCCATGACATAATCTAAGAGTTACATATGATGTAATCGATAAAGAGTTATCCACCTAAAGTAGTTCAATTCTAGGCGTCATGCCAAAGCTGAGTTTAGGATTGTACGAAATGGGATCTTAGCCCACTAAAATTACAAATGTTGTAAATTGAGGGTACTTTGTTTTAGTGGGAGTATTTTTCGAGAAATAAAATAATGTGACTAAATATTTTGCATATTGAATTTTGTAGAATGGCATCAAACAACACATCCACCATTTCATTGCGATCCGTCCTTGAAAAGGACAAGCTGAAAGAAAATGGCAGCAACTATCTGGATTGGATCCGGAGCCTGAGAATAGTTCTCAAGCAAGAAAGAAAGCTGTATGTTCTTGAGGAAGAAATTCCCGATGAGCCAGCTGACAATGCAAATAAAGCAACAAAAGACAAATGGAAGAAACATTGTGATGATTCCATTGATGTCGGTTGTCTTATGTTGGCCACCATTTGTCCGAACTTCGAAGAACTGGAGGAAATGGAAGCTTATGAGCTAAATGCTCACCTCAAGGAAACTTTCTCGAAGCATGCTAGGCAAGAGAGGTATGAGACCTTTCAAGCCTTGTATGCTTGCAAGATGGTTGAGGGACATCTGTCGCTCACGTGCTCAAGATGAAAGGATATATTGATCATCTTGAAAGGCTTGGTTTTCCACTTTCTAAGGAGCACTCCACGGATGTGATCCTAAACTCATTGCCCGAAAGTTTCGGTCTTCATTATGAACTATAATATGAATGAGATGGAGAAGTCCATTCGAGCCGCATGGGATGCTTAAAACTACTGAGAATATTAAGAAGAAACCAAACCATGTGTTGATGGTCGAAAGGAAATCCTTTAAGAACAAAGGCAAGGGCAAGGGTAAGGCAAAAGTTGCCAAATCTAAAGACCCTACTAGGCCGGGTTTCAAGGCTAAAACTCCCAAAGATGGAAATTGCCATCATTGCAATAAACCGACATTGGAAAAGAAATTGCAAGATTTACTTGGAAGAGCTAAAGCGTACTGGAGGCGGTGAGACCGCCATGTATATTTGTTATAGAAGTTAACTTATCTACCTCTAACTCCTGGGTATTAGATCTTGGATGTGGATCTCACATTTGTACAAATGTGCAGGGGTTGAGAAGCAGAGAGAATCAAGAAAGGGGAAGTAGATCTAAGAGTCGGCAATGGAGCAAGAGTTGCTGCTCTAGCCGTAGGAACTTATGATCTAGTTTTGCCCAATGGGCTTTTGTTAGTTTTGAACAATTGCTATTATGTTCCTGCTATGAATAGGAATATTATTTCGATTTCTACATTAGATTGTGAAGGTTACGATTTTCTTATTAAGAATGAGATCATTCGTATTTTCTTTGATGACTTGCTTTATGGTACTGCAAAGTTATATACTGGCCTTTACAATATTGATCTAGATGAGTCCGACACTTTGGAAGTCTATAACATTGCATCCAAGAAACCTAAGCTCAATGATTCTAATCCGACTTACTTATGGCATTGTCGACTTGGTCACATAAACGAGAAACGCATTTCTAAACTCCATAATGATGGACTTTTAGACTCTTTTGACTATGAATCATATGGGACATGCGAATCTTGTTTATTGGGCAAGATAACGAAGAATCCTTTCACCAGTCATGGAGAAAGGGCTAGTGATCTATTAGGCCTAATACATACTGATGTGTGCGGACCTCTTAGCACTCATGCCAGAGGCGGATACCAATACTTCATTACATTCACCGATGATTTTAGCCGATATGGATATGTTTATCTTATGAAGTATAAACATGAATCTTTTGAAATGTTCAAAATATTCCGTAATGAAGTCTGAGAATCAACTTGGCAAGACAATTAAAGCCCTTCGATCAGATCGAGGTGGGAATACTTGAGCCAAGAATTCGATGATCATCTTAGGAGTTGTGGAATTGTTTCGCAACTTACTCCTCCCGCACACCTCAAAGATAACGGAGTGTCCGAGAGGATGAATCGAACTTTATTAGATATGGTTCGATCCATGATGAGTCGAACAGAGCTTCCATTATCATTTTGGGGCCACGCCTTAGAAACAACAGCATTCACCCTTAACCGTGTTCCATCTAAAGCAGTTGAAAAGACACCATAAGAGAAATGGACTGGTAAAAGACCAAACTTTTCTTTTCTAAAGATCTGGGGTTGCGAAGCGTTCGTAAGGCGCCAAGTGTTTGACAAACCGGCAACGGATCTCGAAAGATGTTTATTTGTGGGATATCCTAAGGAAACTAAAGGATATTACTTTTACAAGCCCGCAGAGAACAAAGTGTTTGTTGCTCGAAATGCTGTATTCTTAGAAAGGGAATTTATTTCCAAAAGAGACAGTGGGAGAAGAGTAATTCTCGAGGAAAATCGAGAACCACAAGAAGACATCGCTTCACCGATGGAAACCGAACAAGCTCAACAAACAGTTGAAGAGCCCATTCAAAGTACACAAGTCCCACGCAGATCTGATAGGATGCGACATGAACCTGAGAGATATGGTTATCTCGTAACGGAGGATGATGATGCATCGCTCATAGATGATGAGCCTAGTACCTATACAGAGCCTTCAGACCAGAGTCCGAGGAATGGCTAGAAGCCATGAAGTCTGAGATGCAATCCATGTATGACAATCAAGTTTGGAACTTGATAGATCCACCTGAGGGTGTTAAAACCATTGGGTGCAAATGGGTCTATAAAAAGAAGAAAGACATGGATGATAATCTGCAAGCCTATAAAGCTAGACTAGTGGCAAAAGGTTATAGATGCATTCATGGTGTTGACTATGATGAGACCTTTTCGCCAAAGAGTCATGCTTAAATCAATTAGAATTTTATTTGCCATTGCCGCATACTATGATTATGAAATATGGCAAATGGATGTCAAAACAGCATTCCTTAATGGAAACTTACTCGAGGATGTGTATATGACACAACCTCAAGGTTTTGTTCATCCGTAAAATTCTAAAAAGGTTTGCAAGCTTCAAAGATCCATTTATGGGTTGAAGCAGCTTCTGAGCCGGAATCTTCGTTTTGATGAAATCACAAAGAGTTTGGGTTCATTCAAAATGAAGATGAACCTTGTGTGTACAAGAAGGTTAGTGGGAGAATAGTTGTTTTCTTAGTCTTATATGTAGATGACATATTACTCATTGGAAATGACATTCCCACTTGCAGACAGTCAAGACTTGGTTGGGAAGTTGTTTCTCAATGAAAGACTTAGGAGAAGCTGCTTATATTCTTGGGATAAAGATCTATAGAGATAGATCAAAGAGATTGATTGGTCTGAGTCAAAGTACATACATTAATAAAATATTGAAGAGGTTCAATATGCAAGACTCCAAGAGAGGACTCTTGCCAATGTCACATGGCATTCATCGAGTGAGACTCGAGTCCTAAGACTCCTGATGAGCGAGCACGTATGAGCAAGATACCATACGCATCGGCTATTGGATCGATCATGTATGCCATGATTTGTACTCGACCGGATGTATCGTTTGCTCTTAGTATGACAAGTCGATACCAATCGAATCCAGTGAAAGTCATCGATTAAAGGTGAAAACCATCCTAAAGTACTTGAGAAGAACCAAGGATGATTTCCTAGTTTATGGAGGGGTGGGAAGCGAAATGGATGTAAGAGGTTACGCCGATGCAAGTTTCGAAACCGACAGAGACGATTTCAAATCGCAAACTGGTTATGTGTTTGTATTGAATGGAGGTCTTGTGAGTTGGAAGAGTTCCAAGCAAAGCACGGTTCTTGATTACATTCTGAGTGAGTACTGGCGGCATCGGATGCGGCTAAGGAAGCCGTATGGATCAAGAAGTTCGTTACCGAACTAGGAGTGGTGCCAACCATCCGTGGTCCCATAAGCCTTTATTGTGACAATAATGGTGCTATTGCACAAGCTAAAGAGCCTAGGTCCCATCATAATTCCAAACATATACTCGAAAATATCACCTAGTCGAGAGATCGTCGACGAGGAGATATTACAATATGCAAAGTAGCAACGGAAGAGAATGTTGCAGATCCACTTACCAAGCCTCTCTCACAAGGAAAGCATGTTGAGCATGCTAGAGCGATAGGACTAAAGGTCATGAATGAATGGTCCTAGTGCAAGTGGGAGATTGTTGGGAATAGTGCCCTAGGACATTCGATGTGCCTAGATTTGTAATTGTCACATTTAAATAAAGTTATTTGATATCATTTATTTCTCGTTGATTATTATAATGTGTGCATGTTTTAATATTATAATAATCGAATAATAGTTATTCACGAATAATAAGATTATTCAAACGTCCTGGTAAAATCGCGTTGAGTAGAGACTCAAGTGATTAATATACTAGTATAAGTTTGATTGATAATCATCGATGATTATGCGTATGGTACGGATCAATCTTATGGGTATTGGTTGGAGAACTAATCTTGGACCGACCCGCATTGAGATCACCGCATGGAAATGTCATAAGTGAATCTCAATACGATGTCAATAAATCCTTGAACCTGAGATTATCATAGAGTCCAACATGATAATCATATGCCTTGACGTAATCCAACGTCATCAAACATGGTGATCATAAAGGTTAGCGATCGGGATTAGTGGGAGTCATGTAGAGGGCAATGAATAATCAAGATGGGGATTTGTCCCTCTTTTAAGTGAGAGAGATATCTCATTGGGCCTCGATAAGTAGGATCAAGGAAATGCATGGCCATGCTCAAATGAAGAGTCATTTGATTCAATCACCTACTTAAGATCGAGAAAGCATTTGAACATAAATAAGTATGACAGACTCCATGACTTAGTTCAAATATGATATCGCGTGCAAAGGGATTTGACACGTTAAAAGGTTTAATGGACTATTAACTTATATTATTTGGGTAATCATAATGTCTTGCTAGAGGCCGCTTATGATTTATTATTTAATAAGGTATTAAATAATTGCCAACATAATATAAGCCTTTTAGTCACATACGACAATTATAGACAAGTAGGAATAAATATCAATCGGGAATAATAAATATAATATTGGATATTATATTTATAAGGAGATTAAATAATAAAGTAATATATATAATATTGGATATGATATATTGTATTATTTAATAAGTTGAGGGGCAACTAAGCAAATACTAGATTATTGAATCTAGGGTTTACTTAGTATAAATATAAGGTCTTGGACAAGGAGTTGTAACCAGAAAACAAGACCTAAAATCGGCCCTTCAAGAAGAAGAAAAATCGGCCATCTACATTATACTGTAGGAGAACGGAGTCGGTCGTTCCTCTTCCCTTAGTTGATCTTGATCAATAGTACAATCCTTCTAGTAAGGAATTTGTGTTGTACTATTTATCAATATTATTCGTAAGGATCTAGCAATCCGCCTTGTGGAATTGTTCGTGTGTGGATCACCAGAAGAGGAAGGAGATATTCATCTGCTTCTAGTCCGGATCTAGATTTGTTCAATCGGATTAAGGTAATTCGATTAACTCTTTAATTAAACAATTAAATTACTGCATGCGATCCTAAATTGGGTTTTCACTTTTATTGTTCCGCTGCGTTTTTACTCCGATTATTTTGTATTCGATACATAGAAAACCCAACAGTTTAGGTATTTACGTTGGATACGAATCCCCAACAATTATCCGCTACTTAGAACCCTTGACAGGTGATCTCTTTACCGCACGTTTTGCGGATTGTCACTTCAATGAGTCAGAATTCCCGTCGTTAGGGGGAGAGGAGAAAAAGAAGTTTCTCAAGGAGCAGCGGGAATTGTCTGATGCGTCCAGTCTGTCTCATTATGATCCCGCACCTCACTATGTGATCGTGAAGTACAACGAATCCTCGATCTTGAGCGTAGCGCATTCGATGCACGATCGTTCTTGATATCGCCAAAGTGACAAGATCACACATTCCGGTGCAAATGTGCACGCAAGGTTAGAAGTCCCGAATAAAGGGCACATCACCAACGTCTCGAGTGATGCGATCGCACCCGGTGGAAATGCGATCGAGGCCGTGGCTCCCAAAGGAAAAGGGGAGGCCACCGGTTCGGCAGACACCCGCCCAAGGAAGAAAAGGGCGGGTGAGGCACAAACCAACCCATTAATCATCAATCTGGAATCCTTCCCACGAGATCATCTCGACTATAGCTATGTCCACGAATCATTAATGGGGGCGCCCAGGAATCGATTGACATTAGAAAACAAAGAGATCTCGATCAATTATGAAAGTGCGTCGATTTGATGGAGCGATCGACCACTCATATTGATGATGTGTTTGCATACAGATTGCTCAAGAAATCATAGAGCACGATGATGTCGAACCACGCTCTGTTGAAGAATGTCAACAAAGAGCCGATTGGCCTAAATGGAAAGAAGCTATCCAGAAGAGCTCGACTCTCGACAAAACGCAAGGTACTTGGCCCGGTAGTGCTAACTCCGCCAAGTGTAAAGCCTGTTGACACAAATGGGTTCTTGTCGAAGCGTAATGAGAATCACGAAGTCTGAGGTACAAGGCTCGCCTTGTTGCACAAGGTTTCTCACAACGCCCGGTATAGATTACGAGGAAACGTACTCCCCGTAATGGGCGTTATTACGTTCCGCTATCTAATCGGCTAGTTATTTAGAAGGATTGGAAATGCGACTAATGGGACGTGGTCACTGCGTATCTCTATGGGGATCTAGATACGGAGATTTACATGAAAGTGCCCGACGGCATTTCATTGCCCAAATCAAGTAACTCCGGACCACGGAGTGCGTATTGATTCGTTTGAAACGCTCACTTTACGGCTTGAAGCAATCCGGAAGGATGTGGTATAGCAAATGCAGTGAATACTTGATTGGAAAGGGATACAAGAACGATGAAGCGTGTCCTTGCGTCTTTATAAAGAAAACAAGTTCGGATTTGCAATCATCGCGGTGTATGTCGGCGATATGAATATAATCGGCACTCTTGATGAAATAAGAGAAACCACCGGATACTTGAAAGCGAGTTTGAAATGAAAGATCTTGGGAAGACTCGTTTTGTCTTGGTATTCGAGATAGAACATAGAGTGCATGGAATTCTCATCCACCGATGCTTATGTCGAGAAGATGCTTAGACGCTTTAACATGGACAAAGCACACCGGTTAGCACTCCCATGATCGGTCGTAGCTTGGATGCGAAGAAAGATCCATTTCGTCAAAGGAAGATGACGAAGAGCTTTTGGGAGCTGAAATTCCCTACTTAAGTGCAATAGGCGCTCTATTGTACTTAGCTCAATGTCTGCGACCGGACATCGCCTTCTCGATAAACTTACTAGCTCGATTTAGTTCAAGACCGACGCAACGTCATTGGAATGGTATCAAGAATATATTCCGATACCTAAAAGGAACCATTGACTTGGGACTATTCTTTCCCTACAAGCGGGCAAAGGCTGCTTAGTAAAGGCAAATGCTAAAGTAAATGCTAATGCCATAGAACCTACCCCGACGAACGTATTGGTAGGATTTGCGATGCGGGTATCTCTCCGACCCACACAAAGGTCGTTCCCAAGCGGCTATGTATTTGCTATTGGGAACACTGCTATATCTTGGAGATCCACAAAGCAAACCCTTGTAGCTACCTCATCTAATCACGCCGAAATTATCGCTTTGCATGAGGCGATGCGTGAGTGTATTTGGTTAAGAGCTATCATTACACATATCCGAGGTAACAGTGGACTAAGTAATGTCACCGGAGCACCACATGCATATATGAAGATAATGCGGCTTGCATCGAGCAGATGAAGCTTGGGTATATCAAGGGGATAACACAAAACACATATCTCGAAATTCTTCTATAATCGTGACAGTGCTCTCCTCAATATACAAGTAAAGCAAGTCGGATGCGAGGAGAATGTGGCCGATTTGTTCACCAAATCTACTAAGGCCGTGTTTGAAAAACATGTGAGAAGTATCGGAATGCGGAGAATTTCCGAACTCCCGAAATCGATGTAAAGGTAGAGGGAGAAGGGTGAGTCATAAAGAAACTTACTCACCGACGTTGTACTCTTTTCTTTGACCAAGGTTTATTTTCTCCCACTGGGTTTTGTTACTTGGCAAAGTTTTTAATGAGGCAAACGACACATGCACAAGTTTTTCAAAGTATCCTTGATTGATAAACAAATCAGGGGGAGATGTAGACTTGAGGGGGAGTCTTACATCCACACCGTACGTTATACTCTTTTCCTTCCAAGGATCATTTTTCCCACAGGGTTTTTATCACTTGGAAAGGTTTTTAATGAGGTAACAAGATGTACGATTTTAGGGATCGATGGAATGGTCACCTTAATAGCGCTATGATCAAATGTAACGATCATATGAGAGGATAGATTCAAAGGACGAAGTCTAAACTTGATGTGTCTAGATGCTGTACTCTTTTCCCTACGATCAAGACATTTTTCCCACCTTTGGGTTTTGCTTGACGAGGTTTTAACGAGGCAACATGACATGCGCTTGTAGACTAGGCACAAGGGGGAGTGTTAAAGGAATAATACCCGTTGTGTGCCTAAGTCTGTTAGTTTATGGGCTTTCCTAGATAGGATTTGGCTGAGGCCTGTTTGTATGTACTTCACCCTATTTAAGGGAGCTCAATGATGGAATAATACAACACTTTGCCCTACTTTCTTGTCTTGTGTTATTTTCCCTTCAACAATTATTGATATGAGATACTATAAAGTAATCACAAAGTCCCATAAAAAATAAAACATCAATAATTAACATATAGATGTAATCTAATCTAACAAATAAGGAAAATTTTTAAATATTATAATTAAATATAACATAAATATATATATATAAAAAAAAGCTGGTAGGCGGGCACTTGCAGGCCTCAACGGGCGGGCCAAATCTGGGCCGGGCTAAAAAGGCCCGATTTTTTTTTGGCCAAAAATATGAAGCCCAATGCCCGCCCAAAAACGAGCGGGCTGGCCAGGTCGAGATGCAATTAGGTGACTGTGACTCGAATGTATATTATGAGACTCGAATTAGTGACTCAAATGCATTATAGGTGACCTAGATGTAATTCAATGACTAGAATAGGTCTCGAATGTAATTTAGATGACTTGAATGTATGACTTGAATGTATTTTGTGTTATTTGGATATGTGACTCTAATGCGTTACTCGAATAGGTGATACAAATGTTTACGGTACTTTTTTTTTTCGTGAGCCGATCCCAATTTAATGTGTTAGAGCCCTATATTGTGGGTTCAATTTTATTGTTCTAGATGTGTGTTCCACATCCTATTCCACCAAATACATGGTCGTCATGTATATAAATAATCATAAATTAGGAATGAAAATTTTAAAACTCAAAAATATACCTGTACACGTGGCGACCATATATTGGGTGGAATAAGATTTGAAGCACATGTCTGGAACAGTAAAATTAAACTCCAACATTGTTCCTGCAAGACCCGACCCCGACCCTACACACTGGGCGGCTCTACTTATATTAGTAGTAAAGTAATGGTTGGGTCCATGATACACTTCTATGTAGTGCATTCCCTGCCGGATGCACTACACATGGCGTGCAGATCGATGCTCCATCTAGTGCATCAATCTGCACCATCCATGCACGCCACGTGTAGTGTATCCGGCAGAGGATGCACTACATGGGGTGTACCATGGACGGTACCGTAAAGTAATGCAAGAACCAGTGACCTTGGTTCACTGGCCACGGTTCCACTTCAAGTGGGAGACACGGGTTCGAGTCCTTCTGAGTACAAGAATTTTCAAGAGTTTACGACTCTTTAATCTATGATTAAAGAAGGTACCTTAGCCCTCCGAGGTAAGCTTGTGGAACAATTAAATATTGAGGACTTCAAGAGGCAGTGTGAGAGGCGAGATTTCGGTGGGACTCTGCAGTTGGATTTGAGGGGGTCCCGCATAGAGCAATCACTTGGGGGACGACTCCTTGTGCGCGGTAGTTGAAGATATTTAAGAACTTGAGAGTCGGATACACATCTCGCGATTTAACTGATAATAGTACTATGGAGTCGGAACTATCCGAGAATTAAATAAGTAGTTGTAAAATTAGAAACTCGATATTAAAAAAATAAAGTAACGCAAGAATGGACCATCACTTTACCTGTCTGCCAGCTATTTACTCCGAGTATTATTTTTAAGTTATCTGTGCAGTTATACACACATAAGTTAGCCGTACAAAACTCCAAAGTTGAATCAGATAAAAATACAAGTGAAGTTTGTTATAAGAACACAGAGCTTTTTAGGCATCTCCACTCCACTACAAAACAAAGCTAACACAGAAGAACAGTTCTCCAGCACTCATTCCATCCTTTTTATATTTTTTTTTTCTCTAAACACTAGGGTTTCTTGATATCTCACCAAATTATTTTGACTCTGTGCTTAATATCTTCATGTGGGCTCTTGTTGTTTTCTGCTAGCAGGTAACCTTTCTTGTTTATTCCCCCCCACCCCCGCCCCCCACAAGAAAAAAAAAAGAACAGATGTATTGTTGTATATGTGTTTTGGTTGATCTGACATCATTCTCTGTTTTTCGTTTTCCATTTGCTTGACATGAAATTTTCTCTCGTGATGCAGTCTGTGTACCTTGATTTGGGTTTCATCTCGGTGTTTTCAATTTATACTGTTTTTTCTTGCACAGTCCGATATAAAAAAGTTCATAGTGTTTGTCTGACTGATTTTTTTTTTTTTTTTTTTTTTTCAGTTTTAGGTGGAGAACTTTGTTTTTTTACTTACGTTCTAAGAAGCTGGTTTGTACACAAATAAGATTTCAGGCCGTTGAGATTGGCATATGCAGCAGCTATCTAGAAAAGGAAAAAAACTAATAAAATGGTGTCTAGATCATATTCAAACCTTTTGGAGCTAGCTTCTGGCGAATCTCCTTCTCCATCATTTACTCGTATGAGCCGTCGGATCCCTCGCATCATGACCGTTGCCGGAATAATGTCCAATATCGACGATGGTGATGACGGCTCCGACAGTGTTTCCTCTGATCCATCATCTTCGTCTGCTCAAAAAGATAGAATAATAATCGTAGCCAATCAGCTCCCGATAAAGGCTCACCGTAAAACCGACAACACTAAAGGTTGGGTGTTCAGTTGGGATGAAAACTCCCTTCTCCTCCAGCTGAAAGACGGCTTGGGAGACCACGAAGAAATGGAGTTCATATACGTCGGCTGTCTGAAGGAAGACGTCCACCCAAATGACCAAGACGAAGTTTCTCAGATACTCTTGGACACATTCAAATGCGTTCCGACTTTTTTGCCTCCGGATCTCTTCAGCCGATACTATCATGGCTTTTGCAAACAGCAGTTATGGCCTTTGTTCCATTACATGCTGCCCTTATCGCCTGATTTGGGTGGTAGGTTTAATCGCTCGTTATGGCAGGCTTATGTGTCGGTGAACAAGATTTTCGCGGATAGAATAATGGAAGTAATCAACCCGGAAGAGGATTTCGTGTGGGTCCACGACTATCATTTAATGGTTCTGCCAACTTTCTTGAGAAAGAGGTTTAATCGGGTGAAGCTTGGTTTTTTTCTCCACAGCCCGTTTCCTTCGTCCGAGATTTATCGAACTTTACCGATAAGGGAGGATCTTTTGCGGGCTTTGCTTAATTCCGATTTGATTGGGTTCCACACTTTTGATTACGCGAGGCATTTCTTGTCGTGTTGTAGCCGGATGTTGGGCTTAACGTACGAGTCGAAAAGGGGCTACATTGGACTCGAGTATTATGGACGTACAGTTAGTATCAAAATACTTCCTGTCGGTATTCATATGGGGCAGCTTCAATCAGTTTTGGGCCTACAAGAAACTGAGGCAAAAGTTGCCGAGCTCATTAACCAATTTTCTTCACAGGGGAAGACAATGCTACTTGGTGTTGATGACATGGATATATTTAAAGGCATTAGTTTAAAATTATTAGCAATGGAGCAACTCTTGTTACAACATCCCGAGAAGAAAGGAAAGGTGGTCTTGGTGCAAATAGCCAATCCCGCAAGGGGCAAAGGTAAAGATGTAAAAGAAGTTCAAGATGAGACATATGCAACGGTAAAACGAATAAATGAGAAATTCGGGCTTCCGGGTTACAACCCAATTATCTTAATCGATCAACCGTTGAAATTTTACGAAAGAATCGCTTATTATGTTGTCGCCGAGTGTTGTTTGGTTACTGCAGTTAGGGACGGAATGAATTTAATACCGTACGAGTACATAATTAGCCGGCAAGGTAATCAGAGATTGGATGAGGTTTTGGGACTCGAATACCCGGGTCCGAAAAAGAGCATGTTGGTCATATCCGAGTTTATCGGGTGTTCTCCTTCTCTAAGTGGGGCCATTCGTGTCAACCCATGGAATATTGATGTTGTAGCCGAGGCAATGGACTCAGCACTTGTAATGGCCGAGCCGGAAAAACATTTGAGGCATGAAAAACATTATAAGTACGTGAGCACGCATGACGTGGCGTATTGGGCGCGGAGTTTCTGGCATGATTTGGAAAGGACTTGCAAGGATCATGGGCGTAAAAGGTGTTGGGGTATTGGGTTCGGGTTGAGTTTTAGGGTTGTTGCGCTCGATCCGAATTTTAGGAAGTTGGCTATGGAGCATATAGTGTCGGCTTACAGAAGGACGGCCAAGAGAGCTGTTCTTTTGGACTATGATGGGACTTTGATGCCTCAGAATTCTATCAATAAGAAACCGAGCGAGAACACGCTTGATATTATAAATAGTTTGTGTAGAGATAGAAATAATATGGTTTTCATTGTGAGCGGTAGACGAAGGGACACATTAGACGAGTGGTTTTCGTCTTGTGAAAAGCTGGGGATTGCGGCCGAGCATGGTTATTTTTTGAGGTATAGAATTCACTTCATTTGCATTTTAAGCGGGTTTTTTTGCTGAAAAATTCTACTTTTTGAGGAAGTTATTTAATGTAGTAGAAGTCAACAGTTGTCGGGAACACAAAACTAGTAGGGTGTGTGCAATTGGAAGCTAAAAGTTGAAAAAGATTCAAAGATAGTTAAAATTAGAACCAGAAAAGGAATGAAAAATTATGTACCCTCCCCTGGTTTCAGATTAAGGTTTGCAAGCATTAACATAGAAAAAATAAGAAGCACTTCTCAACTTCTAGCTTTTAGGGGGAAAAATGAGTGTATTTTCCCCCTAGTAGCAGACAATCTTTCATTTTCTTTTAAAAATAAAAAATATTTGCAAAAAACTCTCTATTTATAGGCAAAAGCTGAAGCAGCATTTTGAAAAAATCACTACCCCCCCCCCCCCCGGCCAAGCTGGTAACTTGCAAACATTCCCTTAGTACTATTATTTGTTGTTCTAGGATGAAGCGTGGTGAAGAATGGGAAACGTGTGTCCCGGAAGTAGAATGCAACTGGAAGCAAATTGTGGAGCCGGTAATGCAACTCTACACCGAGACGACCGATGGGTCCATGATCGAATTTAAGGAAACCGCAATGGGTTGGTGTTACGAGGATGCGGACCCCGATTTTGGATCCTGTCAAGCTAAAGAACTTCTTGACCATTTGGAGAGTGTGCTTACTAATGAACCCGTCACCGTCAAAAGTGGCTCGAATTGTGTAGAAGTTAAGCCTCAGGTACGTGAAATTTTTTTCCACTACCGGCGCCCGTTTCTTGTATAATTTCATTGAAATTGATTTTCCTGTCTGGGATAATTACAAAGGTACCCTTGAGGTTTGACCTAATTACATAGAAAACCCGGCTAACTTTCAGAATTACAAAAAACAATGGAAATCTGATTCAGTCTTAAAATGAAGGGGCTAACAGTAACAGTTTACATATGTGAACGGAGGGACAATGTTGGACAAAACAAAACCTCCCGGGGTATTTTTTAATTTTGAATTTTTTTCATTTGTAATTAGGTCAAACCTTAAGGGCACATTTTGTAATTACTTTTCGGTTATGTAAACTCTTTCGGATAGACACTATAACCTTTAGAGTAGATGTGTTTATAGCATGTAGAGGGTTAATTCGGTGCGGATAAGAAGTTTTAAGACTATTTGTCTCTTTTATTTGCTGTTTTAAATTACGGTGTTTTGTCTGCTAAAAAGTTGATATTTCATAAAAAAAGTTCTGTTCGCCATTCTTATTGAATGACGGCCACATGTGAATGCTAAAGTTGTTCGAGGAAGTACATAATAATAAGTTTCCGATGTGCCCCCTCATATTTGTCGGTAAAATTTACCTGGATGGGGTCGATGGGTGACCAAGAAGGCCCGTGGCCTAGGTTTGCGACCTTCATTGCACTTGGAAGGGCGCCCGCCTAATTTCGGCCTTCAAAAATAAGAATAATAAAGAAAACGTTGTGGAGGAAGGAAAGACATTATCATTTTATGGTATCACAAATCTCTAATACATATTATGTACTCCCTCCGTCTCAAAAAGACGGTCCACTTTCCTTTTATGCCCTTATTTAATATTAATGATCGTTCTTACTGACTAATCCAAGTATCCAACTATCCTTAAATAAGGGTATTATAGACAAAGTATACACTGTGAAAGGAAAGTGGACTACGGTTGGAACAAATAAAAAAGGCAAAATGCACTGTCTTTTTTAGACGGAGGGAGCAATAGTTTTGAAGTATTCTTTGTTACATATACGATGGCACGAGTTTTTTTGTTTAAACCTATTAAGTGTAGTATCCTTCCTCCTTTATTATCCTACACGAAACACGAGAAACAAATATCTTAATTGAAGCTTTACTGTTATTTGGAAACATGAGGATTAAATGATGTCTGTGGTTACTTAATTTGGCGTAACTGCGAAAAGCTCCAGTTACCATTCAAAATTACGAATAACCCCTCGAGGTTTGTATTTGCCTAACAAATGCCCCCTCCTGGTGAATTTTTGTGAGGTAAAAGCAAATATCAGGAGGATATTGTGTATTTTTTAAAAGATAAAATGTTTTTTTTTCTAATTAGACTAATCCCCATTGGTATTTTTATGTGATTAACCAAATAAATAAATAAATAAATTAATGTGGATTTGTTTTTTCAAGAAATCCTGCACACTGGACACATCAAAATTTTTTTCGTTTTTGCTAACCAGTATAAGTCCGGGCTTTGTTATTTCTTCTTCATAAGTCCGGGCTTTGTTATTTCTTCTTTTTGTAATCGGACTAGCCTTGTGTTTAGGTACATTTCTGGAAACTTTTGTTTTTCCTTTAACGACTTTCGTTCACCTTTGATAACAATAGGGGGTAAGCAAGGGTCTCGTGGCCAAGCGCCTCCTCTCGACAATGCAGGAAAAGGGAATGTCGCCCGATTTTGTACTTTGCATCGGGGATGACCGATCGGACGAGGACATGTTTGAGGTTATTACAAGCTCCATAGATGGCCCGTCCATAGCTCCTCGTGCCGAAGTGTTTGCTTGTACCGTTGGCAGGAAACCAAGTAAGGCTAAATATTATCTTGATGATACCGTTGAGATTGTTCGGCTTATGAAGGGATTGGCCTCAGTTGCCGAGCAAATGATACCCGTGTGAGACTTCTTGTGAAAAATAAATGTTACAGAGGAGATGGAAATTAGTTGTAAATTATGGACTGCGGCACGTATGTGTTTTTGTGTTATTATTTTCTTTGTTCTGGATGATTTAATACTGCATGATTGTTTGATGAACCATTGGTGAGATGTATAGTTGTTAGCAAGTTTCTTATAACTTTTGTGTGCTCCCGGTTTGTTTATCCATCCGCATGTCAAAAATTTGTCACACCGCCTGACAGAATACGAAACCGGTCTGATTGGAGTGTCTCGTTGCGTATTTGCTTACTTGACAAGCTTGTGTGAATTATGTCGGTGACGCGGACACTGTTTTGGTTTCTGCTATGTTGCCAAGGGTGCCGATGCGTATCGTCATGTTATATTTGTGTTGCGTCTTATTTATTCATCGATATAACAATCTGTACAGTGTAAAATTTAGCTACAATTATAAATTTATTAAGCAGCATAAAAATAAGAAAGAACAAGAAAGGCGTTCAATATTTCCAACGAAGTACTTTATTGAGGATGATTCCAGTTTTGATTTTATATTTATGGAAATTATTAATATTGTAGGTTTCATATTATTTTTGTGGGTATCCGTCTGGATTACGAGACATTAAAAATAATTTTTGTAAACAAATTACGAACTAGTACGATTAGAAATATAAGACCAACAACCAACTGTCTTGGCGCAATTGGCCACATGATCTTCAATTTAGTTGGAGGTCAGATGTTCAATTCCTAACGATAATATTTTGTAATTGAATTTCTCAAGTTCCAATGATCTCTTAGTCTTTGACTAAGAGTTAGGTCCTATCCCTCCGGGATACGCTGGTGGAATAATTAAATATTGAGGGCTTCAAGCGGCAGTGTGAGACAGATCTCGGTGGAACCCTACAGATGGATTTGAGGAGGTGCAGCATGGAGCAATAATTGAGAGATGACTTCTTATGCGCGGTAGTTGATAATTAAAAGCGTGAGAGCCAGATACACATCTCGATAAAAAATTATAAGACCAACTTTGTGCCGCAAAATCCACAGTATCAGCAATAATATAATAATCTGTCACAAGGTGATGGGATCAATCAATTGCACAATATGACTGTAGACTAACTAGGGACGTGGCAGATTTTAATCGAGACCTGCACCTCCTTCGCTCCAGTTTGGTGGTGATGGGGTAGGCTTGGTGGGTGGTGGGACGGGTATGCACCTCCTTCGCTCCAATTTGGTGGTGATGGGTAGGCTTGGTGGGTGGTGGGACGGGTATGGGATAAAAGTCGTACCTGTCATGGATGGTGGGATGGGGACGGATTTTAGGTCGCATACTCCCCATTTCCGATACGCCCCATCCCCGTTCTCATTACGCCCACTTTATATTAACTCATTTTATATATTTTATGATATTTAAGATGTAATTGAATATTTTAGAAATATAATAAATATTATTTTCATGTGTACATTTATTTAAAACTACATTTAAGTTAAAATTTTCTTTTATTTTATTATGTATGATTTGTAAAAGTATAATTTTTTTATCTAATATGATATACGGATCATGGGGCGGGTAAGATAGGTATAAGTGGGAATGGAGATTCACGTAGATGGGCGGGCGGAAATAATTTTTATTTATAGTTGTTGGGGTGGAGATGAATTTAAATTCTATACCACAATGGGTGATGGGGCGGGAATATGTATGAATTTCTTATGCGGGGATAGGGATGGAGGTACCATCATCCACATCCGTACCGCCCCGCCCGCCCCATTGACATTCATACGACTAACCCTTCAAGCCGCACATTTCTTAACTACTACAAAAAGTACATTTAACAGCGATTTTAAACACTCCTGTTAAAATGAAGTGTTATATATTAAAAGTTATAACACATACATATTTTATTAAAAATTATATTGTATTTGTAGAATTATATTATATATGAAATATTATAATTTTTATATTATATAAAAACTTAATCAGGTTGAAAATTATAAATCTGTAATATATATAAATATTAATAGGTTATATTATATGTTCATAATATACTATAATGAAAATTGTCACATTATATATCAAAAAATTATAATATATTGTTATAATTTTACGAAATATAATATATCTGCAGAATTATATTATATATTAAGTATTATAATTATATTGTATAATAAATTTAATCAAATGAAACTTTAAAATTTATAATGTACATTGCAAATATTAATATTATAATATAATAAAAATTAGATTACATTTATATATTTATAGAATTTATCTTATATACATATATACATATTACATACATACATACACACACACATGTGTGTGTGTGTGTGTGATGTTTTAGAAACCGCTGTTAAATGCTGTTCTTGTAGTAGTGCTTTTTTCTTTTTATTTTTTTTGCGGACGCCGGTGGACTTCCATCGACCTGATATTTTTGTTTTTGTTTTCATTTTTATTTTTTTAACAGCCGCTGCCAGCCTATTTTCCGTCAAGATGCTTGGTGGTTGTCGGCTGGCCTCCGATGACAAGTCAAAATTTTTATTTTCTATTTGCTATTGTTTCCGGGACTGCTCTCCAGTCGAGCTCCTAACAACCTTCTGCGATTGGGCATTTTTTCTTGTGCGGCAGACTGCCGCCTACGCGCCGCCGTAGCCGTTGGCAAATCTCCAATTATTTTTAGGCCATGGTCCGTCTAGGAAAAGATGACAGGCATCCATAGGCACATCACGCCAAATCTAATCCTGATACTCCTGACCAATAGATAATTTCACAAGGCATCGTTCGTCAACTTTTACTTTACTTCCTTTATTGAGCCAATGCAACTTGTAGGGGTGTGGATGAATCTGGGTTGGTAGATCTAACTTTTCTATCATGTAACTCAAAACGATATTTTCGCAACTTCCATTATCGATAATGACATCACAAATTTTTTTTAACAGAAGTGCAACGGGTGTGGAAAATATTGCGCCTCAACCAAGGTTCTTCAATTTGTGGTCATTGTATGCAAGCTTCGTTTGATTACTAAAGACTCACCATGGTCAGCAACAGTAACTTCTTCATCATATGTTGGATTTATATCATTTCCTCCTTCAGATACCTCTCCAGCATCTTCTTCTTCTTCTTCTTCTTCTTCTTCTTCTTCTTCTTCTTTTTCTTCAGATACTTCATAGGCTTCTCCTTTGATAGTTGTTATAGTTCTCTGGTTTGGGCAGTTGGAAGCAATGTGACCAAAACCTTGGCATTTAAAGTATCTGATGGCCTTGGTTTTGTTTTCTGTAGAAAAGGGTTTGGAAGGGGGTTGGTTGGAAGAACTTGGTTGGTTGGTAGTTGGTTTTTGAGTGTAAGGTGATTGGCTTACTGGAAAGAAATTTCTGTAGGTGGATCTTTTGGGTAGCTACTAGGGCTGGGCAAAACAAAACGCCCCGCCCGCCCCGCACCGCACAGCACCGCAAAATAGCGAGGCGGGGCGGTTTCAAATGTTGATTTCGCCCCGCCCCGCACAAAACCCGCACCGCACCAAAATTGCGGGGCGAATGCGGTTTTATTTTTTTCCCAACCGCCCCGCAAAAAATATAACAAGGGAAAACACTTAGATATTTATATAAATATTGTATTTGCCCCGCCCCGCCCCGCAAAACTATGATTTTGTGCGGTTTTCAATATCAAAAATGTCCCGCCCCGCAAAAACCCGCACCGCACAAAAATTGCGGGGCGGATGCGGTTTTACCTTCGCCCCGCCCCAACCCGCCCCGCCCCCAGCCCTAGTAGCTACTTCTCTACTTGGGTACCAAGACGACTAACATCCTCTAAGGATCAATATTGTTGAAATTCAACACAATCAACAATATCAGTATTTTGTAACACCCCCAAATCCCATTGGGTCATTACAGTGCCGTGGACCCCACACCAGGTGATCCACCAGGCGAACACGACTAAAATACAACAAACTGACCAAGATAGGAAATCACAGACCCTACTATGATGTCCGACATACTATTCCGATATGGAATTTCAACGACAAGGATGGGCCTACATGGCCAAAATAAAATACAACGACATACACGAGCCTTGCTCGGATAATACAAAACGACAACGACTGAACAAAATGGGAGTACTCCAACTGTCTGACCAACATGAACACCAAAATATCTCGGACTAGTATCGCTCGAATGACTCGTCGGCCTCGTCATGCCCCTGTGTCTCAACTCCCTCCTCGCAAGTACCTAAAACATGAAAACATGTTCCGCCCCCACAGGGTCAGTCATCCAGTATAATGAATATCAAGTACATGCACAACATGATATGCATCCAAAGGCAGAATAAATAGTACAACAATGGTAGTACGAGATGCTCACAAACCAAAGTAAGAATCGAGCATTCGTGGAACACTATGCCCACGGCATACGATCAATACCTGCTCAATAGGTTAGAACATATGTGCCCAACGGCGAATCATCAATATAGAACACAACAATACATTACCCGAAGGTAAATCAAACCAACGCTGAAATAAATAAGGATCACAATGCCCGAAGGCTCCAACGGAAATACCGATACATCACAATGGCCTGAAAGCCCTCAGCCGAAGCTGCCAAAATATCACGATGGCCTGAAAGCCGAATGACCAAGCTGTAAATCATCACAATACAGATCTCAAAGAAACAAACATGACTGTCGAACATACCCCTCAGGCGTATGAACGCTCAATCACAAAACGTCAAACTCATCCAATACTATGGACGATCAAAGTTGTACGGCTCAAAGATGGACATCACAGTACGCCCGATCCGGAAATATGTCCGTGCACATGTCCGCCCCGTATATGGAATCCAGAATATACATGGGACAATGTACCTAATTAGCCTCACGAAACTACGTCTCGTGTGCACAGTCCAATGCGGAATAATATCCACCAATGACTATATATGTGCCTGGCTAAAAATCCTACACAATAACCAATCGGAACGCAGATATGATTCCGGATATGTCACGATACAACATGACAACGAAACTCAAAGGATAACACATCCAATACAAATCATACGACTCACCAAGTGAACGATGACACACGAATAATGAAAGATCGACACGATCAACAATATTCAAAACAACCATCCTGGGATCAAAATCCTTAAGGACCGATTAACACGAGCAACGATCACAACACAACAGTTCGGGAAATCCTCAACCTTCAAAGATCACAAAATTACCGAGTTCACAAGAAAAATAGTGTCTTTGCCTTGAATGGTCAACACGACAATAATAATTCAACGGATGGGAACTATCCTCGGCGGTCCCGATTGATACTTCGATTACCGTAGAACGGCCAATCGATAACAATTATACAACGGATGGGAATTATCTTTTTGACAACGGATGGGAATTATCTTTTTGACAACGGATGGGAATTATCTTTGATAATCCCAATTCAATATATCGATTACCGTTAGAGCGGACAATCGATAATAATTATACAACGGATGGGAATTATCTTTGATAATCCCAATTCAATATATATCGATAACCTTCAGAACGGTTAACCGATAACAATTGTACAACGGATGTCTCGGCACCTTTAATCGGTTACCGATAACGAAGATGATAATCGAATACGTCGATGCCTTCAATCGGCCAAAACGACATCAATAGAAAAACACTGATATCAATAACGACGATTCACAAAAAAATATCTTGATGGAACATCAATCAATAATAACAATCGATACGTCAATGCCGCGAACCGGCTATCAACAACAATATCTCAAAGGAACATCAATCAACAATAACAATCGATATGTCGATACCGCGAACCGGCTATCGACAACAATATTACCAACAAGTACCGCAATGCCTTGGATCGGTCATTTACGAACAACAATAATATTTGGCATAATTTACCGAAGGGTATCGTATCAAACAATCCCCTGATATCAACAAAATCATAAAGAGACCAAGTCTCGAAATGATACACACATTCATACACATACATGATAACATTAATCTCATTGACCAGTACAAGTATAAAACTTACCTCAAACCGAAGGCGAGAAGGTCCTTCCACGATCAACGTCCTACCACGAATCAATCAACGCGTCCTCCGACAATCACAAGCACTCGAACAACCTTGAATGAAATACAATTCGATAACACAATATCGACCGAAAACGACATAATAGATAATTCCGATTCCAACACGAACACATACTATACTCGTATTTATCCGTATACACACACATATATAATATACATATATATATATATATATATATATATATATATGTATAATATACATACGGTACACACATTACCAACACACACTCACTACATAATATATATATATATATATGTATATATATATATATATATATACCGCACATGCACTCACAATTTATATATATATATACACAACACACATATATATATATATATATATATATATATTCTTATACAACACACACACACCACTGCACATTACAACACACACACACACCGCACGTTACACATATATATATATATATAACACATCTTTATATACATTATATATATATAACACATCTTTATATACATTATATATATATATACACAGAACACACAACACAAGGACTTACTCGGAAAAATCGATCGGTCGGGCAACCTTCGCCGGAATCCGGTCAGAAAACAAAACTCGGCCGCCGTAAAAACTGACCCGCCAGACCTCGTCCAACTCCAGCCCGTTTCCGTCTATGGCCGGTTTTCACCATCTCCGCCTGCAACTCCTCGCCGGAAGTATGTCAAACCTCCGTTCCGCCGTCCGTTCCGGACAAAAACCACCTCCGGTCGCCAGAAACAATGGAGAAGCGTCCATGGCCGGAAACCATGAAGAACGCCGGTGCCTGAGCTCCGTCTCACCGGAAATCAGAACAACTCGACCGGATTTGCAGCCTTCCGATTCGGAAATTCCGACCAGGCCGCCGCCGAGCTCTGGTCGTCGCCGAAGATGTCATCAAACTCCGGTTGTTGACTCCAGTCCGTCGCCGGGAATGAAGAAGCCGCTGCCCGTCCTTAACTCTACCTCATCGGAAAAAGAAATGGGAGAGATGGAGAGAAGAGAGAGAGGAAGAGAGGGAAAGAGATGATACAGGAAGAAGAAAGAAAAAAAAGAAAATGAGAGAGGGAGGAGAAGCATCTCGTGAGAGAAAAGGAGGAGAGAGGTGACAAATGATGATATATATATATATATATATATATATATATATAGCATGACGGAGTGAGAGAGGAAAATCACGTGAGGGAGAGGGAGATGACAAAAGTGTGAGTAATATGATAATATATATATATATAAATGATATCTCAAAGATACCCTTGTCCCGAAAGTTGACCACGAGGAAGGTTTCCACCACCTACCACGCATTACGTACGAAAACCTCAGGACGTAACGTACGTAATCGCAACAAATTAGCGTACGTAATGCTATACAGATAGCGTACGCTATGGCTATAAACTTAGCCAAAATTCCAAACTCGCCAAGCCACAACCAAACGACGAAACCAAACTGACGACCAGTATAAATATTTCGATCCCGAAATATTCTAATACAATATACATTGTATCGGTCCAAACAACAACACTTGTACAATTTCAAATGAATACGTACAACTCAACAGTAACACGAAAAAAATTTACCCCCGGATATTACATACTCGCCCCCTTAAAAATAGTTTCGTCCTCGAAACTCAGGGTGCACAAGTCGGGGCACGGACTATCCATCAGGATAAGAAAACAACATCTCCAGGAATACTCCTCAATACGAGCAATTCTGCCTAAGCAACTGGGCCGACCCCACGGGTCCCCACGTCTCCTCTGCCTGAACAAGGCGAAAAAAATCAAGTGATAAAGACACTCAACCAAGTGCGAGATTAGCCGAATCATGACTCTCCTGCTAGAGACCAGCCAGGAAGTCGCACCACAAAAGAAAATAACAACGCACGAATAGTCCTCGGGACCATATCAACCGCACGCCCAAGTCCTCATGACTTGACGTCTCGAATCACAATGAACGATTACCCAGATCATCACAAAAATCTCGGGTACAGGACCAAAAGGAAATAAAATCACATCAAATGACTCAAGTGTCAAGATTCTCAGATACAATCATAACAAGATAGATCAATAATAAATGGTTCACAACCGCAATATTAAAATACAGACCGAGTCAAACATCAATCCGAGAGACAAGGAAAATACAAATCAAGGTTACATCTCAAATGTACCCGAAATCAACATCCTCCAGATCATCGAGCTCCTCGATCTCATCGACTCGAGGAAGACCCTAATCTGAACTCGCTACTTCCCCTCGGGTGTCCATACCTCTGGCTCCCGAAGCCCGATATGACCCCTTGGATGAAGTACGGACTGAAGTGACAAAATCTCTCGAGGCCCGTGAGCTCTCTCGAGATCTACTGGCACTAGAACTCCTGAAGTATTCTGAAGGTGTCCCTGCCTCCCAAACGGAAAATAAATAATAGCTGGCACTGTACATCAAGTACTCACATGCCCCGCTGAATCGCAGTTAAAACAAATAATAGTCAAACTCGGCGCCTGAGAAGAAGATGCTTTCCCAGCACGAAGCCGACTAGGAAATGACCTCTTGGACGTCGGAGCTCGATGTCCCTCTGAACGAATCGGCATCCTAGTCCTCTCACCAGAAGAAACTGAAGGATCCTACTGAGTAAGCTCCTCGATCGAAAGTTCTGCTCCAAGAGCCTTCTTGATGAATTCGCCAAGTGAGTTACAATTGTGATTGAACAACTGTATTCTCAACCGCGGGTTCAACATCTTGCTAAAATACTTGATCTTATCCGCCTCAGTATGGATAACAGATGAAGTAAACTGAAGAAGTCCTTGAAACTTCTCAGCAATAACAATAACACCCTCGTTCTCGACAGATTCGGGGTTCAAAACCTCCGACAACTTGGCTTCACGAAGTGGAGCCGGATAATACCTCTCTAACATGAGAGTCTTGAACTCGATCCAAACACAATCACGATCGGTGGGTTATCGAGCACAACTCCGAAAATGATTCGTCAGCCACCAAATTATTGGTACGAGGTTTCGGGTGTCGGCCCACTCTGCGGCCTCTACCCCCTCAGTCACGTCCTCTTTCCAGACTGAAAGAATAACGTTCAATCATGACCATAGCTCAAATACGCCTCAACGGCCAGAATGCTAGGTCAACGCAAAACACGAGTATACATACTCAACAGATAAAGGATCACATCGATCGCGCTAATCATAGCCGATACAGAGCCCACACGCTCCAAAGCAAATAACCAGAAATCAATCGCACCCGATCGTCACATACAAGTGTCGACGAAACATGTATAATCAATAACATAATGAATGTATGCACATAAAAGAGAATAGAGTCCTTACACAGGTCATACGAAGCTTCGAGGTCTTGCGATACTAGTCTTCATTGATGACGACTCGATGAAAGAATGACTCATACAGTCGTCCAACTATCACGACTCACAAAACCCGACTGTCAGTTGTCATAACTTGTGACCGCTACTACCGCCTTGGTAGAGCCACATAACACACAAGCCAGGGTATCTCACAACCCAATTGCTCTGATACCATCTTCTGTAACACCCCCAAATCCCATTGGGTCATTACAGTGCCGTGGACCCCACACCAGGTGATCCACCAGGCGAACACGACTAAAATACAACAAACTGACCAAGATAGGAAATCACAGACCCTACTATGATGTCCGACATACTATTCCGATATGGAATTTCAACGACAAGGATGGGCCTACATGGCCAAAATAAAATACAACGACATACACGAGCCTTGCTCGGATAATACAAAACGACAACGACTGAACAAAATGGGAGTACTCCAACTGTCTGACCAACATGAACACCAAAATATCTCGGACTAGTATCGCTCGAATGCCTCGTCGGCCTCGTCATGCCCCTGTGCCTCAACTCCCTCCTCGCAAGTACCTAAAACATGAAAACATGTTCCGCCCCCACAAGTCGGTCATCCAAGATAATGAATATCAAGTACATGCACAACATGATATGCATCCAAAGGCAGAATAAATAGTACAACAATGGTAGTACGAGATGCTCACAAACCAAAGTAAGAATCGAGCATTCGTGGAACACTATGCCCACGGCATACGATCAATACCTGCTCAATAGGTTAGAACATATGTGCCCAACGGCGAATCATCAATATAGAACACAACAATACATTACCCGAAGGTAAATCAAACCAACGCTGAAATAAATAAGGATCACAATGCCCGAAGGCTACAACGGAAATACCGATACATCACAATGGCCTGAAAGCCCTCAGCCGAAGCTGCCAAGATATCACGATGGCCTGAAAGCCGAACAGCCCGAAGCTGTAAATCATCACAATACAGATCTCAAAGAAACAAACATGACTGTCGAACATACCCCTCAGGCGTATGAACACTCAACCACAAAACGTCAAACTCATCCAATACTATGGACGATCAAAGTTGTACGGCTCAAAGATGGACATCACAGTACGCCCGATCCGAAAATGTGTCCGTGCACATGTCCGCCCCGTATATGGAATCCAGAATATACGTGGGACAATGTACCTAATTAGCCTCACGAAACTACGTCTCGTGTGCACAGTCCAATGCGGAATAATATCCACCAATGACTATATATGTGCCTGGCTAAAAATCCTACACAATAACCAATCGGAACGCAGATATGATTCCGGATATGTCACGATACAACATGACAACGAAACTCAAAGGATAACACATCCAATACAAATCATACGACTCACCAAGTGAACGATGACACACGAATAATGAAAGATCGACACGACCAACAATATTCAAAACAACCATCCTGGGATCAAAATCCCTAAGGACCGATTAACACGAGCAACGATCACAACACAACAGTTCGGGAAATCCTCAACCTTCAAAGATCACAAAATTACCGAGTTCACAAGAAAAATAGTGTGCTGCCTTGAATCGGTCAACACGACAATAATAATTCAACGGATGGGAACTATCCTCGACAATCCCAATTCAATACTTCGATTACCGTAGAACGGCCAATCGATAACAATTATACAACGGATGGGAATTATCTTTTTGACAACGGATGGGAATTATCTTTGATAATCCCAATTCAATATATCGATTACCGTTAGAGCGGACAATCGATAATAATTATACAACGGATGGGAATTATCTTTGATAATCCCAATTCAATATATATCGATAACCTTCAGAACGGTTAACCAATAACAATTGTACAACGGATGTCTCGGCACCTTTAATCGGTTACCGATAACGAAGATGATAATCGAATACGTCGATGCCTTCAATCGGCCAAAACGACATCAATAGAAAAACACTGATATCAATAATGATGATTCACAAAAAAATATCTTGATGGAACATCAATCAATAATAACAATCGATACGTCAATGCCGCGAACCGGCTATCAACAACAATATCTCAAAGGAACATCAATCAACAATAACAATCGATATGTCGATACCGCGAACCGGCTATCGACAACAATATTACCAACAAGTACCGCAATGCCTTGGATCGGCCATTTACGAACAACAATAATATTTGGCATAATTTGCCGAAGGGTATCGTATCAAACAATCCCCTGATATCAACAAAATCATAAAGAGACCAAGTCTCGAAATGATACACACATTCATACACATACATGATAACATTAATCTCATTGACCAGTACAAGTATAAAACTTGCCTCAAACCGAAGGCGAGAAGGTCCTTCCACGATCAACGTCCTACCACGAATCAATCAACGTGTCCTCCGACAATCACAAGCACTCGAACAACCTTGAATGAAATACAATTCGATAACACGATATCGACCAAAAACGACATAATAGATAATTCCGATTCCAACACGAACACATACTATACTCGTATTTATCCGTATACACACACATATATATAATATACATATATATATATATATATATGTATAATATACATACGGTACACACATTACCAACACACACTCACTATATATATATATATATATATATATATACACACCGCACATACACTCACAATTTATATATATATACACAACACATATATATATATATATATATATATATATATATTCTTATACAACACACACACACACCACTTACAACACACACACACACACCGCACGTTACATATATATATATATATATATATAACACATCTTTATATACATTATATATATATACACAGAACACACAACACAAGGACTTACCCGGAAAAATCGATCGGCCGGGCAACCTTCGCCGGAATCCGGTCAGAAAACAAAACTCGGCCTCCGGAAAAACTGACCCGCCGGACCTCGTCCAACTCCAGCCTGTTTCCGTCTATGGACGGTTTTCACCATCTCCGCCTGCAACTCCTCGCCGGAAGTATGTCAAACCTCCGTTCCGCCGTCCGTTCCGGACAAAAACCACCTCCGGTCGCCGGAAACAATGGAGAAGCGTCCATGGCCGGAAACCATGAAGAACGCCGGTGCCTGAGCTCCGTCTCGCCGGAAATCAGAACAGCTCGACCGGATTTGCAGCCTTCCGATTCGGAAATTCCGACCAGGCCGCCGCCGAGCTCTGGTCGTCGCCGGAGATGTCATCAAACTCCGGTTGTTGACTCCAGTCCATCGCCGGGAATGAAGAAGCCGCTGCCCGTCCTTAACTCTACCTCGCCGGAAAAAGAAATGGGAGAGATAGAGAGAAGAGAGAGAGGACGAGAGGGAAAGAGATGATACAGGAAGAAGAAAGAAAAAAAAAAAAGAAAATGAGAGAGGGAGGAGAAGCATCCCGTGAGAGAAAAGGAGGAGAGAGGTGACAAATGATAATATATATATATATATATATATATATATATATAAATGATATCTCAAAGATACCCTTGTCCCGAAAGTTGACCACGAGGAAGGTTCCCACCACCTACCACGCATTACGTACGAAAACCTCAGGACGTAACGTACGTAATCGCAACAAATTAGCGTACGTAATGCTATACAGATAGCGTACGCTATGGCTATAAACTTAGCCAAAATTCCAAACTCGCCAAGCCACAACCAAACGACGAAACCAAACCGACGACCAGTATAAATATTTCGATCCCGAAATATTCTAATACAATATACATTGTATCGGTCCAAACAACAACACTTGTACAATTTCAAATGAATACGTACAACTCAACAGTAACACGAAAAAAAATTACCCCCGGATATTACATATTTAACCCTCCGAGGTATCTGGCAATGGTATGCTCCTCTTTTTCTTGTATATCACACTGCATCATCAGCTTCTCAAATTCTCTTAAGTAGTCTTCGAATGATAAATTCTTCTGACGAAGATTTTGCAGTTGGATGAATTTGTCTTGGTAGTATTGAGGAGGAAGGAACATTCTGGACAAAGAAAAGAATCTCGTCTGGTGCAATATTTAACAAAGCTGAATGTGAAACCGCGAGATATTTTGTCAAAACTGAAGGAGCAAAATCAAAATAACGTGTCTTCGCTGAGAAGTATATACAATTTTCTCTAGAAGTTTGGGAGATCTCGGCGAGAAGGTAGAACCCCGATACAGAATCTTATGCACATTTTGCAAACAAAATGGTACAATTTTGAGTATCGTCTAAACAACATTACTAACAAGCTAGAAGAGTTATTTTTATTCATCCAACATCATTAAAGATGTGGCAAGCGTTTCCACATATGGTGTTGATGGATGCTACATATAAAACAAATAAGTATAATCTTCATTTTCTGGAAATTATTGGTGTCACTTCTACAAATAAGACGTTTTCCATAGACTTCGCATTCATGCAAATTGAAAAACAAGCAACTATAGGTACGCGTTAACTTGTCTGAAATTGACGATTAACGATTCTTTTAGCCCTCGTGCTATCGTCACCGCTAGAGATTTAGCTTGATGAAAGCGTGTGAAGATATTTTTCCACAGAGTAATCATTTACTTTGTAGGTGGCATATATTCAATGATATAACAAGCATTGCAGGCCACGTATCAAATCACAAAAGACTCGGGATTCTCTTCATCCAAAGTGGAAGAAATTAGTCTAATCTCCAACACCGACTGCATACATGCAAAATTATGTAGGCCTTCAAACATTATTGTTTAAATATCAAGGTATTATTCATGTATTTCGTGAAGACTTAATTTGATTAACAATTATTAATTATTCAATCATACTAATTTGATTTTTCTTCACCTTTTAGATATTTTGGGTTATCTTTATAGTGTTTGGTTGGAGAAGTATGCCGAAATATTTGTATCGTTGTGGACTGACAGACATGTCGATTTTGGAAATTCAACAACAATAGAGTTGAGAGCCAACACGCCAATCTGAAAAAACACCTGGCATCTGGAAAATGTGATTTGGACAAATCCATATATGTTATTGAAAAAGTTGTACAGTCACAAGATAACGCTATCAAAGAAAGTTTCACAAGGTGCATAATCATTCATAAGCCAAAGTTTAAGGACCAGATATTCGAACTACTGCGGCTTCGCGTTTCAGAGCATGCTATGGATAAAATCTTAGAAGAGCTTCATCGGTCAAAAAGATTTGTACCAACTTCTGGGCACTGTGGTTGTCAATTGCGGACATGTTCTGGATTACCGTGTGCTCACGAAGTTGCGATGTATGTCGGTGCATGCATGTATGTAAGTCGTGTCTAGAATTCTATAAGCACCTCAAACCGACTCAAAAAAATTTTATGACCATAGATGATTAGTTGTTGCTTGTTTTTGTCTTTAATTTCTGCTATGTAATATTTAAAATTAAAATGAGGAGGATTTGTCCGGAAAATATTTTTCTTTTAATAATATTTATACTACTACCTTATGAAAAAAATTATATTATTATTGTATCTTATAAAAAAATAAGTTTGAAAGTTAGTAATAATAGGTTGGGTCGATGGTACACCCCCATGTAGTGCATCCACTGCCGGATGCACTACACGTGACGTGCATGGACGGTGCAGATCGATGCTCCATGTAATACATCAATCTGCACCGTCCATACACGCCACGTGTAGTGCATCCGGCAGGGAATGCATTATATGGGGGTGTACCATGGACGGTACCGTAATAATAATAAAGTTAGTAATAATAATGTAATGATTAAATAATAAAGTTAGTGAAATGATTAGATTAGATTTTTTTAATACAACGGAAAACTCGAATATATAAATAAACCAAACATAGTGAGAGTTTGGGGTTGTAATCTTCTACCAAAAACTAAGCATCACAATGCGACATTTATACATTTCAAGCCCCATAACATATTACCTACTACACTTCCACTTTTTCAAAAACAAAAAAAAAAATGAGCATAAAGGCAGTTCATCTATTAAGAACTTTACAGACTACACTTCCACTTTTTCAAAAACAAAAAAAAAATGAGCATAAAGGCAGTTCATCTATTAAGAACTTTACAGACGCAGTAATCCACCTCATTTTCTCCATACACCTTCATTGCTAATTCTTCATAGGTTTAGCTTGAATCCAATTGAAAGAAAATTATCCCTTTTCTTGTTAATCTCTTTCCGGCGATAATTGTGCTTCTCAGACTCTTCCCCACCAAGATTAAAAGGAGAAACAAGGCTACCAACAACAACTTCCGTATCAAAATAGGGCTCGAGAGCCGTAGTGCCAAAGGAAGCACTAACGCCGCTAACACAGGCAATTGTGACACTTTTCTTCCTCAAATTGTACCAATTGAGGCACATTCCATCATAGTTCAACAAAACTTCCTCGCCGCTTTTGGAGTAAGCCAACGGCTGTAGATCCCTACACGGCTTTGAGATAGGCGGCTGAAACCTCAGTAATCTCATCCAAGATTGCTTCACCCCGTATTCCTTCATCAACCAAATCTCAGTGCTGTTCTTCTTCCAAGGAATAACCGCCGCAAGACACCCTCGCATCACCTCCACAGATGCTAAACTATGAGCGGCGCCGTGGGCTCCCGGCATCGGCAACTTGTAGTGCTCTTCCTTCCCGAGATCAAACGCCATGATCACTTTAGTCTTGGGTCCATGCTCCGCAACCGTATGCAGCGCGCCGTTCAAATACACTCCCCACCTTGAAGATTGACGAGGCAGTAAATAGGGGAAATCATTCGCCCTTTTCCAGCAATTGGCTTTGAGACTGTAGATCGTCGCCTCCGTCAAGAAGCTATTGCTATCTCCGCAGGCGGTAGTCTGGACAACCCTAACAACCTTATAATCATCGTGATTGGAATCATAGCCCAGTGCGAATATAGCCTGCACGTACTCAAAGTTGAGGAAACGCTCCGGAATCGGCGGCTGTGCCGGCAATTTTCGTAGCTTTCTGATTGATGGATTCCACAGAGCAATGTCGCCTAACTTGGGCGTGAGGAGAACGAGGCCGTCGCAGGAGCCTATGATGGAGTAGGGTTCGATTTGGGTGTCGCCAACTTGCAATAGGTTGAAGGAATTTAGATCCACGTAGTATATTTGGGATGAATCGACTAAAAGGGTGAGATTGGAGTCAGATCTGCAGGAGTGGTGGAGATGCTGTTGGATAAATTGTCGGCTGTCGATCAAGGATCGCCATGATCGGGAAGCAGACCTGAAACGCAGCAGCGTCTTTGTCGGCAGGCGGCAGAAGATTTCTCTGATGATTTCTTCTGGTAGAAACGACATGATCGATTAGAGGAAGGGGTTGGATTTGGAGTACAGTACAGTATGGAACCACCGCACTGCTAGTGAAATGAAATGATTAGATTATAATGAAGTAATAGACAAAATTTAGTTAATGATTAGATGAATTTTTCGATGAATTTTTCGATGACTCTCGTGGCGGCGCGTGGTGGATTCGTTGGACGCGAAACTTGAGTTTCCAAAGTTTTTTGACGTTTTGGAGGTGATAGCGGCGTTAGTTTTGTGAGAAGATGGCCGGAAAGTAGAGTTTTTAGCAGATACTCTCTTTCTCACCAAAAAAAACTCACTTTCTATTGATTTTTTCACTCAAACTCGATTCCGGAATTTAAGAACTGTACCAAACTGGTATAGAAACAAGAGAGACTCTTCTCTAAACACACTCAATTCTTATTTATCAAATTCAAGATGATTTTTTTTACATAAGAGAGTGACATATTTATAATAGGAAATACAATGTGAATGATTGAAAGGTGGCTAGCTGCAAGCTGTAAATGTGAACTGCACATGTAAATGGACAAGATGGATGGTGGGGGCGGACCCACGTTATGGAAAGGAGGAGGTGCCCTGGAAAAAAACAGTATATATATAATATATTATTTTATATTAAAAATCCTAATGGGCCCCTAGATTCTTTCGGTGAAAAATTTATCTGACTTGACAGTGTATTAACTCATAAATTATGCTATTTAAGCCTTACTAACTCGAATAATGGTGTGAACATTCTTTTGTCTAAAAAGTTTAAAGACAATGTAGTAGAAGTGAAGAAATGTAATGATAGGATTATGTCCGTTAGAGTGGTGGTTGGAGAGAAGGTGGTTAATGTGGTATGTGCGTATGCCCCACATGTTGGTTTGGGTGTGCTTGTTAAGGAAGTTTTTTGGGTCTCTTTAGATGAGTTGGTCGGGTGTATTCCGGACGATCTATTTATTATTTTGGGGGGCGATTTCAATGGGCACATTGGTGAATAGGTGGATGGTTACCATAGTGCGCATGGGGGTTTCGGCTTCGGAGTTAGGAATGCAGGAGGTTCCGCATTGTTGGAGTTTGTCACTGCACATGAGTTGGTAATTGCTAACTCTGTTTTTCAGAAGAGAGCTGAGCACCTCATCACCTTCAGTAGTGGGGGGCACAACACACAAATTGACTACCTTTTTTTGCGCAGTCGTGATGCTAGGGCGTGCGTGGACTCAAGGTGTTCCGGAGCGAGGCATGTGCTTCTCAACACCGGCTACTGGCTATGGATTTATCCATGGGAGGTCGTGTGGTTAGCATGGCTAGAGAATCTAGACCTAGGATTCTCTGGAAGGATCTGAAGGGTGAGAAGGCGGTAGTATTCAAGGAGTCTCTGACCCGCGAAGGAGGATTTTTGCGAGGGGGCGATGCTAACCTTATGTGGACCAGCATGGCCAATGCTATTAGGAGGGTGGGCGAGAAGGTGGTATGGATTTCTTCGGGCAGGTCTAGTGGACCTAGGGAGGCATGGTGGTGGAATGAGGAGGTCCAAAAGAAGGTTAAGGCTAAACAAGCGCTATTTAAGGAGCTTTTGTCGGTTAATGCTGGGGAGGAGAGAATCTTGAAGATTGTAGCGTACAAGGTGGCGAAAAGAGAGGCTAAGAAGGCAGTGGCTAAGGCTAAAGGTGAGCCTTACGAGGAGATGTACAAGCGCCTAGACACCAAAGAAGGAGTGAATGCTATTTTTAAACTAGCGAAAGCTAGGGAAAGAGGGCGGCGCGACCTGGGTCCCGTTAAGTTTATTAAGGATGATTTGGGCTAAGTGTTAGTGAACGATGTGGCTATTAAGGAGAGGTGGAATAGGTATTTTTTCGAACTTTTCAATGAGGCTAGGGGTAGTGACTCGGTGGTGCAAGGAGTTAGTTTATCTTCTGCTCATTCGTTTAGTTCCTGTGAGAGCATCAGCAAGGAGGAAGTAAAGGGTGCCCTAATGAAAATGGGGAGAGCTAAGGCTGTAGGCCCGGATGAGATCCCTATTGAGGTGTGGCTTTGTCTGGGGGAAGTCGGAGTTCAGTGGCTAGCAGAGCTGTTCAACATCCTCCTCAGGAGGTTTTAAGATGCCGACGGAGTGGAGGCAGAGTATTGTCGTGCTATTTTTCAAGAACAAAGGTGATGCTCAAAGTTGTAGTAACTATAGGGGTATTAAACTCCTCAGTCACACTATGAAACTTTGGGAAAGAGTGGTGGAATGCAGGATTATAAGATAAATTGAGATCTCAGAGAACCAATTTGGCTTCATGCCGGGGAGGTCCACGACTGAGGCCATTCATCTCGTCAGACGCCTTATGGAGAAGTTTAGAGAGCGGCGTAAGGACCTCTATATGGTGTTCATAGATCTAGAGAAGGCTTATGATAGCATTCCGCGCGATGTTATTTGGAGGAGTCTAGTAGAGAGGAGAGTATTGTTGCCGTTCATTAAGGTGATCCAAGACATGTACTCCTAAGCTAGGACGTGCGTTAGGACCCCAGTTCGTGACACCCAGTATTTTCCGGTTGAGATAGGGCTACACCAGGGGTCGGCGCTAAGCCCTCTTCTCTTCGCTCTAATCCTTGACGTCATTTCACGGGGGATTCAAGATGGCGTCCCGTGGTGCATGCTTTTTGCTGACGACATTGTGTTAGTGGCGGAGTCGAGGAGGGAGGTGAACTCGAAGTTGGAGCTATGGAGGTCTAAGTTAGAATCCCAAGGCTTGCGTGTGAGCCGGTCTAAGACCGAGTATCTCTGGTGTAACTTTAGTGGCGAGGCCAACGAGGAAGATGTAGAGGTAATGATTGCAGATCCAATCGTACCCCGTACAAATAAGTTTAAGTATTTGGGTTCGATCATTCAGAAGGAAGGTGAGTATGAAGATGATGTCACTCATCGCATCAAGGCGGGGTGGCTAAGGTGGAGAGCAGCGACAAGGGTCCTGTGCGACAAGAAAGTCCGTCTAAAGTTGAAGGATAAATTCTATAGAGCGACAATCCGACATGCAATGTTGTATGGTTCCGAATGTTGGGCGATGTAGAAGTTGCTTGAGATCAAGTTGGAAGTGACTGAAATGAGAATGTTATGTTGGTCGTATGGTCGCACAATGTTAGATAGAATCGCGAACGGGGTTTTTAGGAACGCGCTGGAAGTGGCGCCCATTTCAGCGAAAGTTAGGGAAGGGAGATTGAGATGGTTTGGCCACGTCCGCAGGAGGTAGGCATCTGCTCCGGTGAGGAGGGTCGAGAGTTTATTGGTTGTCGGGGAGAGGAGGAGAGGCAGACCGAGGAGGACGTTGGAGGAGCAACTGAGATTAGATTTGAAGGCCTTAAACCTTTCCGAGACCATGACTGTTGATCGGTGCGCTTGGAGGCACCAGACCAGAGTTGTGGATTCTTTTGTAGGGAGCGGTGTTGTAGTTGAGAGCCTCAGGGTTGGGTTGTCTCGGTTACCTTTGACCTAGAGCATTGTATTTTTTTTACTTTTATTGTATATTTTATCCTATTGTCTTTGCGTGTGGTGTATTTTTGACAGGGAGCTGTGTGTTGAGTCAATCTCTCCTCTGTTAGATCAGCGTTCAACGAAAGTGAAGTAGCCAAATTCCTCTTAGGTAAGTCCCATGTGGATTAAGACATGGGCTCAGGTATGGTATCGAGCTTTTTCGAATCATATGCTTTCTTTTGTATTTATCACTCGATATTCTGATGTGCACTAAGCTGGGGGTCTTCACGGAAACAGCCTCCCTACCGTAATAAGTAGGGGCATGGTCTGCGTACATCTTACCCTCCCCAGACCCTACTCTGAGCGGGATATAATGGGTATGTTTGGTTTGGTTTGGTTTATATAGTAAATACTCTCTTCCACCAAGTTAGTGCACAGTTTTCCAATTAAGGGCGTCCATCAAGTTAGTGCACACTTCATTCTTTCTATTTTTAGACGCATTTTTTATGGCAACTATCACTATTTTTCTTGATTTGTGTGTACAGCTACTGTTTTCGGTCCACAATTTCGCAGCTATCAACAAATGAAAGTAATTTTATTTTTGTTATTCTTTCATCTAAATATTGATCTGTTCGTTTTTAATTAAATATTGATCAATTCTTATTGTCGTTTATTTTTACGACTATTCAATAATTAAAAAGGAATTAGTTTAAATGTTGTAATTTGATTAGAGAATAATTAAGGAATCATTCATCCATATTAAGTAACATATCAAAATAATAAGTGGGACACTTTCTCAACTAACTAAACACACATCATACTTTTTTATTAAAACTCGTGCCACTCTCAAGTGTGTACTAACTTGGTGGACGAAGGGAGTATAAAATTACAAGTATCAAGACCTTTTTTATGAACGCAGATAAGCCTCCGATAGACGATTTAGGGAAATTACAACAGCTAATACATTTTAATAATTTATTACAAAAATCACACACTTATAAATTGTTGGAATATTTTTATTCTAGACATATATTTAAAATATTTTGATGATGTGTTTTGTTGATAAAATAAAACAACAATTAAGACGACATCAATCAAAGATGAAGAAGTCGGACAGAAAGCGAAAGAGAAAAGGAAAAAATGAAAGCAAAAGAAAAGAGAAAAGAGAAAGAAAAAGAAAAGAGAATAAAGAAAAGGAAAAGCAAAAGAGCGCAAGAGAAGAAAAGCAAAAGAGTATCGGAATGATTATTCCAACTAATATATTTGACAAAGTTTAACGTACGTAACACAATGTGTTTAACGTACGTAATGAAGAGTTTGAATCAGAATTCAAACTATATGACCGTTGTCACGTCACAGCACACGTCTTCATATTAACGACTACCTGAGGAGTATAATGCACGTAACAGAGTTGATATAACATACGTAAAGAAATAGACAGAAACTACTGGACTGATTTGAATGAAGCATAACGTACGTAACAGGAAGTGTAAACGTACGTAATAAGCTTAATGGAAGACATATAACGTACGTAATGAAGGCTGGCGGCTAGTTGAGGCTTTATGCCTATAAATACCAAGGCATTTGGTATCATTCAATGACAACAATATTGAGCAAAGTTTATATACTTCATATATTGTTATAATCTCCTTTGTTGTTGTATTCGAGCTTTATTGTCAAGTGTTTGAGTGTTCATACACGAAAATATATACACGAGAAGAAAAAAAGGATTGTAGATTGATTCGGTGTTATTAGGATTGTTGATCCGGCATTATTAAAATCATATCTAAATCCGACTGAGGTTTGTCTAGTACCAATCGAAAGGTAGATAGGTTGATTCCTTGTCCGATAGAAAAGGAAAACAGTTTAACTTGGACCGAAAAAAAGACAAGGTTGTAACGGTTTATCTCGGACCGATAGAAGACGAGATTGTAACGATTTACCTCGAACCGATAGGAGACGAGGCGGAAAATTTTGATCTTGAGCCTATAGAAAAAGATACGGAGAGAGCACGTAGACATATTTGGCCGAACCTCTATAAATCTTGTGTCATTTATCTTCCACAAGTTAATTATGGTTCCGCAATGCAAAAGAGTTTGATAACTCTATTATACTTCGCGCAAATTTCAAACGGCGAAGATACAATTTTACCAACATAAATTAATTACGAATCAAACAACTTTTGTGTATTTTATTTAATAAATGTATTACAAAAAATGTGTACTTGAGCCGCCACTACTCTGCTGCAATTCTATGATGGTCCATGCGTTAGCGCCAGAGACGGAACTTGAACGTTTTTGTTGGAGGGGCCAATTTGTAAAGTATTTATTTTAGAGAGGTCGATATACACAACACTGAAATTTTTGTATTAAAAATGACTGAAACTAAAATTAAAAAGGTATAAAATATATATAGGGTCAAAATTTTTTGGGGGGCCACAGCCCCCCTCGGCCCCTTATATGTTCTGTCCTTGGTTAGCGCCAGCTCCGAAACTATTGTTACTTATATCCGTGGCTGTATCTAATTGAAGAAGTGTGATTTCATACTATTTCATTGTTTTTAATTTAATTTGGGTAGTTTTGGTATCTGTATAATGGGACTCTTTTAATTGTGCTAGCTGATCTAGTTACTCATTTTGAAATGAATAATTTGTAGATAAATTTACAATATTTTGCTGATTTTAGGTTACTATTTGAACTTTGAATACATTTTTATGGTTAATATTTACAGATTGTGGATATAAACATGATTTATTGATTTTGATGACGATGTGAAGTTTTAGTTATATGTGTAATATTTTTATTTACATATGACATATAATTCGGATACCTTCTGCGAATGAGTGGTTTGTCTCCTCTCTCTCTCTCTCTCTCTCTCTCTCACACACACACACACACATATATATATATATATATATATAGTTTTGTTGATTTCTACTTGTGATATTTTTTTGGTTAATGAGTTTGTCCGAAGTTATTACACAAGATATTATTGTAATACTTATAGTTAGTTACTCGACTACAATATTCTTTATACTCATTCACAATATTACATCACCCTTTTTCTGGTTACACTTTATTATTTGTTTGATTACTATCGGATGATTGTTTGAATTTTTCAGTAGGTCAAGAAAACTTTCTCAAATTCACGTGGTAAATGTGTACCGTCATACTAATTTAGTAAATCAAGAAAGGGGACCATATAAATAAATATGATAACCAAACGATGAAAAAATTTATCCACCATAAAAAGTGGTATTCACTAACGAGCAATGGACTAATCAAATATTCATTTACAATTATCCATCTATCTTTGGTTATTGTGCATTATTGCAATACATGTAACGAAATATTTGCATTAATTGTTTTGTTGTTAAAGAATGCATTAATTGTTTATGTTAGATAATAAAAATTCCAACAATATAAGTTTCGATATTCTTATACATCTTATTCGTTTACTCTCTCCTACTACTTCATCTTCATCTTCATCAGACTTGCCCCTAAATGAACTAAACCAAGATGAATAGGGAGATAGTAATTCATCGGGCCTTTCGATCCAATCAAACTACACGCCCCAAGGGCACAGGGCATACCTCTTTCGCGCGTCTTTCTCGTGGCGGGAACAGTTTTTCTTCTAGGCGAATACGATATTGAGATTTTTTAATGAAACGCGATTGATTTCTAAGATATTCTTCGGCTTTAGGCTATTTATTAGTTAGTCCTGGTAAAGCCCCCAGGCGGCGTATTTTTTTGAAATGAGGTCCTTGATCTAGAGGGTGCTCCATTTTTCGACTTTACAGGCCCCCTAGGGGCACCTCATGTGACGGCCGAGCTTTTTCCTTAGTCAAATTCACTTTTCGGGTTGGTACCAACGGATCGTTGGTGTCAGTCTTTCGATATCTCTTTGTGGGGAGTCGATCTACTAACTCATGTCTGGGATCCATAAGGAAGGGGAAGAGCGGGCAACTAGGCATAGCATTGTCGAAAGGATTAACGATCATGTGGTTTCGGAGATGCCCATAAAGAGGTGGAATATGTTAGTTTCGGTAACATTTTCACTTTTGCAGTGATGCAAACCCATGATATGTCTAACCGTCATGTCTCCACCACCAATCATCATATAACAGCCCATATTTCACACCTTTTTTTGGAGATAAACAAGAATTTTATCGGGAATTAGACGTGGCAAATCATTCGTGTCGTGTACTTTCGTATCGTGTACCTTTGTGTTTCGTGCACTAAAAGTCTAAATCCGTACACAATACGAAATAAATTCGTGTCATGCCGTGTACCGCGCAAATTCGGGTCGTTCCGTGTCATGTTTTCGTGTCAGGCACAATATAAAATAAATATTAAAATATTATAAAAAATAACAATTTTAGTATTTTAGTATTATTTTTATAGATTTTAGTAGACGAAACGATTCGAATGGCGACGAAAACACGAATGTTTACACAAAATTTATGAAAATTCACATTATATTTTCCAATTTTAAAATTTAGTACAAACAGAATTGATCATGTATAATTTTATAAAATTAAATATATAAATATTTATTTATTTTATGTACCTCGAGTCGTGTCGTGTACTCAAAGGGTAAACACAAAATCGATACTAAATCTTGATCGTGTACTTTCATGTTCGTGTATTTTCGTATCGTGTACTCGAAATACAAATACAAATACAAACACTAAATTTTCATATCGTTTTCGTGTTGTGTGGTAAATTACAGGGTCCATCTGAAATAATAAGATTTTTTTCCAACCCCTAAAACGGATAACATCAAACATTTCACAAGTTGCAAATGATCTCATCTGTGTGGACATGTACTCCAAACAAAAATTAAGTTATGGCATATAGATCTGGATTACTAAACACCGCCCTAAATTACTAGACACCGTCTTAGAATATTACCTTTTTGCCCTTAATTCATATTAATCAGATTTAGGATCCTAATTTGACATATTTTTCTCTCTAAACAACCCACCAGACGCAGCCGCACCGCTGCCACACCACCGCCGTAAAGCTGCCGTCTGCCACCGCACCGCCGTCGTTCGCCGCCATGACTGGAAAAGGAAAAGCTCTGGTAACTATTTTTTTTCGTTTTACTGTTTTATTGGCCGCGGCCGCCGTGCCCGAGTGCACGACAGAGGCCGCGGCCGTTATTTTGTGACAGGCGTCCGATGATGACGCCTGGCCATGGCACAGGCGTCCGCCGATTCCGCCTGTCCATGGCGCAGACGTCCACGGCGGATGCTCGGCTATGTCTGACGTCAGCGGGCGTCAACCGTGCACAAAGCGTCAGATCGGACGCCTAGCCGCTGGACTAAGCGTCTGTTTCGGACGCTTGAACCATGGAAGTAGCGTCCAGACCAGACGCCTGTGCCATGGTTCAAGCGTCCGTTCCGGATGCCCCAGTCATTTTTTTGGAAAAAAAAATAAAATTTTCAATTAATAATTAATAATGTGTATTGTTTCTATGATTATTACTTATTAGTTGTATTGTTTGCTAAATGCAGATGAGAGGAGGAGCGGGCAAATCTATGCCGCTAGTCACAGAGTTGATGGGTTCTGGAGCGTGTCACACCAGAGCTCGTGGTGTTGATGCTTCCGTTCGTAGACAGCGGGAGGCAGAGCGTAGGGGATTCGAGGACGTACCTTATACTGATTTTGGTACTGAGGATTCAAGCGAGTATTATTCGCACGATGAGGCTGACGATCAGGAGGGCGGTGATGATTCTTCTTCATTTTCGTGCCGGGTTCGGAAGGGGAGAGGGGGGAGGTTTGTGACTTCTGGGTCTACCAGTAGTAAACGGCGTAGGGCAGAGGATGAGACATCTTGGATGGTTTCTGAGGAGATGCCTGGTGGCCCTATCGACGACAGCGTTATCCCGAGTTTCGGTGGGCATGTCGCCGCGCGTATCCGGGTGGAGATATGAGAGGTTTCTTTGAAGTGTCACACCAGATCGCGCTTGTCAGAGCTTGAGTCAGTGGCGCTCAGTGATGTCACCCTCTTTAGTGAGTCGGATCAGTGGGACTGTGTTATCCCACCTGACGAACGCCATGTTCAGACATATTGACTCCCCGTTGATTTCTGCGTTCGTTGAGCGGTGGCAGCCCGATACGAACTCTTTTCACATGCCGTTCGGAGAGATGACCATCATGTTACATGATGTGTGGCAGATCCTTCGCATTCCTGTCGAGGGCGATTGGTTGATGCCGATAGCACATCTACACAGTTGCAGGTGGATGTGATGGAGGTTCTTGGAGTATCGCGGTTGGAGCTACTGAGTACTCACTAGGGGGTGGCGGCGTACTTATGGACTCTATTTTCAGGTCATGTCACGATGGAGGTCGAGTGGAGGGCACCCAGGCCGTAGCTTGGATGTGGTTGTTATTTGGATCCACCTTGTTTGTTGACTAGAGTGGTAACCGGATTAGGCCTTCCTGCATATTGGAGGTGAGGGACGGTATGGATACTACCGGGTAGTATTCATGGGGTTCGGCTACATTGGCTTTCATGTACCGTCAGCTCGGTATCGCTAGTCGCGGCGACTCCATGGGGATTTGTGGATGCCTTACCCTCATTCAGGCTTGGATTTATGAGTATTTTCCCTGCTTTCGACCTCATCGAGAGCGTATGATTGTTGACTCCATGCAGCCTCGAGCTTCTACATGGAGTGTCCAGCCCGAGGGTAAGGACGAGCACTGACTCCAGTCTTTGCGTCGCTGCATTGATCAGTTGACAGCCGCATAGGTATAACGATTCCTTCTAACAATCTCACAATTCATTTAAAAATAACTTGTATAATTTGTTGATTACATGTACGCAGATACAGTGGTTGCCTTATGGCCCTGATCCGGTGAGGGATGTCCCGAGGACCACATTCATTGGATGGCTATGATATCAGGCATTACGGCAGCTCGGTTATGTGCAGACCATCCCTTTCCCGATCACCAGACCGGAGAAAGTGGTTCGGGCGTGGTCGAGCAGATTGTACCGAGTTGACTATCCCATTCGGATGTCATCTGATGCTTGGATGATGTTTTCGGGTGCATACAGGCTTCCTCTCGCTGACTATCAGGCTGCTACTCATGATCAGGCTGCTTGCGCCGATGATTACATTGAGTGGTATTATCGGTATTCGCACCCTCGGCCATCGAACGACGGTGCGGCACCTGGATCGATGATCCCTTCTCGTTCCAAAGCCGATTACGTATGTTCTTTAACTTTGCACTTTGTTTGATTTCATCATACATTACTCATTGTATTATATTGTCTATATTTTTACGGTGGGTGAGTCGATTGGCAGTATTACCCGGCCAAGATCGAGACACCTTCCCTGCACCGGGCGGAAGAAGCGGCGACGATGCTCGAGGAGTACATGAGGGATTGGCATTTGACCCACTGATTTTGTATTTTATATTTTGTTTGTTTTGTGTAAGACGGTATTTTGTTTGGCGTTTTCGTTTTTTTTTTTTTTGTATTTTGTATATTGATTGGCACTTTCGTTTTGTATTTGGCAGTGTACTTTTGTTTGTTTTTTTCTCTTCTGCTTACATAGACGAAAATTTTTCTGTCAATTATCAAGATCAACATAAAAGAAAATCAACTATCAACTATAAAGATAAAAAAAAAAAACGAAAATTTTATTAATTAAGGAACGTACAACAAATTCATTTTTACATCATACCGACTAATCTATTCCATTTTTCTCTCCTGCTCGTATACAAATTCTCCCAGCCACCAACACTACTATCATGGAATCTAAACCAGTTACTCGCTATGGGCGGTACAGAAAAATTAGGCATTAAATCTAGACGAATAAAATATTTGTACGTATCTCCTAAATGGCAAATGACAATCTCTTGGCTAGGCCGTATTGCCGTTGAGGGTGCTTTCAACGGCAGCACAGTGAGACATGCAAATAAAGATCTACCGTTTCTTAATCCGAATAGTATGACAGCGGCATTGAAAATAGTAGCAATAGGGAATAAATCTTCAGCAACAGCCATCGAATGATCCGATCCACACGCACCACCATCCCATGTAATACGTCGAAACTCAGGTTCAATCCCATCATAGTAGATCGATCAGTAGAGTGTACAGTTAGCCATAATTTTATTTGCAATGCATACACGTACAATACGCCATTTATTTTGGTCGCCAAATATGTAGTCGGCGATAACACGAAATCCACAATTACCGTCTCCGGGGACATCGAGATAACCTTCAACAAACGGCAAAATAATTCCCGGTATCTTGTCGATATGGTGATAGTTACCAATCTCCACTCGGTGGTGTGCATCTGCAAACACATATTCAATATATTACATATTATCGAAATAATATCAAACTTAAAAAGATAGAACTCATTGAAAAACTTCAAAAAACAATACATCTACAAAAAAAATTCTCATAAATTGACGGAATTATTATATGTCAGCAATATATTAAAAAAAATATAAAAATTCAAAAGTCAATTTACATACTTTTTTTTATTTTTGTTCCTAACGTTTTTTATTTAACCTGTAACATATAAATATAAAAAATTAGTCAAGAAGACTATTTTTATTTTTGTTTCTAATAAAAATTATCTTTTTATTTAACATGTAATATATAAATATAAAAAGATTAGTCAAGATCTGTAATCAAATATTATGATAAATATATTGAAAAATACATAAGTATCCTAGTCCAATATAAAAAAAAAGACATATTCAATATATTTCATATTATCGAAATAATATAAAACTTAAAAAGCATATCACGAGTATTAATAAATTTGTTCATACCTGATGAAGAGGCATTGTGGAATGATGCAGAAGAGCTGCGGCCACGACCACTGGATGAGCGGGAACGACCACGACCCCTTTGGCTATACTCCCAACCACTAAGATCGTGTCTAGTCGATGAAATTCCTCTTGGTCGACCCTTAACTGCCGTATTAACTTGTGGTTCAACGTAACGCGTTTGATCAGGGTGAAGATGATCGTGGATCATAAGTGATACGTTACGGACAACTGCAGGATCGCTCTGTCTGACCTCATCGACAAGGGCCTGAAAGTACCGCTGGTCCTCCGATTCAGCACCGGTAGAAGGATCGACAAATTCGGTCGTGTCCACACCATCACTAATAATAAGTATTTGCCAAAATATGTGAAGATGACTAACACTGCATGGGGTCCGCGATTCCATAAGTCTCTTGAGCTCACACGCACAAGGAATCTGATGGGTGGTTTGGAGTGCACAACCGCAATGATGGTACACTTGATCACTTAATTCTCTCATACGTGTCAATTCATTCGACACTAACCGCAGACAATGATGGGAAACATGACAGCGCAAGTAGTTGAACGGAAAACCAGAATACACCACGCATGTACGACACCTAGACTGTTCAAGTGTGTATCTGATCTGCGTAAGTTGTGATTCAATCTCCTGGTTCACTTTGGTCCAGACGGTATCGAGGGCTCCGGTGGAAGAATTAAGCCATTGCTTTAACTCGGCATGTGCACTCTCAACTCTACAAGTGGTTGTCTTTCCAAAATGAAGCACTTTATTCGTCCACGCAACAACGAACATCTCCTTGTATTTTAGCCATGTACCCTCAACGTAGGATATCACCTTAGGATTCCATCTCCATATATCCTTCATGAGTTGCACCGCTCGATCGTATTCCTCTTCGGTCGCCGCTTCCATGATTTTCTTCCATTTCCCATTTTAAACCTTTGGCCCATTTCTTTATCTTTTCCACAAATTCTGTAGACCTTGTCTTCAACATCCTTATTAATATGCCATGTGCAAAGCAAGTGGGCACTCTGTGGAAATATCTCTTCAATAGGACGCATCAATCCCAACTCGCGATCCGTAACAATAGCCGTCGGATGAACATCAAACCCAAGCAAAATTTTCAACTTCTGTAACACCCACGCATAGCTCGATTCGTTCTCATCTTTCATAATTGCATAGGCGATTAGGAAGTTCTTGTTACATGGAGTCATCCCGACTATCTCGAGAAATGGCATCGTATACTTATTCGTTTATAGGTGGAATCCATGCCAATGAACCATCTGTAGGTCCGGATTAAGTTTATTGATGTTGGATGTGCCATGAACACGTGGGTAACAACATTTGTATCCGGGTAGGCCCGCGTCCAATGTACGTAGTTATTCGTCACAGCCAAATGGTGAAACTGACCGACGACATCTCTTTCTTCAAAATCATGCTTCCTCAAGTGGTCTCTATAATTATAGATATATTATCTAGTCGGTTTGTCCTCGGGAAATTTATTCTGAATGGCCGCCAAGATGGCACACGGCTTGGCTTGAGCAGCACTCATCTCACGAACAACTTGTTTAGCCGATTTACTCAGTCCACTCATTTGACGATGCCCCTCCGGATAAATAATAAATGAGTGATTGTGCATACCCTTACTCCCAGAGATCGGTCTGATTATCCAACCACTCAAGTCATGCAATTGTTCGGCCTTTATCTGAAATGTACACTTGCATGCTTTCGTCTTTGTTTCCTTTCGAACAGCGACATCCAAATCTCTTAATATCCCTCTGTACCGTTCACCACGGTTACATCTCAATAGCTTTGTCTTTCCTTTATTCTTGTACGATGAAATGATCAACTCGAAACCAATTTGAAGAGCAATTTTTTTCGCCCAACCAATCGCATCACAATCACTAGCGAATATTTCGTCATTAACGAAATAACCACTATAATCAACGCTGTCACCTTCAAATTCTTCCAATATAACCTGAAATTTTTAATTGACAGAATGTTAATAATAATACCAATAATATTATTATGAAAATTTAAAATCAGGCAAAAAAAAGGGTCCAGACGTCCAAAAATTGCGCCTGGACCATGGCCGAGGCGTCTGGCTTGGACACCTGGCCACGGTACAGGCGTCTGAATCGGAGACCTAGCCATGGCACATGCGTCTGAATCGGACGTCCCGACCATGGTTCAGGCGTCTGGTTTAGACGCCTAGACCTAGGACGGAGCGTCCGCACCAGACGCCTGTACCATGGTCTAGGCGGAATCGGGATGCCTGTACCATGGAACAATGCGAATATTCGACGATCGCGTCATTTTCTCCGAAAAATTACCTCCAGATGCGAATTCTCGTCCATTTTCGTAGTTGTCGATGATATTGACGATATATATTTGATTGTGTGTTCTGTAGAATAAATGAAAAATTGTTTCTAGATTTCAATTCGAAAAACTTGAGCTTGAAAGATTTTGGTGTGGTGTGGTATTTAGAAATAATGAAAGATTTTGAAATAGACAAAAAAGTAATCTTATATGGCGATGTCTAATAATTTTGGACGATGTTTAATAATAGCCATATAGATTGATATATGGATATAGATCTGCTTTCTATTTGACAACTAAATCAGATGAATTTATGGGATTTAATTTTCTAATTGGGGAGTTACTTTTGAAAACCGAGAATCAGTCGGGAATGTATGTATTGACCAATATCATTCATACGTGTCTTTGACGTGTTACAGTGTAATTATTTTCAATTTGTTTCATTTTAGTAAATACCTTAAAATTTTTGTATATTTATGTAAACTACTAGAAAAATTTACGGTACTTCTTGGATTTTCAAGCCCATAAGATTTGGGCCCCCATTCTCTATGACCTTCAACTGGGCCCAATCATACACAAGACCTTTCAAACACCAGCCCTCCACTTCAATTTGATGGGTCCTAAGCTATATGTGAATACAACTCGAGTACATCTAAAATTCTTGCACGTAAACTTGCTAATTCATTATGTTGAGTGATTTTTTTTTTATACGGATTATCCATACTTCGTATGACTAATCCTATGAGAAATAGCTTCGATTCTTCAGAACAATTTCCAATTAAAACGCGAGATAATATATCTGACTAACAATTAAATATACTTCACTTCCGCGCACAAGGAGTTATCCCCCAAGTGATTGCTCCATGCTGGACCCCGATAGATAGGTATGCCGGGTCTCCATAATCCAACCGTAGGTTCCCATCGAGATCAGGTCCCCCACACTGTCGTTTGAAGCACATGATATTGTAACTATTCGCCAGCTACCCGGGGGATAGGACCTAACCCTTACTCAACGACTAAGGGATCATTGGGCCTTGAGAAATTCAATTCCAAAGTGTTGCCACTAGGAACTGAACCCCTGACCTTCAATTAAATTGAAGATCAGGTGGCCAACTGCGACAAGACAGTTCGTTAAAGCTGTGTTGGGTAAATTTTTTTAAGTGACTGATTCCACCGCACATGCGGCATACTCTGAAACTCCTCCTGGCCCGACCTACGGTTATCACTTGGCCCTACGCGCATGGAGAATTTTTTGGAGAAACTCAGTACCACTATTTGTTGGTAAGATGACTCGAACACGGAACGTCAGCCAACAATGTCTGAGTCTTTTACCACTTGGGCAAAGACTCAGTTTAATTGTCAAAATTAGTTAACACTATTCATCATCAATTGCACCTTAATCCCAACTATATTTGGGACGATGACCTCAAGATTATAGTGTCAGTTTAATTGTCAAAAAGGAGTGATTTTCAATCAGATTGTGTTGTTCAAGTAGGTCACGTCGGAAAACACTCCGGTCACCGGAATGCGGTTGTATCTTGAGGGCGTCAAAGGAAACATGTAATGATCGATGTAGTCTTCATATATATCTCTCTCTCACTTACACACACACACACACACACATACAAATTGTGACTACACCTCCCCATTTCAGGTTAGGTATCCACCTCCAACATTTGATAAACCCCTCTGTCCTCCAAGACAGGCTCCAACCATCACAAAGCTCTCAGTCATGCCGTGGATCCGAACAAACACCCGAAGGCCTCTGCTGCATCGAACCCATTAAATGGGAAAAATTCTCCCACCTTTACACAGCCCCCGTCAAGTACGACCCCGCATGGCTGTCTCCATCGGATGACAAAAACACCGAAGCAGCCGCATCCTTCATCATCACCGGAAGCCAGCTCCACGTCCAGAAACTGAGAAACACAACTCCAAAAACGTGCTGCATCTCAGGCTGTTTTTTTTCAACGGTCTCGAGCTGCTACATCGCACAGCCGAGCTGGGTGGAATCCACATCGGAGAATCAGTACTCCATGAAGTCGGGCTTTTTCTCATCGATAAGCACCTCGATCACCGGGAACTATCCGCAGAACTACGAGGATAAAGATCCGGGGTCATGATTGTGGACCCGGGGGTTTACCCGGCGGGACCTCTAGCTGCATCCCGGACACAGAAGATGTTGAAGTTTGTGGATATTTCTCAGATGTATCGTGGGCCATTGGATAATCCGGGGCATTGGCTGGAGACCGGAGCTAATGTGGATTTGGAGAAGGGGAAGTTTTGTCTATCGGTGAAATTCTCTTTGTTGAATTTAGCTTCGTGAGATGAAAATATAGGAAAATTCTAAATCCTTCTAGAATAGAGGTTAATTATTTAACATGTGAAGGCATCTATCTTTGAACAATTAGTTGGTAAGTTTGACAAGAAAGGGATGAGAAACTTCACATGGTTGATCCTTTCACACCATGATTTTACACCATGTTTACTACCTATAAATAAGGCATGTTTGTAGCATTTGTAACCATCTCATCTCCAAGAGTGAGTTCAAAGAGTGGATAATAATCCAAGTTGAGATTGAGTGAGTTTGAGAGTTTTTCTATCTTTGTGAGTTTGTAATTCTATTCTTGAGTGATAATAGAATAAATATTTTTCTCTCAAAACATCGGTAATTCACTATAATGATCATTTGATATCTCAACAAGTGGTATCGGAGAAAGGTTTGGAGTGCTAATCGGAAGTGTTAGAGGAGCTGAAAATTTCAAGTTTTACAAAGGTGGTCGAAACTCAATTTTGAGGATACCGTTAGATTCCTTGCGTCGAGACGAGTTCGGTGGTATTTTCAGAATACAAAACCGATGTCAGACGAAGCCGTACGGGCTGCCGAAAGAATTATCTGAAGGTTGAAGACGATGAACGGTACTTCTTGCAAATAAATTCTCCAAAAATTACATACTGGTTCCTGAATTTTGTGGAAGATTTTAATTCAGTCCCTAAACTTCTGAAATTTTTTATTTTGACCCCAAAAGTTTTAAAAATTGTACTTTCGGCCCCAGAAGCTTTGTTAAAATCATGGCCGATTTTACTACATCTATTGAGAAGCTCAATAACAATAATTATGGGTCATGGAGTACCCGTATGAAGTTTTACCAGCTCGGGCAGGACTTATGGGATATCGTGAGCGGAGCTGAGGCAACAGCACCAAGGGAGGCCAAAAGCACAGACACAACCTCCGACATCTCAACCTCAATACCGGTACGACCAGATGCTACACATCAAAGGCCAGCTGCCGACCCTAATGCTTTAAAGAAATGGAAGGTTAAGGCAGGCAAAGCTATGTATGCCTTAACTGTAGCTGTAGAAGATGAATTTCTCCAGCGGATCAAAGATGTCCGAACACCGAAGGAGGCTTGGGATGCATTGGCGGCTATTTTCGCGAAGAAAAATGATGCAAAATTACAAAGGCTTGAAAATGAGCTTTTGTCGATCTTCCAGAGAAATATGTCTGTGAGTCAATATTTCTCAAAGGTGAAATCTCTTTGTGATGAGATTTCTAAACTAGATCCTGAAAATGGCATTACACAAACCAGGATGAAAAGAATTATTATCTACGAATTGAAGCCGGAGTATAAGAGTATTATCACGGCAACTCGGGGCTGGGCCACCGAGCCAACTTTAGCAGATCTGGAGAATTTGCTAATTAATGAAGAGGATCTAGACAAACCCATGTCTAGTCGACCAACCAATGGTGAAGAGACAGCCCTTTTCACTAATAGAAGAGACAATCAAGGACGCAGACGAGGACGCGGTCGTGGTCGAGGACGAGGACGTGGTTTCGGGAGATTCAATAGTCAAGAAAGAGATGTTCGAGGAAACCAAGATAGAGGTTTCCAGTCAGGGGGAGCTCGAGGAGCTCAACATAATCGAAATGATCAGAACCGGTGGCAACAAAAGGATCGTCAAAGTGACGAATGTTTCAATTGCGGCAAGAAAGGACATTATGCAAAAAATTGCTGGTCCAAGATGTAAAATCCCAATATTTTACATTATATAAATTATAAAGTAAATACTATTATATGACAATAATTAGTGAAATTATTTATAAAAATGATATCTCAATTTAAATAAATTATTGTGGTATTATTACATAATAAATTTTAAAATATATATTTGGACATTTTCTGGGAAGTATCGTGGACAAGTATCAACTATGAAAAAAATCACCAAGGATTTTTGAGAAGTTAAAAAAAATTCTAAAAATTAACAGTGTTGTAGAGAATTTAGTTAGCTTTCCAATGGTTTAAACGGCGAGTCAATCGGAATCCGAACGAAAAAATTATGATTGATTTAGTGGAGACTGCCAACTGCCGAGCACCAGGAATCTTCCGTGCGGGACCTACGCACGTGGCTCGGCCGGGGCTGCCGATAGTGACTCGCTAGGGCCCGCGCATGTGGCTCGGCCATGGCTGCCAGTAGTGACTCGGTAGGGCCCGCGCACGTGGCTCGGCTAGTGCTGTGTGACGTAGGGCGGCTGTGTCAAATTGACTGAGCACCTGTTTTGTGTCCTATAAATACAACATTTTCCTAATTCATTTATACTCAAAACTTATGTAACTATATACAGACACTCAATATTTATAAATATACATCTTTATATTTCCGATAAGAGTCCGTTATGCCAACGATACGGGATTGTTTTCCGGCAACTCAGACCAGCTTTCCTGACATATTGACTGGAACGTGTCCGATTGAAATCCCCAGTGAATTTCTGAAATCCGGATCAAGGTGCTATCTTTGAGTTCTATTATCTACCAATCCGTAAGTGATTTTTGATATCTTATTCGTGCGTTTTGTATATAAAATACATCACTAAAATATTAATTTTTTAAATTTCATTTAGATATGTAAAAATGAGTGATTATGGACAAGTCAAGACTGATTTTAAGTACAGAAACATAACTTAAATCGCGAATAACTTTTGATCCGTAAATCATTCTTCGATTCCGTTTCGTGCGTTTTTCTCTTGAAGTATTATATATATTTAGTTATTTTTGTTTTAATTTTGGGAAATAATAAAATTTCCAACTCCATTTCCGTGTTAATTAAACTTAATTTTTTTTAATGATAATAGACATTATGAACAATCGAACTACGTAGCTGCCCATATGACATACTTAAATTTTTAACGGCAATTTTAAGTATCATTTTATATATATGCAATTATAAAATAATTAAACCGGAATAACTAAATTTATGTTCTTATATAAAATATCCAGAATTATTCTAAGGAATATTTGAAATAGACGAAATGGATTTCAACTCAAGTTATTAAGTATTAACTTTGGAAATATTTGAGATTAATAAATTGAAATCATTCTCGATGATACTTTGTTAAATAAATTATAAGGACTATTGTTTGATTTATTACAGCATAAGTAATAGTTAAATTATAAATTGTTGAAAATATTTTTAAAATTATTCAAGGATGATATCTAAGAACTATTTACCAATGCATTTAATTTTTAGACGATGATTTTGTTGAAATATAAAATAAAGGGCGAGCCATTAAATTAAATTAAGACGTCTTAACAAAATGCTAATAGCATATTATTATTAGGAGATCAATACCTTATCTAGGAGCGGACGGCCGAACTCTCGAGATTTAATTGGAATCATCTTATCGACGACTCACAAGGCAAGTTCGTTCAACTTGCTCGGCCCTAGCATTATTGCAATTTTATGTGTTCATTGTGTATTGATTATGTTGTGCCAATTGTGATGGTGTGAATCTGTGTATTATGTGATGAATGTGAAGAGATGCAAAGTTATGCCGTTCCAGTGGGAACAAAGAGAAATTTATAACGAACGTTCGTTCCGCACCCGGATATTGGGGGTGGTAGAAATTGCACTATCCGGATATTGGGGATAGGTGCTTATGTGTTATTGTATGTATATGTGATTGTGTTGTTAGCTGATACTTTTGGAACTGCAAAATTCGTACATATGAGCATATTATTGTAATGTGTTATGACTAACTCGGGTATGGACTGGTATTGTTACACTTTCCAGTTGCAGGAACTTCAGAAATACAGGCTTGGGAATGCGAAGGGACATGGCATGCTTGAGAACGGCGACTGGATAGAGTTAAATTTTCATTGGCAATTATTTCGGAAATAAAGAGCATGTATTAAATTTTAAAATCGTGTATACTTCAACTTTCCTGTTCGTATGATGAAAATTTATTATAAATTCCAATATTATTATTTTTACCAAAAGTTCTTGTGAGGTAAAAACGAATAACCTAGCTTGGTGGGTCCCATGAGGGATCCACAGCGCTGTAGCTACCCAAGATTTTGGGGATGTTACAGTAGATGGTATCAGAGCGAGGTTAATCAAACTACACACTTTTTAAAAAAAAAAAATTTTTGAAGTCTAAAAGCGAGGCAACTACACATATTTTCAAGAATAATATCTTTGAAGAAATATCTTTTCGACTACACTGCAATCATTCCAAGCGCGTCAAGCATCCACCGACTTCGCATACCCTGTACAAGTAAGTGTTATGTTTTGAAATACTTTTTCATGTTGTTTGAATTTATTTTGAGAACATAAGTTGAAATAAAATCATATACTATTAAGTATAACACACAACCAAGATACGCTTCAATAGAGTCCGAGAAGTCTCCTGACTCTGCCATCAAAAATAAAAATAAAAATAATACTTAAAGATATCACATGATATCACAACAATCAAAAAGCGATCAACTAGAATGGAACACAACCCAATAAAAAAAACTAGTAAAACGACAAAGGGATAAGGTATTTTAGAGGTTCAGGTCAATATTCAACTTCCATTTCTTTCCCTTTGACCACTCAATTCGAGCTACTGCAGGATCGAGCTCAGGAACATATGCTTTCAATATATCTAATAAGTCTTCAGCTTTTGAAGCTGACATCAGAATACCGCGTGCAGACGGTGTAATAAAATGTTGTTCCACTGCATGGTCGAGAAAAGTTAATAATCCATCATAGAATCCATTAATGTTCAACAATCCTATTGGTTTTTGATGGATGTTCAGCTGGGACCAAGACACCATGTGAAAAATTTCCTCAAGTGTTCCAAACCCTCCCGGTAAAGCAATGAAAGCATCAGACTTGTCAAGCATGAGATTCATCATTTCAGTTAGGTTGGACACCTGTACTTCATCTCCTATTGTTTTTCCAGCAGGTTCAGTAAGAGCACTAGGAATGATATCTTGAACTTGACCGCTTGCTTCATAAGCACCTTTTGCTACGTACCCCATCAACCCACAACTTCCTCCTCCATAAATCAACGTAATATTCCTTTCAGTTAATATTTTACCAAGATTATATGCTGTAGTGATGGTTTCACCACTTTTTCCGGGATTAGATCCACAGAAAACGCAGATACTTGAAAATTTAAGATCAGAGGTTACTTCCATCTCTTTTTCTTTCTTTCTTTTGTGTTTGCTAGAAATATTTTTGGTGTATAGTGACGAAAAAAATGATAATATTTATAGAAGTATAATTGAGGGTGAAACATTATTTAAATTAACTTATTAGGGGGAATTATGAAAATAATAATAGTAATTTTAACTTATTCGGTGAAAAAGTAAATGCGTTAATTGCGCTTCACGTATTCGGTAGAATATTGAATGCATTTATTGCATGTCACTATTTTTTTATTTGAAAAGAGAAACTTTAATGGAAATGACAAAATTAAAAAGTAAACGCTCATGTGAATGTACAGTAGTCGTGATTGTGACACAGCTTCCTCTGATTTTATGTTCAGAAATGACTTCAATGCCTTCTATGAGTCGGGATGAGCTTCCATCTAATTTTCTTATAAACTGGCAAATAGTGTCCTTTACCATCAGATTCTCGAGATGTTGTTCATATTCAAATATAAATCTCTTTCAAACAAAGAATTTCATATTGCACATACCCACTAGACTGCGTTTCAAGAGTCATTAGAACACTATCGAATGATTCCTTATTCAGGCCATCCTTAATGAACTTGATTTTGTCTTCTCTAATTGTGCAAGGAATTCCTAAAGATCGACATTTCGAATAGCAATCTCAACGAGCGCATTTATAACAAATTCCCATTTTCTTCACTCGTCGTCTTTTTTCAAATATGAACTTTTCCAAGCCCTGATAAGAATTTAGTGGGCGCTTCTATGAATTCACCTCCTATTCTTACCTTGACTTCAATTATGAATCGAACATCATAAGGTATGCCTTTATGCATTATCAATCTCTAACCAAAATTCTCCACAAGACCACCAAATACGAGTGGACCGAGGCATGTCAAAGAGCTTCGACGAACTCAAGTGGCGGCTGATGAGTGCTCCAGTGTTAATGCTTCCTCAAGGTACGGGCAACTTCGTCATCTATAGAGACACTTCTAAACAAGGACTGGGTTGCATTCTGATGCAACACGGTAAGGTCATCGCATACGCGTCGCGCCCATTGAAACCTTACGAAGTCAACTACCTCACTCATGACTTAGAACTTACTGGTGAGATCTATGCTTTGAAGATTTGGAGACATTAATTATATGGTTCCATGTGCCAAATCTTCATGGATCACAAAAGTCTCAAGTACATCTTCACGCAGAAGGAGTTAAACATGAGGCATAGGAGGTGGTTGGAACTCATCAATGATTACGACGCGGATATCCAATATCACACAGGGAAGGTAAATGTGGTAGCTGACGCTCTTAGCGGAAAGACCACCAGGAGCACATATTATGTAGATTGACATCACAAGTGGAACTGCAACGTGATCTAACAAATAAGAACGTTGGGTCTATATTCGAGAAAAACAAGGACAACTGTGCACCATCAACCTGCGATTATCATCGCTGGAATTCTTTAGGGGCAAGTTAAGCCCACGTTTCATAAGACCTTTTGAATGCGTTGGAGACTTAGCTTATCGCTTAGCCCTATGATTATCTCTATAATGAGTCCATTATGTTGGATATTTCCAAGGATACTACTTTCGAGGAGATACTAGTTGCCATTTTAGATTATCGCATAAAGAAATTAAGGAATAAATCTATTCCTCTAGTTAAATTCCACTGGTCGCACCATGGAAATGAAGAAGCCACTTGAGAAATTAAAGAAGCAATGCGTAACTGGTACCCCGAGTTGTTCCAAACATAAGTTTCGGGTCGAAACTTAATTTTTAGAGGGAGAGTATTTAATACTCAAATTTTTATCATTTTAAGAATGGAGGATGTTGTGTCGAGATTTATTCATCTCGACAGGCGATCGACTATAAGGCCGAGCGACCGAGTCCACAACCAATCAAGCTATGGCGAACTCGCCTAAACGAGGATAGCAGTCCACATTCGAGTATCTAGCGATCGACTCTCAAGGCGATCGCCTTTGGCATCTAGCGACCGCCTCTTGTTCCCAACCTAAGACGACCGTCTTGTGCCCCGAACAAAGACCTTCGTCCGTCAAAGTCTACGAAGACTGGATCTCAAAGCAGTGCCCATGTGCAGATCCGCGACAGGCGCCGCATTTCATGGATCGTTGACCACAACCTGTCACCACCTTATCACCTACCGACAAATCCGCCGAAAGGTACAAGGTGGGACCTCCCGTGACAGTGACTCAGACGCGTGCAGACTTCTCATTGGACCGCACAACTGGCTGCCAGCAACTCCTGCGGACTTTAAGGAGACCAACCCATGTGCTAAAAGACGATCGCCCGCTTATTATAATACAGCAAAGGCGATCGCCCAACATCTCCCAGTCCTATAAATAGAGAACCCCCAGCAACTGGAAAAAGGTTCTCCATTCTGTTCAGAGAAAATGCTCAGTTGGCAACTAGGTTCCAACTTCATTCACGGAAATACATACAAACGCATACATTCCTTTAGGCTCTCGGTTTCCTCTTTTGGATCTACCTCAAGATTTCTCTCTCAGTACCTCTCATCCAGAAGACGGTCGGTAGAGGCAAGAACTCCCTGCAGTACAGATTCAACGGCACTCACAAGCCTAGGAACTCAAACATCCAGCTAATACACACCGTGAGAGACTGTCGATCTCTCACTGTCGTCACAGCTCATCAACGTTGTTACAAGAACTCACAGAGCATCATATATGGTTCTTCCAGCAATCTATACGCTCACTAGCTAAGATAACTAGGGTCTTTACACTAATTGTAATTGTACTCTAACATTAATAATTGTATCCCAGAATATTCGTATTAATAACATCTCGCGAGAGCATTCAAGCCCGGGACTAACAACCCCGGCAAATCTTGTGTTATTTACTTTTCCCACGGAAGTGTTCTCGCACTTTGTTTGCTATCCATCTATTCCAGCAATATCTATCTCCGGATAATATTTTGGGTAGCAACAATTGGCGTTAGAAGGAGGGCATCTTAACCTTCATTTTTATTCCTACCATCCCGGAGAACACTCACTGTTCTCGGGGCATATACTTGAAGTGACACTCACTGCGCTTCAAACAAAGCCTTCAGAATCATGACGTCCACCACTACATCGAAGAGAGCCTCTCTCCGAACCGCCGGACACCATATCCCGGCTCGATCCGAGCCCCAGCCGGCGACAGAAGGAAGCCGCGACAATACGAGACTCTCGATCCCACACCTGAGGGGTGGCCCCAACCTCTCACTCGACCAATTCCAAACCGTGGAACAGATCGAGGAGTCTATGGCCATCCTAAAGGAGCGACGGATAGCATGTGCGGTGCCCGCATTAACTCCCTTGGCCATCCGCCGCGTGGGAAAACGGAAATTCAAAGGGCTACTGGGCGAGCGATCGTCAGAAAGCCCCAATTAGCGAGAAAAGGCTCTCGCACGGCTGGACGGTTCTGTATTCAGTCGCTTGGGAAGCGACCCATCATGGCGACCAGGGCATTCTGGCCCCAACCACGAGACGACGGAATCCGAGTTCGTCACCAGGATTTCGGCCTACCCGACTCCCAGCCGAACAAAAGTCAACCGTTTGGCTTCCACTCCGAACACCAGGGGGTCAGTACTTGATCGCCTCGGCTCCCGCTCCGAGCGCCTAGCCGCGAGCATCCAGGCCACGGCGATGGCCGCTATGCAACGCTAGCTCGACGAGATGAAAACACTCTTGGATACCGGGGCAAGCACCAGGCGAAAGATCATCGGACCAACCGAGCCACTCGTGGTCCACATCGAGCTTGCCCCCGTGCAACCAAGGATCGCTCCTCTCAAAACGCCTCTATACGAAGGGAGATCGGACCCCGAGGCCCACCTAAGTAAATTCCAGATTTACATGACCGGGTGCGGGGCATCAGATGCAACCAAATGCCGAATCTTCCCGTTAACATTGGGCGAGCTGGCCCATAGGTGGTACATCTCACTACCACCACGATCGATCATCTCCTTTGAGAAATTGGCCAGTGACTTCACGTCATACTTCGCCGCCAAGGTCGCCAGACCAGAAGGCCCCCACCGCATGATGAAAATCAGACAGGGGGAAGACGAATCCGACGCAGATTACATCGACCGAGTAGACAAAATCATCCTCATCGACGAGCCCATCAGCGACGAGCTCGCTCTCTACTCGGTCCTGGGGGGATTCTACGGTCATTCACCCATGTTTAGACATCTCACGAAAAACATCCCCCCAACCTACGCGATCTACCGAGCTAAGGCTACCGACTTTCTGGCCAGGCAAAGGCTACTCACCCTCCACCCAGGCGAGGAAACACCTCCTCCTGTCCGAAAGACGGCGATCGCCAAAACCAAAAAGATGGTCGACAAGCCATCCGACGACCACATGGCCTTCGAGGATGTGGAAGCCCATCTCCTCCACAAGTTTAATCGAACTCCGGCCCAGATTTTTTACGCCATCAAGGGGCGTGAACCGCTAAACAAGCCAAAGGCAATAAGGGACCACGGTCATCTGGACCACAATCAATATTGTGCTTACCAAAAGAGTCCCGGCCATATCACCAACCAATGCCGCGACCTCCTCAGACAACTCTGGAGATTGTTCGAGGAGGGCAAGTTGCCCCCCAGCTCGCTCATACGTTGGAAACGTGGGGTGAGGTGGCTCTCTTGGCGATCGCTGAACTTTTGACGAGCGACTTTGCGTTTTATTGAACTGGCGATCGTCTTTGAGCTGATATACTCTGGGTTCGGACGACCTGGTTGGCCGCTGAACTGCGCGGGAAAAAGCAATGGGCGTGAAAAAGTCTCCGCGCATGTGTCGGGCTTCTATTGGAGGACGCCAACGGTCATTTATGACCCCTCGACTGACGTGTCCTTGAAAAGACGCGTACGCGGGTCTCAAGGGGTTCAATTAATGCGTCACTTGAGATCCGACCCCTGAGGTTTTCCCTTATTGCAAACGGATCCCTGCCTTCTCCTATAAAAGGGGGGCGGTGCTGCAGTTTCACTCACGCGTACTTATCGGAGAAAGAAGGACTTGCTGTCGAATTTTCTGAAGATCTTAGTGCCGATCGTCGTTCGATTTCACTTTCGGGTAAGAAAAATCCTTTTCTCCTTTTGTATCTCTGAGAATGGCCGGAACCTCATCATCATTTGGAGCGGGTACCAGTTCTGCCGCCGGGACATCGACTGTCCGGAGAGAAACTTCTTCCGTCTTCCACCTGGAGACGGCGGCTGAAGCTATTCGGGCCGGAATCGACCCTGCTGAAGTCGAGGCTTTATTCAATGAGGCCGATGTTGCTAAGGCTGCTGAAGAGAGACGATCGCAGATCGAGAGAGATCTGGCGATCAGGGCTTACTGGGAGCAACATAGCGCTTTCGGTCGGGCCTATAAGGCCTTTGCTGATATAATGGAGAAGTTGGCCGGTCCCACTCCGAGATTCGATTTCCGAGGATACTCGGTCGCCTACCCCTATGTGCTTCCCAAACGGCCGCAGTACCGTGCTGCGCAGCGATCGTTGTGGTCGCTTGGCCAAATACGGAGTTCGACGACCAGGAAAGACCTGGCCGTGTGGAGGACAAGATACCATGTTCCTTCAGATGTGGACATGTTCGCGCCGGCGGAGAATGAACGAGCCGACCAGCCTCCGATGGGTATGGTCGCCGTGAATGAGGCGATTATGGAGGCCGGGCTGCGCTTCCCTCTATCCTTTGCTGTCTCCCATCTGTTGGCCGCTTGTAATGTGGCGCCACTTCAGCTGATGCCGAACGCCTGGCTCCAAATTAACTGCACTCTAACCCTTTTCGGCGGTCACCGCCTGTACCGTCTCCCATCGCCGTTGGAGATGAACCATTTGTTTAAACTGACGGCTCATAAAGGGTTGGTCGGCGGTTACCATATTCAAGGCCGATCTGGTCGGGTGATTCATGGAGTCCCGAATAAGATGCGGGGCGATCAGACGAAGTGGTTCTGGGTCGCCGGCAAGTGGAGAGCTTCGGCGAGCGACAATCCTACGGGCGAGCTGGAGATCCCCACTGAATTTCGGGAGAGGAATCCCGGTAAGGGTTTAGACTCTCCCTTCGTTTGGATGCGTTTTGGACTGATCGAATTTGATTTCGGCTTTGCAGGTTTTCACATTCCGGCGATCGAGGAGCTGCCTTTCGACTTTCTCGTTGTCTGGGAGCGGATAAGGAGCTTGTCGTACGACGACCTTGACGCCACTCGGATCAATAAGGAGAGTCGTTGGTTGTCGGCTCGACTATTCCGTTTCCCGAGACATCTCTCGGTGCCAGGTATGAGTTTCTGCGACCTTCACTTTCTTAGGAGATCGCCTTACTTGAGGAAAGTGTCTGACTGTTGGCCGATTGTCTTAACTGCAGAGGTTCGCTTTCCTCGCTTTTTGGAGCCTCCGACGGAGATCGCCATGTCGAACCCAGGAGTTCTAGGCCGTCTTCGCCATAAGAGGTCGACTCGGACCCCACCTGTTGCGTTGCCTATAGTTCCGGAGGTGGAGCCTCGTGTGGAGCCGGTCGTGGTTGAGGAGGAAGTTCCGGAGGATGGGCTTCGAGCGAATCGCAAGAGGCCGAGGCCGGAAGAAACTTTGGTTCCTGCCCCGGGCGATGAAGTGCCGATCGCCGCGCCTCCGATCACCATCGTTGCTCTGGAGAGTGAGCCGCCCTCTGCGGCCTTTATGCGGGAGACGGCGATCGCGGATGCTGAGACCCCTCGAGGGAAACCGTTTTTCGGTCGGGATCCCGAGAAGGCTGAGAGGTAGATAGCATTTTTGTGTTGAAAATCGCATCTGCGTAGGAGTTGTATTGACTTTGTTGTTTTGATGCAGGATCCGTCGCGCAGATCCGTCTTGCCCGCCGATGGTCGTGGATTTCCTAGCGAGCCGATCTCCTCGCTATTCCTGCGATATTCCTCCATACGTTAGTAAGGCTGCTTCTGCTCTGCCGAAGGCATGGACGATCGATTCGATGCACCGCCGACAATGATCGGCGAGTTCGATGCACGCCGTTCGCCCTTTCTCTTCGAGACGGCGACCATGGTCCGTCTGTGCCGCCAGAGTTTGAGGGGCGGCCCTCCACTATTCGCCTGCAGGCGGATCTCGAGGTGGCTCGGAAAGAGAACGCCGAGTTTGCTGATAAGATCGCGGCGATGGAGAAGGACTCTCTGGAGGCGGCCAAACGGGCGAGTCATGAGCTTGAGCTGGAGAAGAAGGAAACTGAGCAATATCGTCTGGCGGTTGACCGATTTCGGGACCAGATGCAAAATGCCGTCCAGGCGCAGAGGGTTGCTGAAGAGGAGGCCGATCGCCAGAAGGTGATGATCGCTCGGTTGACCAGCGAGCTGACGGAGGCGAAGGAGAAGGTTGCTGCGAGGGAGGCCGAGCTCCAGGGATCGCAACAGGCGATGGCGGAGCTGAAAGGAGAGGTTGAGGCGACCAAGGCCGATCCCTTCCAAAACTTGGAGTATGTCAGCGAGTTCGCCTATTATTTGGCGTTCGCCGACTCGATCCGAGCGGCTAAGAAGGGAGGTTTGGAGGTCGGGCCTCTTGCCGATAACTTCAAGGCGTATGCGTTGGAGCATCCTCTCCATTCAGCTTTCTCCTTGCCGGTCTTGGATCTTGCGGACATCGGCATGGATTTGAGCTGGTATCCGTCTCCGGCCAATCTTGCTCATCCCGACGCTCCGGAAGATGAGGGGACCGCGCCGAATGCTGATGGCGAAGGCCAGGCAGGGGCCTGAGGCGCTTCATTTTTGATGTTTTAGCTTATTTCCTCGTAGTTTGTAGCTTTCTTTTGTAGCACTTAGGCCTTCGGGCGACCGTATACTATGATTTTTCAAGTAATGAAATGAACGTTTGGATTTTTGACTTATCACTTGAATGAATGGTTATTTTTGAGTCTTTGTTTTGACTTTGTACAAATGTGTGAGGCGAGATCGTTGCGAGGGTAGTTCCAAATGAATTGATAAACTCATAAAGACAACTTTTTACAACAAATTCGATCGCTGCACTACATCTAAAAAAATGACGATCTCCGTATGTGGTTGAATAGCGACGATCGTCGTGTAGGTAGTCCGCACTCTTATTGCCCCTTGTTTTTATTCACTTAGTGGAAGTAAGGGGATGAAAATAATTCGTTGAGTGAGCGGTCTTCAACTTTTTCGAATCCTCGGGGACGGTCGTCCGTCTTGAGGAACCGTGCACGATCGCGGAGTTCGATGGACCGACTCCTTGATCATGTCTTGATGCGCGAAGACATTGAGTGTCTCGTGACTCACTTTATTATGAGGGTCCTCTGTTAGGCTGCGCCTCGCCTCGTATTTAAACGAAGGGCATGCGGTCTCAGTCTAGAGGAGTCCTTGCGCGGGGCAGCGTCGGATGATTCAACTCCACGCCCGCGGCTTGTTTAGCTCTCCTTCCACCTCGGCCCACCATGAAGATGGCGAACCTCGACAGTGTACGTTGAGACGGGGGTTGTGGCACGCCGCATTGTCCGGGTTCACCATGTTAGATGATGAACCTTTGAGGGCGAGCGATCGTGTCCACTGATTAACTTTGGAGGGCCCTCAGACTACGCCAGCCTCGTATTTAAACGAAGGGCGGGCGATCTTGGCCCAAAGGGACCTTGCATGGCCTAAGCAGTCGATTCCATCGACCACCAGGACCATGGCTGCACTCTTCCACCTTGGATCGTCATGTGGATGCCGACCTTCGACGGTGTACGTTGTGCGGGGTAGGCGATCTCGTGCCTTAGTCCATCATGTTAGACGGTGAACTGTAGATGGAGAGCGAGTCCTCCAGTTTCTTAAATAAGGAGGGAGATCGGGAAGACTTCCGTGGTCTCCTTCTCTTGATTGAAGCATGTAGAGACAGTCTCCGAGGTTGATCCAGGGGTCGGCTCGTATGAGCTTCCCAGCCTGTTTTATGTTCGACTCGGACGATCGTCTATAGAGATTGGTAGGGGCTTCGGCTAAACCAATAAGCTGTCCAACTTTCCCTCCTCGAACAATCTCCAGAGTTGTTTGAGGAGGTCGCGACATTGGTTGGTGCTGTGGCCGAGACTCTTATGGTAGGCACAATATTGATTGTTGTCCAGGTGACCGTGGTCCCTTATCGCCTTTGTCTTTTTGAGCTCTTCGTGCCCCTTGATGGCATAAAAAATATGTGCCAGAGTTCTGTTGAACGTATGGAGGAGATGGGCTTCCATGTCCTCGAAAGCCTTGAGATCTCCGGGTGTCTTGGCGATCGCCTTCTTTGCTTTGGCGATCGCTATCTTCTGGACAAGAGGTGGCGTTTCCTCGCCTAAGCGGAGGGTGAGTAGCCTTTGCCTGGCCAGAAAGTTGGCAGCTTTAGCGCGGAAGATCGCGTAAGTTGGGGGAATATCCTTGGAGAGATGTCTAAACATGGGAGAGTGACCGTGGAACCCCCCATGATCGAATAGAGAGCGAGCTCGTCACTGACGGGTTCGCCGGTGAGGATGATTTCGTCTACCCGGTCGATGTAATCTGCGTCGGTTTCGTCCTTCCCCTGCTTGATTTTTATCATGCGGTGGGGGCCTTCTGGTCTGGCGACCTTGCTGGCGAAGTATGACGTGAACTCATTCGCCAGTTTCTTAAAAGAGGTGATTGATCGTGGTGGTAGTGAGACGTACCACCTATGGGCCAGCTCGCCCAATGTTAACGGGAAGATCCGGCACTTGGTTGCATCAGATGCCCCACACCCAGTCATGTAGATTCGGAATTTACTCAGGTGGGTTTCGGGGTCCGATCTCCCCTCATACAGTGGTGTTTTGGGAGGAGCGATCGTTGGCTGTATGGGGGCAAGCTCGATGTGGACCGCGAGTGGCTCGGTCGGACCGGCGATCTTTTTGCTGGTGCTTGCCCCAGTGTCCAAGAGTGTTCTCATCTCGTCGAGCTGGCGTTGTATGGAGGCCATCGCCGTGGCCTGACTGCTAGCGGCTCGGCACTCGGAGCGGGAGCCGAGGCGGTTGAGTACTGATCCCCTGGCGATCGGGGCGGGAATCAGATGGCTGACCTGCGTTCGGCTGTGAGGCGGGTAGGCCGAACTCCTGGTGACGGATTCGGATTCCGTCTTTTCAAGGTTGGAAACAGAATGCCCTTGGCCGGGATGGGTCGCGCCCAAGCGATCGAATATGGATCCGTCCGGCCGTGTGAGAGCCTTTCCTCGCGAATTGGGGCTTTCGACGATCGCTCGTTCGCAGCTCCGCCGAATTTCCGTTTTCCCATGCGGCGGATGATCGAGGGAGTTATTGCAGGCGACGCACATGCTCTCCGTCGCTCCTCCAGGATGGCCATAGCCTCCTCGATCTGTTCCTCGGTTTGGAACTGATCGAGTGAGAGGTTGGGGCCATCTCTCGGATGCAGGATCGAGAGTCTCGCGTTGCTGCGGCTTCCCCCTGTCGTTGGCTGGGGTTCGGATTGAGCCGGGATATGGTGTCCGGCGGTTCGGAGAGCGGCTTTCTTCGATGTACCGGCGGATGTCATGATTCTTAAGGTTTTCTTTGAAGTGCAGTGAATGTCACTTCAAGTATATGCCCCGAGAACAGTGAGTGTTCTTCGGGACGGTAGAAATAAAAGTTTGAGGGTTAGCCCTCCTTCTAGCGCCAATTGTTGCTACCCAAAATATTATCCGGAGATAGATATTGCTGGAATGGATGGGATAGCAAAAAAATGCAAGAGCACTACCGTGAGAAAGATAAATAACACAAGATTTGCCGGGGTTGTTAGTCCCAGGCTTGAATGCTCTCGCGAGATATTATTAATACCAATATTCGGGGATACAAGTACTAATGTAAGAATACAATTACAATGAGTGTAAAGATTCTTGTTATCTTAGCTAGTGAGCGTGTAGATTGCCTAAGAACCATTTGATGCTCGTGAGTTCTTGTAACAAAGGAGATGAATCATCGCGGAGAGAGATCGACGATCCCTCACGGCGAGTATTTAGCTGGATGCTTGAGCTCCGGGGCTTATGAATCCCTTGGAATCTGTCTAGTGGAGACTTGCTGCTTCTGCCGATCGTGTTCTGGACGAGAGATCCGGAGAGAGAAGTCCTGAGATGGATTCCGATGAGATAGCCGGGAGCTTGATGATATGTATGTTCTACTGTATTTCCGTGAATGTATCGGAATGTGAGAGAATGAGTTCTGAGCGTAAGTCAAAATGAATTGGGAACCTTTTTCCAGTAGGAGGAGGTTCTCTATTTATAGGACATGGATGTGCCGGGCGATCGCCTTTTCTGCATTATAATAATCGGGCGATCGTCTTTTAGCACGTGGGCATGTCTCCTTAAAGTCTGCAGGAGTTGCTGGCAGTCAACTGTGCGGTCCAATGGGGAGCTTACACGCGTCCTGAGTCGCTGTCATGGGTGGTCCCACTAACAACTTTCGGCGCGCATGCCGGTAGGTGAGGTAGGTGACAGGCTGTGGTCAAAGGTCTTGTCTGTCAGCGAAAGATCTCATCTGTCAGCGAAGATCTTCGGTCGGTGCCTTTTGTGGATCTGCACGTGGGTGCTGTTCTGAGATCCAGTCCTTGATGACTTTGACGGGCGATCATCCCTGCTCGGGACGTAGGTCGACCGTCCTTAGCCGGCTACTAGAGTTGGTCGCCAGCTACCAAATGGCGATCGCCTTGGGAGTCGATCGCTGGGTACCTGATGGTGGTCTGATATCTTCGATTAGGCAAGCTAGCCAAAGTTTGACTGGAGTTGACTTGGTCGCTCGGTCTCACAGTCGATCGCTTGTCGGGATGAATAAATCGTGACACAACACAGCTATCTTTCGGTACTTCTTCTCTCGGCCTCTCTCATCAAGAAGACGATCGGCAGGGACAAAGAACACCGAGCTTCGCTCAAGAGCCGGATTAACAGAGTCTTTTTACACTCATTGTATTTAGATTTCTCTCATTAATACTTGTATCCACGAATATTTGTATTAATAACATCTCGCGAGAGCATTCAAGCCCGGGCCTAACAAACCCGGCAAATCTTGTGTTTATTCATATTCTCTCGGAAGTGCTCCCGCAAATTGTTGTTTGTTGTCCGTCTTCCAGCAGTATTTAATCTTCGGATAAATATTTTGGGCACCAACACACTCATTGTAATTGTACTCTAACATTAATACTTGTATCCCAGAATATTCGTATTAATAACATCTCGCGAGAGCATTCAAGTCCGGGACTAACAACCCCGATAAATCTTGTGTTATTTACTTTTTCCACGGAAGTGTTCTCGCACTTTGTTTGCTATCCATCCATTCCAGCAATATCTATCTCCGGATAATATTTTGGGTAGAAACAGAGGAGATAATTTTTAAAGATGCAGTATGATAATATGCTTGGTGTATTTACTGCTATCAATGTTATACTTGATGTCTTTGCTATTTATGTGGTAATAGATTAGATCCGCGAATGACGCAATGTGATAATATGCTTGATGTATTTACTCCTATACGTGTCTTTTTTATCTATGTGATAATCAGTGAGATCCTCTACTGATGTTGTACTTGATATTTTTAAAGAAATCGAATAACATTATCCATTAATCGTCGGAAAATCCACGATAGAACCCGACGGTGCGCAACGTTGTGTTCTCCGACAGGATTTTTTAGCCAATATTGGGAAATATACTCGAGAATGACTTAATGATGATAACCTCGTTCCAAGTTTTGGGACGAAACTTATTTTTAGAGGGAGAGTATGTAAAATCCCAATATTTTACATTATATAAATTATAAAGTAAATACTATTATATGACAATAATTAGTGAAATTATTTATAAAAGTGATATCTTGATTTAAATAAATTATTGTGGTATTATTACATAACAAATTTTAAAATATATATTTGGACATTTTCTGGGAAGTATCGTGGACAAGTATCAACTTTGAAAAAAATCACCAAGGATTTTTGAGAAGTTAAAAAAATTCTGAAAATTAACAATGTTGTATAGAATTTACTTAGTTTTCCAATGGTTCAAACGGCGAGTCAATCGGAGTCCGAACGAAAAAGTTATGATCGATTTAGTGGAGACTGCCAACTGCCGAGCACCAGGAATCTTCCGGTCGGGACCTACGCACGTGGCTCGGCCGGGGCTGCCGATAGTGACTCGCTAGGGCCCGTGCACGTGGCTCGTCCATGGCTGCCAGTAGTGACTCGGTAGGGCCCACGCACGTGGCTCGGCCAGTGCTGTGTGACGTAGGGCGGCTGTGTCAAATTGACTGGGCACCTGTTTTGTGTCCTATAAATACAGTCTTTTCCTAATTCATTTATACTCAAAACTTATGTAACTATATACAGACACTCAATATTTATAAATATACATCTTTATATTTCCGAGAAGAGTCCGTTATGCCGACGATACGGGATCGTTTTCCGGCAAGTCAGACCAGCTTTCCTGACATACTGACTGGAACCTGTCCGACTCAAATCCCCAGTGAATTTCTGAAATCCAGATCAAGGTGCTATCTTTGAGTTCGATTATCTACCAATCCGTAAGTATTTTTGATATCTTATTCGTGCGTTTTTTATATAAAATACATCACTAAAATATTAATTTTTTAAATCTCATATTAGACATCATTTAGATATGTAAAAATTCGTGATTATGGACAAGTCAAGACTGATTTTAAGTGCAGAAACATAACTTAAATCACGAATAACTTTTGATCCGTAAATCATTCTTCGATTCCGTTTCGTGCGTTTTTCTCTTGAAGTATTATATATATTTAGTTATTTTTGTTTTAATTTTTGGAAATAATAAAATTTCCAACTCCATTTCCGTGTTAATTAAACTTAAATTTTTTTTAATGATAATAGACATTATGAACAATCGAACTACGTAGCTGCCCATGTGACATACTTAAATTTTTAGCGGCAATTTTAAGTATCATTTTATATATATGCAATTATAAAATAATTAAACCGGAATAAATAAATTTAGGGATCTCTCTTTTTAGTACCAAAACATAAAAGTAACAAGTTATATATCCCTATTCATAAAACTATAAGTTTTTGATACCAAAATGTGTTAAAAGACTTTATTACCCTTAAAGTCTACCAATAAGAGAAAAAAAAACTAAAAAAGAAAAAGGAAGATTATTAAAACGAAACAACAATAAAAAAAGGTCCCACAACTCAATATTCCAAAAAACTCTCCTCTCTGCAAAAAAAGTCTCCCGTCGTGAAACCCTTCGCCGGCCAGAAAATGTCGACCTCCGACTACCACAGAGAATCTGAAGACGCCAGAAGTTCCGCTAGTGACACTCCATCGAAGAGCAATTCGTCAATGAGCCGGTTAGTGTATTTTCATTCACACACGATCGTGCCACGACGGTTGTTCATCTTCCCACGATCGTCTTGAAGAAGATGAGACCATCGTGTACACGATGCTCTTCGTGGGCATGATGGCTACACACGACGGCCGCCGATCGTGGTGTGCCGCCGTGTGCTAGAAGTGCAAAAGCTCCTGCCTTGCACACGATCGCAGCACACGATCGTTTCCCGTCGTGTGAACCGTCGTGTGGCACACGATGGTCTTCACACGACGGGCATCGATCGTGTGCATGCGATCGTGTGCAAGGCGAATTTTTTCCGTTCTCTTAAGCATTTTATCATATTCTTATGAGTTGTATGTCCATATTGCAGACTGGTTGCGTATGGAAGAGACCTACATTGCGTTTTGTTACACGTCAAGTGAATCTTTACATACGGGAGGCGGTATTTAAAGAGATCATTGAGACATTAAGGAGTATGGGCCGCAATTCCGCTGTTGCTGATCGAGCTATCGAGAGCTTGACCGAGGGGGTCCTGGGGTGCTTGATTAAAGTTAGGAGGAATGGGAGTTCAAATACTGCCCTACATCACTTGATTGCTCGTCAATTGGAGGGTGATCAAATCCCCCCGGATGAGTCGTGGTTCCGTGCTCATGGGAGGACCATTCGTTTTACGGCCCGTGATTTCGCCTTGATCACGGGACTCCATTTTGGAAACTCTACCTTCCATCCCCAGGACGACCATCTCCTTCCGTCCGACGGTATTTTCCACATAATACTCTATGGCAAAAACATTAAGGTTAGTGTTCTGCGGAAGAGGTTCAATGCTCGAGATTTTGGTAGAGACATAAGAGATTATCTCAAGGTTGCCAATTTGCTTATATACTACTACTTTATCCTATGCCGTGACGACATGATGGTCGAGACATGGGCATGGGCATTAGTGGAGGATTTCGAGCAGTGGGATATTTTTCCTTGGGGTTCTTATGCCTTTGGGGTTTTATCTTACTACATAGGCAACGTTGCCATGAAGGAGGGACAAGAGCACAAGGACTATCACTTCTATGGTCCTGTTTGGGCTTTACAAATATGGTCGTATGAGATGATTCCTGCATTGGGACCATTGTGTGGTAGTCGAGATAAAACTGTCCAAGTCCCCCGGTGTTTGATGTGGACTACGAGGAAGATGTTTTGTGATTTCACTCATTTCTTCGACGATAAGGTACATAAATTTGTAAACGTATTTTCTCCTAACTTCACTCATCTCTTCAACATTATGTGATTGCCCATCTAATGGTATGCTTTAATGACTATTGTTGCAGCACAAAGTACTTCCCTCTTTACCGCATCTGGAGGAGGATGAGGCTGAGTACTACTACCTGAGCTTTGAGAATGGCTCGCCTTATGACGTTAAGTTCATTAAGCCTGTAAGAATAGCTGTGAGGAATAAGGAGGATGAGCCTGCGCCGATCCCGAGGAAGAAAGTTATGGATAGGTTGAAGAAGGCTGCTGGAAAATTGATTACATATGAGTCGGCACATAAAGTGTCGAAGCGACGCCGGCAGAGTACCCCACCAGTAGATGGTGCAGAGACATCGGACCGGGAGAGGCATCCAGAGAGGGTGTATTGTGTCCACGGACTTTCTTGTCCGGACCACACCCAGGACACGAGCAGGGATGAGTACTTCGATCACCGTTTGAAGGCAATCTTGTACGATGATTCTGAGTCCGGATTTATTGCTCGAGTTTCTCGCCGGGTGCTTTCTGGGATCGTGGATTTCTTCGGACCTATGCATAGACGTTCTAGGAGCCCGGTACACTACTCAGCTGGGAGCCATGATAGGCCTCGTCATTCTGCATCTGTTAGCAGCGCCCGGCGGAGGATTCCTGACCCTCCACGTCACTCAGTCTCTGGCGCAGCACACAGTCACCATTCTCATCGTCAGCCTAGTCATCATTCGAGTCACCATTCTCAGCGTCAGCCGAGTCACCATTCTCAGCATCCGCCTACCCACCATTCTGAGGTCCAGCACAGTCACCATTCTCAGATTCATCATTCTGTTGAGCGGACTCAGCAGCCCCTTGATTACGAGCATCAGTATGAGCCATTTGAGGCGCCGTTTCAGCAGTATGGGACGATGTTCGACTGGTTTCAGGACGAGCATCATTACAGTGCGATGTTTCGCAGTGAGGGTGGTGGTCCTGAGCAGCAACCTCCATTTCAGATCGAGCAGCCAGTTTTTGAGATCGAGCAGCCGACTGTACAGCTCTCTGATCGTTATAGTTGTGAGAGGGATGCTGAGGGTGACGAAGATGGTGAGAGTGCCAGAACGCAGCATTTGGGTGAGCGTAGTCTTCCACCGCGAGTGAGTCGACCATCTGCTGCTCTTCGAGAGCCTTTTGTGGTTGCGCCTCCCAGAGATAGCGAGGCTCTGAAGAAGTTGTACCTACAGTTTAGGAGGGAGCAGCCACGTGATGCTATTGTCCGGTGTTTGGAGACTGGGCATGCTCTCACCCAGGCGTTATTTGACCGGATAGAGTCTAGCCGTGAAGACTTTGATGCCGAGGTGATAGACTGTTATGTGCTTGCGACTCGAGCGAGGCTTCGGAGGGGAGTCCGTAGTGTTGCCTCGTGTGCTAGCTCAATCCGGGTATTGGATGAACAACCAATCGAAAACGAAGTATGACACGGAGATGAGTTTCAAAATTATGCCACGAGAGCTACAGTTCATACAAAACGACAATCACAGTTGTGGCCCCTTCGCGTGCATGTACTTGGATCGACTGCCTCTCGAAAACCCGTGAGCAAGGCACCAAATCAAGGAACTTAATGAAAAATATATTAAGAAATATCGATATGGTCTAGCTGCTAAAATCTTTATGTTGTCTTTAGACATGTAGAATGGTTTATGTTGTGTTGTACAATATTTATGTTGTATTTAGACAGTTTTGGATGAATGTGTCAGTGTTGTTAAATCTGACTGTGTTGGCTCTGTGTTACACACGATGGATGCACACAATCGTGGCCATCGTGTGTTACGATCGTGTGCAACCTACCCACGGTCATGCGTCTGATGCTGTCGTGTGCGCACGATGGCTGGCATGACCGTGTGCACATGACCGTGAGTACCATCGTGGGAACGGCCGTGCACACGATCGTGTGTTCAATCATGGCCACGACCGTGTGCACGATCGTGTGCATATGAACTTTTGGTATTTTTGCAAATTTGAACTATTGTGTTATCTAGAATGATGTTTTGTGATTCAAACATCGCTTGTTCAAACATTAATTACAATATGGCTTCTTATACGAACTCCTATTTGTCATTTCGTTGTAATTCATTAGTATATGAGGTAATTCATCCAGATGATTGAACTTATCCGTACGTACTAATAGAACAATTGGACGACACACGATATGCAATATATTATGGTAATTCAATCAATAACTTTTTATATAAGTGTATCATTAACAAATAATTGTTAATATATAAGTAACAACACCTAAATTGACGAGTAATTTGACAAATTGGTGAAAATTCTTGACGTTCTTGTGCACACGATCGTGTGTTCAATTGTGGCCACGACCGTGTACACGATCGTGTGCATACGTGGATACAGCGCCAATTTGACGCCTGGTTGCCAACGTGTCACACGATTGGAACACACGATCGCGGCGATCGTGTACACGGCCGCGGTGCATACGTGATACAGCCAATTTGACACCTGCTTGCCAACGTGTCACACGATTGGAACACGCGATCGCGGCGATCGTGTACACGATCGTGTTTACTTCAAAGGTCAAATTATTTTATTATAAAATCCCATCGTGGGTCGGCCCTTTATTATAAGTCGGTCCCCCCTTAGTATAAAATCCCAGGTCCCCCCCCTTTACGTTAAAATCCCATCGTCGGGCGGTCTCCACCCCGTTTTCACTGCAAACCCTCATCAATTAACATCGCTTAAAATTCATTAAAATCAAATACGCGAAATGAGCGGCCGATTACGAGAAACCGATTTAGGAGGAAGCGAAGCACCACCACCAAAAAGAAGAAGGAGGATACCTACTCCCAACCCACCATACAAAACTAGGCCGAGAGGAAGATACTCAATGCTCAGAGTAAGTGTTTTGATTTTGTTGTATGTGTAGTGACTATCATTGCAAATTAATGTGTTCCATGAAACAGGGCCTATTTAAAAACACTGCGAGCACTCCAGTCATACTAGATGGTGATGATGATAATGATTTGGAGATTTCTGAGAATAAAAGCAAAAAATTTATTTTGGAAGAGGAAGTTCATGAAGACGGTGATACAAGACTAAAGATACAGCAGCAGATTGGGGAAAAGGGATCCAATTGATTGTTTTTTTAATGTTATTATTAGATATTTTGTGTGATGGTGATTAAATTTTGTTTTGTAAAGTTATATGCTTTGGAACTGTAAACTATTGCTCTTTGAAGTGAGCTATTTTGTTATGATTAATGTTTGGCTCCATAATCACCTTTATTTGCTTTACATTAGTGAACACTTAAATTTCAATTCAAAGGTAAAGAAAATAGACACAAAATTATGCATTTCAACTAATAGTCAGAATACTGAATCAATACATGGTCCATCGAGGATCAAAATATCAACACATGATTGTTGCTAGTAAGTCACAAAATATAAAAATACATAAGCAATTTAAGTTTCACGGTATGGACATCCCCTTATGTCATGGTCATCATTACGGCAAATGCTACACCTCTTCTTCTGCCGGCGCCTTTGCCTCGGTTGTTCATCGATTTCTTGAGTTTCTTCAGGGATATTCAAATCCACACCCCCTATGGGAATGAATGCTTTGCAAGATTTTCTATTGTGGCCGGTTCCTTTACACCTACCGCACACCTGAGGCCGTCCACCTGCGTGCAAATTTTCAACAGCGGACCGTGCGCGACTCATCCTTGGTCGGCCAGCTTGTCGTACCTCCTCTGAAGGTACGAAAACGATGGATGAGATCTCCGGTGGGACATTCCACTCATCAGGATGTGGGATGGGACTAATATGCTCCTTATAAGTCTCTCTAAGGCCTTGTTGCTTGAAATAACGACTAACAAAATCATACACGGACAAACCATTGCCGGCGCGCCTGTTACAATAAGCAATTATGTCAAGGATGTTGTATAGGATAATGTATTTTTTATATTGATGAGGTGATAAATCTAGACCATCCCTGTTTTGCAAACGATGGGAAAACACGATCGCGTCGATCGTGTGTTACGATCACGGGGATCGTGGGGTTACGATCGTGCCCATTGTGTTACGATCGTGCACATCGTGTGTCCCATCGTAGGTTACGATAAGGGCGATCGTGGGTTACTGTCATGGCGACCGTGGGGTTACGATCGTGCCCATCATTGGTCACGATCGTGCCCATCGTGGGTCACGATCGTGCCCATCGTGGGTCACGATCGTGCCCATCGTGGGTTTCGATCGTGCCCATCGTGAGTTACGATCGTGCCCATCGTGGGTAATGATCGTGCCCATCGTGGGTAACGATCGTGCCCATCGTGGGTAACGATCGTGCACACAACAGCATAGACATGTACCTTATAGCGGCAGCGGCATGACGACATGGAATCTGATCCAAATCAAACTCACGAAAACAACATGTCCATGTTCGAAGGTCGACCTCATAAGAAACTTTGTTTTCTTCGACTTTATAAACAAGTGGGGTGGTAGCTCGAACGGTAAGAGTCAGACTGGCTTGCACAGAGTTAGAAAGCTTTTCAAAAGTGTGCATTGTCAACTCATGGTCTCTTGACGTAGCTTCTCCCCGCTTCTCATCAACCCAATTCTCTAAAATTAGGCGAAATATCTCAAGTAACGAGCAAACAGGTAAACGTCTAGCCCACAACATACGATTATTAAAGCATTCAACAAAGATTGGATGTCAAGAAGTTATAGCGTCGTGCGGACACTTCGACCTAGCCCACCTCTCGGCCCAATTTCGAAAGGCGCCCGTGCGCCCATTGTGGCTTTCGATATGTAGTTTCGAAAAGTAGTTTTCAAAAACTTCTTCTCGATGCGTGTAGGCGTAGCTTCTAAAGAGTCCTATAGCATGCGCACCATAGGAGGTCAGATTTTTGCAAGATGGTGATAGCAAAACCCGTGGAATGCATTCTGATAGACGGCTCGAACAAAGATTCTCGAATGCTCTTATGTTGGTCACTCACAATCAGTAAATCTTCCGTCGGATTGTAGCATCTGCGCAGGTTATACAGAAAATAAGTCCATGACTCGTCGTTCTCTATCGGACCGAGACCAACAGCAAGAGGAAAAACTTGCTCGTTCCCGTCAAATGTGACGGCCGAAAATAGAGTTCCTTTATTCCTTCCCTTTAGGTGGGTCCCATCAACTATAATCACCGGTCGAAGTCACGTATCAAATGCCCTAATACTCTGTCCTAGTGCAACGAACATGTGGCGAAACACTCCCTCACGAGTCGTCTGCAAATCATAAATTGTCCCTGGATTACGCTGTTTTAACAAATACAGATAAGATGGGAGCCTCTGATACGACTCATCGAAGCCGCCATATGTATTCTCTATCGCTATATTCCTCGTCCGAGAGCAAAGCGTATAGCATGTCAATGCCATACTCCCTACACATCTCTCGCAATCATCTCCTTTGGCCTCAAAGTGACCCTCACCGGCCAATCTTTTAGCAAAATAATGGGCGGCAACCTCGAGTGACCGATCGTGCGGCAAAGACGGTTCAAATCAGGGTAACAATGTGCTCCAATGTCAACTTAGTAATTCTCCAAATAGTTGCACCTCAATAGCACACAACCTAAACCGACAATTTCTTCGCCCACTCTTACAGACAAACACTATACGTTTATCGGCGGAACGATCGGTGATACACTGTAGCATGTTTTCCAAATGATACATTCCTACTTATCCTCAACTCGTCTTGAGCGAAAGGTGGACCCCACCTCTAGCCGACCGATAACCTGGAGGCCGCTCGACCCAACCCAAAGTCCCGGCACTACTGTGGTCCTAAATGGAATGATCGATTACGCATTGATTGTAGATGCTCATGCTCGTCACAGATTGATGGTCGGATGAGAAGTTCCGACGACTCATAATCCTATCCATTTGGGCGGTTGGCGAACCCAAGCAAGAAATTCCGCAGATAGTGACTCAAGCAAGTCTTTACAACAATCTTCATCATCGGATGTATGCACCTCTTCATCTTCCTCATCTTCCTCGTCTTCCTCATCTTCCTCGTATTGATACTCTTTGGAAGGCATGTCATAATTTATGTTGCCGCTCTACTCGAGCTGCTACATCCCATATTAACCTCGGGAGTGGAGGAGCTACTGTTCTCAACATAGACCTCAGGATCCTCCTTGTATTCTACTAGTAATCGAAGTATCTCGGTATCGCCCCTTAATAGGACTTTTACTTTGTTTCCTTTGGCCATGTGTGTCAAGTACCATAATTTGTAATCGGACTCATTTGGACCACCCAAATCCTCTCTGATAACCCCCACGAGGTTTGCACGACTAACTTTGCTCGTGTCGATATAGACAAAAAAGGAGTCCCCGTCTACATATGTCGATCGCTCCCAATGACCACCGTGATGTATCAAAATACGCTTCCACGACATCTGATTACAAAAAGATGAATAACTATTCAGAAAAAGGAGCGAACAATATTACTTGGCAGCTTGACACGACCGATGCACACGGCCGTATACTACCGTGTGCGGTGATCGTGTGCAAGTTTCGCCCATGAACACGATCGCCGCACACGATTTTATACGATCGTGTTAAACGATCGTGTACACGCAGTGTTGCGCACGATGTTAAGGTCGCTGCGAGCCGCGATCGACACGATCGCTGCACACGGTGGCTTCCCATCGCGGTGCGCCGATCGTGTCCGTAAGAACAGATCTGGAATTTTTTTCATCGCTCAAATAATGATACATACCTTCTTTATGAACTCAGAAGCACGACAAATGAAGTCCTATTTCAACGTCAACTTTTATTTTCGAACAATCTTGTGATTTCTATAAGATTTTTTGAGAGACCCTTTGTCAAAAATAAAATGGTTGTGTTGTTTTGATGTATAAGTTTGTAGTTAAATTTTGGTTCCTGGACATTAATATCGATCGGAGGAGGAAAGTAAAAAAGAAAAAAGAGAAGAAAAGTAGTTTAAATTAAATAAATAAATAAAAAAGAGAGAAGTCAACAATACAACAAAAAGAGAGGACATTTTAGTCTTTTCAATCAAAATGGTACCAAAAACTTATAGTTTTATGAATGAGGATATAGAACTTATCAATTTTATGCTTTGGTATTAAAAAATTGATTCCCACATAAATTTATGTTCTTATATAAAATATCCAGAATTATTCTAAGGAATATTTGAAATAGACGAAATGGATTTCTATTTCAATTCAAGTTATTAAGTATTAACTTTGAAAATATTTGAGATTAATAAATTGAAATCATTCTCGATGATACTTTGTTAAATAAATTATAAGGACTATTGTTTGATTTATTACAGCATAAGTAATAGTTAAATTATAAATTGTTGAAAATATTTTTAAAATTATTCAAGGATGATATCTAAGAACTATTTATCAATGCATTTAATTTTTAGACGATGATTTTGTTGAAATATAAAATAAAGGGCGAGCCATTAAATTAAATTGAGACGTCTTAACAAAATGCTAATAGCATATTATTATTAGGAGATCAATACCTTATCTAGGAGCGGACGGCCGAACTCTCGAGATTTAATTGGAATCATCTTATCGACGACTCACAAGGCAAGTTCGTTCAACTTGCTCGGCCCTAGCATTATTGCAATTTTATGTGTTCATTGTGTATTGATTATGTTGTGCCAATTGTGATGCTGTGAATCTGTGTATTATGTGATGAATGTGAAGAGATGCAAAGTTATGCCGTTCCAGTGGGAACAAAGAGAAATTTATAACGAACGTTCGTTCCGCACCCGGATATTGGGGGTGTGCACCCGGATATTGGGGGTGGTAGAAATTACACTATACGGATATTGGGGATATGTGCTTATGTGTTATTGTATGTATATGTGATTCTATTGTTAGCTGATACTTTTGGAACTGCAAAATTCGTACATATGAGCATATTGTTGTAATGTGTTATGACTGACCCGGGTATGGGCTGGTATTGTTACACTTGCCAGTTGCAGGAACTTCAGAAATACAAGCTTGGGAATGGGAAGGGATGGGGGCATGCTTAAGAACGGCGACTAGATAGAGTTAAATTTTCCTTGGCAATTATTTCGGAAAAAAAGAGCATGTATTAAATTTTAAAATCCTGTGTACTTCAACTTTCCTGTTCGTATGATGAAAATTTATTATAAATTCCAATATTATTATTTTTACCAAAAGTTCTTGTGAGGTAAAAATGAATAACCTAGCTTGGTGGGTCCCATGAGGGATCCACAGCGCTGTAGCTACCCAAGATTTTGGGGATGTTACACAAGAGAGTTGAAGGAAATGCAGCAACAACATCTAAAGATGAGGCTCCAGGAGAAGAAGATTGGGATTTCGAGACTTCCTTCTATGCCGAGGAGGTAGATATTGCTGATACACGAGGGAAAGGCCCAAGAGAGGAATTCGCACTTACTGCAGTATGTGAGCAGTTAGTCGATTACAAGAATGATTGGATCGTTGACTCTGGTTGTTCCAATCATATGACCGGAGATGAGTTGAAACTTGTAAGTATGACCAAGTACAATGGAGATCGAGTTATTGTGACAGCTGATAACACATAATTACCAATAGCCCATGTTGCCAAGACACAACTGCCACAAAGGTACGGACATGAAGAAGTACATGTTGGGTACGGGATCGGATATTTGCGCCGTTTGCGGAAGCGTAAAGAAAATTGCAGAAAATAAATGACGCAAGGATTTATAGAGGTTCGGCTGTAAACGAGCCTACGTCCTCTCTTTATCTTTTTCAATAGGTTAAAGATAGCAACCTCTATGCCTCTCTTCTATCGGTCGAGGTATAACCGTTACAATCACGTCTTCTATTGGTCCGTGATAAACCACTCGTACTTGTCTTTGTGTCGGTCCAAGTTAAACCGTTTTCCTTTTCTATCGGACAAGGAATCAACCGCTCTAGCTTTCTATGGGTACTAGATAAACCTCACTTAGATATCGATTGTGATTCTAATAATGCCGGATCCTTGATCCTAATAACACCGAATCCAATCGTATCTTTTCTTTTACCACTCGTGTATGTTTTCGTGAATTCTCACTCAAACACTTACAATTAAGCTCAATATCAACAACAAGAATGTGTATAATAATATCACAAGTATAGACTATTTGCTCAAGGTTGTTGTACTCAAACAATACCACAGGGATGGTATTTATAGGCTCCATCATCAAACTAGCCGTTAGCTGCCAGACTGCTCATTACGTACGTTATATGCTCTCCATTACGTATGTAAGCCTCATTACGTACGTTAACCATGGCTGGTTACGTACGTTAGCATCTTCACAAAACAGACCAGGGAGTTTCGTCTTTTGAGTTACGTCGTTAACAATTTCTACGTTACGCACGTAAAGATTACATCACCGATGACGTCATATATCCGTTGTATGCTTTGCTGACTTTGACTCCTCCAACGTTCACTTGTTTGAACTGTGTTACGTACGTTATCTCTCTTGTATTACGTACGTTAGGTTCATCACATTACGTACGTTAACATGTTCCTGTTACGTACGTTAGCTTTGTTTTACTTCAGCATTTTGCACTTCGTTTTCCTTCGATGCTTGCTTCGTCTCTACGTTGTTTTGTTTTGTTTAGCAACTTTAATCATCAAAACACTTTTAATTTATGCATGGAACAAAATGTTCCAACAGTACAACTCGACAATGTCTATCATGTCCCAGGGATGAAGAAGAACCTGTTGTCAGTACCACAATTAACTGCTTCAGGTAATTATGTGTTGTTTGGCCCGAACGATGTGAAAGTGTATCGTGAAGTGAAAGTCATAGGTACAACGTTCGTGGAAGGACCAAAAATGAAGGCTATATATGTGATGTCTGCTGAAGAAGCCTACGTTGAAAAGGCTAGGAGAAGTGACACTGGAGACCTATGGCATGCAATGTAACACCCCAAACTAGGCGGATATTACAGTGTCGTGGACCCCCATCTCGGACCCACCAGGCAAGTGAAAATGAATGAAATACACAGGGTAAATGTAGTACCGAACCACATTACATCATTAATTACTCCGATGAGGAGTTTCATACAACACACCCAAGATAATATAGAATACGTGTATATTTTATATAAAGATAAAACATACGACACTGAATAAAATGAGTATTCAAACGGAAGTCTGCAGCGGAAATAAAATAAAGAAAACATGAGTGAATGAAAAGGACTGGAGCCCCCTACTAGTATCACTGGGACTCCTCGCCGTCAACGTTCTCTTCCCGTGCCTTAGCCTTGCCATGACCTGAAAAACAAAATCCCCCAACGGGATCAGTTACACAGAACAACAATCCTCAAGAGTTGAATACACACAATCATATATGCTGTATAAACCACAAGTTCGATCAAAATCTCAAACCGTCGAACACATGGGATCAAAAGTGAATCGGTCAGATTATAACCCAATCCTGTTGAAAACATACGCAATCAAACATGCTATATGAATCAACTAACAGTACGGCTCAAAGGGTGGCGCCAAACTACGCCCGGGATGGAAATGTGTTCGTGCACAAGCCACCAACGAGTATCGATCGAATACACATGTGGTCTTGTACCTATCAGTCTAACGACGTCATCTTCTCGTGTGCACAGTCCAATGTGAGGCCAACAACCAACACACGACTTAATATGTGCCCGACATGAAAATCCTACACATACCAACCGGCACGCCAGTATGACCCAGAATGCCACGAGATAACAAAAGTGACATCGAAATTAATAATGACTCACCGAGATGAAATGACAGTGAAATGAATGATAGCTCAATGAAATGGTTGGAACCGTTGTTCCTTGTGACTGAAGTGATTAATTGACAATTACAAGTCTCAATACAGTTAATACATTATGAATGAACAACAACGAAAGGAATGAATATCTTTTTAACCGAGTAAGAATTAACTTACCTTAACACCGGTGATGATACGATCTCTCTCGAACAACGTCCTAAGGAAACTACCGGTCGCTCGAACAACCTTGAATAATACAATTATCAACAACTCGCTAAATATACTAACCAAAAGTGATCATAACTAACCCAAGATGTCGATACGATAATTCCAAACTCATTAGGGCATTTCGACAAACACCTTGAAAACAAATTCCCTTCTTAAACAACTAAACCCATTTGCATCGAAAACCAACTTCTATTGAATGATCCAAACCACCGAAACACCATCAATACAATCGATAAACCAAACGAAATACTCAAATCGAGTTTACGATATCATTAAATTGCAAAACCCAATTCCAAGTCAACCTTCAAAGTGTTCTTGAGAAAAGCTTCCAACAATCCGATGATAACTCGTAAAAACTCATAATCATACGTATATCCATCACAATTCATGATTATACCATCCAAAACATCATGCTCCAACTCAAAATCGAATTCAAGGGTTGAATAAAGTTACCTTAGATTAGGATGAAAAATCCACAAATATGTTGTTGATACACACTACAACTTGAAGAAGATGAAATCTCTGAGTTTTGATGATGTTGAAACACCCCAAAATCGCCCAAAAATCGCCCCAATGAAGAGAGGAAGAAGTGAAATGAAGAAATGAGCTTGTTCCTCTCAAAAAAACGCAATTATAGAGCAGCCTGCACTGTGTGCTGTGGCCCGGCCGAGTGTGCCGCGGCACAAGGCCAAAATCTGCCCCCAACGCTCGGCAGTGTGCCACTGCCCGGCCGAGTGTGCCGCGGCACAGGGATAGAAATGTGCACAGTGACTCGGCAGCGTGCCGCGGCCCTGCCGGCAGGAGTCGCGGCCCCCGGTACAGGCGGGTCGGCCAAAAACTGCAACATGTGTGTGCCGCGGCGCACACTCCCTTGTGCCGCGGCCCACACCCATTGGGTCCTAAAATGATGAAAAATGACCCGGGAAGAGAATAAAAGCAATAGGAATCAATATTTGGGAAACAATAACATGAAATGGAATTGCGGAAACCCCAAAACGGTGGTTCCAATCCATGATTACAAGGGTTCGCCCAACAAAAGCACAATTTGAACAATGAGGAGATTTGAAATGACATGAACTCCAACGTCAACATCGACTAATGAATCAATTACAACAATCAAGATAATATTCTTGTCTCGATTCCTAAGCAAGGTTGAAACAATGAACAATATCGATACACGACTCGAAGTTATTACGAATGGTGAACACGGATGAATGAATGTGGATGATGAACGATTATAAACAAGTGAAAAATTACATAGTGACAATTACTGAATGAAATTACTGAATGATAATGGCTGAATTACAACCGGGTATTACATACACCCCCCTTAAAAGAGTTTCGTCCCCGAAACTAAGGGTCAAACAACTCGGGATAACTCTCCCGCATACTATCCTCAGTTTCCCAAGTAGCCTCTTCGACTCCGTGTCTAGACCACTGAATTTTAACCAAAGGAATCGCCTTATTTCTCAACTGTTTGATTCGCCGCTCTAAGACTCGTATGGGACGCTCCTCATACGAATGATCATCTGCGATCTCGATTTCGTTGAACTGAAGTATGTGACTTGGGTCGGCAACATACTTCCGTAGCTGAGAGACGTGAAACACATTATGAATTCGGTTCAACTCCAGAGGTAAGGCCAATCGATAAGCTAGCTCGCCTACTCGATCCAAAATCTCAAACGGTCCAATAAATCTTGGACTCAACTTTCCCCGCTTCCCGAAATGGAAGATACCTCGACTCAGGGATACCTTGACCAACACGTGGTCACCTGTCTCGAACTCTAACGGTCGGCGACGATTGTCTGCATAAGATTTCTGTCGACTCTGAGCGGTCAACAAACGACTCCTGATCAAAGCTACCTTCTCAAGGGTGGCTATAAGCATATCGGGCTCGGTGCCGATTGATTCTGATAAGTCATCCCAACACAAAGGAGATCGACAACGACGACTGTACAAGGCCTCGTAAGGTGCCATCTTAATCGAAGCATGCCAACTATTATTATACATGAACTCGATCAATGGTAGTTGGGCTTCCCAATCGTCTTTCCAATCGAGGACGCATGCCCTCAACATGTCCTCCAATGTCTGAATAGTCCTCTCTGATTGTCCGTCGGACTGAGGATGAAAAGCTGTGCTGAAATTAAGCTAAGTTCCCATGGCACGATGAACTGATTTCCAAAAATGAGACACGAATTGTCCGTCACGATCGGAAACGATACTCTTAGGAGTACCATGAAATCTCACCATCTCTTTGATGAACAACTAGGCCAGTCTCTCGGGACCCCACGTAACCTTAATCTCAAGGAAATGAGCTGACTTAAACAAACGGTCCACAATTACCCAGATTGAGTTCATGCCACGACGACTCGTCGGCAAACTCGTGATGAAGTCCATGGAAATATCTTCCCACTTCCACTCCGGTATAGGGAGCGGTTTCAGCACACCTGCCGGTTGCTGATGTTCTATCTTGACTTGCTGACAGGTCAAACATCTCGAAACAAATTCCTAGACTTCTCGCTTCATATTACTCCACCAGTAATTTTGTTTCAAGTCTTGGTACATCTTGCTAGACCCCGGATGAATGGAGTAAGGGGTAGCATGAGCTTCTCTCAAAATCGAGTTTTTCAACTCGTCATTTGCCGGTATGCCTAACCGATTCTTAAATCGCAATAGTCCATCCTCGTGGACCACAAATTCAGGGGCTTCCCCTGAGCCACATCCTCACGGATGCGCAACAATGATGGGTCTGAACTCTGATTCGCTCTGATTGCCTCCTCAAGTGGCGATGAAATCTCTAACATGCAAAGTTGCCCTTGCACTCGCTGAAGCCATATCTTAATCTCGGGTCTAAGAAATTCCTGCTGAAACTCCTTCTGGACTGTCAAACGAGCAAGCATTTGCTCCTGGACTGACTTACGACATCGGCAACCACGTTTGCCTTACCCGGGGTGGTACAGGATCTCGATATCATAATCTTTGATTAGTTCCAACCACCGCTTCTGTCGCATATTTAATTCCTTCTTAGTAAATATATACTTCAAACTCTTATGATCGGTGAATATCCGACAGGTGACGCCATAAAGGTAATGACGCCAAATCTTCAATGCGTAAACCACGGCTGCTAGCTCCAGGTCGTGGGTCAGATAATTAACCTCGTAAGGTCTCAATTGCCGTGAAACATAGGTAATAACCTTCCCATTCTGCATAAGTACACATCCGAGACCCTGTCCGGATGCATCACCATAAACCACAAATCCTTCCGTCCATTGCGGTAAAGAAAGGACATGTGCTGAAATTAACCGGCTCTTAAGTTCCTAAAAAATCCGCTGACACGCGTCGGACCACGTGTATTTCTTATCCTTTCGCAAAAGGTTTGTCATTGGTTGAGCGATCTTAGAAAATCCTTCCACAAACCGCCGATAATAACCGGCTAATCCGAGAAAGCTTCGGATTTCCTTAGCATTCTTCGGAGGTAACCAATCTCGGATAGCCTCCGTCTTTTGAGGGTCGACACGAACTCCGTCTGATGAAATTACATGCCCGAGAAACGTCACTTCGGACATCCAGAACTCACATTTGGAAAACTTCCCAAAAGTTGCTCTCGTCTCAACACGTCGAGCACCTGATGAAGGTGAAACTCGTGCTCCTCCCGGTCATGAGAATAAATTAAAATATCATCAATAAATACAACCACGAACTGATCCAAATAGTCGATGAAAACCCAATTCATTAACTCCATGAATACCGCCGGTGCATTAATTAACCCCAACGACATTATCACGAACTCATAATGACCATAGCGTGTTTGAAATGACGTCCTCGCGATATCCGACTCTCGAATTCGCAACTGATGATATCCAGATCTTAAGTCGATCTTGGCAAAATACTGAAGCTCCTTGAAGTTGATCCAAAAATCATCGATACGGGGTAGGGGATACTTATTCTTGATCGCCACCCGGTTCAATTCCCGGTAATCAATACACAAGCGGAACGAACCATCCTTTTTCTTGACAAACAACACTGGTGCTCCCCACGGGGACGCACTCGGTCGGATATAACCCTTCTCAGTCAAATCCTCTAATTGATTCTTCAATTCCTGCATTTTGGTCGGGGCCATCCGGTACGGTGCCTTCGATATTGGGGACGTACCAGGCTCCAACTCTATCGTGAATTCCACATCCCTCGGTGGAGATAAACCAGGTAGCTCGTCTGGGAGTACATCGTCAAATGATAACAATGATACCACGAATGGTTGAACACCTCGATTGCCTGAGAATGGCCAATCGACGACAACGATACAATGAATGATTGAACACCTCGATTGCCTTAGAACGGCCAATCGATGACAATGATATAAGGAATGATGGAACATCTCGATTGCCTTAGAATGGTCAATCGGTGACAATGATATATAATGCATGATTGAACATCCCGATTGCCTTAGAACGGTCAATCGATGACAATGATATATCATGAATGATTGAACATCTCGATTGCCTTAGAACGGTCAATCGATGACAATGATATAATGAATGATTGAACAACTCTGGTTGAGTAATTTTACTGCCTTCATCATATTAATGATCCTTCCGGGACAACGGGGATCACCTCCCTGAAATACACACTCGAATCCAACGACGGAAATGATAGTTACCATACGCTTACGAACATTGAGGATGGTATCATGGCGATCCATCCCACTAATACCCAATATTACATCGTCCTTAGGTAAATCCACCAAGATTAGTTCCACCAACCACTCGCGGTCATTAAGCTTAATTCGGTCAGTTCTAAACCTCATTATTTTCGAAAATTCTTCTACCGCCAGGTAGACCAATGATATAAGGCCCACAATTAATAGGACTATCCAAGTTAAGTCTATTCAAACATGATTCGGAAATGAATGAATGCAGTGCACCAGTATCAAAAAGGGTACACACAGGCTGAGCTAAAATTACGAGTATACCTGAGATCGTTCGGGCCTCCGGATCATCGGTCCTCTTCACCTCGTGAATCTGGGACTTGCCAGCCCCCGAACCGGACGCTCCCGTCTGATAAATATGAGCTCCGCCTTTATTCGCTTCCGTCGTATTAAACGATGCTGACAGAGCAGTCTGATTCTGAATCACTGATTGCTTCGGGGCCTGAGACGCTGCCGGAGTTGGCTTGGGGTCCCTTCGGAAAAAACGGGCTTTATGCCCAAAAATACGTAACAATTATGGCACGTGATAGACGGTTTCAGACACTTAGTGCTGTAATGACCCGACGCTCCACAGTTGAAACAGGTGATGGCCGAACTGGCCGCTCGGGACTGAGATCCCACACGATTATGCGCCGTAGGAGGTCGCTCAGAAACATTAGGGCCCACACGAGGCTTCTTGAAGGTTGACTGACCGCCTTCGGACTGATTACGCTTTGTTGATTTCTTGCTGACAGATGAAGGTTGTTGCTCAACAATTTCCTTAGCAGCAGGCTCGTACGGGAGAGTTCTCTCAATTAATTCGGCCAGAGTGGCGCAATGATGATTAAGCAATTGCATATGGGTAATCATGACCTGCATAAAAGTGAGTGGATCAACCCGAACTTCTTCCGATCGAGCGGAGTCCTGGTTACGGTTTCCCGACAGTGAGCGATTATTCCCTGTGCTCGCCCGCACCGCGGCCTCTCCCCGTGCATCCCCTGATAGCTCTCTCCATACTGAAGTAGGAAAGTCGCATGATAATCATAGATCTCGTATGAGTACCGCATCATAATTTACGTCATGAAATGATGAAAATGAGCATACACGCTCTAACACAGTGATTACATGAATGATTAACTGAGGTGACATGATTATCTGATGATATTCTTGAAATGATTATCTTGAACAAGTTAACAAGATTAATGATATGATCCTCAAGATTAACAACTGAGTGATGAAATGAATTGAGTGATTAATGAGTTAACATGATCAACATGATTACAAATGAAAATGATAAATGAGGAAATCTTACTATTCTTTGGTCTGAAGGGCTCGGCTCTTGCACAGGTCACACATGACGCGAAAGTCCAATGATACTAGTATGATGAATGATGATTTCAAATGAGACATGACTCGGAAGGTAGTATTCAAAACCACGCTCCGATACCAACTTTGTAACACCCCAAACTAGGTGGATATTACAGTGCCGTGGACCCCCGACTGGGACCCACCAGGCGAGTGAAAATGAATGAAATACAGAGGGTAAATGTAGTGCCGAACCACATTACATCATTAATTACTCCGATGAGGAGTTTCATACAACACACCCAAGATAATATAGAATACGTGTATATTTTATATGAAGATAAAACACACGACGACACTGAATAAAATGAGTATTCAAACGGAAGTCTGCAGCGGAAATAAAATAAAGAAAACACGAGTGAATGAAAAGGACTGGGCCCCTACTAGTATCACTGGGACTCCTCGCCGTAAACGTTCTCTTCCTGTGCCTTAGCCTTGCCATGACCTGAAAAACAAAATCCCCCAACGGGGTCAGTTACACAGAACAACAATCCTCAAGAGTTGAATAAACACAATCATATATGCTGTATAAACCACAAGTTCGATCAAAATCTCAAACCGTCGAACACATGCGATCAAAAGTGAATCGGTCATATTATAACCCAATCCTAATGAAAACATACGCAATCAAACATGTTGTATGAATCAACTAACAGTACGGCTCAAAGGGTGGCGCCACACTACGCCCGGGATGGAAATGTGTCCGTGCACAAGCCACCAACGAGTATCGATGGAATACACGTGTGGTCTTGTACCTAATCAGTCTCACGAAGTAATCTTCTCGTGTGCACAGTCCAATGTGAGGCCAACAACCAACACAGGACTTAATATGTGCCCGACATGAAAATCCTACACATACCAACCGGCACGCCAGTATGACCCGGAATGCCACGAGATAACAAAAGTGACATCGAAATTAATAATGACTCACCGAGATGAAATGACAGTGAAATGAATGATAGCTCAATGAAATGGTTGGAACCGTTGTTCCTTGTGACTGAAGTGATTAATTGACAATTACAAGTCTCAATACGGTTAATACATTATGAATGAACTATAATTATGAATGAACAACAACGAAAGGAATGAATATCCTTTTAACCGAGTAAGAATTAACTTACCTTAACACCGGTGATGATACGATCTCTCTCGAACAACGTCCTCAGGAAACTATCGGTCGCTCGAACAACCTTGAATAATACAATTATCAACAACTCGCTTAATATACGAACAAAAAGTGATCATAACTAACCCAAGATGTCGATACAATAATTCCAAACTCATTAGGGCATTTCGACAAACACCTTGAAAACAAATTCCCTTCTTAAACAACTAAACCCATTTGCATCAAAAACCAACTTCTATTGAATGATCCAAACCACCGAAACACCATCAATACAATCAATAAACCAAATGAAATACTCAAATCGAGTTTACGATATCATTAAATTGCAAAACCCAATTCCAAGTCAACCTTCAAAGTGTTCTTGAGAAAAACTTCCCACAATCCGATGATAACTCGTAAAAACTCATAATCATACGTATATCCATCACAATTTATGATTATACCATCCAAAACATCATGCTCCAACTCAAAATCGAATTCAAGGGTCGAACAAAGTTACCTTAGATTAGGATGAAAAATCCACAAATATGTTGTTGATCCACACTACAACTTGAAGAAGATGAAATCTCTGAGTTTTGATGATGTTGAAACACCCTAAAATCGCCCAAAAATCACCCCAAGGAAGAGAGGAAGAAGTGAAATGAAGAAATGAGCTTGTTCCTCTAAAAAAACGCAATTATAGAGCAGCCTGCACTGTGTGCCGCGGCCCGGCCGAGTGTGCCGCGGCACAGGGCCAAAATCTGCCCCGGCGCTCGCGGTGTGCGGCCCGGCCAGTGTGCCGCGGCACGTGGCTATAAATGCACTGATGACTCAGCGGCGTGCCGCAGCCTGCCGCGAGAGCCGGCCCCGTCTGGCGGGTCGGCTAAAAACTGCAATGTGTTTGCCGCGGCGCACACTCCCTCGTGCCGCGGACCACACCCCTTGGGTCCTAAAATGAAGAAAAATGACCCGGGAAGAGAATAAAAGCAATAAGAATCAATATTTGGGAAACAATAACACGAAATGGAAGTGCGGAAACCCCAAAACGGTGGTTCCAAGCCATGATTACAAGGGTTCGCCCAACAAAAGCACAATTTGAACAATGAGGAGATTTGAAATGACATGAACTCCAACGTCAACATCGACTAATGAATCAATTACAACAATCAAGATAATATTCTTGTCTCGATTCCTAAGCAAGGTTGAAACAATGAACAATATCGATACACGACTCGAAGTTATTCTGAACGGTGAACACGGATGAATGAATATGGATGATGAACGATTATAAACAAGTGAAAAATTACATAGTGACAATTATTGAATGAAATTACTGAATGATAATGGCTGAATTACAACCGGGTATTACATGCACAACTTGGACATGTCAATTACGGCAAACTGATGATTATGATGCAGAAGTCCATGCTGAGGGGACTTCCTCAACTCGAGATCCAACATGACACTGTGTGTGCTGGATGTCAATATGGTAAGGCACATCAACTGCCTAACAAAGAGTCAAAGTTCAGAGCAAGAGAGCCGTTGGAATTGGTCCACTCAGATGTGCTTGGGAAGATCAAACAAAAGTCAACAAGCAGTTATCAATATTTGATAACCTTTATTGATGATTTCTCAAGGTATGTATGGGTATATTTTTTGAAGCATAAAGATGAAGCTTTTGAAAAATTCAGGAAATTCAAGGATACGGTGGAATGTGAGTTTGGGAGGAAGATCAAGTGCCTCCGTACTGATAATTGGGGAGAATACACTTCAAATGAATTCAACAACTACCTCAAGGAGTGTAACATCCGAAGGCAACTGACTTATGCAAAAACTCCACAGCAAAATGGAGTAGCGGAGAGGAAGAACCGTCACCTAGCAGAGACATGTAGAAGTCTTCTACATGCAAAGAATGTTGATACAAGATTTTAGGCAGAATGCATGAAGACAGTAGTATATATCATCAACAGGCTGCCACAACCGAGGCTGGAATTTATTTCACCATTTCAAAAATTATATAATGTAAAACCAACAGTGAATTATTTTCGAGTGTTTGGTTGTGTATGTTATGTGTTTATTGCAGATGAAGATCGTAGCAAGTTCGACAAGAAAGCTGTCCGCTGCATATTCGTTGGATATGATGAACAAAAGAAAGGCTGGAGATGTTGCGATCCAAATACAAACAAGATCTATATCTCACGAAATGTTGTATTCGATGAGGCATCTTCATGGTGGGCAAACAAGGTGGCATTACCAGATACACATGAGCTGCAAGAAAAGCTACAAACCAAGTTGCAGCTACATTCCTCTCAAGACAACAATGACATAGAAGAATTAAGATCCCCGTCGGATCAAGTTGAGGTACGGTCCAAATCAAGAAGCCCTTGGAGAACAGGTGTACATGAAACACCAGATGAAGTACAGACTAGTCAACCGGAAGAGCAAGAACCTTCACAACCTCAAGTGCGAAGGTCCACCAGAGAAATACGGCCAAATCCAAAGTATGTAGATGCTACTTATGTTGAAGTCAAAGAGCCAAGTACATTTGAAGAAGCATCAAATAGTCCAGAGTGGAGAAAGGCCACGGAAGAAGAGATTTTGGCATTAAAACAAAATCAAACATGGAATTTAGTGCCAAAACCTCAAGGTGTTAAACCCATATCCTGCAAATGGGTTTACAAGTTGAAGATTCGTCCAAATGGTACAATCGAGAGGTATAAGGCTCGATTAGTTGTTCGTGGATTCTCTCAAGAGTATGGCATAGACTATGACGATGTAACACCCCAAACTAGGTGGATATTACAGTGTCGTGGACCCCCGACTTGGACCCACCAGGCGAATGAAAATTAATGAATTGAATAATATAATTGTAGTACCGAACCACATTATATCATAAATTACTCCGATGATGAGTTTTATTATAACACACCCAAGATAATACCGAATACATGTATATTTTATATGAAGATAAAATACACAACACTGAATGAAACGGAGTATCCAAATGGAAATCTGCAGTTGAAAAATAAATGACGACAACATGAATGACTGAAAGGATTGGGGCCCCCTACTAGTATCACTGGGACTCCTCGCCGTAAACGTTCTATTCCCGTGCTTTTGCCTTGCCGTGACCTGAAAACAATATCCCCAAACGGGGTCAGTTACACAGAACAACAATCCTCAGGGGTTGAAAATACACAATCATGATATATCTTTAGTTATGAAATATCCTTAGTTATGAATTTAAGCTGAAGAGGAGTATCATAGTACGCCCGTAATGTTCTGTGCAAGTGTACAAGACGAATGACCGGACACACCCGTCCTTGTACCTAATTAGTCTCACGGAGGTAATCGTTACCGTGTGCACAGTCCGATGTATCGGTGACCCAATACATGACCATCGCGTGCTCGACTAAAAATTCCACACATACACACTCGGCCACGCAATATGAACCCAGAAGGTCATATGAATGAGAATGACCATAATGAATATCAATGAATAATAATCCGACAAAGTCAAGAATGACTCACCGAGATGAAAATAATAGTGAAGTGAATGATAGCTCAATGAAATGATTGGAACCGTCGTTCCTCGTGAATGAAGTGATTATTCGACAATTACAAGTCTCAATACGGTTAATACAATTATGAATGAGTTATTATTATGAATGAACAACAACAAAAGGAATGAATATCCTTTTAACCGAGTAAGAATTAACTTACTCAACACCGATGAAGAATGTCCTTCCACGAACAATGTCCTAAATGAGATGTCGGTCGCTCGAACAACCTTGAATAACACAATTTCGAACAATCCGTTCAACATACGAATCAAACACGATGATAACCAACTCAAAACATCGATACGACTAAACCAAGTTCATTGGGGCATTATATCAAACACATTGTGACCAATCTCCGATTGTTTACAATCAATCCTCAATTTTACCAACATTAAATCCCCAAGAAGTGTTTCAAACCAACAAAACATATTCAATACGATCAATAATCCAAAATGAATATCCAAATTCGTGATTACAACAACAGTTAATCAAAACCCCCCAAATCCAACTCAATATTCAAAGTGTTCTTGAATAACCTTTCGATAATTCAATGAATATTCACACACACTCGTAATCATACGTACATCTCTTCATACAACATGATTATAACGTCCAAAATATCATATCTCAACACAAAATCAAAATCCAAGATGTTGAAGAATATTACCTTTGAAGATCCAAGCACTTCGATCCGATGAAAACGTGTTAAATCGACTATCCAAGCTCCCCAAATGAATGAAGATGATGAAAACCGAACACCCTTATGATTGATGATGAAAAATATCTCCCTCAAGCTCTCTCTCTCGGAACAAAGTGAAGAAAATGAGAAAATGAGTAAAAAGTCCCGTCCAATCCCTTATAAACTGCCGGAAGTTACGGCCGTAACTCGGCCTTCTTACGGCCGTAACATCCAAGGTCAACGGTCTTACGGCCGTAGCCAGCCATCTCGTACGGCCGTAACTCGGCTTCGTCCAGAAACTGCCGACATCCATACGGCCGTACCCACACCCGTCTTACGGGCGTAACTCGCCCTTGTCCAAAACACCTGCCGACAGCCATACGGCCGTACCCGCACACCTTACGAGCGTAACTCGACCGATACGGCCGTATCCGGCCAAACTTACGGGCGTAAGACCCATTTGTCGAAACTGACCAGGCACCGTGCCTGCAACGTACATCCGTATCCGGCCAAGCCTTATGGCCGTACCTGCCTCATCTTACGACCGTATGCCGCAACCCTTACGGCTGTAAGTCCTTCTCGTCCGACAAAACCTCAAAATTACGAACACCCCTTACGGACGTAGCCTACCCACCTTACGACCGTATCTCACCTCCGGCCAAAACACCCTGGGCACCCTGCTTGACACGTACGGCCGTAACCGGCCAAACCTTACGGCCGTACCTGCTCAACTTACGGCCGTATGCCGCAACCCTTACGGCCGTAAGTCTCGTTCGTCCAAAATGGCCTGAAAACAACGAACGCCTATTACGGCCGTTTCCGACAATCCTTACAGCCGTAACTCGTTGCTGGACAAGATGAAAATCTGACAACTCCGATTTCTCGTTACGATTGATGAATGATCCGACATACCATACGTATGCGAAAGTGAACAAGTCCAACACAAGCCAATGATGATACTTCCAACACAGTACTACCAATCCCGATGATAATGATAATACTCTCGTCTCGACACTCAAACGGAGATGAATTGACGATCGGCAACTGATACACGGTTATAATATGCCAACAATAAACACAATTGAATGAATCATGAATGATGAGTGATTATTAATGAGTGAAAATTACTGAGTGACAATTATTGACTGATAAATACTGAATGATAATGAATGAATTACAACTGGGTATTACATACTCCCCCCCTTAAAAATAATTTCGTCCTCGAAACTAAGGGTCAAATAACTCGGGATAACTCTCCCACATACTCTCCTCGGTTTCCCAAGTAGCCTCTTCGACTCCGTGTCTAGACCACTGAATCTTGACCAAAGGAATCGTCTTGTTCCTCAACTGTTTTATTCGCCGCTGTAACACTCGTATAGGATGCTCCTCATACGAATGATCATCCGCGATCTCGATTTCGCCGAACTGAAGTATGTGGCTCGGGTCGGAAACATACTTCCGCAATTGAGAGACATGAAACACATTATGAATTCGGCTCAACGCCGGAGGTAAAGCCAATCGATAAGCTAACTCGCCTACTCGATCCAAAATCTCAAACGGTCCAATGAATCTCGGACTCAACTTTCCCCGTTTTCCGAAATGGAAAATACCTCAACTCGGGGATACCTTGACCAACACGTGGTCACCTGTCTCGAACTCTAGTGGTCGACGACGATGATCTGCATATGATTTCTATCGACTCTGAGCTATCAACAAACGACTCCTGATCAAAGCTACCTTCTCCCGGGCCACTATAAGTATATCGGGCTCGGTACCGATTGATTCTGGTAAGTTGTCCCAACATAAAGGAGATCGACAACGATGACCGTACAAGGCCTCGTAAGGTGCCATCTTAATCGAAGCATGCCAACTATTACTGTACGTGAACTCAATCAACGGTAGTTGGGCTTCCCAATCGTCTTTCGAAATCGAGGACGCATGCCCTCAACATGTCCTCCAATGTCTGAATAGTCCTCTCTGATTGTCCGTCGGATTGAGGATGAAAAACGGTGTTGAGATTAAGCTGAGTTCCCATAGCATTATGCACTGATTTCCAAAAATTTGACACGAATCGTCCGTCATGATCGGAAACGATACTCTTAGGAGTACCATGCAATCTCACTATCTCTTTGATGAACAACTGGGCAAGTCTCTCGGGACCCCACGTATCCTTAATCTCAAGGAAATGAGCTGATTTAGTCAAACGGTCCACAATTACCCATATTGTATTCATGCCACGACGACTCGTCGGCAAAATCGTGATGAAATCCATAGAAATGTCTTCCCACTTCCACTCTGGAATAGGGAGAGGTTTCAGCATACCCGCCGGTCGCTGATGTTCAATCTTGACTTGCTGACAGGTTAAGCATCTCGAAACAAATTCTGCGACTTCTCGCTTCATATTACTCCACGAGTAATTTTGTTTCAAGTCCTTGTACATCTTGTTAGACCCCGGATGAACGGAATAAGGGGTAGTATGAGTTTCTCTCAAAATCGAGTTTTTCAACTCGTCAATCGCCGGTACGCACAACCGATTCTTAAATCGCAAAAGTTCATCCTCGTGGACCACAAATCCAGTGGCTTTCCCCTGAGCCACGTCTTCACGGATGCGCAACAATGATGGGTCTGAACCCTGATTTACTCTGATTGTCTCCTCAAGTGGCGATGAAATATCTAACATGCAAAGTTGCCCTTGCACTCGCTGAAGCCAGACCTCGATCTCGGGTCTAAGAAATTCCTGTTGAAGCTCCTTCTGAACTGTTAAACGAGCAAGCATTTGCTCCTGAATGGACTTACGACTCAAGGCACCGGCAACGACGTTTGCCTTACCCAGGTGGTACAGGATCTCGATATCCTAATCTTTAATTAGTTCCAACCACCGCCTCTATCGCATATTTATCTCCTTCTGAGTAAATATATACTTCAACTCTTATGATCGATGAATATCTGACAAGTGACGCCATAAAGGTAATGACGCCAAATCTTCAACGCAAAAACCACGGCTGCTAACTCCAGGTCGTGGGTCGGATAATTAACCTCGTGAGGTCTCAATTGTCGTGAAGCATAGGCAATAACCTTCCCATTCTGCATTAATACACATCCAAGACTGTGTCCGGATGCATCACTAAAAACCACGAATCTTTCCGTCCCTTGTGGCAAGGAAAGGACAGGTGCTGAAATTAACCGGTTCTTGAGTTCCTCAAAACTCCACTGACACGCGTCGGACCACGTGTATTTCTTATCCTTTCGCAAAAGGTTCGTCATTGATTGAGCGATTTTAGAAAATCCTTCCACAATTCGCCGATAACAACCGGCTAATCTGAGAAAGCTTCGAATTTCCTTAACGTTCTTCGGAGGTAACCAACCTCGGATAGCCTCCGTCTTCTGAGGATCGACACGTATACCGTCTGATGAAATTACATGTCCGAGCAACGACACTTCGGACATCCAGAACTCACATTTGGAAAACTTTCCATAAAGTTGCTCTCGTCTCAACACGTCGAGAACCTGATGAAGGTGAAGCTCGTGCTCCTCCCGGTCACAAGAATAAATTAAAATGTTATCAATGAAGACAACCAAAAACTGATCCAAAAAGTCGATGAAAACCTGATTCATTGATTCCATGAATACCGCAGATGCATTAGATAATCCAAACGGCATTACCACGAACTCATAATGACCATAGCGTGTTTGAAACGCCGTCCTCGCGATATCCGACTCTCGAATTCGCAACTGATAATATCCAGATCTTAAGTGGATCTTGGAAAAATACTGAAGTTCCCTGAAGTTGATCTAAGAGATCATCAACACGGGGTAGAGGATACTAATCTTGATCGTCACCCTGTTCAACTCCCAATAATTAATACACACACGAAACGAACCATCCTTCTTCTTAACAAATAACACTGGTACTCCTCACGGGGACGCACTCGGTCGGATATAACCTTTCTCGAACAATTCCTCAAGTTGAATCTTCAACTCCTGCATTTCGGTCGGGGCCATCCAATATGGTGCCTTCGATAATGGGGGCGTACCAGGATCCAACTCTATTGTGAATTCCACATCCCTCGGTGGAGGTAAACCAGGTAGCTCGTCTGGGAGTACATCATCAATCGATAACAATGATACCGTGAATGATTGAACACCTCGATTGCCCTAGAACGGTCAATCGATGACAATGATACAGTGAATGATTGAACACCTCGATTGCCTTAGAACGGCCAATAGATGAAAATGATACAATAAATGATTGAACACCTCGATTGCCTTAGAACGGCCAATCAATGACAATGATACAATGAATGATTGAGTACCTCGATTGCCTTAGAATGGCCAATCGATGAAAATGATACAATAAATGATTGAACACCTCGATTGAGTAATTTCACTGCCTCCATCATATTAATAATTCTTCTGGAACAACGGGGATTACCTCCCTGAAATACACACTTGGCTCCAACGACTGAAATGATAGTGACCATACGCTTACGAACACTGAGGATGGTATCATGACGATCCATCCAACTAATACCCAACATTACATCGTCTTTAGGTAAATCCACCATGATTTGGTCCACCAACCAATCGCGGTCATTAAGCTTAATTTGGTCAGTTCTTAACCTCATGATTTTCGAAAATTCTTCTACTGTCAGGTAGACCAATGATATAAGGCCCACAATTAAAAGGACTATCCAAGTTGAGTCTATTCAAACATGATTCGGAAATGAATGAATGCGGTGCACCAGTATCAAAAGGGTACACACAGGTTGATATAAAATTACGAGTATACCTGAGATCATTCGGGTCACCGGATCATCGGTCCTCTTCATCGCGTGAATCCGGGACTTGCCGGCCCCCGAACCGGACGCTCCCGTCTGATAAATATAAGCTCCGCCTTTATTCGCTTCCATCGTCTTAAACCATGCTGACAGAGCAGTCTGATTCTGAATCGCTCATTGCTTCGGGGCCTGAGATGCCGCCGGAGTCGGCTTGGAGTCCTTTCGGAAAAAACGGTCCTTATGCCCAGCAATCCCACAGTTATGACACGTGATAGACGGTTTCAGACACTTAGTGCTATAATGACCCGACACTCCACAGTTGAAACAGGTGATGGCCGAACTGGCCGCTCGGGACTGAAATCCCGCACGATTAGGCGTCGTAGGAGGTCGCTCAGAAACGTTAGGGCCCGCACGAAGCTTCTTGAAGGTTGACTGACCGCCTTTGGACTGATTACTCTTCGTTGATTTCTTGCTGACAGATGAAGGTTGTTGCTCAGCAATTTCCTTAGCAACAGGCTCATACGGGAGAGTTCTCTCAATTAATTCGGCCAGAGTGGCGCAATGATGATTAAGCAATTGCATATGGGTCATCATGACCTGCATAAAAGTGAGTGAATCAACCCGAACATCTTCCGATCGAGCGGAGTCCTGGGTATGGTTTCCCGACAGTGAGTGATTATTCCACGGGTTTCGGCCCGCACCGCGGCCTCTCCCCGTGCATCCCCTGACAGCTCTCTCCATACTGAAGTAGGAAGGTCGCATGATAATAATAGATCTCGTATGAGTACCGCATTATGATTTACGTCATGAAATGATGAAAATTAGCATACGCGCTCTAGCACAATGATTACATGAATGATTAACTGAGGTGACATGATTATCTGATGAAATTCTCGAAATGATTATCTTGAACAAGTTAATAAGATTAATGATATGATCCTCAAGATCAACAACTGAACTGAGTAATGAAATGAACTGAGTGATTAATGAGTTAATATGATCAACATGATCAAAATGAAAATGATGTTTGAGGATTGTTAACTGATGAATTATGAATGAATGATTATTGCCAGAAATTATACCATGGCGTTAGAACTCTTACAGTTCTTTCGGTCTGATTGGCTCGGCATTTGCACAGGTCACATGTGATGCGAAAGTCCAATGATACTAGTCCGATGATGATGATTTCAGATGAGACATGACTCGGAAGGTAGTATTCAAAACCACGCTCCGATAACAACTCTGTAACACCCCAAACTAGGCGGATATTACAGTGCCGTGGACCCCCGACTGGGACCCACCAGGCGAATGAAAATTAATGAATTGAATAATATAATTATAGTACCGAACCACATTATATCATAAATTACTCCGATGAGGAGTTTCATTATAACACACCCAAGATAATACCGAATACATGTATATTTTATATGAAGATAAAATACACAACACTGAATGAAATGGAGTATCCAAATGGAAATCTGCAGCAGAAAAATAAATGACGACAACATGAATGACTGAAAGGATTGGGCCCCCCTACTAGTATCACTGGGACTCCTCACCGTCAACGTTCTATTCCCGTGCTTTTGCCTTGCCGTGACCTGAAAACAATATCCCCAAACGGGTTCAGTTACACAGAACAACAATCCTCAGGGGTTGAAAATACACAATCATGATATATCTTTAGTTATGAAATATCATTAGTTATGAATTTAAGCTGAAGAGGAGCATCATAGTACGCCCGTAATGTTCTGTGCAAGTGTACAAGACGAATGACCGGACACACCGGTCCTTGTACCTAATTAGTCTCACGGAGGTAATCGTTACCGTGTGCACAGTCCAATGTATCGGTGACCCAATACATGACCATCACGTGCTCGACTAAAAATTCCACACATCCGCACCCGGCCACGCAATATGAACCCATAAGGTCATATGAACGAGAATGACCATAATGAATATCAATGAATAATAATCCGACAAAGTCAAGAATGACTCACCGAGATGAAAATAATAGTGAAGTGAATGATAGCTCAATGAAATGATTGGAACCGTTGTTCCTCGTGAATGAAGTGATTATTTGACAATTACAAGTCTCAATACGGTTAATACAATTATGAATGAGTTATGATTATAAATGAACAACAACAAAAGGAATAAATATCCTTTTAACTGAGTAAGAATTAACTTACTCAACACCGATGAAGAATGTCCTTCCACGAACAATGTCCTAAATGAGATGTCGGTCGCTCGAACAACCTTGAATAACACAATTTCGAACAATCCGTTCAACATACGAATCAAACACGATGATAACCAACTCAAAACGTCGCTACGACTAAACCAAGTTCATTGGGGCATTATATCAAACACGTTGTGACTAATCTCCGATTGTTTACAATCAATCCTCAATTATACCAACATTAAATCCCCAAGAAGTGTTTTAAACCAACAAAACATATTCAATACGATTAATAATCCAAAATGAATATCCAAATTCGTGATTACAACTACAATTAATCGAAAACCCCCAAATCCAACTCAATATTCAAATTGTTCTTGAATAACCTTTCGATAATTCAATGAATATTCATACACACTCGTAATCATACGTACATCTCTTCATACAACATGATTGTAACGTCCAAAACATTATATCTCAACACAAAATCGAAATCCAAGATTTTGAAGAATATTACCTTTGAAGATCCAAGCACTTCGATCCAATGAAAACGTGTTAAATCGACTATCCAAGCTCCCCAAACGAATGAAGATGATAAAAACCGAACACCCTTATGATTGATGATGAAAAATATCTCCATCAAGCTCTATCTCTCGGAACAAAGTGAAGAAAATTAGAAAATGAGTAAAAATTCCCGTCCAAGCCCTTATAAACTGCCGGAAGTTACGGTCGTAACTCGGCCTTCTTACGGCCGTAACATCCCAGGTCAACGGTCTTACGGCCGTAGCCAGCCATCTCGTACGACCGTAACTCGGCTTCGTCCAGAAACTGCCGACAGCCATACGGCCGTACCCGCACCCGTCTTATGGGCGTAACTCGCCCTCGTCCAAAACACCTGCCGACAGCCATACGGCCGTACCCGCACACCTGACGGGCGTAACTCGACCGATACGGCCGTATCCGGCTAAACTTACAGGCGTAAGACCCATTCGTCGAAGCTGACCAGGCACCCTGCCTGCAACGTACGGCCGTATCCGGCCAAGCCTTACGGTCGTACCTGCCTCATCTTACGGCCGTATGCCGCAACCCTTACGGCCGTAAGTCCTTCTCGTCCGACAAAACCTGAAAATTACGAACACCCCTTACGGCCATAGCCTACCCACCTTACGGCCGTATCTCACCTCCAGCCAAAACACCCTGGGCACCCTGCTCGACACGTACGGCCGTAACCGGCCAAACCTTACGGCCGTACCTGCTCAACTTACGGCCGTATACCGCAACCCTTACGGCCGTAAGTCCCGTTCGTCCAAAATAGCCTGAAAACAACAAACGCCTGTTACGGCCGTATCCGACAATCCTTACGGCCGTAACTCGTTGCTGGACAAGATGAAAATCCGACAACTCCAATTTCTCGTTACGATTTATGAATGATTCGATATACCATACTGTTGGCCACTAAGTATACTGGATACAGTTTGGGAAATAGTTTAAGCAACAAACTGTACTGATTTTAAATCTGAGTGCGTAGCGGAAGTCTTAGATACAGTAGGTCGTTGTGGATACAACAACTAAATGTATAGTGTATACTTAATTAATCACAGTAATTAAAACAGTAAAAACTGAAGGTAAATAACACAGTAATTAAAGTGGTTCGAGGTAAACCCCTCTACGTCCACTGGTCCTCCACACAGGAGTAAAAAGTTTATTATAATTACTACATACACAACTACGTAATTATAACAACACACAATCAATATATCATTCACACAGATTGATATAAAGATCTTAGCTTCAACCGTTCACACAGATTGGTTTTGAGCTAATGCTTTGACTTGCTTCTTCACACACAGTTCTGAAGCTTCGTTTTCTTCAATGCAAATCCTTCACACACAGTTCCGGAGAAGAATAGATTACTCAGTCCACACAGGGCTGATCTGGGTTTGTTCAAAGTATATAACAGATGGTGAACAACAACTTTGACTTTAAGAGCTTTCAGCTGATGAAGTGTTGTTCAAGATGATGAGCACTTTATATCTCTTTAGATCTGAATTGCAGTAAGCTTTCGAGATATGTTTTGCTCTGATGATAACTTTGATAGCTTGATAATTTCGATAGCTTAGGTCACTGATCTTCAGCATCTTGATGTGATATATATAGTCTCTGAAATATATATCCGTTGAGATGTATCCGTTTGAGTGAGATTCCGTTCCAACGGGATTATAACACGATCCGAATTTAGTGAGATTTGAAGATCTGTTGACTGACAGTATTTAAATACTTTATCCTTGAGTATTTAAATACTTCTTTATTCAACGGGAATTGACTCTGAAGATTCCTTCTTGTCCTGTTGAGAGCTGTATGGAAGATAACTGTGTCGGTGTTTCGATACAGTTTCCATACTTGGTCTTTATAAGACTTCTTACTGTACTGAAGGATTCCACTATATGCTGATTTCGAGACAGGTCTTCGATATAGGATGATGCCTCAATACTTCGATACAGTTTCCTTTACTGTATGCGGATTGGCATATAGGGCTGTCAAAATTCGGTTTTTTTTTTGCAAGAACCGAACCCGAACAGAATTGTGTAATTTGGGTTCAGTTCCATATTTTTTTTCATTTGGAACCGAACACAACCCGAACCGAAATTTTTGGTTCGGTTCCGATAATATTTCGGTTTCATTTTTTTCATGTCTATATGAATCTATTCATCTGTTTCAATCTAAAAAATTCAATTTTAAAAAATAATAGTATTTAAAAACAAATTTTGACTCCAATTTAAATTTCTAAATAACAATAATTCAATTAAAAACAAGATATTGAAGATACAATATTGAATGTTTAGTTGTTACAATCAAAATATCAAACAAAATGAAGCAACAAAAGAGTAACTTGAACTTCAATAAATTAAGTAAGACGGTATATTTCTAGGATTTTTTTTTATTTTTCTTTATAAATTAACTAATGTTAATAAAAAAAAGGTAAATAGGTAATTTCGGGTTTTTGTGAATTTCTTTTTGCAGGAACCGAACCCGAACCGAAGTTCTAAATTCGGTCTTCCAAAAAATAAATAATTTCAACACCCAGGAACCGAACCGAACCGAGAATTTCGGTTCGGTTCCGGTCGGTTCCACGGGTTTCGGGTTGAAAATTCCCAGCCCTATTGGCATATATGTCAAAACCTCTTATCAGATACTTTTCGATACAGGGATTGAATATCCCGGCTGTTTCGATACAGGGTTCTTGTTTTCCCAACAATTTCCCCCTTTTTGACAATTTGCCAAGACTTACTTTCTATCTTTCAAGTCTTCTTGATGATGCCAAAACCTTCTTCATGAAATAATCTTCCTTGATAGCTTCTGGCAGATTTCTCGGTCTTTTGTCAAAAGGTCTATCTTTCAGCAACTTAGTCTATCTAATGAACTGCCGCAAAGTAGTTCGATCTGACTAAGGATTTTTACAATTTAAGCTTATGATTGGCGCGCAGGCACAATCTTACAATGTTTTCTAAGCTTACAACTGAAATCATGAACTGTTCGTAGACTAGTTCGTATAGCTTTATTTTTCAATCAAGTTTCTATACTTGAGATTGTTATCAAAAAAATTAAGTAATCATACATCAACACAGTAGATTATGAGTTGTAATCTTTCAAGACAAACAAACACTTTTATTGATGTTCAAAGTAAATTTGAGTACATGGTTTGCTGTTTCGAAGAGAAATTACAAAACAAAAATAATATACAAAGATTTCAACTCCTATCTGTAGTCCGCATGCCTCCATGGCTTTCTCCCTGGATCATTCTCGGTACCACGCCACCAGTTCTGTAGGGAATCGTTGCCTCGATCCTGGTATATAGCTCTTCCTTCATAGGATCTATCAAAGGCAAGAATCCAGTCTTCTGGATGGGTGATCCGATCTCCTCTTCTGTGCTTGCTCTTCATATCTAGCTGGAGAGGGAGTTTTCCGTCTTCTAGCATCTTCGTAATTTTTCTGCGGCCACCGCTAATGTTTTATAGCTCTTGAAGATGGCGGATTCCCTGATGATTTTAACAAAGTATCTCATCAGTTCGTTCTTCCTCCATTGCTTCACCTCATCGGCAGTAGGATGGCGGTTGGTCGGCAGATGAATCTCAGAAGGTCTCTGGATTAGATTTTGCCACGGAACATTTGGATCATGAAATTCAGGTCGGGAGCCTGAAATCATAAAACTTTGGGAGGGAGGGGCTAGCTTGTTTAATTCGGCAGTGATGCTATCTTGAGCAGCCTCAAATTCCCTTTCTTGCTGTATCCTGATTCTCCTAGCAGCTTCTCTTGCCTCTTCCCCATTTTTTGCTTCATCAAGACGTTATAGGATTTCTAATGCAGCATCCTGTTTCGTCTCGATGTTAGTCATTCTCTCTACAAGGGCGGAAAGTGGCTGCGACATGTCTTGGATACATTTGTCGTGGGCGCGCAATTGAGAGCTGTTTTCAATCATAGCACATGCGGTCTTGGCTTCAGCTATTCGCGTTTTGGTTGCTTCTTCCTTCAGGAGTTGCTCCTGCTTGTCTTCCATGATTTTCAGAGCTTGTTTGAACACTTCTGGCAAAATAACGAATGCCTTGACAACACGAGATACTTCATGTTGTAGAGTGGTCATCTCCTCCACGGCAGAAGTATGCATCCAATTTAATGCTTTCTCAACAGAAGACAGAGCATTCACTGCATCCTGAATGAATACAGTTTGAAGACCAAGTACACGCAGGCGCTCTTTCCTAGTGGCAGAAATTGGAGAATCTGGTTGAGCAAAGTCCTCAGAGCAGTTCAACCTCCTTAGGTTCACAGTTGGGCGTGAACTAAGTTGTACATCCTCAGGTACGATACCGTCCTCGGATTCCATGGTTGAAGGGGAGGGAGCAGCTTGTTCTGGTTCGGCGGCAGGGGGTTGAGTGTCTTCCTGTTGCGAAGTTTCATCTATAGACATGGATACAGGAGGGACTGAATCCTCCTGTTGTCTCTCAGTGACAACTTCTCCGTCTTGAGCGGCGGCAGGCTCGGGTGCCTGTTCCAAAACTTCTTCAACTTCCTCGACTTGAGGGACTGATTCCTCCTCATTGGGAATTATCTCTTGTTGTAGCGAAGGGGGATTGCTTCGAGTCGACGGCCCTTCGCCACCTTTTGGTGGATAGGCGTCTCTAGCTTGAGCCTCTTCACGACTCATCCTCAGACAAGCTTGAAAAGCTTCGCCGCCGCTGCCCCGAGTCATTATCATCGCCTTTTCGATTTTTGGGAGAGTCCTCTCGATGATCCTTTCCTTTCCTTCTGCGCAGATTTTCGCAAAGATGGCTTTCAATCGATTCCTTGCAGAAGGGATTGTCCCATCGGATCAGGGCTTCAATTTCCATTGAGTCCGTCACTTCTGATACGAATCTTTCTTCTTGGCTCCAATCGCTCCAGTTGTACAATGTTTCATACGGAGCTAGCATGTAGCCTTTCCATGTTAGAAATCTTTCGTAAGCATGTTCAATTTGAACAGAGAAGGGTCTTATGAATAATGGTGTCGGGAGGGACTACGACAACGTCCGGAGACGCCGTAGCGAGGATTCTGTGCAGTGCATGGGATCCTGTATGGAAGTGGGATTCCTTACAGGGGATGGTGCCCCGAAGGAAGTTGGATCCTGTACGGGTGTGGGATCCCGCAGAGGAGAAGTAGGTTTTGGCTCCAAATGGGCAGCCGACTCACTAGAGTCTTTCTCGTTGGCAGATGTCTCATCATACGTCCTAGCCGCCAAAGGCTCAGGATCTACTGTCGATACAGTAGTGGACACCTCTTCCACAGGGGTTGGGCCCTCGGGTTGATCTTCAGTGGGTTGAGCCACAGGGGAAACTTTTTCGGAGGGCTTGGCAGATTTGACTTTAGAAAACCTCCTAAGTTTCTTCTTGGGCTTCTCACCAGCAATGGGTTTCTTGTTGTGAGATCTTTTTCTCTTCTTTGAAGATTCCACGTCCTGGGACTTCAAAGACTCATCTCGAGGATTTGCAGAAACTGGCATACTTCCGGTTTTTGGGTGGTTGCAGACCATAGTGGTTTGATTAAACGCAGTAGGCTTGACGCCTCCTAGGTATATCCTGGAGCTATTCTTCTTAGCATCAGCGGATTGCAACAGTCCGCATTTCGTCAGGATATGGTTTAACATCAAACCAAAAGATTTCTTCTGGGTGGCCGGCTTGCACACCTCCTCTTGCAGGCGCTTCAGGATTATCTGGCACCAGTTGACCTTTTCACAGGTCAGAATTGCCACCATCATCCTGAACCTCAGATTGGTACACATTTCGAACGCACCGGTTTGATTCTCAATGATCCTGCAGCAGAAATCATGCAAGTATACATAAGGCAGACAGAAATTCTTTTTGTGATAGGTGGTTTGAACCATGTCAACAACTTTTGAGCTTGTGAACAGTCCATAAAATTTAGTTATTAGCTCTTGAGACCCAAATGTCTCAAGTTGATCCATTGTCAGGCCATCAGCGGGTAGCCTGTAGATATTCTGGAGCAGATCGCTATCAACACAGATCTCAACTCCTTGGATTGTAGCGGTAATGTCAGCAACGTGACCTCCTTGGGCCAGTGACAAAAAGCGTACGACGGCGTTGAGGTAAAATTCTTCAACCAGATGAACATCATACTTGTCAGCAGTCTGACTTCCAAGGCGATAGAGGCCTTGTTGACGAAGACGAGTAATGATGTACTCCATGGGTTCTGCGTCGTTGGTTTTAGACAGAATACGTTCAATGACAACATATCTTGAAAAGATCCGTCCATCGATGATGTTAGCGGTTTTCTTGAGAGCGGGAGAAGAAGTTTGTCCAGCCATTTGATGATTTTACAAGAAAAAGTGAAGAAGAAAACACGTAATATGCAAGAAATGCGTAAAAGTATGTAGTCGCTTTTGCTTGAGAACTCTTGAATTTGCGTAAAGCGTAAAGAGTCTCTAATGGCGATTACCCTTTTATAGTTGGGCGGCGAAATAGGGTTTTGCAGAGTACGAATGGTCAGATTTTAAGGGATGAGAACCGGTTTTTGAAATCAACGGTTAAGATGGACTGAGTGTAACTGGTACGCTGATCCATTAAAATGTTTAAAATATAAGCGGGTCCCACTTCTGACACTTGTGTCACCCTAAATGCCTGAAACGGCGGTTTTAATACAATAAACAATTTAAAACATCACGGCTTTTGATATTCGGTTGTCCAGATGTCGTGTAAGGCATTTAATGTACATGACGTTTGACATAAAAACAGGGCACGTGGACAAAAATCATTTTAAAAAGAAATAATATAGTATAATATATATACTGAATCGAAATCCTATAGGATGTGCTGTTTCCGCGTCGATACAGCGTTCCCCCATAAAAAGGTACATATAGGTTTTAAATTCCATACAGCAACTTGAGGATTAATGCTGTATTCATGGGTCCTACAGTATTCCCCCTTAATTATTGCACACGTCAGCTGTAGGATTCATCTGTCTTCGCTCACTACAGTGTTGTATTGATGGTTCTGAGTGTACAAATAATTAACGTTGGATACTGTATTCTTGGGTCTTACAGCGTTCCCCCTCAATTTGTTGAGTAAAAATAGTAAATTACTTACAGGGAGTCTGGATATAGCATTTCCAATTCTTGTCTCAGCATGTTGAATTTGGCTGTGTCGAGAGGCTTGGTGAAGATGCCGGCCAGCTGAATGTCTGTATGAACTTTTTCAAGGCGAACATCCTTGTTCTCGACGTGATTCCTTATAAAATGATGCTTCATGTTGATATGCTTAGTGCGCGAGTGCAGGACAGGATTGTGCGTTATTGCAATTGCACTCGTGCTATCACACATGATTGGAGTCTCTCTGGCATCGATTCCATAATCTGACAATTGTTGCTGCATCCAAAGGATCTGCATACAGCATCTACCAGCAGCATAGTATTCTGATTTAGCCGTGGAAAGAGAGTTAGCCAATTGCTTCTTACTGAACCAAGAAATGAGTCTAGGTCCAAGAAAGTGACAAGTTCTACTTGTACTCTTCCTATCTAGCTTGCAGCCTCCGAGATCCGAGTCGCTGTATCCAACTAAATCGAATCCGCCTTCCTTAGGATACCATAGTCCTACATCGACTGTTCCTTTAATGTACTTCAGGATTCGTTTAGCTGTATTGAAGTGTGATTCCTTTGGTGCTACTTGATACCTCGCACACACTCCAACAGCAAAATGGATATCGGGCCTGCTAGCCGTTAGGTACAGAAGCGAACCAATGAGCTTCCTGTAGAGTGATTGGTCAAACGGCTTTCCGGCTTCATCTGCACTAATTTGCACGGAAGTGCTCATGGGGGTTGGCGAATATTTGGAAGTGTTCATTCCAAATTTGTTGAGAAGCTCCTTGCTGTATTTTTCTTGGTTGATGAAAATACCTGTAGGCAACTGCTTTACCTGCAAACCTAGGAAATAACTAAGTTCCCCCATCATACTCATTTCAAATTTACTTTGCATGAGATGAGAGAACCTTTGACACAAAACAAGGTTAGTTGAACCAAAAATTATGTCATCCACGTAGATTTGCACCATAAGAAGGTCATCACCTTCCTGTATTTTGAACAAGGTCTTGTCCACAGCACCTTTCTCAAATCCATTGTCGGTTAGATACTGGGACAGGGTCTCATACCAGGCTCTAGGGGCTTGTTTAAGTCCATACAGTGCTTTCCTTAGCCTGTAAACTAGATCGATACCGTCTGTGTTGGCAAACCCTGGTGGTTGTTCAACATAAACTTCTTCTACAAGGTCTCCATTCAGGAATGCACTCTTGACGTCCATTTGGTATACAATAAATCTCTTATGGGCGGCAAAGGCTAAAAATATCCTAATAGCTTATAGTCTCGCTACAGGGGCGAAGGTTTCATCATAGTCTATGCCTTCTTCCTGACTATAGCCTTGTGCGACTAGTCTGGATTTATTCCTTATAATAAGTCCATTTCTATACTTTTTGTTTCGAAATACCCATTTGGTTCCTATAACCGATTGATGTGGAGGTCTGGGTACAAGATACCATACATTGTTTCTTTCGAAACCGTTAAGCTCTTCTTCCATAGATGTTATCCAATGAGAATTATTAAGAGCGTCTATAGTCGAAACAGGTTCGGACTGGGCTAAGAATACAGCAATAGTGCACATATTGAGTCTTCTAAACTTGGATTGAGATTTCCATTCAGGAAACTGTGATATCTCAGTATCAAGTTCTTCTTGTGCACAAAGTACATTTCCTTGTGTACTCTGTATTCTCCTACGAGTAGAAACACCAGCATTTATGTTTCCAATGATCAGCTCTTGCGGGTGATCTCTCAACCATCTTTGGTCGGGTTCTAATTCAGGATCCCGTACTGTATCGAGAGATTCTGTGGATACAGCTTCAGCTTGTACAGCGTCGGCTTCATCCATGTCGATTCTTACAGCTGCGGGATTGATTTCTAAATCAACGACAGATTCTATGGGAATTGGAGGATCCAAGATAGATAGATGTTGAATGTTCTGGATAACATCTTCTACTCCTGTAGGGTCATGGTGAGGTTCATCGAACACTACATGAACTGATTCCTCGATCGTCAGCTTCCTTTTGTTAAAGATTCTGAAAGCTTTGCTGACGGAGGAGTATCCTACAAATATTCCTTCATCTGATTTCTCATCAAAGGTTCTAAGTTGGTCCTTCCCATTATTTAACACATAACACCTGCATCCAAAAATGTGGAAATACGAAACTAACGGAGTTTTGTTGTTCCACACCTCATATGCTGTTTTGTTGTGGTGCTTGTTGACGATACAGCGGTTTTGAGTATAGCATGCTGTATTGGTTGCTTCACCCCAGAAACGCTGTGGCAACTTGCTTGCGGCAATCATTGTCCTTGTTGCTTCTTTCAACGTCCTATTCTTTCGCTCGGCAATACCATTTTGTTGAGGTGTACGGGCAGCTGAGTATTCGTGCTGTATTCCATTCTCCGAACAGTATTGCTCTATAAAGCGGTTACTAAATTCTGTACCTTTGTCGGAACGAATGCACACGATACTCAATGCCTTTTCATTTTGAAACTTTCTTAGGAGCTCGGGCAGCTTTGACGTTGTTTCCTTCTTCTTGCTAAGGAAGATCGTCCAAGCATACCTGGAATAATCATCAACAACAACCATGCAGTATTTCTTACCTCCCAAACTTACTGGGTCTACAGGACCGTAGAGATCCATGTGTAGCATTTCCAACACTCTTTGGGTTGAAAGGTAGGATTTGCTCTTCAGGGTTGACTTGATTTGCTTGCCTTTCTGACACGGTCCGCAGATGCTGTCCTTCTTAAATGATACATTTGGCAAACCTCTAACCATTCCCTGTCTTGAGAGCTTGTTGATTGTCTTGAAGTTGACGTGAGACATCCTCTTGTGCCATAACCAGCTAAGATCTGCAGTGCCTTTGGCAACAAAGCATGGAATTGAGGAGCTCATAGGCTTCCAGTCAGCAATATACATGTTACCTGATCTGCTTCCTGTAAGCACAACTTCCTTGGTTCGGATGTTCTTGACTCTACAGCAATCTATATAGAACTTCACCGAGAACTATTTATCACAGAACTGGCTAATACTAAGTGGATTGTACTGTAAGCCTTCAACATATGCAACATCAGTGACTTTGAATTTTCCGACAAGTAGGTTTCCTTTCCCTCTTGTTCTTCCTTTAGACTTATCACCGAAACGAACTTTTGGACCGCGACCTTCTACAAAATCTAATAGCTTGCTCCTATCTCCGGTCATGTGCCGAGAGCATCCACTATCAAAGTACCAGGTATCCTCCTCTAGAATGTCCTGTAACAAAGAAGTTAAGTAGATTTAGGTCCCCTTTGATTTTTGGGTCCATGATTGTTAGTTCCTCTAGGTACCCAAGTTTTCCTGGTAGCAATTGGTTTACTGTAGGTCATACTCGGTACAGTGTTGCGATATCTACGGGGGGGCATATCCGTAGTTGTTATAACCATGATAATTATTATGCATGAAAAATTCAGGGTTATTATTATTAATCCAGTACGAGTGTCGTCTTGGAGGTGGAGCCATTTTCTTAGGCCTAACAGCTTGCCTTCTGGGTCTCCAGTTGGATTCCCAATGCTGTTGTTGATACTGAACCGGCATCTGCTGTCTCGAGGGATAACGGGACTCCTGTATCCAATACCTAGGCGTGCTGTACTGATAGTACTGCCGTGCGGGCCTTTGGTAGTTGGATACAACCTTCCTTCTGAACGGCTGTTGGCGCTGTTGATATGCTCTGGGAGCATGCTGTTGAGTGCGCCTCACAGGTTGGAACGGCTTATGATTCCGCTGTCTGGAATAGGATTGCGGGGGCGGAATAGCAGCCTTCGGTTTTCTCGGTACAGCAGGTTCCTTCACGGGACTAGGGGTATCTTTCGATTCTGGAATGTGTTCCACACTCTTGACAAACACTGTACTAGTTTTCCCTTTGTTTGAACATGAGCTGTATCCTAAGCCACTTTTATCATGAGCATTTTGCCCAGTGCTCAGAATTTCTTCCATTCTTTTGGACGATTTCGCGAACGATTTCAGAGTCTCAAGTTTAATTTCTCGCTTTTCGAGAGTTGTGATTTTGGCTTGAAGTAGAACCAAATCATTTGTCTTGCTCTCGTTGTGAGTTTTAACCTCACTTAGTTCATGAGCAAGTTGATGATTGCTCTCCATGAGTTTTTCAAAATCAACTTTGCTGGTTTCACAGTCAAGAGACATATTTTCTTAATTTATCTTCAGCAAGTCATTTTCATCTTTCAGCTCTAAATTAGTTAATTGAAGTTGTATATTCTCAGTTTTCAATGTCTCATGGGCCTTTTGAATGTTTTTAAATTCATTCATCATGTTTTCAAAAGTATGAGATGCATTTGATGGAATAGCTGAGGTTGAGCTTACCTCATCGTCGCTGTCTTCACCTTCTGGAATGTCTTTGGCCATAAAGTACATATATGCATCGAACTCATCTTCAGATGAATCACTTTCAGTGACCACCTGAAGACATTCTGCTGATTTGGATGGTGTGGGGGAGGCTTCTGATTCTCCAATCAGGGCCTTGAGCTTGTCTTTCCAAGCACGTCTTCTTTCATCTCTCTCTTGTTGCTCGGCCTCAGGCAACCTTTGGACTTTAGGATGAGGACATTTATTTGCATAATGCCCTGGTTTCCTGCAATTATAGCATAGGTTAGCATCACCAGATGATGTTTCGGTACTTACCTTGTGGACAGGTTTGGGCCTGTAGGGAGTCTTTCCAGACTGTTTGATGAACTTTTTGAATTTGTGCATGAGAAGCGCCATTTCATCTTGAGACAGGATGTCATCGTCACTGTCAGCATTCTTGTGACTAGGCTTCGACGAGCTGGGCATGCTGTGTCGACGATTCGATACAGCGGCTAGTGCTGTGACCTTTGATGGAGATTCTTCAGCTTTCTCTCTTCTGTCAATATCATACTCAAAAGCTTTGAGGTCAGAGAAGAGATCAAAAGTAGATATTTCATTAAGATTGCAGGATACACGCATAGCTGTGGTCTTAATGTCCCATCGGGCTGGGAGAGATCTGAAAATTTTTAAGTTCTTCTCCTTTTGGGTGTAAACTTTGCCCAACGCTTCAAGTTCACCAACAATACCAGTGAATCTGAGGTCAAGTTCCTCAAGTGTCTCAGTTGGTTTCATTTCGAAAGATTCAAATTGCTGAGTCAATTTTGAAATCTTGTTTTCTTTTGAGAGCTCAGTTCCCTCACAAATCAACTTGAGTTTATCCCAGATTTGTTTGGCTGTTTTGCAGCTCTTTACCTTCGAGAACGTGCCTTTGTCAACAGTGACAAATAACGCGTTCTTAGCCACATTGTCGAGATTGGCTCGCTTTCTTTCATCTGTGGTCCATTGCTCGCGATCCTTCTCGAGCATCTCAGCATGGGGTTGGCCTTCAATCCTTGCGGCCGTGTTTACCTTCATGATCTTGATAGGGCCATCCTGTATAACAAAGATCATCTCTTCGTGCATTGCTGCAAGATGAGCCTCCATCCTAATTCTCCAATCATCAAATTCGTTAATCGAGAACATAGGCACTTTGTTGATCATAGAGGTATCCATGTGATAATACAGAAATGAAAGAGACTGTTTTTGAAAATAAGTGATTTTGGATCTGATTCGGTTAAAAATACGACTGATTCTTTTTAGAATCAACCGCTCTGATACCACTTGTTGGCCACTAAGTATACTGGATACAGTTTGGGAAATAGTTTAAGCAACAAACTGTACTGATTTTAAATCTGAGTGCGTAGCGGAAGTCTTAGATACAGTAGGTCGTTGTGGATACAGCAACTAAATGTATAGTGTATACTTAATTAATCACAGTAATTAAAACAGTAAAAACTGAAGGTAAATAACACAGTAATTAAAGTTGTTCGAGGTAAACCCCTCTACGTCCACTGGTCCTCCACACAGGAGTAAAAAGTTTATTATAATTACTACATACACAACTACGTAATTATAACAACACACAATCAATATATCGTTCACACAGATTGATATAAAGATCTTAGCTTCAACCGTTCACACAGATTGGTTTTGAGCTAATGCTTTGACTTGCTTCTTCACACACAGTTCTGAAGCTTCTTCTTCTTCAATGCAAATCCTTCACACACAGTTCCGGAAAAGCACAGATTACTCAGTCCACACAGGGCTGATCTGGGTTTGTTCAAAGTATAGAACAAATGGTGAACAACAACTTTGACTTTAAGAGCTTTCAGCTGATGAAGTGTTGTTCAAGATGATGAGCACTGTATATCTCTTTAGATCTGAATTGCAGTAAGCTTTGGAGATATATTTTGCTCTGATGATAACTTTGATAGCTTGATAATTTCGATAGCTTGGGTCACTGATCTTCAGCATCTTGATGTGATATATATAGTCTCTGAAATATATATCCGTTGAGATGTATCCGTTTGAGTGAGATTCGGTTCCAACGGGATTATAACACGATCCGGATTTAGCGGGATTTGAAGATCTGTTGACTGACAGTATTTAAATACTTTGTCCTTGAGTATTTAAATACTTCTTTATTCAACGGGACTTGACTCTGAAGACTCCTTCTTGTCCTGTTGAGACTTCTTGCTATATTGAAGGATTCCACTATATGCTGATTTCGAGACAGGTCTTCGATACAGGATGATGCCTCAATACTTCGATACAGTTTCCTTTACTGTATGCGGATTGACATATATGTCAGAACCTCTTATCAGATACTTTTCGATACAGGGATCGAATATCCCGGCTGTTTTGATACAGGGTTCTTGTTTTCCCAACACATACATATGCGAAAGTGAACAAGTCCAACACAAGTCAATGATGATACTTCCAACACAGTACTACCAATCCCGATGATAATGATAATACTCTCGTCTCGACACTCAAACGGAGATGAATTGACGATCGGCGACTGATACACGGTTATAATATGCCAACAATAAACACAATTGAATGAATCATGAATGATGAGTGATTATTAATGAGTGAAAATTACTGAGTGACAATCGTTGACTGATAAATATTGAATGATAATGAATGAATTACAACTGGGTATTACATACTCCCCCCCCCCCTTAAAAAGAGTTTCGTCCTAGAAACTAAGGGTCAAACAACTCGGGATAACTCTCCCGCATACTCTCCTCGGTTTCCCAAATAGCCTCTTTGACTCCGTGTCTAGACCACTGAATCTTGACCAAAGGAATCGTCTTGTTCCTCAACTGTTTGATTCGTCGCTCTAACACTCGTATAGGACGCTCCCCATACAAATGATCATCCACGATCTCGATTTCGCCGAACTGAAGTATGTGGCTCGGGTCGGAAACATACTTCTGCAATTGAGATGTAACACCCGAAACTAGGTGGATATTACAGTGCCGTGGACCCCCAACTGGGACCCACCAGGCGAGTGAAAATGAATGAAATACACAGGGTAAATGTAGTACCGAACCACATTACATCATTAATTACTCCGATGAGGAGTTTTATTACAACACACCCAAGTAAATGACCGAATACAAGTATATTTTATATGGAGATAAAATATACAACACTGAATGAACTCAAAATCCAAACGGAAATCTGCAGCGGAAATACAATAAGGAAACACGGTGAATGAAAGGACTGGGGCCTCCTACTAGTATCACTGGGACTCCTCGCCGTCAACGTTCTCTTCCCGTGCCTTAGCCTTGCCATGACCTGAAAAACAAAATCCCCCAACGGGGTCAGTTACACAGAACAACAATCCTCAAGAGTTGAATAAACACAATCATATATATGCTGTATAAACCACAAGTTCGATCAAAAATGAATCGGTTAGATTATAACCCAATCTTGTTGAGAACATACGCAATCAAACATGCTGTATGAATCAACTAACAGTACAGCTCAAAGGGTGGCGCCATATTACGCCCGGGATGGAAATGTGCCCGTGCACAAGCCACCATCGAGTATCGATCGAATACACATGTGGTCTTGTACCTAATCAGTCTCACGAAGTGATCATCTCGTGTGCACAGTCCAATATGAGTCCAACAATCAACACACGACTTAATATGTCCCCGACATGAAAATCCTACACATACCAACCGGCACGCCAGTATGACCCGGAATGCCACGTGATAACAAAAGTGACATCGAAATCAATAATGACTCACCGAGATGAAATGATAGTGAAATGAATGACAGCTCAATGAAATGATTGGAACCGTCGTTCCTTGTGACTGAAGTGATTAATTGACAATGACAAGTCTCGATACGGTTAATACAATATGAATGAATTATGATTATGAATGAACAACAACGAAAGGAATGAATATCCCTTTAACTAAGTAAGAATTCACTTACCTTAACACCGGTGATGATACGATCTCTCTTGAACAACGTCCTAAGGAAACTACCGGTCGCTCGAACAACCTTGAATAACACAATTACCAACAATCCGTTCAACATACGAATCAAACACGAATATAACTAACTCAAAACGTCGATACAACTAAACCAAGTTCATTGGGGCATTATATCGAACACGTTGAGGCCAAAATTCGATTGTTTACAACCAAACCTCAATATTACCAATATCAAATCCCCAAGAAGTGTTTCAAATCAACAAAACATCTTCAATACGATCAATAATCCAATATGAATATCCGAATTTGTGATTTCAACAACAATTAATCGAAAACCCCCAATTCCAACTCAATATTCAAAGTGTTCTTGAATAACCTTTCAATAATCCGATGAATATTCATATATACTCATAATCATATGTATATCTCTTCATACAACATGATTATAACGTCCAAAACATCATATCTCAACACAAATCGAAATCCAAGAGGTTTGAGAAATATTACCTTTGAAGATCCAAACACTTTGATTCGATGAATACGCGTTAGATCGACGATCCGAGCTTCACAACCGAATGAAAATGATGAAGAATCGAGTATACAAGTGATTGATGAAGAAACTTTCTCCCACAAACCCTCTCTCTCGAATATAGGATGAAAAAATGAGTGTTTCTCCTCAAAAAACGAAGTTATAGGGTAGATCGCACCGTGCCGCTGCCGGCCGAGTGCCGCGGCACAGGCAAAATCGCCACGGTGCTCGGGCGTGCACGCGGCCGGCCGAATGTGCCGCGGTAGTGACTCGCAAAGTGGACGTGGCTCACGGGCAGAGCCGCGCCCGCGTGATACAGTGCCGCCGGCAAATCGGGAAAATGTGTGTCGCGGCGCACACTCCCAGGTTGCGGGCCCACCCCCTTGGGTCCTAAAATGATGAAAAATGACCCGGGAATGGAATAAAAGCAATATGAATCAATATTTGGGAAACAATAACACGAAATAGAAGTGTGGAAACCCCAAAACGGTGGTTCCAAGCAATGATTACAAGGGTTCGCCCAACAAAAACACAATTTGAACAATGAGGAGAGTTGAAATGACATGAATTCCAACGTCAACATCGACTAATGAATCAATTACAACAATCAAGATATTACTCTGGTCTCGATTTCCAAGTAAGGTTGAAATAATGAACAATATCGATATACAACTCGAAGTTATTCTAAACGGTGAACACGGATGAATGAATGTGGATGATGAACGGTTATTAACAAGTGAAAAATTACATAGAGACAATTACCTAATGAAATTACTGAATGATAATGACTGAATTACAACCGGGTATTACATACACCCCCCTTAAAAGAGTTTCATCCCCGAAACTAAGGGTCAAACAACTCGGGATAACTCTCCCGCATACTATCCTCGGTTTCCCAAGTAGCCTCTTCGACTCCGTGTCTAGACCACTGAATTTTAACCAAAGGAATCGCCTTATTCCTCAACTGTTTGATTCGCCGCTCTAAGACTCGTATGGGACACTCCTCATATGAATGATCATCTGCAATCTCGATTTCGTCGAACTAAAGTATGTGACTCGGGTCGGCAACATACTTCCGTTGCTGAGAGACGTGAAACACATTATGAATTTGGCTCAACGCCGGAGGTAAGGCCAATCGATAAGCTAGCTCGCCTACTCGTTCCAAAATCTCAATCGGTCCAATAAATCTTGGACTCAACTTTCCCCGCTTCCCGAAACGGAAGATACCTCGACTCGGGGACACCTTGACCAACACGTGGTCACCTGTCTCGAATTATAATGGTCGGCGAAGATTGTCTGCATAAGATTTCTATCGACTCTGAGCGGTCAACAAACGACTCTTGATCAAAGCTACCTTCTCACGGGCGGCTATAAGCATATCGGGCTCGGTGCCGATTGATTCTGATAAGTCATCCCAACACAAAGGAGATCGACAACGACGACCGTACAAAGCCTCATAAGGTGCCATCTTAATCGAAGCATGCCAACTATTATTATACGTGAACTCGATCAATGGTAGTTGGGCTTCCCAATCGTCTTTCCAATCGAGGACGCATGCCCTCAACATGTCCTCCAATGTCTGAATAGTCCTCTCTGATTGTCCGTCGGACTGAGGATGAAAAGATGTGCTGAAATTAAGCTGAGTTCCCATGGCACGATGAACTGATTTCCAGAAATGAGACACGAATTGCCCGTCACGATCAGAAACGATACTCTTAGTAGTACCGTGCAATCTAACTATTTCTTTGATGAACAATTGGGCAAGTCTCTCGGGACCCCAAGTATCCTTGATCTCGAGAAAATGAGCTGACTTAGTTAGACGATCCACAATTACCCAGATTGTATTCATGCCACGGCGACTCATCGGCAAACTCGTGATGAAGTCCATTGAAATATCCTCCCATTTCCACTCCGGAATAGGGAGCGGTTTCAGCATACCCACCGATCGCTGATGTTCTATATTGACTTGTTGACAGGTGAGACATCTCGAAACAAACTCGGAGACTTGACGCTTCATATTACTCCACCAGTAATTTTGTTTCAAGTCTTTGTACATCTTGATGGACCCCGGATGAATAGAATAAGGGGTAGCATGGGCTTCTCTCAAAATCGAGTTTTTCAACTCGTCATTCGCCGGGGGCTTTCCCCTGTGCCACATCCTCGCAGATGCGCAACAAAAATGGGTCCGAACCCTGATTCACTCTGATTGCTTCTTCAAGTGGCGATGAAATCTCCAGCATACAAAGCTGTCCCTCAACACCCTTTAACCAAACCTCGATCTTATGCCTAAGTAATTCTTGCTGAAGTTCCTTCTGAACTGTTAATCGAGCAAGCATCTGCTCCTTAACGGACTTACGACTCAAGGCGTAGGCGACAACGTTCGCCTTGCCCGGGTGGTAAAGTATCTCAATATCATAATCTTTAATTAGTTCCAACCACCGCCTCTGTCGCATATTTAACTCCTTCTGAGTAAATATATATTTTAAACTCTTATGATCGGTGAATATCTGACAGGTAACGCCATAAAGATAATGACGCCAAATCTTCAATGCGAATACCACGGCTGCTAGCTCCAGGTCATGGGTCGGATAATTAACCTCGTAAGGTCTCAATTGCCGTGAAGCATAAGCAATAACTTTCCCGTTCTGCATTAGTACACATCCGAGACCCTGTCCGGACGTATCACTATAAACCACGAATCATTCCGTCCCTTGTGGCAAGGAAAGTACAGGTGCTGAACTTAACCGGCTCTTGAGTTCCTCAAAACTCTGTTGACACGCGTCGGACCACGTGTATTTCTTATCTTTCCTTAAAAGGTTCGTCATGGGTTGAGCGATTTTAGAAAATCCTTCCACAAATCACCGATAATAACCAGCTAATCCGAGGAAACTTCGGATTTCCTTAACATTCTTTGGAGGTTACCAATCTCGGATAGCCTCCGTCTTCTGAGGATCAACACGAACTCTGTCTGATGAAATTACATGTCCGAGAAACATCACTTCGGACATCCAGAATTCATATTTGGAAAACTTCCCATAAAGTTGCTCTCGTCTCAACACGTCGAGCACCTGATGAAGGTGAAACTCATGCTCCTCCCGGTTACGAGAATAAATTAAAATGTCATCAATGAAGACAACCACGAACCGATCTAAAAAGTCGATGAAAACCCGATTCATTAACTCCATGAATACCGCATATGCATTAGTTAACCCAAACGGCATTACCACAAACTCATAATGACCATAGCGTGTTCGGAACGCCGTCCTAGCAATATCCGACTCTCGGATTCGCAACTGATGATACCCAGATCTTAAATCGATCTTGGAAAATACTGAAGCTCCCTGAAGTTGATCCAAAAGATCATTAATACGGGGTAGGGGATATTTATTCTTGATCGTCACTCTGTTCAGCTCTCGGTAATCAATACACAAACGGAAAGAACCGTCCTTTTTCTTGACAAATAATACCGGTGCTCCCCACAGAGACGCACTCAGCCGGATATAACCCTTCTCGGTCAAATCCTCCAATTGATTCTTTAATTCTAGCATTTCGGTTGGGGCCATCCGATACGGTACCTTCGATATTGGAGATGTACCAGGCTCCAACTCAATCGTGAATTCCACATCTCTCTGTGGAGGCAAACCAGGTAACTCGTCTAGAAATACGTCGGCATATTCTCTCATTACCGGAATATCCGCCAACATTATTGATGATTTCTCGGCCTTAGTCATATAGCACCAATAACTGATACACCCCTGATTGAGTAATTTCACTGCGTTCATCAAGTTGATGACTCTCCCGGAACAGTTGGGATTACCTCCCTGAAAAACACATTCGACCCCATCGTCTGAAATGATAGTGACCAAACGTTTACGGACGCTAATGACAGCATCGTGATGATCTATCCAATCAATACCCAGAATAACGTCGTCTCTCGGCAAATCTACCACGATTAGGTCTGCTAACCAATCACGGCCATGAAGTTGAATCGGACAATCCTTAATCTCACGATTCCCGATAATTCTTCTACCATCAGGTAGACCGATGACATTAGGCTCACAACTAGTAGCACTACCCAGACTTAGTCTACTCAAACATGATTCGGAAATAAAAGAATGCGATGCACCAGTATCAAAAAGGGTACACACAGGTTGAGATAGAATATCGAGTGTACCTGAGATCATCCGGGCCTCTGGATCGTCGGTCTTCTTCATCTCGTAAATTCGGGGCTTGCCGGCCCCCGAACCAGACGCTCCCGTCTGATAGCTCTTGGCTCCGCCTTTGTTAGCTCCTGTCGTCTTAAACGACGTGGACTGAGTGGCCTGATTCGGAACCGCTGACTAGTTTGGGGCCTGAGATGTCGTCGGAGTGGGTTTGGAGTCCCTTCGGCAAAAATGGGCCCTATGCCCCGCAATTCCAGAGTTATGGCATGTGACAGTCTGCCTCGGACACTTGATCAAGTGACCACGTTTCTTCACGCTTGAAACAGTGATGGCCGAATCGGCCGCCGGATCGAGATTCTGCGGGTTTAGGCGCCATAGGAGGTCGCTCAGAAAAAGTAGAGCCCGCACGAGGTTTCTTGAAAGTGGCCTGACTGCCGTCCGACTGATTACGATTCTTTGAGTTCTTGCCAGTAGATGAAGTTGGATTCTTAGCAATTTCCTTAGCAATAAGCTCATAAGTAAGAGCTTTCTCGATGAATTCGGCCAGGGTGGTGCAATGATGATTAAGCAACTGTAGTCGCATACGAGGTTTCAACCTCTTGCTGAAATATTTGATCTTGTCCGTCTCAGAATGAATAATGGATGAGGCGAAAGGAAGTAGCTCTTGAAATTTCTCGGCGATGGTGAGAACATCGTCGTCCGTTGATGGGTCGGGAGTGAGTAATTCTGATAACTTGGCCTCTCTGAGTGGGGCCGGATAATACCTTTCCATCATGAGAGTCTTGAATTGTTCCCAAGTACAAAATACGTCGGTGGGCTTCAATGATAACCACCATGAATGAGCGCTCTTACCCAGATAGTAAGCCGCGACTGAAACTTTGTGTCCCTCAGGACAGTCCACCATAGCAAACAGTTTCTCGAAATGCTCAAGCTAGTGAATGATATCCGTCGGTTCAGATGAACCCTAAAAAGTAGGTGGTCTTTGGCGAGAGATGTCGCCAATGATACTGCTCACACCCCTCTCTTGCCTCTGAGGTGGCGGCGTAGGAGCCTGTTGATTCTGAGTAGCTGAGTTATGCATCGTTTCCATCAGTTGTGTCATCTGAGTCATTTAGGCCATCATGCCCTGCATAAAAGCGAGTGGATCAACCCGAACACCTTCTGACTGAGCTGTGTCTCAGGTACGACTCCCTGATAGTGAATGATTACGCCCAGGTGAATGAGTGGCAGTATCACTGCTCGATGAATTAGCATTATTCCTAGCATACGCACGTGTATTCACACGAGCTCTCGGGTTTCGACCCGCACCGCGGCCTCTTCCCCCGCGTCCTCTGCCAGCTCTTTCCATACTGAAGTGGAAAAGTCACGAAATGATTATATATCTTGCATGAATATCACATTATGATTACATTATGAAATGATGAAAATGAGCATACGCGCCCAAACACAATGATTACATGAATGATCAACTGAAGTGACGTGATTATCCGATGAAATTCTTGAAATGATTAATTTGAACAAGTTAACAAGATTAATGATATGATCTTCAAGATCAACAACTGAACAATGAAATGAACTGAGTGATTAATGAATTAACATGATCGACTTGATCACAAATGATAATGATAAATGAGGAAATCTTACTGTTCTTTGGTCTGAAGGGCTCGGCTCTTGCACGGGTCACACGTGACGCGAAAGTCCAATGATACTAGTCTGATGAATGATGATTTCAAATGAAACATGACTCGGAAGGTAGTATTCAAAACCACGCTCCGATACCAACTCTGTAACACCCCAAACTAGGCGGGTATTTGATGGATTCAAATTAAATACTCGCAAGTGTATGAATCGCTCTTGTAGGAAGCGGCAAGTAACTTCGAGGTCGATCTCTCGAGGAATTGGAAACGGTTTAAAATTCGATAATGTTCGGCAAATAGTCGAATGAACAAAAGTAAAATAAATTAAAATACATCATTGGTTGATATGATTACAATTACTAATGCACAAAATTAAATTAAACTAAGTGATAACAACACCAATTTGATAGTCGGATAAATGAGAGATAACAATAATGAGATTAATATGGGAATTTAGAGTCACCGACACACACGTAATCAATTATTAGTTCCGATACTCAAATAAATAAGGTTTGGAATTATTGATTGCTCACGATTAAAAGAAATCCGTTTGATGGCGGTAATTCTAAAACTCACGATTGTTCTCAACGAAAATTAAGAGATACTCTTTAGATGGGGATGAATCCCTAACTAACAATCAATTAACCGACTACTTTTGATGAGGTAAATCGTTAAAAGATCGCGCGAAAAAGCTCGAGAACATTCACAATCGTTTCTTTCGGGTCGTTGATGGCGAACACCGACAAAAACCCTCGATTCGAATAATAATAACAATAATGAAAAAGGTTTGATGATCTAATTCAAAAGTTCTAAAACGAAGAACGAACAAGAGGAACAATCCCAAACTTTTACCCAGAAAATCAAAAGGAACTAACAATCAAAAACATGTGTGTGGCTATATCTAAAAACCCATATGAAGTATTTAGCCACACATGATTAATTCAACAACAATAATGGAAATTGAAGAACAAAACATGGTAAAAATTTCCCTTGTAAATGCCGAAATCGAATTCCCGATGAAGGTTTGATGATCTTCTTACAAGAACTCAGAACAAAATTATACAAGGAATTATTATATCTCACAAAAGTATTTTTCACTCCAAGAACATACAAGAAAGATGATGAAAATCCTCTCTTTCCACTCTTTTGGTGTTTTTCCTCCCTAATCTTGTGTTTTTCCACAAAATATATTTTCCACAAGATAGCACACCTCTCAAGGGGTCACTACACTTTGTTTTATAGCCAAAAAATCAAGACAAAGGCTTAAAGGTGTGCAAAAATGTCAAGGAAAGTGACATGAACCGAAAAGTGACACGGCCCGTGTCCTGAGACACGGCCGTGTCGCACTACGCTGAATAACGAAAAGGTAGTCTGTCAAGAGGCTCGGCCGCGTCCCGTGACACGGCCGTGCTGCACTATGCGGGAAACACAAAACCGGCTAAATAGTGACTCGGTCGTGTCCTTATGACACAGCCGTGTCGTACCTTTCGTGAAATTGCAGTTCGCGCTGGAATGAGACCCGGCCGTGCCCCATGGCATGGCCGAGTTACCTGTTGCAGCCGAGTCGAGTCACCTGGTGAAGCCAAGTTGAGTCGCCTGGTGCAGCCAAGTCCGGCTTTTGGTCTTCTTCGGCTTGATCCTTCGTTCTTGTATCAATACACCTCGGATTTTAGCATATGATATACCGTTTCGAAGCTAATTTCACGAGGAATTTATATCAAGGGAGAATACATCTCAATTCGGAGTGGAGATTCTGGGATTTAGGAGATTTGACCGATACTGCTTAAATCTTTCGTCGTTTTAGGCCCCGTTTTAGCTTTTGATCGTCATAAACTCCAATATTAGCTATGAAAGCGCTTATTTCACCACAATCTTAGCTTGGTTACCTATAAATTAAAAACACAACATACCACGCATAAAAGAGAACAAAAATACTAAAAAGCAAACAAAAACATGACTAGAACAGAATGAGTCGATCAAGAATCGACTCATCAAACCCCCCAAACTTGAACTTTGATCGTCCCGAGCAAATCATTTTAAAATAATCACTCAAAAAAAGGGAACTCAACTTTCAAAATACCTCAAAAGATCCTTTTTGAAAATTTCATCAATACTCACAAGTAAAATAAGTCGAGTTCTACAAAGTTTTCAAACCTCCGGAGTGCTTCCTCAACATCATAGTCAATACTTGGCAATATAAACCTCACTGGTCAAGTGTATTCACTCACTCTCAAAGTGATATGGATAAGTATACGCTCGGAACTCATTCAATGAAATAAGGAACCCCATAGGCTTACCAATCGTCTTAATCTCTACCACTGTTTTGTGCATGTAAAATTTTTGTGAATCAAAAAGGGCATTACTCGGCTTGAAATGTGGGCTTTGGTCCAGGTGGGATATATATGGCTAAAGTGACTTGACTCGAGCAATTTTTAGAATTTAAATCACCATAGTCGCTTTAGAAGCTCAAGATTTTTGAGATTTGCTTCTTTCATCCCCTTAATTATGAACCACTTGTAACAAGCACTATCGAAAGTGAAAAACGCAGCGTCATACCCTCCTTATTGCGTCATATCTCTCGAGGAACCTCCATTTTTTTTTTGGCTTGGGTTGTTTTCGGATCCGTTTTACGCGAATGTAAACGATGGGTCACATGAATACACCCGGTTACTAGGATCACAATTACTTCCAAGCATACTCATATCTAAGGGATCCGTTTTACGCGAATGTAAACGATGGGTCACATGAATACACCCGGTTACTAGGTTCCCAAAAATAGCAGAGTAATTATTTTCACCAATTCAACACTCCCGACAATATATATGACACCCAATGTCACCACAATCTTTGCATCCTCGTCAAAAATATTTCTAATTGCTCAAGTAGGGATCGAAGGATTATAGTAAATGAAAGCTCGATATGTGGTTTAACAATGAAATAGACAATGACCTCAATTGGGTTTATTTAAGAAATGATCAAATGTCGGGTTGGCCAAAATCGAAGGGTAAAGATCAAAGGCGCCAAAAATCATTTTCACTCAATTTGCACACACACACACACCAGTGGTTTTAAACAAGATACCAAGGCAAGTTCTAGAGTTTTAAATCAAGAATGAAACACTCGAAAATGAAACTTGCATTTTAGAAAATGCACGAAGGCTCAATAGCTCACAAGTAGGTTTGCTCATACCTCCAAGATATTAAAACCACTTATTCAATTTCACACCCGTTTCGATTATCAACAATTTTTCCTCAACAAATTATTCTCGATTTGTATATCAGAACAACGAAATAAATCCCGAGGCATTCCAAAAAAAAATACACATTTCAAAGTTTTCTTCAAGTTTGCAAAATAAAAACACATCAAATAAAAACACACCAAGTAAAAACTCAACAATTAAAAACACACCACAAATAAGTGCAAAATGTTCAAAACACACCAAAAATAAGCATCAAGCAAAATAGTATCTGAAAACAAATAAAAACGAGAGTAATGAAGTATTTCTTGACCGATCCCCCCCCCAAACTTGAATTAAAGAATATACGAACGAAGGGGTATAGTATTTAAAGAAAAGAATTTCATTGGTCAAGAAATACTTACAACCGGTTTACTGCTCCGGCGGAGGGAAGTGGCCTTGCTGGACATGCCACTCGACCATTCGTCTCACAAGAGACAATGTCTGGCGTCGCTCCTGTCTAGCCTCCTATCGGTCCCGTCTAGCCTCCTCTCGGTCCCGTCTAGCCTCCTCTCGGTAGGCTTCGAACTCCTCCCTTAATGAGCGTGAGGGGGCACGTCCAATTTCGTCCCGCCTTGACGTCTCGGGCCGATCTCTCGTGATTTCTTCCTCTTCTTCTTCGCTCTCTTCTTCTTCCTCGTCATCCGGGCCTCTTTAATAAGCCTCCTCCTCTTCCATCCTCTCGGCTCTATCCTCATCCATAATGCGCCTAGGTCGAACATTTCGGTCGACAGGACTGTGACCCGGGGGAGCCAAGCCGGCTGCCATCCGTGCTCGACGGTGTGCCTCCGTAGCCATTTGAAGATTTCCCATATCCCGAATATTATTTATGGTTGTAAAAGGTGGATTCGGGAGGAGGAAATGGTCGTTGTCGGTCTGCATGAAGACCATGCGATGTTCATAGTCCAGGATGTTCATCACCTTCATCACGGAAATAGAGAGAAGCATATTTCCAGGAAGGGGGGTCCTCCGATCTAACGAAACACCGAAGTGTAGTGCGATAGGGGTAATCAAACCCCCTATCCATATCTCCCCCTTAGGCTTTGTCGCGACATCCTCAAAATGTTCCGCTACCATAGCCCCAGTTGCCGGAATCGAGTCGTCGAGCATATGAGTCAGGATATACAACTCCCGCAGTGAAATGGGCCCGGTTTCCTTTCGGCCATATATTGTACTCGCAATCACCTTGTGTAAGTATCTGAGCACGGGATTGCGAATGTTCGATCCTTTTGCCGATCTTGCCATGTAATATCGCGCCTCACTCCCCGGGTATTCTACCATGGATCTCCAGTAAGTTTCACAAGCGAACCGATTTATCGGGTAATGGCCCTCGTGTCTTGCATGATAAATTTCCTCCAACTGGACGATAGTCAGTGTCTCTTCGTTGTTGTTTATCCGGAATGTCATTTCGGTCGGTTCTCTAGTCACCGGGTCTCTTCTCACAATTAGAGTGCTGAGAAACTCCGTCGTCAGACACCTATAAGTCGGCCATCGTTGAGTCATCATCCACGCCCAATGCACTCTTCCAAGGAATTTCATCACATCTTCCCTTATCCCCATTGCATTCATGCATTCGTCATCGGGCCACCTTGTAGGGAGCATTTTTTTCTGTCCCAGCATTTCCCACCTCTCATATTGCGCTTCAGGGAGATTGATTCCATAAGATTCTGGAGTCTCCACAGCCCTTTGAATAGCATTTCTTGCCGGCTGCACTTGTTCCCCGCCATTCCTACCCATTCCGCGTTGAGCATTTCCACGTCCTCTTCCTCGTGCCATTTTCTGCAAAAATTTAATCTATCATTATCCAAGGATTTCAGAACGTATTCCTCCCCCAAACTTATAGCAAGAAATCAAATTCCCCCAATATAAACATTATCGATCAAAACATCTCCCAAGCAAAATTTATCGTTTAAATTCATCATCTTCATCATGGAAAACATCTCTTAATTACAAAAATTTTCAATCGAGAAATTTAATCATCAATGCACGAAGAATTATCCAAAATCCCCAAATTTCATCACCTTTAATTTACTCAAGAACCCTAGATAATTAAGGACTATCGATTCAAATCATCATAGCATGTTCATAACAAAGAATAATCATAAAAAACATGAGAAACATACCTTGATTTCGGAGAAATTGAAGAGAGAAAAAAATTAAATCCCGATCCCTATTCGTCCGATTTGCTCCTTTGAAGAGTGAATTTGGTTGAAAAATGATGATTATGTGGTTGATTCTTGTATCTCTTCTTGATTTCGCAAAAAATTTCTTTAAAAACGAAGAGAAAATCCAAAGTTCAGAGGCTAGGGTTCGCAGGGAGGAAGAAAGGATTTCTGGAGAAGATAAAAAAAAATGGGAAACGGCCGTGCTCCATTTTATACATAACCGACTGACACGACCGTGTTGCATATAGCACGGTCGTATCGTGCTGTTCGTAATAACATAAAACTTTCTGTCGGCCGACTCGGCCGTATCCTATGACACGGTCGAGTCATACTATCCTGAAAATTCAAAATTCGCTGTATTGAGGCCCGGCCGTGTCCTGTGACACGGGCGTGTCCTACTGTCCTGAATAATCAATTTCTCACTGCTCCTAGACTCGGCCGTGCCCTGACACTCGACCGTGTCCTTCTATCTATAATAAGCACAAAACCCCCTGTTTTGAGACGCGGCCGTGCCAAAGGTAACTCGGCCGTGTCTTACCTGCCCAGATTTTTAGTTTCTGAAAACGCACTCGTTTCCTGCAATTTTAATACCCACAGTTGAACCGGTCAGTTTCGAATCGAATAAAAACAAATAAGGAAAATAAATGCAAAAAAACAGAAGACAAAAAATCTAACTAAAACGTTGGGTTGCCTCCCAAGTAGCGCTTTTTTATAGTCATTAGCTTGACTTCTTCCCGTTTTGCTCAAGCTTCAACATCGTGCACCTCTCTGCATTCAAATGCATTGATTTCTTCGATTCGTCCGAAATACGGCTTCACTCTATGCCCATTTACCTTAAAGTGCTCGTTCTTCCGAGGATCAAGAAGTTCTACCGCTCCGTGCGGCCATACTTTAACGACTTTGAACGGTCCGCCCCATCGTGATACCAATTTTCCGGGCATGAGTTTGAGACGGGAGTTATGTAGCAAAACATCCATACCGGGTTCGAGAGATTTACGAACGATACGCTTATCATGATACCGTTTCGTCCGTTCTTTGTAGAGTTTAGCATTTTCGTACGCCTCATATCGCATCTCATCAAGCCCGTTTAAATGCAAAAGTCGTTCCTCACCCGCCTTTTCTTGATCTAAATTGAGCGCTTTGATTGCCCAATACACCTTGTGTTCTAGCTCAACGGGTAGATGACATGCTTTCCCAAATACTAGGCGATACGGGCTCATTCCGATTGGAGTTTTGTAGGCCGTGCGGTATGCCCATAAAGCGTCATTCAACTTTAATGCCCGGTCTTTTCTTTTCGGTTTCACCGTCTTTTCGAGCACTACCTTTATTTTCCGATAGCTTACTTCTACTTGCCCGGAAGTTTGTGGATGGTACGCCGTTGCGACCTTATGCAACACATTGTACTTCTTAAGCAAGCCTGCAAGTTGTTTATTGCAAAAATGTGTGCCTCTGTCGCTGATTACGGCCCTAGGCGTCCCAAACCTGCAAAAAATCACATCCCTAAAAAAATTGCAAACCACATTAGCATCGTTAGTTCGGGTTGGAATTGCTTCCACCCATTTAGAGACGTAGTCTACAGCAACTAGAATATACTCAAAACCATGGGAAATTGGAAAAGGACCCATAAAATCCACTCCCCAAACATCGAAAAGTTCCACAACAAGGTTGTTTGTCAACGGCATCTCATTCCTTTTGCTTATATTCCCTGTTCGTTGACAACGATCGCAACTCTTGCAATGGAAATAGGCATCCTTAAACAATGTTGGCCAGTAGAATCCCGATTGAAGGACCTTGTGAGCCGTTTTCTTTGCGCTAAAATGTCCCCCACAGTGCAACTCATGGCAAAATAACAATATGCTCTCGTGCTCTTCCTCCGGGACACAACGTCGGAATATCTGATCAGGCCCCAACCTGAATAAGTAGGGCTCGTCCCAAAAGTAATGCCTGCACATGGAAACAAACCTCTTCTTCCCTTGATAGGTTAAGTCGGTCTGCAAAACACCACTAACAATGTAATTGACAATATCAGCATACCAAGGTGTCCTTGTTACATCGAATAATTGCTCATCGGGGAAAGTTTCAACAATTGGCAAATGATTATCAAGCTTAAAATTATCACCCTCGGTTAGCCTAGATAGATGATCGGCCACTACATTTTCCGACCCCTTTTTATCTTTGAATTCCAAATCAAATTCTTGCAGCAGAAGAACCCACCGAATCAATCTTGGTTTTGCATCGGATTTTTTTAATAAATATTTCAATGCGGCGTGATCCGTATGCACAATCACTTTTGAGCCAACCAAGTAGGATCGAAATTTATCTAAAGAAAACACAACGGCTAAAAATTCTTTTTCGGTGGTGGTGTAATTAGCCTGAGCTTGATCGAGCATTTTGCTCGCATAGTAAATCACGTGGAAAAATTTATTCACTCTTTGCCCCAAAACGGCACCTATAGCAAAGTCAGACGCATCACACATAATTTCAAACGGGAGAGACCAATCGGGAGCGACAACAATAGGTGTGGAAGTTAACTTTTCTTTCAAAGCGTTGAAACCGACTAAACATTCCTCGGTAAAATCAAATTTAGTATCTTTGCACAAAAGGTTACTCAAAGGGCGGGCAATTTTCGAAAAATCTTTAATAAAATGCCTATAAAACCCGGCATGCCCTAAAAAGCTTCGAACCTCTTTGACACATGAAGGCGGAGGTAATTTAACAATTAAATCGACTTTAGCCTTGTCAACCTCCATTCCTTTATTGGAAACCATATGACCTAGAACAAGACCTTATTTAACCATAAAATGACTCTTTTCCCAACTAAGTGTAAGATTACACTCAATACATCGTTCTAGCACAATAGTCAAATTATTAAACAATCATCGAAAGTGGTTCCAAACACAGAAAAGTCATCCATGAATACCTCGATGGATTTTTCTAACAAGTCGGAGAATATGGATAGCATGCACCTTTGAAAAGTAGCGGGAGCATTGCAAAGACCAAACGGCATCCTTCTAAAGGCAAAAGTGCCAAAAGGGCAAGTGAAAGTGGTCTTCTCTTGATCCTCCGGAGCAATGGGAATTTGATAGAAACCTGAAAGACCATCTAGAAAACAGTAATAATCATGCCCATCTAAACGTTCCAACATTTGATCAATGAAAGGTAGAGGAAAATGATCCTTTTTTGTTACGGCATTTAATTTCCGGTAGTCAATGCACATCCTCCAACCGGTTACCGTTCTAGTGGGCACCAATTCATTTTTATCATTACGAACCACCGTTATTCCAGATTTCTTAGGCACTACATGCACAGGGCTCACCCACTTACTGTCGGATATCGGGTAGATGACTCCGACATCTATCAATTTCAAAACTTCTTTTTCACAACTTCCTGCATGTTCGGATTCAAACGCCTTTGAGGTTGCCTAACCAGTTTAACATTTTCTTCAAGAATTATCTTATGCATGCACCTAACCGGACTTATTCCCTTGATATCGGAAATACTCCACCCAATCGCTTCCTTTAACTTAGTTAGAACTTCTACTAATTTGTTTTCTTGCATGGGAGTTAATTCGGAAGAGACAATTACAGGGTAAGTGTCACTTTTACCTAAGAAAATATATTTAAGATGTGCCGGAAGTTCTTTCAATTCAAGTTGGGGTGGGGTGATTTCAACGGGCTCCTCAGATTTTAATTCCAATGGTATCTTAAAACCATCAACTTCATCTATTATTTCGGAATTATCTAACCATGCAACATATTCTTCAATTTCTATATTATTAAGCCCCATATCATGCTCAATGGTTAGAGCATCATGCAACGTGTCCCCTACATCATCATGAAAATATGTATCATCAACCAAAGAATCAATGCAATCAACAAAATTCACATCATGGGAAGCATAAATATGAGAAGGGATAGGAGATGAACCGAACACGTTGATTTCTACGGTTTCGCCCAAGACGGTCATGGTGACCTTTCCTTCATCAACATCGACGATTGTTTTTGTTGTACGCATGAATGGCCGTCCTAGAAGTATTGTCCCTTCATTTTCGCTTGTCCCGAAATCGCTCATCTCCAAGATAACAAAATCGGCCGGAATCACCAACTTGTCTACTTGCACTAATAGGTCTTCAATGACTCCTTTGGGGTATTTCACCGACCTATCCGCCATTTGAAGAGTCATTCTTGTCGGTTTGATTTCCCCAAGTCCAAGCCTCAAATAGGTCGAGTATGGCATGAGATTCACACTCCCCCAAATCTAGCATCCCACGAGCAACTCTCTTGTCTCCCATAGTAATGTCGATCATAAAACTTCCGGGATCGCCTTTCTTTTGACCCCTTGTTTCTACCTCGTAGAGCACCACTTTCTCGCTCCCATTGTATCTTCTTTTGTTCGAGGTCAACTCTTTGAAAAATTTTGTATAAGCAGGAATGTTCTTCACAACATCCAAAAGAGGTAAGTTAACATGAACCTTCGAAAGCATGTCGTAGATTTCGAAAAATTGCTCATCTTGCTTTGCTTTTCTAAGCCGGCTCGGAAAAGGAATTGGTGGCTTATACGGTTGAGCGGATTTGTGAAGCTTGGAAGTAGAAGTTGCTTCGTCTATTTTCTCCTCTTGATTTCCTGACTCATCTTCTTTCTCATCCCCTCTTTCTTTTACTTCGGAATTGACTTCTCTATTAATCACTTTACCACTTCGGAGAGTGGTAATGGCTTGAGCTTGCTCGGGTTGACTCGGTAGTTTACCCCTTTCTTGTCTACGTGCCTTGGTAGCAAGTTGCCCAATTTGGATCTCCATTTTATTCATCGAAGCTTCTAAAGATTCGAACCTTTTATTGTTCTCCTCACGGTTTTCCTTGCTCTCCTTAATGAATGCCGCTATACTCTCCTCAAGAGAGTTCCTTTGTTGTGGAGGTGGTTCACTTCGCATTGGTTGTTGGACTCGGTTTCCTCTGTTGTATTGAGCTTGGGCGTTTGCGTCGTATGGCATTGGATTGTTGTTTCTCCATGATAAATTCGGATGGTTTCTTAGCCCAGGATGATAAGTATTTGGGATAGGTGCATTTCTTGCGTTTCCGCCATAATTATTTCTCCTCTCTTCCCATTCGGGCCTTCCCGTGCTTTGCCCCATAGCCCAATTAACTTGCTCGGTTTGTTCTCTCGGAAAAGTATGAGGGCATGAATTGGCATCATGTCCGGGTGCTCCGCAAATCTCGCAAACTCGTGAGCTAGAAGGTTTATTTTGAGTCTTGAGTTGCCTTAGTTCATTTGTCAACTCATCGATTTTAGATTGCATCTCGTCCTTCTCGCTCACTTGGTGCACGGCTCCCCTACGAACACGTACACTTTTTTGTTGAGAATTTGCTCCCAATGTTTTATACACATCATACGCTTGCCTCTCCGTCAAACCCCAAAACGAACCACCGGCTGCATTATCTACCGCTCCTTGGCAATATTGAGTCAATCCGTCATAGAAGAATTGATTAAGTAGTTGAAGCGGATAGTGATGGTGTGGGCATTGAATAAGTAGCATTTTGAATCGATCCCATGCTTCGTGAAATGCCTCTCCATCTTGTTGTCCGAAAGTTGAGATTTGAGTTCTCAATTGCGTAGTCTTTGAATGGGAGAAGTACTTGGTAATGAATTTATCGTAAACTTCATTCCACGTTCTTAGTGATCCGGGCGCCAAAGTCATCAACCATTGTTTTGCCCCATCCTTGAGTGTATAAGGGAAACACTTCATCCGTAGTTGATCCTCGCTCAACCCGTTCAATGGGAAGTTATCGATCGCCACATAGAAATCTCGGATGAATGATAACGGATCCTCTCGTGCTAATCCGTGAAATGAGGGCAATTGTTCGATGTGAAATCCGCTTATGTGGTAGTTCCTTGCGGCCGGTGCTAATTGGATGCATGAAATGGCGGTGTTCACCATGGGTTTTGCATAGTCCCTCATAAGATGTTCGACCGGAGGTTGTTGCGGCATGTTATAGTTTGCTTCCATCCCATATTGAGGTCCGGGATAATAATTCGCTCCATATTGCATTCCGACGGGTGGTTGTCTCGGATAAAAGTACCTCCCTTGTTGAGCTTCGGGTATCCCTTGATTGCGCCCAACATTATCATATCTTGGAAACCTTGGTTGACGAATTTCTTCCTCTTCTATATTTTGTGCAACATTCTCAACCCTCGGTTGACGAGTGTTTTCTTCTTGGATCAAAAGTCGCTCTTCAAGGTCCGGATTCACCTCGTCGTTTGCCATTGATGTTGTGGCCATTATTTTTGGTGCTCTAATCCTTTGAACTTCGTCTATCGGCGGAAGAATCGGGTTACCCAACGATCTCCTACCAAGCATAAACAAAGGAAGTAAGAGCGAATTTTATCGAAATAGTATTGGTCAAGAATAACAATTCAACTATCATTAAAACAAGATTAAAAATTAAACGCCAATTCCCCGGCAACGGCGCCAAAAACTTGATGGATTCAAATTAAATACTCGCAAGTGTACGAATCGCTCTTGTAGGAAGCGGCAAGTAACTCCGGGGTCGATCTCTCGAGGAATTGGAAACGGTTTAAAATTCGATAATGTTCGGCAAATAGTCGAATGAACAAAAGTAAAATAAATTAAAATACATCATTGGTTGATATGATTACAATTACTAATGCACAAAATTAAATTAAACTAAGTGATAACAACACCAATTTGATAGTCGGATAAATGAGAGATAACAATAATGAGATTAATATGGGAATTTAGAGTCACCGACACACACGTAATCAATTATTAGTTCCGATACTCAAATAAATAAGGTTTGGAATTATTGATTGCTCACGATTAAAAGAAATACGTTTGATGGTGGTAATTCTAAAAATCATGATTGTTCTCAACGAAAATTAAGAGATACTCTTTAGATGGGGATGAATCCCTAACTAACAATCAATTAACCGACTACTTTTGATGAGGTAAATCGTTAAAAGATCGCGCGAAAAAGCTCGAGAACATTCACAATCGTTTCTTTCGGGTCGTTGGATGGCGAACACCGACAAAAACCCTCAATTCGAATAATAATAACAACAATGAAAAAGGTTTGATGATCTAATTCAAAAGTTCTAAAACGAAGAACGAACAAGAGGAACAATCCCAAACTTTTACCCGGAAAATCAAAAGGAACTAACAATCAAAAACATGTGTGTGGCTATATCTAAAAACCCATATGAAGTGTTTAGCCACACATGATTAATTCAACAATAATAATGAAAATTGAAGAACAAAACATGGTAAAAACTTCCCTTGTAAATGCCGAAATCGAATTCCCGATGAAGGTTTGATGATCTTCTTACAAGAACTCACAACAAAATTATACAAGGAATTATTACATCTCACAAAAGTATTTTTCACTCCAAGAACATACACGGAAGATGATGAAAATCCTCTCTTTCTACTCTTTTGGTGTTTTCCCTCCCTAATCTTGTGTTTTTCCACAAAATATCTTTTCCAAAAGATGAGCACACCTCTCAAGGGGTCACTACACTTTGTTTTATAGCCAAAAAATCAACACAAAGGCTTAAAGGTGTGCAAAAATATCAAGGAAAGTGACATGAACCGAAAAGTGACACGGCCCGTGTCCTGGGATACGGCCGTGTCGCACTACGCTGAATAACGAAAAGGTAGTCTGTCAAGAGGCTCGGCCGTGTCCCGTGACACGGCCGTGCTGCACTATGCGGAAAACACAAAACCGGCTAAATAGTGACTCGGTTGTGCCCTTATGACACGGCCGTGTCGTACCTTTCGTGAAATTGCAGTTCGCGCTGGAATGAGACCCGGCCGTGCCCCATGGCACGACCAAGTTACCTGTTGCAGCCGAGCGCCCGTTGCAGCTGAGTCGAGTCGCCTGGTGCAGCCAAGTTGAGTCGCCTGGTGCAGCCAAGTCCGGCTTTTGGTCTTCTTCAGCTTGATCCTTCGTTCTTGTATCAATACACCTCGGATTTTAGCATATGATATACCGTTTCGAAGCTAATTTCACGAGGAATTTATATCAAGGGAGAATACATCTCAATTCGGAGTGGAGATTCTGGGATTTAGGAGATTTGACCGATACTGCTTAAATTTTTCGTCGTTTTAGGCCCCGTTTTAGCTTTTGATCGTCATAAACTCCAATATTAGCTATGAAAGCACTTATTTCACCACAATCTTAGCTTGGTTACCTATAAATTAAAAACACAACATACCACGCATAAAAGAGAACAAAAATACTAAAAAGCAAACAAAAACACGACTAGATAGAACAGAATGAGTCGATCAAGAATCGACTCATCAGTATTACAGTGCCGTGGACCCCCGACTGGGACCCACCAGGAGAGTGAAAATAAATGAAATACATAGGGTAAATGTAGTACCGAACCACATTACATCGTTAATTACACTGATGAGGAGTTTTATTACAACACACCCAAGGAAATGACCGAATACAAGTATATTTTATATGGAGATAAAATATACAACACTGAATGAACTCAAAATCCAAACGGAAATCTGCAGCGGAAATACAATAAGGAAACACGGTGAATGAAAGGACTGGGGCCCCCTACTAGTATCACTGGGACTCCTCGCCGTCAACGTTCTCTTCCCATGCCTTAGCCTTGCCACGACCTAAAAAACAAAATCTCCCAACGGAGTCAGTTACACAGAACAACAATCCTCAAGAGTTGAATAAACACAATCATATATATGCTGTATAAACCACAAGTTCGATCAAAAATAAATCGGTTAGATTATAACCCAATCTTGACCAACACGTGGTCACCTGTCTCGAACTCTAGTGGTCGACGACGATGATCTGCATATGATTTCTATCGACTCTGAGCTGTTAACAAACGACTCCTGATTAAAGCTACCTTCTCCCGGGCGGCTATAAGTATATCGGGCTCGGTGTCGATTGATTCTGGTAAGTTGTCCCAACACAAAGGAGATCGAAAACGACGACCGTACAAGGCCTCGTAAGGTGCCATCTTAATCGAAGCATGCCAACTATTATTGTACGTGAACTCAATCAACGGTAGTTGGGCTTCCCAATCGTCTTTCCAAATCGAGGACGCATGCCCTCAACATGTCCTCCAATGTCTGTATAGTCCTTTCTGATTGTCCGTCGGACTGAGGATGAAAAACGGTGTTGAGATTAAGCTGAGTTCCCATAGCACGATGCACTGATTTCCAAAAATGTGACACGAATCATCCGTCACGATCGGAAACGATACTCTTAGGAGTACCATGCAATCTCGCTATCTCTTTGATGAACAACTGGGCAAGACTCTCGGGACCCCACGTATCCTTAATCTCAAGGAAATGAGCTGATTTAGTCAAACGGTCCACAATTACCCAGATTGTATTTATGCCACGACGACTCGTCGGAAAACTCGTGATGAAATCCATAGAAATGTCTTCCCACTTCCACTATGGAATAGGGAGAGGTTTCAGCATACCCGCCGGTCGCTGATGTTCAATCTTGACTTGCTGACAAGTTAAGCATCTCGAAACAAATTCTGCGACTTCTCGCTTCATATTACTCCACCAGTAATTTTGTTTCAAGTCCTTGTACATCTTGCTAGATCCCGGATGAACGGAATAAGGGGTAGTATGAGCTTCTCTCAAAATCGAGTTTTTCAACTCGTCAATCACCGGTACGCACAACCGATTCTTAAATCACAAAAGTCCATCCTCGTGGACCACAAATCCAGTGGCTTTCCCTTGAGCCACGTCTTCATGGATACGCAACAATGATGGGTCTGAACCCTGATTTACTCTGATTGTCTCCTCAAGTGGCGATGAAATATCTAACATGCAAAGTTTCCCTTGCACTCGCTGAAGCCAGACCTCGATCTCGGGTCTAAGAAATTCCTGCTGAAGCTCTTTCTGAACTGTTAAACGAGCAAGCATTTGCTCCTGAATGGACTTACGACTCAGGGCATCGGCAACCACGTTTGCCTTACCCGGGTGGTACATGATCTCGATATCCTAATCTTTGATTTGTTCCAACCACCGCCTATGTCGCATATTTATCTCCTTCTGAGTAAATATATACTTCAACTCTTATGATCGGTGAATATCTGACAGGTGACGCCATAAAGGTAATGACGCCAAATCTTCAACGCAAAAACCACGGCTGCTAACTCCAGGTCGTGGGTCGGATAATTAACCTCGTGAGGTCTCAATTGTCGTGAAGCATAGGCAATAACCTTCCCATTCTGCATTAATACACATCCAAGACTGTGTCCGGACGCGTCACTAAAAACCACGAATCTTTCCATCCCTTATGGCAAGGAAAGGACAGGTGCTGAAATTAACCGGTTCTTGAGTTCCTCAAAACTCCACTGACACGCGTCGGACCACGTGTATTTCTTATCCTTTCGCAAAAGGTTCATCATTGATTGAGCGATTTTAGAAAATCCTTCCACAATTCGCCGATAACAACCGGCTAATCCGAGAAAGCTTCGGATTTCCTTAACGTTCTTCGGAGGTAACCAACCTCGGATAGCCTCCGTCTTCTGAGGATCGACACGTACACCGTCTGATGAAATTACATGCCCGAGCAACGACACTTCGGAGATCCAGAACTCACATTTGGAAAACTTTCCATAAAGTTGCTCTCGTCTCAACACGTCGAGAACCTGATGAAGGTGAAGCTCGTGCTCCTCCCGGTCACGAGAATAAATTAAATGTTATCAATGAAGACAACCACAAAATGATCCAAAAAGTCGATGAAAACCCGATTCATTGATTCCATGAATACCGCAGATGCATTAGATAATCCAAACGGCATTATCACGAACTCATAATGACCATAACGTGTTTGAAACGCCGTCCTCGCGATATCTGACTCTCGAATTCGCAACTGATAATATCCAGATATTAAGTCGATCTTGGAAAAATACTGAAGTTCCCTGAAGTTGATCTAAGAGATCATCAACATGGGGTAGAGGATACTAATCTTGATCGTCACCCTGTTTAACTCCCGATAATTAATACACACACGAAACGAACCATCCTTCTTCTTGACAAATAACACTGGTACTCCCCACGAGGATGCACTCGGTCGGATATAACCTTTCTCGAACAATTCCTCAAGTTGAATCTTCAACTCCTGCATTTCGGTCGGGGCCATCCGGTATGGTGCCTTCGATAATGGGGGCGTACCAGGCTCCAACTCTATTATGAATTCCACATCCCTCGGTGGAGGTAAACCAGGTAGCTCGTCTGGGAGTACATCATCAATCGATAACAATGATACCGCGAATGATTCAACACCTCGATTGCCCTAGAACGGTCAATCGATGACAATGATACAGTGAATGACTGAACACCTCGATTGCTTTAGAACGACCAATCGATGAAAATGATACAATAAATGATTGAACACCTAGATTGCCTTAGAACGGCCAATCAATGACAATGATACAATGAATGATTGAGTACCTCGATTGCCTTAGAATGGCCAATTGATGAAAATGATACAATAAATGATTGAACACCTCGATTGAGTAATTTCACTGCCTCCATCATATTAATAATTCTTCTGGAACAACGGGGATTACCTCCCTGAAATACACACTCGGCTCCAACGACTGAAATGATAGTGGCCATACGCTTACGAACGCTGAGGATGGTATCATGACGATCCATCCAACTAATACCCAATATTACATTGTCTTTAGGTAAATTCACCACGATTTGGTCCACCAACCAATCGCGGTCATTAAGCTTAATTCGGTCAGTTCTTAACCTCATGATTTTCGAAAATTATTCTACTGTCAGGTAGACCAATGATATAAGGCCCACAATTAAAAGGACTATCCAAGTTGAGTCTATTCAAACATGATTCGAAAATGAATGAATGCGGTGCACTAGTATCAAAAGGGTACACATAGGTTGATATAAAATTACGAGTATACCTGAGATCATTCGGGCCACCGGATTGTCGGTCCTCTTCATCGCGTGAATCCGGGACTTGCCGGCCCCCGAACCGGACGCTCTCGTCTGATAAATATAAGCTCCACCTTTATTCACTTCCATCGTCTTAAACGATCGTGAGCGATCGATTGAATTGCTAATTGCTTCGGGGCTCGAGATGCGCCGAGCCGGCAAGTCCTTTCGGCAAAAGCGGGCCTTATGCCCGGCAATCCTGATTATGACACGTGATAGACGGTTTGAGACACTTAGTCTTTGTAATAACCCGGCGCTCCACGGTTGAAACAGTGATGGCGAAGGCGCGCTCGGGGTGAGATCCCACACGATTAGGCACCGTAGGAGGTCGCTCAGAAACGTTAGGGCCCGCACGAGGCTTCTTGAAGGTTGACTGACCGCCTTCGGACTGATTACGGTTCATTGTTTTCTTGATGACAGATGAAGGTTGTTGCTCAGTAATTTCCTTAGCAGCAGGCTCATACGGGAGAGTTCTCTCAATTAATTCGGCCAGAGTGGCGCAATGATGATTAAGAAATTGCATATGGGTCATCATGACCTGCATAAAAGTGAGTGGATCAACCCGAACATCTTCCGATCGAGCGGAGTCCTGGGTACGGTTTCCCGACAGTGAGTGATTATTCCCTGGGTTTCAGCCCGCACCGCGGCCTCTCCCCGTGCATCCCCTGACATCTCTCTCCATACTGAAGTAGGAAGGTCACATGATAATAATAGATCTCGTATGAGTACCGCATTATGATTTACGTCATGAAATGATGAAAATGAGCATATGCGCTCTAGCACAATGATTACATGAATGATTAACTGAGGTGACATGATTATCTGATGAAATTCTCGAAATGATTATCTTGAACAAGTTAACAAGATTAATGATATGATCCTCAAGATCGACAACTGAACTGAGTAATGAAATGAACTGAGTGATTAATGAGTTAATATGATCAACATGATCAAAATGAAAATGATGTTTGAGGATTGTTAACTGATGAATTATGAATGAATGATTATTGCCAGAAATTATACCATGGCGTTAGAAGTCTTACAGTTCTTTCGGTCTGATTGGCTCGGCATTTGCACAGGTCACACGTGACGCGAAAGTCCAATGATACTAGTCCGATGACGATGATTTCAAATGAGACATGACTCGGAAGGTAGTATTCAAAACTACGCTCCGATACCAACTCTGTAACACCCCAAACTAGGCGGATATTACAGTGCCGTGGACCCCCGACTGGGACCCACCAGGCGAATGAAAATTAATGAATTGAATAATTTAATTGTAGTACCGAACCACATTATATCATAAATTACTCCGATGAGGAGTTTCATTATAACACACCCAAGATAATACCGAATACATGTATATTTTATATGAAGATAAAATACACAACACTGAATGAAACGGAGTATCCAAATGGAAATCTGCAGCGGAAAAATAAATGACGACAACATGAATGACTGAAAGGATTGGGGCCCCCTACTAGTATCACTGGGACTCCTCGCCGTCAACGTTCTATTCCCGTGCTTTTGCCTTGCCGTGACCTGAAAACAATATCCCCAAACGGGGTCAGTTACACAGAACAACAATCCTCAGGGGTTGAAAATACACAATCATGATATATCTTTACTTATGAAATATCCTTAGTTATGAATTTAAGCTGAAGAGGAGCATCATAGTACGCCCGTAATATTCTATGCAAGTGTACAAGATGAATGACCGGACACACCCGTCCTTGTACCTAATTAGTCTCACGGAGGTAATCGTTACCGTGTGCACAGTCCAATGTATCGGTGACCCAATACATGACCATCGCGTGCTCGACTAAAAATTCCACACATCCGCATCCGGCCACGCAATATGAACCCAGAAGGTCATATGAACGAGAATGACCATAATGAATATCAATGAATAATAATCCGACAAAGTCAATAATGACTCACCGAGATGAAAATAATAGTGAAGTGAATGATAGCTCAATGAAATGATTGGAACCATCGTTCCTCGTGAATGAAGTGATTATTCGACAATTACAAGTCTCAATAGGGTTAATACAATTATGAATGAGTTATGATTATGAATGAACAACAACAAAAGGAATGAATATCCTTTTAACCGAGTAAGAATTAACTTACTCAACACTGATGAAGAATGTCCTTCCACGAACAATGTCCTAAATGAGATGTCGGTCGCTCAAACAACCTTGAATAACACAATTTCGAACAATCTGTTCAACATACGAATCAAACACGATGATAACCAACTCAAAACGTCGATACGACTAAACCAAGTTCATTGGGGCATTATATCAAATACGTTGTGACCAATCTTCGATTGTTTACAATCAATCCTCAATTATACCAACATTAAATCCCCAAGAAGTGTTTCAAACCAACAAAACATATTCAATACGATCAATAATCCACAATGAATATCCAAATTCGTGATTACAACAACAATTAATCGAAAACCCCCAAATCCAACTCAATATTCAAAGTGTTCTTGAATAACCTTTCGATAATTCAATGAATATTCATACACACTCATAATCATACGTACATATCTTCATACAACATGATTATAACGTCCAAAACATCATATCTCAACAGAAAATCGAAATCCAAGATGTTGAAGAATATTACCTTTGAAGATTTAAGCACTTCGATCCGATGAAAACGTGTTAAATCGACTATCCAAGCTCCCCAAACGAATGAAGATGATGAAAACCGAACACCTTTATGATTGATGATGAAAAATATCTCCCTCAATCTCTCTCTCTCTCTCGGAACAAAGTGAAGAAAATGAGAAAATGAGTAAAAAGTCCCGTCCAAGCCCTTATAAACTGCCGGAAGTTACGGTCGTAACTCGGACTTCTTACGGCCGTAACATCTCAGGTCAACGGCCTTACGGCCGTAGCCAGCCATCTCATACGGCCGTAACTCGGCTTCATCCAGAAACTGCCGACAGCCATACGGCCGTACCCGCACCCGTCTTACGGGCGTAACTCGCCCTCGTCCAAAACACCTGCCGACAGCCATACGGCCGTACCCGCACACCTTAAGGGCGTAACTCGACCGATACGGCTGTATCCAGCCAAACTTACGGGCGTAAGACCCATTCGTAGAAACTGACCAGGCACCCTACCTGCAATGTACGGTCATATCCGGCCAAGCCTTACGGCCGAACCTGCTTCATCTTACGGCCGTATGCCGCAACCCTTACGGCCGTAAGTCCTTCTCGTCCGACAAAACCTGAAAATTACGAACACCCCTTACGGCCGTAGCCTGCCCACCTTACGGCCGTATCTCACCTCCGGCCAAAAAACCCTGGGCACCCTGCATGACACGTACGATCGTAACCGGCCAAACCTTACGGCCGTACCTGCTCAACTTACGGCCGTATGCCGCAACCCTTACGGCCGTAAGTCCCGTTCGTCCAAAATGGCCTGAAAATAATGAACGCCTGTTACGGCCGCATTCGACAATCCTTACGGCCGTAACTCGTTGCTGGACAAGATAAAAATCCGACAACTTCGATTTCTCGTTACGATTGATGAATGATCCGACATACCATACGTATGCGAAAGTGAACAAGTCCAACACAAGCCAATGATGATACTTCCAACACAGTACTACCAATCCCGATGATAATGATAATACTTTCGTCTCGACACTCAAACGGAGATGAATTGACGATCGGCAACTGATACACGGCTATAAACTTATAATATGCCAACAATGAATACAATTGAATGAATCATGAATGATGAGTGATTATTAATGAGTGAAAATTACTGAGTGACAATTATTGACTGATAAATACTAAATGATAATAAATAAATTACAACCGGGTATTACAGACGAGACGTTTAGTCCAGTTGCAAAGATTACTACAGTACGTGTCTTACTAGCCTTAGCAGCAAGTAAGTCTTGGAAATTATGGCAAATGGATGTGAAGAATGCATTTTTTACATGGGGAACTTGATCGTGATATCTATACTGATCAACCCAAAGGATTTGTGAATCATGAAAAGCCTGAGTATGTGTGCAAGTTGAAAAAGGCGTTGTATGGCTTGAAGCAGGCACCTCGAGCATGGTACGGAAAAATTGCTGAGTTTCTAGTCCAAAGTGGTTATCATGTTGCCCCAGCAGATTCAAGCTTGTTCGTGAAAACTCAAGGAGGCAAGCTAGCAGTAGTCCTTGTATATGTGGATGATCTAATCATCACTGGCGATGACGAAAACGAGATTCAACGAACAAGGGCAAACTTGTCAGTCCGATTTCAAATGAAGGAACTTGGTGAACTGAAACACTTCCTAGGATTGGAAGTCGAAAGAACAGATGATGGTATATTTCTTGGTCATCAGAAATATGCAAGAGATTTAATCGAGAAGTTTGGGCTAACTGACTGCAAACCAATATCTGCCCCAATGGAGCCAAACTTGAAGTTGTGTGCCTACGATGGGAAAGACTTGGAGGACACAAGAATGTACCGACAGATAGTAGGTAGTCTTATCTATCTAACTCTTTCCAGACCTGACATAGCATTCGCTGTAGGTGTTGTTAGCGAGTTCATGCGAAACCGAAGAAGTCACATCTTGAAACAGTTAAAAGAATCCTCGGATATGTTAAAGGCACAATTGATTGGGGACTTTTCTACAAGAAGGAGTACAAAGCAAGGTCACGGCTATTGTGATGCGACTATGCCGAGACCATGACACCGGAGATCGACTACAGGATATATATTCAATCTTGGTTCAGAGCTATATCATGGTGCGAAGAGACAACCTACCGTTTCTCTTTCAACTACTGAAGCGGAATATAGAGCAGGGGCGATGGCAGCACAAGAGTGTGCTTGGTTGACTCAACTCATGAAGGATTTAAACCAACCAATAGAAGATGGAGTTGCATTACACTGTGACAATCTATCAGCAGTTCGTTTGGCTGAGAATCCAGTATTTCATGCTCGGACCAAGCATGTCGAAGTGCATTATCATTTCTTACGAGAGAAGGTACTCCAAGGAGATATTGACATGAAACCAGTCAATACAGAAGATCAAGTTGCAGACATATTTACGAAGAGCTTATCCGCAACAAAGATTTATGAGTTTCGAAAATTACTCGGAATGCAAAGTCGGGTTTGAGGGGGAGTGTTAGAATTCAAACTTTTCTAGAATGAAGGCTAAGTATTCCAACATGTGAAGGCATCTACATTTGAGCAATTAGTTGGCAAGTTTGACAAGAAAGGGATGAGAAACTTCACATGATTGATCCTTTCACACCATGGTTTGACACCATATTTACTACCTATAAATGAGGCATGTTTGTAGCATTTGTAACCATCCCATCTCCAAGAGTGAGTTCAAAGAGTGAATAACAATCCAAGTTGAGATTGAGTGAGTTTGAGAGTTTTTCTATCTTTGTGAGTTTGTAATTCTATTCTTGAGTGATAATAGAATAAATATTTTTCTCTCAAAACATCGGTAATTCACTATAATGATCCTTTGATATCTCAACATATTTATTATTGGATCTATAATAGATGAATCAGATGGCGAATATACATACAAGTGTGGTACTATGCAGTAGGGGTGGACTCGGTTCCATTCGGTTCGGTTTTTGACCGAAACCAATAACCGAACCAAATATTCGGTTTCGGTTTGGTTCGGTTCTTTTTGAAGTTCGGTTCGGTTAAATTCGGTTTTATAAATATTCGGTTCGGTTTTGGTTTGGTTTGATGTTTTTTCGGTTCTTTAAAATATAAATTCAAATATTATATTCAATAGAATAAGTTATATATAACAACAAGCCAACAAAAGTTATATATATATATATATATATATATATATATATACTCAAGAGGTAGACTTGCACCGCAATTTACAAATATCTCAAAAGATATAACAATCACAAATCACAATAGATCATTCTCTAAACTTAAATTAGTTGAACCACGAATTACACGAGCATATTATCGGTCCTCCTTGGATCCATGAGGGTCTTAAAAAATAAAAATAAATTATATTAAAATCTCAAACACATAAAACTCATAAAAAGATGTCTTTTAGTATGTGACTTTGACTTCGGTCCATTTCGGTTCGGTTCGGCTCTGTCCGACCCCGAACCGAGAACCGAACCAAACCAATTCGGTTCGGTTCTGTTTTTCTATTTTTCGGTTCGATCTTCTTTTGTTTCGGTTCTTCGGTTCTTTTTTCGGATTTTTTCGGTTTGGTTTTGAATTTTCGGTTTCGAAATGCCACCCCTACTATGCAGGTACCTTAAAACTTTAGGAAAATATGAGATTTTACTTGGGAAAAAGAGGGGGTGATTATGAGCCTTTAGCTGGGGAATGTGAATATATTTCGGATTTGAGGTGAATATATTCACGGGAGAATGCTGTTGATGAGTTGATTAGAAGATGTTGACCAGGTGGAGGATTTTATTCCAAATAAATAAGTTTTTTTCTTCTTTTTTTTTCTTCATTTTATTGTATATATTATATACAAAAAGTATTTACAATGAGCAAGAAGTCTCATATCTTGATTTCTCTATTTGTTTGTATGTTCTTTTATTTCAGCTAATTCCAATGCCAAATTACTCATAAAATTTAGTTAAATCAATAAGCGAGTTAAAGCTGATCAAATTAACTGACTGAACGATTAATATTTGACAAAACTAATAATACTTGCAATTGTATAATAATTATGATAAAACAACAATCAACACATCAAGTGGAAATGATAAATTGATTGAAAACTATAATCAAAAGAGTATATAAGATAATATTGTCATTCATCTAAAAACATCAAAAAGGGTTGCCGAAATAACGACGGAAGAGAAGGACCAAAACTAAAAATATAAGCTAAATTATTTAAATTAGATTACTAAACACCGCTCTAAATTACTAGACACCGCCCTAGAATATTACATTTTGCCCTTAATTCATATTAATCAAATTTGTAATCCTAATTTCTTAATACTTTTCTCTCTAAAGATCCCACCACCCGCAGCCGCACCGCCGCCCTAACACCGTCGCACAGCCGTCTTCCGCCGCCACATCACCGCCGCACAGCCGCCGTTCACCGCCGCACCGCCATCGTCCGCCGCCATGACCGGAAAAGGAAAAGCTCCGGTAACTAATTTTTTTCGTTTTACTGGTTCGTTGGCCGCGACCGCCGTGTCGGAGTGCACGACAGAGGCCGCGGCCGTTATTTTGTCACAGGCGTCCGACGATGACGCCTGGCCATGACACAGGCGTCCTCCGATTCTGCCTGTCCATGGCGCAGGCGTCCATGGCGGACGCTCAGCCGGTGGTATAGACGTCTACGTCGGACATCCAAACCGTGCACAGGCATCCAGATCGGACGCCTAGCCGCTGGAGTAGGCGTCTGTTTCGGACGCTTGAACCATGGTCGTGGCGTCCAGACCAGACGCCCCTGCCTTGGTTCAGCGTCTGTCCGACGCCTTGATTTTTTTGGAAAAAATAATATTTTCTATTAATAATTAATAATGTGTATTGATTGTATGATTATTACTTATTAGTTGTATTGTTTGCTAAATGCAGATGAGAGGAGGAGCGGGCAAATCTATGCCGCTAGTCACAGAGTTGATGGGTTCTGGAGCGCGTCACACCAGAGCTCGTGGTGTTGATGCTTTCGTTCATAGACAGCGGGAGGCAGAGCGTAGGGGATTCGAGGACGTACCTTATACTGATTTTGGTACTGAGGATTCGAGCGAGTATTATTCGCACGATGAGGCCGACGATCAGGAGGGCGGTGATGATTCTTCTTCATTTTCGTGCCGGGTTCGAAAGGGGAGAGGGGGAGATTTGTCACTTCTGGGTCTACCAGTAGTAAACGACGTAGGGCAGAGGATGACACATCTGGTTACTGAGGAGATGTCTGGTGGCCCTATCGACGACAGCATTATCCCGAGTTTCGGTGGGCATGTCGCCGCGTATATCTGGACTGGAGATATGAGAGGTTTGCTGAAGTGTCATACCAGGACTGCTGCTTGTCAGAGCTTGAGTCAGTGGCGCTCAGTTATGTCACCCTCTTTAGTGAGTCGGATCAGTGGGACTGGGTTATCCCACCTGACGGACGCCATGTTCAGACATATTGACTCCCCGTTGATTTCTACGTTCGTTGAGCGGTGGCAGCCCGATACGAACTCTTTTCACATGCCGTTCGGAGAGATGACCATCATGTTACATGATGTGTGGCAGATCCTTCGCATTCCTGTCGAGGGCCGATTGGTTGATGCCGATAGCACATCTACACAGTTGCAGGTGGATGTGATGGAGGTTCTTGGAGTATCGCGGTCCGAGCTACTGAGTACTCATTGGGGGGGGGGCGTACTTATGGACTCGATTTTCAGGTCATGCCGCGATAGAGGTCGAGTGAAGGGCACCCAGGCCGTAGCTTGGATGTGATTGTTATTTGGATCCACCTTGTTTGTTGACAAGAGTGGTAACCGGATTAGGCCGTCCTGCATATTGGAGGTGAGGGACGGTATGGATACGACCGGTCAGTATTCATGGGGCTCGGCCGCATTGGCTTTCATGTACCGTCAGCTCGGTATCGCTAGTCGCGGCGACTCCATGGGTATTTGTGGATGTCTTACCCTCGTTCAGGCTTGGATTTATAAGTATTTTCCCTGCTTTCGACCTCATCGAGAGCGTATGATTGTTGACTCCACGCAGCCTCGAGCTTCTACATGGAGTGTCCAGCCTGAGGGTAAGGACGAGCAGCGACTCCAGTCTTTGCGTCGCCGCATTGATCAGTTGACAGCCGCAGAGGTATGACGATTCCTTCTAACAATCTCACAATTCATTTAAAAATAACTTGTATAATTTGTTGATTACATGTACGCAAATACAGTGGTTGCCTTATAGCCCTGATCCGGTGAGGCATGTCCCGAGGACCACATTCATTGGATGGCTACGATATCGGGATATTATCGAGCCATACATGCCTGGTCGGGCATTACGGCAGCTCGGTTATGTGCAGACCATCCCTTTCCCGATCACCAGACCGGAGAAAGCAGTTCGGGCGTGGTCGAGCAGATTGTACCGAGTTGACTATCCCATTCGGATGTCATCTGATGCTTGGATGATGTTTCCGGGCGCATATAGGCTTCCTCTCGCTGACTATCAGGCTGCTACTCATGATCAGGCTGCATGCGCCGATGATTACATTGACTGGTATTATCGGTATTCGCACCCTCAGCTACTGAACGACGGTGCAGTACCTGGTTCAGTGATCCCTTCTCGTTCCAGCAGCGATTACGTATGTTCTTTAACTTTGCACTTTGTTTGATTTCATCATACATTACTCATTGTATTATATTGTCTATATTTTTTACAGTGGGTGAGTCGATTGGCCGGTATTACCCTGCACTGTATCAGACACCTTCCCCAGACGAGGCGGAAGAAGCGACGACGATGCTTGAGGAGTACATGAGGGATTGGCATTTGGCCAACTGATTTTGTATTTTGTATTTTGTTTCTTTTGTGTAAAACGGTATTTTGATTGGCACTTTTTTTTTTGTATTTTGTATTTTGATTGGCACTTTCGTTTTGTTCTTTTTATTTTGTATTTTGTATTTTTGTATGCCCCTCCGGATATACAATAAATGAGTGATTGTGCATACCCTTAATCCCATACATCAGTCTGATTATCCAACCACTCAAGTCATGCAATTGTTCGGCCTTTATCTGAAATGTACACTTGCATGCTTTCGTCTTTGTGTCCTTTCGAACAGCGACATCCAAATCTCTTAATACCCTCCTCGTACTGCTCACCACTAAGCATCTCAATAGCTTTGTCTTTTCTTTATTCTTGTACGACGAAATGATCAACTCGAAACCAATTTGAAGAGCAATTTTTTTCGCCCAACCAATCGCATCACAATCACTAGCGAATATTTCGTCATTAACGAAATAACCACTATAATCAATGCCGTCACCTTCAAATTTTTCCAATATAACCTGAAATTATTAATTGACAGAATGTTAATAATAATACCAATAATATTATTATTAAAATTTAAATTCATGCAAAAAAAGGTCCAAAGGCCCAAAATTGCTGGACCATGGCGGCGTCGCATGGACGCTAGCCACTTGCATAAGCGTCTGAATCGGACGCCTAGCCATGGCACGGGCGTCTGAATCAGACGTCCAGACCATGGTTCAGGCGCCTGGTTTAGACGCCTAGACCAAGGACGGAGCGTCCGGAGCAGACGCCTGTACCATGATTTAGGCGGAATCCTCGGACGCCTGTACCATGGAACAGACGGAATATTCAGACGCCTGCATCATTTTCTCCGAAAAATTACCTCCATATGTGAATTCTCGTTCATTTTCGTAGTTGTCGATGATATTGACGATATATATTTGATTGTGTGTTCTGTAGAATAAATGAAAAATTGTTTCTAGATTTCAATTCGAAAAATTGGTGTGTTGGTGTGTGTGTTGGTGTGTTGGGTAGAAATAATGAAAGATTGTCAAATGGACAAAAAGGTAATATTATAGGGTGATGTCTAGTAATTTAGGGCGATGTTTAGTAATACCCTTATTTAAAACATAAAGAGGGCAAAATTGTAAAATACACTTAGCTGGGGGATAAACTACTTCCAAACCCAAGCATTAGTTACCCAATAAGCCAAGTTGTTGTGAAAAAAAAAAAATCTGATCAAATATACTTGGTCTTAAGTATCTAAGCTCGTGAGTTGCTTTGTTTTAGTTATGTTTTTAATAAAGCATACATTTAAATGCTATAGATTGGAAGTGACGTTGACATGTAAGATTAAGTGTTTTTTTTTGGCAATGTCAATCAACTAGTTTAAAACAGATTGTTTATAGCGAATGAACCATTGATGAGTATTTGATAATAGTAGCATATAGCGTTTTTCAGTAGCATATACTACTTGAAAAAAGATTTGAGCTTATAGCTTATAGTGTTTCATTTTTTCTCTTAATTTTACCCCTATTATTTTAATTAAATTCCTTTAAATGAATTTCTCTCTCATTTTTAAACAATAATTACAAATGTCTATTTATGTAATATTATCTTATAAACTACTTCGACCACTAATTTATCAAAGACTTTAAATTTAATCAGCTAGCTTATCCACTATCTGCTACTTGATCCGCTGTAAGCTAGTTTATGCAATATAAGTAGCTTATCCGCGATTTTTTTTTTTGCTAAACAGAGCCCAAGTCCCAAAATCCTCTTAGGTTTGAAGCAGAGAGGAAGAGAATTTGAAGGGCAAACTCAAGTCAAAGATGAACCTATTCAAATTCCACCAAAATGATTCAAAATAGCCAACAAGAAATCTGAAATACTCTGTATAACAAATAATTCTTTCTAAACAACCTCAATGGATCCATAGTTTATTAAATTCCTAATACGATACGAACCTTTCCCTGAAATTCGAGATTTGCTTCTCTAGTCATCCTCATTCGGACGATAAAGCATCCAAAAAATTGATATATATATATATATATATATATATATATATCCCGCATGCCACCATAAATAAATATCATACTTGTCCGAATTTACAGCAGCATCTCAGCAATCTGAACGGCGTTTAGAGCAGCGCCCTTGCGAATTTGATCCCCACAGACAAAAATGTCCAACCTGTTGAAAATAAGGCAGTTCAGCTCCTTAGCAATGCGATTCAGTTAGCAAAGAAACAACATGTGGAAATGTTGATTGATTCTTACCCGTAGTTCCCATCCTGTGAAATATCTTGCCGTATTCTTCCAACTGCCACGTCATCTTTATTAGAAACTTCCAATGGGGTGGGGAAGTAGTTGGCTGCACGGTCATCAATAACCACTACACCGGGGGTGTTTCTGAGAATCTCTCTTGCCGTGTCCTAACAAGGGAAAAAAAAAACATGAAGGAAAATCCAATAAGGGAAAACGTTTTTTTCCACAATTTAGGTTGAAAAAATGTTTTGTATGCTCTTCATGATATTTCTTTCAGATAGTAACGAATCAGTAAGTAAAATTTCATTGATGTGAAACCACAAATACTGGTTAAGGATGAAGAAACTAAAAAGGGTTTGTTAGCTACAAAGTAACCTTGAAGTTTTAGTCTAATTACAAAAAGGACCAAGCTATCTTTCAAAAGTACAAATATAATATTTGCTTATAGCTTATGTAGTGCATCTCAATAGGGGGGCATTTGTTAGGTAAATGAAAAACTCAAGGGGTAATTTGTAATTTTAAAAGATAAATGAGTCTTTTTTCCCAATTACACCAGACCTCAAGGGTATCTTTGAAAATCACACTTTCATTTCCATTCCTACACACATATGCACAGCCCTTATTGTCAAGTTAACTGTCCAACCCACCAATAATCGATATATTGAAATTTATACCCATTATGCATCATCAGACACAAGCTAACACGCACATTATTGTATGAATAAAAACACATATATCTGCCACATGATCTCCACCAGTAAATCCATATGATAATTTTTTTCTTTTTGCAGTACAATGTATTGGACAAAAACAGCAGTCACATATATCAATGAATAAGTATATGTATATATATACACACACACATACACATGCAACATTTCAATTTTCTTAATCCCTCCCAGGACTTGATAGAATTTTGCAACTAAAAAGGGACAGAATAATTCCAAATTCCGAAACTTACTTCATCTAAAGGTGTCGCAAATTGAAGATTCACACTCTCAGCATGAGCACGCATGACAGGTACTCTTATGCAAGTAGCAGTAACCTTGACATCCTTAGTATTCTGCAGTGCTAAGTAGAAAATATTATTTTGTGTAGGTATATACATTACAAACGTATATCCGAGTAATAATATGTGTAACAATCTAGCTTGATGAGTGACGACGAGGTTCAGAGAATCCGAAGAAATTTACCCATATTTTTCTCGTCTCTTTAACCAATTTCATCTCCTCTTCGTTATATCCATTTGAAACGACAGGTGCATTATGTGAGAACAAGTTAAAAGCATACTGCAGGTTGAAAATATAACAGATCAAGAAAAAAAAAAATATCGAACTGATAAGAGTTATACTACAAGAAAGATAAGGTTACTTTAACATACCTGCTGCTTAAAAATTCTACAAGTTGGCTCTTTTCCTTCCAAAACCTATTAATAGAACATGTAATTTAGTTAGTCCATTAATGGGGTGAAATATCAAAATGTTGAAGTAAAAAAGGGAAAATACCTCACGAGTCTGCAGTTCAAGCTCTTCCATTGCTGCTGCACCTGCACCACTAGCTGCCTGGTATGTACTGACAACCATTCGTGTTACCTGCATAGCAAGATTAGTAATATCTGGAAATAAGAGCTAAGATAGTCCACAAAAACAGTTTTATCATATTAAGCCCAATATTCACGAAACTTGTGATCGACAAGGAGAACCGATAATATTCTGAATAATTGTTCAAGGTAGAACAAAATTATCACCAACACGGTGTGCCCGTGTCCACAAGTTATCGAACATCCTATGGGATCAGCAACAAATTTCAAGATAAACAGTTCACCAAGCCAGTATCCTAAAATAATTATATATCTTATGGAAAATACAATTCAAAACATCAAATCGTTCATGGCTCTTATTAAAAAAATTATCATGAGAATCACAGTTGTTGTGTCAAGAATTAACACTCTCCGACCGGCGATCGCCTCGGAGATCGGGCGACCGAGTCACTGCCGAGCAGCCTAGGCAAAACTGCCGACCAGCGACCAGGCGGCCGAGCCTTAACCCAGCGGACAAGCTAAATCGGCCAACCGAAGGTCCCAGGACAAGTCCCGGTGCCGAGCGATCGACCTCAGATACGATCGTCACTCGGTACTCGGCGACCGACTCCTGGCGACCGACAGGCGGGCGATCCTCTCTCGGCTTCTGCAGACCGACCCTTGGTGACCGACCGAATGCCGACCCTCAGCAACTGGCCGATGGCGACCTCTGATGACCAGCTAGAGACGACCGCCTCATGTCGATCAGCGTCGATGGCCATCCAGTCGGCAAAGGCCGAGCCTCAAGACTGGCACCACGTGCAAGAACCGAGACAAGATCCGCGAATCTCGGATCATTGACCACAGCCTGGCAGAATCTTTCCACCATCCGACAAGCCGCCGAAAGCTGTCAGTAGGGCCGCATGTGCCAATGATTCCGCCGAAAGCTGTCAGTAGGGCCGCATGTGACAGTGACTCCGGACGCGTGCTGACCCCTCATCGACCGCCACCGGGCGCCACTCTTCTCGACTTTAACCCGACAGCCCGGGTGATCGCCCCATTATAATATTGGCCGGCGGACGATCGCCCCATTATTATAATGGCCGAAAGGCGATCGCCCGCCAGAAGACAAGACTGGGCTGCCACTATAAATACAAGGCACCCTGCACTCGGCCAAGGGTCTGCATTTTATCGCGATTTCAGCACATTGGACCGAGATTCTGACTCTCTAAGCACTCCCCAGTAATATTGTGATTTCAGCGGAATTCCACAGCACTTGGCTATCTCCAACTCTTGGCAACAGCTATCATTCGGTCTTACTTCTCCCGGCCTCTCTCATCAGGAAGACGATCGGCGGGGACGAAGAACACCGAGCTTCGCTCAAGAGCCGGATTAACAGAGTCTTTTTACACTCATTGTATTTAGATTTCTCTCATTAATACTTGTATCCACGAATATTCGTATTAATATCATCTCGCGAGAGCATTCAAGCCCGGGCCTAACAAACCCGGCAAATCTTGTATTATTTATCTTCTCTCGGAAGTGCTCCCGCAATTGTTGTTTGTTGTCCGCCTTCCAGCAGTATCTATCTTCGGATAAATATTTTGGGCAACAACAACAGTCACATGAATGTATCACATTAGACAAGTACTTGCAGGTTTTCAAAAACTAGAGAATATTTTGAAACGAAAATTTCGGAACATCTTAGTTCAAAATAAAATTCCTTCCTCAATCAACTTATAGCCCAAAAATTGAGCTGACTCAAATTTTCTTAGTCAAATATGATGAACTCTATTCAAGGTGTTTTCTCTGAATCATTTTTGGCATTGTTTGGGCATTCCTCCAACCATTTTTCTATCTTCCAACCAGCCAACAATCTTCCAACTATTTTCTGTATTCTAGTATTTAGTTATGAACTTAGATTCCAATTTACTCTCATTAAGCTGTTCAAATATCAAATGAACATTCGGACATTTTACGCGAAAACTTGCTTACCACAAAACTTATTACTGCGTATACAAAACTTTGGAAACACAACGTTATTTTTGGATACTAATTCTATGAGTTTCTCTTTCACAAACATAAACACACACAGCACAAACATACATGCAAAAACATAAACCAAATAAAGTGCAGTCAAGAAATGTTCATACTTTCGCACGGCGATGCAATGGTGTGGCAGCCATAAGGCATATAATGGTCGAGCAATTTGGATTTGCAATAAGCGCCCCTTTCCCGCTATTGAGCTTAATCCCCTCCATCGCCTCAGGATTCACTTCCGGTATCACGAGAGGAATCCCATCGTCCATCCTAAACGCCGAACTATTATCCACCACAATAGTTCCCTTGTCAACGGCTACAGGCCCAAACTTCTTGCTTATACTTCCGCCGGCGCTGAATAGGGCAATGTCAACATCATCGAAGCTGTCCTCGGTCAATTCTTCGACGGTGTAGTCACAGTTTTCGTACGTGACCTTTTTTCCGGCGGATCGTTTAGACGCAAGCAGCTTGATAGATCGGTAGGGAAAATCCCGGTCGGAGAGTACGGACAGAAACTCCTGACCGACGGCGCCGGTGACTCCGACAACGGCGACGGAGGGGCCATCTTCTCTGAGGGACATGCGGACGGTGAATGGGGCAGTGGAGACGCGAGTCGAGCGGGAGACGGGGAGGCAGGTGGCTTTGTGGAGGTAGGTGGTGGTGAGGTGGTGGTGGTGGAGGGAGAGTGTTGGGTGTTTCATTTCGACTACGGCGGCGGCGGCGGCGGCGGGGGCGGCGGTGGAGAATGTTGGGCGGCTATTCGTTTGTGTTTGTAGATCCTCGTGAGCAACACAGCGTTGAGTTGCTGTAATATAACGTCGTCGTTTGGTTTCCGTTTCTTTTATTTCGCCCTTATTTGCTCTGATATATATATATTATATATAAAGCTTATCTCCTTAATTTAATGTGTAAGGGGTTGTATTATATATAAAGCTCATCTCCCTTAATTTAATGTGCAATAGGGGTTGTGCACAAAAATTAGTATTGTACAACTAATGCATTGCACACCAAAAATAATTTCTTTTTTATAAACTCATGAATTTACATCTACATATTAAACTCCAAGGAATACAAACAATCGTGTAATGATGGAGTGAACACAAAAGGGTTCCTGGAACCATGCTCTCATAATTGATGAATATGAAGTGTTGCTGAAGTATTAATGCTTGAAGCATTATATAAACCATCCAAAGACGAGAAAACAACATAGCAAAAAACCCACCAGTTTTGCAGTTTGCCATATAAGTCTCCTGTTACATTTTCTATTTATATATAGATAAGAGGTTGTCACTATTTTTTAATCTTGGCCTACCTTTTCGAATATGGAGTTAAAGACTTGTTGTGGTATTCTTTAAAGATGTTTGTGTGTGATTCTCACATTAAAGGGTTTGATGTTTGTATGGAGTTAAAGACTTGCTGTGGTATTCTTTCGAATATGGAGATCTGTGATTTGATGTTACTTTCTTTTCTTTGTTCGTTTAAAAACACAGAAACTAAATCGAATGATTTTGAGCAGAAACATTAAAGGGTTTGATGTTGTGTTTGATTATTTCGGGTAAGGAGTTACAACGACGGTAGTTTGTGTGTGAAGTTGTGTTCGTGTTTGGTGGTTGATCTGCAAAACCAGAGAAAAAGATGGATGGGAGGCGGATGTTTTTAGAATAGTGATAAAAAATTAGATGTATATCTTGGAATGGATTGGATCACATCTTACCCGATTTTTTTTACCCCATTGGTTTTGGGTTTTAATCTGTTGGACTGGATCCAACTGTAGCAAAACAATCTCAAAACACAATGAATTGATGTCAATAATCAACCGGTTGGTGTTTGCTAAAAGAAATGAAACAAAATGGATTGAAATAAAATGATTGTTTTAAAGTGTACAACTCATGAAAAGCTAATGAATGGATATATGCATGTAATAACGGGAAGCTTATGTGAATACTGAGTCGGACCTCCAACAGTTGGTAAATTTGACACATACATACATTCATCAATGCATACATAAACACGTATCACGTATGTATGCAGACACATAGGTACGATATTGGTATACATTGAATAAAGAAGCTGAAAAGTATTATAGATACAACATGGCTGCATGTGTATTTTGCTTTATAGGTGACATTCTTCATTGGAAATTTACCTCATATTAATGATTTACATAATTAATATGCACACTTTCTCTCTATCTCATGATGATGCTACTAATAGTATCCTACAATATATTGGAGACTCTTCATGTCCATTCCTTTTGTATTATTCATTTTTACTTTTTGCTTGGGGGGATGGTAAGTTGGTAACCGTTGTGAATTAAAAACGAAATCATATCGTAGTTTCAAGATTGCATAAAATTGTAGAATGTTAAAACAAAAGCTGTTAGTATTTAAAGATTACATGTGAAGAGACTCTTTTAAATGTAACATCTTAGAAAAAGTCTTTTTACATGTACTCTTTTAATGCGAATAAACTATTTTAAGTACTGGAAACCTAATTAGTACCGACCATTACACTATGAATATTTAGATACAATGGGTGCAACACACGGGTTGATAAAACATTACACTATGAACATTTAAAATAAATACAATACATTACATATAACTAATTACACAGACTAAAAGAATTCTATACGGAAAAAGCGTTACGGATGAGTCCTTATTCATATTAAAAGACTACATGTGAAAAGACTATTTTAATTGTAACTTTTAATGTAAATAAACTAATTTAAATACAAAAGTTATTATAACATCACAATTAAATCCTCTAAAATAAATACAATATAAATTCTCTAATAGGCATCTAAATACCGTCATATGCTCATTCAAGCGTCTGCAACCAATGCTCATTCAAGCGTCTGCAACCAAAGACCGTGCATCGCACGGGTTGGATCGAGCCTCGTTTCTTTCTATAATTTAATTCTTATCTCATTTAAAATAAATGTTATTTAAAGGGTTTTTCTTTTTACTTTTACAAATTAGGCGTAATTCTATCTTTCCTTTTTCATAATTCTATTATTACCCTTAATTAATTCACATTCTTCTTTTTCCATTTAATTTAATTCATCATTTAACAAAAGTAAAATTTAACAAAATAAAATATTATTAATTTCTATGCACAAAACTATAACGACGTGTATTTTGTGATGCACGAGAGCATATGCTTATATATAATGTACGAAATAAATTAATAATCCCTCCTATTTAATTTATAGGACATTTTGTGTTTTTCACATATACAAATAAAAAATTATACCCAAATTATCCCTTCTTCAAAAATATTTTAAAATTTGAAAGTAATTGCGCTTAGTTTTTAAAAGAGAGAAGACATGGACTAGCCAAATAGCTTAGTAAATTTTAATATTTGTCATGCAACTTAGTTTGTACAAATTGTAGCCCAAAAGAACAAATCCGGACCAATTTACCCTCACCCCCTTATTTCTTTCTCCCCCTCCTCTCTCTCTCTCTCATTCTCTCTCTTTCTTTCATTCTCTCCCCCCATGTCTTTCTCATTCCCCCATCCCCCCACGTCTCTCTCTTTTCTCTCCTCTCTCCTCTCTCTCAATCCCTCCCTTCCTATTGAATGACCGCGCCACCCATTACCGTCGTCGGCCATGTTCTCAGGTGACCACCATGACTCTCACAACCATCTTCATATCTCACTGGAATCTAGCTATTTCTGGAGCCGACTTCGCCGGAGTTCCAGTTCTTTCCGAATCTTCCCTACTCTGAATCTTCCCTACGACCGCCAAGACTCAGACCGCCACACTCTCTGAATCTTCCCTACTCTCTCATTCGATTTTATTTCTCTTTCTCCAACTTTCTCTCTCTAGAAAAATCCTAGATCTATTTTGAAATAATGTTATTTTTGTACTTGTTTTTGATGATTTACAAGTTTTCATATGATTTCTGGTGATTCGTGGTATATTTGGAGTGATTCAGATCGATTTGTATGTATTGGTGTTTTAGATCTAATTTTTGGCAAGTTTGCATACGTGGTTACGAATTTACAGTTGGTACGATTTATTCATTTCGTACTGGATTACCATGTTACAATATTGTCATTTCGTATCACTATGCCTTGATTTTCTGTTAAGATTTTATCATTTCATATCAGTATGAAGTTACGAAATTCGAATTTCATAACACATTTATGCTGATTTGAAATTTTCGTATTGGAGATTTGGTATACATGTTACGAATTAAGTAGCTATTCATTTAGTAAGAAATTGTAACTTCTTACCAAGTGTAACTAGTACGAAGTTACGAATTAATGACTTCGTATTAGTGTAACCGTAACTATTTCCACCTTGGACGTCTTCATCTGTGAGAATAGCTTCCTCAGTTTCATCGTACATGGAAGGGGCTACGTATTGAATCTGAAGGCCTATCTCATGTGCTCTATTATCCCGTATTATGTCCACCCATGGACCACGTGGCCGCTTCGAGATCTATGTATCATTCTCCACGTGAATAGTCTGTGATGATGTTACATTATTTGTAGTCGCAGGGTTCTCATGGTGGTTTGGTTTGTATCATTTTCTTCACTGGTATCACGTACAGGGATTTCTTCAATATTGTTATTGTTTGGTTGAGGGTGATTGCTACGCGTTGGTGTTGTCCGGGCAGGCACTGCTGGAGGTTTCGCCGCCGTTTTCTTGAGTTTCTTTGTAAAAAGGGGTTGATTTTGAAAACCCTTTGCAAAAATGGGTTGATTTTAAATGTGTTTGAAAAAGAGGGTTGTTTTTAGGTGGCCCCACATAAAATCCAACACATGAATTTTAATATTACATATTAGGCCTCTTTATTTTTCACTTTAACCCCCACAACTTATATGTTAGTTTCTTTTTATAACTTTTATTTTAGAAAAGTTATTCTTTGATTTTTATACATCACAATTGTTTATTAAAAATATATAATTGAAATTTATCTGTTACTTTTAGCAAATCACACCATTAAAAAATTTTAATCAACACATTCAAACTAATACCAATATATTACAATGTTACGAAATTACAAGATTAATTAAACACACAATTACAAGATAAATTAAACACACAATTACAAGATAAATTAAACACGAAATTACGAAATAAATTAAACAGAAAACTACAAGACCAATAAAAATTACATGGTTCACATCGCATTGAATCTTGGTTGAGAATGTGAACAGTTTTTCCTGTTATGACCAGGTTGATGGCATAGTCCACATTTACGAGGTTCATCAGGATGACGAACATCCATCTCGTTATGAAATCGATTTGTACGCCTCCGACCTCGACTAACAGCACATTTCGAGTTATCTGCTTCAATACTCCAATCAACCTCTAACCAATAATTAACGTGAGGAAGTGGTGAAAACCCATCACTATATTGTTGCTTGTACGTCATAGTTGTGTAAACAGTATTCATAATGGAAAAAGGGTCATCCCCTCTAAACCGACAAACTGCAAGAGCATGTGAACAGGGGAATCTTTCAATTTGCCACTTACCACATGTACACGTATGTTGAAAATAACGGACAATGTGGGTATTTCCTCCAGTTTCATTTATTCGTAACTTAGTGACAATTCTATAGACACCTTCATTATAGTCGAACTCAGATAAAGTATGGCTTTGTGCAGAAGTGTCACGTTTACAAAAGAGACGCCACATACGTGATGGTAGAGGTGTATTGCAATTCATTGCAGCATCACTGTGTTTTCTAAAAAGTTGCACAGTTCTATTAAATGTAAGATCAATACACGCCCTAATAGGTAATTGTCTTGCTCCTCGCAACGCATTATTCATACTCTCGGAGATATTTGTCGTTAACAACCCCCATCGATGATTTTCATCATATAAAAGACACCACTGACTTTTATCAATTTGGTTTAAATACCGCCAGGCTTCGAGATTGATTGCTTTGATTTGTTTCCTGTACCTCACGAACTTTCGTTTTTGCGTGGTGCTGCCGATAGTCCAACAAAATGTTTTAAGGCTCACGTTCTTGTACTTTTTCATGAGATTACTTCTGATGTGTCGAAGACAAAAACGATGGTATCCTAATGGCTCTTTCCATTCCTCCATATTTGCCATTGCATGAATTATTCCCTTATGTCTGTCTGAAATAACACACAATTGTCTGTCTCGAGCAACAAAATGTCTGAACTGATACAAAAACCAACCCCAAATGTGTGCAGTTTCCTCATCAACAATGGCAAAAGAAACTGGTAATATATTATTGTTGGCGTCTTTTGTAACAGCAACAAGTATTTTACCCTTGTACGAACCCCTCAAATGACAAACATCAATGGAAATAACAGGTCGACATAGATGAAATGCATTAATTGCAGGTCCAAAAGCCCAAAAAATATACTTAAAAGTTACCACACGTGATGAGCCATTTGGATTATGAAACTGTAACACCCCCAAGATATTCGAGGAGAATTGCAGCGCCGTGGACCCCTACATGGGACCCACCAGGCTAACATAAGAAAACACCACTCGACTAACCGCCTCGGTTAGCAAGGAAACAATTGTTAACAATAAGAACATAAAACAACACGTCCGGTACAACCGGCATAAATAACATCAACCGACAAATACAGTAACCCCAACGAAGACCAATCACAATCTGAAAGGAAAAGCCTAAGTACTCGCGAGTACAATCTATAAGTTTACAATTTGGAAAACATCCACATCAAAAGAAACAGTAAGAAATAACAAGACTCGATTGCACATGTCAACAACCTTGGCCAACATCCTCGTACCATCCCAGTGCCCGCTCGTCTGGCTGAACATAACCTGAAATCCATAACAAGAATTTCCCCGACAACGGGTCCCCAAAGGGGTTAGCAATTACGCTAGTACAAGTATTCAAGGCAAACCAATCGCTTACACATTTCATAGTACATGCACCAATATCATTTCGAAAACCAAAATAAGACATGTCTTTTCCGGAAACAAACAGTCACAATTAATTTGCCTAGGACCGGGACGAAGCCACGAATCCCACTCGAGGCCTCTAAGGACCCTCCCGAGCTGGCCACTTTCATAAAACAAACCAAGCACCACACTTCACCTAGGACCGGGACGAAGCCACGAATCCCACTCGAGGCCTCTAAGGACCCTCCCGAGCTGGCTAGCGAATCAAACTCATGAATCCAGGACGAAGCCATAAATTCCCTCGAGGCCCCGTCGGACCCTCCCGAGGTGAGTAAAGCACACACAATATACATTACCATTTCACGTTAAGCATAAAGGTTTCCAAGAATACTTGCCTTGAATTATTGACGACGCAACGAACGGAAAGGAAGTCACCGACGAACGCTAGGAACCAATGAAACCGAACCTAACGATTTGAAGAATACAATCACAACCATTTCTAAATGAATACGGAATTGGAATACACCTGAATACCCGCCTACGATTCATGTATATTCGTATATAAACAACAACGAGGGCGGACCACAACCAAACCCTCTCGATTCCGTAAAAATCACGAAATATACCATGAATCCGTAGGGAAACTAAGAATACCAACAAGATTAATCATATTCATCATGAATTAATCGACAAAACGGAACGAATCGGACAAAAACGCGAAAATCCCCAAATCTACCCAAAAGTAGGGTTCTAAAGATCTAACCTTGATTCGCTGGATCGAAGGATGTTATAGGATGATTGATCAACGGTATAACCCCAAGAACTTCATGGATTTGTTGTTCAACAACATGGTTTCGTCTCCCGAAACCCAGTAGCCATGAAGAGAAATGAAATGAAAAATGACGGAGAAAGTCGCCGTCTGTCATTTATATATCGGGCGGAACTAGCGTGCGCTAGCCTTCCCGGCTAGCGTGCGCTATCGGCCGATGTCGGCCGAGCACACTCGGCCATGGCCCGCACGACCCGGCACCACCGACCACCCCGCCGACCGTGACTCGACCGCCGACTCCCGCTAGCGTGCGCTACGGCGGAAGCTTCTGCGCGCTAATGACTGTCCAAAGAGCCACCTGGATCGACAACTCGTCCGTGCGTCGCTAGTCGGCCGGCGTCGCTACCTGCCCGGTTAGCGCGCGCTCGACCGACAGATGGCGTGCGCTACCCGCCGATCTGACCGAGTCGAACCTCGTAATACCTCTGTCCGGGCAGATAGCGTCTGCCGGTGACTCGGCAGCGTGCGCTACATCTGCTGAAGCTAAGCGCGCAGCGCCCGGCCGTGGCGTGCGCTACGCCGGTTCTGCCGTGCTGCTTTCGGCCAGATGTCGGCACTCGTCGTCCGCACATCCCGTCCGTCCGACGGTACTTTCGGCCGCCACGATCCGACGCCTCGATTTCCGAAAACGCACGGAACGGACACGACGAAAAGTTCGCGGACGACGTCAACGACTCGAGATGAAAACGTAATGCAATAATTAATCATACGCGACCAAGAAAAGGGTCAAGCCGACAAATACAGATATGGATACCCGTAATTTTCAAGAAATTACAAAATGGCCCAAAACGCCCGGAAATCACGATACGTGATCGAATAACCAAACCGAAGTTCACAACACGTCTAACAAAGTTAAACGGACTTGCGGGAAACTCGAAACAGCAGTTTCGGACGAGATTCGCAAGAATCGAACTCAAGTGCGGAAAAGTCGCTAAAAACCACAGAACTCAACCAAACAACACCGAAACGAACTCGGATGACAAAAAGTGTAGAATTAATCATTCTCAGAATGACGAAACGGTCATGAGCGAGCCGTCAAAACGGACTCCGGCCGAAAAAAAAGAAATTTACCGAAAATCGAAAATTGCGGATATTACAGAAACCATTTCACGACTGTATTAGGATTTGAAGTTTGCAAAGTTGCAATATACTTGGGTAACTCTGCAAAGTTACTCTCCCAAGTTCCATAAATTTTCTCTATGGCTTTTCTCCTACCATGCCATGCCTTCCAATAAGAAACATCAACATTCAGAGTATTATTAATATCTGCTTGTATATGTTTCACTGGATAAGCAATATCTTTTTCAATTGAGTGGATGATGTAGAAGGCAATAGTTGTAGAGTTTAAATTTCTGTTATTATTGCCTATACAAGATCCGAAACAATTGTGTGCATCCACCCAACGTGTAATCTTCCACAAATGATGATTTTTCTTTTTCATTACACGAACGTACCAGGCACATTGTGGTGTATATGAGACAGTATCAGAACTTTCTCCTTCAGCCCCTAAAGTCTTACACTTTGCTACCCAAAAGCTACCTTTACTTTCGCAAACCTTAAACTCTCTATTTTGGTCGATCGACCAAAGTGTTACTGCCTTTTTTACTTGTGCCTTGCTTTCAAACAACATTCCTAACCTTATTTTGTTTTCAGATTCATTCCAAACATCTAAATGAATGTTGTCTTGAAAATCTATTAAGTCATCATCTCCTGCGTCTCCAATATCATTCATAAAGTTCACAATCGGAGTTTCACTCACATCGTCAGAATCATCCCCAACATCACTTAATGATTCACTAACATTATCTTCACTAAATTGGTAGTTTGGGTCATCAAATCCAAAGTCATTATCTATCTCACGGCTATCATCATTAGGTAAAGGAAATTGTACCTCTAAGGGATTGGTTACAAAACCATGAGACTGAACCGGCTCTGATACTTCATAATTACGAAGAAGATCTACAAAATTAGTATTTGTAGGCCACATTGTTTGTTCTTGAGTAACTGCAAAATAAATAATAAGATAAAATATATAAATTCTTATGCTCCATATAATGTTTCACATTAGATATCTGAAATTTAGACAAGATTATGTACCTTATGATTTAGTCGCGACGGAAGCTTCGTAGATGGAGTTACAAAATGAAGAACTAAAAGAAATTGGGATTGAAAATTTGTGAGAACTATAGTTTGTGAAAAAGATGATGAAAACTGAAATGGTAAACTCAATTTATACTGACAAGAATGAATTTGAAATTTAAACAAAATTATAATGATATAGATATATGTTTATAGATATGAAGGTGTTGACTAAAATTTTATACAAAAGGTGTTGACTAAAATTTATAGATATAAAAGTGTTGACTAAAATTTATAAATATAAAGGTGAGTACCATATTTATAGATATGAAGGTGTTGACTAAAATTTTAGATATGAATGTGTTGACTAAAATTTTATACAAAAGGTGTTGACTAAAATATTATACAAAAGCTGTTGACTAAAATTTATAAATATAAAGGTGAGTACTAATATGATATGAAGGTGTTGACTAAAATTTTATAATGATATAATTTGTTTAATATGTTACATAAATTCCGATTAATAAACAAATTATATATCATATGTAATAAAGTTCTAAAATTAGACTTTAAAAAGTAAAAAGGTGTAAATAACATATCTTGTAATTGTGTGTTTAATTTATCTTGTAATTGTGTGTTTAATTAATCTTGTAATTTCGTAACATTGTAATATATTGGTATTAGTTTGAATGTGTTGATTAAAATTTTTTAATGGTGTGATTTGCTAAAAGTAATAGATAAATTTCAATTATATATTTTTAATAAACAATTGTGATGTATAAAAACCAAAGAATAACTTTTCTAAAATAAAAGTTATAAAAAGAAACTAACGTATAAGTTGTGGGGGTTAAAGTGAAAAATAAAGAGGCCTAATATGTAATATTAAAATTCATGTGTTGGATTTTATGTGGGGCCACCTAAAACAAACCCTCTTTTGCAAACACATTTAAAATCAACCCATTTTTGCAAAGGGTTTTTAAAATCAACCCTTTTTTACAAAAAAAACTCAATAAAACGGCGGCGGAACCTCCAGCAGTGCCTGCCCGGACAACACCAACGCGTAGCAATCACCCTCAACCAAACAATAACAATATTGAAGAAATCCCTGTACGTGATACCAGTGAAGAAAATGATACAAACCAAACCACCATGAGAACCCTGCGACTACAAATAACATAACATCATCACAGACTATTCACGTGGAGAATGATACACAGATCTCGAAGCGACCACGTGGTCCATGGGTGGACATAATACGGGATAATAGAGCACATGAGATAGGCCTTCAGATTCAATACGTAGCCCCTTCCATGTACGATGAAACTGAGGAAGCTATTCTCACAGATGAAGACGTCCAAGGTGAGATTGAGTTTTGGACCAATTCACTAATTATGTATGCCTTTGGTGATGAGTTATCAATGAACGCAGTTAAAGTATTTATGGAAAGGGTTTGGAACTTTGTATCTCTACCATGTTTATACTATAACGAACAAGGTTTCTTTGTGATTCGATTTGCAAACAAAGAAGATATGAATAAGGTTCTCCAACGTGGACCATATTCAATTTATGGTTCCCCGCTATATCTTAGACAGTGGACTCCGGAATTTGAACTTAAAGAGGATTTACTCCGTATTCTGCCAGTTTGGGTTCGACTGCCAAACCTACCACTCCATCTCTTGGGAGCCAAAAGCCTGAGCAAAATCACTAGCTTGATTGGCAAGCCTGTGGTGACTGATGAATGTACTGCTAGAAAGCTAAGAATATCCTATGCTAGAGTGCAAGTTGAGGTTGATGTTACAAGGCCCTTAAAGGAGAAAATTATCATCAAGGATCACTTGGGAAAGAAATTTGAACAAAGTGTGGTTTATGAATGGAAGCCTGTCTATTGCAATATCTGTATGAAGATTGGCCATAAATGCAAAAAAAGGCCTGTTAGAGCACAACCACAAGTATAAATAACCAACAACCCAAGGAACAGTGGAGAATTAAAGCTGTTAATCCAAGCCAAACTCAGACTACTCAGAAAACTGAGACTCAAATGCAACAGAGAACTGTAGCATCTTCTCAGGATAAAATCACTACTGGTGAAGAGCATAGAAGCAAGAGAATTGATAAGGGTAAAACAGTGGAACAACCTGTCATAACTAGTAATCAGGAAGCAGAATGGCACACACCTAAGGCAGTTACTCTTAGGAGACAACCAACAGGCCAACAACTAAGACAAGACCATATGGAATGTGTAAATGGATTTGCCCTGCTAAGTTCTGAGATGGAACCTGCAGGTGAACCCTCCATCACTCCATGTTAGTCTCATGGAATGTAAGGGGGCTCAACAAGATTTTCAAGTGCAGAGAGGTATGCTCCCTACTCTCTAGTCTACAAGTTCATATGGCAATCTTGATTGAAACTAGAATAAAAAGTGATAAAGATGATAAAATAAGAAAGATGTTGGCTCATAAGTGGTCCTTCTTGGATAATTATACTGACCATGCTAATGATAGAATATGGATTCTATGGGACCATACACTACAATTGTTTAAAGTAGAAAGTTCTGCACAATTCATCCATCTAAAGGTACTCGAGCCAGTTGGATCCCTTAAACTCTGGATCATTGCTAATTATGCTCTCAACAATTTAGAAGAAAGAAAGCAGGCCTGGCAGGACATTGAGAAGCTCCCCATTGGTACTAATGAACCTTGGTTGTTAGTGGGTGATTATAACAACATCCTATAAGTTCATGACAGAGAAGGTGGTAGGGAAGTCCAAGCCAACGAGTATGTTGATTTGGCTAATATGATGCAAAGGGTTGGTCTGTTTGAAATCTCAACTGTAGGTCTACATCACACTTGGTCAAACAAAAATCTGGAATCTCCTATCTATACCAGAATTGACAGAGCAGTGTGGAACATAGAATGGTTCACTAAATTTGCACATATGCAAGTCCAGGTCTTACGACCTGGTATCTCAGATCATTCACCCTTGCATATCCATGACAACACAATACAACAGAGCTTCAAGCACTTCTCTTTCAAATTTCTCAATGTTGTAGCCAAGCACCCACAGTTCCATGCCATAGTAAACCAAAGCTGGCAAATTCCTACTAAAGGTACTGCACAATTCTCCTTATGGCACAAGCTCAAGAGACTACGACCTGACCTTCGGAAACTAGCAAAGAGTTACCAAACAGCACCAAAGCAAATTCAACAGACAAGAGAGCAACTTCAGGAGTTTCAGGAAGATCTGAGCACTGATTTATTCAACAAAGAACTGATACAGGCCACTAAAGAGTGCTCAACTAAACTGCTTGAACTACAAGAAATAGAAGAACAAATCCTTGCATAGAAAGCCAAAGTTAACTGGATTACTTTGGGAGATGGAAATAATTCTTATTTCCATGCCACAGTTAAGAGTAAAACACAATACAGAGGCATTAAACAGATGGTCAAAGGTGATGGCACTATTATACATGATCAACAGAATATCTCAGAGGAATTTCAATATTTCTACTCTAACCTTGTAGGTACACCAGGACAAACTACAAGAGCTGTAGATATCTCTGTTGATAGAGCTTCAATTTTTGCCAACATAAGTGAATAAGAATCCACTTCAAAAATACCATTTGGTTTCTTTTGGATATTTCTGTCTGGCCATCTTGCACTTTGTTCACTTATAACCTCAAAAAGATTATAATCCTCTTTCATAGTTTTGTTGCCCAGTGAGCCATTTGATGATGAATCGACATTGGCTCGGCATGAAGGTAAAATTCCAGAATAGAAGTAATTGACTTGTGCTCCCAAATTGAAACCATGGTTAGGACATTTTCGTAGCATATCTTTGTATCTCTCCCATGCTTCGTGGAATGATTCTGAATCTTGTTGACGAAATGTAGAGATTTCGTATTTGAGTTTCACCACTTTTATTGGTGGAAAGTATTTAGTGGTGAATTTTTGGACAAATTCGGGCCAATTTGTTATGCTTTGTGATGGCAAAGTATCTAGCCACTCTCTTGCTCTGTCCTTCAAAGTGTGCACGAAAAGTCTCATTTTGATCGCCTCGTCATTTACATTTGGATATTTGAAATTTCCACATATCTCCACAAAATGGTTAATATGGAGATATGGATTTTCGTCGGTTCTTCCATAGAATGAGTTGTTGGAGAAGAGATTGATGACATCTGGGAGAATTTGAAAATTGTCCACTCCAAATGGTGGATAGATTACACTTGATTGAACGCTCAAAGATGGGGGGTTCATGAATTCCCCAAAGAGCATGTTGTCTTCATTTATTTCCAGCACAATAGGATATTGTTGATGTTGAATGTTTTGAACATTAGGTATTCCCCCCACCGGAGGAATTCTTTCGTTATCATTTCCTTGGGGGAGACGTGGATTTAGTTCGTCCGCCATTGATGGTGAAGAAATAATATTTTTCTTTTGTTCTCTTCGCCTTCTTCTGAATGTGGCTTCGATCTCGGGATCTAGTGAAACTAAATCGCGATTGTACGTCCTTCGCATAGACAAGAGAATCTACAACAAAGAAAAAATTGTATTTATAACAATAGTTAATAATGTAATTTTTTCAATTATAACTTATACTTCCCCGGCAACGGCGCCAAAAACTTGACACGCTTTTAGTGTAACTATCGCAAGTGCACGATATCGTATCAAGTAGTAAAGTGGACTTTTTGAGTCCGGTTTATCGATCCCACAAGGAAGTTTGGTTATAATTTGAATTATACACTATTAGTTTATTTTTATAGATACTATGATAAGTGAAACACACAATTAAAAAGTTTGGTTTAATATTTACAAAGAAAATGCAATAATAGTTCTAATATTATAAGGAAATAAAAAGATAGCAACAATAATAGATTGATTAACGATAAAATGAAATAGTTGGGATTACAAACTTAGTTCGTCATTAGTTGTAAAAGATGTATAGGAGATCATAAAATGAATTTACTTATTATGTTGTGTAGATTCGATTTTCCTTAAAAAGACGGTTTCTCTTTCGAACTATAAAACGCCCCTTACATATTGAATCAATCCACTTTATTTCTATGTTGATTGGCTTCAATACATAGCATTAGGATTTATGAAAATAACTCAAAGAATCATCTAAGGACTAGGGGTATATTTCTATCCCCTAGAACAACTTAGAGTGAAGGTCATTTGATCTAATCAAACATATTTTCTTTCGAAACATATGAAGACCATAAATATCGTCATTTATTGGCCAAATAAATAAAGATTGTTAAAACAATGAAAATCACACACAATAATAAGTAATTCACAATAGATCTTTATACAAACATAAATAATATGACTAACCTTGTTTATAATCCCAACTAAAGATTACTTAGCCCATGAAGGGTTTATTACACATATTACAAGCTTGTGTGGTCATTATTAGTTGAATCAAGAGAAAGAATTGATCCTAACTCCCTTAGCGTATAAAGGAGATAGAAACAATAAACTCTCGAACAACATATGTTATACCACACTACAAAGATCACTCAAGAACACAAGTGTGTTCTTCACACAAAAAGAAAAGTTTACAAAAAAATGGAAAATTATAAGATGAATGATGAATGATGAAGGATCTAAGGGGTCTATTTATACACCTAAAGTCATCTAATAGCTCCAAAACTCCAGATTATTACATTAGATCGGATCAATGCCACCATCCCCTCAATAATACAAAAAGTATAAAAATTAGACAAATCATAGCAATCTGTCAAGAGTTACGGCCGTAACATTCGGGAGTTACGGCCGTAACTAGTGACTTACTACGGCCGTAACTCCTGAATGTTACGGCCGTAACGTGGCTTCGTAAATTTGCTCATATGAAGCTTTGATAGTTACGTTTTCAGCCCAGAATTTCTCAGACTTTGCGTTTTTGCCCTAGATCTTCTTCGGATGATAACTTTTGATATATAACTCTGATTTTGAATCCGGAAAGACTGCCGAATTCGTCTCGGAAAGCCCTACAACATGAATATATCAAAATTCAATAAAGAGAATATTTATTAAACATGTTGTTTCTTGAGTGATTCAGTTATTTAATCCGATCATCATCCGATAAAAATAAAATTATTAAAACTAATAAATTAAAAGCAAAAAAAGAGTAGACTAGCTCAATTATGGGTGAATTTTATCGATACAAACTATGGATAAGTGTACAAAACTGACACTTATCACACCCCCAAACTTGAATTCTTGCTAGTCCCGAGCAAGCCTCTTTATTATTCATGCTCCAAAAATAAAAATAAGAAAAATTAATACACACATAAATTAAAATATAAAAATAGAAAAGGAGATCAAAATGCCATTAATAAACAACAACCAGCTTTATACAGTAGATAGAAATGAATCAAGATTCAAAATAAATCTACTAATATTTTTGAAGTTAAAACACGGTTTTTATTTTGTAATTCCAAAATCAAGGTTTTCCCCCCAAAAGGTTGATTATTTCTTTCCCACTCGTGATACACACGACTCCCTTTAATGGTTGCTCTCTATCACTCGTTTATTTTTCGACTCAATATGAAGAAAAATTTTATTGGCGTCATCAAATATTGTGATTTTCACAAAATTGAGTGTATTGAAATTCAGCTGCTAATTAATTCAAATCTGCTCATAAACTACATCCCTTTTAGTGATAGCTTTCACACCGTTATTTGCTAACGTGTAGCTCTTTTCACTAACACAATTTCTATCTTATTATTTTTCTTTTTTTTTTTGTAAAAAGGTGATAGCTTTCACACCGTTATTTGCTAAGGTGTAGCTCTTTTCACCAATTTTTCTGAGACGGCAGCTACGCACCAACAATGGTTAGTCCTTTATTTTTCGCAAAATTTAAGACTTCCAAAATTAGGCAGCTGTTGCTGCTCAACACTTCTCCTTTTCATCATTTATTTTTTTAGGTGATAGCTTTCACACCGTTATTTGCTAACGTATAGCTCTTTTCATCAATGACTCCTTTTTTTTTTAGGGAATAGAATTTTTGCAGAAAATTATTTTTTAGTTAAGCATGAAAAATCAAAAACTCCACAAATTAAGTAAATTTCAGTTTTATTTTTCATCAACCGATTGATTCTTCTTTTCTCAAGGTAACGAATGACTCGATTTTATATGATAATTACAAGGTTTGGATAGAGAGATTAAGGCTCAAAAATTTTTGGAATATACAATTTTTTAACTGGTTAAAACGATTTTAGAAACTTGTATTTAGCTAATTTATTGGTGTTATGGCCAGATCTATAAATCTCAAAAAATCAAAATAATATATATATATATATATATATATATCAAGAAATATATATTCACTAAACCTAATCAATGCCAAATAATAAAAACACACCACACAATACACTAATCAAAACATACCACAATCAAAATCAAAATAAACATCATAGTTCAAACACCACAAAATAAACACACAAGTACGAAAACACCCCCAAACTTATAAGTAAAACTGTCCCGATTTTTTTTTAAAAAAAATAAAAGCAAAAGAGAAAACAGAAAACTCCCTGAAATTTTAGCTTTGTGATCCTCCAGGTGTGTCGTCAGGGATGTTTAGAAAACGGAAAAGCTTTTCAAATCACTTCTCCGTTTCTAATTGTCGCTCGATTATTTCATTCTGGTTTCTCAAAATTTCAGCCTGGGATGTTTCTAATCCCTGAACTCTTTCAAGCAAATTTTCCTCAAAAGGCGTCAACTCATGACCGGCATCCTCCTCGGCCTCATATTCCTCCTCCTCGCTACTATCCTCTTCCGGTTCCAAACGTGCCCGTTTGCTTCTCAACTGAGTACTTCGAAAAATACTACTTCGGCCGTTCAGTCGATCCCCATGTGTTAAAATATCACCCCCTGCCGAAATTTTTACTCTCTGGCTCCTGCAAATACCGGTGATAAGGCAGGGGTATGGCATCTTCTGCCTAGTCGGGACCATGCCGGCATAGTGACAAATAGTAGTGTAAATGTGAGTACCCAAATCCATTTTTACCCCTCGGCGGATAGCAAATAAACCTCGCAGGTGGCCAATGGAAACCGTCGTCAGAGTCGAAGTCGGGTAAATACTCCCGGCTGCCCACATCCATAAATACCAAGCATCATCCATTAGGTCCGCCTGGTTGTATCGGGGTTTGATTATCCCAATACTGTCATGCAACTCGCTCACTAACGCCCAACGTAAAACTCTATCATCCGGCACCTCTTCATTAGGTAAGATAGAAATATCAACCGCGTTAGTACAATTAACCCCCAAATACTTGTTAATGACATCCGGTGAAAAATTAATCGATTTCCCATTCACAGTAGTCTGATGATAAGTAGGCGACCCTACCTGCCCAATGGACTTGTTGAAAGAATTGTAAAAGTTTAGTGTCAAGGTCGGGTTACCATTTGGGAGATCGGAAACAAACTTTTCCCAGCCGTTGTCTATGAATTTTTGGATGAAAGGGGTAGTGATTGTGTCTCTATCCTCATCGCCAATGAAATCATCAAGATTGAACAATCTTTCCTTAATGCACTTTGTGTTTTGATTTCTTTGCGGTGGTGCCGGATCTTGAGATGACGAACCGACCTTTTCTTTTCCTTTTGACGATTTCTTCGGTGCCATCCCTGAAATTTAACAAAATCAACTTCTTTTCATCACACGACTATAATCATCAAGCAAAACCAATAAAAACATAAAAAAAATTCAAAGATTTTCGTTGTGGCATTTCGTCGGACACCTTGAGTTCATAGTTTTTTAACAAGTTTTTCTTATTCAAACTCAAATCCATAAAGCCACCAAAAATCAATGAATCAAATAACCACACAAATATCAACAATACTCACAAATGAACAAGATTTAATCAACGAATCATACGGAAATAAGAATCGAAAAACAAATATGAAGTGAAAAACTAAAACTCAAAAATATATAAATTGAAACAAGGATTGAAAGAGAACCTGATGATTATGTGTTAATGTTGATAAGTTAATGAATTGTATTGAGGAATTTGAGTTTTTAGAAAGTAGGGATTGATAGGGGAAAAAAATCGCACTGCCGGCCGCTTGGTGTCTCGTCTGTTTTGTGAATGTGTTACAAAGTCCGTTTTTTTAATACAGACGAGTAGTTACGGCCGTAACATATCCAAGTTACGGCCGTAAGATGCTTTCGTTTTTCTAACAGGTTTTAATGTTACGGCCGTATCCTTCCAGACTTACGGCCGTATAATGCTTTCGTTTTTTTGGAACTTGTTTTAGGATACGGCCGTAACATGCAATAGTTACGGCCGTAAGGTGCTTTCGGGAAAAATATAATGGAACAACATACGGCCGTATCTAATAACTTACGGCCGTATTTATTTATTTATATTTTTTTTTGTTTGTTTTTTAGAAAATTATAATTATTATATATGTGAGAATAATGAAAGAAAGACTCCCTGGATGATATGATCCTTGCTCTTGTTGTTGAATCTTTCCGTGTTACCCCCAAACTTATTTTGCGAAATAATAGAGATTGGGTTGCCTCCCAATAAGCGCTTTGTTTAACGTCCTTAGCTTGACTTCTCGTCATATTAATTAGGTGTTTCCAGCATTATGATTGACTTTGCTGTCGAGAATTCTCCTTCCAGATATGGCTTTAACCGTTGACCGTTTACTTTGAAACTCCTGTTGGTTGTATTATAAATCTCCACAGCTCCATGAGAAAACACCTCTTTGATCGTGTAAGGGCCTATCCATCGTGATCGCAGCTTACCCGGAAACAGACGCAGTCGTGCATTAAAAAGCAGAACTTGGTCTCCTGTTTTAAAATCTCTTCTTAGAATTCTGTTGTCATGCCATCTTTTTGTTTTTTCTTTGTAGATTTTGGCATTTTCATATGAGTCGAGTCGGATTTCATCCAACTCATTTAACTGCAGCAACCTTTTCTTTCCAGCCAACTGTTCGTCAAAGTTTAATTTTTTTATAGCCCAAAAAGCTCGATGTTCAAGTTCTACTGGCAGGTGACAGGCTTTTCCAAAAACCAGACAAAATGGAGACATGCCTATCGGTGTCTTATAGGCTGTTCTGTAAGCCTAGAGCGCATCATCCAGCTTTTTCGACCAATCTTTCCAAGATGAGTCGACTGTCATCTCAAGTATACGTTTCAGTTCACGATTGGAAACCTCGACTTGTCCACTGGTTTGTGGGTGATAAGAGGTAGCGACACGGTGTTTTACTCCGAATTTGGTCAATAGAGCCTTAACCTGGTGATTGCAGAAATGAGATCCGCCATCACTGATAATAACTCTCGGAGTTCCGAAGCGAGTGAATATATTTTTCTTTAGAAAATTTACCACGACCTTCGCTTCGTTTGTTGGTAATGCAACAGCCTCCACCCATTTAGATACGTAGTCTACAGCTACAAGGATGTATTCATTAGAGAACGATGATGGAAAGGGTCCCATGAAATCAATTCCCCAAACGTCGAAGATTTCAACTTCAAGGATGAAATTCATTGGCATTTCATTTCTTTTTGACATGTTTCCATGTCTTTGGAACCGGTCACACTTCGAGACAAGTGTATGTGCATCTTTGAACAGAGTGGGCCAATAGAATCCTGCTTCAAGAATTTTTGTCATGCTTTTGAACCCCAAAATGTCCTCCATAGTGAGAGGAATGACATCTTTCTAATACCTTCTCCATTTCTTCTTCCTATGCATCTCCTGATGATTTGATCATGTCCTCGTCGAACAACAGAGGATCTTCCCGATAATAGTATTTCAACTCGGAGAAGAATTTTTCTTTTGATGATGGGAAAAATTTGGGTGAATTGTTCCACTAACAAGGAAATTAACGATGTCGATACCATGGTGCATTTTGTTTTTCGGATATTAGAGATTTGGAGCAGTTGTTCATCCTAAATACTTCATTTATTTCCTTCTCTTGAGCATTGTTTTGGTCGAGTCTAGAGAGATGATCCGCCACTTGGTTTTCTCGTTCCCTTCTGTCTCTGATTTCTATGTCGAATTCTTGCATAAGTAGAACCCATCAGATTAGCCTTGACTTTGCATCTTGCTTTGTCATTAAATATTTCAAAGCTGAATGATCAGTGTAGACTATGACCTTTGATCCCAATAAGTAGGATCGAAATTTGTCAAAGGCATAAACCACTGCAAGCATCTGTTTTTCAGTTGTTGTGTAGTTCAGCTGAGTATCATTCATAGTCCTGCTAGCATAATGGATCACTTGCATCATTTTGTCCTTCTTCTGGCCCAGTACGGCCCCTACGGCATAATCACTTGCATCGCACATTAAAATGAAAGGAATAGTCCAATCAGGAGAAATGATGATTGGAGCTGATGTAAGCTTATCCTTCAAAGTTGCAAAGGCCACGTGGCATTCATTTGTGAAAAGGAATGGTGTATCTTTCTCAAGCAAAGAACAGAGAGGTTTTGCTATTTTTGAGAAATCTTTTATAAACCTCCGATAGAATCCTGCATGTCCGAGAAAACTCCTTACTCCTTTCATCGAAATTGGTGGAGGAAGTTTTGCAATCACTTGGATCTTTGCCTTATCGATTTCAATTCCATGTTGTGAGATTCTATGGCCAAGTACGATTCCTTCCTGGACCATGAAGTGACATTTCTCCCAATTGAGAACTATTTGCGTCTTCACATCTTGCCAAGACCATGCCTAAGTGATTTACGCATTTATCAAATGAATCTCCGAAAACCGAGAAATCGTCCATGAAAACTTCAATGAATTTTTCAACCATGTCTGAGAATATTGACATCATGCATCTTTGAAATGTGGCTGGAGCATTGCACAATCCGAATGGGATTCTTCTATAGGCAAATGTTCCATAAGGGCATGTGAATGTTGTTTTTATCTTGGTCTTCTGGGGCTATTACGATTTGGTTGTACCCTGAATAGTCGTCGAGAAAACAGTAGTAAGAATGTCCCGCCAATCTATCGAGCATCTGATCAATAAATGGGAGTGGAAAATGATCTTTCCTTGTCGTCTTGTTTAGTTTCCTGTAATCAATACACATTCTCCATCCTGTGATCGGTCGTGTTGGTATAAGTTCATTGTGCTCGTTCTCTATGATCGTGATTCCACTCTTTTTGGATACCATATGTACAGGGCTCACCCATGGACTATCTGAGATTGGATAAATGATTCCTGCGTAAAGTAATTTAAGAATATCTGCCTTCACAATTTCCTTCATGTTTGGATTCAAACGTCGTTGATGCTCAATTGAAAGTTTGCAGTCATCTTCCATCAAAATTTTGTGAGTGCATATAGAGGGGCTTATTCCTCTAATGTCTGCAATAGTCCATCCAATTGCTCTTTTGTGATTCCTCAATACCTTTAGTAATTTCCCTTCTTCAAGTTTGGTCAATATGTTAGATATGATGACCGGAAGTGTAGAGGAAATGCCCAAGTAAGCGTATCTCAAATGTGTGGGTAGAGGTTTGAGATCAAGTATTGGAGCTTCTTGTAAAGATGGGAGGGGTTTAGCGGAGCTTGTCCCCAGTTCTTCAAAATGTGAATGCCTTCTTAAGAGTGGTAGTGCTTCTAGATAGTTAACTATTTCGGCCAAGTGATATTCTTCTTCCATGCTGGTTAGAGAATTTTCTATACATGTCTCAAGAGGATCTTTAGATAGAATTTTCTCTAAAGACTTGTTCACCATGGCTTCGATTGCGTCTATTCTTAGACAATACTCATCTGTGAAGGGTTGATTCAAAGTTTTTAGGACATCGAAGATGACATGTTCGTCTTCTACTCTGAGAATTAGCTTTCCTTCATAGACGTCAATAAGAGCACGTCCGGTTGCGAGAAATGGTCGTCCCAAAATAATGGGAATATCCTGATCTTCTTCCATGTCAAGGATGATAAAATCTGCTGGAAATATGAATTTATCAACCTTGACGAGCACATCTTCTATTATCCCACGTGGATACTTGATTGACCGATCGGCTAATTGTAGTGAAACTGTTGTTGCTTTTGCTTCTCCCAAGTTCAATTTGTTGAAAATTGACAGGGGCATCAAGTTGATACTTGCCCCTAAATCACATAGAGCTTTGCCAAAATTCACTTCACCAATTGTACACGGGATTGTGAAAGTTCCCGGATCTTTTATCTTGGGTGGCAACTTCTTTTGTAGTATTGCGCTACATTCCTCTGTTAGCATGATAGTTTCGTATTCTTCAAGCCTTTGTTTGTTGGAAAGAATATCTTTCATAAATTTGGCATAGCTTGGCATTTGTGCCATAGCATCGGCAAAAGGAATGTTGATGTGTAGCTTTTTGAAAATTTCCAAGAATTTCCCGAATTGAGCATCGAGCTTGTGATTCTTCAACCGTTGAGGAAATGGGATAGGTGGAACATAAGATTTTGTAGTAACTGGACCTTTTTGAGATGAAGGTCCTGTATCAGATTCTTTTTCTGATTCTTGATTTTGTTTATTTTTTTTTTTCCAGATGATTTTCCATAGAAATTTCGGGCAACTGCACTCTACTTCTTGTTGTGATAACTTGGACATTTTCCATTGGATTTACCTCGGTATTGCTAGGTAACATGCCATGAGACCTTTCTGAAAGTATTTTGGCCATTTGGCCAACTTGGGTCTCCAGATTTTTAATTGAAGCATCATTGCGTTGTTGATACTTCAGTTGTTGTTCATCTAGCTTCGTGATTGCTTCTTCCCATCCGGGCTTCTTTTCTTGATGCGTTGGATTCAACACATTGTTGTTGTTTGCATAAGAAAAATTTGGATGATTTTTGTACCCTGGATTGTATGTTGGCCCGTAAGGATTGTATGCTTGCATTTGGAAATTCTGAGCATACGCCACTTGTTCTGGTGGTGGTGGTGACTGCTCCTATTGTACTAAGGGACAGATAGTGCTGTTGTGAGTTGCTCCACAAATTTCACATGAAAAAGCTGAAATTTGTGGAGTTTGCACCGTCTTCACAGATTGAGGAGTTGAAAAAGACATTTCCTCGACTTTCTTTGATAGAGCTTCAATTTTTGCCAACATAAGTGAATAAGAATCCACTTCAAAAACACCATTTGATTTCTTTTGGATATTTCTGTCTGGCCATCTTGCACTTTGTTCACTTATAACCTCAAAAAGATTATAAGCCTCTTTCATAGTTTTGTTGCCCAGTGAGCCATTTGATGATGAATCGACATTGGCTCGGCATGAAGGTAAAATTCCAGAATAGAAGTAATTGACTTGTGCTCCCAAATTGAAACCATGGTTAGGACATTTTCGTAGCATATCTTTGTATCTCTCCCATGCTTCGTGGAATGATTCTGAATCTTGTTGACGAAATGTAGAGATTTCGTATTTGAGTTTCGCCACTTTTATTGGTGGAAAGTATTTAGTGGTGAATTTTTAGACAAATTCGGGCCAATTTGTTATGCTTCGTGGTGGCAAAGTATCTAGCCACTCTCTTGCTCTGTCCTTCAAAGTGTGCACGAAAAGTCTCATTTTGATCGCCTCGTCATTTACATTTGGATATTTGAAATTTCCACATATCTCCACAAAATGGTTAATATGGATATATGGATTTTCGTCGGTTCTTCCATAGAATGAGTTGTTGTTGGAGAAGAGATTGATGACATCTGGGCGAATTTGAAAATTGTCCACTCCAAATGGTGGATAAATTACACTTGATTGAACGCTCAAAGATGGGGGGTTCATGAATTCCCCAAAGAGCATGTTGTCTTCATCTATTTCCGGCACAATAGGATATTGTTGATGTTGAATGTTTTGAACATTAGGTATTCCCCCCACCGGAGGAATTCTTTCGTTATCATTTCCTTGGGGGAGACGTGGATTTAGTTCGTCCGCCATTGATGGTGAAGAAATAATGTTTTTCTTTTGTTCTCTTCACCTTCTTCTGAATGTGGCTTCGATCTCGGGATCTAGTGAAACTAAATCGCGATTGTACGTCCTTCGCATAGACAAGAGAATCTACAACAAAGAAAAAATTGTATTTATAACAATAGTTAATAATGTAATTTTTTCAATTATAACTTATACTTCCCCGGCAACGGCGCAAAAAACTTGACACGCTTTTAGTGTAACTATCGCAAGTGCATGATATCGTATCAAGTAGTAAAGTGGACTTTTTGAGTCCGGTTTATCGATCCCACAAGGAAGTTTGGTTATAATTTGAATTATACACTATTAGTCTATTTTTATAGATACTATGATGAGTGAAACACACAATTAAAAAGTTTGGTTTAATATTTGCAAAGAAAATGCAATAATAGTTCTAATATTATAAGGAAATAAAAAGATAGCAATAGTAATAGATTGATTAACGATAAAATGAAATAGTTGGGATTACAAACTTAGTTCGTCATTAGTTATAAAAGATGTATAGGAGATCATAAAATGAATTTACTTATTATGTTGTGTAGATTCGATTTTCCTTAAAAAGACGGTTTCTCTTTCGAACTATAAAACGCCCCTTACATATTGAATCAATCCACTATATTTCTATGTTGATTGGCTTCAATACATAGCATTAGGATTTATGAAAATAACTCAAAGAATCATCTAAGGACTAGGGGTATATTTCTATCCCCTAGAACAACTTAGAGTGAAGATCATTTGATCTAATCAAACATATTTTCTTTCGAAACATATGAAGACCATAAATATCGTCATTTATTGGCCAAATAAATAAAGATTGTTAAAACAATGAAAATCACACACAATAATAAGTAATTCACAATAGATCTTTATACAAACATAAATAATATGACTAACCTTGTTTATAATCCCAACTAAAGATTACTTAGCCCATGAAGGGTTTATTACACATATTACAAGCTTGTGTGGTCATTATTAGTTGAATCAAGAGAAAGAATTGATCCTAACTCCCTTAGTAGATAAAGGAGATAGAAACAATAAACTCTCTGAACAACATATGTTATACCACACTACAAAGATCACTCAAGAACACAAGTGTGTTCTTCACACAAAAAGAAAAGTTTACAAAAAAAATGGAAAATTATAAGATGAATGATGAATGATGAAGGATCTAAGGGATCTATTTATACACCTAAAGTCATCTAATAGCTTCAAAACTCCAGCATTATTACATTAGATCGGATCAATGCCAGCCATCCCCTCAATAATACACAAAAAGTATAAAAAATTAGACAAATCATAGCAATCTGTCAAGGGTTACTAGTAACATTCGTGAGTTACGGCCGTAACTAGGGTGACTTACGGCCGTAACTCCTGAATGTTACGGCCATAACGTGGCTTCGTAAATTTGCTCATTTGAAGCTTTGATAGTTACGTTTTCAGCCCAAAATTTCTCAGACTTTGCGTTTTTGCCCTAGATCTTCTTCGGATGATAACTTTTGATATATAACTCTGATTTTGAATTCGAAAAGACTGCCGAATTCGTATCGGAAAGCCCTACAACATGAATATATCAAAATTCAATAAAGAGAATATTTATTAAACAAGTTGTTTCTTGAGTAATTCAGTTATTTAATCCGATCATCATCCGATAAAAATAAAATTATTAAAACTAATAAATTAAAAGCAAAAAATGAGTAGACTAGCTCAATTATGGGTGAATTTTATCGATACAAACCATGGATAAGTGTACAAAACTGACACTTATCATCTCTGTCAAGTTGGTTATGGACAGATTTGAAACCTTATCACAGGCCACATGATTAGTTGCAAGCCCCACCAAATGTAAGTTGTTCATGGGTGGCATACATGATGATGTTAAAGCAGATTTATTACAGATCGCTGGCTTTGCAGCTGGTAACTTACCTGTCAGATACCTGGGGGTGCCTCTATCTGATAAAAAAGTCACATGCCAGAAATATCTACCTATGATAGAACAGATTACAGGCAGGCTCAAACATTGGACCACCAAAATCTTGAGCTATGCAGGAAGAGAACAATTAGTGAGGAGTATACTTTTTTCTATGACAAACTATTGGATGCATGTGTTTGCTTTCCCTAAATAGGTTATAACACAAATTGAAGGCCATTGCAGATCATTTTTGTAGAGTGGGAAAGATACAATTACAAGGAAAAGCCCTGTAGCCTGGGAGAAAATTTGTACACCGAAAATCGCAGGAGGCCTGAATCTGATCAACCTCAGGATATGGAACAAAGCTAATCTTATGAAATTGCTATGGAGCTTGCAAACTAAAGCTGACAAAATGTGGGTAAGATGGATCCACGTGTACTACTTAAAGCAGGAGTCCTGCTCTGAATATACTGCTAGTACCATATGTTCATGGCTACTCAAATCAATATTGAAGATGAGGAGTCAAATTCCTCTAAGCATAGAATGGACTAATGCATAGCTGAAAGGTAGGATCAGAACAAGGAAACTTTACCTGGAGTTGCTTGGACAGATGGAGAATGTCAGTTGGAAAAGACTAAGATTTAGTAATGTAGCTAGACCAAGGGCACAATTTATCACATGGATGGCCTGCCTTGACAGGCTCCCCACAAAGGAGAGATTGCAGAGATTAGGCGTGTTACAAACAGTCTCATGTTCATGGTGTGGGATATCTGAAACAGTCCAACACCTGTTCTTTGAATGCCAATTCTCAAAAACTATATGGAATCAAGTTTTGAAATGGATGAAAATCACTCATGATCCTAAGGATTGGAACTCTGAGTTGGAATGGATACTGCAGAACACAAAGGGGAAGAGTCCCAAGCAACAACTGTTGAAAGCTGCCTTCATTGAGACAATCTACAAAATCTGGTATATGAGGAATATGCTAGTGTTCCAAGACAAAAAACTGGAAGATGATTATGTCTCGACCATAATAGAGGTGGTGAAGACCAGATGCAAGACAAAGCATGGTTTAGACAAGTTAATTGTAATATCCGCGTTTTCTATTTTTGGTAATTTCTATTTTCGGTGTATATTCGTTTCGGACAACTTGCTTGGCACTGTTTTGGAATTCTGAATCTATTTTGTTCTTGGAGTTTCTGCGTTTGGACGAGTCTCGATGATGTTTTTACGTAATTTCATATTGAGTTATATTTTATCGCATGTGTATTCGATTCTCGTTAAACTCATTCGATTTCGTCATTTTCCTATTTCCATGAGTTCGTATGGTTGAGTAGAGCATGTTGTGAGTTTCGGATTGTTAATCCGACGTTGTATCGTGATTTTCGGATGTTTGGGCCGTTTTTGTAATTTCCTATAAGTTTAGGGAATTTCACCTTGTTTGTTACTTTACGGACTCTCCGGTGATCGGGATTATATTCTCTTTCAACGCTCAGCTTTGTAGTCTTAAATATTCCGTGTTTATGTTTCCGGATTCTGGTCTTGCTTCGCATTTCGATATTTTTGTCTTTGTTAGCGTGATGTCTTGAGCAAGATCTTGATCGCTGCTGAGTAGCGCACGCTACTCCGGGTTTACTTGCGTGCGCTATCCGTGTGGTTAGCGACGCTAACACGGGTTCGTAGCGTGCGCTAACGATTTCACAGACGGAGGGTTCGGTATTTGCATCTTGGACTACGTAGCGTACGCTAATTCAGCGTTAACGCACGCTAATTCCTAGAATTAGCGCACGCTAATCATGTTAACTTGCGTACGCTAACTGGAGGACAGTAGGCAGACTGTTCGTCCACACCCCGTTAGAGCATGCTAATGCTTGTGCGTAGCGTGCGCTAAGCCTGTTTAATATAAATAGGACAGCAGCAGTCAACTTCGTCATTTTTCCATCATTTCTTATCCTTCTCGGCTTTGAGCGATTTCAGACAAGGGTTAGGGCCGATTCCGACTGAATATCATCATCCACTACCATCTGTGCATTCCTTGCATGAATTCTTCAAGTTCCTAACACTTTTCACCATCCGAATCAAGGTAAGAATCCCTGAAACCCTTGTTTTGAGATTTTGGGGAAATTTTGGGGATTTCTTGGGATTTGACTCTTTTAGTCCGAATTATCATTGGATTATCGCTAGACTTCGATCGTGTACTTGTAATCCTTCATTTTTATTGATGATTTGTGGTTTTAAACTCCAAGTTTTCCATTGTTCGTCACTTATAGTCGACGATACCCAAGTCATGATCGACAAATTGTTCCAACGGGTAGAATTAGAATTAATTCTTACCTTTCCGAATTAATGAGACTTGTTGTATACCGTTATTATGTTAGGAACGGATTTGGGAGGATTGTTCGGACCGAAACCTATTCCTTCGCCGTTTCCTTCGTTTCGTGTTATCCAAGGCAAGTACATGTGTTACATTCCATTATGTATGTTACGTTTTCAAAGTGAATGATGAATTGTGATTTCGGGTGCGTGAGTTGTGTTCCTTCCACCCGGAGCGTTCGACGGGATGTCTGGGGGTCGATACTAAGGGGTACGACCGCGGAAGTGGACTTGGGTGTGTGTGTGATTGAACTTCCACCCGGAGTGTCCGACGGGATGTCTGGGGGTCGATACTAAGGGGTACGGCCGCGAAAGTGGTATCCCACCCGGAGCATTCGACGGGATGTCTGGGGGTCGATACTAAGGGGTACGGCCATGGGATACCAGTTGTGATTTTCTGATATCGTGATGATTGAAACTGATTTGATTGCCAATGTAGTATTCCGGAATATTTATGGCAAATGATTTCTGATTGAGATGATTGTGTAAAAACCGTATTTGTATATAATGTTGTGCAATTGTGTACTTGCACTAGCTATTTGAATGCTAACCCCTTAAATAGGGGAAATGCGTCTTATGCATTTCAGGTACCGGAAGAGCTGAGGAGCAGGCACGGGACATGCACGCAAAGGATGGGCTGGCTTGATGATGTGGCTCGAGTCTGTATTTTTATGTTTTGTCATTGCATTTGTCGAGTACTGGACTTAGACTGTTTATTTTTAAATCTGGTTTAAATCCCCTGCGTGGGAATGAATTGGTATTTAACTTACGTTGCATGGACTCCGTTAAAATGTTTTGGCCGAGGTCACGACCTTATTTACTATTGAATGCATCTTTTGGGATATCATTGTGGTTTACGTGTCTTGAGTTAGCCTGGTAGACCTTACGGGGGTTCTACGGCGTGTAATGTCCCATTTGTGAATTGGGGTGTTACATTAATTACTAGGCTAGAAGGAACAGTTTGATGTAAAACTTCTTTCTTCCTTCATTTTCTGTCATATTGATATACTAGTCTACTAGTGGCCTCGACAAAGTCGGCTTGTACTTTCTTATGTCTTTTGGAATAAAAATTTCTTTTCATTTCAAAAAGAATAATTGATTAGTAAAGTATTTATTTCACAAATGATATTAAACTCATCAGATAGTAGATTGACATTTAAATTTCAAAGACTTCGATCAATTTTTTTATTGCGACAAGAATGATGTAATCGTAAACAGAACAGCTAATGTAATTTACAAAGAAATGCTATAAAATTTATGGTGAATGATTGGGTATTATGCGTTTATACGTAATGTTTTCTTATGTTCCCGTATTTTATACGGGTGGTATACTAATACTTAAATATATATTTAAAAAATGAAATAACTGAAGTACTAAAAATGAACCTAATAGTGAAGAGAAAAAAAGAAGAAAAACTTAAAACAAGAGGGAAAAAAAGAAAAAAAATCCTAAGAAAAATAAAAGAAATAAAAAACTAGTTAAAAAATAAAGAACACTAAATTTATGAATTGATCTCATACTACAAGTAGTAATCTTACACAAATATTTGAAGTTCCAGAATCCGGCACCATTGTACTTCTGTAACACCCCCAAAACCATCCGGGATATTACAGCGCCGTGGGTCCCGCGCCGGAACCCACCAAGCTAAAAACCATTTCAAAAACGGCAAAAGACCGATGACGGTAATATTTTAAATACTCAAATATTTTCAAAATATAGTTCTCAAATACCGTCATCAAATACTATTTGAAAATACAAAGCGAAATGTCAAATCTCGACAGTTTCAAAATGTACGTTAAGCCACCACTTAAACGTACCGATAAAATATTTTAGGGAATCGGTTTAACGAAATGACCCAAGTTCGCAAAATGCCAAAAGGCCATTTGAAAGTATACATGAGTTGGTAGAAATACCAGAAAGCCATTTTAAAATACACACGCAGCAGATAAAAACACAGTTCAAAATACACAATTGCAGCGGAAATAAAACAACCAGAAAGAATACTCAATTCTCCGAAAACATGCCACAACCAGTATCACCCGGGAAGCTCATCTCTTCACGACCGCTACTAGCTCGATCTCCGAGTACCTAAAATAAATCCCACGACGGGGTCAGCCACAATACTCAACAATGATAACGATCACATCATCATAAATAATTACATACCAATGCGACATCAATGTAAGAATACTATCAATGTAATCTTACCATCGTAACCTTACAAATCCATAACAATCTTTACCATAATCCACATTTCGCATTCTCAAATGACGAAATGAACTCACAACAAACATCTGTACTGTAATCAAACAATACCAAGAATCCTCAAAACATCATCATAGCTCATAAGCGTGAACTGACTCATCCGTGCCAAATCCTATCCGTCGGATTTGCACCGTCAAATCTCAGTCTGGATAAAAACCAATATAACACAATATATCTGTAGATCAACTACTACAAGACAAATATAACAAGTCCTGAAACATCGACGTACAGTCCGAATGCTCATACGATCAATAACAATGATCAACCAATAGCTCGACCGAGAATATCACTGACATGATAACTCCGATACTACCAATGAAGGATCGACAATAATCAAGAATACCATAAACATGATAAACTCCAACATGATCAACAAAGGATCAACAATAACCGAGAATACCCTCAACGAGGTAAACTCCAATACGATCAACAAAGGATCAACAATTACTGAGAATACCATCAACAAGGTAAACTCCAAATGATCAACAATAATGGATCTCAAAGAAATAACTCCGACTGTCGAACATACCCCTCGGGCGTATGAACAACCAGTCGCAAACCGTCGAACATATCCAATCATACATGGACTATGAACGACCAAACAATATGGCTCAAAGATGGGCGTCACAGTACGCCCGATCCGGAATGTGTCCGTGCACATGCCCACCCCGTATACGGAATCCAGGATATACGTGGGACATGTACCTAATTAGCCTCACGAACTACGTCTCGTGTGCACTATTCAATGCGGAAACATCCACGCATAACGATAGTGTGCCCAGCTAAAAATCATACATAAAAACCAATCGGCATGCAGATATGACTCCAGACATGTCACGATGCAACATGACCACGAAACTCAAAGAATCACATATCCAATAAGGATCGAAAGACTCACTGAAGTAAACAATGACACGGATAATGAAAGATCAACATGACCGACAATATCTAAACAAACATCCTGAGATCACAATCTCTAAAGAATGACCAATGCGAGCAACAATCTAAACACTACCGTCCTGGGATCAACATCCCTCATCGAACAACCAATACGAATCTCATTATACGAAACCTCAACATATACAACAACTCAATATACTAATTATTCCCATAACTGAACAATGCTTAAATTACCTCAAAGCCGAAGCCAATATCCTTTCCACGAACAAATCATCATCCCGACAATTTACATTTATAATATCATTGCTATATGAATTATAAATGAAATGAAAGCGAAACCATTCATTAAATATTATAATCTGAACAAGTATAAACTTGCCTCGATACCGATACCACGAAGCTGTTACCAAAATCCATTGCCTTCGTCTACGAGCTCCTCAGCCCCGACCAAAAGCAATCTACGAACTCTTCAGCCTCAACCGCGACATAACGATCATAATCCACGATCAATTATCACAACTATTGCAATAATCGATTAACTACAAGTTTGATAACAATCAATAACCGACCTAGCCAACCAATCAAATTCAACGTCTCAACAATACCTCGATCATATACAAGACCGAACAATACAACTCAAACAATTATGAACTCATGTACACAATACCAACCGCAACTCAACAGTCATAATTAACAATCAATATAACTGATCAAAAATCCAACGGTTCCACAATGTCTCGATTAAACACAGTCTGAACAATCCAAATCAAACCATCACGAATTCATAATCACAATGCGAAAATACTGCATTGTCTGCCTACTTAGAGCACGTTAAACACATAACGTAGGGTGCGCTAAGTCGCTCCCGCTAGCGTGCGCTAGCCAGTAAGCTTAGAGTGCGTTAATGTTGTACAGTTGCATGCATTCCAAGCATCGACTAACACTTTACGACTACGAATATGAATGAAAAGAAAATCATACTCCAAGATTAACAATAACTTTCCAAATTCAATCTCATCATCCTACTACGACAACCTGGTATGATAACAAAAGTAATTGTCGACCAACTACGACGATTATACCAATACAGCTGTCTTAGTTCTCAATTTATTTTACCCATACTGTATAGACACCAACCTATCCAGTATATCTCAGATAAAATAATGCGAAAAATTTATACTGAAAATTCGGGTATTACATACTACCCCCTTAAAATAAGTTTCGTCCTCGAAACTTGCAATCCTGTCACAAACAACAGATCAACCCAGAATTTCCCAAACTCATCGCAAAAGCAATCAATCATCGCCACAAGCGAATAACCAAAACAGTATACTTACAGGTACGTAAAGTCTATGATCTCCCGTGATACTAGCACACGAATCCCATACGAAGTCTCAACACAACCAACACACACCAATATCACAAATAACAGTTTAAAAATATCTCAAAAATTTTGGAACCTCCAAAAATCTGTTTGACTCAAAAGTCAAGAAAATCATTTTCAAAAGTCACGCTACTACCGTACTGGTAGAGCCACATAACACACATGCCCGGGTTTCACAAAACCCAAGCTCCGAATGTGTGTATCATTTCGAGACTTGATCTCTTTATGATTTTGTTGATATCAGGGGATTGTTTGATACGACACCCTTCGGCAAATTATGCCAAATGTTATTATTGTTCATAAATGGTCGGTTCAAGGCATTGCGATACTTGTTGGTAATATTTATACTTGTTGGTAATATTGTTGTCGATAGCTGGTTCGCGGTATCGATGTGTCGATTGTTGTTATAAATATTGATGTCGATTTAAGACATAGTTGTAATCATTGTTATTGATATTGGTGTTTCGTTATTGATGTTGTATTGGCCGATTGAAGGCATTGACATATTCGATTATTATCTTCGTTATCGGTATCCAATTAAAGGTGTCGAGACATCTGTGGTATTGTTGTTATTGATTGACCGTTCTAAGGTAATCGATGTATTGAATTGGGACTGTCGAAGACATTTCCCATCTGTTGTATCGTTGTTATCGATTGACCGTTCTAAGGTAATCGATATATTGAATTGGGACTATCGAAGACATTTCCCATCCGTTGTATCATTGTTATTGATTGGCCGTTCTAAGGTAATCGAGATATTGAATTGGGATTATCGAGGATAGTTCCCATCCGTTGTGTCATTGTTATCGATGAGCCATTCTAAGGCAATCAAGGTATTGCATTGGGATTATCGAAGAGAGTTCCCATCCATCGTGTCGTTATCGATTGGCCATTATAAGGCAATCGAGGTATTTGAATTGGGATCGCCGAGGACGGTGCCTATCCGTGAGTTGTTGTTGTCGTGTTGGCCGACTCAAGGCAGCACACTATCATTCTTGTAAACTCGGTAATTTTGTGATCGTTGAGGGTTGAGGATTCCAAGATTGTTGTGTTGTGATTGTTGATCGCGTTAATCGGTCCTTAGGGATTGTGATCCCAGGATGGTTGTTTTGGATATTGTTGGTCGTGTCGATCTTTCATTATCCGTGTGTCATCGTTCACTTTGGTGAGTCTTTTGACCCGTATTGGATGTGTTATCCTTTGAGTTTCGTTGTCATGTTGCATCGTGACATATCTGGAATCATATCTGCGTGTCGATTGGTTATGTATAGGATTTTTAGCCAGGCACACGATGGTCATGCGTGGATGTTTCCGCATTGGACTGTGCACACGAGACGTAGTTCGTGAGGCTAATTAGGTACATTGTCCCACGTATATTCTGGATTCCGTATACGGGGTGGACATGTGCACGGACACATTTCCGAATCGGGCGTACTGTGATGTCCCTCTTGAGTTTTATTGTTTTGGTCGTTCATAGTCCATGTTATATTGGATATGTCCGACGATTTGCGACTGGTTGTTCATATGCCGAGGGGTATGTTCGACAGTCGGGTTTGTTTCTTTGAGATCCGTATTGTGATGATATACAGCTTCGGGCTGTTCGGCTTTTAGGCCAATGTGATGATTGGCAGCTTCGGCTGAGTGGTTTTCAGACCATTGTGATATTGTGGCAGCTTCGGCTGAGGGCTTTCAGGCCATTGTGATATTTTGGTATTTATGTTGGAGCCTTCAGGCACTGTGATTTGTCTCTAGTCAGCGTTGGTTTGGTTTACCTTCGGGTAATTTCATTGTTGTGTTCTATATTGATGATTCGCCGTTGGGCACTTGTGTTCTAACCTGTTGAGCAGGTATTGATCGTATGTTGTGGGCATAATATTTCATGAATGCTCGGTTCTTACCTTGGTTTGTGAGCATCTCGTATTGCCATTGTTGTACCATTTATTTTGCCTTTGGATGCATATCATGTTGTGCATGTATTTGATATTCATTATCTGGATGACTGACCCCATGGGGGCGAAACATGTTTTAATGTTTTAGGTGTTTGCGAGGAGAGAGTTGAGACACAGGGGCATGACATTGGCGACGAGGCATTCGAGCGATACTATTCCGAGATGTTTTGGTGTTCATGTCGGTCAGACAATTTTGAGTACTCCAGTTTTATCAGTTGTTGTCATTTTGTATTATTCGAGCAAGACTCGTGGATGTTGTTGTATTTTTATTTTGGCCATCCACTCTGCCGTGTAGTGCGAGTGTGCCGATGAGGACGTCGGGCCCCTTGAGGGGGGTGGATTGTGATATCCCACATCGACTAGCGGAGAGGGGGTGATGTGCCTTATATGTGCATGTCCGCCTCCAAATAGCATGAGGCCTTTTGGGAGCCCAGTGGCTTCGGGGAGATGGGAACTCCGAAGTTAAGCGTGCTTGGGCGAGAGAGTCAATAATAACGTTTCCAAACTATCTTATCAAAATATTTTCCTTTTAAAAAAAGGGGTTTTCAAACTAGATCTTTTGACTCATTGGGCTTGTTTAAAGTTTCATTGGTGTTATGATCCGTAAAGAGAATATGGTTATGCGATTATCTTTCACCTTGTTGTAAGCGAGTGCTTTTCTGTGTTGACTATGGGAATGCGTGGTTTGTGTTAAGGCTTCGCGGCTGTTGAATTTTGTGTTGATATTGTTCGTATATCTTGTAGATTATGTACTTGCACTAGCAAAATAGTGGAATTTTACTAACCCCCGAGAATCAAGGAGTGGACGTCTGTATTTGCATTCAAGTCTTCTTTCATGGAAAACATAAATAAGAATGATACTTGTATGTTTCCTCTTTGCCAAAATTTCATATTGAATTCGTGGAATTTAATTTGACCGAATAAATAGTTTTGGCCAAGTACATATTTTTTTTCACAAATAGTGAATATAATTTGCCCAAATGAATATTTTTTTTCACAATTATTTAATTATATTCATTTCTCCTAAAATCTAGAATGCATATTTTTCATGAAACTTCACAACTCTTTTTCATCTAAATAAAAAGATATTTAGATGTTTCCTCCCAATAAAAATTGGTGTAAATCAGTAGAAATCAATTTTTGCCAGTAAAAAGCAATTTCAATTAGTAAAAATTAGTTTAATTCAAAAATCAGGTGAAGAGCCTATATTATCCACTTTTTCAGACATTGTTTGACCTACAGTAAAAAGTAATGATTCTCAATCCTACAAGAAATAAATATTCTTACAATTTAAACATTCCCAATATTCAAAATTATAATTTTAAATCCCAATGAATACTTACGTAAACATCCCCGTAAATATTTCGACTAAGAAAACTGTTGGACCGATGTCCATAACATACTTGGTTTTATTGTCTACCGAATTTTTAAGAAAATGAGTTTTACTACGAAAATTATTTTACTCCTAGTAATCCATAAAGAGGCTGAAGGGGAGCCTTGGCGCAGCAGTAAGAGGTGTTGCCGTGTGACCTGTGGTCACGAGTTCGAGTCCTAGGAGCGACCTCTTGCCAATTTAATTGGAGGGAAGACTTGCCCCCTATACAGCCTTGTGGTGGGACCCTTTAAATAAGTATAACACTACTATTAAACTCTATCATCAAATCCTAAGATGTCGTAAAATAGAAGATATATGAAGAGTAAACTTAATCAAACTAAGCAGAGAAATCGGGAGTACAGGCTGGCCATCACATGTTCCACATTTTATTAGATATAGTTTACAATGCATAACTGAGGCATATGTGTTGCAGATGAGTATGGAGGAGTTCACTGTTTGTAGTATCTACCATAGATTTGGACATAATATATGCCGGATGTTTGCGAGTGTGTGCAAATATCGTACAAATTCACAATTATTATGCCAGCTCGAGTTATCAATGAGTCCTATATTTGGTATGCATACTCAAGTGTAATAATGACATCGTAACCTTCATCCTCTTTGCATTTGCCGCTATTAGAGAGCAAGCGTGAGAGGGGGGGGGGGGGGGGGGGGGGGGGGAGGGAGGGTGAGAGAGAGAGAGAGAGAGAGAGAGAGAGAGAGAGAGAGAGAGAGAGATTGGGTTAGGATCATGGGTCATGATGCTGACATAGAAAAAGTTAGTCATCCAATGGTTTTAGTTGGAAATCCTGAAGAAGCACGAGTCGGGCTTGCCCGCCATACTCCTCTGGCAAGGCTTCTTCACCAATATCCCTTATGAATTCTCTACTTTCCTCTTCATTGGTCACAATCACAACCTGAACAAGCATTTTTCAGAGACAGTAATCCAAGTATGACTTTTAAACAAGCAAGAATCAATCATTCTGGGTTAACTACAAAAAACTACCCCTGGGTTTAGTTAATTACAAAAAAAAATCATTTTTCTCTTTTAAAATTACAAATAGTACTCGACTGTTTGTATTTTACCTTTCAAACACCCCCCTTCTTAGTGGTGCGGGTGCCTCTGTAAGACATAAACAAACTCCTGAAGTTTAGTCTAATTACAAAAAAAAAAAAAAAAAAAAAACAACTGCAATTTTTAAAATTGAAACACGTCCGATATTTGAAATTTGAAAAACGTCCAGTCGGGTATTTTTGCAATATGACCGGACATTGGAGTAGCTCTTGTAATAATAATTTTTGTTTAGGTTAGCTAATCCAACTTAAGAGCATAAGACCGACAGCTTAAGAGCAAATAATCTGAAGGCAGCTACTGAAAAAGCTGAATGCATGTAAAGAGATTGGAGTTTGAGTAGCAATAATAGTAATTGTTACATTTATACCTTTTCTCGAGTAGCTTTCTCAAGGAAGCGTGAAACAAATCTCCAAACACGCACGAAAAACCCAGGCATGTGTAGCATGTATAACTTGGCCAAGCGCTCGGGGTAATATGCCTATGCCGACAAGAACATTTAATGCAAATAATTTCATCATGGAAAAACAAAAATGAATCATCAAATAATTTTTTTAGCATGGGAAAATTGCAAATCTGGTCTTGTAACTTTAAAGGCGGTAGCAAAAACGGTCCTGCAAAATACATGAATAAAAAAATAGTCCTGTTACTATAGAAATGTCCCCATTTTTATCATGCAAAATACACAGTTTGCAAAACAGTCATATAACTACATAACAATCTCGATTTTAGTCCTAAAAGTTAAATATCTACGGGAATATTTTGCAAACGTGCATTTTGCAGACGATATGTCTTAGGCATATAAGTTAGGGAGCGTAGCTTAATCCAAAACCATGGTCAAAGGTAAAGGGTTGATCATGTGGAACCGATATGGAAATAATATCGTCACAATTCATCCCCTTTCAAACCAGATCCACGGACGGCACACTCCAGGTGGCAACTCATACCAAGGCCCACTTCCCGGGTGGCAACCCTCCTTGGGCCCACATCCGAGGTGACAACCCCTGGACCCACCATCTGAATCCAGTAGGCCGAACCAAATTGTTAGGCATATAAGCTAGGGAGCCCTAAATTAACCCAAAACCATGGTCAAAGGTAAAGGATCGACTCCCACTTATTTACCCTTCCCACACTTTCATGTGGAACCGATGTGGGATATCATAACAAAATATGAGTTGACGTAGCTGCACGGCGTATTTTTTACAGGACTAACTTTGCAATTTTGCCTTTTAGCACACTACATAGTAGTAGAATACTAACTGTGCTGTTTCATAATCTGCTATGATATTTGCAAACCTCCACAGATAATCAGTTCTAGTCTAGCATGATTAGTCACAGGATAGCCAAGACACAATCCTTGGACAATATTTTCTGGTTTTATTTCATTACTTTACACCAGTAGACAGACAAGATTTGCATTAGTAGAAACTAGAGCCAGATCACTTACTTGCAAGAACTGAAAGCCAGTGATTAAACCACGAGCATCGATGTTTTTGTAGGAAATTCGTTGCAGATCAAGAATGGCAATCAGCTTTTCGTTTCCTATTTCTTTGCCTCTGAAAGAACTGAAAATCAAACAGACCAAAGTTCAAGTCGGAACAGAAACCTCGTTCGTCAGAACCAACGATACAATTTCTGTGACTATCCTAAAAGCATATGAAAACTTATAACAGGAAAAAATCTGAAGTCGGAACATTCTAGTTTATCTGCTCCACACGTGGAGAACTGCTTAAATGACTACTCCGTATAAGTTATAACGTAAATATAGTCCTTTAACAACGTAAGAAAGTATAAGTAACTGAGAATCAAGAGTTGGTAATCGTACAAACAGAAGCTAGAAGTTGAATCATTTTAAACTGTAAAAGTACTTAATTTGGTTGTAAAAGTCAAACCAGAAGGAAATGAGAAATTTAAAACATTCCTCCCCCTTGTTTAATTTGATAAAAGGAAGCTGAAGCTGAAGCAAAAGCTGGCATCTGCATATACTAATAAGTGTTTTTTTATTCCCCTAGCCAAAAGCTGATAACTTCTTTTTTCGTATCTGCAAACACTCATCGCCACATTAAAATAAAAACTGAAATATACCTTGCAATGACTTTGTCCAGTATATGAGCCACGAACTCTGCACCGTGAGAAAAGGTTTTGCATCAGAAAAACAAATCTTTTTTTATGCAGCTTTTTTTTATGCATATACTAGTCAAGCTCCATGATGTACGTGTTGATTTTTCAATATCAACCACATAATGTGACATGACTATAGCAATTATCTCGAATCATCACTGTCTCATGATATTTTCCATGTAACCTGTAAAACCTATGATGTTGATGGTTTTGAAATTTCATCTCACTTCTCCTTCGTATTAAGCTTGCGACAGGAAGGCCATCCGTGTGAAACTTTGCCACTTTGTTAGTTGCATGAATTGTGGTGTTAACTAATTTTAGTCAATTAATTTTAGTCTATCCACTTGCTTGTCTCCAGTTCAGGTTACAGAAATAACATATTGTTTTGTTCAAGTGTACATTTTCCAAAACACTCATACCTTTGCATTTGATTCTTCTTAAACTCCTTTTTTGTATTCTCTAGTATAGAGAGTTGGGAGAATGGCGTGAGTTACTCAAAGATTTGTAAGAGTGTATGGATTGGGTGTCGGGGTGAAAGAAGTCCTTATGAATGTAAAAATGTGAGATAGTGGAATTTCTGTTTGTGGACTGTGGTTTTTTCTTCGTCACGTAAATTCTTCTGTTGGTTTTATTTATTTATTATCTTATCGGTTGATTCTGTTTATCCATATGAATGAATGTGCTATTGTTTTTTTCCAATAAATGGTATAGAGTTCAGGTTGGAGGACTTTCCGAATATGCTATGTGGTTGAAACTTAGCCTGATTTTTCACATTAGAAAAGATTTCTTGAGCAGTTTGTTCCATTAGTCTCTCTAAGTTCTTTATCAACCAAGTCCCAATCAGTTGACTAATAATAATAGACTAAAAACTATCACAGAAATCTTATTCAACATTACAACCTAAAGAAACATGAATTTTGAAGAAGTTACTTTTGAACTGAAGCTGATCCTTTGAAGGAAAATGCTTGCTAGCTTTGACTATCACAACAGGATTTCCTTCTCTTGATAAACCCTGCAAATAGATCTTTTCTCCACTTAATTCATCTTCAACCTCCGAATCAGGAATATAATCGAGGGGCACAAACGAAGCCCGCCATTTTTGCCACTGCAAAAACATATTTGCAGCTTTTTCTGTGTCTGATGATCTTGCAATCAAGAATCTCATCAGAGTAGGGTCTTCATATCTCTGAAAAAGAAAAGGGCCGTCCTTTTTTAGTTAAGAAATAGATTTATTTTTAAATGATTATTATGGATATACACGTTAATTAAACATAAAAAATATTACCTCAGTGGAAGAACCAAGCCTTTGAACTGATTCCCTCATCTTGGCTAGTGCCAGTTCTTGATTATGGACCATTTTCTTGTTCTTACACTTTGAGATAATAATGCTAAAGATTGCAGTCTCGCACTCGGACTGAAGAGAAAGGAAGGAATAGACGACTTTGCTACTTTCAGCTGTCGATCCTAACAATTCTTTGTTTTTTCAACATTTTATATTGAATCAATTTTTTTATTGTTATACTTTTATCCCATGTTGCAATTGTTTTGGGAGATTGATTACGTTTCTATCATTCTTGGATTTATGTTGTTCTAATACTGATTAGAATTAGAGGTGGTCGGTGGGTCGATCGGCCTAGCCCAGCCCAGCCCTACACGGATTTTCTAATGCGGGTTGCTTCGGTCCAGGACCAAGCCCAGTCTCCCTGAATACTTGGACAGTCTCGGTCCCGAACTCTCTAGCCCTGGTCGAGTCCATCCCGACCCGCCCCCTAGCCCAGACCTACCCGACCCCAGCCCAGCTCAGCCCCTAGCCCATCCGCAGTCCACCCGCAGTCCATCCCGATCCACCCCAAACCCACCCCAAGCCCATACAGTCCATCGTCTAAATTTGAATGGGGTTGTGCCGGGACCCATGCCATGTGGCACCAACGGATTGGTTGGTGCACTAGCCGTTGCCCAACGGCCAGCCCATGAATCGGGCCTAAAGGCTAGAATTTAAAAAAAAAATGAAAAATCATCTTATAACGCCCACCTCCTCTTAACCATTTTCCACACCAACAACTATATTTTTTTTCACAATTCTCAAGTTTTCACAACTGGTATTATTATTTTTTGTTAAGTAACTTTGTATAATTATATTAATCTAAATATATCTTTATTAAAAAAATTACTATGACGGGCGGATAAAAAAACGTTCATCATGAAGCAATCGACGACAATGATATCAACTTGCATTTCGGTAAGGTTATTATACTTTGTATTACTTTTTTATGCTTACTAGAGTTTATTTATTTAGTACTTATTATTATTATAAATTATTATTAGTCCACAACCTCTCTCAAGACTCTACTATCATGCCATCTACGGCCGAAGCTTCAAATAAAAAAAAAAATCATGGGTTTGGGCATTTTATGAGAGGACTCTCGGTACCGTACCAACGCATTGTAAAATGACTCGTCTTGTATGCAAAAATCAAAAGAAAACTACTACTTTTTTGTGGAAGATTGGTACCGAAACCGGAACACTGGCTCGTCATTTGGCAAATGACCACGGTATGATTAAGGATAATCATGATCAAGAACGTTCGGATGATCAATATTAACTATTCGGCTATTTCTCAAAAGCGCTCGGTGGAGGTATGCCTTCCGTTTACAATCAACAAAAATTAGTTGACGGATTTGCTAAATATATTACTCTTGATGAATTGCCTTTAAGTCATGGTGAGAATCAAAATTTTGAAATTATGATTTGGACTTTAATGCAACCAGCATATAGAAGAATACCAAGGAATGTATATATATGTGTGTGTGTGTGTTTCAGGAGAAAGTAAAAGACTGTAAATACGAGTCAATCAATTGTATTCATAACACTGATAGAGGGGCCTTTATATAGGCATTACAATGAGAGTCCTTCCATACATAGGATTCATAAATAAGGTAAGACATCTAATAGGATCCTACTACCTCTAGAAGGATCTAGAACCTTCCATCTATGTATCTACAACCAGTATTAGGTAAGACACATCACGGGAATAATAATTCCTGGAACACTCCTCCTGTGTCGAGCACTAATACAACAATGGTGCAGAAGATGTTGCCTTCGTAAAAACCTATTTCAAGTCAAAACAAAATCCCATGGGAAAAATAAAGGCTTGATGAGGAAAAGATTGCAACGCACCAATATAACATGTCATGTATACTCCCCCTGATGTATACATAATGACTCCACCTGATGAGTACCTCAAATCATAGGAGTCAGATGCCAAGTTGCCCTCACAACTATACCAAGAAAAAACCTAGTGGGAAAAATACCTCTTGGTCTAAGTTGAACAGAAGTACAACGCATCATTGTATGGATGTTCTCATAGGTCGTCTCGTTAAAAACCTTACCAGGTGAAAATCCAATGGGAAAAAACAAACCTTGGTCTAAGGAAAAAAAGAGCGCGACACATCCAAAGTGCACAATCGCTAAAGACTTATCCGAAAATCAAGTTTTCTAAAGTCTTGACCTCCATGCACTAAATCAGTCATAACTTCTTCGATTCAATAGGTATCAACGAAACTGTAAGAACTTATGAAAACTAGACACCCATAGCTTTTCATTCACATATAGTACGTAACCTAGATCGACCTGAGCATATCACAAAGCTCTATCGAAGTTGACTCAGCAAATTACTGGACATATCCTGTCCTACTTTGTAACAATAGTCATATGTCACACAACATGATGGATGTGATCAAATGGTTGGTTTCCTTGGAAAGTAGACACAAACCTTTACAATGGTACCAATTTCACCATTTTCCAACAAGTGAGCTGCCCTGTAGGTCATATGGGAGACAGACCAACACATTCTGGGCAGATTTGGGTATCAGTTTAAGTGTCCTTTTATCGAGATAGAGCGATCTTCAAGCTTCTTGTCAATCACAGACATTGCGTGAGTGCATCCTAGGCCATCATCACAGTGGCTTTACTGGATTATTACGAATGAGTACATCGAGTCAAAAATGAGTACATAATACCGTACTTTTCTCTTAAGACTGCATCATCACTTAAGTGAGCCAAGTCTTTTTATGACTTCGACTGGTCATTGGGAATCATATAGGCATTACTTTATCGTCTATTAGGGAAATCGTCCCTTAGATTGCCTTAAACCGATTGATGAATACACATCATCAAGTGTCCCCAAGATCCTTTCATTCTTAACTTTGGATTTAGCATAATCTCTTAGTCTCACAAGAGTACATCACTATAAACCCTTAGTTTCACATGCAAAAACTTCATATCTCTTCCAAATCAAGTATATACTTAGTATGCGTTCCCGACAATCACTTGTCGACGCGCTCCATGGTCAGGAGCCACTTGATTTGAGTATGATCCACCACGAGATCCTTTTATCACTTAACTTAGTTCCCCACTAAGATAAGATTTAACCACAAGTTGCACGTCAGTTTTTGGGAAACTATCTAACTGAAAAGATAGTAGATGCTATAACATCCATTACGATAGCACAACTAAGTTTTGTGTCATCGTAGTCGATTCCAATGCGTTCATGAGAAACCTCGCGTCATGAGGTGAGTTTAACTTCTTCTCTCAGTCGCTTTAACAAAGTATACAGATAGATATTATCTTTGGAGTGTCGGCACCACTTCAACAAAGGGCTATCACTTTGTTTATACTGGAGTCGCATATGTTTCCATTTTAGGCCAGTGATACAACGTTGTAGATTTTAAACAAAGTATGGTTCGATTAAACTCACATTCCACGTCCTCATGAACCAGCTTTATTCATAGAGTACTCTTTATGGATTGGCATTCATTGAGGCGTCCCTCAATGATGACTTTAATCCAGAATCACATGAGACAGGTGAGTTTATTTGATCATATGATCAAGTTTCATGTACCAAACTCGCATACATTCTTAGCGAGAGTATTTATCGAACCAAGTGGCATCCCAATACTCGATGAGATCCACAGCCTAGTAACACCGTCTACCACAATTTGTGGTGTTACTATATCACCATTCATAGGTGACGAACGTCCATGACCGGACACAATCCTTGCAGACATGTTTGCAGCATGTATTTAATCTCGTCACTTTAGGGAACTTTGTGAGGCACATTAGGGACAAACTACGACAATTTCAAGTCGTTCTACTCGAACATGGTCGTTCGCATCTCCCCCTAATGACGGGAAGACTAACTCATCAAAGTGACTTATGAGATCGTCTGCAATGTATATTTTAAATGGACTATGAGTGAAAGTGCATGTCATATTCATCATTTATAACCCATCATAATGTGTTGTGGTAACACACTTTGGCACATGAACATGTGGACGATAAAGGTTTTTAATGTTAACACAATACAGTTAACAAAATGTATACGGTTACACTTGTAACTAAGCATTTGAATGATGATAGGTATAGGTGAATATGACATATTGACCGATACTGCATAACCGTAGCTACTGGTCTTGAGAATCCAACAAAACCGCCACCATGTACCACCGGGATCGAACATAAAGAAATAATTGAACCGATGATAGGCCGTTGGTTTTATCGAACCTATAGTGCTTTCTTGAAGAGTTCACTCCCTTCACCAGCCCCAAACACCTCAAAATTTCGTGAGCATGTATAAACGGGTGTTTAGGATTCCAAAACCATCAACCTTGTGGTCAAAAACCGGTCGAAATGACATCGAACTGGTCGTTGGGACGGTTAATGGGATGTGAAAACTTCATTTAAATGGTTCACCTCCTTTCAAATCTCCAAATGGCACCACAATTTGTGATAAGGTAGCCTTGGATGTGGGGAAGTACTCGTTAAAATTTCACTTTAAGACTTGGTCTAAAAGTGGGTGAACCGACCTTTACAATGACTGGTCCACAAGTTGGACAACCATAAACTCAGGTTTCATCAACTTATCAATCATTGTCAAAGGAACCACATAATATATAAATGTTATTACTTGATTACGACCATTTGTGAACACCATCATAGCATCATAAGCCACCCAGGCTAATACTTATGATCATGCATTTATAAGGACTCGGTGAAAAAGAAGGACTCAACACCATGCTTATGCGAGTCGTTACATTATTCTCTTTAGCATAGGAGGGTGTCATCTCCTAATCGTGCCAAAGAATAGGCTTTATGTTGGGTACGGGATCGGATATTGCGCCGTTTGTGCGGAAGCATAAATATGGTGCGGAAATTAAACTACACAGCGATTTATAGAGGTTCGGCTATAAACGAGCCTACGTCCTCTCTCGGTATCTTTTTCAATAGGTTGAAGATAAAAACCTCTACGCCTCTCTTCTATTGGTCGAGGGATAACCGTTACAATCACGTCTTCTATTGGTCCGTGATAAACCACTCGTACTTGTCTTTGTGTCGGTCCAAGTTTAACCGTTTTCCTTTTAGTAGGACAAGCAATCAATATCTCTAGCTTTCCATCGGTACTAGATAAACCTCACAAAGATAGCGATTGCGATTCTAACAATGCCGGATCTTTGATCCTAATAACACCGAATCCAATCGTATATTTTATTTTTCTCACTCGTGTATGATTTTGTGTATAATGCTCAATCACTCAATGTAAGCTCAATATTACAACAACAATAATATCAATATGATTCTCAGATGATTATCTTGTATGCTTGAAGTTGTTATGCTTGAAACAAGACCATAGAATGGTATTTATAGGCTCCATCATCAAACTAGCCGTTAGCTGCCAGATCCATCATTACGTACGCTATCTCCTCTACATTACGTACGTAAGCCTCTTCACAAATCAGTTCAGGGAGTTTCGTCTTTTTGGTTACGTACGTTAACATACCATCCATTACGTATGTTAAGGCTTATGTCATTGCTGACGTCATATGTCTGTTGCCGATTATCTGACTTTGACTCCTCCAACGTTCACTTGGTTTGAACTCCATTACGTACGTTAAAATGTTTGCTTTACGTACATTAATCTTTATCCTTTACGTACGTTATGTAATCTGAAGTTACGTACGTTAGGCATGCAGATTCCAGTTTTTTGCACTTCGTCTTCTTGGATGCTTTGCTTCGCCTCTTCGTTGTTTTGTTTTGTTTAGCAACTTTAATCATCAAAACATTATTGATACATGTATGGAATAAAATGTTCCAACAATCTCCCCCTTTTTGATGATTACAAAACAACACTTCGTCAATGGGATTTATCTGCAAAAATACAAATATATGTATATGTGTACAGACCAAAGTTTTCGACTTTGTCCGTTTCGTTAGTTTCTTCTCCCATTTCTTTTTCTTTCGACTTCTTCTTTCTTTTTCTCCTTTTATTTCCTTTTTTTTAAATTTTCAGCTCTTTTCGACGTCTTTTCTTTTTTTGTCATTTTTCGACTTCTCCTTTTCATTTTTCAACTCCTTCGTTTCTCCCCTTTCAGGGTTAATCCCATTTTTCTCATTTTCCTCCTTTCTCCATTCTCCCCCTTTTTGTTTTCATCAAAAAGTGAATAAAATACGAGTAATAATAAAAAAAATGCGATACCAATTAAATGCATAAAGGGTAAAACTCCCCCTGAAAATATTACTCCCCCTAAGTAAAATATCAAAAATCAATTTTTGGGGACCCAACCAATAGTTGGTTTTTGTTTGGAGACATAGACGATATTTGAAATATTCGTTCCTTTAGGAACCCAAATTTTCTTAATTTTAATCGTCCGTCTTGGGCTTGTACAGTTTGAAATATGATGCCCGATTTTCAAACATTTTTCGCAATGGGGTATTTTAAAATTGACGGATTCATTTTTCGAACGTGGTTTGAATCCTAACCCCTCTTTATTTAAAGTGAATTTCTGAACACCAAGCATTTTTCAAATTTCTCGTTTCCACACGAGAATTTCTTTGTCAAAGATTTAAGCTCGGTTTGAATTTTAGCAAGATCATCCTTCAAAATATTCTCATTTTCAATGCAGTTCGAATGATCGATTTCAACAAATTTTCCCTTCTCGATAATTTTGGAATTTTCAATTTCCAAAGATTTAATTTTAGATTTAAGGGATTTGATCTCGGATAAAGCATTTTGGAAATCCGTATGTAATAACTCAAATGCATCAAATAACTCGTCACGAGAGGATGTACTTACTTGGCTTTCGACGTCGCTGTCGTCGAATGAACTCCGGGCCATGAGAGCGAGATTATTTTGATTGATAAAATCATCATCTTCGTCGTCATCGCTCCATGTTGCAACGAGAACCTCCTTCTTGGGTTTTACTCGGCAATTTTTAGCAAAGTGGCCTAGTTTACCGCATAATCGACAAGAGTTGTCGAATTTCTTGGATTCGCCCACTTGGATGTCCTTCTTTCTCTGGTTTAATAAGTTTTGAAACTTAGTTATATTCTTGGCATAATATGCCGATTCTTGATCGCTATCAACCAGGATTTCTTCCTTTTTGGACATTTTAGCCTTCATGGCTAAAGATCTTTCCTTCGGTTTCGGTTTGGCATTTCGGGATTTAAGCACTATCTCATAATTTATTAGAGAACCAACGAGAGCACTAAAATTAAGATTATTTAAACATTTAGATTCCATTATTGTCGTTACCGTACCGTCCCATTCAACCGGTAGTGATCTTAAGATTTTCTTGACTTTCTCACTACTCGATAATGGTTTTCCGAATGAAGCTAGTCCATTGGTTATGACCGCAAAACGGTCGAGCATGTTGGTGATGGACTCGTCACCCTTCATCATGAATAACTCGTAGTCATGGAGAAGCATATTAATTTTTGTCTCCTTGACTTGAGTTGTCCTTTCGTGTGTAATTTCGAGAATCTTCCATATCTCTTTTGCACTTTTACACGATGAGATTCGATCGACCTCTTCCGGATTTAAGGCACAATATAAGAGTTGAGTTGCCTTACAATTTAGGTGGTCGTTCTTCCAATCTTCGTCATTATATTCTTTGAAACTCTTAAGAGATCTGTCGGATTTGATTGGAACTTTTGGGCCAAGACAAATGATCTTCCAAATATCAATATCATAAGCACGAATGAAGATCGATATCTTTTTCTTCCACGTCATATAATTTGAGCCATCAAAAAATGGTGGTCGATTTAGAGCGAGGCCTTCGACTGGAGCAAATTGGAATGCCATTTTGGATCGACTCCTCGGATGTTAAGCCGCGTATTGGAGTACCGCTCTGATACCAATTGTTGGGAACGGGATCGGATATTGCGCCGTTTGTGCGGAAGCGTAAATATGGTGCGGAAATTAAACTACACAGCGATTTATAGAGGTTCGGCTATAAACGAGCCTACGTCCTCTCGGTATCTTTTTCAATAGGTTGAAGATAAAAACCTCTACGCCTTTGTTCTATTAGTCGAGGGATAACCATTACAATCACGTCTTCTATTGGTCCGTGATAAACCACTCGTACTTGTCTTTGTGTCGGTCCAAGTTTAACCGTTTTCCTTTTAGTAGGACAAATGAATCAACCTCTCTAGCTTTCTATCGGTACTAGATAAACCTCACGAAGATAGCGATTGCGATTCTAATAATGCTGGATCTTTGATCCTAATAACACTGAATCCAATCGTATCTTTTCTTTTTCTCACTCGTGTATGATTTTGTGTATAACACTCAATCACTCAATGTAAGCTCAATATTACAACAACAATAATATCAATATGATTCTCAGATGATTATCTTGTATGCTTGAAGTTGTTGTGCTTGAAATAATACCATAGAATGGTATTTATAGGCTCCATCATCAAACTAGCCGTTAGCTGCCAGATCCATCATTACGTACGCTATCTCCTCTACATTACGTACGTAAGCCTCTTCAAAAATCAGTTCAGGGAGTTTCGTCTTTTTGGTTACGTACGTTAACATACCATCCATTACGTACGTTAAGGATTATGTCATTGCTGACGTCATATGTCCGTTGCCGGTTTTCTGGCTTTGACTCCTCCAACGTTCACTTGGTTTGAACTCCATTACGTACGTTAAAATGTTTGCTTTACGTACGTTAATCTTTAGCCTTTACGTACGTTATGTAATATGAAGTTACGTATGTTAGGCATGCAAATTCCAGTTTTTTGCACTTCGTCTTCTTCGATGCTTTGCTTCGCCTCTTCGTTATTTTGTTTTGTTTAGCAACTTTAATTATCAAAACATTATTGATACATGTATGGAACAAAATGTTCCAACACTTTAATCAATGAACATGGGCTAAGAAGGACAATTGGGGGTCTTTGGCGTCACACATACTTATGAAAGCAAGACGCGGATGACATAAATATCATCATCGGTCATGAGCCCTGCTCACGACTCCACCAACGTAATTTGGTGTCTTTGATCCAGTTAGCTCATTTGTTCAAAGGAAAATGATGTCCATGGCAATACCGTGGTATATGGATCATCAAACTGTCCAAACTCTGGACTATTAAAGCCTAAATGTGTCAATCTACCAATACATCTTCTGGTTACAAAACCGATGCAAGCCGGACCATATTGACTCATGAACATTTTTCCTTTTCACATATCCAATACAAGTGATGCATAAGATTTTATTCTCACAAATCACAATGAGATGCTATGAGTGATGCACTTTGACATATATGTTATCGAGTCATTGTAATACCCGAGATTTCTGATATGTTTTTGGAACTTGTGATATTGTAATTATTGTACTTTTGTCTGAGTATTATTCTCCATATTTCATAATCCGATGTTGTCGAGCGTATGATTTCATGATTGTGATTTAAAAATTGTAATTCTGCGCATGTAGCGCACGCTATCGGCTATGTGTAGCATACGCTAACATGGATCCATAGCGCACGCTACAAAGGAACATTAGCGCACGCTATGCGTGGTCAATTTGATTGAGACGTGTGGTAGGTGAGATCCAGGCCGGGGATTTTGGTCGGATTGTGTCGGGATGAACCTGGATGGCTTTCGGGAAAAGCCAAGTCAACGCCTTAGCGCACGCTACAGGCATGTGCATAGCGCACGCTAAGTGCTGAGTACAGTGAAGTCAGTAGCCGTTAGCGCACGCTACGAGCAGGGACTAGCGCGCGCCAATAATCATTTCCTATAAATAGGACAACATCCTTTTCGTATTTTCAGTCCTTTCTTTTCCCACATCCGAATTCTTATACTTAGAGTATAACTTCCTACATTCTAAACACTCCATATCAGCATCCTACCTTGTATTGAAGATTGTAGATCATTGAGGATTGGTGTTCGAGCCTTCGACGTTGGATTGCTTCGATTTTCTCCTTGTTCTTCACTACTTTGAGGTAGGTGATTCTTCACCAATATTAGTAGTGTTCTAAAGGACGTTTGATCATGTTGTAATAGTCAGTTATTTCGTTCTAAATCGATCATGAGGTGTTAGAAGGATATTTTCGACGTTTCGGCACTTATTCATCGTATGATCCTTTGAACCTTTTTAGTATATGGACTCCTAAGCATATTATGTATCTTCAAACCGATTTGTGATCAGTATATGGAGATTTTCAAGTTCTTATGTGTTTATATAGAAGGATCATATGTTTTGAGACTTATAACGGATTGAACTCAGGATATCCCTTGAAGATCTAGATGAACTATGGTGTTGTGATGATTATACGTATCTTTGTATCTCATAGTCATTACGTAAAGAACTTTCACAAACCTTATTAGCATGATATGCTCGGGGATGACTTGTTTTATCACCATAGAATTCATGAGTTCATCACCGTTAGATCCATTTTTCTACCGGTAGTAATCTGCCATGCACGGTTAGCGCACGCTAACATACGTAAGTTAACGTGCGTTATCGGGGATAAGTTAACGCATGCTACGTTTAGTACGTAACGTACGTTATGATATCAGCCGAGTCAGTCGGCTGATCAGAGAGAGCTGTCAGCCTATGGCTAGCGTACGCTAGGCTTAGACGATAGCATACGCTAACAGGCAGGCTTAGCGCACGCTACGTAGAGTACGTAGCGTACGCTAAGTGGTTCAGGCAGACTGCATATTTTGAGCTTTTGGGCCGTAGACCAAATTGTTAGGCGATCGTTCGACTTGAGATGATTTGTATATCATTTCTTTTGTTAAGGTTCGAGCTTGCTACGTTGATCGAAGGCGGCAGCCTTCGAGTGTGTTGAGATCATTGAAGTGTTTCGTTCTTGCCATCTTCGAGGCAAGTATCGTAATGTGTTAAAATTGATATTTTGAGCATGTTTGTGGTTTATTCATGTTGTTGAACATGGAAATTAATTTGTTGAATTATCATGATATTCGTTATCTAGTATTTGTATGTGCATGTTGATGAACATAATGATTTGGCATATGTGTATGCATGAGTTGTATTTGTGTACGTTGTACGATCTATGCTGAGGGCGCTGGATCGGATGTCCACCTCGTGTTGGTCCGACGGGATCATCTTGGGATCTAGGCTGAGGGCGCTGGATCATTGGACGGGTTATTTCCACCTCGTGTTGGTCCGACGGGATCATCTTGGGATCTATCTTTGAGGCGCTGGATCATTGGAATACCCTTGCTGTGTTAATGGAATCTTGTGGATTCGCATTGTCGGATTCCGGTAGCGGAAGTCCGTGTGGTGTATCTTGTTATGTATTGTTGATGCATATTCGAATTGTTTAATATGATACTTGTACTAGCATCGTTGTGCTAACCCCTTCGGGGGTGGACATTTGTTTTGATGTTCAGGTAGCCGAGGAGCAGGGAAACAGCCACAGTATCGACGTGACGACGAAGGGGTTCAGTGATGTTTGTTGTTGTTGGTGATTTGTTTTCTTGTTTTGATTTCAGTACTCGAGTACGCGTGTCGTATTAATATCATTTCGATATGGTTGTATTAATTACTCGTTGAACCAGTTGAATGGTTTTGTAAACTTGAATTTCCGCCGTATTGATGTCTTATATTTACCTTTCTTTTAAATCAGCCTTGTAAATCCTTACTTAAAGGGTTTACGGCGCTGTAATTATTCCGAATATCTCGGGGTGTTACAGAATATGGTATCGGAGCTAAGATTTATGGATATCTTGGCAGTCGGGTTTTTAAGTTGGGTCTGTTTACGTTATTGATTTACGAGTTGTTCGTAACATCACTGTTCAGCCAAAAGTCGTCATGTGGACCGTGGTTGTAAGTCTCCTAATCTCTTATACTACCGTTTTACTTAATTACTATTTTGTGAGTATTGACGGGCTTTATTTCGTAAACTTTGTCCTGGATATTGAGGAATTGTGTTTACAGTATGTTGAGAGGAGGACGTGGACGCGGACGCGGTCGTGGACGCGGACGGGGTAACATGAGATAGGAGGATTCCGCAACTACCCCGGAATTATCAGCTAGTCGAACTGATTCCCATTCTGGAGGGCAACAAGGGTCAGCGAATGACGACGCAAATCCTAACATGCCGGGAGTGCTTCAACATGTGGTGGCGCAGATAAACCAGTTCGCCCAGGTAGTCGACCGCATGCAGACGGCGATGGGACAGCAGCACTACGAGGATAACCGGGGAGACAGATGGCTTGCTGAGGTGGTCAAATTGCACCCGCCAAAATATGACGGATCTGCTGAGGCAATTACTTGGGATCACTGGCTCAAGGAGTTAGAGAAGATTTTCGCGGGCCTTAACTGTCCCGAGGACCGAAAGGTCCCCATTGCCCAATATTTTCTGACTGGGGAGGCCTTTGATTGGTGGGAAGCTATTCGACCCGAGAATCATAATGCGGATTGGACGGAATTCAAATTAATGATGGAAGCACAGTATTGTCCTCGTCCAGTTAGAGAGGCAAAGATCCGAGAGTTTTTCTCACCACAGAGTTCGGAAGCATCTGTGACAGATGTAATCAAAACTTTTAATCATCAGCTGACTTGTGTGCGACACTTGGTCAGAACGGAGGCAGAAAAGATTTTTCATTTCGATATGCGGATGAAGCCGAGATTCGCAGACATGTCCGGTTCGAGAGTGTGCTACGTGACAAGATCAAGACAAAGCGCTGGCCTACGACATGAAAGAGGCGGCGGTGGAGAAATCAGTGGAGGCAAAGAAGCAGAAAGTGACCGGCAACTTTTCAGAAAACAAGAGTGGTGGGCCCCGCAAGGGCCAGTCTTCCTTTTATTCGGCTAGGAAACCTCCATATCCTTCCAGAGGTGGAAAGAAGTTCCGGACTACATCAGCAGTTCCGGATGCATCAAAGAAATGCTACAATTGTGGTCGAGCATGGCATATTCGACGTGACTGCCCCGCATCTTCTGTGACTTGCTACGATTGTGGACAAGAAGGACATCGTGTGGCTTTCTGTGGAGTTGCTACTAGGTCTTTTGGTACTCGCACTCCAGCGCCAGTTCCGAAGGAGATAAGTGTGAACCAGACACAACAGAGTGGATTTCCACAGCAGAGCGTTGGGAAGAGAGAGACATCGAGTGCTGGTCCGTTCCTCCGCGCCTGTACGAGATGAGGAAATCTGACGATCAGAACACTGCTGTTGCATCAGGTACGATTCAGATCCTTTTGCAACCAGTTAGTGTTTTATTCGATTCCGGAGCTACACATTCTTTTGTATCCTTGAACTGTGTAAATCGTTTAAAAATCTCGTGCTTATTTGATTGTGAACCATATGTTGTGGGTTTGCCGAGTGGAGAGAGAATGGTGGGAACCCTAGAGGCTAGAGATTTTCCAGTGTCTATAGGAGGGAGAGATTGGCCATCGAATCTTATTGTAGTTGACATCTACGGTGACGATTTAATTCTCGGAGACGATTGGCTCAACCGTTATGGAGCTATTCTGAATTACCGAGAGAGAGTCATTTCTATCATTGCTGATGACGGATCTGAACATTTATTTCGAGGGTGGAGACCGGGAAGCTCGGGAAAATTGATCAAAGCAATGAAAGCCGTGAAATTACTGAAGCAAGGATATCATGGACTTTGGTGTTATGCCATGAGGAAAGAGGAAGGAGTAGAGCTCTCGTCTATTTCAGTTGTGAATGAGTTCTCAGATGTATTTCCTGACGAACTACCTGGGTTACCTCCGCAGAGAGAAGTGGAATTCACTATCGAATTAGAGCCTGGAGCAGCTCCTATTTCCAGAGCACCATACCACATGGCGCCAACCGAGATGTATGAACTCAAGAAGCAACTGGAGGAATTGTTACAGAAGGGCTATATTCAACCTAGCGTTTCTCCTTGGGAGCGCCCGTTCTCTTTGTCCGGAAGAAAGACGGATCCCTCCGACTGTGTATTGATTACAAGGAACTCAATAAGATGACGATCAAGAATAAGTATCCTATACCTCGGATCGACGACTTGTTTGATCAACTGCAAGGGGCAAGGGTATTCTCGAAGATTGACTTGCGATCAGGATACCATCAGTTGAGGATTAAGGAATCGAATATACCAAAGTTTGCTTTCAGGTCCCGGTACGGGCATTATGAATTCGTAGTGATGCTGTTTGGACTTACCAATGCTCCTGCAGTATTCATGGAATTGATGAATCGGGTATTCTTGGAATACTTGGATAAATTTGTGGTCGTCTTCATTGATGACATCTTGATATATTCGAAGGACGCAGAGGAGCATGCCGAACATTTGCGTGTGGTTTTGAGCACCTTGAGGAAGGAACAGCTGTATGCAAAGCTTTCAAAATGCGAGTTCTGGCTCAGGGAGGTAACTTTCCTTGGGCATGTGATATCAGCTGACGGAGTTCAGGTGGACCCAAAGAAAGTCGAAGCAATCTTGGAATGGGAAGCTCCTAATAACGTGAAAGAAGTCCGGAGTTTCTTAGGACTTGCTGGATATTATCGCCGCTTTGTAGAGGGATTTTCCAAAATTGCTCGTCCGCTCACTCAATTGTTACAGAAAACTCAAAAGTTTAAGTGGGATGAGAAATGCCAGGCTGGTTTTGATGAACTTAAGAAGAGACTGACGACAACACCTATATTAGCATTACCAGATGGAACTGATGGATTCATGGTGTACAGCGACGCTTCAAATCAGGGTCTGGGATGTGTGTTGATGCAAAGAGATAAGGTGATTGCCTATGCTTCTCGGCAGTTGAAACCATACGAGGTTAATTACCCGACTCATGATCTGGAGCTAGCAGCTGTAGTCTTTGCTTTGAAAATTTGGAGACATTATTTGTACGGCACTCATTGTCAGATCTTTACCGATCATAAGAGCCTCAAGTACATTTTCAATGTAAAGAATTAAACATGAGGCAGAGAAGGTGGCTGGAATTGATCAAGGATTACGACTTGGAGATTCTCTATCATCCGGGGAAAGCAAACGTAGTAGCCAATGCATTGAGCCGTAAACCTGTTTCTCTTCGAGTGTTGGAAGCACTTACATCCCAAACCAGTATTCAACGGGAACTGATCCGCAAGGGGATTGAAGTATGGGCACCAGGAATCCAAGGGCAACTTTATGTGATGGAACTGACTTCATCACTAGTCGAGGAGATCAAGTCTAAGCAGTTGAACGATTCTCTGATCCTTCGATTATGTGACGAAGTAAAGAAAGGAAAAGCCCCAGGATTCGTGATACAAGACGATGGAGTTCTGAGATTTCAGAGTCGACTTTGCGTTCCCGATGATGATGATTTGAGACGGACTATTCTGAAGGAAGCTCACAGCGCGCCCTGTTCCATTCACCCGGGCAGCAGTAAGATGTATAAGGATTTAAAACAAAACTTCTGGTGGGGGAATATGAAGAAGGACGTAGCAGAGTACGTTTCGAGGTGCTTGACTTTTCAGCAAGTTAAGATTGAACATCAGCGACCCGCCGGAATGTTAAAGCCACTTCCGATCCCTGAATGGAAGTGGGAGGACATCTCGATGGATTTCATCACCAGTATGCCAAGGACTAGAACGGGAATGAACATGATTTGGGTTGTAGTTGATCGACTAACCAAGTCGGCTCATTTCCTAAGGATTAAAGATACATGGGGACCCGAGAGTTTGGCGCGAGTATTTATTGCGGAGATAGTCAGATTGCATGGGACGCCGAAGACCATTATTTCGGATCGAGATGGTCGTTTCGTGTCGCACTTCCGAAAGCTTCACGTGGCCTGGGACTGAGCTCAACTTTAGCACGGCTTATCATCCCCAAACGGACGGTCAGTCCGAAAGGACTATACAGACAGTAGAGGACATGCTTAGAGCATGTGCTTTTGATTGGTCAACTGATTGGGAAGTTCATTTGCCATTAATTGAATTCACTTACAATAATAGTTGGCATGCTTCTATTAAGATGGCACCATTTGAAGCTTTGTACGGGAGAAGATGCCGATCACCCCTGTGTTGGGATGATTCTTCGGATTTGATCGGGATGGAACCGGAATTGATAATTCAGACTCAAGAGAAGATAACTTTGATTCGAGAAAGACTGCTGATCGGCCCGTAGTCGGCGTAAGTCTTATGCAGACGTACGTCGTCGCCCTCTAGAGTTCGACGCTGGAGACCATGTACTATTGAAGGTGTCTCCTACACGAGGGATTTTCCGTTTTGGGAGGAGAGGCAAGCTTAGTCCTAGATATATCGGACCATTCGAGATCCTCGAGAGGGTTGGAGATTTAGCATACAGGTTGGCCTTACCGCCATCGCTGAGTCACGTTCACAATGTGTTTCACGTATCCCAATTGCGGAAGTATGTACCGGACCCCAGTCACGTCATTGAATTCGACGAGATCGAGATAGCTAATGATGGCACCTTCGAAGAGAGACCAATCAAGATACTTGAGAGTCGGATCAAACAATTGAGGAATAAACCAATACACTTGGTTAAAGTACAATGGTCGCGACACGGAGTTGAAGAGGCCACTTGGGAAACGGAGGGAGATGAAGACTAGATATCCGGAGTTGTTTTCATCTTAAGTTTCGGGACGAAACTTCTTTTTAGGGAGGAAGGATGTAATACCCGAGATTTCTGATATGTTTTTGGAACTTGTGATATTGTAATTATTGTACTTTTGTCTGAGTATTATTCTCCGTATTTCATAATCCGATGTTGTCGAGCATATGATTTCATGATTGTGATTTAAAAATTGTAATTCTGCGCATGTAGCGCACGCTATCGGCTATGTGTAGCGTACGCTAACATGGATCCATAGCGCACGCTACAAAGGAACATTAGCGCACGCTATGCGTGGTCAATTTGATTGAGACGTGTGGTAGGTGAGATCCAGGCCGGGGATCTTGGTCGGATTATGTTGGGATGAACCTGGACGGCTTTCGGGAAAAGCCAAGTCAACGCCTTAGCGCACGCTACAGTCATGTGCATAGCGCACGCTAAGTGCTGAGTACAGTGAAGTCAGTAGCCGTTAGCGCACGCTACGAGCAGGGACTAGCGCGCGCTAATAACCATTTCCTATAAATAGGACAGCATCCTTTTCGTATTTTCAGTCCTTTCTTTTCCCACATCCGAATTCTTATACTTAGAGTATAACTTCCTACATCCTAAACACTTCATATCAGCATCCTAGCTTGTATTGAAGATTGTAGATCATTGAGGATTGGTGTTCGAGCCTTCGACGTTGGATTGCTTCGATTTTCTCCTTGGTCTTCACTACTTTGAGGTAGGTGATTCTTCACCAATATTAGTAGTGTTCTAAAGGACGTTTGATCATGTTGTAATAGTCAGTTATTTCGTTCTAAATCGATCATCAGGTGTTAGAAGGATATTTTCGATGTTTCGGCACTTATTCATCGTATGATCCTTTGAACCTTTTTAGTATATGGACTCCTAAGCATATTATGTATCTTCAAACCGATTTGTGATCAGTATATGGAGATTTTCAAGTTTTTATGCGTTTATATAGAAGGATCATACGTTTTGAGACTTATAACGGATTGAACTCAGGATATCCCTTGAAGATCTAGATGAACTATGGTGTTGTGATGATTATACGTATCTTTGTATCTCATAGTCATTTAGTACGTAAAGAACTTTCACAAACCTTATTAGCATGATATGCTCAGGGATGACTTGTTTTATCACCATAGAATTCATGAGTTCATCACCGTTAGATCCAGTTTTCTACCGGTAGTAATCTGCCATGCACGGTTAGCGCACGCTAACATACGTAAGTTAACGTGCGCTATCGGGGATAAGTTAACGCACGCTATGTTTAGTACGTAACGTACGTTATGATATCAGCCGAGTCAATCGGTGATCGAGAGAACTCGACCTATGGCTAGCGTCGCTAGGCTTAGACGATAGCATACGCTATCAGTAGCTTAGCGCACGCTACGTAGAGTACGTAGCGTACGCTAAGTGGTTCAGGCAGACTGCATATTTTGAGCTTTTGGGCCGTAGACCAAATTGTTAGGCGATCGTTCGACTTGAGATGATTTGTATATCATTTCTTTTGTTAAGGTTCGAGCTTGCTACGTTGATCGAAGGAGGCAGCCTTCGAGTGTGTTGAGATCATTGAAGTGTTTCGTTCTTGCCATCTTCGAGGCAAGTATCGTAATGTGTTAAAATTGATATTTTGAGCATGTTTGTGGTTTATTCATGTTGTTGAACATGGAAATTAATTTGTTGAATTATCATGATATTCGTTATCTAGTATTTGTATGTTCATGTTGATGAACATAATGATTTGGCATATGTGTATGCATGAGTTGTATTTGTGTACGTTGTACGATCTATGCTGAGGGCGCTGGATCGGATGTCCACCTCTTGTTGGTCCGACGGGATTATCTTGGGATCTAGGGTGAGGGCGCTGGATCATTGGACGGGTTATTTCCACCTCGTGTTGGTCCGACGGGATCATCTTGGGATCTATGCTGAGGGCGCTGGATCATTGGAATACCCTTGCTGTGTTAATGGAATCTTGTGGATTCGCATTGTCGGATTCCGGTAGCGGAAGTCCGTGTGGTGTATCTTGTTATGTATTGTTGATGCATATTCGAATTGTTTAATATGATACTTGTACTAGCATCGTTTGGCTAACCCCTTCGGGGGTGGACATTTGTTTTGATGTTCAGCTAGCCGAGGAGCAGGGAAACAGCCACAGTACCGACGTGACGACGAAGGGGTTCAATAATGTTTGTTGTTGTTGGTGATTTGTTTTCTTGTTTTGATTTCAGTACTCGAGTACGCGTGTCGTATTAATATCATTTAGATATGGTTGTATTAATTACTCGTGGAACCAGTTGAATGGTTTTGTAAACTTGAATTTCCGCAGTATTGATGTCTTATATTTACCTTTCTTTTAAATCAGCCTTGTAAATCCTTACTTAAAGGGTTTACGGCGCTGTAATTATTCCGAATATCTCGGGGTGTTACAGTCATAACATGGTTCAATTGTTACGGAACATATGTGACTAGAAAACGCCATTCGGTATTCAACAACTTGAGCATTATACCACTCATTGATTCTGATGACCTACTCATCATAGTCACAATGGATTTATAACACGAAATCCAAAAATGTTGCGTTCCTTGTAAATAGCTTAATATGTACTCAATTTCGCTTGCAAAATTTTACAAACATGAGCATAGCGAACACTCTAACAATATAGAGATTTTATACCATATACGATCAAAATGATCTATCATATTAAGTGCATAACATGGCAAGGTTATATGCCTAAGGGGAAAAATTACGACACAAGCATGGTGTAACACTACCATGCACACACTCGACCTTCTTATAAGGGTGCGTATTTTGGGCTTCCCCAAGAAAACTGTTTTTCAACATTTAAAAAATGATATTTCAGCGTACAATGCATATCAAAAATTGCATCATCTATGGCAAATACAGCCAAGAAAAGGTTGAAAAATATGTGTCATAAGACCACTTGCAAATCTAAGATGGGAACCAAGTTGGTTGGGACAAAAGTTAGCACAATTGCTGGAAATAAAATTTCGCGCAGCTTGATATTTGTTCACTAAAACAGCAATAACTCCCTTGTTAGAAAGTCTATGGATGAACGGTCAGATGTTCTGGAAACTAAACTTCCGTATATTTCTAACCATATATTGTGTACCACATGTATCATTAAAATCAGATCACAGTGCATATTTTAATTGACTGCTTTAGTATTTCCCAAATTTAGTGAGAAAACAAGGTTGAGACCATATCTAATGTCATAAGTGTTGATGCAAAAATATGGCAATGACAGCCATAGGTGCGCTTAAACGCAGCAGGGTGTTCTATTTCTTATCTCGACTAATGTTCCTTTCGGTAACTCCAACTTGGTAGACTTGCAGAGAAAGTAGGAATGTCGGTACAACTAAGGCTGTTTAAAAACCACTTATTCCGTTTGAACTTTCAAAGCATAAACAAATACCAAGGAGGATGCGCCTAGTCATAATCAAAAGTGTAGACAAAATCCACCAAAGTGCATCAAATCAACCAAGAGTTTTAATTCTCAATTTGCAAGTATACGTCATAATAGCCATGTTATATTTAAGCATTTTGAATCATGAGACATAATGAATATACCATAAATAACTCGTCTTGACCATCCAATAAGATCGACTAAACATAGTCAAATGTATAAGGCACATGCCTTTACAAATACTTGAAAAAGTATTCGGACCTATAGCCACACAAATTATAATCGAGGTCAACGAATTCATGAATTTACCACAATATGCCATTGCTTTACATGTTAAAATTCATGAAAACTACTCGTACATTCTTTCATATCATATTACAAGAAGACGGTGCATGACTACACCCACATGCAATATTTTTTTTAATAGGATGAAAGGTGGAGTTTTCCAAGTATGGGATTGGGTCAAGACCAACGTGGTGGTCGCTCAATTCAATGTGACAAATCCGTCACAAATCGATTTTAACCACGACATATCTGTCGCAATCGATGTTTATCCCATTTGTACGTCACAAATCCGTGACTAATCATGAACGAGTCATAATTTTACCGTTACCGATAATGTTCATTTTTTCAATTGTTGGTTTAAAATCGACAAAACGGCGATGTCAAATCGCACCCAAAACGTGGTGTATGCAACAACCACAAATATCGACTTTCAACAATTATCCGTGACTCCCCCAGGACCGTCACACAGTTTACTTCGACATATGAGAGTGATACCACCTCTCATAGTCTCATCCATCGCAAAGTAGCGTGGGAGATAAAGAACCCAAATACCCAATTCCCAAAAAAAAAATTCCCAAAAGAGATAATTGAAAAATGGGAACTTTAATAAAATCTTACGTGTGTACTCGGTTCCATATTTGTTTTGATCCTTGAACGGGATCTTTTCTCAATATGAGCAATATATTTTCGTGGTACTCGATTCCATATTTGATCCTTGAATGGGATAATAAATATGGCTTCTCTCCATATTTTGCACATCATCATGAGCAACATATTTTCCTTGCAGGAAAGACATGATTCTTTCCTAGGGCATACCCTCGATTGTCTTGGGTGATATTGCACTCATCTTTCCAATTGTCTCCTTAAATTGTCAGTAAAAATCTTTACTTCCTTTCTAAAGTGAAATCAAAGGAATTCCCTTAAACTCCGATGACAAGGAGAAGCCGGACGCTGACGGAGATTCAAATATCCATTACCACTGCCGTTGATCTTACCGGCATTATTATTATTCACCTGGTTTGAATTTGGGTCTGTGCTACTACTATTATTGAGATCCGTTCTGACAACCCGCCGCTCGATTCGGGTCGTCGCATGTTGACCCGGTCCAGAACCGGACGACTTATTATTAAAGCTGTTGCCATGGTCCTTCGCTTGGAATTTCATGCCGCGTAGTCTTTTACTATTCCCCCACTGCAACGCGAAGCCAGAAGACGTCGTAGCGAGTGACCTGGATTCGGATCTCAACAGCAGCCCGTCTCTATTGGCGGAATGAGTATTGTTCCTCTCCATCTCCCTCTTTTCTGTACCCTTCAAAAAGGGAGAAACGCGGGTCCGAATCTTCGATACTGTGAATTCTGATGTTAAGAACACAGGTAAATCTCATCAATAACAACTTCAATAGGTAGAAATTGCATCATATACGCCACAAAAGCGTAAATACGATTTGGACTGATTTGCTCTTCAAAACCTTTGATAAACAATTCAAGAGAGAAACAAGAACAAATCGATGTTTAAATTCAGGTTTCTGATTCAATTCAATTCAAGCGGCGGGTTTCTTTTTCCGGCGATTATTTGAGGCACCAGATGTCGTCGTAAATGTGAGGTGTTGTGCGACGTGCAGCGGCGGGGGCCTAGATTTGCAGACTGCGATTGCTAGGGTTCTGGTAATGGGTTGTCGGAGGTTCAAGTCTGGTCGGACCTGACTTCTGGTTGCTCGAGGGGAAGAAGGCGGCCGTGTGTTTTCAGTTAGAGAAGGTGACGCCCGGCGATCGGGGAAGAAAAAGATATATTGAATGACGACGGCTAGGGTTTCTGCCGAAAAAAAAAATCTTTTTTTTTTGGAATTTTGCAGGAAAAAAAAACGGGAGGGATATTTTTTTGTTCTTGCTCAGTCGGGAACTACGTGCTGATAACGTGTTTCAGGAGAAAGTAAAAAGACTGTAAATACGAGTCAATCAATTGTATTCATAACACTGATAGAGGGGCCTTTATATAGGCATTACAATGAGAGTCCTTCCATACATAAGATTCCTAGATAAGGTAAGACATCTAATAGGATCCTACTACCTCTAGAAGGATCTAGAACCTTCCATTTATGTATCTACAACCAGTATTAGGTAATACACATTACCGGAATAATAATTCCCTGAACAATATATATATGATCAAATGAGAATGGTTCTTATCGTGCGAATTGCGAATATGCATGAGTTTTGTATTAATTATGCATGAAATATATGCATTTCGTGCATCAAAATTGCGATGTATTAAAATATGCATTATATTCATCAAAATTGTGATGCATTAAAATATTGCATTATATGCATCAATTTTTTGTGAGAATAAATCTAGGTCATCCATTTATAAAGATCTATGGATGAAATTCATTCTTATTTCTTAATTTAAATTGCATATATATATATATATATATATATATGCAACTATCAATGGTACCTGTAACACCCCGAATCCGCTCAGGGATATTACACGCCGTAGAACCTTTCCTCAAGGATCTACCAGGCTGGTAACAACATATAACAACTCAACCATGCCTTTAGGGCTAAAATGACTCAGTAGACCGATTTGGTCTTTCAATAAATACATATAACTCAAATACAACTCATGCCCACGCTGGGGTCAAAGCACAACCACACCCGTACAACGGTAAAAAAAAAAATAGCAGCGGAAAATAAAGTACAACTGAACCAATAAACAATGTACGGTTCCTCATGTGATTAGTATCGATCATCTTTCATCATCCTTCGCGCCGACCCTGTGTTATGCTCCAAAACCTGAATGCAAAAATAGACATCCACCCCCCGAATACTCGGGGGTTAGCAAAACTCCACTGTTTTGCTAGTGCAAGAAAAAAGTGCAAATACGAGCCACACAATACAAGTTCCAAGGACAATAATAACCATGAATCCTCAAAGATCCAAACGTAACGAAAGTACTTCCCGAGGCAAGAGTTTGGTAAAACATTCTAAAACCGAAAGGTCACAAATCAAGGGAAAACGATTTATAAACATTTTAAAATGCCATCGAGAGTTTTAATAGAAAACAATTTAGGATTATCAAATCTTTCTCTTTCCAAAAATCAATAGGGTCACAGCCCAAAGGTTTTGTTTTCGCAAATAGAAAACCGCCAACAATTCACAGGTCCAGAGCCCAACATCACGTGTCCTCGACGGACATAAAAATCAACAAAACATAATCACGCACAAGCATCGCCTTGGGAACAGGGTAATACCATTGATCCCACCCGAGGCCTAGAAGGACCCTTCTGCGCTGGCTAGCTAAACAAATCACATACATGCATCGCCTTGGGATCAGGGTAATACCATTGATCCCGCCCGAGGCCTCGAAGGACCCTCCCGTGCTGGCTAGCTAAACAAATCACATACATGCATCGCCTTGGGATCAGGGTAATACCATTAATCCCGCCCGAGGCCTCGAAGGACCCTCCCGCGCTGGCTAGCTAAATAAATCACATACATGCATTGCCTTGGGATCAGGGTAATACCATTGATCCCGCCCGAGGCCTTGAAGGACCCTCCCGCGCTGGCTAGCTAAACAAATCACATACATGCATCGCCTTGGGATCAGGGTAATACCATTGATCCCGCCCGAGGCCTCGAAGGACCCTCCCGCGCTGGCTAGCGAAACAATCAAGCACAAATAATATATCACACCAAGGATATCCAAAACATCTCAACAAGAGGCATCAAACACCTAACAAAACAACACGTCAAACCATAATGCATCGAAAGGAGATAATATATGTCCACACACATTATCAAGTGCAACATCAACACCAAACATATCCGTAAGATTCACATACTCGTTCACGAAACACACTAATCACAAAACACACACGGTTTTGAAAGAGGGCCTTTAACGAGGCTAGCCGATTCTTTTGAGAACTCATTTCAAACAAATAAACAAACACACCAAGACGATCACCAATTATCATATCCACAAAACAAGAATAGTATGGACAAGTCACTTGCCTCGAATAAGAACAATGCGGAGAATCGACCGAAATATGTTGACACGAACCGACTATGAACCTGCCGACTCCACCGATCGCCAACTCGCGGTCATAAACTACGAAGGACAAGAACAACAATGAAATGAATTCCATAACATGACTCAAAGCCGTTGAATTCAAAGAACGAATGACGAAAGTTCAAGTGTTTTCCCCAAAACGTCCAAGAACACGATTCGTCCCGACAAAACACAAAAACGGAATTCCAAGTCGAAATATGGATGTACAATCCATAGAATATGTTTAACAACATCATTTAACCGCAATCGATCCATCAAAAAGGATGGAAAAAGAGATCGAGAACAAATCCCCCAAAAAGTCGATTCGAAAGAAATCAAGAAATATACTTCGATTCGACGAAGAACAATGGATTAAATGATGTTAAACACAAGAATACTACCAAGATTAATCATACCCATCATGAATTAATCAACAACACGGAACGAATCGGACAAAAATGCAAAAATCCCCAAATTCACGAAATTAGGGTTCTAAGGTGAGATTACCTTGATTCGCTGGATCAAAGGATGATAACGGATGATTGATAAATGATATAACCTCAAGAACTTCATGGATTTGTTGTTAAACAACATGGCTTCGCCACCTCCGAATCGCCAGCCGCGGACAGAAAAGGAAGGAAATGAAAAACGAGAGGAAATGTGACTGCTCTGTCACATTTATACTGGGCCGGACTAGCGTGCGCTAGGCTGCCGAGCTAGCGTGCGCTATCGGCCCAGGCCGCAGTCCAGAGCCCACACTGCCCTGCTGACTCGGCCAGGTAACGTGCGCAGCCTTCCGGCCGTAGCGCGCTACCTGCCGGTCGTAGCATGTGCAATGCCCGACAGTAGCGTGCGCTACCTGCCGATCGTCCACGAGTCCAGTACTCCAGTAACCCCTCTGCCCAGCCCGATAGCGTACGCTGGGCCAGCCGATAGCGTGCGCTACACCTACCGGTTAGCGCGCGCAGCCTTCCGGCCCTAGCGTGCACTACGCCGGTTCCTGCCGTGCTTGCCCGGCCAGTGCCCAGCACTTCCGACCGTGCCGGCCGTACCTGTCCGGCCAGTGCTCAGGCGTCATGACCCGACGACTCGATTTTCGAAAACGCACGGAACGAACATGACGAAAAGCTCGCGGACAACATCATCGACCCGAAATGAAAAACATAATACAAAAATTAATCATACGCGACCAAGAAACGGGTCGAGACAACAATTACAGATACGGATACCCATAACTTTGGGTAAATTACAAAATGGTCCAAAACGCCCGAAATTCACGATACGTGATCGAATAACCAAACCGAAGTTCACAACACGTCTAACAAAGTTAAACGGACTTACGGGAAACTCGAAACAGCAATTTCGAATGAGATTCGCAAGAATCGAACTCAAGTGCGGAAAAGTCGCTAAAAAGCACGGAACTCAACAAAACGACACCGAAACGAACTCGGATGTCAAAAAGTGTAGAATTAATCATTATCAGAATGACGAAACGGTCATAAGCGAGTCGTCAAAACGGACTTCCGCCAAAAAAAAAAAAGAAATTACCAGAAATCGAAATTACGGGTATTACATTCTACCCTCCTTAAAAGAAGTTTCGGCCCGAAACTTAAAACAAGTAGGGAGAAGAAATATCCCGCCAGGAAAAACTCAACGAGATACACAAGAAGCGCGTAACTTATGCCCAACGGCGAAACGTTACAAGCAACGCAAAGGAATATACGGCGTGAAAACGCGCTCCACGACGACCAACACAACGCCACCGGTAGAAACATAATAAAACCAAAAAGTGACAAACGTCATCAAACAGATAGTACAATCAAGTCGATTATCCGAACAGTCACAAAACACAACGAATGAAAATCAATCCGATTGACCAACCCAACGGTTCATCAATCAAAACGCGAGCCAAACGCTGAACAAATACGGGATTCCATCGCATAAGGGTTGGAAGATCGAAAACGAGACTAATTTCCAGAACTTAAGGGAATTACGAAGGAGCCTGAACGCTCAACAATCACGAAAGGATAACAAAAACTGAACAAACAAATGATCGAGACAACAAAAATCGAACAATCATGTCCGAAACACGAAGGATAATAAAATTCAAACAACAACTCCCAGGATGATGTGGTGAGAACAACGAGACATGCATTCCCATAAGATCCACAGGAAAGGGAATAGCGATTGAAAATTCACAACGACAAACGAGTTATCCCGAAACAATACCACCCTTGTTCGATCAACAAAAGCAAGGGATAGGGAAAGTTCTGAAAATGTTAACGAGCATAAACGAGTCGACAGAGTCGAAAACACAGGAGTTCCAAATCCGATCCACTTCGAATAAAAGAACTAATAGAACCAAATGATGTCACTTCCGAACAAGGTTCACAAGAATCGAACCGAACTCGAAAAAGTCACAGCGATAACCAGATCAACCCACAACAAGATCACAGTTCGTTCGGACGATGAAACCGAAATATAGAACAAGTTCATAAAGTATCAACGAATATGAGCGAATCGATAGACTGGAGAAAGAGAAAATACAGAAGTCAAAATAGTACGGGTATTACCTTCGACCTCGTCCACGAAATTCACAAAAACGGGAGCAAGATAACAAGACACTAAACAACCGACATATAACGGAACCATCACTGATGCACACGGTCATACCAAACCAAGCTCTAACAGCTCGCACATGCTCGACAACGCAGAAATCACTACGAGGCGACAATATTCAATACCAACATCCCACCTCTCACAGAGGGCTAACACAACAAATGTGTGGAAAACGACTCAACACTCACACCGCCGATTCGATCATACTCGGGAGCAAACATCATAAGGATAATGCGACATCATACATACCTACCCAGCCCTCAAACGGGAATGGATAGGTTTTAAAAACGAAAACCTCATTATGAAAATAATTTAGAAGAACACCAGTTGATCTTGAGTATCACCTTTCAAAAAAAAGTACAAACGTGAGACATCGTTATCGAGACTTTGGAGAACCATTTCACATTAGATAAAAATGAGGACACTTTCTCTTAGTAAAAACTTTCAGAATATTCGACCCTCGGGTCTAAATAAAAGTGTTTCTAAAATATTGAAAATATCTCAAAATATTTTGGTCCTCGAGGTAGAAATATTTTGAAACATATTGTGGCACCTTGGATGTACCACGAGAAAATAATTCATTTTAAAAGTACGTCTCGAAATTTGTTTTCTAAGATACTCAAGGTTTTCAAGGATAATTCAATGGGCTAGAATGCCCAAAAATTTCAGGTAATTACACAAAACTTTATAGCGCCGTGGGTCCCGCGTCGGAACCCACCAGGCTAAAAACCATTTACAAAAACGCCAAAAAAGCTAATGATGGTAATATTTCAAAAAATTACAAAAGCCATTTACAACATGTTAAATACCGTCATAAGAATTTCGCTAAAATGATCAAGGCCATAATATCAAAGACTCGGTTAATGGAATCGATTTTCGAAATAAAACTCAGTCGGTAAAATACCAAAAGCCATTACAAAAGAACTCACGCAGTGGATAAAAGAAATAAAGTCAAACATGCACAATCCAGCAACACTACTCCACACATGAACGAAATATGAGGGTCAAATAACCACATATCAAGAAATCAAAATCCATAAGAGGATTCCGTCACTTAGCAAATAAATCATACCAATAGCTCGTGTCACACGAGGCACAACACAAAGAAGGGAGACTTACATCCACAGGTCGCACGAAGATGATGATCGCCCCACGATACTAATCACGACCAACAAAACTCAGACGACGCGTCGCGACACGACTCAATCAGACAAAATCCGACGAGACAAAACTCAACAGACACCACTGACCCGACAGCCTAGGTTTCCACAACCTAAGCTCCGATACCATTTATGTAACACCCCCAATCCGCTCAGGGATATTACACGCCGTAGAACCTTTCCTCAAGGATCTACCAGGCTGGTAACAACATATAACAACTCAACCATGCATTTAAGGCTAAAATGACTCAGTAGACCGATTTGGTCTTTCAATAAATACATACAACTCAAATACAACTCATGCCCACGCAGGGGTCAAAACACAACCACACCCGTACAACGGTAAAAAAAATATAGCAGCGGAAAATAAAGTACAACTAAACCAATAAACAATGTACGGTTCCTCATGTGATTAGTATCGATCATCTTTCATCATCCTTCGTGCCGACCCTGTGTTATGCTCCAAAACCTGAATGCAAAAATAGACATCCGCCCCCCGAATACTCGGGGGTTAGCAAAACTCCACTGTTTTGCTAGTGCAAGAACAAAGTGCAAATACGAGCCATACAATACAAGTTCCAAGGACAATAATAACCAGGAATCCTCAAAGACCCAAACGTAACGAAAGTACTTCCCGAGGCAAGAGTTTGGTAAAACATTCTAAAACCGAAAGATCACAAATCAAGGGAAAACGATTTATAAAACAGTTTAAAATGTCATCGAGAGTTTTAATAGAAAACAATTTAGGATTATCAAATCCTTCTCTTTTCAAAAATCAATAGGGTCACAACCCAAAGGTTTTGTTTTCGCAAATAGAAAACCGCCAACAATTCACAGGGCTAGAGCCCAACATCACGTGTCCTCAACGGACATAAAAATCAACAAAACATAATCACGCACAAGCATCGCCTTGGGAACAGGGTAATACCATTGCTCCCGCCCGAGGCCTCGAAGGACCCTCCCGCGCTGGCTAGCTAAACAAATCACATACATGCATCGCCTTGGGATCAGGGTAATACCATTGATCCCGCCCGAGGCCTCGAAGGACCCTCCCGCGCTGGCTAGCTAAACAAATCACATACATGCATCGCCTTGGGATCAGGGTAATACCATTGATCCCGCCCGAGGCCTCGAAGGACCCTCCCGCGCTGGCTAGCTAAACAAATCACATACATGCATCGCCTTGGGATCAGGGTAATACCATTGATCCCGCTCGAGGCCTCGAAGGACCCTCCCGCGCTGGCTAGCTAAACAAATCACATACATGCATCGCCTTGGGATCAGGGTAATACCATTGATCCCGTCCGAGGCCTCGAAGGACCCTCCCGCGCTGGATGGCGAAACAATCAAGCACAAATAATATATCACACCAAGGATATCCAAAACAACTCAACAAGAGGCATCAAACACCTAACAAAACAACACGTCAAACCATAATGCATCGAAAGGAGATAATATATGTAACACCCTCAGATCGAACCGGGAATATTACACGCCGCAGACCCTCTCCGTGAGGATCCACCAGGCTAGACATCAAAACAACACATTACATTACATACCGACGAATCAAAATAACGAATCAATAGACCGATTTGGTCTTTCGACACTGACTTACAAATAAAAATACATAAACTCATCCAGACTCATACCCACGCAAGGGTAAAATAATTACCACAACGAACAATAAGACAGCGGAAAAGACAATACAATGGACTCCGACTAACTGAACCCAAAACTGGCATTCGTGTGATTAGTATCATTCGTCTTTCATCATCCCTCGTACCGATCCTGTCTTGCTCCCGAAAACCTGCGTGCACCTGGACACAATACAGATATCCACCCCCCGATTACTCGGGGGTTAGCAAAACTCTACTGTTTCGCTAGTGCAAGTATAAAGTGCAAATATGAGCCATACACCACATATTCCGAGAATACAACGAAAGACTTCCCGAGATATATTTAGTTAAAAATAGTTCAAGTCTTGAAAGCAGAAACGAAGCAAGTAAGCATTTTGAAAACATTTCCAAATCTCGGGAGTTTTGAAAACATCAGAAATTGAAAAGTTCTTAATTCCTCGAAAGCCATTTAGGGTCACAGCCCCAAAGTTCATTTTCCAAAATACAAATCCGTTTAACAAAACACGGGGTTCACGACCCAACCATTCCGGTCACAAAACACAGGGTCCACGACCCGATTATCCACTTCAATTCACTTACAAGGACACATTACACATAACACATTATTCTTATGCCATTCTAGCCAAGCACCAAGACTCAATATATAATGTCTCTCGACCCCGAGCACAAAGCATTGTGATACTCCGGACAATATCACAATTAATGAAAACATCAACGTCATCCTCAAGATGAAAACTTCACCTGGTAACCCGCGACCGTACCCCTTAGTATCGGCCCCCAGACGCCCCGTCGAACGCTCCGGGTGGGAAACCACTTCCGCGGCCGTACCCCTTAGTATCGACCCCCATACATCCTGTCGGACACTCCGGGTGGAAGTTCATCCACACACGCACCCAAGTCCACTTCCGTGGCCGTACCCCTTAGTATCGAACCCCAGACATCCCGTCGGACACTCCGGGTGGAAGGAACAACACACACACACGTTCCAAAATCACAGTTGCAAACCACAAGCCTCGAAGGTCAATCACAGTATATATAGTCGAGGTACCTTACTAGAATGACCAGTTCATCCAACATATACTCACGACCAAGTAACGATACGACTCATGTTAGAATTCCAACGATGCAGCTAGTACCAATAACATAGCAACGAGGGAAAATACCTTTCCAACCACGCCGAACGACACAATGTCACAGGATCATCAATAGGCATATGTTCCACACATACCTCAAGGAAAGTTAAACTATAAATCTACAATGTCATAATCACACAAAACGATACCCTACACATACTTAGACAAGCACATTTAACAACGAAATCATACGAGTCATCTTTTAAGGAAGTATTGGAAAGTATATCGATTCCTTTAAAAGTTAATTATAGACATTCGTAAATCACGTATCGTAAATTACCAACTAATATATCCACAAAACACGTAATGTATGGGCGAGATACTTGCCTCGATAATCGATACCGGACACTCCTACAATCACGGCTCAGTCGGGACACCTCGAACACCTACGATTCCCCGGCGAAGGAAAAGAATACACCCACGATCGAGAAGCTTGAAGAAAACGACGAATGGAAGGGTTCCGACTCGAGTTCTTCACAAGAATTCGACCCTAACAACATATAATCAATAAATCATCGATCATACGAGGAAGAATAATCGTAGAACGCCCGAAAACCCCTCTATGACATTTTACTGGACACCTTCAAGGCGTCGATCAAGAACTCGACCAAAACAACGAATCGATACGATCCAATCATGGAATAACAAGGGAAACGATACAATACATCTAAATAATCATCAATCCATCACAATCCTAAGTTAAATCGGATTAAACGGATGAAATCGAACAAAATACCCAAAATCCCCAAAATTAGATTTCTAGAAAATCTGACCTGATTCGTTAGATCGGAGGATGTTATAAGATGGATGATTGATGATATGAACTCCAAGACTTCATGGATTGATTGTCCAACAACATTTTTCCATGATTCTTACACCTCAAGCCGCGGAAGACAAGGAGGAGAATGAGAAAAATGGATGAAAAACACGCTGCCACGCCTTAAATAGGCTGACTGCACAGTGTGCCGCGGCCCAGCCGAAGTGTACCGCGGCACAGGGCTAAAATTGCCCCCAGTGATCATCAGACCGCTCTGTGTGCCGTGGCCCAGCCGCAGTGTGCCGCGGCACAGGGCCAAAATTGCGCCCAGTGACTCGGCAGTGTGCCGCGGCTCACAGTACAGACGGGTCGGCCAGGACAATTGCAACACGAGTGTTCCGCGGCCCGGACGAGTGTGCCGCGGCAGTGACTCGGCAGTGTGCCGCAGCGGCCACCGCCCCGGCCGCGCTCACTCACTGACAGCCGCTCGGCCAAAACTGGAAAATGAGTGTCTGAGCTATTTCGACCATAACTCTATCGTCCGGACTCCGATTGACTCACCGTTTGAACCATTGGAAAGCTAACTTGATGCTCTATCACATTGTAAAGTTTCAGAATTTTTGGACTATAAAATCTCCGGTGGTGATCCTACAAAGTCGACCAAATGCACAAAACGACACTCCTCGACAAAACAATAATTATGCAACATGCAACGAAACACTAACGGACAAGACCAACAATCCAAATCGAAAACGAACATATAACAAAGCAAGACATACTATTAGCTCGACTTATGCAACGATAAGTCGTACCCGAAGAACACCACAACACGGTACATCGTGCCGTACCCAACATAGAGGAAAATCTCAAGAAATCGCCAACAGAACAAAATGAACGGCGCAATCGACAAGAATTCAAAAATAACCAGAACCGAGAATCTCGGGTATTACAATATATGTCCACACACATTATCAATCGCAACATCAACACCAAACATATTCGTAAGATTCACATACTCGTTCACGAAACACACTAATCACAAAACACACACGGTTTTGAAAGAGGGCCTTTAACGAGGCTAGCCGATTCTTTTGAAAACTCATTTCAAACAAATAAACAAACACACCAAGATGATCACCAATTATCATATCCACAAAACAAGAATAGTATGGACAAGTTACTTGCCTCGAATAAGAACAACGCGGAGAATCGACCGAAATAGGTTGACACGAACCGACTATGAACCCGTCGACTCCACCGATCGCCAACTCGCGGTCATAAACTACGAAGGACAAGAACAAAAATGAAATGAATTCCATAACATGACTCAAAGCCGTTGAATTCAAAGAACGAATGACGAAAGTTCAAGTGTTTTCCCCAAAACGGCCAAGAATATGATTCTTCCCTACAAAACACGAAAACGGAATTCCAAGTCGAAATATGGATATACAATCCATATAATATGTTTAACAACATCATTTAACCGCAATCGATCCATCAAAAATGGATGGAAAAAGAGATCGAGAACAAATCCCCCAAAAAGTCGATTCGAAGGAAATCAAGAAATATACTTCGATTCGACGAAGAAAAATGGATTAAATGATGTCAAACATAAGAATACTACCAAGATTAATCATACCCATCATGAATTAATCAACAACACAGGATGAATCGGACAAAAATGCAAAAATCCCCAAATTCACGAAATTAGGGTTCTAAGGTGAGATTACCTTGATTCGCTGGATCAAAGGATGATAACGGATGATTGATCAATGATATAACCTCAAGAACTTCATGGATTTATTGTTAAACAACATGGCTTCGCCACCTCCGAATCGCCAGCCGCGGACAGAAAAGGAAGGAAATGAAAAACGAGAGGAAATGTGACTGCTCTGTCACATTTATACTGGGCCGGACTAGCGTGCGCTAGGCTGCCGAGCTAGCGTGCGCTATCGGCCCAGGCCGCAGTCCAGAGCCCACACTGCCCTACTGACTCGTCCAGGTAGCGTGCGCAGCCTTCCGGCCGTAGCGCGCGCTACCTGCCGGTCGTAGCGTGCGCAATGCCCGACAGTAGCGTGTGCTACCTGCCGATCGTCCCCGAGTCCAGTACTCTTGTAACCCTTTGCCCAGCCCGATAGCGTACGCTGGGCCAGCCGATAGCGTGCGCTACACCTGCCGGTTAGCGCGCGCAGCCTTCCGGCCGTAGCGTGCGCTACGCCGGTTCCTGCCGTGCTTGCCCGTCCAGTGCCCAGCACTTCCGACCGTGCCGGCCGCACCTGTCCGGCCAGTGCTCAGGCGTCATGACCCGACGACTCGATTTCCGAAAACGCACGGAACGAACACGACGAAAAGCTCGCGGACAACATCATCGACCCGAAATGAAAAACATAATACAATAATTAATCATACGCGACCAAGAAAAGGGTCGAGACAACAATTACAGATACGGATACCCATAACTTTGGGTAGATTACAAAATAGCCCAAAACGCCCGAAATTTACGATACGTGATCGAATAACCAAACCGAAGTTCACAACACGTCTAAAAAAGTTAAACGGACTTACGGGAAACTCGAAACAGCAATTTCGAATGAGATTCGCAAGAATCGAACTCAAGTGCGGAAAAGTCGCTAAAAAGCACGGAACTCAACAAAACGACACCGAAACGAACTCGGATGTCAAAAAGTGTAGAATTAATCATTATCAGAATGACGAAACGGTCATAAGCGAGTCGTCAAAACGGACTTCCGCCGAAAAAAAAAGAAATTACCGGAAATCGAAATTACGGGTATTACAGTACCAATAAACAATTCTTCTTGCAATTATTTTACTTTTAAATACACTATCAGCGGGAGAGCACTGGTGCAAGAAGAGAATCTCGATCACCAAGAGAAGAAGAATTTACAGGCGCAAGGAAAATATTTAGATATTCAACCGTAGATATTCGAATTCAAGTTCGTCTGGTTACCGAGAGTAGGACTAACAATAGTTTTCTGGAGGAAAACAAAGAGAGTGAATCTATTTTCGAATTTCTACCTACTACTTGCGCAACAAACTTTAACAAACGACGTATAAAAGCTTCGAAAATTATTTTTGAGCACTAGAATGAAAACCATTCTAATTGTATATGTTTCTTGACATATACCAAAAAATCTGACTGTTGGACTAAGCCGAACTTTACACTATATTCAAAACACGTCGTATATTCTGAATGGTGGAGATATGGGCTTGGATTTTTTGGAGGCTGATTGGCGTGAACATAGTGTAATACCCGTAATTTCGATTTCCGGTAATTTCTTTTTTTTCGGCGGAAGTCTATTTTGACTACTCTTTCATGACCGTTTCGTCATTCCGAGAATGATTAATTCTGCACATTTTGTCATCCGAGTTCGTTTCGGTGTTGTTTTGTTGAGTTCCGTGTCTCTTGGCGACTTTTCCGCACTTGAGCTCGATTCTTGCGAATCTCGTCCGAAACTGTTGTTTCGAGTTTCTCGTAAGTTCATTTAATGTTATTATTCATGTTGCGAGCTTTGGTTCGGTGTTTCGATCACGTATCGTGATTTCCGGGCGTTTTGGGCCATTTTTGTAATTTCCCAAAGTTTGGGGTAATTACTTCCGTTGTCGAATTCCGACACTTCGGGTGATCAGAATCGTGTGTTCTCTTAGCGCTTGGATTCGTCTTTGCGAGTACTTCGTAACCGTATCTCCAATTTTTACTCAGGTTCGGATTTCGGGGTCGTCCGGGCCGTCGGAGTGGCCACGGCCGAGTCACGGCCGGGCGAGGCTGGCTTTGGCACGCCGAGTTCTGGCCGTAAGGTTCGATTCTGGCCGTAATGTGTCGATTACGGCCGTAAGTGTGATCGAATGCGGCCGTCACGGCATCGGGCATCTTAGGACGAAGGCGATTCTGGCCGTAATATGTGCGATTCGGCCGTAAGTGTCCAAACGATTCTTTGGGTGATTTTTGACGAATACCGGTTACGGACGTAAGGCTTGCTGATTACGGCCGTATGGGCCGAGTTACGGCCGTAAGTCACTGCCGGTTACGGCCGTAAGTGTCCAGCAGTGACCGGCTATATAAGGCCTGGCAGCCCGTTTTTACTCATTTCCTCACTTTTCTTGCGGCTATCGGACGGGTGCGACGGGGAATCGAGTTCCTGGCCGATTCTAATCAATTCCAAGGCATTTTGGAAGATCCTTGTTGATTATATCTTCGTCCAATTCGTGTTCTTCGTCGAATCAAGGTATATTTCTTGATTTTTCTTCAAGTTGACTTTTTGGGGAATTTTTCTTGATTTCGATTCTAGTCCGATTTTGATACATCGGTTGGTGTAGTATGATGTTATTAATCGTTTTCTATGGGTTGTATATCCATATTTCGAGTTTGTTCAACTCGATTAGTGATTCGAGTGTTCTTGGGAGTTATCGAACATTGAGTGTTCGATTAAATGTCCCAATGAGTTTCCCTTCGATAGTTTGTTGGGGTTTTCGTTGTTTTGGCCTTGATTCTCGTCGTAACCATGTGTTATTGTTCCTTCCGGAGGTTTATAGGTGTTCGAGGATTCCGATGTTGAATCCCGTTTGATGATTGATGATTCGTGTGGTGTTATTCTCGTAATACTCGTGGTGCTATCGCGTTCTTGATATTGTTCGGGGGATCGGGGCTATTCGACCGCGTCCTATCCGTCGTCTTGTTGCGACTGTGGTTTTGAGGCAAGTATCTTGCCCATACATTTCATGTTTCGTTGATATAATTCTTGATAAATGATTTTACGCGAAATCCAATGTTTAGTGAACGTAAAAAGGGATTGGTATGTTCTCGATAAATATTGTCTGTCAACGATAATTCGTATACTTCGTGAATATGTATTCTCAGAATATGTGTGTTGGTTTGGTATGTTGAAAGATAACATGATCTCTTCGAGTGAGTTAATAGACCGTAATCCTTTGCCGGGGATTACGTATTGTTATTGTGTACTTGTTCGGTAAGAACGTAATGTGTGTGATATTAGTTGCTACTCCTTGAAAGGAGGTTGTGATGCTTAATGTTGTTTGGCTTCATAAGTGATTATTGTTGTGTGCTTGATGCATGTGATGTGCCTCCGGGTATGATTGTTGAATCTCCGGGATCCATACTTGCTAGTATGGGTCGGGCGTGACCGTAGGGTTATCCAAATCGGGTATGTCTTGTGGGGAATCCGAGGTTCGTGGCTTGTTAGCCCGATGCCGAGATAACTTGTGGGGTTATCATCGGGTATGTCTTGCGGGGACTCCGAGGTTCGTGGCTTGTTAGCACGATGCCGGGATAACTTATGGTTGTGGTTTGATTATGTAAGTATATGTGCTTTTAGTCACGTGATTGCGGTTACGGTGACATGTGATTTGATATAGTTTCCCTGTAGGTTATTCACTCGGGTTTGTTCTACGGGAGCATCTGAGGTCTGTGGCTTGCTAGTACGGGACGCGAATAATCTGTGGAAACAGGTTGTTATGGTATGATTGGGTCGTGGACCCCACTTGTTATTATCGAATTTATGTTTTGGGAAAATGACTTTTGGGCTGTGTCCCTAAACGTTTTCGAAAGGCCTGAGAATTCTTAAATCCTAATGTATTCAAAACTCCCGAGGTCGTAAAATGTTTTCCACAAGATGTATATCGGGTTTACCCTATCTTTCGATTTAATCGTTTGATTAAGTGAATCACCTCGGGAAGTATGTTTATGATTAACATGTTTCGTGGAGTATGATATGTATGGCTCGTTTTCGTATTTTATACTTGCACTAGCAAAACAGTGGAGTTTTGCTAACCCCCGAGTATTCGGGGGGTGGATGTCTATTTTTGCATTCAGGTTTTGGAGCATAACACAGGGTCGGCACGAAGGATGATGAAAGATGAACGATACTGATCACACGAGGATCCGTTGATGTCGCATTGGTCTAGTTGTATTTTCTTTTCCGCTGCAGTATCTTTTCCCCGTTATGCAGGAGTTTATCAGTATTTTGACCCCTGCGTGGGTATGTGTTTGTAATTGAGTTGTATATTTTTATTGAAAGACCAAATCGGTCTACTGAGTCATTTTAGCCTTGAAGGCATTGTCGAGATGTTAAATGTTGTTACCAGCCTGGTAGATCCTCGAGGAGAGGGTCTACGGCGTGTAATATCCCTGAGTGGATTGGGGGTGTTACATAAATGGTATCAGAGCTTAGGTTATGAAAACCTAGGCTGTCGGGTCAAGTCATGTTGTTTGAGTCTTGTTTCGTCGGATTTTATCTGACTGAGTCGTGTCGCGACGCGTCGTCTGAGTTTGTTGGTCGTGATTAGTATCGTGGGCGATTATCATCTTCGTGCGACCTGTGGCTGTAAGTCTCCCTTCTTTGTGTTGTGCCTCGTGTGTCACGAGCTATTTTTATGATTATTTGATTAGTGACGGAATCCTCTTATGGATTTTGATTTCTTGATATGTGGTTATTTGACTCTCATATTTCGTTCATATGAGGAGTAGTGTTGCTGGATTGTGCATGTTGAACCGTATTTCTTTTATCCGCTGCGTGAGTTCTTTTGTAATGACTTTCGGTATTTTACCGACTGAGTTTTATTTCGAAAACCGATTCCCTTAACCGAGTTTGTGGCATTATGGCCTTGATCGTTTTGGCGAAATTCTTATGACAGTATTTAGTATTTTATAAATGGCTTTTGTGAGTTTTTGAAGTATTACCGTCATCGGTCTTTTTAACGTTGTAAATGGTTTTTAGCCTGGTGAGTTCCGGCACGGGACCCACGGCGCTATAATGTTTTGCGTAATTACTTGAAGTTTTTGGGCATTATAGCCCATTGAATTATCTTTGAAAACCTTGAGTATCTTAGAAAATTAAAATTCGAGACATACTTTTAAAACGAATTATTTTCTTGCGGTGTTTTCAAGGTGCTTTCTAATGCCGCAATACATTTCAAGAATTTTCCAGTTGATGACCAAAAACATTTTGAGATATTCTCAAATGCAGTTGCTTAGACCCAAGGGTCGAATATTTTTGAAAGTTTTTCACTAAGAGAAAGTGTCCTCATTTTTATCAAATGCGAAATGGTTCTCCAAAGTCTCGATAACGATGTTTCACGTTTGTGCTTTTTTTTTTGAAAGGTGATGTTCAAGATCAACCGGTGTTTTTCTAAATTATTTTCAAAAGTAGGTTTTCATTTTTAAAACCTATCCATTCTCGTTTGAGGGCTGGGTATGTATGTATGATGTTCGCGTTGTCGTTATGATGTTAGCTTCTGAGTATGATCGAATTGGTGGCATGAACGTTGAGGCGTTGCCACGCAATTGTTATACTAGCCCTCTGTGAGAGGTGTGAACTGATATTTACTGTTTATCGCCTCGTGGTGATTTGCGTGTTGACACACGAGTGTGAGCTGTTGAAGCTTGGGTTGGTACGTTCGTGTATATTTGTGATTATTCCATGATGTTTTGTGATTATGTGCTGGTTATCGTTCGGGCCGTTGAGATTGCTGAATGATACCGTTGTTGCTATGATTTTAGTATGCCTGTTTCTTTACGATGGAAATCATTGTATGTGATATGTGTTATGATATTTTTGTTGTGCTGAGTAATTACTTATTCAGTATGCCGAGGGGCCGAGGTCGTGGTCGTGGCAATTAGACGCGTGGTCGAGATCATGCTGCCGGTGATGATGCCGGTATCGGTGTCGCTACTATTTTACAGCAGGTAGCTACACAGATGACTCAGTTAACTCAGGCAGTTCAGCGCATTACAGATGTGACTCAGAACACTGGTGCAAACCCGTGGCTTCGGGAGGTAATTCGTATGAATCCCCCTCGATTCGCCGGTGTTGCGGATGCGTTGGGTTGGGATGGTTGGCTTTTCCAGTTGGGAAAGATATTTGAGGCTGTCGATTGTCCTGAAGAGCGGAAGGTACCTATTGCGCAGTACCTTTTTGACAAAGATGCCGCTAATTGGTGGGAGGCTGTTAAGCCTCATGATCGTGATGTCACGTGGGCGGAGTTCCAGGCATTTATGGAAGTTGAGTTCTGTCCGAAACCGATTAGAGAGCAGAGGATTCACGAATTTTATTCGGCAGAACCGCAAGGTGTTTCAGTGTCACAGGCTATCATCGACTATAGCAAACAACTCAGTTATGTGCGAGATCGGGTGAGAACCGAGGAAGAGAGGATCTTTCATTTTGACAGACGAATGAAGCCAGAGATTCGCGTGTGTATGTCGGGACTCACTTGCACTTCGTTGAGGGACTACCAAGATCGAGCCTTGGCCCGTGAACTAGCTTCGTTATCGTCGGAGCATGTGCCCGAGTCGAAGAAGCAGAGGAAGTCCAATGACCTTGTGGACAGTGCAGGAGTTAGTGTTTCTAGTTCGCAACGTCGTAGTCTTTCGGCTGTGAAGCTCTGTCGCTCGTTGCGTGGGACTGAGAGTTCCAAGTCTTCTGCTTTGACTCCTGGTAAAGCCAGGAGGTGTTTTAACTGCAATGTGGCAGGGCATGTCCGTGCACATTGTCCTTCTCCGCCAGTAATGTGTTACAAGTGCGGGCTTGAGGGACACCGAGTTCAGTTTTGCGAGTTGGTCACCGAGCCTTCCGAGGCACGAATTTGAGCACTGAAATCAGGACCGACTCCGAGGAGTCCCTGAGGGGCGTGGTCTATCATTTGTATGTTATGTTATTTCCTTACCCGGTTGTTTCGAATCTCGGAGATTAAGTTCTTTTATTCGAAGTGGATCGCTTTGTGTTTATTTTTCGTTTTCTCGACTGTGCACGGTGCTTAGTGTTTTGTGATTGTTCGGATAATTGACTTGATTGTATTATCTATTTGATGATGCTTGTCACTTGTTGATTTTATCATGTCTCTACCGGTGACGTTGTGTTAGTCGTCGTGGAGCGTGTTTTCACGCCGTATATTCCTTTGCGTTGCTTGTAACGTTTCGCCGATGGGCGTAAGTTACGCGTTTCTTGTGTATATCGTTGATTTTTCCTGGCGGGATATTGCTTTTTCCTACTTGTTTTAAGTTTCGGGATGAAACTTCTTTTAAGGAGGGTAGTGTGTAATACCCGTAATTTCGATTTCCGGTAATTTCTTTTTTTGGGCGGAAGTCCATTTTGACTACTCGTTCATGACCGTTTTGTCATTCCGAGAATGATTAATTCTGCACTTTTTGTCATCCGAGTTCGTTTCGGTGTTGTTTTGTTGAGTTCCGTGTCTTTTGGCGACTTTTCCGCACTTGAGCTCGATTCTTGCGAATCTCGTCCGAAACTGTTGTTTCGAGTTTCTCGTAAGTTCATTTAACGTTATTATTCATGTTGCGAGCTTTGGTTCGGTGTTTCGATCACGTATCGTGATTTCCGGGCGTTTTGGGCCATTTTTGTAATTTCCCAAAGTTTTGGGTAATTACTTCCGTTGTCGAATTCTGACACTTCGGGTGGTCGGAATCGTGTGTTCTCTTAGCGCTTGGATTCGTCTTTGCGAGTACTTCGTAACTGTATCTCCGATTTTTACTCAGGTTTGGGTTTCGGTCGTCAAGCCGTCGGAGTGGCCACAGCCGAGTCACGGCCGGAGTAGGCTGCTTTGGCCGAGTTACGGCCGTAAGGTGACGGTTACGGCCGTAATGTGTGTCGATTACGGCCGTAAGTGTGATCGGTACGGCCGCAGGCTGGGCATCTTCGGACGAAGGCGATTCTGGCCGTAATATGTGCGATTCACAGTAGTAAGTGTCCGGCGATTCTTTGGGTCGATTTTTGACGAATGCGATTCTGGCCGTAAGGCTTGCCGAAACGGCCGTATGGGCCGAGTTACGGCCGTAAGTCATTGCCGATTCTGGCCGTAAGTGTCCGTGATGGCCCGGCTATATAAGGCCTGGCAGCCCGTTTTTACTCATTTCCTCACTTTTCTTGCGGCTATCGGACGGGTTCGACGGGGAATCGAGTTCCTGGCCGATTCTAATCAATTCCAAGGCATTTTGGAAGATCCTTGTTGATTATATCTTCGTCTAATTCGTGTTCTTCGTCGAATCAAGGTATATTTCTTGATTTTTCTTCAAGTTGACTTTTTGGGGAATTTGTTTTTGATTTCGATTCTAGTCCGATTTTGATACATCGGTTGGTGTAGTATGATGTTATTAATCGTGTTCTATGGGTTGTATATCCATATTTCGAGTTTGTTCAACTCGATTAGTGATTCGAGTGTTCTTGGGAGTTATCGAACATTGAGTGTTCGATTAAATGTCCCAATGAGTTTCCCTTCGATAGTTTGTTGGGATTTTCGTTGTTTTGGCCTTGATTCTCATTGTAACCATGTGTTATTGTTCCTTCCGGAGGTTTATAGGTGTTCGAGGATTCCGATGTTGAATCCCGTTTGGTGATTGATGATTCGTGTGGTGTTATTCTCGTAATACTCGTGGTGCTATCGCATTCTTGATATTGTTCGGGGGTTCGGGGCTATTCGACCGCGTCCTATCCGTCGTCTTGTTGCGAATGTGGTTTTGAGGCAAGTATCTTGCCCATACATTTCATGTTTCGTTGATATAATTCTTGATAAATGATTTTTCGCGAAATCCAATGTTTAATGAACGTAAAAAGGGATTGGTATGTTCTCGATAAATGTTGTCTGTCAACGATAATTCGTATACTTCGTGAATATGTATTCTCAGAATATGTGTGTTGGTTTGGTATGTTGAAAGATAACATGATCTCTTCGAGTGCGTTAATAGACCGTAATCCTTTGCCGGGGATTACGTATTGTTATTGTGTACTTGTTCGGTAAGAACGTAAAGTGTGTGATATTAGTTGCTACTCCTTGAAAGGAGGTTGTGATGCTTAATGTTGTTTGGCTTCATAAGTGATTATTGTTGTGTGCTTGATGCATGTGATGTGCCTCCGGGTATGATTGTTGAATTTCCGGGATCCATACTTGCTAGTATGGGTCGGGCGTGACCGTAGGGTTATTCAAATCGGGTATGTCTTGTGGGGACTCCGAGGTTCGTGGCTTGTTAGCCCGATGCCGAGATAACTTGTGGGGTTATCATCGGGTATGTCTTGCGGGGACTCCGAGGTTCGTGGCTTGTTAGCACTATGCCGGGATAACTTATGGTTGTGGTTTGATTATGTAAGTATATGTGCTTTTAGTCACGTGACTGCGGTTACGGTGACATGTGATTTGATATAGTTTTCCTGTGGGTTATTCACTCGGGTTTGTTCTACGGGAGCATCTGAGGTCCGTGGCTTGCTAGCACAAGACGCGAATAATCTGTGGAAACAGGTTGTTATGGTATGATCGGGTCATGGACCCCACTTGTTGTTATCGAATTTATGTTTTGGGAAAATGACTTTTGGGCTGTGTCCCTAAACGTTTTCGAAAGGCCTGAGAATTCTTAAATCCTAATGTATTAAAAACTCCTGAGGTCGTAAAATGTTTTTCACAAGATGTATATCGGGTTTACCCTATCATTCGATTTAATCGTTTGATTAAGTGAATCACCTCGGGAAGTATGTTTATGATTAACATGTTTCGTGGAGTATGATATGTATGGCTCGTTTTCGTATTTTATACTTGCACTAACAAAACAGTGGAGTTTTGCTAACCCCCGAGTATTCGGGGGGTGGATGTCTATTTTTGCATTCAGGTTTTGGAGCATAACACAGGGTCGGCACGAAGGATGATGAAAGATGAACGATACTGATCACACGAGGATCCGTTGATGTCGCATTGGTCTAGTTGTATTTTCTTTTCCGCTGCAGTATCTTTTCCCCGTTGTACGGGAGTTTATTGTATTTTGACCCCTGCGTGGGTATGTGTTTGTAATTGAGTTGTATATTTTTATTGAAAGACCAAATCGGTCTACTGAGTCATTTTAGCCTTGAAGGCATTGTCGAGATGTTAAATGTTGTTACCAGCCTGGTAGATCCTCGAGGAGAGGGTCTACGGCGTGTAATATCCCTGAGTGGATTGGGGGTGTTACACATAGGGTGTATGTCACTATAATCTGCTTTATGAATTTTTTGTATTTTGACTAGTTTGAGAGGTTTAACCATTGCATCAAGTTGAATTTTGGTGAACAGTAGAAATCTCAGTTCGAGCTCTCTAGCATCTTGACAACATATGGTTGTATTTGGGTGAGATCTTTCTAATTTCTTACTCTTGTGAATTTTTTGTATTTTGACTAGTTTGAGAGGTTTAACCATTGCATCAAGTTGAATTTTGGTGAACAGTAGAAATCTCAGTTCGAGCTCTCTAGCATCTTGACAACATATGGTTGTATTTGGGTGAGATCTTTCTAATTTCTTACTCTTGTCAAGATATTAAGTTTTTTTATCTACTTATGATTAACTCCATGAAGTTCTAGAACATCATTTAATTAACTGCTACAAGTTTCATATCTGCAAAATTAAATCTCAACCAAGAGAATTTAAGGTGTGTCATAGGAAAAGACTGTCTTTTCCCGCTAGTCGATCCAAAAATATTCAAATTCGATAAGATTGCGCTTGTGGTTTCACATCATCGTGTTCAATGCCAACTCACCGCTTTTATACCGAAAACACCCATTGAAGCACCCGATTTCGTACTAATTTCATTATAGAGGTAACTTTTATTACACATTACCGCTTTTGGATTTTGCTTTCCTATATTTGGATTGGGTATTATATTTGTTAACCCACGTGCTACTTTAGAGTGGAGGAGATTGAGAAAGAGTCAATATCACCTGAAGATCGATGATATTATTGATGATCCTGAGAGAGTCAAAGGTATATTGGGTATGATAAGATATTAGTGTTTGGCCAATTCTAATTAACAATTAAAAGGAAAGAATACCGATAGGAACAGTTAGGTTATAGCTTATCCGCAATCAATCACGATTGGTGATAATTATATTAATGGGACAAACATCAATTAGCGGTGGATTTCCCGTGGTTAAAATAAGTTTATGAAGGTCTATGATACGTTAATATTGAAATTTGTCTTAACCTAATCAAGTGATTAGAATAATCAATCTTCCATCTTGTTAACATAAAGTACTGAGTACATGTTATTACCACTTCCCTGAGAAGTTAGAAGGCATATGAGGAGATACTAGGAGCCAAGACACAAAGGGAGAGCTCATATCCCTAAAGCCACGCACGTCCGAAGGTCCGCCCATCCACTTCAAAAAAGTTGTAATTAAACCATTGAAGGCTCTCTCTCCTAATAATCTCGTGCTTCGGATTGTAATAAACTCGAGTATCAACTTTTTTTTTTTTTTAATTTTATCAAATAGATGTTGAAATATCAATTTCCAAATCAAGTAGGCTCTTGAAATGACATATCCTGGGATCTTCATAGATCAAACATGAATATATAATAAGAGAAATGATAGGGCAACATCCTGAACCACACCCCAAACATACTCGTGCTTTATGGGTGTTGTACCGCGTGCTTCACTGTTAATTTTATTATAATATTATTATGAATATTTTATCTATAAAGCATGCGGTACAACACCCATAAAGCACGGGGTGTGTATAGGGGTGTGGTTCAGGGTGTTGCACTATCACCCCTCATATAATAATCCCCCACTATGTAAGACCATCAACATATGTCTACACACACCAACTACAGAAACCAACAGCCTCTCCCAAATTTGGGAGGAAATATTCATCGCTCTAATTTTCCGATTCTTACGGAACAATTTCCAAACCTTGATCCTTTTGAAACAGAAAGTTTCACAGAATTTTTAACCACTCTTCTCCGGCTTCTCCACTCTCAGAAAAGAATAGTTCGCCGAGGTGGTGGTTTCATGAGTGAACATGAGTCATTTAATCCCGTGGTTCCGATACTTAATGCGAGATATTGGTCACTCTCAATTTTGCAATTATCACTTCGAGGATATCCGCTATTCCAAGAGAGTTGGTCGGTAATTTTTTACTTAATCTATGTTTTTTATTCTTTATATGTTTTTTATTCTTTTAGAGTGATGTGTTAATGTGCAGAATACATCCATCTGGAGAATGTATTCAGAGTGACCAATCAGGGTCCGGCCAGTCCGCCCGGTGTGGTGGATGCGGCCGGTCCGCCTATAGCAAATTTCTCGGTGCATCTTCGTCTCTTAACGTTAATGATGCAGGTAAAATTTCAATTTATGTTTTTAATTTTGTATTGTGAAGTTGGGTATGATTTGATTTAGGGTTTATAATTATTCTGTTTAAATTTGAAGAATGGGTAGAATTTATGAAGTAACTGTTTGAATTTGAAGAATGTGTAGAATTTATAAAATAACTAGTGAGGGGTTGATTTAGGGTTTATAATTATTTTGTTTGAATTTGAAGAATGTATAGAATTGTTGTATGTCCATCGGATTTTTTTCTGGTTTTGTTTCCGTATGATTAGATTCAACTTTATTTTTTATTGTTGTGTTGTTTTTAGGCCCTCGCAAATAGAGTCAACGTAATTGAAGAACCTCTGAACTTGGCATTATTTCACAATCAGATTATTGCTGCCTACCAGGCAGCTTAGTTCCCAAACGTTGAGTTGGCCTTAGAGCAATATGGTCGTGCTCAACAGAGCATGGTGCAAACCCTCGAAGCATCCTACGCAGCAGCGGATTTACCTCCAATCGGAATTGATGTAGAGGGAGATTTTTTGACATTGTTATCGATTGACAATTTGTGAAGGATCGTTTTCCTTTATGAAGTATCACTTTGATGTAGATGAGGTATTTTTGTTTCAACCGTGACTAAGGATAGTGAGGGGAAGTGGAGACCAATTTTTTTAGAAGTATACATGTCTTAAAAATTAAGAATGGTGAGAATGGATGGAATAAATTTATCTAAAAAAGGCAAAGGGGTTAATAAATTTTATGAAGTTGAAAGTGATCCTTATTAGTAAAAGCAAAGTGATCCTTACTAGCAAAGCGATCATAAGCGATCCTAATTCAACCTATGAACTCATATTAGCAATGTTGTTCATTACTTATCTTATGATCCTTTAACCCATAACCAATATTTCTCCAATCTCTACTACCTTCATTGGCTAATTTGCTTGTACTAGAAAGAACGTTAAATAATTTACAACAGAAACAAAATACTTTATCCAAATCTCGAGAATAAATCAACCATCTTCTTTCACGCTTTTCTCCATTAGGCAACTTTTGAGTAAAATGATGAAGAAAAGTGTCTTCCAAATTCATCCTTAGGAAATTCTATGTCGGTAACTTTAATAGGATCATTTTCTACTAAAAATCTCTAAAATTAGCATTTGTTATAATATACCTTGAAAGTGACATTTCAATTACCCATTTGTTTTTATATAGTGTGAATGACTATTATGCCCCTGCTGTAATTATGTAATTACGATTGTGCCATCTGAAGTTTTCCTATAAATAGGACTTCAGTTATTAATGAAAAACACACCTGAGAATCATTCTCTATTCTCTCTCTCTAAAATCTCTCTCTACGATATTTCGATTTTATAACACGTTATCAGCACGACTCTAACCATTCGAGTAATATGACGAAAGTATGCTCTACAGTTGCATCTTATAGATGATCCTCTGTATCAGAAATCTAATTATTACAAACAAACACATAATTTTTCTTTACAATTGGGCATCCTCCACCAACTCACCGATCTCTACTCCTCCTTTATCTGCCTTCTTCTCAAGACTACAGCAAATAATTACATGTTCTGATTTTCATTGAGGAATCAGTTGTTTTCTTAAAATTAGTTCAACATGGTGGAAGGAAATCAACCAAATCATGGCTGACGAAGAAAACCCCAAGAAAACTAACAAAAACAGTTACTTTGATTTCTATGTGAGAAGATTATCTTTCGGAATTCCCTAACATCATCTTCTTTATATTCCAAAATCAGCGAATAACCTCGCGAGCCAAAACTTCTCTGAAAAAAAAAGGGCCAAGAAGGACATGCTAAGACAGCATGTCAGATCCAAACTCCTCCGAAGCGGACGGAAACACCATAATCCAGCTCGAAGATCCATCATGGAGATATAACTAACTTCGACTCACCTTGATCCTGGTGGTCGAACCTGTTACTACGCCATGCCGGAGCACAAGGTTTCTGCCGCCATGGACGATGTTTTGAGATCGCCATCTTAATTTTGATGGACCGGATGGTAGCATATCCGTCATTAGTGGCGGCGTTGACCGAGGATAAAAGAAGTTGCCTATATCTTTGTCTTTTACGTGAGGTACGTACTGTGTGTTCATTAATATTATGTATGTATGTTGCTGCCATAAAAAAAGGGATGATAAACAGAAATTAAGTAGAAGAAAAGAGAAGAAAAGGCGATAGAAAGAAAGGAGGAATGCACAGAATAGAAAAGGAAAACACAGAGGAGAAGAAGAAGAAGAAGAAGAAGAAGGGTAGGTAAGAGAAGAAAAGTAATAAGAAAATATAAAAAATAATTAAAAAAAAAAGAAAGTGGACAGCACTTGTCCGCAAAAGCAAAAGAAAAACAAAAACAAAAAAAAAACAAATCACTTGAAGTCACTAGAAAGTGACAAGAAAATTAATAAAATAATAAAAGAATAAAATATTCTTTTAATTTATTGAATTATACATTCGTTTTTCTTACATATAAGATACATATGATATCGAAATTAATTTTTCTTGATACCATCGTGATCTATTTTACGAGAGCTTCAATTTGACACTAATATTGATATGAGTGTTAACTCTTTTCATATATGTTATTATTACAATGTACGAATCAATATCCAACTCCGGAAACCGCAAAAAAGAAAAAGAAAATTTATGAATACATACCCTTACACATGTTATTAACAGCAGTCGATATTTCGACGTATACCATGACGATGACTATATTTTTGAGGAATTGATTGGACGATCCTGCTTTGGTAGAAGCAGTTAATTATTTTTGCAGTTTAATTTCTATCTTTTATTTATCTCAAAGTGGTGGTTTGAAACCACACATTTATCGAATTTTATTTTCTGCAATTACAATACCTCCTATGTGATGAGTTCAATTATCACAATACGGATGGTTTTACATGTACGCAATTTATATATTATATATCACCATCGTGGTTGGTTATACCACATGAATGGTTCATAAATCCTGCTCCCAAATAAGCAGTTGATAAAAATAAATCCTACTCTGGAGAAGTAGTTGATCGATTATCTAAATCCTGCTCTGAAGAAGCAGTTGAAAGAAATAAATTCTACTCTGAAGAAGTAGTTGATCAATGATTCAAATCATGCTCTCGAAGAAGAAGCAGTTGATGGAAATAGTATCCATTCTCCATGATTATTAAAACACGAACGGAGAAAATTGAGCAAGTGATACTAGATGCTATCACCGATTAATTAGATAAAATCCCATGCAAATACACAGCATGGTGGGATCATTTGACAAGTGATATGGAAAACTATCACTGGAAAATAATTGCTCAATAAATCTCATATTAATTATATTACATGGTGGGATCATTGAAATCATATCGACATGACAACGCTTATCGATAAGCATATGTCACATATTCGTGAGAATAATGTATTTGCATAAAGGCAAAAGATGATCTTATTATTGCTCTGGAAGAAGCACAACAGTCGAAGTGAAAATATCGAAACTAGCTGAAAGGCAGTAAACACTCGACAATATGAAATGTGAAAAAGAAAATATATATGAAATACATAAAAAGAGAAGGGGTGCATCTCGAGAGTATAAAACTCCGTAACTCTGCCACCCCCTAGCATCAGGGTTTATAATGAAAGATCTAAAGGATCTAAACTTCTTTTTCGTTTGGCGCCAATACTCTGTGGCTGATGAGCTTTGACTTCCAAATTCTTAACTAAAATATATGCCTGAAAATTTATAAGTAGATCAGCAACAGTGTCACAATATATTACTATATCTCGTGATGGCTGAGATATAAACTCGTGATCTACTCCTTGATCCAGAAAGGCAAGCAAATCGCTGAAGAAATTATTAATATTCAACAAATATATAGGTTTGGTATGGAAGTCCCGCTCAGCCCATGACGAGATGTTGAATATCTCATTGAGTGTGACATAGCCACCTGGAAGAACAATAAAGGCATCACTATTATTCACCACATACATCAAACTATCATGCACAGACTGTGCTTGAAGCATCAACCCAGTTGAACCCCCTATACTACTGGTTCTAACTGTGGGATTGTGTAAGGCACTTGTTACTCTTATTCTCCCATTTTGTGCAGCCTCTAAAAGATAACCCAAAAATCTATAATTACTCCCACCATACAATATATCGATTTTGTGTTTTCCTAATTCTTTTACGAATTGATATGCCATATCTATATGCTGGATATGACCTATCAATTTGGATCCACCTAAAATACATATAATTTTAATTGGATGAGATCTATATGAGGATTCTGAGAACTCCATCTTTCTACATTAGACTTTCAAAATACTTTTATGAGAGATACATTTTCTAATTTGTGGATCTCAAATTTAAAGAACAAACTTCTTTCTAAACGACAAATGACTTCACTATTTTTATTGAGAAAGGAGCGGTAGATAAGTCATTACTTTTGACACAATTGCAAAAGAAAACGATAGATATGATATTATATTTTTCAATGAAAATGACATTACCGATCGGCAGTTTAGAAATTTAAATATTGAAAAATAATATTCATCAACTTGCATTATTTTTCTATTACCTTATACCAACTTTGACATAACGGACTTACAAACTGGATCTTTTGAGACTAATTTTTCATGACTATAACGTTGCCATTCATCCTTAAATTGTATCCACAAAGCCATTAGTTCACGATGAACGTATCCACTGGGATGTGTATCAAGAATCTGTTGAATATCATGATCCATAGATTCCTTACTCAATCCATCCTTGATAAATGCTATTTTATCTTCTCGATTTTTGGATACAAACCCCACAGATTTGCATCGTGTGTCACATATCCACCGAGCACATTTATAGCACCCACATAATCTTTTTGCTCTCCGTTTCTTTGCAAAAGTACTCTTACCTGTACCTGGCATATACTTAAATGAATTTGAAAATTCGCCAGATAGTCGAACTTGTGCTTCGATCAACCATCGAATATCTTCTGGGATGCCATTTCTCATTAGCACCCTTAATCTTTCGAGTTGAGCTCGATAAATTCTTTTTATGATATTCACTGGAAGAGATGGGTAATATTTACGAAGATTCGAAAGCATTGAATCCATTATTATATTCAGGCCCTCGGTATGGGTGAATTTTGTGAATACAATGATAATCTATTTATATATTGGAATTACGCGTATGAGATTTGACTCCGTATCCTGAAGCGTATGAACTACGGCTCTATATTTGAATAATGAACATAATATGACATGTGGGAGCAGCGACTCCATGTTGATAATGATGTGCAATAAGGGCACCGAAAGATGATGTGATATGCCGGTAAAATATCTATATGGTGATATAGACACATCGTCTTCAAATATTTGTTCTCGATTAAAATCACTACTAGCCAATATTGGGAATGAATCCCTAATAAATTTGGAATATATTAAGGGGGAGTATGGGCCCACTTCCTCTACATGTGAACTACTAGATATTATGGATCCACTAGATAGTCACATGTTTATATGATTCGTAATCAGAAATTTACGAGATGATTTGCTCACGGTTTGAGCATATATTCCAGATCAGATTAAGCTAGTAATATATCCCAAATAAACTTGAATAGATCCTAGAAAGGATAAAGATATGTGCATACAGGTGGGATATCCATTGGCATACTATTCAAAGTCCTCCAGCCAATATCGAGAACATAATATATAAACTCCCATGACTGAAGATGAATACTGAGATACTGGCATATGTGTTTGGTGCTCAAGAAATCTCTTAGCATGAGGGGGAGTATTGGTAGTTGGAAATATGCGAAATGCATCACATTATATCCTCACAACTGAAATATGAACTTGAAGTTCAAAGATGCATGACAGATTATTAATCTTTGGTACCAACTACAACTGCTTTGATAAATACATAATAATTCCCCGAATACGAATCAAAGCAAATGATAAAAGGAGGCATATACTTTTGAGAAGTATATAGACATAACCACAATGTGTAATTCCAATGGATGATTGATAATGAGATATCTCGGCAGTTGTTGCCATGGGGAAATAAATATTGAAAAGTGTCGACACAACATAGCGCTATGAATGAAATGAGGATATCAATGATTGGAAAGATGATATCGATAAATGATATAAGGATATCCATGACTGTGAAATATGGATATTGGAAATGAGGATATTAAAATCCATGATTTGTGAAAATGAGGATATTGAAATCCATCGAAATTGAAATATATGCCCTTATAATAAAATGAAACATATGGGCTTATTGAAAGTGACTCCTCAAGAGATTTTAAATATATTATCAGTGCGTGCAGTCACTCAAAATAAGGTGTTGTGAAAGAAAATTATCTGTTGTACTCTTTTCCTTGACTGAGGTTTTATCCCACCGGATTTCTCCAGTAAGGTTTTTAACGAGGCAGGTTAATCACAACTAATATGAAATTTCCAAAAGAGATTTGGAATATATTGCAAAGAATATGAGTTCGATATTACAAACTGTGGGATTCGGGGCCTAAAACGAAGGCCCAGCGGAAGCAGTAAAACGAAAATTAATTCGATCTGAATCCCTACGAGGATCGATCGAGCAATGTATATACGAATATATAAACGAATAACAAGAGTTGTAAGAAACTCACCCTTGAAGTCTCTTGATTAAATGGTATCCTTCTCTTGAGCTATTCCCCAAGCTTTACTTGAATTCTCTACGATCCGAAGCACTCCAAGCACTTGAACGATCCAACGCCGAAAGCACCGCGTCTCTACTTGCCACGCGCCGGAGAAACGAACGGAATGACAATACCCGATTAACCTCTAAGGTTACGGCTAGAATCAAGTGATGAAGCCTATTAATATTGCACTCTAAGTGTATAATATATATATCTTTCAATATATCTTGAATTTTCTCCAAGAAAACTCAAGAACAAGATGAAGAACAAGAGGAAGACTTGAAAAATGATATTCTCTCTCTATCTCCCACAACTCTCACGGATGGAATGGGATTAGTAAGGGAGAGATAGTCTTCCTTTTTATTCTTCTTACTTTTGGACCAAATCACCTAATATCATATCTAATATGATATTATCCCCTTGGTGGCTATATGTCTTCCACCTAACAAGGAGAAGACCAAGAACAAGGGAGGGGTTAGGTATGGGGCGGCCATCTAGAAAAATTTGGACGAGTTTGGTCCGTTTCGGACTCCCGTGAGTCCAAACAGATAAACTCTGATTCCGTTCCGAGGTTTTTATATCAATTAATTAATCCAATTAATTAATCATATCAAATACTAAATAACATAATTAATTTCTCCAAGAAATAATTATACTTATGAATTAAATTAATCACCCAGTAATTTATTTAATTCATTAGGCCGTAAATTAATTTATCCAATAAATCAATTTAGACATCCAATGTCCCAAATTTAGATATCCAATATCTAATATTCATAATGAGAGATTAAGCTCGATTCATTCCGTCGTCAATCCTATTGCGCGACTCAGTAGGTCCGTCTCAGTCAGCAATGGGAGGAACCAAAGAGTAGTAGCACCACAGCTTGGCGGCCTACACTGTACCCCAACTGAGAACGAATGATTGGGATCATTCAAGAACCATTCTGTCGTGAATACCATTATATGTATAAACCCTTCTTTCAAATGTCCCGATCAAGTTATAGGGTCACGGTCAGTCAAACCCTATCTGTACTTGACTCTATGCATGTGTTAATGCAAATCGAGATCATTGAGCTCTCGTATAGCTCCAATGCTTTGGCCAAAGACTTATGATTTCATCTGCCAATAACTGCATAGGACATATAACCCGCTCACTAACGGGAGAAAGAATTCTATCTTGGTATTCAGTAGGACCTGCTACTTACCCGTCAAGATGCACGTCGAGGTTGACCCCCACCTCCCGGTTTATAGGGTCGAACTACTCTAATGAAAATCTTGACGTCACAAGCACATCCCTACTAAATCCTCAAGTCGAAGGTTCACGAATACCTATCACAACCTTTCGATTCCATCATTGACTGTCCCGGAGTGAAATCCGTGTGACGAATCGAGGGTGAGTCAGTTCGAGTATACTAATCCAATTAGCATACCTATAACGTGTGCTCCCACTAACCATCACTGTTCGACAGGCACTCTCCATGTCAAAGAACACGTCATACAAGTCTTCACATAAACCTAACGCCCAGTCAAGTTTTATCGACTTGCGAACGATTAAGTATTTGAGCTATAAACCTTTCCAGTGCCGACCCCCTTATCCTATAAGGAGTGGAACGTTTTGCTCTCAAATACACGGACTAGTTTCTATATGTATATTTACGAGTTAGGAATGCCAGTAACTACCAGTAAATAAAAAAACATCCATTGCCTTATATTAATGATTTACATAATTACAAGTAGAATGCCCTCACTCAACATCTTCTGAGTGGCATTCGAGGGCATACTCCTAACAATCTCCCACTTGCACTCAATGCCACACACTATGGTATCTAATACCCATGTTCTCCAGATGACGCTCCAAGCTAGTCTGAGAAAGTGGCTTGGTCAGTGGATCGGCAACGTTGTCGGCCGAGTCTACTCTGTGCAGCACAATATATCCCTTGCGAACAAATTCTCTTACGAGATGATACTTCCTCTCAATATGTTTGGTTCTGTTGTGAAACCTCGGCTTCTTGGCCTGCGCTACAGCTCCGTCGTTGTCGCGATGCAGTGACAATGAACTCGAACACATGGTATCACTTGAATTTCTCCCAGAAACTTCTTAATCCAGAACCCTTCCTTGGAAGCCTCCGAGGCTGCTTGATACTCAGCCTGACAGGTGGAATCAGCAGTCGCGCTTTTCTTGGCGCTACGCCAAGATACTGCTCCTCCATTAAGAGCAAATATGTAGCCAGAAGTAGACATCGAGTCGTCCTTTAGTCCTTGGAAGTCCGAATCAGTGAATCCCACCACATCCAATTCTCCACCACCATACATCAGAACCATATCTCTAGTCCTTCTTAAGTACTTGAGAACGTTCTTTACAGCAGTACAATGTTCTCTACCTGGGTTTGCCCGAAACCTACTCACCACACTTACAGCATGCGCGATGTCAGGTCTTGTACACAACATAGCATACATAAGGGTACCCACGGCCGAAGCATATGGTATATTACTCATTTTCTTTCGTTGTTCCTCACTTTGAGGACACATCTTCAAGGAGAGTTTTATTCCATGTCGCATCGGTAGGAACCCTCTTTTAGAATCATCCATCTTAAATCGCTTTAAGATTTTATCTATATAGAGGGCTTGGTAAAGACCTATTGTTCTCTTCGCTCTATCCCGGTAGAGCCGAATACCAAGAATATAGGTATCTTCTCCCAAGTCTTTCATGGAGAAATTACTCGAAAGCCAAGCTTTCACAGAACTGAGCATTCCCACATCATTTCCTGTTAGTAGAATGTCATCCACATATAGTACTAAGAATGCGATCTTGCTCCCACTAACCCTCTTGTATGCACAAGGTTCCTCTTCATTTTGCACGAAGTCAAACTCTTCGACCGCCTCGTCAAAACGAAGGTTCCAACTACGCGACGCTTGCTTCAGTCCATAAATGGAATGCTGAAGCTTGCACACTTTCTGAATATCGACTTCGGACACAAAGCCTTTAGGCTGCTCCATATAGATTTCCTCCTCGAGGAATCTATTAAGGAAAGCCGTCTTTACGTCCATTTGCCATATCTCATAATCGTAGTAGGCAGCTATAGCAAGCATCATGCGAATAGACTTGATCATGGCTACGGGCGAGAAGGTATCATGGTAATCGATCCCTTCTTTCTGGGTATAACCCTTTGCCACAAGCCTGGCCTTATAGGCGTCAACCTTGCCATCACCATCAGTCTTTCTCTTGTAGATCCACTTGTTCCCAATAGGCACTATGCCCTTGGGGCGGTCTACTAGAGTCCAGACCTGATTGACATGCATCGAGTCTATCTCAGCTTCCATAGCTTCACGACATTTCGCGGAGTCTACATCCACCATCGCTTGGTCATAGGTCGTTGGGTCAGTCTCTTGGCTATCACTTGGAACCTCATGGAGACCTAGTTCCTCCAAGTGCACAAGCCCATACCTCTCAGGTAAATGAGACACCCTACTAGACCTACGAGGTGGTTGTACTTGTGTTTCAGAAGGTTCGGTTCCAATTTCTTGCACAGGTGTCTCCTTAGGAGTTTCATTGTATTCTTCCAAAGAAATACTTCTACCTGCTCCGCCTTCCTGGATGAACTCATCTTCCAGGAAGTGTGCTTGTAAAGCAACAACAATCTTTCGATCTTCGGGCATGTAGAATAGATAACCCATCGTCCCAGACGGGAATCCAATGAAACCTCCCTTCGCGGACCTAGCTTCCAATTTCTCCACCTTAGTCTTCTTGACATAGGCGGGACATCCCCAAATCCTAATATGATTAAGACTTGGTTTCCTGCCCTCCTACATCTCATGTGGAGTTTTAGGAATGGATTTGGGAGGACATCTGTTCATGATGTAAGCGGCAGTCAGGAGTGCATACCCCCACAAGTAAATCGGTAAGTCAGTATAGCCCAGCATGGAACGGACCATGTTCAACAAGGTCCGGTTCCTTCTTTCTGACACACAATTTAACTGAGGAGTACCTGGAGGTGTTAGTTGTGAAACTATTCCATGTTCCTTAAGGAACTCGTCAAACTACGTACTCATATACTCGCCACCTCGGTCCGACCGAAGTGCTTTGATATGATTACCAGTTTGTTTCTCGACTAGGGCCTTGAATTCCTGGAATTTCTCAAAGGCCTCGGATTTATGTTTCATTAAGTATACATAACCATACCTAGTATGATCATCTGTAAACGTAATGAAATATTGATATCCGTCACGTGCTGCTTCCAAAGCACCACATATGTCGGTATGGATTAATCTCAGTTTATCAGCGGCTCTTTCAAAAGTCCTTGTGAAGGGGGACTTAGTCATTTTTCCTTTAAGGCAAGATTCACAAGTAGGAAAGGGATCTGATCCCAATGGACCCATAAGTCCATCTTTTTCCATCTTGTAAACCTTGGTCTGACCAACATGACCAAGTCTTAGATGTCATTTCAAAATTTGATTCGTTTCATCCCTACCACGTTTTCTAGTCATAGTATTCACAACTACTTTGTTGCTGAGATTTAGATGATACATTCCATTTAACAATGTAGCAGTACCCACTAGTTTATTTCTGAAATAAATTTTGCAGGAACCATCACCAATGAAAAATGAAAAGCCCTTTCGGTCCATGACCGGAATGGATACAATATTTTTGTGCCCCTTGGGCAAAACAAGTACATCTTCTAAAGTCAAAACAAAGTCGGATTCTAAACCCAAAAGAAGTGATCCTATGTCGGTCGCCTCGACACTATGCCCGCTTCCGACTGTGATCATAACTTCTCCAGCTCCAAGCTTCCTACTTTGTTCCAGATCCTGATTCACGGTACAAATATGAGAACTAGCACCAGAATCCAGTATCCAGGAAGTAGAAAATACAGTAGCAAAACAATTTGTTTCCAAAACTAAAAATTCTGTACCTGAAGCGCCATGAAGAATCGGACAGTCTCTTGCCCAGTGGCCCAGCTCACCGCACTTGAGACAAGCGTCCTTCTTCTTTCTTTTCGGAACCATCGGGGCCTTGCCCTTTCCCTTAAAGTCCTTGACATGTAGTCCAGTCTGCTTCTTGGTCTTTTTCTTTTTATTCTTAGACCTCCGAGGTCCAGAAGAAATCACAAGAGCAGACTCCTTCATCCGCGGAGTCTTCATCTGAGACTGAGCGGTCACAAGTTTGTTCATTAGCCCAGCTAAATTACATCCAATCTCATTGCAGTTGAAGTTCATAACAAACTGTGAGAAGGAATCAGGGAAAGACTGTAGGATAAGGTCGGTTTGGAGAGAAGTATCCATTTTAAAATCAAGAGCCTCCAATCTCTCGATCATGGATATCATTTTTAGGATATGTTCCCCAATCTTCTCACCTTCCTTCATCCTTGCACCGAACAGTTGCTTGGATATCTCATATCTAGCAGTTCTGCTGTGCTCACCATAAAGCTCAGTTAAGTGAGATAGAATCTACCTAGCAGAAGTCATTTTCTCATGAGCACTCTGAAGCTCATTATACATAGAAGCCATCATGTATGCACGGACTTTTACGTCACCCTTAACCCACTTTTCGTGGTTTTCGATCTCTTACTGATTGGCTCTTGTCCGCACTGGAGGCGCCGGAATGTCCGTATCCAAGACGTATCCCAGTGCCTCTATAATGAGGACAATCATCAGATTGTGGAGCCAATCCACAAAGTTAGGTCTCATTAAGGTGTTCTTTTCGAGTAGAATTGCGAGTGGATTCATTGTCATATTGAGAGTTATGTCTGCATTAAGTACGACAGATTAATTAGTGACTCGTTCAATTCTGTTCTGAGTATAGAATTAAGGTCTTTTCTATTCTTGTTACCCAAATCCCACTATTTTTATTGGAACAACACACTCCCATGTGAAATCCGGAAGTATCGTCGCTCTACTTCATAGTGGTGATCGAGTTCTTTATAAATCTTAATAGAGGGCAACCGAACAGGTTTCTAGTCTATTAATTTTCATAAAGTGGTGTCCAACACCAACCCATCTAATGGATGATTCGATCTTCTTTTTCCCCTTGTTCACTCCCCTCAACCTATACGGTTTCTATGGTTCGTGAACAAGTTAAGTTTATACCATCGACGCAAATTAGTTTCACAATTGAATCTTATCCGGCAACCTATCAGGTTTCTAGGAATAAAATTTGCTCCAACCGAAGGCATCCAATGCGCTCCTGGTAATTTATCCGTCCTCCCTGAACGACTACCCCGATAACTCGGAAGCATAGCACATCCGGTTTGGATTTCAATTTCCCGAAAGCTCGATGGAGGGAAGGAAAACCTTGAAACCTTATAAACTTAATAATTTGTTGTGGGAGAATTTTCGCGATTAACGTTACACTTTGCACATTAATCATTTTAGCGCGTTTGTTGCATTCATACAATATGAAACAACCATTCACAACCTAGTTGCTACCAACATGTGGTTCATGGACCGTTCCTAGAAAACAAAAACTCCGTAATCTAATTACAAGTCTTCGTCTTGAATCTTCGTCTTCTCGAAGCGGATCTTCCTCCGGTCTTCGTCATTACATATAAATTTTACATTGAAAATTGCATCCTAGATACAAATATTTCTAGTAAAATAAATAGGCTCAAAACGGCCTTTACAACCCAATCGAATAAAACGAACGATTCAAAAACTAAGTCCATGAACCACATCCCCATTCAAAAGCATTCATCTAATAAATACTATATAAACGGAAAGCGTAGAGATACATCTAATCAAAAATATGAACCGATCCAATCGATTCACAAAATCGGTAATATGAAAAAAAACGTTCAAAATAATTTGGTCGATCACAAGTATTCCAATAAATAAATTTCCCTTATAAAATGAAATACCATAAATCATTTTAATCATATTAAATCCAATTTAAAATGTGGAAATTATTTTTAGGAATACACAAAGAAAACAAGCCCGAAACGGGTCCGAAAAGGGGCTGGACCGCGCCGAAGAGCGAGCGGCAAGCGGGGCCGGCAGCCACAGGCCGCGGCCCCTCGAGCTGGGCGCGGCCCCCAGTCCAGAAACTTTCAGTGGGCTGCCCAGCAGCCCTGGGCCGTGGCCCCCGAGCCCTGGGCCGCGGCCCCCTTCTTCTGGACCGTCCAACGGCAATTCGGGGCTAGTTTTTCGACTGGATATCCAATATCTATATTTTTCAACATTCATATCATCAATATAAATCATATTTCCAAGAAATGGAAGATTTATATTTAGACATAAACTTACAAAAAATACAACTATAACGAACGAAAAACATATACCACGATTATGACTAAAATGATTCCAAATCATTCACCATCTAATCGAGCATTCCAAATGCCATTATCGTATATATGATCGCAAGACCTACGCTCCGATACCACTTGTGTGATTCGGTGCCTAAAACGAAGGCCCAGCGGAAGCAGTAAAACGAAAATTAATTCGATCCGAATCCCTACGAGGATCCATCGAGCTACGTATATACGAATATATAAACGAAAAACAAGAGTTGTAAGAAACTCACCCTTGAAGTCCGTTGATTAAATGGTATCCTTCTCTTGAGCTATTCCCCAAGCTTTACTTGAATTCTCTACGATCCGAAGCACTCCAAGCACTTGAACGATCCAACGCCGAAAGCACCGCGTCTCTACTTGCCACGCGCCGTAGAAACGAACGGAATGACAATACCCAATTAAACTCTAAGGTTACGGTTAGAATCAAGTTATAAAGCTTATTATTATTGCACTCTAAGTGTATAATATATATCTCTCAATGTATCTTGAATTTTCTCCAAGAAAACTCAAGAACAAGATGAAGAACAAGAGGAAGACTTGAAAAATGATTTTCTCTCTCTATCTCGCACAACTCTCACGGATGGAATGGGATTAGTAAGGGAGAGATAGTCTTCCTTTTTATTCTTCTTACTTTTGGACCAAATCACCTAATATCATATCTAATATGATATTGTCCCCTTGGTGGCCATATGTCTTCCACCTAACAAGGAGAAGACCAAGACCAAGGTAGGGGTTAGGTATGGGGCGGCCATCTAGAAGGATTTGGACGAGTTTGGTCCGTTTCAGACTCCCATGAGTCCAAATAGATAAACTCCGATTCCGTTCCGATGTATTTATATCAATTAATTAATCCAATTAATTAATCATATCAAATACTAAATAACATAATTAATTTCTCCAAGAAATAATTATACTTATGAATTAAATTAATCACCCAGTAATTTATTTAATTCATTAGGGCGTAAATTAATTTATCCAATAAATCAATTTAGACATCCAATGTCCCAAATTTAGATATCCAATATCTAATATTCATAATGAGAGATTAAGCTCGATTCATTCCGTCGTCAATCCTATTGCGCGACTCGGTAGGTCCGTCTCAGTCAGCAATGGGAGGAACCAAAGAGTAGTAGCACCACCTAGCCAGCTTGGCAGCCTACACTGTGCCCCAACTGAGATCGAATGATTGGGATCATTCAAGAACCATTCTGTCGTGAATACCAGTATACGTATAAACCCTTCTTTCAAATGTCCCGATCAAGTTATAGGGTCACGGTCAGTCAAACCCTATCTGTACTTGACTCTATGCATGTGTTAATGCAAATCGAGATCATTGAGCTCTCGTGTATCCAATACAACTAGCTCCAATGCTTTGTCCAAAGACTTATGATCTCATCTGCCAATAACTGCATAGGACATATAACCCGCTCACTAACGGGAGAAATAATTCTATCTTGGTATTCAGTAGGACCTGCTACTTGCCCGTCAAGATGCACTTCGAGGTTGACCCCCACCTCCCGGTTTATAGGGTCGAACTACTCTAATGAAAATCTTGACGTCACAAGCACATCCCTACTAAATCCTCAAGTCGAAGGTTCACGAATACCTATCACAGCCTTTCGATTCCGTCATTGACTGTCCCTGAGTGAAATCCGTGTGACGAATCGAGGGTGAGTCGGTTCGAGTATACTAATCCAATTAGCATACCTATAACGTGTGCTCCCACTAACCATCAGTGTTCGACAGGCACTCTCCATGTCAAAGAACACGTCATACAAGTCTTCACATAAACTTAACGCCCAGTCAAGTTTCATCGACTTGTGAACGATTAAGTACTTGAGCTATAAACCTTTCCAGTGCCGACCCCCTTATCCAATAAGGAGTGGAACGTTTTGCTCTCAAATACACTAACTAGTTTCTATATGTATATTTATGAGTTAGGAATGCCAGTAACTACCAGTAAATAAAGAAACATCCATTGCCTTATATTAATGATTTACATAATTACAAGTACAATGCCCTCACTCAACATCCTCTGAGTGGCATTCGAGGGCATACTCCTAACACAAACTGCACTGAAGATGATACCCATACTAATCCCTGGAGGATCATTGAAATGCCTGGGGTATATTTGTATAAAATACGTGTTGCACTCTTTTTCCCTTGACTGAGATTTTGTCCCATTGGGTTTTCCTAACAAGGTTTTTAACGAGGCAACTGGAATGACGTATTAGTATGAATAATGTACTCTTTTTCCTTAATTAGGAGTTTTCCCATTGGATTTTTCCTAATAAGATTTTAACGAGGCATATTCATGGCATAATGAGGAACATTACAAAGATCAAGATTATTCCTCAAAGCTTGAAAATAGAAGGAGTAGTTGTACTCTTTTCCCTTCGATCAAGTTTTTCCCACTGGGTTTTCTTGACAAGGTTTTAATGAGGCAACACATGGATAATCCAACAACGAATGATATATATGACATATTCACTCAGTTTTTGTCCCACGAGGTTTTACTGAGATGGCACAAGAATATTCATACAAGAACTATCAAGATAAGGGGGAGCAAATTTACGAGATCACCGATTGCTGAAGTTTTATCCCACAGGGATTTCCTAGCAACATTATGATGCAACATGATATGATTGCCACAAGCTCCAGTACAAATAGTTTGAAAGTTTTTCTTCCATTAGGTTTTTCTTCAAACTAGTTCAACAGATATTTATGTAAATAGTCATTCAAGGGGGAGTGTTATAATATACCTTGAAAAACACACCTGAGAATCATTCTCTATTCTCTCTCTCTAAAATCTCTCTCTATGATATTTCGATTTTATAACAGCATTAACGCTTGTTCACTGACTTGGATCATATATATTTCTAGGAGTGAATTCTTCTTGTACTTTCTCTCTATCTTCATTGTGAGCATAGAAATTGAGATAATCTTCCTCATTAATAAATATTTCTTCTCTATTTTCGGTTTCATTTGTGGTGACTTGATCATTAACTATCATTTCTTCTTTATTTTTATTTTTATTTTCATTCAAGTTCACATCATTGACTTATTCATTCGACGAGCAACCACTTGAATTATCAAAATTACTTTTTTGTTTGTCTTAACAAATTTATCAAGAGCTCCTTTTTATGATTCAATCAAAGCTTCAATTCTTTATTTTTTTTGCATTTGGCACAACTACATTCAAATTTTCGAGATGACATCTTTATTTTTCAAATAAAAACAATGAGAAAACTATAACTATAGAAAACTATAGTTCTATAAATCAGTAAGGCAAAAACCTAGTAACCTATAGAACTCAAATAGATTAACTCTAAAAATTCAGTAAGAATAAAATAAAAGCAACCAAATTAAGCAATTATAAATCAAGATCAAGCAGTAGAAGTCTGAAGATAATCAAAACTCAAGAGATTAGAACGATAAAACCTGATTGTGGATGCTAATCGGTCGGCTGCAAATGAGGAGGCTCACACAATGACTGATCGGTTTGGAAGCAGCAGCCATCAGTGCAGCACAACAGCAGTCAGGGGGCCCGCGACAGCACAGCATAAGAGAAGAAGAAGAGAAGACAACACAGTAGAAGAGAAAAGAATACAGCAACTTCATCGCGGTGGAGTAGCAGAAGAGCAGTAAATCACTAACCCTAGCTAGTTTGCGGCGTGGTCGCGAGTCTGAGAAGTGAAAACAGAGATTAGATAGGGAGGGTCGGGACTAGGAGTTGGGATAAAAGGGTTAAGGGACAAATGCCCTAATTTTTTTTTGGAGGCCCAAAGCCCTAGCTTGGACTGCTTTGGGCATGGCCCGGTCCTGTGTGATCCTGACATACCTCATAGACTCAAGGTAAATTCTACAACACGACAATTAGGCTTGTGGTATTATATAGCATTGAGTGTTGGGCGGTAAAACAACATCATGTTCAAAAGATGAATGTAGCATAAATGTGTATGCGATGGTGGATGTGCAGCTATATAAATGGGATCAGCTTGGAAATGAGGTGATCAGGGAGTTGGTAAAGGTTGTGACTATTGAAGATAAGATGATAGATAATTGATTGAGATGGTTTGGCCATGTGAGATGGAGACCCATTTTGATGCCCCCAATAAGGGTTCTTGAAGATAGGGGAACAAATATATTTATAAAGGACGGAGGAAGAACTAAAAAAATATGGATAAATATGATTGGAAATGATATAAGGTTGGAAAATATATACCGATGGAATAAATTCTAAATTTTTTGGAAAAATGACTGATTTAGGCCATGTACTTTGGTCCAATTAATAGTTATAGATATCTACTTTTCTTTTAACAGTTATAAACATCTATGTTAAACCGTTAAATACATTGGGACAAAACAATAACCTCGTATTTGACCAAGCGCAGACTTGAAAGTCGAAAGAAGTGTACTCGATAACGCCTTGACCCTTGCCTCCTCCGCCTTATCAATTTTACCTTGCATCTCTCTATGGTAAACCTCGAAATTGTTTTGAGGATGAGTCGTAGCGGCACACCGCAAAGCTAGCTGACAAACGAGGGCCTTTACCTTTAAAAAATGAAACAAATGAGGTTAAAATATGCGCATCAACTAAGACAAATAAATAAAATTTAGTACATACTAATTCAAGAGAGGAATTACTTTCTTTTTGTCTCATTATCCCAAAAAAGTTTAACTATCCAATTTAATCCAATAAATATTTCAATTTTTCGGTTTTGGTCCAATTTCCACCAGAAAAATAAAAACTACGTCATTTTGGATCATATGCTAGTCACATGCCGATCGAATTTGGGTATAATTTTCCAGAACATCATCGTTTTCATCTCCCGACGATATAAGGATCATAACTGGACATAATATATAGTTGTGGGACGAAAATTGGATAGTTAATTTTTCGGAATGAAAAATGGATAACAAATATATATTTTTCACATGGAGAGTTCAATTATAAAGACAAGCAATACATTATGGCATTATTACAATCATAACACGTGTTTGCCTCCAGCGAAGATGGCTTTGCTAAACACAAGCCAAGCTCGACCATCTTGGTTGATCAGTTGAAATCCTAATATTGGTTATTGCGCATAATAGATAATTTCATATAAGTGTTCAAGTTATTATACTTTAATTAAGACAATTGAATAAATTACTAAAATTAAATTCAAGTATAATACTTTAACTGTCAAATATATTAATAGCATGATCAAAAATGTAACACCCCCGAGTTATTCAGGATATATTACAGTGCCTTGAGACCCTCTGTGGGACCCACAAGACTATACATATGCGGAACCATGAACTTCGACCGATAAGGTCTAGACATAATGCAACAGAAGACGCTAGAAATGACACCAAGGTAATAATCAATTCAACAGAAATACAATACATCGGGAATTGAAACCCAAGGCAACACAGGCCAAAACATCAAGAGCATCTGAAATACTACTCGAGTATTCACAACCATTCTAAATACAACAATACTAAATGGATAAAGTACAAAATACAAGCAGAGACAAGACTCATCATCACTCTTATCCATCATCTTCGTGCCGTCCCGGTACACACCTTTTCCACCTCCTGGATCCTAAAATACATGAAAGGTATTTCCCCCAAAAGGGGTTAGCCGTCGAATATCTAGTACAAGTATATCGAATATGATACACAATACTTCTCGACAATAAAGTAAATATAATCATCATTTCATCAAACTCAAGACTAGTATTCCGGAATAACTAAATTTCATAGCACTTCGTTTCAATACATACGCGATTAACCATGGAACCGGACCAAAGGCAACGGAACCCTTTGAGGCTCCATCGGACCCTCCCAGAGTGGTTAACCCAAAATATTCATGGAACCGCACCAAAAGCAACAGAACCCTCTGAGGACCCGTCGGTCCGTCCCAGAGTGAATATAAACAATTACACAATCTATATACCTCACTTTCAAAGTCGAGAACATACAATCATAAATATATATACTTGCCTTTGAGACATTAGAACCGAAGTGAAAACGGTGTTCAAGCTATAGAGGTCCAAGAACGCACTTCCGGGCCTAAACGATTCATAAGGAAATACGATAATCAATCATCAATACTCAATCCTCAAGGAAGACTCCCCAAACCCACCTTTTACGATTCATAAATCTTCAAAGTATTCGCATAGAGGTTGGAAATCATCCAAACTCTCTCCACTTCAAGTAATACACAAAATCATTCGTATAATCGTAAGGAGAATGTGGGTACGGGGTAGATACATCATAATCTCAAAGATTTCAAGCTTCAAAATGGATAAATCGGACGGATCTAAGAAAAATCCCCAAAAATTCTCCAAACTAGGGTTCTAAGGAATTTACCTTGATTCGGAGGGGAGGAATGGATTAGATGTTGTAAAATCCTTGTTATCCAACTAAAGATGATGATGGGTGATGAAAAGTTGTCCCAAATCGCCTCAGATCGCCTCTCTCTCGTGCTTTCGTCGGAAGAGTAAGAAATGAGAAGAGAAATGACGCAAACCACGGCTGACCCTGCTTATATACTAGGTTTAATTACCGTGCGCTAATTCCTAGCGTGCACTAACGGGGTCACCCGGTAGTCCAGTAGCCTCTGTCCTGCATTGATAGCGTGCGCTACCGATAGCGTTGCGTGCGCTAACTGCTACCATGCAGAAATTCCGAACTCACTGCCAACCCACTAGCGTGCGCTACATTAGGCACTAGCGCGCGCTACACAACACCAATAGCGTGCGTTAGCTCACGCCTAACGTGCGCTACCTGATAGTCCAGAGAGCAGAAATCAACATACTGCCACTGCCAAACCCGAGTAACTAGCATGCGCTACATCCGATGCTAGCACGTGCTACCAAGCATGAATAGTGTGCGTTAGCTCACGCCTAGCGTGCGCTAACTGCTAGTCCAGAGAGCAGAACCCAGCTACTGCCTCTGCCAAACTCAACTCATTAGCGTGCGCTACAGGCGATGCTAGCGCGCGCTACTCAACACGAATAGCGTGTGTTAGCTCACACCTAGCTTACGCTAACTGTCTTACTCAGAAACATCGCTGCGAAGTCCGATCAAAAGGAACATGTTCCAAAAGATACGAAACTCTAAAATCAATAACATCTCAATAGGCGCTTACAAGAGCGACAACAGTAAAAGAAAGTCAAAGCCAAAATTCATGAAAAATACAGGTATTACAAAAACACCCAACAGTATATAATTCGGATTACGTATCAATATTGCAGCAAACAATTCACATGTACATAATTAACAAACAACTACTCGAGGTGCTAGTATTACAAGGATACAGTATACAAGTATTCCTTGGAATTGTAATTATATCGTAATATATTGTCTGTTGTTATAATTAAATTACTCGTGTGTGTGTGTGTGTGTGTGTATATATATATATGTCATCTGTTTTTTGTCAGAAAATCAATTATCCGATTTTGGTCCTATAATTATCTAGCTAGTATGTCCATTTTGGTCTAATTTCCGCCGAAAATGAAAACGACATTTTGGAAAATTATACACAAATTCAATAGGCATGTGACTAACATATGATCCAAATTTTGTTTCTCTAGTGGAAATTGGACCAAAATCGGTCATACTAGCTAGATAGTTATGGGATTGAAACTGAATAGTTAAATTTTTTGTGTTTAAAATCGAAAGACAACTAAGTTATGAGACTAAAACTTTTTTCCTCGATTCAAGAGATGTGCAACATCTTCGTCAAGACGAGTGAAGTGATTCATTGCTAAAACGAACTGGTTGACACCAAGAATAGTGTGATTGTAAAGCTCCCAAGTGTCCTACGCATATTCGAAAGCTAAGACCGAGCTCTCTTTATTAATTTTCCAAGCTAGTCGAAGCTTGGGAAGAGACTTGTTGAAAAAAACATATGATATAAAATGTTGTAGATAAACCTACTAAAGAAGAAGATGAGTATCCCATAGCTGACCAAAACATGAGCTAGCTCATACACCAACAGCACTAGTGGAACACTATTTAGTCAAATAGAAATATCCATCTGAGAGCGATGCAAGTCGGGAGAGGCCGGAGACTTGTGATGGATGAGCTATGGAGTCATACAAATCAATCTACCTTATACCATGCATTTTGCACATGACGTTGTATTATTTGAGGAGATTAAAGCATGGGTCATATGAAGTCTGAGATGTGGAAGGAGACACTATAATCAAAATATTTTAGAGTAAGTAGATCGAAGACCGAATAGATGGGGTGTTAGTTTATTAGCCGTCAACATCGAGAGTCTGGTACCATTTCACTTTATGAACAATATATGGCAATTACCTGGTTTCTCTGATTCAGAAAGATGGAGAATCATATATATAATAACGTCAATTGTAGAATATATGTTGGTTAGTTGGAGCGGGTAAGTGTCGAGTGAATGTTATGTAATCATAACATACCATTATGACTAGGTTTACCGAGCTCCATAAGACTAGCTTTATGTGGGTAGGATATTGGGCACCAAAAAAGTCACAACACAAGACGAGCATCAAGAAGGTGTACATGCTTCATTGGGTGTGTAGTAAAATTAAGAGAGAGAATAACAAAAAGAATATCATTCTATTAGCCCATTAAAAATGGGGAGGGGATCTGGTGGAGCACAGCTGCACCCCACCATTGGATCACACACACCCGTACGGGTGTGTGTGTGCGTGTGTAATCCGACGGTGAATCTGGTGCACAGCATGGTGTTGTACTGCACCTGATCCGAACCCTTAAAAATGATGCAAAAGCATCGTTTACGACAGTTTGACTATATACGACTTAGGTCATAGATGCAAATGTCCATCAGGTGGAGACATGGAGTCGATGAAATTATATCCTTCTAGAATAGCACGAGGCCGACCAAAGAAAATATGGATAGAGGAAGTCAACATATACATATGGAGGTTGAAAAAATTGGTAAATGGATACTTAGGGAGGTGTATTTAGTTAAGCTTTTAATGTAATTTGATAGATTTTAGTATTTGATGGATCTGATAGATTTTAATGGTATTCAATAGACTTTTCTAAATTCTCTTTGATTTCAATGGACTTCTATCTATTAGATTCTATAGAATTTCATGGATTTTTATGGACTTCTTTGAATTTCTATGACTTTCTTTTTCTCAAAAGATAGTAACCACAGGAAATTCATCTATTAGCGTTCTATCTTAACAAATAGTTAATTTATATATAATTTTCAATAAATAGCTAAAGGGCTGAGAATCGGGACATCCCGAGGTCCCGGTCCCGAGTCCCGATTGTCTCGGTCCCGAAAATCACCAATTTGGTGGTCCCAGTCCCGGTCCCGTTCGGGACTTCGGGAGTCCCGATTCTCGAAATGGGATAAATGGAAGTCCCGGTCCCGGTCCCGGTCCCGATCCCGAGGATAATTTTCCGAAATGTCCTGAAATGTCCCGAAATGTCCCGAAATCAAAAAAGAAAAAAAATTGATTGAAATTAGAAATTTCAATCGGGACTTCGGGATATTCCCGATCGGGACTCCCGAGTCCCGAAATTGCCAAAATCTCAGGTCCCGGTCCCGGTCCCGATCCCGTAAAATTCGGGACTCGGGGTCCCGTTTCCCGTCGGGACTCGGGACGGGACCGGGACTCGGGACTTCCCGATCCTAAATTCTCAGCCCTAAATAGCTATGTATAATAGATTTTTAATTAGAAACAAATAGCTAATGCAAATAGAAATTTTACAACAATTTGATATAATTTAACGAGAAAAATATAAAAAACTCTCATATTAAAAAGACTAAAACATATATCAAGTTATTAAATTAATGAGTAGATATAAAATATTTAATTACAAATTGAATTTTTTTACAAGTTTTTTTTTTAAAATCCATCAAAATGGTGTTGGTGGTGGGACGGGACGGTGGCAATGGTGGTGTGGAGGCGGCGGTGGTGGCGGCGGCGGCGGCAGTGGTGGTGGATGGTGGTGACGAATACAAATTCATCAAAATTTTAGGGGTGTGCGAAAGATTTTAAAAGACAAATTATGTTTGTACTTTATGCTTAAAAATGAATACCTAGATGATTCCATTAAAATCCTTAGAATCCAAAATAAATCTGAATACCTCATAATTTTGTAAGATTTATAAAAGTTTTCATTTAATACCTCATGACTCTAATTGATTTTTAAAAATCTCAATTAAATACACCCAAACTTTTCCAAATCCATCAAATTCTATAAGTCTTTAAAACTCATTTCAAGTCTCATTTAAATACGCTGCCCTTAAGAGGAGCACTTCTATTTTTAGTTCATATAACCCCCAACTTATTGTGATAAGAGGCTGAATTTCTTTGTTAGTACGTCTAAAGTGTCAGTTTTATATAGTTGTCGATAAGCATCCAGAACTTTAGAACAATTGCTATATAATTTTCTATACGGATATACCTCATAGTTGTTGTTAGGCATTTAGCAATGTTAGCACAATGGTACATTTTTAACATTTTAATTTAGGAATAACCTCGCGAGTCCAACTTCTCTTTATGATGTACACAATTTTCATGTACCACGAAATCCAATTCAAATTTTGTTAAGTAACCATTTGGAGCTCTTCACCCCCTAATTACCAATAATAAACTTAAAAGTATCAACTCTTTTTTCCTTCATTTAACAAATAGCTTTTTCAATATCAATTTCGAAACCACGTAAGCTGTCTCGAAATTACACATCCTGAAGTTTTCATAATTCAAGACATGAATGTATAGCCTCTCACTTTATGAGACCATCAGCATATATCTACAAACAACAACAGCCTTGAGCACCTACCCTATACATATGCTAACAACCAAGTGAAAAGAATAAATCACAATCTTTTCCAGACCAAATAGCCAAAAAAAAAAAAAAAAAAAAAAAAAAAAAACTACACAACTCAGACAGCAGGTTTCTGTCGAGATATATAAATATTACTACAGAGTTATCTAAGAAACTAATATTGCCTCTAAGTCTAGCTCAAAAAGCTATTATACATTTCGAGTTTCAGCTTTTTCAGTGTGAGAGACCCCCCCTTTGCAATTTTCAGCAGACAATGCCCACTTGAGAGTCAAGTTTATTAGAATTGATGGCACACTACAACGCTGCAGTTCGGCAACAACAAGAGACCTGATAAGTTTACTTGAATATCCTGAAAAGCCCTGTCATAGTTCCAAATGGATGAAAATCATCTACTGAGTCTTTGCATTCATGTCGACACGAAGACTTGCACGTGAAACAGCACACACTTTTCACACTAAAATGAAGGGACAGGTAAATACTTTCTAGGGAAATAAGGTGAAATACTCAACCTTATGTGCCCAATTCAACAAGTATTGTAAAGATTTAGCTGAAAGGTAATATGAAATAATATGGAGGAAAAGCGCCCCAAGAAAGAGACACTGAGAGACCCAGGTGTACATAGTGCAAAAAAGTGTTACAGGCAGAAGCCTAGACAATATTATTTTTTAAGGTTAAATACAAACAACACCTTTAAGTTCAGCCTACTTACAAACAAACTCCAGATATCTTTCACAACTAGACCACCTTGACATTTGTTTCCATTTTACAAAATGCACCCTCAATAGAGGGGTACTTTGTTAAGAAAATACAAACCTCAAGAGGTTGTTTGCAAATGTGAATGGGGTTCTGGTAACTTTCAAGGATAATTGGGTGCTTTTTGTAACTGCGGCAAACCTCAACAATAGTTTTGCAATTGCCCTTTTTTTCTTCTGCCAAGTAAATTTATATATAACCACAATACAGAACCATTCAACTTCCTAATTGGTGAAATGAAGATATAAGGCGGAAACATTAATAATATATAAAGGGTTGATAATAAAAAAGCCCTGAGGTTTTGTCTAATTAGAGAATTACCCAGTTATCTTTCAACATCCCAATAAGGTCATTGAGGTTTGTACTGGCCTAACAAATAGCACCATTTTTACCCTCTTCAGGGTTGCCAGGCAAAAATAAACATCAAGGGGTTATTTGTATTTTAAAAGACAAGTGTTTTTTTTTTTTGTAATTAGGTAAACCTCACGGGGTAGTCCTTGTAATTATCCCTAAAAACTAACAAACCACTTGCATGAAGTTTTTTAACTACCAGACAGGCAGACACCCAAAACAAGTGCATGATGCAGCCAACAAGTCTCATACTATGAAGTTGCTACAAGACTAATGTGAAAGGAGGATGCGATTGGATGTCAATATTTTCATTTTCATTCCACTAAATTTTTCTGGAGTCATGTTCCATGATGTATGTGTTGATTTTACAATATCAATCACGTATTGTGACATGACAATAGCAATTATCTCAAACTCATCGCCGTCTCATGATATTTTCCATATAAATGGAAAAACCTATGATGTTGACGGTTTTGGAATTTCGTTCTATTTCTCCTTCATATGAAGGTTGCGACAGGAAGGGCATCCGGCGTAAAACTTTGCCACTTTGTTATTTGCATGAGTTATGGTGTTAACTAATTTTACACAATTAAACGACACTATAATCTTCATGCCACCGACCCCAACATAGTTGGGATTAAAGTGCTGTTGATGATATATTCCACTAAATTTTTCTACCCAATGTTCTGATGGGATATGATTTTTTTTTTTCCCTTCAAGAAATACACTATTCACTCATTTTTTCTCTCACAATTTTATTCACATCCCTATGTCCCGCTTAAAGCTTGACAGAGGGTGTGATTTTGGTATTTTTAGTTAAATGGTTGGATCTTATGGATCGGTAAGTTTTGTAAGTAGTGATGGTGAGTGTGTGGTGGAGTCGTGGAGATTAAAAGGTAAAAGGTACTGATAGTAAGTGTGTGGTGCAAATTTAAAGGTAAAAGGTACTGATAGTAAGTGTGTGGTGGAGATTAAGTAATGTGATTGCGATTGTGATTGTTTGATGTGGGCGTGTAAATTTGAAAAATGTAAAACTTTTAAAGGACAAAAAAGGGCTAAACATGAAACTTTGAGCGGGATGGAGCTAGTACTTCTTAAAAAATAACAAAACCATTAATTCACATGTTTCCACAAAATTCATTATTTCCCTACTAACATATTTATAGCTACCAATTATAATTTTACTATCTTTATATCACATCATATGAAATCATTACAATTATCTTATATTCAATCGCACTTTCGGATATTCATTCTCTAGAAAAAAACATCACTATTCTCTAATGAGAAGATAATTTTTAAAATGAAAATATATTCAATCGCACCCTGGCATTTTCATTAGGTATCCTAATGATTTCATAGATCCAGCCAAATAAATCAACAAACTGAAATGAATATTAAAAAGAAATTTTACCTAGTCAGAGATAACACTCATCAGATCATTTGAAGGAAGGTGCCGCCGCTCTACGTGCACTTTAACATTTTCCGTCAAATCTGTATAGGGCTCCTGCTTCACTTTGTTACCATTATTCTGAACATAAAGTTTCACTTGACTTATATTGCTCAGTAAAAAATCATTTTCATCCACAGCAAAGCGGGTAGGTATGGATGTACCTTTACCAGCATATGCATGATTTGTGGTTGATCCTTGCACTAGGTCGCGATTACCATTATAAGAATCTTGCACGCTGTCCAAGCTACGGAAATCAAGGACACCATTAATTGAGAGCGAGCTTGGAATCCCTTTACAAGCAATATCTTGTACATTTCCCGAGTAAGACGACACAGGAGAAAGCGTGTTTTGTGATTTACATTCTGCTTTGAAGATTTGCGCAGCACCTAATGCAAGGGCATAGCCACATTAGAGTTTGTGGGGTCAAATGACCCTATTAATATTTTCTTTGAGTATATATAAGGTTTTAAAAAAAGAAAACTGAAACGACGAAAAGGAAAAAATTGAAAGGTCAATATTATCTAATCATTAATAACGAATATCTAAAAAAAGAATGCAAAGAAATTAACAAGACTTGATGTAATTTTGTTTTGTGTAATATATTTTTATTTACATCTTCTTTCATTAAGTTAAATTGTGCAAAAATGTATTCAGATAATTTAAATTTAAATTTACATATGCATATCTTACATTTACTATTTATATTAATTTATTAATTCCACTAGAGTAATACCTGGCCATGCCGCTCACCTGATGAATTATTAGATCGAAGTAAGGGATTGCCGTAATCCTTTGCCGTATTTCTAAACATGCAGCTTTGATTGACAGAAGCACGACTAACGTTTCCAGGTTGAAAATTGGGTGAAGACTGAGATGGGACCACCAAGCAAGAAGGTTGAACATTTATCGAACGGCCTGGTTCTGGCATCACAGTTTGTTGTTTCTGTATGAAATTTAGCAACATATCACTGTCCGATTCAAGTACAGTGCCGAGGGTGACCGCTGGGTTCTCTGACAACCAGGCTGCAAATTCGGAATTAACGGCCTGACCGGAAAGGAGAGACTGGGAAGCTTGTTTGGTAATGTTGGATGTGCATTTAATCAGTGGTTGACCATAAGCCACGTGTGGATCCACAGGAATGCCTTTTGGCCCGTGTAGGGATGCATGCAACAGAGCTTCTTGCTCCATTGCTGGAAAAATTAAGTTTTCTGTGGGCCGAGACAAAAGCTCAGGCTGTAGAGCGGCTAATGCCTGTGGAGGAAGCTGCCCGGAAGCTGCTAATGCTTGAATGTCGAATCTTGTGAGCGAAGCTAGTTTCAGATTCTGCTCTATTGTCCTACAGTAAGGAGGAAATCCACCCTGTTGTTGGGCTACCCCACTCAACCTCTTTAGATACAGTCTAAACTTCTGCACATATACATAAGAATCACCAAGATAAGCACAATGGAGACTTAATCAACAAAGATGCATTCAATAGCGTGAATATCACGGAGGATTGACAAATTTCAAGCTACAGCGTGAAAAGGTGCATCTGATGTTAAAACACTTGAATTATGTACAATTAGTCCGATCAAAGCAATAATACCCAAATCAGATCATGATCTTGATGTGTGATGGCACTTGTGGGATATAGAACTTGCTCAAACTTGTGGTCGATGTTCTAATGATACATAACCAATTTTCTTGCCAACTGATACATGCACTTGGCCTCAGGGCGGACAAGTATATGAGAAAACAGGGATATTGAAGAATAAACTACATTCTTTTATTGCTCAACTTGGGAGACTACACAATATATCATGACATGCAGTATTTTTAGCTCCTCGTTTCTAACCTCTGATGTGGTGGGAAATGAGAGGTTGAAAATTAAATAAACCTCCCGGAAACCAAAACTCAGTGAGATATTTTAACCTAGTGACGAGAAAGGTGAATGAATTTAATGAAAATTTATGGTAGTGTTACATTCAAAAGGAGACCATTACAACAACAACAACAACAACATGTAAGCCTTAGTCCCAACATGTAAGCTTCCAAAGTATCCCTCCAAAGTTCCAATTTATGTTGCACTCCAACCTTCGTTTCATCAATCAACACAATATCATCTGCGAACATCATACACCACGGAACGTCATTTTGAATTTCTCTTGTCAATTCGTCCATGACTATGGCAAAGAGAAAAGGACTAAGAACAAATCCTTGATGCACCCCAATCGTAATAGGAAATTCTTCTGTCCTCCCAATACTAGTACGTACACTTGTACTAGCTCCCTCATACATGTCCTTTATAATGTCAATATATTTCCGCGATACACCCTTCTTTGCTAAGGCCCACCAAAGTACTTCCCTTGGTACTTTATCATATGCCTTCTCTAAATCAATAAAAATCATATGTAGATCTTTCTTTTTATCTCGATAATGTTCCATAAACTGCCGGATAAGATAAATTGCTTCCATGGTCGATCTTCCAGGCACAAAAAGAGACCATTGTCAACACAAAAATCAATACATCGAAATATACCCACCCAAATGGCAGTTGGTTCTATCAGAAAACTCTACAATCATTATTAAGAGATTCCCGTTTATGTAAGTTTTACTTGAAGCTTAAAAAGGTGGATGAGGAAATCAAAAAACAACAACATGACATTAAACTCGCTCACTACGTAACTTCTAACTCATGTCCATATTCCTGTATCATGAGCAAATAGACGGAACAAAAAGAAAAATATACCAAATGTGAAGAGGATCAAACCTGTAAGTGACTAGCCACATTCTCCCTTGTTACTCCAGGAACATTCATTAATTCGAGAATTCTTTTGGGTACAGCCTCTGAAAGGATCCCAAAAAACACAACCAGTATATGAATTACACAGATATTTCACAAGAGAACAAACTTTCATGAGGACATATGCGTGTAAAAATGAAAACTTGCAACAAGAAAAGTTCCAAAAACAATAAAAGACGATGTGGAAGTCCATACTATCAATCCCGAGTTGATTTACAGCGCTAACGAATTGCTGATGGAGCTCCACTGACCAGACTACACGAGGCTTCTTTGCTGTCGTTGGATCATCATTTTCCATTTCTATGTCATCTTCACCTTTAGAGTCTCTTCTTTTCTTCTGTACCTTAAGTACCTCATCAGCCCCTTCGTTTGCAGAAGAAGTATATTCAGCATCATCATTCGCTCGTTTTCTACGATCACAGTCTTCCATGTTACCTGGATGGTCATGTTCTTTAATTTCATTGCACCTTTTCCGAACAACATGCTGCCAAATATTTTTCAACTCTTCATCCCTTATAGGCTTAATTAAGTAATCACAGGCTCCATGTCTTATTCCTTGCATGACAAGGTTCGTTCTTCCATCAGCTGACATCACTGCACAAAAGAATGTATTATTATCTTTTCACAACCAATTTTAAAGCCTCAGCCACAAAAAACAGCACCACATATCACATACTTATAACAGGAAGGTCCATTTCCAATCCAACTAGCTCAAGAAGTTTGAATCCGTCCATATCAGGCATGTGAACATCGCTCAATACCACATCGAAACAGCCTTTTCGCTCACGTAATAAGTTCAGAGCTACTGTGGCCTGCGAACAACTAGTAACTGCAAGAATACCAGCACATAATTAATTCCAGGATGAGGTCAGATATGACTGAAACTTGAACTACCCTACTTGACACAGTAACGGTTCAAATTTTAAAAGGACATATTTGCACCATCATTAATGATACAATGAGGATAAATCACTACTTATCATCCGAACAGATGCAATTAGGAACCGGCAATAGCAAGTATCACATAGGGCAATAACGTGTGCAGCCAACTCAAGTTGCTGAGAAAGCATATCTCAACTTCCCTGTTAAAGTTACCAGATTCCTTAGTTAATACGCAGAAGCAAAGCCTTTAATCTGGTCTAGAACCGCCAGATTGTTATTTTCAGTATGACGAGAACTAGAGATAGTGCTTTGAACCAAACAGATAATCACACTGCCAGTTTCAAAAAATCGGAGTAATTAACTCCACAAAGGGGGACAATGGAATTATGCAACAGCAATCTCAAAAACGAAGAATAACAGAGCATTACCATGTAACACCACCAAAATTCAAGACGGAAATAACAACTTAAAGCCAAATAAAAACATCAGGATAACTTACCATTGTACATGCACCTTTGAAGCATTTTCTCCAGGACACGCAGGCACACAACATCATCATCCACCACTAAAACCCTCATACCCAGCGGAAACTGGTCCGGCACCGCCGCCCATTCCGATTTCCCGCCGCTCGTGCACGCCATTGGACCCCTACAAAACCCTAACGACACACATAGTAGTTACACACACCTGAAACCACGCAAACTACTACGCCTCTGCGGCAAACTCTCACCGTAACGGAACATCCCTAGGTAATTTCGTCTGAGGCGATCACGAGATCTCAAAAATGAAGTAGATGAGAAAAGGTGGGTACCGGAAAGGGAGCCAGTGATTGAAAAGTGACTGAAAAAAGTGGGTTACGTCTTTGGGGGAGAGAGGGAGAGGGAGAGGGAGAGAGTGAGGGAGGGGAGAAATAGGGGATTTGCCATTGTCTTGGGTTTGTACTTTTCGGAATGATGTTGAGTATGCCAAAATTGCGACCATCCATTAATAATACTTCCTCCGTTTTTTTATTATTGCAACGTGTTGATTATTACACTGTTCATATACTTTCTTTTAACCATCTTTTATGATTGATACATATAAAAAAATATAGTCAAAGTAGGATCTTGTTAGATTCATCTCGAAAAATAGTTTCAGAATATCAACTTCTTATAATTTTTAAAAGTAAAGTATTGAAGATATTAATAATCAAAGTTGTGCATTGACAAACGTGAAAGTCCAGATGTTGCAGTTATAAGAGAACGGAGGTAATATAATTTTTTTTAGTTTAAAGTTTAATAACTCCTTTTATATTTAAATTATTAAATTTGCTTTTTACTTGATGATATTTGAGTCGGTTATTCAAATAACACATTTTAGGTACATATTCGAATCATCTAAGTTGTGTTTGAAATGATAAGTAACTCAATTATGTATTGAAATGCAACGACCTGAATAACATTAAATAATGAGAACCATAAATTGCTCTATGTAGAAAAAGACGGACATTAAAATTATGCTAGTATTTTCAAAAGATGGCAATAAAAATTCTAAAACAATTGAATAAGTGGACAAATATTTAATTAAAGAGGCGGAGACTTATGAACCGAGAGTGACTTTCATATGAAAGGCAACATACTTCGGTATGAACTTCGACATTATCCAAATTAAGAATAAGGGTGCGTTTGGTACAGAGAATGGAATTGCAGAGAAATGATTCCAGAGAAATGATTGCAGAGAAAGAGAATTGGTCAGGAGAATAGGAATTGACTATCCTGTTTGGTAGCACAGAGAATTCAGCAGAGAAATGCAACAGACGGTCGGTGGTGGTGGTGGCGACGGTGGTCGGTGGTGGCGGTGGTGGTGGTGGCGACGGTGGTGGTCGGTGGTGGTCGGTGGTGGTGGTGGTGGTGGCGGCGGTGGTGGTCGGTGGTGGTGGTGGCGACGGTGGTGGTGGTGGCGACGGTGGTGGAGGCGATGGTCGGTGGTGGCGACGGTGGTGGTCGGTGGTGGCGACGGTGGTGGTGGTGGTGGTGGTGGCGGTGGTGGTGGTCGGTGGTGGCGACGGTGGTGGTGGCAACAGTGGTGGTGGCGGTGGTCGGTGGTGGCGGCGGCGGTGGTGGTGGTGGCGGTGGTCGGTGGTGGCGGTGGTGGTGGTGGTGGTGGCGACGGTGGTGGTGGTGGTGGCGGCGGTGGCGGTGGCGGTGGTCAATTCTCTCCATGTCTCTCCAATTCTCTTCCTACCACAGAGAAATGAATTCTCTCCAAATACAAATGACTCAATTCTCTGGAAATACCAACCATTTCTATTTCCATTTCTCTCCTCAACCAAACAAGAGAAATGAATTCCATTTCCATTTCTCTACTCTCAATTCTCTCTACCAAACACCCACTAAGAGGAAACTGAGTTTTAGAAGGATATAATACCGTATAATAGATTACTTGAGATACCAAATTTGCATGAGTTTTCTTTTTATTTTAGTTTGTTTGCTTGAGGACAAGCAAAAGGCGAAGTGTCTGGAAGGTTATTTTTTTTCATGTGTTTTTGTAACGACTCGATTTTTCTAAGATATTCCATGAATATATTTTTTTTATAATAAAAAAACTTATAATATTTTAAAGTCGTTACGAAACATACATTTTCTAAAAATATTTGCGGAATTTAAAGAAATGTCACACGTCCAATACAACCATAAAATCCAACAACGGGAAATAATTGTCAAAAACAAGGTTAATTGTTTCATATCAACTTGAGCGGAATTTAAATAAATAAATAATATTAATTATATCATATGTCGGCCTGCCCTGCAATTCGTTCTCGTCATTTCGAATTAACCTGAAAATTTTTACATAGAAAATGGTATGAGCTTTCTATTGCTCGTGTGAACATCACAAAACAACAATAATCACAATACACAACGGAGGCATATCATGAATATCTGTTATATCAACATATAACTTGAGCATGTAAACATATGACTGAATGTAAACATATACTGATATTTGGTATGAAAAATATGTGACTGCATGATAATCATAAATATAACATATCACCTATACAGTTCAAATAAAGCAATTAAAATTGAAAAGTAATAATTACCACCTGGAATGAGATGACTTGAAAGCAAATGCTTGAATGATTATGAATCGTCTTAATCGTGCTCTTAGTTCTCGTAGCCTACAATTAAGGAGGCGTGTATTTTAATATATATATATATATAATGTAAAAATAATTGGGACTGAAAATTAAATTTATCTGGACCGAAATGGAGTAAGAGTAAATCAGGCCATAATTAAATAGGGCTGGATTAATAAATCCAAAACTGAAAATTAAAATTGGGCCAAAAATTAAATGGGCATTGGTGTAAAAAGGTTTGGGCCGGATGAGGGCTTTGGCGCACTTGAATGAAATGTATAACCGGCCTAGGCTTCAGGGTGTGGAAATTCCTTTCCCCCATCCGTTCTCCTCTCTCTCAAACCTTGAGAGCTCCTCCAGCGGCCGCGAATTCCTTATCACCATCCGCAGATCGGCTTTGTTGCTGTCCTTCCCGATCCAGGCACCCGGTTCGACTACATGGATATCAAGCTTCCAATTCGACTCACGGCGGAAAAGATGAGAAGCGGTGGCGGTTGTTCACGTTGATTCCCGGATTTGGGTCGACTTTCACGAACCTCCACTCATAACTCCCGGCGGAAGGAATTAGGAGAGCCGAGGTCCTTGACTTCGACTAAGATTAGCGGCGGTGACTTGAAAACGAATAATAAGGTAAATCAGGCGTAAACCCTTTTCTCTCCGTCCGATTACCCATCGAAAGTGTCAGTTCGGTGATCGTCTGAGGTTTGCGTTGTCGGGTCTGGTTATGAGATAACTGACTATGCATTTGATTCAGTGTTCTGATGGTGATGATATTGGTTTGAGATTGGCAGTTTGTATGGTGAGTTGAATAATTAGCAGTGGTATCACGGCTGCAAGTTGTTGGGTGGTTTGTTGAAAGGATCGGAGAAAGAAGAGGAAACTACAAAAGGTTTAAAAATTCTTACCTTTCTTTATCAAATTGTTGCGTAACAGAGCGTGAAGAATTTTGCTGTGAGATACTGGAAATGGCTGTGTTCTTGAAATTTTGTGTGTAAATCAAAAATACGATTTTTTTTTTTTTTCTATTGGGTGAGTTTGGGAGATTTTAATGCATGAGATTTTAATGTAACGTGAACTGCACATGGTGGTTTTTTATACTTCTAGAGTTGTAACCACTGAATTATCCCATAATGCTCAACTCCCTCATGTTCATGCCCACTACTTCCATTGAGGTGGTTGTGTGAATGTGCAGAAAACTTCCCCTCTTCCCCTTGTGCCAACCTCCTCCAACCTGAGAAGGTGGAGTTCTCACATCCATACTTAATTTTAAAAGAGAGTCTAAAAAATTTTAAAGAGACATGTGTATCTCCATATTATTTCTTTTTTAAAATCTTAAAAAGAAAAGATGGATGTTTAATTTGGGAGGGAAGTTAGAGGTTATTCCGTATATAATATCTACAAATTAAAAATTTCCTCTCATTTTATTCTTTTTATTTTAATAGTTTAAATAATTATAATTTTTTCGTATCAATTTCATGTTTGATAAAAAAATATATCATAACTAATTTTTACTTCGTGCTCTTTAATTTGACATTCATATAGTATATATTTTTAAAGTAATTTAAATATAATAATGATATATTAGATTATTAAAATATTTCCATATAAAAATATTAGAATATTGAAGAAAATCTATAGTTTTAGTTTATTTTCATAGTTTTGTACTTTAACAGTTATTTGATTTTTCAGAATTATTTTGTTCTGATTGTAAAATAATAAAATAATTACATTAATGCCAAATCATATAAAAAATTTATATTAGTAAGAATATGGGTTGAATACTTTTAATGAAAGTTGATAGTAATATATGTAATTTAATTTATTATTTATAAAAATAGATAGAAGACTCATATTGTCCTACATGAAAAAATAAATGCCTATGCTTAATTAAATTATGGTTCTCCTATCATGTGTGGTGTGTGCCCTTAGATCACATGATAAGAATTTATAAATAAAAATAAATTAAATAATAATTTATATATATGTGTGTGTGTGTGAATTGACTCATGTATATTTATAATAATTTTACAATATTATTGAAATTCAATCACATATTACTAATATAATAAAATATGTAATATTTTACGCCGTGCATCGCACTAGAGAACATCTAGTTTCTAATCATAGGAATATTTTAGTTTGGGCCGGAGTTTTTGGGCTTGGTTATTATTATTAATTGGGCTTGAAAATTAATTGACTTGGGTTTAGGGTTAAATTAGAAATTCGTGAGTTGGGCTTGATGGACTTATATTTGGGCCTAAATAATTACAGACCCAGTTAAAAATAAAATTAATTTATAAATTATTATGCATAATAATAATATTTAAATAAATTTAGAAATTACTCCTAAATTACCGGGTATTACAGTTTTGTTGTCATGTTTTATGTTTATTTTGAGTTGCATTTGATTATTTTTATAGTTTTTATGTCATTTTATGTAATGGTAGGAAGTCGTGAAGGAACAAGTCGAGGAATGCTTATATGAGACAAGAAATGGAGCTAACGGACCTGGAGTTGAAAAAATCAAAAAGCTCAGAAAAAAAGACAAGTGAGCCGGAGCTCACTTGTCTCGAATGTGAGTGAGGCTGACACTCACTATATTGCTCGAAGACCCTACCGAGAAACCGCGTGAGCGCCTGGCTCGTCAATCACCCAAAGTGTGCTAAGCGATTGGGGATCAACTGAGCCAGCGTTCACTCCCTTGAAGAAAATGTGAGCTGATGCTCACCTTAAAAAAACAAGAGAAGAAGCAAGTGAGCACTCGGCTCAGCTCGCTCGAAGTGAGTGACGCGATTGGGACTCGAATGAGCCGGTGCCCACTTCGCAGTAAGACAGGTGAGCCTACTCTCACTTGTCGGTTTGGATGAAAGATTTATGTTATATTTTCTTTTGTATTTTAGACCTCTCCAACTTATTCCCTAATATAAATATATGGTCTTGATGAGTCAAATTATCAACTTTTTAGTAAAAAAAAAAACCCTAGCAAGATTTTACTTTCATCTTTTGGAAGATTTACCCATCTTTTGAAGATTTGCTTTGGAATTGGTTGAAGAGTAATTCAAGTTCAATTTCTATTCAAGTAATTATTATTCTCTTCCTTTATTTTTTGGAAAATGACTCAAAACTATAAAGTAAAACCTATTTTTTTACCCAAAACACAATATCTTTTTTGCCCTACAACTCATTTCTTACCAATACACCTACACTACACCTACACTACTCTGAAGGTACAATTGACCATTCTGATTAATTCCATGGTGAATTAGAGGCAACTTCCCTAGTCTTTACACATTTTTATTCAAGTTTTGCTCTCTTTTGAAAGTGTTTGATTAAATTCCATAATGATAATTTTCATTGAAATATGTTAAAAATTAAATTGCTATTTGATATTTACTTTATATGTATAGTATTCATAACTATCTCCTTCTACACTTCCTTGAGAGATCAACTTGAGTTGACCACTACTTATTACAAGTCGACTTGTGCTCTTGGTGGTGAGATTTTGTGACAAACTAACTCGATACAACTATAGGATTAAGAGTTGTTGAACTTTATTGCAAATGTCAAATCATGCATAAAGAATTGATGATACTGTGTTATTATATTAATTTTATTAAATATAAAACATAGATAAAACAGAGTAATGATAGTAGAATAATTAAATACTATAGAATAATTAGGTATAGAGGAGAGAGAAATATGAATAAAATAAATATTGAGTATGTACTAAGTACAGGAGAGAAAATGTGAATAAAATAATTATATGATACTCCCTTCGTCCAGCTCAAAGCTTTATTTACCTTTTTTATCCCTTTAGAAATTTTATATTTGTCATATTTATATAATGAAATCAAACAACTATTTTTTACTTTTTAATCTGCACCACACATTTAATATCAATACATTTTTTACTTTTTAATCTCAACTACATATTTATTGGTATTACTTACATCAATCATTACTTAAAACATACCAAATAATACATCATGTGTCAATCTTTATGGGGAAAGAGAGAATAAAATTTTAGATTTAAAATAAGTGTGAAATTTGGTTAGACGGATATGTAAAAAATGAGACTTGGTGCACGTGTATTGGCATTATGGATCCAAATACTCATATTTTGAAGAAAAATAATTTATAGATCTACTCTACAGATAAGCCTACAATTATGATTGGTGAAATTAAAAATTTGATTGATTAATATGAAGAGAGAGAAAAATATTCAAAACTTATCAAAATGTAAATGATGTAGGCCTATTTGTAGGTCTATAAATCATTTTATTTTGAATCACACAACAAACATGGCCAATGCGAAAAACTAAAACAATTCATCATTGGCCGACTTTTTATTTTATTTTTCTATTCCCCAATAATCCGGAGTCCCGGAGTCCTTGACAAGAGAAATGATACATCAACACCCCAACTATCAACACCCGTCAACACCCTATGTGCTTTATAAATATTTTAGTATAATATTAATAAAATATTATTTACAATTATATTACCTATAAAGGTATGATGGGGTGTGGATTGTGAGGTGTTGATGTATAATTCCTATAACCATCAAACAATAAGAGAGAATTACTTACTATAAAAAAAAACATGTATAACTCCCTGGTTATGTTATGGAAATAGAAAATCTTCATGCTATATATATATAGTATATATTTTATATAGACACCATCCCACCATAAAAATCTAGTGCCTATAAAAATCATAATAAAATCATTCTCTCAATATATCAAAAATAATCCCACCATCCCACTTGAAGAGGTATTTTAATTAAGATATAATTTATTAATTTTTAGTCATTTTAATGAAGATCTCATTTTAAACCATCTATGCATTACTAAAAAATTAATTTTTTTTCAATCAACTAATATTATAATGTATATAACAAAAAACTTTAATTTTGAAGGAACATTATTAAATTTTAATGATAAAGTATTAAAATTTTATTGTGAAAGTACCCACTTCTATTATGACAAGGTCATGTTTTAAAAGTATCAAGTGGGACGGAGGAGTAACTATATTATGACAACAGTTCCGCTGAAGGTAATTTAGCCGTAAAAGTAACTTTTCCATCTGACAGCATAAACTTCGAAAAATTGTGGTTATCTGCGGTATTTACAGAAGTTAGTGGATAAAATATGATCCACAACCAAGCATTCGTATACAAACAACCACTAGATAAAGTGACGAATTCAATCAAAATGAGGAAATTGTGCACTACAGAATCAATAATGCAACCGAACGCTCTTCCCAAGGCGGTTCGTTTCCAGACTCCCGTCATCTCAAGGGAAAAAAGAAAATGCCACCAATTTAAGACATATTTACCATGTAGAAAACAAATGATAGACTTAAGATGAGTTCCATCATTTCCATGCAACCGAGTCGATTTCATCACGTGCGGACTTGTACAGTTCGAGCCTCTTGGCTAAGGCCTCCCTCTTTGCCATTAGTGATGGATCTTCATCCAGCATTCTACCAAGTTGCTCTTTCTGCAAGCATTTCAAATGATGCATGCATTAAGCGTGTTCATGCCATTTGTTTTGCAATAATCTTTTGTTCCTAAGGAATATACTTGAGCATTATAACCATAGTTGTTAAAGGCATGCCTCGGAAGAAACTGTAAAACATCTCCAGTCCATAGGGGGGTGATATTACTGAGGGGTGCCCCTTGTACCTGTGCCGGCGCGCCTCTGTAACAATTCGGCTTTTTTTAGTTTTTGTTTTGTTTTTTAGAACACTTTTAAAGTTGGATTTTTATTGTTTTGACACTTTATTTTTGTTAGTTTTAAAGTTTTTTTCGGTTTTCTCATCATGTTTTTATAAGATTTATAATTAAATTATTTTACTTGTTTTTTTTTGTAACTCACCTGTGTCACCATTCACCTTTAACAACTATGATTATAACTTGGGATATTTACAAAAAAATACCCGAGGTTTAGTCTATTTACAAGTAAACCACTTTATTTTTTAAAATTACAGTTACACCCTTGAGGTTTGTAAATACCTTACAAAAGCTTCCTTCATGAGGATGCAGTTTTGTGAGATAAAAACAAATGGGTATTTCTAATTTTCAAAGATAACTGGGTTATTTTGTAACAGAATCAAGATCAGGTATGTTTTTGTAATTAACCCTGAAAATATTTGCCCATTATAATGTCAAGATCAATGTCAAGAAAGGGCACCTCTCTCCTTCCAATTTGAACATAGAAAAGATTTAGCAGTGATCTTTTGGCCTCTCGAACTTGACAATGAACAACTGCCTTGGGAATACTATTCTTCAAGGTATCACAAACCATATTAATGTACGCCGACACATTTGTACCTGTAATATCAAGCAGAAAATGTTGAACAAACTATATCAATCCACCATTACAAGAATATACTAAAAAACATGGAAGCACATGTTCCAAAACGCGACATGAGAAACAACAGAGTGCTGAGTAATGTATAACCTACAGTGGCTCCTCTTAGCAATGTTATTTAAGTAGGATGTCCACAAATGCTTTAGAAATTCATTACGTTTATACTTTAAACAAATTTGACTACGTGTAGAAAAGTAAGGCACAAAATGGCATACCAATTCTCCTCAGATGATTGTCAGTGTAGCGGTCAGTGTTAGGACCCGTTGGGTTTGAAGCTTTCTCTGGTTCTGTATTAAGTTTCCTGAAGAATTCTACTGTCAGGTAAGAAGACTCCATTTCCACCAGTCGTAAAACTGCCTTACGACTTTCATCACGAAATTTCTCTAATGCATCATTTGCAGCTGCTGCTATATCAGACTGAAGTGTCGGGAATCGTTTCAGTTCCTACATGGACACTCGAGGGGGAAAAATCACAGTCGGTTACAGAAACACTAGTAATTAGACCCGGAAATTTACCACACGTACGAAAATACGACATGGAAACGACACGAAAATTTAGTGTCTGTGTTTGCATTTTGAGTACACGACGCGAAAATACATGAATACGAAAGTACACGACCGAGAGTTAGTGTCGGTTTTGTGTTTACCCTTTGGGTACACGACTCGCAGTACCAATATTAGATGCAGTACTTTACAGTACTAATTTATGCATGAGTTTTGTACTAATTATGCATGAAATATATGTATTTCGTGCATCAAAATTTCAATGCATTAAAATATGCAATATATGCATCAAAATATCGATGCATAATTTAAAATTTATATATAATATTCTATAACATAATTTAAAATTTTATATTTAGTTTTATAAAAACATACATTTTATGAATTTTGTTTGTACTAAACTTTAAAATTCGAAAATATAATGTGAATTTTCATAAATTTTGCGTAAACATTCGTGTTTTCGTTGCCATTCGTTTCGTTCCGTCTACTATAACCTATAAAAATAATAATAAAAAATTAAAATTGTTATTTTTTATAATATTTTAATATTTATTTTATATTATGTGCCTGACACGAAAACACGACACGAAATGACACGAATTTGCGTGGTACACGACACGACACGAATTCATTTCGTGTCGTGTATGGGTTTGGACTCCTGGTACACGAAATACGAAAGTACACGACACGAACGATTTGCCAGGTCAAATTGTAATCCACATTACTGGAAAAACCATGAGATTTAAAAAGAGTTGACATCTAGAATAAACCGAACAGTTCCGTTTCTTCTACACGTGAAGCCTTAACAACAGAAGATCCTTGGATAAGATAATGCTACCATGAGCTAGCGCGTTACGCTAAAAATATTTCATCTTAGAAGCAAAATATATCCAGCGCACAAGGTTCGAACTTCGAAGAAATAAAAACATTTTATACAGGTAGGCAAAAAATGAGCTACAATATTTCTGAACATCATCATTCAAATTGCAACAATTGTCATTGCAACAACTAGTATTTATTATCATAATAATTATCTGCTTTATAATATAAGATGAACATTACCATAAAATTCAGCTTCAATTTAGTTTCTTTTTACCAAATGCCCAAATATGGTCCCTTTGTTATGGTGAGGGAGCTCTGACTAGCTCATAGTTTCTACCAAAAGAACCAGGAGGCTCAGTTTTGGAAATAGTCATCCCCAATCCCAACTAATTAGGAAAGGTGTCGAGAAAGAAACTCTCTTAGTAACAAAAGGGCAGTGCTCAGTAGAATCTTGGTTATGTTATTATAGAAATGATAGTTCCCAGTTTCCTTATTATTCCAAAATTATATTGGCTCCTAAAATATTTTCGAGTTGTGTGTAAATCTCTTATTCGTAAAGAACATCACTGGTTTGTTCAATTTTTTCAATAATAAAGTAACTTAAAAAAGACTGCTCTTAATTTGCAGAGAATCACACTTAGAGAAATGAACTCGATGAGTTATCCAACTTAACTAAATACACTAGCACAGTTTTCAGTGAGGTATGGATAGTTCTAACATATCTCTACAGAATCCCATTATCTTTCAGGAAGATGGCTCCCCAAACTTCGGTAGTATGTCAAGAGTGAACTATAAATAGCATTTATTGTACAATTTCACCTAGTTAAAAGTTGATAATACTGATAAGAACCTCATGCATTCCTGATATAATTGATGATAGTTTAATTCACTAATTCCTCCCAAAACCTCAATTAAATCTTATTTATTCTATATGATAACTTGACATGCTTTAAGAGGCTCGTATGTAGCACAACCTTAAGAATTAGACCATTTGCCTAACCCCAACCCCAACCTCAAGCTCCAACGAAGAAAAAAAAAATCCAACTTATCTAAACATCATAACCAGCTGGCTTTCATATAGTTCAGTTCAAATCAAGCTTCTGTGCAACAATGAGCCTCCCATTTATAAAGCGTGTGTTCCACATCATAAACAATGATGATGCACATCAAAACTTTACACTTTGGCAAACAGTTATGTTACTTAAACTTGTTTACCTCAGTTTCTGCAATAGACTTTCTCACAAGTTCTTTCAGAACGAAGTGTACCTACAAAAAACATCAAATTTGAATGTGGATCAGTTTCAATAGAATTAAAATACAATTATGCCAGCTTGTATTTTATTGATCTGTGAATTGTAAATCGAGTCCTGCTCCCACACACGTCTATAAAAAAATTGAAAACTTCTTATGGATTGTAACTCTTTTCCAGAATACAAGTGAAAATCAAACTTTCCAGCTTTCTAATGTTCTTGTTCATGCATTTCTTGAAACTAAACTGAGTTTATAAATGCAACCCAGGTCATGTAGAGCATGAAATGGAAGGAGAAACTCATTGCCTTTAGGGATGTCAGTACTAATCATTTTAGTCTAGAGAAAGTCGTCTTCCACCAGTTGATTGCTTTCCTCAAATAGTTCCTAATGATTATTTAGACCATATTACACTAATTTTCAGATGGAATGAGTCTTTATTTAAATTAAACTTTTTCCTCAAAAGTTATACAATGTTCGTACAGACTTTAGGCAGCCTGTTAGTCAATCATCAGATGTGTCTTTGGTTTCCTACTAGACTTGATAACAACAATCAAGTTATCTTTGTGTTCCTCTTCTTCCTCCCTGATTTTCTGAGGAATATGCATGCTTCCTGCAGTTCTTCTATTCCTAGGTGATTTAAGAACGTCCAGCCTACTAAATCTTCAATTTAAAAGTTCAAGTAAAATATTTACTATCTGCAATCTTCATTCAGTGGTAGGATGGCTGTTGGAACGGGCCACACTTCCTTTTAGAAACTATGTTAAGGTGGAGAATGAAATGTATAGAACAAAATTTCAGCTTGGCAAATGCACATTTTCATGTAAAGGATCAGAAATATACCATTCGCCGGATGGGACTTTGATGAGTACCCAGAGTCTTGTCAGAAAAGTACTTGACTAGTCAATTACGCAGAGACATACCTTCCAAGGTCAACTAATTTCATATAGAAGCTATAAATAATCCAGCTGATGAGAATGCAACTACAGGGAATAAGACAAAGAATTTGATAGTGTATGAGAGAGGGAAATGGAGAGGCACTAGAGAAGGGACCACTGGAAGGAGGAAAAATTGAGTGCACATGGATTAATGCCACCTGGCATCAGTAAAATGGGAGAGGGAGGGGAAGATTCACAAGGTAGTTATATGGGTGGATCGGACTGAATCGGCCCGAATGGATCTGAAATCGCCCAGGCCAGAATGGACTGACTGAATCCCGAATCTGTCTCCGTCTCATACTTAACTGCTACCTTTCCATTTTGGTCCGTCCCATACTTAACTGCTACTTACTATAAAAGAAAATAAATCAATCATTCCATCTAAATATACACCCCTAATGATCATCTATTTACCATAAAATGTCATTATGGGCCCACCCAATTAAACACACAATACTAATAAACAATACTAATATGATTTCAGATTTCCATTATTACCCCTCTTAAAATATCGCTTTATTACACACAATACTAATAAACAACTCTAACATTAATACCCGTGCCCAGAAAAAGGTAGCAATTAAGTCTGGGACGAAGGGAGTATATATTAAGGGCAAATAATAATAATAATAATAATAATAATAATGGTAAATAATAATAATAATAATAGTAATCAACAACAACGATAATAGTAATATTATTACTAATAATAACAATAATAACAATTAAGATTAATAATAATAATAATAAGAAGAAGAAGAACTGACTGAATCAATTGAATCGAATCGAATGGACTGACTGAATCGAATCGAATGGACTCGACTCGACTGAATCGAATGGACCTAACTCGAATCGAATCGAATCAAAACTGAAAAATAAGTCCAAAAGAACAGGGCCTCAGAGGAGAGAGAAAGTAAGTACCTATAAGAAAGGAGGACGCTGGAACTTTAATAACAGAATTAACCATGGAGTAGCTCAGGGAGCTTAGCCAGGCCATGACCATCTTTTTCCTTCATTTCTCTTGTAATCACACCACAATCCAGAATTCCCAGATTGATTATCAATAAAATTCCTTATTAAACACTTGTTATCTATCAACTGGTATCGGAGAATTCCAATTCTGGAGCACCAATTGATTACGCACCGCACGATGGAGAGACGACTCCACCGTCTGGAGCAACAACTGGAAGCAATTCGCTTACAGGGAGAAGAACTCAGAGTACAGAACGAGGAACTTTGCACCCTGCTACTAGAACGAAATCGAGAACGACGAGAAAAAAATCATCACCGTAGGCATCGGAGTAGAGCTACGAGGGATTCTGACACTAGCGACGTCGACGACGGGTCGGAATGGAGTTACACAACTCGGAATTCCAGTTGCGACCCCATGCGTGATTTCGGAGGGAGGAAAATGAAGATTCCTCGGTATAGAGGAGACAACGCGTATGGATGGATCGTTCGGACTGAACGATATTTTAAGTTGAACCACGTGGCAGATGAAGAAAAGCTAGATGCAGTAGTTATTGCACTAGAAGACAGAGCTCTAAGCTGGTTTCAGTGGTGGGAAGATCAGAAATCTGATCGCGATTGGGAGACGTTCAAGGAAGCTGTAATTCAGAGATTCCAGCTGGATTGGTACAAAATCCTTTTGGACCATTGCGAAGCATTAAGCAAATGGTTCAGTCATGAGATACAGGGAGGAATTCGAGAGAGAAGCTCCTCCCCTAAAGAAAGAGGAACGAGTGATGCTGAAGGGAATCTTCCTGAATGGGTTGAAGGAAGAAATACAGGCTGAGCTAAAATTACATGGAGATGGAGAGTTAGATGAAATTATGGATAGAGCCTTGTTACTGGAGGAGAAGAACTTAGTAGTAAGAAGAGGGGGACAAAAGGGAGAGGATAGAAGGGACTTTCGAGATAAGGGTAAACCCTGCCGTAAAGGTTTTACCATAGATAGGTGGACTGATTCAAAATGGGAGAGAACAGGAGGTAAGGAAAAAAAAAAAAAAAAGAGAGAGAGAGAATGAGGTGGGAGAAGGGAATAAAGTAGAAATAAAATATGACGAAGTGGGTAGATTATCACAGGCAGAATTAAGGGAGAGAAGTAAAAAGGGGTTGTGTTTAAAATGTGGAGAAAAATGGGGTAAGGGCCATGTGTGTAAACTCAAGCACTACCAATTCATGTTAATGGAAAGTGAAGGAGAGGACACTGAAGGAGAGGTCAAATGGGATACCTCTGAAGGTGAACAGGAGGAGCCTGAGGTGTTACAGTCTAAACTGATGAAGCTATCCATGAAAAGCATACAAGGACTGACTTCTAACAAGTCTTTCAAGGCTTTAGGGGACGTGAAGGGGGAACAAGTATTGGTGTTAATCGACTGGCGCTTCCAGCAATTTTGCATCTAAGAAATAGTAGATGAAACAAGGTTGGACCTATGTGATACTCCTCCATATGTAGTAGAGCTGGGGAATGGGGAATGCATCAATAGTAGAGGGATTTGCAAGAACTTAAAGGTCATTATTCAAGGAGTACCAATCACCCAGGACTTCTATTTGTTGGAGTTAGGAGGGACTGACTTGGTGCTAGGCATGTCGTGGCTAGAAAGCTTGGGAGAGATCAGAGCTGATTTCAGACATCTCAGCCTGAAATGGAACAAAAATGGAGAGGAAAATGTATTGCAAGGTGACCCTGCCTTATGCAAAACTCAAGCCTCCTGGAAAGCTGTGATGAAGGCTTTGAATAACAAAGGGGAAGGATATGTGCTAGCTTATCAGGGGGATATTATAGGGGAAGATAATGTTCAGAAGTTGATACCAATGGAAGTGGAAACGGTGCTTGACGGATTTCAAGGATTATTCAAGGAACCTGAAGGATTACCTCCTAAGAGAGATTCTGATCATGCAATTACTTTGGAAGAAGGAGCCAACATTCCTAATATTAAACCCTACAGATACCCCTATTACCAAAAGAATGAAATAGGGAAGATTGCAGGGGAAATGCTAGCTGCTGGGATCATTAGACCCAGTAATGGCCCTTACAGTAGCCCAGTTATCTTAGTAAAGAAGAAATATGGAGGGCGGAGGTTTTCCGTAGACTACAGGGCTCTGAATAAGCTTACAAGGTTACAGTTCCAGATAAATTTCATATTCCCATTATAGAAGAGTTGTTGGATGAGCTGGGAGGGGCCAAGGTATTAAGCAAATTGGACTTAAACTCTGGATACCACCAGATAAGAATGAAGAAGGAAGATGTGCATAAGACTGCTTTCAGGACACATGAGGGTCATTATGAATTTCTGGTGACGCCTTTTGGTCTCACCAATGCACCCTCAACATTCCAATCTCATGAATCAGGTTCTGCGCCCTTACTTGAGGAATCTGCTCTAGTTTTCTTTGATGTCATACTAGTATATAGCCAAAGTATAGAAGCACATGTGGAACACTTAACAAAGGTGTTACAAATGCTTCATGAACATAAATTAGTCATCAAGGCAGTTTTGGTCAAAGAAAGCTAGAATACTTGGGCCACATTATATCTGATCAAGGAGTATCTGCTGACCTGCCAAGGTCCAAGCTATGCTTGATTGGCCTGCTACTAAGGATCTGAAAGGATTGAGGGGGTTTCTAAACCCGACGGGGTACTATAGAAAATTTGTAAACGATTATGGTAAGTTAGCCTGGCCATTAACCCAGTTGCTTAAAAAGGATCAATTCCTCTGGGGTAAGGAAGCCCAGGCAGCATTTATGGCACTCAAACAAGCCATGATCACAGTACCTGTGCTGGCTGTGCCAGATTTTGAACAAGAATTTGTGATTGAGACAGCTGCATCAGGAAAAGGGCTAGGGGCAGTCCTTATGCAAGGGGGAAAACCAGTAGCTTACATGATCCAAACATTACCTGAAAGGGGGAGTAGGAAATCAGTGTATGAAAGGGAACTCGTGGCTGTAGTCTTAGCCATCCAAAAGTGGAGGCATTATCTATTGAGAAGACATTTTGTAATACACACGGACCAGAAGAGCCTGAAGTTCCTGGCAGATCAGAGGCTCATGGCTGAGGAACAATATCATTGGATTTCTAAACTGTTGGGATTTGATTTTGAAATCAAGTACAAGCCAGGAATTGAAAATAAAGCTGCTGATGCTCTATCCAGAAAAATGCAGCATGCTAGTCTAACTTCTGTGAAGTTTCTTGAATGGGAAGAATTGGAGAATGAGATAGCACAAGATCAAAAATTGCAAAGTCTGATACAGGACTTGTCAGTAGGAAAGGAGGCATCCCAGGGATATGCCCTACAGAAGGGAAGATTGTACCAGGGCAGGTTAGTGCTACCTGCCAAGTCTCCTAAGATCACTCTTATTTTGAAAAAATTCCATGACTCTGCCATGATTGTGGGGGCATTCAGGCTACTTCAGGACTTACAAAAGAATTTCCAGTCTTTTTTCTGGGAGGGAATGAGAAAACAGATCCATGATTGTGCAAGGATGTGAGACTTGCCAGAGAAACAAGTATCAAACATTGAGCCCTGCAGGGTTGTTGCGACCCCTACCCATCCCACAACAAGTTTGGAGTGACATATCTATGGATTTTATTGGGGGGTTGCCTAAGTCAAGAGGCATGGACACCATACTGGTAGTAGTGGATAAGCTCACTAAGTATGCCCATTTCATGGCATTAGCTCATCCCTATACTGCCAAGGAAGCAGCTGAAGTTTTCTTGAAGGAAGTGGTGAAACTGCATGGGTTCCCTACAACCATAATATCAGAGAGAGACAGATTGTTTTTGAGTGGATTCTGGACTGAACTGTTCAAACTGGCAGGAACTAAATTGAAATTCAGCCAGCCTACCATCCACAAACTGATGGGTCAGACTGAGGTGGTTAACAGGTGCCTAAAAAAACCTATCTGAGATGTATGACAGGCACAAGACCAAGACAGTGGGTGGTGAAATGGCTGACATGGGCTAAGTATTGGTATAATACCAATTACCACTCAGCCATGAAAATGACTCCCTTCCAAGCACTATATGGCAGAAAACCACCACCAGTGGTGAGAGGGGATATACAGAAAACCAAAATGGGTGAAGTAACACACTTGACTGAAGAAAGGAATGAGCTGGTGAGTGTACTGAAGGAGCAGTTGCAGCAGGCTCAAAACAGAATGAGGCAACAGGCAGATCAACACAGGAGGGAGATAAGCTTTAAAGTAGAAGATAGAGTTTATTTGAAGATTCAACCTTATAAATCGAAGAATTTGGCTAAGAGGATCAATCAAAAATTGAGCCCTAGATTCTATGGTCCCTATGAGATTTTAGAAAAGATTGGGGAAGTTGCTTATAAACTGAAACTATCAGAAAAAAGTAGAGTGCATCCTGTCTTCCATGTATCCTTGCTAAAACCAGTGGTGAAGGACACAGTACATGTACAACCATTGCCACCTATCATCTCTGAAGAATGGAGTTGCAGTGTGAACCTGCAGAGATTTTAGCAGTGAGGGGTGAGACACCCCAAGAGGAGGAGTTATTAGTAAAATGTAAGAATCTGCGATCATGAGAATACTTGGGAGCCTTACATTAAGCTTAGGGAAGAGTTCCCTATGCTACACCTTGAGGACAAGGTGATATTTGAAGGAGGGGGAATTGATGAGAATGCAACTACAGGGAATAAGACAAAGAAGTTGATGGTGTATGAGAGAGGGAAATGGAGAGGCACTAGAGAAGGGACCACTGGAAGGAGGGAAGATTGAGCGCACATGGATTAATGCCACCTGGCATCAGTAGAATGGGAGCGGGAGGGGAATATTCACAAGGTAGTTAGAGGAGAGAGAAAGTAAGTGCCTGTAAGAAAGGAGGACCTCGTGGGGGGAGGATTAGCTGGAACTTTAATAACAGAATTGGCCATGGAGTAGCTCAGGGAGCTTAGACAGGCCATAGTCATCTTTTTCCTTCATTTCCCTTGTAATCACACCACAATCTGGAATTCCCAGATTGCTTATCAATAAAGTTCCTTATTAAACACTTCTTATCTATCACTAGATTTTCCGGTTACTGTTCATTGATATGTTTAAAACATAAACACAAGCCTGAACAAACTCTTGTCATGGATAAGTTAGAACCTCGATGTCCAAAAGCTGACCAATGTATTTAGCCTAAAGATCAAATGTAAATCTCACTTCCAGAATACTGTAAAGATCCAATTTCTATCATCCAAAGAAAATATATAATACTAGCTAAAAATCTATACAAGGACCACAGTATAAAATATACCAAGGCGAAATTCCGAATTATATAAGACCTGCTACGATCCTAAAAAGTTAAAATATTAGCAATCCAATTATCCACTCTGAACCAAACCTAAAGTGAAACAAAGTCGGAATAAAATAATCATGTCAGTTTGAAAATTGAAAGGGGAATGTGTAATCAAACAACCTTGTCCAAGTACATGGAGCTACCAGTAAGTTTACATGTAACTAAGATTGACAAAGATGTAAATTTAAGCATCAATATACATGATATATTCTACAGCAATAGAGAATAATGTAAACAGAAAAAGTAGGGATTTGAAGGAAGGCATTGACGAGGTATTAGTAAGATGATTTTTGGCCATATTAATTCAGTGGCAGAAAGACATGTCTTTCAACTCTTTGAGTGTACGTGCAGAGAAAACCAAGTTCAAGGCAGACTTAAATTTAACAAAGATACTGAAGTTGTTACCGCATCAACCGAAGCTTCAGCAGGCCCCTTGAAATAGCCAAGTGATCCATCAATTAATCTTCTGTATCCTTGTTCAGGCGCAATCAAGTGAGGCTGATACCCGTCTGCTTCTGATATAACTTTTCTGACGTTACTTTGAGAGAGATGGCGATCAAACGGAAGCTTCTTGAGAGCAGCTGGTAGTTGGTGATCAAAGACACCATATATCTTGTCTCCTCCTGGCCTCCTGTGAAACTAACTTGTTAACTCGCAACATATTCCAAATGAGAAGTAGGAAAATGTATATGAAGCCATTATACTTGTGATTCAGAGCTAGCAAATGTAATGTTTTTCTGTATTTAAATTACTTCTTACAGAGCTTACCGCCCAGTTTTGCAAGTTCTAATAAATTACCACACTAGCTCAGAACATACTTCATAGCTGAGAACTTGAAAACTATACCTGGACGTTTTATAGGCGATTACCAATGAATCATTTGTTGCATTACTAACTTGATCGCAAGGATATCCAGATACCTAAAACGCACACACACACACACACAAAGACACACACACACATATAGTGCCAGATCTTTTCAAATCTGCTTACTACTTCCAGAGGAAGTAAAGGGATCATAATGGAAGTTCTACTGAACCACTGTGTTGTACTGGTTCTCTTGGGTAAAAGAAATTGTGTTTGATGAATGAATGAAAAATAAGCTTCTACATTGATTTGGAAATAAATATATTACGCTGAGTAGTTTTGAGGAATTTTTGTACAGAAATACGCCATAAATTGGAACTATAGGTTGAGATGTTAATTTTTGTAGAAAAACGAGCAGATAAAATGGAAACTTCTACTGAAAATACATGAAATAAATATGATTTTGAGTTTTCAAATTGTATAAAATCATAAAATGAGTTTTGTAAACTGTACACAAATAAGAAACATATGTAAATAATGATCATTACCCTCCATCCAGATGTTCCTTGAAAATACGATCAAATGCACGGCACATTTCCAAAATTGTGTACAGTTGCGCCTGCACATCAAGGTCAAAAATTCAGTTTGCAAACTACAGTACAGACAATCTCATCTTGACTAAAATCAGTTTTATGTGGGTCCTGCTATTACCCCTCCATCTACTGCGATGGGCCTGCCAATACGATCCAACTCTGCATTAAGCTCATCAATTGTCTTATTTATCAAGGCAATAATGCTGGGAATGCGCTGTCTAATGACCTTCTCCAAATGCTATTACATGCCAAAGAAAGGCAAGATATTGTTAAATTCACTAAAACTGGATTCAGAGAATAATGAATTTAAAAGGATAATCATTCTCATTCTAACGGTGGTTTTACATGCCTGAGACAGAAGTTTCGCTAGATACTCTGAACCCATTTTATGAGCCAAATGTCCGTACTCTGGGCTGCACTCAAAATATTCCCGCTCCTTCTGACGAGCATAATTCATGTTAACATTCTTGTTGATATCAGCTTGTGAACGGTTCACAATTCCAACCCATGGATGCATGAGCCTGTAAGCTCTACCTTCAAGTACCTTAAGGAAGCACAGAACTAGAAGTAAATATGATTTATTTTAAAAACGCAAGTAAAGGAAGTTGATAGATTAATATTTTACAGATATCCAAGTCATATCCTGCATCCTTCAAACAATAAAAACAGAAAAAGAAAAAGCAAAAAAAAAGTAAAAGAAAAGAAGAATTCACATACATCAAGTGCATTGGTTCCTTTATCCATCAAGTCAAGTTTAGTCAACACTCCAAATGTCCTTTCACCTAAAGAAAAAATGTTTGTTTTTTTAGTTTGTAACCCGAATTGAATCTTCAAACAAGCAACTCGCCAATACAAAATCAAACAGAGAGAGAGAGAGATGTAACTTGCTACTATTGTCATACCCGATGGATCAACTTCTCTAGCAAGCTTTATAGCATCAGAAGTTGCTATATCTTGATTAGCAGGAGAGATGGCCAAAATAATGCAATTTGGCTGCAAAGCAAACATTCAAAGAAAATAAGAAAGCAGATAAGGGGAAATTTTTCAGGTGCTGACAGGCACCATTCCAGCTTGATGCCAAGAGAATCGAAGGCAATATATTAAAGCCAATAAACAGAACTCCAGCATTTATAAACAAAATCCAATAGAAGACATGTTGATTTAAGTGTTTACTGAAAACATAAATGAAAAAAATAAGATCATATAACTGACATCTCTGTTAAATTATAAAAAAACTAAGTGTTATACATTTCAATATACTACATTCTGTCCTTAAACAAGGTAAAAATAGACTTCATAGATAAGGAAAAAAAAACAAGAAGAAGAAAGAAACAAAAAACACAATGAACAAACTAAATATAGGCAAAGATATGAATAGAATTGGAAACAAATACCAACTCCCCAGGTGCTTTCAAACACATCAGTTAACCTGTTTTCTAGGTCGGAAAAGGTAAAAGTATGTTGATCAAGTTCCCTTTTCTGCAGTACAATGCTGTCAAAAGGATTCCATCCACAACTACTGTTTGCGTTGGTGCTTCTGTTTGGAGGAAAATGGTAGATGATGTGGTAGATGATGTGGTGAAACGTTTGGAGGAAAATATCACTGGCGTGAAGGAAACAGTTGAGCTTATGAAGAAGGATTTTAGTGAACAGTTGCAGGTTACCAAATTTTAAATCTAGTTATATGTAGTTGGTATATTGAGTCCCCCAGACAGCTATTGTTCCTATTAATTGGCAGTTCTAACTGAATTATATAAAAGGGAGGACCAGAGCTAGTATGTACGGCTGACAAGTATGGCCGTCCACCATTTAGCCATTTAAAGTGGTATAAAAGAGCATTAGTAGTAAAATGAACAATTGAAACAAATATAATACGTATAATAGAGTAATGTTCCAAAAGTTTTGTTCAGACCTTTTCAACATAAGATCGGACCATCATTTCGATGTCTTCGACAATACTCTCTGGCTGTCCCTCTGGGAGAGTTAAAAGTTTGAAATCATACGCTCAATATATCATAAATTACAAAAACAAAGCACTGGAAGGGGTGTTAGTTTCATTAGTATATATATGAATGTAACAATTCAGTGCTCACCCACAGCTACCTTTGTCAACCCAGGAAGATCAATGACTGTTAAATTTACCACTGCAAGAAAATATTATATATATATATATATATACACTTTAGATTGTCAAACAGAATGTGAGATGCAAGAGGTGTGTGCGACAGGGAATGAGAGAGTAATGACGCATAAATATGATTAAAGTAACCAAATTATGCTAAAAACTAAACTACCCTAATCAGGGAAAATTAATGTTACCGAGAAGTTTACTCTAAAGCATTTTTCGTGTAAATAGGCTCATCGCATAATTGACAAAGAAGATGTGAATTAATATCTGTCTAAACTAACTTGATTCTCATTATGAGCTATCAGTTTCCTAATCTCAGATTTTTTGCTAGCATCTTCATACATAGATCAGCATTCACAGATAGCCCTAAAATGACCCTATATGATTTTTGCTAGCATCTTCCTACATAGATCAGCATTCACAGATAGCCCTAAAATGATCCTATATGACACATAAAGAGAAATACATATCCACGAAGAATTGTTATCTATTAGATTTTTAGCTATTCAGAAAATAAATTGCAACTCCACACTATCTAAATGTCTTTACCATGCTATAAATATTTTTTTTATGTCAATTATCATTCAGATCACTTCTTAGATCACAATCATCTGTTTTCCAAACATAACATCATCATCATTTTCGGAGAGGAAAGTAAAAGGTAGCATGACAATTAATCCCGAGATCTCACATCTAAAGATATAACTCAGATAGATAGCATATCATCCAGAAGTAACGAAGAAAAGCTAGAATGCCAAGAAATATTCCAAGTTCTTCATAGAAAAAGACTAGTGGGCGGAGAAGTAATAAAGTGAAGACTAGTGACAAACCATTGGGAGAATAAATGCTTAAGTGGATCGGAACATTGGATATTTGCTTGGTCTTCCCTGTAATGCGGTCTGTCTCATCTGCTATCTCTTGACGTACAGCAGCTGCACCACCCAAAAATGCCTATTTTATGATTAAAAGGTGTAAAAGCTGAATAAATTACGCACATGTTTATGCAGTAAAAAACATTTCAAAGTAAGTCGAAAGCAAATTGCAAGCCAGTATGAAAGAATTAACTCGGCAATTGACTATACTAACTGCACAGTTTGATTGGGAACCTAAATTTGAATAAAACATAAACATACAGATATTTTCTTCTTTAATTCAAAAAATAATCATTTACATCTGATCCTTCTGATTTTTTTCTTTAACCAACAGCAAGTAAGTATATGTTATGGAGCAAAACCAAAGATCTTCAATTAAGAGGCAAAGTGCAAATAAAGAATTATAGATTTAATAATAATGTTAATTATTTATTTATATATTATTAAGTGTCCTATTACGAGTAAGTAGCTTGCTGAAGTTAGGGTTATTTGATTAATTACTTTCCCTACTTGAGGGAAAGTACATGACTATATATATGTGATTAGGTTAGGGATTATTATCGTTGAGAACTAATATTTATTCAAGCTTTTGCTTGGGACAAGACGTGTCTTGTCGAGTATCTTTCTAAATTCTCAATATGTTCTTCAATTTTATTTTCCTTGAATCCCATCGTAACAATTTGGCGCCGTCTGTAGAAACAAAGTGAGACACGATGACGACGAGATCAGATTCAAAAATTGCAGAGATAGAGGCTGCACTGAGTATGCCAGAGGAACAGGCACAGATCCGAGGCTAGATTTTCAGTCTGCACAAAGACATGGAGGCCCGATTTTGAGGGCATCGATGCCCGTTTTGCCGAGCTGCTGGAGGCGATAGCAGCGCTGAAAACGGGTGCTGCAATGGGGGAGGCACCGGCGGGAGGAGCTGGACAAGAGGCCATCGTTGTGACGGCAGAGCGCGGCCAGGTAGCCGCGGGTCAGAGCGCAGAGGGCAGAGCTACGGTCCAGCCGAGGCGAAGGCGAACAGGACTGCAGGAGGTGAGTTTACAGTTTTTTATGGGACCGACATGAATGCACCCCTGAAACGCAGCGCATTAATCTGGCGATGGTGGCCATGGAGGGGACAGCACTAGGTTGGTTCCATTGGCTTTGTTCTCGAAGGGGTAATTTTTCGTGGCTGAATTTTCACAAGCCATGGTGCGTCGGGTTGATGGTCGGCATAAGGGGAACCTGTATGAGCGGTTGGCGGCGGTGAAGCAAACACAAACAGTCAACGCTTTTGTCGATGAATTTATTCAATTAGCCATTCTGGTGCCGGGACTACAAGAGAATCATCATCTGGGTATGTTATGAACGGCTTGAGCGACCCAATTCAGTTCAACCTACGTGTGTGGGACCCACAAGATTTAGAGTTAACTATACATATGGCTTGCAAAATATATATACATATATATATATATATACACATATATATACCAAAACTTCAGTTTGATCGCGAAGGGAGTACGTGTGCAGGACCCCACCACAACCGCACGCGTATACCGAGGTTTTCCGCGCGGGTAACTCGGTTCAACCGATTGGGAAAACTTTTATGGGGCGCGGGGCTCGACCGCCTGACGAAGAGGCGCCTGCCGCCACCAAACCACAACCTACTGGATCAAATTTGCTCAGTAGTCGTGGGTCGATGCGGAGGATGTTGCAATAGGAATATAATGATTTACGGGCAAAGAGACTATGTTTCCGGGGGCAGCCCTATCATCCCTTACATGAATGCCCGAGCAAGCAATTGAGGGTGATGCTCGATGGGGATCATGGTATGCCCGGGACGGCGCTTGTGGAGGTAACTGGAGATTTGGAGGATGAGAACTGACAGAAGTTAGTGCCATGGCGAAGACAGCTCTGCAAAGAGGCGACTTAGGTGAATGAAGAAAAGTTGGATTCTCAATTTCCTAACTTCCGCCTTGGGAACAAGACTATTCTTGAAGGGGAAGGAGTTGTCATGGAGCAAAACCAAGGATCTTCAGCTTAGGCGTAAAGTGCAATTAATGAATTATAGATTTAATGATACAACAACAACAACAACATCTAAGCCTTAGTCCCAAAATGATTTGGGGTCGGCTAACATGAATCAAACTTTGAAACCGTCAATAATCGTTATATAAATAACATAAAAGGAAAAAAGAGGGAAAAAGTAGAGAAAAAAGCAAATACAAAAAAGAGAATGAATGTAAAAAAAAAAAAAAAATTGAAAAATCCTAAAAAATAAATTAAATGATAACATGAAAAAAAAAAAATCAGACTCCATCCACCATCCGTATCCTTTCCCGCCACATTTGCCTCTCCATCGCCATACTTTCTCCAATTCCAAGAAACCGCATATCATTTTCAATCATCTTTATCCAAGTTTTCTTGGGTCTTCCTCTACCTTTCACAACATTACTTGTTCCCCAACTTTCTAGCCTCCTCACTGGGGCATCAATAGGTCTTCTTCTCACATGACCAAACCATCGTAATCGATTCTCCATCATCTTGTCTTCTATAGACGCAACTCTTACCTTCTCTCTGATCACCTCATTTCTGAGCCGATCCTTTTTTGTATGACCACACATCCATCGTAGCATACGCATCTCTGCCACATTCATCTTTTGAACGTGACACTGTCTTACAGCCCAACACTCGGTGCCATATAACAGCGCAGACCTAATTGCCGTGCGGTAAAATTTACCCTTTAATCTATGAGGCATGCCAGGATCACATAAAACCCCTGTGGCACTCTTCCACTTCAACCACCCTGCCTTTATTCTGTGAGCCACATCGCCATCTAGTTCTCCATCCTTTTGGATAATAGATCCAAGATACCGAAAGAAAGTGGATCCATGAATAACTTTCCCATCAAATGTGATCATCCCCGCCTCTCTATCACTGTTTTCGCTAAACCTACACTCCATATATTCAGTCTTACTCGCTCACCAAAGCCTCGAGCTTCCAAAGTATCCTCCAAAGTTCCAATTTCACTGCACTCCAACCTTCGTTTCATCAATCAACACAATATCATCTGCGAACATCATACACCACGGAACGTCATTTTGAATTTCTCTTGTCAATTCGTCCATGACTTTGGCAAAGAGAAAAGGACTAAGAGCAGATCCTTGATGCACCCCAATCATAATAGGGAATTCTTCTGTCCTCCCAACATTAGTACGTACACTTGTATTAGCTCCCTCATACATGTCCTTTATAATGTCAATATATTTTCGCGATATACCCTTCTTTGCTAAGGCCCACCAAAGTACTTCTCTTGGTACTTTATCATATGCCTTCTCTAAATCAATAAAAACCATATGCAGATCTTTCTTTTTATCTCGATAATGTTCCATCAACTGCCGGATAAGATAAATTGCTTCCATGGTCGATCTTCCAGGCATAAATCCAAACTGATTTTCTGTTATCTTCACACATTTCGTGATCCTTTGTTCAATCACTCGTTCCCACAACTTCATGGTATGACTCATTAGTTTAATTCCGCGATAATTAGAACAATCTTGAACATCACCTTTGTTCTTATACAAAGGGACGAGAATACTTTTCCTCCATGCTGATGGCATCTTATTGCTTCTCCAAATCTTATTGAAAAGCATAGTTACCCATTCAATCCCTCTCTCCCCCAAACACCTCCAAACTTCAATAGGTATACCATCTGGTCCTTCTGCTTTCTTTGACCCCATCTTCTTCAATTAATTATAGATTTAATAATATTGTTATTTAATTAATTATATCTTGTTAAGCATCCTAGTAGGAATAAGTAGCTTGCTTGTTAAGTTAGGGTTATTTAATTAATCAATACTTTCCTTACTTGAGGGGAAATATATGACTATAATCTATATATATGTGGATAGGGACCTTAGGATTGGGGTTTGTTATCATGGAGAATTAATATTATTCGAGCTTTTGCTTGATGAAATGTTATCTTGTTTGTTCTTCAATTTTCCTTTCCTTGAATCCTGTCGTAACAGTATATATAGTCAAATCATACTTTCGGCCTAAAATTAATATGGTATACAAGTTGCAAGACAAACTCAATTATCACCTGTTATTAAGCCAATATTGAAATCCACCAGCCAGCTTAAGTAATCATCGAAGAACTGGGGCTGGCAATGTGGCGGGTCTGGGCAGGATTCACCTAGACCCTGGACCTTACCCATTAAGAATACACAAGACAAGGGTCAACAACAAGTCCCTCACCTGCCTCAACCCTGACCCATGTTTAGCGAGTAAGACTCCTTAGACCTGCTAACTTCTATATTCGGTCAAAATTGTATAATTTTCACTCATAACATTGCTATGAAGAATTATGTCAAATGTGATATTTATATCATTTTGCAACCAAGAAAGTACCTAAGCACTCAGAATCAGCAATATACACAGTATAGCTAAATTATACTATAACAAAAACAGAGCTAAATAAAGCCATGGTTAGTAGTACAATCTTCCCAAGCATATTTAAACATATGGGCCGTCTAGAAGCATGATAACCACAAACTTGTTTCCTGACCCAGATCCATATGCATTTCAAATATTCATGCTTGCTACCGACCCTCAAACCATTTAATTGTTCCAGACCCGCCACAAATGAGGTGGGTCTGGTCTGGGTATGGGTCATATACCCGAATCGTTGTCATCGGTACGAAGAGTCCAACAATATTATGAATTTGTTAAAGCCCTCAAAAGGTGGCATCAATTGACTCAAGATCTGTCCTTATAATAAATTATGAGATGGGCAACATTTATCTTGCCTTGTTATTGGCCAAATCAAATAACTTTGCAATGGCATTTTCTCCTACTACAAGGAAGATTGAACACCTTTACTTGTATACGAAGTTGACCAAACAGAAAGGATTAGCCCATTTTTTCTACCAACTCAATCATGTTGATCACTCTCCCAATAAAGATCATTTTTACATACAATAAGGGAGATAATAAACGAATCAAGTATATAAATCTTTTAGGTTATTTGTCCACTAATTTTAAGCATATCAACTTCCATACAGGGACAGTTTGACAGAAATCCACTTCAGATAGTAAGTATGTTGTCAAATGCAAGACCAGTAGTAGAAACATAAAAACCATATTCAACAAAATTGTTGAAAATCCTCCACTCTTTTGTATCGTTCATAACTAGGGGTGTATTTCGAACTGAACGTTCGTGAAAATTTCACGAAAATGTTCGGTCAACGTTCAGTTCGTGTTCGGTTCGGTCAAATTCGAACAGTTCGCGAACATGTTCGTTACATACACGAACCGAACACGAACAAAATAATATATGTTCGTTAGTTCACGAACAGTTCGCGAACAAAGGTTTTTTATATATTTATTAATAATTTTACAATAATTAATAAATATAATTAATAATTTTATAATAATTAATAAATATATATACAAAATAAAACCTACCATTCCAAAATCCTTAATTTCTAAATCTATCTTCTCTTTTTATTTTATTAATTATTATTGCTTGTACTTTAGTTTTTTTTTTCTTTTTTTAGAACACAAACGAACAAACGAACGATCAAAACAAACGAACAATCGAACGCTAACGAACGAACGCGAAATATGTGAAATTTTAACGAACCGAACACGAACAAGTGGTTTGCAATTTTACCGAACACGAACACGAACCGAACGAACCGAATCCTTAACGAACGAACGTTCGTTAAAGTCACCGTTCGGTTCGTTCGGATCGAAATACACCCCTATTCATAACATAACACCAAGCGTGAAAGCATTCTTTCAAAGCTTTCCTTCACTGTGATTCTCTGCTTCTTACATCACGTTCCCTCTCCGTTCCATCTCATTTCAATAAGATTCATGTTCATACTCTATCGGGTTCAAACAGAAACATGGATATGACTTCCTTCCAGCAGCTTGCCCACAATATTAGCATTTGAGTTTGGATAAGAATCCTTAAAGCAAAACCAAAACCTTGTTTACCATAGTATAGCAAGTGCGTTCATCGGAAAAATGTGCAACACAATGTTCCTCATTGCAGCCACACTCTCAAAAAGAGGCGTCATACAGAACTTTAAAGTTTTATGTTGTTTGGTCTCAGCTCCTCAGAGAATTCAAGTGAACAACATGACAAATTAACGGAGAAATCACAACAGACACAGAAAATAAAAGGGGGGTAGTACAAGCAAACCAGCATGATTTTTGGTCGAATATAACATCCTACGATTGAAGCTAGTCAATGGAAGACATTTATAAACTAAATGAAGTGTGTAAACTCTGATTTAATTTTGAATATACCAAAGTCATTAAATTTCTTCTTAGGTGCATGTAGAAACTCCGCATACTCGGTCTGTCCTTCTGTTTTATGGAGCTGCAACACCAATGGTCTCCTCGTAACAATGCCTAAAAAACAAAAACAAAAACAAAAAACAGAATTAGGACAAATTAATGAAAATTATATGCTCCATATGACAATTCTACATCATTCCATTAACTTATTTCTGATAAATGATTAATCATAATAAGATCACAAAAGTAGCTCTCACTTATTCTCTCTCAGTGATTGTTTCATAATACAATTCTGACCTAAACATAAATATATTTATAGCTCCTTATGTAATGTCTTGTTAGCTCTAATCAGAGTTTAGAAAATACAGGAGCATTTAGCGAACCGCCCCCCCCCCACCCCCCACCCCGATCAGATCCTCAAATAAACTCCTCACTTACCACTTTTCACAAGGAGCATCTTTTTCCATTAGATCATATACCAGAGAACAACTTGCAAAAACTTCCCCAACAATCATAATTGCTCTCAAACTCGGAGTATCTGCCCCCACTTTTCAGTTTAGCAAAAAAAAAAACACTGCACTGCCTAGATTATGTATCAAATTGACAATCTCAAACAAGATTATATTTGTTGGTCTAAACTGTGACGACTAATGAAAAAATTACAGCAGCGCCAACCAACAAGCGTTATGGGCTCGAATGTGACTGTGAGTAAATCATTACATAAGATGCCACATAGTGCAGGGTGGGGATAGAATGAACGGTGGAATTTTTATGGGTATGCCACGATGCACACAATAAATCTCAATCAAAAGCAACCAAATAGGGAAAGAAATTAAATAAACCAAGGAAGAGATAATGTAAATATTACCGGATCCACGAGGCAGAAAATCTCTCCCAACGACGCTTTCGAGGACCGATGATTTGCCAGAGCTCTGTATCCATTTGGAAACGCTAAGCAATATGATATCAATTATAAAGGAAACTACAGGGGGGTTGTTAAATGAGGATAAGTGGGGAATGTATAAAACCTGGCCACCAACAACGGCGACGGAGGGAAGAGCTTCCCACAGGGACATGCCTTCACCACCATGATCGCCCAACACAGTGCATGCCCTTTGGATTCTGTTCACTAAACCGATCAAGCTTTCCATTGTCGCCATTTTTAGAAATGGGAAAAACGCAGTAAATGTTGAGAAAAAATGAGATTTGGATCTATGGAGGTATTTAATGAGATCTTGTGCGTGAGAGAGAGAACATGGAAAACGGCCGAGGACGTAAGAATTGCGTACTACGTGCCTATCAAAATCAAATCTATAAGTAAAGGGAGTCCCTTCCCCCCCTCCAAACCACCGGGGGTGGGCTCGGTTCGGTAAACTGAAATCAGAATCAATTTTATACTCTTTACGTCACAGTGGGTTCGATTTGCAATTTTTATTCGTCCTACAAGAATGTTTCTATTCTATTTTCAGAAAATAACTCATATGTTTCACGAGAAAGTAAAAAGATTATAAATAGAGTCAATCAATTGTATTCATAACATTGATAGAGGGGATTTTATATAGACATTACAATGAGAGTCCTTCCATACATAGGATTTCTAGATAAGGTAAGACATTTAATAGGATCATACTACCTCTAGAAGAATCTAGAACCTTCCATCTATGTATCTACAACCAGTATTAGGTAAGACAAATCACGGGAATAATAATTCCCGGAACACTCCCCCTCTGTCGAGCACTAATACAACAATGCTGCAGAAGATGTTGCCTTCGTAAAAACCTATTCCAAGCCAAAACAAAACCCCATGGGAAAAATAAAGGCTTGATGAGGAAAAGATTGCAACGTACCAAGATAACATGTCATGTATACTCCCCCCGATGTATACATAACGACTCCCCCTGATGAGTACCTCAAATCATAGGAGTCGGATGCCAAGTTGCCCTCACAACTATACCAAGGAAAAACCCAGTGGGAAAAATACCTCTTGGTCTAAGTTGAACAGAAGTACAACGCATCATTGTATGGACGTTCTCATAGGTCGCCTCGTTAAAAACCTTACCAAGTGAAAACCCAATGGGAAAAAACAAACCTTGGTCTGAGGACAAAAAGAGCGCGACACATCCAAAGTGCAGAGTCGCTAAAGACTTATCAATTTTTCTAAAGTCTTGACCTCCATGAACTAAATCAGTCATAACTTCTTCGATTCAATAGGCATCAACGAAACCGTAAGAACTTATGAAAACTAGACACCCATAGCTTTTTGTTCACATACAGTACGTAACCTATATCGACCTGAGCAGATCACAAAACTCTATCGAAGTTGACTCAGCAAATTACCGGACATATCTTGTCCTACTTTACAACAATAGTCATATGTCACTCAACATGATGGATGTGATCAAATGGTTGGTTTCCTTGGAAAGTAGACACAAACCTTTCCAATGGTACCAATTTCACCATTTTCCAGCAAGTGAGCTGCCCTGTAGGTCATATGGGAGATAGACCAACACATTCTGGGCAGATTCGGGTATCAGTTTTCAAGTGTCTTTTTTATCGAGATAGAGCGAGCTTCAAGCTTCTTGTCAATCACAGACATTGCGTGAGCGCATCCTAGGCCATCATCACAGTGGCTTTACCGGATCATTACGAATGAGTACATCGAGTCAAACATGAGTACATAGTATTGTACTTTTCTCTTAAGACTGCATCATCACTTAGGTGAGCCAAGTCTTATGATGACTTCGACTATCATTGGGAATCATATAGGCATTACTTTATCGTCTCTTAGGGAAACCGTCCCTTAGATTGCCTTAAATCGATTGATGAATACGCATCATCAGGTGTCCCCAAGATCTTTTCATTCTTAACTTTGGATTTAGCGGAATCTCTTAGTCTCACAAGAGTACATCACTATAAACCCTTAGTTTTACAAGCAAAAACTTCCTATCTCTTCCAAATCAAGTATATACTTAGTATGCGTTCCCGACAATCACTTGTCGACGTGCTCCGTGGTCAGGAGGCACTTGATTTGAGTGTGATCCACCACGAGATCCTTCCATCACTTAACTTAGTTCCCCACTAAGATAAGATTTAACCACAAGCTGCACGTCAGTTTTTTGGGAAACTATCTAACTGAAAAGATAGTGGATGATATAACATCCATTACGATAGCACAACTAAGTTTTGTGTCATCATAGTCGATTCCAGTGCGTTCATGAGAAACCTCGCGCCATGAGGTGAGTTTAACTCCTTCTCTCAATCGCTTTGACAAAGTATACGGATAGATCTTATCTTTGGAGTGTCGCCAACACTTCAACAAAGGGCTATCACTTTGTTTATACTGAAATCGCATATGTTTTCATTTTAGGCCAAGGCTACAACGTTGTAGATTTTCAACGAAGTATGGTTCGATTAAACTCACATTCCACGTCCTCATGAATCGGCTTTATTAATAGAGTACTCTTTATGGATTGGCATTCATTGAGGCGTCCCCCAATGATGACTATAATCCAGAATCACATGAGACGGATGAGTTCATTTGGTCATATGATCAAGTTTCATGTACCAAACTCGTATACATTCTTAGCGAGAGTATGTATCGAACCAAGTGGCATCCCAATACTCTATGAGATCCACGGCCTAGTAACACCATCTACCACATTTTGTGGTGTTACCATATCACCATTTATAGGTGACGAACATCCATGACCGGACACAATCCTTGCAGACATGTTTGCAACATGTATTTAATCTCGTTACTTTAGGAACTTGGTGAGGCACAGTAGGGACAAACTACGACAATTCAAAGTCGTTCTACTCGAACATGATCATTCGCATCTCCCCCTAACGACGGGAAGACTGGCTCATCAAAGTGACTTATGAGATCGTCTGCCAAGGTATATTTTAAGCGGATTATGAGTGAAAGTGCATGTCATATTCATCACTTATAACCCGTCATAATGCGTTGTGGTGACGCACTTTGGCACATGAATATGTGGACGATAAAGGTTTTCATTGTTAACACAATCCAGTTAACAAAATGCATACTGTTACACTCGTAACTAAGCATTTGAATGATGATAGGTATAAGTGAATATGACATGTTGACCGATGCTACATAACCGTAGCTACTAGTCTTGAGAATTCAACAAAACCGCCACCATGCACCACCAGGATCGAACATGAAGAAATGATTGAACCGATTATAGGCCATTGGTTTTATCGAACCTCTAGTGCTTTCTTGAAGAGTTCACTCCCTTCACCAGCCCGGAACAGCTCAAAATTTCGTGAGCATGTATAAACGGGTGTTGGGATTCCAAAACTATCAACCTTGTGGTCAGAAACCGATCGAAATGACATCGAACTGGTCGTTCGGACGGCTGGTGGTATGTGAAAACTTCATTTAAGTGATTCACCTCCTTCCAAGTCTCCAAATGGAATCAAAATATGTGAGAAGGTAGTCTTGGATGTTAAGAAGTACTTGTTAAAATTTCACTTGGTCTAAAAGTGGGTGAACCGACCTTTACAATGACTGGTCCGCAAGTTGGACAACCATAAACTCAGGTTTCATCAACTTATCAATCATTGTCAAAGGAACAACATAATATATAAATGTTATCACTTGAGTACGACCATTTGTGAATACCATCATAGCATCATAAGCCACCCATGCTAATACTTATGATCATGTATGTATAAGGACTCGGTGAAAAGGGAGGACTCAGCACCATGCTTATGCGAGTCGCTACATTATCCTCTTTAGCATAGGAGGGTGTCATCTCCTATTCGTGCCATTTAATCAATGAACATGGATAAGAAGGATCATTGGGGGGGTCTTTGGCGTCACACATGCTTATGAAAGCAAGACGCGGATGACATATATATCATCATCAGTCATGAGCCCTACTCATGACTCCACCAACGTACTTTGGTGTCTTTGATCCAAATAGTTTCTTTGTTCAAAGAAAATGATGTCCATGACAATACCGTGGTATATGGATCATCAAATTGTCCAAATTCCGGAGTATTAAAGCCTAAATGTGTCAATGTCCCAATACATCTTCTGGTTATACAAACCGATCCAAGCCGGACCATATTGACTCATGAATATTTTTCCTTTCACATATTCAATACAAGTGATGCATAAGATTTTATTTCTCACAAATCATAATGAGATGCTATTAGTGATCCACTTTGGCATATGTATCATCGAGTCATAACATGGTTCAATTGTTACGGAACATATGTGACTAGAAAACGTCATTCGACATTCAACAACTTGAGCATTATACCACTCATTGATTGTGATGACCTATTCATCATAGTCACAATGGATTTATAAACCGAAATCCAAAAATATCGTGTTCCTTGAAAATAACTTAATATGCACTCAATTTCGCTTGCAAAATTTTACAAATATGAGCATAGCGAACACTCTAACAACATAGAGATTTTATATCGGATACGATCAAAATGATCTATCATATTGAGTGCATAACATGGCAAAGTTTTATGCCTAAGGGGCAAAATTACGACACAAGTATGGTGTAACACTACCATGCACACGCTCGACCTTCTTATAAGGGTGCGTATTTTGGGCTTCTCCAAGGAAACTATTTTTCAACATTTGAAAAATGATAGTTTAGCGTACAATGCATACCATAAACTGCATCATCTATGGAAAATTCGGCCAAAAAGAGGTTGAAAAATATGTGTCATAAGACCACTTGCAAATTTAAGATGGGAACCAAGTTGGTTGGGACAATAGTTAGCACAATCGCTGGAAATAAAATTCCGCGCAGTTTGATGTTTGTTCACTAAAACAGCCATAACTCCCTTTGTTAGGAAGTCTATGGACGAACGGTCAGATGTTCTGGAAACTAGACTTCCGTATCTTTCTATCCATATATTGTGCACCATACGGATCCTTAAACTCAGATTACAGTGCATGTTTTAATTGGATGCTTTAGTATTTCCCAAGTTTAGTGAGAAAACAAGGTTGAGACCATATCCAATTGCATAAGTGTTGATGCAAAAACATGGCAGTGACAGCCATATGTGCGTTTAAACGCAGCAGGGTGTTCGATTTCTTATCTCGACTAATGATCCTTTCAGTAACTCCAACTTGGTAGACTTGCAGAGAAAGTAGGAATGTCGGTACAGCTAAGGTTGTTTAAAAACCACTAATTCCGTTTGAACTTTCAAAGCATAAACAAATACCAAGGAGGATGCGCCTAGTCATGATCAAAGTGTAGACAAAATCCACCAAAGTGCATCAAATCAACCAAGTATTTTAATTCTCAATTTGCAAGTATACGTCATAATAGCCATGTTATATAGATACAACGCGGTGCATCATAATTAAGGATTTTGAACCATGAGACATAATGAATATACCATAACCAACTTGTCTTGACCATCCAATAAGATCGACTAAACATAGTCAAATGTATAAGGCACATGCCTTTACAAATACTCGGAAAAGTATTCGGACCTATAGTCATACGAACTATAATCGATGTCAATGAATTCATGTATTTACCGCAATATACCATTGTTTTACATGTTGAAATTCATGAGAATTACTTGTACATTCTTTCATATATCTTATTGCAAGGAGACGGTACATGACTACACCCACGTACAATATTTTATTTTAATAAGATAAAAGATGGAGTTTTTCAAGTATGGGATTGGGTCAAGACCAACGTGGTGGTCGCTCAATTCAACGTGACAATTCCGTCACAAATCGATTTTAACCACGACATATCCGTCGCAATCGATGTTCGTCCCATTTGTACGTCACAATTCCGTGACTAATCATGAACAAGTCATAACTTTACCGTTACCGGCAATATTCATTTTATTCAATTGTTGGTTTAAAATCGACAAAACGGCAACGTCAAATCGCACCCAAAACGTGGTGTATGCAACAACCACAAATATCGACTTTCAACAATTATCCGTGACTCCTCCAGGACCGTCACACAGTTTACTTCGACATACGAGAGTGATACCACCTCTCATAGTCTCATCCACTGCAAAGTAGCGTGCGAGATAAAGAACCCAAATACCCAATTCCCCCCAAAAAAATTTTCCCAGAAGAGAGGAATTGAAAAACGGGAACTTTAATAAAATCTTACGGGTACTTGGTTCCATATTTGCTTTGGTCCTTAAACGGGATCTTCTCTACATATGAGCAATATTTTTGTGGTACTCTGTTCCATATTTACTTTGATCCTTGAATGAGATAATAAATATGGCTTCTCTCCATATTTTGCACATCATCATGAGCAACATATTTTCCTATATTCACGTAAAACATAAACATGGTAAGATTCATAAGTGTACAAATTAATGAACAAATGAATCATTAATTAAGAAAAGATGAAGAGTTGAGAAACGCCCGGATAGGGCTACTGGTCTCGATAATTCGGCTGGAAAAGGACTCGGGCGCGGCGATGCAGCAGCTCGGTATTGGATGAGGTCGGATCTCAAAATTTCTTTGTAAAAATCTGCTTCTGTTCGGCAGTAGATTCAGTAATCAATATTACACAGAATCCGATCTCCACCGTTGAATATAGAGATATTTGTGTTGGAAAGTTGCTGTCCAAATTTCATACCGATCCGACGGTTAACGAATTGAAAAACATGATTTTGGTAAGACTGCGCTGTGTAGAAAATTTGCGCATGGAAATTCTCGTATCTCGATTTTATTTTTTTCGATTTTGTGTGTAAAAATCTGCTTCTGTTTGCGTATAATTTCGTCGAGAAATATTATTTCAAATCAGATCTTCACTGTTGAACTTGTAGTTCTTACTTCGTGAATAGGAGCAGAAACGGGTTGAAAGCGGGTCAGTAACCGGATCTGGTTCGTTCAGCAACCGACCGGGTCGGGTCAGCAATCGGACTGGATGAACGGGCCGGAATCTAGGCGTGCAGACGGGTTGGGCCGGAATCTGGAACAGTGGGCCGAAAAACACCGGGCTGGATCGGGTTTGACCGGGCTAGTCGGGTTAGGATCGAGTGAATATTTCGTCAACCTAAAGAAATTCTTTGGTCGGGTTTTTGCTCGCTGCACCACCAAATCCATAAGGCAGCGCATCCTGTCTGGATCTGGTCGAGAATCGATCGTTGGGATGAAGGTGGTTGCAGTCAGAGGTCCGATTTAGGGTTTCTTCTGGGCGCGGTGGCGGCTGGGTTGGGTGGCGTCGCGGTTGCGCTGCAGGCTGGATCCATCTAGTTCACGGTGGTGATGTGTGAGGAGGACCGACATGGATCCAGACGGCGGTCCAGTGGTTTGCGGGGTAGCAGACGGGCGGCGATCAGGGAAGAAGGTGGATCGGCGATTTGGGGATGGCGACGGCCGATCGGCGGCTAGGGTTTTCAGCAGATTTTTTTTTTTTGGAATTTCTGTTTTTTTTTTCGTGATTTTCATTCTTACTCAGTTGGGGACTACGTGCTGATAACGTGTTTCAGGAGAAAGTAAAAAGACTGTAAATAGAGTCAATCAATTGTATTCATAACACTGATAGAGGGGCTTTTATATAGGCATTACAATGAGAGTCCTTCCATACATAGGATTCCTAGATAAGGTAAGACATCTAATAGGATCCTACTACCTCTAGAAGGATCTAGAACCTTCCATCTATGTATCTACAACCAGTATTAGGTAAGACACATCATGGGAATAATAATTCCCGGAACATCATATATTTTTTTCTCTATATTTTCAACTTATTTATAACAATACCAAGAATGGCCACATTATTTATCTTTTAATTAATCCGTAACAATAATAATTTACCTCTGCAACAAAAAGTGAGACTCTTTACCCCACTCAAATCCATTACTACCTAATTTTTATTAAAACTCGTGTCCATAAAGAGTGAGCACACTCTTATAGGACGGAGAGAGTATATAATAGTTCATTTTCATCTATTTTCTATAGGAACTATTCAAAAATTGGAATCGATTACATCAATTCGGTTCTAACAGTTCTTCGATTACTCGATGTATAAAAAAACTGCTACAATCATTTGGAATCCGATCCGGGAAGGAACCGAACCAATGGAACCATATGAGTGTGGAATTATTAGGTTTAATAATTGTACTAAATTATTGATATAATTATGATAAAGAGTGGGAAAAGGAAAATGCGGATATTATACATATATCACGAAATGCAAAAGCTGAGATCTTTTGTTCTTGTTCTTGTTTTAATTAGGACAGTACAGTTGTGGGCTGAGGTTGTGGTTAAATGCACATCGGGCTGTTTTTTTTTTCATGGTCGTAAAGATTGGTTCCAAAAAAATGATGTGGTGAAGATGGTGATAGTTGTCTATTTATAATATTCAAAAAAACAACTGAAAAGATTCACATAATTGACGGAGATGATTGGTATACTTGCAACTGCAGTATCCCTTCATATTCATCTTCCATGTTACATTTAATTCGACAGAATTGAAGTGTTCATGATGTCCCTTTGTTTGCCCAGGCGAAATAAATTTTCATACTCGGTTTAATCTTTAACACTTAACAATAAATATAGATGACTGAATCTTTTAATATATAAGATATATTAATATAATTATTATATATACACGAGTGTATATCGGCTCTTACGGGTCATTCTACACTATTCAGATTGTATCGATTCTTCTACATCATTGGTTCGTTTTGGAGTTTTGGTCTTTTTGATTTTTTAGTTCAGTTTTTATCGATTCTTCAATTCTGATCACGTCTCATATTATTTTCGATTCTTTTCGGTTTCTAAATATATACATACATGGTCCGGAATCGATAACTGAACTAATTTTATACAAATAGGAACTGAGCTGATTGTTAAAGTAAATTTGGAGTCAAAGAACCAACCCAATCGGTTATTTTGATTCGGTTATAAGTTCTTTCGATTCTTGGTTAATTTAGTTCAGTCATACATGCCACTAGTGCCCCCAATTTGACGAAGTATCAATTTTTATAAAAACACCTTTCTTTTTATTTGATTATGATTTATATTAAAATATTCATTTTATTTTATTTTTACCCCAATGAATTATGTATGCCGTATTATTTATTTTAAAAAGTTTTTTTATTAATATTATTATAAAAATTATAAAATATTTAATTAAAAAGTATTGTACACTCAACCAGAGATCCGTACCGACAATTACCGAGAGCTTTTTGGAGTCATGTTTGTCATATTATTGACGTATCTGGAGATAGTAATTGTGGCTATAGAGCAATAGTTACACAATTCGGGTATCTAGATGAAGATGGTTGGCTGTGCGTGCGGCTAAATTTTAATCATGAAATTTTACAAAACAGATAGTTTTACGATAATATTTACACTATTTATTCATAATGTTACTTTGTAATGTCTGAGTGTTTATTAAACGAATATAAGTGTACAAGTATGGGATGGGAACAAACAGTAAAATTACTTTCTATTCGGGTTTGGAACGGCTACATGTATATAAATCATAAATACGTTTGGTGAATTGTATACATTTCAAATTTATGATTGTATTTATTCTAAATGTTTTAACATTTATACTATCTATTCTTTAGTACTTTATTTTGTCATGTTCGGTACTTTTTGAGACGGATAACCAATTATTGTAACAAATTATAGTCCACTATTTAAATATTATAAATTTAACTGGGTTGTAATTAGTTGGTATAACAATACTGGGACGAGAACGATAGTAAATTCATCTTTTAATCGAGTTCGGGACGGGTACATGTGTATAATTTCTAAACTGATCCGGGAGGCTGAACCCTTGCCTAATCGTTTCAGGTATTGCTATGTCGTTTGGGATGGAAGCGGATAGTAAAACCACATCTTAAATGAATTTCAGACGGATATGGTTATATAAATTATAAACTGGATTACTAAACACCGCCCTAAATTACTAGACACCGCCCTAGAATATTAAGATTCATATTAATCAGATTTGTAATCCTAATTTGACAATACTTTTCTCTCTAAACACCCCACCAGACGCAGTCGCACCGCCGCCACACCACCGCCGCACAACCACCGTCCGCCGCCATATCACCGCCGTACAGCCACCGTTCGCCGCCGCACCGCCATCGTCCGCCGCCATGACCGGAAAAGGAAAAGCTCCGGTAACTATTTTTTTTCGTTTTACTGTTTCTTTGGCCGCGGCCGCCGTGTCGGAGTGCACGACAGAGGCCGCGACCGTTATTCTGTGACAGGCATCCGACGATGACGCCTGACCATGGCACAGGTGTCCGCCGATTCCGCCTGTCCATGGCGCAGGCGTCCTTGGCGGACGCTCAGCTAGTGGTATAGACGTCCAAACCGTGCACAGGCGTCCAGATCGGACGCCTAGCCGCTGGAGTAGGCGTCTGTTTTGGACGCTTGAACCATGGTCGTGGCGTCCAGACCAGACGCCCCTGCCTTGGTTCAGGCGTCCGTTCCGGACGCCCCAGTCATTTTTTTGGAAAAAAATAAAATTTTCAATTAATAATTAGTAATGTGTATTGTTTGTATGATTATCACTTATTAGTTGTATTGTTTGCTAAATGCAGATGAGAGGAGGAGCAGACAAATCTATGCCGCTAGTCACAGAGATGATGGGTTCTGGAGCGCGTCACACCAGAGCTCGTGGTGTTGATGCTTCCGTTCGTAGACAGCGGGAGGCAGAGCGTAGGGGATTCAAGGACGTACCTTATACTAATTTTGGTACTGAGGATTCGAGCGAGTATTATTCGCACGATGAGGCTGACGATCAGAAGGGCGGTGATGATTCTTCTTCATTTTCGTGCCGGGTTCGGAAGGGGATAAGGGGAGGTTTGTCACTTCTGGGTCTACCAGTAGTAAACGGCGTAGGGCAGAGTATGACACATCTTGGATGGTTACTGATGAGATGCCTGGTGGCCCTATCGACGACAGCGTTATCCCGAGTTTCGGTGGGCATGTCGCCGCGCATATCTGGACTGGAGATATGAGAGGCTTGCTGAAGTGTCACACCAGGACTGCTGCTTATCAGAGCTTGAGTCAGTGGCACTCAGTGATGTCACCCTCTTTAGTGAGTCGGATCAGTGGGACTGGGTTATCCCACTTGACGGATGCCATGTTCAGACATATTGACTCCCCGTTGATTTCTGCGTTCGTTGAGCGGTGGCAGCCCGATACGAACTCTTTTCACATGCCGTTCGGAGAGATGACCATCATGTTACATGATGTGTGGCAGATCCTTCGCATTCCTGTCGAGGGGCGATTGGATGATGTCGACAGCACATCTACACAGCTGCAGGTAGATGTGATGGAAGTTCTTGGAGTATCGCGGTTGGAGCTACTGAGTACTCACTGGGGGTGGCGGCGTACTTATGGACTCGATTTTCAGGTCATGCCGCGATGGAGGTCGAGTGGAGGGCACCCAGGCCGTAGGTTGGATGTGGTTGTTATTTGGATCCACCTTGTTTGTTGACAAGAGTGGTAACCGGATTAGGCCGTCCTGCATATTGGAGGTGAGGGACGGTATGGATACGACCGGTCAGCATTCATGGGGTTCGGCCGCATTGGCTTTCATGTACCGTCAGCTCGGTATCGCTAGTCGTGGCGACTCCATGGGTATTTGTGGATGCCTTACCCTCGTTCAGGCTTGGATTTATGAGTATTTTCCCTGCTTTTGACCTCATCGAGAGCGTATGATTGTTGACTTCACGCAGCCACGAGCTTCTACATGGAGTGTCCAGCCCGAGGGTAAGGACGAGCACCGACTCCAGTCTTTGCGTCGCCGCATTGATCAGTTGACAGCCGCAGAGGTATAACGATTCCTTCTAACAATCTCACAATTCATTTAAAAATAACTTGTATAATTTGTCGATTACATGTACGCAGATACAGTGGTTGCCTTATGACCCTGATACGGTGAGGGATGTCCCGAGGACCATATTCATTGGATGGCTACGATATCAGGATATTATCGAGCCATACATGCCTGGTCGGGCATTACGGCAGCTCGGTTATGTGCAGACCATCCCTTTCCCAATCACCAGACCGGAGAAAACGGTTCGGGCGTGGTCGAGCAGATTGTACCGAGTTGACTATCCCATTCGGATGTCATCTGATGCTTGGATGATGTTTCCGGGCGCATACAGGCTGCCTCTCGCTGACTATTAGGCTGCTACTCATGATCAGGTTGCATGCGCCGATGATTACATTGAGTGGTATTATCGGTATTCGCACCCTCAACTACTGAACGACGGTGCAACACCTGGATCAGTGATCCCTTCTCGTTCCAGCAGCGATTACGTATATTCTTTAACTTTGCACTTTGTTTGATTTCATCATACATTACTCATTGTATTATATTGTCTATATTTTTTACAGTGGTTGAGTCGATTGGCCGGTATTACCTAAAGATCAGACGACACCTTCCCCGCACCGAGCGGCAGGTTTACGACGATGTTTGAGGAGTACATGAGGGATTGGCATTCGGCCAACTGATTTTGTATTTTGTATTTTGTTTGTTTTGTGTAAGACGGTATTTTGATTGGCACTTTTGTTGTTTTTTGTATTTTGTATATTGATTGGCACTTCGTTTTGCATTTGGCACTGTACTTTTGTTTGTTTTTTTCTCTTCTGCTTACAAAAAGGAAAAATTTTCTGTCAACTATCACGATCAACAAAAAAGAAAATCAACTATCAACTATAAAGATCAACAAAAACAAAATAATTTATCTTGGTCGCCAAATATATAGTCGGCGATAACACAAAATCCACAATTACCGTCTCCGGGGACATCGAGATAACCTTCAACAAACGACAAAATAATTCCCGGTATATTGTCGATATGGTGATAGTTACCAATCTCCACTCGGTGGTGTGCATCTAAAAACACATATTCAATATATTACATATTATCGAAATAATATCAAACTTAAAAAGCATATCACGAGTATTAATAAATTTGTTCATACCCGATGAAGAGGCATTGTGGACTGATGCAGAAGAGCTGCGGCCACGACCACTGGATGAGAGGGAACGGCCACGACCCCTTTGGCTATACTCCCAACCACTAGGATCGCGTCTAGTCAATGAACTTCCTCTTGGTCGACCCTTAACTGCCGTATTCACTTGTGGTTCAACGTAACGCGTTTGATCAGGGTGAAGATGATCGTAGATCATAAGTGATACGTTACAGACAACTGCAGGATCGCTCTGTCTGACCTCATCGACAAGGGCCTGGAAGTACCGTTGGTCCTCCGATTCAGCACTGGTAGAAGGATCGACAAATTCGGTCGTGTCCACACCATCACCAATAATAAGTGTTTGCCAAAATATGTGAAGACGACTAACACTGCATGGGGTCCGCGATTCCATAAGTCTCTTGAACTCACACGCACAAGGAATCTGATGGGTGGTTTGGAGTGCACAATCGCAACGATGGTACACTTGATCACTTAATTCTCTCATACGTGTCAATTCATTCGACAGTAACCGCAGACAATGATGGGAAACACGACAGCGCAAGTAGTTGAACGAAAAACCAGAGTACACCACGCCTGTACGACACCTAGACTGTTCAAGTGTGTATCTGATCTGCGTAAGTTGTGATTCAATCTTATGGTTCACTTTGGTCCAGACGGTATCGAGGGCTCCGGTGGAAGAATTAAGCCATTGCTTTAACTCGGCATGTGCACTCTCAACTCTACAAGTGGTTGTGTTTCCAAAATGAAGCACTTTATTCGTCCACGCAACAACGAACATCTCCTTGTATTTTAGCCATGTACCCTCAACGTAGGATATCACCTTAGGATTCTATCTCCATGTATCCTTCATGAGTTGCACCGCTTGATCGTATTCCTCTTCGGTCGCCGCTTCCATGATTTTCTTCCATTTCCCATTTTTAAACTTTTGGCCCATTTCTTTATCATTTCCACAAATTCTGTAGACCTTGTCTTCAACATCCTTATTAATATGCCATGTGCAAAGCAAGTGGGCACTCTGTGGAAATATCTGTCCAATAGGACGCATCAATCCCAACTCGCGATCCGTAACAATAGCCGTCGGATGAACATCAAACCCAAGAAAAAATTTCAACTTCTCCAACACCCACGCATAGCTCGATTCGGTCTCGTCTTTCATAATTGCATAGGCGATTAGGAAGTTCTTGTTACATGGAGTCATCCCGACTATCTCGAGAAATGGCATCTTATACTTATTCGTTTTGTAGGTAGAATCCATGCCAATGATGTAATACCCACGATTTTCATTCCAGTTATTTTGAATTTTTTTCGGATATTTCCCGGTTGTCGAGTGCCGGTATTATTTTCTCGACAACTGATTTTGGCGTTTATGACCGTAGGTGATGATTGGTTATCCGTTGTTTTCATTTCAGATCGATGATGTTGTCCCCGAGTGTTTTGTTGTGTTCGTTCCGTGCGATTTCGGAAAATCGAGTCGTCGAATCATGGTGGTCGCATCGCCCGACGGCAGTGCACTGCCCGACGGTGCGTGCCGGGCCGGCGGTGCGGCAGAACCGGCGTAGCGCACGCCGCGGCCGGAAGGTAGCGCACGCTACGGCCCAGAGGCAGCGCACGCTACGGCCGGCCGGCTGCGCGCTAGTCGGCCAGGCAAGAGGCGTTGAGGTTCTGGACTCGGGAGGATCGGTAGGTAGCGCACGCTACTGTCGGACTCTGCGCACGCTACGGCCGGCAGGTAGCGCACGTTACGGCCGGAAGGCTGCGCACGCTACCTGGCCGAGCCAGGAAGTCTCTGGATTGTGGCCCGGGCCGACAACGCACGTGTTCAGCGCATGATGGCGGGGGCCGGCCGAACATTCTCGACCATGACCGCCCGCTAGCGCACGCTAGCTCGGCAGTCTAGCGCACGCTAGGCTGCACCAGTATAAATATGACCGAGCAGTCCTGTTTGCACTCATTTTTCATTTTCTCCCTTTCTCTTCCGCGGCTGGATCCTTTGGAAACTTTAAGATATGTTATTATACAACTAATCCACGAAGTTTGGGAGGTCATGCCATTGACTAATCACTCCATAACATCCTTCAATCCAGCGAATCAAGGTTAGTTTTCCTAAAATCCTAGTTTTGGGAAAATTGGGGGTTTTGGTTGATTTCGTCCATTTGATTCGTTATAACTTAGAATAGTGATGGATTGATGATTATTAAGTTGTTTTATATCGAATCCCTTGTTTTTCCACGGTTGGATTGCCGAGGATTCATCGTTTTATTGAGTTTCTAATCGACACATTGAAAGTGTTCGATAAAATGTCACAAAGGGGATTCGGGCGTTCTACGATTATTCTTCCTCATTCGATCGTCAATTTATTCATGGTATGATGTTGGGGTCAGGTTCCTTGGGAAGAACTCGAGTCGGAACCCTTCCATTCGCCCTTTTCCGATCGGTGGTGTTACCGTCGTTTCCGTCGGAGAGTTGTGGGCATTCGAAGTTTTCCGGTTGAGAGACGTTCGTCGGAGTGTCCGGTATCAACTACTGAGGCAAGTATCTTGCCCATACATTATGTGTTTTGTGAATATAGTGGTTGAAAACTGACGATATGTGCTAAATGAATATTTACAACCTTTCTCAAAAGAATCGGTATATTTTCAATCATGGTTTTCTTAAAGGACGAATCTTGTGTTCGAGACTTAATGTGCTTATTTGACTATGTGTGTTAGTGTTGAGTATAGGAACTCCCTACCTTCGGATGATGTCATTATGTGTGAATATGTCATCGGTAAATTGTAGTTAAATCCTTTTGTTATAAATTGTGCGTGGATTCATGTGGCTATCGGTGGATATATGAGTTGTGTGATATAGGTTATGTCGTTCGGTGTTGTTGAGATAAGTGTGTTTCTTTGTGGACAGTATTAATTTTGGGTCGTGATTATGTGTTGGATAATATGGCCATTTTAGCAAAATACCTCGACTATATATATTGTGATTGACTCTTGAGGATTGCGGTTTTGGAAATGTGAATTGATGAGAGCTGTAAGTTTTTCTCGGGTAATCTCACTCGGGGATTGACTCGACGGGGTCTCATGGGGACCTGGTGGCTTAGCGGCTGGATCGGGTCGCGAGGGTTACTTCGAGTGGGCATTCTCACCTAGGGATTGCTCGACGGGGCACACAGGGACTTGGTGGCTTGAGGGCCGGACCGGGTCGCGAGAATTGCCAGAATATTTGTAACGATGATTAATTGTGATATGTCCGGAGTATCACAATGCTTGTTGCTGGAAGTCGAGAGACATTATATATCGAGTCTTGGTGTTTGGCTAAAATGGCATAAAAATAATGTGTTATGTGTAATGTATTTTTGGAAGTGAATTAAAGTGAATGAACGGGTCATGGACCCTGTGTTGGTGATCGAAATGGTTGGGTCGTGGACCCTGTGTTTTGAGACTGGAATGAATTGGGTTGTGAACCCCGTGTTTTGTTAATCGGTTTTGCATTTTTGGAAAATGAACTTTGGAGCGGTGACCCTAAGTGGCTTTGGTAGAATTAAGAACTTTTCAATCACAAATATTTTCAAAACTCCCGAGATTTGGAAGTGTTTGCAAAGTGCTTACTTGTTTTGTTTTACATTCAAGACTTGAACTATTTTTAATTATCAAAATATCTCGGGAAGTCTTTTGTTGTATTCTCGGAATGTGTTATGTATGGCTCGTATTTGCATTTTATACTTGTACTAGCAAAACAGTGGAGTTTTGCTAACCCCCGAGTATTCGGGGGTTGAATGTCTATTTTTTTGCATCCAGGTACATGCAGGTTTGGGAGCAAAACACAGGATCGGCGCGAAGGATGATGGAAGGCGAATGATACTAATCACACGAAGGCCAGTGTTGGATGCAGTCAGTCGGAGTTTGTGTATGGTCTTTCTTCTATCGTACTTTTGGTTTGTGAGTGTATTTTACCCTTGCATGGGTATGAGTCGAAATAGAAATGTGCATTTTGACTTGTATGTTTGTGATGAAAGACCAAGTTAGTATGTTGATTTGGTATTTTATCATGTCGGTATGTAATGAGTTGTGTTGTTTGGATGTCTAGCCTGGTGGATCCTCATGGAGAGGGTCTGCGGCGTGTAATATTCCCGGTTGATTCTGGGGGTGTTACATTTATGGTATCGGACCTTAGGTTGCAGAAACCTAGGCTGTCGGGTCCAGTCGGGTATTGTCGTGTCTTGCTCTGTCAGATTGTGTTTGTCTAAGTCGTGTCACGACGCGTCGTCTGTGATGTCGGCCGTGATTAATATCGAGGTGCAGCCATCATCTTCGTGCGACCTGTGGATGTAAGTCTCCCTACTATATTGTGCCTTGTGATATACGAGCTTGTATGATTTTGTGTTATGATGTGGAGTTTAAAGGTGATTTGTGACTATGTGGCCTATGTTGTTTGATCTTCGTATGATGCTAGGATAAAAGTGGTGCCAACGTATATGTATATATACACACATCCTGATATAAGTCGTTTTTACAAGAGTAATAGCCTTGGTGTGGTTACGCAAAGAAAAAAATTCATCAATATGATATTTTGAAACTTTACATGTTTTTGGGGAGACACGTATATTTTGTTTTAAAACATCCTCCAAAGGGAGGAAAAAGTTTGATTTTCGTATGATGACCTCAAGGTCAATTTTTTTTTAAGAATTCAAACTACCGATATTTTATTTTCATCTTGTATTATAAGTTTTCAAAACACGATTTTTGAATCCAAGTGAAGTCTACAAAATGTATACAAGACGTGACTCTCGCTTTCAACTTATCGGTTTTATGATTGTTAGCCGACAAATACGCGATGATGTTCTTGTTGTTCGGGCAGTATAGCCAGTTTTAGATTAAAACAGTGATGTGAATGCGAAGTCGTTTGGTATAAGTTAAGATAGTCCTCTTTATTAATAGACGAGATTTCGATTTTGGATGACAGTTGTCCTTTGATGGTTGCTCGCGAAGTGTTGTAAGCATGTGAATCAATGGCATTTAGATTCGTATGCTGTCGTTGTTCATTTGTAACTATCGGTTCTAGTAATGTCGTATATATGTTCGCAATCACGTTGCTGAATTTGAGCTGTTAGTGCACGCTAAGTACGAGGCTAGCGCGTGCTAATGCAGCATGAATAGCGCACGCTAAATAATTGTTGTAGCGCGCGTTAGTTAGCTGGGACAGAGGATGTGGAACCGCATTTTTTGCCGTTAGGTCTAACTTTCTGCGATCGATCAGGATCGTATTCTATGTGCGTTATCTAGTGATGACAACCGTTTTGTGTGAACGTGTGTTGTGACCTTTCATTCGCGCTAAGTGATAATTGATTTTGTTCGGTGAGTTGATAAATAATGTCTGTTGTGTGTGTGTTCGAAAATGTTTTCCTGAAACTTTCATAAGTTTGTGCAAGTTGCGGAAATCAATTTTTGAAACTAATTTGACGTTGCGATTAAGTCGGCGACTTCGTATGAACTTTGGAAATTGTTTGAAATTTGCGAGCCGGCCTAGGATTCTCAAATAAAACCTCGACGGTATTGAAAGAATTGTTTTAAAGTACCTTGAACATTTTGTAAAATATTACCGTCGTTGATTCTTGTGTAGTGTTGGGAGAATTTTCGGAAATGACTTGTAACGTACTATTGTATTTTCGAATAATTCGGGTACATGATTTTCAAAAAATTTTCACACAATTTTTTTTTCAAAAACCAATACGATTTCTTTTTCAAAAATATATCGTGAAAGATGAAAAATCTCACTCGATGTAAAGTTCAAACTCGGATTTGGAAATGTTAGAGTATGTAAGAATGGTTTGATGATCTTGCATGGTTAACTTGTTGGTTGTTAACAGTGATGATGATGCGTAGAGGCATGATGATTTTGATAACGCCTGTTACAAGGAATTATTATTTTGGCAAATGATTTCAAATGAGATGGTTAGAGTATGTTGTTTACAAGTTTTGATGAAACAACTCGAGGTACCAAAAGTACTTTTAAAGTTTATTTTGAATAACATACAAACCCAAGGATTTTCAAAAGATTTCCTTTAAAAGGATATCTCGTGGATTTTCTTTCCGAGTTGTTATTGGTTACCTTATGTGATATGTCATGCTAAGTTGGTACTTTAGCATATTGTTTTTGCGAAGTGGTGCAATCGTAATGAGTGAGAATCCGCTTAGTATGCCGAGGGACAGAGGATGCGACCGTGACCGCGGTACAGTTGGTTATGGAGATTAGATGTAGGACCAAGAGGATATGGCCGGGAAGGTTGCTATTCAAGCACTTCGTTCTCGTTGTTTAGGTTTCGGGGACGAAACCTCTTTTAAAGGTGATATGATGTAATGCCCACATTTTTTTTCTCGTTTCCGTTTCGTTCGACCGTATTGAGGCGATTGTGTTCGTTAATGCTTCTGACCTTGTGTTGTTTCTCACCTTTGTCATCCGAGCGAGTTCTGATATTGTTCCAAATTGATGTGTATATCGTTGTGATCTTTCCAAGTACGGATCGATTTCTTATGAACCGTGTTCGGAATAAACACCTCGTGATTCCTACAAGTTTATTGATGTCTTGATTTGAGATGTGAACTTCATAGTTGATCGTTGTTGTTCGATCATTGCTATTTGTTCGTCGTTGTACAATCATTATTATTTGATCTCGTAGTCGTGATTATTGTACATCTGGGCCACTTTGCGATTTCCATAAGTGTTGGGAAATTGTCTTCGTATTTGATCTTCCAAATCTGTGAGTTACTGGAATTTCATACCTTTTAGCGTTGGAATCGTGACTTGATTTTTGTATTGCTCGGTTTTATCAACCGCAGCGATTCATGCTCGTTTCCTTTCGTAAGCATTCTTGCGTATTGAACCGGATCGTAGTGGCTTTATACTGCATGGAGCTCTGGTGCGTTGTCGAGAGTAGCCTTGCTTTTGTTTTAAGTTTCGGGATGGAACTTATTTTTAGGAGGGTAGAATGTAATACCCACGATTTTCGTTCCGGTTATTTTGAATTTTTTTTGGATATTTCCCGGTTGTCGAGTGCCGGTGTTATTTTCTCGACAACTGATTTTGGCGTTTATGACCGTAGGTGATGATTGGTTATCCGTTGTTTTCATTTCAGATCGATGATGTTGTCCCCGAGTGTTTTGTCGTGTTCGTTCCGTGCGATTTCAGAAAATCGAGTCGTCGAATCATGGTGGTCGGGCACTGGCCGAACGGTTGCGGGCACTGGCCGGGCGGGTGCGGCAGGAACCGGCGTAGCGCACGTTGCGGTCGGAAGGTAGCGCACGCTACGGCCAGGAGGCAGCGCACGCTACGGCCGGTTGGCTGCGCGCGCTAGTCGGCCTAGGCAGTAGGGCAGTGAGGTTCTGGACTCGGGAGGATCGGCAGGTAGCGCACGCTACTGTCGGACTCTGCGCACGCTACGGCTGGCAGGTAGCGCACGCTACGGCCGGAAGGCTGCGCACGCTACCTGGCCGAGCCAAGAAGTCTCTGGATTGTGGCCCGGGCCGACAACGCACGTGTTCAGCGCATGATGGCGGGCCCCGACCGAACATTCTCGACCATGACCGCCCGCTAGCGCACGCTAGCTCGGTATTCTAGCGCACGCTAGGCTGCACCAATATAAATATGACCGAGCAGTCCTGTTTGCACTCATTTTTCATTTTCTCCCTTTCTCTTCCGCGGCTGGATCCTTTGGAAACTTGAAGATATGTTATTATACAACTAATCCACGAAGTTTGGGAGGTCATGTCATCGACTAATCACTCGATAACATCCTTCAATCCAGCGAATCAAGGTTAGTTTTCCTAAAATCCTAGTTTTGGGAAAATTGGGGGTTTTGGTTGATTTCGTCCGTTTGATTCGTTATAACTTAGAATAGTGATGGATTGATGATTATTAAGTTGCTTTATATCGAATCCCTTGTTTTTACATGGTTGGATTGCCGAGGATTCGTCGTTTTATTGAGTTTCTAATCGACACCTTGAAAGTGTTCGATAAAATGTCACAAAGGGGATTCGGGCGTTCTACGATTATTCTTCCTCGTTAGATCGTCAATTTATTCATGGTATGATGTTGGGGTCAGGTTCCTTGCGAAGAACTCGAGTCGGAACCCTTCCGTTCGCCCTTTTCCGATCGGTGGTGTTACCGTCGTTTCCGCCGGAGAGTTGTGGGCATTCGAAGTTTTCCGGTTGAGAGACGTTCGTCGGAGTGTCCGGTATCAACTACTGAGGCAAGTATCTTGCCCATACATTGCGTGTTTTGTGAATATAGTGGTTGAAAATTGACGATATGTGCTAAATGAATATTTACAACCTTTCTCAAAAGAATCGGTATATTTTCAATCATGGTTTTCTTAAAGGACGAATCTTGTGTTCGAGACTTAATGTGCTTATTTGACTATGTGTGTTAGTGTTGAGTATAGGAACTCCCTACCTTCGGATGATGTCATTATGTGTGAATATGTCGTCGGTAAATTGTAGTTAAATCCTTTTGTTATAAATTGTGCGTGGATTCATGTGGTTATCGGTGGATATATTCTAACACCCCAAACTAGGCGGATATTACAGTGCCGTGGACCCCCGACTGGGACCCACCAGGCCAATGAAAACTGATGAACTAAATAATATAATTGTAGTACCGAACCACATTATATTACCAAATACTCCGATGAGGAGTTTAAGTACAACACACCAGGACAATACCGAATACTAGTATATTTTATATGAAGATAAAATACACAACACTGAATAAAACGGAGTATTCAAATGAAAGTCTGCAGCGGAAAATAAAGGACAACAACATGAATGACTGAAGGATCGGTCCCCCTACTAGTATCACTGGGACTCCTCGCCGTCAACATGCTATTCCCGTGCTTTTGCCTTGCCATGACCTGAAAAACAAAATCCCCAGCCGGGGTTAGTTACACAGAACAACTATCCTCAAGGGTTGAAAATACATAATCATGATATATCTTTAGTTATGAAATATCCTTAGTTATGAATTACGCTGAAGAGGAGTATCATAGTACGCCCGTAGTGTTCTGTGCAAGTGTACAAGACGGATGACCGGACACACCCGTCCTTGTACCTAATTAGTCTCACGGAGTTAATCTTTACCGTGTGCACAGTCCAATGTATCACTCCCAATACATGGCCATCACGTGCCCGACTAAAAATTCCACACATCCGGACCCGGCCATGCAATATGAACCCAGAAGGTCATATGAACGAGAATGACCACAATGAATGTCAATGGATAATAATTCGACAAGGTCAAGAATGACTCACCGAGATGAAAACAATAGTGAAGTGATTGATAACCCAATGAAATGATTGGAACCGTCGTTCCTCGTGAATGAAATGATTATTCGACAATTACGAGTCTCAATACGGTTAATACAATGATGAATGAGTTATGATTATGAATGAACAACAACAAAAGGAATGAATATCCTTTTAACCAAGTAAGAATTAACTTACACAACACCGGTGACAATTATCCTTCCACGAACAACGTCCTAATTGAGATATCGGTCGCTCGAACAACCTTGAATAATACAATTACCAACAATCCGGTCAACATACGAATCAAACACGAAAATAACGAACTCAAAACGTCGATACGACTAAACCAAGTTAATTGGGGCATTATATTGAATACTTTGTAGCCAAACTTCGATTGTTTATAACCAAACCTCAATAATACCAACATCAAATCCCCAAGAAGTGTTTCAAACCAACAAAACATCTTCAATACGATCAATAATCCATTATGAATATCCAAAATCGTGATTTCAACAATAATTAATCGAAAACCCCCAAATCCAACACAATATTCAAAGTGTTCTTGAATGATCCTTCAATAATCCAATGAATAATCAAACATATCCATAATCATGTGTATATCACTTCATACAACATGATCTTAACATCCAAAACATCATATCTCAAAACAAAATCGAAATCCAAGATGTTGAAGAAATTACCTCTTGAAGATCCAAGAACTTTGATCCGAAGAACACGCGTTAGATCGACTATCCGGGCTTCACGATCGAAAGGAAATGAAGAAAATCAAACTCTCAAGTGATGGATGATGAATTGTTTCTCCCCTCAAGCTCTCTCTCTCTCTCGTATGAAGGTGAAGAAGTGAAAAAATGATCTGATCTTGCTGAAAAAACGCAATTATAGAGTTGACTGCCCTGTGTGCCGCGGCCCGGCCGAAGTGTGCCGCGGCACAGGGCCAAAACTGCGCCCAGTGGTCGGCAGTGTGCCACGGCCCGGACGAATGTGCCGCGGCAGTGACTCGGCAGTGTGCCGCGGCCTTGTCGGCATGAGCCGCGGCCCATGGTACAGAAGGTTTGGCCGATAAGTGCAACACGAGTGTTCCGCGACCCGGATGAGTGTGCCGCGACAGTGACTCGGCAGTGTGCCGCGGCCCTGCCGGCACGTGCCGCGGCCCACAGTACAGGCTGCTCGGCCAAAAACTGGACAATGTGTGTGCCACGGCGCACACTCCTTATGCCGCGGCCCACACCCCCCTAGGGTCTTAAAATGATGAAAAATGATCCGGGAAGAGAATAAAAGTAATAGGAATCAATATTTGGGAAACAATAACACGAAATGGACGTACGGAAACCCCAAAACGGTGGTTCCAAGCAATGATTACAAGGGTTCGCCCTACAAAACACAATTCGAACAATGAGGAGATTAGAAATGACATGAATTCCAACGTCAACATCGACTAATGAATCAATTACCACAATCAAGAATATATTCTTGTCTGGATTCCCGAATAAGGTAGATACACTGAATAATACTGATACACAATTCGAAGTTATTCCGAATGGTGAACACAGATGAATGATTATTATCAAGTGAAAAACCACATAGTGACAATTACCGAATGAAATTACTGAATGATAATGACTGAATTACAACCGGGTATTACACACCCCCCTTAAAAGAGTTTCGTCCCCGAAACTAAGGGTCAAACAACTCGGGATAACTCTCCCACATACTATCCTCGGTTTCTCAAGTAGCCTCTTCGACTCCGTGTCTAGACCACTGAATTTTAACCAATGGAATCACCTTATTCCTCAACTGTTTGATTCGCCGCTCTAACACTCGTATGGGACGCTCCTTATACGAATGATCATCTGCGATCTCGATTTCGTCGAACTGACTTATGTGACTCGGGTCAGCAACATTTCCCGCAACTGAGAGACATGAAACACATTATAAATTCGGCTCAATGCCGGAGGTATGGCCAAACGATAAGCTAGCTCGCCTACTCGTTCCAAAATTTCAAACGGTCCAATAAATCTTGGACTCAACTTTCCCCGCTTCCCGAAACGGAAGATACCTCGACTCGGGGATACCTTGACCAACACGTGGTCACCTGTCTCGAACTCTAATGGTTGACGACGATTGTCTGCATAAGATTTCTGTCGACTCTGAGCGGTCAACAAACGACTCCTGATCAAAGCTACCTTCTCACGGACGGCTATAAGCATATCGGGCTCGGTGTCGATTGATTCGGATAGGTCATCCCAACACAAAGGAGATCGACAACGACGAACGTACAAGGCCTCGTAAGGTGCCATCTTAATCGAAGCATGCCAACTATTATTATACGTGAACTCGATTAGTGGTAGTTGGGCTTCCCAATCGTCTTTCCAATCGAGGACGCATGCCCTCAACATGTCCTCTAATGTCTGAATAGTCCTCTCTGATTGCCCGTCGGACTGAGGATGAAAAGCGGTACTGAGATTAAGCTGAGTTCCCATAGCACGATGAACTGATTTCCAAAAATGAGACACGAATCATCCGCCACGATCGGCAACGATACTTTTAGGAGTACCGTGCAGTCTCACTATCTCTCTGATGAACAGCTGGGCAAGTCTCTCGGGACCCCCCGTATCCTTAATATCGATAAAGTGAGCTGACTTAGTTAGACGATCCACAATCACCCAGATTGTATTCATGCCACGATGACTCGTCGGCAAACTCGTGATGAAGTCCATAGAAATGTCTTCCCACTTCCATTCTGGAATAGGGAGAGGTTTCAGCATACCCTCCGGTCGCCGATGTTCAATATTGACTTGTTGACAGGTTAAGCATCTCGAAATAAATTCTGCGACTTCTTGCTTCATATTACTCCACCAGTAATTTTGTTTCAAGTCCTTGTACATCTTGCTAGATCCCGGATGAACAGAATAAGGGGTAGCATGAGCTTCTCTCAAAATCGAGTTTTTCAACTCGTCACTCGCCGGTACGCACAAACGATTCTTAAAACGCAAAAGTCCATCCTCGTGGATCACAAATCCAGGGCTTTCCCCTGAGCCACATCCTCACGGATGCGCAACAGTGATGGGTCTGAACCCTGATTCCCTCTGATTGCCTCCTCAAGTGACGATGAAATCTCTAACATGCAAAGTTGCCCTTGTACTCGCTGAAGCCAGACCTCGATCTCGGGTCTAAGGAATTCCTGTTGAAGCTCCTTCTGAACTGTTAAACGAGCAAGCATCTGCTCTTGAATGGACTTATGACTCAAGGCGTCGGCGACAACATTCGTCTTGCCCGGGTGGTAAAGGATCTCGATATCGTAATCTTTGATTAGTTCCAACCACCGCCTCTGTCGCATATTTAACTCCTTCTGATTAAATATATACTTCAACTCTCGGGATTGGTGAATAACTGACAGGTGACGCCATAAAGGTGACGACGCCAAATTTCCAACGCGAAAACCACGGCTGCTAGCTCTAGGTCGTGGGTCGGATAATTAACCAGCTAATCCGAGGAAACTTCGGATTTTCTTAACATTCTTCGGAGGTTGCCAATCTCAGATAGCCTCCGTATTCTGAGGGTCGACACGAACTCCGTCTGATGAACTTACATGCCCGAGAAACGTCGCCTCGGACATCCAGAACTCACATATGGAAAACTTTCCATAAAGCTGCTCTCGTCTCAACATGTCGAGAACCTGATGAAGGTGAAGCTCGTGCTCCTCCCAGTTATGAGAATAAATTAAAATGTCATCAATAAAGACAACCATGAACTGATCCAAAAAGTCGATGAAGACCCGATTCATTAACTCCATGAATACTGTAGGTGCATTAGTGCATTAATTAACTCCACGAACTCATAATGACCATAGCGTGTACGAAACGCTGTCCTTGCGATGTCCGACTCTCGAATTCGCAACTGATGATATCTAGACCTTAGGTCGATCTTGGAAAAATATTGAATCTCCCTGAAGTTGATCTAAGAGATCATCAATACGGGATAAGGGATACTTATTCTTGATCGCCATCCTGTTCTACTCCCGATAATAAGACACAAGCAAAAAGAACCATCATTCTTTTTGACAATCAACATTGGTGCTCCCCACGGGGACGCACTCGGTCGGAGATAACCTTTCTCGAACAATTCCTCAAGTTGAATCTTCAACTCCTGCATTTCGGTCGGGGCTATCCGGTATGGTGCCTTCGATAACGGGGACGTACCGGGCTCCAACTCACTCGTGAATTCCACAACTCTTTGTGAAGGCAACCAGGTAACTCATCTGGGAAATACATCGTCAATCGATGCCAATGGTACCACGAATGATTGAACATTTCGATTGCCCTAGAACGGTCGATGAAAATGATACAATGAATGATTGAACAACTCGATTGCCTTAGAACGGCCAATCGATTAAAATGATACAATGAATGATTGAACAACTCGATTGCCTTAGAACGGCCAATCGATGAAAATGATACAACGAATGATTGAACAACTCGATTGAGGAGTTTCTCTGCTTCCATCATATTAATAATTCTTCCGGAACAACGGGGATCACCTCTCTGAAGCACACATTCGACCCCAACGACGGAAATGATAGTGACCAAATGTTTACGAACATCGAGGGGGTATCATGACGATCCACTCCACTAATACCCGATATACATCGTCCTTAAGTAAATCCACCACGATTTGGTCCATCAACCAATCGCGGTCATTTAAACTTAATTCGGTATGATTTCCGAAAATTCTTCCATCACCAGGTAGACCGATGGTATGAGGTCCACAAGCAATAGGACTATCCAAATTAAGTCTATTCAAACATGATTCGAAAATGAATGAATGCGGTGCACCAGCATCAAAAGGTACACACAGGTTGAAATAAAATTACGAGTATACCTGAGATCATTCGGGCCACCGGATCATCGATCCTCTTCATCACATGAATTCGGGACTTGCCGGCCCCCGAACCGGATGCTCCCGTCTGATAAATATGAGCTCCGACTCTATTTGCTTCCATTGCCTTAAACGACGCTGACATAGCAGTCTGATTCTGAATCGCTGATTGCTTCGGGGCCTGAGACGCCGCCGGAGCCGACTTGGAGTCCTTTCGGCAAAAACGGGCCTTATGCCCAAAAATCCCACAATTATGGCACGTGATAGACGGTTTCAGACATTTAGTGCTGTAATGACCCGGCGTTCCACAATTGAAATAGATGATGGCCGAACTGGCCGCTCGGGACTGAGATCCCGTACGATTATGCGCCGTAGGTGTAATACCCGTAATTTTTGTTCCCCGGAAATTTTCTATTTTTGGCGGAAGTCTATTTTGACGACTCGCTTGGGACCGTTTCGTCATCCTGAGAATGATTAATTCTACACTTTTTGTCATCCGAGTTCGTTTCGGTATCGTTCTGTTGAATTCCGTGTTCTTTAGCGACTTTTCCACGTATGAGTTCGACTTTGTTAAATCACCATAAATTCTTGGAAGCTCCAAAAATTCTAAATCTTTGCAATATTATAGAGCATCGAGTTAGCTTTCCAATGGTTCGAACGGTGAGTCAATCGGAGTCCGAGAGAGTTATGGTCGCTTTAGCTCACCCGCCGTTATCGCCGATCACGCCGGCCGAACCCGGCCGTGTCATCCGACAAGGCCCGTGCCGTACTCGTCCGGAAATGCCGGAGTCTCTGCCTCAGGACTGACCGTGTCGTCCGACACGACCCGTGCCGAACCCTTCCTTCCGGATAAGCCGACCGTCGCCAAAGACGCCCGACCGTGTCGTGCCGCACGGCCGAGTCATGCCGAAGTCGCCGCCGGACGGGTCATCGCCGGAAGGCCCTCCGCGCCGCGACCGTGTCAAGCAAGACACGGTTGAGTCCCCTCGCCAGCCAGTGCGACACGACCGTGCCGACCGGCACGGCCGTGTCCGGCAGATACCAACCCCTATAAAAGGCCCCGCAGACGTTTTTCTTGCCATTTTTCACCTTCTTCTTCTCCTCTTCCGCAGCTGGGCGTGTTCTAAGCTTGAAGCCATGTTGTTTAACAACATATCCATGGAGTCTTGGAGCTCATATCATCAATCATCCATCCTATAACATCCTTTGATCGAGCGAATCAGTCGATTTTCCGTAAATCTAATTTTGGGGATTTTGGGTATTTTGTTCGATTTCGTCCGTTTAATCCGATTTAACTTAGGATTGTGATGGATTGATGATTATTTAGATGTATTGTATCATTTCCCTCGTTATCCCATGGTTGGATCGTATCGATTCGTTGTTTTGGTCGAGTTCTTGACCGACGCCTTGAAGGTGTCTGGTAAAATGTCATAGAGGGGTTTTCGGGCGTTCTACGATTATTATTCCTCGTATGATCGATGATTTATTGAATTTATGTTGTTAGGGTCGAATTCTTGTGAAGAACTCGAGTCGAAACCCTTCCGTTCGTTGTCTTCTTCGTGGTTCAAGCTTCCTTGGCCGAACCGTGTTCTTCGGATCTTCTAACGTTTATTAAGGCAAGTATACATTTATGATTGTACGTTCTCGACTTTGAAAGTATGAAATATTGATGGTATGATTATTTCTAGCCACTCCGGGACGGGCCTATGGTCCTCTGAGGGTTTCGTAGCCTCTGGTGCGATTCCATGGTTAATATGAACGAATCGTTTCTACGGCATTCATATGAAATAATGTTGGCATGTAATGAACGAACCGTTTTGACGGCATTCCTACATGTAACGGCGTATGATATGAACGAACCGTTTCTACGGCATTCACATACGTCTTGAGATTTTAGTTATTCCTAATACTAGTCTTAAATTGATGAATTGACGGATATTGATGAATTGACGGATTACATTTACTTTATTGTCGAGAAGTATTATGTTTCATATTGTTATACTTGCACTAGCTATTCGACGGCTAACCCCTTTATGGGGGAAATACGTTTCATGTATTTCAGGTTCCAGGAGAGCGGACAGACGGATACCGGGTCGGCATGAAGATGATGGGCAAGTGTGATACTGTGTCTTGTCTCCGGTTATCTCTTTTGGTTTCCTCCATTCGGTGTTGTTGTCTTGGAATGGATTTTTAAATACTCGAGTATTGTATTTCGATTTCCTTGATGTTCCTACTGTGTTGCCGAGGTATTGATTTGTGCGGTGATGTATATGGTTTCATTGTTTATGGTTTCAATACCATTTGTATCGTCTTTCTTTCTATTGTATGTAGACCTTATAGGTCAAGTTTATAGTTTCGCGTATGTTTAGCCTTGTGGGTCCCACGGCGGGCTCACGGCGCCGTAATATACCCCGAATAACTTGGGGTGTTACGAATATGGTATCGTAGAGCTTAGGTTTATGGATACCTAGCCGGTCTTTTAGGTCGATTGAGTCGGCATTTGCCCACAGATCACTACTCGCCATCATCACCGTGCGACCGGTACTTGTAAGTCCTCTCACTCTTCTCGTATTTTTCTTAATCGCTTCGCTTATAGCTTGGTATTCTTGGGAATTGGTCACTTCGAGAATGTGCGATTCGGATTATACTTACGCACGTGTGTGCCCTTCTGAATGTTGTGAAAGTAGGAAGAATCGTACGTGATCACGGACGTGAACCCTTCCTTGAGATTTTGTTAAATTGCTAATTGCGATATTGGTGTGTAACGGTATTATGTTGAGACTTTGTTTAGAGTCGCATGCTAGTATCACGGAGATCTTCGCCTTCACTGCACTGTAAGTATGTTGTTCGGATTATTCAAAATTCTTGGTTATCTTGGTGATTTTGGATTTTCCGTTGAAATGTTTGTGCGAGTGATTGCAAGTTTCGAGGACGAAACTTATTTTTAAGGGGGGTAGAGTGTAATACCCCGATTTTTCAGATATATTTTTTTTCGTTTATATATTAGATATCGTGGATGGTTAATTATGCTCGAGGACGTTGTGAACGTTTGAAAATGTTATTGAATTGAGTATATGTATTGATTTTGCCGTATGCTCGTATTTGGTATGTCATGACTTTGGACAGAATTGTTGAAATTGGCTAAGTATGGAATTATTACGACGTTAATAAGGTGAGATTACGACGTAAGATTGGCATGGTTACGTACGTCAAGGCTAAGGTATTACGCATTTAACGAAGGCATCGGACGTAACCGAGTCCCGTGAGGCGGTGGGATCTGTTTCGCAACTTTCGGCGGAGGATGTTGACAGTGAGTCAACGTACGTGTTACGACGTTATACAGACGTGTTACGACGTAACACAACCATTATCGTAGCAAGTCAATCGTATATTACGACGTTATATGGTATGGGTTACGTACGTAATGGATCGCACGAATGAGACAGTGAGATGGTTATGTATGTTATGGATTTTGGATTACGCACGTTAAAGTTGTTACGTACGTTAAGAAAGGACACCTACGTACGTAATGAGAGTGCAATTTATATATTGAAGTGTTGCCTTTCATTTCTCTCACGATCCTTTGAGATATTTCTCTCCAAAACTCGTCCCTCTTCACTTTTAAGAGTGTTCTAAACACTTTTAACATGATTGTGAGCTTGGAATCATGTAATTAGAGCTTGGTTATGGAACTTTTGTTGATTCTTGAAGTGATTCCTTGTGTTATCCATATTCTATGAGGTTTATGTTGAAGGAAGATAATGATATGCTTTGAATATGTTGATTATGATTATGGAATCATAGAGATCTTGATGTTCTTGAGGCCATATGATGACTATGATGATTTAATGATTCTTGGAATGGAGTTCAAATTATTCTTTCTTCGTGGTTCGTCCATGCAAGGTAATCCTCGTATCCCTTTGATAGTGGCTCATATTTTTTTTTGGGCTACTACTTGGGAGGGAGTACATTGGGAATCGTGTATTTTGATGTTCGTCTTATTTCAATGAAAATGCAAAATTGGGACTGTACTTTTATCCATTGCGTGAGTATTTTTGAAATGGATTTTTGGTATTTTGCCAACTGAAATTTTATTTTGTAAAACCGATTCCCTAAACTGAGTTTTTGGCATTTTAACCTTGATCGTTTTGACGGTATTTGGAAAATGATTTTTTTTTTAGTATTTGAAAAATATTACCGTCATCGGTCTTTTTAGCATTTTTGGAATGACGTGGAAATTGTACTTAGCCTGGTAAATCCTTGTGAGAAGGGTTTACGGCGTGTAATATTCCCAGGAGGATCTGGGGTGTTACAATTATGGTATCATGTGATAATATTATACGAGATTTGTTGGAATTGTAATAAGAGATTTCGGATGTTGATATGATCATTGAGATCTTCTTCATATGGTGATAAGGGTTTTGTTGCGATTCTTGAGATTGTATGAATGACATGATGAAGAAAATGGTAACATGGAGATATATACCTCGGAGATGTTGTTCGGAACGTGATTTCGGATATTTCATGTTCTTGAAGAACTCTTGAATTATACGAGGTGATGAATTTTTTTTTAGAAGTGTTGATGTTTTGAAAATGAATATGGAATATTCATATCTAGAGCTAAACTATGTGTTGGAAATAATATTCGTATAGGAATACGAATGTGATTATGAGTTTGATGATACTATTATTCATCTCTCGAATTTGGAAGCCCATACGTATGGAGCAAATATTCAAATCGAATGATTGGATTGTTTGATAACCTTTTTAATATGATTATCTATTGTTTTGAACTGTCGGATGATTCGAATTGACGACGGTTATAAGTAAATTTTAACGATGGATTTACGAGAAGGGAACCTTGTCAATTCGTATTTAAGAATTGAGTTTGGAACATTTAGACCCTTATTATTGGTCCGAATTGGTTCCGATATGATCATCATATTTCACTCGTATTGTGGACAGGATTTGTAAGTGTCCGAGTTGGATTGTTCGATCGTGATTAGTCGAGATATGGTAAAACGATTGAGTTCGTGGTTTGGTGGTATTGATATTGGTCGTCATCGAACCGGTTGATTATCAATCCTTCGTTTTACAATAAGGTATGATGTTTGATCGTGAATTATGACTGTTGTGTTGCGGTTAAGGTTGAAGGGTTCGCCGATTAACTTGGTCGAGACAAGTTTTATACTCATTTCTATTCAATGAGACTAATGTTATCGTGTAGGCGTACGATTGTGTGTATCATTTTGGGACTTGGCCTCTTTATGATTGTATTGATGTCAAGGGATTGGTTGACACGACGCCGTCGGCAAATTATGCCAAATGTTACCGTTGTTTGTAAATGGCGGTTCAAGGCATTACGATACTTGTTGGTAAAGTTGCTATCGATAGCGGTTCATGTATCGATGTATCGATTATTATTATTCGCGATTAATGTCGCTCGAGACATCGTTGAATCTTTGTCATCGAATTGGATCTGTTGCTATGATGTTGCGTTAACCGATTGGGAACATTTGATATATCCTTTTGTCATCTCCGCTTCGTGGTCGGTTTAAGACACCGGACATCTATTCTATCGTATCATTGATTATTGATTGACCGCTCTAGGGTAATCGAGGTATCAATTGGTATTATCGAAGATAATTCCCATCCGCTGTCGAAGATACTCTCATCCGTTGTATCATTGTTATCGATTGGCCATTCTACGGAATCGAAGTATTGAATTGGGATTATCAATGATAATTCCCATCCGTGAATTATTATTGTCGTGTTGACCATTCAAGGCGACATTATTATTCTTGTGAACTCGTAATTTTGTGATCGTTGAGGGTTGAGGATTTTCCGAATTGTTGTGTTGTGATCGTTGTTCGTGTTAATCGGTCCTTAGGGAATTCTCGATCCCGGGATGGTTGTTTTGAATATCGTTGGTCGTGTCGATCTTTCATTATTCGTGTGTCATCGTTCACTTGGTGAGTCGTATGATCCATATTGGATGTTTTATCCCTTGAGTTTCGTTGTCATGTTGTATCGTGGTATATCCGGAATCATGTCTGCGTGCCGATTGGTTATGTGTAAGATTTTTAGCCGGGCACCCGATGGTCATGCGTGGATATTTCCGCATTGGATGTGCACACGAGACGTAGTTCTTGAGGCTAATTAGGTACATTGTCACACGTATATTCGGATTCCGTATACGGGGTGGACATGTGCACGAACACATTTCGGATCGGGCGTCTTGTGATGTCCCTCTTGAGCTTTCTTGATTGATCGTTCGTAGTCCATGTTGTATTGGATATGTCCGACGATTTGCGGGTTGTTCATACGCCGAGGGGTATGTCCAAATGATCGAGTTTGCTTCTTTGAGATCTCAGATTGTGATGATTCTGACTTTGGGCATTCGGCTTTCAGCCATTGTGATGTATCGGTATTTCCGTTGGAGCCTTCGGGCATTGTGAATTCGTATCTTTTCGGCATTGGTTTGGTTTACCTTCGGGTAATGTATTGTTATGTTCTATATTGATGATTCGCCGTTTGGGCGTATGTTTGATTCTTGTGCATCTCGTTGAGTTTTCTGGCGAAATATTTCTTCCCCTACTGCTTTAAGTTTCGGACGAAACTTCTTTTAAGAGGGTAGAATGTAATACCGTAATTTTTGTTCCCGAAATTTTCTATTTTTGGCGGAAGTCTATTTTGACGACTTGCTTGGGACCGTTTCGTCATCCCGAGAATGATTAATTCTACACTTTTGTCATCCGAGTTCGTTTCGGTATCGTTCTGTTGAATTCCGTGTTCTTTAGCGACTTTTCCACGTATGAGTTCGACTTTGTTAAATCACCATAAATTATTGGAAGCTCCAAAAATTCTAAATCTTTACAATATTATAGAGCATCGAGTTAGCTTTCCAATGGTTCGAACGGTGAGTCAATCGGAGTCCGGACGAGAGAGTTATGGTCGCTTTAGCTCACCGCTCGTTATTGGCGATCATCGCGGCCGAACCGGCCGTGTCGTCCGACACGGCCCGTGCCGTACTCGTCCGGAAATGCCGGAGTCTCTGCCTCAGGACCCGACCGTGTCGTCGACACGGCCCGTGCGAACCCTTCCGGATAAGCCGACCGATAAAGACGCCCGACCGCGGCCGTGTCGTGCAGCGCGATCGAGTCATGCCGAGTCACCGTCGGACGGGTCAGCGTCGGAAGGCCCTCCGCGCCGCGACCGTGTCAAGCAACACACGGTCGAGTCCCTGTCGGCCAGCTGTGCGACACGACCGTGCCGGGCACGGCCGTGTCCGGCAGACCAACCCCTATAAAAGGCCCTGCAGACATTTTTCTTGCCATTTTTCACCTTCTTCTTCTCCTCTTCCGCAGCTGGGCGTGTTCTAAGCTTGAAGCCATGTTGTTTAACAACATATCCATGGAGTCTTGGAGCTCATATCATCAATCATCCATCCTATAACATCCTTTGATCGAGCGAATCAGTCGATTTTCCGAAATCTAATTTTGGGGATTTTGGGTATTTTGTTCGATTTCGTCCGTTTAATCCGATTTAACTTAGGATTGTGATGGATTGATGATTATTTAGATGTATTGTATCATTTCCCTCGTTATCCTATGGTTGGATCGTATCGATTCGTTGTTTTGGTCGAGTTCTTGACCGACGCCTTGAAGGTGTCGGTAAAATGTCATAGAGGGTTTTCGGGCGTTCTACGATTATTCTTCCTCGTATGATCGATGATTTATTGAATTTATGTTGTTAGGGTCGAATTCTTGTGAAGAACTCGAGTCGAAACCCTTCCGCTCGTTGTCTTCGTGGTTCAAGCTTCCTGGCCGAACCGTGTTCTTCGGGATCTTCTAACGTTTATTAAGGCAAGTATACATTTATGATTATACGTTCTCGACTTTGAAAGTATGAAATATTGATGGTATGATTATTTCTAGCCACTCCGGACGGGCCTATGGTCCTCTCGAGGGTTTCGTAGCCTCCGGTGCGATTCCATGGTTGATATGAACGAACCGTTTCTACGCATTCATATGAAATAATGTTGGCATGTAATGAACGAACCGCTTTGACGGCATTCCTACATGTAACGGCGTATGATATGAACGAACCGTTTCTACGGCATTCACATACGTCTTGAGATTTTAGTTATTCCTAATACTAGTCTTAAATTGATGAATTGACGGATATTGATGAATTGACGGATTACATTTACTTTATTGTCGAAGTATTATGTTTCATATTGTTATACTTGCACTAGCTATTCGACGGCTAACCCTTTATGGGGAAATACGTTTCATGTATTTCAGTTCCAGAGAGCGGAAAGACGGATACGGGTCGGCATGAAGATGATGGGCAAGTGTGATACCGTGTCTTGTCTCCTGTTATCTCTTTTGGTTTCCTCCATTCGGTGTTGTTGTCTTGGAATGGATTTTTAAATACTCGAGTATTGTATTTCGCTTTCTTGATGTTCCTACTGTGTTGCCGAGGTATTGATTTGTGCAGTGATGTATATGGTTTCATTGTTTATGGTTTCGAATACCATTTGTATCGTCTTTCTTTCTATTGTATGTAGACCTTATCGGTCAAGTTTATAGTTCCGCGTATGTTTAGCCTTGTGGGTCCCACGGCGGGGCTCACGGCGCTGTAATATACCCTGAATAACTTGGGGGTGTTACAGTAGGAGGTTGCTCCGAAACGTTAGGGCCCACACGAGGCTTCTTGAAGGTTGACTGACCGCCTTCGGACTGATTACGCTTCGTTGATTTCTTGATGACAGATAAAGGTTGTTGTTCAGCAATTTCCTTAGTAGCAGGCTCATACGGGAGAGTTCTCTCGATTAAATCGGCCAAAGTGGCGCAATGATGATTGAGCAATTGCATATGGGTCATCATGACCTGCATAAAAGTGAGTGGATCAACTCGAACATCTTCTGATCGAGCTGAGTCCTGGGTACGATTTCCCGATAGCGAGTGATTATTTCCCGGGTTTCGGCCCGCACCGCGGCCTCTCCCCGTGCATCCCCTGACAGCTCTCTCCATACTGAAGTAGGAAGGTCGCATAATGATTATATTTCCCGCATGAATATCTCGTTATGGTTATGTCATGAGATGATGAAAATGAGCACACACGCTCTAACACAGTGATTACATGAATGATTTACTGAAGTGACATGATTATCTGATGAAATTCTTGAAATGATTATCTTGAACAATTTAACAAGATTAATAATATGAGCATCCAGATCGACAACTGAGTAATGAAATGAATTGAGTGATTTATGAGTTAACATCATCGTCCTGATCAAAAGAAAATGATGTTTGAGGATTGTTAATTAATGAATGATGAATGAATGATTATTGCCAGAAGTTATACCATGGCATTAGAAGTCTTACAGTTCTTGGTCTGATTGGCTCGGCATTTGCACAGGTCACACGTGACGCGAAGGTCCAATGATACTAGTCTGATGACGATGATTTCAAATGAGACATGACTCGGAAGGTAGTATTCAAAACCACGCTCCGATACCAACTCTGTAACACCCCAAACTAGGTGGATATTACAGTGCCATGGACCCCCGACTGGGACCCACCAGGCGAATGAAAACTGATGAACTAAATAATATAATTGTAGTACCGAACCACATTATATTACCAAATACTCCGATGAGGAGTTTAAGTACAACACACCAGGACAATACCGAATACTAGTATATTTTATATGAAGATAAAATACACAACACTGAATGAAACGGAGTATTCAAATGAAAGTCTGCAGCGGAAAATAAAGGACAACAACATGAATGACTGAAAGATCGGGGCCCCTACTAGTATCACTGGGACTCCTCGCCGTCAACATGCTATTCCCGTGCTTTTGCCTTGCCATGACCTGAAAAACAAAATCCTCAAATGGGCCGCCATACGTAACAACAATCCTCAAGGGTTGAAAATACACAATCATGATATATCTTTAGTTATGAAATATCCTTAGTTATGAATTACGCTGAAGAGGAGTATCATAGTACGCCCGTAGTGTTCTGTGCAAGTGTACAAGACGGATGACCGGACACCCCCGTCCTTGTACCTAATTAGTCTCACGGAGTTAATCTTTACCGTGTGCACAGTCCAATGTATCACTCCCAATACATGGCCATCACGTGCCTGACTAAAACTTCCACACATCCGCACCCGGCCACGCAATATGAACCCAGAAGGTCATATGAATGAGAATGACCACAATGAATATCAATGGATAATAATTCGACAAGGTCAAGAATGACTCACCGAGATGAAAACAATAGTGAAGTGATTGATAACCCAATGAAATGATTGGAACCGTCGTTCCTCATGAATGAAATGATTATTAAACAATTACAAGTCTCAATACGGTTAATACAATGATGAATGAGTTATGATTATTAATGAACAACAACAAAAGGAATGAATATCTTTTTAACCGAGTAAGAATTAACTTACACAACACCGGTGACAATTATCCTTCCACGAACAACGTCCTAATTGAGATATCGGTCACTCGAACAACCTTGAATAATACAATTACCAACAATCCGATCAACATACAAATCAAACACGAAAATAACGAACTCAAAACGTCGATACGACTAAACCAAGTTCATTGGGGCATTATATCGAACACTTTGTAGCCAAACTTCGATTGTTTATAACAAAACCTCAATAATACCAACATCAAATCCCCAAGAAGTATTTCAAACCAACAAAACATCTTCAATACGATCAATAATCCATTATGAATATCCAAAATCGTGATTTCAACAACAATTAATCGAAAACCCCCAAATCCAACACAATATTCAAAGTGTTCTTGAATAATCCTTCAATAATCCAATGAATAATCAAACATATCCATAATCATGTGTATATCACTTCATACAACATGATCTTAACATCAAAAACATCATATCTCAAAACAAAATCGAAATCCAAGATGTTGAAGAAATTACCTCTTGAAGATCCAAGCACTTTGATCCGAAGAACACGCGTTAGATCGACTATTCGGGCTTCACGATCGAAAGGAAATGAAGAAAATCAAACCCTCAAGTGATGGATGATGAAAAGTTTCTCCCCTCAAGCTCTCTCTCTCTCGTATGAAGGTGAAGAAGTGAAAAAAATGATCTGATCTTGCTGAAAAAAACGCAATTATAGAGTTGACTGCCCTGTGTGCCGCGGCTCGGCCGAAGTGTGCCATGGCACAGGGCCAAAACTACGCCCAGTGATCGGCAGTGTGCCGTGGCCCGGACGAATGTGCCGCGGCAGTGACTCGGCAGTGTGCCGCGACCCTGTCGGCATGAGCCGCTGCCCATGGTACATAAGGTTTGGCCGATAAGTGCAACACGAGTGTGCCGCGGCCCGGACGAGTGTGCCGCGGTAGTGACTCGGCAGTGTGCCGCGGCCCTGCCGGCACGTGCCGCGACCCACAGTACAGGCTGCTCGGCCAAAAACTGGACAATGTGTGTGCCGCGGCCCACACCCCCATAGGGTCTTAAAATGATGAAAAATGATCCGGGAAGAGAATAAAAGCAATAAGAATCAATATTTGGGAAACAATAACACGAAATGGACGTACGGAAACCTCAAAACGGTGGTTCCAAGCAATGATTACAAGGGTTCGCCCAACAAAACATAATTCGAACAATGAGGAGATTAGAAAGGACATGAATTCCAACGTCAACATCGACTAATGAATCAATTACCACAATCAAGAATATATTCTTGTCTCGATTCCCGAATAAGGTAGATACACTGAACAATACCGATACACAATTCGAAGTTATTCCGAACGGTGAATACAGATGAATGATTATTATCAAGTGAAAAACCACATAGTGACAATTACCGAATGAAATTACTGAATGATAATGACTGAATTACAACCGGGTATTACATATATGAGTTGTGTGATATTGGTTATGTCGTTCGGCGTTGTTGAGATAAGTGTGTTTCTTTGTGGACAGTATTAATTTTGGGTCGTGAGTATGTGTTGGATAATATGGCCATTTTAGCAAAATACCTCGACTATATATATTGTGATTGACTCTTGAGGATTGTGGTTTTGGAAATGTGAATTGATGAGAGTTGTAAGTTTTTCTCGGGTACTTTCACTCGGGGATTGACTCGACGGGGTCACACGGGGACCTGGTGGCTTAGCGGCTGGACCGGGTCGCGAGGGTTACTTCGAGTGGGCATTCTCACCTGGGGATTGCTCGACGGGGCACACAGGGACTTGGTGGCTTGAGGGCCGGATCGGGTCGCGAGAATTGCCAGAATGTTTGTAACGATGATTAATTGTGATATGTCCGGAGTATCACAATGCTTGTTGCTCGGAGTCGAGAGACATTATATATCGAGTCTTGGTGTTTGGCTAAAATGGCATAAAAATAATGTATTATGTGTAATGTATTTTTGGAAGTGAATGAAAGTGAATGAACGGGTCGTGGACCCTTTGTTGGTGATCGAAATGGTTGGGTCGTGGACCCTGTGTTTTGAGACTGGAATGAATTGGGTTGTGAACCCCGTGTTTTGTTAATCGGTTTTGCATTTTTAGAAAATGAACTTTGGGGCGGTGACCCTAAGTGGCTTTGGTAGAATTAAGAACTTTTCAATCACAAATGTTTTCAAAACTCCCGAGATTTGGAAGTGTTTGCAAAGTGCTTACTTATTTTGTTTTACATTCAAGACTTGAACTATTTTTAATTATCAAAATATCTCGGGAAGTCTTTTGTTGTATTCTCGGAATGTGTTATGTATGGCTCGTATTTGCACTTTATACTTGTACTAGCAAAACAGTGGAGTTTTGCTAACCCCTGAGTATTCGGGGGGTGGATGTCTGTTTTTTTGCATCCAGGTACATACAGGTTTGGGAGCAAAACACAGGATCGGCGCGAAGGATGATGGAAGGCGAATGATACTAATCACACGAAGGCCAGTGTTGGATGCAGTCAGTCGGAGTTTGTGTATGGTATTTCTTCTGTCGTACTTTTGGTTTGTGAGTGTATTTTACCCTTGCATGGGTATGAGTCGAAATAGAAATGTGCATTTTGACTTGTATGTTTGTGATGAAAGACCAAGTTAGTATGTTGATTTGGTATTTTATCATGTCGGTATTTAATGAGTTGTGTTGTTTGGATGTCTAGCCTGGTGGATCCTCATGGAGAGGGTCTGCAGCGTGTAATATTCCCGGTTGATTATGGGGGTGTTACAAATGAACCATCTGTAGGTCCGGATTAAGTTGATTGATGTTGGATGTGCCATGAACACGTGGGTAACAGCATTTGTATCCGGGTCGGCCTGCGTCCAATGTACGTAGTTATTCGTCAGAGCCAAATGGTGAAACTGACCGACGACATCTGTTTCTTCAAAATTATGCTTCCTCAAGTGGTCTCTATAATTATAGATATGTCGTCTAGTCGGTTTGTCCTCGGGAAATTTATTCTGAACGGCCGCCAAGATGGCACACGGCTTGGCTTGAGCAGCACTCATCTCACGAACAACTTGTTTGGCCGATTTACTCAGTCCACTCATTTGAGGATGCCCCTCCGGATATACAATAAATGAGTGATTATGCATACCCTTACTCCCAGAGATCGGTCTGATTATCCAACCACTCAAGTCATGCAATTGTTCGGCCTTTATCTGAAATGTACACTTGCATGCTTTCGTCTTTGTGTCCTTTCGAACAGCGACATCCAAATCTCTTAATACCCCTCTGTACCGTTCACCACAGTTACATCTCAATAGCTTTGTCTTTCCTTTATTCTTGTACGACGAAATGATCAACTCGAAACCAATTTGAAGAGCAATTTTTTTCGCTCAACCAATCGCATCACAATCACTAGCGAATATTTCGTCATTAACGAAATAACCACTATAATCAACGCCATCACCTTCAAATTCTTCCAATATAACCTGAAATTTTTAATTACAATAATGTTAATAATAATACCAATAATATTATTATTAAAATTTAAAATCAGACAAAAAAAAAAGGGTCCAGGCATCCAAAAATTGTGCCTGGACCATGGCCAAGGCGTCTGGCTTGGACGCCTGGCCATGGTACAGGCGTCTGAATCGGACGCCTAGCCATGGCACAGACGTCTGAATCGGACGCCCAGACCATGGTTCAGGCGCCTGGTTTAGACGCCTAGACCAAGGACGGAGCGTCCGTAGCAGACGCCTGTACCATGGTCTAGGTGGAATCTGTGGACGCCTATACCATGGAACAGGCGGAATATTCAGACGCCTGCGTAATTTTCTTCGAAAAATTACCTCCAGATGTGAATTCTCGTCCGTTTTCGTAGTTGTCGATGACATTGACGATATATATTTGATTGTGTTTTCTGTAGAATAAATGAAAAATTGTTTCTAGATTTCAATTCGAAAAACTTGTGTGTTGGTGTGTTGAGTACAAAAAATGAAAGATTGTGAAATAGACAAAAAGGTAATATTATAGGGCGGTGTCTAGTATTTTTGGGCGGTGTTTAGTAATACCCATTATAAATGAGTCTGGATGGCTAAATTCTTGCCTTATTATTTCGGTTCCTCGCTGTATTTTTCCGTCGTGGACGACTTCGTGTGGTTGAATTCTAATCAAATATTAAATTATTTTTTAATTTTTTATTTATAAAATTACAACATGAAATAATTTTATATACATTAATAATACTACTATATGAAATTCATTTGAGTGGGATGGAATGGGTACTTGACCCATCACGTGTAGGGTGGCGCAAGTTGGCCACATACGAAAAAATTTTAAAGTTAATAAAAATAATTTTTTATCTTGTATTTTATTTTTATTTTTGTAAAATTTGTCATGATTAACATAGTCATATAAAATATATTAAAAATATATAAAAGTATATAATCTATAGTATATATATATATATATATATATATATATATATATATAACTGAAGAGATAAATTCACCACTAGAAGTGGGGTTGAATAGTGGTAATGCGGAATATCGAACTTTCTCGCGAATAAAAGAAAATAGTGCGAAAAGTAAAAGACTCAAAGATTTATAGAGGTTCGGCAACTTGCCTACGTCTCTCTCCGACTTCATTTTCTATTGGCTCAAGAACAACCACACACTTGTTTCGTCTTCAATCGGTCCGAGTACAACAACTGTTACAACCCCTTGTCTTCTATTGGTCCAAGCACAACCACTCTCAAAAATAAACTTTTGTATCTAGTGTTCTATCGGAACTAGATAATCCTCACTTACGAATATTGGAGTGTAATCCTAACAATGCCGGATCAATGATCCTAATAACACCGGATTAGTGACTCTTAATTCGTTTCTCTAACGCTCTTGTATGAGTGATGCAACACTCACAACCAAATGAAAAGAATACAAAGTATACTAAATATTACAATGTGTATCACTCTTTGTATCTTTTTCCTCACAACTTAGAATGCAATAATAGATAGAAATCTGAGCTAAAAAATGCTTTGTATGCTTGTATACTTGAATGCTTGAAGTTGTATATGAGATACCCAAGTCCTATGGGTATTTATAGTGTCAAGTCCTTCTTCATATACTGACAAATGTATTATTAGCATGCACTAATAATCCTTCATAGCGTGCGTTGACGATCTTTGACTTGACTGAACTGAACGGTCACTAAACTGTACCAACGGTCATAATATACGTCTCGCGTGCGCTAGTCGGTCTTCTGTAGCTTGCGTTATTGTCGGTCAACAGGTCTTCACTTTTGATTGTTGAATCTTGTCGGTTTGTCTCCCCAACATCTCTTTTCCAACGGATAAAATGTACTTAGCGTGCGCTAGTACTGATACATTAGCGTGCGCTAACATTATTTAATATTAGCCTTCCAGATTTTGCGGATCTCCTTTTTGACGTTTGCGTTCCAATAGATAAGTTGACTAACGGTAGGAATTTGATCGCTCAGCGTGCGCTAACAAATGTATTGTAGCGTGCGCTACAACTTTTCCAGATAACGTCACGTTAGCTAGTTTAGCATACGTAATTGCTTCCTTGATTTGAGTCCAGAGCCTACTGGACTACCAAAATACTTTCCGGTAGCGTGCGCAAGATTTGACATGTAACGTGCGCTAAGACCTCTGAATAGCGTACATAAGTGTACGTCCATAGCGTGCGCAAATGCTTTTCCTTTTTATGTCCAGACCTTACTGACTCTCTGCCTTGAGTGTGATAGCGTGCGCTATAGATAGATGATAGCGTGCGCTAAGTTTGGCAACTTAGCGTGCGCTGATATTATGTGCTTTGCGTGCGCTATCCATCAGGTGACTCTAATTAGACTGCAGATTACTTGCCTGACTGCAGGTGACTTTTCCCTCGATAGCGTGCGCTACCATTCAGACTGTAGCGTGCGCTAGGAACAGAACTCTTCAATGTAACAGCTCGATGGGATAGATTTTGGTTAAATGTTTTGAATATAATCATCATCCAAATACTTCGAGTCAGCAATCTCCCCCTTTTTGATGATGTCAAAATATTTAATATATACCTGCAAAAACATTTTTAAAAAATTTCGAATCAAGGAAACTTGTTCGATATGTTAGTACGTTCCGGTTTTTGGAGTGTTTCTCCCCCTTTTGACATAAACAAAAAGGACTCACCCTGTGTTGTTGCGTATATAACAAGATACCAATCAAATGCCATGCGCCAAAACGAAAACAAATAATTAACAAACGCCAAAGTACATGACAACTAAACGAAGAGAATGCGCATTTCATTGAAAATAATTCAAGCATTACAAAGAAATATCCAAAGCACAAGACATCAAGAACATGTGAAATAAAAATTCACTACAACGAGAATCAATGTCCTAAAACTAAGGTGCGTGCTCGGATGAGGACGGTGGAAGCGGGAACGATGGATGAGTGAAGCGAATGAAATCTTCAAGCAGCCCGCGCACTCCTTGAACCTCGGAGCGAAGAGAACGAACATTTTCACGGATCTCTAATTGTGAAGTCTCGATGCTGCGCATCCGTGAAATGAGGTCACTCTCCTCTTCCTCGGTAAGAGTCTCTCTCATCGGACGCTTTCCCTAAGAAGTCGGCTTCCTCACAAATTCCCATGTTTGCATTTCCCGAAGGGTGTGCGGCCCTCGTCGAGTGATTCGCTCTTCCGATGTCGGCAAACGAGTCCCTTTCTCCACTTGGTCGTCTTCATGAAGGTATGGAAAGAGAATCCAGCCCCGGTTGATCGTTCGAACATAGTGCATGGCCTTGAGTGAGTAATACGAGATCTCATGGCTGAGTGAAACGGGAACGTCTTTATCCTTTGATAAATCCACTTGATGAAATTTGAAGATCGCCGTTAGGATGGAGCCATACGACATTCCAGCCTTGCGGGACCGTGAAGCGTAATTCTTCGACCGAAATAGGTCGCCCTTAACTTTCATCCAGCTTGTGACAATTGCGGCAAAGTCAACCCTATCATCATTTAGCACTCGGTACACAACATATTTATCAATTCCGACTAACTGATGCTGCATGTTGACTTTGGGCATTATACACTTGGTGAGTGCGACCAAAAGGAGTCGGATATTAATCCCAAAATAGTTGTTCTCAAAGGCCTCGTCGGTGATGTCGATTACGGCTTTCGAACTCAAAAATTCCTTGACATCAATCTCGGTAACTCCAGATTCCTCAGTAATCGATTTCCCAGAACAAGAAAAGCCATCGGGCGACAAACCAAATAATTGAGTCAAAATCTCCGAAGAGACTTTTACTACGGTTCCTCCAACCAAACTCCCTAAAACTAAAGATGAGGAACCTTCACTCTCAGCAATATGAAGATTTGCGTAAAATTCGCGAACTAACTCGGGAAAGATAGGTTCCTTACGTTCAAAAAAGCGGGAAATTCCAATAGAAGATAAAAAATCTGAAATAACAACATTCACCCGTTCCAGGCTGTGAAAATTGAAGTAGTAACAGTCCGTCAATTGTTCCTGAGGAAGGATTTCAGAAAAAACCTTGGAAGCAGTATATGACACGAAACGAGATGCATCATATTCTGGTTCGCGAGTGCGTTTTGAACCTTTGTAAGACTTCTCCATAGCTTTGCGGCCCTTGATCGACATGAATCTGAAAGGAATTGAAAGATTTGAAGAAGAAAATTGGGATTGTATGAATCGGTTTTAGGCTAGGGTTCTTGATGAAAGGGGATCTGATGTGTTTGCGTGCGTTATGAAATGATGAGAGTGTTTCTGGGCTGAATAGGATTTATATAGGGAACTGAACCGGTTTAATTAGCGTACGCAAAGGGTGTATAATTAGCGTACGTTATGAGTATATAGGTAGCTTACTGGACTGTCCAGTAGCATATATTGAAATAAGAAGATTTTAATTAGCGCACGCAAGAGATAAGGGGTTAGCGTACGCTATCGAAGACAAAATCGTACAGGAGTGGGAAGTTAGCACGCGTTAAAGAATGAAGCTAGCGCGTGCTAGCGAATGGAACATTTCTAAGATATTGATTTCTCGAGTAGAAAACTAATTTCAAAAACTGTCTAGATGTCCCATACCAAGTTGCAAACAATTAGTGTTAAATGATTCCTCAGGAGGTTTCGTAAAGATATCAGCAAGTTGGTCATTCGTCTTGACAAAAATTAAGCAGATATCTTTCTTTTGCACATGATCGCGTAAAAAATGATGTCTAATATCTATATGTTTAGTTCTACTATGCAACACGGGATTTTTACTCAAATTAATAGCACTAGTATTATCACATAATATAGGGGTATTTTCAAAATACCTGAGCACAGGCACTCCCTGCAGCAACGTATTCGTCCTCAGCTGTAGACAATGCTACACTGATTTGCTTTTTACTTCCCCAAGATATTAAGCATGAACCGATGAAATGACATGTACCACTAGTACTCTTTTTATCAATTTTGCATCCGCCAAAATCGGCGTCACTATATACAATCAAATTAAAGTCCAAGCAGGAGGGATACCATAGACCTAGTCCGATGGTCCCATTCAAGTAACGAAATATGCGTTTACAGGCAATTAAATGGGATTCCTTAGGATTAGCTTGGAATCGAGCACATAAGCATGTAGCAAATATTATGTCTGGCCTAGAAGCAGTTAAATAAAGGAAAGATCCGATCATACCTCGATATAATTTTTGATCTACGAATTTGCCATTTTCATATTTTTTTAATTTCAATGATGAAGACATTGGCGTTGAAATCACTTTGCTACTCTCCATTTTGAATTTCTTGAGGAGATCGTTTGAGTACTTTGTTTGATGAATAAAGATTCCATCTTCGCATTGCTTGATTTGAAGCCCGAGGAAGAATGTTAATTCTTTCATCATACTCATATCGAACTCTCCCTTCATAAGATTAGAGAAATCTCGGCACAATGATTTGTTAGTGGCTCCAAAAACAATATCATCAACATAGATTTGGCAAACAAGTATATCATTATTCAATATTTTCATAAACAAGGCATTATCGACTTTACCTCTTTTATAATCATTTGCAATTAAAAATTGACTTAAACGATCATACCATGCTCGGGGTGCTTGTTTCAACCCGTAGAGTGCCTTGTTGAGCTTGTAGACGTGATCCGGAAATTGGTGATCCTCAAAGCCGGGAGGTTGCTTGACATAAACTTCTTCTTGAATATAGCCATTCAAGAATGCACTTTTCACATCCATTTGAAATATTGATCTTTTTGTGAGCGGCAAATGCACATAACAAACGGATAGCTTCAAGTCGAGCCACGGGAGCAAAACTTTCTTCATAATCAAGGTCTTCCTCTTGATTATACCCTTGTGCGACCAAACGAGATTTATTTCGAATTGGGTAACCGTCTTCGTCACACTTGATTTTGTGCACCCGTTTAGTTTCGATAATTATTTTATCTTTAGGAGCGGGAACTAAACTCTATACATTATTGTGCATGAATTGTACAAGCTCCTCTTGCATTGCCATAATCCAACTTTCATCATCAAGAGTTTCGGATATATTTTTGGGAACTATTTTGGATACGAAAGCACAATGAGCCATATATTCGGTGGTTCTCCTTCGAGTTTAAACACCGTCTTCAATGTTTCCAATCACAAGATCTTTTGGATGGTCTTTGATGTGCCTACAATATTTTGGTAGACTCTCGATTGTGTTCTTTTGGATTTCCAAAATTTTCTCCATTTCGTTTGAGGGATGAGAATCTGGAAAAATACCTGCATCATCAAAACATTCTACCTTTATCGGGGGTGAGATCATATCGTTGAATTTAACATGAATGGATTCTTCAAATTTATTTGTTCTAATGTTATAAACACGATATGCTTTGCTATTTGTAGCATAACCAAGAAATATTCTGGAGTCAAATTTAGCATCAAATTTCCCCAAGTTATCCTTACCATTATTTAGGATAAACACATTGCAACCAAAAGGATGGACGTAAGATATATTTGGCTTTTTGCCCTTCCATAATTCATATGGAGTTTTGAGGTTAGTTCTACGAACATGAACTCGGTTAATCACATAGCATGCCGTAAAGATTGCTTTGGCCCAAAAATATTGTGGAAGAGAATATTCGTTAAGCATAGTCCTTGACATTTCCTCCAAAGATCGATTTTTCCTTTCAACATCCCCATTTTGTTGAGGCGTTCTAGGAGCCGAAAAATTGTGATCAATACCATATTTGTCACATAAAAGCTCAAACGGTGTGCAATCAAATTCACCTCCGTGATCGTTGCGAATAGAAATTATAGAAAGACTTTTCTCATTTTGCACCAAACGACACCATTTGGAAAACTCGGAAAATGTATCATCTTTATGAGCAAGAAATCTAACCCAAGTAAAATGGGAATAATCATCAACAATGACCAAAGTATAAAGCTTACCATTTAGACTAACATATCTAGATGGTCCAATCAAATCCATATGCACAAGTTCAAGAATACGGCTAGTGGAAACCTCGAATTTTGGTTTGAAAGATTCTCGAGTATATTTCCCTTTTATGCATGATTCACACAAATGCTTCCGATCAAATTTGAGTTTGGGTAAACCACGGACAAGATCGTGTCTCGATAAAATAGAAATGATGGGTAGAGATGTATGTCCCAATTTACGATGCCATAAATATGCATTGTCATCCAAAGTAATAAGGCATTTTTCATTAAATGAACTTTTATCTTTAAGATCAACAATATAAATGTTTCCACATCTCAAACCGATGAATGCAATTTTATTATTTCTAAATGCCGTGCAATGAGTTTGCTCAAAGAGAATTTTAAAACCTTCATCACATAGTTGAGAAACACTAAGTAAATTGTGATGCAAACCTTCAACAAATAATACTTTGTTGATAGAGGGAGAAGGTTCCTTACCGACTTTTCCGATGCCTTTGATCTTTCCCTTTTGATTGTCGCCAAAGGTCACATGTCCTTGTTCTTGATATTTGAGGTCTTCAAATAAGTCCTCGGAGCCGCACATGTGCCTTGAGCATCCGCTATCAATGTACCACTTGATTTTCCTTGGTGTCGGTACCTACAAAAATAGTGTTTCTCGGTTGTTTCGGTACCCAAGCCCCTTTGGGTCCTCTAAAGTTAACGATACTTATAACATTCGGAACAATTATCCCTTTTGGAACCCATATTTGTTTAACTTTGATGGTTCTCAACTTTGAACGAACGTTATCATGAACTCGTTGTTTGAAAGGAGTTTTTGAATTCTCAGCTTCGGTTTTCTTTATTTTGTCAAGATTGATAAGGGATTGTTCCCTTTTAAACGGGTCGAAACCAAGGCCGTGTTTTAACAATGGGGATTTTTAAATGGATAAGAGCTTTTCGAATTTCTCGTTTCCGAGAGTAAATTTGTTCAAAATATATTTTAGCTCCTTTTGAGTTTTCGTCAACTCAATTTTCAAAACGTTTTCTTTTTCAAGCCATAAGGTATGGTCGAGTTCAATAGTTTTGCCTTTGTTTTGAAGAGAGGATTTTTTCGAGTTCTAAGGATTTTATTTTCCTCTTTAAAGACATATTTAATTTAACCATCTCGTCGTATTCTATGTTCAAAGATTCAAACGCACTTAATAACTCATTGATGGACAAATTATATACTCGCAAGTATACGAATCGCTTTTGTAGGAAGCGGCAAGTAACTACGAGGTCGATCTCTCGAGGAATTGAAAACGGTTTAAAATTCGATAATGTTCGGCAAATAATCGAATGAACAAAAGTAAAATAAATTAAAATACATCATTGGTTTGATATGATTACAATTACTAATGCATAAAATTAAATTAAACTAAGCGATAACAACACCAAATTAATTGCCGGATAATTGAGAGATAACAATAATGAGATTCATATGGGAATTTAGAGTCACCGACACACACGTAATCAATTATTAGTTCCGATACTCAAATAAATAAGGTTTGGAATTATCGATTGCTCACGATTAAAAGAAATCCGTTTGATGGCGGTAATTCTAAAAATCGCGATTGTTCTCAACGAAAATAAGGTAACCTCCTTTGATGGGGATGGAACCCTAACTAACAATCAATTAACCGACTACTTTTGATGAGGTAAATCGTTAAAAGATCGCGCGAAAAAGCTCGAGAACATTTACAATCATTTCTACCGGACCGTTTGATGGCGAAGACCGATAAAAACCCTCGTTTTGAATAATAATAACAACTAAGAAATAGGTTTGATTATCTAAATCAAAAGTTCTTATACGAAGAACAAACAAGGAGGAATAATCCCAAACTTATACCGGAAAATCAATAGAAACTAACAATCGATAACATGTGTGTGGTTATATCTAAAAACCCATATGAAATGTATAGCCACACATGATTATTTCAACAACAATAATGGAAATTGAAGAACAAAACATGTAAAAACTTCCCTTGTAAATGCCGAAATCGAATTCCCGATGAAGGTTTGATGATCTTCTTTCAAGAACCCACAACAAAATGATACAAGGAATTATTATATCTCACAAAAGTATTTTTCACTCCAAGAACATACAAGGAAGATGATGAAATAATCTCACTTTTTCCTCACTTTTTGGTGTTTTCTCCCTCAATCTTGTGTTTTTCACCCAAGAATATCTTCCACAAGATAAGCATATATCCAAATGGTCTCCATCTCCCTTTTTTATAGCCAAAAATATCAAGAAAAGGCTTAAAGTTGTGCAAAAATGTCAAGGAAACTGACTTGCACCGAAAAATGACACGGCCCATGTCCTGGGACACGGCCGTGTCGTACTGCCCTGGATAAAGGAAAAGGTGTTCTGTATTGAGACTCGGCCATGTCCCATGACACGGCCGTGTTGTACTGTGCCAGAAATACATTTGTTGCTGGATAGGGGCTCGGGCGTGTCATAGAAGACACGGTCGTGTTGTACTCTTCCGGAAATGGCTTTTTTAACTGTAAAGAGACCCGGCCGTGTTATATGGCACGTCCGAGTTGTTTTCTTCCGGTTTTTGGTCTTTTTCGGCTTGATCCCTCGTTCTTATATCAATACACCTCGAATTTTAGCATATGATATACCGTTTCGAAGCTAATTTCACGAGGAATTTATATCAAAGGAGAACACATCTCAATTCGGAGTGGAGATTCTGGAATTTAGAAGATTCGACCGATACTGCTTCAATCTTTCGTCGTTTTAGGCCCTGTTTTAGCTCTTGATCGTCATAAACTCCAATATTAGCTATGAAAATGCGTATTTCACCACAATCTTCGCTTGGTTACCTATAAATTAAAAACACAACATACCACGGATAAAAGAGAACAAAAATACTAAAAAGCAAACAAAAACATGACTAGATAGAACAGAATGAGTCGATCAAGAATCGACTCATCAAACCCCCCCAAACTTGAACTTTGATCGTCCCGAGCAATGCATTTTAAAAAAATCACTCACAAAGGGGAACTCAACTGTCAAAATACCTCAAAAGACCTCTTCGAAAATTTCATTAATACACACAAGTAAAATAAGTCGAGTTCTACAAAGTTTTCAAACCTCCGGGGTGCTTCCTTAACATCATAGTCAATACTTGGCAATATAAACCTCACCGGTCATGTGTATTCACTCACTCTCAAAGTGATAGGGATAAATAAATGCTCGGAACTCATTCAATGAAATAAGGAATCCCATAGGCTTGCCAATCGTCTTTATCTCTACCACTGTTTTGTGTATGCAATATTTTCGTGAATCAAAAAGGGCTTTACTCGGCTTGTAATGTAGGCTTGGATCGAGGTGGGATAAATATGGCTAAAGTGACTTGACTTGAGCAATTTTTTAGAACTATATCACCATTACGCTTTAGAAGCTCAAGATTTTTGAAGTTTCCTTCTTTCATCCCCTTAATTATGAACCACTTGCAACAAGCACTATCGAAAGTGAAAAGCGCAGTGTCAAACCCTCCTTATTGCTCCGATTTTTTTTTTTGGCTTGGGTTGTTTTAGGATCCGTTTTACGCGAATGTAAACGATGGGTCACATGAATACACCCGGTTACTAGGATCAAAACATACACAACTGCTTCCAAGCATACTCATATCCAAGGGATCCGTTTTATGCGAATATAAACATGGGTCACATGAATACACCCGGTTACTAAGTTCCCAAAAATAGCGGACTAATTATTTTCACCAATTCAACACTCCCAACAATAAGTATATCACCCAATGTCACCACAAACTTAGTATCCTCGTCAAAAATATTTTCTAATCACTCAAGTATGGACCGAAGGATTATAGTAATGGAAAGCTCGATATGTGGTATAACAATGAAATAGACAATGACCTCAATTGGGTTTATTTAAGGAATGATCAAATGTCGGGTTGGCCAAAATCGAAGGGTTAAGATCAAAGGCGCCTAAAATCATTTTCACTCAATTGCACACACACGCTAGTAGTTTTGAACAAGAAACCAAGGCAAGTTCTAGAGTCTTAAATCAAGAATGAAACACTCGACAATGAAACTTGCATTTTAGAAAATGCACGAAGGCTCGATAGCTCACAAGTAGGTTTGTTCATACCTCCAAGATATTAAAACTACTTATTCAATTTCACACCCGTTTCGATTATCAACAATTTTTCCTCAACAAATTATCCTCGATTTGTATATCAAAACAACGAAATAAATCCCGAGGCATTCCAAAAAAAATTCATACTTCAAAGTTTCTATCAAGTTTGCAAAATAAAAACACACCAAATAAAAGCACACCACAAATAAGTGCAAAATGCTCAAAACAACCAAAAAATAAACAAACAAGCATAAAAATATCCAAAAACAAACAAAAAACAATAGTAATGAAGTATTTATTGACCAATCCCCCCCAAACTTGAATTAAATAATATACGAACGAAGGGGGTATAATATTTAAACAAAATAATTTCATTGGTTAAGAAATACTTACGACTGGTTTACTGGTGGGGCGGATGGAAGTGGCCTTGTTGGACATGCCACTCGTGCATTTGTCTCACAAGAGACAATATCTCGCGTCGCTCCCGTCTAGCCTCCTCTCGGTAGGCCACGAACTCCTCCCTTAATGTTGGGCGCGAGGGGGCACGTCCAATTTCGGCCCGCCTTGACGTCTCGGGCCGATCTCTCGTGGTTTCTTCTTCTTCTTCTTCTTCGCTCTCTTCTTCTTCTTCTTCAACCGGGCCTCTTTCATAAGCCTCCTCCTCTTCCATCCTCGCGGCTCTATCTTCATCCATAATGCGCCGAGGTCGAACATTTCGGTCGAGAGGGCTGTGACCCGGTGGAGCCAATCCAGCTGATATCCATGCTTGTCTATGTGCCTCCGTAGCCATTTGCAGATTTCCCATGTCCCGAATATTATTTATGGTTGTCAAAGGCGGATTCGGAAGAAGGAAGTGGTCGTTGTCAGTCTGGAGGAAGACTATGCGCTGTTCAAAGTCCAGGATATTCATCACCTTCATCACTGAGATCGAGAGTAGCTTATTTCCAGGAAGGGGAGTCCTCTGAGCTAAGGAAATCCCGAAGTGAAGTGCGATAGGGGTAATCAAGCCCCCTATCCAGATCTCCCCCTTTGGCTTTGTCGCGATATCCTCAAAATGTTCCGCTACCATAGCCCTAGTTGCAGGAATAGAGTTGTCGAGCATGTGAGTCAGGATGTATAACTCCCGAAGTGAAATGGGTCCGGTTTCCTTTCAACCATATATTGTATTCGCAATCACCTTGTGTAGATATATGAGTATGGGATTGCGAATGTTTGATCCTTTAGCCGATCTTGCAATATAATATCGAGCCTCGCTCCCCGGGTATTCCACCATGGCTCTCCAATAAGTTGCATAAGCGAACCGTTTTATCGGGTAATGGCCGTTGTGTCTTGCATGATAAATTTCCTCCAGCTGGACGATGGTTAGTCGCTCTTCATTGTTGTTGAGCCGGAATGTCATTTCGGTTGGTTCTCGAGTTACCGGATCTCCTCTTATAGTGAGAGTGCTGAGAAACTCCATCGTCAGACACCTATAAGTCGGCCATTGTTGAGTCATCATCCACACCCAGTTCACTCTTTCAAGGAATTTCATCACGTCCTCTCTTATCCCCATTGCGTTCATGCATTCGTCATCGGGCCACCTGGTAGGGAGCATCTTCTTCTGACCCAGCATTTCCCACCTTTCATATTGTGTTTCAGGGAGATTGATTCCATAAGATTCCGGAGTTTCCACAGCCCTTTGAATAGCCATTCTTGCCGGCTGCACTTGTTCCCCGCCATTCCTACCCCTTCCGCGTTGTGAATTTCCTCGTCCTCTTCCTCGTGCCATTTTCTGCAAAAATTTCAATCTATCATTATCTAAGGACTTGATAACGTATTCCTCCCCCAAACTTATAGCAAACAATGAAATTCCCCCAATATAAACATTATTGATCAAAACAACTCCCAAGCAAAATTTATCGTTTGAATTCATCATCTTCATCATGGAAAACATCCCTAAACTATAAGAATTTCCAATCAAGAAATTTAATCATCAAGCATGAAGAATGATCAAAAATCCCCAAATATCATCACCTTCAATTTATTCAAGAACCCTAGATAATTAAGGACTAGCGATTCAAATCATCATAGCATGTTCATAACCAAGAATAATCATCAAAAACATGAGAAACATATCTTGATTTCGGAGATATTGAAGAGAGAAAAAAAATTAAAGCCCGGTCCCAATTCGTCCGATTTGCTCATTTGAAGAGTGAAATTGGTTGAAAAATGATGATTACGTAGTAGATTCTTGTATCTCCCCTCGATTTTGCACAAAATTTCTTTAAAAACGAAGAGAAAAATCGGAAATATAGAAGCTAGGGTTCGGAGGGAAGAACAATAAAAATCTGGAGAAGATGATAATGGCGTTTCGGCCGTGCTCCCTTTTATATAAGACTGACTGACACGACCGTGTTGCATATGACACGGTCGTGTCGAACTGTTCTAAATAAGCAAAAACTCACTATCGACCGACTCGGCCGTGTCCTATGACACGGTCGTGTCATACTATCCCAGAAAATCAAAATTCACTGTATTGACACCCGGCCGTGTCCTGTGACACGGTCGTGTCGTGCTGTTCGGAATAATCAAATTCTCACTGTCCTGAGACTTGGCCGTGTCCTGAGACTCGGCCGTGTCCTACTATTCAGAATAAGCAAAACCATCCTGTTTTGAGACGCGGCCGTGCCAAAGGTAACTCGGCCGTGTCCAACCTGCCCAGATTTTTAGTTTCTGAAAACGCACTCATTTTCTGCAATTTTAACACCCACAGTTGAACCGGTCAGTTTTGAATCGAATAAAAACAAATAAGGAAAATAAATGCGAAAAACAAAAGACAAAAAATCTAACTAAACCGTTGGGTTGCCTGCCAAGTAGCGCTTTTTTATAGTCATTAGCTCGATTTTTTCCCATTTTGCTCAAGCTTCAACATCGTGCACCTCTATGCACTCAAACACATTGATTTCTTTGATTCGTCCGAAATACGGCTTCACTCTATGCCCGTTTACCTTAAAGTGCTCGTTCTTCCGCGGATCAAGAAGTTCTACTGCTCCGTGCGGCCATACTTTAACGACCTTAAACGGTTCGCCCCATCGTGATACTAATTTTCCGGGCATGAGCTTAAGACGGGAGTTATGTAACAGAACATCCATCCCGGGTTCGAGAGATTTACGAACGATACGCTTATCATGATACCGTTTCGTCCGTTCTTTGTAGAGTTTAGCGTTTTCGTACGCCTCATATCGCATCTCATCGAGCTCATTTAAATGTAAAAGTCGTTCCTCGCCCGCCTTTTCTTAATCTAAATTGAGCGCTTTGATTGACCAATACGTTTTGTGTTCCAACTCAACGGGTAGGTGACATGCTTTCCCAAATACTAGGCGATACGGGCTCATTCCAATTGGAGTTTTGTAGGCCGTGCGGTATGCCCATAAAGCGCCATTTAACTTCAATGCCCAGTCTTTTCTTGTCGGTTTCACCGTCTTTTCGAGCACTACCTTTATTTGCCGATTGCTTACTTCTACTTGCCCGGAAGTTTGTGGATGGTATGCCATTGCGACCTTATGCATCACATTGTACTTCTTAATTTACATCCAAAAGAGGTAAGTTGACATGAATCGCTTTTGTATACTCGCAAGTGTACAAATCGCTTTTGTAGGAAGCGGCAAGTAACTCCGAGGTCGATCTCTCGAGGAATTGGAAACGATTTAAAATTCGATAATGTTCGGTAAATAGTCGAATGAACAAAAGTAAAATAAATTAAAATACATCATTGGTTTGATATGATTACAATTACTAATGCATAAAATTAAATTAAACTAAGCGATAACAACACCAAATTAATTGCCGGATAATTGAGAGATAACAATAATGAGATTGATATGGGAATTTAGAGTCACCGACACACACGTAATCAATTATTAGTTCCGATACTCAAATAAATAAGGTTTGGAATTATCGATTGCTCACGATTAAAAGAAATCCGTTTGATGGCGGTAATTATAAAAATCACGATTGTTCTCAACGAAAATAAGGTAACCTCCTTTGATGGGGATGAAACCCTAACTAACAATCAATTAACCGACTACTTTTGATGAGGTAAATCGTTAAAAGATCGCGCGAAAAAGCTCGAGAACATTTACAATCATTTCTACCGGACCGTTTGATGGCGAAGACCAATAAAAACCCTCGTTTTGAATAATAATAACAACTAAGAAATAGGTTTGATGATCTAAATCAAAAGTTCTTATATGAAGAACAAACAAGGAGGAATAATCCCAAACTTATACCGGAAAATCAATAGAAACTAACAATCGATAACATGTGTGTGGTTATATCGAAAAAACCATATGAAATGTTTATCCACACATGATTATTTCAACAACAATAATGGAAATTGAAGAACAAAACATGTAAAAACTTCCCTTGTAAATGCCGAAATCGAATTCCCAATGAAGGTTTGATGATCTTCTTTCAAGAACTCACAGTAAAATGATACAAGAAATTATTATATCTCACAAAAGTATTTTTCACTCCAAGAACATACAAGGAAGATGATGAAAGAATCTCACTTTTTCCTCACTTTTTGGTGTTTTCTCCCTCAATCTTGTGTTTTTCACCCAAGAATATCTTCCACAAGATAAGCATATCTCCAAATGGTCTCCACCTCCCTTTTTTTATAGCCAAAAATATCAAGAAAAGGCTTAAAGTTGTGCAAAAATGTCAAGGAAAATGACTTGCACCGAAAAATGACACGGCCCATGTCCTGGGACACGGCCGTGTCGTACTGCCCTGGATAAAGGAAAAGGTGTTCTGTATTGAGACTCGGCCGTGTCCCATGACACTGCCGTGTTGTACTGTGCCAGAAATGCATTTGTTGCTGGATAGGGGCTCGACCGTGTCATAGAAGACACGGTCGTGTTGTACTCTTCCGGAAATGGCTTTTTTAACTGTAAAGAGACCCGGCCGTGTTATATGGCACGGCCGAGTTGTTTTCTTCCGGTTTTTGGTCTTTTTCGGCTTGATCCCTCGTTCTTGTATCAATACACCTCGGATCTTAGCATATGATATACCGTTTCGAAGCTAATTTCACGAGGAATTTATATCAAAGGAGAACACATCTCAATTCGGAGTGGAGATTCTGGAATTTAGAAGATTCGACCGATACTGCTTCAATCTTTCGTCGTTTTAGGCCCCGTTTTAGCTCTGGATCGTCATAAACTCCAATATTAGCTATGAAAACGCGTATTTCACCACAATCTTAGCTTGGTTACCTATAAATTAAAAACACAACATACCACGCATAAAAGAGAACAAAAATACTAAAAAGCAAATAAAAACACGACTAGATAGAACAGAATGAGTCGATCAAGAATCGACTCATCACTCATCATCATAATGAACTTCTTGTGAATCGCAAAAATCGAATGTATCATATTCTTCATCATTAAGTTTAGAACTTACCTCGATATTGCTTTTGGAATCGAGTACCATAAATGCGAGATTAGCATCGAGAGATCTTTCAATCTCCTCCTCGTCATCACTCCAAGAAGCGATTTGAACCTCCTTCTTTTTGAATCTTTCAACTTGAGGCTTTGAAGAGGATCCTCGACATTCCTTGGCATAGTGACCGGCTTGACCGCATTTCCGACAATTATTATCGAACTTCTTTATAGGAACATAGCTATTCTTCTTTTGTTCCGCCTTACCATCCCGACCAAGGAAATTTCGCCTTATTTGAATTAGATTTTTATACCTTCTAAAGTTTTTGGCGTAGAGAGCAAGTTCCTCGTCATCTTCATCCTTGGGAACATCTTCCTCAACATCACTATCAACATTGAATGCGACTACTTTTTTACGAGGCTTTGGTTTAGTACCTCTAGACTTGAGAACGATCTCATAGTTGATGAGTGACCCGATGAGGGCACTAAACTTGAGCTTGTTGAGATCTTTGGACTCCATGATCATGGTAACCGTGGCATCCCATTCACGTGGTAACGAGCGAAGAATTTTCTTAGCTTTGTCGCTACTAGATATAGGCTTTCCGAAAGATGCAAGTCCATTAGTTATAGTCGAGAACTGATCCAACATATTGGTGATCGTTTCCTCGTCCTTCATGGAGAAGAGTTCATAGTCATGAAGAAGCATGTTGATTTTAGTCTCCTTAACTTGGGTGGTTCCTTCATGGGTTACTTCGAGGAATTCCCAAATTTCCTTTGCGCTTTCGTAGGAAGATATCCTATTGAGTTCTTCGGGATTAAGGGCGCAATAGAGAAGTTGAGTAACATGTGAATTGATGTGCGTGTTCCTCCAGTCCGTGTCGTTGAACTCGTCGAACTTTTTCAACGATCCATCTTCTTTCTTGGCAAGTTTCGGACCAAGTGCAATGACTTTCCAAATTTCAATATCATAGGCTTGAACGAATATAACCATTTTTTCCATGTCATGAAATTGGAACCGTCGAAGAAGGGGGGACGGTTGGGAGCATTTTCTTCGATTTGGCCAAGAAGTGCCATTTGCGGATCTTTTTCCCTTAGGTGGTTAAACCCTTAAAAAGAGACCCGCTCCGATACCAACTGAAGAGATAAATTCACCACTAGATGGGGGGTTGAATAGTGGTAATGCGGAATATCGAACTTTCTCGCGAATAAAAGAAAATAGTGCGGAAAGTAAAAGACTCAAAGATTTATAGAGGTTCGGCAACTTGCATACGTCCTCTCTCCGACTTCTTTTTCTATTGGCTCAAGAACAACCACACACTTGTCTCGTCTTCAATCGGTTCGAGTACAACAACCGTTACAACTGCTTATCTTCTATTGGTCCAAGCACAACCACTCTCAAAAATAACTTTTGTATCTAGTGTTCTATCGGAACTAGATAATCCTCACTTACGAATATTGGAGTGTAATCCTAACAATGCCGGATCAATGATCCTAATAACACCGGATTAGTGACTCTTAATTCGTTTCTCTAACGCTCTTGTATGAGTGATGCAACACTCACAACCAAATGAAAAGAATACAAAGTATACTAAATATTACAATGTGTATCACTCTTTGTATCTTTTTCCTCACAACTTAGAATGCAATAATAGATAGAAATCTGAGCTCAAAAATGCTTTGTATGCTTGTATACTTGAATGCTTGAAGTTGTATATGAGATACCCAAGTCCTATGGGTATTTATAGTGTCAAGTCCTTCTTCATATACTGAAAAATATATTATATGCGTGCGCTAATAATCCTTCATAGCGTGCGCTGACGAGCTTTGACTTGACTGAACTGAACGGTCATTAAATTGTACCAACGGTAATAATATACGTCTAGCGTGCGCTAGTCGGTCTTCTGTAGCGTGCGTTATTGTCGGTAAACAGGTCTTCACTTTTGATTGTTGAATCTTGTCGGTTTGTCTCCCCAACGTCTCTTTTCCAACGGATAAAATGTACTTAGCGTGCGCTAGTACTGATACATTAGCGTGCCCTAACATTATTTAATATTAACCATCCAGATTTTGCGGATCTCCTTTTTGACGTTTGCGTTCCAACGGATAAGTTGACTAATGGTAGGAATTTGAACGCTTAGCGTGCGCTAACAAATGTATTGTAGCGTGCACTACAACTTTTCCAGATAACGTACGTTAGCTTGTTTAGCGTACGTAATTGCTTCCTTGATTTGAGTCCAGAGCCTACTAGACTACCAAATACTTTCCGGTAGCGTGCGCAAGATTTGACATGTAACGTGCGCTAAGACCTCTGAATAGCGTACGTAAGTGTACGTCCGTAGCGTGCGCAAATGCATTTCCTTTTTATGTCCAGACCTTACTGACTCTCTGCCTTGAGTGCGATAGCGTGCGCTATAGATAGATGATAGCGTGCGCTAAGTTTGGCAACTTAGCATGCGCTGATATTATGTGCTTTGCGTGCGCTATCCATCAGGTGACTCCAATTAGACTGCAGATTACTTGCCTGACTGTAGGTGACTTTTCCCTCGATAGCGTGCGCTACCATTCAGACTGTAGCGTGCGCTAGGAACAGAATTCTTCAATGTAACAGCTCGATGGGATAGATTTTGGTTAAATGTTTTGAATATAATCATCATTAAAATACTTTGAGTCAACAATAATATCTATTAAGCATATTTAAAAATACAAAAAAATGGGTGGGGTTCGAGGCAAGTACCCATGGGTTAAAAGTGATCTCAAACTCGTTCCATTTCATCCCGCTATGATATTCAGGGCGATCAGTAAAGATAAGTGCGGGTCGTGTGAAAATTGCCACCTATATTACAATTAGGCGGTAAATGAGTAAAACTACTATCAATTATTTGGATCCTTATTTCAATTAACAACGTTCGCGAAATTAATCGATTCAGTCTCAGACTTAATAATACTCGATTCATTATTTGCAGACATTTTTTGTTTCTCTCTATATCTTTGGATTCCTACCTAATGATTCGGGACGGAATCCTGGCCGTGAAGAATAAAATAATAGGATTTTATTTATTTTGTCCCTTTGATTTTAAATTTTTTTAAAACTTGAATAAATCTTAAATATAAATAAACTTATAAATAATGAATTCGAACCCTCAGTACGAATAACTCGTACAACGGATTAGCAATCCAACGCTTTAGTTCACTCAACCATTTATGGGCGACTTGTCAGGTGGCTCGTATAATTTACACAAATAATTTGATTTCATTTAGATTTTCATTCATGAACTTATTTTCACTATATATTAATGTAAGAGATGTTGTGATGCGGTGGTTGACTCTCATGATTCGTCTATCTACATGCCATATTCTGGTATTTCGGGTGCTTATGTGTCAGTGTCATACGCTTCACATTGATACATCAGCCACGAAATTGATTAAATATTTAATAAAGAAATTAAAGCATGCATAATTCAAACTCCAATTGGTATGAATATCCAACTAGAAAGACAAGCTTGCACCACTCCGCCAAATCATTTACTCCCTCATGTTCATATTATTTATCATTCTAAGCTCATGTACATATATTAAAAAATTATTGATTTCCTACTACAATTACTTTGAAATTCTAAATGAGGCTGTAAAGACTATTACTACTAGTTATTTTTAATCGTTTTAAGGATAATTTCAGTAAAAACACAAGTAATTACTATTGAAAAGTGCAAAACATCATTTAAATTGTAAATAATGTAAAAGGCCAAAAGGACATACATATAATGAAACACAAAAATCCAAAATACAAAATAAGAAAGAAACAATCATATAATAAATATAGCTAATAATTCAAAAACCTATCTAAAATCAAATTCTAACTCTACCTAAATTTTAATTCATATATAATATAAAGAAAATATTATCATCCTATTCTGTCAAAATAATCATTCATTTTCCACCTTTTTTTAATATTTATTCTTATTTACTAAAAATCTATTCTAATTCAATTAAAGTTAATCCTCATCATCTCGGAGAATAAATATTCTTCTTCTTCTAAAGACTGAGTTATCGTTCACATGTTGTAGGTTTTTTTTGGGAGATTCTCACTATTTTTTTCTGTTTGAAAGTTCTTTTCTAAGACGGAGCACTTAGAATTTTAAATAGTTAAATAAGTGTTGGAAATATAAGATAAAATGGAGGAAATGGGGTGTTTTGAGCAGCTCATTTGAGAGGAAAATTTGAGTGGGCTCGACTACGAGTTAAAGTCGGGACTTAGTTGGAATACGTAGTACTCCGTACGAGGTTTCCAAAACATGTAAGAATACTCAAAATGATTGAGGTATGAATGAGATATAATATTCCAAAGTGAACCCTTTAAAAATGAATTTGGGATGCTATCCCACATTGGAAAAAGAAGCGAGAAATTGTGAGTATATAAGGAGATGTGGACAAAGACATGTTCAAAAGGAGACATGTGTGGATATGTGACTAGGCGCCCCTCGTGCGCACACACACTCGCGCGCGCCGCCGCCGTCCGTCCGGCTCGGCTCGGCTCGACTCGGTCTCGATCTCGATCGAAGGGCGATTTGTCTCGACGTCTCGAAGTTATCTTTTTACTACAATTTTATTCGGTAAAATTTATTTTACCGAAAATACCTCAATTATAAATTCCGAATTTCGGATCCGGATAAATATGGATACGGATAAATATCAATTTAATTGATAATTATCGAACTAAACAGATCTGGTCGGTTTAAAGTTCCTCCAGATACCAACTCTGATCGATATAGAGTTCTTCCAGCACACAACCTCCTCCCGGCTTCAGGGGCTCGTTTTTACACACTTATTTGCGGACGAATTTTGAGAGCCTTTACAGCCAATTATTTTTTTCTTCTTCATTTTTCTTTCTTCTTCGGTCGGTGATAGTAGACAGATTTTGTTTTAGTTCGTTGAGGGTGCAGCGGATCACAGATTCGTTACATCAAGCTATTGTTTTATCCTGGGAGGCAGACGTCATACACCGTGGTGAGGACGAATTTGCTTTAAGGAGACAGATTATCTGGACTCAACATCGAAACTTTCGTTTTACATACGGGATCGGCAGATTTCGTTTTGCTAACAAATTTTCTATATATATATATATTGTTATTTTTCAAGTAATTGATTTCAAAATCATTCAACAATCTTAAAGCAAATTCTTTTTTACTTGATTAAAACAGATCTATTTTCGAAAAGCTAATCAATATGGATTCTCAAAACCAGATAATGTCCAAGGACGTTTCTGGAGGTGCGCCTCAGAAAATTGGCTCGGGTTCAGCGACTGGAGGTGCGCCTCTAACTGGATTGGGTTCAGTGAACCACTTGGCCTCGGTTCCGATAACCAATTCGGTTTTGGTTCCGGTCAACCATGCGGACAAACCAGAGAAATTCAACGGGCAGAATTTCAAGAGATGGTAGCAGAAGATGATGTTCTATCTGACCACTCTAGGCTTGTCTCGATTCCTCAAGGAGGATGCGCCAAAATATGACGAAGACAGTGACCAACAAACTCTGATGGCCATTGACGCTTGGAAAGCTTCCGATTATCTGTGTCGGAACTATGTGATGAATGGCCTTGCCGATTCATTGTACAACGTGTACAGCAGTGCTAAATCAGCTAAGGCGTTATGGGACTCACTAGACCATAAGTACGAGATCGAGGACGTCGGTGCCAAGAAGTGGATTGTTGGACGGTTTCTCGATTACAAGATGATCGACTCCAAGACAGTAGTGAGTCAGGTACAAGAGCTACAAGTGATCATTCACGAAATCCATACTGAAGGAATGATCATTAGCGAATCCTTCCAAGTGGCTGCTGTGATTGAAAAACTGCCCTCGACTTGGAAAGATTTCAAGAATTATCTCAAGCACAAGCACAAGGAGATGAGCATGGAAGATCTGATCGTTAGACTTCGCATAGAGGAAGACAACCGAGGATCAGAGAAGAAGGTAAATGTTGCTGTAGCAAAGGCCAATGTTGTGGAAACTGGACCGACATCCAAGAAAGGCAACAATGGAAAGGGAACCAAGCTCGGACCTAAAGGAGGAATTGGGAAAAAGAAGAAAAAATTCCTTGGTAAATGCTATAACTACGAAAGGATGGGTCGTAGGGCGGCTGACTGCAGGCTGCCAAAGAAACCAAAGAAAAAGGAAGGTAATGCAGCACATCTGATTACCGAGCATGTGGAATATCTTGACTTATGTGCTATGATCTCCGAAGTGAACTTAGTTGGCTCAAATACCAAAGAGTGGTGGATTGACACTGGAGCAACTAGGCATATATGTGCCAACAAATCAATGTTCTCCTCATTGATAGAAACTGATGCCGGTAATATAATGTATATGGGAAACTCTGCAACCTCAACTATCTTGGGCGAAGGCACGGTGATCTTAAAGATGACGTCTGGAAAGGAAGTGACTTTTAAACGTGTGTTATATGTTCCTGATATTCGAAGGAACCTTATTTCTGGTACCTTGTTGATGAAGCATGGCTTTAGAACAGTTTTCGAGTCCGATAAAGTTATTTTGTCGAAAAATGGTGTGTTTATAGGCAAGGGATATGAATGTGATGGGCTAGTTAAGCTCAATGTAATGACTATCAAAAATAATGAAATGAAGAATTCTTCTGCTTACTTGGTTGAGTCTCCTAATTTATGGCATGCTAAATTAGGACATGTTAATTTTAATGCAATGCGTAGACTAATTGCATTAGAACACATACCAAAGTTTAAAATTGATTTAAACCACAAGTGTGAAACTTGTGTAGAGGCAAAATTAACTCGATCTCCATTCCGACAAGTGGAAAGAAACACCAAACCTTTAGAATTAATACATAGCGACCTATGTGATTTGAAGTTTGTTCAAACTAGAGGTGGAAACAAATATTTTATTACTTTCGTGGATGATTGTACTAAATATTGCTATGTATACTTGCTTAAAAGCAAAGATGAAGCCATAGAGAAATTCGTTCTCTATAAAATGGAAGTTGAGAATCAATTGAATGCTAAGATAAAAATATTAAGAAGTGACCACAGAGGTGAATATGTGGAACCATTTGGCGAATTTTGCTCGCAACATGGGATTATTCATGAAGTCACTGCCCCATATGCACCACAGTCAAATGGCGTGGCGGAACGTAAGAATCGCACTCTGAAAGAGATGATGAATGCGATATTACTAAATTCAGGGCTGCCGCAAAATATGTGGGGAGAAGCCATCTTAACGGCGAATTATCTCTTAAACAAGATATGCCGTAAGAACGGAGACAAAACTCCTTATGAATTGTGGAAAGGAGTCAAGTCTTCCTACAATTACATGAAAGTGTGGGGGTGTCTAGCAAAGGTGCTGATACCTACTCCTAAGAAAGTTAAAATAGGCCCAAAAATGGTTTGACTGCATTTTCATTGGATATGCACACAACAACAATGCTTACCGATTTCTTGTGCATGAATCCAAAGTGCCTGAGGTTCACAAGAATACGATCATGGAATCAAGGAATGCGTCATTCTTTGAGAATATCTTTTCCTTGAAAGACTACAAGTGAACCCCTTATCTCATCCGAACAGACTTCTGAACTAATGGATAAAGATAATGAAGATAATGGATAATGAGGACGAACCTAGAAGGAGCAAGTGACAAAGGACGGAGAAATCTTACGGACCAGATTTCATCATCTACTTGCTCGAAAAGGCTCCTCAGAATTACAAAGAAGCTGTAAGTTCGACGGATGGACCTCTATGGAAGGAGGCTATCAAAGAAGAGATTGATTCTATATCACAGAATCATACTTGGGAACTAGTGGAATTACCTCCTAAGTGTAAACCATTAGGAAATAAGTGTATTTTCAAGAAGAAATTGAAAGATGGAACAGTTGATAAATATAAGGCTAGACTCGTAGCGAAGGGATATAACCAACGTGAAGGCCTAGAATATTTTGATACTTACTCTGCTGTGACGAGAATAACTTCCATCAGGATGATACTTGCCATCGCAGCATTATGAGGCTTAGAAGTTTATCAAATGGATGTTAAGACTGCCTTTCTTAATGGGGACTTAGAAGAAGAAATCTACACGGAACAACCCGAGGGGTTCTCTGCTCCTAGACAAGAAAGGAAAATCTGCAAGCTGGCAAAATCCTTGTACGGATTGAAGCAGGCACCAAAACAGTGGCATGAAAAATTTGATCATGTCATGATAAGCGGTGGCTTCAAAATTAATGAATCCGACAAATATGTATATGTGAAAGACACAGAAGATGGGAATGTCATTTTGTGTCTATATGTAGATAACTTGCTCATTACCGACAGTAATGAAAGAATAATCAAATCGACCAAAGACATGCTGAGGTCGAGATTTGATATGAAGGATATGGAACTCGCAGATGTAATTTTAGGGATTAAAATCACACGAACGTCGGAAGGTCTCATGCTGAGTCAATCCCACTATGTGGACAAAATCCTTGAAATATTTAATAAAGATGACTCGGGCACAGCCAATACCCCGGTGGATATGACGTTGAGACTATCCAAGAATAAGGGTGAAGGAGTATCTCAACTCGAATACTCACGCATAATAGGAAGTCTGATGTACTTGATGAGCTGTACAAGACCAGACATAACCTACTCAGTTAGTAAACTAAGTAGATACACGAGCAACTCCAGAAAGGATCACTGGAAGGCGATCATAAGGGTACTAAGATACTTAAGGGGTACTCGAGAGTATGGGCTGCACTATACCAAATATCCAGCAGAACTTGAAGGATATAGTGATGCAAATTGGATATCTGATATAAAAGACTCCAAGTCTACAAGTGGATATGTATTCACACTAGCCGGCAAAAAGTGGCATGGAAATCTTCGAAACAGACACTTATATCTCGGTCAACGATGGAATCCGAGTTTATAGCCTTAGATAAATGTGTAGAAGAGGGAGAATGGCTACACCATTTTCTAGAAGATATTCCAAGATGGGCAAAACCTGTGACCGCAATATGTATTCATTGCGATAGTCAATCTGCGATTGGCAGGGCATAGAGCGTAATGTACAATGGTAAGTCTCGTCACATAAGGAGGAGACATAATACCATTAGACAATTGATATCAACATGAGTTATCACTATTGATTATGTGTCATCAAAGGATAACATTGCGGATCCGCTAACCAAAGGGTTATCAAGAGACCTTGTTGATAAATCATCAAGAGGAATGGGTCTATTGCCTTAAGCTAATGGTTTTATGGAGGATACCCAACCTAGGCTGATTGGAGATCCCAAGATCTAGGTTCAATGGGACAACCAATCTATAAAACTGGGCACGATCACTGTGGGGGTTACCCCGAACCGACCATTCCTATGATGAAAATAGTGATACCCGTAGGGAGAGGTTAAGCTTATGCTTTTAATGATTCTTAAGTCGACAACGTATAGTCGGGTGGAGTAAAATACGGGTTTACTAAAAACACTTAAAGAGAATCACCTATGTTAGAGAGAAGAGGGGCCGCTTCAAAGGAGAATTGCAAAGGCACAATTCTTTAGAAACTCTCGCAGAACCAGGACGGTGTCTACGGCCAAAATGGGCACAATAATGAGAACAGAACAAATCAGGAAGGGCACTTGTGAAGGATATACGATCACTTACACAAGCGGTCGGACAGTTCAAAGGCATCTAGTCACACTGTCTAGCCAGTAAGGAGAATATATCTTTTCGAGGGAAGGTTCAAGGAGCATACTCTACCTATCCTATGCAATGCCTAACCGTAGTAACTATCACCAAGTCAACTCCGTGTCTGACGTGTGCTACTGGACCATCAATCTCATTCATGTGGGGGATTGTTGGAAATATAAGATAAAATGGAGGAAATGGGGTGTTTTGAGCAGCCCATTTGAGAGGAAATTTTGAGTGGGCTCGACTACGAGTTAAAGTCGGGACTTAGTTGGAATACGTAGTACTCCGCACGAGGTTTCCAAAACATGTAAGAACACTCAAAATGATTGAGGTATGAATGAGATATAATGTTCCAAAGTGAACCCTTTAGAAATGAATTTGGGATGCTATCCCATATTGGAAAAAGAAGGAAGAAATTGTGAGTATATAAGGAGATGTGGACAAAGGCATGTTCAAAATGAGACATGTGTGGATGTGTGACTAGGTGCCCCTCGCGCACACACACACACACACACACGCGCCACCGCCGCCACCATCCGTCCGGCCGGTCGGCTCGGCTCGGCTCGGTTCGGTTTTTGTCGGGTCGGGTCGGGTCGGTCTCGGTCGAAGGGCGATTTGGGCAAAATGTCTCGGCGTCTCGGAGTTATCTTTTTACTGCAATTTTATTCGGTAAAATTTATTTTACCGAAAATACCTCAATTATAAATTCCGAATTTCGGATCCGGATAAATATGGATACGGATACGGATAATTATCGAACTAAACAGACCTGGTCGGTTTAGAGTTCCTCCAGATACCAACTCTGATCGGTATAGAGTTCTTCCAGCACAGAACCTCCTCCAACCTTCACCTATAAATACCCGGCTTGAGGGGCTCGTTTTTACACACTTATTTGCGGACGAATTTTTTTCTTCTTCGTTTTTCTTTCTTCTTCGGTCGGTGATAGTAGACAGATTTTGTTCCAGTTCGTTGAGGGTGCAGCGGTTCACAGATTCGTTACATTGAGCTGTTGTTTTATCTTGGGAGACAGACGTCATAGACCGTGGTGAGGATGAATTTGCTTTAAGGAGACAGATTATCTGGACTCAACAGCGAAACTTTCGTTTTACATACGGGATCGGCAGATTTCGTTTTGCTAACAAATTTTTTGCAGGGCTTATATATCATATATTCGATATATATATATATATATATATATATATATATATTTTCTGTTATTTTTCAAGTAATTGTTTTCAAAATCATTCAACAATAAGTTAGGTTGTATACTTTAAGAAGAGATATCTTGGGTTAATTATTGATATTAAATTATGTTATATTTAACAAGTAAATTAATTTTGATGAGTGATGAAAGTTACTACATAGCAATAAAAAACTAAATCAAATTACAAAATGCACAATTTTGATTTTTAAATATATATTCATAAAATGTATAAGTAATTTATTTTTCATAATAGCATATGAATTATTATAATTAACTTTTAGATGTGATCAGAATTTTTTTAACTATTTTGATATAAAATTTATGTGGAAAATGAATAAATTATTTGATTACATTATTACAATAATAATTAATTCTATAAAAAAGTTTATATTTACTTATTTTATTTTTTAATATATTTGAAATGATGCACATTTAAAATATTTCGATACAATTGCTATTCTAATATTTACATGTATTTTACATATTTAATTATATTAAATTATATAATTATTAATTTAGGAATTTATAAAGATAAATTCATAAAATATATAAACAACTAATCTTTAGTAATATCATATTAATCAACTGAATCATCTTAATAGAAGTAAATTCTTAGAGAATAAAGCTCAACTAGAAATCTTTTTAGATGTGAGTGAATATTTATTTTAATTATCTTAGATTTTTTTATCTCTGATAAAATAGAAATTCATGTGAAAGAATAAGAGAATTACTTGAGTTTTGTTATAAATATTGAGAGAAAGAGAAAAATATGAGCGATGATGGAAGACACTAATGAATTTGTGTACATCAATATTAAGGTCATATGCCTCTATTTATAATTACACATCTAGAGTTTGAGAATCATATTAGTCATTCACTAAATACATGACTTATTTACAACATTCCCCCTGGAACGACTATTTACATAAATGCTTGTTAGACTAGTTTGAAGAAAAACTCAACGGGAATAAACTTCCAAACTGTTTAGAGTGAGCTTATAACACGCATACTTTGCTGCATCATACTGATGTTAGGAAAAGCCACGGGAAATATATAGTAATTGAATTTGCTCCCCTCATATCGATCATTCTTGTATGAAAATTCATGTGCCGCCTCCGTAAAACCTCATGGAACAAAAACTGAGTGATCATAAGAGTATAAGTTTCTCTATATACATAATATTCGTATACGAGTATACATGTATTGCCTCATGGTGTGCGGCGATTTATACGCCTCGACGGCGATCGGCCTAAGGGCCGAGCGACCAAGCCAGCATCAAATAATCCAAGGCAGACTTTCCAAGCGAAGAGTCCAGATCGAGATCAGGTACCGAGCGATCGACATCCAGGGCGATCGTCTCTTGGCACCGAGCGATCGACTCTGGTGCCCGACCAAGGATGACTGTCCTATGCCACGTGTAAGGCCGTCATCCGTCATATCTACGAAGACCGAATCTCGGGGTGAAGACCCATGTGCAGATCCGCGAATGGCGCTGCAGAATAAGGATCTTTGACTCCAACCCATCAACAACTGTCAACGACAAGGACAGTCTCACCTACCGACAGACCCGCCGAAAGGTCCTAGGTGGGACCTCCCAAGACAGCGACATAGGACGCGTGTTGTCTTCTCATTGGTTCGCACATCCGGCTGCCAGCATCTGCTGCGGACTTTAAGGAGACCAACCCATGTGCTAAAGACGATCGCCCTCTTATTATAATACAGTAGAGGCGATCGCCCAGCTACCTCCACTCCTATAAGTAGGAAACCTCCAGTAACTGGAAGGAGGTTCGGTTCAGAAACCATCAGTCTTCCAAGTTTTGGTTCAGTAATTATTTCCATACGAGAGTTCAGCTAAGTCACACAGCGAGAGACAGTCGATTTCTCGTAGTAAAACACAGCACTCCATCGTTGTTACAAGAACTCACAAAGCATCAACTCTGGTTCTTCCGACAATCATCAACACTCAAGAGCTAGATAACTAGGGTCTTTACACTCATTGTAATTGTACTCTAATATTAATATTTGTACTCTCAAGTATTTGTATTAATAATATCTCACGAGAGCATTCAAGCCCGGGACTAACAACCCCGGCAAATCTTGTGTTATTTACTTTACCTCGAACGTGCTCTGGCATTTTGTTTGTTACTCATCCATTGCAGCAAACCCTTCCGAATAATATTTTGGGTAACAACAATTGGCGCTAGAAGAAGGGGCCATTTACCTTCATTTTCATTCCGATCGTTTCGAAGAACACTCACTGTTCTCCGGAGCATATACTTGAAGAAACACTCATTGTTCTTCAAAGAAAACCTGTAGAATAATGACATCTGCCACCACTTCGAAGAGAGCCACTCTCCGATCCGCCGTACGTCTTATTCCGGCTCAATTCGTGCCCCAGCCTACGGCAGGGGATAGCCGCGGCGACGCGAGACTCTCAATCCCGCCCCCGGGGGACGGCCCTATCCTCTCACTAGACTAGTTCCAAACCGCGGAACATATCGAGGAGGCCATGACCATCCTAAGGGAGTGGCGGAGAGTATGCGAAGCGCCCGCTGCAAACCCCTCGGCCATCCGCCGCGCGGGCAAGCGGAAGCTCAAAGTGTTACTTGTCGAGCGATCGTCAGAAAGCCCCGATTCTCGAAAAAAAGCTCTCGCAAGGCGGGACGGTTCGTCTTCAGCTGCCTAGGAAGCGATCCATCGTGGCGACCGGGGCATTCTGGCCCCAACCACGAAATGACGGAGTCCAAATCCTTCACCAAGAGTTCGGCATACCCAACTCCCAATCAGAGACAGGTCAGTCGTTTGGCTCCCATCCGCTGAAGAAACGAGCCCCACGGCAAAGACATCATCTACAGCGGAGCCAGGGGATCAGTACTTGATCGCCTCGGCTTCCACTCCGAGCGCCTAGCCGCGAGCAGCTAGGCCACGGCGATGGCCGCTATGCAACGCCAGCTCGATGAGATGAAGGCGCTCATGGAAACTGGGGCAGGCGCTAGTAGAAAGATCATCGGACCCAGTAAGCCACTCGCGGTCCACATCGAGCTTGCCCCCGTACAACCAAGGGTCGCTCCTCCTCAAACACCTTTGTATGAGGGGAGATTGGACCCCGAGACCCATCTGAGCAAGTTCCAGATCTACATGACCGGATGTGGGGTGTCAGATGCGACCAGGTGCCGAATATTCCCATTAACATTGGGCGATATGGCCCATAGGTGGTACATCTCGCTGCCACCGCAATCAATCAATTCCTTTGAGAAACTGGCGAGCGACTTCACGTCATACTTCGCCGCCAAGGTCGCTAGACAAGAGGGCCCCCACCGCATGATGAAAATCAGGTAGGGGGAAGACGAGTCCGATGCAGATTACATCGACTGGGTGGATGAAATAGTCCTCACCGGCGAGCCCATTAGTGACGAGCTCGCCCTATACTCGGTCCTGGAGGGATTATATGGTCATTCACCTATGTTCAGACACCTCACGAAGGACATCCCCCAAACTTACGCGACATTCCGTGCCAAGGCTGCCGATTTCCTGGTCAGGCAGAGGCTGCTCACCCTTCGCCTAGGCGAGGGGACGCCGCCTCCTGTCTAAAAGACGGCGATCGCCAAGACCAACAAGGCATTCGCCAAGCCACCCAGTGATTTCAAGGCCTTCGAGGAGATGTAAGCCCATCTCCTCCACAACTTCAACCGAACTCCGGCCCATATTTTTTACGCCACCAAGGGGCGCGAACTGCTAAGCAAGCCAAAGTCGATAAGGGACAACGGTCATCTGGACCACAACAAATTTTGTGCTTACCACAAGAGTCCCGGTCACAGCACCAACCAATTCCACGATCTTCTCAGACAACTCTGGATTGTTCGAGGAGGGCAAGCTGAACAGTTTATTGGCTTAGTCGGAGCCCCGTCAATCTCCCAGACCGGTCGCCAGAGTCGATCGCGACAGGCTGGAAGGCTCATCGAGTTGACCCCCCAATCAACCTCGACGGCCATATCTATATGCTTCAATCAAGATGTGGGAACTTCGGAAGTCTTTCCCCAATTCCCGCCATGTCAAACCAAAGGCTACTGCCTGAGCAATGCCTCGAAAAAGAGGATGACTCGCTCGCCCTCTAAAGTTCGTCATTTAACATGATGGACCTAGGCAAGCGATCGCCTCCCTCAGCACAACGTATACCGTCGAGGATCGCCATCTAACATGACGGTCCGAGGTAGAAGAGTGCCGCCATGGTCGCGGAGGTCGATGAAACCGACGACCCGTCCATACAAGGTTCCTTTGGGCAAAGGTCGCTCGCCCTTCGTTTAAATACGAGGCGGGCATAGCCGAAGGACCCTCCAAAACAAATCATAGGATGACTTGCTCGCCCTCTAAAGTTCGTCATCAATATGAAGGACCTAGGCAAGCGATCGCCTACCCTTACACAACGTATACCGTCGAGGATCGCCATCTGACATGACGGTCCGAGGTAGAAGAGTGTCGACATGGTTGTGGAGGACGATGGAACTGTTCTCTGTGACTATGCAAGGTTCCTTTGGGCAGTGATCGCTCGCCATTCATTTAAATATGAGGTGGGCGTAGCCAAAGGCCCCTCGAAAACAGATCTGTGGACATGTTCGCCCGCCCTCAAAGGTCCATCACCTAACATGGTGGACCCGGACAATGCGACGCGTCCCTCCCCCCGTCACAATGTATACCGTCGAGGATTGCCATCTAACATGACGGTCCGAGGTAGAAAAGTGCTAACAAGCCGCGGTCGTGGAGTCGATTAATCCGACGACGCCCCGTGTAAGGACTCCTCCAGGCCAAGACCGCTCGCCCTTCGTTTAAATATGAGGCGGGTGCAGCCTACGGAGGACCCTCACAATTAAGAGAAGTCCTGAGGATCGATGTGCAACCGTCAGACAAGACCGTATTTAATGCTGTCCTCGAATCCCGCGTGCGCGTCGTTTCGAGGGCACGCCAAAGGACAACCTGACAAAACCGTCGGACTCCCCCAACAGGAGCCCGACACATGCCCCAGTGACATCTTCACAACCGCTGTCATTTCCCGCTCATCTCAGCGATCGACCAGGTCGTCCAAATTCAAAATCAGTCCGTTCGAGAGACGATCGTCTGTTCTATAAAATGCTGAGTCGCTCATCTAAGTCAAGCGATCGCCAGTAGAACCACCTCACCCCACGTCTTCAACATCAGAGCGAGCTGGGGGGCAATTGTTGTGCGGCGATTTATACGCCTCGACGGCAATCGGCCTAAGGGCCGAGCGACCAAGCCAGCATCAAATAATCCAAGGCAGAATTGCCAAGTGAAGATTCCAGACCGAGATCAGGTACCGAGCGATCGACTTTCAGGGCGATCGCCTCTTGACACCGAGCGATCGACTCTGGTGCCCGACCAAGGACGACCGTCCTATGCCACGTGTAAGGCCATCATCCGTCATATCTACGAAGACTGGATCTCAGGGTGAAGACCCACGTGCAGATCCGCGAATGGCGCTGCAGAATAAGGATCTTTGACTCCAGCCCATCAACAGCTGTCAACGACAAGGACAGTCTCACCTACCGACAGACCCGCCGAAAGGTCCTAGGTGGGACCTCCCGAGACAACGACATAGGACGCGTGTTGTCTTCTCATTGGTTCGCACATCCGGCTGCCAGCAGCTGTTGCGGACTTTAAGGAGACCAACTCATGTGCTAAAGACGATCGCCCTCTTATTATAATACAGTAGAGGCGATCGCCCAGCTACCTCCACTCCTATAAGTAGGAAACCTCCAGCAACTGGAAGGAGGTTTGGTTCAGAAACCATCAGTCTTCCAAGTTTCGGTTCAGTAATTATTTCCATACGAGAGTTCAGCTAAGTCATACAGCGAGAGACAATCGATTTCTCGCAGTAAACACAGCACTCCATCGTTGTTACAAGAACTCACAGAGCATCAACTCTGGTTCTTCCGGCAATCATCAGCACTCAAGAGCTAGATAACTAAGGTCTTTACACTAATTATAATTGTACTCTAACATTAATATTTGTACTCTCAAGTATTCGTATTAATAATATCTCGCGAGAGCATTCAAGCCCGGGACTAACAACCCCGACAAATCTTGTGTTATTTACTTTCCCTCGGACATGCTCTCACATTTTGTTTGTTACTCATCCATTCCAGCAAACCCTTCCGAATAATATTTTTGGTAACAACACCTCATCAAAACCTTGTCAAGAAAATCTTGTGGGAAAAATTTTATCGAAGGAAAAAGAGTACAACTACTCCTTCTTACTTTAAATCTTGAGGTCTAATACCGATTTCTGCAATGTCCTTATTATACCATGAATATGCCTCTTCAAAACTTTATTAGGAAAACCCCAGTGGAAAAAATCCTAATGAAGGGAAAATGGTACAATATTCATGTTAATACGCCATCCTAGTTGCCTCGTTAAAAACCTTACTTGGAAAACCCAATGGGATAAAATCTCAAGCAAGGAAAAAAGAGAGCAGCGCGTATCTTTATATAAATATGCTTCAGGCATTTCAAAAATCCTCCTCGAATTAGCATAAGTATCATATTCAGTGCAAGTTGCAATCTCGAACTCACATGTTGGTGATACATGTTATCTATTCTGGAGAGTTCATTTTATATGTGGTGAAACTCATCAACCATACACATTCTCAACTTACTTCATGTGTTGCAATTATTTCATAATGATTGGGAGATGTTGCTGTAAGACTTACTTCATAGATTTTAAGTGGCAGTTTTATTGGGCTCTTCAGGAGTCCCGATTAAATTTAAATCATCAGCTCCTATAATTGCAAAGCTATTATTTATTTTCTTTACGAAAATTTCGGATCGGACAACATCATTTATATCGTCTCTCCCTTTAATCCACACATCACTTGTAGATCACAAATGGGAAAGAAATATGCTTCATCATATCTTCTTGTCACCAGACACCGCATTGACTTTATGCAAATAGTTGGGAGGACTTCATTCTTCTATTATAGCCCACAATTCTTTCAGATCTAGTGGGTGATTGATCTTATTTCAATGCACTCCCAATGTATTATTAATGCAGAGAACTATATAAATAAAACTATATTCTTCTTTGAAGATAGTTGAAGTTTTCAATACCTTCTTTCAATGTTGACCATTAGATGATGAATTAAGTCTTGATTATATATTAGTTCATGTAGAACTAGTAAGATATAGGAGTGCAACAATTGCATTGAGATGTGATGCTTCCGGACCATGAATCTCTTCATCATCATTTGGTATAAAGTTGTCCTTACTAGGATCATGTGACTGATCAATCATTTTGATGAGCGTGTTTCGTCTTGTAAACTGCTTTAATACCTTTTAGTTACAAGTGGATTGATATACAAATAATACACTTTCCAAGTGTTTGTAACGCAGGGTATCTTCTAGATATTTCAATACGATTTCAAATTATCTTCTCAAATATTCAAGTGTCTAGGGCTATTAGCGGTCCAAGTATATCTGAGATCCGCTCGAGAACCGCCCGATAATACCCGGAACTGATACTCACTCGAAATGTTAACGGTCTGGATAATGTTAGTGATGTTAGAACAGAAACCGATAAGGACCGGAACCATTAACCCGATAAAAAGTCGGTAATTTTTTAGTAATTACATTTCCAAACAGAGCCTTAGTAATTGAGTATAAAAGATAATTGATAGAAGAAACCCTACCTTAAATTCATCCTCAAGTCCAATGCGCAGCCAGCCTCAACTCTTTCACTCATTCATTTAATTTCTTGCAACCCCTCTCATTCTCTTATATATCCTTCATTCTTGCAAGTTGTAACTAAGTCGAAGTGATTAGTGATTGCTTACAAGTTTCAACAGATTTACAGTGTTTTCGATTCGAAATCATTCATCTCAGAGTCTAATTCTAAGTGATTTCTCTCAATTCTAAGATAATTTCTACCTCAATCTAAGGCACAGTTCAAGGTTATGATGATCTGTAGTTTAATATCCCAACAATTTTAATTTCTTAAAGTTATTTTCTTAATTCTGATTTGAGTTTTGTTATTCTTATTATTCTTAACTTTTTTTATTTTGGTTATTCCTTATTATTGTCAATTTATTTTAATATTTTAAGGCGATTTTGGATCAACTGGCCATATTTTGCTTAACGAGACAGTTTTTCGGGTCCACAATGAGTCAGTTCCTAACGGACCGGTCTCGGTTATACCCGAAATCTTATCGGACTGCTTCTAATTCCAGCACTAGACTCGTTAGCTTATCGGTTCGGGTCTCGGGTATACTCGTTAAAGTTACCGAATCTGGCCCGTTAAGAAAATGCCCGGACCGAACCGGACCGATAACACCCATACAAGTGTCAATTGGATCTCTTCTGGAGTTCCAATCAATCTAAGATCATTCATATCTACATATTGTAACACCCCAAATATGGCGGCTATTACAGCGCCGTGGACCCCACACTGGGACCTACCAGACGATACCAAAATATAAAGTAATCATATCATAATTTGTGGTACCGAACCACAAGATAATAATCATTACCCCGATTAGGAGTTTACACATCGTACGGTTAATAGCGTACAATACACAGGATCCAATACCAGTGTAAACCATATGAAGATGGAATACACTCAAAATAATAATACAACCAACAAGAGTTTATATAAAACAGAAAAGTGATATTACATGGTTTTAAGAATAACCGAACAACAAACGACTTGGGCCCCCCGAACTAGTATCCTTCAAACCCTTCGCCGTCGCCGTGCTCTTCCCGTGCCTTGGCCTTGCCTCGACCTAAAATACAATGCAAGTATTTCTCCCAAAACCACAGGGTCAGATATACATGATAATAATTCTCAAGACATTATACAATTCACATATACTGGATCTCAAGGAATCAACCCTACTATTGAACATACCCCTCGGGCATATGAGCAACCAGTCGCAAACCGTCGGACATACCCAATAATACATGGAATATGAACGACCAATCAATATGGCTAAGACGGACATCACAGTACGCCCGATCCAAAAATGTGTCTATGCACATGTCCAACCCGTTTACGGAATCCCGAATATACGTGGGAAAATGTACCTAATTAGCCTCACGAACGATCATGGTCATAATGTTCTAAACAATCATACTCTCATTGATTCATCAGGTTCTTTATCATATTATCGAGATAATCAACAATAGTTGTGTTATCTTTCAATAATCCAACCATTCAATAAGTAGTTAACAATAACACAATCATGGTCTTTACCAATTGTTCATAATCTTAATAATCAACATGTTATACTTTATTAATCTAACATCATATGATACAATAATCACTATTAGCATTATCGTTACGAAATTAACACAAGTTAGACAACCAACCTCTTGAAAAGGAATAACAAGTCCAAAGACTTCAAGAACACACTTCAATCTTCAATCTTCTAGGTTCCAACCCAATTTATGAAGCTCCAAGACAAGATGGAAGGGAATAAAATCGACTTAGGAAGGCAGAAGAACGATTTTTAGAGAGGATATTCGAGTTTGGTTCGTGCAGAAATGAAAGACAATACATGCTTTTATAATCTGCATTTGTTATAACGTACGCTACCAGCAAAAGTTAACGTACGTTAGAACCATTTACGTACGCTAACACACGAGTGTTACGTACGTAACGATCCTCCAGAATCTACTGCCTCAACACACACACACACACCCCCTTACGTACGTTGCCAAAAATGACATACGTAAGCACACCTACATTACGTACGCTATAACATCACCATTACGTACGTAATGCCCGTTGACTTGGCTGCCTCAATCAAGCCAAGAATCCTGTCATGCATGGCCCTACACGTTGAAAGTCGAGATGCGATTTGATACCCTCCATTATGTACGCAAACCCAGATACTTTGCGTGCGTAACAGCACACGCACAATGTACATTAAGCTACAACGTTAGTGTACATTAAGCACTAAGGACATGGTCAAAAATGCAATTCTCCATACAACATCTAACAATCAAACATAGTGCGAATGACAATTATAATTAATTCGATTCTAGTATATCTCAACATTATAATCATTACACTAAATACAAACATGATACGACGATACCTGAATCATCCGAGTAATACAACAGTAAAGATGAAAAATTACAGTTGGATATTACATACTCCCCCCTTAAAAAGAGTTTCGTCCTCGAAACTAAGGGGTAAACAACTCGGGATATCTCTCCTGCATGCTAACATTGGTTTTCCACGTAGCCTCCTCGATTCCATGTCATGACCACTAAATCTTCAGTAGGGGAATCGTCTTGTTCCTCAATCATTTGATCCTCCTCTCGAGTATTTTCACGGGACGTTCCTCGTACGAATAATCATCGGCTATCTCAATATCTTCAAACTGAAGTATATGGCTCGGATCAGCAACATACTTCCTCAACTGGGAAACATGAAACACGTTGTGAATCCGACTTAAAGCCGGTGGCAACGCCAGAAGATACACCAGATCGCAAACACGTTCCAAAATCTCGAACGGTCCAATATACCTCAGGCTCAGCTTGTCTCTCTTCCCAAAACAAAAAACACCTCGAGTAGGAGACACTTTCACTAGCACATGGTCACCAACCACTAACTCAAGTGGTCGTCAACGGTTGTCTGCATAAGATTTCTGCCGGCTTTGAGCCGTTAACAAACGACTCCTAATCAAAGTGATCTTCTCACGAGCTGCTAACAACATATTAGGTTCCGTATCCAGAGATTCGGACAAGTCATCCCAACGCAAAGGGAACCTACAACGACGGCCATACAATGCCTCATAAGGTTCCATCTTAATCGAGGCATGCCGACTGTTATTGTAGGTGAACTCCACCAAAGGTAGTTGGGCTTCCCAATCGTCCTTCCAATCGAGAGCACATGCCGTCAACATATCCTCCAGAGTTTGGATAGTCTTCTCAGACTGGCCATCGGTCTGAGGATGAAATGTCGTACTGAAATTCAACTGCGTCTGTAAAAAAATTCTTCTCTTAAGATGACTCTATTGATTAATATATATTATCAAAAATTAATGTATTCATACATATTAAAAATATATTTATAAAACTTAGTAAAATCAGTATTTGTATCATTTAAAATATTAACAATACCGAATTATGTATAAATGATAGGGTATAAATTATACCAAAATAGCGAAAATGCGCATCATTTGAAATAAGTTAGAAAAGTAAATAAATGAATCTAAAACTTTTGAAAATTAATTATTGTTGCGGTAGCACAGTCAAACCTTTTATGCATTTTCGTACATGAATATCCTAATTTTCTGATAGATTAAAATCTTAAGATGATTAAAATAATCGTCCATTCACACTAATTATTTATATCTATTATTATTCTCTCAAAATTATTTCTTATTCATACGATATTTATTTAATTAATTGCTTTTATAAATAATAGAAAAATAGAATGTGAACGATTATTTTGGATAAAATAGGATGATAATTATTTCTTATCTTTTAATATACATTATGATTTACTTAGAATTAGAATTAAATTTTAAATAGATTCTTGAATTATTTTGGTAGATTTATGATATAATGATTTTAATTTTGTCTGCCAAAAATTTGCCCCAGTTGGGATGGCACGAGTTTTAAAAACAGCTGATGTAAAGTGATTTTAGTGAAGAAAGGGTCCCAATTTTGAGAAGAAAAAGGAGAGACTTTCTTTTTATAAGTTAGACAAGTTTTTGGCGGAAGCAAGTTTTTTGCGGACACAGGGAGTATTTTTTACTATCTTTTATTTTAATATGTAGGACTTAAGCATATATATATATATATCATAAGTTGTTGCATTTTACTATCATTTAGTTTATTTGACCAAGTGATTAAAATTTGTATATGTTGTTTAAATATTTCTTTATCAATGCGAGTTCAATAGGACATATAACAGCCGAAAAAAGAAAAATAGCCATGTAGACTTAGCGTATCCTGCATTAGTATATAAAGAGAGAGAGATTAATGTTTTTTATTTTATTTTTTAAATAATTTGTATAAATTCTAAATATTGTGAAAATTTCCGAAAAAACAAATAAAAACAAAAACCCAATAGTAATTTGAATCCAGAAAAACAAAAACCCACGGAGTTGCAGAAGCCCACATTTTACAGAAAACATCTTCAACCAAAGTCCCACTGCCACTCGGTACTTTTAGACTACTTATCAGCCCCATAAATATTTATGTTGTTAAAGTAGTAACCAATGTATGTTTAAATCTATTATTTATGGGATTTCCTAATTAGAGTAGGATTAGACCTGCTTTTTTGTAATCCCTTCCTATAAAAGGATGTCATCAATGAGAATACTATATATTTTGCCATACTTTATTATCTTAGTTATTTTTCGTTCAACACGTTATTGGCACGTAGTTCCCCAGCCGAGCAAGAAAAAAAAGCGAAAATCGCCGCCGATAATAACCAGGTCGACTGGTTACATCTTTCATCTTCCTCACGCCCACGCTGATCATCTTCATCTTCTTCCCTAAGGGCCGCCAACTCCTGCAAACCACCAGATCGCGACCCATCAGTTTTCATACCTCCGATCTCCATCCCCTGCGACCTACTGGAAATCTGACTGCGAACCACCTGCACTACCAAGTCGCCGCCAATGATTACACCGCCACCAATAAATCCAATGGGTTCGTCCTCCGCAACCCGGTTCAGATCGGCGATGTCACGAAGGAAGTCGTCTGGAGATTGAGGTCTTGTCCGCTGAGAGAGACTGGAGAAGAAAGGGAATTGTAGCAACGATTAATGGAAATATGTGGACAATCAAAAAAACCTGAATGCAATTCGTATCCATAAACTTGTGACAAGTCTGATCTGGAATTGTCGTCGACCCCGATCCGAAATTTTCCACACCACTGGAGTTTCGTGAACTCAGGCCCATCAAAGCACATATCCAATTTCCACTTGCCGACCCATTCACCACACGTCTCCAAGTCCGAACCGTAGATCGCCCAAACCTCTGTATCTACAGTCCAGCCCGACCCGCTGTCCAGCCCGACCCGGTTCAATAAAATAGATTTTTTCTTTTACACCAAATCGTGAAGCAAGGAGCCTGGCGATCGGTATGGCGAGTGGAACGAAGAATACAATTTTATCTCAGAGAAATTGAAGGAGGTACTTTCCACACGGCGAATGGAATAAGGAATACATTATCTTCCCAATAAATTGACGGTATGTCATAGGAAAGAATCGTATCTTTCCTGTAAGGTATACAAATCCGAACCTTAATATTTTCAACGTGCAATTTTACATGCTTTGATTACTTTAATTGCATATTTATATTTCATAAGTTTGTTTATGCTTAATTAAACGAATTAAAGCATGATCCACTAATAACTTTAATTAAATTAAAGCGAATTGCTTAAAGCAACTTGAATTAAAGTAAACCCACGTTGAATTAATAACTATATTGCGGCATAAGAAATCTACTTGACTGCATAATATGTGTATAGATATAATTCTAGGATTATGTGACTGTATCTATAAATATATATATATATATTTGTATGCATATATAGATATCACATGCAATTAGGCTTCATATTAGTAGATTTTAGAGGACTTATTCTACTGCCTATTTTAAATAGAACCATGATAAAGTAATTCCATCGGTAATTCTCCAATAGCATCGAAAGTAATTTTTTGACCATATCTTGGTTCCGAAAAATAATAACGCTCTCATTATTGAAAATTTTATCATGGAAAGTACTCATGGTAAACTGTCAAAACTCATTTCCCCTATTCTTGTATCAAGATGGATGATCTAACTGCTCATTGCACAATGAACTGCTTTACAAAGATGTGACACGAATCGCCCGTCACGATCTGATACAATGCTCTTAGGAGTACCATGTTACCTTACGATCTCTTTAATGAATAGCTGGGCCAACTGTAATACTCATAGTTTTTGCTTCTATATTTTTTTATTCTAGTGACTCGCTTATGTTCATTGACATATTTTGGACATATTTTGTTCAGCATATTTCGTTATTCGAGCGAGATTTGATATTGCTTCGGATTAATCGGCATATTATTTCGACTTTTCCACATTTAGGTTCGAATTTATAAAATCACCATCAATTTTTGAAAACTCCAAAAATTCTGGAACTTAACAGTATGATAGAGCATCAAGCTAGCTTTCCAATGGTTCAAAATCTGAATTCGGATGAGAAAGTTATGTTCATATTTGTAAAAACTATATACACATAATCTATTTCTGCCCACAGAACTCGACCATGTCAAATCCTACACGACCCGTGTCGTTTGGCAGCAGTCTTAAACATGAAGAACGGGTTTGTTACCCCATTTCTTCATTCTTCCGCTTCATTTGGGCGATTTGGACGATTTCCAAATAAAGTTTTGTCGAAAGTTCATCAATCTTTCATCCTTCAACATAATCATCAAAGTTTTGGTGTGGATTAACAACATCTAATCCTTGTTGTTCATCGGATCGAGGTATTTTCTTGATTTCCCTAAAGTTGACTTTTTGAGGGTTTTGTTTTTTGTTCCGATTTCAATCCGGTTTTGATAAATTGATTGGTGTTAAACATTGTTATTATTCATGTTCTATGGATTGTATATCCATATCATCGATTCATTCAACCCGTTTGATGTTTGGGTGTTCTTGGAGAACCGTGAACATTTAATGTTCGATTAAATATTTCAATGAGTTTTCTTCGGTTGTTGGTTGTGATTTCCGTCGTTTTTGGTATTTTACTCGTAGTAATTGTGTTATTGTAGTTTCTCGTGGAGGTTGTAGATTTCTAGGGCTGTCCGATCGATCTATGTTCGTCAGAGTATTCGAGTGTCGATTATTGAGGCACCCACAGCTTCTCTAACCCCTCCCCCTCGAGGACGATTACCTTGCTATACGAATTATATTCCTCACAAATCTTTACATGATCAAGTGTATATCATTTCATTTTAAATAGGTGTTTATGTGAGTTGTGTGTTTATCTATATATGTATGTACATGTATTGATAAACTTCTTTGCTCCTTGTTTATGGGGATCAAGGGATATGTGGTTTGGTTCTAGTGGTGATTGTTCATAGTACGTTTGACTTTGTGATTCTTCGTGGTATTGATATATGTGAACTGGGGTATGAAATCCCTGTGGTTGCAATATTGAATGCCCGATGGATTTTGTGGGTGTAAATGGTTATGTGATTTGCCTCGAACGTATGTGGTTGAGATTGTATGAAATGTTGGTTGAATCTTGTGTGGTTACCAATGTGGATAATTGCGTGTGTGGTTTGCCAATGTGAATTTGTGCTTATGTATTGCTTCGTATCAAAAGTTGCGAGGGCGGGGTTGGACTCCGGTCTATGTATGCTGCAAAGTGAGCGACTCCTGTGGTTGGTGTTCGACGGTGTTTCCTAATGCGTGAATTCAAGGGGCGGCTCTTATAGGAGTGACGCTGGCGCGGTGACATGACAATGGGCGGCTGCCACAGTGTAGTGAATGCCAGTACACAGGTGTTTCAGTGGAGGTTCCCGGCAGGCTTCTGAACTGAGGATACTTGTATGATAACTGTTTGTATGATAGCCAAGACCCTGATACCATATGAATTCGTATTTTTGAATCCTCTTTTGAACCTTTTTGGAATAATGGTATCAGTAAGAAATTTAAGGGGTTAAACTACCAAGGACTTCTGACGGGATCTGCGAGGGTTAGTTAGTCCTTGATGGTCTTGAGGAGAATTTCGCTATGAAAACGCGTATATTGGGTCGAGGACCCCGAGAGATTTTGAAACTACTTTCTAAAGTATTTTCGTATATTGAGTCTAGGATCCCGAGAGATTTTGAAACTACTTTCTAAAGTATAACTATTCAATTTTCGAATACCTTCTTGAATCCTTTAAATCGGCCCGAGTCAATGATGACATTTTTAATTATTTTATTAAAATGTTCTTCGAAGGTTATTCAAAATGATTGAACTAATTTTATTGACTCAATCAGACGTTTCTAGAAAATCCTTTATTTTTACTTCTCCTTTAAGAATGTGCGACTTTATGAATGGTTGGTATTTCTTGCGTATGCATGCATCCTTTGGTAATGTGTGGATCGTGTGATTTGTGTCTAATTGTGACTTGTTTGGATTGGTGTTTGGATTGTTAACCCCCGAGTATTCGGGGGGTGGGTGCCTGTTATGCGCTCAGGTACGTGTAGGTTCTTGAGGAGCAAAAACACAGGATCGGTACGAAGGATGATGAAAGACAAATGATACTAATCACATGAGGGCTAGTACTTGGATTTGTTGGTCGAATTGTACTTTCCTTTCTGCTGTAGTGTTTTCCTGTCTTATGGGAGTGTTGTTGTATTTTGACCCCTGTGCGGGTATGAGTTCTGAAATAGAGATGTATATGAAGTTTAAGTTGTATGTTATTGATGAAAGACCAAATTGCTCTACTGATTCGTTATTCAGTCATGTTGTGTGATGTCTTGCTTTGGTATCTAGCCTGGTAGATCCTCATGGAGAGGGTCTGCGGCGCTGTAATATTCCCGAGCGGACTGGGGGTGTTACAGAATATGGTATCAGAGCTTAGCTTATGGAAAACTAGGCTGTCGAGTCAAGTCGTGTATTGCCGAGTCTTGTCTTGTCGGAATGCGTCTTACTGAGTCCTGTCACGGCGCGTCGTCTGAGGTGTCGGTTGTGATTAGTATCGTGGTGCAGTCATCATCTTCGTGCGACCTGTGGATGTAAGCCTCCTCTATTATATCTTGTATTTAGTGACTTTATTACATGCGTGTTGCGAGATGGAATTCGTATTTGATACTGGTGGTATATTACGTGTGTAATGAGCTGGATGTATTGATGGATTTGACACCAAGTGGTGTAATATGATATGAAACCTTGAATGTTGATGTGTTATAGAAACTGTATCGACAGTAGAGTTTGTTGAGAAACTCGGATAGATAGGTTTGACATATGTTTGAATTTGGTGGTCATGAGTTGTGGTTGATGAATTTTGGTGATCTTGAATGCCGTACAGGCATGTGTTTGAAAATTGATTATTTTGGCTAATTGTTGTTATATGTTACAAACGTGTTTTCATTGGTAATTATGTCTGCTGCGTGCGTTGTTTAAAACGCTTTTCTGAGAATTTCTTAGACCTGAATAAGTTTGTGGAAAACCAATTTTCGAAAATCTTTTGATGGTGCAGTTAAACGATGTAACACCCCAAAAGGCGGCTATTACAGTGTCGTGGACCCCATACTGGGACCCACCATGCGATACCAAAATACTGATTAAATATATATTATCTTGTGATACCGAACCACAATAGATAGTCATTACTCCGATTAGGAGTTTATAAATAGTATGACCAATGGCCTTAACATACACAGGATCCAAATACAAGTATAAACCATATGGAGATGGAATATACTTCAAATAACAATACAATCGGTCCATAGTTTAAGTGAAGCGAAAAATAACATTACACGGTTTTCAAGCATAACCGGACAACAAAAGATTTGGGCCCCCCGAACTAGTATCCTTCGAACCCTTCGCCGTCACCATGCTCTTTCTGTGCCTTGCCTTTGCCTCGACCTAAAATACAACACAAGTATTTCGCCCAAAACACAGGGTCAGATATACATGATAAATGATTCTCTAGACATTATACAATTCACATATACTAGATTTCAAAGAAACATCCCGACTATTGAACATACCCCTCGGGCGTATGAACAATCAGTCACAAACCGTCGAACATATCCAATCATACATGGACTATGAACGACCAAACAATATGGCTCAAGAATACAGAATATACGTGTGACAATGTACCTAATTAGCCTCACGAACTATGCCTCGTGTGCACAGTTCAATACGGAAACATCCACATATGACTATATATGTTCCTGGCTTAAAATCCTACACAATAACCAATCGGCACGTAGATATGATTCCAGATATGTCACGATACAACATGATAATGAATCACATAGGATCAAGAAACTCACCGAAGTGACAATAAGGATCAACGAGATCAACGATTCAAAGGTGATGAACTTGGGAATGCAATCCCATGATGAAAAACGGAACATCATCAAGAACAATATCAAACTACGAATCACAGATTCATAAGTGTTTCATATACATGAAGTGTATAACCATCACAAGAATTCAATCATCATTATAACCAAGCAAGATAACTTGCCTCAATTCCATAGGTGAACGATAGTCTTTCTCCAAATGATCAAACAGACGGTATCCTAGGTTAAATACTCAGTCGAACAAGCAACCTTGAATGAAACGTAATTCATTCAATAATACATTCACACAATATTGATATCAATCCGTAGGAAACGACACCCGAAACCTACTCGTTCAATTAATTCTATTTCAATGAACATTCTATCAACTATTGGTGAAATTCAATACATATGGTTTGTCTTCCACAAATATGATTACTATACTAAAATGTCCTTTTAATACTCTTGTTATCACTATAAACAAGTTTAAACATTAAACACCTTCAATTCGCCATTAACAATCAGATTAACCAAGTTCTTTAACATCTACGTCCTTTATTACACAAGGATCGTTGAGAACTAATATTATCACCAATAATCAATAATATCTTCCTAAGAACATTATCAACTTATTAATATGGTGATCAACACATACCTAAGGTATCAACACAACCAATTTTCATATATAAGAGTTATAGTTGTGTTCATCAAAACCCTTTTATCATCTCTCAAAGACTTTGCTAAGCCAAAACAGAAATGAAGTTATAGTTTTTAGGTTCAAGAACATCATCCTAATCTCTAACGTTCATCAAGTTCTTAACATGGTGTTCTAATACATTTTATGTCAACAATTCCATCGATTAAAGTTAACTACAATGAAACTAAATGATTATTATTGTTCCACTGATGTTAACATATCTAACAAGACGAGTATGATTAAATAAACGTGATCATTATCATTATAACATCAAGAACATCTTCATTCCAACCCTCTGGTTATCATATTCATCAAGAAGTGTTAAAAATCCTAACCACAAACATATTTTACTTGATTAATTCAACACTATGTGTAGTATACTATATCACTATCATTATAACAACGAAAATATAGAGTAGAATCGCACAACATACCTTCAGAAATGAAGAACAACCACCAAAACTACAAGAACACACTCCAAGATTCAAGAACACCTCTAAACTTCCAATCAACAAGCTCCAATCCAAGATGCAAGGCTCAAATACAGGTTGGAAGGGAGTATAGTCGGTCTAGGGAGGAAGGGGGACGACAGTTGGAGAGAAAAATCAAAGTTGGTGTAATGCCCGGATAAATGGTGTATTTACCTTGTATTCGACCTTGTATTATTTCGACTTCATGATGTTATAAATCATAGACTGGTTTCCCGTATTTCGTATCCTTATGTTTAGGGTATCTACAGTATTCTGCATGCGTGTTTCTGCACGTGTTAACGTACGTTATCAGACGGCCATAACGTGCGCTAAGACTGCAGTATTACGTACGTTATCTTAAGTGGTTAACGTACGTAAGCTAAGTCAACTTGGGATCGGATAAGGGTCGGCGTGTGGGGGCCGAGGAAGGGGCCGGGGAAGATCCGTGTGATTTCCGAATGAACCTGGACATAGGTGTTACGTACGCTATGGTTCATGTTTAACGTACGCTAAGGACATGGATATTACGTACGTAAAACCCTTTTCGATTACGTACGTAAGGAAATGGCGAAATCGTGCCAGTGAGTTCTGGTCAGATGACTACGTACGCTATAGTTAGGGTATAACGTACGTTAAGCTTATTACGTACGTAAGGTTTATTACATAACGTACGTAATGTCCAGAATTCTATTTATAGACTTCGACCCTATTTCATTTCTCACCTTTCTTTTGGCCGATTTTTCGTGTTCTGGAGATCTTTCATCACCTCTTATCCTTCCTATCATCTTTTGGGACGATTCTTGGGAAGCATAGGCCTTGTAGATTGGTGTTCAAACTTCCGGTGGTTGAGTTTGTTCAAGTTCTTCCTTGTTCATCTATTTGTTGAGGTATGTGATCTTTCACCAACTAATTTTAGCATGATCTTAGTAATGCTTTGGACCTGTTTTGAGTAGGCCAAACCAGTTTTCTTTTGAGGAGCCTTTCATCTTGGTTTAGAAGATTGAATTCAATTATTTTCGATTCCTCTTGATTGTAGTAATCGTTGAGCAACCTCTATTGATTAGACTATTGATTAGTGTATCTTGAGATTTATAAACCCATCATATCTAGTTTTGAAGATTATCTTAGTCTAGGAGAATGTTTTGATCGAACATTTTCGGTGAAGGATTAATGGATTGAACTTAAGGATTAATTCGTAGAAGGAGATTTGGAACTAGTCTTTATGATAATTCATCGAAGTTCGGATATCTTGTTATTATAAAACATGATTAGAATCCTCCTAGGATGAATTCCATGTTATGTAGCAACAATCAACCGAAGGAATTGTGTTAGACGAATAGTCCATCGCCATAATAGATGCACCATGCCTCCTTATGATTCATTTGATGATTTCAACGATTATCCTAACTATGGGTCATACCGACGTTATTGTTTGATGAAGGTTTGCATTCTGGTGAGCCGACCGAGTGAGAATTCTCCGAACGAATTGAAGACTGTTGATAGTAGAAATTCTTGTCGCCATTGTTGAGGCAAGTATCGTATTTGAAAGTTTGTGAGAAATTGTTGAATTTGATCATGCATATGGTTTATTCGTATTGTTGATATGAGATTATCATTACAATTGCTATCGAGTTAACATACGTTCACATTGATGAATATGTCGATTTCCTTGCATATGTATATGCATAGTTGTGTTTATGTGTAAGTTGTGATGATCCGATGGGATCAAGCGATCTATGCTGAGGGCGCTGGATCGGATGTCCACCTCGTGTTGATCCGACGGGATCATCTTGGGATCTAGGCTGAGGGCGCTGGATCATTGGACGGGTTTTTTTCACCTCGTGTTGGTCCGACGGGATCATCTTGGGATCCATGCTGAGGGCGCTGGATCGTTGGAATACCCATGTTGTGTTGATTGAATCTCGTGGATTCGTATTGGTGGATTCCGGTAGTGGAAGTCCATATTGTGTATGATTTTATGCATAGTTGTTGCATATTTGTGTGTTCCGATACTTGTACTAGCATTGTTTTGCTAACCCCCTCGGGGGTGGACATTTGTTTTGATGTTCGGGTAGCCGAGCGGGAAGCGACCACAGTACCATCATGACGATGAAGTTGCTCAGTGATGTTAGTCGTTTGTCGTCTTTGTGATTTGTCTTCTTGGTCTTTTTTTTTCTAGTACTCGAGTACGCGTGTCTTTTTAAGATCATTTCGATATGGTTGTAATATAACTGTTGGAATCAATTTGCTATTTGGATTTCGGTGATATTATTGGTTTATATTTACATTTCTTTTAATCAACCTTGTAAATCCTTACTTAAAGGATTTACGGCGCTGTAATTATTCCGATTATTTCGGGGTGTTACAGAATATGGTATCGGAGCTAAGATTCATGGATATCTTGGCAGTCGGGTTAGTTGGGTCTGTTTACGTTATTTGATTTTTGGTCGTTTGTAACATCACTGCTGAGCCAGCATCGTCATGTGGACCGTGGTTGTGAGTTTCCTAATCTCGAATACTACCGTTTTATTTAATTCATGTCTTGTAATCATTGACGGATGTATCTTTAGAAAGTTTGCCCTGGATATTGAGTATTTGTGTTTACAGTATGTTGAGAGGAGGTCGTGGACGCGGACGCGGTCGTGGACGCGGACGTGGAAATGCGAGGCAAGAAGAGTCGGTATCTACCCCAGAGATAACCGCTAGTCGAACGGATTCCCATTCCGGGGGACAGCAGGGATCGGCAAATAATGATGCAGACCCTAACATGCCAAGAGTGCTTCACAGTGGTTGCTCAAATAAACCAGTTTGCTCAAGTTGTTGATCGCATGCAGACGGCGATGGGACAGCAGCATAACATGTATAATCGGGGAGATAAATGGCTTACTGAGGTGATCAAATTGCATCCTCCGAAATTTGACGGTTCTGTGGAGACGCTTTCTTGGTATCAATGGCTTAAAGAATTAGAGAAGATTTTTGCGGGGATTAACTGTCCCAACGATAGGAAGGTTCCGATCGCCCGGTATCTTTCGACAGGGAGGCTTTGACCGGTGGGAGGCCATTCGACCGGAGGAGCACAATGTTGACTGACGGAATTCAAATTGATGATGGAAGCGCAGATTGTCCTCGCCCGATAGAGAGGCCCGAGTCCGGAGTTTTTCTCACCACAAAATTGAAGCATCTCGTGATGACGTGATTAAGACTTTTAATCACCAGTTGACTTATATGCGTCACTTGGTCAGGACCGAGGCAGAGAGGATTTTTCATTTTGACATGCGGATGAAGCCGGAGATTCAACAATATATGTCCGGATTTGAATGCACCACCCTACGGCAGTATCAGGACAAGGCGCTGGCCTATGATATGAAAGAGGCGGCAGTCGAGAAGTCAACAGAAGCAAAGAAGCAGAAAGTGTCTGGTAACTTCTCGGAAAACAAGAATGGTGGGCCCCGCAAAGGGCAGTCTTCATTTTATTCATCTAGGAAACCTCCACATCCTTCTCGAGGTGGCAAGAAGTTCCGGACAACATCAGTAGTTTCGGACGCATCAAAGAAATGCTATAATTGTGGTCGAGCAGGGCATGTTCGACGTGATTGCCCCGCATCTTCTGTGACTTGTTTCGATTGTGGGCAAGAAGGGCACCGTGCGGCTTTCTGTGGAGCTGCGAATAGATCTTATGGCACCCGCAATACAGCGCCAGCACCGAAGGAGGTGAGTGTGAACCAGACACAACAGAGTGGGTTTCAGCAGCAGAATGTTGGGAAGAGAGAGACATCCAGTGCTGGGTCCGTTCCTCCGCGCCTATACGAGATGAGGAAATCTGACGATCAGAACACTGCTGTTGCATCAGTGCGATTCTGATCCTTTTGCAACCAGCTAGTGTCTTATTCGATTCAGAGCTACACATTCTTTCATATCATTAAACTGTGTTAATCGTTTGAAAATCTCGTGCTTATTTGATTGTGAACCGTATGTTGTGGGTTTGCCGAGCGGAGAGAGAATTGTGGGAACCCTAGAAACTAGAGATTTTCCAGTGTCTATAGGAGGGAGAAACTGGCCATCAAATCTTATTGTAGTCGACATCCATGGTGACGATTTAATTCTTGGAGACGATTGGCTCAACCGTTATGGAGCTATTTTGAATTACCGAAAACGAGCCATCTCTATCATTGCCGATGATGGATCTGAACATTTATTCAAAGGATGGAGACCAGGAAGCTCGGGAAAATTGATCAAAGCTATGAAGGCAGTGAAATTACTGAAGCAGGGTTGTCACGGATTATGGTGCTATGCCATGAAGAAAGAAGAAGGAGTAGAGCTCTCATCTATTCCAGTTGTGAACGAATTCTCAGATGTATTCCCGGACGAACTACAGGTTACCTCCACAGAGAGAAGTAGAGTTTAACATCGAATTAGAGCCAGGAGCCACTCCTATTTCCAGAGCACCATACCGTATGGCGCCAACCGAGATGTATGAACTAAAGAAGCAACTGGAGGAATTGTTACGGAAGGGTTACATTCAACCTAGCGTTTCTCCTTGGGGAGCACCCGTTCTCTTTGTCCTAAGAAAGATGGATCCCTCCGATTATGTATTGATTACAGGAGCTAAACAAGGTGACGATCAAGAACAAGTATCCTATACCTCGGATCGATGACTTATTTGATCAACTACAGGGGCTAGAGTATTCTCTAAGATTGACTTGCGATCCGGATATCATCAGCTGAGGATTAAGGAATCGGATATACCGAAATCTGCTTTCAGATCTCGGTACGGGCATTATGAATTTGTAGTGATGCCATTCGGACTTACCAATGCTCCTGCGGTATTTATGCAGTTGATGAATCGGGTATTCTTAGAATACTTAGATAAGTTCGTGGTCGTTTTCATTGATGACATCTTGATCTATTCGAAAGACCCCGAGGAACATGCTGAACATTTGCGTATTGTTCTGAGCACCTTGAGAAATGAACAGTTGTATGCGAAACTTTCTAAATGTGAGTTCTGGCTTAAGGAAGTGACTTTCCTTGGGCATGTGATATCATCTGACGGAGTTCAAGTAGATCCGAAGAAAGTCGAGGCAATCTTGGAGTGGGAATCTCCAAATAATGTGAAAGAAGTGCGGAGTTTCTTAGGACTTGCGGGATATTATCGCCGTTTCGTGGAGGGATTTTCCAAAATTGCTCGTCCGCTCACTCAGCTATTACAGAAAACTCATAAGTTCGAGTGGAATGAGAAATGCCAGGCTAGTTTTGATGATCTCAAGAGGAGACTGACGACAGCGCCTATACTAGCGTTACCAGATGGAACCGATGGATTCATGGTATACAGCGATGCTTCAAACCAAGGTCTGGGATGTGTGTTGATGCAAAAGGGTAAGGTGATCGCCTATGCTTCTCGGCAGCTGAAACCGTATGAAGTTAATTACCCGACTCATGATCTGGAGCTAGCAGCTGTGGTCTTTGCTTTAAAAATTTGGCGACATTACTTGTACGGCACTCGTTGTCAGATCTTTACCGATCACAAGAGCCTCAAATATATTTTCAGTCAGAAGGAATTAAATATGAGGCAGAGAATGTGGCTGGAATTGATCAAGGATTACGATTTGGAGATCCTTTATCATCCAGGCAAAGCAAACGTGGTAGCTGATGCACTGAGCCGAAAACCTGTTTCTATTCGAGTGTTGGAAGCACTTACATCCCAAACCAACTTGCAACGAGCTAATTCGTGAAGGAATTGAAGTGTGGTCGCAAGGAGTCCAGTGGACAATTGTGCGTGATGGAACTAACTTCGTCGTTGGTTGAAGAAGTCAAATCTAAGCGGTTGGATGACTCTCGATTCTTCGATTGCGTGACGAAGTAAAGAAAGGAAAAGCCCCAGGATTCGTGGTACAAGATGATGGAGTTACGAGATTTCAGAATCGACTTTGCGTTCCCGTCTTTGATAATTTGAGACGGACAATTCTCAAGGAAGCTCATAGCGCGCCTTATTCTATTCACCCGGGAGCATTAAGATGTATAAGGATCTAAAACAAAACTTCGGTGGGGGAATATGAAAAGGACGTGGCGAATATGTTTCAAAATGTTTGACTTGTCAAGAGTTAAGATTGAACATCGGCGACACGCGTAATGTTAAAACCGCTTCCGATTCCCGAGTGGAAGTGGGAGGATATCTCGATGGACTTCATCACCAATATGCCTAGGACCAAGACGGGAATGAACATGATTTGGGTTATAGTTGATCGACTAACCAAATCGGCTCATTTCCTAGGAATTAAAGACACATGGGGACCCGAGAGATTGGCGCGAGTATTTATTACGGAGATAGTCAGATTGCATGGGACGCCGAAGACCATTATTTCGGATCGAGATGGCCATTTCGTGTCGCATTTTTGGAAGGCAGTTCATAGGGCTCTGGGACCGAGCTGAACTTTAGCACGGCTTATCATCCTCGAGACGGACGGCGATCCGAAAGGACTATTCGAGATAGAAGACATGCTTAGAGCTTGTGCCTTGGGTAGTCGATTGATCGGGAAGTTCACTTGCCGTTGATTGAATTCACATATAACAATAGTTGGCATGCTTCTATTAAGATGGCACCGTTCGAAGCTTTGTACGGAAGGAGATGTCGATCACCCCTATGCTGGGATGATTCTTCGGACTTGATTGGAACGGAACCGGAATTGATAGTCCAGACTCAAGAGAAGATAGCTTTGATTCGAGAAAGACTGTTAACTGCCCAGAGTCGACAGAAGTCTTATGCAGATGTACGTCGTCGCCCTCTAGAGTTCGACATTGGGGACCACGTACTATTGAAGGTGTCTCCTACACGAGGGATTTTCCGTTTTGGGAGGAAGGGCAAACTAAGTCCGAGATATATCGGACCATTTGAGATCCTAGAGAGAGTTGGGGATTTAGCATACAGGTTGGCCTTACCACCATCGCTGAGTCACGTTCACACTGTGTTTCATGTATCCCAATTACGGAAGTATGTGCCAGATCCCAATCATGTTATTGATTTCGACGAGATTGAGATAGCTAATGACGGAACCTTCGAAGAGCGACCAATCAAGATACTAGAGAGACGAGTCAAGCAGTTGAGGAATAAACCGATCTCCCTGGTGAAAATTCAGTGGTCTCGACATGGAGTCGAAGAAGCCACTTGGGAGACAGAGGAGAGTATGAAGTCGAGATACCCGGAATTGTTTTCGTTTTAAGTTTGGGCGAAACTTCTTTTAGAGGGTAGTATGTAATGCTCGGATAAATGGTGTATTTACCTTGTATTCGACCTTGTATTATTTCGACTTCATGATGTTATAAATCATAGTGGTTTCCGTATTTCGTATCCTTACGTTTAGGGTATCTACGGATTCGCATGCGTGTTTCGCACGTGTTAACGTCGTTATCGACGGCCATAACGTGCGCTAAGATCGCAGATACGTGCGTTATCTTAAGTGGTTAACGTACGTAAGCTAAGTCAACTTGGGATCGGATAAGGGTCGGCGTGTGGGGGCCGAGGAAGGGGCCGGGGAAGATCCGTGTGATTTCCGAATGAACCTGGACATAGGTGTTACGTACGCTATGGTTCATGTTTAACGACGCTAAGGACATGGATATTACGTCGTAAAACCCTTTTCGATTACGCACGTAAGGAAATGGCGAAATCGGGCGGTGAGTTACGGTCGATGACTACGACGCTATAGTTAGGGTATAACGTCGTTAAGCTTATTACGTACGTAAGGTTTATTACATAACGTCGTAATGTCCGAATTCTATTTATAGACTTGACCCTATTTCATTTCTCACCTTTCTTTTGGCGATTTTTCGTGTTCGAGATCTTTCATCACCTCTTATCCTCCCTATCATCTTTTGGGACGATTCTTGGGAAGCATAGTCCATGTAGATTGGTGTTCAAACTTAAGGTGGTTGAGTTTGTTCAAGTTCTTCCTTGTTCATCTATTTGTTGAGGTATGTGATCTTTCACCAACTAATTTTAGCATGATCTTAGTAATGCTTTGGACCTGTTTTGAGTAGGCCAAACCAGTTTTCTTTTGAGGAGCCTTTCATCTTGGTTTAGAAGATTGAATTCAATTATTTTCGATTCCTCTTGATTGTAGTAATCGTTGAGCAACCTCTATTGATTAGACTATTGATTAGTGTATCTTGAGATTTATAAACCCATCATATCTAGTTTTCGAAGATTATCTTAGTCTAGGAGAATGTTTTGATCGAACATTTTCGGTGAAGGATTAATGGATTGAACTTAAGGATTAATTCGTAGAAGGAGATTTGGAACTAGTCTTTATGATAATTCATCGAAGTTCGGATATCTTGTTATTATAAAACATGATTAGAATCCTCCTAGGATGAATTCCATGTTATGTAGCAACAATCAACCGAAGGAATTGTGTTAGGACAGAATAGTCCATCGCCATAATAGATGCACCATGCCTCCTTATGATTCATTTGATGATTTCAACGATTATCCGGAACTATGGGTCATACCGACGTTATTGTTTGATGAAGGTTTGCATTCCGGTGAGCCGACCGAGTGAGAATTCTCCGAACGAATTGAAGACTGTTGATAGTAGAAATTCTTGTCGCCATTGTTGAGGCAAGTATCGTATTTGAAAGTTTGTGAGAAATTGTTGAATTTGATCATGCATATGGTTTATTCGTATTGTTGATATGAGATTATCATTACAATTGCTATCGAGTTAACATACGTTCACATTGATGAATATGTCGATTTTCTTGCATATGTATATGCATAGTTGTGTTTATGTGTAAGTTGTGATGATCCGATGGGATCAAGCGATCTATGCTGAGGGCGCTGGATCGGATGTCCACCTCGTGTTGATCCGACGGGATCATCTTGGGATCTAGGCTGAGGGCGCTGGATCATTGGACGGGTTTTTCCACCTCGTGTTGGTCCGACGGGATCATCTTGGGATCCATGCTGAGGGCGCTGGATCGTTGGAATACCCATGTTGTGTTGATTGAATCTCGTGGATTCGTATTGGTGGATTCCGGTAGTGGAAGTCCATATTGTGTATGATTTTATGCATAGTTGTTGCATATTTGTGTGTTCCGATACTTGTACTAGCATTGTTTTGCTAACCCCCTCGGGGGTGGACATTTGTTTTGATGTTCAGGTAGCCGAGGAGCGGGGAAGCAGCCACAGTACCATCATGACGATGAAGTTGCTCAGTGATGTTAGTCGTTTGTCGTCTTTGTGATTTGTCTTCTTGGTCTTTTTTTTTCTAGTACTCGAGTACGCGTGTCTTTTTAAGATCATTTCGATATGGTTATAATATAACTGTTGGAATCAATTTGCTATTTGGATTTCGGTGATATTATTGGTTTATATTTACATTTCTTTTAATCAGCCTTGTAAATCCTTACTTAAAGGATTTACGGCGCTGTAATTATTCCGATTATTTCGGGGTGTTACAGTTGGCACGTGCAAATGAAAGACACAAGCTGTTGGGAAAAACAAACACCCTGTATCGAATCAGCCGGGATACCCGATCCCTGTATCGATTGTTATTTGTTATTGAGAAGGTTTTGACATATATGCCAAATACAGTAAAGGAAAACTGTATCGAGGCTTCAAGGCTTTATCCTGTATCGAAGACCTGCCTCGAATCAGCATCAGTGAAGCTCGTCAGTACAGCAAGAAGACTTGTAAAAAGACCAAGTATGGAAACTGTCTCGATGCTCTATATACAGTCATCTTCCATACAGTTCACAAAAGGACAAGAAAGAACACAAGTCAAGTTCCGTTGAACAAAGAAGTATTTAAATACTCAAGGATAATGTATTTAAATACTGTCAGTCTTCAGATCTTCAGAATCCCGCGAAATTCGGATCATGTCATATTCCCGTTGAAGGAAATCTTATTCAAATGGATATCTCAACGGATACTTTCTTCAGAGACTATATATATCCTTGAAGACATTGAAGATCAGTGACCTCAAGTAACATAACTCTCAAGCTATCAAAGTTATCATCTGAGCAAACATATCTCCAAAGCATACTGCAAGTTAGAACGAAAGAGATATACAGTGCTCAACATCAAGAACAGCTAACATCAGCTCAAGAACTTGATATTCAATGCTGCTGTTCTTACCTGGTTACCTACCTTTTACCTCTGTGTAAAAACCGAGCTCTGTGTGAACTCAACAAGTTATTCTGAGCTGTGTGGGACGAATAAGGACGAAGCTTTGGAAATGTGTGTGAAGAAGCTAGTCAAGAAGGAAGCTTTAACCAATCTGTGTGAACGGTTGAAAGCGACATTCTTTGTATCAATCTGTGTGAACGATACAAGGATAGGTTTGTTTATAATTACGTAGTTGTGTACGCAGTAATTATAATAAACTTTTTACTCCTGTGTGGAGGACCAGTGGACGTAGAGTGGTTTACCTCGAACCACTTAAATTACTGTGTCATTTACCTTCTGCTTTTACTGTTTGAAATAACTGTGATATACTAAGTATACACCAAATACGTCGTTGCTGTATCCACGGCAACTAACTGTATCCAAGACTTCCGCTACGCACTCAGATTTAGATTCCGTACAGTTTGTTGTTTAAATGATTTTCCAAACTGTATCCAGTATACTTAAGTGGCCAACAAGTGGTATCGGAGAGGTTGATTCTAAAAAGAATCAGTCGTATTTCTTTTTAACCGAATCAGATTCAAATCACTTATTTTCAAAACATTTTCTTTCATTCCTATATTATCAGTATGGATACTTCTATGATTAACAAAGTCCCTATGTTCTCTATTAACGAATTTGACGACTGGAGAATTAGAATGGAAGCTCATCTTGCAGCAATGCACGAAGAGATGATTTTTGTTATACAGGATGGTCCGATCAAGATCATGAAGGTCAATCCAGCCGCAAGGATTGAGGGCCAAGCCCATGCTGAAATGCTCTAGAAAGAACGCGAGCAATGGACAACCGATGAAAGGAAGCGAGCCAATCTCGACAACGTGGCTAAGAACGCGTTATTTGTCACTTTTGACAAAGGCACGTTCTCAAAGGTAAAGAGCTGCAAAAGCGACGAAAGAAATCAGGATAAACTCAAGTTAATTTGTGAGGCCAGGCTCTCAAAAGAAAACAAGATTTCAAAACTTACTCAAGAATTTGAATCTTTTGAAATGAAACCAACGGAAACACTTGAGGAACTTGACCTCAGTTTCGGTATTGTTGGTGAACTTGAAGCGTTGGGCAAGATTTACACCCAAAAGGAGAAGAACTTAAAAATTTTCAGATCTCTCCCAGCCCGATGGGACATTAAGACCACAGCTATGCGTGTATCCTGTAATCTTAATGAAATATCCACTTTTGATCTCTTCTCTGACCTTAAAGCTTTTGAGTATGACATTGACAGAAGAGAGAAAGCTGAAGAATCTCCTTCAAAGGTTACAACTCTCGCTGCTGTATCGAACCGTCGACACAACATGCCTAGCTCGTCGAAACCCGGTCACAAGAATGCTGACAGTGACGACGACATCCTGTCACAAGATGAAATGGCACTTCTAATGCATAAATTCAAAAAGTTCATCAAACAGTCTGGAAAGACTCCCTACAGGCCCAAACCTGTCAACAAGGTAAGTACCGAAACATCATCTGGTGATGCTAACCTGTGTTATAATCACAGGAAACCGTGCCATTATGCAAACAAATGTCCTCATCCCAAAGTCCAAAGATTGCCTGAGGTCGAGCAACAAGAGAGAGATGAAAGAAGACGTGCTTGGAAAGACAAGCTCAAGGCCCTAATTGGAGAATCAGAAGCCTCCCCCACACCATCCAAATCAGCAGAATGTCTTCAGGTGGTCACTGAAAGTGATTCATCTGACGATGAGTTCGATGATAAAGCATACATGTGCTTTATGGCCAAAGATGTTCCAGAAGGTGAAGACAGCGATGATGAGGTAAGTTCAACCTCAGTTATTCCACCTAATGCATCTCATACTTTCGAAAATATGATGAATGAATTCAAAAACATTCAAAAGGCCCATGAGACTCTAAAAACTGAGAATATACAACTTCAATTAACAAATCTAGAGCTGAAAGATGAGAATGACTTGCTGAAGATAAACTATGAAAATATGTCTCTTGATTGTGAAACAAGCAAGGTCGATTTTGAAAAACTCATGGAGAGCAATCATCAACTTGCTCATGAACTAAATGAGGTCAAAACCCATAATGAGAGCAAGACAAATAATTTGGTTCTACTACAAACCAAAATTACAACTCTCGAGAAGCGAGAAACTGAACTTGAGACCATTCTGAAGTCTTTTGAAAAATCGTCCAAAAGAATGGAAGAAATTCTGAGCACTGGGCAACATGCTCATGATAAAAGTGGCTTAGGATACAGCTCATGTTCGAATAAAGGTAAAACTAGTACTGTGTTCGTCAAGAGTGTGGAACACATTCCAGAATCGGAAGATACTCCTAGTCCCATAAAGGAACCTGCTGTACCGAGAAAACCGAAGGCTGCAATTCCGCCCCCTCAACTCTACTATTCGAGACAGTGGAACCAACAACCACTCAGAAGGCGAAATCTAAAGCATGCTCCACAAGCATATCATTAAAGCCGGCAGTCATTCATAAAGAAGACGGTATCCAACCACCAAAGGCCCGCACAGCAGTACACTCAGTACAGTGCGCCTAGGTATTGGATACAGGAGCCCCGTTATCCCTCAAGACAGCAGATGCCAGTTCAGTATCAACAACAGCATTGGGAATCCAACTGGAGACCCAGAAGACAAGCTGTTAGGCCTAAGAAAATGGCTCCACCTCCTAGACGGCACTCGTACTGGAATAATAATAATAACCCTGATTTTTACATGCATAGTAATTATCATGATTATAACAACTACGGATATGCCCCCCGTAGATATCGCAACACTGTACCGAGTACATCCTACAGTAAACCAATTGCTGTTAGGAAAATCTGGGTACCTAAAGGAACTAACATATATGGACCCAAAAATCAAAGGGGACCTAAATCTACCTAATTTCTTTGTTACAGGACATTCTAGAGGAGGATACCTGGTACTTCGATAGTGGATGCTCTCGTCACATGACTGGAGACAGGAGTAAGCTATCTGATTTTGTAGAAGGTTGCGGTCCAAAAGTTCGCTTCGGTGATAAATTTAAAGGAAGAACAAGAGGGAAAGGAAACCTACTTGTCGGGAAATTCAAGGTCACCGATGTTGCATATGTTGAAGGCTTACAGTATAATCTACTTAGTATTAGCCAGTTCTGTGATAAACAGTTCTCGGTGAAGGTCTATATAGATCGCTGTAGAGTCAAGAACACCCAAACCAAGGAAGTTGTGCTTACAGGAAGCAGATCAGGTAATATGTACATTGCTGACTGGAAGCCTATGAGCTCCTCAATTCCGTGTTTTGTTGCCAAAGGCACTGCAGATCTTAGCTGGCTATGGCACAAGCGGATGTCTCACATCAACTTCAAGACGATCAACAAGCTTTCAAGACAGGGTATGGTTAGAGGTTTGCCAGATGTGTCATTCAAGAAGGACAGCGTCTGCGGACCATGCCAGAAAGGCAAGCAAGTCAAGTCAACCCTAAAAAGCAAATCCTACCTTTCAACCCAAAGAGTGTTGGAAATGCTACACATGGATCTCTACGGTCCTGTAGACCCAGTAAGTTTGGGAGGTAAGAAATATTGCATGGTTGTTGTTGATGATTATTCCAGGTATGCTTGGACAATCTTTCTCAGCAAGAAGAAGGAAACAACATCAAGGCTGCCCGAGCTCCTGAGGAAGTTGCAGAATGAAAAAGCGTCAAGTATCGTGTGCATTCGTTCCGACAGAGGTACTGAATTTACTAACCGCTTTATAGAGCAATACTCTTCGGAGAATGGCATACAGCACGAATACTCAGCTGCCCGTACACCTCAACAAAATGGTGTTGCCGAGCGAAAGAATAGGACGTTGAAAGAAGCAACAAGGACAATGATTGCCGCAAGCAAATTGCCGCAGCGTTTCTGGGGTGAAGCAACCAATACAGCGTGCTACACTCAAAACATTGTATCGTCAACAAGCACCACAACAAAAGCGACTTACGAGGTATGGAACAACAAAACTCCATTAGTTTCGTATTTTCACATTTTTGGATGCAGGTGTTACGTATTGAACAATGGGAAGGACCAACTTAGAACCTTTGATGAAAAATCAGATGAAGGAATATTCGTAGGATACTCCTCCGTCAGCAAAGCTTTCAGAATCTTTAATAAAAGGAAGCTGACGATCGAGGAATCAGTTCATGTAGTGTTCGACGAACCACACCATGACCCTACAGGAGTAGATGATATCACTCAGGACATTCACCATCTTTCTATCTTGGATCCACCTACACCCATAGAACCTGTAGTTGATTTAGAAATCAACCCCACAGCTGTAAGAATCGATGTGGATGAAGCCGATTTGTCAAGGCTGAAGGCTGTACCACGAAACTTTCGATCTGATGCGGGATCCTGAACTAGAACCCGACCGAAGATGGTTGAGAGATCACCCACAAGAGCTGATCATTGGAAACATTAATGCCGGTGTTTCTACTCGTAGGAGAATACAGAGTACACAAGGAAATGTACTTTGTGCACAAGAAGAATCTAATGCTGAAGTCTCACAGTTTCCTGAATAGAAATCTCAATCCGAACTTAGGAGACTCAATATGTGCACTATCGCTGTATTCTTAGCCCAGTCCGAACCTGTTTCGACCATAGACGCTCTTAACAACTCTCATTGGATAACTTCTATGGAAGAAGAGCTTAACGGTTTCGAAAGAAACAATGTATGGTATCTTGTACCCAGACCGACACACCAATCGGTTATAGGAACCAAATGGGTATTTCGAAACAAAAAGGATGGTAATGGACTTATCATAAGGAACAAATCCAGACTAGTAGCACAAGGCTATTGTCAGGAAGAAGGAATCGACTATGATGAAACCTTCGCCCCTGTAGCGAGACTAGAAGCCATTAGGATATTTTTAGCCTTTGCCGCCCATAAGAGTTTTATCGTATACCAAATGGACGTCAAAAGTGCTTTCCTGAATGGAGAGCTTTCAGAAGAAGTTTATGTTGAACAACCACCAGGGTTTGCCAACACAGACGGTATCGATCTAGTTTACAGACTAAGGAAAGCGCTGTACGGACTTAAACAAGCCCCTAGAGCCTGGTACGAAACCCTGTCCCAGTATCTAACCAACAACGGATTTGAGAAGGGTGCTGTCGACAAAACCTTGTTCAAGATACAGGAAGGTGATGACCTTCTAATGGTACAAATCTATGTCGATGATATTATTTTTGGTTCAACTAACCTTGCTATATGTCAAAGGTTCTCACATCTCATGCAAAGCAAATTTGAAATGAGTATGATGGGGGAACTTAGTTATTTCCTAGGTTTGCAGGTAAAGCAGTTGCCTACAGGTATATTCATCAACCAGGAGAAATACAGAAAGGAGCTTCTCAACAAATTTGGAATGAACAATTCCAAATCCTCGCCAACCCCTATGAGCACTTCCGTGCAAATTAGTGCTGATGAAGCCGGAAAGCCGTTTGACCAATCACTCTACAGGAAGCTCATCGGTTCGCTCCTGTACCTAACGGCTAGCAGCCCGATATCCGATTCTTTGTTGGAGTGTGTGCGAGATACCAAGTTGCACCTAAGGAATCACACTTCAATACAAACTAAACGAATCTGAAGTACATTAAAGGAACAATCGATGCAGACTATGGTATCCTAAGGAAGGCGGATTCGATTTAGTTGGATACACGACTCGGATCTCGGAGGTCGCAAGCTAGATAGGAAGAGTACAAGTGGAACTTGTCACTTTCTCGGACCTAGACTCGTATCTTGGTTCGGTAGAAGCAATTGGCTAATTCTCTTTCCACGGTGAATCAGTACTATCTTCTTTGGTAGGCTGCCGTATGCGAATCCTTTGGATGCAGCAACAACTGTCAGATTATGGAATCGATGCTAGAGAGACTCCAATCATGTGTGATAGCACGAGTGCAATTGCAATCACGCACAATCCTGTTTTGCACTCGCGCACTAAGCATATCAACATGAAGCATCATTTTATCAGGAATCATGTCGAGAACAAGGATGTTCGCCTGGAAAAAGTTCATACAGACATCCAGCTGGCAGACATTTTCACCAAGCCTCTCGACACAGCAAGATTCAACATGCTAAGAACAGAATTGGGAATACTGCAGCCACACTCCCTGTAAGTAAATTTATTTTTTTTTACTCAACAATTGAGGGGGAATGCTGTAAGACCCGTGAATACAGTATCCAACATTAATTATCTGTACACTCAGAAACATCAATACAGTACTGTAGCGAACCAAGGCATATGAATCCTACAGCTGATGTGTGCAATAATTAAGGGGGAATATCAGGACCCATGAATACAAAGATTAATCCAAATATTGTCATATGGAATTTAAAACCTATTAGTACCTTTTTAAGGGGGAACGTCAGACGACGGAGAACAAAGACATACTATAGGATTTCGATTCGAGATATAATATAATATTATTTCCTTTTAAAATAATTTTTGTCCACGTGCCCTGCTTTTACGTCAAACGTCATGTTCATTAAATGCCTTACACGACATCTGGACAATCAATCTCAAAAGCCGCGATGTTTTTAAATTGTTTATTATTTTTAAACCGCCGTTTTAGGCATTTAGGGTATCAACCTATGTCGAAGTGGGACCATTGTATTTTAAAACCTTTTAATGGATTAGCGTACCAGTTACACTGAATCCATCTTGACCGTTGATTTCAAAACCGGTTCCCATCCCTTAAAATCTGACCATTCGTACTCTGCAAACCCTATTTCGCCGCCCAAGTATAAAAGGATCAGATCTCGCCATTAGAGACTCTTTACGCTTTCGCAATTACAAGAGTTCTCAAGCAAACAAATTACATATTTTCTCGCATATTCATCATGATTTTCTCGCTTTCTTCCACCTTCGTTTTAAGAAAACATCCATGGCTAGTCAATCTTCTTCCCCCGTTCTGAAGAAAACCTCCAACATCATTGATAGCCGGATCTTCTCGAAACCTGTCATCATCGAGCGTATCATCTCGGAAATCAACGACACCGAACCAATGGAGTATATCATTACTCGTCTTGAACAACAAGGTCTCTATCGCTTCGGAAGCAAAACCGCTGACAAATACGACGCCCATCTGGTTGAGGAATTCTACCTCAACGCCGCCGTTCGTTTTCTCTCACTAGCCCAGGGAGGACACGTTGCTGACATCACTGCAACAGTCCAAGGAGTGCAAATCTGCATCAATAGCGACATACTTCAGAAAATCTACAGGCTGCCCGCCGACGGCCTGACCATGGACCAGCTTGAGACGTTTGGGTCTCAAGAGCTGATTACCAAGTTTTATGGACTTTTTACCGGGTCCAAAGTGGTTGATATGGTGACAACCACCTGTCACAAGAAAAATTTTCTTCTCTATTTCGTTTATCTGCATGACTTCTGTTCCAGAATCATTGAAAATCGAACCGGTGCGTTCGAGATGTGCACGAACCTAAGGTTCAGAATGATGGTAGCTATTTTGACCTGTGAAAAGGTCAATTGGTGCCAAATCATTCTGAAATGTCTTCAAGAAGAGGTGTGCAAGCTTGCCACCCAAAAGAAATCATTTGGTTTAATGCTGAACTACATCCTGACAAGGTGCGGAGTGATGCAATCCGCCGATGCCAAGAAAAATAGCTCCAGGATATATTTAGGAGGCGTCAAACCCACTGCTTATAACCAGAGCACCATGCATGCCAACCATCCGCAAACCAGGCACATGCCTATTTCTGACAACCCCAGAGATGAAACCGTGAAGGTCCCAGAAATGGAATCTTCAAAGAAGAAGCGCAAGCGTTCTCACAGCAAGAAGCACTCTGCTGGTGAGAAATCGAAGAAGAGACTTCGGAGGCTCTCAAAAATCAAAACCAAGCACTCCGAAGATGTCTCGCCCGTGGCGCAACCCACTGAAGAACCCCAGGGCCCAACCCCTGTGGAAGAGATGTCTCCTACTGCATCGACAGTAGATCCCGAGCCTTTGGCGGCTACGACGGATATAGAGACATCTGCCAACGCTCAAGACGTTAGCACGTCGGCTGCCCATTCGGAGCCAAAAGCTACCTCTCCTCTACGGGATCCCACCCCCGCAGATCCAATTTCCTTCGGGCACCATCCCCGCAAGGAGTCCATCTTCCGTGCAGGATCCCATACTGCACGAATCCTCAAACAGCGTCTCCAGACGTGATTCAAGTCCCTCCCCGACTCAATCATAAATCAAACACTTCTTTCGGTTCAAATTGAACAAGCGTACGAAAGATTTCTGCAATGGAAAGGCTATATGCTAGCTCATTTCACACCTGCATAACTGGAGCGAATGGAGCCACGAAGAGAGATTTGTCTCCGAAGTAACAGACTCAACTGAAATTGAGGCCCTGCTTCGATGGGACAACGCTTCCTGCAAAGATCTCATTGAAAGCCACCTGCTGCACAAATCTGACGCCAGAAGAAAAGGAAAGAAGAAGTCAGAGGACTCTCCCATCAATCCAAAAGACAACGACGATCATGACTCAGATGATGACGACGATGCTCTTCAAGTAGGTCTGAGAATGAGCCGTGAAGAGGCTGAAGCCCGAGCCGCCTCTCCACCCAGAAACGACGAAGGACCTTCTAACCAAGCCAATCCACCTTCGCCACAGCCGGAGAACATTCCCGACCAGGAGGAATCAGTCCCTCCAGTCGCGGAAGATCAAGAAATTTTGGAACAGGCACCCGAGCCTGTTGCGACCGAAGAAGCCATTCCTGCCAACCAACAGGAGGATTCAGTCCCTCCTGCATCCATATCTGCCGAAGAACCTTCGCCACAGGACGCTTCTGAACCATCTGTCGCCGAACCCCAAGAAGCTGCCCCCGCCCCTGCAACCTTGGAATCCGAGGACGATAACGAACCTGAGGATGTCCAACTTACTTCACGTCCATCCGTGAATGTAAGGAGGTTGAACGGTGCTGAAGACTTCGCCCAGCCTGACTCTCCTATCTCTGCTGCACGTAAAGAGCGCCTGCGAGCTCTTGGCCTTCAGACTGTATTTATCCAAGATGCAGTAAACGCTCTATCTTCTGTTGAAAAGGCACTGAATTGGATGCACACCTCTGCCGTAGAAGAAATGACCACTCTTCAACACGAAGTCTCTCGAGTTGTCGACGCATTCATCCTTCTACCAGAAGTTTTCAAGCAAGCCTTGAAGATCATGGAAGATAAACAAGAGCAACTGCTGAAGGAGGAAGCTACAAAGACAAGAATTGCTGAAGCCAAGACCGCCTGTGCAATGATTGAGAACAGCTCTCAGCTGCGTGCGCACGACAAATGCATTAAAGATATGTCGCAGACTCTTTCCTCCCTTGTTGAAAGAATAACCAGCATCGAGACCAAACAGGACGCCGCTCTTGAAATCCTGCAAAGTCTTGATGAAGCCAAAAAGGGGGAAGAGGCACGAGAAGCTGCAAGGATAATAAGACTGCAACAGGAAAGGGAATTTGAGGCTGCTCGAGCAAGATCGGCCGCATTGAACAAGCTAGCATCTCAACCCCAAAGCTTTAGAATTTCAGGCTCCAGACCGGAATTCCATGACCCAAATGTCCCTTGGCAAAATCTTATCCAAAGACCTTCAGAAATACGTCTGCCGACCAACCACAACCCAACTGCCGACGAAGTGAAGCAATGGAGGAAGAATGAACTGATGAGATATTTTGTCAGACTCATCAGGGAATCCGCCATCTTCAAAAATTATAAGACGTTAGCGGAGGCAGCAGACAAGTTTTCAAAGATGCTAGAAGAAGGTAAGCTCCCTCTCCAAGTCGAAATGAAATCAAAACATAGAAGAGGAGATCGGGTCACCCATCCAGAAGATTGGATACTTGCCTTTGATCGTTCATATGAAGGAAGAGCGATTTACCAGGAACGAGGCAATGATTCACTTCAAAACTGGTGGCGCGGCACCGAGTTCGAGCAAGGAAAGAGACCATGGAGGCATGCGGATTATAAATAAAGAGCTGAAATTTATGTATATTATTTTTGTTTTTGTAATTTCTATTCGAAACAGCAAACTTTGTACTCAATCTTTTTGAACATCAATAAAATAGTTTGTTTGTCTTGAAAGATTACAACTCGTAATCTACTGTGTTAATGTATGATTACTTTAAATTGTTTGATAGAAATCTCAAGTTAGATAAACTTGATTGAAAAACAAGCTGTACGAACTAGTCTACGAACAGTTCATAATTTCAGTTGTAAACTTAGAATACATTGTAAGATTGTGCCTGCGCGCCAATCATAGGCTTAAGTTGTAATAAATCTCAAACTGTATCGAACTTGCCTACGAGCAGTTCATTATTGTAGACTAAGTCACTAAGTCAGACCTATTGACAAAAGACCAAGAAATCTGCCAGAAGTCATCGAAGAAGAATGCTTCATAAAGAAGGTTTTGGCATCATCAAGAAGACTCGAAGAGTTGAAGTAAGTTAATCTTGGCAAATTGTCAAAAAGGGGGAAATTGTTGGGAAAAACAAACACCCTGTATCGAATCAGCCGAGATACCCGATCCCTGTATCGATTGTTATTTGTTATTGAGAAGGTTTTGACATATATGCCAAATACAGTAAAGGAAAATCAGACGAGGCTTCAAGGCTTTATCTCAGATTGAAGACTGCCTCGAATCGGCATCGGTGAAGCTCACAAGACAAAGAAGAAGACTTGTAAAAAGACCAAGTATGGAAACTGTCTCGATGCTCTATATACAGTCATCTTCCATACAGTTCACAAAAGGACAAGAAAGAACACAAGTCAAGTTTTGTTGAACAAAGAAGTATTTAAATACTCAAGGATAAAGTATTTAAATACTGTCAGTCTTCAGATCTTCAGAATCTCGCGAAATCCGGATCATGTCATATTCCCGTTGAAGGAAATCTTATTCAAACGGATATCTCAACGGATACTTTCTTCAGAGACTATATATATCCTTGAAGACATTGAAGATCAGTGACCTCAAGTAACATAACTCTCAAGCTATCAAAGTTATCATCTGAGCAAACATATCTCCAAAGCATACTGCAAGTTAGAACGAAAGAGATATACAGTGCTCAACATCAAGAACAGCTAACATCAGCTCAAGAACTTGATATTCAAAGCTGCTGTTCTTACCTGGTTACCTACCTTTTACCTCTATGTAAAAACCGAGCTCTGTGTGAACTCAACAAGTTATTCTGAGCTGTGTGGGACGAATAAGGACGAAGCTTTGGAACTGTGTGTGAAGAAGTTATTCAAGAAGGAAGCTTTAACCAATCTGTGTGAACGGTTGAAAGCGACATTCTTTGTATCAATCTGTGTGAACGATACAAGGATAGGTTTGTTTATAATTACGTAGTTGTGTACGCAGTAATTATAATAAACTTTTTACTCCTGTGTGGAGGACCAGTGGACGTAGAGGGGTTTACCTCGAACCACTTAAATTACTGTGTTATTTACCTTCTGCTTTTACTGTTTGAAATAACTGTGATATACTAAGTATACACCAAATACGTCGTTGCTGTATCCACGGCAACTAACTGTATCCAAGACTTCCGCTACGCACTCAGATTTAGATTCCGTACAGTTTGTTGTTTAAACGATTTTCCAAACTGTATCCAGTATACTTAAGTGGCCAACACAAGCTGTCTTTTTATAAACTGCAGAGTTCGTTACGTACATTATCGCATAAATATAACGTATTTTAATACCTTTACGTACGCTACACGTAAAATGTTACGTACGTAATCTGCCTCTAGAGGCTACTGCCTGTAACACCCCCAGAGCAGAACGGGAATATTACAGCGCGGTGGGCCCCGAGATGGAACCCACAAGGCTGAAGGAAAGTTTTCGCAAACATTTACAAGTATCCAAGAGGTTAACGACGGTACTATCTATTTAAAATATTCGAAGAATTTATAAAATTCGTTTATCAAAACCGTCGTGAAAACTCATTTGAAACCACAAGGCCCGAAACGCCAAAACTCAATTGTTTAAGAACATACGTTCAACTATCGCTTACATGTACCGACAGAATAGATTTAGAGAACGATTTCCAAAGTAACCTAAGTTACCAGATACCAAAAGACCATTTAAAAATACTCACACAGCGGGTAAGGACAAACTATTAAAATACTCTAACAGCGGAATACAAGAACTGATCAGGAAACTCAATACACAAATACATGCTCTAGCCAGTATCCTCCGGGAAGCTCATCTCTCCACGGCCGCTACAAGCTTGATAATCCAAGAACCTAAAAAGAAAGCCCACGACGGGGTCAACCATAATATCCAACAATGATAACCATCACATCACGTCAATAATTACATATCAATGGAAATACTAAGTAAGAATACGACTAATGTAATCTTACTGTCGTAACTTTACGAAAATCCATGATTCGTATCCTTAACAACACAATAAGATAATACCGAAATATCTGTATGGTATCTCAACAATACCCAAGGTTCTCAAAACATTATCATAACTTGCGATACGGAAATTATACCAACTCTGGCCAATTCAATCCATCGGATAACGTCGACAATTCCAATACGATAATCGATTGTCCATCAAAGACAAGTACCAAGGAAATACGGAACATACCTCAAGATACAAATTACCATGACAATCATGTCAGTCTAATCCGAGATCAGATCAACACAACATACGGACATGGTCCTAACACAAGACCTACAAATGCATACTCATATGACATCAATATGATCACAACAATAACGACAATGTATAGTTATGGCAAACTCATAATATACATATGCACAACAACAACACATGGGTAATCCGATGATCCATCGTTCACTGCCTAGATCCCAAGATGATCCCATCAGATCAACACGAGGTGGAAAACCTGTCCAATGATTCAGCGCACGCTAGCATAGATCCCAAGATGATCCCATCAGATCAACACGAGGTAGACATACGACAACAATGCACAAATGCATATTAACAATAATACACAAATGCATGACAACAACAATACACAAATGTATCAGAACATGATCGACACGAAATGACAAAAATGATTAGAGTACTTGCCCCAAGTCCTTCGAGAGCAATCTCGATGTCTAAACCATCACCAACCATTATCCTCAATATTCGACGGTCTAAATGTCACGGACGGTAGATAATTCATATCTTCGTCTTTATCACAATATATCCTTGATATACAAGTATACCAATAACAAAAGTAAATCATATACATTATGATTTAGATTCCCAAAACTCGAATACGATTTATAATCCCAAATCTCCTGTGATTACGATTATAAACATTGCTATACAAATTATACCCAAATGAAACGGAAACCATTCATTAAATACTATAAACTGAGCAAGTAATAACTTACCTCGATACCAATGAAGTCGTTACCAATTCCATTGCCGTCATCTACAAGTCCCTTGGCCCTGATCAATGCAATTCACAAACATTCTCAAACACGACCGCAAAGCGTGGTTCTAATCACCAATCAATAATCTCAACCTATTACAATAATCAATAGACAACAAGTTCGATAACAATCAACAATCGATAAAACCAAATCACAAACCCAACGGCTTGACAAAATCTCGATTAAACACTAGTCGGATCAATCCAACTCAAACCAGCACGAATTCAGAACCACAACACGAAAATACTGCACTTTCTGCCTTCTTAGCGCACGTTAATCACTTAATGTAGCGTGCGCTAAGTTGCTCTCGTTAGCGCGCGCTACCCAGTAAGCTTAGCGTGCGCTAATGTTGTACTGATGCATGTTTTTCAGATACCAATCAACATATTGTGATTATCAAGAACACTAAGTGATTCTAAATCATGCTCATAGATATCAAAACAACGAAATCCGATATCCTTTAACATATAAGTAATCATCCAACCCTTAATCCAATTCTTATGTTCAAATATCATCTTCTTCAATATCAACATCATGAAACATTAAGAACGTAACAACACTTCCATAATCTATCATTACAGGGAGTAATCATCAACAATAACATCAACATCCGCAAAGGAGAAGGAGGATTAATCAACTTATCTCAAGAAAACGAACTACACAATACAAATCACCCAAATCATATTAATATCATCATACTCCGGTAATCCATCTCATAATCATGCTTGTCAACTTGTTTATGTAATAATCATCAACTCAAGAACATCAACATTCAATCCAAAACGAAATCCAAAGATGAAGAGTGATTACCTTTATGAAGGAATGGATTGATTTCAAGGTTGAATCTATTTCCAAGAATCACCAATGATTTCAAGAACAAAGCTTTAATCCATGATTTCCATCTTTAATCTTGTTAAAGAGGATCATCCCTCAATGTTTAGGAACTCCAAATGTCCTCCCAAGGTTCTCTCTATCGGGTGAAAGGAAAGAAATGGACGAAATGCTTCATAACACCTTTCTGTCCCTTTTTATAGAATACATTACTAGCGTGCGCTAACATCTCATGTTTAGCGTGCGCTATGACTTTAGCGTGCGCTAACTGACTTTGTTAGCGTGCGCTATCGCAGTCCAGGGGCTACTGTCTGGCTTCGTACATGCACTTACGTACGTAATGCCCATGCATTAACGTACGTAATTTACACTCTCTAGCGTACGCAAGTCCTTGCGTTTAGCGTGTGCTAATATCAGTTGACTCGTTTGTCTGTATGCTCCGAAGATTGGTCCACACGCCAAAAGTGCTGACGAGGATAAGATTCCTTTTTGTCCGTAATATCATTAGCGTGCGCTAACCTTTAGGGTTTAGCGTGCGCTAGTACTATATTACAAACATCTGTTGACTTATCAGAACGTGCGCCGAAAGTGGCCTGGTCCACACGTAGATTCCTTCTGATCTGTTCTGCATTAGCGTGCGCTATGATTTTACCTTTAGCGTGCACTACTCCTGCACGTTAGCGTGCGCTGTGTATGAGTATTAGCGTGTGCTAATCAGGCTATACCTAGCCATATTTAGCTATTCTTGTACAACGTCTCAACATACAGAATATGAACATACGGCATACTGAATACATATACTTCTTACATCCAATTGTCGACCAAGTACGACAATTATACCAATACATATGTCTCAGTCCTTCATTTATTTTACCCATACTGTACAGATTCCACGCTGCACAACATAGCTCGGATAAAATAATATTAAACAACAGTAGTGGAAATTCCGGATATTACATACTACACCACTAAAAATAAGTTTCGTCCTCGAAACTTGCAATCCGTCATAGAAAAACCAACATACCGTTCAACCAGAATATTCCGAAACTATCACGACAACGATCAATCATCATCATTAACGAATAACCAAAATAGCATACTTACAAAAGTGCAAAGTCGACGATCTCCTGAGATACTAGCAAGTGACTTCACTGTAAAGCCTCAATGCGCTTATAATCACAATTCCATAAGTCTCAACAAAATATATCATCTTCGGATGAAATAATCTATCCGTGTCAAAACCTGTCTGCCTGATCGCACAATTAAGTCCCAATTCTGATACAATCAATAATATACGATACACTGAGAAACAACTGCCGAAAACGACGACACAAATCCCGAAACATCAACATAAAATTCGAACGCTCATACGATCATTAACAATGATCAACCAATACGACCAATCCAAAGGTCAAAATGCAGCCGAGAATATCATCAACATGATAAACTCCAATATAACCAACGAACGATCAACGATAATCGATAATACCTTCACACGAGAAGCCCCAACACAGTCAACGCAGAACCACAAAAACAGATATACGAAAGAATAATATTCTCAAAATGACACACCAACCACATACAGTGGATCTCAATAAACATACCCGACTAGTGAACATATCCCTCGGCATACGAACAACCAATCACAAATCGACGAACACACCCAATCATACACGGAGTGGAAACGACCACTCAATATCCAAAACAACCAGCATGGGGGCACCATCCCCAAATCTACACTTACAAAGAAACCATTCAAAAACATTATGGTAGCGCATACGTCCTAGTTTCACAAAACCCGAAGTTCCAAAATTACATCCTGTGCATTAATTCTACATCACGCAGCATATTCTTCTTATCAACCGATCATCCCTAGATAACCAACTACCATACTGAAGTTCGAATCTTTATTCATCGTTCCATACTGACATCTTATCCAGTTCGTGAGTCACACTCAGAACTTCACCATGATATGCATTATGCACTAAATGTGTATCTATATCCATCACATTTTCAAAACTAGTTTGAAATCATATATCTCGTCAAGAAGACAAATTTTCGAAAGTTCATTCAAAAATTTCAAAACTCAAAACATAAATTTTCGTAAGACCACGAAATCAATTTTCGAAAAATTAAATCGGTTCGCTGGTGCCAAGTATTCGATAACAGTTTTCCTTCGAATCCACACGATTTCGAAGTTTTAAAATGAAACTATGCAAATGATTGACCACATCCATACTCCTGTATACCAATTCGGTTCGTCACCAATATCCACTGATATTCCATCGGAAAACCACACGATAGAGTTCCAAAATCTCAATATATACAATCCGACCCAAAAACTCCTTTTCCAGCTATGACCTGCAATGTCAACCATTAACCCATTCCTGGATTACCTCAAATATGCTATGACAAAACATTGAAACAATCAACACAGCGAAAGACTTCCCGAGAGGTTTCATTTGAACCAATAAATCAAAACCCGGAAAGGCAGAAACGAAAACGATTGATAAAGTGTTTTACAAATCTCGGGAGTTTTAAGAAAACAAAAAAAACTTTTGAAACATTAGGGTCTCAGCCCGTATCTCGTTCCGCATTACAAGAAGTTTAAAAAGTAGAAAACTCTTTTTCGGACCCAAGTCTTGAGTTATAAAACTATTTCAAAAAAATCTATTGGGTCTCGGCCCAAAATCATTTTCCATAAAACATCCGTAAAACATTCATTTTGAAAAGTATCATTTTCAAATACTCAAAAACAATTCATATATCTCAAAATGAATTAACATGACTACATGTTCTTCTCAACCATGCACAACATTTCTTCCAATTGTACAATTCTGTTCCAAACTTAACCAACATACTGATTTCCAAAATCATAGTTTTCTCAAGATCATCAATCCTGTCCCAATTCTGTCACCTTATACTGTAACGCATAATATTCTCCTGAATCTCAAAGCATATCAACCTAGAACGGCAATAAATTTCGATGAAATTCAAAAATCCAAATACTTACAGATCGTGAAGCCGACGATTCCCCGTGATACTGGCACATGTCTCGACTCTAGAAAATACTCGACACACATATTTTCAAAACACACATTTTGCAAAAGCAGTTCAACTCGTGAACACAACACAACTCTATCCGAAGAAACACGTTAACACCATTTGGAAAAGTTTGCAACAACCCCAGTACTACACTGGTAAATCACCTAACGCACAAGCCCGAGTGAACACCAAAAACTCACGGCTCTAATATTTGTCAAATCGACAACTCGAATGACGTGACAAAAACACGACCCAACTCGACCCGACTGCCTAGGTTTTCTCAACCTAAGCTCCTATACCATATTCTGCAACACCCCCAGAGCAGACCGGGAATATTACAGCGTCGTGAGCCCCGAGATGGAACCCACGAGGCTGAAGGAAAGTTTTCGCAAACATTTACAAGTATCCAAGAGGTTAACGACGGTACTATCTATTTAAAACATTCGAAGACTTTATAAAACTCGTTTATCAAAACCGTCGTGAAAACTCATTTGAAACCACAAGGCCCGAAACGCCAAAACTCAATTGTTTAAGAACATACGTTCAGCTATCGCTTACATGTACCGACAAAATAGATTTAGAGAACAATTTCCAAAGTAACCTAAGTTACCAGATACCAAAAGACCATTTAAAAATACTCACGCAGCGGGTAAGGACAAACAATTAAAATACTCTAACAGCGGAATACAAGAACTGATCAAGAAACTCAATACATAAATACATGCTCTAGCCAGTATCCTCCGGGAAGCTCATCTCTCCACGACCGCTACAAGCTTGATAATCCAAGAACCTAAAAAGAAAGCCCACGACGGGGTCAGCCATAATATCCAACAATGATAACCATCACATCACGTCAATAATTACATATCAATGGAAATACTAAGTAAGAATACGACCAATGTAATCTTACTGTCGTAACTTTACGAAAATCCACGATTCGTATCCTTAACAACACAATAAGATAATACCGAAATATCTGTATGGTATCTCAACAATACCCAAGGTTCTCAAAACATTATCATAACTTGCGATACGGAAATTATACCAACTCTGGCCAATTCAATCCATCGGATAACGTCGACAATTCCAATACGATAATCGATTGTCCATCAAAGACAAGTACCAAGGAAATACGGAACATACCTCAAGATACAAATTACCATGACAATCATGTCAGTCTAATCCGAGATCATATCAACACAACATACGGACATGGTCCTAACACAAGACCTACAAATGCATACTCATATGACATCAATATGATCACAACAATAACGACAATGTATAGTTATGGCAAACTCATAATATACATATGCACAACAACAACACATGGGTAATCCGATGATCCAGCGTTCACTGCCTAGATCCCAAGATGATCCCATCAGATCAACACGAGGTGGAAAACCCGTCCAATGATCCAGCGCATGCTAGCATAGATCCCAAGATGATCCCGTCAGATCAACACGAGGTAGACATACGACAACAATGCACAAATGCATATTAACAATAATACACAAATGCATGACAACAACAATACACAAATGTATCACAACATGATCGACACGAAATGACAAAAATGATTAGAGTACTTGCCCAAGTCCTTCGAGAGCAATCTCGATGTCTAAACCATCACCAACCATTATCCTCAATATTCGATGGTCTAAATGTCACGGACGGTAGATAATTCATATCTTCGTCTTTATCACAATATATCCTTAATATACAAGTATACCAATAACAAAAGTAAATCATATACATTATGATTTAGATTCCCAAAACTCGAATACGATTTATAATCCCAAATCTCCTGTGATTACGATTATAAACATTGCTATACGAATTATACCCGAATGAAACGGAAACCATTCAATAAATACTATAAACTGAGCAAGTAATAACTTACCTCGATACCGATGAAGCCGTTACTGTAACACCCCCAATCCGCTCAGGGATATTACACGCCGTAGAACCTTTCCTCAATGATCTACCACGCTGGTAACGACACATAACAACTCAACCATGCCTTTAAGGCTAAAACGACTCGGTAGACCGATTTGGTCTTTCAATAAATACATACAACTCAAATACAACTTATGCCCACGCAGGGGTCAAATACAACCACACCCGTACAACGGGAAAATATAGCAGCGGAAAAATAGAGTACAACTGAACCAATAAACAAAGTACGGTTCCTCATGTGATTAGTATCGATCATCTTTCATCATCCTTCGTGCCGACCCTGTGTTATGCTCCAAAACCTGAATGCAAAAACAGACATCCACCCCCCGAATACTCGGGGGTTAGCAAAATTCCACTGTTTTGCTAGTGCAAGAACAAAGTGCAAATACGAGCCATACAATTCACATTCCACGAATAACAATAACCAGGAATCCTCAAGGTTCCAAACGAAACGAAAAGCACTTCTCGAGGCAAGAATTTGAGAAAACATTTCAAAATCGAAATATCATAAATCAATGGAAGTAATTTATAAAACGGTTTAGAATGCCATCGAGAGTTTTAATAGAAAACAATTTAGGATTATCAAATCCTACTTTTCAAAATCCAAAGACAAAAGGGGTCACCGCCCCAAAGGTTTACTTTCTGAAAAATGACATTAACCAAACCGTTGGGATTTTAGCCCCAAATCCGTAAAATGACTTTTACAAACCATTGGGATTTTAGCCCCAAATCTCAGCAACTCACAGTACACAAGAACGACCACAAGGTTCGTCTCCCAACATCAAAATCCACAAATAAAAGATTTAAAACAAACAACAAAATACTCTAGTGCCATCCTAGCCAAGTAGGTCAAACGAACAACTTACCTCTTACACACTTAGTCAATGCATGCAATCATGAAAACCGTTCGAAAGCACTCATTTCCGGAAATGCCATAATCAAATCACATTTGTAAAAATGCACCACAATTAACCATGGATCCACCCCTCCGTGGACCCCTACCGAGACCCCGTCGGATCTAACCCTGTTGTTACCCAAAATATTATCCGGAGGTAATATTGCTGGAATGATCGAGTAACAAACAAATGCGAGAACACTTCCGTGAGAAACTAGATAACGCAAGATTTGCCGGGGTTGTTAATCCCGGGCTTGAATGCTCTCGCGAGATATTATTAATAAATATACTGTCGAGTACAAATATTAATATTAGAAACAAATACAAGGAGTGTAAAGATTTCTAGTTATCTAGGCTTTAGAGCGCGTAGATTGCCGGAAGAACCAGATTGGTAGATCTGTGAGTTCTTGCCTAGGAGATAAGATGGATATGTATGAATATCACTATGAATGTGTAAGCAGTTGCTAAAAGAGTCTTTGATTTTCTCTTTTGTGTGTATTTTTGCACTGAATCTGTAGTCAAATTCGCCTCTCTTTGCTGCTGCGGTGAGTTCCCTATTTATAGGGGACAAGGTAGTTGGGATCCCTGGGGCGATCGCCGGCGACCGCCGTTTTTTATATTATAATAAGGTGGCCGATCGTTCCGTCACGTGGGGCTGTTCCCTTAAAGTCGTGGGCCTTCCGGAGTCAACCGTGTGAGCGGTGAGAGGCCAACACGCGTCCCAGGCGGCATGTGAGGAGGACCCACTTTGTACCTTTCGGCGGCTTTGTCGGTAGGTGAGGTAGGTGACAGGATGAGGACAAAGGTCTTTATCTGCCGGTATCTCTGAAGATCCGCATGTGGGCCACCGTCCAAGATTCGGTCTTTGATGACTTTGACGGACGCCGGACCCATACGTGGTCATGAGATGATCGTCTCTGGTCCGCTCATTATAGACGATCGTCAGATATCAAAGGATGATCGCTAGGTGCCAAAAGACGATCGCCGTATTGCGCCGAACTCTAGGAGTTTGTCCAGAGTATGTCTTCCACGATTGGCTTCTCTGGTCGTGATGCCGATCGCCTATCGACGCGTATGAATCGCCGCACAACAATTGCCCCCCAGCTCGCCTCGATGTTTGAAAACACGGGGTGAGGTGGCACTGTGGCCGATCGTCAATGTTTAAACGATCAGCCGATCTGAATTCAAATATGGATGACCTTCTTTTACGTCGGGAGCAGCGGGAAAAGAAGGCGGGCTTTTTGAAGTGGCAGGGACACGCGTCGCGCCGCGGTTGGGAAAGTCCGACGGTTTGTCAGACTTGTCGGCTGGCGTGCCCTCGAAAAGACGCGTACGCGGGATCCGAGGACATTTTTTAATGCGTCCCCACGTGACGGTTGCGATCCAGCCCTTGGGGTTTATCCTATTTGCATATAGGCCCTCGTCTCCATCTATAAAAAGGGCAGGGCTTCTCCTCTTTCAATTTTTTACGCGTCCTTGGTATCCATGGCAAATTGCGAAACTTCAGAGCTTTTTGTGCCGATCTCCTACTTTTTCTAGGTAAGAACAAATTAACCTTCTCCCTCTCTTTACTTTCTAATATGTCGGGAGGATCAAAAGCATTCGAGACCGGAAGTTCTTCCGCCACGCGTCGCCGGACGGAGGAGGTTCCGTTGGAGTGGATATGGAGACGGCCGCGAAGCTATTCGGCGGGGATTGCACCGCGGAACTCGAAGAGCTTTTCAATGAGGCCGAAGTGGCGAGGACGGCGCGGCGGCGGAGCGGGGGCTCGCCGGCGGAGGAGGATGATTTGGTGCGGGAGGCTTGGGAACGAGAGAGTAGATTCGGCCCGCCTACATGGCTTTTGCTCGGATGATGGAAACGATCGCGGACCACTGTCCCGGGTCGATTCGCGGCCTACGCCGCCGCTCACCCTTACGAACATGTGAATCGGACAGTCTTTCGGGCCGCGTCCCGTCTTCGTGGACTCTCGGGACGAATCCGAGATGCGGCGACCAATAAAGATCTGGGTCGTTGGAGGGCCAAATATCACATCCCTTCTGATGTCTCCCTTCACGTGCCCTCGGAGAATGAGCGCGCCGACCAACCGCCTGAGCACATGCTTGCCGTCAACGAGATGATTATGGAGGCGGGTCTGCGATTCCCGTTGCCATTCGCCGTCTCCTACTTGCTGATCGCCTGGAATTTGGCGCCCCTTCAACTGACGCCGAATGCTTGGCTGCAGATCATCTGCACGTTGACCCTGTTTGGCGGTCATCGGTTGTTCATATACATGCTGCGTTGGAGATGAATTATTTGTTTAAATTGGCCGTGCAGAAGGGGTCAATCGGCGGCCATCATATCCAAGGTCGACTCGGGAGAGTGGTCCTTGGTGTGCCGAGTAAGACCAGGGGCGACCTGGCTAAATGGTTTTGGGTCGGTGGGGCATGGCGATCGGCATCGAGCGACAGGCCAAATGAGGAGTTGGAAATCCCCACCACTTTCCGGGAGAGGAATCCGAGTAAGGATTTTAACTCTCCCCTCGTTTGAGCTTGTCTTGGACTGATCTAATTTCGTTTTCTTTTTGCAGGACCTCTTGTTCCAGCGATCGTCGACCTTCCTTTCGATTTATTGATCGTTTGGGAGCGGATCCGCGCTTTGCCTGATTCCTTTATCGACGTTCGTTCTCTTGGTACCGAAGCTCATCGGTTGGGAGCTCGATTGTTTCGCTACCCCCGTCACTTGAGAGTTCCAGGTATGAGCTTAAGTGGTGCTTCCTTTCTTGACGATCGTTTTCATGAGGTCGTTTTGTTTTGTCTAACTTGTTTATGTTTCTCTTTTGTCAGAGGTTTATTTTCCCCGAATTTCCGAACCGACTGCCGAGATCGCCATGTCGAACCCGGGACTCATCGGTCGCCTTCACTTGGGCAAGCGGACTGGTCGCGTTCCTGCGACAACGTCCCGCCCTGCCCCGGTGACGAGACCTGCTGAGGTGCCGATCGCTGAACCGGAAGTTCGCGATGAGGAACAGCTCCAACGCCGGAAGAGGCGGAGGGCGGAGGAGCCCCCGTCGATTTCAGAGGCGGATGTATCAATTCTAGAGCCTCCGGTCGCTGCGGCTCCTATCTCTGCCATCCCGATGATGGAGCGACCAGGCTTCAAACCAACGGTCTCCGGCCCCCAGCCATCCGGTAGCTCGGCGAAGAAAGTGGCGATCGCCAATGTGGAAACCTCCCGGGGCAAGCCTTATTTCGGGCGCGATCCCGAACTGGTCAATAGGTAAGAAAAGATCAAACTTTTCTGAGTTAGGCATTTTGAGCATGGTATGGGCTAACTCCTTGATTTCCTTGGTTTGCGCTGCAGGGTTCGTCTCGCCGACCCGGACGTCGCCCCCATGGTGCTGGACTTCCTGTCGAGCAAAGCTCCGCAAACTTCTCTCGAAGTCCCTGCTTACGTTCGCCAGGCTATTACTTCTCTGCCCAAGGCCTGGACGACCGGCCTTGATGCGATTGCTCGTCGGCGATCTGGAGACGCCATGCAGGCGACCGTTGCCCTGGCTCTTCAGACGGCGACGATGGCCGTCCAGGCTGCTCGGGATTTTGAGGGGCGACCCTCCGCTGCTCATCTCCATCGCGAACTTGAGACCGCCCGGAACAGAAATATTGAGGATGCCAACCGGATCCGGTCTATGGAGAAGGAGTATGAGGAGACGGCCAAACGGGCTAAGCTGGACGTGGATCGATTGAAGCAGGAGCTGAGCCGCTCCAAGGAGGCTGCCGATCTATCCTGTGCTAAGGAGAAAGAAACTCGCTAGAAGCTCGAGGCTTCGCAGGAGGAGGCGACCGGGTTGAAGGCTGCGATGGATCGGCTCAGCAGTGAGCTGGAGGTGGCGAAGAGAGAGCTGGAGCAGGCCAGGGGCGAGAATGTTGCCAAGGCGGCCAAACTGACGGAGGTCGAGAAGACGGCCGTGGATTTGAAGGGGCAGCTGAAGGCGATCCAGGCTGATCCCTACCTCAACGTTGCGCTCGTCGGCGAATTCGCTTATCAGTTGGCCTTTGCTGATGCTGTTCGAGCCGCTAAGAAGGCAGGGATCGAGATAGGTCCCCTGATGGAGAACTTCAAATCCTATGTCCTCGAACATCCTCTGCATCCAGAATTCTCCTTGCCGATCCTTGACTTCGTCGACTTCGGGATCGACTTGAGTTGGTATACCGGCAAACTCATTCATCCCGAGGTCGATGGGGGTGCCCAAGCCAATCCGCAACCCGAGGGCGAAGACCAGCAGGCGGGGCCTTGAGAGGCTTTGAGAGGCATTTTTGTTATTCCTCCGCAACTTGTACTTTTTGTTGTAATGCCTTCGGGCTTCGAAATGTATGAAGCTTGTGTTTATGAATAAAATACTCCTTTTTTTTATTCTGCGTAATGTATTACATGCGATCGCCTTAGACTGTTTGCGTGCAATTTTGACGAGTACGTGTATATTTGCTTTCGACTTTTTTGTTCGTCCGGCCGATTGTCTGAGTGTTCAATGCATTGACATGTTTTGAATTGGAATTCTTACTTGTAATTTTCGTCGGACGACCTCGATCGCCCTGCATGTTTTTTTAGCGAAGCCGATCGAGTATGGTTCCTCTTTGTTCGATCGTATCTGAGATTAGCTCGACCTATCCTTGCCCCCTTGTCTTTGTTCACTTATAGTAAGTAAGGAAACAAAGACTAGTCTATCTGGCGAGCTATCTTCATTTTGCTGATTCTGAAGAGTCATGTGTGGTTGGGGTGTTCGATGGACCGATCTCCCCAATCGTGTCTTCGTGTGCGCGGGATATTTAGTATCCTGCGACTCACTTTTTGTGAGGGTCCTCCGTTAGGCTACGCCTGCCTTGTGTTAAAACGAAAGGCGGGCGATCTCGGTCAGGAGGAGTCCTTGCGCGGAGTGTTGTCGGCTTATTCGACACCACGTCCGCGGCTTGTCAGCTCTGCTTCCACCTCGGCCCGCCATGAAGATGGCGATCCTCGACGGTGTACGTTGAGACTGGGGTAACGGCACGTCGTATTGTTCGGGTTCACCATGTTGGATGATGTACCTTGAGAACGTGCGATCGCGCCTACTGATTATTTTGGAGGGTCCTTCGGCTACGTCGGCCTCGTATTTAAACGAAGGGCGGACGATCTCAGCCCAAAGGAACCTTGCATGGGCGAAGCTGTCGGTTCCATCGACCTCCAGGACCATGGCTGCATTAATTTTACCTAGGATCGTCGTGATCAGCGATCGTCGGTGATATGCGATGCCTGGTGGGGCGATCGCCATAACAGATGGGATAACAAAAAATCTCATTATATTCCTTGTACATCATTGAAATCGGATACAAATTTATCACTGATAGTATTTTTTTAGATGCACGGCGTTCCAGGGGTATTGGTCCGGAGTACCGTCAGGATGCTCCAGTTCGTAGGCTCCTTTAGTTAGCCATCTGGATATTCTGAAAGGTCCCTCCCAGTTTGGACCAAAAACGCCTGTGTGGGTTTGGATCTTCTTAAGGACGAGATCGCCCACTTGAAATCTTCTTTCTCTGACCTTTGAATTGAAGAACTTCTCGGCTCTCCTTTTGTGGATTGTGTTCTTCATTTTCGAGGTCACTCTTTCTTCAAGCATGTCTAGGTCGATTCGCGGGCTACATCGTTGTCGGTCGTCATCTCTGTTCGGTTCGATGGGCGAGACGGCGATCTCGAAGGAATCACCGCTTGTTCAAGGTAAGGGCGAACGGGGTTTCGCCGTTTGTATTGCGGGTCGTGGTTCGGTTGGACAATATAACGTCTGGGAGCTCGCTCGCCCTTCTTCCTTGCACGGATTCGAGTCGTGCTTTGATCGTGTGTTTGAGGATCTTATTCACCGCCTCTACTGCCCGTTAAATGCGAGGGTGATAGGCGCCGAGAATAACCTTTTGACTCCCCACTTTTCACGAGTGCATGACTTCTAAGCCGTCGAACTGTTTCCGTTGTCGGAGATGATGGCACAGGGCAAACCGAATCGGCATATTATGTTTTTCCATATAAACTTGATCACTTGCTCTTGGCGATCTTGTTGAGCGGTTCGGCCTCAGCCCATTTGGTGAAATAATCGACCCCAACGATGGCGAACTTACACCGGAGCCGTCGGCAAGGGACCTATAAGGTCGATGCCCCATTGCGCAAATGGCCAAGGGCCGTACATGGAGGTGAGTGTTCGGGTGATAGTTTAATGTTGGGGCCCATTATCGACATCTATGACAAGATCGGCATAAGCGATCGCATCTTTCCGAAGTGATGGCGAGAAAAATCCTTGCAGTCGTCTTATGGAGGAGGGCTCGCCGCCGCGTGGTTCCCACAAATCCCGTCGTGGATTTCGGCTAAAATGAGCCGACCTTCCTCGGTGTAATACACTTGAGGAGGAAGGTGAAGGCTCGCTTGTAAAGCCGATCGTCGATAGGGTATACCCGGTCGCACGAAGGCCGGAGTTGGCGAGCTTTAACACGGCCGTCGGGGACCGTTCCGTCCTTTAAGTATTTGATGAACGGAGTCATCGATTCTCTTCGGCGATGGCAACCGTGGTAACCAAATTCTGTCGATCGCCGGCCTTGCGACTTTGTGATTTGGATGTTGGAGAAGTCGGTGCCCCATCCGATGATGCTAGTTTGGAAAGTGCATCGGCACGGGAGTTGTGCTCTCTCGGGACTTGCTCGATTAGTACTTCTTCAAATTTTGTGCACATTTCGGACCGGCTCTTGGTATTTGACCATCTGTTCGCCGCGTGCCTCATATTCCCCCTTGACTTGGTTCACGACCAAAAGGGAGTCCATGAAGATATGGAGGCGTCGAACATCTAGGGCGAGGGCTAGATCAAGCCCGCCTACGAGCTTCGTATTCGGCTTCATTGTTGGTCGCACGAAAACCAAACGCACGGCATTTGTGAAACTCGACCGTCGGGGCTAATGAGGACAATCCACCTTTGCTCTCGCATTGGTCACTGAGCCATCCACGTATAATTTCAGTGCAGTCGGCCGACTGGGTGACCGTGAGGGAACGTTAATTCCACCACGAAGTCCGCGAGCTTGGCCTTTGATCGCCGTGCGAGGCGTAAGTGATACCGTATTGTGCGATCTCCGGCGACCACTTGAGGAGTCGCCGTTGGTGTCCTGGTCGGTGCGGGACTTGTCTTAGAGGTAGAGTGGTTAGGACCTCCACTTGGTGATCGAAGAAGTAAGCTCTCAGCTTTCGTACACTCATGACAAGGGCATAGGCGATCTTCTCCAATGGTGTGTAACGTGTCTCGGCGTCGTGGAGCGCCTGGCTAACATAGTAGATCGGCAAGTGGGCTTGCCCCTCTACTCGCACCAGAACGGCACTCAGTGTGACCTCCGAGGCCGCTAAGTAAAGGAATAATTTTTCACCGGTGATCGGCTTTGCCAGGATCTGGGGGTTAGATAGATATTCCTTTATTTTGGCGAATGCTATCTGGCTTTCTTTCGTCCATGCGAACTTCTTGTTCTTGATGGTCGCGAAGAAAGGCTTGCTTTTATCGCCGAGCCGTGATATGAAACGGTTGAGGGCGGCTAGACAACCTGTGAGGCGTTGCACCTGTTTGATGTTTCGCGGTTCCTGCATGTCAAGGATCGCCTGTATCTTGGTGGGGTTCGCCTCGATCCCCCTTTGGCTCACCATGTGCCCCAAGAACTTCCCGGAGCCCACCCCGAAGTTGCATTTCTTGGGGTTCAGCTTCATGTTAAACTTCTCAAGGATGGCGAACGTCTCGGCAAGATCGTTGAGGTGATCTTCCTTCTTGAGGCTTTTGACTACGATATCGTCAATGTAGACCTCCATGGTCTTGCCGATCTGATCGGCGAACATCCTGTTGACTAATCGCTGGTAGGTCGCCCCTGCATTTTTTAAGCCGAACGGCATTCTGACCCAATAGTATATGTCTTTTTCTGTGTGGAAAGATGTGTGTTTTATGTCTTCCTCCGCCATTGGGATTTGATGATATCCGGCGAAGGCATCCATAAACGACATCATTTCGCATCCTGCCGTGCTATCGACCAGGTGATCGATATGAGGCATCGGGAAGTGATCTTTTGGACATGCGCGTTGAGGTCGGTGAAGTCAATGCATAATCTCCGAGAACCGGTTGGCTTTTGGCGAGCACGCGTTGGCGACCTTGTGGTTAAATGCAGGCTACTCCGATCAATTTATTGTTGAGTAACCACGGACTTCTATGTCGAGCGCCGCGTATTTCTCGGGACCGAACTTCCTACGCTCGGTGAACAGGCTTTATCGCCGGTCGATCTTCGAGATAATGGCAAGCGTGTTCGGGACTTATGCCAACCATATCTTGATGTGACCAGCAAAGACTCGATGTTCCTACGTAGCAAGTTGATCGATCCTCTTTTAATTCGTAGTCGATGCTCGCGCGACTGTACTTCCGTTACGGATGATCCGGATCCATCGTAATACTTTCCAACTCTTCGACAGGAACGGTCGCCTCTCGTTTGGTACGATCTCCGGACTCGGTCCTAGGATCGATGTCGAGGCTTGGCTCGAAACCGATCCTTGGCTCGATGTCGTCCGTCAATCGATGAGAGATGGCGTCCCCTGAGTCGGGTTGGTACGAAGTGTTAGGCTCGTCGATCTCCATGGGTTGATCATCGGTCGCTTCAATGTTACATATAGTATGGGAAGTATTGAAAGAATTAACAACATAGGAGTAACTCAAACATCTCTTTGCCATTAGCTGATCTCCTTTTACAGTACCGACCGTCCCATCGGCAGTGGGGAATTTGATACAGTAAAAGAAAGATGAGGCGACCGCCTCAAAGGTTTCTAAAAAGGGGCGACCTAGGAACCCATTATAGATGCTGGGCCTATCTATGATTACAAAGCTTAGGTTCCTAGTAATCCTAACCTTGGGATCATAAAAGCATACTAGCTCGACGGAGAGCTTGATCCTCCCGTAGGCTCGGACTGTGTTGTCGCCGAACCCTTGGAGCACGGTGTCGAAAGGCTTGATGAATTTGATTAGGTTGCCGAGTTGGTCCAGGGCGGATTTGAATATGATGTTGCAAAAACTCCCATTGTCGACCAACACGCGATCGACCGTCTTCCCAAGGATGCAAGCGGAGATCACTAGTGCATCCTCTTTGGGACATTGCACTCCTTCCCTGTCCTTGTTGGAAAAGATGATGAGCGCGTCTCTAGAGATGGTCGGCTCCGGAGGTACTACAACATGGACTTCGGCGAAGGCCCTCAGTTCGGTTTTTCGCTTCCTGTTTGACAGGGTGGAAACCGGGGAAAGGCCCCCGAGGCTCCCACCTCCTGCCTGGAGCATGTTGATCCGACCGCCAGGGTTGATCGGAGGGATCGACTCATCAGAGTACTCCGGCTCATGCTCGATCCTGGCGATCGGATTGGGATGAATTCTCTCGCTCGGTCGGCGTTCGCGCCCTCCGGCTCTTTCCGTCCTGGGTTCTGGCTTGGTGATCAAATTGTCCAGTTTGCCTTCCTCAAACAGTCGCCAGAGCTGTCTGAGGAGGTCGCGGCATTGGCTAGTGTTGTGGCCGGGACTCTTATGATAGGCACAGAATTTGCTACGGTCTAGATGACCGTGGTCCCTTATCGGCTTTGGCTTGGAAAGCCACTCGCGACCCTTGATCGCGTTGAAGATGTGGGCCGGAGATAAGTTGAGGTTGTGAAGAAGGTGGACCTCTACATCCTCGAAGGCTTTGAACTCGCCAGGCGGCTTGGCGACCGCCTTTCTGGGCTTGGCGACCGCCTTCTTCTGGGCATGGGAAGGTGCTTTTCCTTCTTCGGACTGTCCCTCGTCCAGGCGGAGTGAGAGCATCTTCTGCCTGGCCAGATAATCGGCGGCTCTGACGCGGAACGCTGTATAGGTCGGTGGAAAATCTTTTGTGAGGTGCCTGAACATGGGCGATCGTCCGTGGAATCCGTTCAGGACTGCGTGGTGAGCGATCTCGTCGCTGACGGGCTCACCGGTGAGGACTATCTCGTCCACCCGGTCGATATAATCCTCATCCGATTCATCCTTCCCCTGCCTGATTTTCATCATGCGGTGGGGACCTTCCGGGCGAGCGACTTTGGCGGCGAAGTATGACGTGAAGTCGTTCGCCAGCTTCTCAAAGCAATTGATTGAGCGAGATGGCAGCGAGATGTACCACCTGTGGGCGAGATCGCCCAGAGTTAGCGGGAACATACGACATTTCGTCGCATCCGAAGCTCCGCATCCAGTCATGTAGATCCGGAATTTGCTTAAGTGGGTTCCCGGATCCGTTCTCCCCTCGTATAGAGGTGTTTGTGGGGGATTGATCGTTGATTGGACTAGAGCGATCTCGATCTGGACCGCGAGTGGCTCATTTAGCCCAGCGATCGGTCTCCTGGCGTTCGCCCCAATTTCTAGGAGCGTCTTCATCTCGTCGAGCTGGCGTTGCATAGCGGCGATCGCTGTCGCCTGACTGCTCGCCGATTGGCTCTCAAACTGCGAACCAAGGCGATCGTGTACTGATCCCCTAGCTCCGTGGTGAATGACGATCTCCCTGCCAGAGGGTTCCCTTCTTGGGCGAACAGGGGCTCGTTGCCCGGTCTGTCTCTTGGGAGTCGGATACGCCGAACTCCTGGTAAAGGATTCAGATATCGATGTCTCCCGGCTGAGGCCTGAGTGCCCAGGTCGCCACGAGGGATCGCTCCCTAGGCGGCTGAAGACGGAATCGTCCCGCCTTACGAGAGCCTTCCCCTGCGGCTCGGGACTTTCTGTTGATTTCTCAACATAGATCCCCTTGAGCTTCCTTTTGCTTGCCCGGCGGTTAGCCGACGGGGTGATGGTAGGCGTATCGCGGGCCCTCTGCCGTTCCCTGAGGATGGCTATAGCCTCCTCAATCTGTTCCGATGTCTGGAACTGGTTGAGTGAGAGGCTAGAACCGTCCCTCGGGGGCGGGAGCGAGAGCCTAACGTCGCCACGCTCGCCCTCCGCCGTGGGCTGGGATTCGGTCCTCGCCGGGATAAGATTTCCGGTAGATCTCAGGGTGGCCCTCTTGGAGGTTGTTGCTGATGTCATTTTCTGAAGGTTTTTCTATTGAAGAACAGTGAGTGTTTCTTCAAGTATATGTCCGGAGAACAGTGAGTGTTCTTCGAGACGGTAGGAATAAAAATGAAGGTTTAGATGCCCCTCCTTCTAGCGCCAATTGTTGTTACCCAAAATATTATCCGGAGGTAATATTGCTGGAATGATCGAGTAACAAACAAATGCGAGAACACTTCCGTGAGAAACTAGATAACGCAAGATTTGTCGGGGTTGTTAATCCCGGGCTTGAATGCTCTCGCGAGATATTATTAATAAATATACTGTCGAGTACAAATATTAATGTTAGAAACAAATACAAGGAGTGTAAAGATTTCTAGTTATCTAGGCTTTAGAGCGCGTAGATTGCCGGAATAACCAGATTGGTAGATCTGTGAGTTCTTGCTTAAGAGATAAGATGGATATGTATGAATATCACTATGAATGTGTAAGCAGTTGCTAAAAGAGTCTTTGATTTTCTCTTTTGTGTGTATTTTTGCACTGAATCTGTAGTCAAATTCGCCTCTCTTTGCTGCTGCGGTGAGTTCCCTATTTATAGGGGACAAGGTAGTTGGGATCCCTCGGGCGATCGCCGATCGCCGTTTTTATATTATAATAAGGTGGCCGATCGTTCCGTCACGTGGGCCGTTCCCTTAAAGTCGTGGCTGCTGGAGTCAACTGTGTGAGCCAGTGAGAGGCCAACACGCGTCCTGGGCAGCATGTGAGGGGAGGACCCACTTTGTACCTTTCGGCGGCTTTGTCGGTAGGTGAGGTAGGTGACAGGATGAGGACAAAGGTCTTTATCTGCCGGTATCTCTGAAGATCCGCATGTGGGCCACCGTCCAAGATTCGGTCTTTGATGACTTTGACGGACGCCGGACCCATACGTGGTCATGAGATGATCGTCTCTGGTCCGCTCATTATAGACGATCGTCAGATATCAAAGGATGATCGCTAGGTGCCAAAAGACGATCGCCGTATTGCGCCGAACTCTAGGAGTTTGTCCAGAGTATGTCTTCCACGATTGGCTTCTCTGGTCGTGATGCCGATCGCCTATCGACGCGTATGAATCGCCGCACAACAAACCCGTAGTGGTTAAAAGCAAGCTCGCGGATCCACCCCTCCGTGGACCCCTACCGAGACCCCGTCGGATCTAACCCGTAGTGAGCATACACACACACACGTTACTCATGCAATACTAATATGCTAAGAATGTAAGTTCATTAAGAATACTTACTAGAGATGGCCATTAACTCGACACCATTATCAAACTCTTCAAAACACCATAACAAGATTAAATACGGAATACACGATTCCATAACTTTAAACAATAGGAATATCATCATCAAATTCTTCAACGTTCAAAATAACCAAATCATAATCAATCCCCAAAACACACCATTCACAAAACACACACGCCATTTGAAAGAAAGCCTTTAACGAGGCCAAACCGAAATCTTTTGAAACTTCATTTCAAACAACCAAACAAACACACCAAGACGATCACCGATCATTATATCCATAAAATAAGAAAAGTATGGGCAAGGTACTTGCCTCGAATAAGAACAACGCGGAGAATCGACCGAAGTAGGTTGGCCCGAACCGACTACGAACCCGCCGACTCCACCGAACGCCAACTCACGTTCATAAACTACGAAGGACAAATAATAACAATGAAATGAATTCCATAACACGACTCAAAGCCGTTGAATTCAAAGAACGAATGACGAAAGTTCACGGATTTCCCCCAAAACGGCCAAGAACACGATTCGTCCCGTCAAAACCCAGCGGAATTCCAAGTTGAAATATGGATATACAATCCATAGAATATGTTTAACAACATCATTTAACCATAATCGATCCATCGAAAACGGATGAAAAATGAGATCGGGACAAATCCCCAAAAAGTCAATTCAAGGAAATCAAGAAATATACTTCGATTCGACGAAGAACAATGGATTAAATGATGTTAAACACAAGAATACTACCAAGATTAATCATACCCATCATGAATTAATCAACAACACGGAACGAATCGGACGAAAATGCAAAAATCCCCAAATTCACGAAATTATGGTTCTAAGGAAGATTACCTTGATTCGCTGGATCAAAGGATGATAACGGACGATTGATTGATGTTATGAACTCAAGAACTTCATGGATTTGTTGTTAAACAACATGGCTTCATGACCCATGAATCGCCACCCGCGGACGGAGAAGGAAGGAAGTGAAAAACGAAATGAAATGTGACTGCTCTGTCATATATATACTGGGCCGGTACTAGCGTGCGCTAGCCTTCCCGGACTAGCGTGCGCTATCGGCCAGTACCGGCCGAGCACTCTCGGCCATGGCCCGCATGACCCGGCACCACCGACCAATTATGCCGACCGTGACTCGTCCACCCGACTCTCGCTAGCGTGCGCTACGGCCGGAAGCCTGCGCGCGCTAGCCGAATTGGCCCAGAGCCACCGGACTAACAAACTTACCTGTAACGTCGCTAGTCGGCCGACCAGGCGCTACCCCCGCCGGTAGCGTGCGCTACGACCGATGGCGTGCGCTACCCGCCGATCCCGACCGAGTCCAACCTCGAATCCTTTACGCCTGGGCCCGATAAGCGTCGCTAGGCCACCCGATAGCGTCGCTACACTGCCGGTTAGCGCGGCAGCCTTCCGGCGATGGCGTCGCTACGCGGTTCTCTTGCACCTGTCCGGCCGGTGCCCGCAATCGTCCGGCCAGTCCCGCAACCGTCCGGCCAACACCTGACCACCGGGGCTCGACGACCCGATTTCCTAAAGCGTACGGAACGAACACGACGAAAAGTTCGCGGACAACATCAACAGCCCGAAATGAAAACATAATACCATAATTAGTCATACGCGACCAAGAAACGGGTCGAGACAACAATTTACAGATACGGATACCCGTAACTTTCAAGAAATTACAAAATGGCCCAAAATGCCCGTAAATCACGATACATGATCGCATAACCAAACCTAAGTTCACAACACGCCTAACAAAGTTAAACGGACTTACGGGAAACTCGAAACAGCAGTTTCGAACGAGATTCGCAAGAATCGAACTCAAGCGTGGAAAAGTCGCTAAAAAGCACGGAACTCAACAAAACGACACCGAAACAAACTCGGATGTCAAAAAGTGTAGAATTAATCATTCTCAGAATGACGAAACGGTCATGAGCGAGTCGTCAAAACGGACTCCGTCCGAAAAAAGAAATTTACCGAAAATCGAAAATTGCGGATATTACATTCTACCCTCCTTAAAAGAAGTTTCGTCCCGAAACTTAAAACAAGTAGGGAGAAGAAATATTCCGCCAGGAAAAACTCAACGAGATACACAAGAATACGTAACTAACGCCCAACGGCGAAATGTTACAAACAACGCAAAGGAATGTACGGCGTGAAAACACGCTCCACGGCGACCAACACAACGTCGCCGTTAGGGATATAATAAAACCAACAAGTGACAAGCGTCATCAAATGGATAATACAATCAAGTCAATTATCCGAACAATCGCAAAACACAACGAACGAAAATCAATACGATTGACCAACCTAACGGTATATTGATCAAAACGCGAGCCAAACGCTGAACAAATACGGAATTCCACCGCCTAAGGGATGGAAGATCGAAAACGAAACTAATTTCCCGAACTGAAGGGAATTACGAAGGAGCCTGAATGTTCACCAATCACGGAACGATATCAATAAAAACCGAACAATCAAACGGTCGAACCACAACGATCGAGACAACAAAATCGAAGAATCATGTTCGAATCACGAAGAACAATAAAGTTCAAACAACAACTCCCAGGATGATCTGGTGAGAACTATAAGACATGCATTCCCATAAGATCCACAGGAAAGGGAATAGCGATTGAAAAGTCACAACGACAAACGAGTTATTCCGAAATGATACCACACTCGTTCGATAAACAAAAACAAGGGCAGGACAAGCTCAGAAATGTCAACGAACATAAATGAGTCGACAAAGTAGAATATACAGAAGTTCAAAATCCGATCCCTTCGAATAAAAGGACTAGTAGAACCAAATGATGTTACTCCCGAACAAGGTTCACAAGAATCGAACCGAACTCGAAAAAAAGTCACATCGATAACCAGATCGGACCACAACAAGATCACACTGCTCGAACGATGAAACCAAATACGTAACAAGTTCATAAAGTGTCAACGAACATGAGCGAATCGATAGACTGGAGAAAGAGAAAATACGAAGTCAAAATAGTACGGGCATTACCTCCGGCCTCGTCCACGAAATTCACAAACGGAGCAAGGTAACAAGACATTAAACAACCGACACATAACGGAACCATCACCGATGCACACGGTCATACCAAACCAAGCTCTAACAGCTCGCACATGCGCGACAACGCAGAAATCACCACGAGGCGACAACATTCAACACCAACATCCCGCCTCTCACAGGGGGCTAGCACAACCAATGTGTGGAAAGCGACTCAACGCTCACACCGCCAATTCGATCATACTCGGGAGAAAGTATCAAAATGACAACGCGAACATCATACATTCATACCCAGCCCTCAAACGGGAATGGATAGGTTTTAAAAACGAAAACCTCATTTTTAAAATAATTTGAAGAATACCGATTGATCTTGAGTATCACCTTTCAAAAAGTACAAACGTGAAACGTCGTTATCGAGACTTTGGGAAAACCATTTCGCATTTGATAAAAATGAGGACACTTTCTCTTAGTGAAAACTTTCAGAATATTCGACCCTCGAGTCTAATTAAAAGTGTTTCTAAAACATTGAAAATATCTCAAAGCATTTTGGTCCTCGAAGTAGAAAACTTTTGAAATATATTGTGGCACCTTGGATGTACCACAAGAAAATAACTCATTTGAAAAGTATGTCTCGAAATTTATTTTTCTAAGATACTCAAGGTTTTCAAAAATCCAGTAGGCCAGAATGCCCAAAACTCACACATATCGACGTTCACTAAAACAACTCCTAGTACACGCATCAAAACGTTTAAAATCAATACAATACATGTCTTTAAACGGAAATAAACGATAAAATACCACATTCAGAACAAAACCACTGACCCCATTCGAGGCCTCTAAAGACCCTCCTGCACTGGCTAGTGAACAAGTCGAACGCGTATAAGCACAAAGCTTCCACAAGAGAACTTGTAAAACGTGCAAATCGATTCGAAAATCATCAGCCACGGACAAAAACAACAATAAAAAGACATCACAAGCGACGACACTCCTCGTATAAATCAAATACGAAAGTCGACTAAATACATATCGTGAAATCAAAATTCACATAAAGATTCCACCACTTAACAAATAATCATAAAAATAGCTCGTGTCACACGAGGCACAACACAAAGAAGGGAGACTTACTTCCACAGGTCGCACGAAGATGATGATCGCCCCACGATACTAATCACGACCAACAAACTCAAACGACGCGTCGCGACACGACTCAGTCAGATAAAATCCAACGAAACAAGACTCAAACAACACGACTTGACCCGACAGCCTAGGTTTTCCTCAACCTAAGCTCCGATACCATTTATGTAACACCCCCAATCCGCTCAGGGATATTACACGCCGTAGAACCTTTGTTGGGTACCAAGTCGGATATTTGCGCCGTTTTATGCGGAAGCGAAAATAAATTGCGGAAAATAAATCACACAAGGATTTATAGAGGTTCGGCTATTAACGAAGCCTACGTCCTCTCTAGATGTATCTTTTTCCTTAGGCTTAAGATCAAAACCTCTACGCCTCTCTTCTATCGGTCGAGGGATTACCGTTACAAGCTCGTCTTCTATCGGTCCGAGTAAAACCGTTTTTCCTTTTCTATTGGATAAGGAATCAACCACTCTAGCTTTCTATGGGTACTAGATAAACCTCACTTAGATATCGATTGCGATTCTAACAATGCCGGATACTTGATCCTAATAACACCGAATCCAATCGTATCTTTTCTTTTACCTCTCGTGTATAATGTTGAATGTATAAACACTCAAACTAACAAAATAAGCTCAATATTACAACAACAATGTAAGTATATGATTCTCAGATGAATATCTCGTTTGCTTGAAGTTGTTGTACTCAAACAATACCATAGGAATGGTATTTATAGGCATTTTTCATAAACTAGCCGTTCTTTGCCAGTTGCCTAGCTAGCGTGCGCTAGCTCTTCCATTATAGCGTGCGCTAACTCATTAGCGTGCCTGTAGCGTGCGTTAGACTGTGCCCAGTTTCAGTCCAGTAGCTTCGTTTCTTCTTTAGCGTACGTTATTCCTCCTTTCTTACGTACGTTATTTCACTTACTTAGCGTACGTTAACCATGATTGAGTAGCGTGCGTTAACGTAATATATCCGTTGCCTTTCCTTGTCAAACTATCCGTTTGATGCTTTGACTTTGACTTGCTTTTCCAACGTTCGGATTGACCAGATTCAAACATCTTAGCGTGCGCTAATCATGCTGTGTAGCGTGCGCTAATAATAGAGGGTAGCGTGCGCTAATAATAGAGTGTAGCGTGCGCTATCCATCTCGACTTCACCGCAGCCTTACTTCGATACTAGCCGAAAGCAATGACTCCTCGTTAGCGTGCGCTAACATATGTCCCTTAGCGTGCGCTAATGCATCCAGTTGCAATTTTTGCGTCTTCGTCGCTTCGCGTTTTGCTTACTCGATGTTGTTTTGTAGTTTAGCAACTTTAATCATCAAAACATAAATTAAATAATGTGTGGAATAAATATTCCAACAATCTCCCCCTTTTTGATGATTACAAAACAACTCTTGAATTGGATAATCTGTAAAAAATAATATATGTATATTTCTACGAATCAAAGTTTTCGACTTTGATCGTTTCGTTAGTTTCTCCATTTCTTTTCTTTTTCTTTTTTTTCGACTTCTTCATTTTTCAACTCCGTCGTTTTTCGTTTTTCAATTTTTTCAACTCCCCCTATTTGTATGCTTTTCTTTTCTTTTCGACTTCTTCGATTTTTCTCATGTTTATCTCCTCTGCATCTTCTTCTCATTTTTATCATTTTTATCTCAATTCATATCTTTCTCCCCCTTTTTGTTTTCATCAAAAAGTAAAAAAATATAAAGGATACCAAATGAAATATAAATATGCATGATACCAATTTATGCATTAATAAGGGTATAAACTCCCCCTGAAAATATTATTTCCTTCTCCCTTTGTAAAATATCATTTGTCAAAGTTTATTTTTGGGGATCCAACCTTTAGTTGGTTTTTGTTTAGAAACGTAGACGATATTTGAAATGATTGTTCCTTTAGGAACCCAAATCCTTTTAATTTTTATCGTCCGTTTTGGGCTTTTGCAATTTGAAATGTGATGCCCGATTTTTAAACACTTTTCGCAACGGGGTATATTGAAATTAACGGATTCGTTTTTCAAACGAGTTTTGAATCCTAACCCCTCTTTATTCAGAGTAAACTTTTGAACACCAAGCATTTGTTCAAATTTCTCGTTTCCGCACGAGAATTTCTTTGTCAAAGATTTAAGCTCGGTTTGGATTTTAGCGAGATCATTCTTCAAAATATTTTCATTTTCAATGCATTTCGAATGATCGATTTCGACAAATTTCCCTTTTTCAAGTATTTTGGAATTTTCAATTTCCAAAGTTTTATATTTAGACTTGAGGGATTTAATTTCATTTAAAGCATTTTGATAGTCCGTATGTAATAATTCGAATGCTTCAAAAGTTCGTCGTAAGAATTACTTACTTGGCTTTCGACGCCGCTATCGTCGAATGAACTCCGGCCATGAGCGAGATTATTTTGTTCAAGAAAATCTTCATCGGGATCTTCGTCGCTCCATGTTGCGATTAGAACCTCCTTTGCTTTACTCCACAATTCTTAGCAAAGTGGCCGGTTTACCACATAATCGACAAGTGTTGTCGAATTTCTTAGGTTCGCCCGCTTGAATGTCCTTCTTTCTCCGGTTTAATAAGTGTTGGAACTTATTAATATTTTTGGCATAATATGCCATTTCTTCGTCGCTTTCGTCCACCGGGGTTTCTTCTTTCTTTTTCGACATTTTAGCCTTGAAGGCTATCGACCTCTCCTTCGGTTTCGGTTTGGCATTTCGAGATTTTAGAACAATCTCGTAGTTGATAAGAGAACCAACGAGAGCACTAAAATCGAGAGTATTTAAATCTTTGGATTCCATTATTGCCGTAACTGCATCTGGTCCCATTCTCGAGGTAGTGATCGGAGAATTTTCTTTACTTTCTCACTACTCGAAAGTGGTTTTCCAAAACATGCCAATCCATTAGTGATGACCGAAAATCGGTCGAGCATGATCGAGATGGATTCGTCGTCCTTCATTTGGAATAATTCATAATCGTGAAGGAGCATGTTTATCTTCGTCTCCTTGACTTGAGACGTACCTTCGTGTGTTACCTCAAGCATTTTCCAGATTTCTTTGGCACTATCACACGATGATATCCGGTTGTGTTCTTCCGGATTTAAAGCACAGTATAATAATTGCGTCGCTTTGCAATTATAATGGTCGTTTTTCCAATCGGAATCGTCATATTCTTCGAAGGTTTTGAGCGTACCGTTGGAATTTGTCGGAATTTTCGGACCAAGACAAATCACCTTCCAAAGCTCGATGTTGTAAGCTCGAATGAATATCGACATCTTCTTCTTCCAAGTCATGAAGTTTGCGCCATCAAAGAATGGTGGTCGATTGAGAGCAAGGCCTTCGGCTGGAGAGATTTGAAACGCCATTGGATCTTTTCTCCTCGGATGTTAAGCCGCGTATTGGAGTACCGCTCCGATACCAATTGTTGGGTACCAAGTCGGATATTTGCGCCGTTTTATGCGGAAGCGAAAATAAATTGCGGAAAATAAATCACACAAGGATTTATAGAGGTTCGGCTATTAACGAAGCCTACGTCCTCTCTCGATGTATCTTTTTCCTTAGGCTTAAGATCAAAACCTCTACGCCTCTCTTCTATCGGTCGAGGGATTACCGTTACAAGCTCGTCTTCTATCGGTCCGAGTAAAACCATTTTTCCTTTTCTATTGGATAAGGAATCAACCACTCTAGCTTTCTATGGGTACTAGATAAACCTCACTTAGATATCGATTGCGATTCTAACAATGCCGGATACTTGATCCTAATAACACCGAATCCAATCGTATCTTTTCTTTTACCTCTCGTGTATAATGTTGAATGTATAAACACTCAAACTAACAAAATAAGCTCAATATTACAACAACAATGTAAGTATATGATTCTCAGATGAATATCTCGTTTGCTTGAAGTTGTTGTACTCAAACAATACCATAGGAATGGTATTTAGAGGCATTTTTCATAAACTAGCCGTTGCTGCCAGTTGCCTAGCTAGCGTGCGCTAGCTCTTCCATTATAGCGTGCGCTAACTCATTAGCGTGCACCGTAGCGTTATGCGTTAGATCGCGCCTGGTAAGAGCTTCGTTTCTTCTTTAGCGTACGTTATTCCTCCTTTCTTACGTACGTTATTTCACTTACTTAGCGTACGTTAACCATGATTGAGTAGCGTGCGTTAACGTAATATATCCGTTGCCTTTCCTTGTCAAACTATCCGTTTGATGCTTTGACTTTGACTTGCTTTTCCAACGTTCGGATTGACCAGATTCAAACATCTTAGCGTGCGCTAATCATGCTGTGTAGCGTGCGCTAATAATAGAGGGTAGCGTGCGCTAATAATAGAGTGTAGCGTGCGCTATCCATCTGCTGACTTCACTGCAGCTTACTTCGATACTAGGCTGGAAAGCAGCTGACTCCTCGTTAGCGTGCGCTAACATATGTCCCTTAGCGTGCGCTAATGCAGTCCAGATTGCAATTTTTGCGTCTTCGTCTGCTTCGCCGTTTTGCTTCGCCTCGATGTTGTTTTGTAGTTTAGCAACTTTAATCATCAAAACATAAATTAAATAATGTGTGGAATAAATATTCCAACAACCTTTCCTCAAGGATCTACCAGGCTGGTAACGACACATAACAACTCAACCATGCCTTTAAGGCTAAAACGACTCGGTAGACCGATTTGGTCTTTCAATAAATACATACAACTCAAATACAACTCATGCCCACGCAGGGGTCAAATACAACCACACCCGTACAACGGGAAAATATAGCAGCGGAAAAATAGAGTACAACTGAACCAATAAACAAAGTACGGTTCCTCATGTGATTAGTATCGATCATCTTTCATCATCCTTCATGCCGACCCTGTGTTATGCTCCAAAACCTGAATGCAAAAACAGACATCCACCCCCCGAATACTCGGGGGTTAGCAAACTCCACCGTTTTGCTAGTGCAAGAACAAAGTGCAAATACGAGCCATACAATTCACATTCCACGAATAACAATAACCAGGAATCCTAATGGTTCCAATCGAAACGAAAAGCACTTCTCGAGCCAAGAATTTGAGAAAACATTTCAAAATCGAAATATCATAAATCCATGGTAGTAATTTATTAAACGGTTTAGAATGCCATCGAGAGTTTTAATAGAAAACAATTTAGGATTATCAAATCCTACTTTTCAAAATCCAAAGACAAAAGGGTCACCGCCCAAAGGTTTACTTTCGAAAATGACATTAACCAAACCGTTGGGATTTTAGCCCCAAATCCAGAAACGACTTTTACAAACCATTGGGATTTTAGCCCCAAATCTCAGCAACTCACAGTACACAAGAACGACCACAAGGTTCGTCTCCCAACATCAAAATCCACAAATAAAAGATTTAAAACAAACAACAAAATACTCTAGTGCCATCCTAGCCAAGTAGGCCAAACGAACAACTTACCTCTTACACACTTAGTCAATGCATGCAATCATGAAAACCGTTCGAAAGCACTCATTTCCGGAAATGCCATAATCAAATCACATTTGTAAAAATGCACCACAATTAACCATGGATCCACCCCTCCGTGGACCCCTACCGAGACCCCGTCGGATCTAACCCGTAGTGGTTAAAAGCAAGCTCGCGGATCCACCCCTCCGTGGACTCCTACTGAGACCTCGTCGGATCTAACCCGTAGTGAGCATACACACACACACGTTACTCATGCAATACTAATATGCTAAGAATGTAAGTTCATTAAGAATACTTACTAGAGATGGCCATTAACTCGACACCATTATCAAACTCTTCAAAACACCATAACAAGATTAAATACGGAATACACGATTCCATAACTTTAAACAATAGGAGTATCATCATCAAATTCTTCAACGTTCAAAATAACCAAATCATAATCAATCCCCAAAACACACCATTCACAAAACACACACGCCATTTGAAAGAAAGCCTTTAACGAGGCCAAACCGAAATCTTTTGAAACTTCATTTCAAACAACCAAACAAACACACCAAGACGATCGCCGATCATCATATCTATAAAATAAGAAAAGTATGGGCAAGGTACTTGCCTCGAATAAGAACAACGCGGAGAATCGACCGAAGTAGGTTGGCCCGAACCGAGTACGAACCCGCCGACTCCACCGAACGCCAACTCACGTTCATAAACTACGAAGGACAAATAATAACAATGAAATGAATTCCATAACACGACTCAAAGCCGTTGAATTCAAAGAACGAATGACGAAAGTTCACGTATTTCCCCCAAAACGGCCAAGAACGCGATTCGTCCCGTCAAAACCCGAAAACGGAATTCCAAGTTGAAATATGGATATACAATCCATAGAATATGTTTAACAACATCATTTAACCATAATCGATCCATCGAAAATGGATGAAAAACGAGATCGGGGACAAATCCCCCAAAAAGTCAATTCGAAGGAAATCAAGAAATATACTTCGATTCGACGAAGAACAATGGATTAAATGATGTTAAACACAAGAATACTACCAAGATTAATCATACCCATCATGAATTAATCAACAACACGGAACGAATCGGACGAAAATGCAAAAATCCCCAAATTCACGAAATTAGGGTTCTAAGGAAGATTACCTTGATTCGCTGGATCAAAGGATGATAACGGACGATTGATTGATGTTATGAACTCAAGAACTTCATGGATTTGTTGTTAAACAACATGGCTTCATGACCCATGAATCGCCACCCGCGGACGGAGAAGGAAGGAAGTGAAAAACGAAATGAAATGTGACTGCTCTGTCATATATATACTGGGTCGGTACTACCTTCCCGGACTAGCGTGCGCTATCGGCCAGTACCGGCCGAGCACTCTCGGCCATGGCCCGCATGACCCGGCACCACCGACCAATTCTGCCGACCATGACTCGTCCACCCGACTCCCGCTAGCGTGCGCTACGGCCGGAAGCTTTGCGCTGCGGCTGTCCAGAGCCACTGGACTAACAAACTACCTGTAACGTCGCTAGTCGGCCAAGGCGTGCGCTACCCTGCCGATTAGCGTGCGCTGACCAAACGATGGCGTGCGCTACTGCCGATCTGGCCGAGTCCAACCTCGTAATCCTTACGCCTGTGCCCGATAGCGTCGCTAGGCCACCGATAGCGTACGCTACACACTGTCGGTTAGCCGCGCGACCTCCGGCAGATGGCGTGCGCTCTGGCGGTTCTCGCACTGCTCGGCGGTGCCGCAATCGTCCGGGCCATCCATAACCGTCCGGCGGCACGACCCACCGGCTCGACGACCCGATTTCCAAAAACGTACGGAACGAACACGACGAAAAGTTCGCGGACAACATCAACGGCCCGAAATGAAAACATAATACCATAATTAGTCATACGCGACCAAGAAACGGGTCGAGACAACAATTACAGATACGGATACCCGTAACTTTCAAGAAATTACAAAATGGCCCAAAACGCCCGGAAATCATGATACGTGATCGAATAACCAAACCGAAGTTCACAACACGCCTAACAAAGTTAACGGACTTACGGGAAACTCGAAACAGCAGTTTCGAATGAGATTCGCAAGAATCGAACTCAAGCGCGGAAAAGTCGCTAAAAAGCACGGAACTCAACAAAACGACACCGAAACGAACTCGGATGTCAAAAAGTGTAGAATTAATCATTCTCAGAATGACGAAACGGTCATGAGCGAGTCGTCAAAACGGACTCCGTCCGAAAAAAGAAATTTACCGAAAATCGAAAATTGCGGATATTACAGTTACCAATTCCATTGCCGTCATCTACAAGTCCCTTGGCCCTGATCAATGCAATTCCCGAACATTCTCGAACACGACCGCAAAGCGTGGTTCTAATCACCAATCAATAATCTCAACCTATTACAATAATCGATAGAAAACAAGTTCGATAACAATCAACAATCGATAAAACCAAATCACAAACCCAACGACTTGACAAAATCTCGATTAAACACTAGTCGGATCAATCCAACTCAAACCAGCACGAATTCAGAACCACAACATGAAAATACTGCACTTTCTGCCTTCTTAGCGCACGTTAATCACTTAACGTAGCGTGCGCTAAGTTGCTCTCGTTAGCGCGCACTAGCCAGTAAGCTTAGCGTGCGCTAATGCTGTACTGATGCATGTTTTTCAGATACCGATCAACATATGGCGATTATCAAGAACACTAAGTGATTCTAAATCATGCTCATAGATATCAAAACAACGAAATCCGATATCCTTTAACATATAAGTAATCATCCAACCCTTAATCCAATTCTTATGTTCAAATATCATCTTCTTCAATATCAACATCATGAAACATTAAGAATGTAACAACACTTCCATAATCTATCATTACAGGGAGTAATCATCAACAATAACATCAACATCCGCAAAGGAGAAGGAGGATTAATCAACTTTTCCAGATTTTTTTCCATTTTTTTAGATTTTTTTTTAATTTTATATTCTTTTTTATTTTTATTATTACATCATATATTGAACAACCAATAAACACCTGCCACGTGTCATTTAACTGCCAACAAAGAAATCCGTTAGTACTTAACGGACAAAAATTAACGGAGGTCCTAACGTGGTCTAACGGATCAAAGATTAGGTCCCAGTTTGATACCTTCGAAAATTTAGGTCCTCAAATGCTAAAACTGCTAAACTTCAGGTCCTAATGCAAAATTTACAAGGACCTAATGACAATGACCATTAATTTCTGATTTAAATCAAAATCTGGCCAAAAGTATTTTTTTCTGTACAGGTTATTGAAGAGCTTCAGCAACTTCAGAAACAAAAGATGGGTACAACAGGTAAAAGCACCTGAGCCTGTTCCCCCAGCTATTGAATGGCATAAAACAAAACCCTCGAGACTATCGCTGCCATCTGCCTCTCTATCAATCATGTCAATTAGATCTTCCTCATATTGCTGGAAAACGAACTACACAATACAAATCACCCAAATCATATTAATATCATCATACTCCGGTAATCCATCTCATAATCATGCTTGTCAACTTGTTTATGTAATAATCATCAACTCAAGAACATCAACATTCAATCCAAAATGAAATCCAAAGATGAAGAGTGATTACCTTTATGAAGGAATGGATTGATTTCCAAGGTTGAATCCATTTCCAAGAATCACCAATGATTTCAAGAACAAAGCTTTAATCCATGATTTCATCTTTAATCTTGTTAAAGAGGATCATCCCTTAGTGTTTAGGAACTCCAAATGTCCTCCCAAGGTTCTCTCTATCGGGTGAAAGGAAAGAAATAGACGAAATGCTTCATAACACCCTTCTGTCCCTTTTTATAGAATACATTACTAGCGTGCGCTAACATCTCATGTTTAGCGTGCGCTACGGATTTAGCGTGCGCTAACTGACTTTGTTAGCGTGCGATATCGCAGTCCAGGGGCTACTGTCTGGCTTCGTACATGCGCTTACGTACGTAATGCCCATGCATTAGCGTACGTAATTTACACTCTAGCGTACGCAAGTCCTTGCGTTTAGCATGCGCTAATATCAGTTGACTCGTTTGTCTGTATGCTCCGAAGACTGGTCCACACGCCGAAAGTGCTGACGAGGATAAGATTCCTTTTTGTCCGATATATCATTAGCGTGCGCTAACCTTTAGGGTTTAGCGTGCGCTAGTACTATATTACAAACATTCGTTGACTTATCAGAACGTGCGCCGAAAGTGGCCTGGTCCACACGTAGATTCCTTCTGATCTGTTCTGCACTAGCGTGCGCTATGATTTTACCTTTAGCGTGCGCTACTCCTGCACGTTAGCGTGCGCTAATCAAGCTATACCTAGCCATATTTAGCTATTCTTGTACAACGTCTCAACATACAGAATACGAACATACGACATACTGAATACATATACTTCTTACATCCAATTGTCGACCAAGTACGACAATTATACCAATACAGGTGTCTCAGTCCTTCATTTATTTTACTCATACTGTACAGATTCCACACTGTACAACATAGCTCGGATAAAATAATATTAAACAACAGTAGTGGAAATTCCGGATATTACACTGCCTCAAAATACCAACCTCATTACGTACGTTATAGCTTCAGCATTATGTACGTAATGTACGTCAACTTGGCTGCCTCGAAAAGGCCAATTATCTGGATCATGTCCGACCCCTCATGCCGAAAGTTGAAATCAGATAAGATTCTCAGCATTACGTACGTAACCGGAAATCCATTACCTACGTAAAGCCAACGAATTAGCGTACGTTAAGTTAAATCCTTAGCGTACGTTAAACACAGAAAACCTAGCCCAAAAAGTAACAATCTACACAATGTCAAGAAATCAACCATAATGCGATTGACAGTTATAATCTAGTCTATTTTGATATATCACAACATCAATAAACATTAACTAAATGTAACATGATTACAACGATACTCAAATTATCCGAATAATACAACAGTAGATAAGAAATTACTGTCGGATATTACAAACGGTGGGTTCGTATGGATTTTAAAAATTGTTTGAATTTAGCAAGCCGGCCTTGTATCCTCAAATGAAATCCTATGACGGTATTTGAAAAATATATTTTGAAGTATTTTGAACATTTTGTAAAAAGTTGCCATCGTTGATCTTTAGTCATGTTTGAGAGGATTTTTCGGAAATGATTTAAACGTATTGGTTTTATTTTCAAATAATTCGAGTACACAATTTTAAAAATCTTCCACACCATAAAATATTAATATTCCAAAATAAAAATGTGATTTTTAATTTCAAAAGTAAATAGTGAAAGATGAAAATTCTTTTTCGGCTTAAACTCTAAACAATCGTTAGCACACGCAAATTGTGTACTTAGCGCACGTAAATTGCAGTATGTGCGTAATATGGACCTATTGTTTCAGACGATGGGCTAGAACTGGGGGATTTTGGCTATGTACCCACATGTCGTGTTGCATGGTCTGGATATGCCTTATGGTTTGTATGATGTTTTTCGGCCTTGGAGTTAAATCATAATGTATATGATTTACATTCGTTATTGGTATACTTGGGAATTGAGTATACAAGGACAAGGATACAAGTTATCTACGGTGTTCGGTATCATTTGGTCATTCGAGAATATGGGATATGAAATACGATAAGGATGTCTTGATGTGAATGACCACGAGTGGGTAAGGATGTGACAGTGAGATTTTTTTAAACTGATGTTTGAATTTTGAAATATTTTTAAAACCTACGATTTGACATCATGTTGACAAATAGTCACGTACTTCGGTGAAAAATAAACTTTCAATCAAATATTTTGGTAGAATAGGAAAGATCTTAGTTTTTATATTTGGATCCCAAGTAAAATATCCGGCTAGGATGACGCCTTCGAAATTTTACATTTTTAAATATGATTTCAAAGTCGATATGCGAATATAAAAACTTCCTCTTCTAGAAAAAGAACGGTGTTGATGAGTTTTAGGCGAAATATGACTCGTCTTCTTTTTCAAAAGTTGTTTACATGGAGTGCACGCAGTGTCAATATTATTACTTATGGCGATAATGCCCGAGTTCATAATTCGTCTGATGGTGCAAATGCCCAGTAATATTGTTTATGTGCATAATATTCCTGTCCTTGTTGGAAGATGAGAATGTGGTTATTGAGTTCAACGCTCTTTGTGTTTTAATTGTTTCGTGACCCATATAGTGTCGTTTTGTGTGAAGTGAGCACGCACAAACTCATATGTAGTGTGCATGCTCTACGAATTTTATTTTGGGGTTGCCAACACTATTTGGGTCATTCAGAATGATAGCTAATTTTTGTAATTCAACAACATCATACGATCTTAAGTTATTGATTGCTACGGTCGTAAGTTTTCTCAAGTTGGGAGTCCACTTCAGTGTTCTATTATGTGCCCTGTGTGGATACGTGGGGTGTTAATGTTTCGCGAAGTCGCTGCTAAGGTGTTTGGAGAACCGAATTCCTGTTTCCACTCGAGGAGAGCCAAGCAATAGTAAATAAAGATTCCGAAAGTCGTTGGTCGGGATCGAGCTCAGTGTACATAATCAATAATTAATGTTCTGCTCATTCTTTTCCGACAATTGCTGCTTGATTTCTTTTGTTACCCTATCTGACGTTTCAGCTTTCCTTGTCCCGAGTTTTGGGGTGGGACCTCCTTTTTTTAAAGAGATGGAATGTGATGCTCACATTTTTCCATTTTTCATACTATTTCATATTCTAGCGACTCGCTTGTAATCGTCATGATTTTTATGACATATTCTCTTTCTCATATTTTATGAAACTAACGATTTTCGTGATCATTTTGAATTATTCCATGATTTTACTATCTTGGCCATTCTCGGTATAATTATCCTTGGAGCCATTGTCTTGTATCTCGAATGGATGCTCATCGAAGTTGCGCAGCAGAAGCTATATTTCTTTCTACCCTTCTATTTTCAGATAAATTTGATAGTCGTTCCAGAGTAATCCGTAGATGCTATAATTTTATCGCGTGAATATGGAACTTTGTTGATCTAGTCTGAAATGGTTGGTTGTTTCCACAAGTTCATTTTAACATGTTCAATCGTGTTATGCACTTGCATGTTAACGTTTGGATGCAAAATGTGTTTTTTCAGACGTTTAAGCCATTTTGTGATTTTCCTAAATTCTGGGGCATTTACTTTCGAACTCATAGGCCTCCTATTCGAATCGTTGCGTTCGTATGTATGTTTATCGCCTCAACTCGTGTATCAAGTGCTTACTTAGTCAGTTCATCGTATTTTGAGGAATTTTGTGTCTACAGATTTTTTATGGCTTTTCGGAGCTGAGCAGAGTGTTTGTTTCATTTTGTTTGGTTGTCACCCTTCATTTTAAGTTTCGGGACGAAACTTCTTTTTAGTGGGGTATAATGTAATACCCATATTTTTGGCTTCTATGTTTTTTTTATTCTAGTGACTCACTTGTGTCTTTTATATATTTTGGACATGTTTTGTTCAGCACATTTCGTCATTCGAGCGAGTTTTGATATTGCTTCGGATTAATCGGCATATTATTTCGACTTTTCCACATTTAGATTCGACTTTATAAAATCACCACCAATTCTTGAAAACTCCAAAAATTCTGAAACTTAACAGTATGATAAAGCATCAAGTTAGCTTTCTAATGGTTCAAACAGTGAGTCAATCCGAGTTCGAATGGGAAAGCTATGTTCATATTGGTAAAAATTATCTACACAAAATCTAGTTCTGCCCATAGAACTCGACCGTGTCAAATCCGACACAACCCGTGTCGTCTGGCAGCATTATAAAACATGAAGAATGGGTTTCTTAATCCATTTTTTCATTCTTCCTCTTCATTTGGACGATTTGGGCGATTTCCAGATGAAGTTTTGTCGAAAGTTCATCAATCTTTCATCCTTCAACACAATCATCAAAGTTTTGGTATGGATTAACAACACTAATCCTTGTTGTTCGTCGGATCGAGGTATTTTCTTGATTTCCATAAAGTTGACTTTTTTAGGGTTTTGTTCTTGATTCCGATTTCAATCAGGTTTTGGTAAATCGATTGGTGTTAAACATTGTTATTAATCATGTTCTATAGATTGTATATCCATGTCTTCTATTCATTCAACTCGGTTGATGTTTTTGGGTGTTCTTGGAGAATCGTGAATATTTAATATTCGATTAAATTTTTCAATGAGTTTCCTTCGGTTGTTGGTTGTGATTTTTGTCGTTTTTGGTATAGTTCTCGTAGTAATTGTGTTATTATTATTTCTCGTGGAGGTTGTAGATTTCCAGGGCTGTCCGATCGAGCCGTGTTCGTCGGAGTATCCGGGTGTCGATTATTGAGGCAAGTACTTTGCTATACGAATTATACTCCTCGCAAATCTTTACGTGATCAAGTGTGTATCATTTCATTTTGAATGGGTGTTTATGTGAGTTGTGTGTTTATCTATATATATGTATATGTATTGATAAACTTCTTTGCTTCGTGTTTATGGGGATCAAAGGATATGTGGTTTGGTCCTAATGGTGGTTGTTCATAGTACATTTGACTTTGTGATTCTTCGTGATATTGATATATGTGAAGTTGGGTATGAAATCCCTGTGGTTGAAATATTGAATGCCCGTTGGATTCTGTGGGTGTGAATGGTTATGTGATTTGCCTCGAACGTATGTGGTTGAGATTGTATGAAATGTTAGTTGAATCTTGTGTGGTTACCAACGTGGATAATTGTCTGTGTGGTTTTCCAATATGAATTTGTGCTTATGTATTGTTTCGTATCCAAAGTTGCGAGGGCGAGGTTTGGACTCCGGTCTGTGTATGCTGCAAAGTAGGGCTGGGACTTTGGACCCGAATAACCGAAGATCCGAACCGAAATTGACATTTCGGTTCGGTTAGGTTCGGGTTTTAAAAAAAAATTATTTATAAATTTCGGGTTCGGGTCCTGCAATAAATTTCGGGTTCGGGTTCGGTTATTGTAATTTTAAAATTTCAATAACCGTACTACCCGAAATTAGTGACAATAACCGAACAAAATTTCGGGTTTTCCGGTTATTTTTGAAAACTTGGGTTTTAGGTTATTTCGAAAATTTGATTATACGATGTGAAAAATTTGATTCGGTTATTTCGAAAATTAATCAAGTAATGTAAAAATTTCGGTTTTAGGTTATTTCGAAAATTTCGGGTTGTAAATTTCGGTTCGGTTTTTCGGTTTTTGGTAAAATTACTTGGTTCTAGAAATTCGGTTCTGGAGAAAAGTCGAGGCAGACCGAATTACATAACACATTTGGAACTTCGGTTCCTTGCTTTTTTTTCAAGAAACCGAACTATCCCAGCCCTACTGCAAAGTGAGCGGCTCCTGTGGTTGATGTTCGACGGTGTTGCCTAATGCATGAATTCAAGGGGCGGATCATATAGGAGTGATGCCGGTGCGGTGACATGACAAGGGGCGGCAGTCACAGTGTAGTGAACGCCGGTACACAGGTGTTTCAGTGGAGGTTCCCGACAGGCTTCTGAACTGAGGATACTTGTATGATAACTACTTGTATGATAGCCAAGACTCTGATACCATATGAATTCGTATTTTTGAATCCTCTTTTGAACCTTTTTGGAATAATGGTATGAGTAAGAAATTCAAGGAGTTAAACTACCAAGGACTTCCGACAGGATCTCTGAGGGTTAGTTAGTCCTTTATGGTCTTGAGCAGAATTTCGCTATGAAAGCGCGTATATCGGGTTGAGGACCCCGAGATATTTTGAAACTACTTTCTAAAGTGTTTCCTTATATTGGGTCGAGGACCCCAAGAGATTTTGAAATCACTTCCTAAAGTGTTTCCGTATATTAGGTCGAGGACCCCGAGAGATTTTGAAACTACTTTCTAAAGTATAACTATTTGATTTTCGAATACCTTCTTGAATCCTTTAAATCGATCCGAGTCAATGATGGCATTTTTAATTATCTTATTAAAATGTTCTTCGAAGGTAATTCAATATGATTGAACTAATTCTCTTGACTCAATCAGCCGTTTATAGAAAACCTTTTATTTTTCCTTCTCCTTTAAGAATGTGCGACTTTATGAATGGTTGGTATTTCTTGCGTATGCATGCATCCTTTGGTAATGTGTGGATCGTGTGAATTATGTCGTAATTGTGACTCGTTTGGATTTGTGTGAATATTTCTCGTATGGCTTGTATATTATGTACTTGCACTAGCAAAATTCCAGTTTGCTAACCCCGAGTATTCGGGGGGTGGGTGCCTGTTATGCGCTCAGGTACGTGCAGGTTCTTAAGGAGCAAAAATACAGGATCGGTACGAAGGATGATGAAGGACAAATGCTACTAATCACATGAGGTCCAGTACTTAGATTTGTTGGTCGAATTGTATTTTCCTTTCCGCTGTAGTATTTTCCCATCTTATGGGAGTGTTGTTGTATTTTTACCCCTGTGCGGGTATGAGTTTTGAAATAGAGATGTATATGAAGTTTAAGTTGTATGTTATTGATGAAAGGCCAAATCGGTCCACTGCTTCGTTATTTAGTCATGTTGGCATTAATGTGATGTCTTGTTTTGTTATCTAGCCTGGTAGATCCTCATGGAGAAGGTTTGTGGCGCTGTAATATTCCCGAGCGGACTGAGGGTGTTACACCAACCTCTCGGGACTCCACGTGCCTTTAATCTCCAAGAAATGGTCTGATTTGGTCAGACGATCCACAATCACCCAAATCTTATTCATACCTCGGCGACTCGTGGGCAAGTAAGTGATAAAATCCATCGATATGTCCTCCATTTCCATTCGGGGATCGGGAGTGGTTTCAGCATACCTGCTGGTCGTTGATGCTTAATCTTAACCTGCTGAAAGGTCAAATATCTCGAAACGAATTCTGCAACTTCTCGTTTCATATTATCCCACCAATAACATTGCATCAAATCTTTATATATCTTGCTAGACTCCGGGTGAATGGAGTATGGGGTAGCATGGGCCTTTCTCAGAATAGAGTTTCTCAACTCTTCATTTGCCGGTACACATACTCGATTTTTGAAACTTATCAGTCTATCCTCGTGGATCACAAATCCAGGGGCTTTCCCTTGAGTTACTTCATTCCGGATCCGTGATAAGAATGGGTATGTAACCAGCTCCGATATGATGATATCGTCAAGGGACGACGGAATCTCAAGTGTGCAAAGTTGTCCCTGAACATGCTGTACCAGAATTCAATCCCCAGCCTCGCAAGTTCTAACTTTAATTCTCTTTGATCTGTCAAGCGGGCAGCATTTACTCCTGCACTGTCTTACGACTCAGGGCATCGGCAACCACATTTGCCTTCCTCGGATGATATAGGATCTCAATGCCATAATCTTTAATCAGCTCTAGCCAACTCCTCTGTATAATGTTCAACTTCTGAGTAAAGATATATTTCAGACTCTTGTGATCAGTAAAAATCTGACAGGTGACTCCATACAAGTAGTGACGCCAAATCTTCAAAGCAAACACCACAGTTGCTAGCTCCAAGTCGTGGGTCGGGTAGTTGACCTCATAGGGTCGCAATTGTCTTGATGCATAGGCAATCACTTTTCCATTCTGCATCAACACACATCCAAGGCCCTGTCTTGACGCGTCACTATATACCATGAATCCTTCGGTCTCTTGTGATAGGACCAAGACTGGTGCTGAAATTAATCGACTCTTGAGTTCGTCAAAGCTCTGTTGACATGTCTCTGACCATGTATACTTCTTATCTTTCCTCAACAGATTTGTCAGCGATTGGGAAATCTTGGAAAAGCCTTCCACAAATCGTCGTTAATAGCCTTCCAGACCAAGGAAACTACGAACTTCCTTTACATTCTTCAGAGGTAGCCAATCTCAGATAGCCTCTGTCTTTTGTGGCTCCACACTAACCTCATCAAGCGATATCACATGCCCAAGAAAAGTGACCTCAAACATCCAGAATTCGCGTTTGGAAAATTTTCCATAGAATTGTTCTCGCCTCAGCACACCGAGAACCTGGCGGAGATGGTACTCGTGCTCTTCACGTTCACGAGAGTAAATCAAAATGTCGTTGATAAAAACGACCACAAAATGATCCAGATAATTAATGAAAACTCTATTCATTAATTCCATGAATACCGCTTGTGCATTAGTCAGTCCAAACGACATCACCACGAACTCATAATGCCCATAGCGAGTACGAAAAGTTGACTTCGAAATATCGGACCCTCGAATCCTCAACTGATGATAATCGGATCTTAAGTCAATCTTGGAAAACACAGCGGCGCCTTGAAGTTGATCCAACAAATCATCAATACGAGGCAACGGATATTTGTTCTTGACTGTTACCTTATTCAACTCACGATAGTCAATACATAAACGCAGGGATCCGTCCTTCTTTCGCACAAATAACACTGGTGCTCCCCAAGGGGACGCACTAGGTCGAATATAACCTTTCTCGGTCAAATCCTCAAACTGATTCTTCAACTCCTGCATCTCGATTGGATCCATACGATATAGTGCTTTTGAAAGAGGGGACGTACCTGACTCTAACTCAATGGTAAACTCTACCTCACGATGTGGAGGTAAGTCTGGAACTCATCTGGAAAAACATCTGGGTAGTCTCGGACCATCGGAATATCGGCCAATTTGGTTGGTTGATCTACTGTCTTGGTCATGTAGCACCAATAACCAATACATCCCTGATTAAGCAGTTCTAATGCTTTCATTGCGCTGATGATTCTCCCGAAACGGCTGGGATTATCACTCTGAGAAATGCACTCAAAACCATCATCAGAAGTGACGGTCACCATTCGCTTGCGGATGCTAAGTATGGCATCATGGCGATCCATCCAATCGATACCCAAGATCACATCATCTTTAGGTCAATCGACCACAATCAAGTCTGACAACCACTCACAGTCGTTCATACGAATCGAACAGCTCTGAACTTCACGATTCCCAACAATTCATCTACCATCGAGTAAACCAATCACATAAGGGTCACAATCGATAACAAGATCTAATTGCAAACGGCTCAAATAAGAAGCAGATATAAAGGAGTGTGAAGCTGCCGAAGCACCAATATCAAAAAGAACACATACAGACTGAGAGTGGATCTAGAGTGTACCTGCGATCACGCTGGCTTCGGGATCATCGGCATTCTTCATTTCATAGATTCTGGGTTTTCCAGCTCGGTACCAGATGTACCAGCCTGACTTCCACGGCCCATTCCTCTGTTTGCCCCTGTAGTCTGGTGGGAGGCAGATGGAGGTGCCCTGTCCTGAACTGGAGCATGAGAAGCTACTGGAGTACGTCCCGACCCACCTCTTCAAAAACAAGCATGATGCCCAGTAATCCCACAAGTATGGCATGCAACAGTCGGTTTCGAAAATTTGGAGCTGATGTGCCCCTGATCTCCACAGTTGAAACACACAATAGACGAGCTGGCCGCTCGGGAATATGAACCTGTCGGTTTTGAAGCCACAGGTGGCCGCTCAGAAAAATTTGGTAAGGATTGGGGCTTCTTGAATGTTCCCCGGTTACTACCAGCCTGGGTCTGGTTCCTTGATCTTTTATTAATGGACTACGACTGCTTCTTGGAAATCTCCTTCGGAGTAAGTTCGTACTCAAGAGCTCTCTCGATGAATTCCGGTGGAGTCGTGTAGTGGTGATTAAGTAACTGCATTCTCATCCGGGGTTTTAGCCTCTTAAAAAAATATTTGATCTTATCAGCTTCCGTTCGAACAGTCGGAAGAAATGCTTGGAATTTCTCGGCAATTGATAACACATCATCATCCTCAGACGGGCCTGGGTTCAACAACTCTGATAGCTTGGCCTCATGGAGTGGAACTGGATAATAAAGATCTAACATGAGGTTCTTGAGTTCCTCCCAATTGCACACGCCATCAGCCGGTCTCACCGAAAGCTACCATGTATGGGCGCTCTTACCAAGGTAGTAAGCCGCCATGGAGATTCGATTCTCTTCCGGACATTCAACCATCTCGAACAACTTCTTGAAGTATTCGATGTCACTAATAATCTGACTTACGATTCCAATGTGCACCGGAGGTGGTGGCTGAGGTCCTTGCTGCTGGCCAGTAGTAGCATCTCTCTACATAGTTTCCATCACTTGACCCATCTGGGTCATCATGCCCTGCATCATAATGTAAGGGTCGACGTGCGCACCTTCGTTCCGTTCGGTGTGGTGTGACTGGTTCCCAGTAGGCGAATCACTACCTGCTGAGCTTTGCTCCACATTCGAACGTGTATGGGCTCGTGGCCTCGGGATTCGGCCCCTTCCGCGGCCTCGACCCCCTCTACCACGGCCTCTCAAATTTCTATCTATACTGAAAGAATCAAACAATAATCATAAGCTCAGTTCATGACCGCCTTTACGTCCAATTACAAATTCACGCTAAGTTAATAGCAACAATGAAACTACATGTTTAAGAAAATAGCTCATCATGAATTATGGACACCACGAGTTCTACACAAAATATCATATCGACAGCAAGTCGAACAAATTCAATCACATAATTAATCCAAATTTTTCCTCGTAATATCAATAAGATAAATTCCGCCACAAATCTCTCGGAATATTAAGATCAACAAAAAGATAAATTCGCGATTAACATCTGCCACTAATTGAATCATGGCACATTAGTAACATACCGTATTTGGCTCGTAGGGTCAGGCACTTGCACAGGTCACACATGGCGCGAAGGTTTCTTGAGTTCAATCTACAACGACTCTTATCGAGAAACGACTCTCTGATATCATCTACTGTAACACCCCAAATATGACAGCTATTACAGTGTCGTAGACCCCACACGGGGAAACTGTCTTGCCACCTTGCTTTTCGTGGGCAAATCCAACTTCATTGAAATCACCAGTGACCAGCCAAGGCATATTAATGTCTTTAGAAATACCCTTCAAGGGATTAAAAGACGAATTTTATCAGCTTTATTGGGTTTTGCATAACCCCCATAAAGAAGCCACATATCATCCTTCATGGGACCAATTACAGCATGTATACCTTGGTCTTCCATAAGCACAACATCTACATGTACTTCCTCATCATTCTATAACATCCAAACCCCTCCATCCATACCGTCTGTAGGAGCAATCTCATATCTAGAAAAGCCCAAGAGTGGGGCAATTTCATGTGCATGTTCATTAAATACTCTAGTTTCCATGAGGAAAACCACAGTGGGTCTATGAACTCTCACCAAATCTCTAAAATTTCGTCTAAATCTTTCATTCATAGCCCCTTGACAATTCTAAGAAATTATCTTCATACTTGGATTAATAAGATGGTAAGGGTATACTGGGTTCTCAATCTGAACCCCCAAACATGCCCTGATCACTTGGTACAGTGATTCCCGAATCAAAATCCGTTGTCTTCTGAATTCCCACTCTGTTCGTAGCTCTCTGCCAACATCCCCTCTGGTTGTCCTCGCTGAAAATTATATGAGTTCCCATCTCTATCTGCCATACTGTTGGTGGGATCTCCAGAACTGTTATCAGGTGTTCGTTGTGTTCGGTTCGTAATATCGTTGAGGGGCCATTGGGATGGAATCGAACCATCCTTGTTTCTATCTGTGGGTTTTCCACCCAATGAGCTATCAACATTCCGTTGGCAAACTCCACCTCCAGGTTGTCGAGATTCATCTCCATCAATATTTTTAGACCTAGTTACTATTTCTGCTGGGTTTTTCTCTTTATTTCCTGACTGTAGTAAGTTGAAAAGGTTAGTTGAGAAGATCCGTATCCATTCTTCTGTTGATTTTTTATTTGCTGCTGTAGTTCTGTACGATGCAGTCCTGTTATTCGGTTTCTGAGAACTAGTATATGCCGCTTTTTGTATATTTTGCGTAACTGCTGTTCTGTTGTCTTGTCTAATTTGGTTAGCCGTTACACTTGCAGGTAGGACTCTCCCACCAACTGTGAAGGCTGGCTGGGCCAAAACTCGGCCAGGCGTTTGGGCAACCTGTTTCCCAGGCCTTTGAGTCCCCGCTGCTGGGCCTGAATATTCTTGCTGGGCCGGTCGGCCTCTCCCAGCAGTTGAGGTCCCTGTTCGCTGCTGTGCTGATGGTAAGGATGCTGGTTCCTTACCCTTGTTTGTTTTTTTCTTGCGGGAGACAAGCATCCATTCTCCGAACTCTTTATTCATAGCTTTTTTAGTTAACCATTCTTGGTTCTTTGTAGTTTTCGAAGCCTCCAATCCAGTTTCAGTTGAATTTTCAGCTCCCTGAGTACCAGTTGGTGGCGGTGTAGAGTTGGATTTTGGGCATTCAGATACTACATGTCCCACAGTTCCACACCCATGGCACAGATAAGGTAAATTTTCATACATGACTTGGTAAACCTTACCACCAATGCAAACCCCTAACTCCAAAGGCTTGTCCGTACGCACTTGAACACAGAATCGAGCAAACCTACCCCCTTGTTGCATTGTATGTATTACCATCAATTTTGATGGGATCTCCAATGCAAAAAGCAATAGTTTGTATCAGAGACTCCCGGAAAATTTCCATTGGTAAATTCAGTATTCTTACCCATGTGATAGTGGAATCAACAATATCATTTCAGCATCAAAATACGGTTTCCATTTACGTATGGATAAGAAATTACCAGCTAGTTGCCAGGGTCCTTGTGTCAGAATCATTTCCCTTTGTGTTGTTGATATGCCTTTTAGACAATAACAACCATGCCCAAGGTCCATTAATTCAAATCCTCCTTGTAGGTTCCAGAGGAAGTCTAACTTGTTGCACAGAGTTGGATAGTACCACGGTTTTCCAAAGATTCTGATCAGGATAGTGTTCTCCCACTGCTTATGCATCATTTCCTGTAAGTCTTCTTGTATTTCGATTCGCATAAAAGGCATTGAATCATCTGCTGGTATGACTTTGATCTTGCTCCAAGCTTTAAAATTCGGCCTTCAAACAGCCTGGGAGAGGAGAATACCTCGGATTGAAGTTGAACTCGACTCACAACAGGTGCTGCGGATGGTCAACGGGGAGGAAGAAACCGACCAAGCAATCGCAGATCTGGTGGCGGACTGCAAGAATCTGATCGGAATGCCTTGGGAGGCGAAAGTACGGTGGGTGCCTCGCCGTGCAAATGCAGCCGCTGATTTCTTAGCTAGATCTGTCGGAATGACGGGAGAGGAGGACATTTGTGTTTGCAAATGGATATTGCCTAAGGGCTTTTCACTACACAAAAAAATAAAAAAAAAAAAAAAAAAAAAAAAAAATTATCTAATTTCAGAGATAATTTCTACTGATATTATCTACTCTCGAAGATAATTTCTACGTATTATTAGTATTTGAGCCATATAATATTGAAGTTTATAATTTAAAATTGTTCACTTCACGAACAACTATGAATAAATGTGATATGAATATTCAACCAGTTATTAATCTTCCTACCATTGGAGCACAATTGAATTATGATTGTGGAGTATATCATATTTTATACAATCTCGGTTGAAAATATTCTCAAATCATATTCATATTTTTTATTTGAGATATAAGTTATATTTTCCTTTAGGGATAAAATTATGCTATATACCACTCTTACATTAAAATATGTGCTCCATTAAGAGCATAATAATTTAATTATGCTATTACATTTACAAGTAACAAATCAGTGTTCTTCAAGAATATTGTATTTTCACATAAGTTATGTATAAATAAGAATTATTCATTTAGAATAGTAATATTCTTCAAGAATATTTTAATTAATTGTCCTATTTCGGGAGTAATAATTTTAAGACATATAATTGAATATACAAAAGAAAGTAAAATAGTACGAGAATTAAGCAAGGCTCGAAATAACTAAATTAAATTAATTACTTCTTCAAGAGCACTTACAATATTCTTGAGGAATATTATTTTGTGTTTTTCATTAGAAATTTACATAAATTCTTAGATCTCATAATATTCTTCATGAACACATCATATTCAACTAGAATATGACGACATAATATTGTGCTTCTTCAAGAACTACACTAAATCTTTTATCTTAATAATCTTCTGGATTATTAAGTATCGTTGAACTGCATTTTTTCCCGAAATAAAGAGAAATATGATTTGATAATAGATTTCTAGTTCATCATATATATTATTTATATATGCTGCAGATAAAAACATAAAATTTAATACTAAAGATTATACACTTTTCCTCGAAATCATCACATGAAAGAAAGTTTTTGTAAGAATGAATAGAATTAATAATGTTCACCAATATGAAAGAAGACTATTTCTGTTCGGATTTTTTTTATATATGCAATACGTTTTAGAACCCGATCTCCATCGTTGAATTTGTATATCTGTTTGTCAGAAATGTACTGCAAAAATTTCATATTGATCCAAGGGTTAACAAAGCGGGAATCACGATTTTAGCACGGTCTAGCACTTGAGAAAATTTTGCCCGCATTTTTTTTGTAAATTTCGAAAATCGAAGAGAAATAAAAATTTTACTGGTAGAGTATCTTGTTTCTAACGTGTTATAAACATTGAGAGAAAGAGAAAAATATGAGAGAAGATGGGAGACACCAACCAAATTGTTTATCATTATGAAGGTATGCCTCTATTTATAGGTAAACATATGGTTTCAGGGGCATATTAGTCATTTAATGACTTATTTACAACAAGTTTGTAATTGCAGTAATGCTTAATTTCTTGATAGAATTTATTTGTTTATTTTGTTTTTAATATATATATGGATGACACAAATCTGCACTATCTTGATACAATTCTGTCTTAATATTTATTTATTTATTTTTGTAACTTAATTACAGTAAATTATAAAATTAATGATTTTATGAATTTTTAGATATAAGTTCCTGAATTATATGAGCAACTGATTTTTATCGATAGCAAGTGAATAATAGAATTAATTTTTCAATAATAAAATCAGTTTTAAAATTTATAAATATGAATGGATAATTATTTTAATTATGTTAAAATTTAATCATTCACGAATAATTATTTTAATTATCTAAAATATTTCTTCTTTTAAAAATGGGTAAATTTTATGTGAAAAAGAACAGAATTATTTAATTGTGTTTCTATAGCAATAATTGATTTTATGAGAGAGATGGATTTTTTTAATTTTCTCTAATAAATTTTGGATGATTCACGTATGTCCTAGAATTTATATATATTTTACGTAATTTAATTATATTACCAATTTTACGATTTTCAAGCATATCTTAAAATATTTAACCAACTGATTATAATAATAGCAAATGAATTAACAAAATTAATTTTTGGAGAATAAAAATCGGTTATAAATATATTTAAATTTGATTGGATAGTTATTTTAATTATCGCTATTTTAGAAAATAAGAAATTCATGTGAGAAAAGTCGAGAACTATTTGATTGTATTATCGAAGCAACAATAATTTCGTGATAGAGTTTAGAATTATTATTTATATTAGTATAACACCCGTGTAATTATACGGGAATAACAAAAAAAAACTTTTTTGTAAATATATAATATGTAAATCGTTAATTATAAATTTTATAATACTTATTTATAAACTACACTATTTGTTCTGTTTATGATTACACCATTCTCATCGCAAGAAAAGATTTCTAGTCTTTCCTGATCTTCACTCTTGATATGGCTACATAAAGCTAACCATGACCGAATACGGGTCTTCGAAGATACATACCGATATGAAAAAGCGTTTGACCTTGACTCCTAAATATAGTCATGGCAAAGCTCATAATAAGTGAAAACTGGCGTATTTGAAATTTAAATGGTAATCTGATATCTAAGGGGCTTAATATCAATTGTGGAATAAATATTTTACTCTCAGAATTATTCCCCGAATTTTTTTGTTCAATAATATGGTTATGGGTTTGGATAATTATTAATGATGTGACATTGCATAATTCTGATAATTGATCCATATTTTGAATTGGCATAATTGAAACTCTAAGTTGCGATTTTAAGATGTGATTTGGAATTCGAGAACACTTGATACTATTCAAAAAAATTCATTGGATATACTTGATTTTGACTTTTAGAGGGCAGAAATTTTGCATATACTATTAGAACTGCGATATATCCGCTTGTCTTTTGAAATTATAGACATCGCGTAACCGTTTACTATCTCCACAACGTGATATATCCGTTTGTCTTTTGAAATTATAGACATCACGTAATCGTTTACTATCTCTACAACGTCGTTTGTTGGCGCCATGGTTGCTCTTTCTTCAAAAAATTACTTTATGAAAAGTTACTTTAAGTGAATGATAGTCTTTCAATGATATATGATATGATCATCGACATTCCGGATTAGTAAATATCAAGAATATCAATCAAAGTTTCTCTATCGACTTCTTCACCCAGCTCACCATTTACAATTTTGAGGATTCATTCGGAGAAGTCCTTAATTTCTTGTAGATGATGAGATGACATTGTTTGTCCAACAATTAATCTCATAATTATGAGTTTGCAATGATGCCCAAGTGAAGAAGAGCTTATACTTGAATAACCAATATATGCATTGTTCTTTGGTACAACTTCATATGTACAATTGTACTAAATAATTATGGCAAGGATAATTCTAGTAATATATAAAATAAAAAAAAAAAGCTTTTGGAAATGTATAAGAGATTTTGACTTATAGCTTAAAATTAAGCACTTATCAAATTGCAATAAAAAAACATAATAGTAGTATATATAATTTAATTACTTGTATGACCTATTATAAATATACCCGTTAATTTAGAAAACTACATCCAAGTCCCAACCTTAAAATTACAATTGGTATTTAACAATTATAATATAAGAATAACTTAGATAAGTTACAAAAATATACATCAGAATTTTGTCCTAATTAAAAACGACCTTAAAATTTTAAAAAATTACAAAATAAAAACTCAATTGATTTGATTGAAGTGAAACGGCATATTTATGCTTATATGATATTTTTCAAACATTTAGCTTTATATTTAAGAGTATTAAAGTCTACCCATTTTATATTAAAAAATAAAAAAAGAGTTGAAGTACTTTTATTAATTTCTGAAACTTATATTACAAAAAATCTCGTTTGGTTGAAGTGAAACTATATGTATATTCATTTTAAAATAGAATTTGGAATACAAAGTAAGGAGATTATGACTTATAACTTAAAATTAAGTACTTCCCAAGTTGCCAAAAAACAAAAAAGAAGCAATGTAGTATATATATAAGTGAATTACTTGAATGACTTATTGTAAATATACTAATCGCGGGGTTAACTAAGAAAACTACATCCACATCATAGCCTAATTAAAATTATCCCCATTTTTTAAAAGTAAAAAAATGCCCAATTTTGTTTGTAATATAAGATGAGCCGAAAAAAGTTATAGGGTACTTTCAGGCATTGAACTTCATAATTAAGAGTACTAAATTCAATAAATTTTACTGAAGAGAAAAATAATTAGAGTATTTTTAGTAATTTTTGAAACTTGTATTACAAAAAACCTAAGTGACATTTGGTTCACTTGAAACTTTATATCATTTTTATATGATATTATTTTCAAACATTCAACTTAATATATAGAAGTATTAAAGTTGGCACATTTCACATTCAAGAGAACACATAAATAGTTGAGCACTTTTAGTAATTTCGGAAACTCGTATTAGAAAAAACCTCAATTCATATTTGATTGTGTTAAACTGTATTTGATAAAATTTTAGTTCCACGTTTTTTTGGTCCTTTTTTTTTGCCAAAATGATACAAATCGTTAAGTATTTAACGGTTTCTGTATATGACCAACAAAGAGATAATTTAATCCTTATATTTGAAAAAAAATACATAAATTATTTGGATATAATTTAAAATACAAAAGCAAATCCAAAACTTTCAAAAATATATAGTTGATTTTAAAGTAGATAAATTTAAAACAAAAAAAATTAAGAAATCACATAAAACGATCAATTTTTATTTTCTGAAATTCTCTTTGTACAAAGATCTACGAATTAGTATATTATTAAATTTAATTTCTTATATATTTTGAAATATCTCTTTAAAAATTCTTAAAAACAGTAATTATATAATTTATTAAATATAAGTTTTTTCATTTATTTTGTTATTTTATATTAATTTAAAACTAAAATAGTCTAATTGATTTATTTCATAGTTTTTTTGATTTATTTATAAATAATAATTAAAACAATTATTTCTACACTTTCAATAATATTATTTAATAAGATTATTTTGATTTATTTAATTGATTAAGACTTCAAGTACCTTTTTAATTATATATATTCAACACTTATTTTGCAATACTCCCAAACATCTTTTATTTCAGTTGATATTTTTTTATTAATATACCTAATTATAGTGACTAACTAATATAAACTAATAATTAGTGGAATATATAATATTTCCGCGAGATTTTAGGTTTAAGTTTTTAATATATAGTGCACACTACTATATTAAATTTCTCTTTGTCTGGGATTTATATTTTTAATTAAGAAAATATGAATTATTTTTGTAAATATAATCAATTCTTATTTATTCATAATTCATATTCCTTAATTCGTAAAAATTAATAAGGTAAGAATGAGTTATTTGAGGTATAATTATAATGTAATTAATGCAATGATGATTAGGCCAGTAATTGATTATGTGTCAACTGAAGTATGAAAAGCTGACACATAAGCACCCGGCCAAAGAAAAGACATGTGGCAAGGCGTGAGAAGGCCACTTGACTCAGGCGTCTGCATTAGTATATAGGGGAGATTCTAATATATTTTATGATGCACATTTGTATTTTTTTTCGTGCAGTTGTTGTAATATCATATATCATTTTGGTAATTTAATAATAGTAAAAAACTAATTTTATGTATTTCTAATATTTCTAGAAGGAAATATTTTTGAGAATAAAAAATAATTATGTAAGTATTTCTAAATGTGATTGAATAATTATTTGATTATCGATATTTAAGGAAATGAGAAATTTGTGAGAAAAGAAAAAAGTATTTTACTTATGTTATTACAATATGATTAATTTTGTGAAGAATTGAGCTTTGTTTATTTTTTTTCTAATTTATTTTGGATGCGTCATATTTGCACCATTTCGAAATAATTTTTCTGCTGTACTGTGTGTATATATATATATATATCTCGGTAATTTAACTTTGTTAAATTATAAAATTATTAATTTTATAATGATTTCTCAAGAGTTTATGCAGAAAGCTTATTCTTTGGTTTGACCTACTGCTGTCTTGGTTCTTTGGAAGGAATCGATACTCAACAATATTACTACTCCAAGGCACTACTATAAAAGTAGGCAAAGAGACCGTCCAATAAACTTAAGAGACCGCCTCGGGATGAATCTCTATCTTAGGGGTCTCTTTGATAAAGAGACCGCCTCGTGCGAGGGGGTCTGTTTTTGAGACATAAAAGACCTGTTAATTAAGAAATCGAGCCTGTTATGTAAATCGTGCGAGAAATAATTTAAAAAAGTAAGAGACCTGATATTGGAGATACGAGATCTCTTTGAAATTTTTAATATTTTATGTAAGTTAGCAAAGAGATTGACAAAAACGTTACATAAAGTTCTACGGTTTAGATACGCAATGAAAAAAGATACTAAAGTTAAAAATGTTTAAGCCTTTGAACCCATACTGCAAGATTCTTCATACGCAATTAGGAACATACACTTTATGATTATGTCAAGTTCAGAGTTTTAACATACAACTAAGTTACCGATCATTAGAATCACCATTTAGTTAAGAATCTGACCTGACCATATGCATATTAACCAGGATTATTGTAGGAATAATTTTCAAAATATAGTCATTTTCTCACCTTGCACAGCCATGCCGAGCAGCTTCCGATCGCCCTGCCGAGCAGCCTGCCCAGCAACCTGTCGATCCCCTGCCGAGCAGCCTGCCGATCGCCTTGCCGAGCCCCTGCCGAGCACCCTTCGATATGGCCGAGCGCCCTGCCGAGCCCCTGTCGAGCGGCCCTGCCGAAGCACTTGGGGCCGCAGCACATCCCTGCCGAGCCGCGACCCCGGCATTTTGCTTCACAAGGCCAAAGTGGCTCAGACTGCGGTCGCGGCCCCTTCGCCGGCCGCGCCCCTCGAGCACTGGCGGTTTTGTCTTTGTGTGCCGCGGCACACTTGGGCCGGGCCGCGGCACACGGGTCAACCCTGTAAAAGTGTATCTTTTTATGCAGTTTTTCAGACGGGATTTCATATTATCATCTTCCACACTATGAAGAACAAGAGAGAGATATAGAGAGAGAAACAAGAGAGAGAAATATATTTCTTCATTTTCTCGGAGATTTATCGGTCGGATCGTCGTGATCTTTTGACAAGAGCTTGATAGCTATTGGGCAAATCTTTTCACCGGTGTAGATCGAGTTTTTGAGTCCGGAAGTACGGGTATTTCGTTAGCTCTTTGTGTAAGCCATATACGGTTGTTTTCTTTCTCGATCTTGTTGTTGTTGATTCCAAATACTTGAAGAACATTTATTACCAAGTATTTGACGATTGATGTATACCCCTAGTTTGTATTAGGGACGATTGTGTATTTGTGTGTATTGGTGATAGTGGATTTAAGCTGCTTCGGTCCCGTGGTTTTTACTCTCGTCTTGAGGGGTTTTCCACGCTAAAAATTCTGTCTCGTGTTTATTGTTTTTCGGATATCATTTGTATTATTTTTATCGAGTTGTAATTGTTGCTCTACTCGTCGGTAACCACAAAGTTACGATTGAAGAGTGGGAATTTGTCAAACGAGGTTCCGCTTTATTCATTGTGACGTGACGTTAGTCGGTATTTTTCCCAACAATTATTGGTATCGGAGCCACGGGATTTGTTGTTTCGTGGTGTTTAGTATCTCAATCGTAAGATGGAAGCCAATACGAGTAGAATGGTTAACTTGAACGGTTCAAACTACCACGCATGGAAGGGGATGATGGAAGACCTTCTATACGTGAAGGATTATTATATGCCGGTTTTTAGCAAAGATAAACCGGAAGGGAAGTCCGACGCGGAGTGGACTATTTTGCATCGCCAAGTTTGCGGATATATTCGACAATGGGTGGATGACAACGTTTTGAACCATATTAGTAGAGAGAAGGATAGTCGAGAGTTATGCCACAAGCTCGAGCAATTGTATGCTCGGAAGACGGGGAATAATAAGTTATTCCTCATTAAACAAATGATGAATTTGAAGTTTCGAGACGGGACTCCTCTATCGGATCATTTAAATACATTCTTAGGCATAATTAATCAATTTGCCGGAATGGGAATTAAATTCGAAGAGGAGGTGCAAGCTTTGTGGTTGTTAGGCACATTGCCGGATTCTTGGGAGACGTTTCGAACGTCGTTGTCTAACTCCGCCCCCGATGGACTCATTTCGATGGAATTAGCCAAAGGGAACATGTTGAATGAGGAGGTCCGAAGAAAAGCACAAGGATCTTCTTCACAGTCGGATGTTCTAGTTACCGAAAGACGGGGGAGAGTTCAAAGTAGAGGTCCGAGTAATAGAGGGCCACAAAAGAGTAGTTCTCGGGGGAAGTATGCCAACATCGAATGTTACCATTGTGGTAAGAAAGGGCATACTAAAAAATTTTGCCGACAATTGAAGAAGGAGAATCGCCAAGGCCGAGAAAATTCACAAAAGAAGGAAAGCGGTAGTAATGATAAAACCGAAGTTAATACTACTACCGAAGAATTCTTTGTTTGTTGTGATTATGATATGGTAAACCTTGCTAGAGATGATTCGAGTTGGGTGGTCGATAGTGGAGCTACGTGTCATGTTACATCACGTAGAGATTTTTATTCCTCTTATACTCCGGGAGACTTTGGTATAGTCAAGATGGGTAACGACGGCTTATCCAAGATTGTTGGAGTGGGAGATGTGCATTTGAGATTCGACACCAGAATAGAACTTGTTTTACGGAATGTAAAACATGTTACGGACATGAGGCTTAATGTTATGTCCGTTGGTTTACTCGATGATGACGGTTATCATAGCGGTTTTGGCAAGGGGTTGTGGAAACTCACTAGAGGTTCCTTGATTGTCGGGAGAGGACAAAAAGAAGGAAAATTGTACGTGACACTTCCAAAGGTCACGACTAATTTTGTGAACACAATCGACAATAATGACATGGCCGAGCTATGGCATAAGAGGCTCGGTCATATGAGTGAAAAAGGAATGGCGCTATTGTCGAAGAAGGAGGCGTTGTCCGGGGTTCACAAGGTACACCTTAAAAGATGCTCTCATTGTCTAGTCGGGAAGCAAAGGAGAGTTACTTTTAAGAGTCATACTCCTTCACGAAAGGAAAATGTTCTTGATCTTGTTCATTCCGATGTTTGTGGTCCTATGAAGACGAGGACGCTCGGTGGTTGCCGATATTTTGTCACATTCACCGACGATCACTCTAGGAAGGTGTGGGCTTACTGTAATACCCGTAATTTCGATTTCTGGTAATTTCTTTTTTTCGGCGAAAGTCCATTTTGACGACTCGCTCATGACCATTTCGTCATTCCGAGAATGATTAATTCTGCACTTTTTGTCATCCGAGTTCGTTTCGGTGTCGTTTTGTTGAGTTCCGTGCTTTTTGCCGACTTTTCCGCACTTGAGTTCGATTCTTGCGAATCTCGTTGGAAACTGCTGTTTCGAGTTTCCCGTAAGTCCGTTTAACTTTGTTAGACGTGTAGTGAACTTCGGTTTGGTTATTCGATCACGTATCGTGATTTTCGGACGTTTTGGGCCATTTTTGTAATTTCCCAAAGTTTGGGGTAATTACTTCCGTTGTCGAATTCCGACACTTCGGGTGGTCGGAATCGTGTGTTCTCTTAGCGCTTGGATTCGTCTTTGCGAGTACTTCGTAGCCGTATCTCCGGTTTTTCCTCAGGTTCGGGTTTCGGGGTCGTCCGGGCTGTTGGAATGGCCACGGCCGAGTCACGGCCGGAGCAGGGCCTGGCCTGGCCGAGTTACGGTCGTAAGGTGCCGGTTACGGCCGTAATGTGTGCCCGTTACGACCGTAAGGCGTGATCGGGTACGACCGTACGGGCGCTGGGCATCTTCGGGAGCCGATTCTGGCCGTAATGTGTGCGATTCGTAGTAAGTGTCCGGCGATCGTGGCGATTTTTGACGAATGCGATTACGGCCGTAAGGCTGCCGGCCGTAAGGGCGAGTTACGGCCGTAAAGGCACTGCCGATTCTGGCCGTAAGCGTCCGGCGGTGTCAGTATATAAGGCACAGCGGCCGTTTTACTCATTTCTTCACTTTTCTTGCGGCTATCGGACGGGTGCGACGGGAAATAGGGTTCTTGGTCGATTCTACTCAATTCCAAGACGTTTTGGAAGATCCTTGTCAATTATATCATCATCCAATCCTTGTTCTTCGTCGGATCGAGGTAATTCTTCCGTAGAACCCTAGTTATATAATTTTGGGGGTTTCTTCGTGATTCTTCGATTTAATCCGTGGTGGATGAATTTATTATGGTATTCTTGTTGTCTTGGCCATGATCTTCGGATTTTGTAACTCATATATCAATTTTATCACCCGGGACTTGATTTCCGATTTCTTCGAAGGAACCCTCGGATCCTTGTTGTTTCTCCGGTTGATTCGGATTCCGTTTAACGTTATTTATCCGTGGTGATGTTATTTTCGTAGCGATCGTGAGGTTGTCGAATTCTTGGTCGTTTTCGGAAGTTCGAGGGCTATCCGACCGTGTTCGTTCGTTGTTTCGTTGCTCGCGGTACCGAGGCAAGTATCTTGTCCATACGTTTCTTGTTTCGTAGCATAATTATTGATAAATGATTTTATGCGAAATCCAATGTTTAATAAACGTAAAAAGGGATCGGTATGTTCTCGATAAATGTTGTCTTTCAACAATAATTCTTGTACTTCGTGAATATATGTGTTCTCGGAATATATGTGTTGGTTTTGTATGTTGAAAGATGCTACGATCACTTTGAGTGAGTTTAATAGACCGTAATCCTTTGCCGGGGATTACGTAATGTTATGTGTACTTGTTCGGAAAGAACATAATGTGTGTGATATTAGTTGTTATTCCTTCGTGAGGAGGTTGTGACACTTGGTGTTGTTTGGTATTGGTATTTGCTTGTGGTTGTGTGACATTAGTTGTGAGTGTACGTCGACTATAGTGGCCATTCTAGCGAAGTACCTAGCATTTGTATGCATATTCTAGTATTCGAATTATGGCTTCTCGTGGCGTTGTGGATGATATGTGTATGTTCACCTAGGGACGGTCTGACGAGGCCTCTAGGGATACGTTGCCGTGAGTTTCGTATCGCGAACTATGGTTAACCACCCAGGGATGTCCGACGGGGCTCTGCGGGGTACGGTGGCCGTGAGTCTCGTACCAAGGTTAACTTTGAAGTGTTTTGTTGGAGAACTGTGATCTTTAGCGCATATTTCGTCTGATTAGAATGGCAGTTCAAATGGTATCGTACTTGGCTGGAATGGCACCAATAAATGTGTTGTGTATGATTCGTCTCTTGGTTGTGATAATTTGGTATGGGTACGTGAGTCCCGTGGTTGCTCTGTGCATTGTAGCTCTGTGGTATGTTGAGTGAGACTGTTGTCATGGTAATATTTGATACGGTGTAATTTCCACCGGGATATTCATGCGAGTATGTGATGTGGATGATTTGGGTCGTGGACCCCTGTGTTGTGATTGGAATGTTATGATTGGGTCGTGGACCCTGTTATCTGCTATCGGAATTGTATTTTGAAATAAACAATTGTCGGGCTATGCCCCTAAGTGTTTCGAAAGGCTTGGAAATTCTTGAACCCCAAATGCTTTCAAAACTCCCGAGATCGTACAATGTTTTGTAAGATGTAAAATGGTTTTATTTCCTATCTTTCATAATTCAAACTGTTTGATCAAGCGAATTATCTCGGGAAGTATATTCATGATTTCTATGTTCTTGGAGTATGATATGTATGGCTTGTCTTTGTATTTATACTTGCACTAGCAAAACAGTGGAGTTTTGCTAACCCCCGAGTCTTCGGGGGGTGGATGTCTGTATTGCGTCCAGGTATTTGCAGGTTGCTGGGGAGCAATCCACATGATCGTTACGAAGGATGATGGAAGACGGTGATACTAATCACATGAAGACCGGTGTTGAGTATTTGGTGATGTCTTGTTTTGTCTTTCCGTTGTGTTTATTTTCCCCTATGCGGGATTGTTGATTTATGTTAACCCCTGTGTGGGTATGAGTTACGAGAAAGAGTAATGTATGGTCGATGTGTATGTTGTGGTAAAAGACCAAATCGGTCTAATGGTTCGTTATTTAGCCATGTCGGCATGTATAGTGTTAATGTGTTTTCTGTATTTAGCCTGGTAGATCCTCACGGAGAGGGTCTGCGGCGCTGTAATATTCCCGAATAGTTTGGGGGTATTACAGAATATGGTATCGGAGCTTAGGTTGCGGAAATCTAGGCTGTCGGGTCGAGTTGTGTGTTTTCGGGTCTTGTCTTATCTTGTCTTGTCAGATTTTGTCTGACTGAGTCGTGTCGCGACGCGTCGTCTGAGGTGTCGGTCGTGATTAGTATCGAGGTGCAGTCATCATCTTCGTGCGATCTGTGGATGTAAGTCTCCCTACTTTGTTGCGTCTCGTGATATACGAGCTTGTGTGATTATATGTTATTATGTGGAGTTTAAATGTGCCTGGTGAATACGTACTCCATACTTGTTTGATTCTCGTATTGTGCTAGAATGAAAAGTGATACCGGTGTATAAATGTGTGTATATATTGTGTGAATCGTTTTATTGAAGTAATGGCTTGGTGTGACCCCGCAAGGAAAGTTTGTCAATGTGATATTTCAAAGTTTAATTATTTTGAAGAGTCACGTAAATTTTATTTTTAAACAACCTTCAAGAAAGAAAATTTTTTGATTTCGTATGATGACCTCGAGACCGGAATTTTTTTATTTGAACATAACTACTTATATTTTATTTTCATCTTGCATTGCAAGTTTTCAAAATTTGATTTTAAAAAAAAACTCAAATGAGGTCTACCAAAAAATTTACTCGAAACGTGGCTCTTGCTTTCGACTTTTTGATTTCATGATCGTCGGTTCGGGGGTATGTAGTGATGTCGGCATTATTATTTGGTCAATAATGCTCAAAATTGTGATTAAGTTGGTGGTGTGAACGTTAAGTCGTCCTAAATGCACTTGTTGTGAGAGTCCTCATTACTGAGAGGTAGGATTTCAGTTTTAGATGTTAATTATCTTATGACGGTCGCTTGTGTGATACTGTAATTACGTGGACAGATGATGTTGAAGTGTGATTGGATTTGATGGTAATAGATCGTATTCTGATATAGTGGTAAATTATATCTGTTGTGGTTGTGTTCGAAAATGCTTTTCTGATAATTTTATAACTTGAACAAGTTGTGGAAAATTAAAATTCATAAAGTTTTGACAAAGTTAATTTCAAACCGAGGTACCAAAAACACTCTCAAAATTTTATTTTGAATAATCATGCAAATCCAAAGATTTCCAAATGACACCATTTAAAAGGATACCTCGTGGATCTTCTTATCGAGTTGCTATTAGTTGTCTTATGTGATATACAAGTTGGCAATTTGGTACATTATTTTGCGATGTTGTATCATTGTATTGAGAGAGTATCCGCTTAATATGCCGAGGGGCAAAGGGCGCGGTCGTGACCACGGTACAAGCAGTCATGGAGATTAGATGCGGGACCAAGAGAAGGTTTTCGGGAAGGTTGCTATTCTAGCACTTCGCTCTCGTTGTTTAGGTTTCGGGGACGAAACCTCTTTTAAAGGTGATATGGTGTAATACCCATATTTTTCGCTATCGTTTTATTCGACTCTATTGACTCGTTTGTGTTCGTCGGTATTTTCTGGACTTTTTCTACTTTTCACTTTTTGTTGTTTGAACAATTTGCGGTGTTGTTCTGGGTTAACCCAATTGTCGTTGTGACTTTTTCCGAATTCGGTTCCGCTCTTGTGAATTTTATATGAATTCATGTCTTGTCGTTTTCACCAGATCGTATATATTGTCTTGAGTCGAGCTGTGAACTATGTGGATGCTATTCGATTTTCGTTATTCGTTATGACTCATACATGATTGATCGACTGTCATTGTCTCGATCGTTGCAATTCAATTGTTTGATTGTTCGGTTTCTGTTGATCTCATTCCGTGATTGTTGAATGTTCAAACTCCTTCGTAATTCCCTTAAGTTCGGGAAATTAGTCTCGTTTACAATCTTCCAACCCTTGGGCGGTGGAATTCCGTATTTGTTCAGCGACTGGCTCGCGTTTTGATTGATGTACCGTTGGGTGGGTCAATCATATCGATTTTCGTTCGTTGTGTTTTATGATTGTTCGGATAATTGACTTGACCATATTATCTGTTTGATGACGCTTGTCACTTGTTGGTTTTATTATGTCTCTATCGGTAGCGTTGTGTTGGTCGTCGTGGAGCGTGTTTTCACGCCGTATGTGTCTCTGCGTTTCTTGCAGCGTTTCGCCGTTGGGCGTGAGTTTTCGGTTTTTGCGTATCTCGTCGAGTTTTCCTGGTGGGGATATTGCTTCTCCCTACTTGTTTTAAGTTTCAGGACGAAACTTCTTTTAAGGAGGGTAGAATGTAATACCCGTAATTTCGATTTCCGGTAATTTCTTTTTTTCGGCGAAAGTCCATTTTGACGACTCGCTCATGACCGTTTCGTCATTCCGATAATGATTAATTCTGCACTTTTTGTCATCCGAGTTCGTTTCGGTATCGTTTTGTTGAGTTCCGTGCTTTTTGGCGACTTTTCCGCACTTGAGTTCGATTCTTGCGAATCTCGTTGAAGCTATTTGTTTGAGTTTCCGTAAGTCCGTTTAACTTTGTTAGACGTGTAGTGAACTTCGGTTTGGTTATTCGATCACGTATCGTGATTTTCGGACGTTTTGGGCCATTTTTGTAATTTCCCAAAGTTTGGGGTAATTACTTCCGTTGTCGAATTCCGACACTTCGGGTGGTCGGAATCGTGTGTTCTCTTAGCGCTTGGATTCGTCTTTGCGAGTACTTCGTAGCCGTATCTCCGATTTTTACTCAGGTTCGGGTTTCGGGGTCGTGCGGGCCGTCGGAATGGCCACAGCCGAGTCACGACCGGAGCAGGGCCTGGCCGAGTTACGGCCGTAAGGTGCCGGTTACGGCCGTAATGTGTGCCCGTTACGGCCGTAAGGCGTGATCGGGTACGACCGTACGGGCGCTGGGCATCTTCCGGATGAAGGCCGGTTACGGCCGTAATGTGTGCCAGTTACGGCCGTAAGTGTCAAACGATCATTGAGATTTTTGACGTATGCGATTCTGGCCGTAAGGCTCGCGAGTACGGCCATAAGGGCCGAGTTACGGCCGTAAAAACCTTTGCGATTCTGGCCGTAAGCGTCCGTGATGTCCGGCTATATAAGGCCTCGCGGCCGTTTTACTCATTTCTTCACTTTTCTTGCGGCTATCGGACGGGTGCGACGGGAAATAGGGTTCTTGGTCGATTCTACTCAATTCCAAGACGTTTTGGAAGATCCTTGTCAATTATATCATCATCCAATCCTTGTTCTTCGTCGGCTCGAGGTAATTCTTCCGTAGAACCCTAGTTATGTAATTTTGGGGGTTTCTTCGTGATTCTTCGATTTAATCCGTGGTGGATGAATTTATTATGGTATTCTTGTTGTCTTGGCCATGATCTTCGGATTTTGTAACTCATATATCGATTTTATCACCCGGGACTTGATTTCCGATTTCTTCGAAGGAACCCTCGGATCCTTGTTGTTTCTCCGGTTGATTCTGTAATATCCGTAATTTTTCCATTTTTAGCAGTTTCCATTTTTGGTGTATGTCTATTTTTATCGACTCGCTAGTAACCGTTTCGACATTTTGAATCTATTTTGTTCTTGGAGTTTTTCCATTTGGATGAGTTTTGATGATGTTTTCACGTAATTTCGTTTTATGGCATGTTTTGCCGTATGAACGTTCGATTCTTGTAAAACTCATTCATTTTTGTTGTTTCTTGGTTTGTACAAGTTCGTATAGTTGAGTTGGTCGTGTGGAGACTTTCGGTTTGTAATTCCGACGTCGTTTCGTGATTTTCGGGCACTTGGGCCATTTTTGTAATTTCCTAATAGTTTAGGGAACCTTAGTTTCGTTGTCGCATTACGGGCCCTCCGGTGGTCGGAATTGTATTTTCTTTCAGCGCTTAGCTCCGTCGTCTTGTATGCTTCGCGTCTATGTTCCTGGATTCTGGTCTCGTCGTGCGTTTCCTGTTTTATACCCTCGGCTGACTTCTGGCGATGTGACATCAGCGATCTTTGGCTGCTGTGTAGGTAGCGCACGCTACCCCTGTTCCCTTGCGTGCGCTACCGATGTGCAGTTAGCGTACGCTAACGCCCTATTGTTAGCGTACGCTAACGAAGGGTGGCAGAAGCCACTGGACCTGTCACGGCCCCGTTAGCGCGCGCTACATATGACGATTAGCGTGCGCTAACTCCGTTGAATATAAGTCAGCGGACGATTTGTAACAGCAGTTTATTTCTTTTCTCTTCGTTTCTTCGACGTGCGACCTCAGAGACGATTTCCACCAGTTCTATTCGGAGTTCTCTTCAAATTCTATCACGGTAGAATCGAGCCATCATATCATAATCAGCATAATCACCTTTCACCAGCCGAATTAAAGGTAATTCCTCAGGAACCCTAATTTTGACGAATTTGGGGGATTTTCGGGATTTTAGGGTTTAGTTCCGAATTGTTCATCTATATTACGATATTCTTTACCGGTTGTGATTATTGAGTGATTCTTAATCCAACTTCCTTGATTTTAATCCGCGAATTATCGATACGGGGAGATTTTGTGTAAACCCTCGCCCGTATCGATTGATCGTTCATTGTCGTATCATGTAATCGGGGTTATGGGTGTATTCCATTAGAGTATTGTTGTCCGTGGGGACCGAACTGTATTGGTCCTTCGTTTAGGAACCGTCGTTTTCCACCCGGACCGTTCGTAGTCGTGCTTCATCTCCGTTTCTTCAAGAATGTCTCAAAGGCAAGTACTTTACATTTGTTTACATGTTCTAGTATTTGAATTATGGCATTATCCTGGTTGTTGTGGATGGATATGTGTATGTTCACCTAGGGACGGTCCGACGGGGCCTCTAGGGATACGTATTGCCGTGAGTGTGCGTATCGCGAGCTGTGGTTAGCCACCCAGGGATGTCCGACGGGGCTCTGCGGGGTACGGTGGCCGTGAGTCTCGTACCAACGGTTAACTTTGAATTGTGATTTGTTGGAGATAATGTGTTTTGTGATTGTACATCATAAATATTCCGGAATATAAAATGTTTTCTAAAATGACTTTTTGGCGCATATATTCATCTGATTAGAATGTAGTTCAAATGGATTGTACTTGCACTAAGATTGTCGCTAACCCCTTAAATGGGGAAATACTTTTGTATTTCGTGCGATCGTGGGGACAAGCGAGCACTCGAGCTGTATGAGGATGATGGGCAAGCATGATATTGTCCAGTAATTGATTTTCGGTGTTATGTCCGTCGGTTATTATTGATGTCTGATTTTGGGATTATGTATTATAAAATTGGTTTAAGTACTCGAGTACTTCATATTTAAACTTGTTACTGTTGTGTCCCCGTTTGGGAAATGGATTTGATGTCAGAATTTTATTTGTCGGTTATAGTCTTTTATTTAGCTTGTCGTTTTGTTTATGATGGTTTGTCGTTGTCGTATGTCATGTTTGGTACGTTAGCCTGGTGGATTCCACAGTGTGGGGTCCACGGCGCTGTAATATGCCCTGAATGTCTTGGGGGTGTTACAGATTCGGATTCCGTTTAACGTTATTTATCCGTGGTGATGTTATTTTCGTAGCGATCGTGAGGTTGTCGAATTCTTGGTCGTTTTCGGAAGTTCGAGGGCTATCCGATCGTGTTCGTTCGTTGTTTCGTTGCTCGCGGTACCGAGGCAAGTATCTTGTCCATACGTTTCATGTTTCGTAGGCATAATTATTGATAAATGATTTTATGCGAAATCCAATGTTTAATGAACGTAAAAAGGGATCGGTATGTTCTCGATAAATGTTGTCTTTCAACAATAATTCTTGTACTTCGTGAATATATGTGTTCTCGGAATATATGTGTTGGTTTTGTATGTTGAAAGTGTTGGAATATAAAACGCAGCGGAAGCGAGTTGGTGAAGATAATTTAATAAAAGGTTTTATAAACTAACCAACGTAAAAATCGGATCTATTTAGGCTTGTCAACTAATTAACTAAACAGATTAATAAACAATTAAATAAACATATTTACGCATGGGAGTCGGTAATTTTTACCTTTGACGCGAAGTGGTAGAAAAATCCCTTTTGGTCGATTTGTCCTTCTTCGTGTTCCTCTCCGATCTTCTTGTATTTCTACTTTGAGATCTTCTAGAGTATATCCCGCCTACGTCCGGATGTCGTGTGGGCAACAATCTACCGGACTACTTGGGTACCAAAGGATCGGCCGAAACTTTTCTCTCAAGAAACTTACGATTTTTGTTCTCTCTATTTTTCTTGAATATTTTGAGTATTTTAGAAAAAAAATATTGTGTTTACCAAATTGTGGAATCCAAGACACAAGTCAAGATCCACAATTAAAACACACACAATAAAAATCGATTTCTTGGGCAATAATGAGGTGAAAAAATTGGCCAACCCTAAGCATGTATTTATAGGTGTTTTGGGCTACTCTAGGGACCTTAAGGAGGATATGGTAAGGACTCCCAATAGATATCTTCCTTCCATTATTAGGACTCTTCCTAATATGAAGACTCTATTAATATCAACTTAGTCCACTAATAAGTTAATATTGCACTTCCTACCAAAATCCCAAATTACGAAATTGGGCTCCTTTTAAATTAATTATTTTCCGTGTTTAAGATATTCCATGTCCATTAATTAATTTAAGCTACTGACAGCTTTTAATTAATTAATGTATTATACATGAGTATACCACTCGACCTTTATTATTATATCGGAAAATTAATTCCACCTGCAGGGTTTGATATAATAATCCTTTCGAGTGCCTCAAGGGACATGATCAACCCGACTGGTCGGGACACGATTTCTAGCTATAATATTAATTATCATATAAATAATAATATTGCCCAAAATATCGAGCATATTGAGTCAATCATTGTGGCTCTCACCCATGATAAATCAAAGCAATAAATATTAAATATATATATATAATTAAGTATTAATCACTAGAATTAAGAAATAATAATTATCCGAGATGTACGTTCTTCTTATAGTCAGTACAGAAGAATCTATCTCACCTCGATCCTGTTCAACGTATAACGAATACGCTAATATATGCTAATGGTCAAGACCAACCAATCTCAAGCATATACTACAACCTCTCACATAACGGTCTAATGTTACATAGGTTGTGAACTGAATATTACTATATAAGGAACCGATAATGTGATCTTCTGTGTGACACTACACACCACATTATCTACAATATAAAGTAAATTAGACTGCATTTGCATAATCATAGCGTGAATAAATATGCAAAACATGTGATAAATGAATTAAATATTCTCATAGATAAAGACCGGGAAATTAGGTAATACAAGCATAAAGTATGCTTTGACGTATACAACCCTAACAGAAAGATGCTACGATCACTTTGAGTGAGTTTAATAGACCGTAATCCTTTGCTGGGGATTACATAATGTTATGTGTACTTGTTCGGAAAGAACATAATGTGTGTGATATTAGTTGTTATTCCTTCGTGAGGAGGTTGTGACACTTGGTGTTGTTTGGTATTGGTATTTGCTTGTGGTTGTGTGACATTAGTTGTGAGTGTACGTCGACTATAGTGGCCATTCTAGCGAAGTACCTAGCATTTGTATGCATATTCTAGTATTCGAATTATGGCTTCTCGTGGCGTTGTAGATGATATGCGTATGTTCACCTAGGGACAGTCTGACGAGGCCTCTAGGGATACGTTGCCGTGAGTTTCGTATCGCGAACTATGGTTAACCACCCAGGGATGTCTGACGGGGCTCTGCGGGGTACAGTGGTCGTGAGTCTCGTACCAAGGTTAACTTTGAAGTGTTTTGTTGGAGAACTGCGATCTTTAACGCATATTTCGTCTGATTAGAATGGCAGTTCAAATGGTATCGTACTTGGCTGGAATGGCACCAATAAATGTGTTGTGTATGATTCGTCTCTTGGTTGTGATAATTTGGTATGGGTACGTGAGTCCCGTGGTTGCTCTGTGCATTGTAGCTCTGTGGTATGTTGAGTGAGACTGTTGTCATGGTAATGTTTGATACGGTGTAATTTCCACCGGGATATTCATGCGAGTATGTGATGTGGATGATTTGGGTCGTGGACCCCTGTGTTGTGATTGGAATGTTATGATTGGGTCGTGGACCCTGTTATCTGCTATCGGAATTGTATTTTGAAATAAACGATTGTCGGGCTATGCCCCTAAGTGTTTCGAAAGGCTTGAAAATTCTTAAACCCCAAATGCTTTCAAAACTCCCGAGATCGTACAATGTTTTGTAAGATGTAAAATGGTTTTATTTCCTATCTTTCATAATTCAAACTGTTTGATCAAGCGAATTATCTCGGGAAGTATATTCATGATTTCTATGTTCTTGGAGTATGATATGTATGGCTTGTCTTTGTATTTATACTTGCACTAGCAAAACAGTAAAGTTTTGCTAACCCCTGAGTCTTCGGGGGGTGGATGTGTGTATTGCGTCCAGGTATTTGCAGGTTGCTGGGGAGCAATCCACAGGATCGTTACGAAGGATGATGGAAGACGGCGATACTAATCACATGAAGACCGGTGTTGAGTATTTGGTGATGTCTTGTTTTGTCTTTCCGTTGTGTTTATTTTCCCCTATGCGGGATTGTTGATTTATGTTAACCCCTGTGTGGGTATGAGTTACGAGAAAGAGTAATGTATGGTCGATGTGTATGTTGTGGTAAAAGACCAAATCGGTCTAATGGTTCGTTATTTAGCCATGTCGGCATGTATAGTGTTAATGTGTTTTCTGTATTTAGCCTGGTAGATCCTCACGGAGAGGGTCTACGGCGCTGTAATATTCCCGAATGGTTTGGGGGTGTTACACTTACACCTTGAAGACCAAAGATCAAGTGTTAGACACTTTCAAACAATTTCATGCCTCGGTGGAAAGAGAGACCGGGAAGAAGTTAAAGTGTATCCGGACGGAGAATGGTGGAGAGTACACCGGATCATTTGATGAATATTGCCGAAAGCAAGGGATCCGACATCAAAAGACGCCCCCGAAGACTCCACAACTCAATGGTTTGGCGGAGAGAATGAACCGGACTTTGGTTGAGAGAGCTCGTTGTTTGCTCTCACATGCCGGATTGCCAAAGTCGTTTTGGGGAGAAGCTTTGGCGGTTCATGTTATTAATTTGACGCCTTGTGTTCCTTTGGAATTTGATGTGCCGGATAAGGTGTGGAGCGGTAAAGAAATTTCGTACCGCCACTTGAGGGTCTTCGGATGTAAAGCTTTTGTTCACATTCCGAATGATGAGAGATCAAAACTTGATTCCAAGACGAAGCCGTGTATTTTTATTGGCTACGGGCTTGATGAGTTCGGGTATAGATTATATGACCCGGTGACAAAGAGGCTTGTTCGGTCGAGAGATGTTGTTTTTGTAGAAGATCAAACGATGAAAGATGTTGAGAATGGAGAGTCGGCTCCACAACATGACTATGATCTTATTGATTTGGACCTCGTTCCTCCACAAAATGTTGACACCCGTTGGAGATGACGTCCAAAATAATGAACATGATGACGGTGAGAATGATGAATTGAGGCAAGATGACACCGATGGAGTTCATCCCGAGCTACCCGTGACGAACATGCCATCTTTTGTTCCACATAGGCGGTCGACGAGGGACCGTCATCCCTCCACCCGTTATTCGGCCGATGAGTACGTTTTACTCACCGACGAGGGAGAGCCCGAATATTTTGCGGAGGCCATGGAGGATGAAAAGAAGAAAGAATGGATGGATGCCATGCAAGACGAGATGAGTTCCTTGCATGAGAATAACACTTACGAGTTGGTGAAGTTGCCGAAAGGCAAGAGGGCTTTGAGAAACAAATGGGTGTATCGGGTGAATTCGGAGGAGCATACCTCGTTGCCCCGATACAAAGCTAGACTCGTAGTGAAAGGATTTAGTCAAAAGAAGGACATCGATTTTGACGAGATTTTTCTCCAGTTGTGAAGATAGGATCGATTCGATTGGTCCTTTGGTATTGCGGCTAGCCTTGATCTTGAGGTTGAGCAAATGGATGTCAAGACGGCTTTTCTTCACGGAGACCTTGACAAAGAAATTTATATGAAGCAACCGGAAGGATTTGAGGTCGAAGGAAAAGAGGATTATGTGTGTAAACTTCGGAAGAGTTTATACGGGTTGAAACAAGCACCAAGGCAATGGTACAAGAAGTTTGAGTCGGTTATGGGGGAGCAAGGCTACCGGAAGACGACTCTCGACCATTGCGCATTTTTCAAGAAATTCGGAGATGATGACTTTATCATCTTATTGCTCTATGTGGACGACATGTTGATCGTTGGCAAGAATGCCGAAAGGATTGCCAACTTGAAGGAAGAATTGAGTAAGTTTTTTGCCATGAAAGACTTGGGGGCGGCTAAACAAAGTCTTCGAATAAGAATCACTCGGGATAGAGCAGCCCGGAAATTGCACATGTCGCAAGAGCAATACATCGAGAAGGTGCTTAAACGTTTCAACATGGACAAAGCTAAAGTTGTTAGTTCGCCTCTTACTAACAATTTTAAATTGACGAGCCAAGATTGCCCTAAGACGAAGGAGGAGATTGAGGATGTGGATAAAATTCCATATGCCTCGGCGGTCGGGAGTTTAATGTATGTTATGGTTTGTACTAGGCCCGACATTGCTCATGCCGTGGGAGTGGTGAGCCGATTTCTATCGAATCCGGGTAAGAAGCATTGGGAAGCCGTAAAATGGATATTTAGATATTTGCGGGGTACTTCCAAATTGGGGATTACGTTTGGAAATGGGAAAGCAATGCTTGTTGGTTATTCCGATTCGGATATGGCCGATAATGAAGATAACCGAAAATCCACTTCCGGTTATTTGATGACGTTTGTAGGGTGAGCCGTGTCATAGCAATCAAGATTGCAAAAGTGCGCTGCCTTGTCTACAACGGAGGCCGAGTATATTGCGGCGGTGGAAGCGAGCAAAGAGCTCTTATGGTTGAAAATGTTTTTACGAGAGCTAGGCTTCCGACAACGACGTTACGTAATTCTTTGTGATACTCAAAGTGCGATTCATTTGGCTAAGAATGCGACTTTTCACAAGAGAACTAAACATATCGATGTGAGGTATCATTGGATCCGAGATGCTTTAGAGGATGGTTTGTTTGAACTTGATAAAGTTCATACCGATGATAATGGTTCTGATATGTTAACCAAGGCGTTGAGTAGAGAGAAGGTGAAAGTGTATTGTTCGATCACCGGGATGGCGAACTCTTCATATATTCCGGAAAGGGGGAGATTTGTAGGAGTAATTTCCAAAATATAGTCATTTTCTCACCTTGCACAGCCCTGCCGAGCAGCTGCCGATCGCCCTGCCGAGCAGCCTGCCGATCGCCTTGCCGAGCCCCTGCCGAGCACCCTTCAATATGGCCGAGCGGCTCCTGCCGATCACCTTGCCGAGCCCCGCCGAGCACCCTTCGATATGGCCGAGCGCCCTGCCGAGCCCCTGCCGAGCGGCCCTGCCGAGCACCCCTGCCGAAGCACTTGGGGCCGCGGCACATCCCTGCCGAGCCGCGGCCCCGGCATTTTGCTTCACAAGGCCAAAGTGGCTCAGACTGGCCGCGGCCCTTCTCAGCCGGCCGCGCCTCGCCGAGCACTGGCGGTTTTGTCTTGTGCAGCCGCAAAGACACTTGGATCGGCCGCAGACACGGTCAACCCTGCAAAAATGTATCTTTTTATGCAGTTTTTCAGACGGGATTTCATATTATCATCTTCCACACTTTGAAGAACAAGAGAGAGAGATATAGAGAGAGAAACAAGAGAGAGAAATACATTTCTTCATTTTCCCGGAGATTTATCGGTCGGATCGTCGTGATCTTTTGACAAGAGTTTGGTAGCTATTGGGCAAATCTTTTCACCGGTGTAGATCGAGTTTTTGAGTCCGGAAGTACGGGTATTTCGTTAGCTCTTTGTGTAAGCCATTTACGGTTGTTTTCTTTCTCGATCTTGTTGTTGTTGTTGATTCCAAATACTTGAAGAACATTTATTACCAAGTATTTGACGATTGATGTATACCCCTAGTTTGTATTAGGGACGATTGTGTATTTGTGTGTATTGGTGATAGTGGATTTAAGCGACCTCGGTTCCGTGGTTTTTACTTTCGTCTTGAGGGGTTTTCCACGCTAAAAATTGTGTCTCGTGTTTATTGTTTTTCGGATATCATTTGTATTATTTTTATCGAGTTGTAATTGTTGCTCTACTCGTCGGTAACCACAAAGTTACGATTGAAGAGTGGGAATTTATCAAACGAGGTTCCGCTTTATTCGTTGTGACGTGACGTTAGTCGGTATTTTTCCCAACAAATATTGGTATGTATAAATTAAACACCAAAAACCTATGAAGCGTGTAGTTGAAATGTTTACGGAAGTTCACAAATAAAAATCTGTTAAGAGAATTATTATAAGGGTGGTGCTAAATAAACACCCCTCATAAACACCCTGACCCCACCGCCCATCTCATCACTTTCTTTTAACAATAATAATGTCAACACCCCCATAAATACTCTCACTTTCTTTTTTGTTTATAAGTGCTTCTTTTTTTAAACAAACTCATTTCAGCATTCAAACCTAGGAAAATGTACAAAAAACCGATATCTGTAAATTGAGTATTTTTTAAATTTTAACATTAATTCTAATCTAACTACTAACTACTTGTATTTTATTATTTTTTAAATTTTAACATTAATTCTAATTTAACTACTAACCACTTGTATTTTATTATTTTTTAAATTTTAACATTAATTCTAATCTAACTACTAACAACTTGTATTTTATTATTTTTTAAATTTTAACATTAATTCTAATTTAATTACTAACCACTTATATTTTATTATTTTTTAAATTTTAACATTAATTCTAATCTAACTACTAACCACTTGTATTTTATTATTTTTAAATTTTAACATTAATTCTAATCTAACTACTAATAACTTGTATTTTATTATTTTTTAAATTTTAACATTAATTCTAATCTAATTACTAACCACTTATATTTTATTATTTTTTAAATTTTAACATTAATTCTAATCTAACTACTAACCACTTGTATTTTATTATAAATAGATGACTTACATTAATCAAACAAAACAATACAAATAAGGTAAATCTTTGAGAGAGATCGGGAGAGAGAGAACAGGAGAGAGAGAGAGAGAGAGAGAAGATGTCGAGTTTATACGGAAAAAACTCAGATGAAGGCAATGAGTTCTCTATGGGAATATCACCATTTTTTACCGATCAGGTATAAATACTTATCGTGATACTAATTTTTTTTTTGTCATCATAATATTTACTAATATTTTTTATTTGAATTTTAGGTGTTCGATTCTCTTAATGAGTTGATGGAATGGGTGCAAAACACGACATTCTCTCTTGGTTATGTCATCGTGACGAGAAGATCAAAGGCAAAGGAAAATGGTGTGGTATCTTATGTGACACTTATTTGTCCGATGCCTATCATTTCGGCTTACTGGATCCGCCACAAAGCCCTATGTGCAGCTGGATGGGAAATTATGTTCATGTCACGTCTGGAACTTTATAGACAACTGAAATCTTGTAATCCCGAAGCACCTTTTATAACTACAGAGGATTGTTAATGGGTATTATTTTGGGTCTCTAGTTCTTGTGTTTATGTATTCATGAAAGAATGTTAAATGATATTATTTTTGGGCTCATATTTTTATTTTTATGTATTCATTTATGTTTTTATAATAACATATAAAAAATCTATATGGTATTAGTATTTATTAGGGGTGTTCAAAAATACCCGACCAACTACCCTACTAACTACCCGATGACCAAACAAATATTCCGGTATTTTTAAAAATTAAATTTTTTTCAAGTGGTACCGACTCGTAAAAAAGTCATATAATCGGGCCGGGTCATGGGCCGACTTGTTGCGTAAATTCAGGTACCCAAAAACTCGATTATTTTTTAATAGTTATTTTTTTATAAATTTAATTATTTAATTTGTAATTATATGAAACTCTATCTTTCAAATAATATGAATTATATTTGATATGAGAATTCATGTTAATTATATTTTCAGTAATGGTATTTATTCTCACTAGTTTGGAAATTTACAAGAAGATAAAATATTTAAATAAAAAATAATATATTCTTTCATATATATAATTGAATATTGAATTAAGCATAATTATATAATAAAAAATGATATATATAAAAAAACTTAGTCAGTTTTGAGATTTACTTGTTGTATGGAAAATATTTATAATGTATTTAGTACTCAAGAAATTAATTTATATAATAAATTTATATTAAAATTACAAATTATTTATAAAAATTATAAATTAATGGTATTAAATTTTGGGTAGTATTTATGACCCGACCGAAAAATAGAGTACTTTTGGTGCACCCGACTTTTCAGTCGGGTCACGGCCAATTTTTCAATACCCGCATAACCAGTACTGTAAATTGGTATCCAAAAACCGCATCTTGTTATGAACACCCCTAGTATTTATTAATTTAAAATAAATAAGTAATCATTTACCTAAATATTTAATCATTAAATAATATAGAAATACATGTATTAATTAATTAATATTTATTGATTAAAAATAAATTAGTAATCATTACTTTATTAATGGAATAAAGGGGTGAGCAAGTGGCCTACAACCCTATACTTAGATGTGTTTTAAATATTAATTGATATAATTAGTGATGACAAATGTATAGTAAAAATCTCAAAATAAATAATGATATTTAAGTTAATTATAAAAATTACTTATATATAGTTGCGTAAGTGTAACTCCCTCCGTCCACTTTTTAAAGTCCCATTTGATGTTGGGCACGGAGGTTAAGAAAAATTGTTAAAGGTAAAATGAGTGGAAGAAAAAGGTAGTGGTTTGGAGAAAAATGTAGTGGTTTGGAAGAAAAAGGTAGTAGTTTAAAGAAAAAGGTAGTGGTTTGGAGAAAAAGTAGTGGATCCATTAGTGAAAAAGATAGTAATTAAATAAAGAAGAGAGGGTAATATGGTACAAAAAGCAGAGTGAGACTTTAAATTGTGGACAAATATTTAAGAACAAATGAGACTTTAAAAAATGGACGGAGGAGTACTTTATTGTCAAACTTGTATTTTATCTGTCAAATCAAACAGATATTTGTGGCGTGGTTGGATACTGTAACGTACTTGCACCATCATGGTCATGACTGGAAGCTCCCGTGGTACCGTGGAAAGGTGTGACAATGGGTGTTTTTTTAGCAAAAGGGGAGTGTTTATTTAGCCACCCCCTTATTATAATTGGTTTGACAAACAATATCAAGTTTGGGATTAACTTTATGTTGTGTTCAAGTGACAAGGTTGCATTCACAGTGCACGCACAAGAATCTTACACACCCAATATATAGTCATATCTAGACGAATAGCCACCAAAACGGTGACCCCTAGATCGAATTTAGATTTATATAACAAAACTGGTGTTTCTTCTGCAATTTCTTTGAAATTGTTTATACCAAAATCAGAAGGGGAAAACCAGCAAAATCCAACACATTAAGGAGTTACCAACACCAGAGATCCGATTCACACATTTCTAACAAGAGGGGGGAAGTTTTCGAACCATAGATCGGGCAAACCAAACTTCTTACCTTTGATTTCCAGATTGCTCAAAGTCTCTCGTTTCTCCTTCGATTTGCGTTTTTTCGGCCATGAATGATAACAAAAGGTTGAAGAAAGAGGAGCACCACCGTGGTTGTCGTTGAACTTTACTGTATTTACCCTAGCTGCAGTCGCGCGCGATCGATCGAGGAAGGAAAGAAGAAAACACAAGTGGGCCTGATTTGTTAAAGAAGGAAGCAAAGAGACCGGTTAAATTAAACAACCGGTCTGTTATTTCTTACACACTAGAAACGGCTATCTCGAACGACTAGTCTCTAATCTACTTAATTATTAAAAGAGAGTTGTACATAACATGTGTCTTTATGTGGATTTTTTGGACTAGTCATTTTTTTTTCTTTTTAAAAATACACTAACTCCTACACATTTGAATGAGACTTAATGGCAATCATTTTTTTTCTTTTTTCTTTTTATTTTTCTCTCAATATTTAAAAGTTAATAGTTTTATCGTCTGAACTCTATTTTTTATTATTAATATTTTAAATTAATCTTCTTTTTATGATATTTGATTTAACATTCATTAGGCATATATATAATTAAAATATTCCTTTTTGAATATAAGTTGTTTTTGAATAATTATTACATTATATCTTGATTTTAAATTATTTGTATATGAAATACAAAAATCAGATAATTTTCAAATAATTTCCTTGAAGTAAATCTATCTTTTACAAGATCAATAATATACTTTATTACCCTATACCTAATAAATTAATATCATTGTGGATCTCCTGATATATTATTAAGTATAAAATGTGTGACTTTAATCTAAATATTTATCAAAAATATATGACGTTATTTCGCCTGTATACTGATAAGTAATTATATTAGTATATTAATATAAATAAATATACAATGATCATATAGATTACTGTCATGTTTATATATTTTATATCGAACTTTTACATATCTATACTTAATATTAAAAGAGTCGCAAAAAAGTCTAAGAAAATATGTGTTATCTCCACGTTAATCATCTTTTTAAAAATCTTAAAAAAATGGACGTTTAATTTGGGAGGGGGTTATGTTGACTCAAAATGTATTTTGATGATTATTACATTCAAAACATTTAATTAGATCAATCTCGGCTCGATAATATTTTGAAGGAGCAAAATAGAGCTAGCGCACACTACTCATCATATAGTAGCGCACGCTATCGGGATATACATATACACCCTGCATAAGTCACCGACCAAGTGAAGTCGCCTGATCGATAGCCCACGCAAGCTATTCAATGTTAGCGGACGCTAAGAACCTACAGTTAGCGCACGCTATACAGTAAAAATAACGCACGCTATCGCATTTCTCCAGAGGTCAGTGGAGTCTGGAAGGAAATCAGAACTGGATGTTGCGCACGCTACACATATCATCTTACGTACGCTAAAGCAAGGATATAGCGCACGTTACTGCTCATCTCTAGCGCACACTACCAATATTACGGTCAGTAGTCCAGTAGCTACTGGACTCAATTCGTTAAGGCTTTTACGTACGCAACACAAGGTAACGTACGTTAATGAAAGAAATCAGTAGCGCACGCTAAGGTATAGGCATTAGCGCATGCTAAAAGGAATCAGCATATTACCGATTGAATTTCTACCGTTGGAAGGCAAGAGTCAATGCAGATCCGGAAAATCTGGAAAAGTTGGATTTAATTAATGCTAGCGCACGCTATGCATACTTGCTAGCGCACGCTAATCATAAATCTAGCCGTTGGATAAAGAGTCGTTGGAGAGAAAATCGGACATTGTCAAAGTCAAGATCGAAGACTAGTTGACCAGGCGTTAACGCACGCTACCATTACATTACTAGCGCACGCTAGACATGGTATTTTACCGTTGATCTTTGTGACCGTTCAGAGATTCCAAGTCAAAAACCGATAGCGCACGCTACAAGGCACTATTAGCGCACGCTAATAGTATGTTTTTCAGCATTTGAAGGATGGATCTCACCTATAAATACCCGAAGGACTTGGGTATCAAACACACAACTTCAAGCATTCAAGCATACAAGCATACAAGCAATCAAAGCATACTTGAGCTCAGTTTTATATCTTTTATTGCATTTCAAGTTGTGAGAAAAGTAAGATACAAGAGCGATTTTAATTGTAATATTTATTATTCTTTGTATTCTTTCATTTGGTTGTAAGTGTTGCATCACTTACACTTGAGCGTAAAAGAAACGAATCAAGAGTCACTAATCCGGTGTTATTAGGATCTTTGATCCGGCATTTTTAGGATTATACTCCCATATTCGTATAGTGAGGATTATCTAGTTCCTATAGAACACTAGATAAACAATCATTTATATTGAGGGAAAGGTTGAGCTTGGACCGATAGAAGACAAGCGATTGTAATGGTTGTGAACTCGGACCGATAGAAGACGAGTTAAGATTGTGGTTTTTCTTAAGCCAATAGAAAAAGAAAGTCGGAGAGAGGACGTAGGCAAGTTGCCGAACCTCTATAAATTCTTGAGTCTTTAAATTCCGCACTATTTTCTATTTACTCGCAAGAAATTTCGGTATTCCGCATCACCACTATTCAACCCCCCTTCTAGTGGTGAATTTATCTCTTCAGTTGGTATCGGAGAGGGTCTCTTTTTAAAGGTTTAACCACCTAAGAGAAAAAGATCCGCAAATGGCACTTCTTGGCCAAATTGAAGGAAATGCTCTCAACCGTCCTCCTTTCTTCGACGGTTCCAATTTCATGACGTGGAAAAAGAAGATGGCAATCTTCGTTCAAGCCTACGATATTGAAATCTGGAAAGTTATTGCTCTTGGTCCTAAACTTGCTAAGAAAGAGGATGGATCGTTGAAAAAGGTCGAAGAATTCAACGACGAGGATTGGAGAAACGCGCACGTCAACTCACGAGCTACTCAACTTCTTTATTGCGCTCTTAATCCCGAAGAACTCAATAGGATATCGTCCTATGAAAGTGCAAAAGAAATTTGGGAAATTCTCGAAGTCACTCACGAGGGAACCACCCAAGTCAAGGAGACCAAAATTAATATGTTACTCCATGACTACGAATTATTTTCCATGAAAGACGAGGAAATGATCACAAATATGTTGGATCGATTTTCGGCTATAACAAATGGTCTTGCATCTTTCGGAAAGCCTATATCAAGCAGCGACAAAGCTAAGAAAATTCTTCGATCGTTGCCACGAGAATGGGATGCCACGGTCACCGCGATCATGGAGTCCAAGGATCTCAACAAGCTCGAATTTAGTGCCCTCATCGGGTCACTCATCAATTATGAGATCGTTCTCAAGTCTAGAGGCACAAAACCAAAGCCTCGGAAAAGAGTAGTCGCATTCAATGTTGATAGCGACGTTGAGGAAGATGTTCTCGAAGATGAAGACGACGAGGAACTCGCTCTCTATGCCAAAAATTTTAGAAGGTATAAAAACCTAATTCAAAAGAGGCGAAGTTTTCTTGGTCGGGATGGCAAACCGGAGCAAAAGAAGAGTGGCTACACTCCTATCAAGAAGTTCGACAATAATTGTCGGAAATGTGGTCAAGCCGGTCATTATGCCAAAGAATGTCGAGGATCCTCTTCAAAACCTCAAATGGAAAGATTCAAAAAGAATGAGGTTCTAATCGCTTCTTGGAGTGATGACGAGGAGGAGATTGAAAGATCTCTAGACGCAAATCTTGCATTCATGGCCCTCGACTCCGAAAGTAATATCGAGGTAAGCTCTAAACTCAATGATGACGAATATGACTCTTTTGATTTTTGTGATTCACAAGAAGTTCATCAAGATGATGAGTTGTTGAGTGCGTTTGAATCATTAAATACGGAGTATGACGAGATGGTTAAATTAAACATATCTTTAAAGAGAAAAATAAAATCTCTAGAACTCGAAAATCCCTCGCTTCAAAACAAGGGCAAAACTATTGAGATCGACCATACATCATGTATTGAAAAAGAAAATGTTTTGAAAATCGAGTTAACAAAAACTCAAAAGGAGCTAAAATATATCTTGAACAAATTTACTCTCGGAAACGAGAAATTCGAAAGGCTCCTATCTATTCAAAAATCGCCCTTGCTCAAACACGGTCTTGGTTTCGATCCTTTTAAACGGGAACAATCTCTTATCAACCTTGACAAAATAAAGAAAACCAAAACCGAGAACTCAAAAGATCCGTTCAAACGAGTTCACAATGTTAATGCTCATTCAAAGTTAAGAACTATCAAAGTTAAGCAAATATGGGTTCCTAAAGGGACAATTGTTCCGAATGTTATAAGCATAGTTAACTTTGGAGGACCCAAACGGTCTTGGGTACCGAAACAACCGAGAAATTCTACTTTTGTAGGTACCGGCACCAAGGAAAAACAAGTGGTACATTGATAGCGGATGCTCAAGGCACATGTGCGGCTCCGAGGACTTATTTGAAGACCTCGAATATCAAGATCAAGGACATATGACCTTTGGAGATAATCAAAAGGGAAAAATCAAAGGAATCGGCAAAGTCGGTAAGGAACCTTCTCCCTCTATCAACAAAGTACTGTTTGTTGAAGGTTTGCATCATAATCTCCTTAGCGTTTCGCAACTTTGTGATGAAGGTTTTAAAATTCTATTTGAGCAAACGCATTGCACGGCATTTAGAAATAATAAAATCGCATTCATTGGTTTGAGATGTGGAAACATCTATATTGTTGATCCTAATGATAAGAGTTCATTCAATGAAAAATGTCTTATTACCTTGGATGACAATGCATATTTATGGCATCGAAAATTGGGGCATACTTCTTTACCTATTATTTCTATTTTATCTAGACACGACCTTGTTCGTGGATTGCCCAAACTCAAGTTTGATAGAAAACATTTGTGTGAATCATGCATAAAAGGGAAACATACTCGAGAATCGTTTAAACCAAAATTCGAGGTTTCCACTAGTCGAGTTCTTGAACTCGTGCATATGGATTTGATTGGACCATCTAGACATGTTAGTTTAAATGGTAAACTTTACACTTTGGTTATTGTTGATGATTTCTCTCGATTTACTTGGGTTAGATTTTTAGCACATAAAGATGATGCATTTTTCGAGTTTTCTAGATGGTGTCGTTTGGTATCAAATGAGAAAAACCTCTCCATAATTTCTATTCGCACCGACCACGGAGGTGAATTTGATTGCACCCCGTTTGAACTTTTATGTGATAAATACGGTATTAATCACAATTTTTCGGCTCCTAGAACGCCTCAACAAAATGGAGTTGTTGAAAGGAAAAACCGATCTTTGGAAGAAATGTCGAGGACAATGCTAAATGAATACTCTCTTCCACGATACTTTTGGGCCGAAGCAATTTTTACGGCATGCTATGTGATTAACCGAGTTCACGTCCGTAGAACTCATCTTAAAACCCCGTATGAATTATGGAAGGGCAAAAAGCCCAATATTGCTTATTTTCATCCCTTTGGTTGCAATGTATTTATTTTGAACAATGGCAAGGATAACTTGGGCAAGTTTGATGCCAAATCCGACTCCGGAATATTTCTTGGCTATTGTACTAATAGTAAAGCATATCGTGTTTATAATATTAGAACGAATAAAGTTGAAGAGTCCATACATGTTAAATTCAATGATATGATCTCACCCCCGAGAAAGGTAGAATATTTTGATGATGCAGGTACCTTTCCGGATCCCTCACCCGAAGTGAAGAAAATTTCGGAAATCGAAACGAACACAATCGTTGATTTACCGAAAGATTGGAGGCACATCAAAGACCATCCGAAGGATCTCGTGATCGGAAACATTGGAGACGGTGTTCAAACCCGAAGGAGAACCACCGAATTTATGGCTCATTGTGCTTTTGTATCCGAAATAGTTCCCAAGAATATATCCGAAGCTCTCGATGATGAAAGTTGGGTGATGGCAAGAGGAGCTTGTGCAATTCAAGCACAATAATGTATGGAATTTAGTTCCGCGCCTAAAGATAAAACAATTATCGGAACTAAATGGGTGCATAAAATCAAGAGTGACGAAGACGGCTATCCTATTCGAAATAAATCTCGTTTGGTCGCTCAAGGATATAATCAAGAAGAAGGTCTTGATTACGAAGAAAGTTTTGCTCCCGTGGCTCGACTCGAAGCCATTCGCTTGCTATGTGCATTTGCCGCCCATAAGAAGATTAAACTATTTCAAATGGATGTCAAAAGTGCATTCTTGAATGGTTTCATTCAAGAAGAAGTCTACGTCAAGCAACCTCCCGGTTTTGAAGACCATCATTTTCCGGATCATGTCTACAAGCTCAACAAGGCACTCTACGGGTTGAAGCAAGCACCCCGAGCATGGTATGATCGTTTAAGTCAATTTTTAATAGCAAATGACTATAAAAGAGGCAAAGTCGATAATACCTTGTTTGTTAAAATACTAAATGATGATATACTTGTTTGCCAAATTTACGTTGATGACATTGTATTTGGAGCTACTAATGAATCCTTGTGCCAAGATTTTTCTAATCTTATGAAAGGAGAATTCGAAATGAGTATGATGGGAGAATTAACGTTCTTCCTCGGGCTTCAAATCAAACAATGCGAAGATGGAATATTTATTCATCAAACGAAGTACTCAAACGACCTCCTCAAGAAATTCAATATGGAAAATAGCAAGGTGATATCTACGCCAATGTCGTCATCATTAAAGCTTGAGAAAGATGAAAATGGCAAATCCATAGATCAAAAATTATATCGAGGTATGATCGGATCTTTGCTATATTTGACTGCATCTAGGCCAGATATAATATTTGCTACATGTCTATGTGCTCGATTCCAAGCTAATCCCAAGGAATCACATTTAATTGCTTGTAAACGCATTTTTTGCTACTTGAAAGGAACTATTGGACTAGGTCTATGGTATCCTTCTTGCTTGGATTTTAATTTAATTGCCTATAGTGACGCCGATTTCGGTGGATGCAAAATTGACAAAAAGAGTACTAGTGGTACATGTCATTTTGTTGGATCTTGTTTAATATCTTGGGGAAGTAAAAAGCAAACCAGCGTAGCATTGTTTACAGCTGAGGCCGAATATGTCGCTGCAGGGAGCGCCTGTGCTCAAGTGCTATGGATTAAAAATCAACTCCGCGACTACGGCATTCATTTTGAAAATACCCTTATCCTATGTGATAACACTAGTGCAATTAATTTGAGCAAAAATCCTGTGTTGCACAGTAGAACCAAACATATAGATATTAGACATCATTTTTTACGTGATCATGTTCAGAAAAAAGACATCTGTTTAATATTTGTCGGGACGAAGGACCAACTTGCTGACATCTTTACAAAACCTCTTCCCGAAGAATCATTTAACTCCATTCGTTTACAACTTGGCATGGGACATGTAGACAACTTTTGAAATAAGCTTACTACTCAAAACATCAAAATCCTTGATTCGGATCACTCGCTAGCGCGCGCTAGCTTCACTTTCTTAACGCGCGCTAAACACTTCCTTCGATAGCGTACGCTAAACCCTACTTTCTTGCGTACGCTAATTAAAATTTTTCGAATTCCATTCTAGCTACTGGACAGTCCAGTAAGCCTTTCATTTCTGCCTAACGTACGCTAATTCTATAAACTCTAGCATACGCTAACTTAAAGTTCGTTGACTATATATATGCCGTACTACCCTGGCACACAAACACACTTCCTAACGCACGCAATCGACAGAAAATTCTCATCTTGCCAAAAACCCTAGCCGCTAATCGGATTCCTCAAACTTCCTCAAACTTCAATTCCTTCTCCGATTAATGTCGAGCAAGAACCGAACAGCCATGGCAAAACAATACAACAACCTCAAACGACCTCTCAACGCCCAATTTGATGCGAATCGTTTCATCTCCTCCACCGCCTCGAGGGTTTTCTTTGACATTCTTCCACAAGAACACATCACCGACTGTTACTTCTTCAATCTCTCAAGTCTAGAACGGGTAAATGTCGATATTTCCAATTTCTTCTCCTCGCTTGGTATTTCCCATTTTGTCGAATGCAAAAACCCCATCTTCCCTGAACTCGTCCGAGAGTTTTATGCGAATCTCCATGTGGCCGAAAGTGAAGGGTCTTCAGCCCTTGTTTTAGGAAGTCTTGTCGGAGGAACTCGGGTGAAAGTTTCTTCAGATGTTTTGTATCAGATTTTTGGTTTACCATGTGATGGTTTTGTTTGTACCGAAAAATCTTTGGCCGATGATAATGAAGTCGGTGAAATAGATGTGAAAGAGTTTCTTAGCTCAAAGGCCGTTATTGACATAACGGACGACTTTTTCGAAAACAACGATTTTGGGGTCAATATTCGCCTGCTTCTGGTAGCCCTCACGAAATGCTTAATGCCGAAGGTGAATTCCCAGCACAAACTAGTGGGAGTGGACAAGCAAGTGGTGTATCGAGTTCTCAATGACGATAAAGTTAATTTTTCCGATATCATCATCAGTTGGATGAAGGTGAAGGGCGACTTGTTTCGGTCGAAAAACTACGCCTCTCGTTCTCGCAAGGCTGGAATGCCTTATGGCTCAATTCTCTCGGCCATTTTCAGTTTTCACCAAGTCGACTTGTCGAAGGACAAGGCAGTCCCCGTCTCCCTCGGTCATGAGATCTCGGACGCTTCGCTTAAAGCTATGCACTATGTCCGGACGTCCAACAGAGGCTGGATCCTTTTTCCGTACATACGCGACGATGACCAAGTAGAGAAAGGGTCGCGGATGCCTACTGCAGAAGAAAAAATCACTCGTCGGGGACCTCATACCCTTTGAGAAATGCAGACCGGGGAATTCGTAAGGAAGCCTGCGTCGAAAGGAAAACGCCCAATGAGAGATGTGGTGACGGAAGAAGAGGAAAGCGACCTTTGTGCTCGGATGCGGGGCATCGAGACCTCTCAGGCTGAGATTCGAGAGGATGTTCGGGCTCTACGTTCGGAAGTCCGGGAAGTGCGCGGGTTGATATCCGAGTTCATCCGTTTCACACACCCTTCGTTCCCTTTCCCTTCGTCTTCTTCCGACCCTTAGATTTGAGGATCTTTGATGTTTGATGTAGAATCTTGTTGTTCGAACAATCTATAAGTATCAAGTCATGAAAACTCGTTGTATTACTTGCATTTTATCATAATGAAATTTGCATTTCTTCATTTGGCATTTGTTATTTACAAGTATTGTTGTTTACACTTTGAATAATGGCACTGTCATTAATATTTGTTATAATGCAACAATTCAGGGGGAGTTCCTTTTTGTTTATGTCAAAAAGGGGGAGAATACTCCAAAAACCAAAATATACTAATATATCGAACAAGTTTACCTTGATTCGAATCATTTCAAAATGTTTTTGCAGGTATTAATTAAATGTTTTGACATCATCAAAAAGGGGGAGATTGTTGACTCAAAATGTATTTTGATGATTATTACATTCAAAACATTTAATTAGATCAATCTCGGCTCGATAATATTTTGAAGGAGCAAAATAGAGCTAGCGCACACTACTCATCATATAGTAGCGCACGCTATCGGGATATACATATATAGCCCAGACAAGTCAGCTGCAGCCAAGTGAAGTCGCCTGATCGATAGCGCACGCAAGCTATTCAATGTTAGCGCACGCTAAGAACCTACAGTTAGCGCACGCTATACAGTAAAAATAACGCACGCTATCGCATTTCTCCAGAGGTCAGTGAAGTCTGGAAGGAAATCAGAACTGGATGTTTCGCACGCTACACATATCATCTTACGTACGCTAAAGCAAGGATATAGCGCACGTTACTGCTCATCTCTAGCGCACGCTACCAATATTACGGTCAGTAGTCCAGTAGCTACTGGACTCAATTCGTTAAGGCTTTTACGTACGCTACACAAGGTAACGTACGTTAATGAAAGAAATCAGTAGCGCACGCTAAGGTATAGGCATTAGCGCACGCTAAAAGGAGTCAGCATATTACCGTTTGAATTTCTACCGTTGGAAGGCAAGAGTCAATGCAGATCCGGAAAATCTGGAAAAGTTGGATTTAATTAATGCTAGCGCACGCTATGCATACTTGCTAGCGCACGCTAATCATAAATCTAGCCGTTGGATAAAGAGTCGTTGGAGAGAAAATCGGACATTGTCAAAGTCAAGATCGAAGATTAGTTGACCAGGCGTTAACGCACGCTACCATTACATTACTAGCGCACGCTAGACATGGTATTTTACCGTTGCAACAGTCTTTGTGACCGTTCAGAGATTCCAAGTCAAAAACCGATAGCGCACGCTACAAGGCACTATTAGCGCACGCTAATAGTATGTTTTTCAGCATTTGAAGGATGGATCTCACCTATAAATACCCGAAGGACTTGGGTATCAAACACACAACTTCAAGCATTCAAGCATACAAGCATACAAGCAATCAAAGCATACTTGAGCTCGGTTTATATCTTTTATTGCATTTCAAGTTGTGAGAAAAGAAAGATACAAGAGTGATTTTAATTGTAATATCTATTATTCTTTGTATTCTTTCATTTGGTTGTAAGTGTTGCATCACTTACACTTGAGCGTAAAAGAAACGAATCAAGAGTCACTAATCCGGTGTTATTAGGATCTTTGATACGGCATTGTTAGGATTATACTCCCATATTCGTATAGTGAGGATTATCTAGTTCCTATAGAACACTAGATAAACAATCATTTATATTGAGGGAAAGGTTGAGCTTGGACCGATAGAAGACAAGCGATTGTAACGGTTGTGAACTCGGACCGATAGAAGACGAGTTAAGATTGTGGGTTTTCTTAAGCCAATAGAAAAAGAAAGTCGGAGAGAGGACGTAGGCAAGTTGCCGAACCTCTATAAATTCTTGAGTCTTTAAATTCTGCACTATTTTCTATTTACTCGCAAGAAATTTCGGTATTCCGCATCACCACTATTCAACCCCCCTTCTAGTGGTGAATTTATCTCTTCAGGTTAGAGGGTTATTCCATTATATGTTATCTACCAATTAAAAAAATTCTCTCATTTTATTTCTTTTATTTTTAAGCTAATAGTTTCAACAATTATAATTTTTATGCATCAATTTTATTTTTGAAAAAATATATCAAATTATTTATTATTTCGTTCTCTTTAATTTGACATCCATATAGTATATATAAAGTAATATAAATATAATTATAATGTATTTAGATGATTAAAATATTTCAATATAAAAATATAAGAATATTGAAGAAAAATATATGTTTAGTTTATTTTCATAGCTTTTTAACAATTACTTGATTTTTAAGAATTATTTTGTTCTGATCATAAAATAGTAAAATATTACATTAATGTCAAATCATATAAAAAAATATATTAGTAAGAATATCAGTTGTATACTTTTAATAAAAGTTGATAATACAACAACAACAATATCAGGGCCTACTGTTCTTTTGGACTTATTTTTCAGTTTTTTAGTTCGATTCGATTCGAGTCCATTCGATTCGATTCGATTGAGTCAGGTCCATTCAGTTCAGTTCAGTTCATATGCCCTTAGATCACATGATAAGAGTTTATAAATGAAATTAAATCAAATAATAGTATATGTACATGTGTGTGTATACTGACTCATGTATATTTTATAATAATTTTATTACATTATTGAAATTCGATCATATATTATTAATATAATAAAACATTTAACATTTTACGCTGTGCATCGCACGGGAGGACATCTAGTTTCTCTAAAAAATAACGTGGCCATTTGACATATTAGAGCCATAGTTATTTTTAATTTTAGATCTCTTATATTAAAACTCGTTATCTTGATAAACATAATTTTTATTAAGGGTCTTTTGCTTGTTTTTGTAGTAGTAAGGGCTAGATTCATCTTATGGTTAGCTCTTTGAAGAAGATTAGCAACAAAGGATAGGTTGAGGCTGTTTCATGGAGACTAATGATAAGTGTATTTTTGTCATACTGCTAATGAGAATATTGATCACTTTTTGTTTGCCTGTCCCTTTATTCAAACTGGTTGGGCTGTCTTGATGCAATGGTTGGGCGTGTCTATCATTAACGGCGGTTGGAGTCAAGTGGTGCCGCAATTAGTTGTGATGGTGAAGGGCAAACGACCTTTGAGCATGTTTCTAAAGGTTTTGGTTACCGAGTTTGTTTATTTGATTTGGATTGAAAGGGATCAGCGTATCTTTACTGAGAATGAGTGCGTGCTACAATGATTACTTCGTCGGGTGGTACAAGTTGCTATTAGCCCATGTTTGTATGATGTTAAGATGTATTCCTTGTGTAAATCTTTTCTGACTTATCATGCTGTTTAAGATTGTGCTTCTTAGATTTTCATTGTATTGCGATGATGTACTTTCTTTGATTTCTGGAATACAAACTATCCTTGATTCCAAATTTCTTTTATTAATTTTATGAAATTTTTAACATATCTTATAAAATTATACACGCAATTAATTAATACTAATAATAGCTGAGTCATGAGAATTAATTGATAGAGAATAAAACATGATGGTAGTATCCTTTTAAGTACCAGGCATTATTCAACACGTGCGATTCACGGTCTTTGGTTGAATATCTACGTGTTTTGTACGTAATGTTAGGGCAGACAGTTGAATGAGCAGATGGCAGAATTTAAATACCTTTTAGAGAAGTTTATATGTTTTTTTATTGTTATTTTCCTTTTATTTTAGTCTATGAAATTAGTTATATGAAATGAGGCTTTACTAACACGTATGTTGCTCCGGGGTTGTTTTTGGTTTATTCAACTCGTGCGATGCACCGATTGTATCTAAGATTTCATAGCTAAAATTTAACCATCTTGTAATTTATACTATCATTTAGAAGTTCATTTTAATCACCTTGTGAATTAGAAGGTGCATTTGCATTGTGATGTTTATCATAACTTTTGTATTTAAATTAGTTTATTTACATTAAAAGTTACAATTAAAATAGTCTCTTCATATATTTACAATTAAAAGTTACAATTAAACCCCATTTCCACATTAAATTAAGAGGGATAAGTATTATATAGTATAGATAATTGGACATTTATTTATTTATTTTTATTTTCCTAACAAACGGGCTTAGAGTTCTGTATTTATATATAATTACACGTGGCGCTCTCTGATTGGTCCGTTAGTGGGTGCTACAGTAACTTGTCGGCTACTTTTTGATTAAAATAATATTATTTTAATGGAGCCGTACGCTTTTGGTAAAAATCATTGACTTTTGTGCCAATTTCATTGATTTTTGTACGCAAAACCCTCTGGTGCTAGTTACTGTAGCACATGGGGCCTTTTTGTAATTATTTATCTTTTGAGGGGCAAAAAAATAAAGAAAAAATTAATAAAAAATGAACTGATGCTTTTTAATTAATTTAGGAAATTCCGCATATAATTCTGGATTTTAATATTTTTAAATTGGTTTTAAAAATATATATCTCGCGGATCGTGCTGTGTACGTTGGACACATGGATTGATCGTGTGGCTCTGAATTATTTGGATTATGTTTTTATATTGGTTATAAAAATATATTAATAAATTATATATAATAATTAAATTATATATAATTTAATATTTGTTATTTTCCGTGTAATTCGGGCTGCTTGTTGGGTAAGCCATTGGGGCTGCTTGTTGGGTAAGCCACAGGGAAGAGAAAAGACTACACAAAAGTACGTTGTTGTTGCCCGAAATATTATCCAAAGATAGATATTGCTGGAATGGTCGAGCAACAGCAAATTGCGAGAGCAGGTCCGAGGGAATGGAAAAAACACAAGATTTGCCGGGTTTGTTAGGTCCGGGCTTGAATGCTCTCGCGATATGTTATTAATACAAATATTCGGGGATACAAGTATTAATGTAAGAATGCAATTACAATGAGTGTAAAAGATCCTATTTATCTAGCTCTTGAGCGAAGCTCTGTGTGTTTCGTCTCTGCCGACCGTCTATCGTGTAAGAGGTGCTGAGAGAGAGAAGAAAGACCGAGAGATAGTTGTTGCCAAGAGTAAGAAAGCCAAGTTGTGGGTTGAGCTTGTTAAGAAGCAGAGAGAGTTGGACTTGTTAACTGGACGTAAAGCAGACCCTCCTCCAAGTTGTAGGCAGCCTTCTATTTATAGGGGCTGAGATGCTCTGTTTACTGGCAGGCGGTCGCCTTTTAGGTAATATAATAAGGGGCGATCGTCTTTATGTCACATGGGCTGTCTGCCTTAAAGCATGCTGCTTTCATGCTGGCGGCCAGGCGATCCAATGAGGAGCCGACGCAGCGTCCCGAGTTCTTTATCACGGGCGGTCCCACTGTACACCTTTCGGCGGGTCTGTCGGTTGGTGGAAAGATGCTGACAGGCTGTGGTCAACGATCCATGTGCTGCGGCGCCTTTTCCGGATCTGCATGTGGGACTCTTTCTCGATCTTAGGCCTTTGCCGACTGGACGATCGATGGCTTCGTGTGGCATGAGGCGGTCGTCATTTGGTCGGTCACCAGGGGTCGATCGCCAAGTACCGAGAGACGATCGCCTTAGATGTCGATCGCTCGGCACCGGGACTTGTCCTGGGACCTTCGGTCGGCCAATCTGCCTTGGTTGCTGGGCTCTGGCTCGGTCGCCCGGTCTCTGAGGCGATCGCCTGTTGAGACGTATAAATCTCGACACAACAATTGCCCCCCAGCTTGCTCCGATGTTGAAGACATGGGGCGAGGTGGTTCTTGCTGGCGATCGTGTAGGGTGAAGACGGGCGATCCGTTGAGCGGACTTTGGCTTCGGACTTGGGTGATCTGGTCGATTGGCGAGCTATCTTCGGTCTTGTACCTGCAATAAATAATTTTGCCTATCCCTCGTAGAAACTTGATAGTCTCGTCGTTGAGGAACCGTGCACAGTCGCGGAGTTCGATGGACCGACTCCATGACCATGTCTTGTGCGCGAGCGACATTGTCTGTCTCGTGACTCATTTTATTGTGAGGGTCCTCCGTTAGACTGCGTCTCGCCTCGTATTTAAACGAAGGGCGTGCGGTCTTGGTCTGGAGAAGTCCTTGCGCGGGGCGTCGTCAGATTAATCGACTCCACGTCCGCGGCTAGCTCTTTTCTACCTCGGACCGTCATGTTAGATGGCAATCCTCGACGGTATACATTGAGACGGGGGTAGTGACGCGTCGCATTGTCTGGGTTCACCATGTTAGATGATGAACCTTTGAGGGCGGGCAATCGTATCCACTGATTCGCTTGGAGGGTCCTTCGACTAGGCCCGCCTCGTATTTAAACGAAGGGCGAGCGATCTCAGCCCAAAGGAACCCTGCATGGCCTAAGCAGTCGGTTCCATCGACCACCAGGACCATGGTTACACTCTTCCACCTCGGATCGTTATGTTAAATGCCGACCTTCGACGGTGTACGTTGTGCGGGGGAGGCGATCTCGTACCTTAGTCCAACACGTTAGATGATGAACTGTAGATGGCGAGCGAGTCCTCCAGTTTTGGTGATGTAGCTTGATATCGGCGATCGGGCTGGAAGACTGGAGACCGTCGTTCGGGCGCCGATCGCGCTGCTCATAGGCTAAGAAGAAACCTTTGCCTGGCCAGAAAGTCTGCGGCTTTAGCGCGGAAGATCGCGTAGGTCGAGGGATGGTCCTTCGTAAGATGCCTGAACATAGGCGAAAGACCATGGAATCCCCCTAAGACCGAGTAGAGGGCGATCTCATCGCTTACGGGCGCACCGTTGAGGATGATCTCGTCTACCCGGTCGATGTAGTCTGCGTCGGACTCTTCTTCTCCCTGCCTGATTTGCATCATGCGATGGGGACCTTCCGGCTGAGCGACCTTGGCGGCGAAGTAAGCTGTGAAGCTGTTCGCCAGTTGATCAAAGGAATTGATGGATCGCGAAGGCAGTGAGGTGTACCACCTGTGGGCAAGGTCGTCCAGCGTCAGTGGGAACATTCGGCATCTGGTCGCGTCTGATGCCCCACACCCGGTCATATAGATGCGGAACTTGCTCAGGTGAGTCTCGGGGTCCGACCTCCCCTCGTACAAAGGTGTTTGCGGAGGAGCGATCCTGCGCTGCACGGGGGCGAGCTCGATGTGGACCGCGAGCGGCTCACTCGGCCCGACGATCTTGCTATTGGCGCCTGCCCCAGATTCTAGGAGCGCCTTCATGTCGTCGAGCTGGCATTGCATTGCGTCCATCGCTGTAGCTTGGTCGCTCGTGGTTCGGCTTCCGGAGCGGGAGCCGAGGCGATCGTGTACCGATCTCCTGACTCCGCTGTTGCCGACCTCGGTTCTTTGGCGAGGAGGAGCCAGATGGCTGGCCTGCCTCCTAGGAGTCGGATACGCCGAACTCCTGGTGACGGACTCGAGCTCCGTCGTCTCGTGGCTGGGGCCAGACTACCCCGGTCGCCATGACGGGTCGCTGCCTAGGCGGCTGAAAACAGAGGTGCCCCGGCTGGCGAGCGCCTCTTCTTGCGAATGGGAGCCTCCTGTCGATCGCTCGGTCAGTATCCCCTTGAACTTCCGTTTGGTCATGCGGCGGATGGCCCGAGGGGTTATAGCAGGTGGCGCGTCGAGAGCTCTCCATCGCTCCCGTAGGGTGGCCAGTGCTCCTTCGATCTGTTCCGCAGTTTGGAACTGATCGAGCGAGAGGCTTGGGCCGTCCCTCGGGGGCGGGATCGAGAGTCTCGGACCGCGGCGGCTACCCTCCGCCATAAGTTGTGGCTCGGATTGAGACGGAATGAGGCGTCTGGCGGATTGGCCAGCGGCTTTCTTCGACATGGAAGCAGAAGTCATGATTCTGAAAGCTTTTCTCTGAAGAACAGTGAGTGTTTCTTCAGGTATATGCCCCGGAGAACAGTGAGTGTTCTTCGAGACGGTAGGAATAAAAATGAGGGTTAGATCCCCTTCTTCTAGCGCCAATTGTTGTTGCCCGAAATATTATCCGAAGATAGATATTGCTGGAATGGTCGAGCAACAGCAAATTGCGAGAGCAGGTCCGAGGGAATGGAAAAAACACAAGATTTGCTGGGTTTGTTAGGCCCGGGCTTGAATGCTCTCGCGAGATGTTATTAATACAAATATTCGGGGATACAAGTATTAATGTAAGAATGCAATTACAATGAGTGTAAAAGATCCTATTTATCTAGCTCTTGAGCGAAGCTCTGCGTGTTTCGTCTCTGCCGACCGTCTATCGTGTAAGAGGTGCTGAGAGAGAAGAAAGGCCGAGAGATAGCTGTTGCCAAGAGTAAGAAAGCAAAGTTGTGGGTTGAGTTTGTTAAGAAGGAGAGAGAGTTGGACTTGTTAACTGGACGTAAAGCAGACCCTCCTCCAAGTTGTAGGCAACCTTCTATTTATAGGGGCTGAGATGCTCTGTTTACTGGCAGGCGATCGCCTTTTAGGTAATATAATAAGGGGCGATCGTCTTTATGTCACATGGGCTGTCTACCTTAAAGCTCATGCTTCTTTGGCAGCAATCATGCGGTCTAATGAGGAGCAAGACGCGCCCCGAAGTTGCCACACGGGCGGTCCCATTGTACACCTTTCGGCGGGTCTGTCGGTTGGTGGAAAGATGCTGACAGGCTGTGGTCAACGATCCATGTGCTGCGGCGCCTTTTCCGGATCTGCATGTGGGACTCTGTCCCGAGCTTAGGCCTTTGCCGACTGGACGATCGATGGCTTCGTGTGGCATGAGACGGTCGTCATTTGGTCGGTCACCAGGGGTCGATCGCCAAGTACCGAGAGACGATCGCCTTAGATGTCGATCGCTCGGCACCGGAACTTGTCCTGGGACCTTCGGTCGGCCAATCTGCCTTGGCTGCTGGGCTCTGACTCGGTCGCCCGGTCTCTGAGGCGATCGCCTGTTGAGACATATAAATCTCGACACAACATACGTCTAAGAGGTCGAAACCCCACACGAGTCATCTAGCACCAAACACTCCACACATCACATTTCAGAACTTTCTCATTCATAATGTTTCGTAAATAGTACAAAAATAAAACTAAATTTTATGTTTTAAAATATTTCAAAATTACAAATCATTCTCATTTCGATAGAGCCAAAGAAGGGAATGTTTTGAACCTCATGGTGAACCGGAGATGGCCACGGTCAGAGAATCTCAAGTATTAGAGGAGATGGGGTAAAATAGGACTAAGAAAAATGTAAAAAGGTCCGGTGAGCTTAGGGCAATTAATTAATCCAAATAAACTAAACGTATGTCTATTCAAATTTGTTTGAAAATTTATCGAGCTTTACATACTATATTTTAACTTGATTTGATTAGTAATCGATCCGAACTCCAACAAGCTCTAATCGAGCCAAATACAAATCAAACACAAGTAGTTTGATTTTTAATATGCATTTTATAATTTTTATTCAAATCGAGCCGAGCTCGAGCAAAACTTTATATTTTATCAAACAAAAAATTATGTTCAAGCTTGGTTCATTATATAACTAAACCAAGCTCAAATAAGCTTTCCACCAGCCGAGTTCAAATCGAATATTCAGTAGCTTGATTTGATTTTCAGATTTACTAAACCCTCATCTCAAGACAAATAATAAGCAAATAAAATCGGCAGACAACTAACTTTATAAACGCAGTGAAACTATAAGGTTCTTCAAGTGCAAATTCACTTGACCAGCATGTTCTAGTGCAAATAAGAATCATACAAGCCCAGAATACAGAAAAACAAGAATATAGAGATGGGGAAGGAAAAAAGTCTGATAACTTCTGATAACAAAAATATAGACAAACCTCAACACAATACCAAACCAACACTAACTGCAGACTTCAAATATAGACTGCAACTAACAGTAAAACAACAAAGTGTGTGGGTGGGGTGGGGGGATAAGCCAACAAAGCTAATATCTATACAACACATTAAAAAAAAAAAAAAAAAAAAAAAAAAAAAAACTGCCACTCAAAATATACTGCCAAAAGGTTAGCTCAACTTTGATATCCTCGTGTTTTTTTGTTTGTTTAATGCGGATGGGGAGATTATAGTCTATGTCAAAAAGCACACCGAACATTTCCACCATATTGATTCCATCTCGTGTTTGCAACAATTTCTTCTTCTTCTTCGACACAACCAAAGAGCCATTGGCATGCTTGTTATGATTATACAAACAACAGTCGAAAGGGTAAAATTTTAGGAGGCGAGAAGGATAAAAGAAGACGGATTACAAGGATGGTTCCCCTGTGTTGCGATTGGATTAATTTGTTAGTGTGTGCTGCGCGTCGACCCACTTCTTGATACACTCCTGCAGATGATTGATGATAGTGTGTTAGGCTGTTAGCATGTATATTACAATAATTGTGTGAAAGGATAAAAGCAAATAACAAATAATGTTTTGCTTGTGTCAGCGGCATCAAATTTCTAAGGAGCCACACAGAGGAATTATACATAATTATTGTTTGGAAAACAGGCCGGTGGGAAAAAACTGAATGTAGATTTCCTAGAAGTGTAATGAGTTTCCATACCCACCCCCCACACACACAAAAAAAAAAAACGAAAATAAGGGTTCATTATTTTCCATTTGATAAGAAATCGAGCAGGATTAAATTCAAGATTACCAAGAGGTCAACAGAGCAGCATTTGAAATGGTATTATTTGGTCTAACAAGTGATAGGAATCTAGTACCATGATTGGAGTTAACAAGTCAACAGAGACAGGTTGGTCAGTGTCAGCATCAATTGCAGAGATGTGACTTTAAACAAGAAAAAATTATTTTTATCAGATAAACAGGAAAAGAAGGATCCGAATAACACGAGCACCGAAAAGAAAATGTTTTCTAATATCCGGCTCCAAAATCTAAACTAAATCCACAAAAATGGATAATGAATATCTAGATGAAAACAGCTCTTTACAAAATGAACTACTGAAACTACAGCAGCAGAAAGTAGTGAAACTGAACGAGTTAAATGCCAAAGTAAAAGTGGTTAAACATTTATCTCTTTCAGGGAAAAAAAAAAGGATAACGAATAGAGTGAAAAAGGCAGTTACAGGCACAGCAAACTACATAAAAATATTTCATATCTGACACTAAAGAACAAAGGATACCAAGTACTTCTCAGGACAAATTTAGAATATGTAAAGTAGGCAATTGAAAATGGAATGGTAAACGAAGCTTGTGATCTAACAACCTCATTTATTGAGAATGTGAAAGCAACGAAGAAAAATAGATATCACAGCTTAATACTTGCATCCCATTACATTGGCAGGAATTTAATTATACTAACTTGACTACTTCGCTGATAGTTAATGCAAGTGGTACTTGGCTGATAATTAATGCAAGTGGAATAACCGAGGCCGCATTTACGCTATCATTTTCTCCAATTGTAATGAGTTGATATTAAAATTTGGGCATGTAGAAGTGAACGGCTTGGTTTCTATGTCAAGTTGTTTACAAATTTGATGGATCAAAAACTTCAACACTTCTCTAGACCCTTACAAAAATTTGCTGCATATATTGGGCACCTTTGTGCAAACACCATCTAGGGCGAAATAAACCGTTTGAGTCAGCAGAAATACCGAGTTAACTTCAGAAACCAAAACGTCTAGGATCTTTCACTTGATTGGCTGACCTAGAGAACCAAATATATAAGAGGCATTCTTTCCTATGCAGGTTCTAACTTGAGACCATGACTTCTGTTGATACATTTAGCGTACGTGTCTTGCACCCATAGAGGTGCACTCAGAAGAATAGTTTAAAAAATATAGGAGCCTAATATGGAAACAAAAGAAAGATATGTTTTCAGTGAAATCTTTGTAGACATTTATGCTATTGGCAGAAACATGCCATAATAACTAGCAAGAAAAATTATAAACAGGAATACCTTCCAGGGAGCGTCTGAGAACTGTTAACAGAACTCCTTGAATTACCAAGTCGTTTGGTCCTGTTTTCATGTTCCTTCTCCACACGCATAGCAACCACCTCCTTCTCCATAGCAGCCACCTCTCTTCTCATCTTTTTGGCCTCAACTTCCATCGCTTTAGTCAAAGTTTCCACCTTCTTAGCTAACATCTGATAGAAAATACAAATAATTCTAAGCATAATGACAAGTGCAATTAGTATTAACTAATGCCGAAAGAAATTAACCTCAATTGCATCATCCTTGTCTTTAAGACTCTGATCCTTTTCATGACCAGCTTTTCTTAGAGCGACCACCTCTTTTTGTAACAGATCGTATAACAACCCTGGCACGGTATCCTCTGTATCTGGAATTTGTATATCATTAGTTTTTTCCTCTCGACTTGCTTTGCCTGTACTACTTTGTGCCTCAGTTTCGTTAGTTCCATCGCAGGACTGGCTTTGCTTTAAATTCGGTCCTAATCCATTTAAGAGAATTTTAGCCCTATCGGAAGATCTTGAACCACCATCAAAGGACTTTGATGTTCCCTTTGCATGTTTCAACACTGTACTGCTACCAGAAGATCTCAGTTGAAAAGATGGTGACCTCTTGGGCAGAAAACCATTGGACGTCAATTTTGAAATGTTTTCAGCTCCACCGAGTGACTGGCGACGTGAAGAACCATTGCTTGTGCTCCTTCCATCTGGCGCGGCGCGAGTTGTTGTGTTTGGTGATCTCAAAGTTTCTTCGAGCACCTTCAGTCTCAGTAGATACTTTTCCTGCAGGATAGAAGGGAAAAGTATTCCAAAATTCAAGAAACTGCATAATAGTTATAAGTTGATAACTAACGAAATAACCCAATTACTTTCAACTGAGCTTCAGATTTTGCGGTTCTCTCAGTAATGGCAAGCTTGTCCTTGAGTTGCTGCATCTCGCCCTGCAACAACAGATTACATTTATTACGAGGTTTTGTCTCATTCAAGAAATAAAGTCCAACTATGTCCTCAGCAGCTAGACTGAGTGACAAGTGGCACTTAAAAATATGCATGTACCTGCAAGCATCTTCTTTCCTCTAACCATTGTTTGACTGGCATCACTTTGTCATTAGCATCTTTCCATTCATTAGCTACCACAGTTGCCACCCTATTTGCCGTTACTTTGGCACGAGCCAGCTCCCTATCAAGTGTTTTTCTTTCCTCCTAAAAGTCAAAAGACAAAATGCATTCCCATGATATGAATTTATGCATATTATTCGGTAATTGTTTCTGAAAACAGGAATTTAGTATAGATCATTACGTTCATCTCCTGAACTTTCCGCTGGTAGTCACGTACAGCATTGGCAGCTGCACCACCAGCAAGCACAGCCTCTTCAAGCTCACGTACCGTTTGGGTAAGCTTTTCAACCTCTGCAACCTTTTGCCTGTGCATTTTATCCAATATCTTATTCTCTTCCTGATGAAACAGGGAAATTCTCGTGTCAGGACATAGGAATTATTAATTTCCCAATGAAACAGTCCAGGAAATTGCAATACCTGACAAATTTCTATCTGCTTCATTAATTCTTGGTTCTTGTTTTGGAGATCATCCACCATAGAAGCTTTTGCTAATGCAACATCTACGGTTCTCTCTGCTTCAAGCAGAGCAGCCTCTTTTGATTTGGTGAGCCGGTCCAGTGCTTTGTTATCATCCTGCAGCTTTGCAATCTAAAAGGAAAAGACAAGAGTTATTTCAGCAATGTGTTTGACTAGATGAGCAAATGCCTTAAAAGGAATAAACCTCCTGTCGAGCAAGCTTGAGCTCAGCCTCCAATGGAGCAAGGATAGCTTCAATTGGAGGCATATCATCATCCTTTTGAGCAGTATGAACTCTCCGAAGAGTGGCTTCTGCTGCAAATTGAGCTGCCATGGAGGCTTTCTTTTCATCATTAATTCTCTTAATTTCAAGATTCTGCATACAAAAAAATGCACGTAAAACACGTATGTCAACAGCAGTGCAAACGCAGCAAGGATGAAGGAGAAGAGAAAGCTACTGCCAGTACCTTGCTTTCTAGAAGAGATTCTGCTAATTTGAGCTTCTCATCCACCTTTGTCAGCTCTTCCGTGAGCTAAAGCAAAATCAAGATTCCATATTTCACACATTTACATATAGTTGTAAATAGCTTCTAGGAAGAAGAAAACCAAATACATAAAAGAAAAACGAGGACAATAGTGCAAGCAAAGGAAATGAAACTACATTAGAAGTTTGAACATAAGTACAACTTCCTACATGAAGAGAGAGAAATTCTCAAGTTTGATCTAAATCATTTCATGACACTAACGAGTTTTCTTAAATAATCCACAATCAGCAATATCACTTCTACATCTGCCATACACTAATGCTGGTCCGCAAAAGCTTTACTGTCCATAATGTAAATGAAGACAAACCAAAGCCAATTTACACATACATTCAGCTTATACACCTACTACATGCGGAACTCTGGCAGCCTAGCATTTTCGATTTGCGAGTATCTAAATGCCAAATTATTCTATAAAGTAATCAACTAATAGCGAGTAATGCATACATTATTCCAGTAGAGTCCACAAGAACCAAAATCAGACTATGACTGACATATGAACAAAAAATTTATCATGACAAGAAAATGTGTGTTTGTGTGTGTGTGTATATATATGATACTATTGCTTCAACATTTTTCTAGTCTTGAAAACTGGAAACAGTGACCGCTGAGAAAAATATTTAATTGGATACCCTTGTCTCCTTTAATTTTCCACCACTTGGGTGCATAAGGAAACTTTTCCTAGTTCCATTCATACTAGTAAGTACTTTTTTTCACACGAGACCTAGAACAAAAGGGTTAAAACACTAAGCAAAGACTCAGAACTCAACATTCTAATAAGTCAGGCTTAGAAAGTCCGATATCAAGTGTTCTGATGAGTCATGGGAAAGTGAAATAGGTCATACAGCCATAAAATTTAAGCGAATTGGCAATATCTTCAAGATTTAAGCGAACTGGCAATATCTTCAAAATTCACCAATGTGATCTTTTTCCAATTGCTAAAACGAGATGTCTGTATGTAAAATTGTTAATTGAGCTAAGTAGCTATATAATTCTTAACTCCTCCTGCACCACAATCCTAACCCCTCTTCCCACCCCCATGTCTCTCTCCCGACAGGTACATACGACAGGTAGTAAGATGTACCCCATGAAAACAAAATGGGAAATGGAAAAACAATAAAACCTCTTCAACTGCTTTTTCCCGAAATCTCTCAGACAACTTCAAAGCCTTGATCTGAGACTGCGCTTCCCCCAATTCCCTTTCCTTATCTGCAAACAAGAAAACCCACGCTAAATGTCATTGTTACATCATATTAAACGCGAGCAGAGTTCTTAGCCAGTTTTTCAGAACTTAAATCAACGTTCAAATTGTCATGTGCTCAAATCCAAAAAAAATAAAAAATTATTTCATATTTTTAAGACACGATATTTCATCACATTATCCCTTGATTAAACGAACTCATCAAAGCGACAGCGTTTCACACCCAACCACGGCGGGAATCTAGTGGATCCAGCTGAAGAGACTAACCTCTGACTTCGTTCTCCAATCGATTGAGCTCTAACTTCACCGGATCCGAACCATGGAGCAGGTTTAGAAACTCATCAGCGTCGAGACTTGGCCTTACCGACGCCCTCCGCCGCGACGACGAACCCTTGCCTCCTTCCTTGAAGGACGCGGACACCGTCAGCGGCGTCGACGCCTGCGCATTACCCCTGCCTTCTCCAGGAACCAGTTCCGGCGTCACGCCAAAACTTCCGTCGCCGGAAACCTCCGCCATCACTGATCTATTCACTTTTTGCAGCGCCGCATCAAATTTCCAAAAAGCACTGCATATACTCAACCAATGTGTGCAAATCTCTGTAAGTATAGGTAGAGTGGGATATAGTCCTGGAGAGATAAAGTTCAAAATGCAGTGTGGATAATATGAGTGAAGACGATAAGAGTATTTTGTGCACTTCTTTTTTTAGAGAGAGAGAGAGAGATGTAGTGATTTTGAGTTCAAATTGATGTGCCTTTTCGCTGTCTTGTTTCTCTCTCTAGAAAACAAAATTAAAAATAAAATAAATTTGCAGCTCTCTCTATGTTCCTCTGTGTGTGCTTTCTGACCTGAATGATACTGTTCTGTGTTAGATGATATTGCAGCCCATTAAACAAACTAAAGAAACCCTCATCAAACTCATGTATAATAATGATAAATCTAAAGAAAAATAGAGGGTAAAGTTGTCACAGAAATAGTTTGGAGTGGCTGAAGCAAAGTTGAGGAGGAAAGAGTTTAGGAATTCTGTGTGTGTGTGTGTGAGAGAGAGAGAGAGAGAGAGAGAGAGAGAGAGGGGGTAGAGAGCGTCTGTTTCTATGTGAGAGACAGAGACAGGGTGGGTGTGTCTGTGATTGCTGAAATAGGATGGTATGTAATTTAAAATGCTAATCACTTTATTAGAAAAAGTAATAATTATCCCAGTAAATGCCTTTCCAGGAAAACTATCGCATTTTCTCAAATTTAAAAATTATTTACAGTAAAATCTTGATAAATGAATATTATCAGAATCGAAAAAAAATATTTATTTAACGAAATTATTTATTTGTCGAAAGAAAATTTGAACATGTTATAAAGAGTTAGGACCGAAAAATAAATTATTCATTTGACGAGGTTATTCGTTTATCGAACATTCATTTATCGAGGTTTAACCGTACTATTTTATTGCGTATAAATTTAAAAATTACTTACTATTTCATTTTAATTAACATTCAATAATTAATAATTTTAATTATGTGATTTTTTTTCTGAATTTGGTGTTACACTTATTCCGATATTTAATAATTTCAATTAATTAATATTTTCTTCTATCCCACTTTTATTAATAAATTGAAGTTTCATTGTACATTATTTTTTTTTTGGTTGCGAGGGCTCGTTCTTGTTCTCAGTTAGGTATCTCTCGTGATTTAAATCCATTCTCAATTTCAAAATAATTATAATAAAATTATTCCCACTTCAATTACAGTTTCACTGTTACTAAATTAAGCACTCCGAATATATTGCCCATGTTAACTATACTTTATTTTGCATTAAGAATAATATTTTTTACTATCAAGACACTTTATAAGTTAAAAAATTATTTATAATTTATAACATATCGTTTTTAATAATGGAAAAATTTAATGTTGGTCACTGGAAGGGTCTAATAGATTAGAACTCAGGCAATTATGAGTGTTGTTAGAGAATTGGATTCATTGGAATAAAATGACAGAACAATTAGAAAATGATTCTTTATTAATAGAAAAAAAATATAAATGCGGTATTTATTGAATTCATAACGTCACACGATTTTGAGGGTGAAGATAAATAATGGAGTAGATCGGTTCATTTGGGTTTAACATAAAAAAATAAAATACAAGAACTAAAAAGTAAAAACCGGGCTTCGCTTGGAATCCTAATAAATCCAAAATTATTGGCTGTTTGGTTTTCTTTCAACAGATCTGTTTTCAGATCTTCACGATTTAGACCGCATTAAGTAGTTTGTCTAGCCTAATTTATTATACGTAGGGATGTAGTACGAGTATCTCATTCTCGTATCCTATCATAGCACTAATTATTCTTCACAAATATATTATTCTATTTTTTGTCACTCACTGGGTACACGAATTATCCGTTCAAGTATAGTTTTCACGGGGTAAATTCATCCTACCCGACCATTCCCTATCATGTCCTATTCGAGAAATCCCCATAAATTGTATTTTTCATTCTTTTTTCTAAAAGAAATACACTTCATCACCAATAAAATGATAATAAATAAAAATATTATTTAATAAGAATAAAAAAAACTACAATAAATTAAAATAAGATCCATAATATAAGATGTATTTACCAATTAAGTAAAAATTTTAATTTTATTTTTAAAATAATTTATATATTATATATATGTTCACTAAATAATAATATATGTTTAGTAAATATATCTAACGGTTAATCGGGGAGGGTAATCGGATCAGCGAGGTGAGTAGAATACTAAATTCATACTCTATCCTTACCCTAGTAAAATTTAGCGGACACGAGAAGTGCCCTGCCGACCCGAAGATAAAACTGACACCCCAAATTATATGTTGTGAACGTGAAGTTTTCACCTCGTTCCTACATGAGATTTTAAGCGATTAATATCTAAAATGTATTTCTTTAGCTCTTCTTTACTGCTGAATCGTCCAACTTCTGTGCAAAATCATAGTCGCAGATTTCAGTCCGGTGGATTGTTGCCGGAGATCGATTTCAGATCTGTCAGGCGGATTAATTGGGGTTTCCAGCACTATTTCACCATCAGCTTCTTGAGAGTCCACTATCGTTGCGTTCTCTTTGTTCCGCCAGCAACAACAGCATCACTATTATTAGACTGAACCAACAGTCCATCGCTATCGTTTCAATCTTGACGCCCATTATTAGTGTTAGCATCAGTTTCCGACAGCCGCTGCTAAAGCCAGGAGAAAGCTCCCATCGTAGTAGACTAGGCTAAATCCAGGAAATTGGATCTAAACCTTAAGTCCTATTGTGCCGGCATTGGCCATTTCTGGCTGGCGTATCGCCGAAAAATTAATAATACAACGCTGCATTTATTTCCTCCCCTTCAATCTAACAGTAGTATAGCATATAGCTGCCTGTATTGCAGGTTCCCTTGCCTATTTTTCAAGCTGCTCGGAATCCTCTCGAAGGCTTCCTCTTTTCCAAGTCGTCTCGAAGGCTGGTATCATTGTACTTTTCCGTTAAATTTTATTTTTAATATGTATCTATTATTTACTGTGCTTTCTCTGCATTTTTCCTGCTTAAATTGTTTTTTTCTTACATTCTCATCGTATTTTCACTTTTGCTACACACTACCATATTTTATTTATTTTCGTAGTGCGTTTGTTGTTTTGTGTTGGTTGATGTCGCGCCATTTGCGGGTTGGTAGTTGGAATTTGGGTACCTTGACGGGTAAACTTTTGGAGCTCGTGGATATTTTGGGTAAGAGAAAGGTTGATGTGGCTTGTATACAGGAGACTAGGTGGAAGGGGGTGCAGTCTAGGGAGGCGAACGGTTATAAATTGTGGTATCCAGGCCTTGCTAACTCGAGTAATGGTGTGGGTATTCTTTTGTCTAAAGAGTTTAAGGACAACTTCGTGGAAGTGAAGAGGTGTAATGATAAGATTATGTTCGTTGCAGTGGTGGTTGGGGAGAAGGTGGTTAATATGGTATGTGCGTATGCCCCTCATGTTGGTTTGGGTGAGCTTGTTAAGGAAGCTTTTTGGGTCTGTTTAGATGAGTTGGTCGGGTGTATTCCGGACGATCAATCTATTGTTTTGGGGGACGATTTCAATGGGCACATTGCTGAGGGGGTGGATGGTTACCATAGTGCGCATAGGGATTTCGGCTTCGGAGTTAGGAATGCAGGAGGTCCCGCACTGTTGGAGTTTGCCACTGCGCATGAGTTGGTAATTGCAAACTCTGTTTTTCAGAAGAGAGCTGAGCACCTCATCACCTTCAGTAGTGGGGGGCACATCACCCAAATTGACTACCTTCTTTTGCGCAGTCGTGATTCTAGGGCGTGCGTGGACTGCAAGGTGTTCCAGAGCGAGACATGTGCTTCTCAACACCGGCTGCTGGCTATGGATTTATCCATGGGAGGTCGTGTTGTTAGCAGGGCTAGAGAAGTTAGACCTAGGATTCTCTGGAAGGATTTGAAGGGTGAGAAGGCGGCAGTATTCAAGGAGTCTCTGACCCGCGAAGGAGGTTTTTTGCAAGGGGGCGATGCTAACCTTATGTGGACCAGCATGGCCAATGCTATTAGGAGGGTGGGCGAGAAGGTGGTGGGGGTTTCTTCGGGCAGGTCTAGTGGATCTAGGGATGCATGGTGGTGGAATGAGGAGGTCCAAAAGAAGGTTAAAGCTAAACAAGCGCTATTTAAGGAGCTTTTGTCGGTTAGTGGTGGGGAGGAGAGAATCTTGAATATTGTAGCGTACAAGGTGGCGAAAAGAGAGGCTAAGAAGGCAGTGACTAAGGCTAAAGGGGAGGCTTACAAGGAGATGTACAAGCGCCTAGACTCCAAAGAAGGAGCGATTGCTATTTTTAAACTAGCAAAAGCTAGGTATAGAGGGCGGCGCGACCTGGGTCCCGTTAAGTTTATTAAGGATGATTTGGGCCAAGTATTAGTGAACGATGTGGCTATTAAGGAGTGGTGGAATAGGTATTTTTTTGAACTATTCAATGAGGCTAGGGGTAGTGACTCGGTGGTGCAAGGAGTTAGTCTATCTTCTGCTCGTTCGTTTAGTTCCTGTGAAAGCATCAGCAAGGAGGAAGTAAAGGGTGCTCTAATGAAAATGGGTAGAGCTAAGGCAGTAGGCCCGGATCAGATCCCTATTGAAGTTTGGCTTCGTCTGGGGGAAGTTGGAGTTCAGTGGCTAGCAGAGCTGTTCAACATCCTCCTCAGAGGTTCTAAGATGCCGACGGAGTGGAGTCATAGTATTGTCGTGCCATTTTTCAAGAACAAAGGCGATGCTCAGAGTTGTAGTAACTATAGGGGTATTAAACTCATCATTCATACTATGAAACTTTGGGAAAGAGTGGTGGAATGTAGGGTTAGAAGAGAAGTTGAGATCTCAGAGAACCAATTTGGCTGCATGCCGAGGAGGTCCACGACTGAGGCCATTCATCTCGTCAGACGCCTTATGGAGAAGTTTAGAGAGTGGCGTAAGGACCTCCATATGGTGTTCATAGATCTAGAGAAATCTTATGATAGCATTCCGTGTGATGTTATTTGGAGGAGCCTAGTAGAGAGGAGGGTGTCGTTGCCGTTCATTAGGGCGATCCAAGACATGTACTCCCAAGCTAGGACGTGCGTTAGGACCCCAGCTGGTGACACCCAGTATTTTCCGGTTGAGATAGGGCTTCACCAGGGGTCGGCGCTAAGCCCTCTTCTCTTCGCTCTGATCCTTGACGTCATTTCACGGGGGATACAAGATGGTGTCCCGTGGTGCATGCTTTTTGCTGACGACATTGTGTTAGTGGCGGAGTCGAGGAGGGAGGTGAACTCGAAGTTGGAGCTGTGGAGGTCTAAGTTAGAATCCCAGGGCTTGCGTGTGAGCTGGTCTAAGACAGAGTATCTCTGGTATAACTTTAGTGGTGAGGCCAACGAGGAAGATGTAGAGGTAATGATTGCGGATCAGATCATTCCCCGTACGGATAAGTTCAAGTATTTGGGTTCGATCATTCAGAAGGAAGGTGAGTATGAAGATGATGTCACTCATCGCATCAAGGCGGGGTGGTTAAGGTAGAGAGAAATGATAGGGGTCCTGTGCGACAAGAAAGTCCCTCTAAAGTTGAAGGGTAAATTCTATAAAGCGGCAATCTGACCTGCAATGTTGTATGGCTCTGAATGTTGGGCGATGAAGAAGTCGCTTGAGAGCAAGTTGGAAGCGGCTGAAATGAGAATGTTACGCTGGTCGTGTGGTCGCACAATGTTAGATAGAATCTCGAACGGGGTCTTCAGGAACGCGCTAGAAGTGGCGTCCATTTCAGCGAAAGTTAGGGAAGGGAGATTGAGATGGTTTAGCTACGTCCGCAGGAGGCGGGCATCTGCTCCGGTGAGGAGGGTCGAGAGTTTAGTAGTTGTCGGGGAGAGGGGGAGAGGCAGACCGAGGAGGACCTGGGAGGAGCAGCTGAGATTAGATTTGAAGGCCTTAAACCTTTTCGAGACCATGACTGTTGATAGGTGCGCTTGGAGGCGCCAGATCAGAGTTGTTAATTCTTTAGTTGGGAGTGGTGCTGTAGTTGAGAGCCCCAGGGTTGGGTTGTCTCGGTTAGCTTTGACCTAGAGCATTGTATTTTTACATTTATTGTATATTTTATCCTATTGCCTTTTGCGTGTGGTGTGCTTTTGACAGGGAGCTGTGCGCGGAGTCAACCTCTCTTTTGTTTGAGCAGCGTTCATCGAGAGTGGAGTAGCCAAATTCCTCTTAGGTAAGTCTCATGTGGATTAAGCCATGGACTCAGGTATGGTATTGAGTTTTTCGTATCATATGCTTCCCTTTGTATTTTTCACTCAATATGTTGCTGTGCACTAAGCTGAGGGTCTTCATGGAAACAGCCTCCCTACCGTAATAAGTAGGGGCATGGTCTGTGTACATCTTACCCTCCCCAGACCCTGCTCTGAGCGGGATACACTGGGTATATTTGGTTTGGTTTGGTTTTAATCTTCAAGAGACAAATACAAACCTAAAATCGAACTAATACTAGTTACGAGGGTGTACCTCGTTCAAAATATTAGCACCACGATCCTCGTGCTTGGAGGTATATTAAGAACATGAAGTTTATATATTCTTCATATATAAAATCTTTGAATGATTAATAAATGTGATGCATGTCGGGAATTTGGTTCTCCAAATTCTCGCACCATAAACTGCACTTGTGGAAATAGAAAGCAAAATAGGGAAATAATAACGACAAGAATTTTAATTTGAACAACTCCCAAACCGGGGAAAACCACCATGATCAAAGAAGAAAATACACTATGTAAAAAATTATTACAACTATACAATATTTTTCCTTACCTCTACAATACTCACAAAGCTTTTTCACTAGCCTACGTTATAGATCACACCTCTCCCCGTACAAGAAATACCTTTAATAAAATCTTTTCTGATGTGGAGGCTCAGCCCAAGCTGCAACTACATAGCATACTAAGAATACTATTAATTTTTAAAACAAGAAAGGAATTTATCTAAATACAAAAGATGTTAGACATATTTTTGAATGGTGTACATAAAACAAAGGCCCAAGCCTTCTTTTATGATAAAGAGGTTCACCCTATTTTATACTTTACCCGGTGTGGGACTAAAAGTCCCAACACCAACAATCTTCACCTTGTGACTTTATGGTTCCACAACGCTCCACCTTAATGAAGATTCTCATAGCTTTTGCTATCACCGCAATGCAGTCATGCTCCACCATAAAAGCACAATCACTCGGAACTAGCCATCCCAAGCATTTTAACTCGGCACATGCCGAAATATAACTTTGCTAAAAACTATGGTGCAACTCCCATATTTGACTCTTATAGAAGTTAATCAACCATCGACATAAATTCCACTACACACCTTGCATCAATATCAACCAATGTCCGTGTGCAAAATGTGGTCCCACTAACATTTAATATCCTATAACATGAAAAATTTGGTTACATAAGGATATACATATCCTTCTTTAAAAAGATGTAATATTCGTACCTTTCTATTTCTAGCAGTTTCTATTTTTGATGCATGTCTATTTTTATTGACTTGCTTTTAACCGATTCGATGTTTTGAATCTATTTTGTTCTTGATGTTTTTCTATTTGGACGAGTTTCGAAGGTGTTTTTACGTAATTCCGCTTTATGTTATGTTTTGTCGCATGTATGTTCCATTCTGGTAAAACTCTTTCGATTTCTTTGTTTTCATGAGTCTATATGGTTGAGTTATTCATGTTGTGTGTTTCGGTTTGATAATCCGATGTTGTATCGTGATTTTCGGATGTTTGGGCCGTTTTGTAATTTTCTATAAGTTTAGGGAATTTTATCTCCCTTGTCGTATTTCAAATCTCCCGGTAGTTGGAATCGTACTTTCTTTTAGCACTTAGCTTCGTCGTCGCGAATACTTCGTGTTTACATTTTGGGTTCTGTCCTTTTGTTGCATTTCGGGTTCGTGCTTTTTCGAGCAGCAAACTACACTCAGCAGTACTGGACTGCTGCACAAATAGCGTACGCTATCGGTGTACAATTAATGTACGCTAATTCTTAGTCCTAGCGTGCATTAACATATTCAGCATTTTGGACAGTAGGTTCTGGACTCAGAACCTTGGGTTCTGACTAACAGGTAGCGCATGCTAAGCTTTCGTAGCGCGCACTGACGATTAGCAGGTAGTGCGAGCTAAGCTATTATAGCGCACGCTAGCGACACTGGGCAGAAGCTACTGGACTCCTGGCGACCCCGTTAGCGCGCGCTATCTTCAAGGATTAGCGCACGCTAATTATACTTAATATAAATAGGATCAACAGTACCCTTTTCCGTCATTTTTTCTCCTCTTCTCATCCATTGAGTTCCTTCGAGCGATTTCGAGCGATTCTTCAAGGTTAGCCCGTGGAGTTCCGTGATAAATCTAGTATTGTGCTTCAAGTGAAGCTTATCATCAGCTTAACCATCTTCCTCCATCCGAATCCAAGGTATTTTTTACTAGAACCCTAACTTTATCCATTTTGGGGGGTTTTCGGGTTTTATCTTCCTAAGCTCGTATCGTTCGTTTGTGTTTCAATATTTCCTATCGATTGGTGTTATCGGATGATTTTCAATCCGTTTTCATCATGTTTAATCCATGGATTGTTGATTCGGGGAGGTTTTGTAAAAACCCTCGCCCGTATTGAATGTACACGTACTGTTATGGTTATAATCGGGGTTGTGGGCGTATTCCGTTCGATTATTGTTATCGTTTAGGAATGAGTTGTGTTAACCTTGCGTTTAGGATCGGTCGTGGTCACTCTGTGGCATTCCTAGCCGTCGTTTACTTTCCGTCTCGCCAAGGATGTCTCAAAGGCAAGTACTTTACATTTGTTTGCATATTCTAGTATTTGAATTATGGCTTCCCGTGTATGTTGTGGATTTGAATGCGTATGTTCTCCCAGGGATGGTCCGATGGGGCCTCTGGGGATACGTAGTGCCGTGTGTATGCATATCATGAACTGGGGTTAACCACCCAGGGATGGTCCGACGGGGCCTCTACGGGGTGCGGTGGCCGTGAGTCTCGTACCAACGGTTAACCTTTGAAATGTTTTGTTGGAGAACTGTACTTTGTGCTTGTGCACCGTGAAATTACGGAATATAAAAAGGTTTTCTAAAATGATTTTGGCGCATATTTCATTTGATTAGAATGGTAGTTCAAATGGATTGTACTTGCACTAGCTGTTGTCGCTAACCCCTTAAATGGGGGAGATACTTTTGTATTTCAGGTACAGGTCTTGGAGGCGAACGAGCATGCGGATAGTACGAGGATGATGGGCAAGGGTGATTCTATTCAATGGTCGTTCGTTGATGTCATGTCTTTTAAATTTTATTAATCATGTCGTTTGTTTCAGTACTCGAGTACTTATTTCTTTTGAACAATGTAATTGTTGTGTACCCGACTTGGGGTTGGTTTTGACGTTGAATTGCACGGTTGGGTTTGGTCTACTTATTTTGTATGTCTTGGATTGAGAAGTCGTTCGTACATTGATGATGTTTATCAGTGTCGTAATATCGAGTCTGTGTGTTAGCCTGGTGGATTCCAAAGGGTGGGGTCCACGGCGCTGGAATATGCCTTGAATGTCTTGGGGGTATTACAAAATATGGTATCGGAGCCTAAAGTTTTATGGATACCTAGGCTGTCGGTTATTTGGGTCTAGTCGAGTGTCTTTTCTGAACAGTATCACTACTACGCCATCATCTCAGTACGCCGGTGCTCGTAAGTTTTTCCTAACTTGACTCGTTACGTTATCATGTGTTGTTCCTTTCTTAATATCGTGATGTGTTTTGCATTTGAATTGTACTCACGAGTTATTTCTTCAGAGTACCTGCTGGTAGAGGACGCGGACGCGGTCATTGACGCGGTAGGGGACGTGGCGCAGCCAGTGGGGCGGCCATGTCCGATAGCTCTGGGGCTGGTTCGGCAACGCCTTCTTTTTCGAACAGTGTCCAGCCTAGTGCTGAAGGTCAGCAGGATCAGTCTGCTAGCTTCGGTAATACTAATGATAATGCCGGGGTGGCGAGCATTCTGCAGCAAGTAGCGAATCAGATGGTGCTACTAACCCAAGCGGTCCTAGTTAATCATGCCAATGCTAATCCGGTTCTGGTACCGATAAGTTACTTCAGGACATGATCCATATGCGTCCTCCGCAGTTCGACGGTACTTCCGACCCTTCTGACTGGGAGAGTTGGTTATTCAAGATGGAGAAAGTGTTCGAGGTGGCAAACTGCTCTGAGGAGAGGAAAGTACCAATTACTGAGTACTTCCTCGTCAAAGAGGCGGCAACATGGTGGCAAGCAGTGAAACCGTGTGACCAATCAGCTTCGTGGGACGAGTTCCGAGAATTGATGGAGGCCTAATATTATCTGTGGCCTGTAACACCCCCAAATCCGCTCAGGGATATTACACGCCGTAGACCCTCTCCTCGAGGATCTACCAGGCTGATAACTAAAATCAAACATCTAAACCTCGCCTTTAAGGCTAAAATGACTCAGTAGACCGATTTGGTCTTACAACAAATACATACAGCTCAAATACAACTCATGCCCACGCAGGGGTCAAAATACAACCACACCCGTACAACGGGAAACAAATACTGCAGCGGAAAAGAAAATACAACTAGACCAATACGACAGCAACGGATCCTCGTGTGATTAGTATCGTTCATCTTTCATCATCCTTCGTGCCGACCCTGTGCTATGCTCCAAAACTTGAATGCAAAAATAGACATCCACCCCCCGAATACTCGCGGGTTAGCAAAACTCCACTGTTTTGCTAGTGCAAGTACAAGTGCAAAAATACGAGCCATACAATACAAGTTCCAAGAACAATAATAATTAGGAATCCTCAAAGATCCAAACGTAAAGAAAAGTACTTCCCGAGGCAGGAGTTTGGGTAAACATTTCCAAAACCGAAAGATCGCAAATAAGGGAAACAATTTACAAAACAGTTTAAAATGCCATCGAGAGTTTTAATAGAAAACAATTTAGGATTATAAAATCCTTCTCTTTCCAAAAGATCAATAGGGTCACAAACCAAATTTTTTGTTTTCGCAAATAGGAAATCACCAACAATTTACAGGGTCAGAGCCCAACATCACGTGTCCTCAACGGACGTAAAATCAACGAAACATAATCATGCACGCGCATCGCCTAGGACCGGGACGATACCACCGACATCCCACTCGAGGCCTCGAAGGACCCTCCCGAGCTGGCTAGCGAAACAAATCACACACATCTCACGGTTGGATCAATCGCTTGTTGCATCCTGGCCACACGATCACATGCCATGTGCCACCGTAGATTATCTCAGGCTCTCACGGTTGGATCAATCACTTGTTGCATCCTGGCCACATGATCACATGCCATGTGCCACCGTAGACCTTCAACCATATCCACACATTCACACAAATAACATATCACATCAAGGATATTCAAACAATTCGCCCAGAGACATCAAACACTTAGCAAAACACCACGTCAATCCACAACGCACCGAAATGAAATAATATACGTCCACACACAATACCAAGTGCAACATGAACACCAAGCATATACATAGAATTCACATAGTTATTCACGAACCACACCAATCACCAAACACACACGGTTTTGAAAGAGGCCTTTAACGAGGCTAACCAAATCTTTTGAAAACTCATTTCAAACAAACAAACAAATCAAGACGATCACCAATCATCATATCCACGAAACAAGAAAAGTATGGACAAGGTACTTGCCTCGAATAAGAGCAATGCGGAGAATCGACCAAAGTAGGTTGACACGAACCGATTACGAACTCGCGGACTCCACCGAACGACAATCCGCAACAAGGAACTATGAACGAAAACAATAACAACGAAAATGAATTCCAACGTACGACCCAAAGCCGCTAAATTCAAAGAACTAATGACGAAGGTTCAAGGTTTTCCCCCAAAATGGCCAAGAACACGAATTGACCCGACAAAAATATGAAAACGGAATTTCAATCCGTGGGATATGATCAAAGCGAATAGATAACGACAATAGAACTAACAATCTCGGATTGAAATCACGAAATCGAAACAAACCCCGAAAATATCTCAACTAGGGTTCTAAACCTTACCTTGATTCGAAGAAGAATGAAGGCTAGATGTTGATGAACACGAAGAAGACCCACCGGGGTGATTACTACCGTCAAAGATCGACGAAGGCTCGTCCAAAATCTACCCCAAATCGCCCAAAACGCAGCAGGGAGGAGGAGAGGAAGAAATGACCCGAAATCGGTCAACCCTCAGATATATAAACCTGCGCGAAGCTAACGTACGTAAGCCATAAGCTTTAACGTACGCTAGTGATGTTACGTACGTAATGGACAAGTTATTACGTACGTAAGAGTTAATCCAAACTCAACTGTCCGAAGACCTGAACAACGTAACGTACGTAACAAGTGCTGTGTTACGTACGTTAGGAAGGCACGGATAGCGTACGCTACTGATGAGGAATAGCGTGCGCTAACGGGGTACTCCAAGACTCTTTGGATCAATCTGAACTAGGTAACGTACGTAACCTTTGTTGTGTTACGTACGTAAGGCGGGCATCGATAGCGTACGCTATCTATGAAGAATAGCGTGCGCTAATCATCTGGCAGTACAGAACAGCTGCCAGAGATCGAATCCAAGAAGGATCGCGGAACGCGACGAACACGAATCACTACCGTCGAACAAGACAAGTAGTACAATAATAAAAACACGAGCTCAAGTTTAAAACAAGTACATGATCCTGACACTCCTGAGTAGGGTAAAGCGAATACGAACACAAGTACCCAAATCTTTGGGAAATTACAAAACGGCCCAAACGCCCGAAAATCACGATACGTGATCGAATACACAAACCGACGTTCACAACACGTCTAACAAAGTTAAACGGACTTACGGGAAACTCGAAATAGCAGTTTCGAACGAGATTCGCAAGAATCGAACTCAAGTGCGGAAAAGTCGCTAAAAAGCACGGAACTCAACAAAACGACACCGAAACGAACTCGGATGTCAAAAAGTGTAGAATTAATCATTCTCAGAATGACGAAACGGTCACGAGCGAGTCGTCAAAACGGACTTCGGCCGAAAAAAAGAAATTTACCGAAAATCGAAAATTGCGGATATTACATTCTACCCTCCTTAAAAGAAGTTTCGTCCCGAAACTTAAAACAAGTAGGGGGGAAGAAATATTCCGCCAGGAAAACTCAACGAGATACGCAAGAAACGCGTAACTAACGCCCAACGGCGAAATGTTACACACAACTCAACGGAATATACGGTGTGAAAACACGCTCCACGACGACCAACACAACGTCGCTGGTAGAGACATAATAAAACCAACAAATGACAAGCGTCATCAAATGGATAATACAATCAAGTCAATTATCCAAACAATCACAAAACACAAAGTACTTGTTACAAGAAAACACGCACAGTCGAGAAAACAGAGAATAAACACAAAACGATCCACAAGGGTAATTATAAATAATTCGGACTACGCCGAAATCCTCAAAACCACCCTAGGCATCTCCGTGTCCTTTCGGAGCAGAGACGCAACCTCGATCCCCAAATCTCTCAGCTACTGTCTCGCAATGCACGGATTGGTGACCCACCTGCCCACACTCGAAACAGCTGACTAACGGTGAACGACAATTCTTCGCAGTATGGCCCGCTCGACTATAGTTATAACATATCTTCGAAGCGCTCACATTACTCACTGCAGGGGTACTACTCCTCTGATCACGCGATCTAGGAACCATTTTGGGATGACGAGACGAAGTCCCAACCTCAAGGGGCCCACTCCCCTGATTTCCTGAAAAGTTCCCAACGGTTTTCTGTTTCTTCGAGTCGGACATACTCTCGGTCGCTAATCTGGATAGCTCATAGGCTAACGCCCTATTTTGATAATCTCTCAAGGAAGTACAAGCGAGACCTGCCATGTACTGGCGAATCTCCGGCTTCATCCGCCTACTAAAATGACAAATCTTGTCCTCCTCTGTCCTTACTTGATTTTGCACATAGCCGAGTTGTTTGCTAAAATCAATAATAGCTTGAGACAATGTACATCTGCGGTTTCGCCGAAAAGAATTCATTAATCCTCTCGATTTCTGATCGGTTAGGACAAAACTCATCTCTCATGAATTTCTGGAACTCGCCCACGTGACAACGCGATCTCGAGGCTTAGTAGCCTCCCACCACTAGCGGCATCTTTGTCGAAAAGATACCGAGCTACCGAACCTTACGTTCTTCCGGACAATCAACTATCTCGAAAATCTTTTCCAACCGGAAAAGCCAACCATCCCACTTAAAGCATCTGCAGCACCCAATAAACGAGGGGGATTCATACGAACCACTTCTCGAAGCCACTGATTTGCACCAGTGTGCTGGGTCACATCTGTAACACGCTGAACTGCCTGAGTCAACCGAGTCATCTGAGTGGCTACCTGCTGCAAAATAGTAGCAACACCAATACCAATACCATCAACGGCGGCATGCTCTCGACCACGCGTCCGATCGCCACGACCACGACCTCGGCCCCTCGGCATACTAAATAAGTAACCACTCAGCACAACAAGGAATCATAATACATATCATATACAACAATTTCCATCGTAAAGCAACATGCATACTAAAATCATAGCAACGACGGTATCGTTCAAAGAATCTCAACGGCCCGAACGATAACCAAGACATAATCACAAAACATCATGGAATAATCACACATATACACGAACATACCAACCCAAGCTTCAACGGCTCACACTCGCGTGTCAACACGCAAATCACCACGAGGCGATAAACAAGAACACCAGCTCACACCTCTCACGGAGGGCTAACAAAACATATGCATGGCGAACGACTCAACGTTCACACCACCAATTCAATCACAATTCGGGGTTAACACCGTAACGAAAGTTCGAAAACCATACACGCATTTCCGGTCCGCAAAAGAATGATAGGTTTTAAAAATGAAAACCACCTTTTGAAAACAGTTTGGAAACAACAGTTGATCTTGAGTATCATTTTACAAAAAGTAGTACAAACACCATTATCGAGACTTTGAAAATCATCTTGCGTTTGAACAAAAATGAGGACACCTTTCTTTTAGTGAAAAACTTTCAAAAATATTCGACCCTTAGGTCTAAGCAACTGCATTTGAAAATATCTCAAAATATTTTTGGTCCTCAACCGGAAAATTTTTGAAATGTATTGCGGCATTAGAAAACACCTTGAAAACACCGCAAGAAAATAATTCGTTTTTTTTTTAAAAGTACGTCTCGAATTTTAATTTTCTAAGATACTCAAGGTTTTCAAAAATAATTCAATGGGCTAGAATGCCCAAAAATTTGAGTAATTACACGGAACAATATGACGCCGTGTGTCCCGCCGGAACCCACCAGCTAAAAACCATTTACAAAAACGCCAAAAAGGCCGATGACGGTAATATTTCAAAACTCACAAAATCCATTTACAAAATACTAGATTCCGTCATAAGAATTTCGCCAAAATGATCAAGGCCATAATGCCAAAAACTCGGTTAAGGGAATTGATTTTCGAAATAAAACTCGGTCGGTAAAATACCGAAAGCCATTACGTAAGAACTCACGCAATGGATAAAAGAAATAAAGTCAAACATGCACAAGACAGCAACACTACTCCTCATATGAACGAAAAATGGGAGTCAAACAATCACATATCACGAAATCAAAATCCATAAGAGGATTCCGTCAATTAACTCATAATAAAAAAAATAGCTCGTGTCACACGAGGCACAACACAAAGAAGGGAGACTTACATCCACAGGTCGCACGAAGATGATGATCGCCCCACGATACTAATCACAACAAACCAACTCAGACGACGCGTCGCGACACGACTCAGTCAGATAAAATCCGACGAGACAAAAACTCGATAGACACCACTGACCCGACAGCCTAGGTTTCCACAACCTGGCTCCGATACCATTTATGTAACACCCCCAAATCCGCTCAGGGATATTACACGCCGTAGACCCTCTCCTCGAGGATCTACCAAGCTGATAACTAAAATCAAACATCTAAACCTCGCCTTTAAGGCTAAAATGACTCAGTAGACCGATTTGGTCTTACAACAAATACATACAGCTCAAATACAACTCATGCCCACGCAGGGGTCAAAATACAACCACACCGCATAACGGAAACAAATCTTGCGCGGAAAAGAAAATACAACTAGACCAATACGACAAAGAATGGATCCTCGTGTGATTAGTATCGTTCATCTTTCATCATCCTTCGTGCCGACTCGTGCTATGCTCCAAAACCCGAATGCAAAAATAGACATCCACCCCCGAATACTGGGGTTAGCAAACTCCACTGTTTTGCTAGTGCAAGTACAAGTGCAAAAATACGAGCCATACAATACAAGTTCCAAGAACAATAATAATTAGGAATCCTCAAAGATCCAAACGTAAAGAAAAGTACTTCCCGAGGCAGGAGTTTGGGTAAACATTTCCAAAACCGAAAGATCGCAAATAAGGGAAACAATTTACAAAACAGTTTAAAATGCCATCGAGAGTTTTAATAGAAAACAATTTAGGATTATAAAATCCTTCTCTTTCCAAAAGATCAATAGGGTCACAGCCCAAATGTTTTGTTTTCGCAAATAGGAAATCACCAACAATTTACAGGGTCAGAGCCCAACATCACGTGTCCTCAACGGACGTAAAATCAACGAAACATAATCATGCACGCGCATCGCCTAGGACCGGGACGATACCACCGACATCCCACTCGAGGCCTCGAAGGACCCTCCTGAGCTGGCTAGCGAAACAAATTACACATATCTCACGGTTGGATCAATCGCTTGTTGCATCCTGGCCACACGATCACATGCCATGTGCCACCGTAGATTATCTCAGGCTCTCACGGTTGGATCAATCACTTGTTGCATCCTGGCCACATGATCACATGCCATGTGCCACCGTAGACCTTCAACCATATCCACACATTCACACAAATAACATATCACATCAAGGATATTCAAACAATTCGCCCAGAGACATCAAACACTTAGCAAAACACCACGTCAATCCACAACGCACCGAAATGAAATAATATACGTCCACACACAATACCAAGTGCAACATGAACACCAAGCATATACATAGAATTCACATAGTTATTCACGAACCACACCAATCACCAAACACACACGGTTTTGAAAGAGGCCTTTAACGAGGCTAACCAAATCTTTTGAAAACTCATTTCAAACAAACAAACAAATCAAGACGATCACCAATCATCATATCCACGAAACAAGAAAAGTATGGACAAGGTACTTGCCTCGAATAAGAGCAATGCGGAGAATCGACCAAAGTAGGTTGACACGAACCGACATTTAACTCGCGGACTCCACCGAACGACAATCCGCAACAAGGAACTATGAACGAAAACAATAACAACGAAAATGAATTCCAACGTACGACCCAAAGCCGCTAAATTCAAAGAACTAATGACGAAGGTTCAAGGTTTTCCCCCAAAATGGCCAAGAACACGAATTGACCCGACAAAAATATGAAAACGGAATTTCAATCCGTGGGATATGATCAAAGCGAATAGATAACGACAATAGAACTAACAATCTCGGATTGAAATCACGAAATCGAAACAAACCCCGAAAATATCTCAACTAGGGTTCTAAACCTTACCTTGATTCGAAGAAGAATGAAGGCTAGATGTTGATGAACACGAAGAAGACCCACCGGGGTGATTACTACCGTCAAAGATCGACGAAGGCTCGTCCAAAATCTACCCCAAATCGCCCAAAACGCAGCAGGGAGGAGGAGAGGAAGAAATGACCAAATCGGTCAACCTCGATATATAAACTCGCGAAGCTAACGACGTAAGCCATAAGCTTTAACGACGCTAGTGATGTTACGTACGTAATGGACAAGTTATTACGTATGTAAGAGTTAATCCAAACTCAACCGTCCAAGACTGAACAACGTAACGCACGTAACAAGTCCGTGTTACGACGTTAGGAAGGCACGGATAGCGACGCCATCGATGAGGAATAGCGTGCGCTAACGGGGTACTCCAAGCATCTACCGGATCAATCTGAACTAGGTAACGACGTAACCTTTGTTGTGTTACGACGTAAGGCGGCATCGATAGCGACGCTATCTATGAAGAATAGCGTGCGCTAATCATCCGGGCAAAGCAGTGCCAGAGATCGAATCGAAGGATCGCGGAACGCGACGAACACGAATCACTACCGTCGAACAAGACAAGTAGTACAATAATAAAAACACGAGCTCAAGTTTAAAACAAGTACATGATCCTGACACTCCTGAGTAGGGTAAAGTGAATACGAACACAAGTACCCAAATCTTTGGGAAATTACAAAACGGCCCAAATGCCCGAAAATCACGATACGTGATCGAATACACAAACCGACGTTCACAACACGTCTAACAAAGTTAAACGGACTTACGGGAAACTCAAACAATAGCTTGAACGAGATTCGCAAGAATCGAACTCAAGTGCGGAAAAGTCGCTAAAAAGCACGGAACTCAACAAAACGACACCGAAACGAACTCGGATGTCAAAAAGTGTAGAATTAATCATTCTCAGAATGACGAAACGGTCACGAGCGAGTCGTCAAAACGGACTTCGGCCGAAAAAAGAAATTTACCGAAAATCGAAAATTGCGGATATTACATGGCCGGTGAAAGAGGTAAGGATTCGATCCTTCTTTGAAGCAAAACCACAGGATGTTCCCATCTCACAGGCAATCAAGGACTACAATCAGCAGTTACATTATGTGAGGAATCAGGTCCGTGATGAGCAAGATAAGATCCGCCACTTCGACATGTGGATTAAGCCGAGGGTTCGCCCTATATCTCAGGGCTTGGGTGTACAACTTTGAAAGACTATCAGAACAGGGCGATGGCCTATGAGATGTCTTTTTCTGCGACAGAGGCGGCAGTAGAGGGTAAGAAGTAAAAGACTTCCGGTCAGTTTTCGGGAGGTAAGTCTAGCGGGCATCAAAAGACTCAGTCTGGTTCGCGAGCCTTCGGGAATCAGTCCCCGTCATTTGGGCGAGGCAGTGGTTCCAAGTCTGCTCCGACTGCTCCTGTTCGCGGTCATACCTGTTTTCACTGTGGTCGTCCAGGACATATGATGAGTGAGTGTGACAGGCCGCCGCCATAGTGTCTTACTTGCGGTTGTATGGAACATCGTGCTAAGTATTGTGGAGACGCGAGTTGGGCACCAATTACTCAGGTGTCAACCCCGACTATGAAAGAACCGAGTGTGAATCAGGTGCCGACAGCTAGTCAGCCTTAACAGAGTTTCGGCAGAGTCCGAGGACGTGCTCAGTCTTCTAGATGGGGAGCTTCTAGTGCGGGGTATGTTCCGCCCCATGTGTATGAGATCATACGATCGGGAGATCCTAATGAGACAGTGGCTACAGGTACTGTTCACATCCTTGACCATCCTGTTTCAGTGTATTCAATTCTGGTGCTACGTATTCTTTCATCCCATTGGATTGTGTGCGTTGTCTGCATGTTTATTGTCTAGTTGCATGTGAACCGTTTGTTGTTAGACTACCTAGTGGAGATAGTATTGTGTGGGGTCGTAAGGTTAGAGATTTTCCGATGAGTATCGTGGCAGGGGATTGGTCTTCTAATCTGATTGTGGTAGACATTAAGGATGAGGATTTGATCCATGGTGAGGATTGGTTGGATCGACAAGGGGCGAACATGAACTATAGAGCGAGAACTATTTTGATGTTAGCCGATAACGGTACTGAGCACTCTTTTGTGGGATGCAAATGGAGTAGTCATAGATTCTTGATCAGCGCCATGAAATCGGTGAAACTTCTTCGAGGAGGTTGCACTGGTTATTGATGTTATGCTTTAAGATCGGAAGAAGGGGGAGTCGCGCTCTCGTCTATTCTGGTAGTGAGTGAGTATCCTGACGTCCTTACAGAGGAGTTGCCGGGTTTGCCACAAGACCGTGAGGTCGAGTTCACCATTGATTTAGAGCCGGGTGCGGCTCCAATTTTGAAAACGCCATACCACATGGCGCCTGCCGAGATGCTTGAGTTGAAGAAACAGTTGGGAGAGTTGCTAGACATGGGTTACATTCGACAGAGCGCTTCGCCTTGGGGCGCACCGGTCTTGTTCGTAAGGAAGAAGGATGGGTCACTACGTTTATGCATCGACTATCGAGAGTTGAACAAGGTGACCATCAAAAACAAGTATCCGCTCTCGAGGATTGACGACTTGTTTGACCAATTGCAAGGAGCGACTGTGTTCTCGAAGATTGATTTGAGATCGGGGTATTACCAACTCCGAGTGAAGGATTCTGATATTCCGAAGACGGCCTTTCGGACGAGATACGGCCATTACGAGTTTGTGGTTATGCCATTCGGGCTAACCAACACCGCAACCGTGTTCATGCAGCTAATGAACAAGGTCTTTATCGAATATATCGATAAGTGTGTAGTTGTCTTTATCGACGATATTCTGATTTACTCGAGGAACGAGGAGGAACATGCACGTCATCTGTATATCGTGCTGGAAATCTTGAGAACTAAGCGCCTTTATGCGAAGTTCTCAAAGTGCGAGTTTTGGTTACGGGAAGTTATGTTTCTCGGCCACGTGATCTCGGCCGAGGGTGTTCGTGTGGACCCACACAAGATAGAGGCAGTGTTGGATTGAGCTCCGTCCAAGAACGTAAAAGAGATCCGTAGTTTTCTGGGTTTTGCGGGGTATTATCGAAGGTTCGTCGAAGGGTTCTCTAAACTTGTTCGACCTCTCACTCAGTTGTTACATAAGTCAGAGAAGTTTGTGTGGACAGACGAGAGACAAAAGAGTTTTGAGGAGTTGAAGAAGCAGTTGACTACCGCTCCCGTCTTGGCCTTACAGTGTGGTAATGAGGGCTTTTCAGTTTATAGCGATGCCTCAGGCCAAGGACTGGGATGCGTACTCATGCAGCATGGAACGACTATCGCCTATGCTTCCCGTTAGTTAAAACCGTACGAGTTGAATTATCCTACCCACGATCTTGAGTTGGCTGCAGTTATGTTTGCGTTGAAGATTTGGCGTCATTACTTGTACGGCTCGTCGTGTCAGATTTTCACCTATCACAAGAGCCTGAAATATATTTTCATATTGAAAGAACCAAATATGAGACAGATGAGGTGGTTGGAGTTAATCAAGTATTACGATATCGAGATCCTTTATCACCCGGGCAAGGCAAATGTGGTGGCAGATGCCTTGAGTCAGAAATCAGTATCGCTTTGGGCACTTGAGTTACTCACGGCTCAGCCAGGCCTCCAGCAAGAGTTGATGGGGTTGAGTATTGAAGTTGTGTTACCAGGGAATGCCTGACAGTTGTGCACCCTTGAGATCTCTTCGTCTCTGGTCGATGACATTAAATCGAGACAGTTAGAAGATCTAATGTTTATTCAACTCCATGAGAATGTGGTGAAAGGGAAAGCCCCGGGATTCGTGGTTCATGAAGACAGTGTGTTGAGATTCCAAGGTCGGCTGTGTGTTTTGAATGACTTGGAATTGAGACAGGGCATTATGCGGGAGACTCATGCGTCACCTTACTCAGTCCATCCGGGCTCGAGCAAAATGTATAAGGATTTGAGGAAGAATTTTTGGTGGAATGACATGAAGAATGAGGTAGTGCAGCTTGTGGCTAAGTGTTTGACTTGTCAGCAAGTCAAAACCGAGCATCAGCGGCCATCCGGGTTGTTGAAACTATTTCTCGTTCCAGAATGAAAGTGGAAGGATGTTTCTATAGATTTCGTCACGAATTTGCCGAGGGTAAAAATGGGAATGAACAGAGTGTGGGTGATTGTGGACCGACTAACTAAGTCGGCACATTTTCTGGGCATCAAGGACACTTGGGGTCCAGAAAAATTGGCTCGTATTTTTATTTCGCAGATCGTGAGACTTCATTGTACGCCAAAGACTATTATTTCGGACAGAGATGGTCGGTTTGTATCGCATTCTTGGCAGGCGGTACATAAGGCACTGGGGACACGTTTGCGTTTGAGTACATCTTTCCATCCTCAGACCGATGGATAGTCCGAGCGTACCATTCAGATGTTCGAGGATATGTTATGCACGTGCACGCTAGACTGGAGTAGTGATTGGGAGGAACATCTAGCCCTGATGGAGTTCACTTATAATAATAGTTGGTATGGGTCGATTAAGATGGCACCCTATGAGGCGCTTTATGGCCGATGATGTCGATCACCGGTATGTTGGAATAAGCCGTCCTATTTAGTTGGCACTGAGCCGGATCTTGTGTTGGAGACTAGGAAGAAAGTCGAGTTGATTCGAGAGAGAATGTTGGCGGCTCTGAGTCGACAAAAGTCTTACGCGGATGTTAGTCGTCGACCCTTGGAGTTTGAGGTACGGGATCATGTCTTGTTGAGAGTGTCTCCGTCGAAAGGAGTTTTCCATTTTGGGAAAAAGGGGAAGCTTAGTCCAAGGTATATTGGACCTTTCGAGATATTGGAAAGAGTTGGAGAGTTGGCCTACCGTTTGGCATTACACACGTCTTTGAGCCATGTGCTGTAATACCCGTACTTTTTATTAATTATTTGACCTTACCGTTCTTCCTCCTTTGTCGCTCTTTAAACACTTTGAGATGTTGTCGATGTTGATTTAGAGTTTCGTACCTTTTTGGATCATGATCGTGTTTACTGGACCTTTCAGCAATGTTATGGGACAAGCAAATAGCGCATGCTAGGCCTAAGATAATGCACGCTATTTCTACTTGAGTAGCGCACGCTAGCTTTGAGCTTTAGTGCACGTTAGCGGTCCGGGATTGGCAGAGGCAGTAGCTAATTCTGTCCTCTAGAGTAGTAGTTAGCGCACATTAGGCAGTAGCAAGCGCATGCTATTCGTGTTTAGTAGTGCATGCTAACATCGCCCGTATCGCACGCTAACGAGCTTAGTTGGCAGAGACAGTGAGGTATTTCTACTTGTTGGACTATCAGGTAACACACACTAGGCAGCAGCTAGCGCACGCTATAGGTGTTGCGTAGCGCTCGCTAGTGCCCAGTCGTAGCGCACGCTAGCGGAGTTGGGCAGTGAACTAGAATTTTTCCAAGACACCCGTTAGTGCACGCTAAGGTGTGGTAGCGCGCGCTAATGTCTCAGTACAGAAGCCACTCGACTACCGGGTAACCCCGTTAGCGCACGCTAACCCCAATTTTTAGCGCGCGCTAACCTGACGCTGTATATAAGGGGAAGTAAACCCCTGCACTTGTCATTTTTCATCTTTTCACTCTTTGCGATGGGAGAGATAGGGAAAAGGCGATTTGGGACGATTTGAGGTGGTCCTTATTCAACTATCCTCATCTTTGGTTGAATAACAAAGATTACTCGACATCTAATCCATTTCTATCTTCTAAATCAAGGTAAATTCCTTGGAACCCTAGTTTTGGAAATTTTATGGATTTTCTTAGATTCGTCCGAGTTATCCATTTTGGATCTTGAGATCTTTGAAAATATGATGCATCTACCCCGTACCCATGTTTCCCCTACGATTATATGGTTGGTTTCGCACCTTGTCCGTACCTGAGAGGGTTTGGGTGATTTTCAAACCTCTAAGTGATTATCCTTATAGTCTCGTGAATTGTAGGCGGGTTTCGGGAGCTTCTTCATGTGATTTGAGTATGGATTATTGATTATCGTATTCCTTACGAATCGTTTAGCTGCTGGAAGTGCATTCTTAGACCTACCGAACTTATACTCTTTTCCTTCCGATTCTCGATGTCTCAAAGGTAAGTATATGTTTAAGATTGTATGTTCTAGACTTTGAAAGTAAGATATATGAAGTTTTAGTGGTTTATATCCACTCTGGGACGGGCCGACGGGTCCTCTGAGGGTTCCGTAGCCTCTGGTGCGGTTCCGTGGATATTTTGGGTTAACCACTCTGGGAAGGACCGACGGGTCCTTTGAGGGTTCCGTAGCCTCTGGTGAAATTCCGCGATTAATCATGTGTGTATTGATTGTGATGCTATGAGATTTAGTTATTCCGGAATACTAGTCTTGAATTGATGAGATGATGATTACATTTATTTTATAATCGAGGAGTATTGTGTTTCATATTCTATATACTTGTACTAGCTATTCGATGGCTAACCCCTTTATGGGGAAACACCCTTCATGTATTCAGGATCCAGGAGAGCGGATAGGCATGTACCGGGTCAGCATGAAGATGATGGGCAAGTGTGATGCTATGTCTTGTCTCTGGTTATATTTTGTATTTCCTCCATTCAGTATTGTTGTACTTGAATGTTTTTTGAATACTCGAGTAATGTTTTCGGTTTCCTTGATGTTTCGTCCTGTGTTGACGTGGTATTGATTTGTGATGTGTTGTATTCGGATGTATTGGATATGGTTTTGAATACCATTTTTATTGCCTTTCATTTCATTGTACTTGGACCTTCTCGGTCAAAGTTCATAGTTCCGCATATAAATAGCCTTGTGGGTCCCATGGCGGGGCTCACGGCGCTGTAATATACCCTGAATAACTTGGGGATGATATAGAATATGGTATCAGAGCTTAGGTTTATGGATACCTAGGCTGTCGGTCTTTTGGGTCGATTGAGTCATCGTTTGTCTATAGTATCACTACTATGCCATCATAACAGTGCGACCGGTACTTGAATTGCTTTACTTTTGAATTGGTATTTTGGGAATCGGTCGCTTCGATGATGTGCGATTTGAATTGTACTTACATGTTTTGTGTATCCTTCAGAATGTCTGCTGATAGGGGACAGAGACGAGGCCGTGGTCGTAGACGCGGACGAGGACGTGGCATGGCCGCTTCCCTCAGTTCCATTGCAGGGTTGACCACCCCTAGTTTATCTAACTTAGTACATCCTAATATCGAAGGTCATAACGACCAGTCGAACGGTCAAGGGAATAACGCAGATTTTGGAGTTACGAATGTCCTTCAACAATTGGCTAACCAGATGACTATCCTGTCCCAATCCGTTCAGCTGAACAATCCGAACCCGACATCGGTTGCCTTGCTTCAGAATGTGATCCGCGAGAACCCTTCGCAGTTCAGCGGTGCTACAGACCCAATGGGTTGGGAGAATTGGTTGGTAGAGTTAGAGAAAGTGTTTGAAGCGGTCGATTGTCCGGAACTGAGGAAGGTACCAATTTCCCAGTACTTCCTTACCAAGGAAGCCACGACTTGGTGGAAAGTTATCAAGCATCAGGATCATGCTGCTACGTGGGGAGAGTTTAAAGAGCTACTGGAGGCTGAGTTTTGTCCTTGGCCAGTGCAAGAAGGCAGAATTCGAGCCTTTTTCGAGGCTAAGCCACAGAATATTCCAGTCTCGCAGGCAATAGTGGAATACAATCGACAGATGATCCACGTAAAGAATCAAGTGCGGGATGAGCGTGACAAGATCCGTTACTTTGATATTCAGATGAATATGGATTTACGGCGTTATATGGTCGGGTTTTCTTCCACTACCTTGAAGGAATACCAAGACAGGGATTTGCCCTATGACATGTTGAGTCCCAACAATGATACCGCAGAAGAACCGAAGAAGCAGAAGATCGTTGGTAATTTTTCTGGTTCTAAAGGTGGCAACATCCAGAGACCTCGGACGACTAACTGTTTTGTCGGGCAGTCGTCACATTCTGCTAGAGGAAAGAAGAGTTTTCGTTCTGCTCCGGGCACCTCAACTCGCCCGGTAACTTATTTTAATTGTGGTCGTCTAGGCCACGTTAATCTCGAGTACAATTTCTCATCCCTGAAGTGTCACACTTGTGGACAGATGGGACATAGGGCAGCTTATTGCCCCGAACAAGATCAGACTATGGACACTCGGGCTTCTGCCCCAGTGCCTTTAGATCAGAGTATGAATCTGAGGCAACCAGTTGGACAATCACAGTAGAGTTACGGCATAGGCCAGGGTCAGAGTCAAAACGCTAGAGGGGGAGATTCTAGCATCGGTTCGGCACACCCACGAGTCTATGAGATGCGTCGAGCAGATGAACCCGATGCGACGGTAGCCTCATGTACCATTCATATCCTATCTCATCCAGTTCGTGTACTTTTTTATTCGGGTGCTACACATTCTTTCATCTCCTTGGAGTGTGTACACCGCTTGAATATAACTTGTATGACTGCTTGCGATCCTTTCTTTGTGAAACTACCTAGCAGAGATAGAATCGTGGGGAACCGGGAAATTAGAGATTTTCCAGTGAATATAGCCGGTATGGATTGGTTATCGAATTTGATTGTGGTGGATATGGAGGGAGAGGATGTGATCCTCGGCGAGGATTAGCTTGACAGTCACCAAGCGATTATGAATTACCATACTAAAGTTATCACCATGATGACTAAAGATGGTTCCGAGTAATCGTTTATGGGACATAAGTCGGTCCAACCTAAGTTGCTTATCAGCGCCATGAAGGCCGTAAAACTTTTGAATAAAGGTTGCACGGGCTATTGGTGTTATGTTTTGATGACGGAATGGAACGAAGTCGATTTCTCTTCGATTCCTGTTGTTAATGAGTATCCCGACATTTTTCCGACCGACCTCCCGGGATTACTGCCGGATCGAGAGATAGAATTTTCTATGGACTTAGAGCCTGATGCGGCTCCAATTTCTAAGGCACCTTATCGGATGGCACCTTCCGAGATGCAAGAATTAAAGAGTCAGATGGGAGAACTATTGGATAAAGGGTACATTAGACCGATCGCTTCGCCTTGGGGCGCGCCTGTTCTTTTTGTGAGTAAGAAGGATGGTTCACTATATTTATGCATTGATTACCGTGAACTGGACAAAGTGACCATCAAGAAAAATTATCATTTTCCTCGTATAGATGATTTATTTGATCAGTTGCAAGGAGACGCAGTATTCTCGAAAATTGATTTGAGATCAGGAAACTATCAGCTCCGGGTGAAAGAGTCCGACGTTCTGAAGACTGCGTTTCGGACGAGGTACGAATATTATGAATTTGTGGTCATGCCTTCTGGATTGACTAATGCACCGACAGTATTCATGCAACTAATGAACAAGATATTCATCGAATACCTGGACATATGTGTGGTCGTCTTTATTGACGACATCTTGATTTATTCTCGGGATAAGGAGGAACATGCCCGGTACTTGCATTTGATACTAGATGTTTTGAGATCCGAGCACCTTGGACGAGCTGAAGAGACGTTTGACCTCCGCACCGATTTTAGATTTACCACAGGGTAGTGAAGGATTTGCAGTTTATAGCGACGCTTTGGGACAAGGGCTTAGATGTGTGCTTATGCAACATGATAAGACGATAGCTTTTGCATCACAACAATTGAAGTCGTATGAGATGAACTATCTTACTCACGATTTGGAGTTCGCCGCAATTGTCTTCGCACTTAAGATTGGCGGCATTATTTGTATGGCTCTCCATGTCGGATTTATACAGACCACAAGAGTTTGAAGTATATTTTCAGTCAGAAAGAGCTGAATATGAGGCAGAGACGTTGGTGGGAATTGATCAAGGATTACGATTTATAATTCTTTACCATCCGGGAAAGGCCAATGTCGTCGCGGATGCTTTGAGCCGCAAATCGGCATCACTTCAGATTCTCGAGGTTCTTACATATCAGGCGAAGATTCGCCAGGATTTAATCGAGCAAGGAATAGAAGTTTGGCTTCAAAGAGTGCAAGGACAGTTGCGCACTCTCGAAATTACTTCGTCCTTGGTTGACGACATCAAAGGGAAATAGTGGAGTGACCCGATGATCTCTCAACTGAAGGAATATGTAACTAAAGAAAAAGCCCCTGGTTTTATGGTCCACGAGGATAATATTCTTAGATTTCAAGGTAGGCTTTGTGTCCCTAATGATCTAGAGTTGAGGCAGAGAATTCTCCGAGAAGCTCATGCTACGCCTTACTCAATCCACCCCGGAACGAGTAAGATGTACAAGGACTTGAAGTGAAAGTTTTGGTGGAATAATATGAAGAAAGATTTCATGGAGTTTGTACTACGGTGCTTGACGTGTCAACAAATCAAGATTGAATATCAATGACCGGCGGGGTTGTTGAAGCCGCTTCCCATTCTTGAGTGAAAGTGGGAAGATATCTCTATGGATTTTATCACTGCGATGCCGAGAACTAGAGCCGGAATGAATATGATTTGGGTAAATCATCGATCGGTTGACCAAGTCTGCACATTTCCTAGGTATTAAGGATACTTGGGGACCGGAGAGATCGTCCCCTAAGATCATTGTTTCCGTTTGAGCTGGCCGTTTCATATCGCATTTTAGTAGGCCGTTCATCAGGCTTTGGGCACCGAGTTGAGATTTAGCACGTCTTTTCATCCTCAATCAGACGGTCAGACGGAGCGGACGATTTAGATGTTAGAGGATATGTTGCGGGCTAGTGCCCCAGACTGGAGTAATGATTGGGAGCTTCACTTGCCGTTGATCGAGTTTGCCTACAATAATAGTTGGCATGCATCGATCAAAATGGCACCGTTCGAGGCACTTTATGGTAGGTGGTGTAGATCACCATTATGTTGGGACGAGGCTTCGGAGCTAGTCGGAACGGAACCGGATATGTTTATAGAGACTAAGGAGAATATTTCCATTATCAGGGACCGGTTGTTGACCGCCTAGAGCCGTCAGAAATCTTATGCTGATACTCGTCGTCGACCTTTAGAATTCGAAGTGGGAGACCATGTTCTAATCAAGGTGTCGCCGACTAGAGGAGTTTTCCACTTCGGGAAAAAGGGGAAACTTAGTCCGAGCTATATCAGACCTTTTGAAATTTTGGACAGGGTTGGAGATTTATCTTATCGCTTGGCATTGCCTCCAGCTTTGAGTTACGTCCATAGCATTTTTCATGTGTCTCAGTTGAGAAAGTACGTGCCGGATCCAAGTCATGTTATCGACTATAGTGAGATTGACGTAGCCGAGGATGTTACCTTTCTGGAGAGGCCAGTGAAGATCCTTGAACATCGTGAGAAGCAGCTTTGGCACAAAACCATTCCGTTGGTTAAAGTGAAATGATCGAGACATGGAGCTGAGGAGGCGACTTCGAAGATGGAAGTGAAGATGCGATCGGAATACCCCAAACTTTTTATTTCTTAAGTTTCGAAACGAAACTTCTTTTTAGAGGGGGAGAATGTAATACCTGTACTTTTATTGATTGTTTGATCTTGCCGTTCTTCCTCCTTTGTCGCTCTGTAAACACTTTGAAATATTGTCAATGTTGATTTAGAGTTTTGTACCTTTATGGATCATGACTATGTTTACTGGACCTTTCGGCAGTGTTCTGGGACAGGCATATAGCGCACGCTAGGCCTAGGCTAACGCACGCTATTTCTACTTGAGTAGCGCACGCTAGCTTTGAGCTTTAGCGAACGCTTGCGGTCCGGGCTTGGCAGAGGTAGTAGCTAATCCTATCCTCTAGACTAGCAGTTAGCGCATGTTAGGTAGTAGCTAGCGCACGCTATTCGTGTTTAGTAGCGCACGCTAACATCGCCCGTAGCGCATGCTAACGAGCTGAGTCGGCAGAGACAGTGAGGTATTTCTACTTTCTGGACTATCAGGCAACGCACACTAGGCAGCAGCTAGCGCATGCTATAGGTGTTGCGTAGCGCGCGCTAGTGCCCAGTCGTAGTGCACGCTAGCGGAGTTGGGCAGTGAATTGAAATTTTTGCAGGACACCAGTTAGCGTATGCTAAGATGTGGTAGCGCACGCTAACGTCTCAGGACAGAAGCCACTGGACTACCGGGTGAGCCCATTAGCTCACGCTAAACCCGATTTTTAGCGCGCGCTAACCTGACGCTGTATATAAGGGACAGTCAACCCCTGCACCTATCATTTTTCATCTTTTTCACTCTTTGCGATGGGAGAGCTCGGGAGAAGGCGATTTGGGATGATTTGAGGCGGTCCTTCTTAAACTATCATCATCTTTGGTTGAATAACAAAGATTACACAACATTTAATCCATTTCTATCTTCCAAATCAAGGTAAATTCCTTGGAACCCTAGTTTTGGGAATTTTGGGGATTTTCTAAGATTCGTACGATTTATCCATTTTGGAGCTTGAGAACTTTGAGAATATGATGCATATACCTCGTACCCATGTTTCCCCTACGATTATATGGTTGGTTTTGCACCTTGTCCGTACCTGAGAGGGTTTGGGTGATTTTCAAACCTTTAAGTGATTATCCTTGTAGTCTCGTGAATCGTAGGCGGGTTTCGGGAGTTTCTTCGTGTGATTTAAGTATGGATTATTTATTATCGTATTCATTACGAATCGTTTAGGTACCGGAAGTGCATTATTGGACCTACCGAACTTATACTCTTTTCCTTCTGATTCTCGATGTCTCAAAGGCAAGTATATGTTTATGATTGTACGTTCTCAACTTTGAAAGTAAGATATATAAATTTTTTAATGGTTTATATCCACTCTGGGACGGGCCGACGTGTCCTCTGAGGGTTCCGTAGCCTCTGGTGCAGTTCCGTGGATATTTTGGGTTAACCACTCTAGGACAGACCGACAGGTCCTTTGAGGATTCTGCAGCCTCTGGTGCGATTCCGCGGTTAATCATGTGTGTATTGATTGTGATGCTATGAGATTTAGTCATTCTAGAATACTAGTCTTGAACTGATGAGATGATGATTACATTTACTTTATTATCGAGGAGTATTGTGTTTCATATTCGATATACTTGTACTAGCTATTCGACGGCTAACCCCTTTATGGGGGAAGTACCTTTCATGTATTTCAGGATCCAGGAGAGCGGATAGGCATATACCGGGTCGGCATGAAGATGATGGGCAAGTGTGTTGCTGTGTCTTGTCTCTGGTTATGTTTTGTATTTCCTCCATTCAGTGTTGTTGTACTTGAATGGTTTTTGAATACTCGAGTACTGTTTTCAGTTTCCTTGATATTTCGGCATGTATTGCCGTGGTATTGATTTGTGATGCGTTGTATTCGGATGTATTGAATATGGTTTTGAATACCATCTTTATTGACTTCCATTTCATTGTACTTGGACCTTCTCGGTCAAGGTTAATAGTTTCGTGTTTAAATAGCCTTGTGGGTCCCATGGTGGGGCTCACGGCGGTGTAATATACCCTGAATAACTTGGGGGTGTTACACGTGCATAGTGTTTTTCATGTTTCCCAGTTGAGGAAGTATGTTCCATACCCGACTCACGTTATCGACTTCGGGGACGTGGAGATCGAGAAGGATGTTATGTTTGAGGAGAGGCCAGTTAGAATTTTGGAACGTCGGGATAAACAGTTAAAGCACAAAACCATCCCCTTAGTTAAGGTGTAATGGTCGAGGCATGGAATAGAGGAAGCGACGTGGGAATTAGAGGAGGATATGCGTGTGAGATACCCCGAGCTTTTTGATCCGTAAGTTTCAGGACGAAACTTCTTTATAGAGGGGGAGAATGTAATATCCGTACCTTTTTATTTTTAGCAGTTTCTATTTTTGGCGCATGTCTATTTTTATCGACTTGCACCGTTTCGACATTTTGAATCTATTTTGTTCTTGGTGTTTTTCCATTTGGACGATTTTCGGAGGTGTTTTTACGTAATTTAGCTTTATGTTATATTTTGTCGCATGTATGTTCGATTTTCGTAAAACTCGTTCAATTTTGTTGTTTCTTTGTTTCCATGAGTCCGTATGGTTGAGTTATTCATGTTGTGAGTTTCGGTTTGATAATTCGACGTTGTATCGTGATTTCCGAATGTTTGGGCCGTTTTGTAATTTCCTATAAGGTTAGGGAATTTTATCTCCCTTGCCGTATTTCAAATCTCTCGGTAGTCAGAATCGTACTTTCTTTAAGCACTTAGCTTCGTCGTCGCAAATACTTCGTGTTTATGTTTTGGGTTCTGTCCTTTTGTTGCGTTTCGGGTTCGTGCCTTTTCGAGCAGCAAACTGCACTCAGCAGTACTGGACTGCTGCACAAATAGCATACGCTATTGATGACGGCTTGCGTACGTTATCGGTGTACAGTTAACGTACGCTAATTATTAGTCCTAGCATGCGTTAACGTTTTCAGCGTTTTGTACAGTAGGTTCTGGACTCAGAACCCTGGGTTCTGACTAACAGGTAGCGCACGCTAAGCTTTCGTAGCGCACTCTAACGATTAGCAGGTAGCGCGCGCTAAGGTATTATAGCGCACGCTAGCGACACCAGGCAGAAGCTACTGGACTTCTGGCGACTCCGTTAGCGCGTGCTATCTTCAATGATTAGCGCATGCTAATTATACTTAATATAAATAGGACCAACAGTACCCTTTTCCGTCATTTTTCTCCTCTTCTCATCCATTGAGTTCCTTCGAGCGATTTCGAGCGATATTCAAGGTTAGCCCATGGAGTTTCGTGATAAATCTAGTATTATGCTTCAAGCGAGGCTTATCATTATCTTAACCATCTTTCTCCATCCGAATCCAAGGTATTTTCGACTAGAACCCTAACTTTGTCCATTTTGGGGGTTTTTCGGGTTTTGTCTTCCTAAGCTCATATTGTTCGTTTGTGTTGCAATATTTCCTATCGATTGATGTTATCGGATGATTTCCAATCCATTTCTGTCGTGTTTAATCCGTGGATTGTTGATTTGGGGAGGTTTTGTGAAAACCCTCGCCCGTATTGAACATACACGTATTGTTATGGTTGTAATCGGGGTTGTGGGCGTATTCCGTTCGATTATTGTTATCGTTTAGGACTGAGTTATGTTAACCTTGCATTTAGGATCGGTCGTTGTCACTCCATGGCATTCCTAGCCATCGTTACTTCTCGTCTCGTCAAGGATGTCTCAAAAGCAAGTACTTTACATTTGTTTGCATATTCTAGTATTTGAATTATGGCTTCCCGTGTATGTTGTGGATGTGAATGCATATGTTCACCCAGGGATGGTCCGACGGGGCCTCTGGGGATACATAGTTCCGTGTGTATGCGTATCATGAACTGGGTTTAACCACCCAGGGATGGTCCGACGGGGCCTCTGCGGGGTGCGGTGGCCGTGAGTCTCGTACCAACGGTTAACCTTTGAAATATTTTGTTGGAGAACTGTACTTTGTGCTTGTGCACCGTGAAATTCTGGAATATAAAAATGTTTTCTAAAATAATTTTGGCGCATATTTCATTTGATTAGAATGGTAGTTCAAATGGATTGTACTTGCACTAGCTGTTGTCGCTAACCCCTTAAATGGGGGAAATACTTTTATATTTCAGGTACAGGTCTTGGAGGCGAACGAGCATGCGGACAGTACGAGGATGATGGGCAAGGGTGATTCTGTCCAATGGTCATTTGTTGATGTCATGTCTTTTAAATTTTATTAATCATGTCGTTTGTTTCAGTACTCGAGTACTTCTTTCTTTTGAACATTGTAATTGTTGTGTACCCGATTTGGGGTTGGTTTTGATGTTTAATTGCACTGTTGGGTTTGGTCTACTTATTTTGTATGTCTTGGATTGAGAAGTCGTTCGTACGTTGATGATATTTATCACTGTCGTAATGTTGAGTCTGTGTATTAGCCTGGTGGATTCCAAAGGGTGGGGTCCACGACGCTGTAATATGCCCTGAACATCTTGGTGGTGTTACAAAAGACATCAAGATCGGAGATAATGTTAGCCTCATTATCAGCATCTCAATTTGCTGACACAAATCTTTTTGCCGAACCTGCTCTACCTTTACAATTCTTCTTGATGTGGTTAGATTGCACACATCCCCAACAACATTCTTTATGGATTTTTTCTCCTTCCAGTCACGAGCTCCTCTGTTCAGAAAGAAGCTTACTAGTAACCTCTAATAATATTATTTTCTCCTTCCCATGATTTAATGTCGGCTTCATATGCTCATACGATTGTGGAAGAGACCATATGAGTCTCAGGGCCTGATCCTCATCACCAATCACAACTCCAATAGATTCAAGCTCATAAACAGTGCTATTGAGAACGCTTAAATGATCTGAAATAGTAGTACATTCATTCATTCGTAATTTATGTAACTACTCTTTCAGATATACCCGATTTGAGATGCCTTTGTCTGATACAACTCCTCAAGTTTTTTCTAGAGTCCGCCATACATGCTCCATGCACGTTTGCAAGAACATTTTTAGCCAGGCACATACGGATCGCACTCGCTGCTCTCAAATCCAAATCTTCCCAATCATCATTGCTGATCCACTTTTATCCGTTACACTAAAAATTTCACCGGCTATGCTCACTGCTACTTATAGGGGTAACCCTGCCCTTCAAAGCCTTGTGTAAACAAGACTAGATCAACACATCCTTGACCTGCACTTGTCACAAGACAAAGTTGATTTTTCCATCAAATTTCTCTATATGTAATCTGACGGCATTTGAAACTCTGCTTCCTAACATGCTCTTGCGATACTTTGGTGAATTCTACAGTAGAATTGAATAGTACACACACTAAGGTAGCTCAGAGAAAATAGAGAATCTCAATCTTTCCTAGATATAACGTCAAGATTCCCGAAAAAAATTAGTGAGGTCCCACTGGTACCACTTAAAAAACAATTTCCCTTGACAGAACCTCCTTAAACTGTACGTACTACATACACCGCTCCAAAGCTCCACCCCAACAATCGCTCCATGTTACCAGAACCTTGGCTTCGATGCCACTTATTGGGAATTTGGCCCTCCAAATTCTCGCGCCATTAACTGCTCTTGTGGAAATAGAAAGCAAAATAGATAAATAATAACAACGCAAGGTTAACTTGGACAACTCCCAAACCGGAGAAACACCACCAAAATCAAAGAAGAAAATACACTATGTAGAAAATTATTACAACTACACAATATTTCTCCTTACCCCTACAACACCCACAAAACTTTTTCAGTAGCCTACTTTCTATCTCACACCTCTTTCCATACAAAAAATACCTTTAATAGAATCTTTTCTAATATAGAGGTTCAGTCCAAGCTGCAACCACAAAATATACTAAGAATATTATTAATTTCTAAAATAAAAAAGAAACTTATCTAGAGACAAAAGATGCTAAACAAGCTTTTAAATGGTGTACATAAAATTGAGGCACAAGTCTTTTTTTATAGCAAAGAGGTCCACCCCTTTTTTATATTTTCGATGTGGGACTAAAAGTCCCAACACCAACAATGCACTCTATTATATTTGACGTACTTTTGTGATCCGAAACTCTAAAAAAACAAATCCAAACCTAAAATTTGGACAATAACAACTTTTATAAAATTATAAAATCCAATACATTATTATGTAACAAATTGGATGACCTTTGGCCTTTTAGCTTTCCTCATTAATATTTAAGGCTTTTGGTTTTTCATCTACCTTGTAACCTACTTCTGTAGTCCTATATAAGGACACTTGTATTTGTTGTGAACATATCAATAACACCTCAGATCATTTCTCAATCTCTCTATTTAGTTCATTCTAATATTATTTTTATATAATACATTATCAGAACGATCGATAAGTGAAGGAGCTACACGAGAACAACACTGGAAGGATAAAGGTTTACTGAAAGTCTTTCCAAAATCAAATATCAGCGTCTAAGATAATAATAAAATGATTTATCTACATACTATATGGTCTGCAGTACTATTGCACATTATGGTCTGCATGTGTTAGATATGCATATATGATTATGTTACTACCAAATTTTTAGACAGTGATACTAATTACTCTTATTTAAAAATCTAATTGTCCATGTGACTTCATGTAAAAACCTACATGTATGTTTCAAAAGATGCATGTATGTTATTTTTCATAGCCATGCTTTGAAGTTTATGCCAAGCTCTTATTTTAATCACTTTATTATCATGGTCTGAACTTGTTTAGTAGATCACCTACTGAATTTGTTTTATATATTACATGTTGAAACCATTATGGAGTTATTTTATAATTATTCCTAGCTAAAAAAATTATTAGTATTTGTTGGGATAAACAATCCCTGTATCGAAAGTTTTGATAGAGTGTTTTGACAATATGCCAATCCAGCATACAGCAAGCAGTTGTATCGAAAATTCGATTGAAGTTGTTGACTCTGTATCGAAGACCTTTTCATAGCGCCAGAATACAGTGAGCCTTCGTGTTGCCAAGATACAGCAACAAAGTCTAAGTAAACGCCAAGTATGGAAGCTGTCCTGAATACAACTCTTTCCATACAGTACTCCAATATGCCTACAACATAATTGGATAAAGCATTCATATCGAAATAGGACTAAAGACTGTTTGGAAAAGAAATCTTTGTTATTCGCTAAAGTTAAGTCTAATTTGATAAAGAAGTATTTAAATACTGAAAGGATAAAGTATTTAATTACTTAAGCCGACAGAGATCTTCAAACCACGCAATTTCCGGATCATGGTCTACTTAACTCAACCATCCAGTTGTAACGGAATCTTGCTCAACGGATCTTTCTCAACGGATCTATTCTTAAGGATATATATATATCCTCAAGAGTTTGAAGATTATACACAGAGATACTACTGAATAAGTTAACCTAACATCAATGCAAAGAGCTTACACGAATATTCAGAGCAAATATATTTCTTCAAGTATACTGCATATTCCGAGAGAAGAAATATCCAAGTGCTCAACCTTGAACAACACATTATCATCTGAAGATCGAGAAAGTAAAGTTGTTGTTCAAACAATCGTTCTATCATTGAACAAATCCTTCAGCTCTGTGTGGACTGAGAAAGCATTGCTTTTCCCGAACTGTGTGTGACGGACTTGCATTGAAGAAGACAAAGCTTCGGAACTGTGTGTGAAGAAGTTAGTCAAGTGAAAGCCTAAACCAATCTGTGTGAACGGTTGAAAACTTCAATCATTGTATCAATCTGTGTGAACGATACATTGATAGGTTTGATTATAAATACGTAGTTGTGTATGTAGTATTTATAATAAACATTTTAACTCCTGTGTGGAGGACCAGTGGACGTAGAGGTGTTTACCTCGAACCACTTTAATTACTGTGTCATTTACCTTCTACATTTACTGTTTTATTATCTGTGATTATTTTAAGTATACACCTCATATCTAGTTGCTGTATTTACAACAACTTATTTTAACAAGACTTCCGCTACGCCCTCAGATTTGAATATCGTACAGTTTATTGTTTAAAGCATTTTCCAAACTGTATTATGTATACTTAGTGGCGAACAAGTGGTATCAGAGCGGTTGATTCTATAAAGAATCAGTCGTATTTTTAATCGAATCAGATCCTAAAATCACTTATTTTTGTAAAACAGTCTTTTTCTTTCATATATTTTCATATGGATACATCAATGATCAATAAAGTTCCTATGTTCTCTATTAACGAGTTTGACGATTGGAGAATTAGGATGGAGGCTCATCTTGCACCGATGCACGAATAGATGATTTTTGTTATACAGGATGGCCCTATAATGATCATGAAGGTAAATCCGGCCCCAAGGATTGAAGGACAGGATCATGCAGAGATGCTCGAGAAAGAGCGCGAACAATGGACTTCTGATGATAGAAAGCGCGCCAACCTCGACAATGTTGCTAAGAACGCGCTATTTGTCACTCTTGACGAAGGAACGTTCTCTAAGGTAAAGAGCTGTAAATCAGCCAAGGATATCTGGGATAAACTAAAGTTAATTTGTGAGGGAACTGAGCTCTCAAAAGAAACAAAATTTCAAAATTAACTTAGCAATTTGAATCTTTTGAAATGAAACCAACTGAGACACTTGAGGAACTTGGCCTCAGATTCTCTGGTATTGTTGGTGAACTTGAAGCTTTGGGCAAATTTATACTCAAAAGGAGAAGAACCTAAAAATTTTTCGATCTCTCCTTGCCCGATGGGACATTAAGACCACAGCTATGCGTGTGTAGTGCAATTTTAATGAAATATCTACTTTTGATCTCTTCTCTGACCTCAAAGCATTTGAGTACGATATAGACAGGAGAGAAAAAGCTGAAGAATCCCCTTCAAAGGTTACAGCATTAGCCGTTGTATCGAACCGAAGACACAGCATGCCGAGCTCATCAAAGCCCAATCACAAGAATGCTGACAGCGACAACGACATCCTGTCGCAAGATGAAATGACGCTTCTCATGCATAAGTTCAAGAAGTTTATCAAGCAGTCGGGAAAGACGCCCTACAGGCCCAAGCCTGTTCACAAGGTAAGTACTGAAACTTCCTCTGGTGACGCTAACCTGTGTTATAATTGTAGGAAACCAGGACATTACGCAAATAAATTTCCTCATCCTAAAGTTCAGAGGTTGCCGAAAGCCGAGCAACAAGAAAAGGATGAAAGAAGACGTGTTTGGAAAAACAAGCTCAAGGCCCTGATTGGTGAATCAGAATCCTCCCCCACACCATCTAAATCCTAAAAATGTCTTCAGGTAGTCACTGACAGTGATTCATCTGATGATGATTTCGAAGATAAAGTCTATATGTGCTTTATGTCCAAGGACATTCCAGAAGATGAAGATAGCGACGATGAGGTAAGCTCAACCTCAGCCATTCCTTCCAATGCATCTCATACTTTTGCAAACATGATGAATGAGTTTAAGAACATTCAAATGGCCCATGAGACATTGAAAAATGAAAATATGCAGCTCCAACTTTCTAACTTAGAGCTGAAAGAAGAAAACGACTTGCTCAAAGTAAACTATGAAAATATGTCTGTTGATTGTGAAAACAGCAAAGTCGAGTATGAAAAACTCATGGAGAGCAATCATCAACTTGCTCATGAACTAAGTTAGACAAAATCTCATAGTGAAAGCAATACAAATGATTTTGTTCTGCTTCAAGCCAAAGTAAAAACTCTCGAAAAACGAGAAGGAGAACTTGAGACCATTCTGAAATCTTCCGAGAAATCTTCTAAAAGAATGGAAGAAATTCTAAGCACTGGGCAACATGCTCATGATAAAAGTGGCTTAGGATACAGCTCATTTTCAAACAAAGGGAAAGCTAGTAGTGTGTTCGTCAGGGGTGTGGAACCTATTTCTGTATCGGAAGAAGTTTCGAGTCCTGTGAAGGAACCCGTTGCACCGCGAACAACAAAGGCCGCCATTCCGACTCCTCAGTCATATTCCAGACAGCAGAATCCCCAGCCATTCAAACCTGTAAGGCGTATCTAACAACATGCTCCTCAATCATATCAACAGCGCCAACAGCCGTTCAGAAGGAAGACTGTATCCAAATATCAAAGGCCCGCATGACAGTACTCTCAGTACAACACGCCTAGGTATTGGATATAGGAGCCCCGTCATTCCTCGCGATAGCAAGTTTCCACACAGTATCAACAATAGTGTTGGGAATCCAACTGGAGACCCAGAAGGCAAGCTGTTAGGCCGAAGAAAATGGCTCCACCTCCAAGACGGCATTTGTACTGGACTTATAATAACCCTGAATTTTACATGCATAATAATTATCATGGTTATAGCAACTGCGTACATGCCCCACGTAGAAATCGTAACTACAGACCTAAACCATCCTACAGTAAACCTATTGCTGTCAGAAAAATCTGGGTACCTAAAGGCACTAACATCTATGGACCCAACAATCAAAAGTGGACCTAAATCTACCTAATTTGTTTGCATACAGGACATTTTGGAGAAGGACATCTGGTACTTCGACAGCGGATATGCCCGGCACATGACAGGAGATAAAAGCAAGCTATCAGATTTCGTAGAAGGTCGCGGTCCAAAAGTGCACTTCGGTGATAAATATAAATGAAGAACAAGAGGGAAGAGAACCCTACTTGTAGGAAAATTCAATGTCACCGATGTAGCTTATGTTGAAGGCTTACAGTATAATCTACTTAGTATTATCCAGTTCTGTGACAAACAGTTCTCGGTGAAGTTCTATATAGATCACTGTAGAGTCAAGAACATCCTGACCAAAGAAGTTGTGCTCACAGGAAGCAGATCAGGTAATATGCATATTGCTGACTGGATGCCTACGAGCTCCACAATTCCTTGCTTTGTTGCCAAAGGCACTGCAGATCTAAGCTGGCTCTGGCACAAGAGGATGTCACACGTCAACTTCAAGACTATCAACAAACTCTCCAGACAGGGAATGGTTAGAGGATTGCCAAACGTTTCATTCCAAAAAGACAGCGTATGTGGACCCTGTCAAAAAGGCAAGCAAATCAAGTCCACCGTGAAGAGCAAATCCTACCTTTCCACCCACAGAGTTTTGGAATTACTACATATGGATCTCTATGGTCCTGTAGACCCGGTAAGTTTGGTAGGTAAGAAATACTGTCTCGTTATTGTTGATGACTTTTCCAGGTATGCTTGGACAATCTTTCTAAGCAAGAAGAAGGAAACAACATCAAAGCTGCCCGAGCACCTGAGAAAGCTTTTGAATGAAAAAGGGCCGAGTATCGTGTCCATTCGTTCCGATAGAGGTACAGAATTCACTAACCTCTTTATAGAGCAATACTTTTCAGAACATGGGATACAACACGAATACTCAGCTGCTCGAACACCTCAACAAAATGGTGTTGCCGAGCGAAAGAACAGAACGCTAAAAGAAGCAACAAGGACAATGATTGCCGCAAGCAAGTTGCCACAGCGTTTCTGGGGCGAAGCCACCAATACAGCGTGCTACACACAAAACCGCTGTATCATCAACAAGCACCACAACAAAACAGCATACGAGGTATGAAACAACAAAACTCCATTAGTTTCGTACTTTCACATATTTGGATGCAGGTGTTATGCGTTGAACAATGGGAAAGATCAACTTAGAACCTTCGATGAGAAATTGGATGAAGGGATATTTGTAGGATATTCCTCTGTTAGCAAAGCTTACAGGATCTTTAATAAAAAGAAGCTAACAATTGAGGAATCAGTTCATGTAGTGTTCGATGAGCCTCACTACGACACTACAAGAGTAGAGAACATTACTCAGAACATCCAACAACTTCCCATCGATGATCCACCAACTCCCATATAACCTGTCGTTGACCTAGAAATCAACCCCGCAGCTGTAAGAACTGAAGTAGATGAAGCCGAAGCCGTACAAGCTGAAGCTGAAACTGCAGCAACTCACAATACAGTACGGGACCCCGAATTAGAACCCGACAGAAGATGGTTGAGAGATCACCCACAAGAGTTGATAATAGGAAATATCGATGCTGGTGTTTCTACCCGTCGGCGAATACAGAGTACACAAGGAAATGTACTATGTGCGCAAAAGGAACCCGATACTGAGATATCACCATTCCCTGAATGGAAATCTCAGTCCGAGCTTAGAAGACTTAATATGTGCACTATTGCTGTATTCTTAGTCCAATCCGAACCTGTTTCTACCAAAGAAACTCTCAACAACTCTCATTGGATTATATCTATGGAAGAAGAGCTCAACGGTTTCGAAAGAAACAATGTATGGTATCTTGTACCTAGACCCACTCATCAATCCGTTATTTGAACCAAATGGGTATTTAGAAACAAGAAAGACAGAAATGGACTCATTATCAGGAATAAATCTCGACTAGTCGCCCAAGGCTATAGACAGGAAGAAGGCATAGACTACGCCGAAACATTTGCCCCTGTAGCCAGACTAGAAGCTATTAGGATATTTTTAGCCTTTTCCGCCCATAAGAGCTTCATTGTATACCAAATGGACGTCAAGAGCTCATTCCTGAATGGAGACCTTGCCGAAGAAGTATATGTTGAACAACCACCAGGGTTTATTAATACAGAAGGCGAAGACTTAGTATACAGGCTAAGGAAAGCGATGTATGGACTTAAGCAAGCCCCTAGAGCATGGTATGAGACCCTATCATATTATCTAACTGATAATGGATTTGAGAAAGGTGCTGCGGACAAGACCTTGTTCAAAATACAGGAAGGTGATGACCTCCTGATGGTTCAAATCTATGTAGATGATATAATATTTGGTTCAACTAACCTTGCTTTGTGTCAAAAGTTCTCTCATCTCATGCAAAGTAAATTTGAAATGAGTATGATGGGAGAACTTAGTTATTTCCTAGGTTTGCAGGTAAAGCAGTTGCCTACAGGGATATTGATCAACCAGGAAAAATACAGCAAGGTGCTTCTCAACAAATTTGGAATGAATACTTCCAAATCATCGTCAACCCTCATGATCAATCACTCTACAAGAAGATTATTGGCTCACTCCTGTACCTAACGGCTAGCAGACCCGATGTCCAGTTTGTTGTAGGAGTGTGTGCGCGATATCAAGTATCACCTAAAGAATCACACTTTGCAACAGCTAAACGAATCCTGAAATACATCAAAGGAACAGTCTATGTAGGACTATGGTATCCTAAAGATGGCGGATTCGATTTAGTTGGCTACAGCGACTCGGATCTCGGAGGTTGAAAGCTATATAGGAAGAGTACAAGCAGTACTTGTCACTTTCTTGGACCTAGAATTGTGTCCTGGTTTAGCAAGAAACAATTGGCAAACTCGCTTTCCACGGCTGAATCAGAATACTATGCTGTTGGTAGTTGCTGTATGCATATCCTTTGGATGCAACAACATCTGTCAGATTATGGAATTGAAGCCAAAGAAATGCCGATAATGTGCGATAGCACGAGTGCAATTGCTATCACGCACAATCTTGTATTGCACTCGCGTACTAAGCATATCAACATGAAGCATCACTTCATTAGGAATCATGTTGAGAACAAGGATGTCCGGCTCGAAAAGGTCCATACAGATATCCAGTTAGCCGACATCTTCACAAGCCTCTCGACACAACAAGATTCCGCATGCTTCGACATGAATTGTGATTGCTACAACCTGACTCCGTGTAAGTTTTTAATGCTTTTACTCAGTAATTGAGGGGGAATGCTGTAAGACCCAAGAATACAGTATCCACCGTTAGTTATCTGTACACTCAGACCATCAGAACAGCATTGTAGGAACCAAGCGATATGAATTATCCTACAACTGACGTGTGCAATAATTAAGGGGGAATACAGTATGACCCTTGAATACAGTATAATTCGAAAGTTGTTGTATTGAATTGAAACCAGTATGTATCTTTTAAGGGGGAACGCTGTATTTTCACGGATATATCACATACTATGGGAAATCAATTATCATGTTATTTATTTTTTAAATGATCTTTGTGTCCACGTGCCCTGTCATAATTAAAAGCCTTTTGCATTAAATGCTTTACATGACATCTGGACATTGGTATCTTCAAAGCCGCGATGTTTCATATTACTTTATTAATCTTTCACCGTCGTTTCGGGCAATAAGGGTAAATTGATAAGTCATAAGTGGGACCCGCTCTTATTTTAAAATTAAATGGATAATTTGTACCGGTTACACTCAGTCTATCATGATCGTTCATTTCAAACACCGGTTCCCATCCCTTAAATCTGACCGATCATTATCTGAAAACCCTTCTTCACCGCCCACTATAAAAGGACTATAAATGTCATTTGAAACTCTTTACGCTTTCTGCATATTAAACGAGTCCTTGAGCATACAGCCTACAAGTCTCTTTGTTTTTATTGCATTTCTCTTTGAATCCTCTTCACTTTTCTTCGACTATCGTAAATGGCATCTTCTCAGACTAGCTCTTCCATCTCTCTCAAGAAGTCCTCCAACATCATCGACGGACGGATCTTCTCTAGATCTGTCGTGCTTGAACATGTTCGTTCCGAAGGTGATGACGTCGAATCAATGGAGTACGTCATTACGAGGATACGTTAGCAAGGCCTTTACTGCCTTGGCAGTCACACCGCTGAGCATTTTGATGCTCATTTGGTTGAGGAATTCTACCTCAATGGTGCTGTTTGTTTCCTTTCGCTGGCTCAGGGAGGACATGTTGCTGACATCACAGCTGTCATTCGTGGAGTAGATATCCGTGTTGACCAAGAGCTGCTTCAGAATCTCTACAGGATACCTGCTGATGGCCTGACCATGGAAGATCTTGAGACCTTTGGGTCCCAAGAACTCTTGACCAAATATTATGGCTTATTCACCGGTTCAGCATCGGTGGAAATGGTTCATACTTCTTGCCATAAGAAACTCTTTTGTTTACCTTTTGTTTATTTACACGATTTTTGTTGCCGTGTCATTGAGAATAGGACAGGTGCTTTCGAAATGTGCACGAATTTAAGATTCAGAATGATAGTTTGAATTATGGCCTGTGAAAAGGTCAATTGGTGCCAAATTATTCTTAAGAGGTTGCAAGAAGAAGTCTCTAAGACAGCCTCACAGAAGAAGTCTTTTGGTTTGCTTCTGAACTACATTTTGACGAAATGTGGTGCTCCGCAATCCATAGAGGCAAAGAAAATCAATTCTCGGATATACTTAGGAAGCGTCAGGCCTACTGTTTTCAACCAAAGAACCCTGATCGCTAACAGACCTTTTGTTCGAAACTTACCTCTGTCTTCCGATCCGAGAGACGTATCTTTGAAGTCCCACATCGAAGAATATTCAAGGAAGAGAAAAAGATCTCACAGCAAAACTCCCGTTGCTGTTGTGAAGCCGAAAAGGAAGCTAAGGAGGCTTTCAAAAGTTAAAGCTACAGAAACCTCCAAGGATGCTCCTTCAATGAAAGAACCCACTGTATCGACACCCCAGGGCACAACCCCTGTGGAGGAGATGACTGCAACTGCCGCGACAGTAGATCCCGAGCCTTTGGCAGCTATGATGGAGATTCATACATCTGCCAACTCTAAAGACTCTGGCGAGTCGGCTGCCCCTATGGAGCCAAAAGCTGCTTCTCCTATTGGGGATTCCACACCCGCTAAGGATCCATCTCCCAGCAGGGTCCCAACCCCTGTAAGGGATCCCTATCCGATACAGGATCCCACACATGTAGAGAAACCCATGCCTACAGCGGATCCAGGCACTATATGAAGTCTATCCCCGGGCACAATTATTAACAAAACCCTACTTTCTGTGCAAATTGAACAGGCATTTGAACGGTTTGTCCAATGGAAAAATTATAGGCTTGCTCCGTATGACACCCTGTACAACTGGAGTGAATGGAGCAACGAAGAAAGATTTGTTTTGGAAGTGACGGACGCTCAAGATATTGCAGTCCTGATCCAATGAGACAACTTATGCGTTAGAGAGCTAATTAAGAGCTATCTTTTTGAAAAAGCCGAAGCACGAAAGAAATGAAAAGCTAAGACCATGGAATCTCCCAAAAGTACAAAATCAGACCATGACTCAGACGACGATGACGATGCCTTTCAAGCAGGTCTGAGAATGAGTCGTGAGGAAGCTAGAGAAAAAGAATTCTCCCAGCTTCAGCAACAAAAAGGTGAAGGGACATCAAGTCTTCATCAGTCCCCTTCGCATCAGCAAGACATTGTTCCCGAGCCTGTCGTCGAGGAATAACCAATCGTGGATCAAGCACCCGAGCCTATCGCTATAGATGACCAGACCATCGCCATCCCGCACGAAGAATCAGTCCCTCTACCGGAGCAGGCGGAAGCTGAGAGACAGCAGGAGGAATCAGTCCCTCCTGTACCTATGTCTTCAGAATCGAATTCAGAACAGGAAATAACAACCCCTGTTGCCAAGCCCGCATCTGATACTCCCGCACCCTCAGCTGTTCTGGAATCCGACGATGGTGTAATACCTGAGGATATCCAACTCAATTCACGTCCCAATGTGAACATGAGACGGTTGAATGGAGTTGAAGATTTCGTCAAGCCAGACTCTCCAAGATCCGCCAAGAAGAAAGAGCAATTGCATGCTCTTGGCCTACAAACAGTCTTCATACAGGATACTGTGACCGCCCTACACTCTATTGAAAAGGCACTCGATTGGATACACTAATCAGCCATTGAAGAAATGACGGGTCTAAGGTACGAAGTTTCTAGTGTAGAAGAAGCCTTCAAAATCATGCCTTCAATCTTTCAAATGGCCCTTGGTCAATTACAACAGCGTCAGAAGTAGATCCTGAAAGAAGAGCAATCCAAGCTACGCGTGTCTGAGGCCAAGACTGCATCAGCTCTCATTGAATCTAGATCCCAGCTTCGAGCCCACGACAAGAAAATTCAAGATATGTCGCAGGTGCTCACCTCCCTTGTGAATAAGATGACTAGTTTTGAGACAAAACAGGATGCTACTATGCAGATTCTTGAACGTCTTGATGAAAAGGTGTCCTATCTTGATGACACCAAAAAGGGGGAAGAAGCGAGGGAAGCTGTAAGGAGAACCAGGCTTCAGCAAGAGAAGGAAATGCTAGCTGCTTTTGAAGACAGCATCACTGCTGATATTGCCCGTCTATCATATCCTTCTCCCAACGTAAGGATATAGGGAGATTGCCCAGAATTCTAGGACCCTAAGTTTCCTTGGAAGAGCCTTGTTCAAAAACCGCAAGCTATGACCCTCCCGGCCAACCGAAAGCCTACTACAGAGGAGATCAAGAACTGGAGGAAGAATGAACTGCTAAGATACTTTGTTGTTCTTATCAGGGAATCTTCAATCTTCAACAATTGCAGGATGGTACAAGAAGCCGCAGAGGAGTTTAAGAAGAGGTTGGACGATGGATCACTCCCGCTACAGCTGAAAATGAAGTCCAAGCACAAGCAAGGTGACTTGGTTACCCATACAGAAGTCTGGATCCTAGCTTTCGATAAGTCCTATGAAGGTCACGCTATATACTTTAATCGAAACAAGGACGCTCATCAAAACTGGTGGAAGGGTACCAAGAATGACCCTAAAAGGCCTTGGAGGCATGCTGACCATAGGAGCTAGACTCTCTCATCTTGTATTATTATCCTGTTTTCTTATTTGCTTTTGAGATAACTTGTAATCTTTGTTCAAATATCAATAAAATATTTTGCTGTTGAAAGATTACAGCTCGTAATCTACCATGTGTTTGTATGATTACGTAATTCAATCCATTTGTTGAATTAATGCAAGTATAAAAACTTGTTAAAAATATTAATCTATACGAACTTGTCTGCGAACAGTTCATAGATTCAGTTGTATGTATCTAAATAACACTGTAAGATTGTGCCTGCGCGCCAATCATAAGTTTAAATATGTAATACTCTTTTGATAAAGTTAAACTCGCCTGCGAGCAGTTCTTTGTGTTAGGCAAATTGCTGAAGGCCAGAACATTCGAAAGAAGACCAAGAAGTCTGCCCTCCTGGAAGATGTTTATTTAAGTGTCAAGGTTTTGGCATCATCAAGGATTTCTGGATAAACATCAAAAGGATTTGAAGGAGACTTGGCAAATTATCAAAAAGGGGGGGAATTGTTGAGATAAACAATCTCTGTATCGAAATTTTTGATAGAGTGTTTTGACAATATGCCAATCCATCATACAACAAGCAGTTGTATCGAAATTCGATTGAAGTTGTTGACTCTGTATCGAAGACCTTTTCATAGAGCCAGAATACAGTGAGCCTTCGTGTTGCCAAGATACAACAACAAATTCTAAGTAAACGCCAAGTATGGAAGCTGTCCTGAATACAGCATCTTTCGATACAGTACTCCAATATGCCTACAACATAATTAGATACAGCATTCATATCGAAACAGGACTAAAGACTGTTTGGAAAAGAAATCTTTGTTATTCACTAAAGTTAAGTCTCGTTTGATAAAGAAGTATTTAAATACTAAAAGGATAAAGTATTTAATTACTTAAGCCGACAGAGATCTTCAAACCACGCAATTTCCGGATCATGGTCTACGGCTCTGTTCTTTTGGACTGAATGAATCGAATCGAATCGAATCAATCGAATGGACTCGAATCGAATCGAATCGAATCGAATCAAATATATATCAAGGGTAAATAATAATATAATGGTGGTAAATAATAATAATAATAATAGTAATCAACAACAACAACGATAATAGTAATATTATTAGTAATAATAACAATAATAATAATTAAGATTAATAATAATAATAATAAGAAGAAGAAGAAATGAGCCGAATCGAATCGAATCGAATCAATTGAATCGAATCGAATCAATGGACTCAATCGAATCAATCGAATCAAAACTAAAAATAAGTCCAAAAGAACAGGGCCTACTTAACTCAATCATCCAGTTGTAACGGAATCTTGCTCAACGGATCTTTCTCAACGGATCTATTCTGAAGGCTATATATATCCTCAAGAGTTTGAAAATTATACATAGAGATACTACTGAATAAGTTAACCTAACATCAATGCAAAGAGCTTACACGAATATTCAGAGCAAACATATTTCTTCAAGTATACTGCATATTTCAAGAGAAGAAATATCCAAGTGCTCAACCTTGAACAACACATTATCAGCTGAAGATCGAGAAAGTAAAGTTGTTGTTTAAACAATCGTTCTATCATTGAACAAATCCTTCAGCCTTGTGTGGACTGAGAAAGCATTGCTTTTCCCGAACTGTGTGTGACGGACTTACATTGAAGAAGACAAAGCTTCGGAACTATGTGTGAAGAAGTTAGTCAAGTGAAAACCTAAACCAATCTGTGTGAACGGTTGAAAGATTCAATCATTGTATCAATCTGTGTGAACGATACATTGATAGGTTTGATTATAAATACGCAGTTGTGTACGTAGTATTTATAATAAACATTTTAACTCCTGTGTGGAGGACCAGTGGACGTAGAGGGGTTTACCTCGAACCACTTTAATTACTGTGTCATTTACCTTCTGCATTTACTATTTTATTATCTGTGATTATTTTAAGTATACACCTCATATCTAGTTGTTGTATTTACATCAAATTATTTTAACAAGACTTCCGCTATGCACTCGGATTTGAATATTGTACAGTTTGTTGTTTAAAGCATTTTCCAAACTGTATTCTATATACTTAGTGGCCAACAGTATTTTATAAAAAAACAAAAAACAAAAATAGGTTAAAAGAGAAAATAGGGCAATTTGTAACTTACGTCTTGTACTATATGTCACATATTATTTGTTGTATGAAATTTTACTTGTATGATATGCATTTACATGATAGTGTGTTTATTATAATGATCCTCAGTATTCTTAGAAATTTTATAATTGACATCTTTATTAAGTTTTATAAATTTCTTTCCGTTTGATTCATTTTATTAAGTTACATACTCATATAATATTAAAAGACTAATAAGGGTACATGTTTTCAATATAGTAATGAACACTTCTTTTGTGTTAACATCTGGTCATATCATGATATATGCTTTTTATATTTTCTTTTCCCTTTGTCTTATCTGTACAATTATGTGCACCTAGTTTGTTATATTTAAGTACTGTAGTATCTCTAGTTGATTCAAAACTTTAAGTTTTGTAATATCACCAGTATTCACTAATCCGTGACTTCCTTGAAAAAAAAAACCTATTACATCCATTTTTGGTTGTTTGCATGTGACTCTTCTATTCATATTTCTTTATGTCCATAGTCACAAAAGTATATTGATAGAATCATGCATGTACGTACGATTCCTACTTGCCATTCATTGTGTTTTACACCATTATATTATGGAGGAATGTCTCTATATTCTTGTTTTGGACACTTCTCATTATTTATGATTATTTTATCAACTTCTGTGCATTCTACAATGTCTTTATACTGTCTTTTTATATATATTGATTTATAATCATGTTTATTTAGTAGTGGCGATGTCAACTCTTACAAAACTTGAGTTTAATGCACTTGATGTCACCGGCAAGAATTATTTAACATGGATATTAGATGCTGAAATCCATCTTAATGCTACGGGTATTGGTGACACCATAAAGAAGGGAAATAAAACCTCCAAGCAAGATCAAAAGCTATGATATTCCTCCGCCACCACATTGATGAAGGTTTGAAAACAGAATATTTGACTATTAAAGATCCATCAAATCTTTGGAAGGATCTAAAAGAGAGGTACGACCATCAGAAAACTGTGATACTCCCTAAAACTGGCTATGATTGGCTACACTTATGTTTGCAATATTATAAAAGTGTGAGCGAGTATAACTCTGCAATGTTTAAAATTACATCTCAATTGAAATTATGTGGGGAGAATATCACTGATAAAGATATGTTGGAAAAAACGTATTCCACTTTCCACGCCAATAATATGCTCTTGCAACAGCAATATCGTGAACGAGGATTCACGAAATATTCTGAGCTTATATCAGTCTTGCTTCTTGCCGAACAAAATAATGGACTTTTGATGAAAAATCACCAAGCACGTCCAACTGGCTCAACACCATTCCCTGAAGTGAATGTTGTTACTAGTAATGAATATGGACAAACTAAGCCATTTGAACGTGGGCGTGGATTTAGACGTGAACATAGACGTGGACATGCCCGTGGACGTGGTTTTGGGCACAATCGAGTTTATAATCATCAAAATTTTCCAACTTCAAAAAGAAGCCTCACCATCAGAAGTGGACAAAAAATGAGGAGAAGCCTAAAGAAAGTATGATGGTAAAAGAGTTGAAAGTATTTATCATCACTGTGGAATGAAGGGTCATTGGAGCCGTACCTGTCGTACCTCCAAGCATATTGTTGACCTCTATCAGGCCTCCTTGAAAAATATTGAAACTAATTTTACCGAACAAAATGATCCCTTGTGGATTGCCCATCTTGAACTACATCTTGGTGATGGAGAACAAGTCGATCATTCGGGCCTAACTCATGGAAGTGGGTGATTTCTTTGAAGATGGGAATATGGAGATGAACAAATCTGGTGGTGCCGACATTTAAAGTCCTATATTAAGATATTATTTTTATGCTTGAACTTTTTAAGTATTTATGATTGGAACTATATGTGTATTTATTTGAACGATGATTATTCTCCTCATCTATTGCTTATGTTATTTCATTTTACTATCAATTAAGTGTCTGAAATAAGCAGCCTCTCATCATATATTGCAAAAAATGAGGAATCGCTTTGTTTGGCAGATAGTACAACAACACATACAATATTAAAAAATCAAAAATATTTTTCGCATCTAACACTAGCTAAAGCTAATGTAAACACAATATCAGGTGTGTCAGATCTTATTCAAGGCTCCGGAAGAGCAAATATAGTATTACCTAATGGTACACGTTTATCTATCGAGAATGCAATGTTTTCCACCCGATCAAAAAGAAACCTTTTGAGTTCCGGAGATATACGCCATAATGGCTATCATATTGAGACAATAAATGAAAATGATGATCACATCTGTAGTCTCAGAGAGGAAACAAATAATAGAAAAACTCCCATCATATAATTATGGATTATTATACCTTCATAAATCCAGTTTAGTCATACATGGTGGTAAACCAAAAATCAATGGACCCGACAAATTTTATTATATGGCATGATAGTTTAGGGCATCCGGGTCATGTAATGATGTGAAGAATAATAGAGAATTCTAATGGGAATCCTCTAAAGAACGAGGTTGTTCCTTTACCTAAAGATATATCATGTATTGCTTGTTTTCAAGGAAAATTGATAACAAAACCATCTCCTATTAAAGTTGAGACTGAATGTCCAAAATTTTTAGAGCGAATACAAGGAGATATATGTGGACCCATTACCCCGTCAAGTGGTCCATTTTAGTACTTTATGTTACTAATAGATGCATCAACACGTTGGTCGCATGTCAGTTTGTTGTCCACTCGTAACATAGCATTTGCAAGACTCCTTGCTCAAATAATTCGATTAAGAGCACAATTTCCTAATCATAATACAAAGAAAATTCGATTGGACAATGCAGGAGAGTTTACATCCCAATCTTTTAATGACTATTGTATGTCAATTGGGATAACAGTGGAACATCCTGTTGTGCACACTCATACCCAAAATGGCCTAGCCGGATCTTTTATTAAGAGGCTAAAGTTGATTGCTAGGCCTTTACTTATGAAAACAAATTTGCCAAATTCTGCATGGGGGCACGCAATATTACATGCGGCATCTCTAGTTCTATTAAGGCTGACTGCTTATCATAAATATTCCCCATTGCAACTTGTAAATGGCCAAGAGCCTAATATATCTCATTTGAGAGTTTTCGAGTGTGCAATTTATGTTCCAGTACCTCCTCCCCAAAGAACAAAAATGGACCTCAAATAAGATTAGGGGTATATGTCGGATTTGATTCCCCCTCAATTATAAAATATTTGGAGCCCATGACTGGTGATATATTTAGGGCAAGATTCGCTGACTGTCAATTTGATGAGACAGTTTTTCCTGCATTAGGAGGAGATAAGTCAAAATTTAAAAACAAAAAACAGGAAATTTTGTGGAATGCAGTATCACTGTCTCATTATGATCCTCGCACAAATCAATGTAAACTTGAAGTATAAAAGATCATCCACCTATAAAATATTACAAATACATTGCGTGATGCATTTACTGATGTCAAGACAGTGACAAAGTCACATATACCAGCTGTCAATGTTCTTTGTAAAATTAAACTTCCTAAAGAAGATAATAAAATCATGCTAGCAAATACGTCTAAAGCACGCCAGAAGCGTGGTAGACCTATTGGATCCAAGGATAAAAATCCTAGAAAAGCAAGGAAACTTGATAAACAAGCTGGACCATCAAATGACATCATGGATTTGATCAATGAAGAGACGTCTTCAAAAGATGGTCAAACACCTGAAATTGATGACAATGAAGAAATCTCAATAAATTATGTCATTTCAGGAAGACGGTGGAATAGAAAAGAAATTGTCATGGATGATGTATTTTCATATGCAGTTGCTCTTGACAATTCTGAAGAAATTGAGGATCATGAACCTAGATCGATCTATGAATGTAAAAGAAGAAATGATTGGCCAAAATGGAAAGATGCTATCGAGACAGAATTAAAATCACTTGAGAAACGTCAAGTTTTTGGAGCAATTGTCCAAACACCTGTAGGTGTAAAACCCGTTGGTTATAGATGGGTATTTGTGCGCAAACGAAATGAGAAAAATGAAGTTGTGAGATATAAAACACGCCTTGTTGTGATTGCATATTCACCGGTAATGGATGCAACGACATTCAGATTTCTACTCAGTCTGTCAATTTTAGAAGGGCTCCAAATGAACTTAATGGATGTTGTGACTGCAGATTTATATGGGTCACTTGATAATGACATCTACATGAAAATCCCTGAAGGATTAAAAATGCCTGAAGCATTTAGCTCAAAATCCCGAGAGGTGTACTCAATTAAATTACGAAGATCCTTATATGGGTTAAAACAATCCGGGCGAATGTGGTATAATCGTCTCAGCGAGTACCTTTCGAAAGAAGGTTATGTTGATAATATATTATGTACATGTGTCTTTATTAAAAGGACGAATTGGGCTTTACTATCATTGCAGTTTATGTTGATGATTTAAACATCATTGGGACACCACCAGATGAACTTCATGAGATAATTGCATATTTGAAAAGTGAATTTGAAATGAAAGACTTGGGTGAAATAAAACTTTGCCTTGGTTTTCAAGTTGAACATTTATCAAGAGGAATTTTGCTCACCAGTCAGCATATATTGAAAAGATCCTTAAACGATTTATTATGGATAAAGCATATCCTATCAGTACACCTATGGTTGTGCGATCACTTGAAAAGAAAAAGGATCCATTCCGCCCAAGAGAAAAGGGTGAAGAACTACTTGGTCCTGAAGTACTGTACCTTAGTGCTATTGGTGCACTAATGTATCTTGCCAATACACGTCCAGATATTGCATTTTCCGTTCATTTATCGGCAAGATATAGTTCTGCTCCAACTCGAAGATATTGGAGGTGTGAAACAAATATTTAGATATCTTCGAGGAACAATGGATATGGGCTTATTTTACTCTAAAGACTCGAAAATGGAGTTATTTGGTCACGCAGATGCTGGATATCGATCTGATCCTCATAAAGGAAGATTACAAACAGGTTATATTTTTACATATGGTGATACCGCAATATCTTGGCGATCTACAAAGCAGACCCTTGCAGCAACTTCCTCAAACCATGCTGAATTATTGACACTTCATGAAGCAAGTCGAGAATGTGTATGGCTTAGATCTTTGGTCCACCATATCCTAGAATCATGTGGTCTTTCAGTCAATAAATGAAGTCCTACCATTCTATACGAAGACAATGAAACATGTATCACTCAGACTAGAGCAGGCTACATTAAAGGAGATCGGACGAAGCACATTGATCCAAAGTTCTTCTTCACCCACGAACTCCAGCAAAAGGGAGAAATTGATGTTTATCAGATCCGCTCATGTGAAAATCCAGCAGATCTATTCACAAAGGCACTTCCTACAACTCCTTTCGAGAAATTAATGCACAAGATTGGAATGCGCAGACTTCGAGATATTTGCTGAATTTTATAGTCATATTAAAATGAGGGGGAGATATAAATATACTTTTATTTTGTATTTTATACAACTCATGTACTCTTTTTCCTTCACTAGGATTTTTTCCCACTGGGTTTTAACTAGTAAAGTTTTAACGAGGCATGATGTTAGTACAAGTCATCCAAGAGGGAATGTTATGTAATAAATTGGATGATCTTTGGCCTTTTAGCTTTCCTCATTAATATTTAAGGCGTTTGGTTCTTCATGTACCTTGTAACCTACTTCTCTAGTCCTATATAAGGACACTTGTATTTTGTGAATATGTCAATAACATTCTCGATCTCTCTATTTAGTTCATTCTAATATTATTATTATATAATATACATTTAGTTTCCCCACTATATGTATGTCTCGCCATTCCATTTTAAGAGGTATTTTGGCATATTACACATGCATTTTAAAAAAGGCAAAATAGCTCTACTAGGGACTGAAGTTTGTCACTTTTATCACTTAAGGGACTAAAGTTTTAAGTGTTTCAAACAAGGCACTAAAGTTTAATCCGTTTCACCCGTTATGGACTCCGTTAGTTTGGTCCCGTTAAGTTTTAACGGATTGATGACATGGCCGTTAAGTGCCACGTGTCAGCATTTTATTGGTCGGTAATAATAAAATAATTAAAAAATTTCAGATTTTTGTAATAATAATAAAATAATAACAAAAAATTTAAAAGTCTAAAAAAATATAAAAAATAAAAAAATCTGTATTTTTTAGAAAAATTAAAACTTTATTTTTTTTTAAAAAAATCTGGAATATTAATATTAAAAATCTAATACTTTTATTTAAGGGTTCTATCTTTTATAATACCAAACCATAAAAGTAACAAGTTATATATCCTCATTCATAAGAGTATAAGTTTTTGATACCAAAAGACATTAATACCCTTAAATCTATCATTAAAAGGTAAAAAAGGAAAGTCAACATCAACACCTTTTTGGAGGACATTTTAGTCTTTTTAAGTAAAATGGTATCAATAACTTACACTCTTATGAATGAGGATATATAACTTATCAATTTTATGATTTGGTATTAAAAAATTGATTCTCACTTTATTTAAAGTTAAAAACAAAAACTAAAAATTAAAAATATTTGGATTTATAATTAACCTTTAGTTTGTTTTTTTAGATTTTTAGATTTTTTTTGTAAAATAATATTTATTTATTAATATCATGAAAAATTAGATCTAGTTTTCTATTTATTTATGAAAAATAATATCTCAATTTCAAAAAAAAAAATTATAAATTAGATCCAAATCTTTTAATTTTTTATTTTTTATTTCAAATTTTAAATAAAATCATCCGATTATAAGTACTAATATTCCAGATTTTTTTAATAAATTTGAGAAAAAAATAAAGTTTCATTTTTTTTAAAAAAAATCCAGATTTTTTTTATTTTTTCATATTTTTTGAGACTTTTATATTTGTATTATTATTACAAAAATCTGAAATTTTTTATTATATTTTTAATTTTTATTTTTAACTTTAATAAAAGCATTAGATTTTTAATATTAATATTCCAGATTTTTTTAAAAAAATAAAGTTTCATGTTTTATAAAAAATACGATTTTTAATTTTTTATATTTTTTTAGACTTTTATATTTTTCGTTATTATTTTATTATTATTACAAAAATCTGAAATTTTTTATTATTATTTTATTATTATCGGCCAATAAAATACTGACACGTGACACTTAATGGCCATGTCATCAATACATTAAAATTTAACGAGACCAAACTAACGGAGTCCCTAACGGGTGAAATGGATTAAATTTTAGTCCCTTATTTGAAACACTTAAAATTTTAGTACCTTAAGTGATGAAAATGGCAAACTTCAGTTCCTAATAGAGCTATCTTGCCTTTAAAAAGTTGATCATTTTATTCCTATGAAAATTAAATAGTCATACTAATCAAGTATTTTTTATTAAGTTTAATAAATATATTATACGATATTTTGAAAAGATGATCCTTCTATCGTGTTGTGTACAAGGTGGTGAGTGGCATTATCTGGATAAAACACCGAAAGTTATATAACTTCTTTAGAAAAAAATCAAATCAAACCAAACATACCGAATATATCCTGCTCAGAGCAGGGTCTGTGGAAGGTAAGATGTACGCAGATCATGCCCCTACTTTATACGATAGGGAGACTGTTTCCGTGAAGATCCCCAGCTTAGTGCACAGCATACCTGAGCACATAAAGAGTGGTGTATACAAAGAAACATATGGTACGAAAAAGCTCACGACCATACCTGAGCACATGGTTTCATTCACATGAGACTTACCTAAGGAGACCTTGACAAATGCACTCTCGATGAACGCTGCTCTAACCGAAGAGAGGTTGACTCTGCACATAGCTCCCTGTAAAAAATACATCGCACACAAAATGCAGGAGGATCAAATATACAGTAAAAGTAAAAAGTGAAATGCTCTAGGTCAATGCTAACCGATACAACCCAACACTGACGCTCTCAACTACAGCACCGCTCCCTACAAAAGCATCCACAACTCTGATCTGGCGCCTCCACAAGCACCTACCAAAATAATAATATGCCTATTTAATTTACAAAATAACTAATATTTTTTAAATATACAAGAAAATAATATGAGTATATAATATACTATATAATATTTATCCCCCTTAATTTAATGTGGAAGAGGGATTTAATTGTAACTTTTAATTATAAATATATGAAGAGACTATTTTAATTGTAACTTTTAATGTAAATAAACTAAAATAAATACAAAAGTTATGATAAACATCACAATACAAATCCACCTTCTAATACACAAGGTGATTAAAATGAACTTTTAAATGATAGTATAAATTACAATATGGTTAAATTTTAGCTATGAAATCTTAGATACAATCGGTGCATCGCACGAGTTGAATAAACCAAAAACAACCCCGGAGCAACATACGAGTTAGTAAAGTCTCACTTCATATAACTAATTACATAGACTAAAATAAAAGGACAATAACAATAAAAAAAAAATATAAACTTCTCTAAAAGGCATTTAAATTCTGTCATCTGCTCATTCAAACGTCTGCCCCAACATTACGTACAAAACACGTGCACCTTCTAATACACAAGGTGATTAAAATGAACTTTTAAATGATAGTATAAATTACAAGATGGTTAAATTTTAGCTATGAAATCTTAGATACAATCGGTGCATCGCATGTGTTGAATACCCCGGAGCAACATACGGGTTAATAAAGCCTCATTTCATATAATTAATTACATAAACTAAAATAAAAGGACAATAACAATAAAAAAACATATAAACTTCTCTAAAAGGCATTTAAATTCTGCCATTTGCTCATTCAACCGTCTGCCCCAACATTACGTACAAAACACGTAGATATTCAACCAAAGATCGTGCATCGCACGAGTTGGATAATGCCTCGTGAGTAGGGCTGTTAGCGGTCCAAGTATACTCGAGAACCGCCCGAGAACCGTTCGATAATACCCGGGACCGATACTCACCCGAAACGTTAGCGGTCCGGATACTGGTACGGAAGTTAGAATCGAAACCGATAAGGACCGAAACCGTTAACCCGGTAAAAAACCCGGTAATTTTTCGTAAACATACATTGTACAAAATATTGTGTAAGGTACTTATCTCTTAATTTCCTTAGCATACATTTGAGAAAAACTCTCCATTCTTGTTTCGATTATGAGGTTTTGGTGATTAGGACTTTTAACGATGCAAGATACCCGAGAACACGCCCGAAATACCCGGGACCGATACTCACCCGAAACGTTAGCGGTTCGGATACAAGTATCGAAGTTGGGACCCAAAACCGGTAAGAACCGAAACTTATAATACTCGATACCTTAACGGTCCAGACCCGAGAAGACAATACTCAGACCGAACCGGACCGAGAACAGCCCTACTCGTGAGTATCTAACTTATATAGAGATAAATAGTATATTCGTAAAATACATTGAATAATACGCCATTCACCCATTCAAGTGCATCTCTCAAGGTCAAGTGTATATGGGTGTCACACGTGTTTCGTGCAAATTTTATAAAATGTGTATAATTTATTAATTGGGGGGTTCAGGGCGGTGGTGTTAAAATATTCAATTATCTTCTCTATTATGTGTTCATGTAAAATGGGTGTGTATTTTGTACGTTATTTATACGTACACATGACCATTTTCTCTCTTCATTTTTCACAAAATTTCATAATAATATAAAAAACGTAAACAAAATTTTGTAATGAAATTTACAAGTTTGAATTCTACTAATCAAAAGCTTTAAATCAATTTATTATAATATTGTTGGTATTCATATCATATTTTGATCGGTACTTTTAAGAATTTATATTAGGTAAAATAGTTTTACTAGGGACTGAAATCTGTCATTTTTATCACTTAAGGGACTAAAGTTTTAAGTGTTTCAAACAAGGGACTAAAGTTTAATCCGTTTCACCCGTTAGGGACTCCGTTAGTTTGGTCCCGTTAAGTTTTAACGGATTGATGACATGACCGTTAAGTGTCATGTGTCGGCATTTTATTGGTCGGTAATAATAAAATAATTATAAAAATTTCAGATTTTTGGAATAATAATAAAATAATAACAAAAAATAAAAGTCTAAAAAATATAAAAAATAAAAAAATCTGTATTTTTTAGAAAAATTGAAACTTTATTTTTTTAAAAAATCTGGAATATTAATATTAAAAATCTAATGCTTTTATTTAAAGTTAAAAACAAAAATTAAAAATTAAAAATATTTGGATCTGATTTATAATTAACCTTTAGTTTGTTTTTTTAGATTTTTAGATTTTTTTGTAAAATAATATTTATTTATTAATATCATGAAAAATTAAATCCACTTTTCTATTTATTTATGAAAAATAATATCTCAATTTAAAAAAAAAGTTTATAAATTAGATCCAAATATTTTAATTTTTTATTTTTTATTTCAAATTTTAAATAAAAACATCCGCTTTTAAGTACTAATATTCCAGGTTTTTTTTAAAAATTTGAGAAAAAATAAAGTTTCATTTTTTTAAAAAAAATCAGATTTTTTTATATGTTTTTAGACTTTTATATTTTTATTATTATTTTATTATTATTACAAAAAATCTGAAATTTTTTATTATATTTTTAATTTTTATTTTTAACTTTAATAAAAGCATTAGATTTTTAATTTTGAAATGCAACAAGTATTCCTTTTTTAATTTTGAAACTCCCTTGTATCAATGCAGCATGAATGCCTGCATTATGACAGCCATTAGTGGTTGTGTTAAATCTCTGCAGGTATGAGATGGCCTATAAATAGACATGCATCACATTTGCATCAGCACATGCGAAAATCGAAATACACAAAGCTTTCTGCATACTCAGACCACTTAGTTTCATAAGTCAGCTTCGTCCTCTCCTCATTCCAGTTCATCGGATCTCGTGGGTTTGTTGTGCTACTACCTCCGAGACGCTGCCGTTTTATCTTTGGAGGCGATACGTCAGTACCAAGAGCACTACCGAGGCGTATTTCGTCTTGCGGATAGAGGTTTCCTCCACTCGGCATTAGTTTACGGTTTTCTAATTTTTCATGTAATTTCAATTCAGTTTCGAGTTTTATAATTTCTATTTTCCGAGTTTTGTAATTTCTGTATTTTAGAGTTGTAATTTCGTTTCCAGTAATAATTTTTTTCGCCCGGCAAGTCTTTACGAAAGAATTTCCAACAAGCGCAAGAGGAAATATACTTGTCGTTTTTACTAAATCCTACAACTGGAGATGTCGACTGCTGCATCGACCAACTCAAGCACCATTGCTGCCTTTGCCTCTGCCACTGCATCAATCATGGCGAACACTGTTGCTGCGACTATGTCCAATCTGATGAGCTCAACCACCTCAGCGACAATTCCATGGGTGTTTTCGAACCCCTTTCTGACAACTGGTGGATCCACCTCGAGTGGCACCGTTGGTTCCACGTTCAGTAGTACTGTGGGATCCATGTTAGGATCTACTGTTGGAGCCTACGGGTTCAACACAAGTGGTTCCTTTTTGGAACAACCTCGGGGCCAATGATGATGCCTACCGTCGAGAAGCCGCCAAAGTTTGGTGGAACCGACTTCAAATGGTGGCAACAAAAGATGTTGTTCTATTTGACAACATTGGGCTTTGCAAATTTCCTTAATGAAGATGAGCCACCAGCGTCGAGTGCACAAGAGACAAGTTTCACTGTCCGGGCCGCCTATGACAACTGGCACAATGAACATTATCTTTGTAAAAACTTTATTCTAACTTCTTTAGATGATAGTTTGTACAATGTGTAGTCTGTTGTAAACACATCAAAAGCGATGTGGGACGCACTTGAAAAGAAGTACCCAAGTGATTATGCAGGTACGAAGAAGTTTGTAATCGCCAAGTATTTGGACTACAAAATGGTTGATTCAAGGTCAATCATGGAACAACTGCAAGAGTTCCAACTCATTATTCATGACGTCAATGCCGAGGGGATGGTCCTATCGGACGCTTTCACTGTTGCAACTCTGATCAAGAAGTTGCCCCCCAGTTGGAAAGACTTCAAGAGCTACCTCAAGCACAAGCGAAAGGAGATGACTCTTGAAGACTTGATTGTGAAATTGCGCATCGAGTCAGATGTGCGCAAGAATGATCATAAGCCAAAAGGCCTGATCAATTTTAAGGCCAATCTGTTGGATCAAGGCGGTCCCTCCATCAAATGAGCTCGCCCAAGTGCCAACAATAAAGACAAATGGAAGCAATCAGCCAAGAAGTTTGATGGTGATTGCTTCAACTGTGGCAAACATTGGCACGCGACGAAGGACTGCCAAAAACCAAAGGCCAACAAGAAGAAGAAACATGTCGCCTACATCGTCGATATATACGGCGTGTGGAAATAGGACGATCTTGCTGCAGTGGTCACCGAGGAGGTCAACCACGTTGAGAACCAAGGTGGTTGGTACGTCGATACCGGTGCGACCGCCCACGTTTGTGCCGATAGGAGCCACTTTAAGACCTATCAAGCTGTTGAGGGGAGGAAGCTCAATATGGCGAATACAACTTCATCTGAGATTGTCGGAGTTGGAGAAGTGGCCCTCAAACTAACGTCCGGACAAACACTCACCTTGAAGAATGTGCTTCATGTTCCTGACATTCGGAAGAACTTGGTCTCGGGCTCTATACTAGTTAGTAAGGGGTTTAAACTAGTGTTTGAGTCAGATAGGGTTATCATAAAGAAGTTTGTTAGGTTTCTTGATAAGGGTTACCTTTCAGAGGGACTCTTTAAACTTAATACTTTGGCTATGCGCCATGTAATCAAGCCTATTAATTCTAATGAAACTGCTACAGCTTCCTCTTATTTGACCGAGTGTTCAGATTTATGGCATTGTAAATTAGGTCATGTGAATCTAAATGCTATAAAAAGATTAATAAACATAGATTTACTAAAAGTAAATGAAGTTAATACTCAAAACAAATGTGAGATTTGTGTTGAGGCAAAAATGACGAAGCTACCGTTTCATTCGGTAAAACGGAACACAAAACCCATTGAATCAATTCACACAGATGTGTGTGATTTAAAGTTTGTGCAAACTAGAGGTGGTAAGAAGTAATTTATAACTTTCATCGATGACTGCACAAGATATTGTTATCTGTATCTTTTGAGAAGTAAAGATGAGGCTATTGAAGCCTTTAAGAACTTCAAGAATGAAGCCGAGACCCAACTAGGTTTTCGAATCAAGATGGTTCGAAGCGATAGAGAAGGCGAATGTGTAGCCCCATTTGAGGAATTATGCAACGAGAGTGGTATAATTCATCAAACAACAGCTCCATATGCACCATAATCTAATGGCGTTGCTGAATGTAAGAATAAAACACTTAAAGATATGATGAATGCCTTATTAGTTAGTTCAGGGTTGCCCCAGAACATGTGGGGGGAAGCTGTCTTGACAGCCAACTACATATTGAACAAAATTCCATGCAAAGGTAAGGATGTTACTCCTTATGAGTCGTGGAAAGGTAGAAAACCATCATACAAATATCTCAAAGTGTGGGGGTGTTTGACGAAGGTTGAGGTGCCTCTACCTAAACAAGTTAAAATTGGTCCTAAAACGGTCGATTGTATCTTTATTGGGTATGCACTGAACAACAGCGCTTATCGGTTTGTTATCCACAAGTCATAAGTACTTGATATGACTGTGGGAACAACAATTGAATCAAGGAATGCTATATTCTTTGAAAATATATATCCTTGTAAGGACAATGATAAAGTTGAGAACAATTCTAGCAATAGAGTTGAATATGAAGCAACAAGTTCAAAATCTGCGAATGTAGATCCAAAGTCACGTAAGTGATCGAGATCTAATATGGAAGATGTCGAACTTAGACGTCGTAGTAGGGTTATGACACCAAAGACATTTGGACCTGACTACATAGCATTCATGTTGGATCAAGAACCAACATAGATCAAAGTAGCTTATGCTAGACCATACGGGTTGCTCTGGAAAGAAGATGTTCGGAGTGAAATTGACTCAACTTTGCAAAATAAAACTTGTGTTGTAATACCTGAATTTTCAGTATAAATTTTTCGCGTTATTTTATCTGAGATATACTGTATAGCTTGGTATCTATACAGTATGGATAAAATAAATTGAGAAGAACCAATGACTATCTTGGTGTGATTATCGTTTTTGATTGACAGATATATTCAGGATATGTTGTATCAGGTTGAACTAATTTGGATATCAGGTATACCGTATGAGAATATTTTTGGGTTGAGTATATGTGTATTCAGTATGCCGTATGTTCGTATTTGTTACGTCAAGACGTTGGACAGGAATTGCTGTAAATGGCTAAGTATGGAAGCCATTACGTACGTTATGTGTTGAAGCTTACGTACGTTAAATTGGTAGAGTTAAATGCGTTATGGCGAGACATTACGTCGTAACATGGGAATCAGACGATCGAGTCGTGGTCGGCAGTGGGACCCCGTGTCACCGCCGGCGGAGGATGTGGACAATGAGTCAACCTCGGCCATTACGCGTTATGTATGGCATATTACGTGCGTAATGTGGGTGGTCTTGTAGCAAGTCAACGTATGTATTACGTGCGTTATGGTACAAGATTTACGTCGTAAGGAAGTGCCCAAAATGAGTCGATTAACTCTGGACTTTCGTTACGTGCGCTACCAAGGTCGAGATAGCGTCGTAATGGTGTGTTACGTCGTTAACTATGGAAGGTTACGCATGTAACGAACATATTGTTTTATAAATGGGCGCACGTCTTTCATTTCACTTCAGCATTTCTCTTCGTTTTCATCTCCAAACATTGAGAGAGGGATATTTTGGCTCTCCTAATTCGATTTTGAGCTTGAAGGCTTGGATTTGGAGTTTGGATATGGAGTTATTGATGATTCTTGAAGTGATTTCTTGTGTATTCCATCTTCTAAGAGGTATGTTGGATAATCCTCCTTTTCATTTCGGATTTTTGTTGTTATTGATAAATGATTTGTATGAAGATGATTAAGATGTTGTTTCGATTCTTGAGGTTATATGAGGTGTATGTTGAAGGAAGATGATGATATGTTGGATTATGTCTTGATTATGTTGCTATGATTATGGAATCCTAGAGTTCTTGATGTCCTTGGTAGTATTGTTGTGATTTTTGATGTTAGGAAAATCATATGTTGAAGAACATGATGATATATACCTTGAATTATGATTAAAGATTGGTTAGATGTTAGAAAACATCGGATTATGTTCTTTTATGGATTGTGAACGTGAATTCGGATAATTCATGTTCTTGAAGGACCCATAAGTTATACATGTTATGATTGTTGGGAAGATTTCGGATAATGGAAATATTTGAAACCTTTGGAATATGGTTATCTATAATGTTGAATTAATCGGATTGTCCGGATTGATAATGATAACCGGTAATTGGTTTATATTATGAATTTACAAGGAGGAAACTTGTAATTGTATTTAAGATTGAATTTGGAATCGATAATGTTAAACCCTTGTTGGTTTAAATCGATTATTGATATGATCTTCGGATTGTGGAATCGTATTGTGGTTTTGAATTCGTGATCGATTGATTTGGTTGTTCAGATTTGTGTTTAATCGGGATATCGTTGAACCGTTGAGTTTGTTGGTTGAGTATGTCGGTTATTGATTTTTATCGAATGTGTGTTAATCGGTTATTGCAATAGGTTGATATGTTTTGATCGTGGATTATGACCGTTGTGTTGCGGTTGAGGTCGAAGAGTTTGTAGATTGCTTTTGGTCGGGGCTAAGGAGCTCGTAGACAAAGGCAATGGATATTGGTAACGGCTTCGTGGTATCGGTATCGAGGCAAGTTTATACTTGTTCAGTTTATAATATTTGATGAATGGTTTCGTTTTCATTTCATTTATAATTCGTATAGCAATGTTGTTAGAAATGTAAGTTGTCGGGATAATGGTTTGTATATCTTGCTCTGGTTGTATTAAATCATAAGGTATATGATTTAATTGTGTTCAGGGAAGACGTGAGTTATCTTTGGTCAAGGATATAGAATATCGGATATCGAGGATAGTTATCGTGATGATATAAGTATCGGGATAAAGGTTTTTGGTATTGAATGGATGATACTTTATTTGAGATTATTTGTATAACTGTGTATTCGTTCGGGGATATTGTTCGTGGAAAGGATGTTGTCTTCGGCTTGAGGTAACTTATGTATTGTTCGATTATGAGATAATTATTACGTTGAGTTGTTGTATATGTTATATGTTGAGGTTTTGGATATTGAGATTCGGACTGGTTATTCGTTGAGGGATGTTGATCCCAGGACTATTGTTGGTATTAATGGTTGTGTTGATCGTCTCATTGGGGGATGTTGATGGATATGGTCCTCGGCTTTGAGGTAATCTAAGTATTTGTTCAGTCATGTGGATAATTAGTATGTTGAGTTGTTGTATATGTTGAGGTTTCGTGTAATGAGTTTCGTATCGGTTATTCGTTGAGGGATGTTGATCCCAGGACTGTTGTATTGAGATCGTAGATCGTGTTGGTCATTCATTTGGGATGATGATCCTAGGATTGATGTTTTGGATATTGATTAGTCGTGTCGATTTTTCATTGTCAGTCTGTTGTTGTTCACTTCGGTGAGTCTTTTGATCCTTATTGGATATGTGTTTCTTTGAGTTTCGTTGTCATGTTGCATCGTGACATATCTGGAGTCATATCTGCGTGCCGATTGGCTATTGTGTAGGATTTTTAGCCGGGCACATGATGGTTATGTGTTGATATTTCTACATTGAACCGTGCACACGAGACGTAGTTCGTGAGGCTAATTAGGTACAAGACCACACGTGTATGTGATCAATACCCGGGGTGGCTTGTGCACGGACACATTTCCGGATCGGGCGTACTATGACGTCCATCTTTGAGCCATATTGTTTGGTCGTTCATCCTCCATTTATGGTTGGGTATGTTCGACGGTTTGTGACTGGTTGTTCATACGCCCGAGGGGTATGTTCGACAGCCAGAGTTATTTCTTTGAGATCCATTATTGTTGATCATTTGGAGTTTACCTTGTTGATGGTATTCTCGATTATTGTCGATCCTTGGTTGGTCGTATTGGAGTTATCATGTTGATGATATTCTTAGTTGAGGTATTGGTTGATCATTGTTATTGATCGTATAAGCATTCGGGTTGTACGTCGATGTTCGGAATTTGTTATCATTATCATGTGGTAGTTGATCTACAGAAATATTGTGTATTATTGGTTTATCCAGGTTGAGATTTGATTGTGTAATCCGACGAACATGATTTGACACAGATTGGATTACTCCGTACTTGTGAGTTATGATGATGTTTTGAGGATTGTTGGTGTTTTTGGAATTCAGTACAGATAATTGTTGTTGAGTTCATTTCGTCATTTGAGAATGCGAAATATGGATTATGGTAAGGATTGGATTGTTATGGATTTGTAAGGTTATGTCGGTAAGATTACTTTGGTAGTATTCTTACTATATTATTACATTGGTATGTAATTATTTATGATGATGCGATCGATATCATTATTGAGTATTGTGGCTGACCCCGTCGTGGGCTTTATTTTTAGGTACTCGGAGATCGAGCTAGTAGCGGTCGTGAAGGGATGAGCTTCCCGATGTGATACTGGCGGTGGCATGTTTTGGAGTATCGAGTATTTCTTTCTGGTTATTCTTTTCCGCTGTAAATGTGTATTTTGAACTGTATTTATCCGCTGCGTGCGTATACCTCAAAATGGCTTTTTGGTATCTTTATCCGCTGCGTGTGTGTATTTTAAAAGGGCCTTTTTGGCATTTTGGTGAACTTGAGTTATTTCGTTAAACCTTTTCCTAAACTATTTTATTGGTACGTTTAAGCGGCGTCTTAACGTACATTTTGAATTGTTGAGATTTGGCACTTCGCCCTGTATTTTGAAATGGTATTTTATGACGGTATTTGAGAACTATGCTTTTGAAAATATTTGAGTATTTAAAATATTACCGTCATCGGTCTTTTGGCGTTTTTAAACGTTTTTGAAATGGTTTTGTAAACGGTTTTTAGCCTGGTGGGTTCCGGCGCGGGACCCACGGCGCTGTAATATCCCGGATGGTTTTGGGGGCGTTACAGAAGATGGTATCGGAGCTTGGGTTTTGTGAAACCCAGGCGTGTGTGTTATGTGGCTCTACCGGTACGGTAGTAGCGTGATTTTTGAAAATGAGTTTTCTGACCTTTGAGTCAAATCTATTTTTGGAGTTTCCAAAATTTTTGAGATTCTTTTCAAATTGCTATTTGTGATATTGGTGTGTGTTGGTTGTTTTGAGACTTCATGGGGGAGTCGTGTGCTAGTATCACGGGAGATCATCGGCTTCACGCACCTGTAAGTATATTGGTTTGGTTATTTCGCTTGTGGCGACGATTGATTGTTTTTGTGATGAGTTGGAAGTCTGGGATTGATATGTTGTTGGTGACGGGTTGCAAGTTTCGAGGACGAAACTTATTTTAAGGGGGGTAGTATGTAATACCTGAATTTTCAGTATAAATTTTTCGCGTTATTTTATCTGAGATATACTGTATAGCTTGGTATCTATACAGTATGGATAAAATAAATTGAGAACCAAACTATCTTGGTGTGATTATCGTTTTGATTGATGATATATTCGGGATATGTTGTATCGAGTTGAACTGATTTGGATATCGGGTATACCGTATGAGAATATTTTGGGTTGAGTATATGTGTATTCGGTATGCCGTATGTTCGTATTTGTTACGTCAAGGCGTTGGACAGAATTCTTGTAAATGGCTAAGTATGGAAGCCATTACGTACGTTATGTGTTGAAGCTTACGTACGTTAAATTGGTAGAGTTACGTACGTTATGGCCGAGACATTACGTACGTAACATGGGAATCAGACGATCGAGTCGTGGTCGGCAGGTGGGACCCTGTGTCAGCTGCTTTCGGTGGAGGATGTGGACAGCGAGTCAACCTCGGCCATTACGTACGTTATGTATGGCATATTACGTACGTAATGTGGGTGGTACTGTAGCAAGTCAACGTATGTATTACGTACGTTATGGTACAAGATTTACGTACGTAAGGAAGTGCCCAAAATGAGTCAGTTAACTCTGGACTTTCGTTACGTACGCTACCAAGGTCAGATAGCGTACGTAATGGTGTGTTACGTACGTTAACTATGGAAGGTTACGTACGTAACGAACATATTGTTTTATAAATGGACGCACGTCTTTCATTTCACTTCAGCATTTCTCTTCGTTTTTCATCTCCAAACATTGAGAGAGGGATATTTTGGCTCTCCTAATTCGATTTTGAGCTTGAAGGCTTGGATTTGGAGTTTGGATATGGAGTTATTGATGATTCTTGAAGTGATTTCTTGTGTATTCCATCTTCTAAGAGGTATGTTGGATAATCCTCCTTTTCATTTCGGATTTTTGTTGTTATTGATAAATGATTTGTATGAAGATGATTAAGATGTTGTTTCGATTCTTGAGGTTATATGAGGTGTATGTTGAAGGAAGATGATGATATGTTGGATTATGTCTTGATTATGTTGCTATGATTATGGAATCCTAGAGTTCTTGATGTCCTTGGTAGTATTGTTGTGATTTTTGATGTTAGGAAAATCATATGTTGAAGAACATGATGATATATACCTTGAATTATGATTAAAGATTGGTTAGATGTTAGAAAACATCGGATTATGTTCTTTTATGGACTGTGAACGTGAATTCGGATAATTCATGTTCTTGAAGGACCCATAAGTTATACATGTTATGATTGTTGGGAAGATTTCGGATAATGGAAATATTTGAAACCTTTGGAATATGGTTATCTATAATGTTGAATTAATCGGATTGTCCGGATTGATGATGATAACCGGTAATTGGTTTATATTATGAATTTACAAGGAGGAAACTTGTAATTGTATTTAAGATTGAATTTGGAATCGGTAATGTTAAACCCTTGTTGGTTTAAATCGATTATTGATATGATCTTCGGATTGTGGAATCGTATTGTGGTTTTGAATTCGTGATCGATTGATTTGGTTGTTCAGATTTGTGTTTAATCGGGATATCGTTGAACCGTTGAGTTTGTTGGTTGAGTATGTCGGTTATTGATTTTTATCGAATGTGTGTTAATCGGTTATTGCAATAGGTTGATATGTTTTGATCGTGGATTATGACCGTTGTGTTGCGGTTGAGGTCGAAGAGTTCGTAGATTGCTTTTGGTCGGGGCTAAGGAGCTCGTAGACAAAGGCAATGGATACTGGTAACGGCTTCGTGGTATCGGTATCGAGGCAAGTTTATACTTGTTCAGTTTATAATATTTGATGAATGGTTTCGTTTTCATTTCATTTATAATTCGTATAGCAATGTTGTTAGAAATGTAAGTTGTCGGGATAATGGTTTGTATATCTTGCTCTGGTTGTATTAAATCATAAGGTATATGATTTAATTGTGTTCAGGGAAGACGTGAGTTATCTTTGGTCAAGGATATAGAATATCGGATATCGAGGATAGTTATCGTGATGATATAAGTATCGGGATAAAGGTTTTTGGTATTGAATGGATGATACTTTATTTGAGATTATTTGTATAACTGTGTATTCGTTCAGGGATATTGTTCGTGGAAAGGATGTTGTCTTCGGCTTCGAGGTAACTTATGTATTGTTCAGTTATGAGATAATTATTATGTTGAGTTGTTGTATATGTTATATGTTGAGGTTTTGGATATTGAGATTCGGACTGGTTATTCGTTGAGGGATGTTGATCCCAGGACTATTGTTGGTATTAATGGTTGTGTTGATCGTCTCATTGGGGGATGTTGATGGATATGGTCCTCGGCTTTGAGGTAATCTAAGTATTTGTTCAGTCATGTGGATAATTAGTATGTTGAGTTGTTGTATATGTTGAGGTTTCGTGTAATGAGTTTCGTATCGGTTATTCGTTGAGGGATGTTGATCCCAGGACTGTTGTATTGAGATCGTAGATCGTGTTGGTCATTCATTTGGGATGATGATCCCAGGATTGATGTTTTGGATATTGATTAGTCGTGTCGATTTTTCATTGTCGATCTGTTGTTGTTCACTTCGGTGAGTCTTTTGATCCTTATTGGATATGTGTTTCTTTGAGTTTCGTTGTCATGTTGCATCGTGACATATCTGGAGTCATATCTGCGTGCCGATTGGTTATTGTGTAGGATTTTTAGCCGGGCACATGATGGTTATGTGTTGATATTTCCACATTGAACCGTGCACACGAGACGTAGTTCGTGAGGCTAATTAGGTACAAGACCACACGTGTATGTGATCAATACCCGGGGTGGCTTGTGCACGGACACATTTCCGGATCGGGCGTACTATGGCGTCCATCTTTGAGCCATATTGTTTGGTCGTTCATCCTCCATTTATGGTTGGGTATGTTCGACGGTTTGTGACTGGTTGTTCATACGCCCGAGGGGTATGTTCGACAGCCAGAGTTATTTCTTTGAGATCCATTATTGTTGATCATTTGGAGTTTACCTTGTTGATGGTATTCTCGATTATTGTCGATCCTTGGTTGGTCGTATTGGAGTTATCATGTTGATGATATTCTCAGTTGAGGTATTGGTTGATCATTGTTATTGATCGTATAAGCATTCGGGTTGTACGTCGATGTTCAGAATTTGTTATCATTATCATGTGGTAGTTGATCTACAGAAATATTGTGTATTATTGGTTTATCCAGGTTGAGATTTGATTGTGTAATCCGGCGACGATTTGACACAGTTGGATTACTCCGTACTTGTGAGTTATGATGATGTTTTGAGGATTGTTGGTGTTTTGGAATTGATCTGGATAATTGTTGTTGAGTTCATTTCGTCATTTGAGAATGCGAAATATGGATTATGGTAAGGATTGGATTGTTATGGATTTGTAAGGTTATGTCGGTAAGATTACTTTGGTAGTATTCTTACTATATTATTACATTGGTATGTAATTATTTATGATGATGCGATCGATATCATTATTGAGTATTGTGGCTGACCCCGTCGTGGGCTTTATTTTTAGGTACTCGGAGATCGAGCTAGTAGCGGTCGTGAAGGGATGAGCTTCCCGATGTGATACTGGCGGTGGCATGTTTTGGAGTATCGAGTATTTCTTTCTGGTTATTCTTTTCCGCTGCAAATGTGTATTTTGAACTGTATTTATCCGCTGTGTGCGTATACCTCAAAATGGCTTTTCGGTATCTTTATCCGCTGCGTGTGTGTATTTTAAAAGGGCCTTTTTGGCATTTTGGTGAACTTGAGTTATTTCGTTAAACCTTTTCCTAAACTATTTTATTGGTACGTTTAAGCGGCGTCTTAACGTACATTTTGAATTGTTGAGATTTGGCACTTCGCCCTGTATTTTGAAATGGTATTTTATGACGGTATTTGAGAACTATGCTTTTGAAAATATTTGAGTATTTAAAATATTACCGTCATCGGCCTTTTGGCGTTTTTAAACGTTTTTGAAATGGTTTTGTAAACGGTTTTTAGCCTGGTGGGTTCCGGCGCGGGACCCACGGCGCTGTAATATCCCGGATGGTTTTGGGGGCGTTACATGGGTTTTGTTTGATTTACCTGAAGGTTGTAAGCCCTTAGGATGCAAATGGATCCTTAAAATGAAGTACAAGGCAGATGGGTCAGTTGATAAGAATAAAGCTCGTTTAGTAGTCAAGGTTTCCAGCAGAAGGAAGGGTACAATTTTTTCAATACCTATTCACCTGTAACGAGGATTACATCTATTCGAGTGCTTCTCGTGATTGCTGCTTTGTACAATCTTGAGATTCATCAAATGGATGTTAAGACTGCTTTTCTGTACGGTAATCTAGATGAAGAGATCTATATGGAACAATCTGAAGGGTTTGTAGTACCTGGACAAGAGAAAAAGGTCTGCAAACTGATTAAGTCTATATATGGATTGAAACAAGCTCCATTATAGTGGCACTCGAAATTTGATAATGTAATGTTATCAAATGGTTTTAAAATAAACGAGTGTGCTACATGTGTTTATATTAAGAACACTAATAACGGCTATGTTATTGTGTGTCTTTATATATATGACATGTTAATCATGGGTAGCAATATACAAGTGATTAACGATACTAAGAACATGTTAAAAAGAAATGTTGACATGAAAGACATGGGACTAGCCGATGTGATTCTTGGAATAAAAATTTTAAGAAAATCTGATGGAGTCATCTTGACACAATCTCACTATGCCGAGAAAGTTCTCAAGAAGTTTAATGCTTTTGATAGCTTGCCGGCTAAGCACCATTAGAGTTAAATGTTCACTTGAGCAAAAACCGAGGGGAGTCCATTGCACAAGAAGAATATGCACAAGTCATTGGGTGTTTAATGTATCTTACAAATTGTACTCGACCCGACATAGCTTGCGCTGTGAACAAATTGAGTCGTTACACGAGCAATCCAAGCAAAGAGCATTGGAAAGCTCTTGTTAGAGTTTGAGGTACTTAAAGTATACTCAAAACCTTGGGCTACACTATTCGAGATACCCCCCGGTACTTGAAGGGTAATGTGATGCGGATTGGATACCTGGTATGAAAGGTTCATTTTCTACAAGTTGTTACGTGTTCACCATTGAGGGTGGAGTTGTCTCATGGAAGTCCACGAAACAAACGTGTATAGACCGATCCACCATGGAATCGGAATTCATAGCTTTGAACAAAGCTGGTGAATAAGTCGAGTGGCTCAGAAACTTTCTAGAAGATATTCCATGTTGGTCAAAGTCAGTGCCTGTAGTGATGATTCACTGCGATAGCCAAGCTGCTATTGGTAGGGCAAGAAGTAACATGTATAATGGAAAGTCTTGACATATTCGTCGACGCCATAATACCGTGATACATTTGATCAAAAGTGGGGTTATCTCTATTGACTATGTGAGGTCATTGGATAATCTAGCGGATCCGCTAACCAAAGGGTTAAACCGTGATCAAATGAATAAATTGCTAGAGGGAATGGGTTCAATATCCACAAATTGAGAATTATCATAGTGGTAACCCAACCAAGATGACTGGAGATCCCAAGGACTTGGTTCAATGGTAAAACTAAGCTATGAGAGTTCGTGTGAAACACTCATCTAAGTTTATTTCCTTTAGAGCAATTGAGTATCGAAAGCTTGCATTGTGGTTAGGTTAAGTCTATGAATTTTAATGATTCCTAAAGACCTCGAGGAGCTAGAGTATGGCAAGATACTCGGTAAAGAATCAACTATATAATGAGAGGATTTTGTGCCTCGAGGAGGTATGTTTCATTGTTGATTCGAGGACATATCTATAGTCAGAGATAATCTCGTGTGACGGAGTCACTGTGTCGATAATGAGAGGATTTTGTGCCTCCGTTTCTCTTCTCTTTCGAGGTTCGGTATCCTTTATACCCACTGGCCACCCCCTCTTTCGAGCAGGGATAAGAGCAGCCGAAGCAGCCGTCCCACCACTAAGGTCGATGTCGGGGGCATCATTCATTTGGGAGGCTGAACCTTGCCCTATAACTGGGACTTCTAACCTTGCAGGAACATTCACAGTGGGAATGGTAGATCTTGTCACTTTCGCAGTATCAGTAAAGCTGCCGGGCATCGAATCCGCAACTTTCTGAAGACTGAGAATACGTTGCACTTCTAGCTCGGATTGAGCTGTGCGGGGATCTTGATGAGGCAAGGAGGTAGCACACCAGACAATTTCCTGGCGTTCAACTGGAATCGTTCGATTCATCTTTCCCCCTAATGATGGGAAGTTTGTCTCATCAAAGTGACAGTCTGCAAATCTTGCAGTAAATAGATCTCCTATCAAAGGTTCCAAATAGCGGATAATTCTAGGCGATTCATAGCCAACGTATATACCTAATCGTCTTTGCGGACCCATTTTAGTACGCTGTGGAGGCATAATTGGCACATAGACCGCATAACCAAAATTGCGTAAGTGTGAAATATCAGGCTCATATCTAGTTACCAACTGGTACACACTAAACGGTTGATTGGCAATGGGTCGAAAGCGAATAAGTATAGCCGCATGAAAAATTGCATAACCCCAGGAAGAAATCGGCAAGTTGGTGCGCAATACCAATGCTCGGGCGATAAGTTGTAACTGCTTAATCATAACCTAAGCAAGGCCATTCTGCGAATGAATATGGGGGACAGGATGTTCAACTTCAATCCCAATTGACATACAATAGTCGTCAAAGGATTTTGACGTAAACTCACCAGCATTGTCCAATCTTAATGACGAGATTGGAAAGTCAGGGTGGTTAGCCCGTAACTTGATGATTTGTGCTAGGAGTTTAGCAAATGCAGTATTTCTTGTGGATAGCAGAGCGACGTGTGACCATCGCGTCGATGCATCAACCAAAACCATAAAAGTATCTGAATAGTTTGCACTCTGGTTGAATAGGTCCACAAATGTCCCCTTGAATTCTTTGTAAGAAATGAATGTTTTGTGTTGAGTCTTTAGCAAATGATGGAGAAGGTATCAACTTTGCTAGTGAACAGGCTTTACAAAATGATTTATGGGCATTGGAAATTGCCACGGAAGCCTCAGGATTTATGAAAGATGCACCGTCAACCTTATCAGGGCATGCGATCTTTAATCCCGGTGATACGGTATCAAGCTCACTCACATCAATGCCCATATCGAGTGGTGCTTCCAATCGTTTTCTGGACTTGAAAAACGGATGGCCATGTGAGTTTTTCAAAATGCGAATCATCATGTCGCGTCCAGGGTGACCGAGTCGGTCATGCCATAGTTGGTATGCTTCAGAATCACAAAGTTCGTGACTCACAGTGTAGGATTCAATAACTCTTATTGTAGTCTGGTATAAACCACTACTTAGACTCGTAAGTTTCTCGAGAACGTGGGGTCTTCCGCATTCTGCCAGAGTAACACACAAAAATTCTATCCCATTCTCACAATGTGTATCAAGGTGGTAACCGTTGGCACAAATGTCCCTAAGACTTAGCAAGGTTCGGTTTGCTCTTGGGGCATAGAGAGCATTTGTGACATTAATATGCGTACCATTAGGTAGCAAGAAATGAGCAGGTCCCCTCCCTTGAATTACTTGGGAGGAACCAATCATTGTTGTCGCTGAGGATATATATGGCACAATATCCTTAAATAATTGCCTATTCCGAAGAATATTGTGGGTTGTTCCACTATCAGCAAGGCATTCAATTTCGCCACGAGATATCTACAATAAGAGATGAAACTCGATTAGTATTGTGATGAAAGACATAGCGAAAACTCATTAACTTCAAGTTTGGGGAAATTCGACCAAGTTGGTTAGGATCAAAGTTAGCACAATTGCTGGAAATAATTTCCTCGTAGCTTGACCTTTGTTCACTAAAACAGCAATAACTTCTTCGTTAAGAAGGCTATGGACGAAAGGTTAGTTGTTCTGGATAGAATTCTGTATCTTTCTGTCTATAGGTCGTGCACTTTCTGGATCATTAAACTCAGATCTCAGTGCTCGTTTTAAGTTGCTATTTTGGTATTTACCTATTGTTGAGTGATAGAGCAAGGTTGAAGCCTTTTTCAAAGGCATTATTGTTGATACAATACTATGGCAATATGGTCATAGGAGCGTTTAAACATTTCAAAATGCATCGGGGTGTTTGATTTATATCTCGACTAATGATCCTTTCGGTAACTCCAACTTGGTAGACTTGCAGAGAAAGTAAGAATGTCAGTACCGCTAAGACTGTTTAAAAACCACTGATTCCGTTTGAACTTTCAAAGCATAAACAAATACCAAGGAGGATGTGCCTAGTCTTGACCAAAAGTTTTGATAAAATCCACCAATGTATCAAATTAACCAAGCAATTCATTGCTGATCAATTGTTTTGTGATAAACCAAACATGCTTTTGAAGGGAAAAATAAAATTCGTTTTTGCACAATCACAGCAATTAAAAGAATTTTATTCATCATGGCAAACTTTATTACATTCATAGAAAATCCCAAAGTAGTTCTCGAAAGAAAACTAGAAACAAGACAAAACATAACCAAAGCGTAAAAACTAGTCAAACTACAATGACCTAGTCAAAGTCGGCAACATCCAAATGTTGGTCTTTGTATGCAATGGTGAGAGGAGGGATCTCAATATGGTTCACCTCCGTATTCTTATTATCTTCCTCCGTGTAATTTGACTATTGAGTCAAGTACTGTTTATAGTGCTTGTAGTAAGCTTGAATGTTCTTTGGCGCCTTGCAATTGCGGTAAGTACGCTTCTTTGAGCTGCAAGTATAGCAATTCCTATAACACCCCAAACTAGGCGGATATTACAGTGTCGTGGACGCCCGACTGGGACCCACCAGGCGAATGAAAATTAATGACTTAAATAATATAATTGTAGTACCGAACCACATTATATCATCAAATTACTCCGATGAGGAGTTTCATTACAACACACCCAAGATAATACAGAATATATGTATATTTTATATGAAGATAAAATATACAACACTGAATAAAATGAGTATTCAAACGGAAGTCTGTAGCGGAAATGTAATGAAGTAAACACGAATGACTGAAAAGGACTGGGGCTCCCTACTAGTATCACTAGGACTCCTCGTCGTCAACATTATCTTCCCGTGCCTTAGCCTTGCCATGACCTAAAAACAACATCCCCCAATGGGGTCAGTTACACAGAACAACAATCCTCAAGAGTTGAACAATATACAACAATCACATAAATGAATTAATGAATTAAGTTGAGTGATGAGCATCAATGTACGCCCGAATGAAATGAGTAAGAGCACAAGTAGCCGAGTGTCCGGAGACCTGCATATACACCCGTTATTGGACTAATTAGTCTCACGGTCCAATGTATCCGGAGTCCCGTGTATACACATTACCATGCGCACAGTCCAATGTGTCCGAAGTCCCGCGTATACACATGACCATAGTGTGCCCGACTAAAATTCCACACATGCGCCAACCGGCCATGCAATATAATTTCAGAAGATCACCAGAACAAAAATGACCAAGGTGAGGAGTAATGAATAGACTCCGATAAGGATCAAGAACGACTCACTGAGATGAAATAATGATACAACGAGTGATAGCTTCAATGAAATGATTTTGGAACCGTCGTTCCTCGTGAGTTACATGATGGGTTGATAAATACAAGTCTCGACATGAATGATATATTATGAGTGAATTACATGTATGAATGAACAACAACGTAAGGAATGAATATCCTTTTAACCGAGAATTTACTTACACAATACCGGTGCTGAAATGTCCTTCCTCGAACAACGTCCTAAAAAGAGATGTCGGTCGCTCGAACAACCTTGAATAACACAATCACCAATAATCCGCTCAATATACGTATCAAGCATGAATTACGACTAACTCAAAGGTCGATACAACAATATCCAAACTCATTGAGGCATTTAAACTGTAATATCCGCAATTTTGAATTTCGGTAATTTTCTTTTTTTGGAGGAAGTTCGTTTTGACAACTCTATCATGACCGTTTCGTCATTCCTAGAATGATTAATTCTGCACTTTTTGTCATCCGAGTTCGTTTCGGTGTCGTTTTGTTGAGTTCCGTGTCCTTAATCGACTTTTTCACGTGGGAGTTCGACTTTGTAAAGTCACCATTAATTCTTGGAAACTCCAAAAATTCTGAGTCTTTGCAAAGTTATAGAGAATCAAGTTAGCTTTCCAATGGTTCAAACGGTGAGTCAATCGGAGTCCAGACGAAGGAGTTATGGTCGAAATAGCGAAGACTGCACCGTGTGCCGCGGCACACTCAGGCTGTGCCGCGGCACTAAGCTAATTCCTGGGCGTTTTTGGTGGCCCTGGGCCGCGGCACACTTGTCCTGTGCCGCGGCACACGGGCTTTTTCTGCGTTTTTTAGCAGATTTGCGAGGAGAAAAACTTCATTTTTTTCTCCTCTCTTCTTCCTCCTTCATCTTAGGCGATTTGATGGCGATTTTGGGCGATTTGAGTGCTCCAAAACTTGTAGAGATCATCCTCCTCAAATCTTGTTGAAGATTTTCAACCTCTACTTGAATCCTTCATCCAAATCAAGGTATTATGGCTTGAACCCTTGTTTTTGTAGATTTGGGGATTTTCCTTTTTGATTTCGATTCCAATCCGTTTTTGATCAATTAGTTGTTGTATAAACGTTGTTTTGAACTTGTTCTACGGATTGGATACTCGTATCTTTGGTTCGTTCGACCCGAGAGGTGATTTCTTTGTTCTTGAAGGGTCTTGAACATTTAATGTTCGATTAAATGTTCGAATGAGTTCCCTTTGATAGTTTGTTGGGATTTCCGTTGTTTTCGGCCTTGATTCTCGTCGTAATCATGTTTTATTATTCCTTACGGAGGATTATAGGTGCTCGATGATTCCGATGTTGAATTCCGTTGGTGATTGATGATTCATGTGGTGTTTTCCCGTAGTAATTTCGGTGTTATCGCGTTCTGGATAGTGTTCGGGGATTTGAGGGCTACCCGGCCGTATCCATTCACTTTTCCATTGCTCGTGATATCGAGGCAAGTACCTTGCCCATACTTTTCTTATTTTGTGGATATGATGATCGGTGATCGTTAGTGTGTTTGTTTGGTTGTTTGAAACGAAGTTTCAAAAGGATTTCGGTTTGGCCTCGTTAAAGGCTTTCTTTCAAAACGCGTGTGTTTTGTGAACGGTGTTTTGAGAATTGATTATGATTTGATTATTTTGAACGTTGAAGGATTTTATGATGATACTCCTATGTGTTTAAAGTTATGGAATCGTGTATTCCGTATTTAATCTTGTTATTGTGTTTTTGAAGAGTTTGATAATGGTGTCGAGTTAATGGCCATCTCTAGTGAGTATTCTTAATGAACTTACATTCTTAGCATGTTAGTATTGCATGAGTAACGTGTGTGTGTGTATGCTCACTATGGGTTAGATCCGACGGGGTCTCGGTAGGGGTCCACGGAGGTGTGGATCGACGAGCTTTGCTTTTAACCACTACGGGTTAGATCCGACGGGGTCTCGGTAGGGGTCCACGGAGGTGTGGATCGACGGTTAATTGTGGTGCATTTTACAAATGTGATTCGATATTGGCATTTCTAAATGAGTGTTTTGGAACCGTGTTTCATGATTGCATGCATCGACTAAGTGTGTAAGAGGTAAGTTGTTCGTTTGGCTTACTTGGCTAGGATGGCACAAGAGTATTTTGTTGTTTGTTTTAAATCCGTTATTTGTGGATTTTGATGTTGGGAGACGAACCTTGTGGTCGTTCTTGTGTACTGTGAGTTGATGAGATTTGGGGCTAAAATCCCAATGGTTTTGTAAAAGTCATTTTATGGATTTGGGGCTAAAATCCCAACGGGTTGGTAAATGTCATTTTTCGGAAAGTAAAGATTTGGGCGCGACCCCTTTTGTCTTGTGGATTTTGAAAAGTAGGATTTGATAATCCTAAATGGTTTTCTATTAAAACTCTCGATGGCATTCTAAACCGTCTTATAAATTATTTCCATTGATTTTTGGTATTTCGATTTTTAAAGGTTTTCTCAAACCCTTGCCTCGAGAAGTACTTTTCGTTTCGTTTGGATCTTTGAGGATTCCTGGTTATTGTTATTCATGGAATGTGAATTGTATGGCTCGTATTTGCACTTTGTATTTGCACTAGCAAAACAGTGGAGTTTTGCTAACCCCCGAGTATTCGGGGGGTGGATGTCTATTTTTGCATTCAGGTTTTGGAGCATAACACAGGGTCGGCACGAAGGATGATGAAAGATGATCGATAATAATCACATGAGGAACCGTACATCGTGTGTTGGTTCAGTTGTACTTTATTTTCCGCTGCTATATTGTCCCCGTTGTACGGGAGTTTATTGTACTTTGACCCCTGCGTGGGTATATGTTGTAATTGAGTTGTAGGTATTTGTGGAAAGACCAAATCGGTCTACTGAGTCATTTAGCCTTGAAGGCATTGTCGAGATGTTAAATGTTGTTACCAGCCTGGTAGATCTTCGAGGAGAGGGTCTACGGCGTGTAATATCCCTGAGTGGATTGGGGGTGTTACATAAATGGTATCGGAGCTTAGGTTGAGGAAACCTAGGCTGTCGGGTCAAGTCGTGTTGTTTGAGTCTTGTTTCGTCGGATTTTATTTGACTGAGTCGTGTCGCGACGCGTCGTTTGAGTTTGTTGGTCGTGATTAGTATCGTGGAGCGATCATCATCTTCGTGCGACCTGTGGAAGTAAGTCTCCCTTCTTCGTGTTGTACCTCGTGTGACACGAGCTATTTTTATGATTATTTGTTAAGTGATGGAATCTTTATGTGGATTTTGATTTCACGATATGTATTTAATCGACTCTCGTATTTGATTTATACGAGGAGTGTCGCTTGTGATGTCTTTTTATTATTGTTTTTGTCCGTTCTTGATGATTTTCGTATCGTTTTGCACTTTTTACAAGTTCTCTTGTGGAAGCTTTGTGCTTTTTCTCTTTCGTCTTGTTCACTAGCCTGTGCGGTTGGGTCTTTAGTGGCCTCGAATGGGGCCAGTGGTTTTGTTCTGAATGTGGTTATTTGACTCTAATATTTTGTTCTTATGAGGAGTAGTGTTCTTTGGATTGTGCGTGTTGAATCGTATTTCTTTTATCCATTGCGTGAGTTCTTTTGTAATGACTTTCGGTATTTTACCGACCGAGTTTTATTTCAAAACCGATTCCCTTAACCGAGTTTTTGGCATTATGGCCTTGATCATTTTGGCGAAATTCTTATGACGGTATTTAGCATTTTGTAAATGGCTTCGTGAGTTTTTGAAATATTACCGTCATAAGCCTTTTGGCATTTTTGTAAATGGTTTTTAGCACGGGGTTCCGACGCGGGACCCACAGCGCCATGATGTTCCGTGTGATTACCTAAAATTTTTGGGCATTCTAGCCTTTTTGGCATCGTCCTTTTTGGCATTGAATTATTTTCGAAAACTTGAGTATCTTAGAAATAAATTTGAGACATATTTTTTTCAAATGAGTTATTTTCTTGTGGTACATCCAGGTGCCACAATATATTTCAAAATTTTTCTGCCTCGAGGACCAAAATGTTTTGAGATATTTTCAATGTTTTAGAAACACTTTTATTTAGACCCGAGGGTCGAATATTCTGAAAGTTTTCACTAAGAGAAAGTGTCCTCATTTTTATCAAATGCGAAATGGTTCTCCAAAGTCTCGATAACGATGTTTCACGTTTGTACTTTTTGAAAGGTGATACTCAAGATCAATCGGTGTTCTTCTGAATTATTTTCAAAATGAGGTTTTCGTTTTTAAAACCTATCCATTCCCGTTTGAGGGCTGGGTATATATGTATGATGTTCGTGTTGTCATTTTGATGTTTGCTCCCGAGTATGACCGAATTGGCGGTGTGAGCGTTGAGTCGTTTTCCACACATTTGTTGTGTTAGCCCCTTGTGAGAGGTGGGATGTTGGTGTTGAATATTGTCGCCTCGTGGTGATTTCTGCGTTGTCGCGCATGTGCGAGCTGTTAGAGCTTGGGTTGGTATGGCCGTGTGCATCGGTGATCGTTCCGTTATGTGTCGGTTGTTTAATGTCTTGTTACCTTGCTCCCATTTTTGTGAATTTCGTGGACGGGGTCGGAGGTAATGCCCGTACTATTTTGACTTCTATATTTTCTCTTTCTCCATTCTTTCGACTCGCTCGTATTCGTTGATACTTTCCGAACTTGTTCTGTATTTCGGTTTCATCGTCCGAACGAACTATGATCTTGTGGTGGGTTGATCTGGTTATCGCTGTGATTTTTTTTTTCGAGTTCGGTTCGATTCTTGTGAACCTTGTTCGGAAGTGACATCATCTAGTTCTATTAGTTCTTTTATTCGAAGTGGATCGGATTTGGAACTCTTGTGTTTTCGACTTTGTCGACTCATCATGTTCGTTGGCATTTCTGAGCTTGTCCTGCCCCTTGCTTTTGTTGATCGAACGAGTGTGGTATTGTTTCGGAATAGCTCGTTTGTCGTTGTGACTTTTCAATTTCTATTCCCTCTCATGTGGATCTTATGTGAATGCATATGTTGTTGTTTTCACCGGATCATATATTGTCTCGAGTCGAGATGTGAACCTTGGAGTTGTTGTTTGAATTTTTATTGTTCTTCGTGATTCGAACATGATCGTTCGATTTTTGTTGTCTCGATCTTCGTGGTTCGATCGTTTGATTGTTCGGTTTTTGTTGATCTAGTTTCGCGATTGTTGAGCATTCAGACTCCTTCCTAATTCCCTTAAGTTTGGGAAACTAGTCTCGTTTTCGATCTTCCAACCCTTGGGCGGTGGAATTCCGTATTTGTTCAGCGATTGGCTCGCGTTTTGATTGATGTACCGTTGGGTTGGTCAATCATATTGATTTTCGTTCGTTGTGTTTTGTGATTGTCGGATAATTGACTTGATTGTATTATCCATTTGATGACGCTTGTCATTTGTTGGTTTTATTATATCCCTAACGGCGACGTTGTGTTGGTCGTCGTGGAGCGTGTTTTCACGCCGTATGTCTCTCTGCGTTTCTTGCAGCGTTTCGCCGTTGGGCGCGAGTTTCTGTTTTTGGTGTATCTCGTTGAGTTTTCCTGGCGGGATATTGCTTCTCCCTACTTGTTTTAAGTTTCGGGAAGAAACTTCTTTTAAGGAGGGTAGAATGTAATATCCGCAATTTTGAATTTCGGTAATTTTCTTTTTTTGGAGGAAGTTCGTTTTTACAACTCTATCATGACCGTTTCGTCATTCCGAGAATGATTAATTCTGCACTTTTTGTCATCCGAGTTCGTTTCGGTGTCGTTTTGTTGAGTTCCGTGTCCTTAATCGACTTTTCCACGTGGGAGTTCGACTTTGTAAAGTCACCATTATTTCTTGGAAACTCCAAAAATTCTGAATCTTTGCAACGTTATATAGAATCAAGTTAGCTTTCCAATGGTTCAAACGGTGAGTCAATCGGAGTCCAGACGAAGGAGTTATGGTCGAAATAGCGAAGACTGCACGGTGTGCCTTTTTGGTGTTGAAGGAGGCTGTACCGTGTGCCGCGGCACACTCAGGCTGTGCCGCGGCACTAAGCTAATTCCTGGGCGTTTTTGGTGCCCTGGGCCGCGGCACACTTGTCCTGTGCCGCGTCACACGGGCCTTTTCTGCGTTTTTTAGCAGATTTGCGAGGAGAAAAACTTCATTTTTTCTCCTCTCTTCTTCCTCCTTCATCTTAGGCGATTTGATGGCGATTTTGGGCGATTTGAGTGCTCCAAAACTTGTAGAGATCATCCTCCTCAAGTCTTGTTGAAGATTTTCAACCTCTACTTGAATCCTTCATCCAAATCAAGGTATTGTGGCTTGAACCCTTGTTTTTGTAGATTTGGGGATTTTCCTTTTTGATTTCGATTCCAATCCGTTTTTGATCAATTAGTTGTTGTATAAACGTTGTTTTGAACTTGTTCTACGGATTGGATACTCGTATCTTTGGTTCGTTCGACCCGAGAGGTGATTTCTTTGTTCTTGAAGGGTCTTGAATATTTAATGTTCGATTAAATGTTCGAATGAGTTCCCTTTGATAGTTTGTTGGGATTTCCGTTGTTTTCGGACTTGATTCTCGTCGTAATCATGTTTTATTATTCCTTACGGAGGATTATAGGTGCTCGATGATTCCGATGTTGAATTCCGTTGGTGATTGATGATTCATGTGGTGTTTTCCCGTAGTAATTTCGGTGTTATCGCGTTCTAGATAGTGTTCGGGGATTTGAGGGCTACCCGGCCGTATCCGTTCACTTTTCCATTGCTCGTGATATCGAGGCAAGTACCTTGCCCATACTTTTATTATTTTGTGGATATGATGATCGGTGATCGTATTAGTGTGTTTGTTTGGTTGTTTGAAACGAAGTTTCAAAAGGATTTCGGTTTGGCCTCGTTAAAGGCTTTCTTTCAAAACGCGTGTGTTTTGTGAACGGTGTTTTGAGAATTGATTATGATTTGATTATTTTGAACGTTGAAGGATTTTATGATGATACTCCTATGTGTTTAAAGTTATGGAATCGTGTATTCCGTATTTAATCTTGTTATTGTGTTTTTGAAGAGTTTGATAATGGTGTCGAGTTAATGGCCATCTCTAGTGAGTATTCTTAATGAACTTACATTCTTAGCATGTTAGTATTGCATGAGTAACGTGTGTGTGTGTATGCTCACTACGGGTTAGATCCGACGGGGTCTCGGTAGGGGTCCACGGAGGTGTGGATCGACGAGCTTTGCTTTTAACCACTACGGGTTAGATCCGACGGGGTCTCGGTAGGGGTCCACGGAGGTGTGGATCGACGGTTAATTGTGGTGCATTTTACAAATGTGATTCGATATTGGCATTTCCGGAAATGAGTGTTTTGGAACTGTGTTTCATGATTGCATGCATCGACTAAGTGTGTAAGAGGTAAGTTGTTCGTTTGGCTTACTTGGCTAGGATGGCACAAGAGTATTTTGTTGTTTGTTTTAAATCCGTTATTTGTGGATTTTGATGTTGGGAGACGAACCTTGTGGTCGTTCTTGTGTACTGTGAGTTGATGAGATTTGGGGCTAAAATCCCAATGGTTTTGTAAAAGTCATTTTATGGATTTGGGGCTAAAATCCCAACGGGTTGGTAAATGTCATTTTTCGGAAAGTAAAGATTTGGGGCGGCGACCCCTTTTGTCTTGTGGATTTTGAAAAGTAGGATTTGATAATCCTAAATGGTTTTCTATTAAAACTCTCGATGGCATTCTAAACCGTCTTATAAATTATTTCCATTGATTTTTGGTATTTCGATTTTTAAAGGTTTTCTCAAACCCTTGCCTCGAGAAGTACTTTTCGTTTCGTTTGGATCTTTGAGGATTCCTGGTTATTGTTATTCGTGGAATGTGAATTGTATGGCTCGTATTTGCACTTTGTATTTGCACTAGCAAAACAGATGAGATTTGCTAACCCCAGAGTATTCGGGGAGGATGTCTGTTTTTGCATTCAGGTTTTGGAGCATAACACAGGGTCGGCACGAAGGATGATGAAAGATGATCGATACTAATCACATGAGGAACCGTACATCGTGTGTTGGTTCAGTTGTACTTTATTTTCCGCTGCTATATTGTCCCCGTTGTACGGGAGTTTATTGTACTTTGACCCCTGCGTGGGTATATGTTGTAATTGAGTTGTAGGTATTTGTGGAAAGACCAAATCGGTCTACTGAGTCATTTAGCCTTGAAGGCATTGTCGAGATGTTAAATGTTGTTACCAGCCTGGTAGATCTTCGAGGAGAGGGTCTACGGCGTGTAATATCCCTGAGTGGATTGGGGGTGTTACATAAATGGTATCGGAGCTCAGGTTGAGGAAACCTAGGCTGTCGGGTCAAGTCGTGTTGTTTGAGTCTTGTTTCATCGGATTTTATCTGACTGAGTCGTGTCGCGACGCGTCGTTTTAGTTTGTTGGTCGTGATTAGTATCGTGGGGCGATCATCATCTTCGTGCGACCTGTGGAAGTAAGTCTCCCTTCTTCGTGTTGTACCTCGTGTGACACGAGCTATTTTTATGATTATTTGTTAAGTGATGGAATCTTTATGTGGATTTTGATTTCACGATATGTATTTAATCGACTCTCGTATTTGATTTATACGAGGAGTGTCGCTTGTGATGTCTTTTTATTATTGTTTTTGTCCGTTCTTGATGATTTTCGAATCGATTTGCACGTTTTACAAGTTCTCTTGTGGAAGCTTTGTGCTTATACACATTCGACTTGTTCACTAGCTTGATGCGGTAGGGTCTTTAGAGGCCTCGAATGGGGCCAGTGGTTTTGTTCTGAATGTGGTTATTTGACTCTAATATTTTGTTCTTATGAGGAGTAGTGTTGCTGGATTGTGCGTGTTGAACTGTATTTCTTTTATCCGCTGCGTGAGTTTTTTTGTAATGACTTTCGGTATTTTACCGACCGAGTTTTATTTCAAAAACCGATTCCCTTAACCGAGTTTTTGGCATTATGGCCTTGATCATTTTGGCGAAATTCTTATGACGATATTTAGCATTTTGTAAATGGCTTCTGTGAGTTTTTGAAATATTACCGTCATCAGCCTTTTTGGCATTTTTGTAAATAGTTTTTAGCCTGGGGTTCCGACGCGGACCCACGCCATGATGTTCCGTGTGATTACCAGAAATTTTTGGGCATTCTAGCCTTTTTGGCATCGTCCTTTTTGGCATTGAATTATTTTCGAAAACTTGAGTATCTTAGAAATAAATTTGAGACATATTTTTTTCAAATGAGTTATTTTCTTGTGGTACATCCAGTGCCACAATATATTTCAAAATTTTTACGCCTCGAGGACCAAAATGTTTTGAGATATTTTCAATGTTTTAGAAACACTTTTATTTAGACCCGAGGGTCGAATATTACGAAAGTTTTCACTAAGAGAAAGTGTCCTCATTTTTATCAAATGCGAAATGGTTCTCCAAAGTCTCGATAACGATGTTTCACGTTTGTACTTTTTGAAAGGTGATACTCAAGATCAATCGGTGTTCTTCTGAATTATTTTCAAAATGAGGTTTTTGTTTTTAAAACCTATCCATTCCCGTTTGAGGGCTGGGTATATATGTATGATGTTCGCGTTGTCATTTTGATGTTTGCTCCCGAGTATGACCGAATTGGCGGTGTGAGCGTTGAGTCGTTTTCCACACATTTGTTGTGTTAGCCCCTTGTGAGAGGTGGGATGTTGGTGTTGAATATTGTCGCCTCGTGGTGATTTCTGCGTTGTCGCGCATGTGCGAGCTGTTAGAGCTTGGGTTGGTATGGCCGTGTGCATCGGTGATCGTTCCGTTATGTGTCGGTTGTTTAATGTCTTGTTACCTTGCTCCCATTTTTGTGAATTTCGTGGACGGGGTCGGAGGTAATGCCCGTACTATTTTGACTTCTATATTTTCTCTTTCTCCGTTCTTTCGACTCGCTCGTATTCGTTGATACTTTCCGAACTTGTTCTGTATTTCGGTTTCATCGTCCGAACGAACTGTGATCTTGTGGTGGGCTGATCTGGTTATCGCTGTGATTTTTTTTTTCGAGTTCGGTTCGATTCTTGTGAACCTTGTTCGGAAGTGACATCATCTAGTTCTATTAGTTCTTTTATTCGAAGTGGATCGGATTTGGAACTCTTGTATTTTCGACTTTGTCGACTCATCATGTTCGTTGGCATTTCTGAGCTTGTCCTGCCCCTTGCTTTTGTTGATCGAACGAGTGTGGTATTGTTTCGGAATAGCTCGTTTGTCGTTGTGACTTTTCAATTTCTATTCCCTCTCATGTGGATCTTATGTGAATGCATATGTTGTTGTTTTCACCGGATCATATATTGTCTCGAGTCGAGATGTGAACCTTGGAGTTGTTGTTTGAATTTTTATTGTTCTTCGTGATTCGAACATGATCGTTCGATTATTGTTGTCTCGATCTTCGTGGTTCGATCGTGTGATTGTTCGGTTTTTGTTTATCTCGTTTCGCGATTGTTGAGCGTTCAGACTCCTTCCTAATTCCCTTAAGTTTGGGAAACTAGTCTCGTTTTCGATCTTCCAACCCTTGGGCGGTGGAATTCCGTATTTGTTCAGCGATTGGCTCGCGTTTTGATTGATGTACCGTTGGGTTGGTCAATCATATTGATTTTCGTTCGTTGTGTTTTGTGATTGTCGGATAATTGACTTGATTGTATTATCCATTTGATGACACTTGTCATTTGTTGGTTTTATTATATCCCTAACGGCGACGTTGTGTTGGTCGTCGTGGAGCGTGTTTTCACGCCGTATGTCTCTTTGCGTTTCTTGCAGCGTTTCGCCGTTGGGCGCGAGTTTCTGTTTTTGGTGTATCTCGTTGAGTTTTCCTGGCGGGATATTGCTTCTCCCTACTTGTTTTAAGTTTCAGGACGAAACTTCTTTTAAGGAGGGTAGAATGTAATATCCGCAATTTTGAATTTCGGTAATTTTCTTTATTTGGAGGAAGTTCGTTTTTACAACTCTATCATGACCGTTTCGTCCTTCCGAGAATGATTAATTCTGCACTTTTTGTCATCCGAGTTCGTTTCGGTGTCGTTTTGTTGAGTTCCGTGTCCTTAATCGACTTTTTCACGTGGGAGTTCGACTTTGTAAAGTCACCATTAATTCTTGGAAACTCCAAAAATTCTGAATCTTTGCAACGTTATATAGAATCAAGTTAGCTTTCCAATGGTTCAAACGGTGAGTCAATCGGAGTCCAGACGAAGGAGTTATGGTCGAAATAGCGAAGACTGCACGGTGTGCCTTTTTGGTGTTGAAGGAGGTACCGTGTGCAGCCGCGGCACACTCGGGATGTGCCGCGGCACTAAGCTAATTCTGGCGTTTTGGTGGCCCTGGGCCGCGGCACACTTGTCCTGTGTCGCGGCACACGGGCTTTTTCTGCGATTTTTAGCAGATTTGCGAGGAGAAAAACTTCATTTTTTCTCCTCTCTTCTTCCTCCTTCATCTTAGGCGATTTGATGGCGATTTTGGGCGATTTGAGTGCTCCAAAACTTGTAGAGATCATCCTACTCAAGTCTTGTTGAAGATTTTCAACCTCTACTTGAATCCTTCATCCAAATCAAGGTATTGTGGCTTGAACCCTTGTTTTTGTAGATTTGGGGATTTTCCTTTTTGATTTCGATTCCAATCCGTTTTTGATCAATTAGTTGTTGTATAAACGTTGTTTTGAACTTGTTCTACGGATTGGATACTCGTATCTTTGGTTCGTTCGACCCGAGAGGTGATTTCTTTGTTCTTGAAGGGTCTTGAACATTTATTGTTCGATTAAATGTTCGAATGAGTTCCCTTTGATAGTTTGTTGGGATTTCCGTTGTTTTCGGCCTTGATTCTCGTCGTAATCATGTTTTATTATTCCTTATGGAGGATTATAGGTGCTCGATGATTCCGATGTTGAATTCCGTTGGTGATTGATGATTCATGTGGTGTTTTCCCGTAGTAATTTCGGTGTTATCGCGTTCTAGATAGTGTTCGGGGATTTGAGGGCTACCCGGCCGTATCCGTTCACTTTTCCATTGCTCGTGATATCGAGGCAAGTACCTTGCCCATACTTTTCTTATTTTGTGGATATGATGATCGGTGATCGTATTAGTGTGTTTGTTTGGTTGTTTGAAACGAAGTTTCAAAAGGATTTCGGTTTGGCCTCGTTAAAGGCTTTCTTTCAAAACGCGTGTGTTTTGTAAATGGTGTTTTGAGAATTGATTATGATTTGATTATTTTGAACGTTGAAGGATTTTATGATGATACTCCTATGTGTTTAAAGTTATGGAATCGTGTATTCCGTATTTAATCTTGTTATTGTGTTTTTGAAGAGTTTGATAATGGTGTCGAGTTAATGGCCATCTCTAGTGAGTATTCTTAATGAACTTACATTCTTAGCATGTTAGTATTGCATGAGTAACGTGTGTGTGTGTATGCTCACTACGGGTTAGATCCGACGGGGTCTCGGTAGGGGTCCACGGAGGTGTGGATCGACGAGCTTTGCTTTTAACCACTACGGGTTAGATCCGAGGGGGTCTCGGTAGGGGTCCACGGAGGTGTGGATCGACGGTTAATTGTGGTGCATTTTACAAATGTGATTCGATATTGGCATTTCCGGAAATGAGTGTTTTGGAACTGTGTTTCATGATTGCATGCATCGACTAAGTGTGTAAGAGGTAAGTTGTTCGTTTGGCTTACTTGGCTAGGATGGCACAAGAGTATTTTGTTGTTTGTTTTAAATCCGTTATTTGTGGATTTTGATGTTGGGAGACGAACCTTGTGGTCGTTCTTGTGTACTGTGAGTTGATGAGATTTGGGGCTAAAATCCCAATGGTTTTGTAAAAGTCATTTTATGGATTTGGGGCTAAAATTCCAATGGGTTGGTAAATGTCATTTTTCGGAAAGTAAAGATTTGGGGCGGCGACCCCTTTTGTCTTGTGGATTTTGAAAAGTAGGATTTGATAATCCTAAATGGTTTTCTATTAAAACTCTCGATGGCATTCTAAACCGTCTTATAAATTATTTCCATTGATTTTTGGTATTTCGATTTTTAAAGGTTTTCTCAAACCCTTGCCTCGAGAAATACTTTTCGTTTCGTTTGGATCTTTGAGGATTCCTGGTTATTGTTATTCGTGGAATGTGAATTGTATGGCTCGTATTTGCACTTTGTATTTGCACTAGCAAAATAGTGGAGTTTTGCTAACCCCCGAGTATTCGGGGGGTGGATGTCTGTTTTTGCATTCAGGTTTTGGAGCATAACACAGGGTCGGCACGAAGGATGATGAAAGATGATCGATACTAATCACATGAGGAACCGTACATCGTGTGTTGGTTCAGTTGTACTTTATTTTCCGCTGCTATATTGTCCCCGTTGTACGGGAGTTTATTGTACTTTGACCCCTGCGTGGGTATATGTTGTAATTGAGTTGTAGGTATTTGTGGAAAGACCAAATCGGTCTACTGAGTCATTTAGCCTTGAAGGCATTGTCGAGATGTTAAATGTTGTTACCAGCCTGGTAGATCTTCGAGGAGAGGGTCTACGGCGTGTAATATCCCTGAGTGGATTGGGGGTGTTACATAAACAACCACTTAGCGAACATCAACCCTTGATTATAACCAAAACCCAAATATAACGAAACCAACTCCAAAATGAGTAGTTCAATCCAACAAAAAACCTTCGATGATATCAATATTCCCATAGGAAACCACAACTCAAAGTTACGACAACTATACTCGGAAACCCCCCAAAATATCCAAAGTCAACATCAAGGGTTCTTGATTAATTCTCCAAATGTTCATCAAATCTGAAAACATATCAATAAATCCGTAGGAATACATTTACTCAAGGTAGATAATCCACATCTAATATATTCCAACAACAATCCAAGCTTACACGAAGAAATCGGAAGGAAAATACCCAAAATCCGAAATTCTAGATCCAAGAAATAATTACCTTGATTTGATGTGTTAGAGAGGATTAAATAATGATAAATCTAAATGATAAGCTTGAAGATGATGATGGATGACTGCAGCTCAAAAAGATCTCTCCGAGTCGCCCAAAGTCGCCCGGAATCGAAGTGAGAAGTGAGATGATGAATCTAGGCCGACTGTCCTATTTATAGTAATTCCAGTTTAGCGCACGCTAAGTCCTTATATTTAGCATGCGTTAACGGGAATTTTGGGTAGTCCAGTACCCTCTGTCCGAAACGGTAGCATGCGCTACGTACCTTTTATAGCGCGCGCTACAACCATATACTTAGCGTGCGTTAACCTTGTGTTAGCGCGTGCTATCAGAATATCTGATGCTCAGTAACTGAAGTCCAGAACCTCCTGTCCTCTGACCTGCTCGCGATAGCGCGCGCTACATCCAATAATCAGCGTGCGCTACTGCCCCATTAGCATACGCTAAAATCCACTCATAGCGTGCGCTAGGAATTATTCCAAAATCAGTCCAGTACCCACTGGACTCTGCCTGGTCGGCCTTAGCGCCCGCTACACGGATTGCATAGCGTGCGCTATCCCAACCTATTAGCGTGCGCTACTTACCATTGGTAGCATGCGCTACATCAACTCAATTGCAGTCCAGTGCCTTCGGGACTGTCAGCCTGAACCACGCCAGCGTGCGCTAATACTGAGAGATAGCGTACACTACCCATACTCAATTAGTGCACGCTAATGAAGAGTACGTAGCGTGCGCTACTCGTCACACACACAACCAGCTACAAAGGTGACAATGATGATGACCACGGTTCGATCCTCCAACCAGGTAGGACGACGAATATAACTGATGTATGATACAATTACTCTGATCGGTGAATACAATGAATGAATATGAACGATGAATGATCAGTAATGAGTGAATAATTACTGAGTGACAATTACTGAATGATAATTACACTACAAAAAATACAGTATTTACCGACGCCAGTAACAGGCGTTGGTATTGTTGACATTTAACGATGCCGTTACCGACACCCGTGGATTTGGACGATCCCCGACGGATTTAACGACGCCATATCGTGGGTGTCTTCCCGCGAAATTTACCGACGCCAGTCCCGACGACTATCAGCGTCGGAAATATACCGACGGCGATTATGTCGTCGTTAAATGGCATGATTATTTTGGGCAATTACGTGACTCACCTGAATTAACGACGCCATCCCCGCCGTCGGTATTTGGTAAATTTAACAACGCTTTTACCGATGCCAAGAGATTTGTTAAATTTAACTAGGCCGTTACCGACGGCCCATTGGCGTCGGTAAATTTTAATACATACTCTGCCCTCTACCTATTCTAATTCAACCTAAAATTGTGCTAATTCACCTCTGCAAAACGCCTCTTCCCGCCTCTCTCCCCGACGACCTAAAATCCCCCAAATCTATCTACTCGGTATCCATCTGAGCAAGATTCTACTCGGAGCAAGATTCTACTCGGAGCAAGAAGTGAGTCTCTCTCTCTCTCTATTTTCATATGTAATCTTTTTTGATGTACTGACGACTATCGGCTTCGGATTCTTGAATTCTGTTCCGCAGATTTCTTTAGCTGGGATTTTTTTCGGGTCGTCGAAACTTAGTTCATCATTTTCTATGCCCAGTCGCCCTTGCCTCTCTCTCTCAAGAAAGGGTTATTCAGTTATTCACCACCACCCACCAAGTTTGTTCTTCTCTATCCTATTCGTTCTTCTCTCTAATTTTCTATCTTCGATTGAATATATCAAGTATGTTCCTCTTTTGTTCGTTCTTCTTCGTGTTTTTTCCCTCTTTTTCTCCTATTGGTATGTTATGATACTGTTATAATGCTCTTTCCCTGTTTTTATTCTTCTTAAATTGTTCTATTCCTTAACTGATTATATTCAAAGCAATATTAAACTAGACTTAGAAATAATATCTTATGTAGGTTCGGTTCGGAGGGAAAAAAATCACGTTTTTTTCTTTTACTCGGGAGCTTATATCCTCAGACATTATCAGACGAAAGTAGGTAAGCTTACGACATTGTATATTCTTCTGAATTACCACATCATATCCATGGTATGATTCACAATTTCATGTACACCTCGCATTTCGCCGGTGATCTATTTCATTAGCCATGTGGTACTATTTCTCACCCCTACTCTTATACCTCGGATTTCTCCAGTAGTTTCATGTATCCAGATTAAATATTCCATATAAGAGTATTATAGTTCTAGATTAACTCATATATTATGTATATGTACATGTATAGCTATACTCATATGTTATCTTTTTTTTTTTTGATTATTTTGTTACAATTTTTAGAATGGGTGACAACCGTGACTGGATGTATCGCCGGAAACTTGATGGTTCTTGGAATCCTGCATTCCTCTATGGACTTAACAACTTTATCGAGTATGCAAGTAGTCAGCCGCACTGCATGTCGGGTGACCAAATAATATGTCCATGTAAAAAATGTGATAATATACAGTTTCATGATACAGAAAAAGTTAAGTATCACATTGGGAAATTTGGGTTCATTAGGGAGTATAAAACTTGGATTTTTCACAGCGAAATTGAAATGGATGAGAGATGTGAAGATATGGATGAATATGTGAATATGGATACCAACGAGTCGGAATCCAATTCGTACCGTACGATGGCCATGGAGCATGTCGGGCCACAATTTAATGTTGAGAATGTGGAAGAACCACCAAATCCTGAAGCAAAATAAATATATGACATGTTGAATGCTGGAGACAAAGAGTTGTGGCCTAGTTGTGCTAATTACTCCCAATTGTCTTATATGACTCGTTTCATGAGTTTGAAAGCAGAGAACCACTTATCAGAAAAGTGTTTTAACCAGTTTGCAGAGTTCATGAAAGACAGTAATCCAAAAGGGAATCCATGTCCCGATAACTTCTATAGTACAAAGAAATTATTGCGTGGGTTGGGATTACCTGTAGAGAAGATTGATTGTTGTCCAAACAGCTGCATGCTTTATTGGGACCATTACAAAGACAGTGAGAGTTGTATATTCTGTGGTACATCATGCTACAAAGATATATGTCGTGCCTCAGGAAGCTGTAGGAGGAAAAAAGTGGCAGCCATGAAGATGTACTACTTTCCTCTTATTCCCCGATTGCAAAGGTTATACATGTCAAATGCTACCGCGGCAGATATGAGGTGGCATGCTTCATGTTCTGGTTCAAATGATGGAATTATGCATCATCCTGCAGACTCTCTAGCATGGAAGCACCTTGACACTGTTTATCCAGATTTTGCTGCGGAGGCTAGAAATGTGAGATTAGGTATTTCGACTGATGGTTTTGCACCTTTTGCACGATCAGGGCGACAATATTCATCGTGGCCAGTTATAGTCACGCCTTATAACTTACAACCTTGGCTCTGTATGAAGGAACAATTCATGTTCCTAACAATCTTAGTACCAGGGCCACACAATCCTAAGATGCAAGAAGTACGAACCTTTTGTGTTAGCAAATCAAGCTACTCAAGTGTATTATGCTTCCTATCCTAGTATGAATCAAGCTAAGAAGGATTGGTGGGGAGTGTGCAAGGTCACACCTAGATCTAGAGTTGAAGTAGCTTGTGAACCATCCGCCTCGTCATTACATCAACCGTTTCAAGAGGATGCCGCGGTCATGAGGACTAGAGGTAGTCAAGCTACTGTAGATGATGAGATATCAATATCGCATCCACGAGGTGGACTTATTGATATTGATGATGTGGACGAGGCATCAGATGATGGATATATAATAACGTCAGATGAGGAAGATAGTAATGATGATGATGCTGATCATATGTTATAGTCTTTACGATCATGTCAATATTGTGATTTTCAAGCTAATGAATATTCTATTTTAGATTGTTATATGAAGTTCACTTGAAAATTTGATTTAGATTGTGGACATTTTGGTTTATTCTTCCTCTTCTTTCGATCTTTATTTATACGATGTTGCCTTGATGATTTTATGTAGATTGTTATTTGATGTATTGTCACAATGTGTGCTGTATACATGTTGATTTTTCCTTAACTTGTACTCTACTCTTTTGCTTTGTTTGTAACACTGAAGGTTCCAAAGATTCACCTAGTTTGTAACACTAAAGAATGTTGATTAGACTAACCATTTGGAGCAATCTGTAATTTTCAATTTTCCTCCAATGGATGATCTGTATTTTCCCTCAACTTTTTGCAACTTCCATCCATATTTAATGTAATGATAAATACATTTTCTCTCCCTTCATTTACTGTCGTCACTTTACTTGTTAAATTTCATTTTATTTTATTTTTAATCAATAAAATAGTGTGTTCCCTTTAGCAACACATGTTGTTGTCATCTTAATTCATGAAAAGAACTTGTTCTCTTAATAAATGAATACCGGTCCTTTCAAAAAATGAATATTAAATTTAATTTTATATTATTGGTGTGAAAATAAAATGAATATCAGATTTTATTGCCATGGTCAACTATGCATTTTTATAAGGAACAGAGGGAGTATTAAATATCTTCTATAATATAGAATGCAGACTCTGTAATCTAATCTAAAAATGTGTTATTTGGAAGTATTCTTTCATTTTTTATTGATCTTACTGCGAGTATGATGTGGTTATGCGAGTTTTTCTTATCCATTTCTGCTAGCTACAAAAAGGAAAACCTAGATTTTCTCAGTTGCTCCTTGCAATGTAATTAGAATATTAGACACGTTTTTCTTTTCAGGCTAGGGTTAAGGAGCTTGCTGCAGAGCAAGGATAGGGAGCAGATTTGAATATGATCTATAAGACTGTACTGCAGGAGAAGGAGGCCGCCAAAGAATATGTCAAGAATGTATGGCACTGGCAGTCTAGCTCCCAACATCATAAGCACAGGCTCTAGCGGAGGTAGATCAACAACCTCACAGTTTCACGCATCTGAAGAGATCCACACTCGATTCACATCCTTAGAGGAGCAGCTGACAGAGGAGCGCAGACTGAGAGAAGAGCAGGCAAAGGTGATTGAAGAAGAGCGCGTGAAGAGACAACGCCTTGAGGAACTTGCAAGCTATTCAAGAAACGCTGACACAACTAAATCTTCCACCTCCGAGTCGCCCTTCTACTTCACCTTGATTTAGACTACTTATTTCTTTTTTTACTGTACGATGAAATGATGACAACTCTTGATTGTGTACGATGATACAACTATGACGATTGTGTAATGTTACTACCCAAAATATTATCCAGAGATAGATATTGCTGGAATGGATGGGCAGCAAACAAGATGCGAGAGCACGTCCGTGGGAAAGTAAATAACACAAGACTTGCCGGGTTTGTTAGGCCCGAGCTTGAATACTCTCGCGAGATATTATTAATACGAATACGTTTGAGTACAAATATTAATATAAAAATGCAATTACAATGAGTGTAAAAGATCCTAGTTATCTAGCTCTTGAGTGCTTGCCGGAAGAACTAAAGTTGCTCTGAGTTCTTATTCTCGTTTCTGCCGACCGTCTTATGGGTTAAGAAGTCTCGAGAGTGATAGAGAAAGATGTCCGAAGTGTATAGCATTGCCAAGAGTGAGAAAGCAGAGAGCCAGAGAGTAGACTGGCAGGAAAGCAGACCCTTTTCCAAGTGCAGGAGGCCTTCTATTTATAGGAGGAGATGTGATGTCCTTTTTTGGTGAGCGATCGCCTTTTTTGTATTATAATAAGGGGGCAATCGTCTGTAGCACATGGGTTGGTTGCCTCAAAGTCCGCGGCTGCTGCTGGCAGCCAGCTTTGTGGACCAATGAGAAGTACGCATGCGTCCTGAGTCGCTATCTCGGGAGGTCCCACTTTGCACCTTTCGGTGGGTCTGTCGGTAGGTGAGATGGTAGTGACAGGCTGTGGTTAACGATCCGAGTTCTACGGCGCCTTTTCCGAATCTGCATGTGGGTCTCTATCCCGAGCTTCGACCTTCGCCGACTAGATGGATGTTGGCTTTGCGTGGCATGAGGCGGTCGTCCATGATCGGGCACCTGGGACGATCGCTAGTTGTCGGGATACGATCGCCTTGGTAGTTGATCGCTCGGCGCTGGGTCATGATCTGGGTCCTTCGATCGGCAAGTCTGCCTTGGTATACTTGACTCTGGTTCGGTCGCCCGGTCTCTGTGCCGATCGCCTGTTGAGATGTATAAATCTCGACACAACAATTGCCCCCCAGCTTGCTCCGATGTTGAAGACATGGGGTGAGGTGGTTCCACTGGCGATCGTTTTAAGATAATGACGGGCGAACCGATCGTTTGGCGTGCTATCTTCGGTCTTATACTTGTGATCTTCACTTTTGCAGATCCCTCGTGGAAGGCCGATTGTTTCGACTTTTGAGGAACCGTGCACAGTCGTGGAGTTCGATGGACCGACCTCCATGACCGCGTCTTGTGCGCGATGGACATTCCACCTGTAGGTTTGTCTCGCGACTCACTTTATTGTGAGGGTCCTCCGTTAGGCTGCGCCCGCCTCGGATTTAAATGAAGGGCGTGCGGTCTTGGTCTGGAGGAGTCCTTGCGCGGGGCGTCGTCGGATTAATCGACTCCACGTCCGCAGCTTGTTAGAACTTTTCTACCTCGGATCGTCATGTTAGATGGCAATCCTCGACGGTATATGTTGTGACGGGGGTTGGGACGCGTCGCATTGTCCGGGTACACTAAGTTAGATGATGAACCTTTGAGGTCGGGCGAGCGTGTCCACTGATTTGTTTGGAGGGTCATTCGGCTACGCCCGCCTTTTATTCAAACGAAGGGCGAGCGATCGCAGCCCAAAGGAACCTTGCATGATCGAAGCAGTCGGTTCCATCGACTTCCAGGACCATGGCTGCACTCTTCTACCTTGGATCGTCATGTTAGATGGCGATCCTCGACGGTATACGTTGTGCTTTGGGAGGAGATCTCGTGCCTAGGTCCATCATGTGAGATGATGAACTTTAGAGGGCGAGCGAGTCCTCCATTTTCGGAGATGTTGCTTGATTCTAGCGATCGGGTTGGAAGACTGATGATCGTCGTTCGGTCGCCGATTGCGTTACTCATAGGTGAAAAAGAAACCTTCGCCTGGCCAAAAAGTCTGCGGCCTTGGCGCGGAAGATTGCGTAGGTCGGGGAGATGTCCTTCGTAAGGTGCCTGAACATGGGCGAAAGACCATCGAATCCCCCTAGGACTGAGCAGAGGGCCATCTCGTCGCTTACGGGCTCACCGTTCTCATCCACCCAGTCGATGTAGTCTGCATCGGACTCGTCTTCCCCCTACCTGATTTTCATCATGCGGTGGGGATCTTCGGGTCGAGCGACCTTGGCGATGAAGTGTGAAGTAAAGTCGCTCGCAAGTTGTTCAAAGGAACTGATGGATCGCGGTGGCAATGAGATGTACCACCTATGGGCCAGGTCGCCCAATGTTAATCGGAACATACGGCATATGGTCGCGTTTGATGCCCCACATCCGGTCATATAGATCCGGAACTTGCTTAGGCGAGTCTCGGGGTCCGACCTCCCCTCGTACGAAGGTGTTTGAGGAGGAGTGATCCTTGGCTGCACGGGGGTGAGCTCGATATGGACCTCGAGTGGCTCGCTCGGCCCGGCGGTCTTTCTCTTGGCGCCTGCCCCAGATTCCAGGAGCGCCTTCATGTCATCGAGCTGGCATTGCATTGCGGCCATCGCCGTAGCTTGGTCGCTTGTGGTTTGGCTCTCGGAGCGGGCGCGGAGGAGATCGTGTACCGATCTCCTGGCTCCGCAGTAGGCGATGAGGTCGTCGCCGCCGATCTTGGTTCTTCGGCGAGGAGCCAGATGGATGGCCTGCCTTCTGGGAGTTGGGTATGCCGAACTCCCGGTGACGGATTCGGGCTCCGTCGTCTCATGGCTGGGGCCAGAATGCCCCGGTCGCCATGACGGGTCGCTGCCTAGGTGGCTGAAAATGGAACCGTCCCACCTCGCGAGTGCTTCTGCTCGTGAGTCGGGGCTTCCCGACGATCGCTCGTCAAGTAACCCCTTGAGCTTCCGCTTGCCCGCGCGGCGGATGACCGATGGGGTAATTGCGGGCACGTCGAATGCTCTCCTTCGCTCCCTTAGGATGGCCTTAGCCTCCTCGATCTGTTCCGCGGTTTGGAACTGGTCGAGCGAAAGGATGGGGCCGTCCTTCAGGTGCGGGATCGAGAGTCTCGCGTCGCCGTGGCTACCCTCTGTCGCAGGTTGGGGCTCGGACTGAGTCGGAATAAGGTGTCCGGCGGATCGTAGAGTGGCTCTCTTCGATGTGGAGGCAGACGTCATTATTCTGAAGGCTTTTCTTTGAAGAACAGTGAGTGTTTCTTCAAGTATATGCCTCGGAGAACAGTGAGTGTTCTTCAAGACGGTCGGAATGAAAATGAAGTTTAAGATGCCCTCCTTCTAGCGCCAATTGTTACTACCCAAAACATTATCCGGAGATATTGCTGGAATGGATGGGCAGCAAACAAGGTGCGAGAGCACGTCCGTGGGAAAGTGAATAACACAAGATTTTCCAAGTTTGTTAGGCCCGAGCTTGAATTCTCTCGCGAGATATTATTAATATGAATACGTTGGAGTACAAATATTAATATAAGAATGCAATTACAATGACTGTAAAAGATCCTAGTTATCTAGCTCTTGAGTGCTTGCCGGAAGAACTAGAGTTGCTCTGAATTCTTATTCTCGTTTCTGCTGACCGTATTATGGGTTAAGAGGTCTCGAGAGTGAGAGAGAAAGATGTCCGAAGTGTATAGCGTTGCCAAGAGTGAGAAAGCAGAGAGCCAGAGAGTAGACTGGCAGGAAAGCAGACCCTTTTCCAAGTGCAGGAGGCCTTCTATTTATAGGAGGAGCTGTGATGTCCTTTTTTGGCGGGCGATCACCTTTCCTGTATTATAATAAGGGGGCGATCGTCTGTAGCACATAGGTTGGTTGCCACAAAGTCCGCGACTGCTGCTGGCAGCCAGCTGTGTGGACCAATGAGAAGTCCGCACGCGTCCTAAGTCGCTGTCTCGGGAGGTCCCACTTTGAACCTTTCGGCGGGTCTGTGGGTAGGTGAGATGGTAGTGACAGGCTGTGGTCAACGATCCGAGTTCTGCGGTGCCTTTTCCGGATCTGCATGTGGGTCTCTATCCCGAGCTTCAGCCTTTGCCGACTGGACGGATGTTGGCTTTGCGTGGCATGAGGCGGTCGTCCATGATCGGGCACCTGGGACGATCGCTAGTTGTCGGGATACGATCGCCTTGATAGTTGATCGCTCGGCGCTGGGTCTTGATTTGGGTCCTTCGATCGGCAAGTCTGCCTTGGTCTACTTGACTCTGGTTCGGTCGCCCGGTCTCTGTGCCGATCGCCTGTTGAGATGTACAAATCTCGACACAGCATGTAACATTGTGACGTTTTTGCTATTTATGACCAGTTTGTTTTATTATTCAGAAATTGAAAGCAGGTAATGGAAATAATTAAAAATTCAGAATAATTGTCAAAAACAAAAATACCGACGGCAAAACTGCTGTTGGATAATTACCAACACCCTTTTACCATCGATAAAACGCGTTGGGATTTACAATTTTACCAACGGCAGCGAGGCCGTCGGCAAAGGCGTCGTCACTGTTCGTTTTAACAACGGCAGGCCCGACGTCGTTATTACCAAACTAACAACGTCAAAATGGTGTCGTGAAACCCTTTGGCAGTGGCGTCGGTATTTGCGTCAGTATCCGTCGGCAAAACCGTCCCAACTTCAGACCACTCGGGGTTTGCCCGACGGCAACGGCGTCGGGAAGCTGTCGGCAATTTAAAAACGCCAAGAAATGGTGTCGGTAATTTTTTACCGTCGAGCAGTTTTCCAACGCCCCTTTGCCGTCGGTAATGGCGTCGGTATTCAGTTTACCGACGCCCCCTTCTTATTTTGCCGACGGATTTTGGCGTCGGTAAATGCTGTTTTTTTGTAGTGTTACTGAATGATAAATGACTGAATTAGAACCGGGTATTACATACACCCCCCCTTAAAAGAGTTTTGTCCCCGAAACTAAGGGTCAAACAACTCGAGATAAATCTCCCGCATACTATCCTCGGTTTCCCAAGTAGCCTCTTCGACTCCGTGTCTAGACCACTGAATTTTAACCAAAGGAATCGTCTTGTTCCTCAATTGTTTGATTCGCCGCTCTAAGACTCGTACGGGACACTCCTCATACGAATGATCGTCTGCGATCTCGATCTCGTCGAACTGAAGTATGTGACTCGGATCGGCAACATACTTCCGCAACTGAGAGATGTGAAACACATTATGAATTCAGCTCAATGCCGGAGGTAAGGCCAATCGATAAGCTAGCTTGCCTACTCGATCCAAAATCTCAAACGATCCAATGAATCTCGGACTCAACTTTTCCCTCTTCCCAAAATGGAAGATACCTCTACTCGGGGATACCTTGACCAAAACATGGTTACCCGCCTCGAACTCTAATGGCCGACGACGGTTATCTGCATATGATTTTTGTTGACTCTGAGCGGTTAACAAACGACTCCTGATCAAATCTACCTTCTCACGGGCGGCTATAAGCATATCGGGATCGGTGCCGATTGATTCTTATAAGTCATCCCAAAACAAAGGAGATCTACAACGACGACCATACAAGGCCTCGTAAGGTGCCAACTTGATCGAAGCATGCCAACTATTATTATACGTGAACTCAATCAACGGTAGTTGGGCTTCCCAATCATCTTTCCAATCGAGGACACATGCTCTCAACATGTCCTCCAATGTCTGAATAGTCTTCTCTGATTGTCCATCGGACTGAGGATGAAAAGCTGTGCTGAGATTAAGCTGAGTTCCCATAGCATGATGAACTGACTTCCAAAAATGTGACACAAATCGCCCGTCGCGATCAGAAACGATACTCTTAGGAGTACCATGCAATCTCACTATTTCTTTGATGAACAACTGGGCAAGTCTCTCGGGACCCCACGTATCCTTAATCTCAAGGAAATGGGTTGACTTAGTTAGACGATCCATAATTACCCAGATTGTATTCATGCCACGACGACTCGTCAGCAAACTCGTGATGAAGTCCATTGAAATATCTTCCCACTTCCACTCTGGAATAGGGAGAGGTTTCAGCATACCCGCCGGTCGCTGATGTTCTATCTTGACTTGTTGACAGGTTAAAGATCTCGAAACAAATTCCGCGACTTCTCGCTTCATATTACTCCACCAGTAATTTTGTTTCAAGTCTTTGTACATCTTGATAGACCCCGGATGAATGGAATAAGGGGTGGCATGAGCTTCTCTCAAAATCGAGTTTTTCAACTCTTCGTTCGCCGGTACGCATAATCGATTCTTAAATCGCAAAAGTCCATCCTCATGGACCACAAATCCAGGGGCTTTCCCCTGAGTCACATCATCTCGAATGCGTAACAAAAATGGGTCTGAACCTTGATTCTCCCTAATCGCCTCTTCAACTGGCGATGAAATCTCTAACATACAAAGTTGCCCTTGTACTCGCTGTAACCAGACCTCGATCTCGGGTCTCAGAAATTCCTGCTGAAGTTCCCTTAGAACTGTTAATCAAGCAAGCATCTGCTCCTGAACGGACTTACGACTCAAGGCGTCGGCGACAATGTTCGTCTTGCTTGGGTGGTATAGTATCTCAATATCATAATCTTTGATTAGTTCCAACCACCACCTCTGCCGCATATTTAACTCCTTCTGAGTAAATATATACTTCAAACTCTTATGATCGGTGAATATCTGACAGGTAACGCCATAAAGATAATGACGCCAAATCTTCTGTGCGAACACCACATCATGGGTCCGATAATTAACCTCGTAAGGTCTCAATTGCTGTGAAGCATAAGCAATAACTTTCCCGTTCTGCGTTAGTACACATCTGAGACCCTGTTCGGAGGCATCACTATAAACCACAAATCCTTTCGTCCCTTGCGGTAAAGAAAGGACAGGTGCTGAAATTAATCGGCTCTTGAGTTCCTCAAAACTCTGCTGACACGCGTCGGACCACGTGTATTTCTTATCCTTCCGTAAAAGGTTCGTCATGGGTTGAGAAATTTTAGAAAATCCCTCCACAAATCGCCGCTAATATCCAGCTAATCCGAGAAAGCTTCGGATTTCCTTAACATTATTCGGAGGTTGCCAATCTCGGATAGCCTCCGTCTTCTGAGGGTCAACACGAACTCCTTCTGATGAAATTATATGTCCGATAAATGTCACCTCGGACATCCAAAACTCACATTTGGAAAACTTTCCATAAAGTTGCTCTCATCTCAACACGTCGAGAACCTGATGAAGGTGAAACTCGTGCTCCTCATGGTCACGAGAATAAATTAGAATGTCATCAATAAAGACAACCACGAACTGATCTAAATAGTTGTTGAAAACCCGATTCATTAATTCCATGAACACTACAGGTGCATTAGTTAATCCAAACGGCATTACCACGAACTCATAATGACCATAGCGTGTTCGAAACGTTGTCCTTCTGATATCCGACTCTCGAATTCGCAACTGATGATATCCAGATCTTAAGTCGATCTTGGAAAATACTGAAGCTCCCTGAAGTTGATCCAAAAGATCATCGATACGGGGTAGAGGATACTTATTCTTGATCGTCACCCGGTTCAATTCCCACTAGTAAATACACAAGCGAAAAGAACAATCCTTCTTCTTGACAAATAACACTGGTGCTCCCCACGGGTGTAACACCCCCAGAATACGACCGGGAATGTCACACGCCGTAGACCCTTATCACAAGGATCCACCAGGCTAAACTCCAAAAGACTACTAAAAGATTGACCGACCGGGGTCAAAATTTAATACAAAGTAGACCGACAAGGTCTTAAACCAATTCATAAACTAACGACATTCATACAACAATGACAACGATAAACTTGAACACAGAAAAGAATGACAACTCAATTTAAAAATCGATAACTACACCCATGCAAGGGTGAATACTCAAACGACAAGGAAAATACCGACCAAAATGAAACAAAAGAAAAGACTCTGACTCTGGTGTGATTAGCATCGTCGTCTTTCATCTCCTTCCAAGCCAATCCCGTGACTGCTCCCGAGCTGCCAAAACCTGAGCGCATGACAGGCACCCACCCCCCGAAAACTCGGGGGTTAGCAACCGGAATTTTGCTAGTGCAAGTACACAATATACAAGATATACGAACAAGAACAACATAAAATTCAACCGCCGTGAAGCCTCAACACAAACCATACATTCCCACAGTCAGCACAGAATAACACTCGCATACACAAGGTGAAAGGGAATCACATAGTCATATTCTCTTTACGGAAAATAACATTTAAGAACTTTAAACGAGCCCAAGGAGTCAGGAAGATCCCTTTTGTAAAAAAAAGAAAAAGTATTTTGATAAGATAGTTTGCAATCATTATTATTGACTCGGGCCGTTTAGGGGTTTTTAAAATCGAATGGGAATACTTTTGGAAATAATTTCAAAAAAACTCTCGGGTCCTTGACCCAACGTATGGAAAACGATTACACAAAAACCAAGTCAACTTATTTGGGGTTCTCGACCCAATTTATAGAACACCGTCACAAACGAAATCATTACAACATCTCACCGGGTTCTCAACCCATTCCAAATAACATCATCACGAAACCAATCATCTCAACATTCCACAGGGTCCTCGACCCAATACACAGAATAGCACCACAATACAATCAAAGGTACAGAACTCTCATTCGACATATCCTGCTCAAGACCCCCGATTAATTAACCCTGAGATTTCACAAACCTCCGTGGTTAACTAACCCCGATACCAACGCTTTAAAACCATTTGAAACAAGCTTTCAAAAACATGAATTGCGGTCTCGTATCAAGACAAATATTAAAAAGCGAGTTGAAAGAATTTGAGATACGAACATCGTTCGTAACGGTCTTAGCTAACACTCGAATACCCGTAACCAATAAGCTCGCCAGCGCCTCCACCGCACACTGTGCACCGGCGTTCACTCCACTATGTCGGCCGCTCCTTGAACATGTCACCGCACCGGCGTCACTCCCGCAAGAGCCGCCTTGCACGCGCATTAGGTGACACCGGCGTTCACCACCCATATGGAGCCGCACATTGCAACAGTACACCGGGCCGGAGTACACCGCCCGCCTCGAGGTTCCGGATATGACGTTTCTCACAACAAGTATCCACATTGTTCAAACATCACGCACACGGACAATTGTCACAACAATTTACAACTCGGTACATCAAGTCACATAATTTCTCCGCCAGTCCATATCCACACAAATAAACAATAACACGCACGTTATCAATCAAGCTCAATCAACACCGCACATATATCTCTATGTTGCGACTCAACCGAATATATACACATTTATATATATAGATATGTATGTATATATAAATATATAACCTCACTATATTATATGAATAACTATAGTTCGCCCATCAATCCAAGTTGAGTACGTCAACTAATGTTAGAATTCAACACTCGTCGATCACCGACATAAACATATATATTAATATACGTATATACCTACATATATTTCACATGTAACTATATATATAAACACACATATATATATACCTCCATATAAACTCATACACTTCGACAACAATGATTTCACGCAGTTACAATTCGTATATCGAGGTACTTGCCTTGGTAATACGACGCGAAGGAGACGACGAAGGAATCGGTTCCGGTCCGAACAATCCTCTCAAATCCGACCCTAACACAATAATGATATATAATCAATCTCACATCATGAATACGAAGAAATCCCTCCTAGTTCTACCCGTTGGGACAATTTATCGAACACCAAGAGTGCGTAGGGAATTGAAATCGGTTAACGGTGAACTAACGGGATTTCATCCCAACCAAAAACAAGAAAACCAAGGGTCACGAGAGTACTATCAAAATCTAACAACAACATCGGTTAATTCGGATTAAAACACAAGATCACCACCAAACCCTCCCCAAAATTATACTAGGGTATAAGAGATCTTACCTCTTGAAGATACAAACCCTATAATCCGAAGAACACGTGCTAGATCCACAATCCGAGCTACACGATCGAAGGAAGACGAAGAAAACACACAATCGAAAGGGTGGATGGAGAAGAAATCCCCTCTCAACCCTCTCTCTCTCGCGCACGGTGGAAGGGAGGAAGAAAATGTGCGAATCTCGCAAACGCACAGATTATAGCGCTGCCGCATCGTGTGCCGCGTCGCTAAAGCGTGCAAGCACGAGGCCAAAATTGCGCCCGGTGGTGGTGACCGCTCGTTGCCGCGGCTCATTCGGAGTGTGCCGCGGCTCGGACTCGGCATGTGCCGCGCATCGCGGGATCGCTTGGGCACGCGGTACAGAGGTTTTAGCCGGGCAGTGCCACACGGGTGTGCCGCGGCCGGACAAGTGTGCCGCGGCACCGATTGTGTGCCGCGGCGCACAATCCTTGTGCCGCGACACAGATGACTGCTCGCCAACAATCGGGTAGTATGTGTGCCGCGGCGCACAATCCTTGTGCCGCGGCTCACACCCCCCTCGGGTCCCAAAATGACGGAAAAGATCCTAAAGAGAATAAAAGCAATAGGAATCGATATTTGGGCAACAATAACACGAAATGGAAGTACGGAACCCCAAAAAGATCTCGAGGTGCACAACCAAAGTCGAACAAGGGACAAATTCCCTAAACTTCTAGGAAATTACACAAACGGCCCAAACATCCGAAAATCACGATACAACGTCGGATTAACAATCAAACTCACAACATGCTCTACTCAATCATACGAACTCATGGAAGTAAGAAAATGACGAAATCGAACGAGTTTAACGAGAGACAAATACACATGAGACAAAATATAACACAAGATGAAATTACGTAAAAACATCATCGAGACCCGTCTAAGTGGAGAAACTCCAAGAACAAAATAGGTTCGGAATTCCAAAACAAATGACAAGCGAGTTGTCGAAACGGACCTCCGCCGGAAAAATGAAAATTACCGGAAATCGAATTTGCGGATATTACATTCTACCCTCCTTAAAAGAAGTTTCGTCCCGAAACTTAAAATAGAGAGCGGCGGAACAATCCAGGAAATAACTACTTGCTCAGCCCCAAATCATCACGAGCAAAGCGCGAATGCAAGGTTCCAGAAATACGATGAACTGACCTAGCGAGTCGGGGCGATAAAACTGTATGGGAACACGATAAGTTGAGGTGGAGGAGTATGAATCTGGATACCAAAGCTCCCAGAGTTAAGAAAATCACAAAATAGTTCAGACGTCCTGAAAATCTTGTTTCGAGCTCAACCAACCGCATCCAAGTTCATAATACATTCAGAAATGTTAATTGCACGTATGAGAATAATAGTTTCGAACAAAAATTCTGCAAGGATCAAGTTCAGATGTGGAAAGACCACAATAATCCACGGGATTTAACAAAACAGCTCCGAAATTCGTTCGGAGGACGGCAGGCTAAGTAGAACAAGATAGTTTAAAATCGTCGAGAGGATCATAATTGAATTACCAACAATGAAAAATCACACAATTCCGAAAATACCAAGGAAAGTACGGTAATACACTTCCCCATACTAAAAGATATTTCGATCCCAAACTTAGAACAACAAGAGTTGGAAACATAGAGCAATGAAATGAAGAACGATCAAAGTCACGATTGTTCAAAATAAAGAACGATTAGGACATATTGCAAAATATTCATCCTCCCATGTTAGGCTCTTGAAGGAAACATAGGGTTTGGGACATTCTCGGTCACTTGCTCTGTTCGCCAATAGGGTAGCATTCTTTGCCGATTCGGAAATTATCTCACAATGCTTCTCCCGATGACCTTCACACCCGCATTAACAAGTCAAGAGTGGAAAGGGACCAGTTTGCGAACATGTCCCCGACGATTGCGATTGAAGCACCCTCCCTTCTTACCGAGAGTCACCGATGCTGGCTTGGGATTCCAAGCGCTCACTCCCGATCGCGAAGACGACGCGTTCGAACGACGTGGGGGTTTGGGAGCCTTAGACTCTTCACCGCCCAAAAACTTCCCAGATATCCTCGGTCTCTTGGCTTCGCTCGTGGGCTCGACCACTGAGGAGATTTCATAGGATATCGTTTGATCTAGATACTCCTTCACCGTAGCATGGATCGTGGTCGTACGAACCACCTTGCCGCTTCCATTTCCATCATCACGTCCACGTCCGGCGAGGCTTGACATACTAATACGGATAACACCGATCAACAGTATTAGTTTATCATGTTGTGTCACGATTTATTCATCCCGACAGGCGATCGACTATAAGGCCGAGCGACCAAGTCAACTCCAGTCAAACTATGACTAGCTCGCCAAGTCGAAAATATCAAACCACCATCAGGCACCTAGCGATCGACTCCCAGGGCGATCGCCCTTTGGCAGCTGGCGATCTGCTCTACTAACCGGCTAAGGGCAATCGACCTACGCCCCGAGCAGAGACGATCGCCCATCAAAACCGTCAAGGACTGGATCTCAGAAAAGCACCCACGTGCAGATCCATAAAAGGCGCTGACAAGATCTTTTGCTAACTGACAAGATCTTTGACGAGCACATCACCTACCCCACCTACCGGCATGTGCGCCGAAAGTTGTCGATAGGGCCGCATGTGACTAACTCGGGACGCGTGTAAGCTCCCCATTGGACCGCACGATTGACGCCAACAACTCCTGCAGCTTTAAAGGGACAGGCCCATGTGCTAAAAGACGATCGCCCGATTATTATATTGCAGTAAAGCGATCGCCCGGCGTATCCAAGCCCTATAAATAGAGAACCTCCTCCTACTGGAAAAAGGTTCTCGATTCAATTCATTCGAACCAACGGCTCGAATTCACTCTACAGGTTCCCGATTCCATCAATATACAGCCCAATTCATTCGACTTACGCTCGAGCTCATTCTCTCACATTCCGATACATCCACGGAAATATTGAAGAACACACACATATCATCAAGCTCCGGCTATCTCACCTAATCCATCTCAGACTTCTCTCTCCAAATCTCTCGTCCGTAAGACGATCGGCGATGACAAGTCTCCACTAGATAGATTCCTAGGGATTCACAAGCCCAAGCCCAAACATCCAGCTATATACTCGCCGTGAGAGGCGGTCGATCTCTCACCGCCGCGACTGTTCATCACCTTTGTTACAAGAACTCACAGAGCATCAAATCTGGTTCTTAGGCAATCTACACGCTCACTAGCTAAGATAACAAGAAACTTTACACTCATTGTAATTGTATTCTTACATTAGTACTTGTATCCCGAATATCGGTATTAATAATATCTCGCGAGAGCATTCAAGCCCGGACTAACAACCCGGCAAATCTTGTGTTATTTATCTTTCTCACGGAAGTGCTCTTGCATTTGTTTGCTATCCCATCCATTCCAGAATATCTATCTCCTGGATAATATTTTGGGTAGCAACAATTGGCGCTAGAGGAAGGGGCACATCTAACCCTCATATTTTTATTTCTACCGTCCGAAGAACACTCACTGTTCTCGGCGGATACTTGAAGTGACACTCACCGCACTTCAAAGAAAACCTTGAGAATCATGACATCCGCCGGTCCATCAAGAAAGCTGTTCTCCGAACCGCCGGACACCATTTCCGGCTCATCAGAACCCCACCCGACGACGGGGAAGCGCAGAACGCTAGACTCTCGATCCGCATCCGAGAGATGGCCCCAACCTCTCACTCGATCGGTTCCAAACCAAGGAACAGATCGAGGAGGCTATGGCCATCCCTGGAGGAGCGACGAGAGCATGCACGCCGCCCGCGATAACTCCTCGATCATCCGCCGCATGGGAAAACGGAAATTCAACGGCCACCGAGCGAGCGATCGTCGAAAGCCCCAATGCGCGAGGAAAGGCTCTCGCACGACCGGACGGATCCATATTCGATCGCTTGGGACGCGACCCATCCGGACCGGGCACTCTGTTTCCAACCTTGAGAAGACGGAATACGAATCCGTCACCGGGAGTTCGGCCTACTCACTTCACGGCCAACGCATGTCGCCCATCCGACTCGCCCGATCGCCGGGGACTCGGACTCAATCGCCTCGGCTCCGCTCCGATCGCCGAGCCGCTAATCGAAGCCACGGCGATGGCCGCCATGCAACGTCGGCTCGATGAGATGAGAGCACTCTTGACGCCAGGGCAAGCACCGCAAGAAGATCGCCAGGCCGACCGAGCCACTCGCGGTCCACATCGAGCTTGCCCCATACAACCAACGATCGCTCCTCCTAAAACACCTCTGTATAAGGGGAGATCGGACCCAAACCCACGTGAGTAAATTCCGAATTTACATGGTAGGTGTGGGGCATCTGATGCAACCAGTGCCGGATCTTCCCGTGACATTGGGCGAGCCGCCCATAAGTGGTACGTCTCACTACCACCACGATCGGTGACTTCTTTTAAGAAGCGGCGGATGACTTCACGTCATACTTCGCCAAAGAAGGTCGCTAGACCGGAAGGCCCCAGCGCATGATAAAATCAAGCGGGGAAGGACGAATCGACGCAGATTACATCGACCGGTAGACGAAATCATCCTCACCGCGAACCCGTCGGTGATGAGCTCGCTCTCTACTCGGTCATGGGGATTCACGGTCACTCTCCCATGTTCAGACATCTCTCCAAGGATATTCCCCAACTTACACGATCTTCCGCGCTAAGGCCGCCAACTTCTCGGCCGTGCAAAGGCTACTCACCCTCCGCTTAGACGAGGAAACGCCACCTCTTGCCCGGAAGATAGCGATCGCAAAGCAAAGAAGGCGATCGCCAAGACACCGGAGATCTCCGGGCTTTCGAGGACATGGAAGCCCATCTCCTCCATACGTTCAATGTAACTCCGGCACATATTTTCTATGCCATCAAGGGGCACGAAGAGCTAAAAGCCTAAGGCGATAAGGGACCACGGTCACCGGACAACAATCAATATTGTGCCTACCACAAGAGTCGGCCACGGCACCAACAATTGCCGCGACCTCCTCAAGCGGCTCGAGACTGCTCGAGGAGGGCAAGTTGATGCGACTTATTGGTTTAGCCGAAGCCCCCGCCTATCTCTATAGACGATCGTCCGAGTCGAACGCAAAACAGGCTGGGAAGCTCATACGAGCCGACCCCTGGATCAACCTCGGCGACCGTCTCTATATTCTTCGATCAAGAGAAGGAGACCACGGAAGTCACCCCGATCTCCTCCTTATTTAAGAAACCGAGGACTCGATCGCCATCTGCGGTTCACCGTCTAAACACGATGGACTAAGGCACGAGATCGCCTCCCCCGCACAACGTACACCGTCGAAGGTCGGCATCTACATGACGATCCAAGGTGGAAGAGTGCAGCCATGGTCCTGGCGGTCGATGGAACCGACTGCTTAGGCCATGCAAGGTCCCTTTAGGCCAAGATCGCCCGCCCTTCGTTTAAATACGAGGCCGGCGTAGTCTGAGGGCCCTCCAAAATAAATCAGTGGACACGATCGCTCGCCCTCAAAGGTTCATCATCTAACATGGTGAACCCGGACAATGCGACGTGCCACAACCCCGTCTCAACGTACACCGTCGAGGTCGGCCATCTCCATGGTGGCCGAGGTGGAAGCAGAAGCTAACCAGCCGCGGGCGCGGAGTTGATTCATCCGACGCTGCCCCGCGCAAGGACTCCTCTAGACCGAGACCGCACGCCCTTCGTTTAAATACGAGGCGAGGCGCAGCCTAACGGAGGACCCTCATAATAAAGTGAGTCACGAGACACTCAATGTCTTCGCGCATCAAGACATGATCAAGGAGTCGGTCCATCGAACTCCGCGATCGTGCACGGTTCCTCAAGACGGACGACCGTCCCCGAGGATTCGACAAACTTGAAGACCGCTCGCTCAAGGAATTATTTTCATCCCCTTACTTCCACTAAGTGAATAAAAACAAGGGGCAAGAAGAGTGCGGACTACCTACACGACGATCGTCGCTATTCAACCACATACGGAGATCGTCATTTTTTCAGATGTAGTGCAGCGATCGAACTTGTTGTAAAAAGTTGTCTTATGAGTTTATGAATTCACTTGGAACTACCCTCGCAACGATCTCTCCTCACACATTTGTACAAAGTCAAACAAAGACTTAAAAATAACCATTCATTCAAGAGATAAGTCAGAAAGACAAACGCTCATTTCATTACTTGAAAAAATAGAGTACACGGTCGCCCGAAGGCCTAAGTGCTACAAAAAGAAAACTACAAAGCTGCAAGTAAGCTAAAAACGTCAAAAAAGGAAGCGCCTCAGGCCCCTGCCGGGCCTTCACCATCAGCATTCGGCGCGGTTCCCTCATCTTCCGGAGCATCGGGATGAGCAAGACTATCTGGAGACGGATACCAGCTCAAATCCACACCGATGTCCGCCAGGTCCAAGATCGGCAAGGAGAAAGCCGAATTGAGAGGATGCTCCAATGCATATGACTTGAACTTCTCGGCAAGAGGACCGACCTCCAAGCCTCCCTTCTTAGCCGCTCGGATCGAGTCGGCGAACGCCAAGTAATAGGCGAACTCGCTGACATACTCCAAATTTTGGAAGGGATCGGCCTTGGTCGCCTCGACCTCTCCTCTCGGCTCGGCCATCGCCTGTTGCGATCCACAGAGCTCGGCCTCCCTCGCAGCAACCTTCTCTTTCGCCTCACTTGGCTCGCTCATCAGTAGCGATCGTCACTGCTCGCGATCGGCCTCCTCCTCGGCAACATTCCTCGCTGGACGGCACTCTGCATCTGGTCCCGAAATCGGTCGACCGCCATTCGAATTTCTCGGTCTCCTTCTTCTCGGCTCAAGCTCAAGGCTCGCCCGCAGCCGCCTCGAGTCCCTCTCCATCGCTGCAATCTTGTCGGCAAACTCGGCGTTCTCTTTCCGAGCCGCCTCAAGATCCTCTGAGGCGAATAGTGGAGGCCGCCTCAAACTCTGAGCGGCACGGCCATGGTCGCCGTCACGAAGAGAAAGGGCGACAACGGCATCCATCGAACTCGACGATCGCGGCCGGCGATCGCATCGGTCGATTGTCACGCCTTCGGCAAGCGACGGCCTTGCTCACATAGGGAGGAATGTCGCAGAATAGCGAGGAGATCGACTCGCGAGAAAATCCACGACCATCGGTGGGCAAGACGGGTCTTTGCGACGGATCTGCACCAAAACACCAAGGTTAATACAACTCCTACGCAGATGTAATTGTCAACACGGAAATGCTATCTACCTCTCGGGCTTCTCGGGATCCCGACCAAACGGTTTCCCTCGAGGAGTTTCGCATCCGCGATCGCCGTCTCCCGCAAAGCCGCAGAGGCGCTCGCGCTCGGAGCAACGATGGTGATCGGAGGCGCGCGATCGGCACTTCATCGCCGGGCGAAACGAAGTTTCTTGCGGCCTCGGCCTCTTGCGATTCGCCCGAAGCCCCTCCTCCGAATTTCCTCCTCAACCTCGACTCTGCTCTACGCGAGGCTCGGCTCCCACGAGGCACCGCCTGGAACTATAGGCAATGCGACAGGTGGAACCCGAGTCGACCTCTTCGACTTGAGACGGCCTAGGACTCCTGGGTTCGACATAGCGATCTCCTCGGAGGCTCCAAAAGCGAGAAGCGAACCTCTGCGATTAAAGACGATCGACTAACGGTCGGACACTATCTTCAAATAAGGCGATCGCTTAGAAATTGAAGGTCGCATAAAGTCATACTGCACCGCGAGATGTCTCGGGAAGCGGAATAGTCGAGCCGACAACCGGCGACTCTCCTTGTTGATCCGAGTGGCGTCTAGGTCGTCGTCCGACAAGCTCCTAATTCGCTCCCAAACAACGAGGAAGTCGAAAGGCGGCTCCTCGATCGCCGGGATATGAAAGCCTGCAAAACAATCAAATTAGATCACCCAACACGCATCCAAGCGAAGGGAGAGTCTAAACCCTTACGGATTCCTCTCCCGAAATTCAATGGGATCTCCGGTTCGCCTGTGGGATTGTTGCTCGCGAAGCTCTCCACTTGCCAGCGACCCAGAACCACTTCGTCGATCGCCCGTATCTTATTCGGAACTCCATGAATCACCGGCCAGATCGGCCTTGAATATGGTAACCGCCGACCAACCCTCTATGTGCCGTCGGTTTAAACAAATAGTTCATCTCCAACGGCGACGGGAGGCAGTACAGCGGTGACCGCCGAAAGGGTGAGAGTGCATATGATTTGGAGCCGGGCGTTCGGCGTCGGTGAAGTGGCGCCACATTCCAAGCGGCAACAGATGGGAGACCGCAAGGACGAGAGAAGCGCGGCCGGCCTCCATAACGGCCTCACTCACTGCGACCATACCCATCGGAGGCTGGTCGGCTCGTTCATTCTCGCGGGCGCAAACATGTCCACATCTCGAAGGAACATGGAATCTTGTCCTCCAGACGGCCGGATCTCTCACGGACGTCGAGCTCCGTATTTGGCGGCGACCACAACGATCACGCGGCACGATCTGCGACCGCTTGGGAGCACATAGGGATAAGCGACCGAATATCCCCACGAAATCGAATCGCGGAGTAGGACCGCCAATCTATCCATTATTTCGGCCAAAGGCCCTATAGGCCGTCAAAATCACTATGTTGCTCCCGGTAAGCCACGATCGCGGATCTCTCTCGATCTGCGATCGTCTCTCCTCGGCCGACTCCAGCAACATCGGCCTCATTGAACAAAGCCTCAACTTCAGTAGGGTCGATTCCGGCTCGAATGGCCGCCGTCTCCGTGTGGAAGACGGAAGAAGTTTCTCCCAGGCGATCGATGTCCGTGGCGAGCAGTTCCGCTCCAAACGACGATGAGGTTCGGCCATTTTCGAGTTAGAAAAGAAGAAAAGGTTTTTCTTACCCTAAAGTGAAATCGATCGACGATCGGCGCTTAGATCTTGAAGAAAATTCAGGCGGGACCTTCTTTCTCCAATGCGTACGCGTGAGTGAGGCTATGACCCGCGCCCCCTTTTATAGGAAAGCGGGGACCCGATTGCAATAAAGGGAAACCTCGGGGGTCGGATCTCAAACGGCGCACCGGTTGACCCCTCGAGACCAGCGTCGCGTCTTCGAGGACGCGTCGAGGAGTCATTAATGACCGTTGGCGTCCTCAATAGAAGCGACACGTGCGCGGAGACTTTTCAACGCCCGTTGTTTTTCCCTTGATTCGGCCAACCAGTCGTCAAATCCAGTATATCACCAAAGACGATCGCCAATTCCATTAAACACGAAGTCGCTCGTCAATAGTTCATCGATCGCCAAGAGAGCCACCTCACCCCACGTTTCCAACGTATGAGCGAGCTGGGGGGCAATTGTTGTGTCACGATTTATTCATCCCGACAGGCGATCGACTATAAGGCCGAGCGACCAAGTCAACTCCAGTCAAACTATGACTAGCTCGCCAAGTCGAAAATATCAAACCACCATCAGGCACCTAGCGATCGACTCCCAGGGCGATCGCCCTTTGGCAGCTGGCGATCTGCTCTACTAACCGGCTAAGGGCAATCGACCTACGCCCCGAGCAGAGACGATCGCCCATCAAAACCGTCAAGGCTGGATCTCGAAAAGCACCCACGTGCGAGATCCATAAAGCGCCGACAAGATCTTTTGCTAATCGACAAGATCTTTGACGAGCTCATCACCTACCCCACCTACGGCATGTGCGCGAAAGTTGTCGGTAGGGCCGCATGTGACTAACTCAGACGCGTGTAAGCTCCCATTGGACCGCCTGATTAGCGCCAACAACTCCTGCAGCTTTAAAGGGCAGGCCCATGTGCTAAAAGACGATCGCCCGATTATTATATTGCAGTAAAGCGATCGCCGGCGTATCAAGCCACATAAATAGAGAACCTCCTCCTACTGGAAAAAGGTTCTCGATTACAATTCATTCGAACCAACGGCTCGAATTCACTCTACGGTTCCCGATTCATCAATATACGATTCGAATTCATTCGACTTACGCTCGAGCTCATTCTCTCACATTCCGATACATCCACGGAAATATTGAAGAACACACACATATCATCAAGCTCCGGCTATCTCACCTAATCCATCTCGGGACTTCTCTCTCCAAATCTCTCGTCCGTAAGACGATCGGCGTATGACAAGTCTCCACTAGATAGATTCCTAGGGATTCACAAGCCCGAAGCCCAAACATCCGGCTATATACTCGCGTGAGAGGCGGTCGATCTCTCACCGCCGCTGCTCATCACCTTTGTTACAAGAACTCACAGAGCATCAAATCTGGTTCTTCCGGCAATCTACACGCTCACTAGCTAAGATAACAAGAAACTTTACACTCATTGTAATTGTATTCTTACATTAGTACTTGTATCCCCGAATATCGGTATTAATAATATCTCGCGAGAGCATTCAAGCCCGGGACTAACAACCCCGGCAAATCTTGTGTTATTTATCTTTCTCACGGAAGTGCTCTTGCATTTGTTTGCTATCCCATCCATTCCAGCAATATCTATCTCCGGATAATATTTTGGGTAGCAACATATCAGTCGTACAATATACCACAATTATCAACCTGAGTTTTAGTTAGCATCCTTAGAATAACGGTACTATCGTAAAGCATAAAGTTTTATGAAGTCAAGTTCGAGTTCCTCGACGAGGACGATCATTATATGTATGCACTTAATGAAAACAAATTTTTGAAAAAGGGGCTCGTCACGTTGCGCCCAAGACTTGTAAACACTGTCTTTTATTTCGGAAGAGGAAGTTTACATAATGACTCTAAAATTATTTTCGAGTGAAGAATAAAAGAAAAAAAGAAATCGAAAATTAATTCATAACTAATTTGAAATATTTCAAAAATGTTGAGTCCCAAATATCACAATCTTGAAAATCTTTCCTCTTCTTCCAAAATGTTTATTCGAAAGAATTTTCCACCGAGATACGTGACCATTTAACATGACGGTATTAAATCGTGGCTTTACACAATGTTAGAAAATTTCAAAGCATTGTTTTAAAATATTCGTGATACTACAGCGCCGTGGGCCCCGTGCCGGAACCCACTGTGCTAAACATCATTTAAAAAAATGATCAAAATGCCAAAAAGGCCGAAGTCGGTAATATTCTCAAATTCTCACAAAAGTCATTTATAAAATATCATATACCGTCATAAGAATACTATCAAAACATGCAAGACCAAAATATCAACACTCGGTTTGCAAGATAACAAAAACTATCTTAAAATACTCATGCGGTGGATAAAATTATCATTCATAAATTTATTCTAATAAAGTACCGAAACAGATAAACATCCCCGACTTCAGAAGAATACTAATCAACTATTTATACTCTGACCTCATTCGCATGTTATATCCTAAAACGATAATATCACCAACAAGTTCCTTTTCCTAGTTCACATTAAGCATTTTAGCACAATGTATTCTAATACGTATATATGGGGACTTACGATCGGAGGCTTACCATCACGGATTGCGGAAGATGATGTCGGAACCACGATACTAATCACAACTCGATGCGCGCGACTTACACAAGACATGGACTTGACCAACGGCTAGGTTTTCGCAAACCTAAGCTCGATACCATAAATGTAACACCCCCGAATCATTTGGGAATGTCACACGCCGTAGACCCTTATCACAAGGATCCACAAAGCTAAACTCCAAAAGACTACTCAAAGATTGACCAGGGGTCAAAATTTAATACAAAGTAGACCGACAAGGTCTTAAACCAATTCATAAACTAACGACATTCATACAACAATGACAACGATAAACTTGAACACAGAAAAGAATGACAACTCAATTTAAAAATCGATAACTACACCCATGCAAGGGTGAATACTCAAACGACAAGGAAAATACCGACCAAAATGAAACAAAAGAAAAGACTCTGACTCTGGTGTGATTAGCATCGTCGTATTTCATCTCCTTCCAAGCCAATCCCGTGACTGCTCCCGAGCTGCCAAAACCTGAGCGCATGACAGGCACCCACCCCCCGAAAACTCGGGGGTTAGCAAACTGGAATTTTGCTAGTGCAAGTACACAATATACAAGATATACGAACAGTAACAACATAAAATTCAACCGCCGTGAAGCCTCAACACAAACCATACATTCCCACAGTCAGCACAGAATAACACTCGCATACACAAGGTGAAAGGGAATCACATAGTCATATTCTCTTTACGGAAAATAACATTTAAGAACTTTAAACGAGCCCAAGGAGTCAGGAAGATCCCTTTTGTAAAAAAAAAAGAAAAAGTATTTTGATAAGATAGTTTGCAATCATTATTATTGACTCGGGCCGTTTAGGGGTTTTTAAAATCGAATGGGAATACTTTTGGAAATAATTTCAAAAAAACTCTCGGGTCCTTGACCCAACGTATGGAAAACGATTACACAAAAACCAAGTCAACTTATTTGGGGTTCTCGACCCAATTTATAGAACACCGTCACAAACGAAATCATTACAACATCTCACCGGTTCTCAACCCATTCCAAATAACATCATCACGAAACCAATCATCTCAACATTTCACGGGGTCCTCGACCCAATACACGAGAATAGCACCACAATACAATCAAAGGTACGTAACTCTCATTCGACATATCTGCTCAAGACCCCGATTAATTAACCCTCGGAGATTTCACAAACCTCCGTGGTTAACTAACCCCGATACCAACGCTTTAAAACCATTTGAAACAAGCTTTCAAAAACATGAATTGCGGTGCAGTATCAAGACAAATATTAAAAAGCGAGTTGAAAGAATTTGAGATACGAACATCGTTGATAGCAGAGTCTTAGCTAACACTCGAATACCGTAACCAATAAGCTCGCCAGGCGCCTCCACTGCACACCTGTGCACCGGCGTTCACTCCACTATGTCGGCCGCTCCTTGAACATGTCACCGCACCGGCGTCACTCCCGCAAGAGCCGCCCCTTGCACGCGCATTAGGTGACACCGGCGTTCACCACCCATATGGAGCCGCACATTGCAGCGTACACCAGGCCGGAGTACACCGCCCCGCCCTCAGAGGTTCCCGGATATGACGTTTCTCACAACAAGTATCCACATTGTTCAAACATCACGCACACGGACAATTGTCACAACAATTTACAACTCGGTACATCAAGTCACATAATTTCTCCGCCAGTCCATATCCACACAAATAAACAATAACACGCACGTTATCAATCAAGCTCAATCAACACCGCACATATATCTCTATGTTGCGACTCAACCGAATATATACACATTTATATATATAGATATGTATGTATATATAAATATATAACCTCACTATATTATATGAATAACTATAGTTCGCCCATCAATCCAAGTTGAGTACGTCAACTAATGTTAGAATTCAACACTCGTCGATCACCGACATAAACATATATATTAATATACATATATACCTACATATATTTCACATGTAACTATATATATAAACACACATATATATATATACCTCCATATAAACTCATACACTTCGACAACAATGATTTCACGCAGTTACAATTCGTATATCGAGGTACTTGCCTTGGTCTGACGCGAAGGAGACGACGAAGGAATCGGTTCCGGTCCGAACAATCCTCTCAAATCCGACCCTAACACAATAATGATATATAATCAATCTCACATCATGAATACGAAGAAATCCCTCCTAGTTCTACCCGTTGGGACAATTTATCGAACACCAAGAGTGCGTAGGGAATTGAAATCGGTTAACGGTGAACTAACGGGATTTCATCCCAACCAAAAACAAGAAAACCAAGGGTCACGAGAGTACTATCAAAATCTAACAACAACATCGGTTAATTCGGATTAAAACACAAGATCACCACCAAACCCTCCCCAAATATCATACTAGGGTATAAGAGATCTTACCTCTTGAAGATACAAACCCTATAATCCGAAGAACACGTGCTAGATCCACAATCCGAGCTACACGATCGAAGGAAGACGAAGAAAAACACACAATCGAAAGGGTGGATGGAGAAGAAATCCCCTCTCAACCCTCTCTCTCGCGCACGGTGGAAGGGAGGAAGAAAATGTGCGAATCTCGCTGAAAACGCACAGATTATAGCGCGGCCGCATCGTGTGCCGCGGCTCGGCTAAAGCGTACGCGGCACAGGAGCAAAAATTGCGCCCGGTGGTGGTGGCCGCTCGTTGTGCAGCGGCTCATTCGGAGTGTGCGCGGCTCGGACTCGGCATGTGCCGCGGCCTTTGCCGGATGTCTTGGGCACGCGGTACGAGAGGTTTTAGCCGGCGGGTGCCACACGGTGTGCGCGGCCGGACAAGTGTGCCGCGGCACTGACTGGCTGTGTGCCGCGGCGCACAATCCTTGTGCCGCGGCACGGCAGTGCTGCTCGGCCAACAAAAGGGTAGTAAGTGTGCCGCGGCGCACAATCATTGTGTCGCGGCTCACACCCCCCCTCGGGTACCAAAATGACGGAAAAAAATCCTGAAATAGAATAAAAGCAATAGGAATCGATATTTGGGCAACAATAACACGAAATGGAAGTACGGAACCCCCAAAAAGATCTGAGGTGCACAACCAAAGTCGAACAAGGGACAAATTCCCTAAACTTCTAGGAAATTACACAAACGGCCCAAACATCCGAAAATCACGATACAACGTCGGATTAACAATCTGAAACTCACAACATGCTCTACTCAATCATACGAACTCATGGAAGTAAGAAAATGACGAAATCGAACGAGTTTAACGAGAGACAAATACACATGAGACAAAATATAACACAAGATGAAATTACGTAAAAACATCATCGAGACCCGTCTAAGTGGAGAAACTCCAAGAACAAAATAGGTTCAGAATTCCAAAACAGCGACAAGCGAGTTGTCGAAACGGACCTCCGCCGGAAAAATGAAAATTACCGGAAATCGAATTTGCGGATATTACAACGGGGACGCGCTCGGTCGAATATAACCCTTCTCGGTTAAATCCTCTAATTGATTCTTCAACTCCTGCATTTCGGTCGGGGCCATCCGGTACGGTGCCTTCGATATAGGGGATGTACCAGGCTCCAACTCAATCGTGAATTCCACATCTCTCTGTGGAGGCAAACCAGGTAACTCATCTGGAAATACATCGGCATATTCTCTCACCACGGGAATATCCGTCAATATTACTGATGGTTTCTTGGTTTTGTCATAGCACCAATAACCGACACACCCCTAATTGAGTAATTTCACTGCTTTCATCAAGTTGATGACTCTACCGGAACCACTGGGATTACCTCCCTGAAAAACACATTCGACTCCATCGTCTGAAATGATAGTGACCATATGCTTACGGACACTAATGGTGGCATCGTGACGATCCATCTAATCAATACCCAAGATGAAGTCGTCTCTCGGTAAATCTACCACGATTAGGTTTGCTAACCAATCACGGCCATGAAACTGAATCAGACAATCCTTAATCTCACGATTCCCGATAATTCTTCTACCATCAGGTAGACCAATGACATAAGGCTCACAACTAGTAGCACTACCCAGACGTAGTATACTCAAACATGACTCAGAAATGAATGAATGCGATGCACCAGTATCAAAAAGGGTACACACAGGTTGAGATAGAATTTCGAGTGTACCTGAGATCATTAGGGCTTCCGGATCATCAACTCTCTTCATCTCATAAATTCGGGGCTTGCCAGCTCCGGAACCGGATGCTCCCGTCTGATGGCTGTGGGCTCCGCCTTTGTTAGCTCCCGTCGTCTTAAACGACACAGACTGAGTAGCCTGATTCGGAACCACTGGCTGTTTCGGGGCCTGAGATGATGTCGGAGTAGGTTTGGAGTCCCTTCGGCAAAAACGGGCCTTATGCCCCGCCATTCCACAGTTATTGCACGTGACGACTTGCCTCAAACACTTCGTGTTGTAATGACCCTGTTCTCTACCGTTGAAATAGGTAATGGCCGAAATGGATGCTCGTGACTGAGATTCCGGGGGTCTGGGCGCCATAGGAGGTCGCTCAGTGAAAGTAGAGCCCGCTCGAGGCTTCTTGAAAGTTGCCTGGCTGCCTTTAGGCTGATTTCGATTCTTTGACTTCTTGCGAGATGATGGAGTTTGATTCTTAGCGATCTCCTTAGCAGTAAGCTCATAAGTAAGAGCTTTCTCGATGAATTCGGCCAGAGTGGTGCAATTGTGATTAAGCAGCTGCATCCGCATACGAGGTTTCAACCTCTTGGTGAAATACTTGATCTTGTCCGCCTCAGAGTGAATAATAGACGAGGCGAAAGGAAGAAGCTCCTGAAATTTCTCGGCGATGGACATCATCGTCCACTGAGAGGTCGGGAGTGAGTAATTCCGATAACTTGGCCTCTCTGAGCGGGGCCGGATAATACCTCTTCATCATGAGAGTCTTGAATTGATCCCAAGTACATGATCCGTCGGTGGGCTTCAACGATAGCCACCATGAATGAGCGCTCTTACCCAGATAGTAAGCCGCAACTGAAACTTTATGCCCTTCGGGACACTCCACCATAGCAAATAACTTCTCGAAATGCTACTGTTGTTACCCAAAATATTATCCGAAGATAGTATTGCTGGAATGATCGAGTAACAAACAAATGCGAGAACACTTCCGTGAGGAAATAGATAACACAAGATTTGTCGGGGTTGTTAATCCCGGGCTTGAATGCTCTCGCGAGATGTTATTAATAAATATACTATCGAGTACAAATATTAATGTTAGAATCTATTACAATGAGTGTAAAGACTTCTAGTTATCTAGGCTGTAGAGCGCGTAGATTGCCGGAAGAACCAGATATGTAAATCTGTGAGTTCTTGCTTGGGATGTATGATCAGTGTGTATGAATATCACTATGAATGTATAAGTGGTTGCCAGAAGAGTCTTTGATTCTCTTTCTGTGTGTATTTTGCACTGTATTCACGGTAAAATCGCGTCCCTTTGGCCACTACAGTGAGTTCTCTATTTATAGGGGACAAGGTAGTTGGGACCCCTCAGGCGATCGCGGGCGACCGCCGTTTTCTATATTATAAAAAGATGGCCGATCGTTCCATCACGTGGGGCTGTTCCCTTAAAGTCTGGGGCCGCTGCTGGTGTCCAGCTGTGCGAGCCAATGGGAAACCAGCACGCGTCCTGGGTCGCTGTCCGGGGAGGACCCACTTTGTACCTTTCGGCGGCCCTGTCGGTAGGTGTGGTAGGTGACAGGCTGTGGTCAAATGTCCTATATGTCGGCGCCCTTTGTGGATCTGCACGTGGGCCATCGTCCATGATTCGGTCTTTGATGACTTTGATGGATGTTGGATCCATACGTGGAACGAGACGATCGTCTCTGGTTTGGACATCAAAGACGATCGCCAGTCATCAAAAGATGATCGCTGGGTACCAAAAGACGATCGTCGTCTGTGCTGATTTCCGAGCGTTTTCCCCGAGTATGTCTTCTATGATTGGCTTCTCTGATCGTGATGCCGATCGCCTATCGAGGCGTATTAATCGCCGCACAACAATTGCCCCCCAGCTCGTCTCGATGTTGAAAACACGGGGTGAGGTGGCACTGTTGGCGATCGCCGATGTTCAGCCGATCAGCTGATCTGTATTCAAATCTGGACGATCTCCCTTTGCGCAGGGAGCAGCGGGAAACGAAGGCGGGCTCTCGAAACGCTGCAAGGACACGCGTCGCGCCGCTGTTGGGGGAGTCCGACGGTTTGTCAGACTTGTCGACTGGCGTGGCCTCGAAAAGACGCGTACGCAGGATTCGAGGGCAGCATTTAATGCGTCCCCTCTCTAACGGTTGCGATCCAGCCCTCGAAATTTTGCCTATTTGCACAGAGGTCCCTGCTTCCGCCTATAAAAAGGGCTAGGGCTTCTTCACTTCCACTCTTCACGCGTCCTTGCCTCCATAGCCGAAACTCTGCAAAAATTTCTGGAGCTTCTTGTGCCGATCGTCTTCTTTTCTTTAGGTAAGAAAAATCAATCTTCTTTCTCCCTCTTCTTTTTATAATATGTCGGGAGGATCCAAGACCTTCGACGCCGGAGGTTCTTCTGCCGCCGCAGCTTCCCCTGACCGGGAGGAGATTCCTGTTGGAGTCGACATGGAAACGGCCGTTGAGGCCATTCGTGCGGGGATTGCACCCACAGAACTCGAAGAGCTTTTCAACGAGGCCGCAGTGGCGAGGACGGCGGCGACGGCGGAGCAGGGGGGCTCACCGGCGGATGAGGACGAACTGGAGCGGCTAACTTGGGAACGGCATAGTGGTTTTGGTCCCGCCTATATGGCTTTTGCCAAGATTATGGAGGGGATCGCCGGACCCTGTCCGGAATTTGACTTCGAAGCCTACTCCGCCGCTCATCCTTATGAACATGTGAAACGAACGGTGTTTTGGGCCACCGACCCGTCTCAGTGGACCCTTGGTAAGATCCGGAGTTCGGCGACCCGGAAAGACGTGAACCGCTGGAGGGCAAAATATCATATTCCCTCTGACGTCTCCCTGCACGTGCCATCGGAAAATGAACGTGCCGATCAACTGCCCGAAGGGATGGTCGCCGTTAGTGAGATGATCATGGAGGCCGGTATGCGATTCCCTCTCCCATTCGCCGTCTCCTACTTCCTGATCGCCTGGAATATGGCGCCGCTCCAACTGACGCCGAATGCTTGGCTACAGGTCATCTACACTTTGACACTGTTTGGCGGTCACCGGTTGTTCCGCCTCCTTACTGCGTTGGAGATGAATTATCTGTTTAAATTGGCCGCGCAGAAAGGGTCGAATGGCGGCAATCATATCCAAGGCCGAATGGGGAGAGTGGTCCTCGGTGTGCCGAACAGGTCCCGAGGCGACCTGGCGAAATGGTGCTGGGTCGGCGGAGCGTGGCAATCGGCATCGAGTGACAGGCCGAATGAGGAGTTGGAGATCCCCACTACTTTTCGGGAGAGGAATCCGAGTAAGGATTTTAACTCTCCCCTTGATTGATCTTGTCTTGGACTGATCTAATTTTATTTTCTTTTTGCAGGACCTCTCGTTCCAGCGATCGGCGATCTCCCTTTCGATTTCTTGATCGTTTGGGAGCGGATTCGTGCCTTGCCGGATTCCTTCATTGACGTTCGCTCGCTAGGTAACGAACTTCATCGGTTGGGGGCTCGGTTGTTTCGCTTCCCTCATCTCTTGAGAGCTCCAGGTATAAACCTAAGTGGTGCTTCCTTGCTTGACGATCGTCTCCAGGAGGTCGCAGCGTTTAAGTAGTTGTCTAACTTGTTTGTATTTCTTCTTTGACAGAGACTCATTTTCCCCTCTTTACCGATCCACCACCAGAGATTGCCATGTCTAACCCAGGACTCATTGGTCGCCTTCACCTAGGTAAGAAGACTGGTCGCGTTCCTGCGACGACGTCTCGCCCTGCTCCGGTGGCGAGTCCTGCTGAGGTGCCGGTCACCGAGCCGGTAGTTCAGAAAGAGGAACAACTTCAGCGCCGCAAGAGGCGGAGGCCGGAGGAGTCCCTGTCGATTACTGAGGCGGATGTATCCATTCTTGAGCCTCTGGTTGCTGCGGCTCCTATTTCTGCCATCCCGATGTCGGAGGGATCAAGCCCCAGGCCCTCGGCGTCCGGCTCCCGATCATCGGGCGGCCCCACGAAGAAGGTTGCGATCGCTGAGGCGGAAACCTCTCGGGGCAAGCCTTATTTTGGCCGCGATCCCGAGCTGGTCAACAGGTAAGAAAAGATCGAAATTTCCGAGTTAGGCATTTTGAGTGAGATATAGACTAACTCCCTTGTCATTTTTGTTTGTGCTGCAGGGTCCGTCTTGCTGACCCGGAAGTCGCTCCTATGGTGCTGGACTTCTTGTCGAGTAAGGCTCCGCAAAAGTCCCTCGACGTCCCTACTTACGTCCAGCAGGCTATCACCTCTATGCCCAAGGCTTGGACGACCGATCTTGATGCGATCGCTCGTCGGCGATTTGGAGATACCATGCAGGCGACCATTGCCCTGGCTCTCTAGACGGCGACGATGGCCGTCCAAGCTACTAGGGATTTTGAGGGGCGACCCTCCACTGCTCGTCTCCATAGCGACCTCGAGGCCGCCCGGAATAAAAACATTGAGTTTGCCAACCGGATCCAGTCTATGGAAAAGGAGTATGTGGAGACGACCAAAAAGGCTAAACAGGACGTTGACCGATTGAAGCAGGAGCTGAGCCGCTCCAAGGAGGCTGCCGACCGTTTCCGTGATCAAGAGAAGTAAACCCACCGGAAGCATGCGGCTTCGCAGGAGGAGGCGGCCGGGCTGAAGGAGACAGTGGATCGGCTCAGCGGTGAGCTGGAGGCGGCGAAAAAGGAGTTGGAGAAGGCCAAGGGAGAGAATACCGCCAAGGTGGTCGATCTGGCGGAGGCTGAGAAGACGGCCGTGGAGCTGAGAGGGCAGCTCAAGGCGATTGAGACTGATCCCTTTCTTAATATTGCGTTCGTCGGCGAGTTCGCCTATTATGTGGCCTATGCCGACGCCGTTCGAGCCGCCAAGAAGGCAGGGATCGAGATCGGTCCCTTTATGGAGAGCTTCAAAGCCTATGCGCTCGAGCACCCTCTGCACCCGGAGTTCTCTTTGCCGATCCTTGACCTTGTCGACTTTGGGATCGACTTGAGTTGGTATACTGGAAAACTCATTCATCCTGAGGCCGATGGGGGGGCCCAAGCCGATCCGTAGCCTGAGGGCGATGACCAGCCGGCGGAGACTTGAGAGATATTTTTGTTTTCCTTTGTAACTTGTACTTTTCTGCTTTCCTTTTGTAATGCCTTCGGGCCTCATGTTGTACGAACTCCTTTTGATAATGAATGAAATATTCTTTTTTCGCACTGTGTCTTTTTTATGTACGATCGCCCTTGAATTTTTGCGTGCAATTTTTACAAGTATGTGTATGATTGCATCCGATGTCTTGTTCGTCCGACTGGTTATTTGAATGTCGAATGTATTGACATGTTTCGAATCGAAATTCTTGTAGATATTGTTTGAACAATGCCGATCGTCCTGCGTGTATTTGAGCAAAACCGATCGGGTGCGGTTCCTTTCTTCCGATTGCATTTAGGACTAGCTCACTGCCCCCTTGTTTTTGTTTACTTATCGTAAGTAAGGGTACAAAAACAAGTTTGTTAGGCGAGCTATCTTTAGTTTTGCCGACTCTGAGGGATCGTGCACGGTCGCGGAGTTCGATGGACCGATCTCCACAACCGTGTCTTTATATGCGAGGGACATTTCATATCCCGCGACTCACTTTATTGTGAGGGTCCTCCGTTAGGCTGCGCCTGCCTTGTATTTAAACGAAAGGTAGGCGATCTTGGTCTGGAGGAGTCCTTGCACGGGGCGTCGTCGGTTTATTAGACTCCACGTCCACGGCTTTGTAAGCACCTTTCTACCTCGGGTCGGCACGTTAGATGACGACCCTCGATGGTATACGTTGTGACGGGGTAGGGACACGTCGCCTTGTCCGAGTACATCATGTTAGATGACGTAATTTGAGGACGTGCGAACGTGTCCCCTGATCATTTTGGAGGGTCCTTTGGCTACGCCGGCCTCGTATTTAAACGAAGGGCGGGCGGTCTCAGCCCGAAGGAACCTTGCATGGGCGAAGCTGTCGGTTCCATCGACCTCCAGGACCATGGCTGCATTGATTCTACCTCGGATCGTCATGATCAACGATCGTCGGCGGTATGTGATATGCCTGGTGGGGCGATCGCCAGAATAGATGGGGTAGGAAAAAAATCTCATTATATTCCTTGTACATTGGGCAGTCGAAATTGAATACAAAATTTTCACTGGTAGTATTTTTTCAGATGCACGGCGTTCCAGGGATATTGATTCGGGGTACCGTTAGGATGTTCAAGTTCGTAGGCTCCCTTAGTTAGCCATTTAGATATCCTGAAAGGTCCTTCCCAGTTTGGACCAAAAACGCCTGTGTGGGTTTGGATCTTCTTGAGGACGAGATTGCTCACTTGAAACCTTCTTTCTTTGACCTTTGAATTGAAGAACTTCTCGGCTCTCCTTTTGTGGATTGTGTTCTTCATTTCTGAGGTCAGCCGTCGTTCTTCGAGCATGTCTAGGTCGATTCGTTGGGCCACATCGTTATCAGTCGTCATCTCTTGTTCGGTTCGATGGCTGAGAACGGCGATTTCCGAAGGAATCACCGCTTCTGTTCCGAAGGCGAGGGCGAATGGGGTTTCGCCGGTTGAATTACGGGTCGTTGTTCGATAAGACCACAAAACGTCTGGAAGCTCGCTCGCCCATCGCCCTTGCCTGGATTCGAGTCGCGCTTTAATTGTGTGTTTGAGGATCTTGTTCACAACCTCTACCTGTCCGTTCGTCTGAGGGTGATAGGGTGCTGAAAACAATCTTTTGATTCCCCATTTCTCACAGAATTGCATGACTTCTAAGCCGACGAACTGCTTTCCGTTGTCGGAGATAATGGCCTGGGGCAGACCGAATCGGCATACGATGTTTCTACAGATAAACTTGATCACTTGCTCTTGGCCGATCTTGTTGAGCAGTTCGGCCTCAGCCCATTTGGTGAAATAGTCGACCCCTACGATGGCGAACTTACAGCCCCCTGGAGCCGTCGGCAAGGGACCTATAAGGTCGATGCCCCATTGCGCAAATGGCCAAGGGCTATACATGGAGGTGAGCTGTTCGGGGGATAGCTTAATGTTGGGGCCCATTATCTGACACCTATGACACGATCTTGCATAGGCGATCGCATCCTTCTGAAGTGATGGCCAGAAAAAACCTTGCCTGATTGTCTTATGGATGAGAGCTCGCCTGCCCGCATGGTTTCCGCAAATCCCGTCATGGATCTCGGCTAAGACGAGCCGACCTTCCTCCGGTGTAATACACTTGAGGAGGGGAAGGCTGAAGGCTCGCTTGTAAAGCCGGTCGTCCAATAGGGTATATCTGGTCGCACGGAGCTGGAGTTGGCGAGCTTTAACACGGTCGTCAGGGACCGTTCCGTCCTTTAAGTATTTGATGAACAGAGTCATCCAGTTCTCCTCGGCGATGGCAACCGTGGTAACCAGGCTTTTGTCGATCGTCGGCCTTGCTGACTTTGTGATTTGGATATTAGAGAAGTCGGCTGCCCCATCCAATGATGCTAGTTTGGAAAGGGCATCGGCATGGGAGTTGTGCTCTCTCGGGACTTGTTCGATTAGCACTTCTTCAAATTTTGTGCACATTTCGGCGACCAGATCTTGGTATTTGACCATCTGTTCCCCGCGCGCCTCATATTCTCCCTTGACTTGGTTCACGACCAAAAGGGAGTCCATGAAGATATGGAGGCGACGAACATCTAGGGCGAGGGCTAGATCGAGCCCGCCTACCAAGGCTTCGTATTCGGCTTCATTGTTGGTCGCACGAAAACTAAAATGCACAGCGTTAGTAAAACTTTGTCCGTCGGGACTGATGAGGACAATCCCTACCCTTGCTCGTGAATTGGTCGCCGAGCCATCCACATATAACTTCCAGGCAGGTCGTCCGATCTGGGTCGGACTGTGAAGGAAAGTTAATTCCACCACGAAGTCCGCCAGAGCTTGGCCTTTGATCGCCGTGCGAGGGGCGAATGTGATACCGTATTGGGCGATCTCCAGCGACCACTTGAGGAGTCGCCCGTTGGTGTCCGGTCGATGTAGAACTTGCCTTATTGGTAAAGTTGTCAGGACTTCCACTTGATGTTCGAAGAAATAAGCCCTTAGTTTACGGATACTCATGACAAGGGCGTAGGCGATCTTCTCCAATGGTGTATAACGTGTTTTAGCATCATGGAGCGCTTGGCTAACATAGTAGATCGACAAGTGGACTTGTCCCTCTGCTCGCACCAAAACGGCACTCAGTGCGACCTCCGATGCTTCCAGGTAAAGGAATAGTTTCTCACCGGGGATCGGCTTTGCCAGGATCTGGGGGTTAGATAGATATTCCTTTATTTTAGCGAACGCTATCTGACTTTCCTTCGTCCATGCGAACTTCTTGTTCTTGATGGTCGCAAAAAAAGCTTGCTTTTATCGCCGAGTCGAGATATGAAACGGTTGAGGGCGGCTAGACAACTTGTGAGGCGTTGTACCTGCTTGATGTTTCGCGGCTCCTGCATGTCAAGGATCGCCTGTATCTTGGTGGGGTTCGCCTCGATCCCCCTTTGGATCACAATGTGCCCCAGGAATTTCCCGGAGCCCACCCCGAAGTTGCATTTATTGGGGTTTAGCTTCATGTTGAATTTTTCGAGGATGGCGAACGTCTCGGCGAGATCATTGAGGTGATCTTCCTTCTTGAGGCTTTTGACCACGATGTTGTCAATGTAGACCTCCATGGTCTTGCCGATATGATTGGCGAACATTCTGTTGACTAGTCGCTGGTAGGTTGCCTCTGCGTTTTTCAAGCCGAACGGCATTCGGACCCAAAAGTATATGTCTTTTTCCGTGTGGAAAGATGTGTGTTTTATGTCTTTCTCCGCCATTTGGATTTGATGATATCCGGCGAAGGCATCCATAAACGACATCATTTCGCAACCTGCTGTGCTATCGACCACGTGATCAATATGAGGCATCGGAAAGTGATCTTTTGGACATGCCGCGTTGAGGTCGGTGAAGTCGATGCATAACCTCCAGGAACCAGTTGGCTTCTTGACGAGTACCGCGTTGGCGACCCATTGTGGTTCGTCTGTAGCTACCCCAATTAATTTGTTGTTGAGTATTTTTGGACTTCTACGTCGAGCACCGCATATTTTTTGGGACCGAATTTCCTACGTTTTTGGTGAACAGGCTTCATTGCCGAGTCGATTTTTAGATAGTGGCAAGCGTGCTCAGGACTTATGCCGACCATATCTTGATGCGACCAGGCAAAGACTCCGATGTTCTTACGTAGCAAATTAATCAGATCCCCTTTTAGTTCGCGGTCGATGCTTGCGCCGATCTGTACTTCCCGTTCTGGATGGGCCGGCTCTATCGTAATGCCTACCAACTCTTCTACGGGGACGTTCGCCTCTCGTTTGGAATGATCTCCGGACTCGACCCTTGGATCGATGTCGAGACTGGGCTCGAAACCAATCCTTGGCTCGATGTCGTCCATTAATCGAACCGAGATGACGTCCTATGAGTCGGGTTGGTACGATGTGCTCGGCTCATCGATCTTTATGGGTTGATCGTCGATCGCTTCAATGTTATACATAGCATGGGACGTATTGAAAGAAGTAACAACATAGGAGTAATTCAAACATCTTTTTGCCATTAGCTGATCTCCTTTTACAGTACCGACCGTCCCATCGGCAGTAGGGAATTTGATACAGTAAAAGAAAGACGAGGCGACCGCCTCAAAGGTTTCTAGAAAGGGGCGACCTAGGAACCCATTATAAATACTGGGCCTATCTATGATTACAAAGTTTAGGTTCCTAGTAATCCTAACCTTGGGATCGTAAAAGCATATTAGCTCGACAGAGAGCTTGATCTTTCCGTAGGCTTGGACTGTGTTGTTGCCGAACCCTTGGAGCACGGTGTCGAACGGCTTGATGAATTTGATTAAGTTGCCTTGTTGGTCTAGGGCGGATTTGAATATGATGTTGTAGAAACTTCCATTGTCGACCAGCACGCGATCGACCATCTTCCCAAGGATACAAGCAGAGATCACCAGTGCATCCTCTTTGGGGCATTGCACTCCCTCCCTGTCCTTGTTGGAGAAGGTGATGTGTGCGTCTTTAGAAATGGTCGGCTCCGAAGGTACCACGGTGTGGACCCCAGCGAACGCCCTCAGCTCGGCCTTTCGCTTCCTGTTTGACATGGGGGAAACCGGGGAAAGGCCCCCGAGGTTTCCATCTCCTGCTTGAAGCATGTTGATCCGGCCGCCAGGGTTGATCGGAGGGATCGACTCATCAGAGTACTCCGGCTCATGCTCGATTCTGGCGACCGAATTGGGAGGAGTTCTTTCGTTTGGTCGGCGCTCGCGCCCTCCGGCTCTCTCCGTCCTAGGTTCTAGCTTGGTGACCAAGTTGTCCAGTTTGCCTTCCTCAAACAGTCGCCAGAGCTGTCTGAGGAGGTCGCGGCATTGGCTGGTGTTGTGGCCGGGACTCTTGTGGTATGCACAGAATTTGCTGCGATCTAGGTGACCGTGGTCCCTTATCGGCTTTGATTTGGAGAGCCACTCGCGCCATTTGATCGCGTTGAAGATGTGGGCCGGAGATAAGTTGAGGTTGTGGAGAAGGTGGACCTCTACATCCTCGAAGGCTTTGAACTCGCCAGGCGGCTTGGCGACCGCCTTTTTGGGCTTGGCGACCGCCTTCTTCTGTTCATGGGATGGCGCCTTTCCTTCTCCAGAGGGTCCTTCGCCTAAGCAGAGGGAAAGCATCCTCTGCCTGGCCAGAAAATCGGCGGCTCTGTCGCGGAAGACCGAGTAGGTCGGGGGGATATCCTTTGTGAGGTGCCTGAACATGGGCGAGCGTCCGTGGAATCCGCTCAGGACTGAGTGGAGAGCGAGCTCGTCACTGATGGGCTCGCCGGTGAAGACTATCTCGTCTACCCGGTCGATGTAATCTTCATATGACTCGCCCTTCCCCTGCCTGATTTTCATCACGCGGTGGGGACCTTCTGGCCGAACAACTTTGGCGGCGAAGTACGACGTGAATTCGTTCGCCAGCTTTTCAAAGCAATTGATTGAGCGGGGTGGTAGTGAGATGTACCACCTATGGGCGAGGTCGCCTAGGGTTAGTGGGAACATCCGACACTTAGTCGCATCTGACGCTCCACATCCGGTCATGTAGATCCGGAACTTGCTCAAGTGGGTTTCCGGATCCGATCTCCCCTCATATAGAGGTGTTTGTGGGGGATTGATCGTTGGTTGGACTGGGGCGAGCTCGATCTGAGTCGTGAGTGGTTCTCTTGGCCCAACGATCGATCTCCTGGCGCCTGCCTCATTTCCCAGGAGCGCCCTCATCTCATCGAGCTAGCATTGCATGGTGGCCATCGCCGTCGCCTGACTGCTCACCGATTGGCTCTCAGAGTGCGAACCAAGGCGATCGTGTACTGATCCCCTAGCCCCGTGGTGAATGACGAGCTCCCTGCCAGTGGGTTCCTTCCTTGGGCGAGCAGGGGCTCGCTGACCGACTTGTCTCCTGGGAGTCGGATATGCCGAACTCCTGGTAAAGGATTCGGATTCCGATGTCTCCCGGCTGGGGCCTGAGTGCCCGGGTCGCCATGAGGGATCGCTCCCTAGGCGGCTGAAGACGGAATCGTCCCGCCTCACGAGAGCCTTCTCCTGCGGCTCGGGGCTTTCTGTCGATTTCTCAACATAGATCCCCTTAAGCTTCCGCTTGCCTGCCCGACGGATGGCCGATGGAGTGATGGTGGGTGAGTCGTAGGCCTTCTGTCGCTCCCTGAGGATGGCTATAGCCTCCTCAATCTGTTCTGCGGTCTGGAACTGATCGAGTGAGAGGCTAGAACCGTCCCTCGGGGGCGGGAGTGAGAGCCTAGCGTCGCCACGGTCACCTTCCACCGTGGGCTGGGATTCGGTCTGGGCCGGAACGAGATTTCCGGTGGATCTTAGGGTGGCTCTCTTGGAGGTCGTTGCAGATGTCATTTTTCTGAAGGCTTTTCTATTGAAGAACAGTGAGTGTTTCTTCAAGTGTATGTCCGGAGAACAGTGAGTGTTCTTCGAGACGGTAGGAATAAGAATGAAGGTTTAGATCCCCTTCTTCTAGCGCCAATTGTTGTTACCCAAAATATTATCCGAAGATAGTATTGCTGGAATGATCGAGTAACAAACAAATGCGAGAACACTTCCGTGAGAAAATAGATAACACAAGATTTGTCGGGGTTGTTAATCCCGGGCTTGAATGCTCTCGCGAGATGTTATTAATAAATATACTATCGAGTACAAATATTAATGTTATAATCTATTACAATGAGTGTAAAGACTTCTAGTTATCTAGGCTGTAGAGCGCGTAGATTGCCGGAAGAACCAGATATGTAAATCTGTGAGTTCTTGCTTGGGATGTATGATCAGTGTGTATGAATATCACTATGAATGTATAAGTGGTTGCCAGAAGAGTCTTTGATTCTCTTTCTGTGTGTATTTTGCACCGTATTCACGGTAAAATCGCGTCCCTTTGGCCACTGCAGTGAGTTCTCTATTTATAGGGGACAAGGTAGTTGGGACCCCTCAGGCGATCGCGGGCGACCACCGTTTTCTATATTATAATAAGATGGCCGATCGTCCCGTCACGTGGGGCTGTTCCCTTAAAGTCTGGGGCCACTCCTGGTGTCCAGCTGTGCGAGCCAATGGGAAGCCAGCACGCGTCCTGGGTCGCTGTCCGGGGAGGACCCACTTTGTACCTTTCGGCGGCCATGTCGGTAGGTGTGGTAGGTGACAGGCTGTGGTCAAATGTCCTATCTGTCGGCGCCCTTTGTGGATCTGCATGTGGGCCATCGTCCAAGATTCGGTCTTTGATGACTTTGACGGATGTTGGATCCATACGTGGCACGAGACGATCGTCTCTGGTTTGGACATCAAAGACGATCGCCAGTCATCAAAAGATGATCGCTGGGTACCAAAAGACGATCGCCGTCTGTGCTGATTTCCGGGCGTTTGCCCCGAGTATGTCTTTTATGATTGGCTTCTCTGATCGTGATGTCGATCGCCTATCGAGCCGTATTAATCGCCGCACAACAGCTACAATATCCGCCGGATCAGATGAGCCCTCAAAGGTAGGTGGTCTTTGGCGAGAGATGTCGCCAATAATACTGCTCACACCCCTCTCCTGCCCCTGAGGTGGCGGCGGAGGAGCCTGTTGATTCTGAGTAGCTGAGTTCTGCATCATCTCCATGAGGCGTGCCATTTGAGTCATCTGGGCCATCATGCCCTGCATAAAATGAGTGGGTCAACCTGAACACCCTCCGAATGAGCTTTGTCCCGGGTACGACTCCATGACAGTGAATGATCATTTCCAGGAGAATGAGTGGCGGCGTCGTTGCTCGATGAATTAGCATTATTCCTTGCGTTCGCACGTGTATTCACACGAGTTCTCGAGGTTCGGCCCGCACCGCGGCCTCTTCCCCCGCGTCCTCTTCCCCCGCGTCCTCTGCCAGCTCTTTCCATACTGAAGTGGGAAAGTCACAAGATGGTTATATATCTCGCATGAATATCACATTATGATTACGTTATGAAATGTTGAAAATGAGCACACGTGCTCAAACACAATGATCACATGAATGATCAGCTGAAGTGACGAGATTATCTGATGAAATTCTTGAAATGATTATCTTGAACAAGTTAACAAGATTAATGATACGATCCTCAAGATCAACAACTGAACAGTGAAATGAACTGAGTGATTAATGAGTTAACATGATCGACATGATCACAAATGAAAATGATAAATGAGGATTGTTGACTGTTGAATGATGAATGAGTGATTCTTATTGCCATAAATTATACCATGGCGTCAGAAATCTTACTGTTCTTTAGTCTGAGGGGCTCGACTCTTGCACGGGTCACACGTGACGCGAAAGTCCAATGATACTAGTCTGATGAACAATGATTTCAATGAGACATGACTCGGAAGGTAGTATTCAAAACCACGCTCCGATACCAACTCTGTAACACCCAAAACTAGGCGGATATTACAGTGCTGTGGACCCCCGACTGGGACCCACCAGGCGAATAAAAATTAATGACTTAAATAATATAATTGTAGTACCGAACCACATTATATCATCAAATTACTCCGATGAGGAGTTTCATTACAACACACCCAAGATAATACAGAATACATGTATATTTTATATGAAGATAAAATATACAACACTGAATAAAATGAGTATTCAAACTAAGTCTGCAATGAAATATAATGAAGTAAACACGAATGGCGAAAAGTGGGCCCCCTACTAGTATCACTGACTCCTCGCCGTCAACGTTCTCTTCCCGTGCCTTAGCCTTGCCATGACACGAAAACAACATCCCCAATGGAATTGGCCATACGTAACAACAATCCTCAAGAGTTGAACAATATACAACAATCACATAAATGAATTAATGAATTAAGTTGAGTGATGAGCATCAATGTACGCCCGAATGAAATGAGTAAGAGCACAAGTAGCCGAGTGTCCAGAGACCCGCATATACACCCGCTATTGGACTAATTAGTCTCACGGTCCAATGTGTGCGGAGTCCCGCGTATACACATTACCATGCGCACAGTCCAATGTGTCCGAAGTCCCGCGTATATACATGACCATAGTGTGCCCGAATAAAATTCCACACATGCGCCAACCGGCCATGCAATATAATTTCGGAAGATCACCAGAACAAAAATGACCAAGGTGAGGCGCAATGAATAGACTCCGATAAGGATCAAGAACGACTCGCCGAGATGAAATAATGATACAACGAGTGATAGCTTCAATGAAATGATTTTGGAACCGTCGTTCCTCGTGAGTTACATGATGGGTTGATAAATACAAGTCTCGACATGAATGATATATTATGAGTGAATTACATGTATGAATGAACAACAACGTAGGGAATGGATATCCTTTTAACCGAGTAAGAATTTACTTACACAATACCGGTGTTGAAATGTCCTTCCTCGAACAACGTCCTAAAAAGAGATGTCGGTCGCTCGAACAACCTTGAATAACACAATCCGCTCAATATACGTATCAATCATGAATTACGACTAACTCAAAGGTCGATACAACAATATCCAAACTCATTGAGGCATTTAAACAACCACTTAGCGAACATCAGCCCTTGATTATAACCAAAACCCAAATATAACGAAACCAATTCCAAAATGAGTAGTTCAATACAACAAAAAACCTTCGATGATATCAATATTCCCATAGGAAACCACAACTCGAAGTTACGACAACTATACTTGGAAACCCCCAAAATAACCAAAGTCAACATCAAGGGTTCTTGATTAATTCTCCAAATGTTCATCAAATCCGAAAAACATATCAATAAATCCACAGGAATACATTTATTCAAGGTAGATAATCCATATCTAACATATTCCAGCAATAATCCAAGCTTACACGAGGAAATCGGAAGGAAAATACCCAAAATTCGAAATTCTAGATCCAAGAAATAATTACCTTGATTTGATGTGTTGGAGAGTATGAAGTGATGATAAATCCAAATGATAAGCTTGAAGATGATGATGGATGACTGCAACTCGAAAAGATATCTCTGTATCGCCCAAAATTGCCCGGAATCGAAGTGAGAAGTGAAATGATGAATCTGGGCCAGACTGTCCTATTTATAGTAATTCCAGTTTAGCGCACGCTAAGTCCTGATATTTAGCATGCGTTAACGGGAATTCTGGGTAGTCCAGTACCTTCTGTCCGAAATGGTAGCGTGCGATACGTACCTTTTGTAGCGCGCGCTACAACCATATACTTAGCGTGCGTTAACCTTGTGTTAGCGCGCGCTAACTGATTATCTGATGCTCAGTAACTGAAGTCCAGAACCTCCTGTCCTCTGACCTACTCGCGATAGTGCGCGCTACATCCAATAATCAGCGTGCGCTACTGTCCCATTAGCGCACGCTAAAATCCACTCATAGCGTGCGCTAGGAATTATTCCCAAATCAGTCCAGTACCCACTGGACTCTGCCTGATCGGCCTTAGCGCCCGCTACACAGATTGCATAGCGTGCGCTATCATAACCTATTAGCGTGCGCTACTTACCATTGGTAGTATGCGCTACATCAACTCAACTGCAGTCCAGTGCCTTCTGGACTGTCAGCCTGAACCACGCCAGCGTGCGCTAATACTGAGAGATAGCGTGCGCTACCCATACTCAATTAGCGCGCGCTAATGAAGAGTACGTAGCGTGCGCTACTCATCACACACACAGCCAGCTACAAAGGTGACAATGATGACCACGGTTCGATCCTCCAACCAGGTAAGATGACGAATAATAACTGATGTATGATACAATTACTCTGATCGCTGAATACAATGAATGAATATGAACGATGAATGATCATTAATGAGTGAATAATTACTGAGTGACAATTACTGATTGATAATTACTTAATGATAATGACTGAATGATAATGACTTAATTACAACTGGGTATTACAATTCTGGCCTTTCTTTGGAGTGGTTCCAATCCCGGCAGCAGGAGGCGGTCCACGTGGTTGGGATCCACTAGGATCTGTGGCCGAGCCACCTTACCTCTTCCATACATTGGAACGACGACCTCATCTATTCCCTCGCTTGCTCGAGTCATGCACCCGTGGTGCTTGCAAAAACTGAGTAGCGGTGCCTTTTCTATTTTGTCATGGTGCCTTCCTGTGGGTAGCCTAATTCACTTCCGAAATTGGCTACGTATCAGCTGGGCGCGCATTGCTGTTGAGAATAATCTCATGGTGCCTTTCTTTTTTCGCGAGGTGGGAGATAAGGTCACTAAAATTTTTAATTCTCTCTTATTCATAGGCAACGCGCAGCTGGTGAGCAATCACACTTGCTCCCATGGGAAACGGGTTAAGAGTCTTCTCGATCAAATCTTGATCAGACTTCTTGACACCACAAAAACCAAGACCAGCGCGAAGATTGAGGATGGCTTGGTTATAGGCCTCCATATTCGCATAATCCAAAAACCGGATTTTCTCCCACTGAAGTTGCAATTCAGGGAAGCGCTGATCATGCACATTATTAAATCGTTGTTCGAGTGTATCCCATAGTTCTTTGAGGGTTTTCAAATTCATGTAACACTTTCAACAACGGATGTATATGTCTACGCAAGTACATCAGTGCATTAGCCTTGGTTTCCTCGTTTGGTTCTTGAGCGGTAGGCTTGTTAGAGGGAAAGATGGAGGTGGTAAATCTCTTACCGACGAACGCCAAATGAACTTCTGAGACCCACCTATGGTACTCCTTACCAGCATGGTCAAGGATGTCGAACTCCGGACGAACATTGGAACTTTGTGCCATCTACAAGATATAAACAAGAGGAAGTTAGTCTTGTTGGATTTTCAGTGACAATGTAAACGGTCACAATCGATGCTTTTAAAAGTGTGTAACATAACCGTTACTCGATGTACTTTCCTTAATTGTTGTTTAGTAAAGTCGACAAAAACGGCGATATCAAATCGCACCCAGATACGTGGTGTATGCAACAACCACAAGTATCGACTTTCAACAATTTCGTGACTCCCCCAGGACCATCACACAGGCTTCTTCGACGCGCAGAGATACCGACTTCTCTCGCGGTCTCATCCACCGTAAATTAGCATGGGAGATAAAGAATCCAATAACCCATGTCCCCAAAAGAAAAAATTACCAAAAAGAGAGAATTGAATAGGGACAAGTTCAGATAATTACCTCGATTATAAAATTAGGCACGTGATATGGATGAATTTGTGGTGTGCTTCGATCTACCGGTTGGTACTCGATGCGACGACGTGAAACCGGGGGCACAATTTTGGCAGTTTTTGAAAATAAATTAAGTCCATGTTCGGGTTTTTGGTCCGAGATTGTGAACCGGGTCGGACTTGGATGGTGGGAGTGGCCGGCAAGTGGTCGGTGGCGATTAGCGTGGTCAGTGGACTAGATCGGCTGTTTTGGTCGGGCGGTCGTGCGGTGGTGGCTGGATCGCGCGGATGGTCGGCGGCGATGGTGGCTTGACTGGATCGGCGGCGGTGGTCGGTGGCAATGGTCCGGCGGTGGTCGGCTGCGGTGGTTGGCGGTGGCGGCGGTGCTGGGCAGCAGCGGTGGTGCTGGGCGGCGGCGGTGGTTGGGCCGATTTTTTTTTCTTTCTTCGAGCTACGTGCTGATAATGTGTTTCAGGAGAAAGTAAAAGACAGCAAATCAATTGTATTGATAACAATGAATAGAGGGGCCTTTATATAGGCATTACAATGAGAGTCCTTCCATACATAGGATTCCTAGTTAAGGTAAGACATCTAATAGGATCCTACTACCTCTGGAAGGGTCTAGAACTTTCCATCTTTGTATGCCCCTACAACCAGTATTAGGTAAGACACCAATAAGGGAAGGATATCCTGGAACAGTAACTTCTTAATATGCCCCTATTTATTATTTAATGATGAGTTAATGCTAGAGTAAATCAAAGTATTAAATAGGGATTTATTAGTAAATAAGCTAAAAATGTATTGATATGTATATAAACAAGTCTATATATTTGGGACATTCAAGAAACAAATACAAGCCTATATAATTGAGACGGATGTAGTATCTTCAAACCTAAATGTGCATCATAAGATCCGGATCGTGAATTCTGCCTTGTAAAGATTTGTTGCCGTCTCCGCTCGTGATTTTCTCGGTCACTGGCGGCCGTCTTCATAAATTGTGGCCTCCTAGATTTCATGATTTTGGACTAACCAGTGCTAATTTGACCGGGAGCTATTGGGCGAATTTTAAGGCGAAAGCTGGAGTAACAGTTAGGAAAACCCAGTTTGCTTGGGGTGTGAAGTCGTGCAGATTGAGTTTGCGATAGTTGGGGTTTTCTGATATTTTTCTTCTAGTTGGGGTTTTAGGGTGTCGGTAGTCTCAGATTTGTTTCGGGCTACTGGTCATCTCTGGCCGGTGTATCGCCGGAAGAATAATATTACACCGTTGCATTCATTCCTCCCCATCAATCTAACAGTAATATTGTATTTTAGCTTTCTGTTTTGTAGGTTTCCCAGCTGGTTTTTCAAGCTGCCCGAAATCTTCCAAGGCGTGTCGTAGTCTGGTATCATTGGAGCTGTGCACAGAGTCAACCTCTCTTCTGTTAGAGCAGCGTTATTCGAGAGTGCAGTTGCCGAAGTTCCCTTGGGTAAGTCTCATGTGAATTAGGCCATGGACTCAGGTATGGTTTTGAGCTTTTTCGTATCATTTGCTTCTATGTATTTATCACTCAATACTTTGTTGTACACTAAGCTGGGAGTTTTCACGGAAACAGCCTCCCTACCGTAAAAAGTAGGGGCATGGTCTGCGTACATCTTACCCTCTCCAGACCCTGTTATGAGTGGGATATACTGGGTATGTTTGATTTGGTTTGGTTTTATAAGTTTTTCTTAATTATATATTTTAACGAGAAGTTTATGCAATATTTTGTAACACGTATGTCATGTGATATTTTCTGCAACCGTTTCTAATAGAGTTTTTAGGTGAAAATTTTTAGTGAGGCGTGAACATCGAGCAATGATGTCAAGTGGAGAATATTTTAATTATATTTATATGGACATTACTTGATCATATGGTGGACATTATCAATTCGGGTGAGGCTAGATGTACACATATGTGTACACATATTTGTACACACATGCATCTCATCCATCCAATTAATGTGGGACTCATTCATTTATTGTGGGACCACATTAAATGGATGGATGAGATGCATGTGTGTACACATATGTGTACACATTATGTGTACATTTAGCATTGTTCATAAAGTATGGCCTTTTTGGCAACACACATTGCTCTTCCTTCAAGCTTTCATACTTTCGAAAAAGAACAGATTGGCCTTAGAAGCTGTGCAAACATGGTTTGGTGCGTTTTCTTCACAAGTTTTTAAAAGCAACTAAAAAGTGACTCTTTATTAAAAGAAACACACACACACCCCAAGACTTTGATTCTCCGGAGAGCCCATAATAAATTATTGTAGTCGTATATGTTGAAGTTGAAGAGTTCATAATAAATTAAGAGTATTTTTGGAAATTTTTTTACAAATTTACATGAAAAATAGAAAATGACATGTATTATGAATAAATTTTATTTCCAAACAAGATTAGTATTAAGGACGGGTGGAGTATTGTTATGAGATTACAAACTAATTAATTAATAAATAACTAAAACAAATTTCAAGTTTCTACAAAACAGTGAATGAACATATCTGACACAAAGACAGATTGATTGTTGGGAAGAAGATATAGATTTTCTTAGAAATTGGATAGATACGTCGGTTACAACACTTATAAGAGACCAAAATTTGGCGAATTAATCAAGGTTCGGAACTTTTAAGATTGATTGAAGAATAAGAAATAAAATTATATGCAAATGATTGATTTAATGCTACGAAAATTGTGTATATACCCCATTAGAAGGAACATCTTTATATACCTGGCCAACGATTTTGAGTGAAGCTTAGACACATAATTTTAGTCAAGAAATACATTCACCTTGTCCTAGAGTTATCATGAAGAGTTTCATCTTTTTTATTCCGATCACTAGTGAACCAAAGCAATAATATGTTTGAACGAATAATTACAATCTCTAGATTATAATATCTCTCTCTATATATATAAATGATTTATTAATTAAAATAACATTTACTAACAATTTCTAATATGAATGGACATTAATGCATGTATGTAGGCAGAAATTTTGGCGAACCGTATTGTACTACGAGATATCGTTTGTGGTTTCGGACCTTCTTCAATAAAATACTATCGTATTTACCGTTTGCTTACTTACACAACAACAGTTTCTTACTTATTATTGTTCACAGTGTGTCCAGTTTGATCATAGATCATATCTTAGATTTATAAATGCTCTATTCAAATGGTCAGTATTTTCCATTTATATAGATGATTTTCGGTAAAGAGTATTCTGTCATACTCCACCATCCAAGTATGTGAATCACTTAAGAGTTAAACAATTGCGCTACTTGGACAGACTTTTTGCTTCAACGTTTTAAAAATAAGTTGACAGGTTTCCAAGTGCTCAACTCAACTATCATAACTTAGTTATTTCATTTGAAATTTCACTCTAAATCAAGGAGATAAGCAAAGTTAAGAAGCTCGTGTGCTAACTTCAACCAAGTCAATTGTTGTCCACTGTGAAATATACAAGTCTGATTAGAGATGTTAACAGTCTATCTAGCGGTTTCGGGTCAGCCCTAGCGGGCTTCGGGTTAAATAGTCAGGGCCAAAACCAACTTAAACGGGTTGACAATATGCGAATCTAATTCTAACACTAGCGGGCTTCTAAACAGGCCAACCAAACTATAGGTTAAATTTTTAAAATCATATATCCAAAGTTTTTAATTTAAACATACCCAAGTTTGAAATTAAAGCTACACTACAAAATACTTGGATATAATTTTAACTATATTACATTAATAAAATTATGAAATTTTAAATATTAGAAATTATATATTCTAAAACTGCTAATATAATAATAAAATTAAACATTGTATATTCAAACAAAATAAAACTTAAACAACTTATATTTTTAAAGTAACAACAAGATTATAAATTTTAATATATTATTTAGTTTAGAAATAAAATTAATGATCGATCAATACATACCCAATAAAAAGAGTAAAGTTAATTTTAATTTATTAGTAGTTAGGGGTTCGAGGGATAACTCGATTAATCTACGGGTTAGCTTTAACGGACTTCAGGCTAAACAATCTGATTCGAAAAACTCAAATTTAAATGGCCGATCATTCGGGGAATTAGTCAATGTTCGGAGCTTTTAAGATTGATCGAAGAATAAGACAAATGAAATAATATGCAGTGATTGATTTAATGCTACGAAAATTGTGTATATATCCCATTAGAGGGAACATCCAACGGTTTTAAGTGAAGTAACACAAATCTTTTTTTTTTTTTTTTAACATTGAATTTCAACTTACTAGACTCAATGGCCTCCAAACAGGTTCTAACCACCACTAAATTTGCACTACGCTTGCCTTAACCGATCCACGCTGGTACAAGTGAGGCTACGGGTTCGGAGAAACCGTCTCGCCACACAAGCTTCCTTCTTAGATAAGAATCAGGATTAAAACCCCGCGCTTGCTCGGATTCGAACCCCACCGACTATGTCTAAGGGATCTTATCTTCATTGCAAATACCATCAGGCTGAACACCCTTTGGTAAGTAACACAAATCTTAGACACACAATTTTAGTCGAGAAACATATTCACCTTGTCCAAGAGTTATCAAATCACTAATGAACCAGCACACTAATTGGTTTGAACGGAGTAGTTACAACATTTAGATCGTGATTTATATGATGCAGTAGAACCTCTATAAATTAATACAGTTGGGACCGGATGACATGTATTATAAGCAAATTTTATTTTCAAAGACGACTAGTATTAAGGAACGGATGGTGTATTGTTTATGAGATTACAAACCAACTAATTAATAAATAACTAAACCAAATTTCAAGTTTCTACAAAAATAGCGAATGAACATATCTGACACAAAGACAGATTGATTGTTGGGAAAAAAATATAGGTTTTCTTAAAAACTGGGCAGATACATCTGTAACAACACTTATAAGAGACCATCGTTCGACGAATTAATTAAGGTTCGGAACTTTTAGGATTGATCGAAGAATAAGAAGTAAAATAATATGCAAATGATTGATATACTGGTACGAAAATTGTGTATATACCCCATTAGAAGGAACATCTTTATATAGATAGTCAGCGATTTTGAGTGAAGCAACGACAACCCTTAGACACATAATTTTAGTCAAGAAACACGTTCACCTTGTCCAAGAGTTATCGTGAACAGTTTCATCTTTTTTATTCAGATAACTGGTGAATCAAAGCAATAATATGTTTGAACGAAGAGTTACAATCTCTAGACTATGATTTCTTTTAGGGGTGAGCTCGGTTCGGTTTGGTACGGTTTCTAGCTAAAACCGATACCGAACCGCATCTTATCGGTATCTAGCATTTGAGTACCGAAATGATTCGGTTTTAAATCGGCTCGGTGTGATCGGTTTCGGTGTCGGTTCGGTAACGGTTCGGTGTCAATGGGCTGATTAAATGGGCCACTTAAGTTGGGCTTGCACTCCAAATTGAACTACTTAAATTAAATCAGACAATTGTAAGTTCAAATAGAAGGATTTAGACATAATTAATACACTTCAAAGCTTGAATAAAAATAAAATCTACTTCAATAACATGATAATAACTAAGGATTCAAGAAGTCCAATATCAGATTAAACAAAAGTCTTGAATTTCCTCCTCAGCACAAGTCCATCAATTCATAACGTACGCGAAGAAAAAACAAAGTCTGCAGAATAGTCATCTGTTTTATCAGTTCGGTTCGATTTTTAAAGTCGGGATCCATATCTAAAACCGAAACCGAACCGCATAATTCGGTTTTCAAAATTTTAAGAACCGTACCATACCAATATCTTATTGGTTCGGTTTTTCGGTTTCGTTTTTTTCGGTATTTTCGGTATTATCGGTTTTTGTCGGTTTTTCTGCTCACCCCTAATTTCTTTATATCAAAATGATTTATTAATTAAAATAACATTTAATAATAATTTTCCAGATGAATGGATATTAATACATGTATGTAGGCAGACTCGCTTGAAAATTCTGGCGAACCGTATTATACTACGAGATCTCGTTTGTGGTTTTGGACCTTTCTCAGTAAAATACTATCGAATTTATCTTTTGCTTACTTACACAACATCAAAAAAATTAAATTTTATAAAGCTTGTCATAATTTTAAATTACCACTTTCTTAGTTATTATTGTAAGATGTTAACTTGTGACCGTATCATGGACTTTTATGCCGGAAGTACGTCGGTGATCCCCATAAATATTATTTTTATGAAAATTAATTTAATTTTATTTAATCTTCTAACAATGTTTTTTAAAATTTATTGTTGTTGAATATTTTTAAATATTATTATTACTAAGTTCAACATAAAACTAAAGGAGGGAGGGCAGGGGATACAATAGTCTTTGCAATTGCACAATATCAACAAAAAATACCAATATTCTTTATATTAAAAGATGGCGCACATCAACTAACATACTTGTGTCAACCACTTTCCAATAATTTGATCAGCATACTACTGATCAGTAGAAGCAATACTTATGCCTGCAACATTTTTTTTTATCTAAATACTGTTGACTCAGTTTGAAATACTCTTTATTTCACTTGAAGAGATTATCGTTAAATATATATATTTTTATTAAGGATGACAAGGTACATTATATGAAATAATATTTTTACTTATTCCTTTATTTATTTTCTCTCGGTCTCAAAGAGAGTCCATTTCACTTTTATTTTTAGAAGTATAGTTTGTCTAAAATTCTCTTATTTAATGATTGTTGGGATTAACCATTGCTCAGTCTCCCAACTTGAGTGTAATATTTGACATAAAAGGATGTCTTTAAGATAATAATTGGATGTGATAATATGTGTAAGTATTGATGACGAGTGCATGGTGAAGATTAAAATATAAAAAAGTGTTCATGATATGTGTGTGGTAGATATTAAGATGTTACATTATAAATATTTATGTATGTGAAGTGACTTTCGAATTGCTGCTGCATTAAGAAGGAATTAGCGGGTGAGATTTTTTTCGTCTCGTATACTCTTACTTCTATTCGTGTACGTTAAGATCGGTAATATTCAAGGATCTAAATGTGTATGATTTTTGTGTTAGGGTTGTATACATCAAAGCATACTTTATGGTTGTATTACATAATTTCCCGGTCTTTATTTATGAAAATATTTAATTCATTTATCACATATTTTGCATATTTATTCACGCTATGGTTATGCAAATGTAGTCTAAATTATTTTATATTGTAGATAATGTGGTGTGTCGTGTCACACAGAAGATCACATTATCGGTTCCTTATATAGTGATATTTAGTTCACAATCTATATAACATTAGACCGTTATGTGAGAGGTTATAGTATATGCTTGAGATTGGTTGGTTTTGACCATTAGCATATATTAGCGTATTCGCTATACGTTGAACAGAATCGAGGTGAGATAGATTCTTCTGTACTGACTATAAGAAGAACGTATATCTCGGACAATTATTATTTCTATTCTAGTGATTAATATTTAATTATATATATCTAATATTTATTGCTTTGATTTATCATGGGTGAGAGCCACAATGATTGACTCAATATGCTCGATATTTTGGGCAATATTATTATTTATATATTAATTAATATTATAATAAGAAATCGTGTCCCGACCATTCGGGTTGATCATGTCCCTTGAGACACTCGAAAGGATTATTATATTAAACCCTGCAGGTGGAATTAATTTTCCGATATAATAATAAAGGTCGAGTGGTATACTCATGTATAACACATTAATTAATTAAAAGCTGTCAGTAGCTTAAATTAATTAATGAATATGAAATATCTTAAATACGGAAAATAATTAATTCAAAAAGGAGCCCAATTTCGTAATTTGGGATTTTGGTAGGAAGTGCAGTATAAACTTTTGAGTGGACTAAGTTGATATTTAATAGAGTCATTATATTAGGAAGAGTTCTAATATAGGAAGATGACATCTATTAAGAGTCCTTACCATATCCTCCTTAAGATCCCTATTAGTAGTCCAAGAGCCTATAAATAGGACATCAAAGGCCGATTTTATCATTATTCCAAGGTTGTGAGATTGATTTTTTCATCTTGTGTTTAATTGTAGATCAAGACTTGTGTTTTTGATTCTACAATTTAGATAACACATCAATTTACTTAAGAGTGTTCATAAAATACTAAAAAGCAAAGAAAAGTTGAGTGACTCTCATCAAAGGAGATTTCGGCCGATCCATTGTTGTCCAAGTAACATCCGGTAGCTCATTGCCCACACAACGTCCGGGTGAAGGCGGATCATACTCTAGAAGATCTTGAGGTAGAAATACAAGTAGATCAAGGAAGAGTACGAGGAGGTATTCAATTGACCAAAAGGGAATTTCTACCACTTCGCGTCAAAGGTATTAATTACCAACTCCCATGCGTAAATATATTTATTTGATTGTTTATTAATATGTTTAGTTAATTAATTGACAAGCCTAAATAGATCCGATTTTTGTGTTGGTTAGTTTATAAAACCGTTTATAAAATTTTCACCAACTAGCTTCCGCTGCGTTTTATATTCCAACAATTGGTATCAGATCCGGTCTTTAGGTTCTGTTCAATTTAATTAATTTGGTGATTAATATGCTAGCAATTAAATATTCATGTAGTATGATTTTTGGAATATTTTGCTACAATTTCTCTTGCAGGAGAATATGATCCAATTATCATGGCTATGTGATGTTTTTTATTTATTTATGCATTTTTGGTAATTTGGCCTGGTTTTGAGGCATGTAAAAGTTTTTCCGGTGAGAAAATCCACGGGTAGAATAAGATTTATTTTTCTTGTAATTTGCTGTAAATTCGATGTATTTTATTTCGAATAAAATTGTAATCAAGTTGGAACACATAAAGTACGAAAGAGAAAGAAGTCCAGCGTGAAGAGGAGTCCCGATCGGACGAACCGACCGAGACCAGCAGGCTGCCGATCGGGACTCGGCCAGCAGCTGTCTCGGTCGAATGGCCTGTTGCGCTCGGCCAGCAGCTCGGGCAGGTCAAGCAGCTCGGGCGGGTCGGGCAGCAGGTCGGGCAGCGGCCAGCGGGTCAAGTTGTCCAGATTCGGGTCATTCGATGGATGGTCCTAGTCGTTTTTCCGCGAGATGCTTGAAGCAGTGGGAGAAAACGAGCCGAAGATTTTATCGTTATTCAAAACGAGGAATAAAAGCCATGATAATTGGATTTAGTTATCCATTTTTTTATTTTGATTGGTTTTTATTGTTTTGATGTATGGCATGTATGAATGTATGCATGATATATTTCCTTGCATGTTAGGACGAGAAAATTAAAAACCTTATTTTCAAAATAACTAAGTGATTTTAAATTGATTTTTCAAAATCAAATTGGCCTCCATAATTGGTTTAAATTGTGAAATAATTAGCATGCGCGTTGACATTAGAGTCTTCCTCCACATCGGATGTGCTAGTTATTGGCTCACTAGTTTTAAACTTCAAATTTGATAACAAGAAGGTGAATATTATTTTTTATGATCTGTAGGACTATTATCATTAAATAATATTCTAAGGTTTGTTAAATTATGGTGTTCACTTGGGTGTATTGATTAATAAGCTCCCCATCGGAGTCTATGTTAATTAAATACATGGCCAAGAGGAACCAACTATTAATTTTACTTGTCAAAACGCATCTTGGCTAGATAGTAAAATTAAAGACGTTAAAATCTACTTGAAAATGTATGTGTAAACGTCCACACTATCGTGGCTTGCATGTGCGGTTTTTCAAGGTGTTGGTTGATTGCATATATATTGTGTTTTAAGGTTTTTCAATATATTATGCGTCGAATTATGTGATGAATGGTGTTTTTAATTTTATTCTCAAATGTCTTTCAATCCACTAGCTGTTATTCTCAAAGAAAACAAACTTGATGGCACTAACTTTGCCGACTAGAAAATAAATCTTGATGTTGTCTTGACTGCCGAGGAGCATAAATTTGTTTTAACTGAGGAGAGCCCTTTGGAACCAGAAACGGATGCCACTCCTGAAGAGTTGGCTGAATTCCGGAAATGGAAAAAGTATGATGAGATGGCTCGCTGTTACATTTTGGCTTCACTAACAAATGTATTGCAAGTTTGCAACACCAGCATCAGATAATGGGCTCGGCTGCAGAAATGATGAAAAATCTCACTGAGATGTTTATGTAACACCCCCAGATTTAACCGGAAATATTACAGCGCCGTGGGCCCCGAGATGGAACCCACAAGGCTGAAGGAAATTTTTCGCAAACATTTACAAATGTCCAAGAGGCCAACGACGGTACTATCTTTAAAAATTCACAAAGACTTATAAAATCCACTTATCAAAAACCGTCGTAAAAACTCATTTGAAATCACAAGGCCAAACGGCCGACACTCAAAAGTTTAGAAAACGATTTCCAAAGTAACCTCAATTACCAGATACCAAAAGAGTGTTTCAAAATACTCACGCAGCGGAAAAAGACCAACCATAAAGATACTCTAGCAGCGGAATACAAGAACCAATCAAGCAACTTAATGCACAAAACACGTCCTAGCCAGTATCCTCCGGGAAGCTCATCTCTTCACGACCGCTACAAGCTCGATACTCCAAGAACCTAAAAAGAAATCCCACGACGGGGTCAGCCATAATATCCAACAATGATAACCATCACATCACATTAATAATTACATACCAATGAGAATACAACATAAGAATACGACCAACGTAATCTTACCGCCGTAACTTTACTTACTCAAGTCATTCTCATCAGAATAACCATTATCACATTTTACATCTCGTACTTGATTAACCAATAAACTCGAACCTAATATCTGTATTGTACCTCAAACAATACTCAAGATTCTCAAACTATCATCACCAACTCACGATACGGAAATATACCATTTCTGACCAATATGATCCACCGAATAACAACATCAAATCCCAAGACGATAACCGATTGTCCATCAAAGACAAATACCAGGAAATACGGAACATACCTCGAGATATGAAGTGCCACGATAATCATATCAGTCTAACCGGAGATCAGATCAATGCAATACGGACACGGTCCTAACACAAGACCTACAAATGCATACTCATATGACCACGTCAATATGCTCACAACAATAACAATGATGTATACTCAATGGAAATCCGACGATCGAGCGCCCTCAGCATAGATCCCCTTGATGATCCTATCAGATCATCATAAGGTGGATAACCAACAATACACATGTGAACAACAACACATGATAAAATCAATGATGCGAATTCACAAGATTCCATCAACACAATACTGGTAATCCAACGATCCAGCGCCCTCAGCATAGATCCCCATGATGATCCCGTCGAACCAACGCATGGTGAAAAACCTGTCCAACGATCCAGCGCCATCAGCATAGATCCCCATGATGATCCCGTCGAACCAACGCATGGTGGACATCCGATCCAGCGCCCTCAGCATAGATCCTCATGATCCCTTCGGATCATTTACAACATAACAATGCAATTATGCATACACATATGCAAATCAATATGTTCATCAACATGAACAACATATGAATCAAAACATGAACGACACTATGATGACACAACTAGGACGACCTCATGTTCAGCAACATGAACGACAACCTGCATGATCAACATCATTGACACTAAACCGAATCAATCCTGAATACTTGACCCGAGTCCATCGGAAGCAATCTCGATGCCAAATCACCACCGAAGATTATCCGCAATGCTCGGAAACCCAAACGTACCATGGACTGCAAATACTCATATCCTCGTCTTTACCATAATGTATCCTCGATACCCAAAATTCCAATAATCCGAAATGAATCATAAACCTTATGATTTAACTCCCAGAATAAAAAAGACAACACATAATACAAATCTCCAGAGTTTGCAGTAATAATCATTCTATATGCATTATAAAAGAAATGAAACTGAAACCATTCATTAAACATTATAACTGAGCAAGTAATAACTTGCCTCGATACTGATACGATGATGATGAATCCGCTACCAGTCACAATGCCTTCGTCTACGAGCTCCTCGGCCCCGACCGAAGCAATTCACGAACATACTCGAACATGACCGCAACATACGGTTATACTCACCGACCAATAATCTCAACCTATTGCAATAATCGATTAATATACAATCCGATAACAATCAATAACCGACATAGCCAACCAATCAAACTCAACGGCTCAACAATACCTCGATCATACACAAAACCGAACAATACAACTCAAACCAATCAAACACGAATTCAAAACAACAATACGATTCCACATTCAATCTTAAATACACTTACAAGTTTCCTCCTTGTATATTCATAATAAAACCAATTACCGATTATCATCATCAATCCGGACAATCCGATTAATTATAGATAATCATATTCCAAGAGTTCCACAACTTATTCCGAAATCACATTCAAAGTCCCCAAACGGCATAATCCGATGTGTTCTAACATCTAAACAATCCTTATTCACAATTCAAGGTGTATGTAATCATGTTCTTCAACATATATACTTCTCATAACGTCATGGATCGCAACAAACTATCAAGAATATCGAGAATACTATGATTCCATAATCATAACAACATAATCAAGACATTTGATCATCAATTCATTATCTTCCCTTAACAAAATTCCCGTAAATACCAGGAATCATCACAACAATATCAATTCAACCATCATTCATACGAAAACGTATAGAATTTCCCAAGTTCTACTCATTGAGGCATTTCATCGAACACTTTGAAGGCATAATCCAATTCAATCGATTATTCAAAGAAATACTCGAATTCGTTCCACAAAACTTCAAGAGTATTGAATAATTATGAATTTACAATAAAGTTCCATCAATAATCTGAACCAAAATGAAGCAAATCGGCCAAAACACCAAGAAACTCCAAGAGTATCCAAAAACCAAAAGTTTAGGTGTTCTTACCTTCGATCCGGGTGGAAGAATATGTTATCCATGAATCGAACTTCCAAAACATGTTGCTACATGATGTTATTACTCAAATCCACCAACTTTGCTGAAGAAATCGCGAAAGGAACGAAGAAAAACGAAAAATGACAAGGATGACTTCGTCCAGGCCTTATATAGGCCGAGACCTGCCGGTACCTTACGTACGTAACCGGCGGGTCCTTACGTACGTAGCCGGCCGCGGCCTAACCTTCTGTCCATTTTGGCCGACAACCTTATGTACGTAACCGGAAGCTGCTTACGTACGTAACGGGCACTTACGGCCGTAACCGGCCACAGCTTTACGTACGTTATCGGCCAGTCTTTACGCCCAGCGAGTCACTGCCGACCGTGATCGGCCACCCCTGCGAGGTACTACCGACCATGCTCGGCCACTGCAGGTCCTCTCGGCCACGATTCGGCCAGCCGCCCCGTAACGTACGTAACACTTATTTCGTTGCGTACGTAATACGTACGTTGACTTGCTACAGTATTATACTCGTATTACGTACGTAATACACCCTGTATAACGTACGTAACTCCATCCGTTGACTCACCTGTCCACATCCGCGCCGAAAGCCGCCTACACCGGGCCCCACTATCTGATCACAACTCGGTCCTGTCTGATTCCTCTTGTTACGTACGTAATGCCTTATGCATAACGTACGTAAAGCGTATAATTTAGCGTACGTAAGTCCTTAAACTTAGCGTACGTTAATGGCTCTATACTTAGCCAAAATCCAACTGTTCCTGCCTGTCTCGACATACCGAAAACACATACACATACTGAATACATATACTGGATCCAATAACATTCTTATACGATATACTCTATATCGAAAGTACGATAACCTGATACACGATATCCTCAAATGCAACTGTCGACCAGATACGACAATTATACCGATACTGACATCTCAGTCCTTTATTTATTTTATCCATACTGTACAGATTCCACGCTGTACAATATAACTCGGATAAAATAATATCAAACAATAGTAGTAGAAATTCCGGATATTACAGTTTAGTCATCATAACCGGGAGGCTAGGCAAAATGCAATGAGGGTTTTGATGACAACCCAAATGTCTGAAGGGACCCTAGTAAGGATCACGTTCTTAAAATAATGTCTCATTTGAACGAACTGAGCATACTGTGGCCCACTATCGATGCGGAGTCGCAGATCGATATTATCTTGGGCAGTTTACCAAGAAGCTTTGAGCAGTTACGCCTCAACTACAATATGAATCGTAGGACTTACACATTGGCGGAACTTCTGACAGAGCTTCAGTCTGCCGAAGGCCTCTTCAAACAAGGTTATCATCAAATTCTTGCGGCAACCGGTGTTGCTTCTTCAAAACTCAAATGGGGAAAGAAGAAAAAGCAGGTTGGCCAGAAGCAAGTGGCAAACTTCAAAGCTAAGTGCAAGGCTCCTCAGTCAAAGGCTCCTCAGTCCGAGGCAAACAAAAAGCCGAACGACAAGTGCTTCAATTGCGGTCCGAAAGGGCATTTCAAGAGTGACTGCCCTATGAAAGGTACATCTCATGCACTAGTGGTCAAAACATGTTTGGCTGCCTGTTCTATCACTTCGTGGATAGTGGATTCGGGCTCCACTGATCATGTTTGTTATGACTCGCAGGGGTTCCAAGTAACCAAGGTACTTAGTGTTACAATAAGTTGGGGCGACTATTCCAGGCTGAAGGCTGTTGCAGTGGGAGTCGCGCAGTTAAAAGTTAATGATAGGTTTTTAGTTCTAAATAATGTATTATTGGTACCCGATTTTAGAATGAATTTAATTTCAGTTTCTAAATTGCGTCGCGATGGATATTCTGTTTCTTTTGAAGATAATGCAATTATTAAAAGAAATGGTGAATGTGTTTGCGGGAGTACTTATAATGAAGAACTTTATATCATTAATGCTACACCAGCTCCCTTGCATATTATAAATCACTTAATTCTTTGACTAATCATAATAAAAGAAAATAGCCTTCGATCATAAATCAAACATATTTGTGGCATTTACGATTGGGCATATTAACCTTAGAAGGATTCAAAGATTGGTGAGCGATGGCCCATTGGATTCACTCCAAGTTGAGTCATTTCCAACCTGCGTATCTTGTCTAGAAGGTAAAATGACTAAAAGGGCTTTCCAAAGCTAAAGAAATCGTGCACAAAATGTATTAGAATTAGTACACACCGATGTATGTGGTCCAATAAATATCCAGGCTAAGGGTGGTTTCGAATACTTCATCACATTTATAGATGATTATTCGAGATATGGATATATCTATTTGATGCGACGTAAGTCTGAATCTTTTGATAAGTTCAAAGAATTCAAGGCTTAAACGGAGAAGCGTCATGGACAGAGTATCAAGTCACTACGATCTGATCGTGGTGGCGAATACCTTAATGGAGAGTTTTTGGATTTCTTGGCACATGAGGGGATTACTTCCCAGCTCACAGCGCCTGGTACACCATAACAAAATAGTGTTGCTGAACGAAGGAATCGTACTTTATTAGAGATGGTTAGGTCAATGATGAGTTATTCTGATTTCCCTATTTCGTTTTGGGAATACGCCTTGGAAACAGCAGCGTACAATCTAAACTTGATGCCTTCGAAATCAGTTCCAAAAACACCCACAGAACTGTGGAATGGGCGCAAGCCCAGTCTAGGACATGTTTGGATTTGGGGTTCACCAGAACACATGCTGAATAAGGAAGCTGATAAGTTGGCATCTCGTACAGAAGTACGAGTGTTTGTGGGATATCCAAAGGGAACGAAGGGTGGCCTAAGAAAGTCATTGTTAGCACCAATGTCCGATTCTTAGAGAAGGACTATGTAATAAGCCACAAGCCTAGGAGTGAGGTCATTCTAGAATAACTTAGGGGCGATATTTTGACAATACCAATTATGCAAATACCTATTGTACCACGTATCGACATTATTGTGGATACGCAAACCAAGGACACGCCTCGTCGTAGTGAGAGGGTTGTTCGTCAACCTGAACGTTTCATCGGAGTGGGAGCGTCTTCGGACCACTCCCCGGACCAGGATGAAACGGATCCATGTACGTATAAACAGGCAGTTCAAGACAAGGGTGCTGAATCTTGGAAAACAGCAATGGAATCCGAAATGGAATCTATGGATTCTAATCAAGTGTGGCAGCTAGTAGAGCTACTTAATGGGGTAAAACCCATTGGAAGTAAGTGGGTTTACAAGCGTAAGAGAGGATCGAAAGGGAAGGTTGAAACCTTCAAATCAAGGCTTGTTGCGAAAGGTTATACTCAGAAGGAGGGCATCGACTACGATGAGACCTTTTCGCCAGTAGCCATGCTTAAATCGATCCGGATTCTCTTAGCTATAGCTGCGCATTTGGATATGGAGATTTGGTAGATGGATGTCAAGACTGCATTCTTGAACGGGAGTCTTGATAAGGAAATCTACATGCGCCAACTTGAGGGATTCATTGCTGAAGGAGAGGAGCACTTAGTGTGCAAGCTTAAGAGAGCCATTTATGGTCTCAAGCAAGCATCAAGGTCTTGGAACATGCGATTTGATGAGGTCATTCAATCGTATGGTTTTGAACAGTGTCCTAGTGAGGTTTGTTTATACAAAAAGTGCGATGGAAACGTGTTAGTGTTTCTTATACTGTACGTAGATGATATACTTCTAATTGGAAACAATGTGAAGGTATTATCAGACATAAGGGTATGGATGTCTGAGCAGTTCGATATGAAGGATTTGGGAGAAGCCGGGCACATCCTTGGTATTAAGATCTTTCAAGATTGCAAGAAAAGGATTTTGTGCTTATCTGAGGTATCCTATATCGATACGATGCTAAAGCGGTTTAGCATGGAGAATTCCAAGAAAGGTTTCTTACCTTACAGACATGGAATTCAGCTATCTAAGGCTATGTGTCCTAAGACACATAAGGAGATAGATGACATGGAGCTGATCCCTTATGCTTCGGCAGTGGGAAGCCTCATGCATGTTATGCTTTGCACTAGGCCTGATATCTGTCATGTTGTAGGCATGGTGGCAAGATATCAGTCGAACCCAGGACCGGGACATTAGATTGCTGTCAAGCATATACTCAAGTACCTGAGAAGGACTAGGGAGCATATGCTTGTATATCAATCAGATACACTTTGTCCTTTGGGTTACACTGACTCGGATTTCAGTGCGGACAAAGAAAAGTCGAAATCAACTTTCGGATATATTTTCACTTTGGGAGGTGGAGCCATCAGTTGGAGGAGTGTGAAGCAGAAATGCATAGCAGACTCTACCATGGAAGCCGAGTATGTAGCAGCCTCAGAGGTAGCTAAAGAGGCGGTATGGCTCAAGTACTTCCTAAAGGATTTGGGTGTGATTCCCAATTTGCCTAGGAGTATTACACTTTATTGTGATAATACCGGTGCTGTTGCAGATATGAAGGAACCACAGACCCACAAACCAAGCAAACATATCAAGCGCAAATATCATATCATTCGAGATTTTGTGAAGAGAAGGAAGATTATTGTATCCAAGATAGCATCTGAAGACAACCTAGCTGATCCTTTCACGAAAGGGTTGCCCTCAAAGTCATTTGAAGGGCATGTGGAAAGAATGGGGTTGAGATGTATGGCAGCATTGCTTTGAGTATAAGTGGGAGATAGATAGACATAGTCTAGATAGTATACTTCAAAAGCATGCTTTGATTATAAGTGGGAGATTGTTAGGGTTGTATACATCAAAGCATACTTTATGCTTGTATTACCTAATTTCCCGATCTTTATCTATGAGAATATTTAATTCATTTATCACATGTTTTGCATATTTATTCACGCTATGGTTATGCAAATGTAGTCTAAATTACTTTATATTGTAGATAATGTGGTGTGACGTGTCACACAGAAGATCACATTATTGGTTCCTTATATAGTAATATTTAGTTCACAATCTATATAACATTAGACCGTTATGTGAGAGGTTCTAATATATGCTTGAGGTTGGTTGGTCTTGACCATTAACATATATTAGCGTATTCGCTATACGTTGAACAGGATCGAGGTGAGATAGATTCTTCTGTACTGACTATAAGAAGAACGTACATCTCGGACAATTATTATTTCTTAATTCTAGTGATTAATATTTAATTATATATATTTAATATTTATTGCTTTGATTTATCATGGGTGAGAGCCACAATGATTGACTCAATATGCTCGATATTTTGGGCAATATTATTATTTATATATTAATTAATATTATAACTAGAAATCGTGTCCCGACCAGTCGGGTTGATCATGTCCCTTGAGGCACTCGAAAGGATTATTATATTAAACCCTGCAGGTGGAATTAATTTTCTGATATAATAATAAAGGTCGAGTGGTATACTCATATATATAACACATTAATTAATTAAAAGTTCTCAGTAGCTTAAATTAATTAATGGACATGGAATTTCTTAAACACGAAAAATAATTAATTCAAAAAGGAGCCCAATTTCGTAATTTGGGATTTTGGTAGGAAGTGGAGTACAAACTTTTGAGTGGACTAAGTTGATATTTAATAGAGTCATTATATTAGGAAGAGTTCTAATATAGGAAGATGACATCTATTAAGAGTCCTTACCATATCCTCCTTAAGATCCTTAGTAGTAGTCCAAGAGTCTATAAATAGGACATCAAAGGGGGTAGGCCGATTTTATCATTATTCCAAGGTTGTGAGATTGATTTTTTCATCTTGTGTTTAATTGTAGATCAAGACTTGTGTCTTTGATTCTACAATTTAGATAACACATTAATTTACTTAAGAGTGTTCATAAAATACTAAAAAGCAAATAAAAATCGAGTGACTCTCATCAAAGGAGAATTCGGCCGATCCATTGTTGTCCAAGTAACATCCGGTAGCTCATTGCCCACACAACGTCCGAGTGAAGGCGGATCATACTCTAGAAGATCTTGAGGTAGAAATACAAGTAGATCAAGGAAGAGTACGAGGAGGTGTTCAATCGACCAAAAGGGAATTTCTACCACGGCGCATCTAATGTATTACTTACCAACTCACATGCGTAAATATATTTATTTGATTGTTTATTAATCTATTTAGTTAATTATTTGACAAGCCTAAATAGATTTGGTTTTTGTGTTGGTTAGTTTATAAAACTGTTCATAAAATTTTCACCAACTAGCTTCCGCTGCGTTTTATATTCCAATATTTTTTGGAATTGTACATGTCAAGGAATTGTCGTTTTGTTATTTGTATATATATTGTTGTTTCTACAATTTGGAATTCGTCAATGTTGTGAATAGTTATTTCTGAGAAAGTGTTGCACACATGGATCAACGTTGAAAGATCACCAATGCACTTGTGAACTCCTAAGATTCTGAAAGTTATTAATATGGAAGAAAATTAAGTTATGCGTATAATGATTCAAACGACGAGTCAATCGGAGTTCGGAAGAAAAACTACGATGAAAGTATCAAATACTGCACTAACAACATAAAATGTAGGACATGTGCGGCCGTAAGTCCAATAGTTACGGTCGTCACTTCTTGATGAACCTGTTTTTGGCATCCAGAGATGCTGATACGGCCTTATAATAAAGCGGTTGGGCCGTAAAATGTAAAGTACAATCGTATTTCTACAACGATCCCAGAACTATATATGCGTCTAAGGGTCCAGATTTCTCATTCTAATTCATTTCCTTCAACTTGTGGAGCGGGAGCGGCTTTGATGATGATTTGAAGCATTGGGTCCATTTTATCAACATGCGTTATTTGGGAGGTTGTCTATCAAGTTTATAACATGTTCCTTGTCAAATTGAGGTAATTTTCACTTGAACTTACACTTTGGGCTAAATGTTGGTTGTTTGTTCAGATCTTCATTTTATGTAATGTTTTAGGACTAAATTCGAGTCCATTAATGGATTGGCAACTAATTTGGAATTCAAATCATTCGGTTGATCCATAGAAACTCATAGTAGTGCTTGATCCTAAGGTGTTTGATGATATGTTCAAATGAATTTTGGGAATGGGGTTTTTGTTGTTTTTTCAACTTAGAATTTATCGGGTTTGGTAGTGGTTATCTTGTGTACATGTTGAGGTTGGAAATGATGAATTCATCCAAGGCAATTGAGTATTGGACCAGAAAATCATTAAACGCAGAGTTATATCTCCGAATTGAGTCTAGGTAAATACTCTACTCAATTTGCTATATGAATTCGTGCATTTGGAATATTTATGAATGAATAGGGTGATGTGAAAATGACTTGTTCATCCATGTAGGACCAGACAGGTCTCTGGGGATCTATGATTTGTGCACTGGGTCATGAAAGTTGCGAGTGAGTTTTTCACACAGGGAGGTGTCGAGGGGGTCTCTATGTTGGAACATTTTATTTCACATAAATATATTAAAGGATTTTGATGATGTATTGATGATCAAAGAAAAACAACAATTAGACAGCAACCGTCGAAGACTAGAGAGTAAGACAAAAATTCAAAAGGAAAGCAAAAGAAAGAAAATAAAAGGAAAAGAAAAGGCGTAATCATAAATATAGTGAAATGATTAAAGTAAAAGAGGAAAAACATTGGTAAAGCAAAAGTCAATGAAATGATTATTTAGGACACTTTTGACTGTGATACAAACTCTACGGAGGATACGCAACAAACCAGAAGTAACCAAAGCAAAAAAGAAAATAAAGATAACGTTCGCTATCAAGTAGATTAACATACTCAAGAATTACAACGAAGAAATCCGAAGAATGAAATTCAGGTATGTTAACGCACGCTACAAGAAAGAACAACATACGCTAACAGAACCACTTAACGTACGCTACGCGCATTGTATTATGGCCGCTATGAAGTTAGAAATGCGAATTCAAATATCAGCCCGTTAGAGGTTTCTAGAAGGTCAAAGTCAGCACTCTCAACATTCATATGACCGTTCAACATAACATACGCAACTTGAAGAGATAATGCACGCAATGGAAGAAAACGTAGCTACTGGAGTGCACTGAACATATGATAACATACATTACTGTGCAAGGTTAACGTACGCAGCATCCTTAACTTACGCTAATGGTACAGTATAGCATGTGCTATGAGACATTAGGCAGCAACGGCTAGTTAGGCTTCGGAGCTTATAAAAACCACTTCATTTGGCATTCAACACAGAACATCAAAAATAATTCATATATATCTAAGATACTTATATACATTATTGTTGTTGTAATTGAGCTTAATTGGAAAGAGTTTGAGTGTTTGATTCACTCATTGTTGTTACCCGAAATATTATCCGAAGATAGATATTCCTGGAACGGTCGAGCAACAGCAAATTGCGAGAGCACGTCCGTGGGAATGGAAATAACGCAAGGTTTGCCGGGTTTGTTAGGCCCGGACTTGAATGCTCTCGCGAGATGTTATTAATATGAATACGTTTGAGTACAAATATCAATGTAGGAATGTGATTACAATGAGTGTAAAAGATCCTAGTTATCTAGCTCTTGAGCGAAGCTTTGTGTGTTCTTGTTCTCGTTTCTGCCGACCGTCTTAGGATTAAGAGGTTCCGAGAGTGAGAGATGAACAGTTGTACGAAGAGTATAGCGTTGCCAAGAGAGAAAGCCAAGCTTGTAAGAAAATCCAGACAAAATCACAGAGTTTTCCAAGTGTAGGCAGCCTTGTATTTATAGGAGCTGAGATGCTCTTTTTCTGACGGGCGATCGCCTTTCTTGTAATATAATAAGGGGCAATCGTCTTTCTGCACATGGGCTGTCTGCATTAAAGTCCGCGGCTGCTGCTGGCAGCCAGCTGTGCGGTCCAATGAGGAGCCTGCACGCGTCCTGAGTCGCTGTCCCGGGTGGTCCCACTTGCACCTTTCGGCGGGTCTGTCGGTAGGTGAGTAGATGCTTGACAGGCTGTGGTCAACGATCCATGTCTTGCGGCGCCTTTTCCGGAGCTGCATGTGGGACTCTGTTCGAGCTTCTTCCTTCGCCGACTGGACATGCTGGCTTTGCGTGGCCTGAGGTGATCGTCATTGGCCGGGCACCAGAGTCGATCGCCAAGTGCCAAGAGATGATCTCCTTGGATGTCGATCGCTCAGCACTGGGTCTTGACCTGGGACCCGAGATCGGCCAATTCTGCCTTGGTCTATTTGGCTCTGGCTCGGTCGCCCGGTCTTTGTGCCGATCGCCTGTTGAGGTATATAAATCTCGACACAACACTCATCTATACACGAGAGAAAAGAAATGATTGCATTGATTCGGTGTTATTAGGATCGTGGATCCGACATTGTAGAATCATGAACTAAATCATGTGAGGTTTTTCTAGTACTGATAAAAAGCTAGAAATGATTTATCTTGGATCGATAGAAGACGAGATTGTAATACCTCGGACCGATCGAAGAGAAGGTGGAAAAGTTTATCTTGAACCTATAGAAAAAGATAACGAACGATAGAGGACGTAGGCAAGTTGCCGAACCTCTATAAATCTCTGTCATTTATTTTCCACACTTTTCTATTGCTTCCGCGCAAAGGAGTTCATTACTCTTCACCGCACTATTCAACCTCCTTCTAGTGGCAGTACCAACCCAACACTCTCGAGATATGTGGTGGAATGTGGATTACATTGTGTGTGAACTATTTTTGAAACGTGAATCGATTGTATAATCCGGAATTTGTTATCGTGAACAATTCTTTTTGGACATGCTTTGAATGTTGGAATTATATATCATTTTATTACAATACTTGCACTAGCAAGTTTCAGTTGTCAACGCCTTCGGGGGTGGACATGGAGCAATCACAGGTTCGACACAAGAGTGAAGAGAATCATTAACTATACTAGATGTTTGAGAATTTTGAAGTTATTTTGTGTATTTAAATTGTCATTATGTACTTAAGTAAAAAAATAATTGTCATATTTTTAAAAAGTCGGAACATTAAGAATAACAATGTTTATTAAAGAATGTCATACTTATTTAATTGTTTTTTTTTCGTTACTGGAGTTCTATTTCAAGTGTGATATCTTTGTTTCGAACTGTAATGTTGTGATGTATATAACCTTGTGAACTCTTGGTGGGAGAGTTACGGTGCTGTAGTACGCCTCGAATGTCTTGAGGTGTTATATTAAATAATGTGATTGTGACTGTTTGATTTGATTATGTATTTTTAATGAAATATTACTCTTCTAAATTGGTGATTTTTGGGTGAAATGTTCGCTTTCAAGAGAGCAGAGGGAGTATTATCAAATAATGGCATAAAAGAAATACTGACGATAGCGAAATATGAAGCAATAATAAAAGTGAATAAAACGCAACTCTTAAACCTTTATTTATTGCAAGTGTACTAATTAAGCAAGAAAAAAATGCTACTGAAACATAAATGACAAAATATTAAAATTCTAAACAAACTATATTAGGAAATAACCTAAAATACTAAATGTTATCCTAATATTTGAATTTCTTCTTGATTTACATCATTCTCCCCAACTTAAAAATGTGAGCTCTTGCGACTGTGTAAAAATATGATCACGAATTGAGTTTGGGAATATTGGTGGAACTCCTTAATAGTATACGAATATGGAAGACCTCTCCATCAAAACAAGGTAAAATTTTATTCCATCAATAAATAAACATAACTTAGGACGACCCTTCTAATGCACCAAATAGAATTGAATTTGTCACCACAAGTTAAGAACATATTTAAAATTTAGATGTGCATTCCAATGTATGAGATATCATTGAATATCATGATCAACATGAAAAAAATTTCCTGCAACTGCCTTAAATTTCCTTTCCTTTGCTTTCCGACCAAAAACATACTTTAAACATTTTTCATCCATCTTTTGTCCGAGGAGGTGTGACAAAATCTATCACAAAAGGAAAATCATATGAAGAAATAAGATCAACTCCACAAGAATCTGCATTAATTATAACGAATTTTCCACTTTGAGAGATAGGAGCTCCAAGAAAATATTCTGCAATTTGTTCCGGTGACTCATCAGTATTAAGCTCGATGACATTCAATATCTTTTTGTGGTTCTACGATCTCCATAATACTAATAGGACGTGATGCGAAAGGAGATAAAACAAAGTTATCACGAGGCTCAACAATAATCTGAACACTTGAAGTGACGGTTATATAGCCTTCATTTGGTTGTGTTTCTTCAATTAAGTACGGTGCAAGCTTCTTCCCATCACAACTTTGAAGCACTATTTCAGCTAGCATTTTGGAAGTGAACATATTATTACTTTTCAAAGCTTCGCCAAAGTGGAAAAATGAGGTTTTGTAATCTATCATCTTCAATTTCTTCATATACATATGCCGTAGTAGTTTCCATACGCACAAATGAGACGAATCCATGAGACACACGTATACCACTCGAAAAATATTGGAACATCTCAATAATCAGCTGATACAAGTCTAAATCTAACATATCCAAGAAGTAACTTTATTGTACCATAGACGTCACAATAGCAATATTTTTCTCGTATACGCGACTAAATGTTTTTGGCATATTCAAACATGAAACAATCAATTGAAATACTTGTTTCATAGTTGCAGCATCATATGGAGTATTGGTGGATTAGTTCGAATTATTTCACTAAGGCAAGAAGCAACACCTACTCCCGCCTGGATGTCGGAAAAGCTTATCTCCAAGCAACTTCTTCTTTAGTATGGAGAGAACCATTTGCATAACATCAGTAGATGATTGATCCACTTTCCATAACGGTGCATGCTCTTCATCAAGATCATAAAGTATATTGTATCTAGAGACAATTAAAGTTGAAAAATCATATATGCAACTCTATATACAGTTGAACTTCTATAAATTAATACAGTTGTGACCGGAAAAAGTATTAATTTTAGAGAGGTATTAATTAATCGATAAGTTAATAATTTATTAATTTAAAGATTTATTTTATATTCAACCAATTAAAAATTAATTACATCAAAATTTAAGATGATACGGTACCATTAGAGCCGGTTACGCGAAAAGAAGCAATAGAAGCGTCGAAAATCCTTCATAATTTTTTCATGCAGTCAGAGTATACCACACCAGAGCTTTTAAGTGCAGTGAAAAAAGTGAAAAATGAGATTCGTTTTGATTTAAATTTCAATAGAAAACAATCAACACTAGAATCATATTTTACTACGTTGTCTTAGTTATATTTGTAATTTTCTGAGATTATTAATATATGTTGTTTATGGGACCCTTGATTTATAAAGGGGTCTAAAAAATTATTATCTTATCAATTTATCGAAATTATTAAGTTATGCTTGGCACTACCAAAATTCACACTTTAGCCGACGACTTAAAGTGGTCGGCTAAACCCCAAAGTCGTTGGCTAATCTCGCCAGCCGTCGGCTAAAAAACCGTCGGCCGATATTCGTCGGCCAAGGTTTAGCCGACGACTTTTTTGGTAGTCGTCGGCTAAAGTTCAAAGTTTAGCCGACCACTACAGCAAGGTCGTCGGCTAGAACCTGTTGGATAAAAAAAAAAATTTAGCCGACGACCTTATCGAGTCGGTCGGCTAAAACCTGATTATTAAAAAAATAAAAAAAACTTTAGCCGACGACCTTTACAAGTCTGTCGGCTAAAACCTGATTATTAAAAAAATAAAAAAAACTTTAGCCGACGACCTTTAGATATGTCGTCGGCTAAAATCTGTTTTTAGAAAAAAAAAATACACTTTAGCCGACGACCGTCTTATATGTCGTCGGCTAAAACCCTTTTTAAAAAAAAAATAAATTACTTTAGCCGACGACCTTTGTAAAGTCGTCGGCTCAAACCTAATATAATTTTTTTTTTTTTCAGATTTTGGGATCCCAAAACCTGTATTTTTTACACCTGCAATTTTTATACACCAGCTCTCATTATCAACAACAATCAACGCGCAACACATTCAACTAATACCATCAATAATATGCCCAACATTATATGCAACACAACGCACAACACATTCAAGAACATTAATTTCATCAACATACTAGTAGCGTCAACAAAATCACTTACACAATTGTAACACAAATATAAATATACAAGAGTACTACAACAACACAACTACAATCCACTGCCAAAATCATCTAAATGTCGAAATATAGTAGTAGAAGGATTATCACCATCCCCTAGATCCTCATCACGAGGCTGTGAAGATGGGGTCTGTCCGAAGAGAGAAGGCGGTGGAGCAGGTGCCTGCAGTCCAGCTTGAGTAATGGTTTGAGTCAGCATCATCATATAGTCCATCATGGCCTGCTGCTGTCTCTGGAAACTCTCTAACCGCGACGCAGTCCTCTGCTCGCTCTCATGTAACCGCGTCTGAGTCCTCCTTTCATTCTCAGCTCGGAGCTCCCTCTCCGCCCTCAACTGCTCCTCGAGATAGGCAGTCCGTGCATCCCGTCCGCGAGGGCGCTGGAAGCCGGGGGTATCTTTCAATACATGGTGACCCTCGGCTCCCATCATCTTAGTGCGGTACCGACTACCTCTAGGAGGGTAGACGGTACCCCACACCCTAGCGCGAACATAAGGATCGGCCTGATCGATCTGTCCAATGGCATAATCGAGGTCGGTCTCCGCTAAGTCCGGATACTGCTCCCGAGCAATCTCAGCAAGCATCCTCTGAGACTCCTCCCGCACACGCTCCTAAGTTAATATGAAAATAAATATTTCAATATCAATAAAAGTATGATACAAAGGCATTTATTTTATTACCAAAATAAAATAAAAAAGACTTACATGCTCCTCGGGACGGTTCAGATATGCTTTCTGAGTCACGTAGGCAAATACGTCCAACGAATCAGAAGAAATGGCCTCGTGCGCAACTCGATAACGACCGGAACCCAAACCGTGATGATGGTCGATCAAAGACGATTGGTCGTGTTGGTCAAGCTAGTCGCCTTCAAAAAATATTATTTAGAATCGAGTTTATATTTAGAATTAAAAAAATAAAAGCGAAATATTATTATTTTTATTAAATACTAGCGCTTTTTTAATAAATAAAATACAATATTCAGATTTTTATTTTTTTATGGAAAATAATATTCTAGTTTTTATTTTTATTAAAACAATTTATTTCCACTTTTGAATAAAAATTCCGATTTTTTAATATTAATAATATTCCGTAATTTAAAAAAATACCTGAAGTTCCGATTTTTCTAATTTAAAAAAATCGGAACTTCAAGTATTTTTTTAAATTCTGAAACATTAATTTAAAAAAATCGAGTTTATATTTAGAATTCAAAAAAATAAAAACTGAAAGAGAAAGAATGAAATGAGGGTATTTTAGTCATACCATGAACTATGGGTCGCGAAAATGGGCGCGTAGCCACTTCCACTCGTACTTCCGGAACTTGAATTCTTCTGGGGTAGCCTCTCGGGTATCACCCCAGTCCGTCTGCACATGTGCATCTCATTTTTCCAAGATTTGTACCTACAACACACGTTGCACAACATATATCATTCGTAAGAAAAAAAATTACGCAAACAATGTAGATACAAAATAAATTAAAATGACTTACTTGGTAGACTGCACCTCGTCACACCAAGTACGTAGTAGAGAGTCGGGAATGACAAACCACACCTATGAACAGCATAAATACGCAATAATTTAAAAACATCACATATTGCATTTTCAAGAACTACGTGTTGATTGAAAAACACTTATTAAATATTTATTAACTTACCGACATAGCATTGTTCAAAGCATCCTTCACGCATCATGCACGCCCCCAATCGGGCCACAAAACGGGGACTCTGTCCCGAATGACAAAGCCAACATTACGGCTATATGACGCCGCAGCGTCAAAAGACATCACCGGCCGGCCGTGTCTGTCTAGAGGAATCTCATAACGGCCATGCTTACTTACGTACGAGTCGAGCGCCAAACCCTTTGGTGGGCCACGAGTCTTCTTCTTTTTCTTCTCCTCCTCGACTACATTTTTCCCCTTCTCCTTCTCCCTCTCTATCTCCTCGTACAGTTTCGTCTTCGAAACCCGACAACTCCGCCAAAACATGTTGTCTGGCCAAAACTCGTAGACGTACGCCTCGTCAGGGCTAATCAATCGAACGGGAACTCGGACTCCCGTCTCATCGACCTCTGGAATAGTCGGAACCATCGGAGGCATTAATAGAGTCGGCGGCGGACCGTGGGGCACCGCGGACGAGGAACTCCGTACATCTCCTGATGTGTGAGGGTTAGACGTGGGTCGGTGGGTGGGAGGCATACGAGTCTCCGGCTGCGAGGGGGTCGGCCGTGGTGTCTGAAAGGATAAACGCCGCGCTAGTGCAGCGGGCTCATCTGTCGCCCTAAAAAAAATCGTCAGCGTTCATGCCGGTAGCTTCTAGTATCTGGCGGGCACGAACGCTGCTTTGAGATATGTATAGTGTAGCAGGATCCGCCTTACTAGAGGCTGCCGAACTCCCCCCGAATCGGGAGTGGTCGACTTTGTCGATTTCTTCTCCAACGCTTTCTTTATTCTATCCATAATCTAAACAAATAAATCAAATTCACAACTCAACACAATAGTAATTATCAATGCCATACCACGTTAATCTTTCGATTAACGCCGGCTATAAAATTCCTTCCTCCTCAAACAAATTCATCAAATATTTCATCAAAACTCATTACACAATTTACCTAATTCATCAAATAATCTAAACAAATTCATCAAATTCACAATTCAACACAACAGTAATTATCAATGCCATACCACGTTAATCTTTCGATTAACGCCGGCTATACAATCCCTTCCTCCTCAAACAAATTCATCAAATTTACAACTCATTAAATACAAAATATTGAAAATACTAAATTCATCAAATATTGCATCACAACTCATTAAACAATTTATCTAATTCATCACATAATCTAAACAAATTCATCAAACAAATACAATAAATTCAACAAACAAAATAAAAAAAATAAGGAAAAGGGTTACCGCGTCGGTCAAGCGGCGCAAGGCGAGGGCGTCTAGCTGGGCGACGACGGCCGGGCGGGCGGCGGGGCTGGGGCTCGTACAGGCGGCGGGACGGCGGCCGAGCGGGCGACGGTTGGGTGACGGGGGTTGGGGGCTGGGTGACGATCGGCAGGACGGGGGCTGGGTGACGATCGGCGGGACGGGGGCTAGGTGACGGGCGGTTGGGGGCTGGGTGACGATCGGCGGGCGACGGCTAGGTGACGGGCGACGGCTAGGTGAAGGAGAAAATAATACAAGTTGGGAAGGAGAAAACGTATAAAAGGTGGGGTTTAGCCGACGACAAGATCTACGTCGTCGGCTAAAGTTTTAAAAAAAAATTATACTTTAGCCGACGACATTCCAATAGTCGTCGGCTAAACCCCAACAATGACCCGAGCGTGTTAGACAACACGGTCGGGTCAGCATACAAACGTGTTTTCGCCGGCGTGCGACACGGGCCGTGTCGTTGGACACGATCGGGGGTTTAGCCGACGACTCTATTCATGTCGTCGGCTAAAGTTTAACCTTTTTTTTTTTAAAAAAACTTTAGTCGACCGTGTCAGGAGACACGGGCCGTGCCGCGCCTGTCCAGAAAGGGAAAACACACTGTATGCCTGACCCGACCGTGTTTTCTAACATGGTCGGGTCATTGTTGGGGTTTAGCCGACGACTATTGGAATATCGTCGGCTAAAGTATAATTTTTTTTTTTAAAAAACCTTTAGCCGACGACGTAGATCTTTTCGTCGGCTAAACCCCCCGATTTTTTTTTAATAATATTATTGATATTATATTAATGTTATGATTATTATTATTATTATTATTTTTTAATTATATTTAACAAATGAAAATATACATCTACTAAATTTATGGCTCATAGTTTGAGTCATCACTACAGTCTGTCTCATTATCTGAGTTGATATCCGGCAACATATGCCTCAAGTCGTCCACATTATCGTCATCATAATTTTCAAGTAATTCGTTTGTATCAACGTCAACGTACCCGCGAGCATCACCACGGAGTCGGACGACTCGTTCTTCAGGAACATTATTCATTGTAATTGTCGTTGATGGTGGAATATTTGCTGTATTTGGCTCTTGATAAGCATCATCGTCATCAGTACTTGTTGTTTCTCCCAGTGTAGCAGCACTAAAAATATTCCTCGTTGTCATAACGTTCACTATCTTCCATGTGCCTTTCTTCACCAAGTCGTCCAAATAATACACCGACTTTGCTGATGTAGCAAATACAAAAGGATCACTTTCATACCATGAAGTGGAAGTGTCAACAGATAACAGCCCGTAGTCGTATTCCATATCGGTTCCAAGACTGGTGTCGTACCATCGACACTTAAATAAGTAAATTTTCATGCCTTCCCCGTAAATTAGTTCTACCACTTCCAAAAGAACACCGTAATATCCACCATCTATCATAACCCCAGAATTTTGACTTCTTTTTTGGTCTCTCTCAAGACATACGAATGTGACACCGCTGACTTTGGCCATCGAATAAATTCTTGACATAACCGGCTTCATAGAAAGAAGCATAAGTTCACGCGACCAGTTAGGGTGTCCGTCATCTTGTATGTGTGTCATCTGTCGTAAATAAACTTTTTATGTAAAAAAATATCTTAAGTCCAAAATCAATAGCAACTGAATGTATACGTACCCATTCTCCAAAATAGTCGGCAAAAGTGTCATTGTGGAATCTAGTGTCACCTCGCACCATATCGCATGACAAGTGGATGTCTTTCCAGTACTGAACTTCTGGACAATTGAGCAATATCCACCAATGTGCAATTCGTGACTCGTACGGGTCTAATTGTCTTCCTGGCAACCTCCCATAGACGTCAACCTCAGTGGATATGATAGAAAGATTGAATTGTATTTTATCTGCTGGAATAGAGCGGGAAGGGGGCTCGAAGGTGCCCAAATACAACTTGATATGCGTAATACACTCCGACGCAAGGTAAGATTCTGCAATGCATCCTTCTGGTGCAGACTTATTGGCCACGGAGTCTTTGTAATCACCGAGTTGCCTGTAATATTGTCATTGTGTTAATCATACTTAATTTGACAATATATATATATATCATACAAAATTATGTTACCTTTCAACCGGGTACATCCACGTGTAGTGCATTGGACCAGTGACCAATAACTGCCGGGGAAGGTGGATCATGAGGTGAGGCACGAGGTCAAAAATGTTTGGAGGAAATATTCGCTCAAACTTGCACAAGATATAGATGATCTCATCTTGCATTTTACGCAAATCAGATCTCTTCACTTCTCTCGTACATAATTTCTGGAAAAATCAAACTAAGGTTGTCCCAACCACACTTTCGCAAACATTCTTTTCAATGTGCATGCCATCTCATTGCTTTTTCCGTGTGAGGAGACATAAAAAGCCGTTCCAACCTGTCCTTCAGTGGAAAATACCAAAGTACCTTCACCGGTTTCTCTTTTCCAGAAGGAGTGATCCTATATCTCTCTGTATCACATACAGGACATCTCGTGAGGTCTTCATTAGCATGCCCCCAGAATAGAACACAATCATACATGCAGACGTGGATCTTAATGTAGGAAAGACCAAGATCTTTTAAAATTCGTCTCATTTTTGAATATGTATTAGGAAGATGATGACCCTGTGGAAGCATATTACTCGTAAGCTCCAAGTAATCATCTACAGACTTGATGGATGATTTGTTTTCCACCTTTAATCTCATTGTTTCCATGACACAATCAAGAACAGTCATGTTACACCCTGGGTATAGAGGGGTCTGTTGGTGTTGAATTAGCTTGTTGTACCTGTCAAGCCCAGCAGTATTGCAAGGCAACGGTCTACGGGGTCGTGGGATTGGCTCAGTTGGTACAAACGTCTCGAAAAAACCAAACACATCATCAATCAACCTCCTCTTCGGATCGGTGAACCCGTCGGTACCACTAAATTGTCCGTGATCATACGGAATAACAGAATTCGGTGCTTCACCGTGGTATATCCAACATGTATATTTACTCCAAAAATCATTCTTCTTTAGGTGTTCCCAGACCTCATCAAATGGAAAACGAAACATATCACTGCGACATCTACATTTATTACACGGACAGTAGTGCAACGTATTACCATTGTCGTGCTCTTTTACAAATCTCATAAACTGCTTCATCCCATCCATTACACTTGGATCCCATTTTCGTAACCCAATCCAACTCTTGTCCATCCTGAAAATGTATACATTTTCCAATATTAATCCAACTAACTAATATTGTTCAAATTATAAATGAAATCACAACAAACAATTAATCATAATGATTATCATCATAAAACTTAATCGTTTTACATAAAAGCTTTCGAATGTACAACATGAATAATACAAAGTTTCGAAATCACAATAAAAAATACAATAAAATACGTACCTTAATCGAAATGGTGATTATAACAACGGTAGAAACCTTCGTCACTCCATTAGCACAACTCAAAGTAGCAACTCACAAGCTTTTTTTTCGGGAATAACCGCGGGATCGGGAATAGAAATGTGCTCTTTAGCGGGAGAAGGGCAAGATTGGGTTGGTGTTCCCGAACTATATATAATTTTCACTTGGAGGTTTAGCCACGACTTGATCTAGGTCGTCGCTAAACCCCATTTTTTTCGAAGGCTTTAGCCGACGGCCTAGATCTTGCCGTCGGCTAAAATGTGATTTTTTTGGGAAAGGGTTTTAGCCGACGACTTGATCTGGGTCGTCGGCTAAAACCTTTTTTTTTTGGGAAAAGGTTTAGCCGACGACCGAGATCAAGTCGTCGGCTAAAACATTTTTTTTTCCGTCGGCTAAACATTATCTAGGTCGTCAGCTAAACCTCTTTACTATAGCCGACGACTATTTTGCACTTTAGCCGACGACCTAGATCAAGTCTTCGGCTAAAACCCTTTAGCCGACGGCAACCCGAGTCGTCGGCTAAAGTGCACAGTTTAGCCGACGACACTTTAAAGTCGTCGGCCATTTTTTTCGGGTCGTCGGCTAAAGTACTTTTTTTGGTAGTGTGGGGCCCAAGTCGGGACCGAAGAAAATATTAATTTTATAAAAGTTACTCCCTCTGTCCGCCACACATGTGCAACAATTTCCTTTTCCATCCGTCCACAACCTATGTGCATTGTTTATTTTTGGCAATTTTTTTACCATTTCACAACACAAGTGGGTCCATTTACTCCACTCACAACACATCCTACCAATTAAGTCAACTCAAATATTAAAACCCGTGCCGGTCAAAAGAGTGTATATATATGATGGACGGATGGAGTATTAAGTTATCGAGTATTAATTTAAAAAGTTTACAATGTTGCTTAAAAGGATCCACATCCTCAAATGAAACCATAATCACTCGCACTTGATCTCTAAAACAATATCCAATGATCTGCAAAACAAACCCCAGAAATCAGGCCTGACCTTTACCAAACTCCCACAAAATCAAAAATACAATACGAAATTAGGCCCAAAATTGACAAATTACTAAACTGTCTACACGATGCGCCGTTGCAGCAAGTTGTCTTTCACACAAAACGCCCAGTTACGCGTTTGCAGGTCGGAGTTGTGACAGTCAGAGGTGGGGGCGAACATGACGAACGGCGGCAGAATGGACGCGGGTAGCGGATGACTGGAGTCGCGATGTTCGTCGGCAAGATCGGATTTGGTGACAATGGATCGCGACTTGGGTGTGGGATTAAGGCTGCGGTTATTTTCTCTGAAAAGAACCTCGTGATTTAGTATTTGTAGTCGTGGAGAATATTTGACGGCTGAAATTGCGATTTTCAGAGTCCGGACGGCGGAAGGCCAAAGGTAGCGGCGGAATAGCGTGGACAACTGTTGTGGCACGGCGATCGGATTTGCTGCAGTGCGTTGGAAATTGGTTTCAGAAAAATGAGTTTTTAACTCAAAATCAATTTAATGATGATAAAATATTTAATTCTTGGAAAATAAATAATAAATTGTGAATCTACGCTTCGAGAAGGTGAACGTAGGATTTTTATTTTCTCAAAACCGATTTTCGGTGAGTGAGAAATAAATTATTAAAGTTGGCCATTTAATTGAAAAGGTGAAGAGTTAACGAGGTTTGAAAACCCATCTGATATTTGGGCTAAAAGCTGTCTGATCTGGGACCTGTCTGATCTCGACTCATGTGATTGGAACCTGCTCGATCTGACTGGCCTGATCCGATACGCCCGATCTCAACTCGTCGATATGTGACATGCCCGATCTCGGGACTCCGATCCGACCCGTGTGATTTGGAACCTGTCTGATCTGGGACTCGTCTGATCCGACTCGCCTGATCTCGGAACTCGCTCGATATAGGACATGTCCGATCTCGGGACTGCCCGATCTCGACCCGATCTGATCCGAACTCCGTCTCGATCCGACTGGCCCGATCCGGAACTCCGTCTCGATCTCAACTCCGTCTGATTCGACTGCCCGATTCGACTCGTCTGATCCGACTGGCCCGATCTGGAACTCCGTCTCGATCTGTTATTTGGTCTCGTCTGAAATGAAGCAGGTTGAGAACTTTTTTTTTTCTTTTTTTTTTTGGTAAAAAAAAAAAAGAAAAAAAATGAGAACTTAGCTTGTGGAATATGACTCTTCACACTTCATAATGTAACATCCGAATTAAATGAAAATTATGGAGTTTTAATTTGTTGTAATTCCCCACCTTATGGAGATTTAATTTGTTGTAACTCTTTAGCTGGAGGATTAAAGAGAATTAATGACACTTTAATTTATTGTAACTCCCCACATGATGGAGGAATCGACCCTATAAAAGAGGTCTTATGATTTCATTTCAAACAATCGTAACATAGAAAAATACAAGCATACCACATATTGCCGCATATTTCCCTCTTGTTTCGTGCTCAGTTTCCAGCACTTGAACGTTCACCGGACTTCTGAGTTTTGGAGAGCACCTAACTCAGAAACATATAGCAGTTGATCTTGGGGACATATTGCCTGAGCCGTCTGCTCTTATACGGGGGCAAAATTATCTTACGGAAAGAGTTATCTCGCCTCTGCTAAAGTTGTAATTTTAATTCAGCTTTTTATTTTATTAAGATTGTAATAGGTTGCCTTTCTTTGTAATTTTTATTGTAATTACATTGTTGGAAATTCACAGAGGAACCAACACAGTGGTGGAGGATATGGACGGCAGGGAGCACGGCGATAACGTTGGAGCGGCGTGGCGACGGTGAACTGGGGTTTCTGTTTCGGTCTCCAAGTTGATAGGAACACGATTTTTTTTGAAAGAAAGTTCGAATAATAAGAACAAGAATTAAGAGAGAAAATCAATAATCAACGTCTAATATCAATACAGTAATAATAAAAATAAATAAAACACAACTGTTATTATACTTTTATTTACAAATTAAGAGTTAACGAGGTTTGAAAACCCATCTGATATTTGGGCTAAAAGCTATCTGGTCTGGGACCGGTCTGATCTGACCTGTCTGATCTGGGACCTGTCTGATCTGACCTGTCTGATCTGGAACCTGTCTGATCTGGGACCTGTCTGATCTGGGACCTGTCTGATCTGACCTGTCTGATCTGGAACCTGTCTGATCTGGAACCTGTCTGATCTGACCTGTCTGATCTGGAACCTGTCTGATCTGATATTTGGTCTCGTCTGAAATGAAGCAGGTTGAGAACTTAGCTTCTGGAATATGACTCTTCACACTTCATAATGTAAGTCCGAATTAAATGAGAATTATGGAGTTTTAATTTGTTGTAACTCCATACCTTATGGAGATTTAATTTGTTGTAACTCTTGAGGTGGAGGATTAAAGAGAATTAATGGCACTTTAATTTGTTGTAACTCCCCACATGATGGAGTGGAAGTGGACTCTATAAAAGGGGATCTTATGCATTTCATTTCAAACAATCAGAACATAGAAAAAATACAAGCATACCACATATTGCTCGTGCCCAGTTTCCAGCACTTGAACTTTCACCGGAGTTCTGAGTTTTGGAGAGCATCTAACTCATAAACATATAGCAGTTGTATCTTGGGGACATATTGCCTGAGCCGTCTGCTCTTATACGGGGGCAAAATTGTCTTACAAAAAGAGTTATCTCGCCTCTGCTAAAGTTGTAATTTTAATTCAGCTTTTTATTTTATTAAGATTGTAATAGGTTGTCTTTCTTTGTAATTTTTATTGTAATTACATTGTTGGAAATTCACAGAGGAACCAACAATCGTAAGACAATTTTTATTTATATTCTTTGTAATTTCCAATGGCGACCGATGCCGATGTCGCCGCTGCCACACAGCCGCTAAAGTCATGCACCTACCATTGCAGTTCAGGCTGAGAAACCCGAGAAATTTTCGGGTGTTGATTTTAAGAGATGACAGCAAAAGATGCTGTTTTATCTCACTACCCTGGGGCTTGCTGTTTACCTCAAGGATGATCCTCATGTGGTCAGTGAGACGGAAACTGATCGTACAAAGCCTTTTGCTTACGATCAATGGTTTAACGACGACTTTATGTGCCGTAATACAATATTGAATGGGCTGATTGATTCTCTGTACAACGTGTACAGTCAAATCAAGACTTCCAAAGAGCTCTGAAATTCTGTGGAGAAAAAGTATAAAACCGATGATGCTGGTGCCAAGAAATTTGTGATCGGACGCTACCTGGATTTTCAGATGACGGACTACAAAACCGTTATCGAACAAGTCCAACAATTTCAAATGATTGTGCATGAAATCAATGCTGAAGGAATGATCCTTCCTGAACCGTTTGTTGTGGGAACGGTAATTGAGAAGTTGCCTCCTCGTTGGAAGGACTTCAAAAATTACCTGAAACACAAACGAAAGGAAATGAGCTTAGAGGATTTGGTTGTTCGACTCAGAATTGAGGAAGACAACCGAAAATCTGATTCTAAGTTCAAGAGAGGCCCTATGGAGGCCAAAGTAAATTTGCTTGAACATGGGTCCTCTAGCAAAAAGAGGAAACTGAACCATGTTCAGGAAAAAGGGAAAAAGCCGTTTAAGGCAAAGAAATTTACTGGAAATTGCCACAACTGTGGTAAACCAAACCATAAGGCAAAAGACTGTTGCTTGCCAATAAGTTCAACTGGTCAGCGAAACAATGGCAAACGAGTTGCCAATGTGGTTGTACATGGCGATGTTGACATGCCAGATCTGGAGCTGTCAGCTATGGTTGAGGAGCTGGACGAGGAGGTCTCAGCCATGGTGATTGGAACTAATATGGTGTAGCATCACCGCGCCTGGTACGTTGATACTGGGGCTACTCGTCATGTTTGTTCTGAAAAAGACATGTTCTCTGCCTACACTGTTACTGATGGTAGGAAATTACATATGGCAAACTCTGCTTCTTCTGTGATTGCAGGTGTGGGGAACGTGGTCTTAAAGCTGACCTCTGTAAAGGAGCTCCTTCTTAAGGATGTGCTGCATGTCCCAGACGTCCGAAGAAATTTAGTTTCAGGCTCTTTACTAGTTAGTCATGGGTTTAGACTAGTTTTTGAGGCTGAAAAATTTATTATGAGCAAGTTTGGAATGTTCCTTGATCGAGGTTATCTTGACAGGGGATTATTCAAAATGAATGTGATGCCTGTAAGCCGTGAAGCCAAGAACAAAAATAATAATAATAATTCTCCTTCTTCTGTTTACTTGCTCGAGTGTTCAGATTTATGGCATTCTAGATTGGGACATGTTGGTCTAAAATCAATTAAAAGACTAATTAATCTAGAATTAATTCCAAAAACCCATGTTGAACATAATAAGAAATGCGAAGTATGTGTTGAAGCAAAAATGGCTAAATTGCCTTTTCATTCAGTCGAAAGGAATACTACTCCTCTAGAATTAATTCACACTGATGTGTGTGACTTAAAATTTGTGCAAACTAGAGGAGGTAAAAAATACTTCGTCACTTTTATAGATGATTGCACAAGATATTGCTATGTGTTTCTTTTGAGAAGCAAAGATGAAGCAATCGAGGCATTTAAGATGTATAAAAATGAAGATGAAAATCAACTTAACTGTAAAATAAAAGCAGTCCGAAGTGACAGATGAGGTGAGTATGTAGCACCGTTTGAACAATTATGTGCTGATTCAGGCATAATTCATCAAACGACTGCTCTTTATGCTCCTTAGTCAAATGGAGTTGCCGAAAGGAAAAATCGAACCCTGAAAGAAATGATGAATGCTTTATTAATAAGCTCAGGGTTGCCGCAGAACATGTGGGGGGGAAGCTATTCTTACAGCTAACCACATTCTGAATAAAGTACCACACAAAGGGAAAGATAAAACTCCGTATGAGTTATGAAAAGGGCGCAAGCCTTCTTTCAAATATCTTAAAGTGTGTGGGTGTTTGGCAAAGGTTGAAGTACCTGAACCGAAACAAGTAAGAATTGGTCCAAAGACAGTTGATTGCATATTCATAGGTTATGCATACAACAGTAGTACATATCGATTTCTGATTCATAAATCTGAAATTCCTGATATGCATGAAGGAACTGTCATTGAATCAAGAAATGCCATTTTCTTTGAAAATGTTTATCCTTGTAAAGAGAGGCTTGTGACAAACTCAAACAAAAGAACTCTTGAAACTGCAAGTAGTTCAAATCCTATAAATGAAGAGCCAAGAAAGAGTAAGAGAGCTCGAAAGGCTAAGTCATTTGGTCCTGACTTTAAGACTTTTGCAGTTGACGATGATCCAAAGACTATAAAGGAAGCTTATGCTAGTCCTGATGCTCCTTTTTGGAAGGAAGCTATTTATAGTGAAATGGATTCCATCATGAAAAATTCTACTTGGGAACTGGTTGAACTTCCGCCAGGATGTAAGCCTTTAGGATGTAAATGGATCCTAAAGAGGAAATACAACGGTGACTGGTCGACAGAAAAGTTTAAGGCCCGGCTTGTTGCCAAAGGGTTTAAACAGAAAGAAGGTTATGATTTATTCGATACATATTCACCAGTAACCAGAATAACTTCCATTCGAGTGCTTATTGCTATTGCTGCATTGCACAATCTTGAAATTCATCAAATGGATGTGAAACTGCATTCTTGAATGGTGAACTAGAAGAAGAAATTTATATGAAACAACCTGAAGGTTTCATTGCGTCTGGTCAGGAAAAGAAAGTGTGTAAACTGTCGAAGTCATTATATGGACTAAAACAAGCTCCTAAACAATGGCATATGAAGTTTGACACAATTATCTTGGAAAATGGATTCAAGATCAACGAATGTGACAAATATGTGTATATTAAAGGCCCACCGGAGTCATTTGTCATAGTTTGTCTATATGTAGACGATATGTTGATCATGGGTAGTAGCAATGAAGTAATTGTGAATACAAAAAGGATGTTAAGTAGAAACTTCGACATGAAGGATTTGGGTTTAGCTGATTTAATTCTTTGAATTAAAATTATCAGAAAGTCAGAAGGTATCTTCTTATCACAATCTCATTATGTTGAGAAAGTGCTCAAGAAGTTTAACGCTTTTGACAGCCCACCTGTTAAAACACTTGTTGATACCAGTATTCACTTAAGTAAGAACAGAGGTGATCCAGTGGCTCAAGTCGAATATTCAAGAGTAATCGGAAGCCTGATGTACATTACAAATTGTACACTGATTAGTGCATAATTGATCTAAAATTCATATACAAAATATTCATTTTTCCGGGCATAATTGTACTGATTTGTGATTAAAAATATATATTTTACAGATATGTCCAAACATGAGCTAAAAATGGTTATTTTACAGATTACTGACATGAAGCATCAAAAAGGACGGAAAACAAGATCAAATCCAACGACGGGAATTTTTCCAGGACAAACGACCATACAAAACGGCGCAAAATGGACCGTGTTCTGTCGGCCGTTTCACATACGGCGCAAAAGAGGCCGTGTCTTGGGCCGTTTCACACACGGCCGGCATTTAGCGCCGTGTCCTCGCGCGTATTCCGGAAGAGACCGAGTCACCACAAAACGGCGCACAACACGGGGCAAACTGGGCCGTTTTTCATCGCCGTTTTTCAGCAGATGCCATGCAAAATTAGTCCACTTTTGACCAACTTGTGAACTCAACCACAAGATATTTTTTTGGTCAAAAATCTGAAAATTCAAAGACATGGGTGAAGTGTGAACAAAGAATTAAAAAAATGATATTACAATAGATATTTTGAATTAAATAATCAATTGTATTCTTGAAAATCACCTATAAAAGGACATCTTCATCCATTGTAAAATTACCCACCTTCTTACCAAGAAATTCTCAACTTCTTGCTAAGAAATACTCCTTTCCTTTAGCAATATATTTTCCTTAGAACTTTCAATTTTAGTTTGTATTTTATTTTTGGTTTGAAGTTTTTCTTTCATTTAGTTTGTAATTGAAAAGTGCTTGATCAATAAGCACTTAGTATTTTACTTTCAATTTTTGTAAGCTTGTAACCTTTAAACAAGTTTGAAGTTATATTTTGAAGTTTGTTTCTTGTACTTTGATTCATCATATTCAAGTAAGTTTTATCTATTGTCATTAAGTTCTAGTAATTAAAAGTTTCTATATATATATATATATATATATATATATATATGTGTGTGTGTGTGTTATATATATCAATTATTTCTATTATAATTTTAGTATGTATAAACCGATGAGTAGCTAATCTTTCTTCCTAGAGGAATGGGGATTTCTATTAGGTTATATATTGAGTATTTGATTGATTTAAACTATTTTTAGGACTAATTGGTTTAAATAGAGATTGATCATATCCTATTTTTACTAATGAAACCTTTTTGATTGATTGTTGAGTGAATTGGAAACATATCTTTTCAATCTATCAAATGTTAATCTTGTTATCAACATTTTAAGATTGCGAAAGTGGTTAAGACATCTTTGATTACGAAAGTACGGAGGTGAAAAGTTGATTACTCGATGAACGATCGTTTATCCTAAAAATAGTCAAGTTAGAGAAATGAAAGGACTAATTGGTTTAAATAGAGATTGATCATATCCTATTTCTACTAGTGAAACCTCCTTGATTGATTGTTAAGTGTATTGGAAACACATCTTTTCAATCTATCAAGTGTTAATCTTGTTATCAACATCTTAAAAAAGTGACAGCGATTAAGACATCTTTGATTACGAAAGTACGGAGGTGAAAAGTTGATTACTCGATAAACATTCGTTTTTTCTTTTATATCCGTATAAATCAATTCCTATACTCAATTAAAAACCTAATTTAATGAACCCGTAATCCCCTAGATTTTATAAATTCCCAACTCATTATAATTCTATTCATTTTCACTAGTTAAAAATAGTCTTAATATAAATAGTCTAGTTAAAAATAGTTTTAATATAAATAGTCTAGTTAAAAATAGTCTTAATATAAATAGTCTAGTTAAAAATAGTCTTAATATAAATAGTCTAGTATAAAAAATAGTGTAGTATAAAAATAGTCTTATATAAAGTAGTCTTATTAAAAATAGTTTAGTTTAAAATATAGTGCAATTTAATTTAGTTAATATTTAAAAACCCAAAAATATCTTTTTTAATATTTTAGTATTTATTTCTCGCAATCTATAACAAAAAATTATCCGAAGCCCTGTTGGACAATCCTCGAGAGAAAAGACCTTGGTAGAACTTACCACAAACTACTTCTACCTCGTATATATTTGCGAGCGACTCAAGAACTCCTATTTTTAGGATAAGTTTTCCGCCGATCAAATTTTGGCGCCGTTGCCGGGGATTGTTTTAGGCCAAATATAATTTTTCTGTCCGGTCAAGTGGCGGATAACGGTACTCCGTGACTATTAAAGTCGGATTTTTTAGTTTCCCACAACAACTGATATTTGTAGATATTTTATCGTTTTTCATTTTAATTTTTTTTGGTCATGGATGAAACATTGTTTAAAATTGAAAAAAGATTTCCCTTTCTAAGCAAAAATGCAATTTTAAAAATTTACAAGACAAGGCTTGAAAGGATGAGGTTGCTTACGAATAAAAGCATACCTTTTGACATAAGATTCATTATCGAAGCCATAGTAAGAATAGAAGGTGAATTCACAGAAACACCAACTAGATTCTTACCAGGCTTGGAAAAAGTTCATATGCCAAGAAACGACGAGCAAAGATTCTAGCCGTTTGCTATAAATGTGCTAGATGGAACCGTAATGCAAAATGTCGATCTTTAGGAATTCCATCTACAAACAGAGAAGATAAAATTCGGTTCATTAATGATGGTCCGAATAAGGAGAATTTAGATAATATCGAAATTTCTCTTGACACGCATCCTAGTGGACTTGTGTATTACGAATTCAATGTTTGTGGAATAAATTCAAACCGAATATGAACAACGCCTTGGGAATCGCGTTAAAAGACCTGTTTGCCAATTTGTAAGAAAATTGGATGGGAAGCTTCTCCCGACTCATAGAAGGCGTTTAGGCCGTTTCAACGTAAAATCGAGGAAGATGTGAGCCACAATCACAACTACCGTACATACGCGTAAGTATCTTTTATTTTTGTCGTGTGGTGAGATTTTACGAATAAAAATGTGATACGCGATAAAAGCTTTCATTATTCTATTGAGTAGTTGAAGCACAATCAAACGCAATCACAAACTTGTTAAGCAATTTTTCCTCATTTTTCTTCTATAAATAACCTTTGTGCTTGTTTCTTTTATTCATCCCTCAAACTTGTACTTTTCTCTTTTCTCTCTAAAAAAAAATTCTTTTCAAAAATGGAGTCATCATCTTCCACAAAAAAATTTACACACTGCATTTTTGGTGGATCTAGTTCGGAAAAGAGGCATGCTTCATCAAGCGGCACGACTTGGGTCGTACCTTAGGAGAAAAATGCATTCATGTAGTTTACGAAGGAGGAAGTCTAGGATTAATGGGACGAGCCAGTGTTTCGCCTATATGGAAGGAGTAAGAGTATTGGGAGTAATCCCAAAACCTCCGTGAAAGTAAAATCACCGGTCAACTATTGGAGATGAGTTTAGATCTGTGAATATGCAAGATCGCATAACTCACATGATAAATAATTCAGCGCCTTTATCGCCCTTCAGGTGGTTTGGCACCCTTGAGGAACTTTTTCATGTGGTTACCAGAGCCCAGCTAAATGTTCATCAAAAACCAATAGGAGTGCTTAATGTCAATGGTTTCTTTGATGGTTTATTGTCTTTCATCGACTACTCTGCCGAAAAGGGCTTTATTTCCGAGCGTGCAAAACGAATCATAGTCGTTGCAACAACACGTAAGAACTAATCAAAAACTCAATGAATTTGTTCCTCAACCAGATCCGGCTCTAGCTAAAATTGTGCAGGTAGAAGATTTTACAGTGAGAAAACGAAAAGTGGATTCATTCATCTCCCTTTGATAACCCATGACGGACCTCTTGTATTTTTACTTTCACGTGTGTAATAATCGTGCTAAATGATGGCAGCTTAAGGAGTTTCTTCTTGATCTCTTTACGCGCATCTATTCGCGATTTATGTATTGCTGTAATTTTTATTTCGTGTTTTGCTTTTTTAAAAAACTTTGATGGCAGCGTAAGGCGACTCTTCGGACTTTCTTGATGCGCATCTAAAAAATTATGTTATACTTACGAGTATATTTTATTTTCTTTTGTGTGTGCCTCGTATATTTATTCTCTTGCAGATTCTAAAAGGCGTTAGGCTCAGACATCAACTTTCTTAACAGGGAGTATTCTGCTTTTCTGCATTGATTTTTATTTTTTATTTTATAAACTGAGGACAGTTTTATTTTCAAGTTTGGGGGTGGTTTGTTTAATAATTTTGGTGTGTTGTGATTGATTTGGTTATTTGCCTTAATTTTTTTTATTATATATATTTATAGTATTTTGATTTTTGAGATTTTTAGATCTGGCCATAACACCAATAAATTAGCTATATACAAAATTCTCAAAACTTTTTAACCGGGAAAAAAAATTGTATATTCCAAAAAAAAATTTTGAGCCTTAATCTCTCTTTCCAAGCCTTGTAATTATCATATAAAATCGAGTCATTCGTTACCTTGAGAAAAGAAGAATCAATTGGTTGATGAAAAATAAAACTGAAATTTACTTAATTTGTGGAGTTTTTGATTTTTCATGCTTAACTAAATAATGATTTTCTGCAAAAATTCTATTCCCTAAAAAAAAAAAAGGAGTCATTGGTGAAAAGAGCTACACGTTAGCAAATAACGGTGTGAAAGTTATCACCTAAAAAAATAAATGACGAAAAAGAGAAGTGTTGAGCAAAGAATAAATGCTTAATTTTGGAAGTCTTAAATTTTGCGAAAAATAAAGGACTAACCATTGTTGGTGCGTAGCCGCCGTCTCGTAAAAATTGGTGAAAAGAGCTACACGTTAGCAAATAACTGTGAAAGCTATCACCTTTTACGAAAGAAAAATAATGAGATAGAAATTGTGTTAGTGAAAAGAGCTACACGTTAGCAAATAACGGTGTGAAAGCTATCACTAAAAGGGATGTAGTTTATGAGCAGATTTGAATTAATTAGCAGCTGAATTTCAATACACTCAATTTTGTGAAAATCACAATATTTGATGACGCCGATGAAATTCTTCTTCATATTGAGTCGAAAAATAAACGAGTGATCGAGAGCAACCATTAAAGGGAGTCGTGTGAAGTCACGAGTGGGAAAGAAATAATCAACCTTTTGGGTGGAAAACCTTGTATTTTGGAATTACAAAAATAAAAACCGTGTTTTAACTTCAAAATCGTTAGTAGATTTATTTTGAATCTTTCATTTCTATCTACTGTATAAAGTTGGTTATTGTGTATTAATGGCATTTTGATCTCTTTTTATCTTTATATATAATTATTTTTCTTAAATTTGTGTGTATTATTTTTTATTTTTTATTTTATGTCTTATTTTAATTTTTATTTTGTGTGTGATTAATAAAGAGTCTTGCTCGGGACTAGCAAGAATTTAAGTGTGGGGTATTTGATTAGTGCATAATTGATCTAAAATTCATATACAAAATATTCATTTTTCCGCATAATTGTACCGATTTGTGATTAAAAATATATATTTTACGAGATATGTCCAAACATGAGCTAAAAATGGTTATTTTACTGACATCGACATGAAGCATCAAAAAGGACGGAAAACAAGATCAAATCCAACGACGGAATTTTTCCAGACAAACGACCATACAAAACGGCGCAAAATGGACCGTGTTCTCGGCGTTTCACATACGGCGCAAAAGAGGCCGTGTCTTGGGCCGTTTCACACGGCCGGCATTTAGCGCCGTGTCCTCGCGCGTATTCCGGAAGAGACCGAGTCACCACAAAACGGCGCACAACACGGCAACCGGGTCGTTTTCATCGCCGCTTTTCACAGATGCCATGCAAAATTAGTCCACTTTTGACCAACTTGTGAAATCAACCACAAGATATTTTTTTGGTCAAAAATCTGAAAATTCAAAGACATGGGTGAAGTGTGAACAAAGAATTAAAAAAATGATATTACAATAGATATTTTGAATTAAATAATCAATTGTATTCTTGAAAATCACCTATAAAAGGACATCTTCATCCATTGCAAAATTACCCACCTTCTTACCAAGAAATTCTCAACTTCTTGCTAAGAAATACTCCTTTCCTTTAGCAATATATTTTCCTTAGAACTTTCAATTTTAGTTTGTATTTTATTTTTGGTTTGAAGTTTTTCTTTCATTTAGTTTGTAATTGAAAAGTGCTTGATCAATAAGCACTTAGTATTTTACTTTCAATTTTTGTAAGCTTGTAACCTTTAAACAAGTTTGAAGTTATATTTTGAAGTTTGTTTCTTGTACTTTGATTCATCATATTCAAGTAAGTTTTATCTATTGTCATTAAGTTCTAGTAATTAAAAGTTTCTATATATATATATATGTTATATATATCAATTATTTCTATTATAATTTTAGTATGTATAAACCGATGAGTAGCTAATCTTTCTTCCTAGGGAAGGGATTTCTATTAGGTTATATATTGAGTATTTGATTGATTTAAACTATTTTTAGGACTAATTGGTTTAAATAGAGATTGATCATATCCTATTTTTACTAATGAAACCTTTTTGATTGATTGTTGAGTGAATTGGAAACATATCTTTTCAATCTATCAAATGTTAATCTTGTTATCAACATCTTAAGATTGCGAAAGTGGTTAAGACATCTTTGATTACGAAAGTACGGAGGTGAAAAGTTGATTACTCGATGAACGATCATTTATCCTAAAAATAGTCAAGTTAGAGAAATGAAAGGACTAATTGGTTTAAATAGAGATTGATCATATCCTATTTCTACTAGTGAAACCTCCTTGATTGATTGTTAAGTGTATTGGAAACACATCTTTTCAATCTATCAAGTGTTAATCTTGTTATCAACATCTTAAAAAGTGACAATGATTAAGACATCTTTGATTACGAAAGTACGGAGGTGAAAAGTTGATTACTCGATAAACATTCGTTTTTTCTTTTATATCCGTATAAATCAATTCCTATACTCAATTAAAAACCTAATTTAATGAACCCGTAATCCCCTAGATTTTATAAATTCCCAACTCATTTTAATTCTATTCATTTTCACTAGTTAAAAATAGTCTTAATATAAATAGCCTAGTTAAAAATAGTCTTAATATAAATAGTCTAGTTAAAAATAGTCTTAATATAAATAGTCTAGTTAAAAATAGTCTTAATATAAATAGTCTAGTATAAAAAATAGTGTAGTATAAAAATAGTCTTATATAAAGTAGTCTTATTAAAAATAGTTTAGTTTAAAATATAGTGCAATTTAATTTAGTTAATATTTAAAAACCCAAAAATATCTTTTTTAATATTTTAGTATTTATTTCTCGCAATCTATAACAAAAAATTATCCGAAGCCCTGTTGGACAATCCTCGAGAGAAAAGACCTTGGTAGAACTTACCACAAACTACTTCTACCTCGTATATATTTGCGAGCGACTCAAGAACTCCTATTTTTAGGATAAGTTTTCCGCCGATCATACACGACCAGACTTGGCATTTGCTGTAAACAAGTTGAGCAGGTTCACGAGTAATCCGAGTAAAGAGCACTGGAGTGCACTGACTAGGGTTTTAAGATACTTAAAGTACACCCTATGTTATGGGCTATTTTATAGTAACTATCCTGCAGTTTTGGAAGGATATACTGATGCTAATTGGATTTCAGACACGAAAGACTCTCACACTACAAGTGGGTATGTATTTACTATTGGGGGTGGAGCTATATATTGGAAATCAAGCAAGCAGACTTGTATAGCCCGATCCACCATGGAATCGGAATTTATAGCTCTAGATAAAGCTGGAGAAGAAGCTGGATGGCTCCGTAACTTTCTTGAGGACATTCCATGCTGGAAAAAGCCTGTGCCTAGTGTTATGATCCATTGCGATAGCCAAGCTGCAATTGGAAGAGCACAGAGCCTTATGTATAATGGTAAGTCTCGACACATTCTTCGTAGACATAATATCGTGCGACAATTGATAAAAAATGGAGTTATATCTATTGACTATGTGGGGTCAAATGTTAATTTGGCGGATCCACTCACAAAAGGTCTCAATAGAGATCAATTTCATAAACTGCTAGAGGGAATGGGATTAAAATCCACATCTTGAAAGAACAATCATAGTGGTAATCCAACCTTGAAGACTGGAGATCCCAGAAACTTGGTTCAATGGGAAAACAAAATTATGAAAGTTCTATTGAAAAGCGCTTATAATATATCCATCTCTATAGAGCAGAATAAGTGCTTAGTCCTGTGATTGTGGTGAGGTTAAGTCTCCGGATTTTTAATGGTTCCTTGTCCTTGCAAAGGAGAAGTATTGCAGGGTACTTTATAAAAGGAGACCACCTATCTAAGTGTGAGGACGGTCCGCCTCGAATAAACACTTAGGAAACCAAGATGTTGTCCATGGCCAAAACGGACACAACATCTATCTAAGTGTGAGAACGGAAGGTGTTGAGACATTGTTGTGTAAGTGTCGTTGACTCGGTATACACCAAGGAGGATTAGTTCAAGGCATAATGTCCACTAAGCCGTCGGTATATCCAACTGATATTTTACTAAGAAAGGTTCAAAGTCACAAACTACCTTTCCCCATGCAGCAGTGTTTTACGGAAACTGGGTATGTGAGTGTGCATTCATGTATGCATTTATTTCCACTCATGTGGGGGATTGTTGGATAGTTTTAGAAAAATGAGTTTTAACTCAAAACCAATTTAATAATGATAAAATATTGAATTCTTGGGAATTAAATAATAAATTCGGAATCTACGCTTCGAGAAGATGAACGTAGGATTTTTATTTTCTCAAAACCGATTTTCGGTGAGTGAGAAATAAATTATTAAAGTTGGCCATTTAATTGAAAAGGTGAAGAGTTAACGAGGTTTGAAAACCCATCTGATATTTGGGCTAAAAGCTGTCTGATCTGGGACCTGTTTGATCTGACCTGTGTGATTTGGAACCTGTCTGATCTGGGACTCGCCTCGATCTCGACTGTCGATCTGGAACTCCGTCTCGATATAGGACTGCCTCGATCCGGGACATGTCTCGATCTCGACTGCTCCGATCTGAACCCGTCTCGATCTCGACTGCCCGATCTGGAACTCCGTCCGATCTGGAACTCCGTCGATATGACATGTCTGATCTGACCTGTCTGATCTGACCTGTCTGATCTGGAACCTGTCTGATCTGATATTTGGTCTCGTCTGAAATGAAGCAGGTTGAGAACTTTTTTTTCTGTTTTTCTTGGTAAAAAAAGAAAAAAAATGAGAACTTAGCTTGTGGAATACGACTCTTCACACTTCATAATGTAACGTCCGAATGAAGAAAAAAAAAACGTCCGAATTAAATGAAAATTATGGAGTTTTAATTTGTTGTAACTCCCCACCTTATGGAGATTTAATTTGTTGTAACTCTTTAGCTGGAGGATTAAAGAGAATTAATGGCACTTTAATTTGTTGTAACTCCCCACATGATGGAGTGGAATTGGACCCTATAAAAGGGGGTCTTATGCATTTCATTTCAAACAATCAGAACATAGAAAAAATACAAGCATACCACATATTGCTGCATATTTCCCTCTTGTTTCGTGCTCAGTTTCCAGCACTTGAACGTTCACCGGACTTCTGAGTTTTGGAGAGCACCTAACTCAGAAACATATAGCAGTTGATCTTGGGGACATATTGCCTGAGCTGTCTGCTCTTATACGGGGGCAAAATTATCTTACGGAAAGAGTTATCTCGCCTCTGTTAAAGTTGTAATTTTAATTCAGCTTTTTATTTTATTAAGATTGTAATAGGTTGCCTTTCTTTGTAATTTTTATTATAATTACATTGTTGGAAATTCACAGAGGAACCAACACAGTGGTGGAGGATATGGACGGCAGGGAGCACGGCGATAACGTTGGAGCGGCGTGGCGACGGTGAACTGGGGTTTCTGTTTCGGTCTCCAAGTTGATAGGAACACGATTTTTTTTGAAAGAAAGTTCGAATAATAAGAACAAGAATTAAGAGAGAAAATCAATAATCAACGTCTAATATCAATACAGTAATAATAAAAATAAATAAAACACAGCTCTTATTATACTTTTATTTACAGATTAAGAGTCTTACTTAAAATAGAAAAAAATATATAGTAAAATATAAATTACTAAATACTGAAATTCCAAATAAACTATAATAGAAAATAACTTAAAATACTATCATATCCTAATATTTAGATTCCTTCTTGATTTGTATAAGATAATTATTTGAAATATATTTTTAACATGTTTGCAAAGTAAAATCAGACTACTAGCATCTTTTTTTTAGACGGATGAAGTAGTTGAGAAGTTTCTGAAGAGGGTGATTTACATCTAACAATCTTTTTAGATGTCATATAAATGTTTGGATCCATGTATTTTCAAATTTTACGACGAAAGATAAAACTTGAATTACTTAAAGTTACGGAAGTCAACTTTGATGTCACCGGAGAGAAAATCCATTTTCTTTGACAGAAATGCCCTCTGACAGTTTCGCAGGTGCTTCACTTTGAAGCTCTGTCTCCCGATTCCTTCTGCCTCTGCAATTCCGACCACCAACTTAAATCCCACCGCCACCGCCACCCCACCGCCACCTCTTCCATTAGCCCTGCCTTTAAAAATTTGCCCATCCCTCTCTCACCTCTCCACTTGAAATAATCATGTATTATTCTTCTCCCTTCTCCTCCCTGCCGCCATCGACTCTCCCCCTATCCCCTCCAGCTCAACCCCTCTCGCCGCCGCCTTGTCTCTCACCCAAATACAAACCCCTTCTCCTCCATCCGCGGGAATCCAGACCAACCCCCCCTCCTAAAAAATCCCCACCCTTCCCAGTCACCGTTGCCGCCCGCTGCGGCCTCGACGAGCCATCGAAAACCTCCACCCAGTGCCGCCACAAAATCGAGAAGCTCCGAAAACGGTACCGTATGGAGCGGCAAAAGTCTTATCCTATTAAGAGGGTGTTTGGGATTGCTTATTGAAAATAGATTATTCGTTTTGAAAATGGATAATCAGATAATTAGCTGTTGCAAAACGTGGTTTTGAAATATAGTGTTTGGATTTGATTATGCCAAAATAATCATATAATCGGTTTTTTGAGTGTTTGGTAAATTAGATTATTTATAAATTTGATAGGTAAAATGTCATAAATAGAAAAAGATAACATATTTTTGTGGGGTTACTATTGAGGGTGTTATGGTAATTTGATAAAAATAATGTAGGTCCCAAGAATCACGTTTCCAAGTTGCACCTCCTTACCCACTTTTTTAAAACGTGGTGTTCGCCCACTTGAAACGCAAAAAAGCAATTGTTTGCTTTCTTTTGCCAAACATTCCAAAGTGATTATCTACGGTTTTGAAACGTGATAAGCAAATAATTCATGTCTAAACGCACTCCCAAACACCCTCTAATTCATGGCAGTATTTCGAGCTCATGGATCAGATGGAGCGCGGTCCAATGCCTCTCAGATCGCGGCAGTAAAATCCTTTCCCGATAATGGTAATGTCGGTAATTCGGTCTTAGAAACTTGCGGGGCGAAAAAATAAATTACAAATGGAAAACAAAATTACAATTCGAAATCCAGAAATTACAGAACTGGAGATAGAATTAAAAATACAAGAAAATGGAAATAGAATATGAACTAACCAGAACCAAATTAGAAATACAAGGAAATAATCGAAACAACAAAAACTAGAAACGAAACCCGAGTGTTGGACATCCTTATGTGCACATACGAGCTCAACTACATTGTTGAGCTAGTCCAAACAAATCCTTAGGCAAGCCAAGGCCTAGCCCAAGGCCAAGCCCACGATCAGGCCCAAAGAACAGCCCAAAGACCAATTGCCAAGATCCAAGATCCAAGTCCAAGATCAAGATCAAGGTCAAGGCAAAGGTCCACGCTTCACGGCACGCGGTCCACTGTCCACGGCACGCGGCTGCGTCCGAGGCCGAGGCGAGGCGGGCGGGCGGCGGCGGCGGCGCTCGCATGTGCGCGGGTGTGGGCTTCAAGCTCATACACATGTGCCATTAATTATTACATGAATAAAGGTAACTCCTTATATACTTGAATAATGATAGCTCATTATTCAATGTGGGATAGTCATCCCTCATTTATTCACAATTAAGTGACAAACTTTAATTCACTATTTCTCACTCACCGGGAATCGATTTAGAGAAAGTGAATATACCACGATCATTTACTCGGAACGTAGATCGATCCTGTAATATTTAATTTTACAAAATAACATTAAAATCATTAACGATTCCAAAAATCCCCCACATGAGTGAAAATAACCCAAATGCAATATGCAGACTCAAGCTCAGTCCTCAAGAGGCGTTAAAGTATAAGGATAGGTTGTTCGTGACTTTGAACCTTCCATAATTAACATCATCGGGTACACAGGCGGATTAGTGGCTTGATGCTTTGAACTATTCCCCCACAGCGTGCACCGAGACAATGGTGCTAACACTTGAACACCTCAACCTCATCCGTTCTCACGTTTTGTGTTCTTTTCGGGCCTTGGACACCCCTTTAGATCATAAGTGTATTTCATGAAGCGGCCCCCACTTCTCACTTATATAAGTGATTCTTTATCGAGTATCTTGCCATACTCAACCACCTCGAGGTCTTTATGAATCATTAAAAGTCATAGACTTAACCTCACCACTAGGCAAACACTCAATTGCTCTATAGGGAATAAACTTAGATGAGTGTTTCACACAAACTCTCATAGCTTAGTTCTCCCATTAAACCAAGTTCTTGGGATCTCTAGTCATCTTGGTTGGGTTACCACTATGATAATTCTCAATTTGTGGATTTTAAACCCATTCCCTCTAGCAATTTATTCATTTGATCACGGTTTAACCCTTTGATTAGCGGATCCGCTAAATTATCCAATGACCTCACATAGTCAATAGAGATAACCCCACTTTTGATCAAATGTCTCACGGTATTATGGCGTCGATGAATATGTCGAGACTTTCCATTATACACGTTACTTCTTGCCCTACCAATAGCAGCTTGGCTATCGCAGTGTATCATCACCGCAGGCACTAGATTTGACCAACATGGAATATCTTCTAGAAACTTTCTGAGCCACTCAGCTTCTTCACGAGCTTTGTCCAAAGCTATGAATTCTGATTCCATGGTGGATCAGGCTATACACATTTGTTTCGCGGACTTCCACGAGACAGTTCCACCCCTAATGGTAAACACGTAACCACTTGTAGAAAATGAACTTTTCGTATCGGATATCCAATTCGCATCACAGTACCCTTCAAGTACCAGGGGGTATCTCGAATAGTGTAGCCCAAGGTTTTGAGTATACTTTAAGTACCTCAAAACTCTAACGAGAGCTTTCCAATGCTCTTTGCTTGGATTGCTCGTGTAACGACTCAATTAATTCACAACGCAAGCTAAATCGGGTCGAGTGCAATTTGTAAGATACATTAAACACCCAATAACTCGTGCATATTCTTCTTGTGCAACGGGCTCCCCTAGATTTTTGCTCAAGTGAACATTTAACTCTATTGGAGTCTTAGCCGGCAAGCTATCAAAAGCATTAAACTTCTTGAGAACTTTCTCGGCATAGTGAGATTGTGTCAAGATGATTCCATCTGATTTTCTCAAAATTTTCATTCCAAGAATCACATCGGCTAGCCCCATGTCTTTCATGTCAAAATTTTCTTTTTAACATGTTCTTAATATCGTTAATCACTTGTATATTGTTACCCATGATTAACATGTCATCTATATAAAGACACACAATAACATAGCCGTTATTAGTGTTCTTAATATAAACACATTTATCACACTCGTTTATTTTAAAACCATTTGATAACATTACATTATAAAATTTCAAGTGCCACTGTAGTGGAGCTTGTTTCAATCCATATAGAGACTTAACCAGTTTGCATACCTTTTTCTCTTGTCCAGGTACTACAAACCCTTCAGGTTGTTCCATATAGATTTCTTCATCCAGATCACCATTCAGAAAATCAGTCTTAACATCGATTTGATGGATCCTAAGATCGTGCAAAGCAGCAATCGCGAGAAGCACTCAAATAGATGTAATTCTTGTTACAAGTGAATAGGTATCGAAAAAATCGTACCATTCCTTCTGTTTGAAACCTTTGACTACTAAACGAGCTTTATACTTATCAATTGACCCATCAGCCTTGTACTTTCTTTTAAGGATCCATTTTCATCCTAAGGTCCTACAACCTACAGGTAAATCAACCAAAACCCAAGTTTGGTTTTGTAAAATTGAGTCAATTTCACTCTGAACAACTTCTTTCCAGAGCAACCCGTCTGGTCTGGCATAAGCTACTTTGATCGATGTTGGTTCTTCATCCAACATGAATGCTATGTAGTCAGGTCCAAATGTCTTTGGTGTTCTAACCCTACTACCACGTCTCAGTTCTACATCTTCCAGATTAGATCTCGATCGCTTACATGACTTTGGATCTACATCCACAGATTTTGAACTTGTTTCTTCATTTTCAACTCTATTGCTAGAATTGTTCTCAATTTTATCATTGTCCTTACAAGGATATATGTTTTCAAAGAATACAACATTCCTTGATTCAATTGTTGTTCCCACAGTCATTTCAGGTACGTCTGACTTGTGAATAACAAACCGATAGGCACTACTGTTCAGTGCATACCCAATTAAGATACAATCGACCGTCTTAGGACCGATTTTAACTTGTTTAGGTAGAGGCATCTCAACCTTAGCCAAACACCCCCCCACAGAACTAAAACAACACAGTCCAAAATAGCCAGAAATCCAGCTACACAAAAATCACGCAACTACCACATTGGTAGAGCCACATAACACACATGCCCGGTTATCACAAAACCATGGGCTCCGATACCATATTTGTAACACCCCCAAAACCTTACGGGAGTATTACACGCCGTGGGCCCCGCGCCGGAACCCACCAGGATAAAAACCAATTACAAAAACGCCCAAAAAGGCCGATGACGGTAGTATTTGCCAAAACTCACAAAATCATTTGAAAACACCAACTACCGTCAAGATAATCAAGGCCAAAAACTCGGTTAAGGGAATCGGTTTTCGAAATGAAACTCAGTTGGCAAAAAGCCGAAAGCCATTTGAAAGAACTCACGCAGCGGATAGAAATACAGTTCAAGATACATATACATCAATAATGATATACACAAACAAAACACACGATTCCCCAACAATATGCCATAGCCAGTATCATCCGGAATCCTCGCTTCACGACCGCTACCATCAAAGTTCTCAATACCTGAAAAACAAGTCCCACAACGGGGTCAGCAATAATGCCCGACAAATAACCGCAAGTACATAAACATAATTATTCACATGCCATGCATCATGAGAATAATAACCTCAACGATAACCTTACCACTTTCGGTAATCCAACGATTCTCGTCAAAATCCCAATATCACGATAATACCATAAAAATCCCAGTATCACAACAATACCGTATAATACCTCAATACCGAATACTTTCTCGTATATAATCTTAAATACCATCTTAAATCGGTTAAACGAATCATCCATCAACTATAACATCAAAATTCCGAAATGAAAAGGAGAAATATCCAACATACCTTATAGAATATGGATAACACAAGAAATCACTTCAAGAATCAACAATAGTTCCATAACCAAGCTCTAATTCCATGATTCCAAGCTCACAATCATGTTAGAAGTGTTTAGAACACTCTTAGAAGTGAAGAGGGACGAGTTTTGGAGAGAAATATCTCAAAGAATCGTGAGAGAAATGAAAGGCAACACTTCAATATATAAACTGCACTCTCATTATGTACGTAAGTGTCCTTTCTTAACGTACGTAACAACTTTAACGTACGTAATCCAAAATCCATAACGTACGTAACCAACTCACTGTCTCATTCCGCGTCCATTACGACGTAACCCATACCATATAACGTCGTAATATACCATTGACTTGCTACGGATAATGGTCGTGTTACGTACGTAACACGTCCTGTATAACGTACGTAACACGTACGTTGACTCACCTGTCAACATCCTCCGCCGAAAGTTGCCGACACAGGGTCCCACCTGCCGACCACGACTCGATCGTCTGATGCCTTCGTTACGTACGTAATACCTTAGCCTTAACGTACGTAACCATGCCAATATTACGTACGTAATCTCACCTTGTTAACGTACGTAACAATTCCATACTTAGCCAATTTCAGCAATTCCTGTCCAAAGTCACGACATACCAAATACGAGCATACGGCAAAATCAATACATATACTCAATTCAATAACATTATCAAACGTTCACAACGTCCTCGAGCATAATTAACCATCCACGATATCCAATATATAAACGAAAAATATATCCGAAAAATCAGGGTATTACACTCTACCCCCCTTAAAAATAAGTTTCGTCCTCGAAACTTGCAATCACTCGCACAAACAACATTTCAACGGAAAATCCAAAATCACCAAGATAACCAAGAATTATCAACATACTTACAGGTCAGTGAAGACGAAGATCTCCCGTGATACTAGCATATGACACCATTTCAAAAATCTCGACACAACAAGAATGCCAGAACAGGAATAATCACAATTTGAAAACGATTGGTCTCCGCCAAGACCACAACAAGTTTAGAGCACTGTCGAGTTTTGTGGGATCTGTGACGCTGTGTCTCCTCACCTAAAGCGCATGAGCCGCTCCTTGTCACATGCACGTATCACCGGCGTTCCACTCCACATCGAAAGCCGCACATTGCACATGCCTCGCACCGGCGTTCACTTCCCGATTGGAGCCGCACATTGCACATGACCACGACACCGGCGTTCACTCCCTGCCTCGTCGGTCTCGGAAACACCAACAATCCCCAAACTCACACATCACCACGACAGTACTCAGAAAATCACACAGAACCAAAACAACACAGTCCAAAATAGCCAGAAATCCAGCTACACAAAAATCACGCAACTACCACACTGGTAGAGCCACATAACACACATGCCCAGTTATCACAAAACCATGGGCTCCGATACCATATTTGTAACACCCCCAAAACCTTACGGGAGTATTACACGCCGTGGGCCCCGCTCCAGAACCCACCAGGCTAAAAACCAATTACAAAAACGCCCAAAAAGGCCGATGACGGTAGTATTTTTCAAAACTCACAAAATCATTTGAAAACACCAACTACCGTCAAGATAATCAAGGCCAAAAACTCGGTTAAGGGAATCGGTTTTCGAAATGAAACTCAGTTGGCAAAAAGCCGAAAGCCATTTGAAAGAACTCACACAGCGGTTAGAAATACAGTTCAAGATACATATACATCAATAATGATATACACAAACAAAATACACGATTCCCCAACAATATGCCATAGCCAGTATCGTCCGGAATCCTCGCTTCACGACCGCTACCATCAAAGTTCTCAACACCTGAAAAACAAGTCCCACAACGGGGTCAGCAATAATGCCCGACAAATAACTGCAAGTACATAAACATAAATATTCACATGCCATGCATCATGAGAATAATAACCTCAACGATAACCTTACCACTTTTGGTAATCCAACGATTCTCGTCAAAATCCCAATATCACGATAATACCATAAAAATCCCAGTATCACAACAATACCGTATAATACCTCAATACCGAATACTTTCTCGTACATAATCCTCTATGTACGATTACCATAAAACATACCTCTATCCGGACTTCCTTCCGGAATGCATACCACAGACCAAGAATATCCAAAATGACATCAACAATATCCGAATACTACAATCTTCCCAAGATTGTCCAAGTATCTCAACAATCATCAACTGTGCATTCTAATCCTTTTAGAACATCACTGAACATTCGTCAATATGCAATACAACATAAAATACTTATGAAATGAAAATGGAATTACTCATCAAAACATTACAACCGAACAAGTAAACATTTGCCTGGATACCAACACGACAAAACCAACACCGAACTCATCGCCCTCGTCTACGAGCTCTTCAGCCCCGACTGGACGGAATCTACGGCCTTTCACCGCGGCAAAACGATTATACCTATTGGTTAATCAACCTAGAACAATAATCATATCAATAATCAAACCAACTTGGTAACAATGATCATAACATATTCAATCCGGAATTCAACCTCATATCAAGATTCATCTCATCTAAATCAACCACTATCATCAGTATGATTTAGAATACCATCTTAAATCGGTTAAACGAATCATCCATCAACTATAACATCAAAATTCCGAAATGAAATGGAGAAATATCCAACATACCTCATAGAATATGGATAACACAAGAAATCACTTCAAGAATCAACAATAGTTCCATAACCAAGCTCTAATTCCATGATTCCAAGCTCACAATCATGTTAGAAGTGTTTAGAACACTCTTAGAAGTGAAGAGGGACGAGTTTTGGAGAGAAATATCTCAAAGGATCGTGAGAGAAATGAAAGGCAACACTTCAATATATAAACGCACTCTCATTACGTACGTAAGTGTCCTTTCTTAACGTACGTAACAACTTTAACGTCGTAATCCAAAATCCATAACGACGTAACCAACTCACCTGTCTCATTCCGCGGTAGTCCATTACGACGTAACCCATACCATATAACGTCGTAATATACCGGTTGACTTGCTACAAGATAATGGTCGTGGTTACGTCGTAACACGTCCGTATAACGCACGTAACACGACGTTGACTCACTGTCAACATCCTCCGCCGAAAGTTGCCGACACGTGGTCCCACTGCCGACCACGACTCGATCGTCGATGCCTTCAAGCTACGTAATACCTTAGCCTTAACGTACGTAACCATGCCAATATTACGTACGTAAGCTCACCTTGTTAACGTACGTAACAATTCCATACTTAGCCAATTTCAGCAATTCCTGTCCAAAGTCACGACATACCAAATACGAGCATACGACAAAATCAATACATATACTCAATTCAATAACATTATCAAACGTTAACAACGTCCTCGAGCATAATTAACCATCCACGATATCCAATATATAAACGAAAAATATATCCAAAAAATCAGGGTATTACACTCTACCCCCCTTAAAATAAGTTTCGTCCTCGAAACTTGCAATCACTCGCACAAACAACATTTCAACGGAAAATCCAAAATCACCAAGATAACCAAGAATTATCGAATAATCCGAACAACATACTTACAGGTCAGTGAAGATGAAGATCTCCCGTGATACTAGCATATGACACCATTTCAAAAATCTCGACACAACAAGAATGCCAGAACAGGAATAATCACAATTTGAAAACGATTGGTCTCCGCCAAGACCACAACAAGTTTAGAGCACTGTCGAGTTTTGTGGGATCTGTGACGCTGTGTCTCCTCACCTAAAGCGCATGAGCCGCTCCTTGTCACATGCACGTATCACCGGCGTTCCACTCCACATCGAAAGCCGCACATTGCACGTGCCTCGCACCGGTGTTCACTTCCCGATTGGAGCCGCACATTGCACATGACCACGGCACCGGCGTTCACTCCCTGCCTCGTCGGTCTCGGAAACACCAACAATCCCCAAACCCACACATCACCACGACAGTACTCAAAAAATCACACAGAACCAAAACAACACAGTCCAAAATAGCCAGAAATCCAGCTACACAAAAATCACGCAACTACCACACTGGTAGAGCCACATAACACACATGCCCGGTTATCACAAAACCATGGGCTCCGATACCATATTTGTAACACCCCCAAAACCTTACAGGAGTATTACACGCCGTGGGCCCCGCGCCGGAACCCACCAGGCTAAAAACTAATTACAAAAATGCCCAAAAAGGCCGATGACGGTAGTATTTTCCAAAACTGACAAAATCATTTGAAAACACCAACTACCGTCAAGATAATCAAGGCCAAAAACTCGGTTAAGGGAATCGGTTTTCGAAATGAAACTCAGTTGGCAAAAAGCCGAAAGCCATTTGAAAGAACTCACGCAGCGGATAGAAATACAGTTCAAGATACATATACATCAATAATGATATACACAAACAAAATACACGATTCCCCAACAATATGCCATAGCCAGTATCATCCGGAATCCTCGCTTCACGATCGCTACCATCAAAGTTCTCAATACCTGAAAAACAAGTCCCACAACGGGGTCAGCAATAATGCCCGACAAATAACCGCAAGTACATAAACATAAATATTCACATGCCATGCATCATGAGAATAATAACCTCAACGATAACCTTACCACTTTCGGTAATCCAACGATTCTCGTCAAAATCCCAATATCACGATAATACCATAAAAATCCTAGTATCACAACAATACCGTATAATACCTCAATACCGAATACTTTCTCGTACATAATCCTCTATGTACGATTACCATAAAACATACCTCTATCCGGACTTCCTTCCGGAATGCATACCACAGACCAAGAATATCCAAAATGACATCAACAATATCCGAATACTACAATCTTCCTAAGATTGTCCAAGTATCTCAACAATCATCAACTGTGCATTCTAATCCTTTTAGAACATCACTGAACATTCGTCAATATGCAATACAACATAAAATACTTATGAAATAAAAATGGAATTACTCATCAAAACATTACAACCGAACAAGTAAACACTTGCCTGGATACCAACACGACAAAACCAACACCGAACTCATCGCCCTCGTCTACGAGCTCTTCAGCCCCGACTGGACGGAATCTACGGCCTTTCACCGCGGCAAAACGATTATACCTATTGGTTAATCAACCTAGAACAATAATCATATCAATAATCAAACCAACTTGGTAACAATGATCATAACATATTCAATCCGGAATTCAACCTCATATCAAGATTCATCTCATCTAAATCAACCACTATCATCAGTATGATTTAGAATACCATCTTAAATCGGTTAAACGAATCATCCATCAACTATAACATCAAAATTCCGAAATGAAATGGAGAAATATCCAACATACCTCATAGAATATGGATAACACAAGAAATCACTTCAAGAATCAACAATAGTTCCATAACCAAGCTCTAATTCCATGATTCCAAGCTCACAATCATGTTAGAAGTGTTTAGAACACTCTTAGAAGTGAAGAGGGACGAGTTTTGGAGAGAAATATCTCAAAGGATCGTGAGAGAAATGAAAGGCAACACTTCAATATATAAACTGCACTCTCATTACGTACGTAAGTGTCCTTTCTTAACGTACGTAACAACTTTAACGTACGTAATCCAAAATCCATAACGTATGTAACCAACTCACTGTCTCATTCCGTGCAGTCCATTACGTACGTAACCCATACCATATAACGTACGTAATATACCAGTTGACTTGCTACAGTACAATGGTCATGTTACGTACGTAACACATCCTGTATAACGTACGTAACACGTACGTTGACTCACCTGTCAACATCCTCCGCCGAAAGTTGCCGACACAGGGTCCCACCTGCCGACCACGACTCGATCGTCTGATGCCTTCATTACGTACGTAATACCTTAGCCTTAACGTATGTAACCATGCCAATATTACGTACGTAAGCTCACCTTGTTAACGTACGTAACAATTCCATACTTAGCCAATTTCAGCAATTCCTGTCCAAAGTCACGACATACCAAATACGAGCATACGACAAAATCAATACATATACTCAATTCAATAACATTATCAAACGTTCACAACGTCCTCGAGCATAATTAACCATCCACGATATCCAATATATAAACGAAAAATATATCCGAAAAATCGGGGTATTACAAACACTAGTTTAAAACCCTTTTTAACTAGTATAGAGCCTGAGATCAAGTTCTTCCTCATATCCGGAACATGAAGCACATTCTTCAAGGTGAGTGTCTGTCCGGATGTAAGTTTGAGGTCCACTTCTCCAACTCCGATAATTTCAGATGAAGCTGGATTCCCCATGTTGAGCTTCCTCCCCTCAACAGCTTGATAGTTCTTACACTGGCTCCTATCGGCATCAACGTGGGCGGTCGCACCGGTGTCGACGTACCAACCACCTTAGTTCTCAACATGGTTGACCTCCTCGGTGACCACAGCAGCAAGGTCATCTTCTTTCCATTCGCCGTTAATATCGGTGACGTTGTCAACATGTTTCTTCTTTTTGTTGGCTTTCGGCTTTCGACAGTCCTTCTCCGCGTGCCCATGTTTGCCACAGTTGAAGCAATCACCATCAAACTTCTTGGCTGGTTGCTTCCCTTTGTTCTTGTTTTGGACACTTGGGCGAGCCCGTTTGATGGAGGGACCGCCTTGCTCCAACAGATTGGCCTTAGCATCGATCAGTCCTTTTGGTTTATGATCATTATTACGCAAGTCAAATTCGATGCACAATTTCACAATCAAGTCTTCAAGAGTCATCTCCTTTCGCTTGTGCTTGAGGTAGCTCTTGAAGTCTTTCCCACTGGGGGGCAACTTCTCGATCACAGTTGCAACAGTAAAAGCGTCCGATAGGACCATTCCCTCGGCATTGACATCATGAATGATGAGTTGGAACTCTTGCACTTGTTCCATGATTGATCTTGAGTCAACCATCTTGTAGTCCAAATATTTGGCGACTACAAACTTCTTTGTACCTGCATCATCACTACTGTACTTCTTTTCAAGTGCATCCCACATCTCTTTTGATGTGTTTACAACAGAGTATATATTGTACAAACTATCTTTTAAAGAATTCAGAATAAAGTTTTTACAAAGATAGTCTCCATTGTGCCAGTTGTCATAGGCAGCTCGGACTGTGAAACTAGTCTCTTGTGCACTTGGAACCGGTGGCGCATCTTCCTTAAGAAACTTTGCAAAGCCCAATGTTGTCAAATAGAACAACATCTTTTGTTTCCACCTTTTAAAGTCGGCTCCACCAAACTTTGGCGGCTTCTCGGCGGTAGGCATCATCCTTGGCCCCAAGGTTGTTCCAAAAAAGGAACCACTCGTATTGAACCCGTAGGCTCCAATACTAGATCCTAACATGGATCCTAACATCGAAAACACCCATGGAGTTGTTGATGAGGTAGTTGAGCTCATCACGTTGGACATGGTTGCAGCAAAGGAGTTCGCCATGATTGATCCAGTGGCGGAGGCAAAGGCAGTGGTGGTGTTCGAGTCTGTGGATGCGGTAGTCGACATCTCCAGTTGAGGGATTTAGTAAAGACAACAAGTAACGGTTTTCTCGTCTTGCGCTTGTTGGTAAATTCGGTCGTAGAAATTTGCTAAGCGAAAAAATAAATTACAACTGGAAAACAAAATTATAACTCGAAATCCAGAAATTACAGAACTGGAGACAGAATTAAAAATACAAGAAAATGGAAATAGAATCTGAACTAACCAGAACCAAATTAGAAATACAAGGAAATAATCGAAACAACAAAAACTAGAAACGAAACTGGATTGTTGTAGAAGTCGCCCGAAGATGTCTTCTGCCCGCAAGACGAGAAACACCCCGGTAGTATTCACGGATTGGAGGCTCGTCCCCAAAGGTCAACGAATTTACGTCTCTACAGTAGCAACACCGCAAACTGGAGAGCTCTGACGAACTAAAATGAGGCGAGGACAGAGCTCTGACTTATGAAATGTATGCAGAAAACTGTGAGATTGCTGAGTTCGAAAATTGCCTGTTCTGATGCAGAGGGATGCATGCCTATTTATAGGCCATCTCAGTCTGCAGAGGAGGTTTAAACACAGCCCTTAAGGCTGTCATAATGCAGGCATTCATGCCTGCATTGAACACATGTACGAATTTCAAATATTGGCAGGGGTTACAAAATTCAGACCTGCCAATTACTCCTTCTCATTACACCTTGGAGAATACTTCCGGGTTTGGACTAAATTTGAATAGTCAGGACGCACCTGGACTGTATTCAGCTCCTTAACCGCTTGAGGGATGTATCTGGACATCCTTATGTGCACATACGAGCCCAACTACATTGTTGAGCTAGTCCAAAAAATTCCTTAGGCATGCCAAGGCCTAGCCCAAGGCCAAGCTCACGACCCGGCCCAAAGACCACCCAAAGACCAATTGTCAAGATCCAAAATCAAGGTCTGCGGCTCGCGGCATGTGGCCGCACCCGTGGCCGAGGTGAGGCGGGCGGCGGCGCGCGCGCGTGTGGGCTTCAAGCCCACACAAATGTGCCATTATTATTACATGAATAAAGGTAACTCCTTATATACTTGAATAATGATAGCTCATTATTCATTGTAGGATAGCCATCCCTCATTTATTCACAATTAAGTGACAAACTTTAATTCACTATTTCTCACTCACTGGGAATCGGTTTAGAGAAAGTGAATATACCACGATCATCTACTCGGAACGTAGATCGATCCTATGATCATTAACGATTCCAATAGGTAAAAGTAATACTCATGGTTATGGTGGTTTGTATTCTAGTTCAGGTGATTGTTATTATAATAACAACGATTATAGCTGCGGAGATGGCGGTGATTCTGATGACAGTGATGAGGCTTTGAAGCTGTTACAGTGAAGAAGCCGAAGAATAAGAATCTTAATAATATTGGGATTACGAATGCAGAGAGGGCCACAATGGAGAGAGGATTTAGGAGTAGTAAAACTAGGTTTGTGAGAAACGGCCCGTTTCTTATTTTTTATTTTTTTTATACCGAGATTCTAAGCTTACACCTGACTAGTCCTCGGGATAACAGCTCCGGTCCCACAGTACTGCTACCAGTTAAATCGCGAGATGTGTATCTGGTTCCCAGGTTCTTAAATATCCTAAACTACCGCGCATGTGAAGTCGTCCCCCAAGTGATTGCTCCATGCTGGACCCCCTCAAATCCAATCGCAGGGTCTCATCGAGATCAGGCCTCCCACGCTGCCGCTTGAAGCCCTTAATATTTAATTATTCCACCAGCATACCCCGGAGGGCTAGACCCTTAGTCAAAGACTAAGGGATCATTTGTCCTTGAGAAATTCAATTCCAAAGTGTTGCCACTATGAATTGAACCCCTGATCTCCAACTAAATTGAAGGTCAGGTGGCCAACTGCGCCAAGTCAGTTGGTTGCCCGTTTCTTATTTTTTTGTTTTAAAAGAAATATTTTATTGTAGGGGTAAAATAGATTTTACGCAGAAAGTCAACCATTTACCTGAAATTGGACCTCATCGTTATTTTTGAAAACATAGGGACTCAAACTTTTAGTAGGCATCTAATAAGCTGGTTGATGTAAAATCTCCATATTCTTATATATATATATATATATAAGAATATGAGATTTAAAAAATAGAAATAAACTCTTCTGATAGGATAAAATATTATATTAAAAATAACAAGAAGCTTCTCTACAATGGCTGTGTTTAGCACTAGCTTATCAGCTAGCTTATAAGCTTTAGGAGCTTATTTGACCATTGACTAAAAAAAAGCTCGTTTCGTAAACGACTAGCTTCTCAAATCAGGTAGCTTATCAGCTAGCTTATAAGCTAAGGGTATGTTTGGCAGTTTAGCTTATAAGCTAGCTTATAGCTTATAAGCTAGCTTATTGAAACGCTACTTTGAGTAGCGTTTCAATAAGCTAGCTTATAATTTGGCTTATAAGCTATTTTTAGGTGTTCCAAACAGAACTTCTTAAATAAGCTCAACTTATAAGCTAGCTTATAAGCTAGCTTAATTTTACCAAACATACCCTAATTTTTCAAGCTTATGAAAAAAAGAAGCTAGCTTCTCATCTTTATATATTCCATATATGTCTGTGAACGAAATAAAAACATAGGATTTTTTATATAAATACCCCCTGAGTATTTAACATATTACAAATAAATCCACCATCCGTTAACTTTTCAGGAAAAATTGAGGCTTCAGATGAGTGGTGGACGCGAAAAATTATGGTTAGTCTGATCATCACTCTAGTACATTTGCTAATGAATTACTTTGTTATAAATTTAATACAATAATTTTGTATTCGATTTATCTTTTATATTTTACGGAATCTTTTTGATACCTATTGTTGTTGTGAACTTGTTCGTAACTAAAATTACACACACAAGTCCTATTCAACGGCAATTCTAGACCATCAAAAAAAAAATTATCAATGACTTTTCAAAGTGACATTGAACTGTGAATCGTAAATGTAATTTAGAGGTAGTATATATTAAAATAATAATAGACAAAAATATCATTTATTTTATTGTGTAACAGTTATTGTTAAAATATAATGAGAAAGTTTAAAAAATAATAGAAAAATAAAAGTGATGTTATTTTATGTAATTTTATAAAAAAACAGCTAGCTTATCAGCTAATTTGCTAAACATCTATATTAAAATCAGCTAGCTTATCAGCTACAGAATCAGCTACCTTATCAGCTACCCAATCAGCTATTAGTTAGCTTATCAGCTACCAGCTACCTTATCAGCTAGTTTTGCTAAACACAGCCAATATATAAGTTATACAGATCCAAAGAACTAGTAAAAAAACTTGTATGAACTAAAGCACTCGGCGGAAATATGGAACATACAAGAAGTAGGTCACGGGTGCATGTCAAAAAATACCATTGTGTCACGAGGTGCCCGCGACCCCAGACGGTATTACCTGATCACAGGCCATTCATAGGCCCACTTGCAGCTTTGTGGGATGCCGAGCCTCTTCACACTTCAAGCTATCATCTATAGTGTAGGGCTTTACTTTATTTTCCTTGTAATGTTGTAATAGCTAGTTAGTGCTTGTTCACCTTTTCAATATCTAGTCTTGTCATTAGCTTTTATTTTTCTAAGCCTATTATAGGGGGGAAGAGTGTACTGAAGAGTTGTAGTACGAATTGGCTAGTTTGCTGAGACCCTCCTATATGTGTATACTTGTAATCGTTGTTGCCTATTGTAATCGTTTCTTGTATTAATACAAATAGATTTTCATCTTCAATTTTGCTGTGCCACTAAAACGCCTCGGCGTGATTGTGTCGCATTAGCACCAACTCCCAAACGAGTTAGGCGGACGTAGTCGGGTATATTGACTACTAGCCGCACGGTGCGCGTACATTCTATACAAACTATAAGCGCCCCGTGACAGGTGGTATCGGAGCCCGGTTAAGGTCGAAAGAATGGAATCGGGTAACGAGACGGAAGTCCCTAGAAGGCAGGGCAAGAAAAAGGATGACGGAAAGAAGAAAGAGGCCGAGGCCTCTAAAGCCCAATTCGATAATCTAGAGCAAGAGTGCTCTAGATTGAGATATGTTGTCGAGACCTTGGAGGAGAAGGTCGAGACCCTCGAGGCGGAGAATGAAGACCTCCGAGCCCAGTTGGGCGAATGCAGAGAAGTCTGCCGAACCCTTGCAGAAGCAATGGGAGCCAACAATACGGCTGAAATGAGACGCGAGATGGAAGCAATGAGTATCCAGATTGGATTGCTTCAAAGAGCTGTGAACAACACACCCCATGTTGCTCAAGAACCTATTACGAGAATTCGGATCCCCGAACCAAGTTCCTATAGTGGAACCCGAGATGCCAAGGAAGTTGAGAACTTGTTATTCGACATGGAACAATACTTCCATGCCGCTAATGTTTTGGACGAAGCGAGAAAGGTGTCAACCGCCACAATGTATTTGATTGATGATGCCAAATTGTGGTGGCGCACCAAATATGCAGACATTCAGGCTTAGCGAGTAAGAATTGACACTTGGGAACAACTGCGAGAAGCCATCAGGCAACAATTCTTCCCAGAGAATGTTGAGTACAACGCAAGAAGGGCCTTGCAAGATTTGAAGCACACCGGTCTTATTCGAGATTACGTGAAGGCATTTTTGACACATATGTTACACATTAGCGATATGTCGGAGAATGACTGGTTGTTTACGTTCTTGGAAGGTTTGAAACCATTTGCTCGTACGGAGCTTCTGCGCCAACGAGTCACAGACCTCAGTGCCGCCATGGGAGCGGCAGAATGATTAATGGAGTACGTGTCGGAACCTCGAAAAGATCATCCAGTAAAAACAAACATGGCACCGTCCCGAAGTGTAATGCCAAGACCATTCAAACCTAACTTGAGTCGGAGTGTAGGGGATCGGCAAACCTATACTCAATGAAGTTCATATGGGAGCACGAATCGTAGCAAACCTACAGAAGGTCAGCAGGCCCCTTCCCAACGAATCGTTAAATGTTTCCTATGTGATGGGCCTCATTTTCTCAGTAATTGTCCGAAGAGGCAACTTTTGAACGCCTTAACAAGCGCTGCAGAATCGAGTTCGCAACCGAAAGAAGAGTTGCAAGTACCAGATGACGAAGGAAGATCGGAAGATGTGGAAAACCTTGGGGCCATCAATCAATGGTGCAACTCGTTAACCCATCAGGCGGCAGCTAAGGCAAGAGTGCCGACAAAAGCTAGAAAAGTCGTACCTGCTCTCACGACAGGTGGTCCCGATAAGATAAAGAAGGGATTAATGTTTGTTGATGTTAAAATCAATGGGAAAAATATTCGTGCTATGGTAGACTCGGGTGCCACCCATAATTATCTGGCGAGCACCGAAGTGGGGAGACTTGGACTATTGTTAGAGAAAGGAGTGGGTCGGGTTAAAGCCGTCAACTCTCCGGCAAAACCAATAGCGGGGGTTGCCAAGGCTGTTCGAATTAAGGTAGGAGCCTTCGAAGGTAGGGCCGACCTATCTGTTGTGGAAATGGATGACTTCAAGTTGATACCCAGGCTCGAGTACATGCGTGACATTCAAACCCTAGTCATGCCGTATGCTGATGCACTTTTGGTTTTGGGGGATAAACCACATATTATCCCAACAATTAGCGCAACCCAAGGGCAAAATAACCTATCCGTGTTACAATTCAAGAAGGGATGCAGACATGGTGAACCGTCCTTCCTGTGCGCCTTGCAATTCGACGAAGTAAAGGAGTTGTCAGGTCCTATTCCTGATGCTGTGAAGCACCTCCTAAACGAATTTGAAGATATTATGCCCGACGAACTGCCTCGGAAGCTTCCACCTAAGAGGACGGTCGATCATGAGATTGAGTTGGTATCGGGCACAAAACCCCTACCCGAGTCCCTTATCGTATGTTGCAACCTGAGCTTGTGGATCTCAGAAAGCAGTTAAAAGAAATGTTGGAATGTGGTATGATCCAACCGGCGAAATCACCATATGGAGCTCCTGTTCTCTTTCAGAAAAAGTCGGACGGAACTCTGCGATTGTATTGTGATTATCGTGCTCTGAATAAAATTACGGTGAAGAATGTGTATCCTATTCCGCTCATAGCAGATTGCTTCGACCGACTCAGTGGAGCGGAATACTACACAAAGATCGATCTGAGATCAGGTTATTGGCAAGTTCGCATCAAGGAGGGAGATGAAGTAAAAATGACGATTGTCACACGTTATGGGGCCTTCGTGTTCTTAGTCATGCCCTTTGGCCTAACAAATGCCCCAGCAACTTTCAGCACCTTGATGAATCAACTTCTCTAAGGGTTCTTGGACGAGTTTGTCGTGGTATACCTGGATGATATTGTTATATACAGCCGAACCTTGGAAGAACATGTGGAACATTTGAGAATGGTTCTTATTAGTCTTCGTGAGCACGAACTATATGCTAAGCTGTCGAAGTGCTCATTTGCCCAGAAGCGGATCAGTTTCTTGGGTCATATCGTTGAGTGTGGAAATATTCGTATGGATCCGAAAAAGATACGAGCAATTCAAGAATGGAAACCACCAACCGATGTACATGAAGTACGGTCATTTCTCGGGTTGGCGAATTACTATAGAAGATTTGTGATGGGGTATGCCGGAATAGCAAGACCCCTAAACGATTTGACAAGAAAGACGGAAGTTTGGGATTGGTCACCGGAATGCCAAATTGCCTTCGACAACTTAAAGAAGGCCATCCTAACAGACCCAGTCCTCGCATTACCAGATCTATCCAAACCTTTTGTGATTGAAACGGATGCTTTAGATATTTCACTAGGAGGAGTTTTAGTGCAAGATGGCCATCCTGTTGCCTTCGAGAGTAAGAAACTTAAGGATGTCGAGAGGCGCTACACGGTGCATGAGAAAGAGCTTTTAGCAGTGGTCCATTGCCTTCGACTTTGGAGACATTACTTATTGGGGTTGCCGTTTATTGTCAAAACTGACAACACTGTTGTTAGTCACTTTCTGTCCCAACCGAAGCTTACTGGGAAACAAGCGAGATGACAGGAACTATTGTCTGAGTTCAACTTTGTGATCGAGTATTGTACCGGTTTTAGTAATCAGGTGGCGGATGCCCTGAGCCGCATATCCGACCTAGCTGCTCTACAAGTGCTGTGAGCGCTTTCTTCGAGTCAGGTGACCACTCCATTGAAAGATCAAATACGAGAACTAATGGGAACCGATGCAATGGCTCAATGTTTGGTGAATCTTGTCCGCCAAGGTACAACACGAAGATTTTGGCTTGAGGATGGTCTTTTATGGACCAAGGGGAGACGTCTCTATGTACCTCTAGGCGGCGATATGAGGAAATCTATTATTGTGGAATGTCACGACACTCTCTGGGCGGGCCACCCAGGAGAGGAGCGTACTGTGGCCTTAGTTCAACGAGCTTACTATTGGCCCCAAATGCGGGACGACATTGAGATGTTTGTCCGCACCTGCTTGGTGTGCCAACAAGATAAACCCGATCGACAAAAGAAGGCAGGCTTGCTGGAACCACTACTCATACCCGTCAGGGCTTGGGAAAGTGTTTCAATGGATTATATCACCAGTCTACCAAAAGTTGGGGATCTTGATGCCATTATTGTTATGGTAGACCGGTTCTCCAAATATGCTACAGTCATAGCGGCACCCAAGACAGTTTCGGCGGAAGAGACAGCTCAGCTCTTTTTCAAGCATATTGTTAAGTATTGGGGACTGCCGAGGGACATTGTTAGTGACCGAGACCCCTGGTTTACTAGTAACTTTTGGACCGAGCTCTTCAAACTACTCGGATCCAAATTGAACATGAGCTCTAGCTTCCACCCACAATCTGATGGCCAAACTGAAAGATTTAACTCGATGTTGGAGGAATATCTTCGACATTTTGTGAGCACTAATCAGAAGGATTGGGTGAAGCTTTTGGATGTTGCTCAACTGTGTTTCAATGCTCAAAAATACTCTACCACCAATAAGAGTGCTTTTGAAATTTGTAATGGGCAGCAACCACTCCTCCCGCACAATATTGACACTGTTCCGCAAAATGCCAGGTCTACTTCGGCGCAAACCTTTTCCCTTGAATGGGAACAAAACCTTGATTTGGCCCGTGGCTACCTAGAGAAGGCTCAAAAGCGGATGAAAAAATATGCTGATCTTAAACGCTGCTTTGTTGAATACTGTGTGGGTGACGAGGTAATGGTGAATGTCCCGAACCATAGTTCCTCCAGGGCAACACGGGGGAGAGACTCTCGGCTAATGCAAAAATATATTGGGCCCCTAACCATTCTCAAAAGAGTCGGAAAGGTAGCCTACAAGCTAGAGTTACCCCAATGGTGGCGCATTCATAATATCTTTCATGTCAGCCAACTCAAGCCATATCAGGCAGACAAAGAGGACACCACACGCAACCTGCCCAAACGTCCACAACTGAAACTACGCAACTTGGGGAAGAGGGTGGCCGAAGCTATTATCGACCACCGTGATGCAGGGCCGAAAAAGAAGCTACATAAAGAATATTTGGTGAAATGGTAGGGCTGCAGTATGGAGGAAAACACTTGGGAGAGGGCGACAACACTTAAAGCTTTTCAACCACTACTGGATGCTTATCTCACATCTATGGCACCGGGGACGTCACCAACTCAGAGAGGGGAGTGCTGTCACGAGGTGCCCGCGACCCCAGACGGTATTACCTGATTACAGGCCATTCATGGGCCCACTTGCAGCTTTGTGGGATGCCGAGCCTCTTCACACTTCAAGCTATCATCTATAGTGTAGGGCTTTACTTTATTTTCCTTGTAATGTTGTAATAGCTAGTTAGTGCTTGTTCAGCTTTTCAATATCTAGTCTTGTCATTAGCTTTTATTTTTCTAAGCCTATTATAGGGGGGAGGAGTGTACTGAAGAGTTGTAGTACGAATTGGCTAGTTTGCTGAGACCCTCCTATCCGTGTATGCTTGTAATCGTTGTTTCCTATTGTAATCGTTTCTTGTATTAATACAAATCGATTTTCATCTTCAATTTTGCTGTGCCACTAAAACGCCTCGGCGTGATTGCGTCGCATTAGCACCAACTCCCAAACGAGTTAGGCAGACGTAGTCGGGTATATTGACTACTAGCCGCACGGTGCGCGTACATTCTATACAAACTATAAGCGCCCCGTGACACATTGGCTATCAAATGTTGACCGGCGAAGAATGTTGACAGTGGCGTGCCCCAAAAAATTGTCAACGGCAGCAACATTTGTCGGCGATCACTGGACCGATGGAGTCGTGCCCATAAATTTAAAAAAAAAAAAGACTATAGCGGTAAAAACACCAAAATAAGAACATCAATTTTAATTTTAGGTTTTATTTGAATTTATTTCTTTTGTTTCTTTTTGTGTATATCTAAAAACTCAATATTTTAAGTCATATATTTTTAGATTTTATATATGTTAAATATTTTTTGTGGCAATATATTAATTTTATTTGTACTTAGGGAAAGATTTATTAAAATTATTCACTATATAAATATAATATTTATTTTTTTGGACGTGTGTGTAATGTGTTAACAGTTAATCATAGTTTATATAATTAACAATATATATTTAAAAGATAGAAATTAATGAAATAACCACAATGATCATTTAACTAAATGGAACTCTTCAGAATTTAGATAGAACTTTTTTAAGTAAATGATTTTAAGGCAACTGTATTGAATGACGAGGCCTTACGAACCCGTGCGATGCACCGGCTGGGTCATTGGTTGAATTTCTACGTGTTTTGTACGTAATGTTTGTGCAGATGTTTGTATACTTTTCATCAAGTGCGCCAATGTTTATAATATAAGTTTTATATATCAGACATTTATCATTTAGTACTAAATAACTCATGTAAACGATAGATACTTTTGTAGATCTTAATGTTAACACATTTTTGGTGGAAAGTAATTAAATATATCAATATAAGTCGAATAGTGCACATCATTGTCATATATAACTTGGGCTGCCTCAGGACCCGTGTGATGCATACAAATGTTTTCGTAAGATAAGTATTTTGACAAAATATTGATATATTTTTATCATTCTTTGTGTCGTTTTTTTTAATTAAGTATATTTATCATTTCTCCAAAATTGTCATAAGAAAAATCAAATTAAAACGTACTACGAACGAATAATCATACATGCAATAAACTTAAAAGAAAATTGAAGCAATAATAGACCATCTAATCAAGTAATGATGTTAGAAATAGTAATATATTATTGCATAAATTGTTTTACGTAAAATTTACACGATGATCGGTATTCATCTCCCAAGTAACATCTACAATCATTAAGTGACTAAATGAATACATGCATTTGTATCTCAATAACTACATAGGCACTCACATTTGTATCTCAATAACTACATGGACACTTCACATGGACCTGGCATTAATCTCATCAATCGGATTGATTATCGCATGGCTACATTTTTCAGTTCCAGAAAACTGTGTCATTAATGCTCCTCACAAAATAAGTGTCATTAATACTCCCCAATGATTTTTAGGACATAATCTTTCTATATATATGATACTTATGCATCGCATATTTATATTTTGACTTCTGTAATAATTTGTGGGAACTTTTAATTTGAGATAAATAGGCAGATATATACTTTTTATATATACAACTATATTTATTATTTTATACATACAATGTGGATGTCAAATTAAATAAATCAATTTAATTAGTGTGATATGTTATACAATCATAACAAATAAAAAGTAAAAGAAGTTATTGATGTTTGAAAAGAATAAAGAACCAACTACAAAAATAATTAATGTAGTTTACACTTAAATTTAAAGAAAAATGATTACTATTTAATATTATCCAATTAGCAGAAATTTACTAATAGTGGCGAAATTGACTTTTGGATAAAATCAATAGTTCCAATATACATTATAACTTATCTTTTGTCTTTTAATTTAACAATTAGGATAATTTTATATAAATATAAAAACAAATTAATTATACAATTTTGTACAGATGTTGACCACATAAACACACTATATAATTAATATTACACTAATTCTAATTACCATATTAAACAATCACATTTATGTTGCATATATATTTTAATTAATTGGAGGAATTAATGACACGTAAAATTCGAATGAGAAGAGCACTTAACGTGCAAACTTAAGAGTTCCATCTAAAGACTCGAGCAAGCATCCAGATCTTGGAATATACGGTTTGACGAGGTTATCGAGTCTTATGGTATCGTTCGATGTCCTATCAAGAGTTATGTGTATAGGAGGTGTGATGGTAACGTGTTGGTGTTTCTTATACTGTACGTATATGATACTCTTCTAATTGGAACAACATGAAGGAATTAACGGGTGTACAGGTATGGATGTCTGAGCAGTTCGATGTGGAGGATTTGAGAGAAACAGGACACATACTTGGAATTAGGATCATTCGCGATCGCAAGAAAATGGTGTTATGCTAATCTTAGGCATCTTCTATTGACACGGTGCTAATGTGAATTGGCATGGAAAATTTCAAGAAAAATTTTCTATCTTACAAACGTGGAATTCATATATCTAACGAAACGTGTCCAAAGACACAAAAAGGGATAGATGCCATGAAGCTGGTACATATGCATCAACAGTAGAAAGCCTATGTTATACTTTGCATTAGACCTGATATCTGTCATGCCCTAGGTATGGTCTCCAGATATCAGTCTAAAATTGGACAAGGGCACTGAATTTTTGCTAAGCATATACCCAACTACCTGAGAAGCATTAGGGAGCATATGATGATTTATCAGTCGGATAATATATCCCTTGGGTTATAATGGCTCAGATTTCCAAGCAGATAGAGATAAATCCAAGTCGACCTCGGGATATGTCTTTACTTCAGGATGGGGAGCCATAACTTGGAGGATATAAAACTTGGAAGTCAAATATGTGGCATCCTTAGAGGCGGCCAAAGAGGTGATATAGCTAAAGAACTTCCTATTGAACCTGGATGTGGTTCCTAGTTTCTTTAAGGGTATTAATTATATTGTGACATTACCCGTACAATGACAAACTCGAAGGAACCACGAGCAAATACCAAAAGTGAACATATCAATTGCAAGTATCATCTCATACGAGACTTCATAAAGCGATATGATGTTATGGTGTCCAAGATTGCATCAGAAGATAACTTTGTCGATCATCTCATGAAAGGCTTGCTGTCAAAATCTTTTGAAGGGTATGAGGAGGGTATGGGTTACGATATATGACATTATTGCTTTGAGTATAAGTGGGAGATATGTGTTAGATTGTGTAGACTAGTAATACTTAAGGGCATGCTTTGAGTAAAAATGAGAGATTGATATAATTGTATACCGCAAGGCATGCATTATTTTTATATTGTCTTCTATTATCTACAAAAATATTAAATTTATTTTTGTACATGTTTTTCATAATAATCCACGTTATGGTTATCTAAATATTATCTATTTATTTTATATTGCAGATAATATGGTATGTTAGTGTCACACAAAATATCACATTATCGGTGCCTTATAAATAGTTCACAACCTATTTAATCTTAGACAATTATGTAAAATGTTGTAGTGTATGTTTGAGATTATTTGGTCATGACTATTAACATATATTACTGTTTTCATAAACGTTGAATTGAATCGAAGTGAAATAACTTTTCTCTACCGATTAAAAGAAGAAAAAAATATATCGAATAATTATTATTTTTTTAATTCTAATGTGTAATATCTAATTATAAATTTCTAATATTTATTGGTTTGATTTATTATGGGTGAGAGTCATATAGATTAATTCAATATGCTATATATGTTGAGCAATAATATTATTTATATGACAATTAAAGTTAGAAATTAGCTCCCATCGAACAAAGTTGATAATGGAAAATGATAATCGACTCGTTTGGTTTGATGATGTCCCCTTGAAGAACTCAAAAAAGATTATTATATTAAACCATTTAGATGGATCAATACCCAATATAATACTTCCTCCGTCCCGCCTAAAGGTTTATATTTCTATCAAAAAGTAGTTATTTTAGTAGGTTTACATATATCACATTTTACAATCAATGAAACAATCACCTTTTACTTTTTAATCTCCACCACACATTTATCATCAATATTTTTTACTTTTTAATATCCACCGTACATTTATCATAATTACTTATACCAATTATTACCAAAAATACACCAAATATACACCATCTGTCAACTTCCGACAGGGATAGAGGGAGTAATAAGGTTTGAATGGTACTACTCTTCGACAAGAATTTAATTAATTAAAGTTGACAGTACCTTAAATTAATTAAATGGACATGTGATATCTTAACCATGAAAATAGTTAATTTAAAAAAAGTCTGATTTGTAAATTGAGATCTGGATACACTACTACAAAACAGACTTTTAACAGCGGTTCTGGGGGCCAATTAACAGCGGCTCCAGAACTGTTGTTGTATGTCACGCTGTTAATTTTAACAGCGGTTTTAGCAACCATCGTTGTTTTAGACAATTAACAGCGGTTCTTTATAACCGCTGTTAAACTTGCCAATTAACAGCAGTTATAAAGAACCGCATTAACGGCGGATATTTGACGGCGGTTTCTGAACCGCCGTTATATTTACATTTTAACAGTGGTTATCTGGGAACCGCTGTTGTAGTTTCAATATATTTAACTGCGGTTTTCTGGGAACTGCTGTTAATTTGTCCAGATTTTTGCCCAGATTTTGGCATTATTTTGCACAATCCAGTACCTGAACTCGGATCAAACTGTAATAACCAATAAACCACCAATTCATTGAATCCAAATACACCGAAAATAAAATAACCAACAACAAATTCATTGAAAAAGTTAATACAAAAAAAATACCACCAATTCATCCAAATAATTCATACAACTATCAAATGTATAATTCATACAAATATACCAAAATCATGTCGCAAGATATTTTTGAACCTCCAAGAAATAGTGTCCCCAATGAGCTCGAATTTTATGAATAACATCATTAGACAGTGCTCCAACATCATCAAACATCTGTGCACATATAAACGTTTAATAAACAAACTTTAAATGTAAACGAGTAAACAGTTTTATCACCAATTCAAGTTAAAAATGTACTACCTCCATCCAACCATCCAAAATACGCGCTCGGATGATAGTCGACATCTAGTGCTTAACATAATAACCACACTCCCAACCACCATTTTGTTTATTACACTAAAATAAAAGAAGACACAATTATATGAGTCGCTTTCAGTAAATAAAATCAACACACACAGCGGAGTAGACACACACACAAACACACTATACACACACTACATACACAGTAAAAAAAACTGACACACATTGACACAAACTGCACACACAGTGCACAAACAGTAAAAAAAAAACACAGTACACACTGCACACACACACACACTGCACACACAAACAACATAGTAAAAAAAACACCACACTACACACACACTGCACACACACTGCCACCGCACACACATACACACACAACACACAAACAACACAGTTTAAAAAAACACCACACACACACACACACACTACACACACTGCACACACAGAAAAAAACACACTGCACACACACTACATACACTGCACACACAGAAAAAAAACACTGCACACACTTGACACACACTACATAGTGCACACACAGTAAAACACACAACACTGCACACACACACACTACACACAGTGTGTTGCTACCAAAAATATTATCCGGAGATAGATATTGCTGGAATGGATGGATAGCAAACAAATGCGAGAACACTTCCGTGGGAGAGTAAATAACACAAGATTTGCCGGGGTTGTTAGTCCCGGGCTTGAATGCTCTCGCGAGATATTATTAATATAAATATTCGTGGATACAAGTATTAATGTAAGAGTACAATTACAATGAGTGTAAAGTCCCTTGTTATCTTAGCTAGTGAGCGGTAGATTGCCGGAAGAACCAGATATGATGCTCTGTGAGTTCTTGTAACAATGTTGATGAACTGTGACAACCGTGAGAAATCGACAGTCTCTCACGGCGTGTAGCTGTTGAAGGTTTGAGCTCCTGGGCTAGTGATTCCCTTCGAATCTGTACTATGGAGACTTCTTGCCTCTGCCAGCCGTCTTCTGGTTGAGAGGCGCTGAGAGAGAAATCCTAGGATAGATTCGGGAAAGGAAGCCAAGAGCCTGAAAGTATGTATGTTTGTATGTATTTCCGTGAATGAATTCGGAACCTAGTGGAGAATGCGTGAACCCTTTTCCAGCAGATGGAGGTTCTCTATTTATAGCACTGAGAGATGTTGGGCGATCGCCTTTGCTGTATTATAATAAGCGGGTGATCGTCTTCAGCACATGGGCTTGTTCCCTTAAAGTCCACAGGAGTTGCTGGCAGCCAACTGTGCGGTCCAATGAGAAGCCTGCACACGTCTGAGTCGCTGTCACGGGCGGTCCCACATTGTACCTTTCGGCGGATTTGTCGGTAGGTGAAGCCGTCCTTGTCAGAGACAGCTGTTGGTGGTCAATGATCCATGTTTCGCGGCGCCTTTTGTGGATCTGCACATGGGCGCTGGCTTTGAGATCCAGTCTTTGTAGACTTTGACGAACGATGGTCTCGACCGTGACATGGGTCGGTCGTCCTTGGCCGGGCACTAGAGTCGATCGCTAGGTGCCAAAGGGCGATCGCCTTGGGAGTCGATCGCTAGATACCAGAAGACGGTCTGGTATCTTCGGTTAGGCGAGTTTGCCATAGCTTGATTGGTTGTGGACTCGGTCGCTCGACCTTATAGTCGATAGCCTGTCGAGGTGAATAAATCTCGACACAACAATTGCCCCCCAGCTCGCTCCGATGTTGGAAACGTGGGGTGAGGTGGTTCTGCTGGCGATCGCTGAGTTATGACGAGTGACTCTGTATTTTACTGAACTGGCGATCGTCTTTCAGCTGATTGATTCTGAATTTGGACGACCTGGTAGGTTGCTGAAAAGAGTGGGAAATGGCAGCGGATGCGGAAAAGTCTTCGGGACACGTGTCGGGTTCCTGTTGGGGGAGACCGACGGTCATTTATTACTCCTCGTCTGACGCATTCTTGAAAAGACGCGTACGCGGGTTTCAAGGGAGCATTAATTGCGACGGTTGCGCTCCGAGCCCTGAGATTCTTCTTAATTGCACACGAGTCCCTGCCACCTCCTATAAAAAGGCACTGGGTTGCAGTGTTCACTTTTATGCGCTTTTATCGGAGAAAGAAGGATAATAGTGCTGAAGAATTTTCTGAAGATCCGACTACCGATCGTCGATCGATTCCTTCCTTGGTAAGAAAACACTCCTCTTCTTCTCATCTTGAATTTGAGAATGTCTGGAACATCTTTTTCATCGGGGATGGGCACCTCCTCCGCCACTGGGACTTCTAACGTCCGGGGAGGATCCTCCGCAGACTTCCATCTAGAGACTGCCGCAGAAGCTATTCGCACTAGTATCGATCCCGCAGAGGTCGAGGCGCTATTTAATGAGGCCGACGTCGCTAGGGAGGCGGCGGTTGAACACAGACGCTCGCAGATGGAGAGAGATCTGGCGGTGAGGGCCTATGGGGAGCAGCATAGTGCTTTCGGCCAGGCCTATGTGGCCTTTGCTGAGATTATGAAAAGGTTGGCCGGTCCGTCTCCTCGATTCGACTACCAGGAGTATTCGATTACTCATCCTTATCAACCTCCTAAGCGATCGCTATTTCGGGCTGCTCAACGATCTCTATCCCTCGGACAGATACGGAGCTCGGCGACCAGGAAGGACCTGGCCATCTGGAGGACGAGGTTTCATATCCCTTCAGATGTGGATCTCTTTGTGCCGGCCGAGAATGAGCGAGCCGATCAGCCTCCGGAGGGGATGGTCGCTGTGAACGAGGCAATTATGGAGGCTGGACTGCGGTTTCCTTTGTCGTTCTCCGTCTCCCATCTGCTGGCTGCTTGGAACTTGGCTCCGCTCTAGCTGACGCCAAATGCCTGGATCCAGATTATCTGCACTCTCACCTTGTTCGGCGGTCACCGACTGTAGCGCCTCCCTTCGCCGTCGGAGATGAACCACCTGTTCAAGCTGACGGCTCAGAAAGGGTCGGTCGGAGGCTATCATATACAAGGCCGATCCAGTCGAGTGATCCATGGAGTCCCGAACAAGGTGCGGGGCGATCTGGCGAAGTGGTTCTGGGTCGCCGGTGCCTGGAAAGCCTCAGCGAGTGATAACCCCACTGGCGAGCTGAACATTCCCACTGGCTTTCGGGAGAGAAATCCCGGTAAGGGTTCAGACTCTTCCTTTGTTCGGATATGTTCTGAACTGATCTAATTTGGTATTCCTTTTGCAGGTTTCCACATTCCGGCGATCGACGAGCTACCTTTTGACTTTCTGGTCGTCTGGGAGCGGATACGGAGTTTGCCGGACGAGGACTTAGACGCTCAACGGATCAACAGGGAGAGTCGTTGGCTGTCCGCTCGGCTATTCCATTTCCCGAGACATCTCTCGGTCTCAGGTACGAATTTCTACGATATCCATTTGTTGGGCGATCGTCCTGTTGGAGGAATAGGTCTAACTGTTGTTTGAGTGTTCTTTATTACAGAAGTCCGCTTTCCTCGCTTTTTGGAGCCTCCACCAGAGATAGCTATGTCGAACCCAGGAGTTTTGGGCCGTCTTCGCTAGAAGATGTCATCACGGGTTCCTCCGGTGGCGTTACCTATCATTCCGGAGGTGAGGCCCATCGTGGAGCCGGCCGTAGCGGAGGAGGAACCTCGGGAGGAGGGGATCCGGGCGAACCGCAAGCGGCAGAGGTCGGGAGAAACTCCAGTTTCTGTCCCTGCCAGTGAGGTGCCGATCGCCGCGCCTCCGATCACCGTTGTTCCCCCTGAGACTGAGCCTACGCCCCTCTGCGGTTTTCCTGCAAGAGATGGCAATCGCTGAGGCAGAGACCCCTCGCGGGAAGCCATACTTCGGCCGCGATCCTGATGTAATATCCGCAATTTCGAATTTCAGTAATTTTCTTTTTTCGGCGGAAGTCCGTTTTGACGACTCGCTCATGACCGTTTCGTCATTTCGAGAATGATTAATTCTGCACTTTTTGTCATCCGAGTTCGTTTCGGTGTTGTTTTGTTGAGTTCCGTGTCTTTTGGCGACTTTTCCGCACTTGAGCTCGATTCTTGCGAATCTCGTCCGAAACTGTTGCTTCTAGTTTCTAGTAAGTTCATTTAATGTTATTATTCATGTTGCGAGCTTTGGTTCGGTGTTTCGATCATGTATCGTGTATTTCGGATATTTTGGGCCATTTTTGTAATTTCCCAAAGTTTGGGGGTAATTACTTCCGTTGTCGAATTCCGACACTTCGGGTGGTCGGAATCGTGTGTTCTCTTAGCGCTTGGATTCGTCTTTACGAGTACTTCGTAACTGTATCTTCAATTTTTACTCAGGTTCGGGTTTCGGGGTCGTCCGGGCCGTCGGAGTGGCCACGGCCGAGTCACGGCCGGAGCAGGGCCTGGCCTAGCCGAGTTACGGCCGTAAGGTGCGATTCTGACCGTAACGTGTGCGATTCTGGCCATAAGGCCTGATCGGGTACGGCCGTATGGCGCTGGCGGCTTCTGTGAAGGCGATTCTGGCCGTAATGTGTCTGATTACGGCCGTAGTAAGTGTCCATTTGGTCTTTGGCGATTTTGCGAATGCGATTACGGCGTAAGGCTGCCGAGTACGGCCGTAAGGGACCGAGTTACGGCCGTAAGGCACTACCGGTTACGGCCGTAACCCTGCCGGCTATATATAGCCTGGCTCGGCCAGACTTCATTTTTTACGCGATTTTCTTCCTTTTAAGTGGTGNCGACGGGAGGCTCGGGAAATCGAGTTCTTGGCCGATTCTAATCATTTCCAAGGCATTTTGGAAGATTCTTGTTGATTATATTATCATCCAATCCGTGTTCTTCGTCAAATCAAGGTATATTCTTGATTTTCCTTCAAGTTTACTTTTTGGAGAAATTGTTCTTGATTTCGTTTCTAATCCGATTTTGATACATCGATTGGTGTAGTATGATGTTATTAATCATGTTCTATGGGTTGTATATCCATATATCAAGTTTGTTTAACTCGATTGACGATTCGAGTGTTCTTGGGAATTATTGAACATTTAGTGTTCGATTAAATGTCCCAATGAGTTTCCCTTCGATAGTTTGTTGGGATTTCCGTTGTTTTGGCCTTGATTCTCATCGTAACCATGTGTTATTGTTCCTTCCGGAGGTTTATAGGTGTTCGAGGATTCCGATGTTGAATCCCGTTTGGTGATTGATGATTCGTGTGGTGTTATTCTCGTAATACTCGTGGTGCTATCACGTTCTTGATATTGTTCGGGGGTTCGGGGCCATTCGACCGCGTCCTATCCGTCGTCTTATTGCGATCGTGATTTCGAGGCAAGTACCTTTCCCATACTATTCTTGTTTTATGGATATGATAATTAGTGATCGTCTAAATGTGGTTGTTTGGTCGTTTGAATTGAACTTTCAAAAGATTCGGTTTAGCCTTGTTAAAGGCTTGCTTTTAAAACGCGTGTGTTTTGTGAATGGCGTGGTTTGTGAATAACTATGTGAATTCTATGTATATGCTTGGTGTTAATGTTGCACTTGGTATTATGTGTGGACGTATATTATTTCATTTCGGTGCGTTGTGGATTGACGTGGTGTTTTGCTAAGTGTTTGATGCCTCTGGGCGAATTGTTTGAATATCCTTGATGTGATATGTTATTTGTGTGAATGTGTAGATATGGTTGAAGGTCTACGGTGACACATGGCACGTGATCATGTGGTCAGGATGCAACAAGTGATTGATCCAACCGTGAGAGCCTGAGATAATCTACGGTGGCACATGGCATGCGATCATGTGGCCAGGATGCAATAAGCGATTGATCCAACCGTGAGATGTGTGTGATTTGTTTCGCTAGCCAGCTCGGGAGGGTCCTTCGAGGCCTCGGGTGGGATGTCGGTGGTAGCGTCCCGGTCCTAGGCGATGCGCGTGCGTGATTATGTTTCGTTGATTTTACGTCCGTTGAGGACACGTGATGTTGGGCTCGACCACCGTAAATTGTTGGTGGTTTCCTATTTGCGAAAACAAAACATTTGGGCTGTGACCCTATTGATTTTTGGAAAGAGAAGGATTTTATAATCCTAAATTGTTTTCTATTAAAACTCTCGATGGCATTTTAAACTGTTTTGTAAATTGTTTCCCTTATTTGCGATCTTTCGGTTTTGGAAATGTTTACCCAAACTCTTGCCTCGGGAAGTACTTTTATTTACGTTTGGAACTTTGAGGATTCCAGATTATTATTGTTCTTGGAACTTGTATTGTATGGCTCGTATTTTTGCACTTGTACTTGCACTAGCAAAACAGTGGAGTTTTGCTAACCCCCGAGTATTCGGGGGGTGGATGTCTATTTTTGCATTCAGGTTTTGGAGCATAGCACAGGGTCGGCACGAAGGATGATGAAAGATGAACATACTAATCACACGAGGATCTGTTGATGTCGTTTTGGTCTAGTTGTATTTTCTTTTCCGCTGCAGTATCTTTTCCCCGTTGTACGGGAGTTTATTGTATTTTGACCCCTGCGTGGGTATGTGTTTGGAATTGAGTTGTATGTTATTATTGAAAGACCAAGTCGGTCTACTGAGTCATTTTAGCCTTAAAGGCGAGGTTTAGATGTTTGATTTTAGTTATCAGCCTGGTAGATCCTCGAGGAGAGGGTCTACGGCGTGTAATATCCCTGAGTGGATTGGGGGTGTTACATAAATGGTATCGGAGCTTAGGTTGTGGAAACCTAGGCTATTGGGTCAGTGGTGTCTGTTGAGTTTTGTCTTGTCGGATTATGTCTGACTAAGTCGTGTCGCGACGCGTCGTCTGAGTTTGTTGGTCGTGATTAGTATCGTGGGCGATCATCATATTCGTGCGACTTGTGGCTGTAAGTCTCCCTTCTTTGTGTTGTGCCTCGTGTGTCACGAGCTATTTTATGATTATTTGATTAGTGACGGAATCCTCTTATGGATTTTGATTTCTTGATATGTGGTTATTTGACTCTCATATTTCGTTCATATGAGGACTAGTGTTGCTCGATTGTGTATGTTGAACCGTATTTCTTTTATCCACTGCGTGAGTTCTTTTGTAATGACTTTCGGTATTTTACCGACTGAGTTTTATTTCGAAAACCGATTCCCTTAACCGAGTTTTTGGCATTATGGCCTTGATCGCTTTGGCGAAATTCTTATGACGGTATTTAGTATATTATAAATGGCTTTTGTAAGTTTTTGAAATATTACCGTCATCAGCCTTTTTGGCGTTTTTGTAAATGGTTTTATCCTGGTGGGTTCCGGCGCGGGACCCACGGCGCTATAAAGCTTTGTGTAATTACCTGAAATTTTTTGGGCATTCTAGCCTTTTTGGCATCGTCCTTTTTCTTTGGCATTGAATTATTTTCGAAAACTTGAGTATCTTAGAAATAAATTTCGAGACGTACGTTTAAAATGAATTGTTTTCTCGCGGTACTTCCAGGGTGGCACAATATGTTTCAAAATTCTTCTACCTCGAGGACCAAAATGTTTTGAGATATTTTCAATGTTTTATAAACACTTTTACTTAGACCCGAGGGTCGAATATTCTGAAAGCTTTTCACTAAAAGAAAGTGTCCTCATTTTTATCAAATGCGAAATGGTTTTCCAAAGTCTCGATAATGATGTTTCACGTTTTTACCTTTTTTTGGAAATGTGATACTCAAGATCGACGGTGTTTTCTAAATTATTTTCCAAATGAGGTTTTCGTTTTTAAAACCTATCCATTCCGTTTGAGGGTGGGTATGTATGTATGATGTTGGCTTTGTCGCTATGATGTTAACTCCGAATATGATCGAGTTGGTGGCATGAACGTTGAGGCGTTGCCACGTATTTGTTGTACTAGCCCTCTGTGAGAGGTGTGGAACCGTACTTAATGGTTGTCGTCTCGTGGTGGATTGCGTGTCCCACACGAGTGTGAGATGTTGAAGCTTGGGTTTGTACGTTGGTGTACATATGTGATTGTTTCATGATGTTTGTATTACGTCTTGGTTATCGTTCGTGCCATTGAGGTCGCCAAATGATACCGTCGTTGTTGTAGTGTTTGTGTGTGTATTACTTTACGATGGTAATCGTTGTATATGATATGTGTTATGATTCCTGTTGTCTTTGAGTTGGCATCTCCGGTATGTTGTTTTGCGGTGTTATGTTCCATTGTATCTAGCATTTGTATTTTCGGTATGCCGAGCCGAGGCATTTCAACCGTGATGTGCCGGGGGAATGTACGTGCAATTTGTCCTTCTCGTCAGTAACACATTTCGAGTGTGGACTCGAGGGTCACCGAATTCAGTTTTGCGAATTGGCTACCGAGACTTTCGGAGTTCGCGCTTCAGCACAGATATCAGAATCGGCTTTGAGAGGCCTTTGAAGGATGTTTCTGTCGATTGCCTGTTGTGTCGTCTCCTTGATTTCGTTGTTGTGAGTTTCAGGGACGACACTTCTTTTATAAGAGGTCGAATATAATACCCGTATTATTTTTGGCTTATATATTTTCTCTTTCTCCAGTCTATCGATACACTCATGTTCGTTGATACTTTATGAACTTGTTCTGTATTTCGGTTTCATCGTTCGAACGAGCTGTGATCTTGTTTTGGGTCGATCTGGTTATCGCTGTAACTTTTCCGAGTTCGGTTCGATTCTTGTGAACCTTGTTCGGAAGTAGCATCTTTTGATTCTACTAATTCTTTTATTCGAAGTGGATCGGATTTGGAACTTCTGTATTTTCGACTCTGTCGACTCGTTTATGTTCATTGAGATTTTCTGAGCTTGTCCTGCCCCTTGCTTTTGTTGATCGAACGAGGGTGGTATTATTTCGGAATTACTCGTTCGTCGTTATGACTTTTCAATTGTTATTCCCTTTCCTGTGGATCTTATGCGAGTGTGCATCTTGTTGTTTTCACCGGATCATGTTTTGTCTCGAGTCGAGATGTGAACCTCGGAGTTGTCGGTTGAACCTTATTGTTCTTCGTGATCCGAACATGATCGTTCGATTTCTGTTGTCTCGATCTTTGTGGTTCGATCGTTTGATTGTTCGATTTTTGTTGATCTCGTTTCGTGATTGTTGGACATTCAGACTCCTTCGAAATTCCCTTAAGTTCGGGAAATTAGTCTCGTTTTCGATCTTCCAACCCTTGGGCGGTGGAATTCCGTATTTGTTCAGCGTGTGGCTCATGTTTTGATTGATATACCGTTGGGTTGGTCAATCGTATTGATTTTCGTTGGTTGTGTTTTGTGATTGTTCGGATAATCAACTTGATTGTATTATCTGTTTGATGACACTTGTCACTTGTTGATTTTATTATGTCTCTACCGGTGGCATTGTGTTGGTCGTCCTGGAGCGTGTTTTTACGCCGTATATTCCTTTGCGTTGCTTGTAACGGTTCGCCGATGGGCGTAAGTTACGCATTTCTGGTGTATCTCGTTGAGTTTTCCTGGCGGGGATATTGGTTCTCCCTACTTGTTTTAAGTTTCGGGACGAAACTTCTTTTAAGGAGGGTAGAATGTAATATCCGCAATTTCGAATTTCGGTAATTTTCTTTTTTCGGCGGAAGTCCGTTTTGACGACTCGCTCATGACCGTTTCGTCATTTCTAGAATGATTAATTCTGCACTTTTTGTCATCCGAGTTCGTTTCGGTGTTGTTTTGTTGAGTTCCGTGTCTTTTGGCGACTTTTCCGCACTTGAGCTCGATTCTTGCGAATCTCGTCTGAAACTGTTGCTTCGAGTTTCTAGTAAGTTCATTTAATGTTATTATTCATGTTGCGAGCTTTGGTTCGGTGTTTCGATCATGTATCGTGTATTTCGGACATTTTGGGCCATTTTTGTAATTTCCCAAAGTTTGGGGTAATTACTTCCGTTGTCGAATTCCGACACTTCGGGTGGTCGGAATCGTGTGTTCTCTTAGCGCTTGGATTCGTCTTTGCGAGTACTTCGTAACCGTATCTTCGATTTTTACTCAGGTTCGGGTTTCGGGGTCGTCCGGGCCGTCGGAGTGGCCACGGCCGAGTCACGGCCGGAGCAGGGCACAGTACGGCGAGTTACGGCCGTAAGGTGCGATTACGGCCGTGCGTGTGCCGATTCTGGCCGTAAGGAGTGATCGAATGCGGCCGTATGGCGCTGGCGGCTTCTGACGAAGGCGATTCTGGCCGTAATGTGTGCGATTACGGCCGTAAGTGTCCATTTGGTCTTTGGCGGATTTTGACGAATGCGATTCTGGCCGTAAGGCTACCGAGTACGGCCGTAAGGGACCGAGTTACGGCTGTAAACCTTTGCCGATTCTGGCCGTAACCTATAGGCTATATATTGCCTCGCTCGGCCAGACTTCATTTTTTACGCGATTTTCTTCCTTTTTCGGCGGCTGGCGACGGGAGGCTCGGGAAATCGAGTTCTTGGCCGATTCTAATCATTTCCAAGGCATTTTGGAAGATTCTTGTTGATTATATCATCATCCAATCCGTGTTCTTCGTCAAATCAAGGTATATTCTTGATTTTCCTTCAAGTTGACTTTTTGGAGAAATTGTTCTTGATTTCGTTTCTAATCCGATTTTGATACATCGATTGGTGTAGTATGATGTTATTAATCATGTTCTATGGGTTGTATCGATTGACGATTCGAGTGTTCTTGGGAATTATTGAACATTTAGTGTTCGATTAAATGTCCCAATGAGTTTCCCTTCGATAGTTTGTTGGGATTTCCGTTGTTTTGGCCTTGATTCTCGTCGTAACCATGTGTTATTGTTCCTTCCGGAGGTTTATAGGTGTTCGAGGATTCCGATGTTGAATCCCGTTTGGTGATTGATGATTCGTGTGGTGTTATTCTCGTAATACTCGTGGTGCTATCACGTTCTTGATATTGTTCGGGGGTTCGGGGCTATTCGACCACGTCCTATCCGTCGTCTTATTGCGATCGTGATTTCGAGGCAAGTACCTTGCCCATACTATTCTTGTTTTATGGATATGATAATTAGTGATCGTCTAAATGTGGTTGTTTGGTCGTTTGAATTGAACTTTCAAAAGATTCGGTTTAGCCTTGTTAAAGGCTTGCTTTTAAAACGCGTGTGTTTTGTGAATGGCGTGGTTTGTGAATAACTATGTGAATTCTATGTATATGCTTGGTGTTAATGTTGCACTTGGTATTATGTGTGGACGTATATTATTTCATTTCGGTGCGTTGTGGATTGACATGGTGTTTTGCTAAGTGTTTGATGCCTCTGGGCGAATTGTTTGAATATCCTTGATGTGATATGTTATTTGTGTGAATGTGTGGATATGGTTGAAGGTCTACGGTGACACATGGCACGTGATCATGTGGTCAGGATGCAACAAGTGATTGATCCAATCGTGAGAGCCTGATATAATCTACGGTGGCACATGGCATGCGATCATGTGGCCAGGATGCAACAAGCGATTGATCCAACCGTGAGATGTGTGTGATTTGTTTCGCTAGCCAGCTCGGGAGGGTCCTTCGAGGCCTCGGGTGGGATGTCGGTGGTAGCGTCCTGGTCCTAGGCGATGCGCGTGCGTGATTATGTTTCGTTGATTTTACGTCCGTTGAGGACACGTGATGTTGGGCTCTGACCCTGTAAATTGTTGGTGGTTTCCTATTTGCGAAAACAAAACATTTGGGTTGTGACCCTATTTATTTTTGGAAAGAGAAGGATTTTATAATCCTAAATTGTTTTCTATTAAAACTCTCGATAGCATTTTAATCTGTTTTGTAAATTGTTTCCCTTATTTGCGATCTTTCGGTTTTGGAAATGTTTACCCAAAGTCTTGCCTCGGGAAGTACTTTTCTTTACGTTTGGATCTTTGAGGATTCCTGATTATTATTGTTCTTGGAACTTGTATTGTATGGCTCGTATTTTTGCACTTGTACTTGCACTAGCAAAACAGTGGAGTTTTGCTAACCCCCGAGTATTCGGGGGGTGGATGTCTATTTTTGCATTCAGGTTTTGGAGCATAGCACAGGGTCGGCACGAAGGATGATGAAAGATGAACATACTAATCACACGAGGATCTGTTGATGTCGTTTTGGTCTGGTTGTATTTTCTTTTCCGCTGCAGTATCTTTTCCCCGTTGTACGGGAGTTTATTGTATTTTGACCCCTGCGTGGGTATGTGTTTGGAATTGAGTTGTATGTTATTATTGAAAGACCAAGTCGGTCTACTGAGTCATTTTAGCCTTAAAGGCGAGGTTTAGATGTTTGATTTTAGTTATCAGCCTGGTAGATCCTCGAGGAGAGGGTCTACGGCATGTAATATCCCTGAGTGGATTGGGGGTGTTACACCTGAGAGGGCCGAGAGGTAGACTATGCTTGTTTGTCGAATTTCGTCACTTGCGTGGGAGATGTGCTAATTTTTGTTGTTTTGACGCAGGATCCGTAGCACAGATCCATCATGTCCGCCGATGGTGCGGGATTTTCTGGCGAGCCGATCTCCTCGCCAGGCCTGCGATATCCCGTAGTATGTCAACCGGGCCGTTTCTGCCTTGCCGAAGGCCTGGACGACGGACTTAGATGCGATCGCTCGTCAGCAATCTGGGAGTTCAATGCAGGCAGCTTTTGTCATTTCTCTCCAGGCGGCGACCATGGCTGCCCAAGCTGTGCAGGAGTTTGAGGGGCGTCCTTCCACTACTCGCCTGCAGGTGGATCTCGAGGCGGCTCGAAAAGAGAACGCCGAGTTCGCCGACAAGATTGTGGCAATGGAGAAGGACTCCCTGGATGCAGCTAAGCGGGCGAGTCAAGAACTTGAGCTGGCGAGACGGGATGCCGAGATGGCTCGGGTGACGGTTGACCGATTTCGGGACCGGATGACAGATGCCGTACGCTCGCAGACGGCCGCTGAGAAGGAGGCCGATCGACTGAAGGTGACTATCGCTCGGCTGACTAGCGAGCTGGCGGAGTCGAAGGACAAGACGGCTGCAAGGGAGGCCGAGCTCCAAGGTGCGCAACAGGCGATGGCGGAGCTGAAAGGGGAGGTAGAGGCGACCAAGGCCAATCCCTTTCTTAATGTGGAGTTTGTCAGTGAGTTTGCCTATTACATGGCGTTCGCTGACTCGCTCCGAGTTGCTAAGAAGGGAGGATTGGAGGTTGGCCCTCTAGCCGAAAATTTCAAGACGTATGTGTTGGAGCACCCCCTTCATCCTAACTTCTCCATGCCGATCTTGGATCTTGCGGACCTCGGCGTGGACTTGAGCTGGTATCCGACTCCGGCGAACCTTATTCATGCCGATGCTCCGGAGGACGGGGAGGCTGCTCCGAAAACCGGCGAAGGGTCGCGGACCGAGCCGGAGGTTGGAGGCGAAGGCCAGGCAGGGGCCTGAGGCTCTCCGTTTATTATTTCAGAACTTTTGCCATGTAGTTTTGTAGCTTTCTTTATGTAGTACTTAGGCCTTCGGGCGACCTTGTATGTACTTCTGAAACTTCAAGTAATGTAATGAACATTTAATTTTTCGATTTATCACTTGAATGATTGCTATTTTTGAGTCTTTTGCTTGACTTTGTATAGACGTGTGAGGAGATATTGTTGCGAGTGTAGTTCTAAATGAATTGATAAACTCATATAGATAACTTTTACAACAAATTCGATCGCTACACAAACATCTGAATAATGCCGATCTACGTATGTCGTTGAATAGGGACGATCGTCGTATAGGTAGCTCCGTACTCTTCCCCATTGTTTTCGTTCACTTAGTGAAAGTAAGGGGGCGAAAATAAATCGTTGAGCGAGCGGTCTTCAAATTTGTCGAATCCTCGAGGGAGGCCGTCCATCTCGGTCTTGAGGAACCGTGCACGATCACGGAGTCGATGGACCGATCTCTACGACCATGTCTTATGCGCGAGCGACATTGTCTGTCTCGTGACTCATTTTATTGTGAGGGTCCTCCGTTAGGCTTCGCCTCGCCTCGTATTTAAACGAAGGGTGTGCGGTCTTGGTCTGGAGGAGTCCTTGCGCGGGGCATCGTCGGATTAATCGACTCCACGTCCACGGCTTGTTAGCTCTTTTCTACCTCGGGCCGCCATTAAGATGGCGACCCTCGACGGTATACGTTGAGACGGGGGGAGGGACGCGTCGCATTGTCCGTGAAGGACCCACCACGTTAAGTGATGGACCTTCGAGGGCGGGCGATCGTGTCCACAGATCTGTTTTGGAGGGCCCTCAGACTACGCCGACCTCGTATTTAAACGAAGGGCAGGCGATCTTGGCCCAAAGGGACCTTGCACGGGCACAGAGAACGGTTCCATCGTCCTCCACGACTATGTCGACACTCTTCTACCTCGGACCATCATGTCAGATGACAATCCTTGATGGTATATGTTGTGCTAGGGGAGGAGATCGCCTGCCTAGGTTCTTCATGTAGATGACGAACTTTAGAGGGCGAGCGAGTAATCCTCTGATTTGCTTTGGAGAGTCCTTCGGCTACACCCGCCTCGTATTTAAACGAAAGGCGAGCGATCGGAGCCCAAAGGAACCTTGCATGGACGGATCGTCGGTCTAATCGATTTTCGCGACCAAGGCGGCACTCTTCTACCTCGGACCATCATGTCAGATGACAATCCTTGATGGTATACGTTGTGCCAGGGGAGGCGATCGCCGCCTAGGTTCATCATGTTGATGACGAACTTTAGAGGGCGAGCGAGTCATCCTCTTTTTCGAATCGTTAACTCAGGCAATAGCCTTTGGTTTGATGAGGCGGGAAAACGGGGAGAGACGTCCGAAGTTCCCTTCTCTTGATTGAAGCATGTAGATACGGTCGCCGAGGTTGATCGAGGGGTCGGCTCGTATGAGCTTTCCGGCCTGTTCGCGTTCGACTCGGGCGACCGTGTTGGGAGATTGGAGGGGCTCCGGCTAAGACAATAAGCTGTCCAACTTGCCTCCTTCGAATAATCTCCAGAGTTGTCTGAGGAGGTCGCGACATTGGTCGGTGTTGTGGCCGGGACTCTTGTGGTAGGCACAATATTGATTGTGGTCCAGATGACCGTGGTCCCTTATCGGCTTTGGCTTGTTTAGCGGTTCGCGCCCCTTGATGGCGTGGAAAATGTGGGCCGGAGTTTGGTTGAACGTGTGGAGGAGATGGGCTTCCACATCCTCGTTGGCCTTGTGGTTGCCGGATGGCTTGGCGACCTTCTTTTTGGTTTTGGCGATCGCCGTCTTTCGGACAGGAGGTGGCGTTTCCTCGCCTAGGCGGAGGGTGAGTAGCCTTTGCCTGGCCAGAAAGTCGGCAGCCTTAGCGCGGAAGATCGCGTAGGTTGGGGGGATGTCCTTCATCAGATGTCTAAACATGGGTGAGTGACCGTAGAATCCCCCCAGGACGGAGTAGAGAGCGAGCTCATCGCTGATGGGCTCGCCGGTGAGGACGATTTCGTCTATTCGGTCGATGTAATCCGCGTCGGATTCATCTTCCCCCTGCCTGATTTTCATCATGCAGTGGGGGCCTTCTGGTCTAGCGACCTTGGCGGCGAAGTAAGACGTGAAGTCGCTCGCCAGTTTCTCAAAGGAGATGATCGATCGCGGTGGTAGTGAGATGTACCACCTGTGGGCCAGCCCGCCCAATGTTAACGGGAAGATTCGGCATTTGGTTGCATCTGATGCCCCGCACCCGGTCATGTAAATCCGGAACTTACTTAGGTGGGCTTCGGGGTCCGATCTCCCTTCATATAGAGGTGTTTTGGGAGGAGCGATCCTTGGTTGCACGGGGGCGAGCTCGATGTGGACCGCGAGTGGCTCGGTCGGTCCAATGATCTTTCTGCTGGTGCTTGCCCCAGTGTCCAAGAGTGCTTTCATCTCGTCGAGATGGCGTTGCATAGCGGCCATCGACGTGGCCTGGTTGCTCGTGGCTAGGCGCTCGGAGCGGGAGCCGAGGCGATCAAGTACTGACCCCCTGGCGTTCGGATCGGGAGCCAAACTGTTGATTTATGTTCGGCTGAGAGTTGGGTATGCCGAACTCCTGGTGACGGACTCGGATTCCGTCGTTTCGTGGTTGGGACCAGAATGCCCCGGTCGCCATGATGGGTCGCGTCCCAAGCGATTGAATACGGACCCGTCCGGTCGTGCGAGAGCCTTTTCTCGCGAATCGGGGCTTTCTGATGATCGCTCGCCCAGTAGCCCATTGAATTTCCGTTTGCCCATGCGGCGGATGGTCGAGGGAGTTATTGTGGGCGACGCGCATGCTCTCCGTCGTTCCTTTACGATGGCCATAGCCTCCTCGATCTGTTCCTCGGTTTGGAACTGGTTGAGTGAGAGGTTGGGGCCACTCCTCAGGTGCGGGATCGAGAGTCTCGCGTTGCCGCGGCTTCCCTCTGCCATCGGCTGGGGCTCGGATTGAGCCGGGATATGGTGTCCGGCGGTTCGGAGAGTGGCTCTCTTTGATGTAGTGGCGGACGTCATGATTCTGAAGGCTTTCTTTGAAGCGCAATGAGTGTCACTTCAAGTATATGCCCCGAGAACAGTGAGTGTTCTTCGGGATGGTAGGAATAAAAAATGAAGGTTTAGATCCCCTTCTTCTAGCGCCAATTGTTGCTACCCAAAATATTATCCGGAGATAGATATTGCTGGAATGGATGGATAGCAAACAAATGCGAGAACACTTCCGTGGGAGAGTAAATAACACAAGATTTGATGGGGTTGTTAGTCCCGGGCTTGAATGCTCTCGCGAGATATTATTAATACAAATATTCGGGGATACAAGTATTAATTTAAGAGTACAATTACAATGAGTGTAAAGTCCCTTGTTATCTTAGCTAGTGAGCGTGTAGATTGCCGGAAGAACCAGATATGATGCTCTGTGAGTTCTTGTAACAACGTTGATGAACTGTGACAACCGTGAGAAATCGACAGTCTCTCACGGCGTGTAGCTGTTGAAGGTTTGAGCTCCTGGGCTAGTGATTCCCTTCGAATATGTACTGTGGAGACTTCTTGCCTCTGCCGACCGTCTTCTGGTTGAGAGGCGCTGAGAGAGAAATCCTAGGATAGATTCGGGAAAGGAAGCCAAGAGCCTGAAAGTATGTATGTTTGTATGTATTTCCGTGAATGAATTCGGAACCTAGTGGAGAATGCGTGAACCCTTTTCCAGTAGATGGAGGTTCTCTATTTATAGCACTGGGAGATGTTGGGCGATCGCCTTTGCTGTATTATAATAAGCGGGCGATCGTCTTCAGCACATGGGCTGGTTCCCTTAAAGTCCACAGGAGTTGCTGGAAGCTAACTGTGCGGTCCAATGAGAATCCTGCACGCGTCTGAGTCGCTGTCACGGGCGGTCCCACATTGTACCTTTCGGCGGGTTTGTCGGTAGGTGAAGCCGTCCTTGTCAGAGACAGCTGTTGGTGGTCAATGATCCATGTTTCGCGGCGCCTTTTGTGGATTTGCACATGGGCGCTGGCTTTGAGATCCAGTCTTTGTAGACTTTGACGAACGATGGTCTCGACCGTGGCATGGGTCGGTCATCCTTGGCCGGGCACCAGAGTCGATCGCTAGGTGCCAAAGGGCGATCGCCTTGGGAGTCGATCGCTAGATACCAGAAGGCGGTCTGGTATCTTCGGTTAGGCGAGTTCGCCATAGCTTGATTGGTTGTGGACTCGGTCGCTCGGCCTTGTAGTCGATCGCCTGTCGAGGTGAATAAATCTCGACACAACACAGTGCACACACAGTAAAACACACACACACATTGCACACAGTGAAAAAAAGAACACACACTGCACACACCACACACACACTACACACACACACTGCACACACACACACTAGACACACTGCACAAACAGTAAAACACACACACACTGCACAAACTGACACACACGCAGTAAAAACACAAACACAAACACACACTACACACACTGACACACACACACACACTGCACGCAGTGACACATATTGACACACACTGCACACACACACACTACACACACTGCACACACTGTAAACACACACACACACACACACACACACTCCACACACTGCGCACACACTCCACAGTAAACACAAACACACACTGCCCACACAGTAAACACAACACACAAACGGACACTTCATACACGATCTGTTGGGAGAAGATCCTTAAGACGAAAGTTAGCATCTATCCCAAAGGGAGCATATCCTTACGACGTTAACCACGTCTATCCTAAAATAATTTGTGTTTCCAAAAACAATGTTGTCGTACACACTCATATATTTACACACACAAACACACATATATTTACACTCATGTAATTAAATGTATTACCTTGGGATATATCCAACTAACCGCCTGCTTTGATTTACTTGTATGCATACCATCCATGGTCTTGAATGTGGTCACGGCACTATTTAAAAGTAACAATAATATATTGAGTCGTCGATATAAAATTTTCAAGTAAATATGTTATAAATAAAATCTTACTTTTGGAGTATGACCTTAACGCGAGAGTCGAGCTTATTATGTAATGAGCAAAACCATATAATAGTTCCTCTTGCGGGTATAATGACCACAAGTTGCCAATGATGCCTACATTGATAAATATATTTGAAAGAATAAACATATTACTAAACTATGTTGTAAAAAAAATAAAGAAATAGTTTGTTAAGAAGAAAATATTTTGAAATTTACAATCTTTAACTTACTTATGATGGTAAGCTCCCATGTATATTTGCTTCTTCGACTCAAGCATACGCATCGATGTATATCTCGAGATCTCCTCTTCCCTCTGTCCCATATATTGTCAAAAGCAACACACATAATTAAACACACACACTCAACTAAATCGATTAAATTATACGACAAACAAGAAGAATATAACACGTAAAACTACATTACACACTCACATACACATAGTGTACACGCACATACATTACACACACAAAGCACACAACACAACGCATACTGCAAACACACACTGTACACACACACACACATTGCCACACAAACAATACACACACACACACACAAACTCACACATACAACACACAACACATACTGCACACACACTGTACACACACACATACTGCCACACAAACAATACACACACTCACACGCAACACATACAACACACATACACACACACACAACACACACTGCCACACACACGCACATATTGCCATACAAAAATGCACACACACACACACACACACACACAACAAATACAACACACACACACAACACACAACACACACTGCCACACACATACACACACACTGTACACACATACACTGCCACACAAATAATACACACACACACAACACACAACACAACACAACACAACACACAAGAACAAAGAAGAGAGCTCGGAATAGTTACTTGATTTCAATGTAGAGGATCGCGGTTAATTGCGAAGCGTCGGGGAGGTTGCGTAGGTCGGGAGGTCGTGGGTCGATTGCGAAACATCGGGGAGGCAGAGTCGGGGGAGTCAGAAGCGTCGGGGAAGAAAGAGAGGAAAGAAAGAAGAAAGAAAGGAGATCGGTTAAAAATAAAGAGATCATTAACAGCGGTTATGCAGAAAACCGCTGTTAAAATTAAGATAATAAATATTTAACAACGGTTATGAGTACAACCGCTGTTAAAGACGGATTCTGACTGCGGTTTCATCAAAACCGCCATTAATAGTCGGTCTTTAACAGCGGTTGTGGCTATAACCGCTGTTAGCTTTTCATGATATTTACAAAGTGTGCCACCTGCACAAATTTAACAGCGGTTTTTGCATAATCGCTGTTAAAAGTCCGCTGTTAAATGATTATTCTGTAGTAGTGATAGGAAGTACAATATAATCCTTTAGTGGAGTTGATTGATATTGATATATTAAAAATTGTTTAATATGAAAAGGCGAGGTGTATTAGGAGTGCTAACACTAATCCTCCTTGAGATCCCTAGAGTAGACCAAGATGCATATATAAGGACCAGAGGGGATCGGCTGAATTGATGTATTTGATATAATTAGGAGAACACATTAATTTTTTAAAAAATGACCAAGAATAACTAGAAAAATAAAAAGAAAAATCCTTCCAACATAGATTGTTTCGTATACAAGCATCGATGATTCTTCGAGTAACATAAACCCAAACGTAACCAAATAATCGTATGATTATTAGAACAACATAATTCAGCAATTTATGAACAACATCAGATTGATCAACTCCAGTCATCTTAATCGAACTCTAATTTGAAAAGGCCTAACATATTCATTGGTTTCAATTGTCATATGAACACCATGACAATATCAACATTAGTACAAATATCCCCTTTACTGACACTAAAATAGTGTTAGTAATTATTTTTACTGACACTTTATAATTGTGTCAGTAATGCTAAAGCCAGAAAATACTGACACTGTTCCGGAAATTATTATTCCCGTGATGTGTCTTACCTAATACTGGTTGTAGATACATAGATGGAAGGTTCTATATCCTTCTAGAGGTAGTAGGATCCTATTAGATATCTTACCTTATCTAGGAATCCTATGTATGGAAGGACTCTCATTGTAATGCCTATATAAAGGCCCCTCTATCAGTGTTATGAATACAATTGATTGACTCGTATTTACAATCTTTTACTTTCTCCTGAAACACGTTATCAGCATGTAATCTACCAACGGAGTAAGAAAAAAAATTCGTCCCAATATGAAGATTCCGAAAAAAAAAGAAAAATTGGATTTCGAAATTTTTTTCATCCAAAATTTTCTAATTTCGAAAAAAAAAAGAAAAAAAAACAGACTGGATCTCCCGCGAAACCCTATTCCCTCCACCCTGCCGCCGCAGTTGATCCATACCAGATCAGCGCCACCCCTAGCCGCCCCCAGATCGAACGCGAACAGATCCGTTCCCAGGCAGAGCCACGCTCCCCGACTCCTACTCCGACGCGACCAGACCCGCCATCCGTGAACAGAGAATCCTATCACCCGTGAACAGAAGCCGGAACCCTAGCATCCACCTTCGGCCGCGTGACTCCCGTCGTCCGACCAACTATGAACCATCATATCCACATTGGGCCGTCTCCGATCAGAACCTATACCAGTCACCCCACTCTGCTATGATGAAAGCGAATACTTTCTCGGGCCTTGTTATGGCTCAAAGTCAAGGGGACAAGATTGTGGTAACACAGGACGTAACACTACAAAGTGTATTCGAAGCTCTAAATTGAGTTCTAAAGGGCCAGTGATGGGATAGGTAGGAGCTGTGAGTTGTAAGTATCGCCCGCCATCATCCTCCCACCGCCGTCGGAAACCAGATCCAGTCCAGCCTTGGACTCGGATGCTGACCCGATCCGACCCGCCCACCAGTCCCGTTATCAGACTGTTTTCGTCCAGCCGACTGTTGCCTAAAGCTGCGACCCGATCTGATCGAAGCACCACCGGACTTTCCTACGGTTTTATGCATGTGATATTTACTGTTTGAAAACCTAGTGCAATCGAGACAAAACCTATAAAAAAAAACGAGAGTCGAGAATTTCCGTGCGTAAATTTTCTAGACAGCACAGTCGTACCAAAATCATGTTTCCCGATTCGTTAACCGTTGTATCGGTGTGAAATTTTGACAGTAACTTTCCAACACAAATATATATATATATTCAACGGTGGAGATCAGATTATGAGTAGTATTGCTTACTGAATCTGCCGTCGAACAGAAGCAGATTTTTACGAGGAAATTTGGAGATCTGACCTCATCCAATACCGAGTTGCTGCATCGCCGCGCTCGAGTCCTTTTTCGGCCGAATTATCGAGCCCAGTAGCCCTATCCGGGCGTTTCTCAACTCTCCATCTTTTCCTAATTAATGATTCATTTGTTCATTGATTTGTACACTTATGGATCTTACCATGTTTATGTTTTACGTGCATATAGGAAAATACGTTGATGTGGACGCTATGGAGAAAAGTCATATTTGTTATCCCGTTCAAGGATCAAAGTAAATATGGAACGGATTACCCATGGAAATATGTTGCTCATATAGAGAGAAGCCAAATTTATTACCCCGTTCAAGGATCAAAGCAAATATGGAACCAAGTACCCGTAAGATTTTATTAAAGTTCTCGTTTTTCAATTCATCTCTTTTGGGAAATTTTTTTTGGGAGAATTAGGTATTTGGGTTCTTTATCTCCCACGCTACTTTGCGGTGGATGAGACTATGAGAGGTGGTATCACTCTCGTATGTCGAAGTAAACTGTGTGACGGTCCTGTGGGAGTCACGAATAATTGTTGAAAGTCGATATTTGTGGTTGTTGCATACACCACATTTTGGGTGCGATTTGACGTCGCCGTTTTGTCGATTTTAAACCAACAACTAAATAAAATGAATATTATCGGTAACGGTAAAGTTATGACTTGTTCATAATTAGTCACGAATTTGTGACGTACAAATGGGACAAACATCGATTGCGACGGATATATCGTGGCTAAAATCGATTTGTGATGGATTTGTCACGTTGAATTGAGCGACCACCACGTTGGTCTTGACCCAATCCCATACTTGAAAAACTCCATCTTTCAACATATTAAAATAACATATTGCATGTGGGTGTAGTCATGCACCGTCTCCTTGCAATATGATATATGAAAGAATGTAAAGGAATGGCATATTGCGGTAAATACATGAATTCGTTGACCTCGATTATAGTTCGTGTGACTATAGGTCCGAATACTTTTCCAAGTATTTGTAAAGGCATGTGCCTTATACATTTGACTATGGTTAGTTGATCTTATTGGATGGTCAAGACGAGTTGGTTATGGTATATTCATTATGTCTCATGGTTTAAAATGCTTAATATTGATGCACCGCGCTGCATCCATATAACATGGCTATTATAACGTATACTTGCAAATTGAGAATTAAAATTCTTGGTTGATTTGATGCATTTTGGTGGATTTTGTCTACACTTTGATCATGACTAGGTGCATTCTCATTGGTATTTGTTTATGCTTTGAAAGTTCAAACGGAATCAGTGGTTTTTAAACAGCCTTAGCTGTACCGACATTCCTACTTTCTCTGCAAGTCTACCAAGTTGGAGTTACTGAAAGGATCATTAGTCGAGATAAGAAATCAAACACCCTGCTGCGTTTAAATGCACCTATGGCTATTATTGCCATGTTTTTGCATCAACACTTATGCCATTGGATATGGTCGCAACCTTGTTTTCTCACTAAACTTGGGAAATACTAAAGCAATAAATTAAAACATGCACTGTGATCTGAGTTTAATGATCCGTGTGGTACACAACATATGGATAGAAAGGTACGGAAGTCTAGTTTCCAGAACATCTGACCGTTTGTCCATAGCCATCCTAACAAGGGAGTTACCGTTGTTTTAGTGAACAAAGGTCAAGCTGCGCGGAATTTTATTTCCAGCGATTGTGCTAACTTTTGTCCAACCAACTTGGTTCCCATCTTGAATTTGAAAGTGGTCTTATGACAGATGTTTTTCAACCTCTTTTTGGCCGAATTTGCCATAGATGATGAAATTTTTGGCATGCATTGTACTCTAAAATATCATCTTTCAAATGTTGAAAAATAGTTTCCTTGGGGAAGCCCAAAATACGCACCCTGATAAGAAGGTCGAGCGTGTGCAAGGTAGTTTTACACCATGCTTGTGTCGTAACTTTGACCCTTAGGCATATAACCTTGCCATGTTATGCACTCAATATGATAGATCATTTTGATCGTATCTGGTATAAAATCTCTATGTTGTTAGAGTGTTCGCTATGCTCATGTTTGTAAAATTTTGCAAGAGAAATTGAGTGCGTATTAAGCTATTTCCAATGAACACAATTTGATGACTATGATGATTAGGTCATTACAATTAATGAGTGGTACAATGCTCAAGTTGTTGAATGCCGAATGGCGTTTTCTAGTCACATATGTTCCGTAACAATTGAACCATGTTATGACTCGATGATATGCGAAAGTGTATCACTCAGAGCATTTCATTGTAATTTGTGAGAATAAAATCTTATGTATCACTTGTATTGGATATGTGAAAAGGAAAAATATTCATGAGTCAATATGGTCCGGCTTGCATCAGTTTTTGTAACCAGAAGATGTATTGGGACATTGACACAATTAGGCTTTAATCGGAGTTTGGACAGTTTGATGATCCATATACCACGATATTGTCATGGACATCATTTTCTTTGAACAAGAAACTATTTGGATCAAAGACACCAAAGTACGTTGGTGGAGTCGTGAGCAGGGCTCATGACCGATGATGATATTTATGTCATCTGCGTCTTGTTTTCATAAACATATGTGACGACAAAGGCCCCCCCAATGATCCTTCTTAGCCATGTTCATTGATTTAAGCCTATTCTTTGGAACGATTAAGAGATGACACCCTCCTATGCTAAAGAGAATAATGTAGCGACTCGCATAAGCATGGTGCTGATTCCTCCCTTTTCACCGAGTCCTTATACATACATGATCATAAGTATTAGTCTGGGTGGCTTATGGTGCTATGATGATGTTCACAAATGGTCGTACTCAAGTGATAACATTTATATGTTATGTGGTTCCTTTGACAGTGATTGATAAGTTGATGAAACCTGAGTTTTATGGTTGTCCAACTTGCGGACCAGTCATTGTAAAGGTCGGTTCACCCACTTTTAGACCAAGTCTTAAAGTTAAATTTTAACGAGTACTTCCTAACATCCAAGGCTACCTTCTCACAAATTTTGGTTCCATTTGGAGACTTGGAAGGAGGTGAACCAATTAAATGAAGTTTTCACATACCACCAGCCGTCCCAACGACCAGTTCGATGTCATTTCGACCGATTTCTGACCACAAGGTTGATGGTTTTGGAATCCCAACACCCGTTTATACATGCTCACGAAATTTTGAGGTGTTCGGGGCTGGTGAAGGGAGTGAACTCTTCAAGAAAGCACTAGAGGTTCGATAAAACCAACGGCCTATCATCGGTTCAATCGTTTCTTTATGTTCGATCCCGGTGGTGCATGGTGGCAGTTTTGTTGGATTCTCAAGACCAGTAGCTACGGTTATGTAGTATCGGTCAACATGTCATATTCACCTATACCTATCATCATTCAAATGCTTAGTTACAAGTGTAACCGTATGCATTTTGTTAACTGGATTGTGTTAACACTGAAAACCTTTATCATCCACATGTTCATGTGCCAAAGTGCGTCACCACAATGCATTATGACGGGTTATAAATGATGAATATGACATGTGCTTTCACTCATAGTCCGCTTAAAATATACCTTGGCAGACGATCTCGTAAGTCACTTTGATGAGCCAGTATTCCCGTCGTTAGGGGAGATGCGAACGATCATGTTCGAGTAGAACGACTTGGAATTATCGTAGTTTGTCCCTACTGTGCCTCACCAAGTTCCCTAAAGTGACGAGATTAAATACATGTTGCAAACATGTCTGCAAGGATTGTGTCCAGTCATGGACGTTCGTCACCTATGAATTGTGATATGGTAACACCACAAATTGTGGTAGACGGTGTTACTAGGCTGTGGATCTCCTCGAGTATTGGGATGCCACTTGCTTCGATAAATACTCTTGCTAAGAATGTATGCAAGTTTGGTACATGAAACTTGATCATATGATCAAATGAACTCATCTCTCTCATGTGATTCTGGATTATAGTCATCATTGGGGGACGCCTCAATGAATGCCAATCCATAAAGAGTACTCTATGTATAAATCCGGTACATGAGGACGTGGAATGTGAGTTTAATCGAACCATACTTCGTTGAAAATATACAACGTTGTAGCCTTAGCCTAAAATGGAAATATATGCGACTCCAGTATAAACAAATTGATAGCCCTTTGTTGAAGTGGTACCGACACTCCAAAGATAAGATCTATCTGTATACTTTGTTAAAGCGAGTGAGACAAAGAGTTAAACTCACCTCATGTCGCGAGGTTTCTCATGAACGCACTGGAATCGACTACGATGACACAAAACTTAGTTGTGCTATCGTAATGGATGTTATAGCATCCACTATCTTTTCAGTTAGATAGTTTCCCAAAAACTGACGTGCAGCTTGTGGTTAAATCTTATCTTAGTGGGGAACTAAGTTAAGTGATAAAAGGATCTCGTGGCGGATCAGACTCAAATCAAGTGGCTCCTGACCATGGAGCGCGTCGACAAGTGATTTTCGGGAATGCATACTAAGTATATACTTGATTTGGAAGAGATATGAAGCTTTTTCGTGTAAAAATAAGGGTTTATAGTGATGTACTCTAATGAGACTAAGAGATTCCGCTAAATCCAAAGTTAATAATGAAAGGATCTTGGGGACACTTGATGATGCGTTTTCATCAATCGGTTTAAGGCAATCTAAGGGACGGTTTCCCTAAGAGACGATAAAGTAATGCCTATATGATTCCCAATGATTAGTCGAAGTCATCATAAGACTTGGCTCACTTAAGTGATGATGCAGTCTTAATAAAAAAGTACGATAATATGTACTCATGTTTGACTTGATGTACTCATTCGTAATAATCCGGTAAAGCCACTATGATGATGGCCTAGGATGCGCTCACGCAATGTCTGTGATTGACAAGAAGCTTGAAGCTCGCTCTATCTCAGTAAAAGGACACTTGAAAACCGATACCCGAATTTGCCCAGAATGTGGTCCATCTCCCATATGACCTAAACGGCAGCTCACTTGTTGGAAAATGGTGAAATTGGTACCATTGGAAAGGTTTGTGTCTACTTTCCATTTGATCACATCCATCATGTTGAGTGACATATGACTATTGTTGCAAAGTAGGACAGGATATGTCCGGTAATTTGCTGAGTCAACTTCGATAGAGCTTTGTGATCTGCTCAGGTTGATCTAGGTTACGTACTGTATGTGAATGAAAAGCTATGGGTGTCTAGTTTTCATAAGTTCTTACAGTTTCGTTGATACCTATTGAATCGAAGAAGTTATGACTGATTTAGTGCATGGAGGTCAAGACTTAAGAAAACTTGATAAGTCTTTAGCGACTCTGCACTTTGGATGTGTCGCGCTCTTTTTGTCCTTAGACCAAAGTTTGTTTTTTCCCATTGGGTTTTCACTTGGTAAGGTTTTTAATGAGGCGATCTATGAGAACATCCAGACAAATGATGCGTTGTACTTCTGTTCAACTTAGACCAAGAGGTATTTTTCCCACTGGGTTTTTCCTTGGTATAGTTGTGAGGGCAACTTGGCATCCGACTCCTATGATTTGAGGTACTCACCAGGGGGAATAGTTATGTATACATTAGTGGGAGTATACATGACATGTTATGTTGGTGCGTTGCAATATTTTCCTCATCAAGCCTTTATTTTTCCCATGGGGTTTTGTTTTGGCTTAGAATAGGTTTTTACGAAGGCAACATCTTCTGCACCATTGTTGTATTAGTGCTCGACACAGGGGGAGTGTTCCGGGAATTATTATTCCCGTGATGTGTCTTACCTAATACTGGTTGTAGATACATAGATGGAAGGTTCTAGATCCTTCTAGAGGTAGTAGGATCTTATTAGATATCTTACCTTATCTAGGAATCCTATGTATGGAAGGGCTCTCATTGTAATGCCTATATAAAGGCCCCTCTATCAGTGTTATGAATACAATTGATTGACTCGTATTTACAGTCTTTTACTTTCTCCTGAAACAGACACTAATTTTTAGTGTGAGTAATACAAGTGTCAGTAAATACTGACACTAAACATTAGTGTCAGTATGTTCTGGCTTTAGCATTAGTGACACTAATATAAAGTGTCAGTAGAATAATTACTGACACTATTTTAGTGTCAGTATATGTTCAAATTTGTGAAAAAAAATCTATTTTTATCTCAATTCTATTTTTATCTTAACTACATTTTTTAGTTTAATTACATGAAAAAAATTTACCATAAATTAAAATTGTCAAACAGACAATTCACTTATAAAAACTCCCAAATGCATTGTTAAATTGAATAATCAACATCAGTCGATGACGTTTTAGTCTCGAAAAAAAAGAGCAGAGAATACAAAACTCAAAATCTTATTAAACTAATACTGGAACGAAATCAAAGCACTACAGAATCTTAGTAAAAGAGCACAGCAGTACAGCTATACATGTAATACCCGGTTCTAATTCAGTCATTATCATTCAGTAATTTCATTCGGTGATTGTCACTCAGTGGATTTTCACTCATTTATAATCATTCATCAATCATGTTCATTCACCCGTGTTCACCGTTCGTAGAAACTTCGAGTTGTGTATCGTTATTGTTCATTGTTTCAACTTTCCTCATATGAGTTCGACTTTGTTAGACCACCATTAATATTTGGTAACTCCAAAAATTCTAAATCTTTTCAATACTATAGATCATCTAGTTAGCTTTCCAATGGTTCAAACGGTGAGTCAATCGGAGTCCGGACGAGAGAGTTATGGTCGTTTTAGCTCAACCGCTCATTTTTCAGTATTGGCCGATCACTGCCGAACGAACTCGGCCGTGTCGTCCGACACGGCCCGAGCCGTACTCGTCCGGAAAATGCCGAAGTCTCTGCCTCAGGACCTGACCGTGTCGTCTGGCACGACCGAGTCGGACTCTTCCGGATAAGCCAGAACCGACGCCCGGCCACGCCGGCCGTGTCGTGCAGCGCGGTCGAGTCATGCCGAGTTCTTTGTCGGACGGGTCATCGTCGGAAGGCCCTCCGCCGCGACCGTGTCAAGCGAGGACACGGTCGAGTCCTGTCGGTCGGTATCGGCCCGGTATGCGACACGACCGTGCCGATCGGGCACGGCCGTGTCGGCAGGGTAGTCAACCCCTATAAATTCATTTTTTGAGCATTTCAGCTCATTCCTTCCAGTTTTTTCCACCTTTTACGAGAGAGAGAAACTTGAGGGAGGGTTTTTACTTCACAAATCATTTGGGTGTTTGATTTTCTTCATCTCCTTTCGATCGTGAAGCCCGGATAATCAATCTAGCGCGTGTTCTTCGGATTAAAGTACTTGAATCTTCAAGAGGTAATTCCTTCAACTCTTTGGACTTCGATTTTGTGTTGAGATATGATGTTTTGGACGTTATAATCATGTTATATGAAGGGATATGTATATGATTATGAGTTTGTATAAGGATTCATTGGATTATTGAGGAATTATTCAAGAACACCTTGAATATCGAGTTGGAATTGGGGATTTTCGACTAATTGTTGTTATAATCACGTTTTTAGATATTCATATCGGATTATTGATCGTATTGGAGATGTTTTATTGGTTTGAAACACTTCTTGGGGATTTGAGGTTGGTATTGTTGAGGTTTAGTTGTAAACAATCGGAGTTTGGCCACAACGTATTCGATATAATGCCCCAATGAACTTAGTTTAATCGTATCGACGTTTTGAGTTCGTTATATTCGTGTTTAATTCGTATATTGATCGGATTGTCGGTAATTGTATTGAATTAAGGTTGTTCGTGCGACCGACACTTCATTTAGGACATTTGTTCGTGGAAGGACTTTCTTCATCGGTATTTTGTAAGTTAATTCTTACTCGGTTAAAAGGATATTCATGCCTTTTGTTGTTGTTCATTCATAATCATAACTCATTCATCATTATATTAATCGTATCAAAACTTGTTGTTATCAACTAATCGTTTCAGTCATAAGGAACGACGGTTCCAATCTTTTCATTGAGCTGTCATTTATTTCATTACCATTCCACCTCGGTGAGTTATTATTCATTTTCGATGTCACTTTTGTTATAATGTGGCATTCCGGGTCATACTGGCGTGCCGGTTGGTATGTGTAGGATTTTCATGTCGGGCACATTTATGTCGTGTGTTGGTTGTTGGCCTCACATTGGACTGTGCACACGAGTCGATTGCTCGTGAGACTGATTAGGTACAAGACCACGCGGTATTTGATCGATACTCGTTGGTGGCTTGTGCACGGACACATTTCCATCCCGGGCGTAGTGTGGCGCCACCCTTTGAGTCGTACTGTTAGTTGATTCATATAGCATGTTTGATTGCGTATGTTTCGACAGGATATTTCATAACTTCAGATATAATCATGATTGTGTATTTTCAACTCTTGAGGATTGTTGTTCTTTGTAACTGACCCCGTTTGGGGATTTTGTTTTTCAGGTCATGGCAAGGCAAACGCACGGGAATAGCATGTTGATGTCGAGGAGTCCTAGTGATACTAGTAGGGGGCCCCGATCTTTCAGTTATTCATGTTATTGTCCTTTATTTTCCGCTGCACACTTTCATTTGAATTACTCCGTTTCATTCAGTGTTGTGTATTTTATCTTCATATAAAATACACTAGTATTCGGTATTGTCCTGGTGTGTTGTAACTAAACTCCTCATCAGAGTAATTATTGTTGTAATGTAGTTCGGTACTACATTTATCTTGTGTAATTCATTGATTTTCATTTGCCTGGTGGGTCCCAGTTGGGGATCTACGGCACTGTAATATCCGCCTAGTTTGGGGTGTTACAGAGTTGGTATCGGAGCGTGGTTTTGAATACTACCTTCTGAGTTATGTCTCATTTGAAATCATCGTCATCAGACTAGTATCATTGGACTTTCGCGCCACGTGTGACCTGTGCAAATGCCGAGCCAATCAGACCGAAAGAACTGTAAGATTTCTAACGCCATGGTATAATTTCTGGCAATAGTCATTCATTCATCATTCATCAATTTACAATCCTCAAACATCATCATTCATTGTGATTAGGATGATCATGTTAACTCATCAATCACTTAATTCATTTCAATACTCAGTTAATAATCAGGACGATCATGTTAACTCATTAATTACTCAATTCATTTCATTACTCAGTTGTCAATCTGGATGATCATATTATCAATCTTGTTAAGTTATTCAAGATAATCATTTTAAGAATTTCATCAGATAATCATGTAACTTCAGTAAATCATTCATATAATCACTAAGTTAGAGCATGTATACTCATTTTTATCATCGCATGACATAATCATAACGTGCTAATCATGCGGGAAATATAATCATTATGCGACCTTCCTACTTCAGAAAGGAGAGAGCTGTCGAGGATGCACGAGAAGAGGCCGCGGTGCGAACCGAAATCCGAGAAATAATCACTCGCTGCCGGGAGATCGTGCCCAGGACTCGGCTCGATCGGAAGATGTTCGGGTTGATCCACTCACTTTTTATGCAGGCCATGATGACCCATGTGCAGTTGCACAATCATCATTGCGCCACTTTGGCCGGATTAATCGAGAGAACTCTCCCGTATGAGCCAGCTGCTAAGGAAAGTACTGAACAACAACCTTCATCTGTCAGCAAGAAATCAACGAAGCGTAATCAATCCGAAGGCGGTCAGTCAACCTTCTAGAAGCCTCGTGTGAGTCCTATCGTTTCTGAGCGACCTCCTACGACGCATAATCGTGCGGGATCTCAGTCCCGAGCGGCCAGTTCGGCCATCACCTGTTTCAATTGTGGAACGCCGGGTCATTTCAGCGCTGAGTGTCTGAAACCGTCTATCACGTGCTATAATTGTGGGAATTTTGGGCATAAGGCCCGTTTTTGCCGATAGGACTCCAAGTCGGCTCCGGCGTATCTCGAGCCCAAGCAACCGCTGCTTTAATCAAACTGCTTTGTCATCGTCGTTTAAGGCAATGGAAGCAAATAGAGTTGGAGCTCGTATTTATCAGACGAGAGCATCCGGTTCGGGGACCGGCAAGTCCCAGATTCATATGATGAGGAGGATCGACGATCCGGTGGTCCGAATGATTTTAGGTATACTCGTAATTTTATTTCAACTTGTGTGTACCTTTTGATGCCGGTACACCGCATTCATTCATTTTCGAATCATGCTTGAATAGACTTATTTCGGGATAGTCCTATTGCTTGTGGACCTCATACCATCGGTCTACCTGACGATGGACGAATTTTCGGAAACATACCTAAGTAAGCTTAGTAACCGCAATTGGTCGGTGGACCTAATCGTGGTGAATTTGTCTTAGGACGATGTAATTTCGGTATTAGTTGGCTTAACCATCTTGATACTATCCTCAGTGCTTGTTAGCGTTTGGTCGCTATCTTTCCGTCGTTGGTTGTCGAATGTGTGCTTCAGGGAAGTAATCCCCGTTGTTCCATTAGAAATTTTATTATGGCGAAAGCAGAGAAATTCCGCAATCGAACTATTCAATCATTCATTGTATCATTCTCATCGATTGGCCTTTCTAGGGCAATCGAGTAATTCAATCATTCATTGTATCATCGATTGGCCTTTCTAAGGCAATCGAGTTATTCAATCATTCTTTGTATCATTTTCATCGATTGGCCTTTCAAAGGCAATCGAGTTATTCAAACATTCCTTGTATCATCTTCATCGATTGGCCTTTCTAAGGCAATCGAGTTGTTCAATCATTATTGGTATCTCTTTTTATCGATTGACCATTCTAGGGCAATCGAAATGTTCAATCATTCGTGGTATCATTTTCATCGATTGACAATGTATTTACAGGCGAGTTATCTAGTTACCTTCACATACAGTAGGGGAATTCAGGAATGAGTGGGAGCCGGTACGTCCCATTTATCGAAGGCACCGTATCGGATGGCCCCGACCAGAATGCAGGAGTTGAAGATTCAACTTGAGGAGTAGTTCGAGAAAGGTTATCTCCGACCGATTGCGTCCCCGTGAGGAGCACCAGTGTGATCTGTCAAGGAGAAGAATGGCTCGTCTCGTGTGAGTATTAATTACCAGGAGTTGAACAGGGTGATGATCAAGAGTAGTATCCCTTACCCCGTATTAATGATCTTTTAGATCAACTTCAGGGAGCCTCAGTATTTTCCAAGATCGACTTAGGATTTGGATATCACCAGTTGCGAATTCGAGAATCGGATATCGCGAGGACAGCGTTTCGTACACGCTATGGTCATTATGAGTTCGTAGTTATGCCGTTCGGACTAACTATTACACCTGCGGTATTCATGGAGTTAATGAATCGGGTTTTCATCGACTTTTTAGATCAGTTTGTTGTTGTCCCCATCGATGACATTTTGATTTAGTCTCGTGATCGATAGGAACACGAGGTTCATCTTCATCAGGTTCTCGACGTGTTGAGACGAGAGCAACTTTATGGAAAGTTTTCCAAATGTGAGTTCTGGAGGTCCGAAGTGAATTTCTCAGGCATGTAATTTCATCTGACAGAGTTCGTGTCGACCCTCAGAAGATGGATACTATCCGAGATTGGCAACCTCCGAAAGATATTAAGTAAATCCGATGTTTCCTCGGATTAGTTGGTCAATTATCCAACCCACGATCTGGAGCTAGCAGCCGTGGTTTTCGCGTTGGGGATTTGGCGTCGTTGCCTTTATGGCATCACCTGTCAGATCTTCACCAATCACAAGAATTGAAGTATATATTTACTCACAAGGAGTTAAATATGCGACAGATGCGGTGGTGGGAATTAATCAAAGATTATGATATCGAGATCCTTTACCAACCGGGGAAGGCGAACGTTGTCGCCGACGCCTTGAGTCGTAAGTCCGTTCAGGAGCAGATGCTTGCTCGTTTATCAGTTCAGAAGGAACTCCAACAGAAATTCCTTAGACCCGAGACCGAGGTCTGGCTTCAGCGAGTTCAGGGACAGCTTTGTATGTTAGAGATTTCATCATCTCTTGAGGATGCAATCAGGGAGAATCAGGGTTCAGACCCAGCATTGTTGCGCATTCGAGAGGATGTGGCTCAGGAAAAAGCCCCTGGATTCGTGATCCACGAGGATGGACTTTTGAGGTTTAAGAACCGGTTGTGCGTACCGGCGAATGACGAGTTAAAAAACTCTATTTTGAGAGAAGCTCATGCTACCCCTTATTCTATTCATCCGGGGTCCAGCAAGATGTACAAGGACTTGAAACAAAATTACTGGTGAAGTAATATGAAGCGAGAAGTCGCAGAATTTGTTTCGAGATGCTTAACTTGCCAACAAGTCAAGATTGAACATCAGCGACCGGCGGGTATGCTGAAACCTCTCCCTATTCCAGAGTGGAAGTGGGAAGACATTTCTATGGATTTCATCACGAGTTGCCGACGAGTCGTCGTGGCATGAATACGATCTGGGTGATTGTGGACCGCTTAACTAAATCAGCTCATTTCCTTGAGATCAAGGATACGTGGGGTCCCGAGAGACTGGCCTAGTTATTCATCAAGGAGATAGTAAGACTGCACGGTACTCCTAAGAGTATTGTTTTCGATCGTGACGAACGATTTGTGTCTCATTTTTGGAAATCAGTTCATCGTGCTATGGGAACTCAGCTTAATCTCAGTACTGCCTTTCATCCTCAGTCCGACGGACAATCAGAGAGGACTATTCAGACATTAGAGGACATGTTGAGAGCTTGCGTCCTCGATTGGAAGGACGATTGGGAAGCCCAACTACCGCTGATCGAGTTCACGTATAATAATAGTTGGCATGCCTCCATTAAGATGGCACCTTACGAGGCCTTGTACGGTCGTCGTTGTCGATCTCCCTTGTGTTGGGATGACTTGTCAGAATCAATCGGCACCGAACCCGATATGCTTATAGCCGCCCGGGAGAAGGTAGCTTTGATCAAGAGTCGTATGTTGACAGCTCAGAGTCGACAGAAATCATATGCAGATAATCGTCGTCGACCACTGGAGTTCGAGACGGGTGATCATGTTTTGGTCAAGGTATCCCCGAGTCGAGGTATTTTCCTTTTCGGAAAACGGGGGAAGTTGAGTCCGAGATTCATTGGACCGTTTGAAATTTTGGATCGAGTAGGCGAGTTAGCTTATCGATTGGCGTTACCTCCGGCGTTGAGCTGAATTCATAATGTGTTTCATGTCTCTCAGTTGCGGAAGTATGTTGCCGACCCGAGCCACATACTTCAGTTCGACGAAATCGAGATCGCGGATGATCATTCGTACGAGGAGCGTCCTGTACGAGTGTTGGAGCGGCGAATTAAACAGTTGAGGAATAAGACGATTCCTTTTGTCAAGATTCAGTGGTCTAGACACGGAGTCTAAGAGGCTACTTGGGGAACCGAGGATAGTATGCGGGAGGGTTATCCCGAGTAGTTTGACCCTTAGTTTCGGGGACGAAACTCTTTTAAGGGGGGGTGTATGTAATACCCGGTTCTAATTCAGTCATTATCATTCAGTAATTTCATTCGGTGATTGTCACTCAGTGGATTTTCACTCATTTATAATAATTCATCAATCATGTTCATTCACCCGTATTCACCGTTCGTAGAAACTTCGAGTTGTGTATCGTTATTGTTCATTGTTTCAACTTTCCTCATATGAGTTCGACTTTGTTAGACCACCATTAATTTTTGTTAACTCCAAAAATTCTAAATCTTTTCAATATTATAGAGCATCGAGTTAGCTTTCCAATGGTTCAAACGGTGAGTCAATCGGAGTCCGGACGAGAGAGTTATGGTCGTTTTAGCTCAACCGCTCATTTTTCAGTATTGACCGATCACTGCCGAACGAACTCGGCCGTGTCGTCCGACACGGCCCGTGCCGTACTCGTCCGGAAAATGCCGAAGTCTCTGCCTCAGGACCCGACCGTGTCGTCTGGCACGGCCGAGTCGGACTCTTCCGGATAAGCTGACCGATCGCCAAAGACGCCCGACCGTGCCGTCGCACGGCCGAGTCATGCCGAGTTCTTTGTCGGACGGGTCATCGTCGGAAGGCCCTCACGCGACCGTGTCAAGCGAGGACACGGTCGAGTCCTCGCTCGGTCACCGCCGGGTTATGCGACACGACCGTGCCGATCGGCACGGGCCGTGTCCGGCAGGGTAGTCAACCCTTATAAATTCATTTTTTGAGCATTTCAGCTCATTCCTTCCAGTTTTTTCCACCTTTTACGAGAGAGAGAAGCTTGAGGGAGGGTTTTTACTTCACAAATCATTTGGGTGTTTGATTTTCTTCATCTCCTTTCGATCGTGAAGCCCGGATAATCAATCTAGCGCGTGTTCTTCGGATTAAAGTACTTGAATCTTCAAGAGGTAATTCCTTCAACACTTTGGACTTCGATTTTGTGTTGAGATATGATGTTTTGGACGTTATAATCATGTTATATGAAGGGATATGTATATGATTATGAGTTTGTATAAGGATTCATTGGATTATTGAGGAATTATTCAAGAACACCTTGAATATCAAGTTGGAATTGGGGATTTTCGACTAATTGTTGTTATAATCACGTTTTTAGATATTCATATCGGATTATTGATCGTATTGGAGATGTTTTATTGGTTTGAAACACTTCTTGGGGATTTGAGGTTGGTATTGTTGAGGTTTAGTTGTAAACAATCGGAGTTTGGCCACAACGTATTCGATATAATGCCCCAATGAACTTAGTTTAATCGTATCGACGTTTGGAGTTCGTTATATTCGTGTTTAATTTGTATATTGATCGGATTGTCGGTAATTGTATTGAATTAAGGTTGTTCGTGCGACCAACACTTCATTTAGGACATTTGTTCGTGGAAGGACTTTCTTCATCGGTATTTTGTAAGTTAATTCTTACTCGGTTAAAAGGATATTCATGCCTTTTGTTGTTGTTCATTCATAATCATAACTCATTCATCATTATATTAATCGTATCAAAACTTGTTGTTATCAACTAATCGTTTCAGTCATAAGGAACGACGGTTCCAATCTTTTCATTGAGCTGTCGTTTATTTCATTACCATTCCACCTCGGTGAGTCATTATTCATTTTCGATGTCACTTTTGTTATAATGTGGCATTCCGGGTCATACTGGCGTGCCGGTTGGTATGTGTAGGATTTTCATGTCGGGCACATTTATGTCGTGTGTTGGTTGTTGGCCTCACATTGGACTGTGCACACGAGTCGATTGCTCGTGAGACTGATTAGGTACAAGACCACGCGGTATTTGATCGATACTCGTTGGTGGCTTGTGCACGGACACATTTCCATCCCGGGCGTAGTGTGGCGCCACCCTTTGAGCCGTACTGTTAGTTGATTCATATAGCATGTTTGATTGCGTATGTTTCGACAGGATATTTCATAACTTCAGATATAATCATGATTGTGTATTTTCAACTCTTGAGGATTGTTGTTCTTTGTAACTGACCCCGTTTGGGGATTTTGTTTTTCAGGTCATGGCAAGGCAAACGCACGGGAATAGCATGTTGATGTCGAGGAGTCCTAGTGATACTAGTAGGGGGCCCCGATCTTTCAATTATTCATGTTATTGTCCTTTATTTTCCGCTGCAGACTTTCATTTGAATTACTCCGTTTCATTCAGTGTTGTGTATTTTATCTTCATATAAAATACACTAGTATTCGGTATTGTCCTGGTGTGTTGTAACTAAACTCCTCATCGGAGTAATTATTGTTGTAATGTAGTTCGGTACTACATTTATCTTGTGTAATTCATTCATTTTCATTTGCCTGGTGGGTCCCAGTTGGGGATCTACGGCACTGTAATATCCGCCTAGTTTGGGGTGTTACAATACAACTCAGAATCTAAGAATTCACATTAGAATCTAAGAATTCACATTAGCACATCAATACAACAGTAAAAGAGCACAGTAGTACAACTCAGAATCTAAGAAAGAGCAAAACACTACATCACCATTAGAACAGTGCCACAGCAGCAGCAGCATTCATCCCCTATGACGAAACCAGAATACTATAAATACACAGCAGCAGCAGCATTCTGTGTGTTTGAAGACAAGGCAGCCAGAATTCACTCTTAACATTCTTATAAATATATTACTAGACCTGCATATAACACACACACTTTCAGCCATCAGAATACTAAGACCAAGCATTTCAGCCATCAGAATACTACCAAACATCTCTTTTTCTTTCGCAAAAAAAATGTAGATAACTAACAAAAAACTTCAACCAAGTTTCAACAATGAATTTTAAGCATACAAAACATATCTAACAACTTCAAACATCAGCAACATTAATTTCTCCCACCTACATGTTCAACAACTTCAAGTTTTTCCCACCTGTACAAGTGTAAAGAATCAATTAACATACTATATCTAACTAATGATCCATAGATATTCAGAAGAATTTTGTATATAAATTACTCATATTAAAATTACCTCACGATTGTAAGCTGTAATTAACTTGGCAACATATGTATCCCATCGATCACGTAGTTTCGAAAGATCTTTCATGTTGTAGTTATCGATTCCCTTGAACTTTCATTTCAAATTCATAAAAATAAGATTGCCACAGAAAGAATTGAGCATTTGTAAACTTAATAAAAACTAAATAATGAAGCAAACGGGGCGAAATATTGCTCTCTTGGTGTGATCCAAGAAACTAAATACTTCAGGCGAAATAACGCGTAACCAAAATGTTGTAAGAAAAGTGAGATACTTTTAATTGCGAGCATAGACATAAAAAATTTCGATACTTACATTATTTTTAAGAATGTTCACATCCTTAACGATATCTTCGATATATTTCATCACGTAGTAGCCACATTCAAAAAAGCTAGGTTGCTGATATTAGCAAATACATCAACATCATATCAATAACAAGAGATCGAATAAGAATACCCAGAGTTGAGGGAGACAAAACTCAAAGCACATCAAGTTAAACAATTACGCCAAAAAAAATCCCATTGATTAAGCTACAAAGTTGAAAATTCAATTTGATGTTCAAGTTTAAAACACCATCGAAATTTTTTGTTAAACAGTCAAACTTTCATCACCATCAAAAAATTAACTATTTTAGAATCAAAATAATTGGGCTCAAAACCATAAATTGAACATTGGAAAAGCATATGTACGTACTATGTTAAAAGGATTTTTCGTCTTTCGAAGCTGAGTTCTTCTACTAACCGCTGCAGGTAATGAATTAGGACAGCGAGTTCTGGCTTATGTACACATAACTTGTACTGCAAGATTCTGGAATGTCTCGGAAAGCTGAGTAGATTAGCTATAGGTCCTTCCAAAATTGTACAAGACAATGACAACCAACGAGAGGATATGCAATATGCAGAAAATCTGACTATTTTTCATTCATCTGCTATAATTCATTCACAATATATAAGAATAGAACAAAGCAAACAGCAAACCACTACTAAAATCTGACTATGGTGCTCACCGACGGCTACTTATAAAAAGTATATGTAGTTGTACACAAATAAAATAAGATAATAAATTCACAGTAATATAATCTAAATGACAAATTGTGAACACATTTTGAAAATAAAAAACAAAAAAGTAACAACCGTAATAAAATGAGGGGAAAGTGATGCGGGATTTCAAGAGTCTCCAGAATAGCAATCATGCAGTTCATCACGTATGTCTAAGCCGTCTAATACTCAGAATAGCACATTCAAGTGGTTGGTGTAAACACAAAAGTTGCATATCATTAACGACTTTTCATCATTCATCACATATTAACCCATAAACCATAAACACTCTTGCATCAACCCATAATTTCAGCAAAATTTGAGCATAAAACACTTAAGTGAGGTAATTGAAGAATATATATCAGAGAAGACCTATTTTAGGAGACATTTAGCCTCATTATTAAGTTCCATCTTCACAAAATCGGGCTGCTGAAGAAACCTCCTGGTGCCAGGATCACTCACCAGCTTAACCCACATCTCAGTTTTCAGAAAGCCACCAGACACGAACCTCCAAATTCAATCACATAAACACACACCCTTCAAACACCATAAATCTGACCCAAATCAGAAAAATTATCATCCCATAACTTCAACCCTACCTTGAGCCATAAATTTAAAACCCACATGAACTGAACCTCCATCTTTCCCTTTCCGTAGACGCTGTGTGCGGCCAAAAATTAGGGCCAAAACTCGAAAGCCAACTGCCGACCAGGAGCCTGAAACCAAGCAGGCCTGTTTGTGACCCTGTGTCTCATCGTCGCGCAGTCGGAGACCTCTACAGGTGCCATTTGAGTTCGACGTCGCGGGACAGCCGGGAACCGGAGCGGAACCCTAATATTTTGTCAATTTGCCTCAGTCTCTGACCATCACGATGTGCAAAAGTGAATATATGTGTTCGTGTACAGGTGTGTGTGCGCTTTGATTCAGATTGAGCATTTCTTGAGTGTGTAGAAACAAAGAGATCGGGATTTTACAGTGAGTTTAGAGAGAGAAAGGTCGAAAATCATAGAGAGAGAGAGAAGGAATCAGCAGAGGAGAGGAGGAGAGGAGTGAGAAATATAACTAAAATATTTCTATAATATTTCTAGAATATAACTAAAATATACCGAAAAATTAGTATAACATATTTATAAATATAACTAAAAATTACTGACACTAAAAAGTCAGTAAAACTTGATACTTAGCTATTGATATTTAAGTTTCAGTAAATTCTGATACTCAAGTTACTGATACTTAAGTGTCAGTATCTTATGACACAATTATGTTAAAAACAAAAAATGAGTCAAATGTCTGAAGTTACTGACACTTTTGATAAAGTGTCAGAAACTAAGTGTCAGTAAATGCTGTTTTTGTAGTAGAGCAACTCTGTACCAATTCCAGCATGATCCTCATAAGAATTTTGTTCGCTATATTTTTAAACAATCCACAAGTGTACCGAGAATATGTAGAAAGCGGCGAGCAAGGTCGTATTCCACAGAGACTAAATATTCTTATTGTATTAAGTATTAGAATATAGTGTTTCCGGTTTTATCTAGACGATCGAAAGGTAAAATGGATGGTTAATAAAATAAAATAAAATAATCACAATAAATTAAAATAATTGAAAATATCCGAATTAAAGCGAATTGCAAGAGTTTAGAAAGGTAGATTCCAAGGCTAGGTTTCCGTTGATTACTAAATTTAGTCGGGATTGGTTCCAAAAAGTTCTAAGTGCGTCTCCAAAACGATGATCACAACAATATTCTAAAGTCTCTCTCGAGATTCATTAAAACGTAGATTAAACAACCTATAACAACGTCTCCGTCTATTATAAATTATCTAACTCCAAAATGTTCATAAGATTAAACATCATCATAGTTTCATCACCGATTTCTCAATCTCGTAATTTCATCACACAAATACTAAACCTATTAATGCCCTCTTCTCTCGAATTATGAGCAATTAAGTTAAACACGTAAAAACATTGATCAAGTGTCTAAACATGAATCAAAACCAAGTATTTGATAAAGAAATCACACTAGATATATATAATCATCAATCCCTCAAAACCATAGTAAATCAACGTACTCCCATGCCTGGAATCTAACGAGTTTAGCCGGACATGGTAATGAAAGAAAGATTAATAATCATCATATTCATCATGTTCATGCTAAATAAAACAACAAAATAGATAAAAGATAGGAAGAAGATAAAACTCGTAAGGTGTCTTGATTGATCCCGGTTGAAGCCTTCAAATGTTCTTGAAGTGTTCTTCAAGAATTTCCTTAAAATCTACTTCTTTTTGGAGTAAAAGCCCTCAAATCTTGTGTTTTTTCTCTCTCCAATCTCTCCAATTCTCTCTCCAAAGCTGAATATCCTCAAGTCTAGTCCAAGATTTCTTTTTATAAGGCCAAAAACATCACTTTTCATGCTCAAATCTTGCAAAAATGTCAAAAGGTGATTTTTCCACCGAAAAGTGACACGGCCCGTGTCATAGTGCTCTAGAAAAGAAGAAGCTCGCTGGACAGGGAACTCGACCGTGTCAATTGACATGGCCGAGCAAATGACACGACCGTGTCGAATGACACGGCCCGTGTCTTACTCGTCCAGATAATGAAAAACCGCCTGGATATGAAACCCGACTGTGTCAATATGGCACGACCGGGATTATGACACGGCCGAGCTCGTGTTGGTCTGTTTTGACACCGTTTTGACTCCTTTTAAGGCTCGATCTCTCGTTTCTGCATTGCTTGATATGTATTGGGGTTTGAGACTTCGATCTTGCTTGATTTATGTCCATAAAGTACCTATAAAATCAATAAAATGTACCCAAGCGTGATCGATTCCAATAAACATAATATGAGCATAAACGACACAGTTCTACACATTTTAGGATCTAAAAACCCGGAAAATCGGTGTAAAAATATGTGTAAAAATGAGTGTTATCAAAATCCCCCAAACTTGAACGTTGATCGTCCCGAGCAATGCACTTTAAAATAACCACTCTTAAGGAAACTCGTCCCTCAACATACCTCAAAGGATCATTTTGAAAGTTCATCAATACGCCTCAAGAAATAAATAAGTCGAGTTCTGTAAAGTATGCAAATCTCTGGGGTGCTTCCTTAACATCATAGCTAATACTTGAATAATACGAACCTCGCCGGTCAAGTGTATTCCCTCTCTCTCGAAGTGTATAATGGGATAAGTGACGCTCAAAACTCATTCAATGAAATAAGAATCCCCATAGGCTTGCCAATCGTCTACATCTCTACCACTGGTTGTGCATGTAAATTTGGTGAATCAAAAAGGACTTTATCGGTTGTAATGTAGGCTTTTTGGTCGGGGTAGGATAAGTATGGCTTAAAGTGACTTGACTTGAGCAAATTAGAACATCATCTCAATAATCACTTCGCTCAATTAGAAGCTCAAAATTTTGTTTTCCCTTGGAATTTGCTTCCTTCTACCACTTGATTTCAATATAATCGCACTAAGCGCTTTTGAAAGTGAGAATCACAACCTTATTCCTCCTTATCGCTCCATTTATTTTATTTCTTCCTTATCGCTCCAATAAATCTCGTTCTTTTTTTTTTCTTCTTTTTTTTGTGCCCACTCTTTGTTTTTTTTCTTTTCATGTGGTGGACAACATCATCATTATAATCACACCATTCTTCCTTCAAATTTATTTTGATGAATCATTGCAATTGAACCAACAATCTTCCCAATCGCCTACACACATCTTTTCATTCTTTTGCCAATTTGTTCTAATAAGCTCAAGTATAGGGACAAAAGTTTATAATGGAACGGAAAGCTCATAATGTGGCTAACAAGAAATAGGCTTTAAGCTCAATCGGGCTAACTAGTGAAATAAATTTTCGGGTTGGCCAAAAGGTTTGAAGGGTTGCCAATAAAAATCGCCTAAAATCACTTTCACTAATTTGCACACACACTTGTAGTTTCGAATAAGATACCAGGGCAAGTTCTAGAGTCTTAAAACATGAATGGTACACTCGACAATGAAACTTGCATATTTAATGATGCACAAAGGCTCAAAAGCTCACAAGCTAGATTTGTTCATATTTCCAAGGTATTTAAACTATTTATTCAATTTCACACCCTTTTGATTATTCTACAATTTTTACCCGTCAAATTATCCTCGATTTGCATATCAAAATAACAAAATAAATCCCGAGGCATCCAAGACAAGAGTTCATTCTTTCGAGTTTCATCTAAGTTCATCATACTTCAAACACACCAAGTTCAAAATAAAACACACCAAAATAAAACAACAACAAAAAAAAAATTCACACCAAAAAAAAAACGTAAATCAAAATCACACCAAAATCCAAAAGACAAAACAAAAATAAACAAACAATGTAGGTATTTATTGACCCAATATCTCCCCCCAAACTTGAATTAAAGAGTATACACACGAAGGGAGTATAGTATTTAAACAATAAAAAACTTTGGGTCAAGAAATACTTACAACCGGTCCTACTGATTTGGCGGAGGAAATTGGCCTTGTTGGACATGCCAATCTTCCATTCGTCGTAAAATTGTCAGCATCTCATTTTGTCTCTATCGTGTCTCCTCTCGGAAAGCCTCGAACTCTTCTCTAAGCGTGGAACGAGATGTGGCATGTCTTGATTCGGCCTGTCTAGATGACTCGGGCCGTTCTCTTTCTCTTTCTTCTTCCTCCTCCGTTTCTCTTTCGTCTTCAGGGCCTCTCTCATAGGCGAATTCCTCCTCCATTCTTTCCTCCCGATATTCTTCTCGCATCCTCTCGGCTCTATCCTCATTTTTCGTATGCCTAGGACGGACATTCCGAGCAATGTATCTTTCACTAGGAGAGATTAATCCAGCAGCTTCCCGGGCCAATTTATGCGCCTCCGTGGCCATTTGTAGATTTCCTAAATCCCGAATACTGTCAATAGTTGTCAAAGTTGTATTCGGGAGTAGGAAATGATCGCCGTCATTTTGGAGGAAAATAGCGCGAGAGTCGTAGTCGAGAATATTCATCAACTTCATGACTTGGACAGATAGGAGCATATTTCCCGGGAGGGGAGTTCGGTTTTCTAGTGGTACATCAAGATGAAGTGCGATAGGGGTAATTAAACCCCCTATCCAAATCTCCCCTCTCGGTTTAGTGGCAACATCCTCAAAATGATCCATGATAATAGCTCCGGTTGCTGGATTTGTTCCGTCGAGAATATATGATAAAACGTATAGCTCTCGTTGAGTAATTGGCCTTGTTTCTTTTCGGCCGAATATAGTGCTCGCAATGACCTTGTGTAGATAGCGGAGGATAGGATTGCGAAGTGAGGATCCTTTCGCCGACTTTGGGATGTAGGGACGTGCATCGCTCCCCGGATACTCAACCATTGCCCGCCAATAAGTCTCACACTCGAACCGATTGATTCGGTATTCTTCGTGCTTTCGAGCGTCATATATAGCATCCAATTCACCATGAGAAAATTTTTCGTTTTTGTTGTTTAGCCGGAATTCCAAAGCGGTCGGCTCATGCGAAATCGGGTCTCTTTTAACAGTGAGTGTGCTAAGGAATTCCAACGTGAGACAGCGGTAGGTGGGCCAATGTTGGGTCATTAACGTTGTCCAACTTATTCGTTCAAGTAGCCTCATGACATCGTCTCTTATCCCCATCGCCGTCATGCACTCTTCGTCCGGCCATCGAGTGGGGAGTATTTTTTTCTGCCCCAATGTCTCCCATCGTGCTAGGCGACTCGGCGGAAGTTCAATTCCATATGTCTCGGGTGTCTCGACAACCCCTTGAGTCAGTATTCTCGCCAGTTGCTCAATTTCTGTTGTGGGTCTTCATCGTCCCCTTTGAGCTGCACCCCGTCCTTGTTGGGCATTTCCTCATCCTCGTCCCCTGGCAATTTTTCTGCAAGAGATTAATCGATTATCATTTGTTTCACAAAAGCTCAGAATCACTATTTTTTTGATAATAAACGATCCCCCAAACTTCTTACAAATTACACATTTTCCCCAAAATAAGCGTTTCTTCAAAAATACCCCAACCGTAAATTTCAACGCCAATCGTCATTGTATGTAATATCCCAATAATTTCAAACATGTAATAACATCTCTCAATCATATACATCCAACATGTAATTCATGAAAATTACCAACAAAATTTCAACGTATTTTTACTCATGACAAATTCCACCAAAAAATCCATTTAAGAACCCTAAATTGCTCAATAAATCATATTTCACATAATCTCAATGCAATGAAGAATTAAACCATCCAAAATCGTGAATCATACCTTGAATTCGGAGTGAAAATTGAAGAAAATTTCAGAAAAAATCGCGACCCAAAAACCGGATGAATTCGTCCGATTCGTACCCTTTGAAGCTCTAGGATTGTGGAATAATGATGAACACTTTGTTATTATGTGAGATTTAACACGATTCTTGCTTGATTTTGCCAGATTTTGGGTGATTCGGGGCTAGGGTTTATGATTTGGGGAAAGAAGGAATTTTGGGGAAGAAGGAAATAAGGGTCGGCCGTGTTGCAGCTTTTTATACCGCCCGACTGACACGGCCCGTGTCAAATGACACGGCCCGTGTCATACCTGTCTCCATTTTAAAAAATGTTGTTGTCCACCTGACCCGGCCGTGTCAATTGACACGGCCCATGCTCAACTGCCCCAGAAAGTAAAATTCCACTGAATACCTGACTCGACCGTGTCGAATGACACGGCCCGTGTCATACCTGCACAGAAAGTGATATATGATCTGCCGACACGACCTGACCGTGTCAAATGACACGGCCCGTGTCGTTCTGGCCTGGAAAATGCAGTTTTTGTTTTCGGGTCTTTTTCCTGCGAATTGAACACCAAAAATTGAACCGGTTAGTTTTACAACAAGTAAAAATACAAAAAAAATGCGAAAAAGATCAAAACATGAAAATAAAAACTATTGGGTTGCCTCCCAATTAGCGCTAAGTTTAATGTCTTCAGCCATACGTCTTCAACTGGAAGTTTTTATGGCTCGATTAAAGTTATTACGGATACGGCTTCCTTTTGATTGGGATGATAGTAGTGTTTGACTCGTTATCCGTTAACTTTAAATAGCTCTCCGTCTCTGCTCATGAGCTCGATTATTCTGGGTGGAAGTACTTTCTTGATCACGAATGGACCTGACCATCTTGATTTTAATTTTCCGGGGAACAATTTTAGTCTTGAATTATAGAGAAGTACTTGTTGCCCTGGCATAAATTCACGTTTAACGATCATCTTATCGTGCCATATTTTAGACCTCTCTTTGTAGATTCGAGAGTTTTCGTAACATTCATCCCGGAATTCTTCCAACTCATTTAGCTCTAGCAATCTTTTCTTTCCGGCGGCCTCAAAATCCAAGTTTATTCTTTTCACCGCCCACATCGCTTTATGCTCCAATTCCAAAGGTAGGTGACATGATTTTCCAAATATGAGTTGATAGGGAGATGTTCCCAAAGGGGTTTTATAGGCCGTACGATAAGCCCAAAGTGCATCGTCGAGCTTGGATGACCAATCTTTCCCAGATGTACTCACCGTCTTTTCCGAGATTAGCTTAATCTCTTTGTTGGCCGCTTCGGCTTGTCCATTTGCTTGTGGATGATAGGCCAATGATTTCTTTGATCGGACACCATATTTCTGAAGGAGTTTATCCATGATTTTGTTGACAAAATGCGATCCCCGATCACTGATTAATGCTCTTGGAGTTCCGAATCGGCAAAAGATGTTCTTCTTTAAAAATTTCATTACTACTTGAGCATCATTTGTTGGGGAAGAAATTGCCTCGACCCATTGAGATACGTACTCGACCACTAGTAGAATGTACTTATTTCCGAATGATGAGGAAAATGGACCCATGAAGTCGATACCCCAAACGTCAAATAGTTCAACCTCAATTATGTTGGTTAGGGGCATCTCATGACGTCTTGAAATATTTCCTACTCGTTGGCATCTATCGCATTGTTGAATGAAGAGATAGCAATCTTTGTATAATGTAGGCCAATAAAAACTGCTTTGCAACACCTTTGCAGCAGTCCGTGTTGCGCCGAAATGTCCTCCGTTGGTGATGAATGGCATTGTTGAAGAATTTCATCTCATTCCTATTGCGGTAGACATCTCCTCACGATCATGTCGGCACATCTCTTAAAAAGTAATGGATCATCCCACATATAGAACTTGATATCATGTAGGAATTTCTTCTTTTGATAATGAGATAAATCCGGGGGTAGCACACCTGCGACCAAAAAATTAACAATGTCAGCAAACCACGAAAATTTTGCTTCTACCATAAAAAGCCGCTCGTCCGGAAACTCTTCTTTAATCCCTTCGATCTCGGGCTCCTCCTCCTTTTTGTACTCGAGGTGAGATAAGTGGTCGGCTAATACATTTTCACATCCTTTTCTGTCTCGAACTTCCACGTCAAACTCTTGTAAAAGAAGAATCCATCGAATTAGGCGAGGTTTAGAATCTTTCTTTTCGAACAAGTATTTGATAGCTGCGTGGTCCGTGTGTACTATCGTCTTTGTCCCAATTAAGTATGATCGGAACTTATCAAAAGCAAACACCACGAAAAGCATTTCTTTCTCCGTTGTTGTGTAATTTTGTTGGGCTCCGTCCAATGTTTTGCTTGCATAATAAATAGCCCGAAAGAGTTTCTCACGACGTTGTCCCAACACAGCTCCGACCGCATAATCACTTGCATCACACATGATCTCAAAAGGTTGAGACCAATCCGGTACCACGAGGATAGGAGCACTCACTAATGCCTTCTTTAAAGTCTCAAATGCCTGCAAACATTCGTTAGAAAGAATGAAAGTGGTATCTTTTTCTAACAATTTACTCAAAGGTTTAGTGGTTTTTGAAAAGTCTTTTATGAATCTCCTATAAAAACCCGCGTGCCCAAGAAAACTCCTAATTGCTTTTTCATTCTTCGGTGGGGGAAGTTTCTCAATGGCGACAATTTTTGCCCTATCAACCTCCAAACCGGCGGCGGACACTCTATAGCCTAGGACAATTCCTTCTTGCACCATAAAGTGGCATTTCTCCCAATTCAGTACGAGATTAGTGTCTTCACATCGCTGCAAAACTAAAGTAAGATTATGCAAGCAATGATCAAATGAATTTCCAAACACCTAAAAATCATCCATGAAAACTTCCATTATATATTCGATCAAACCATGAAAGATAACCATCATGCAACGTTGAAAGGTGGCTGGAGCATTACATAAACCAAACGTCATTCTACGATAAGCATAAATTCCGTAAGGACATGTAAAAGCCGTTTTTTCTTGATCTTCCGGTGTTATGTAGATTTGATTATACCCTGAATATCCATCAAGAAAACAGAAAAATTCATGCCCCGCCAATCTATCAAGCATTTGATCAATGAAGTGAAGGGGAAAATGGTCTTTGTGAGTAGCCGCATTTAAAGCCCTATAGTCTATACACACTCGTCATCCTGTAACTACTCTCATAGCAATTAATTCATCTTTCTCATCTTTGGTTACGGTCATCCCTCCCTTTTTTGATACAACTTGCGTAGGACTCACCCACTCACTATCGGAAATTAGATATATCATTCCAGCATCTAAAAGTTTTGCACTTCCTTTTTCACCACTTCTTTCATTATGGGATTAAGTCTTCGTTGATTTTGCACTTTAGGTTTGAAATTTTCTTCAAGCAAAATCCTATGCATGCATATGGACGGGCTAATTCCCTTCAAATCTGAGATAGACAATCTTATAGCCGACTTATGTGCTCTCAATACACGAAGCAATTTATCTAATTGAGTGGATGAAAGTGAAGAGGATACAATTACCGGATTGGTATTGTTATTATCTAGAAATGCATACTTGAGGTGTTCCGGGAGGGCTTTAAGGTCCAAGCTTGGTTGAGATAAATCCGATTGAGATGAAACGGACCCAAAATTTTGCACCATGTCATTAGACACGTTCGAGTCGTCCGTCAGCTTGATTTCCGCAACTAGTTCATGCTCCTCTTTATCAAAATCATCGGATTTATTGATTTGCGTTTTTTCCTGTAGAGAATTTAATTCAAAAACATAATCAAACAACTCAGAATCGTCAAACTCCAAAGTTGAATTACTAGAAAAACATGAGTTCGTAAGAGCAAACTCTAACGGATCCGAAGACAATGAGTGTAAGATTTTTTTCTTTCCATACGAGCTTATATGGTCAATAACATTGCAATAATCCGTATCATCATGAAATTTCATAGCTTTAAATATAGAAAATAGAACATGCTCATCGTTAAAACGTAGTGTTAATTCTCCCCTTTCAACATCAATAAGAGCTTTTCCCGTTGCTAAAAATGGACGTCCAAGGATAAGTGGTAGATCTTCGTCTTCTTCCATATCAAGGACAACAAAATCCGTTGGAAATATAAATTTGTCAACTTTTACAAGCACATCTTCAACAATCCCCTTGGGATGTGTTATGGATCGATCCGCCAATTGTAGCATAACTATTGTGGCTTTCATTTCTCCGACACCTAATTTCCTGAAAATAGATAAAGGCATAAGGTTAATCGAAGCACCTAAATCACACAAAGCTTTATCGAATGAGACGTTTCCAATGGTGCATGGAACGGTAAATCTTCCGGGATCCTTAAGCTTTTGAGGTAATTTGCGTTGGATAATAGCACTACATTCTTCGGTTAGTTTAACCGTCTCATGATCTTTCATCTTTCTTTTCTTGACATCACATCCTTCAAGAATTTTGCGTAGTTAGGCATTTGTTCCAAAGCATCTGCAAAAGGAATATTGATATTAATTTTCTTGAAGATAACTAAAAACTTTGCGAATTGTGCATCTAACTTTTTCTTTTTGAAACGTTGAGGAAAAGGGAGAGGAACATTTGGAGTAGAGTTAGGAGATATTTTAGGCTTCTCAGCCCCCTTGGATGTATCATGCATCCCTTCTTCCTTTTCAATTTCGATTTGATCCTCCTTGACTCCTCTTTTTGTTGGACCCTTGGCATATTTGGCCCTTCATAATTTGTTCCACTTCTTAAGGTGATCGCTTGACAAGACTCTTTTGGATTCACTTCGGTATTGCTCAGAAATTATCCCCGTTGATGTTGACTCCGGACAACTTTAGCTAATTGTACAATTTGAGTTTCGAGATTTTTCATTTGAGCTCCCATGGTGGAAGCTAATTGAGTGACATGACCTTCGATTTTGTCTAATTTCTCCTCATCTCGACTAAATCGGCTTTTCGTCTCCATCATGAAGGTAGCTAAAATATTCTCGAGATTTGACGTCGGCTTTGCTTCTTCAATTATCTCACCATTCGACACCTTGAATCCGGCCGGTGGTTGCAAAGCATTCTTTGGATTAGCATAGCTAAAATTTTCATGATTTCGATTGGAGGGATGGTAGAAGCCCGGTGGTGGATTATTCCGAAAATTGTTGTAACTCCGATTATTAATGTAATGTGCCTCCTCCAATGGATCGAACGGTAGTGAACTTGAACTTCCTTGAGAAGCTCCCTTCGAATCACCTCCTTTTGTTAGAGCCCCCAATTGAGTAGTTAACATCGTCATTTGCGCGGTTAGTGCCTTTATAGGATCCGAATCAGATATCTCAGCCACCCTTCTAATATTTGCTCTTTCCATCGGCCATTGATAGCTATTCATAGCCATTTCTTCGATCAATCCATACGCTTCTTCAGCGCTCCTTGCTAGCAATGCCCCTCCCGCGGAAGCATCAATAAAATTTCTTGTTTCTCCCATAAGACCATTGTAGAAGAAACACATTTGTTGGTCTTCGGGGAAACCATGGGCATCGCCTTAGTAAATCTTTGAAACGTTCCCAAGCTTCATATAATGGTTCGGAGTCCAATTGATGAAATTGAGTAATCTCACTTTTTAGCTTCATTGTCTTGTTTGGTGGGAAAAATTTGAACAAAAAATTTTCGCTCAATTCTTCCCATGTCTTTATACTTCCGGGAGCTAAAGTTCCAAGCCAATTTCTTGCTTTCTCCCTCAAAGAGGATGGAAACAATCGTAAGCGTATTGCATCATCCGAGACTCCATTCATTTTTATAGTATCACATATTTGCATGATATGAGTGAGATGGGCATGTGGATCCTCGACAGCAAATCCTCCAAATTGATTTTGTTGAACCATTGAAATTAAGGCAGGCTTCAACTCGAAATTTAGGGCCTTGATTGGAACATGAGTGATTCCTCCAAAGTTTCGGTCTAGTTTTGGTCGGAATCCATCCCGAATTGATTGCACCCTAGTTGTTGGATTTTCAATCCTTCCGCCTTCGTTGTCTTGGATTATTGCATTCTCGTTCGTGTTGTCCCTTCCCACGTTATCTCCCGCTCTCTCCATGTCTTCAAAAAGATCCCTTCTTAGTTTCCTTGAGGTAGCACTTGTTCTTCGGGCAAATGCTTCTACTTCCGGGATGAAAGTTTCTAAAGGCACTCGAGATGAACGAGTGTTCATGCCCTCCCTGAGTAGAAATTGTATAACATGAGTTAAGTAACAAATAAGAAAATGTCTAAAGTAAGACTAGAAACACTTATCGTAATATCAACACTAATAAAAATTAATTTAGTCCCCGGCAACGGCACCAAAAACTTGTTCGCTATATTTTTAAACAATCCACAAGTGTACGGAGAATATGTAGAAAGCGGCGAGCAAGGTCGTATTCCACAGAGACTAAATATTCTTATTGTATTAAGTATTAGATTATAGTGTTTCCGGTTTTATCTAGACGATCGAAAGGTAAAATGGATGGTTAATAAAATAAAATAAATGATCACAATAAATTAAAACAATTGAAAATATCCGAATTAAAGCGAATTGCAAGAGTTTAGAAAGGTATATTCCAAGGCTAGGTTTCCGTTGATTACTAAATTTAGTCGGGATTGGTTCCAAAAAGCTCTAAGTGCATCTCTAAAACGATGATCACAACAATATTCTAAAGTCTCTCTCGAGATGCATTAAAACGTAGATTAAACAACCTATAACAACGTCTCCGTCAATTATAAATTATCTAACTCCAAAATGTTCATAAGATTAAACATCATCATAGTTCATCACCGATTTCTCAATCTCGTAATTTACTACGTCAAATACTCGAAACCTATTAATGTCCTCTTCTCTCGAATTATGAGCAATTAAGTTAAACACGTAAAAACATTGATCAAGTGTCTAAACATGAATCAAAACCAAGTATTTGATAAAGAAATCACACTAGATATATATAATCATCAATCCCTCAAAACCATAGTAAATCAACGTACTCACATGCCCGGAATCTAACGAGTTTAGCCGGACATGGTAATGAAAGAAAGATTAATAATCATCATGTTCATGCTAAATAAAACAACAAAATAGATAAAAGATAGGAAGAAGATAAAACTCGTAAGGTGTCTTGATTGATCCCGGTTGAAGCCTTCAAATGTTCTTGAAGTGTTCTTCAAGAATTTCCTTCAAATCTTCTTCTTTTTGGAGTAAAAGCCCTCAAATCTTGTGTTTTTTTCTCTCTCCAATCTCTCCAATTCTCTCTCCAAAGCTGAATATCCTCAAGTCTAGTCCAAGATCTCTTTTTATAAGGCAAAAAACATCACTTTTCATGCTCAAATCTTGCAAAAATGTCAAAAGGTGATTTTTCCACCGAAAAGTGACACGGCCCGTGTCATAGTGCTCTAGAAAAGAAGAAGCTCGCTGGCCAGGGAACTCGACCATGTCAATTGACACGGCCGAGCAAATGACACGACCGTGTCGAATGACACGGCCCGTGTCTTACTCGTCCAGATAATGAAAAACCGTCTGGATATGAAACCCGACCGTGTCAATATGGCACGGCCGGGCTTATGACACGGCCCGTGTCAAATGACACGGCCGAGCTCGTGTTGGTCCGTTTTGACACCGTTTTGACAGTGTGTAGAAACGGAGAGATCGGGATTTTACAGTGAGTTTAGAGAGAGAAAGGCCGAAAATCATAGAGAAAGAGAGAGAGAAGGAATCGGCAGAGGAGAGGAGGAGAGGAGTGAGTAATATAACTAAAATATTTCTAAAATATTTCTAGAATATAACTAAAATATACCAAAAAATTAGTATAACATATTTATAAATATAACTAAAAATTACTGACACTAAAAAGTGAGTAAAACTTGATACTTAACTATTGATATTTAAGTTTCAGTAAATTCTGATACTCAAGTTACTAATACTTAAGTGTCAGTTTTTTATGACACAATTATGTTAAAAATAAAAAATGAGTCAAATGTCTGAAGTTAAATGTTGTTTTTGTAGTAGTGCAACTCTGTACCAATTCCAGCATGATCCTCATAAGAATTTCGAAATCAACAATTACTACATTCGTACGAACATGAATCAAGCTATCAACGACTCCAATCGGTTCATTACGGAATAATCCTATAAATAATATTATGATTATCCTTCTTATAATCGTCATGATGTTCATCTGAGCCATATCTCGAATTGTTTAACAATATTCATCATCTTTCAGCACATATCACTCTATTTGATATCATTCTAAACAGCATGCTTATACAAAGCAATTATCATATCATCATCCAAACCTTATTCTTCAATAATATCTCAACATATAACATAAATAATCTATCCAAAATAATAATGCTTGACCAATAACCATCATATACATGATATAGTTCATCATACTTGCAACATGCTTCGAAAATGGAAGGTAAAATCTCAACAAATTATCTCAAAGTCGAACTATGGATGAAGAACGGATGAAGAACACTGCAATAAACTCAACAAGCTTGAACAATCCATTTCAATCCTGGATCCACGCATCCAGAATACTTGAACTATGTATATTTTAGCTCAAGGGAGACTTCGGAGGGAAAATATATGGTATATGGACGTAACAAACCATAATGCATTACGTATGAGGTAAAGGCTTTTTTGGTCCCATAACTTTTCGCCTTTACCAAAAATGTCCCAAGAAATTCCGTTTAGCCAATTACACCCCAAATTTTTCTCAAGTGTACAATTTACATCCCAATACTCGTCGTAGTTAAAAAAACGGCGTCGTTTCCCCCCATGTGACCCGCCCGTGACTTTTAATTTGGGGCTTTTTATCTCCGGCGTGATGTGGACAATACGTGAAATGTCTTGCCCAATTAAAACACAAAGAATGACATCTCATTATTAAAATAGCCCCAATAATATAATTTAAAAAAAATTAACAATTAAATTAAATTAGAAATACAATTCTGCGTAGGAAAGGCGGGAGAAAGAAGAGCTAATCTAGGGTTCATGCGCAGAAATTCTCCGAGTTGAATTTCGAGCCCCAAATAGCGAAAAGGAAACAGGAATGGTTTTTGTGCGGAGGAAAGGTGCAATGGAGTGCCCCAACCCAAAGTATGGTAAGTTCTCTTGTCCTTGTGTTTAAGATTCGCTTTTGTATAAGTAATTGATAACTAAAAATTGGCTTCTTTCATACTTCTGTGCAGATTCAAATAGTAAATACCTCACTTTGGTCTTGTATTTTGGTGGAAAGTTTGAGCATTCCGACAATGAATACGTAGGGGGGACAGGGTTGTTTATGATTGGGTTAGGACCTTTGAACTTAAAAAATCTGATTTGGATGAGTATTGTGTAAAGGCAGGGTGCAAAGGGGAGAAGAAGTATTATATTAGACTTAGAGATATGAGCTTTAAACTCCTAGCTGATGATGAGGATCTTAATTCATGGTTAGAGAGGGACCTTGCATTCAGGGAAGTTCATATATTTGCTGAACAAGTGCAAGTAGAAAGTGAGAGTGTGTACATAAATCTTGATGAGGATGACTCAGACTTTGAAGATCCTGACTTTATGATAGGTAATGAATTGACTGATGAAGATGATGATGAGATTTTTGATGAAAATATAGAGTAAGTGTCCTATGACAATGATGAGATAGATGAATCAAATGAGATTGAGAATAGTACCATTTATATTATGCCTGAAGGGATGAGTGAGAGGGATAATCAGACTGAAGGAAATGAGAGGGGTAAGCATCCTGAAGGAAGTGAGAAGGGTAAGAATCCTGAAGGAAGTGAGAAGGGTAAGCAGCCTGTTGTTGATGAAGAGGATAATGTGGGTGAGGGTGAGGGTGAGCCTGACATTGTTTGTGAGGTCAATGAGGTGGACTTTGATGAGAACAGAGTGTCTGATGAAGACAATGATGAGCCTAATTACCCTGTGTTTAATCCCAAGACTATATTCAGTCCAGTGTTCTGCCTCAATCAAATCTTTGCCACTAAGCAGGAGTTCAGAAAGGCTGCTCAGTCACATGCTGTTAATGTTAAGAGGAGCATATGCTTTCCTAAGAATGATAAAAGAAGGATATATGCAAAGTGCGTGAATGATAATTGTAACTGGAAGATCCATGCATTGAAAAGAAAGGATGAGATGGCATTCCAGATTAGGGTGTTTGAGGACAAGCACACATGTGCACCTACTAATAAGGTTAGGAACATGACCTCCACATGGTTGAGTGAGAGATTCATGCAGAGGTTCCAATCTGATCAGAAGAAAGATGCTGTTGTTTTTATGAAAGACACTTACCATGACACAAGGTGCCAAATCAGTAGGCAACAGGCTTACAAAGCTAAGAAGAAAGCACTCTTGAAGATTGAAGGTGATCCTGACCTTCAATACTCTAAGTTATGGTCTTATGTTGATGAGCTGAGGAAAACAAATCCTGGATCCACCATACTATTAGGAACTGAACTAGATAATAGTGTTACTAGGTTTAGTAGGATCTACATGTGTTTTGATGCATTAAAAAAAGGGTTTGCAAAAGGGTGTAGACCTATTATAGGTGTGGATGGGTGTCATCTGAAAAGCAAGCATGGGGGTGTGCTCCTTACTGCAGTTGGGGTTGATGGTAACAACATCCTATATCCTATAGCTTATGCTGTGGTTGAAAAGGAGAATGGACCAAACTGGGAGTGGTTTCTCACTGTATTGAAGTCTGATCTGTCTCTTAATGATCAAGGCACAACCTTCTTATCTGATAAGCAGAAGGGCTTGATTCAAGCATTCCAGTCAGTCTTTCCAGGGTGTGAGCACAGATTTTGTGTCAGGCATTTGCATAATAACTTCAAAAAGGCCAGATTTTGTGTCAGGCATTTGATGAAAAGATTACAAAGAAATAGAGATTTAGCTAGTGCCAGGTGGCACAAGAGACTTTGTCCTAGGATTCATACTCTGTTGGAGAAGAATATGGACAAAGTGGCTGATTGTATCCCCATTAAGTCTAGTCATGAACACTATCAGGTGTCTTGCTATGATGGGAGTCAGTATACAGTAGATTTGCAGCAGGTAATGTGCACCTGCAGAGCATGGCAACTAACTGGAATACCTTGCACACATGTTATATGTGCAATGCTAAATCAAGGATTGGACCCTGTGGACTTTGTGGATGATGCATACACTGTTGAGACCTATTTGAAAGCATATGGGAGCCCCATTTATGGGATCAGCTATGAGGCTTTATGGGGTGAGACAATGTATATTCCCCCTCTTCCCCCTACTTTTGGTACAAAACCTAAGAGAGGCAGGAGACAAACTAAGAGAAGATTGGAGCCTGATGAGAAGGCAAGGAAAAGTGGGAGCAAACCAAAAAGGATGAGGAGACAACAAACAACAGTGACTTGTAGCAAATGCAAAGTCCAAGGACATAATGCTGCTGGATGCAAAAGGAAAAAGGTATTCATCATGTTTCATGTATATGTTGTATCTTATGTCAAGGTTATTCATTATGACTGATGTCTGTGTTATGTTGTATCAAATTTGTAGGCTGATGCTTCTGATGGAGGTGCTCAGCAATCAAGTGCTAGTGTGATAGGTGACAAAGTCATTAACATTGATGACAACACAAATGAGGTGTGTCCACTGACATTATTGTAGTATAGCTGTTGTTTATTATATTTTATGCTGATATGTGTGATGTACTTCAAGCAGATTGCACCACCAAGGTTTGTGAACCCTATACTTGTGGAAGAGAATGTTGGTACCACTCAACAGAGCCAAGTAATCAATAAAGAATGGTACAAACCTGCTCCAGAACCTCATCTTCAGGGACCCCCCATGTACCAGCAAATGCAAATGGGACAAGGTCATTTGCAGCCAAGGGTTCAAATTAGAGCACCACCACCAGGGAGAGATGGTTGGGTTGGGCACTTCACAAACAAATGTAATGCAACCCTTGGAGAGGACACTTCAAAGAGGATTGTGGTGGATAATGATGGTCAGAAGTACTTGGATTTATCATCACAGGCTGGAAAAGCAGAAGGAAAAGGAAAGAAGAAGAAGAAATGAAGACATCTGACTTATTTTCATTAATGCGTACTTGTTCAGGGTTTTTTTTGCTTATTTTGAGGATTGTAATAATTATGCTGTAAGGTACTTTGATATTTGTGATTATGGTTAATGAAATTAAGTCCTGTTGTTTAAAATACTTCATTTGGTACTTTGATGTTTCTGATTTTGGTTAATGAAATCAAGTCCTTTTGTTTCTGATAAATGGTCCTTTGATGTTTTTGATGTTTCTTATGTTTGGTACATGTGACTTCATTTGGTCCTTTTGTTAACTTCATTTCACTTTGATGTTTGTTTAGTGCTGATTCTGATGTTTCTGGTTTTTGTTCCTTCTGATGTTTCTGATGTTTGTTTCTGATGTTTCTTATGTTTGGTACATTTGACTTCATTTGGTCCTTTTTGTTTTCTCTTGATACAAACCTCATTTTGACAACTCATTTGGTCCATTTTGATACAAACCTCATCTTGGTTTCTCTTGCACATTATGGTTCATATTGGTTCATTTTGGATCTGTTCATCATTTTGGCTCATAAACCTCATTTTGATACAAACCTTGCACATTATGGTTCATTTGGTCCTTCTGTTTCTGTTCCTGATTTTGGTTCATTTGGTCCTTTTATTTCTGATGTTTAACATCATGTTTAACAAACCAGAACTCTAGCAAATCAACCAGATATCTGGTTCTGCTACAAACCAGGTTCTGATAACTGGTTCTGATACAAACCAGATACAAACGGACCAAATTACAACTTCATTAAACAGAACAAACCAATTAGAACACAATTGCACTTTATTCATTCTACATAACCAGATACAAACCAGAACATTAAACGGAAGAACACTTCAATAAAATAAAATCTGATAATACAAACCAATTACAACACATGTGCATTTTCTCACACCACCAGTACATCAATCTAACATAACATTTTTAATCCTACACCTTCATCATATCCAAGTACAAACCATAGCAAAAGCTAAACCAGCACAAACCATAGCAAAAGCCTTCACAAACAGATTCATATTACATAATTTGATGCCATATCTTCTCTCCTCCACCTTCATTTTCATCTTCAACTTCTGATTTTGAGAAATCAATTGTCTATTTTCCTCCTTCAATGCCATGTTCTCTTCTTCAAGCTTGTCATTTGCACACTCCACCAATTGAATCATTTGATTCAATTTATCTACAATTATCTCTTCTTCTAGTTTTTTAAAAGTCACGGGCGGATCACATGGGGGGAAACGACGCCGTTTTTTCAACTCCGACGAGTATTGGGATGTAAATTGTACACTTGAGAAAAATTTGGGGTGTAATTGGCTAAACGGAATTTCTTGGGATATTTTTGGTAAAGGCGAAAAGTTATGGGACCAAAAAAGACTTTATCCCCATTACGCTAAGTACTTCGAACAGAATACCTACTTATGTCAGTATATAGTTTATGTATATATGCTACATCAACCAACGCGTACATAAAACCTTCAACCTTGTGTATGTTGTCATTACTGCTTATCTTACGTAAGATACTGTTAATCCCACATCACATTGTTAGCCAAAAGCAAACGAAAGCAGCCGCATGCGTTATAGACTAATTTTGTGTGTATATACTCCCTCGGCGTTTAATTTTTTTCTGGTCAACATTTTTTAATTTTGGCCGTAAATTTATGGAAAGATGTGTTTAGTTATGATGTAACATTTATAGAAATAAATTCATCACGAAATGTATTTTTTAAAACATTATTATATTATAATTTTTATAATTATAAAATTATTAATAATCACGATCAAAGTACGATTAATTTGGCCAAAAAAAAATGAAAGAGCTCAAGTTTGTTGGTGGTACGAAAATTTTTAAAACACACGCATAATCATGATACATGCATATACATATTTATCATTAAATCAATAATAAATAATTTTCATCATAAATTTAATTATATATATATATATATATATGGATAGGTTCAGGTAGGAAAGCTTTTTTCCGTAAGAAATAAGAATGATTTTGGGCCTTTGATCTTTGGTGATCAATGGCTGCCATTTGGTCACGTTGTGCTAAAAATCTAGCCTAAGTGTGCTACGCGGAATATTTTCGTGGGGATATATTTGTAATTATACATATTGTATGTTTGGTATTTCCTATTATCATGGGATTTCATATCTCACTTTCCCATCTCCAAAGATCGTGTAAGCAGAAATTTTGGATGTGGTTTTGTTTTCTCGTTCCTTCATCCTTTTATCTCTTCCCTTCATCCTTCATCCTTCCTCCATCATTTATACCATAATTTCATACAGTAAATTGCCGCGAATATAATCCCTACGTTCAGCTTTGGTTTTTTATCTTGTTTCTCTAAACTGCAGATAACTTCTCGTCAATTCAATTCGGAATTATGGTTTGTACAGGTATTTTTTTTGTTCATTGTTTGTTCTTATTTTGTTCGTTTGTTCGTATTCAATTCAACCAATTTGGTAATAATTTTGTTCGTTCGTTCATTCTTATTCAATCAATGTTCAGTTATACGCATTTTTTTCGCTGGTATTCAAAATAAATTCGTTGAATTTTTTTCGTTCATTTATTTCATATTTTTTCATCGAGTTATACATATTTTTTTTTTCAATTCAATTTTTATTTGCTAATTTCGTCAGTATTTTCTTTCTTCAGTCGTTTGATATTTATTTATCTCGTTTAGTTGTATGTAGTTTTTTTCGTTCATTGCTTTTCTGGTCTTATTTTTTTTATATATAGCAATGCATTACAACCCTAGGTGAACATAGGGTTTTATGTTGCACTTTTGAACATATCCGTAGCATTTTATATGTTTTTTATTGGCATTCATTTCTGTTTTGGCTGGAAGCTTTATGTGTTGGCACCTTTCACAACTCAGTAGCAGTATTTATGATTTTTTTTGCCATTGCATTGTGTTTTAGTTGAAACTTTTTTTGTTGCACTTTCGTGCAATCAATAGCACTTTTTGTACTATATCTTGGCATTGAATGCTGTCTTAATTGTAGGATGTTTCTTTTTGCACTTTCGCACAATTCAGTAGCACTCTCTTTGTTAGCTTTTGGCATTTATTATGTTTTACAGAATGCCATAATTTATATTCGACTCTTTAGCATAGAATCTTTACGTTCTGCACGTAATATGTTTTCTGCTTGCATATTAAAAAAATTTGTTGTTTAATTGAGTTGTTATTTTTGAATTTTCAGCGGGGGGAAGTACGTCCGAAGATGTCACCAAATTTATTGTACCTTCTTGCAAAGAAGGTATGAAACCTTACGTGGGTAAGGTTTTCCAGAATTTGAAAGAGGCGGAAGTTTTTTATAAGGATTACGCTTCTGATTGTGGGTTTCAAGTGCGCAAGGCAACGACTGTCAAATCCAAAGACAACAATATTGTTTGGCGTTATGTGGTATGTAACAAGGAGGGATCAAAGAACGTTGCCAATAAAGTACTTTCTGGTAACAAAAAACGACGTAGGATGGACACCAGAACTGGATGTAAAGCTCCTGTAGTCATCCGATTAGAGGGTTGTGTAGGATATGTCATTACAGGATTTACTGAGGCCCACAATCATGATATGATTTCAGAGGCGTACAAGCATCTCATGAATTCTTGTAGGAAGGTTACTCCTGCACACAAGTTGATGATTGGTAAATGCAGGAGAGCAAATATAGGTCCGATGCGATCTTTTCGTTTTTTTAAGGAGCTAGTTGGTACATATGAGGATGTTGGGTGTACTACTATTGAATTCAAGAACTATGCTCGTGATATGAGGGCATTTGCGAATGGAGTTGATGCGGAAATATTGCTCCAAAAGTTGGAAAGTAAGGGTGATTTTTGCGCTGGTTTCACATTTGACGTTGCTGAGGATGAGTGGCGTCAAGTGAAGTGTCTTTTTTGGGCAGACCCTCTGTCTATCCAAAACTATCAAATTTTTGGGGAGGCTGTCTCGTTTGGTGTTACTTATTCGACAAATAGGTGAATGATGAAATATTTCTAATTAGTATTATTGCGTAGTGTTTTGTATTTTGCTGAGCATGCTAACTTCATGTGAAAATTTTATAAAATATCCTACAATATTTTTTATGTACAGTTTATGTTTATCTCAATTTTGGATGATTGTGCTAATTTGTAAACCTATAAGTGCTATATAATATAGCTTACGTGCAGTTTGTTTTAACATGATGTGCTGTTCCTTTTATTTTTAAGATATTTATTCAATTTCGTTTATAATTGTAGGTACAAAATGATTTTCACGCCATTTATGGGAAGAGACAATCACGGTAGGTGTGTCACTTTTGGCGTTGGTCTGCTAACAAGGGAGGATTACGAGTCATATACATGGATTCTTTCCAGGTTCGCAGATTGTATGAAAATGCATCCTAAGATGATTATAATGGATGAGGATCCTGCAATGAAAAAGGATATGGCAGAGGTGTTTCCTGACACTCGGCATAGGCTCTGTATGTGGCACATAATGAGAAAGGTTGCTGAGAAAGTGCCGAAAATTTTGAATGAAGATTCAGAGTTCAAGAATAAGTTGTTCAACTTGGTTTGGTAGGAGATGTATGACCCAATAGAGTTTGAAGAAAGATGGCACAATGTGATGAACGAGTATGGATTGTGTGAGCACAAGTGGTTCTGCAAGCTGTTCTCAATGAGATCTTCATGGATTCCCTCATATTTTCGTGAGTTGGAAATGAGTGGGTTGTTCAAAACAACCTCTCTATCCGAGAGTGAGAATAGCTTCTTTCGACAATATTTGAATAAGCATCATGACCTGGCAGAATTCTACATTCATTTTGGTAGTGCAATTGATGCGCAACGTAATTCGCATGACAAATTATGCTATAAAGATCAAACAGGTATACCTGTATTGAAAACTCATTTTGTGATTGAGCTTCAGGCTTCAACCGTATATACTTTGAGTAAGTTTCTGAAGGTGCAGTGTGAGATTCTAGCTGCGGTGCATGAATGCAGAATTTCATCTATGGTTCATAAAGATGATTCATCAATATATGTTGTAGTTGCTAACGATGAGCTGAAGTTTGAAGTTACACATATAATCGCTGGGGAATCATTTTCATGTTCGTGCAAGTACTACACTTGGAAAGGTCTATTGTGCAGGCATATTTTTGTGATGATGTTCAACATGAATGTCATATCTATCCCACCAAAGTACATTTGCCATTGATGGACAAAGGTTGCTTCTGCTGAGATTGCAGATATACGAGCCAACTCTGGTTATTCTCATCCGAATGGCAATAATGAGTTGTTTACAGAGGCTTGTAAATGCATTGGTTTGGTTGATGGTGATCCAGAACGCAGAGTGCAGTTTCTTCAAATACTTAAAGATGCGAGTGCTAAATTCTCGTCGGAAAAATATCAGGATGTTGAGCAGGAAGACATAGAAGGGAATGATGCCATGTTCGAGTAGTATTATGGTTTACCAAAACCGAAGATATGCAGACTACTGGCACCTGAAGTGTGCAGCACTAAGGGTGGTGCAGTGAGGTTGAAGTCTCATAGGGAGAAGGCCATTGCAGCAGCAGTGGCAGCAAACAAGCCATTAAGGGGTTGTCGTACGTGTAAAACTAAGACCAATCATGATACAAGGAATTGCCCGAGTAAAATACTCGTTAGAGGTTGATTTGTAGCAGTTAACTACATGGTCTTTGGCAGTATAGTAACTTCGAGTTATAACTGGTTTGTTACTTTGTTTATTTCTTGTCCAGGCTTAGAAGGTGGTGTTTTACTCATATTTATTTCATTGGTTTTTTGGAGATTTATGTTGAACATGCATCTGAAGAAGTCATTTATGTACTTTTTTACTGTTCACCATAGGTGTGCTACGTTTATATCAATATCGTGCTAAGTTGTACAATTTGTAGTGCTGGTCGTGAGCATCAGGGTGATACACGAGGTAATGAACCTGGTCTTAGATTCAATGTTGAACATGTAAGTTTATGCATTAGTCATTTATGTACGTCCCTTACTGTTCTTCTGAGGTGTGCTACGTTCTTATTAATATCATGCTAAGTTTGGTCAGCAGTCGGATACATGAGGTAAAGGCAATGTACTTCATATTATTCAAATACACATAGATCGATTTACTTCTGTGCCGTATTATATTATTCAAGGAATTGCCTAAAAATTTTACCCATGATTCAAGGAATTGCCCGAGAAAAATACTCGTTAGAGGTTGAGTTATAACTGGTCTGCTAGTTTGGTTATTGCTTGTCTAGACTACGATGATGGTCTGTTTACTCACATTTAGTTCATTGGTGTATTTTTGTAGTTTGGATATTTAATGTTGAACATGTATTTGCAGAAGTCATTTATGTACATTTTTACTGTTCAACATAAGTGTGCTACCTTTATATTAATATCGTGCCTAGTTGTAAAATTTGTGGTGCTGGGCGAGAGCATCAGTCTGATGCATAATGCAATGAACATCATATTATTAAAATACACATGTATTGATTTATTTATGTGCCATGTTATATTATGTGTAGTGCAATATTGATGTACTTGTATATGTTAAAAAAATTCAACTGTGTCCCACATGATTAATAGTTAAAAAACATAAGATCCATTCTAATAATGAAACCCTGAGCCACATGATTAAGTTCCAAAGTTTTAACAAATAAAGAAAAACTATAACGAATTTTCAAGTAATTTAAATAACATTAATTATCCTAGTAATAATGTTTCTGGCTTGATACTTGAGTCTGCACACACTTTACGGTAATGTGTCTCTGCGTTTCCCAATACGGAGTCTTTAACTATATTTTCTGGCCAATTGATCAAAGCAGCACAATAACGAATCCTCATCAATAACAATTGTTTGTCACATTTGCCTGAAATCCCACAAGTCCATTTGGCTGAAACATCGCCCATGAACGTCTCAATATGTCTCATTAAATGCACTCCACTGTCTACTAAATTACGTTTGTCACCCCATTTTATTACTGGAATCTGAAAAGTCGATTTCTCGAGCAGTTTAGCTTTTGTCACAAGGCCTCTGTAGAATAGGTATTCTGCCAGTATAGTTCGCTGGTAACAAAATGTACAATATTAATAAATTTGGGTTAATGTTATATTCAATTAACTAAACAATATTAACAGAAATAAAAAAACATACCAAGTTAGGTAGTAAATCACCATATTTCTGTGCCTGACATTCTGATGCATCATCATTAACACTATCTAGTACGACCATTTTGCTATTTTTTAGGCAGACAAACCGCAAAGTATTTGTTCTCCTTATAAACTGGAAAAACAAACTGGACGGAAAAAATACAATTTAAATATGACAATGTATATATAATAAAATTTATCTAAAAACTAAAAATATTCAGTGATAGATACTTACGATATCTATGTCACTCAACTCTAAATGGGCATTGCTACTCAGCTCAGATGTGATATTCTCAAAAAAAGAATCATTGCGTTCCTCGTGTATCAAATCTTTAGCTACCAGTGCATCAGTCTGCCAAAGAACAATGGAGAACAAAAAATCAATAATTAAAAACGTGCGGGGAAGGTTACACATAAGAAGAAAATGACACATACACATAAGAAAGTGTTGGCAAAAAAACGTGCAGGGGAACCATCCCCACGACTACTCTCAAGATGGTTTAGCATCAAGCACCAAGTGTCAACCACTCCAACTCCAATTTTATGATTTTTTGCAAGGGTATGTGTTCTCTTGTGATCTCGACATCTCCATATGCAAAAAGTATAGTTTTCCTAATTACAAAAAATAATAAATGCAATAAAAAATAAGTCTATGCTGGAAGGTTGCGTTAGTTGTCTTACTCCGTATTTAGACTGTTTTGAAGTGCATATATCCCACACTTTATTTCATTTTTCGTGAGACGTTTGTCTGGATTTATCTGCCGTACCAAAAAAGGGGATCGAAAAGCTATAGGCTTATTCAATACATTCTTCGCCCTTCTCTTTTTAATGGCTGCAACTGTATCTGTAGGTGAAATCTATAAAAAAAGAAGATATATATCAACAATATATAGGTTAAACATAAAAGTGCAAGCTGTTCACATATTTCCCATAGATATATCGATCTTAATCCCTTTATCATAACCATGTCTTCACGTAAATTTAAGGGCTTAAATACACTCGCATACATTAGCATAGATCATAACCCATGTCCCAATGACTTCAAAAACTAAAATTCAGTAACTGTAGTTTCTGTTTAGATTATTCTACAACCATATCGAATCTACTTCTTATTTTGCTTTTATGAACGACGCACGACAACCTGTTTCTGGGTTTCTTCAGTGGCAGCTTGAGTTACTCGAGATGCTCGATAATTTGCTTTAGTCCTTGCAGGTGTACCACATCTCCTAATCGTTTCCTGCAATATCAGATATATAGTCTGTAAATCAAGCGGCATTCATTCATATGTCTGCTAAAAAATATTGTGCAACCTCATGTAATAAAAACTGCTAACTCCGAAGCTAAGTGTGCAGACAGTTATGAAGGCAATCAACAAACATGAAGATTTGAATATGTGCTATACAATTAACAAACGAGTGCTATTAATATATTTTGTATGTGCTAGATGGAAGATCCGATCACTTATTTAACTGAATGATTCAAAAGGTTCAACAGCAACAACCTACGAATGCAAACAACATATAATATATGTACATGCAATATTCATTAAAATCAAATCATAAACCTGTGTTTAATAATTCCCGTGACATACGAAAAACATAACACAAATGATACCTATATTGAAAAGCATTTCAAACAACACAAATCACAGACCAAACAAATAATTTTCAGCATAATTATACCACACAAATCAGGATCCCAATATAATTTCTCAATTTCCAAAACACACCATTGCAGGTATTTGTTTACAAGAATGCAACAAAACATTCAACCTCACTAACCCTTGTCGCCGCATCTTAAACAATATATTAAGTTCCATTTACCTTAGTTGTCTTCTCAGTTCCAGCATTTGCAGCTCCAGCATCCCCTGCCCCAACATTTCTGGCATTAACAAAAACATTCACAGCTCCATCAATAATACTGTTTATTCCGACATCAAAAACAACATTCCCAGCTCCAACATCTCTTCCTTCCTGCTGCACATACAAAGTTAGCTTAATTAAAATCAATATTCTCATGTAAAGTGAATTCCTTATTATATAATGAGCTAACCTGCACATTCTTTGCTGCAGATGAACCTCGAATGCCAAATTCATTGGCGAGCGATGAATTCCACATTTGGGTTAATCCAAGACTGAATGAGGGAATCTCCTCCAATTTGACCAACTGCCCGTCTCTTTTTTCTAGCTCTTTGTCAACGTCGTTCAACAGCTTCACAACATCAGGATGGTTGCAGAAGTCATCAAATTCGTGTGTCGATTCTGGTACACAAGATCCGGGCTGTGTGGAAAGCACTGTTGAACAGGATATGGACTTCATGGCTTTTTCAATGGTCCGGTGAAACGAAGGCGTGTTCACAACATCTTCGGGAGCTGTCTCTATCAACTTCATCATGTGGACGACCAATTTCGTAATTTTTTTCGCCAAACTCAGCACCTCGATGGTCACACCCGCTCCACTCTCTGTAGCTTTAGCTGCTACTTCGCTGGTTGATGGGATGGTTAAGTCATGAATTTTGTCTTCCTGAGTTGCAGGAACAACACAAATCAGAATCGGCTCTTGAGGAAGTCCGTCACCGAAACAACCTCCCTTTATCTCCACCTTCTCTCTGTTCCTCAGAAGCTTTGTTGTCCAGTTCACAATGATGGGGAATTCCCGTAGAGTTGTCTGCACTTTGTAGCGGACTCGATCGACGTAGAATAACTATTAGATTACCAAAAAAAAATCCTTGAGTTAGAATGGGCAACAGAAAATACGGTGCTAACAAACAGAGTAATGCGTGGTATGTTTTAACACAAATTATGCTAACTAAGCAAAACAGTAATCTTGAAAACAAAAAATACAACTTTAATCAGTAAATTAAATGTCAAAACATAAAATGTTATTCAAATTCATCCAATATTATGCCAAATATTAACTTTATTATGCTAAATAAGGAAATAAACTATGATAATAATTTGTAAAAAAAGATGCTAACAAATAAAATTCATCCACTTGGCAAACCTACAAGAATTTTTGCCAACAAATAAGCTGTAAAAATAATCTAGAATTTAAAATTTGAGAATTTGTACAGAACCTGAGACAATTTCACAACAATTTTTTTCGCATATTGTAGTCACTAACCTCACAATTAATCTAGAATTTGATAATACAGTTAAGGAAAAGAACAGTGGTTGGATGTGATTAAATTGAAAAATTACCATAAGGAAAAGCAACGGTCCAACGAAATGTGAGGCATTTTCCTCGGCATATGCTGTCTTGTTCTCGATCAGACTGCGCATTACATACTCCGACCAGTTCTACTCCTTAATTTTACATACATCCGCTAGGTAATTGAGAATATATGGGCTGGCGTAGCCATTCGCTGTGCTCTCCATGAAAGTAGACTGAATAGCTATCATAAAAAAGCGCTTGAACCATTCACCTCCGTCGACACAGCTAAGTGCAGCATCGTGCAACTTCTTGATGGTTATCTTATGTCGCTTCGTATTAGGGATATAATCCATCATTTCATCAAACAATGGATATTCATCCTTCTTCTGAAACCTTCGTACAATTTTTCTCCCTTTAGGGAATCCATATACCCTTATCACATCGTCCTCGGTGACTAGGATTCTTCGATTCCCTGTGAGTAAGAGCTCAGAGCTGTTGTGGTTGAACTTGTCAACTACCCAGTACGTGTAACACCCCCAAACCATTCGGGAATATTACAGCGCCGCAGACCCCCCTCCGTGAGGATCTACCAGGCTAAATACAGAAAACACATTAACACTGTACATGCCGACATGGCTAACTAACGAACCATTAGACCGATTTGGTCTTTTACCACAACATACACATCGACCATACATTACTCTTTCTCGTAACTCATACCCACGCAGGGGTTAACATAAATCAACAATCCCGCATAGGGGAAAGTAAACACAACGGAAAGACAAAACAAGACATCACCAAATATTCAACACCGGTCTTCATGTGATTAGTATCGCCGTCTTCCATCATCCTTCGTAACGATCCTGTGAATTGCTCCCCAAAGAACCCGCAAATACCGGACGCAACAGACATCCACCCCGAATACTCGGGGTTAGCAAAACTCCACCGTTTTGCTAGTGCAAGTATAAATACAAAGACAGCCATACAAATCATACTCCAAGAACATAGAAATCATGAATATACTTCCGAGATAATTCACTTGATCAAAACAATTTAGATTACGAAAGATAAGAATAAAACCATTTTACAACTTACAAAACATTTTACGATCTCGGAGTTTTTGAAAACGTTTGGGATTTAAGAATTTTCAAGCCTTTCAAATGTTTAGGGACATAGCACAACAATCGTTTATTTCAAAATACGAGTCCGATGGCGGATAACAGGCCCACGACCCAATTATAACATTCCAATCACAACAGGGTCCACGACCCAAATCATCCACATCACATACTCGCAAGAATAACCCGGTGGAAATTACACCGTATCCAACATTACCATGACAACAGTCTCACTCAACATACCACAGAGCTACAATGCACAGAGCAACCACAGGACTCACGTACCCATACCAAATTATCACAACCAAGAGACGAATCATACACAACACATTTATTGGTGCCATTCCAGCTAAGTACCCTACCATTTGGACTGCCATTCTAATCAGACGAAATATGCGCCAAAAATCACAGTTCTCCAACAAAACATTTCAAAGTTAACCCTGGTACGAGACTCACGGCCACCGTACCCCGCAGAGCCCCGTCGGACATCCCTGGGTGGCTAACCACAGTTCACGATACGCACACTCACGGCAATACGTATCCCTAGAGGCCCCGTCGGACCGTCCCTAGGTGAACATACACATATCATCCACAACGCCACGGGAAGCCATAATTCGAATACTAGAATGTGCATACAAATGCTAGGTACTTCGCTAGAATGGCCACTTTAGTCGACGTACACTCACAACTAATGTCACACAACCACAAGTAAATACCAATACCAAGCAACACCAAGTGTCACAATCTCCTCACGAAGGAATAACAACCAATATCGCACACATTACGCTCTTACCGAACAAGTACACATAACATTACGTAATCCCCGGCAAAGGATTACGGTCTATTAAACTCACTCAAAGTGATCGTAGCATCTTTCAACATACAAAACCAACACATATATTCCGAGAACACATATATTCACGAATTACAAGAATTATTGTTGAAAGACAACATTTATCGAGAACATACCGATCCCTTATTACGTTCATTAAACATTGGATTTCGCATAAAATCATTTATCAATAATTATGCCTACGAAACATGAAATGTATGGACAAGATACTTGCCTCGAATAATTAGACGATGACACGAACGGACCGGAAGAGTTGAACACGACCGCACGGAACCGGCGGAAATGAACCTAACGATTCGAATAGCACAATCACAACCACTTCTAAACGATTACGGAAATGGAATACACCCGGAAACCCGCCTACGATTCATGTATATTCGCACAAAAATAACAACGAGGGCGGACCACAACCAAACCCTCTCGATTCCGTAAAAATCACGAAATATACCATGAATCCGTAGGGGAACTAAGAATACCAACAAGAATAATCATATTCATCAAGAATCCATCGACAAAACGGAAAGAATCGGACAAAACCCCAAAATCCCCAATTATCCAAAAAGGTAGGGTTAAAGGAATTCTTACCTCTTTATGAATCAAGCATTCAAATCCAAACACCACGGGTTAGATCCGCAATCCGAGCCACCCGATCGAAAAGGAATGAAGAAATTTACACAAGTAAGTGATAGATGGAGGAACTCTCCCTCTCAAGTCTCTCTCTCTCGCGCACGGTTGAAGAAGGGGGAGGAAATGAACGATTTACGCCGAAACAACACATTTATAGTGTAACACAAACAGAACCTATCGGCCGCCTATCGGCCGATAGCCCAACCGATAGCCATACCGAAAGTAGGCGAGAGTCTATCGACCCCCTATCGGCCGAAAGGCTCCTGGAAGTGCCCGCCAAAATCAAACGACCATAACTCTCTCGTCCGACTCATTGACTCACCGTTTGAACCATTGGAAAGCTAACTCGATGTTCTATAATATTGCAAAGATTTATAATTTTTGGAGTTACCAAAAATTAATGGTGATCTAACAAAGACGAACTCATACTTAGAAAAGTCGTTTAGAAATCCTGAATTCAACAAAACGACACCGAAACCCGAACACGAATACGAACCGAAGATACGGTTACGAAGTACTCACAAAGACGAATCTAAGAGCTAGTAGGACACACAATTCCGACCACCCGAAGGCTCGAAATTCGACAACGGAAGGTAGTTACCCCAAACTTTGGGAAATTACGAAAATGGCCCAAATGCCCGAAAATCACGATACGTGATCGAATAACCAAACCGAAGTTCACAACACGTCTAACAAAGTTAAACGGACTTGCGGGAAACTCAAACAAATAGCTGGTCGAGATTCGCAAGAATCGAACTCAAGTGCGGAAAAGTCGCTAAAAGCACGTAACTCAACGAAACGACACCGAAACGAACTCGGATGTCAAAAAGTGTAGAATTAATCATTCTCGGAATGACGAAAAGGACATGAGCGAGTCGTCAAAGCAGACTTCCCGGAAAAAAAAATTACCGGAATCGAAAATGCGGATATTACATTCTACCCTCCTTAAAAGAAGTTTCATTCCAAACTTAAAACAAGTAGGGAGAAGAAATATTCCGCCAGAAAAACTCAACGAGATACACAAGAATGCGTAACTAACGCCCAACGGCGAAATGTTACAAACAACGCAAAGGAGTATACGGCGTGAAAACACGCTCCACGGCGACCAACACAACGTCGCCGTTAGGGATATAATAAAAACAACAAGTGACAACGTCATCAAGCGGATAATATAGCCAAGTCAATTATCCGACAATCACAAATCACAACGAACGAAAATCAATGTGATTGACCAACCCAACGGTACACCAATCAAAACGCGAGTCAACCGAACAAACACGAAATCCCACCGCCTAAGGGTGGAAGATCGAAACGAAACTAATTTCCCGAATCAAGGGAATTACGAAGGAGCCCGAATGTTCGCCAATCACTAACGAGGTCAATATAAACCGAACAATCAAACAATCAAACCACAACGATCGAGACAACAAAGATCGAAGAATCATGTTCGAATCACAAAGAACAATAAAGTTCAAACAACAACTCCCAGGATGATCTGGTGAGAACTACAAGACATGCATTGCCGAAGATCCGCAGGAAAGGGAATAGCGATTGAAAAGTCACAACGACAACGAGTTATTCCGAAATAACACCACACTCGTTCGATCAACAAAAGCAAGGAGCAGGACAAGCTCAGAAATGTCAACGAACATAAATGAGTCGACAGAGTCGAAAACACAAGAGTTCCAAAGCCGATCCACTTCGAATAAAAGAACCAGTAGAACCAGATGATGTCACTCCCAAACAAGGTTCACAAGAATCGAACTGAACCCGAAAAAGTAACATCGATAACCAGATCGACCCACAACAAGATCACACTGCCTCGGACGATGAAACCGAAATATAGAACAAGTTCATAATGTACCAACGATCACGAGCGAATCGACAGACTGGAGAAAGAGAAAATACGGAAGTCTAAAAACAACACGGGTACTACATTCGACCTCTTATAAAGGAAGGTGACGACACAACAAGCAACCGACTGAAACATCCTTCAAAGGCCTCTCAAAGCCGATTCTGATATCTGTGCTGAAGCGCGAACTCCGAAAGTCTCGGTAGCCAATTCACAAACTGAATTCGGTGTCCCTCGAGTCCACACTTGAAATGTGTCATCGACAAGAAAGACAATTTACACGTGCATGCCCCGGCACATCACGATTGAAACGTCTCGGCTCGGCATACCGAAAATATAAATGCTCGATACAATGGATCAAAACACCGCAAAACAACATACCGGAGATGCCAACTCAGCATAACATATCAACGCATAAAAATCCAGGCTTTAACAACTCACACTAGTGCGACAATACGCAATCACCACGAGGCGATAAACAGTAAACACCAGTTCACACCTCTCACAGAGGGCCAACAAAACATATGCGTGGCGAACGACTCGACACTCACGCCACCAATTCAATCACAATTCGGGGTTGACACCGTAACGAAAGTTCGAAAACCATACACGCATTTCCGGTCCGCAAACAGGAATGATAGGTTTTAAAAACGAGAACCACCTTTTGAAAACAGTTTGGAAACAACAGTTGATCTTAGTATCATTTTACAAAAAGTAGTACAAACACCATTATCGAGACTTTGAAAATCATCTTGCGTTTGAACAAAAATGAGGACACCTTTCCTTTAGTGAAAAACTTTCAAAAATATTCGACCCTTGGGTCTAAGCAACTGCATTTGAAAATATCTCAAAATATTTTTGGTCCTCAACCGGAATTTTTTTTTTTTTTTTTTTTTTTGAAATGTATTGCGGCATTAGAAAACACCTTGAAAACACCGCAAGAAAATAATTCGTTTTAAAAGTACGTCTCGCATTTCAATTTTCTAAGATACTCAAGGTTTTCAAAAATAATTCAATGGGTTAGAATGCCCAAAAAGGTCAATGACGGTAGTACTTATCAAAACTCACAAAATCATTTGAAAACACCCAACTACCGTCAAAACGGTCAGGGTCAACAACTCGGTTAAAGGAATCGATTTTCGAAATAAAATTCAGTCGGTAAGATACCGCAAGCTATTACAAAGGAACTCACGCAGCGGAAAAAAAAGAAATAGAGTCCAACATGCACAATCCAGCAACTACTCCTCACATGAAAGAAATATGAGAGTCAAATAGTCACGTATCAAGAAATCAAAATCCATAAGAGGATTCCGTCACTTAGCAAATAAATCATAAAAATAGCTCGTGTCACACGAGGCACAACACAAAGAAGGGAGACTTACAGCCACAGGTCGCACGAAGATGATTGCTGCACCTCGATACTAATCACGACCGACACCTCAGACGATGCGTCGCGACACGACTCAGTCAGACAAAATCTGACAAGACAAGACAAGAAAAGACCCGACAACACAAAACTCGACCCGACAGCCTAGGTTTCCACAACCTAAGCTCCGATACCATATTCTGTAACACCCCCAAACCATTCGGGAATATTACAGCGCCGCAGACCCCCCTCCGTGAGGATCTACCAGGCTAAATACAGAAAACACATTAACACTGTACATGCCGACATGGCTAACTAACGAACCATTAGACCGATTTGGTCTTTTACCACAACATACACATCGACCATACATTACTCTTTCTCGTAACTCATACCCACGCAGGGGTTAACATAAATCAACAATTCCGCATAGGGGAAAGTAAACACAACGGAAAGACAAAACAAGACATCACCAAATATTCAACACCGGTCTTCATGTGATTAGTATCGCCGTCTTCCATCATCCTTCGTAACGATCCTGTGAATTGCTCCCAAAGAACCTGCAAATACCGGACGCAATACAGACATCCACCCCGAATACTCGGGGTTAGCAAAACTCCACTGTTTTGCTAGTGCAAGTATAAATACAAAGACAGGCCATACAAATCATACTCCAAGAACATAGAAATCATGAATATACTTCGAGATAATTCACTTGATCAAAACAATTTAGATTACGAAAGATAAGAATAAAACCATTTTACAACTTACAAAACATTTTACGATCTCGGAGTTTTTGAAAACGTTTGGGATTTAAGAATTTTCAAGCCTTTGAAATGTTTAGGGACATAGCACAACAATCGTTTATTTCAAAATACGAGTCCGAGAAGGGATAACAGGCCCACGACCCAATTATAACATTCCAATCACAACACAGGTCCACGACCCAAATCATCCACATCACATACTCGCAAGAATAACCCGGAAATTACACCGTATCCAACATTACCATGACAACGGTCTCACTCAACATACCACAGAGCTACAATGCACGAGCAACCACAGGACTCACGTACCCATACCAAATTATCACAACCAAGAGACGAATCATACACAACACATTTATTGGTGCCATTCCAAATAAGTACCCTACCATTTGACTTGCCATTCTAATCGGACGAAATATGCGCCAAAAATCACGGTTCTCAACAAAACATTTCAAAGTTAACCCAGTACGAGACTCACGGCCACCGTACCCCGCAGAGCCCCGTCGGACATCCCAAGGTGGCTAACCACAGTTCACGATACGCACACTCACGGCAATACGTATCCCTAGAGGCCCCGTCGGACCGTCCCTAGGTGAACATACACATATCATCCACAACGCCACGGGAAGCCATAATTCGAATACTAGAATGTGCATACAAATGCTAGGTACTTCGCTAGAATGGCCACTTTAGTCGACGTACACTCACAACTAATGTCACACAACCACAAGTAAATACCAATACCAAGCAACACCAAGTGTCACAATCTCCTCACGAAGGAATAACAACCAATATCGCACACATTACGCTCTTACCGAACAAGTACACATAACATTACGTAATCCCCGGCAAAGGATTACGGTCTATTAAACTCACTCAAAGTGATCGTAGCATCTTTCAACATACAAAACCAACACATATATTCCGAGAACACATATATTCACGAATTACAAGAATTATTGTTGAAAGACAACATTTATCGAGAACATACCGATCCCTTATTACGTTCATTAAACATTGGATTTCGCATAAAATCATTTATCAATAATTATGCCTACGAAACATGAAATGTATGGACAAGATACTTGCCTCGAATAATTAGACGATGACACGAACGGATCGGAAGAGTTGAACACGACCGCACGGAACCGGCGGAAATGAACCTAACGATTCGAATAGCACAATCACAACCACTTCTAAACGATTACGGAAATGGAATACACCCGGAAACCCGCCTACGATTCATGTATATTCGCACAAAAATAACAACGAGGGCGGACCACAACCAAACCCTCTCGATTCCGTAAAAATCACGAAATATACCATGAATCCGTAGGGAAACTAAGAATACCAACAAGAATAATCATATTCATCAAGAATCCATCGACAAAACGGAAAGAATCGGACAAAACCCCAAAATCCCCAATTATCCAAAAAGGTAGGGTTAAAGGAATTCTTACCTCTTGATGAATCAAGCATTCAAATCCAAAACCACGGGTTAGATCCGCAATCCGAGCCACCCGATCGAAAAGGAATGAAGAAATTTACACAAGTAAGTGATAGATGGAGGAACTCTCCTCTCAAGTCTCTCTCTCGCGCATGGTTGAAGAAGGGGGAGGAAATGAACGATTCTGTTGAAACAACACATTTATAGTGTAACACAAGAGAACCTATCGGCCGGCCTATCGGCCGATAGGCTAACCGATAGCCATACCGAAAGTAGGCGAGAGTCTATCGACCCCTATCGGCCGAAAGGCTCCTGAAGTGCCCGCCAAAATCGAAACGACCATAACTCTCTCGTCCGGACTCCTATTGACTCACCGTTTGAACCATTGGAAAGCTAACTCGATGTTCTATAATATTGCAAAGATTTATAATTTTTGGAGTTACCAAAAATTAATGGTGATCTAACAAAGACGAACTCATACTTAGAAAAGTCGTTTAGAAATCCTGAATTCAACAAAACGACACCGAAACCCGAACCTGAATACGAACCGAAGATACGGTTACGAAGTACTCACAAAGACGAATCTAAGAGCTAGTAGGACACACAATTCCGACCACCCGAAGGCTCGAAATTCGACAACGGAAGGTAATTACCCCAAACTTTGGGAAATTACGAAAATGGCCCAAATGCCCGAAAATCACGATACGTGATCGAATAACCAAACCGAAGTTCACAACACGTCTAACAAAGTTAAACGGACTTGCGGAAACTCAAACAATAGCTTCGAGATTCGCAAGAATCGAACTCAAGTGCGGAAAAGTCGCTAAAAAGCACAGAACTCAACGAAACGACACCGAAACGAACTCGGATGTCAAAAAGTGTAGAATTAATCATTCTCAGAATGACGAAACGGACATGAGCGAGTCGTCAAAACAGACTTCCGCCGAAAAAAAAAATTACCGGAAATCGAAAATTGCGGATATTACAGTACGCAAGCCTGGAGAGGACAGTGTTTATGTTCAAATCTCGCACAGGTTGAAACCCCATCTCATCAATGGCGTTCAGTTGCTTCTCGTTTAATTTTGAAAGTGTTTTAGTGAATGTAATAAGGTTGCAGCGGCTAGGCAGGCTTGGGAATGTCTCGTCCTCGACATCTTCCTCAACCTCTACCTCCTGACCCTTATCTTTGTCCTCAACCTTTTCCTCGTTATCCTTGTACTCGTCATCAGACCCGTCGGCATCTTCCTCAGACCACTTGGGCTCCTCATCATTTTCATCACTCGGTATTTCTTCAGCATTCTCATCAACTTCATTAGTATCTTGTTCAATAACCATTGGTGCCTTGCCTTTGCTTCTAGCTTTTGCCTTTACCTTTTCCCTATCACGGGCTGTAAAGTAAATAATTTGTTAGTCATTGTATCTATCAATAAATGAGAAAATACAGAAACCTACTGATGTGCTAAAATAAATCAACAATGAGGCAGTAAAAATGAACAAAGTGCCCTAACTGAACCGAGTCGAGATTATAGTAATTTGCACAACTAACTAAACAAAAATGATCATCAAACCAATATAATAATCAAGCATGATCAAACCAACCCTTTTCAATGGTATTTTTTTTCCTTGTTGGTGCTTCCTCGCCACTTTCAACAAAGTCATCATCTTGATTTGGGTTATTGATTGCCTCATTTCTTCTACTTTTATTCGCAACTTCACGAATAACTAAAGCACTTTCTTGTTTTCCCTTGCCTTTTTGAATCCCTTTGTCCTTTCCCAGATCTGAAAAAAAAAAGTCATACACATAATCTATATTAATTTAGGTGTTACTGTCATGTAAAACCCCTAATGCTAAGAACTAAACTTGTGTGTGCTAAATATACATATCATGGGTGCTAAGGAATATATTAACCAATTCGATATTCGACATCTTTCATTGAAATAAATATTAATCTTCAAGAATGGGGTTTTTTGAGTTTTTATTTGGCCAGAATAAATTACAACCAACATAGCTCTACATAAGAATAAATAAATGAGAAAATACAACAACTTACTCATATACAGAATATACAATATTTATCATTTACATTACTGAAGGTGCAGGAACCATGTATTTAAAGTGCAAAGATTTTAACATAAATATGCTAGTCAAAATCATCACCAGTGCAAAGAGTTGCTTAAGTTAAACATAACTGTTATAAATTCTTGTGTGCATGATAAAAAACAAACTATGCTACTCAAAATCATCATCAGTGCTAATTGCTAGAAAATGCGCGCAAAGTGGTGCTTAAGTTAAAATTATTTTTCTCAACACAAATTAAATATAAACCATAAATTATGCACCAACCAATCTATTTGCCAACCAAAATGTTATAAATTGTCACAGTTTATGATTGTAAAAACATGATGCCAGTTATAGTTATACAACATAAAGACATCTTCAACACCCGGTGCAAAATAACTTTACTAAATATGCTAAACTAATTTGATAAGAGTGCTATGGAGTACTACAGTTATAGTATTGTCGTTAAGAAAATACAACAACTTACTCATATGCAGAATATACAATATTTTTCATTTACATTACTGAAGGTGCAGGAACCATGTATTTAAAGTGCAAAGCTTTTAACATAAATGTGCTCGTCAAAATCATCACCAGTGCAAAGAATTGCTTATGTTAAACATAACTGTTATAAATTCTTGTGTGCAAGATAAGAAACAAACTATGCTAATCAAAATCATCATCAGTGCATTGCTAGAAAATGCGCACAAAGTGGTGCTTAAGTTAAAATTATTTTTCTCAACACAAATTAAATATAAACCATAAATTATGCACCAACCAATCTATTTGCCAACCAAAATGTTATAAATTGTCACAGTTTATGATTGTAAAAACATGATGCCAGTTATAGTTATACAACATAAAGACATCTTCAACACCTGGTGCAAAATAACTTTACTAAATATGCTAAACTAATTTGATAAGAGTGCTATGGAGTACTACAGTTATAGTATTGTCGTTTATAAACCAAAAAAACATCAAGATGTGCAAACAAAAGTACCAAAAAATAGTTTCCAAACAAAAAAACACCAAAACTCATTTTCCCAGCAGCAAATAAATTTCACCCTTGTACTCCTTATCCAAAAAATGCACGAATTATGCTTTGATAATATGCCAGTAGATATGAATTGTGCTAAAAAATTCATATTCCCAGCAACAAATTACCTAGACTCATTCTCCCGACAAGAAAGCACGATTGGCGTTGATAGTATCAATGAAGAGTTGACAGGAGCGGCGAGGGTTGCAGATTTGGGGTTGCTAGGGATTCCTTCAAAAGGCGGCGGTGCGGGGAGGGAAAAATGTCTCCGTTCCTTGTGTAGACCAAGAGGCGGCAGCCGCGGTGGGGCGATGATTTCTCCGATTCGATTGATGCAGCGGCGGTGGGGCAATGAATTTCTGCAAAAATAGTTACAGAAGGGTAACAATGGGGGTTGACAGAGAAAACGGGAGAAGATGAAATGAGAGAATCCCTAAAAAAAGTGGGAATATGAACCGCTGGGAGGAGGGATAAATTTTACGTATCCGGAATTGCCCTCAATTTAAGATTGTGTTTTGATTCTGGTTAATGTCAGCCTATGATTTCTATTAATCTGGACCGTAGGATTGTTCTTAATGGATGGATATGATGTTTTCCTATTTCTTACACTTAGGCCATTTCACTCCATAACCCACCCATATATATATACATATATATATATATGTGTGTGTGTGTGGGTGGGTGGGTTATGGAGTGAAATGATTTAAGTGTAAGAAATAAGAATGTATCCTAACCTTACATCTATAAAAAATTAATGGTTCAGATTTAACTAGATTTGATGCTAACATCATTATTGATTCATCCTATTTTTACAACGAGGGTATTTGGGAAATGAAATTTTTTTCTCACTCATTTCCATTCATCTTATCCATCTTTTAAGGGATTCTAAATTTATTTATCCCTAATTTCGTCCGCTCATTTTCTCTCCCCCATTTCTTCTCATTTCTGCTCCCCCATTCCAGAATTCTGCCGCCGTCACCGTTGTAATAGGGGTAGCCGTCGTCGCCACCCTCATGCGCAGTCGCCGCTTTACTAGGGCTCCAATCCTCCGACTGCAGGGCACCCATCTAGTGAAGTCGACATCACCACCCTCGCGACTCTTCTAGGGCACCATCACGTAGCCACCGTCGACGTTCTTTATTTTTACCCAGCCGCCTCGGCGGCTGTTCTAGGGCAAGAGCACACCGCCGCCGCTGCTAAAATAGGTAACGTAGTTGCAGCGCCGTTTCGCCGCCATTGTTCAGCCGTGGAAGACGCCACTTCGAGCAAAAAGCAATCTGGCACAAGTAAAGGTATGAAGTTGAATATATATGGGTCGTGGAAGACGCCGCTTTGCCGCCATTGTTCCACCATGGAAGATGCCTCTTTCAGCACCTTGAGGTGATGCTTTTTGCATATTTAGAACAACTTTTTAGCACGTTTATTATTATTGGTTTACCAATATGTGTGATGTGATTTGTTAATTGGTACTTATATATGTTTAATTTTCATTGTTAATACGTTGCTTTAGCATTGTTACTATATTCTTGTAGCATTGCATTTTTTGAAGCACACTAAAAAATAATTTATTGCAGAATGTGGCTCTTTTTTATAGATTTAGTGTAATGTGATTTATTAGTAAGCACAATAAATATAATTTTATTTTATTTTTTGCAATCTGTAAATTTCTTGAGAGCTTAAGTTATTATTAATTTTTTTTTACTGATAATGATAAGGGTAAAGCAAATGGAGATGTAAGAGTAAAGCATCGAATGGACCTAATCATTTGAAGAGGCCAAGAAATGAGGATGAGGAAGCTAGCAAAGAGACAGATGAGGAAGTCAACATAAAGGCAAATGGTGAAGTTAGAAGAGACGAGGAAAATGAAGATAAAAATGAGGAGGAGGATGAAGAACACGAAGAGGACGAGGATGAACATAATAAGGAGGCCGTAAAGCAAGTTAACGAAGAGGACGATGAGCAAGTTAATGATGAGTCTGGTGAGGAAGACGATGAAATGGACGGTGAAGACAACGATGAAGACGAGCCCGACCATTCCCAAGCATTCCTAGTAGGTGCAGTTTGAAGATGTTCCGCATGACGTTGTCCGACGATGATTTCTACTCTTGCACATATAAGTATTCCATTTGCGCGAATGTTTTCTTTTAACTTCTTATTATACGATATTCATTTTTTCCACTCAGAATAATTAATTTCCATGTAAATTTTAATGTTGGTATTAGAATATTGTTATTTGACATTTTTTGAAGTGTAGCATCTTTATATGAACGGTTTATTGCACTATATACATGGTATAATATCTATCACGTGTATTAGCAAAAAAAATAATATCTATCATGTGTCACGATAAGCACCACAAGTTATATTACCTAGCACGTTATTCATATCAACGTTGCACACATCTGTTGAATAGTAATTTACCACAAGTTATATAACTAGTACGATAAGCACCACAAGATATATTACCTAGCACACTATTCATATCAACGTTGCACACAAGGTATAATACCTATCACATGTCACAACATAAGCAGAAACGTGTACAACATTAATTTACCTAAATTCAAAATATACCAATTCAAATTATTTATCTTCCAAAAAATAAACCACAACACATTGTATCAAAATTGACTGCATTGTACACAATAAAGCATAACAAACAAAATCACATGATTGGAACATAACCAGAAGCACTCGATTTTCCAATTTGCAGCACACACAAAACAAATGATTAGCACAACAGTTCCGATTTTTAAAAATACAAATCAAATAGAAAAAAGATAATGTTAGTTTTTAAAAAAATAAAAATAAATACACCAAAAATGTAAAATATTTGAACGACTAAAAGATATGAATCCCATAAAAAATACATATTAACCTAAAATACGAAATCCCATGAACATAGGAACTTCTCATGATTGTAGGAACTTCTCATAAGTGAAATTAGTCAAATTACATTGGTACGCCCAATAATTAAATTCGTTAGCACTCCTAATTTTCCGTGTTAGCACACCAGAACAAAATCTGGGCCATTACTCTCCAAGGATCAATGGCTTACAATCATTCATATTTCCTACAAAAAAAAGCTTTCCCACCTAAAGCTATCCACACACACATATATATATATATATATATGTGTGTGTGTGTGTGTGTGTGTGGATTTACAAATATGATACTCATTTTTTACTTTTATTGCATATTTTATTCTATTGTCTTTTGCGTGTGGTATATTTTGACAGGGAGCTGTGCGCAAAGTCAACCTCTTTTCTGTTAGAGCAGCGTTCATCGAGAGTGCAGTTGCCAAAGTCCCCTTAGATAAGTCTCATGTGAATTAAGCCATGGACTCAGGTATGGTCTTGAGCTTTTTCGTACTATATGTTTCTTTGTATATATCACGCAATACTTTGATGTGCACTAAGCTGTGGGTCTTCACGGAAACAGCCTCCCTACCATAAAAAAGTAGGGACATAGTCTGCGTATATCTTATCCTCCTTAAACCCTATTCTGAGCGAGATATACTGTTTATTTTTGGTTTGGTTTATACTACACGTGGTAACTAAAAGTTCCGATTAATTTTCATTCGGATTTCGGACAGAAAAAGTCAATCATCAGTTATAGAGAGAGAGACCCCATTCCATCAATGGTGTGAGTAGTCACTTTAGTGGTGCCACCGGGCCGTGAACCGCCGATTCGGCTCGGCAGCGGATTCGGTTCACGAGAAGAGTGAACTGAACCGCCCGGTATTCTGTAAAAGGGCAGTTGGGCGAACCGGCGGTTCGGGTTGAACCGCCGGTTCCGTTTTTTTAATTTATAAAATATTTAATATTATTTATATCTTATTTTTTTTCTAAATTAAATGATGAAAATTCTAAATTTTGTAATTTACAAGTGTTGACTCTTTGAAATTACTTAAGTTAATTTAATAAAAATATAATAAGTTATTAAATAATTTAGAAATTTAGAAATTCTTTATGTTGTGTATTTTTTTATATAATTTATAGTAACTTGTAATATTTTTATGACTTTTTTTTAAATTAAATTACTTGTGTTGAAAATTTGAAATATTGAAAACTTGAAATGCAATAAAGTAAAAATAGTTCTAAAATATTTACAATCAAAAAATTTGAAATTTGAAAATTTGAATTTTGTTTATAGATAAAATTGGGGGGAGTTGGAAAAAATTTGAATTTTGAATTTGAAAAAATTTGAAATTTGAAAATTTGAATTTTTTTATAGATAAAATTAGGGGGAGTTGGGAAAAATTTAAAATTTGAATTTTGAATTTGGGCGGAAAAGCCGTGATTCGGCCGAAACCGCGGTTGATTCCACGGTTGACTTCGAACCTTGAACCGTAACGGCCCGTGCAGAACAATGGTTCGGTTCGAACCGTACACGGTTTGATTCGACCGGACCGTCGAAACCAGGCCGGTCCGGGCCGGAACCGCCGGTTCCGGTTAAAATGTGGCACCACTAAGTCACTTCCACACTACCGTAAAAACCCCACCCCGTTTTTCCAACTTATCCAAACATGTCCTCCGACAACTCCTCCACTTCCCTCACCATCCCAACCGCCCCTCTCCTCCTCCCGCGGCAGCATGCCACCGCCGCTTCCCGCCCGTCGGCGCTCTCCCTCCTACTCACCCGCGCCGCCTCCACCACCCAGCGCCGCGGTGGAGCGTCCATGATGGTCCGAGAGAGCGCCGCCCGCGAGCTCGAGGAGCGCCGCGCCGACTGGGGATACTCGAAGCCCGTCATCGCCCTCGACATTATGTGGAACTTGGCCTTCGTGGTTGTGTCCGTGGTTATGCTGATTTGCACGGCCGACGAGAAACCCGATGTGCCTATTAGGGTTTGGGTGTGCGGGTATGCTCTCCAGTGTTTGGTGCACGTAGTCCTTGTTTGGATGGAGTACAATAGGCGAAATTCGCGGCAAGAGAGAAATAGGGTTGGCGGCCGGAGTAGAGAGGACGAGAATCGGAGCGAGACTGAGACAGAAGAAGACGATGACGCCAGAACCGGGCTCTTCGGTATCACTAGGGGCTCCAGGTTAGCGGGTGATTTCTTTTTCATTTTCAATATCCCATTACCTGATATCAGGTTTTACTCTTAACTGTGGTTTTATTATGGTTGTTCAGGTCAGTTTTATGCTCATTTTAGTATGTGTATTTTGCTTGCATCTATGTATGGAGCTTATGTGATTCTTTTCAGGAATTTGAAATGATCAATTGAGTTTTTTTGGTTTACTTCATACCTTAGATTATTTTGTATATTAATATGTCGAATAAGGGATGTTTCTATATTGGGGTTAATTACGCAAACATGTGATATTATGTTTTTTCCTATTTCTTGCTGATGGCTCAATCAATTGCAGTTCATATTGTGAGGTGTTTTTGTGCATGAAACACTTTTCTGAGTTTGAAAATTGGATGAAGTGTGTACTGCTGACTGCTGTGACCTGAAATAGAAGAGTCTGTAATTTATGTATTTTGCTCGTCCCAATTTTTTTTCACACTCCTCCTGCCATCTACCATTGAGGATTACAACTTATTTTGCAATTCTATTCCTATCGGGGCGTTGATTTAGTTATTCTGCTAAAGACTTATCCTTGGTTTGATTGCACCATGTTCATATGTGTAATGTGACTAGAGTTGAGGTGTGGTGTATATAAGTATTATATCTGTCACTTAACATCATGAAGTCATGGAAAGGAGGAATATGCATCAATTATATCCACTTAGGTACAACACTTGCACTTTTTTTTTCTTATTCCTTTTTTTTTTTTTCGTCAATTGTTTTCATAAGGTAGCTAGATATTTGAAATTGTTTTATATTCCGAGAAATAGTCTTTAGGGAGTTTTGCCTCTAATCATTAGTCTCAAGATGCTGAAATTTGTAATCTATTTAAAAAATCATTATAATTGGGCTGCAAACATCCTTGATTTGCGTTCCGGACTAATTTTCATGGCCTTTCAGTAGGGTAAAACGATGCGAATCAGTGAACACAATGGTATCATTTGTCTGGTGGATAGTTGGCTTTTACTGGATTGTCTCGGGCGGTGAAACTCTTGTAAAAAGTGCTCCACGTTTGTATTGGTAAGTCCACAGCCCTCGTGATTTCACGCTTTGGTTTGTACTGCTCTTGTCTGCCCATCCTATTTCATGTTACCTCAAGGACTTTCTGTTGATAGTGATATAACAATTCATGTAACGTTATTAGATTTATCTTTTACTTTGCGTTTGAAGCATTATTTTTTTAGAAGTGCCATAACTATGTGCCACGACAGTTTTCTCATCGTCGTATTGAAGTATTTGGTGGCTGTGGATTGCTATGTCAATTTTGACCTGTATTAATGCTAACGCCCGTGGTGAAGGTCTCGAGTCTTGACATGCGGGCAAGGTTGTGCGGACATCTGCCATATGTTCTGGTGATGATAAGTGATAACTTATACTCCCTCTGCCCCGTAAAACGAGTCCATTTTGCCTAAGGTACAACGTTTTATCGGAGGCGAGATACAACACAATAATAACTTCTTTTCATCATTTTTTTCACTTACACCATTATTTATTGATAGTGAAATATGTTAAAATATCACCCATCAAGCAAAAAATGTCATATGTCTATTAATAAGGGTATATAAGATAATAAATCGGAAGTGGACTCTTATTTTGGGGCAAAAAGAGTTTTCAAAGTGGGCCCTTCTTAGGGAGGGAGGGAGTAGTTGATACAAAAGTTTGTGGTATAACAATTCTAGGAATATATGGGACTTCTGATGTATCTTATGTAATATTGTCATGTGAAACATATGTAGCTCTAGAAAATTAAAAGGTTAGCCAGCATTGATGTGATCCCATGTCCATATCATACTATGCTACAAGCATTATTAAAAGTTTTAAAAATTTAATTAATGAACAGCCAGTCAATTCTGTGGGCCTATCATGTGCGGAGCAAAATCGAAGTCTATTATATATCTCCCTTTCATACGGAGTTGCTTTCCTTAAAGCAGTACACAACTAACTTTGGCATACATATGTGGAACGTAATTATCAGAAATTTCTGTGTCACTAAACCTGGCATTAACTGAGTTGAAGTTGGCGGTTATGCCTTCCAAAAGCGTGTTGTCACAAATGATCTCATACTAAGTCGGAGAAGCCTCCCAAAATCCTTGAATTTACCATCTTTTTTTATGTAAAATAACCGGATACCTGACATTAAGAAAAAGGTTTTGTCATCGGTAATGTAACATATTCCTTTTACTCTGGCTGGTTGCTTTCTTCATACAGTCATTATTACACTTGAGTCCATCCCCTAGGTTTTTTTAAAGGACATTTCCTTTGATTTTGTCTTTTTCCTCTCATATAAGCAATGTTTTAAAAGGCGTGAGGCGTGTTTGGGGCGTTTTATAAAATTGAGGCGAGGCGTAAGCATAGTGGTCAATAGCGGCCGCGACGGCCGCTATAGCGATTAGCGACGCGAAGCGGCCGCCTATCGCTACCGGTCGCTTTTCGCTAGGGGTTTATACTTCGCGGCCGCGAACCGCCGCTATTATCGCTAACGCAGCTTAGCGATGGCTGCCTTAGCGGCCGCTAAATGTTTTTTTTTTAAATAATAGAGGGCCCAGGCCCAGCTTCGTGTTACCTTCCCCGACGACTCCCCCGTTTGTTTTCTTTCTTTTATTTCTTCTTTTTTTAAATAATAAAGCCCAGCCCTACAGCTACTTAAACCTCCAACTCCCGTTTGTTTTCTTTCTTTTTCATTCTAATTATAATAAAGCCCAGGCCCAGCTTTCTTTTATTTCTTCTTCTTTTATTTCTTCTTTCTTTCTCTGATTCCGATGATGATGACTTTGGCATCAATATTTTAGATGATTAAATTTAATTGAACATTTGAACTAGACTGTGTTTGCTCTTAATGTTTTTTATTCTAGTAATCGATTTTCATTTGACGTTTCATCTTTGATGACGATTAATTACCTAAACTTTGTTTTCAGTTTTCACTTTAATGAATTTAATTATTGTCTTGTTATATATATATATATATATAATTTTTTTACAAACTTGTCGCTATATTTGAACTTAGCGGCCGCTATTGTACCGCTATCGCTATATAGCTAAACAGGCACGTGACCGCTACGCGCCGCTAATCGCTATTGACTACTATGGGCGTAAGCCTCGAGGCGTACCAAGACGTAAGCCTCAGTTTTTATTAAATATATATTATATATGTATAGAAGCTTCATCATTAACAAAAGGAACATAGCCAAATAGCAATGCTTTGAATTACTTAGCAATTCCTACTTGATCAATTAAACAATATATAAAGAAAAGCCAAGGAAAAAAATAACAGAATAAAAAAAACCTGTAAAACAAAAATAAGTTTGGAATAAAACAAAAACCTGTAAAACAAAAACCTGTAAAACATAATAAAAAAAAGCAGAATAAAAAAAACCTGCTGCATAAGAAACAAACGATCCGGCAAATGTATGAATAAAAAAACAGAACAGCAAAAATGGAATATAAAAAATCTGTAAAAAAACATTTCTCTAAAACAAAAGAAAAAAATAGAATAAAAAAGAAAGAAAGGAAAAAACCTGTTGCATAAGAAACAAACGTCCGGAAAGCGTATGGATAAAAAAACAGAATATAAAAAATTCAGAAAAAACAGAATAAAAAAGAAAGAAAGGAGGTCGCCGGAAATGTACGGTGAAGGCGGAGCCGCGGAGGTCACTGGAAGTCGGAGCGTCGGAGGTAGCTGGAGGTCGGAGGTCGCTGGAGGTCGGAGGTCGATGGAGGTCAGAAGTCGCCGGTCGCTGGAAATCGGAGGTGGAAATCGCGCTGGAAGTCACGATTTTTTCCGTAGACTGAAAGCAATTAGGGCTCCTGTCTTCTATATTTTTTGCCTTGACCGTAAGTCTCTTTATATTTTTTTACATTTACTTTAAAAAAAAAAAAGGCAAAACGCCTCAAACTCCCTAAGCGTACGCCTCCAAGGCGTACGCCTTTCATACGCCTCAACCGGAGAAGGCGTCCGCCTTCTTTTTAGGTCTTGAAAACGCGCCTCGGGTCGTTTTCCCGGCGCCTCGTTCCGCCTTTTAAAACACTGCATATAAGTCAACAGGTAATCTAGGATACCGAGCTCTCTGTTGGAGTAGTTCCAGGGTACATATCACGAGGAAGCTTGCATTCTAATTTCTAGTATGCAATAGTTTAATCTTTCATTGATGTATGGCTCAATCTAAAGTTATTCTTAAATGTGACTCCCATATTGCCTACTTCATCGAAAAACACTTACCAAAGTCTGACATGATTCTAAATCAACGTAAGTCCACCCAGTACTCGGTTGGTAACAATTATAGCATCACGTTTGTTTTTAATGATGGGTGTTTGTGTTCAAAATATATAGTAGTTGTACAGAAGTTTTCTTGTCATGCTTATGATCCGCCACAGTTCATCACTCCACGTGGGATGTATATTGCAGTAGTTCATCCAAAACACTATGTATGTCCTTGATTAACAGTCAAAATTGAGCCACATGGTCGTGGGATCCCAGATGTCACATGGGTTTGTCAGCTGGCTCTTGGCCTATGTAGCACGTTATTGCTTATAGCTCTTAATTTTACTGTCCTAGCTTGCTAATGCTACACGCATATTCTACGATTATCCTTTTATGGTAGTATAGAATTTCGTAATTAATAATTACCTTTGACAATTATTTGTTAGGACATCATAAATGAGAAGTCGAAGTATTGATATGGCACGACATAATGGAAAGAAACGCGTGAACCGGTTATTAATATCATTTTCATTAATATTGATATTAATCAGCATAAGTGTCGTGCTCTGTTTTAGCTGATTCGAGATGTTTTGTTGTCCTTGTATTATTAACCTCAGAAAAGAAACCCAACCGATCTCTAATATTGGAAGTGCTGCAGGTTGGCTGTGGTGTTCTTGGCATTTGATGTAATCTTTGCCATATTTTGTGTTGTCTTAGCATGTCTTATTGGGATTGCCCTCTGCTGCTGCTTACCCTGCATCATTGCCATTCTTTATGCTATTGCTGGCCAGGTATTGGGTACATACATTAGATTGTAAAAATAACAATCGTCTATTGTTGAAATCAACTGTCATAGAAAAATCTTTGCCTTTTGTTATGCAGGAAGGTGCATCGGAGGATGATTTAAGCATCCTTCCCAAGTACAAATTTCAAACCTCCAAGGACGAGGATAGAGTTGACCTTGCAGCTGGCGCTATGGTTCCTATTGAAACAAGCAGTGGGTATATGCCTAGCGAGCGAGCCCTTTCTCCTGAGGACGCAGTAAGTGACTTGTGTGTTCTGTATTTCAGATTTTATATTTTACCCCAAAAAATGTCATTTCCCGGGTAAGTGATTCCCGGGCTTTTCCTAGATTGTTTCATTTGTGATGATCCGTAAATTTAGCTTCTTTTGAATCTTTTTATTCGTTAAAGATAGATGCATTTTTTCATGAACGTCACTTTTTTTTTTTTTTTTTTTAAATTTGCTTTATTCTGATACAAATACCTTTTTGCATTTGTTTTCTCCAATTTTTACCCGTTGATCAGTGTGAAACCCCAAACCGAAAATTGCTTTAATACATAAAGCACCTAGTACGTGTTAGTGTGCCGCCAAAGTGCATTCATTAATCTGTTGTCCGGATACTGTGTTTAGTTTTTAAGAGATAAAGAGTTCATGTTTTTATCCAGAGCATACGCATATTCACTGGAAGCTTGTATTTTGCACGACCATTTGAAGATCACACAAGTTACCATACCCGAATTTGTTGATCATTCCTTTGTTGTTTGAAGCACTTGTACCATTGACAAACCGAGTGTTTGCAACACTTTCTGTTGGAAGAAGTGATTTTACCCGCAAAAGCGGAAGTAGTTGACAGTCAAAAGTCGGTAGTGTTTGGTAATAGGAAGCCAGAAATTGATTCAAGTTAAGAGATGATGTTTGGTGGAAAAGTTGACCAAGTGTTCTATTTGTGTGTGTGAAAGTCAAATTAGAAGTAGAATCACAATCTAAAGCACCCCGTCCCTCCGTCTGCTATTCAATCTCATTAAATATAGCAAATTTGGGATAATTTGTAAAGTAGAACCTCGATAAATTAATAAGGTCGGGACCAGAAAAAAAATATTAATTAATTGAGATTATTAAATAATCTAGGTAAATTTAACACTTAAGTTCTTATATTGGGAATGCCAAAAAGTACTATTTGATTGATTCTACTGTATTACTGCTCGATGCTTATGGAACATGTGAATTTTCATCAAGTGATTTCGATATCCTGTTCTGTGAAATATTTTGTTCGATAACTCACGTCATTTTGTTTGTCTTCCAGGAATGCTGTATATGTCTCTGTCCTTACGAGGATGGGACCGAGCTACACGGTCTTCCATGTAACCATCATTTTCACTCAGCGTGTATTGTGAAGTGGCTTAAGATGAACGCGACATGCCCGCTATGCAAGTACAACATCCTCAAGGGGAATGATCAAGTCTAAAATAAAGTGGAGAAGACTAGGAAAAGTTGCAACATCCTCAATGGGAATGATCGAGTCTAAAATAAGGTGGAGATGACTCAGAAAAATTGACCCGTTGGTTGTGATATTTTGCTTCAAACGTCATTTTTGTTCGAATGTTTGGGGAGTAGGCGCTATAAATATGTGTTAAAAGTATATTTATATTTACGGGAATAAGATGGGATAGCTACTGATGTATATTTTTTTGTCTTGGAAATGCCTCAACGTCGTTTTTTTAGTTAGTTACATTCAAAAGTTTCCCATCTAGATTATGGATACCATGTTTGTGATTTAATTTATACGTTCTGGTTGATGCCTATAATTATAAAGGAATAGTTGAACCCGAACACACAAGCAAACACACACAGAGACACACACATGTACGTGAGTGAATGCAACACAGCAACATTTTGAGGCAAAAACTTTTATAAATACAAAAATTTCCCTTTAAGATAGGATTCTATGTTTTACATTTTTCCATGGGATCTCTCTTTTTTAGTACCAAATGATAAAAGTAACAAGTTATACTCCTCCGTTCCATATATATATGCCACATTTGACTTTTTTGGTAAACTATCTCCGACTTTGACTACGAATTAATCTTAAACCGCAAATATAAAATGTTCGGTTGAATTACATAATGAAAGTTTAGGTACTAAAATTCCATTATATAATTTAATTAAAAATTTTATATTTGTGGTTTAAGATTAATTCGTAGTCAAAGCCGGAGACAGTTGACCGAAAAAGTCAAATATGGCCTATATATGGGACGGAGGGAGTATATCCCTATTCATAAGAGTATAAAATACCAAAATGTGTTAAAATACATTATTACCCTTAAAGTCTACAATTAAAATATAAAAAAACATAAAAATAGAAAACTAATAAAATCAAACAACAATCGTCTAAACGGCCCCACAACCCAATCTTTCTCTCTCTTCCAAAAAAAGCTCTCTCTCTTTCCGTCGCAAAACCTGAAGGTCCCCAGTCAAACCCTATCGCCGGCAAGAAAATGTCGAACTCCGACTACGACAGAGAATCTGAACACGATAGAAGTTCCTCACACGCAGTGACACTCCATTTGAAGAGACTTTCGTCAATGAGCCGCCGGTTAGTGCAATTTAGTCACACACGATCGTGCAACGACGGTTGTTCATCGTCTCACGATAGTGCTGAAGAAGATGACACCATCGTGTGCACGATGGTCTTTCGTGGGCACGATGGTTTACACACGACGATCGTTGATCGTGTGAGCCGTCGTGTTGCACACGATGGTCTTCACACGACGGGCATCGATCGTGTGCATGCCATCGTGTGCAAGCAGTGGCATTTTTTTGTTCGTTTTCTTAAGCATCCTATCATGATTCTTATGATTTGTATGTCTATATTGCAGACTGGTTGCGTATGGAAGAGACCTACATTGCGCTTTGTTACACGACAATCTTTACATACGGGAGGCGGTATTTAAAGAGATAATTGAGACACAAAGAAGTATGGGCTGCAATTCTGCAGTTGGTGATCGAGCTGTCGAGAGCTTGACCGAGGGAGTCCTGAGGCGTTTGATTAAAGTAGGAGAAATGGGAGTACAAATAATGCCCTACATCACTTGATTGCCGTCAGTTGGAGGGTGATCAAATCCCTCCGGATGAGTCGTGGTTACAGGTTTGCGGTAGGACCATTCGTTTTACGGCCCGTGATTTTGCCATGATCATTGGACTGCACTTTGGAAACTCTACCTTCCATTCACAGGACAACCATCTCCTTCGATCTGACGGTATTTTCCACAGAATACTCCATGGAAAAAATATAAGGTTAGTGTTATGCGAAAGAAGTTCAATGCTCGAGATTTTGGTGGAGACATAAGAGATTATGTGAAGGTTGCCAATTTGCTGATATACTACTACTTTATCCTATGCCGTGACGAAATGATGGTCGAGACATGGGCATGGGTATTAGTTGAGGATTTCGAGCAGTGGGATATGTTTCCTTGGGGTTCTTATGGCTTTGAGGTTTTGTCTTACTACATAGACAATTTTGCCATGAAGGAAGGACATGAACATAAGGACTATCACTTCTATGGTCTGGTTTGGGCTTTACAGATATGGTCGTACGAGATGATTCCTTCATTGGGAGAATTGTGTGGAATTCGAGATAAATCTGCCCAAGTTCCCCGGTGTTTGATGTAGACTACGAGGAAGATGTTATGTGATTTCACTCATTTCTTCGACGAAAAGGTACATAAATTTATAAAAGTATTTTCTTCTAACTTCACTCATCTCTTCAACGTTATGTGATTTTACTCTAATGGTATGCTTTAATGACTTTTTTGCAGCACAAAGTACTTCCCTCTTTACCACATCTGGGGGGGGATGAGGATGAGTACTACTACATGAGCTTTGAGAATGGCTCGCCATATGATGTTAAGTTCATAAAGCCTATACGAATAGCTGTGAAGAACAAGGAGGATGAGCCTGCGCCGAAGACGAGAAAGAAAGTTATGGATAGGTTAAAATAAGCTGCTGGGAAATTGATTACACATGAGTCGGCACATAAAGTGTCGAAGCGACGCCTACAGAGTACCCCACCAGTAGATGGTGCAGAGACATCTGACCGGGAGAGGCAGTCAGAGAGGGTGTGTTGTATCCGCGGACTTCCTTGTCCGGACCACACCCAGGACACGAGCAGGAATGAGTACTTCGATCACTGTTTGAAGGCGATCTTGTACGACGAGTCTGAGACAGGATTTATTGCTCGAGTTTCTCGCCTGGTGCTTTCTAGGATCGTGGATTTCTTTGGACCTACGCATAGGCGTTCTAGGAGCCCGATGCACTACTCTACTGGAAGCCATGATAGGTTTCTCGATCGGCCTCATCATTCTGCATCTATCAGCAGCGCCCAGTGGAGGATTCCTGACCTCCATGTCACTCAGTCTCTGGTGCAGCCCACAGTCACCATTCTCAGAGTCAGCGTAGTCACCATTCTAAAATTCAGCACAGTCATCATTCTCAGATTCAACATTCTTTTGAGCGGACTGAGCAGCCCCTTCAGCCGAATTTGTGGTTTCTGGATTATGAGCATCAGTACCAGCCATTTGACGAGCCGTTTCAGCAGTATGGTACGATGTTCGATTGGTTTCAGGACGAGCATCATTATAGTACGATGTTTCCCGGCCAAGAGTAGTAGTTCTCAGCAGTAGCCTCTATTTCAGATCGAGCAGCCAGTTTTTCAGATCGAGCAGCCGATTGTATAGGTCTCTGATCGTTATAGTTGTGAGAGGGATGCTGAGGGTGATGAAGTTGGCGAGAGTGCCGGGCCGCAGCAGTTGGGTAAGCGTAGTCTTCCACCGCGAGTGAGTCGACCCTCTGCTGCTCTTCGGGAGCCTTTTGTGGTGGCGCCTCCAAGAAATAGTGAGGCTCTGAAAAAGTTATACCTACAGTTTAGGGAGCAGCCACGTGATGCTATTGTGCGTTGTTTGGAGACTGGGCATGTTCTCACCCAGGCATTATTTGACCGGATAGAGTCTAGCCGTGAAGACTTTGATGCTGAGGTGATATATTGTTATGTGTTTGCCACTCGAGCGAGGCTTGGGAGGGGAGTCCACAATGTTGGTGTCGGTAGAGTTGGCACTGTACTTTCCGGCTCTCAATTTTACGTAAGTTCTATAAATTACGTATGTATATCATTGGTGTGATGTGGAAGTTTTTTTTATTTTGTGGTTTGCCTTTTTGTAGTTAGTTATGGCCAACGAGTTTGCAAAACTCCATCCGGATGATCCACTTGGTATCAAGGTGACAGGGAAGCCGGTTTACAAGGATTGGAAAATGCCTAAATCCATCGAGGACTTCATGAGAGGTCTTGATACACCAAATGCAGTTCCATGGTCAAATCGCGACGAAGTAAGATTGAAACTGATATTTATAAATGATTTGCTATATTTGATGTGATGATCTTATATATATATATATATATATATATATTTTGTTTCAACAGATCATTGCCATTTGTTGCCTCGACCAGAGCCACTGGGTAACTGTCAAGATTAACATCATAACATGGACCGTGGAGTTGTACGATTCCTTGTCACACCAACACCAAGATGGTCGATACCGATTCAACCAACTGCGACCAATTACTCGTCTGATGCCTCGTGTGCTAGCTCAATCTGGGTACTGGCTGAACAACCAATCGAAGAAAAAGTTTGACATGGAGATGAGTTTCAAAATTATGCCACGAGAACTGCAGTTCATACAAACCGACAATCACAGTTGTGGCCCCTTCGCGTGCATGTACTTGGATCGACTCATCTCTGCAAACCCAACAGGAGGCACCAAATCAAGGAAATGAATGAGAAATATATTAAGAAATATCGATATGGTTTAGCTGCTAAAATCTTTATGTTGTCGTTGGACGTAGTGTAGGATATAATGTATTTTTGATACTGATGAGTATGTATTTTAATTTTAGTTCAGATATATTTTGGAAAGATTGATGTGTTTTTTATACTGGTTTATGGTGCAGTTGGTAAATCCAGACCAGCTCTGTATTGCACACGATGGCTGCACACGATCGTGCCCTTCGTGGTTACGATCGTGTAGATCATGCCTACGGTCATGGGCTGCTGTTGTCGTGTGCCCACGATGGCTGCCATGACCGTGTGCACACTATGGCTAGTCCCATCGTGGGCACGATCGTGTGCCCCAACGTGTGCACATGAACTTTTGGTATTTTTGCCAGTTTGATTTAATGTGTTATCTAGAAGGATGTTTTGTGATTTTAAAATTGCTTGTTCAATTATTAATTACTACATGACTTCTTATGCAAACTCGTATTTGTTATTTCATGTAATTCATTAGTATATGAGATATTTCATACAGATGATGAACTTATATGTACGAACTAATACATTGAGAACATATAGACTACACATTATATGCAATAAATTATGTTAATTCAATCTATAACTTTTTAAATAAGTATATTGTTAACAAATACTTGTTAATATATAAGTAACAACACGTAAATTGACGAGTAATTTTAGAAATTAGTGAGAAATGTTGATGTTCTTATGCACACGATGGCTAGTCCCATCGTGGGCACGATCGTGTGCCCCATCGTGTGCACATGAACTTTTGGTACTTTTGCCAATTTGATTTAATGTATTATCTAGAAGGATGTTATGTGATTATAAAATTGCTTGTTCAAACATTAATTACTACATGACTTCTTATGCAAACTCGTATTTGTTATTTCGTGTAATTCATTAGTATATGAGATATTTCGTGGGCACGATCGTGTGCCCCATCTTGTGCAGACGTGGATACAGTGACATGGTGACACCGTGGACATAGTGACACGTAGTTGCCCATGTGGCACACAATCATGCCCATCGTAGGCCACCATCGTGTGCACTACAGAGGGCAGCATCAAATTATATTTATTATAAAAGCCCATCGTGGGTCCCCCATTTTTCACTATATGCCCATCTTCCTGGACCGAGAGTGAAAGACCTGAACCTTCGCGTTAGTCCCCCCCTTTTCACTATAAACCCTAAACAATTAAATCAATAAAATCCTTAAAATAAAGTACGCGAAATGAGCGGCCGAGTACGAGAAAGCGATTTAGGAGGAATCGAAGCACCTCCACCAAGAAGAAGAAGGAGGATACCTCCTCCCAACCCACCATACAGAACTTGGCAAAGAGGGATATACTCAATGCTCAGAGTAGGTTTTTTGTTTATGTAGTGTAATTTCAATTATTTGATTTTGTTGTATGTGTAGTTATGTACTGCGAATTAATGTGTTTTATGAAACAGGGATATTTAAAAACACTGCGAGCACTTAAGTTATACTACATGGTGATGATGATGATAATTTAGAGATTTCTGAGAAGACAAGTAAAAAAGTAGATGAAAATGAGGTTATTTTAGAAGAAGCTGAAGTTCATTTAGAAGTTAATGGAGATGAAGCTGATACAGAAGATACAAGACTAAAGAGACAGCAGCAGATGGAGAAAATGGGATGCAAGTGATCGTGGTTTTTAAGTTAATCTTAGATATTTTGGTGTGATGGTGATGAATTATAGTTGTTATGGTCACAGTGATGAAATTTTGTTATGTAAAGTTATATGCTTTTGGTGTAAACTATTTGCTATGTTGTTATGGTTAATGTTTGCCTCCATATTCACCTTTATTTCAAATGTTATGCATTTTCTTTACATAAATGAACACTTAAATATCAATTCAAAGATAAAGAAAATAGAGACAAAATTATGCATTTCATTTCAACTTATAATCAGAATAATGAATCAATACTTAGTCCTAGACCTGGCAAACGGGCGGGCTCGGCCCAAACGGGCCGGGCAAAAAACGGGCGGGCCAAATCTGGGCCGGGCCAAAAAGGCCCGGTTTTTTTTGGGCCAAAAATATTAGGCCCGTGGCCCGCCCCGGGCGGGCCCGGCCCGCGGGCCTCGACTTTTTTTTTTTTGAAATATTATTTCTGAATAATTATAGAAATATTTTTCGATCCGTAATTATTATATTATTCACTATACTATCACAATCAATTAAATAAATGTAGAATTATTTTTATTTGATAATTATATTATTTACTACACTACCACAATCAAAAGACAAATATATAAATATTTTTATTTGATCATCATTTCATTTATCACTACTACTTTCTTATAAAAATCATAAAATAATATTATTATTGATATGAGATACTACAAAGTAATCACAAAGTCCCATAAAAAATAAAACTACATCAATAATTAACATATAGATGTAATCTAATCTAACAAATAAGGAAAAATTTTAAATATTATAATTACATATAACATAAATATAAAAAAAAAAAAAAAAAAACTGGGCCGGGCGGGCCAAATCTGGGCCGGGCCAAAAAGGCCCGATTTTTTTTGGGCCAAAAATATGAAGCCCAATGCCCGCCCAAAAACGGGCGGGCTGGCCCGGCCCGCGGGTCTGGGCCTATTTTGCCAGGTCTACTTAGTCCATCGAGGATCAAAATATCAGCATATGATTATTGCTAGATAGTCACAAATATCAAAATATATAAGCAATTTAAGTTTCATGGTATGGACACCCCCTTATGTCATGGTCATCATTACGATAAATGCTACATCTCTTCTTCTGCCGGCGCCTTTGCCAAGTTTGTTCATCCATTTCTTGAGTTTCTTCTGGAGGGATATTCAAATCCACACCACCTATGGGAAAGAATGCTTTGCAAGATTTTCTATTATGGCCGGTTCTCTTACACCTACTGCACACCTGAGGCCGTCTACCTGCGGCCAAATTTTCAACAGCGGACCATGCACGACTCATCCTTGGTCGGCCGGCTTGTCGTACCTCCTCTGGACATAAGCAAATGATGGATGAGATCTCCGGTGGGATATTCCACTAAACGGGATGTGGGATAGGATTGATATGCTCCTTATAAGTCTCTCTAAGGCCTTGTTGCTTGAAATAACGACTAACGAAATCATACACAGACAAACCATTACCAGTGCGCCTGTTACAATAAGAAATTATGTCACACACATAGACAAAAACATTGAATGATGTGCATATTAGAACAAAATAATTACCTTATAACGGCAACAACATGACGACATTGAATATGATCCAAATCAAACTTCCGAAAACAACATGTCCAGGTTTGAAGGTTGACCTCATAAGAAACTTTGTTTTCTTCGACTTTATAAACAAGTGGGGTGGTAGATCGAATATTAAGAGTCAAAATGGCTTGCACAGAGTTAGAGAGCTTTTCAAAAGTGTACATTGTCAACGCATGGTCTCTTGATGCATCTTCTTCCCGCTTCTCATTAAACCAATTCTCTAAAATTAGGCGAAATATCTCAAGTAATGAGCAAACAGGTAAACGCCTCGCCCACAACATATGATTATTAAAGCATTCAACAACATTGGATGTCAAGAAGTTATAGCGTCGTACCGGACACTTCGACCTAGCCCACCTCTCTGGCCCAATTTCAGAAAGGTGCTTGTGACCCCATTAGGGCTTTCAAAATGTAGTTTCGAAAAGTAGTTTTCAAAAACTTCTTCACGATGCGTGTATGATGCAGTTCTAAAGAGTCCTGTAGCATGAGCACCTTAGGAGGTCAGATTTTTTGCAAGATGGTGACAGCACAACCCGTCGAATACATTCGGATAGACGGCTCGAACAGCATTCTGAATGCTTTTATGTTGGTCACTCACAATCAGTAAATCTTCCATAAGATTGTAGCATCTGCGCAGCTTATACAGAAAATAAGTCCGAGACTCGTCGTTCTCTATCGAACCGAGACCAACTGCAAGAGGAAATACTTGATCGTTCCCGTCAAATGTGATGGCCGCAAATAAAGCTCATTTATTCCTTTCATTCAGGTGGGTCCCATCAACTATAATCACCGGCCGAAGGCACGTATTAAATGCCCTAATACTCTGTTCGAGTGCAACGAACATGTGGCAAATCACTCCCTCACGAGTCATCCGCAAATCATAAATCGTCCCTGGATTATGCTGTTTCAACAACTAAAGACAAGATGGGAGCCTCTGATACGACTCATCAAAGTCGTCGTATGTATTCTCTATCGCTATATTCCTCGTCCGGAGTGCAAAACTGTATACCATGTCGATGTCGTACTCCTTAAGCATCTCTGCAATCATCTCCTTTGGCCTCAAAGTGACCCCCTCACCAGTTAATTTTTTAGCAAAATAATGGGCGGCAACCTCAGAAGTGACCGACCGTGCGGCAGCACGGTTCAAGTCAGGGTGAAAGCTGTGCTCCAAGGTCAACTTAGTAATTCAAATGGTTGCACCCTCAATAACACACAACCTAAACGGACAATTGTTTCTCCCACTCTTACAGACAAACACTATACGTTTATCGGTGGAACGATCAGTGATACACTGTAACATATTTTCCAAATGATACATTCCTACAGTTATCCTCAACTCTGTCTTGGACCAAAAGGTGGACCACACCTCTAGCTGACTGGTGACAGGTGGAGGCTTTTCGACCCAACCCAAAGTCCCGGCACTACCGGGGTCCGGAAATGGAATGATCCAATTACGCATTGAACGTTGAAGCTCATGCTCGCTTGCAGATTGATGGTCGGATGAGAAGTTCCGACGACTCATAATTCTATCCATTTGGGCAGGTTGGCGAACTCAATCAAGAAACTCCACATATAGTGATTCAAGCAAGTCTTTACAACAATCTTCATCTTCAGATGTATGCACCTCCTAACCTTCCTCGTCTTCCTCGTCTTCCTCATATTGATATTATTTGGAAGGCATGTCATAATTTATGTTGTCGGGCTCTACTCTCGAGCTGCTACATCCCATATTAACCTCGGGAGTGGAGGAGCTGCCGTTCTCAACATAGACCTCAGGATCCTCTTTGTATTATACTAGTAATCGAAGTATCTCGGTATCGCCCCGTAATAGGACTTTTAATTTGTCTCCCTTGGCCATGTGTGTCAAGTACCAGAATTTATAATCGGGCTCATTTGGACCATCCAAACCCTCTCTGATAACCCCACGAGGTTTGCACGACTAACTTTGCTCGTGTCAATGTAGACAAAAAAGGAGTCCCCATATACATATGTCGATTGCTCCCAATGACCACCATGATGTATCAAATGTAACACCCCAATCCACTCAGGGATATTACACGTCGTAGACCCTTTCCTCAAGAATCTACCAGGCTGGTAACTAAAATTAAACATCAAAATATCGTCTTTAAGGCTAAATGACGACCAAGTAGATCGATTAGGTCTTTCCATTAATACATACAACTCAATCACAATACATACCTACGCAGGGGTCAAAATACAATACGTTCCCGCACAACGGGGAAAATACTACAGTGGAAATAACTACAACTAAACCAATACAACATCGTACGGGTACTCATGTGATTAGTATCGATCATCATTCATCATCCTCTGTGCCAACCCTGTGTTATGCTCCCCAAAAATTGAATGAACCTGGACGCAAAATAGACATCCATCCCCCGATTACTCGGGGGTTAGCAAAATTCCACTATTTTGCTAGTGCAAGTACAAAGTGCAAATACGAGTCATACAGATCATATTCCAAGAATAATTATAATCAGGAATCCTCAAAGATTCAAACATAACAAAAGGAAATACTTCCCGAGGCATAGAGTTTGAGTAAAACTTTCCAAATTCGAAAGATCACAAATCAAGAGAACAATTTATAAAATGTTTTTAAAATACCCCCGGGAGTTTTAGCGAAAAACCATTTAGGATTATCGAATCCTTCTCTTTTCAAAAAACAAAAGGGGTCACATCCCAAAGATTTGCTTTCTCAAATAAAAACCAACAATAATTCACGGGGTCCGCAACCCACACCATGTGTCCTCGACGGATATAAAATCGACAAAACATAACCACCCAAGATACGAAATCTTGGTAACACATCCAAGGTACTCGACCCTGGCAACACACATCCACAATCATATCCATGATACTGTGATCGCTTGCAAAGTATCACCGTAAGTCTTCTTAGGCTCTCACGGTTGGACCGATTACTCGCCGTGTCCTGACCACCATGATCAGAAGCCATGTGTCACCGTAGACCTCATCCGAGCATCACGGTTGGACTATGATCACACATTCACAAATCAGTATACTACGGTACACATCACAATATCAAGCAACAAAACACATCCGTAATCATATCCCTGATACCGTGATCGCTTGCCACATATCGCCGTAAGTCTTCTTAGGCTCTCACGGTTGGACCGATCAGCGTGCACTAGCAATCTCAAGTAGGGCGCGCTATATCTAGCCCATAGCGTGCGCTATTCCTACTGCACAGGAAGTAGGATCACACCAAAACTCATAACGACACTCCAAAAAGGTCGGAGTGAGGAATACGAAAGAAGTTCCCCAAAACTTTGGGAAATTACAAAACGGCCAAAAACGTCCGAAAAATCCAATAGAAGATCAAACAACCGAACCGAAGCTGACAATACGTCTAACAAAGTTAAACAAACTTACGGGATACACGAAGCGACAGTTTCGAACGAGATTCGCAAGAATTGAACTCAAGTGCGGAAAAGTCGCTAAGAAGCACGGAACTCAACAAAACGATACCAAAACGAACTCAGGTGACAAAAAGTGCAGAATTAATCATTCTCAGAATGACGAAACGGTCACAAGCGAGCCATTAAAATGGACTCCGGCCAAAAAAGAATTTTATCGAAAATCGAAATTGCGGATATTACATACTACCCTCCTTAAAAGAAGTTTCGTCCCGAAACTTAAAATAAGTAGGGAGTAGAAAAATCCCACCAGGAACATCTCAACGAGATACACAAGAACCGAATAACTCACACCCATCGGCGAAACGCTACAAGCAATGCAAAGAAACATACGGCGTGAAATCACGCTCGACGACAACCATCACAACGTCACAAGCAGAGGCATAATAAAACCAACAAGTGTCAATTATGACCAAACAGATAGCACAATCAAGTCAATTATCCGAACAATCACAAAACAAAACTACCTATTATAAGAAAACACGCACAGTCAAAAAATAGAAATTAAACAACACGGCTCGGTGTCCCAATTGACCGCAATCGAAACAGCTGACTAACGGTGAACGACAATTCTTCGCGGTATGGCCCGCTCGACTACCGTTATAACACGTCTTCGTTCTGCTCACATTACTCACTGCAGGGGTAATACTCTCCCCATTTTCACGCGATCGAGGAACCTTCTTATAATGACGACGCGAAGTCCCAGTCCCAGGGGGCCCACTCCCATGACTTCTTGAGAAGTTCCCAACAGTTTTCAATTTCTTTCGACTCGGACATATGTTCAGTCGATGATACAGATAGCTCATTGGCTAACGCCCTATTTTGATACTCTCTTAATGAAGTACAAGTGAAACCCGCCATGTATTAAAGAATCTCCGGCTTCATTATCCTGATAAAGTGACAGATCTTATCCTCCTCTGTCCTCACCTGATCCTGCACATAGCTGAGATCTTTGCTATAATAAATAATAGCTTGAGACAGCAGTACATCTTGCGGTTTCACCGAAAATAATTCATTAACCCTATGATTTATGATCGGTTGCGGACAAAACTCATATCTCGTGAATATCTGGAACTCTGCCCATGTGACAACACGATCTCGAGGCGTAACAGCCTCCCACCAATTACCGGCATCCTTGTCAAGAAAATACTGAGCGACAGGCAACTTACGTTCTTCTGGACAATCAACTACCTCGAATATCTTTCCCAACTGGAAAATCCAACCATCCCAGCCCAATGCATCTGCGGCACCAGCGAAATGAAGGGGATTCATACGAACCACTTCTCAAAGACACTTATTTGCGCCAATGTTCTGGGTCACATCTGTATTACGTTGGACTGCTTGGGTCAACTGAGTCATCTGTGCAGCTACCTGCTGCAAAATAGTGGCAACACCGATACCAACACCATTACCGGCAGTACAATCCTGATCACACGTCTGGCCACGACGACCACGACCCCTACCCCTCGGCATACCGAATAATTAACCACTCAGCACAAGAGAAAATTGTAACACAATCACATACAGCAATTACCATCTTAAGGCAACTCACATACACAAAATTACAGCAACTACGACATCCGTTCGGCGATTTCAACGACCCGAACGATAACCAGCACACAATTACAAAACATCATGAAACAATCATATATGTACACAATCATACAAACCCAATCTCTAACAGCTCGCACAGGTGCGATAACATGAAATCACCACGAAGCGACAAACATTTAATACCAACATCACACCTCTCACAGAGGGCTAACCCTAACGACAATTCTAACATCATACACACATCCCCTGACCGCAAACGGGAAATGATAGGTTTTAAAAATGAAAACCACGTTTTGAGAAAAATTTGGAAACACCAGTTGATCTTAAGTATCACATTTCGAAAAAGTAATACAAACATTGTTATCGAGACTAAAAAAACATCTTATGTTTGATAAAGACAGTTTTCTTTAGTTAAAAACTTTCAGAAATATTCGACCTTCGGGTCTAAGCAATGCGTTTCTAAATTACGGAGAATATCTCAAAATATTTTGGTCCTCAAAGTGGAAGTATTTTGAAACATACAGTCGTACTAGTAGGCACCTTGAAAATACCGCGCGGAAATAATTCATTTTAAGAAAAAAAAAATACGTCTCGAAATTTATTCTCTAAGATACTCAAGACTTTCAAAAATCCATTAGGCCAGAATGCCCAAAAACTCACACGTTACAAAGTATACGTTGAGCCTCTGCTCACACGTATCGACATTCGCTTTACACATCTCATAGTACATGCATCAAATTATTTCAAAATCAAGACATGTCTTTTCCCGGAAAACAAACAGTCAGCAAATTTGCCTAGGACCGGGGCTAAACCACTGGTCCCATCCGAGGCCTCTAAGGACCCTCCCGGACTGGCCATAGTTAAAAATCACGCACATAACTCGCCTAGGACCGGGGCTAAACCCGTGGTCCCATCCGAGGCCTCTATGGACCCTCCCGGACTGGCTATCCAAACAAGTTCGTGAATCAGGAGCGAAATCACAGATTCCTCCGAGGCCCCGTCGGACCTTCTCGGAGTGAGCAAATCAAACAAATATACATTACCATTCCATGTTAAGCATAAAGGTTTCACAAGATAGCAGCGGACAAAATCAACAGTAAAAAATACATTAGCAGCGACACCACTCCTCATATAAACAGAATATGAGAGTCAAATAAACACATATCACGAAATCAAAATCTACATAAAGATTCTATCACTTAACAAATAATCATACAAGTGGACCGTGTTACACGAGACACAACACAAGGAAGGGAGACTTACATCCACAGGTCGCACGAAGATGATGATCGCCCCACGATACTAATCACGACCAACAAACTCAGACGCGCGTCGCGACACGACTCAACCAGGCACGACCTGACTAAAAATAAACCAATACACACTCGACTCCACAGCATAGGTTTCCGCAACCTATTGCTCTGATACCATTTATGTAACACAACAAATCCACTCAGGGATATTACACGCCGTAGACCCTTTCCTCAAGGATCTACTAGGCTGATAACTAAAATCACACATCAAAATATCGCCTTTAAGGCTAAATCACGACCAAGTAAACCGATTATGTCTTTCCATTAATACATACAACTCAATCACAATACATACCCACACCGGGGTCAAAATACAACACGCTCCCGCACAACGGGGAATATACTACAGCGGAAATAACTACAACTAAACCAATACAATATCGTACGGGTCCTCATGTGATTAGTATCGATCATCATTCATCATCCTCCGTGTCAACCCTGTGTTAAGCTCCCCAAAAATTGAATGAACCTGGACGCAAAACAGACATCCACCCCCCGATTACTCGGGGGTTAGCAAAATTCCACTATTTTGCTAGTGCAAGTACAAAGTGCAAATATGAGTCATACATATCATATTCCAAGAATAATTATAATCAGGAATCCTCAAAGATTCAAACATAACGAAAGAAAATACTTCTCGAGGCAGAGAATTTGAGTAAAACTTTCTAAATTCGAAAGATCACAAATCAAGAGAACAATTTATAAAATATTTTTAAAATGCCCTCGGGAGTTTTAGCGGAAAATCATTTAGGATTATCGAATCCTTCTCTTTTCAAAAACCAAAAGGGGTCACATTCCAAAGATTTGCTTTCTCAAATAAAAACCAACAAGAATTCACGGGGTCCGCAACCTACACCACGTGTCCTCGACGGACATAAAATCAACAAAACATAACCACCCAAGATACGAAATCTTGGTAACACGTCCATGGTACTCGACCCTGGCAACACACATCCACAATCATATCTATGATACCGTGATCTCTAGCCACGTATCACAATAAGTCTTCTTAGGCTCTCACGGTTGGACCGATCCCTCACCGTGCCCTGACCACCATGATCACAAGCCATGTGTCACCGTAGACCTCATCCGAGCATCACGATTGGACTATGACCACACATTCACAAATCAGTACACTACGGTACACATCACAATATCAAGCAACAAAATACATCTGTAATCATATCCCTGATACCGTGATCAATTTCCACGTATCACCGTAAGTCTTCTTAGGCTCTCACGGTTGGACCAGTCACTCGCTGTGTCCTGGCCACGTTGATCACAAGCCATGTGTCACCGTAGACCTCGTCCGAACATCACGGTTGGACTATGACCACACATTCATCTCACTCAACACAATACACCAAGGATATCACAATAATCCACCCAAAGGCAGCAAACACACAGCACGACACAATTGTCGAATCACAATGCACCGAAATGAGATAATATATATATATATATATATATATATATATATATATATATATATATATATTATCAAATCACAACACCAACATCAAACATATCCATAGGATTCACTTAATCATTCACAAAACATATCATTCACAAAATACATACGTGTTTTGAAAGAGAGCCTTTAGCGAGGCTAAACCAAATCCTTTGAAAGTTCATTTCAAACAACCAAACAAACACACTTAGATGATCACCGATCACCATATCCACAAAACAAGAAATGTATGAACAAGGTACTTGCCTCGAAACCGGCCCACGAATCCTGCGACAAACACGGCTCGGTCGAAGTGCCTCGAAATCTACATCTCCCGTATGAATCAAGAAAACACGATCACAACGAGGATCGAGACCAATAACAACGGGAATCACATCAAACTATCGAAGAAAAACTCATTGAAACATTTAATCGAGCATTAAATGATCAATATTTCCCAAGAACACTCGAATCGTCAATCGAGTTAAACCAACTCAAAATATGGATATACAATTAGGGATGTCAATGGGTCGGGTAGGGTACGGGTATGCCTCCTCCATACCCTCCCCTATTTGATTCGGATCGGGTTCGGGTATTCTCCATCGGGTAATCGGGTACCCAATGGGTATTCAGGTACCCGTATACCCTATATTTAAGAATATAAATATTTTTAATACATATCATATATACATATAATGTAATTAATAAATTCTATTTAGTATAATAAATATTTAAAATATAATATTTTATAATAGTCACCTCTAGGGAAAAATGGAAAAAATACCTCGATCCGATGAAGAACAACGGATTAGATGATGTTACAATCACCTAGAACTCTCCAAAACACCTTGGATGGACACTAGTCGCCCTCGTCTCAAACCCGCAGAGAGGAGAATAAATAAAGTGGAAATGACAATTCACGGCTGTTGTCCAGTTTATATACTGGACATCTTAGCGTGCGCTAATTATCACGATTAGCGTGCGCTATCGACGCATAAACACACTATTAGCGCGCGCTAACGAGACCTCCAGACCCAGTCCAGTAGCTCCTGGACTGCCCCCGAACTACCAGTTAGCATGCTATCCTCACCATAGCGTGCGTTACTGCTGCACCTTAGCGCGCGCTTTACCATTACATAGCGTGCGCCAATCAACATTCTAACCCAGTCCAGTAGCCTCTGGACTGTTTCTGCACCTCCAGTTAGCGTGCGCTAGCAATCTCAAGTAGCACGCGCTATATCTAGCCCATAGCGTGCGCTATTCCTACTGCACAGGCAGTAGGATCGCACCAAAACTCATAACGACACTCCAAAAAGGTCAGAGTGAGGAATACGAAAGAAGTTCCCCAAAACTTTGGAAAATTACAAAACGTCCCAAAACGTCCAAAAAATCCAATAGAAGAGATCAAACAACCGAACCGAAACTCACAACACATCTAACAAAGTTAAACAAACTTACGAGATACACAAAGCGACAGTTTCGAACGAGATTCGCAAGAATTGAACTCAAGTGCGGAAAAGTCGCTAAGAAGCACGGAACTCAACAAAACAACACCAAAACGAACTCGGATGACAAAAAGTGCGGAATTAATCATTCTCAGAATGACGAAACGGTCACAAGTGAGCCGTTAAAATGGACTCTTGCGAAAAAAGAATTTTACCGAAAATCGAAATTGCGGATATTACATCAAAATACACTGTCACGACATCTGATTACAAAAAGATGAATAACTATTCGGAAAACTGAGCGAACAATAGTCTAGCACGGTTTGCCTTGGACATGACCGATGCACACAGTCGGATGCTATTGTGTGCAGCGATCGTGTGTAAGTTTCTGGACATGAAAGTATTATAAATAATAGACATAAAATATTAGACACGAAATAAAAAAGAGACGAAATTACCAAAAAAAACACAAATTTAATAGACATTGAATATTACAAGCATATGAAAATTAATATATTAGAAAGTACTTCAAATTCATCTAGAAAACAGAAAAAAAAATACAGCATAAAAATTTTGATCAACCATTTAAACAATTTCATAACTATATAAATTTATAAATAACATATTTGATTTTACTACAATTAAAAAGGCAAAATTCCTTATCAAATTGGGGGTTAGGGAGGAGGGAGTGGTCTCGGGTAAGGGATTCGGGTACCCTTACCCGAGCGGTAACACCGCCGCCGCCTATTCGGGTACCCCAATCGGGTATGAATTTCGGTTTGGGAAGCCGACTGTTTTAATTCTTGGAGCGTATGATTTTTTGACCGTTGGGGAGCCAAACGGCTAGTATATAGTTTGAATAAAAAAAATCCCTTTAAAACCAAATAACATACACTCATTATTTTCAAATAAAACACACACTAATCTCTCAAAAACAAAAAATAATTACTAAAATGTCTTCCGATTCTTCCGAATTCGAAGGAATTATTCCGTCTTCGTCCGACGAGATATCCACGGGTAGCTCGTTGAAACTTATGCTTCAAGCGGCTCAGTATCTTGAAGACACGGCAAGCTCTAGCCGAACTAGCGTAAATCGTCTACCGGAAAAATTGTCCTAGACATTTGAGAGGGCAATATACGAGAGGTGACTATGGTGTTCCCACTATTATGCTTGAAGTCACCGCGTCACAAGATATGTGGATTTGACATGCTTTTTTTGGTCCACCAGGGTCAAACAACGATATCAACGTATTGAATCAGTATGACTTGTATCTTACAGATCGAAATGGAACGGCGATGAACAGTTCATTCAACGTGAATGGACGCTTTTACAAACGCGGCTACTATTTGACAGATGGAATCTATCCTAAGTGGTCCACATTTGTTAAAGCATACCCGTATCCAACCGACCCAAAGAAAAAGAGATTTAAGAAGTTACAAGAGGGGCGAAAGGATGTCGGCGAGCTTTTGGTGCTCTCAAAGGAAAATGGAAAATTCTCGATCGGCCTCTCAGAGCTATGACCAAGCGAAGATTGTCAATCGGGTTCATGCGTGTGTTATTTTGCACAATATGGTTATAAAGCGAAGGAGGGCAATCTCACCGGTTCATATAATGGATGAGCGGTCGGCCCGATGTTCGGCGACGGTGTGATAGCGGAGTTACTAGGCGAAGTTCTCCATGACCGACTTGATATGATCTCACGGAGCACGTAGCACGTCAATACTTGCCGCATCTCGATGATTAGTGGGTTTTTTATTTTAATCTAGTTATTTTTAAGTATTATGTTATGTTTCTTTTTTTTTTTAAGTATTATGTAATGTTTTTTTAATGAAATGTTATGTTTTTATTTTAAATATTGTATGTGATTTTATGTATGAAAAAAAAAAACGGGTATTAGGTGACCACTCCCTCCACTTAGGGTAGTGTTAGGGTAAAATTGGGTAGTTTTGAGTTGGAAGGTTTTTATTGTATAGAAGTGATGTGGCACCTAGGGTATTAGGTGACCACTCCCTCCTCCTTTAAAGAGTTGGGGAATATGATAGAAAAATATCAAAAATGTCGGAATGTGAGTGTGGAAAGCCTCGATTTCTTCACCTTTTTTGAGAGGTTCAAGTGGGGTTTGGAAATCCAAACCCCATATTACAAACCGAAATCCTGAATCTCCTCCTTATAACCACGAACCTCCTAAGGGAGGAGGGAGTGGTCTCGGGTAAGGGATTCGGGTACCCTTACCCGAGCGGTAACACCGCCGCCACCACCTAGGGTACCAAATTCGGGTATAAAAATCGGTATGTGAAGCCGAGCTCCCCCCTCCACTTTTTTTTTTCTTTTTCCTTTTATATTCTTTGTTTACTTTTTATTGTTTTTTGTTTTTCATATTTTAAAATTAAAAATTTCTCATATTTTATATATTATTTTAAAATATATTTTTAGAAAATAAGATAAACAAAATTATTTAGTCATTTGCACTTTAGTTTTGTTTTGTTTTTCTTTTTCTATATTCTTTATTTATTTGTTCTTTTTTCTTTGAATTTTTATTTTAACTTGTTTTAACTTCAACTTATGTAGTTTCAACTTCTTTTAATTTCAACTTATGTAATATTTTTTTTTTTAAGTTGTAGTTTCAATTTTTAAGTTGTAGTTTTTTTAAGTATTATGTAATGTTTTTTTTAATGAAATGGTATGTTTTTATTTTAAATATTGTATGTGATTTTATGTATGAAAAAAAAAATCGGGTACTAGGTGACCACTCCCTCCACTTAGGGTAGTGTTAGGGTAAAATTGGATAATTTTGAGTTGGAGGGTTTTTATTGGATAGAGGTGACGTGGCACCTAGGGTACTAGGTGACCACTCCCTCCTCCCTAATATTAGAAACACAAACCCCCTATAAGAACACTACCTCATCAATATCCACGCTACATAGTATTACTACTGCTTAATTGCAATTTTCCTCCTGTAAGTTGATCCATGTGCAGTTTTGGTCCTTTATTTTAACACCGTGCAAGTTGCGCCTACTACTTGGATAAGAGTGCAATTTTGATCCTCCGGTGCCGGAATCTTCACGTGACTGGAAATTTATCAATTTCTCTCCAAATGTCACGTGCCAGGTACGGGAGATGCTTAGAAAAAGAAACAAAAAAAGGAACAAAAACGTTTTTGAGTTTTTGCAATATACGTACATTTCCAAAAACAAAAGGGGATTCTCCCGAAAAAATTGAACCCGCTGAAGAACCCTAATTTTCCAGAAATCACTCCTTCAATCTCTAATCTCTGGCACGAAATCGCGATTAAAGGGCTTAATTTAGCTAAAGTTAGCAGAAATGGTGATGATTCCGGCACAAAGGAACAATCCCCCCCTCCCCGGCATACCGTAAGTAATCCCACTCATTTTTGTTCTAAATTTGACCGAGCAAATTTCCAGTATGTTTAAGCTTAAGTTTGTTGCTCTTGGTTGTTAGAACTAGGGTTTCAGTTGATATTGTGTTGAATTTGTGTGTATTTCGAGTATGTTTAAGTTGAAATGGGGATTATGTAATAATGTGCATTGTGAATGACCTGAAGGAGATTCTGCCTCGATTCATTTCTACCACCCAATCAGCCTTTGTAAAAAATCGATTACTGATAGAAAATTTGCTTCTAGCCACGGAACTAGTAAAGGATTATCATAAGGAGGATGGTCCTTCGCGAAATGCTATTAAGTTTGACATCTCAAAGGCGTTTGACTCGGTTGAATGGTCTTTCTTGTTGAAGACGATGCAGGCCCTTAATTTCCCAGAGGTATTCACTTGCTGGATAATGCTATGTGTTACTACACCCTCTTTACACAAATGGATTCTTAACAAACCGAATGTATGCTTACGGATCTGAGAAGCGCAGTTCAGGACGGATCTGGGTTGATCGGGAGTGAAGAGCGGATGGGAGAGGGTGCGAAAATTTCACAGAAGGAAGTGGAGGGACTGAAGAAACCTGTTCTGGGCGATGATGGCAGTGTTGCAATCATTTCCAGTGACGATTCGGTTGTTGGTTTGGAGTTGGGTATTGGGAAAACTTCGATTGAGGATGTGGGGAAATTGAGGGATTTGGGTAATACGGGTGAGATAGAATCGGTCAAAGCTAAGGTAGAAGGTGGTCAAATGGATCAGGGGTCCGGAAATGGGAATCTTAACAAGGGTATGTCGTGGGCAGGTATTGTTTCTAGCGAGTCAAAGCCGGCTTCTATTGATTTGGAAAGTATGATGGTGAATGGCAAAGTGGTTGTTCCTAAGGCTATTCTACAAGCTGAACCGTTGTGGGAGGAGTTGCTGATGGGTAGGTTCCCGTCTGAGGCACCTGCAGTGGGAAGGATATGGAATATTGTTAACAGGATATGGACATTGGGAGACAAAACAAATCGAATTGAGGTATATCGGGTGGATGAGAAGACAGTGAAGTTCCGCATCCCTCATCGTCAAACGAGAATGCGGGTGCAGAGAAGAGTTATGTGGAATATCTGTGAGCTTCCCATGATGGTCTCAAAATGGTCTCCAATTCGGGAAGAGGCGCAGCCCGAACTTAAGGTGATGCCTCTATGGGTCACAGTTAAAAAGGTGCCGGTGCAAATGTTCCATTGGGAAGGTATAAGTCTCCTGGTTGCCCCAGTTGGGAAAGCAAAGAAGCTTCACTCAGACACAGCTGTGGTTTCGAGTTTCTCGGTTGCTAAAGTGCTAGTTGAGGTGGATTTATCGAGAGAGCTACCAAAAAAATTCGAATTCTCAATGGAGGGTGGAGAAGATGCTGAAGTAGAGTTTCACTATCCGTGGCTTCCTCCGCGATGTAACCAGTGCAATAAATGGGGCCATCTTGAAGTTAATTGTTTATCAAAAAGATTCCCCTTTGGTGAGGCCAAAAAGGATGTTGTAGATTCAAAGGATACCTCAATGAGTGTATCAGCTCCTTCTGCTGAGAAAGTCCAGGGACATGATGCTGGTAATGGTCCTGCGCAAAGAGAAAAATCGGGTCCATCAAATTCAGTTTTGAAAAATCCGGTTCAACTAGCAGTTTGTCCGCAGGGAGAGAGTAAGCAGATGGATATTCTGCAGGAAGGGAGAAAGCAGATGGATAACCAGTAGGTTGGGACAGAAGGAGTATGGGAAACTCCATCGAAAGTGGCAAAGTCACCGGAGAAAAGGAACAGCCCAACATATGGAGAAGTCTGTATTTTAGCGAGGTCACGGTTCTCAGCTTTGAGTGGAAGAGGGGAAAATGGTGAAGACATAGTTGAATCAGAGGAAGAAGAAGAAGAAGGGGTGCAACCGGGTCAGATTCTGGATGAGAAAGTGCAGATTTCGACAGTTGTTCATGGTAAAGATCAAGGTGGTGGTGGTATAATAGCTGCCAGAGCCTCTCTACCGCGTGCGTCAAAGAATGCCCATAAGTTTGTTCAGGTGGGAAACAAGGTTACCTCTCAAAATATCCATTAATATGTCAGGTTTTTTCTGGAATATCCGTGGATTTAATAAGAAGGAAAAACACTCGGTAGTTCGTGAATGGTTGTCAAAAAATGCTTTTGATTTTGGTTGTTTGTTGGAAACGAAAGTGAAGGAAGATAAGGCTTCAGCAATTGTAAATTCTGTTTTCAAAGGCTGGAATTTCTTATCGAATTATGAGGATCATAGGCTTGGGCGCATCTGGATTATTTGGAAGTCAAATGTGAGGGTAATACCAGTCTATAAATCTGCTCAACTGGTCACTATTGCTGTATCTTTAGATGGAGGCAGAGATGAGTTTTTCTCATCTTTTGTCTATGCATCTAATTTCATGGAAGATAGAAAGAGAGTCTGGGAAGATATGAAGGCTCACCATGATTCACAGTTGATTAGAGGGAAGCCATTGATTATACAAGGTGATTTCAACGAGATTTTGGACGCGGAGGAACATTCTTGGTTTGATAGTCATGGTACTATGCCTCAAGGAATGAACGATTTCCAAGAGGTAGTAGGCTATTGTGGTTTGTTTGATCTCAGCTACCAAGGACCATTGTTCACTTGGACGAATAAAAGAGAAGAGGGGATTATTTGCAAGAAGCTGGACCGTACTTTGATAAATGATGCCTGGGTACACAAATATAATCAGTCGTATTGTGTGTTCGAGTCGGGTGGAATTTCTGACCATCTAAGATGTAGATTCTATATTAAGGAAGAAGCTGTGAAGCCGAAAGCCCCATTTAAATTCGTAAATGCTCTGATATCTCATCCTAATTACAAAGAAGAGGTGCAGAAATTTTGGTCGAGTTCAGATCCGTTGTACAGCTCGACTTCAGCACTGCGTATGTTTTCAAAAAAGCTCAAAGCTCTTAAACCGATTCTTAGAAGGTTGGGGAAGACGATGCTCCATGATTTATCGAGGCGAACAAAGGATGCATATGACAGGCTCTGTGTTTGTCAACAAGAAACGCTTTTATGCCCTACACGGAGAACATGAGAAATGAAAGCGAGGCAGATAAGGAATGGCAGCGATTGGTGAGTTAGAGGAGCGATTTCTATCACAAAAGCTAAACCGCCTTTGGTTAAAGGTGGGGATCGAATACTCGTGCTTTCTTCAATGCGATTAAATCAAGGGAGGCTGCGAAATGCAATTAGAGAGATTAAGTGCGAGAGATGGCGGTATAACTACGATCGGGATGAGATTAAGGCTGAGGCTGAGGGTTTTTTTCAAGAATTCCTCACAAAGGAACCAACGAATTTGGTTGAGGCTTCGGTTTCGGAACTGCGATGTCTATTGGATTATAGTTGCTCAGTGGATGAGAGTGCTAAATTAATAAGCGAGGTCACGGAGGAAGAAATCAAATCGATTCTTTTTGCCATGCCAAGGAACAAATCCCCTGGTCCTGATGGTTTTACCATGGAGTTCTATGTTTCGGTATGGCACATTATTAAAAGTGATTTTGTGACTGCAGTGAAGTCGTTTTTTTCTACTGGGTTTCTACCAACTGGAGTTAATTCAACAATGTTAGCCCTAATACCAAAGAAGATGGAAGCAATTGAGATGAAGGATTACAGGCCCATAGCATGTTGCAATGTCATATACAAAGTGATTTCAAAACTTCTAGCCAACCGCCTGAAGAAGATTCTGCCTCGATTCATTTCTACCACCCAATCAGCCTTTGTAAAAAATCGATTACTGATAGAAAATTTGCTTCTAGCCACGGAACTAGTAAAGGATTATCATAAGGAGGATGGTCCTTCGCGAAATGCTATTAAGTTTGACATCTCAAAGGCGTTTGACTCGGTTGAATGGTCTTTCTTGTTGAAGACGATGCAGGCCCTTAATTTCCCAGAGGTATTCACTTGCTGGATAATGCTATGTGTTACTACACCCTCTTTCTCCGTACAGGTGAATGGCGAGTTGGTTGGATACTTTAGAAGTCGGAGAGGCTTGAGACAGGGCTGTTCCTTATCGCCGTACCTGTTCGTTATCTGTATGAATGTTTTGTCGAGAAGGATTGACAAGGGAGCGGTTGACAGACGGATAAGTTATCACCCGAAATGTAAGAATATCCGACTAACTCACCTTTGTTTTGCTGATGATTTGATGGTCTTTACGGATGGAACTTTGAGATCGCTGGAGGGGGTAGTTCAGATTTTTGAGACTTATGCTAGTCAATCCGGGCTCTATATCAGCATGGAGAAATCGACAATATATATGACAGGAGTCACTGAGGATTGTAGGAATGATATTAAGAGAAGATTTGCATTTGAATTGGGTTCACTTCCTGTTAGATATCTGGGTTTACCTTTGCTAACCAAGCAAATGTCTCTGGATGATTGTAAACCTCTGGTGGAGAAGATCCGTGTGAGAATGGGTTCTTGGTCGAGCAGGTTCTTGTCTTTCGCAGTCGTTTGCGGTTTTGCTCGGTCATCTATAGCATTATCAATTTACGGATTGCGGCGTTTAGGCTCCCCAAAGCTTGTATAAAGGAGGTGGAAAAAATGCTCGGCATTCCTTTGGTCAGTCCGATCTTAACACAAGGAAGGCAAAATTGCATGGATAGAAGTACAAAACCAAAGAAAGAAGGGGGTTTGGAGTGCAAGTCGATGGAGGATGCAAACAAGGTTTGTGTGTTGAAGCTTATTTGGAGACTGCTCACTACTAAATCGCCTTGGAGCTATTGGGTAAGAGCAAATCTGTTGAAAAATAAATCTTTTTGGGCTGTAGATGAGAACACTTCTAAGGGGTCTTGGATTTGGAGGAAAATGCTCAAATACAGGGAGTTAGCTAAATCTTTTTACAAGAGGAAAGTGGGAAATGGTATTTCAACATCCTTCTGGTTTGATTGTTGGAGCTCTCTTGGTACGTTATATGATATTGTTGGGCAAAGGGGGACCATTGAGTTTGGTTTGTCATTGGAAGCCACTGTTGGGGAAGCAATGAGGAATAGGCTCAGAAGGAGATCTCGCCGCAATGGGTTTCTGGTTCAAATAGAGGATGAATTGGGTAAATATGAATGTGGTCCACGCATACTTGATGAGGACACACCTCTATGGCGGTACAAAGGTGATAGTTTCAAGGATTTTTTTCACTCAAAGGGGACTTGGGATTTAATCAGGCAATCAAACCAAAAGATTGAGTGGTATAAAGGTATTTGGTTTCGGTTTTCAACCCCTAAATACTCTTTTATTACTTGGTTAGCAATAAAAAACCGACTATCGACTGGAGATCGTATGCTGGCTTGGAATGGGAATGTGAATCCAGGCTGTTCATTGTGCAATGAGCCGGTGGAAACAAGGGATCACCTTTTTTCTCTTGTGGTTATTCAAGGGTATTATGGAGGAGCTTGGTATCGGGCATCATGGGAGTCGATTTTACAGTGCAATGGGAGGAAATCGTGGCTCGTATAGCGAAAGGTACTCCTTTCTTGCCTACCCTAGCTATTCGATACTCGTTTCAAGTCCTAGTATATTCGCTATGGAGAGAGCGGAATCAGCGAAGACACGGTGGGCGTGGTAACACTACCCAACAACTTAGCAGGATCACACACAAAATGGTAAGGAATCGTCTAAGTACCATGCAAGAGACAGGGGAACCGAAGTATGGCGAAGTACTACAGTTCTGGTTTTCAACAAGATGAGGTTAATTAATTAAAGTTTAACCTCCTAACCGCTATGTAAAAAAGGTTTTTTGAATATATTTTAACATATTTCAAAAAAAAAAAAAAAGAATGAAGTTGTAACATATTTTTTCTTATTTTCAATGTTAACAGATCCTTTGTACATAGATTTGATTCAAGATATGTATGGGGAAATGTATTTAAGCTTGATTATGTTGAACCTGTATTTGCTTGTGTTGATGGATTAAAACATCAATGTAATGAGATTGGCCTGCAAAATGTGATAGCCTGTTACTTTTTAGATGTATGTTTTTTTTTATTTCACAATGATGAGATTGTTGACTCAGTGTTTAGAATGTGTTTGAGAGGTGCTAGGCATATGAATGTGCATGCTGATTGCAGCATGAAGCCAAATGAATCCCAACCACAAGATCAAACCTAAACTCAAACCTAATAACTCTTGATCATGACCCTCCCAACCATCAAAATGAACCCATTGATTTTGGAACTCAAAGCCAACCAGACATTGATAACTTAATGTTTGATGTTGAGATACAAAATGATCAGCCTAACTTAGGGACTCAAACACAACTCAATATGGAAGATTTTGACAAATTTGATTGGGAAAGGACAGAGATTGAGGTCCAGAATGTAGAGAGGCAAGTAGAAAATAGTGAGAGGGAGGATTATATAAACTGGGGTGAGGATGATGTTTGCTGGGTGAAGATGATTTTGATCAGATATTTATGGATAGTGATGTAGATGAGGAAGAGGGGCAAGAAAAAAAACTGATGAGAGATGAGAGTTCAGATGATGATGATTATCCTTGTAATGAGGATGAATTATAGAAGTTAGATGCAGGAGAAAAGAATGTACTTGAGAGAGGAAATGAGTTGAACAGTGATGAGAGTGATGTGGAAGTCCCTAAGAAAAGGTTTAAGTTGTTCAATGTAATAGATATATTTGATCTAAAGTTGGAGAAAGGGATGAAGTTCACTGATAAACATGTGTTCAAGAATGCAGTGGATTCACATGCAATAAAGAAAAGGAGAAGTGTCAAATTTACAAAAAATGATAACATAAGAGTGCATGCAAAGTGTCGGAATCCTAAATGCAACTGGCACATTCATGCTTCCAAGGTTGTAAATGAAGAAAGCTTCCAGATACATGCATATTATCATATTCATAGGTGTGCAAAAACACGGAAAGTGAACAATGTGAAAGCAAAGTGGATGGCAAGAAGACACCTTAGCCTATTCAAAGATGCTCCTAACAGGAATACTGGGGCGTTTAGGATAGATGCAAGCAGAGAGTTGAAATGTAATGTGTCTAGATTTCAGGCTTACAGAGCTAAGTAGCTGGCCAATGAGATGTTGGAAGGGAATAGTGATGAGCATTTTTAGTTTCCTATGAGATTACATTGACGAGGTTAAAAGAACAAACCCTGGTTCTACTTTACTCCTAGTTGCTGATGATGCAGGGAGATTTGATAGGATGTATGTTTGTTTAGAAGCATTGAAGAGAGGGTTTCATAATGGATGTAGGCCAGTTATTGGAATTGATGGTTGCCATTTGAAAGGGCCATTAAAGGGTGTACTTCTGACTGCTGTATCTATTGATCCAAACAATTGTATATTCTCCATTGCATGGTGTGTAGTTACAGTTGAAAATGAAAATAATTGGAGCTGTTTTTTTCAGCATTTTGGAGCAAGATCTTAGGTTGGGTAGACATGAGGACTGGACTTTCATGTCTGACAAGCAGAAAGGACTCCTGAATGCATTTGACAAGATTTTTAATGGAGCAAATCACAGGTCCTGTGTTAGACATTTACATGGGAATTTTGTAAGGGCTTGGTTCACTGGGTCAACTTATAAGAATACAATTTGGATGGCTGCAAGAGCCTCAATAGAGAATGTGTTCAAGGCATGGATGAAGAAGATATAGGATCTGAATCCAAAAGCAGCAGAATGGCTTAGTTTGAGGAATCCAGAACATTGGTGCAGAGCATTCTTCAAGCATGAGCCAAAGTGTGACATCCTTCTCAATAATATGTGTGAAACATTTGACTTTTGCATTGATGAGGGCAGGAAGAAAGGAATACTGGGGTTGATGGAGTTTCTCCATGGTTACTATATGAAGAGGCTTACAAGGATGAGAGATAATGCAAGTGTCAAATGGAAAGGCAAGATTTGTCCACAGATTAAGAAGATTCTGGAAACACACAGGGAAAAATTGATCTTTATACAGTGTTGAGGTCCAATGACTACAACTACCAGGTCGATACAAATGATGGGGCCAGATATCATATAGACCTTAGAGCTTCAACTTGTGGATGTAGGAGATGGGAATTGAGTGGCATCCCTTGTCCTCGTGTAGTTGCTGTGCTTAGTAATCAAGGGAAGATACTGCATGACTTTGTGCATCCTTACTACTTTCAAGAAACATATACAAGGATTTATGAGAGTGCTATTATACCAATCAATGGGAGATCAGAGTGGAGGCAAACAAATATAATCCCACCATTGCCACCAGTTCCTACTGGAAAACATGTTGGGAGGCCTCAAACAAGTAGGAGACTTGGATCAGATTAGGTGAGACAGAAAACCAAGAAGAAGTGCAGAGGAAAACCTCCTCGTGAGTCCCTTGTTAATTCATTCAAGATGAAGAGACAGCAAACCACAGTGAATTGCAGATATTGTGGTGTTGTAGGGCACAATTCAAAGGGACGTGAATTAAAAAACTCAAATGAAGGTGCTGGGAGTACTCATGCAAGGAGTGAGGTGCAAAATGAGATGAGGGCTGACAAATCTCATAAAAGAAATCAGGTAATCAATAATTGTCATTCATTTTCATACATTCTTTTGTATGTGAGATATTTCACAACTTTATCTTGATTTTGTATGTCTGTATAGCTGAGCAATGGTAAATGTGCTTCAACCAGTCAATCATCAATGTCTAAAGAGAATGGTGAAAGCAACAAAAACTATTCTGCTACAAAGGTTTGACAATTGTTAATTTTTTCATGTTCATGATTTTTTGGCACAAACTCTTTTTGATGACATTCTGGTTTTGATATATACAGAGTAACAAGAGAAACTGGAGCTTGCTGAGGGTATGGCATCAACTTCTAAAGACACAAGTTCAAAGAGCATCAAAAAATGTGTAAGATTCTTTTTTGGATGTTAAACCTCCAATACTTATGCTTTTGAAAAAAGTTTGTATGAAATCTGTACTTTGACATCCACAGATGCAAAGTAAAGAAAAGGAACCAATTAAACCAACCACACCATATGTTCAAAGTCCACCGGTATATCCTGCCCCAACTCAATTTCTCAGAAGTGGACCATCTTTGGTGCAACAACTTGAACAAACTTCATGGGAAAAGGGCACTACACAGAGTCAAAATGTATCATCCATGGCTGTAATGTGTTTGTCCGGCCAAGGATTTAAAATCTGCCGCAATCGGAGAAGGCTCTAGTGAAAGTTACAACCAAGAAAAAGTAGTTAAATGAGATCTGTTTTATGCTAAATAATAAGTTGTAGTAATCGAAGTTGTATTTCAAGTTGAATTTTTAGCATCAATGGATATGTGTTTGTGTTTTGAATCTAAGAATATTTTATTTGTGATGGAATTTCAGGTGTTCTGAAATAGTGGTATTTCTCATTATATGTTTTGGCCTCTGGATTTTTGTTGCAAATTTCATTTTGGTTACTTCGTAGTCAAATTTGCATGTCATAAAATGTGCATATGAAACCAACTAAATTCATATGTCATTGAAGCAGCATAACATTCATCAAAAGAGAAAGCTTTACTAATCCATAATCATGTTATCAACTTCCATTCATTACAATTACAACTATAATCCAAACGAAAAACTCATAACAATGTCATCCATTTCATTACAACATATCTAAGCGACCAACCAACTTACAACAACAGCAAGAACAACCACTACGACTATCACTAATCCAAACGAGAGAATCATTCGACCATGTCCTTGCCCACCTCCAGCTTCATTTTTTTCCCTAATGATCTCAACAACCCTAATCAGGTGTGTAAGTCTTTCTTTCATTGATCCAATTTCTTCCTAGAGCTCCTTAAGGTGCATAATAATTTCAGATGTTGAACCATCAAGCGGACAAAGCTTTCCGAGGATTACGTCTGTCGACCGAGCAAAAGTAGGACTATCCTCCCATTGGAAAAAACTGCATCACTGTTGCATACCTTCTACAACAAAATATTATATTATTTATTAAAAAAAACTCACTGTCCACCTCACCAACCAAAATTCAATCAAAAAAAAAATCAGTGTCCTTCGGCTTCACCAATCGAAATGTAATTTACAGTCGCTCACAAGTTTCATAAACGACTTTATTAATAACACAACGGGGAGTGATTGACTTCTTCCTAACATAATACCCGAAAAATACTTGCATACCTTGAAGTTTGGACATGAGAAGTACCTCCTGTTAGGATTCTCGGGTGTCTTAGACGTCCTCACCCTGGCATTCTTACCGCAATTACATGTTAAATTTGCATAATTCGATGAAGAAGAAGACATTTGGTGGGATTCGGTTTTCTAGGGTTTGTATGAACAATTTGGGGAAGAAATTCGGGAATAAATTGGACAAAAAATTGGATAAACCCACGCTTTAATTTATATTGTCTCTGACTTATTTTTATTTATATTGCTTTTTCTCTTCAATTTTTATTGCCAAAATCGCACCCACGTTGTTGTTAATGAGTGCGATTCCGTCCACATAAGCATCTCCCGTGCCTAGAGTTGTAAACGAATCGAATCGAAGCGAATATTGTTGTAATCGAATCGAATCAATAAATTTATTTACAAATTCGAATACGAATATGAATCGTGTTCGAATATTAATTTTGATTTGAATTTGAATACTTGAACAATTTCACGAATTCGAATCGAATACTCAAATCTATAGATAAAGGAGATGAAGAATGACTCGTCGAGATTAAAGTTATTGCAAGATATATTTATGATAAACAATGTCACCTTAATTTGAAGTCGACTTCAATATGAGCCAAAACTCAACACATTTGACATGTATTTAAAGATTTAAGAGTATAATTCCAAATTGTATTAAGAAAATATACTATATACAAAATATATTTTTAGTTATATTATATATGTAAATATTTAATCGAATCTTTACGAATATCGAATCGAATATCGTAAATACTTATAAGTATTTGATTATTAATCGAATCAGAAAAACTATTTGTATTTGAATTCGAATCATAAAATGTCGAATTCGAATCACCAAATTTCGAATCGAATCACGAATCGGATCAAAATTATTTGATTTGTTTACAGCCCCGTGCCTGGCATGTGACATTTGGAGGGAAAATTGACAAATTTCAGTCACGTGCTCCGGCACCGGAGGACCAAAATTGCACTCTTATTCAAGTTAACGGACGAAAATTGCATGTTGTTAAAATAAAGGACTACCTTTTCGTTTGGGACAACTTACAGGACTAAAATTGCAATTTGGCCACCCTATTACAAAGGATCAAATAAACAGGCTTTTGGTAAAAACCCACCAACATAGTTGTGCATAATATAAGGCATCCAACCTCCAAACACTTGTTTAACTGTTATGTTGTGTTTCGTTCCTAAGCTCCCTTGTCGTTCTTTCAACTGATTCCTAATAGGTAGCGAACGAACTCCGTGTGCAGCGAATGTCCACCCTATCAATGATATACAGATTTAGTAACAAGTTCACAGCTCTTTCATAAGAGTCACAAATATCAATAAAATTGTGAGGTCTTACAAAGGTTTGGTGGTACCAGTTGAGTTATATGCTGTGGTTTTAAATATCTTTCATTTTATCTTCATTTTATCTACGACGGTTACAAAAAACTACTTTTAAGGTGTGCTTGATTACCCAAAAGAAAATCCCAAATATCTTGCAAATTGCCAACACCCCTATTAATAGGTGGAACTAGTACACAGCCAGTGTAATAAACGGTAACTAGTATAAAAAATTCAACATACATGCGAACAGCTCATTGTATATCATTATATTTTAGAAAAAAAAAGTATATTTTAATCTCCATACATAATGGAAAAATCTTTAAATAGTCTCAACATGATCGGCCACTAAAATAAGCGACATGGAAATAACACATAAAGAACCAAAATTGACACACACAAACACACACACACACATATATATATATATATATATATATATATATATATATACACACACACAACAACAACAACATTACCCTCTCCCACAAAAAACGGGGTAAGGGGAGATCGGATGTACGCAGCCTTACCCCTGTCTTAATACAGAGAGGCTGTTTTCGGATATATATATATGTGTGTGTGTGTGTGAAATAGCTTGATGCGTACATGTCAAAAAAAATACTGTTGGCTACCGATTTTCGATCAGCAAAGGGTGTTGGCGACTTCGTATTATAAAAAAAAAATCTGCAGGCGTCCAGGCGGCAACATTTGTCAGTGGTCAATGGCCTATGGATTCATGTCCAAATATTTAAACAAAAAAAAAAAAAAGAAAATCGGTGGTAAAGACTATGATAAGAACATTGGTTTTATTTGAACTTTTTTTATTTGTTCTTGAGTTAATTTTTTATGAAATCTTATAGTTAATTTTATTAAACGATATAATAGATTTTATAAAAATAAATAAATTTATTGTACATGTTAATTTATTAATTTTATTTGTCAGTCTTATCAAAAGATTTACTAAAACTATACGTTAATAAAGTATAAGAAAAAAGAAACAAATATAAAATATAACCAATGCAATTTACACATAAATTTGGAAATGTGATTATTATTTTAAAATACCCAGTTAGTATAAAATTTATCATAGATCTATTAATAGACTTCTTTGCCCCCCCACCCCCACCCCCACCCCACCCCACCCCCACCCCCACCACCACCACCACCACCACCACCACCATCATACGCACAATACATAGACATACTTATATTTTAATAAGAAAATATGGGGTACCCATTTTGAAATATGATAATAATAAATGTTTTTTAACAAAAATATATATCTTTAACAATATTTCTTCTTAATAATTCATGATTACTTTCTCATTAAATAACTGCAATTATTGATCTTGAATTTAATTAAAAGCTCGAATATAAATTTCTTCTAGATAAATGAAATTCATTCTAAGTAATTCATCAGATATTATAAAGTAAAGTTTGTTCTAGAAACATATTAATGATTTCATTCTATATAAAATGATTACAACTTAATATTGGACTTTTTAGTTGGAAATTTTAGTTAACTAAATAATTAATTTACTGATAATGGCAAAATTGATTTCTGGATAAATTAAATTAAAATTTTAATATCTAACATAATTTATTTTTCTTTTGTGCTTTAATTTAATAATTACAAATTTTTTACTCAAATATAAAACCAAGTTAATCATTTAATGTTCTAGTTAGTTGTACAAACATAATGTGTAAATGATATATACGGTTCTAATTGCCATATTTAAAAATTACATTTTTTACATATTTTTCTAATTGATTGGAGGAATTACAGATATGGGAAATTCAAATTATATAATTGATCAATAGATGAACGAGTTGATTAAATTGATCTAATTCATTGAAATGTGGCACTTTGGTTTCATGATTACTATATAGGGGGAGATTTGTAAAACAAAAACAAAGCTGAATTGTAATTTGAAGATTGAATGGTTTGTTTTGTACAAGGCTAAACTTCAAGGTTAGCATATGTAATTATATATATATATATATATATATATTAGTGGATGAGTTTGTTTTTGTGACAAAAATAACTTTAACGTCATCTAATCCAATTAAAGATATGCTACTTTACGTACGGTGTGCTATAGCTAGTATTATGTTGTTTCTAGCTCTTGTGTACAATTAGTTACACATTATTGCCCTTTTGACGTTTCTTGTGGACTGCATGGGCAAGAACAAAATTGCCAAATAGGTTACCCAGGAAATTTAGCGCAGTTCCAAGTCGCAACAAACAATTCTTCATCAAGTAACTTACACGTATAATATAGCTAATGTACTGATTTGACAAAAAAAAGAGTAAAAAGGGGAAATGACTCACCTTATAAGCAATAATATGAGCCACCAGCATCCCTTGATTACCCTCTTGAGCCAAAAGGGACATATCACCAATAAGATCTAAAACCTTGTGCCTGCAAGGCTCATCAACATAACGCAGCGGCGGATTCAACCATCCCTTACTCATGCTGCAAAATGAACATGTAGACCATTTATAAACCATGCAGATTTGCAAAAACCATAAAGAACGAGATTCAACCTCCTAAAGTTACCTATCATACCAAGAATGGTTCATTAGTACATGCACATTGTCAGAGACAGTGACGGGAAGCTAATAGAGGGTGGGGTGGGAGTTGGGGTTGGGGTTGGGGTTGGGGTTGGGATGGTATGAGCACGACCACGCCAACTGTAATTCCTGATTCTTTACTTTAGACATTGTCAATTTACAGATTTAGTAATGTTGGAACACTATATAAACTTTACATACTTAGTACGAGAGTGCCCCACAATGTGAGTCAGTGGGCTCTCACTTCCCCCCAGGAAAACTTGTTCAGTATAGATTGGTGTATTTATAGGACAATTCTTTTATGTTCATAAATATCCATGCAACTAGTTTATTCTGGCAGTGCATGAACATCGATATCGACACGCATTGCGTAGGGCGCAAGGGTTTAGTGGGAATGTCCAACTATAAGTTCCGCTCAAACTGTCACAATAGGGCCAGTCCGCCACTCCCAAAATCAAGGTCATATTATCATCTGGGATTCAAGATTGATAAAAAAACTTTTCTTTATGTTATTCCCTAGAAAAGACTCCAAGTAACAAAAGAAGACCAACTCGATGGCAATCATCAAGCTATCCTCATCATGGCTTCACCATCGAAGGACTCTATTTCATCAATTTTGCATATGAGATATACAATCTATAAACACTGTCAGCTATTTTAAAACTCTATCACAAATTTAAGTCAAAAAAAAAAAAAAAAAAACTCACAAAAAAAGTACAATATTTATTACTATAAAAAAGAGTCCAAACCAAGGAACAGTAATTTAACGGGGCATCACAGTTTTCTTTTTCTTTTTATTTTTCCTTTTTTCTTCTCTTTTACTAATATCCATCAGCAGCTGAATTTATACCAGTAAGTACCTCTCACCTACATATGATGGCGGTTTCTGCAGAACCCCCTTTAATAAGTCCTAAGTTTCGCATATGTTCCACCTGCAAAATATTCCTCCTTTTGAGTTTAGCGGTAGAAAATACACGTTACGGATAACATATATCAGCTAATTGTCTTAAGAAAAAAAAGTCTTCAATGTTTTAGGAAACAACGAGTCATCTCACAGTTACCCGACAAGAGAGTACAAAAACTACTCAGCAAATAAAATTAAAACAGAAAAAATCTACTCGGAAGTGACAGCATGTGGGAAGTGGTAGGGGAGAAAAAGGAAATATAAAAGGTCATTTATTTGATTCTTCTAGAAGAGAACATTTAACTTCTCATAGATACAAGAGAATTAGATTCAGCCGGCCAATGGGAATTCATATATTGCTGAATAAAATGCCAGCACATTCAGAGCCAAATGATGGTCATTTCTGTTGCATTATAATAATATAAAAACAGGGAAATGTAAAAAACACCGGGAAAATGGAGAAATTACCTCTTCATAAAGGCAAAAGGTTCTTGCTGAAGCTATTGCCTGAGAGTAGAAATTTTCATCCAACAATGTGGAAGAGAACCATTGACGACCAATAGTAGGTGCCTAAAAGAATATTTTTGCAAGAATAAAATTAATACAAGCATGAACTGAAGAGAAAAGGATTAGGGGTTTATGATGTCCCGCCGAATAAAAGTATGAATCACAAAAGGCCATTGTCATGTTGTACCAAGACTTTCTTCATTAGGTTCCCAAACCCTTATTGTGAGGGTCCAAGCACGAAAAAAGTGGCGTACTGTTGCCACACACCTTACCAAACTGAATTTGATCTCCTAGGGAACCCGACCAAGAGTAATAGCTACAGGAGCACACGTTTAATTACTAGTTTAGATATAAAAACAATTCTTGTCAAGGCATCAAAAGGCTTACCTGTGGGTAATCAATACCATACGTGATACTGACTTCTGGACAAGGGAATGCTGCTATAAAAGAATCATTTTTCATCACGTGAACAGGTTCGCTGAGATAAGGCGCTAATTTTTCACAACTTCCACCACCACTGTCTACAGCCACCTTCAGTCCTGCTTGAGTGATTGCCTCTACCCATTCTCTTGCTGACCCATCAAAGATGGGAACCTGATGGTTATGTTTCATAAGGTATACAATAATGATCAATTTTATGTTCTTTCTTCTACTCTAAAAATGTATTATTATCATCTCACAAACTCTAAACTAGTTCGCTTACTTGAATGAGAAAATTTATACCAAACAAGTTATCACTCAAACAAACTCATAGTGCACTATTAATTTATGTAGAACAGTTCATTGCCAGCCCTCACTATATTGCAAAGTGAAAGTTCGGCCATTTGCTCAGTGAGTGAATTGACTAAATCAATCATGATTTTATCAGGCAGAACTACTGGCTAATGTTGAATAGAACCCAAATAAACAAAGAAAATTCCAAGAATACCCAGCCTCTCTCCTATTGATGGAGAAAAGTCCCATATCATTGATCATTCCACAAATTTTCGTGTAGTCAAGATTGTTTCAAGTTCAATAGCCTATTGTTTCTGGTAAACTACCTAAATGGAGGAGAATGGTAGCAGTAATTATTGAACATGAGCTTTATTATTAGGATCCTGAACTTGATCCCATTCAAGTCTTGCGATGGAGAAACAATCATACCGTGACACCTTCTGCCACATATGAGGATCATTCAATCTCTATCTCCTTTGCTATCTCCCTGTTTTTCAACTTTCTAAACCCCTCTACTGAAACAATTCTTGTCATTCTAAACCTCAAAAGAAACCCACTTCAAGTAAAACTGATAACAAAAAATGTAGAGAATCCCAAATTCACATAAAATGAATTATCTGATGAATAATTGGAACAGGGTACTCGAAAGTATCAAACAAATCTCCAAATTAGTGATGATAAATAAATCTTAAGCCATTACTGATTAACCAACAATTCAATACACATCACTCAGACTCAGATATCGACTCGGATAAACAGTCAACAATTACCTCAGCAGAACGATCACAATCCCCGGATCCCTCAATCTCCAGGCGACAGTTATCAACACCAGTGGCCTCCAGAGCGGACAGCAGGTGCTCGACAGTTGAGATCCTGTAGCCATTCTGCGAAATCGTAGTGCAGAGAGGAGTCTCCTTCACAACATTATCAATTGACGCACGAATAACAGTCGACCGGAAAATGAAGCACCGGCCAAGGAGAGCGGCCGACGGTAGAATCTTGACGGTGAATACGTCGCCCGAGTGGAGCCCCCGACCCGTTCTCTCTATGCAATTCGCTACAGTTTGCTGGAGCTTGCCCGTCTGCAAGTAGGACGACTAGGGTTTATCAGTTCACGCGCGATAATGTTTGAGTATACAAGTGTTGGGTGGGGGGAATACAGATTTCCATGTGACTGGTGATAACAGCTTGAGAGTTTTGGAAGCGGTGGCGCAGCTCATTTGACTGCTTTATCCTGTCCTCTCCGATCAAGTAGTGTAGTTGTGACTTGTGTTTAGAAACTCTAAACCTGACAAGAAAGTCCCTCGTTTTTGTGTAAATTCTATAGAGCGGCAATCCGATATTGTATGGCTTCGAATGTTGGGCGATAAAGAAGTCGCTTGAGATCAAGTTGGAAGTGGCTGAAATGAGAATGTTACGTTGGTCATGTGGTCGCACAATGTTGGATAGAATCGCGAACGGGGTTTTCAGGAACGCGCTGTAAGTGGCGCCCATTCAGCGAAAGTTAGAGAAGGGAGATTGAGATGGTTTGGCCACGTCCGCAGGAGGCAGGCATCTGCCCCGGTGAGGAGGGTCGAGAGTTTATTGGTTGTCGGTGAGAGGAGGAGAGGCAGACCGAGGAGGACGTGGGAGGAGGAGCTCAGATTAGATTTGAAGGCCTTAAACCTTTCCGAGACCATGACTGTTGATAGGTGCGCTTGGAGGCGCCAGATCAGAGTTGTGGATTCTTTTGCAGGGAGCGGTGCTGTAGTTGAGAGCCTCAGGGTTGGGTTGTCTCGGTTAACTTTGACCTAGAGCATTGTATTTTTTTACTTTTATTGTATATTTTATCCTATTATCTTTGCGTGTGGTGTATTTTTGACAGGGAGCTGTGCGTTGAGCCAACCTCTCTTCTGTTAGAGCAGCGTTCATCGGGAGTGAAGTAGCCAAAATCCGCTTAGGTAAGTCCCATGTGGATTAAGCCATGGGCTCAGGTATGGTATCGAGCTTTTTAGAATCATTTTTTTTTATCACTCAATATTCTGCTGTGTACTAAGCTGGGGGTCTTCACGGAAACAGCCTCCCTACTGTAATAAGTAGGGGCATGGTCTGCGTACATCTTACCCTCCCCAGACCCTGCTCTGAGCGGAATATACTGGGTATGTTTGGTTTGGTTTGGGTTTAAACCTACTTTCTCTTGGAAAACCGCGAAAAAAATAAAGAAAATATAGAATATAAAGAAGTTATTTCTCTTCAAATCAATCTATATATATAATAGCGTTTCGGGTCTGAAGCACCACATTAAATCTTTTTCATGTGTGGCATTCTCCTAATTTTGGATTCTTAATTATCTAAAATTTTGGATCCCATATCAATTTAAAATGATCCTTAAACGTTGAATATATAATATCTAAATAGGTTTTCGATAGTTGAACCCTAGCTCTATTGTTTCAGGTATCAGTATATGGGTTTGGTATGAAAACGCGTAATAAATAGATATTTAAGTCAAATTTCGGACGGGTATGATTATATAAATTATAAACGGGTTCGAATGGGTGAATCATTGCCTCATTTTTTTGGTTTATCATTTTGTTCTGCCTCGATGAGGACCGAGTGGCTGAACCTAACTAATAAGTATAACTAGGGAGTTTTTTGCATTAATAGATTTGATTAAAAAAATATAATTTTATTATATATAGATATATAATATTGCTACACATCAAGAGCACCACATTAACTCTCCCATACGTGGTATTTTTTATTTACTAGATTTTTATTTATTTAAATCTTATATATAACCGTGATTTTCGATGACACTCCAATGATTGAATAATTTCTATATATTTTACCGCCCCATAATTATTTTACATCATTGCTTTAATTTGGTCATCAATTGAGTTGACCAAATGAATTGATTTATTCTTACTAGAAAATTTAATTTGGCAAATTATTAAGTAAATCTCATAGCCTAAATACGTAAGTATTTTTTTAATATCTAATTTATATGCATAAATATTATTTTTATTATTTTTATTTTTTAAGAAATTCGATTATCTTCACTTCTAAATAAATATATAAAGTGTCTAAAAGCAATACGAATTCAGAGTACCACAATTACTTTCTCTCCTACATGATTTTTTTATTTTTTATTCTTATCTATATATATATAATAGCGTTTCGGATCTGAAGCACCACATTAATACTCTCTCTTATGTGGCATTCTCTTAATTTTGAATTCTTATTTATCTAAAAGCTTGAATCTCACATCAAAGTATAGCTATATAAATTGTAAAGAGTTTTTGAAGATTGTATAATTCCAAACTTATACTAGGAATTTAAGTTTTAATCTTTTACTATTTATAATATTTATTCTTAACATTTACTTTACAATAGTTGAGTTTGAGATGAGTTAACCAATTACTATAACAACTTATGTTTAGTTATTTAAATTGTATAGATTTAAATATGTTTAGTAATTAGTGGATATTATATAGGGCGTCTGGGTTTAAAATGATAATAAAGTTTTCTTTTAATTTGACGAATACGTGTATATAGATTTTAAACGGGTCTGAGTGGCTGAACCACACTCTCATTATTTCATGTGTTACTATACGAATTTTTAACTCGAATAAGTAGTAAAATTATCTTCAATCTGGTTTAGGACGAGTACAAGTAGATGAATTCTAATTGAGTTCAAGTGGTTGAATCTTATCTCCATCATTTTTGTTTATTGATGTGTTTCGCTGTGGTACAATTCCAAGTGACTGAATCCTAAGAAAATATTAAATTATTTTTAAATTTTTACTTATAAATTACAATATAAAATGATTACTCGTCGAATTTCGACGGGCTATATACTAGTTTTCATTAACAACTGAAGCCTTATTTATAGGAAAACTTCAGATGGTATAAATATAATTACATAATTTTATCAGGGATATAATAGTCATTCATATATTATAATATATTATATTATTATGCACTTCTAGAAGAAGTGCGCATTTCAACATTCTCCTTGAATGATTATTTACATAAATATTTGTTGAACTAATTTGAAGAAAAAACAATGGGAGAAAAACTCTCAAACTGTTTGTATTGGAGCTTGTGCCAATCATATCATGTTGTATCATAATATTGATAGGAAATCTATGTTGGATAAAACTTCAGCAATGTGTAATCTCGTTAATTTGCTCTCTCTTATCTTGATAGTTCTCGCATGAGTATTCTTGTGTCATCTCAGTAAAACCTCATGAGATAAAAACTGGTGAATCTGGCATGTATATCATTCGTTGTTGGAGTATCCACGTGTTGCCTCATTAAAACCTTGTCAAGAAAACACGGTGTGAAAAACTTGATCGAATGAAAAAGAGTACAACTACTCCTTCTGTTTTCAAATCTTTGAGGAATCATCTTGATCTTTGTAGTGTTCCTCATTTTGCCATGAATATGCCTCGTTAAAACCTTATTAGGAAAAACCCAATGGGAAAATCCTAATGAAGGAAAAGGAGTACATTATTCATACTAATACGCCATTGTAGTTGCCTCGTTAAAAATCTTGCTAGGAAAACCCAATGGGACAAAATCTCAATCAAGGGAAAAAGAGTGCAACGCGTATTTTATGCAAATATGCCCCAGACATTTCAATAATCCTCCAAGAATTAGTATGAGTATCATATTTAGTGCAGTTTATAATATCGAACTTATATTGTTCGCAATATACTCCAAATCTCTTTTGGAGATTCCATATTAGTTGTGATTAAGCTGTCTCGTTAAAAAACTTGCTAGGAAAACCCAATGGGATAAAACCTCAGCCAAGTGAAAGAGTACAACATATAATTTTCTTTCACATCACCTTATTTTGAGTGACTGCACGCACTGATAATATGTTTAAAATCTCTCCAGGAGTCACTTTCAGTAAGCCCATATGTTATAATTTTATTATAAGGGCATATATTTCAATTTCGATGTATTTCAATATCTTCATTTCCATGGATTTCAATATCCAGATCTCATGGATTTCAATATTCTCATTTGTTTCATGGATATCCTTATTTCATTTATGGATATCTTCATTTCATTGTTAGCCTCGTTTCATGGATATCCTCATTTCATTCATAGCGCTACACATACCAATATTTATTTCCCCGTAGCAACATAACTTGCCGAGATATCTAATTATCATACTTCATAGTTATGTCTATATACTTCAAAAGTATATGCCTCCTTTTATCATTTGCTTTGATTTATATTCGGAGAATTATTATGTATTTATCAAAGAGTTGTAGTTGGTACCAAAGATTAATAATCTAGTGCATCTTTGAACTTCAAGTTCATATTTCAGTTGTGAGGATATAGTGTGATGCGTTTCACATATTTTAAACTACTAATACTCCCCCTCATGCTAAGAGATTTCTTGAGCACCAAACCCGTAAGCCAGTATCTCACTGTTCATCTTCAGTCATGGGATTTTATATATTATGTTCTCGATATTGGCTGGAGGACTTCGAATACTATGTCAATTGATATCCCAGTCGTATGCGCATATCTTGATCCTTTCTAGGATCTATTCAAGTTTATTTGGGATATATTACTAGCTTTATATGATCTGGAATATATGCTCAAACCGTGAGCAAATCATGTCGTAAATTTCCGATTACAAGTTATATACACATGTGACTATCTAGTGGATTGATAATATCTGGTAGTTCACATGTAGAGGAAGTGGGCCCATACTCCCCTTAATCTATTCCGAATTTACTAGGGATTCATTTCAAATATTGGCTAGTAGTGATATTAATCGTGAACAAATATTTGAAGACAATGTGCCTATATTACCATATAGATATTTTACCGACATATTCCATCATCTTTCGTTGCCATTATTGCACATCATTATCAACATGAAGTCGCCGCTTCCACATGTCATATTGTGTTCATTGCTCAAATAGAACCGCAGTTCATACGCTTCAGGATATGAACTATTCGAACGCAGAGTCAAATCTCATACGCGTAATTCCAATCTATAAATAGATTGTCATTGTGTTCACAATCACCCATACCGAGGGTTTGAATATCATAATGGATTCAATGCTTTCGAATCTTCGTAAATATTACCCATCTCTTCCAGTGAATATCATAACAAGAATTTATCGAGCTCGACTCGAAAGATTAAGGGTGTTAATGAAAAATGGCATCGCATAAGATATTCGATGGTTGATCAAAGCACAAATTCGATTATCTGGCGAATTTTTAAATTCATTTAAGTACATGCCATGTACAACTAGGAGTAGTTTTGCAAAGAAATAGAGAGCAAAAAGATTAGGTGGATGCTATAAATGTGCTCGGTGGACATGTGACACACGATGCAAATCTGTGGGGTTTGTATCTAAAAATCGAGAAGATAAAATAGCATTTTCAAGGATGGATTAAGTAAGGAATCTATGAATCATGATATCCAACAGATTCTTGATACACATCCCAGTGGATACGTTCATCGTGAACTATTGGCTCTATGGACACAATTTAAGGATGAACAGTAACGCTATAGTCATGAAATACTAGTATTAAAAGATCCAGTTTGTAAGTCCGTTCTGTCAAAGTTGGTATAAGATAAATAGCAAAATAATGCAAGTTGGTGAATATTTTTTTTCAATATTTAAATTTCTCAGCTGCCGATCGATAACATCATTTTCATTGAAAAATATAATATCATATGTGTCATTTTCTTTTGCAATTTTGTCAAAAAGAAAAAATTAAAAGTAGTGACTTATCTGCCGCTCCTTTTCCAATGAAAATAGTGAAGCCATTTGTCTTTTAGTAAGAAGTTTGTTCGTTAAATTTGATATCCACAAATCAAAAAAATGTATATCTCATAAAAGTATTTTGAAAAGTGTATGTATTTTGAGATGGAGTTCTCAAAATCCTTATATAGATTTCATCCAATTAAAACTGTATGTATTTTAGGTGGATCCAAACTGATAGGTCATATCCAGTATATGGAAATGGCATATCAATTCGTAAAAAAATTGGGAAAGCACAAAAATGATATATTGTATGGTGGGAGTAACCATATATTTTTGGGTTATCTTTCAGAGTCTGCACAAAATGAGAGAATAAGAGTAACAAGTGGCTTACACTTTCCCACAGTTAGACCCATTAGTATAGGGGGTTCAACTGGGTTGATGCTTCAAGCACAGTTTGTGCATGATAGTATGATGTATATGGTGAATAATAGTGATGCCTTTATTATTCTTCGAGGTGGCTATGGCACACTCAATGAGATATTCAATATCACGTCATGGGCTGAACGAGACTTTCATACCAAACATATATGCTTGTTGAATATTAATAATTTCTTCAGCGATTTGCTTGACTTTCTAGATCAAGGAGTAGATCACAAGATATGTGCTAACACAGTTGTTGATCTACTTATAAAGTTTCAAGCATATATTTCAGTTCAGAGTTTGAAAGTCCAAACTCATCAGCCACGGACTATTGGCGCTAAACGAAAAAGAAGTTTAGATCGTTTAGATCTTTCATTATAAACACTGATGTTGGGGGTGGCAGAGTTACGGAGTTTATACTCTCGAGACGCACCCCTGTCTTTTTATGGGTTTCATATGTATTTTCTTCACATTTCATATTGTCGAGTGTTTACTTCCTTTCAGTTAGTTTCGATATTTTCACTTCGACTACTTTGTGCTTCTCCCAGAGGAATAATATGATCATGCAAATACATTATTCTCACGAATATGTGACATATGCTTCTCCATGAGCATTATCATATCAATACGATTTCAATGATCACACCATGTGATATAATCATCATGAGATTTATTGAGCATTTATTTTTCAATGATAGTTTTTCATATCACTTGTCGGATGATCCCATCATGTTGTGTATAGGAATAGGATTTTCTTTGATTAATCGATTATAACTTCTGGTATCATTTGTTCAATATTCTCCATTCGTATTTAATAATCATGGAGAACGGATATTAGTTTCATCAACCGCTTCATCTTCGAGAGCAGGATTTTTTGAATCATTAATCAACTATTTCTTCATATTAGGATTACTTTCTTTCAACTGCTTCTTCAAGAGCAGGATTTAGATAATCAATCAACTAGTTTTTCAGAGTAGGATTTATTTTTATCAACTGCTTCTTCGGGAGCAGGATTTATGAACCATTCTTGTGGTATAACCGACCACAATGATGATATATAATATTTAAATTGCATATATGTAAAACCACTCATCTTGTGATCTTGAACTCATCACATAAGAGGTATAGTAAATATGTAAAATTATCCGTCTTGTGACAATTATATTTATCATATAGGAGGTATCACCATCCATCTTGTGATAATTAAACTTGTCACATGGGAGGTATCACCATACATCTTGTGGTAATTAAATTTATCACATTGGAGGTCACCATCCATCTTATGATCATTATACTATCACATGGGAGGTATTATAATATTAAACTACATAATGTAAGCTCAACAAATAGATGGTTTCAACCACCACTTAAAGATAATTACAAAGTCCCGAATTAGATTACTAAATATTTAACATGTTTCTTCTGGAGCAGATTCGTCCAACCATTTTCTCAAAGTATAATCATGTGGTAGCAGGTTGAATCATTAAAAGTCATCATCGACGCCAGTTGCTGGCATCAGTGCCGCTGACCGTCCCGCAATATTACACGTACCACTTTGTAAATTTTTATAGTACAAGAATATATATATCCACAAGTCCGTTTAAGATTTCTGAAAGAATCAAGATACTAATTCATATATTATTAATGAATTTTGATAATAATATATATTAAAAAATTAGTAATCTATATCAATATTGGTGTCAAATTGAAGCTCTCATAAAATGAATCACGATGGTATCAATAAAAATTAACTCTGATAATTTATACCTATTATAATTTAGAAAACCTAAATATAGGATTTAATGAATTAAAAAAATATTTTATTATTTTATATTTTTTTCATTTCTCTACTTCTACTCTTTCTTGTACGCTTTGCGTCCTCCCCCTTTTTTTTCTTTATCCTTTTCTTTTTATATATTTCGTTTCTCTTCACTCTTCCCCCTTCTTTTCTTCTTTTTTTATATGCTCTTCTTCTTCTTCATTTTGTTCTTTTTTGTTCTTTTCCTTCGTGTTACATTTTCTTCATCCCTGTTTTTCTCATTTTTCTTTATTTACTTCTTCTTCACCCGTGAACACACAGAGACATATTTACGCAGTTTATAGTTTGGGTTATACCGCTTCAAGCATTAATAATAATATATAAGGTACATAGCTTGAGGTCATGTCAGTCAAGTATAATAATAATATATACGGTACATATCTTGAGGTCATACCACTCAAGCATAATAATATTATATAATATATATAGCTTGGGGTCATACCACTCAAGCATAATAGCATATAATATATAAAGCTTTGGGTAATCCACACAAACAAAATGATATGTATATACAGAATAAAACCATAAAGAAGTTCCTACCGTTGAAACTCTTTAGTAAGTATTTGTAACACCCCCGAGATATTCGAAGTATATTACAGCGCCGTGGACCCCTACATGGGACCCACCAGGCTAAAACAAGAAAACACCACTCGATTAACCATCTCAGTTAGCGAGGACACACATTTAAATAATACAACATATAAAAATACGCCCGGAGCAACCGGCATAATAAACATCAACCGACAATATAGCAACTTTAGTTAATACAAGACGAAGTTCGGACTGAAAAGCCTAAGTACTCGCGAGTACAATCTATAAGTTTATAAATATGGAAAACAACCATATCGAAGGGACAAGAGAAATAAGAAGACTCGAATGCACATGTCAACGACCCTGGCCAACATCCTCGTACTGTCCCAGCGCCCGCTCGTCCTGCAGAACATAACCTGAAATCCATAACAAGAATTTCCCCAAAACGGGTCCCCAAAGGGGTTAGCAATTATTCTAGTACAAGTAATCAAGGAAAACCATTCGCTTACACGTTTCATATTACAATGCACCAAATCATTTCAAAACCAAAACAAGACATGTCTTTTCCGGAAACAAACAGTCAATCACATTTGCCTAGGACCGGGACGAAGCCACAAATCTCACTCGAGGCCTCTAAGGACCCTCCCGAGCTGGCCAGCTAAACAAATCACGCACGTGCATCACCTAGGACCGGGACGAAGCCACAAATCCCACTCGAGGCCTCTAAGGACCCTCCCGAGCTGGCTAGCTAAACAAACTCATGAATCCAGGGCTAATACCATTGGATTCCCTCCGCCCCGTCGGACCCTCCCGAGGTGAGCAAATCACACACAATATACATTACCATTTCACGTTAAGCATAAAGGTTTCCAAAAAATACTTGCCTTGAATAATTGACGACGCAACGAACGGAAAGGAAAATCACCGACGAACGCTAGAAACTGAACCTAACGATCCGAAGAACATAATCACAACCACTTCTAAACGATTACGGAAAAGGAATACTCCCGAAAACCCGCCTACGATTCATATATATTCGTATAAAAATAACAACGAGGGCGGACCACAACCAAACCCTCTCGATTTCACAAAAACACGAAAATATACCATGAATCCGTAGGAAAACTAATGATATCAACAAGATTAATCATATTCATCATGAATTAACCAACAAAATGGAACGAATCGGACGAAAATCCAAAAACCCCCCAAATTACCCAAAAGTAGGGTTCTAAGAGATTTACCCTGGATTGAGGATGAAGACACAAGTAGGTGTTGTTAATTTACTTCAAAAACTCAAGGTAAAAGACGCCTGAAATGATCGGAGGAAGAAATCGCCCAGCTCGCAGTAGAAGAAGGAAAGAAGAAAAAGTGAGCTGTTCCGGGTCAACTCCCTGGTTTATATAGCCAGGGGGCGTTAGCGCGCGCTAATCCTCAAAAGTTAGCGTGCGCTAACGGGACAAAACTCCAGTCCAGAAAGTTAACACCCCAGTCCAGTTCCCAGAGTTCTGGACCGCTAGCGTACGCTACCCGAAACGTAGCGTGCGCTAATAGCCTCTCGGTAGCGCGCGCTATCGGCCATAGCGTGCGCTACCTGGACATCAGCCGAGTCCAGAAGTAAACTGCCCAGCACTCACCTGACCCCGTTAGCGTGCGCTGCTGGCCAGACGTAGCGTGCGTTAACAGCGTCTCGGTAGTGCGCGCTATCGTCCATAGCGTGCGCTACCTGGGCACCTGACCGAGTCTAGTAGTAAACTGTCCAGTACTGGACAGATTCGCTAGCGCGCGCTACCAAATCAATCGTAGCGTGCGCTACTGAAGGATGCTTAGCGCGCGCTATACTATAATATTAGCGCGCGTTAGGCACATGATAAAAATGGTCCTCAACACCGAAACACGACTGAAACATCAAACGGAACCACAAAACGCATAATAACATAGAATGGATCCTCGGCAACCCCGAAGTGGCGGTTCCGAACAACAATTACGAGAATCAGATCACTAAATGACGGAAGAACCAATAAACGTAGAACTGGATGACAAAAAGTCTCGAAACAATTATTCTCAAAAATTAATACGGTTACACGAGGGTCACTAAAAACGAGAAATACACCAAAAAATGAAAATACCGGAAAAAAAATGCGGATATTACAGTATTAGAGACTTTGTGCTAATAACGTGTTAGAAAACTGCAAGAAACTAAAGAAAATACAAAGAGAATAGATAGAATATAGAAAAGGTATTTCTCTTGAAATCAATATTCATTAAGAACTGAAACCCTATTTATAGAAAAACTCCAGATGGCACGAATGTAATTACATAATTTCATCAGTGATATAATAGTCATTCACATGTTATAATATATTATCTTATTACGTACTTCTAGAAGAAGTGCGCATTTCAACACTTTCAAGTTATTTTTTTAAAAAAAGGGTCATATAAAATCTCTTCAACAAAAATTAAAAAACTTCTTCCTCTAAGAGGTGTACTCTCTTTTTCCTGCTCAAAATGCTACATTAGTTCAAAAATATATCTTTCAAAAAATATTATATTTTATTATATACTTCTAACTATATTGATATTACACTTTTTTCTTTACCGCCCTCAATTACTAATCACCGTCCTTGAAAATTACACTTTTGCCCTATTCATATTTACTTGATATTTTTTATTCTCTCTCATTTTATTTCTTCCGCCCAAAACAATCAAACATTCAAACTACAATCACCAATACATTTGGTCACCATCCCACAACCGCGAAAATGGACGAAAACACACCGTCGACACCTCCTGGGGAGATTTATTTTCTTTTTTGGTGGAAATAACGCGTGTGTCTGGAAAAAGCGTCTGCGCCATGGAACAGGCATCCAGGATTTTCGCCTGCACCATGGTACAGGCATCCAGAATTTCCGCCTGTACCACCATGGCACAAGTGGAAACTGTGGACGCTTGTACCATGGCGCAGGTGGAAATTTTGGACGCCTGTACCATGGTGCAGGTAGAAATTCTGGACGTCCAGACCATTGAGAGGCTTCTGCGAATTTCGCCTAAACCATGGGCAGGCGTCCAACGATTTCGCCCCATCCATTGAATGGACATCCGACGATCCCGCCCCAACTTTAGGCGAGGCGTCTGGCCTAGACGCCTACGCCATCGCCAGGTGTAAAGTTCAGACGCCCGCTCATAGTTTATGAGGGTTTTGTGGACGCTTGGGACAGAAAAAAGTACAGATCACGTACGGGTGTTTTTCCTTTGTCCGACATTGTTGTGCGGCAGTGGCGCGATGGCGAATCGGCGGCGGCGGTGAGAGAGTAGTGAGACAATAGTGAGATAGAGGGAGAATAGTGAGAGAATAGTGAGGTAGAGAGAGAGTGAGATTTTATTAAAAGGGTAAAATTATAATTTTTTAGGGCGGTAGTTAGTAATTAGTGGCGGTATTTAGTAATCCACTATAAAATCTCTTCAGCAAAAATAAAAAAACTTAAGAGGTGTACTCTCTTTTTCCCGCTCAAAATGCTACAATTAATTCAATAATATATCTTTTTAAAAATATTATATTTCATTATATACTTCTAACTATATTAATATTACACTTTTTTCAATAATTTTCATCATATACCCACCATCAATACATTTCTTTTTTTAATTTACATCACAGATTCACCGTTAATAATTACAAAATCTACATATCTGTCACATCCAATCATTCTTCTAAAATATACTATTTTCTTCTAAATGTAACACTTGAGCTGGGATGAAGGGAGTAAGATTTTTTTGTAAGGATGATGTGTTGTGAATGTTGGACCATGACTAACTACAATGGCCATGTCCGACCAATAGCGAGTACTAATTGTATTATTTGACATATATAATAGCTCAAATGTATTAATTGGTTTGACTAATCGTATTAATTATTTGTATATAAGTGTTTGGTAAAATGATTATAATTGATAGTTGCTTAATTTAGTAAAATAGCTAATAGGAAAATATTTATTTAGTTAATATATATGGTGAATATATTGAATATAATAACTAACATTACAAAATATTATCACAATTGAAATTTCTTGAGTAGTTATTTGACATAGTATATTAAATTAAATTTGCAAAAATAGATAAATTTTAATAGTAGTTGAATATCATATTAGTTGTAAATACAAAAAACTACCAACAAAAAAACTATCAAGAAAAAAAATTATAAATAATTCTCGTACGTAAAATGATTCTTATCCTTGAAATTCTTACAATAAGATGTAATATTTAGTTATTTCACAACAAAATTATCATTTTATATCAATGTTCACAGTCTTCTTTATGCAAAATACTTTTACCCATCTGTTGAAGATTTTAATTGTGATATAGAAGCTAATTTACATCCATATTTACCAAACAAGTTAATCTGAAGATTTGATCGATCAAACCTCTATGTTGGGATTAAACCCCTAATTTTGACTCCGACTTCTAACTTCTAAACAGGACCAATAGTTAACTTTTTATTAGTAGTGGCGATTAAGCTTATGTAAAAAAGGAATACAAAATTAACAAATTGTGACCACCACAAATGTTTATATGAATATGTTGTTGTATAATCGTTTTGTAGAGCAATTTACATACTCCGTCTTATTTCACCCACCCACTCTAAATCTAATAAAAAAAATAGTTATATTAAAAACTTGAATCAATTTTTAAATACATGTTCCGACTCCAATTCGAAATTTTAGTAAGAAACAAATTGATCTCAACCCTACTATATATGAACTTATTTAGTCGATGAGATAATATCACAAATGTACGGAGACAAATTACTTTGATTTTTAGATTCAGAACACAAGTTTTACGTATTCTATCAAAAGTACCACTAATGTATATGTATATAGGGAAAATTACATTAGATAATATAAGTTTGGGAAGTATTACACTAATAACATAATTAAAAAATAATTACACAACTGAAGATGATGAATATTTATTCAGCTAATAGTGGGATAGTAGGTATCGACTTTTTTTTTTTGTATATGGCTCTCTCTCTCTCTCTTTTCATTTGTTTTTCTTCTTCACTATTATAGATTATAATCTCTCTCTAACTCGTTGAATCCAAGCCCATGAGTGTGGTGCGATCGGACTCAAAGCCACAACCCGTGAAACCCTAACTCTTGATGGCAATTGCGAGGTACACTGTAACACCCCCAAATTATTCAGGGAATATTACAGCGCCGTGAGCCCCATCGTGGGACCCACAAGGCTATTTATACGTGGAACTATGAACTTTGATCGAGGAGGTCCAATACAATGAAAAGAAGGACAATACAAATGGTATTCAAACCATATCCAATATATCCAAATACAACGCATCTCAATCCAATACCACAGCAACACAGGCCGGAACATCAAGGAAACTGAAACACAGTACTCGAGTATTCAAAAACCATTCAAGTACAACAACGCTGAATGAAGGAAATACAAAACATAACCAGAGACAAAACACAGCATCACACTTGCCCATCATCTTCATGCCGACCCGGTACCCGCCTATCCGCTCTTCTGGATCCTGAAATACATGAAAAATATTTCCCCCATAAAAGGGGTTAGCCGTCGAATAGCTAGTACAAGTATATCGAATATGAAACACAATACTTCTCGACAATAAAGTGAAAGTAGCCGTCAATTCATCATTTCAAGACTAGTATTCCGGAATAACTAAATCTCATTTCAATACATACATGATTAACCATGGAACCGCACCAAAGGCAACGGAACCCTCTGAGGCCCCGTCGGACCCTCCCAGAGTGGCTAACCCAAACTATTCATGGCACCACACCAAAGACCACGGAACCCTCTGAGGACACATCGGTCCGTTCCAGAGTGAATATATACAATCATACAATTCATATACCTCACTTTCAAAGTCGAGAACGTACAATCATAAACATGTACTTGCCTTTGAGACATCGAGAATCGGAAGGAAAAGAGTATAAGTTCGGTAGGTCCAAGAACGCACTTCCGGCACCTAAACGATTCGTAAAGAACACGATAATCAATAATCCATACTCAAATCACACGAAGAAACTCCCGAAACCCGCTTACAATTCACGAACTACAAGGATAATCACTTAGAGGTTTGAAAATCACCCAAACCCTCTCCAAACAAGGTACAAAACCATCCATATTGTAACACCCCCGAGATGATCAGGGCATATTACAGCGCCGTGGACCCCACACTGTGGAATCCACCAGTCTAACATACTGAAATGACATTCGACAAAGACATACATCATCAACAAAACGACAATTTCACAATCCACGACATTCAACACCAAAGGTTGAAATTCAACAATACAATTTGACATCAAATCCACTCCCCAAAATGGGTACACAACATTGATAAATTCAATAAAGAAGTACTCGAATACGTAAGCAAATGACATAATAAAGAAATCCCAAAACAAGACACCAATAGACAACCACTGAACATAATCACGCCTGCCCATCATCCTCGTACGGCTCGCATGCTCGTTTACTTCCATGACCTGTACCTGAAATACAAAAGTATTTCCCCCATTTAAGAGGTTAGCGACAACTGCTAGTGCAAGTACAATCCATTTGAACTACCATTCTAATCAGATGAAAATATGCGCCAAAAATCACTTTAGAAATCATTTATATTCCGGAATATTTACGGTGCACAAGCACAAAACACATTTCTCCAACAAAACAATTCAAAGTTAACCGTTGGTACGAGACTCACGGCCACCGTTCCCCGCAGAGCCCCGTCGGACATCCCTGGGTGGTTAACCATAGTTCGTGATACGCACACTCACGGCAATACATATCCCTAGAGGCCCCGTCGGACCATCCCTAGGTGAACATACACATATCCATCCATACAACCACGAAAGCCATAATTCAAATACTAGAACGCGTAAACAAATGTAAAGTACTTGCCTTTAAGACATCTTCGAAGAATTGGGAATGAATAACGACTACGAACGATCCGGATGGAAAACGACGGTTCCTAAACGAAGGATTAACATAACTCAGTCCTAACGGACAACAATAATCGAAAGGAAAACGCCCATAACCCCGCTTACAAGCTATGACAATAAACGTTCAATCGATACGGGCGAGGGTTTACGCAAAATCTCCCCGAATCGATAATTCGTGGATTAAACTCGATGAAATCGGATTGGGAATCACCCAATAACAACAATTGGTAAGGAATAATACAACATACTTGAACAATTCAAGATTAATCAAGCAAAACCCGAAAAAACCCCAACATGGACAAAGTTACGGTTCTAAGCTATTTACCTCGGATTCGAATGGTGTAGGGTGATCTTTTTGATGATAATATGTTACCACAACACCACGGTGATGGAAAAAGAAGAACACACGGATCGAAGGTGGTAGAAATCGCCCTCTGGTGTCGCCCGACGAAGAAAATGAAAGAAAAGGATGAAAAATGAGGTGTTGACCTCTGCCCGCTGTTTTTAAAATAGCAGGCTGTCACGGCCGTAACAAGGGCTGCATTACGGCCGTAACAAGGCCAACATTACGGCCGTAAGGAATGGAGTGTTACGGCCGTAACACTCCACTGGACAGCAGTCTAAGAAGCTGCTGTCCGAACTGTTCTGGACGACTCTGAAACCCAGACCTGCTATCGAACCAAAAATATGATTATGAAGTATATTCGATGACGAACCTAACCGTAACAAGAAAATACAATTCCGACTAACGGGGAATCCAAAATACGACAAAGAAGATGAAATTCCATAAACTTATAGGAATTTACAAAAATGGCCCAAACGCTCGAAAATCACAATACGACGTCGGATTAACAAACCGAAAGTCACAACACGAACAACTCAACCATACGAACTCATGTAAACCAAGAAACAACGAAAACGAACAAGTTTCATGAGAATCGAACGTACATACGGCAAAACATAACATAGAATGGAATTTCGTAAAAACACCTCCGAAACTCGTCCAAATGGAAAAACTCTAAGAATAAAGTAGATTCGACATGTCGAAACGGTTACAAGCGAGTCGATAAAAATAGACATACACCAAAAATGGAAACTGCTAAAAATGGAAAGGTACGGATATTACACATATAATCGTAGAGAAAATTGGGTACAGGGTAGATACATCATAATCTCAAAGGTTTCAAGCTCCAAAATGGATAAATAGGACGAATCAAAGAAAATCCCTAAAAATTCCCAAAACTAGGGTTTTAAAGATTTACCTTGATTTGGAAGATGGAAATGGATTAGATGTTGTGTAATCTTTGTTATTCAACCAAATATGATGATAGTTGATGAAAATCGCCCCCCAAATCGCCTCCAAATCGTCTTCTCTAGCTTTCCCGTTGGAAAATAAGTGAAAAGAATGAAATGACGAAGAGCAGGGGTTGACCCGCTCTTATATACTGCGTTTTGTCTAGCGCACGCTACACCTCAATATTAGCGTGCGCTAACGGGGTCACACGGTAGTCCAGTGGCTAATGCCAGCATCATTAGCATGCGCTACGTGTACTGTAGCGTGCGCGCCTTCCGTTATCATGTGCTAGTCGATAATTAGCGTGCGCTACCTGGGAGTTGGTGCCCAGAAATTTGAGTCTAGAACATACTGTCATCTGCCCCGCTCGAGCCTTAGCGTGTGCTACCACGATTGCTTAGCGTGCGCTACTAATAGAGCTAGCGCGCGCTGTCTTCTACACATAGCGTGCGCTACGAAATCTCCATTCGAGTCCAGTACCTACTGGACTGTGCCTCAAATACACTAGTAGCGTGCGCTAATGCTGACAGTTAGCGTGCGCTACTAGTACTTAAATAGCGTGCCCTTTTAAAGGAACGTAGCGTGCGCTACGCTTCACACACAGGTGATAGCATCGCAACAAAGATCCAAAGCAGCAACGATCCGAACAAGAAAGAGTAAATTCCAAATGATATGAACTCTAAGATCAACATCGACAACATCTCAAAGTGTTTACAGAGCGACAAAAGAGGAAGAACGGAAAGGTAAAATAATTGATAAAAATACAGGTATTACATTCCCCCCTTTAAAAAGAAGTTTCGTCCCGAAACTTAAGAAATAAAAAGTTCGGGGTAATCCGATCGCATCTTCTCTGCCGTCTCCAAAGTCGCCTCCTCGACTCCATGTCTCGACCATTGCACTTTAACCAACGGGATGACTTTGTGCCGAAGTTGCTTCTCACGACGTTCAAGGATCTTCACCGGCCTCTCCGGAAAAGTAACATCCTCGACTACGTCAATCTCACCATAGTCGATAACATGACTAGGGTCCGGCACGTACTTTATCAACTGAGACACATGAAAAATGCTATGGACATGACTCAAAGCTGGAGGCAACGCCAAACGATAAGATAAATCTCTAACCCTGTCCAAAATTTCAAAAGGTCTGATATATCTTGGACTAAGTTTTCCCTTTTCCCGAAGCGGAAAACTCCTCTTGTCGGCAACACCTTGAGTAGAACATGGTCTCCCACTTCGAATTCTGAAGGTCGACGACGAGTATCAGCATAAGATTTCTGACGGCTCTGGGCAGTCAACAACAGGTCCAGGATAACAGAAATTTTCTCCTTAGTCTCCATCAACATATCTGGTTCCATTCCGACTAGCTACGAAGTCTCGTCCCAATATAATGGCGATCTACACCGCCTACCATAAAGTGCCTCGAATGGTGCTATTTTGATCGACGCATGCCAACTATTATTGTAGGCAAACTCGATCAACGGCAAGTGAAGCTCCCAATCATTACTCCAGTCTAGGGCACAAGCCCGCAACATATCCTTCAATGTCTGAATCGTCCGTTCCGTCTGACTGGGGATGAAAAGACGTGCTTAATCTCAACTTGGTACCCAAATCCTGATGAACGGACTGCCAAAAATGCGATATGAAACGACCATCTCGATTGGAAACAATGGTCTTAGGGGCACCATGCAACCTGACGATCTCAGCTATAAAAATTCGAGCCAATCTCTCCGGTCCCCAATTATCCTTAATTCCTAGGAAGTATGCAGACTTGGTCAACCGATCGACGATTACCCATATCGTATTCATTCCGGCTCTAGTTCTCGGCATCCCAGTGATATAATCCATAGAGATATCTTCCTACTCCCACTCGGAGATGGGAAGCGGCTTCAACAACCCTGCCGGTCGTTGATGTTCAATCTTGACTTGTTGACATGTCAAGCACCGTAGTACAAACTCCGTGACATCTTTCTTCATATTATTCCACCAAATATTTCGTTTCAAGTCCTTGTACATATTACTCGTTCCAGGATGGATTGAGTAAGGCGTAGCATGAGCTTCTCAAAGAATTCTCTGCCTCAACTCTAGATCATTCGGAACACAAAGCCTGCCTTGATATCTCAGAATACTATCCTCGTGAACCATAAAACCAGTGGCTTTTTCTTTAATTACATCTTCCTTCAGTTGAGAGATCATCGAGTCACTCCACTGTTTCCCTTTGATGTCGTCAACCAAGGACGAAGTAATTTCAAGAGTGCACAACTGTCCTTGCACTCTTTGAAGCCAAACTTCTATTCCTTGCTCGATTAAATCCTGACGAATCTTCGTCTGAACTGTAAGAACCTCAAGCATCTGAAGCGATGCCGATTTGCGGCTCAAAGCACCCACGACGACATTGGCCTTTACCGGAAGGTAATGTTGGGATAAACAATCTTGTATCGAACTTTTGATAAAGTGCAAACATACAACAAGCAGCTGTCTCGAAGATGATCGAAGTTGTTGGAGTAAACAATCCTGTATCGAAGTCTTCTCAAAGTGCCGACATACAGCGAAAGTATAAAGAGCCATCATACATCAAGAAATTCATATGCCAATATGACGCTAAGTATGGAAGCTGTCCCAAAATAAACATACAGCGTCCTTCCATACAGTATCGATCTAAGATAGCCTACAGCACATAGCCTACAACATTATGTCGGATACAGCATACAGGCTGTAAGTATTGAGATCTCAATACTTATCCAAACAGGACTGAAGACCTTTGAAAACGGAATTTGCTTTATTCACTAAAAGTCAAGTCCCGTTTGAAAACAAGTATTTAAATACTTAAGGGATAAAGTATTTAAATACTAGCCGACACAGATCTTCAATCAAGGAGCAAAAACCGGATCGTGTTTTATTCAAAACACTCAACACGTTGAAACGGACTATAGGCGCAATGGATCCATTTCCAATGGATCTATTCAGAGGCTATATATATCCCAGAGTTTGAAGATCAGTTTAACCAGCACATACAAGCTTACAAGCAATACATGAACGATCTATCGACTGAATATTCATTATCATAAGATCAAACTTACAAGAGCAAAGTATATTTCTTCCAAGTATCATTCATATATGATAAGAAGAAATATACTCAGTCAATCAAGAACAACCATCATCAGCTCAAGAACTTCATCAACAAGCTGCTGTTCTTACCTGGTTACTTTATCTTTTACCTTTGAGTAAAAACCTAGTTTTGTGTGAACTAAAGAAGTTATTCTGACCTGTGTGGGACAAATAAGACGAAGCTTTGGAACTGTGTGTGAAGAAGAAAGTCAAGAGTTAGCTTTGACCAATCTGTGTGAATGGTTGAAAACGACGGTCCTTGTATCAATATGTGTGAACGATATAAATGATAGGTTTGATTATAGACATGTAGTTGTGTACGTAGTGTTTATAATAAATATTTTCACTCCTGTGTGGAGGACCAGTGGACGTAAAGGGGTTTACCTCGAACCACTTTAAAACAGCGTGTTATTTACCTTATGCACTTACTGTTTTCATAACTGTGATTATTTTATAATTATACACTGCATACCCTGTACGCACCAAGCAAACAGGAGATTAGCCCAGTTGCTGCTGTATTTACAGCAACTTACTGTTTCAAGACTTTCGCTACGCACTCTAATCTGAATCGTACAGCTTGTTGCTAAAATCTTTCCAATCTGTATTCTGTATACTTAGTGGCCAACATTAAAAATTTCCAAACCGTAATCCTTAATCAATTTCAACCAACGTCTTTGTCTCATATTCAGCTCTTTCTGACTGAATATACTTCAAACTCTTGTGATCGGTATAAATCCGACATGGAGAGCCATACAAATAATGCCGCCAAATCTTAAGTGCGAAGACAATTTCGGCCAACTCTAAATCATGAGTAGGATAGTTCATCTTATACGGCTTCAACTATCGTGACGTAAAAGCTATTGTCTTATCATGCTGCATAAGCACACATTCAAGCCCTTGTCCCGAAGCATTGCTATAAACTGCAAATCCTTCGCTACCTTGTGGTAAAGTTAAAATCAGCGTTGAGGTCAAACGTCTCTTCAGCTCATCAAAGCTCTGTTGTCTCTCGGCAGTCCAAACAAACTTTTTTGTCTTCTGGAGTAATTGCATAAGTGGCCGAGCGAGTTTTGAGAACCCCTCGACAAACCGACGGTAATACCCAGCAAGACTCAAAATGCTACGAACTTCTTTAACATTTTTAGGCGATGCCCAATCTAGCACTGCCTCAATCTTCTGCGGGTCTACACGTACCCCTTCGGCGGAAATGACATGGCCGAGAAACATAACTTCTTTCAACCAGAACTCACATTTCGAGAATTTAGCGTAAAGGTGTTCGGCTCTCAGAACATCTAGTATCAAACGCAAGTGCCGTGTATGCTCCTCCTCATCCCGAGAATAAATCAAGATGTCGTCAATAAAGACGACCACACATCTGTCAAGGTACTTGATAAATATCTTGTTCATTAGTTGCATGAATACTGCCGGTGCATTAGTCAATACAAAAGGCATGACCACAAATTCATAATGTCCGTACCTCGTCCAAAACACAGTCTTCGGTACGTCGGACTCTTTCACCCGGAGCTGATAGTATCCTGATCTCAAATAAATTTTTGAGAATACTGCGACTCCCTGCAACTGATCAAATAAATCGTCTATACGAGGCAAAGGATACTTGTTCTTGATGGTCACTTTGTTTAGCTCACGGTAATCAATGCATAAATGTAGTGAACCATCCTTCTTCCTCATAAAAAGAACAGGCGCGCCCCAAGGCGAAGCGCTCAGTCTGATGTACCCTTTCTCCAATAGTTCTCCCAACTGATTCTTTAATTCTTGCATCTCGGAAGGTGCCATCCGATAAGGTGCCTTAGAAATCGGAGCCGCGTCAGGCTCTAAGTCCACAGAAACTTCTATCTCTCGATCCGGCGGTAATCCCAGGAGGTCGTCCGGAAAGACGTCGGGATACTCATTAACAACCAGAATCGAAGATAAATCAACTTTGTTCCCTTCCGTCTTCAAAGCATAACACCAATAGCCTGTGCAACCTTTATTCAAAAGTTTTATGGCCTTCATGGCGCTGATAAGCAACTTAGGTTGGCCCAACTTACGTCCCAAAAATGAGTACTCGGATCCATCTTCAGTCATCATAGTGATGACCTTAGTACGGTAATTCATAATCACTTGGTGACTATCAAGCCAATCCTCGTCGAGGATCACATCCTCGCCCTCCATATCAACCACAATCAAGTCCGACAACCAATCCATACCGGCTATATTCACCGAAAATCTCTAATCTCCCGATTCCCCACGATTCTATCCCCGCTAGGTAGTTTCACAATAAAGGGATCGCAAGCAGTCATACAAGTTATATTCAAACGGCGTACACACTCCAAGGAGATGAAAGAATGTGTAGCACCTGAATCAAAAAGTAAACGAACTGGATGAAATAGGATATGAATGGCATCTGAGGCCACCGCCGCATCGGGTTCGTCTACTCGACGCATCTCATAGACTTGTGGGTGTACTGAACCGACGCTAGAATCTCCCCATCTAGCGTTCTGAATCCGTCCCCGAACCCTGCTGTAACTCTGTTGTGACTGTATGACTGGTTGGTGCTGATTCATACTCTGATCTATAGGCGCTGGGGCTGAAGCCCGAGTGCCCACAGTCTGATCTTGTTCGAGCCGATAAGCTGCTATATGCCCCATCTGTCCGCAAGTATGGCACTTCAGAGGTGGGAAGTTGCACTACACATTGATGTGGCCTGGATGACCACAATTAAAATAGGTTACCAGGCGAGTTGAGGTGCTCGGAGCAGAACGAAAACTCTTACTCCCTCTAAAAGAACGTGACGACTGCCTGACAGAACGGTTAGCCATCTGGGGTTTCTGGAAGTTTCCAACTTTAGAGCCATAAAAGTTACCAGCGGTCTTTTGCTTCTTCGATTCTTCCATGGTATCATAGTGGGGACTCAACATGTCATAGGCCAAAGCCCTGTCTTGGTAATCCTTCAAGGTAGTACAAGCAAACCCGGCCATATAACGCCGTAAATCCATATTCATCCGCATATCAAAGTAACAGATCTTGTCACGCTCATCCCGCACTTGATTCTTCACGTGGATCAACTGTTGGTTGTACTCCACTATCGTCTGTGAGACTGGAATGTTCTTCGGCTTAGCCTCGAAAAAGGCTCGGATTTTGCCTTCTTGTACTGGCCAAGGACAGAACTTGGCCTCCAGTAGCTTTTTAAATTCTCCCCATGAAGCAGCATGATACTGTGGCTTGATAACTTTCCACCAAGTTGCGGCTTTCTTGGTAAGGAAGTACTGAGCAATCGGTACCTTCCTCACTTCCGGACAATCGACCGCTTTAAACACTTTCTCTAACTCCGCTAACCCATTTTCCAACCCATCGGGTCTGTAGCACCGCTGATTGCGGAGTGTGCATGCGGATCACATTCTGAAGCAAGGCATCCGATGTCGGGTTCGGATTGTTCAGTTGAACGGCTTGGGCCAGGATAGTCATCTGGTTGGCCAATTGCTGAAGGACATTTGTGACTCTAAAATCTGCGTTATTCCCTTGGCCGGTCGACTGGTCGTGATGATCGGTATCAGGATGTATTGAGTTAGATAAGCTAGAAGTGGTCAACCCCGCAACGGAACTGAGGGAAGCGGCCGCGCCACGTCCTCGTCCGAGTCCACAACCACGACCTCGCCTTTGTCCCCTATCAGCAGACATTCTGAAGGATACACAGAGCACGTAAGTATAATTCAAATAACACATCATCGAAGGTACCGATTCCCAAAATACCAATTCAAATGTAAAACAATTACGGAAACTGATGAGTCGATTTTTGATCGTCTCATTATGTTCTATTGAGTCGTGCTTTTGTTTGTTTTTAAGTGTTTTTGCTCTTTTTACGCATGGTATGTTGTGTTTTTATTTTTTACGTAGCCGAGCGAAGATTGTGGTGAAATATGTGCTTTTATGGCCAAATATTGGAGTTTATGACGATCAAGAGCAAGAACGGGGCCTAGACGATGAAGATTGAAGTAATGTCCGTCGTATTTTATAATTTCCAGATTAATCACTTCGAATTAGTAAGTGTTCTATATATATACGGATTCCTCGTGAAATCAGCTTCGCAACGGTATATTGTACGCTAAATTCCGATGTGTATTTAGAGAGATATGGCTTCTAAACCACAGCGTCACAGTCCGGACCGCGCCCGGATCGCGATCCAAGTTCAGACCGCGCCCGGATAGCGATCCAGAACTCAGACCGCGAGGTAGCTTGTTCTGCTGAACACCCGGATCGCGATCCACATCAGCCGGATCGCGATCCAACCCCTGTTTGCGCAGAAAATGCGATTTTCTGCACTTTTAGCGATTTTTGATGGGTATATAAGGGGAAACCCTACACACAATTTGGGGGAGAGCCAAAATACACTCTTAGAACTCAGTTTTTACCATTTTTCTTGTATTCTAAACATCTAGAGATACATTTGAGTGATTTTCATTCCGTGTATGAAGATTTGTTAGTTTTTGAAGGAAGAACATCAAACCTTACTCGGGCTTCGATTTTGTTTTCGCAAAGGAAGATTTCTACCATGTTTTATTCTATAATTTTTGCTATTATTGTTGAATTGATCATGAGTATCTAATCTTATCATATGGGTGTTTAGATTGAACCACACACATGTTCTTGGTTGTTAGTTTTGATTGATTATCCGGGTATGAGTTTGGGATTGTTCCTCTTTCTTTGTTCTTCGTAATCTATCGGTGTTCTTTGTTCTTTTAGAGAATTACCCCATCAAAGGGTATTCAAACCATATCCAATATATCCAAATACAACACATCTCAATTCAATACCACGACAACACAGGCCAGAACATCTAGGAAACTGAAAATAGTACTCGACTATTCAAAAATCATTCAAGTACAACAACGCTGAATGGAGGAAATACAAAACATAACCAGAGACAAAACACAGCATCACACTTGCCCATCATCTTCATGCCGACTGGTACCTGCCTATCCGCTCTCCTGGATCCTGAAATACATGAAAAGTATTTCCCCTGTAAAAGGGGTTAGCCGTCGAATAGCTAGTACAAGTATATCGAATATGAAATACAATACTTCTCGACAATAAAGTAAAAGTAACCGTTAATTCATCATTTCAAGACTAGTATTCCGGAATAACTAAATCTCATTTCAATACACACATGATTAACCATGGAACCGCACCAAAGGCAACGGAACCCTCTGAGGTCCCGTTAGACCCTCCCAGAGTGGCTAAATTACTTAGAGGTTTGAAAATCACCCAAACCCTCTCAAGTCCGAACAAGGTACAAAACCATCTATATAATAGCATAGAAAACATGGGTACGGGGTAGATACATCATAATCTCAAAGATTTCAAGCTCCAAAATGGATAAATCGGACGAATCTATGAAAATCGCTAAAAATTCCCAAAACTAGGGTTCTAAGGATTTACCTTGATTTGGAAGATGGAAATGGATTAGATGTTGTGTGATCTTTGTTATTCAACCAAAGATGATGATAGTTGATGAAAATCGCCCCCCAAATCGCCTCCAAATCGTCTTCTCTAGCTTTCCCGTCGGAAAATAAGTTAAAAGAATGAAATGACGAAGAGCAGGGGTTGACCCGCTCTTATATACTGCGTTTTATCTAGCGCACGCTACACCTCAATATTAGCGTGCGCTAACGGGGTCACCCGGTAGTCCAGTGGCTTCTGCCAGCATCGTTAGCATGCGCTACATGTACTGTAGCGTGTGCCAACGCCTTCCTTTAGCGTGCGCTAGTCGATAATTAGCGTGCGCTACCTGGGAGTTGGTGCCCAGAAATTTGACTCCAGAACCTACTGTCATCTGCCCTGCTCGAGCCTTAGCGTGCGCTACCACGATTGCTTAGCGTGCGCTAAGAAATTTCCATTCCAGTCGAGTACCTACTGGACTGTCTGCCTCAAATACACTAGTAGCGTGCGCTAATGCTGACAGTTGGCGTGCGCTACTAGTACTTAAATAGCGTGCGCTATAAAGGGAACGTAGCGTGCGCTACGCCTCACACACAGGTGATAGCATCGCAACAAAGATCCAAAGCAGCAACCATCCGAACAAGAAAGAGTAAATTCCAAATGATATGAACTCCAAGATCAACATCGACAAAATCTCAAAGTGTTTACAGAGCGACAAAAGAGGAAGAACGACAAGGTCAAATAATCGATAAAAAATACGGGTATTACAAGTGCTGCACTTGATAACTGTGGCAGTAGATGATGGGTTGTGAGAGTATTACGGCGCCGAATCGACAATGATGCTCGATTTTTGCTTTGATTCTTGCATCTAAGTGTGGATTTACGATCTAATGATAACATTCTGACTGACGGTGAATCGACATCCAATTGAAGTAGTTGGGTTAAATTATTAGTAAGAAAATGACGGTTGTGCAGCAGCGGTTTTGGTACCCATGAATTCGAGTTCTTGTTCTTGTGTAAATTGTTACCATAATTTTGGATTGAAGTATTTCATGCCACTTTATTATATTTTTGCTGTTTTTTTAATATTATTATTAATAAACTGGAATTTGGATACCTAATAAATTGTTGGTACATCTAAATAATGATGTGAAAAAAAAAATAGATACCTAATTATATTGTGTATATATATACACCATAATATTTGTAACTAAATAAGTACATGAAAGTATCAAAGTGCCTTATCATCAGCTTTTTGGGGTAATTATTATATAGAATAAGGCATTCAAATATATTATTCACGTAACTATATAAGTATTAGAAAATATCCACATGTCCGTAGTTGGCTACAAATTAACAACTCAGTATTCAATGGTATCGATAATCAAATGTGTATATTTTGGTAATAAACTTCAGTCAATCTATCCACAATTTTATACATCTATTTTTATTTTAATATTCAAATAAGACAACGAATATGAATAATCGGTATCTGTTTCAGGAGAAAGTAAAAGACTGTAAATAGAGTCAATCAACTGTATTCATAACACTGATAGAGGGGCCTTTATATAGGCATTACAATGAGAGTCCTTCCATACATAGGATTCTTAGATAAGGTAAGACATCTAATAGGATCCTACTACCTCTAGAAGGATCTAAAACCTTCCATCTATGTATCTGCAACCAGTATTAGGTAAGACACATCACGGGAATAATAATTCTCGGAACACTCCCCCTGTGTCGAGACTAATACAACAATGGTGTAGAAGATGTTGCCTTCGTAAAAACCTATTCCAAGCCAAAACAAAACCCCATGGAAAAAATAAAGGCTTGATGAGGAAAAGATTGCAACGCACCAACATAGCATGTCATGTACACTTCCCCTGATGTATACATAACGACTCCCCCTGATGAGTACCTCAAATCATAGGAGTCGAATGCCGAGTTGCCCTCACAACTATAGCAAGGAAAAACCCAGTGAGAAAAATACATATTGGTCTAAGTTGAACAGAAGTACAACGCATCATTGTATGGATGTTCTCATAGGTCGCCTCGTTAAAAACCTTACCAAGTGAAAACCCAATGGGAAAAAACAAACCTTGGTCTAAGGACAAAAAGAGCGCGATGCATCCAAAGTGCAGAGTCGCTAAAGACTCATCAAGTTTTCTAAAGTCTTGACTTCCATGCACTAAATCAGTCATAACTTCTTCGATTCAATAGGTATCAACGAAACTGTAAGAACTTATGAAAACTAGACACCCATAGAGTTTCATCCACATACAGTATGTAACCTAGATCGACCTGAGCAAATCACAAAGCTCTATCGAAGTTGACTCAGCAAATTACCGGACATATCCTGTCCTACTTTACAACAATAGTCATATGTCACTCAACATGATGAATGTGATCAAATGGTTGGTTTCCTTGGAAAGTAGACACAAACCTTCCAATGGTACCAATCTCACCATTTTCCAGCAAGTGAGCTACCCTGTAGGTCATATGGAAGATAGACCAATACATTCAGGGCAAATTCGGATATCGATATTCAAGTGTCCTTTTATCGAGATAGAGCAAGCTTCAAGCTTCTTGTCAATCACAGACACTGCGTGAGCGCATCCTAGACCATCATCACAGTGGCTTTAGCGGATTATTATGAATGAGTACATCGAGTCAAACATGAGTACATAATACCATACTTTTCTCTTAAGACTGCATCATCACTTAAGTGAGCCAAGTCTTATTATGACTTCGACTAGTCCTAGGGAATTATATAGGCATTACTTTATCGTCTCTTAGGGAAACCGTCCTTTAGATTGCCTTAAACTGATTGATGAATACACGCATCATCAAGTGTCCCCAAAATCTTTTCATTCTTAACTTTGGATTTAGCGGAATCTCTTAGTCTCACAAGAGTACATCACTATAAAACCTTAGTTTTATACGCAAAAGCTTCATATCTCTTCCAAATCAAGTATATACTTAGTATGCGTTCCTGACAATCACTTGTCAACGCGCTCCGTGGTCAGGAGCCACTTGATTTGAGTCTAATCCACTACCAGATCCTTTTTATCACTTAACTTAGTTCCCACTAAGATAAGATTTAACCACAAGCTGCACGTCAGTTTTTGGGAAACTATCTAACTGAAAAGATAGTGGATGCTATAACATCCATTACGATAGCACAACTAAGTTTCGTGTCATCGTAGTCGATTCCAGTACATTCATGAGAAACCTCGTGCCATGAGGTGAGTTTAACTCCTTCTCTCACTCGCTTTAACAAAGTATACGGATAGATCTTATCTTTGGAGTGTCGGTACGACTCCAGTATAAAAAAAAGTCTATCACTTTGTTTATACTGGAGTCGCATATGTTTCCATTTTAGGCCAAAGCTGCAACATTGTAGATTTTCAACGAAGCATGGTTCGACTAAACTCACATTCTACATCCTCATGTACCGGCTTTATTCATAGAGTACTCTTTATGGATTGGCATTCATTGAGGCGTCCCCCAATGATGACTATAATCCAGAATCACATGAGATGGATGTAATATCCGCATTTTTCTTTCCCTTGTATTTTCATTTTTGGTGTATTTCTCGATCGTAGTGACCCCCATGTACCTTTCAGTGTATCCTTCCTGTCAACTGTTGAACTGTATTCTCGTTATTGTTGTGCGGAACCGCCGTTTCGGGGTTGCCGTGGATCCATTTCCTGTTATTGGTTCCCAAATATTGACTCCTATCGTTTTTATTCTCTTTCCGGATCATTTTTATCATTTTGGGACCCAAAGGGGGTGTGGGCCGCGACACAAGGTGTGTGCGCCGCGGCACACAAATTTCTTCAGTTGTTGGTCGAGCGAACTGTACTGTATGCCGCGGCACACCCATCCGGTGCCGCGCACAAGCAGCCGAGTCGGCCGCGCACATCCGTCCGTGCCGCGGCACACCCGTGTGACATCTGTGACCAAAACCCGATCAGACGGTGCCGCGGCACACGCAGCCGTGCCATGCACACCGCCGAACCCCCAGGAGTAATTTTTTGGCCTGTGCCGCGGCACACAATGCGGTCAACCCTCTATAATTGTGTTGTTTTGAGCATGAACAGCTCATTTCCTTCTTCTTCTTCCTTAGACGCGAGAGAGAGTGAGAGAGGATGAGAGCTTCTCATCATTATCATTTGGAGGGTTGATTTTCATCATTCTTCTTCGGTTGTGAAGCCCGGACAATCAATCCAACGCGTGTTCTACGAATCTAAATACTTGAATCCTCAAGGTAATATCTCTTGAAACCCTACCTTTTTGGATAATTGGGGATTTTGGGGTTTTGTCCGATTCTTTCCGTTTTGTTGATGGATTCTTGATGAATATGATTAATCTTGTTGATATCATTAGTTTTCCTACGGATTCATGGTATATTTTCATAGTTTTGCGGAATCGAGAGGGTTTGGTTGTGGCCCGCCCTCGTTGTTATTTTGTGCGAATATACATGAATCGTAGGCGGGTTTTCGGGTGTATTCCATTTCCGTATTCGGCTAGAGTTGGTTGTAATTATGTTCTTCGAATCGTTAGGTGCGGTTCCGTTGATTCCTAGTGTTCGTCGGTGATTATCCTTTCCGTTCGTTGCGTCATCAAAATATTCAAGGCAAGTTATTCATGGAAACCTTTATGCTTAACATGAAATGGTAATGTATATTGTGTGTGCTTTACTCACCTCGGGAGGGTCCGACGGGGCCTCGAGGGAATCTATGGCTTCATCCTGGATTCATGAGTTTGATTCGCTAGCCAGCTCGGGAGGGTCCTTAGAGGCCTCGAGTGGGATTCGTGGCTTCGTCCCGGTCCTAGGTGACGTGTGGTGCTTGGTTTGTTTTATGAATGTGGCCAGCTCGGGAGGGTCCTTAGAGGCCTCGAGTGGGATTCGTGGCTTCGTCCCGGTCCTAGGCAAATTAATTGTGACTGTTTGTTTCCGGAAAAGACATGTCTAGTTTTGGTTTTTGAAATGATATTGGTGCATGTACTATGAAATGTGTAAGCGATTGGTTTGCCTTGATTACTTGTACTAGCGTAATTGCTAACCCCTCTGGGGACCCGTTTTGGGGAAATTCTTGTTATGGATTTCAGGTTATGATTATCCGGACGAGCGAGCACCGGGACAGTACGAGGATGTCGGCCAGGGTCGTTGACATGTGCATTTGGGTCGTCTTATTTCTTGTGTCTAATTCGATATGGTTGTTTCCTATATTTATAAACTGATAGACTGTACTCGCGAGTACTTAGGCTTTTCAAATTCAAACTTCGTGTTGTACTACTTTTAAATTGTTACATTGTTGGTTGATGATCATTTCGCCGGTTGCCCCGGGCGTAACTTTTTATGTCATATAATTAAGTGTGTGTCCTCGCTAACCGGGATAGTTAGTCGAGTGGAGTTTTCTTGTTTGTAGCCTGGTGGGTCCCATGTGGGGGTTCACGGCGCTGTAATATACTCTGAATATCTCGGGGTGTTACAGAAAATGGTATCAGAGCTCTAGGTTTATGGATACCTAGGCTTGTTGGTTATTTGGGTCTAGTCGTGTTTTGTTTTGCACATTGTCACACCGCCAAAGATCCCAAGATTTCCAAAGGCTCGTAAGTTTTCTTATTCGGCTCTTTTGTTTCTTGCATTGTGTTTCCACTTTTGAATCGTAGTTGCTTTTCCTCCCTTACTCATCATCGATATACTTCTGTTATCTCTCAACATCAGTATGGATGCCGGAGGAAATCGTGGTCGTGGTCGTGGACGCGGCCGAGGATGTGCGGCAGCCGGTGGGGCGGCCACATCGCATTCTTCGGGAGCCGGCAGTACCGGTGACCGTCACAGTCATGCTTCTTCTCAGGAGCGCGCCGATCTGGGTATTGCGGCTGTTATGCAGCAAATGGTTAACCAGATGGCGGCTATAGCTCAGGTGGTCCAGAACCCCGATCAGGCCCATGCTAATCGGGGCGGAGCGGATCGCTGGCTTCAGGATGTCATCAAGATGCATCCTCCTCAGTTTTCGGGAGCTTCGGACCCGAACGGCTGGGAAGGGTGGATCAAGGAGATGTCCAAAGTCTTCACTGCTACCAACTGCCCCGAGGACCGTAAGGTCCCTATTGCTCAATATTTTCTCACGGGAGATGCTACGGATTGGTGGGAGGCCATTGGTCCCAAAGATCATGTTGCTTCATGGGCCGAATTTCAAGAATTGATGGAGACCGAATATTGTCTGTGGCCGGTCAGACAGGCTCGAGTGCATGCTTTCTATGATGCTCAACCACGGGATATCCCCGTATCTCAAGCCATTGCCGACTTTAACAAGGAGTTGGGTTATGTGAAGACCCAAGTTGTCGAAGAGAGCGACAAGATTTTCCATTTTTCCAGGAGGATGAAACTGTCCATTCGGGACTATATGTCTGGGCTCGTCTGTACTACCTTGATGGATTATTAGAGTCGAGCTCTTGCTTATGATATGTCGGTGACGGCTAGCGATTTGGCTCGTGAGAGCAAGAAGCAGAAGTCGGTCGGAAATTTTTCTGGTCCCAAGAGTGGAGGCCAGCAAAAATCTCAGGCTGCAAATATTTCTACGGGCGGTTCGGCTCGTTTCTCTGGGAGCTTTCGGAGTGCCGCCGAAACCATCGTCCGGGACCCCAGATGATTTAACTGTGGCAAGCCAGGCCACGTGAACCGGGATTGTCCTCGTCCACCTTTGACTTGTCATACTTGTGGTCAGTCGGGCCACAAGGCTTCTTTTTGCGAGAAACTCAGACAGTTTCGCGGCGCCCGTTCTTCTCACCCAGCACCTTTGGAGCCGAGTGTGAACCAGGGCTCATTTGCTCCGCCGCCTCCACCGAGTGCCGGCCGAGGTAGGGGTCGGGGTCAGCCCGCTAGAGGAGGAGCTTCCAGCATCGGCTCAGCCCACCCGCGTGTCTATGAGATGCGGAGAGCCGATGATCCAAAAACATCGTGGCGGCAGTACCGCTCATATCCATTCCCATCCTGTCAGTGTGCTTTTTGATTCGGGTGCTACGCATTCATTCATTTCTCTAGAGTGTGTACGCCGTTTGAGTCTCGACTGCTTGTCACCTTGCGAGCCTTTCATCGTTAAACTTCCTAGCGGTGATAGAATTGTCGGTGATCGAGAAGTCTGGGACTGTTCTGTGATTATTTGTGAGAGGGCTTGGCTCTCTAATCTTATTGTCGTGGGTATCGAGGGTGAGGATTTGATTCTCGGGGATGATTGGCTCGAGCGGCACGGCGCAATCATGAACTACCGCACGAGAATCATCACTATGTTAGCCGAGGACGGCACCGAACACTCTTTCGCAGGGCGAAAGAGGGGAAACCAGAAGTTCGTTATTAATGCCTTGAAGGCGCTGAGTCTCCTGCGAAAGGGGTGTACTAGTTATTGGTGCTATGCCTTGAAGACGGAGGATGGTGGAGTCGAGCTTTCGTCGATTCCAGTCGTTAGTGAGTTTCCCGATGTATTTCCTGACGAGTTGCCGGGATTGCCACCGGATCGTGAGGTTGAGTTTGCTATAGAGTTAGAGCCGGGTGCGGCTCCGATTTCGAAGGCGCCGTATCGCATGGCACCTTCAGAGATGTCAGAGTTGAAGAAGCAGTTGAGTGAGCTTCTTGAGTCAGGGTATGTCCGACCGAGCGCCTCGCCTTGGGGTGCACCGGTCCTGTTTGTGCGAAAGAAGAATGGTTCACTACGTTTGTTTATCGACTATCGCGAACTAAACAAAGTGACCATCAAGAACAAGTATCCTTTGCCGAAGATTGATGACTTGTTCGATCAGTTGCAGGGAGCTGCGGTGTTCTCAAAGATTGATTTAAAATCGGGGTACTATCAGCTCCGGGTGAGGGAGTCCGACGTGCCGAAAACAGCTTTTCGGACGAGATACGGACATTATGAGTTTGTATATGCCCTTCGGGTTAACTAACGCGCCGGCGGTGTTCATGCACTTGATGAACAAAGTCTTTATCGAGTATTTGGATAAGTGTGTCGTCGTCTTCATTGACGATATTCTTATTTATTCGAGGAACGAGGAAGAGCATGCCCATCAATTGCGGATAGTGTTAGACATTTTGAGGGCCGAGCAACTCTATGCGAAGTTCTCGAAATGTGAGTTCTGGCTGAAGGAAGTGATTTTTTTGGGTCACGTGATTTCAGCCGAGGGAGTTCGAGTGGATCCGCAGAAGATCGAGGCGGTGTTGGATTGGGCACCGCCCAAAAACGTGAGAGAGCTCCGTAGTTTCTTGGGTTTGGCTGGCTACTACCGTAGGTTCGTCGAGGGTTTCTCGAAACTAGCTCGACCACTTACACAGTTGCTCCAGAAATCCGAGAAGTTCGTCTGGAGTGACGAGAGGCAGTCCAGTTTTGAGGAGCTGAAGAAGCGCTTAACTTCAGCTCCGGCTTTGGCGTTGCCATGTGGCAACGATGGATTCGCCGTTTATAGCGATGCTTCGGGTCAGGGTCTTGGGTGCGTATTAATGCAGCACGGCAAGACCATTGCCTTTGCATCGATACATTTGAGGCCGTATGAGCTTAACTACCCTACTCATGATTTGGAGTTAGCGGCAGTCGTTTTCGCGCTCAAGATTTGGCATCACTATCTTTTCGGCTCTGCATGTCAGATTTTTACCGATCATAAGAGCCTGAAATACATATTTACTCAGCGGGAGTTGAATATGAGGCAGAGGAGGTGGTTAGAGCTGATTAAGGATTATGACCTTGAAATCCTTTATCATCCGGGCAAGGCGAACGTCGTGGCCGACGCCTTGAGCCGGAAACCGATTGCGTTGCGAACGCTTGAGGTCCTTACGTCTCAGTCTGAGCTTCGGCGAGCTTTGATCGAGTTAGATGTTGAGGTTCTGTTGCCGGGAACTGTCGAGCAACTTTGTGCTTTAGAGATTTCGTCGTCCTTGATCGATGAAATTAAGCTGAAGCAGTTGGAAGATCCGATGATTACTCAAATCCGATAGAACATTCTTAAGGGAAAGTCTCCCGGCTTTGTGATCCATGAGGATGGTGTTTTGAGATTCCAAAGTCGGCTTTGTGTGCAGAATGACTTAGAATTGAGGCAGAGTATTCTGCGCGAGGCCCATGCTACACCTTACTCCGTTCATCCTGGTTCGAGTAAGATGTACAAGGACCTAAGGAGGAATTTCTGTTGGAATGATATGAAGGAGGAGGTCGCACAGTTTGTAGCAAAATGTTTGACTTGTCAGCAGGTCAAAATTGAGCATCAGCGACCGGCTGGGTTATTGCAGCCACTTCCCGTTCCGGAATGGAAATGGGAAGATATATCGATGGATTTCATTACGAGCTTTCCGAGATCGAGATCGGGCATGAATATGGTTTGGGTGATTTTTGATCGTCTGACCAAGTCGGCACATTTTCTGGGCATCAAGGACACTTGGGGCCCGGAGAAGTTGGCCCGTATATTTATCGCACAAATTGTGAGGCTTCACGGTACTCCGAAGTCTATTGTTTCGGATCGTGATGGCCGTTTTGTATCACACTTTTGGCAGACGGTGCATAAGGCGTTGGGTACTCGTTTGCGTTTGAGTACCTCTTTTCACCCCCAGTCAGATGGGCAGTCGGAGCGCACTATCCAGACATTTGAGGATATGTTGCGTGCTTGTACTCTCGATTGGAGCCATGACTGGGAGGAGCATCTGCCATTGATCGAATTCACGTACAACAATAGTTGGCACGCGTCGATTCGGATGGCACCGTACGAGGCACTTTATGGGTGGCGGTGTCGATCACCGATTTGTTGGAATGAGGCATCCGATTTAGTCGGGACCGAGCCGGATGTCGTTTTAGAGACGAGGCGGAAGATAGAATTAATTCGGGAACGGATGTTGATGGCCCAGAGTCGGCAGAAGTCATATGCCGATGTCCGTCGTCGACCTTTAGAATTCGAGGTGGGAGACCACGTTTTGCTGAAGGTGTCGCCGACGAGAGGAGTTTTCCATTTCGGGAAGAAGGGGAAGTTGAGTCCGAGATTTATTGGACCCTTCGAGATTCTCGAGCAAGTCGGTGGGTTAGCATACCGTTTGGCGTTACCCCCGGCCTTGAGTCATGTTCATAGCGTTTTTCATGTTTCCCAGCTGAGGAAATATGTCCCGGATCCTAGTCACGTCATCGATTATGGTGAGATTGATGTCGCCGAGGATATTATTTTCGAGGAACGTCCTTTGAAGATTTTGGAGCATCGTGAGAAACGACTGAGGCATAAGACCATCCCTTTGGTCAAAGTGCAGTGGTCGAGACACGGTGTCGAGGAGGCCACTTGGGAAACCGAGGATAGCATGCGTGCTAGGTACCCTGAGTTGTTTGTTTCTTAAGTTTCGGGACGAAACTTATTTTTAGAGGGGTAGAATGTAATATCCGCATTTTTCTTTCCCTTGTATTTTCATTTTTGGTGTATTTCTCGATCGTAGTGACCCTCGTGTACCTTTCAGTGTATCCTTCCTGTCAACTGTTGAACTGTATTCTCGTTATTATTGTGCGGAACCGCCGTTTCGGGGTTGCCGTGGATCCATTTCGTGTTATTGGTTCCCAAATATTGACTCCTATCGTTTTTATTCTCTTTCGGATCATTTTTATCATTTTGGGACCCAAATGGGGTGTGGGCCGCGGCACACAAATTTCTTCAGTTGTTGGTCGAGCGAACTGTACTGTATGCTGCGGCACACCCATTCGGTGTGGTGCTTTTTCATCATCCGTCCGGTGCCGCGGCACACCCGTGTGACATCTGCGACCAAAACCCAACTGTACCAGGTGCCGCGGCACACGCAGGCTATGCTGCGGCATACTGCCGAACCCTGGGAGTAATTTTTTGGCCTGTGCCGCGGCACATAATGCGGTCAACCCTCTATAATTGTGTTGTTTTGAGCGTGAACAGCTTATTTCCTTCTTCTTCCTTAGACGCGAGAGAGAGTGAGAGAGGAGGAGAGCTTCTCATCATTATCATTTGGGGGGTTGATTTTCATCATTCTTCTTCGGTTGTGAAGCCCGGACAATCAATCCAACGCGTGTTCTACGAATCTAAATACTTGAATCCTCAAGGTAATATCTCTTGAAACCCTACCTTTTTGGATAATTGGGGATTTTGGGGTTTTGTCCGATTCTTTCCGTTTTGTTGATGGATTCTTGATGAATATGATTAATCTTGTTGATATCATTAGTTTTCCTACGGATTCATGGTATATTTTCATAGTTTTGCGAAATCGAGAGGGTTTGGTTGTGGCCCGCCCTCGTTGTTATTTTGTGCGAATATACATGAATCGTAGGCGGGTTTTCGGGTGTATTCCATTTCCGTATTCGGCTAGAGTTGGTTGTAATTATGTTCTTCGAATCTTTAGGTGCGGTTCCATTGATTCCTAGTGTTCGTCGGTGATTATCCTTTCCGTTCGTTGCGTCATCAAAATATTCAAGGCAAGTTATTCATGGAAACCTTTATGCTTAACATGAAATGGTAATGTATATTGTGTGTGCTTTACTCACCTCGGGAGGGTCCGACGGGGCCTCGAGGGAATCTATGGCTTCGTCCTGGATTCATGAGTTTGATTCGCTAGCCAGCTCGGGAGGGTCCTTAGAGGCCTCGAGTGGGATTCGTGGCTTCGTCCCGGTCCTAGGTGACGTGTGGTGCTTGGATTGTTTTATGAATGTGGCCAGCTCGAGAGGGTCCTTAGAGGCCTCGAGTGGGATTCGTGGCTTCGTCCCGGTCCTAGGCAAATTAATTGTGATTGTTTGTTTCCGGAAAAGACATGTCTAGTTTTGGTTTTTGAAATGATATTGGTGCATGTACTATGAAATGTGTAAGCGATTGGTTTGCCTTGATTACTTGTACTAGCATAATTGCTAACCCCTCTGGGGACCCGTTTTGGGGAAATTCTTGTTATGGATTTCAGGTTATGATTATCCGGACGAGCGAGCACCGGGACAGTACGAGTAAGTCGGCCATGGTCGTTGACATGTGCATTTGGGTCGCCTTATTTCTTGTGTCTAATTCGATATGGTTGTTTCCTATATTTATAAATCGATAGATCAGATCGCGAGTACTTAGGCTTTTCAAATTCAAACTTCGTGTTGTACTACTTTTAAATTGTTACATTGTTGGTTGATGATCATTTCGCCGGTTGCCCCGGGCGTAACTTTTTATGTCATATAATTAAGTGTGTGTCCTCGCTAACCGGGATGGTTAGTCGAGTGGAGTTTTCTTGTTTGTAGACTGGTGGGTCCCATGTGGGGGTCCACGGCGCTGTAATATACTCTGAATATCTCGGGGTGTTACAACGGATGAGTTCATTTGATCATATGATCAAGTTTCATGTACCAAACTTGCATACATTCTTAGCGAAAGTATTTATCGAACCAAGTGGCATCCCAATACTCGATCAGATCCACAGCCTAGTAACACCGTCTACCACAATTTGTGGTGTTACTAAATCACCATTCATAGGTGACGAACGTCCATGACCGGACACAATCCTTGCAGACATGGTTGCAGCATGTATTTAATCTCGTCACTTTAGGGAACTTGGTGAGGCACAGTAGGGACAAACTACGACAATTCCAAGTCGTTCTACTCGAACATGATCGCTCGCACTCCCCCTAACGACAGGAAGACTGGCTCATCAAAGTGACTTACGAGATCGTCTGCCAAGGTATATTTTAAACGGACTATGAGTGAAAGCGCATGTAATATTCATCATTTATAACCCGTATAATGCGTTGTGGTAACGCACTTTGGTACATGAATATGTGGACGAGAAAGGTTTTCATTGTTAACACAATCTAGTTAACAAAATGCATACTGTTACACTCATAACTAAACATTTGAATGATGATAGGTATAGTTGAATATGACATGTTGACCTATGCTACATAACCGTAGCTACTGGTCTTGAGAATCTAACAAAACCTCCACCATGCACCACTGGGATCGAACATAAAGAAACGATTGAACCAATGATAGGCCATTGGTTTTATCGAACTTCTAGTGCTTTCTTGAAGAGTTCACTCCCTTCACCAGCCCCAAACGGGTGTTTAGATTCCAAAACCATCAACCTTATGGTCAGAAACCAGTCGAAATGACATCGAACTAGTCGTTAGGACGGCTGGTGGTATGTGAAAACTTCATTTAAGTGGTTCACCTCCTTCCGAGTCTCCAAATGGCACCAAAATTTGTGAGAAGATAGCCTTGAATGTTAGGAAGTACTTGTAAAAATTTCACTTTAAGACTTGGACCAAAAGTGGGTGAACCAACCTTTACAATGACTGGTCCGCAAGTTAGACAACCATAAACTCAGGTTTCATCAACTTATCAATCATTGTCAAAGGAACCACATAACATATAATGTTATTACTTGAGTACGACCATTTGTGAACACAATCATAGTATCATAAGTCACTGAGGCTAATACTTATGATCATGTATGTATAAGGACTCGGTGAAAAGGGAGGACTCAGCACCATGCTTATGCGAGTCGCTACATTATTCTCTTTAGCATCGGAGGGTGTCATCTCCTAATCGTGCCAAAGAATAGGCTTAAATCAATGAACATGGCTAAGAATGATCATGGGGGGGGGGGGGTCTTTGGCGTCACACATATTTATGAAAACAAGACGCAGATGACATAAATATCATCATCGGTCATGAGCCCTGCTCATGACTCCACCAACATACTTTGGTGTCTTTGATCCAACTAGTTTCTTTGTTCAAAGAAAGTGATGTCCATGACAATACCGTGGTATATGGATCATCAAACTGTCCAAACTCCGGACTATTAAAGCCTAAATGTGTCAATGTCCCAATACATCTTCTGGTTACAAAAACCGATGCAAGCCGGACCATATTGACTCATGAATATTTTTCCTTTCCACATATCCAATACAAGTGATGCATAAGATTTTATTTCTCACAAATCACAATGAGATGCTATGAGTGATACACTTTGGCATATATATCATCGAGTCATAACATGGTTCAATTGTTACGGAACATATGTTACTAGAAAACACCATTCGGCGTTCAACAACTTGAGCATTATAGCACTCATTGATTGTGATGACCTAGTCATCATAGTCACAATGGATATATAAATCGAAATCCAAAAATATCGTGTTCCTTGAAAATAGTTTAATACGCACTCAATTTCGATTGCAAAATTTTACAAACATGAGCATAGCGAACACTCTAACAACATAGAGATTTTATACCAGATACGATCAAAATGATCTATCATATTGAGTGCATGAAATGGCAAGATTATATGCCTAAGGGGCAAAATTACACCACAAGCATGGTGTAAAACTACCATACATACGCTCGACCTTCTTATAAGGGTGCGTATTTGTTGATACCCAAGAATGATGAAGACTATCCTCACTGTACCAACACGAGTCTTTTCTAGCGCGCTTTGTCCTCACTCACGCGCACCTGAGAAACTTCCCAGGGGATCACTCATCCCATAACTACTCCAGGCCAAGCACGCTTAACTTTGGAGTTTCTATGAGATGGATACCAGAAAAGAAGATGCATCTTGTTGGTATGAGTAGTCCAAATCAATTCATTTAACCACTTTCTAGTGCAGATCTCACAGGTCGAATCGCAAGCCGCGCCTCGCGCATTTTTAAGCCCACGCAGGCAGGATGCTGGACCGAATCCCAACAATCCCCCTCCTAGTACCTGCAAACATCTCAACCCCATAGTCTGGAAACCTCCGCGAACTATATTTGATCACACAACCCTCTAGCGACTGGATTCATTCACACAGTCCTCCAACACTTGACATCAGCATCTGTTCCAGCTCCGTTTCTTCGTCGCGCCAGATCTCGCCCAAAGATACTAGATTTGATCACATAGCCCTCCAGCACCTGACAACCTCCACAGCGCCAACATCTTAGTTCCGGCCAACTGGCAACATTTGCTGCATGCCCGCCTCTCAGTTCCAACACTCTGGCAGCCTCCACTGTAGGATACTTCGAGGGAATCTGCACCCGTGACCTGCTCCGATACCAATTGTTGGTCCCCAAGAATGATGAAGACTATCCTCACTGTACCAACACGAGACTTTTCTAGCGCACTTTGTCCTCACTCACGCGCACCTGAGAAACTTTCCAGGGGGTCACTCATCCCATAACTACTCCAGGCCAAGCACGCTTAACTTTGGAGTTTCTATGAGATGTATACCAGAAAAGAAGATGCATCTTTTTGGTATGACTAGTCCAAATCAATTCATTTAACCACTTTCTAGTGCAGATCTCACAGTTTGAATCGCAAGCCGCGCCTCGCGCATTTTTAAGCCCACGCAGGCAGGATGCTGGACCGAATCCCAACAGTATTTTGGGCTTTTCCAAGGAAACTGTTTTTCAACATTTGAAAGATGATATTTTAGCGTACAATGCATACCAAAAATTGCATCATCTATGGTAAATTCGGCTAAAAAGAGGTTGAAAACGATGTGTCATAAGACCACTTGCAAATTCAAGATGGGAAACAAGTTGGTTAGGACAAAAGTTAGCACAATTGCTGGAAATAAAATTCCGTGCAGTTTTACCTTTGTTTACTAAAACAGCGATAACTCCCTTGTTAGGAAGGCTATGGGCGAACGGTCATATGTTCTGGAAACTAGACTTCCTTATATTTCTATCCGTATATTGTGCACCACACGGATCATTAAACTCAGATCACGGTGTATATTTAAATTGACTGCTTTAGTATTTCCCAAGTTTAGTGAGAAAACAAGGTTGAGACCATATCCAATAGCATAAGTGTTGATGCAAAAACATGGAAATAACAGCCATAGGTGCGTTTAAACGCAGCAGGGTGTTCGATTTCTTATCTCGACTAATGATCCTATCGGTAACTCCAACTTGGTAGACTTGCAGAGAAAGTAGGAATGTCGGTACAACTAAGGCTGTTTAAAAACCACTGATTCCGTTTGAACTTTCAAAGCATAAACAAATACCAAGGAGGATGCGCCTAGTCATGATCAAAGTGTAGACAAAATCCACCAAAGTGCATCAAATCAACCAAGTATTTTAATTCTCAATTTGCAAGTATACGTTATAATAGCCATGTTATATGGATGCAACGCGGTGCATCAATATTAAGCATTTTGAACCATGAGACATAATGAATATACCATAACCAACTCGTCTTGACCATCCAATAAGATCAACTAAACATAGCCAAATGTATAAGGCACATGCCTTTACAAATACTTGGAAAAGTATTCGGACCAATAGTCACACGAACTATAATCGAGGTCAATGAATTCATGTATTTACCGCAATACGCCATTGCTTTACATGTTAAAATTCATGAGAATTACTCTTACACTCTTTCATATATCATATTGCAAGGAGACGGTGCATGACTACACTCACATGCAATATTTTATTTTAATGGGATGAAAGATGGAGTTTTCCCAAGTATGGGATTGGGTCAAGACCAACGTGGTGGTCGCTCAATTCAACGTGACAAATCCGTCACAAATTGATTTTAACCACGACATATCCGTCGCAATCGATGTTTGTCCCATTTGTACGTCACAAATTCGTAACTAATCATGAACAAGTCATAACTTTACCGTTACCGACAATGTTCATTTTTTTTCAATTGTTGGTTTAAAATCGACAAAACGGCGACGTCAAATCGCACCCAAACCGTGGTGTATACAACAACCACAAATATCGACTTTCAACAATTATCCGTGACTCCCCCAGGACCGTCACACAGTTTACTTCGACATATGAGAGTGATAACACCTCTCATAGTCTCATCCACCACAAAGTAGCATGGGAGATAAAGAAACCAAATACCCAATTCCCCCAAAAAAAATTCCCAAAAGAGAGGAATTGAAAAACGGGAACTTTAATAAAATCTTACAGGTACTTGGTTCCGTATTTGCTTTGATCCTTGAACCGGATAATAAATATGGTTTCTCTCCATATGAGCAATATATTTCCATGGGTACTCCGTTCTATATTTACTTGATCCTTGAACGGGATAACAAATATGGTTTTTCTCCATAGCGTGCACATCATCATGAGCAACATATTTTTTTATATGCACATAAAACATAAACATGGTAAGATTCATAAGTGTACAAATCAATGAACAAATGAATCATTAAGTAGGAAAAGATGAAGAGTTTAGAAATGCCCGGAAAGGACTACTGGGCTCGATAATCGGCCAAAAAAGGACTCGAGCACGGCGATGCAGCAGCTCGGTATTGGATGAGGTCGGATCTCCAAATTTCCTCGTAAAAATCTTCTTCTGTTCGGCGGCATATTCAGTAATCAATATTACTCACAATCCAATCTCCACCATTGAATATACAGATATTTATGTTGGGAAGTTGCTGTCAAAATTTCACACCGATCCGACGGTTAACGAATCAGGAAACATGTTTTTAGTACGACTGCGCTGTGCAGAAAATTTACGCGCGGAAATTCTCGTCTCTCGTTTTTTTCCTTTCGCGTACAGTTTCATCGAGAAATAGTGTTCCGAATCAGATCTTCATGGTTAAATTTGTAGTTCTTGCTACATGTTTGAGAGGGTAAAAAGAAATCTGATTTGTTGCAGCTGTCGGGTCGGGTCGATCAACAGTGGGCGCGAACGGGATGGAGGAATCCGATCTGGTTCACGGGTTTGGGAGACGAGCTGGCCAGAATCTAGGAAACGAGTCGCGGCGGGTCGGGGATGACTGAGGTCGAAGCAGGAGACGTAGGTAAGAAATTCTGCTTTTGATGCCAGGCGACTGAAGCAGCGGACAAAAAACGGCAGGTCGCGGTCGAAATTGGTGAAGGAGGCCGACTGAAAAACAGCGGTCGTGGTCGGGTCGGTGAGATTGTTCTGGGTCAGTTCAGATATCTGGTCACGGGTCGGATCTGGCGGTGATAGGAGGTCGGATCTGGGATTGACCCGAGGGGAGTCGCAGTGCTGTGTACGAGGACTGGGCTGCGTGATTTCTGATCGGAGGCGGCGGGTCCGACTGGAATCCGGCGAAGAGGGTGACGGCGGGTCTGAAAACGGAAATTCCGTTTTTTTTTGGAACTTTTAGAAGTATCGGACAGAAAAAATTCTTGCTCACTTGGGAGAGCACGTGCTGATAACGTGTTTAAGGTGAAAGTAAAAGACTGTAAATAGAGTCAATCAATTGTATTCATAATACTGATAGAGGGGTCTTTATATATGCATTACAATGAGAGTCCTTCCAATACATAGGATTCCTAGATAAGGTAAGACATCTATTAGGATCCTACTACCTCTAGAAGGATCTAGAACCTTCCATCTATGTATCTACAACCAGTATTAGGTAAGACACATCACGGGAATAATAATTCCCGGAACATGTATCCATATTTTTAATATTTAGGTAACTAAACTACTTTTTACAAGTATCCACATGCATGTAGTTAGTTTTGTGAATTTAATATTTCAATGTACAATAATAAATGATATCCAAATGTGTATATTTTGAAACTAAATATTTTCCAAACAAGTTTGTTGCATCTTGAAACAACACAGTATTCAACAATAAACGATATACAAGTATGTATATCCGGTAACCAAACTACATTTGATACTTTACACAATTATCTACCTTATTTTTTATCGTTGAATATAAATAAATTAAAGGACATGTATAACTAGTATCCAAATATAATTTACAGGTTAAGGGGGTTGGCATTGCCATGTAACACTGCAATCCATAGCACGCTCTCCAACCAATCCCCTTATGCCACCTCATTCCCTTACCTTTTCATACCACACTCCCTTATTTTGTTGGCATTGCCATGTAGCACTGCAATCCATACCACACACACTTTTTTTTTTAAAAAAAAAACTAAAATTTGATTAAAATTAACATTACATAATATTACTAAAAACACAAAAACATTACATAAAAAACATAAAAACTAATAAAACATAAAAACATTACATAAAAAACATAAAAAACATACTACTCGTCTTCATCGTCCGTCTCGAGGTATGGTAACTCTTGAGCGTGAATATGTTCCGTAAGATCAAATCGAAGGCGAAAATATGTTTCCTCGTGTCGTATCTCTTCCAAGGCTTCCTCGACAAACACCGGTTGGATCGGGGGATCCCGAATATGAACTGGCGAGATTGCGTTACCGGCGTCATGTATGATCATGTTGTGCAATATCACACACGCATATACTAGGTTTCTAATTCTGTCTACTGTGTGGTGCCGTAAGGGTCGACTCAGTATACCCCATTTACCCTTGAGAACACCAAATGCCCGTTCAACATCCTTTCGAGCCGACTCTTGTACTTTCTTGAACTTTTTCTCTTTCGGGTCGGTCGGATATTTGAACGCTTTAACAAAAGTAGACCATGAAGGATATATGCCATCGATTAGATAGTAGCCATGCTTGTACGTACGTCCGTTCACAATAAATGGGCACTTAGGTGCCGTACCATTACGCTCGGTGAGGAATAGTGGAGATTGCATCAAAACATTAATATCATTGTTTGAACCTCGCGGTCCAAAAAACGCGTGCCATGTCCATAATCTTGAGACGCCGCTGCCTCCATCATAATCGTGGGGTATTGATGATCACCCCTTTTATATTGACCCCTCAATTCATTTGGACACTGCCTCCAAACGAAATGTGTACAATCTAGGCTACCGATCATACCCGGGATGTGATGTCTCTCTTCGTGTGCTTCGTACAAACGTGCAATATCATGATTTGTTGGCCTACGTAGGAAATCTCGACCATATAACTCAACAATAGCGTCACAAAAAATTGAAGGCATTCACGTGACGTTCTTTGTGTCATTTCTAAATACTCGTCGAACTCATTCGGTGGATTACAGGTTGCGAGTTGTCTAATAGCAGGCGTACATTTTTGTAAGGGTGTGAAACTTTTTTTCAATCTACCATCATAAACCTCTTGAAAATACTCGTATCTAGACTCAAGATCATGTGCGATTTTTAAAAATAGATGTTTAGGCATACGGTACCTATCTTCAAAAAATTGGGCGTCGAAAATCGGAGGGTCGGCAAAATAATCACGATGCAATCTTTCTGAAGCTTTGATCCGATTGCGGTTGACAAATTTTCGTTTCGACCTTGCCGTATCGTCTTCCTCAGCTTCCTCAATCGCATTCATAAAAACGTCGAGACTACTATCGTTCGACCACTCAAACGGCTCATCCAAGAATACAGTGGAACCAATTCTTTTATCCATATATGATTTTTAGTGTGAAAAATGAGTTGGGATTTTTTGATTGTTAAAAATATAAAATGGTTGTTTGCTTGTTGTTTGAAAATGAATTGTTTGTTTTTTGAAGATGGATATTTAAAAAAAAAAAATAGGACCGTTGGAGGCCTCCAACGGCTACAAACGAGGCTCCCCTTCACCTCTTCTCATGCGGCAATCAATACCGTGGCACCCATACCGCGACCCATACCGCGGGGTCGGCGGCGGTGTTACCGCGCGGTATGGGTTCCATACCGTGGCCATCTAGCGTACAATGCCAACCCCCTACCAAACTACTTGCAAATATTTGTAAGGTTGTAGTTAGCATTTCAAAATTAAACAATTGGGTATTCAACATTAACCAAATCGCCGCTTTTTGGTGCCACCTTTAGCCGATGCAATAATTTTGGTTCTTGTAATGCTGTTTTTGAGTTGAGAATTAGGCTTGGGATGGTTAGTCTTTGTAGAAGATGATGTACCAGAAGAATTGGAGATTATTTTCTCTATTGGGAGCCTTGAATAAGGCGTATGATCTATTCTCTTTCCTTTTTTTAATAGATTGCGTTGGATATGCAATTATTTTTGTTTTATTTTATACACGTGTAAAATATTTTTATTTTTTATTTAGTTTATATATATATATTGTATAGACTAGTATAACACCCGTGTAATTACACGGAAACACAAAAAAGAACTCTTATGTAAATATATAATATGTAAATCGTTTATTATAAATTTCATAATATTTCTTTATAAACCACACTATTTGTCTGTTTATGATTACACCATTCTCATCGCAACAAAAGATTTATAGTCTTTCCTGATCTTCACTCTTGATATGGCTACATAAAGCTAACCATGACCGAATACGGGTCTTGGAAGATACATACCGACATGAGAGAGTGTGTGACCTTGACTCTTAAATATAGTCATGGTAAAGCTCATAATAAGTGGGAACTGGCGTATTTGAAATTTCAATGGTAATCTGCTATCTAACGGGCTTAATATCAATTGTGGAATAAGTACTTTACTCTCAAAATTGTTCCCCAAATTTTTTGTTCAATAATATGGTTACGGATTTGGATAATTATTAATGTGATATTTCATAATCCTAATGATTGATCCATATTTTGAATTAGCATAATTGAGACTCTAACTTACGATTTCAAGATGTGATTTGGTATTCTAGAATAGTTGATGCTATTCAAAAAATCCATTGAATATACTTGATTTTGATTTTAGAGGTCGCAGAGATTTTGCATATACTATCAGAACTGAGATATATCCGTTTGTCTTTTGAAATTATAGACATCACGCAATCGTTTACTATCTCCACAATGTCGTTTGTTGGCGTCACGGTTGCTCTTTCTTCAGAAAATTACTTTATGGAAAGTTACTTATAAGTAAATGATAGTGCTTTCAGCAATGGCTGCAATATGATCTTCGGCATTCCAGATTAGTAAATATCAAGAATATCAATCAAGATTTCTCTATCGACTTCTTCACCCAGCTCACCATCTACAATTTTGAGGATTCATTCGGAGAAGTCCTTAATTTCTTATAGATGGTGAGATGACATTGTCTGTCCAATAATTAATCTCATATTCTTGGTCAGCCTTATGAGTTTGCAATGATGCCAAAGTGAAGAACTTATACTTGAATAAACGATATATGTATTGTCCTTTAATACAACTCCATATGTAGAATTATACTAAATAATTATGACTAGTTTTTGTAATGTTTGGAATTTAAAAAACTTTTGGAAATACATAATAGATCTTGACTTATAACTGAAAATAAAGCACTTCTCAAATTGCAATTGAAAAGTATAAGTAATATATATAATTTAATTACTTGAATGACCTATTATAAATATACCTGTTAATTGAGGAAACTACATCCAAGTCCTAGCCTTAAATTATCAAGAAATTTAACAATTTAGATTGTAATATAAGAATAGCTTGGATAAGTTAAAAAATATACAACAGAATTTTATCCTAATTACAAACGACCTTAAGATTTTAGAAAATTGCGAAGGAAAAACTCAATTGATTTGATTGAAATGAAACGGCATATTTATGCTTATATGATACTTTTCAAATATTTAGCTTCATATTTAAGAGTATTAAAGTCTACCCATTTTATGTTAAAAAATAGAAAAGGAGTTGAAGTACTTTTAGTAATTTCTGAAACTTGTATTACAAAATATCTCGATGACATTTGGTTGAAGTGAAGCTATGTATATTCATTTTAAAATAGGTTTTGGAATTACAAAGTAAGGAGATTATGACTTAGAACTTAAAATTAAGTAATTCCCAATTTGCCAAAAAAAACCAGCATCATCGTAGTATATATATAAGTGAATTACTTGTATGACTTATTGTAAATATACTAATCGCGGGATTAACTAAGTCACATCCTACCCTAACTAAAATTATCCCTATTTTTTAGAAGTAAAAAATGCCCAATTTTGTTTGTAATATAAGATGAGCCGAGAATAGTTATAGGGTACTTTTCACGTATTGAAGTTCATATTTAAGAGTAGTATATTCAAGAAATTTTACATTCAAAAGAAGAGAAAAACAATTAGAGTATTTTTAGTAACTTGTGAAACTTGTGTTACAAAAAACCTAAGTGACATTTGGTTTAGTTGAAACTTTATATCATAATTTCTTTAATCATAGAAGAGAATGGCACCTTTGTAACACCCCCAGATCGAACCGGGAATATTACACGCCGCAGACCCTCTCCTCGAGGATCCACCAGGCTAGACATCAAAACAACACATTACATTACATACCGACGAATCAAAATAACGAACCAATAGACCGATTTGGTCTTTCGACACTGACTTACAAATAAAAATACATAAACTCATCCAGACTCATACCCACGCAAGGGTAAAATAATTACCACCACAAACAATAAGACAGCGGAAAAGACAATACAATGGACTCCGACTAACTGAACCCAAAACTGGCCTTCGTGTGATTAGTATCATTCGTCTTTCATCATCCCTCGTACCGATCCTGTCTTGCTCCCGAAAACCTGCGTGTACCTGGACACAATACAGATATCCACCCCCCGATTACTCGGGGGTTAGCAAAACTCCACTGTTTCGCTAGTGCAAGTATAAAGTGCAAATACGAGCCATACACAACACATTCCGAGAATACAACGAAAGACTTCCCGAGATATATTTAGTTAAAAATAGTTCAAGTGTTGAAAGTAGAAACGAAGCAAGTAAGCACTTTGAAAACATTTCCAAATCTCGGGAGTTTTGAAAACATTAGAAATTGAAAAGTTCTTAATTCCTCGAAAGCCATTTAGGGTCACAGCCCCAAAGTTCATTTTCCAAAATACAAATCCGTTTAACAAAACACGGGTCCACGACCCAATCATTCCTATTACAAAACACAGGTCCACGACCCGATCATCCACTTCAATTCACTTACAAGGACACATTACACATAACACATTATTCTTATGCCATTCTAGCCAAGCACCAAGACTCGATATATAATGTCTCGACCCCGAGCACAAAGCATTGTGATACTCCTGACAATATCACAATTAACGAAAACATCAACGTCATCCCGAAGATGAAAACCACAATCGATAACCCGCGGCCGCACTTTAGTATCGACCCCGGACATCCCGCTTGACACTCCGGTGGGAAACCACTTCCGCGGCCGCACTTTAGTATCGACTCGCACATCCCGTCGGACACTCCGGTGAAAGTTCATCCACACACGCACCCAAGTCCACTTCCGTGGCCGCACTCTTAGTATCGACCCCGCACATCCCGTCGGACACTCCGGGTGGAAGGAACAACACACACACACGTTCCAAAATCACAGTTGCAAACCACAAGCCTCGAAGGTCATTCACAGTATATATAGTCGAGGTACCTTACTAGAATGGCCAGTTCATCCAACATATACTCACGACCAAGTAATGATACAATTCATGCTAGAATTTCAACGATGCAGCTAGTACAAATAACATAGCAACGAGGGAAAATACCTATCAAACCACGCCGAACGACACAATGAGACAGGATCATCAATAGGCATACGTTCCATACACATCTCAAGGAAGGTTAAGCTATAAATCCACAACATCATAATCACACAAAACGATACCCCACACATACTTAGACAAGCATATTTAACAACGAAATCATACGAGTCATCTTTTAAGGAAGTATTGAATAGCATATCAATTCCTTTGAAAGTTAGTTATAGACATTCATAATTCACGTATCGTAAATCACTAACCAATATATCCACAAAACACGTAATGTATGGGCAAGATACTTGCCTCGAATAACCACAACGCAGAGAATCGGCCGAAGTAGGTTGGCACGAACCGACTACGAACTCACCGACTCCACCGAACGACAATCCGCAACAATGAACTACGAACAAAAACAATAACAACGAAAATAAATTCCAAAGTACGACCCAAAGCCGCTGAACTCAAAGAACGAATGACGAAAGTTCAAGTGTTTTCCCCAAAACGTCCGAAAATCACGATACGCGATCGAAACACCAAACCAACGCTCGCAACATGAATAATAACATTAAATGAACTTACGAGAAACTCGAAACAACAGTTTCGGACGAGATTCGCAAGAATCGAACTCAAGTGCGGAAAAGTCGCTAAAAAGCTCGGAACCCAACAAAACGATACCGAAACGAACTCGGATGACAAAATGTGCAGAATTAATCATTCTCGAAATGACGAAACGGTCATGAGCGAGTCGTCAAAACGGACTCCGGCTGAAAAAGAAATTTACCGAAAAATCAAAAATTGCGGATATTACATTCTACCCTTTTTAAAAGAACTTTCGTCCCGAAACTTAAAACAAGTAGGGAGAAGCAATATCCCGCCAGGAAAACTCAACGAGATACGCAAGGAAACGCGTAACTTACGCCCATCGGCGAAACGTTACAAGCAACGCAAAGGAATATACGACGTGAAAATACGCTCCACGACGACCAACACAATACCGCCGTTAGGGATATAATAAAACCAACAAGTGACGAGCGTCATCAAATGGATAATACAATCAAGTCAATTATCCGAACTATCACAAAACACAACGGACGAAAATCAATACGATTGACCAACCCAACGGTACATCAATCAAAACGCGAGCCAATCGCTGAACAAATACGGAATTCCACCGCCCAAAGGTTGGAAGATCGAAAACGAGGCTAATTTTCCGAACTTGGAAAGGTCACAATGATATATAGATCAATTTGGGACAATATCAGAACTCGCTCGAATGACAAAGGTGAGAAACAACACCAGGTCAGAAGTATCAACGAACACAGTCGAGTCGATACGGTTGGACGAATCAGAAAAGAAAGAAAGAAAAATGTGGGTATTACAACCTTTTTATATGATGTTATTTTCAAACAGTTAACTTAATATATAGAAGTATTAAAGTTGGCACATTTTACATTCAAGATAATACATAAAAAGTTGGCTACATACTTTTAGTAATTTCAGAAACTCGTATTAGAAAAAATCTCAATTCATATTTGATTGTGTTAAACTGTATTTGATGAAATTTTGGTTCCACGTTATTTTTTAGTCCTTTCTTTTCAAAATGGTCCAAGTCGTTAAGTATTTATCGGTTTCTGTTAAATGGCCAAAAAGGAGATAATTCAATTCTTATATTTAAAAAAAATACATAAATTGTTTGGATATAATTTAAAATACAAAAGAAAATTCAAAACTTTCAAAAATATATAGTTGATTTCAAAAGTAAATAAATTAACAAATCTTTTAAAACTTAAAGAAATAAAAAATCACTTAAAATTATTTAAAAAATCACTTCGAGTACCTTTTTAATTATATATATATTCAACACTTCTTTTGGAATACTCCCAAGCATCTTTCATTCCAGTTGATATTTCTTTTACTGATATACATAATTATAGTGACTAACTAATACAAACTAATTAATTAATAGAAATATATAATATTTTCGCGAGATTTTAGGTTTAAGTTTTTAATATATAGTTCACACTACTATATTAAATTCTCTTTGTTTGTAATTTATATTTTTTAATTAATGAAAACATAAAATATTGTTGTAATATAATCAATTCCTATTTATTTATAATTCATATTCCTTAATTTGTAGAAATTAATAAGGTAGGTAGGAGTTATTTGAGGTATAATTATAATGTAATTAATGCAATGATGATTAGGCGAGTAATTGATTATGTGTCAGCTGAAGTATGAAAGGGTGACACACAAGCACACGGAGCACCAGCAGAAGACATGTGGCAGCCGAAGCATGAGAAGCTGTCATTTAGGCTCAACGTATTCTGCATTAGTATATATGGAAGATTATAAACTATACATGTTGAGAAATCTCAAGAAATATGTAAATTTTGTAACATACTGTTATTTGAGCTTATTTGGAAATGAAATTAACTTGAAGGGATTAAGTAAACTTAACAAAAAAAATATTAAGAATTATCTAAAAAGTAAATATTAGGAAATCTGAAGGCAAAAAAGACAAAATCGATTATGTGTTTTCAAAGGAAAAGACTTAACAAAGAATAAAATTTGTCTGAGTGTTTTTTTTCTCTGTTTTTCTTGCTTTTATTTTACCAGAGGAATTGATTATATTTATAGAAATATTTCATATTTTCATTAATTAACAACATAAATCCCAATCAAAGACAAATTTAATATATTAGTTTGCACTATATATTAAAAACTTAAACCTAAAATTTCACGGAAATATTATATATTCCACTAATTAGTTAGTTTATATTAGTTAGTCACTATAATTAGATATATCAATAAAATAAATATCAACTGAAATGAAAGATGCTTGAGAGTATTGCAAAAGAAGTATTGAATATATATAACTAAGAAGGTACTTGAAGTCCTAATAAATTAAATAAATCAAAATACTCTTATTAAAAATATTATTGAAAGTGTAGAAATAATGGTTTTAATCATTATTTATAAATAAATCAAAGAACTTATGGAATATATCAATTTAGTCTATTTTAGTTTTAATCTTATTTAATTAATATAAAATAACAAAATAAATGAAAAAACTTATATTTACGAAATTATATAATTACTGATTTTATGATTTTTCAAAGAGATATTTCAAATATGTAAGAAATTAAATTGTCCGTCTTTCAGGAGAAAGTAAAAGACTGCAAATATGAGTCAATCAATTGTATTCATAACACTGGTGTATTTTTAACAGGGAGCTGTGCGCGGAGTCAACCTCTCTTCTGTTTGAGCAGCGTTCATCGGAAGGAAAGTAACCAAATTCCTCTTAGGTAAGTCCCATGTGGATTAAGCCATGAGCTCAGGTATGGTATTGAGTTTTTTCGTATCTTATGCTTCCCTTTGTATTTTTCCACTCAATATGCTGTTGTGCACTTAGCTGAGGGTCTTCACGGAAACAGCCTCCCTACCATAATAGGTAGGGGCATGGTCTGCGTACATCTCACCCTCCCCAGACCCTGCTCTGAGCGGGATATACTGGGTATGTTTGGTTTGGTTTAATGAGAGTCCTTCCATACATAGGATTCCTAGATAAGGTAAGACATCTAATAGATTCCTACTACCTCTAGAATGATCTAGAACCTTTCATCTATGTATCTACAACCAGTATTAGATAAGACACATCACAAGAATAATAATTCCCGGAACACTCCCCCTGTATCGAGCACTAATACAACAATGGTGCAAAAGATGTTGCCTTCGTAAAAACCTATTACAAGCCAAAACAAAACCTCATGGGAAAAAATAAAGGCTTGATACGGAAAAGATTGCAACGCACCAAAATAACATGTCATGTATACTCCCCCTGATGTATACATAATGACTCCCCCTGATGAGTACCTCAAATCATAGGAGTTAGATGCCATGTTGCCCTCACAACTATACCAAGGAAAAACCCAGTGGGAAAAATACCTCTTGGTCTAAGTTGAACAGAAGTACAATGCATCATTGTATGGATGTTCTCATAGGTCGCCTCGTTAAAAACCTTACCATGTGAAAACCCAATGGGAAAAAACAAACCTTAGTCTAAGGACAAAAAGAGCGTGATGCATCCAAAGTGCAGAGTCGCTAAAGACTTATCCGAAAATTAAGTTTTCTAAAGTCTTGACCTCCATGCACTAAATCAGTCATAACTTCTTCGATTCAATAGGTATCCATGAAACTGTAAGAACTTATGAAAACTAGACACCCATAGCTTTTCATTCACATACAGTACGTAACCTAGATCGACCTGAGCAGATCACAAAGCTCTATCGAAGTTGACTCAGCAAATTACCGGACATATCATGTCCTACTATGCAACAATAGTCATATGTCACTTAACATGATGGATGTGATCAAATGGTTGGTTTCCTTGGAAAGTAGACACAAACCTTTCCAATGGTATCAATTTCACCATTTTCCAGCAAGTGAGCTACCTTATAGGTCATATGGGAGATAGACCAATACATTCAGGGCAAATTCGGTTATCAATATTCAAGTGTCCTTTTATCGAGATAGGGCGAGCTTCAAGCTTCTTGTCAATCACAGACATTGCGTGAGCGCATCCTAGGCCATCATCAAAGTGACTTTACCAGATTATTACGAATGAGTACATCGAGTCAAACATGGGTAAATAATACCGTACTTTTCTCTTAAGACTGCATCATCACTTAAGTGAGCCAAGTCTTATATGACTTCGACTAGTCATTGGGAATCATATAGGCATTACTTTATCGTCTCTTAGGGAAACCGTCCCTTGTATTTAGCGGAATCTCTTAGTCTCACAAGAGTACATCACTATAAACCCTTAGTTTTATACGCAAAAGCTTCATATCTCTTCCAAATCAAGTATATACTTAGTATGCGTTCCTGACAATCACTTGTCAATGCGCTCCGTGGTCAGGAGCCACTTGATTTGAGTCTAATCCACCACGAGATCCTTTTTATCACTTAACTTAGTTACTTACTAAGATAAGATTTAACCTCAAGCTACACGTCAGTTTTTGGGAAACTATCTAACTGAAAAGATAGTGGATGCTATAACATCCATTACGATAGCACAACTTAGTTTCGTGTCATCGTAGTCGATTCCAGTGCGTTCATGAGAAACCTCGCGCCATGAGGTGAGTTTTACTCTTTCTCTCACTCGCTTTAACAAAGTATACGGATAGATCTTATCTTTGGAATGTCGGCACCACTTCAACAAAGGGCTATCACTTTGTTCATACTGGAGTCGCATATATTTCCATTTTAGGCCAAGGCTACAACGTTGTAGATTTTCAATGAAGTATGGTTCGATTAAACTCACATTCCACGTCCTCATGTACCGGCTGTATTCATAGAGTACTCTTTATGGATTGGCATTCATTGAGGCGTCCCCCAATGATGACTGTAATCCAGAATCACATGACACAGATGAGTTCATTTGGTCATATGATCAAGTTTCATGTACCAAACTCGCATACATTCTTAGCGAGAGTATTTATCGAACCATGTGGCATCCCAATACTCGATGAGATCCACGGCCTAGTAACACCGTCTACCACAATTTGTGGTGTTACCATATCACTATTTATAGGTGACGAACGTCCATGACCGGACACAATCCTTGCAGACATGTTTGCAGCATGTATTTAATCTCGTCACTTTAGGGAACTTGGTGAGGCACAGTAGGGACAAACTACGAAAATTCCAAGTCGTTCTACTCGAACATGATCGCTCGCATCTCCCCCTAACGACGGGAAGATTGGCTCATCAAAGTGACTTACGGGATCGTCTGCCAAGGTATATTTTAAGCAGACTATGAGTGAAAGCGCATGTCATACTCATTATTTATAACCCGTCATAATGCGTTGTGGTGACGCACTTTGGCACATGAACATGTGGACGATAAAGGTTTTCATTGTTAACACAATCCAGTTAACAAAATGCATATGGTTACACTTGTAACTAAGCATTTGAATGATGATATGTATAGGTGAATATGACATGTTGACCGATGCCACATAACCGTAGATACTGGTCTTCAGAATCCAACAAAACTGCCACCATGCACCACCGCGATCGAACATAAAGAAATGATTGAACCGATGATAGGTTGTTGGTTTTATCGAACCTCTAGTGCTTTTTTGAAGAGTTCACTCCCTTCACCAGCCCCAAACACCTCAAAATTTCGTGAGCATGTATAAACGGGTGTTTAGGATTCCAAAACCATCAACCTTGTGGTAAAAAACCGGTCGAAATGACATCGAACTGGTCGTTGGGATGGCTGGTGGTATGTGAAAACTTCATTTAAGTGGTTCACCTCCTTTCAAGTCTCCAACTGGCACCAAAATTTGTGAGAAGGTAGCCTTGGATGTTAGGAAGTACTCGTTAAAATTTCACTTTAAGACTTGGTCTAAAAGTGGGTGAACCGACCTTTACAATGACTGGTCCGCAAGTTGGACAACCATAAACTCAGGTTTCATCAACTTATCAATCATTGTCAAAGGAACCACATAACATATAATGTTATTACTTGAGTACGACCATTTGTCAACACCATCATAGCATCATAAGCCACCCAGGCTAATACTTATGATCATGCATGTATAAGGACTCGGTGAAAAGGGAGGACTCAGCACCATGCTTATGCGAGTCGCTATATTATTCTCTTTAGTATAGGAGGGTGTCATCTCCTAATCGTGCTAAAGAATAGGCTTTAATCAATGAACATGGCTAAGAAGGATCATCGGGGGGTCTTTGGCGTCACACATGCTTATGAAAGCAAGACGCGGATGACATAAATATCATCATCGGTCATGAGTCCTGCTCACGACTCCACCAATGTACTTTGGTGTCTTTGATCCAGCTAGCTTCTTTGTTCAAAGAAAAAAATGATGTCCATGGCAATACCGTGGTATATAGATCATCAAATTGTCCAAACTCTGGACTATTAAAGCCTAAATGTGTCAATGTCCCAATACATCTTCTGATTACAAAAACCGAAGCAAGCCGGACCATATTGACTCATGAATATTTTTCTTTTAACATATCCAATACAAGTGATGCATAAGATTTTATTTGTCACAAATCACAATGAGATGCTATGAGTGATACACTTTGGCATATATGTCATCGAGTCATAACATGGTTCAATTGTTACGGAACATATGTGACTAGAAAACACCATTCGGCGTTCAACAACTTGAGCATTATACCACTCATTGATTGTGATGACTTAGTCATCATAGTCGCAATGGATTTATAAACCGAAATCCAAAAATATCGTGTTCCTTGAAAATAGCTTAATACGCACTCAATTTCGCTTGCAAAATTTTACAAACATGAGCATAGCGAACACTCTAACAACATAGAGATTTTATACCAGATACGATCAAAATGATCTATCATATTGAGTACATAACATGGCAAGGTTATATGTCTAAGGGGCAAAGTTACGACACAAGCATGGTGTAAAACTACCATGCACACGCTCGACCTTCTTATAAGGGTGCGTATTTGGGCTTCCCCAAGGAAACTGTTTTTCAACATTTGAAAGATGATATTTTAGCGTATAATGCATACCAAAAATTGTATAATCTATGGCAAATTCGTCCAAATATAGGTTGAAAAACGTGTTTCATAAGACTGCTTCCAAATTTAAGATGGAAACCAAGTTGGTTGGGACAAAAGTTAGCACAATCGCTGGAAATAAAATTCCGCGCAGCTTGATCTTTGTTCACTAAAATAGCGATAACTCCCTTGTTAGGAAGGCTATGGACCAACGGTCAGATGTTCTAGAAACATGACTTCCGTATCTTTCTATCCATATATTGTGCACCACACGGATCATCAAACTCAGATCACAGTGCATGTTTTAATTGGCTGTTTTAGTATTTCCCGGGTTTAGTGAGAAAACAAGGTTGAGGTCATATCCAATGGCATAAGTGTTGATGCAAAAACATGGCAATGACAGCCATAGGTGCGTATAAACACAGCAGGGTGTTCGATTTCTTATCTCGACTAATGATCCTTTCGGTAACTCCAACTTGGTAGACTTGCAGAGAAAGTAGGAATGTCGGTACAGCTAAGGCTATTTAAAAACCACTGATTCCGTTTGAACTTTCAAAGCATAAACAAATACCAAGGAGGATGCGCCTATTCATGATCAAAAGTGTAGAACAAATCCACCAAAGTGCATCAAATCAACCAAGAATTTTGATTCTCAATTTGCAAGTATACGTCATAATAGCCATGTTATGTGGATGCAATGCGGTGCATCATAATTAAGCATTTTGAACCATGAGACATAATGAATATACCATAATCAACTCGTCTTGACCATCCAACAAGATCGACTAAACATAGTCAAATGTAAAAGGCACATGCCTTTACAAATACTCGGAAAAGTATTCGGACCTATAGTCATACGAACTATAATCGAGGTCAACGAATTCATGTATTTACCGCAATATGCCATTGCTTTACATGTTAAAATTCATGAGAAGTACTCTTACATTCTTTCATATATCATATTGCAAGGAGACGGTGCAGGACTACACCCACATGCAATATTTTATTTTAATAGGATGAAAGATGGAGTTGTCCAAGTATGGGATTGGGTCAAGATCAAAGTGGTGGTCGCTCAATTCAACGTGACAAATCCGTCACAAATCGATTTTAACCACGACATATCCATCGTAATCGATGTTTGTCCCACTTGTACGTCACAAATTCGTGACTAATCATGAACAAGTCATAACTTTACCGTTACCGATAATGTTCATTTTTTTTCAATTGTTGGTTTAGAATCGACAAAACGGCGACGCCAAATCGCACCCAAAACGTGGTGTATGCAACAACCACAAATATCGACTTTCAACAATTATCCGTGACTCACGAGGCCATATGCGCTTTCTTGACATACGAGTAATACACCTCTAATAGTCTCATCCACCGCAGTAGCGTGGGAGATAAAGAACCAAATACCCATTCCCAAAAAAATTCCCAAAAAGAGGAATTGAAAACGGAACTTTAATAAAATCTTACGGGTCTTGGTTATTATTTCTTTGATCTCGAACAGGATAATAAATATGTTTTCTCTCCATATGAAGCAACATATTTCCGTAGATCTCGCTCTATATTTCTTTGATCTCGAACGGGATAACAAATATGGCTTTTCTCCATAGCGTGCACATCATCATGAGCAACATATTTTCCTATATGCACGTAAAATATAAACGTGGTGAGATTCATAAGTATACAAATCAATGAACAAATGAATCATTAATTTGGAAAAGATGGAGAGTTGAGAAATGCCTGAAAAGGGCTACTGGGCTCGATAATCGGCCGAAAAAGGATTCGGGCGCGGTGGTGCAGCAGCTCGATATTGGATGAGGTTGGATCTCCAAATTTCCTTATAAAAATCTGCTTACATTCGTGATTCGATGTCAATATTACTCAGAATCCGATCTCCACCGTTGAATATACAGGTATTTGTGTTGGAAAGTTGCTGTAAGAATTTCAAACCGATCCGATGGTTAACGAATCGGGAAAAATGATTTTCGTACGACTGCACTGTGCAGAAAATTTACGCCGCGAAAATTCTCGTTTCTCTTTTTTTTCTTTTTTTTGTCCATTTTCTTCACGTTAGATCTGGTGCTGGACCGGTGATGTGGAATCCTTTTGCATCTGAAAGAAAATAGAGGCTGCCTACTGCTCCCAAAAAATAAAATATAACCTTCGCATCCTGGCAGCTATGCAGCACCTCCAATGCTGTTAATCTCTGCATAAACGTGGTAAATCTGTCCTTCGAGACTTCATACTCAAAGACATACACACATACACTGAATCAGGTCCCGAAGGTGGGGGTGCTGGGATTTGGGTTCTGGATTCGGCGGTGATTTCCAGTGGCTCGCGGCGGTTCCGACTGGAGATGGCAGATTCCGGTTTCATGTGAGTTTGATTTTTTTTTTTTGTTTCTTTGGGCTCGATGAATTTGAATGGGATGAAGGAGTTCATGCTTGATTTCGGCTTGATGTCAATGGAGGGTTTGACCGATTAGGATGGATTGAGTTTGGTGGTGGAAGGGATGGTTCAGGGCGATGAAACTGGAGATGAGTTTCCGGTTCCTGAAATTGATTTTTGGATTACAGACTTGTTTGCAATGGGTTGACTGAACGGGTTGGTGGATTAGAGAACTGTGAGGGTTTTCTGTAGGTTTTTCGATTTTGTTTTCTTCGGATTTTCTGAATTTTGGACTTTTTTTTTTTGAATTTCGGATTTTTCAGAAAATTTTTGGGCGAAATTATTTTCGGAATTGCTCAGTTGGAAGACTACGTGTTGATAACGTATTTCAGGAGAAAGTAAAAGACTGGAAATATGAGTCAATCAATTGTATTCATAACACTGATAGAGGGGTCTTTATATAGGCATTACAATGAGAGTCATTCCATACATAGGATTCATAGATAAGGTAAGACATCTAATAGGATCCTACTACCTCTAGAAGGATCTATAACCTTCTATCTATGTATCTACAACCAGTATTAGGTAAGACACATCACCGGAATAATAATTCCCGGAACAGTCCGAGTGTTTTTTTCCTCTGTTTTTCTTCCTTTTATTTTATATATGTAAAACTAATTGAATATCACTTTTATTGTGTTTTTCTAGCTTTTCAATTTTCATAATTTCATAATTTCAGCTTTCCTCTGCAGACCTATTTTTTAAGCGGCAGGAGGATATGCTTGCTTCTTGTGCAGATTTTTTTTAAGCGCAGCCAATAATTTAGGTAACATTATTTACTACTTATTAATTGAGGTAATTAATTTAGGTAATTAATAAATAGGTTAGGAAATGATGGTGTGTTAACCAAAGCATGAGAATATGACACATGAGCAACCGAAGCATCAGAAGATGACATGTGGCGGCCGAAGCATAGGAAGTTGCCATGTAGGCTCAGCATATTCTGCATTAGTATACAGGGGGATGTGTATAGTTCTCTATGTACATGTTGCTCTCTTTTCCTTCATTCTCAAATACTTACTCACAGCCCAGCCCAAATGCCCAACAAGGCATTATGCCCTATTCCACCAATCTATCTCCTTAATATGTTATATTCAATTAAGCCCGGGACTTTTCAGTTTCAATGAGAAAAAATATAGGAATCGGAATCGAACCGCATAGTTTTTTCGCGGTTCGGTTTTGCAATTTTTTTTGTCTGAACCGTATATGAACCGATTCCATGTGGTTCGTGTAATATCCGGATTTATTATTGTGTATTTCATCTGTATTCGAACCCTGTATTATTCAAATTTATGATCTCGATAATTGGAGTATGTTATTTCTCACATTGGTATCTTTGTACATAAGTATATCATCATGCAAATTTTCTCATGTAAACTCGTGATAGCGCACGCTAAGAATGTAGCTTAACGCACGCTATCGGCTACTACTAGCGCACGCTATGAATGTAAGACTTGCGTGCGCTAGGCACTCAATTATTGGGCTGGGCGGCTAGCACATGCGCCAGCCGGGACATGGGTCCGGATAAGATTCCCACGGATGAACCTGGACAGATTTGGAGTCAACGCTTATTAGCGTGCGCTAAATATGTATGGTAGCGTGCGCTAATTAGCTTAAGTGCAGAATGTTATAAATGAGACAACAACCCGTTTTGGCTTACATTTCCTTCGTTCATTCTTCAGTCTTGAGAGACCAGAGAGCAATAATTATCCTCCTAACATACTTAGAACACATCTACGTGATCCTTGAATATTGGATATTACTTGTGAGTAATCATTGAAGAGAAGTAACACCTTGGAGTGGCATATAACCAACTGGAGTCGAATTCTACCTTGCGGTTCAGTAATTTCGTCATATTAAGGTATGTTGATTCTATCTCCACTCTAGATTCGTGTTATGGAGAATATGATGATCATGCTAGCAAAATATTGAGTTTCTTGGGTGAATTATCCAAACCACATCATGTTTGGAATATTGAGATGATTATGTCTTAAGTACCTTGATTATGAACATCATGATTCGAATCTTATTACAATGAACAAGTAGAGGAAGCTTCTATCATTGGTAATCCGAATCTAGTAGGTGTCTTCATACCAATCATGGACTTGACTTTAACATCATTATTGTTAGACGAATCTAAGGGATTGATCATGGAAGGATTTATCTTGTAAAGATGGAATGTTAATCGAACTACAGAATGATAGTTTTGATTGATATAAAGGTGTTGATATCGACCGTTAAGCCTTCCGAATTATCACATGAAGAATTGTAATCGAAATGGAATATGGTTTTATAATAGTATACATATTCTTGAATCCAAAGTTGTTGTTATCCGTAAGATCATTCATAACCGTATGAACATGATATTCATGGAGGTAACATGAATTAACACTGAAGATTTCATTGGTTTGATCATGATGAGATCGACCATCGCCCAAGAGTGAACGTCATGCCGCGATTAACGCACGCTAAGCTATGTAGATTAACGTGCGCTATCGAGCATGAGTTAACGTACGCTACGTTTGGTACGTAACGTACGTTAGGCCATCAGATGAGTCAGTCGGCTGATCAGTGAGGTACTGACCATGCATAGTTAGCGTACGCTAGGCTTTGTTGTTTGCGTGCGCTATCGAGCAGACTTAACGCACGCTACACAGAATACTTAGCGTACGCTAAGAAGCTCAGGTAGATTGCGTTTTATGAACTTTCGGCCGTAAATTGAATTGGTAGACATTCTTACGACGTGAGATAAATTCTATATTATTTCTTTTGTTAAGGTTCGAGCTTGTTACATGATTGATTGAAGGGGCGACCTTCGAGTGTTTCGTTTCGTGGAAGTATTTTTCTTGTCTTCGAATCGAGGCAAGTACCTTATTTGTTTTACGTATTGATGTTATACATATTGTCGTGCATATATGTCGTTGTTGTATGTCCACCTCGTGTTGGTCCGACGGGATCATCGGGGGATCTATGCTAGCGTGCGCTGGATCATCGGACGGGTTTTTCCACCACGGGTTGGTCTGACGGGATCATCGTGGGTTCTAGGTAGTGAACGCTGGATCGTCGGAATTATCATGTGTATGTTATGATATCATGTTGTGATTATCAGTTGTGTATGTTAATTATGAGCTTCTCGCAGGAGAAGACTCGTTGGTATTTTGTCATTTACGTCATTATTATTCTTCGTGAGATGTTGAATAATATGTTGTGCTACTTGTACTAGCATCGTTGTGATAACACCTTCGGGGGTGAACATTTTGTTTATGTTCAGGATCCAGGAGAGCAGGGAAACAACCACTGGAGCTGCATGACGACGGGGGTGCAGAGTGATGTTCCGGTCGGGTTTATTATCTGTTGTTGGTTATTTAATAAGTACTCGAGTGCGTCGTAATTTGTGATGTTTTGGATTTCAGTGATGTAGTAATATTCTCCATTCGAACACTTGTATTTTTGGTATTGAACCAGAATTGTTGTATCTTATTTCCATTATTTCTATAAGTTGGTATTTGTTATTGTCGTTTCATTTACTCAGCCTTGTAAATTCTTATGTAAAGGATTTACGGCGCTGTAATATTCCTGAATATATCGGGGGTGTTACAGAATATGGTATCGGAGCTCAGATTATGGATATCTTGGTCATTGAGTTAAAATAGGGGTCATTTATGTCTTTTGAGGTAACCGGCCGCGAATAACATCACTGTACTGCCTACGTCTTCGTGCGGGCGGTGGTTGTAAGTTCCTAAACTCTATCTCGTGCTTTACATGTTATATTTCCTTGTACTTGAGAATTTGAACGATATTGGTTCCTGTATATTGAGTATTTATGCTTACAGTATGTTGAGAGGCGGACGTGGACGTGGTCGCGGTCGCGGACGCGGACGAAGGAATGCAGAAAGGGAAGCGTCGCCTTCAAATCAAGCCAGTCATAGCTCAGGCGAGCCACAACGATCTATCAATAACGAACCGGAACCTGCTGTACCAGAGATCCTTCGTCAGGTGGTGAACCAGATGACTCAGTTCGCCCAGGTCGTTGACCGAATGCAAGTGGCGGTGGGACTACAGCAGGGAGAGAGACAGCAAGGGATCCCGGACATGGGAAATCGGGGTGGCCGATGGCTGCAAGAGATAGCGAAGATGCAACCACCCAAATTCGACGGTATTTCTGAGACTCCCACCTGGGAACATTGGTTGAAGGAACTGGAGAAAATCTTTGACGGAATTAACTGCCCAGACGACCGGAGAGCCTCTATCACTCAATACCTTCTGATAGGGGAAGCGTCCGAATGGTGGGAAGCCATCTGGCCTGTAGACCATGATGCTGATTGGACAGAGTTTAAATTGATGATGGAAGCTCAGTACTGCCCTCGTCCTGTGAGGGAAGCCAAGGTTCGGGAGTTTTTCTCTGCTCAGCCTTAAGATGTGCCGATCTCGTGCAATTAAGACGTTTAACCAACGGTGGCATTTGTTCGACATCCGGTGAGCACGGATGCATAAATGATGATCCATTTTGATATGAGGATGAAACCGTAAATCCAGGTACATGTCCGGTTTTGAATGTACCACACTCCGTCAATACCAGGATAAGGCGTTGGCATATGAGATCAAGGAAGCAGCTATGGAGAAATTTACGGAATCCAAGAAGCAGAAAGTCTCTGGTACTTTTACAGAGCACAAGAACAGTGGGGCCCGCAAGGCCCGGTCATCCTTTCACTCTTTCAAGAAACCTCGCACCCGCTTTGGAGCGGAAAGAACTTGAGCAACATCAACTATGACCGATGTTACCAGAAATGCTTTAATCTGCGCCGAGGGGCACTATCGGAATTGCCCCCTACTGCCGTGACTTGTTTTGATTGTGGTCGAGAGGACATTGTGCGGTGTTCTCAAGAGGCCGCAAAGTCTTTTAGAGCCCGTACACCACGGCCGATCAGAAGGAAGCCGATATCAGCAGACGCAGCAAAGTGTTCAGATGCCTCAGAATTTTGGCCGCGGGCGAGGCAGAGAACAGTGGGACCAAAAGGGTACATCGAGTGCCGGATCTGTTCCCCCACATCTGTACGAGATGAGGAAAACAGACGATCAGGATGCTGCTGTCGCATCAGGTACTATCCAGATCCTTTCCCAGCCAGTTAGCGTTTTATTCGATACAGGAGCTACGCATTCTTTTATATCCTTATATTGTGTAAAATGTTTGAATTTTTCTGGTTTTCATAATTGTGAACCTTATGTTGTTGGTTTACCGAGTGGAGAGAGAATTGTTGGTAACTTAGAAACTAGAGATTTCCCTGTAACATTTGGAGGCAGAGAGTGGCTCTCAAATCTGATTGTAATAGAAATGCAAGGAGACGACCTGATACTCGGAGACGATTGGCTTAATCGATATGGTGCTATTGTAAACTACCGAAGGAGGAATATCTCGCTGATCGCTGATGATGGTTCCGAAATATTGTTTGAAGGATGGAAACCAGGAAGTTCAGGAAAGTTGATTAAAGCGATGAAAGCTGTCAAATTGTTGAGATAGGGCTGTACCGGATACTGGTGCTTTGCAATGAAGAAGGAAGACGAAATTGTGGAACTTTCATCTATTCCTGTTGTTAACAAATTTCCAGATGTATTTCCTGACGAGTTACCTGGACTACCTCCACGACGAGATGTAGAATTCACCATTGAGCTGGAACCCGGAGTTAAACCAATTTCAAAGGCGCCGTATCGTATGGCACCTACTGAGATGTATGAACTGAAAAAGCAGTTGGAGGAGTTACTGGACAACGGCTATATCCAGCCCAGCGTTTCGCCCTGGGGAGCGCCAGTTCTTTTTGTCCGAAAGAAGGATGGATCGCTTCGATTGTGTATCGACTATCGAGAGCTGAACAAGATGACAATTAAGAATAAATATCCGTTGCCACGGATTGATGATTTATTTGACCAGTTGCAAGGAGCAACAGTATTTTCGAAAATCGATCTGAGATTAGGAGACATTATCTGTACGGGACTCACTGTCAGATCTTTACGGATCACAAGAGTCTCAAATACATCTTCAGTCAGAAAGAGTTGAAAATGCGACATAGGAGATGGTTGGAGCTGATTAAGGACTACGACATGGAAATTTTGTATCATCCAGGCAAAGCGAATGTAGTGGCAGATGCACTTAGCCGCAAGCCTGTTTCTATTCAGATGCTGGAGACTCTGACCTCCCAACTTAGCCTTCAACGAGAGATGATTCGAGAAGGAATTGAAGTATGGTTACAAAGAGTCCAAGGACAACTGTGCGCGATGGAAATAACTTCATCATTAACCGAAGAAATCAAATTTATGCAGACAAATGATCCTCTGATGATTCGGTTACGTGATGAAGTGAACAAGGGGAAAGCCCCCAGATTCGTAATTCATGATGATGGAGTTTTGAGATTTCAGAACCGACTCTGTGTTCCTGATGTCGATGTTCTGAAACAGACGATTATGAAGGAAGCTCACAGTTCGCCCTATTCTATCCACCCGGGCACCAGTAAGATGTATAAGGACTTGAAGCAGAATTTCTGGTGGGGCAACATGAAGAAAGATGTAGCAGACTATGTTTCGAAATGCTTGACTTGTCAGCAGGTTAAGATCGAGCATCAACGACCTGTCGGAATGTTGAAACCGCTCCCAATTCCTGAATGGAAGTGGGAGGACATATCGATGGACTTCATCACTAGTATGCCGAGAACCAAGACGGGAATGAACATGATTTGGGTGATAGTTGATCGTTTAACTAAATCAGCTCATTTTCTAGGCATTAAGGACACGTGGGGACCAGAGAGGTTGTCACGAGTATTTATTTCGGAGATAGTTCGATTACATGGTACACCGAAAACCATTATTTCTGATCGAAATGGCCGTTTTGTGTCTCACTTTTGGAAAGCAGTTCATAAGGCCTTGGGGACCGAATTGAACTTTAGTACAGCTTATCACACGCAGACTGACGGACAATCCGAGAGGACCATTCAAACGGTGGAAGACATGTTAAGAGCTTGTGCCTCAGATTGGTCAAAAGATTGGGAAGTTCATCTACCGTTGATTAAATTTACCTACAACAATAGTTGGCATGCTTCCATTAAGATGGCACCGTTTGAGGCATTATACGGGAGGAGATGTAGATCGCCCCTATTTTGGGACGATTCATCAGACTTAATCGGGACAGAACCAGAGTTGATCGTACAGACTCGAGAGAAGATAACCTTGATTCGTGAAAGGCTTTTGACCGCCCAGAGTCGCCAGAAATCTTATGCGGCCGTATGCCGTCGCCCTTTGGAGTTCAGTACGGGAGACCACGTACTTTTAAAAGTTTCTCCTACCCGAGGAATTTTTCGTTTTGGAAGGAACGGAAAGCTGAGTCCGAGATATATCTGTAATATCCGTAATTTTCCATTTTTAGCAGTTTCCATTTTTGGTGTATGTCTATTTTTATCGACTCACTTGTAACTGTTTCGACATTTCGAATCTACTTTGTTCTTGGAGTTTTTCCATTTGGACGAGTTTTGATGATGTTATCACGTAATTTCATTTTATGACATGTTTTGCCATATGAACGTTCGATTCTTGTAAAACTCGTTCGTTTTCGTTGTTTCTTGGTTTGTACAAGTTCGTATGATTGAGTTGGTCGTGTTGAGACTTTCGGTTTGTAAATCCGACGTCGTTTCGTGATTTTTGGTCATTTGGGCCATTTTTGTAATTTTCTAATAGTTTAGGGAATCCCATTTTCGTTGTCGCATTACGGACTCCTATGGTCGGAATTGTATTTTTCTTTCAGCGCTTAACTCCGTCGTCTTGTATACTTCGTGTTTATGTTTCCAGATTCTGACCTCGTCGTGCGTTTCGTGTTTTGTACCCTCGACAGCAGCTTACTGCTGATGTGAGCAGCAGTATTGAACTGCTGTGCAGGTAGCGCACGCTACTCCTGTTGCCTTGCGTGCGCTACCGATGTGCAGTTAGCGTACGCTAACTCCCTATTATTAGCGTACGCTAGCGAATGGTGGCAGTAGCTACTGGACCTTTCACGGCCCGTTAACGCACGCTGTATATGACAGTTAGCGTGCGCTAACTTCACTAATTATATAAGTCAGCGGGCAGTTTCAGAACAGCAGTTTTATTCTTCTCTCTTCGTTTCTTCGACGTGCGACCTCAGAGGCGATTTCCACCGGTTCTATTCGGAGTTCTCTTCAAATTCCATCACGGTAAGATCGAGCCATCATATCATAATCAGCATAATCACCCTTCCTCAGCCGAATTAAAGGTAATTCCTCACGAACCCTAATTTTGACGAATTTGGGGGTTTTTCGGGATTCTAGGGTTTAGTTCCGAATTGTTCATCTATATTACGATATTCTTTACCCATTGTGATTATTGAGTGATTCTAAATCCAATTTCCTTGATTTTAATCCGTGAATTATCAATACGGGGAGATTTTTGCTTAAACCCTCGCCCGTATCAATTGATCGTTCATTGTCGTATCATGTAATCGGGGTTATGGGTGTATTCCAATAGAGTATTGTTGTCTGTTGGGACTGAACTATGTTGATCCTTCGTTTAGGAACCGTCGTTTTCCACCCGGGCCGTTCGAAGTCGTGTTTCACTTCCGTTTCTTCAAGAATGTCTCAAAGGCAAGTACTTTACATTTGTTTACATGTTCTAGTATTTGAATTATGGCTGTATCGTGGTTGTTGTGGATGGTTATGTGTATGTTCACCTAGGGACGGTCCGACGGGGCCTCTAGGGATACGTATTGCCGTGAGTGTGCGTATCGCGAACTGTGGTTAGCCATCCAGGGATGTCCGACGGGGCTCTGCGAGGTACGGTGGCCGTGAGTCTCGTACCAACGGTTAACTTTGAATTGTGATTTATTGGAGATAATGTGTTTTACGATTGTATAATATAAATATTCCGGAATATAAAATGTTTTCTAAATTGACTTTTTGGCGCATATATTCATCTGATTAGAATGTAGTTCAAATGGATTGTACTTGCACTAGCAGTTGTCGCTAACCCCTTAAATGGGGGAAATACTTTTTGTATTTCAGGTATCGATCGTGGGGACAAGCGAGCACTTGAGCCGTATGAGGATGATGGTCAAGCATGATACTGATCAGTAGTCATTTGTTGGTGTTCAGTTCAGTCTATTACTTTTGATGTCTTGTTTGGGACTTTTGTATTATAAAATTGGTTTAAGTACTCGAGTACTTCTTGTTTCAAAATTGTTAATGTTGTGTTCCTGTTTTGGGAAATGGATTGATGTTGGATTCTATTGTCGGATTGTAGTCTTATTTGAATTGTCATATTATTGATGATTGTTTGTCGTTGTCAAATGTCTTGTTGGTACGTTAGCCTGGTGGATTCCATAGTGTGGAGTCCACGGCGCTGTAATATGCCCTGAATGTCTTGGGGGTGTTACAATATCGGATCATTCGAGATCCTTGAAAGAGTTGGAGAGTTGGCATACAGATTGGCATTGCCGCCGTCGTTGAGCCATGTTCATAACGTGTTCCACGTATCCCAGTTACGGAAATATATACCGGACCCTAGTCATGTCATTGATTTCGGGGAGATCGAAGTCGCTCAGGATGGGACGTTTGAAGAAAGACCGGTCAAGATACTCGAGAGTCGAGTTAAGCAGTTGAGGAACAAACCAATCGTTTTGGTCAAAGTTCAGTGGTCACGCCACGGAGTGGAAGAGGCCACTTGGGAAACGGAAGATAGCATGAAGTCCAGATACCCAGAGTTATTTTCGTCTTGAGTTTCGGGACGAAACTCCTTTTTAGTAGGAGAGTATGTAATATCCGGATTTATTATTGTGTATTTCATCTGTATTCGAACCCTGTATTATTCAGATTTATGATCTCGATAATTGGAATATGTTATTTCTCACATTGGTATCTTTGTACATAAGTATATCATCATGCAAATTTTCTCATGCAAACTCGTGATAACGCACGCTAAGAATGTAGCTTAACGCACGCTATCGGCTACTACTAGCGCACGCTATGAATGTAAGACTTGCGTGCGCTAGGCACTCAATTATTGAGCTGGGCGGCTAGCACATGCGCCAGCCGGGACATGGGTCCGGATAAGATTCCCGCGGATGAACCTGGACAGATTTGGAGTCAACGCTTATTAGCGTGCGCTAAATATGTATGGTAGCGTGCGCTAATTAGCTTAAGTGCATAATGTTATAAATGAGACAACAAGCCATTTTGGCTTACATTTCCTTCGTTCATTCTTCAGTCTTGAGAGACTAGAGAGCAATAATTATCCTCCTAACATACTTAGAACACATCTACGTGATCCTTGAATATTGTATATTACTTGTGAGTAATCATTGAAGAGAAGTAACACCTTGGAGTGGCATATAACCAACCGGAGTCGGATTCTACCTTGCGGTTCAGTAATTTCGTCATATTAAGGTATGTTGATTCTATCTCCACTCTAGATTCGTGTTATGGAGAATATGATGATCATGCTAGCAAAATATTGAGTTTCTTGGGTGAATTATCCAAACCACATCATGTTTGGAATATTGAGATGATTATGTCTTAAGTACCTTGATTATGAACATCATGATTCAAATCTTATTACAATGAACAAGTAGAGGAAGCTTCTATCATTGGTAATCCGGATCTAGTAGGTGTCTTCATAGCAATCATGGACTTGACTTTAACATCATTATTGTTAGACGAATCTAAGGGATTGATCATGGAAGGATTTATCTTGTAAAGATGGAATGTTAATCAAACTATAGAATGATAGTTTTGATTGATATAAAGGTGTTGATATCGACCGTTAAGCCTTCCGAATTATCACATGAAGAATTGTAATCGAAATGGAATATGGTTTTATAATAGTATACATATTGTTGAATCCAAAGTTGTTGTTATCCGTAAGACCATTCATAACCATATGAACATGATATTCATGGAGGTAACATGAATTAACACTGAAGATTTCATTGGTTTGATCATGATGAGATCACCATCGCCCAGAGGAACTGCCATGCACAGTTAACGCACGCTAAGCTATGTAGATTAACGTGCGCTATCGAGCATGAGTTAATGTACGCTACGTTTGGTACGTAACGTACGTTAGTCCATCAGATGAGTCAGTCGGCTGATCAGTGAGGTACTGACCATGCATAGTTAGCGTACGCTAGGCTTTGTTGTTTGCGTGCGCTATCGAGCATACTTAACGCACGCTACACAGAATACTTAGCGTACGCTAAGAAGCTCAGGCAGATTGCGTTTTATGAACTTTCGGCCGTAAATTGAATTGGTAGATATTCGTACGACGTGAGATAAATTCTATATTATTTCTTTTGTTAAGGTTCGAGCTTGTTACGTGATTGATTGAAGGGGCGACCTTCGAGTGTTTCGTTTCGTGGAAGTATTATTCTTGTCTTCGAATCGAGGCAAGTACCTTATTTGTTTTACGTATTGATGTTATACATATTGTCGTGCATATATGTCATTGTATGTCCACCTCGTGTTGGTCCGACGGGATCATCGGGGGATCTATGCTAGCGTGCGCTGGATCATCGGACGGGTTTTTCCACCACGGGTTGGTCTGACGGGATCATCGTGGGTTCTAGGCAGTGAACGCTGGATCGTCGGAATTACCATGTGTATGTTATGATATCATGTTGTGATTATCAGTTGTGTATGTTAATTATGTGCTTCTCGCAGGAGAAGACTCGTTGGTATTTTGTCATTTACATTATTATTATTCTTCGTGAGATGTTGAATAATATGTTGTGGTACTTGTACTAGCATCGTTGTGCTAACCCCTTCAGGGGTGAACATTTTGTTTATGTTCAGGATCCAGGAGAGGAGGGAAACAACCACTGGAGCTGCATGACGACGGGGGTGCAGAGTGATGTTCCGGTCGGGTTTATTATCTGTTGTTGGTTATTTAATAAGTACTCGAGTGCGTCGTAATTTGTGATGTTTTGGATTTCAGTGATGTATTAATATTCTCCATTTGAACACTTGTATTTTTAGTATTGAACCAGAACTGTTGTATCTTATTTCCGTTATTTCTATAAGTTGGTATTTGTTATTGTCGTTTCATTTACTCAGCCTTGTAAATTCTTATGTAAAGGATTTACGGCGCTGTAATATTCCTGAATATATCGGGAGTGTTACAGTTCGGATGAATATATTATATTCTATTTTAGTTTATTAAGAATATATTATATTATACTTTATTCAAACGGATCAGTTTCTCGATTCTTTACGGTTTAGACAGTTCCTCTTTAAAACGGAATAGTGAGCCACGAACCGAACCGATTACTAACAGTACAAATCGAACAGACAAAAAAAATTTGTTGCTAAGAACCGAACCGAACCGTCAGTTCCAATGCGGTTTGGATCGTTTCCGAGGTTCCCGGTTTCAAAAGTCCCAGCCCTAATATCCATCTTTGCTTGAATATCGTTAGAGATTCTCCCATTTTTACAAAAAAAAAATAGTGTGTAACCCATCAAACTCGACATGTAAAGATGGATGGTTAAATTATTTTAAAATAAAAAAATATTATTTAATATATCTTATCTTATCTATTATACTATAAGATTCAGTCCCTATATTTAATGTATAATATGATGACACACTTTGTAGAGTAAAATCGTGTGATTCAATGCTTAATTCTTCGACCTGAGTAATTGCGAGGATCCAAAGAGTTGGACCTGATTAATTGCCAGCATGCAAACTGTAATATCCGAATTTATTACTGTGTATTTCATCTGTATTCAGACCCTGTATTATTCGGATTTGTGGTTTTGATTATTGGAGTATGATATTTCTTGCATTGGTATCCTTATACTTGAGTATAACAACATGCAAATTTTCTCATGCAAACTCGTGATAGCGCACGCTAAGAACGTAGCTTAACGCGCGCAATCGGATATTACTAGCGCACGCTACGTATAGGAGTTGCGTGCGCTAGACACTGAATTATTGAGGTAGGTGGGTAGCACATGCGCCAGCCGGGACATGGGTCCGGATAAGATTCCCGCGGATAAACCTGGACAGTTCTGAAGTCAACTCTTATTAGCGCGCGCTAAGGAAGCTTAGTAGCGTGCGCTAACTTGTTAAAATGCAGAATATTATAAATGGGACAACAACCCGTTTTGGCTTTCATTTCTTTCGTCCATTCTTCATACTTGAGAGTCCAGAGAGCTTTAATCATCCCTCTAACACACTTAGAACATATATTAGTGATCCTTGAATATTGGTTATCACTTGTGAGTGATCATTGAAGAAAGTAACACCTTGGAGTGGCACATAACCAACCGGAGTCGGATTCTACCTTGTGGTTCAGTGATTTCGGCATATTAAGGTATGTTCAACCTATCACCAGTCTTAAATTTGGATTCCAAGGGATAATATGATCATGTTAACGAGATATTGAATTTCATTAGTGAATTATTCAATAACATCATGTTTAGAAGATTGGAATGTCTACAATTACGTTATTATTGTTGGAACCTTGAAGTCGGAATCCTAGTACTTCAAATGATGAGAGAAACATTCTGAAGTTAACAATCCGTATGATTTATGTTATCTTTGCGATCATGAATTGGAGGTGATATTATAAGAACCTAAAGGAAGAATCATCTTAGGAAATATTCTTTCGTATAAGTTGGAATTGTTAGTTCACCTCAAGATGAAGTCTGAATATGTATAATGATAGTAGAATCTAATACATCAATCGGAGATCACCAACTTCGCATGAGAATTGTAATCAAGATGGATTATGGTGTTATGATGATTATACGTATACTTGCATCTTGAAGTTGTTATTATCCTTGAGATCATTCATAAGGGTTATGAACATAACATGAAGTCGGATAACAAACATCAAATCACTGAGGAATTCGCTTACTTCATCACCATTTGTATAATCTGCTGCCCTCCAGTGAACTGTCATGCACTCTTAGCGTGCGCTAAGCTACGTGAATTAACGTGCGCTATCGTGTATGTTTAACGTACGCCACATTTACAACTTAGCGTGCGCTAAGTCATCAGGCGAGTCAGTCGGCTGATCAGTGAGGTACTGACCGTGCATGGTTAGCGTACGCTAAGCTGTGTGTATTGCATGCGCTAACGAGTAGCATTAACGTACGCTACATAGGATGCGTAGCGTGCGTTAAGCTATCCAGACAGATTGCATATTAAGGACTTCCTACCGTAATTGTTGAATTGTTAGACGTTCGTACGGCATGAAATGAATTCTGTGCTATTTCTTTTGTTAAGGTTCGAGCTTAACACGTGATTGATCGAAGGGGACGACCTTCGAGTATTTTGATATTCGTGGAAGTTTATTCTTGTCAATGAACCGAGGCAAGTACTCTAATTAGAATTGTCTATATTATGACAAGTATATTGTGATTGTACTGTGTATTATGTGTTGTTATTATACGTCCACCATGTGTTGATCCGACGGAAATCATCATGGGAATCTATAGCTGTGTGCGCTAGATCGTTGGACAGGTAGTTCCACCATGCTTTGGTCCGACGGGATCATCATGGGAATCTATAGCTGTGTGCGCTGGATCGTTGGAATACCATCAGTATGTTGAAACTGTTATGATATGATATCTGTTGTGAATATTTCTCGTTGGAGAAACTTGTTATGATATAATTATTGATTATATCACTATTGTATGATTATTGTACTTGTACTAGCATCGTTGTGCTAACCCCTTCGGGGGTGAACATTTGTTTATGTTCAGGATCCAGAAGAGCGGGGAAACAACCACTGGAGATGCATGATGACGAGGGTACAGAGTGATGTTCCGGCCGGGTTTTATTGTCTGTTGTTTATTGGTTATTTCAATAAGTACTCGAGTACGTTGTCAAATTATGATGTTTGGATTTTGATGATGTATTAATAACCCTTTATTGGATATTTGTAATCTCGGTATTGAACCAGACTGCTGTATTTTATATCAGTGATTTCATGAGTTGGTATCTATTATTGTCATTTCGTTCTTAAGCCTTGTAAATTCTTATGTAAAGGATTTACGGCGCTGTAATATCCCTGAATATATCGGGGGTATTACAGAATATAGTATCAGAGCTAAGATTATGGATATCTTGGCCATTGGGTTAAACTAGGGGTCGTTTACGTCTTTTGAGGTAACCGGCCGTGAATGACATCACTGTAATGCCTACGTCTTCATGCGAACGGTGGTTGTAAGTTCCTAAACTCTATCTCGTTCTTTACATGTTGTATCTCTTTATGCTTGAACATTAGAACGATGTTGTTTCCTGTATATTAAGTATTTGTGCTTACAGTATGTTGAGAGGCGGACGTGGACGTGGTCGCGGTCGTGGATGCGGACGAAGGAATGCTGAAAGGGAGGCGTCGCCTTCTAATCAGGCTAGTCTTAGCTCAGGCGAGCCGCAACAATCCATCAATAACAAACCGGAACCTGGTGTACCAGAAATCCTTCGTCAAGTCGTGAACCAGATGACTCAGTTCGCTCAGGTCGTGGACCGAATGCAAGTGGCGGCAGGAATTCAGCAGGGAGATGGACAACAAAGGATTCCAGAAATGGGAAATCGAGGTGACCGATGGTTACAAGAGGTGGCAAAGATGCAACCACCCAAATTTGACGGCTTTTCCGAGACTCCCACTTGGGACCATTGGTTGAAGAAACTGGAGAAAATTTTTGCTGGAATTAATTGCCCGGACGATAGGAGAGCTCCTATTGCCCAAGACTTTTCGATAGGGAAGCATCCGAGTGGTGGGAAGCTATCCGACCTGCAGATCATGATGCCGATTTGACGTAATTTAAAATGATGATAGAAGCTCAGTATTGCCCTCTTACTGTGAGGTAAGCCAAAATTCGGGAGATTTTATCCGCTCGGCCATCGACGAACCCGTATCCCAGACGATTAAGACGTTTAACCGGATTAGCATTTGTTCGACATCCGGTCGTAGCAGATGCGGAGATGATGATTCATTTTGAAATGAGGATGAAACCGTAAATCCAGGTACATGTCCGGTTTTGAATGTACCACTCTCCGCCAATACCAGGATAAGGCGTTGGCGTACGAAATAAAAGAAGCAAGAATGGAGAAGTTTATGGAGTCGAAGAAACAGAAAGTCTCTGGTACTTTTACGAGCACAAGAGCGATGGGCCCCGCAAGGCCCAGTCTTCTTTTCTTTCAAGAAACCTCCGCACCCATCTAAGAGCGGAAAGAATTACGAACAATGTCGGCCACGACGGATACGGCTAGGAAGTGCTTTAACCGTGGTCGCCTGTGCCACCTTTGGCGTGATTGTTTGCACACTCGATTACATGTTTTGAGTGCGGACGGGAAGGGCACCGTGCGGCGTTTTGTAAGGACGCCACTAAGTACAATGGAACCCGTTCATCACGGCCCGATTCGAAGGAAGCTAGTATCAGCAAGACGCGGCAAAGTGTTCAGATGCCTCAAAATTTTGGCCGCGGACGAGGCGAGAGGACAATGGGACCGAAAGGGGACATCGAGTGCGGATCTGTTCCCCACATGCATGCGAGATGAGGAGGACAGACGATCGAGATCTTCTTTGTCGCATCAGTGCTTGTCGAGATCCTTTCCCGGCCAGTTAAGCGTTTTATTCGATACAGAGCTACGCATTCTTTTATATCTCTGTCTTGTATAAATCGTTTGAATATTTCCGGTTTTCATACTTGTGAACCTTATGTTGTTGGTTTACCGAGTGGAGAGAGGATTGTCGGAAACTTAGAAACTAGAAATTTCCCTGTATCATTTGGAGGCAGAGAGTGGCTCTCAAATCTAATTGTGATAGAAATGCAAGGAGATGACCTAATACTCGGAGACGATTGGCTTAATCGATATGGAGCAATTGTAGATTACCGAAGGAGGAATATTTCGCTGATCACTGACGATGGCTCCGAAGTACTGTTTGAAGGATGGAAACCAGGGAGCTCAGGAAAGTTGATCAAAGCAATGAAAGCTGTCAAATTGTTGAAGCAGTGTCTGCAGGGTATTGGTGCTATGCAATGAAGAAGGAAGACGAAATTATGTAACTTTCATCCATTCCTGTTGTGAATGAATTTCCAGATGTATTCCCTGATGAGTTACCTGGACTACCTCCGCGAAGGGATGTAGAATTTACCATTGAACTGGAACCCGGAGCTACACCAATTTCTAAGGCACTGTATCGTATGGCACCTACTGAAATGTATGAACTAAAGAAGCAACTGGAGGAGTTACTGGATAAAGGCTATATTCAGCCAAGCGTTTCACCCTGGGGAGCGCCAGCTCTTTTTGTCCGAAAGAAGGATGGATCGCTTCGACTGTGTATTGACTATCGAGAGCTGAACAAGATGACGATTAAGAACAAGTATCCGTTGCCACGGATTGATGATCTGTTTGACCAGCTTCAAGGGGCAACAGTATTTTCTAAAATCGATCTGAGATCAGGATATCATCAGCTGAGGATTAAGGAATCTGATGTTCCGAAATCAGCGTTCAGAACTCGCTACGGACATTATGTGTTTGTAGTGATGTCGTTTGGTCTCACTAACGCACCTGATGTATTTATGCAATTGATGAACCGTGTGTTCATTGAATTTTTGGATAAATTTGTGGTAGTGTTCATTGATGACATTCTGGTGTATTCTAAGAGCCCGGAAGAACATGCGCAGCATTTGCGGATTGTATTGGAACTTTTGAGAAACGAGCAATTGTACGCCAAACTTTCTAAGTGTGAATTCTGGCTAAAGGAAGTAATGTTCCTCGTCCATGTGGTGTCAGATAAAGGAGTCCGAGTAGATCCTCAGAAGATCGAAGCAATTATATATTGGAAGCCTCCAAAGAACGTGAAAGAAGTCTGAAGCTTCTTAGGACTTGCTGGATATTATCAACGATTCGTGGAAGGATTTTCTAAAATTTCCCGCCCACTTACTCGACTCCTGAAGAAAACTCAAAAGTTTGAGTGGAACGAGTCGTGTCAGACTAGTTTTGACGAATTAAAAGAGAGATTGACGACGGCACCGATTCTATCACTTCCACAGGGGACTGGAGGATTCATAGTTTACAGTGATGCTTCGAACCAAGGACTCCGGTGCGTATTGATGCAGAATGACAAGGTGATCGCTTATGCTTCACGACAGCTGAAACCTTATGAAGTGAATTACCCAACACATGATTTGGAACTAGCAGCAGTAGTTTTTGCTTTGAAGATCTGGAGACATTATCTGTACGGGACTCACTGTCAGATCTTTACGGATCACAAGAGTCTCAAATACATCTTCAGTCAGAAGGAATTGAACATGCGGCAAAGAAGATGGTTAGAGCTGATCAAGGACTATGACTTGGAGATTTTGTATCACCCAGGCAAAGCGAATGTAGTGGCCGATGCACTCAGTCGCAAGCCTGTTTCTATTCAGATGCTGGAGACTCTGACCTCCCAACTTAGTCTTCAACGAGAGATGATTTGAGAAGGAATTGAAGTGTGGTTACAAAGAGTCCAAGGAGAACTGTGCGTAATGGAATTAACTTCGTCATTAACCGAAGAAATCAAATCTAGACAGGCGGATGATCCTCTGATAATTCGGTTACGTGATGAAGTAATCAAGGGAAAAGCCCCCGGATTCCTAATTCATGATGATGGAGTTTTGAGATTCCAGAACTGACTCTGCGTTCCTGATATCGATGTGCTGAAACAAACGATTATGAAGGAAGCTCACAGTTCGCCCTATTCTATCCACCCGGGCACTAGTAAGATGTATAAAGACTTGAAGCAAAATTTCTGGTGGGGCAACATGAAGAAAGATGTAGCGGACTATGTTTCGAAATGCTTGACTTGTCAGTAGGTTAAGATCGAGCATCAACGGCCTGCCGGAATGTTGAAGCCGCTCCCGATTCCTGAATGGAAGTGGGAGGACATATCGATGGACTTTATCACTAGTATGCCGAGGACCAAGACGGGAATGAATATGATTTGGGTGATAGTTGATCGTTTAACCAAATCAGCTCATTTCCTAGGCATTAAGGACACATGGGGACCAGAGAAATTGGCGCGAGTATTTATTTCGGAGATAGCTCGATTGCATGGTACGCCGAAAACCATTGTTTCTGATCGGGACGGCCGTTTTGTGTCTCACTTTTGGAAAGCAGTTCATAAGGCCTTGGGGACCGAATTGAACTTCAGCACAGCTTATCACCCACAAACTGATGGACAGTCCGAGAGGACTATTCAAACAGTGGAAGATATGTTGAGGGCTTGTGCCTTAGATTGGTCAACTGATTGGGAAGTTCACCTACCGTTGATTGAATTTACCTACAATAATAGTTGGCATGCTTCCATTAAGATGGCACCGTTTGAGGCATTATACGGGAGGAGATGTAGATCGCCCCTATGTTGGGATGATTCATCAGACTTGATCGGGACAGAACCAGAGTTGATCGTACAGACTCGAGAAAAAATAGCCTTGATCCGTGAAAGGCTGTTGACCGCCCAAAGTCGCCAGAAATCTTACGCAGACGTACGCCATCGCCCTTTGGAGTTCAGTACGGGAGACCACGTACTTTTAAAGGTTTCTCCTACTCGGGGAATCTTTCATTTTGGAAGGAAAGGAAAGCTGAGTCCGAGATATATCGGATCATTTGAGATCCTTGAGAGAGTTGGAGAATTGGCATACAGATTAGCATTGCCGCCGTCATTGAGCCATGTTCATAACGTGTTCCACGTATCCCAGTTACGTAGATATGTACCAGATCCTAGTCATATCATTGATTTCTGCGAGATCAAAGTTGCTCAAGATGGGACGTTTGAAGAAAGACCGGTCAAGATACTCGAGAGTCGAGTTAAGCAGTTGAGGAACAAACCAATTGTTTTGGTCAAAGTTCAATGGTCACGCCACGGAGTGGAAGAAGCCACATGGGAAACGGAAGATGGTATGAAGTCCAGATATCCCGAATTATTTTCGTCTTGAGTTTCGGGACGAAACTCATTTTTAGTAGGAGAGTATGTAATATCCAAATTTATTACTGTGTATTTCATATGTATTCAGACCCTGTATTATTCGTATTTGTGGTTTTGATTATTGGAGTATGATATTTCTTGCATTGGTATCCTTATACTTGAGTATAACAACATGCAAATTTTCTCATGCAAACTCGTGATAGCGCACGCTAAGAACGTAGCTTAACGCGCGCTATCGGCTATTACTAGCGCACGCTACGTATAGGAGTTGCGTGCGCTAGACACTGAATTATTGAGGTAGGTGGCTAGCACATGCGCCCGGTAGACATGGGTCGGATAAGATTCCGCGGATGAACAGGCAGATTAAAGTCAACTCTTATTAGCGCGCGCTAAGAAAGCTTAGTAGCGTGCGCTAACTTGTTTAAATGCAGAATATTATAAATGGGACAACAACCCGTTTTGGCTTTCATTTCTTTCGTCCATTCTTCATACTTGAGAGTCCAGAGAGCTTTAATCATCCCTCTAACACACTTAGAACATATATTAGTGATCCTTGAATATTGGTTATCACTTGTGAGTGATCATTGAAGAAAGTAACACCTTGGAGTGGCACATAACTAACCGGAGTCGGATTCTACCTTGTGGTTCAGTGATTTCGGCATATTAAGGTATGTTCAACCTATCACCAGTCTTAGATTTGGATTCCAAGGGATAAGATGATCATGTTAACGAGATATTGAATTTCATTAGTGAATTATTCAATAACATCATGTTTAGAAGATTGGAATGTCTACAATTACGATATTATTGTTGGAACCTTGAAGTCGGAATCCTAGTACTTCAAATGATGAGAGAAACATTCTGAAGTTAACAATCTGTATGATTTATGTTGTCTTTGCGATCATGAATTGGAGGTGATATTATAAGAACCTAAAGGAAGAATCATCTTAGGAAATATTCTTTCGTATAAGTTGGAATTGTTAGTTCACCTCAAGATGAAGTCTGAATATGTATAATGATAGTAGAATCTAATACATCAACCGGAGATCACCAACTTCGCATGAGAATTGTAATCAAGATGGATTATGGTGTTATGATGATTATACGTATACTTGCATCTTGAAGTTGTTAGTATCTTTGAGATCATTCATAAGGGTTATGAACATAACATGAAGTCGGATAACAAACATCAAATCACTGAGGAATTCGCTTACTTCATCACCATTTGTATAATCTGCTGCCCTCCAGTGAACTGCCATGCACTCTTAGCGTGCGCTAAGCTACGTGAATTAACGTGCGCTATCGTGTATGTTTAGCGTACGCCACATTTACAACTTAGCGTGCGCTAAGTCATCAGGCGAGTCAGTCGGCTGATCAGTGAGGTACTGACCGTGCATGGTTAGCGTACGCTAAGCTGTGTGTATTGCGTGCGCTAACGAGTAGCATTAACGTACGCTACATAGGATGCGTAGCGTGCGTTAATCTATCCAGACAGATTGCATATTAAGGACTTCCTACCGTAATTGTTGAATTGTTAGACGTTAAATGCGGCATGAAATGAATTCTGTGCTATTTCTTTTGTTAAGGTTCGAGCTTAACACGTGATTGATCGAAGGGGACGACCTTCGAGTATTTTGATATTCGTGGAAGTTTATTCTTGTCAACGAACCGAGGCAAGTACTCTAATTAGAATTGTCTATATTATGACAAGTATATTGTGATTGTACTGTGTATTATGTGTTGTTATTATATGTCCACCATGTGTTGATCCGACGGGAATCATCATGGGAATCTATAGCTGTGTGCCTTTGGATCGTTGGGACAGTAGTTCCACCATGCTTTGGTCCGGGATCATCATGGGAATCTATAGGCGTGTCTTATTTGGATCGTTGGAATACCATCAGTATGTTGAAACTGTTATGATATGATATCTGTTGTGAATATTTCTCGTTGGAGAAACTTGTTATGATATAATTATTGGTTATATCACTGTTGTATGATTATTGTACTTGTAGTAGCATCGTTGTGCTAACCCCTTCGGGGGTGAACATTTGTTTATGTTCAGGATCCAGGAGAGCGGGGAAACAACCACTAGAGATGCATGATGACGAGGGTACAGAGTGATGTTCCGGCCGGGTTTTATTGTCTGTTGTTTATTGGTTATTTCAATAAGTACTCGAGTACGTTGTCAAATTATGATGTTTGGATTTTGATGATGTATTAATAACCCTTTATTGGATATTTGTAATCTCGGTATTGAACCAGACTGCTGTATTTTATATCAGTGATTTCATGAGTTGGTATCTATTATTGTCATTTCGTTCTTAAGCCTTGTAAATTCTTATGTAAAGGATTTACGGCGCTGTAATATCCCTGAATATATCGGGGGTGTTACACAAAGAGGCTATACAATTAATGTACAATGTGTGATTGGCACAGGAAGATGAATACCAACCATACTGGAACAGTTACAACATATCAAAAGACTCTCTAATTAGTGTTTACATTTGCTTATTAATTGATCAGGACCCTATAAATAACAACCCAATAGACCTCCATTTATACCACCGTCAGTCGAAACCAAAACGAAAAATAAAAAGAAAGAGAAGATTAACAGATACTCGATAGCCAATTACCAACAACATAACTTCAAGAACAACCATAAACCATCGTCTACACATTTCCTAACTGATACAACAATCGACAACCACAACCCCATTGTCCTAATCTATCTCCGTACACTATCAACCATCACTCTTAAAACAACAACAACAACGACTCGAAATACAAAGACAGATCTCAGGTTTGTTCAACGCTGGTATTAGTTAATTGAGATATAACGATTTAAAACAAAACCCATCATTGATCTATTAGAAGCTTAGCTCCTGTTTATTATTCGAAAGAGATAAAAGAAAGAGCAAGATCATGTCTGTTAATATCCTTTCTTTCTTTCGATCAACAAAACACCAAAACAAAAATACAAACCTACCCGAGACCTTATAAGATCTTGAAGCATTTGTGATTTCGTTTGATAAACACCAACAGTAGCTAGGGTGGCTTTGGGTATTCGTTGGGTGATAGGAATCAAGAAGTGGGTGTAATTGTGTTTCGAGATTAAAAAGTGTTAATTATTGTGTAAGGGATGATTTTGGTCTATGAAATGAAAGTGGGCGGCTGATTGTTTGAGAGTAAAAGGGTGTAGGGTTAGGTCATATGATATTTGAAGACAAAAGAGTTCCATGAGGCATCATCGACAAGACATATATGGTAGGCCTACTAGAATTTAACAAATCAGGCCCGAATAATTTGTGTACCAAAGTTAAATGGCCTATGCGACTTTAAAATTAGTCCCGCTTTTATATTACCAACGTGTATCATCAATATAAATATTTTCTCAATGTTCTATGTATTGCAATTTTCTTGCGAGTGCTCTCGTGTATCATCATCTCCTGTATATTCTTACGATTCTACGAATCAACATCTCCTTGAGAGAAATTCAATTAGTTGAATTACCGAAACATATAGATATGTTAGGGAATAAATTATTCAAAATACTATTCTAAAATATATTAAAAAATAAACTAAACAAAGGTAAACTCTCTCACAAAATCAATATTGAGGCGTTAACACAATTGAATATTTCCCCTGTGAGGCATTATCCAACCCGTGCAATGCACGGTTTTTGGTTGAATATCTACGTGTTTTGTACGTAATGTTGAGGCAGACGGTTGAATGAGCAGATGGCAGAATTTAAATGCCTTTTAGAGAACTTTATATGTTTTTTTATTGTTATCGTCCTTTTATTTTAGTCTATGTAATTAGTTATATGAAATGAGGCTTTACTAACCCGTATGCTGCTCCGGGGTTGTTTTTGGTTTATTCAACCCGTGCGATGCACCGATTGTATCTAAGATATCGTAGCTAAAATTTAACCATCTTGTAATTTGTACTATCATTTAAAAGTTTCATTTTAATCACCTTGTGTATTAGAAGGTGCACGTGTTTTGTACGTAATGTTGGTGCAGACGGGTGAATGAGCAGATGACAGAATTTAAATGCATTTTAGAGAAGTTTATATGTTTTTTTATTGTTATTGTCCTTTTATTTTAGTCTATGTAATTAGTTATATGAAATGAGGCTTTACTAACTCGTATGTTGCTCCGGGGTTGTTTTTGATTTATTCAACCCGTGCGATGCACCGATTGTATCTAAGATTTCATAGCTAAAATTTAACCATCTTGTAATTTATACTATCATTTAAAAGTTTATTTTAATCACCTTGTGTATTAGAAGATGCATTTGCATTGTGATGTTTATCATAACTTTTGTATTTAAATTAGTTTATTTACATTAAAAGTTACAATTAAAATAGTCTCTTCATATATTTACAATTAAAAGTTACAATTAAATCCCCCTTACACATTAAATTAAGGGGGATAAGTATTATATAGTATAGATATGCTAATTTTTAACCAATTTGACACATGTCAGAAAATTAGATGTTCACATTCGAGTCATCTTTCACTGTCAAATCAAATCTCACAATTATTATCATTCTTTATTACCATATAATAATCAATTTATTTATAATTCATAGTATTTGTAATTTAAATTAAAATGGGATATATTATATGGATAAAAAGATTATTATAGTTACCGAATTTAAAATTATAATTAATATATTTTAATCATCATATCTTTGGAACAAGACATACCTTTCTATATTCACTGCTCAAATGTGATGGAAATATTTTATTAAGATTGATATTTATTTTTTATAATTAAAATATTTATTCGATTAATAATTCTAATCAATATGGTGAATTTATTGATCAATAACAAAATATTACAAAAATCTTAATTATGTAAATTATCATAAGTCAATTTTTGTAAATAGATAAATATTAATAATAATTAAATATTAAATTAGTATTGTAAATAGTTTTGTATGCAAATTTATTCATCTTTGAATTCTTACTATAAGGGTATAATATTTGGTCATTTTAGAACAAAATTGTGATTTTGAATCAAGTACATAAGTATTTTTAGGTAAAACTTATTCTACCAACTTTTCCAAAATCAATGCTTTGGACCAAAAAAATTAATCTAGACTTCTATTTTCAGTTTCGGGCATTTTATAAATTTAAATGGCTTCAGATCATTAGCATTTTTTCTAGGTAAAATGTCTAACTTTTTCAAAATTAACATTTTGGACAAAAAGTTTAATCTAAGCATGTATTTCTCGTATCCGATAATTAGATATTTTATAAATTTAAATGAGTTTAGAGAATTAGTAGGTACTACTATACGGGTTTCAGATGAAATGACAGTAAAATCAGATTTTAATCCGGTTTGGGATGTGTACGATTTATCAAATCGGGTTTCGTAGATTGTATTATTTCTAACTTAGTCATTCAAATTTAATTTTTAATTTTTTATTATTTATACTATTTATTCTTAATATTCGGGCTTTTGTCAAGATGGATAACCAATTACTGTAACGACTTATATTTGATTGTTTAGATACTTTTAAATTTAAATGAATTTGGGTAATTAGTAGGTTCTACTATATGAGTTTGAGATAGGGTGAGTAGTAAGATCACCTATCAATGTGATTTGGTACGAGTACATGTATATAAAATTGAGAGGGTATGAGTGGTCGAATCGTCTTGGATATTAATATGGGTTTAAAATACAAATGGGTAGTGAGTCACCATTCCATTGGATTTGAGACGGGTACGGGTATATAAATCCTAAACGCGTTCTGTGGTCGTCCCCCTTATTAATTTGATTCACAGCCATTCGACGTGGTAAAAGCTATCGGGTGATTGAACCATAGCTAAATATTAATTTATTTATCTTATTTATACTTATAAATTACAACGTAGTGTGAAAGATGAGAGTTGCTAGCAAGCAGAAGCGGAACTAGACAAGCAAGCCAAATGAGAATCTATCACCGTTTATTTGGGTTCTGGTGGTTGAACCCGAACCTTATTATTATGATTCACTGTCACTCCATGGTAAAGGACACCGGTGATTGAACCCTAGATAAATATTACTTTTATTAATTTTATTGATATTTATAAATTACAACATAGTGTGATTTTCCATTGAATTCGAATTTCGACGGTTGGACACTAGCTATTTTTATTTACCCACACGAATTTTTTATTTGTTGAAAGATTGGAATTTTAAGATAATCAAAATGTTTATTAAATCACATTTAGAAAGATTTATAATTAAATTTTATTTTCTAAAACTTTCCAACTATATGAAGTTGATTATATCGAGTCAATACTAGTAAAACTTATATGACTATATATGTTAGGATGATATCTTTGAAAATTCATAAAATTTAATGATTAAAAATTTTAATATAATTAAAATGTCGCTTAAGCGCAATCATAAACAATTCGTACTACGCGGAAAAGTAGCTTAAGAACACGGAACTCAACAAAACGACACTGAAATGAACTTAGATGTCAAAAAGTGCAGAATTAATCATTCTCAGAATGACGAAACGGTCACAAGCATGTCGTCAAAACGGACTCCCGCCGAAAAAAAAAAATTATCGGAAATCGAAATTGCGGATATTACATACTACCCTCCTTAAAAGAAGTTTCGTCCCAAAACTTAAAATAAGTAGGGAGGAGCAAAACCCCACCAGGAAACACTCAACGAGATGCACAAGAGCCGAAAACTCGCGCCCAACGGCGAAACGTTACAAGCAACGCAAGGAAACATACGGCGTGAAAACACGCTCCACGACGACCATCACAACGCCACAGACAGAGACATAATAAAACCAACAAGTGACAAGCGTCATCAAACAGATAGTACGATCGAGTTAATTATCCGAACAATCATAAAGCAGGAAGTACCAACATAAGAAAATATGCACTGTCAAGAAACAGAAAATAAACACAAAACGATTCACAAGGACAATCATAAACAATTCGGACTACGCCAAAATCTTCAAAAACCACACTAAGCATCTCCGTGTCCTTTCGGAGCAGAGACGCAACCTCGATCCCCAAACCTCTCAGTTACCGACTCGCAATGCATGGCTCGGTGACCCGCCTGGCCACACTCGAAACAGCTGACTAATGGTGAACGACAATTCTTCGAGGTATGGCCCGCTCGACTACAGTTATAACATATCTTCGAGCTGCTCACGTTACTCACTGCAGGGGTACTACTCCTCTGATCACGTGATCGAGGAACCATCTTCGGGTGACGAAACGAAGTCCCAACTTCAGGGGGGCCACTCTCCTGATTTCCTAAAAAGTCCCCAACGGTTTTCTGTTTCTTCGACGCAGACATATTCTCGGTCGATAATCTGGATAGCTCATAGGCTAACGCCCTATTCTGATAATCTCTCAAGGAAGTACAAGTGAGACCTGCCATGTACTGACGAATCTCCGGCTTCATCCGCCTACTAAAATGACAGATCTTGTCCTCCTCCGTCCTTACTTGATCCTGCACATAGTTGAGCTGTTTGCTAAAATCAACAATAGCTTGAGACAGCGGTACATTTTGCGGTTTCGCCGAAAAGAATTCATTAATCCTCTGATTTCTGATCTGCTCCGGACAAAACTCGTCTCTCATGAACCTCTGGAACTCTGCCCACGTGACAACACGATCTCGAGGCTTAACAGTCCTCCACCAGTTAGCGGCATCCTTGTCGAGAAGATACTTAGCTACCGGTACTCTACGTTCTTCTGGACAATCAACCACCTCGAATATATTTTCCAACTGGAAAAGCCAACCATCCCAGCCTAATGCATCTGCAGCACCAGCGAAACGCGGGGGATTCATACAAACCACTTCTCGAAGCCACTGATTTGCACCAGTGTTCTGGGTCACATCTGTAATACGCTGAAGCGCCTGAGTCAACTGAGTCATCTGCGTAGCTACCTGCTGTAAAATAGTAGCAACATCGATACTGATATCATCACCAGCAGCATGACCCCGATCAAGTATCTGGTCGCCACGACCACGACCTCTGCCCCTCGGCATACTGAATAAGCAACCACTCAGCACAACAGAAAATCATAACACGCAACACTTACAACGATTACCATCGTAAAGCAACACACATACAAACATCACAGCAACGACGGTATCGTTCGGCAACCTCAACGGCCCGGACGATAACCAGCACATAATTACCAACATCACGAAACAATCATACATGTACACAATCGTACGAACCCAGGCCCTAACAGCTCGCACAGGTGCGACAACAAGCAAATCACCACGAAGCGACAGTATTTAATACCAACATTACACATCTCACAGAGGGCTAACACAACCACTGTGTGGCGAACGACCTAATGCTCACACCACCACTATTGGTAACGCTAACATCGTACATACGTTCCCGGGCCTCACACAAGAAAGATAGGTTTAAAAACGAGAACCACCTTTTGAAAATAATTTTGGAAATATCAATTAATCTTGAGTATCACCTTTCAAAAAGTAGTTCAACCTCGTCATCGAGACTTTAAAAAACCATCTTGCGTTGGATCAAAATGAGGACACTTTTATTTAGTGAAAAACTTTCAGAAATATTTGACCCTTGGGTCTAAGCAAATGCGTTTCCAAAATTACTGAAATATCTAAAAAAAAATCTGGTCCTCAAAGTAGAAGAATTTTGAAACAGATAGTTGCGCTAGTAGGCGCCTCGAAAATACAATCCATTTAAAAGTACGTTTCGAATTTTATTTTCTATGATACTCAAGGTTTTTAAAAAAATCCCATAAGCTAGAATGCCCAAAACTCGCACGTATCGACATTCACTTACATACATCATAATACACTCATCAACTCGTTCAAAACCAATACAACACATGTCTTTTACTGGAAGACAAACAGTCAAATATCACAGTCAAAAGGACATAGATAGCGACAACACTCCTCATATATACGAAATATGAGAGTCACATAAACGCATCACGAAACCAAGAATCTGCGTAAAGATCCCACCACTTAACACATAATTATACCAGTAACTCGTGTCACACGAGGCACAACAGAAAGAAAGAAGACTTACATCCATAGGTCGCACGAAGATGATGATCGCCCCACGATACTAATCAAGACCAACGAACTCAGACGACGTGTCGCGACATGACTCAGTCAGATAAAATCCGACGAGACAAAACTCAACAGACACCACTAAACCCGACATCATAGGTTTCCACAACCTAAGCTCCGATACCATTTATGTAACACCCCCAATCCGCTCAGGGATATTACACGCCGTAGAACCCTTCCTCAAGGATCTACCAGGCTGGTAACAACATCGAACGTCTCAAAAATGCCTTCAAGGCTAAAAAGACTCAGTAGACCGATTTGGTCTTTCAATAAATACATACAACTCAATCTCAATACATGCCCATGCAGGGGTCAAATACAAAATACTTCCTTACAACGTGGAAAATATTGCAGCGGAAATAACGTACAACTGAACCAATACAACAATGAACGGGTCCTCATGTGATTAGTATCGATCCTCTTTCATCATCCTTCATGTCGACCCTGTGCTATGCTCCCCAAAACCTGAATACAATACAGGCATCCACCCCCCGATTCCTCAGGGGTTAGCAAAATTTAACTATTTTGCTAGTGCAAGTACAAAGTGCAAAGTACGAGTCATACAATTCAAGTTCCCAGAAAAAAGAATAATCAGGAATCCTCAAAGATTCAAACACAACGCAAAGAAAATACTTCCCGAAGCAAGAGTTTGGGTAAAATATTCCAAAACCGAAAGATCACAACTCAAGGGAAACAATATATAAAATGGTTTGAAATGCCATCTGGAGTTTTAATAGAAAACAATTTAGAATTATTGAATCCTTCCCTTTCCAAAATCAACAGGGGTCACAGCCCAAAGGTTTTATTTTCGCAAATAGAAAACCAACAACAATTCATAGGGTCAAAACCCACGTCACATGTCCTTGACGGACATAAAATCAACACGACATAATCACCCAAGATACGCAAATCTCGGTCATCGAAAACAACACCAACTCGTGAATCCAGGGCTATACCATTGGATTCCTCGAGGCCTCGCTGGACCCTCCCGAGGTGAGTAAAACACATTCACAATCATATACATAACACTGTGAACAGATGCCATGTCATCTCACGGTTGTATAAATCACTTGTTGTCTCCTGACCATATGATCACATGCCATATGTCACCGCAGGTCTTATCATCTCACGGTTGGACCAGTCACTTGTTGCATCCTGACCACATGATCACAAGACACGTGTCACCGTAGATTGTCTTAAGCTCTCACGGTTGGATCAATCACTTATTGCATCCTGACCACATGATCACATGCCATGTGTCACCGTAGAATTCGACCATATCCACACATTCACACAAATAACATATCACACCAAGGATATCCAAACAATTCACTCAAAGGCAACAAACACAAAGCACGACACAATGTCAAACCACAACGCACCGAAATGAGGCAATATACACACATATATTATCAAGCACAACAACAACACCAAGCATATTCATAGGGATCACTTAACCATTCACGAGACGCAACATTCACAAAACACACGCGTTTTGAAAGTGAGCCTTTAATGAGGCTAAACCAAATCTTTTGAAAGTTCATTCCAAACAACTAAACAAACATACCAAAACGATAACCAATCATCATATCCACAAAACAAGAAATGTATGAACAAGGTACTTGCCTCGAATAACCACAAACGCAGAGAATCGATCGAAATAGGTTGGCACGAACCGACTACAAATCCGCCGACTCCGCCGAATGCCCACTCGCGACAATACACTACGAAGGACAATAACAACAATGAAAATGAATTCCAAAGCACGACCTAAAGTCGCTGAATTCAAGGAACAAACGACGAAAGTTCAAGGGTTTCTCCCAAAATAGCCAAGAATGCGATTCGTCCCGACAAAATACGAAAACAGAAATCCAAACCGAAATATGGATATAGGATATGCTTAACAACATCATTAAACAGCAATCGGTTTATCAAAATCGGATAGAAAATGAAATCAAGAACAAAACTCCCAAAAAGTCAACTCTAGGGATCCAAGAAAAATACCTTGATCCGGCGAAGAACAATGGATTAGATGATGTTATAATCACCTAGGATGCTTCAAAACACCTTGGAATGGAAGAAAATTAGCCCAGGTCGCGAACCCTAGTCGCCACGCCTCAAACCCGCGGAGGAAGAAGAAGAAATGAAGAAAAATGAAGATTAGCGACTGCTGTCGAGTTTATACATTGGACAGCTTAGCGTGCGCTAATCCTACCTGATTAGCGTGCGCTATCGAAGCATCAGAACAACTGTTCTGTCAAAATGCACAGTTAGCGTGCGCTAACGAGACCTCCAGTCCCAGTCCAGTAGCTACTGGACTGCCTCGAACTACCCGTTAGCGTGCACTACCAAACCCGCAGCGTGCGCTAACCCCAGCAGCGTAGCGTGCGCTAACCACCTGCCCTTAGCGTGCGCTAACGACCTGAATCCAGCTATTGACCTCAGACCATGCTGCTCGATGGCGTACGCTAAGGAGACCCCTTAGCGTGCGCTAACGCACCCAGAACTACAGCAGTAGTGCTCTCAAAGCTGGTTACAATAACGGACTCCTCCGATCGACATACCAAGTTCAAGATACGCACAGAAAGTTCCAGAATAAGATCATACTAAGAGCTTGAGTTACAATCAAACTCACACACGACCATAAAAAGGGCTGAGACAACAAATACGTATAGGGATACCCACAACTTTGGGAAATTACAAAATGGCCCCAAAAGTCCGAAAATCACGATACGGCAACGAATAACCAAATCGAAGCTCACAAAACGTATAACAATGTTGAATGAACTTACGAGGAACCCGAAACAACAGTTTCGAACGAGATTTGCAAGAATCGAACTCAAGCGCGAAAAAGTCGCTTAAGAACACGGAACTCAACAAAACGACACCGAAATGAACTCGGATGTCAAAAAGTGCAGAATTAATCATTCTCAGAATGACAAAACGGTCAGAAGCGTGTCGTCAAAACGGACTCCCGCCGAAAAAAGAAAATTACCGGAAATCGAAATTGCGGATATTACATACTACCCTCCTTAAAAGAAGTTTCGTCCCGAAACTTAAAATAAGTAGGGAGGAGCAAAACCCCACCAGGAAACACTCAACGAGATGCACAAGAACCAAAAACTCGCGCCCAATGGCGAAACGTTACAAGCAACACAAGGAAACATACGGCGTGAAAACACGCTCCACGACGACCATCACAACGCTACAGGCAGAGACATAATAAAACCAACAAGTGACAAGAGTCATCAAACAGATAGTACGATCGAGTCAATTATCCGAACAATCATAAAGCAGGAGGTACCAACATAAGAAAACATGCACAGTCAAGAAACAGAAAATAAACACAAAACGTTCCACAAGGACAATCATAAACAATTCGGACTACGCCGAAATCTTCAAAACCACACTAGGCATCTCCGTGTCCTTTCGGAGCAGAGACGCAACCTCAATCCCCAAACCTCTCAGTTACCGACTCGCAATGCACGGCTCGGTGACCCGCCTGGCCACACTCAAAATAGCTGACTAATGCTGAACGACAATTCTTCGCGGTATGGCCCGCTCGACTACAGTTATAACATATCTTCGAGCTGCTCACGTTACTCACTGCAGGGGTACTACTCCTCTGATCACGCGATCAAGGAACCATCTTAGGATGACGAAACGAAGTCCCAACTTCAGGGGGGCCACTCTCCTGATTTCCCGAAAAGTCCCCAACGATTTTCTGTTTCTTCGACGCAGACATATTCTCGGTCGATAATCTGGATAGCTCATTGGCTAATGCCCTATTCTAATAATCTCTCAAGGAAGTACAAGTGAGACCTGCCATGTACTGACGAATCTCCGGCTTCATCCGCCTACTAAAATGACAGATCTTGTCCTACTCCGTCCTTACTTGATCCTGCACATAGTTGAGCTGTTTGCTAAAATCAATAATAGCTTGAGACAGCGGTACATTTTGCGGTTTCGCCGAAAAGAATTCATTAATCCTCTGATTTTTGATCGGCTCCAGACAAAAATCGTCTCTCATGAACCTCTGGAACTCTACCCACGTGACAACACGATATCGAGGCTTAACAGCCCCCACCAGTTAGCGTCATCCTTGTCGAGAAGATACTGAGCTATCGGTACTCTACGTTCTTCTGGACAATCAACCATCTCGAATATCTTTTCCAACTCGAAAAGCCAACCATCCTAGCCTAATGCATCTGCAGCACCAGCGAAACGCGGGGGATTCAGATGAACCACTTCTCGAAGCCACTGATTTGCACCAGTGTTCTGGGTCACATCTGTAATACGCTGAACCGCCTGAGTCAACTGAGTCATCTGCGTAGCTACCTGCTGTAAAATAGTAGCAACACCGATACTGATATCATCACCAGCAGCATGACCCCGATCACGCATCTGATCGCCACGACCACGACCTCTGCCCCTCGGCATACTGAATAAGCAACCACTCAGCACAACAGAAAATCATAACACGCAACACTTACAACGATTACCATTATAAAGCAACACACATACAAACATCACAGCAACGCCGGTTTCGTTCGGCGACCTCAACGGCCTAGACGATAACCAGCACATAATTACGAACATCACGAAACAATCAAACATGTACACAATCGTACGAACCCAAGCTCTAACTGCTCGCACAGGTGCGACAACATGCAAATCACCACGAAGCGACACTATTTAATACCAACATTACACCTCTCACAGAGGGCTAACACAACCACTGTGTGGCAAACGACTCAACGCTCACACCACCACTATTGGTAACGCTAACATCGTACATACGTTCCCGGGCCTCACACAGGAAAGATAGGTTTTAAAAACGAGAACCACCTTTTGAAAATAATTTTGGAAATATCAGTTAATCTTGAGTATCACCTTTCAAAAAGTAGTACAACCTCGTCATCGAGACTTTGAAAAACCATCTTGCGTTGGATCAAAATGAGGACACTTTTCTTTAGTGAAAAACTTTCAGAAATATTCGACCATTAGGTCTAAGCAAATGCGTTTCCACAATTACTGAAATATCTAAAAAAAATTCTGGTCCTCAAAGTAGAAGAATTATGAAACAGATAGTTGCGCTAGTAGGCGCCTCGAAAATACAATCCATTTAAAAGTACGTCTCGAATTTTATTTTCTAAGATACTCAAGGTTTTCAAAAAAAAATCCCATAGGCTAGAATGCCCAAAACTCGCACGTATCGACATTCACTTACATACATCATAATACACTCATCAACTCGTTCAAAATCAAGACAACACGTGTCTTTTACTGGAAGACAAACAGTCAAATATCACAGTCAAAAGGACATAGATAGCGACAAAACTCCTCATATAAACGTAATATGAGAGTCAAATAAACGCATCACGAAACCAAGAGTCTGCGTAGAGATCACACCACTTAACACATAATCATTCTAGTAACTCGTGTCACACGAGGACAACACAAAGAAGGAAGACTTACATCCACAGGTCGCACGAAGATGATGATCGCTCCACGATACTAATCACGACCACCGAACTCAGATGACGCGTCGCGACACGACTCAGTCAGATAAAATCCGCCGAGACAAAACTCAACAGACACCACTAAACCCGACAGCCTAGGTTTCCACAACCTAAGCTCCGATACCATTTATGTAACACCCCCAATCCGCCCAGGGATATTACACGCCGTAGAACCCTTCCTCAAGGATCTACCAGGCTGGTAACAACATCGAACGTCTCAAAAATGTCTTCAAGGCTAAAAAGACTCAGTAGACCGATTTTGTCTTTTAATAAATACATACAACTCAATCTCAATACATGCCCACGTAGGGGTCAAATACAAAATACTCCCTCACAACGGGGAAAATATTGCAGCGGAAATAACGTACAACTGAACCAATACAACAATGAACGGGTCCTCATGTGATTAGTATCGATCCTCTTTCAACAATAAACTTAATAACTTCCGTAGCATGTTCATATTCGACAACAAGAACATGAAATCCAAATTGGTGAATCGCCACATACCTTATACGGAAGGAAAAGATGGAAACACTTGATGAACTCCACGTCGAACGCTTGAACACCATTCCCCAAAGCTCCTTGCCTTCAATGATTATGTTTAGAGGCTGATATAAAGGGTTAAGGTCGAGAGGGTAACTCTCTAAGTCTTAAAAATCGGGTATAGGATGAAGTGTAAACTGAGATGAAATGAGGTGATGTCCTATTTATACAAAATGACCATTAGCGCGCGCTACTGCTCCTTTTTAGCGTGCGCTAACGGGCTCACAGACTACTGTCTCTTTCTATTCTTGGCTTAACGTATGCTAAACAGCATTTACGTATGTTAAATACAACAGTTAGCGTACGCTACCACGCTACCATAGCGTTCGCTAACGGTTTTATGAAGCTCACTGACCTCACTGTACTTGACTTAGCGTGCGCTAGAATTTCTCTCATAGCGTGCGCTAAACACCATTGACTCGACTTTTCTAAAAGCCGTCCAGGTTTATCTCGACATGTCCCTATCCAAAATCTATGACCCGTTCTCACCTACCAACATGTCTCAATCATGCTGACCACACATAGCGTGCTCTAAGTCTCAACTTTAGCATGCGCTAACTCACATATTTAGCGTGCGCTATACTTCAATGTTAGCGTGCGCTAAATGTACATAAGTACGTGAATGAATTAACATCTATGAAATCATACACTTATCAATATTGGATTATGAAATACGGAGGATTATACTCAGATCAATAATACGACATATGCAATGTCACAAGGTTCAAATATAGATAAAATACACATCTGATATTCAGGTATTACATTGGAAAATAGGGTAATAAGGGAGAGCATGAGTCCATGTGTTGTGCCGCTTTAGTGGTGCTAAAAGTTGATGGGTCGTTACGTATGTGTATGGATAGTCGAGCCATCAAAAAGATCACTATCAAGTATAGGTTTCACATCCCTAGGTTTGATGACTTACTGGATCAATTACACGGCGCAGTGGTATTTTCGAAGATAGACTTGCGGAGTGGGTACCACCAGATTCGGGTAAGGCCGGGAGATGAATGGAAGACAGCTTTTAAAACACGCGACTTGGGTTGGCCAAAAGAGCCGAGCGAAATGGACCCGTGTGCGTGAGTCATTGCATGTATGGGAATTGCATTGCATTGCACGTACAATAATTATGATTGTGGTATTGTATTCTGGGATATATGTGATGGCAGTGTGATTTGGTTGTTTATTCGCTTGTAGTACATATTCATGAATCGTTGTACTTGTACCTGCTGTTTGCTAACCCCTTAGGGGGTGAATATACTTGTTGTGTATTCAGGTACAGGTCTTAGTGGCGAGCCGGCGTAGGAAGGGCACGAGGATGGCGAGCAACACTGATATCATATACTATTTTGGCTCGGAGGTCGTTTTATCATGGTCAAAGTCGTGTTTTGATTTTGTACTCGTGTGGGTACTGTCATATATAGTTTAATGTGTTGGTGTTGTCGGATCAGTTGTGAGTTGTTGTACTTTTTGTGATCCAACAGGACCATGTATTGGATTGCTTTGTGATGTATGTCGTATTAAAGTTGATGTTGGTTTTAAGGTGTGAATGTCTCGGTTTTGTTGATTGTTAATGTGTTTTATGTTGGTCTAAGCCTGGTAGGTTCTCCAAAAAGAATCTACGGTGCTGTAATATCTCTATAAATCGCGGGGGTGTTACATAATGTGGTATCGGAGCTTAGATTTATGGATACCTAGGCTGTTGGTGTTTTGGGTATGTCAAAGTTGAGTCGGTCGTCTGTTTATGATATCACTGGGTTGCTGCTACCTCGTGCGACCTACGATGTAAGTTTCTTTGATCCCCAATTTCTTTTTTTTTTCTTTTCAATTTGTTTTAGTCTTGAACATATGGATTTTAAGTCCTTCTTGTGAGCCGTATTCTATTGGAGCTGTGTTCATTGACTTCTCATCTCATCAGAAACCTACGGGAAACCATAGTAATCTCTTTGTGTTTCTTCGAACTGTGTCCATTATTTTTCCTTCATGTATATGTTTGTGTAACTTGAGCATACTGGCATATGGAGATGGTAAGTCTCTCTATTATAAGTCCCCTCTTAGTGGTGCGGTGATTGTGTGGTGTTAATTCGACCAACCTTGGTCGACGGGCTAGAACTTGTTGGTGGTATTAGGGTTTTGGGATGTACAATGCGTATACGTTCCGGGTCAAAATAGTTATAGAGTGTATTTTGGAAAATTGGGAATAGTATTGATTCCTATATTCTTTTAAGAATGAGATTTTTAAGTATCAATTTTAACCGCTGCGGGAGTATTTTTAAAGTGGTTTTTGAAACTCTTTCAAATGGTGAAAACCTACGATTTAACATCGTTATATCAAATGAGTATGTATTCGGTGGAAAATCTTTTCTTTTTGATTAAACAATTAGTACAATAGGAAGGATCTTCATTTTATCTAAGTCCTAAGTAAATATTTGAAACATTTTGGATTATAGACGTCTTCGAAAATTTAAAAAATATAAATTATTTTATGCATTCTTTAAAAATGATTTCAAAATCGACGTGTAAAATAAAACCTCTTCTTCCAATAAGAGTAAAGTAATTACAAATTTTGACAAAACGTAGCTCGCTCTCTTATTTTCAAAAGGTTTGTTTTCATAAAGTGTTGGAACCACAATCGTATAGTTTTGGGATCGTGTGTCATGTTTGGACACGCGTTTGGTTGCGATTCAGACCGTTGCGTGTTTGTTGTCCCAGTGGGGTTATGGTTGTGGTGGTGAATTCTGGTTTGATATAGGTACGGCGCACGCTATTGTGCAGAATTAGCGCGCGCGACCTTGTGGATAGCGCACGCTAACACGAGATGCAGAAACTATTGCATTCAACTGAGAGTTCGGCAGCGCAGGCTATGCAATTATATAGCGCGCGCTAAGGTGCAGCAGTTAGCACATGTTATGGGGAGGGTAACGCGTGCTAACTTGTAGTTTGGGGGCAGTCCAGAAGCTACTGGACTGGGGCTGGAGGTCTCGCTAGCGCATGCTAATCTGTCCGTCATATAAACTGGACAACAATTGTGATTCATCATTTCCACTCTTTTCCTTTTTCTCCGTGGATGACACCAAGGTGTGAATCGAAGGTGACTAGGGTTCGTGATCTTTTCCGATTTTGTTCCATTCAAAGGTGTTTTGGGGTATAACATCATTTAATCTATTTTTCTTCGTCAGATCGAGGCAATTCCTTGATTTTTCTTGAGTTAACCATTTTGTAGATTTTGTTCTTGATCTCATTTTCAACCCGATTCTGATGAATCAATTGATGTTAAATATTGTTGTTGGTCATGTCCTATGAATTGTATATCCATAATTCCGACTTTTTCAACTCGGTTGACGATTCTAAGGATTCTGAGGAACCGTGAACAATTAACGCTCGATCAAATGTCCGTAAACTATCGGTGAACATAGCAAATGATCAAGGGGCATCCCGTATCCCAGATGATGGCAAGTGATGCTTTCATAATACATCTGAATTGTTGATGCTCCCGACAATTATGGCTTTGATTCTCTTTATCTTCATGCTTTCTATCTCTAACTTGGTAGTTCTACATTTCGAGGAAAAAACTCCATTTGAGGGGGAGAAGAGTATAATAATCGGGATTCTTGCGCTTGTACAATTTAGGGCCTTGAACCCTTATGATTGCCTCTGTTGTCGCACTGCAAAACTTGCAAGTTCGGCGGTACTGCGATGATTGGCTTGATGCCTGAGCTTATCGTAATTATGGTTTCCGTCATGTACTAGTTTCAAGATCTTGTTGTATAACCCCATTGTCGTTGAATATTGGACCATATTTTATTTGGTAACTATGATTCCACCCGAGCAAACCATATCTATTTGTGTTGTGCTTTATTTTGATTTCAAATTGTGCCGTTAACTGAATCGCGTCACTATCGAGAAATTCTTGTGATGTTCGTAGTCATTCCGCATTCGTTAGAATGCTTAGAGATTTGGTCATACGACCTTATGAAGTTCCTTGTCATGATTATTGTCTTGTTTTTGTTATTTTAAATTTCGGGACAAACTCATTTTTATTAAAATGAGTCGTAATACCCGAAATTTTGACTTCGACATTTTTCAATTCTATCGATTTGCTTGTGTTCGTCGATATTTTTTTTACTTCAGTTTTTGTCATTCGAACGAGTTGTGGCATTGTTTCGGATTAATCCGTTTACCGTTGTGACTTTTCCAAGTTCATTTAATGTCTTGAGTTGAGGTGTGAACTCCAGAGCTGTTGTTCGATTATTGACGTCCAATCATTGTTGTTCGATCATTGTTATTCAGTCACCGTTGTTCGATCGTTGTTGTCCGATTGTGGACGTTCGATCTCGTATCTTGACTATTGAGCGTTTGGGCCACTCCGTAATCTCCTTAAGATTTGGGTACTTGTCCCCGTATGTGATCTTCCAAACCTTTGAGGTTGTCGGAATTATATACTTGTTCAGCGTTAAGCTTACATTTTGATTATTATACTATTTGGATTATCAACCGTAGTGATTCATGGTCGTTGCACTTCGTAAACATTCTTGCGAATTGAATCGGACCGCAGCGGCTCTATATGACATGGAGTTTGTGTCCGTTGTTGGCAGCAGATAACGTGTGTCATCTAAAGTTTGCCTTGCCTTGATTGTTGTCCTAAGTTTTGGAACGAAACTTATTTCAAAAGGAGTGGGATATTTTCCCGATAGTTCCTTTTCTTTTGATCTATTTTCATTTCTTTCGGTTCGCTAGTCTCGACGATCAACATCTGAGAGATGGTCATCATGACTTGACATCAAGTGTGAGTACCGCGAGTCCGGGATTGCATCTTTTAGCTTGACCAATATTTTGGTCGTATTTGTACCATTAATTAACTCGATCCTTATCGGGAATCTTTGCGAGTCTATCGTCAAGACTTTTATTACTAATATTATCATTGTTATGGTGGCGAGAGATAATTGACACTGAATGACGGCGGCGCCATAATAGCGACTGCTAAGAAACAACTGTAGAGCCACTAGGACCGCCGACTTAAAGTCGTTTGATGTGTATATAAGGCCCTGAGAGGTACTTCCATAGTAGACTTAAGACTGTAACACCCCCAAAACCATATGGGAATATTACACGCCGTAGACCCTTTACACAAGGATCTACCAGGCTAAACATCCATAAACAACCAAATGCTTGCCCAGCTAGGGTCAAACAATAAAATGATACAGATCGATATGGTCACTTACACGTGAATACACAGACCGATGAGGTCACATAACCCAATCGATAAAAATGACTTAAATAACATTACCCATACAGGGGTCGAAATACAATACAGCGGAAGACTGAAATCAACTCTGACAACACAACAAAAATCAAGACAACTCTCGACTCATGATTAGTATCGCAGCTCGTCATCCTCTTGTGCCAATCCTGTGACTGCTCCCCTGAATCTGCATGTACCTGGACGCAAAACAGACATCCACCCCCCGATTACTCGGGGGTTAGTAAAACTCCACTGTTTTACTAGTGCAAGTATCAAATCATACGAAACGTAACAAGCAAATAATAATCGTGAATCCAATATAATAATCAAGTATCAAAATATTCCCGGGAGGTTTTCACAAGGGAAGATAAGCTATGAAGCATTCGAAAATAAGATTATCATCTCGGGAATTTTTAGATTTTCAAAACCTTTAAGACCTCAAGTCCTGATTCACAAAACCTTTCGAAAAACTTTAGGGCCTTAACCCGATTCTCGTTTCAAAGCACACTAGATAATATATCATTATGAGTCCGAGACCCATATTTAAAATGTTACCCAAATAATCATTGCTACACGATCATTGTTCGTACACATCATGTACCGAACTCCAGAGGCCTCGACGGACCTTACCCGGACCACACACACTGTTCGTACACATCATGTACCGAACTCCGGAGGCCTCAATGGACCCTACCCGGCCACAAACATCATTCGTACACATCATGTACCGAACTCCGCAGGTCTCGCTGACCCTACCGGATCACACACCTTGTTCGTACACATCATGTACCGAACTCCGCAGGCCTCGCTGGACCCTAACCTGGATTACACACCTTGTTCGTACACATCATGTACCGAACTCCGAGGCCTCGCTGACCCTACCCGGATTACACACCTTGTTCGTACACATCATGTACCGAACTCCGCAGGCCTCGCGGACCTTACCCGAACACACACACATCGACACGACACAACTCATAATCATCAAATATCAAGCCATTCCACATTACGTACAACAATGAGCATAATTAATCAATCACATTGATCGCCACAAAATCGTACGTCCCACGCACATAACACAATCTCAACACTCGCAACAACTATCGTCAATCAACGACACATAACCAGCATAACACACGTTCGGTACACAATACATTGCACAACCGAGTGTACAACCATCCCATATGTACGTTGCAATCCTTCACAAATGGCACAACGCCTAACACGTATACTAATATAACATTATTATCACAAAGCCTTCAAATTACAGAAAACACAACCAACTCAAACGGAACATAATTACGAAGGCAAGCAAAATCATCATACATATCATACGTAATTACTAGTCGCAAGATACAAGTCGTATAGTAAGATACTTGCCTTAATAACCGCTACCAAACGCTCCGAAGAACACGGTTCGACCGGGAAGCTCGGACCCCGAAGAAGACAACGAACGGAATGGTTCTGACTCGAGTTCTTCACAAGAATTCGACCCTAACAACATATAATCAATAAATCATCGATCATACGAGGAAGAATAATGGTAGAACGCTCGAATTCTCTTTGTGACATTTTATCGAACACCTTCAAGGCGTCGATAAAATACTCAATAAAACGACAAATCCGTGGCAATCCAACGGTGGAATAACAAGGAATTAGATACAATATAGCTTAACAATCATCAATCCATCAATATTCTGAGTTAAAACGGATTAAACGGACAAATCGAACAAAATTCCCAAAACTATATTTCTAGAAAATCTGACCTGATTCGCTCGATCAAAGGATGTTATAGGACGGATTATTGATGATATGAACCTCAAAACTTCATGGATTTATTGTATAACAACATGCCTCCATGATTGATCAAGCTTCAGCCGCGGAATGGAAGAAAACGAGTGAGAAAAAATGAGTGAAACCCGACTGCTCTGCCATATTTATACTGCTGCCGGACACGGCGCAAAGAACGGCCCACACCGGCCGGGTGTCTCGGCCGTGTCTCGGCAGATGCCGGTCCTGGCCGACCGGGCGCAGACACGGCGCCGCTGGCGCCAGGGTCAAGTTACTGTGTCACCAAATAGCCTGTGCACAAAATGAAGAATCACAACGACGATCCGAACGACCCCGAAACCCGAACCTGAATACGAACCGAAGATACGGTTACGAAGTACTCGCAAAGACGAATCTAAGAGCTAATAGAACACACGATTCCGACCACCCGAAGGCTCGAAATTCGACAACCGAAGGTAATTACCCCAAACTTTGGGAAATTACGAAAATGGCCCAAAACGTCCGAAAATCACGATACGTGATCGAATAACCAAACCGAAGTTCACAACACGTCTAACAAAGTTAAATGGACTTACGGGAAACTCGAAACAGTAATTTTAAACGAGATTCACGAGAATCGAACTCGAGTGCGGAAAAGTCGTTAATAAACACAGAACTCAACAAAACAATACCGAAACGAACTCGGATGACAAAAAGTGCAGAATTAATCATTCTCAAAATGACGAGACGGTCCCAAGCGAGTCATCTAAACGGACCTCCGCCGGAAAAAAAAAATTACCGGAAATCCGAAATTGCGAATATTACAAAGACGTTAACCGAAAGGAAACAGTTGAGTAATCTTATAAGTATGGATCCGACTAAGCATACCCGTTGCTTGGAGCATATCGGTTATCTAGAGGACGTAGCACAATTTCATCGGGACGCAAGTCAGACTGCGCAGAAGGCAGCTGCATGGGAACGCGAGCGTGCTGTGCAGCTAGAAGCTCAGTTGGCTACAATACTATGTACTCGTCGAGAGAGGGAGGCACAGTACACTCAGGCGAGAGAGGCCCTCCAGGATCAGGTCCAGCAAGAGAGGGCGATGATACGGGCCAACGCTGAGGAGATCCTTGCTATCCTCCAGCAGCCTCAATTCCGATCGTGGGGCAAGAAGTCGCAGAGGCCAAAGAGGATCCCGTGGAAGGTCCCGAAGAGGACCCTGAAGAAGCGATCGAAGAAGACTGTGTCGTCGTCAACCCATGAGATATGCTTAGCGGGGCATACTATGTATTGATGTTTTCTTATAAATATGCACCGGTGTCATATTTACGACTTAAGAATAAAATTATTCATGGAGGTGATCTATAACCCGAATGTATTTCATCAATCTCCTTCCCGTTTTACGTTTCGAGGACGGAACTTCTTTTTAGGGGGATAGAGTGTGATACCCCGTAATAAATAAACCGGGTGATTTTTATATTTGTGAACCTTCGAATAAATTCAGTTATCGTGTCGGAGTTGAGAACTATATCACCTCATGTTGTTTAGAATAATGAACCTAAATTTCTGTAATTCGAGAGTGTTACTATATATTTTATATATTGTTCTATACGTCACCGCCGTATGAATATTTATCGGGATGAGATAGAAACAATAATCCTCACAATTATAATGATATGTGTATACTTCTACCTACATAATTAGTAATATATATATATATATATATATATATTTGTATGTATGTGTATGTACGTAATCGCCTAAGAAAAAGAAGAAGAAAAAAAAGAGAAGGGATGTCGTGAACATCCCACAAGACAGAAAGAAACAAAACAATAAAGAGAAAGAAAGAGCAGAAGCTCGATAAGAAAAGGTCGGAGGAGGGTTTCGTCTTCAGAAGAAGATTTCTCCACTAAAACTTCGCAATCTATATACCATTTTGAACGTTTCAGTGAGTAGGTCACAAATATCCGTCGAGTTTTACAAACCAAGGCCGGAATAGCTGGAACGGACATTCGGGCTGCCGGAACTTGAAACCTTTTACACCGTTAGGAAGTCCTCTTGGCGAGCTTCATCCTTCTAGTTTTACTTTCCGGATTCGGTCGAGTATTATGGCATGCGTGTGTGCTGTGCGTGTAGTGTATGTGTGTGTGTGTTATGTGTGTGCGGGGGGTGTGTGTTATGTGTGTGCGGGTGTGTGTGTTTGCGTGTGCTGGTGTGTGTGTTGTTGTGTGCGTGTTGTTGTGTATGTACTGGTGTGTGATGTGTGTGGGTGTGAGCCGCCAGTGTGTGTGAAGGAAATGGGTGTCGTTACTGGCCTTGCCGATTTGGGGGTATCGGTGTGTTTTACGTGTAAAATTATTGTTAGTCGATGTTAAAGAAGCTCCCGGTGAGGTTACGATAGACGGGAGACGTTAAAACGACTCTTAGATAGTCATATAAAGTTTTAAGGTGGAAAACATAAATTTTGAAAGCCTAGGGCAATATCATTTGGGAATTAGAAATAATTATAAAGTTAGACTTGATTGAAGTTTTTTAAATCTTCAATTTGACCCTAAACTTTATTATTTTCTTTAAAAAATGTATAACATTCTTGGTTTCAATGCAAAATGGGTCAAACGACTTCCAAATAGCTCCTAATTCAAAATACAACCTTCTTACACCCGATAACGCGCGGAGTGTGTCCATAACTATGTCTCACCCGAACTAGACTAAATTAAAAAGTAGAGTTCTAATGGTTATATAAATCTTAACCCGTTAATTATATTATATGATCCGTTTTAGGTTGAAGGTTTGGCTAATCGCTCAGTCCATTTTCCTTGTCAATCGAACCTTTTCCATTCGCTGGAATGCCATACAAGTATTGATTACGTTTGATGTACTTCGTGTGAATATGTGGAAAAAGTGTTTTCTGTGAAAAGTGGTAATTTCAGAAAATGTGATTTCAGAAAGTAGAAATTTCTGTGATTTGTGACATGTGGTCACTGAGTGTGTGCGAATCAAGTAAAACCAGCGAGGGTCCCCTGTGATCCGTTAGACTGTGAATTGTGTGATTTTTACACTTTAAAGTGTACGGGTGCGATATTTGTGACATGTGTGATTAGCTGAAAAGTGAATTTGCGAATACTCAGTATCATTGTGCATTGACATGAAATAATATGTCATAAACATGCGTTGCGAGGCGAAAAGCGAAAAATCCAAGTAAGTGACTTGGGTTGGCCAAAAGAGACGAGCGAAATGGGCCCGTGTGCGTGAGTCATTGCATGCATGGGAATTGCATTGCATTGCACGTACAATAATTATGATTGTGGTATTGTATTCTGGGATATATGTGATGGCACTGTGATTTGGTTGTTTATTCACTTGTAGTATATATTCATGAATCGTTGTATTTGCACCGGCTGTTTGCTGACCCCTTCATGGGTGAATATACTTGTTGTGTATTCAGGTACAGGTCTTAGTGGCGAGCCGGCGCATGAAGGGCACGAGGATGGCGAGCAACACTGATATCATATACTATTTCGAGTCGAATGTCGTTTTATCATGGTCAAAGTCGTGTTTTGATTTTGTACTCGCGCGGGTACTGTCATATATTGTTTAATGTGTTGGTGTTAGTTGTTGTTGATGTTGTTGGATCAGTTGTGAGTTGTTGTATCTGTTGTGATCCAACAGGGCCATGTATTGGATTGCTTTGTGATGTATGTCGTATTGAAGTTGATGTTGGTTTTAAGGTGTGAATGTCTCGGTTTTGTTGATTGTTAGTGTGTTTTATGTTGGTCTAAGCCTTGTAGGTTCTCCAAATAGAATCTACGGCGCTGTAATGTTTCTGTAAATCACGGGGGTGTTACATTAATTGTCATTATTGGGGATAATGGGGTTAGTGGATGTGGGGATAATGAGGTTAGTGGGCAGTTATCATGTTTTTTCGTATATATGCAGATTATGGATTCATAAATTATGAATTTTTTGGGAATCCGAATGAAATTAAGTATCTTTTTGAAACTAAAATATTTCTTGAGTTTTTCTTCCCAAGTTCGGTCATTCTCATAAAAATTTGGTAACAATGTGCACCATTCAAAATAAAATAAAAATAAAATAAACTCTCTCAAAAAATAGTATTGTTGGAATAACACAATCAAATCATTTTTCTATTTTCTCAAACCAATTTCTCATTTCTATCACGATTGAATTTGAGATGATTAAAATATTTATCCAATCACATTTAGAAAAATTACGACCAATTCTTATTCTCTAATAGTTGATTCAATCGATTCATATACTATTATTAAAAATTATGAGAAAATTATTAAATTAGTCTCGTATGTGGGATCAATTGGCCAAAAAAACTTATCTCTTTCCGGCGGACCAAAAAACCCCACATCCCCCCCTACTTTAGCCAATTTAGTCCTCCGTCGCCGGCCGGAGTATTTTTCGGCCACCGGAGCTGACGTGGACGACACATGGCTGACACGTGGCAAAAAAAATATAAAAACCTAAATAATATAAAAAAATCTAAAAAAATTAAAAAAACTGGAATATTAAAAAACCTAAATTTAAAAAATTCAAAATTTAAAAAAATATAAAAACCTAAATAATATAAAAAAATTTAAAAAAATTTAAAAAATCTAAAAAAAAATTAAAGAATCTGAAAAATCGTAAAAAATTTTAAGAAAAATTAGAACCTTAGGTAATTATTTTTAATTCTGAAATATTAATATAAATATATTAGAATTTTTTATTTTATTTTTAATTTTATAATTCTGAAAAGATTTTTTTTTCAGAAAAAAATCTTTTTAATTCAAAAGATTAATTTTATAAGTCTGAAAAAAAATCTTTTTAATTCAAAAGATTTTTTTTCAGAAAAAAATCTTTTTAATACAAAAGATTAATTTTATAATTCAAAAAAAAAATATATTTTTTTAATTTTATAATTCTGAAAAAAAATCTTTTTAATTTCTGAAAAAAAATGAGAAAATTATCAAAACATCTTTTTCAGAATCTTTTCAGAAATTAAAAAGATTCTTTTTTCAGAATTATAAAATTAAAAAAAAATATAATTTTTTTTTTCAGAAATTAAAAAGATTAAATAGATTTTTTTTCAGAATTATAAAATTAATCTTTTGAATTAAAAAGATTTTTTTTCTGAAAAAAAAATCTTCAGAATTATAAAATTAAAAAATAAATAAAAAATTCTAATTTATTTATATTCATCTTTCAGAATTAAAAACAATTACCTAAGGTTCTATTATAAATTAAATTTAAAATTAAAGTTTTTTAGATTTTTTATATTATTTAGGTTTTTATATATTTTTTTAAATTTTTTTAGATTTTAAATTTTTAAAAAAAAATTAAATTTTTTTAATTTTTTTTAGATTTTTTAAATTTAGGTTTATTAATATTCCAGATTTTTTAATTTTTATAAATTTTTTTATATTATTTAGGTTTTTATATTTTTTTTTGCCACGTGTCGTCCACGTCAGCTCCGGTGGCCGAAAAATACTCCGGCCGGCGACGGAGGACTAAATTGGCTAAAGTAGGGGGGAGATGTGAGGTTTTTTGGTCCGCCGGAGACAGATTGATTTCTTTGGCCAATTGGTCCCACATACGGGATCAATTTGATAATTTTAATCGGTATAGTTTGTATACTTAACAAAATCTAGTTAGTGAAATATCAAATATATATAAATGTTAGGACCAATCATGTACCCATTTAGTGTAAACATATCACTCAAAATAATTTAAAATAAAATAAATAAAGCTAGCTTTCTCCTAAAATTAAATATTTCTCCGATAGCACAATCAAATTAATTTCTATTTTTTTCACACTAAGGCTCTATTTTTTGGCTTAATTTCAGTACATTTCGGTTCAGTTCAGTTCCGTTCATTTCAGCACTGTTCAGTCCAATTTAATTCAGTTCAGCACTACTTACTTCAGTTCATTTCAGCTTTAAAATCAATATTATTAATTACTACAATTATTATAAATTTTATTGTGGTGTATATATTGTTATGTGATAATTTTATTATTATTGTTTATATCAATATTATCAATAATATCATATATAATTTATTATTATTGTAATATGTATTATTATTGATGTTATATATATATATATATATATATATTGTAATCTATATTACTAATTATTATTATTATTATTATTATTATTATTATTCAGTAACTTCGGATCATTTTAGTTCAGTTCACTTCAGCACAATTCAGTTCAGTTCAGTTAAACTAGAGGTGGCCATGGTCCGGGACTAGGCCGGGCTGAGACTAGGGAGCCTAGAACTGGCCTATGTTTGTGGCTGGTTGGATCGGGTTGGGCCTGGGCTAGGTGGTCGGGGCCCATTGCCTGCCCGTCCCGGGGCTGTCCTGGGCCGGTCTGGGCCGAACTGGATATTAAAAAAAATATTTTGACTTTTAAAAATATGTTAACATTAAATTAAATGGGAAGAAAAGGGAAAAAAATTAGACTTGAATTTAATTTTTAAAAATTAGATTAATTTTTAATTTAATCTAATTTTTAAAATTAAATTGCCTACGCATCCTAAGGAATCAAACTTCACGTAGTTCTTTTGACTTACCTCCTTACTAGCTGAAACTTGAAGATATGATGATGTGCTCAATCGTCGTGTTGGCCATTCACCGAAGCTCCCGATTCGGATGAAGTATCCTTCATCATCCACGTATCATAATCCTCATGTGTTCTGTATGTCCTTGTTGACGTTTTTCTGTTTGTTCCCATTCTTTTTTACACACCCGAATCTTGACTATGTCGCGCGATAAAGATACCCGTTTATCTATTATAACTCTTCTACCTGCACTAAAAGCAGATTCCGAAGCAATTATAGAGGCTGGAACGACAAGGAGATCCCTTGCGATTCTAGCCAATATAGGATATTGTTCTTCACGTAATTTCCACCATTTTAAAATCTCAATCGGCATCAATTTCATGAAAACGCGTAAAATACTCATTTAAGATTTGACTAGAAAAAATTGAAGAAGTAGAGCTTGATGACGATTTTGTTTATTTAAAATGAATTGAATATATAAATTGATCAAATCTACCTTTATTTTTTGAAGTTGACTGAGAGGTCAGAACCTCCGGTTTATATTTTTAATGTACAAATCAACTAATGAAGCTAATATTTTGACGCACTCATTTATGTACCCTTTACTATCAAATGATATATTACCTAATGTATTATAATAATAATCAAGAAGATTACCGATGCTTCTTTTTTCACACCCGGATCAAGAAGACATGCAACACCATATATGTAAAGAAATTCATCCAAATACTCTAAATATTTTTTTTTTTGCATTTGAGAAATATATTACTTTTGTGTTCACTTAAAGAACCAATAATTTTACAACATTCTATAATAACCAAATGCACATTAGGTTCATAAATGTAAAAAAATAAATATGTATACTATGAGCGACTATAGCAAGTTCCCAAAGAACCTCAGTTATGAGGTCATGCTCGGCCAAATGTTTGCGATCGTAGCACGTTTCTTTTTATGATTTCTCAAAAAAAAAAAATGACCGTAAAGGCCCGACCCGGCCCAGCCCAACCCATGGCTGACTGTTGGGCAACGGCTAATGCACCAACCAATTGTCCATTCATCAAGCAAAAGGTACCGGTGAGGAAGTGCTGTAGTCCGGAAGTCCATTTTAATGGTAGTGTCATTGCGCTTGATCGAGTCCTCAAAGAGATTCCTCATTTGGCTCCTCATATCAGAATGATAGGCCGGACTCTCTCCTTCATCAGGTGTCAAAACGCTTCGGTCTCGTGTTCGTACTGCTCTCAGCGCATGCTACTGAATTAGCTGCTTACTTTTTTGTACCAATAATCAAGAATTGTTTTCTCATACTTGCGTTGCGGGACCTAACCCAACACCTGAAAGCACGACAGTCATGCACCACATGTGTCCGTGTTCCCGAAGGCACCCCTCTCTTTCAAGAGAATTCACGGCATGTCAAGTGGTGCCACATGGTATGGGTCCCGGTCCAACCTCATTCAAATTTGAATGGTGGGCTAGGATGGTCTTGAGGTGGGCTTAGGGTGGATTGGGTGCGAGCTGCTGGCGGGTTGCAGGTAGGTTGGGAGCGGGACTGCGCGTGGACTGGGGGTCGGGCTGCAGGTGTTGGGTCCGGGCCGGTATGAGCTAGGGGACGGGGCGGCTTGGGCTGGGCATGGGCTGGAGAGTTCGAGACGGGACTGCCCGGGTGTCCAGAGGGGCTGGGCTAGCCCAAACGGCCCGCTGGCCTAGATAACCCGGGCTGGGCCGGCCCGGCCTACTGGCCACCTCTAAGTTTAGTACAGTTCCGCAAAATCCAGTCCAGTTTAATTCGGTTCAATAAAATTCATCTCAAAAGAACAGAGTCTAGTTTCTCATTTTTTAAAAGATCGGAATTGTTAGATAATTAATATTATCTAATCATATCTATGATGATCTAAAATGAGAGTGTTCTCTAAAATTTTCCTTACTTTCCTTATATTCTCCAAAACTTTCATAATATTTTATTAATTAATATAACATTATTCCAAAATAATTTTCTTATTTATTATAGGAATCTATCTATAAAAATTGGTAAAATCAGTATTTATCTAATTTAATAATATTAATTCTTTTATTCTAATATATAAAAATCCATCATCCATCATAATTGTTCTGCTCGATAAATATAAAAAAAGTTTAATTATAATATTCTAACCCAATTTATCTTTTTTTTCTAAAATACAATTGATTTTGTTTAACTATTTTGTAATTCTAGATGCTCCTCCTTGTGATGAAATTCAAAAAAGAATGATTGAAATTTTTATTGATAATCACGCAAAGAAGAAACTATCCAATTTGTGAGCGACGACTTTACGTAGTGAGGAAGAAAATAATTTGTCCTGGAATATGCAAGAGCGACGTTAACTTCGAGTTTGGTATATTTTTTGTGGTGAGAATCAATTTTTTAATATCAAACCATAAAATTGATAAGTTATATATCCTCATTCATAAGAGTGTAAGTTATTGATACCATTTTGCTTAAAAACACTAAAATGTCCTCAAAATAGGTGTTGATGTTGACTTTTCTTTTTTACCTTTTAGTGATAGATTTAAGGGTATTAATGTCTTTTGGTATCAAAAAGTTATACTTTTATGAATGAGGATATATAACTTGTTACTTTTATAGTTTGGTATTATAAAAGATAGAACCCTTTTTTTTGTGAACAAGACTAAATATTAAAAAGCACAAAAAGTAAACGACTGTTTTGGGCGGAATATAACAATAATTCTTTTTACATATATAATAATTAAGTAGAATTAAGATTTAATTTTAAGTATATTTTTGAATTATTCTAGGTGGACTTATGATATGATTTCTTTCTTTCTTAATTTGAGTTTTTTTTTTAGGTAAAATTTAGTATATATACCATAAAATTAGCATGTTATTACCATCTAATTGTTTTGACATCTGATGAAAGATTGTGTCTATCATTTGAATATTCCATACCAACTAAAGTTCAAATCTCGGAGGCTATAATTTTTTATTTATTTTTTAATTATTACAGCTTATGTGTCAAACGAGACATGCAAACATGACATGACACAACTCGTGAACATCAGAATCACCAATATGACATATTAATAATTTTATATATTCAAAGTCCAAATTTAAAAGTTTTGTATCTTTTTTGGCCCTAAACTATTATGACATTCTTTCGGGACAAATTGTATCCCGCACCTCCACGAAAACCTAGTAGGTGTTACTTTATGATATGACAATGTGACAAGTGTATGAAAGATTTTGAGGTTAAGATAAATATTAGTTTAGAGCCCGTGAATAAATTCACGGTATATCATATTATTTTATAATAAATTTTAAATATATTAAAATTTCATATTTGTGAATTCTATATTAGACCGCAATTTTTTTCCCGTCTAATGGCCATAGAACATGTATTAATTAATATGTATATTATTCTTCAAAACTTTATATGCCCTAGAAAGTCAACTATCAAGCATAAAGCGAAAATCGAAAGCTTTTATTTTGCCGCCTTCGCTCAAAGGGTTGAATGGAGATAGTAAATCTAGCTGTTCGCAAGGGTATTAAAACTCGGTATTGATAATTACATATTTTCAATAAAAGATTAATATTATTTTCTTATTTATATCTCATTAAATTAATTAACCTTATTCAATATAGATGTGTTTTTCAATAATAATTTATTTTAAAATTATAAAAATGATTAATTGTGAACATGCCATGTGAATAATATTATATATATAAATATATATATATATATATTAGTGTAAAATATAGGAAAAGATACGTCCATTAGTACATATTTCATATGTGTAGCACAATCAGAATTATTATGGTGCATATTTTCTAAATATGTGAGTTTAGCACATTTCGTAGTGCAAATTTTAAATAGGTTAAGTCTAGCACATCTTCTATTGCATCGTAGCACAAACACGTAGCACAACCTCACTTAATTTACATATTTCAGTTCGCGTAGCGCTCACAACACAAACACATAGCACAATTTAGTATAAATCCCAACCATTAATCTAACTCAATCAAAGGCCAAAATTCATTCCTATTTCCTACGAAATTTACTTTTTCTACCTGAACAAACCGCTACACACACATATATATATTGTAGCAAAGGCGAAATCCCTCGCCCCCAGGGCCCCCACCCCCGGCCCGACAGGGTATATATATATATATATATATATATATATATATATAGAGAGAGAGAGAGAGAGATGTCCGACGGTTCAAAACCGCCGTTTTTTTTGAACCGTCAGTTCATGACATGAACCGCCGGTTTCGGTTTGCCGAAAATTGGAACCGGAACCGAACCGCCTTATGGCGGTTCACGGTTACAGTTTTGCACCGTGAACCGCCGATTCCGAACCGAATCGAAACCGGCGGTTCATGTTTTTTTTTTTTTTGAATTTTTTAAATTTTAATTTAAAAAAATGAGGTAAAAATTGGACTTGGGCTTAATTCAAATATTAAAGTTTAAACTTGAATTTTGTAATTTTAAATCTTTGAATTAAGCGCCTACGTAACCGATATCCGTAATTTTTGAGTTTATGAATCAAAATCAAAGTCCTCGTACTTTATTTTTAAATTGGGGTGGGGAATAAAAATGGGCTTGAGCTTAATTCAAATATTTAAAGTTAAAATTAAGAATTTCAACTTTGAATATCTAGATTAAGTTGTCTACGTATCCCTTTACCTTATGAATCAAAGTCTTCCTAGTTCACTTACCTTATACTTACCTAAGGGAGCGGAGCGGAGGCGGAGAGGAGATGGTTCAATCATCTAAATCAACTAAATCATTGCTAGATCCGGTATCATATGTATCACTGTCTTTTTGTTCATTATAATTTGGTTCTTGTTGGCGTAACTGTTGGAATATTTTATTCCATACATTTATATTTGAGTTTTGATGATTAGTTGTTAAATCAAAGAAAAACAATAAGGAAGCAAAACAAAACAGCAAAGAAGTCAAAAGGTGCTCGAGAAGGAAAAAGTCACCTGATCAGACAGGGAATGAAAAGTTACCTGATCATATGGGAATGAAAAGCTAACTGATCAGACGGGTCAGTAAAAGTTACCTGATCAGACAAGGTCAGTAAAAGTTACCTGAGCAGACAAGTCAGAAAAGTCACATGCTGATGAATTAGCGCACGCTACAGACAACATTTAGCGCACACTATCGAAGGTGATTAACGTATGTAACACAAAGTTGTTAACATACGTAATGAAGTTTGAATACGAATTCAAACAGATGAACGTTGGAAAGATTTGGCGTAAAAGTAAAAAAGGCATGCAACGGATCTATGAGTTTGGATGAGTTAACGTACGCTACGTAATAAGATTAACGTACGTTACAACAAGTAGTTAACGTACGTAATCGATAAAGCTAACACACGTAATAGTATGGACAGAAGCTACTAGACTGAAGTTGCAAGCAGTTAACATACGTAAGCAAGATGCCTTAATGTACGTAATGAGCTTAACGTACGCTATGCGGGAAGGCTAGCGCATGCTAAAGAGGAACGACAGGCTAACGGCTAGTTGAGCCTACAAATACCAATACATTTGGTATAAAATTATATATTGATTAGATATCACTATATTCATTCTTGTTGTTGTATTTGAGCTTATATTGATAAGTGTTTGAGTGTTATACACAAAAACATACACGAGAGGAAAAAGAAAGGATAAGATTGGATACGGTGTTATTTGGATCAAAGATCCGGCATTATTAGAATCGCAATCTATATCCACATGGGGTTTGTCTAGTACCTATAGAAAGCTACATAGGTTGATTCCTTGTCTGATAGAAAAGAAAAACGGTTTAACTTGGACTGAAAAAAAGACAAGTATGTTACGGTTTGTCTCGGAACGATAGAAGATGAGATTGTAATGGTAATCCCTTAACCGATAGAAAGAGAGGTGCAGAGGTTGATCTTTATCCTATAGAGAAAGATACGGAGAGAGGACATAGGCGCGATTGGCCGAACCTCTATAAATCTTGTGTTGTTTAATTTTCCTCACTTTAAATCGCTTCCGCAAAGTGCAAAGAGTTTGATAACTCTTATATACTCTGCGCCTATCTCATACAGCGAAGATACCGATAATCTTACTCCAACAGTAACTCGGTTTTCTCCCAATCATTCAATAATGCTTGGGCTTCAAGATTTTGAGGCGTCAATCGAGATCGTCATTCATCCATAATGTAACACCCCCAGAACCATCCAGGAATATTATAGCGCAGTGGGCCCCGAGATGGAACCCACAAGGCTAAAAGAAAGATTTACAAACATTTACAAATGCCCAAGAGGCCAACGACGGTACTATATTTTAAAACATTTGAAGACTATATAAAATCTGTTTATCAAAACCGTCGTAAAATATCATTTGAAAGGACAAGGCTTGAAATGCCAGAACTCAACAGTTTAAAAACATATGTTAAGTTATCACTTACACGTACCGACAAAATAGTTTAGAAAACGATTGCCAAAGTAACCTAAGTTACCAGATACCCAAAAGGCCATTTAAAGATACTCACACAGCGGAAAAGACAAACAATTAAAAAATACTCTAGCAGCGGAATACAACAACTGATCAGGAAACTCAATTCACAAAAACATGCCCTAGCCAGTATCCTCCGGGAAGCCCATCTCTCCACGACTGCTACAAGCTCGATATCCCAAGAACCTAAAAAGAAAGCCCACGACGGGATCAGCCATAATATCCAACAATGATAACCGTCCCATCACATTAATAATTACATACCAATGAGAATACAAAATAAGAATACGACCAAGGTAATCTTATCATCATAACTTTACCAAAATCCACATCTCGCACAATACCCAAGGTTCTCAAAACATCATCATAACTCACTGTTACGAAATCTACTAACTCTGACCAATTCGATCCATCGGATAGCATCATCAAATCCCAAGACGATAACCGACTGTCCATCAAAAGACAAATACCAAAGGAAATACGGAACATACCTCAAGATATGAAATGCCACGACAATCATGTCAGTCTAATCTGAGGTCAGATCTGTAATGCCCGGATAATTATTGTGTGTTTATCTTGTAAAAATCAACTTTGTGATGTTATTTTTCGGAGGTTGGTTTCCCGTATTTCGTATCCTTACATTTTGGTATCTCCAGCATTCTGCATGCATATTTTTGCACGTGTTAACGTACGTCATCAGACGCCTATAACGTTCGTTATGACTGCAGTATTATGTACGTTAATTAAGGTGTTTAACGTACGTAAGCTAAGTCAACTTGGGATCGGATAAGGGTCGGCGTGTGGGGGCCGAGGAAGGGGCCGGGGAAGATTCGTGTGATTTTCGCGTGAACCTGGACATAGGTGTTACGTACGCTATGGTGCATGTATTACGTACGCTAAGGACATAAATATTACGTACGTAAAACCCTTGTGATTACGTACGTAAGGAAATGGCGAAATCAGGCCAGTGAGTTCTGGTCAGACGACTACGTACGCTAAAGTTAGGGTATAACGTACGTTAAGTTCGTTACGTACGTAAGGTTGTTTGCATAACGTACGTAATGCCCAGAATTCTATTTATAGACCTCGACCCTATTTCATTTCTCACCTTTCCTTTGGCCGATTTTTCGTGTTCTGGAGATCTTTCATCACCTCTTATCCTTCATATCATCTTCTGAGACGATTCTTGGGGAGCTTAGGTCTTTTAGATTGGTGTTCAAAGCTCCGGTGGTAGAGTTTATTCAAGTTCTTCATTGTTCATCAATTTATTGAGGTATGTGATCCTTCACCAACAAATTTAGCATGATCTTAGTAACGTTTTGGACCTGTTTTTTAGTAGACCGAACCAGTTATCTTCTTGAGGAGCCTTTCATCATGGTTTAGAAGATTAAATTCAATTATTTTCGATTCCTCTTGGTTGTTGTAATCTTTGAGCAAACCTTCTAGTGATTAGACCATTGATTAGTGCATCTTGAGATGGTAAACCCAATCATATCTAGTTTTCGAAGATTATCTTAGTTCATAAGAATGTTATGATCAAACATTTCGATGAAGAATTAATGGATTGAACTTAAGGATTTATTCGTAGAAGGAGAGGATATTGAAACTAGTGAACAAGTCCTTATGATGGTTCATCGAAGTTCGGATATCTTGTTATAATAGAACATGATTAGAATCCTCCTAGGATAAATTCCATGTTATGTTGTATCGATCAACCAAGGGAATTATGTTGGAACTTAGAAAGTATTCCATTGAGCTATTGCAAGGACGAGTAGCGTAGTATCGGTCCAACCAATTTGTGTTAGGGCAGAATGGTCTATCGCCATGATAGATGCATCATGCCTTTTTATGATTCATTTGATGATTTGAACGATTATCCGGAACCGTTAGTTATACCGACGTTGTTGTTCGATGAAGGTTTGCATTCCGGTGAGCCGACCAAGTGAAAATTCTCCAATCGGATTGAAGACTTTTGATAGTAGAAATTCTTGTCGCCATTTGTGAGGCAAGTATCGTATTCTGAAAGTTTGTGAATAATTGATGAATTCGATCATGCATATGGTTTATTCGTATTGTTGACATGAGATTATTTCATTAAATTGTCATGACAATTGCTATCGATTTAATGTACGTTCATATTGATGAACATGTCGATTTTCTTGCATATGTATATGCATAGTTGTGTTATGTGTAGGTTGTGATGATCCGAAGGGATCAAGCGATCTATGCTGAGGGCGTTGGATCGGATGTCCACCTCGTGTTGGTCCGACGGGATCATCTTGGGATCTAGGCTGAGGGCGCTGGATCATTGGACGGGTTTTTCCACCTCGTGTTGGTCCGACGGGATCATCTTGGGATCTATTCTGAGGGCGCTGGATCGTTGGAATACCCATGTTGTGTTGATTGAATCTTGTGGATTCGTATTGTTGGATTCCGGTAGCGGAAGTCCGTTTTGTGTATGTTTTTATGCATTATTGTTGCATATTCGTGTGTTTCCGATACTTGTACTAGCATTGTTTTGCTAACCCCTTCGGGGGTGGACATTTGTTTTGATGTTCAGGTAGCCGAGGATCGGGGAAGCAGCCACAGTACCATCATGACGATGAAGTGGCCCAGTGATGTTAATTGTTCGTTGTCGTTGTGATTTGTCTTCTTGGTTCATTTTCAGTACTCGAGTACGCGTGTCTTTTTAATATCATTTTCGATATGGTTGTAATGGATCAGTTGGAATTGGTTTTGTAATTTGAATTTCGGTGGTATTGTTGGTTTATATTCACATTTCTTTTAATCAGCCTTGTAAATCCTTACTTAAAGGGTTTACGGCGCTGTAATTATTCCAATTATCTCGGGGTGTTACAGAATATAGTATCGGAGCTAAGATTCATGGATATCTTGGCAGTCGGGTTTTAGTTGGGTCTGTTTACATTATTTGATTTACGGGTCGTTCGTAACATCACTGTTCAGCCAAAGTCGTCATGTGGACCGTGGTTGTAAGTCTCCTAATCTCTAATACTACCATTTTACTTAATTTATGTTTTGTGAGTATTGACGGGCTTTATTTTTGAAAAATTTGTCCTGGATATTGAGGAATTGTGTTTACAGTATGTTGAGGGGAGGACGTGGACGCGGACGTGGTAACATGAGACAGGAGGATTCCGCAACTACCCCAGAATTATTGGCTAGTCGAACCGATTCCCATTCTGGAGGACAGCAGGGATCAGCGAATGACGACGCGAATCCTAACATGCCGGGAGTGCTTCAACAGGTGGTGGCTCAGATAAACCAGTTCGCTCAGGTAGTTGACCGCATGCAGACGGCAATGGGGCAACAGCATAACGAGGATAACCGGGGAGACAGATGGCTTACTGAGGTGGTCAAATTGCACCCACCAAAATTTGACGGTTCTGCTGAGGCACTCACTTGGGATCATTGGTTGAAAGAGTTAGAGAAGATATTTACAGGGATTAACTGTCCCGAGGACCGGAAAGTTCTTATTGCCCAGTATTTTTTGACTGGGGAGGCTTTTGACTGGTGGGAGGCTATTCGACCTGAGAATCATAATGCTGACTGGACGGAATTCAAACTAATGATGGAAGCACAATATTGTCCTCGTCCAGTCAGAGAGGCTAAAATTCGAGAGTTTTTCTCACCACAGAGTTCAGAAGCATCTGTGACAGACATAATCAAGACTTTTAACCATCAGCTGACTTGTGTGCGACACTTGGTCAGAACGGAGGCAGAAAAGATTTTTCATTTCGATATGCGGATGAAGCCGGAGATTCAGCAGTACATGTCCGGATTCGAGTGTACTACGTTGCGGCAGTATCAAGACAAAGCGCTGGCCTACGACATGAAAGAGGCGGCGGTGGAGAAATCGATGGAGGCAAAGAAGCAGAAAGTGTCCGGCAACTTCTCGGGAAATAAGAGTGGTGGGCCCCGAAAGGGCCAGTCTTCCTTTTATTCATCTAGGAAACCTCCACATCCTTCTAGGGGCGGAAAAAAGTTCCGGACAACGTCAGCAGTTTCTGACGCATCAAAGAAATGCTATAATTGTGGTCGAGCAGGGCATATTCGACGTGATTGCCCCGCATCTTCTGTTACTTGTTTCGATTGTGGACAAGAAGGGCACCGTGCGGCTTTCTGTGGAGTTGCGACTAGATCATTTGGTACTCGCACTCCAGCGCCAGTTCTGAAGGAGATGAGTGTGAACCAGACGCAGCAGAGTGGATTTCAGCAGCAGAATGGTGGGAAGAGAGAGACATCCAGTGCTGGGTCCGTTCCTCCGCGCCTGTACGAGATGAGGAAATCTGACGATCAGAACACTGTTGTTGCATCAGGTACAATTCAGATCATTTTGCAACCAGTTAGTGTCTTATTCGATCCAGGAGCTACACATTCTTTCATATCATTGAACTGTGTTAATCGTTTGAAAATCTCGTGTTTATTTGATTGTGAACTATATGTTGTGGGTTTGTCGAGCGGAAAGAGAATTGTGGGAACCCTAGAAACTAGAGATTTTCCAGTGTCTATAGGAGGGAGAGATTGGCCATCGAATCTTATTGTAGTTGACATCCTTGGTGATGATTTAATTCTCGGAGACGATTGGCTCAACCGTTATGGAGCTATTCTGAATTACCGAAAGAGAGTCATTTCTATCATTGCTGATGACGGATCTGAACACTTATTCAGAGGATGGAGACCAGGAAGCTCGGGAAAATTGATCAAAGTGATGAAAGCAGTGAAATTACTGAAGCAGGGCTGTCACGGATTTTGGTGCTATGCCATGAAGAAAGAAGAAGGAGTGGAGCTCTCATCTAATCCACTTGTGAACGAATTCTCAGATGTATTCCCTGACGAACTACATGGGTTACCTCCGCAGAGAGAAGTAGAGTTTAACATCGAATTAGAGCCTGGAGCCGCTCCTATTTCCAGAGCACCATACCGTATGGCGCCAACCGAGATGTATGAACTAAAGAAGCAACTGGAGGAATTATTGCAGAACGGTTACATTCAACCTAGCGTTTCTCCTTGGGGAGCACCCGTTCTCTTTGTCCGAAAGAAAGATGGATCTCTCCGATTATGTATCGATTACAGGGAGCTAAACAAGGTGACGATCAAGAACAAGTATCCTATACCTCGGATCGACGACTTGTTTGATCAACTGCAAGGGGAAAGAGTTTTCTCTAAGATCGACTTGCGATCAGGATATCATCAGCTGAGGATTAAGGAATTGGATCCGAAATCTGCTTTCAGATCCCGGTACGGGCATTATGAATTTGTAGTGATGCCATTCGGACTTACCAATGCTCCTGCGGTATTTATGCAATTGATGAATCAGGTATTCTTAGAACACTTGGATAAGTTCGTGGTCGTTTTAATTGATGACATCTTGATCTATTCGAAAGACCCCGAGGAACATGCTGAGCATTTGCGTATTGTTCTGAGCACCTTAAGGAATGAACAGTTGTATGCGAAACTTTCTAAATGTGAGTTCTGGCTTAAGGAAGTGACTTTCCTTGGGCATGTGATATCATCTGACGGAGTTCAAGTAGATTCGAAGAAAGTCGAGGCGATCTTGGAGTGGGAATCTCCAAATAATGTGAAAGAAGTCCGGAGTTTCTTAGGACTTGCTGGATATTATCGCCGTTTCGTAGAGGGATTTTCCAAAATTGCTCGTCCTCTCACTCAGCTATTACAGAAAACTCAAAAGTTCGTGTGGAATGAGAAATGCCAGGTGTAACACCCCAAACTAGGCGGATATTACAGTGCCGTGGACCCCCGACTGGGACCCACCAGGCGAATGAAAATGAATGAATTACACAGGTAAATGTAGTACCGAACCACATTACAACATCAATTACTCCGATGAGGAGTTTTATACAACACACCCAGGATAAAATAGAATACATATGTATTTTATGTGACGATAAAATACACAACACTGAATGAAATGAGCATTCAAACGGAATGTCTGCAGCGGAATAAATAAAAGAAACACAAATGTCTGAATAAATGATCAATGCATCGGGCCCCCTACTAGTATCACTTGGACTCGCCGTCAACATGCTCTTCCCGTGCCTTTGCCTTGCCGTGACTGAAAACAAAATCCCCAACGGGCCATACGTAACAACAATCCTCAAGAGTTGAAATTACACAATCATGAATTAATCAAGTTATGAAATATTCTTAATTATGAATTACGCTGAAGAGGAGCATCATAGTACGCCCGTAATGTCCTGTGCAAGTGTACAAGACGAATGACCGGACACACCCGTCCTTGTACCTAATTAGTCTCACGGAGGTAAGCGTTACCGTGTGCACGGTCCGATGTATCGGTGAACCCAATACATGACCATCGTGTGCCCGACTAAAAATTCCACACAGCCACACCCGGCCACGCAATATGAACCCGGAAGGTCACATGAACGAGAATGACCATGATGAATATCAATGAATAATAATTAGACAAGGCCAAAATGACTCACCGATATGAAAGTAATAGTGATGTGATTGATAACCCCATGAATTGATTTGGAACCGTCGTTCCTCGTGAATGAAATGATTATTCGACAATTACAAGTCTCAAAATGATTATTATTATGATGAATGAATTATGATTATGAGCATTCAACAACAAAAGGGATGGGTATCCTTTTAACCGAGTAAGATTTAACTTACACAATACCGATGAAGAATGTCCGTCCACGAACAACGTCCTAACCAAGATACCGATCGCTCAACAACCTTGAATAACAATAATTACCAACAATCCGATTAATAAACGAATTAAACACGAATCTAACGAACTCAAGACGTCGATACGATTAAACCAAGTTCATAGGGGCATTATATCGAACACTTTGAGTCCAACTTCGATTGATTACAACTAAACCTCAACAATACCAATCTCAAATCCCCAAGAAGTGCTTCAATTCAATAAAACATCTCCAATACGATCAATAGTCCGTTAAGAATATCCAAAAAACGTGATTATAACAACTATTAATCGGAAATCCCCAAATCCAACTCGATATTCAAAGTGTTCTTGAATAAATCTCTCAATAATCCAATGAATCCTTATACAAACTCATAATCATAAACATATCCCTTCATATAACATGATTATATCGTCCAAAACATTATATCTCGACACAAAATCGAAATCCAAGGTGTTGAAGAAATTACCTCTTGAAGATCCAACCACTTCGATCCGATGAACACGAGTTATAACGAGTATCCAAGCTTCCCAAAGGAATGAAGATGATGAAGATTACACACTCAAGTGATTGATGATGATGAAATCACTCTCTCAACACTCTCTCTCGGATGAAGAAGGAAAAATGAAAAAGTGAGGTGAAATGACCCGGCCAAGTCATTAAATCGCCGGAAGTTACGGCCGTAACTCGGCCCTCTAACGGCCGTAACTTTCCAATTCAACGGCCTAACGGCCGTAATCGCCAACTCAGATGCGGCGTAACTCGCTTCGTCAAAGCTGTACGACAGACTTACGGCCAGAATCGATCTGAAGTTCTGGCGTAACCCGCCTTCGTCAAAATCATCCGTCGACACCCTTACGGCCGTAACCGCACACCTTCCGGCCGTAACTCGGATGATACGGCCGTAATCCAAGCTTACGGGCGTAAGCCCTCGTCGAAATGACCGGGCACCACTGCACGCCACGTCTGGCCAGAATCGCCAAGCCTTACGGCCGTACCTTCCCCGACTTACGGCCGTATGCGGCAACCCTTACGGCCGTAAGTCACCCTTGGTCGACAACAACCAAAATTTACGAACACCACTTACGGCCGTATCTCACCATCCTTACGGCCGTAACTCACCTTCGGCCAAAAATGTCTCGGTAGCTGACGCCGTGCACGGCCAGAATCGCCAGCTTTACGGCCGTGCACTGCCAACTTACGGCCGTACCACAGACCTTACGGCCGTAAGTCCCTTTCGTCCAAATGGCCTGAAACACGAACCCTTGTTACGGCCGTAACCCAAAGTCCTTACGGCCGTAACTCGATGCTGGCCAAGTTGAAAATTCCGATAACTCCGATTCCACGATACGACTGATGAATGATCCGACATAACATATGAATGTGAAAATGAACAAGTCTAACACAAGCCACGGATGATGCTCCCAAGATCGACTACCAATCACGATGAAAATAATAATACTCCCGTCGATCTCTAAACGGAGATGACATGCCGATCGGTAACTGATATACGATTACAACATGCCAACCGTGAACACCAATGAATGAGTCAAGAATGATGAGTGATTATTAACGAGTGAGAATTACTGAGTGACAATTACAGACTGATAATTACTGAATGAAAATGAATGAATTACAACCGGTATTACATACTCCCCTTAAAATAGTTTCGTCCCCGAAACTAAGGGTCAAACAACTCGGGATGACTCTCCCGCATACTCTCTTCGGTTTCCCAAGTGGCCTCTTCGACTCCGTGTCTAGACCACTGAATCTTGACCAAAGGGATCGTCTTGTTCCTCAACTGTTTGATTCGCCGCTCTAACACTCGTTCAGGATGCTCCTCGTACGAATGATCATCTGCGATCTCGATTTCGTCGAATCAAGTATGTGACTCGGGTCGGCAACATACTTCCGCAATCGAGAGACGTGAAATACATTATGAATCCCGCTCAAAGCCGGAGGTAAAGCCAATCGATAAGCTAACTCGCCTACTCGATCCAAAATTTCAAATGGTCCAATGAATCTCGGACTAACTTCCCCGTTTTCCGAAACGGAAAATACCTCGACTGGGATACCTTGACCAAAACGTGGTCACCCGTCTCGAACTCTAGTGGTCGACGACGATTATCTGCATAGGATTTCGCCGACTCTGAGCCGCCAACATACGACTCCCGATTAAAGCTACCTTCTCCCGGGCGGCTATAAGGATATCGGGCTCGGTGCCGATTGATTCGACAAGTCATCCCAACACAAAGGAGACCGACAACGACGACCGTATAAGGCCTCGTAAGGTGCCATCTTAATGGAAGCATGCCAGCTATTATTATACGTGAACTCGATCAATGGTAGTTGGGCTTCCCAATCGTCCTTCCAATCGAGGACGCATGCCCTCAACATGTCCTCTAATGTCTGAATAGTCCTCTCTGATTGCCCGTCGGACTGAGGATGAAAGGCGATCGAGATTGAGCCGAGTTCCCATAGCACGATGAACTGATTTCCAAAATGAGACACAAATCGTCCGTCACGATCGGAAACGATACTCTTAGGAGTACCGTGCGGTCTCACTATCTCCTTGATGAACAATCGAGCAGTCTCTCAGACCCCACGTATCCTTGATCTCAAGGAAATGAGCTGATTTTGTTAAGCGGTCCACAATCACCCAGATCGTATTCATGCCACGACGACTAGTCGGCAAACTCGTGATGACATCCATAGAAATGTCTTCCCACTTCCACTCGGGAATAGGAAGAGGTTTGACATACTACGGCCATTGATGTTCAATCTTAACTTGTTGACAAAGTTAAGCATCTCGAAACAAATTCTGCGACTTCTCGCTTCATATTACTCCACCGGAATTTTGTTTCAAGTCCTTGTACATCTTGCTAGACCCGGATGGGACGGAATAAGGGGTAGCATGAGCTTAATTCAAAATCGAGTTTTTCAACTCGTCATTTGCCGGTACGCACAACCGATTCTTAAACCTCAAAAGTCCATCCTCGTGGACCACAAATCCAGGGGCTTTCCCCTGAGCCACATCCTCTCGGATGCGCAACAATGATGGGTCCGAACCCTGATTCTCTCGAATTGCCTCCTCGAGTGACGATGAAATCTCTAACATACAAAGCTGTCCCTGAACTCGCTGAAGCCAGACCTCGATCTCGGGTCTAAGAAATTCCTGCTGAAGCTCCTTCTGAACTGTTAGACGAGCAAGCATCTGCTCCTGAACGGACTTGCGACTCAAGGCGTCGGCGACAACGTTCGCCTTGCCCGGGTGGTAAAGGATCTCGATATCGAAATCTTTGATTAATTCTAACCACCGTCTCTGTCGCATATTTAACTCCTTCTGAGTAAATATATACTTTAAACTCTTATGATCGGTGAATATCTGACAGGTAACGCCATAAAGATAATGACGCCATATTTTCAAAGCGAACACCACGGCTGCTAGCTCCAGGTCGTGTGTCGGATAATTAACCTCGTAAGGCCTCAATTGCCGTGAAGCATAGGCAATAACCTTTCCGTCCTGCATAAGCACACATCCGAGACCCTGTCCGGACGCATCACTATAAACCACAAATCCCTCCGTCCCCTGCGGAAAGGAAAGTACAGGTGCTGACATTAATCGGCTCTTGAGTTCCTCAAAACTCCGCTGACACGCGTCGGACCACGTGTATTTCTTATCCTTTCGCAAAAGGTACGTCAATGGTTGAGCAATTTTGGAAAATCCTTCCACAAATCGCCGATAATAACCCGCTAATCCGAGGAAACTCCGGATTTCCTTAACATTCTTCGGAGGTAACCAGTCTCGAATAGCCTCCGTCTTCTGAGGATCGACACGAACTCCGTCTGATGAAATTACATGTCCGAGAAAAGTCACTTCGGACATCCAGAACTCACATTTAGAAAACTTCCCATAAAGTTGTTCTCGTCTCAACACGTCGAGCACTTGATGAAGGTGAAACTCGTGCTCCTCCCGGTCACGAGAATAAATCAAAATGTCATCGATGAAGACAACAACAAACCGATCCAAAAAGTCGATGAAGACCCGATTCATTAACTCCATGAATACCGCAGGTGCATTAGTCAATCCGAACGGCATAACCACAAACTCATAATGACCATAGCGTGTTCGAAACGCCGTCCTCGCGATATCCGACTCTCGGATCCGCAACTGATGATATCCAGACCTTAGGTCGATCTTGGAGAATACCGAAACTCCCTGAAGTTGATCTAAGAGATCATCAATACGGGTAAGGGATACTTATTCTTGATCGTCACCCTGCTCAACTCCCGATAATCAATACATAAGCGGAATGAACCATCCTTCTTCTTGACAAATAACACCGGTGCTCCCCACGGGGACGCACTCGGTCGAATATAACCCTTCTCGAACAACTCTTCAAGTTGGTTCTTTAATTCTGCATTTGGTCGGGGCCATCCTAAGACGGTGCCTTCGATATCGGGACGTACTGTGCTCCAACTCAATCGTGAATTCCACATCCCTCTGTGGAGGCAAACCGTGCAACTCATCTGGAAAAACATCGCATATTCCCTCACCACCGAATATCCGTTAACATTATCGATGACTTCTCGGTTTTGGCCATATAGCACCAATAACCGACACATCCCCGATTGAGTAACCTTACCGCTTTCATCGAATTAATGACCTTACGAGCAGTAGGATTACCTCCACGAAACACACATTCAACTCCATCGTCGAAATGATAGTAACCATACGCTTACGGACATTAATGATGGCATCATGACGATCCATCCAATCAATACCCAAGATGACGCGTCGTCCCTCGGCAAATCTACCACGATTAGGTCCGGCCATACACGACCATGGCCCGAATCGGACAATTACGAATCTCACGATTCGATAATTCGTCTACCATCGGGTAGGCCAATGACATAAGGCTCACAACTAGTAGCACTACCTGCATTTAGTCTACTCAAACATGACTCGGAAATGAATGAATGCGATGCACCAAAGATCGAAAAGAGTACACACAAAGTTGAGATAGAATATCGAGTGTACCCGAGATCATTCGGGCCTCGGATCATCGGTCTTCTTCATCTCATAAATCCGGGCTTGCTAGTCCCGACCGACGCTCCCGTCTGTGGCTAAAAGCTCCACCTTTAGTCGCTCCCGTCGTTTTAAACGACGCTGATTGAGTGGCCTGATTACGCACGGCTGATCGCTTAGGGGCCCGAGATGACGTCCGAGTAGGTTTGGAGTCCCTACGGCAAAAACGGGCCTTATGCCCAGCAATTCCACAATTATGACATGTGATAGTTTGCTTCGGACACTTGGTACCGAGGTGACCAAGTTCCCAGCTATAACAGTGATGGCGAATCGCCGCCGAGACCGAGATTCCGCGGGTCTAGACGACACAGAGGTCGCCGAAAAGCGGAGCCCGCACGGGGTTTCTTGAAAGTGGCACGACTCCGTCCGATCGATTACGATTCTGGACTTCTTGCTAGCGTACGAAGGTTGCCGCTTAGCAATTTCTTTAGCAATGGCTCGTAGGTGAGAGCTTTCTCAATGAACTCGCCAACGTGGTGCAATTATGATTAAGCAATCAAGTCTCATACGGGGTTTCACCTCTTCTTTGAAATACTTGATCTTGTCCGCTTCTGAGTGAATGAGAGATGAGGCGAACGGAAGAAGTTCCTGAAATTTCTCGGCAATGGCGAGAACATCCTCGTCTGATGAGGGGTCGGGGGTGAGCAATTCTGACAGCTTGGCCTCTCTGAGTGGGGCCGGATAATACCTCTCCATCATGAGAGTCTTGAACTGACCCCAAGTACATGATCCGTCTGTGGGCTTCAACGATAACCACCATGAATGAGCGCTCTTACCGAGATAGTAAGCCGCAACTGAAACCTTGTGTCCCTCGGGACACTCTACCATAGCAAACAGCTTCTCGAAATGCTCGAGCCAATGAATGATATCTGCCGGCTCAGACGAGCCCTCAAAAGTAGGTGGCCTCTGGCGAGAGATATCGCCGATGATGTTACTCACATTCCTCTCTTGCCTCTGAGGTGGCGGCGGAGGAGCCTGCGATCCCGATTGACGGAGTTATGCATCGTCTCCATCAACCGAGCCATCGAGTCATTTGGGCCATCATGCCCCATAAATGCGAGTGGATCAACCCGGACACCCTCGACCGAGCCGTGTCCTGCACGACTCCGATAATGAATGATCGCGTCCGAGTGGAGTGGCGGCGTCATTTCGGCCGAGTTAGCATTATTCCTGGCATTTGCACGGGTATTCGCACGAGTTCTCGGGATTCGGCCCGCTCCACGGCCTCGTCCTCCACGTCCTCTGCCAGCTCTTTCCATACTGAAGTGGAAAGTCGTATGATGATTATATGTCTCGCATGAGTATCACATTATGATTATATTATGAAATGATGAAAATGAGCATACGCGCTCAAATACAGCGATTACATGAATGATCAATTGACGTGACATGATTATCTGATGAAGTTACTGAAATGATTATCTTGAATGAGTTAACAAGATTAATGATTCGGTCTTCCTGATCAACAATCAACAATGAAATGAATTGACTGATTAATGAGTTAACTCGACCGTCCTGGTCAAAGTGACAATGATGATTGAGGATTGTGAACTGATGAATTATGAATGAATGATTAATGCCAGAAATTATACCATGGCATTAGAAATCTTACAGTTCTTGGTCTGATTGGCTCGGCATTTGCACAGGTCACACGTGACGCGAAAGTCCAATGATAATAGTCCGATGACGATGATTTCAAATGAGACATGACTTGGAGGGTAGTATTCAAAACCACGCTCCGATACCAACTCTGTAACACCCCAAACTAGGCGGATATTACAGTGCCGTGGACCCCCGACTGGGACCCACCAGGCGAATGAAAATGAATGAATTACACAGGTAAATGTAGTACCGAACCACATTAAAACATCAATTACTCCGATGAGGAGTTTTATACAACACACCTAGGATAAAATAGAATACATATGTATTTTATGTGACGATAAAATACACAACACTGAATGAAATGAGCATTCAAACGGAATGTCTGCAGCGGAATAAATAAAAGAAACACAAATGACTGAATAAATGATCAAGCATCGGGCCACCTACTAGTTTCACTGGGACTCGTCGCCGTCAACATGCTCTTCCCGTGCCTTTGCCTTGCCGTGACCTGAAAACAAAATCCCCCAACGGGGTCAGTTACACAGAACAACAATCCTCAAGAGTTGAAATTACACAATCATGAATTAACTGAAGTTATGAAATATTCTTAATTATGAATTACGCTGAAGAGGAGCATCATAGTATGCCCGTAATGTCCTGTGCAAGTGTACAAGACGAATGACCGGACACACCCGTCCTTGTACCTAATTAGTCTCACGGAGGTAAGCGTTACCGTGTGCACTCCGGTCATGTATCGGTGAACCCAATACATGACCATCGTGTGCCCGACTAAAAATTCCACACAGCCACACCCGGCCACGCAATATGAACCCGGAAGGTCACATGAACGAGAATGACCATGATGAATATCAATGAATAATAATTAGACAAGGCCAAGATGACTCACCGATATGAAAGTAATAGTGATGTGATTGATAACCCCATGAATTGATTTGGAACCGTCGTTCCTCGTGAATGAAATGATTATTCGACAATTACAAGTCTCAAAATGATTATTATGATGAATGAATTATGATTATGAGCATTCAACAACAAAATGGATGAGTATCCTTTTAACCGAGTAAGATTTAACTTACACAATACCGATGAAGAATATCCGTCCACGAACAACGTCCTAACCAAGATACCGATCGCTCAACAACCTTGAATAACAATAATTACCAACAATCCGATTAATAAACGAATTAAACACGAATCTAACGAACTCAAGATGTCGATACGATTAAACCAAGTTCATAGGGGCATTATATCGAACACTTTGAGTCCAACTTCGATTGATTACAACTAAACCTCAACAATACCAATCTCAAATCCCCAAGAAGTGCTTCAATTCAATAAAACATCTCCAATACGATCAATAGTCCGTTAAGAATATCCAAAAACGTGATTATAACAACTATTAATCGGAAATCCCCAAATCCAACTCGATATTCAAAGTGTTCTTGAATAAATCTCTCAATAATCCAATGAATCCTTATACAAACTCATAATCATAAACATATCCCTTCATATAAAATGATTATATCGTCCAAAACATTATATCTCGACACAAAATCGAAATCCAAGGTGTTGAAGAAATTACCTCTTGAAGATCCAACCACTTCGATCCGATGAACACGAGTTATAACGAGTATCCAAGCTTCCCAAAGGAATGAAGATGATGAAGATTACACACTCAAGTGATTGATGATGATGAAATCACTCTCTCAACACTCTCTCTCGGATGAAGAAGGAAAAATGAAAAAGTGAGGTGAAATGACCCGGCCAAGTCATTAAATACTGCCGGAAGTTACGGCCGTAACTCGGCCCTCTTACGGCCGTAAATTTCCAAATCAACGGCCTTAAGGCCGTAAACGGACAACTCGAACGGCCGTAACTCGGCTTCGTACTAAAGCCTGCCGACAGACTTACGGCCAGAATCGATCTGAGTTACGGCGTAACTCCGCCTTCGTCAAAAACATCCGCCGACACCCTTATGGCCGTTACCGCAAACCTTACGGCCGTAACTCGGATGATACGGCCGTAATCGCCAAGCTTACGGCGTAAGCCCTCTTCGTCGAAATGACCGGGCACCTGCACGCACGTCTGGCCAGAATCGGCCAAGCCTTACGGCCGTACCTTCCCGACTTACGGCCGTGCGGCAACCCCTTACGGCCGTAAGTCACCCTTGGTCGACAACAACCAAAATTTACGAACACCACTTACGGCCGTATCTCACCATCCTTACGGCCGTAACTCACCTTCGGCCAAAAATGTCTCGGTAGCTTTGACGCGTGACGGCCAGAACGGCCAGCCTTACGGCCGTACCTGCTCAACTTACGGCCGTACCACAGGACCTTACGGCCGTAAGTCCCTTTCGTCCAAATGGCCTGAAACACGAACCCTTGTTACGGCCGTAACCCAAAGTCCTTACGGCCGTAACTCGATGCTGGCCAAGTTGAAAATTCCGATAACTCCGATTCCACGATACGACTGATGAATGATCCGACATAACATACGAATGTGAAAATGAACAAGTCTAACACAAGCCACGGATGATGCTCCCAGTACGACTACCAATCACGATGAAAATAATAATACTCCCGTCGATCTCTAAACGGAGATGACATGCCGATCGGTAACTGATATACGATTACAACATGCCAACCGTGAACACCAATGAATGAGTCAAGAATGATGAGTGATTATTAACGAGTGAGAATTACTGAGTGACAATTACAGACTGATAATTACTGAATGAAAATGAATGAATTACAACCGGGTATTACACCAGGCTAGTTTTGATGATCTTAAGAGGAGACTGACGACAGCGCCTATACTAGCGTTACTAGATGGGACTGATGGATTCATGGTATACAGCGATGCTTCAAATCAGGGTCTGGGATGTGTGTTGATGCAAAAGGATAGGGTGATTGCCTATGCCTCTCGACAGTTGAAACCGTACGAAGTTAATTACCCGACTCATGATCTGGAGTTAGCAGCTGTGGTCTTTGCTTTGAAAATTTGGCGACATTATTTATACGGCACTCGTTGTCAGATCTTTACAGATCATAAAAGCCTCAAGTACATTTTCAGTCAGAAAGAATTAAACATGAGGCAGAGAAGGTGGCTAGAATTGATCAAGGATTACGACTTGGAAATTCTCTATCATCCGGGTAAAGAAAACGTAGTAGCTGATTCATTGAGCCGTAAACCTGTTTCTCTTCGAGTGTTGGAAGCACTTACTTCCCAAACCAGCATTCAACGAGAATTGATCCGCGAAGGGATTGAAGTATGGTCGCCAAGAATCCAAGGGCAACTATACGCGATGGAATTGACTTCGTCACTAGTCGAGGAAATCAAATCTAAGCAGTTGGACGATTCTCTGATCCTTCGGTTATGTGACGAAGTAAAGAAAGGAAAGGCCCCAGGATTCGTGATACAAGATGATGGAGTTATGAGATTTCAGAGTCGACTTTGCGTTCCCGATGATGATGTTTTGAGGCAGACAATTCTGAAGGAAGCTCACAGCGCACCCTATTCTATTCATCCGGGCAGCAGTAAGATGTATAAGGATCTTAAACAAAACTTCTGGTGGGGAAATATGAAGAAGGACGTAGCAGAATACGTTTTGAAGTGTTTGACTTGTCAGCAGGTTAAGATTGAACATCAGCGACCTGCCGGAATGTTAAAACCGCTTTCGATCCCTGAATGGAAGTGAGAGGATATCTCGATGGATTTCATCACCAATATGCCAAGGACCAAGACGGGAATGAACATGATTTGGGTTATAGTTGATCGACTAACCAAGTCAGCTCATTTCCTAGGAATTAAGGACACGTGGGGACCCGAGAAATTGGCACGAGTATTTATTGCAGAGATAGTCAGATTGCATGGGAAGCCGAAGACCATTATTTCAGATCGAGATGGTCGCTTCGTGTCTCACTTCTGGAAGGCAGTTCACAGGGCTTTGGGGACTGAGCTAAACTTTAGCACGGCTTATCATCCTCAAACGGACGGTCAGTCCGAAAGGACTATACAAACAGTAGAAGACATGGTTAGAGCTTGTGCTTTGGATTGGTCAACTGATTGGGAAGTCCACTTGCAGTTGATTGAATTCACCTACAACAATAGTTGGCATACTTCTATTAAGATGGCACCATTTGAAGCTTTGTACGGGAGAAGATGCCGATCACCCCTGTGCTGGGATGATTCTTCGGACTTGATCGGGACGGAACCGGAATTGATAGTTCAGACTCAAGAGAAGATAGCTTTGATTCGGGAAAGACTGTTGACTGCCCGGAGTCGACAGAAGTCTTATGCAGACGTGCGTCGTCGCCCGCTAGAGTTCGACATTGGGGACCACATGCTATTGAAGGTGTCTCCTACACGAGGAATTTTCCATTTTGGGAGGAAAGGTAAGCTAAGTCCAAGATATATCGGACCATTTGAGATCCTCGAGAGAGTTGGGGATTTAGCTTACAGGTTGGCCTTACCGCCATCGCTGAGTCATGTTCATAATGTTTTTCACGTATCCCAATTGTGGAAGTATGTTCCAGATCCCAGTCATGTTATTGATTTCGACGAGATCGAGATAGCTAATGACGGCATCTTCGAAGAGAGACCAATCAAGATACTTGAGAGTCGAGTCAAGCAATTGAGGAGTAAACCAATACCCTTGGTTAAAGTTCAGTGGTCTCGGCATGGAGTCGAAGAAGCAACTTGGGAGACGGAAGATAGTATGAAGTCGAGGTACCCGGAACTGTTTGCGATTTAAGTTTCGGGCCGAAACTTCTTTTTAGAGGGGTAGTATGTAATGCCCGGATAATTATTGTGTATTTATCTTGTAAAAATCAACTTTGTGATGTTATTTTTCGGAGGTTGGTTTCCCGTATTTCGTATCCTTACGTTTTGGTATCTCCAGCATTCTGCATGCATATTTTTGCACGTGTTAACGTACGTCATCAGACGCCTATAACGTGCGTTATGACTGCAGTATTACGTACGTTAATTAAGGTGTTTAACGTACGTAAGCTAAGTCAACTTGGGATCGGATAAGGGTCGGCGTGTGGGGGCCGAAGAAGGGGTCGGGGAAGATTCGTGTGATTTTCGCGTGAACCTGGACATAGGTGTTACGTACGCTATGGTGCATGTATTACGTACGCTAAGGACATAAATATTACGTACGTAAAACCCTTGTGATTACGTACGTAAGGAAATGGCGAAATCAGGCCAGTGAGTTCTGGTCAGACGACTACGTACGCTAAAGTTAGGGTATAACGTACGTTAAGTTCGTTACGTACGTAAGGTTGTTTGCATAACGTACGTAATGCCCAGAATTCTATTTATAGACCTCGACCCTATTTCATTTCTCACCTTTCCTTTGGCCGATTTTTCGTGTTCTGGAGATCTTTCATCACCTCTTATCCTTCATATCATCTTCTGAGACGATTATTGGGGAGCTTAGGTCTTGTAGATTGGTGTTCAAAGCTCCGGTGGTAGAGTTTATTCAAGTTCTTCATTGTTCATCAATTTATTGAGGTATGTGATCCTTCACCAACAAATTTAGCATGATCTTAGTAACGTTTTGGACCTGTTTTTGAGTAGACCGAACCAGTTATCTTCTTGAGGAGCCTTTCATCATGGTTTAGAAGATTAAATTCAATTATTTTCGATTCCTCTTGGTTGTTGTAATCTTTGAGCAAACCTTCTAGTGATTAGACCATTGATTAGTGCATCTTGAGATGGTAAACCCAATCATATCTAGTTTTCAAAGATTATCTTAGTTCATAAGAATGTTATGATCAAACATTTCGACGAAGAATTAATGGATTGAACTTAAGGATTTATTCGTAGAAGGAGAGGATATTGAAACTAGTGAACAAGTCCTTATGATGATTCATCGAAGTTCGGATATCTTGTTATAATAGAACATGATTAGAATCCTCCTAGGATAAATTCCATGTTATGTTGTACCGATCAACCAAGGGAATTATGTTGGAACTTAGAAAGTATTCCATTGAGCTATTGCAAGGACGAGTAGCGTAGTATCGGTCCAACCAATTTGTGTTAGGGCAGAATGGTCTATCGCCATGATAGATGCATCATGCCTTTTTATGATTCATTTGATGATTTGAACGATTATCCGGAACCGTTAGTTATACCGATGTTGTTGTTCGATGAAGGTTTGCATTCCGGTGAGCCGACCAAGTGAGAATTCTCCAATCGGATTGAAGACTTTTGATAGTAGAAATTCTTGTCGCCATTTGTGAGGCAAGTTTCGTATTTTGAAAGTTTGTGAATAATTGATGAATTCGATCATGCATATGGTTTATTCGTATTGTTGACATGAGATTATTTCATTAAATTGTCATGACAATTGCTATCGATTTAATGTACGTTCATATTGATGAACATGTCGATTTTCTTGCATATGTATATGCATAGTTGTGTTATGTGTAAGTTGTGATGATCCGAAGGGATCAAGCGATCTATGATGAGGGCGCTGGATCGGATGTCCACCTCGTGTTGGTCCGACGGGATCATCTTGGGATCTAGGCTGAGGGCGCTGGATCATTGGATGGGTTTTTCCACCTCGTGTTGGTCCGACGGGATCATCTTGGGATCTATGCTGAGGGTGCTGGATCGTTGGAATACCCATGTTGTGTTGATTGAATCTTGTGGATTCGTATTGTTGGATTCCGGTAGCGGAAGTCCGTTTTGTGTATGTTTTTATGCATTATTGTTGCATATTCGTGTGTTTCCGATACTTGTACTAGCATTGTTTTGCTAACCCCTTCGGGGGTGGACATTTGTTTTGATGTTCAGGTAGCCGAGGATCGGGGAAGCAGCCACAGTACCATCATGACGATGAAGTGGCCCAGTGATGTTAATTGTTCGTTGTCGTTGTGATTTGTCTTCTTGGTTCATTTTCAGTACTCGAGTACGCGTGTCTTTTTAATATCATTTTCGATATGGTTGTAATGGATCAGTTGGAATTGGTTTTGTAATTTGAATTTCGGTGGTATTGTTGGTTTATATTCACATTTCTTTTAATCAGTCTTGTAAATCCTTACTTAAAGGGTTTACGGCGCTGTAATTATTCCGATTATCTTGGGGTGTTACAAGATCAATACTACACACGGACATGGTCCTAACACAAGAGCTGCGAATGCATACTCGTATGACAACGTCAATATGCTCAAAACAATAACAACAGTGTATACTCAATGGAAATCTCATGATCTAGCGCCCTCAGCATAGATCCCAAGATGATCCTACTAGATCAACACGAGGTGGATAACCAATAATATATATATGCACAACAACACATGTAAAACCAACGATGCGAATCCACATGATTCCATCAACACAACACTGAGTAATCCAACGATCCAGCGCCCTCAGAATAGATCCCAAGATGATCCCGTCGGACCATAATGAGGTGGAAGAACCCATCCAATGATCCAGGGCCCTCATCATAGATCCCAAGATGATCCCGTCGGACCATAACGAGGTGGACATCTGATCCAGCAACCTCAGCATAGATCACACGATCCCATCGGATCAACACAACATAAACAATACAAGTATGCATACACATATGCAAATCAATATGTTCATCAACATGAACAACATATGAATCAATAACACGAACGACACTATGATAAAACAACTAGGACGACCTCATGTTCAGCAACATGAATGACAACCTGCATGATCAACATCATCAACACTAAACCGAAATCAAATTAAAATAGTTGTCCCGAGTCCTTCAGGGGCAATCTCGATGTCAAATCATCACCGACGATTATCCTCAATGCTCGGTGATCCAAACGTACCACGGACTATAGATAACTCGTATCCTTGTCTTTATTATAATGTATCCTCGATACCCTAATATGCCAATAACCGAAATAAATCATATACATTATGATTTAACTCCCAGAATCGGAAAATAACATAAAATCCAAATCTCCAGGGTTTACAATAATGATCATCGCTATATGCATTATAAACGAAATGAAACTGAAACCATTCATTAAACATTATAACTGAGCAAGTAATAACTTGCCTCGATACCGATACGACGATGATGAAGCCGCTAACAATCTCATTGCCTTCATTTACGAGCTCCCCGACCCTGACCAATGCAATTCACGAACATACTCGAATGCGACCGCAACATACGGTTATAATCACCGATCAATAATCTCAACCTATTGAAGTAATCAAATAGCAACGATCCGATAACAATCAATAACCGACATAGCCAACCAATCAAACTCAACGGGTCAATGATACCTCGATCATATATAAAACCAAATAATATACTCAAACCATTTACGAATTCATATCCATCATAGGAACCGAAATCCTATAATTATTAATCAATATAACCGATCAACAAACCCAACGATTTCATAATATCTCGATTAAACACAAGTCCGAACAATCCAACTCAAACAATTACGAATTCATAACCAAAATACGATTACGGATATGAATGTAAATGAAATCATATTCAGTGATCAATCACAATATTTCCGGATTCCAAATTGATATCATGATTTGTATTTTATCAAGAACATACGAATTCTACCACTACAATTAACGAACATTCGATCTTCATATCTAAAGATACCGATAATTCAACATACGATCGTCTTGCTATGTTAAATTCATCAAGAAGTTCCTCAAGAACACTAAGTGATTCGAAATTATGTTCATAGCCATCAAAACAACGTAATTCGATATCCTTTAACACGTAGATAACCATCCAATTCGTAATCCAAGTCATGTATTATCGTATTCTTCAATATACACTTCACATAATCTCAAGAATCGTAACACCACCACCCTAATAATCATCATACGAATCAAATATGGATAACAATATCAAAAATCCAAAATCAAGGTGAAGAGTTCAACAACATACCTCAAGAACATGAATAACACAATCAAACTCTTCAAGGATCAACCATATCTCCATATTCAAGCCTCCAATCCATGTTTCTAAGCTTGTAATCAAGATAGAAGAGGTTAAATTTCACTAACATGCTCATAGGGACAAAGGTTGGAGGAGGAAAGGTTTTTCTCTCGTGAAGAAATGAGAAGCCGATCTTCATTTTATAAACTGCATTGTTCATTACGTACGTTATCACTTAACATTAACGTACGTAATGCTCTCTAGCGTACGCTACACGCCCAACATACCGTACGTAACATCATTCCAAAACTCACTGACCTGTTTCGTTCACCTGCTTACGTACGTAATATTTCCTTCGTAAAGTACGTAATACGTACGTTGACTTGCTACGGTAAATCCTCATTTAACATACGTAATGCACTACCCATAGCGTACGTTAATTAATAGTTGACTCGACCAAGCACGTTCTTCGCCGAAAGCTGCCGACCACGGGTCCCACCTGTCGGCCATAGCCTGAGCTGTCCGATTCCTCTCGTTTCGTACGTAATGCCTTATACATAGCGTACGTAACACTTAGCATCTTAACGTACGTTAACTGTACTCATTAACGTACGTAATCCTTGTGCCTTAGCGTACGCTAAGTATACATCGTAGCGTGCGCTAATGTGGTTGTACTTAGCCATTTTCAGCTTATTCTTGTCCAACGTCTCGACATACTATATACGTATACACGACACACTATATCCTTAAATGCAATTGTCGACTAAGTACGACAATTACCTCAGTCCTTCATTTATTTTATCCATACTTTACAGACTCCACGCGGTACAATATAACTCGGATAAAATAATATTAAACAATAGTAGTAGAAATTCCGGATATTACACCTAATGTATCCTCCTCACTGAAGGCTTGTTCAACAGAAACTGTTGAGGCGGGCTAGTATTTCCTTCATGATCGTGGCAACTACAGGAAAGATTGTAGACATTTTTGCCCACCACTTAAGAAGATTGTTATTACCATCTGATCCACGTTCTGAAGCTCCCAATTCACAAGTAGTTAAATAATTTTCAAGTTCTTGGTAAGCATTACTTTGATACCTTGCTCGTTTTCGGCATAATTCTTCTTGATAGGCATTCCATTCACTAAGATCCGGAATAGCAAAACCAGAAGAAGATATACTACTACTAGAAGGAATGTGAACAAGAGAAGAAGAACCCGTACCAAGATCAAGACTACCACTATAACTACAAATATTCGCGATAAAGAGCACATAAAGAATTCTTTGCATTTTGAACTAAATTGCTAGGACTTGGAGGAATAAAATTAACAATAGGATTAGGAAATAAAGCATTATAGTAAAGTCTAAGTAATTTTAGCAAACCTTCCTCTCTAACTTGAGGATCTAAAGTTTATCAACTAAAAAAACTGGAGGAATGTAGGCGAAATATTTAATCCATCTGTGTCTCATTTCTTTTATACATTTGAATAAATCGGGAACTTTAATTAAGGACTTGAATACAAATACAATTTTAACACAATGTTCAACAATAAGTGTAGAAGTGGGATAATAAACACCGGACAAAGACTCGGCTGCCTCTTTAAATTTTTTTAAAAGTGCCATTAAACTAGAACACTTCTCCCATTGACTTGGCAATAATCAAACGGGTACTGGTTCTTCATTATAAAATTGCACATTGCAATACGATATTCAAAACTATCATTAACAAATTGTAAGTAGAATTCCAACGATTGGTCATATCTTTTGAAAATTTCTTTGGATGCATATTATTTTTTATGCAATATCTCCTCCATTTTTCCTAGAGAAATATGTCTAATTAAATACATTATTTGCTTGACGGATAGGAGCATATGCTTCTTGTAAAACAACTAAACCATCTTGAACACAAAAATTAAGAACATGACAAATGCACCTAACATGAAAATTTTTACCACCAAGAAATGGCTCACATATTGCAATAAGTGATTCTAAACTAGCTGTATTGGAGCTAGCATTATCAAAAGAAATTAATTTTTTTTTATACTAAATTATATTCAGATAAACTTTTATGCGAAATATTTTGGCGATATGTGCGGTATTAAACTCTCTAAAACCAATTAAACATTTTTGCATAGTCCAAGAATCATCAATCCAAATACAAGTAATTCCCATATATGAATTTACTTCCCAATGATCACTCCAAGCATCAGAGCATATACAAACTTTGTGATTTAGTTTTAAAAACATATTAGTTAAAATTAATTTTGCCTCGCTAGCTAGTTTTTCGAACATCACGAGTTACGGTAGAGCATGAATTTTTTTTTTCTAGCAGGACTAAAAATTAGTTAAGTAAAATTTTCATAGATTTGGTCGTCGGCAAGTTAAAAGGAGATTTACCACAAATAAATCTAGCTAATTCTTTTCTAGCGGTAATTGGATTAAATTTAAATAAAGAACTAGTTCCTTGATTGAGGGCATTAGACGACGTCGCCGTGCCGCGGAGTTGGGTTTGATTAGACTCTATGCCAATTTTGTTGGGATGTTGTCTTTGTATATGGCCATTTAGTGTCCCGTAGACTCCTTTTTTAAACTTGTAAACTTTCTCGCAATAGTTGCACTTGGCCAAGAAATGATCGGGACCGGAGGCAACGTCTTCCATTTTTGTATAATGTACCGCAAATAATGGATATTTGTTGTTTTGGTTTTGTTGGTTGCTCATCATCTTCATTATCTTCGATAGTATGAATCGATTTTGAGGCTTCAAACATTTCATTGATTTTTTCCTCGGTTAATTCATCGGGAACATAATCTCCAAAATTCGAACTTGGAATAAAATTTTAGAACTCGGAATATGAAGAGTAGGAGTACCACTACCACCAGTACCACCTCTTCCTCGTCGAGGAATGCCGGTGATACCATTTCCCTTTCCCCTATTGAATTGACCACTTGACATATTTTTTCAGTTAAAAAGTGAAATACTTGAGAGTTGAGATAATAGAAATTAGAATGAATGTAGAGAGAAAGTAGATAGATAATTAAGGTTGATGTGAGAAAAATAGAGGATGTGAGGGGGTATTTATAGGTGTAAAAATGTATTTACAAAAAAATTAGGTTGTGACCGCTGGGGACCGCCGGTTCAACCTGAACCGGCGGTTGAGCAACGGATATAAAATTCATTTTTTTTTTAAATCGGAGGTTGAACCGCTGGTTCGCGGTTCGTCAAAACGACGAACCAGAACCGAACCGTCTTAAGACGGTTGACGGTTCCGGTTTTGAACCGAACCGCGGTCAACGGTTAACCGAACTGCGGTCAACGGTTAACCGAACAACGGTCCATGGTTCAAAACCGGCGGTTCGCCAGTTCCAACCGAAACCGTGAACATATATATATATATATATGAGCGATTTACATTTGACTAACTTTTTAGATGGTCTAACTAAGTTTAGTCCCTATTGTTTCAGATATTACAATGAAGGACAAACTTTGCTCTGTCCAGAAATTATATTTACAACGAATGACAAAAGTCAAACTTTCAGATGATGTCAGAGGAGAGAGAGTACTGATACTCCGGATTTGCTCTTTATTTTCCCTTTTTGTTTTTACATGTTCTTCTCATTTTTTAGTTAATTTCTTCTTCTTCTTCTTCTTCATTTTTTTTAGATCCGTCTTTTTTTTTCCTGTTCTTCCGTTCTTCTCATTTTTACACACGGATGCAAACCATATTGCCGATCGAACAATTCATCCAAAAACCCTGATCTTCTTGACCATGAAATCGAGTCGTCGTCGTCGTCCCCGACTGTAAACCTTTCATCTCCGATCCGGATGCCACGACAGTTTGATGGCGGTCTACCTCTGCCCCGGTTTGTACCCATGTGACCTGATGAAAATTCTTCTTCCCGATCCTGATTGGATCTCCATATTGCCACTGGGTGAAAAGCCCGATTCCGGTGTATACATTTGTGTTGGGTGCTCACAGTAAAAAGTTCCACACATGTGGTGATGATGATGACTGCACATAACTTGTGAATGGAGCTGCAGATAAAACCCAGAAAAAAAGAAAAATTTGCTTCAGATTCAGGTTTGAAGTATTCAAATTAGAAAAAAGAAAAAAAAAAGAGCTAGAAAAAAATACTAATTACCAGGCCTTTGATTTTCCGGCACGACGGAGATGAAGGACATGAGGGACGCGGCCGAAGAACTTGGCTACGAAGACAGTGGCGTGGCCTTATGCCTCGGCGCTTTCGGTCCACTGTAAACATGGCCGTAAAATACAGGTCTCACTGCAACCCTTCCCGACAAGCGTTTCAAATTATTATTTGTTTAATCTGAAATGTATTTTAAAAAAAATATTGTATAAGTAAATAGAGAGTCATTTTCATCTTTTTAATAGAAGTCAACACCAAGCCATATATATATATATATATATATATATATATATATATATAGGTGTGTTCAGGTGAGAATGTAATTTAAGTTAAGAAATAAGAATGAATTTCATCCATAAATCTTGATAAATGGTACCGCAGATTTATTCTCACAAAATTTGATCGTATAATGCGATATTTTAATCGTCGTATTTTGATCGTATAATCGTATTTTAATGCGTTGTAATTTCGATCTTGAAATCGTATATTTAAATGCGTAATTAGTCTGGCTAAATGCGTATTCACAATTCGCATGATAAGAATCATTCTCATTTGATTATATCCCCATATATATATATATATGGGGATTGACTATGGTGGAAACACCCTTAATGGTGAAATCTAGAAACCAATTGCATTATTATGTAATTTCATTGCATATTTGTTATTATTTGTTGCATCAAGCTGGTCGCTAGTATATGCAACAAATAATAAAATAAAAAAAATACATAAATGCATATAATTCTACTCATCTACAGTTTCTATTTCTTATATATAATATCAATGGCCTACAAAAGTTTCTATTTCTTATATATATATATATAAACACCGGGCCGTAAGAGGAAAGTGAGGGAAAAGACCATTAAACCCATTCGGATTTTGAATTTGTGGGTTCATATTCATCCTATCCGCCAACCCCAAAACCCTAATTTTCTAATTCCTCCAAAACCCCCTTCTAAATCTCTCCCGCAATTTCCACATCGGCAATCCCAATATATAATTTGTATGTCTACATGCTCGCCGCATAACTCCTGTACAATTTCAACCTAGGGATTGGATTTTCCATCTCAATTCAGGCCCTAGTTTTTTCTTCAGTAGAACTAAGAATCCTTGGGTCTTTACCAAGACGCAAAAGGGTTTCTATCTACCTAAAGATGGTTGCTTGGGAAGACGAGGTGGTGATGCGAGATGTCACCAATGCGGGACTGGTCATCAGTGATCACATCGGCCGGGAAATTGCGGGGCAGCTAGATCTTGAAGAAGCTTTAGAAGCTTCTAGATACTCCAGTCATCCCTACTCAACCCACCCCCGTGAGGTAATTTTATAGTCATACATTTTTTTTTTTTGATATGATTGATTATTTGAATTTGTTGAGCATTCTTTGTTTTCATGCTCGGCTGGGGTAAGTACATAGTGCGCTTGCTTATGCCTAACAATTGAGTAAGGATCCTGTTATAACTTGTTCAACGATAGTTCTCTTACTTTCTTATCTTCTTCTTTTTCTCTTTGTTTTTCTGGGAAATCAGAAGTAATAATTAAGCCCAGGGAAAGCAAGGGTAAATGTGGTTTTTGGATTAGTAGGTTAGGATTTTAATATATATCTGTTGATTTCACCTTATTATGAGCTGCGAACACATAGTGCCCAAAGCAAAGAAAATAGTGTATTGTTGATTGTATGTAGAATCCTAATTCAGGTAGCTATGTCCTGCAGTAATTGAGTACTGAAAACACGGAGTCGGGATTGTTGTGTAAACGGATGAAACTTGGGATTGTAGCATTTATAAGTGCTGCCTACTTAACATTTTTTTGTTCGTCTGTAAAAAGATGTTTGCAGATGCTGAAGAGGCTTTGTTTCCCCCCTCTATGAAATTCATTTAGAAAAGTACAGTTACCTATAAAATAGGACTTACTACTTTATTATCTCAACATCTGTCCTATTATCGAGTAATCCTAATTTTCCTGGTATTATTGAATGGAAGTCAGCCCTCGATGTCGGGACATTTTATAGAAGCAAACGAGAGAAGATTCCACAGATCTGTTTACAAATTTATCTATTCAAATTTTGACAGTTCATTCTTGTAAAGACTGTAAATATCGAGTAACAAAACTTAATATTTGCTTCCTGAAGAAGTGCCTTGATGTGCAATCTCAAGTATGTTCTTTTTGACTTTGAAGCCACATCCCATAAATTACTATCATGAGACCTTTGATTACTTATGCAATACCTGCACTGTTCATATTGTGATACTATAAGCGATTCGTTACATTGTTTTTAAGTTCCATTTAGGACACAGAATTTTATGGTTTTCTATCCCATGTTTTCTCAAGAACAGTTTTCACCTACTTTTATAGCTTCCCCGCAAGTGTACAGATGAGTTATGGTAATAGTGACCAAGGTCGTATTTATAACAACTATGAAATTAAAGGAATAAGTATCTGATAGTGTCAAATTGTCAATTTTGTTTAGATGACTGAGTTTTGATTGATAGTTGGATTATGAAAATTAAGGAATTGCAATAAACATAAAGAAACAAAAATTTGCAGGGAAGATCAAGATTATAAATGGATTCCAAGATAATAGTTTCAGTTTCTAGCTATGGTTTTATTAAATAACTCACAATTAAACTTATTCTCTATCTACCTTATAAGATGATCTCAGAAATATATCTAGTATCTCTATGGAGATCAAACTATCATTATCTCTGGTCAACATATGATGACCAACTTTTATAAGTATGAAAGGTCAAGCATCCTCACAATCAATCATCAAGTTCTCAAAAAGCAATTAAGCTGTGTCAATTATTATGACCTAATATTGAAACTCCTCTCTCGATTTATGAATCAATATATCAAACATGTTAAATCACATGCCACATGGTAAAACAAGCATTCAAACCACAATACTTGATTATGTTTCAAAAGATAAGATTCTATTATAAAAGATCACTCAGAAAACAAGCATATTAATGTACTCCCATGTTTTCGGAATCACAAGAAGTTTAGCTGGACATGGATAATGAAAAATACAGACATATTGATCGTAACCATGTTTAACATATGAAAATAACTATACGAGAAGAAAATAAAGGAAGAAAGCGTAAGAATTTTTCTGAATCTCTTGATTCGTGTTGCCACCTTCGTTACCAAGTCTCTCTTGCCTTCGTTTGGTTTTTTCTCTCTCTTAATAACTTTATTTTCTAAATTAGACTTGCTGAAAACCTGATGCCGTTAAAGCTTCCAAATGCCTAGTATTTTTAGGCAAAATATTGGACAATATATATCTTTCTTTTATTGATTTTGAGTCTTGACACTGCACCTTTTTTTTTTTTTTTTTTTTTTCTTTTATTCGTTTTCTTGTTAAGTGAGGTCTTGATCCTTCATCTCATTCTTCTAAGTTATCCTTTTTTTTCCTTTGCTGACTTGACTTGAGCGTTTTGGGTGTTTCTTCTTGAGTACAAAAGAGAAGATATTGCAAGGCTGGAGTTTCCAGACGGCCACTGAGTCAATACAGAACTTCAAGGAAGCCACCTTGAGACGCACAAGGGCACCCGTGTGATCAAGCATGGCCGTGTACCGGGGCCTGGCGTGTTTTATGTGCGATTTTCGGCTTTTTCGCCTATATATCTCCACTTAGTAGTTCTAGTGCATTGATTCATCATTCCCAGAGATTTAGATTCCCGCGATGCTTGTAAAGATCTTCAAGTGTTACATAATATGGTCAAGTTCTCTGCAAACCGAACACGCATACTTATTTTTTTTCCAAAGATATGAATTTGAGCTAAATAATGTAATATTTATGTATATTTGTATATACATCATCTCTGTAACTCATAAGAATGTCTTATATTAAAATCACATTCTAAGATACAAAGAGAATGTGGGGATTGTGCTGTGAGTTTTCTAGAGCACGGAACTCAGCTTTAGTACTTATTTGGTTGAAGTTTTTGGCTTTAGTGTTGGTATTCTAGCTGTCAAGCCGTAGGTGAAGAAAGAAGTTAGAACTTTGACAATGTTGGATCCCGCTTATTAATATTGCTCATTAGCACTCTATGAAAGAGGGTTGGAACTTCTGGGTAGTGCAGAATGTGTTGTATATCGAAGTGGAGTTGTTAATCTTGATTAGAGGTTTCTAGTCAATAATTTAAGGGCTGCCTGTGTTTATACTCCTGATATTGGAACTGTCATCTGTGCATGGAAGTGCAAAAGAGAGGAGACTTTGCTGTTGTTGCATGGTGGTGAACTATATCATTTGTTTGGTATGCTGCATAATGTCAAGTGTTGAGAGGATGAGGTTGATATGGTTGTCTACAAAAGCAATGGCTAATTTTCCTTCAGTGACATTATTTCATTTTTTGCTACCAAATTCAGACTGCTTCCTGTAGTTGTAAAGGGTTTTGAGGAACAAAAGCTCCTGTCAATATTTTTGTCTTGTCCATGCTCAAGCTGCAGGTGAGGCTATGAACAACGCCATCAAAAGAAGGAAAAGGGTATTGTGCGTCTATTTGCAGAAGTTTATAGCAGAAAATGAGGAAGACCGAAGCAGTGTTATTTTATCTTAAAGAGCTCCTTTGTGTACTTTTTAATTATTACTTATTTAAGTAATTAGTGGGCTTTAGGCCATCAGGTTAGGTTGCTCTTTAAGTAGGTATTATTATATTTTGGAGGGCACATCGAAATTTGTTTTGTCGGCTTTAAGCTGGGCGGGATTATTCCGGAGGAGAACTTCGTGTTCTACGACAGAATTGCTGGGCATGTTTCGTCCTGATAAGTTATCTATATTAGTTTCTTCCGTAATTACAGTTTCTTCTTATTTTCTATTATGGAACCCTTGACTCTATCAATTGGTCCGACCTGCCGGATCAACCCACTGATGGGCAGAGATCCAACTGAAATTTTACAAACTGGATCAAATTGAACAATTATTGGAGATTATAGTGTGCGAAAAAGGTTTATCTAGCCATGGTTATCACGTCGCCGACTAGTCACCGACTAGTCGACAAGTCGCCGCAGGAAATAGGTCACTGAACGGCTTTCTGAATTTGACGTTTCCGGGTTAAAACCGGTTTCGACCCGGCACCAACGTCAAACCCGCCCGTTTTTTACTAAAAAAATTTCATTCTGAATTATGAAACGCTGAAAATTATAATCGCTCTGAGTTCTGACCCGACTAAAAAATGCATTTGAAACCCTCGGCGTTCAGAATCCAGATTCCAGATCCATTTCGAACTTGTTCTGCATCGTCTTCCTCGTCTTCCGCCCGGCATCCTTCTCCTTCTCCGCGGGCTTCTCGTCTCCCTCCGTATGCATTAGTGTATTGTTTACATATTATATATATGTATGTGTGTGTGTGTGTGTATATATATATATAGTCATTGGTCAGCTAAAGCCTAAAGGATATATATATATATATATATATATTATGTACGTATTATATTACGTATATGTATATGTATATATGTAATTATTAAATTAGTATACTGTTTATACTAATATAGTTATTAATATTTTTATTTTAAAGAATTTATATTATAAATAAAAAACCGGGCGGGATTGTTGTTTGTGCCGCGTCGAAACCGATTTTAACCCGGCGACGTCAAATTCAGAAAGTCTTTCAGCGAGCGGCGACTTATCGGCGACATGATAACCATGGCCAGATGAACCTTTTTCGCTGCACTATAATCTCCAATAATTGCTCAATTCGATCCAGTTTGTAAAATTTCAGTAGAATTGCTCAATTCTGTCATACTAATAAAAATCTGTCATACTAATTATTAGTGTTTTGTTTTAAATTTTTTTGAATTTTAAATAACTATCTGACATTTTATTTTAACTGTCATATAATTCTCAAATCATTATTTTTTTTACGCAAAAAATTTAATTTATATGTATTAAATCTAGTAAATATATATATAAAAAAGACTTGTCGACTAGTCACGACTAGTCGGGGCGACTTGTCGACTAGTCTTTACGAAGGTACTCGGTCGACTTGGCTCGACTTGGCGACATGATAACCATGTGCCTAGCGTTACTGGGGCAGATTCAACGTCCTAGTTTCCAGCAAATCACCCACTTTTGGGCCAACCAGGAACTCAATGGCAACTACGAATTGGTTTTCTCTCTTGACTATTGTTCGCAGCCCATTGTGCCGCCTAGCGACGCCTCGTTTTTGGCAGAGCAGCATATGGATTCTCCCACTTTTCATGGCAATGGCCTCATGGCAGGGTTAGGGTTGTCTATTTCACGCATTTCTCATTCAACCAAGGGCGACAAATCCACGGCGGATGCTTTATCTAGTTAAATGGCGGATAATATCATGTTGTCTGCTATTTTTGTCTTGTTGGATTGATTGGCAGCATGAGGAGGTGCGTAGTGACAATAAATGGGTGCAGAATTATCCGAAACTTAGAAGCGGGCCATGAGCTCGAGGCCCCTATGCGTTAATCAATGGCGTTCTCTTTTATAAGGGCCACATACTCTTGCTGTATGATTGGGCAGTTCGACGGCGGGGTGCTGACCAACTGTGGGGAAGTAGAAGTTTATAGCAGAAGCAGTGTTATTTTATGTTAAAGAGCTCCTTGTGTACTTTAACATATACTTTAGTAACTAGTGGGCTTTAGGCCCATAAGGTTCGGTTTTAGGGTTAGGTTGCTATTTAAATAGGTAATATTATTTTTTGGAGGACACTTGGAAATTATTTGGTTTGTCGCCTTTAAGCTGGGCAGGATTATTCCCGAGGAAAACTTCGTGTTTTACGGCAGAATTGCTGGGCAGGTTTCATCCTGATAAGTTATCTATCTTATTTCCTTTCCTAACTACAATTTCTTCTTATTTTCTATTATGGAAACCTTGACTCCATCAGGTATGCTTGAGTTGGGGTATTCATGTGAAACAGAATGGACTGTAGTCACCTTTTCATGCCCGCTAATTTGTGTGCAGAACTGTGATATCTGATTTATTCTCTTGCCCTTGATTTCTGTCTGTTGGAAAACTCAAGGTGACTACGATAGGGGATAGGGCTGCGGAATGCATTGTGAATGTGTAGCAAGTTTTACAACAGCCTCATACTGCTTCCTAAATGTGGGTTAGTAAGCAAGGAGCAGAAGTTCCTGTGATGGGGATTAGAATCCCAGGGTTGAGCAAAACCGAAACCGGAAACCGAGAAACCGACAAAAACCGATGAAACCGAAACCGGAAAACCGAAACCAAAGAGAACCCATCGGTTTTGGGTTCATAATTTAGAAACCGAATTTTTCGGTTTCGGTTTGTACTTTAGAAACCGCACCGTGAAACCAAAACCGACCCATTCTTGCGAAACCGACCCAGGAACCGAGCCAAACCCAGAAACCGGCCCATAATATATTTATATATCTGATTATTTAATATTTAATATATTTAAAAAATTAAAAAACTAAAATATGGAACCTAACCCTGATTATTTAATATTAAATATATATTTAAAATATATTTTAATATATACATTTGCTGGAAAATGGGTTAAAACCCAAAACCCACGGGTTTGAACCCGAAGTCCATGAGCGTATGGGTTGAACCCGAGAAACCGAAACCAAAACCAAAACCAAAACCGACCAGAAACCGAGAAACCGAAACCGACCAGAAACCAAACCCATTGGGTTCTAAAAACCAAAAACCGAATTTAGCGGTTTGGGTTCGGTTTTGCCCCCAAACCGACCCAAACCGACCCATGCTCTGACATGCTGCTAAAGAATACTTTCCATTTAGAAGCAGAATGCATAATATTCTGCACTCCTGATATCCACCCCCCTTCCGTTTATACTTATACTTGCAATATGGGATGAATGCCTTATTCTTCTTTCAATGAATCAAGTGACTGAAAAATTTGACAGTATGGATGCTTGTAATATGTCAGACACGGATTCTTAAGATGATCCAACTTGGTAACGCTCTAGTCATAGTAATTTGACAATGTTGTCCTGTTTTCTTGCAAATTCCCATGATTATGTTTATGCATCAAAGTTCTTAGTTTGTTGTCTACATGTATTACATTTATCTTCCATGTACTGGCACAGTGTGATGCAAAGACTATTTGCTACTTCTGGGCGTAATAGCTGAGGCGTGATAATTACTAGTCAAGTCATTTCAGATGATTGCTCAAGAAGCTATTAAATTGTATGCTTTTATGTTTATATTGCAGTGGCCACCTTTGGTTGAAGTTGTGGACACATGGGAGTTGCCTCCTGTGTTGATTGAAAGATACAACGCTGCTGGTGGAGAAGGAACAGCTTTATGTGGAATTTTCCCAGAAATACGACGTGCATGGGCATCAGTAGATAACTCCTTATTTCTTTGGCGATTTGATAAATGGTACTAGTTGCTCCGTTTGATAGTTAATGACACACAAACTTTTTCGGTCCAGAATAAATGATAAATGGGTGATGAACAAATTTTGTTGTTGACCCTAAAAAGCAGCTGTTTGGAACTTCTCCATTTTTTTTAAATTTACATTTATCTTATGACACGTCTTTTACGTCATCATGTGGATGTGTATATCTACATCTGTATGGTGTGATTGTTGAGTTTGTGTAATTAATGTTATTTGCAAAACATATCATAACTGTGGCATGCGTTGAATTTAGACTAAGAAAGACAGTAGGTGCAATGAGGTAATGTTTTGGGAATCAATCAATTGGACAATATGGATTCGGTTGGAATATGAGGAGTATAGGACTGGGCTTAGATCAATTGAAACTGGATTTAGGGTCTGTAACTACTCCAAGTACAGAAACTGTTTAAGTCCCTCTTAAATGTTTATGTCACTAGACTGGCTATGTCTTGTCCTATGTTAGTGTTCTTTTCTGTTTATCTCTCTCTCTCTGAAATTTTTCACTGATAGAGAGCCTGTTTCTTTCTTGGTTGTGAAAGCCAAAACTTGTCTTGTCCTGATGCCCTTATAAAATATGGCAACAGATGACGTGGATATAATTGTTAGGTGTTCTTAGCTCATAGCATAGCAATGACCTAGGCAAAACATAGTTCTAAGATATTGTGTTTGTAGTTACTGTGGTAGACATAGTTGAACCAAATATTCTTGTGAGATTTATCATTGCAATAGTGAGAGAGATGATCAGCTTGAGCTTTTGCTTAAATTTTCATATTGCATTACCTCTACTTGCAACTTCACGTGAATGCGTACTTTCTATTTATGTTTGTATGTTTTTTTTATTATCTGAAGACTTTTTTATGAAATAGAAAAAGAAACAGTTTAATGTTAATGTTTGATAGATATTTCTTGAGAATCATTTTCCTGTAATTTTTCACTTATTCTATTTACTTACCAAGGGACACACCTATGAAGCATGAACACGACACACGATACGACACGACACAACACGCATACGGGATTCATGATTCTCTCCAAAATGTAGGACACAACACGTACATGACACGTTTTTATTTTTTAAGTAATATATATATAGTACTTGAAATTTAAATAAGAGATCAAAAAACATATATAACTTTATTCCTAATTAAAAGTCTTGTATTTAACAAAGCCCCAAGGCCCAATGGATTTTTATTTTAGAAAAAAGCCCCACCTCAATGCTAAATCAAATCTAGAAAACCTAGCCGACCTTGCTTTCTCATACTGTCCTACCCAACCTCTCTTCTGCGTTTTATGATTTTTCAATTTCTGAATTTCTGCGTTCGACTCAACTTCTACCTCATTCGATTTTATCTTCATTTAGCAACCCAGTAGAGTGGCGCTAGAAAACTGCTAATTGGAAAGCACAACCATGAACCAGCTAATTAGAGGAGACTGACACTGGAGGGTGAAATCGGCGAAGAAGAAAACGCTGGAGGAGATCGATAAAGAAAAAAAGAACTGTATGAAAGAAGCCCATCGCGGAGGTCGGCGAAGGTCAGCGAAGAAAGCGACATTGAGATCGGTGAAAAAAAACAGCCGAGCTTGTCCATTTCATGTCCGGTCGCGTCCGGCCGTGTCGCCCTTATGTCGGGGGCGTGTCCAGCTTTAAAAAAACAAAAAAAACTCGGACACTCTACGTGTCCGGAGTGTCCGACAAGTGTTGTATGAAATACGTGCCTCCGGGAATGTGTCCTTACTTCATAGGGACACACTTAGCTCTGAAGTAGTTGCAGGAATGCAACACAGTAACATTACAGGATGTTTGTTCATTTTCCATGTATTAAAAGTCAGCTATGACCTTATCCGTCTATTCATCCGACCAAACTTTATGAAACATAGATCTACTCTGTTCTTCTAAGATTATTTTACGTTCTCGACCATGTAGTTCGACCACGTGCTTCATATTCTTGATATAATTCTTCACCATTCTAATAACCTAGATTGTTCACTGACCTAGAATGCTGCTATGTTAATGTATTAAGCTTGTGCTGCAAACCTCCTATTAGGAGGCTTTACTATGGCCTGTCATTATATAACATTTGTGACGTGAACACTAATGCACCTTTTTCTGTTACCAGACCGGTATTTTGCTTGTTGCATATAATTATTTATGGAATTAAGTTCTTCAGGTTACCATATTCTTAATTGATTGCCGATTTTCTCATAGTTTGAATCCACTCCAAATTTTGTTGAAATGTTTTCGATTGTATTTTTCTCTTGGTTCTCTTTGTGCCTACTCTCCTAAATGAAGAAATATACTAATTATCCATTATTTCATTGCATTACTGTTTTGTCATGCAGTGATGGTCAGTGTCCTGAATATAGTGGGGAGGAACAAGCTATTTGTGCTGTTGGTTTGGCAAAAGCGAAGCCTGGTGTTTTTGTTGAAGCCATTCAGTATCTTCTTGTTTTGGCGACTCCTGTTGAGGTACTTTGTTCTCATTACATTATTCATACTTCCATCAGAGATCTCTGGTGCTGGCAATGTTACATTATCACCTGGTGTTTTGATTTGGGATATGGTAACACAATATTATGGTGTTTTTTGATTTTTTTTTGATGTTTTTTCTTCCTCATAGTGCGTACTGCGAAACAGTGTTTAGATTGGTCCAGTTTAGATGCCTTGACGATTTAGTGCCTGTATTATCTGATGAACTACCTACTGGTGGGATGTAATGTAAATCAGCTAAAGTAAATAAATGGAGTTTGGGGGTTCTATGCTCAATCATTGTCAATTGGTCCTTGATGATCTCTTTGCATTGCTGAGAGGGGGGAAATCCTACCTTGAGGCTTGATGATGCTTTTGGCTATCGGATTCCTCATCTAGGTGCAGCACTTTGAGTTGCTTTGCTTAGCTGCACAAATTGAAAATTAATAGCTGTAATTGTTTTTTGCCTGGAAAAATCGAGTGGAACGCGCCTAGACCCCCCCCCCCCCCCAATAGCCTCTTAGAACCAAAGGCGTGAGATATGGATGAGGCGCGCGCCTCGGTGCGCCTTTTACCCACCCCTCAGTTAGGCGTGCCTCTATCATGAGATTTCTCTTTTGTTGGTTTTTTGAACACTTCTGGAGATTGTTTTTTTTATTGTTTTGACACTATTTTTGTTAACTTTTACATTGTTTAGGATAGATATACATTCTTTTCATTATTTGTATATGAATTGTATAAGTATTTAATTTTTTTTTTCTTTTTTTGGGCCTCACCTTTTTCAGGTGCACGCCTCGTCTTGTGCCTTAAGCTATAGGAGCCTTTATCGCCTTAATGCGCCTTTCGCATTTAAAAACTATGATTTGAACCCTTAGCCTCACTTCTATAATAGGCAAGACCAAGTACCAACTCTTCTAATGAGGGTTTGTTAGTAGCTGTAAATCTGTACTCTTTATTCTTTACATTCTGGTTCTAGTTTCACAGAGGTCTGATGTTTGCCCCGCGTTGTTGGGACTTCACCAGAATTTTTTAGTTTTACTAGGTCTAGGGGGTTTGTTGTTAAATTAATGGTGAAGATAGTTGCTTAGCTTTTCAGAAATGGTTCTCCTATTATGTTAAATCGAATGCTGTCACAGTTCCTGTGATTCTGCTACCCAATCCTTTCTATTAAATAAATTCCTTCTGTGATGCATTGAGTCTTCTTCTTGATCCTTTTTCTCGTCTTTCTCCTATTCATTATCGGTTATCTAAATTATAAAACATTCAACCAGAGCTAAGCTTTCTCTTTCTCGAGTTTCTTCTACTTGATATTTTTCCTGTTTTCTTTTTTCTCATTATCAGCGATTTTAACCTTCCAATCTGAATATAACTTTGATCTTAATTTTATGAGCTTTAACCATTCAAGTATAAAATCAAATAAAATCTTTTAGATTGTTGTTGTTGAAGGAAATATATCGAGTTGAAGAATGTTTTCTTGTTCTGGTTGATAAATGAGTGCTACAAATATGAGTTACCTATATATAACAAGAGCAATGTATCTTGAACTACTTAGTCCGACTTCGAAGTTACCAATCTTTTAGAATGTGAATCCATAATATCAGCATTTGACTCTTAATCAACATCGAACTACTAGATTACTCGGCAGTTGCTTACTTGAGATGTGATATATAGTCTGTTGATGGAAACTGTAAGCATGGTTATCACGACGCTAAATCGAGCCAAGTCGCTTGAGTACCTTCAAGAAGACTAGTCGATAAGTCGCCCGACTAGTCGTAACAAGTCGACAAATCTTTCACATACATATATTTATTAGACGTAATATGTAATGTAACTAAACACATTAATTTCATAGTTTAAATCAAAAGTAATAGAAATAATTCTGTTTCTTTAAGATCTAGGGTTATGAGAGTAGGGAGGGAGGGAGGGAGGGAGTCCGAGAACATCCCGAGTCGCCGCCTGAGGTCTCCTATCGAGTGCTTTGGAAAAAGGATGGAATTGCACAAGTTCTATGCGTTTAACCCTTATTTTCTTAATCTCCAGATCCAGGTTTTCAGGTCGGGTTCCGGATCAAACCCATTAGCGTCCAAACCCATAAGTTGTTGATCGACTTTTTCTAGAATCTCGACTTGTTGACTAGTCGACGACTAGTCGTCTTCGTGATAACCATGACTGTAAGTGTGACACGAATGGTTTAGAGAATCTACTGCCAGCATACCAGGTATATCCAAGGACCAGCCTACTTATGAATAAGCTTCTTTAAAATCACCATGACCTTAATGCTTCAGACCATGCTTTTGACTACTAGCAACAACAACAACAACATCTAAGCCTTAGTCCCAAAATGATTTGGGGTCGGCTAAAATCAAACTTTGAAACCGTCAATGATCGTTACATAAATAACATAAAAGGAAAAAAGAGAGGGAAAAAAGTAGAGAAAAAAGCAAAAAAAAAGAATGAATGTTAACAAAAAAATGAAAAAAAAATGAAAAATCCTGAAAAAATAAATAAAAGATAACATGAAATAAAAGAAAATAGGAATAAAAAAAAGGAAAGGAGTCAGATTCCATCCACCATCCGTATTCTTTCCCGCCACATTTGCCTCTCCATTGCCATACTTTCTCCAATTCCAAGAAACCGCATATCATTTTCAATCATCTTTATCCCATGCTTTTGACTACTAGATGTAAGAATTTCTGAAATTTTACTATAGTTTTGCCTGTCAGAGTGGACATCATTTGGATTTCTATTTCAGGTCATGGATGTCAACATGTTTATTTAATCTACGTTATTGCTTCAATTAACCACACACTACAAGCGGGGAGCTAAATTTGAAATAGTAAAGCTGGTGACTAATGCATCTCCATCTCTTAGTTGCTATATACTTTTAGTGGGATCATATATCCTGTTTCATTTGATTTCTTGGGGTGGTTGTTGGACTTAAATTTTGTTCACTCTTGATGTCCTGCATGTATCATTTTTCTCATTTTTTCTTTGTCATATCCTGGTGCAAATTAACTCGTGTTGATGTATTATCTATTTCCCTTGCACAATGGAAGTATATATTCCCCAACTTTTAAATCACTCTGAACTTTTCAATCAGTGTGAATAGTTAACATTGATCTTCTGCCAATGACATCTTCTTTTGTGTTTCATCATGCAAGGAAATGCCTTTATTTATATTCCAGTATGAGCTTAAGTAATTTTATTTCTTGTTACTTCTCTGTTTGGCTTTGTTCTATTCCCCCCCTCACCTAATTATCTTGGTTTCACTGTAGAAACTTTTTTCTTTTCTCCTTCATCTTACAATAAAATTTTTCGTCAATCAGCTGATCCTTGTTGGAGTTTGTTGTTCTGGAAGAGGTGACGAAACCGATCCTTATGCAGAGGTTTCACTTCAGCCATTGCCAGAATATTCTGTTCCATCTGATGGAGTCACTATGACTTGCATCACTTGCACCGATAGAGGTCTTATATTTCTGTCTGGCCGTGATGGTCATGTTTATGAACTTCAATATACAACTGGTTCAGGTTGGCAAAAGCGCTGTCGTAAAGTTTGCTTAACTGCCGGTTTAGGAAGTGTTATTTCGAGGTAAATTTTCCTCTTCCTTATGTTTTTTTTATTAACGGATGCTACATGATTTCATCTGGTGTCTTTGTCCTTCAAGAATTGCCTGGCAATCCTTTTTGCACAGTTGTAACTTACTGATTAACGTAAATATGTAACCTTTTATAATCGTACAACTTTCTGAGACTTTCCTATTATTGTGGTTGAAACTTTAATTTCAAGTCTGACTCTTGCTTGTGTCTTAAACTTTAATATTTTTAGTAGCTTATTTCCTTCTCTTTCTTTCGCCAGGTGGGTTGTGCCTAATGTTTTTAAATTTGGAGCCGTGGACCCAATTGTTGAAATGGTAGTTGATTCTGAGAGACATGTTTTATACGCACGTACGGAGGAGATGAAAATTCAAGTGTTCTCTCTTGGGCCAAACGGAGATGGTCCACTCAAAAAGGTGGCAGAAGAAAGAAACTTGATCACTCAGAGGGACACAAACCATGGTGGCAGACAACGACCAGGGTCAAGGGCACCTTCTCGGCCAACCAAACCCTCTATAGTTTCTATATCACCTTTATCTACCTTGGAATCAAAGTGGTTGCATCTCATTGCTGTTTTGTCAGATGGACGAAGAATGTACTTTTCGACTGCTACATCTGGTGGACATGGGACTGCTGGAGGTTTAGGTAGGCTTGGTACGAAATACCAGAGACCAAGTTGCTTGAAGGTTGTAGCGACAAGACCCTCTCCTCCTATAGGGGTGACTGGTGGGCTTGCTTTTGGGGCTCTATCTATTGCTGGAAGATCTCAGAGTGATGATCTGTCTTTGAAGATTGAGTCATCATATTATTCTTCTGGAACTCTTGTTCTTTCTGATTCATCTCCATCTGCTGCTTCTTCACTTCTGGTTGTGACTAGGGATCCGACAACACAATCTCTGCCGTCTGGTAGCTTGGGAACAGGCGCAAGGGGTGCTCGTGCACTTCGAGAATATGTGTTGTCTATTCCTGCAGAAGGCAGAATGCTTTTCGTGGCAGATGTTTTACCCCTGCCGGTTACAGCTTCAATAGTGCAGTCTCTATATTCAGAATTAGAACTATGTGGATTTCACAGCTCATGGGAGTCTTGTGAAAAGACTTCCAGTAAACTTTGGGCTAGAGGTGATCTCTCCACTCAACATATATTACCACGAAGAAAACTAGTCATATTCAGTACCATGGGAATGATGGAAGTAGTTTTTAATAGACCGATTGACATTCTTAGGCGATTGTTGGAGTCTAACTCGCCAAGATCACTACTTGAGGACTTCTTCAACCGCTTTGGTGCTGGTGAGGCAGCTGCAATGTGTTTGATGCTTGCTGCAAGGACAGCGTACACAGAAACCTTCATAAGCAATGTTGTTGCTGATAAGGCAGCCGAAACTTTTGAGGACCCTAGAGTAGTTGGAATGCCACAATTAGAGGGAAGTGGTGCATTGTCGAACACAAGAACTGCTGCTGGGGGGTTCAGCATGGGTCAGGTGGTTCAAGAAGCTGAACCTGTATTTTCAGGTGCTCATGAAGGCCTCTGCCTGTGCTCGTCAAGGTTAATATTACCAGTGTGGGAGCTTCCTGTTTTTATCGTCAAAGGTGGTTCAGGATTTTCGGATGCTATGTCTGAAGATGGGATCATAACATGCAGACTCTCTGTTGGTGCTATGCATGTCCTTGAGGACAAGATACGCTCTCTAGAGAAGTTTTTAAGATCCAGAAGGAATCAAAGGCGTGGACTCTATGGCTGTGTGGCTGGTATGGGAGACGTAACTGGTTCGATTTTGATTGGAACTGATTTAGTTGCGGGTGACAGAAGCACAGTGAGAAATCTGTTTGGGTCATACTCGCGTAATCTTGATTCAGGCGAGGTTGGATCGTCAAGTAAAAGGCAGCGGCTTCCTTACAGTCCTGCTGAACTGACTGCTATGGAGGTATTTCTGAACATTTTGATTTAGGACTTAGTTCAAGTGTCGACATGCTAGGCTGTAATAGTTGATAATTAATTGTATTGTTTTCCAGGTGAGAGCTATGGAGTGTATCAGGCAGTTGCTTCTGAGATGTGGGGAAGCCCTATTTTTACTTCAACTTCTTTCCCAACATCATGTGGCACGTTTGGTTCAAAGTATTGATGCAAATAATAAGCAAGCTGTAGTTCAGCTAACGTTCCACCAATTAGTTTGTTCAGAAGAAGGAGACCGACTTGCAACAAGGCTTATATCTGCTTTGATGGAGGTACCTCACGCATTTCTGTCCATCGCTTTCATATTTATTATTGTCATTATGGTCCCCCCCGCCTCTTTTTAACTTTCTTATTATTAACATGTGATGTCATTAGCTTTTTTATAGCTCCTTATGAACCTTTTTCTCACATCATCTATCATGCATCTATCCAGTATTACACCGGTCCTGATGGCAGGGGCACTGTGGATGATATTAGTAATAGATTACGCGATGGTTGTCCAAGCTATTACAAAGAGAGTGACTACAAGTTTTATGCTGCTGTTGAATTTCTGGAGAGAGCTGCTGCTACTTCTGATGCAGAAGAAAGGGAAAACTTCGCTAGGGAAGCTTACAATAGTTTAAGTAAAATTCCAGAATCTGCTGATCTTCAAACTGTCTGCAAACGTTTTGAAGATTTGAGGTTAAGCGAATTTTCCTCATTCCAAATTGTATACCGATTTAGCATTCATTCAATTAGGTAGGCATGACAACTTTATGACATTGCAGATTCTATGAAGCTGTAGTCCGGTTACCTTTGCAAAAGGCTCAGACTGTTGATCCAGCTGGTGATGCTTTCAATGATCAAATAGATGCTGGGGTCCGGGAACATGCCCTTTCTCGACGTATGCAGTGTTATGAAATTGTCACTAATGCTTTGCGTTCTCTTAAGGGTGAAGCTTTACAAAAAGAATTTGGGTCTCCTATCAGGCCCGCCGTCTCATCTGTCCTCGACCCAGCCTCTCGCAAGAAGTACATTTGCCAGATAATTCAACTTGGTGTTCAGTCTTCAGATAGAGTTTTCCACGAGTATCTGTATCGAATATTGATTGACCTAGGCCTTGATGATGAGTTATTGGAATATGGTGGCCCAGATTTGGTACAATTTTTGCAAAGTGCTGGACGTGAACCTACTCATGAGGTTTGATTCATGTATTATATTGTGTGTGTGGGGAGGGCGGGTTGGTTGGTTCAGATAAAGTATGGAACATTTATGTTTGTTGAACTTCAATCCAATCGAGGATTCATAATAGGGAACTCTAACTGTTTACAAGATTGTGGGTGTCTCCTCTTTCTGCATGACATAGTTTGTTTGTGCAAGTTAATTGTTACTTTCCATTATATATATTCTTTTCTCCCTATAGGTCCGTGCTATTTCGTCTCTTGCACCCCTAATTTCACCCTTGGGTCATTCAAGAGTTTCTGATGCATCTCATCAGATTAAGTACTTGGAGCTTCTGGCGCGGTACTATGTCTTGAAGCGTCAGCACATTCTTGCTGCTCAAATATTAGTGAGGCTAGCAGAAAGACGTTCAACTGAAGCTGGGGGTACCCCAACACTTGAACAAAGGTTCCCGTTCTTATTCCGATAACGAGTTATTAATGTGGTTTAGATACATTGTGTGAGTACTCGATTGATACAGATAACTAGAGTGCTTGTATCGACATGGATATCTCTCCAGTTCGACTTTTTTTTTTAATGGCAACGTGGTAATAATGTGATTCATGTTGCTTACATGATTAACTTCTAAGATTCATTTATGCCAGCACTGATACAGAAAAATATTTGGTTTTTAGTTAAATTCTTAATGGATATATATGGACTTAAATAAGTATTACATTTTCTTTTTTCTATTTCCAGCTATCAGGTTCTCTGACCTTTTATTGCTTTGATGCCAGGCGTCAATACCTGAGTAATGCTGTTCTGCAGGCAAAGAGTAGCAAAGAGGGCGACAGTCTTAATGTTTCTGTCCGCGGTTCTATTGATAATGGGCTTCTTGATTTACTTGAGGGGAAGCTTGCTGTTCTTCAATTTCAGATGAAAATTAAAGATGAATTGGAGGCCATGGCTTCAAGATTGGAATCTAGCATAAATGGCTCATCGCCTGGAAATGGTCACACTACTGATGCCAGTTTTCTTAATGCTGTGCGAGAAAAGTCAAAAGAGTTATCAGTAGATTTGAAGACCATCACTCAATTATACAATGACTATGCTGTTCCATTCGAACTCTGGGAGGTTTGTAATTCTTCTTTACTCCTGTGAAGGCGGTAATCCATGACACTGTCTTTCGTAATTATAGCTTAGAACTGCGTGATCCTAGTGTTTCTTATCTAAGATCATGTGCTAGTTTTTGACAGGTGTTCATTTTGCATTATGAGAAAGGGAAAGTTGTTACTTATATGTTACATTTCCTTGTTTTCTATCTTGGAAAGCATAAATGTCTGATCAAGTATTACTCTCCTTCTAGCCTTGTTATTTGTGACATTCTTATGATTTGTTATGGGGTGGAATTCGGATTGTCATCACATCCTTCTTTACTTTGTGTCATCTCCATTCGACCCATCAAAAAGAAAAAAGAAAGGAAAAAAAGAAAAAGAAAGATTTTGTCCCCGCTTGATCTGATTATTCTCTATATATCATCCATTGCCTGGAGTAGTTGTGTTACAAATCCTCTTTTTGTGTACTTACTGCACAAAAGTGAGTTCTAGTTCCTTTTTCTTGCTTGTAATCTTGTCATTTATGTTACAATGTCTTTTTATGTAACGACGTACTTCATATTTCACGACTCTGTGAAGTTGTAGCTACAAGAAAGTGAATTACTAGATTATAGTAATGATTTGGATACAGTATTAGTAGCCGTTCAATCTGTTCTGTAAATATAGTAAAAACTTTTACGTTCCACTCCTCTATATCTGACTGCAAACAGTATTTCCCCCACAAACCCTTAACTTGAGGCAACTATCCGTATCACGAATTATTTTGGCCATTCAGATATGTCTGGAAATGCTATACTTTGCAAGCTATTCCGGTGATGCTGACACCAGCATTGTTCGAGAGATCTGGGCTAGACTCATCGATCAAGCTCTTACAAAAGGTGGTATTGCTGAAGCTTGTGCAGTACTAAAGAGAGTCGGTTCTCACGTTTATCCTGGTGATGGAGCTATTTTACCCTTGGATACACTGTGTCTTCATCTTGAGAAGGCTGCACAGGTAAGCGTTCCAAGTTGTGATTGGGTTACGACATCAAAATATAATCTCGATAGTTGATTTGATATAGGAGTAGTAAAATAATGATTGTATATAATTATTGATGAAAATATGCGAGTGGTCGAGTAGTGGAATTAGTTGAAAAATATACATCATCTGTTTTAGTTTATGTGCACCCCACGCTTATGCACACGAATTAAGAAAGAGGTGTATTGGTCCCGTAATCAATTGTCCAAAACCTTTTCATCGGATTTCTGATTCGAGTCATGTTTATATCAAAATTTTCAAACAAAGCAAGACCACTCATGGATATATTTGAATAATTAGATAAATGATGCAAAATAAGAAATTTTCCAATTTAGGGAAGTGTCGCAAGTATACTAAAGTAGAGGAGTATAATGACTAGTGATATGATGATTTTTCTTAGATAATTAGTAGAAGTGATGGGTGAGATGAAAAAGTGAAAGCGAGTTAATAGTACTTGATAGTGTATTTTGTGCTTCTGAACAAAATTAGATTTTTTCTCGTATCCAAACAGTACCTTACTTTCTGCCGTTTTTCTTCCTACTTGTACCATTCCCTTGAACGTTCGAGTTGTAATGTCAGGAGACATAACCTTTCATTTTCCATGTTCTTTTGTAGGAGAGAGTAGCTTCAGGGGCTGAACCTGTTGGGGATGAAGATATCGTGAGGGCCCTTCTTGCTGCCTGCAAGGGTGCAGTTGAACCTGTGCTGAATACTTACGATCAGTTGTTATCAAGCGGAGTCGTCTTACCATCTCCAAATTTAAGGTTGCGTTTGCTTCGATCTGTCCTAGCTGTACTTCGCGAGTGGGCAATGTCGGTCTTTGCACAGAGCATGGGCACAAGTTCTGCTGGAGCTTCTCTGATTCTTGGCGGACCATATTCAATGGGCCAGACGACGGTTCTTAATCAAGGTGTTCGTGATAAGATCACCAGCGCGGCAAATAGGTGTGTTTTGACGTATTGTTTATTTTTGAAAACTTATATATATATATATATATATATATGTGTGTGTGTGTGTGTGTGTGTGTGTGTGTTTTGGGTTAAATTACAAAAATTAATTATGATGTTTGGCCCAAGGAAAAAAAAAGAGGGACTCAACTAATTATGAATATATATATTTTTTTTGGTGAGTAACCCTCAATTTTTATTTTTTATTTTTTTATTTTTAACTATTGTCATTGGAAATTTTGTATGCACCCTCTTTTTTACATTCTCGTGTTCCAACAGTAACACTCTTTCTAATGTTCCACGAAAACCAGGTACATGACTGAAGTGCGGAGGTTGTCCCTTCCGCAAAATCAAACAGAAGTTGTCTACAGAGGTTTTCGGGAGCTTGAAGAATCGCTCTTGAGTCCGTTTCCTTTCGAACGGTTGTAAGTTTGGTCTTATTTAACATGATTGATTGATTGTTGTATGAATAAAAGCTTCCCCCGTAAAAATGACTTCATATAAAATTATTCATCTCTTTCGTTCAAAGGTGTCATGCATCAGTAAGTATTATCCAAGTGATGCACAGTAAATTGTCATCTCATTCTATTGCGCATATAAAATGCGCAATACTGTATTTTAGTTTAGTTTCAGAAAAACAGTTGCACTTACCACATCTAATGTGAATTTATTACATTATTGCAAAATAGAAGTTAAAGGTTGAAAAGGCAAAAAATTAGGTGTGAGAAAATCACTTTCAAAATGATTGAACTTAATTAAAGAACACTTTTTGGTGTTATTAGTAGATAACGAATTGGAGAAAAGAAAAGTAGATGACTAGGACTGGGACTTAGAACCCGAATAGCCGAAGATCCGAACCGAACTGTTAATTTCGGTTTGGTTTGGGTATTGAGAGGAAAACTATTAAAAAAATTCGGGTTCGGGTCATGAAATAAACTTCGGGTTCGAGTTCGGTTACTACTATTTCAAAATCTCAATAACCATAATACCCGAAGTTAATATCAATAATCGAATAATAAATTATAATTCGTAATACCTGAAATATGAACCTACTAAAACACCATAATTTACTATCCATTCCTCACAAATTTAAAAATAACCAAAGTAACTGAAGTAACCAAATAAAGTTTTGGGTCTTTTTAGTTCTTTCCAAAAAAAGTTGAACTGTAAACTTCGGTTCAAATATTTCTGATTCCTTAAAGATTACTTCGGTTCCTGAAGAAAAAGACCAGGAATCAAACTCGAATTACATAACAATTTTGGATTTCGGTTCTATATTTTTTTTTCCGGAAAACCCAACTATCTCTGCCCTATAAAGAGTTATTTTGGCAAAATTACTAATTAGGGGCATGAGCTTTCTCAAATTTTACACCAACAAACTTTTTTTTCAAATCATTTCGGGGTATGAATTTATTCCCGTCCAATCAAGTTAGGGTATTCGTGAGAATTCGTAAGTTAAATCTAACGTGTTTGCTGACCTGTTCGCGAAGTGACACGTGTCACCTTTTGATTGGCCCATGTGTATTTGTTTGGTTTCTCCTTCTCCGACCATCTTCTCTGGCGATGATGAGTTTTCCGACTAGTTTTTTCTGCTATTCTTTCCGGAAAATTTTTTCGCCTATTTTTTCGGCCACGCAACTGCGATATGTGTGTGTGTATATATATATATATGCTTATATATAAGTATTATACGTATGTATTGTACGAATATATTATATATATTTATATGTAGTATATATATATGTGTGTATATATATATGTAATATATACATGTATATTTATAGAAATATGTACATATATATATATATATATATGTATCTATATCTATATATATATATATATATATATACAACACACATGTATTTATTATAAACAGTATATGTATATATATACACGTTGAAGAAAAAGGTTTTTATTAATTGTATTTTTTTTTACCAGAAATCAGCTTATTAAATGATCACAACTTAATATATATATATATATATATATATATATATATCAATGGAGGTACTTGGCCGGAAAAAAAGGGTGACCGGAAAAAAATTTGATCGAAAAAAAAGGATGGCCGAAAAAAATGGGACGTAAAAAATGGGTGAAAAAAGGTGGCCGGAAAGAGCCCATCGTCGTTGGAGAAGATGACCGGAGAAGATGAATGCCAGTCGGAGGTACGTGGACCAATCAGAAGGTGACATGTGTCAATTAATGGACAAATCAGCAAGTCCGTTAACTTTAACTAATGCAAATTCAAGGATGCCCTAACTTGGTTGGACGAAAACAAGTTCATACACCTAAATGATACAAATTTTTTTTGATACCATAAGTGTAATATTTAAAAAAATTCATATCCGTAATTAATAATTTTGTCGTTTTTTTTTCTACACAAATACCAAAAGCACTTCCCAAACATCAGAACTTTAAATTATATTATTAGCGAAATAAATAGAAGCTGAAAGAAAAGTTGGTGGTATTGTATATGTTTCACAGAGTCTATTTTAATTAAAGTATACTTTTTTACTGAAGGTATTATGTCTTTAAATCATGTATTTTCATCTATTTTTTCTTCAATCAACTAATATTTTAATTTCTATAAAAAATATTAATATAGAGAATATTATATAAATTTAAATTAGATACTAGAGTTTTTTTTGGAAGTACATTGTTGTACTAGGATAAAATTTTATCTTAAAAGTAGACTTTTTAAATGGAAAAGGATCAAGTGTTTAAGCCTTCCGTGCTTAAATCGTATTTAAGGCTTTTGAATACTTCACTACTCATGTGTACAGAGAAATGAGTCCTCCCGTACTCATATATTCGGTCAAATGAGTACTCATATACACGCCACAAATCTTTGATTAGTGGGAGTGTTTTACTCACACTGACATATTTTGGTGCATGAGTATTCATGTATTTGGCCAAATGAATACATAAGTACTCATGTCCTCGGCCGTATGTACATGAGTACTCATGCATTCGTCTAAAATAAACGAGTACTCACGTACTCTGCCAAATGGCAGAGGCGAATGCAGGAGCCTGATACTAAGTCCAACGTACAAATTGTGAAAAGAAGTAGGAGACGAGGTCAAGCCCCTCACAAGTGATTGTCCGTCCGATATTTCTATTATATTTATGTTGGATTTTATATATTTTTTTTTGACTTTTTAAATATAAAAATGTAATCTCGTCGTTCATTTTTAAATCCTAGCCCTCCTACCTCATTTATAAAATGATGGATGAAAGTCTAGAATTAGTTTCATACGCCCATGATCCATTACAAACGGTTCCAAATTCAAGATTTATTTTTAAATATTTTATATATTGAACTCTGGAACATTTGAGCTACCATTGTATTTAAGACGCAGTTCTACAAATTCAACAAAAGAAGCTAGCATTTTGGAATAATTAAGATTGAAAATAATTAAAACAATTTAATTACGCTTCTTTGGTCATGATAACACCAAATAAAAAAAATAGAGTTCATATGTATATGATTACTAACTGACAACTCAAATTTCTAATTAAAATACTGTCAAATAAAAAACAACTGAAAATATGAGAGTATTCTTAAAAAATCTGCACGTGCACCACTAGGATTCACATGCCTTCGCCACTGCCAAATGGTCGAGCAAGTACTCATGCACTCGGTCAAATAAGTATACAAGTTCGAACGCACTCAGCAGTGGGCACGCATGTATTCATGTGCACCGCCAAATGCGAACAGAAGTACTCATGTACTCGGCCAAATAAGTATAATAGTATTCATATAGCGATGTGAATAATTCGATAAATATTGATCGAACAATATAAATGTTGAAGTACGTTTAAGTATAACTTATGCATCAAGCTCAAATTTAATTCCCAATTTTTTAAATGGGTTTATTTTTCCAAGTAAAAGAATCATTGTTTTCACTTAGGTATTTAAGATGTTGGTTTATTTTAAAAAAAAAAATACAATCATTTGTCCAAGTGGAACATATGCCCACATCTGAAGGTATTTGAATACTACCAAGGAGTGTAGCGTCGTCGAGCCACCCCATTTAGGTCTAAAGAAGGGACTAATTGGTACCACACAACTGACCAACTTGTATCCAAATCCCAAGTATTTCATAAGAGAAAATCAGCTCACCATGACTAGAGATGTTAAGCGAAATTTGGCAATGGCTTTCATTTAGTCTGTGAGCTAAACGATCCTACCAAAAAATCGGATTTAAACGGTTAGGAAATATCACTTAACCCGTTTTAAGCGGGTTAAACGGCAGTGGCGGGCCTGTTCGTTTAACATCTCTAACCATGACACGCCCCTCTCGACTTCAAGTCCAATATGATCTTCCGTAACTTGCAGAAGTTTCTAATTGATCATCACATATCGTATGGAAAAGCAAAAGAAGACGGTAAAATAAATAGTTTCTCTTTGGTCATATGCGAAGTCGGGTAAATAAGGCCCATTACTTAACATAGTATTCATCCATTTTTTTAAACATAACGAAGTAGTGTGCAATAAGCCTAATTAAAACCATATGGCGCAAACCCTCTTAGGGAAAACACCATCAAGGAAAAAGTACTCTATCTCAATTCATTGAGAAAAACAATGAAGAGTATAAAAACTTGAGGAAATATAAAACCAGACCCAAATGGAAATATAACAAAAAATCCCAAAGTCCTAAGAAGCGGTTGCTCCGAGCATTTTGTGATGCAAAATCATTTATAATCACATCATCAATTTTATCCAACATATCCTTCTCAATTGACAAAGTGACCAAACCATTCAATCTCTTTTATGATATTGATGACCTCATGTAGGTTTTAATCAACTTCAGCTTTGAAAAACTTCTTCCACCGTTCGCAAATCGCAATCGAGCAAGACACACGTTGTTCTAATATTGTTGTTTTTTCCTGTGCAGACAAACTAACGATAAATGAGTAGATATTTTTTCAGTTTTGGGCCATATATTGGGATATTTTTTTTAAGCCCCTGTTTTGGTTGCGCCCTGGGTCGACGCACTCATGGCCTACCCCCAGGGCCGACCCTGCTTCTCATTTTATCTATATTATGGATGACAACGGTTCGACACTGATCGGGTTTGGCCTGTCTAAATCTAAATCCGAAAACTTTTGTCAAACTTGAACTCGATTCGAATCCGAATGAAACTCGAAAAGAAAATTGAATCCGATCCAAGGGATTCCGGATCGGATTCGGGTTTACCAAAACTCGATTTTTTTAGTTATTAATCAAAATGCGATTATCGATTAATAAGTAATAATATAACATACATTAATTTATAATACGTACGTATGTTTGGATCAGATCGGGTTTGGATTGGACTTTGGTTTTTTGAATTAATTTTGATTCGGTAATATCTAAAATCCAAATCCAAATCCAAATTCAAAATTTTTCGGGTTCTAAATCCAAATCCAAATCCAAAATTGAAGAATTGAGTTCTGTAAAATCCAATCAAATCAGCATGAATTAGGTATTCATCGGGTCAGTTTTTTCTGCCATCCCTAATCTATATGATGGAGAACATCAAGTAACCAATTGATTCCCCATACGGTACTTTAAACTTGAAACAAGCAAGAAAAAATTAATGATATTCTTTATTTTTCGAATTGTTCTGCCGTACCAATGGCTCAAGAATGTTGGTCTTTAGCCGAACCCAAGGCAGTGTGGTGGGTCTTTACAGAAAAGAGTGGTGGCATTAAGGAGCCGTAACCATTACATATGTCTGAAGTTTCAATCCTCAAATCTATATAATTATCTACTTAATAATTTCAGACAAAGAATTTCATAGAGATAAACAGTTCAACTCTTGAGACTTTAGGGAAATCATCGATGAAAGTGTCTCGAAGATCGACTGGATAACCACTGACACAGTGTGCTATTTATCCCTTCTTTTACTCAGGCCTAGGGCTGGTCATTCAGTTCAGTCAAACTACCCAGCTACAAAGTGTAAGTCGTTGTCAATGCATAGTGTTCTTCGACTAAATGTTATTCTCGATGGTAAAGATCTTTTTGATCGTAAACTATAATTATTATATATATAGGATGGAGAATTTCAAAAACTAGAACAATTATACAATATTCATTATATATAACATGTTAATGTCATTAAGTTAAGATTGTCACACTAGATTTATCTAGTTCATTTTCACCTTGAACTTGAGCCCTTTCACGCATCATTAAGTCGAGCTTATTACACGGATTAATCTAAATTGAATTACGTGGCGGTCGTAATTTCATTGTCATTGCATCTTATATGTTACCTAATGTGCTTTGTAAGTTATAATGATTATTAAAAATATAAAATATAAATTAAAAGTCCCCCTCCTTCAAGAAACTCTTATACAATAAAGTACAAAATAAATCATGTATGTATTAAGTTTATTAAAAATCACCACATGCTCCCTTAAGATTATCGAAGAGTCAATCTTTAGCTGCACAAAAGCTCTGGGCAACTCCAGAATTATGTCTTAAATTTTTCATCCCAACAACACAAAAAGTATGAGTGTTGGTCTTGGAATTATAGGATCAAACCCTGTTTCCAATCTTATTGCAACATCTCTAGGACCAAGGCTCAAAAAAGGACCAGTCCGTTGCAATTCTATGTCGCCATCTTATCCGCTGTCGATCTGGACGGACGTACACAACAAAGAAATTCCCTTCAATAAGCCCGTCCACGGATTCATTGAGTCAACTCGGTGAGGGCTATCTATCATTTTTATCGGTAGTGATGCTCTGGGATCACGTGATTGGCCTTTATTCATAATTGTCATATTATTATTAGTTATTCAATAATATTTATTTCTTGTTTGGTTATATGATATTTCTATATTTTAATATAATAATAATAATAACAGTTATTCCAATATCCCTAGTCAATTGTGACGAGCGATGACTTGGGTGATTAACAGACTTGTATAAGTTTGACGGGTAATCATGAGATGATTATGTATATGTTATATATCACAGATTTTGAGTATTGGTTAGAAAACACAATACTAGACAAATCTATCTTTAGATCACTGCATGAAAGAATCATGAGTCAATCTCAAATATATCACTATGTTAATAAGTTCTTGAACCTAAAACCATCATAGTGCCGTACATGATAATCACTACGACTTGAACTAATCAAACGTCGTCTGTAAAAGGATGATTATAAAGACTAGAGATCCAGAATATGTTGGAGTCCTATATGGGGTAATGAATGATTAAGATGGAAATTCATCCCTGTTGCGATATTTCGTTAAACGCAAGTGCACGTTATCGTTGACAAGTAATAAAGTGATGAGTGAGTATCGTTCCCACGAGGACTGAATCACTAAGTACCGATTTTTATGTATTCTAATTTTATTTGAACAGTCGAAATTTGGGTTGCAATTAATGATTAAAGAAAATTTATAATAAATAGAAAAACGATCGCTTGAAGAAAGAAAATCAAATAATGAAAAAGTCTAGGATTGTGAATCCACCTCGGTTTATCCGAATTTACTCTCGATTATCTGAAGTTAATAATTTCCCCAATTTATTGAAGGCGAAGATTGCTAAAATACTCTACCGCCTCTCCCGAGGTCAATAGATTTTTCTAAAGGCAAATAACGCACTCTATCCCTAGGTGAATTAATTCGACAATAGGCAAAAAGCACAAAATCTCCAAAAGGCCACGTAGTTCCTATGAGTATATTCCTATCTCACAAGATAAAACGGTTCTCACCAATATTTCCTCACCAACTCTCCTCTCCCGATTCGAGTTGCGCAATTAAAACAATCCAATTATTGGCCAGACAATTGAAAGCATTAAAATCGATTGGGAAAACTCAACAGAAAAGGGAATTATATAGATAATCAAAAGCAAATCCGTCAAAACTTTGGTTTCATCAAAATCCTAGAACAGGGTTTTAGCCTGACATGCTAAAAGATAAAAATACAGAAATAATAAATGAAAGCATTGAAATCAAACGCAGATGAAGAGCTCGGATTCCTCCGTTCTTCTGGCTTCCGCCCTCTGCTCTTGGTGTCTTCTGTTTCTTGTCTTGATTTCTCGCTTCTGCGATAACCCTCTCATTCCAAGATCCCCGATTCCTTATGACCTTAAACCCTTATTTATAATCCTCTTTTGCCTCAAAAATGCGTCCGTGTAATTAGGTCGAGAACAGGCTCCAAAACGGCTCAGAAACGCGGCACTTTCTATCAAAACCGCCCCGTGGGCCGCGACTCACTTAATCTGTGCCGCGGCTCACGGTGCTCAGCGGATATGCCTGGGCGCTATTTTTCCTTCCTGGGCTGCGGCTCACTTTATCTGTGCCGCGGCTCAGGGTACAGTGTACTCGGGGGGTCGCTGGTCCTCTGCGTGTGCCGCGGCCCGCTTGCCTTGTGCCGCGGCCCCAGGCCAAAATTTGCCGTTTTCGCCCATTTTTCATCGTTTCGGCTTCCGGAATCCAATTTCCTGCAAAACATATAATAATAGTGCATTAGAAGCTCATTTATGCAGATTTTATCACAAAAAGAATATAAAATAATGATAAATAAGCGTATAAAAATACGCCTAACAAATACCCCCAAACTTGAGCCTTTGCTTGTCCTCAAGCAAAAATAATCAATTTCAACAAAAAGAATATCATAAATAATCGTGCAACTCATAGTGCTTAACCTAATCAATACTATCCTGAAAATCTCAAAGAATAATACAAGCATCGTAATAGTGAGTTGCATCCAGGACACTGATTCCATAAAGTAACCAATTTCAGTCCTAATCAATCGTTCAAGAAGAAAATCGAGCTCAAAGATTAACAAGCGTGAATTTAATCGACCGTCAATATGAAGGGTTAAAATAAGCAAGCTAACTCGCCCAGTCCCACAGTCTAGTGGCCAAAATTTCAAGAGTTTCATCATCAAATATAACCCTCAGACATTATTCCCTTATATATGATCAATAAATTGATTCGAGTTGACCACTAGGTTCGGATCTCAGGACATTTCATCGGGATAATCCTAGGGTGGAATTCCATTCTCATGTGTTGGGGAACCGTTTGACGTAAAAGACACTCATGGGGCACATGGATGCTTCTAGTTACTAAGTTTCCCTCCACAGCAGAGAAACAACTCGAATAGCTATTCCCGCATGTCCGATTCAAGGTTGCTGTTTTACGCGAGAGTAGACAACGGGTCACGCGAATACCTCCGGTTACTAGGCTCCCCATAATCGGCACATGCGAAATCTCTAAACCACTAGTCTAATCCGGGTTGTCGTTTTACGCGAGAGTTGTTGGAATATTTATTCCACACATTATTTAATTCATGTTTTGATGATTAATGTTGCTAAACAAACAAAACAACATCGAGGCGAAGCAAAATGTCGAAGCAGACGAAGTCGCAAAAAGTTGCAATCTGGACTGAATTAGCGCACGCTAAGTCATATACGTTAGCGCACGCTAACGAGGAGTAATATGCATTCCAGCCAAGTTTCGAAGTAAGCTGCAGAGAAGTCAGCTGTTGAGATTAGCGCACGCTACACCGTAACATTAACGCACGCTATCGAGCCATGTTACTGTTGTGGAAGAATTCAAACACAGAATAACGTATGCAATGAAGTCATCATTAGCGCACGTTACAAAATAGGAATAGCGCACGCTAAGTTGTTTGAATCTAGTCAATCCGAACGTTGGGAAAAGCAAGTCAAAGTCAAGCATCAAACGGATAGTTTGACAAGGAAAGGCAATGGATATATTACGTTAACGCACGCTACTCAATCATGGTTAACGTACGCTAAGTAAGTGAGGTTACGTACGTAAGGAAGAAGCATAACGTACGCTAAAGAAGAAACGAAGCTACTGGACTGGATCTGGAAAGATCTAGCGCACACTACAAAAGAAGGCTAGCGCACGCTAGCAAGTCAAAAACAGCCAGCAACGGCTAGTTTGTAGGAAATGCCTATAAATACCATTCCTATGGTATTGTTTGAGTACAACAACTTCAAGCAAACGAGATATTCATCTGAGAATCATATATTTACATTGTTGTTGTAATATTGAGCTTATATTGTTAGTTGGAGTGTTTATACATTCAACATTATACACGAGCGAGAAAAAGAAAAGATACGATTTGATTCGGTGTTATTAGGATCAAGGATCCGGCATTGTTAGAATCACAATCGCTATCTTAGTGAGGTTTATCTAGTACCGATAGAAAGCTAGAGTGGTTGATTCCTTATCCAATAGAAAAGGAAAAACGGTTTTACTCGGACCAATATAAGACGAGCTTGTAACGGTAATCCCTCGTCCGATAGAAGAGAGGCGTAGAGGTTTTGATCTTAAGCCTAAGGAAAAAGATACATCGAGAGAGGACGTAGGCTTCGTTAATAGCCGAACCTCTATAAATCCTTGTGTGATTTATTTTCCGCAATTTTATTTACGCTTCCGCACAAACGGCGCAAATATCCGATTTGGTACCCAACAAGAGTAAACAACGGGTCACGCGAATACCGCCGGTTACTAGACTTCCCGTCATAGAACAAATAATATCACGACTTTTGGGAAAAACTGTCCGACTCTAAACTCACATTAATTGCCAACACGACTTATGTTACTGGATGACTAGCTATTGGGAAAAATGTAACCAAACGTATAGGCGGAGATTTGAAAACACGTATGTCTCCTCTCTTATCCGCTAAGATTTCTACAAAAACGAAAAAATTTCGGACCTAAATGAAGACTTAACAGAAACAGATATTGCTGACTACAACTCAACTAAACTCAAATGTTTCTTCCCCGAGAAATCAGTATCGTAACATCAGTTTTACACAAAAAGAAGCACGAAAAATTCACGAATGCAATTAAAAACACGGCAAGCAAGGCTAGCAACAAAAATAACGAAAAATAATGAAAAGTGCAAACGAATAAGTACAGCAATAATAATAGCAACAGAAAGTAAACCCCCCCAAACTTAGGACGTACATTGACCTCGATGTACACAAAATGTAATATGCAATAAAAGAAAAAGGGTCAAGTACTCCCATACAGTCTGCTCACGAACTGGTGCCGGTGTCGTCTGGCGAGCCTGCACGCTTTTTGACTACACCATGCGTAATGTGAATGAATGAGCTTGCATCATCAAAGAGGAAATTAAGAATGAGCTCTCAAGTTTACATATGATGTAAGGGTCGGGAGATAATGTAATCCGATAAAACAATTCGTTGCACATAGTTTGAAAATGCTTGGCTTAACAATGTTTCATTGCTGCAATTTATCAAACACTTGGTATGCACAAGTTAAAATGAAGAACAAGAATTTTCATGGCTAACTCCAAATCCCAAAAATAATAACACAGATATATAGCCATGATAAAAGACAACTAACATCACCAATTAGTTCATAATCACAAATACCATCACAATCAACTCCATATTCACCATATTCCAACTCCATTTTTGAGAAAACTTTGAAGAACAACTAGCAGCATATAACTTCAATTCACTTTTCGAATCATGCATCAATTATGATTAAGAGTTCGGGAATTACCTGACTTGGAATGAAGAATGCAAGAAGGAGTAGAAAAAGATATCGGCCGAGTGCTTGTGTGAAGGCAGGGATTTACCTGATGTGTGCCGGCCGATCGTTTATTTGAAGGATACCTGAGCTTTCATTTTTGCGTCGGGGTCCGCAGCACAGCCTAAGTGAGCCGCGGCCCATGGTACAGTCGGCCTGGGACTTTTTGTGATGCCGCCGGGTGCCGCGGCTCAATCTACGCGTGCCGCGGCTCATCGTGTTAGTGTGCCGCGGCTCATTTGGTCCGTGCGCGATGCAGTCTGATCTCTGGGCATTTCTTGGACATTTGGTGTGCCGCGGCTCAAGGAATATGTGCCGCGGCTCAGGGACCTGGTGTGCCGCGGCTCAGTAAGGTCGTGCCGCGGCACAGAGTACAGTTTGTTCGGCCTTTTCCTTCAACTGATGTGTGCCGCGGCTCACCATTCTTGTGCCGCGGCCCATCACTGATTTCTTCCCCTCGGGTGATTCCTGCACAGAATTTTTAAAGGAAATCATCAAGAACGAGAGGGATAAACGGATCAATGAAAAAATGATGAAAAATAAAGACTCTAAAATGCAAGAAAACACTAAAAAATAAAAATTCTACAACTAATACTCGGGTTGCCTCCCGAGAAGCGCTAAGTTTGTAGTCTTCAGCCGGACTTTTCTAGCATTCACCCGGCGGTGGATAAGACGACACTCGTCTTCTGCGCGTCTATTGGATTTCCCAAGTAGGCTTTCAACCGCTGTCCATTAACTTTGAATTTACGTTCATCTTTTTGTACGTCTACTGCATCGTGTGGGAACACTTGAACTACGGTGAATGGTCCCGACCATCGTGAATGCAATTTCCCGGGGAATAACTTTAAGCGAGAATTAAATAACAACACCTCTTGACCCGGGACAAACTCTCTCTGTATGATGTGCTTATCATGCCACCTCTTTGTCCGCTCCTTATAAAGTTTCGCATTTTCGTATGTGTCGTGGCGAATTTCTTCCAACTCGTTCAGCTGCAACGAACGCTTTTCACCAGTAGATTTCAGATCAAAGTTTAATTTCTTTATCGCCCAGTAAGCACGATGTTCCATCTCTACGGGTAAATGGCAGCTTTTCCCATAAACCAATCGGTAAGGCGACATCCTGATAGGTGTTTTATACGCAGTGCGGTATGCCCAAAGTGCATCATCGAGTTTGAAAGACCAATCTTTTCGAGACGAGCTGACCGTTTTTTATAAGATCCACTTCAGCTCTCGATTTGATATCTCGACTTGACCGCTCGTCTGAGGATGGTAGGCTATAGCAACATGATGAGTAACTCCATATTTGCTCAAGACCGCATCAAGGAATTTGTTGTCGAAGTGTGAACCACCATCACTGATAATAGCACGTGGAGTCCCAAAACGCGTGAAAATATATTTTTTTATAAATTTGATTACGACATTGGACCCATTCGTTGGTAGTGCCACCGCTTCGACCCACTTTGAGACGTAGTCCACGGCTACCAAAATATAGAGATTCTTATTGGATGGAAGAAATGGACCCATGAAGTCGATCCCCCATACGTCGAACAATTCAACCTCAAGTATGGTGTTCAGTGGCATTTCGTGTCGTCTTGAGATGTTTCCCGTTCGTTGACACCGATCACACGTGGATACAAAGGAGTGAGCATCCTTGAATAATGACGGCCAATAGAACCCCGATTGTAAGACCTTTGCCACTGTTCTATTCCCACTAAAATGTCCACCGTAGGGTGATGCATCACAATGGTTCAGCACACTGTGGATTTCCTCATCCGGAATACATATGCGAATGATTTTATCGGGGCATATTTTGAATAGAAAAGGATCGTCCCACAGATAATACTTAGCGTCTGAGATTAGCTTCTTCTTTTGATGGCGTGAGAGGTCGTTTGGAATTGTTTTGCTCGCCAAGTAGTTCACTAGATCAGCATACCAAGGTGCGTGTTGCGAACCCAACTTGTAGAGCTGCTCGTCGGGAAAGGTTTCCATGATTTGCGGATGACTTTCTCCTGGCTCGAGGGGACTCTCTAATCGTGAAAGGTGATCGGCTATAACATTCTCAGTCCTCTTTTTATCCCGAATTTCCAAGTTTAATTCTTGAATTAGAAGCACCCACCTAATCAACCTTGGTTTAACATCCTTCTTTTCCAAAAGGTATTTTATTGCTGAATGGTCGGTCCACACTATCACTTTCGTTCCTAGTAGATACGCCCGGAATTTATCAAATGCAAAGATTACCGCCAACAATTCTTTTTCCATTGTGGCATAATTTCTTTGGGCGTCGTCGATTGTTCGGCTCGCATAATACACGACGTGGAACACTTTCCCTCGTCTTTGTCCCAAAACAGCCCCAATGGCAAAATCACTCGCATCACACATTAATTCGAACAGAAGGTCCCAGTCTGGAGCGACTATCACCGGTGCCGTGCTTAGAGCGGTCTTCAATAAATCGAAACTTTCTTTGCACGACTCATCAAAATTAAACGGAACATCCTTCATGAGTAGATTGCACAACGGCTTCGTGATCTTCGAAAAATCCTTAATAAATCGGCGATAGAAACCGGCATGTCCCAAAAAGCTTCTAATCCCTTTAACCGAAGTAGGCGGAGGCATCTTCTCGATTGTTTCAATTTTCGCCCGGTCGACTTCAATTCCATGTGAGGATATTCGATGGCCAAGTACTATGCCCTCCTGAACCATAAAGTGACACTTTTCCCAGTTCAAGACCAAATTGGTCTCTTCGCATCTTTTTAGGACTTTCTGCAAATTTTTCAAACAAATGTCAAACGAATCACCGAAAATAGAAAAATCATCCATAAAAATCTCAATGCAATGCTCTACCATGTCAGAAAAAATAGCCATCATACACCGTTGAAAAGTAGCCGGCGCATTACATAATCCAAAAGGCATGCGCCTATAAGCGAAAATGCCGTAAGGACATGTAAACGTCGTTTTCTCTTGGTTTTCTGGGGCTATATAAATCTAATTATACCCCGAATAACCATCGAGAAAGCAATAGAAATCGTGTTCGGCTAATCTATCTAACATTTGGTCAATAAAAGGTAAGGGAAAATGGTCTTTTCTAGTGGCCTTATTTAATTTCCTATAATCTATGCACATACGCCACCCCGTGACAATCCTAGAGGGAATTAATTCATTATTATCATTTTGAATAACCGTTATCCCACCCTTCTTTGATACAACTTGGACCGGACTTACCCACTTGCTATCAGAAATCGGAAAGATCATACCTGCGTCGAGGAGTTTTAAAACCTCGACTTTTACCACCTCCTTCATGTTTGGATTCAAACGGCGTTGATGCTCTACGGATGGTTTGTAGTCTTCCTCCATCAAAATCTTGTGCATCCAAATGGACAGTCTGATCCCCTTAATATCCGCAATAGACCACCCAATAGCAGATTTGTATTCCCTCAAAACTCTCAATAATTTCGCCTCTTGATCCCCCGCTAAAGTGGCCGAAAGAATAACTGGCAAGGAATCGTCGGGTCCTAAAAATGCATATTTTAAATGAGACGACAGCTTCTTGAGTTCCAACTTTGGGGGTTTCTCGATTGATGGGACGGGTCGAGTTGGTGAACTTCCGAGCTCCTCACATGGTTGGCGAATGAAAATTGGCGGGAAAGCATCCATGTGTCGTACGTAGGCTGCATGCTCTGCATTTAGTTCGGAAACAGCCCCAATCAAAACGGACTCCAGTAGATCGGGTGGATAATTCTCTCGAAAGGCTCTACTTACACACGAGTCAATGACGTCAACTTGGAAACAATTTTCAGCATCAATCGGATATTTTAAGGATCGAAAGATATTGAACGTTACTAGCTCCTCTTGAACTCGTAGAGTAAGCTTCCCTTTTTCCACATCGATCAAAGTTCGGCCGGTTGCCAAAAATGGTCTTCCCAAGATAATTGGGATGTCGTGGTCCTCCTCTATGTCAAGCACAATGAAATCGGCCGGAAAAATGAACTTATCGACTTTGACTAAGACGTCCTCTATCACTCCCCTCGGATACTTGATGGATCTATCAGCCAATTGTAAGGAGACCTTCGTCGGCTTGGCTTCCCCAATATCCAGCTTTTTAAAAATAGAAAGGGGCATAAGGTTTATGCTGGCTCCGAGATTACATAGGGCTCTTTCAAAATACGAATTCCCAATGATGCAAGGAATGGTAAAACTTCCCGGATCTCTCAATTTAGGTGGGAGCTTCTTTTGTAAAATAGCGCTGCACTCCTCCGTCAATGCGACTGTTTCATACTCCTCAAGCTTTCTTTTGTTTGACAAGACTTCTTTCATGAATTTTACGTAACTTGGCATTTGCTCCAACGCGTCGGCAAATGGAATGTTTATGTGCAGTTTCTTGAAGACGTCGAAGAACTTGGAAAATTGCTTGTCTAATTTTTGCTTTTGCAAATGCTGTGGGAATGGAATTTGAGGGGTGGGCTGAGTAGTAGACACTGCCTTTGTCTTAGGCGCCTCGTCCTTTTCTTTCTCACTTTGCTCGATTTTGTCCTTGTCATCGATAGGCTGCACTTTCAACTCCTTTCCATTTCGTAGTTCGATTGCTTGCATGTTTTCCTTGGGATTTAATTTGGTTGCGCTGGGTAATGCACCTTGAGGTCGATAGGACAATAGACTTGCAATCTGCCCCATATGTGCTTCCAAGTTTCGGATGGAGGCGGAATGATTTTGAAGGGTAGTCTCCGTGCGGGTCATGAATTGGCTCGTGTTAGCCGCCAATTGAGCAAGAGCATCTTCCAAGGATACCTTTTGTGATTGAGGGGGCTGCTGTGGGGGCTGTGTGAATTGAGCTTGTGGAGGTTTTAAAGGTTGCCCATTCTTCCATGAAAAGTTTTGGTGATTTCGCCATCCTTGATTAAAAGTGTTGGAGTACGGGTTGTTCTGCCAATTCCCATTCCCCACGAACTGGGCTCGCTCCATCGGGTGTTGCTCGAAAGGGTTTCCGACTTGGCACTCTGCGCTAGGATGAGATCCGTTACACCAATTACATGTTTCAATGGTAACGGGGGAAGGAGCATGTGAAAAGGCATGAAGTTGCTGCGTCAATGCGGCGACTTGAGCCGAAAGTGTAGAGATTGGATCGTTGTCGGAGATTTCCATAACTCGTTTCGGGTTTACTCGTTCAGAAGGCCACTGATACGCATTTGCGGCCATTGCTTCCAATAAAGAGTGTGCCTCGACCATAGTTTTTCCCATTAAGGCTCCTCCAGCAGCCTCATCGACGAGAGTGCGTGTAGAAGCACTCAATCCGTTGTAAAATGTTTGTATTTGGAGCCAATCCGGTAGGCCATGGTGTGGGCATCTCCGTAACAAATCTTTGTACCGCTCCCAAGCTTCGTGCAGCAACTCCATATCAAATTGACCAAAAGTAGTAATTTCGTTTCGTAACCTCGCTGTCTTCGAAGGTGGGAAGAATTTAGCAAGGAAGGCTTGCGCTAATTCCGCCCATGTCGTGATAGAGCCCGACGGTAAAGAATTTAACCAAAATTTTGCTTTGTCCCTCAAAGAGAAAGGGAAAAGCCTTAGACGGATGGCATCATCGATGACACCGTTGTTCTTGAACGTGTCACAAATCTCGAGAAAAGACGCAATGTGTGCGTTGGGGTCATCATTCGGCAATCCACAGAACTGGCTTGCTTGTACCATCTGAATAATTGCAGGCTTGATTTCGAAATTGTTCGCCTGGATGGTGGGACGCCGAATCCCCGAAAAGTTCGCGTTGATTTGCGGCATAGCATAATCGTGGAGTGCTAATGCCGGCTGAGCTTGTTGTACAAGATTATCACCTCCGTGATTGTCGATATTTTCGGCCATGGTGACTGTGGTTGGTTGCTCTCGTTTCTCCTTCTTGCTTCTCCGAAGAGTGCGCTCGAGTTCGGTATCCAAAGGTAGTAGGCCTTCGTTACCGAATTTTCTCATGCACTAACCGGAACTCCTGAAAGGAAAAACAAATAAATAAAATTACACAAAAACAAATAAAAAAAATGTTCAAACTAAGACTAGAAATACTGAAATCGATATTAGTAAAAAATCAGTCCCCGGCAACGGCGCCAAAAACTTTTTGCGATATTTCGTTAAACGCAAGTGCACGTTATCGTTGACAAGTAATAAAGTGATGAGTGAGTATCGTTCCCACGAGGACTGAATCACTAAGTACCGATTTTTATGTATTCTAATTTTATTTGAACAGTCGAAATTTGGGTTGCAATTAATGATTAAAGAAAATTTATAATAAACAGAAAAACGATCGCTTGAAGAAAGAAAATCAAATAATGAAAAAGTCTAGGATTGTGAATCCACCTCGGTTTATCCGAATTTACTCTCGATTATCTGAAGTTAATGATTTCCCCAATTTATTGAAGGCGAAGATTGCTAAAATACTCTACCGCCTCTCCCGAGGTCAATAGATTTTTCTAAAGGCGAATAACGCACTCTATCGCTAGGTGAATTAATTCGATAATAGGCAAAAAGCACAAAATCTCCAAAAGGCCACGTAGTTCCTATGAGTATATTCCTATCTCACAAGATAAAACAGTTCTCACCAATAGTTCCTCACCAACTCTCCTCTCCCGATTCGAGTTGCGCAATTAAAACAATCCAATTATTGGCCAGACAATTGAAAGCATTAAAATCGATTAGGAAAACTCAACAGAAAAGGGAATTATATAGATAATCAAAAGCAAATCCGTCAAAACTTTGGTTTCATCAAAATCTTAGAACAGGGTTTTAGCCTGACATACTAAAAGATAAAAATAAAGAAATAATAAATGAAAGCATTGAAATCAAACGCAGATGAAGAGCTCGGATTCCTCCGTTCTTCTGGCTTCCGTCCTCTGCTCTTGGTGTCTTCTGTTTCTTGTCTTGATTTCTTGCTTCTGCGATAACCCTCTCATTCCAAGATCCCCGATTCCTTATGATCTTAAACCCTTATTTATAATCCTCTTTTGCCTCAAAAATGCGTCCGTGTAATTAGGTCGAGAACAGGCTTCAAAACGGCTCAGAAACGCGGCACTTTCTATCAAAACCGCCCCGTGGGCCGCGACTCACTTAATCTGTGCCGCGGCTCACGGCGCTCAGCGGATATGCCTGGGCGCTATTTTTCCTTCCTGGGCCGCGGCTCACTTTATCTGTGCCGCGGCTCAGGGTACAGTGTACTCGGGGGGTCGCTGGTCCTCTGCGTGTGCCGCGGCCCGCTTGCCTTGTGCCGCGGCCCCAGGCCAAAATTTGCCGTTTTCACCTGTTTTTCATCGTTTCGGCTTCCGGACTCCAATTTCCTGCAAAACATATAATAATAGTGCATTGGAAGCTCATTTATGCAGATTTTATCACAAAAAGAATACAAAATAATGATAAATAAGCGTATAAAAATACGCCTAACAGTCCCCCTCTTTCAAGAGAAAACAATCTGTTGAGCCCCTTAATAAGTAGAATAGAAAAAATTGCATGAACATACTCAAATGAAGTACCATTTAATTCAATCAATCTACTTGATATCGAGAAAGCATTTGAACATAAATAAGTATGTCATTGTTCATGTCTTAGTTCAACTATAATATAGCGTAGAAAAAGAATTTTACAAATTAAAAACTTTTATTTGACTATTAAATTATATTAGTCGGAGTGAATATGTTTGATCTATTCAGGTATTATGGCAAATCAAGAGCCACGCCCGATTGTCTCAGACACATGAAGTAATGTCTCACATGACACTGAGTATGAATCAAGAGCCACATCCGACTGTCCCACACACCTGGAGTAATGTCTCATACGACACCTAGCTCATACATCACATAAACATGTCTTACATGCCTCGATGTACTCGCAGTGGTCAATGAATAAAATCTTTTCCTTCATTATTGTAGTGATGTGCATGCAAGATATTTTCTCTGACTACGTAATATGCATCCATGACTCATGAAATATATGGCATGTAATGTCATGATCATCATATTACAACATTACTTAATAACTATGTATCACCTAACATCCGCCTTGGCACACATAATCATATTGGATGAATGCATATAACACATAATACTATATTTATACATTGTAGTTGCAGATGGACTTTACTTACCTTTCGCCTGCTAAAATTGATAGTTTGTTATTTCCTTTTCAAATGCGACGAAAAATATAGTCACTGGTGGAACCGAAGTGCACTCATCAACTTTGCCTACCGTAGGAATATGAATACTATGACACATTTTAAACGTTTGTGTTATAATTTTGGCCCAACCAGGCCCAAATATATATCCTAAGTGCGGCCCATACCACTTTGAGCCGGCCCGGACCCATGGCAGCCCTTCTTTAATAGGGACCGTCCGATCAGATGTATTAAAACACCTCTAATCTGGACCGCCCATCGATCCCTATTAATACACTAACCCTACCCCTCTCCCTTTTCATTTTTGCGCCGCCTCCCTTCTCTATTCTCACCCTTCTCTCTCCCGTGAGTTTCATTTCCTTTCCTCTCGGTATCCTGCTCCCGATCTACTTACCTTATTTCCCTTGCTGAGTGTTTATGGCGATGGATCTTTGGGATTTCTTGGTCCATCCTAGTGTGTATATAAGGCTCGGCCGGGGAGCTGAGTTAAACACACCAAAAATTGAAATACCGAGTTGCATCTTGAGAATCTGAGTGAAATCTTGTGATATCTTTGTTGTGATATATGTGAGTGAAATCGGGAAGAGGTTTCTGGGTTATTGTGAAGGTGCTACCAGGTTCCCTGCTGCCGGCCGACTGTGGTATTTCAGGCGTTATTCCGTCCGACGGTGGTTCGGGCTTTCCTCTGTGGAAAACGTCCGTGTTGGTGTCAATTGCTAAGGGTTTTTCGGAAGATCTGAGCCTACTCATCACGTTCCAAAAAGGGGGTCTTTCGATCCTTAAATTTCCCTTATTAATATATATTCGTTATATATATATTGTCTTATTATAATATATATATATATATATATTATATTATATATATAAAAATATATTCGTTATATTTATATACATAATTTGCTGCCTATAAACGATCGTCATTGACTGTTGCTAGTGTTAACTGAATCTGTACTTTGTGTTTCATATTTGTTCTGGATCAGTTCCGGCAGCATCAAGTTTCGTGTTCATTGATATAATTATATTGGTTATAATTAAAAGTTCATTTAGTTGGCCTGTAATCCTTAAACCCTGTCCCGTAAGAATATATCTTGTAATAGTTATGTTCGGTAATCCGCTGTATAATCGATCCTGTTCAATTTTGGAGTATCCGACCGGTTACCCAACAGTGGTATCGGAGACCGTTTTGTCGGGTTTCGGGTCCTTTGGCTTCTTGGTGGTTCGGAATAACCCATCCGGGTTTCCGCTCAGGTATATCGGCTTGAACCTCTTCTTAATTGGTGCTATTGGCTGTGGTTCTATTGTCGTATATTGTTGTCTTTGAACTGTTTGTTGTTACTTCTCGTTTGCTTGCCTCGGGCTATTTGTAGTGATAACTGGTTGGACTCATTTCGGGTGAACTCTAGTTTCCTCATTAATTAAAATCCAAACGAATTAAAACCTTAAAATCCAAAACAACACTAATCTTGCGCTGCTAGGACCGAAAGTGTCCCTCGGATCTTCGTCAAGAGCTTGCGGATCCCGGTTTTAATTTAAACGGATTTTAATCTCAAAAATTCACATCGAGTCCCTGAAGTTGACTCTCATCAGTTTTTCCCTTTGCTGTGTGCTATTTCTTGAATTTTTTGTGTTTTTCGTGTATTGTATTAAAATGGGTTCTTTCTCGGCTTTTAACGTCTCACTTTTCGCCGGTAAGGGTAATTTTCAAATCCGGCAATAAAAGATGAAGGGCATTTTAATTCAATAAAAAAGTTTTCAAAGCTATTGATCAAACTTTTTCTGAAAATACTGCTGCCGATATAAAGGCTGAAGCAGATGGGTTTGCGTATTCGTGAATAATTTTAAACCTGTTTGATTCTATGATACGGAAAATTGGTAAACATGATACTTCTAAGGATTTATGGGATAAATTGGAAGAAACTTACACTGAAACTTCCCTGCCTAACAAATTATTTTTGCTTGAGAAATTTTTCCGGTATAAACTTGATATTTCAAACGATATAAATGATAACCTGGATATTTTTACAAAATTAATTCAGGATATCAAACAGACCGGTGATAAAAACATTGATGAATACTCCCCTATTGTTCTTTTAAATGCCATCCCTGATTCTTACAGTGATGTTAAATATGCTATTAAATACGACAGAGATTAATTTTAAAAACCAATAAGGGGAACAAATCTCTTGGTGAGGTTAATTTTGTGAGGGGAAGGCCTCAAAATCGTTTTCAAAAACAGAAACCTTCCTCTAGCCAAAACCATCAGAATAATGTTTCTGATAAGAAAAAGGGCAAGTGGAAAAGTAGGTCTAAGTCTCGACCTAAGAACCGTAAATGCTATAATTGTGGTGAATCTTGTCACTATGCTTTCAAGTGCACTAAACCTAGGAAAAATCATCAAAATGATAATGCCAACCTTGTGGCAGAAAGTGGCCATGTAGATGATGTTTTCATGGTGTCTGAAATTTGTGAACAAGCTAATACTGTGCATACCATTACTTTGTGTAAAAATGAGTGGCTTGTTGATTCCGCTTGTACGTTTCATATGTCGCCTTTCAAAAGGCTATTTTCTGAATATAGAGAAGTGACAAATTGGTCTGTCTCTATGGCTAATGAGAAAAAGTGTCAAGTTCATGGTTTAGGAGATATTAAGATAAAATGTGACTCCAGTTATTTGTTAACTTTAAAGAACGTGAGGCATGTTCCTAATTTGTATCACAACCTTGTTTCTTGTGGTACCCTTGATGATGAGGGGTATGAAGGTAAGTGGGGAAATGAGATTATGAAAATCTTTAAAGGAAACTTATGTGTTTTCAAAGCAATAAAACGAAATAACCTCTATGTGAAAACTGCAAAATATGATTCTTTTGTGAATGCTGTCCAAGGTGACTCAACAGATCTATGTCATAAACGTCTAGGCCATATTAGTGATAAGGGTCTAGAAATTTTGCAAAAACAAGGGGTGTTTGGGAAAGATAAATTGTCCTCTGTGCCGTTTTGCGACTCCTCTGTGGTAGGTAAACAACATCGTATTAAGTTTCCTAATCCCCATTCCCCTAGATCTCCTACTACTTATGACACTTTTCATTATCTACATGCTGATGTGTGGGGGCCATCTAGTGAACCCACACACAGTGGTAATAGATATTTTCTATCTGTGATTGATGATTACTCTCGAAAGGTCTTTGTGTTCCTTCTGAAGAACAAATCTGATGTCTTTGAGAAGTTCAAAAATTGGAAAGTTTTGATTGAAAATCAAACAGGGAAGAAAATTAAAATCTTGAGGACCGACAATGGTCTTGAATTTTGTAACCTATTGCTTGATGAACTTTGTGCTCAATATGGTATTCAACGACATAAAATTGTCCCTTACACACCCCAACAGAATGGGGTGGCTGAACGTATGAATAGAACTTTTCTAGAAAGGGTCAGAAGCATGCTGGCTATGTCTGGACTTTCTAAAAAGTTCTGGGGTGAGGATTTATTAACTGCTGCTTATCTAATCAATAGATCTCCTTCTGTGCCTTTGAATGGTAACTATCCTGAATGTGTTTGGTCTAGTCGATCCATTGATTTCTCAAATCTTCGTGTATTTGGTTGCTCTGCTTTTTTGCATCAAAGAAATGATAAGCTTGAGCCTCGTTCTGTGAGATGTGTGTTTCTGGGATACCCGGAAGGGGTAAAAGGCTATAGGGTTTGGCTAAAGGGCCAACTCTGTTTCAAAACTATTATTAGTCGGGATGTTGTTTTTAACGAAAATGAATTCCCTTGCCTTTTACCGGATCCGAAAAATCCCCCTGCTTCGAATGAGGTGGAGCTTCACATTTCTTTAAATAATACGGATAATGTGCAAACTGAAATTGATCTTGACAATCGTGATAATGTTAGTACGCATACTGAAACAGAAGAAACTCTTGAAGAAAATTTGCATGATTATCAACTTACTAGGGATAGGCCTAGAAGAGAAGTTAGAAAGCCAGCTCACTTAAATGATTATCATATGATATCGTATGCGTTCAATATGTTTGAATCCATTGATAATTGTGAACCCAAAACATATGATGAAGCTTTGAAATCTGAACACTCAGAACAATGGCTTAATGCAATGAATGAAGAAATTACTTCATTGCACTCAAATGAAACTTGGGCTCTTGTGCCCAAACCGCCCAACTGTTCGGTGGTTGACCGTAAATGGCTTTTCAAAGTTAAGGAAGAAAATGAGTCGGTCAGATTCAAAGCTAGACTTGTTGCTAAGGGTTTCACCCAGAAAGAAGGTATTGACTACACTGAAATCTTTGCTCCTGTGGTTAAGTTCACTACTGTTGTAATATCCGTATCTTTTCATTTTTAGCAGTTTCCATTTTTGATATATGTCTATTTTTATCGACCCGCTTGTAATCGTTTCAACATTTTGAATCTACTTTATTCTTGGAGTTTTTCCATTTGGTCGAGTTTTGGTGATGTTTTCCCGGAATTTCATTTTATGACATGTTTTGCCGTATGAACATTCGATTCTTGTAAAACTCGTTCGTTTTCATTGTTTCTTAGTTTGTGCAAGTTCGTATGGTTGAGTTGGTCGTGTTGAGACTTTCGGTTCATTAATCTGATGTCGTTTCGTGATTTTCGGGCACTTGGGCCATTTTTGTAATTTCCTAATAGTTTAGGGAATCTCATTTTCATTGTCGCATTACGGACCCTCTGGTGGTCGGAATTATATTTTCTTTCAGTGCTTAGCTCCGTCGTCTTGTGTACTTCGTGTTTATGTTTCTGGATCCTGGCCTTGTCGTGCGTTTCGAGTTTTGTACCTTCGGCAGCAGCGTACTGTTGATCTGAGCAGTACTGAACTGCTGCGTGGGTAGCGCACGCTACTCCTTGTTACCTTGCGTGCGCTATCGATGTGCAGTTAGCGTACACTAACTCGGTATTGTTAGTGTGCGCTAGCGAGTGGTAGCAGTAGCTACTGGACCGTTTATAGCCCCGTTAGCGCGCGCTATTTTGTGATAGTTAGCGTGCGCTAACTACACGTTTTAAATATATCAACGGGCAGTTCAGAAACATCATTTTTCACTCTTTTCTTCCGTTTTCTTCACGGGGCGATTCCAGAGGGCGATTCCCTTCAGTTTTGATCGGAGAATTCTTCGTATTCCATCACCGTAGAATCGTGTTAGCATATTACCATCAGCGTAATCATCCTCCATCGTCCTAATTCGAGGTATTTTCTTCAGGAACCCTAGCTTGTCTAATTTGGGGGGGGGGGGGGGGGTTCGGGTTTTTCGTGATTGATTCCGAATTGTTCAGGTATGTTACGAAATTCCTTACGGATTGTTGTTATTGGGCGATTCCCAATCAATTTTCCTCGAGTTTAATCCGTGAGTTGTTGATACGGGGAAATTTGGCGTAAACCCTCGCCCGTATCGATTGAACGTTTATTATCTTGGATTGTAATCGGGGTTATGGGTGTATTACAATCGATTATTGTTGTCCGTTGGGACTGAACTATGTTGGTCCTTCGTTTAGGAACCGTCGTTTTCCACCCAGACCGTTCGTAGTCGTATTTCATTTCCGATTCTTCATGAATGTCTCAAAGGCAAGTACTTTACATTTGTTTACCTGTTCTAGTATTTGAATTATGGCTATTCGTGGTTGTGTGGATGGATATGTGTATGTTCACCTAGGGAAGGTCCGACAGGGCCTCTAGGGATACGTATTGCCGTGCGTGTGCGTATCACGAACTGTGGTTAACCACCCAGGGATGTCCGACGGGGCTCTGCGGGGTACGGTGGCCGTGAGTCTCGTACCAACGGTTAACTTTGAATTGTTTTGTTGGAGAAATGTGTTTTGTGCTCGTGCACCGTAAATATTCCGGAATCTAAATTATTTCTAAAATGATTTTGGCGCATATATTCATCTGATTAGAATGTAGTTCAAATGGATTGTACTTGCACTAGCAGTTGTCGCTAACCCCTTAAATGGGGAAAATACTTTTGTATTTCAGGTACAGGTCTTGGAGATAAACGAGCACTCGAGCCGTATGAGGATGTTGGGCAAGCATGATACTGTCCAGTAGTTGATTGTTGGTATTCTGTTCTGTTGGTTATTATGGATATCTTGATTTGGGATTTCTGTATTTTAAAATTGGTTTAAGTACTCGAGTACTTCCTTTTTAAAATTGTTAATGTTGTGTTCCCGTTTTGGGAAATGGATTTGATGTTAGACTTTATTTGTCGGATTGTAGTCTTTTATTTGAATGATCGTTTTGTTAATGGTTGTATGTCCTCGTCGGATGTCATTTTGGTACGTTAGCCTGGTGGATTACACAGGGTGGGGTCCACGGCACTGTAATATGCCCTGATCGTCTTGAGGATGTTACAGAATATGGTATCGGAGCTTAGGTTTATGGATACTTAGTCTGTCGGTTATTTGGGTCTAGTCGAGTGTCGTTTTGAACAGTAGCACTGCTATGCCATCATCTCAGTACGCCGGTGCTCGTAAGTTTTCCTAACTTGACTCATTACGTTATTCTGTTTTGTTTTCTTTCCTGGTATATTATTGCATTTTGCATTTGAATTATACTCACCTGCTACTTCTTCAGAATTCCTGCTGATAGAGGACGCAGACGTGGTCGCGGATGCGGTAGGGGACGTGGCGCAGCCGGTGGGGCGGCCATGTCCGATAACTCGGGAACCGATTCGGCTATGCCTTCTTTGTCGAACAGTGTCCCGCCTAGTTCCGGGGGTCAGCAGGATCAATCTGCTAGCTCCGGTAATGCACATGAGAATGTTGGAGTAGTGAACATTTTGCAGCAAGTAGCAAACCAGATGACGCTATTGACTCAGACCGTTTTGGTCGGCCAGGCTAATTCTAACCCGGTTCCACCTACTGGATCCGGAAATGATAAGCTACTTCAGGACGTGATTCGTATGCGTCCTCCGCAGTTTGATGGTGCTTCCGACCCTTCCGATTGGAAAAATTGGTTGTTTGAGATGGAAAAGGTGTTTGAGGCTGCTAACTGCTCTGAGGAGAGGAAGGTACCCATCGTTCAGTACTTCCTCGCCAAAGAGGCGTCAACGTGGTGGCAAGCGGTGAAACCACGTGATCAGGCAGCCACGTGGGCAGAATTTAGGGAGTTGATGGAAGACGAGTTTTGTCCATGGCCAGTGAAAGAGGGGAGGATCCGAGCCTTCTTTGAGGCTAAGCCCCATGATGTTCCTATTTCTCAAGCTATCAAGGACTACAACCAACAGCTTCATTATGTGAGAAACCAAGTCCGAGATGAGCTTGATAAGATCCGCCACTTCGATATGAAGATGAAACCGAGGGTGCGTCACTACATGTCTGGTCTGGGATGCACAACTTTGAAAGAGTATCAGAATAAGGCAATGGCTTATGAGATGTCGTTTGCTGCGACAGAGACGGCAGCCGAGGGGAAGAAATAGAAGACCTCCGGCCAGTTTTCGAGAGGCAAGTCTGGTGGGCATTCGAAGGCTCAGTCTGGTTCGAGAGTATTCGGCGGTCAGTCTTCGTCATTTGGGCGAGGAAACGGTTATAAGTCTGCTCCTACTGGTTCCGTTCTCGGTCCTACGTGCTTTAACTGTGGTCATCCCGACCACATGATAAGTGAGTGTGATAGGCCCCCGATTCAGTGTCTTGTGTGCGGTCGGATGGGGCATCGTGCTAAGTTTTGTACGGATGCAGTACGGGCGCCAGTTACTCAGATAGTAGCCCTAGATGCGGGAGAGCCGAGTGTGAATCAGACACCGACAGTTCCTCAGCCACAACAGAGTTTTGGTAGAGGTCGAGGACGTGGACAGCCTTCTAGAGGGGGAGCTTCTAGTGCGGGGTCTGTTCCGCCCCGAGTATATGAGATGAGATGAGCAGGAGACCCAGACGCGACGGTGGCTACAGGTACCGTCCACATCCTTGATCATCCTGTTTCCGTATTATTCGATTCTGGTGCTACGCATTCTTTCATATCTATGGATTGTGTGCGTCGTCTGCATGTTGATTGCCTAGTTGTGTGTGAACCATTTGTTGTTAAATTACCTAGTGGGGATAGCATCGTGGGGGATCGTGAGATTAGAGATTTTCCAGTGAGTATCGCGGGGAGGGTGTGGCCTTCTAATCTGATTGCAGTAGATATTAGAGATGAAGATTTGATTCTTGGCGAGGATTGGCTGGACCGTCATAGGGCGATCATGAATTATAGAATGAGGACCGTTTCGATGTTAGCCTCTGATGGTACCGAGCATTCTTTTGTGGGGCGTAAGCGGAGTAGCCAGAGACTCTTGATCAGCGCTTTGAGGGCGGCGAGGCTTCTTCGGGGAGGTTGCATGGGTTATTGGTGTTACGCTTTGAGATCGGAAGGAGGGGGAGTCGAGCTCTCGTCTATTCCGGTAGTGTGTGATTATCTTGATGTCTTTCCAGACGAGTTGCCGGGTTTGCCGCCGGACCGAGAAGTTGAGTTTACCGTCGATTTAGAGCCGGGTGCAGCACCGATTTCTAAGACGCCATACCGTATGGTGCCTGCCGAGATGCTTGAGTTGAATAAACAGTTGGGGGAGTTGCTAGACATAGGGTATATTCGACCGAGCGCTTCGCCTTGGGGCGCACCGGTCCTGATTGTGAAGAAGAAAGATGGGTCACTTCGTTTGTGTATCGACTATCGTGAGCTGAACAAAGTGACTATTAAAAACAAGTATCCGCTCCCGAGGATTGATGATTTGTTCGACCAGTTGCAAGGGGCGACCGTGTTTTTGAAAATTGATTTGAGATCGGGGTATTATCAGCTCCGAGTGAAGGATTTCGATATTCCGAAGACGGCCTTTCGGACGAGATACAGTCACTACGAGTTTGTGGTTATGCCTTTTGGGCTAACCAACGCCCCAGCCGTGTTCATGCAGCTTATGAATAAAGTCTTTATTGAGCACCTCGATAAGTGTGTAGTCATTTTTATCGATGACATCCTGATTTACTCGAGGAACGAGGAGGAGCATGCCCGTCATTTGCATATCGTGTTAGATATTTTGAGAACTCAGCATCTTTTTGCGAAATTCTCAAAGTGTGAGTTTTGGTTACGGGAGGTTATGTTTCTCGGTCATGTGATCTCGGCCAAGGGTGTTCGTGTGGACCCACATAAGGTAGAGGCAGTGTTGGATTGGGCGCCGCCCAAGAACATGAAGGAGGTCCGTAGTTTTCTGGGTTTGGCCGGATATTACCGTAGATTCGTCGAGGGGTTCTGTAAGCTCGCTCGACCACTAACTCAGTTGTTACAGAAGTCAGAGAAGTTTGTGTGGACCGATGAGAGGCAGAATAGTTTTGAGGAGTTGAAAAAGCGGTTGACGACCGCTCCTGTTTTAGCATTACCGAGCGGTAACGAGGGTTTCTCAATTTTTAGTGATGCTTCGGGCCAAGGGCTCGGATGTGTACTTATGCAGCACGGGAGGACGATTGCCTATGCTTCCCGTTAGTTGAAACCGTACGAATTGAATTACCCTACGCACGATCTTGAGTTGGCCGCAGTTGTATTTGCGTTGAAGATACTGGCGTCATTACTTGTATGGCTCGTCGTGTCAGATTTTCACCGATCACAAGAGCCTGAAGTACATTTTCACGCAGATAGAGCTTAATATGAGATAGAGGAGATGGTTGGAGTTGATTAAGGATTACGATCTCGAGATCCTTTATCATCCGGGCAAGGCAAATGTGGTGGCAGATGCCTTGAGCCGGAAATCGGTATTGCTTCGGGCGCTTGAGCTACTTACGGCCCAGTCAGGACTTCAGCGAGAGTTTATGAGGTTGAGCATTGAGATTGTGCTACCACAGAGTTCCAGGTAGTTGCGTACACTTGAGATTTCATCATCTCTAGTCAACGCCATTAAGTCGGGACAGTTCGAGGACCCGATGTTTGTTCAGCTTCAAGAGAATGTGGGGAAGGGGAAAGCCCCGGGATTCATGATTCATGAGGATGGCATGTTGAGATTCCAAGGTCGGCTTTGTGTTCCGAACGACTTGGAATTGAGGCAGAGTACTATGCGAGAGGCTCACGCGCCACCTTACTCAGTCCATCCGGGCTCGAGTAAAATGTATAAAGATTTGAGAAAGAACTTCTGGTGGAATGACATGAAGAATGAAGTAGTCGAGTTTGTGGCTAAGTGTTTGAATTATCAACAAATCAAAACCGAGCATCAACAGCCAGCCGGATTGTTGAAACCACTTCCCGTCCCGGAATGGAAGTGGCAGGATATCTCCATGGATTTTGTCACGAACTTTCTGAGGATGAAGACCGGAATGAATATGGTGTGGGTGATCGTAGACCGACTGACTAAGTCAGCGCATTTTCTGGGCATCAAGGACACTTGGAGTCCAGAAAAGTTGGCTCGTGTTTTTATCGCACAGATAGTGAGACTTCATGGTACGCCGAAGTCCATTATTTCAGACAGAGATGCCGGTTTGTATCACATTTCTGGCAGGCGGTACATAAGGCATTAGGGACACGTTTGCGTTTGAGTACATCTTTCCACCCTCAGACCGACGGACAGCCCGAACGTACCATTCAGACGTTCGAGGATTTGTTGTGCGCGTGTGCGTTAGACTGGAGTAGTGACTGGGAGGAGCATCTGGCCATGATTGAGTTTACATATAATAATAGTTGGCACGTGTCGATCAAGATGGAACCGTATGAGGCGCTTTATGGCCGATGTTTCCGATCACCGATATGTTGGGATGAGCCGTCCGATCTAGTTGGCACCGAGCCAGAACTTGTGTTATAGACGAGAGAGAAAGTTGAGTTGATTAGAAAGAGAATGTTGGCTGCTCAGAGTCGACAAAAGTCATATGCGGATGTTAGGCGTCGACCTTTGGAGTTTGCGGTGGGAGATCATGTTCTGTTGAGAGTGTCTCCGTCGAAGGGAGTTTTCCGTTTTGGGAAAAGGGGGAAGCTCAGCCCGAGGTATATTGGGCCTTTCGAAATATTGGAGAGAGTCGGTGAGTTGGCATACCGTTTGGCTTTACCTCAGTCGCTGAGTCATGTTCATAGCGTATTTCACGTCTCCCAGTTGAGGAAGTACGTTCCGGACCCATCCCACATTATTGATTTTGGAGACGTGGAGATCGAGAAGGATGTTACGTTTGAGGAGAGGCCCATCAGGATTTTGGAGCGTCGAGACAAACAGTTAAGGCACAAAACCATTCCTTTGGTTAAGGTGCAATGGTCGAGGCACGGAGTAGAAGAAGCGACGTGGGAGTTAGAGGAGGATATGCGTTCGAGGCACCCGGAGCTTTTTGATTCTTAAGTTTCGGGATGAAACTTTATTTTAGAGGGGGAGAATGTAATATCCGTACCTTTCTATTTTTAGCAGTTTCCATTTTTGGTGTATGTCTATTTTTATCGACTCGCTTGTAATCATTTCGATATTTTGAATCTACTTTATTCTTGGAGTTTTTCCATTTCGTCGAGTTTTGGTGATGTTTTCTCGGAATTTCATTTTATGACATGTTTTGCCGTATGAACGTTCGATTCTCGTAAAACTCGTTCGTTTTCGTTGTTTCTTGGTTTGTGCAAGTTCGTATGGTTGAGTTGGTCGTGTTGAGACTTTCGGTTCGTTAGTATGACGTTGTTTCGTGATTTTCGGGCACTTGGGTCATTTTTGTAATTTCCTAATAGTTTATGGAATCTCATTTTCGTTGTCGCGTTACGGACCCTTCGGTGGTCGGAATTATATTTTCTTTCAGCGCTTAGCTCCGTCGTCTTGTATACTTCGTGTTTATGTTTCTGGATCCTGGCCTTGTCGTGCGTTTCGAGTTTTGTACCTTCAGCAGCAGCGTACTGCTGATCTGAGCAGTACTGAACTGCTGCGTGGGTAGCGCACGCTACTCCTTGTTACCTTGCGTGCGCTATCGATGTGCAGTTAGCGTACGCTAACTCGTTATTGTTAGTGTGTGCTAGTGAGTGGTAGCAGTAGCTACTGGACCGTTTATAGCCCCGTTAGCGCGCGCTATTTTGTGATAGTTAGCGTGCGCTAACTACACATTTTAAATATATTAGCGGGCAGTTCAGAAACAGCATTTTTCACTCTTTTCTTCCGTTTTCTTCATGGGGCGACTCCAGAGGACGATTCCCTTCAGTTTTGATCGGAGAATTCTTCGTATTCCATCACCGTATAATCGTGTTAGCATATTACCATCAGCGTAATCATCCTCCATCGTCCGAATCCGAGGTATTTTCTTCAGGAACCCTAGCTTGTCTAATTTGGGTTTTTTTTTCGGGTTTTTCGTGATTGATTCCGAATTGTTCATGTATGTTACAAAATTCCTTACCGATTGTTGTTATTGGGTGATTCCCAATCTATTTTCCTCGAGTTTAATCCGTGAGTTGTTGATACGGTGAGATTTTGCGTAAACCCTCGCCCGTATCGATTGAACGTTTATTGTCTTGGATTGTAATCGGGGTTATGGGTGTATTCCAATCAATTATTGTTGTCCGTTGGGACTGAACTATGTTGATCCTTCGTTTAGGAACCGTCGTTTTCCACCCGGACCGATCGTAGTCGTATTTCATTTCCGATTCTTCAAGAATGTCTCAAAGGCAAGTACTTTACATTTGTTTACCTGTTCTAGTATTTGAATTATGGCTATTCGTGATTGTGTGGATGGATATGTGTATGTTCACCTAGGGACGGTCCGACGGGGCCTCTAGGGATACGTATTTCCGTGCGTGTGCGTATCACGAATTGTGGTTAACCACACAGGGATGTCCGACGGGGCTCTGCGGGGTATGGTGGCTGTGAGTCTCGTACCAATGGTTAACTTTGAATTGTTTTGTTGGAGAAATGTGTTTTGTGCTCGTGCATCGTAAATATTCCGAAATATAAATGATTTCTAAAATGATTTTGGCGCATATATTCATCTGATTAGAATGTAGTTCAAATGAATTGTACTTGCACTAGTAGTTGTCGCTAACCCCTTAAATGGGGGAAATACTTTTGTATTTCAGGTACAGGTCTTGGAGATAAACGAGCACTCGAGCCGTATGAGGATGATGGGCAAGCATGATACTGTCCAGTAGTTGATTGTTGGTGTTCTGTTCTGTCGGTTATTATGGATGTCTTGATTTGGGATTTCTATATTTTAAAATTAGTTTAAGTACTCAAGTACTTCCTTTTTAAAATTGTTAATGTTGTGTTCCCGTTTTGGGAAATGGATTTGATGTTAGACTTTATTTGTCGGATTGTAGTCTTTTATTTGAATGATCGTTTTGTTAATGGTTGTATGTCCTCGTCGGATGTCATTTGGTACGTTAGCCTGGTGGATTCTGTAATATCCTGAATTTTCAAGCAGTATTTTCTTCAATGATTTTATTGGAATATTGAATGGTGAATTTATTTTTCGTGGTTTCATGTGAATGAGATTTAAGAAGTCGGATGGTATTTTCTAATCCCGTCGAATAATCGTTGGTAGAATGCAGCAGTGTACAACTTTATATTCTCCGATAAATTATTCGACGAAGGTCAGAGAAATTATCCGGATTAAGTAAGGGATTCTTGAGTTGTTATAGATATATTGAAAATGTAATTTTTTTCTTGGATGGTTTAAAGTACGAAAAAGTACCGAAAGTATTAGTGAAAATAAGATTGGATATTTTTTTTGGAAAGTGTTGTGCACAAGGTTTGACTTTAGAAAATCACCATGGACTTTTGGGATGTTCAAAAATTCTGAAAATTAACATTATTATATATATTTGAGTTAGCTTTCCAACGGTTGAAACAAAGATCCAATTGGGGTTCGGATTAAGAATTTATGGTCGAATTAGTGGAAACTATTTGCAGAAATTTAGTTTCATCAACGAACATTCACCCGTGCAGTAATGTTACAGACATAATTCATAAAAATCCAACTGTCGGATTAATATGAAATTTTGTTAGTCAGTTCTAAACACCGTAAACTATATTTTGGACGGTGGAGATTGGATTTGGATGTACCATGTGACCGTACTAATTAAAAGAACGAGAGGCTCCTGTTTTCGGATTCATATTGAGAAGTCTTGGTATTTTGTAGATTTACGAAGATTTAACCATTGGATTGTGCTAAATTTTGTATATGTTATTTAATAATAAGTTTGGTATAATATGAACGGTAGAGATTATAATTAGATTTTGTTTGTAAGAGTTATTGCTCTCGCACAGTTGTTGCGTTTTGAAGGATGTGTTATCCCACATCGGTTGAGAATAAAGATGAGAAGCATTGATTATGCTATAAGAATATAATTTTGTCCCACATCAGCTGAGAATGAAAGGGAAAAGCCTTCTTTATTCTATATAAGGAGTTTTGGTGCCTTTCTTACAAGTACACCCAAGTAATACACTTTAGTTTTATTTGATTCAAATTAAATTCCTTTCTTGTATTCTCTTTAAAGAGAGTGGTGAGAAGGGTGAGAATCATATAAACTTGTAATAGTATAGGGGTGTCGAGTTAAAAGAAAGAAATTCTATATGATTGTAGAAATTTATCATATAGTGAAATCTCTTTTGAGTGGATCGTGGTTTTCTTCCGTATTTGGAGTTCCATTTTTAGTGGAGCAGCCGTGATTGACTAGCTCGATAAAGGGCAAGATGTGGTCTGATTTTACTGAATTTTGGACAGCTTGTTGCCGACTCATGGTCTTTCATTTTGACCGGTTGGATCGTGATATAGAGTTCTAGACCGTTAGTTATTGCTGCTGCACGTTACTGGGCAGATTTGGCTTCGTCGTATCGACATTGAGGCAAGTTATACTTGTTCAGTTTATAATATTTGATGAATGGTCTCGTTTTAATTTCATTTATAATTCGAATAGCAATGTTGTTAGAATGTAAATTGTCGGGATGATGGTTTGTCCGTGGAGAGGATAGTATTGTCGGCTTGAGGTAATTTAATTATTGTTCAGTCATGAGAATAATCATTATAAAGTTGAGTTATTGTATATGTTGTATGTTGAGGTTTCGTATGATGAGATTCGTATTGGCTGTTGAGAGATGTTGGTCCAAGGACTGTTGTATTGAAGTCGTTGATCGTGTGGATCACTCATTGGGGATGAGGATCCCAGGGTTTGTTTTGGATATTGACTAGCCGCGTCGATTTTTCATTGTCAGTCTGTTGTTGTTCACTTCGGTGAGTATTTTGATCCTTAATTGGATATGTGATTCTTTGATTTTCGTTTTCATGTTGCATCGTGACATAACTGGAGTCATATCTGCGTGCCGATCGGTTATGTGTAGGATTTTCAAGGCTGGCACATATAGACGTGTGATGGGGTCATGTCCTCACATTGGGCTGTGCACACGAGAAGATTACTTCGTGAGACTGATTAGGTACAAGACCATACGTGTATTTGATCGATACACGGGGTGGCTTGTGCATGGACACATTTCCGTATCGGGCGCACTGTGACGTCCATCTTTGAGCCATATTGTTTTGGTCGTTCATAGTCCATGTATGATTGGATATGTTCGACAGTTTGCGACTGGTTGTTCATACGCCCAAGGGGTATGTTCGACAGTCGAGGTTATTTCTTTGAGATCCATTATATTTGTTCATGTTGGAGTTTACCATGTTGATGGTATTCTCAGTCGTTGTTGATCTTTCATTGGTCGTGTCGGAGTTTACCATGTTGATGGTATTCTCGGTCATCGTTGATCCTTGTTGGTCATGTTTGAGCTGATCATGTTGATGAGATTCTTGGTCGCCGTTGATTCTTTGTTGGTCTTGCTTGGAGTTTGTCATGTTGGTGATATTCTCAATTGACATATTGGTTGATCTGGTTATCGATCGTACGAATGTTTGGGTTGTGCATCGATGTTTCGGATTTGTTATCAATATTTTGTGGTAGTTGATCTACAGATGTATTGTGTATGTTTGGTTCTTATCAGGATTGGTATTTGATTGTGCGGTCCGATGGACAGGATTTGGCACAGATAGATTATTTTCTGCTTATGAGTTATGATGATGTTTTGAGGATTTTGAGTATTGTTTTGGTTCAGTCCAGATGTGTGTTGTTGAGCTCATTTCGTCATTTGAGAATGCGAAATGTAGATTATGGTAAGGATTGAATTGGTATGGATTGCTTTGGATTGGTAAGGTTATGACGGTAAGATTACGTTGGTAGTATTCTTACAGTATTATTACATTGGTATGTAATTATTTATGTGATGTGATCATTATTGAGTATTGTGGCTGACCCCGTCGTGGGCTTTATTTTTAGGTACTCGGAGATCGAGCTAGTATCGGTCGTGAAGAGATGAGCTTCCCGAGTGATACTGGTTGTGGCATTATTTTGGGAATCGAGTATTCTTTTTTGGTCGTTTTATTTCCGCTGCATGTGTGTATTTCAAAATGTCTTCCGGTATTTTTACCAAATCGTGTGTACATTTTAAAATGGCTTTTTGGGTACTTAGTAAACTTAGATTATTTCGTAAAACCGATTCCCTAAATTGAGTTTTGGCATTTTGGCCTTGAATGTTTTAACGATATTTTCATGATGGTATTTTATACTTTATAAATAACTTTTGTGAGTATTTGAAAACAATACCGTCATCGGCCCTTTTTGGCATTTTTGAACATTTTTGAAAATGGATTTTAGCCTGGTGGGTTCCGGCGCGGGGCCCACGGTGCTGTAATATCCCGGATGGTTTTGGGGGTGTTACAGAAGATGGTATCGGAGCTTGGGTTTTGTGAAACCCGGGCATGTGTGTTATGTGGCTGTACTGGTACGGTAGTAGCGTGACTTTTGAAAATGATTTTTTTTTCTTTTTTTTCTGACTTTTGAGTCAAACTGATTTTTGGAGGTTCAAAAATTTTTGGATATATTTTTAAAATTTCTATAATTGCGATATTGGTGTATGTTTGTATTGTGTTGACTGTTGAGACTTCGTATGAGAGTCGTATGCTAGTATCACGGGAGATCATCGGCTTCACGCACCTGTAAGTATACTATTTTGGTTATTCACTTGTGGTGATGATTGATTGTTTTCGTGATGATTTTTGGATACTCTAGTTGAGCTATTGTCTATGACAGAATTGCAAGTTTCGAGGACGAAACTTATTTTAAGGGGGGTAGTATGTAATATCCTGAATTTTCAAGCAGTATTTTCTTCGATGATTTTATTGGAATATTGATATGGTGAATTTATTTTCGTGATTTCATGTGAATGAGATTTAAGAAGTCGGATGGTATTTTCTAATCTCGTCGAATAATCGTTGGTAGAATGCAGCGGTGTACAACATTATATTCTCTGACAAATTATTCGACGAAAGTTAGAGAAATTATCCGGATTAAGTAAGGGATTATTGAGTTGTTATAGATATATTGAAGATGCAATTATGTTCTCGGATGGTTTAAAGTACGAAAAAGTACCGAAAGTATTAGTGAAAATAAGATTGGATATTTTTGTTTGGAAAGTGTTGTGCACAAGGTTTGATTTTGGAAAATCACCATGGACTTTTGGGATGTTTGAAAATTCTGAAAATTAACATTATTATATATATTTGAGTTAGCTTTTCAACGGTTCAAACGACGATCCAATCGGGGTTCGGACTAAGAAGTTATGGTCGAATTAGTGGAAACTATTTGCAGAAATTTAGTTCCGTCAACGAACATTCACCCGTGCAGTAATGTTACAGACATAATTCATAAAAATCCAACCGTCGGATTAATATGAAATTTTGTCAGTCAGTTCCAAACACCGTAAACTATATTTTGGACGGTGGAGATTGGATTTAATGTACCATGTGACCGTACTAATTAAAAGAACGAGAGGTTCCTGTTTTCGGATTCATATTGAGAAGTCTCGGTATTTTATAGATTTACGAAGATTTAACCGTTGGATTATGCTGAATTTTGGATATGTTATTTACCAAATAGTTTGGTATAATATGAATGGTGAAGATTATATTTAGATTTTGTTTGTAGGAGTTATTGCTCTCGGACATTAGTTGTATTTTGAAGGATGTGTTTTATCTCACATCGGTTGAGAATAAAGATGAGAAGCATTGGTTATGCTATAAGAATATAATTTTGTCCCACATCAGTTTAGAATGAAAGGGAAAAGCCTTCTTTATTCTATATAAGGAGTCTTGGTGCCTTTCTTATAAGTACACCCAAGTAATACACTTTAGTTTTATTTGATTCAAATTAAATTCCTTTCTTGTATTCTCTTTAAAGAGAGCGGTGAGAAGGGTGAGAATCATGTAGACTTGTAATAGTGTAGGGGTGTCGAGTTAAAAGAAACAAATTCTATATGATTGTAGAAATTTATCTTATAGTGAAGTCTCTTTTGAGTGGATCGTGGTTTTCTTCCGTATTTGGAGTTCCATTTTCAGTGGAGCAGGCGTAATTGACTAGCTCGATGAAGGGCAAGATGTACTCTGATTTTACTGAATTTTGGACAGCTTGTTGCCGACTCATGGTCCTTCATTTTGACCAGTTGTATCGTGATTTGGAGTTCTAGACCGTGAGTTATTGCTGCTGCACGTTACTGGGCAGATTTGGCTTCGTCGTATCGACATTGAGGCAAGTTATACTTGTTCAGTTTATAATATTTGATGAATGGTCTCGTTTTCATTTCATTTATAATTTGTATAGCAATGTTGTTAGAATGTAAATTGTCGGGATGATGGTTTGTTCGTGGAGAGGATAGTATCGTCGGCTTGAGGTAATTTAATTATTGTTCAGTCATGAGAATAATCATTATAAAGTTGAGTTATTGTATATGTTGTATGTTGAGGTTTCGTATGATGAGATTCATATTGGCTGTTGAGAGATGTTGGTCCCAGGACTGTTGTATTGAGGTCGTTGATTGTGTGGATCACTCATTGGGGATGAGGATCCCAGAGTTTGTTTTGGATATTGACTAGTCGCGTCGATTTTTCATTGTCAGTCTGTTGTTGTTCACTTCGGTGAGTCTTTTGATCCTTAATTGGATATGTGATTCTTTGAGTTTTGTTGTCATGTTGCATCGTGACATATCTGGAGTCATATCTGCGCGCCGATCGGTTATGTGTAGGATTTTCAGGGTGGGCACATATAGACGTGTGATGGGGTCATGTCCTCACATTGGGCTGTGCACACGAGAAGATTACTTCGTGAGACTGATTAGGTACAAGACCACACGTGTATTTGATCGATACACGGGGTTGCTTGTGCACGAACACATTTCCGGATCGGGCGCACTGTGACGTCCATCTTTAAGCCATATTGTTTTGGTCGTTCATAGTCCATGTATGATTGGATATGTTCGACAGTTTGCGACTGGTTGTTCATACGCCCAAGGGGTATGTTCGATAGTCGAGGTTATTTCTTTGAGATCCATTATATTTGTTCGTGTTGGAGTTTACCATGTTGATGGTATTCTCAGTCGTTGTTGATCTTTTATTGATCGTGTCGGAGTTTACCATGTTGATGGTATTCTAGGTCATCGTTGATCCTTGTTGGTCATGTTGGAGCTGATCATGTTGATGAGATTCTTGGTCGCCGTTGATTCTTTGTTGGTCTTGCTTGGAGTTTGTCATGTTGGTGATATTCTCAGTTGACGTATTGGTTGATCTGGTTATCGATCGTACGAGTGTTTGGGATGTGCATCGATGTTTCGGATTTGTTATCATTATTTTGTGGTAGTTAATCTACAGATGTATTGTGTATGTTTGGTTCTTATCAGGATTGGTATTTGATTGTGTGATCCGACGGACAGGATTTGGCACAGATAGATTATTTTCCGCTTATGAGTTATGATGATGTTTTGAGGATTTTGAGTATTGTTTTGGTTCAGTCCAGATGTGTTTTGTTGAACTCATTTCGTCATTTGAGAATGCGAAATGTGGATTATGGTAAGGATTAAATTGGTATGGATTGCTTTGGATTGGTAAGGTTATGACGGTAAGATTACGTTGGTAGTATTCTTACAGTATTATTACATTGGTATGTAATTATTTATGTGATGTGATCATTATTGAGTATTGTGGCTGACCCCGTCATGGGGTTTATTTTTAGGTACTCGGAGATCGAGCTAGTAGCGGTCGTGAAGAGATGAGCTTCCCGAGTGATACTGGCTGTGGCATTATTTTGGGAATCGAGTATTCTTTTGTGGTCGTTTTATTTCCGCTGCATGTGTGTATTTCAAAATGTCTTCCCGTATTTTTACCAAATCGTGTGTACATTTTAAAATGGCTTTTTGGGTACTTCGTAAACTTGGATTATTTCGTAAAACCGATTCCCTAAATTGAGTTTTGGCATTTTGGCCTTGAATGTTTTAACGATATTTTCATGATGGTATTTGATACTTTATAAATGACTTTTGTGAGTATTTGAAAACATTACCGTCATCGGCCCTTTTTGGTGTTTTTGAACATTTTTGAAAATAGATTTTAGCCGGGTGGGTTCCGGCGCGGGGCCCACGACACTGTAATATCCCGGATGGTACTATGCAAGAATCCAGTTTTTCAAGAATCCAGTTTTTCATGATAGAACTAAACATATTGATGTTCGTTTCCATTTCATACGAGATGTTGTTGCTAAACGTATAATCTATCTTGAAAAAATACCCTCCCAATTTAATCCTTCAGATATGGGTACTAAGTTTCTACCAGTCGAGAAATTTAATTCTTGTTTGAAAAGACTGAATTTTGATTCAGTCGAATAAAAGTTTTAAACTTTGTGTTTATTAAGGGATTATCTTTGTTATAGAGTATTCTTTGTGATTACTATTAACATATTTACTTTAAGTGTAAATGCAGGTACCCCGAAACTAGGCGATGATGAATCTTCTCCGAAACCCGAAAATGTAATTTGACTGGTTGAACCAAAAAGTGGAGAAATGTTATAATTTTGGCCCAACCAGGCCCAAATATATATCTCCTAAGTGTGGTCGATACCACTTTGAGCCGGCCCAGCCCCATTGCAGCCCTTCTTTAATAGGGACCGTCCAATCAAATGTATTAAAACACCTCTAATCTGGACCGCCCAGCGAGCCCTAATAATACCATAACCCCACCCCCCTCCCTTTTCATTTTTGCGCCGCCTTCCTTCTCTATTCTCACCCTTCTCTCTCCCGTGAGTTTCCTTTCCTTTCTTCTCGGTATCCTGCTCCTGATCTACTTACCTTATTTCCCCCTCCGAGCCTTTATTGCGATGGATCTTGGGGATTTCTTGGCCCATCCTGGTGTGTATGTAAGGCTCAGCCGGGGAGCTGAGTTAAACACACCAAAAATTGAAATACCGAGTTGAATCTTGAGAATCTGAGTGAAATCTTGTGATATCTTTGTTGTGATATCTGTGAGTGAAATCGGGAAGAGATTTCTGGGGTTTCTGGGTTATTGTGAAGGTGCTACCGGGTTCACTGTTACCGGCCGACTGTGGTATTTCAGGCCTTATTCGGTCCGACGGTGGTTCGGACTTTCCTCTGTGGAAAATGTCCGTGTTGGTGTTGTAACACCCCAGAGCCATCCAGGAATATTACAGCGCCGTGGGCCCCGAGATAGAACCCACAAGGCTGAAGGAAATTTTCGCAAACATTTACAAACGCCCAAGAGGCTAACGACGGTACTATCTTTTAAAAACACTCGAAGACTTAATAAAATCCGTTTATCAAAACCGTCCTAAAATCTCATATGAAACCACAAGGCCCGAAATGCCAAAACTCAACAGTTAAAAAACATACGTTAAGCTATCGCTTATACGTACCGACAAAATAGTTTAGAAAATGATTGCCAAAGTAACCTAAGTTACCAGATACTAATAAGCCATTTAAAAATACTCACGCATCGGATAAAGACAAACAATTAAAATACTCTAGCAGCAGAATAAAACAACTGATCAGAAACTCAGTACACAAATACATGTACTAGCCAGTATCCTCTGGGAAGCTCATCTCTTCACGACCGCTACAAGCTTGATAATCCAAGAACCTAAAAAGAAAGCCCACGACGGGGTCAGCCATAATATCCAACAATGATAACCATCACATCACGTCAATAATTACATATCAATGGAAATACCAAGTAAGAATACGACCAATGTAATCTTACCGTCGTAACTTTACGAAAATCCACGATTCGTATCCTTAACAACATAATAAGATAATACCGAAATATCTGTACGGTATCTCAACAATACCCAAGGTTCTCAAAACATTATCATAACTCACTGCTACGAAATCTACTAACTCTGTCCAACCTAATCCGTTGGGTAACATCATCACATCTCAACACGATAATCGATTTTCCATCAAAGACAAATACCAAAGGAAATACGGAGCATACCTCAGAATACGCAATGCCACGGCGAATCTCGTCAATATAATTCAAGATCAGATCAATACAATATATGGACATGGTCCTAACACAAGACCTACAAATGCATACTCATATGAGAACGTCAATATGCTCACATCAATAACAACACTGTATACTTATGGCAAACCCATAATATACATATGCACAATAACAACAACGCACATGTGGTAATCCAACGATCCAGCGCAGACAACTATAGATCCCCATGATGATCCCGTCGGACCAATGCATGGTGGCATTACCTATTCAGCGATCCAGCGCACACAACTATAGATATCCCATGTTGATCCCGTCGGGCCAACGCATGGTGGACATATGACAACAATGCACAACTGCACAAAAAAACAGTACACAATGCACGACAACAACCGTGCACAAATGCATGACAACAATGATACACAAATGCATTACAACATGATCGACACAAAATGACAAAAATGATTAGAGTACTTGTACCTAGTCCTTCGAGAGCAATCTCGATGTCTAAACTATCACGAACAATTATCCTCAATACTCGACGGTACAAAATACCACGGACGGTAAATAATTCACGTCTTCGTCTATACCACAATGTATCCTCGATACCAAGTATCAACAACAAATGTAAATCATATACCTTATGATTTAATTCCCAAAACTCGAATACAACCTATAATCCCAAATCTCATGTGATTACGATTATATACATTGCTATATGAATTATAAACGAATGAAACTGAAATCATTCATTAATATTATAAACTGAGCAAGTAATAACTTGCCTCGATACCGATGAAGCCGTTACCAATTCTATTGCTGTCATCTATAAGCCCCTCGGCCCCAATCAATGCAATTCACAAACATTCCCGAACATGAATGCAACGCATAGTTCTAATCACCGAACAATAATCTCAATCTATTACAATAATCGATAAACAACAAGTTCGACAACAATCAACAATCGATAAAACCAATTGACAAACCCAACGGCTCAACAATATCTCAGTTAACCACAAGTCTGATCAAACCAACTTAAACGATCACGAATTCATAACCGAAATAGAATATACTACCCTGCCTACTGAATTAGCGCATGTTAATTACTTAACGTAGCGTGCGTTAAGTTGCTCCCGTTAGCGTGCGCTAGCCAGTAGGCTTAGCGTGTGCTAATGACATGCAGTTAAATGTATTTCGGATACCGATCAACATATGGCGATTATCAAGAACACTAAGTGATCTTGAACCAAGTTTAAAGCTATCAAAACAACAAAATCCGATATCCTTTAACATATAGGTAATCATCCAACTCTTAATCCAATTCATATATTCACATATCATCTTCTTTCTCAAATATCAACATCATGAACACCAAGAACCTTAACAACAATTCCCTAATCTAACATTACAGAGATTAATCATCAACAATGACATCAACATCCGCAGAGGAGGAGAAGGATTAACCAACTTATCTCAAGAAAACGAACCATACAATTCAAATCACACGAATCATATTAATATCATCATACTCCGGTAATCCATCTCATAATAATGCTTATCAACTTGTTTATATGATAATCATTAACTCAAGAACATCAATCTTTAATCCAAAATGAAATCCAAAGGTGAAGAGTGATTACCTTGTATAGATGAAGCATGAAGGAGAACAATCAACTTCATTTCAAGAATGATCAATAACTTCAAGAACAAGACTTTAATCCATGTTCCTCATCTTAATATTATTAAAGATCATCATCTCTCAGTGTTTGGAACCTCAAACTTCTCTCTAAAAACGCTCTCTCTTGAAATAAAGGAAGGAATGGCCGAATGAACATAATTCACATCTACAATCATATATATACTGATTGTTATTAGCGTGCGCTACTTTTCCTTAGTAGCGTGCGCTATCGTGGTCCAGAGGCGACTATTTTGCTTCGCACATCAGCTTACGTACATAATGCCCATGCAATAACGTACGTAAATTACACTGTCTAGCGCACGCAATTTCTTAGACCTTAGCGTGCGCTAATCGTAGTTAACTTGCTACAGTCCGCACCTACCCCCGTGTCCCCATATGCCGAAAGCACTGACGAGGATAAGATTCCTTTTTGTCCGATCTGCAATTAGCGTGCGCTAGTCCTTAGGTCTTAGCGTGCGTTAGTACTACATTAAAACATCCGTTGACTCGTCGGAACATGCGCCGAAAGTGGCCGGGTCCACACGTAGATTCCGTCTGAGCTGTTCTACACTAGCGTACGCTAACCTATGCTCGTAGCGTACGCTATACCTACACGATAGCGTGCGCTATACATGAGTATTAGCGTGCGCTAACAAGGTTATATTTAGCCATTTTCAGCTACTCTTGTCCAACGTCTCGACATGTAGAATACGAACATACGGCATACGGAATACATATACTCAACACATTATATCCTCAAATGCAATTATTGACCAAATACGACGATTATACCAATACTGACATCTCAGTCTTTAATTTATTTTATCCATACTGTACAGATTCCACGCTGTAAAATATAACTCGGATAAAATAATATTAAACAACAGTAGTAGAAATTCCGGATATTACATACTACACCACTTAAAATAAGTTTCATCCTCGAAACTTGCAATCCGTCATAGAAAAACAAGCAAACCGTTCAACCAAAATATTCCGAAACCATCATAACAACAATCAATCATCATTATTACTGAATAACCAAACAGTACACTTGCAAATGCGCAAAGTCGACGATCTCCTGAGATACTATCAATCACAATTCCATGAGTCTCAAAAAAAAAATATATCATCTTCGGATGAAATAATCTATCCGTGTCAAAACATGTCTGCCTGATCGCACAATTAAGTCCCAATTCTGATAAAACCGACAATACACGATACATCTGTGAAACAACTGCCCAACACAATAGCAACAAATCTCGAAATATCGACACAAAATCTGAATGCTCAGATGATCATCAGCAATGATCAACCCATAAATTAATCGAGAATATCATTGACATGATAAACTCTAATATGACCAATCGAAAGGTTAAAACGCAACCGAGAATACCATCAACATGATAAACTCCAATATGACCAACTAGAGGTCAAAACACAATCGAGAATATCATCACCATGATAAACTCCAATATTACCAACGAACGATCAACGATAATCGGGAATACCCTCACACGGTAAGCTCCAACATGATCAACATAGAACCGAAGAAACCGATATACGAAAGAACAACATTCTCAAAACGACAAACCAATCACATACAGTGGATCTCAATAAACATACTCGACTGGTGTGTAATACCCGGTTGTAATTCATTCATTATCATTCAGTGATTATCAGTCAGTATTTGTTAGGGGTGGGCATGGGACGGGATGGGACGGGCCTGGGGTCATCCCACGTCTCGTCCCGTGTAATAACAAGCGGGACGGGATGGGACGAGATTGATGATTTCATAATTTCATCCCGCGCGGGCCTTATCTCGGTTGGGACGGGACGGAACGGGACGGGACGGGTTTAGTCCCGCATAAAAAAATTCATAATATAAATTAGAAAAAAGTAAGAAAACCTATAATTTTATACATCTAAATTTGGGAAAAATATCCAACAAACTAATTTAATATCCTAAATTAAACTTTTAAAATATCAATTATTAATATTGAATACAACATATCCATTTTTTTTGAAAAACAACATGAGTTACTAACTTTATATGAGTTGATTAGGTTTGTGTATAATTATAATATATATATAGTAAAAAATAAAAATAGTTTATTGTTAAAATTAATTAAAAAAGGGTTACAAATAATAAAAATATATGGTTTTAAAAAAAAATTAAAAACTAAGCGGGACGGGACGGGCCTTATGGGCCTCAGATTTTTTGTCCCGTGTCCCGTCCCGTAGTTACTCTAATGGGACGGGACGGGACGGGCCTAGTGTTTTTAATTTTGTATCCAGTCCCATCCCGGGTAATTTTGGGACGGGACCGGGACGGGATCAGGATTTTGATTTTTTGTGCCCACCCCTAGTATTTGTCACTCAGTAATTTTCACTCATTAATAATCACTCATCATTCATGATTCATTCATTTGCGTTCATTGTGGGCGTGTTGTAACCATGTATCAGTTACCGATCGTCATTTCATCTCCGTTTGTGGATCGAGACGGGAGTATTATCATTATCATCGTGATTAGTAGTCTTGTGCTGGAAGTTTCATCTTTGGCATGTGTTGGACTTGTTCACTTTCACATACGTATGGTATGTCGGATCATTCATCAATCGTAGCGAGGAATCGGAGTTGTCGGATTTTCATCTTGTTCAGCAACGAGTTACGGCTGTAAGGATTGTCGGATACGGCCGTAACAGGCGTTCGTTGATTTTAGGCCAGTTCGGACGAATGGGACTTACGGCCGTAAGGGTTTCCGCATATGGCCGTAAGATGAGGAGTTACGGCCGTAAAGTGGGCAGGCTACGGCCGTAAGGAGTGTTCGTAATTTTCAGGATTTGTCGGACGAGAAGGACATATGGCCGTAAGGGTTGCGGCATACGGCCGTAAGATGAGGCAGGTACGACCGTAAGGCTTGGCCGGATACGGCCGTACATTGCAGGCAGGGTGCCTGGCCAGTTTCGACGAAGGGGTCATATGCCCGTAAGTTTGGCCGGATACGGCCATATTGGTCGAGTTACGCCCGTAAGGTGTGCGGGTATGGCCGTATGGATGTCGGCAGGCGTTTTGGACAAGGGCGAGTTACGCCGGTAAGTGAGGTGCGGGTACGACCGTATGGCTGTCGGCAGTTTCTGGATGAAGCCGAGTTACGGCCGTACGAGATGGCTGGTTACGGCCGTAAGGCCGTTGACCAGGGATGTTACGGCCGTAAGTTGGCCGAGTTACGGCCGTAAGTTGGCCGAGTTACGGCCGTAACTTCCGGCAGTTTATAAGGACTTGATCGGGACTTTCAGCTCATTTTCCCATTTTCTTCACTTTGTTCCAAGAGAGAGAGAGCTTGAGGGAGATATTTTTCATCATTAATCTTAAGGGTGTTCGGTTTTCATCATCTTCATTTGTTTGGGGAGCTTGGATAGTCGATTTAACACGTTTTCATCGGATCGAAGTGCTTGGATCTTCAAAGGTAATATTCTTCAACATCTTGGATTTCGATTTTGTATTGAGATATGATGTTTTAGACGTTAAAATCATGTTGTATGAAGTGATGTACGCATGATTATGGATATATATGATTATTCATTAGATTATTGAAGGATTATTCAAGAACACTTTGAATATTAGGATGGATTTGGGGGTTTTCGATTAATTGTTGTTGAAATCACGAATTTGGATATTCATTTTGGATTATTGATCGTATTGAAGATGTTTTGTTGGTTTGAAACACTTATTAGGGATTTAATGTTGGTATAATTGAGGATTGATTGTAAACAATCGGAGATTGGTCATAACGTGTTTGATATTATGCCCCAATGAACTTGGTTTAGTCATATCGACGTTTTGATGTTGGTTATCATCGTGTTTGATTCGTATGTTGAACGGATTGTTCGAAATTGTGTTATTCAAGGTTGTTCGAGCGACCGACATCTCATTTAGGACGTTGTTCGTGGAAGGACATTCTTCATCGGTGTTGAGTAAGTTAATTCTTACTCGGTTAAAAGGATATTCATTCCTTTTGTTGTTGATTCATTCATATTCATAACTCATTCATAACTGTATTAACCAAATTGAGACTTGTAATTGTCGAATAATCACTTCATTCACGAGGAACGACGGTTCCAATCATTTCATTGAGCTATCATTCACTTCACTATTATTTTTATATCGGTGAGTCATTCTTGACCTTGTCGGATTATTATTCATTGATATTCATTATGGTCATTCTCGTTCATATGACCTTTTGGGTTCATATTGTGTTGCCGGGTGCGGATGTGTGGAATTTTAAGTCGAGCACGCGATGGTCATGTATTGGGTCACCGATACATTGGACTGTGCACACGGTAACGTTTACCTCCGTGAGACTAATTAGGTACAAGGACTAGTGTGTCCGGGCACTCGTGTTGTATACTTGCACAGAATATTACGGGCGTACTATGATACTCCTCTTCAGCTTAAATCATAACTAAGGATATTTCATAACTAAAGATATATCATGATTGTGTATTTTTCAACCCTCGAGGATTGTTGTTCTGTGTAACTGACCCCGTTTGGGGATATTGTTTTCAGGTCATGGCAAGGCAAAAGCTCAGGAATAGAACGTTGACGGTGAGGAGTCCCAGTGATACTAGTAGGGGGCCCCAATCTTTTCAGTCATTCATGTTGTCGTCATTTATTTTTCCGCTGCAGATTTCTATTTGGATACTCCGTTTCATTCAGTGTTGTTTATTTTATCTTCATATAAAATATACATGTATTCGGTATTATTTTGGGTTTGTTATAATGAAACTCCTCATCGGAGTAATTTATGATATAATATGGTTCGGTACTACAATTATATTATTCAATTCATTAATTTTCATTCGCCTGGTGGATCCCAGTCGGGGGTCCACGACACTGTAATATTCGCCTAGGTTGGGGTGTTACAGAGTTGGTATCGGAGCGTGGTTTTGAATACTACCTTCCGAGTCATGTCTCATTAGAAATCATCGTCATCAGACTAGTATCATTGGACTTTTGCGTCACGTGTGACCTGTGCAAATGCCGAGCCAATCAGACAGAAGGAACTGTAAGACTTCTAACGCCATGGTATAATTTCTGGCAATAATCATTCATTCATAATTCATCAGTTAACAATCCTCAAACATCATTTTCATTTTGATCAGGACGATCATATTAACTCATTAATCACTCAATTCATTTCATTACTCAGTTGTTGATCTGGAAGATCATATCATTAATCTTGTTAACTTGTTCAAGATAATTATTTCAAGAATTTCATCAGATAATCATGTCACCTCAGTTAATCATTCATGTAATCACTGTGTTAGAGCGCGTATGCTCATTTTCATCATTTCATGATGTAAATCATAATGCGGTACTCGTACGAGATCTATGATTATCATGCGACCTTCCTACTTCAGTATGGAGAGAGCTGTCAGGGGATGCACGGGGAGAGGCCGCGGTGCGGGCCGAAACCCGGGAAATAATCACTCGCTGTTGGGAAATCATACCAAGGACTCGACTCGATCAGAAGATGTTCGGGTTGATACACTCACTTTTATGCAGGTCATGATGACCCATATGCAATTGCTCAATCATCATTGCGCCACTCTGGCCGAATTAATCGAGAGAACCCTCCCGTATGAGCCCGCTGCTAAGGAAATTACTGAGCAACAACCTTCATATATCAGCAAGAAATCAACGAAGCGTAATCGGTCCGAAGACGGTCGGTCAACCTCCAAGAAGCCTCGTGCGGGCCCTAACATTTCTGAGCGACCTCCTACGGCGCCTAATCCTGCGGGATCTCAGTCCCGAGTGGCCAGTTCGGCCATCATCTGTTTCAATTGTGGAGCGCTGGGTCATTACAACACTAAGTGTCTGAAATCGTCTATCATGTACCATAATTGTGGGATTGTTGGGCATAAGGCCCGTTATTGCCAAAGGGACTCCAATCCGACTCCGGCGGCATCTCAGGCCCCGAAGCAATCAGCGATTCAGAATCAGGTTGCTCTGTCAGCGTCGTTTAAGACGATGGAAGCGAGTAAAGACGGAGCTCATATTTATCAGACGGGAGCGTCCGGTTCGGGGGCCGGCAAGTCCCAAATTCACGCGAGGAAGGGGACCGACGATCCGGTGGCCCGAATGACCTCAGATATACTCGCAATTTTATATCAACCTGTGTGTATCCTTTTTGATACTGGTGCATCGCATTCATTCATTTCCGAATCATGTTTATATAGACTTAATTTCGATAGTCCTATTGATTGTGGACCTTATATCATTGGTCTACCTGACGATAGAAGAATTTTCGGAAATCATATTGAATTAAGCTTAATGACCGCAATTGGTTGGCAGGCCTCATCGTGGTGGATTTACCTAAGGACGATGTAAAATTGGGTATTAGTTGGATGGATCGTCATGATACCATCCTCAGTGTTCGTAAGCGCTTGGTCACTATAATTTCAGTCATTGGAGCCGAGTGTGTATTTCAGGGAGGTAATCCCCATTGTTTCAGAAGAATTATTAATATGATGGAAGCAGTGAAATTACTCAATCGAGGTGTTCAATCATTCATTGTATCATTTTCATCGATTGGCCGTTCTAAGGTAATCGAAGTGTTCAATCATTCATTGTATCATTTTCATCGATTGGCCGTTCTAAGACAATCGAAGTGTTCAATCATTCATTGTATCATTTTCATCGATTGGCCGTTCTAAGGCAATCGAAGTGTTCAATCATTCATTGCATCATTTTCATCGATTGGCCGTTCTAAGGCAATCGAAGTGTTCAATCATTCATTACATAATTTTCATCGATTGGCCGTTCTAAGGCAATCGAAGTGTTCAATCATTCATTGTATCATTTTCATCGATTGGCCGTTCTAAGGCAATCGAAGTGTTCAATCATTCATTGTATCATTTTCATCGATTGTCCGTTCTAAGGCAATCGAAGTGTTCAATCATTCATTGTATCATTTTCATCGATTGTCCGTTCTAAGGCAATCGAAGTGTTCAATCATTCATTGTATCATTTTCATCGATTGACTGTTCTAAGGCAATCGAGGTGTTCAATCATTCACTGTATCATTGTCATCAATTGACCGTTCTATGGCAATTGAGGTGTTTAATCATTCGTGGTATCATTGTTATCGATTGACGATGTACTCTCAGACGAGCTACCTGGTTTACCTCCACCGAGGGATGTGGAATTCACAATAGAATTGGAGCCTGGTACGCCCCATTTTCGAAGGCACCATATCGGATGGCCCCAACCGAAATGTAAGAGTTGAAGATTCAAATTGAGGAATTGTTCGAGAAAGGTTATATCCGACTGAGTGCGTCCCCGTGGGGAGCACCAGTGTTATTTATCAAGAAGAAGAATGGTTCGTTTCGTGTGTGTATTAATTGTCGGAAGTTGGACAGGTTGACGATCAAGATTAAGTATCCTCTACCCCGTACTGATGATCTCTTAGATCAACTTCAGGGAAATTCAGTATTTTCCAAGATCGACTTAATATCCGGATATCATCAGTTTCAAATTCGAGAGTCGGATATCGCGAGGACGGCGTTTCAAACACACTATGGTCATTATGAGTTCGAGGTAATACCGTTTGGGTTATCTAATGCATCTGCGGTATTCATGGAATTAATAAATCGGGTTTTCATCGACTTTTTGATCAGTTTGTGGTTATCTTCATTGATGACATTTTAATTTATTCTCGTGACCGGGAGGAGCACGAGTTTCACCTTCATCAGATTCTCGATGTGTTGAGACGAGAGCAACTTTATGGAAAGTTTTCCAAATGTGAGTTCTGGATGTCCGAAGTGACGTTTCTCGGGCATGTAATTTCATCAGACGGAGTGCGTGTTGATCCTCAGAAGATGGAGGCTATCCAAGATTGGTTACCTCCGAAGAATGTTAAGGAAATCCGAAGCTTTCTCGGATTAGCCCGTTATTATCGTCGGTTTGTAGAAGGATTTTCTAAATCGCTCAACCAATGACGAACCTTTTGCGAAAGGATAAGAAATACGCATGGTCCGACGCGTGTCAGCAGAGTTTTGAGGAACTCAAGAGCCGGTTAATTTCAGCACCTGTACTTTTCTTGCCACAAGGGACGGAAGGATTCGTGATTTATAGTGACGCGTCCGGACACGGTCTCAGATATGTATTAATGCAGAATGGGAAGGTTATTGCCTATGCTTCACGGCAATTGAGACCTTACGAGGTTAATTATCCGACCCACGACCTGGAACTAGCATCCGTGGTTTTCGTATTGAAGATTTGGCGTCATTACCTTTATGGCTTCACCTGTCAGATATACACTGATCATAAGAGCTTGAAGTATATATTTACTCAGAAGGAGTTAAATATGCGACAGAGGCGGTGGTTGGAACTAATCAAAGATTATGATATCGAGATCCTGTACCACCCGGGTAAGGCAAACGTGGATGCCGATGCATTGAGTCATAAGTCCATTCAGGAGAAAATGCTTGCTCGTTTAGAAGTTCAGAAGGAGCTTCAGTAGGAATTTCTTAGACCCGAGATCGAGGTCTGGCTTCAGCGAGTGCAAGGGCAACTTTGCATGTTAAAGATTTCATCGCCACTTGAAGAGGCAATCAGAGTAAATCAGGGTTTAGACCCATCATTGTTACGCATCCAAGAGGATGTGGTTCAGGGGAAAGCCCCTGGATTTGTGGTCCACGAGGATAGACTTTTGCGATTCAAGAATCGGTTATGCGCACCGGCGGATGACGGGTTGAAAAACTTGATTTTGAGAGAAGTTCATGCTACTCCTTTTTCCTTTCATCCGGGGTCCAGCAAGATATTCAAGGACTTGAAATAAAATTACTGGTGGAGTAATATGAAACGAGAAGTTGCAGAATTTTTTTCGAGATGTTTGACCTGTCAGCAAGTCAAAGTAGAACATCAGCGACCGGCAGGTATGCTGAAACCGCTCCCTATTCCAGAGTGGAAGTGGGAAGATATTTCCTTGGACTTCATCACGAGTTTGCCGACGAGTCGTCGTGGCATGAATACAATCTCGGTAATTGTGGACCGTTTAACTAAGTCAGCTCATTTCCTTGAGATTAAGGATACGTGGGGTCCCGAGAGACTGGCCCAGTTGTTCATCAAAGAGATAGTGAGATTGCATGGTACTCCTAAGAGTATTGTTTCCGATCGTGACAGACGATTCGTGTCACATTTTGGAAATCAGTTCATCATGCTGTGGGAACTCAGCTTAATCTCAGTACCGTTTTTCATCCTCAGTCCGACGGACAATCAGAGAGGACTATTCAGACATTGGAGGACATGTTGAGGGCATGCGTCCTCGATTGGAAAGACGATTGGGAAGCCCAACTACCGTTGATTAAGTTCACGTATAATAATAGTTGGCACGCTTCGATTAAGATGGCACCTTACGAGGCCTTGTACGGTCGTCATTGTCGATCTACTTTGTATTGGGACGACTTATCAGAATCAATCGGCACCGAGCCCGATATGCTTATAGCCGCCCGTGAGAAGGTAGCTTTGATTAGGAGTCGTTTGTTGACAGCTCAGAGTCGACAGAAATCATATGCAGATAATCGTCGTTGACCACTAGAGTTCGAGACAGGTGACCACGTGTTGGTCAACGTATCCCCGAGTCGAGGTATTTTCCATTTCGGAAAACAGGGAAAGTTGAGTCCGAGATTCATTGGACCGTTTGAGATTCTGGATCGAGTAGGCGAGTTAGCTTATCGATTGGCTTTACCTACGGCGTTGAGCCGAATTCATAATGTGTTTCACGTCTCTCAGTTACGGAAGTATGTTTCTAACCCAAGCCACATACTCCAGTTAGATCAAATCGAGATCGCGGATGATCATTCATATGAGGAGCGTCCTATACGAGTTTTAGAGCGGCGAATCAAACATTTGAGGAACAAGACGATTCCTTTGGTCAGGATTCAGTGGTCTAGTCACGGAATCGTAGAGGCTACTTGGGAAGTCGAGCATAGTATGCGGGAAAGTTATCCCGAGTTATTTGACCCTTAGTTTCGAGGACAAAACTCTTTTTAAGGGGGGGAGTATGTAATACCCGGTTGTAATTCATTCATTATCATTCAGTGATTATCAGTCAGTATTTGTCACTCAGTAATTTTCACTCATTAATAATCACTCATCATTCATGATTCATTCATTTGCGTTCATTGTGGGCGTGTTGTAACCATGTATCAGTTACCGATCATCATTTCATCTCCGTTTGTGGCTCGAGACGGGAGTATTATCATTATCATCGTGATTGGTAGTCTTGTGCTGGAAGTTTCATATTTGGCATGTGTTGGACTTGTTCACTTTCACATACTTATGGTATGTCGGATCATTCATCAATCGTAGCGAGGAATCGGAGTTGTCGGATTTTCATCTTGTTCAGCAACGAGTTACAGCAGTACGGATTGTCGGATACGGCCGTAACAGGCGTTCGTTGATTTCAGGCCAGTTCGGACGAATGGGACTTACGGCCGTAAGGGTTTCCGCATATGGCCGTAAGATGAGGAGTTACGGCCGTAAGGTGGGCAGGCTACAGCCGTAAGGAGTGTTCATAATTTTCAGAATTTGTCGGACGAGAAGGACATACGGCCGTAAGGGTTGCGGCATACAGCCGTAAGATGAGGCAGGTACAGCCGTAAGGCTTGGCCGAATACGGCCATACGTTGCAGGCAGGATGCCTGGACAGTTTCGACGAAGGGGTCATACGCCCGTAAGTTTGGCCGGATACGGCCGTATTGGTCGAGTTACGCCCGTAAGGTGTGCGGGTACGGCCGTATGGATGTCGGCAGGCGTTTTGGACGAGGGCGAGTTACGCCCGTAAGTCAGGTGCGGGTACGGCCGTATGGCTGTCGGCAGCTTCTGGACGAAGCCGAGTTACGGCCGTACGAGATGGCTAGTTACGGCCGTAAGGCCATTGACCTGGGATGTTACGGCCGTAAGTTGGCTGAGTTACGGCCGTAACTTCCGGCAGTTTATAAGGACTTGATTGGGACTTTTAGCTCATTTTCCCATTTTCTTCACTTTGTTCCAAGAGAGAGAGCTTGAGGGAGATATTTTTCATCATCAATCTTAAGGGTGTTCGGTTTTCATCATCTTCATTCGTTTGGGGAGCTTGGATAGTCAATTTAACACATTTTCATCGGATCGAAGTGCTTGGATCTTCAAAGGTAATATTCTTCAACATCTTGGATTTCGATTTTGGATTGAGATATGATGTTTTAGATGTTAAAATCATGTTGTATGAAGTGATGTACGCATGATTATGGATATATATGATTATTCATTGGATTATTGAAGGATTATTCAAGAACACTTTGAATATTAAGTTGGATTTGGGGGTTTTCGATCAATTGTTGTTGAAATCACGAATTTGGATATTCATTTTGGATTATTGATCGTATTGAAGATGTTTTGTTGGTTTGAAACACTTATTGGGGATTTAATGTTGGTATAATTGAGGATTGATTGTAAACAATCGGATATTGGTCACAATGTGTTTGATATTATGCCCTAATGAACTTGGTTTAGTCATATCGACATTTTGATGTTGGTTATCATCGTGTTTGATTCGTATGTTGAACGGATTGTTCGAAATTGTGTTATTCAAGGTTGTTCGAGTGACCGACATCTCATTTAGGACGTTGTTCGTGGAAGGACATTCTTCATCGGTGTTGAGTAAGTTAATTCTTACTCGGTTAAAGGGATATTCATTCCTTTTGTTGTTGATTCATTCATATTCATAACTCATTCATAATTGTATTAACCGTATTGAGACTTGTAATTGTCGAATAATCACTTCATTCACGAGGAACGACGGTTCCAATCATTTCATTGAGCTATCATTCACTTCACTATTATTTTCATACTGGTGAGTCATTCTTGACCTTGTCGGATTACTATTCATTGATATTCATTATGGTCATTCTCGTTCATATGACCTTCTGGGTTCATATTGCGTGGCCGGGTGCGGATGTGTGGAATTTTTAGTCGAGCACGCGATGGTCATGTATTGAGTCACCAATACATTGGACTGTGCACACGGTAACGTTTACCTCCGTGAGACTAATTAGGTACAAGGACTAGTGTGTCCGGGCACTCGTATTGTACACTTGCACAGAACATTACGGGCATACTATGATGCTCCTCTTCAGCTTAAATCATAAATAAGGATATTTCATAACTAAAGATATATCATGATTGTGTATTTTTCAACCCTTGAGGATTGTTGTTCTGTGTAACTGACCCCGTTTGGGGATATTGTTTTCAGGTCATGGCAAGGCAAAAGCACGAGAATAGAACATTGACGGCGAGGAGTCCCAGTGATACTAGTAGGGGGCCCCAATCCTTTCAGTCATTCATGTTGTCGTCATTTATTTTTCCGCTGCAGATTTCCATTTGGATACTCCGTTTCATTCAGTGTTGTCTATTTTATCTTCATATAAAATATACATGTATTCGGTATATTCTTGGGTGTGTTATAATGAAACTCCTCATCGGAGTAATTTATGATATAATGTGGTTCGGTACTACAATTATATTATTTAATTCATTAATTTTCATTCGCCTGGTGGATCCCAATCGGGGGTCCACGACACTGTAATATCCGCCTAGTTTGGGGTGTTACATGGTGAACATACTCCTCGGCATACGAACAACCACTCACAAACCGACGAACATATTCAATCATACATGGAGTGGGACGACCACTCAATATTCAAAACAACCAGCATGGGGTCACCATCCCCAATCTACATTTACAAAGAAATCATTCAAAAATCACTATGGTAAAAAAAACCACGCTACTACCATACCAATGGAATCACATAGCACATATCTCCCGATTTCACAAAATCCAAAGTTCCAAAATTACATCCTGTGCATGAATCTACAACACACAGCATATTCTTCTTATCCGATAAGTCAACCGATCATCCCTGGATAACCAAACTACCATACCGAAGTTCGAATCTCTTTTCCTCGTACCGTTAGCGTGTTATCCAGTTTGTGAGTCTCACTCAGAACTTCACCATGATATGCAAAATGCGTAGGTATATCAGTCATATTTTTAAAACCAGTTTGAAATCATATAGTCTCATTAGGAAGACAAATTTTCAAAAGTTCTTTCAAAAATTTCAAAACTCAAAACATAAATTTTCGTAAGACCACGAAATCCATTTTCGAAAAGATTAAATCAGCTTGCTGGTGCCAAGTATTCGATAATAGTTTTCTTCGAATCCACACGATTTCGAAGTTTTAAAATGAAAATTATGCAAATGATCGACCATATCCATACTCCTGTATGCCAATTCGGTTCGTCACCAATATCCACTGATATTCCATCGGAAAACCACACGATAGAGTTCCAAAATCTCAATATATAATCTCCGACCAAAAACTCCTTTTCCACCTATGACTCGCAACGTCAATTATTAACCCATCCTGGATCACCTCAAATATGCTATGACAAAACATTGAAACAAATCAACACAGCAAAAGACTTCCCGAGAAGTTTCATTTGAACAAGTAAATCAAAACCCCGAAAGGTAGTAATAAAGTAGAATAATGATTGATAAAGTATTTTACAATTCTCGGGAGTTTTAAGAAAACAGAAAGGCCTTTTGAAACATTAGGGTCTCAGCCCGTATCTCGTTCCGCATTGCAAGAAGTTTAAAAAGCAGAAAACCCTTTTTCGGACCTCAAGTCCGGAGTTATAAAACTATTTCAAAATCGATTGGGTCTCGGCCCAAAAATCATTTTCCGTAAAACATCCGTAAAACATTCATTTTGAAAAGTATCATTTTCAAATGCTCAAAAACAGTTCATATATCTCAAAATTAATTAACATGACTACATGTTCTTCTCAACCATTCCCAACATTCCTCCCAAATGCACAACTCCGTTTCCAAAATTTAACCGACATATTGATTTCCAAAATCATAACTTCTCAAGATCATCAATCCTGTCCCAACTCTATCACCTTATACTGTAACGCATAATATTCTGCTGAATCTCAAAGCATACCAACTTATAACGGCAATAAATCTCAATGCAATTCAAAAAAATCCAAATACTTACAGATCGTGAAGTCGACGATTCTCCGTGATACTGGCACATGCCTCGACTTAATAAAATACTCAACACAGATATTTTGAAAACACACATTTTGCAAACTCAGTTCAACTCGAGAACACAACACATCTCTATCCGAAGAAACACGTTAATACCATTTGAAAAATTTACAACAACCCCAGTACCACACTGGTAAATCACATAACGCACAAGCCCGAGTGAACAACAAAAACTCAGAACTCAAACACTTGTCAACCGACAGCTCGAATGACACGACAAAAGCACGACCCAACTCGACCCGACTGCTTAGGTTTTCACAACCTAAGCTCCGATACCATATTCTGTAACACCCCCAGAGCCATCCAGGAATATTACAGCGCCTTGGGACCCGAGATGGAACCCACAAGGATGAAGGAAATTTTCGCAAACATTTACAAACGCCCAAGAGGCTAACGACGGTACTGTCTTTTAAAAACATTCGAAGACTTAATAAAATCCGTTTATCAAAACCGTCGTAAAATCTCATTTGAAACCACAAGGCCCGAAATGCCAAAACTCAACAGTTTAAAAACATACGTTAAGCTATCGCTTACATGTACCGACAAAATAGTTTAGAAAACGATTGCCAAAGTAACCTAAGTTACCAGATACCAATAGGCCATTTAAAAATACTCACGCAGCGGATAAAGACAAACAATTAAAATACTCTAGCAGCGGAATACAACAACTGATCAGAAACTCAATACACAAATACATGTACTAGCCAGTATCCTCCGGGAAGCTCATCTCTTCACGACCGCTACAAGCTTGATAATCCAAGAACCTAAAAAGAAAGCCCCACGAAGTCGGCCATAATATCCAACAATGATAACCATCACATCACGTCAATAATTACATATCAATGGAAATACTAAGTAAGAATACGACCAATGTAATCTTACCGTCGTAACTTTACGAAAATCCACGATTCGTATCCTTAACAACACAATAAGATAATACCGAAATATCTGTACGGTATCTCAACAATACCCAAGGTTCTCAAAACATTATCATAACTCACAATTACGAAATCTACCAACTCTGTCCAACCCAATCCGTTGGGTAAAATCATCACATCTCAACACGATAATCGATTGTCCATCAAAGACAAATACCAAAGGAAATACGAAACATACCTCAGAATACGCAATACCTTGGCGAATCTCGTCAATATAATTCAAGATCAGATCAATACAACATACGGACATGGTCCTAACACAAGACCTACAAATGCATACTCATATGACAATGTCAATATGCTCACATCAATAACAACACTGTATACTTATGGCAAACCCATAATTTACATATGCACAATAACAACAACGCACATGTGGTAATCCAACGATCCAGCGCACACAGCTATAGATCCCCATGATGATCCCGTCAGACCAATGCATGGTGGCATTACCTGTCCAGCGATCTAGCGCACATAGCTATAGATATCCCATGTTGATCCCGTCGGGCCAACACATGGTGGACATATGACAACAATGCACAACTGCACAAAATAACAGTACACAATGCACGACAACAACGATACACAAATGTATCACAACATGATCGACACAAAATGACAAAAATGATTAGAGTACTTGTCCCGAGTCCTTCGAGAGCAAATCTCGATGTCTAAACCATCACGAACAATTATCCTCAATACTCGATGGTACAAAATACCACAGACGGTAAATAATTCACGTCTTCATCTATACCACAATGTATCCTCGATACCAAGTATATCAACAACAAATGTAAATCATATACCTTATGATTTAATTCCCCAAACTCGAATACAACTTATAATCCCAAATATCCTGTGATTACGATTATATACATTGCTATATGAATTATAAACGAATGAAACTGAAACCATTCATTAAATATTATAAACTGAGCAAGTAATAACTTGCCTCGATACCGATGAAGCCGTTACCAATTCCATTGCTGTCATCTACAAGTCCCTCGGCCCCAATCAATGCAATTGACGAACATTCTCGAACATGACCGCAACGCATAGTTCTAATCACCGATCAATAATCTCAACCTATTACAATAATCGATAAACAACAAGTTCGACAACAATCAACAATCGATAAAACCAATTCACAAACCCAACGGCTCAATAATATCTTGGTTAACCACAAGTATGATTAAACCAACTTAAACGATCACGAATTCATAACCGAAACAGAATATACTACCCTGCCCGCTGAATTAGCGCACGTTAATTACTTAACGTAGCGTGCGTTAAGTTGCTCCCGTTAGCGTGCGCTAGCCAGTAGGCTTAACATGCACTAATGACATGAAGTTGCATGTATTTCAGATACCGATCAACATATGGCGATTATCAGGAACACTAAGTGATCTTGAACCAAGTTCAAAGCTATCAAAACAACGAAATCCGATATCCTTTAACATATAGGTAATCATCCAACTCTTAATCCAATTCATATATTCACATATCATCTTCTTTCTCAAATATCAACATCATGAACACCAAGAACCTTAACAACAATTCCCTAATCTAACATTACAGAGATTAATCATCAACAATGACATCAACATCCGCAGAGGAGGAGAAGGATTAACCAACTTATCTCAAGAAAACGAACCATACAATTAAAATCACACGAATCATATTAATATCATCATACTCCAGTAATCCATCTCATAATCATGCTTATCAACTTGTTTATATGATAATCATTAACTCAAGAACATCAATCTTTAATCCAAAACGAAATCCAAAGGTGAAGAGTGATTACCTTGTATGGACGAACCATGAAGGAGAACAATCAACTTCATTTCAAGAATCATCAATAACTTCAAGAACAAGACTTTAATCCATGTTCCTCAGCTTATTCCTGTTAAAGATCATCATCTCTCAGTGTTTGGAACCTCAAACTTCTCTCTAAAAACTCTCTCTCTTGAAATAAAGGAAGGAATGGCCGAATGAACATAATTCACATCTGCAATCATATATATATACTGATTGTTATTAGCGTGCGCTAGTTTTCCTTAGTAGCGTGCGCTATCGTGGTCCAGAGGCGACTGTTTTGCTTCGCACATCAGCTTACGTACGTAATGCCCATGCAATAACATACGTAAATTACACTTTCTAGCGCACGCAATTTCTTAGACCTTAGCGTGCGCTAATCGTAGTTAACTTGCTACAGTCCGCACCTACCCCCGTGTCCCCACATTACAACATCCGTTGACTCGTCGGAACATGCGCCGAAAGTGACCGGGTCCACACGTAGATTCCCTCTGAGCTGTTCTGCACTAGCGTACGCTAACCTATGCCCGTAGCGTGCGCTATACCTGCACGATAGCGTGCGCTATACATGAGTATTAGCGTGCGCTAACAAGGTTATATTTAGCTATTTTCAGCTACTCTTGTCCAACGTCTCGACATGCCGAATACGAACATACGGCATACGGAATACATATACTCAACACATTATATCCTCAAATGCAATTGTCGACCAAATACGACAATTATACCAATACTGACATCTCAGTCTTTAATTTATTTTATCCATACTGTACAGATTCCACGCTGTAAAATATAACTCAGATAAAATAATATTAAACAACAGTAGTAGAAATTCCGGATATTACAGGTGTCAATTTCTAAGGTTTTTTCGGAAGATCTGAGCCTACTCATCACGTTCCAAAAAAGGGGTTTTTCGATCCTTAAATTTCCCTTATTAATATATATTCGTTATATATATATATATTCTGTCTTATTATACTATATATATATATTCGTTATATTTATATACATAATTTGCTGCCTATAAACAATCGTCGTGTTAATTGAATCTGTACTTTGTGTTTCAGATTTGTTCTGGACCAGATCCGGCAGCATCAGGTTTCGTGTTCATTGATATAATTATATTGGTTATAATTAAAAGTTCATTTAGTTGGCCTGTAATCCTTAAACCCTATCCCGTAAGAATATATCTTGTAATAGTTATATTCGGTAATCCGCTGTATAATCGATCATGTTCAATTTTGGAGTATCCGACTCGTTACCCAACAGTTTGCAAATGGAAATGGTGGTAAATGTAAATTTACGCATTCCCCATTATGTGTAGTAGCTAGGGGTCGGGAACATGTAAAGCCATTGATCTTCAACGTAACGCAGAACACGTTCTCTCATTCAGGTTCACACAATATGCGTACTTGGATTTGGAACTTCATCTCATTTCCCCTTCGTATGAAGGTTGCGACAGAAAGAGCATCCGCCATAAAACTTAACCACTTGTTATTTTCTATGAATTATAGTGTTAACTAATTTTATACAATAACATAGTTGTGATTAAGGTGCCGTTGTTGATGACCTTTTTTACAAGATTACACTACATCCTTATAACAGAACACATGGGATTTATTAGCAACATAACATGGAATGCATTCAGAAGTTGAATACTGTAATCATAAAAGAAAGTGATCACTCTTTATTGTGGTTCAAGCAATCTCTTCAAGTGCAAAAAGAAGAAATACTAATTATCTTCTGTTTCATAATCACATACACACATAGCAAGCGGGAACATGCCTAAATAGAGAAAGGAAACATACGAAAATGGTTGAAGGCCTAGAAAAGTAATAAAAAATGTAATGTCTTACTGGGAGCAATAGTGCAAGAATGCAACAAACATACGCAATTAGTGTGGCTTACCTCCTTAGGTAATAAACTATCTAGGTATATTATTGTTATCTGTGGGTGTTGGAAATAATGGAAATGTATAAATACAAGGAGAACAAATAATAGAAATGAAAACTTATGACGTAAATGCCAAGGCGAGAATTGGATTATCTCTGCGTAAGACAAAATTGCTCCGCACTTGTGCACACGGTCTATAGCAAATGTCCCCAAGATACAACGACAATCTTTGAATGCGAAATGCTGCACCGCGGGTCGTAGTACCGGTCGAACAATATAGGTACTCGGGATTGAGTATAGACTCCTAGACTTCCACTAGGATGATGAATGAACCGAGTAGTCTAATATGAATGTAATGCTCGAATTTGTAGACGAATCTCTGTTCGAATGAGTGTGTTCGAATTAATGTTTAACCATCAACTGTATGGGCCTATTTATAGTCATAAGTGACTTTTCGCGAAGTGGTGTGACCTTTCATCCCACCTTTAATCATGAACTAATGTGTTTGTTCATGAAAATGTGTGATCCTTCATCCACCATTAAACATGAACCAATGCGACTTTTCATGAAAAGGTATGATCCATTTTCCATAATTAACCACCAAATGTGGCTATTCGCGAATGGGTGCGACCTAGTAACTACCAAATATTATCTTATTTCAAGTATTATTATTTATAATTTAATTGCTCATTCATCCGAATTTGGATATGAACAAATAAATACGTAAAATATATCTACTCGAAATAAATACCATATTAGAATATGGTTCTACTAGGATTTTCATATCAAAATTTCTAAATATCCCTCACACGAATGACGATTAATGCAAATACAACGAACTTAGTCCCGACGACCTGTTATTGCTTCAGGATAGGTGGTAGTTAGCCTTGAACCTCCCTTAGTATAGTGTTATCGGATTTACTCGTTGCTCGGTGAACGCTATGTCTTGAACCGGTCAGCTTTTTTGTGTAAACCTAGACAATAACACACACACAATAACAGATCTAATATCTCTTGTTCTTATGTTGTGTCCATTTTTGGCCTTGAACCATTCTTGGATTCATAAGTATTTTGCATATTGTAACGTTTAGAAGTGGCCACACTTCTTACTGTTGGAATATAAAATGCAGCGGAAGCTAGTTGGTGAAAATATTTTATAAACGGTTTTATAAACTAACCAACATAAAAACCAGATCTATTTAGGCTTGTAAATCAATTAACTAAATAGATTAATAAACAATCAAATAAATATATTTACGCATGGGAGTCGGTAATTAATACCTTTGACGCGAAGTGGTAGAAATTACCTCGTTGGATCGATCGAACACCTCCTTGTATTCATCCTTGATCTACTTGTATTTCTACCTCAAAGTCTTCTAGAGTATATCCCGCCTATTATCCGGATGTCATGTGGGCAACAATCTAACGGGCTACTGATAAGTGTCAGTTTTATACACTTATCCGTGATTTGTATTGATATATTTCACCCATAATTATGCTAGTCTACTCGTTTTTGCTTTAAATTAATTAGTTTTTTTAATAATTTTATTTTTATAGGATGAAAATATAAATTTAGCCTTAATCGGATTGAATTACTGATTTACTCAAGAAATATCATATTTATAACATATTATCTATATTGAGTTTTTATGTATTCATGTTGTAGAGCTTTTCAAGACGAGTTCGGTAGTCTTTCCGGATTCAAAATCAGACTTATATATCAAAAGTTATCATCCGAAGAAGATTTGGGGCGAAACGCAAGAGTCTAAGAAATTCTGGGCTGAAAATGAAGTCTGAAAATCCATATGGGCGTAATATCATAAAGTTACGGGCGTAACTCACACAACAACTAATGTGCAAAATCCGTAGCCATGTTACGGCCATAACTCAATGTTACGGCCGTAAGTTCTCATAGTTACGGCCGTAACTCCTCAATGTTACGGCCGTAACTCTTGACAGATTTTTGATCATTTTTAATCTTTTATAGTTTTGGTCAATTATTGAGGGGATGACTGGCCTTGATCCGATCTAATATAATAATGCTGGAGTTTTGGAGCTATTAGATGACTTTAGGTGTATAAATAGACCCCTTAGATCCATCATTAAAGATCATTCATCTTATTATTTTCTCACTTTGTAATACTTTTTCTTTGTGTGAAGAACACACTTGTGTTGTTGAGAGAGTGTATGCAATAGTGGTTTAGCTTATGTTGTTGAGGGAGTTTATTGCTTCTTTCTCCTTTATCTATTAAGGGAGTTAGTATCAATTCTTTCTCTTTTTCAACTAATAATGACCACTCAAGCTTCTAATATGTTGAATAAACCCTTCATGGGCTAAGTTATCCTTAGTTGGGATTATAAACAAGGTTTGTCATGTTATTTAAGTTTGTATAAAGATCTATTATGGATTACTTATTATTGTGTGTGATTTTCATTGTTTTACCAATCTTTATTTATTGGCTAATAAATGATGAATTTATGGTCTTCACATGTTTCGAAAGAAAATATATTTGATTAGATCAAATGATCTTCACTCTAAGTTGTTCTAGGGGATAGAAATATACCTCTAGACCTTAGATGATTCTTTGTGTTAATATTCGTAAAACCTAATGCTATGTATTGAAGCCAATCAACATAGAAATATAGTGGATTGATTCAATATATAAGGGGCATTTTGACATTCGAAAGAGGAACCGTCTTTTTAAGGAAAATCGAATCTACACAACATAATAAGTAAATACATCTTATAATCTCATATACATCTTCTATAAGTAATGATGAACTAATTTTGTAATCCCAACTATTTCATTTTACCCTTTTATTAATCTATTATTAGTGCAATCTTTCATTTCCTTTAAATTTAGAACTATTATTGCATTTTCCTTGCAATTGTCAAACCAAACTCTTAAATTGTGTGTTTCACTCATCAAAATCTCTATAACAAATAGATAAATAGTATATAATTCAATATGTAACCTAACTTCCTCGTGGGATCGATAAACCGGACTCAAAAATTCTACTTACTACTTGATACGATATCGTGCATTTGCGATAGTTACACAAAAGACGTGTAAAGTTTTTGGCGCCGTTGCCAGGGAAGTATAAGAGTTATTTTGAAGTATTACATTATTAATTATTGTTATAAATATAACTTTCTCTTTGTTGTTAATTCTCTTGTCTATGCAAAGGACGTACAATCACGATTTAGTTTCACTAGATCCCGAGATTGAAGACACATTTAGAAGAAGGCGAAGAGAACAAAAAACACGCATTATTTCTTCACCATCAATGGCGGACGAATCAAACCCACCCCTCCTCCAAGAAAATGATAACGAAATAATTCCTCCGGTAGGGGGAATACCCAATGCTCAAAACATTCAACATCAACAACATCCTATTATGCCGAAAATAGATGAAGACAACATGCTCTTTGGGGAATTCATGAACTCCCCACCTTGAGCGTGCAATCAAGTGTGATCTATCCATCATATGGAGTGGACAATTTTCAAATTCGCCCCGATGTCATCAATCTCTTCTCCAACAACAACTCATTCTATGGAAGAACCGACGAGAATCCATATATCCATATTAACCGTTTTGTGGAGATTTGTGGAAATTTCAAATATCCAAATGTAAATGACGAGGCGATAAAAATGAGACTTTTCGTGCACACTTTGAAGGACAGAGCAAGAGAGTGGCTAGATACTTTGCCACCACGAAGCATGACAAATTGGCCCGAATTTGTTCAAAAATTCACCACTAAATACTTTCCACCAATAAAAGTGGCGAAACTCAAATACGAAATCTCTACATTTTGTCAACAAGATTCGGAGTCATTTCATGAAGCATGGGAGAGATACAAAAGATATGCTACGAAAATGTCCTAACCATGGTTTCAATTTGGGAGCACAAGTCAATTACTTGTATTCTGGACTCTTACCTACATGCCGAGCCAATGTCGATTCATCATCAAATGGTTCACATGGAAACAAAACTATGAGAGAGGCTTATTATCTTTTTGAGGTTATAAGTGAACAAAGTGCAAGATGGCCAGACAGAAATATCAAAAAGAAACCAAATGGCGTTTTCGAAGTGGATTCTTTTTTTAAAGGAAAAAGCGTCCAGAGTGGACGGGGGGTTGAGGCGGGACCCACCAACCTGTGGATAAGGAGAAATCAAGAAATACAAAGTATCAGCCCCGAATTATGACCAAAAATGGGCCATAATTCGGGTCCAAACATCGAAGAAATCTACGACTCGCTAAAGAAATACAAAGTGCACCACAAACCGTGGGCTAATGTGCGGACCCGTAGACTAAAATAACTTAACTCCGAATTATGACAAAAAATGGGCCATAATCCGGAACCTAAAATCTAAAGTGCCTACGGCCCGCTAGATCAATACAAGGTGCACCACTGAAACTGTGGGCTAATGAGCGGACCAATAGGCAAGCAAGCAATCAAAAAATAAAAACCTATCTAAATCTAAAAGAAGGATAACCAAGCTGATCCATCCGTATAAGGGAGAGAAGAAACGGAGGAGCAGTATCGTAAGTATAAGTCTGAATGCCGAGGGACGACATGCCGAGCTCAGAAAGATAGTCGGCCGGCCTGTTGCCCTCCCGGAAAATGTGAGTGCCTCTGAACTGAATATCTCTGAGAATGTGTCGGATACGCATATGAGTGTGACGAACCTGCCAAGAGACCCGATGGCCAGATGATAGCAGGGTCACCACAGCAGCAGCATCAAGCTCAATCCAAACATGTCTCGATCTCTGGGAAGCTAGAATCAAACCAATCGCCAACGCCTGGACCTCAGCATCAAAACTCGAAGAGGCCTGAAAAGAGGAATGGAAAGCAAGAAGGAGCTTTCCGTGGTGATCTCTAATCAGACCTCCCCCACCCGCAATCTGTGTGTCTCTATCGAACGAACCATCCGTGTTCAGCTTGATCCAAAGGGTCTCTGGTCAAAGCCAAACCACCGGGATGGGGCGACGAATCTGAGCGGGGGAAGATGTAGCGCGCTGAAAACGATCAGGCGGCGAGCAACCCGCCCAGAACTCAGATGAAATAAGCCCCACAGAAGCCAATAAAGCAACATGGCGCTCCACCTGCACAATAACATGAGACGAAAGAAAAGTAACTGCCCTATGCTTTGCACTATTCCTTTCTGTCCAGATGAACGAAAGGATCAGACAAGGAATAATGAAAGCCGCGTGCCTAAAGTGTGTGCCGTGTGCGAAAAAACTCAGAAGCTCAAAGATATTCTGAGTATGGGGTAGGGATAGATGTGTCCAAGCGCCAAAATACTCCCACACATCACGAGCCACATCACTCTCCAAGAAAAGGTGGGCAATGGTCTCGGTATGGTAGGTCTGGGTAAGGGTATGCGAGCAGCACAAACATCTAGAAGCTAGTGAAACGCCCCTTCTCTGTAGAATGTCATGAGTCGATATCCGTCGCATGAGAAGTCGCCAAATAAACACCAAAGTGGTCGGTGTAAGTAAAGCAGTCCAGATGGCCCCGTAAACAAGATTAGCCTGACCCCTCACCCTGATGTGAGACAAGCCGACGACAATGAGAACGCACCCGAAGAGGTAAGAGTCCAGCACATACTATCCGAATCCTCCTCGGCGATGGGAATCGCGGAGATCTCCTGGATGAACTGAGGGGTAAATCCTAGCTCCTCTCCAACAATAGACTCCAATCTACCCATGTCCCACGTCCCATCAACCCACAACTCATGAATCCTAAGATGGGGTCTACTAGTAACCTGATAAAAAGAAGAAATAGGCCTATCCCAAATCCAAGTATCATCCCAAAAGCTGACCTCCCCACTGCCACGACCAAGAGTCCAGCGGATGAACTCCTGAGCCTCAATACCCACTCGGAGGAGACGGCGCCAAGGGTGGCTGGCACGATATTTAAGAGCGGTACGCATAGGCATATAGAAACCAGCAAAGCAATTTCTGCGGAGCATAAACTACGCCCACAGAGACGTGCCCGCGCGAAGGCGCCACCAGAGCTTATAACTAGAAGCTCTCGCCGTATCCGAAAGGCTCCGAATACCGAGGCCTCCCTCAGAGACCGGATGACAAATCTGCCGCCAACTGACCCAATGCGTCTTTCTCTTCGGACCAACAGCACCCCAGAAGTATCTCGCAATGATCTGCTCGAGCTCCTTGATAATGTACTGTGGAGGGTCCAACACCTGAAGTAGGTGTAGAGGAATCGTGCAGAGAGTGCTCTTAATAAGAGCCAAGCGTCCCCCAAAAGCAAGGTGGCGATGGGACCAACTAGAGATCCTATCCAACATCCGTTGCTTCACCCCAGTAAAGAGCTCTCGTCTCATAAAGCCTTTGTATAGGGGCACACCAAGATAGGTGATGGGGAGATCGCCCTGGCGAAAACCAGTAAGATCGTGAACTCTATGATGCCAATGAGATGCATGCTTAGGAGCAAGAATAAAAGTGCTTTTCTGGATACTAACCATTTGGCCCGAAGCCATAGAGTAGTGATCCAGGAGACGCACAAGATCAACGAGACCATCATCCATATCCCGTGTGAATATAATGATGTCATCGGCGTAGGATAGGTGCGAGACGGGGAAAGGCCGTCCAGCCGTCCTATACCTCATCAAAGGATGGTCTCGAATGAATCGGTCCAAGCAGCGCGATAAATAATCAGCGGCAAGCACGAAGAGCGATGGAGAGATAGGGTCGCCCTGACGCAAACCCCGACTAGAGGCAAAATAGCCGGACGGACTGCCGTTCACCAAAATGGAGAACGTGCAACTCTCAATGCAATGACGGATGAACAAAATTCATCTAGCCGGGAATCCCATCCTCACCAGGACCTCACGTAAAAACTGCCAGTGAACCCTATCATACGCCTTAGCCATATCAAGCTTCAGCGCAAGGTTCGGGACACCATGAATGTCCGTGACGTGGAGGTCGTGAATATGTTCTTGGGCCAGAAGGATATTATCAGAAATAACCTGCCCATAAACAAATCCACTCTGGTTCGGAGAGATAATCAGAGGGAGGAGAGGAGCAAGCCGAGCGTTAAGGATTTTCGTGATAATCTTATTGGTCACATTACACAGACTAATAGGCCGGTAATCTGACCAACCGTTCGGAACAGGCTTCTTCGGGATCAAGACGACAGTAGTCGCCGTGAAAGCCGGAGTCATAGGATGACCCTCAAAAACTCGAGCACAGCCCCCTCCACGTCGGAAGAGACAATCTCCCAACAATGATGAAAAAATAAAGACGAGAACTCGTTAGGCCCAGAAGCGCTGTGAGGATCGATATCAAATACCGCAGAACGAATCTCCTGGGGAGAGGGTGGGACACACAAACTATCAGAATCAAAAGAACAGGGGATAGAGGGAAAACAAGTGTCATCCGGGGGGCGAGAACATCACCATCGGATGTAAGCAGATTCCTAAAGAAATTCACAGCAGATGATCGGATGTCCGACTTGATTCAAAGCCACCATCTAGAAGAATTGAATTCAACATTCAACCATTCAACATTCCACATTCAACATTCAACCATTCAACCATTCACCATTCAACATTCAACCATTCACATTATCATTTCATATTGTATTTTTTTTCTATAAATAGATTACTCTTCTATGTATTAAGTCATCTTGAAGTTAAGAAATAAATTGAGTGTGTTTAGAAAAAGAGTTCTCTCTTGTTTCTATCTCTTATTTCTATACCATATTGGTACCGGAGCAAGTTCTTAGATCCCGGAGTTAAGTTTGAGTGAAAAAATCAACGGAAAGTTGAGTGTTTTTTGGTGAGAAAGAGTCGTCTGCCAAAACTCCACTTTGCGGCCATCTTTTCACAAAACTAACGCCGCCATCACGTCCGCAACTTCGAAAAACCTTGGGAATCCAAGTTTCGCGTCCAACGGAGCCTCCACCCGCCGCCACGAAGGTCACCGGAAAATTCGCCGGAAAATATCTCGTAGCCGGAAAATCCACCGGAAAAACTCCACTCGCCGGAAAGCGCAGAGCTGCCGTCGAACCGCTGCCGGAAAAAAAAACTGTCAGAAATTTGAGGTTGAAGACGACGCCACATCACCATCCACATCATAGTGCCACATCACACCATCAACCACTCTCTTCACGCCATGTGTCAAGAGAGCCACCTTAGCGCCACCTCATTGCACACCACCTCACTACCACCTCGCTGTGACATCATCAGTCAAAATTTGACCAGTCATAGCCAGAGTTGACCCGAAAAAAAAAAAATGCAGCCGCAAAGACAACCTCTACGAGATATTGAAATGGCGGACATGCAGAAACAAATTCAGGAATTACAAGACGCGTTGCAGGCCCAACAAGTCTTATTAAATGAACGCCAACAACAGTTAGAAGATGAAGACTCTTCGAGTGATTCTTCAGCACCTAGAAACCGACGTCCCCAAAGACCGCCGATTAGACATGATGACATCAAAGTTGACATTCCTGACTTTGAAGGAAGACTTCAACTGGATGATTTCATTGATTGGCTTCAGACAGTAGAAAGAGTGTTCGAGTACAAGGAGATTCCAGACGAGAAAAAGGTAAAAATTATTGCTGTGAAGTTAAAGAAATATGCTTCTATTTGGTGGGAAAACCTTAAGAAAAGGCGAGATCGAGAAGGAAAAAGTAAGATCAAGACATGGGAGAAAATGCGAAAGGAATTAACCAGAATGTTCCTTCCTCCTCAATATTACCAAGATAAATTTATCCAACTGCAAAATCTTCGTCAGAAGAATTTATCAGTCGAAGATTACACAAGAGAATTTGAGAAGCTGATGATGCAGTGTGATATACAAGAAAAAAAGGAGCAGACCATTGCTAGATATCTTGGAGGATTAAACACCGATATTGCTGATCGTGTTGAACTTCAACAATATTGGTCGTTAGAATATGTTATTCGTCTTGCTATACGAGTAGAGAAGCAATCACCCAAAATATCCACTTATAGAAGTTTCTCTCCATCAAACCAACCACCTTACACCCGCAAAACACCCACCAACCAACCAAGTTCCTCCAACCAACCCATTGTCAAACCCACTTCTACTGAGAACAAAACCAAGGCCATCAAATGTTTTAAATGCCAAGGTTTTGGTCACATTGCCTCCAACTATCCAAACCGAAGAACTATTACAATTATCAAAGGAGAAGCCTATGAAGTATCTGAGGAAGACGAGGCTCGAGAAGAATCCGAAGGAGAAAAGGATATAGATCCAATATATGATGAAGAAATTACTGTTGCTGACCATAGTGAATCTTTAGTAATCAGACGGAGCCTACATACAATGACCACAAATGAAGAACCTTGGTTGAGGCACAATATTTTCCACACCCGTTGCACTTCCGCTAAAAAAATTTGTGATGTCATTATCGACAATGGAAGTTGCAAAAATGTCGTTTCGAGTTACATGGTAGAAAAGTTAGATCTACCAACCCAGATTCATCCATACCCCTACAAGTTGCATTGGCTCAATAAAGGAAGTATAGTAAAAGTTGACAAACGATGCCTTGTGACATTTTCAATTGGTCAGAAGTACCAGGATCAAGTTTGGTGTGATGTTGTGCCTATGGATGCCTGTCATCTTCTCCTAGGCAGACCATGGCAGTATGATCGTCGAGTACTTTATGAAGGTTATGCAAACACCTACTCTTTTGTCAAAGATGGGGTAAAAATCAAGCTAGCTACTCTGCCGCTGAGTGAGCTTGATAAAAACAAGAATGAGGTCAAACCGTTGGTGTCCCTAGTCACGAAGGAACAACTGAAAGAAGCTGTAGAGGAAGTTCAAACCATGAGCCTGATTCTATTATTCGAGTCAAATAAGGAGACTACTATTTAAGTAGAAATTAAACAACTACTTGAGGAGTTTCCCGATGTGGTACCAGAAGAAATTCCATATGGACTGCCACCAATGCGAGACATCCAGCACGCCATTGATTTCATTTCAGGAGCAGTGATTCCAAACAGACCAACCTACAGAATGAGTCCTCGGGAGCATGCTGAAATTCAAAGTCAAGTGGAAGAACTATTAAAAAAGGATTAATACATGAAAGTGTTAGTCCGTGTGCGGTTCCTGCCATTCTAGTCCCTAAGAAAGACGGAAGCTGGAGAATGTGTGTTGATAGTCGGGCTGTCAACAAAATTACCATCAAGTATAGATTTCCAATTCCCAGACTTGATGATTTGCTAGATCAGATACATGGTTCCACTATCTTTTCAAAGATTGATCTTTGAAGTGGATACCATCAGATTAGAATTCGACCCAGAGATGAATGGAAGACTGCCTTTAAAACCAGAGATGGTCTTTATGAATGGACTGTTATGCCTTTTGGGTTATCCAATGCCCCGAGTACATTCATGCGACTCATGAATAAAGTCCTCTGACCTTTTATTGGTAAATTTGTCATCGTCTATTTTGATGACATTTTGATCTTTAGTAAGGATAAAGACGAACACTTGGAGCACCTTCGACAAGTGCTACAAACTCTTCGTGAACAAAAACTCTATGCCAACTTGAAGAAATGTTCTTTCTTGACCAATGAAGTTAGTTTTCTTGGTTATATCATCACCTCTGAAGGCATACGAGTTGATCCTGAAAAGATAGAAGCAATCAATAGTTGGTCTATCCCACAATCAATCCGTGAAGTAAGAAGTTTCCATGGATTATCTTCTTTTTACAGAAGATTCATAAAAAATTTCAGTTCAGTTGCCGCCCCACTTACATATTGCATAAAAGGAGACAAGTTTCAATGGACCGAAGCCGCGCAGAAAAGTTTTGACAAGCTGAAGAAATGTTTGACTGAAACACCAGTATTAGCTCTTCCCAATTTTGATCATGTATTTGAAGTTAGCTGTGACGCTTCCAACACTGGAATTGGTGCTGTTTTAAGTCAAGAAGATCATCCTATAGCCTTCTTCAGTGAAAAGCTCAACGATTCTAAACTCCGATATTCAACATACGACAAGGAGTTTTATGCAATTGTTCGTGCTTTGCACCATTGGAGTCATTACCTGCTGAATAAAGAATTTATTCTTTATTCTGATCATGAAGCTTTAAAACACTTGAACTCTCAACAGAAGATTAGCCGTCGACATGCTGCTTGGAGTGAGTTTTTACAGTCTTATCCTTTTCTGATCAAGCACAAGGCTGGAGTTCAAAATATTGTTGCAGATGCCCTCAGTAGGCGCCATACTCTGCTTTCTACCCTCCAAACAAAAGTAATTGGCTTTGAAATGATCAAGGAGTTGTACCCGGATGATCATGACTTTCAGAAAATATGGGATGCTACTGAATTGCAATCCTCCCAAGATTACTACAGGCATGAAGGATTTTTATTCAAAGGGAAAACTTTGTGTATTCCTCAATGTTCACTGCGAGAAGCCATTATCTGGGAAGCCCATGACGGAGGATTTGCAGGTGACTTTGGCCGAGATAAAACGGTGGCCCTGGTGAAGGAGAATTTTTATTGGACAAGACTGGAAAGAGATATCAATCGGCATATACAACGATGCAGAATTTGTCATTTGGCTAAATCTAAACGTCAAAATACCGGATTATATATGCCACTTCCAGTACCAGAATCACCATGGGAAGATGTTAGCATGGATTTCATTCTAGGACTACCACGAAGTCAATGCCAGAAAGATTCAATCATGGTTGTGGTAGACAGATTTTCAAAGATGGCTCATTTCATTCTCTGTCAGAAGACTAATGATGCTGTTCAAGTTTCTGATTTGTATTTCAAAGAAATAGTCCGTCTTCATGGAATTCCAAAAACTATCACTTCTGATCGAGATGTGAAGTTTTTAAGTCATTTTTGGAGAACTTTATGGAAGAAGATGGGAACTAAGCTTCAGTTCAGTAGTGCCAGTCATCCACAGACAGATGGACAAACCGAAGCTGTCAACCGTCTATTGGGAAATTTACTTCGAAGTTTTGTTGGTAAAAATTTGAAGCAATGGGATCTTATTCTTCCTCAAGTTGAATTTGCCTACAATAATTCAACTAATCAAGCCACGGGAAAATGTCCATTTGAAGTAGTATATGGCACCCGACCTCTTAGTCCACTTGATCTGACTCCGTCAACCGACAAACAACAATTCAGTTCAGATGCAGATAGTCGAGCAAAGGAAATCAAGAAACTACATGAACAAGTTCGAGAGAGGATTCAAAAACAAAATTCAAAATATAAAACTCAGCGTGACAAACATCGGAAGAAACAAATTTTTAAAGTTGGAGATTTGGTCTGGATTCATTTGCGAAAAGAACGTTTTCCAAATCAACCAAATGCCAAGTTGTCCCCTAGAGCTGATGGGCCATTCAAAATTGTCCAGAAAATCAACGGCAATGCTTACAAGGTGGAACTACCTGGAACATATGGTGTTTCTGCAACTTTCAACGTCGTTGATCTTTCGCCTTATTTAGATAATGAAGCAGATTAAACTCGAGGGCGAGTTCTTTGTAACCCGGGGAGTATGATTCAAAGCCACCATCTAGAAGAATTGAATTTAACATTCAACCATTCAACATTCAACATTCAACATTCAACCATTCAACCATTCACCATTCAACATTCAACCATTCACATTATCATTTCATATTGTATTTTTTTTCTATAAATAGATTACTCTCCTATGTATTAAATCATCTTGAAGTTAAGAAATAAATTGAGTGTGTTTAGAAAAAGAGTTCTCTCTTGTTTCTATCTCTTGTTTCTATACCACGACTCTACAGCGATCGTCGTACCACCATCCTCAATGCTGTGAATATGCAACTGGCAATGCTTCTGCTTCGCAAAACCCTGAAAGAACCGGGTGTTGCGCTCACCCTCAGTAACCCAACGAATCAAGGCTTCTGCTTCGTAAATCTTCCTCCATAGAGAGACGAAGATGGTACTCAGCACGAAAATGGTGCATAGAGGTTCTACTCTCCGGAGTAGGATCCGAATCATAACGCCGCTCGGCCTCGTCAGCAGCCCTCAAGGCCTCATCCAACTTCGTATGAAGGTTTCAAAATGTACTGGCCGGTTCAACTGTTGACTGCGCTTAACCCTAAGGAGTTTGTCCTGTAGGTTACACATGCCAAATAATCCAGTCGGGGTAAGCCAGACCTCCCTAGCAGTGTCCAGGAATGTGTGATGCCGGATCCACATACTCTGGAAACGGAATAACGACTTGTGACGAGTCGCAGAGAAGTGACACTAGATAAGAAGGGGCACATGGTCCGACCGAAGTCTAGGCAGGTGAGTGACGGTAGAAACCACAAATACGTTCGACCATGCTTCATTAAATAAAGCACGATCAAGCCTTTCCCTCAAACCATTGCGCTCCCAAGTGAAAATATCGCCCTCGCAGCCCGCATCAATCAACTCACAGTCAGCAATAGCGTGTGCGAAGTCTAGAATCTCTGGAGAACGGTCTGTGGTACTACCCTCACGCTCATGTGAATGCAAGAAGATGTTGAAGTCACCGCTGACTAGCCACGGCAACCCCTCTACTTCCAAAGCAATCTTACGGAGGGTGTCCCAAAGGGCGTAACGACCAACATAGTTAGTGCTGGCATAGACAAAGGTGACATAAATCGACTGAAGAAGAAGGGGGGAAGAAATAGAAAGATGGAGGACTTGATCGGTATCCAACAAAACTTGGTGCTGAAAGTTAGGGGAAGAAAAGAACCAAATTTTTTTAGACCGATTATAAAGTCCCGACGCAAAACCTAAAGAACGAATATAAAAATCAAAATTAGCATTGGAACCCATAGGTTCTAAAATGCCAATAAAAGAAAACCTATGAACACGGTTGAGATGTCGAATGCGCTTCTGTGCTCCGGTGTTAGCCAGACCACGAGCATTCCATGTAAGAATGGGTATCGACATAAACTAACCAACCAACTCAGACAAAGACCTAGGACGCTGACTGGAGCGGCCCCGTCTTCGAGGTGTATCCTGATGTTCCCCCTTTCAAGGGCGATGAAGATCGCCCCTTCGAGGAGGAGGAGGGTCCGCGAGAAGATGTTCTTCCTCGTGTGGAAATCGAGGAGTCGGAAGCAACTTTGCCCCTAGTGGTGACACCAGGAGCAGCAGTAGAAGACATCAGACGTCTCTTAACCGGGGGCTTCAGTGCCGTCGTAAGAGGCACCATCGCCGAGAAAGAGAGACTGGACTCAGAAATCTCAAATTGGGTGCGTGTAAGACCACACTCAGTCTGAGATAGAGAAGGAAAAGAAGAAGAAGGGAGTAGGGGGAGGCTCGTAAACCACCATGGCAAGGGTCTCAGGCTCCACGATGATCGGATCATCCGTGCAGCCCTCACCATCATGGCGGGGGGGGGGGGGGGGGGTAGGCTCTACGAGTCTAGAAAAGTGTGGGACGGTAGAGGACTTCGTGTCGTCCTCTAAAACACGCTCAATATCGCTATCTCGACCACCGTCATCACTACCAAACAGGCTCTCTTTATTGCCCACGCTAATAATGTCATCTGTGCCTACTAAATCCTCTTCCTCTCTAGTAGAGGAGTCTAACGATGCAAAGTACGAGTGCTGCCCGGTGGCAGCCGTACCCTTGGGGATCATCCCCGTCTCTCTAGCTCCTTTTTTGGTAACGACCTGCCAAACGGCAGGCTCCTTCCCTTTAGCGGTCTTAGAAGCAGCCTGAGAGGTATTAGCCTTAGGGGCTTTAGTAGGGGCTGGCTGTGCCTTATGTTGTCTAGATGTGACAACAACAGGCTTCTTACGCTAGGGCGGAGGAGGCCGTTCTTTGTTGCCAATGATGTAGCAACTGGACGGGTCGTGCCCCACATGAGAACAAAGAGAGCAATACAATGGAACTCTCTCGTAGATGATGCGTTGCGTAAGAATGTGATCATCAAATTCAACTTCAATCTCGAGCACTCTGGGCGCCATCAGATCAATCTCGACACACACGGGCGACTGAAAGTCGTGAATGTGTGGCCGTTGGGGCATCAACTAAAATGGTATTGCCAACAGCCTTGGCAATCGTGTATAATGCACGTGGATGAAATAAATGCAAAGGCAGACCCGGAAGTCTAATCCAAACCGGGCAGATCGAAGTCTCTGTCCTTACCGAAAAACTAGGTGACCACTTAAAAACACGGACAGGACAACCAGAAAAATTCCAAGAGGTTCCTAACCAAATACGTCTAAAATCCTTATCATTATCAAACCTAATCGCTATATGACAATAATTTATCCAACTCCAACTAAATTTACCCCTCAGTTTCATGTCATTCAAACCCGTAGTCACATCTCGAGGGTAGGGAATAGCATGCGAGAATTTAAGAATCAGAGTGCGTTCCCATGACGCAGCAAGAGTAATCATATCAAAGGAAGAAATGGTAACACGCGTTTTCTCGATTACGGAGGAGAGAGTACCAAAAGGACTAACCTTAGCTCCATCGAAATTAAATGATTTTGTTGTCGAACCGGGCTGGTTGTTTAGTATATTTTGAGTAATATTTTTATTAGTATTTTATGTATATAATTGTGTGTTTTGTGTGATAATTTATTCGTTTTACCATATATTTATATTATTTCATTTTCTTAGAATTTTCTATAATTTTATGTCATTTTTGGATAATTAATTGGAATTAAATTATATCTGCAGGTTAACCAACCGGTAGAAGACAGATCAATTGGTTCAAGGGCGATATTTTTACAAAACTCAAATATAGTCACGACTGGTCTCACTTTATTCGTCTCGTCGAGACGATCGTTTTAAAAAAAAATTCATCCAAATCCGAGTTCGTATGAAGAAGTTATGACCGTTCGAAGGATAATTAAATAGACGGACCATATTGTGCCACGTGTCAACACCTGATTGGACCGGAATTTCAACTCTGTGCTGATGTCATCCATGACATCAGCACTCATGGCAGCCGTGTATTATTGTTGGGGGTGGAATTTTTAATTGTAAAAATGATTATTTTATTGATTTTGAAGTAGTATAAATAGGGGATGATTGTGTAGTGTTTGGGGAGGAGAAAAAAGGAGAAAAAATAGAGAGATATTATTGTAAGGGAGAGAAAAAAATATTGTGTAATAAAATTATATTTGTGTAATAATATTATGGAATATTTATTTATTTGTGTTGTTATTATGAGTGAGTAATTTTCTTTTACTGGGGTTATGATGAAACCATGTCTATATTATTATTAATATTTATATAATAATTCCAAATAAATATTTTTAACTATTATGATTTTCGCTTCAATAGGGGAATATTATTTCATCAATTATATCACGTATTTTTGATAGTTATAAATTCACCCTTTCTTTGTGATTATTGATATTAGTTAATTTCTTTGATTATTTGTTTTCCATTAAATTGGATACATATAATGCTTAGAAATTACATTTTTAAGCGAAGGAAAATCTATATTTGAATTATAATTTTGTACTTATTGTCAAATCTATAGGAAATAGTGAGATTGATTTAATCTATTCCCGAATTTCTTGGAATTAAAATATAAAATAAATAATAAATAGACATTGGTGGACTCTAAACCCTAGTAAATTATTTAAAATCAATTTATCTAAAATCTACTAAAAATTAATGTTATTTAATCCAATTATTATAACCATTCAAAAATAAATTATTTGGGACTAGGTTAGAATTTAATATAATTTGGTTCAAAACGATAGGAATCATTTGACTTCACTAGTATAGTCCTCCCCGTGGAATCGACCTTGCACCGCATATCTACATCGAACAAATCGGCGCTTGCAGTATAAGACTAAAGAATCAAACCAACAACAAGTTTTTGGCGCCGTTGCGAGGCGCAAACGGGCAGTACACCGTCGTCACCAAGTTAGTTGAATTCTTCTACTAGTTATTTATTTGACTGCTTTTCTTTATTATTATCTGTCTTTTTAATATCTGTTAGTTGTAGAATTTATTTTATTCATAAAGAAAAATCTGAAAAACTTTAAAAACTTTTAATAATAAATATAAGTAATAATAATAAAATCTACAGTTCATTTTCGTAAAAATAATAATAAAAAAAAATTAAAAAAGTCCAAAAATATATAAAAATATAAAAAAAATCTGAAAAACTTTAAAAAATTCAGAACTTATTTATTTTTATTTTAAAAAAAAAAAGAGATCTGGAAAATACAAAAAGTTTCAGATTTTAAGGTAATATTTTTGTAATTTTGGTATATTAATATTATAAAAATCAAAATGTTTAATAAAAATTTGAAAAAATAAAAAATAAAAATAATAAAAATAAATTAAAAATAATCTGGAATATTATTTTCCGTAATAAATAAAAATCTGAATTATTTTATTTTATTTTTAAAAGTAAAACTCGCTAGTTTTATTAAAAATTTAATTTTCATAAAAATCTAAAAAAATCAATTAAGAATTAATAATTTAAACAATCTGGAATATATATAATAAAATAAACTTTCTGAACTTTGAATTTTTTTAATAAAAACAGAATTTATTTTTTTAAAATAAATTACAATATTTTAATAAAAAGGGAAAATACTAAAAAAATTAAAAGCCTGAAAATTTAAAAAAAAAAAAAAACAGAAACGATAATTTGTAAAAAAAAACTATTTCTATTGTTTGCATAAAATAAAAGTTTGTAATTTTAATTTTTTAATTACCTTTTTTAAAAGGTAAAAGCTTTACCTTTTATAAAAACTTTTATAAAAATTGTTTTAAAAGCTGTTTGCATAAAAAGCTGTTTTAAAAATCTGATTTTTATATAAAAATAAATAATATATCTTGATATATATATATATATTAGCTCAATATTATTAGTCTAAAAATATAATAAAATTATAATAAATATAAAAATATAAAATAAATATAAAATAATACAAAAAAATCAATTTTTTTTTTTAATTTTTATATCTTGTCTTTAGTTCTAATAGAATCTTCTAGTGGTAAATTTAGATTGTGTTTTTAGTTGTTATTTTCTACTTACATTATTCTTAGACATTTAGTTTAGTTGTAATATTTCTCGTCGTATAATTTAGTTTATCAATAGATATTGCTTCCGTAGATCAATTAGTAAATTTATTCCTTTGCAATCTATTACATCCTATAATTTTAGTAATAATTATAATAATTATCATTATTATTAATAATAATAAAAATATAAAAACTCAAAAAAAAAATAATTAAAACAATAAAATCCTTTAAAAGATTCAACAAGGGATTGATATTTTTCACTCACTACTTTGTTCGATTTGAATAGAGAAAAGCTAAATATCAATCTTGTACAAACTGATTTTGAAAATCGATTGAATTTTGGCAAAAAGGCCTCATTGTACATGCCAAGAAAGTTGGATTTTAAGTGCGACCAGTGACGCCTCCAACGATCTGGAAGCTCGATCGACTATCATAATTTGGTTTGTATGCAAAATTAAAAAAATTGTAATATCGGTGAATGCAAGTTTGGCAACGAAATAATAAAGGTCGATTAACGAGAAGAAGATTGTCCTTAACTAAAATTGAAGTTCAACAAATAAAACCGATACCAAAAATGGACGAAATCGAAAATCGGAATAATCAAGTTGCAAAAGAAAAAACTTTAATAGAATATTTTTCTCCAGTGAGTGCTAATTCTCCCTCTTGCATAGTGTTGCCTACGACTAATGCAACTCATTTCGAACTTAAACCATCAATAATTCAACTTCTTCCATCTTTTCACGGTTTGGAAAGAGAAGATCCGTATATGCATGTCAAGGAATTTCTCGATATTTGTTCTACTTTCCGATTCCAAAATTTCTCTCGATGAATCATCAAACTTAGATTATTTCCATTTTCTCTCAAAGATAAAGCAAAATTCGCTAAATTCTCTTCAAGCAAGAACAATTACTAGTTGGGACCAACTAGTGAATAAATTTCTCGCAAAATTTTTCCAATGTCCAAAATCGATAGTCTTAGAAGAGAAATATCCGAATTTTTCCAAAAGAAAATGAAGAATTTTACGAGTGTTGGGAAAGATTTAATGATTTAATCCTTAAGTGTCCCCATCATGGTTTTGAAATATGGCGTTTGGTAAAATATTTTTATGACGGTTTAACTCCAAACAATCGCCAATTAATCCAATCAATGCATGGTGGAAAATTTCTTCACCTTATTGGAGACGAAGCTTGGAATGCACTTGAAAATATGTCAATTAATTCACAACAATGGAATTCACTCGACTCTAGAGCCAAATCGATGCATACGACCCCAAAAAAGGTGGAATTTACGAGGTTAAACAAGATGTTGAAATAAAATCTACTATAGATGATTTAGTACGAAAAGTGGATGCGTTAGTCTTGAAGCAATCCATCCCTCGTCAAACTCAAAAATGAATTTTGCATTTCATGTGCGGAATCATTTCATTCATCTCAATCTTGTCCCTCGGTCCACAAAATCAAGAAATTTTTAATGAAGAAGTCAATGTGTTACATTCATATGGAAAATCTTCTGATACCCATTTGCTCCAACTTATAATCCAAATTGGAGGAATCATCCAAATTTTTCCGAAGCAAAATATGCCTCCAATGAATCAAGGAGGACATCAAATGAATATGCCAAATCAACAAAATGTCCGTCTAATCAATATCCTCCAAATACTTATCAAGATCCTTCTATAGTGCCAAAGAAACCATCTTTGGAAGATACGTTGCAACAATTCATGCAATCTACTCAACAAATGTTCCAATCAACTCGGCCAAGTCATGCAGTCAAACTCACGAAGCTATTTCTAAGCTTGAAACACAAATTGGTCAACTTGCAACAACTTTATTTGAAAGAGAAAAGGGAAAATTTCGAGTCACCATCCCTAAACCTAAAGGACAATATGAAGTAAACTCTTCTAACGCAGTTCACCCATAACTACCCTTAGAAGTGGAAAAGAAATACAAAAGCCTGAATATGATCCTAAGAAAAATCAAATGAACCACAAGTTTCAAAACCAAAAGATTCTAAGGAAAAAGAAAAGCCTTACGTTCCAAAAGCTCCATTTCTGAAAGACTTATTCCAAAAGATAAAAGTGTGCAATACAAAGATATAAAGTAAAAATTAAAACAAGTTCGAATAAATATTACATTACTTGATGCTATTAAACAAGTGCTGCTTATTCTAAGTTCTTGAAAGATCTTTGCCTTGTAAAAGAAGAACAAATGTTCCAAGAAAGGCATTTTTAGCTGAACATGTTAGCTCAATAATCCAAAATAAAACTCCCGTTAAGTATAAAGATCCTGGTAGTCCTATAATATCTTGTGTCATTGGAGATCACATCATTAAACGAGCCTTGCTTGATTTAGGAGCCAGTGTGAATTTATTACCATATTCTGTTTATACACAACTTGGATTAGGGGAGCTAAAATCAACATCCGTGATACTTCAACTAGCTGATAGATCTATAAAAATACCTCGAGGAATCGTAGAGGATGTTCTGATTCAAGTAGATAAATTCTACTTTCCTGTTGATTTTATAGTCATAGACACTGAACCTGTTGAGAATACCAAAGATCAAATCCCTGTTATTTTAGGAAGGCCATTTTTAGCTACTTCAAATGCATTAATTAACTGTAGAAATGGCATCATAAAATTTTCTTTTGGAAATATGACTGTTGAACTAAATATGTTTAACATTTCTCAACAACATGATGATCTTGATGATGTCTGTGAGGTAAATATGATAGAGAGTATGGGTCCTTATTTCTTTCCAAAAATGGATGATGATGATCTTTTTGAAAGCTGTCTTGCTCATTTTGGCTCAGATTTTGACATCGACAATTCAATTAATGAAGTAAATTCTTTACTAGAGTCTACACTATTATTGGATAATCATAAATGGAAAGCTAAAACCGAACCACTTGAGAGCCAAATGAATAATGAAGTAACTATTGAGGATTCAAAGATAGAGCTCAATCCATTACCTGAATCTCTAAAATATGCATTTTTAGGGCCATCGAAACCCCACTGTCATCATAGCATCTGATTTAGATGAAGAACGAGAAGATAAGTTAATCAATGTTCTTAAAGAACATAAAGAAGCAATAGGCTGGACCATCTCCGATATTAAAGGTATTAATCCTTCTATATGCATGCATCGAATTCACCTTGAAGAAAATGCGAAAACTTCCCGAGAATTTCAAAGAAGACTAAATCCTAATTTGAAAGAAGTTGTAAGAGCTGAAATAATCAAACTCTTAGATGTAGGGATCATCTACCCTATTTCGATAGCTCTTGGGTCATCCTGCTCATATGGTTCCAAAGAAATCGCATAAGCGTAATCACGAATGAAGAAAATGAACTTGTTCCAACCAATTCAAGCTGGATGGAGAGTCTGTATTGATTACGTAAAATTGAACTCGTTACAAGAAAAGATCACTTTCCACTTCCTTTTATTGATCAAATGCTAGAAAGGTTAGCCGCCATGCTTATTATTGTTTTCTTGATGGATATTCGCTATAACCAAATTCCCATTGCTCCCGAAGATCAAGAAAACCACTTTTACTGTCCTTTCTAACTTTTGCTTACCGACGAATGCCATTTGGTGCAGGTAATGCACCTGCTACTTTTCACGGTGTATGATGAGCATTTTTCCGACATGGTTGAGCGTTTTTGGAAATTTTTATGGATGATTTTTACGTATTCGGGTCTAGCTTTGATGAATGTTTACACCACTTAACCCAAGTGTTGGTTAGGTGTAAGGAGAAGAATCTTGTCCTAAAGCGGGAAAAATGTCATTTTATGGTTAAAAAGGAATTGTCTTAGGACATGTGATTTCGAAAAAGGAATTGAGGTGGACAAATCTAAAGTTGATTTAATATCCAGCCTTCCACCCCCATGAACGATTAAAGAAATTCGGTCATTCTTAGGCCATCTTTGGTTTTTACCGTCGATTCATCAAAGATTTTAGTAAAATCTCAAGGCCATTATGTAATTTACTTTCAAAAGACACACCTTTCGTATTTGATGATCATTGTCTAAAAGCTTTTAAGACACTCAAATCTATGTTGAGCTCGCACCTATCATCAAATCTCCAACCGAATCTTCCTTTTGAAATAATGTGCGATGCATCCGACTATGCCGTCGGTGTAGTATTGGGTCAAAGAGAAAATAAATTACCAATCGTAATATATTATGCAAGTAGAACTCTAAATGATGCCCAATTAAATTATTCTACAACCGAAAAGAATTGCTTGCGATGCTTTTGCTTTAGACAAATTTCGACCTTACTTGATTGGTTCAAAAGTCATAATTTACTCCGATCATGCCGCATTAAAATATCTTCTTTCTAAGAAAGATGCTAAACCTCGCTTGATCCGTTGGATTCTATTGTTACAAGAGTTTGACTTAGAAATTCGAGATAAAAAAGGTGTTGAAAATGTTGTTGCCGATCATTTGTCTAGGCTAATCGTGAATTTTCGATAAAGAACCTCCCATTAATGAAACTTTCCCTGATGAACAACTCATGTCTGCTTCTCAAATACCTTGGTATGCGGACATTGTCAATTACCTTGTTACCGGTAACATGCCATCTCATTGGAATAATCAAGATAAAACAAAAATTTTAAACGAAGTAAAAATTCTTTTGGGATGATCCATATTTGTTCAAATATTGTCCCGATCAAATTATTAGGAGATGTGTGCGAACATGAACAACAAAATATCATTTCCTTTTGTCATGATCATGCATGTGGAGGTCATTTTAGTTCAAAAAAACAAGCGCTAAAGTTACGCAATGTGGTTTTTATTGGCCAACACTTTTCAAAGATACACATTCATATTGCAGCAAATGTGATAGATGTCAAAGATTAGGTCGAATTTCTAAACGAAATATGATGCCTTTAAACCCAATTTTAATTATTGAAATATTTGATGTTTGGGGCATAGATTTTATGGGACCTTTTCCAATTTCTTTTGGCAATCTTTACATCCTTGTGGCCGTCGATTATGTTTCAAAATGGGTAGAAGCAATTGCTTGCAAAACAAATGACCACAAAGTCGTGGTAAAATTTTTGAAAGAAAATATTTTTTCCAGATTTGGAACACCACGAGCAATTATAAGTGATGGAGGAAAACATTTTTGTAATAAATTTTTGAATCATTTATTTAAAATATATGGTGTTACACATTAAGTTGCTACTCCTTATCACCCTCAAACAAGTGGCCAAGTTGAAATTTCAAACAGAGAAATCAAACATATTCTTGAAAAAACTGTTAATCCTACAAGGAAAGATTGGTCTTTGCGATTGAATGATGCATTGTGGGCTTACCGTCGCTTTTAAAACTCCCATCTAATGTCTCCATTTAGGCGTGTCTTTGGAAAACCATGTCATTTGCACTGTTGAATTGGAACATAGAGCATCTTGGGCCATAAAACGATTAAATTTTTCATTAGACATGGTGGAATTCATAGGAAACTTCAACTAAATGAATTGGAAGAAATCGAAATGATGCGTACGATTGTGCAAGGAAATATAAGGACAAAATGAAATTTTTCATGATAAACACATTTTGAGAAAAACTTTTCTCTGGTCAAAAAGTCCTTCTTTTAACTCTCGTTTGTTATTATTTCCGTGCAAGTTACGTTCACGGTGGTCCGGTCCATTTATTATTCATACGGTCTATCCTCACGGAGTCAGAAATTGAAAATCCAAAAATGGTAATATTTTCAAAGTGAATGGTCAACGGTTAAAACCATATTTGGAATTAAAATCTTTTGAGGTAGAAGAGATTCTTCTTAAGGACCCGATATTGTGGATTAATACTCCATTGTGTTTGCCGGTCAAGTGGCGGATAACGGTACTCGTGGCTAGTAAAGTCGGATTTTTGGTTTCCCACAATAACCGATTTTGTAGATATTTTTATTTTATTTTTAATTATGGAAGAAACTTTGAAAACAATTGAAAAAGATTTCCCTTTCTTAGCAAAAAGTCATTTTGAAACTTTACCAAGCGAGTTGAAAGAATGAGGTTGCTTATGAATAACGGCATACCTTTTGATATTCGATTCATTATTGAAGCCAAAGTGAGAATAGCGGGTGAGTTCACGGAAACACCAACTAGATTTTTACCAGGCTTGGAAAAAGTTCATATGCCAAGAAACGACGAGCAAAGAAAATCGCCGTTTGCTACAAATGTGCTAGGTGGAACTGTGATTCAAGATGTCGATCTTTAGGAATTCCTTCCACAAACAGAGAAGATAAAATTCGGTTCATCAAGGATGGTCCGAATAAGGAGAATTTAGATGATATCGAAATTTCTCTTGACACGCATCCTAGTGGACTCGTACATTACGGGATTCGATGTTTGTGGAATAAATTCAAACCGTAATATGAACAACGTCTTGGGAATCGACGTTAAAAGACCTGTTTGCCAATTTGTAAGAAAATTGGATGGGAAGCTTCTCCCGACTCATAGAAGGCGTTTAAGCCGTTTCGAACGTAAAATCAGAGGAAGATGTGAGCCACAATCACAACTACCGTACATACACGTGAGTATCTTTATTTTTGTCGGTTTTTAGATTTTCTCAATAAAAACGTGATACGCAATAAATGCATTCATTATTCTATTGAGTAGTTGAAGCGCAATTAACGCGGTCACAGATTTGATAAATCTTTTTACTTTATTTTGCATCTATAAATAAACATTGCGGTTGTTTCTTTTACGCATCCCTCAAACTTGTATTCTTTTCATTATCTCTCTAAGTAATTTTCTTTTCAAAAAAAAATGGAATCATCATCTTCCGCAAAAGATTTAACTCCATCTGCATTTTTGGTGGAGCTAGTCATGGGAAAGAGGCTTGCTTTCTTGACGGCCCACAACTTGGGTCGTACCTTAGGAAAAAAATGCATTCATGTAGTTTACGGAGGAGGAAGTCTAGGATTAATGGGACGTCTGCCGCTTCGCCTATCTGGAAGGAGTAAGAGTGTTGGGAATCATTCCAAAACCTCCGTGAAAGTAAAATCACGGAGCAACTATTGGAGATGAGTTCAGAGTGTGAATATGCAAGACCGCATAACTCACATGATAAATAATGCCGATGCCTTTATCACCCTTCCGGTGGTTTTGGCACTCTTGAGGAACTTTTTCATGTGGTTACCAGAGCCCACTAAATGTTCATACGAAACCAATAGGTCTGCTAAATGTCAATGGTTTCTTCGATGGTTTACTATCTTTCATCAACTACTCTTCGAAAAGGTTTTATTTCGAGCGTGCTAAACGAATCATAGTTGTTGCAACAACAACAGAAGAGCAGATAAAAAAACTTATTGCATTTGTTCCATAACCAGACCCAGCGCTAGCTAATATTGTTAGGATGGAAGAATTCACTGTTCGGAAAAGCAAAATTCATAAATTACTTTCCCTATGATATCCCACTTCATCCCTCTTGTTATTTTTACTTTTTAGCGAGTGTAAAAATCGTGAAAATGATGGCAGCTTAAGGAGTTTTCTTTTCGATCTCTTGACGCGCATCTATCCACGATTTATGTATTGTTATTTCTATTACTGTACTTTTCCGTTTGTTTTTAATAAAAGCATTGATGGCGGCGTAAGGCGACTCTTGAACTCTCTTGAAGCGCATCTAGGTTGTTTGTGTTATACTTAGGGTATATATTTTCTTTTGTTGTTTTGCCACACTTATTTCTTGCGAGTCCAAAAAAAAAAAAGGCTTGAGCAAAGCGTCGTCTTTCATAAACAGGGAAGTCTTATTTAAACCCTTACTCCATTGTTCTTTTTACACAATAAGGATATTGTTTATCATTAAGTGTGGGGAAGGTGTATATCTATATCTATATCTATATATATATATATGCAATATTAAATAAAAAAAAAGGGCTGAAAATCACGGCACCATTTTCTTGAGAAAACGTTAGTGAAAAATCATTTTGGGATGTTTCTTGGTTTTGATAATGGATTTGGATGAAGGTGTATGGGATTCAAGACACAACACCCTTTTGTGAGTTTTGAGCCTTAGAGCAATCCTTATATATACGCTCTATATTTTTTGTTGTGTGGTCAAACATATTGTGTTCATTCTAGAACTTGCTCATTTATACATTTCGAGACTACATTCATAAACTCTTGCATTGAGATGATAAAGGCAATTAGGATTAACCCTTGTTGGCTTATATTTTTCCCACCCATTACATTTTATCCTTAGAAGCCCCATTGAGCCTGAGCCTATTTCTTTGATCAAGCACATTACTTTAGCCATTATCCATTCTTGTTGATGACTCATCCATTTGCACCCTCTAGTCAAAGATTTAATTGTGAACTAGATGTGTGACAAATAGGGCGATGTTCATAAGAGTATTGTGGAGATTAAGAGCTTTTGTTGAAAGTGAAAGGGTGTGAAGTACATTGGAGTATTGAACCAAAAAAATATAAATAAAGGCCAAAAAAATCTAAAAAAAAAAAAAACTATAAAAAACAAAAAAAAAAAAAAAAAAAGGGAGGTCAAGTGCGAAAATCATCACTATATATACATAAAATAGCACTTGAACTATCCTTTAAGTGATACATAAATCCTTCCAAGATCCATTGCATACTTTTCCATACACAAGAGTATGACCTTACCAGATGAATATTCAAATACCATGTATGAATAACTTGGGGATGATGGGTTGAGAGTTTTCATTACGAAGGGGGTGTTGATTGTTATTTGTAGGATTTGTTATGCATCTAAATTCACAATTGATCTTGGCTAGCAAACCTCATAATTTTCCCTTTATCCTACCCATTCCCAAAGCCACGTTACAACCAAATGAAAGACCTTTTGATTTATGCATGAGTTTATTTTTAAGTAGTGGAGATTTGATTTTTGACCAAGCATATGGTAATGACACATTATGCTTTGATATGAGTGAACTCTTCTCGAATATCCCGTATATACACTTGAGTGAAGAGTGATATCCATTTGTGAGGGTATTGAATCTTTTGGCATTCGATTCTCAATGAAGTTGTTAGAATTTGGTGCGGCATCCTATTTTTCTCCGATCTCACTTGGGTCATGATCACTTGTTCTCTCTTGATATTGGTTTTGTCATGATTTTTTCAGCATATGAGTATTATAACTCGGGTATAAGATTTGCAGGGACGTGCAAAAGATAAGTGTGGGGAATTTGTTTAGTATATTTTGAGTAATATTTTTATTAGTATTTTATGTATATAATTGTGTGTTTTGTGTGATAATTTATTCGTTTTACCATATATTTATATTATTTCATTTTCTTAGAATTTTCTATAATTTTATGTCATTTTTGGATAATTAATTGGAATTAAATTATATCTGCGAGTTAACCAACCTAAGACAAGACAGATCAATTGGTTCAAGGGCGATATTTTTACAAAACTCAAATATAGTCACGACTGGTCTCACTTTATTCGTCTCGTCGAGACGATCGTTTTAAAAAAAAATTCATCCAAATCCGAGTTCGTATGAAGAAGTTATGACCGTTCGAAGGATAATTAAATAGACGGACCATATTGTGCCACGTGTCAACACCTGATTGGACCGGAATTTCAACTCTGTGGCAGCCGTGTATTATTGTTGGGGGTGGAATTTTTAATTGTAAAAATGATTATTTTATTGATTTTGAAGTAGTATAAATAGGGGATGATTGTGTAGTGTTTGGGGAGGAGAAAAAAGGAGAAAAAATAGAGAGATATTATTGTAAGGGAGAGAAAAAAAAATATTGTGTAATAAAATTATATTTGTGTAATAATATTATGGAATATTTATTTATTTGTGTTGTTATTATGAGTGAGTAATTTTCTTTTACTGGGGTTATGATGAAACCATGTCTATATTATTATTAATATTTATATAATAATTCCAAATAAATATTTTTAACGATTATGATTTTCGCTTCAATAGGGGAATATTATTTCATCAATTATATCACGTATTTTTGATAGTTATAAATTCCCTTGCTTTGTGATTATTGATATTAGTTAATTTCTTTGATTATTTGTTTTCCATTAAATTGGATACATATAATGCTTAGAAATTACATTTTTTAAGCGAAGGAAAATCTATATTTGAATTATTATTTTGTACTTATTGTCAAATCTATAGGGAAATAGTGAGATTGATTTCAGAATCTATTCCCTGAATTTCTTGGAATTAAAATATAAAATAAATAATAAATAGACATTGGTGGACTCTAAACCCTAGTAAATTATTTAAAATCAATTTATCTAAAATCTACTAAAAAATTACTGTTATTTAATCCAATTATTATAACCATTCAAAAATAAATTATTTGGGACTAGGTTAGAATTTAATATAATTTGGTTCAAAACGATAGGAATCATTTGACTTCACTAGTATAGTCCTCCCTGTGGAATCGACCTTGCACCGCATATCTACATCGAACAAATCGTGCGCTTGCGAGTATAAGACTAAAGAATCAAACCAACAACACTGGTGTGCGAAACCGGGTTACGTCGAGCTATGTTTATTGTTGACGATTTATGCGAAGGAGGGCTCCGGCCGTAGATGTTCGGATGCAACCGGATCGGGCAGGCGAGCTATTGTTGTCGGAAGTGAAGTGGTTGCCGGAATTTTGCAATGGGTTGCTGGAGCTGACTGGTTGTAGTTCTGGAATGCCACTGATGATTTGGAGTGGGTTAATTATGGGGTTGGGCTGAGGTTGTTTGATTGGGTCAGGTTTGGAAGGGTGGAGGTCAACGGGCTGAGGGTGTTGTAATATCCGGATTTATTACTGTGTATTTTACCTGTATTCGAACCCTGTATTATTCGGATTTGTGGTTTTGATTATTGGAGTATGATATTTCTTGCATTGGCATCCTTGTACTTAAGTATAACATCATGCAAAATTTCTCATGCAAACTCGTGATAGCGCACGCTAAGAATGTAGCTTAACGCGCGCTATCGGGCTACTACTAGCGCACGCTATGCATGTAGGAGTTGCGTGCGCTAAGAACTCAATTATTGAGCGGGACGGCTAGCACATGCGCCAGCCGGGACATCGGTCCGGATAAGATTCCCGCAGATGAACCTGGACAGTTCTGAAGTCAACTCTTATTAGCGCACGCTAAGGAAAGCTTAGTAGCGTGCGCTAACTTGTTAAAATGCAGAATATTATAAATGGGACAACAACCCGTTTTGGCTTTCATTTCTTTCACCCATTCTTCATTCTTGAGAGGCCAGAGAGCTTTAATCACCCCTCTAACACACTGAGAACATATATTAGTGATCCTTGAATATTGGTTATCACTTGTGAGTGATCATTGAAGAGAAGTAACACCTTGGAGTGGCACATAACCAACCGGAGTCGGATTCTACCTTGAGGTTCAGTGATTTCAGCATATTAAGGTACGTTCAACCTATCACCAGCCTTAGATTTGGATTCCAAGGGATAAGATGATCATGTTAACGAGATATTGAATTTCATTAGTGAATTAATCAACAACATCATGTTTAGAAAATGTCTACAATTACGATATTATTGTTGGAACCTTGAAATCGGAATCCTAGTACTTCAAATGATAAGAGAAACATTCTGAAGTTAACAATCCGTATGATTTATGTTATCTTTGTAATCATGAATTGGAGGTGATATTATAAGAAATTAAAGGAAGAATCATCTTAGGAAATATTCTTTCGTATAAGTTGGAATTGTTAGTTCACCTCAAGATGAAGTCTGAATATGTATAATGATAGTGGAATCTAATACATCAACCGGAGATCACCAACTTCGCATGAGAATTGTAATCAAGATGGATTATGGTGTTATGACGATTATACGTATACTTGCATCTCGAAGTTGTTATTATCCTTGAGATCATTAATAAGGGTTATGAACATAACATGAAGTCGGATAACAAACATCAAATCACTGAGGAATTCGTTTACTTCATCACCATTTGTATAATCTGCTGCCCTCCAGTGAACTGCCATGCACTCTTAGCGTGCGCTAAGATACGTGAATTAACGTGTGCTATCGTGTATATTTAGCGTACGCCACATTTGCAACTTAGCGTGCGCTAAGTCATCAGGCGAGTCAGTCGGCTGACCAGTGAGGTACTGACCGTGCATGGTTAGCGTACGCTAGGCTGTGTGTATTGCGTGCGCTAACGAGTAGCATTAACGTACGCTACATAGGATGCGTAGCGTGCGTTAAGCTATCCAGACAGATTGCATATTAAGGACTTCCTACCGAAATTGTTGAATTGTTAGACGTTCATTCGATATGAAATGAATTCTGTGCTATTTCTTTTGTTAAGGTTTGAGCTTAACACATGATTGATCGAAGGGGATGACCTTCGAGTATTTTGATATTCGTGGAAGTTTATTCTTGTCAATGAACCGAGGCAAGTACTCTAATTAGAATTGTTTATATTATGACAATGTGATTGTATTGTGTAAATATGTTGTGATTATATGTCCACCATGCGTTGATCCGACGAGAATCATCATGGGAATCTATAGCTGTGTGCGCTGGATCGTTGGATAGGTAGTTCCACCATGTGTTGGTCCGACGGGATCATCATGGGAATCTATAGTCATGTGTGTTTGGATCGTTGGAATACCAACAGTATGTTGAAACTGTTATGATATGATATGTGTTGTGGATATTTCTCGTTGGAGAAACTTGTTACGATATAATTGTTGATTATATCATTGTTGTATGATTATTGTACTTGTACTAGCATCGTTGTGCTAACCCCTTCGGGGGTGAACATTTGTGTATGTTCAGGATCCAGAAGAGCGGGGAAACAACCGCTGGAGATGCATGACGACGAGGGTGCAGAGTGATGTTTCAGCCGGGTTTATTTGTCTATTGTTTATTGGATTTTTCAATAAGTACTCGAGTACGAAGTCATTTATGCTGAATTTGAATTTGGTGATGTATTATTATTAAGCTCCTGTTGAACAACTGTACTTTCAGTATTTGGTCAGAACTGTTGTATCTTAATTCCGTTATTTCCATTCGTTAGTATCTTTTAATGTCTGTTCAATTCTTCAGCCTTGTAAATCCTTATGTAAAGGATTTACGGCGCTGTAATATTCCTGAATATATCGGGGGTGTTACAGAATATGGTATCAGAGCTAAGATTATGGATATCTTGTCCGTTGGGTTAAAATAGGGGTCATTTATGTCTTTTGAGGTAACCGGCCGTGAATGACATCACTGCACTGCCTACGTCTTCATGCGAACGGTGGTTGTAAGTTCCTAAACTCTATCTCGTTCTTTACATGTTGTGTCTCTTTATACTCGAATATTAGAACGATGTTGTTTCCTGTATATTGAGTATTTATGCTTACAGTATGTTGAGAGGCGGACGTGGACGTGGTCGCAGTCGTGGGCCGGACGAAGAAATGCCGAAAGGAAGCGTCGCCTTCTAACCGTGCCGATCATAGCTCGCGAGCCGCAACAATCTATTAATAACGAACCGAACACAGTGTACCGAAATCCTTCGTCAAGTCGTGAACCGAGATGACTCGGTTCCTCAGTCGTGGACCGAATGCAAGTGGCGGCAGAATTCAACAGGAGATGGACAACAAAGGATTCCGTAAATGGGAAATCGAGGTGACTGATGGTTACAAGAGGTGGCAAAGATGCAACCACCCAAATTTGACGGCTTTTCCGAGACTCCCACTTGGGACCATTGGTTGAAGGAACTGGAGAAAATTTTTGCTGGAATTAATTGCCCGGACGACAGGAGAGCTCCTATTGCCCAGTACTTTCTGATAGGGGAAGCATCCGAGTGGTGGGAAGCTATCCGAGCTGCAGATCATGATTCCGATTGGACGGAATTTAAAATGATGATGGAAGCTCAGTATTGCCCTCGTCCTGTGAGGGAAGCCAAAATTCGGGAGTTTTTCTCCGCTCAGCCATCAGATGAACCCGTATCCCAGACGATTAAGACGTTTAACCAGCAGTTAGCATTTGTTCGACATCCGGTGAGCAGTCTGCGGAGATGATGATTCATTTTGAAATGAGGATGAAACCAGAAATCCAGAGGTACATGTCCGGTTTTGAATGTACCACTCTCCGCCAATACCAAGATAAGGCGTTGGCGTACGAAATAAAAGAAGCGGCAATGGAGAAGTTTATGGAGTCGAAGAAACAGAAAGTCTCTGGTACTTTTACAGAGCACAAGAGCAGTGGGCCCCGCAAAGCCCAGTCTTCTTTTTCTTTCAAGAAACCTCCGCACCCATCTAAGAGCGGAAAGAATTACGGAACAGTGTCAGCCACGACGGATACAGCTAGGAAGTGCCTTAATTGTGGTCGCCCAGGCCACCTTTGGCGCGATTGTTTGCGCACCCCAGTTACATGTTTTGACTACGGAGAGGAAGGGCACCGTGCGACGTTTTGCAAGGACGCCACCAAATACAATGGAACCCGTTCATCACAGCCAGTTCAGAAGGAAGCTAGTAACCAACAGACGCAACAAAGTGTTCCGATGCCTCAAAATTTTGGCCGCGGACGAGGCAGAGGACAATGGGACCGAAAGGGGACATCGATTGCCGGATCTGTCCCCCCACGTCTGTATGAGATGAGGAGGACAGATGATCAGGATGCTGCTGTCGCATTAGGTACTGTCCAAATCCTTTCCCAACCAGTTAGCGTTTTATTTGATACAGGAGCTACACATTCTTTTATATCTTTGTCTTGTGTAAATCGTTTGAATATTTCTGGTTTCCATACTTGTGAACCTTATGTGGTTGGTTTACCGAGTGGAGAGAGGATTGTTGGGAACTTAGAGACTAGAGATTTTCCTGTATTATTTGGGGTTAGGGAGTGGCTCTCAAATCTAATTGCGATAGAAATGCAAGGAGATGACCAAATACTCGGAGACGATTGGCTTAATCGATATGGAGCAATTGTAAATTACCGAAGGAGGAATATTTTGCTGATCGCTGATGATGGCTCCGAAGTACTGTTTGAAGGATGGAAACCAGGAAGGTCAGGAAAGTTGATCAAAGCAATGAAAGCTGTCAAATTGTTGAAACAGGGCTGTATCGGGTACTGGTGCTATGCAATGAAGAAAGAAGACGAAATTGTGGAACTTTCATCCATTCCTATTGTGAACGAATTTCCAGATGTATTTCCTGACGAGTTACCTGGGCTACCTCCACGAAGGGATGTAGAATTTACCATTGAGCTGGAACCCAGAGCTACACCAATTTCTAAGGCGCCGTATCGTATGGCACCTACTGAAATGTATGAACTGAAGAAGCAACTGGAGGAGTTACTGGACAAAGGCTATATTCAGTCAAGCGTTTCACCACAGGGCGCCATTCTTTTGTCGAAAGAAGGATGGATCGCTTCGACTGTGTATTGACTATCGAGAGCTGAACAAGATGACGATTAAGAACAAGTATCCGTTGCCACGGATTGATGATCTGTTCGACCAGTTGCAAGGAGCAACAGTATTTTCTAAAATCGATCTGAGATCCGGATACCATCAGCTGAGGATTAAGGAATCTGATGTTCCAAAGTCAGCATTCAGAACTCGCTACGGACACTATGAGTTTGTAGTGATGCCATTTGGTCTCACTAATGCACCTGCTATATTCATGCAGTTGATGAACCGAGTGTTCATCGAATATTTGGATAAATTTGTGGTCGTGTTCATTGATGATATTCTGGTGTATTCTAAGAACCCAGAAGATCATGCACAACATTTGCGTATTGTATTAGAACTTTTGAGAAGCGAGCAACTGTACGCCAAACTCTCTAAGTGTGAATTCTGGCTAAAGAAAGTAATGTTCCTCGGTCATGTGGTATCAGCGGAAGGAGTCCGAGTAGATCCTCAGAAGATCGAAGCAATTATGGATTGGAAGCCTCTAAAGAACGTGAAAGAAGTCCGAAGCTTCTTAGGACTTGCTGGATATTATCGACGATTCGTGGAAGGATTTTCTAAAATTTCCCGCCCACTTACTCGACTCCTGCAGAAAACTCAAAAGTTTGAGTGGAATGAGTTGTGTCAGGTTAGCTTTGATGAATTAAAGAAGAGATTGACGACGGCACCGATTCTATCACTTCCACAGGGAACTGGAGGATTTATAGTTTACAGTGATGCTTCGAACCAAGGACTCAGCTGCGTATTGATGCAGAATGATAAGGTGATCGCTTATGCGTCACGACACCTGAAACCTTATGAAGTAAATTACCCAACACATGATTTGGAGCTAGCAGCAGTGGTTTTTGCTTTGAAGATCTGGAGGCATTATGCATGCAGGACTCACCGGATCTTTACGGATCACAAGAGTCTCAAATACATATTCATCGTAAAGAATTGAACATGCGGCAAAGAAGATGGTTAGAACGATTAAGGACTATGACTTGGAGATTTTATATCATCCAGCAAAGCGAATGTAGTGGCGATGCACTCGGCCAAGCCTGTTTCTATTCGAATCTTTGGAGACGCTGACCTCCCAACTTAGCCTTCAACGAGAGATGATTCGAGAAAGAATTGAAGTGTGGATACAAAGAGTCCAAGGACAACTGTGCGTGATGGAGATAACTTCATCATTAACCGAAGGAATCAAATCTAAACAGGCAGATGATCCTCTGATGATTCGGTTACGTAATGAAGTGATCAAAGGAAAGGCCCCCAGATTCATAATTCATGATGATGGAGTTTTGAGATTTCAGAAACGACTCTGCGTTCCCGATGTTGATGTTATGAAACAGACGATTATGAAGGAAGCTCACAGTTCGCCCTATTCTATCCACCCGGGCACCAGTAAAATGTATAAGGACTTGAAGCAGAATTTCTGGTGGGGCAACATGAAGAAAGACGTAGCGGACTATGTTTCGAAATACTTGACTTGTCAGCAGGTTAAGATCGAGCATCAACGGCCTGCCGGAATGTTGAAGCCGCTCCTAATTCCTGAATGGAAGTGGGAGGACATATCGATGGACTTTATCACTAATATGCCGAGAACCAAGACGGGAATGAACATGATTTGGGTGATAGTTGATCGTTTAACCAAATCAGCTCATTTCCTAGGCATTAAGGACACATGGGGACCAGAGAAATTGGCGCGAGTATTTATTTCGGAGATAGTTCGATTGTATGGTACGCCGAAAACCATTGTTTCTGATCGAGACTGCCGTTTTGTGTCCCACTTTTGGAAGGCAGTTCATAAGGCCTTGGGGACCGAATTGAACTTCAGTACAGCTTATCACCCGCAGACTGACGGACAATCCGAGAGGACCATTCAAACGGTGGAAGATATGCTGAGGGCATATGCCTTAGATTGGTCAAACGATTGGGAAATTCATCTACCATTGATTGAATTTACCTACAACAATAGTTGGCATGCTTCCATTAAGATGGCACCATTCGAGGCATTATACGGGAGGAGATGTAGATCGCCCCTATGTTGGGATGATTCATCAGACTTGATCGGGACAGAACCAGAGTTGATCGTACAGACTCGAGAAAAGATAGCCTTGATTCGTGAAAGGCTGTTAACCGCTCAAAGTCGCTAGAAATCTTACGCAGACGTACGCCGTCGCCCTTTGGAGTTCAGTACGGGAGACCACGTACTTTTAAAGGTTTCTCCTACTCGGGGAATCTTTCGTTTTGGAAGGAAAGGAAAGCTGAGTCCGAGATATATCGGACCATTTGAAATCCTTGAGAGAGTTGGAGAATTGGCATACAGATTAGCATTGCCGCCGTCATTAAGCCATGTTCATAACGTGTTCCACGTATCCCAGTTACGGAGGTATATACCAGATCCCAGTCATATCATTGATTTCGACGAGATTGAAGTTGCTCAAGATGGGACGTTTTAAGAAAGACCGGTCAAGATACTCGAGAGTCGAGTTAAGCAGTTGAGGAACAAACCAATCGTTTTGGTCAAAGTTCAATGGCCACGCCATGGAGTGGAAGAAGCCACATAGGAAACGGAAGATGGCATGAAGTCCAGATATCCCGAGTTATTTTCGTCTTGAGTTTCAGGACGAAACTCCTTTTTAGTAGGAGAGTATGTAATATCCGGATTTATTACTATGTATTTTACCTGTATTCGAACCCTGTATTATTCGGATTTGTGGTTTTGATTACTGGAGTATGATATTTCTTGCATTGGCATCCTTGTACTTAAGTATAACATCATGCAAAATTTCTCATACAAACTCGTGATAGCACACGCTAAGAATGTAGCTTAACGCGCGCTATCGGGCTACTACTAGCGCACGCTATGCATGTAGGAGTTGCGTGCGCTAAGAACTCAATTATTGAGCGGGACGGCTAGCACATGCGCCAGCCGGGACATGGGTCCGGATAAGATTCCCGCGGATGAACCTGGACAGTTCTGAAGTCAACTCTTATTAGCGCACGCTAAGGAAAGCTTAGTAGCGTGCGCTAACTTGTTAAAATGCAGAATATTATAAATGGGACAACAACCCATTTTGGATTTCATTTCTTTTGCCCATTCTTCATTCTTGAAAGGCCAGAGAGATTTAATCACCCCTCTAACACACTTAGAACATATATTAGTGATCCTTGAATATCGGTTATCACTTGTGAGTGATCATTGAAGAGAAGTAACACCTTGGAGTGGCACATAACCAACCGGAGTCGGATTCTACCTTGAGGTTCAGTGATTTCAGCATATTAAGGTACGTTCAACCTATCACCAGCCTTAGATTTGGATTCCAAGGGATAAGATGATCATGTTAACGAGATATTGAATTTCATTAGTGAATTAATCAACAACATCATGTTTAGAAGATTGGAATGTCTACAATTACGATATTATTGTTGGAACCTTGAAATCGGAATCCTAGTACTTCAAATGATAAGAGAAACATTCTGAAGTTAACAATCCGTATGATTTATGTTATCTTTGTGATCATGAATTGGAGGTGATATTATAAGAACTTAAAGGAAGAATCATCTTAGGAAATATTCTTTCGTATAAGTTGGAATTGTTAGTTCACCTCAAGATGAAGTCTGAATATGTATAATGATAGTGGAATCTAATACATCAACCGGAGATCACCAACTTCGCATGAGAATTGTAATCAAGATGGATTATGGTGTTATGACGATTATACGTATACTTGCATCTCGAAGTTGTTATTATCCTTGAGATCATTCATAAGGGTTATGAACATAACATGAAGTCGGATAACAAACATCAAATCACTGAGGAATTCGTTTACTTCATCACCATTTGTATAATCTGCTGCCCTCCAGTGAACTGCCATGCACTCTTAGCGTGCGCTAAGATACGTGAATTAACGTGCGCTATCGTGTATGTTTAGCGTACGCCACATTTGCAACTTAGCGTGCGATAAGTCATCAGGCGAGTCAGTCGGCTGACCAGTGAGGTACTGACCATGCATGGTTAGCGTACGCTAGGCTGTGTGTATTGCGTGCGCTAACGAGTAGCATTAACGTACGCTACATAGGATGCATAACATGCGTTAAGCTATCCAGACAGATTGCATATTAAGGACTTCCTACCGAAATTGTTGAATTGTTAGACGTTCATTCGATATGAAATGAATTCTGTGCTATTTCTTTTGTTAAGGTTTGAGCTTAACACGTGATTGATCGAAGGGGACGACCTTCGAGTATTTTGATATTCGTGGAAGTTTATTCTTGTCAACGAACCGAGGCAAGTACTCTAATTAGAATTGTTTATATTATGACAATGTGATTGTATTGTGTAAATATGTTGTGATTATATGTCCACCATGCGTTGATCCGACGGGAATTATCATGGGAATCTATAGCTGTGTGCGCTAGATCGTTGGACAGGTAGTTCCACCATGTGTTGGTCCGACGGGATCATCATGGGAATCTATAGCTGTGTACGCTGGATCGTTGGAATACCAACAGTATGTTGAAACTGTTATGATATGATATGTGTTGTGGATATTTCTCGTTGGAGAAACTTGTTACGATATAATTGTTGATTATATCATTGTTGTATGATTATTATACTTGTACTAGCATCGTTGTGCTAACCCCTTCGGGGGTGAACATTTGTGTATGTTCAGGATCCAAAAGAGCGGGGAAACAACCGCTGGAGATGCATGACGACGAGGGTGCAGAGTGATGTTTCGGCCGGGTTTATTTGTCTGTTGTTTATTGGATTTTTCAATAAGTACTCGGGTACGAAGTCATTTATGCTGAATTTGAATTTGGTGATGTATTATTATTAAGCTCCTGTTGAACAACTGTACTTTCAGTATTTGGTCAGAACTGTTGTATCTTAATTCCGTTATTTCCATTCGTTAGTATCTTTTAATGTCTGTTCAATTCTTCAGCCTTGTAAATCCTTATGTAAAGGATTTACAGCGCTGTAATATTCCTGAATATATCGGGGGTGTTACAGGTGTTGGGCCGAGGGTTTAGTTGAGGTAGGAGGATTTTTAGGATTTATGGGCTGAAGAAGTATTTGGGGAGATTGGGCCGAGATTTCGGCCAAATTGGGTGCTGGGCTAATTTCGGTAGTGGGTTGGGCTGGGATATTATAAGTGCAGGGTTGGGCTAGTAGTAGAATAGGGCTGGCCTGGTGGGTTGGACTCGAAATGTGAGGTTGACTGGATAGGGCATCCTGCGGGCCCGGGTGGATTTTCAAGTTGGGCCAAATTAAAGCTGGCCCCTTATGATTAGGAATAACAGATGTAGGCCTTATCTCAGATATGTTGAGCTGGGCTTTGTCATCGGGCTTATTAACTAAACCCAGTCGATTGCAGCCGTTGGATGGCGGCTGACCTAAAATGGATGGCTCTCCTCCGTCCATTTTGTTGTTTATACTGAACTTCATTTCCGCCGCAAGGGTATTGAGCGACGAAGAGAACCCTGCATGGCGGCGGCGGGCGTTGGCAGAGACGTCGGAACAATGTTTCCGACTGGACTAGACATAGGATTACCCTTGCGAACTGGATTCAACTCTTGAGATGCAGACGTCAGAGCGATGGACTTCGGGGAAGGCGACTGTGAATTTTCTGGAGGCGTCGGAGAAGACGGTCTGCGACGGTTGAAAGTTGGCATATCTCGGTCGACAATATGTTCTGCTTCTGGTGTTCTGTCGGGCGTTCGAGACGCCCTTTTTTTTCGACATGAAAGCTTATGCTTCAGTCGCCGGTGGAAGGAGGTCGGCGACGAGCATGAATAAACGTTGCTGGAGCGTGCGGCTTGCTGCGATGATGCAGGATCTGTGTGAAGATGGGGTAGGCGATGACGGGAACGGTCGGAAAGTGCAGGCGATCGAATGGGCGATTTACACCTTAAAGTGTGTGTAAATCGCTGGTCTCTCGGAGCAGGCTGCCAGCGTCAGTTCTGGCTGAAAGTTTCTTCCTTAAGGAAGTTAGCAAATCCCAATGTTGTCAAAATTGAAGTGGATTATTATTCACTTATGTTGGCAAAAATTGAAGCTTTATCAAAGAAAGTCGAGGACATGTCTTTTTCAACTCCTCAATCTGTGAAAACGGTGCAAACTCCACAAGTTTCAGCTCTTTCATGTGAAATTTAGGGAGCAACTCACAACAACACTATGTGTCCCTTAGTGCAACAGGAGCAGTCATTCCCACCACCAGAACAATTGGCCTATGCTCAGAATTTCCAAAGGCAAGCATATAATCCTTACGGGCCAACATACAATCCAGGGTACAAAAATCATCCAAATTTTTCTTATGCAAACAACAACAATGTGTTGAATCCAACGCATCAAGAAAAGAAGCCCGGGTGGGAAGAAGCAATCACGAAGCTAGCCGAACAACAACTGAAGTATCAACAATGCAATGATGCTTCAATTAAAAATCTGGAGACACAAGTTGGCCAAATGGCCAAAATACTTTTCGAAAGATCCCACGGCATGTTACCTAGCAATACCGAGGTAAATCCAAGGGAGAGTGTCCAGGCTATCACAACAAGAAGTGGAGTGAAGTTGCCCGAGATTTCTGTGGAAAATCATCTGAAAAACAAAAAAATAAACAAAGTCGAGAAATAGAAAAAGAATCTGAATCAGGACCTTCATCTCAAAAAGGTCGAGTTGCTGCCAAATCTTATGTTCCACCTATCCCTTTTCCTCAATGGTTGAAGAATCACAAACTCGATGCGCAATGCGGCAAATTTGTGGAAATTTTCAAAAAGCTACACATCAACATACCTTTTGCCGATGCTCTAGCACAAATGCCAAGCTATGCCAAATTTATGAAAGATATTCTTTCTAACAAACGAAGGCTTGAAGAATGTGAAACTGTCGTGCTAACATAGGAATGTAGCGCAATACTACAAAAGAAGTTGCCACCCAAGCTAAAAGATCCGGGAACTTTTACAATCCCATGTACAATTGGTGAAGTGAATATTGAAAAAGCTCTTTGTGATTTAGGGTCAAGTATCAATTTGATGCCCCTGTCAATTTTCAACAAACTAATGGGAGAAGCAAAAGCAACAACAGTTTCACTGCAATTAGCCGATCGTCAATCAAATATCCACATGGGATAATAGAAGATGTGATAATCAAGGTTGATAAATTTATATTTCCAGCAAATTTTATCATCATTGACATGGAGGAAGATCAGGATATTCCTATTATATTGGGATGGCCATTTCTTGCAACCGAACATGCTCTTATTGACGTCTGCGAAGGAAAGCTAATTCTTAGAGTGCAAGACAAACATGCCACCATCAATGTCCTAAAAACTTTGAATCATCCCTCCACATATGATTATTGTCTAAAAATTGATGCAATTGATGCCAGAATATGAACAACGTCTTGGGAATCTGACGTTAAAAGACCCAGTTTGCCAATTTGTAAGAAAATTAGATGGAAAGCTTCTCCCCGATTCTTAGAAGTCGTTTAAGCCATTTGTGAACGTAAAATCAGAGGAAGATGTGAGCCACAATCACAACTACTGTACATACACGTAAGTATCTTTTATTTTTGTTGTATGGTGAGATTTTCTGAATAAAAAATGTGATACGCGATAAATGCATTCATTATTCTATTAAGTAGTTGAAGCGCAATTAACGCAATCACAGATTTGTTAAATATATTTACCTTATTTTTCTTGTATAAATAAACATTGTGCTTGTTTCTTTTATTCATCCCTAAAACTTGTACTTTTCTCTTTTTCTCTCAAATAAGTTTCTTTTCAAAAATGGAATCATCATCTTCCACAAAAAGATTTAACTCAGTCTGCATTTTTGGTGGAGCTAGTTATGGAATAGAGGCATGCTTTACTGAAGCAGCCCACAACTTGGGTCGTACCTTAGGAGAAAAATACATTCATGTAGTTTACAGAGGAGGGAGTCTAGGATTAATGGGACGCGCTGCTGCTTCTGCCTATATGGAAGGAGTAAAAGTGTTGGGAATAATTCCAAAACCTCTGGCTGAAAGTAAAATCACCGGGGCAACTATTGGAGATGAGTTTAGAGCTGTAAATATGCAAGATTGCATAACTCACATGATGAATAATCCAGACGCCTTTATCACCCTTCCCGGTGGTTTTGGCACTCTTGAGAAACTTTTTCATATTGTTACCAGAGTCCAGCTAAATGTTCATAAAAAACTAATAGGTCTGCTTAATGTCAATGGTTTCTTTGATGGTTTACTATCTTTCATCGACTACTCTGCTCAAAAAGGTTTTATTTTCGAGCGTGCTAAACGAATCATAGTCGTTGCAACAACACCAGAAGAACTAATCAAAAAACTCATTGAATTTGTTCCTCAACCAGATCCAGCTCTAGCTAATATTGTTTGGATGGAAGATTTTACCGTGAGAAAATGAAAAACGGATTCATTTCTCTCCCTTTGATAATCAATATCGGACCTCTTGTTTTTTTTACTTTCTGTCGTGTGTAAAAATCGTGCTAAATGATGCCAGCTTAAGGAGTTTCTTTTTGATCTCTTGACACGCATCTTTTCGCGATTTATGTATTGTTATTTTATTGCTGTAGTTTTTATTATTTGTTTTTAATAAAAACATTGATGGCAGCGTAAGGCGACTCTTCGGACTTTCCTGAAGCGCATCTTAAAAAATTATGTTATACTTCCGGGTATATTTTTTTTTTCTCTTCTGTTGTTTGCTTCGTATATTTTTTTTGCAGATCCAAAAAGGCGTTTGCTCAAGCATCAACTTTTATAACAGGGAGTATTCTGCTTTTCTCCCTTGCTTTTTATTATTATTTTTTTAAACTGAGGACAGTTTCTTTTTTAAGTTTGGGGGTTGTGTGTTTTGATTATTTTGGTGTGTTTAGCTTTGATGATTGTGGTGTGTTTTGATTATTTTTGTTATTTGACTTTGATTTTTTTAGTGTATATTTATATATATTTATTTTGTTTATTTTGATTTATGAGATTTCTAGATCTGGCCATAACACCAATAAATTAGCTATATACAAGCTTCTAAAATCGTTTTAACCGGTTAAAAAATTGTATATTCCAAAATTTTTGAGCCTTAATCTCTCTTTCCAAGCCTTGTAGTTATCATGTAAAATCGAGTCATTCGTTACCTTGAGAAAAGAAGAATCAATCGGTTGATGAAAAATAGAATTGAAATTTACTTAATTAGAGGAGTTTTTGATTTTTCATGCTTAACTAATAAACGATTTTTCTGCAAAAATTCTATTCCCTAAAAAAAAGTCATTGATGAAAGGAGGTTAGTTGAAAAAAAGGGAGAAGTGTTGAGCAGCAACAACTGCCTAATTTTGGGGTTCCTAAAATATTGCGAAAAATAAAGGACTAACCATTATTGGTGCGTAGCTGGCGTCTCACATGGAGAAAAAAAATATTTGTAAAAGAGATACACATTAGCAAATAACGGTGTGAAAGCTATCACCTAAAAAAATAGAAAATGTGTTGGTGAAAAGAGCTACAAGTTAGCAAATAGCGGTGTGAAAGCTATCACCTTAAAAAAATGAAAAATGTGTTGGTAAAAAGAGCTACACGTTAGCAAATAACGGTGTAAAAGTTATCACTAAAAGGGCTGTAAATTATGAGCAGATTTGAATTAATTGGTGGCTGAATTTCAATACACTCAATTTCGTGAACAATCACAATATTTGATGATGCCGATAAATTTTTTTTCATATTGAATCGAAAAATAAATGAGTGCTCGAGAGCAACCATTAAAGGGAGTCGTGTGGGTCACGAGTGGGAAAGAAATAATCAACCTTTTGGGGGGAAATCTTGCATTTTGGAATTACAAAAATAAAACCGTGTTTTAACTTAAAAATCATTAGTAGATTTATTTTGGATCTTGATTCATTTCTATCTACTGTATAAAGCTGGTTGTTGTATTAATGGCATTTTGATCTATTTTTCTCTTTATATATATAATTATTTTTCTTAATTTGTGTGTGTATTATTTTTCTTATTTTGTGTCTTATTTTTTATTTTTATTTTGAGCGTGAATAATAAAGAATCTTGCTCGGGACTAGCAAGAATTCAAGTTTGGGTGTGTGATAAGTATCAGTTTTATACACTTATCCGTGATTTGTATTGATATATTTCACCCATAATTATGCTAGTCTACTCGTTTTTGCTTTAAATTAATTAGTTTTTTAATAATTTTATTTTTATAGGATGAAAATGTAAATTTAGCCTTAATCGGATTGAATTACTGATTTACTCAAGAAATAACATGTTTATAAAATATTCTCTATATTGAGTTTTTATGTATTCATGTTGTAGAGCTTTTCGAGACGAGTTCGGTAGTCTTTCCGGGTTCAAAATCAGAGTTATATATCAAAAGTTATCATCCGAAGAAGATTTGGGGCGAAAACGCAAGAGTCTAAGAAACTCTGGGCTGAAAATGAAGTCTGAAAATCCATACAGGTGTAACATCATAAAGTTACGGGCGTAACTCACACAACAACTAATGTGCAAAAGCCGTAGCCATGCTACGGTCGTAACTCCTCAATGTTACGGCCGTAAGTTCTCATAGTTACGACCGTAACTCCTCAATGTTACGGCCGTAACTCTTGACAGATTTTTTATCATTTTTTATTCTTTAATACTTTTGGTATATTATTGAGGGGATGACTGGCCTTGATCCGATCTAATGTAATAATGCTGGAGTTTTGGAGCTATTAGATGACTTTAGGTGTATAAATAGACCCCTTAGATCCATCATTAAAGATCATTCATCTTATTATTTTCTCACTTTGTAATACTTTTTCTTTGTTGTAAGAACACACTTGTGTTCTTGAGAGAGTCACTACCAAAAAAAGTACTTTAGCCGACGACCCGAAAAAAATGGCCGACGACTATAAAGTGTCGTCGGCTAAATCAGGTACGCTTTAGCCGACTTCGGTTGCCGTCGGCTAAAGGGTTTTAGCCGACGACTTGACCGAGGTCGTCGGCTAAAGTGCTAAATAGTCTTCGGCTATATTAAAGAGGTTGAGCCGACGCCCGAGATAACGTTTAGCCGACCGAAAAAAAAAAATTTAGCCGACGACTTGATCTCGGTCGTCGGCTAAACCCCTTTCGAAAAAGAAAACTAATATTGCAACGGTTTAGCCGACGACCAAGAGCAAGTCGACGGCGAAACACTTTTTCAAAAAAAAAATAATAATATACTTTAGCCGACGACTTGATCTAGGTCGTCGGCTAAACCCCTTTCGAAAAAAAAAAATAATATACTTTAGCCGACGACTTGATCTAGGTCGTCGGGTAAATCCCTTTCGAAAAAAAAAATAATATTGCAATGGTTTAGCCGACCACCTAGATCAAGTCGTCGGCTAAACACTTTTTCAAAATAAAAAAATAATATACTTTAGTCGACGACTTGATGTAGGTCGTCGGCTAAACCTCCAAGTGAAAATTATATATAGTTCAGGGAACACCAACCCAAAAGAGCACATTTCTATTCCCGATCCTGTCAGTTATTCCCGAAAAAAGCTTGTGAGTTGCTACTTTGAGTTGTGCTAGCTGGAGTGACGAAGGTTTCTACCGGTTGTTATAATCACCATTTCGATTAAGGTACGTATTTTATTGTATTTTTTATTGTGACTTCGAAACTTTGTATTATTCATGTTACATTCGATAATCATTATTATGTATTAAGGTACGTATTTTATTGTATTTTATTGTATTCATGTATTATTATGTAAAACGATTAAGTTTTATGATGATAATCATTATGATTAATTGTTTGTTGTGATTTCATTTATAATTTGAACAATATTAGTTAGTTGGATTAATATTGGAAAATATATATATTTTCTGGATGGATAAGAGTTGGATTAGGTTACGAAAATGGGATCCAAGTGTAATGGATGGGATGAAGCAGTTTATGAGATTTGTAAAAGAGCACGACAGTGGTAATACGTTGCACTACTGTCCGTGTAATAAATGTAGATGTCGCAGTGATATGTTTCGTTTTCCATTTGATGAGGTCTGGGAACACCTAAAGAAGAATGGTTTTTGGAGTAAATATACATGTTGGATATACCACGGTGAAGCACCGAATTCTGTTATTCCGTATGATCACGGACAATTTAGTGGTAACGACGAGTTCACCGATCCGAAGAGGAGGTTGATTGATGATGTGTTTGGTTTTTCCGAGACGTTTGTACCAACTGAGCCAATCCCACGACCCCGTAGACCGTTGCCTTGCAATACTGCTGGGCTTGACAGGTACAACAAGCTAATTCAACTCCAACAGACCCCTCTATACCCTGGGTGTAACATGACTGTTCTTGAATGTGTCATGGAAATGATGAGATTAAAGGTGGAAAACAAATCATCCATCAAGTCTGTCGATGATTACTTGGAGCTTACGAGTAATATGCTTCCACAGGGTCATCATCTTCCTAATACATATTAAAAAATGAGACGAATTTTGAAAGATCTTGGTCTTTTCTACATTAAGATCCACGTCTGCATGTATGATTGTGTTCTATTCTGGGGGCATCCTAATGAAGACCTCACGAGATGTCCTGTATGTGATACAGAGAGATATAGGATCACTCCTTCTGGAAAAGAGAAACCGGTGAAGGTACTTTGGTATTTTCCACTGAAGGACATGTTAGAACGGCTTTTTATGTCTCCTCACACGGCAAAAGCAATGAGATGGCATGCCGAGCCGCGCACTAATGACAGGGATACTATGATACACCCTTAGGATGGAGAGGCGTGGAAGCATATAGATAGGGAGTATCTGAATTTTTCTTCAGATATCCAAAATGTGAGGCTCGGGATTGCATCTGATGGTTTCAACCCTTTTGGTAACATGAGTCTTTCATATACCATATGACATGTTGTAGTGATTCCTTACAATCTTCCTCCGTGGATGTGTATGCGGAAGGAGTATAATATGTTGATCTTGTTAGTCCCGGGGCCGGGATATCCGGGAAAGTGTATCGATGTGTATATGAGACCTTTGATAGAGGAGCTGAAATTGTTGTGGGAGCAAGGTCATCCCACGCACGACAGTTATTCGTCCGAGACGTTCTACTTGCACGCCATGTGTATCGGCACTATTAGTCATTTTCCTACATATGGAATACTGTCTGGATCTGTTATTAGCGGATATAGAGGTTGTCCAGTGTGTTTGAATGCAGATTGTGCTAGGTACCACTGTAGGAAAGTTATCTGAATGCATCATCGGATATGGCTTGAGAGGGAACATGAGTGGCGTATGGATGCTGCAGCATTTGATGGCACTGTAGAAATGGGCAAGCCACCACGACAGTGGACAGGTAATGAAATACTATCGATTCTTAATGAGTACGATTTTGGTCAGCTTAGCAACCATCCTGATGTGATTGCAGCAACCCCTGAAAGGCCCGATAGGTATAAGTATTGGTCGCACAAAAGTATATTCTAGGAATTTCCTTACTGGTCCAAGTTACTGATAAGGAACTTTTTGGATGTCATGCACATTGAAAAGAATATTTGCGAAAGTGTGGTTGGGACAACCTTAGGTTGTAGGGCTGAGAATCTGGGACCGGGAAATGGGAAATTCCCGTCCCGTCCCGAGTCCCGACGGGAATCGGGACCCCGAGTCCCGAAATTATCGGGACCGGGACCGGGACTAGAAGTTTGGGAAATTTCGGGACTCGGGAGTCCCGATAGGTAATCGGGACAACCCGATTTCCCGATATCAGTCTAATTAAATTATTTGATTATTTTCAGTTTCTTCTCTTTTGACTTCTGTTCCCTACCTACCTTTCCCATTTGCCATTTCCAACCCCGCACCCCCCCCCCCCCAACTCTCCAGATCCCCCCCGCACCCCCCCCCAAAAAAACAGCACTCTCTCTCCAAATCCCGGCCGTTTCCAACCCCCCACCTTCCAAATCCATCGCCTGACCGGAGCCACAACTTCGTTCGCCTTCGTTCGCCTCCGTTAGCGACCCGATTCACACTTTCGTTCGCCTTCGTTCGCCTCCGTTTCCAACCCCCCACCTTCCAAATCCATCGCCTGACCGGAGCCACAACTTCGTTCGCCTTCGTTCGCCTCCGTTCGTTGGAAGCAGAGGTAATTCATGTTTATTTTTTATTATTAATTATTATTATTATTGTTATTGTTTTACTTCATCCGTTCAGTAACTTCAGTTTGTGTTTGCTTTCTTTTAATTTGTAATTTTCCATTTCGTTTTTTTTATTTGAATAAAAATCATTGGTATTAGTTTTTTCATTAATAATTCTGGAAAATTGAAGGGGTTGGGTCGAAAATTGCAGAGGTATCATGTTTATTTTTTATTATTAATTATTATTATTGTTATTGTTTTACTTCATCCGTTCAGTAACTTCAGTTTGTGTTTGCTTTCTTTTAATTTGTAATTTTTCCATTTCGTTTTTGTTTCAGTTATTAGTTCATTCGTTTTTTTTTTGCACAGTATATTCTTAAATTATACTGTACTTGTTGTACAGTACAGAGGCTGTTTTTTTTACAAGGCTCTTTTACTTCATACTGTACTGTTGCACAGTATATTCTTAAATTCATCCTTTGTTTTTGTACATTTTTTGTTTGCACAGCCTTGTTGTACAGCCATGTATGATTATTACTATCTTGTGTAACTTTTTGTTTTTGTATATTTTTATGTTAGATGGATAATTCTGAAAGTCATATTTGGGATGAAGAAGACTTGGTTGATGAACCACTACAAGATAGTAATATCGTTGGTGAAGAAGACTTGGGATTCTTAAAAGATGTGGCTATAGAAGAAATGAGAGATGGTGTGAACCAACCTATTTCGAAGAAGCAAAAAACAACTAAAACTAAAAGTAAAAGATCTAAATATTGGTTGGGATTTAAGCTTGTCGAAATTCTAGAAGGAGATCCTCCCGTAAAAGTTAAGAAGGGAGAATGTAAGACATATGGCACGTTGATTGCAGCGGATTCCAAACATTGTGGGACTAACGGGCTGAAAAAACACTTGGAATCGTGCAATAAGAGGAAGGGAAGGGCAACTGGTCAAACTCAAACTACACTAAACTATCAAGGTGGCAGTGATGGGACTGGGGCAGGGTCAGTGACCAATTGGAAATTCGACCAAGTGAGATGCAGAATGAAATTGTGTGAGATGATAATCCGTGACGAGTTGCCCTTCAGATTTGTAGAGCGAGTGGGGTTCAAGGAGTACTCGAAAGCTTTATGTCCTCAATTCACGATTCCGGGTAGACACACAATTAGAGCTGACTGTGTGAAGTTGTTTTTGGAGCGCAAGATCTCATTGAAGTCATTTTTTCAAACAAAGGGCATGGGAAGGGCGTCTATAACCACAGATTGTTGGACATCGATTAATAACACAAATTTCATTTGTGTTACAGCACATTTCATAGATGAAGATTGGCGCTTGCACAAGAAAATCATCAGTTTCCGTAAGATTCTCGGCCACAAAGGGGATGATATTGGTTCTGCGATTACATCTTCATTGGAGGATTGGGGTTTGCATAAAGTCTTGTGCTGCACAATGGATAATGCTCCGGCAAATGATGTTGCAATCAAGTTCATGAAGCCAATATTTGAGAGTTGGGGTACAAGTCTTGCAGGTGGGAAGTATATCCATATGAGATGTGTTGCACACATCATTAATTTGATTATGTCTGACGGGTTAGAGGAGATTGGTCAGTCCGTGAGGCGACTTCGAGAGACTGTGAAGTGGATAAACGCTTCACCAGCTAGAACTCAAGAGTTCATGGGGGCGGTAAAAGTTCTCAAAATTGATTGCTCGAAATCCTTATGTTTGGATGTACCGATAAGGTGGAATTCAACATACTTGATGATAGAGGCAGCCCTGCCATATGAGAAGGCTTTGCTTTGTTGGCATTTTGGGAATCGTGACTTTACAAACGATATGAACCAGAAGAAGTACAAAAATGGGGTTCTTGGGGTGCTTGAAGCTGTTGATTTTCTTAATGTGACGAAGATGTGTGATTATTTGTGGAAATTCTATGATTTGACCGTACTCGTCTCCGGCACTACATATACCACATCGCATTTATTCTTTAAGGAGATGTGTGATTTATTTGATCTTATCACTGGCTTAGAGTTGGATGAATATGTTGAAGTCAGTAGCATGGCCAAGAGGATGAATACGAAGCTCGGTAAATATTGGTTGGAGGAATTCGACTTGAATCCGAGGATGAACAAGATCCTTTATGTTGCTGCAGTACTTGATCCGAGACAGAAGTTGACGCATGTGGAAAAGTGTTTGAAGGTCGTGTATGGCGAGGATCGAGCAAAAGAACTAGTGGGAGAGGTCAAAAGCTCATTGGATGAGTTCTTTCAGATTTATAAGAAGAATGTGACTACGACCTTACCATCAGTAGCCAATACACCCCCCCTACAGCATCCTCATACTTCTACAGACCGGTCTGATCGTCGCGGACTTCGGGCTAAATCTTCGTTAAGCCAACTACGGGTTGGGGAAGAACAACCTAATGCTACTACTTCAGAGATCGATCTCTATTTATCACAGAGTCAGTATGTGATGTCTTCTGCCGAAGCTGATTCCTTTGACATTCTTCTATGGTGGTCGAGAAACAGCCAACGCCTTCCGATCATGTCTGAGATAGCTAGTGATGTTTTGGCCATCCCTATATCTAGCGTGGCATCTGAGTGTGCATTTAGCACGGGTGGTCGAGTTCTCTCCCAATTCAGAAGCTCATTGACTTGTAATATGGTCGAGGCACTCATATGTGCCCAAGATTGGCTGAAATCTAGTTCGGTTGAAAAATTTCTCAATGACGAAGAAGATGTGCCTGAAGCCGAAATGGAAAAAGAATATGATAATGGTGAGTACTCCTTTCTTAATATTAACAAAACTGGAATTAAGAAAAAACTGGAATTAAGAAAACTGGAATTAAGAACACTAGAATTAAGAAAACTGGAATTAAGAAAAAACTGGAATTAAGAAAACTGGAATTAAGAAAAAACTGGAATTAACAACATACTGAAATTAACAAAACTGGAATTAAGAAACTGGAATTACTAACAGTAATTAACAAAACTGGAATTAAGAAAAAACAGTAATTAAAACACTTAATTAAAATACTAACAAAATACTGGAATTAAAATAGTAAATATTTAACTTGTTTCTTCTTATTTTTGTCAGTTGTAGTTGAACTTGGGATTGGTGATCGAGTTGGAGAATGCATCGACATTGTGCGCGGTGATCAAACGAGGACAGGATTGGACACAGACAGTGCTCATGCGAGTCATGCATAGTGGCTGCCATTGATATTTGGTGGTGCCTTGTGGTTTCTTGTTTTGTTTTGTTTGTGTTTTATTGAGTAGAATTACTTAATTAGAAAGACTTGTTTTGTTGAATATTGATGGTGGCTGCCATTTCTTGTTTTGTTTGTTTTGTGGGATTTTTCTTATGAATTTAGATTTAATGATAACTAGGATTTGAATGGTTTGTTTATGTCGTCAGTTGTTGATGAATTATGATTTTTGGAAATTTCTGGAATTTGAAACAGGTTAATCGACAAAAACAGGCGAAATGCTGCCATTTTTTTTTTTTTCTGATTTCGGGATTTTTTTTGTCCCGATCGGGACATTTGAGAATTTCGGGACATTTCGGGAAATTGTAGATTGGGACCGGGACCGGGACCGGGACTTTTTTTTTTTAATTTCGGGACCGGGACTCCCGATTTCCCGATCGGGACCGGGACCGGGACTGTTAAATTGCCATTTTTCGGGACCGGGACTTCGGGACTTCGGGACGGGACCCCGATCCCGTCCCGATTCTCAGCCCTATTAGGTTGGGATGGAAAGACCAAAGACGGGCCAAAAGCACGCAAAGGTTTGGAAGAAATGAGCATAAGAAAACATTTGTGGTTTAAAACTGTCAAGGGAAAACAAGAAATGCCTAAGGCAGCTTACAATCAACTGAAGCGGAAGCGAGATATTTTCTTTGGATAAAGACTGCTAGGTATCCTACCGGGTATGCTGGAAATATAGGAAGATGTGTTAATTTCAGGGAGAACAAGTTAACTGGTTTGAAGAGTCATGATTGTCATATCCTACTCCAACGCCTATTTCCGGTATTTATCCGACCGTACTTACCAAAACAGGTGGTCGAGCCGTGTGTTGCATTGTCAAGATTTTTCCAGAAATTATGTATGAGAGAAGTGAAGAGATCTGATTTTCGTAAAATGCAAGATGAGATCATCTATATCTTGTGCAAGTTTGAGCGAATATTTCCTCCAAACTTTTTTGACCTCATGCCTCACCTCATGATCCACCTTCCCCGACAGTTATTGGTCACAGGTCCAGTGCACTACACGTGGATGTACCCGGTTGAAAGGTAACATAATTTTGTATGATATATATATATATATTGTCAAATTAAGTATGATTTCTAACACAATGACAATATTACAGGCAACTCGGTGATTACAAAGACTCCGTGGCCAATAAGTCTGCACCGGAAGGCTGCATTGCAGAATCTTACCTTGCGTCAGAGTGTATTACGCATATCAAGTTGTATTTGGGCACCTTCGAGCCCCCTTCCCGCTCTATTCCAGCAGATAAAATACAATTTAATCTTTCTATCATATCCACTGAGGTTGACGTCTATGGGAGGTTGCCAGGAAGACAATTAGACCCGTACGAGTCATGAATTGCACATTGGTGGATATTGCTCAATTGTCCAGAAGTTCAGTACTGGAAAGACATCCACTTGTCATGTGATATGGTGCGAGGTGACACTAGATTCCACAATGACACTTTTGCCGACTATTTTGGAGAATGGGTACGTATACATTCAGTTACTATTGCATTTTGGACTTAAGATATTTTTTTACAAAAAGTTTATTTACGACAGATGACACACATACAAGATGACGGAAACCCTAACTGGTCGCATGAACTTATGCTTCTTTCTATGAAGCCGGTTATGTCAAGAATTTATTCGATGGCCAAAGTCAACGGTGTCACATTCGTATGCCTTGAGGGAGACCAAAAAAGAAGATGTCAAAATTCTAGGGTTATGATAGATGATGGATATTATGGTGTTCTTTTGGAAGTGGTAGAACTAATTTACGGGGAAGGCATGAAAATTTACTTGTTTAAGTGTCGATGGTACGACACCAGTCTTGGAACCGATATGCAAGACGACTACGGGATGTTATCTGTTGACACTTCCACTTCATGGTATGAAAGTGATCCTTTTGTATTTGCTACATCAGCAAAGTCGGTGTATTATTTGGACGACTTGGTGAAGAAAGGCACATGAAAGATAGTGAACGTTGTGACAACGAGGAATATTTTTAGTGCTGCTACACTGGGAGAAACAACATGTACTGATGTCGATGATGCTTATCAAGATCCAAATACAGCAAATATTCCACCATCAACGACAATTACAATGAATAATGTTCCTGAAGGACGAGTCGTCCGACTCCGTGGTGATGCTCGCGGGTACGTTGACGTTGATACAAACGAATTACTTGAAAATTATGATGACGATAATGTGGACGACTTGAGGCATATGTTGCCGGATATCAACTCAGATAATGAGACAGACTGTAGTGATGACTCAAACTATGAGCCATAAATTTAGTATATGTATATTTTCATTTGTTAAATATAATTAAAAAAATAGTTATAATAATAATCAGTGTGTTTTCCCTTTCTGGGCAGGTGCGACACGGCCCGTGTCTCCTGACACGGTCGACTAAAGTTTTTTTAAAAAAAAGGTTAAACTTTAGCCGACGACATGAATAGAGTCATCGGCTAAACTCCCGACCATGTCCAACGACACGGCCCGTGTCGCACCTGCCCAGAAATTGAAAACACTCTGTATGCCTGCCCCGACCGTGTTAAACAACACGGTCGGGTCATTGTTGGGGTTTAGCCGACGACTATTGTAATATCGTCGGCTAAAGTATAATTTTTTTTTTAAAAAACTTTAGCCGACGACGTAGATCTTGTCGTCGGCTAAACCACCACCTTTTATACGTTTTCTCGTACCTAAATTTTATTATTTTCTCCTTCACCTAGCCGTCGCCCGTCGCCCGCCGATCGTCACCCAGCCCCCAACCGCCCATCACCTAGCCGCTCGTCACCTAGCCCCCGTCCCGCCGATCGTCACCCAGCCCCCGTCCCACCGATCGTCACCCAACCCCCAACCCCCATCGCCCGCTCGGCCGTCGTCCCGCCGCCTGTACGAGCCCCAGCCCCGCCGCCCGATGAGCCCCGGTCCTGTCGCCCGCCCGCCCGCCCGTCGCCCTCCGCCCGTCGCCCGCCAGCCCGGCCGCGGTAACCCTTTTCCTTTTTTTTTATTTTGTTTGTTGAATTTATTGTATTTGTTTGATGAATTTGTTTAGATTATGTGATGAAAGATAAATTGTTTAATGAGTTGTGATGCAATATTTGATGAATTTAGTATTTTCAATATTTTGTGTTTAATGAGTTGTGAATTTGATGAATTTGTTTGAGGAGAAAGGGATTGTATAGCCGACGTTAATCGAAAGATTAACGTGGTATGACATTGATAATTACTGTTGTGTTGAATTATGAATTTGATGAATTTGTTTAGATTATTTGATGAATTAGGTAAATTGTGTAATGAGTTTTGATGAAATATTTGATGAATTTGTTTGAGGAGGAAGGAATTTTATAGCCGGCGTTAATCGAAAGATTAACGTGGTATGATATTGATAATTACTGTTGTGTTGAGTTGTGAATTTGATTTATTTGTTTAGATTATGGATAGAATAGAGAAAGCGTTGGGGAAGAAGTCGATAAAGTCGACCACTCCCGATTCGGAGGGGAGTTCGGCAGTCTCTAGTAAGGCGGATCCCGGTACACTATACATATCTCAGAGCAGCATTCGTGCCTGCCAGATACTAGAAGCTACCGGCATGAACGCTGACGATTTTTTTAGGGCGACAGATAAGCCCGCTGCACTAGCGCGGCATTTATCCTTTCAGACACCACGGCCGACCCCCTCACAGCCGGAGACTCGTATGCCTCCCATCCACCGACCCACGTCTAGCCCTCACACATCAGGAGATGTACGGAGTTCCTCGTCCGCGGTGCCCCACGGTCCGCCGCCGACTCTATTCATGCCTCCGATGGTTCCGACTATTCTAGAGGTCGATGAGACGGGAGTCCGAGTTCCTGTTCGATTGATTAGCCCTGATGAGGTGTACGTCTACGAGTCTTGGCCAGACAACATGTTTTGGTGGAGTTGTCGGGTTTCAAAGACGAAACTATACGAGGAGATAGAGAGGGAGAAGGAGAAGGGGAAAAATATAGTCGAGGAGGAGAAGAGAAAGAAGAAGACTCGTGGCCCAGCAAAGGGTCTGGCGCTCGACTTGTACGTAAGTAAGCATGGCCATTATGAGATTCCTCTAGACAGACACGGCCGGCCGGTGATGTCTTCTGACGCTGCGGCGTCATATAGCCGTAATGTTGGCTTTGTCATTCGGGACAGAGTCCCCATTTTGTGGCCCGATTGGGGGGACGTGCCGCAGTGCGTGAAGGATGCTTTGAACAATGCTATGTCGGTAAGTTAATAAATATTTAATAAGTGTTTTTCAATCAACACGTAGTTCTTGAAAATGCATTATGTGATGTTTTTAAATTATTGCGTATTTATGCTGTTCATAGGTGTGGTTTGTCATTCCCGACTCTCTACTATGTACTTGGTGTGATGAGGTGCAGTCTACCAAGTAAGTCATTTTAATTTATTTTGTATCTACATTGTTTGCGTATTTTTTTTCTTACGAATGATATATGTTGTGCAACGTGTGTTGTAGGTACAAATCTTGGAAAAATGAGATGCACATGTTCTGGACAGCCTGGGGTGATACCCGAGAGGCTACCCCGGAATAATTCATGTTCCGGGAGTACGAGTGGAAGTGGCTACGCGCCCATTTTCGCGACCCAGAGTTCATGGTATGACTAAAATACCCTCATTTCATTCTTTCTCTTTCAGTTTTTATTTTTTTGAATTCTAAATATAAACTCGATTTTTTTAAATTAATGTTTCAGAATTTAAAAAATACTTGAAGTTCTGATTTTTTTAAATTAGAAAAAATCGAAACTTCAGGTATTTTTTTTAAATTCTGGAATATTATTAATATTATTTTTTTTTTGAATTCTAAATATAAACTCGATTCTAAATAATATTTTTTTGAAGGCGACTAGCTTGACCAACACGACTAATCATGCTGGTCTGACTGACCATCACAGTCTGGGTTCCCGGTCGTCAGCCAGAGTTCCGCACGAGGCCATTTCTTCTGATTCGTTGGACGCATTTGCCTACGTGACTCAGAAAGCATTTCCGAACCCTCCCGAGGAGCATGTAAGTCTTTTTTATTTTATTTTGGTAATAAAATAAATGCCTTTGTATCATACTTTTATTGATATTGAAATATTTATTTTCATATTAACTTAGGAGAGCGTGCGGGAGGAGTCTCAGAGGATGCTTGCTGAGATTGCTCGGGAGCAGTATCCGGACTCAGCGGAGACCGACCTCGATTCTGCCATTGGACAGATCGATCAGGCCGATCCTTATGTTCGTGCTAGGGTGTGGGGTACCGTCTACCCTCCTAGAGGTAGTCGGTACCGCATTAAGATGATGGGAGCCGAGGGTCACCATGTATTGAAAGATACCCCCGCTTCCAACACCCTCGCGGACGGGATGCACGGACTTCCTATCTCGAGGAGCAGTTGAGGGCGGAGAGGGAGCTCCGAGCTGAGAATTAAAGGAGGACTCAGACGCGGTTACATGAGAGCGAGCAGAGGACTGAGTCGCGGTTAGAGAGTTTCCAGAGACAGCAGCAGGCCATGATGGACTATATGATGACGCTGACTCAGACCATTACTCAGGCTGGACTGCAGGCACCTGCTCCACCGCCTTCTCTCTTTGGACAGACCCCGTCTTCACAGCCTCGTGACGAGGATCTAGGGGATGGTGGTAATCCTTCTACTACTACATTTCGACATTTAGATGATTTTGACAGTGGGTTGTAGTTATGTTGTTGTAGTACTCTTGTATATTTATATTTGTGTTACAATTGTGTAAGTGATTTTATTGACGCTACTAGTATGTTGATGAAATTAATGTTCTTGAATGTGTTGTGCGTTGTGTTGCATATAATGTTGGGCATATTATTCATGGTATTAGTTGAATGTGTTGCGCGTTGATTGTTGTTGATAATGAGTGCTGGTGTATAAAAATTGCAGGTGCAAAAAATACAGGTTTTGGGATCCCAAAATCTGAATTATTTTTTTTTATATTAGGTTTGAGCCGACGACTTATAAGACGGTCGTCGGCTAAAGTAATTTATTTTTTTTTTCTAAAAAAGGATTTTAGCCGACAACATATAAGACGGTCGTCGGCTAATGTAATTTATTTCTTTTTTTAAAAAAGGGTATTAGCCGACGACATATAAGACGGTCGTCGGCTAAAGTCTATTTTTTTTTTAAAAACGGGTTTTAGCCGACGACATATCTGCAAGTCGTCGGCTAAAGTTTTTTTATTTTTTTAATAATCAGGTTTTAGCCGACCGACTCGATAAGGTCGTCGGCTAAAGTTTTTTTATTTTTTTTAATAATCAGGTTTTAGCCGACCAACTCGATAAGGTTGTCGGCTAAATTTTTTTTTTCCCAACAGGTTTAGCCGACGACCGTGTAGTAGTGGTCGGCTAAACTTTGAACTTTAGCCGACGACTACCAAAAAAGTCATCGGCTAAACCCTGGCCGACGAATATCGGCCGACGGCTGGCGTGATTAGCCGACGACTTTGGAGTTTAGCCGACCACTATAAGTCTTCGGCTAAAGTGTGATTTTTGGTAGTGAGTGTATGTAATAGTGGTTTAGCTTATGTTGTTCAGGGAGTTTATTGCTTCTTTCTCCTTTATTTACTAAGGGAGTTAGTATCAATTCTTTCCCTTTTTCAACTAATAATGACCACTCAAGCATGTAATATGTTGAATAAACCCTTCATGGGCTAAGTTATCCTTAGTTGGATTATAAACAAGGTTTGTCATGTTATTTAGGTTTGTATAAAGATCTATTATGGATTACTTATTATTGTGTGTGATTTTCATTGTTTTACTAATCTTTATTTATTTGGCTAATAAATGATGAATTTATGGTCTTCATATGTTTCGAAAGAAAATATGTTTGATTAGATCAAATGATCTTCACTCTAAGTTGTTTTAGGGGATAGAAATATACCTCTAGACCTTAGATGATTCTTAGATTTATTTTCATAAAACCTAATGCTATGTATTAAAGCCAATCAACATAGAAATATAGTGGATTTATTTAATTTATAAGGGGCGTTTTGACATTCGAAAGAGGAACCGTCTTTTTAAGAAAAATCGAATCTACACAACATAATAAGTAAATACATCTTATGATCTCCTATACATCTTCTATAACTAATGATGAACTAAGTTTGTAATCCAACTATTTCATTTTACCCTTTTATTAATCTATTATTAGTGCAACTTTTCATTTCCTTTAAATTTAGAACTATTATTGCATTTTCCTTGCAATTGTCAAACCAAACTCTTAAATTGTGTGTTCCACTCATCTAAATCTCTATAACAAATAGATAAATAGTGTATAATTCAATATATAACCTAACTTCCTTGTGGGATCGATAAACCGGACTCAAAAAGTCCACTTACTACTTGATACGATATCGTGCACTTGCGATAGTTACACAAAAGACGTGTCAACTACTTGGACAACAACATGGATCGGCCGAATTGTTCTTCCAAATTCCTTTTGATTTTCTCTCTATTTTTCTTGAATATTTGGGGTATTTTAGAAAAATATTGTGTTAACTAAATTATGGAATCCAAGACACAAGTCAAGATCCACAATTAAACACACACAAAATCGAAATTTTGGCTCAAGAAAGGTGTAAAAATCGGCCGCCATTGAAGTCCTATTTATAGGTGTTTTGGGCTACTCTAGGGACCTTAAGGAGGATATGGTAAGGACTCCCAATAGATATCTTCTTTCCAATATTAGAACTCTTCCTAATTTTAAGACTCCATTAATATCAACTTAGTCCACTAAAAAGTTGATATTGTACTTCCTACCAAAATCCCAAATTACAAAATTGGGCTCCTTTTTGAATTAATTATTTCACATGTTTAAGATATTCCATGTCCATTAATTAATTTAAGCTACTGACAGATTTTAATTAATTAATATATTATACATGAGTATACCACTCGACTTTTATTATTATATCGGAAAATTAATTCCACATGTAGGGTTTAATATAATAATCTTTTCGAGTGTCTCAAGGGACATGATCAACCTGACTGGTCAGGACATGATTTCTAGCTATAATATTAATTATCATATAAATAATAATATTGCCCAAAATATCGAGCATATTGAGTCAATCATTGTGGCTCTCACCCATGATAAATTAAAGCAATAAATATTAAATATATATAATTAAATATTAATCACTAGAATTAAGAAATAATAATTGTCCGAGATATACGTTCTTCTTATAGTCAGTACAGAAAAATCTATCTCACCTCGACCCTGTTCAACGTATACCGAATACGCTAATATATGCAAATGGTCAAGACCAACCAATCTCAAGCATATACTACAACCTCTTACATAACGGTCTAATGTTATATAGGTTGTGAACTAAATATTACTATATAAGGAACCGATAATGTGTTCTTCTGTGTGACACGACACACCACATTATCTGCAATATAAAGTAATTTAGACTACATCTGCATAACCATAGCGTGAATAAATATGCACAACATGTGATGAAATGAATTAAATATTCTCATAGATAAAGACCGAGAAATTAGGTAATACAAGCATAAAGTATGCTTTGACGTATACAACCCTAACAATCTCCCACTTATATATAATATCCAAGGGTAAATTTTTTTCGTTTCACTATGGAGTTGTACGAATTCATTTGGAATTGTACAAGTGTTGTTATTTTGGACCAATACAATGTATATTGTATTGGGATATTTCAGGATCGAAATATTTTTTCTTGTCGTCGGTTTGGTTTCGTCGTTTGGATGTTGCTTGGTCAGTTTGGAATTTTGGCTAAGTTTACAGTCATAGCGTACGCTACATATGTAGCCTTACGTACGCTAATGTGTTACGATTACGTACGTTACGCCTGGAGGTTTACGTACATAATGGGTGGTCAGTTGTAGGAACCTTCCTCGGAGTCAATTTTCGGCTGGTAGGGCCGAGAATCTTTCGATCAGATCTCACTATTGCCGTCAACGGATCCTTACGTACGTTAGGGTGTGAGCCTTACGTACGTTATCCATGCAGCATGTTAACACACGTAAATCTTTATTGTTTACGTACGTAAGGTCTTCGTATTGTTGGTCAGGCGGTTCTGGACTAGCATTACGTACGCTAAGTTATTGATATAGTGTACGTAATTTTCCTTACGTATGTTAAGGTTGTTGTATAGCGTACGTAATGTGTTTGTCAGGTTATATAACTTGGTTTTGTATTTCATTTCTTCACGAACCAAAATCATTTTTCTCTCCCTATAACCATCCCTCTGGACTTGTTCTTCATATTTAGACTCTTCCAACATGTTTTTGATCATCATAACTTGATTTGGAGCTTGGAGTTGGAAGCTTGTTGGTGCTCCTTTGGTGTTTGTAGAGTTCTTCTTGTTCTTCATTGGTAAGTTCTCTTAATCTCTTGTTCTTCAAGTGATTTCCGAGTACGATGATGAAGTTGTTGTTGTTTTCTTCGGGTATTGATTGATTGTTGGAGTATATCATGATTCTTAATGAGTTTTTATAACTTGTGATGAAGAACATGATGATTTTGTCTTCAGGAGAAGTTGCTCTTGATGTTTTAGAATGTTGGAGGTTATAATCATGTCTAGGAAGGATTATGTTAAGATTGTTATATGATTAACATAGTCTTGATATGATTGGTGTTGTTGTTTGTGTTTCTTGGGGAGATTTTCACCATTTTAGTAAGGAATTATGATGAATTATGTAATGATTATCATAATCTTGAAATAGTTGAATTAATCTTGTTGATTAATCAAATTCATGATGAATTGTTGATTGATTATTGTTTAGACATCTTGATTGTTGAGATGATGATGTTCTTGGGGTATTGATGATGATATTAGTAATATTATCATTTTGAGATGTTTGTTTTGATGATTGTTCTTAAGTGATTCTTGTTGAATTGATTTCACAAGTGTTAAGAACGTAATGATCATGTTAATCGATCATTGAGGTGTTGGAGGATGTTAGAATTCATAGTTGAGAACTATGATATTCGTTGGTTGATTTTAACCGATTCGGGGTTGAATCGGGATTGTTTTGGTGTTGCTTTCCATTGATTTTGTGTTATTGAATGAATCGTATTTCATTCAAGGTTGTTCGAGTGCTTGTGATCATTGGAGGACGCCGTTCGTCATTTCGTGGAAGGAAGTTGATCGTGGAAGGACTTTCTCGCCTTCGGTTTGAGGCAAGTTTTATACTTGTACTAGTCAATGAGATTAATGATATCATGTATGTGTATGAATGTGTTGTATCATTTCGAGACTTGGTCTCTCTATGATTTTGTTGATATTAGGGGATTGTTTGATACGATACCCTCCAGCGAATTTATGCCAAATGTTGTTGTTGTCCGATTAAAGCCATTCGGGGCTTTGAGGTACTCGTTGTTGATGTTATTGTCGATAGCCGAGTCGCGATATCGATGTATCGGTTATTGTTGTTGATACCGATGTCGGTTTAAGACATTGTTATGATCATTATTATTGATATTGGTATTTTGCTATTGATGCTGTAATTGGCCGAGTGAAGGTATTGACGTTTTTGATTATCATCTCCGTCGTCGGTAACCGCTCAAAGGTACCGGGACATCCGTTCTAATCGTTTCGTGTGATCGATTGGCCATTTTAAGGTAATCGACATATTGAATTGGGATTATCGAAGATAATTCCCATCCGTTGTATCATTGTTTATCGATTGTCCGTACTAAGGTAATCGACGTATTAAATTGGGATTATCGAAGATAATTCCCATCCGTTGTATCATTGTTTATCGATTGACCGTTCTAAGGTAATCGACATATTGAATTGGGATTATCGAAGATAATTCCCATCCGTTGTGTCGTTGATTATCGATTGGCCATTCTAAGGCAATCGAGGTATTGAATTGGGATTATCGAGAATAATTCCCATCTGTTGTATCGTTGTTGTCGATTGACCATTCTAAGGTAATCGATGTATTGAATTGGTACTGTCGAGGATGGATCCCATCCGTTGATGTCGTTGTGATCGATTGGCCATTCCTAAGGCAGTCGAGGTATTTGAATTGGGACCACCGAGGATGGTGTCCATCCGTGAGTAATTGTTGTCGTGTTGGCCGACTCAAGGCAGCACACTATTATTCTTGTAAATTCGGTAACCTTGGGATCATTGCCTTTTGTGATTAATTGTGTTTTGGAGGCTAGTCTCGGCTAGTGCTCGATGGGTAAGTTGGGGCTTGAACCTGTGCGGTTGGTTTCCCAACACCTACAGTTCACTAGGTCACGGTCATTGGATGACCTCATTGTGATACGGCTTCGTGCCGTGGCTTCGGCCCTCATTGTGATACGGCTTCGTGCCGTGGCTTCAGCCCTCATTATGATACGGCTTCGTGTCATGGCTTCGCCCCTCATTGTGATACGGCTTCGTGTCGTGGCTTCGGCCCTCAGTGTGATACGGCTTCGTGCCGTAGCTTCAGCCCTCAAATGATATAGCTTCGGGCTGTTTGGCTTCGGGCCATTGTGATGATTGGCAGCTTCGGCTGAGTGGTTTTCAAACCATTGTGATATTGTGACAGCTTTGGTTGAGTGGTTTTCAAACCATTGTGATATTGTGGCAGCTATGGATGAGTGGTTTTCAGGACATTGGGATGTATTGGTATTTCCGCTGGAGCCTTCGGGCAATGTGACTCGTATTCATTTCAGTTCTGGTTTGGTTTACCTTCGGGTAGTTCATGGTTGTGTTCTATATTGATGATTCGCCGTTGGGCACTTGTGTTCTAACCTGTTGAGCAGGTACCGATCATATGCCGCGGGCATAGTGTTTCACGAATGCTCGATTCTTACTTTGGTTTGTGAGCATCTCGTATTACCATTGTTGTACCATTTTATTCTGCCTTTGGATGCATATCATGTTGTATATGTATTTGATATTCATTATCTGGATGACTGACCCAGTGGGGGCGGAACATGTTTTCATGTTTTAGGTGCTTGCGAGGAGAGAGTTGAGACACAGGGGCATGACGATGACGACGAGGCATTTGAGCGATACTAGTCCGAGATGTTTTGGTGTTCATGTCAATCGGTCAGTTTGGAGTACTCCAGTTTTGTTCAGTTGTGGTCATTGTTGTATTATCCGAGCGAGGCTTGTGGATGTTGTTGTATTTTATTTTGGCCATGTAGGCCCATGCTTGTCGTTGAAATTCCATATCAGAATATTATGTCGGATGTCATAGTAGGGACTGAGATTCCCCTTTTGGTCAGTTAGTTATATTTTTGGTCGTGTTCGCCTGGTAGATCTCCTGGCGTGGGGTTCATGGCACTGTAATGACCCAATGGGTTTTGGGGGTGTTACAGAAGATGGTATCAGAGCATTGGGTTGTGAGATACCCTGATATGTGAGTTATGTGGTTCTACCGACGCGGTAGTAGTTGGGGTTGTCAGGTTATGACAATCTGGACAGCCGGGTTTTGTGAGTCGTGATAGTTGGATGACTGTATGAGTCATTCTTTCATCGAGTCGTCGTCAGTGAAGACTAGTATCGCAAGATCTCGAAGCTTCGTATGTCTTGTGTAAGGACTCGATTCTCTTTATGTTCATACATTCATTATGTCATTGATTATACATGTTTTGTTGAAACTTGTATGTAACATTTGTGTTATGATTCACTCATGATTATTTGTTTTGGAACGTTTGGGATCTATATTGGCTATGATTAGCATGATTGATGTGACTGTGTTGAGTATGTATACTCGTATTTAGCTATTGACTTAGCATTCCGGATTGGCCGTTGCGGCATATTTGAGTTATGATCATGATCGAACGTTATTCTTTCAGTATGGAAAGAGGAATTCGAGGATGTGGCAGAGGGGGTAAAGGCTGCAGAGCAGGCCGGAACCTAGAACCTCATGTTTACGTGCGTGCAGATGCCGATATTGATCAGAATTCGGGCGGAGATGTGACTTATGCGACCGGTTCTCCTTCGGGACGTTATACTCGAAGAGTCGATCAGACTGACATCGACTCTTTCTTGCTTATGAGGGGCATGATGGCCCAGATGAGTCAGTTAATGGAAACCATGTGGACCTCAGTGGTTCGGGGTCTACCACAGCAGGGACCCCAGTTGCAGTTTTATGAACAGACCGGGAAAGTGAGTCAGATTGTCGGCGACATCTCTCGTCAGAGGCCGCCTATTTTTGAGGGTTCGTCCGAACCAGCTGGCATTGTTCATTGGATTGAACATTTTGATAAACTCTTCGACATGGTTCAGTGTCCGGAAGAGAGTAAGGTGGCAGTAGCGGCTTATTACTTGAGTAAGGGTGATTATTCATGGTGGCTTTCTGTGAAGCCCACCGATCGTGACTGTGTTTGGAGCGAGTTCAAGACCCTAATGTTAGAGAGGTATTATCCGGATCCACTTCGTGAAGCCAAGCTGTCAGAGGTTTTGAACCCCGAATCCGTCGAGGACGGGGGTGTTATCGTTATTACTAAGAAGTTTCAGGGGCTTCTTTAGTTTGCTTCGTCTGTTATCCGTACTGAGGCGGATAAGATCAAGTATTTTAGAAAGAGGCTAAACCCGCAGTTGAGGATGCAGTCGTTCAACCATAATTGCAACTCACTTGGTGAATTCATCGTTTGATCAAGGAGCTTGCTCGGAAGGACCCTCCAGTTTCTTCTGGTGAGAGGACTAGGATGCTGGTTCGTTCAGAGGGACATCGGGCTCCGACGTCCAAGAGGTCGTCTTCTAGTCGTCTTCGTGCTGAGAAAGCATCTTCTTCTCAGACGACGAGTTCAACTGTTGTTTGCTTTAACTGTGACTCAGCGGGGCATGTTAGTACTCGTTGTACTGTGCCATCTATTGTTTGTTTTCTTTGTGGGAGGCAGGGACACCTTCAAAAATACTGCAGGAGTTCTAGAGCCAGTAGGTCTCGAGAGAGCTCACGGGCCTCGAAAGATTTTGTTACTCTAGTTTGTACTTCATCCAAGGGGTCCTATCAGGCTTCTGGAGCCAGAGGAAAGGACAACCGAGGAGGAGCAGCGGGTTCAGGTTTGGGTTTTCCTCGAGTCAATGAGATCGAGGAGATCGATGATCTGGAGGGTGTTGATATCGGGTACATTTGAGATGTATTGTGGCAGCTTCGTTGTATCATTGTTTATCGATTGACCGTTCTAAGGTAATCGACGTATTAAATTGGGATTATCGAAGATAATTCCCATCCGTTATATCATTGTTTATCGTTTGACCGTTCTAACGTAATCGACGTATTGAATTGGTATTATCGAAGATAATTCCCATCCATTGTGTCATTGATTATCGATTGGCCATTCTAAGGCAATCGAGGTATTGAATTGGGATTATCGAGGATAATTCCCATCTGTTGTATCGTTGTTGTTGATTGACCATTCTAAGGTAATCGATGTATTGAATTGGGACTGTCGAGGATGGATCCCATCCGTTGATGTCGTTGTGATCGATTGGCCATTCCTAAGACAGTCGAGGTATTTGAATTGGGAGCGCCGAGGATGGTGCCCATCCGTGAGTTATTGTTTTCGTGTTGGCCGACTCAAGGCACCACACTATTATTCTTGTAAATTCGGTAACCTTGGGATCATTGCCGTTTGTGATTAATTGTGTTTTGGAGGCTAGTCTCGGCTAGTGATCGATGGGTAAGTTGGGGCTTGAACATGCGCGGTTGGTTTCCCAACACCTACAGTTCAGTAGGTCACGGTCATTGGAGGACCTCATTGTGATACGGCTTCGTGCCATGGCTTCGGCCCTCATTGTGATACGGCTTCGTGCCGTGGCTTTAGCCCTCATTGTGATACGGCTTCGTGCCGTGGCTTTGCCCTTCATTGTGATACGGCTTCGTGCCGTGGCTTCGGCCCTCAGTGTGATACGGCTTCGCGCTGTGGCTTCGACCCTCAAATGATACAGCTTCGGGCTATTTGGCTTCGGGCCATTGTGATGATTGGCAGCTTCGGCTGAGTGGTTTTCAAACCATTGTGATATTGTGACAACTTTGGCTGAGTGGTTTTCAAACCATTATGATGTTGTGGCAGCTTCGGCTGAGTGGTTTTCAGGCCATTGTGATGTATTGGTATTTCCGCTGGAGCCTTCGGGCAATGTGACTCGTATTCATTTCAGTTCTGGTTTGGTTTACCTTCGGGTAGTTCATGGTTGTGTTCTATACTGACGATTCGCCGTTGGGCACTTGTGTTCTAACCTATTGAGCAGGTACCGATCGTATGCCGCGGGCATAGTGTTTCACGAATGCTCAATTCTTACTTTGGTTTGTGAGCATCTCGTATTACCATTGTTGTACCATTTTATTCTGCCTTTGGATGTATATCATGTTGTATATGTATTTGATATTCATTATCTGGATGACTGAACCAGTGGGGGCAGAACATGTTTACATGTTTTAGGTGCTTGCGAGTAGAGAGTTGAGACACAGGGGCATGATAATGGCGACGAGGCATTCGAGCGATACTAGTCCGAGATGTTTTGGTGTTCATGTCAATCGGTTAGTTTGGAGTACTCCAGTTTTGTTCAGTTGTGGTCATTGTTGTATTATCCGAGTGAGGCTTGTTGATGTTGTTGTATTTTATTTTGGCCATGTAGGCCCATGCTTGTCGTTGAAATTCCATATCGGAATATTATGTCGGATGTCATAGTAGGGACTGAGATTTCCCTTTTGGTCAGTTAGTTTTATTTTTGGTCGTGTTCGCCTGGTGGATCTCCTGGCGTGGGGTCCACGGCACTGTAATAAGCCAATGGGTTTTGGGGGTGTTACAGAAGATGGTATCATAGCATTGGGTTGTGAGATACCCTGATATGTGAGTTATGTGGCTCTACCGACGCGGTAGTAGTTGGGGCTGTCAGGTTATGACAATCTGGACAGCCGGGTTTTGTGAGTCGTGATAGTTGGATAACTGTATGAGTCATTCTTTCATCGAGTCGTCGTCAGTGAAGACTAGTATCGCAAGACCTCGAAGCTTCGTATGACCTGTGTAAGGACTCGATTCTCTTTATGTTTATACATTCATTATGTCATTGATTATACATGTTTTGTTGAAACTTGTATGTAACATTTGTGTTATGATTCACTCATGATTATTTGTTTTGGAACGTTTGAGATCTATATTAGCTATGATTAGCATGATTGATGTGACTGTGTTGAGTATGTATACTCGTATTTGGCTATTGACTTAGCATTCCGGATTGGCCGTTGCGGCATATTTGAGTTATGATCATGATCGAACGTTATTCTTTCAGTATGGAAAGAGGAATTCGAGGATGTGGCAGAGGGGGTAAAGGCTGCAGAGCAGTCCAGAACCCAGAACCTCATGTTTATGCGCGTGCAGATGCCGATATGGATCATAATTCGGGCGGAGATGTGACTTATGCAACCGGTTCTCCTTCGGGACGTCATACTCGAGGAGTCGGTCAGACTGACATCGACTGTTTCTTGCTTATGAGGGGCCTGATGTCCCAGATGACTCAGATAATGGAAACCATGTGGACCTCAGTGGTTCGGGGTCCACCACAGCAGGGACCCCAGTTGCAGTTTTATGGACAAGCCGGGAAAGTGAGTCAGATTGTCGGCTACATCTCTCGTCAGAGGCCGCCTACTTTTGAGGGTTCGTCGGAACTAACTGGCATTGTTCATTGACTTGAACATTTTGATAAACTCTTCGACATAGTTCATTGTCCGGAAGAGAGTAAGGTGGCAGTATCGGCTTATTACTTGAGTAAGGGTGCTTATTCATGGTGGCTTTCTGTGAAGCCCACCGATCGTGACTGTGTCTGGAGAGAGTTCAAGACCCTCATGTTAGAGAGGTATTATCTGGCTCCACTTCGTGAAGCCAAACTGTCATAGGTTTTGAACCCCGAATCCGTCGAGGACGAGGGTGTTATCGTTATTGCTGAGAAGGTTCAGGGGCTTCTTTAATTTGCTTCGTCTGTTATCCGTACTGAGGCGGATAAGATCAAGTATTTTAGAAAGAGGCTAAACCCGCAGTTGAGGATGCAGTTGTTCAACCATAATTGCAACTCACTTGGTGAATTCATCGAGAAGGCTCTTGGAGCAGAGCTTTTGATCAAGGAGCTTGCTCCGAAGGACCCTCTAGTTTCTTCTGGTGAGAGGACTAGGATGTTGGTTCGTTCAGAGAGACATCGGGCTCCGACGTCCAAGAGGTCGTCTTCTAGTCGTCTTCGTGCTGAGAAAGCATCTTCTTCTCAGATGACGAGTTCAACTGTTGTTTGCTTTAACTGTGACTCAGCGAGGCATGTTAGCACTCGTTGTACTGTGCCAGCTATTATTTGTTTTCTTTGTGGGAGGCAGGGGCACCTTCAAAAATACTGCAGGAGTTCTAGTGCAGTAGGTCTCGAGAGAGCTCACGGGCCTCGAGAGATTTTGTTACTCTAGTCCGTACTTCATCCAAGGGGTCCTATCAGGCTTCTGGATCCAGAGGAAAGGACAGTCGAGGAGGAGCAGCGAGTTCAGGTTTGGGTTTTCCTCGAGTCAATGAGATCGAGGAGATCGATGATCTGGAGGATGTTGATATCTTGATGTTTGAATTAATTTTATTATGGTATTGTAGTTGTGAATCATTTGTTGTTGATCGATCTTGTAATGATAGTATGTGATAATATTGAGATTTGAGGTCGTGTGATGCGTTTTTCTTTTCTTTTGGTATTATACCTGAGATTTTTATGATAATCTGGGTAATTGCTCATTGCGATTCGAGTCGCCAAGTCGCGAGGACTTGGGCGTGCGATTGATATGGTCCCGATGACTATATGTACGTTGTTATTTTCCTGTTGTGGCGTGAGTTAGTGATTGCATGGGCATTCAACACCGATGAGAATGGGGGTGTGTACACCGATGATTGTAGACATGTATAATGGGCGGACTCGTGGGATGTGTATGCCGGTGTTACGAGTCATGAGGTTGGTATAACTTTCTGACTGGTCTCTGGCAGAGGAGTCATGATTCGACTGATCTCGCACTGGGTTGAGTATTTTTATCTCTTAGTTTTCACCGTGTTCAGGCAGAGGAGACGCGGGGACCCGTGGGGTTGGCCCGATTACTCAGGCGAAGCAGTTCGCAATAAGGAGTATTCCTGGAGATGTTGTTTTCTGATCCTGATGGATAGTTCGTACCCCGTGTTGTGGACCCTGAGTTTCGGGGACGAAACTCTTTTTAAGGGGGGAGTATGTAATATTCGGGGGTAAATTTTTTTTCATTTCACTATGGAGTTGTACGTATTCATTTGGAATTGTACAAGTGTTGTTGTTTTGGACCAATACAATGTATATTGTATTGGGATATTTCGGGATTGAAATATATTTTCTTGTCGTCGGTTTGGTTTCATCGTTTGGATGTTGCTTGGTGAGTTTGGAATTTTGGCTAAGTTTATAGCCATAGCGTACGCTACATGTGTAGCCTTACGTACGCTAATGTGTTACGATTACATACGTTACGCCTGGAGGTTTACGTACGTAATGGGTGGTCGGTTGTAGGAACCTTCCTTGGAGTCAACTTTCGGCTAGTAGGGCCGAGAATCTTTCGATCAAATCTCACTATTGCAGTCAACGGATCCTTACGTACATTAGGGTGTGAGCCTTACGTATGTTATCCATGCAGCTTGTTAACGCACGTAAATCGTTATTGTTTACGTACGTTAAGTTCTTCATATTGTTGGTCAGGCAGTTCTGGACTAGCATTACGTACGCTAAGTTATTGATATAGCGTACGTAATTTTCCTTACGTACGTTAAGGTTGTTGTATAGCGTACGTAATGTGTTTGTCAGGTTATATAACTTGGTTTCGTATTTCATTTCTTCACGAACCAAAATTATTTTTCTCTCCCTAGAACCGTCCCTCTGGACTTGTTCTTCATATTTAAACTCTTCCAACATGTTTTTGATCATCATAACTTGATTTGGAGCTTGGAGTTGGAAGCTTTTTGGTGATCCTTTGGTGTTTGGAGAGTTCTTCTTGTTCTTCATTGGTAAGTTCTCTTAATCTCTTGTTCTTCAAGTTATTTCCGAGTATGATGATGATGTTGTTGTTTTCTTCGGGTATTGATTGATTATTGGAGTATATCATGATTCTTAATGAGTTTTTATAACTTGTGATGAAGAACATGATGATTTTGTCTTGAGGAGAAGTTGTTCTTGATGTTTTAGAATGTTGGAGGTCATAATCATGTCTAGGAAGGATTATGTTAAGATTATTATATGATTAACATAGTATTGATATGATTGGTGTTGTTGTTTGTGTTTCTTGGGGAGATTTTCACCATTTTAGTAAGGAATTATGATGAATTATGTAATGATTATCATAATCTTGAAATGGTTGAATTAATCTTGTTGATTAATGCAAATTCATGATGAATTGTTGATTGATAATTGTTTAGATATCATGATTGTTGAGATGATGATGTTCTTGGGGTATTGATGATGATATTAGTAATATTATCATTTTGAGATGTTTGTTTTGATGTTTGTTCTTAAGTGATTCTTGTTGAATTGATTTCACAAGTGTTAAGAACGTAATGATCATGTTAATCGATCATTGAGGTGTTGGAGGATGTTAGAATTCATAGTTGAGAACTATAATATTCGTTGGTGGAGTTTAACCGATTCGGGGTTGAATCGGGATTTTTTGGCGTTGCTTTCAATTGATTTTGTGTTATTGAATGAATCGTACTTCATTCAAGGTTGTTCGAGTGCTTGTGATCATCGGAGGACGTCGTTCATCATTTCATGTAAGGACGTTGATCGTGGAAGGACTTTCTCGCCTTCGGTTTAAGGCAAGTTTTATACTTGTACTAGTCAATGAGATTAATGATATCATGTATGTGTATAAATGTGTTGTATCATTTCGAGACTTGGTCTCTCTATGATTTTGTTGATATTAGGGGATTGTTTGATACGATACCCTTCGACGAATTTATGCCAAATGTTGTTGTTGTCCGATAAAATCCGTTCGGGGCTTTAAGGTACTTGTTGCTGATGTTATTGTCGATAGCCGAGTCGCGGTATCGATGTATCGGTTATTGTTGTTGATACCGATGTCGGTTTAAGACATTGTTATGATCATTGTTATTGATATTGGTATTTTGCTATTGATGCTGTAATTGGCCGAGTGAAGGCATTGACGTGTTCGATTGTCATATCCGTCATCGGTAACCGCTTAAAGGTACCGGGACATCCGTTCTAATCATTTCGTGTGATCGATTGGCCATTTTAAGGTAATCGATGTATTGAATTGAGATTATCGAAGATAATTCCCATCCGTTGTATAATTGTTTATCGATTGACCGTTCTAAGGTAATCGACGTATTGAATTGGGATTATCGAAGATAATTCCCATCCGTTGTATCATTGCTTATCGATTGACCGTTCTAAGGTAATTGACGTATTGAATTGGGATTATCGAAGATAATTCCCATCCGTTGTGTCGTTGATTATCGATTGGCCATTCTAAGGCAATCGAGGTATTGAATTGGGATTATCGAGGATAATTCCCATCTATTGTATCGTTGTTGTCGATTGACCATTCTAAGGTAATCGATGTATTGAATTGGAACTGTCGAGGATGGATCCCATCCGGTGATGTCGTTGTGATCGATTGGCCATTCCTAAGGCAGTCAAGGTATTTGAATTGGGACCGCCGAGGACGGTGCCCATCAGTGAGTTATTATTGTCGTGTTGGCCGACTCAAGGCACCACACTATTATTCTTGTAAATTCGGTAACCTTGGGATCGTTGCCGTTTGTGATTAATTGTGTTGTGGAGGCTAGTATCGGCTAGTGCTCGATGGGTAAGTTGGGGCTTGAACCTGCGCGGTTGGTTTCTCAACACCTACAGTTCAGTAGGTCACGGTCATTGTATGAACTTATTGTGATACGACTTCGTGCCGTGGCTTCAGCCCTCATTGTGATACGGCTTCGTTCTGTGGCTTCAGCCCTCATTGTGATACGGATTAGTGTCGTGGCTTCGGCACTCATTGTGATACGGCTTTGTGCCGTGGCTTCGGACCTCATTGTGATACGGCTTCATGCCGTGGCTTCGGCCCTCAGATGATACAGCTTCGGGCTGTTTGGCTTCGGACCATTGTGATGATTGGCAGCTTTGCCTGAGTGGTTTACAAACCACTGTGATATTGTGGTAGCTGTGGCTGAGTGGTTTTCAAACCATTGTGATATTGTGGCGGCTTCGGCTGAGTGGTTTTCAGGCCATTGTGATGTATTGGTATTTCTGTTGGAGCCTTCGGGCAATGTGACTCGTATTCATTTCAGTTCTGGTTTGGTTTACCTTCGGGTAGTTCATGGTTGTGTTCTATATTGATGATTCGCCGTTGGACACTTGTGTTCTAACCTTTTGAGCAGGTACCAATCGTATGCCGCGGGCATAGTGTTTCACGAATGCTCGATTCTTACTTTGATTTGTGAGCATCTCGTATTACCATTGTTGTACCATTTTATTCTGCCATTGGATGCATATCATGTTGTATATGTATTTGATATTCATTATCTGGATGACTGACCCAGTGGGGGCGGAACATGTTTAAATGTTTTAGATGCTTGCGAGGAGAGAGTTGAGATACAGGGGCATGACGATGGCGACGAGGCATTCGACGATACTAGTCCAAGATGTTTTGGTGTTCATGTCAATCAGTCAGTTTGGAGTACTTTAGTTTTGCTCAGTTGTGGTCATTGTTGTATTATCCGAGCGAGGCTTGTGGATGTTGTTGTATTTTATTTTGGCCATGTAGGCCCATGCTTGTCGTTGAAATTCCATATTGGAATATTATGTCGGATGTCATAGTAGGGACTGAGATTCCTCTTTTGGTCAGTTAGTTATATTTTTGGTCGTGTTCGCCTGGTGGATCTCCTGGCGTGGGGTCTACGGCACTGTAATGACCCAATGGGTTTTGGGGGTGTTACATTATACTCAAAGCATGTTTTTGAAGTATACTATCTAGATTATGTCTATCTATCTCCCACTTATACTCAAAGAAATGCTACCATACATCTCAACCCCATTCCTTCCACATGCCCTTCAAATGACTTTGAGGGCAACTCTTTCGTGAAAGGATCAGCTAGGTTGTCTTCAGATGCTATCTTGCAGACAATAATCTTCCTTCACTTCACAAAATCTCGAATGATATGATATTTGCGCTTGACATGTTTGCTTGGTTTGTGGGCCCATGGTTCCTTCGAATTTGCAACAGCACCGGTATTATCACAATAAAATGTAATACTCCTAGGCAAATTAGGAATCACACCCAAATTCTTTAGGAAGTACTTGAGCCATACCGCCTCTTTAGCTGCCTATGAGGCTGCTACATACTCGGCTTCCATGGTAGAGTCCGTTATGCATTTCTGCTTCACACTCCTCCAACTGATGGCTCCACCTCCCAAAGTGAAAACATATCCGGAAGTTGATTTCGACTTTTCTTTGTCCGCACTGAAATCTGAGTCAGTGTAACCCAAAGGACAAAGTGTATCCGATTGATATACAAGGATATGCTCCCTAGTCCTTCTCAGGTACTTGAGTATATGCTTGACAACAATCCAATGTGCCGATCCTGGGTTCGACTAATATCTTGCCACCATGCCTACAGCATGACATATATCAGGCCCAGTGCAAAGCATAGCATACATGAGGCTTCCCACTGCCGAAGCATAAGAGATCAGCTTCGTGTCATCTGTCTCCTTCTGTGTCCTAGGACACATAGCCTTAGATAGCTGAATTCCATGTCTGTAAGGTAAGAAACCTTTCTTGGAATTCTCCATGCTGAACCGCTTTAGCACCGTATCGATATAGGATGCCTGAGATAAACACAACATCCTTTTCTTGCGATCTCGAAAGACCTTAATACCAAGGATGTGTCCGTATTCTCCCAAATCCTTCATATCGAATTGCTCAGACAGCCATATCCTTACGTCTGATAATACCTTCATATTGTTTCCAATTAGAAGTATATCATCTACGCACAGTACAAGAAACACCAGCAAATTTCCATCGCACTTTTTGTATACACAAACCTCACTAGGATACTGTTCAAAACCATACGACTGAATGACCATCAAATCGCATGTTCCAAGACCTTGATGCTTGCACACTAAGTGCTCTTCTCCTTCAGCAATGAATCCCTCAGATTGGCGTATGTAGATTTCCTTATCAAGACTCCCGTTCAAGAACGCAGTCTTGACATCCATCTGCCAAATCTCCATATCCAAATGCGCAGCTATAGCTAAGAGAATCCGGATTGATTTAAGCATGGCTACTGGCGAAAAGGTCTCATCGTAGTCGATGCCCTCCTTCTGAGTGTAACCTTTCGCAACAAGCCTTGCTTTGAAGGTTTCAACCTTCCCTTTTGATCCTCTCTTACACTTGTAGACCCACTTACTTCCAATGGATTTTACCCCATTAGGTAGCTCTACTAGCTCCCATACTTGATAAGAATCCATAGATCCCATTTCGGATTCCATTGCTGTTTTCCAGGATTCAGGGGAGTGGTCCGAAGATGCTTCCACGCCGCTGAAACGGTTAGGTTGACGAACAACCCTCCCACTACAACGAGGTGTGTCCTTGGTTTGCGTATCCACAATAATGTCGATACGTGGTTCACTAGGTGTTTGTACAATTGGTATTGTCGAAATCTCGCCCCTAAGTTCTTCTAGAATGACCTCACTCCTAGGCTTGTGGCTTATTACATAGTCCTCCTCTAAGAACCGGGCATTGGTGCTAACAATGACCTTCTGGTCTTTAGGACTATAGAATAGGACACCCTTTGTTCCCTTCGGACATCCTACAAACACTCTTACTTCTGTACGAGATGCCAACTTATCATCTTTCTTATTCAGCACGTGTGCTGGTGAACCCCAAATCCGAACATGTCTTAGACTGGGTTTGCGCCCATTCCACAGTTCTTTGGGTATTTTTGGAACTGATTTCGAAGGCACCAAGTTTAGAATGTACGCTGTTGTTTCCAAGGCATATCCCCAAAACAAAATAGGCAAATCAGAATAACTCATCATTGACCTAACCATCTCTAATAAAGTACGATTCCTTCATTCAGCAACACTATTTTGTTGTGGTGTACCAGGCGCAGTGAGCTGGGAAGTAATCCACTCATGTGCCAAGAAATCCAGAAACTCTCCACTAAGATACTCGCCACCACGATCAGATCGCAGTGACTTGATACTCTGTCCATGACGCTTCTCCATTTCAGCCTTGAATTCTTTGAACTTATCAAAAGATTCAGACTTACATCACATCAAATAGATGTATCCATATCTCGAATAATCATCTATAAATGTGATGAAGTATTCGAAACTACCCTTGGCCTAGATGTTCATTGGACCACATACATCGGTATGAACCAATTCCAACACATTTGTGCACGATTTCCTTTGCTTTGGATAGCCCTTTTAGTCATTTTACCTTCTAGACAGGATTCGCAGATTGGAAATGACTCAACTTGGAGTGAATCCAATGGGCCATCGCTCACCAATCTTTGAATTCTTCGAAGGTTAATATGACCCAATCGTAAATGCCACAAATATGTTTGATTTATGATCGAAGGTTCTTTTCTTTTATTAGGATTAGTCAAAGAACTAAGTGATTTATAATTATGCAAGGGAGCTGGTGCAGCCTTAATGATATAAAGTTCTTCATTATAAGTATTCCCGCAAATATATTCACCATTTCTTTTAATAATTGCATTATCTTCAAAAGAAACTGAATATCCATCACGACGCAATTTAGAAACTGAAATTAAATTCATTCTAAAATCGGGCACCAATAATACATTATTTAGAACTAAAATCCTATCATCAACTTTTAACTGCACGACTCCCACTGCAACAGCCTTCAGCCTGGAATAGTCGCCCCAGCTTATTGTAATATCATCCACACTAAGTACCTTGGTTACTTGGAACCCCTGCGAGTCATAACAAACAGGATCAATGGAGCCCGAATCCACTATCCACGAAGTGATAGAACAGGCAGCCAAACATGTTTTGACTAGTAGTGCATGAGACGTACCTTTCTTAGGGCAGTCACTCTTGAAATGCCCTTTCAGACCACAATTGAAGCACTTGCCCTTCGGCTTTTTGTTCACCTAGGACTCAGGAGCCTTTGACTGAGGAGCCTTGCCCTTATCTTTGAAGGTTGCCACTTGCTTCTGGCCAACCTGCTTTTTTTTCTTTCCCCATTTGGGTTTTGAAGAAGCAACACCGGTTGCTGCAAGAATTTGATGATAACCTTGTTTGAAGAGACCGTCGGTAGACTGAAGCTCTGTCAGAAGTTCCGCCATTATGTAAGTCTTACAATTCATATTGTAGTTGAGGCGGAACTGCTCAAAGCTTCTTGGTAAACTGCCCAAGATAATATCGACCTGCGACTCCGCATCGATAGTGGCCCCCAATATGCTCATTTCGTTCAAATGATACATCATTTTAAGAACATGATCCCTTACTGGGGTCCCTTCAGATATTTGGGTTGTCATCAAAACCCTCATTGTATTTTGCCTAGCCGCCCGGTTCTGATAGCCAAACATCTCAGTGAGATTTTTCATCTTTTTCCGTGGCCGAGCCCATCGTCTGATGCTGATGTTGCAATACATTTGTCTGTGAAGCCAAAATGTAACAGCGAGCCATCTCATCAAACTTTTTCCATTTCCGGAATTCAGCCAACTCTTCAGGAGTGGCTCCGTTTCTGGTTCCAAAGGGCTCTCCTCAGTTAAAACAAATTTATGCCCCTCGATAGTCAAGACAATATCAAGATTTATTTCCCAGTCGGCAAAGTTAGTGCTTTCTTTGAGAATAACAGCTAGTGGATTGAAAGACATCTGAGAATAAAATTAAAAACATCATTCATCACATAATTCGACGCAAAATATATTGAAAAACCTTAAAACACAATATATATGTAATCAACCAACACTTTGAAAAACCGCACATACAAGCCACGATAGTGTGGATGTTTGCACATACATTTTAAAGTAGATTTTAACGTCTTTAATTTTACTATCTAGCCAAGATGCATTTTGACAAGTAAAATTAATAGTTGGTTCCTCTTGGCCATGTATTTAATTAACATCGACTCCGATGGGGAGCTTATTAATCAATACACCTAAGTGAACACCATAATTTAACAAACCTTAGAATATCATTTAATGATAATAGTCCTACAGATGGAGAGGTCCTATTATAAAAAATAATATTCACCTTTTTGTTATCAAATTTGAAGTTTAAAACTAGCGAGCCAATAATTAGCACATCCGATGTAGAGGAAGACTCTAATGTCAACGCGCATGCTAATTATTTCACAATTTAAACCAATTATGGAGGCCAATTTGATTTTGAAAATCAGTTTAAAATCACTTAGTTATTTTTAAAAAAATAAGGTTTTTAATTTTCTCATCCTAACATGCAAGGAACATATCACGCATACATCCATACATGCCATACATCAAAACAATAAAAACCAACAAAATAAAAAAATTGTATAATTAAATCCAATTATCATGGCTTTTATTCCTCGTTTTGAATAACGAGAAAATCTTCGGCTCGTTTGCTCCCACTGCTTCAAGCATCTCGCGGAAAAACGAATCGAACGACCCGAAACCGGACGATTTAACCCGCTGGCTGCTGCCCGACCTGCTGCTCGCTGCCCGACCCGCTACCCGAACTGCCCGACCCGCTACCCGACTGCCCGACCCGCTGCCCGACTGCCCGACCCGAGCTGTTGGCCGAGCGCAGCTGCATCCAGTTCGGCCGAGACAGCTTCTGGCCGAGTCTCAATCGGCAGCCTGCTGGTCTCGGTCGGTTCGTCCGATCGGGACTCCTCTTCTCGCTGGACTTCTTTCTCTTTCGTACTTTGTGTGTTCCAATTCGATTACAATTTTATTCGAAATAAAATATATCAAATTTACAGCAAATTACAATAAAAATAAATCCTATTCTACCCGTGGATTTTCTCACGGGAAAAACTTATACATGCCTCAAAACCGGGCCAAATTACTAAAAACGCGTAAATAAATAAAAAACATCACATAGCTATGATAATTAGATCATATTCTCATGCAAGACAAATTCTAGCAAAATATTTCAAAAATCATACTATATGAATATTTAATTGCTAGCATATTAATCACCAAATTAATTAAATTGAACAGGCCTAAAGACCGGCTCCGATACCAATTGTTGGAATATAAAACGCAGGGAAAGCTAGTTGGTGAAAATATTTTATAAACGGTTTTATAAACTAACCAGCATAAAAATCGGATCTATTTAGGCTTGTCAATTAATTAACTAAACATATTAATAAACAATCAAATAAATATATTTATGCATGGGAGTCGGTAATTAATACCTTTGACGCGAAGTGGTAGAAATCCCTCGTTGGATCGATCTACCACCTCCTTGTATTCTTCCTTGATCTACTTGTATTTCTACCTCAAAGTCTTCTAGAGTATATCCCGCCTATTATCCGGATGTCGTGTGAGCAACAATCTACCGGACTACTTGGACAGCAACAGAGATCGGCCGAATTGTTTTTCCAAAATTCCTTTCGATTTTCTCTCTATTTTTCTTGAATATTTGTGGTATTTTAGAAAAATATTGTGTTAACTAAATTATGGAATCCAAGACACAAGTCAAGATCCACAATTAAACACACACAAAAAATCGAAATCTTGGCTCAAGAAAGGTGTAAAAATCGACCACCATTGAAGTCCTATTTATAGGTGTTTTGAGCTACTCTAGGGACCTTAAGGAGGATATGGTACGGATGTAATATCCGCGATTTTGATTTCCGGTAATTTTCTTTTATTCACTGGAGTCCATTTTGATGACTCGCTTCTGACCGTTTCGTCATTCTAAGAATGTTTAATTCTGCACTTTTCGACGTCCGAGTTCGTTTCAGTGTCGTTTTGTTGAGTTCCGTGCATTTAGCGACTTTTCCGCACTTGAGTTGGATTCTTGCGAATCTCGTCCGAAACTATTGTTTCGAGTTTCTTGTAAGTTTATTTAATGTTATTATTCATGTTGCGAGCTTTGGTTTGGTGTTTCGATCGTGTATCGTGTATTTCGGACGTTTTGGGCCATTTTTGTAATTTCCCAAAGTTTGGGGTAATTACTTCCGTTGTCGAATTTCGAGCCTTCAGGTGGTTGGAATCGTGTGTTCTCTTAGTGTTCGGATTCGTCTTTGCGAGTACTTCGTAACCGTATCTTCGATTTATATTCAGGTTCGGGTTTCGGGGTCGTTCGGACCGTCGGAGTTGGCCACGACCGAGTCATGGCCGCACGTGCTGGGACATAGGCACACCTGGCCGGTTACGGCCGCAAGGGTCCGGCAGTTACGGCCGTAAGGCCTGTTACGTACGTAAGGCCATGGCCGGTCACGTACGTAACACTGCCGGCAGATTGAGGCAGTTTGGTCGTCATGGCCTGTTACGGACGTAAGGCCATGGCCGGTTACGGCCGTAAGCGCCCGGCAGTGTCCGGCTATATAAGGCCTGGCAGCGGGTTTTTGCTCATTTCTTCACTTTTCTTGCGGCTATCGGATGGGTGCAACGGGAAATAGAGTTCTTGGTCGATTCTACTCAATTACAAGGCGTTTTGGAAGATTCTTGTTGATTATATCATCATCCAATCCATGATCTTCATCGAATCAAGGTATATTTCTTGATTTTCCTTCAAGTTAACTTTTTGGGGAATTGTTCTTGATTTCGATTCTAGTCCGATTTTGATACATCGGTTGGCGTAGTATGATATTATTAATCGTGTTTCACGGATTGTATATCCATATATCGAGTTTGTTTAACTCGATTGACGATTCGAGTGTTCTTGGGAATTATTGAACATTTAGTGTTCGATTAAATGCCCCAATGAGTTCCCTTTGATAGTTTGTTGAGATTTCCGTTGTTTTCGGCCTTGATTCTCGTCGTAATCATGTTTTATTGTTCCTTACGGAGGATTATAGGTGCTCGATGATTCCGATGTTGAATTCCGCTGGCGATTGATGATTCGTGTGGTGTTTTCCCGTAGTAATTTCGGTGCTATCGCGTTTCTTGATTTTCCTTCAAGTTGACTTTTTGGGGAGTTCGGGGTTGTTCGACCGCATTCCATCCGTCGTCTTGTTACGATCGTGGTTCCTAGGCAAGTATCTTGCCCATATATTACGTGTTTTGTGGATATAATGGTTGCTAATTGTCGATATGTACTAAATAAATATTTATAACCATTTTTCAAAGTAATCGGTATATTTACCATCATGGTTTTCTTAAAGGTGACCCGTGTATTTCGGGAATTAATATGCTTAATTGAATATGTGTGCTAGTGATGAGTATAGGTTCGCCTTACTTTCGTATGATGTTAGTATGTATGATTATGTCGTCGGTAAATGTAAAGGTTCACATCTTTTGTTAAAAGGTGTGCGTGGAGTCACGTGGTTATCGACGAATATGTGAGTTTGTGTGGTATTGGTTGTGTCGTTTCGGTGCTGTTGAGATATTGTGCTTCCGTGTAGATTGTGATAGTTCTGGGTTGTGAATATGTGTTGGATAAACGGGCCATTCTAGTAAGATACCTCGACTATATATATATATATATACTGTGATCGACTTTTGAGGCTTGTGGTTTGCAACTGTGAATTGTGTTATTGTGTGGATGTGTTGTCGTTATTCCACCCGGGGATGGCATGTGCGGCCTCTGGGGGCCAATACTAATTGGTACGGCTACAGAAGTGGACTTGGGTGCGTGTGTTGTTGTTCTTCCACCCGGAGATGGTTCGACGGGACCTCTGGGGTCGATATTAATGGGTACGGCCGCGGAAGGGAGGTGTTTCAATTGCAACGTTATGGGTCATGTGCAAACTAATTGTCCTTCGCACCGTCATCCATCACTCACCGACAGATTTACGGTACCCATACTTGAGTTTCACGGCACCAATAAACCAACTGCGTGCTTAGAATGGCTTCACACTTGTGAACAACATGCCGACTTCATAACAGCCCCTACCACCCGTCGTGTTTCGCTGGTGGCGAAGTGCCTCCGCGGTCGCGCCTCCACATGGTGGCTTCAGTTGAAAGTAGCCAGATCTCTTAAACCCAAAATTACAGATCGGCACAAATTCAGAAAATATTTCACCCGTGAGTTTATTCCCAAAATTACAACCCCCCCCCCCCCCCCAAAAAAAAAAAATATTTCAGAAATCTCAAGATAGACAGGGTACAAGGACGATTGCGAAGCAATACCACCTCCGCCGGCCTCATGCTGTATCTTCGCCGGGCGTTATAAAGACGCCCGCTGATTACAATTCCGCCGTCGTCCATTTCTTCTCCAGCGCTGACTTCCCACCCCGGACTTCAAACGCCGCAACACAGATCGCCGTTCCACCGCCCGCCGGTGAAGACTCCGAATGTCAACGTTGCATTTTTGTCTCCCCAAGAGCTGAAGAGGATGATACATCCACTCGTGGTGCAGAAAATCGTGTAGCGGGTGAAGGAGATCGTGTGGAAGTTAAGGAAGATCGTGCAGCAGCGGCAAATGCTTCTGCTGCCCTAGCCCAACACATCAGACCTTCTTCTTTGGGTGAGAATCTCATTGGGCCTTATTTAATTGCTCTCGAAAACCTATTCAATCGTGGTCTCAACATGCTTCTGCTGATATTTGATAATCGATGAAGAATTGAATTGTTATGTGTTGTTTAATCTATAGCACAAACAAATTAATGATGGTTGCTTCTTTCTATGAATTGATGCATATGCTAAATCTACAAAATTTTACATGGACACCCCAAAAAAATTTGGACTCCGAAGGGAGGTGAGGCGCATGGATTTTTCTAATGGATGATTCATAGCGAAATTAATTTGCTAGTATTCTTGATATGATATCACTACTAAAAACAGCTCTTAATAGCGTCACATTATTAGCTTCACCGAAAAAAGTGAAGCTAAAGGTAAAGGGCGACAAAATTTAAACAAAGGCGTCACCTACGTGACGCCTTAAACTTTGAAAAAAGCAGTCAAAGTTGGATAATAAAGGCGTCAAATATGTGACGCTACTATATAATATTTATTTTTTTAATGAACCATCCCGTATTTGCGTCACACAAGTGACGCCAATAAGGATTCATTGATTTTTTTTAAAAAAAATATTTTTCATCTAACGCCATTATATTAAATATATTTATATGTACAAAATCTATTTTAAATGTATAAATTTGTATTGGTTTAAATATTAAATAACTATAAATAGTGAATTTAAAATTATATTTAATAATTATAGTGTAAGAAATTTATTAACAGTAAGAATTTATTACAGTATATTTATTTATGGTTATACCAAAATAGCCTGTTTGGAATTATGATGGTTATTTAAGGGCGATTTAAGAATTGATTCTAGATTCATTGCGATAATATTGGATAAAAAATACACAACAAATTCAAATGCGATAGATACGACATTCTTTCAGTGGATGTATGTCAAATTTTGATGTACAAAATTTTGAGTTCCAATCTTTTAGTCGATCACCTTCACCACCTAAATCAAGAAATTTATGCATCGTATTTTTTTTTTGAAATTAGTAAATTGAAACTCTAAAGCGGAAGAAGATACCAGATTGGTCACGACTGCTGATAGAGCCGCCGATGAGATCAACCCATGGTGGACTGCCGGCGAATCTTGGCCAGAAATGAGACGATATGTGGAGAATCCATGCAACGTGTTGAATGTGCGGTGGACTGGCGCCGGACGGTGGCTCGATAACCCGTACCCATTGACGTCGGAAGCAAGAAGGCAGACGCAGCCAGGAAGGCCCGCCGTTGAAGATGCGCTAGATCCGACGTAGTGGAGGGAGGAGAGGCGGCGGTTCATGTAGAAACCAAGAAGATCATGGTGGTCCAATGGAGCCGTCCGCGATTGGCTCTGCCCAAGACGAGAAACATATGTACCTGGCGGCGAGGATGTGGCATCAGACGTCATCAGTGGAGTCGGAAAAGGAAAGAATGAGGCCGGAGCAGTGGAACGCGCCGCCCCAAAGAAAACCGGCGGCGAGGATGTGGCATCAGACGCCATCACTGGAGTCGGAAACGAGAAAAATGTGGCGGGAGCAGTGGAACGTGCCGCCCTCAGTCGAGATATATGACGGTGGTTTCCACCGCTGCCAGAAAAACGGCGGCGACGAATGTGGCCGGACCAGTGGAATGCGCCGCCCTCAGTTGAGATATATGACGGTGGATTTCCACCGCTGCCAGAAAAGCGGCGGCGGCGAGCGCAAAAGCCCACCTGAGCGATGGGAAGCGTGAAGCCATTTTCAGAGAAATCTAAGAATACGGCGGCGACGATTTCTGGGAAAAGAATGGAATCTTGAATAAAGTCTGTTTTCTGTTAAAAGCATAAAGGCGCAAACAAATTAAGGGTAAATCTGTAATTTTATACTTGCATACAACTATCGCAATGCAAAAACTTCCCTCCCATGCGACGGGATCCGACCCACAACTCTTGACCCGGATTCGACCTGCTTCAATTAATCTTTAAAGAGTACTATGCTGAATCATCTTAACAAATTGTTGAGTAGTTTGGCGGTAGAAGGCGGCAATCATTATACAAGGGACTAGGTTTGATTTCTAACGGCTGTTGTTTGCAAAATGTTTTTTTAAAACCATATTTTTAATAAAAAATTTTTTGTTATTAGTATTTTTTTTCATTGCAAATTGTTCCTTTCCCATCTAATAAGAAAGAGATGGGTTGAAGATGCCCTATTTCCCATCTAATAAGCAGTTTAGTGACTAAATCCAAAATCAAATAGGGCATCTTCAACCCATCTCCTTCTTATTAGATGGGAAAGGAACAATTTACAATGAAAAAAAACACTAATAACAAAAAAATTTTTATTAAAAATATGGTTTTGAAGAAACATTTTGCAAACAACAGCCGCTAGAAATCAAACCTAGTCCCTTGTATAATGATTGCCGCCTTCTGCTGCCAGACTACTCAACAATTTGTTAAGATGATTCAGCATAGTACTTTTTAAAGATTAATTGAAGCGGGTCGAATCCGGGTCAAGAGTTGTGGGTCGGATCCCGTGGCATGGGAGGGAAGTTTTTGCATTGCGATAGTTGTATGCAAGTATAAAATTACAGATTTACCCTTCCCAGAAACCGTCGCCTCCGGATTCTTAGATTTCTCTGAAAATGGCTTCACGCTTCCCATCGCTCAGGCGGGATTTTGCGCTCGCCGCCGCCGCTTTTCTGGCAGCGGTGGAAATCCACCGTCATATATCTCAACTGAGGGCGGCGCGTTCCACTGGTCCGGCCACATTTTTCTCGTTTCCGACTCCAGTGATGGCGTCTGATGCCACATCCTCGCCGTCGGTTTCCTTTGGGGCGGCGCGTTCCACTGCTCCGGCCTCATTTTTTCCCTTTCTGAATCCACTGATGACGTCTGATGCCACATCCTCGCCGCCAGCTACATATGTTTCTCGTCTTGGGCAGAGCCAATCGCGGACGGCTCCATTGGACTACCATGATCTTCTTGGTTTCTACATGAACCGCCGCCTCTCCTCCCTCCACTACGTCGGATCTAGCGCATCTTCAACGGCGGGCCTTCCTGGCTGCGTCTGCCTTCTTGCTTCCCACGTCAACTATCGAGCCACCGACCGGCGCCAGTCCACCGCACATTCAACGCGTTGCATGGATTCTCCACATATCGTCTCATTTCCGGCCAAGATTCGCCGGCAGTCCACCATGGGTTGATCTCATCGGCGGCTCTATCAGCAGCCGTGACCAATTTGGTATCTTCTTCCGCTTTAGAGTTTCATTTTACTAATTTCAAAACAAAAATACGATACACAAATTTCTTGATTTAGGTGATGGACTAAAAGATTGGAACTCAAAATTTTGTACATCAAAATTTGACATACATCCACTGAAAGAATGTCGTATCTATCGCATTTGAATTTGTTGTGTATTTTTTATCCAATATTATCGCAATGAATCTAGAATCAATTCTTAAATCGCCCTTAAATAACCATCATAATTAATTCCAAACAGGCTATTTTGGTATAACCATAAATAAATATACTGTAATAAATTCTTATTGTTAATAAATTTCTTACCCTATAATTATTAAATATAATTTTAAATGACCTATTTATAGTTATTTAATATTTAAACCAATATAAATTTATACATTTAAAATGAATTTAGTATATATAAATATATTTAATATAATGGCGTTAGATGAAAAATATTTTTTTAAAAAAAAAAATCAATGAATCCTTATTGGCGTCACTTGTGTGACGCTAAAGTTTAAGTCTTTGGCGTCGCCTGCGTGACGCAAATACCGGATGGTTTATTAAAAAAATAAATATTATACAGTAGCGTCACAGATGTGACACCTTTATTATTCAACTTTGACTGATTTTTTCGATGTTTAAGGCGTCACGTATGTGACGCCTTTGTTTAATAATTTTGTCGCCCTTTATTATTTAGCTTTACTTTTTTCGGTGAAGCTAATAATGTGACGCTATTAAGAGTTGTTTTTAGTAGTGATATCATATCAAGAATACTAGCAAATTGATTTCGCTATGAATCATCCATTAGAAAAATCCATGCGCCTCGCCTCCCCCTCGGAGTCCAAATTTTTTTGGGGTGTCCATGTAAAATTTTGTAGATTTAGCATATGCATCAATTCATAGAAAGAAGCAACCATCATTAACTTGTTTGTGCTATAGATTAAACAACACATAACAATTCAATTCTTCACCGATTATCAGCAGAAGCATGTTGAGATCACGATTGAATAGGTTTTCGAGAGCAAAAACTGTTTCGTGGAACTTTAGAACATTTGCAATTAATGATAACACGTCTCTCTCTCAGATGCTGAGGATATATATCGACAGCTGGAGGAGGTAACCGAGGCAAAATTATCGACTTATGTGTTAGACTTGCAAAATGGTTGTGGGAGCTTTTTCATAAGAACATTGGGGACATCTTGTACGAGAAATGGGAGTATTTAAAATCCGTCGTCTTCAGACCCAATCCAACAGACGCAACACCACCGGACGAGACCACTGAAGAGGTCAACAAGAAAGGTGCAAATAATAAAGATAAGGCGACCACCAATGAGCAGGGGATAAAAGGTGGAAAGTCAAAGAATTAAGGACTAGATGATCGTAGTTTACAGCTCGGTTTCCTTTACATATTAACTCTGATGAATTCTTGCTATGCTTTTTTACAAGATTTTGCTCCTCAGTATCCTATATTGGTTATCAACTCTTTTGGTTTTGCAACTTAAATCTGTTAGTTTCCATTCTTTGAGGCCAATGCGGTTTTCTGTTATTGGCCTCTTCACCATATTCGACCGTTGTCAACACCATTTAAACCAGTCTTATGTCCACAATAAAAGCATGGACGCCTTCGTTCTTGCCCTCAATATAGCCTCCTGGGGCCGGCGGCTTACAATATTTTAATTTCTTGATATCTAAAAGCTGCAATGTTTTTTATTTACATTCTCTTTTAATTTTTAGTTTTTTAATATCACATTTTTTGGATTTTTTAAAAATATTTATGCCATGTGTGTAATTTCTATTCTTATTTTTTTGATATTATTTTTTAAAGCCATGTGTGCAATACCAAATAGGCGAATTGGCCGGATTCCGGACATTGGGACACGAACATTAAAATTTTGAATACGTTATATGGCGATTGTAATTATGCTTAGATTAGGAAACGGACGTAAAAATGTACATACGTCAGGACAATAAATATACTTTTCCCTACTTTTAATTCAATTTCATATGATATTTACTGAGAGTTATCATTTAACAAAGACAATAAATAGAGGACCCAAAATAGCTGCAACACCTAAAACGGCAAACACAGAAAGGGGCCAAGAAACAAGGGTCGGTGGAGCTGGAGCACTAGCATTGCATTGCCCAAAAAAAGTCCTTTGAGAAATAATCAAATATCGTTTAAATCTAAGAAAGATGAACACAATTTAGTTATACTTCTCATCAGTGCCACAGCACTACTATTTCATAAAGTATAAAAAGCGGCTTTGAAGTATCCATGTAACTAATTATAGCAGAGAAAATAGAGGAACTTAATTCAGAAGTTGCACAGTAATGCTCATTTCTTGAAATCTCCCATAAAAGTAGGATCTGGCATAGGCCATGAAGCATCTATGCCCCATCAGACTAAACGAATGAATTGGAAATCTCATCCGTACCATCTGTTGGGGAAACAAGTGTTAGGTTCCTCTGTGAACTTCCAACAATGTAATTACAATAAAAATTACAAATAAGGCAGCTTAATACAATCTAAATAAATTAAAAGTTGAATTGAAAATTACAACTTTAGCAGAGGCGAGATAACTCTTTCCGTAAGACAATTTTGCCCCCGTATAAGAGCAGACGGCTCAGGCAATATGTCCCCAAGATACAACTGCTATTTGTTTCTGAGTTAGGTGCTCTCCAAAACTCAAAACTCCGGCGAACGTTCAAGTGATGGAAACTGGGCACGAAACAAGAGGAAAATATTCTTCAATATGAGGTATGCTTGTATTTTTCTATGTTCTGAATCTATGAAATGAAATGCATAAGATCCCCTTTTATAGGGTCCAATTCCACTCCATCAGGTGGGGAGTTACAACAAATTAAAGTACCATTAATCCTCTTTAATCCTCCAGCTCAGGAGTTACAACAAATTAAATCTCCATAATGTGGGGAGTTACAACAAATTAAAACTCCATAATTCTCATTTAATTTGGACGTTACATTATGGAGTGTGAAGAGTCATATTGCAGAAGCTAAGTTCTCAACCAGCTTCTTTTCAGACGAGACCAAATTCCAGATCGATAGGTTCCGGATCGATGTGTTCCAGATCGACAGTGTCCCGGATCGACAGTTAGATCGACAGTTCCAGATCGACAGTCCCGTGATCGGACAGTTCCAGTCGACAGTCGTATCAGACAGTCCCAGATCGACAGTCGACGATCGACAGTCCCAGATCGAGCAGTCCCAGATCGACAGTCCGATCGACAGTCCCAGATCGACAGTCGATCGAGACAGTCCCAGATCGACAGTCCCAGACGTGATCGACAGTCGATCGCAGTCATATCAAACAGGTCCCAGATCAGATGGGTTTTCAAACCTCGTTAACTCTTCACCTTTTCAATTAAATGGCCAACTTTAATCATTTATTTCTCACTCAGCGGAAATTGGTTTTGAGAAAATAAAAATCCTACGTTCATCTTCTCGAAGCGTAGATTCACAATTTATTATTTAATTCCCAAGAATTAAATATTTTATCATTATTAAATTGGTTTTAAATTGAGTTAAAACTCATTTTTCTAAAACCCAATTTCCAACAATCCCCCACATGAGTGGAAATAAATGCATGCATGAATGCAAACTCACATACCCAGTTTCCGTAAAACACTGCTGCATGGGGAAAGGTAGTTTGTGGCTTTGAACCTTCTTTAGTAAAATATCGTCGGATATACCGGCGGCTTAGTGGACATTGTGCCTTGAACTAATCGTCCTTGGTGTATACCGAGTCAACGACACTTACACAACAATGTCTCAACACCTTCCGTTCTCATAGTTGTGTCCGTTTTGGCCATGGACAACATCTTGGTTTCCTAAGTGTTTATTCGAGGCGGCCCGTCCTCACACTTAGATAGGTGGTCTCCTTTTATAAAGTACCCTGTAATACTTCTCCTTTCCAAGGACAAGGAACCATTAAAAGTCTAGAGACTTAACCTCACCACAATCACAGGACTTAGCACTTATTCTGCTTTATAGGGATGGATTTATTATAAGCGCTTTACAATAGAACTTTCATAATTTTGTTTTCCCATTGAACCAAGTTTTTGGGATCTCCATTCTTCAAGGTTGGGTTACCACTATGATTGTTCTTGCAAGATGTGGATTTTAACCCCATTCCCTCTAGCAGTTTATGAAATTGATCTCTATTCAGACCTTTTGTGAGTAGATCCGCCAAATTAACATTTGACCTCACATAGTCAATAGATATAACTCCATTTTTGATCAACTGTCGCACGGTATTATGTCTTCGACGAATGTGTCGAGACTTACCATTATACATAAGGCTCTGTGCTCTTCCAATTGCAGCTTGGCTATCGCAATGGATCATAACACTAGGCACAGGCTTTTTCCAGCATGGAATATCCTCAAGAAAGATACGGAGCCATTCAGCTTCTTCTCCAGCTTTATCTAGAGCTATAAATTCCGATTCCATGGTGGATCGGGCTATACAAGTCTGCTTGCTTGATTTCTAAGATATAGCTCCACCCCCAATAGTAAATACATACCCACTTGTAGAGTGAGAGTCTTTCGTGTCTGAAATCCAATTAGCATCTGTATATCCTTCCAAAACTGCAGGATAATTACTATAAAATAGCCCATAACATAGGGTGTACTTTAAGTATCTTAAAACCCTAGTCAGTGCATTCCAGTGCTTTTTACTCGGATTACTCATGAAGCTGCTCAACTTATTTACAGCAAATGCCAAGTATGGTCGTGTACAATTTGTAATGTACATCAGGCTTCCGATTACTCTTGAATATTCGACTTGAGCCACTGGATCACCTCTGTTCTTACTTAAGTGAATACTAGTATCAACAGGTGTTTTAACAGGTGGGCTATCAAAAGCGTTAAACTTCTTTAGCACTTTCTCAACATAATGAGATTGTGATAAGAAGATACCTTTTGACTTTCTGATAATTTTAATTCCAAGAATTAAATCAGCTAAACCCAAATCCTTCATGTCGAAGTTTCTACTTAACATCCTTTTTGTATTCACAATTACTTCATTGTTACTACCCATGATCAACATATCATCTACATATAGACAAACTATGACAAATGACTCCGATGTGCCTTTAATATACACACATTTGTCACATTCGTTGATCTTGAATCCATTTTCCAACATAATTGTGTCAAACTTCATATGCCATTGTTTAGGAGCTTGTTTTAGTCCATATAATGACTTCAACAGTTTACACACTTTCTTTTCCTGACCAGGCGTAATGAAACCTTCAGGTTGTTCCATATAAATTTCTTATTCTAGTTCACCATTCAAGAATGCAGTTTTCACATCCATTTGATGAATTTCAAGATTGTGCAATGCAGCAATAGCAATAAGCACTCGAATGGAAGTTATTCTGGTTACTGGTGTATATGTATCGAAGAAATCATAACCTTCTTTCTGTTTAAACCCTTTGGCAACAAGTCGGGCCTTAAACTTGTCTATCGACCAGTCATCTTTGTATTTTCTCTTTAGGATCTATTTACATCCTAAAGGCTTACATCCTGGCGGAAGTTCAACCAGTTCCAAAGTAGAATTTTGCATGATGGAATCCATTTCACTATAAATAGCTTCCTTTTGCTGACAAACACATTGTAAACAATCTCCCATTATTTACAATCAATCCTAATTGTATCAAAAACCAACTTCCAAATGAGTGATTCACTCCAACAAAGCACCATCAATATAATCGATAATCCAATAAGAACACACAACTCGAGATTACGATAACATCTAATTGAAAACCCCCAAAAATCTAAAGTCAACCCTCCAGGGTTCTTGAATAAATCCCCACATAGTCCACAAATCCGTAAAATACACCAATAAATTCGTAGGAATACATGTACCCAAGGTAGATAACCCATATCCAACATATTCCAACATAATAGCAAGCTAACTTGAAGAGATCGGAAGAAAAACACTCAAATCCCGAAATTCTAGATTCAAGAAATATTTACCTTGATTTGGTGTGTTGGAGAGGATTAAATGATGATTAATCCGAACTAGAAGCTTGATGATGATGATGATAGGTGATTGCATCTCGAAGAGATCTTCCCAAATCGTCCAAAATCACCCGAAATCGCCCAAGGAATGAGGTGAGGTGTAAAATGATGAAACTGGACTGAACTGTCCTATATATACTAAACCCAGCTTAGCGCGCGCTAGCGGGTTCACCGAGTAGTCCAGTACCCACTGACTGCATCGTTAGTGTGCGCTACGTACTTGGTAGTGTGCGCTAACGTCTCTTATTAGCGTATGTTAACCATGTGTTAGCGTCCGCTACCTGATAGTGGATGCCCAGAATATTGGAGTCCAGAACCTACTGTCCTCTGCCTTGCTCGCGTTAGCGTGCGCTACACCTATAACTTAGCGTATGCTACTAATACGATTAGCGTACGTTATGATCCACTCGTAGTGTGCGCTATGAATTATTCCATTTCAGCCCAGTACCTACTGGACTGCCTGAACGAGCCTTAGCGCGCGCTACACTGATTGCTTAGCGTGCGCTATCCAAACTACTAGCGTGCGCTATTTCCCATTCATAGTGTGCGCTACTACAACTCAAATTCAGTCCAGTGCCTTCTGACTGTCTGCCTCAAATGCACACTAATACTGAACATTAGCGTGCGCAACTAGTACTCAATTAGCGTGCGCTAAAAAGAGTATGTAGCGTATGCTACTTCACATCCAGGCAACCAAAATATGATGATGATAATATCCTCGTCTCGATACTCAAAACAAGGTTGAATGACGAATGATAACTGATATACGATTCAAATTACGTTGAACGGTGAATGCAATGAATGAATATGAATGATGAATGATTATTAATGAGTGAAAAATTACTGAGTGACAATTTACTGAATGATAATGAATGATTTTACAACCGGTTATTACATACTCCCCCCTTAAAAAGAGTTTCGTCCCCGAAACTAAGGGTCAAACAATTCGGGATAACTCTCTCGCATACTATCCTTGGTTTCCCAAGTAGCCTCTTCGTCTCCGTGACTAGACCACTGAATCTTAACCAAAGGAATCGTCTTGTTCCTCAACTGTTTGATACGTCGCTATAGGACTCGTACAGGACGCTTCTCATACGAATGATCATCCGCGATCTCAATTTCATCGAACTAAAATAAGTGACTCGGATCAGCATCATACTTCCGCAACTGAGAGACGTGAAACATATTATGAATTTGGCTCAACGCCGGATGTAAAGCCAATCGATAAGCTAGTCTGCCTACTCGATCTAAAATCTCAAATGGTCCAATGAACCTCGGACTCAACTTTCCTCTCTTCCCGAAACGAAAAATATCTCAGCTCGGGGATACCTTGACCAAAATGTGGTTATCTGCCTCGAACTCTAATGGTCGACAACGATTATCTGCATATGATTTTTGTTGACTCTGAGCGGTCAACAAACGACTCCTGATTAAAGCTACCTTCTCGCGGGCGGCTATAAGCATATCAGGCTCGGTGCCGATTGATTCTGATAAGTCATCCCTACACAAGGGAGATCGACAACGACGACCATATAAGGCCTCGTAAGGTGCCATCTTAATTGAAGCATGCCAACTGTTATTGTATGTGAACTCGATCAACGGTAGTTAGGCTTCCCAATCGTCTTTCCAATCGATAACACATGCTCTCAACATGTCCTCTAACGTCTGAATAGTTCGCTCATATTGTCCGTCAGACTGAGGATGAAAAGCTGTACTGAAATTAAGCTGAGTTACCATGGCACGATGAACGGATTTCCCAAAATGTGACACGAATTGCCCGTCACGATCATAAATGATACTCTTAGGAGTATCGTATAATCTCACTATCTCTTTGATGAACAACTGGGCAAGTCTCTCGGGACCCCACATATCCTTAATCTCAAGGAAATGAGCTGACTTAGTTAAGCGGTCCACAATTACCCAAATTGTATTCATGCCACGACGACTCATCGGCAAACTCGTGATGAAGTCCATTGAAATATCCTCCCACTTCCACTCTGGAATAGGGAGCGGTTTCAGCATACCCGTCGGTCGCTGATGTTCTATCTTGACTTGCTGACAGGTTAAACATGTGTCATTGTTGAGGGTTAATGACGTTATTGTACTCCATTGAGGGGTGGTTATATTATTTATGATCCTACGGGACGATATGTTGTTAGTATTGTGGTCTACGACTTATTGAAGTCGAAATTAGATTTTTATGTGTGAATGTCCTAGTTTTGTTATTGTTTAATGCGTTTTATGTTGGTATTAGCCTGGTAGGTTCTCCAAAAAGAATCTACGGTGCTGTAATATCTCCGTAACTCACGGGGGTTGTTACAGAATATAGTATCAGAGCTTAGGTTTATGGATACCTAGGCTGTTGGTGTTTTTGGTTCTGTAAACTGAGTCAGTTGTTGTCTACGATATCATTGGTGTGCTACCACCCGTGTTGCCAGTGCTGGAAGACTCTTCGGATACTGGTCACTTCTTCCTTTCGGAGTAATTACCTTTGTAATTGGGCACAGAAGCGCATTCGACACCTCAACCGTGTTCATAGGTTTTCTTTTATTGGCATTTTAGAACCCATGGGTTCCAATGCTAATTTTGATTTCTATATTCGTTCTTTAGGTTTTGCGTCGGGACTTTATAATCGGTCTAACAAAATTTGGTTCTTTTCTTCCCCTCACTTTTAGCACCAAGTTTTGTTGGATACCGATCAAGTCCTTCATCTTTCTATTTCTTCTTCCCTTCTTCCTCAGTTGATTTACGTCACTTATGTCTATGCCATCACTAACCGTGTTGGTCGTTACGCCCTTTGGGACATCCTCCGTGAGATTGGTTTGGAAGTAGAGGGGTTTCCGTGGTTAGTCAGCGGTGACTTCAACATCTTCTTGCATTCACATGAGCGCGAGGGTAGTACCACTGACCGTTCTCCAGAGATTCTGGACTTCGCACAGGCTATTGCTGACTGTGAGTTGATTGACGCGGGCTGCGAGGGCGATATTTTCACTTGGGAGCGCAATGGTTTGAGGAAAAGGCTAGATCGTGCTTTATTTAATGAAGCATGGTCGAACGTGTTTGCGGTCTCTACCGTCACTCACCTACCTCGACTTCGGTCTGACCATGCGTCTTTTCTTATCCAGTGTCGCTTCTCCGCGACTCGTCACAATTCGTCATTCCGTTTCCAGAGTATGTGGGTCCGGCATCACACATTCCTGGACACTGTTAGGGAGGTCTGGCTTACTCCGACTGGATTATCTAGCATGTGTAACCTACATGCCAAACTCCTTAGGGTTAAGCGTAGACTGAAACAGTGGAACTGGTCTGTTTTTGGTAATCTTCATACGAAGTTGGATGAGGCCTTGAGGGCTGCTGACAAGGCCGAGCGGCGATATGATACGGATCCTACTCCGGAGAATAGAACCGCTATGCACTGTTTTCGTGCTGAGTACCATATTCGTCTCTCTATGGAGGAAGATTTCTGGAAACAGAAGGCTACAGTTCGTTGGGTTACTGAGGGCGAGCACAACACCCGGTTTTTTCAGGGTTTTGCGAAGCAGAAGCGTTGTCAGTCGTATATTCACATCATTGAGGATGGTGGTACGACGATCGCTGTAGATTCGGACATCCGGTCATCCACTGTGAATTTCTTTAGGACTCTGCTTACATCCGATGGTGATGTTCTCGTTCCCCCGGATGACACTTGTTTTACCTCTATCCCCTCTTCTTTTGATTCTGATAGTTTGTGTGTCCCACCCTCTCCCCAGGAGATTCGTGTTGCGGTATTTGATATCGATCCTCACAGCGCTTCTGGGCCTGACAGGTTCTCGTCTTTGTTTTTTCAGCATTGTTGGGAGATTGTATCTTCCGACGTGGAGGGGGTTGTGCTCGAGTTTTTTGAGGGTCATCCTATGCCTCCGGCTTTCACGGCGACTACGGTCGTCTTGATCCCGAAGAAGCCTGTTCCGAGCGGTTGGTCAGATTGCCGGCCTATTAGTCTGTGTAATGTGACCAATAAGATTATCACGAAAATACTTAACGCTCGGCTTGCTCCTCTCCTCCCTCTTATTATCTCTCCGAACCAGAGCGGATTTGTTCACGGGCGGGTTATTTTTGATAATATCCTTTTGGCCCAAGAACTTATTCACGACCTCCACATCGCGGACATTCATGGTGTCCCGAACCTTGCACTGAAGCTTGATATGGCTAAGGCGTATGATAGGGTTCACTGGCATTTTTTACGTGAGGTCCTGGTGAGGATGGTATTCCCGGCTAGATGGATTTTGTTCATCCGTCATTGAGTCGAGAGTTGCACGTTCTCCATTTTGGTGAACGGCAGTCCGGCCGGCTATTTTGCCTCTAGCCGGGGTTTGCGTCAGGGCGACCCTATTTCTCCGTCGCTCTTCGTGCTTGCCGCTGATTATTTATCGCGCTGCTTGGATCGATTCATTCGAGATCATCCTTTGATGAGGTATAGGACGGCTGGACGGCCTTTCCCCGTCTCGCACTTATCCTACGCCGATGACATCATTATATTCACACGGGTTGTGGATGATGGTCTTGTTGATCTTATGCGTCTTCTGGATCACTACTCTATGGCTTCGGGCCAGATGGTTAGTATCCAGAAGAGCACTTTTATTCTCGCTCCCAAACATGCGCCTCGTTGGCATCAGATTGTTCACGATCTTACTGGTTTTCGCCAGGGCGATCTCCCTATCACCTATCTAGGTGTGCCCCTTTACAAAGTCTTTAAGAGACGAGAGCTCTTTGCTGGGGTGAAGCAATGGATGTTGGATAGGATCTCTGGTTGGTACCATCGCCACCTTGCTTTTGGGGGACGCTTGGCTCTTATTAAGAGCACTCTCTGCACGATTCCTCTTCACCTGATTCAGGTTTTGGATCCCCCACAGTACATTATCCAGGAACTCGAGCAGATCATTGCGAGATACTTCTGGGGTGCTGTTGGTCCAAAGAGGAAGACGCACTGGGTCCGTTGGCGGCAGATTTGTCGTCCGGTCTATGAGGGAGGCCTCGGGATTCGGAGCCTTTCGGATATGGTGAGAGCTTTTAGTTATAAGCTCTGGTGGCGCCTTCGCGTGGGCACGTCTCTGTGGGCGTAGTTTATGCTCCGCAGAAACTGCTTTGCTGGCCTTTATACGCCTATGCGTACTGCTCTTAAAGCTCGTGCCAGCCACCCTTGGCGCCGTCTCCTCCGCGTGGGTATTGAGGCTCAGGAGTTCATTCGCTGGACTCTTGGTCATGGCTGCGTGGAGGTCAGCTTTTGGGACGATACTTGGATTAGGGATAGGCCGATTTCTTCTTATTGTCAGGTTTCTGGTAGACCCCATCTTAGGATTAATGAGTTATGGGTTGATGGGTCTTGGGACATGGGTAGGTTGGAGACTATTGTTGGAGAGGAGCTAGGATTTACCCCTCAGTTCATCCAGGAGATCTCCGTGATTCCCATCGCCGAGGAGGATTTGGATAGTATGTGCTGGACTCTTACCTCTTCGGGTGCGTACTCATTATCATCGGCTTGGTCTCACATCAGGGTGAGGGGTCAGGCTTATCTTATTTACGGGGCCATCTGGACAGCCTTACTCACACCGACCATTTCGGTGTTTATTTGGCGACTTCTCATGCGACGGATCCCGACTGATGACATCCTTCAGAGGAGGGGCGTTTCATTGGCTTCTAGATGTTTGTGTTGCTCGCATACCCTTACCCAGACCTACCATACCGAGACCATTGCCCACCTTTTCTTGGAGAGTGATGTGGCTCGTGACGTGTGGGAGTATTTTGGCACATGGACACATTTATCCCTACCCCATACTCAGAATATTTTTGAGCTCCTGAATTTTTTCGCACACGGCACACACTTTAGGCACGCGACTTTCATTATTCCTTGTCTGATCCTTTGGTTCATCTGGACAGAAAGGAATAGTGCAAAGCATAGGGCGGTTACTTTTGTTTCCTCTCATGTTATTGTGCAGGTGGAGCGCCATGTTGCTTTATTGGCTACTCCGGGGCTTATTTGCTCTGAGTTCTGGGCGGGTTGCTCGCCGCCTGATCGCTTCCAGCGAGCTACATCTTCCCCCGCTCAGACTCGTCGCCCCGTCCAGGTGGTTTGGATTCGACCCGAGACCCCTTGGATCAAGCTGAACACGGATGGTTCTTTCGATAGAGACACACAGATTGCGGGTGATGGAGGTCTGATTAGAGATCATCACGGAGATCTCCTTCTTTCTTTCCATTCCTCTTTTCAGGCCTCTTCGAGTTTTGATGAAGAGGTCCAGGCGTTGGCGATTGGATTGATTCTAGCTTCCCAAAGATCGAGACATGTTTGGATTGAGCTTGATGCTGCTGATGTGGTGACCCTGCTATCATCTGGCCATCGAGGCTCTTGGCAGGTTCGTCACACTCTTATGCGTATCCGACACATTCTCAGAGATATTCAGTTCAGAGTCACTCATATTTTCCGGGAGGGCATCTGTAACACCCCGAGATATTCGGAATAATTACAGCGCCGTAAACCCTTTAAGTAAGGATTTACAAGGCTAATTAAAAGAAATGTAAATATAATCCAACAATACCACAGAAATTTAAATTACAAAACCGGTTTCAACTGATCCAATGAGTTAATTAGTACAACCATATCGAAGTGATATTAATAAGACACGCGTACTCGAGTACTGAAAATGAACCAAGAAGACAAATCTCAAAAACAACAAACATCACTGAGCCCCTTCGTCGTCACGTCGGTACTGTGGCTGTTTTCCCGATCCTCAGCTACCTGAACATCAAAACAAATGTCCATCCCCGAAGGGGTTAGCAAAACGTTGCTAGTACAAGTATCATAATAAACAAATCGGATATGCAACAACAATGCATAACAAGATACACAACACGGACTTTCGCTACCGGAATACAACAATGCGAATCCACAAGATTCCATTGACACAGCATGGGTATTCCAATGATCCAGCGGCCTCAACATAGATCCCAAGATGATCCCGTCGGACCAATACGAGGTGGAAAAACCCGTCCAATGATCCAGTGCCCTCAGCCTAGATCCCAAGATGATCCCGTCGGACCAACACGAGGTGGACATCCGATCCAGCGCCCTCAGCATAGATCGTATAACATACACAAACACAACTCGTGCATATATATATGCAAAATTGCTATGTCCATCAACATGAATATACAAACACTAGATAACGAATATCATAACAATTCAATGAAATAAATCCCATGAATAAACCACATGTATGCTCAAAATACCAATGTTAACAAGTTACGATACTTGCCTCAAAGATGGCAAGAACTAATCACTCCAATGATCTCAACACACTCGAAGGCCGCCTCCTTCGATCAATGTAGGAAGCTCGAACCTTAACAAAAGGAATAATATAGAATTCATCTCAAGTCGTACGAATGTCTATCAATCCGGTTTACGGCCGAAAGCTCTAAAAATGTAATTTGCCTGAACTACTTAGCGTACGCTACATACTCTACGTAACGTGCGCTAAGCCTGCCTGTTAGCGTACGTAAACGACGAAGTCTAGCGTACGCTAACTATGTACTGACAGTCCTCTCTGATCAGCCGACTGACTCGCCTGATGACATAACGTAAGTTACGTACCAAACGTAGCGTACGTTACTCATTCCCGATAGCGCACATTAATATACACATCTTACCATGCGCTAACCGTGCATGGCAGTTTACTACTGGGCAGAAAACTTGATCTAATGGTGATGAAACTCATGAATTCTTCAGTGTTAATACATGTCATCTCCGTGCATATCATGCCCATACGGTTTTTAAAATATCTTTACCGATTAAACGACTACGAGATATAAGGATACGTATAATCATCACAACACCATAATTCATCTTGATCTTCAAGAAAATTTCCTAAGTTCAATCCATTCCATGTCCCAAAACGTATGATTCCATTATGTAAAAACATAAGAACTGATAATCTCCAAAAACTGGTCACAATCAGTTTTAAAGCCTAATGAATATGCTAGGAGTTCAAACACTAAAATGTTCAATGGTTTATACGATGAAGAAGTACCGAAACATCGAAAATATCCTTCTAACAACATGATGTTCGACTACGTTCGAATTTAACTGACTAGATAATCCCAAATCATGATCAAAACATCCTTCAGAATATTACTTAAATTGGTGAAGAATCACCTACCTCAAAGTAGTGAAGAACAAGCAGGAACTTAAAGAAATCCAACGCCGAAGGCTTGAACACCAATCTTCAATGATCTACAATATTCTACTCGTGCTAGGATGATGATATGAGAGGTTGAGGATGGAGAAAGTAATTCTCTAAGTCTAAGAATTCGGATTTGGGAAGTGAAAAGATCTGAAAAATGAAAAAGGATGATGTCCTATATATAGGAAATGGTTATTAGCGCGCGCTAGTCCCTATCCATAGCGTGCGCTAACGGCCATACGAAGCTTACTGACTTCACTGTACTCAGCATTTAGCATGCGCTATCCTCATATCAATAGCGTGCGCTACCGCGTTTACTTGGCTTTTCCCGAAAGCCGTCCAGGTTCATCCCGACATGATCCGACCAAGATCCGCGACTGATCTCACCTACCACCCTATCTTAATCATGCTGACTACGTATAGCGTGCGCTAAGGTACATACGTAGTGTGCGCTACGAACCCAGTTTAGCGTATGCCACGCTAAGTCGATAGCATGCACTACATGTGCAAAAATAACCACTTAGAACGCATTCATGCAATCATGCGCTCAACAACACCAGATCATGAAATACGGAGAATAATACTCAGATAAAAATACAACAAATACAATATCACAAGGTTCAATTACACAACAGAAATCTCGGGTATTACATCCTCTCTCCCTAAAAAGAAGTTTTGTTCCGAAACTTAAGATGAAAACAACTCCGGATATCTAGTCTTCATATTGTCCTCCGTTTCCCAAGTGGCCTCTTCAACTCCGTGTCGTGACCATTGTACTTTAACTAAGGGTATTAGTTTATTTCTCAATTGTTTGATCCGACTCTCAAGTATCTTGATTGGTCTCTCTTCGAAGGTGCCGTCATTAGCTATCTCGATCTCATCGAACTCAATGATATGACTAGGATCTGATACATACTTCCGAAATTGGGATACGTGAAACAAATTGTGAACATGACTCAGCGATGGCGGTAAGGCCAACCTGTATGCTAAATCCCCAACTCTCTCGAGGATCTCAAATGGTCCGATATATCTCGGACTTAGCTTACCTTTCCTCCCAAAATGGAAAATTCCTCGTATAGGAGACACCTTCAATAGTACGTGGTCCCCAATGTCGAACTCTAGAGGGCGACGACGCACATCTGCATAAGACTTCTGTCGACTCTGGGCAGTCAACAGTCTTTCCCGAATCAAAGCTATCTTCTATTGAGTCTGAACTATCAATTCCGGTTCCATCCCGATCAAGTCTGAAGAATCATCCCAGCACAGGGCTGATCGGCATCTTCTCCCGTACAAAACTTCAAATGGTGCCATCTTAATAGAAGCATGCCAACTATTATTGTAGGTGAATTCAATCAACGGCAAGTGAACTTCCCAATCGATTGACCAATCCAAAGCACAAGCTCTAAGCATGTCTTCTACTGTTTGTATAGTCCTTTCGGATTGACCGTCCGTTTGAGGATGATAGCCGTGCTAAAGTTCAGCTCGGTCCCAAAAGCCCTATGAACTGCCTTCCAGAAGTGCGACACGAAGCGACCATCTCGATCTGAAATAATGGTCTTCGGTGTCCCATGCAATCTGACATCTCTGCAATAAATACTCGTGCCAATTTCTCGGGTCCCCATGTGTCTTTAATTCCTAGGAAATGAGCCGACTTGGTTAGTCGATCAACTATAACCCAAATCATGTTCATTCCCGTCTTGGTCCTTGGCATATTGGTGATGAAATCCATCGAGATATCCTCCCACTTCCACTCAGGGATCGGAAGCGGTTTTAACATTCTGGCAGGTCGCTGATGTTCAATCTTAACCTACTGACAAGTCAAACACTTCGAAACGTACTCTGCTACGTCCTTCTTCATATTTCCCCACCAGAAGTTTTGTTTTAGATCCTTATACATCTTACTACTGCCCGGGTGAATAGAATAGGGCGCGCTGTGAGCTTCCTTCAGAATTGTCCATCTCAAGTCATCATCATCGGTAACTCAAAGTCGAATCTAAAATCTCAGAACTCCATCATCTTGTATCATGAATCCTGGGGCCTTTCCTTTCTTTACTTTGTCACATAACCGAAGGATCAGAGAATCGTTCAACTGCTTAGATTTGATTTCCTCGACTAGTGACGAAGTCAGCTCCATCACATATAGTTGCCCTTGGATTCCTGGTGACCATACTTCAATCCCTTCGCAGATTAGTTCTCGTTGAATGCTGGTTTGGGAAGTAAGTGCTTCCAACACTCGAAGAGAAACAGGTTTTCGGCTCAATGCATCATCTACTACATTTGCTTTACCCGGATGATAGAGAATTTCCAAGTCGTAATCCTTGATTAATTCTAGCCACCTTCTCTGCCTCATGTTTAATTCTTTCTGACTGAAAATGTACTTGAGGCTTTTATGATCTGTAAAGATCTGACAATGAGTGCCTTATAAATAATGTCGCCAAATTTTCAAGGCAAAGACCACAGCTGCTAACTCCAGATCATGAGTCGGGTAATTAACTTCGTACGGTTTCAACTGCCGAGAAGCATAGGCAGTCACCTTATCCTTTTGCATCAACACACATCCCAGACCCTGATTTGAAGCATCGCTGTATACCATGAATCCATCCGTTCCATATGGTAATGCTAATATAGGTGCTGTCGTCAGTCTATTCTTAAGTTCATCAAAATCAACCTAGCATTTCTCATCCCAAGTGAACTTTTGAGTTTTCTGTAATAGCTGAGTGGGCGGACGAGAAATTTTGGAAAATCCCTCTACAAAACGGCGATAATATCCAGCAAGTCCTAAGAAGCTTCGGACTTCTTTCACGTTATTAGGAGCTTCCCATTCCAAGATTGATTCGACTTTATTCGGGTCTACCTGTACTCCGTCATCTGATATCACATGCCCAAGGAAGGTTAATTCCCTAAGCCAGAACTCGCATTTGGAAAGCTTCGCATAAAGCTGTTCATTCCTCAAGGTGCTCAAAACCACACGCAAATGCTCGGCATGCTCCTTTGTGTCTTTCGAATAGATCAAGATATCATCAATGAAAACGACCACAAACTTATCTAGGTATTCTAAGAATACCCGATTCATCAATTGCATAAATACCGCATGAGCATTGGTAAGTCCGAATGGCATCACCACGAATTCATAGTGCCCGTACCGGGATCTAAAAGCAGATTTCGGTATATCCAATTCCTTAATCCTCAACTGATGATATCCTAATCACAAGTCAATCTTAGAGAATAACCTTGCCCCTTGCAGTTGATCAAACAAGTCGTCGATTCGAGGTATAGGATACTTATTCTTGATCGTCACCTTGTTTAGCTCCCTGTAATCAATACATAATCGGAGGGATCCATCTATCTTCCGGACAAAGAGAATGGGTGCTCCCCAAGGAGAAACGTTAGGTTGAATGTAACCCTTCTGCAATAATTCCTCCAGTTGCTTCTTTAATTCATACATCTCGGTTGGCGCCATGCGGTATGGTGCTCTGGAAATAGGAGCGGCTCCAGGCTCTAATTCGATATTGAACTCCACTTGTCTCTGCGGAGGTAACCCAGGTAGTTCGTCAGGGAATACATCTGGGAATTCATTCACAACTGAAATAGATGAGAGCTCTACTCCTTCTTCTTTCTTCATGGCGTAGCACCAAAATCCGTGACAACCCTGCTTCAGTAATTTTACTGCTTTCATCGCTTTGATCAATTTTCCCGAGCTTCTCGGTCTCCATCCTCTGAATAAGTGTTCCGATCAGTCATCCTCAATGATAGAAATGACTCTCTTTCGGTAATTCAGGATTGCTCCATAACGGTTGAGCCAATCGTCTCCGAGAATTAAATCGTCGCCATGGATGTCAACTACAATAAGATTCGACGGCCAATCTCTCCCTCCTATAGACACTGGAAAATCTCTAGTTTCTAGGGTTCCCACAATTCTCTCTCCGCTCGGCAAACCCACAACATAAGGTTCACAATCAAATAAACACGAGATTTTCAAACGATTAACACAGTTCAATGATATGAAATAATGTGTAGCTCCTGAATCGAATAAGACACTAATCAAGTTGCAAAGGATCTGAATCATACCGATTCAACAAAGAAGTTCGATCGCGATTTCCTCATCTCGTATAGGCGCGAGGAACGGACCCAAAGACTGGATGTCTCTCTCTTCCCAAAATTCTCGTTTGAAATCCACTCACGCTCTCGGTTCACACTTATCTCCTTCGAATCGCGCTGAGTGCGAGTACCAAATGATCTAGTCGCAACTCCACAGAAAGCCGCACGGTGCCCTTCTTGCCCACAATCGAAACAAGTCACAGAAGATGCGGGGCAATCACGTCGAATATGCCCTGCTCGACCACAATTATAGCATTTCTTTGATGCGTCCGAAACTGCTGATGTTGTCCAGAACTTCTTTCCACCTATAGAAGGATGTGGATGTTTCCTAGATGAATAAAATGAAGACTGGCCCTTGCGGGGCCCACCACTCTTATTTTTCGAGAAGTTGTCGGTCACTTTCTACTTCTTTGCCTCCATCGATTTCTCCACCGCCGCCTCTTTCATGTCGTAGGCCAGCGCTTTGTCTTGATACTGCCACAACGTAGTACACTCGAATCCGGACATGTACTGTTGAATCTCCGGCTTCATCCGCATATCGAAATGAAAAATCTTTTCTGTCTCCGTTCTGACCAAATGTCGCACACAAGTCAGCTGATGATTAAAAGTTTTGATTAAGTCTGTCACAGATGCTTCCGAACTTTGTGGTGAGAAAAACTCTCGGATTTTAGCCTCTCTAATTGGACGAGGACAATATTGTGCTTCCATCATTAGTTTGAATTCCGTCGAGTCAGCATTATGATTCTCGGGTCGAATAGCTTCCCACCAGTCAAAAGCCTCCCCAGTCAGAAAATACTGGGCAATAGGAACTTTCCGGTCCTCGGGACAGTTAATACCCGCAAATATCTTCTCTAACGCCTTTACCCAATGATCCCAAGTAAGCCCCTCAGCAGATCCGTCGAATTTTGGCGGGTGCAATTTGACCACCTCAGCAAGCCATCTGTCTCCCCGGTTATCCTCGTGGTGCTGCTGTCCCATCGCCGTCTGCATGCGGTCAACTACCTGAGCGAACTGGTTTATCTGAGCCACCACCTGTTGAAGCACTCCCGGCATGTTAGGATTTGCGTCGTCATTCGCTGATCCCTGCTGTCCTCCAGAATGGGAATCAGTGCGACTAGCCGATAATTCTGGGGTAGTTGCGGAATCCTCCTGTCTCATGTTACCACGACCGCATCCGCGTCCACGTCCTCCTCTCAACATACTGTAAACACAATTACTCAATATCCAGGACAAAATTTCCAAAAAATAAAGCCCGTCAATACTCACAAAACAGAAATTAAGTAAAAACGGTAGTATACGAGATTAGGAAACTTACAACCACGGTCCACATGACGACTTTGGCTGGACAGTGATGTTACGAACGACCCGTAAATCAAATAATGTAAACAGACCCAACTAAAACCTGACTTCCAAGATATCCGTGAATCTTAGCTCTGATACCATATTCTGTAACACCCCGAGATATTCGGAATAATTACAGCACCGTAAACCCTTTAAGTAAGGATTTACAAGGCTAATTAAAAGAAATGTAAATATAATCCAACAATACCACAGAAATTCAAATTACAAAACCGGTTCCAACTGATCCAATGAGTTAATTAGTACAACCATATCGAAGTGATATTAATAAGACACGCATACTAGAGTACTGAAAATGAAACAAGAAGACAAATCTCAAAAACAACAAACATCACTGAGCCCCTTCGTCGTCACGTAGGTACTGTGGTTGTTTCCCCGATCCTCGGCTACCTGAACATCAAAACAAATGTCCACCCCCGAAGGGGTTAGCAAAACGTTGCTAGTATAAGTATCATAATAAACAAATCGGATATGCAACAACAATGCATAACAACATACACAACACGGACTTCCGCTACCGGAATCCAACAATGCAAATCCACAAGATTCCATTGACACAACATGGGTATTCCAATGATCCAGCGCCCTTAGCATAGATCCCAAGATGATCCCGTCGGACCAACACGAGGTGCAAAAACCCGTCCAATGATCTAGCGCCCTCAGCCTAGATCCCAAGATGATCCCGTCGGACCAACACGAGGTGGACATCCGATCCCGCACCCTCAGCATAGATCGTATAATATACACAAACACAACTCATGCATACATATATGCAAAATCGCTATGTCCATCAACATGAATATACAAACACTAGATAACGAATATCATAACAATTCAACGAAATAAATCCCATGAATAAACCACATGTATGCTCAAAATACCAATGTTAACAAGTTACGATACTTGCCTCAAAGATGGAAAGAACTAATCACTCCAATGATCTCAACACACTCGAAGGCCGCCTCCTTCGATCAACGTAGCAAGCTCGAACCTTAACAAAAAAAATAATATAGAATTCATCTCAAGTCGTACGAATGTCTATGAATCCGGTTTACGGCCGAAAGCTCTAAAAATGTAATCTGCCTGAACTACTTAGCGTACGCTACGTACTCTACGTAACGTGCGCTAAGCCTGCCTGTTAGCGTATGTAAACGACGAAGTCTAGCATACGCTAACTATGTACTGACAGTCCTCTCTGATCAGCCGACTGACTCGCCTGATGACATAACGTACGTTACGTACCAAACGTAGCGTACGTTACTCATTCCCGATAGCGCACGTTAATATACACATCTTAGCATGCGCTAACCGTGCATGGCAGTTTACTACTGGGCAGAAAACTTGATCTAATGGTGATGAAACTCATGAATTCTTTAGTGTTAATACATGTCATCTCCGTGCATATCATGCCCATACGTTTTTTGAAAGATCTCTACGGATTAAACGACTACGAGATACAAGGATACATATAATCATCACAACACCATAATTCATCTTGATCTTCAAGAAAATATCCTAAGTTCAATCCATTCCATGTCCCAAAACGTATGATTCCATTATGTAAAAACATAAGAACTGATAATCTCTAAAAACTGGTCACAATCGGTTTTGAAGCCTAATGAATATGCTAGGAGTTCAAACACTAAAAGGTTCAATGGTTTATACGATGAAGAAGTACCGAAACATCGAAAATATCCTTCTAACAACATGATGTTCGACTACGTACGAATTTAACTGACTAGATAATCCCAAATCATGATCAAAACATCCTTCAGAATATTACTTAAATTGGTGAAGAATCACCTACCTCAAAGTAGTGAAGAACAAGAAGGAACTTGAAGAAATCCAACGCCGAAGGCTTGAACACCAATCTTCAATGATCTACAATCTTCCACTCGTGCTAGGATGATGATATGAGAGGTTGAGGATGGAGGAAGTAATTCTCTAAGTCTAAGAATTCGGATTTGGGAAGTGAAAAGATCTGAAAAATGAAAAAGGATGTTGTCCTATATATAGGAAATGGTTATTAGCGCGCGCTAGTCCCTATCCATAGCGTGCGCTAACGGCCATACGAAGCTTACTGACTTCACTGTACTCAGCATTTAGCGTGCGCTATCCTCATATCAGTAGCGTGCGCTACCGCGTTGACTTGGCTTTTCCCGAAAGCCGTCCAGGTTCATCCCGACATGATCCGACCAAGATCCGCGGCTGATCTCACCTACCACCCTGTCTTAATCATGCTGACTACGTATAGCGTGCGCTAAGGTACATACGCAGCGTGCGCTACGAACCCAGTTTAGCGTACGCTACGCTAAGTCGATAGCGTGCGCTACATGTGCAAAAATCACCACTTAGAACACATTCATGCAATCATGCGCTCAACAACACCGGATCATAAAATACGGAGAATAATACTCAGATCAAAATACAACAAATACAATATCACAAGGTTCAATTACATAACAGAAATCTCGGGTATTACAGCAACAGGCCGGCTGACTATCTTTCTGAGCTCGGCATGTCGTCCCTCGGCATTCAGACTTATACTTACGATACTGCTCCTCCGTTTCTCCTCTCCCTTATATGGATGGATCATCTTGGTTATCCGTCATTTAGATTTAGATAGGTTTTATTTTTTATCGATTGCTTGATTGCCTATTGGTCCGCACATTAGCCCACGATTTTAGTGGTGCACCTTGTACTGATCTAGCGGGCCATAGGCACTTTAGATTTTAGGTTCCGGATTATGGCCCATTTTTAGTCATAATTCGGAGTTGAGTTATTTTGGTCTACGGGTCCGCACATTAGCCCACGATTTGTGGTGCACTTTGTATTTCTTTAGCGGGTCGTAGATTTCTCCGATGTTTGGACCCGAATTATGGCCCATTTTGGTCATAATTCGGGGATGATACTTTGTATTTCTTGATTTTTATTATCTACATGTTGGTGGGTCCCGCCTCAATCCCCCGTCCACATTGGACGTTTTTTTTAAAAAAAAAGAACTATTCTTATTCCTCAGTATGCCGAGAGGTAGAGCTATCCGTTAACGTGGCCGAGGCCATGGCAGAGTGATAATATCTGAGTCTGAGAGATCCATTTTAGAATCTGTATCCCGTTCTGCGACTAGGTCATACCCGATCCCTTCGGGAGGTTCAGATGGGGTTTCAGAGGCCGAAGTACCTAACATTCTTCAACAAGTCGTAACGAAAATGCAACAACTGGCGCAAGTGGTGCAGAATATTAATACTGGCAGGACGGTTGATGATCGATGGCTTCAAGAAGTTATGAAGATGAACCATCCCAGATTTGATGGTTCCGGTGATGCGAACAACTGGGATCATTGGTTAGTTGAGCTGGAAAAGATCTTCGACGGCATTGGCTGTCCGGAAGCCAAGAGAGTCCCAATTGCTCAATATCTGACGGTGGACGACGCATCGGATTGGTGGAGAGCTGTTAAGCCTAAGGACCGCGACGTCACTTAGGGAGAATTTAAGAAACTGATGGAAGCTCAGTATTGTCCAGCGCCGGTACAGTTAGCAAGAGTCGGTGAATTTTTCAGAGCTCAACCCGAGGATGTTCCTATCTCCGAGGCAATCAAGACGTACAACAAACAGTTAGTGTATGTCTAAGATCGGGTTAAGGATGAAATGGACAAGATACTTCATTTCGATGCTAGGATGAAACCAGAGGTCCGAAAGTATATGGTGGGCCTGGGGTGTACTATTTTGAGAGAATACCAGGACAGAGCGCTCGCTTATGAGATGGTGTCAGTTCCGGTTCCTACGGTTTCGAGTTCAAAGAAACCAAAATTTTCTGGTAGTTTCCGAGGCAGTGGATCGCGTAGGCCTCAACGTTCTGCGCAATCTTCTGTTGGTTCCCCTCAACCTAGTGGAGGAGCGCCAAAAGTCTGTTTTAATTGTGGAAATCCGGGACATATCAGTTCTCGTTTCACTTCTCGCCTCATTGATTGTTTTAAATGTGGAAAGCAAGGTCATCATGCATCATATTGTGAGTCAGCGGGCAGAATCTTCTCTAAAGAGTCTCCTGCTCCGGAAGGCACAGTTACTGGTCATCAAACTCTGAGTGTCGGACACAATAGTGGAAGAGGTAAGACCGAGCATATGGATGCACCTAGTATTGGATCATTTCCACCTCGATTGTATGAGATGAATCAGACTGATGACGTAGGGGTTGCAACTACGTCACGTATTGTTTATATTTCTATGCACCCGGTAGATGTATTGTTTGACTCTAGAGCTACTCATTCCTTTATATCATTGTCTTGTGTGAATCATTTGGGTCTTGTCGGTCTCTCTGCATGTGAACCTTTTATTGTTGGACTACCGAGTGGAGAAAGGATAGTTGGGGATCGAGGGATTACCAATTGTCCTGTGACCATAGGCGGTAGAGATTGGTCATCCGATTTAATTGTGATTGACATTAAAGGAGAGGATTTGATCCTTGGTGATGATTGGTTGGATCGTCATGGAGCGATAGTAAATTATCGCTGGAAAATAATCTCGATAGTCGCACATGATGGCACTGAACACGTTTTTGAAGGACGGAAACCGGGAACTTCTGGGAAGAGTATCCGAGCCATGAAAGCGATAAAATTATTGCGACAAGGTTGTACCGGTTATTGGTGTTATGCACTGAAGTCGGAAGTTGGCGAGGTACAGTTGTCCTCTATTCCCATTGTGAATGAATTTCCCGACGTATTTCCAGATGATCTGCCTGGGTTACCGCTGCATACGTGGAGTTTACTATTGAACTAGAGCCTAATGTGGCGCCAATATCCAAGGCACCATACAGAATGCCCCCCTCAGAAATGCAAGAGTTGAAGAATCAACTGATCGAGTTATTGGACAATGGTTATATTCGACCGAGTGTTTCTCCTTGGGGAGAACTGGTGTTATTTGTTCGGAAGAAAGATGGATCGTTGCGGTTATGTATTGACTATCGTGATTTGAATAAGCTCACTATTAAGAACAAGTATCCGTTGCCTAGAATCGATGACTTATTTGATCAATTACAAGGTGCTACGGTTTTCTCAAGATTGACTTGAGATCAGGATATTATCAGTTGCAAATTTGGGATTCGGATATTCCAAAAACGGCATTCCGAGTGAGATACGGACAATACGAATTTGTAGTCATGCCTTTTGGTTTGACGAATGCTCCGGTGGCATTTATGCAACTTATGAACAAAACATTTATCGAATATCCTGATAAATTTGTGGTAGTGTTCATTGATGATATTTTGATTCATTCTAAGAATGAGACGGAACATGTCGAGCACTTGAGAATAGTGTTGAATATTTTGAGAACTGATAAGCTTTATGCTAAGTTTTCTAAGTGCGAATTCTGGCTGAAAGACGTTGCTTTTATTGGTCATATTATATCAGCTGATAGTGTTCGAGTAGACCCTCAAAAGGTTGAAGCAGTCTTAGTTTGGGAGCCCCCACGGAATGTTAAGGAAGTTCGGAGTTTTCTGGGACTAGATGGTTATTATCGTCGATTTGTCGAGGGATTCTCGAAGATTGCTCGACCACTCACTCAATTGTTACAGAAAACTCAGAAATTTGAATGGAGTGACGAGTGTCAGAAGAGTTTTGACGAGTTGAAGAAGAGGCTGACTACATCATCGGTCCTAGCCTCACCTCAAGGAACTGAAGGTTTCATTATTTATAGTGATGCCTCTAAACAAGGATTGGGATGTGTATTGATGCAGGATGATAAGGTAATTGCATATGCGTCTCGACAGTTAAAGCCATATGAGATGAATTATCCTACCCACAATCTTGAGTTAGCTACTGTGGTGTTTGCGTTAAAAATTTGGAGGCATTATTTATATGGTTCATCTTGCCGAATGTATATGGATCATAAGAGCTTAAAGTATATATTTACGCAAAAGTAGCTTAATATGTGCCATCGTCAATGGTTGGAATTACTTAAAGATTATGATTTGGACATTCTTTACCACCCAGGCAAGGCGAATGTTGTTGCCGATGCTTTGAGCTGCAAGTCGGTCATGTTGCAGAGACTGGAGTTACTCACCATCCAACCGAACCTAAGACGAGAGTTGATTGATTTGGAAATTGAAGTTTGGCCTCAAGCAATTTAAGGACAATTACGTTTCCTTGAGGTCACGACATCGGTGATGGACGATATTAAGTCCAAGCAGTTAGACGATCCCTTATTTGTGCAGCTTCGGGAAGATGTTGTTAAAGGAAAGGCTTTTAGATTCTTAGTCGACGAAGACGGAGTTCTCCAATTTCAAGACAGGATTTGTATACTGAATTTAGATGATCTTAAGCAAGTGATTTTGCATGAAGCACATTCTACTCCGTACTCGATTCATCCGGGTATGAGTAAAATGTATAAAGACTTGAAGAAAAAGTTTTGGTGGCCGAACATGAAGAAAGATGTAACGGAGTTCGTGTTGAAATGCTTGACTTGTCAGCAGGTTAAAGCTGAGCATCAAAAACCTGCCGGAAAATTGCAACCTTTACTAATTCTGGAATGGAAGTGGGAAGACATCGCAATGGATTTTATTGCAGGAATGCCAAGGACGCGAACCGGAATGAATATGATTTGGGTAATCGTTGATCGGTTAACCAAATACGCCCATTTTCTGGGCATTAGAGATACGTGGGGACAAGAGAGGTTAGCTCGTTTGTTCGTTGCAGAAATAGTGAGACTCCATGGTACCCCAAAGATCATTGTCTCGGATTGCGATGGTCGTTTTGTATCACATTTCTGGCAGGCAGTACATCGAGCGCTCGGTACCGAATTGAAATTTAGCACTGCTTATCACCCTCAGACGGATGGACAGTCGGAGAGAACGATCCAAACTTTGGAAGACATGTTGAGGGCTTGTGCGTTAGATTGGAAAGAAGATTCGGAAATCCATTTGCCATTGATCGAATTTGCGTATAATAATAGTTGGCACAGTTCAATTAGAATGGCTCCGTTTGAAGCATTATACGGGAGACAGTGTAGATCACCAATTTGTTGGGACGAACCGTACGAATTACTTGGAGTAGAGCCGGATTTGATGATTCAAACATGGGAGAAAGTCGCAGTTATTCGACAAAGGTTGTTGACCGCCCAGAGTCGACAAAAGTCTTATGCCGACGTTCGACGGCGACCATTAGAATTACAAGCAGGAGGACACGTGTTGTTGAAAGTATCGCCGACTCGTGGAGTCTTTCGATTTGGTAAGAAAGGGAAGCTTAGTCCTCGTTATATTGGCCCCTTCGAGATCCTGGACAAGGTGGGTGATGTAGCTTATCGACTCGCGTTACCTCCGACGCTTAGTCATGTTCATAACGTGTTTCATGTTTCGAAATTGCGTAAGTATGTTCCCGACCCCAACCATGTTATTGATTATCAGGAGATTGAAGTTAAGGATGATGTTTCATATGAAGAGCACCCGGTAGCCATATTGGAGCGGCGAGTGAAACAATTGCGACGAAAAGTGATTCCGTTAGTGAAAGTCCAATGGTCTAAACATGGAATTGAGGAAGCCACGTGGGAAACCGAAGAGAGTATGCGTACCCAATACCCCGACCTTTTTGAATCTTAAGTTTCGGGACGAAACTTCTTTTTAGGGGGTAAGGGTGTAATATCCGTGCGATTTTTGTATGTTATTTTGGTTGTATCTTGTTGTAATGTGGAGATGAGTGTATTGATGAATTGATATTTGGATTGTTCTTGATTGATAATCGTTGAGTTTTATGATTTTCGGAGGTGTTCGTTCTGGCCGGACTGCAGGATCCTTGACATGCGGGTTACGGTCGTAAGGCATACCGAGTTACGGCCGTAATGCCTTTTACGGCGGTAATATAGCTGCCGGTTACGGCCGCAACGTACCGCACAAAATCGGACAGTAGCCTCGGCAGGACTCGTTACGACCGTAAGGGATGGCCGGTTACGACCGTAAGGTGCAGTTCGAGTACGTCCGTAACGTATCTGCCGAGTACGACCGTAAGATGTCGAGTATTACGGCCGTAATGCCTGGTCGGGTAACGACCGTAATGCACCTGGGCGTTTTGGACAGTGGCTCGTCAGGACCCGTTACGGCGTAAGGCACTACCGGTTATGGCCGTAATGCACTCGGCTATATAAGGCCGAGTGACGGGTCATGTAGGCACTTCTTAATTTTTTCTTCCTCCTTCGCGAGTCTTCGAGGGTTTTTGAGAAATCTGATCAAGAGCATCATTTTGCAACTTTGTGGGGAGATTAATTCGTGTCCAACATCATCTTCCACTCGAGTTCCGTCCGAATCAAGGTAAAATCTCCTTCAAATCCCTAGCTCTTCATATGTTGGGGGTTTTGCTTGAATATTCAATATTAACTCATTCCAGCTCTAATTGATGCTAGATTATGATGCTATAATCATAATCCTTCACTTTTCCCCGAAGTTCATGGATTAAATTCCATGTTTTCTTCCGTATTTTGAATCTCAACCCTCTTGTCTTCTTAGTGTTTGACTAAATGCCCCTAAGGGTAAAACTTACGGTGAATTCTTCCGTTTCCTTGATGTTGTGTTTGATTCGGTATTTCGATGTGTTAGGATCGAATCGTTGAAGAAAATCGGACCTTACGCTCATCCATTCGTTGTTTTCTGTGTCGTTCGAATCAAGGCAAGTACTTTGATTGTGTTTAATGTACTTCTTGTGAATATATGATTTTTTAGAAAGTGCAATTTGTGTCGTGTGGTTTTTGAGTGGTGTGCGAACCGAGTAAAACCAGTGAGGGTCCGCTGGGATCCGATAGGCCGCGTTCCCTACGGATCACTCGGTTGGGCTATACACCAGGGAAGGCCTGACGAGGTGTCTCTGGGGTGTGTATCTTGCTTGAGAGGTACAGGGCCAGTATTGCTCGGAAGGTTGTTTTGTGATAATGATTATGGTATTGTATTCCGGAATATATGTGATGGCACTGTGATTTCTGTGATTTATGTTAGTTATTCACTTGTTGTACATATTCTAGAATCATTGTATTTGCACCAGCGTTTGCTGACCCCTTCGGGGGTGGATATACTTTTGTGTATTCAGGTACAGGTCCAGCGAGAGAGCCAGCACAGGGCAGGCACGAGCCTAGTGGGCAGCAGTGATATCGTGCGTTAATTTGAGTTGGTGGTCGTATGGTCATGGTCAAAGTCATGTGTTGATTTTGTACTCATGCGGGTACTGTCTTGTTGTATATCGTGTCATTGTTGATGGTTAATGACGTTATTTTACTCCAATCAGGAGTGGTTGTATTATTTATGATCCTACGGGACGATATGTTGTTGGTATTGTAGTGTACGACTTATTGAAGTTGATATTGGATTTTTATGTGTGAATGTCCTAGTTTTGTTATTGTTTAATGCGTTTTATGTTGGTCTTAGCCTGGTAGGTTCTCCAAAAAGAATCTACGGCGCTATAATATCTCCGTAAATCACGGGGGTTGTTACAGCTTTCCCCTGAGCCACATCCTCTCGGATGCGCAACAAAAACGGATCTGAACCCTGATTCACTCTGATTGCCTCCTCAAGTGGCGATGAAATTTCTAACATGCAAAGTTGCCCTTGCACTCGCTGTAACCAGACCTCGATCTCAGGTCTCAAGAATTCCTGTTGAAGTTCCTTCTGAACTGTTAAATGAGTAAGCATTTGCTCCTGAACGGACTTACGGCTCAAGTCGTCGGCGACAACATTCGCCTTACCCGGGTGGTATTGAATATCGATATCGTAATCTTTGATTAGTTCCAACCATCGTCTCTGTTGCATATTTAACTCCTTCTGAGTAAATATATACTTCAAACTCTTATGATCGGTGAAAAATCTGACAGGTGACACCATAAAGATAATGACGCCAAATCTTCAACGCGAATTCCACAAACGCTAGCTCCAGGTCGTGGGTCGAATAATTGACCTCGTAAGGTCTTAATTTCCGTGAGGCATAGGCAATAACTTTCCCGTTCTGCATTAATACATATCCAAGACCGTGTCCGGACGCGTCACTATACACCACGAATCCTTCCGTCCCTTGTGGCAAGGAAAGAACAGGTGCTGAAATCAAACGGCTCTTGAGTTCTTCAAAACTCTGTTGACACGCATCGGAAAACGTATATTTCTTATCCTTCCGCAAAAGGTTCGTCATAGGTTGAGCGATTTTAGAAAATCCTTCCACAAATCGCCGGTAATAGCCTGTTAATCCGAGAAAGCTTCGGATTTCCTTAACATTCTTCAGAAGTTGCCAATCTCGGATAGCCTCCGTCTTCTAAGGGTCGACACGTACTCCGTCTGCTGAAATTACATGCCCGAGAAACGTCACCTCATACATCCAGAATTCACATTTGGAAAACTTTCCATATAGCTGCTCTCATCTCAACACATGGAGAACCTGATGAAGGTGAAATTCGTGCTCCTCTCGGTCACGAGAATAAATCAAAATATCATCTATGAAAACAACCACGAACTGATCCAAATATTCAATGAAGACTCGATTCATTAATAATACCGCAGGTTCATTAGTTAACCCAAACGGCATCACCACAAACTCATAATGACTATAGCGTGTTCGAAACGCCGTTCTAACAATATATGACTCTCGTATTCGCAACTGATGTACCCAGATCTTAAATCGATCTTGGAAAATACTGAAGCTCCTTGAAGTTGATCCAAAAGATCATCGATGCGGGGTAGGGGATATTTATTCTTGATCGTCACTCTGTTCAATTCCCGGTAATCAACGCACAAGCGAAAAGAACCGTCCTTCTTCTTGACAAATAACACAGGTGATCCCCACGGGGACGCACTCGGTCGGATATAACCTTTCTCGGACAATTCCTCCAGTTGATTCTTCAATTCCTGCATTTCGGTCGGGGCCATCCGATACGGTGCCTTCGATATTGGAGATGTACCAGGCTCCAACTCAATCGTGAATTCCACATCTCTCTGTGGAGGCAAACCAGTTAGCTCGTCTGGGAATACATCGGCGTATTCTCTCACTACCGGGATATTCGTCAATGACACTGATGACTTCTTGGTCTTGGTCATATAGCACCAATAACCAACACATCCCTGATTGAGTAATTTCACTGCTTTCATCATATTGATGACCCTTCCGGAACAGCTGGGATTACCTCCCTGAAATACATACTCAACCCCATCGTCTGAAATGATAGTGACCATATGCTTATGGACACTAATGATGGCATCGTGACGATCCATCCAATCAATACCCAAAATAACATCATCTCTAGGTAAATCTACCACGATCAGGTCTGCCAACCAAACTCGGCCATTAAACTGAATCGGACAATTCTTAATCTCACGATCTCAGATAATTCTTCTACCGTTTGGTAGACCAATGACATAAGGCTCACAACTAGTAGTATTATCCAGACGTAGTCTACTCAAACATGACTCGGAAATGAATGAATGCGATGCACTAGTATCAAAAAGGGTACACACAGGTTGAGATAGAATTTTGAGTGTACTTGAGATCATTCGGTCCTCCAGATCGTCGGTCCTCTTCATCTCATAAATTCGGGGCTTGCCAACCACGGAACCAGATGCTCCCGTCTGATAGTTGTGGGCTCCACCATTGTTTGCTCCCATCATCCTGAACGATGCAGACTGAGTGGCCTGATTCTGAACCACTGACTGCTTCGGGGCCTGAGATATCGCCGGAGTAAGTTTGGAGTCTCTTCGGCAAAAACGGGCCTTATGCCCAGCAATCCCACAGTTATTGCACGTGATAGTCTGCCTCGGACCCTTGGTGCTGAAATGGCCCTGTTCTCCACAGTTGAAATAGGTGATGGCCGAACTGAATGCTCGGGACTGAGATTCTGTGGGTCTAGGCGCCATAGGAGGTCGCTCAGAAAAAGTAGGGCCCGTACGAGGCTTCTTGAAGATTGCCTGGCTGCCTTCTGACTGATTACGATTCTTGGATTTTTTGCTAGCAGATGAAGGTTGTTGCTTAGCAATTTCCTTAGTAGTAAGCTCATAAGTAAGAGCTTTCTCGATGAATTCGGCCAGGGTGGTGAAATTGTGATTAAGCGACTGCATCCGTATACAAGGTTTCAACCTCTTACTGAAATACTTGATCTTATCCGCCTCGGAGCGAATAATGGATGAAGCAAAAGGAAGAAGTTCCTGAAATTTCTCAGCGATGGTGAGAACATCATCGTCCGCTGAGGGGTCGGGAATGATTAATTCTGATAACTTGGCGTCTTTGAGTGGGGCCGGATAATATCTCTCCATCATGAAGGTCTTAAACTGATCCCAAGTACAAGATCCGTCGGCGGGCTTCAAAGATAACCACCAAGAGTAAGCGCTCTTACCCAGATAATAAGCCACGACTGAAACTTTATGCCCTTTGGGGCAATCCACCATAGCAAATAGCTTCTCAAAATATTCAAGCCAGTGAATAATATCCGTCGGCTCAGATGAGCCCTTGAAAGTAGGTGGTCTCTGGCGAGAGATGTCGCCAATGGTACTGCTCACACTCCTCTCTTGGCTCTGAGGTGGCGGCGGAAGAGCCTACTAATTTTGAGCGGTTGAGTTCTGCATCGTCTCCTTGAGGCATGCCATATGTGTCATCTGGGCCATCATGCTCTACCTAAAAGCGAGTGGGTCAACCCGAACACCTTCTGATGGAGCTGTGTCCCGGGTACGACTCCCTGACAGTGAATGATTATTTCCGGGTGAATGAGTGGCAGCATCACTGCTCGATGAATTAGTATTTTCCTTGCGTTTGCGCGTGTATTCACACAAGCTCCTGGGTTTCGGCCCGCACCGCCGCCTCTTCCCCTGCGTCCTCTGACAGCACTATTCATACTGAAGTAGGAAAGTCACATGATGATTATAGAACTCGCATGAGTACCGCATTATGATTATGTTATGAATGGTAATAATGAGCATACGCGCTCTAATACAATGATTACATGAATGATCAACTGAGGGGACATGATTATATGATGAAATTATTGAAATGATTAACTTGAACAAGTTAACAAGATTAATGATACGATCCACAAGATTAACAACCGAGCAATGAAGTGAAATGAGTGATTAATGAGTTAACATGATCGATAAGATAAAAAATGAAGATGATGATTGAGGATTGTTGACTGGTGAATGATGAATGAGTGATCCTTATTGCCAGAAATTATACCACGGCGTCAGAAATCTTACAGTTCTTTCGGTCTGAGGGGCTTGGTGTTTGCACAGGTCACACGTGACGCGAAAGTCCAATGATAATAGTCTGATGAACAATGATTTCAAATGAGACATGACTCGAAAGGTAGTATTCAAAACCACGCTCTGATACCAACTCTGTAACACCCCAAACTAGGCGGATATTACAGTGCCGTAGACCCCCAACTGGGACCCACCAGGCGAATGAAAATTAATGAATTAAATAATATAATTGTAGTACCGAACCACATTATATCATCAATTACTCCGATGAGGAGTTTCAAGTACAACACACCCAGGAAATGCAGAATACATGTATATTTTATATGAAGATAAAATATACAACCCTGAATAAAATGAACATTCAAACGGAAATTTGTAGCGGAAATAAAAATAAAGAAGACATGAAAGACTGAAAGGACTGGGGGGCCCCTACTTGTATCACTGGGACTCCTCACCGTCAACGTTCTCTTCCAGTGCTTTTGCCTTTCCATGACCTGAAAACAACATCCCCCAACGGGGTCAGTTACACAGAACAACAATCCTCAAGAGTTGAACAAGCACAATCATTATATATCTTAATTATGAAATGAAGTTGAAGAGGGGCATCATAGTACGCCTGTAATGGGATGTGCAAGTGCACAAGACAAGTGTCCGGACACACCCGCACTTGTACCTAATTAGTCTCATGGAGGCACGTTACCGTGTGCACAGTCTATTGTGTCGGTGAACCCGATCACATGACTATTGTGTGCCTGACTAAAAATTCCACACATAACCACCCGGACATGCAATATGAGCCCAGAAGGTCACAATAACAAAAGTGACCGTGATGAATATTAATGAATAATAATCCGACAAGGGTCAAGAATGACTCACCGAGATGAAGTAATAATGAAATGAATAATAGCTCACTGAAATGATTAAAACCGTCGTTCCTCCTGAATTGAATGATTAGTTTGATGATTACAAGTCTCAACATGATTAATATATCGTGAATGAATTATGAATATGCATGAACAGCAACAAAAGGAATGAGTATCCTTTTAACCGAGTAAGAATCAACTTACACAATACCGGTGATGAAATGTCCTCTCTCGAACAAACGTCCTTAATGGGAAATCGGTCGCTCGAACAACCTTGAATTACACAATTACCAATAATCCACTTAATAAACGAATCAAACATGATCATAACCCACTTCAAAAGTTGATACAACAATAATCAAACGCATTGGGGCATTCTAACGAATACGTTGTAAACATTCTTCCCTTTCGTTACAACCAACCCCAATAATATCAATACCCAACCTCCAAGGAATGATTCAACCCAACAAAACTTCATTAATGACATCAATAATCTAATAGGAAACCACAACTCAAGGTTACGACAACATCAATCGGAAACCCCCAAAATAACCAAAGTCAAACATCAAGGGTTCTTGAATAATTCCCCAAATATTCATCAAATCCGAAATATACACCAGTAAATCCATAGAAATACATGTATCCAAGGTAGATAATACATATCTAACATATTCTAACATAATAGCAAGCTTACACGAAGAGATCGGGAGGAAAACACTCAAAATCCGAAATTCTAGATCCAATAAATGTTTACCTTGATTTGATGTGTTTGGGAGGATGAAATGATGATTAATCCAAACTAGGAGCTTAAAGATGTTGATAGGTGAATGCAGCTCGAAGAGATCTCTCCAAATCATCTGAAATCGCCCAAAATCACCCAAGGAATGAAGTGAGATGAGAAAATGACGAATCTGGACTGCACTGTCCAATGTATACTGATCCCAGCTTAGCGCACGCTAAGTCCTAATATTTAGCGTGCGCTAGCGAGTTAACCGGGCAGTCCAGTGAGCTCTGACTGCCTCGTTAGTGTGCGCTACGAACTTGGTAGCGTGCACTAACGCCTTCCCGATAGCGTGCATTAACCCAAAATGTTAGTGTGCACTAACTGATGTTTGATACCTAGCAACTGGAGTCCAGAACCTACTGTCCCAAAGTCTGATCAAACCTTAACACACGATACCTGATGCTTAGCGTGCGATACCAAACTAATCCTTGCGTACGCTATACCCACTCCTAGCATGTGCTACGAATTATTCTATCTCAGTCCAGTACCCACTGGACTGTCTGTTCCAATATGCTAGCGCGCGCTGATGGATACCAATAGCGTGCGCTACAAACACCATTACGTACGTTATACTCCAATCGTAGCATGCGTTATGAATTCACTAATCCAGTCCAGTGCCTTCTGGACTGTCTGCCTGAACCACACTGGCGTGCGTTAATGCTAAGAGGTAGCGTGCGCTACCCATACTCAATTAGCGCGCGCTAAAGAGAGTACATAGCATGCGCTACTCCTCACACACAGTCCACTACAAAGATGACAAAGATGATATTCTCGTCCCGATCTCTCCAACCAGGTTGAATGACAAATAATAACTGATACACGATACAAATTACTCTGAACAGTGAATACATTGAATGAATATGATTGATGAATGACTAATACTGAGTAAAAAAATTACTGAGTGATAATGTACAGAATGATAATGAATGAATTTACAACCGGGTATTACAGAAGGGGCATTTCAAGAGTGACTGCCCAAAGAAAGGTATGTCTCATGCACTAGTAGTCAAAACATGTTTGGCTGCTTGTTCTATCACTTTGTGGATAGTAGATTCGGGCTCCACTGATCATGTTTGTTATGACTCGCAGGGGTTCTAAGTAACCAAAGTACTTAGTACGGATGAGATTACTATTAGTTGGGGCGACTATTCTAGGCTGAAGGCTGTTGCAGTGGGAGTCGTGCAGTTAAAAGTTAATGATAGGGTTCTAGTCCTAAATAATGTATTATTAGTACCTGGTTTTAGAATGAATTTAATTTCAGTTTCTAAATTGCGTTGTGATGGATATTCTGTTTCTTTTGAAGATAATGCAGTTATTAAAAGAAATGGTGAATATCTTTGCACGAGTACTTATAATGAAGGACTTTATGTCATTAATGCTGCACCAGCTCCCTTGCATAATTATAAATCACTTAATTCTTTGACTAATCCTAATAAAAGAAAAGAACCTCCAAGCATAAATCAAACATATTTGTGGCATTTACGATTGGGTCATATTAACCTTAGAAGGATTCAAAGATTGGTGAACGATGGCCTACTGGATTCGCTCTAAGTTGAGTCATTTCCAATCTGCGAATCCTGTCTAGAAGTGAAAATGACTAAAAGGGCTTTCCAAAGCAAAGAAATAGTGCACAAAATGTATTGGAATTAGTACACACCGATGCATGTGGTCCAATGAACATCCAGGCTAAGGGTTGTTTCGAATACTTCATCACGTTTATAGATGATTATTCGAGATATGGATACAATCTATTTGATGCGACGTAAGTCTGAATCTTTTGATAAGTTCAAAGAATTCAAGACTGAAATGGAGAAGCGTCATAGACAGAGTATCAAGTCACTACGATCTGATTGTGGTGGCGAATATCTTAGTGGAGAGTTTTTAGATTCCTTGGCACATGAGGGGATTACTTCCCAGCTCACCGCGCCTGGTACACCACAACAAAATGGTGTTGCTGAACGAAGGAATCGTACTTTATTAGAGATGGTTACGTCAATGATGAATTATTCTGATTTGCCTATTTCGTTTTGGGGATACGCCTTGGAAACAGCGGCGTACATTCTAAACTTGGAAAATGTGATTTGATGAGGTCATTCAATCGTATGGTTTTGAAAAGTGTCCTAGTGAGGTTTGTGTATACAAAAAGTGCGATGGAAACGTGCTAGTATTTCTTGTACTGTACGTAGATGATATACTTCTAATTGGAAACAATGTGAAGGTAGTATCAGACGTAAGGGTATGGTTGTCTGAGCAGTTCGATATGAAGGATTTGGGAGAAGCCGGGCACATCCTTGGTATTAAGATCTTTCGAGATTGCAAGAAAATGATGTTGTGCTTATCTCAGGCATCCTATATTGATACGGTGCTAAAGTGGTTTAGTATGGAGAATTCCAAGAAAGGTTTCTTACCTTACAGACATGGAATTCAGCTATCTAAGGCTATGTGTCCTAAGACACAGAAGGAGATAGATGACATGAAGCTGGTCCCTTATGCTTCGGCAGTGGGAAGCCTCATGTATGTTATGCTTTACACTAGGCCTGATATCTGTCATGCTGTAGACATGGTGGCGAGATATCAATCGAACCCAGGACGGGGATATTGGATTGCTGTCAAGCATATACTCAAGTACCTGAGAAGGACTAGGGAGCATATGCCTGTATATTAATCGGATACACTTTGTCCTTTGGGTTACACTGACTCAGATTTCACTGCGGACAAAGAAAAGTCGAAATCAACTTTCAGATAGGTTTTCACTTTGGGAGGTGGAGCCATCAGTTGGAGGAGTGTAAAGCAGAAATGCATAGCGGACTCTACCATGGAATCCGAGTATGTAGCAGCCTTAGAGGCAGCTAAATAGGCGGTATGGCTCAAGTACTTCCTAAAGGATTTGGGTGTGATTCCTAATTTGCCTAGAAGTATTACACTTTATTGTGATAATACCGGTGCTGTTGCAAATTCGAAGGAACCATGGGCCCATAAAGCAAGCAAACATATCAAGCGAAAATATCATATCATTCGAGTTTTGTGGGGAGAAGGAAGATTATTGTCTCCAATAGAGCATCTGAAGACAACCTAGCTGATCCTTTCACGAAAGGGTTGCCCTCAAAGTCATTTGAAGGGCATGTGGAAGAAATGTGGTTGAGATGTATGGCAGCATTGCTTTGAGTATAAGTGGGAGATAGATACACATAGTCTAGATAGTATACTTCAAAAGCATGCTTTGAGTATAAGTGGGAGATTGTTAGGGTTGTATACATCAAAGCATACTTTATGCTTGTATTACCTAATTTCCCCGTCTTTATCTATGAGAATATTTAATTCATGTGTCACATGTTTTGCATATTTATTCACGCTATGGTTATGCAAATGTTGTCTAAATTACTTTATATTGTAGATAATGTGGTGTGTCGAGTCACACAGAAGATCACATTATCGGTTCCTTATATAGTAATAATTAGTTCACAACCTATATAACATTAGACCGTTATGTGAGAGGTTATAATAAATGCTCGAGATTGGTTGGTCTTGACCATTAGCATATATTAGCGTATTCGGTATACGTTGAACAGGATCGAGGTGAGATAGATTCTTCTGTACTGGTTATAAGAAGAACGTATATCTCGGACAATTATTATTTCTTAATTCTAGTGATTAATATTTAATTATATATATTTAATATTTATTGCTTTGATTTATCATGGGTGAGAGCCATAATGATTGACTCAATATGCACGATAATTATGGCAATATTATTATTTATATAATAATTAATATTATAGCTAGAAATCATGTCCCGGCCAGTCGGGTTGATCATGTCCCTTGAGCCACTCGAAAGGATTATTATATTAAACCCTGCAGGTGGAATTAATTTTCCGATATAATAATAAAAGTCGAGTGGTATACTCATGTATAACACATTAATTAATTAAAAGCTGTTAGTGGCTTAAATTAATTAATGGACATAGAATATCTTAAACAGAGGAAATAATTAATTCAAAAAGGAGCCCAATTTCATAATTTGGGATTTTGGTAGGAAGTCCAATATCAACCTTTTAGTGGACTAAGTTGATATTAATAGAGTCATCATATTAGAAAGAGTTCTAATGTTGGAAAGATGATCTCTATTAGGAGTCCTTACCTTATCCTCCTTAAGGTCCCTAGAGTAGCCCAAAATACCTATAAATAGGACAATGGGTCGGCCGATTTTTTCACTTAATTTTTGAACAAGAATTTCAATTTTTTTGTGTTTTAATTGTGGATCTTGACTTGTGTCTTTGAATCCATAATTTGGTAAACACAAACTTTTACTAAAATATCATCAAGAAAAATAGAGAAAAAAATCGAGGTATCCTTGAGAAAGAAAAGTGCTTCGGCCGATTCCCATAAGCTGTCCAAGTTTGATCTGGTAGATTATTGCCCATACGATATCTGGATCTTAGGCGGAATATACTCTAGAATATCTTGAGGTAGAAATACAAGAAGATCAAGGAGGAGTACGAAGGGGAGTTCAATCGACCCAGAAAGAATTTTTCCACCACTTCACTTCAAAGATATGAATGACAAATTTCTACTGCGTAAATATATATTTAAATTGTTAATTAATCTGTTTAATTAATTAATTGACAAGCCTAAATAGATCCGCTATTTACGTTGGTTAGTTTATAAAAACCTTTTATTCCATCTCACTTCGGCTGCGTTTTATATTCCAACACGCAGACCATGCCCCTACTTTTTACGGTAGGGAGGCTGTTTCTGTGAAGACCCCCAGCTTAGCGCACAGCAAAGTAATGAGTGATATATAAAAAAAAGCATATGATTCGAAAAAGTTCAAAACCATACCTGAGCTCATGGCTTAATTCACATGAGACTTACCTAAGGGGACTTTGGCAACTACACTCTCGATGAACGCTGCTCTAACCGAAGAAAGGTTGACTCCGCGCACAGCTCCCTGTAGAAAATACACCACACGCAAAAGGCAATAGGATAAAGTATGCAGTAAAAGTAAAAAATGCAATGCTCTAGGCCAAAGCTATTCGAGACAACCCAACCCTGAGGCTCTCTACTACAGCACCGCTCCCTACAAAAGAATCCACAACTCTGATCTGGCGCCTCCACGAGCACCTATCCACAGTCATGGTCTCAGAAAGGTTTAAGGCCTTCAAATCTAATCTCACTTGCTCCTCCCACGTCCTCCTTGGTCTGCCTCTCCCCCTCCCCCGACAACTAATAAACTCTCAATCCTCCTCACCGGAGCAGATGTCTGCCTCGTGTGGACGTGGCCAAATCATCTCAATCTCCCTTTCCTAACTTTCATAGAAATTGGCGCCACTTCTAGCGCGTTCCTGAAAACCCCGTTCGAAATTCTATCTAACATTGTGCGACCACACGACCAATGTAACATTCTCATTTCATCCGCTTCCAACTTGCTCTCAAGCGACTTCTTCATCGCCCAACATTCGGAGCCATACAACATTGCAGGTCTGATTGCCGCTCTATAGAATTTACCCTTCAACTTTAGAGGGGCTTTCTTGTCGCACAGGACTCCCGTCGCTGCTCTCCACCTTAGCCACCCCGCCTTGATACGATAAGTGACATCATCTTTGTTGAGTATGGGGTCGGATATTTGCGCCGTGTTGCGGAAGCGTAAATTAAAAAGCAGAAATTAAACGACGCACGGATTTATAGAGGTTCGGCTATAAACGAGCCTACGTCCTCTCTTTATCTTTTTAAATAGGTTAAAGATAGCAACCTCTACGCCTCTCTTCTATCGGTCGAGGTATAACCGTTACAATCACGTCTTCTATTGGTCCGTGATAAACCACTCGTACTTGTCTTTGCGTCGGTCCAAGTTAAACCGTTTTCCTTTTCTATCGGACAAGGAATCAACCGCTATATCTTTCTATGGGTACTAGATAAACCTCACGAAGATAGCGATTGTGATTCTAACAATTCCGGATCCTTGATCCTAATAACACCGAATCCAATCGTATCTTTTCTTTTACTGCTCTTGTATGATTTTGTGTATAACACTCAATCACTCAATGTAAGCTCAATATTACAACAACAATATAATGAATATCAATTTCTGATAAATGTGTAGTATGCTTGAAGTTGTTTTTCTTGATCAATACCATAGACATGGTATTTATAGGCTTCTTGATCAAACTAGCCGTTAGCTGCCAGGACCTTCATTACGTACGCTATATACTTCCCATTACGTACGTAAGCTTATTTACGTACGTTAACCAGACACTGTTACGTACGTTAGCTTCTCCCAGATTCAGTCCAGTAACATTCGTTTCTTTCTTTACGTACGTTAATAGTACGTCACTGCTGACGTCATATGTCCGTTGCCACCTTTTTGACTTCGACTCGTCCAACGTTCATCTGGTTTGAACTGTGTTACGTACGTTATCCCTCATCCATTACGTACGTTAGCTTCATCATATTACGTACATTAACAATGTCTTGTTACGTACGTTAGCTTTGTTTTTCTCCAGCATTTTGCACTTCGTTTTCCTTCGATGCTTGCTTCGTCTCTTCGTTGTTTTGTTTTGCTTATCAACATTAATTATCAAAACACTTTTAATTTATGTATGGAACTAAATGTTCCAACAATCTCCCCCTTTTTGATGATTACAAAACAAAACTTCGTCGATGGGATTTACCTGCAAAAATACAAATATATGTATATGTGTATAGAACAAAGTTTTCGACTTTGTCCGTTTCGTCACTTCTTCTCCCATTTCTTTTTCGACTCCTTCTTTTCTTTTCTCCTTTTCTTTTCTCATTTTTAATTTTTCATCGTCTTTTCGACGTCTCCTCATTTTTTGATTTTCTCCCCCTTTCAAGGTTAATCACATTTTCGACTTCTTTCTCCATTCTCCTATCTCTCCCCCTTTTTTGTATTCATCAAAAAAATGCAATAAAATGCCAATAATATAAAAAATACGATATATGCAAAAATAAATACAAGGGTATTAACTCCCCCTGAAAATATTATCCGTTAAAAAAAAATTACTCCCCCTGAGTAAAATACCAAAAATCAATGTTTGGGGATCCAACCTATAGTTGGTTTTGGTTTCGAGACATAAACAATATTTAAAATATTTGTTCCTTTAGGAACCCAAATTTTCTTAATTTTTATCGTCCGGCGAGGGCTTTTGCAATTTGAAATGTGATGCCCGATTTTCAAACACTTTTCGCAATGGGGTATTTTAAAATTAACGGATTCATTTTTCGAACGTAGTTTGAATCCTAACCCCTCTTTATTTAAAGTATATTTTTGAACACATAACATTTGTTCAAATTTATCATTGCCGCACGAGAATTTTCTTGTGAAAGATTTTAGTTCATCTTGAACTTTTAAAAGATCATTCTTCAAAATATTCTCATTTTCAATGCATTTCGAATGATCGATTTCGACAAATTTTCCTTTCTCAATAATTTTGGAATTTTCAATTTCCAAAGATTTAATTTTAGACTTAAGGGATTTAATTTCCAATAAAGCATTTTGGAAATCCGTATGTAATAACTCAAATGCACCAAAAAATTCGTCACGGGAGGATGTACTTACTTGGATTTCGACGTCGCTGTCGTCGAACGAACTCCGGGCCATGAGAGCGAGATTATTTTGATTGATGAAATCATCGTCTTCGTCTTCATCGCTCCAAGTAGCCACGAGAACCTCCTTCTTGGGTTTGGCACGGCAATGTTTAGTGAAGTGGCCTGGTTTTCCACATTGTCGACAAGAGTTGTCGAACTTCTTCGTTTCGCTCGAGATATCCTTCTTCCTCCGGTTTAATAAGGTTTGGAATTTATTAATATTCTTGGCATAATATGCCGCTTCTTCGTCGCTTTCTTCCACCGGGATTTCTTCTTTCTTTTTCGACATCTTAGCCTTCATAGCTAACGATCGTTCCTTCGGCTTTGGTTTGACACTTCGAGATTTTAATACAATCTCATAATTGATTAGTGAACCAACGAGGGCGCTAAAATCGAGCGTGTTTAGATCTTTGGATTCCATAATTGCGGTCACGGTGCCGTCCCATTCGCTAGGTAGTGATCGTATATTTTCTTAACTTTTTCACTACTAGATAATGGTTTTTCGAATGACGCAAGACCATTTGTGATGACCGAGAATCGGTCGAGCATATTGATGATGGATTCGTCACCTTTCATCATGAATAACTCGTAGTCATGGAGAAGCATATTGATTTTTGTCTCCTTGACTTGAGTCGTCCCTTCGTGTGTGATTTCTAGAATTTTCCATATTTCTTTCGCACTCTCACACGATGAGATTCGATTGACCTCTTCGGGATTTAAGGCACAAAATAAAAGTTGGGTGGCCTTACAATTTAGATGGTCATTTTTCCAATCGGCATCGTCGTATTCTTCAAAAGATTTGAGCGTACCGTCGAATTTGATAGGAACTTTTGGGCCGAGACAAATAATCTTCCAAATCTCTATATCGTAGGCACGAATAAAGATTGACATCTTTTTCTTCCATGTCAAATAATTTGAGCCATCGAAGAATGGTGGTCGGTTGAGAGCAAGGCCTTCGACTATAGCAAATTGAAACGCCATTGGATCTTTTTCTCCTCGGATGTTAAGCCGTGTATTGGAGTACCGCTCTGATACCAATTGTTGGGTACGGGGTCGGATATTTGCGCCGTGTTGCTGAAGCATAAATTAAAAAGCAGAAATTAAATGACGCACGGATTTATAGAGGTTCGGCTATAAACGAGCCTACGTCCTCTCTTTATCTTTTTCAATAGGTTAAAGATAGCAACCTCTACGCCTCTCTTATATCGGTCGAGGTATAACCGTTACAATCACGTCTTCTATTGGTCCGTGATAAACCACTCGTACTTGTCTTTGCGTCGGTCCAAGTTAAACCGTTTTCATTTTCTATCGGACAAGGAATCAACCGATCTAGCTTTCTATGGGTACTAGATAAACCTCACGAAGATAGCGATTGCGATTCTAACAATGCCGGATCCTTGATCCTAATAACACCGAATCCAATCGTATCTTTTCTTTTACCGCTCGTGTATGATTTTGTGTATAACACTCAATCACTCAATGTAAGCTCAATATTACAACAACAATATAATGAATATCAATTTCTGATGAATGTGTAGTATGCTTGAAGTTGTTTTTCTTGATCAATACCATAGACATGGTATTTATAGGCTTCTTGATCAAACTAGCCGTTAGCTGCCAGGACCTTCATTACGTACGCTATATACTTCCCATTACGTACGTAAGCTTACTTACGTACGTTAACCAGACACTGTTACGTACGTTAGCTTCTCCCAGATTCAGTCCAGTAACATTCATTTCTTTCTTTACGTATGTTATCATACTTTTTATTACGTATGTTAATAGTACGTCACTGGTGACATCATATGTCCGTTGCCACCTTTTTTACTTCGACTCGTCCAACGTTCATCTGGTTTGAACTGTGTTACGTACGTTATACGTTATCCCTCATCCATTACGTACGTTAGCTTCATCATATTACGTACGTTAACAATGTCTTGTTACGTACGTTAGCTTTGTTTTTCTCCAGCATTTTGCACTTCGTTTTCCTTCGATGCTTGCTTCGTCTCTTAGTTGTTTTGTTTTGCTTATCAACATTAATCATCAAAACACTTTTAATTTATGTATGGAACTAAATGTTCCAACAATCTTCACACTCACCTTCCTTCTGAATGATCGAACTCAAATACTTGAACTTATCCATACGGGGTACGATCTGATCCGCAATCATTACCTCTACTTCTTCCTCATTGGCCTCACCACTAAAGTTACACCAGAGATACTCGGTCTTAGACTAGCTCACACGCAAGCCCTGGGATTCTAACTTAGTCCTCCATAGCTCCAACTTCGAGTTCACCTCCCTCCTCGACTCCGCCACTAACACAATGTCGTCAGCAAAAATCATGCACCACGGGACGCCATCCTGAATCCCCCGTGAAATGACGTCAAGGATACAAGCAAAGAGAAGAGGGCTAAGCACCGACCCCTGGTGTAGCCCTATCTCAACCGGGAAATACTGGGTGTCACCAACTGGGGTCTTAACGCAAGTCCTAGCTTGGGAGTACATGTCTTGGATCGCTCTAATGAACGGCAATGACACCCTTCTCTCTTCAAGACTCCTCCAAATAACATCGCGCGGAATGCTATCACAAGCCTTCTCAAGATCAATGAACACCATATGTAGATATTTACGCTGCTCTCTAAACTTCTCCCTAAGGCGTCTGACGAGATGAATGGCCTCAGTCGTGGACCTCCCCAGCATGAAGCCAAATTGGTTCTCTGAGATCTCAACATCTCTTCTAACCTTGCATTCCACCACTCTTTCCCAAAGTTTCATAGTATGACCGAGGAGTTTAATACCCCTGTAGTTACTACAACTCTGAGCATCGCCTTTGGTCTTGAAAAACGGCACGACAATACTATGCCTCCACTCTGTCGGCATCTTAGAACCTCTGAGGAGGATGTTGAACAGCTCTTCTAGCCACTGAACTCCAACTTCCCCCAGACAAAGCCACACCTCAATAGGGATCTGATTCGGGCCTACAGCCTTAGCTCTACCCATTTTCATTAGGGCACCCTTTACTTCCTCCTTGCTGATGCTCTCATAGGAACTAAACGAACGAGCAGAAGATAGACTAACTCCTTGCACCACCGAGTCGCTTCCCATAACCTCATTAAAAAGTTCAAAAAATACCTATTCCACCTCTCCTTAATAGCCACATCGTTCACTAACACTTGGCCCAAATCATCCTTAATAAACTTAACGGGGCCCAGGTCGCGCCGCCCTCTACCCTAGCTTTCGCTAGTTTAAAAATAGCATTCGCTCCTTCTTTGGTGTCTAGGCGCTTGTACATCTCCTCGTATGCCTCACTTTTAGCCTTAGCCACTGCCTTCTTAGCCTCTCTTTTCACCACGTTACGCTACAATCTTCAAGATTCTCTCCTCCCCAGCACTAACCGACAAAAGCTCCTTGAATAGTGTTTTTTTAGCCTTATCCTTCCTTTGGACCTCCTCATTCCACCACCATGCCTCCCTAGGTCCACTAGACCTGCCCGAAGAAATCCCTACCACATTCTCGCCCACACTCCTAATAGCATTGGCCATGCTGGTCCACATAAGGTTAACATCGCCCCCCTTCACCACCCCTCCCGCGCGCAAAAAACCTCCTTCGCGGGTCAGAGACTCCCTGAATTCTGTCGCCTTCTCACCCTTCAGATCCTTTCAGAGAATCCTTGGTCTAGCTTCTCTAGCCCTGCTAACAACACGAACTCCCATGGATAAATCCATATCCAGCAGCCGGTGTTGAGAAGCACAAGCTTCACTCCGGAACACCTTGCAGTCCACGCACGCCCTAGCATCACGACTGTGCAAAAGATGGTAGTCTATTTGCGTGTTGTGCCCCCCACTATTGAAGGTGATGAGGTGCTCAGCTCTCTTCTGGAAAACAGAGTTAGCAATTACCAACTCATGCGTAGTCGCAAACTCCAACAGTGCGGAACCTTCTGCATTCCTAACTTCGAAGCCGAAGCCCCCATGATCACTATGGTAACCATCCACCCCCTCACCAATGTGCCCATTGAAATCGCCCCCCAAAACAATAAATTGATCGTCTGGAATACACCCGACCAACTCATCTAAACAGACCCAAAAAGCTTCCTTAACAAGCACACCCAAGCCAACATGTGGTGCATACGCACAAACCATGTTAACCACCTTCCCCCCAAACACCACTCTAACGGACATAATCCTATCATTACACCTCTTCACTTCCACAACGTTATCCTTAAGCTCCTTAGACAAAAGAATACCCACACCATTACTCGAGTTAGCAAGGCCTGAATATCACAATTTATAATCGTTCGCCTCTCTGGACTGCGCCCCCTTCCACCTAGTCTCCTGAATACAAGCCACATCAACCCTTCTCTTACCCAAAGCATCCACGAGCTCCAAAAGCTTACCCATCAAGGTACCCAAATTCCAACTACTAACCCGCAATCAGTGCGACATCGACCAACACAAAACCCAAACACACTACGAAAAATAAACTGAGGTAGTGTAGCCAAAAATGAAAATATGATGAGAAAGTAAAAGACAATTTAAAAACAAGCAAACCGCATAAAAATCACACTAAATAGTAAATATATGGCTGACAAAAATGAAATTTAACAGAAAAGTACAATGATACCAGCCTTCAACAGGAAAAGCCGCGGAAGCTGGAAACCGATCGACTCCTGAACCAAACCCAACTCGGCTCTCTGCGTACGCGCCTCCTGAGTTGGGAGATGGTCTCTTGGGAGGGAAAAGGCGACGGTAGGCCGACGGCGCCTGGGAGCAGTATGGGAAGATTTTGGGCAGCTTGAAATTCCGGCTGGGAAACCTGCAAAACAGACAGCTAAAATGCAATACTACTGTTAGATTGACGGGGAGGGATGAATACAATGGTGAAATTTTATTATTCCGGAATTTTCACCATTGTATGCAAATCGAAATCAAGAGTGCAAATTCATTTCACCATTGTATTCATATCAAGTACTATAAAAAGTCCTGGTACTCGAAAAATTCCGATTTTTATCATCATCAAGAGTGCAAATTCCCGCAGGACTTCAATGATGTTTTCTCGGATGAGCTACCACCCAATTTGCCACCAAAAAGAGGGATCGAGCACCAAATCGAATTTGTGCCAGGAGCCATCATTCCAAACCGATCGGCATACCAAAATAATCCTGAAGAAACTAAGGAAATTCAGTGGCAGGTCGAGGAGTTATTTGTAATACCCGGTTGTAAATTCATTCATTATCATTCAGTAAATTATCACTCAGTAATTTTTCACTCATTAATAATCATTCATCATTCATATTTATTCATTATATTCACCGTTCGACGAAATTTGAATCATATATCAGTTATCATTCGTCATTCATCCTTGTTTTGAGTATCGAGACGAGGATATTATCATCATCATCATATTTTGGTTGCCTGGATGTGAAGAGTAGCGTACGCTACATACTTTTTTTAGCGCACGCTAATTGAGTACTGGTAGCGCACGATAACATTCAGTATTAGCGCACGCTAGTGCATTTGAGGCAGATAGTCCAGAAGGTAATGGACTGTATTTGAGTTGTAGTAGCGCACGCTATGAATGGGAAATAGCGCAGTAGTTTGGATAGCACACGCTAAGGCTCGTTCAGATAGTCCAGTAGGTACTGGGCTGAAATGGAATAATTCATAGCGCACGCTACGAGTGGATCATAACGTATGCTAATGGTATTAGTAGCGTACACTAAGTTATAGTTGTAGCGCACGCTAACACGAGCAAGGCAGAGGACAGTAGGTTCTGGACTCCAATATTCTGGGCATCCACTATCAGGTAGTGCACGCTAATAGAAGGTTAACGTACACTAATAAGAGGCGTTATCGCACGCTACCAAGTACGTAGCGCATGCTAACGATGCAGGCAGTGGGTACTGGACTACCCAGTAGACCCGCTAGCACATGCTAAGCACAGGAGCTAGCGCGCGTTGAGCTGGGTTTTGGTATATATAGGACAGTTCAGTCCAGTTTCGTCATTTTCCACCTCACCTCCTTCCTTGGGCGATTTCGGGCAATTTTGGATGATTTGGGAAGATCTCTTCGAGCTGCAATCACCTATCATCATATTCAAGCTTCTAGTTTGGATTAATCATCACTTAATCCTCTCCAACACACCAAATCAAGGTAAACATTTCTTGAATCTAGAATTTCGGGATTTGAGTGTTTTCCTTCCGATCTCTTCAAGTCAGCTTGCTATTATGTTGGAATATGTTGAATATAGATTATCTACCTTGGGTAAATGTGTTCCTACGAATTTAATGGTGTATTTTCCGGATTTGTTGAGTATATGTGGATTTATTCAAGAACCCTCGAGGGTTGACTTTGGAGTTTTTGGGGTTTTCAGTTAGATGTTATCGTAATCTCGAGTTGTGTATTCTTATTAGATTATCGATTGTGTTGATGGTGTTTTGTTGGAGTGAATCACTCATTTGGAAGTCGATTTTCGATACAATTAGGATTGATTGTAAATAATGGGAGATTGTTTACAAAGTGTTTGTCATAATACTCCAATGAGTTTGGATGTGCTGTATCGACCTCTTGAATTGGTTATGGTCACTATTGATACGTGTATTAAGTGAATTGTTGGTAATTGTGTTATTCAAGGTTGTTTGAGCGACCGATCTATCCACTTAGGATGTTTGTTCGAGGAAGGACATTTCATCACTGGTATTTGTGTATGTTAATTCTTATTCGGTTAAAAGGATAATCATTCCTTTCGTTGTTGTTCATTCATATTCATATTTCATTTATAGTGTACTAATCATGTTGAGACTTGTAATTATCAAACTAATTATTCAATTCACGCAGAACGACGGTTCCAGTCATTTCAGTGAGCTATCATTCATTTCATTATTATTTCATCCCGGTGAGTCATTCTTGACCCTTGTCGGATTATTATTCATTAATATTCATCATGGTCACTTTTGTTCTTGTGACCTTCTGGGATCATATTGCGTGGCCGGGTGGTTATGTGTGGAATTTTTAGTCGGGCACACGATAGTCATGTGATTCGGGTTCACCGATACACTGGACTGTGCACACGGTAACGTGCCTCTGTTAGACTAATTAGGTACAAGTGCGGGTGTGTCCAGAAACTCATCTTGTGCACTTGCACGTCCCATTACGGGTATACTATGATGCCCCTCTTCAGCTTGATTTCATAACTAAGATATATAATGATTGTGTTTATTCAACTTTTGAGGATTGTTGTTCTGTGTAACTGACCCCGTTAGGGATGTTCTTTTTAGGTCATGGCAAGGCAAAAGCACAGGAAGAGAACGTTGACGGCGAGGAGTCCCAGTGATACTAGTAGGGGGGCCAGTCCTTTTCAGTCATTCATGTTTCTTCATTTTTATTTCCGCTGCAAATTTCTGTTTGGATATTCATTTTATTCAGTGTTGTATATTTTATCTTCATATAAAATATACAGGTATTCTGTATTTCCTGGGTGTATTGTACTTAAAACTCCTCATCGGAGTAATTGGTAATATAATGTGGTTCGGTACTACAGTTATATTATTTAATTCATTAATTTTCATTCGTCTGGTGGGTCTCAGTCGGGGTCCATGACACTGTAAAAGCCGCCTAGTTTGGGGTGTTACATAGTTGGTATCGGAGCGTGGTTTTGAATACTACCTCTCGAGTCATGTATCATTTGAAATCATCGTTCACCAGACTAGTATCATTGGACTTTCGCATCACGTGTGACCTGTGCAAGCGCCAAACCTCTCGGGAAGTCTTTCGCTGTGTTGATTTGTTTCAATGCTTTGGCATAGCATATTTGAGGTGGTCCAGGATGGATTAATGATTGACGTTGCGAGTCATATGTGGAAAAGGAGTTTTTAGTAGGAGTTTATATATTGAAAGTTTGGAACTCTATCGTGTGGTTTTCCGATGGAATATCAGTGGATATTGGTGACGAACCGAATTGGTATACAGGAGTATGGATGTGGTCAATCATTTGCATAGTTTTCATTTTAAAACTTCAAAATCATGAGGATTCGAAGGAAACTGTTACCGAATACTTGGCATTAGCGAGCCAGTTTAACTTTTCGAAAATTTATTTCGTGGTCTTACGAAAATTTATGTTTTGAGCTTTGAAATTTTTTGAAAGAACTTTCGAAAATTTGTCTTCTTGACAAAACTATATGATTTCAAACTGATTTTGAAAATGTGACTGATATACATACGCATTTAGTGTATGGTGAATATCATGGTGAAGTTATGAGTGTGACTCATAAACTGGATATCATATCGATGGTACGAGGAAAAGAGATTCGAACTTTAGTATGGTAGTTTGGTTATCCAGGGATGATCGATAGATTTATCGGATAAGAGAAATATGCTGCATGTTGAAGATTCATGCACAGGATGTAATTTTGGAACTTTGGATTTTGTGAAAACGGGATATATGTGTTATGTGATTCCATTGGTATGGTAGTATCGCGACTCTACCATAGTGATTTTGAATGATTTCTTTGTAAGTGTAGATATGGGGATGGTAACCCCATGCTGGTTGTTTTGGATATTGAGTGGTCGTTCCCACTCCATGTATGATTGGATATGTTCGTCGGTTTGTGATTGGTTGTTCATATGCCGAGGAGTATGTTCACCAGTCGGGTATGTTTATTGAGATCCACTGTATGTGATTGGTGTGTCGTTTTGATAACTTTATTCGTTCGTATATCTGTTTCTGTGGTTTTGTGTTGATCGTGTTTGAACTTACCGTGTGAAGGTATTCTCGATTTTCGTTGATCGTTCGTTGGTAATATTGGAGTTTATCATGATGATGATATTCTTGGTTGTGTTTTAACCTTTGAGTTGATCGTATTAAAGTTTATCATGTCGATGATATTCTCGGTTAATTTATTGGTTGATCATTGCTAGTGATCATTTGAGCGTTCAGATTTTGTGTCGATATTTCAGTATTTGTTGCTATTGTGTTGGGCAGTTGTTTCACAGATGTATCGTGCATTATTGATTTTTAGCAGATTGGGACTTGATTGTGTAATCAGGCAGACAGGATTTGACACGGATAGATTATTTCATCCGAAGATAATATATTTTTTTGAGACTTATGGAATTGTGATTGTAAGTATCTCAGGAGATCGTCGAATTTGCACATTTGTAAGTATGTTATTTTGGTTATTCGTTAATGATGATTGATCATTGTTTTGATGGTTTTGGAATATTTTGATTGAACGGTTTGTTTGATTTTCTATGACGGATTGCAAGTTTCGAGGACGAAACTTATTTTAAGTGGTGTAGTATGTAATATCTGAAATTTCTACTACTGCTGTTTAATATTATTTTATCCGAGTTATGTTGTACAGCGTGGAATCTGTACAGTATGGATAAAATAAATGAAGGACTAAGACATCTGTATTGGTATTATTACCGCACTTGGTTGACAGTTGTATTGGAAGACATTGTGTGTCGGGCTTATCGTATGAGAATATTGTTGGAAGGAGTATACGTATTCAGTATGTCGTATGTTTGTATATAGTATGTTGAGATGTTGGACAAGAGTAGCTGAAAATGGCTAAGTGTAACATTATTAGCGCACGCTAATATACATGTCTAGCGCACGCTAGAAGGAAAAGATAGTACAGACCAGATCAGAAGGAATCTATGTGTGAACCCGGTCACTTTCGGCGCATGTGCCGGCGAGGTCAACGGATGTTTGTTGAGAAGGGTTAGCGCACGCTAATGCATATTGTTAGCGCACACTAACATCAGATCAGTCCAAAGGGAATCTTATCCTAGTCAGAGCTGTCGGCGTGTGGACCCATCTTCGGAGCATACAGACAAACAAGCCAACTATGAGTAGCGCACGCTACGATCGGGCTCTATCGTACGCTAGATAGAGGAAATTACGTATGCTATTTAATGGACATTGCGTACGTAACTCATTGTATGCAGTAAGGCAGTAGCCTCTGGACTTCGATAGCGCATGCTAACAAAGAGAGTTAGCGCACGCTAAACGTGTAACGTACGTTAATTTTAGATGTTAGCATACGTTAATAATGTACAGTGTATATATATGAGTAGTTAGCTGTTATTCCTCATTTCCTCCATTCTCTCCTTGCAACCGATAGAGAGGGTTCTTAGAGAGATGTTTGAAGTTCCAAACACTGGATTATGGTGGAGTTAATCATCCATAACAATATTAAGCTTGGAATTGATTGGAAACGGATTCAAACTTGAGATCCAATCCATTCCTTCAAAAAGGTAATTACTCTTTATCTTTGGATTTCGTTTTATATTGAATGTTGATGTTCTTGAGTTGATGATTATTACATAAACAAGTTGACAAGCATGATTATGAGATGGATTACCGGAGAATGATGATATTAATATGATTCGTGTGTTTGAATTGTGTAGTTCGTTTTCTTGAAATAAGTTGGTTAATCCTTCTTCTCCTTTGCGGATGTTGATGTCATTGTTGATGATTAATCTCTGTAATGTTAGATTAGGGAAGTGTTGATTAAGGTTCTTGGTGTTCATGATGATGATATTTGAGGAAGAAGATGATATGTGAATATATGAATTGGATTAAGAGTTGGATGATTACCTATATGTTAAAGGATATCGGATTTCATTGTTTTGATAGCTATGAACATGGTTTAGAATCACTTAGTATTCTTGATAATCGCCATATGTTGATCAGTATCTGAAAAACATGCATCTGTACAGCATTAGCGCATGCTAAGCTTACTGTCTAGCGCATGCTAACGGGAGCGACTTAGCGCACGCTACGTTAAGTGATTAACGTGCGCTAAGTAGGCAGACAATGCAGTATTTTCATGTTGTGGTTATGAATTCGTACTGGTTTGAGTTGGATTGATCAGCCTAGTGGTTAATCGAGATATTGTTGAGTCGTTGGGTTTGTGAATTGGTTTTATTGATTGTTGATCGTTATCGAACAATGCTTTGCGGTCGTATTCAAGAATGTTCGTGAATTGCATTGATCAGGGCCGAGGGACTTGTAGATGACGGCAATGGAATTGATAACGGCTTCATCGGTATCGAGGCAAGTTATTACTTGTTCAGTTTATAATATTTAATGAATGATTTCCGTTTCATTCGTTTATAATTCGTATAACAATGGTTATAATCGTAATCACAGGAGATTTGGGATTATAAGTTGTATTCGAATTTTTGGGAATTAAATTATAACGTATATGATTTATAATTGTTGTTAGTATACTTGGTATCGAGGATACATTGTGGTATAGATGAAGATATGAGTTATCTACCGTCCGTGACATTATGTACCATCGAATACTGAGGATAATGGTTGGTAATGATTTAGACATTTCGATCGCCCTCGAAGGACTCGAGGCAAGTACTCTAATCATTTTTTTCATTTGTGTCGATCATGTTGTGATACATGCGTGTATCGTTGTTGTCATGCATTGTGTATCATTATTATATGCATTTGTGCATTGTTGTTGTATATCCACCTCGGGTTGGTCCGACGGGATCATCGGGGGATCTATGCTAGCGTGCGCTGGATCATCGGACAGGTTTTTCCACCACGGTTGGTCTGACGGGGTCATCGTGGTATCTAGGCAGTGAACGCTGGGTCATCGGATTACCTATGTGTTGTTATTATGCATATGTATATTATGGGTTTGCCATAAGTATATAGTGTTGTTATTGATGTGAGCATATTGACGTTGTCATATGAGTATGCATTTGTAGGTCTTGTGTTAGGACCATGTTTGTATGTTGTATTGATCTGATCTCGGATTAGTTCGACGTGATTCATCGTGGCATTGCATATCCTGAGGTATGTTCCGTATTTCCCTTAGTATATGTCTTTTATGGACAATCGGTTTTTTGTAGAGATTTGATAATGATACCCGATGGATTGGGTTTGACAGAGTTAGTGAATTTTGTAACACTGACTTATGATAATGTTTTGAGAACCTTGGGCATTGTTGAGATATAGTACATATATTTTGGTATTAGCTTATTGTGTTGTTGAAAGAATACGAGATGTGAACTTTTGTATTTATTATCACGAGTTGGTAAAGTTGTGGCGGTAAGATTACATTGGTCATATTCTTACTCAGTATTTCATTGGTATGTAATTATTGACGTGATGTGATGGTTATCATTGTTGGGTATTATGGCTGACCCCGTCGTGGGATTTCTTTTTAAGTTCTTGGATTATCAAGCTCGTAGCGGTCGTGGAGAGATGAGCTTCCTGGAGGATACTGACAAGGGTATGTAATTATGTATTGAGTTTCCTGATCATTTGTTGTAATTCCGCTGCTAGAGTATTTTAATTGTTTTTTTTTTTCGCTGAGCAAGTATTTTAAATGACCTTTTGGTATCTGGTAACTTAGGTTACTTTGGCAATCGTTGTCTAAACTATTTTATCGGTATGTGTAAGCGATAGCTTAACGTATGTTTTTAAACTGTTGAGTCTTGGCATTTCGGGCCTTGTGGTTTCAAATGAGATTTTACGACGGTTTGATTAACGAGTTTTATAAAGTCTTCGAATGTTTTTAAAAGACGGTACCGTCGTTAGCCTCTTGGGCGTTTGTAAATATTTGCGAAAATTTCCTTTAGCCTTGTGGGTTCAATCTCGGGCCCCACGGCGTTTTAATATTCCTGGATGGCTCTGGGAGTGTTACAAGAGCGCTCACTCATGGTGGCTATCGTTGAAGCCCACCGACGGATCTTGCACTTGAGACCAGTTCAAGACCCTCATGATGGAAAGATATTATTCGGCCCCACTAAGGGAGGCCAAGTTATCATAATTACTCATTCCCGACCCCTCAGCGGAAGATGATGTTCTCGCCATCGCCGAGAAATTTCAGGAGCTACTTCCTTTCGCCTCATCTATTATCCACTCTAAGGCGGATAAGATCAAGTATTTCAGTAAGAGGTTGAAACCTCGTATGCGGATGCAGCTGCTTAACCATCATTGCACCACTCTGGCCGAATTCATTGAGAAAGCTCTTACTTATGAGCTTACTGCTAAGGAAATTGCTAAGCAACAACCCTCATCTGCTAGCAAGAAATCAAAGAATCATAATCAGTCTGAAGGCAGTCAGGCAACCTTCAAGAAGCCTCATGCGGGCCCTACTTTTTCTGAGCGACCTCCTATGGCGCCAAAACCTACGGAGTCTCAGTCCCGAGTGGCCAGTTCGGCCATCACCTATTTCAATTGTGGAGAGCAAGGTCATTTCAGCACTAAGTGTCCGAGGCAGACTATCACGTGTAATAACTGTGGGATTGCCGGGCATAAGGCCCGTTTCTACCGAAGAGACTCCAAAACTACTCCGACAGCATCTCAGGCCCCGAAGCAGTCAGCTGTTCATAATCAGGCAACTCAGTCCATGTCGTTTAAGACGACGGGAGCAAATAAAGGCGGAGCCAAAAGCTATCAGACGGGAGCATCCAGTTCGGGGGCCGGCAAGCCCTGAATTTACGAGATGAAGAGGACCGACGATCCGGAGGCCCGAATGATCTCAGGTACACTCGAAATTCTATCTCAACATGTGTGTACCCTTTTTGATACTGGTGCATCGCATTCATTCATTTCCGAGTCATGCTTGAGTAGACTTCATCTGGATAGTGCTACTAGTTGTGAACCTTATGTCATTGGACTACCTGACGGTAGAAGAATTATCGGAGATCGTGAGATTAAGAATTGTCCGATTCAGCTTAATAGCCATGATTGGTTGGCGGAACTAATTGTGGTAGACTTACCTAGAAATGACGTCATCTTGGGTATTGATTGGATGGATCGTCACGATGCCATCATTAATGTCCGTAAGCGTATCGTCACTATCATTTCAGATGATGGAGTCGAGTGTGTATTTCAGGGGCTAATCCCAGTTGTTCCGGAAGAATCGTTAATATGATGAAAGTAATGAAATTACTCAATCAGGGGTGTGTTGGTTATTGGTGCTATATGACCAAGACAGAGAAATCATCTGTGATGTTGGTGGATATTCCTTTAGTGAGAGAATATGCCGATGTATTTCCAGATGAGTTACCTGGTTTGCCTCCACAGAGAGATGTGGAATTCACGATAGAGTTGGAGCCTGGTACGTCCCCATTATCGAAGGCACCGTATCGGATGGCCCCGACCGAAATGCAAGAACTGAAGAATCAATTGGGGATTTGATCGAGAAGGGTTATATCCGACCGAGTGCGTCCCCTGGGGAGCACCAGTGTTATTTGTCAAGAAGATAGATGGTTCATTTCGCTTGTGTATTGATTATCGAGAATTGAACAGGGTGACGATCAAGAATAAATATCCCCTACCCCGTATTGATGATCTCTTAGATAAACTTCAGGGAGCTTTAGTATTTTCCAAGATCGACTTAAGATCTGGGTATCATCAGTTATGAATTCGAGAGTCGGATATCGCAAGGGCGGCATTTCGAACACGCTATGGGCACTACGAGTTTGTAGTAATGCCGTTTTGTTAACTAATGCACCTTCGGTATTCATAGAGTTAATGAATCGGGTTTTCATCGACTATTTGAATCAGTTTGTGATTGTTTTCATAGACGACATTTTGATTTATTCTCGTAACCTAGAGGAGCACGAAGTTCACCTTCATCAGGTTCTCGACGTGTTGAGACTAGAGCAACTCTATGGAAAGTTTTCCAAATGTGAGTTCTGGATGTCCGAGGTGACGTTTCTCGGACATGTGATTTCATCAGACGGAGTACGTGTCGACCCTCAGAATATGAAGGCTATCAGAGATTGTCAACCTCCGAAGAATGTTAGGGAAATCCGAAGCTTTCTCGCATTAGCAGGCTATTACCGGCGATTTGTGGAAGGATTTTCTAAAATCGCTCAACCTATGATGAACCTTTTGCGGAAGGATAAGAAATACATGTGGTCTCACGCGTGTCAGAATAGTTTTGAGGAGCTCAAGAACCGTTTAATTTCAGCACCTGTTCTTTCTTTACCACAAGGGACAGAAGGATTCTTGGTTTATAGTGACGCGTACGGACACGGTCTCGGATGTGTACTAATGCAGAACGGGAAAGTTATTTCCTATGCTTCGCGGAAGTTGAGACCTTACGAGGTCAATTATCCGACCTACGACCAGGAGCTATCAGCCGTGGTATTCGCGTTGAAGATTTGGCGTTATTATCTTTATGGCGTCACTTGTCATATTTTCTCCGATCATAAGAGTTTGAAGTATATATTTACTCAGAAGGAGTTAAATATGCGACATAGACGGTGGTTGGAACTAATTAAAGATTATAATATTGAGATACTATACCACCCGGGCAAGGCGAACGTTGTTACCGACGCCTTGAGTCGTAAGTCCATACAGGAGCAAATGCTTGCTCGTTTGACTGCTCAGAAGAAACTTCAACAGGAATTCCTAAGACCCAAGATCGAGGTCTGGTTATAGCGAGTGCAAGGGCAACTTTGCATGTTAGAGATTTCATCGCCACTTGAGGAGGCGATCAGAGTGAATCAGGGTTCAGACCCATTTTTGTTGCGCATCCGAGAGGATGTGGCTCAGGGGAAAGCCCATGGATTTGTGGTCCACGAGGATTGACTTTTGCGATTTAAGAACCGGTTATGCGTACCGCGGATGACGAGTTGAAAAACATGATTTTGATAGAAGCTCATACTACCATACAATAAAGACAGTACCCGCGCGAGTACAAAATCAACACATGACTTTGACCATGACCATACGACCACCAACTCAAAATAACGCACGATATCACTGCTACCCACTAAGCTCGTGCCTACCCTGTGCTGGCTCTCTCCCTGGACTTGTACCTGAATACACAAAAGTATATCCACCCCCGAAGGGGTCAGCAAACTCCGGTGCAAGTACAATGATTCTATAATATGTACAACAAGTGAATAACTAACATAAATCATAGAAATCACAGTGCCATCACATATATTCCGGAATACAATACCATAATCATTATCACAAAACAACCTTCCGAGCTACACTGGCCATGTACCTCTCAAGCAAGATACACACCCCAGAGACACCTCGTCAGGCCCTCCCTGGTGTATAGCCCAACCGAGTGATCCATAGGGAACGCGGCCTATCGGATCCCAGGGGACCCTCACTGGTTTTACTCGGTTCGCACACTGCTCAAAAACCACACGGCATAAATCGCATTTTCTCAAAAATTATATATTCACAAGAAGTACATTAAACACAATCAAAGTACTTGCCTTGATCCGAACGACACAGAAAACAACGAAGGGATGAGCGTAAGGTCCAATTTCCTTCAATGATACGATCCTAACACATCGAAATACCGAATCATCACAACACCAAGGAAACGGAAGAATTCACCGTAAGTTTTACCCTTAGGGGCATTTAGTCAAACACTAAGAAGACAAGAGGGTTCAGATTCAAACTACGGAAGAAAACATGGAATTTAATCCATGAACTTCGGGGAAAAGTGAAGGATTATGATTATAGCATCATAATCTAGCATCAATTAGAGCTGGAACAAGTTAATATTAAAGATTCAAGCAAAAACCCCAACATATGAAGAACTAGGGATTTGAAGGAGATTTTACCTTGATTCAGATGGAACTCGAGTGGAATATGATGTTGGACACGAATTAATCTCCCCACAAAGTTGCAAAATGATGCTCTTTGCAAAATGATGCTCTTGATCAGATTTCTCAAAAACCCTCGAAGACTCGCGGAGGAGGAAGAAAAAATGAAGAAGTGTCTATATGACCCGTCACTCGGCCTTATATAGCCGAGTGCGTTACGGCCGTAACCGGTAGTGCCTTACGGCCGTAACGGGTCCTGACGAGCCACTGCCCAAAACCCCCAGGTGCATTACGACCGTTACCCGACCAGGTATTACGGCCGTAATACTCGACATCTTACGTCCGTACTCGGTAGATACGTTACGGCCGTACTCGACCTGCACCTTACGGCCGTAATGAGTCCTGCCGAGGCTACTGTTCGATTTGTGCGGTACGTTGCGGCCGTAACCGGCAGCTATATTACGGTCGTAAAAGGCATTATGTCCGTAACTAGGTATGTCTTATGGCCGTAACTCGCATGTCAAGGATCCTGCAGTCCGGCCAGAACGATCCAAATATCAATTCATCAATACACTCATCTCCACATTACAATAAGATACAACCAAAATAACATACGAAAATCGCACGGATATTACAAAAGCCCCTGGATTTATGGTCCACGGGGATGGACTTTTGCGATTTAAGAACCGGTTATGCGTACCGGCGAATGACGAGTTGAAAAACTCGATTTTGAGAGAAGCTCATGCTACCCCTTATTCCATTCATCCGGGGTCTAGCAAGATGTACAAAGACTTGAAAAAAAATTACTGGTGGAGTAATATGAAGCGAGAAGTCGCAGAATTTGTTTCGAGATGTTTAACCTGTCAGCAAATCAAGATAGAACATCAGCGACCGGCGGGTATGCTCAAACCGCTCCCTATTCCAGAGTGAAAGTGGGAGGATATTTCAATGGAATTCATCACGAGTTTGCCTACGAGTCGTCGTGGCATGAATACAATTTGGGTAATTGTGGACCGCTTAACTAAGTCAGCTCATTTCCTTGAGATTAAGGATATGTGGGGTCCCGAGAGACTTGCCCAGTTGTTCATAAAAGAGATAGTGAGATTGCACGGTACTCCTAAGAGTATCATTTCTGATCGTGACGGGCGATTTGTGTCACATTTTTGGAAATCAGTTCATCGTACCATGGGAACTTAGCTTAATCTCATCACAGCTTTTCATCCTCAGTCCGACGGACAACCAGATAGGACTATTCAGACGTTGGAGAACATGTTGAGGGCATGTGTTCTTGATTGGAAAGACGATTGGGAAGCCCAACTACCATTGATCGAGTTCACGTACAATAATAGTTGGCATGCTTCGATTAAGATGGCACCTTACGAGGCCTTGTACGGTCGTAGTTGTCGATCTCCTTTGTGTTGCAATAACTTATCAGAATCGATCGGCATCGAGCCCGATATGTTTATAGCCGCCCGCGAGAAGGTAGCTTTGATCAGGAGTTATTTGTTGACTGCTCAGAGTCGACAAAAGTCATATGCAGATAATCGGCGTCGACCATTAGAGTTAGAGCTAGGTGACCACGTTTTGGTCAAGGTATCCCCGAGTCGAGGCATCTTCCGTTTTGGGAAGCGGGGAAAGTTGAGTCCGAGGTTCATTGGCCCATTTGAGATTTTGGATCGAGTAGGCAGTCTGGCTTATCGATTGGCTTTACCTCCAGATTTGATCCGAATTCATAATGTGTTTCACGTCTCTCAGTTGCGGAAGTATGTTGCAGATCCGAGTCACATACTTCAGTTCGATGAAATCGAGATCGCGGATGATCATTCGTATGAGGAGCGTCCTGCTGTACAAGTCCTAGAGCGACGTATCAAACAGTTGAGGAACAAGACGATTCCTTTGGTTAAGATTCAGTGGTCTAGACACGGAGTCGAATAGGCTACTTGGGAAACCGAGGATAGTATGCGGGAGAGTTATCCCAAATTGTTTGACCCTTAGTTTCGAGGACGAAACTCTTTTAAGTGGGGGTGTATGTAATACCCGATTATAAATTCATTCATTATCATTCAGCAAATTATCACTCAGTAATTTTTTCACTCAGTATTAGTCATTCATCAATCATATTCATTCACTGTATTCACCGTTCGGAGTAATTTGTATCGTGTATAAGTTATTATTCGTCATTTACTCTGGTTGGAGAGATTGGTCTGGGAATATCATCTTTGTAGTGGACTGTGTGTGAGGAGTAGCGCACGCTACGTACTCTCTTTAGCGCGCGCTAATTGAGTACGGGTAGCGCACGCTACCTCTTAGCATTAGCGCACACTAGTGTGGTTCAGGCAGACAGTCCAGAAGGCACTGGACTGGATTAGTGAATTCATAACGCACGCTACGATTGGAGTATAACATACGTAATGGTGTTTGTAACGCACGCTATCGGTATCCATCAGCACACACTAGCGTCTTGGAACAGACAGTCCAGTGGGTACTAGACTGAGATAGAATAATTCGTAGCGCATGCTAGGAGTGGGTATAGCGTACGCAAGGATTAGTTTGGTAGCGCACTCTAAGCATTAGGTAGCGCGCGCTAAGGTTCGATCAGACTACAATTATATTATTTAATTCATTAATTTTCATTCGCCTGGTGGGTCTCAGTTGAGGATCCACGGCACTGTAATATCCGCCTAGTTTGGGGTGTTACACTTTCAGACCGCACTTATAGCATTTGCCCTTCGGCCTTTTGTTTGCCTCGGACTAAAGAGCCTTGCCCTTAGCTTTGAAGGTTGCCACTTGCTTCTGGCCAACCTTGTTTTTCATCTTTCCCCATTTGGGTTTTGAAGAACTAGCACCGGTTGCCGCAAGAATTTGATGATAACCTTGTTTGAAGAGACCTTCAGCAGATTGAAGCTCTGTCAGAAGTTCTGCCAATGTGTAAGTACTATAATTCATATTGTAATTGAGGCGGAACTGCTCAAAGCTTTTTGGCAAGCTGCCCAAGATAATAGCGACCTGCGACTCGGCATAGATAGTGGCCCCGAGTATGCTCAGTTCGTTCAAATGAGACATCATTTTCAGAACATTATCCCTCACTGGAGTCCCTTCAGACATTTGGGTTGTCATCAACACCCTCATTGCATTTTTCCTAGCCACCCGGTTCTGATGACCAAACATCTCGGTGAGATTTTTCATCATTTCTACGGCTGAGGCCATCGTCTGATGCTGATGCTGCAATACATTTGTCAATGAAGTCAAAATGTAACAGCGAGCCATCTCATCAGACTTTTTTCTTTTTTGAAATTCAGCCAACTCTTTAGGAGTGGCATTCGGTTCTGGTTGCAGAGGGATTTCCTCAGTTAAAACAAATTTATGCCACTCAGCAGTCAGGACAATGTCAAGATTTCTTTTCCAGTCGGCAAAGTTAGTGCCATCAAATTTATTTTCTTTGAGAATAATGTTGTGTCGAGATTTATTTACCTCGACAGGCGATCGACTACAAGGCCGAGCGACCGAATCCACAACCAACCGAGCTATGGCGAACTCGCCTATACAAAGATACCAGACCACCTTCGGGTATCTAGCGATCGACTCCAAAGGCGATCGCCCTTTGGCACCTAGAGATCGACTCTGGTGCCCGACTTAGGACGACCGTCCTGTACCATGAATAGAGACCTTCGTCCGTCAAAGTCCACAAAGACTAGATCTCAAAGCAGCGCCCATGTGCATATCCGAGATAGGCGCCGCATTTCATGGATCATTGACCACAGCCTGTCGCCACCTTATCACCTACCGACAAACCCGCCGAAAGGTACAAGGTAGGACCGCCCGTGACAGGGACTCAGACACGTGCAGATTTCTCATTGGACCGCACAGCTGGCTTCCAGCAACTCCTGCGGACCTTAAGGGGACCAGCCCATGTGCTAAAGACGATCGCCCACTTATTATAATACAGCAGAGGCGATCGCCTAGCATCTCTGAGTGCTATAAATAGAGAACCCTCAGCAACTGGAAAAGGGTTCACGCGTTCTCCATTCAGTTCAGAGAAAGCACTCAAATACATACATACTTTCAGGCTCTTGGCTTCCTCTCCAGAATCTATCTCAGGATTTCTCTCTCAGCACCTCTCAACCAGAAGACGGTCGGTAGAGGCAAGAAGTCTCCACAATGCAGATTCGCAGAGATTCGCAAGCCCAGGATCTCTAACATACAGCAGCTACACACCGTGAGAGACTGTCGATTTCTCACAATTGTCACAGCTCATCAACGTTGTTACAAGAACTCACAGAGCATCACATTTGGTTCTTCCGGCAATCTACACGCTCACTAGCTAAGATAACTAGGGTCTTTACACTCATTGTAATTGTACTCTAACATTAATACTTGTATCCCCGAATATTCGTATAAATACTATCTCGCGAGAGCATTCAAGCCCAGGACTAACAACCCCGGCAAATCTTGTGTTATTTACTTTTGCCACGGAAGTGTTCTCGCATTTGGTTGCTATCCATCCATTCCAGCAATATCTATCTCCGGATAATATTTTGGGTAGCAACAATTGGCGCTAGAAGGAGAGGCATCTTAACCTTCATTTTTATTCCTACCGTCCCGGAGAACACTCACTGTTCTCGGGGCATATACTTGAAGTGACACTCACTGCGCTTCAAAGAAAGCCTTCAGAATCATGACATCTGCCTCCACATCGAAGAGAGCCACTCTCCGAACCGCCGGACACCATATCCCGGCTCAATCCAATCCCCAGCTTACGGCAGAGGGAAGCCGCGGCGACACGAGACTCTCGATCCCGCACTTGAGGGATGGCCCCAGTCTCTCACTCGACCAGTTCCGAACCGCGGGACAGATCGAGGAGGCTATAGCCATCCTAAAGGAGCGACGGAGAGCATGCGCGGCGCCCGCGATAACTCCCTCGGCCATCCGCCGCGTGGGCAAACGGAAATTCAAAAGGCTACTGGGCGAGCGATCGTCAGAAAGCCCCGATTCGTGAGAAAAGTCTCTCGCACGGCCGGACGGTTCCGTATTCAGTCACTTAGGAAGCGACCCATCATGGCGACCGGGGTATTCTGGCCCCAACCACAAGACGACGGAATCCGAGTCCGTCACTAGGAGTTCGGCCTACCCGACTCCCAGCCGAACACAAGTCGCCCGTTTGTCTCCCACTCCGAACGCCAGGGGGTCAGTACTTGATCGCCTCGGCTCCCGCTCCGAGCGCCTAGCCACGAGCATCCAGGCCACGGCGATGGCCGCTATGCAACGCCAGCTCGACGAGATGAAAGCACTCTTAGACACTGGGGCAAGCACCAGCAGAAAGATCATCGGGCCGACCGAGCCACTCGCGGTCCACATCGAGCTCGCCCCCGTGCAACCAAGGATTGCTCCTCCCAAAACACCTCTGTATGAAGGGAGATCGGACCCCGAAACCCACCTAAGTAAATTCCGAATCTACATGACCGGGTGTGGGGCATCAGATGCAACCAAGTGTCAAATCTTCCCATTAACATTGGGCGAGCTGGCCCATAGGTGGTACGTCTCACTATCACCACGATCGATCATCTCCTTTGAGAAACTGGCGAATGACTTCACGTCATACTTCGCCGCCAAGGTGGCCAGACCAGAAGGCCCCCACCGCATGATGAAAATCAGGCAGGGGGAAGATGAAACTGATGCAGATTACATCGACCGAGTAGACGAAATCGTCCTCACCGGCGAGCCCATCAGTGACGAGCTCGCTCTCTACTCTGTCCTGGGGGGATTCTATGGTCACTCACCCATGTTTAGACATCTCACCAAGGATATCCCCCCAACCTACGCAATCTTCCGCACTAAAGCTGCCGACTTTATGGCCAGGCAAAGGCTACTCACCCTCCGCCTAGGAGAGGAAACGCTTCCTCCTGCCCGAAATACGGCGATCGCCAAAACCAAGAAGACGGTCGCCAAGCCATCTAGCGTCCACAATGCCCTCGAGGATGTGGAAGCCCATCTCCTCCACAAGTTCAACCGAACTTCGGCCCACATTTTCTACGCCATCAAGGGGTGCGAACGGCTGAACAAGCCAAAGGCGATAAGGGACCACGGTCATCTGGACCGCAGTCAATATTGTGCTTACCACAAGAGTCCCGGCCACAGAACCAACCAATGCCGCGACCTCCTCAAACAACTCTGGAGATTGTTCGAGGAGGGCAAGTTGGACAGTTTATTGGCTTAGCCGGAGCCCCACCAATCTCCCAACATGGTCGCCCAAGTCGAACGCGAGCAGACCGGAAAGTTCATACTAGTCGACCCCTCGATCAACCTCGGCGATCGTATCTACATGCTTCAATCAAGAGAAGGGAACTTCGGAAGTCTCTCCTCGATTTCCCGCCTCATCAAATCGAAAGGCTACTGCCTGAGCAAACGCTTCAAAAAAGAGGATGACTCGCTCGCTCTCTAAAGTTCGTCATCGACATGATGAACCTAGGCAGCGATCGCCTCCCCTAGCACAACGTATACCGTCAAGGATCGTCATCTGACATGATGGTCCGAGGTAGAAGAGTGCCGCCATGGTCGCGAAAATCGATTAAACCGACGATCCATCCATGCAAGGTTCCTTTGGGCTCCGATCGCTCGTCCTTCGTTTAAATACGAGGTGGGCATAGCCGAAGGTCTCTCCAAATAAAATCAGAGGATTACTCGCTCGCCCTCTAAAGTTCGTCATCTACATGAAGAACCTAGGCAGGTGATCTCCTCCCCTTACACAACATATACCGTCGAGGATTGTCATCTGACTTGATGGTCCGAGGTAGAAGAGTGTCGCCATGGTCGTGGAGGACGATGGAACCATTCTTTGCACCCATGCAAGGTCCCTTTGGGCCACGATCGCCCGCCCTTCGTTTAAATACGAGGCCGGTGTAGTCTGAGGGCCCTCCAAAACTAATCTGTGGACACGTTCGCCCGCCCTCTAAGGTCCATCACTTAACATGGTGAATCCTTCACGGACAATGCGACGCATCCCTCCCCCCGTCTCAATGTATACCGTCGAGGGTCGCCATCTTAATGGCGGGCCGAGGTAGAAGCAGAGCTAACAAGCCGCGGACGTGGAGTTGATTAATCCGACGACGCCTCGCGCAAGGAATCTTCCAGACCAAGACCGCACGCCCTTCGTTTAAATACAAGGCGAGGCGCAGCCTTCGGAGGACCCTATCAATTAAGTGAGTCGCGAGAACTTAGCCATCAGACGGAATGTCGCTCGCGCACAAGACATGGCCGTGGAGATCAGTCCATCGAACTCCGCGATCGTGCACAACTCCTCAAGACCGAGGTGGACAGCCTTTCGAGGTTTCGACAAAATTGAAGACCGCTCACTCAACGATTTATTTTTGTCCCCTTACTCCCACAGAGTGAACAAAAAAAAGGGGGAAGAGTACGGAGCTATTTATACGACGATCGTCCCTGTTCAATGACATACGGAGATCAACATTTTTCAGATGTTTGTGCAGCGATCGAATTTGTTGTAAAAGTTATCTATTTGAGTTTATCAATTCACTTGGGTCTACACTCACAACAATCTCTCCTCACACATTTGTAAAAAGTCATGCAAAAGACTCAAAAAGCAATCATTCAAGTGATAAATCGAAGAATCAAACATTCATTTCATTACTTGAAGTTTCAGAAGTACATACACGGTCGCCCGAAGGCCTAAGTACTGCAAGAGAAAGCTACAAAATTACAAGGCAGAAAAGATAAAACAATAAGAACAAAGAGCCTCAGGCCCCTGCCTGGCCTTCGCCTTCAACCTCCGGATCGGCCCGCGACCCTTCGCCAGCTTCCGGAGCGGCTTCCCCGTCCTCTGGAGCGTCAGGATGAACAAGGTTCACCGGAGTCGGATACCAGCTCAGATCCACGCCAAGTTCTGAAAGGTCCAAGATCGGCATGGAGAAGTCAGGGTGAAGAGGGTGCTCCAACACATACGCCTTGAAGTTTTCGGCTAGAGAGCCGACCTCCAGTCCTCCTTTCTTAGCAGATCGGAGATAGTCAGCGAACGCCATATAATAGGCAAACACACTGACAAACTCCACGTTGAGAAAGGGATTGGCATCGGTCGCCTCCTGCTTCCCTTTCAACTCGGCAACCGCCTGTTGCGCATCCCGGAGCTCGGCCTCCCTTGAAGCCGTCTCTCCCCTCGACGCCGCCAGCTCGCTAGTCAGCCGAGCGATGGTCACCTTCAGTTGATCGGCCTCCTTCTCAGCGGCCAATTGCAACTGTCGGGCATCTGTCATCCGGTCCCAAAATCGGTCGGCCGTCGCCCGGGCTTGCTCGGCATCCTGTCTCGCCAGCTCAAGTTCATGACTCGCCCGCTTAGCTGAATCCAGGGAGTCCTTCTCCATAGCCACGATCCTGTCGGTGAACTCGGCGTTCTCTTTCCGAGCGGCCTCGAGGTCTGCCTGCAGACGTGTAGTAGAAGGACGCCCCTCGAACTCCTGTGCAGCCTGGGCAGCCATCGTCGCCACCTGGAGAGAAAGAGCGAAAGCAGCTTCCATGGCATTCCCGAATCGCTGGCAAGCGATCGCATCCAAATCCATCGTCCAGGCCTTCGGCAAAGCAGAAACGTCCTGGTTGACACATAGCGGGATATCACAGGCCTGGCGAGGAGATCGGCTCGCTAAGAAATCCAGCACCATCGGCGGGCAGGATGGGTTAGTGCTACGGATCCTGCATCAAAACAACAAGAGTTAGCACATCTCCCACGCAAGTGACGAAACTCTACAATCAAACAAAGTCTACCTCTCGGCTCTCTCAGGGTCGCGACCAAGGTATGGCTTCCCGCGAGGGGTCTCAGCCTCAGCGATCGCCATCTCTCGCAAAAAATCCGCAGAGGGCGTAGGCTCAGTCTCTGGGGGGACAGCGGTGATCGGAGGCGCGGTGATCGGCACCCCACCGGTAGGGGCAGAAATTGGAGTTTCTTCCGACCTCTGCCGTTTGCAGTTCGCCTGGAGCCCCTCCTCCCGAGGTTCCTCCTCCGATATGATCGGCTCCACGATGGGCCTCACCTTCGGAATGATAGGTAACGCCACAAGAGGATCTCGAGACGACTTCTTCTGGAGAAGACGGCCCAAAACTCCAGGGTTCGACATAGCTATCTCCAGTGGGGGCTCCAAAAAGCGAAGAAAGCGAACCTCTGCAATAAAGAGCAATCAACCAAACGGTCAGACACACTCCAAGCAGGATGATCGCCAAGCAATTGGAGATCACAGAAACTCATACCTGAGACCGAGAGATGTATCGGAAAACGTAATAGCCGAGCAGACAGCCAACGACTCTTCTTGTTAATCCGGTGAGCGTCTAGGTCGTCGTCCGGCAGACTTCTAATCCGCTCCCAGATGACCAGGAAATCGAAAGGTAGCTCGTCGATCGCCGGAATATGGAAACCTGCAAAAGGAAGACCAAATTAGATCAGTTCAGAACATATCCGAACAAAGGGAGAGTCAAAACCCTTACTCAGAGTTCTCTCCCGAAAGCCACTGAGCATGTTCAGCTCGCCAGTGGGTTTGTCGCTCGCTGAAGCTTTCCAGGCACCGGCGACCCAGAACCACTTCGCCGGATTGCCCCGCACCTTGTTCGGGACTCCGAGGATCACCCGACCAGATCGGCCCTGAATATGATAGCCTCCGACTGACCCTTTCTGAACCGTCAGCTCGAACAGGTGGTTCATCTCCAACGGCGAAGGAAGGCGGTACAGTCGGTGACCGCCGAACAAGGTGAGAGTGCAAATGATCTGGAGCCAGGCATTCGGCGTCAACTGGAGCGGCGCCACGTTCCAAGCAGCCAGCAGATGGGAGACAAAGAACGACAAAGGAAACCGCAGCCCAGCCTCCATGATTGCCTCGTTCACGGCGACCATGCCCTCCGGAGGCTGATCGGATCGCTTATTCTCGGCCGGCACAAATAGATCCACATCTGAAGGGATATGAAACCTCGTCCTCCAGACGGCCAGGTCCTTCCTGATCGCCGAGCTCCTTATCTGGCCAAGGGACCATGTAGATCGCTGCGCAACCCAAAAAAGCGACCGCCTAGGAGGTTGATAATGATTAGCAATCGAGTACTCTCGGTAATCGAATCGAGGAGACGGACCGGCCAACCTCTCCATAATCTCAGCAAAGGCCACATAGGCCTGGCCGAAGGTGCTATGCTGCTCCCAGTAGGCCCTCACCGCCAGATCTATCTCCATCTGCGAGCGTTGGTGCTCAACCACCGCCTCCCTAGCGACGTCGGCCTCATTAAAAATCACCTCGACTTCCGCGGGATCAATACCGGTGCGGATAGCTTCGGCGGCCGTCTCCAGATGAAATTCTGCAGAGGGTCCTCCCGGGGCAGTCGAAGCCCCGGCGGCGGAGCTGGTGCCTACTCCGTGCGAAGAAGACGTTCCAGACATTCTCGAATCAAGAAGAGGAGAAAATGAGTGTTTTCTTACCAAGGATAGAATCGATCAATGATCGGCAGTCAGATCTCCAGGAAAAATTCTTCAGCGGTATTATCCTTCTTTCTCCGATGAAAATGCGTAAGGGTCTTAACCCTGCAACCCAGCGCCTTTTTATAGGAGATGGCAGGGACTTCTATGCAATTAAGGAGGACCTCAGGGGTTGGAGTGCAATCGTCGCAATTAATGCTCCCTTGAAACCCGCGTACGCGTCTTTTCAAGGACGCGCCAGACGAGGAGTCGTACATAACCATCGGTCTCCCCCAACAGGAACCCGACACGTGCCCCAAAGACTTTTCTGCACCCGCTGCCATTTCCCGCTCTTTTCAGCGATCTACGAGGGTGTCCAAATTCATAATCAATCAGCTCGAAGACGATCGCCAGTTCAGTAAAATACAGAGTCACTCGTCAAAATCCAGCCATTGCGAGCAGAACCACCTCACCCCATGTTTCCAACATCGGAGCGAGCTGGGGGGCAATTGTTGTGTCGAGATTTATTCACCTCGACAGGCGATCGACTACAAGGCCGAGCGACCGAATCCACAACCAACCGAGCTATGGCGAACTCGCCTAAACGAAGATACCAGACCACCTTCGGGTATCTAGCGATCGACTCCAAAGGCGATCGCCCTTTGGCACCTAGCGATCGACTCTGGTGCCCGACTTAGGACGACCGTCTTGTACCACGAACAGAGACCTTCGTCCGTCAAAGTCCACAAAGACTAGATCTCAAAGCAGCGCCCATGTGCAGATCCGAGACAGGCGCCGCATTTCATGGATCGTTGACCACAGCCTGTCGCCACCTTATCACCTACCGACAAACCCGCCGAAAGGTACAAGGTGGGACTGCCCGTGACAGCGACTCAGACGCGTGCAGATTTCTCATTGGACCGCATAGCTGGCTGCCAGCAACTCCTGCAGACCTTAAGGGGACCAGACCATGTGCTAAAGACGATCGCCCGCTTATTATAATACAGCACTGGCGATCGCCCAGCATCTCCGAGTGCTATAAATAGAGAACCCCCATCAACTGGAAAAGGGTTCACGCGTTCTCCATTCAGTTCATAGAAAGCACTCAAATACATACATACTTTCAGGCTCTTGGCTTCCTCTCCAGAATCTACCTCAGGATTTCTCTCTCAGCACCTCTCAACCAGAAGACGGTCGGCAGAGGCAAGAAGTCTCCACAGTGCAGATTGGAAGAGATTCGCAAGCCCAGGAGCTCTAACATACAGCAGCTACACACCGTGAGAGACTGTCGATTTCTCACGATTGTCACAGCTCATCAACGTTGTTACAAGAACTCACAGAGCATCACATCTGGTTCTTCCGGCAATCTATACGCTCACTAGCTAAGATAACTAGGGTCTTTACACTCATTGTAATTGTACTCTAACATTAATACTTGTATCCCCGAATATTTATATAAATAATATCTCGCGAGAGCATTCAAGCCCGGGACTAACAACCCCGGCAAATCTTGTGTTATTTACTTTTTCCACGGAAGTGTTCTCGCATTTGTTTGCTATCCATCCATTTCAACAATATCTATCTCCGGATATTATTTTGGGTAGCAACAAATAACAGCTAATGGATTGAAAGACATCTGAGAATAAAATTAAAACACAATTCATCACATAATTCGACGCAAAATATATTGAAAAATCTTAAAACACAATATATATGCAGTCAACCAACACCTCAAAAAAATCGCACATGCAAGCCACGTTAGTGTGGACGTTTACATATCATTTTTAAGTAGATTTTAACGTCTTTAATTTTACTATCTAGTCAAGATACGTTTTGACAAGTAAAATTAATAGTTGGTTCCTCTTGGCCATGTATTAAATTAACATGGACTCTGATAGGGAGCTTATTAATTAATACATCTAAGTGAACACCATAATTTAACAAACCTTAGAATATTATCTAATGATAATAGTCCTACAAATGGAGAGGTCCTATCATAAAAAATAATATTCACCTTTTTGCTATCTAATTGAAGTTTAAAACTAGTGAGTCAATAATCAGCACATCCGATGTGGAGGAAGACTCTAATGTCGACGCGCATGCTAATTATTTCACAATTTAAACTAATTATGGAGGCCAATTTGATTTTGAAAAATTATTTATTAAAATCACTTAGTTATTTTGAAAAATTAAGGTTTTTAATTTTCTCGTCCTAACATGCAAGAAACATATCACGCACATCCATACATGCCATTCATCAAAACAGTAAAAAACCAACATATAAAAAATTGGATAATTAAATCCAATTATCATGGCTTTTATTCCTCGTTTTGAGTAAGGAGAAAATCCTTGGCTCTATTGCTCCCACTGCTTCAAGCATCTCGTCATCTCCTCCCGGTTGGGGCACAAAAAAATTCCAAATTTAGAAACTTTCTTCCATGCAAAATTAATTGCACAAGAAATTTCCAAATTAAAATTACTGTGTTCCAACGAACGGCGGATGAACGAATAGGATCAAACTCTGGACGACCCGACCAGCCAACCCCACCCATTGCCCGACCCGCGCCCGGGATAGACCAGACCCGCGGCTGCCCAGTCCCGCGGCAGGCCAGGTGCTCGGCCGAGACAGCTGCTTTGGCCGAGTCCCGATCGGCAGCTGCCTGGTCTCGGTCGGTTCGTCCGATCGGGACTCCTTATCGCGTTGGACTTATTTTCCTTCGCACTTTTGTGTATCCAACTCGAATTTACAACAAAATTATAAGGGAAAAATAAATCTTATTCTAACCGTGGATTTTCTCACGGGAAAAACTTTATACATGACTCAAAAACGGGCCAAATTACCAAAACGCGTAAGTAAAAAAAATCACATAGCCATGATAATTGGACCATATTCACCTGCAAGACAATATCTAGTAAAATTATTCCAAACATCATACTATATGAATATTTAAATTGCTAGCAAATTAATCACAAATTAATTAAATTGAACACAACCTAAAGACAGGCTCCGATACCAATTGTTGGAATATAAAATGCAGCGGAAGCGATATTATAGATTTGAATTTATATGGTTTCATAAACTAACCAACGTAAATAGCGGATCTATTTAGGCTTGTCAATTAATTAATTAAACAGATTAATTAACAATTTAAATATATGTATTTACGCAGTATAAATTGGTAATTCATACCTTTAAAGAGAAGTGGTGGAAAAATTCTTTCTGGGTCGATTGAACTCCCCTTCATACTCCTCCTTGATCTTCTTGTATTTCTACCTCAAGATCTTCTAGAGTATATCCCGCCTAAGATCCAGATATCGTGTGGGGGCACAAAAACTGCCAAATTTAGAAACTTTCTTCCATGCAAAATTAATTGCACAAGAAATTTCCAAATTAAAATTATTGTGCTCCAAGGGACGCAACGAACGGCGGATAAGCGAATAAGACCATAAACCGAACGAACCTGCCCGGACAAAAACCCGACCCACTGCCCGACCCGACCCGCGGCCCGACACCCTGCTGCTGGCCGAGCGCAGGCCAGATTCGGCCGAGACAGCAACCTGGCCGAGTCCCGATCGGCAACAGGCTCGGCTCAGTCGGTTCGTCCGATCAGGACTCCTTTGCGCACTTGAGTTCTTTTCCTTAAGTACTTTGTGTATTCCAATTCGATTACAAATTTTACACCAAATAAAATACATCGAATTTACAACAAAAATTAGAAGTAAAAATAAATCCTATTCTACCTGTGGATTTTCTTACGGGAAAAACTTTATATATGCCTCAAAACCGAGCCAAATTACCAGAATGCGTAAATAAATAAAAAATTACATAGACATGATAATTGGACCATATTCACCTGCAAGACAATTTCTTGCAAAAATATTCCAAATATCATACCATATGAATATTTAGATTGCTAGCAAATTAATTAAATTGAACAAAACCTAAAGACCGGCTCTGATACCAATTGTTGGAGTATAAAATGCAGCGGAAGCGAGATGGAATAAAAGTTTTTATAAATTAACCAACGTAAATAGCATATCTATTTAGGTTTGTCAATTAATTAATTAAACAGATTAATTAATAATTTAAATATATGTATTTACGCAGTAGAAATTGGTAATTCATACCTTTGAAGCGAAGTGGTGGAAAAATTCTTTCTGGGTCGATTGAACTCCCCTTCGTACTCCTCCTTGATCTTCTTGTATTTTACCTCAAGATCTTCTAGAGTATATCCCGCCTAAGATCCAGATATCGTGTGGGCAATAATCTACCGGATCAAACTTGGATAGCTTATGGGAATCGGCTGAAGCACTTTTCTTTCTCAAGGATACCTCGATTTTTTCTCTATTTTTCTTGATAATATATTTAGAAAAATTTTGTGTTTACCAAATTGTGGAGTCAAAGACACAAGTCAAGATCCATAATTAAAACACAAAAAAAATCGAAATTCTTATTCAAAAATTAAATGAAAAAATCGGCCAACCCATTGTCCTATTTATAGGTGTTTTGCGCTACTCTAGGGACCTTAAGGAGGATAAGGTAAGGACTTCCAATAGAGATCATCTTTCCAACATTATGACTCTTCCTAATATGATGACTCTATTAATATCAACTTAGTCCACTAAAAGGTTGATATTGCACTTGCTACCAAAATCCCAAATTATGAAATTGGGCTCCTTTTTGAATTAATTATTTCATGTATTTAAGATATTCCATGTCCATTAATTAATTTAAGCTACTGACAGCTTTTAATTAATTAATGTGTTATACATGAGTATACCACTTGACTTTTATTATTATATTGGAAAATTAATTCCACCAGCAGGGTTTAATATAATAATCCTTTCTAGTGCCTCAAGGGACATTATCAATCCGACTGGTCGGGACACGATTTCTAGCTATAATATTAATTATTATATAAATAATAATATTGCCCAAAATATCGAGCATATTGAGTTAATCATTGTGGCTCTCACCCATGATAAATCAATGCAATAAATATTAAATATATATATAATTAAATATTAATCACTAGAATTAAGAAATAATAATTGTTCGAGATGTACGTTCTTCTTATAGTCAGTACAGAAGAATCTATCTCACCTCGATCCTGTTGAACGTATACCGAATACGCTAAAATATGGTAATGGTCAAGACCAACTAATCTCAAGCATGTATTACAACCTCTCACATAACGGTCTAATGTAATATAGGTTGTGAACTAATTATTACTATATAAGGAACTGATAATGTGATCTTCTGTGTGACTCAACACACCACATTATCTACGATATAAAGTAATTTAGACAACATTTCCATAACCATAGCGTGAATAAATATGCAAAACATCTGACAAATGAATTAAATATTCTCATAGATAAAGATCGGGAAATTAGGAAATACAAGCATAAAGTATGCTTTGATGTATACAACCCTAACACTGCGCACATCTTACCCTCCACAAATCCGGATCTGTGTGGGATATACTGGGTATCTTTGGTTTGATTTGGTTTAAGTATGTGAGTTGCCTCTCCTCAACTTCTTTAACGATTTCTTTTGCACTTATAAATAAATATTTTTTTGATTTTTGATTTTTTCTTTTTCTGTCTTTTCTTTTTCTTTTTCATTTTCTTTTTCTTTTTCTTTTTTCCTTTGCTTTTTCTTTTTCCTTTTCTTTTTATTTTTTTTGTTTTTCTTTTCCTTTTTCTTTTTTCTTCAACTTCTTTCTGGAGTCGAATTTTATTGGAATATATTATTCCATATAATCATAAATTGGTTTTGATGATAAATTAACGATCAATCCAAAACAACAAAGGAAACAATGGAAAGTCAACTGACTAGACGAGTAAAGTCTTTTGATCCGATCAGACCAGAGGGTAAAGTCATCTGATCAGACGAGTCAGTAAAGTCACCTTATCAGAAGAGACAGAAAAGTCAGCTGATGATTTAATGTACGCAACCGGAACAATATAACGTACGCAATCGGAAGTGCATAACGTACGTAATATGGTGGACATAACGTATATAATAGGAAGTCACCTGAAGTGTCACCTGATGATTTAGCGCACGCTACAGATAAAGATTAATGAACGCTATCGAACAAGCTTAATGTACGTAACATAGAGATGTTAACATACGTAATGAGTTTGAATATGAATTCAAACAAGGAGCCATTGAAGATGACGTCATGGAATAGGTCAGCATGCAACAAATATATTGACTAAAGTTAACGTACGTAATGTAATGTACTTAACATACGTAACCAGATGAATTTAACGCACGCTATGAAAGATACAACGTACGTAATGGAAGAAACAGAATGCTACTGGACTACTTTGTATGAAGCTTAACGTACGTAACGAAAGGATGTTAACGTACGTAATAGGACTAACATACGTTATAGAGGAAGGCTAACGTACGTAATGCAGTCAGCAGAAGCTAACGGCTAGTTGAGGTTTTGGAGCCTATAAATACCACTTCTAATGGTATTCAAAAAAACAACAACTTCAAGCAAATCATATATTGATCAGATATCTTTGTATACATTTTTGTTGTTGTAATTGTGCTTAATTGATAGTGTTTGAGTGTTCATACACGAAAACATACACGAGAGGAAAGATATGGATTGTAGATTGATTCGGTGTTATTAGGATCGTTGATCCGACATTATTAGAATCATATCTAAATACAAGTGAGGTTTGTCTACTACCCGTCGAAAGCTAGATGTGTTGCTTCCTTATCCAATAGAAAAGGAAAACGGTTTATCTTGGACTGATATAAAGACAAGAGCGTAACGGTTTATCTCGGACCGATAGAAGATGAGATTGTAATGGTATCCCTCGGACCGATAGAAGACGAGGTGCAGAGGTTGATCTTAAGCCTATAGAAAAAGATACGGAGAGAGGATGTAGGCACATTTGGCCGAACCTCTATAAATCTTGTGTCGTTTATTTTCCGCACTTTAATTACGCTTACACAACGCAAAAGAGTTTGAAAACTCTATCTTCCACCATTCTAAGTGGGGTGCCAATTCTCCAATAATTGGTATCGGAGCGGGTATCCATACAAATCAGCGTAACATCCGAGGAGATAACAAGATCCAATGGCATTTGAATTTGCCCCGGTTGAAGTTCTTGCTCTAAATCGACCTCAATTTTTTGATGGATCGAATTACATGACTTGGAAGAAAAAGATGTCGATCTTCATTCGTGCCTATGATATAGAAATATGGAAGATCATCTGCCTTGGTCCGAAAGTTCCAACCAAATACGACGGGTCACTTAAGAGCTTCGAAGAGTACAATGACGAGGATTGGAAGAACGGTCACCTCAATTATAAGGCCACTTTTATATTGTGCCTTAAATCCAGAGGAGGTCAGTCGTATTTCTTCGTGTGAAAGTGCAAAAGAAATCTGGAAAATTCTTGAAATCACACACGAGGAAACAACTCAAGTCAAGGAGATGAAGATTAATATGCTTCTCCATGACTACGAGCTATTCATGATGAAGGGTGACGAATCCATCACCAACATGTTCGACCGATTTTTGGTCATCACCAATGGACTTGCTTCGTTTGGGATACTCCTATCGAGTAGTGAACAAATCAAGAAAATATTACGATCACTACCTAGCGAATGGGACGACACCATGACAGCGATCATGGAATCTAAAGATCTCAACATGCTCGACTTTAGCGCCCTTGTAGGTTCACTAATAAATTATGAGATTGTTCTAAAATTAAGGAACACCAAGCCGAAACCGGAGGAAAGAATAATAGCTTTGAAAGCTAAGATGTCAATAGAAGAAATCATCTCGGTGGATGAAAACGATGAAGAATCAGCATACTATACCAAGAATATAAATAAGTTTCAAAACTTATTGAACGAGAGAAGGAAAGACATCAAGACGGGCGAATCAAAGAAATTCGACAATAACTGTCGAATCTGTGGTAAACCAGGCCACTTTGCTAAAAACTGTCGAGCCTCAACTTCCAAGAAGGAAGTTCTCATAGCTACATGGAGTGACGAAGAGGATGATGATGAATATATTCAAAATAACCTCGCGCCCATGGCAAGAAGTTCATTCGACGAAAACTACGTCGAAGGCCAGGTTAGTACCTCGTTTCACGACGAATTATTTGAAGCATTTGAAATTTTACATACCGATTTTCAAAATATTTTAATTGAAATTAAATCCCTCCAATCGAAAAACAAATTATTGGACGATGAAATCTCCAAAATTCAAAAAGAGAAATTTATAGAAACCGATCATTCTAAATGTCTTGAAATTGAAAATCAATTAAAGGATGATCTTTTGAAAATTCAAAACGAACTTAAGATTTTAACGAATAAATTTTCTTGCGGAAATGATAAATTTGAACAAATGCTTTCCGTTCAAAAATTTTCTTTAAACAAATAGAGGTTAGGATTCAAACCGAATAAATTGAATACTTAAATTTAAAAATACCCCGATGTGAGAAATATTTAAAACTTAGGCATCATATTTCGAATTGCAAAAGCCCAAGACGGATGATAAAAATTAAAAAGAATTGGATTCCAAAAGGAACCATTATCCCGAATGTCGTCTATAGTTCAAAAGAAAAACCAACTCTCGGTTGGATCCCCAAAAATCAAAATTAATATATTTCCATCAATTAATATTTTGAAAATTTATATTTTTAACAATTGATATTTAACTCAGGGGGAGTTACTATTTAAAAAAATGGGGACATCTATTTTTCAAGGGAAGTTTTACCTATAATTTATCATATTTAATTATTTATTGATATTATTGCACTTTTTGATTATGACAAAAAGGCGAAGAGAGTATGAGAAAGGGGGAGAATGTAAATAAAAATGACGAGAGAAAGAGAATACGAGTCATGGAAGAATGACGAGAAAAATATAAACAATTACAGAAAAGGGGAGAAAAGACGAGAAAATGAGAAGAAGTTGAAAAGATGGGGAGAAAACTAACGAACGAACGAAGCCGAAAACTTTGATCTGTATTAGTTTATATTTTTTCAGGTATAGAAATCCCATCGAATGTTGTTGTTTTGTCATCATCAAAAAGGGAGAGATTGTTGGAATATATTATTCCATATAATCATAAATTGGTTTTGATAATGAATTGACGATCAATCCAAAACAACAAAGGAAACAATGGAAAATCATCTGATCAGGCGGATAAAGTCATCTCATCAGATCAGACGGGAAAAGCTAACCGATCAGATCAGAGGGTAAACTCACCTGATCAGACGAGTCAGTAAAGTCACATGATCAAACGAGACAGAAAAGTCACTTGATGATTTAGCAATCGTAATAATATAACATACGCAATCGGAAGTGCATAACGTACGTAATATGGTGGACATAACGTACATAAGAGAAAGTCACCTGAAGTGTCACCTGATGATTTAGCGCACGCTACAGACAAAGATTAACGCACGCTATCAAACAAGCTTAACGTACATAACATAGAGATGTTAACATATGTAATGAGTTTGAATATGAATTCAAACAAGGAGCCGTTGAAGATGATGTCATGGAATAGGTCAGCATGCAACAGATATTTTGACTAAAGTTAACTTACGTAATGTAATGTACTAAACGTACGTAACAAGACTAATTTAACATACGCTATGGAAGATACAACATACATAATGGAAAAAACAGAATGCTATTGGACTACTTTGTATGAAGCTTAACGTATGTAACAAAAGTATATTAACGTATGTAATAGGACTAACGTACGTAATGCAGTCAGCAGAATCTAATGGCTAGTTGAGGCTTTGGAGCCTATAAATACCACTTCTAATGGTATTCAAAAAACAACAACTTCAAGCAAATCATATATTGATCAGATATCTTTGTATACATCTTTTTTGTTGTAATTGTGCTTAATCGATAGTGTGTGAGTGTTCATACATGAAAACATACACGAGAGGAAAGATACATATTGTAGATTGATTCGGTGTTATTAGGATCGTTGATCCGGCATTATTAGAATTATATCTAAATCCAAGTGAGGTTTGTCTAGTACCCATCGAAAGCTAGATAGGTTGCTTCCTTGTCCAATAGAAAAGGAAAACAGTTTATCTTGGACCGACACAAAGACAAGAGTGTAACGGTTTATCTCGGACTAATAGAAGACGATATTGTAATAGTATCCCTCGGACCGATAGAAGACGAGGTGCAGAGGTTGATCTTAAGCCTATAGAAAAAGATACGGAGAGAGGACGTAGGCACGTTTGGCCGAGCCTCTTTAAATCTTGTGTCGTTTATCTTTTGCACTTTAATTACGCTTCCTCAATGCAAAAGAGTTTGAAAACTCTATCTTCCACCATTCTAAGTGGGGTGCTAATTCTCCAACAAATTTGATCTTCATGGACTTGTATTTTCGTCATGGGAACTAATGTGATTTTCCTCTCATCTTTCTCAAATGAGTAACGATTTTTCTTCCCGCTAAGTTGGGCTTCTCGATCATAATGCCATGGTATACCCAATAAAATATGGCAAGCGTGCATTGATACATCACATAGGATATTATCATGGTATTTTCCAATTGTGATGGTTATGAGTACCTGTTTATTCACCCGAGAAAAAATGGTAGAGCATCCACCAAACTCAATAAGTAAAGATAAAAGGAAATTGGCTATGACTTCCCACCCCTCACTCATCTCCGCAATCATTTAGCCAATGAAGTCTATAAGGCTTAGGATGCTGCCTTGTTGGTAATTCTAACCCCTCGACTAGCATTGCACTAGCCACATTGGTGCAACTTCCATTGTCAATGATCATAATATAATTTTTATTTTTCAAAACATCTAGTGTGAAAAAGATTTTCTCGTTGTTTGTTGCTCTCTTCCTCTTTTGCCTTCACATTCAACACCCTCCTAATGACAAGCGCAGGTGCGAATTCTAGCTCTCATTCATCACTTTCTTATTTCCCTTCTTCATCCTCTTCATCATCTGTTTCATATTCTCCATCCTCCCTAAGTATCATTGCTCGTTTATTAGTGCATTGAGATGCAATGTTTCCTCGCCCGTGGCATCGGAAACACTTGATGTCCCTATTTCTCGTGTTTGTGTTTTCTATGGATGTAGATTGGACTTCGGGTTTTGCTCGACTAGCACTCCTCATCTCAAACTTCCCCTTTACGGTGCTTCTATCAAAACTACCCTTGGGTACGTCTTGATTTCCTGTTTGAGGCTTCCAAGGAGTTGTGTATCCCGTGGAGTAAGTATTGTTGCCTCCCCTTCGCAAGTTCCTCTCAATTTTGATCGCTGCATATACCATGTCCTCGAACTCAACATAATGTTGTTTACCAACTTCTTTAGAGATCTCCGTCCTCATGCCATGTAGAAATCTCGCCATTGTGGCCTCCCTCGGCTCCCTCACATCGGCCCGGATCATTAACATCTCCATTTCCTTTTGAAAATCTTCGATACTCTTTGGACCTTGTTTTAAGGATTGAAGACGAGAAAATAGTTCCTTATGATACTAATTAGGAACAAATCTTCTACGCATTACAATCTTTAATTCCTCCCAACTATTAATTGGCCTCTCTCCATTCCTCCTTCTATCCGTCACAAGTTGGTCCCACCAAATGCTGGCATATTCGAAAAATTCGGTTACTGCTAACCTCATTTTCTTAGTACTGGCATAGTTGCGGCAGTCAAATATAGTTTCCAACTTCCTCTCCCAGTCAAGATATGTCTCTGGATCGCTCCGTCCTTCGAATGCTGGGATTTTCATTTTTATATTTCCCATACTTCGGTCTTTCTCGTTTTGTCCTTCCCTTTCATACTGTCTACCTTGTTCTCTCTGACCTCCTCGACCACGTCCTCCTCGATTTTGATAAGTTTCATCCTTGGAGAATGTTTCATCCTCATACTCTCTATATGAGATGGTACTCGGATTCCTTCTTCTACGGTGGTGCTCGTCCTCTTTATTTTTTTTGTAAATTTTTGATCGCTTCTTCTTGTCGATCTTGTCTTGTAATTAATTGGGTGAACATTTCTTGTATGTTCTGAAGGACTTCGTTTCCTTCATTTTTGTCAATATCGGATTTCGATATATTTTTTTGCTCTTTTTTTTTTGCTTTTTTTTTGCCTCTCTTTTCTTTTTTTGCCTTTTTTTTTGCTCTTTTTCTTGCCTTTTTCTTCCTTTTTTTGGACACACACACACACAAATTAATCCTCACAAGATCCTTACGTGTATCGGTCGATCACTCAACGCTCGTGTATCACTCTTTTAGATTTTTTTTTGCACGGTTCTTGTCTTTTATCACTCGGCTTTATATAAATATCTCACAACTCACAAGGTGATTATATAGATGAGTATTTTGACAAGTTTTAATTTTACAGGGACGGTAATTCGCACTCCAGCTTTATATTTATTTTTATATTTTACTGTGGTGGTAGAACCGACCTTCGTGATATATATATATATATATATATATATATATATATATATATATATATATATATTCACTATGATGGTAGAACCGACATTTGTGATAAATAAGTATATTTATATATATATAGGTATTTTTTTTGTATACTCTTTTTTTTGTATACCCTTCTTTTTTTTATACTTTTTTTTGTATACCTTTTTTTGTATACTTTTTTTTTGTATATTTTTTTGTATACTTTTTTTTTGTATATTTTTGTTTTGTATACTTTTTTTTTAGATATTCAAAATGCTATGAATTATAATTCCCTTAGCTTACACTTGATAATTTATATCAAATAATATTATATATATATATATATGTGTGTGTGTGTGTGTATATATATATATATTGTGATCACTGTGGTAGAAGCGATCGTCATGCTTATATATATATATATATATATATATATTAAGAAGATGGAAGATTTAGAAGATAGAAAGAAATGATAGGATGGTAAGATAGGAAGATTATGAAAATGAAGGAAAATAGATGATACCACTTAGTAATGGAAAAACCGAGCTCTGAAGCCAACTGATGCGACCCCCACATGATGTGTCGTGGTAATCGCTATCGCTAGTATCATTTTAGTTTCCAAGATCGTTCCAATATTAAGCAAATGGTTGTTTTACTTCAAGCCCTCTACGTGATGCGCCGTAGCAAACCGGAAAGTGCGATTCAAACACGCCACGAGGTTTATAACGCCTCGATAAGTGAATTAAAATCACGATCTATATTTTGGATACAAACTCAATAAAATAAGAAGAAAGTTTGTTAATATGAACACTCACAATTTTGATAAATTTCAAGGTGTCCTTACAAATGAAAATGAGGGCTATTTATAGCCAAAATTCCTACAACTATTACAATATAAAAATATCAAATAAAACTTATAAAGATTAAAAAATTATAAATTCAACATTCAAAGCTCCTAAAATCTGATTAATAACTAACCAACCCATAAGTTAAGGAGTCAACATATTTTTAGGGGGACAAAAATCAAAGACCAAGACTTAAGTTTTTGAAAATAAGAAATCAAAGTAAAAAAATATGATGTTGTCGTATTAGTGGCATAAGGGATCCTAAACTTCTGATTTTGATCTTGGTGTCTTCTAAATGATTGTAGTACTGCCTCTTAGATTTCCAAATCCACTTGAATCGTCTCAATAAAATATCGAACGTGAAAGTTATGATAAAAATACGAAGGTATATCATATCTAAAAGTTCCAACGACTGCTTTCAATTGTACCGCATTTTCACCAATGAAAATATCTGATTTTGATGTCATGATGAACATAAAAATTTTAGTACTTTCTCTTAGCTTTCCTATGGTATAAATACGAGCTTAATTGGACACTGTACGTAGGAGATACATCTGAATTACGAAAGTTGCTTCAGTTAGGCCTATCGATTGGAATAATGACATCAACACTTTTGATCTAATATGTGACGTCTTCAATGACACAAATAAAGATGTTATTATATTGATGGTCATCGATCTGATTGAAATAATTTTACACGAGCATTGTTAATAAATTCTTTATTGCTTTTGCTCGTGATCTTGTTATTGGTTCCACAGGGATGTATAGTTCTTCTTTCGTCTGACCGACTGCTTCTTGATTCACATCAGGGGATCAAACATGGAGCAATCACCTGGGGGACGACTCATTGTGTGCGGTAATTGAGGATATTTAAGAACTTGAGTGTCGGATAAAATATCTCGCGATTTAACTAGTAACAGTGCTGTTATCCCAAGGACTAATCAGGTGTAAGCTTGGAAACTCGGTGTCAAAAAAAAATCATCAATGATCGCTATAATCTCGGTAGGTAATTTGGCTAATATGAAATTGCTTAATTAATGGATATGAGATTAAAATTCTCAATGCACTAATATATAAAACTAAATATTGAAACGTATGTGATATAATCTCGGAAGTCAACTACATAATGATGTATATAATTTAATAAATGATAATTTAGCAATAATCTCGGTTAGATAGTTTGGCTAATAAAAATTTGCATAATTAGTGGGTGGGTTATATCATATACCTCTGTTCTCCTATAATTGCAATATCTGCACTTTTACGTTTGTCAATACACAACTTTGACTATTAATATCTTTAATTCTATATTTTTAAAAATTATAAAAAATTGATATTTTGAAAATATATTTCTTGATGAATCTAACAATATCTCACATGACTATATTTTTTCATTTCTATGAATCACAAAAGATGGTCAAAAGAGAATATGTGAACAGTGTAATAGTCAACATGTTGTAATAATAAAAGAACGGAGGAAGTATATCAATATGTATGTTAAATTTAGTGTCTACGCATTAGAGAGTAATTTGGAGAAGAATTTATGAATTTATTACTAACTCATATATTCTACTAAATATACGTGTATTTACATATATATTCAGATCCATATATTTATAGAGTATAATATAATTATGCATCTTTATAACATAGACTTATAGCCACATAATATATATAATATATATATATAATATTAAGGGTAGTGCTAAATGTACATATTATGTACATACATAATTTGGATTTTTGTTAATTTTCTAATCTTTCCAGAAATTAAGAATTATTTTAATTTGAACTCATTAGGCCTTCATTTTAATTGGAATGGGAATCCTCTCCATTTCTTGAGGGTCCAGTTCAATCTGGACCCTCCAATTCACACACACCCGCGTGATTGTGTGTGTGAAAAATGGAGGGTCTCATCCCCTCCTATCCTCTCTGGTAAATGGAGAGGATCCAAACTCCTAATTGGAATGGGGATTGCTTTATTTACGCATTCTAAATAATGGAATGATTGAAGAATGACTTTCCTTAGAGTAACTCCATGCCTTTAGCCAAATTTTTCCAAAATCCCAGCTGGCAAGAGAATATAGATAAATAACGATTCTGAAAATTCTCTCTCCAAGGCAAAGCACCTGTTAGCTATTTTTATAGCTAATTTCATTGAGGTTAGCTGTATTTTTTTTATGACGGGGAATTCGTAGCCGCTACTCTTCGAGTGCGCACTGGATAAACCTTCGGTTAGACGTAATAGCCCGCAAACTACGTCAACCAGGTAAACCATACTAGGCAAGACCCATGTGACAGGCTCAACCAAGAAAGTGTTGGTAGGAGGAATCAGACTCGGGACCTTTCAGTCACGCGCTCACATACTCCACTAAGGCCCTGTTCTTTTGGACTTATTTTTCGATTTTGATTGATTCGATTGATTGATTCGAGTCCATTCGATTCGATTCGATTTTAGTTCAGTCCATTCGATTCGATTCGATTCGATTCAATTCGATTGATTTCACTCAATTCTTCTTCTTATTATTATTATTAATCTTAATTATTATTGTTATTATTACTAATAATATTACTATTATCGTTGTTGTTGTTAATTACTATTATTATTATTATTATTTACCCTTATTATTATTATTATTATTATTATTTACCCTTAATATATATTTGATCAGATTCGATTTCGATTCGATTAATTCGATTGATTGATTCGATTCGATTCGATTCGATTTATTCATCTAAAACAGGCTAACTTGACTACCCTTGCGGCGAGTGAGGTTAGCTATATTTGTTGAATGGGAAAGCACATGTTAGCTAATTTTATACTAATTTTATATTATTTTGAAATTTAACTAATCATTATAGCTAGTCCAATTCGAGTAAACACCTTACATGTTCAACAAATTTTAACTAACAATTATTTTATATTATTTTAATTAATCATTTTAGCTAGTATCGTTGGAGATCCTCTAAATAACTAATAATTTACTTTGTTTCTATAAACTGAATGTGAAGCGTTTCATCAATATTTATTTTTCCCAAAATTAAATATTATACTCACAAACCAATTAACATTACTTTACGTCTATTCTTTATTCAAGTAATTGATATTTTCCTAATCATAATCCAAAAATTAAGGAATTGAAATTTTGTGAATAAACATGCCAAAATTGAGGAGTTGAAATATTTTATATACATCAACTTATTTTTCCCAAAGTTAAATAAATATATTCATAAGAGATAACCTCCTTATCCGTCAACTATGTAATCCAAATTGATACTCCCTCCGTCCCAGCCAAAGGTTGACAGAGGGTGTATATTTGGTGTATTTTAGGTAATGATTGGTATAAGGAATGATGATTAAATGTGTGATGAAGATTAAAAAGTAAAAAGTATTGATGATGAATGAGTGGTGGAGATTAAAAAGTAAAAAGTGATTGTTTGATTTGATTGTAAAAAGTGATATATGTAAACTTACTAAAGAGACTACTTTTTGATAGAAATGTAAACCTTTGGGTGGAACGGAGGTAGTATTTCTTAATGAATGGGGATCCTCTCCATTTTTGAGTGTCCAATTCAATCTGGATCCTCCAATTCACACACACGCATGAGTGTATGTGTGTGTGTGGAAAATGGAGGGTCCCCATCCCCTCCAGTCCTCTCCACTAAATGGAGAGGATCCAAACTCTTTCTTAATCATGCATGGACATCAATGGATTTTTTTTTTTTTTTTCTTGGAGATGAAGTTTTGATGATCGTGTGTAGTGAGTGATATGAACTACTCCTTAAACAAGTAAAAATATTATTTAAGATCGAGGATTTGATTCTAATGCAATATTATGAGAAACAAGCACCTCCATTTTTTTTTACAAAGAACACGTTAAAATGGAAGTCAGGCAACTAATAGTTGCTTCAATCAAGTTGTAATTATTTGCTTTAATCTTGTTCAAAATTGTAGGAGGGGAAGATTAGGGATGCTATTAAATAATTAATGCTTAAACCGGTTCAAAAATTGCTTGAATGCTTAATCAAAATAATACAAACATAAAAAAATAACGAAAAATAGAAACCAACGAGGAGAGAGATAAAAAACTCAAGGCCCAATGATCCTAGCTCCCGGCGAATGAATTCTGATATCACGCGTCTTGCGCGGTGTGAGGCTGTCTCGGTGGGAACATGCGGTTAGATTATGGAGACCCGACATGCCTATCTATCGAGTCCGCGTGGAATCATCGGCAGGGGATAACTCGCATCGCGGAAGTGGAGTATATTTAATTGTTAGTCAGGTACTTTATCTCGCGATTTAACTAGAAGTTATTCTGAGCAGTCGGAGCTGTTTCTCATAATATTAATCATACAAAATGTGACCACCTATATATTAAAAAAAAAAAAAAAAAGAGGGAAGAAGATGGTGCAGCTGGGACCCACCATCTGGATGGCAAATAAATGTGAGTCCCAAAGATAGAAGTAAATCAAAAAGAAAATATTTTGGAAATGGAGGGTTGAGATTGTGTACAGTGCAGTGGCTGTAGGTAGGGTCGAACGTCCCGGAAAAGCGACCTTGTCAAAACCTAAACAAAGAAGGGTCTGATTAATGTTTATTTAGGATCACTAAATAATTGAGCTTTCTTTTCTATAGGAGGATGTAGATAAAAATATTCTTTAAATACCGGGGTGTCATCTCCAAGTATTTTTGAGCAACAACTACTCGAGGGTCTATATATCCATGACCTAATGTCCAATGAAAATCCAAAAATGATGGATCCTCCTTCTGAATTTCTTGATTTAAAAAAAAAAGGATTGATATTAATACCTCCTGATAAAAGGAAGCTCGAGTAAGCAATATAAGACTAAGGCGGCAGGAATAGACATGAAGTGATATAGCAGAAGTCCACTCCGCAGAAATCCATGCCGCAGAAGTCCAGCTTCTATAGTGTGCCTTGCAACAGCATGACCAACCTATATATGTGCAACAAACAAAACTCAGATGGTGTATACAGTATAGTACTCCAATATAGTATAGAGTTAATTACCAAATTGTATAGTCATGTGATTTTGCTAGCTATATATAAAAGGCAGTCACTAGATCATACAATTTTGCTCTTATTAATCTCACAAAGGTTTTTGCACACTACTACAATTAACAGCGGTTATGTTAAAACCGCTGTTAAATTTGTGCGGTGGCACGGTTCGTAAATATTATGAAAAATTAACAGCGGTTAAAAAAGAAACTGCTGTTAAATTAAGAAGTTAACGGCGGTTTTCGCCAAATCGCTGTTAAATTCCGACAATTAACAGCGGTTATTAAGCAACCACCGTTAATTTTTCATATTTTACGGCGGTTACTTGAAAACCGCCGTTCTTTTTCTTCTTTTAACAGCGATTATTTATAACCGATGTTAATATTCCATTTAATTACAGCTCGTTTCTTTCTTTCTTCTTTTTTCCTTTCTTTCTTCCTACGCTTCTGACTCCGCGACTTTTCACAGTCGGCCCGCGACCTCCGGCGACCTCGTGACCCCCGCAACCTCCTCGGCGTTTCGCAATCGACCACCGCGAATTATTTGGTAATTATTCCGAACTCTCTTCTTTGTTCCTATTTGGTAATTTTATCTAGTCTTTTAAGGATTGTTGTGTGCTGTTTAATGTGTGTGTTGTGTGTGTATGTGCATGTATAGGTGTGGCAGTGTGTGTGCGTGCAGTGTGTGTATGTGTATTGTGTGTGAGGCTGTATTGTGTTGTGTGTGTGTGTGTGGCAGTGTGTGTGTGTATTGTGTGTGGCAGTGTGTGTTGTGTGTATTGTTTGTGTGTGTACTTTTAATTATACCTGGATTGTTTTGGAGAATAATGTTAAAACCTCAATAAACCCACAATAATCACAAACGTGGTATTCAAATGCACATAACGGACAAAATATGTATGTGCGTGTGCACTATGGGTATGTTTGGTTAGCCAAATAAGCTAGCTTATAGCTTATTGAATGACTTATAAATTTTTTGGACTCGTTTGGTTGGACAAGCTTATTTGATAAGCCCCAGCTTATCAGTAGCTTATCAGAAACGCTAGAATTCATAGCGTTTGAGAAGCTTTTCACTTTCTATCTATTTTTTGCCCTTTTTTTTCCTTTTAAAATAAAAAAAAAAAGGTTTTGGCGCAACATGTCTCGCGCCATCTATAAAACCTGAAACACAAATCTCGCGCAACTACATATATTCCTTCTGCACGACGGCCTGGGGTTTGAGTATTCGAAGCATCCACGAGCATCAACAGTGTACTGCTATAGAACCTAAGGTAATTGATTTTTTTTCTCTTTTATTTTAATAATTATTTTGTGATTATATGGGCTACGATCATGAGAACAAATCTGCTTTCTTCGGTTCGATTTTTGATAAGCACTCCAATAAATTGAACGATCAACAACAAAGAAAGACAATGAAATCTGGCCTTCTCTCTTTGGTTGAAAGGCTGAACAACAACGAGAACGATTTGATAAGCACTAGGATATATACCTTTCGGCTGATATATTTTACTCCTTTCTCATCCTTGTCCCAGTTCAATTTGCTTGGTTCGACTCTTTCCAGATGTCTTGGCCTAAATCCACATGCGTTGAATGTTACTATATCGCTGCACTTAACTTTCTGATCTTGAAAAAAATAAAAAAAAATAATAATTTGTGTAAATAAGAATTGCATATTTAGTACCCATTATGATATAAAAATGGGTTTGTTGGAGAAGGAATGCTGACAGCAGCAATATGTGGGGATCTTTTTTGCCTCTCCTCCTGTTGAATCCATTCTTGTAGTATGCAAATTTTGTCTTACATCAATAGACAATATCATCTTTTAATTCATATCCTTATTTTTTGTCCTCCTTTAGATGATCATGTATTATTGTTTTTGCATTAGGGTATACGGTGTGGTAGTCCTCACAGCTGATTGTCAAAGTATATTCAACTATGGTTTTAATTGATTGATTTGTCACCTCTCAACATGTGTTTATTTTTTTCCTTAGTGTATTGATTTTATTCTGTATATGTACTTTACTACTATGTCAAAATTTCAATCCTAACATGATATATATATCAAGTTAATGCACCTTGTTACTTTCAAGATATAGAAATTAGCCTGCTTGTATCTGCAAATGTCTACTGGAAAAATTATTAAAAATTATAAAGTAAATTTCTTGATGATACCTTGTCTTGGTTTTTGACAGAACTACACAGAGGATCGCTCAAATTTTGGTTTGGCAGCTGAGCAGGCTAAATCTGAAGGTTATAGTGTGGAGGTATTTCATTTTGTATATACATGAATGACTTAATCTCAAATTTACAAGTTAGCTTGTATGTTCACAAGATGATTTATGTTCACAGATGGTAATTGTTGGTGATTTGTGTAAATAAGAATTGCATATTTAGTACCAAATGTGATATAAAAATTTACAATCTAGTTCACCTGAAACTCAACTAATATAGAGTATATGTCCAGTTAATATAGAACATGAGTATTTATTCAGTAATATATTAGTAGCATTGAGAAAATGATAGACAGTAGATTAGTTAGAAAACTTTGTCTTTTATTTTTTAGTTTAGCAATATCACCCTGGTTATTTAATATTTTCTAGAAATTTGTTGTAGTTTTGAGATCCTTGTTTTAGTTTTGAGCCTTTTTTTTAATCTTTGTTTTATATTAATATAACATAAAGTATTATATTTGAACTTTTTTTAATCTTTGTTTTATGTTCATTATTCTCCAATTTTTATTTCCAAATGCTCCTCATTTTTCTGCATTTGAGTTCCTATATACACTAGAAAGTTCATGTCACTCGGGCTGTGAATTGTAAACTTAACATAAAAAAGTTAGCATAAAGAAGAAGAAGTTTCTAATTTTTGAACTTAAGTAAGCATAAAGAAAAGTTTTTTTATCTTTCAACTTTTTTTTTAATCTTTGTTTTATGTTAATATAATATACTGCATGATGTTTGAACTTCTTTTTAATCTTGTTTTCTGTTTATTACTCTCCATTTTTTTTTTTCAAATGCTCTTCAATTTTTATAATATCTATTTTTCAATTTAAAGTTATCTTGTTAATTGTCATATTTACTTTTTAAGTTATTAAATTGTTAGTTAATAGATGGCATCAAAGGATGATAACATTGAGGTTACTAGTTTTAATTGGTCGGATGAGTATACGATGATCTTCTGCGAGCTATGTATTCAATTTATTATGAAGAACGGGCGTGGTCAGTCTTTTAAATGGCATGAGATTCAAGAGCAGTTTCAGAATCGTACAAAAAAGTCAATACTTTCTAAAAGTTTAAAAAATAAGTTCGACTCCATGAAGAGAGATTGGCGTCTTTGGAAATTTTTAAAGCATGGAGAGACTGGGCTAGGATGGGATCCTACGACTGGAAAGCTTAATTGTTCTAAAGAATGGTGGGATATGAAAATTAAGGTAAAACTATATTTAAATTAATTGACATATTTTAGTTATTTTTAAAATCACATTTTCATATATATTAATCCAATACTATTTTATGCAGGAAAAGCCTGAAGCTAAGCGATTTCGCAATAAGTCAATACATCCTTCTATTGAAGAACAATGGGATCACCTCTTTGGGGATGCAGTTGCTACCGGGTTAGGTTGTATAGCCCCTTCAGCCAATCCGAATATTTGAATAAAGATGAACTGTTAATATAGATGATGAAGATCTGAGGTGATATTAATCTGATGGATAATAATGATACTTATTCGTTGTATTCGCAATACTCTTCCCGTTTAGAGAGTTTAGATAAAGAAGAGAACGGTTTTTGGCGTAAATTTGTGAATGGTGTAGAAGGAAATGATATCGATCCTCTCCCACCTCATAGTGCCCTGACTCCTGATAATATATCAAAAGCACTTCACTTGAAGAAGCCTACAGAAATAAAAAGTAAGCCAAAGGAACTGAAGCGCAAAAGGAGGCAATCAGCGGGATCTGTAATGATTAAACAACATTTAGATCAGGTAAGCGAGTTACATGCCAACGTATTTGAGCTGCTTGCACAAGGTACTCCCGACGCTAAACAAAATGCATGCGGATTTAGTATTGAGGCGGAATGGAAGTTATGAACCGGTTGGCGATTAATGGTGGTTTGGACGAGTCTTGAAGTTTGGTGTTATGCGATTTGCGTACTTGAGATCCCGTGAGCGAGAAATGTTTATGAAGATGAAGAGTGACGATGCTAGACTTGCTTGGTTGAAGTTTGTGCATGCTAAGAACATACTTTGAACTATGAAATCATGAATTAACAAAATTTTCAACTCCATTTTGTTATTAGTCGGTCTATATTTTATTATGAACGTTTACTCTGTGATTGTTCGAAATTCTTGCGAAACTTATTCTAGAAATTATTTTATAATCTTAGTTTTTCAATATTGATTGGATGATATTTGGTATCGTCTTTTATATTTTTAATATTTTCTACTTGATCATAATATTATACGACCATTATTGATGTGGATATTGACCCTTTTTTTATTACTAGGTGCACCATGAACGATGATCATCGTAAAAATATTCTTTTATTTTTGGAGTTGGCTACTCTTCAAACGGAATCTGTACTTGCTTACTATTATTATAGTCATATCTACAAAGATCCATGCATGACATCCTTTCAAACAGGCGAGAAATGGATGAGAGAAGTCTTAAATGGTCATTCAATTCAATGTGTCAATGCTTTTAGAATGAGTTCAAAGGTATTTAATTTATTGTGTGAAGAGTTACAGAAAAAGTACGGGTTGAAGTCAAGTGACAGGATGTCAGTTCACGAGAAGGTTGGTATATTTGTATATACACTAGCCCTAGGTATTTCTAACAGGGATGTTGGTGAGAGATTTCAACGTTCAGGAGAAACAATCAGCAGAGCATTTCATGAAGTGCTAGAATCGATTAGTGGGAGGAGTAAAGGATATATGGGTCTTGCACGTGATGTCATAAGACCAAAAGATCCAACTTTTCAGTTTATTCCATCCCATATATCTAACGATCATAGATACATGCCTTACTTTAAGGTAATCTATTAACTAGAAATAATTATCTATTACTACAAATTTTCTCTTAACTAAAATAATTATTCATCAATTTTCTAAAGATTGTTCTCTAACTATTAACTAGGACTGTATTGGATGTATTGATGGTACGCATATCGAGGCATGTATCCCGGAGAAAGAGCAAGTACCTTATAGAGGAAGGAAAGGAGTCCCTACTTTCAATGTCATGGCTGTATGTGATTTTGATATGTGTTTCACATTTATATCAGTCGGTTGGGAAGGATCGGCTCATGATACACGTGTCTTTCTTCATGCAATTGAGACACCATCTATGAACTTTCCAAAGCCTCCTCAAGGTAATTTAAATAATAATAAAATATATTTTCAAATTTAAATGCTTTTAATCATTTTTATTTTTAATAGGTCGGTATTACTTGGTTGATAAAGGATATCCGGATCGAAAAGGATATTTGGTACCATATCCGAGGATAAGATACCATCGATCACAATTTGAAAATGTGTTACCAACTAATGCGAAGAAGCATTTAATCGTGCCCATTCATCTCTTCGAAGTTGTATTGAAAGATCATTCGGAATTCTAAAAAAAAGATGGAAAATATTAACTAGAATGCCCAGATTCAGTGTGGATACACAAGTTGACGTGATAATGGCGGCATTTGCATTGCATAACTTCATTCGAATAAATTCCGAAGATGATCTAATGTTTACCGTGCTCGAGAAACATCCACAATATATTCCTAGTGAGGAGCTACAAGATGATCCTAGTACAAGCTCTGGCTTTGCTAATTATAGAGAAACCAGCAGTGGGATGAAAGCAACTCGCAATAATATTACAAATATGATATGGAATGCAAGAAGATAGATAAAAGAACATTTGGTTTATATTTTATGATGCATGCAGATTTTTTTATGACGTAAGAAGAACATATTTTGATTGTTTTATCTATTATTATTTTCAATTTTATTTTTAAAGAATTATATCATTTGTGTTGAAGGGAAAATAACACAAGACAAGAAAGTAGGGCAAAGTGTTGTTGTATTATTCCATCAATGGGATCCCTTAAATAGGGTGAAGTACATACAAACAGGCATCAGCCAAATCCTATCTAGGAAAGCCCATAAACTAACAGACTTAGGCACACAATGGGTATTATTCCTTTAACACTCCCCCTTGTGCCTAGTCTACAAGCGCATGTCATGTTGCCTCGTTAAAACCTCGTCAAGCAAAAACCCATTGGGAAAAATGTCTTGATCGTAGGGAAAAGAGTACAGCATCTAGACACATCAAGTTTAGACTTCGTCCTTTGAATCTATCCTCTCATATGATCGTTACATTTGATCATAGCGCTACTAAGGTGACCATTCCATCGATCCCTAAAATCGTACATCTTGTTACCTCATTAAAAACCTTTCCAAGTGATAAAAACCCTGTGGGAAAAATGATCCTTGGAAGGAAAAGAGTATAACGTACGTTGTGGATGTAAGACTCCCCCTCAAGTCTACATCTCCCCCTGATTTGTACATCAATCAAGTAGTTGTTGCCTCATTAAAAACTTCGCCAAGTAACAAAACCCAATGGGAGAAAATGAACCTTGGTCAAAGAAAAGAGTACAACACATGTGATTAAGTTTCTTTATAATCATCATTTCCTTGTGATCTTTACATCAATCTCGGAAGTTGGAAAACTCTACAGCTCCCCCCTAATGCTTACATTCATTTATCGTTGCCTCGTTAAAAACCTTGCCAAGTAACAAAACCCAGTGGGAAAAATAAACCTTGGTCTAAGGAAAAGAGTGCAACATATGTAAGTATGTTACGTTATATCTCACATATTTCCCGTTATGATCATTCCATCAATCAAGGGGATTTACAAGTTACATCATGTTCATAAATGTAAGTATGCTCATTAGTGGCAGTACTTAACCGCTAGTTCCTCACACGTGTAGAATGATAGTTCTTAATCATGTACACTCACGGATTGATTCATGCAAAGCAATAATCTTGTCATGATTCGATGAGGTAGCCAAAAGGGGTTTGCATAGTCGATTTCCCAAACATAAGCAATTCATACCAACACATACTTTGTGGTAGTTGCTTCGGCACCAGCATTTACTTTAGCATTTGCCTTTTCGTAAGCAGCTTCCTTTGCCTGCTTGTAGGGAAAGAATAGTCCCAAGTCAATGGTTTCTTTTAAGTATCAGAAGATATTCTTGATACCATTCCATTGATGTTGCGTCGATGCTGAACTAAATATAGTCAACGAGTTAACTGAGGAGTGATAGCAAGTCGTGTACATTGAGCTAAGTACAATAATGCGCTATTGCACTCAAGTAGGGAATTTCAGCTCCCAAAGCTCTTCGTCACTTTCGTTTAGACGAAATGGATCTTTCCTTTGCATCCAAATGTTCGACCTATCATGGGGTGCTAGTCGGGTTTACCTTATCCATGTTAAAGTGCCTGAGAAACTTCTGGACATAGGAAGACCGGTGGAATGAATTCCACAAACTCGATGTCTATGTCAATGCCTCGACAGAACCGAGTTTTCCCAAGATTTTTCATCTCAAACTCAGATTTTCAGTATCCGGTGGTTTCTCTTATTTCATCAAGACCGATTATGTTCATGTCATCGACATACATTGCGATGATCGCAAATCCGGAACTTGTTTTCTTTACGAAGACGCAAGGACACAGTTCGTCGTTCTTGTATCCCTTTCCAATCAAGTATTCACTCAGACGGTTATACCACATCCTTCCGGATTATTTCAAACCGTAAAGTGAGCGTTTCAAACGAACTGAATACGCACTCCGTGGTTTGGAGTTACTTGATTTGGGCAATGAAATGCCTTCGGGTACTTCATGTATATCTCCGTATCTAGATCCCCATAGAGATACGTAGTAACCACATCTATTGGCTGCATTTCCAGTCCCTCGGAAATTACTACGCTAATCAAATAGCGGAACGTATACGTGGGAGTACATTTCCTCGTAATCAATTCCAGGGCGTTGTGAGAAGCATTATTTCGTGAAACCTTGTACATTAGGACTCTACTATTCTCACTACGCTTTACGACAAAGGTTCGGTTATGTCTTTCAGGCTTTACACTTGGTTAGGTTAGCACTACCAACACCAAATACCTGTCTCTTTGTCGGAGAATCTAGTTCTACCTGGAATATTTTTCTTATAGGCCAATGTTGATTTCATCCAACTGAGCGAGGTTCGACATCATCGTACTTTATGATTCATGACATGTCATCAAAGTGGGTGGTTGATCAGGCCACACCCTCATAATTTCATCGAGATTCTTGATTTTCTGAATCATATCTTCGGGGCGTCCCCCTCGTCATGATTCATGGACATAATAAAATCGAGCATGATCTCATGAAACGAGTTCATTGATGGTTAACATGTGAAGTTGTGCCATACTCTACCTCTTACTTGGGTGAGTATTTAGTCGAACCATGTGGCTTCCACCCCTTTCCTTCGCAGGGAGTCACGGCCTCAACCACACCTCCACCGGGTGCAGTTGCATCACCCGGTTCATTGGTGATGTGCCCCTTGGAGGGGACTTCTAACCTTACAGGCACATTTGCAGCTGTAATGTGAGATCTTGTCACTTGAACGATATCAGTAAATGCATCAGGCATCGAATCTGCTACATCCTGAAGATCGAGTGTTCTTTATGCTTCACGGTAACATTGTGAAGTTCGGGGATCATAATGAGACAAAGTGGAGACATCATGACAATTCCTGTCGTTCCCCGAGAAATTACATTTTCTCTCCTCCCCCTAACGACGGGAAGGTTGTCTCATAAAAGTGACAATCCGCAAATCGTGCGGTAAAGAGATCATTGTGAAGGTTCTAAATAGTGGATAAACGTCTGGAGATTCTTATCCAACGTAAATACTTAATCGTTTCTAAAGACCGATGCGCTGTGGGGCGCAGAAGGCACATATAATGCGTAACCAAATATGCGCAATTGGCACTCAAGTCCGTCTGGGTCCAAAATACAAAAATCAGGCTATCCAGTTACCAACTGGTACGCATAAACTAATTGGTTAGCAAAAGGTCTAAGAATGAACGATTTAAGTAAAGTTGCATGCAATATTGCATAATTCCAAGCAAATGTATGCAAATTGGTGCGCATAACCAATGACATAATCACCATACATATTCTTTCGACGGTGGTTTATGTGAGACCGTTTGCATATGCACATGGGACGAGATACTATTCATTGATCTCTATCATGCAATAAACATCAAGTACTTTTTGATGTGAACTCTCCAACATCATCGAGTCCTTTAGATGTGATAAGGGGGGTGAGTCCTTATAAATAATTTTGGAAGTTCTGCAGCAGTTTGAGTGGATAGGAGAGCGACATGTGACCAATATGTCGGAGAATCCATCAAAACCATAAATACATAAATGGTCCGCATATTAGGTGGACGGATCCACAAATATCTCCTTATATTAAGCGTAAAAATGGAATGTTTGCTTTTGTTTCTTTAGCATAGGAAGTTCTCGCTCCTACTTTGGCTAAAGAGCAGGCTTTGCAACACTAACTGGTGGGCATTTGACATGCATCTGGTTCTTTGGATGACATAACACGATTAACGTCAACATTGTGCTTTATGTTGAGCTGTTGCCATATTTTCGCTCGAAAAGTAATGATGTTCGTACATGTTCTTTAGTATACATATCATCATACTTCGATCAGGATGACCTAGTCTATCGTGCCAAAGCCTATATGAGTCTATGTCCCAAAGCACATTGTTGGTGACAACATAGGTTTTTAAAAACCTAATAGTAGTGAGGTACAGTCCACTAGATTGACTCATGAGTTAATCTAAAATGCGTTTACGTCCACATTCATTAGAATTAATAAAAGAAACTCTATTCCATTCTCACAGTGGGTTTCAATCTGGAAACCATTGCTACGTATATTATTGAAGTCAAGTAAGGTTCGAAGGGCTCTAGGTGCATACAGAGTATCGGTAACTTAGAAGACTGCCGTTTAGGCATCAAGAATTGAGCATTACCTCGCCCTTTGATGAGTTGGGAGGACCCAATCATCGTAGTTACCGAGGTTTGGCAGGCGACTTATTCGATGAATAAAAGCCTTATTCTAAGAACATTCAAGCTCTCCTCGATTCATTTCTTAGAAAAGAGTGAAATTTCGAACCATAAGCATTCAAGCATTATTCAGTACTTCGAAATAAAGCTAAGAATCTAACGTAAGCAATATTAATATCTTGTTCGTGAAACAACATTGCATCACGCCATTATTGGAAAGAAAACACCAACACAGTCGTCTTGAGGCAACTATACCAAATGTAAACGAGAAAGTAAACATAATACTAAGATTCAGTCTATAGACTGTGGCTCGTATGACTCAATTCGACGATTGGTGACTGTGAAATTGACATAGGGGGACTTGTCTAGATCATATTCCTCCATATAGTGAGTTCTCCTTTCTTTGGACTCTCTATATTTCTTGTAGTGAGATGCGACTTGCTTGCTTGCATGGCAGTTCTTGTACCATGTCCAGCATCTCCACAATGATAGCACGGTTCATTGCCAACTCGAGCCTTAGAGGCGATAGGATGGGTAGGTGCTTTTTGGTTCATTTAGCTAGTAGAGCCGGGAGCACCAAGTCTTCGCATTACATTGGAAGAACCCCCACGTCCTTGACCACGAAGCCTATCATGTCCAGTCCCCTATTCATTGGGGTAGTTTCCATCTTTCACTTTGCCATAAGTGGTCTTGGGAATTTTCTTTGTCCCAATCGGCCTGACATTACTGCTCACTAACACTTCGTTATGCCTCTCAGCTACTTGCAGTAGGTTGATTAGCTTACTGAAGGTAGTGATGCGTTTATTATCATACTCCAGCCTATACTGATTCGTTAGTATATGAGCGGAAGTAGGGAAGGTGGAAAAAGCTTTCTGGATCATGTCATCTTCTGTGACGTCCTTTCCACAGAAATTTTAGGCGTGCCTTGAGGCGGAGCATATCTTTGTTGAAGTTGTTGATCCGTTTATAATCAAGCAAGCGGATTTCATTCCACTGCACGGTCAACTCTGGGAGCAAAGTTTGTCAATGTTCCCAAATTGGCCCTTACGGGCATCCCACAGTTCTTTGAGGGATTTTCAACTGTAGATATTTCCATCTCAAGCTGGGTTCGATGTGTCACCTAAGGAATATAAGTGCACTCGCTTTTATCTTATCAGACGGTACTTGGTCTGGGGTATTAAGAAGCGTACCACTATATTCTTTAGTGATAAATGTGGTCTCGACGTAGGAGACTCATCTATAATACTCAAGCTCTTTTGAGTCCAATATGTCAAATTTGGAACGAGTTGGATCAGCTATCTTAATACAAGAAAAGGGAAAATGATTTTTCACAGTTTACCATGAGTACTTTTCATGATAAAATTTTCAATAATGGGAGCATTATTATTTTTCGGAACCAAGATATGGTCAAAATTACTTTCGATGCTTTTTCGGATTACCGATGATATTACTTTATCACGGTTCGAGTTGATATAGGCAGTAGAAATAAATCCTCTAAAGTCTACTAAAATGAAGCCTAATTGCATGTCATATCTAACAATGCATGCAAAATATATATATAATTATAGATATAATCACATAGCCCTATGAATATATCTATACACGTATAAATGCAGTCAAAGAGGTGTCTTATGACGCAATACAATTATTAGTTCAACGTGAATTTATTTTAATTCAAGTTGCTATAAGTAATTTGTTTTAATTTAATTAAAGTTATTAATGTATCATGCCTTTAATTGATTTATTAGGCATAAATAAATTCGGAGTATGATATGCAATCAATAGTAATTAAAAACATATAAATTCGCACATTGCAGATAGTAGGGTTCGTATTTGTGTACTTTATTTCGTGAATAGGAGCAGAAAATCTGGGTAGGAAAAAAAAGCGGAGGCTAGGCGGGTCGGGCCGGGTCGACCAGCGGCAGTGCAGGTCGAGTCTGCCAAGGTCGGCATCTTGGAGCCGGTCTTGGCCGCAAGATGTCTCAAGAAGCCAAACTTTTGCAATTTGATGGTCACGTGGGAAGATGATTTGATCGGTCAAGCCACTTGACATTGCGGATCGATTTGTGCGGACCCGGTTGGGAGGATGACCGACGGCCGGAGCAGTCGATGTCTTTGGGAAGATGACCGGCGACGATGATTTTCAAGATACAAAAGGAGCGACCTTATCTTGTTAGGACTTTCTAAAGCGGCGACAACGCGGGTTTGCGAAGTGGAGATTTGGGGATGACGGCTCAGATTGCGAGAAGGCGACGACGAGTCGATGGGTTGCGGAATTTGCTGAAGGTGAAGAAGAAGATGGCTTGGATCGGGGAAGAAGAGGTCCAGCCTAGGTTTGCAGACGGCGGAGGCCGATGGCGGCTGCAGTGAGGGTTTGCAGAAAAAAATTCGATTTTTTTTTTCTTCGGATTTTCAGAATTTCGGGAAAAAAAATTCAGAATTTTCGGACGAATTTTTTTTCTTGTTCAGTTGGGAGACTACGTGCTGATAACGTGTTGAAGGGAAAATAACACAAGACAAGAAAGTATGGCAAAGTGTTGTTGTATTATTCCATCAATGGGATCCCTTAAATAGGGTGAAGTACATACAAACAGGCATCAGCCAAATCCTATCTAGGAAAGCCCATAGACTAACAGACTTAGGCACACAATGGGTATTATTCCTTTAACAATTTGAATATTAAATATAAATTTTTAATAACCAGGATAATTACATTAACAACGCTAATAAAAATATAATTTCAGATATGTCCTTTTCTGTCATTTTTACTTTTAAGCTCGCTTATCAGCTTGTTTTGCCAAACAATTATTTTTTATTGAGCTAGCTTATCAGTTAACAGCTATCAGCTATCATCTCGTTTATCAGCTAGCAGCTCGCTTATCAACTATAAGCTAACTTATCAGCTATCTCTACCAAACATACCCTATGTGTATGTGAGTGTGTAACGTAGTTTTACATGTTATTTTCTTCTTGTTTGTCGTATAATTTAATCGATTTAGTTGAGTGTGTGTGTTTAATTATATGTGTTGCTTTTGACAACACTATTTTGTGGAACACGAATTATTTTGGGATAGCTTTGGTTAACTTCTTAAGGATCTTCTTCCCTTGGGATAGATGTTAACTTTCGTCTTAAGGATCTTCTCCCAACAGTTCGTGCAGATAGAGTTAGCAATCTTGACAAAGCCATAAGTTGACGTAGTATACAGTTAATTCTATTTTGACAACCGTCGTTCATGTTTCTATTTTAAACAACAATTATAGGACTACCATACCTTTGTCATTCTCTCTGTCAAAACAATTTTCAAAAAGTTAGTAATCATATAGAAATGAAATTCTTCCCCTTATACAAAACAATAGAAAATTGATTAACATAGTATGTGTAACAGAAAAGAAGAAATGGATCGAAGTTGGATGAATGCAAGTCGTGCGAGTGCGGAGTATGACAATGGAATTGAGCAATTTCTTAAATTTGCTCGACAACATCGCTTGGAACCCGATGAACGATACTTTTGCCCTTGTGTGAAGTGTATGAATGGGAGACGACATGAGGCTGACACAATTCATGAACATCTTGTTTGTGAGGGGATAAACACCAACTATACGGTGTGGATATGGCATGGCGAAATAGTAGATGTTCCAACTAGAAACACTCATGTAGATATAGATGGTGATCAATTTGAAGAAATGATTCGTGATGTCGGACAAGAATCATTTCAAAGAGCTCATGTTTATGATGCGTTGAAAAGTGATTCAGAGACTCCATTGTATCTGGGGTGTGAAAATTTCACACGTCTATCTGCCGTGTTGAAGCTGGTTAATTTGAAGGCAATAAATGGGTGGAGTGACAAAAGTTTCACCGAATTTGCGCAAAACATATATACATACCTCATGGCCAATAACCAATGCAAGTTGAGCATCAGATTCAGAGCGGCGGAGCACGCCTGTGTGAACAAGGATCTTCCCACCTGCGTAACAACAAGCATAATATGTAGGGTCGTTCCTCCCAGTCGAATTCCTCCACGTGCGCGGTTTGAGCTCCGCGGTGGTGATCCTGTTGGAAATTTTGATATGAGAAATCTTTATAAAATCATAATTCGACATGGCGTTTATTTCAAGTAGATATATTGTACGTACTTATTTGTTCATAACCAAATTCGGATGAATGAGCAATTAAATTACAAGGAATAATACTTGAAATAAGATAATGTTTGGTGGTTATTAGGTCACAACCATTTGCGAATAGCCACATTTGGTGGTTAATTATGGAAAATGGATCATACCTTTTTATGAAAAGTCGCATTGGTTCATGTTTAACGGTGGATGAAGGATCACACCTTTTCATGAACAAACACATTAGTTCATGACTAAAGGTTGGATGAAAGGTCACACCACTTCGCGAAACGTCACTTATGACTATAAATAGGCCCCTACAGTTGATGATTTAACAACGTTTCGTATTCAAAGTTTGTCTTTGTATCTTGGGGACATTTACTATTGACCGTGTGCACAAGTACGGAGCAATTTTGTCTTACGGGGAGAGAATCCAATTCTCGCCTCGACATTTACTTCATAAGTTTTCATTTCTATTATTTGTTCTCCTTGTACTTATATTTCCATTATTTCCGGACTATTTTCTGGACTGGTTTATTTTGGAAGATGGAGTCTACTATTTATACGAGGAGGTTGCCGAAATTCTGCGGAACTGATTTCCGTCGTTGGAGGGACGAAATGCTGCTGTTTCTCATAACATTCGACATGGCTTGATTCCTAACGGAATACCTACTTGCTGCCCAACCGGAGGTTTCTGACAACCTCAACTTCGCCAGAATGACCGTCTGGAGTAACGGTGATTTTGAATGTCGTAATCAAATTCTTATCACCTTAGTTTTTCTATCTACGTTATGTTTACATGTTGCCACACCTCGAAGGAACTCTGGGATGACTTAAAGGTAACGATCGACGTTGGAGGCATTGACCACTCCCACCAAGCCAAGGAGGCGAAGGTCGATGGCCCAGACTTTGAAGACACGGAAGATGATCCTCGTACGATCGAGGAAGCCTTGACAGGCAAGGATGCTCCCATCTGGAGGGAAGAAATCTGCAATGAGATGAAGCTCCTCATGGAAGAAATGGAGGGGATCATTTGGAAGTTCCAATGGGACCTACTTGAGAACGTTCCAGGCACAACCCCGCTAGGCTACAAGTGGCGCCTACGCAAGAAGAGGACTGGCGACGGAATAGTCATTGGATTCAAGGCGAGTCTGCTAGGCTCACGCTTCCGACTCAAGAAAAGTCTCGTGTGACTTGTCCTAAACTTATATATAGAAAGTCGTGTAGGACTATCTATAATAAAGGCTTGTAATGAATAAAGCTTTCCTTTTATATATATATATATATATATATAAAATCAAATATTTAGTATTTGATGCATGTTCATTTAATTTGATACAATTAAATGAATAAAATTGCTTCGTCTACATTCAAGTAGAGAAATAATTGATATATTTAATTCGTTGGAATTAAATAAAAACGATTATCTTGATTAGTCTACAATAAAGTAGATAATCAAAAGGCATGTGGAATTAATGCTCATTTAATTTTAAGAATTAAATGAAGATATTAATTACCTTAGACATGTAATATTAATGCATATTTAATTTTAAGAATTAAATATAGGCATTAATCACTCTGTTATAAGAATAGAGGGAAATGCACATTTAATTTTAAGAATTAAATGAAGGCATTGATCATTTAATTATAAGATTAAATGAATATATATAAAATTAATGCTCATTTTATTATGATAATGAAGGTGTTAATTAGTCTATTTAAAGCGATAGAGAAAATTTATTAGTCTACTTTGAAGTAGATAATCACGGTAGAAAATACGAATATCATTTAAAAAATAAATGATCAAGTTGACCATGTGTTAATTACAATGGTTGATTAGTCTATATTAAATAGATAATCAATATGGGGGAAGAGGAGTAAGTACTTTGTAAGCAAATACAAAATATTTCATTATAAATCCAAACATTTAATTGTCAAACAAATTAAATGATAGATGATTTATTTCAAGGAAATAATCATCCTTTTGGTGACGTGAACGTCATTTGAAATTACAAATGTACTTACAAATCAAGCTGAGAGCTAGTCAAACGACTAAATTAGTTTGGAAATGACATTTAATGATTTATATAATCCAAGACCACAAGTATCTAGACAAGATACGTAATACAAGGAAATGTGAGGTATCTGAAAAGTCAAAATACAATTAATAAGAAAAATTCCCCTAAAGAAAGAAATTCAATATTACGACAAAGTTTATGTCGTTTAGTAGAATCATGTGTTGAAAAGTGTGACAAGAACAATAAAGAAATTTTTCTTGTAAACACTTCACACTTGAAAAATTACTAAGACGACTAAAGAACGAAAAGTTGTATAGTAATGATTGAAAAAGTAAATATTTATCTTTGGATAATATATTTGATTAAACATTAATTCGAACGCACTCATTCGAACATAGATTCGTCTACAAATTCGAGCATTACATTCATATTAGTCTACTCGGTTCATTCATCATCCTAGTGGAAGTATAGGAGTCTATACTCAGTCCCGAGTATCTATATTGTTCGACCGGAACTACGACCCGCGGTACAGCGTTTCGTATTCAAAGTTTGTCGTTGTATCTTGGGGACATTTGCTATAGACCGTGTGCATAAGTGCGGAGCAATTATGTCTTACGGAGAGAGAATCCAATTCTCGCCTCGGCATTTACTTCATAAGTTTTCATTTCTAATATTTGTTCTCCTTGTATTTATATTTTCATTATTTCCAACACCCACAAATAACATATCCTTCCTCAACTCCCTGCGTGTGGCCTCAATGATTTCCTTGGCTACCTTCTGAACCCTAATGTCGTCGGGGTGCGAAGGCGGCAGTATCTTCCCTTTCAACTTGCCCGATTTCACCTTCTCGAACACCCGCTCGCCATACCACCTCTCGAGGCGGCCCGGACAGATGATGAGGCGCCTCCGGTTCGTGTAGGCCACCGTCTCTAGGTTCGTGACGTACAGCGCGCATCCTAACGAGCCTAGCAAAGCTATAGTCATCACATCTAATGGGTGCCGAATCCACCACTTCAAACCCTTAGGTTTGAAGTGATGGACGTTGTTTTTATCCACGTAGCAATAATTGACATCATGGGTTTGGAAGAAACAGATTCTTTAGCATAACTCACGACGGCTGCTGGCATTCTTCCTACGTAGCCAAACTGGGTAGGAAAGGGATAGATTCTTGACCGGTTCTAGAGCTGAACCGCCCACCAAAAGTATATGAAACCACTCTACTGTAGTGCCACATAATGATAAATTAATCTGTAAAATCTTTCACCAAAAAGAAAATTCCAAGCTTGGTCTTTTCTTAATTTCTAGGATTTGTTCGTAGAGGTCTGGTGATTAGCTATTGCGTAATAAGTGTATATAGAGAAAAAAAAATTTTGGGTCCCTAACTTTTTTACTGTCTGTTGCTACCCAAAATATTATCCGGAGATAGATATTGCTGGAATGGATGGGATAGCAGACAAATGCAAGAGCACTTCCGTGAGAAAGATAAATAACACAAGATTTGCCGGGGTTGTTAGTCCCGGGCTTGAATGCTCTCGCGAGATATTATTAATACCGATATTCGGGGATACAAGTACTAATGTAAGAATACAATTACAATGAGTGTAAAGTTTCTTGTTATCTTAGCTAGTGAGCGTGTAGATTGGAAGAACAGATTTGATGCTCTGTGAGTTCTTGTAACAAAGGTGATGAACAGTCGCGGCGGTGAGAGATCGACCGCCTCTCACGGCAGTATTTAGGCTGGATGTTTGGGCTTGGGCTTATGAATCCCTTGGAATCATCTAGTGGAGACTTGCTTTCACGATCGTCTACTGGACGAGAGATTTGGAGAGAGAAGTCCTAAGATGGATTCCGGTGAGATAGCCGGGAGCTTGATGATATATGTGTTCTTCAGTATTTCCGTGGATGTATCGGAATGTGAGAGAATGTGAACTTTTGGTGGAATGTATTTTCGGACGTAAGTCAAATGAATTCCGAACCGTATATTCAGTGAACTCGGAACTGTAGGTTGAGTCAATTCCGAACCGTAAGTTGTGCGAAGTCGGAACTGAGAACCTTTTTCCAGTAGGAGGAGGTTCTCTATTTATAGGGCTTGGATACGCCGGGCGATCGCCTTTACTGCAATATAATAATCGGGCGATCGTCTTTTAGCACATGGGCCTGTCCCCTCAAAGTCTGCAGGAGTTCGGCGGTCAGTATGCGGTCGATGGGAGCTTACACGCGTCTGAGTTCTTTGCGGGTGGTCCCACCGACAACTTTCGGCGCATCTTTGGTAGGTGAGGTAGGTGACAGTGTGGTCAAATGTCTTGTCTGTCACAAAGATCTTATCTCGGCGAAGATCTCAGCGCCTTTGGTGGATCTCGCACGTGGGTGCTTTCACGAGATCCAGTCCTTGATGGTTTTGACGGCGATCGTCTCTGCTCGGGCGCAGTCGATTGCCCTTAGCCGGTTAGTAGAGTAGATCGCCAACAGCCAAAGGGCGATCGCCTTGGGGGTCGATCGCCGGGCAAATGATGGGGTCTGATAACTTTGATTTGGCGAGCTAGCGAGGTTTGACCGAGTTGACTTGGTCGCTCGGCCTTATAGTCGATCGCTGTCGGGATGCATAAATCGTGACACAACAATTGCCCCACTCGCTCATATGTTGGAAACGTGGGGTGAGGTGGCTTTCTTGGCGATCGAATTTTTGTGAGCGACTAAGTGTTTTATTGAGCGCGATCGTCTTTGGTGATATATCTGAGTTTCGGACGACACAGTTGGCCGGCCCGAACTGCGGAAAAAGCATCGGGCGTTGAAAAGTCTCCGCGCACGTGTCGGGGCTTCTATTGGAGGACGCCACGGTCATTAATGACTCCTCGGCGACGCGTCCTCGAAAAGACGCGTCACGCGGTCTCGAGGGCAAGTCGGTGCGCCGTTTGAGATCCGACCCCGAGGTTTTCCCTTATTGCAATCGGGTCCCTGCTTTCTCCTATAAAAGGGGCGCGGGGCTGCGATCTCACTCACGCGTACGCATTGGAGAAAGAAGGTCCTGGCCGAATTTTTGAAGATCTAAGCGCCGATCGTCGATCGATTTCACTTTAGGGTAAGAAAAATCCTTCTCTTCCTTTCTAACTCGAAAATGGCCGGAACCTCATCATCGTTTGGAGCGGGAACCCGGTTCGCGCCAGGACATCGGTGCCAGGAGAAACTTCTTCCGTCTTCCACCAGGCAGACGGGTGGCAATTCGTCTGGAATCGACCAGTGAAGTTGAGGCTTTGTTCAATGAGGCCGATGTTGCTAGGAGTCGGGCTGGCCGAGGAGAGACGATCGCGAGATCGAGAGAGATCCGCGATCGGGGCTTCTTGGGAGCAACATAGTGATTTTGGACGGGCCTATAGGGCCTTTCTTTGAAATAATGGATAGGTTAGCCGGTCTACTCCGAGATTCGACTTGGGGATATTCGGTCGCTTATCCTATGTGCTCCCCAAGCGGTCGCAGATCGTGCCGCGGCCGATCGTTGTGGTCGCTCGGCCAACTACGGAGCTCGACGTCCGTGAGAGATCGGCGTCTGGAGGACAAGATTCCATGTTCCTTCGAGATGTGGACATGTTCGCGCCGCGGAGAATGAACGAGCCGACCCGGCCTCCGATGGGTATGGTCGCAGTGAGTGAGGCCGTTATGGAGGCCGGCTGCGCTTCCTCTGTCCTTGCGGTCTCCCATCTGTTGGCCGCTTGGAATGTGGCGCCACTTCGGTGACGCCGAACGCCCGGCTCCAAATCATTTGCACCCTCACCCTTTTCGCGGTCACCGCTGTACTGTCTCCGTCGCCGTTGGAGATGAACTATTTGTTTAACTGACGGCACAAAGAGGGTTTGTAGGCGGTTACCATATTCAAGGCCGATCGGCCGGGTGATTCATGGAGTTCGAATAAGATACGGGCGATCGGACGAAGTGGTTCTGGTCGCGGCAAGTGGAGAGCTTCGGCGAGCGACAATCCCACAGCGAACCGGAGATCCCACTGAATTTCGGGAGAGGAATCCCGGTAAGGGTTTAGACTCTCCCTTCGCTTGGATGCGTTTTGGACTGATCTAATTTGATTTCTGTTTTGCAGGCTTTCATATTCCGGCGATCGAGGAGCTGCCTTTCGACTTCCTCGTTGTTTGGGAGCGAATTAGGAGCTTGTCGGACGACGACCTAGACGCCACTCGGATCAACAAGGAGAGTCGCTAGTTGTCGGCTCGACTATTCCGCTTCCCGAGACATCTCGCGGTGCCAGGTATGTGGTCCTGCGATCTTCACTTACTAGGCGATCGCCTTATTTTAAGGACAGTGTCTGACCGTTAGTCGATTGTCTTTAACTGCAGAGGTTCGTTTCCCTCGCTTTTTGGAGCCTCCGACGGAGATCGCTATGTCGAACCCAGGAGTCCTAGGCCGTCTTCGCGCGAAGAGGTCGACTCGGGTTCCACCCGTCGCATTGCCTATAGTTCCGGAGGCGGAGCCTCGTGCGGAGCCGGAGCCTCGCGTAGCGCAGGTCGAGGTTGAGGAGGAAATTCCGGAGGAGGGGCTTCGGGCGAATCGCAAGAGGCCGAGGCCGCAAGAAACCGTTTCTGCCCGGGCGATGAAGTGCTGATCGCCGCGCCTCCGATCACCATCGTTGCTCCGGAGCGCGAGCCGCCCTCTGCGGCTTTTCTGCGGGAGACGGCGATCGCGGATGCGGAAACTCCTCGAGGGAAACCGTTTTTCGGTCGGGATCCCGAGAAGGCCGAGAGGTAGATAGCATTTCTGTGTTGACAATTACATCTGCGTAGGAGTTGTATTAACCTTGGTGTTTTGGTGCAGGATCCGTCGCGCAGACCCGTCTTGTCCACCGATGGTCGTGGATTTCCTGGCGAGTCGATCTCCTCGCCATTCCTGCGACATTCCTCCCTATGTGAGCAAGGCTGCTTCTGCTTTGCCGAAGGCGTGGACAACTGATCTGGATGCGATCGCCCGGCTGCGGTCGTCGAGTTCGATGGATGCTGTTGTCGCCCTTTCTCTTCAGACGGCGACCATGGCCGTCCAGTGCCGCCAGAGTTTGAGGGGCGGCCCTCCACTATTCGCCTTCAGGAGGATCTTGAGGCGGCTCGGAAAGAGAACGCCGAGTTTGCTGACAAGATCGCAGCGATGGAGAAGGACTCCTTGGAGGCGGCCAAGCGGGCGAGCCATGAGCTTGAGAAGAAGGAGACTGAGAAATATCGAATGGCGGTCGACCGATTCCGGGACCAGATGCAGGACGCCGTCCAGGCGAGGAACGTTGCTGAAGAGGAGGCCGATCGCCAGAAGGTGACGATCGCTCGGCTGACCAGCGAGCTGGCGGAGGCGAAGGTCGCTATGAGGGAGGCCGAGCTCCAGGGGTCGCAAAAGGAGATGGCCGAGCTGAGAGGAGAGGTTGAGGCGACCAAGGCCGATCCCTTCCAAAACTTGGAGTATGTCAGCGAGTTCGCCTATTATTTGGCGTTCGCCGACTCGATCCGAGCGGCTAAGAAGGGAGGCTTGGAGGTCGGTCCTCTTGCCGAGAAATTCAAGTCATATGCATTGGAGCATCCTCTCAATTCGGCTTTCTCCTTGCCGATCTTGGACCTGGCGGACATCGGCGTGGATTTGAGCTGGTATCCGTCTCCGGACAGTCTTGCTCATCCCGACGCTCCGGAAGATGAGGGGACCGCGCCGGATGCTGATGGCGAAGGCCAGGCAGGGGCCTGAGGCGCTTCCTTTTTGATGTTTTTAGCTTACTTTCTTTGTAGTTTGTAGCTTTCTTTTGTAGTACTTAGGCCTTCGGGCGATCATGTACTCTATTTTTTCAAGTAATGAAATGAGCATTTGTCTTTCTGACTTATCACTTGAATGAATGGTTATTTTTAAGTCTTTGTTTGACTTTGTACAAATGCGTGAGGAGAGATCGTTGCGAGGGTAGTTCCAAATGAATTGATAAACTCATAAGACAACTTTTTACAACAAGTTCGATCACGCACTACATCCGAAAAATGACGATCTCCGTATGTGGTTGAATAGCGACGATATCGTGTAGGTAGTCCGCACTCTTCTTGCCCCTTGTTTTTATTTACTTAGTGGAAGTAAGGGGATGAAAATAATTCCTTGAGTGAGCGGTCTTTAACTTTGTCGAATCCTCGGGACGGCGTCCATCTTGAGGAACCGTGCACGATCGCGGAGTTCAATGGGCCGACTCCTTGATCATGTCTTGATGCGCGAAGACATTGAGTGTCTCGTGACTCACTTTATTATGAGGGTCCTCCGTTAGCCGCGCCTCGCCTCGTATTTAAACGAAGGGCGTGCGGTCTCGGTCTAGAGGAGTCCTTGCGCGGGCGGCGTCGGATGAATCAACTCCACGCCCGCGGCTTGTTAGCTCTGCTTCCACCTCGGCCATCCATGGAGATGGCCGACCTCGACGGTGTGCGTTGAGACGGGGGTTGTGGCACGTCGCATTGTCCGGTTCACCATGTTAGATGATGGACCTTTGAGGGCGAGCGATCGAGTACACTGATTTATTTTGGAGGGCCCTAATACTTCTCCTGCCTCGTATTTAAACGAAGGTCGGGCGATCTTTGCCTAAAGTGACCTTGCATGGCCTAAGCAGTCGGTTCCATCGACCACCGGGACCATGGTGCACTCTTTAACCTTGGATCGTAATGTAGATGTAGATCTTCGACGGTTTACGTTTTGCGGGGGAGGCGATCTAGTGCCTTTGTCCATCCTGTTATATTGTGAACTGTAGATGGCGTTCGAGTCCTCCGTTTCTTGAATAAGGAGGGAGATCGGGAGACTTCCGAGGTCTCCTTTTCTCGATTGAAGCATGCGAGACGGTCGTCGAGGTTGATCTAGGGTCGGCTCGTATGAGCTTTCCACTGCTTAGTGTTCGACTCGGACGATCGTCTATAGAGATAGGCGGGGCTTCGGCTAAACCAATAAGGCATCAACTTGCCCTCCTCGAACAATCTCCAGAGCCGTTTGAGGAGGTCGCGGCATTTGTTGGTGCGTGGCCGGACTCGTGGTAGGCACAATATTGATTGTTGTCCAGTGACCGTGGTCCCTTATCGCCTTAGGCTTTTGAGCTCTTCGTGCCCCTTGATGGCATAGAAAATATGTGCCGGAGTTACATTGAACGTATGGAGGAGATGGGCTTCCATGTCCTCGAAAGCTTTGAGATCTCCGGTGTCTTGGCGATCGCCTTCTTTGCTTTGGCGATCGCTATCTTCCGGGCAAGAGGTGGCGTTTCCTCGTCTAAGCGGAGGGTGAGTAGCCTTTGCACGGCCAGAAGTTGGCGGCTTTAGCGCGGAAGATCGTGTAAGTTGGGGAATATCCTTGGAGAGATGTCCGAACATGGGAGAGTGACCGTGGAATCCCCATGACCGAATAGAGAGCGAGCTCATCAGCGGGTTCGCCGGTGAGGATGATTTCGTCTACCCGGCCGATGTAATCTGCGTCGATTTCGTCCTTCCCGCTTGATTTTATCATGCGTGGGGCCTTCGGTCTGGCGACCTTCTTTGGCGAAGTATGACGTGAAGTCATCCGCCGCTTTCTTAAAAGAGGTGACCGATCGTGGTGGTAGTGAGACGTACCACTTATGGGCCAGCCGCCAATGTCACGGAAGATCCGGCACTTGGTTGCATCGGATGCCCCACACCCACCATGTAAATTCGGAATTTACTCGGGTGGGTTTCTGGTCCGATCTCCTTATACAGAGGTGTTTTAGGAGGAGCGATCGTTGGTTGTATGGGGCAAGCTCGATGTGGACGCGAGTGGCTCGGTCGGCCGGCGATCTTCTTGCGGTGCTTGCCCGGTGTCAAGAGTGCTCTCATCTCGTCGAGCCGACGTTGCATGGCGGCCATCGCCGTGCTTTGGCTGTTAGCGGCTCGCGATCGGAGCGAGCCGAGGCGATTGAGTACCGAGTCCACAGCGATCGGGCGGGAGTCGAGATGGCGACATGCGTTCGACCGTGAGGTGAGTAGCCGAACTCCTAGTGACGGATTCGGATTGTCTTTTCAAGGTTGGAAACAGTGCCCTGGCCGGGATGGGTCGCGTCCCAAGCGATCGAATATGGATCCGTCCGGCCGTGCGAGAGCCTTTCCTCGCGAATTGGGGCTTTTCGACGATCGCTCGTTCGGAGCCCATTGAATTTCCGTTTCCCATGCGGCGGATGATCGAGGAGTTATCGCGGGCGCGCGCATGCTCTCCGTCGCTCCTCCCGGGATGGCCATAGCCTCCTCGATCTGTTCCTCGGTTTGGGCCGATCGAGTGAGAGGTTGGGGCCATCTCTCGGATGCGGATCGAGAGTCTCGCGTTGCCGCGCTTCCCTGTCGTCGGTGGGGTTGGATGGCCGGGAAATGGTGTCCGGCGGTTCGAGAGCAGCTTGCTTCGATGTACCGCGGATGTCATGATTCTGAAGGTTTTCTTTGAAGCGCGGTGAGTGTCACTTCAAGTATATGCCCGAGAACAGTGAATGTTCTTGGGACAGTAGAAATAAAAATATGAGGTTAGATCCCCTTCCTCTAGCGCCAATTGTTGCTACCCAAAATATTATCCTGAGATAGATATTGCTGGAATGGATGGGATAGCGGACAAATGCAAGAGCACTTCCGTGAGAAAGATAAATAACACAAGATTTGCCGGGGTTGTTAGTCCGGCTTGAATGCTCTCGCGAGATATTATTAATACCGATATTCGGGATACAAGTACTAATGTAAGAATACAATTACAATGAGTGTAAAGTTTCTTGTTATCTTAGCTAGTGAGCGTGTAGATTGCCGGAAGAACCAGATTTGATGCTCTGTGAGTTCTTGTAACAAAGGTGATGAACGATCGCGGCGGTGAGAGATCGACCGCCTCTCACGCGAGTATTTAGGCCGGATGTTTGGGCTTCGGGCTTATGAATCCCTTGGAATCTGCCTAGTGGAGACTTGCTTCGCCGATCGTCTTACGGACGAGAGATTTGGAGAGAGAAGTCACGAGATGGATTAGGTGAGATAGCCGGGAGCTTGATGATATGTGTGTTCTTCAAGATTTCGTGGATGTATCGGAATGTGAGAGAATGTGAACTTTTGGTGGAATGTATTTTCGGACGTAAGTCAAATGAATTCGAACCGTATATTCATGGAACTCGAATCGTAGGTTGAGTCAATTCCGAACCGTAAGTTGTGCGAAGTCGGATCGAGAACCTTTTTCCAGTAGGAGGAGGTTCTCTATTTATAGGCTTGATACGCAAGGCGATCGCCTTTACCGCAATATAATAATCGGGCGATCGTCTTTTAGCACATGGGCCTGTCCCCTCAAAGTCTGCAGGAGTTCTTTGCGATCAGCAATGCGGCCCAATGGGAGCTTACACGCGTCGAGTTGCTGTCGCGGGTGGTCCCACCGACAACTTTCGGCGCGCATCTTTGGTAGGTGAGGGTAGGTGACAGTGTGGTCAAATGTCTTGTCTCACAAGAAAAGATCTTATCTGTGGCGAAGATCTCGTTAGCGCCTTTGGTGGATCTGCACGTGGGTGCTTTCACGAGATCCAGGCCTTGATGGTTTTGACGGCGATCGTCTCGCTCGGGCGCAGTCGATTGCCCTTAGCCTTAGTAGAGTAGATCGTCACTGCAAAGGGCGATCGCCTTGGGGTCGATCATGGGCAATCGATGGGTCGATAACTTTGATTTGGCGAATAATGCGGTTTGGAGTTGACTTGATTTCGGCGCTTATAGTCGATCGCCTGTCGGGATGCATAAATCGTGACACAACACTGTCCAAATTTCGTCCTAAAAAAGTTAATTATCCAATTTTAATCCCAAAACTTAGTTAATTGTCCAATTTTCGTCTCAATTTCGCCGGAAATGCCAACATGGCGTCGATTGATCGGAAAAATTTGGGGATTTCCGATCACCTCATGAGAGGCTGATTGTATATTTTATTTTATTTTTTATTTTCTTTTATTCCACTTAATTGACACATATGCAAATAATAAATAAAACTAAATCTAAACTAAAAAGTAAATATATTAAAAAGAAGATAAATGTAACACTTCAAGCCTGTAAATTAAAACAGAATCCAAAACGTAACTTTGCCATCGCAAAATTAGGGTTCTTCGCACGGAGAGAGAGAGAAGAGAAATAGTGAACTCTGTGAGGAGAAATCGCGAAGTCTTCGAGCTTGAGGAGAAATCGCGAACTCTGTGAGGAGAAATCGCAAACTCTGTGAGGAGAAATCATTAATTTCAATGCCGGAAATGATGCAGTCGCCCAACATCTGAATCTGGGTTGTTTCAACGCATCTGGAATTTGCAAACATGGTATACCTGCGGAGGAAAGAGGCAATGGACTGGGATCGCCCAAAATACGGTGACCCAATTTCTGAAATTACTTGGGTGTTTGCTTAATTACTTGGGTGTTTGTTTATACGTGACTGGAGTTAGCTTTTTTGTTTAGCGTAGCTATCACAAGTCTTTGTGTTTTGCTTATTTCTTGTATCTAAAGATCGACTTTTTTGGCCTTTTGCAGATCATAAAAGTAGGGATCTTACTTTGGTACTTCATTTTGGAGGGGTATTTGAGAATATGCCAAATATGGGTAATGTACCTAACATGTCTAGCACTTTGTATGTTGGGGGTCAAAAGTCAGTGTATGACTGGGTTAGAGCAGATGAAGTTAAGATGAGTGACCTAGATGAGTGGAGTACCAACGCTGGGGTTAAGGGAGAGAAAAAAATGCATTTGAGAATGATGAATCATCACTTTAAACTTTGTATTGATGATAATGATCTTAGGTTCTGGGCTAGTAAATTTCTGGCGGTAGGTAGAGAAATGCATATCTATGTGGAGTTATTAGCTTTAGAAGATGAACCTACAGAAGTTGAAAATGGTCTAGACTTGGTTGACTCTGACTATGAATCTTTTGAAGATCCTGATTATGTTATTGGGAATGAGATAAGCTCTGATGATAGTGAAGTGAGGGGTAAGGGTACGGTTGTGAGGGGTAAGGGTAAGTTTTTGGCATCCGATTCTAGTGATAGTGAACTTGATATAGAAGATGATGTGATTCAAGGTGATGCTCATGGTTTTGATGAGTATAGGGATTCCGATGAGGATAATGAGGAGCATAGTTATCCTGTTTTTAATCCAAAAACAAAGTTTAAACCCGACTTTTCCATAGGCCTAATATTTGCAAGTAAAAAAGAGTTCAAAGTAGCTGCACAATCTGATGCCATCAATCAAAGAAGAAACATTCACTTTCCAAAGAATGATACTAGGAGGATATATGCTAAATGTTGTGACCCTAGTTGTAAGTGGGAGATTCACACCCTAAAGAGAAAGAATGAACATTCATTTCAAATTAGGGCGTATTATCGTAAACACATATGTGCACCTTCTCAAAAGGTGAAAAGTGTGACTTCTTCTTGGTTGATTGAGAGATTTCTGCAGAGATTTAAATCTGATGAAAAAAGGAAAGTTTCAGTATATGGGGTAGATGCATCCCATGATATTAGGTGTGACATTTCTAGGCAACAGGCACATAGAGCCAAGTCTTTGGCATTACTTAGGATAAATGGTGATCCTGATGCCCAGTATGCAAAGTTGTGGTCATATTATGAGGAGATTAGAAAGACAAACCCAGGGTCAACCATTATAATAGGGACAGAGAGTGAGAATGGGGTAACAATGTTTTCTAAGGCATATATGTGTTTTGAGGCTATAAAGAAAGGATTTACTAATTGCAGGGGTTGACTGGTGTCACCTGAAGAGTAAATATGGGGGTGTTTTACTGAGTGCAATAGGGGTAGATGGGAACAATAATCTGTATCCCCTAGCATATGCTGTAGTCGACAAAGAGAATCGGCAGAATTGGGAGTGGTTTTTCAATGTCCTTAAGGCTGACCTGAATCTTGAGACTGATAAAATTACATTTATGAGTGATAAGCAGAAAGGGCTAATCCAAGCACTTGATTCTGTGTTCTATGGCGTGGATCATAGGTTTTGTGTTAGACATATGCACAATAACCTTAAATCAGCTGGGTATACCGGGTTAGCAATCAAGCAAGCTATGTGGAAAGTAGCTTGTAGCTCCACTGAAGGTGAGTTCAAGTGTAGAATGAGAGAACTTAGGGCTGAGAGTGAAGGGGCTTGGGAATGGTTTCATGATAAACCAGGTGCACAATGGTGTAAAGCTTTCTTTAGTGAGAAGTCAAAATGTGATGTGTTACTGAATAATGTATGTGAATCGTTCAATTCTGCAATTTTAGATGCAAGAAGGAGTGCCATTATCACCATGCTAGAATGGATTAGAGAGTTCTTGATGAAAAGATTACAGAAACATAGGGACAGAGCTAAAAAATGGAAGGGCAGGTTGTGTCCTAGGATACAAAATTTTTTTCAGAATAATATGGAGCATCTCTCTGATTCTTTTCCCATTAAGTCTAGTGATATTTATTATCAGGTATCTTGTTTTAATGCTGGTGGTCAATACACAGTGAACTTGGGTGTGAGGCAATGTTCTTGTAGACTATGGCAGCTGACTGGGATTCCATGGGTACATGGAATTTGTGTCATACTTAATCAGAGGCTGGATCCCACGGACTTTGTGGATGAAAAATACACCGTTGAAACCTATCTCAAATCCTATGAACACCCGATCTTTCCAATCTCGTATGAAGCATTGTGGGGAGATACATTGTACATCCCCCCACTTCCCCCGACATTTGGATTGAGGACCAAAAGAGGAAGGAGATCCACAAAGAGGAGGCTTGGTGCTGATGAAACTGGTAAAGCTGGAAAAGCTGAAAATAAATAAATCTAAAAATAGAGAAAGAATGAAAAGGCAACAAAAAACTATATCTTGCCGAAGGTGCGGGGAAGAAGGGCATAATTCTACTACTTGCAAATTGAAATAGGTATGTTTTTTAGTTGAGAAATATAAATTTCCATCCCTCAAACGACGTGTGCATATCTCTGTTACTGTTTTTCGTATATTCGTGTATAAAAAGGCAAGAGTAATTGATTATTTTAATATTCATCGACATATAATTGTATACTTATGTAATTAGGCTGGTGAGACTCAACCATCCAAATGAACAAAAACAATGTTTGAGACAAAATCATCGACAAATATTGATGGTGTTGAGGTATGTGTTCCAATCATTTAACCTTTATATGTATTCAAATTTTTTTGAGTGATTCAGATATACAATGAACCACTTATACTTGCAGATTGCTCCACCAAGGATGAGACTTATTGATGAGAATAATGTAGAAGGTGGGATTCCAGGGGTTATTGCGACCCAACAAAGCTAAATAACAACTGCAAGTTGGTTAGCTCTAGATCCAGTACCTCAATTCCAAGGTCCTACAATGTACCAACAACTGCAGATGGGAAACCCCTCTTTTCAACCCACTCTTCCTTCAAGAGTACAAATCAGGGCTCCACCACCTTCTACATATGGTGCTGGTCATTTCACTTATAGAAGTCATATCACTCTGCAATCAGAGTCCTCGAGGATAATTTATGCTGAAGGTGGTCAGAAATTTATGGACCTGTCATCCAAAGATGATAAGAAGGGGAAGAAGAACGTGGGGTGATAGGTGTATGTGTAGTAGGCTTGTGGTCTAGTTTTCTTTTTTGAAAATTTGTTGAATTTATGGCCATATGCAAAACTTCTTTTTGTATTTTGTTGCACAATATACTGGTAGTATGCAATGGTACAGTGGGTGACCATTTGATCTATTATTAGTTATTTTGTTGGTATAATTCTTGGTATGAAACGGTACAATTGGTATCATGTTGATTACAATCTTAAGTGGTGAAATAATGTGTTTATTCTAATCTTGAAAGAAACATGGGACAATGGATAGGTATGTGACTCCGATTGAAATTACGTTTGAATTCTAATTCTTTTAATTTCACTTCTGTTTGAATTATGTTTTAATATTTGACTGTTGATTTTGTATTATAAATTTATGAAAATTATAAATCTAATTATTTCATAAATTATATTTTCTGAATTTTCTAATAGATTTTTAAATGATTTTTTAAAATTATTTTCTGAATTTTTACCTAATTAAAATTATAAATTTAATTATTTCATAAATTATATTTTCTTTCTAAAATTATTTTCTAGTTTGGATTTAATTTTATTTATTATTTGCATTTAGGTAAATTTTAAATTATTATTTTTATGAAATATAGAATTTAAAAATATTTTCAGATTATAATTTTTAATATTTTCTAAATTATTTCTGAATAATAATATATTTTTCTGAATTATTTCTACATTTTTCTGAATTATTTTTATATTTTACGAATAGTATTTTTTCATAATTATATTTTCTAAATTATTTCTGAAAATTATAAATCTAATTATTTCATAAATTATATTTTCTGAATTTTCTAATTGATTTTTAAATGACCTTTTTAAATTTATTTTCTGAATTTTTACCTAATTAAAATTATAAATCAAATTATTTCATAAAATTATATTTTCTTTCTAAATTATTTTTTAGTTTGGATTTAATTTTATTTATTATTTGCACGTGTCAATTAAGTGGAATAAAAGAAAATAAAATATACAATCAGACTCCACGTCATCCATTGATCGGAAATCCCCAAATTTTTCCGGTCAATCGACGCCATGTTGGCATTTCCGGCAAAATTGGACAATTAACTAAGTTTTTGGACTAAAATTGGAAAATTAACTTTTTTGGGACGAAATTTGGACAGTAAGAAAGTTATGGGACCAAAAAAACTTTTTTCTCGGTGTATATATATGATACTAACACCCTATAATTATTGAATGAATTTAACTAGAATTCGAATTCTTCAAGAAAAAACTAGAATTTGACAACGCTTCAATAACTTGTGGCACAAGAAGCACAAATTGTGTGGTATGTACCTAGTTTAGTCTATTATTTTACTACTACTTTATTTAAGAAGAAGAAATATTCAATTTTTCTACAATTAAAAAACTATTACTGCTTCGTGCCTAGGAAGAAGGTTTCAAACTTGATTACAATTTATATTTGAAGCACTATCCATTGAGAGGGTCAGATTCGGCAATAGGCTCCGCTGAGATTTTTGGTATTTTTGGGCTGTTGAAATGGGGTTTACCATACGTAGAGTCTCGTTTTTACGGATGGATATAGACCCAGAAGGACCCGATATGAAAAATAGTTTTCATCATAGTCGTAGCCCTCTGAATAAGCTTTTCAATGGTATAAAAATACTTATAGGCAGACTACAGTCGAATGAGATATGGCTAGAAAACGAGCTTGTACTACGGTTGGCTTTTACCCGAATACTGTTTTTGTCATATGTCCTTTATAGGTGTTCTTGGGGCCAATAACATGGCGTCGCGGTCCTTATTCGAAGCACTATCGATTATCGATTGGGAGTGTTGGACTCGACAATAAGCTAGGATAACATTTTTCGTATTTTTTCAGCCATTGAAATGTGGTTTACCATACGTAGAGAGTCTCGTTTTTATGGATGGATGTAAGAGACCCCATAAGGACCCGATTTGAAAAACAGTCTTCAACCAAGTCACAGCCCTCTGAATAAGCTTTCATATGGTATAAAGATCCTTGTATTCAGACTACAAAATGATGAGATATGACGAAAAACGAGCATGTTCTACGGTTTGCTTTTACACGAACATTGTTTTTGCCATATCTCATTCTTTATAAGTGTTCTTGGGGCCAATAATATGGCGTCGCGGTCCTTACTCGAAGCACTATCCATTGAAATGGTCGGATTTGGCAATAGGCTCCACTGAGATTTTTCGTATTTTTGGGTTGTTGAAATGAGGTTTACCATACGTAGAGAGTCTCGTTATACAGATGGATGTAAAAGACCCCAGAAGTGCCCAATTTGAAAAATAGTCTTCAACAAATCGCAGCCTCCTGAATAAGCTTTCATATGGGATAAATATCCTTGTAGTCAGATTACAATAGAATGATATATGACGAAAAAACGAGCATGTACTACTGTTTGCTTTTACCCGAACATTGCTTTTGCCACACCTCCTTCTTTATAGGTGTTCTTGGGGCCAACAACATGGCGTCGCGATCCTTATTCGAAGCACTATCCATTGAGGGTCGGATTTAGAAATAGGCTCCGCTGAGATTTTTCGTATTTTTGGGCCGTTGAAATGAGGTTTATCATACGTAGAGAGTCTCGTTTTTACCGATGGATGTAATAGACCCCAGAAGTGCCCGATTTGAAAAATAGTCTTCAACAAAGTCGCAGCCCTTTGAATAATCTTTCATATGGAATAAAGATTCCTTGTAGTCAGACTACAACAGAATGAGATATGACAAAGAAACGAGCATGTTCTACGGTTTGCTTTTACCCAAACATTGTTTTTGCCATATCTCCTTCTTTGTAGGTGTTCTTGGGGATAATAACATTGTGTCACGATCCTTATTCGAAGCACTATCCATTGAGAGGGTCGGATTCTACAATAGGCTCCGCTGAGATTTTTTGTATTTTTGGGCCGTTGAAATGGGGTTTACCATACATAGAGAGTCTTGTTTTTCCGGATGGATGTAAGAGACCCTAGAAGGGCACGATTTGAAAAATAGTCTTCACCAAAGTCGTAGTCCTCTGAATAATCTTTCATATAAAGATCCTTGTCAGACTACAATAGAATGAGATATGACAAAAAAATGAGCATGTTCCGGTTTGCTTTTACCCGAACATTGTTTTTGCCATATCTCCTTCTTTGTAGGTGTTCTTGGCGATAATAACATTATGTCGCGATCCTTATTCAAAGCACTATCCATTGAGAGGGTCGGATTCTTCAATAGGCTCTGCTAAGATTTTTCATATTTTTGGGCCGTTGAAATTGGGTTTACCATACATAGATAGTCTCGTTTTTATGGATGGATGTAAGAGACCCTAGTAGGGCCCGATTTGAAAAATAGTCTTCACCAAAGTCGCAGCCCTCTGAATAAGCATTCCTATGGTACAAATCTCCTTGTAGGCAGACTAAAATAGAATGAGATATGACGAAAAAACGAGCATGTACTATGGTTGGCTTTTACCCGAATATTGTTTTTGCCATATCTCCTTCTTTATAGGTATTCTTGGGGCCAATAACATGGCGTTGCGATCCTTATTCGAAGCACTATCCATTGAGAGGGTCGGATTTGTAATAGGCTCCACTAAGATTTCTCATATCTTAGGCCATTGAAATGGGGTTTACCATACGTAGAGAGTCTCATTTTTACGGATGGATGTAAGAGACCCCATAATTGCCCGATTTGAAAATTTGTCTTCACCAAAGTCACAGCCCTCTGAATAAGCTTTCATATAAAGTTCCATGTAGGCAGACTACAATCGAATGATATATGACGAAAAAGTGAGCCTGTACTATGGTTGGCTTTTACCCGAACCCTGTTTTTATCATATCTCCTTCTTAATAGGTGTTATTGGGGTCAATAACATGTCGATGCGAACCTTATTTGAAGCACTCTCGAGTGGGAGTGCCATTGAGATGGGGTTTACCATACATGGAGAGTCTCGTTTTTACGGATGGATGTAAGAGACCCCAGAAGGACCCAATTTGAAAAATAGTTTTCACCATATTCGTAGCCCTCTGAATAAGCTTTTCCAATGGTATAAAAATTCCTATAGGCAGACTACAATCGAATGAGATATGGCTAGAAAACGAACGTGTACTACGGTTGGCTTTTACCCGAACACTGTTTTTTGTCATATCTTCATCTTTTTAGGTGTTCTTGGGGCCAATAACATGTCGTCGCGATCCTTATTCGAAGCACTATCGAGTGGAAGTGTCGGATTCAACAATAAAATAGGCTAACATTTTTCGTATTTTTGGGCCGTTGAAATGGGGTTTACCATACGTAGAGAGTCTCGTTTTTATATATGGATGTAAGAGACCTCAGAAGTGCCCAATTTAAAAATAGTCTTCACCAAAGTCGCAACCCTCTGAATAAGTTTTCATATATGGTATAAAGATCATTGTAGTTAGACTAAAATAGAATGATATATGATTGAAAAACGAGCATGTACAACGGTTTGCTTTTACCCGAACATTGTTTTTGCCATATCTCCTTCTTTATAGGTGTTCTTGGGGCTAATAATATGGCTTAGCTGTTGGAATATTCTATTCCATATGATCATAAATTGGTTTTTAGATGAGCTAATAATGTTAGTGATGAGTTGATAATGTTGTCGATCAAAGAAATCAACAATAGAATGAAGCAAAACAACAAAGATTCGAAGTCACACAAGCTGGGCAGAAAAGCAGTTAATGCACGCTACTGTGCAAAACTAGCGCACGCTACACATATAGCTGACGCACGCTAACTAAGGAATATATCCGTTTTGAAGACTTTCAACACGGAATCACGCGCAGAGTCAAAGAATCTAAAAAGCAAAGTTTGAACAGATAGTGCACGCTATGAAGACTACTTAGCGCACGCTAAGTTTGAAATATGTCCGTTGGGCAGAAGACTTTCAGCATCTGACCGTTGTAAACAAAGACCAGCTAGCGCACGCTAAGGGTTAATGTTAGCGCATGCTAACAAAAGAGGCATAAGCTACTGGACTGAAGAAAAGAATAGTTAACATATGTAACCATGCAATATTAACGTACGTAACATGCATTAGCGCACGCTAACAAGAAAAAATAGCGCACGCTAATGAAGACAGCCTCTAACGGCTAGTTGAGGCTTTATGCTTGTAAATACCAAATCATTTGGTATCACTAAAAACAACAACTCTGAGAAAATCATATATACGTTTTATATCATTGTATACATTATCGTTGTTATAATTGTTCTTAATTGATAAGTGTTCATACACAAAAACATATACACGAGAGGAAATATACGGATTATAGATTGATTCGGTGTTATTAGGATCGTTGATCTAGCATTATTAGAGTCATATCTAAATCCAAGTGAGGTTTTTCTAGTACCAATAGAAAGCTAGATAGGTTGATTCCTTGTCCGATAGAAAAGGAAAACGATTTAGCTTAGACCGACAAAAAAGACAAGAGCAAAACTGTTTATCTTGGACCAATTTAAGACAAGATTGTTCAGTTTATCTTGGACCGATTGAAGACAAGATTATAACGGTTTACCTCAGACCGATAGAAGACAAGGCGCAAAGGCTTATCTTAAACCTATAGAAAAAGATACGAAGAAGAGAGGACGTAGGCATTATTGGCCGAACCTTTATAAATCTTGTGTCGTTTATCTTCCGCAATATAATTACGCTTCCGCAAACACAAAAGAGTTTGAAAACTCTACATCGCACTATTCAAGTTGCGGTACCAAAACCCAAAAATTGGCATCGGAGCGGTATCCATAAAATTCGGCTTAACATCCGAGGAGAAAAAGATCCAAGGGCGTTCCAGTTTGCCCCGGTTGAAGGTCTTGCTTTAAATCGACCTCCATTCTTTGATGGATCGAACTTCATGACGTGGAAGAAGAAAATATCTATCTTCATCTGAGCCTACGACATCGAGCTGTGGAAAGTCATATGTCTTGGTCCGAAAATTCCCACTAATTCAAACGGTACTCTAAAAAACTTTGAAGAGTATAATGACGAAGATTGGAAGAACGACCACTATAATTGCAAAGCAACGCAATTATTATATTGTGCTTTAAATCCGGAAGAACACAACTGCATATCCTCGTGCAAAAGTGCCAAAGAAATTTGGAAAATGCTTGAGGTTACTCATGAAGGAACATCTCAAGTCAAGGAGACGAAAATAAATATGCTCCTCCACGACCATGAGCTATTTTTTATGAAGAGTGACGAGTCCATAACGAACATGCTCGATCAATTTTCGGTCATTACAAATGGACTGGCTTGTTTTGGAAAATCGTTGACAAGTAGTGAAAAAGTAAAGAAAATCCTACGATAACTACCTGTTGAATGGGACGGGAAGGTTACGGCGATTATGGAATCGAAAGATTTAAATAACCTTGATTTTAGTGCCCTTGTTAGTTCACTAATAAACTACGAGATAGTTCTTAAATCTCGGAATGCCAAGCCGAAACCAAAAGAAAGATCTATAGCTTTGAAAGCTGATATGTCAAAGAAAGAAGAAATCCAGGTAGATGAAGACGATGAAGAATCGGCATATTATGCCAAAAACATAAATAAGTTCCAAAACTTATTAAACCAGGGAAGAAAAGACCACTTTGCTAGAAATTGTTGAGGCTCGACTTCCAAGAAAGAAGTCTTAATAGCTATATGGAGTGACGAAGAGGAAGATGATGAATATATTCAAAATAACCTCGTACTCATGGCAAGGAGTCCATTTGACGAAAGCGACATCGAAAGCCATGTTAGTACCTCATATCAAGATGAATTATTTAAAGCATTCGAACTTTTACATACCGATTTTCAAAATACTTTAATTGATAATAAATCCCTAAAAGCGAAAAATAAATTATTGGAAATCGAAATTTCAAAAATAAAAGAAAAAGGGGAAGTTTTTGAAAATAATCATTCTCTATGTCTTGAAAATGAAAATAATTTAAAGAATGATCTTTTAAAAGTTCAAATGAACTTAAGAGTTTAACGAATAAATTTTCTTGTGGAAATGACAAATTTTAACAGTTGCTTTCCGTTCAAAAAATTTCATTAGATAAACAGGGGATAAGATTCAAACCGTGTGATAAAACCGAATCCTTAAATTTTAAAATACCCCAATGTAATAAATATTTAAAAATTGGGCATCATATCTCAAATTGCAAAAGCCCAAGACGGACGATGAAAATCAAGAAAATTTGGATTCCTAAAGGAACCACAATACCGAATATCGTTTATTTGCCAAATACAAAACGACCAAGAATCGGATGGATCCCCAAAAATCAAAATTAATATTTCATCAATTGATATTTTTTTAATTGATATTTTCAATATTTGGTCTTTAACTCAGGGGGAGTTATATTTTTAAATGGGGAGATATATTTTTCAGGGGTAGTTTTACCCGTTAATTGTCATATTTAATCTATTTTTATTGCTATTATTGCACTTTTTAATTATGAGAAAAGGGGGAGAAATAAGGAGAGAATATGAGAATAGGATAACAAGAGTCATGGAAAGAATGACGAGAAAAATAAAATAATATACCGATCAAGAAAGGGGGAGAAAAGACGAAGGAGAAGAAAGTCGAAAAAATGAGAAGAAGTTGAAAAGAAGAAAAATAAAAGATGGCTAGAAGAAAACTAAACGAAACGGACAAAGGCAAAAACATTGATCTGTATAATGTTCTAATTTTGCAGTTATAAAAATTCCATCGAAGGTTGTTGTTTTGTCATCATCAAAACGGGGGAGATTGTTGGAATATTCTATTCCACATAATCATAAATTGGTTTTGATGATGAGATAATGATGTTAATGATGAGTTGAGAATATCGATCAAAGAAATCAACAATAGAACGAAGCAAAATAATAAAGAGTCGAAGTCACACAAGCTGGGCAGAAAAGCAGTTAGCGCACGCTACTGTGCAAAACTAGCGCACACTAAATGACTAAGTTAGTGCACGCTACACATATTGCTAACACACGCTAATAAAGGAATATATCCGTTGTGAAGACTTTCAACACGGCAATCACGTGCAGAGTCAAAGAATCTAAAAAGCAAAGTTTGAACAGATAGCGCACGCTATGAAGACTACTTAGCGCACGCTAAGTTTGAAATATGTTCGTTGGACAGAAGACTTTCAGCATCAGACCACTGTAAACAAAGACCAGCTAGCACACGCTAAGGGTTAATGTTAGCGCACGCTAACGAAAGAGGCAGAAGCTCCTGGACTGAAGAAAAGAAAAGTTAACGTACGTAACCATGCAATATTAACGTACGTAACATGCATTAGCGCACGCTAACAAGAGAAAATAGTGCACGCTAATGAAGACAGCCGGTAATGGCTAGTTGAGGCTTTATGCTTATAAATACCAAATCATTTGGTATCACGAAAAACAACAGCTCTGAGAAAATCATATATACATTTGATATCATTGTATACACTATCGTTGTTGTAATTGTGCTTAATTGATAATTGTTTGAGTGTTCATACACAAAAATATATACACTAGAGGAACGATATGGATTGTAGATTGATTCGGTGTTATTACGATCGTTGATCCAGCATTATTAGAATCATATCTAAATCCAATTGAGGTTTGTCTAGTACCAATAGAAAGTTAGATATGTTGATTCCTTGTCTGATAAAAAAGGAAAACGGTTTAGCTTAGATCGACAAAAAAAGATAAGAGCAAAATGGTTTATCTTGGATCGATTGAAGACATGATTGTACAGTTTATCTTGGACCAATTGAAGACAAGATTGTAACGGTTTACCTCGGACCGATAGAAGACAAGGCGCAAAGGTTTATCTTAAGCCTACAGAAAAAGATATGAAGAAGAGAGGATGTAGGCATTATTGGCCGAACCTCTACAAATCTTGTGTCGTTAATCTTCCGTAATTTAATTACGCTTCCGCAAACGCAAAAGAGTTTGAAAATTCGACATCGCACTATTCAAGTTGCGGTACCAAAACCCAAAAATTGGTATTGGAGCGGTATCCATAAAATTCGGCTTAACATTTGAGGAGAAAAAGATCCAATGGCGCTCCAGTTTGCCCCGGTTGAAGGTCTTGCTTTAAATCAACCTCCATTATTTCATATGGCACTCCAGTTTGCCTCAGTTGTACCGGTTATTTTGTTCCGTTGATGATTATTCAGAAATTCTTCCTATGTTGTGTATGGTATGATGTACCGTGTTGTGTTGAATTTCCGGAACTGTCCTGCTGCCTTTGTAGTAGGCATAGAGCATGCTAATTGTAGTAGTGTAGCGCGCGCTAATACTTGGTGATAGCGCATGTTATTGTGGCATGTAGCGCACGCTACCTGGATAGGCCGAGACATCCCAGAAGCTACTGCATTAGACTGGGGAGTTCGGCAGTGCACGCTATGCAGCTCTATAGCGCGTGCTAAGATGCAGCAGTTGGCGCATGCTACGGTGAGAGTAGCGTACGCTAACTGGTAGTTCTGGGGCAGTCCAGAAGCTACTGGACTGAAATTGGGACTCGTTAGTGCACGCTAATATTACTGATTAGTGCACGCTAACTGTGCTTTTTGGAAAGATATTGCTTCGATAGCGCATGCTAATCTGGGGTGATTAGCGCATGTTAAGCTGTCCAGTATATATACTAGATAGCAGATTATTTTTTTTATTTCTCACTTCTTTCTCCTCTCTTCCGCGGGTTTGAGACGAGAATGTTGGAGCAAGATTGGAATATGCACCGTGTTGCGGAAGCGTAGATTAAATGTGCGGAAATTAAACGACATGAGGATTTATAGAGGTTTGGCTATAAACGAGCCTACGTCCTCTCTCGGTATCTTTTTCAATAGGTTCAAGATAAAAACCTCTGCACCTCTCTTCTATCATTCGAGGGATAACCATTACAATCACGTCTTCTATTGGTCTGTGATAAACCACTTGTACTTGTCTTTGTGTCAGTCCAAGTTAAACTGTTTTCCTTTTCTATCAGACAAGGAATCAACCGCTCTAGCTTTCTATCGGTACTAGATAAACCTCACTAGATAGCGATTCTAATAATGCCGGAGCCTTGATCCTAATAACATCGAATCCAATCGTATCTTTTCTTTTACCTCTCGTGTATGATGTTGAATGTATAAACACTCAAATTAACAATATAAGCTCAATACCACAACAACAATAATATAAATATGAATATCTGATCAATGAGATGTTTGCTTGAAGTTGTTGTATGGAAGAATACCAAAGGAATGGTATTTATAGCATTCATCACCCAAACTAGCCGTTAGCTCTTCAGACTGCATTACGTACGTAAGCTCATTTACGTACGCTAATCCACACATGTTACATACGTTAGCTTCTCCCAGATTTTGTTAGGAATATGCCCTCGAATGCCACTCAGGGGATGAGAGAGTAAGGGCATTATACTTGTAATTATGGAATAATTAATAAAAAGGCAATACGATTCATTCACTGTTTATTGTATTTCAATTGCATTCTTGACTTGGTAAACATTGAAGTGAAGTCCATGTAAATAAATCGAACATTCCATTCTCGTTATGGGATAAGAGAAAATGTACTGGAAGTGTTTAAAGTTTATTTACGTAAATTGTTCGCAAGTCAATAAACTTAAAATGGGCATTAAGTTTTAATATGACTTGTATAACTGATGCTAGGACGTGTGCACGTCTTGATAGCATAGTTATAAGTATATTGGTGGGGCCAGTATACTCGAACACGACTCATACTCGATTCACCACACGGTATTCACTCTCGGAGAGTCGATGACGAATCGAAAGGTTGTGATAGTATACGTGGACCTTTGACTTGAGGGTTCAGAGAAGATGTGCTGACGTTTAGTTTGTCATTAGAGTAGTTAGACTCATTTGCTTAATTGCCGAGTCGACCTCAAGTGTGGACTATACGGGCGGTGCAGCGCCTTTTACCGTACGCCAAGAAAGGATTCTATCTCCCGTTAGTGAGCAAAGCGAATGTCCTATACGGTTAATGGCAAATAAGATCATAAGTCTTTGGCCAAAGCATTACGATATAGTCGTATTAGATACACTATTAATCATCGGTCTTGATTTGCATTAACACATGTATAGAGTTTAGTCAATGAGGGTTTGACTTTACCGTGACCCGAAGACTTGACCGGGACATCTGATGAAGGGTCTATACGTATATAGTATTCACGACATAATGGTTCTGGAATGATCCCTTCATTCGTTCTCAGTCGGGGTTTACAGTGCGACCCACTAGGCTGGCTAAGTGCTGCCCGCACTCATTGGTTCCTCCCAATGCCGGCTGAGACGGACCTACGGAGTCGCGCATCAGGAGCGTTGACGGATAAATGCGAATTTATTATCTCTCTATTAATATTAGATATTGGATATCTAATTATGATTTATTAGATAAATCAAAATAGCGGTCTTATGAATTAAAATTAAGTTACCGGGTAATTAATTTAATTCATAAATTATATTTCTTAGAGAAATATATTTGTATTTGATATTATTAATTAATTAGATTAATTAATTAATATAAATACATTAGTGATTAAACGGAGTGTATTTAACGGAGTCGTTTGACGAATGTCCGGTACATGAGCCGAGTGGCTCGGCTCGTTTCTAGGAAATTTCCAATGGGCCACCCCCCTCCCTCACATGGCTTGATTAGTCATGCATGTTATGGTGAAGTCTTGATAATAATGCATTTGATTCTCTCATTATTATTATCACATTATGAGTTGTTATTATATGTGATATAATAACCAACTCACATGATCTCAAAGACTTAATATATATCTATCACCTTCATGTATATTTTTGGATGACTTCAGCCGTGAGGAATTCTTGAGGGAGAGAGAAAAATTTTTATTTTCAATTTTTGTTCATCTTTGAGGTGATACAAAATCAAGAAAAAGAGAGATATAAATTCCTATAGTAATTCCTAGCCGTGTTCTTGGAGAACGGATTGCTATCGAATTTTTCCGGGCAACTTCCGACGCGTGTGAAGTAGAGGCTTCGTACTTTTCGATGCTTGGAACGAAGGGATTTCGCGTTCGGGACGGGGTTCGTGATCATCATCATTTTTACGAAGATTTATTTCAAAGGCTTCAAGGGTATCATCTTTATCTTCGTATTTATTTTTGTGTATATACGTTACTTGATCGATCCTGTTTGGGATTCGTTTTTATTTTCCGCTGCGTATTTCGTTTTATTTTCGGAATCCCAACAGATTTAGTCCAATAACATTCATTTCTTGTGTTACGTACGTTAGCCATGTATCCATTACGTACGTTAAGGATACGTCATTGCTGACGTCATACATCCGTTGCCGCCTTTTTTACTTTGATTCTTCCCAACATTCATCTGGTTTGAACACCATTACGTACGCTATCTAACTCTTCTTACATACGCTAATCTGCTTCAATTACGTACGTTAAACATCACATGTTACGTACGTTAGTCTTGTGTTTTTCCAGCTTTTTGCACTTCGTTTCCTTCGATGTTTGGCTTCGTCTTTTTGTTGTTTTGTTTTGTGTAACAACACAAATCATCAAAATATTATTATAGCATGTATGGAACAAAATGTTCCAATAATCTCCCCCTTTTTGATGATTACAAAACAACACTTCGTCAATGAGATTTACCTGCAAAAAAAATACAAATATATGTATATGTGTACAGACCAAAGTTTTCGACTTTGTCCATTTCGTTAGTTTCTTCTCCCATTTCTTTTTCGACTTCTTCTTTCCTTTTCTTTTTCTTTTCGAATTTTCAAATTTTCATCATCTTTTCGACGTTTCCTCATTTTTTTTCATTTTCATCTTTTCGACTTTTCTTTGATTTCGATTTTTCTCCCCCTTTCAGGATTAATCCCATTCTCCTTTCTCCCCCTTTTTGTTTTCATCAAAAAGTATAAAAAAAATAAATATAATAATACTAAATATAAAATATGCATGATATCAAATGATAAATAGAATAAGGTATAAACTCCCCCTAAAAATATTATCTCCTTTTGAAAAATTATTACTCCCCCTAAGTAAAATATTTTGATAAAAAAAATTAATTTTTGGGGATCCAACCGAGAGTTGGTTTTTCTTTCGAGACGTAGACGATATTTGAAACAATTGTTCCTTTAGGAACCCAAATTTTCTTAACTTTAATCGTCCGTCTTGGGCTTTTACAGTTTGAAATATGGTGCATAATTTTTAAACATTTTTCACACCGGGGTATTTTGAAATTTATGGATTCATTTCTAAAACGAGGTGTGAACCCAACCCCTGTTTGTTCAAAGTAAATTTCTGAACCGAGAGTATTTGTTCAAATTTCTCGTTTCCACACGAGAATTTCTTAGTTAAATTTTTGAGCTCGGTTTGAACTTTAACAAGATCATCCTTTAAAATATTTTCATTTTCAACGCATTTTGAATGATCGATCTCAACAGATTTTCCCTTTTCAAGAATTTTGAAAATCTCATTTTCCAATGATTTATTTTTGGTTTGAAGGGATTTGATTTCTTTTAAAGCATTTTGGAAATCGGTATGTAATAACTCGAATGCTTCAAATAACTCATCTTGAGATGACGTACTTACCCGGCTTTCGACGTCGCTATCGTCGAATGAACTTCGGGCCATGAGAGCGAGATTATTTTGATTGATAAAATCATCATCTTCGTCTTCATCGCTCCATGTTGCAACGAGGACCTCCTTCTTGGGTTTAGCTCGGCAATTCTTGGCAAAGTGGCCTGGTTTACCACATAATCGCTAATCCACACATGTTACGTATGTTAGCTTCTCCCAGATTTAGTCCAATAACATTCGTTTCTTGTGTTACGTACGTTAGCCATGTATCCATTACGTACGTTAAGGATACGTCATTGCTGATGTCATATATCCGTTGCTGCCTTTTTGACTTTGATTCTTCCCAACGTTCATCTGGTTTGAACACCATTACGTACGCTATCTAACTCTTCTTACGTATGCTAATCTGCTTCAATTACGTACGTTAAACATCACATGTTACGTACATTAGTCTTGTGTTTTTCTAGCTTTTTTCACTTCGTTTCCTTCGATGCTTGGCTTCGTCTTTTTGTTGTTTTGTTTTGTGTAACAACATAAATCATCAAAACATTATTATAGCATGTATGGAACAAAATGTTCCAACAGAGAATCCCTAGGGTTGATGATCTTGGTCGATTTTTGCTCCATTCAAGGTGTTTTGGAGAGTTCTAGGTGATTATAACATCATCTAATCCGTTGTTCTTTGTAGGATCGAGGTACTTTTCTTGATTTCCCTAGAGTTAACTTTTTGGAGATTTGTTCTTGATTTCATAATCAATCCGATTTTGATTATTCGATTGGTGTTAAATTATGTTGTTAAGCATGTTCTATAGATTGTATATCCATATCCTCAATTCGCTCAACCCGATTGATGATTTTAGTGTTCTTGAGGAACCATGAACATTTAATGTTCAATTAAATGTTCATATGAGTTTTACTTCGTTGGTTTGAGGTGATTTCTGTTGTTATTGGTCCTGATCCTCGTTGTGATCGTGTTTTCATTGTGTCTTGCGGAAGTTGTAGGTGTTCGAGGTTTTTCGGTCGAGCTGCGTTTGTCGGAGTTTTCGGTATCGGTTATCGAGGCAAGTATCTTGCTCATACCTTTCGTGTTTCGTAGATGTAATAATTGATAATTGACTATGTGTGTTTACTTGGAGTACTCATAAAGAACTTTCAAGAGGATTGATATAGTCCCATTAACGACTTTCTTTCAAGACGCTCGAGTGCTTTGAGAATAAATGTGTTCTACGGATATGTGTATTGTGGTTGCGAATTGGAATATATTGCCTTCATGCTATGTGATTATAAAATCCCTCTTTCCTTGTTAAGGGTTGTATGCTCGAATGTGTTTCCGTTTGATGAGTGCGCAAATGTTGTGTTTGTAATGCTTATAGACCCCTTTATAAGGAGGTGGTATTATTCGGTATTGTTCGAGAAGTATATCTCCTCATGGTACGTGAACGTTTGTAAGTGATTCTACCGGGTAGGGTTCGTTGAGACCTCCGGGACCCATCCTTGTTAATACGGGTCGAGTTTTACCATAGGGTTATCTAAACCGGGTATGTCTCGAGGAGACTCTGAGGTTCGTGCTTGTTATCACGATGCCAGGATAATTTATGGGCGTATATTTGGACATGTTACATACTCGTCATGGGTTATTCAAACCGGGTATGTCGTCGCGAGACTCCATGGTTCATGCTTGCTAGTACGATGCCAGGGTAACTACGAGTGTATGTTATATGTCCGTCGTGTTCTAATATTTGAGTTGTTTGCTTGACGTTTGTCATGGTGATGTGTGTTTCGCTCAGGGATGGGACTTCGAGTCTGTAACACCCCAAACTAGACGGATATTACAGTGCCGTGAACCCCCAACTCGGACCACCAGGCGAATGAAAATTAATGAATTAGTTAATATAACTGTAGTACCGAACCACATTATATTACCAATTACTCCGATGAGGAGTTTCAAATACAATACACCCAGGAAATACAAAATACATGTATATTTCATATGAAGATAAAATATACAACACTGAATAAAATGAAATCCAAACGGAACTGCAGCGGAAAATACAAATCAAGAAGCATGAACAAATCGACAGACTGGGCCCCCCTACTTGTATCACTGGGACTCCTCGCCGTCAACGTTCTCTTCCCGTGCCTTTGCCTTGCCATGACCTGAAAACAACACCCCCAATGGGGTCAGGTACACAGAACAACAATCCTCAAGAGTTGAACAAAATACAATAATCACATGAATGAGTTATGAAATCAAGTTGCATGATGGGCATCATAGTACGCCACGAATGAGATGTGCAAGTGCACAAGCCTACAGACTGCCCGGAGTCCCGCATAAACACCCGCAAAACTTGGCCTAATTAGTCTCGCGGAGGCACGTTACCGTGTGCACAGTCCAATGTGTCCGGATCCTTACAAACACAATGACCTTAGTGTGCCTGACTAAAAATTCCACACATATACCACCCGAAACGCAATACAATCCCGGAAGGTCATACAAACAAAAGCGACCATGATGAAGAATAATGAATAGAAATCCGACAAGGGTCAAGAATGACTTACCGATGTGAAATAATGATGCAATGAGTGATAGCTTCAAATGAAATGATTGGAACTGTTGTTCCTCGTGAATTGAATGATTAGTTTGATAATTATAAGTCTCAACATGATTGATATACTATGAATGAATTATATGTATGAATGAACAACCACGAAAGGAATGAGTATCCTTTTAACCGAGTAAGAATTAACTTACACAAATACCAGTGAAGAAAAGTCCTTCCTCGAACAAACGTCCTTAAAGGAATTATCAGCCGCTCGAACAACCTTGAATAACACAATTACCAACAACGCGCTTAAATATACGAATCAAACAATATTACAACCAACTCAAAAGTCGATACAACAATATCCAAAATCATTGGGGCATTCTAACGAATTCGTTGTAAACAACCCCCAATTGTTTATGGTTAATCTCAATTATATCTAACACCAACCTCCCAACGAGTCATTTAATCTAACAAAACATCTTTAATGACATCAATAATCCAATAATGCACAACTCGGGATTACGACAACATCAAATCGAAAACCCCCAAAATTACCAAAGTCAACCATCAAGGGTTCTTGAATAATTCCCCAAATACTCAACAATTCTGAAAAATACCAACAAAGCCATAGGAATCATATGTATCCAAGGTAGATAATCCATATTCAACATATTCCAACATAATAGCAAGCTAACTTGAAGAGATCGGAAGGAAAACACTCAAATCCCGAAATTCTAGATTCAAGAAATGTTTACCTTGATTTGGTGTGTTGGAGAGGATTAATGTAATCTCCAGAATTTCTACTACTGTTGTTTAATATGATTTTATCCGAGTTGTATTGTACAGCGTGGAATCTGTACAGTATGGATAGAATCAATGAAGAACTGAGACATCTGTATTGGTATTATTACCGCACTTGGTTGACAGTTGTATTGGAAGACATTGTGTGTTAGGCTTATCGTATGAGAATATTGTTGGAATATGTATACATAGACAGTATGACGTATGTTCGTATTCGGTATATTGAGACGACAAGCAAGATCAGTGTAAATGGCTAAGTATATCCACGTTAGCGCACGCTATGATATATACTTAGCGTACGCTAATGCACAAGGATTACGTATGTTAAGAAGGATAGCTAACGTACGTAAGGTGCATACATATTACGTACGTTAAGTGGATAGGCTAACGTATATTAAGTTCATGTCGGACAGGATCAGGCTGTGGCCGACAGGTGGGTCCCGTGGTCGGCAGCTTTCGACGCGGATGTGAATGGGCGAGTCAACGCTGAAGTTAATGTACGCTACGGGAAGTGTATAACGTACGTTAAATGGAGTTTCACTGTAGCAAGTCAACGTACATATTACGTACGCTATGAAGGATATGTTACGTACGTAAACAGGTCAGTGAGTTCTGGAATGATGTTACGCACGCTATGAGAGACATGTAGCGTACGTAAGGTGCATTACGTACATTAATATGGATTGATAACGTACGTAATGAGCGATGCAGTTTATAAAATAAGGTTCGTTCTTTCATTTCTTCACGAGAGAAAATCGATATCCTTCCTCCAACTTCGTCTCTCTGCACATGAAAGTGAGAATAAACCTCTTCTATCTTGGTTATGAGCTTGGAAGCATGGAGTAGAAGCTTGGATATGAAGATATCAATGATTCTTGAAGAGTTGATTGTGTTATTCATGTTCTTGAGGTATGTTAATGAACTCTACACCTTGAATTCGGATTTTGATGACATTGTTGGTAAATAATTCGTATGAAGATTATTACGGTGTTGATATTATGATTCTTGAGGTCATGAGAATTGTATATTGGAAGATACAATGATATATGTCTTCGATTATGTCATTTGTTATAATCATGATTATGGAATCATGGTGTTCTTGATGTTCCTGATGTTCTTGGTATATATATCACATCAAAGAGGGAAATTTGATGAGATACATGATGGTTTTTAAGTATAATCATGGAATTGATGATTTAGACCAACGCTATGTTGATTGTAGTGGTAAAATTCGTATGTTCTTGACGAAATACAAATCATGATAACAAATTTTGAATCCGGATAGATGATAGTTAATCTTATAACAAGATTCTCAAAGGTATTGAATTCGTTGGGTAGTTCGGATTGCCGATTATGCCGATAGTATTGTCTTACTATAGAATTTATAATTAAAAAAGAAGGAATCGTGTTAATTCGTATGAATTCGGAATAGAGTCTGTTATGTAATCCTTTTTATCGAGATGAATTTATTGTTGATATGATTATCGGATTATGGAAACGTATCGTGGTTATGAGTTCACAATTAATTGATTCGGGTTGTTTGGATTTATGTTTAATCGGGATATTATGGAGCCGTTGGGTTTGTTGATCGATTGTATTAATGGTTAAGTATGATCGTCGAGTTGCGGTTTGTATTGTAGATATGAGTACGTATTTGTTGAGTTGGATTATTTGGTTTTGTGTATGATCGAGATATTGTTGAACCGTGAAATTGATTGATTGGTCGTGTTGGTTGTTGATTGTTATCGGATTGTTGTTAATCTATTATTACAATAGGTTGCGATAATTGACCACTGATAAGAATCGTGCCTTACGGTCAAGTTCGAGGATGCTCGTGGATTGCATTGATCGAGGCCGAGGAACTTACAGACGAAGGCAAGGGATTGGTGACGGCTTTATCGGTATCGAGGCAAGTTATTACTTGCTCAATTTATAATATTTAATGAATGGTTTCCGTTTCATTCGTTTATAATTCGTATAGCAATTTTTATAATCGTAATCACAGGAGATTTGGGATTATAAGTTGTATTTGAGTTTTGGGAGTTAAATCATAATGTATATGCTTTATCTCGGTTATTGGCATATTCGGGTATCAAGGTTACGTTGCAATAAACATAAGGATATGAGTATCTGTAGTCCATGGTACGTTTGGATCGCCTAGCATTGAGGATAATCGCCGGTAATGATTTGACATCGAGATTTCTCCTGAAGGACTCAGGACAAGTATCTTAGTTTGATTCGGTTTAGTGTTGATGATGTTGATCATGCAGGTTGTCATTCATGTTGCTGAACATGAAGTCGTCCTAGTTGTTTCAGCATAGTGTCGTTCATGTTTTTGATTTATATGTTGTTCATGTTGATGAACATATTGAGTTGCATATGTGTATGCATCATTGTATTGTTTATGTTGTGTTGATCCGATGGGATCGTGTGATCTATGCTGAGGGCACTGGATCGGATGTCCACTATGCGTTGGTCCGACGGGATCATCATGGGGATCTATGCTGAAGGGGCTGGCTCGTTGGAAAGGTTTTCCACCATGCGTTGGTCCGACGGGATCATCATGGGGATCTATGCTGAGGGCGCTGGATCGTTGGATTACCCAGTGTTGTGTTGATGGAATCATGTGGATTCGCATCATTGATTTTATCATGTGTTGTTGTGCATATGTATATTGTTGGTTATCCACCTCATGTCAATCTAGTAGGATCATCTGGGATCTATGCTGAGGGTGCTGGATCATGGGATTTCCATTGAGTATACACTGTTGTTATTGTTTTGAGCATATTGATGTTGTCATATGAGTATGCATTTGTAGGTCTTGTGTTAGGACCGTGCCTGTATGTTTGCATTGATATGATCTCGGATTAGAGTGACATGATTGTCGTGGTGTTTTGTATCTTGAGGTATGTTCCGTATTTTCTTTGGTATTTGTCTTTGATGGACAATTGGTTTTCGTGTCGAGATGTGATGATGTTACCCGACGGATTTGGGTTGGACAGAGTTAGGAGATTTCGTAACAGTGAGTTATGATGATGTTTCTAGAACCTTGGGTACCGTGCGAGATGTGAATATTGGTAAAGTTATGACGATAATATTACATTGGTCGAATTCTTATTTTGTATTCTCATTGGTATGTAATTATTAATGTGATGTGATGGTTATCATTGTTGGATATTATGGCTGACCCCGTCGTAGGCTTTCTTTTTAGGTACTTGAGATATCGAGCTTGTAGCGGTCGTGGAGAAATGAGCTTCCCGTAGGATATTGGCTAGGGCATGTAATTGTGTATTGAGTTTCCTGATCAGTTGTATTCCGCTGCTAGAGTATTTTTAATTGTTTGTCTTTTCCGCTGCGTGAGTAACTTTAAACGGCCTTTTGGTATCTGTTAACTTAGGTTACTTTGGCAACCGTTTTCGAAACTATTTTGTTGGTATGTGTAAGCGATAGCTTAACATATGTTTTTAAACTGTTGAGTTCTGGCATTTCAGGCCTTGTCTTTTCAAACGAGATTTTATGACAGTTTTGATAAACAGATTTTATATAATCCTCGAATGTTTTAAAGATAGTACCGTCGTTGGCCTCTTGGGCATTTGTAAATATTTGCGAAAATTTCTTTTAGCCTTGTGGGTTCCATTCCGGGGCCCACGGCGCTGTAATATTCTCGGTCGGATCTGGGGGTGTTACAATTAAATGATGATTAATCCGGACTAGAAGCTTGGAGATGATGCTAGATGATTGCAGCTGGAAAAGATCTTCCAAAATCGTCCAAAGTCGCCCAAAAATGCCCAAGGAAGGAGGTGAGATGAAGAAATGACGAAATGGGGCTAAAATGTCCATATATACTAAACCCAGCTTGGCGCGCGCTAGGTCCCGATATGAACGTGCGCTAGCGGGTTCACCGGCTAGTCTAGTGAGTTCTGACTGCTTCGTTAGCGTGCGCTACGAACTTGGTAGTGTGCGCTAACGCCTTCTCCTTAGCGTGCGTTACCCAAAATTAGCGTGCGCTAACTGATGTTTGATACCCAACAACTGGAGTCCAGAACCTACTGTCCAAAGTCTGATCGAGTCTTAGCGCACGCTACACTAATTGCTTAGCGTGCGCTAACAATTTCTCATTTCAGTCCAGTACCTCTTGCGCACATCTCAAAACGTTAGCGTGCGCTGATGAAGCGATAACGTGCGCTACAACCCACAACTAGCGTACTCTAATTCCCACTCATAGCGTGCGCTACAATTCTCTAATTCAGTCCAGTCCCTACTGGACTGCTTGCCACAAATACACTAGTAACGTTCGCTAATAAAGTCCGATAGCGTACGCTACCAGTACACAATTAGCGCGCGCTAAAAATAGTATGTAGCGTGCGCTACTCAACACACACAGGCTGCCAACAACGACGATAATGATAATATTCTCGACTCGAATCTCAAACAATGATGAAAGGCGAATGATAACTGATCCAAGGTTCCAAATACGCCAAACGGTGAACACAATGAACGAACATGAATGATGAATGACTATCAATGAGTGAAAATTTTTACTGAGTGACAATTTACTGAATGATAATGAATGAATTTACAATCGGGTATTACATACTCCCCCCTTAAAAAGAGTTTCGTCCTTGAAACTAAGGGTCAAACAATTCGGGATAACTCTCCCGCATACTATCCTCGGTTTCCCAAGTAGCCTCCTCGACTCCGTGTCTAGACCACTGAACCTTAACCAAAGGAATCGTCTTGTTCCTCAATTCTTTGATTCGCCACTCTAAGATTTGTACAGGACGCTCCTCGTACGTATGATCATCCGCGATCTCGATTTCATCGAACCGAAGTGTGTAACTGGGGTCGGCAACATACTTCCGCAACTGAGAGACATGAAATACGTTATGAATTCGGCTCAAGGCTGGAGGTAAAGTCAATCGATAAGACAGATCGCCTACTCGATTCAAAATCTCAAATGGTCCAATGAATCTCGGACTCAACTTTCCTTTCTTCCCGAAACGGAAAATACCTCGGCTTGGGGATACCTTAACCAAAACGTGGTCACCTGCCTTGAACTCTAATGATGGACGACGATTATCTGCATATGATTTTTGTCGACTCTGAACGGTCAACAAACGACTCCTGATCAAAGCTACCTTCTCGTGGGCATCTATAAGCATATCTGTCTCGGTGCCGATTATGGCTGACCCCGTCGTAGGCTTTCTTTTTAGGTACTTGAGATATCGAGCTTGTAGCGGTCGTGGAGAAATGAGCTTCCCGTAGGATATTGGCTAGGGCATGTAATTGTGTATTGAGTTTCCTGATCAGTTGTTGTATTCCGCTGCTAGAGTATTTTTAATTGTTTGTCTTTTCCGCTGCGTGAGTAACTTTAAACGGCCTTTTGGTATCTGTTAACTTAGGTTACTTTGGCAACCGTTTTCGAAACTATTTTGTTGGTATGTGTAAGCGATAGCTTAACATATGTTTTTAAACTGTTGAGTTCTGGCATTTCAGGCCTTGTCTTTTCAAACGAGATTTTATGACAGTTTTGATAAATAGATTTTATATAATCCTCGAATGTTTTAAAGATAGTACCGTCGTTGGCCTCTTGGGCATTTGTAAATATTTGCGAAAATTTCTTTTAGCCTTGTGGGTTCCATTCCGGGGCCCACGGCGCTGTAATATTCTCGGTCGGATCTGGGGGTGTTACAATTAAATGATGATTAATCCGGACTAGAAGCTTGGAGATGATGCTAGATGATTGCAGCTGGAAAAGATCTTCCAAAATCGTCCAAAGTCGCCCAAAAATGCCCAAGGAAGGAGGAGAGATGAAGAAATGACGAAATGGGGCTAAAATGTCCATATATACTAAACCCAGCTTGGCGCGCGCTACGTCCCGATATTAACGTGCGCTAGCGGGTTCACCGGCTAGTCTAGTGAGTTCTGACTGCTTCGTTAGCGTGCGCTACGAACTTGGTAGTGTGCGCTAACGCCTTCTCCTTAGCGTGCGTTACCCAAAATTAGCGTGCGCTAACTGATGTTTGATACCCAACAACTGGAGTCCAGAACCTACTGTCCAAAGTCTGATCGAGTCTTAGCGCACGCTACACTAATTGCTTAGCGTGCGCTAACAATTTCTCATTTCAGTCCAGTACCTACTGGACTGCCTGTCTCCAAAACGTTAGCGTGCGCTGATGAAGCGATAGCGTGCGCTACAACCCACAACTAGCGTACTCTAATTCCCACTCATAGCGTGCACTACAATTCTCTAATTCAGTCCAGTCCCTACTGGACTGCTTGCCACAAATACACTAGTAACGTTCGCTAATAAAGTCCGATAGCGTACGCTACCAGTACACAATTAGCGCGCGCTAAAAATAGTATGTAGCGTGCGCTACTCAACACACACAGGCTGCCAACAACGACGATAATGATAATATTCTCGACTCGAATCTCAAACAATGATGAAAGGCGAATGATAACTGATCCAAGGTTCCAAATACGCCAAACGGTGAACACAATGAACGAACATGAATGATGAATGACTATCAATGAGTGAAAATTTTTACTGAGTGACAATTTACTGAATGATAATGAATGAATTTACAATCGGGTATTACATACTCCCCCCTTAAAAAGAGTTTCGTCCTTGAAACTAAGGGTCAAACAATTCGGGATAACTCTCCCGCATACTATCCTCGGTTTCCCAAGTAGCCTCCTCGACTCCGTGTCTAGACCAGTGAACCTTAACCAAAGGAATCGTCTTGTTCCTCAATTCTTTGATTCGCCACTCTAAGATTTGTACAGGACGCTCCTCGTACGTATGATCATCCGCGATCTCTATTTCATCGAACCGAAGTGTAATCGGGTCGGCAACATACTTCCGCAACTGAGAGACATGAAATACGTTATGAATTCGGCTCAAGGCTGGAGGTAAAGTCAATCGATAAGACAGATCGCCTACTCGATTCAAAATCTCAAATGGTCCAATGAATCTCGGACTCAACTTTCCTTTCTTCCCGAAACGGAAAATACCTCGGCTTGGGGATACCTTAACCAAAACGTGGTCACCTGCCTTGAACTCTAATGATGGACGACGATTATCTGCATATGATTTTTGTCGACTCTGAACGGTCAACAAACGACTCCTGATCAAAGCTACCTTCTCGTGGGCATCTATAAGCATATCTGTCTCGGTGCCGATTGTTTCTGATAAGTCATCCCAACACAAGGGAGATCAACAATGACGTCCGTATAAGGCCTCGTAAGGTGCCATCTTAATCGAAGCATGCCAACTGTTATTATACGTGAACTCGATCAACAGCAGTTGGGCTTCCCAATCATCTCTCCAATCGAGAACGTATGCTCTCAACATGTCCTCTAACGTCTGAATAGTTCTCTCTGATTTTCCGTCGGACTGAGGGTTAAAGGCTGTGCTGAAATTGAGCTGAGTTCCCATGGCACGATGAACAGATTTCCAAATATGAGACACGAATCGCATGTCATGATCCGAAACGATACTCTTAGGGATACCATGTAATCTCACGATCTCCCTAATGAATAACTGGGCAAGTCTCTCAGGACCCCATGTATCCTTAATCTCAAGGAAATGAACTGACTTCGTTAAACGGTCCACAATAACCCAAAATGTATTCATGCCACGACGACTCGTCGGCAAACTCGTGATGAAGTCCATTGAAATATCCTCCCACTTCAATTCTGGGATGGGAAGTGGTTTCAGCATACCCGCCGGTCGTTGATGTTCTATCTTGACTTGCTGACAGGTCAGACATTTTGAAACAAATTCTGCGACCTCTCGCTTCATATTACTCCACCAGTAATTTTATTTCAAGTCCTTGTACATTTTGCTAGACCCCGTATGGATGGAATAAGGGGTAGCATGAGCTTCTCTCAAAATAGAGATTTTCAACTCGTCATTCGCTGGAACACATAATCGGTTCTTAAATCGCAAAAGTCCATCCTCGTGGACCACAAATCCAGTGGCTTTCCCCTGAGCCACATCATCTCGAATGCACAACAAAAATGGGTCTGAACCCTGATTCACTCTGATTGCCTCCTTAAGTGGCGATGAAATCTCTAACATACAAAGCTGCCCTTATACTCGCTATAACCAGGCCTCGATCTCGGATCTTAGGAATTCCTGCTGAAGTTCCTTCTAAATAGTTAAACGAGCAAGCATTTGCTCATGAACGGACTTATGGCTCAAGGCATCGGCAACAACATTCGCCTTACCAGGGTGATATTGTTTCTCAATATCATAATCTTTAATCAGTTCCAACCACCGTCTCTGTCGTATGTTTAACTCCTTCTAAGTAAATATATACTTATGATCGGTGAAAATCTGACTGGTGACGCCATAAAGATAATAGTGCCAAATCTTCAACGCGAATACCACGGCCGCTAGCTCCAGGTCATGGGCCGTATAGTTGACCTCATAAGGTCTCAGTTGCCGCGAATCATAGGCAATCACTTTACCGTTCTACATTAATACACATCTGATACCTTGTCCGGATGCGTCACTATAAACCACAAATCCTTCCGTCCCTTGCAGTAGAGAAAGGACAGGCGCTGAAATTAAATGACTCTTGAGCTCCTCAAAACTCCGTTGACACGCGTCAGACCATGTGTATTTCTTATCCTTCCGCAAAAGGTTCATCATAGGTTGAGCGATTTTAGAAAATCCTTCCACAAATCGCCGGTAATAGCCTGCTAATCCGAGGAAACTTCAGATTTCCTTAACATTCTTCGGAGGTTGCCAATCTCGGATAGCCTCCATCTTCTGAGGGTCAACACGTACTCCATCTGATGAAATCACATGTCCGAGAAACGTCACTCCGGACATCCAAAACTCACATTTGGAGAACTTTTCAAAGAGTTGCTCCCGTCTCAACACGTCGAGAACCTGATGAAGGTGAAATTCGTGCTCCTCTCGGTCACGAGAATAAATCAAAATGTCATCTATGAAAACAACCACGAACTGATCTAAATAGTCGATGAAAACTCGGTTCATCAACTCCATGAATACAACAGGTGCATTAGTTAACCCAAACGGTATCACCAAAAACTCATAGTGGCCATAGCATATTCGAAACGCCGTTCTTGCGATATCCGACTCTCGAATTCGCAACTGATGGTACCCAGATTTCAAATTGATCTTGAAAAATACTGAAGCTCCCTGAAGTTGATCTAAGAGATCATCGATGCGGGGTAGGGGATATTTATTCTTGATCGTCACCCTATTCATCTATCGATAATCAATGCACAAGCGAAAAGAGCCATCTTTCTTCTTGACAAATAATACTGGTGCTCCCCACGGAGACGCACTCTGTCGGATATAACCCTTTTGGTCAATTCCTCCAGTTGATTCTTCAATTCCTGCATTTTAGTCGGGGCCATACGATATGGTGCTTTCGATATTGGAGATGTACCAGGCGCTAACTCAATCGGAATTCCACATCTCTCTGTGGAGGTAGACCAGGTAACTCGTTTGGAAATACATCGGCATATTCTCACTACAGGAATATCCGCCAACATCACTGATGATTTCTCGGTCTTGGTCATATAGCACCACTAACCTACACACCCCTGATTGAGTAACTTCACTGCCTTCATCATATTAATAACTTTTCCGGAACGGCTGGGGTTACCCCCCTGAAATACACACTCGACTCCATCGTCTGAAATGATAGTGACCATACGCTTACGAACACTGAGGATGGCATCATGACGATCCATCCAATCAATACCCAAAATAACATCATCTCTGGGTAAAACTACCGCGATCAGGTCCGCCAACCAAACATGGCCATTAAGCTGAATCAGACAGTTCTTAACTTCACGATCTCCGATAATTCTTCTACCGTCAGGTAGACCAATGATATAAGGTTCACAACTAGTAGCACTATCCAGGTGAAGTCTACTCAAGCATGACTCGGAAATGAATGAATGTGATGCGTCAATATCAAAAAGGGTACATACAGGTTGAGATAAAATTTCGAGTGTACCTGAGATCATTCGGGCCTCCGGATCGTCGGCTCTCTTCATCTCATAAATTCGGAGCTTGCTCGTCCCTGCACCGGATGCTCCTGTCTGATAGCTGTGGGTTCCGCCTTTATTTTCTCCCGTCGTCTTGAACGATGCAGACTGAGTGGCCTGATTCTGAACTGCTGACTGTTTCGGGGCCTCAGATGTCGCCGGAGTAGGCTTGGAGTCTCTTCGGCAGAAATGGGCCTTATGCCCAGCAATCCCAGAGTTATTGCACGTGCTAGTCTGCCTCGGCCACTTAGTGCTGAAATGACCATGTTCTCCACAGTTGAAATAGGTGATGGCCGAACTGGCCGCTCGGGACTGAGATTCCACAGGTTTCGACGCCATAGGAGGTCGCTCAGAAAAAGTAGAGCTCGCATGTGGCTTCTTGAAGGTTGCCTGACTGCCTTCGGACTGATTACGCTTCTTCGATTTCTTGCTAGAGGATGAAGTTTGTTGCTTAGAAATTTCCTTAGCAGTAATCTCATAAGTAAGAGCTTTCTCGATGAATTTGGCCAGAGTGGTGCAATGATGATTAAGCAGTTGCATCTGCATACGAGGTTTCAACCTCTTACTGAAATACTTGATCTTATCCGCCTCAGAGTGGATAATGGATGAGGCGACTGGAAGTATCTCCTGAAACTTCTCGGCAATGGCGAGAACATCATCTTCTGCTGAGGGGGCGGGACTGAGTAACTCCGATAACTTGGCCTTCCTGAGTGGGTCCGGATAGTACCTTTCCATCATGAGGGTCTTGAACTGGTCCCAAGTACAAGATCCATCGGTGGGCTTCAGAGATAGCCACCAAGAGTGAGCGCTCTTACCCAGATAGTAAGCCGCAACTAAAACTTTGTGCCCCTCGGGACACTCCACCATAGCAAACAACTTCTCAAAATGTTCAAGCCAGTGAATAATATCCGCCGGCTCAGACGATCCCTCAGAAGTAGGTGGCCTCTGGCGAGAGATGTCGCCAATTATACTACTCACACTCCTCTCTTGCCTCTGAGGTGGCGGCGGAGGTGCCTGTTGATTCTGAGTGGCTGAGTTCTGCATCGTCTCCATCAGACGTGCCATCTGAGTCATTTAGGCCATCATGCCTTGCATAAAAGCGAGTGGATCAACCCGAATACCTTCTGATTGAGCTTTATCTCGGGTACGGCTTCCTGACGGTGAATGATTATTTCCAGGTGAATGAGTGGCGGCGTCGCTTCTCGTTGAATTGATATTATTCCTCGCGTTCGCACGGGTATTCACTCGAGCTCCCGGGTTTCGGCCCGCACCGCGGCCGCTTCCCCTGCGTCCTCTGACAGCTCTATCCATACTGAAGTAGGAAAGTCACATGATAATTATAGATCTCGTATGAATATCGCATTATGATTACGTTATGAAATGATAATAATGAGCACATGCACTCTAACACAATGATTACATGAAGGATCAACTGAAGTGACATGATTATCTGATGAAATTATTGAAATGATCGTCTTGAACAAGTTAACATGATTGATAATACGATCCACAAGATCAACAACTAAATAATGAGATTGACTGAGTGATTAATGAATTAACATGAATCGGCAAGATCCACAAGAAAATGATGAATGAGGATTGTTGTCTGATGAATGGTGAATGAGTGATTCATACTGCGAGAAATTATCAGAAATCTTACTGTTTCTTTGGTCTGAGGGGATCAGCGCTTGCGCAGTGTAACACCCCCGATATATTCAGGAATATTACAGCGCCGTAAATCCTTTACATAAGGATTTACAAGGCTGAAGAATTGAACAGACATTAAGAGATACTAACGAATGGAAATAACGGAATTAAGATACAACAGTTCTGACCAAATACTGAAAGTACAGTTGTTCAACAGGAGCTTAATAATAATACATCACCAAATTCAAATTCAGCATAAATGACTTCGTACTCGAGTACTTATTGAAATAACCAATAAACAATAGACAAATAAACCCGGACGGAACATCACTCTGCACCCTCGTCGTCATGCATCTCCAGTGGTTGTTTCCCCGCTCTCCTGGATCCTGAACATACACAAATGTTCACCCCCGAAGGGGTTAGCACAACGATGCTAGTACAAGTACAATAATCATACAACAATGATATAATCAACAATTATATTGTAACAAGTTTCTCCAACGAGAAATATTCACAACACATATCATATCATAACAGTTTCAACATACTGTTGGTATTCCAACGATCCAGCGCACACAGCTATAGATTCCCATGATGATCCCATCGGACCAACACATGGTGGAACTACCTGTCCAACGATCCAGCGCACACAACTATAGATTCCCATGATGATTCCCGTCGGATCAACGCATGGTGGACATATAATCACAACATATTTACACGATACAATCACATTGTCATAATATAAACAATTCTAATTAGAGTACTTGCCTCGGTTCGTTGACAAGAATAAACTTCAACGAATATCAAAATACTCGAAGGTCGTCCCCTCCGATCAATCACTTGTTAAGCTCGAACCTTAACAAAAGAAATAGCACAGAATTCATTTCGGACGTCTAACCATTCAACAATTACGGTAGTAAGTCCTTAATATGCAATCTGTCTGGATAGCTTAACGCACGCTATGCATCCTATGTAGCGTACGTTAATGCTACTCGTTAGCGCACGCAATACACACAGCCTAGCGTACGCTAACCATGCACGGTCAGTACCTCACTGGTCAGCCGACTGACTCGCCTGATGACTTAGCGCACGCTAAGTTGCAAATGTGGCGTACGCTAAACATACACGATAGCGCACGTTAATTCACGTAGCTTAGCACACGCTAAGAGTGCATGGCAGTTCACTAGAGGGCAGCAGATTATACAAATGGTGATGAAGTAAGCGAATTCCTCAGTGATTTGATGTTTGTTATCCGACTTCATGTTATGATCATAACCCTTATGAATGATCTCAAGGATAATAACAACTTCAAGATGCAAGTATACATATAATCATCATAACACCATAATCCATCTTGATTACAATTCTCATGCGAAGTTGGTGATCTCCGGTTGATGTATTAGATTCTACTATCATTATACATATTCAGACTTCATCTTGAGGTGAACTAACAATTCCAACTTATACGAAAGAATATTTTCTAAGATGATTCTTCCTTTAAGTTCTTATAATATCACCTCCAATTCATGATCACAAAGATAACATAAATCATACGGATTGATAACTTCAGAGTGTTTCTCTCATCATTTGAAGTACTAGGATTCCGACTTCAAGGCTCCAACAATAATATTGTAATTGTAGACATTCCAATCTTATAAACATGATGTTGTTGAATAATTCACTAATGAAATTCAATATCTCGTTAACATGATCATCTTATCCCTTGGAATCCAAATCTAAGACTGGTGATAGGTTGAACATACCTTAATATGCCGAAATCACTGAACCACAAGGTAGAATCCGACTCCGGTTGGTTATGTGCCACTCCAAGGTGCTATTCCACTTCAATGATTACTCCCAAGTGATAACCAATATACAAAGACCAAAAAGGTGTGTTCTAAGTGTGTAGAGGGATTATTACAGCTCTCTGGACTCTCAAGGATGAAGAATGGACGGATGAAATGTAAGCCAAAACGGGTTGTTGTCCCATTTATAATATTCTACATTTTAACAAGTTAGTGCACGCTACTAAGCTTCCTTAGCGCGCGCTAATAATAGTTGACTTCAGAACTGTCCAGGTTCATCCGCGGGAATCTTATCCGGACCCATGTCCCAGCTGGCGCATGTGCTAGCCGTCCCACTCAATAATTGAGTTCTTAGCGCACACAACTCCTACATGCATAGCGTGCGCTAGTAGTAGCCCGATAGCGCGCGTTAAGCTACATTCTTAGCGTGCGCTATCACGAGTTTGCATGAGAAACTTTGCATGTTGTTATACTTATGTACAAAGATATCAATGCAAGAAATATCATACTCCAATAATCAAAACCACAAATCCGAATAATACAGGGTTTGAATACAGATGAAATACACCGTAATAAATCCAGATATTACATACTCTCCTACTAAAAAGGAGTTTCGTCCCGAAACTCAAGACGAAAATAACTCGGGATATCTAGACTTCATATCAGCTTCCGTTTCCCAGGTGGCTTCTTCCATTCCGTGACGTGACCATTGAACTTTGACCAAAACGATTGGTTTGTTCCTCAGCTGCTTAACTTGACTCTCGAGTATCTTGACCGGTCTTTCTTCAAACGTCCCATCCTGCGCGACTTCGATCTCGTCGAAATCAATGATATGACTGGGATCTGGTATATAATTTCGTAACTGGGATACGTGGAACACGTTATGAACATGGCTCAATGACGGCGGCAATGCTAATCTGTATGCCAATTCTCCAACTCTCTCAAGGATTTCAAATGGTCCGATATATCTCGGACTCAGCTTTCCTTTCCTTCCAAAACGAAAGATTCCCCGAGTAGGAGAAACCTTTAAAAGTACGTGGTCTCCCGTACTGAACTCCAAAGGGCGACGGCGTACGTCTGCGTAATATTTCTGGCGACTTTGGGCGGTTAACAGCCTTTCACGAATCAAGGCTATCTTTTCTCGAGTCTGTACGATCAACTCTGGTTCTGTCCCGATCAAGTCTGATGAATCATCCCAACATAGGGGCGATCTACATCTCCTCCCGTATAATATCTCGAATGGTGCCATCTTAATGGAAGCATGCCAACTATTGTTGTAGGTAAATTCAATCAATGGTAGATGAATTTCCCAATCGTTTGACCAATCTAAGGCATAAGCCCTTAGCATATCTTCCACCGTTTGAATGGTCCTCTCGGATTGTCCGTCAGTCTGCGGGTGATAAGCTATACTGAAGTTCAATTTGGTCCCCTAGGACTTATGAACTGCCTTCCAAAAGTGAGAAACAAAACGGCCGTCTCGATCAGAAACAATGGTTTTCGGCGTACCATGCAATCGAACTATCTCCGAAATAAATACTCGCGCCAATTTCTCTGGTCCCCATGTGTCCTTAATGCCTAGGAAATGACCTGATTTGGTTAAACGATCAACTATCACCCAAATCATGTTCATTTCCATCTTGGTTCTCGGCATATTAGTGATAAAGTCCATCGATATGTCCTCCCACTTCCATTCAGGAATTGGGAGCGGCTTCAACATTCCGGCAGGCCGTTGATGCTCGATCTTAACCTGCTGACAAGTAAAGCATTTCGAAACATAGTCCGCTACGTCTTTCTTCATGTTGCCCCACCAGAAATTCTGCTTCAAGTCCTTATACATTTTACTGGTGCCCGGGTGGATAGAATAGGGCGAACTGTGAGCTTCCTTTATAATCGTCTGTTTCAGAATATCAACATCGGGAACGCAGAGTCGGTTCTGAAATCTCAAAACTCCATCATCATGAATTATGAATCCGGGGGCCTTTCCTTTGATCACTTCATCACGTAACCGAATCATCAGAGGATCATCTGCCTGTTTAGATTTGATTCCTTCGGTTAATGATGAAGTTATCTCCATCACGCACAGTTGTCCTTGGACTCTTTGTATCCACACTTCAATTCCTTATCGAATCATCTCTCGTTGAAGGCTAAGTTGGGAGGTCAGCGTCTCCAGCATCTGAATAGAAACAGGCTTGCGGATGAGTGCATCGGCCACTACATTCGCTTTGCCTGGATGATATAAAATCTCCAAGTCATAGTCCTTAATCAGTTCTAACCATCTTCTTTGCCGCATGTTCAATTCTTTCTGACTGAATATGTATTTGAGACTCTTGTGATCCGTAAAGATCTGACAGTGAGTCCCGTACAGATAATGCCTCCAGATCTTCAAAGCAAAAACCACTGCTGCTAGCTCCAAATCATGTGTTGGGTAATTTACTTCATAAGGTTTCAGTTGTCTTGACGCATAAGCGATCACCTTATCATTCTGCATCAATACGCACCCGAGTCCTTGGTTCGAAGCATCACTGTAAACTATAAATCCTCCAGTTCCCTGTGTAAGTGATAGAATCGGTGTCGTCGTCAATCTCTTCTTTAATTCATCAAAGCTATCCTGACACAACTCATTCCACTCAAACTTTTGAGTTTTCTGCAGGAGTCAAGTAAGTGGGCGGGAAATTTTAGAAAATCCTTCCACGAATCGTCGATAATATCCAGCAAGTCCTAAGAAGCTTCGGACTTCTTTCACGTTCTTTGGAGGCTTCCAATCCATAATTGCTTCGATCTTCTGAGGGTCTACTCGGACTCCTTCCGCTGATACCACATGACCGAGAAACATTACTTCCTTTAGCCAGAATTCACACTTAGAGAGTTTGGCGTACAGTTGCTCGCTTCTCAAAAGCTCTAATATAATCCGCAAATGCTGTGCATGCTCTTCCGGGTTCTTAGAATACACCAGGATGTCATAAATGAACACGACCACAAATTTATCCAAATATTCGATGAACACTCGGTTCATCAACTGCATGAATACAGCAGGTGCATTAGTGAGACCAAATGGCATCACTACAAACTCATAGTGTCCGTAGCGAGTTCTGAATGCTGACTTTGGAACATCGATTCCTTAATCCTCGGTGATGGTATCCCGATCTCGATCGATTTTAGAAAATACCGTTGCCCCTTGCAACCGGTCAAACAAATCATCAATCCGTGGCAACGGATACTTGTTCTTAATCGTCATCTTGTTCGGCTCTCGATAGTCAATACACATCAAGCGATCCATCCTTCTTTCGGACAAAAGAATCGGCGCTCCCGGGGTGAAACGCTTGGCTGAATATAGCCCTTGTCCAGTAACTCCTCCAGCTGCTTCTTCAGTTCGTACATCTCAGTAGGTGCCATACGATACGGCGCTTTAGAAATTGGCGTAGCTCCGGGTTCCAGCTCAATGGTAAATTCTACATCCCTTCGTGGAGGTAGCCCAGTTAACTCGTCAGGAAATATATCTGGAAGTTCGTTCACAATAGGAATGGATGAAAGTTCCACAATCTCGTCTTCTTTCTTCATTGCATAGCACCAGTACCCGATACAGCCTTGTTTCAACAATCTGACAACTTTCATCGCTTTGATCAATTTTCCTGAGCTGCCCGGTTTCCATCCCTCAAACAGAATTTCGGAACCGTCGTCAGCGATCAGCGAGATATTCCTCCTTCGGTAGTTTACAATTGCTCCATATCGATTAAGCCAATCGTCTCCGAGTATCAGGTCATCTCCTTGCATTTCTATCACGATCAGATTTGAGAGCCGCTCTCTGCCTCCAAATGATACAGGGAAATTTCTAGTTTCTAAGTTTCCGACAATCCTCTCTCCACTCGGTAAACCAACAACATAAGGTTCACAAGTATGAAAACCGGAAATATTCAAACGATTTATACAAGACAGAGATATAAAAGAATGCGTAGCTCCTGTATCGAATAAAACGCTAATCGGTGGAAAGGATTTGGGCCAGCACGATGCGACAATGAGATCATCGATCGTCTGTCCTTCTCATCTCATACAGACATGGGGGAACAGATCCGGCACTCGATGTCCCCTTTCGGTCCCATTGTCCTCTGCCTCGTCCGCGGCCAAAATTTTGAGGCATCTGAACACTTTGCTGCATCTGTTGGATACTAGCTTCCTTGTGAACTGGCTGTGATGAACGGGTTCCATTATACTTAGTGGCGTCCTTACAAAACGTCGCACGGTGCCCTTCCTGTCCGCACTCAAAACATGTAACTGGAGTGCGCAAACAATCACGCCAAAGGTGGCCTGGGCGACCACAGTTAAAGCACTTCCTAGCTGTATCCGTCGTGGCTGACATTGTTCCGTAATTCTTTCCGCTCTTAGATGGGTGCGTAGGTTTCTTGAAAGAAAAAGAAGATTGGGCCTTGCGGGGACCACTGCTCTTGTGTTCTGTAAAAGTACCAGAGACTTTCTGTTTCTTTGACTCCATAAACTTCTCCATTGCTGCTTCTTTTATTTCGTACGCCAACGCCTTATCCTGGTATTGGCGGAGAGTGGTACATTCAAAACCGGACATGTACCTCTGGATTTCTGGTTTCATCCTCATTTCAAAATGAATCATCATCTCCGTATCTGTTCTGACCAGATGTCGAACAAATGCTAACTGCAGGTTAAACGTCTTAATCGTTTGGGATACGGGTTCATCTGATGGCTGAGCGGAGAAAAACTCCCGAATTTTGGCTTCCCTCACAGGACGAGGGCAATACTGAGCTTCCATCATCATTTTAAATTCCGTCCAATCGACATCATGATCTGCAGGTTGGATAGATTCCCACCACTCGGATGCTTCCCCTATCAGAAAGTACTGGGCAATAGGAGCTCTCCTGTCGTCCGGGTAATTAATTCCAGTAAAAATTTTCTCCAGTTCCTTCAACCAATGGTCCCAAGTGGGAGTCTCGGAAAAGCCGTCAAATTTGGGTGGTTGCATCTTTGCCACCTCTTGTAACCATCGGTCACCTAGATTTCCCATTTCTGGAATCCTTTGTTGTCCATCTCCCTGCTGAATTCCTGCCGCCACTTGCATTCGGTCCACGACCTGAGCGAACTGAGTCATCTGGTTCACGACTTGACGAAGGATTTCTGGTACACCAGGTTCCGGTTCGTTATTAATATATTGTTGCGGCTCGCCTGAGCTATGACTGGCCTGGTTAGAAGGCGACGCTTCCCTTTCAGCATTTCTTCGTCCGCGTCCACGACCGCGACCACGTCCACGTCCGCCTCTCAACATACTGTAAGCATAAATACTCAATATACAGGAAACAACATCGTTCTAATATTCGAGTATAAAGAGACACAACATGTAAAGAACGAGATAGAGTTTAGGAACTTACAACCACCGTTCGCATGAAGACGTAGGCAGTGCAGTGATGTCATTCACAGCCGGTTACCTCAAAAGACATAAATGACCCTTATTTTAACCCAACGGCCAAGATATCCATAATCTTAGCTCCGATACCATATTCTGTAACACCCCCGATATATTCAGGAATATTACAGCGCCGTAAATCCTTTACATAAGGATTTACAAGGCTGAATAATTGAACAGACATTAAGAGATACTAACGAATGGAAATAACGGAATTAAGATACAACAGTTCTAACCAAATACTAAAAGTACAGTTGTTCAACAGGAGCTTAATAATAATACATCATCAAATTCAAATTCAGCATAAATGACTTCGTACTCGAGTACTTATTGAAATAACCAATAAACAACAGACAAATAAACCCGGCCGGAACATCACTCTGCACCCTCGTCGTCATGCATCTCCAGTGGTTGTTTCCCCGCTCTCCTGGATCCTGAACATACACAAATGTTCACCCCCGAAGGGGTTAGCACAACAATGCTAGTACAAGTACAATAATCATACAACAATGATATAATCAACAATTATATCGTAACAAGTTTCTCCAACGAGAAATATTCACAACACATATCATATCATAACAGTTTCAACATACTGTTGGTAGTCCAACGATCCAGCGCCAACAGCTATAGATTCCCATGATGATCCCGTCGGACCAACACATGGTGGAACTACCTGTCCAACGATCCAGCGCACACAGCTATAGATTCCCATGATGAATCCCGTCGGATCAACGCATGGTGGACATATAATCACAACATATTTACACGACACAATCACATTGTCATAATATAAACAATTCTAATTAGAGTACTTACCTCGGTTCGTTGACAAGAATAAACTTCCACGAATATCAAAATACTCGAAGGTCGTCCCCTTCGATCAATCACGTGTTAAGCTCGAACCTTAACAAAATCATGCCGTACGAACGTCTAACAATTCAACAATTACGGTAGGAAGTCCTTAATATGCAATCTGTCTGGATAGCTTAACGCACGCTACGCATCCTATGTAGCGTACGTTAATGCTACTCGTTAGCGCACACAATACACACAGCCTAGCGTACGCTAACCATGCACGGTCAGTACCTCACTGGTCAGCCGACTGACTCGCCTGATGACTTAGCGCACGCTAAGTTGCAAATGTGGCGTACGCTAAACATACACGATAGCGCACGTTAATTCACATAGCTTAGCGAACGCTAAGAGTGCATGGCAGTTCACTAGAGGGCAGCAGATTATACAAATGGTGATGAAGTAAGCGAATTCCTCAGTGATTTGATGTTTGTTATCCGACTTCATGTTATGATCATAACCCTTATGAATGATCTCAAGGATAATAACAACTTCAAGATGCAAGTATACGTATAATCATCATAACACCATAATCCATCTTGATTACAATTCTCATGCGAAGTTGGTGATCTCCGGTTGATGTATTAGATTCTACTATCATTATACATATTCAGACTTCATCTTGAGGTGAACTAACAATTCCAACTTATACGAAAGAATATTTTCTAAGATGATTCTTCCTTTAAGTTCTTATAATATCACCTCCAATTCATGATCACAAAGATAACATAAATCATACAGATTGATAACTTCAGAGTGTTTCTCTCATCATTTGAAGTACTAGGATTCCGACTTCAAGGCTCCAACAATAATATCGTAATTGTAGACATTCCAATCTTATAAACATGATGTTGTTGAATAATTCACTAATGAAATTCAATATCTCATTAACATGATCATCTTATCCCTTGGAATCCAAATCTAAGACTGGTGATAGGTTGAACATACCTTAATATGCCGAAATCACTGAACCACAAGGTAGAATCCGACTCCGGTTGGTTATGTGAATGATTACTCCCAAGTGATAACCAATATACAAAGACCAACAAGGTGTGTTCTAAGTGTGTAGAGGGATTATTACAGCTCTCTGGCCTCTCAAGGATGAAGAATGGACGGATGAAATGTAAGCCAAAACGGGTTGTTGTCCCATTTATAATATTCTGCATTTTAACAAGTTAGCGCACGCTACTAAGCTTCCTTAGCGCGCGCTAATAAGAGTTGACTTCAGAACTGTACAGGTTCATCCGCGGGAATCTTATCCGGACCCATGTCCCGGCTGGCGCATGTGCTAGCCGTCCCGCTCAATAATTGAGTTCTTAGCGCACGCAACTCCTATATGCATAGCGTGCGCTAGTAGTAGCCCGATAGCGCGCGTTAAGCTACATTCTTAGCCTGCGCTATCACGAGTTTGCATGAGAAACATTGCATGTTGTTATACTTATGTACAATGATATCAATGCAAGAAATATCATACTCCAATAATCAAAACCACAAATCCGAATAATACAGGGTTTGAATACAGATGAAATACACCGTAATAAATCCAGATATTACACGCAGGTCACACGTGACGCGAAAGTCCAATGATACTAGTCTGACGAATGATGATTTCAATGAGACATGACTCGGAAGGTAGTATTCAAAACCACACTCCGATACCAACTCTGTAACACCCCAAACTAGGCGGATATTACAGTGCCGTGAACCCCCAACTGGGACCCACCAGGCGAATGAAAATTAATGAATTGGTTAATATAACTGTAGTACCGAACCACATTATATTACCAATTACTCCGATGGGGAGTTTCAAATACAACACACCCAGGAAATACAGAATACATGTATATTTCATATGAAGATAAAATATACAACACTGAATAAAATAAAATCCAAACGGAACTGCAGCGGAAAATACAAATCAAAAAGCATGAACAAATGGACACACTGGCCCCCCTACTAGTATCACTGGGACTCCTCGCCGTCAACGTTCTCTTCCCGTGCCTTTGCCTTGCCATGACCTGAAAACAACATCCCCCAACGGGGTCAGTTACACAGAACAATAATACTCAAGACTTGAACAAAATACAATAATCACATGAATGAGTTATGAAATCAAGTTGCATGATGGGCATCATAGTACGCCACGAATGGGATGTGCAAGTGCACAAGCCTGCCGAGTGACCGACATCCTGCATAAACACCCGCAAAACTTGGCCTAATTAGTCTCACGGAGGCATGTTACCGTGTGCACAGTCCAATATGTCCGGATCCTTACAAACACAATGACCTTAGTGTGCCCGACTAAAAATTCCACACATATACCACCCGGAACGCAATACAATCCCGGAAGGTCACACGAACAAAAGCGACTATGATGAATAATAATGAATAGAAATCCGACAAGGGTCAAGAATGACTTACCGATGTAAAATAATGACACAATGAGTGATAGCTTCAAATGAAATGATTGGAACCGTTGTTCCTCGTGAATTGAATGATTAGTTTGGTAATTATAAATCTCAACATGATTGATATACTATGAATGAATTATATGTATGAATGAACAACCACGAAAGGAATGAGTATCCTTTTAACCGAGTAAGAATTAACTTACACAAATACCGGTGAAGAAAAGTCCTTCCTCGAATAAACATCCTTAGAGGAATTATCGGCAGCTCGAACAACCTTGAATAACACAATTACCAACAATGCGCTTAAATATACGAATCAAGCATGATTACAACCAACTCAAAAGTCGATACAACAATATCCAAAATCATTGGGGCATTCTAACGAATATGTTGTAAACAACCCCCAATTGTTTACGATTAATCTCAAATATATCTAACACCAACCTCCCAACGAGTGATTTAATCCAACAAAACATCTTAAATGACATCAATAATCCAATAGGAATGCACAACTCGGGATTACGACAACATCAAATCGGAAACCCCCAAAATTACAAAAGTCAACCATCAAGGGTTCTTGAATAATTCCCCAAATACTCAACAATTCCGAAAAATACCAACAAATCCATAAGAATCATATGTATCCAAGGTAGATAATCCATATTCAACATATTCCAACATAATAGCAAGCTAACTTGAAGAGATCGATAGGAAAACACTCAAACCCGAAATTCTAGATTCAAGAAATGTTTACCTTGATTTGGTGTGTTGGAGAGGATTAAATGATGATTAATCCGGACTAGAAGCTTGGAGATGATGTTAGATGATTACAGCACGAAAAGATCTTCCAAAATCATCCAAAGTCGCCCAAAAATGCCCAAGGAAGGAGGTGAGATGAAGACATGACGAAATGGGGCTAAATTGTCCAATATGTACTAAACCTAGCTTAGCGCGCGCTAGGTCCCAATATTAGCGTGCGCTAGCGGGTTCACCAGCCAGTCCAGTGAGTTCTGACTGCTTTGTTAGCATGCTCTACAAACTTGGTAGCGTGCGCTAACGCCTTCTCCTTAGCGTGCGTTACCCAAAATTAGCGTGCGCTAACTGATGTTTGATACCCAACAACTGGAGTCCAGAACCTACTGTCCAAAATCTGATCGAGCCTTAGCGCACGCTACACTGATTGCTTAGCGTGCGCTAATAATTTCTCATTTCAGTCTAGTACCTACTGGACTGCCTGTCTCCAAAACGTTAGCGTACGCTGATGTAGAGATAGCGTGCGCTACAACCCACAACTAGCGTACGCTAATTCCCACTCATAGCGTGCGCTACAATTCTCCAATTCAGTCCATTGCCTACTGGACTGCTTGCCACAAATACACTAGTAGCGTGCACTAATGAAGTCTGATAGCATGCGCTACCAGTACACAATTAGCGCGCGCTAAAAATAGTATGTAGCGTACGCTACTCAACACACACACAGGCTGCCAACAATGACGATAATGATAATATTCTCGACTTGAATCTCAAACAATGATGAAAGGCGAATGATAACTGATCTAAGGTTCTAAATACGCCAAACGGTGAACACAATAAACGAACATGAATGATGAATGACTATCAATGAGTGAAAAAATTTATTGATTGACAATTTACTGAATGATAATGAATGAATTTACAATCGGGTATTACAGAGTCCTCTGAGGGGTCGTTACTTATAGTGAGACCCATTGAACACTTTTAGGTTAGCCACTCATCAAGGATGGGACTTCGAGTCCTCTGAGGGATCATAGCTTATAGTGCGAATCCACGGTTAATCATGAGGTATGGATATTCCGTTTGCTTACTATTGATTTATTCACTCAGGTATGCACGTAGAAGCTCCGAGGTTCATGCTTGTTAGCATGGGACGAGAATAACCTTTGGGTGTATGATTGATATGGATGTTTGGGTCTTGGACCCATAATTTATTGTCGGATTATTATTTTTGGAAAACAAATCATTGGGTTGTGACCCTAAAGTGATTTTTGAAAAGATGAGGATTCTCAAATCCTAGATGTATTCTTCTAAAAACTCCCGAGATCTTTAAAACGCTTTACAAGTTGTTTACTTGTTTTATTATTGCCTTTCAAGGTTTTGGATTATCTTGTTCAAATGAAACATCTCGGGAAATCTTTCATTTTTGACTCGATGATTATTCAAATTATTATATTCTTGGAATATGTTGTGTATGGCTCGTATTTGCACTTTATACTTGCACTAGAAAAATAGTGGGATTTTGCTAACCCCCGAGTAATCGGGGGGTAGATTTATGTATTGCATTCAGGTACGTGCAGGTTCATGAGGAGCATAACAAGGGATTGGTACGAAGGATGATGGAAGACAAGTGATACTAATCACATGAGGGCCAGTATTGGGATTTGCTGGTGGAATTGTATTATTCTTTCCGCTGTAATGTTCTCCCATATTATGGGAGTGCTGTTGTATTTTGACCCTTGTGCGGGTACGAGTTTTGTAATAGAGATGTACATAAGTTTAAGTTGTAAGTTATCGATGAAAGACCAAATCGGTCTACTGATTCAGTATTTAGCCATGCTGACATGAGATGTGATGTCTTGTTTTGGTATCTAGCCTAGTAGATTCTTTTTAAAGAGGGTCTACGGTGCTGTAATATTCCCGAATGGGTTGGGGATGTTACAGAATATGGTATCAGAGCTTAGGTAGTGGAAACCTAGGCTGTCGGGTCAAGTCGAGTATTGTTGAGTCTTGTCTTGTCGGATTTTTCTGACTAAATCGTATCGCGACGCGTCGTCTGAGTTGTCGGTCATGATTAGTATCGTGGTGCAACCATCATCTTCGTGCAACCTATGGATGTAAGTCTCCTCTTTTCTGTGTATTGTCTTTGTTTCATGACTTTGTTTACATGTGTGTCATGGAGATGCAATTCGTATTTGATATATGTGGCATATTACGTATGTAATGAACTGGATATGATGAATTAGACACCAAGTGGTGTAGAGTGATATGAAACCTTGAACATTGATGTGTTCCAGGATATGTATCGACGGTAGGGTTTGTTGAGAAACTCATATAGATGGTGTTGACGTGTATTTGAATCTAGTACTCATGGGTTGTGTTTAATGAATTGATAATCTTGAATGTTGTATAAACATATGTTTGAGAATTGGTTGTGTTTGACAAATTGTTCTTATTTGCTACAAATGTGTTTTCGTTGGTAATCATGTCTGTTGCGTGCGTATTTGAAAACGCTTTTCTGAAAATTTATAGACTTGAGTATGTTTATGGTAAATCAATAGTTCAAAAAGTTTTGACGACGTGGTCAAGCGACGGTTTCGTGTGGATTTTTAAAATTGTTTGGATTTGGCGAGCCGGTCTTGTATTCTCGAATGAAACCTTACGACGGTATTTGAAAAATGTGTTTTGAAGTATTTTGGATATTTTGTAAATCGTTACCGTCGTTGATATTTTCTTTGTCGTGTTGGAAAGATTTTCGAAAATGATATTTAAACGTATCGTTCTTATTTTCAAATAATACGAGTACACGATTTTAAAATTCTTTCGCACCATAATATTTTTATATTCCAAAATAAAAATGTGATTTTTACTTTCAAAGATAAATAGTGAAAGATGAAAAATCATACTCGACTTAAACTTTAAATTTGGATTGGAAAAATTTTCTGTATAACCAGCTAACGCACGCTAATCTTATCGTTAGCGCGTTAATGAACCTGGGCTGAATTGTGGACTGAATTGAGTTACTTAGCGCACGTTAAGATGCTATGTGTGCGTAACATGGAATTATCGCTTAAGAGTTAGAGACTAGAGATTAAACTAAATCGATTGCTTGTAAGTCCGAGTGGTTTGATTTATTGTCGTGTTACCATTCTCGTTGGAGAATTATGGTTGTATACCTGAATACTACGATGTTGCGTGATAACATGTGGTTACCTTATGTGTTGTTATTTGAGATGATGATAAGTGATGACATGGTCATTTCCGATTTATGGTTTTGCAAAGGTTTTCAAAACAAACAGTTATGAACTGTGGTTCTAGTATTGATAATGTTGACTCAAAGTATTTTGATGATGTTCGTATTCAAAACATTTAACAAAATCTATCCCATCGAGCTGCTATTGAAGGAAAATCATGTTCTTAGCGCACGCTACAGTCTGTATGGTAGCGCACTCTATCGAGGGAAAAGTCACCTGCAGTCAGGCAAGTAATCTGCAGTCTAATGGAGTCACCTCATGGATAGCGCATGCAAAATACAAAATATCAGCGCACGCTAAGCTGTTAATCTTAGCGCACGCTATCATCTATTTATAGCGCACGCTATCGCACTCAAGGCAGAGAGACAGTAAGGTCTGTACAGAAAAAGGAAAAGCATTTGCGCACGCTACGGACGTACACTTACGTACGCTATTCAGAGGTCTTAGCGCACATTACATATCATATCTTGCGCATGCTACCGGAAAGTATTTTGGTAGTACAGTAGGGTCTGGACTCAAATCAAAGGAAGCTATTACGTACGCTAATCAAGCTAACGTACGTTATTTGGAAAAGTTGTAGCGCACGCTACAATACATGTGTTAGCGCACGCTAAGCGTTCAAACTCCTACCATTAGTCAACTTATACGTTGGAACGCAAACGTCAAAAAGGAGATCCTCAAAATCCGGAAGGCTAACATTAAATAATGTTAACGCACGCTAATGTATATGTACTAGCGCACGCTACGTATATTTTATCTGTTGGAAAAGAGACGTTGGGGAGACAAACCGACAAGTTTCAACAATCAAAAGTAAAGACCTGTTGACCGACGATAACGCACGCTACAGAAGACCGACTAGCGCATGCTAGACATATATTATGACCGTTGGTACAATTTAATGACCGTTCAGATCAGTCAAGTCAAAGCTCGTTAGCGCACGCTATGAAGGATTATTAGCGCACGCTAATAATATTTTTTTCAGTATATGAAGAAGGACTTGATACTATAAATGCCCATAGGACTTGGGTATCTCACACACAACTTCAAGCATTCAAGTATAAAAGCAATTAAAGCATTCTTGAGCTCATATTTCTATCTATTATTGCATTCTAAGTTGTGAGGAGAAAGATACAAAGAGTGATACATCTTGTAATATTTATTATACTTTGTATTCTTTCATTTGGTTGTGAGTGTTGCATCACTCATACAAGAGCGTTAGAGAAATGAATTAAGAGTCACTAATCCGGTGTTATTAGGATCTTTGATCCGGTATTATTAGGATTACACTCCAATATTCGTAATTAAGGATTATCTAGTTTCGATAGAACACTAGATAAACAAAAAAAAATTTGAGAGTGGTTGTGCTTGGACCAATAGAAGACAAGCGGTTGTAACGGTTGTTGTACTCGGACCGATCGAAGACGAGTCAAGTGTGTGGTTGTTCTTGAGCCAATAGAAAAAGAAGTCGGAGAGAGGACGTAGGCAAGTTGTCGAACCTCTATAAATCTTTGATTCTTTTACTTTCCGCACTATTTTCTTTTATTCGCGAGAAAGTTCGATATTCCACATTACCACTATTCAACCCCCCTTCTAGTGGTGAATTTATCTCTTCAGTTGGTATCAGAGCGGGTCTCTTTTTAAAGGTTTAACCACCTAAGGGAAAAAGATCCGCAAATGGCACTTCTTGGCCAAATCGAAGGAAATGCTCTCAACTGTCCTCCTTTCTTTGACGGTTCCAATTTCATGACATGGAAAAAGAAAATGGCTATATTCGTTCAAGCCTATGATATTGAAATTTGAAAAGTCATTGCACTTGGTCCGAAACTTGCCAAGAAAGAAGATTGATCGTTGAAAAAGTTCGACGAGTTCAACGACGATGACTGGAGGAACACACACATCAATTCACGTGCTACTCAACTTCTCTATTGCGCCCTTAATCCCGAAGAACTCAATAGGATATCTTCCTATGAAAGCGCAAAGGAAATTTGGGAAATCCTCGAAGTAACTCATGAAGGAACCGCCCAAGTTAAGGAGACTAAAATCAACATGCTTTTTCATGACTACGAACTATTCTCCATGAAGGACGAGGAAACGATCACCCATATGTTAGATCGGTTCTCGGCTATAACCAATAGACATGTATCATTCGGAATGCCTATATCTAGTAGCGAAAAAGCTAAGAAAATTCTTCGCTTGTTGCCACGTGAATGGGATGCCACGGTTACCGCGATCATGGAGTCCAAAGATCTCAACAATCCCGAGTATAGCGCCCTCATCGAGTCACTCATCAATTATGAGATAGTTCTCAAGTCTAGAGGTACCAAACCAAAGCCTCGTGAAAAGGTAGTCGCATTCAATGTTGATAGCGATGTTGAGGAAGATGTTCCCGAGGATGAAGACGACGAGGAACTTGCTCTCTACGCCAAGAACTTTAGAAGGTATAAAAATCTAATTCAAAGAAGGCAAAATTTCCTTGGTCGGGATGGTAAGGCGGAACAAAAGAATAATAGCTATATTCCTATAAAGAAGTTCGACAATAATTGTACGAAATGCGGTCAAGCCGGTCACTATGTCAAGTATTGTCGAGGATCCTCTTCAAAGCCTCAAGTCGAAAGATTCAAAAAGAAGGAGGTTCTAATCGCGTCTTGGAGTGGCGACGAGGAGGAGATTGAAAGATCTCTCGATGCTAATCTCGCATTTATTGCACTCAACTCCGAAAGCAATATCGAGGTAAGCTCTAAACTTAATGATGATGAATATGATAATTTCGATTTTTGCGATTCACAAGAAGTTCATCATGACGATGAGTTATTAACTGCGTTTGAATCTTTAAACATAGAATACGACGAGATGATTAAATTAAATATGTTTTTAAAGAGGAAAATAAAATCTTTAGAACTCGAAAAATCATCTCTTCAAAACAAAGGCAAAACTATTGAACTCGACCATACCTCATGCCTTGAAAAAGAAAATGTTTTGAAAATTGAGTTGACAAAAACTCAAAAGGAGCTAAAATATATTTTGAAAAAATTTACTCTCGGAAACGAGAAATTCGAAAAGCTCTTATCCATTCAAAAATCTCCATTGTTAAAACACGGCCTTGGTTTCGACCAGTTTAAAAGGGAACAATCCCTTATCAATCTTGACAAAATAAAGAAAACTGAAGCCGAGAATTCAAAAACTCCTTTCAAACAACGAGTTCATGATAACGCTCATTCAAAGTTAAGAACCATCAAAGTTAAATAAATATGGGTTCCAAAAGGGACAATTGTTCCTAATTCTATAAGTATCGTTAACTTTGGAGGACCCAAAAGGGCTTGGGTACCGAAACAACTGAAAAACACTATTTTTGTAGGTACCGACACCAAGAAAAAGAAAGTGGTACATTGATAGTGGATGCTCAAGGCACATGTGCGGCTCCGAGGACTTATTTGAAGACCTCGAATATCAAGAACAAGGACATGTGATCTTTGGCTACAATCAAAAGGGAAAGATTAAAGGCATCGGAAAAGTCGGTAAGGAATCTTCTCCCTCTATCAACAAAGTATTATTTGTTGAAGGTTTGCATCACAACTTACTTAGCGTTTCTCAACTATGTGATGAAGGTTTTAAAATTCTCTTCGAGCAAACTCATTGCACGGCATTTAGAAATAATAAAATTGCATTCATCGGTTTGAGATGTGGAAACATTTATATTGTTGATCTTAATGATAAAAGTTCATTTAATGAAAAGTGCCTTATTACTTTGGATGATAATGCATATTTATGGCATCGTAAATTGGGGCATACATCTCTACACATCATTTCTATTTTATCTAGACACGATCTTGTCCGTGGTTTACCCAAACTCAAATTTGATCGGAAGCATTTGTGTGAATCATGCATAAAAGGGAAACATACTCGAGAATCTTTCAAACCAAAATTCGAGGTTTCCGCTAGTCGTATTCTTGAACTTGTGCATATGGATTTGATTGGACCATCTAGATATGTTAGTCTAAATGGTAAGCTTTATACTTTGGTCATTGTTGATGATTATTCCCGTTTTACTTGGGTTAGATTTATTGCTCATAAAGTTGATACATTTTCCTAGTTTTCCAAATGGTGTCGTTTGGTGCAAAATGAGAAAAATCTTTCTATAATTTCAATTCGCACCGATCCCGAAGGTGAATTTGATTGCACTCCGTTTGAGCTTTTATGTGACAAATATGGTATTAATCACAATTTTTCGGCTCCTAGAACGCCTCAACAAAATAGGGTTGTTGAAAGGAAAAATCGATCTTTGGAGGAAATGTCAAGGACTATGCTTAATGAATACTCTCTTCCACAATACTTTTGGGCCGAAGCAATTTTTACGGCATGTTATGTGATTAACCGAGTTCATGTTCGTAGAACTAACCTTAAAACTCCGTATGAATTATGGAAGGGCAAAAAGCCAAATATATCTTATTTCCATACTTTTGGTTGCAATGGTTTATCCTAAATAATGGTAAGGATAACTTGGGGAAATTTGATGCTAAATCCGACTCCAGAATATTTCTTGGTTATGCAACAAATAGCAAAACATATCGTGTTTATAACATTAGAACAAATAAAGTTGAAGAATCCATTCATGTTAAATTCAACAATATGATCTCACCCCCGAGAAAGGTAGAATATTTTGATGATGCAGGTATTTTTCCGGACTCTCATTCCTCAAACGAAATGGAGAAAATTTCGGAAATCCAAAAGAAGACAATCGAGAGTGTACTGAAAGATTGGAGGCACATCAAAGACCATCCAAAAGATCTTGTGATTGGAAACATTGAAGACGGTGTTCAAACTCGAAGGAGAACCATCGAATATATGGCTCATTGTGCTTTCGTATCCGAAATAGTTCCCAAGAATATATCCGAGGCTCTTGATGATGAAAGTTGGATGATGGCAATGCAAGAGGAGCTTGTACAATTCATGCACAATAATGTATGAATTTAGTTCCCGCTCCTAAAGATAAAACAATTATCGGAACTAAATGGGTGCACAAAATCAAGAGTGACGAAGACGGTTACCCAATTCGAAATAAATCTCGTTTGGTCGCACAAGGGTATAATCAAGAGGAAGGCCTTGATTACGAAGAAAGTTTTGCTCCTGTGGCTCGACTCGAAGCCATCCGTTTGTTATGTGCATTTGCCGCTCACAAAAAGATTAAACTATTTCAAATGGATGTGAAAAGTGCATTCTTGAATGGCTACATTCAAGAAGAAGTCTATGTCAAGCAACCTCCCGGTTTTGAAGATCATCAATTTTCGGATCACGTCTACAAGCTCAACAAGGCACTCTACGGGTTGAAACAAGCACCCCGAGCATGGTATGATCGTTTAAGTCAATTTTTAATTGCAAATGATTATAAAAGAGGTAAAGTCTATAATACCTTGTTTGTGAAAATATTGAATAATGATATACTTGTTTGCCAAATCTATGTTCATGACATTGTTTTTGGAGCTACTAACTAATCATTGTGCCAAGATTTCTCTAATCTTATGAAAGGAGAGTTCGAGATGAGTATGATGGGAGAATTAACATTCTTCCTCGGGCTTCAAATCAAGCAATGCGAAGATGAAATCTTTATTCATCAAACAAAGTACTCAAACGATCTCCTAAAGAAATTCAAAATGGAGAGTAGCAAAGTGATTTCAACGCCAATGTCCTCATCATTAAAGCTTGAAAAAGATGAAAATGGAAAATCCGTAGATCAAAAATTATATCGAGGTATGATCGGATCTTTGCTATATTTGATTGCTTCTAGGTCAGACATAATATTTGCTACATGCCTATGTGCTCGATTCCAAGCTAATCCTAAGGAATCACATTTAATTGCTTGTAAACGCATTTTTCGTTACTTGAAAGGGACCATCGGACTAGGTCTATGGTATCCCTTTTGCTTGGACTTTAATTTGATTGCATATAGTGACGCCGATTTCGGCGGATGCAAAATTGATAAAAAGAGTACTAGTGGTACATGTCATTTCATCGGTTCATGCTTAATATCTTGGGGAAGTAAAAAGCAAACCAGTGTAGCGTTGTCTACAGCTGAGGCCGAATACGTTGCTGCAGGGAGTGCCTGTGCTCAGGTACTATGGATTAAAAGTCAACTCCGCGACTACTAAATTTATTTTGAAAATACCCCCATATTATGTGATAATACTAGTGCTATTAATCTGAGTAAAAATCCCGTGTTGCATAGTAGAACTAAGCATACAGATATTAGACATCATTTTTTACGCGATCATGTGCAAAAGAAAGATATCTGCTTAATTTTTGTCGGGACGAAGGACCAACTTGCTGATATATTTACGAAACCTCTTCTCGAGGAATCATTTAATACTATTCGTTTGCAACTTGGTATGGGACATCTAGACAATTTTTGAAATTAGTTTTCTACTCGAGAAATCAATATTTTTGAAACGTTCCATTCGCTAGCGCGCGCTAGCTTCACTCTTTTAACGCGCGCTAAATTTTGTCTTCGATAGCGTACGCTAATCCCTTATCACTTGCGTGCGCTAATTAAAATCTCCTTATTTCGATATTTGCTACTGGACAGTCCAGTGAGCTACCCATATATTCTTAACGTACGCTAATTATACACCCTTTGCGTACGCTAATTAAACCGGCTCAGTTCACTATATAAACCCTGTTCAGCCCAGAAAAATTCCCATCATCTCATAACGTACGCAAACTCTCCAGATCCCCTTTCAGCAAGAACCCTAGCCGTAAAATTGACTCATTCAAATCCCGATTTCTTCTACAATCTTTCAATTCCTTTCAGATTTATGTCGAGCAAGGGCCGCAAAGCTATGGAGAAGACTTACAAAAACGCAAAACGCCCTCGCGATCCAGAATACGACGCATCCCGCTTCGTGTCATATACCGCGTCAAAGGTTTTTTCTGAAATTCTTCCTCAGGAGCAGTTAACGGATTGTTACTTCTTCAATTTTCCAAGCCTGGAACGGGCGAATGTTGTCATCTCTGATTTTTTCTCCTCCATTGGAATTGCTCGCTTTGTTGAATGTAAGGAACCTATCTTTCCCGAGCTTGTTCGTGAATTTTATGCGAACCTTCACATTGCTGAGAGTGAAGGTTCCTCATCTCTAGTCTTAGGGAGTTTGGTTGGAGGAACGGTAGTAAAAGTCTCTTCGGAGATTTTGACTCAACTTTTTGGGTTGTCGTCCGATGGTTCTTCGTGTTCTGGGAAATCGATATCTGAGGAGTCTGGAGTTAGGGAGATTGATGTCAAGGAATTTCTGAGTTCGAAAGCCGTAATCGACATCACCGACGAGTCTTTTGAGAACAACGATTTCGGAATTAACATTCGACTTCTTTTGGTTGCACTCACAAAATGCATAATGCCCAAAGTTAACACGCAGCATAAGTTAGTCGGAGTCGATAAACATGTTGTGTACCGAGTGCTGAACGATGACAAAGTTGATTTTGCCGCGATCGTCACAAGCTGGATGAAGGTTAAGGGCGACCTCTTTCGATCGAAGAATTATGCTTCTCGGTTCCGCAAGGTTGGAATGCCGTATGGTTCCATCCTAACAGCGATCTTCAAATTTCATCACATGGACTTGACGAAGGACAAAGCCGTTCCCGTATCACTCGGCCATGAGATCTCGGATTACTCGCTCAAAGCCATGCACTATGTCCGAACGATCAACCGGGGCTGGATTCTCTTTCCATATCTTCATGAAGACGACCAAGTGGAGAAAGGGACTCGTATGCCTACACCGAAAGAGCGAATCACTCGACGAGGGCCTCACACCCTTCGGGAAATGCAAATCGGAGAATTCGTGAGGAAGCCCACTTCTAAGGGAAAGCGTCCGATGCGAGAGACTCTTACCGAGGAATAGGAGAGTGACCTCGTTTCACGGATGCGCAACATCGAGACTTCACAAATGGAGATCCGTGAAGACGTTCGTTCTTTTCGCTCTGAAGTTCAAGGAGTGCGTGGGCTGCTTGAAGACTTCATTCACTTCACTCATCCATCGTTCCCGCTTCCACCGTCCTCATCCGAGCACGCACCCTAGTTTTAGGACATTGATTCTCGTTGTAGCGACTTTTATTTCATATGTTTTTGATGTATCGTGCCTTGGATATATATATATATATATGTGTGTGTGTAATGCTTGAACTATTTGCAATGAAATACGCATTTCTCTTCGTTTGGTTTTCATGTAGTTTGGTGTTTGTTAATTGTATGTTCTCGTTTTGGCAAATGGCATTTGGTTGGTATCATATCTTATACGCAACGAGATAGGGGGAGTCCTTTTTTTTGTTTATGTCAAAAAGGGGGAGAAACACTCCAAAAACCGGAACGTACTAACATATCGAACAAGTTACCTTGATTCGAAATTTTTTAAAACCGTTTTTGCAGGTATATATTAAATGTTTTGACATCATCAAAAAGGGGGAGATTGTTGACTCAAAGTATTTTGATGATGATCGTATTCAAAACATTTAACAAAATCTATCCCATCGAGCTGCTATATTGAAGGAAAATCATGTTCTTAGCGCACGCTACAGTCTGTATGGTAGCGCATGCTATCGAGGGAAAAGTCACCTGCAGTCAGGCAAGTAATCTGCAGTCTAGTGGAGTCACCTCATGGATAGCGCATGCAAAATACAAAATATCAGCGCACGCTAAGCTGTTAATCTTAGCGCACGCTATCATCTATTTATAGCGCACGCTATCGCACTCAAGGCAGAGAGACAGTAAGGTCTGGACAGAAAAAGGAAAAGCATTTGCGCACGCTACGGACGTACACTTACGTACACTATTCAGAGGTCTTAGCGCACGTTACATATCATATCTTGCGCACGCTACCGGAAAGTATTTTGGCAGTCCAGTAGGGTCTGGACTCAAATCAAAGGAAGCTATTACGTACGCTAATCAAGCTAACGTACGTTATTTGGAAAAGTTGTAGCGCACGCTACAATACATGTGTTAGCACACGCTAAGCGTTCAAACTCTTACCGTTAGTCAACATATCCGTTGGAACGCAAACGTCAAAAAGGAGATCCGCAAAATCTGGAAGGCTAACATTAAATAATGTTAACGCACGCTAATATATATGTACTAGCGCACGCTACGTACATTTTATCCGTTGGAAAAGAGATGTTGGGGAGACAAATCGACAAGTTTCAACAGTCAAAAGTGAAGACCTGTTGACCGACGATAACGCACGCTACAGAAGACCGACTAGCGCACGCTAGATGTATATTATGACCGTTGGTACAGTTTAATGACCGTTCAGATCAGTCAAGTCAAAGCTTGTTAGCGCACGCTATGAAGGATTATTAGCGCACACTAATAATACTTTTTTCAGTATATGTAGAAGGACTTGATACTATAAATGCCCATAGGACTTGGGTATCTCACACACAACTTCAAATTCAAGTATACAAGCAATCAAAGCATTCTTGAGCTCAGATTTCTATCTATTATTGCATTCTAAGTTGTGAGGAGAAAGATAAAAAGAGTGATACATCTTATAATATTTATTATACTTTATATTCTTTCATTTGGTTGTGAGTGTTGCATCACTCATACAAGAGCGTTAGAGAAACGAATTAAGAGTCACTAATACGGTGTTATTAGGATCTTTGATCCGGCATTATTAGGATTACACTCCAATATTCGTAATTAAGGATTATCTAGTTCCGATAGAACACTAGATAAACAAAGTTTATTTTGAGAGTGGTTGTGCTTGGACCAATAGAAGACAAGCGGTTGTAACGGTTTTTGTACTCGGACCGATCGAAGACGAGTCAAGTGTGTGGTTGTTCTTGAGCCAATAGAAAAAGAAGTCGGAGAGAGGACGTAGGCAAGTTGCCGAACATCTATAAATCTTTTCCGCACTATTTTCTTTTATTCGCGAGAAAGTTCGATATTCCGCATTACCACTATTCAACCCCCCTTCTAGTGGTGAATTTATCTCTTCAGATAAAATAGCCCGAGGTACCAAAAGTACTTTCAAATTTTCTTTTTCAAATAAACATACAGATTCAAAGATTTTCAAATGATATTATTTAAATGGATACCTCGTGGAGTTTGTAAAGGAATGTTAACAATGAGTGGCTACCATGTGTGGTATATTATGGTCGTGATTGTAACAATAATGGTTGTTAATTCTCTGTTGATATGGTCATGTGATCCGTGAGTTATGACCATAAGTTTCAATTGTTACAGTTGTAATTTTTGTATCCGTGTAATTACCCGGAGTGGATATTTTTATCGTGTTACTATTTGTCGCCTTATGTTGATATGTTGTGCTGAGTTGGCACTTTGGTATGTTGTTTTGCGATGTCATGTTTCATCGTGTTGAGTGGGTATCTGTTCAGTATGCCGAGAGGCAGAGGTCGTGGTCGTGACCGTGGTACATGTGGTCATGGAGATCGGATGCAGGACCAAGAGGATATTACCGGTAATGGCATTGACATTGATGTTGCTACTATATTGCAACAAGCAGCGACACAGATGACTCAGTTGACCCAGACGGCTCAACATAACACAGATGTGACCCAGAATGTCGGCGCAAACCAATGGCTACGAGAAGTGGTTCGTATGAATGCCCCTTGTTTCGCTGGTGCTGTGGATGCATTGGGTTGGGATGGTTGGCTTTTCCAGTTGGGAAAGATATTCGAGGCAGTTGATTGTCCCAAAGAACGAAAAGTACCTATCGCTCAGTACCTTCTTGACAGAGATGCCGCTAATTGGTGGGAGGCTGTTAAGCCTCGGATCGTGTTGTCACGTGGACGGAATTTCATGAATTAATGGAAGCCGAGTTTTGTCCGGAACCGATCAGAGAGCAGAGAATTCGTGATTTTTATTTGGCCAAACAGCTAGATGTATCGATGTCTCAAGCTATCATCAGTTATAGCAAACAACTCAGTTATGTACGGGATCAAATGAGGAAAGAGGAAGATAAGATCCGTCATTTTGACATGCGGATGAAGTTGAAGATTTGCAGGTATATGGCGGGATTCACTTGAACTATGTTGAGAGGATATCAGAATCGAACACTAGTCTACGAACTAGCCTCATCATCGACTGAGCATATGCCCGAGTCGAAGAAGCAGAAGATGGTTGATTATTTTCCTATCAGTTCAGAAGTTGGAGTTTCTAAACTACAACATCGTGGTCTTTCTGCCGTGAAGCTCCATCGCTCGACGAGTGGAACCGAGAGTTCCAAGTCATCATCGTCGACTCCTGGTAAGGCCAGTAGATGTTTCAATTGTAATGTTCCGGGTCATGTTTGTGGATATTGTCCTTCCCCGCCAGTAACATGTTACAAGTATGGGCTCGAGGGGCATAGAATCCAGTTTTGCGAGTTGATTGTTGAGTCTCCTGAGACCCGGACTTCAACACCGATATCAGGATCGACTCTTTGAAATCATTGAGAGATGTTATCTGTCAGTTGTTGCTATGTTGTTGCCTTATTTTCGTGTTTTAAGTTTTGGGGATGAAACTTCTTTTTAAGGAGGGTAGAATGTATATCCGAGAATTTCATTTTCGGTTACTTTAAATTAATTGTCGGTTGTACCAGTTGTTTTATTCCGTTGATGATTATTTGGAAATTTTCCCTATGTTGTGCACTGTATGATATACCGTGTTGTGTTGAATTTCCGGAACTGTCCTACCGCCTTTGTAGTAGGCATAGCGCACGCTAATTGTAGTAGTGTAGCGCGTGCTAATACTTGGTGATAGCGCACGTTATTGTGGCACGTAGCGCACGTTACATGGATAGGCCGAGACAGTCCAGAAGCTACTGCATTCGACTAGGGAGTTCGGCAGCGCAAGCTATGCAACTCTATAGCGTGCGCTAAGGTGCAGCAGTTGGCACACGCTACGGTGAGAGTAGTGCACGCTAACTGGTAGTTCTGGGGCAGTCCAGAAGCCACTGGACTGAAATTGGGACTCGTTAGCGCATGCTATGCTAACTAGTAGTTCTGGGGCAGTCCATAAGCTACTGGACTGAAATTGGGACTCGTTAGCACATGCTAGTATTCGTGATTAGCGTATGCTAACTGTGCTTTTTGGGAAGACGTTGATTCGATAGCGCACGCTAATCTGGGGTGATTAGCGCACGCTAAGCTGTCCAGTATATATACTGGATAGCAGATTATTTTTCTCATTTCTCACTTCTTTCTCCTCTCTTCCGTGGGTTTGAGACGAGAATCCCTAGGGTTGATGACCTTGGTCGATTTTTGCTCCATCCAAGGTGTTTTGTAGAGTTTTAGGTGATTATAACATCATCTAGTCCATTGTTCTTCGTCGGATCGAGGTATTTTTCTTGATTTCCCTAGAGTTGACTTTTTGGAGATTTATTCTTGATTTCGTATTTAATCCAATTTTGATGAATCGATTGGTGTTAAATGATGTTGTTAAGCATGTTCTATGGATTGTATATCCATATCTTCTATTCGCTCGACCCGATTGATGATTTTAGTGTTCTTGAGGAACCGTGAACATTTAATGTTCGATTAAATATTCATATGAGTTTTCCTTCATTGGTTTGAGGCGATTTCCATTGTTATTGGTCTTGATCCTCATTGTGATCTTGTTTTCGTTGTGTCTTGCGGAAGTTGTAGGTGTTCGAGGTTTTCCGGTCGAGCCGCGTTCGTCGGAGTTTTCGGTATCGATTATCGAGGCAAGTATCTTGCCCATACATTTCGTGTTTCGTAGATGTAATAATTGATAATCGACTATGTGTGTTTACTTGGAGTACTCATAACGAACTTTCAAGAGGATTGATATAGTCCCATTAACGGCTTTCTTTCAAAACGCTCGAGTGCATTGCGAATAAATAAGTTCTACGGATATGTGTATTGTGGTTGCGAATTGGAATATATTGCCCTCGTGCTATGTGATTATAAAATTCCTCTTCCCTTGTTAAGGGTTGTATGCTCGAATATGTATTCATTTGATGAGTGCACAAATGTTGTGTTTGTAATACTTATTGACCCCTTTGTAAGGAGGTGGCATTATTCGGTATCGTTCAAGAAGTATATCTCCTCATGGTACGTGATCGTTTGTAAGTGATGTTATACCGGTAGGTTTGTTGAGACCTCCGGGACATGTCCTTATTAGTACGGGTCGAGTTTTACCATAGGGTTATCCAAACTGGGTATGTCTCGAGGAGACTCCGAGGTTCGTGCTTGTTATCACGATGCCAGGATAATTTATGGGCGTATTTTTGGACATGTTACATACTCGTCATGGGTTATCCAAACCGGGTATGTCGTCGCGAGACTCCGAGGTTCGTGCTTGCTAGTACGATGCCAGGGTAACTATGAGTGTATATTATATGTCCGTCGTGGAATTCTAATATTTGAGTTGTTTGCTTGACAATTGTCATGGTGATGTGTGTTTCGCTCAGGGATTGGACTTCATGTCCTCTGAGGGGTTATTACTTATAGTGCGACCCATTGAACACTTTTGAATTAACCACTCAGGAATGGGACTTCGAGTCCTCTGAGGGATCATAGCTTATAGTGCGAATTCACGGTTAATCATGAGGTATGGATATTCCGTTTGCTTACCATTGATTTATTCACTCGGGTATGCACATAGAAGCTCCGAGGTTCATGCTTGTTATCATGGGACGAGAATAACCTTTGGGTGTATGATTGATATGGATGTTTAGGTCGTGGACCCGGAATTTATTGTCGGATTATTATTTTGGGAAAACAAATCTTTGGGTTGTGACCCTAAAGTGATTTTTGAAAAGATGAGGATTCTCAAATCCTAAATGTATTCTTCTGAAAACTCCCGAGATTTTTAAAACGCTTTACACATTGTTTACTTGTTTTATTATTGTCTTTCAAGGTTTTGGATTATCTTGTTCAAATGAAACATCTCGGGAAATCTTTCGCTGAGTTTTGACTCGATGATTAGTCAAATTATTATATTTTTAGAATATGTTGTGTATGGCTTGTATTTGCACGTTATGCTTGCACTAGCAAAATAGTGGAATTTTGATAACCCCCGAGTAATTGGGGGGTGGATGTCTGTATTGCATCATCTTGTGATCGTTGTCGTTTGTGATTAATTGTGTTTTGGAGGCTAATCTCGGCTAGTGCTCGATGGGTAAGCTTGGGGCTTGCACCTTCGCGGTTGGTTTCCCAACACCTACAGTTCAGTAGGTCACGGTCATGTTGATGATCTAATTATGGGTAAGTTTGGGGCTTGAACCTTTGCGGTTGGTTTCCAACACCTACACTTCAGTAGGTCACGGTCACTGGGTGATCTCATTATAGGTAAGTTTGGGGCTTGAACCTTCGCGGTTGGTTTCCCAACACCTACAATTCAGTAGGTCACGGTCATTGGGTGATCTCATTATGGGTAAGTTTGGTGCTTGAACCTTCGCAGTTGGTTTCCCAACACCTACAGTTCAGTAGGTCACAGTGATCTCATTATGAGTAAGTCTGGGGCTTGAACCTTCGCGGTTGGTTTCCCAGCACCTGCAATTCAGCAGGTCACGGTCATTGGATGATCTCATTGTGATACAGATTCGGATGTATGGCATCGGCCCCTCATGTGATACAGCTTCGGGCTGTTTGGCTTCGGCCATTGTGATGATTTGTAGCTTCGGCTGAGTGGCTTTCAGGCCATTGTGATATTTTGCAGCTTCGGCTGAGGGCTTTTAGTCCATGTGTGATGTATTGGTGTTTCTGTTGGAGCCTTCGAGCATTGTGGTTTGTATCTATTTCAGCTTTGGTTTGGTTTACCTTCGGGTAATTCGTTGTTGTGTTCTATCATGTTTGTCAGTTGGGAGTACTCTCCAGTTTGTCAGTTGTCGTTATTTTATGTTATCCGAGTAGGGCTCGTGGATGTTGTTGTATTTTCATTTTGGCCATGTAGGCCCGTCATTGTCATTGAAATTCCACATCGAAATATCGTGTCGGATATCATAGAATGGACTGTGCTTTTCCTTGTTGGTCAGTTTGATGTAATTTAGTCGTGTTCTCCTGGTGGATCTTTTGGTGTGGGGTCCACAACACTGTAATAACCCAATGGGATTTGGGAGTGTTACAGTCGATGCGTTGTCAAGAAGGTATGTATTACTTAATACGCTTTCTTGTAAATTGTTGGGTTTTGAGCTTTTAAAAGGGACTTATGTGGGAGATAAAGATTTTGACAAAATATATGTTGCTTGCGAAACAAAAAATGTGGATAAATTTTATCGGGATGATGGATTTTTGTTCCGTGAAAATAAACTTTGCATTTCTTTTTGTTCGACACGAGAGTTGTTAGTAAGGGAAGCACATAGTGGGGGATTAATGGGACATTTTGAAATTGCCAAAACTTTTGAAATATTGCACGAACACTTCTTTTATCCTAAAATAAAACATGATGTTTACAAAATTATCAATTCATGCATTATTTGTCGAAGGGAAACATCACGAGTTTTACCGCATGGTTTATACATGCCACTTCCGGTTCCTACCGAGCCTTGGGTAGATCTTTCTATGGACTTTATGTTAGGATTGCCAAAGATAAAATCCAGTTGCGATTCGATATTTGTCGTTGTTGATAGATTTAGCAAAATGACACATTTCATTGCATATCACAAAACCGAAGATGCCACTCATATTGCAATCTATTTTTCAAAGAAATTGTTCGTTTGCATGGAATACCGAAAACCATAGTGTCCGATCGGGATACTGAATTTCTTAGCCATTTTTGGAAAGCGTTGTGGGCGAAACTAGGAACAAAATTGCTTTATTCAACAACTTGTCATCCCCAAACTGATGGCCATACCGAGGTAGTTAACCGAACAATTGGTCAATTTTTACGACTGTTGTTAACAAGAACTTGAAAAATTGGGAAACATCTTTACCATTCATCGAATTTGCTTATAACAGAACCGTTCATTCTACCACTACATTTTCTCCATTTGAAATTGTATATGGTTTTAATAACTCCTTTAGACTTGTTGCCTATTCCTATAAATGATAGGGGCAGCATCGATGGCAAGAAAATGGCTGAAATGATCAAACAACTGCATGTAAAGGTTCGAGAACAAATTGAAACAACGGAATGAGCATAATGCACGCATTAAGAATATGGTACGAAAGCAAGTACTCTTTAAACCAGGTGATTGAGTTTGAGTTCACTTGAGGAGGGAGAGGTTTCCCGCACAAAGAAAGTCGAAGTTGATGCAAAGGGGGGAGATGGACCGTTCCAAATTTTAGAACGCATCAATAATAATGCTTATAAAGTGGATTTTTACCAGGTGAGTATAATGTTTCTACAACCTTCAATGTTGCTGACTCAACTCCTCTTGAATTTTCAGATTCGAGGGCGAATCCTTTTGACGACGGGGGAATGATGTGAATCAATATGCGGACAATCAATCAAAGGAAGAACTGTACATTCCTGTGGGACCCTGACGAGTTCACGAGCAAATAAACTTAAATATACGTTGTCAACACTTGTCATCAATGAATTCACAAAAAATAATAACAATTTCCCCGACATAAAATTTATCTGGATTATTGAAGTCACCGGACAATAGGTCTAAAACGAATGGATAGAAATACAAAAAACCCACACGTAAGGTGAACACGCAGCAGATCCGTATTTTGGTCATAACTCTCTCGTCCGATCTCCGATTGAGGTCGTTCAAGTGGCTGCAGAAACCTAAGAGACAGAGCTACAATTGTATGAAGTTACCAAGAACAAACTCTGAAGAAATTGAGCTCAGATTCGATCAGATTGAAAGTGATGATTTTCTCACTTACTTTATTTAATTTTTACTTTTTAAGTGTTGAATTCTTAATAGAACGTAACTAGGAAGTTTCTATTTTGACTATTCTTGTGGGCATATCCACACTTTATTGTATTATTTTTTATTAAGTGTTGAATGGTCTTAGTCTTTGTCATCATTTTTTTTATTTTTTATTTGTAATAATTGTAGGATTTTTTTGCTATAAATAGCCCTCATCTTTAATTGTAAAAGCCACCTAGAAATTTATCAAAATTATGAGTGTTGCGTTAACAAAATTTCTTCTTATTTTGTTGAGTGTGTCTCCAAAATATAAATCGTTATTTCAATTCACTTATCAAGTCATTAAAAATCTCGTGGCGTGTTTGAATCGTGCCTTCCGATTTGCAACAACGCTTCACGTAGAGGACCTGAAGTAAAACAATCATTTGATTAGCGATGGCGGTTACCACAGCACGTCGTGTGGGGATCGCATCAGAGCATTTCTTTGTAGAGGTTACTATTGTACAACCGTTCATTTGAATATCAAAATTCTAAAAAATGACACGAATATCATAATTTGAAGAGAAACTTTGAAACCATCACAATAGCATATTTTTTTTTTATTTATCTTTAAACTCAAACATACCACCAATATTTCTGACCCACAAAATTATTGTAACTAGCCCATTCATCAAATAAAAAGGCTACGGCAATTCACACATGAATGGTAAATCACTTTCTTCACCCAAATGCGGGATATTATCAACCAGAATCACACGATTACAGTCAAATTTCATCTAAAAATTAATCACATTATGTAAATAAGATACGGAATATCCTGAAAATGAATATCGAAGTATAATCGCACCATTGAGACGTAAACTAAACCTAAGATAAATTACTTCAGAAAGGTAGACTAAATCATACGAGAGTTCAAATTTAACCAAAAACCCTAATCATTCCAACTGCACCAAACAACTAAGCTAGTCACCGTAACTGTAAGGAAATAGAAAGTAAATCACAACAAAAAAGTACTACATCTTACCCTAAGCAAGTGATGATAGCTATGAATGAGAGTAACTAAACATGTAATTCCACTGATAAAATAAACTATGTAGGTCCAGATCCCAAAAGACGCAACAACTCCAACTCAAAAAATACAGTTCAACTGTAACCCTGCACAAAAAAAGCAAACAATTATGTATAAAGACAAAAGTATCCTTAAAATTATCAGAAAAAAAAATCACTAATTTTTTAAAATCACTCCAGAGGAAATGGAGCCACGTAGAACATGCAAAAGTAAGAAATTCATCACTAAAGTGATGTTTATGTGTGATGTATGCAGGCCCATCTTTGGGCCAAATGGTGAGGTTTTATTTGGTGGCATGATTGGGATTTTCCCATTCACACACCAGGTCCCTGCAAAGAGGGCAAGCAAGAACAGACAGACTGGCACACTAGAGACCAAGGCAATTGCATCAGTTACCAAAGATGTGGTTAGAGAGTGTTTGATCACAAAGGTATGGAGATCTGAATTATGTGTGAAATGTATGTCCCTTATGGTTGGTGTGCAATTAATGAATGTCATAGAATAGGAAATGAACGTACTTATTGCAATTTTTTTTATGTAATTTCAGATTCTACCTGCAATAAGGCAAAATGGCCAGTAGGTGCCTGCAAACACATTTATATTCAGCAGGACAATGCAAAGCCCCACATCAATAATAATGATCTAATTTTCAGAGATGCAACAACCCAAGATGGATTTACATTCACTCTGGTACAACAACCCCCAAATTCACCTGACACTAATGTGAATGACTTAGGGTGGTTTAGGGCAATTCAATCCTTACAAACACAGACTCAAAACAAGACAATAGACCAATTAATTCAAGTTGTTCACAATTCATATGAAGAACTGTCTCTAACCAGTTTGAATAATGTGTTTTTGAGCTTACGGGGTTGTATGGTTGAAATAATGAAGTGCATAGGTCAGAACTCTTACAAGCTTCCACATATGAAGAAAGGTGCTCTTATAAGAGCAGATGCACTACCATTAAACCTGAAGGTTCCAGAGGAGTTGGTTAGGCAGTGCCTAACCTACTTAATTTAGAAAGGCAACTCAATAGGTCTCACATAACTCATGGATACATTTGGTATCCAATTGCTAGAAGAAAATTGAAGTATTAGATGTGTATGCAGAGCATGGCTGTATTTTGGCAAGGGTTTTAAAATCAACTTTTTGTAAGGGTGATTAAATGGAGGTTTATGCCCATAAAACATGGCTGAACTTAGGCTAGTGTTTTAGACCTAAACTTTTTGTAAATGTAAGCATTTTTGAGGATAATGTGAATGATGAATGATGAATGGTTGTACTTAGTCTCATGAATGATAAATTGACGTACTTAGACTCATGAATGATGATTGCTTACATGTTTTATCACTTCAACAAGGTTCTATCATTTCATCAACCAATATGTACTCCAGCATAGAATCCTAATTCTAAGATTTCAGCAACCAATATACCAAGTTAGCTAGATTTCAGCCACCAACCAACACATTGAGCAGCCAACAAACACACAATGACCAACAAACACATTGATCAATCAACATACATAAAGTGAGTAAGGTTTTATCATTTCAGCAAGCAACATATCGATTTCCAGACAGTACTCCTTGAGACTCAACACCACAAATGTTCAACAATTCAATCAAGGCAGAGGTAATTATGCATTCACACATAAGGGAAAGATATCAAACCAATAAGAAGTATCGAGGTAGCAAAATCCTTAGCATCAGAAGGCATGCACCGGAAATACTTCGGCTATCGACTCTTCGCCTTCCTCTTGGACCTCAACTTCCCCTGCCATCAGCGAATCAACCCCACCGTCCGACTCTTGTCCTTGCTTGCCGACCGAGAAACCACAATCTGGGTTGTCATCAAGGGGGTACTGAGCCATCTGTACTTTCAGCAATCGACGAGAATTTGCATATGATCACCACAAAGAGATGCCTCTCGTAGATAGCAGGAAAGTGAGGGCCCCTCGATTTGAACCTGACTCTTAATTCGCGAAATGGGTTGGGGATGCGCAGCATCGTTGATTGGATGATAACCATATTCCTCTGCAAGAGATCGATTTTCTCTCAGACGAAGAGTGAGAGAAGATGCCTTGTTCAAACATGGACGGATAGAGGGCAGGGCATATGAGGATCCAGTATGAGATCTAGGGTTTCAGAGTCGGTTTCACCGAATTGGGGCTTCGCGACCTGTGCTTTCATGAGGGCGATGCACGACCTCATGCGAATCTCGGCAACATAGGAGAGATTTATGCATTTAGAGTATGAGGCATAATAGATCTCAGATTGATATCCCCAATCGTCATCGATCTCAGATTTTGGGGAAATCGAGTGGGATTAAGAGAGCCCCAAATCGGGACTTCGATTATATTGAGCGGAGTCCAGCAATTCGGGGGCTTACAGAGTCGACCGACGAGAGGAGATCGAGTTGCAGAGGGAAGGATGGAGAGGGCGAGAGAAAGAGAAAGAGAGGAAGAGAGGGCGCCCAAAGGCACCATTAATGTGGAGGCGGAATGTAGGGGTAGACGTGGTCGTTCATGTCGTGTAATTTTGTGTCGTGTATTTTTGTGTTTTGTGTATCAAAAATTTAAATTTATACATGATACGAAATGAATTCGTGTCGTGTACCGCATAAATTCGTGTCGTTTCGTATCGTATTTTCGTGTCAGACACTTAATATAAAGTAAATATTAAAATATTATAAAAAATAATAATTTTAATATTTTAATATTATTTTTATAGGTTTTAGTAGACGAAATGAAAAGAATGACAACGATTACACGAAATATATGAAAGTTCATATTATATTTTCAAATTTTAAAGTTTACTACAAACAGAATTCATAAAATGTATATTTTTATAAAATTAAATAAGAAATATTGTATTTATTTATTTCGTGTACCTCGTGTCGTGTCGTGTACCCAAAGGGTAAACACAAAACCGACACTAAATCTCGATCATGTACTTTCGTGTTCGTATAATTTTGTGTCGTGTACTCAAAATGCAAACCCAAATACTAAATTTTCGTGTTCGTTTTCGTGTCGTTTGGTAAATTACCGGGTTTAGTTAGGGGTAGCAAGATTACTATTTTTAATTCATTTAATTATGCTAATCAAGTGAGATTATAATTCCTTATTATTTCTATTTATGTATATGACAAGATGAATGAGGCAGACGAAAAAGAAAATCATGACAAGATGAGTGGGATGGAGGGAGTATTAGTGACGAAGAGAGTATTAGTTGTAAAAAATATTCAGATATAATCGTGAGAATGGATCTTCAACGGTATTCATTGGATAATTTTCTAACTAAATAATGATTGTCGCCAAAAAGAGAAAAAAATCAAATCAAATCAAATCAAACATACTCAGTATATCCTACTCAGAGCAGGGTCTGAGGATGTTAAGATGTACGCAAACCATGCCCTTACTTTTTATGATAGGGAGATTGTTTCCGTGAATACCCCCAGCTTAGTGCACAACAAAGTATCGAGTAATATATACAAAGAAGTATATGATGCGAAAAAGCTCAAAACCATACCTGAACTCATGACTTAATTCACATGATATTTACATAAGAGAAATACATAAAACATTTTTGGTTGACTAATAGAAAAAAAAAGAAAAAAAAAGAAAAAAAAGGCAAAAGGGTATTTTAGTGATTGCAGAGACCATCCTGCTCCCCATTAGTATCCAAACTTGTCCTAAAGAAACTGCTTCGTCAATCTCACACCATTTACTCTCTAAAACAGTAGCATAGCCTAAAAAAAAAAACCTAAATTAGAAAAATTAATTATATTGGAAACAGGAGAAATTTCTCTCGAAAATTTCAACTTCCTTTTTTTTTTAATGGTCGCACCCCCACTCTCGCTTCTGATCTTTCCTAATTTCCCCCACTACCTCACTAGATGATAGATCTGCTTTTGTTCTTGATCAAATTCGGTCAAGTGTCCATCTGATTGTGATGAAACAGAGATACTAGCTTGCTTTTTGAGCGGTTATTTCTATGGCGGACGCCATATCCGTGATTCCAGCAGCTGTCCTTCGTAACCTCTCCGATAAACTCTACGAGAAGCGAAAAAATGCTGCCCTCGAGGTGCGCAAATTGCATATGTATATGCAAGTGTTTGTACAATTATTTTTTTTCTTATTTTATTTTGGAGGTTGGGATGTTTGTTTAATGAAATTCTGTATGAAACATGTTTGTTTAATGAAATTCTGTATGTCGGTCTAGTTTCATTTTTTTTTGTTTTCGTCTTTGTTTATGTCTATTACTGTTATTGTGTATGGGTTTTGTTTGATCTAGGTGGAGGGGATAGTGAAGCAATTAGCGATGGCAGGGGATCACGATAAAATAACTGCGGTGGTCAATTTGTTGGCGAATGAGTATACGTACTCGCCTCAGGCAAATCATCGGAAAGTATGTTTTGTAATTTTGTTTTTAAATTCTTTGTTGGTTTTTGAAATATGTATTGTAACTGTAGTTTCCATGTTTTCTATTTAAACTAGATTAGCTGAATGTTTATAATTGGAAGATAGCATGTTCTGAGGGAAGAAAATTGAACTTTGCTTCATTTTCTACTCTCTCTCTCTCTCTCTCTCTCTTTTTTTTTTTTTTTTTTTTTTTTTTTTGGGTTTAGGGAGGTCTGATAGGGTTGGCGGCAGCAACAGTGGGTTTGACTACCGAAGCAGCACAGCATCTTGATGTAAGAATGCCACCTTGTTTCTTTTTTATTTCTTTCTTCTTTTTCTTCTTCCTTTTTCCCGTAGATATAGTTATCCCCCTTTTTTAGAATGATCTTCGATTTCCTTTTTCTTCGGATAGGTCTTTTGTATTTTTTTTCCTTGAAGTTGTTTTTCTTTTTGTGTAATTTGAAATTTATGCGGTGCAGATACTTATATATCTTATGCCGAGGAATTGACAATCCCTGATCAGAATATTCAGTCTGCTTCATATAATTAAGTTTATTTTGCTTGCATGATTTTTCATGAGCACTGTTTAAAGATCTGTAAGATAGTTATGTTTTTTTTGGTGTGTGTGACGAATGCATAAGCGATTATGAAGCTTGGGTTATGAGACATTGACTATGAAATGAGGTGTTTCCAAGCTGATTAGACAGTAATTTTGTCTCTCCACATATTATCCTTGGAGAATTATAATGGAATCACGGTGACATGGTACACAATGTATAAAAATTCTTGTTGCAGGCCCCAGATGAAGAAAGAAAATCATTTTTCAGTGACTGATATGACATTGTATCTGAAGGCACTTTAGTTTTGAACAGTAGAACCTGCAGTGTATCTTCGAAACCGTATTATGTAGAGTTTTTATTTCATTTGCTCTCTGCTTATGAATTTTCCTTATTTATTAAAACTGGCATTCATTAGGAAAAAGGCAATGCACTTTCTCATAGATCTCATAGATTATTTGTGGTATTTCTCTAAATGTATGTTTGGCATATACTGTTTTTACTTTGTTGCCAATTTGTTATAGGTGTAATTTCTTGGGGCATGTCCATGAAAGTTTCTATTTTGTTTAATGCATTTGTCTCTCCTTTGGGGTTTCAGCAAATTGTTCCACCTGTCTTGAATTCCTTTACTGATCAAGATAGCAGAGTTCGTTATTATGCCTGCGAAGCTCTGTATAACATTGCAAAGGTGGGTGAAAGCACTTGTTTTATATTCCTTCCTCAAATGTATTTGGGCTTCATTCTCGGTAGTTTACAGGTCGTGAGAGGCGATTTCATAGTATTCTTCAACCAAATATTCGATTCGCTGTGTAAGCTCTCAGCAGATTCAGATGCCAATGTACAGAGTGCTGCTCATCTTTTAGATAGACTTGTAAAGGTATTGTTTATCTGTGTACACATAATAGGTATATTGAATGATTTTAGCAGGAGGGTCAAGAGTGATCTGTTACTTCTTTTGGCTGGTTGTTTGATTGCAGGACATTGTCACTGAGAGTGATCAATTTAGGTTGGTAGTTTCCTTGTTCCTCTCTCTTATCAGTTCTGTGGAATTTCTTCAAGTTGGTTCCAAAACATCTTTGGATTTGTCTTTAACTTGGTATCACTGCCCGTTTGACTGAACAGCATTGAAGAATTCATACCTTTGTTGAGAGAAAGAATGAATGTCCTGAACCCTTATGTCCGCCAGTTTTTGGTCGGATGGATTACTGTTCTAGATAGTGTTCCTGATATTGATATGCTGGGCTTTCTCCCTGATTTTCTCGATGGTGGGTGTTGTAATCTGATGTTGAGTTTGTTCTAGCGATGTTTTTGCTGCTACATAATGCCCATTATTGACGAATTGCAGGCTTATTCAACATGCTAAGTGATTCTAGCCATGAAATAAGGCAACAAGCTGATTCGGCCCTTTCTGAATTTCTTCAAGAAATCAAGAACTCTCCAGTAAGACTTCTGATAGTGTTAACCTTGTATATTTTATTGACAAGCACACATTATGCGTGGTTGGTTCTTCGTATAGATATTTGAATATGAAGAATAATATTATTTTTCCAAAATGAGGCCATTAAGACTGGTGGGTAGAAACTTTTTTGTGTCCTATCCGTAGGATTCATTTATGGCCTTGGCAGTCTTGCTTTTATCGGTGTATAAAGTTGTGAACTCCAGCAATTTCTTCATTTGGATTTCTTCCAACCAGTATGCCTGACTGATGTAAGTTGATAAGAGAATAGGTGACATCTTACAACAGTAACAGCTTTAAATCCGTTCAAAAGTGGAGGGAAATTTTATGATCTAACAGCTTTACAAGCTGATTCGGTGCTTTCTGAATTTCTTCAAGAAATCAAGAACTCTCCAGTAAGACTACTAATAGTGTTAAGCTTGTATATTTTGTTGACAAGCACACATGATGTACAGTTGGTTCTTTTGTGTAGATATTTGAATCTGAATAATAATATTATTTTTCCAAAATGAGGCCATTAAGTGTGGTGGACAGAAACTTTTTGTGTCCCCTATTCATAGTCATTTATGGTCTTGGCAGTCTTGCTTTTATCTGTGTATAAAGTTGTGAACTCGAGCAATTTCTTCATTTGGATTTCTTCCAACCAGTATGCCTGACTGATGTAAGTTGATAAGAGAATAGGTGACATCTTACAACAGTAACAGCTTTACAATCTGTTCACAAGTGGAAGGATATTTTATGATCTAACTCTAAAAGGATCTTACTTGGAAGACTTAATGATAGTCCTTCAGGCGACGTATGCAAGCTACATAATGATATAATCTCTTACTTTCAAATAATAGATATTACTTTGTAGTTGCTATTTCTGAGAAAAGGGCATAAGATACTGGGGACAGAATAAGAACTCATATGTGTACAAGAATTTAGGTCACAATCTTGTCATGATCCTAAGCCAACGAGGAAAATGTTTAGCCCAAAATAAAACTAAGCTCTTGATGCCTTGTATGGTTTTATGTTTAGCAATACTTTAGTTTTTTTAGTTAGAATCTGGTTTTGTATTGTTTTTTTGTTGAGAAGGAAAATTAGGTTACTAAATGAAATGAAATTTGTTTAGGTCTATAAACCAGGATATGTTTGGTTGAGTAATTTGAGTTTAATAAGAAAGAACGTGATAAAATGATTCTTTTTTTTGAGAATTATGTGTATATTAATATGCTTGAATTTTGTTCACTTTCGATATTTAATTTGATAATGTTGTTAAAGTAAATACACAGTGTGTGCCTTAGTCTACGGGCTATTGGGCTTCTCCCAACTAGTATAGGGCTAGGCCAGAACATGTAATCTCTCCCTATTTAAAGGGACCCTATCAATGAGAATGCCCTAATTCTTGTCTTGTATGCTTTTACTACAATACGTTATCAACACGAATTCTACCACTGAGAGTAAAAAAAATTCCGTCCGAATTTCTGAAAAAAAATCGAAAAAACCCTAGCAGCAGCAGTCCGTCGCCGCCCCCTCCCCCCCGCGACGACTGCAAACCCCAGCAGCAGTCCCCGAATCCAAATTGTCGATATTAGGACATGGACCCCACGGGAAGCAGGTAGTCATGTATCTGCTAAAGGAGTATGGTGAAGATGGGGTTCGTGAATTTTGTCAGAGATGGAGGCAGGTTTTTGTTGAAGCTCTTCAACCTCGTTTCTTGCCCGGCGGTTGGGATGTTATGCACATAGCCCTTTGCTTTCAATCTCCAGAACACCAGCCATGGACTTAATTTCACAACGCCAACCCTGTCCGCCGCAGCAGCCCGCGCCTAGCTCCAGCCCGGCCCGTTCGCGTTTTTTTTTCTAGCCTGATCAACGCGACCCAGAATTAGCCCATTGTTTATATTTTCGGCCCGCCCCGGTTTGTAATCTGACCCGGTTATGCTCTCCCAAGCAGATTTCAATAAAAATTATTTTTTACCCCAATCGCGAAACAGGGTACAATTCGAACCCTATTATTTGCTTCATGTATTATTTCATATGTTCTATTTGATTTAATTGCATAATATGATTTATTTAATTTAATTATGCTTAATTAAATTAAATAAATTAATTAACCACTTGAATTAAATTATTTAATTCATACTCTTAGATTAATAACTAATTGTTATTGCGCCATAAGATACCTATTTGACTGCATACTGTGTATCTAGTTATATCACATAGGAATTATATGTATATATATATATAATTTGCATGCATATTTAGATATGACATGCAATTAGGCTACATTCCTAATATAGTTTAGATGACTGTATTTCTACTACCAATAGTATCATGATAACGAAACTTCATGTGTATCGCATCGAAATCATGACTATATCTTGGTTCTAAACAAAATAATCTCATTATTGAATAATTTATCATGGACGAACTCATGATTATGTGAAACGTATTCGCTTCCTTCTCTTATTTATGAATATGGCTAATCCAACTCGTTCGAAATTGAACATTTTGGACTCAAAAGGATTTGAGTGCCATAGATGAGATTCTGATTTTAAGATGTTAGCGCCACACTTGTTCATACAAACGACGAACCGTTTTAAAGGGTGAAAGAAATCGCGTTGATGTTCTTAGGTGAAATATCGACCCTAACTTATGGTAGGAATATCTTTAATTGAAATCCCCAACGAACTATGAGATGCCCTTAAGGGCCATTTCGAGAAAATTATTTTTTGAGTTGATCGTACAGTGGGACGAAATCCACTTGCTTTACTATAACGAGTCAACAACTTCAATAAAGATATGCTCCACCTTAAGATGCGTCTTATTTTTTTTTGTGAAAATAAACTCACAAAACACGACATGATCCAGAAATTTTTTCCAATTTCCCTACTTAAGCACTTATACTAGCGAATCAGTATATGCCAGAGTACGATAATGCTAGGCCTGCCGAGACAAAGCAAATTCTTGAGGCTAGTAATGGCAAAGTGAAATGTGGAAAGAACCCCGACAAATAGGGGACTGGACGTGCCAATCCCAAACCACATGGAATGAATTCGCATGGTGGAAACGGACGTGGCAGTCGTAGACGTGGTCGTGGTCACGGAGGCTCTTCCAATCTTCCAAAGTAGCGAGAAGAGATGATGCTCTTGGCTCCCAAGAAACGAGTTGATTCCTAATGTGAGATTGCTGCCATTGGTATACGAACTATCATGCAAGCAAATATTTGACAGTCAGTTAGAAGAGATATTGAGATTCCGACGAAGAAGAAACTCACTATACAAAGGAAGACGATCATGACATGACCCCCAATGTCACTTTCACATTTACCGATGGCAGTATCGCACCATACGTGCCAAATTCATTAGACGCCCCCCCTCTATGACTAATTTTATCGGTAGACGTTATAATATTTTTCAATAATGGTCTAATGTATTTTGGTTTCGAGCAAGATATTATTGTTGCTTATGTATACAAGTGGTTGACTTTATTCAAAGTACCGAATATTGTTCCTACGCTTATGATTCAGAGTTTTTATTACTCGTGTTCTCGTTTGACGAATGAATCGAGGAACACTCGAATGATAGGCTGATGGTAATAGCCCATAATGTAGCAGTGACTAGGATGATTGGACCATCCCACTTCATCCAAGAACGCGGCTCCCCCGGTTCTTGGTGCCTAACAGCACAGTTTTACAGTCACCGACACTCTATATGCATTGAGAGTGACTAACTCGAACCTTACAAAGCTTCAAGGATATACATATCAACGACTTTCATGTTGAAACTCATTGTGAGAATAGAATAGAGTATCTCTATATCGTCTCTAATAAATGCGGTCGAAAGCGCATCTTAGAGAAACTTACGAGTCAATCTAGTGGACTGTACGTCACTGCAATTAGGGTTGTTGAATCCTATGCGATTACCGATAATGAACTTTGGGACGCTGACTCGTACAGGCTTTGGCATGACTGATTGGGGCATCCAGGTCATGATATGATGATCTGCACGGACATCTTTCACGTGCAAAGTAAAAGAGGGCAATGAACTCACATAACAAACTTTGTTGGTGTTCCTCAAGCTATGTCATCCAAAGCATCAGAGACATCCTCCCGTTCTACACGTTTGACACTGTCGAATGCACATCATTTCTACTGCAAAGCTTGCGCTTTAGCCAAAGTAGGAGCGAGACCTTCGTACGCTAAAGATGTGAAAATTCCATTCTTACATGAGATTCAAATAGATATTTGTGGACCGATTCAACCAGAGTGCGGACCATTTAGATGTTTTATGGTTCTGGTTGACGTTTCGACATGCTGGTCAGATGTCGTCCTCTTGTCCACTTAAAGATGCTGCTTTTGCAAAGCTTCTAGCACGGATTATCTGTCTAAGGGCTCACCACCCTGACCGCCATGTTCGGTCTATGAGAGTTCACATCTAAAGTACTTGATGAATACTGCATGTCGATCGGGAGCGACGAAAAGCATCCCATCCCTCACGAGCATACACAAAATGGTCTCGCGAAGGCAACCATCGAACGAATCAGATGGTAGCTCGGGCATTGGTTATGCACACCAATTTGCCTATTTCTGTCTGGGTTATGTAGTCTTGCATGCAACTTTACTTATTCGCTCATTTTAGACCCTCTACTAACCAAGCGATTTATGCGTACTAGTCCTAATTTTTACATTTTGGACTCAGACGAGCTTGAGTGCCAATTACGCATATTTGGTTATGTAGTATTGTGCCTTCTGCACTCCCACAGTGCATGGGTCTTGAAAGACGATTAAGTAGTTACATTGGATACGAATCCCAATGGTTATCCGCTATTTAGAACCTTCGACAGGTGATCTCTTTATCGCTCGATTGCGGATTGTCACTTCGACGAGACAACCTTCCCGTCGTTAGGGGGAGGAGAGAAGACGAACTTTCTCAAGGAACGCCAGGAATTGTCATGGTGTATCCCTACTTTGTCTCATATTGATCCCCGTATTTCGCTATGTGATAGTGAAAATTATCGATCTTCAAAACGTAGCAGATTCGATGCCTGATGCGTTTACTCATATCGTGAAAGTGACGAGATCATATATACCAGCTGCAGCCTGTAAGGTTGAAAGTTCTCGGTAAGAGGCGCAACACCGACGAATCGAGTGTTGCTATCGCACATGGTGGATGTGTGATTTAGGCCATAGCTCCGTAAAGGAAGAGGTGGAAGTTACATGGTTCGACTTAACACTCACCTAAGGAGGAGGTAGAGTAAGGCACAAACTTATATATTAGTCATCAATGAACTCGTTTCATGAGATCATACTTGATTTTACTATGTCCATGAGTCATGACGAGGGGGACGCCCCGAAGATTGATATGATTCAGAAAATCAAGAAATCTCGATGAATCACGAGAGTGTGGACTGATCATCCACCCACTTTGATGATCTATCGTTGCTCAAAGCATAGAGCAAGATGATATCGAACCTCGCTCTGTTGTATAATATCAACATTGAGTTGATTGGCCTTAAATGATAAAGTATTCCACGCAGAACTAGATTCTTTGACAAAGAGACAGGTAATTGGTAGGTAGTGGTAACCTCACCAAGTGTAAATCTTGTAGGACATAAAATAAATCTGTCACTAAGCACAATGTGAAGAATGAAGTCCTGAAGTACAAGGCTTGAAGGTTCTCATAAATGCCGTGGAATTGACTCAGGAGACGTACTCTCTCCTAAGCTACTTCATTAGCTTAGTAATTTCCGAAGGACTGGAAATGCAGCTTATAAATGTCGTTAGTGATATCTCTATGGGGATCTTAATATAGAGATATATATGAAAGTGCTCGATGGTATTTCATTACCCAAGTCAAGTGACTAGACCACGGAGTGCGTTTGCAGTACGGTTGAAACGCTCACTTTACGGATTAAAACAATCCGGGCGGATGTAGTATACCCGCCTAAGTGACTACTTCATTGGAAGAGGATACAAGAACGACGAACTGTGTCCTGCGTGTTTATTAAGAAAACAAGGGTTGTAGATGTATATGTCGACGATATGAACATAATCAGTACTCTTGACGAATTAAGAGAAACCGCAACTATCTAAAATCCGGATTTCAGATGATGATCTGGGAAGACTCGGCCATATCTAGGCATTGAGCTAGAACATCGAGCTAGTGGACCCGTCTGCCTATGTCCAGTAGAAAATCAGGCGTTTTAACATGGACAAGGCACATACGGTTAGCACTCCCATGATCGGTCGTAGTTTGGACTTGAAAAAAGATCCATTTCGTCCGAAGAAATGTGACGAAGAGCTTTTGGGAGACGAAATTCCTTGTTTAAAGTGCAATAGGTGCATTATTGTACTTGGCTCAGTCTGATATAGCTTTCTCAAGGCTAAATATAGTTTTGAGCCCACGCAACGTCATTGGAATGATATCAAGAATATCTTTTGATACCTCAAGGAACCATTGACTCGGGACTTTTCTTTCCCAGGCTAACGAAACTGCCCATGAATGTGCAATCACTAAAGTAAGTGTAAATGCCAAGGAAACTACCGCGACGAATGTGTTGGTAGGTTTTGCTGATGCTGGGTATTTTTGAGACCCACATAAAGGTCAATCCCAAACTGGTTATGTATTCACCATTGTGGACACCGCTATATTTTGGAGATCAACTAAGCAAACCCTTGTTGCTACCTCCTCGAATCACGTTAAGATTATCGCTCTACATGAGGCGGTACGTGAGTGTATATGGTTGAGAAACACCGTTATACATATTCGAGGTAACAATGGCCTAAGTAATGTCACTGATGCGCCCACATTCATATATGAAAATAATGCCGCTTGCATCGAACATATGAAGCTTGGGTATATCAAGGGGATAATACGAAGCATATCTTTCCAAAGTTTTTCTGCAATCAGCAACAACGGGCCTTCCTCAACATCCAAGTTAAGCAAGTGAAGTCTGAGGAGAATGTGGCTGATTTATTCACTAAATCATTGCCCAAGGCCGTATTTGAAAAACATGTGAGAAACATCGGAATGCGTAGGATTTCCGTACTCCCGAGATCGAAGTAAGGATCTGATGGGAGGGTGAGGTATAACGAATTTTACCCACCAATGTTGTACTCTTTTCTTTGACCAACGTTTATTTTGTCCCAATGGGCTTTGTTACTTGGCAAAGTTTTTAACGAGGCAACGTCACATGCATTGTTTTTCAGATTGCTTGATTGACGAACTAATCAGGGGAGATGTAGACTTGAGGGGGGAGTCTTACATCCACGTCGCAAGTTACACTCTTTTCCTTAACCAAGGATTCTTTTTCCCACTGGGTTTTTATCACTTGGAAAGGTTTTTAGCGAGGTAACTAGACGTTTAGCTCACTGATCGACGAACTGATCACTTCAATGGGTTAAAATTAATGAAGTGATCCCTTTCACATAGAAATATTTTAGTGATTTCAGTATTCCATATTCATCCAGCACGTGATTGATTTAATGCATTGTACGTACCTTTCATTTAGTAATTGCAGAGACTTCTATGTTGAGATTTAAGTTGCTGTGAAGTTGCTCTCTGATGTCAAAATGTAAGATAGCCCTTAACGAGTTAATTCATAGTGGCGTTTTACAGCAAAGCCACCTCAAATTAAAAAAAGAAACTGTCAAATACCTGTTAAGACCCCTGTCACAGATTAACAAAGACAATAATTTGGTTTGAAATGCAGCATTAAAGCCACTTCAAGTTGTTTTTACAATTATTCACCCCAGCATTAAAGATTTCGACAAAGAAACAGAAGAATTGGGAAATTTTTACTCGAACATGGATAATAGCAGCTGCTTGCTTTCCAAAGAATGCAAACATTTGATTGAAAATAAAAAATATGGATTCCTGATATGTTCCTAAATAAACAAGGGCTCTGAAGCTACCGTGAGGAAAGAGAATCTGGACTATAGGTAAACAGCTAAAAAAAGAGTAAAGGGGAAACTACAAGATATTAATTTGGTCATGGAGCTTGACAGAATTATGATTCCGATGTTTTCGGAGCCTTATCACATGCTATCATTTGATGAATACACAAATTTGCTGTTCACTTCACCTTTACAATTTAACCAGTGCTCCTTTTGAAGTCTGTAGATTATGGTCGCATGGCTGAGATACTGGTACAAAGGGCGTCTTCGCCTGATGAATTTACTCGACTGACTGCTATCACCTGGGTGAGTATATTTGGTCACATGATTCCAGGTGCTGAATATTTTTCCTATTGCTAACTAGTGTAAAATATTAATTTGGATTTGTCCGCCATGAGGTTTACATGCTCTTATCTGCAGATTAATGAGTTTGTAAAACTTGGTGGCGACCAACTTGTACCTCATTATGCTGATATTCTTGGTGCAATCCTACCTTGCATATCGGACAAGGAAGAGAAAATTAGAGTTGTAAGTTTTTATGCTCAGAGTTACCAATGCTTGTTTTAACGTCATATTCCGTTGGATTCACCAGTTGTTTTCTTCTGTTTTTTGTTCAACGTCTCAAAATGCTTATGAATTTATTTCAACGTCAGGTTGCTCGTGAGACAAATGAAGAGCTTCGTGGAATCCAAGCTGATCCAGCCGAGGGATTTGATGTAGGAGCCATCCTTTCCGTAGCCAGGAGGTACTCTATCCTTGAACAATTGTGTTTATAGATTGCATCTTTCCTTTTGTTACTGATGAGCCTTATAGAACATGATAAGTGAAACTTGATGTTATAAGTCACTTGCAGGCATCTCTCCAGTGAATGGGAGGCTACACGTATTGAAGCTCTGCATTGGATATCAACCCTATTAAATAGACATCGTACAGAGGTAATTAAGACATCCTCCATAAATGGCTTTTTTCATATCCTGTCTAGTAAATGCCAGACATTTTCCAGCGGAACAATGACTTTTAGTATTGTTGGATATTATTATTGAGTTAGCTCCATGCTCGAATTTATGTGATGGGAAATCCTTTTTCCTCATTTCATTGTCTTTTGAGGTGGCCTGTTGCTCTGAAGGTTGGTTAGAAAATAGATCGAGAATCCTGTCTGTGAAGTTGTTGAGTACATGCTGGAACCTCAGGAAACAAATTATCTTAAAATCTTATGATTTACTGTTTCACATTTGACATTTGTTAACTATGAATGAGGGCTTAGAAGTTGAGACTAGAGAAAATTCTGTTGTAGTAAAATGCATGTATATCTTTTTTAGTCTTTACAACTGAGTTCTTTTTTTTAGATTCTTTGTTTAATCTTTATGTAAATGATATAAAAAGAATCTATGTTGTTTGACTTGTTTCAAATGAAGAGAATTTTCATTTTTTCATAATACCCCAACAACATTTCTTTGGGGCAAAAACCGGTTAGATTTTCAGTTGACAGTTTGTGATACGTGTCACTATTAGCATCATAAATTTGGTAATTGTTCAATTTTGTGTACCGCAAGCGTGGGCTATCATGATTGGTTTGTTGTCACTTTCTTATTTCACCAGGTTTTATCATTTCTGAACGACATTTTCGAAACCCTTTTAAAGGCACTTTCAGATCCTTCTGATGAGGTACTTTCTTGTACTCCTGATTATTTCGGACATGCCCTTTTTTGAAGTGTCTTTGGCTAAGCTTGTTAAGACATCTTACTCTTATAAGCTTGCTTTATCTGACAAGATATTTTTGGAGTTTATAACCTGTTACATGATACATCCTAGTTGAAAATCAAATTTAAAGTTCTACTGAAGTAAAGTAAGTTCTCATTATTAATTATTTATTCTAATTTTTTTTCCCTAATGAGGATTAAGGTTCAGTTACTTCTATTTGGCACTTGCAGCACTTGTTGGTATTATTCTTGTCTCTTATCTGGATCCGCACACTCACCTGATTAAGAAAATACAAGAAAAAACAGTGTTCAAAAATGAGGAAAGTAAATTAGAAAAGTGAAGTCTTTACTGCATTTATGAGAGTTCGAGACTGAATTTTGTGTTGTCTTTCATATATGAATGAATTTTTCACTCGATATGTATGCTTTTATACTTTGAAACTATTTATGCCTTTTGATGTGACTTTGTTTTTGTTGAAATGCTAGTGTCCTATTTATGGAGTTTCGACTTTTGCGCAACTGAGATTTCTTTCTCAACTTATTTTATTTCCTCCCAGGTTGTGCTTTTGGTACTAGAGGTCCATGCACTCATAGCCAAAGATGAGAAGCATTTTGACCAGCTCATCATTTATTTAATTCAAAATTTTCAAGTTGACAACTCTCTCTTGGAGAAGTGAGTCCTCTGAGCTGTATTTATTTGTGTTGCTGAAATAAGATTTTTTGTGATGTTGTGTGTAGTTGAAGAAATAATTCTTGTTGTCTTGCAGACGGGGTGCTTTGATCATCCGTAGATTATGTGTACTTTTGGATGCTGAAACTGTATATAGGAAGCTTTCTAATATACTCCAAGGAGAGTCTGATTTGGATTTTACGTCAATTATGGTTCAGGTATTATGCATGTAATAAATCTATAAAATAAAGCCGAATCCAGAAAGATTTGGAAAATCATTTTATATTATACGTTTCACCTCTAGAATATGCATTTTACTATCTTATACAACTCTTTTGCGTATCAAATGCAGATAATGGATATTAGAGTAAACACGATGAGATTCATTCTTCACTATTAATTTTTTCTGTTTCAGGCTTTGAATTTGATCTTGCTCACTTCTTCTGAGTTGGCTAGCCTTCGCAACCTCCTGAAAAAATCCTTGTTCGATGCGGCTGCGAAAAACCTATTTCTCTCTTTATATGCGTCATGGTGCCATTCACCAATGGCCATTATAAGCCTTTGCTTATTGGCCCAGGTAAGATGCTTGTGGTTACTGGTTAGGGGTGTGATTCTTTCGTCCTTGCTTCTTGTCTCCCCCTCTTCTTTTTTAATTATGCTTTGTTTCTGTGCTCTCTTGTTCGCATCATTTTACAGACTTACCAGCACGCGGGTTCTGTCATTCAATCTTTGATCGAGGAAGATATTAACGTGAAGTTTTTAGTCCAACTGGATAAATTGATCCACCTTCTGGAGACTCCTACTTTTGTTTACCTAAGACTACAGGTAATATTGGTGGATACAACCTCTTATTTGGGATTGAGTTGCTATTTATGTGTACCCTTATACTCTAGTTTTCTTTTGTATGTTGCTATGTGTGCACACATCGTGCAAGCAGAATTCTGCTTATGTTGTGCTCATGAAGTGCATGTTGTACACTACTGTATATTGGCTGCAGCTGATACTTGGACTTTTTTTTCCTTGTGAACTTCGTTTCTATGTTCAACTTTCTCGTTTTTCTAGAATGTGATGTGGAGTAGATGAAAGGTTACTTGAAAGATTAAATATGACTTGATCGTACTTCTCGCTAGTGCCCCCCACTCTTAACTGCATGAGAAACCGAACACGAAACAAGGACGCAAAGGAACAACTTTCTTTGTGGCTGAGTATTAATCATTACATGAAAGAGGACTTACTGTTGCTCTCCTATCAGTGGTGGTGTCTGCCGTTTCAAGTTGCCTATTTGTGTGAGTGCACTGTGATAGTGTGATGGTATGTTTGGATAGCCATTAGGTGAAGTGTGTCAATAGCAATGAGATTGCCATCTTTTGTGCACCCTATGCAGGACTGTGAATGCATGCAAGAATTGAGGCCTGTCAGTCACTAGCAAATAGGACTTAGAAGGCAATTGTAGTAGAGCACGGCATCATGGACTTGAGTTGTAGGGGTCCTATATTCAGCTTACAAACAATTTGATTTGACCCTTTTTTGAGGCAAAATCATATGGTTGTACGTCCCTTTTCTATTTTCTTAGAAAAAGCTCTATTCAGTAGAAGTTGCGGTTACTTTTGCACTTGATATGTGATCATGTATAAAATCTGAGTTTCATTAGAAGTTAGTGATAACTATTGGGCATGGGTTGGTTTAAATACATGCTTGATTGTTTCTAGAAAAATATGTCATTTTATAACTAATGGCGTGGTATGGGGATCGGTATTGCTTTTAGGTTCACTGTTCGGAATCGGGCTATGATCAATTATTTGCTGTTGTTTTTAAGTGCCATTGTAAGACATGTTATCCATGGCGTTCTCTTTTCTTTTATGTAGTAATTTTGTTGCTTTTGCAATCTTCTCTTGCTCGTAGTGTAGATTTTATTTTTGTAAAAAATGTACTATTGGTTTCAAGTCTAGAGATTTTATTCAGAATGACTGACAAAATGAAATATTTAGATTGAACATGATATCTTAGATTTAATTATCTATGAAATGTCGGTTTTATATGGTTGAAATATTATTTTCTTTTAATTGTACTTGAATAAATCTACATTTTCAATGATATAAATATATAATAAAATCTTACATATATGCAATTTATCTCATACGTGTATGCAAGTTCAAATCTATCGTATCCTTGTACCGGTGTCTTATCATATCCGTGTCCTTTACCCATATTAGTGCTTCATAGTTCTGAATCCTTTTTATTCCAAGAAAGCCATGCAAGGAGCTCGCTTGACATGCATATTGAGATATTTTATTATGACTTGTACAGTTAAGGTACAGAGGTCACCCTTAAATTGTTGGCTTGTTGGAGATGGTTTTGATGATGGGAATTGTATTATTTTTTAGTTGAAAGTTTTTGTGTTTCTCACCCTTTTTTTTCTGAAGAAATTCTGTGAGAAAGAGTCTCACTTGAAACTTCTATCTCAACTGCATTTAGAGATTTTGGTTTTATCTTGCAGCTTCTTGAACCGGGAAGATATATATGGTTGTTGAAAGCATTGTATGGGCTTCTGATGTTGCTTCCTCAGGTATGTGGTTTCCGGGTTTCTTCTTCCTCTCTATAGTCATTGAAATCAGGCCTACAGTTAAAGGTTCCCTTTCATGCCTTCGGTATTCATAATTTGGGAGTCTGGCGAGAGCAATGCCGACTAGCGAAATACTCGGTGATGGCTGTTGGAAAACACCCGTCTCCGCAAATTCGTGTCCGATTTCCCGTGTCCGAGCACGTGTCCGGCCCGAACAGCACGCCGGACACATGTCCATCCCGTGTCTCAGCCGGACACTGCCACACCTCCTGTTTTTAGGACTGTACGTGCTTCCTAGTATACACTGCCACACCTCATGTTTTTAGGAGTGTACGATGCTTTCTAGTATATGCTTTGGTGAACCTGCAACATTGTAATCTTGTTTTGACAAATTTGGAGCAGTTTATTACTGCAATTGTAAGGAAACATTCAGACACCCGTTACCTCGTCATGGTTTGTTTTACCTTATACTACTACGGCATGCAGTGAATGAAGTAAAACATTGTTTCTCTAACTTCGGAGCTTGTGTGAAGGAAAAGTTTTTTATTGAACTTAGTTTGTTACTCACTCATCCATATGCTGCGTGTGGCACTTTTCTAAGTTTTGGTTTATCCATTGATGCAGCAAAGTGTAGCATTCAAAATTCTCCGGACTCGATTAAAAACTGTGCCTTCGTACTCCTTCAGTGGTGAACAACTCAAGCGACTGTCATCGGGACATGATTTCCCCGAAGTTAATAACTTCGACGAACCACACCTTTTGGAGGATGGTGATGTCAGGGGAGATCAAAATGATGATGTGCAGGACGGAATAAATTTTGCTTCATCTTTGCAGCAATTTCAGCAAGTTCAAGAGCAGCATCGAGAGTTTTCCAAGTCCCAGGCACTAGCTCGTTGTAGTTCTACTTCTTCTACAAAGGTTTGTTTGTTTATCTAAGCTATGATTTTTTTGATATTTAAGAAGTTTATGAAATTAAATTATGCATCTGGTGGTGTTTTTGGAGAAGAAATATATTGTCAAAACTATTTCACTCCTTTGGCTGTGCGCTTCAACTAATACTTTTTGGTGGTTTAACCCCCATCCCCACCCTTTATTTTATCTTTATCACCGCTATCCCCGCCCCCATTAAAACAGAGTTTGCTTTACAATTGCTATTTTTTTCAAAATTTATTTGTGGTTCAACATATGAGATCGTGTTTTGGTTGGATATATATGTTCAGGAAATACAAAGACCAGAAGAATCAAATTCAAAACAGCCTTTGCCAACGCAAGATACTAGCAGACCTTCTTCAAGATCTTCTCGCAGAAGCCCTGGGCAATTACAGCTTTAATTGTTTCTCGATTTCATGGGTAATGAATTATACAGCAGTCGGGCCCAGTTGGATTTGGTAAAAAGAAAATGTAAATTGTATATTCGTGTAGCTTCTCGAATCGAACACTGAAAGAGTTTCGGATGGTGGGGAGTGGAGCTTCCTTTAGCATATGTTTGAATGTTGCTAAGCATTTTTTTTTCTTTTTTTTCTTCTTTTTTTTTTTTTTCTTTTAATATGAAGAGGAGATGTATTACCCATGTTGGTTATGTTGTTTTTATTGAAAAACTATATGGGCAAGATAGATATTAAGCTTTAGGACTGGCACTGAGTTTGTTTGCCTAATTTATTTATGAATCCATAATTCATCTGCTACATCAGTGTAATAAATTTATAATTTCGTGTCTTGTTTTTTTTTTTTTACCCTCATTTAATGTTTGGTAGCTTTTCTTCTGCAATATAAAAGTCCAAGTCCTTTTACCTTATTATCATGCTTGGTGAAACTTATTTGAAAACTGTATTAAGAAATATTATGGAAAGGAGGGAAAAAATAAAATCCATCCAATAATCATCAAAACAACTTTTTGGTCGCTCGGCTTCGATGCAACCAATTGAGGATACGGCGTAAAGAAACAATTAAAGAAGGGCTCCGATGTAAAGATCTTCTTTAGTGCGTAAACTGATTGTATAATGTATATATAGCCACTGATGAACACCAGAATAAGCGATATCCACTGGGCCGAAAGCACCCCCTTGAGTAACAGCTCCCATAGCCGGTTGGCCAAAAATGAGGATTCCAAATTGCATGACCAGAAGGTCGAATGTGATATTTTATAAACGACATAATTTTAATTCATGCTTTTGATATTTTTAATCTATTCTTATATATATATATATATATCTGAAAAATGTAAATTTCGATAAAAACTGAGATGGTTTCATGCATTTTTGTAAAATATTTATGCCACGAACAAAAGTAGTATAATATCTACCTAGCCCGAGAAAACTCCTAAAAAGTAGTTACTTCAAAACTATTTATTTATTTATTTATTATGACATCAACCAATTATGCATTTGGTTTCGATATTTGATACTAATATGCAGGCCTATCAACATTGTGCCTATCAATAATATCTGGCATCATTGAACATATTTACCATATCTACAAATGTCTCACAACCCCTCAAAAGAACATATTTTATGTAAGCTCAAACCAGTCATAACACCTCATAACGCGTATATTTTCTCATCAGAATTATAATCGTCCAAGTTCGAAATATTCACGGAATAAGACCACGATAACGACTTACTCCCACTCGCCCGTCTGATCCTTCTCTGTGAATCACTTCCGAAAATCCCAAAATGCTGTCTGAACACAAAATAGCACAAACTAATCAGAGTCACCACAAGAATAGGAGCACCGACCGCTGTTACCGTTGTAGCTATCCAAGAACTATCCTTCCCAACCACAACAAATGATATCGACAGAAACGCACCACACGTACTCGCACAAGCTGCCCACATCAACTTATTCACCACCGATACGACTCGTTTCTGAGCCCCTGTGTCCCACGCAACCAACGTAATCTGAACGACGACGACCGACAGGGATATGAAAAGAGCCGTCGAGTCCAAAATGCAGAATACACGAAACGCGGCCGTGTCCGCGATACGCGCCTTTCCGGGTTCCGTCCCATCCGTTTCGTAAAGACCGGGCAAGTTAAATAAGGCGAGGAAAGCAATGGAGGCCACTAGAACGGCGACAACTGTGACGGAATTGATTGTGTTCTGGACGGCCTCGCGGTGGATTTTCCGGAGTTCTTTGGCAATGCCGGAGACACGCCGTTGGGTTTTCTCATTCTGTATGAGTTGGGATTGGACTTCGTGCTTGATGTCGCTGACTGTCCGTTTGAGTTCCATGGCTTCGTAGCGTTGGTCGATGTGTTTGGCGTGCTTGGCGCCTGCTTCTGTGAGGGCTTCAGTGATTTCAAGTGCGAGGGACCCGTACTGGAGCTTGTCGGCTATGTCCATTGCAGTTTCACGATGGTTGTTGATTGCGTTGAGGTCGATGGATCTATATGTTAGCAGAAGGGCGACTATCTGAAATGGAGCGGGAAGTTTAATGGAGAGGTGAGAAGACTTAAGCGGAAATATACCATCTAATATATTTTACAAAAGTACTACACAAATATCATCACACTAAAGCAATTACAAGAGTTACAATTAGGGCTGATATCCCAATGCAACATTTTGCAAGTATCCAAATGAAAATATGTTTAACTGGTATGCAAATGCAATATTTCAGTAATCAAACTACTACTTGCAAGTATCCAAATGAAATATATTAGGTAACCAAACTACTACTTGCAATGCTTCAGCTTTGTAATTATTTTCTTTGTGGTGGATTTGTGTAATCAATTTATTAATATTGTATAAATATTCATAGATCCCTAATAAATAAATACACAATATATATATATATATATATATATATATATAAAACACACACACACACACACCTGAGAGCGGCTTTTCCGAGTGGCTATATGCAAAGCAGTATTCCCTTTCTTGTCACGCTCGTTTAAAATCGAATGATCGGCTTCCAGTAATTCATCAACCACACAAGTATCATGACCTTTGACAGCCATATGCAGAGCAGTTTGGCCCTTCTTATCTTTGATGGGAATAATTCCGGGATCCCTTCTGATAAGTGCTTTTACAATATCCAGTTGGCCATATCTTGCTGTTGTGTGCAGTGCTGTTTTCCCATTTTTTCGTACAATTCTAGCTGTGCTCACATCTGCGTCTAGTATAGCGTTCACCACATCAAGATGATTCTGAGAGGCAGCTGAATAAAGAGGGCTCGTGTTCGACGAGTTGCACACTCTACAAAGCTCAGGCCACATTTTTACAAGTTCCTTCACAATTTCTGGATAAAGAAGAGAGATTAGAATCACTTCTTCACACAAAATGGAACTCGGAAGGAAAATTTTGTTGGAAAGATCGCGTATTCATGATTAAGCACCGATTCTCGTGAATGTGATATATAACCAAATAAAAGAATGTAACTCGAGAAATGAATGTAGAATTCATTTAATGAAAAGGCATTCTTGATTGATAGAGATAAAACATGAAGATTGTCACTTAACAAAGAACTCATTCAGATCAATGTATGCCCCTTCAATTGTCATATCCTAATAGAGCCTACCATAGAATTTCTGTTGCATCTATGTATATCTATATCAGTGTTTTCAGTTGCGTTGCGTAGGCACGTAGCGTTTTTGTATAGAATTGCGTAGCGCAAAATAGCGTAGCGCATAGCGTAGGTAATTCGAACATGGCATATTTTAAGTCAAAAAATAAAATAATTCCCGTATAAGAAAAATAGCAAAATAACCAAAGTAAATAGCCATGGAATAATTTCAAATAAACAAAACAACCTAGACTTTTTGTAATAATCCATAACAACAAACTTAAATAAGTCACAATATGAAAATACTCAATCCTAGAAACACTTAAAAATTCTAATTTCTAGTAGTAGTCTTCTAACACGATATCACTATCATCATCATCGAGAGTTTGTATTTCGAGAAAAATTGCACTATCAAAGATTTGTCGATCTATGCCAACATGTTCGTCGATCTCCACATCTTCATCGACAAGTCCAACTCACTTAAACTGTCGAAGGGTGCGAAGCAAATCCATGAAATACTGGATTTTGCGAGAATCGAGAGCAGAAGATGGCTGCAATTTATTTGTTGTGGACCGCTGCTCTGCTTCAGAACTACATGGAATTTTTTTTCAGGATTTTGAGATGTGCCCTGCTATTCTGCCTCAAAGAAGTGGTTTGGCCCGTTCAGATTTTTCTGTGGCTTATATCCTATTCAGCCGAGGTTTAATTAGGGTTTTCTATCCCGCTGGCCGCGGCTTTAAGTAATTAAGGTAAGAGGAAGTTTAATTAGGGTTTTTCACCTTTAACCCTAAAAGCGCAGCCAGCGCGCGCAATCGCGTGTATAGCGCGCGCAATCCCGCGCTTTCGGCGCCACATCAGCTATTCGCACGCGCAAAGGAAGTCTTAGCGCAACTGGACCAGCGCTCCATCGCGTTCTACAAAAAAAATGCGCTAAAGCGCGCTACATAGCGCGCTATTCACCGCTATTAAAAACACTGATCTATATATAGATCAACCTCGATATATTGCTTGCCTATGTTGGAAAATGAAATCACAACCAATTGAACTTCAGTAAGTAGAATATATATACACACACACACAATAATGCTGAAAGACTACTCGGTTTACAAGAACACCTATTTGACCTAGAGATCGGGGCACGTGGTTCGAGTTTTAAGGGAAGGGCATAAAAACCTGGGGTACTAGCCGACAGACCAGTGCTCTAAACGCGAAGACCCGTTAACACATAGTACACAAATTATGCTTGAAAGCTTACCAAACACTTCTAAAAACAACCATCAGTGAAACCGACTTTCGAAGAAAACGATTTGTATACAGTAGATAATTTTTTTTTAACATAAATCACATATTCCCTTATCATCCAAAGTTGGTAACAGTAGTGAATCATATCAACAACAATGCTGGAATTCAATATGGATACCAAAATTCAAAGACTGGACAATAAAGCAAAGACACAGAAACTAACCAATGACTTGAACAATGAAAACAGAAAGGGATAATAAAGAAGAGTATACTTATGTGTCCCTTTGCTGCTGCCACTTGGAATGCATCCATATCTGATTTGGCCCTCATCATAACAGTCTGTAAATCACAGAAACTTAGCAAATACATGAAAATCCCAAAGAAATTGTTCTCTGCGGCTATGTACAAGGCAGTTGCCTTCTCCTCATCCTGAAGCTGAAGGGAAACCATCGAAGTAGATGGATCAGACCCTTCATTCTGGATGAGGTTCTTGAGAGAGCGAAGATCATCAGATCGGACGGCGGAGAAAAACGATTGGTGGGTTATGAATCTAAAGGAGTTGGAGTCCATGTAATATACTGTAGTTCACCTAGAGGCTCGAACGGCATATACACAAACACACTCACACGAAGGAAGATGTAAAGTATTTTTTTTTTTGGTAAGAAATAGTGGATTTGGTATTTTTATGTAATTCTGTATCCGTTAAAATATTTATATAACTGATCTTTTTGCATCATGAATCACTTTTGTAAAAGATAGGAAAAGAGGGTATCTCATGGGTGGAGTGGAGTGGTGTGCCCTCTATGTTGCACAGGTGCGGGGGCGGGTGCGGGTGCGGGCAGATACGGGTGCGGGGATACGGTTTTTTGAAAATGTTAGGGTGCGATACGGCAAGGATACGTCTGTTTATTTTATATTTTATTATATATAACACTTGTTAAATATAAAAAACAACAATTCAAATATCACCATAAAATCAATTCAAATATATAAAACAAGTCATACAAAAAACAATTCAAAATGGCTTTGAGTAGCGGAGCTTTCTAATGTTGTCCGTGAATACTGCTAAAGGTAAAAGTAATTACTTATTAAATGATTTACTTTTTTGTATTTTAATTTATTTGATTTACTTTTTAAAAATTATAAAAAAAATCTAAAAAAAAAAAAAAAACATAAAAATCGGACTCGCGTATCACGGCACGGGATACGCGTATCTAGACGCGTATCTGTGCGGGATACGCGAGTCCGAATTTTTTTTTTTGCACGGATTCGCCACGTGGCGAATCCCGTGCGAATCCCACGCGAATCGCACCCGCACCCGCACCCATGCAGTATCCGATACTGCATACTGCCCAATTTTGAAGAATCCGTGCATTATAGTGTGCCCTCAGTTAGTTGAAAAATGGGTTGTAGGGGTGCGCGTGTAAAAGTAACTATAAAGACCGAAGAGAAAGAACGCGTGTAAAAGTAACTACCCAATGCCTCAACGGCTCCCGCAAAAAGCGGGGTAAGGGGGGATCGGATGTACGCAGCCTTACCTCTGTCTTAACACAGAGAGGCTGTTTCCGAATGATCCAAAATGAAAATCGCATCGAGAATTGCATGGAACGACTAGTACTTCATGAGAAAAAGAAGTGCAGCCAGTTTAGTGAGTCATTTTGTTTTATTTCATTATAATCCAGAACCAAAGAATAAGGAGTCTTTAGCTCCATTGGAAACAATGAAAATAAAAGTAACTATAAAGAGTTGGTATATCCCGCGCGTAAAAGCAACTATAAAGAGCTGTATAGCCCGCGACATAATGTAAGGTATAAGATATATACCAGTTACGATTACTAATATAATTACAACGGTATATAGTATTATCACAATTGAGTATAATATAATTACAGTAAAAATATGATGCAGCAATATGATCACAATCGATGTATAACATAATAACGACTGATATACCATGCACGATACACCACGTTGCACGGTATAATTTTCCTCTAAAAGGATGAGCTTTAGGTGTTGCCCATCAGATCATTGTCTATTTCTTTTAACTAAAAGGATGAGCTTCGAGTGTTGCCCAGTCATTTTTTTAACTCATGGAAGAGGAGAAGTGTCACAATCCTACCCTAGAAACTCTGTCTCACCCTCAATTAAATTTAAGTTTTCCAGCATGATATATACGCTCCTTTGGTACCCCACGTTTTGATCTTGGTTCTCGGGTTAAGGTTTCATCCCCAAAGGACATCGCCTTGAGGGCTCCAGCGCCCCAGATCATTGTTTATTTGTTTTGGAAGTTAAGGTTTGTAGGATTTATTTCTGCAATATGCACAGGAGGCAGTGTGCCGCGGCACACCACTTTGCAACAGAACGGCTCAACCTCCTGGACTCCGGGCCGCGGCCCCCCCTGGAACTTCCGTTCGGCCATTTTCTTGAGTGTGCCGCGACACACATTGTCCGGGCCGCGGCACACGAAGTCAACTCAGCTTTGGGAGTTCTTTTTAGCAGCATTTGTGCTGCGTTTTCTTCACAACTTCACCCTTGAGAGCACAATAGAGAGAGAGAGATACAAGAGAGAAGAAAAATAGAGAGATATACTTGTTCGATTTCCCAAAGTTGTATCGATCAAATCGTCGTGATATTTTTTGACAAGAGCTTGGTAGCGATTGGGCAAATTTTTTCACTGGAGTAGATCGAGGTTTAGAGTCCGGAAGTTCGGGTATTTTGTTAGCTTTTTGTGTAAGCTATTTATGGTGTTTTTCTTTCTCGATCTTGTTGTTGTTGTGTATTTCAAATACTTGAAGTGTAACACTCCCAATCCACTCAGGGATATTACACGTCGTAGACCCTTTCCTCAAGGATCTACCAGGCTGGTAACTAAAATCAAACATCTCAACATCGCCTTTAAGGCTAAAATGACTCAGTATACCGATTTGGTCTTTCAATCACTACATATAACTCAATCTCAATACGTGCCCACGCAGGGGTCAAAATACAACATACTCCCACACAATGGTGGAAATACTGCAGCGGAAATAAAGTACAATCAATACATATAACTCAATCTCAATTATGTGTTTTAGACACTACGCCATAAATGGCCTTCGGCAACCACATAACTGTGTTACCTTAGACCCAAATTTCTGTTGCCACAGACCCAAAATGGGAAAAGGTAATATTTTAGCCAAGTTGCTCTGTGAGCAGTAGCCTTTCGATTCAAAGGCAACATGTGGATCATCCTAAGCTAACATATGATTATTTGTTACCTAAAGACCCAACAGCAACATCATATTCGTGTTGCAATAGACTTTATAATTTTGTAAAATATATAGCCAATTTAGTGGGTTCCACATATGGGGCGCATTTTGTGGGTCCCACAGGCCAGGCCCACTGGTGGGACCCATTTAGTGGGGTCAACTGGAGGGGCCCATATGTGGGACCCACTTTTCATGGGCCTACTTTGTGGGGGCCACGGGTGGGGCCACAAATGTGCAGCAATTTTTAGTCTATTACAACACCTATATTACCAATTGCAACACAGGTGTTACCAATGAAAGACATTTGCAACATATATGTAGTATCTAAGGTAACACCTTCATTTTAACAAAATAAAAATGTAATTTAAATTTAGTATTTCCCATTAGAAAAACCAACAAACCAATTCACAGAAACCAACTACATCATCCAACTACATAATCCCATCATAAAAAAACAACTATATCCAATCACAAAACCAACCAACTACATCACCAACTACATATATACAAGTACTAGAAGAAAATAACTTGGTCATTTTTAACCAATTACATCAGTGGACGTCTAAGACTAATATACAAAAAGACTCTAAGAAACTATTATGTGCAACACTTATTCAATTAGCCAAGGATTAGCCAATTTGTCTGAGTTGGTGTCCATTCACAAACTTCACCTTCTTTGAACGAGAGAGCTTCAGAATGAAACAAGAAAGAAGAGTCAATAATTAGTGATGGTTACTAAGCTTCCAAATAGGCAGCCTGTTAACAACTATCAGAAAAATAAGGTCTCCAAACTAATTGTTCTAAACTAGAAATAATTTGCCAAGTTTATTTATCTTGACCAAATTTGAAGGACCGTTTATCGAATTCTTGAAGTAAAAGCAGTGGTGCACTGGAATCCTCAGCCTAAAATATTGTTCCAAATCCCAAAAGCTTAGCAAGGGGAACAACCAGATGTTTGATTTTAATAATTTGAAGCCAAATACCATAAACTCAAGGGAGTAGCTACTCAGAGAGGGAATCCACTGATTTAGCCTAAAATTTTATTCCAAAACCCAAAGCTCAGCAAGGGAATAACCAGATTCTTGGTATCTATAATTGAGGCAAAACACCACAAACTCAATGGAGTGGCTACTCAGATATTGTTTTTTTTCTGGAAATAAAATGAGAAAAATAAACAGCCAACTAGTAGGGGAAAAAATCATTTAGCAGCTCCTCTTATCCGAAACATACAAGATGACTGAGAATTTCAGCACATCAATCAATTTAAACATGTCAACATTTGTTTAAGCTCTCCACTGATTACCAAGAAATATTAAAACACATATATAGGAAAAACCTCGGTCCTATTAAATCTCAAGATGGACGATTACATAGTCCTGAAAAACTTCATAGACTGCCAAGAATAGGATTCAGCTCTTTTGTTTTTTCAGGTTTCAACGTTGTTCCAAAGAATTAGAAATGGGAAAGGATTCGACATAAGTTTCAACATTGGTGAGCCAATTATAAAGTTTTGTGGGGCAGGTGCTGGAAGAATCAATAGTCAAGGGAAAACAGGAGCTTAGGACAAAAGTCAAAAGGAGCACACCTCTTCACGTAAAAGCCCTGGAACTAGAGCATAAACCTCGAAACACTCTTCCTGCGAACACAAAATGGGTTACTGTCAGATCTTATTGTGCATGCAAGTGTATTCTTGTGTAGTGGGAAAAGACAGAATTAAAGATTTTGATGCAAACATATAGTTTGGCGAACATTAATCTTCACCCAGTCAGCTGGCGGCCCAACATCAGCAACTGATGTCGCCAGTCTACAATTCACAAAAAAAAAAAAAACAGTTCAAAAAGTGTATATTAATGCTAAAGAAATCATAAGACGAAGGGCACTACAATCACCAGGCTTTAGATTCAATCAACAAGCATGCTACAAATGAGTTACTATCTTTTCCATATACCAGCTAGGCCCAAATCTTTGGCTCAGAGATGTTATTTGGCATGTAAGTTATTTAAATGCTACATCAGATAATATAGTAGTTTTAACAATGGAAAGCAAGCATACAAATCCAAATGTTCTATATTTAATGTTTTACTACAAGCATTTTGGAGATTACAAACCTAACAAATATATTATAGATCATTATGAATTTAAGCATAATGAAGAAATGTTTCACCATTAACACTAAAAATCGTATGACCTACTTGAATTAATTAGCGGAAGTTACTTGCCGAGCATGTCTTTTTTCACATGAGCTCAAATATAAAAGATCTCAAACGAACTAGTCAGAAAATAGCACAAGCGTGGTTGCTTGAGCCACCGCCCTCAAGCGCCCAAGTGAGCCACTGGCCTCCAGGAGAACAGGTGGCTTGCTCATAAAGGTGTTGGTATTTTTTGACGGATAAATTTTGAAAAGCAAGATACAAAATACAGTACAAAAATTTTATTAACTATATGGGGCACAATATGGTTAAAGATCCAAGATCAGAATTTTTTCAATACAAGAACCTGAGTTTAAGCCACACTTTTCCGCTTCCTAAAATAAAGATTTGGTGGAGTTATTTCAAACGAAACATCCAAATATATTAGTATAATAAGAACAGATAAAAATAATCCATCAAAATATAAAAATTAGTTTAATCAAAAATCATTTTGTACATATATTTATGTTGGTATTAATGCTAACAATGATCATAGAGGGATAAACACCCCCACAAAAATAAATAAGACAATATTTTATTAACAACTAACCTCAAGGACCGTGACTACTTGGTAGACAAATGCAACTTTAGCTACAATTTTAAGCTCAACGAAATTTGTAAAGGAAAAAGTATTTGGGTTAAATTGATTCATTTGGTCCATTTTCAGTCCAATAATACAACAAATTTGAGTGACTTCCATACAAATTTTGAGCGACTTATATTATATACAAGCTGGCATTGACACTCATAAACGAAAATCTAAGGGTAAATTACACACAGAAAAGGAGACATCAGTTACACCCCGAACCAAACCAAAAGAAAGTAGTAACTAAATCAGAGACAAGACTTAACTGCTTAGATATTTCAGTCCGAGAAACTTTATTTGAATGCTCCGTCTCATTTGGTCTCTTCTGTTTGAGCGAGCCTACTCATGATATCAGATAAGATAAGCCAACAAAATGAAACAAACCTAGAAAGCAAAATTAAAGCAAAAGGTTCTTACCAATGCTTTTGAAATTTTTCTCACGCTTTGCCATATTGCTAAGAGTTTTGTCCTATCAAAATACAATTAACAAAATAATGTGATCAAAAAACTATGCTTAGTAATGTCAACAGAAAGAAAGCTAAAAAAAAAGTGACTTTACAATGTTTCTTCACACAAAACTTTATAATCGGCTCACCAAGTTGAAACTTATCAACATAAAACATAATCAAAACTGAAACTTATCAACATAAAACATACTTGTGCAGTTGAAGATTCAATCCAAGGTGAAAGCAACATACATCATAATCAAGTGATCTAGGGTAGAAATCAACACTTTGGAATCGAGAGGTTTAGGGCAGCAACACTTTGGAATCGACAGGTTTAGGGCAGAAATCAACACCTGGAATCAAAGAGTCAATCCAGGTGAAACCTTATCTGGAATAGCCGCTTCCACCGTTCCGGCTACTGGAACCTCCGACCCACAGCTCGCGGCACACCATCGGTCGCTGTGAGAAGTCCGTTCGAACCACCGCCGCTGCAGGCGCACATCACAGCCAGGATCTCTGCCACCGTTTTCTTTAGGATTTTCCACAGGTCGTGTTTGTGTGTGTGTGATATTCTGCAAAAAAAATTGTCTTCCGCCGCCGGCCGAGAGAAGTTTAGAGAGAGGGAGAAGAGGACAGAGAGAGAGGCGAGAGGTAGAGAATAGAGAAGTGAGAAGTGACAGCGGCCGATCGGTGATAGGGTTTATAAACCCAGAGTTTTGTGTCAAGATCAATTAAGTCTCTTATTTCTATATTTATTCAATTTCACCCATGTTGCTACCCAAAATATTATCCGGAGATAGATATTGCTGGAATGGATGGGATAGCAAACAAATGCAAGAGCACTTCCGTGAGAAAGATAAATAACACAAGATTTGCCGGGGTTGTTAGTCCCGGGCTTGAATGCTCTCGCGAGATATTATTAATACTAATATTCGGGGATAAAAGTACTAATGTAAGAATACAATTACAATGAGTGTAAAGATTCTTGTTATCTTAGCTAGTGAGCGTGTAGATTGCCGGAAGAACCAGATTTGATGCTCTGTGAGTTCTTGTAACAAAGGAGATGAACAGTCGCGGCGGTGAGAGATCGACCGCCTCTCACGGCGAGTATTTAGCTGGATGCTTGAGCTCCGGGGCTTATGAATCCCTTGGAATCTGTCTAGTGGAGACTTGCTGCTTCTGCCGATCGTGTTCTGGACGAGAGATTCAGAGAGAGAAGTCCTGAGATGGATTCCGATGAGATAGCCGGGAGCTTGATGATATGTATGTTCTACTGTATTTCTGTTGTGGGAGGAATGAATTCTGAACGTAAGTCAAATGAATTCGGAACCTTTTTCCAGTAGGAGGAGGTTCTCTATTTATAGGGCTTGGATACGCCGGGCGATCGCCTTTTCTGCATTATAATAATCGGGCGATCGTCTCTTAGCACATGGGCTTGTCCCCTCAAAGTCTGCAGGAGTTGCTGGCAGTCAACTATGCGGTCCAATGGGGAGCTTACACGCGTCCTGAGTTGCTGTCACGGGTGGTCCCACTGACAACTTTCGGCGCGCATGCTGGTAGGTGAGGTAGGTGACAGGCTGTGGTCAAAGATCTTGTCTGTCAGTAAAAGATCTTATCTGCTAGCGAGGATCTTGTCAGCGCCTTTGGTGGATCTGCACGTGGGGGCTTTTCTGAGATCCAGTCCTTGATGACTTTGATGGGCGATCGTCTCTGCTCGGGGCGTAGGTCGATTGCCCTTAGCCGGTCACTAGAGTAGATCGCCAGCTGCCAAAGGGCGATCGCCTTGGGAGTCGATCGCTAGGTACCTGATGGTGGTCTGATATCTTCGACTTGGCGAGCTGGCCATAGTTTGACTGGAGTTGACTTGGTCGCTCGGCCTTATAGTCGATCGCCTGTCGGGATGAATAAATCGTGACACAACAATTGCCCCCAAGCTCGCTCATACGTTGGAAACGTGGGGTGAGGTGGCTCTCTTGGCGATCGCTGAACTTTTGACGAGCGACTTCGTGTTTAACTGAACTGGCGATCGTCTTTGAGCTGATATACTCTGGGTTCGGACGACCTGGTTGGCCGCTGAACTGCGCGGGAAAAAACAATGGGCGTGGAAAAGTCTCCTCGCACGCGTCGGGCTTCTATTGGAGGACGCCAACGGTCATTAATGACTCCTCGGCTGACGCGTCCTTGAAAAGATGCGTACGCGGGTCTCGAGAGGGTCAATTTAATGCGTCGTTTGAGATCCGACCCCTGATGTTTCCCTTATTGCAAACGAGTCCCTGCCTTCTCCTATAAAAGGGGCGCGGTGCTGCAGTTACATACTCATGCGTACTTTTTGGAGAAAGAAGGACTTGCTGCCGAATTTTCTGAAGATCTTAGTGCCGATCGTCGTTCGATTTCACTTTAGGGTAAGAAAAATCCTTTTCTCCTTTTCTGTTTCTGAGAATGGCCGGAACCTCATCATCATGTGGAGCGGGAACCAGTTCTGCCGCCGGGACATCGACTGTCCGGGGAGAAACTTCTTCCGTCTTCCACCTGGAGACGGCGGCTGAAGCTATTCGGGCCGGAATCGACCCGGCTGAAGTCGAGGCTTTGTTCAATGAGGCCGATGTTGCTAAGGAGTCGGCTGCTGAAGAGAGACGATCGCAGATCGAGAGAGATCTGGCGATCAGGGCTTACTGGGAGCAACATAGCGCTTTCGGTCGGGCCTATAGGGCCTTTGCTGAAATAATGGAGAGGTTAGCCGGTCCTACTCCGAGATTCGATTTCCGGGGATACTCGGTCGCCTATCCCTATGTGCTTCCCAAACGGTCGCAAAGACTGCCGCAGCCGATCGTTGTGGTCGCTCGGCCAATACGGAGTTCGGCGACTGTGAGAGATCCGCCGTCTGGAGGACAAGATTCCATGTTCCTTCAGATGTGGACATGTTCGCGCCTGCGGAGAATGAACGAGCCGACCAGCCTCCGATGGGTATGGTCGCCGTGAATGAGGCGATTATGGAGGCCGGGCTGCGCTTCCCTCTATCCTTTGCTGTCTCCCATCTGTTGGCCGCTTGGAATGTGGCGCCACTTCAGCTGACGCCGAACGCCTGGCTCCAAATTAACTGCACTCTCACCCTTTTCGGCGGTCACCGCTTGTACCGCCTCCCGTCGCCGGTCCCGAATAAGATGCGGGGCGATCAGACGAAGTGGTTCTGGGTCGCCGGCAAGTGGAGAGCTTCGGCGAGCGACAATCCTACGGGCGAGCTGGAGATCCCCACTGAATTTCGGGAGAGGAATCCCGGTAAGGGTTTAGACTCTCCCTTCGTTTGGATGCGTTTTGGACTGATCTAATTTGATTTCGGTTTTGCAGGTTTTCACATTCCGGCGATTGAGGAGCTGCCTTTTGACTTTCTCGTTGTCTGGGAGCAGATAAGGAGCTTGTCGGACGACGACCTTGACGCCACTCGGATCAACAAGGAGAGTCGTTGGTTGGCGGCTCGACTATTCCGTTTCCCGAGACATCTCTCGGTGCCAGGTATGTGTTTATGCGACCTTCACTTTCTAGGTGATCGCCTTACTTGAGGAAAGTGTCTGACTGTTGGTCGATCGTCTTTAACTGCAGAGGTTCGTTTTCCTCGCTTTTTGGAGCCTCCGGCGGAGATCGCTATGTCGAACCCAGGAGTCCTAGGCCGTCTTCGCCATAAGAGGTCGACTCGGGTCCCACCCGTTGCGTACCTATAGTTCCGGAGGTGGAGCCTCGCGTGGAGCCGGTCGTGGTTGAGGAGGAAATTCCGGAGGAGGGGCTTCGAGCGAATCGCAAGAGGCCGAGGCCGGAAGAAACTTCAGTTCCTGCCCCGGGCGATGAAGTGCCGATCGCCGCGCCTCCGATCACCATCGTTGCTCTGGAGAACGAGCCGCCCTCTGCGGCTTTTATGCGGGAGATGGCGATCGCGGATGCTGAGACCCCTCGAGGGAAACCGTTTTTCGGTCGGGATCCCGAGAAGGCTGAGAGGTAGATAGCATTTTTGTGTTGAAAATTGCGTCTGTGTAGGAGTTGTATTAACTTAGTTGTTTTGGTGCAGGATCCGTCGCGCAGATCCGTCTTTCCCGCCGATGGTCTTAGATTTCCTAGCGAGCCGATCTCCTCGCCATTCCTGCGACATTCCTCCATATGTTAGCAAGGCTGCTTCTGCTCTGCCGAAGGCATGGACGACTGATCTGGATGCGATCGCTCGGCAGCGATCGTCGAGTTCGATGCACGCTGTTCTCGCCCTTTCTCTTCAGACGGCGACCATGGCCGTCCAGGCTGCTCAGGAGTTTGAGGGGCGGCCCTCCACTATTCGCCTGTAGGAGGATCTCGAGGTGGCTTGGAAAGAGAACGCCGAGTTTGCTGACAAGATCGCGGCGATGGAGAAGGATTCTCTGGAGGCGGCCAAGCGGGCGAGCCATGAGCTTGAGCTGGAGAAGAAGGAGACTGAGAAATATCGTCTGGCGGTTGACCGATTTCGGGACCAGATGCAGAATGCCATCCAGGCGCGGATCGTTGCTGAAGAGGAGGCCGATCGCCAGAAGGTGACGATCGCTCGGCTGACCAGCGAGCTGACGGAGGCGAGGGAAAAGATTGCTGCGAGGGAGGCCGAGCTCCAGGGGTCGCAACAGGCGATGGCGGAGCTGAAAAGAGAGGTTGAGGCGACCAAGGCCGATCCCTTCCAAAACTTGGAGTATGTCAGCGAGTTCGCCTATTATTTGGCGTTTGCCGACTCAATCCGAGCGGCTAAGAAGGGAGGTTTGGAGGTCGGGCCTCTTGCCGATAACTTCAAGGCGTATGCGTTGGAGCATCCTCTCCATTCAGCTTTCTCCTTGCCGATCTTGGATCTTGCGGACATCGGCGTGGATTTGAGCTGGTATCCGTCTCTGGCCAATCTTGCTCATCCCGACGCTCCGTAAGATGAGGGGACCGCGCCGAATGCTGATGGCGAAGGCCAGGCGGGGGCCTGAGGCGCTTCATTTTTGACGTTTTTAGCTTATTTCCTTGTAGTTTTGTAGCTTTCTTTTCGTAGCACTTAGGCCTTCGGGCGATAATGTACTCCGATTTTTTCAAGTAATGAAATGAACGTTTGAATTTCTGACTTATCACTTGAATGATTGTTATTTTTGAGTCTTTGTTTGACTTTTGTACAAATGTGTGAGGAGAGATCGTTGCGAGGGTAGTTCCAAACGAATTGGTAAACTTATAAAGACAACTTTTTACAACAAATTCGATCGCTGCATTACATCTGAAAAGATGACGATCTCCGTATGTGGTTGAATAGCGACGATCGTCGTGTAGGTAGTCCGCACTCTTATTGCCCCTTGTTTTTATTCACTTAGTGGAAGTAAGGGGATGAAAATAATTCCTTGAGTGAGCGGTCTTCAACTTTGTCGAATCCTCGGGGACGGTCGTCCATCTTGAGGAACCGTGCACGATCGCGGAGTTCGATGGACCGACTCCTTGATCATGTCTTGATGCGCGAAGACATTGAGTGTTTCGCGACTCACTTTATTATGAGGGTCCTCTGTTAGGCTGCGCCTCGCCTCGTATTTAAACGAAGGGCGTGCGGTCTTGGTCTAGAGGAGTCCTTGCGCGGGGCAGCGTCGGATGAATCAACTCCACGCCCGCGGCTGGTTAGCTCTGCTTCCACCTCGGCCAGCCATGGAGATGGCCGACCTCGACGGTGTACGTTGAGACGGGGGTTGTGGCACGTCGCATTGTCCGGGTTCACCATGTTAGATGATGAACCTTTGAGGGCGAGCGATCGTGTCCACTGTTTTATTTTGGAGGGCCCTCAGACTATGCCGGCCTCGTATTTAAACGAAGGGCGGGCGATCTTGGCCCAAAGGGACCTTGCATGGCCTAAGCAGTCGGTTCCATCGACCACCAGGACCATGGCTGCACTCTTCCACCTTGGATCGTCATGTAGATACCGACCTTCGACGGTGTACGTTGTGCGGGGGGAGACAATCTCGTGCCTTAGTCCATCATGTTAGACGGTGAACTGTAGATGGCGATCGAGTCCTCCGGTTTCTTAAATAAGGAGGGAGATCGGGGAGACTTCCGAGGTCTCTTTTTCTTGATTGAAGCATGTAGGGACGGTCGCCGAGGCTGATCCGGGGGTCGGCTCATATGAGCTTTCCAGCCTGTTTTATGTTTGACTCGGACGATCGTCTATAGAGATAGGTAGGGGCTTCGGCTAAACCAATAAGCTGTCCAACTTGCCCTCCTCGAACAATCTCCAGAGCTGTTTGAGGAGGTCGCGTCATTTGTTGGTGCTGTGTCCGGGACTCTTATGGTAGGCACAATATTGATTGTTGTCCAGGTGACCGTGGTCCCTTATCGCCTTCGACTTTTTGAGCTCTTCGTGCCCCTTGATGGCATAGAAAATATGTGCCGGAGTTCTGTTGAACGTATGGAGGAGATGGGCTTCCATGTCCTCGAAAGCCTTGAGATCTCCGGGTGTCTTGGCGATCGCCTTCTTTGCTTTGACGATCGCTATCTTCTGGACAAGAGGTGGCGTTTCCTCGTCTAAGCGGAGGGTGAGTAGCCTTTGCCTGGCCAGGAAGTTGACAGCTTTAGCGCGGAAGATCACGTAAGTTGGGGGAATATCCTTGGAGAGATGCCTAAACATGGGAGAGTGTCCGTGGAATCCCCCCATGGCCGAATAGAGAGCGAGCTCGTCACTGACGGGTTCGCCGGTGAGGATGATTTCGTCTACCCGGTCGATGTAATCTGCGTCGGTTTCGTCCTTCCCCTGCTTGATTTTTATCATGCGGTGGGGGCCTTCGGGTCTGGCGACCTTGCTGGCGAAGTATGACGTGAAGTCGTTCGCCAGTTTCTTAAAAGAGGTGATTGATCGTGGTGGTAGTGAGACGTACCACCTATGGGCCAGCTCGCCCAATGTTAACGGGAAGATCCGGCACTTGGTTGCATCAGATGCCCCACACCCAGTCATGTAAATTCGGAATTTACTCAGGTGGGTTTCGGGGTCCGATCTCCCCTCATACGAGGTGTTTTGGGAGGAGCGATCGTTGGTTGTATGGGGGCAAGCTCGATGTGGACCGCGAGTGGCTCGTCGGCCCGACGATCTTTGCTGGCGCTTGCCCCAGTGTCCAAGAGTGCTCTCATCTCGTCGAGCTGGCGTTGTATGGCGGCCATCGCCGTGGCCTAACTGCTAGCGGCTCGGCGCTCGGAGCGGGAGCCGAGGCGATCCAGTACTGATCCCCTGGCGATCGGGGCGGGAGTCAGATGGCTGACCTGCGTTCGGCTGTGAGGCGGGTAGGCCGAAGTCCTGGTGACAGATTCGGATTCCGTCTTGTCAAGGTTGGAAACAGAATGCCACGGTCGCCAGGACGGGTCGCGCCCCAAGCGATCGAATATGGATCCGTCCGGTCGTGCGAGAGCCTTTCCTCGCGAATTGGGGCTTTTTGACGATCGCTCGTTTAGTAGCCCGTTGAATTTCCGTTTTCCCATGCGGCAGATGATCGAGGGAGTTATCGCGGGCGACGCACATGCCCTCCGTCGCTCCTCCAGGATGGCCATAGCCTCCTCGATCTGTTCTTCGGTTTGGAACTGATCGAGTGAGAGGTTGGGGCCATCTCTCGGATGCGGGATCGAGAGTCTCGCGTTGCTGCGGCTTCCCCCGGTCATCGGCTGGGGTTCGGACTGAGCCGGGATATGGTGTCCGGCGGTTCGGAGAGCGGCTTTCTTCGATGTACCGGCGGATGTCATGACTCTGAAGGTTTTCTTTGAAGTGCAATGAGTGTCACTTCAAGTATATGCCCCGAGAACAGTGAGTGTTCTTCGGGACGGTAGAAATAAAAGTTTGAGGGTTAGATTGTCCTTCCTCTAGCGCCAATTGCTGCTACCCAAAATATTATCCGGAGATAGATATTGCTGGAATGGATGGGATAGCAAACAAATGCAAGAGCACTTCCGTGAGAAAGATAAATAACACAAGATTTGCCGGGGTTGTTAGTCCCGGGCTTGAATGCTCTCGCGAGATATTATTAATACTAATATTCGGGGATACAAGTACTAATGTAAGAATACAATTACAATGAGTGTAAAGATTCTTGTTATCTTAGCTAGTGAGCGTGTAGATTGCCGGAAGAACCAGATTTGATGCTCTGTGAGTTCTTGTAACAAAGGAGATGAACAGTCGCGGCGGTGAGAGATCGACCGCCTCTCACGGCGAGTATTTAGCTGGATGCTTGAGCTCCGGGGCTTATGAATCCCTTGGAATCTGTCTAGTGGAGACTTGCTGCTTCTGCCGATCGTGTTCTGGACGAGAGATTCGGAGAGAGAAGTCCTGAGATGGATTCCGATGAGATAGCCGGGAGCTTGATGATATGTATGTTCTACTGTATTTCTGTTGTGGGAGGAATGAATTCTGAACGTAAGTCAAATGAATTCGGAACCTTTTTCCAGTAGGAGGAGGTTCTCTATTTATAGGGCTTGGATACGCCGGGCGATCGCCTTTTCTGCATTATAATAATCGGGCGATCGTCTCTTAGCACATGGGCCTGTCCCCTCAAAGTCTGCAGGAGTTGCTGGAAGTCAACTATGCGGTCCAATGGGGAGCTTACACGCGTCCTGAGTTGCTGTCACGGGTGGTCCCACTGACAACTTTCGGCGCGCATGCTGGTAGGTGAGGTAGGTGACAGGCTGTGGTCAAAGATCTTGTCTGCAGTAAAAGATCTTATCTGCTAGCGAGGATCTTGTCAGCGCCTTTGGTGGATCTGCACGTGGGGGCTTTTCTGAGATCCAGTCCTTGATGACTTTGACGGGCGATCGTCTCTGCTCGGGGCGTAGGTCGATTGCCCTTAGCCAGTCACTAGAGTAGATCGCCAGCTGCCAAAGGGCGATCGCCTTGGGAGTCGATCGCTAGGTACCTGATGGTGGTCTGATATCTTCGACTTGGCGAGCTGGCCATAGTTTGACTGGAGTTGACTTGGTCGCTCGGCCTTATAGTTGATCGCCTGTCGGGATGAATAAATCGTGACACAACAACCCATACATCTTTTAATTATTATAATTAACGCCCAACCAGGTTTATAATTCCTTCAATTTCACTATCACTTTAAGCAGCATCATTTTATTCAGGTGGGAATTTTCACTTTAATTGCTTTAATTGGACTGCTATGTGATATTCTCTTTACGTTTTAAATTTAGGATACATGTTGTAAATCAGGCTCACTTGTGTACGTGTAAAGAGGCTATCTTAAGATATATGTTGTGTGGGGACATCTGCACAACCTCAATATTCACATGCGTGGTCGATTCATGTTATATGTGATATTGTTTGTATGTATTCATGTTGAGGAAAATATTATTGATAGAATAATCATTTAATGGCTTTCCATGAGATTGTTCATTATTGTGATATGTGTGATTTCCACGAGCTGAAGGAAGCTCACCCCCACCTATATTGATCCCGCTGGTTAAACCGAGCTGGATGGACGAAAGAGCGAGCCGATAGGGCATATGATGATATTTATTAAAACGATACTTTTCTTTATGTCTCATGTTTTTGAAATATTATTTGAGGAAAATTTTGATTAAAAATATTAATTTATAAATTTATTTCCGCCACAATTATTACCTCTTATCTATCTCATGTCGTTGCCTTATTTAATGGGCATTTATTTTAGTCAGCGTAGTGACTCGACATTATTTTCATTAAAATTAGTTATTATATGTAGACATTAAATTTGTTATTTTAATAATTTGTTTAATTATTTAAATTAAAATTTATTAATTTTCAAATACTACTTAATTTTAAAACCTTTTCAATTTAAATTTATTAAAAATATTTTTTTATTTATAAAAAAAATATATATTTCATTATTTGATAGAATAATTTTTTATAAATATCGATTCAATGTTTATTAGAATTAATTATTTTTAAAGTTAAAAATTTATTAAATCATTAAGTTTATCTAAAATTCAAAATTTTGTTTATTAATACTCTAAGGTAACACTTCTCATGGTGTTACTGAGAGTCACACTAGAGTAACATATATTTCAGGATTTGGTAACACCACAACCCGAACGTTGTGGTAGGTCCAAAATTTCATAGCTATGGTAACATCCAAGAAGGTAACACCCCACCCTAAGTGTTGTAGAAAGCCATCTATATCGTAGTGTCCGGGCCGCAGCACAAGCCTTCCGGGCAGCGGCCCCCTGGAACTTCCGTTCGGCCATTTTCTTGAGTGTGCCGCGACACACATTGTCCGGGCTGCGGCACACGAAGTCAACTCAGCTTTGGGAGTTCTTTTTAGAAGCATTTGTGCTGCGTTTTCTTCACAACTTCACCCTTGAGAGCACAATAGAGAGAGAGAGATACAAGAGAGAAGAAAAATAGAGAGATATACTTGTTCGATTTTCCAGAGTTGTACCGATCGGATCGTCGTGATATTTTTTGACAAGAGCTTGGCAGCGATTGGGCAATTTTTTTCACCGGAGTAGATCGAGGTTTTGAGTTCGGAAGTTCGGGTATTTTGTTAGCTTTTTATGTAAGATATTTACGGTATTTTTCTTTCTCGATCTTGTTGTTGTTGTGTATTTCAAATACTTGAAGTGTAGCACCCCAATCCACTCAGGGATATTACACGCCGTAGACCCTTTCCTCAAGGATCAACCAGGCTGGTAACTAAAATCAAACATCTCAACATCGCCTTTAAGGCTAAAATGACTCAGTAGACCGATTTGGTCTTTCAATAAATACATACAACTCAATCTCAATACGTGCCCACGCAGGGGTCAAAATACAACATACTCCCATACAACGGGGGAAATACTGCAGCGGAAATAAAGTACAACCAAACCAATACGACATCGTATGGATCCTCATGTGATTAGTATCGATCATCTTTCATCATCCTTCGTGCCGACTCTGTGTTATGCTCCCCAAAACCTGAATGCAATACAGACATCCACCCCCCGATTACCCGGGGGTTAGCAAAATCCCACTATTTTGCTAGTACAAGTACATAATCATATGAAATGTAACAAACAAATAGAAATCACGAATCGTGTACGACAATTAACTACCAAAGCCTTCCCGATAGGTTTTATTAATTAGAATGCAATCAATGAAGTGTTTGAAAATAAATTCCTCATCTCGGGGATTTTAAAAATAGAAACCTTGTTGGACCTCAAGTCCTTAGTTGAAAAATAACCGTTTCAAGACGAATGGGTCTCGGCCGAAAATTCACTTTCCGTAAAACGACCTTTACAAAACCATTGGGATCTCATCCCAAATCTCATCAAATCACAGTGCACGGGAACAATAGCAAGGTCCGTTTTCCAACATCAAACCCTCACAACTAAAGGACTAAACACATACAACAAAATACTCTAGTGCCATCCTAGTCAAGTAGGCCAAATGAACAACTTACCTCTTACACATTTAGTCAATGCATGCAATCCTGAAATCACTGTTCAAAACACTCGTTTCCGGAAACGCCACAATCCAAAACACATTTGTAAAATGCACCACAGTTAACTGCGGACCCACCCCTCCGTGGACCCCTACCGAGACCCCGTCGGATCTAACCCGTAGTGGTTAAAAGCAAGCTCGCGGACCCACCCCTCCGTGGACCCCTACCGAGACCCCGTCGGATCTAACCCGTAGTGAGCATACACACACACACGTTACTCATGCAATACTAATATGCTAAGAATGTAAGCTCATTAAGAATACTTACTAGAGATGGCCACTTACCCGACACCGTTATCATACTCATCACAATATCTCCATCATGAACAATCAATCACAACACAACAACACAATTAACACGGAATACACAATTCCACAACATTAAACAAGCAAGGATATCATTAAAGCCCTCAACGTTCAAAATAATCAAATCATAATCAACTCACAAGAACCATATTCACGAGGGTAAACCAACCATCGTAAATCCAACATGTAAACTTTATTTGTAGGACACAAATCGCATAAGAAAGTATTTGCTTCAAATGATCACAAACGCGGAGAATCGACCGAGGTAGGATGGCACGAACCGACTATGAACCCGCCGACTCCGCCGAACGCTAACCTGCACCAATAACTATGAAAAACAACAACCACAATGAAAATGAATTCCATAGTACGACCCAAAGCCGCTGAATTAAAGGAACAAACGACGAAAGTTCAAGAGTTTCCCCAAAAACGGCCAAGAACGCAAACCGACCCGATGAAACACGAAAATGAAATTCCAAATCTAAATATGGATATACAATCCATAGGATATGTTTAACAACATCATTTTTCAACAATCGATTTATCAAAATCGGATGGAAAACGAAATCAAGAACAAAACCCCCCAAAAGTCAACTCTAGGGAATCAAGAAAAATTACCTTGATTCGGCGAAGAACAATGGATTAGATGATGTTATAATCACCTAGGATACTCCAAAACACCTTTGGATTGAGCAAAATCGTCCAAGATTGCGAACCCTAGTCGCTCCCGTCTCAACCCGCGAAAAGAAGAAGAAAGGAAGTGAAAAATGAGAATAATGACTGCTGTCTAGTTTTATATGCTGGACAGCCTTAGCATGCGCTAATCATCTGGATTAGCGTGCGCTATCGGGCAAATATCGTCCAAAAATCTCAGTCCAGTAACTTTTGGACCGAAGCCGACCAAAAGTTAGCGTACGCTATGTTTCCAGTAGCGTGTACTAACTTCTGCCAATAACGTGCGCTACACTACTTCGTAGCGTGTGCTAGGCAAAACACCAACCCAGTCCAGTAACTTCTAGACTGCCTCGAACTACCAGTTAGCGTGCGCTACCAAACCCGTAGCGTGCGCTAACTAATGCACCTTAGCTCGCGCTAACCACCTACTCTTAGCGTGCGCTAACGGGCCTGAATCCAACTACTGTCCTCTGACCCTGTTGCTCGATAGCGTGCGCTAAGGGGATTCCTTAGAATGCGCTAATGCACCCAGAACTACAGCAGTAGTGCTCTCAAAGCTGGTTAGAACAACAGACTCCTCCGATTGGAACACCAAGTTCAAGATACACACGGAAAGTTCCAAAATAAGATCATACTAAGAGTTTGAGCTCGAATAACCAAACCGAAGTTCACAACACGTCTAATAACGTTAAATGAACTTACGAGGAACCTGAAAGAACAGTTTCGAACGAGGTTCTCAAGAATCGAAATCAAGCGCGGAAAAGTCGCTTAAGAACACAGAACTCAACAAAACGACACCGAAACGAACTCGGATGTCAAAAAGTGCAGAATTAATCATTATCAGAATGACGAAACGGCCATAAGTGAGTCGTCAAAACATACTCCCGCCAAAAAATAAAATTACTGGAAATCGAAATTGCGGATACTACATAAAGATTATTTATTACCAAGTATTTGAAGATTATCGTTGTATACCTCTAGTTTGTACTAGGGACGAATCGTGTATTGTGAATTGGTGATAGTGGATTGAAGCATCTTCGGTCCCATTGTTTTACTCTCGTCTTGAGGGGTTTTCCACGCTAAAATTTGTGTTTCGTTGTTTATTGTGTTTGATATCATTTGTATTGTTTATCGAGTTGTATTTGATTTACTCTACTCGTCGGTAACCTCAAGGTTACAATTGAGATTGGGAAAGTTGTTAAACGAGGTTTCACATTTTCGTTGTGACGTCTTTGTGTCTTTTTCCCCAACAAAGTGGTATCGGAGCCACAATTATTTCATGGTTGTATTATCTCAATTGTAAAATGGAAGACAATACAAGTATAATGGTGAATTTGAATGGTTCAAACTACTATGTATGGAAGGGCAAGATGGAAGACCTTTTATATGTGAAGGATTATTATCTACCAGTGTTTAGCAAGGACAAACCGGACGTGAAGTCAGAGTCGAAATGGACTATTTTGCATCATCAAGTTTGTGGTTATATTAGACAATGAGTTGATGACAATGTTCTGAATCATATCAGTGGAGAGACGAACGCCCGATAGTTGTGGCACAAGCTCGAGCAATTATATGCTCGGAAGACAGGGAATAATAAGTTATTCCTCATTAAACAAATGATGAACCTAAAATATCGAGATGGGACCTCTGTCGGATCATTTGAATGCATTCCAAGGCATCATTAATCAACTTGCAGGAATGTGCATTAAATTCGAAGAGGAGGTTCAAGCTTGGTGGTTGTTGGGCACATTGCCGGATACTTGGGAGACGTTTCGTACGTCTTTGTCTAACTCTGCCCCTGATGGTGTCATTTCGATGGAACTTGCTAAGGGGAACATGCTGAACGAGGAGGTCCGAAGAAAGTCACATGAATCTTCGTCACAGTCGGATGTTCTTGTTATCGAAATTCGGTGGAGAGGTCAAAGCAGAGGTCCGAGTAATAGAGGGCCACAAAGAAGTAATTCCAGGGAGAAGTATGCTAATATTGAATGCTACCATTGTGGTAAGAAAGGGCATACGAATAAATTTTGCCGACAACTAAAGAAGGAAAATCGCCAAGGCAGAGAAAACAGTCAAAAGAAGGAGAGCGGGAGTAATGAAAAAGCTGAAGTAAATACTACTACCGAGGAGTTCTTTGTATGTCGCGGTTATGACATGGTGAACTTTGATAGAGATGAGTCGAGTTGGGTGGTCGACAGTGGAGCTACGTGTCATGTTACATCACGTAGGGATTTCTATTCCTCTTATACTCCGGGTGACTATGGTATAGTCAAGATAGGTAACAATGGGTTATCTAAGATTGTTGGAGTAGGAGACGTACACTTGAGGTTCCACACTGGTGTGGAACTTGTTTTACGTAATGTGAAACATGTTCCGGATATGAGGCTAAATGTGATTTCCGTTGGCTTACTCGATGATGATGGCTATTGTAGCGGTTTTCGAAAGGGAATGTGGAATAATGTTTTAAAAATCGGCCGAGGCGTACGCCTCGAGGCGAGCCTCGACTCGAAGCGGACAAAAAGCGACCCGAGGAGCACGCTTTGGGGGTCTCCGGGTGAAGCTTACGCTTTTTTCGGGTGAGGCGTACGCCTCGAAGCGTGTACGCCTCGAGGCGGAAAAGCGGACGCTTCAGTCCAACGACCAATTTTTGGCTTGTTTAATGCTTTTTTGACTGGTTTTTTTTTATTGTTTTTTACTTCTTTACTTTTTTGTTATTTATAATACCATATATAGATAAAACCCTAAATTAAAAAACCAAAAATCGCATGCTGTTCTTTGTTCCTCTGCTCTCTTCCAGTCTTCCGTTCCTCTCTATTGCCGGGCCTCTCTGTCGCCGGCAGCAAAGTCGCACACACACACGCACGCCAGAGATCTCTTCACCGGGCCTCTCTGTCGCCGGCAGCTACCTGGTATGTATTTTTTGGGGTTAAACTCTTCTCACTCTTCTTACTCTATTTGCTTCGAACAACTCTTCTTACTCTGTTCTTTGACTTTTTTTGGGTTGATTTTTGTGGTATTGACAGAATTATGATGGGAGGAGGATCAAAAGGGCAGGTAAGTAGCGGTTCAAGAAAAGACCCGTCTTGGAAGTATGGTAAAGAAATTCAAGTTGAAGGAAAGCATTACAAATACATTGAATGCAATTTTTGTTTGAAAACTATTAAGGGAGGCGTGAAAAGAATGAAAGATCATCTTGCCGGTACACATAAAGATGCAAAGCCATGTAGTAGTGTACCGGAAGAAGTGAAGCAAGAAATTAAAGATTATTTGAGGAGAGGAGAGCAAATAAAAATCAGTGCTCAAAGGGATTTTGAGGAGATGGTGGATAGTGGCTCTTATTACAATAACCAAGGCTCGATGGGAAGAGGTGGTTCGAGTTCGGGAAGTACTCCTCACACAAGGGGTGTAAGGGGACCGATTGATCCCTTTGTTGTTGAAGTGGAGGAAGAGGATGCTCAAGACACGGGTAACCAAATGAATGCGAAAGAAATGAGGAGTAGAGTTTGTTTGGATATTGGAAGATTTTGTTGAAAATATTGAAAAAGATTACTTGAGAAGAACAGAATAAATATCTATATCTATATATATATATCTGAGTATCGAATATATATTATATATATAAATCCTGCAGAAAATTGTTAGCAAAACGAAATCCGCCGATCCCGTACGTGAAACGAAAGTTTCGCTGTTGAGTCCAGATAGTCTGTCTCCTTAAAGCAAATTCGTCCTCACCACGGTGTATGACGTCTGCCTCCCAGGATAAAACAACAGCTCGATGTAACGAATCTGTGATCCGCTGCACCCTCAACGAACTAGAACAATTCTGTCTACTATCACCGACCGAAGAAGAAAGGAAAACGAAGAAGAAAAATATTTGGCTGTTTTGGTTGTCAAATTCGTCCGCAAAATTCAGTGTATAAAACGAGCCCCCTCAGCCGGGTATTTGTAGGTGAAGACTGGAGGAGGTTGTGTGCTGTAGGAACTCTATACCGATCGAAATTGGTATCTGGAGGAACTCTAAACCGATCGAAATTGGTATCTGGAGGAACTCTTAACCGATCCAAATACTTATCCAGATTCGGTTTTATCCGGATCCGAAAAATTCGGAATTTATTAATTGAGGTATTTTTGGAAAAATAAAATTTTACCGAATAAAATTGCAGTAAAAAGATAACTTCGAGACGCCGAGACATTTCGCCCAAATCGCCCTTCGACCGAGACCGACCCGAACCGAGCCGAGCCGAGCCGGCCGGCCGGACGGACGGCGGCGGCGCGCGCGTGTGTGTGTGTGTGTGCGCGAGGGGCGCCTAGTCACACATCCACACACATGTCTCATTTTGAACATGCCTTTGTCCACATCTCCTTATATACTCACAATTCCTCCCTTCTTTTTCCAATGTGGGATAGCATCCCAAATTCATTTTTAAAGGGTTCACTTTGGAACATTATATCTCATTCATACCTCAATCATTTTGAGTGTTCTTACATGTTTTGGAAACCTCGTACGGAGTACTACGTATTCCAACTAAGCCCCGACTTTAACTCGTAGTCGAGCCCACTCAAAATTTCCTCTCAAATGGGCTGCTCATAATAGCCCATTTCCTCCATTTTAACTTACATTTCCAACAATCCCCCACATGACTGAGATTGATGGTCCAGCAACACACGTCAGACACAGAGTTGACTTGGTGATAGTTACTACAGTTAGGCATTGCATAGGATAGGTAGAGTATGCTCCTTGAACCTGCCCTCGAAAATATATATTCTCCTTACTGGCTAGACAGTGTGACTAGATGCCTTTGAACTGTCCGACCGCTTGTGTAAGTGATCATATATCCTTCACAAGTGCCCTTCCTGATTTGTTCTGTTCTCATTATTGTGCCCATTTTGGCCGTGGACACCGTCCTGGTTCTGCGAGAGTTTCTAAAGAATTGTGCCTTAGCAATTCTCCTTTGAAGCGGCCCCTCTTCTCTCTAACATAGGTGATTCCTCTTTAAGTGTTTTGAGTAAACTCGTATTTTACTCCACCCGACTATACGTTGTCGACTTAAGAATCATTAAAAGCATAAGCTTAACCTCTCCCTACGGGTATCACTGTTTTCATCCTAGGAATGGTCGATTCGGGGTAACCCCCACAGTGATCGTGCCCAGTTTTATGAATTGGTTGTCCCATTGAACCTAGATCTTGGGATCTCCAGTCAGCTTAGGTTGGGTATCCTCCATAAAACCATTAGCTCAAGGCAATAGACCCATTCCTCTTGATGATTTATCAACAATGTCTCTTGATAACCCTTTGGTTAGCGGATCCGCAATGTTATCCTTTGATGACACATAATCAATAGTGATAACTCCTCTTGATATCAATTGTCTAATGGTATTATGTCTCCTCCTTATGTGACGAGACTTACCATTGTACATTATGCTCTGTGCCCTGCCAATCGCAGATTGACTATCGCAATGAATACATATTGCGGTCACAGGCTTTGCCCATCTTGGAATATCTTCTAGAAAATGGTGTAGCCATTCTCCCTCTTCTACACATTTATCTAAGGCTATAAACTCGGATTCCATCGTTGACCGAGATATAAGTGTCTGTTTCGAAGATTTCCATGCCACTACTCTTTGGCTAGTGTGAATACATATCCACTTGTAGACTTGGAGTCTTTTATATCGTATATCCATTTGCATCACTATATCCTTCAAGTCTTCTTTGGATATTTGGTATAGTGCAGCCCATACTCTCGAGTACCCCTTAAGTATCTTAGTACCCTTATGATCGCCTTCCAGTGATCCTTTCCGGGGTTGCTCGTGTATCTACTTAGTTTACTAACTGAGTAGGCTATGTCTGGTCTTGTACAGCTCATCAAGTACATCAGACTTCCTATTATGCGTGAGTATTCGAGTTGAGATACTCCTTCACCCTTATTCTTGGATAGTCTCAACGTCATATCCACCGGGGTTTTGGCTGTGCCCGAGTCATACTTATTAAATCTTTCAAGGATTTTGTCCACATAGTGGGCTTGACTCAGCATGAGACCTTCCGACGTTCGTGTGATTTTAATCCCTAAAATTACATCTGCGAGTCCCATATCCTTCATATCAAATCTCGACCTCAGCATGTCTTTGGTCGATTTGATTATTCTATCATTACTGCCGGTAATGAGTAAGTCATCTACATATAGACACAAAATGACATAGCCATCTTCTGTGTCTTTCACATATACACATTTGTCGGATTCATTAATTTTGAAGCCACCGCTTATCATGACATGATCAAATTTTTCATGCCACTGTTTTGGTGCCTGCTTCAATCCGTACAGTGATTTTACGAGCTTGCAGACTTTCCTTTCTTGTCCAGGAGCAGAGAACCCCTCTGGTTGTTCCATGTAGATTTCCTCTTCTAAGTCCCCATTAAGAAAGGCAGTTTTAACATCCATTTGATGAACTTCTAAGCCTCGTAATGCTGCGATGGCAAGTATCATCCTGATGGAGGTTATTCTTGTCACAGGAGAGTAAGTATCAAAATAGTCTAGGCCTTCACGTTGGTTATATCCCTTCGCTACGAGCCTAGCCTTATATTTATCAACTGCTCCATCTTTCAATTTCTTCTTGAAAATCCACTTATTTCCTAATGGTTTACACTTAGGAGGTAATTCCACTAGTTCCCAAGTATGATTCTGTAATATAGAATCAATTTCTTCTTTGATAGGCTCCTTCCATAGAGGTCCATCCGTCGAGCTTACAGCTTCTTTGTAAGTCTGAGGAGCCTTTTCGAGCAAGTAGGTGATGAAATCTGGTCCGTAAGATTTCTCCGTCCTTTGTCTCTTGCTCCTTCTAGGTTCGTCCTCATTATCCCTTATTTGGTCTTCATTATCTTCATCCATTAATTCAGAAGTCTGTTCGGATGAGATAAGTGGTTCACTTATAGTCTTGCAAGGAAAGATATTCTCAAAGAATGACGCATTCCTTGATTCCATAATCGTATTCTTGTGAATCTCAGGCACTTTGGATTCATGCACAAGAAATCGGTAAGCATTGCTGTTGTGTGCATATCCAATGAAAATGCAGTCAACCGTTTTTGGGCCTATTTTAACTTTCTTAGGAGTAGGTATCAGCACCTTTGCTAGACACCCCCACACTTTCATGTAATTGTAGGAAGGCTTGACTCCTTTCCACAATTCATAAGGAGTTTTGTCTTCGTTCTTACGGCATATCTTGTTTAAGAGATAATTCGCCGTTAAGATGGCTTCTCCCCACATATTTTGCGGTAGACCTGAATTTAGTAATATCACGTTCATCATCTCTTTCAGAGTGCGATTCTTACGTTCCGCCACGCCATTTGACTGTGGTGCATATGGGGCAGTGACTTCATGAATGATCCCATGTTGTGAGCAAAATTCGCCAAATGGTTCCACATATTCACCTCCGCGGTCACTTCTCAAGATTTTTATCTTAGCATTCAATTGATTCTCAACTTCCGTTTTATAGAGAACGAATTTCTCTATGGCTTCATCTTTGCTTTTAAGCAAGTATACATAGCAATATTTAGTACAATCATCCACGAAAGTAATAAAATATTTATTTCCACCTCTAGTTTGAACAAACTTCAAATCACATAGGTCGCTATGTATTAATTCTAAAGGTTTGGTGTTTCTTTCCACTTGTCGGAATGGAGATCGAGTTAATTTTGCCTCTACACAAGTTTCACACTTGTGGTTTAAATCAATTTTAAACTTTGGTATGTGATCTAATGCAATAAGTCTACGCATTGCATTAAAATTAACGTGTCCTAATCTAGCATGCCATAAATTAGGAGACTCAAGCAAGTAAGCAGAAGAATTCTTCATTTCATTATTTTTGACAGTCATTACATTGAGCTTAACTAGCCCATCACATTCATATCCCTTGCCTATAAACACACCATTTTTCGACAAAATAACTTTATCGGACTCGAAAACTGTTCTAAAGCCATGCTTCATCAACAAGGTACCAGAAATAAGGTTCCTTCGAATATCAGGCACATATAACACACGTTTAAGAGTCACTTCCTTTCCAGACGTCATCTTTAAGATCACCGTGCCTTCGCCCAAGATAGTTGAGGTTCCAGAATTTCCCATATACAGTATATCACCGGCATCCTTTTCTTCCAAGGAGGAGAACATAGTCTTGTTGGCACATATATGCCTAGTTGCTCCAGTGTCAATCCACCACTCTTTGGTGTTTGAGCCAACTAGGTTCACTTCAGAGATCATAGCACGTAAGTCAAGATGTTCCACTTGTTCGGTAATTAGATGTGCTGCATTACCCTCCTTTTTCTTTGGTTTCTTTGGCAGCCTGCAGTCGGCCGCCCTATGACCCATCTTTTCACAGTTGTAGCATTTTCCAAGGAATTTTCTTTCTTTTTCCCAATTCCTCCGTTAGGTCCCAGCTTGGTTCCCTTTCCATTGTTCCCTTTCTTGGATGTCTGTCCAGTTTCCACAACATTGGCCTTTGCCACAGCAATATTTACTTTCTTCTCTGATCCTCGATTGTCTTCCTCTATGCGAAGTCTAACGATCAGATCTTCCATGCTCATTTCCTTGCGCTTGTGCTTTAGATAATTCTTGAAATCTTTCCAAGTCGGGGGCAATTTCTCGATCACAGCAGCCACTTGGAAGGATTCGCTAATGACCATTCCTTCAGCATGGATTTCGTGAATGATCACTTGCAGCTCTTGTACTTGACTCACTACCGTCTTGGAGTCCATCATCTTGTAATCGAGAAACCGTCCAACAATCCACTTCTTGGCACCGGCGTCCTCGATTTTGTATTTATGGTCTAGTGAGTCCCATAATGCCTTAGCTGATTTAGCACTGCTGTACACATTGTACAGTGAATCGGCAAGGCCATTCATCACATAGTTCCGACACAGATAGTCGGAAGTTTTCCAAGCGTCAATGGCCATCAGAGTTTGTTGGTCACTGTCCTCGTCATATTTTGGCGCATCCTCCTTGAGGAATCGAGACAAGCCTAGAGTGGTCAGATAGAACATCATCTTCTGTTGCCATCTCTTGAAATTCTGCCCGTTGAATTTCTCTGGTTTGTCCGCATGGTTTACCGGAACCGAAACCGAAGTAGTAATCGGAATCGAAGCTGTACCCGATCTAGTTATCAGAGACGCACCTCTAGTCGCTGAACCCGAGCCGATTTTCTGAGGCTCACCTCCAGAAACGTCCGTAGACAGTGTTGGGTTTTGAGAATCCATATTGGCTTAGCTTTTGAAAATATATCTGTTTTAATCAAGTAAAAGAATTTTGCTTTAAGATTGTTGAAAATATTGAAAAAGATTACTTGAGAAGAACAGAATAAATATATATATATATTTGAGTATCGAATATATATTATATATATATATATATAAATCCTGCAGAAAATTGTTAGCAAAACGAAATCCGCCGATCCCATACGTGAAACGAAAGTTTTGCTGTTGAGTCCAGATAGTCTGTCTCCTTAAAGCAAATTTGTCCTCACCACGGTGTATGACGTCTGCCTCCCAGGATAAAACAACAGCTCGATGTAACGAATCTGTGATCCGCTGCACCCTCAACGAACTAGAACAATTCTGTCTACTATCACCGACCGAAGAAGAAAGGAAAACGAAGAAGAAAAATATTTGGCTGTTTTGGCTGTCAAATTCGTCCGCAAAATTCAGTGTATAAAACGAGCCCCCTCAGCCGGGTATTTATAGGTGAAGACTGGAGGAGGTTCAAAATTTATTAATTGAGGTATTTTCGAAAAAATAAAATTTTACCGAATAAAATTGCAGTAAAAAGATAACTTCGAGACGCCGAGACATTTCGCCCAAATCGCCCTTCGACACCGACCGAACGACCGACCCGACCCGAGCGGACGGACGGACGGACGGCGGCGGCAGCGCGCGCGTGTGTGTGTGCGCGAGGGGCGCCTAGTCACACATCCACACACATGTCTCATTTTGAACATGCCTTTGTCCACATCTCCTTATATACTCACAATTTCCCCCTTCTTTTTCCAATGTGGGATAACATCCCAAATTCATTTTTAAAGGGTTCACTTTGGAACATTATATCTCATTCATACCTCAATCATTTTGAGTGATTTTACATGTTTTGGAAACTTCGTACGGAGTACTACGTATTCCAACTAAGCCCCGACTTTAACTCATAGTCGAGCCCACTCAAAATTTCCTCTCAAATGGGCTTCTCATAATAGCCCATTTCCTCCATTTTAACTTACATTTCCAACAGATTTTTCATTGAAAACGGAATCCCCTTCAATGCTACCAAGAGTGCTTCTTTTGTTAATATGTTTCGATCTATTGGGAACTATGGACGTGGCTTAAAACCTCCAACACAATATGAGCTTAGTTCATGGATCTTGAATGAAGAAGTGAAAACTACAAAAGCGGTCGTAGATGAGGTGAAGAAAACATGGGCAAAAACGGGTGTTTCCATATTATGCGATGGTTGGAAAGATATGAGGGGAAGGCAGTTGACTAACTTTCTTGTTAAACCCCCATGGTATCGTCTATTTAAAATGCGTTGATGTTTCGAATGTTGTGAAAGATGCAAAATTATTGTGCGCACTTTTTGAGGAAGTTGTTAACGAAGTTGGAGAGGATCTTGTGATTCAAGTAGTTACTGATAATGCAGCCAATTATAAGGCTGCGAGGAAAATACTAATGAGGAACAAACCACGTTTGTGGTGGACACCTTGTGCCGCGCATTGTATCGACTTAATGCTAGAAAAGATTGGTGATTTGCCTCAACATAAGAACGCATTGATAAAAACAAAGAAGGTAACTACTAATTAATATATATATATATATGTGTGTGTGTGTGTGTGTGTGTGTGATTTAGATACACACGAAGAAAAGAAATCGCTTGGCAATGAAAAAAATTAAACAAATTGGTGTACGTCATGTACAACAAGAAATTAAAAGATAGGCACTTAAAGAGAAAGACACTTAAGGAAGATCAAGATCCATTAGTTCTTGATGAAATGCCATCGGATGATGAATGGATTGCGGATGAAGGCGAAGAATTTGGGAATCATGTTCCGTTATTGGCGATACAAGATGCTCAAGATGTGGACGTTGAGGTGGAAGAAATTAATCAAGCGAGTGGAAGTTCACAACAAGAAAATTCACAATCAGACACTAGGAAAAATGGTTTGTTCCCTTCGGCCTTCTCCACCAAAATTACTTAATGAAATTGAACATTATAATTAATATGATCTTATTTTTATGATAGATCATAAACGTAAAAGATTTCAATTAATCGATGAGGAATCAGAATGGGAAGATCGTGATGAAGAGGAGGAGGATGATAGAGCAAGTAGATATGACGATGATTCCATGGATGATCCCTCAAGTGGTGGCGAAGATGGGAATGACGAGTTCGATGTGTTTTTTAAACCATTAGACACAGATGATTCAATATTTCATTAGATAATGATAATTAAATTATCGGGTCATTATGTTCCTTTTTTTTTTAATCTTTGACTTTTTGGAGTTTTTGCTTGAAGACACTTGTTTTATGTTTTATCTATCTAGTTTTATGTTTCATATTATCTAGTTTGTGATGTCTTTTGGCATATAACATTTAGTACTTATGATACTGTTGTTTATTATTTGTTATGTTAATTTTTTTCTGATTTTTGTCCTCAAAGATTGAGGCGTCCGCCTCGGACCGCCTCGAGGCGTACACTTCGCTTCATGACTACAAAATGCCTCGAAAATGCTTTTTGAGTTTTAAAACATTGCTGTGGAAACTCACTCGAGGTTCCTTAATTGTCGGAAGAGGAAAGAAGGCAGAGAAACTTTACGTGACATATCCAAAGGTCACGATTAATGCCGTGAACACAATAAACAATAATGACATGACCGAGCTATGGCATAAGAGGCTCGGTCACATGAGCGAGGAAGGGATGGCGCTATTGTCAAAAAAGGAGGTGTTGTCCGGGGTTCACGATGTACATCTTAAAAGGTGCTCTCACTGTCTAGCTGGGAAGCAAAGGAGAGTCACTTTTAAGAGCCATAACCCTTCACGGAAGGAAAATATTTATTGATCTTATACATTCCGATGTTTGTGGTCCTATGAAGACTAGAACGCTTGGTGGTTGCCTATATTTTGTCACATTAATCGACGATCATTCGAGGAAGGTGTGAGCATACACCTTAAAGACCAAAGATCAAGTTTTGGATGTTTTTAAACAGTTTCATGCCTCGGTTGAGAGAGAGACCGAGAATAAATTGAAGTATATTCGGACGGATAATAGTGGAGAATACACTGGACCTTTTGATGAGTATTGACGAGAGCAAGGGATACGACATCAAAAGTCACCACCGAAGACTCCGCAACTTAATGGCTTGGCAGAGAGGATGTATCGGACTTTGGTTGAGAGAGCTCGATGTTTTCTCTCACATGCCGGATTACCAAAGTCATTTTGGGGAGAAGCTTTGAACACAGCGGTTCATGTGATTAATTTGACGCCATGTGTTCCATTGATGTTTGATGTCCCGGACAAAGTTTGGAGCGGTAAAGACATTTCATATCGCCACTTACGGGTTTTTGGATGTAAAACATTTGTACACATTCTGAAACATGAGAGGTCGAAGCTTGATTCTAAGACGAAGAAATGTATCTTTATTGGCTATGGTCTTGATGAGTTCGGGTATAGATTGTAGGACCTGGTGACTAGGAAGCTTGTTCGTTCGAGAGATGTTGTTTTTGTTGAAGATCAAACGATGAAGGATGTTTAGAATGGAGAGTCAGCTCCACAACATGATTATGATATTATTGATTTGGATCCCGTTCCTCCACAACATGTTGAGACACCCGGTGGAGATGATGGCAAAAACAATGAACAACATGATGCTGGTAACAACGATGAGTTGGTACAAGATGATATCGATGGAGTTCATCCCGAGATACCCGTGATGAACATGCCATCTTTTGTTCCACATAGACGGTCGATGAGGGACCGTCATCTCTCCACTCGTTATTCAGCCAATGAGTATGTTTTACTCACCGACGGGGGAGAGCCCGAATATTTCGAGGAGGCTATGGAGGATGATAACAAGAAGGAGTGGATGGATGCCATGCAAGACGAGATGAGTTCGTTGCATGAGAACAATACGTACGAGGTGGTGAAGTTGCCGAATGGCAAGAGAGCTTTGAGATATAAATTAGTATATAAGGTGAAGTCGGAGGAGCATACTTCATTGCCCCGATACAAAGCTAGACTCGTAGTCAAGGGATTTAGTCAAAAGAAAGGCATTGATTTTGACGAGATTTCTTCTCCAGTTGTGAAGGTAGTATCGATTCGATTGGTCCTTGGTATAGTGGATAGTCTTGACCTTGAGATTGAGCAAATGGATGTAAAGACGGCATTTCTTCATGGAGACCTCGACAAAGAGATATATATGAAGCAACCTGAAGGGTTTCAGGTTAAGGGAAAAGAAGATTATGTTTGTAGACTCCATAAGAGCCTATACGGCTTGAAGCAAGCACCACGACAATGGTATAAAAACTTCGAGTCGGTTTTGGGGGAGCAAGGCTACCGGAAGACGACCCTAGACCATTGCGTGTTTTTCATGAAATTTGGAGGTGATGATTTTATCATCCTATTACTTTATAAGGATGACATGTTGATCGTTTGCAAGAATGCCGAAAGGATTGCCAATTTGAAGAAAGAGTTGAATAAGTCTTTTGCCATGAAAGACTTGGGGCCCGCTGAGCAGATTCTAGGGAGAAGAATCATTCGGGATAGAGCGACCTGGAAATTGCACATGTCATAGGAGAAATACATTGAGAAGGTGCTTACGCGGTTCACCACGGATAAATCTAAATTTGTTAGTTCGCCTCTTACTAATAATTTTAAATTGACGAGCAAGGATTGCCCTACGATGAAGGAAGAGATTAAGGAAATGGATAGAGTTCCTTATGCCTATGCAGTCGGGAGTTTGATGTATGCCATGGTATGTACGAGGCCCGACATTGCTCATGCCGTGGGAGTGGTGAGCCATTTTCTATTGAATCCGGGAAAGAAGCATTGGGAAGCCGTAAAGTGGATATTTAGATATTTACGGGGTACTTCCAAATTGGGGATCACATTTGGAAATGGGAAAGCGATGCTTGTTGGTTATACCGATTCGGATATGGCAGGTAACGAAGATAACCGAAAATCTACATCCGGTTATTTGATGACGTTTGCAGGGGGAGCCGTGTCATGGCAATAGAGGTTGCAAAAGTATGTTGCCTTGTCAACAACGGAGGCCAAACATATTGCGACGGTGGAAGCGAGTAAAGAGCTCTTATGGTTGAAAATGTTTTTACAAGAGCTGGGTTTCCGACAACGACGTTATGTGGTTATTTGTGACAGTCAGAGTGCGATTCATTTGACAAAGAATGCGACCTTTCACAAACGAACAAAACACATGTAATATCCATACCTTTCCATTTTTAGCAGTTTCCATTTTTGGTGTATGTCTATTTTTATCGACTCGTTTGTAACCGTTTCGATATTTTGAATCTACTTTACTCTTGGAGTTTTTCCATTTGGTCGAGTTTTGGTGATGTTTTCGCGTAATTTCATTTTATGACATGTTTTGCCGTATGAACGTTCGATTCTCATAAAACTCGTTCGATTTCGTTGTTTCTTAGTTTGTGCAAGTTCATATGATTGAGTTGGTCGTGTGGAGACTTTCGGCTCGTTAATCTGACGTCGTTTCGTGATTTTTGGGCACTTGGGCCATTTTTGTAATTTCCTAATAGTTTAGGGAATCTCATTTTCGTCGCATTACGGACCCTCCGGTGGTCGGAATTATATTTTCTTTCAGCGCTTAGCTCCGTCGTCTTGCAAACTTCATGTTTATGTTTCTGGATTCTGGCCTTGTCGTGCGTTTCGAGATTTGTACCTTCGGCAGCAGCGTACTGCTGATCTGAGCAGTACTGAACTGCTGCGTAGGTAGCGCACGCTACTCTTTTCCCCTTGCGTGCGCTATCGATGTGCAGTTAGCGTGCGCTAACTAGTTGTTGTTAGCTTGCGCTATCGGGTAGTATTTAGCGCGCGCTAAGCCTGTCTAGCGCACGCTAACGATGTCGGGCAGTAGCTTCGGGACCGTTTATAAGCCCCGTTAGCGCGCGCTACTTGTGTTAGTTAGCGTGCGCTAACTATGCAGTTTAAATAGATCAGCGGCAGTTCAGAAACATCATTTTTCACTCTTTTCTTTCATTATCTTCACGGGGCGACTCCAGAGGGCGATTCCCTTCAGTTCTGATCGGATAATTCTTCGTATTCCATCACCGTAGAATCGTGTTAGCATATTACCTTCAGCGTAATCATCCTCCATCGTCCGAATCAGAGGTATTTTCTTCAGGAACCCTAACTTGTCTAATTTGGGGGGTTTTCGGGTTTTTCGTGTTTGATTACGAATTGTTCATGAATGTTATGAAATTCCTTACCGATTGTTGTTATTGGGTGATTCCCAATCCGTTTTCCTCGATTTAATCCGTGAATTGTTGATACGGGGAGATTTTGCATAAACCCTCGCCCGTATCGATTGATCGTTCATTATCGTAGTTTGTAATCGGGGTTATGGGTGTTTTCCAATCGATTGTTGTTGTCCGTTGGGACTGAACTATGTTGATCCTTCATTTAGGAACCGTCATTTTCCACCCGGACCGTTCGTAGTCGTATTTCATTTCCGATCCTTCAAGAATGTCTCAAAGGCAAGTACTTTACATTTGTTTACATGTTCTAGTATTTGAATTATGGCTATACGTGGTTGTTGTGGATGGATATGTGTATGTTCACCTAGGGACGGTCCGACGGGGCCTCTAGGGATACGTATTGCCGTGTGTGTGCATATCACGAACTGTGGTTAACCACCCAGGAATGTCCGACGGGGCTCTGCAGGGTACGGTGGCCGTGAGTCTCGTACCAAGGTTAACTTTGAATTGTTTTGTTGGAGAAAATGTGTTTTGTGCTTGTGCACCGTATAATAATATTCAGGAATATAAATGATTTCTAAAAATGATTTTTGGCGCATATATTCATCTGATTAGAATGTAGTTCAAATGGATTGTACTTGCACTAGCAGTTGTCGCTAACCCCTTAAATGGGGGAAATACTTTTGTATTTCAGGTACAGGTCTTGGAGATAAGCGAGCACTCGAGCCGTATGAGGATGATGGGCAAGCATGATACTGTCCAGTAGTTGATTGTTGGTGTTCTGTCCTATCATTTATTTTGATGTCTTGTTTTGGAGAATTCTGTTTTATGAAATTGGTTTAAGTACTCGAGTACTTCCTTTTTAAAATTGTTATTGTTGTGTTCCCGTTTTGGGAAATGGATTTGATGTCAGATTTTATTTGTCGGATTGTAGTCTTTTAATTGAATTGTCGTTTTGTTAATGATTGTATGTCGTTGTTGAATGTCTTGTTAGTATGTTAGCCTGGTGGATTCCACAGTGTGGAGTCCACGGCACTGTAATATGCCCTGATCGTCTTGGGTGTGTTACAGAATATGGTATCGCAGCTTAGGTTTATGGATACCTAGGCTATCGGTTATTTGGGTCTAGTCGAGTGTCGTCTTGAACAGTATCACTGCTATGCCATCATCTCAGTACGCCGGTGCTCGTAAGTTTTCCCTAACTTGATTCGTTACGTTATCCTGTTCTGTTTCCTTTCCTGACATCTTGTTGCATTTTGCGTTTGAATTGTACTCACCCGCTACTTCTTCAGAATTCCTGCTGGTAGAGGACGCGGACGCGGTCGCGGTAGGGGACGTGGCGCAGCCGGTGGGACGGCCATGTTCGATAACTCGGGAATCAATTCGGCTATGCCTTCTTTGTCGAACAGTGTTCCGCCTAGTTCCGGGGGTCAGCAAGACCAGTCTGCTAGCTCCGGTAATACACATGAGAATGTTGGAGTAGCGAACATTTTGCAACAAGTAGCAAACCAGATGACGCTACTGACTCAGGCCGTTTTGGTCGGCCAGGCTAATGCTAACCCGGTTCCGCCTACTGGATCCGAAAATGATAAGTTACTTCAGGACGTGATTCGTATGCGTCCTCCACAGTTTGATGGTGCTTCCGACCCTTCCGGTTGGGAGAACTGGTTGTTTGAGATGGAAAAGGTGTTTGAGGCTGCTAACTGCTCTGAGGAGAGGAAAGTACCCATCGCTCAGTACTTCCTCGCCAAAGAGACGGCAACGTGGTGGCAAACGGTGAAACTACGTGATCGGGCATCCACGTGGGCAGAATTCCGGGAGTTGATGGAAGACGAGTTTTGTCCATGGCCAGTGAAAGAGGGGAGGATCTGAGCCTTCTTCGAGGCTAAGCCCCAGGATGTCCCGATTTCGCAAGCAATCAAGGACTACAACCAGCAGCTGCATTACGTGAGAAACCAAGTCTGAGATGAGCTCGATAAGATCCGCCACTTCGATATGCAGATGAAACCGAGGGTGCGTCATTACATGTCTGGTCTGGGATGCACAACTTTGAAAGAGTATCAGAATAAGGTGATGGCTTATGAGATGTCGTTTGCTGCGACAGAGACGGCAGCTGAGGGAAAGAAACAGAAGACCTCCGGACAGTTTTTGGGAGGCAAGTCTGGTGGGCATCCGAAGGCTCAGTCTGGTTCGAGAGTCTTCGGGGGTCAGTCTTCGTCATTTGGGCGAGGAAACGGTTCTAAGTCTGCTCCTACTGGTTCCGTTCGCGGTCCTACATGCTTTAACTGTGGTCATCCCGGCCACATGATGAGTGAGTGTGATAGGCCCCCGATTCAGTGTCTTGCGTGCGGTCGGATGGGACATCGTGCTAAGTTTTGTACGGATGCGCTGGGCGCCGATAATCGAGATATCAGCCCCAGCTGCGGGAGAGCCGAGTGTGAATCAGGCACCGACAGTTCCTCAGCCACAACAGAGTTTTGGTAGAGGTCGAGGACGTGGACAACCTTCTAGAGGGGAGCTTCTAGTGCGGGGTCTGTTCCGCCCCGAGTATATGAGATGAGACGAGCAGGAGACCCAGATGCGACGGTGGCTACAGGTACCGTTCACATCCTTGACCATCCTGTTTCCGTATTATTCGATTCTGTTGCTACGCATTCTTTCATATCTATGGATTGTGTGCGTCGTCTGCATATTGATTGCCTAGTTGCGTGTGAACCATTTGTTGTTAAATTGCCTAGTGGGGATAGCATCGTGGGGGATCGTGAGATTAGAGATTTTCCAGTGAGTATCGCGGGGAGGGTTTGGCCTTCTAACCTGATTGCTGTAGATATTAGAGATGAGGATTTGATTCTTGGTGAGGATTAGATGGACCGTCATGGGGCAATCATGAACTATAGAACGAGGACCGTTTCGCTGTTAGCCTCTAACGGTACCGAGCATTGTTTTGTGGGGCGTAAGCGGAGTAGTCAGAGGTTCTTGATCAGCGCTCTGAAAGCGGTGAGACTTCTTCGAGGAGGTTGCATGGGGTATTGGTGTTACGCTTTGAGATCGGGAGAAGGGGGAGTCGAGCTCTCGTCTATTCCGATAGTGAGTGAGTATCCTGACGTCTTTCCAGACGAGTTGCCGGGTTTTCCGCCGGACCGAGAAGTTGAGTTTACCGTCGACTTAGAGCCGGGTGCAGCACCGATTTCTAAGACGCCATACCGTATGGCGCCTGCCGAGATGCTTGAGTTGAAGAAACAGTTGGGAGAGTTGCTAGACATGGGTTATATTCGACCGAGCGCTTCAACTTGGGGCGCACCGGTCCTGTTTGTGAAGAAGAAGGATGGGTCACTTCGTTTGTGTATCGACTACCGAGAGTTGAACAAAGTGACCATCAAAAACAAGTATCCGCTCCCGAGAATCGATGATTTGTTCGACCAAATGCAAGGGGCAACCGTGTTTTCGAAGATTGATTTGAGATCGGGGTATTATCAGCTCCGAGTGAAGGATACCGATATTCCAAAGACAGTCTTTCGGACGAGATACGGTCACTACGAGTTTGTGGTTATGCCTTTTGGGCTAACCAACGCCCCAGCCGTGTTCATGCAGCTTATGAACAAAGTCTTTATCGAGTACCTCGATAAGTGTGTAGTCATTTTTATCGATGACATCCTGATTTACTCGAGGGGCGAGGAGTAGCACGCCCGTCATTTGCATATCGTGTTAGATATTTTGAGAACTCAGCATCTTTTTGCGAAGTTCTCGAAGTGTGAGTTTTGGTTACGGGAGGTTATGTTTCTCGGTCATGTGATCTCGACCGACGGTGTTCGTGTGGACCCACATAAGGTAGAGGCAGTGTTGGATTGGGCGCCACCCAAAAACGTGAAGGGGGTCCGTAGTTTTCTGGGTTTGGCCGGATATTACCGTAGATTCGTCGAGGGATTCTCTAAGCTCGCTCGACCGCTGACTCAGTTGTTACAGAAGTCAGAGAAGTTTGTGTGGACCGGTGAGAGACAGAATAGTTTTGAGGAGTTGAAGAAGCAGTTGACGACCGCTCCTGTTTTGGCTTTACCGAGTGGTAATGAGGGTTTCTCAGTTTTTAGTGATGCTTCGGGCCAAGGGCTTGGATGTGTACTTATGCAGCACGGGAGGACGATTGCCTATGCTTCCCGTCAGTTGAAACCGTACGAGTTGAATTACCCTACGCATGATCTTGAGTTGGCCGCAGTTGTATTTGCGTTGAAGATCTGGCGTCATTACTTATATGGCTCGTTGTGTCAGATTTTCACTGATCACAAGAGGCTGAAGTACATTTTTACGCAGAAAGAGCTTAATATGAGACAAAGGAGATGGTTGGAGTTGATTAAGGATTACGATCTCGAGATCCTTTATCATCCGGGTAAGGCTAATGTTGTAGCAGATGCCTTGAGCCGGAAATCGGTATCGCTTCGGGCGCTTGAGTTACTTACGGCTCAGTCGGGACTTCAGCGAGAGTTTATGAGGTTGAGCATTGAGATTGTGCTACCAGAGAATTCCGGGCAGTTGCGTACACTTGAGATTTCGTCGTCTTTAGTCGACGACATTAAGTCGGGACAATTAGAGGACCCGATGTTTGTTCAGCTTTGAGAGAATGTGGAGAAGGGGAAGGCCCCGGGATTCGTGATACATGAGGATGGTGTGTTGAGATTCCAAGGTCGGCCTTGTGTTCCGAACGACTTGGAATTGAGGCAGAATATTATGAGAGAGGCTCACGCGTCGCCTTACTCAGTCCATTTGGGCTCGAGTAAAATGTATAAAGATTTGAGGAAAATTTTTTGGTGGAACGACATGAAGAATGAGGTAATTCAGTTTGTGGCTAAGTGTTTGACTTGTCAGCAAGTCAAAATCGAGCATCAGCAGCCAGCCGGGTTGTTGAAACCACTTCCCGTTCCGGAATGGAAGTGGGAGGATATATCCATGGATTTTGTCACGAACTTGCCAAGGACGAAGACCGGAATGAATATGGTGTGGGTGATCGTTGACCGACAGACTAAGTCGGCACATTTTCTGGGCATCAAGGACACTTGGGGTCCGGAAAAGTTGGCTCGTGTTTTTATCGCGCAGATAGTGAGACTTCATGGTACGCCGAAGTCTATTATTTCGGATAGAGACGGCCGGTTTGTATCACACTTTTGGCAGGCGGTACATAAGGCATTGGGGATACATTTGTGTTTGAGTACATCCTTCCACCCTCAGACCGACGGACAGTCCGAGCGTACCATTCAGACGTTCGAGGATATGTTGCGCGCTTGTGCGTTAGACTGGAGTAGTGACTGGGAGGAGCATTTGGCCTTGATTGAGTTTACTTATAATAACAGTTGGCACGCGTCGATTAAGATGGCACCGTATGAGGCACTTTATGGCCGATGTTGCCGATCACCGATATGTTGGGATGAGCCGTCCGATCTAGTTGGCACCGAGCCAGACCTTGTGTTAGAGACGAGAGAGAAAGTTGAGTTGATTAGAAAGAGAATGTTGGCTGCTCAGAGTCGACAAAAGTCTTATGCGAATGTTAGGCGTCGACCTTTGCAGTTTGCGGTGGGAGATCATGTTCTGTTGAGAGTGTCTCCGTCGAAGGGAGTTTTCCGTTTCGGGAAAAAAGGGAAGCTCAGCCCGAGGTATATTGGGCCTTTCGAGATATTGGAGAGAGTCGGTGAGTTGGCATACCGTTTGGCTTTACCTCCGTCGCTGAGTCATGTTCATAGCGTATTTCACGTTTCCCAGTTGAGGAAGTACGTTCCGGACCCGTCCCACATTATTGATTTCGGAGACGTGGAGATCGAGAAGGATGTTACGTTTGAGGAGAGGCCCGTCAGGATTTTGGAGCGTCGAGACAAGCAGTTAAGGCACAAAACCATTCCTTTGGTTAAGGTGCAATGGACGAGGCACGAAGTAGAAGAAGCGACGTGGGAGTTAGAGGAGGATATGCGTTCGAGGCACCCCGAGCTTTTTGATTCTTAAGTTTCGGGACGAAACTTTATTTTAGAGGGGGAGAATGTAATATCCGTACCTTTCCATTTTTAGCAGTTTCCATTTTTGGTGTATGTCTATTTTTATCGACTCGTTTGTAACCGTTTCGACATTTTGAATCTACTTTACTCTTGGAGTTTTTCCATTTGGTCGAGTTTTGGTGATGTTTTCGCGTAATTTCATTTTATGACATGTTTTGCCGTATGAACGTTCGATTATTATAAACCTCGTTCGTTTTCGTTGTTTCTTGGTTTGTGCAAGTTCATATGATTGAGTTGGTCGTGTGGAGACTTTCAGCTCGTTAATCTGACGTCGTTTTGTGATTCTTGGGCACTTGGGCCATTTTTGTAATTTCCTAATAGTTTAGGGAATCTCATTTTCGTTGTCGCATTACGGACCCTCCGGTGGTCGGAATTATATTTTCTTTCAGCACTTAGCTTCGTCGTCTTGCATACTTCGTGTTTATGTTTCTGGATTCTGGCCTTGTCGTGCGTTTCGAGATTTGTACCTTCGGCAGCAGCGTACTGCTGATCTGAGCAGTACTGAACTGCTGCGTAGGTAGCTCACGCTACTCCTTTCCCCTTGCGTGCGCTATCGATGTGCAGTTAGCGTGTGCTAACTAGTTGTTGTTAGCGTACGCTATCGGGTAGTATTTAGCGCGCGCTAAGCCTGTCTAACGCACGCTAACGATGTCGGGCAGTAGCTTCGGGACCGTTTATAAGCCCCGTTAGCGCGCGCCACTTGTGTTAGTTAGCGTGCGCTAACTATGCAGTTTAAATAGATCAGCGACAGTTCAGAAACAACATTTTTCACTCTTTTCTTTCGTTTTCTTCATGGGGCGACTCCAGAGGGCGATTCCCTTCAGTTCTGATCGGAGAATTCTTCGTATTCCATCACCGTAGAATCGTGTTAGCATATTACCATCAGCGTAATCATCCTCCATCATCCGAATCAGTGGTATTTTCTTCAGGAACCCTAACTTGTCTAATTTGGGGTTTTTTTCGGGTTTTTCATGTTTGATTCCGAATTGTTCATGAATGTTATGAAATTCCTTACCGATTGTTGTTATTGGGTGATTCCCAATCCGTTTTCCTCGATTTAATCCGTGAATTGTTGATACGGGGAGATTTTGCGTAAACCCTCGCCCGTATCGATTGATCGTTCATTATCGTAGTTTGTAATCGGGGTTATGGGTGTTTTCCAATCGATTGTTGTTGTCCGTTGGGACTGAACTATGTTGATCCTTCGTTTAGGAACCGTCGTTTTCCACCCGGACCGTTCGTAGTCGTATTTCATTTCCGATCCTTCAAGAATGTCTCAAAGGCAAGTACTTTACATTTGTTTACATGTTCTAGTATTTGAATTATGGCTATACGTGGTTGTCGTGGATAGATATGTGTATGTTCACCTAGGGATGGTCCGACGGGGCCTCTAGGGATACGTATTGCCGTGTGTGTGCGTATCACGAACTGTGGTTAACCACGGGGCTCTGCGGGGTACGGTGGCCGTGAGTCTCGTACCAAGGTTAACTTTGAATTGTTTTGTTGGAGAAAATGTGTTTTGTGCTTGTGCACCGTATAATAATATTCCGGAATATAAATGATTTCTAAAAATGATTTTTGGCGCATATATTCATCTGATTAGAATGTAGTTCAAATGGATTGTACTTGTACTAGCAGTTGTCGCTAACCCCTTAAATGGAGGAAATACTTTTGTATTTCAGGTACAGGTCTTGGAGATAAGCGAGCACTCGATCCGTATGAGGATGATGGGCAAGCATGATACTGTCCAGTAGTTGATTGTTGGTGTTCTGTCCTGTCATTTATTTTGATGTCTTGTTTTGGAGAATTCTGTTTTATGAAATTGGTTTAAGTACTCGAGTACTTCCTTTTTAAAATTGTTATTGTTGTGTTCCCGTTTTGGGAAATAGATTTGATGTCAGATTTTATTTGTCGGATTGTAGTCTTTTAATTGAATTGTCGTTTTGTTAATGATGTATGTCGTTGTTGAATGTCTTGTTAGTACGTTAGCCTGGTGGATTCCACAGTGTGGGGTCCACGGCGCTGTAATATGCCCTGATCGTCTTGGGGATGTTACAACACATTGATGTTAGATATGATTGGATTCAAGATGCGCTGGAGGACGGACTGTTTGAACTTGATAAAGTTTACATCGATGATAATGGTTCCGATATGTTAACTAAGGCGTTGAGTAGAGAGAAGGTTAAGATATGTTGTTCTATCGCCGGAATGGTGGATTCCTCTCTATATTCAGAAAGGGGGAGATTTGTAGGATTTATTTCTGCAATATAGGGAGGAACAGGCCGCGCTGCAGCACAGGAGGCAGTGTGCCGCGGCACACCACTTTGAAGCAGAACGGCTCAACCTCCTGGACTCCGGGCCGCGGGACAAGCCTTCCGGGCTGCGGCCCCCTGGAACTTCCGTTCAACCATTTACTTGAGTGTGCCGCGGCACCCCGCGACACACGAAGTCAACTCAGCTTTGGGAGTTCTTTTTAGCAGCATTTGTTCTGCGTTTTCTTCACAAATTCACCCTTGAGAGCACAATAGAGAGAGAGATAGAAGAGATAAGAAAAATAGAGAGATATACTTGTTCGATTTCTTGGAGTTGTACCGATCGGATCGTCGTGATATTCTTTGATAAGAGCTTGATAGCGATTGGGCAAATATTTTCACCAGAGTAGATCGAGGTTTTGAGTCCGGAAGTTCGGGTATTTTGTTAGTTTTTTGTGTAAGCTATTTCTGGTGTTTTTCTTTCTCGATCTTGTTGTTGTGTATTTCAATTACTTGAAGATTATTTATTACCAACTATTTGAAGATTATCGTTGTATACCTCTAGTTTGTACTAGGGACGAATCGTGTATTGTGAATTGGTGATAGTGGATTCAAGCGGCTTCGGTCCCGTGGTTTTTACTCTCGTCTTGAGGGGTTTTCCACGCTAAAAATTGTGTCTCGTTATTTATTGTTTTTGATATCATTTGTATTGTTTGTCGAGTTGTATTTAATTTACTCTACTCGTCGGTAACCTCAAAGTTACAATTGAGATTGAGAAAGTTGTCAAACGAGGTTCCGCATTTTCGTTGTGACGTCTTTGTGTCATTTTTCCCAACAGGTTCGTGGTTGGGGACCAAAGCGTTCTGATTCTTTAATGCTTTATTAGCACACCCGGACATTGGGGATTTCGTGATTGTCAAGTGAAATAGTTATGCGGTCAATGGATAGGATGGTTTTGCATTAGAAGAAAAAATTGAGATTTAAAAGCTGATTTAAAACAATGGAATAGAGATGTTTTTTTGGATCATTGGAATCAAACGTTGAAGGCATGAAAAATGAGATTCTAAAATTGAATTTGATGGATGAGGCCTTAGGATTAGACAAAGTGGAAATGATTACGAGAAAATGAGGAATGAGAACCATTGTTTAACGATATCAACTGTAAAGATGGTCTTGTCTCCGAAACTTAGGTACAAGTGGATACAGGAGAGGGATGCAACACAAGTCTTTTTCTTAGGTGCATAAATAAGAGAAGGAAGAACAACGAAATCTCGGGGATCATGCTTGAAGGCGAGTGCAGGGAGGAAGTTGATGAAGTTAAGAGAGAGCTTTTTGAACACTTCAAGAAGCACTTTAGTTCGAATAAGAGATGCAGAGCAAAGCGGGCAATTGCTTTGCTCTAAGAAAAATTTCAGTTGGCGACAATGGATATTGATTGCAGCATTTACAGAAGAAGTGAAAGAGGCAATCGCTTCATTGATGGTTCCAAGAATCCTGGACCCGGTGTTTTTAATTTCAAATTTATGAAAGAGTTTTGGTAACTAGTTAGAGACGATTTTATGAAATTTATGGGAGATTTTCGTAGACATGTAAAGTCGGTCCAAGGAATCAACCCATCTTTCATCTCCTTAATACCGCAAAGAGGATCCAACATGGTTATGAATGAAGTCTTTGACGATGTAAAGAATAAAAGGGAACATGTATGTTATTTAAGATTTATTTTGTGAAGGCATACGATACGGTCGATTGTGGATACTTGGAGGAATTGATGATAAGGTTCAACTTTGAGATAAAGTGGATACACTGGATTTTGGAGTTCGTCTCTTCAACACATGTTTAATTGATCGGTAGAAAACAACGAGTAATTTTTTGTGTTATATATATATATATACACTATATTTCTATCCATTTTGATTTATGAGTGCAATTTATCACGAATGAAATTCATTTATTATTTCAGATATGTAGAGTATTTTGGGAGTTAGAAGAGTTATTTGGACCATCAGATGGGCGACCTAATGGAATTCAGACCAATTACCAAGCTGCAACGACCTACATTGGCTGACCCAGTGCCGCCTCCAATTTCAGGAATAATTTACTTCGAGCCTACGAAACAATTTAAACACAACCCTAATGGCCCAAAGTAACAAAAGTCGGTTGCCTACTCCTATATAATGAGACTGATCGCTGCTGGAGGAGATTTATCACATTAATATCATCCATATTTTGATTCCCCCCCATCCACGCATACCTCTAGGGTATTCAGAATCGAGCCAGCCGAGCGGGCCAAGCAGTAAGCCAGTCAGGCTAGCATTGTGATCGGGCAAACGAGATCCTCTCCACCGGTCTCTTTAACTTTGATGTTTAATACTTTGAATATGTCTATTCAAGCCAATATGTTAGACTAATTTCTCTTTTCAAGTTCTTGGGGATCCTTGAACCGTATTTATATTATTTATAATTTAATCCCACAGCATACTCTTGGCTTGAATCTTTTGAATTATCTTTGTGTTATTGAGAAAATTTATTTTTGGTATAATTTATTTTAATCGGTACGATCAACTTAATTAAGTTTCTTATATTTTTTATAGATTTAGGATTGTAATATGTAATCGTTATAATTCTGGAATCATAAGTAGCAACAATTGGTTTTAATCGATTGAGTAACACAAAACAAAGATCACTACAATCGAGCCTGTGAACTCAATATGTTGTCTATTTTTATCGTTCTGGTTTTTATTTCATAACGAACACGATTTAAAGAGCTTATTTTAGATTCTTCGCCTGGATAAGTTTGATTAAAGAGGTTGTTTTAATTAAATAAATTTAAGAAACGATAGGAATCAACAAAACCTTTTATTGACTTCCGAGTAGGATTTCAATGGAATAAAGAAAATATAAGTGCTACATTAAATCATAAATTGAATTAGAACGACGAATAACGAAATGAAGAACTGGATTTCCATCTCAATCATCGTTCCTTATAATTTTTACTTCTTTTATTTACTTTGCTTACTTGTTTGTTTATGTTCTTGCAAATCGACCAATCCCCCCTTTTTTAATTATTATTATTAGTAGTATTAGTAGTTTTGTTTCCCAAAAATATCCAACTCCACAAGTATAGTTAATTTATCCGTTCTCTGTGTGTTCGATCCTTACTTACCGATATTACTATTTAATATAAGTAAATCGATGATATTATAAATATTTAATTATAAATATTTAATTTTTGACGTACATCGACAGCGAGCTCACTCAGTAATCATCAATGACCACTCCTTAGACAAATTTAATTAGAAAAAGGTTTAAGGCTCTCCCTTTTCGTATATCCGCATATCGGCCAAGTACAATGATGCAAATGTAAGGTTCACAAAAAATGTTGTTTGTCAGTTTGGGGTCAATATGGAAGGTGGCAGATTGGAATTATGCGGTCCCAAAGCTTAAAAAACGCATTAGAAAGTGTGGAACAGGTTGAAGATTTCTCTTGGGGGACTAGGGATAAAGAGCATTTATATCTATTTAATAAAGTTCTATTGGTAAAATGGTTTTTGGAGATTGTATTTAGAGAGAGAGAGAGAGAGTGTTTGTAGACTATTATTACTATGTCTTGGGGTATGGGGTTCATCACATATTATTTTTTATTCAAATATTATTTATTTATTTTATATTATAGATAATATGGTATTTTGGTGTAACACGGAAGATTACGTTATTAATTCTTTATAAAAAATATAAATAGTTCATAATTTATATAATCTTAGATAATTATGTGAAATATCGTAATGTACTGAGATTAGTTGGTGCGACTATTATCATACATTAACGCATTTTGTATAGTTGAGCCGAATCACGTGAGATATCTTCTTCCACACTAACTAAATGAGAAACAAAGATCTCATATTATTATTAATTAATTATCGTGTGTAATATTTAACTATATATTTATAGGAAAAATGATTTTCTTGTCACTCAACTATTAGCTCTTTTATAAATCTATCACTCAAGTAAAATTTTATTTATTTTAGGCATTAACGTTACACATGTTTACCATTTTAGTCATTCCGTTAAGTATATTTGCTTTATTATTTTAAAATATTATATATATATTATCATTATATTATATTATAGTATATATTATATTGATTAATTATATTTGATAGAAGAAAAGTTATTTTTCAACTTGCATAATTTCGTTGCAATTTTTATACAAACTTCTCCGTATTAATTATAATTTTGTTAAAAACAAAAGTATTTTTTTAAGTGTGGGGTATTAACTCGCGAAAACTATAATTTTTTATATTTTATGCTCTAAAAATAAAAAAATAATTTTTAATAGTTAAATTTAAAAATTTGCCCCTGTTCTAAAGATTTTCTTAATGGTTAAATTTAAAACTTATAACCATTAAATTTAAAAATTGTAAATATTTTTATTTAATATAACAAGGCTATATTGGTCTCCCTTTAAGTTAAAAACTGATAATAAGACATCTAATTATGATATCATTATAATGGGACATATTTATAAATTGACCCATTAATTTGTGATATTATCCAAATTCCCTTTTTATTTAGTTTTTTATTTTTTCTGAAATATATTAAAAATAAAATTTCCCATGAAAGTATTATTTTCTGAATTTTTAACTAGTAGCAGATCCACGTCAGCATAGTAGATCCACGTCAGCGTGTAAAAAATAAAATTTCCCCTTAAAGTTTATTTTTTTAACGAAAAACTGATAGAATTAACGGAATGGTAATGGAATGACTAAAACGGTAAACATGTGTAACGTTAGTGCCTACGATAAATAAACTTTTAGTTGGGTGGTAGGTTTCTAAAAGAGCTAATAGTTGAGTAACAAAAAAAATTCATTTTCCCATATTTATAATATTTATTGCTTTGATTTATTATGGGTAAGAGTCATAGATCGATCCAATATGCTAGATATTGTGGGCAATAATATTAATTATATGATAATTAATATTATAACTAAATGTGTCTCGACTTGTTCTGTTGATGATGTCTCTTGATGAACTCAAAAAGATTATTATATTAAACCCTGCAAGTAAGTTTATTTCTGATATAATAATAAGGTTTTAGTGATACTATTATTGGATAAAAAATTAATTAATTAAAATTGTCAGTAGCTTAAAATTAATTAATAGACATATAATTTCTTAAGCACAGAAAATAATTAGGAGCATAACTTGTAAGTTGGGATTTATGGAGTAAGTGCAATATTAATTCTTTATTCGACTGAATTGATATTAATAGACTCAATTATATTAAGAAGCACATAATATGAAAAATCGAGGTCTATTAGGAGTTCATGCCTCAATTCTTTTTAAGATTCCTAGGGTAGTCCAAAATACCTATAAAACAGTAAGGGTCGGCCAAACCTTATAGTACAAGCAAAGTTTGATTTTTTCTGTATTTTTTAAGTTGTGGACCTTGACTTGTGTCTTTGATTCCATAATTTGGAAAACACATTATTTTCTAAAAATATCAAATATTCCATGAAAATAAAAGAAAAAAATATCATGAGGTTGTGTATGTCTGTGTGTTCTGCTGATTCCTAAAGGTGTCAAGGTGATCCGATAGATTGTTGTCTGTACTACATCCAGATCATGATAAGTGAATATTGTAGAAGATACTGAGATTGAGTCCTTGAGTCCAAGATCTACCACTATTCTATAAGGGTAACTAATTCTATGATCTCACTAGATTTAGGACAAATTAGTTTATAGTCACAAATATATACTATGTAAATATATATGAGTAGAGTTATATTAAATACCAAACTTTTCTTATATACCAAGGGACTCATCCCCACCATCCATCCAAAAAGAAATCAATTGTTGAGATTAAAAGCATTTAATATTTCACACATTTTTTATAATTTAAATATCTCTTAAACCGTTAATCGTTAAGCGAAAATAATTACACCATCGCGACGAGCATTTAATTATCTTTCTATAGACGGGCACTTTGATATACTTTCGACAATTTTTTTTTTTTTCGTTTTTTTCACGTTTTTTTTCGTGGCCGAAAAAATCACATATGATATATCATATGTAATATCATATATGATATATTAGGGCTGGGACTTTTGGAACCGGGAACCGCAGAACCGATCCGAACCGCATCGGAACCGACGGTTCGGTTCGGTTCCTAGCAACAAATTTTTTTTTCGGTTCGGTTCGTACTGTTAGTATTCGGTTCGGTTCGGTTCATGCCTCGCCTCTGTTTTAAAGATGAACCGATTCGAACCGCAAGCAAGGAACCGTCCGAACCGCACCAACCGAGAAACCGACTCGAATATAATATAATATAATATATTCTTATTAAACATAATTAATATAATATAAATTAATATAATATATTCTTAATAAAATAAAATATAATATAATATATTTCATCCAAACCATACAACATCGGTTCCGGTTTGGTTCCGGTTCGGTTCAGTTCCTGTGCGGTTCGGTTCCTGTGCGGTTCGGACAAAAAAAACTGGAAAAACCGAACCGCGAAAAAACTATGCGGTTCGGTTCCGGTTCATGTATTTTTCTCCCAGGAACCGAAAAGTCCCAGGCCTATGATATATCATATGTGATTTTTTCGGCCACGAAAAAAAACGTGAAAAAAGCGAAAAAAAAATTTGTCGAAAGTATATCAAAGTGCCTATCTATAGAAAGATAATTAAATGCTCGTCGTAACGGTATATTTTTTTGACTTAACGATTAACGGTTTGAAAGATATTGATATTTGAAAAAAAATGATGAAAGTGGGTTTTTTAAATTGTTGGGATTAATCTCATCCATTAGATCAAATAAAAATGGAGGGAAGATGGAGGGTGGAGATTAGTCCCTTGATATGTAAAAAAAGCTTGGTCCTCAAATGATCTTAAATCAATATATATTTCATTTAAATTTGATCTAGGTAAATTAACTAATTAACAAATCTAAATAGGTCTTTATGCTCTTGGCGGATTCTAATGCTTACAAACCACGCTTCCACTATATTTATATTCCACTAATTGGTACTGGAGCCTTGTTTTAAGCTCTTTCAATTTAATTAACTTTGGATGATTAATTGCTAGAAATCTAAAATTTATATTTTATGAGTTTTTCAAAAATTTTGCTAGAATTGTCTTACAAACAATTATGAATCGATTATCAAGGTAGTATGAATGATTTATTTTTATTTATGTACGTATTGGTACTTTTGTCCATTATATGACATGTGTTGATTTTTCCCCTGAGAAAATTTATGGGTAGAATAAGGTTTATTTTTCCGTGTAATTTATTTATAATTTCATGTATTTTTTTAAAGATTGTAATCGAGTTGGAGAAGGCAAAGCACGACGAAAAATTCTCGATGTAAGACTAGGACTGCCAAGCAGATAGTGGGAGCTGGGGCCGAGCAAGCAGCAAGCTGGCACTGCCGAGCTGCGTCAAGCTGCCTGCCAGGCCACTGGCCGGGCTGGTCCAAGTCGGTTTTATTTCGGGCCAGGTCATACGATGTATTGTCCTGCTCATTTCTATCACCGTTAGTTGCATCCGTCGAGGAGCTATGATTTTAATTTGGAATTTTTTATGTGATTAATTTGCATAAATAGAAAAATTTAAGATTTGGAATCCATAGCCCCTCTAGGGAGAGGTGGCAAGATGTTTGATCCAATGAGATTTATCGAGCAGAAGATTTTCTAGTTTCCAAATGAGAAGTAGAACCATGATAATCGAGTTTACCCTGTTTAATTAATTATCTGTTGTGATTTATCTGGAATCGGTGTATGACATGTATGGTTGTTATGCATGGTATATTTCTTACATGCTAGGATGGAAAGTTTAAAAACCTTAAAGGCAAAACAAATAAGTGATTGAATTGATTTATTTTCAAAATCAAAATCAAAATTTTCCTCCATAATTGGTTTAGATTATAAAATAATTAACATGCGTTGGCGTTAGGGACTTCATCCATATCGAATGTGCTAATGATAGGTTTACTAGTTTTAAACTTCAAGTTGCTAACAATAGTTGAATATTATCGTTTATGTAGGATTTCTCCATCTGTAAGCATACTATTTAAAATAATATTTTAAAGTTGGTCATTTATGGTGTTCACTTAGGTATATTATTTTATAAGCTCCTCATCTAAATCTATGTTAATTTAACACATGACCAAGAGGAACAAAAAATTAATGCTACTTGTCATAAATGAAGGTTGTCTACATTGTAAAAGTAAAGATATAAAAATCTCCTTGAGAACTGTATGTGTAAAAGTCCATATTGTCATGACTTACATATGCAATTTTTTGAGGTGTTGGTTGAAAGCTTTATATTATTTCAAGATTTTTAATATATTTTACTTCTAAATATAATGTGACGAATGTTCTTAATTTTATTTTCCAGATGTCTTTCAATCACTAATTGTAATTCTCGAAGAAAATAAATTTCATGGTACAATCCGTTGATTGGAAAAGAAATTTAAATATAGTCCTGATTGCTAAGGAACATAAGTTTGTTCTAATTGAGGAATGCCCAATGGCTCCAGATGCGTATTATACTCATGACAAGGTGAATGAATACCGTAAATGGAAGAAATCTCATGAGATGGCTCACTGTTACATTTTGGCCTCTTTGACCAATGTATTGCAGCATCAGCATCAGGCATTGTCACTACTACAGAAATGATGTTAAATCTCAACGAGATGTCCAGGCGTCAAAATTGGGCGACTAGGCAGAATGCATTGAGGGTGATGATCCAAATGACTGTAGGGACCCATTAAGGGACCACATCTTGAAAACAATCTCTCATTTGAATGAAGTGGACATACTAGGGCTACTATCGACGCGGAAATACAGGACGATATTATCCTGGCTAGCTTGCTTAGAAGATTTGAGCAATTACGCATATAACTACAATATGAATCATAAGAAATATACATTGGCAGAGTTGTTGATAGAGCTTCAAGTTGATGAAGGCCTCTTCAGGCATCCTTCTGGCCTTTGCTCCTTGAACTTCTAAACCTAAGTGGGGAAAGAAGAAGTAAGTGGTCTAGAAGCAAGCAGCGAACCCCAAAGTGAAGGCAAAGCTGCCCAGCCTGAGACGAACAAAAATCCGAAGGGGTAGTGCTACAAGTGAGGTCAGCGAGGACACTATAAGACGGAATGTCCCACTCTGAAGAAAGGTATATCTCGTGCACTTGTAATCAAATATGTGATTTGACGATGCCTTTTAGTCTTATGGATGGATTCCTTCAATGTCCTAGCGAGAGTTGTGCATATAAGAAGTATGATGAAAATGTATTGGTATCATTGTAATGTATGTTAGAAAATATCTCAATTTGTGTTGAACAGTTTTGTGTAGACTATATAAGTCATCGTATCACGCGTCTCACCAGTTATGTCAGAAATTAAAATTAGTACGCCTTTCTTGCTGGTGACTTTGGATAGCGCCATGTACAACCATGACAGAGTACAACTTGGAGAAGGTTGAGGCGTGCAAGATAGTTTGCCCGTTGAAACTTGTTTAGAGTAGTAACTGTAACACCCCCAGACTATTTTGGGTTATTACACGCCGTAGACCGTTCTCGCAAGGATCCATTAGGCAAACACAGAACAACTCAAACTATAATTGACCAACAAGGTCAATCTACACAAAATCAATAAACAAAATACAATGACAATATTCGACAATATATGTGTATCCTCAATACACAATAATAAAATACATCAACATACCCATGCAAGGGTAGAACACGACCGCGGAAGAAAAAATACAACATGAAAATAATGACATTACACCTACTCTCTTGTGATTAGCACCATGGTCTTTCATCATCTTCCATGTCGACCATGTGACTGCTCCCTCGAACCAGGAATATCTGAAATGCATAACATGCATTTACCCCATTTAAGGGGTTAGCAATTGGAATTTGCTACTACAAGTATTCTAGCTATACAACTCATATATTCAAACATAAATAGGCAAGTCACTTTTCAACAATAGGTAAACCAATCATTGAAATAATCTATGGAAGAATCTCAACATTTACTCGCTTAAATAAAATTATTTCAAAACCATTGAGTTGGTATGAATCACTGAAATAATGTTTTGAAAATACATTTAAAGAATCTCGGGTAGCCTTATCAAAACTATAAATCATAATCATATACGACACTTTATTTTGGTGCCATTCTAGCCAAGTACCAAAGTCCTATATATAATATATCTCAACATCGAGAACAAAATATTGTGATATTCCGGATATATCACAATTAATCATCAATAAAGTGTCTGAAAGGTAATTCTTGTGACAAGGCCTCTTAGCCAAGACTCCGTGGCTCCCGCGAACCATCCCTAGATGAGAATACCACATCCTGACCTGTCCTCAAAGTACCGGTCCTCGGAGGTCCCATCGAACCTTCTGCGAGTAGACATCTCACATCACACACAAAATCATAATTCACAAATTCACATGCTTCGAACTTTAATTACAATATATATAATCAAGGCACTTGCTCGAAATGACCACTTTATTCGACGCACATTCCTAGCTAGCCAATGAATAACATAATCGTAATCAATCCAACAAACATCAACATCCAACGATACACCAATTATCAATTCCATAGCAACACCATGATGTCCATTTACACAATTTCACAATTACAGATTGTCGACACATAATTATTAAACAACACATTTATAGAATCTATTTCAAACAACACTAATTCTACACAACCGGATCACATAGTCATCAATTAACATAATCAAGTAAATATGATAACACAAATAGTTACAGACATATTTATATTCAAGAAATATGAAATGTATAAGCAAGTACTTGTCGTTCACCATGTAACACCCCCAGGATACAATCGGGACTATTACACGCCGCAAAACCCTTTTTCAAGGATCTACCAGGCTAACACAATAAAACGACCAATTGTTCGACCGACCGGGGTCGAACAGGATAACAACTCGGACCGATAAGGTCACATAACTGATTCAAGCTGAAATAATTCTTATAACTCATACCCACGCATGGGTCCAAAATAAAACACGATACAACACAACGGAAAACTGAGAATAATACAACGACACAACAACATCAACTGAACCCATAACTCTTGATTAGTATCGCAACCCATCATCCTTTTGTGCCATTCCTGCGACTGCTCCCACACACCTGCATGAACCTGGACGCAAAACAAACATCCACCCCCGATTACTCGGGGGTTAGCAAAACTCCACTGTTTTACTAGTGCAAGTATCATAACCATACAAAATGTAACAAGTAATTATAAATCACAAGTCAGACAACCACAACTCAACTAAACACAATTTAGACAATCACTACTCAAGCAAACATCAACCATGTATCAGATACAATAACCAAGTACCAAATCATTCCCGAGAGGTTTTAACAATCTAGAAACCAACACAAGTGGAACCTTTATAAAATAAACTGTTATCTTGGGAGTTTTTAGAAAAACAGAAATCATTAGGATCTCATATCCTAGGTTCCTCAAAATTAATTAGGAACTCATGTCCTCAGTTTGTCAAAATCTCCTTTTCAAAGTTTTAGGGTCTTAACTCATATCTCACACTATACAACTCGGAAAACATTTTCACAAATAACTTGGGACTCAATCCAATATTGCTTTATATAAAACCTTTCCTTTCAAACACTTTGATTCTCAAAACATAATCGTGACACCGTGATCCACCGTCACGTGTCTCCATAGGTTCAAAAACCCGCACGGACTATCCAAACACATTAACCAAACATCAACAATCTTGACACTTTGATCCACCGTCATGTGTCTCCGTAGGTTCAACAACCCGCACGGACTAAACCAATATATAATCAAACAACAACAATCTTGACACCGTGATCCACTGTCACGTGTCTCCATAGGTTCAATAACCCGCACGGACTAAACCAACATATAATCAACAACTGTCCCGACTCCGTGATCCTCCGCCACGGGTCACCGTAGGTCCAGTCGAACCCACATGGCTGGACGTACTGTGCCCTAAACCCATGATCCCCGCCATGTGTTATTGTAGGCCTTGTCAGACCCGCACGATTGGACCTCAGCACCTCATTAAGTTCTGATCCCGTGATCCCATGCCACGAATACTCGTAGGTTCCGCCGAACCCACGCAAGTGAACTTAACGATCACACACAACTATCACAATCACATTCCATCAACAATGAACTCTGTCAATCAATCACATTGATCACCACAATTCACGTACCATGCACACATAACACAATCTCAATAATTCAACCATCATAACTCAATCCATTGCACAAACATGTGTACAACCAAACCACCGCGATTATCACAATCCTGTACACGTAACACACCACACAACACATAAACCCAAGTAACACATTCATCATAAAGCCTTTATAATGTGTAACACATAACCAACTCACACAAATCATGTTTACGAAGGCAAAACAATAATCAAATCACACACGTGATTTCTAATCACAAGACACAAGTTGTATAAGCAAGATACTTGCCTCGAAACCGGCACACAAATCCTCCGACGAACACGGCTCGTCTGAAGTGCCTCGATACCTACAACTTCTGCAAGACACAATGAAAACACGATCACAATAAGGATCAAGACCAACAGTAACGGAAACCTCCTCAAAACATCGAAGGAAAACTCATCGAAGCATTGAATCAAACATTAAATGTTCAATAATTCCCAAGAACACTCAAATCGTCAATCGAGTTAAACAAACTTGAAATATGGATATCTAATCCATATAACACGATTAATAACATCACATAACACCAACCGATTCATCAAAATCAGACTGGATTCGTAATCAAGAACAAATCTCCAAAAAGTCAACTCTAGGGGAAAATGGAAAAATACTCGATCCGACGAAGAACAACGGATTAGATAATGTTACAGTCACCTAGAAATCTCCAAAACACCTTTGGATGGAGTAAAATGGTTCAGGAACTCGAACCCTAATCGCCCTCATCTCAAACCCGCGGAGAGAAGGGGAAATGAGGAAGAAATGAGAATAAATGACTCCTGTCCAGTTTATATACTGGACAGCTTAGCGTGCCCTAATCATTCAAATTAGCATGAGCTATCGAGTCTTAAACAAAAATACATTCTGCACAACTGCACAGTTAGCGTGCGTTAATCACGAATATTAGCGTGCACTAACGAATCCTGCAACCCAGTCCAGTGGCTTCTGGACTGAACCTGACCAATAGTTAGCGTGCGCTATACTACCCATAGCATGCGCTAGCTCCTGCCATTAGCGCGCGCTATGTAGCGTGCGCTATCGATATGTAATATCCGCCTGAATTCTCATTTTTGCTGTTATATTTTTTAGGTGATTCGAGTATTATCGTATCATATCCACAGTTATTGTAATGAGTATACTGTTGAGATATAGTGAATCAAATTGTTTATCTTTGTTGTCCACTCTATAGTTGGTTGTTAGATGTTGTTTGGAGAATTTCATTTTTGACTATGTGTTTTGCCATTAGCATGCGCTACGATGTTAGCTTTACGCATGCTGTGTGTGTAACATTTCGTACGTAACGCTTTATTGTTAACTTACATAATGTAGTGTATCAGTCAGCATCTCGCCTTTCGAGGGGTGGGACCAGGCGTGAGTGGGGGTTGGTGATTCGATCGTGACAGCCTAGTCAACGGCCATTACGTACGTAATGGCTATGTGTTAGCGTACGTAATGTACATGAGATTTACGTACATTATCTTGGCAACGTACGTAATAGTATATGTGATTTGAGGCAGTAGCCTCTGTGGACTCGTTGCGTACGTATCATCCGCAGGATTACGTACGTAATGCGCTTAATGTACGCTATGCTTTTGCGATAGCGTACATAATGCTAGATGCACATTATAAAGGCATGACTTGTCTTTCATTTCTACACGATCCTAACTCGGTCTCTCTCTGAAAACCGATCCCCTACCTTGCTAAATCACATTTTGCCCCTCAAATCTTGTGTTAGAGCTCCGTCATTTGAATTATAGCTTGGTAACTAGTAGTTTGGAGTGTGTTCTTAGAAGTTTTGGTGCTAATCTTCATTCCTTTTTGAGGTTGGTTATTCTAAACTCATGTTGTTTCATATTGTTGGTGATGTTAGTAAGGAAGTAATTCATGTAGTGTTAGATTAATCAAGTACAACATGATAGTTATTGGATTTATGAACAAACTAAGTATAGAACATGACAATATTTTTAGTGTTATCTCTTGAATGGTTGAGGAAGTTGTAAGAATAACATGTTGCTATTAATGCTTAGGAAATCATGATGATTAGGATTATGAGTATGTTCTTGGTGCTAAAAGAATCCTATGATGTTATAACCATACATCTTAGAAGGTTTAACAAAACCCTTGTTCTTGTCCTAGAAGTGTTCTTCTTAAGTTACTCTAAACTTTTGATTTCCGAATCATTGATGTTATGATGATATGATTAGGCATGTTTTAGAATATTCAGGTGCTATGCAAACTATAAACATGTTTAAAAGATTATGTTGAACGGTTAAGGTTTTGGATATAGATTGAAGATTATTATGCCTACTCCATTGTCAAATCCATTTTGGTAGGATTTTATTGATAGGATGTTAGAACTCACATTGGTATGTTGATCATGATGATAATATTATGTTCTTGGTGATGTTGAGAAAATTAAAAGTATTTTAAACTTGAAGAACCAAGTAGGAATGCTTATGTAAATGAGTCGGAATCATGAACTTAGAACTTTCATTATCATGCTAATATGTCATAGATGGGATGCTCTTGATATTCACGACCTTCGTAGTGTTATTGATATTCTTGATATGCTTGGAAGGATTGATCACCAATCATTAACTTAATTGTAGAAATCCCTAAATTTCTAATATGAGAAAAGGATTCTTAACTTTAGGCTTCGTAAACTTGTTATGGTTGTTTGATAGATTTTCATTAAATCAAAGACTCGTTAGCATCGTTATGATAATAGTTATAGTCGTATTTGGGTCGTTGAATGAATTATATTTCATTCAAGGTTGATCGAGTGTTGTTGCTTGGTGAAGAATGTCGTCCATACGGACGTCGCGTTCTGGAGAAGACGAATCGATTGAATTCGACACCTGAGGAAAGATAAAACGTTTCTCACCAATTTCCTACTAACTCTCCTCTCCCGAATCGAGTTGCGTAATCAAAACAATTCAATCATAGGCCACATAATTGAACGCATTAAAATTAATTGGGGAAAACTCAATAAGAAAGGGAGATATATATTAATAATGCAAAATTAAAAGTTAATTCGTCAAAACCTCGGTTTCATCACAATCCTAGAATAGGGTTCTAGCTCGACATGCTAGAAAATAATATACAAAGAATTAACGAAAGCATAATAGAAATCAAATGCAGTTGAAGAACTTGAATTCCTCCGTTCTCTAGCTTCCACTCTCTGTTCCTCGATGTTTTCTCCTTCTCTTTGATGATCCTTTCTTCTGACCTTCAATGCCTATTTATAATTTTTCATCATCCACAAACCGCGTCCGGAAATTAGGTCAGAAACGGGCTTCCAAACCGCCGAAATCGTGAGCTGCGAGTAGGGCACCAACGCGGCGGGCCGCGGCCCGGCATTAGTGTGCCGCGGCCCCTGTCTTCATGCGGCCAGACCTGGGCGCGATTTTTCCTTACGGGCCGCGGCTCGCCAGGTGCCGCGCCCACGGCAGATTTGTACCGGGTCCTTCTGGGCGCCTCCTGTGCCGCGGCCCCTCGTCCGTGTGCCGCGGTCCCTGACCAAAAAATGTCGTTTTGGCCCGTTTTTCTTCGTTTAAGATCCCGGACTCGAATTTCCTTCAAAACATATACATATAATGCATTAAAAGCTCATTTACGCCGATTTAAACTAAAAATGGGTATAAAATAATGATGAATAAGCGTATAAAAATACAACTAACAAATACCCCCAAACTTAAGCCTTTGCTTGTCCTCAAGCAAAAATTAATTTCAAATGAGATGACAAGTATCGTGGGTAAACGTGCAATATCCATAGTGTTCAACTGATTAATACTACCCTGAAAATCTCAAAGAAAAATACACGTATCGTTTTAGTGAGTCACATCACGGATAAGGATTCCATAAAGTAATCATTTTTAGTGCTGATCAATCGGTCATGAAGAAAATAAAAGCTCAAAGATTAACAAGTGTGAATTTAGCCGACCGCCAATATGAAGGGTTAGATTAAACAAGCCAACTCGCCCAGTCCCATAGTCTCGTGGCAAAAATGCAAGAGTTTCATCGTAAATAATAATCCTCGGGCAGCGTTCCCTTATGTATAATCATTATAATTGTTCGAGTTAACCACTAGGTCCTACTCTCGGTATGATCCATGAAATAACCCTAGGGTGGAAATCCATTCTCATGTATTGGGAAACCGTTTGACGTAAAAGACACTCATGGGGCTCATGAGTGCTTCTAGTTACTAAGTCTCCTTCTACAGCGGAGAAAAAACTCGAATGGTTATTCCCGCATGTCCGATTCAAAGTTGCTGTTTTACGCGAATGTAAACGACGGGTCACGTGAATACATCCGGTTACTTGGCTTCTTTTCATCATCATGTGATTTTTCTGAACCATTAGTCTATTCAGGGTTGTCGTTTTACGCGAGAGTAAACAACGGGTCGCGTGAATACCCCCAGTTACTAGACTTCCCATCATAGAACATGTATAATTTCTCGAATTTGGGAAAGACTGTCCGACTCTAAACTCAAATTAAATGCCAAGAAGACTCATGTTACTGGACGACTAGCTATGTGAAAAGTGTAACCAAACGTATAGACGGCGGTTCGTAAACACATATGTCTCATTTCTTATATGCTAAGATTTCTACAATAACGCAAAAAATTTTCAGACCTAAATGAATACTCAAAGGAAACAAATATCACAGACTGCAAACTCGACCAAAACTCAACCGTTTCTTCAAAAAGAAATCAGTATCATATTATCAGTTTTACGCAAGGCTGCACGAAAAATCCACGAATGCAGATAAAGTCAAGACAAGCAAGGCTAGAGTAAATAACAACGAAAAATAACAACGAATAAGTAAATAACAACTGAAAGTAACCCCCCCAAACTTAAGACGTACATTGACCTCAATGGACACAGATAGTAATATGCAATATGAGAAAAGGTCGAGTACTCCCCTAATATCAGCTCAGGAACTGGTGCCGGCCTTGTCCGGCGAGGAGGGTGGTGTATATGGCCTGACTGGTGGAATGAAGGGTCCGTCCGGATGGAGTATATGGCTCGTCCACGCAGCTAGATAGTCCTGATGATAAGCATCCCTCGCCGCCAAGCGCCTCTCCTCACGTCGATTGGCCCGGCGGGCCTGCTCTCTCATCTCCTCCCGAACAGCTGCGAGGAGGTTGTCTCTCTCAGCCCGCATCTCCTCTCGAACAGCTGCTAGATGGCTGTCTCTCTCTCTCTCCGCATCTCCTCTATCAGGCTGTCAAACATCGCCTGAAGGTGCTCTCTCGCTGGCGGTGGAGTAGACTCAGTCCGATCATCAGCATCCGCCGTCGACTCATGTGTCAGGAGTAGTGGCTCGGGAGAGTGCTCGTGTGGCTCATCGATAAGAAATCCTCGCCCCCGCTCGTGTGCCCTCGTGCCACCCCACTGGTCAAAATGGGAGATAATACGGTGGTCGATCGGACCCTGGGGTGCAATAGATGGCTCGTCGTCGGACCACGTCACGCCCGACTGGCGGCATAGAGCACATATCAGCGAGGGATGTTTTAATCCCGTCTTTGCCCCTCCCTGAATACACTGAAATATAGAACGGGACAAACGTGGGGCCACATCAAACCGGAGTCCCGTAGTGATAGCATACAGTAATCGGGCACGAGAAAGTAAGACCGAGCGGATCTGTGATGTAGGGTCGTCTCGTGCACAGAGTAAGTAGAGCCAGGCTCGCCCGAGCCGACTGAGGCGAGAACTCTTGAAATAGAAAGCTGTGGAACCCGGGATGCGCGTCTCCCAGATGGAACCGGGCTGAACAAGTGCCTCCAGCAGAGCCTCCCTCATGAGGCTACTCATAATCCGTGTGTACTCCGACTCGTCCACCTCTGGTAGCTCGTACAGCCTCCGAATCGCGGCCACCTAAAAGTCCACAGTTTGGCATCGGACGACGACCTCAGTCCGTGTGTCTGGTCGCCCCATCATCTATCCCGCCTGGATTTGTCGCAATAGAGCATTGGCGTAGAACTCCTGGACAATAGAAATCACCGCCGGCTCGGGTGGCGCAGTGAAACGAGTCCATCCCATCTCGTTGATCATAGCCAATAGCTCACCGTCCTGGGGGGCGGGAGTGAATCCTCGCTCCGGAATTATTGGACGAGGCCGGATTCTCTCGTTGAATATTCTATGAATGTCAGGATCATAGAATTGGTGGGATTCCATATCAGTTCGGTTCTGTGACGTTTCCCCTCTTGTGGGGGACGATCACGTTCTAGCCCTCGTGCTCAACTTCCTTTTCCTAGCCATGACGAAGTTCCTTAAAAATAAACGTCGGAAGTTAACCAACTTTAAAGATAACTACACCACTCTCGACTTAAAACGTACGGAAAATGAATATAGAGTCGAATGAATTTGCACGTTCGTATGAGGGAAATCAGGCCGAGATTTTAAGCTCAAACATGATGTAAGGGTTGGGGGCACAATTTAATCCGATAATCGAATTCGTTGCATACAATTTGAAGATGTTCGGCTCAAAAAATTTCATTGGTGCATTTTGTCAAACACCTTACATGCGTTGGTTTAAATCAAAGAACCATAACATACTCAAATCAATCCTCAAAAACAATAATTGAATCAAATATCACAGCAATTCACGACACACTAGCAAAACACCATCAATCAATCACACAATCTCAGCATAATCCGATATAAATTTTAATATAAATTTAAGAACTAAACACAAGCTCATCAACGAATGAAGAACATTACCCCATCATCAATCCATGTTGCAATGAAGTTTTAGGGATAAGAGTTACCTTGTGTTGGATTGAAGAAGGTAAGAAGAAGAAGGAACTTGAGGGGAGACTAACCGAGCGCCACGCGAAGAAGAAGAGTGTAAACATACCTTGTGTTTCGTCCACTGAGGTTATAAGTCTGCCCTGGACATTTGAAATTCGCAGCAGGGGCCGCGGCACGTATCAAGTGAGCCGCGGCCCGTAGTACAGTAGGTTCTGGGCGCTGGGTATCTTCGGCGTGTGCCGCGGCTCATTGAACGGGTGCCGTGGCTCAGAGAGTTAGTGTGCCGCGGCTCAGAGAGTGCGTGACGCGGCACAGAGTACAGTCTACTGGGCACAAATTTTGGGTCTCGGCGTGTCGCGGCTCAGCTTCAACGTGCCGCGGCAATTTAGCTTAGTGTGCCGCGGCTCAGCCTCTTCGTGCCGCGGCACATAGTACAGGAGGTTCTCCTTTATTTTGGACTTGTGCGTGCCGCGGACCGCCATGTATGTGCCGCGGCCCCTTGCCTGGACTGCTCCTGCACAACAAAATTTTTGACCGGAAACACATAGAACGTGAGAGAGAAACATATCAAAGCAAAAATGACGAAAAATTAGACTCTAAGAATGAATGAAAACAACGAAAATTAACATCTACAACAAATACTCGGGTTGCCTCCCGAAAAGCGCTAAGTTTATAGTCTTCAGCTGGACTTTTCTAGCTTTCATTTTGCGGTGGATAGGACGACGCTCGTCTTCTGTGCGTCTATTGGATTACCCATGTAGGCCTTCAACCACTGCCCATTAACTTTAAATTTACGGTCATCCTTTTGTACTTCCACTGCTCCGTGTGGGAATACTTGAACTACTGTAAATGGTCCCGACTATCTTGAACGCAATTTCCCAGGAAACAACCTCAAGCGAGAATTAAAAAATAACACCTCTTGACCCGGAACAAACTCTCGATGTGTGATGTGCTTATCGTGCCAAATCTTTGTCCGCTCCTTATAAAGCTTTGCATTCTCGTACGCATCATGATGAATTTCCTCCAGCTCGTTCAACTGCAAGCAGCGCTTCTCACCAGCAGACTTAAGATCAAAATTCAATTTCTTTATCGCCCAGTATGCACGATGCTCCATCTCTACTGGCAAATGACAGCTTTTCCCATAAACCAATCTGTAAGATGACATGCCGATAGGTGTTTTGTATGCAGTACGGTATGCCCAAAGTGCATCATCGAGTTTAAAGGACCAATCTTTTCGAGACGAGCTGACTGTTTTTTCTAAGATCCACTTTAGCTCTCGATTTGATATCTCGACTTGACCGCTCGTCTGGGGATGGTAGGCTGTAGCGACACGATGAGTGACTCCGTATTTTCTTAAGACCGCATCAAGGAATTTGTTGTCGAAGTGTGAAACACCATCACTGATAATAGCACGTGGAGTCCCAAAACGCGTGAAAATATATTTTTTATAAATTTTATCACGACATTAGACCTATTTGTAGGTAGTGCCACCGCTTCGACCCACTTTGAGACGTAGTCCACTGCTACTAGAATATAGAGGTTCTTATTTGATGGAGGAAATGGACCCATGAAGTCGATCCCCCATACGTCGAACAATTCAACCTCAAGTATTGTGTTCAACGGCATTTCATGTCGTTTTGAGATGTTTCCCATCCGTTGACACCGATCACACGTGGACACAAAGGAGTGAGCATCTTTGAATAATGATGGCTAATAGAAACCTGATTGTAAGACCTTTGCCGCTGTTCTATTTCCGCTAAAATGCCCACCGTAGGGTGATGCATGGCAATGATTCAGCACACTGCGGATTTCCTCATCCGGAACACATCTGTGAATGATTCGATCAGGGCATCTTTTAAATAGAAAAGGATCGTCCCACAAGTAATACTTAGCGTCTGAAATCAGCTTCTTCTTTTGATGACGCGAGAGATCATTCAGAATTATTTTGCTCACTAGATAGTTCACTAGATCAGCGTACCAAGGCGTGTGTTGCGAACCCAACTTGTAGAGATGTTCATCGGGAAAGTTTTCCACAATTTGTGGATGACTTTCCCCCTTCTCAAGGGGATTCTCTAAACGTGAAAGGTGATCGGCAATAACATTCTCAGTCCCCTTTTTGTCGCGAATTTCCAAGTTGAATTCTTGGAGGAGAAGCACCCACCTTTCAACCTTGGTTTAGCATCATTCTTCTCCAAAAGGTATTTGATCGCCGAATGGTCAGTCCACACCACTACTTTCATCCCCAATAAATACGTCCGAAATTTATCAAAAGCAAAGATCACAGCTAACAATTCTTTTTCTGTTGTGGCATAATTTCTTTGGGCGTCGTCAAGAGTTCGGCTTGCATAATACACGACGTGGAACACTTTCCCTCGTCTCTGTCCCAAAACAGCCCCAATGGCAAAATCATTAGCATCACACATCAACTCGAATGGAAGGTCCCAATCTGGAGCGACTATTATCGGGGTGGTGCTTAGAGCTTTCTTCAATAGGTAGAAACTTTCTTGGTCTTCTGGGCTATATAAATCTGATTATACCCATAATAACCATCAAGAAAACAATAGAAATCGTGTCCGGCTAATCTATCCAATATTTGATCAATAAATGGTAAAGGGAAGTGGTCTTTTCTAGTGGCTTTATTTAATTTCCTATAATCTATGCACATACGCCACCCCGTAACAATCCTAGTGGGAATTAATTCATTATTATCGTTTTGGATAACCGTTATCCCACCCTTTTTTGACACAACTTGAACCGGACTTACCCACTTGCTATCAGAAATAGGAAAGATCATACCTGCGTCGAGGAGTTTTAAAACCTCGACTTTTACCACCTCTTTCATATTTGGATTTAAACGGCATTGATGCTCCACAGATGGTTTGTAGTCTTCCTCCATCAGAATTTTGTGCATGCAAATGGACGGGCTGATTCCCTTGATATCCGCAATAGACCATCCAAGGGCAGATTTATACTCCCTCAAAACCCTCAATAATTTCTCCTCTTGATCCCCCGCTAAAGTGGCCGAAAGAATGACTGGCAAGGAATCGTCGGGTCCCAAAAATGCATATTTTAAATGACTCGGTAGCTGCTTGAGCTCTAGCTTTGGGGGTTTCTCGATTGATGGGATGGGTTGAGTTGGTGAACTTCCGAGCTCCTCACATGGTCGACGGGTGAAAAATGGTGGGGAAGCATCCATGTGTCGTACTTAGGCTACATGCTCTGAATTCAATTCAGAAGCGGACCCAACTAAAACGGACTCCAATGGATCTAATGGATAGCTCTCCCGAAAGGTTCTACTTACACACGAGTTAATGATGCCAATTTGAAACAATTCTCAGCATCACTAGGATATTGTAAGGATCGAAATATATTGAAAGTAACTTGCTCCTCTTGAACTCGTAGAGTAAGCTTCCCTTTTTCCACATCAATTAAAGTTCGGCCGGTTGCCAAGAATGGTCTTCCCAAGATGATTGGGATATCATGATCATCCTCCATATCAAGTACAATAAAATCGGTCGGGAAGATGAATTTATCGACTTTTACCAAAACGTCTTCTATTACTCCCATCGGATACTTGATAGATCTGTCAGCTAATTGCAAAGAGACCGTCGTCGGCTTGGCTTCCCCAATATCCAGCTTCTTAAAAATGGAAAGGGGCATAAGGTTTATGCTGGCTCCTAGATCATATAAGGCTCTACCAAAGGACGAATTTCCAATAGTGCATGGAATAGTAAAGCTTCCCGGATCCCTCAATTTAGGTGGGAGCTTCTTCTGTAGATTAGCGCTGCACTCTTCCGTCAATGCCACTGTCTCATACTCTTCGAGCTTCCTTTTGTTCGATAAAATTTCCTTCACGAACTTCACATAGCTCGGCATTTGTTCCAAGGCGTCGGCAAATGGAATGTTGATATGTAGTTTCTTGAAGACGTCAAGAAACTTGGAGAATTGCTTGTCCAATTTTTGCTTTTGCAGACGTTGTGGGAATGGAATGTTTGGAGTAGGATGAGTAGTCGTCACTGCTTTTGGCTTGGCCTCCTCGTCTTTTGCTTTCTCACTGTGGTTGCTCTTGTCCTTGCTATTCTTAGGCTGCTCTTGTAGCTCCTTTCCGCTTCGTAGCTCGATTGCTTGCACGTTTTCCTTGGGGTTCATTTCGGTGGCACTGGGTAATACACCTTGAGGTCGAGAGGACAATAAATTTGCGATCTGCCCCATTTGTACTTCCAAGTTTCGGATGGAGGCGGAATGATTTTGTAGAGTAGTCTCAGTGCGGGTCATGAATTGGCTCGTATTAGCCGCCATTTGAGCAAACGCATCTTCCAAGGACACCTTTGGTGGTTGAGGGGGCTGTTGTGGGGGTTGCGTGAATTGAGCTTGCGGAGGTTTATTTAAAGCTTGCCCGTTCTTCCACGAAAAATTTGGGTGATTTCGCCACCCTTGATTGTAGGTGTTGGAATATGGGTTGTTCTGCCGATTTCCGTTCCCCACAAACTGAGCTTGTTCCATCGGAGATTGCTCGAAAGGATTTCCGACTTGGCAATCCGCGCTAGGATGAGACCCGTTACACCACTTACATGATTCGGTGGTAACGGTAGAAGGAGCATGTGAAAAAACTTGCAATTGTTGAGTCAGCGCTGCAACTTGGGCGGATAGTGTAGAGATCGGATCGTTGTCGGAAACTCCCATAACTCGCTTTGGGTTCACCCGTTCGGAAGGCCACTGATAAGCATTTGCAGCCATCACTTCCAATAAAGAATGAGCTTCCGCCATCGTCTTGCCCATTAAAGCTCCTCCAGCGGCTGCATCAACAAGAGTGCGTGTAGATGCACTTAGTCCGTTATAGAAGGTCTGAATTTGTAGCCAATCCGGTAGGCCATAGTGTGGGCATCTCCTTAGTAAATCCTTTTATCGCTCCCAAGCTTCATGAAGCGATTCCATCTCAAATTGCCCGAACGTCGTTATTTCGTTCCGAAGTCTCGCAGTCTTTGCCGGCGGAAAGAACTTAGCCAAAAAGGCTTGTGCTAACTCCGCCCAAGTCGTGATAGCGCCCAGCGGAAGTGAATTCAACCAAAACTTGGCTTTATCCCTCAAGGAAAATGGGAAAAGCCATAGACGAATGGCGTCATCAGAAACTCCATTGTTCTTGAACGTATCGCATATCTCGAGAAAGGACGCAATATGAGCATTAGAGTCATCATTCGCTAATCCGAAGAATTGGCTTGCTTGTACCATCTGGATTATGGCCGGCTTTATCTCGAAATTGTTTGCTTGGACAGTTGGGCGCCGGATCCCCAAAAAATTCGCGTTGACTTGAGGCAATGCATAATCTCGGAGTGCCAATGCTGGTTGAGCTTGCTGCATAGGATTGTCTACTCCGTGATTTTCTGTGTTATCGGCCATGGTATCTTTTGTCGACAGCTCACGCCTTTCCTTCTTGTTTTTCCGCAGAGTGCGCTCTAGTTCAGTATCCAAAGGTAATAGGCCTTCGTTACTGAATTTTCTCATGCACTAGACGAAACTCCTGAAAGAACAACAAATAATAAATTACACAAAAATAAAATAGTGTTCAAATTAAGACTAGAAATACTGAAATCGATATTAGTAAAACAATCAGTCCCCGGCAACGGCGCCAAAAACTTGTTACGAATTTCGATGAACGCAAGTGCACGTTGTCGTAAGCAAGTAATAAAATGATAAGTAAGATATCGTTCCCACAAGGACTGACTTACTAACTACCAATTTATGTATATTCTAATTTTATCTGAATGATCGAATATGGTGGTGCAAGGAATATTAAAGAAAATTAATATAATGATAAACTAAGAACAATTAATAAAATCGATTATTAGAAGAAAAAAGATCAATTAAGAGAATAATCTAGGATTGAGAATCCGCCTCGAATTATCCGAATTACTCTTGATTTATATGAATTAAATGATTTCCCAATTTATTGAAGGCGAAGATTGCTAAGATACTCTAATGCCTCTCCCGAGGTCAGTAGAATTTTCTAAGAATAAAACACTCTATTCCTAGGTGAATTAATTCGACAATAGTCAAAAAGTACAAAATCTTCAGACAGGCCACGTAATTCCTATGAGTATATTCCTATCTCACAAGATAAAACGTTTCTCACCAATTTCCTACTAACTCTCCTCTCCCGAATCGAGTTGCGTAATCAAAACAATTCAATCATAGGCCACATAATTGAACGCATTAAAATCAATTTGGGGAAAACTCAATAAGAAAGGGAGATATATATTAATAATTCAAAATCAAAAGTTAATTCGTCAAAACCTCGGTTTCATCACAATCCTAGAATAGGGTTCTAGCTCGACATGCTAGAAAATAATATACAAAGAATTAACGAAAGCATAATAGAAATCAAACGCAGTTGAAGAACTTGAATTCCTCCGTTATCTAGCTTCCGCTCTCTGTTCCTCGGTGTTTTCTCCTTCTCTTTGATGATCCTTTCTTCTGACCTTCAATGCCTATTTATAATTTTTCATCAGCCACAAAACCGCGTCCGGAAATTAGGTCAGAAACGGGCTTCCAAACCGCCGAAATCGCGAGCTGCGAGTAGGGCACCAGCGCGGCGTCCCGCGGCCCGGCATTAGTGTGCCGCGGCCCCTGTCTTCATGCAGCCAGACCTAGGCGCGATTTTTCCTTACGGGCCGCGGCTCAGTTCTTGCGTGCCGCGGCCCCCGCTACAGTTTGTACCGGGTCCTTCTGGGCGCCTCCTGTGCCGCGGCCCCTCGTCCGTGTGCCACGGTCCCTGACCAAAAAATGTCGTTCTGGCCCGTTTTTCTTCATTTAAGCTCACAGACTCGAATTTCCTTCAAAACATATACAGATAATGCATTAAAAGCTCATTTATGCCGATTTAAACTAAAAATGGGTATAAAATAATGATGAATAAGCGTATAAAAATACAACTAACACTAATGGGCTATGTGTACCAACATTTACTAATATAAACTCACTAATGGACTCAAACCCAACCTAATAAAATTCCTAAGTCTTGGAATTATGATTGAAAGCCCAACCCAACTACTTAATCCATTTTCAATTAAATAAATACCCAACTAATTATATTAACATTCTACACACTTAAAATACAAAATATATATATATATATACACAACACACACACACACACAAAATGGGCAGCCAAGTAGAGAGGGGGAGGACATCTAGAGTCTTCATGTCCTCCTCATGCAAGACATAACCTTGTGTCTTGTGCTCCCTTTCCCCAAGCCTTGACCACCATTGGAACCTTTAAAAATATGCACCACTCTTACATTTCAACACAAAAAAATCTGCATTGAGAGACTAGAGAGAGAGAGAGGGCCGAACCAAAGAAGAAGAGAGAAGGAAGAAGAGGGTTCAACAAGAAATACGTAATCTCCTTTCCTACTTTCTTTTTTCTTCTTCTATAAGTATATAAAAAAACCTTCCTAATCTAACTCTAATCTCAAAACATGCAAACAAAATATACACTATGGATGCATGAATCGGCCGAACCATATAGAGTAATAGGGGAGATCGTTTTTTCCACCGAGACCTAGAATCGACTAAATCCGGCAAGAAATCGAGGTGGGTAAAATTGTTTTCTTTCTTTTCTTTTATTCAAAATTATTACAAGTTAAATATATATGGTGCATGCAAGTATTATGACTTTAGGTATCTATACTTGATTAAAAATGACATTTATTACCATGCATGTATTGATCTTTGCAATTGTTGAATTTTAGTTTGTCATATTTTGTTTATATGTGCACATTAATTCATTGGTGGAAACTTTGATTGAATATGGCAAATCAAACCTTAGGTTATTAAAACTCCAAAATATATGAGTATATACTGGACCATGGTAAGAGGATAATTAGTCACCGGAAGATTTGATAATTCGAACCTAAATCCGAAGGATAACTAAAATAATTTAAATATGATAAATTTTGGGGTAAAATTGTTAAAATCCATAATTATGGTATTATGTCCTGAAAGTAAGTCTTAATATATCAAAAATAAGTTCTCTATAAAATTTCACCTAAATTGGAATTTACTAAAATAGAAAATCGGGGCAAAAATGTAAATTTCAAGAATTCGGGGCCAAAACTGTAATTTATAGAAACTTACTGTTTCAAAAATAAAATTTCCAGAAAAGTTGAGCTCCCTGGACTTGTAATAACATAAGGAGCTTACCCCGAAAATTTGAGGCCAATCCGACAAGAAATGAAAAAGATATGTCAAGAATACTAAAATACCGATTAAGGCAAAATGAAGGGGTGAAATTATAATTTGTAAAAAAATAGAAATTAAAACTGAACTTAATCTAAAAGTACAAGTCATAAGGTTCAAATCGCAACTGGATTCATAATTTTTGGAGTTTAAATGAATCCAAACGAATTAATCAAAATTATAAGACAAAACCAAATAAAAATAATAATAATAGTACTTTAATTTTGAAAGGGCAGAATTGTAATTTATGGGAGGAAAAACGTCCATGCAACTTCTGATCTCAGAACCTTATATTATAACGGGCTTTTCGCCACAAAGTTCATAATTTTCGGACGTACAATCAAATCGTTCCGACTTAATCAAATTTATAATATTTTAGTAAAAATAATGATAGTACTTAAAAGGCGGAAGGGCAAAATTGTAATTTCTGAAAGGTAAACTTTCTTGCGACTTCTGGCCTTCAATCCTCATATCATGACGGACTTTTCGCAATAAAGTTCGTAATTTTCGGACGTATAATCAATCCGTACCGAACTATTCAAGTTTATGACTTTATTATAAGATTATGCTAAGACTCGCACAATAGCAATCTAATCATCAACCGGTTGAACTAATTCCTCTAGTTTATCCAAGTCCATTTACTATCAAATAATCATATTGATATCTTATAACATGCATAATCGTTGTTAATCACGACAATAATTGTTATTCAATAGAAATCGGGAGTAAGTGCTATGCGGAGCAAAGTGCTACGACATTCGGGCGGGAGCCACTGCTAGAGTCCGTACGAGTACCTCTAAAGTCCCTTTTTATATTTATATGCATGAGGGGCGGTTAGTCTAAGTCATGAATCGAGCAGCGTGACTGCGGTTCTAGGCAAAGCTACCGTCGTATCCTATTCCCTTGAAGCCGAAGGACGGAGTGATCCTAAGGTGACTGGATCATAGAATTCGGGTATAGTCACGATTATGATATGATCCGGACATAGACCCAAGATAAGGACATATCGAGTCCAGATAAGAGATAAGGCAGCACGTCACAAAGCGTGAGAGCAATAAAGCTCAAAGGCCAATGTTATAGTGCTGATCCGACAAACGCCCAAGGCTACGGTTATCAAACCAAAGGTCGTGGCGATAGTCAAAGGTAAAACACTGATAAAGGTCTAAGACGTTATAAGGAGGCTAAGGGATTAGTCATGTAGACGACCTCCAAAAGCTAAATACTCATTGGGCACTCGACGCCGTGCATTCTTCATACTCAACCGCAATCTACGGAGATTGACTGTACATTCATGTCATAATTCATAATATTCTTTTTGAAAACTTACACCAATTTTTAAAAAACAATAATTTTCAAAAGTGGGAGAAACATAATGTTTATTAACTAATAAACTCATTAAATATTAAATCCCAACTCACTGAGAATCCATTATTCTTACCCCATTTTGAATTGTTTTTCTAAAACCCCACTAGATGAAGAGAATCAAGAGGAAGAAGAGACAGATGCTGACGACCACTGAAGACCGTCCTCAAAGTATTGCCAAGACATAGGAAATTAGGATACTGCTTTAAAGCTTCTTTATTTCCTGTGTCAAAATGTATTATGTTTTCCGATGTACTCTTTTGCACTTGATGTAATAATTCCGCTGTACTCATGAATGTTTCTTCTATAGAATAACCAGACTTAGTTCACCGGGCTGAGATCTGGCACTTGTATGCTTACTGAAATTTCTTTATCACAAACATTATTTATTATATTAACTGTCGCGTTCTCATCCAACCCCGGTGTGGGGGCGTGACAGGAGTGGTATCGGAGATCAGTTTGTAAGAAGGACACTTACATCGAGCTTTCGAGGATAAGATTCTTCGGACTTAGATGGGAATTCCACCTAGGGCGAAGTGAACCATATAAATAAGACCTAATGTAGATTTCTCGAGTCAATTCTCATTAAGATCTCTTTCGAATTGTCGCTATTCACTTGGAATATGCATAGTCAAATTCAAATTTCCTAAGTCATTGGCCAAAATACTTGATTAGGTATTCACGACAATTCACCGATTACATCACCTCTCCTATTGAACTCTTGAAACGGACATATCTTATTTCCCTTTACAGATCCTCTGAACTCCACTAAACCTCATTACTTTTCAAAATGGGGTATTATTATTTCTTGGTCGCTGATGTCGTATAAGCATATTTGTTGAGTCATTAAGTTCACAACCTTGATGATAATTCATGCTTAATAGAGTTCTATTATTGGATATTCCAATCCATTTGCTATTCATTCAGAGTAAGCGTCGCCAATTAGCATTGTCTAAATCAATTGGGTCGCTATATTATTCATTTGGAATAGTGATGATTAATTTCAACTTATTACAAGTTCCATGTTGCCACGTACATTCTAGTCAATCTAGCTACGATATTCGTTCGGAAAGCATAAAGCCAATATTGCAAGGAATTATTCAGAATATTCGACCATCCGAATGAGGCGAAATCTAAACCTCGCAAAAACTCAAAAGATTTGCATTGAATTATTAAGACTTACCTCCTTAATAATTATATATATGTATGTCTATTTTAGTTGCCTCGCTGGGACGCTACTTCCGATAAGAATCGTGTTAGTTACTGACTTAGACCTTGGTTTGGTAGGCATGGATTCCGAAATGGAGATGGTCGCTGATCTCATGCGTCTGACAGAAAGGGGCAAACTCTTAGAAGAACAGGCCACTCACTGGCGAGAGAGCTGGGTGGATCAATTTAGAGCGAAGCTAAGGGACCAAGATCGGATTGAGACACTCGAGCAGAGAATTCAGACCCTGACAGAAGAGCTGAATAAAGCTAAGCAGGAGGCTAGCACATATCGTATCCAGAGGAATGAGGCAATGCAGATACTCGAGTTTCGTCGAGAAGAATGCAGGAGCTTGGAGATAGCGTTACGCGAGTGTAGTAATTATGCAGTGATACAAGAGGCTGCCATTCAGAACCTCCAGCATGCATGTTCACAGTTCAATTCTCATGTGGAGACTCTTGAAAGTACCCTGTCTACTGAGCGCCTGCGACATATGGAGTTTTCATATTCGATGAGAGATCGGATGACTGAGTTAGCTGAGTTGATTCCAAATCTGCTTACTACCCCACTAGGAGGGACGACCACAGTATCATCTAGCTCTGAGGAAGAGGACCCTGAAGAGGACCCTATGGAGCCAGGAGAGGACCGAGAGTGCTGTTATTATGTTCTTATTATGATGTTTAACTATAATAATTATGTGATGTACTTGATATTCTAGTTCTTAAGTATTGTGGGGCGATGGTTAGGTAGGGTAATTTTCTAATTTATCCCTATCCGAAACCATAATTTTCCATGTCACAGTAGACCTTCAAGATGTATCAACAATGATGATATGTTATTTGTGTTTTATGATAATAAGATTTAAAATAATGTGTGCCCATTTAAATCCTCTGTATTTACCACTCGAATTAAGCTAACTATAATAACCATTAACTGCGATAGATGGCTGATCGACGTGGACGTGGAAGACCTCGTGCCCAACGTAATGACAATGAAGAACCACACGGAGGAGATGGAAATCCATTCCAAGTGGATAACAACACTGCTCAAGCAATCGCCAAATTGGTGACCTTCCTGCAACAACACATCGAACCGAACCCAAATGCACCCGAAACACATGATCGGGCATTAGAAAGGTTCCTCAGATTCAAACCCCCCACTTTTCTTGGAGAACCGGATGACACGATACCTGAACACTGGCTTGAAAGGATAGAAAGTATATTTACAACCCTACAGTATTCGGAGGAACAAAAGCTGGCGCTCGCAACCTTTCGATTGGAATCTGCAGCTCACGACTGGTGGAAGATTACAAATGGAAAATGGACAAGGGAAGCTACTGACCGAACATGGGAAAACTTCGTAAAGGATTTTCGTGATCAATACATTTATCAGGCCGCTCGTGAAGCTCGTCGTGACGAGTTCTACCATCTTAAACAAGGGGCAATGACTGTAGCCCAGTACGAGACTCAATTCAATCGACTCTCAAAATACGCGCCAGTACTGGTGAGCACAGAGGAGGACAAACTGTACAAATTTACGCGCGGGTTGAGGTTTACGTTACAACAAAGCTTGCTGCCAGTGAGAATGACTACCATGACAGAAGCTGTCGAGGCTGCCAGCCGAATCGAAATTGGGATGACCCGTTTGGGACAGGCGAAGGGTCGCAGTGGGAAGTTCAAGATATCCGCACCAAATCCATCATCCAGACCACCTCAGAAATTTCAACGCAAGACTACTGGACAGAATACCGGAAAGAGGCCTGCGAATAACCTACCGTCATGTTCCCACTGTAATAAGATGGGACATAAATCTGAAGACTGTTGGAAGAAGCAAGGGAGATGCTTGCGTTGCGGAGATAATCAACACCCAACTAGGGAATGCCCAAAGTGGGAGACACAGGGCAACAATCAGCAGAAAAATGCAGCTAAGAAGGATGATCGCAAAGGCAAGGAGAAGGCACCAGCAAGAGTTTTTGCCTTAGCTGGACAAGAAGCCCCTAACGCAACAGATGTGGTGGAAGGTACATTTCTTGTGTCAAACCACTCTGCTCATGCATTGTTAGATCCAGGATCATCACATTCTTTTGTCGCACCTCATTATGCATAAAAATTGAATGTCGACATGGAGTCACTAACCATAAGCTTAGAAGTATCCACACCGATGGGTGCGAGCTGAGAAACAGATTTAGTATTTAGAGATTGTGAAGTGATCATTAAAGGTCACTGTTTTCCTGCCGACCTAATTCTTCTCCCTATACTTGAGTATGACCTCATACTTGGGATGGATTGGCTATCTAAACACTTTGCACAACTCGACGGCCATTCTAAAATATTTCGATTCTGCAAACCTGATCACCCAGTAGTTTAACTACACGGTGATGTTAGAGTTAACTCGGCCCAATAATATCAGCCACGAAGGCGAGAAGGGCCACCTCAAAGGGAGCAACGGGATATTTGGCTTTTGTCATTAACAAACCCAAGAGTAAAATGGAGATTGAAGCTACACCAGTAGTATCAGAATACCATGATATTTTCCCCACGAAACTCACTTCTCTACCTCCAGATAGGGAAGTTGAATTCAGCATTCATATCTTGCCGGGAAAGGCACCTGTGGCTAGAACGCCATATCGAATGGCCCCACTGGAACTGCAAGAACTGAAGGTTCAGTTGCAGAAATTGCTAGAGGTTGGATTTATCCGACCTAGTATATCTCCTTGGGGAGCACCAGTGCTATTCGTAAAGAAGAAAGATGGCACAATAAGATTGTGCATCGATTACCGAGAACATAACAATATTACTGTTAAGAACAAGTATCCACTTCCCAGGATCGACAAACTATTTGACCAACTACAAGGAGCAACAGTTTACTCACAGTTCGATCTTCAACAAGGATATTACCAATTGAGGATCAAAGAGAATGACATACCTAAGACTGCCTTTCAAACGAGGTATGGTCATTACGAATTCGTGGTAATGCCTTTTGGATTGACCAACACACCGGCTGCATTTATGGATTTAATGCACCGCGTATTCCAACCATATCTGGATCAATTCGTAGTGATATTTATTGATGACATACTCGTTTATTCTAAGTCGGATCAAGATCACGAAACTCACCTGAGATTGGTACTAGATACACTAAGGAAGCATAAATTGTCCGCCAAATTCAGCAAGTGTGAATTTTGGTTAAGAGAGGTAGCGTTTTTAGGACACATAATATCTGGAGATGGATTCGCAGTAGATCCATCAAAGGTGGAGACTATTTTGGACTAGAAGAGGCCAGAAACAGTCACGGAGATATGAAGCTTTCTTGGACTTGCGGGTTATTACTACAAATTCATTAAAGATTTTTTCAAAATCGCAGGACCATTCACAAGACTGACGCAGAAGCACGTCATATTTGAGTGGAACGATAAGTGTGAGTTGATATTCCAAGAACTCAAGAGAAAACTCACTACCGCACCTGTACTAACACTTCCCGAAGGGAGTGAAGGATTTGTGGTTTACAGCGATGCATCAAAGGAAGGATTAGGAGCTGTGCTGATGCAAAATGGCAAGGTTGTGGATTATGCATCACGAAAGATGAAAATCCACGAGATGAATTATCCGACCCATGACCTTGAACTAGCATAAATAGTGTTTGCTTTGAAGAAATAGAGACACTACCTGTATGGAGCTGCATTCACCATCTTTACCGACCAAAAGAGTCTCAAATATTTGTTCTCTCAGAAGGAGTTGAATCTAAGACAGAGACGGTGGATAGAACTTCTTGAGGATTATAACCTCACCATTCAGCATCATCCGGGCAAGGCCAATGTCATAGCAGACGCCTTAAGTAGAAAAGCGAGTGTGGCTAGACTCATGATGAGAGAGTGGGATGCCCTGAGAGAAATAATCCAATAGATACCAACGCAGGCTAAGACACACGTTTTATGCGCTAATTTTTCAATGACACCGGACTTACTTAAGGAAATCCAAGAAGCACAGACACAAGATGGGAAATTGTGTAAACTTAAGGAAAGGGTCGCACAAGGTGAGAAATCTGAGTTTAGCATGTCGGGAGATGGAACAATAAAATTCAAACACCGTATATGTGTTCCCGATAATGACGAACTCAAGAAGAAAATTTCAGCAGAGGCTCACTGCTCTCGGTATACAATTTATCCAGGTGGTAATAAGATGTATAAGGATCTACTGGTGGGTGAATATGAAAAACCAAGTTGCAGAATTCATAGCAAGGTGTTTAACCTGTCAAAGAGTGAAGGCCGAACACCAGAGACCATCAGGATTGCTACAACCACTCAAGATTCCTGAATGGAAATGGGAACTAATTACGATGGACTTCGTGACGGATCTACCAACAACCAATAGAGGATATATAACAATCTGGGTAGTCGTGGATAGACTTACAAAGTCAGCTCACTTCCTACCCGTAAGAAAGAATGATAGTCTGCAGAAGCTAGCAAGGACTTATATCCGATAAATCGTTAGATTACATAGAGTACCTGTAGACATTGTGTCAGACCGTGACCCCAGATTTGTCTCCGGATTCTGGAAGAGCCTTCATCAAGAACTTGGGACGGCATTAAGTTTCGATCGCAAAGACACCTCGCATTTAACGGACAATCCGAGCGAACGATACAAGTCCTTGAGGATATGTTACGGGCATGTGTACTGGATTTTCAAAGGAGTTGGAGTCACCACCTACCCTTAGCTGAGTTTTCTTACAACAACAGCTATCAGGCAACTATCGGGATGGCTCCATATGAAGCATTATACGAAAGAAAGTGCCGATCACCAATACATTGGGAGATTGACGACCGATGGACACCAAGGACTAAACAGAACCAAAACCCGATACCAAAAGTTGATATAGTTGAAGATGCCATGGATAAGGTTCGAATCATTCGGGATCGAATTCGCACTGCTCAGAGCCGACAGAAGAGTTATGCAGATCGGAGAACGAAGGATATGGAATTCGACACCGGAGACAAAGTATTCCTTCGTTTATCACCACGTAAGGGATTGATCAACCCGAATAAGGGAGGGAAGCTTAGACCTAGATATGTCGGACCTTTCACAATCGTAGAACGAATTGGAAAATTGGCATATCGTCTCAAGCTACCAACCGATCTTTCCGAAATGCACAACGTATTTCATATCTCAAGATTGAAGAAATATCACCCAGATCCTGAACATGTCATCACACATGACATACCACCAATCAAAGAAGATTTAACTTATATCGAGAAGCCGATTAGGATCGTGGATCAACAAGTACGCGAACTAAGAGACAAGAAGATACCATTGGTCAAGGTCGTCTGGACAAATCACAATAGAGAGGAAGACGCTACATGGGAAGCTGAAGAAGAAATGAAGAAATCATATCCCGAGTTGTTCGAGAAGGAATTTGGGGACCAAATTCTTCTAAGGAGGGGAGGATGTAGAACCCCCTAAAATTCGATAGCTCACTACATGTACGGTTTATTATATCATGATGTATTTTAATAACATTTGTTATAATATAATATAATCTACGTCTAGTTTCATTTTATTTTACTTAATTGTTTCGTAAATAATTAATTAATTGAAAGTTAAAGTAGAATATTGGTTCACCTAATGGGCTATGTGTACCAACATTTACTAATATAAACTCACTAATGGACTCAAACCCAACCTAATAAAATTCCTAAGTCTTGGAATTATGATTGAAAGCCCAACCCAACTACTTAATCCATTTACAATTAAATAAATACACAACTAATTATATTAACATTCTACACACTTAAAATACAAAAAAAAAAAATATATACAACACACACACACAAAAAATGGGCGGCCAAGTAGAGAGGGGGAGGACATCTAGAGTCTTCATATCCTCCTCATGCATGACATAACCTTGTGTCTTGTGCTCCCTTTCCCCAAGCCTTGACCACCATTTGAACCTTTAAAAATATGCACCACTCTTACATTTCAACACAAAAAAATCTGCATTGAGAGACTAGAGAGAGAAAGAGAGGGCCGAACCAAAGAAGAAGAGAGAAGGAAGAAGTGGGTTCAACAAGAAATAGGTAATCTCCTTTCATACTTTTTTTTTTCCTTCTATAAGTATAAAAAAAAACCTTTCTAATCTAACTCTAATCTCAGAACATGCAAACAAAATATACACCGTGGATGCATGAGTCGGTCGAACCATATAGAGTAAGAGGGGAGATCGTTTTTTCCACTTTCGGGACCTAGAATCGACTAAATCCGGCAAGAAATCGAGGTGGGTAAAATTGTTTTCTTTCTTTTCTTTTATTCAAAATTATTACAAGTTAAATATATATGGTGCATGCAAGTATTTTGACTTTAGTTAGCTATACTTGATTAAAAATGACATTTATTACCATGCATGTAATGATCTTTGCAATTGTTGAATTTTAGTTTGTCATATTTTGTTTATATGTGCAAATTAATTCATTGGTGGAAACTTTGATTGAATATGGAAAATCTGACCTTTGGTTATTAAAACTCCAAAATATATGAGTATATACTGGACCATGGTAAGAGGATAAATAGTCACCGGAAGATTTGATAATTCGAACCTAAATTCGAAGGATAACTAAAATAATTTAAATAAGATAAATTTTAGGGTAAAATTGTTAAAATCTATAATTCTGGTCTTATGTCCTGAAAGTAAGTCTTAATATATCAAAAATAAGTTCTCTATAAAATTTCACCAAAATCGGAATTTACTAAAATAGAAAATTGGGGCAAAAATGTAAATTTCTAGAATTCGGGGCCAAAACTGTAATTTACAGAAACTTACTGTTTCAAAAATAAAATTTCCAGAAAATTTGAGCTCGCTGGACTCGTAATAACATAAGGAGAATACCCCGAAAATTTGAGGCCAATCCGACAAGAAATGAATAAGATATGTCAAGAATACTAAAATACCGATTAAGGCAAAATGAAAGGGTGAAATTATAATTTCTAAAAGAATAGAAATTAAAACTGAACGTAATCTAAAAGTACAAGTCATAAGGTTCAAATCGCAACTGGATTCATAATTTTCGGAGTTTAAATGAATCCAAACGAATTAATCAAAACTATAAGACAAAACTAAATAAAAATAATAATAATAGTACTTTAATTTCGAAAGGGCAGAATTGTAATTTATGGGAGGAAAAATCTCCATGCAACTTCTGATCTCAGAACCTTATATTATAACGGACTTTTCTCCATAAAGTTCATAATTTTTGGACGTACAATCAAACCGTTCCGACTTAATCAAATTTATAATATTTTAGTAAAAATAATGATAGTACTTAAAAGACGGAAGGGCAGAATTGTAATTTATGAAAATGTAAAACTTTTATGCAACTTCTGGCCTTCAATCCCCATATCATAACGGACTTTTCTCAATAAAGTTCGTAATTTTCGGACGTATAATCAATCCGTACCGAATTATCCAAATTCATACAATTATAGTAAAAATAATAATGATAGTACTTAAAAGACGGAAGGGCAGAATTGTAATTTTTGAAAGGTAAACTTTCATGCGACTTCTGACCTTCAATCCTCATATCATGACGGACTTTTCGCAATAAAGTTCGTAATTTTTGGAGGTAAAATCAATCCGTACCGAACTATTCAAGTTTATGAGTTTATTATAAGATTATGCTAAGACTCGCACAATAGCAATCTAATCATCAACCGGTTGAACTAATTCCTCTAGTTTATACAAGTCCATTTACTATCAAATAATCATATTGATATCTTATAACATGCATAATCGTTGTTAATCACGACAATAATTGTTATTCAATAGAAATCGGGAGTACGTGCTGTGTGGAGCAAAGTGCTACGACATTCGGGCGGGAGCCACCGCTAGAGTCTGTACGAGTATCTCTAAAGTCCCTTATTATATTTATATGCATGAGGGGCGGTTAGTCTAAGTCATGAATCGAGCAGCGTGGCTGCGGTTTTAGGCAAAGCTACCGTCGTATCCTATTCCCTTGAAGCCGAAGGACGGAGTAATCCTAAGGTGACTGGATCGTAGAATTCGGGTATAGTCGCGATTATGATATGATCCGGGCATAGACCCAAGATAAGGACATATCGAGTCCAGATAAGAGATAAGGTAGCACGTCACAAAGCGTGAGAGCGATAAAGCTCAAAGGCCAATGTTATAGTGCTGGTCCGACAAACGCCCAAGGCTACAGTTATCAAACCAAAGGTCATGACGATAGTCAAAGGTCAAACACTGATAACGGTCTAAGACGTTATAAGGAGGCTAAGGGAGTAGTCATGTAGACGACCTACCAAAGCTAAATACTCATTGGGCGCTCGACGCCGTGCATTCTTCATACTCAACCGCAATCTACGGAGATTGACTGTACATTCATGTCATAATTCATAATATTCTTTTTGAAAACTTGCACCAATTTTTAAACAACACTATTTTTCAAAAGTGGGAGAAACATAATGTTTATTAACTAATAACTAATTAAATATCAAACCCCAACTCACTGAGAATCCATTATTCTCACCCCATTTTGAATTGTTTTTCTAAAACCCCACTAGATGAAGAGAATCAAGAGGAAGAAGAGACAGATGCTGATGACCACTGAAGACCGTCCTTAAAGTATTGCCAAGACATAGGAAATTAGGATACTGCTTTAACACTTCTTTATTTCATGTGTCAAAATGTAATTTGTTTTCCGATGTACTCTTTTGCACTTGATCTAATAATTCCGCTGTACTCATGAATGTTTCTGCTATCGAATAACCAGACTTAGTTGACCGGGCTGAGATCTGGCACTTGTATGCTTACTGAAATTTCTTTATCACAAACGTTATTTGTTACGTTAACTGTCGCGTTCTCGTCCAACCCCGGTGAGGGGGCGTGACAAAAACCTAGTAGCCTATAGAACTCGAATAAATGAACTCTAAAACGTTAGTAAGAACAAAATAAATCAACCAAATTAAGCATTTATAAATCAAGATCACGCAGTACAAGACTAGAGATAATCAAAATTCAAGAGATTGGAACGATAAAACATCATTGTGGAGAGATTGTTTCACACAAAAGACTTTTTGTTGATGCTATCGGCCGCAATCGAGGAGGCTCACACTCATAAGTCACAACAGCCATGAGCCATCCGCGGTCCACCTCAAAAGGGTCAAAGTATTCACTATCGCGATCGTCGGTCGTTAGCAACAGTCAGTAGATGAGAAGACAGGTCATAGTCGTTGCGGTCGTGAGCAGCATAAGACTAGTAAATCACTAACCCTAGGTCATCGCGGTCGTGAGCAGCAGAAGCAGAAGACAGGTCTGAGGTCACAGAATAAAGAATCGAGAGGTTAGAAGTGAAAATAGGATGAGTCGGGACTGAGGCCCTAAAATTTTTTTGAGGCCCAAAGCCCTTTTGTTTGGGCTGCTTTGGGCTTGGACCGGCCCTGGCAAACAAATAAAAACAAACACTATGCTCATCTCCAAAACGTCACGAACGACGTGTACACACGATATTCCTCAAAATGCGACGAAATGTTTAAATAAGCATCTGATACACGAGTCTAACATTGCAGAAAGAAAAATGGCACTTATCGTGCGCTAACAATCAGTGCAGCGTGCGCTAAGTATTATGCTCAGCAGTGTAGCAGTGTAGCCTGGTCAGCCCGAACATGCCCAAGACGATGTAAACCTCAAAGGTTATCAACAAGCAGCAAAACGCTTGCAAGAGCATCAATACATGAATTTAAGCGCTAATCAAACTCTGATGAACATCCACTCTGGATATAAGAAAATGGGCTCGAATGACAACTATATCAAAATGAGAAAGATAGTAAAAAACGTGGAATAATTCAAAATGATCACGAACTCGTCCGAATCACAAAACATGAAAAAGAGAAAATGTCATAAAAATCTTAACGAATACAAGCAAGTTGCTGAAATTGAAAAGAAACAAAAAATACGAAAACAGAAAATACAGATATCACATTATAAATGTAACATCCCCAGACTATTTTATGGGTTGTTACACGATAATTGACCAACAAGGTCAATCTACATAAAAATCAATAAACGAAATACAATGACAATGTCCAGCAATATGTGTATCCTCGATACACAATAATACATCAACATACCCATCCAAGGGTAGAACACGATAGCGGAAAAAAATACAACATGACAGTGATGACATTATACCGACTCTCTTGTGATTAGAACCATGGTCTTTTATCATCTTCCATGTCGACCCTGTGACTGCTCCCTCGAACCAGGAGTACCTGAAATGCATAACACATTTCCCCCATTTAAGAGGTTAGCAATTGGAATTTGCTAGTACAAGTATTCTAGCTATACAATCCATGTTTCGAACATAAACAAGCAAGTCACTACACAACAACAGACAAATCAATCATTGAAATAATTTTTGAAAAATCCCGAGAAATATTCACTTAAATAAGAAAGTTTCAAAATCCTCGAGCTCTTATAAATATTTGAAATATATTTTGAGATCTCGGGTAGTTTACCTAAAACTATAAACCATATAACATATACATAACACCTTATTCTAGTGTCATTCTAGCCAAGTACCAATGACCTATATATTACATCTCAACATCGAGAACAAAATATTATGATATTCCGGATATATCACAATTAATCATCAATAAAGTCTCTCGAATGTAATCCTCATGAGAAGGCCCCTTAGCCAAGTGTCCGTGGGGTCCCGTTGTACCATCCCCATATGAGAATACCACGTCCTGACCTGTTTCTAAAGTACCGGTCCTCGGAGGTCCCGTCGTATCTTCCCCAAGTGGACATCTCACATCACACACAAAATCATATTTCATAAATTCCCATATTTCGAACGTTAGTTACAATATATATATATATATTTCAAGACACTTGCTAGAAAATAGCCACTTTATACAACTCATAATCCCAGCCAATGTCAATCTAGTAATCATTAATAGCCAACGGTACACCAATGCCAAATTCAGAAAATCACATGGGTACTAATCAATCTCACATTTATCCATTATATACCAACAACATAATTTCTACACAAGGGGGAACGGCTGGAACCCTTAAGGAAATGTCCGGGGATGAAACTATTAACCCTGAACTGGGCCCAGTAAGCGCAGGCCTGTAACCCAAGCGGGGGACAATGAGGCGAACATGTCATGCTGGAAAACTTACCTCTAGATCGGGGGTGAGGTCGAGCCTCTTGGGGGGTACTCAAGACAGGGGACGATCCCCCTCGTGTGCGTGTGTGAAAAAAAAACATAATTTCTACACAACTGATCACATAGTCATCACTTAGCACGATTTTGCAAACACAATAGCAAAAATAGTAACAAGCATATTTATATTCAAAATAATATGAAGTGTATAAGCAAGATACTTGTCGTTCACCACGGGTCTGTCCAAGTCGACGAGATAGTTTCCCTCAATCACTCCTTGCGATCCTGAAGTTTAACTTCCTCCGAGACAAAATCTGCCCAGCAACTTGCAGCATTAATAATTTCCAATTTGGATCTCCAAATCAGGATCCATCCAGTCAGATTGTAGGTCCGTATGTCGTCTACATGCTGCCCAAATTCAACCAAGTCGGAATTCGTTTACCTTTCATCAGACCATTCAATCGCAGCTACTCCACCGAAAATAAAAATAAACATTGCCACTCTCAGTCGGTCTCCTACACCGCTGCCTCACGACGGAACTGATCCCAGCCCGAAATACAACCGGATTGTTAGGAGTAGTGCCTAGGACATTTGATGTGCCTAGATTTGTAATTGTCACATTTAAATAAAGTTACTCCCTCCGTCCGCCACCCATGTACAACAATTTCCTTTTCCATCCGTCCGCAACCTATGTGCATTGTTTGTTTTTGGCAATTTTTTTACCCTTTCACAACACAAGTGGATCCATTTACTTCACTCACAACACATCTTACCAACTAATTCAACTCAAATATTAAAACTCGTGCCGGTCAAAAGAGTGCATATGGGTGGTGGACGGAGGGAGTATTTGATATCATCTATTTCTCATTGATTATTATAAAGTGTGCATGTTTTAATATTATAATAATTGAATAATAGTTATTCACGAATAATAAGATTATTCATATGTCCCTGGTCCAATCACGTAGAGTGGAGACTCAAGTGATTAATGTACTAGTATAAGTTTGATTGATAATCATCGAATGATTATGTGCATGGTACGGATCAAACTTATGGATATTGGTTGGAGAACGCAATACTGGACAGACCTGCATTGAGATTACTGCATGGAAATATCATAAGTAAATCTCAATATAACAGTATGTCAATAAATCCTTGAACCTGAGATTATCATAGAGTCCAACATGATAACTGCTATGCCTTTACGTAATCTAACGTCATCTGAAACATGGTGATCATAAGGTTAGCGACAGTGATTAGTAGGAGTCATGTAGAGGGTGATGAATAATCAAGATGGGGATTTGTCCCTCTCGTTAGGGAAAGAGATGTCTATTGGGCCCCTCGATAAGTAGAACTGAAGGAAATGCATGGCCATGCTCAAATGAAGAGTCATTTGGTTCAATCAGTCTACTTAAGATCGAGAAATCATTTGAACATAATAAGTATGACAATTTCCATGACTTAATTCGGATATGATATCGTGCGACCAAGGGATTTGACACGGTAAATGGTTTAATGGACTATAAACTTATATTGTTTGGGTAGTCATAGTGTCTTGCTAGAGACTGCTTATCATTTATTATTTAATAAGGTATTAAATGATTGCCAACATAGTATAAGCCAAGCCTTTTGGATCACACAGACGACAACTAAATACAAGCAAAAATAATCAGTAATATAATATTAGATATTATATTTATTAAAAAAATTGAATAATGAGTAATATAATATAGGATATTATATATTATAATATTTAATTATATCAACTGGGAATGGTAAATATAATATTGGATACTCTATTTATTAGAGGATTAAATAATAAATAATATATAATATAAGATATTATATATATTGTATTATTTAATAAGGTAACTAAGCAAATACTAGAGTTTTAACTCTAGAGTTACTTAGTATCAACAAAGGGTCTTAGACAAGGAGTTGACACAAGATTAAGATTACACAACCCTAATTGTGTAAGTGAAAATCGCCCCCCTTCTCTCTCCTGAAATCGTCCGAAATTCTTCTGTCCAAGGAGTCCGGTTCGGCCATCTTGTCTTCTTCGCTTAGTTGATTTTGATGAACAGTACAATTCTCCGCGCAAGAATTATCTGTTGTACTGTTTATCAATATTATTCATGAGGATCTAGCAATCCAGCTTGCGCAAATTGTTCGTGTGTGGATCACCGAAAGAGGAAGGCGATTTTTATCAGCTCTTGGTTCGGATTTAGATCTGTTCTTCGATTTAAGGTTATTCGACGAACTCTTTATTAAATCATTTAAATTACTGCATGAAGATCATCATCTTGGGTTTTTGATTATTATTCCACTGCGTTTCTGCTCAAATTCGATGTATTAGATACACTTAAAACCCAACAGTGGTATCAGAGACAACTTGCAAGATTTAATTGTTTATATAATCATGATTATATATTTTGAATATATGAATTATGTTCTTGATATTATTTATAAAATAGCAATTTTATAAATAATTTTTCTGATTTAATTTGATTAAATTGGACCGTTAAAAATTATTTTTTGTACTGTTTTTCTGCTATTTTCTGCACTGTTAATATCCAAAAACTGTTCTGGAGGGAACTGTCCAGAAAGGGGTCACGAATTTGGCATACCCATGGGGATATGGGCTAGGGTTAGTGACAGCCCGCGTCTCTGGGCCGCTCTGCGCCCCGCGACCGTCGAAAAGATAGGGCCGAAAACAGCTCAATTGTTGCGCAGACCAGGTTTCGAACCTGGTGGCCGGAAGCGCTGTTCATCTTGCCAGCCACTGTGCTATATGACTTCTTTGGTTTATCTTGGACGCAAATGATTATTAATAGGTATCTTCTAGTTTTAAATTAATTGTGTGATGATTAATTTTAGTATATGTTTGGTGTATGTCATGACCATAAATTGACCAATGTGATTGGATGTTTCAATTAATTTTGGGCTGGTTTTACGGCCTGCGTGTCGTTTGCACTCTTGTAATTTACTTTACTAGTGTAGTATAGTTTTTGATTAATGTAATGATGACAAAGGGGACATGAAGGACGGACTCAAGGAGCCAATTGATCGCATACGACGTTCCAAGGAGTTGGAAGATCAATAAAGACCAATTATACCCATTAGATTGACCTTTGTGATTTTCACGTTGGCTCATGAAAATCACGTTAGGATTATGGTCATGCTATACACGGTCCTATGCTTTATTATGTCGCATGACGCTATGTATGTTTAAATTTATGCATGTATGTGATGCGATGTATGTTAGCCTACATAGACATGTAACATAGGATAAAACCCCTCGCTAAATTTTTTAATGCCATTCAATAAAAACACCTATCAAGACTTCGATCATATTGAGCAGGTCATGCCAAAGCAGGGTGCTCGGATTATCTTAGTAAGGTAGGATAGGTAATGGTGATACCTATGTTTTAATGAACTAAGAATTCAATAGTTTGAACCATAAGGCATAAGATGGGATTATACATGCATGGGCATAAGATTCCAAATCCCATAAGAATATTCTAAGAGATGCATATGATGTAACCAATAAAGAGTTATCCACCTAAAGTAGCTTAATTCTAGGTGTCGTGCCAAAGTTGTGTTTAGAATTATGCAAAATGGGGTCTTAGCCCACTAAAATTACAAATTTGTAAAATTAAGGCATTTTGTTTTAGTAGGGGTATTTTTCGAGAAATAGAAATGTGACTAAATACTTTGCATATTAAATTTTGTAGATAATAGAATGCATCAAAACAACACATCCACCATTTCACTGCGATATGTCCTTGAGAAGGACAAGCTCAAAGAAAACGTCAGCAACTATCTAGATTGGATTCGGAGCTTGAGAAAAGTTTTCAAGCAAGAAAGTTGTACCTTCTTGAGGAAGAAATTCCTGATGAGCCTACTGACAATGGTAAGAAAGAAACAAAAGACAAATGGAAGAAACATTGTGATGATTCCATTGATGTCATTTGCCTTATGTTGGCTACCATTCGTCTAGCACTTCAGAAGAATCTGGAATAAATGGAAGCTTATGAGCTTAATGCTTACCTCAAATAGACTTTCTCAAAACACGCTAGCCAAGAGAGGTTTGAGACCTTTCAAGCCTTGTATGCTTGCAAGATGGTTGAGGGGACATCTGTCAGCGCTCATGTACTCAATATGAAAGGATACATTGATCATCTTGATAGGCTTGGTTGTCCACTTTCTTAGGAGCACTCCACGGATGTGATCCTAAACTCATTACCCGAGAGTTTCGGTCAGTTTATTATGAACTATAATATGAATGAGATGGAGAAGTCCATTGCTGAGCTGCATGGGATGCTTAAAACGGCTGAGCAAAATATTAAGAAGAAACCAAGCGCGTGCTGATGGTCAGCAAAGGGAAGTTCTTCAAGAACAAAGGCAAGGGTAAAGGTAAAGCAAAAGTTGCCAAAGCTAAAGACCCTACTAAGCCGATTTTCAAGGCAAAAGTTCCCCAAAGATGGAAATTGCAATCATTGCAATATACCAGGATACTGGAATAGAAATTACAAGGTTTACATGGAAGAGCTAAAGCATACCATGGGTAGTGAGACTACCACAGTTATATTTGTTATAGAAGTTAACTTGTCTACTTCTAACTCCTGGGTATTGGATGCTGGATGTGTATCTCACATTTGTACAAATGTGTACGGGGTTGAGAAGCAGTAGAGAGCTAAAGAAATAGGAAGTGAATCTAAGAGTCGGCAATGGAGCAAGAGTTGTTGGACTAGCCATTGGAACTTATGATCTAGTTTTACCCAATGGACTTTTGTTAGTTTTGAACAATTGCTAATATGTTCCTGCAATGATTAAGAATATTATTTCAGTTTCTACATTAGATTAGGAAGGTTACAGGTTTCTTATTAAGAATAAGATTATCATATTTCCTTTGATGACTTGCTTTATGGTACTGCAAAGTTATATACTTGCCTTTACAATATTGATCTAGATGAGTCCAATACTTTAGAAGTCTATTACATTGCAACCAAGAAACCTAAGCTCAATGATTCTAATCCGACTTACTTATGGTATTGTCGACTTGGCCGCATAAACGAGAAACGCATTTCTAAACTCCATCACGATGGACTTTTAGACTCCTTTGACTATGAGTCATATGGGACATGCGAATCTTGTTTTTGGGCAAGATGACCAAAAAATCATTTCACCGGGGAAAGGGCTAGTGATCTATTAGGCCTAGTACAAACTGATGTATGCGGACCTCTTAGCACTCATGCCATAGGCAGATACCAATACTTCATGACTTTTACTGATGATTTTAGTCGGTATGGATATGTTTATCTTATGAAGCATAAACATGAATCTTTTGAAATGTTCACAATATTCCAGAGTGAAGTACAAAATCAACTTGGCAAGAAAATTAAAGCCATTCGATCGGATCAAGGTGGCGAATACTTGAGCCAAGAATTCAATAATCATCTTAGGAGTTGTGGAATTGTTTCAAAACTTACTCCTCCTGGAACACCTCAACATAACGGTGTGTCCGAGAGGAGGAATCGAACTTTATTAGATATGGTTTGATCCACGATGAGTCGAACGGAGCTCCCATTATCATCTTGGGGCCACGCCTTAGTAATAGCAACATTCACCCTTAATCGTGTTCCATCTAAAGCAGTTGAAAAGACACCATTTGAGAAATGGACTGGTAAGAGACCAAACTTGTATTTCTAAAGATCTGGGGTTGCGAAAAGTTCGTAAGACGCAAAGTGTTTGACAAATTGGAGGCTAGATCTAAAAGATGTTTATTTATGGGATATCCTAAGGAAACTAAATGATACTATTTTTATAAAACTGCAGAGAACAAAGTGTTTGTTGCTCGAAATGCTGTCTTCTTAGAAAGGGAATTTATTTCCAAAAAGAGACAGTGGGAGAAAAGTAATACTCGAGGAAACTCGAGAACCACAAGAAGACATTGCTTCACCGATGAAAACTGAACAGGCTCAACAATTAGTTGAGGATCCACTTCAAAGTACACAAGTTCCTTGCAGATCTGATAGGGTGCGACATGAACCTGAGATATATGAGTATCTCGTGACAGAGGACGATGATGCATCACTCATAGATTATTAGTCCATACCGACATATGTGGTGCTTTAGAAGGAGCACGTGACGGATATCAGTATTTCATTATGTTTACAGATGATCATACTAGGTATGGTTATGTATACTTAATGAAACATAAATCCGAGGCCTTTCAGAAATTCCAGGAATCTAAGACCCTAGTCGAAAAACAAACTAGTAATCATATCAAAACACTTTGGTTGGACCGAGGTGGCGAGTATATTTGTACAGAGTTTGCCGAGTTCCTTAAGGAGCATGGAATATTATCACAACTTACACCTCCAGGAACTCCTCAGTTAAATGGTGTGTCAGAAAGAAGGAGCCGAACCTTGTTGAACATGGCCCGTACTATGCTTAGCTATACTGACTTTACCAATTTACCTGTGGGGTATGCACTCCTGACTGCTGCTTATGTCTTGAACAGATGTCCTTCCAAGTCCGTTCCTAAAACTCCACATGAGATGTGGGAGGGAAGGAAACCAAGTCTTAATCACATTAGGATTTGGGGATGTCCCGCCTATGTCAAGAAGAATAAGGTGGAGAAATTGGAATCAAGGTCCATGAAGGGACGTTTCATTGGATTCCCATCTGGGATGATGGGTTATCTATTCTATATGCCTGAAGATCGAAAGATCATTGTTGCTTTTACAAGCACACTTCCTGGACGATGAGTTCATTCAGGAAGGCGGAGCACGTAGAAGGATTTATTTGAAAAAATATAATGAAACTTCTCAGGAGACACATGTGCAAGAAATTAGAACCGAACCTTCTGAAACACAAGTACAACCACCTCGTAGGTCTAGTAGGGTGTCTCGTTTGTAATACCCGTACTTTTTATTGACTGTTTGACCTTACCGTTTTTCTTATTTTGTCGCCCTGTAAACTCTTTGTGAAGTTGTCGATGTTGTTATAGAGTTTTATACCTTGTTTGGATCATGATCGTGTTGTTTAGACCTTTCGGAAGTGTTATGGGTCAGAGAGATAGCGCACGCTAGACCTAGGCTAACGCACGCTAATTCTTCTTGAGTAGCGCACGCTAGCTTTGAGCCTTAGCGCGCGCTAAGGGAACAGACATGGCAGAGGTAGTAGCTAATTCTGCTTTCTGGACTAGCAGTTAGCGCACGCTAGGAGTTAGCTAGCGCACGCTATTCGTGGTCAGTAGCGCACGCTAACATGTCCGTAGCGCACACTAATGAGCTGGGTCGGCAGAGGCAGTGGGGTTGTCAGGCTGTCTGGACTATCAGGTAACGTATGCTAAGCTTCGGCTAGCACGCTAAAGGAAGGCGATTAGCGCACGCAACGGTATACCTAACGCACGCTAACGAGGCTGGCAGAAGCCACTGGACTACCCGGTGACCCTGCTAGTGCACGCTAATATTGAGGCGTAGCGTGCGCTAGACTGGGCACAGTATATATTGGGCAGTTGACTTCCACTCGTCATTATTTTCATCCTTTTCTCATTTCCAATCGGGAGCAGCGGGATTTGGGCAATTCGGGGAGTTGGAGGCGATCCTTCTTCAGATATCAACATCTTTGGTTGGAGAACAAAAATTTCACAACATCTAATCCATTCCATCTTCCAAATCAAGGTAAAAATCCTTAGAACCCTAATTTTGGGAATTTTGGGTTTTTTCTTAGATTCGTCCGATTTATCCGTTTTGGAGCTTGAGAACCTTGAGATTATGATGTATCTACTCCGTATGCATGTTTCCCCTACGATTTTTCGGATTGGTTTGCGCCGTGTTCGGACTTGTGAGGGTTTGGGATTTTTCGGATGTGATTTTTCGGATTGGTTTGCGCCATGTTTCCCCATGGCCTCTTCGATCTGTTCCGCGGTTTGGAACCGATCGAGCGAGAGGCTTGGGCCGCCCCTCGGGGGCGGGATCGAGAGTCTCGAGTCATCGCGGCTACCCTCCGCCATAGGCTGGTGCTCGGATTGAGACGGAATGAGGCGTCCGGCGGATCGGCCAGCGGCTTTCTTTGATGTGGAGGCAGAAGTCATGATTCTGAAAGCTTTCTTTGAAGAGCAGTGAGTGTCTCTTCAAGTATATGCCCCGGAGAATAGTGAGTGTTCTTCGAGATGGTAGGAATAAAAATGAAGGTTTAGATGCCCTCCTTCTAGCGCCAATTGTTGCTACCCAAAATATTATCCGAAGATAGATATTGCTGGAATGGATGGATAGCAAACAAGGTGCGAGAGCACGTCCGAAGGAATGGAAATGACACAAGATTTGCCGGGTTTGTTAGGCCCGGGCTTGAATGCTCTCGCGATATGTTATTAATATAAATACGTTTGAGTACAAATATTAATGTAAGAATGCGATTACAATGAGTGTAAAAGATCCTAGTTATCTAGCAGTTGAGTGTTTGCCGGAAGAACTAGAGTTGCTCTGAGTTCTTGTTCTCGTTTATGCCGACCGTCTTATGGGTTAAGAGATCTCGAGAGGGAGAGAGAAATATGTCCGAAGTGTATAGCGTTGCCAAGAGAGTGAAAGCCAAGTTATCAGCTGAAAAAGCCAGAGAGCTTTCCAAGTGTAGGAAGCCTTCTATTTATAGGAGCTGAGATGCCCTTTCTTTGACGGGCGATCGCCTTCCTTGTAATATAATAAGGGGCGATCGTCTTTCCGCACATGGGCTGTCTGCCTTGAAGTCCGCGGCTTTTGCTGGCAGCCAGCTGTACGGTCCAATGAGGAGCCTGCACGCGTCCTGCGTCGCTGTCCCGCGCGGTCCCACTTGCACCTTTCGGCTGGTCTGTCGGTAGGTGAGATTGGTGACAAGCTGTGGTCAATGATCCATGTCCAGTGGTGCCTTTTCCGGATCTGCACATGGGTCTCTGTACGAGCTTCGTCCTTCGCCGACTGGACATGCTGGCTTTGCGTGGCAAGAGGCGGTCGTCATAGGCCGGGCACCAGGGGTCGATCGCCAAATGCCAAGAGACGATCGCCTTAGATGTCGATCGCTCGGCACCGGGACTTGACCTGGAACCTTCGATCAGCCAACCTGCCTTGGCTATTCGACTATGACTCGGTCGTCCGGTCTTTGTGCCGATCGCCAGTTGAGGTGTATAAAACTCGATACAACACCACGGCGGGGCTCACGGCGCTGTAATATACCCTGAATAACTTGGGGGTGTTACAGAATATGGTATCAGAGCTTAGGTCCATGGATACCTAGGCTCTCGGTCTTTTGGGTCGATTGAGTCAACGTTTGTCTACAGTATCACTACTTTGCCATCATCACAGTGCGACCGGTACTTGTAAGACCTCTTACTCTTCTGGTGTTTCCTTTATCGTTTTGCTTCTATTTTGGTATTTTTGAGAATCGGTCACTTCGATGACATGCGATAGAATTGTACTTAAGTGCCTTGTGTGTTCTTCAGTATGTCAGCTGGTAGGGACGAGGCCGTGGTCGTGGCCGTGGACGTGGACGAGGACATGGCGCGGCCGTTTCCCTTAGTTCCATTGCGGGATCGACCAACCCCAGCCTATCTAACTCGGTGCATCCTGACACCGAAAGTCAGCACGACCAGTCGACTGGCCAGGGGAACAGCGCGGATGTTGGAGTTGCAAACGTACTTCAACAATTGGCTAACCAGATGACCATTTTGGCCCAAGCCGTTTAGTTGAACAATCCGAACCCAACAACGGATGCCTTACTGCAAAATGTAATCCGTATGCACTCTCCACAGTTTGGCGGTGCCACAGACCCGTTAGGTTGGGAGGATTGTCTAGCGGAGTTAGAGAAAATTTTCGAAGCGGTTGATTGTCCTGAAGCGAGGAAAGTACCGATTGCTCAGTATTTCCTCACCAAGGAGGCCCCTACGTGGTGGAAAGTCATCAAGCCGCAGGACCGTGTTGCTACGTGGGAAGAGTTTAAAGAGCTTTTGGAGGCCGAGTTTTGTCCTTGACCAGTGCAAGAAGGCCGAATTCGAGCCTTTTTCGAGGCTAATCCGCAGAACATTCCTGTTTCACAGGCAATCGTGGAGTACAACCAACAATTGATCTACGTGAAGGATCAAGTGCGAAACGAGCGTGATAAGATCTGTTACTTTGATATGCGGATGAATATGGACTTACGGCGGTACATGGCTGGATTTTCTTGCACCACGTTGAAGAAATATCAGGACAAAGCTTTAGCCCATGACATGTTAATCCCCGACAACGATACCAATAAAGAACCAAAGAAGCGGAAGATCGCGGGAAATTTTTCTGGCGCTAAGAGTGGCAACTTCCAGAGACCTCAGACGACTAACCGTTCCGCTGGACAGTCGTCACGTTCTGCTAAAGGAAAGAGGAGTTTCCATTATGCTCCGGGCACCTCAGCTCGCCCGGTGACTTGCTATAATTGTGGTCGTCCAGGCCACGTTAATTTGGAATGCAATTTCCCACCTTTGAAGTATCACACTTGCGGACAGATGGGACATAGAGCGGATTTTTGTTCCAAACCAAATCAGACTCTGGACACTCGGGTTTCTGCCCCAGCGCCACTAGATCAAGGCGTGAATCAGCGGCAATCTTTTGGTCAGTCTCAACAGAGTTACGATAGGGGCTGGGGACGGGGTCAGAACGCTAGAGGGGGAAACTCTAGCGTTAGTTCGGTACAACCACGAATCTACGAGATGCATCGAACAGACTAACCCGACGCGGCGGTGGCCTCAGGTACCATTCATATTTTATCTCATCCAGTTCGTGTACTTTTTGATACGGGTGCTACGCATTCTTTCATTTCCTTGGAGTGTGTACGCCGTTTGAATATAACTTGTATGACTGCTTGCGATCCCTTCATTGTACCTAGCGGGGATAGAATTGTGGGAAACCGGGAGATTAGAGATTTCTGGGTGATTATAGCCGGTATAGATTGGTTATCGAATTTGATTGTAGTTGATATGGAAGGCGAGGATGTGATCCTCGGCGAGGATTGGCTTGATAGTCACCAAGCGATTATGAATTACCGTACTAAGGTTATCACCATGATGACTAAAGACGGATCCGAGTACTCATTTTTGAAACGTAAGACGGGCCAATCTAAGTTGCTTATCAGCGCCATGAGTATCCCGATGTTTTCTTGGACGACCTCCCGGGATTACCGCTAGATCGAGAGATTGAATTTTCTGTGGATTTAGAGCCTGATGCGGCTCCGATTTCTAAGGCACCTTATCGGATGGCACCTTCCGAGATGCAAGAATTAAAGAATCAGTTGGGAGAACTTCTGGAGAGAGGGTACATCAGACCGAGCATTTCGCCTTGGGGCGTGCCTGTTCTTTTGTGAGAAAGAAGGATGGTTCACTACGTTTGTGCATTGACTACCATGAGCTGAACAAAGTGACCATCAAGAACAAGTATCCTTTGCCTCGTATAGACGATTTATTTGATCAGTCGCAGGGGGATGCAGTTTTCTCGAAAATTGATTTGAGATCAGGGTACTATCAACTCAGGGTGAGAAAGTCCGACGTTCCGAAGACTGCATTTCGGACGAGATACGGACATTATGAATTTGTAGTTATGCCTTTTGGATTGACTAATGCACCAGCAGTATTCATGCAGTTAATGAACCAGATATTCATCAAGTACCTCGACAGATGTGTAGTCGTCTTTATTGACGACATTTTGATCTATTCTTGAGATAAGGAGGAACATGCCCGACACTTGTGTTTGGTACTAGATATTTTGAGAACCGAGCACTTCTATGCAAAATTCTCGAAATGTGAGTTCTGGTTGGAAGAAGTTATGTTTCTCGGCCCTGTGATTTCGGCCGAAGGGGTTTGTGTAGAGCCACAAAAGATTGAGGCAGTGATAGATTGCGCACCACCTAAAAATATTAAGGAAGTTCGTAGCTTTTTGGGCCTTGCTGGGTATTACCGTTGGTTTGTCGAGGGGTTCTCGAAACTCGCTCAGCCGCTTACGAAATTACTCCAGAAGACAGAAAAGTTTGTTTGGACGACTGAGAGACAACAGAGCTTCGATGAGCTGAAGAGACGTTTGACTTCAGCGCCGATTCTAGCTTTACCACATGGTAGTGAGGGATTTTCGGTTTATAATGACGCTTCGGGTCAAGCTCTTGGCTGTGTGCTTATGCAGCATGATAAGACGATAGCTATTGCGTCGCGACAACTAAAGCCGTATGAGATGAACTATCCTACCCACGATTTGGAGTTGGCCGCAATGGTCTTCGCACTCAAGATTTGGCGACACTATTTGTATGGTTCTCCGTGTCGGATTTATACCGATTACAAGAGCCTGAAGTATATTTTCAGTCAGAAAGAGCTGAATATGAGACAGAGACATTGGTTAGAGTTGATAAATGATTATGATTTGGAAATTCTTTACCACCCAGGAAAAGCCAATGTCGTCGCAGATGCTTTGAGCCGCAAATCGGCATCGCTCCAGATGCTCGAGGTTCTTACTTCTCAGACGAAGATTCGTCAAGATTTAATCGAGTAAGGAATAGAAGTTTGGCTTCAACGAGTACAAGGACAGTTGTGCACTCTCGAAATTACTTCGTCCTTGGTTGAAGACATCATAGGGAAACAGTGGAGTGATCCGATGATCTCTCAACTGAAGGAAGATGTAATTAAAGGAAAAGCCCCTGGCTTTATGGTTCACGAGGATAGTATTCTGAGATTCCAGGGCAGGCTTTATGTTCCGAATGATCTAGAATTGAGGCAGAGAATCCGAAAAGCTCATTCTACGCCTAACTCAATCCACCAGGAACGAGTAAGATGTACAAAGACTTGAAGCGAAATTTTTTGGTGGAATAACATGAAGAAGGATGCCACGGAATTTGTACTACGGTGCTTCATGTGTCAGCAAGTCAAGATCGAACATCAACGACCGGCGGGGTTGTTGAAGCCGCTTCCCATTCCGGAGTGGAAGTGGGAAGACATCTCTATGGACTTTATCACTGGCATGCCGAGAACTAGAGCCGGAATGAATATGATTTGGGTAATCATCGATCGATTGACCAAGTCTGCACACTTCTTGGGTATTAAGGATACTTGGGGACCGGAGAGATTGGCTCAACCTTTTATAGCTGAGATCGTAAGATTGCATGGTACCCCCAAGACCATTGTTTCTGATCGAGACGGTCGTTTCGTATCGCATTTTTGGCAAGCCGTTCATCAGGCTTTGGGTACTGAGTTGAGATTGAGCACATCCTTTCATCCCCAGTCAGACGGTCAAATGGAGAGGACGATTCAGACGTTGGAGGACATGTTGCGGGCTTGTGCCCTAGACTGGAGTAATGATTGGGAGCTTCATTTGCCGTTGATTGAGTTTGTGTACAATAATAGTTGGCATGCGTCGATCAAAATGGCACCATTCGAGGCACTTTATGGTAGGCAATGTAGGTCGCCATTATGTTGGGACGAAGCTTCGGAGCTAATCGGAACGGAGCCGGATATGTTGATGGAGACTAAGGAAAAGAGTTCTATTATCCAGGACCGGTTGCTGAATGCCCAGATCCGTCAGAAATCTTATGCTGATACTCGTCGTCGACCCTTGGAGTTTGAAGTGGGGGATCATGTTCTACTCAAGGTTTCGCCGACCAGAGGGGTTTTCCGTTTCGGGAAAAAGGGAAAACTTAGTCCGAGGTATATCGGACCTTCCGAGATTTGGACAGGGTTGGAGATTTGGCTTATCGCTTGCCGTTGCCTCCAACTTTGAGTCACGTCCATAGTGTTTTTCATGTGTCTCATTTGAGAAAGTATGTGCCGGATCCGAGTCATGTTATCGACTATAGTGAGATTGACGTAGCCGAGGATAATACCTTTATGGAAAGACCTGTGAAGATCCTTGAACGTCGTGAGAAACAACTTCGGCATAAAACCATTCCGTTGGTTAAAGTACAATGGTCGAGACATGGAGTCGAGGAGGCGACTTGGGAGACGGAAGAGAAGATGCAGTCGGAGTACCCCGAACTTTTTACTTCTTAAGTTTCGAGACGAAACTTCTTTTTAGAGTGGGAGAATGTAATACCCATACTTTTTATTGACTATTTGACCTTACCGTTTTTCCTATTTTGTCGCCCTGTAAACTTTTTGTGAAGTTGTCGATGTTGTTATAGAGTTTTGTACCTTGTTTGGATCATGATCGTGTTGTTTAGACCTTTCGGAAGTGTTCTGGGTCGGAGAGATAGCGCACGCTAGGCATAGGCTAGCGCACGCTAATTCTTCTTGAGTAGCGCACGCTAGCTTTGAGCCTTAGCGCGCGCTAAGGGAACAGACAGGGCAGAGGCAGTAGCTAATTCTGCTTTCTGGACTAGCAGTTAGCACACGCTAGGAGTTAGCTAGCGCACGCTATTCGTGGTCAGTAGCGCACGCTAACACGTCCGTAGCGCACGCTAACGAGCTGGGTCGGCAGAGACAGTGAGGTTGTGAGGCTGTCTGGACTATCTGGTAATGTACGTTATGCTTCGGCTACCGCACGCTAAAGGAAGGCGATTAGCGCATGCAACGGTATACGTAACGCACGCTAACGAGGCTGGCAGAAGCCACTGGACTACCCGGTGACCCCGCTAGCGCACGCTAATATTGAGGAGTAGCATGCGCTAGACTGGGCACAGTATATATTGGGCAGTTGACTTCCACTCGTCATTATTTTCATCCTTTTCTCATTTCCGATCGGGAGCAGCGGGATTTGGGAATTTTGGGATTTTTCTTATATTCGTCCGATTTATCCATTTTGGAGCTTGAGAACCTTGAGATTATGATGTATCTAACCCATATACATGTTTCCCTACGATTTTTCGGATTGGTTTGCGCCGTGTTCGGACTTGTGAGGGTTTGGGTGATTTTCCAACCTCTAGTTGTTTACTCTCGTAGTTTCGTGAATCGTAGGCGGGTTTCGGGAGTTTCTTCATGAGTTATGAGTATGGATTATTGATTATCATATCCCTTGCGAATCGTTTAGGTACCGAAAGTGCGTTCTTGGACCGTCCTAACTCATACTCTTTTCCATTCAATTTCTCGATGTCTCAAAGGCAAGTATATATTTATGATTGTACGTTCTCGACTCTGAAAGTAAGATATATGAATGGCATGATTGTTTATATCCACTATGGGACGGGCCGACAGGTCCTCTGAGGGTTTCGTAGCCTCTGGTGCGATTCCACGGATAATATGAGTTAACCACTCTGGGACGGACCGACGGGTCCTTTGAGGGTTCCGTAGCCTCTGGTGCGGTTCCACGGTTGATCATGTATGTATTGATGTGATGCTATGAGATTTAGTTATACTAGTCTTGAAATGATGAATTGACGGTTATTTTTACTTTATTGTCGAGGAGTATTGTATTTCATATTCGATATACTTGCACTAGCTATTCGACGGCTAACCCCTTTATGGGGGAAATACTTATTATGTATTTCAGGTTCTAGGAGAGCGTACAGGCAGGTATCGGGTCGGCATGAAGATGATGGGCAAGCGTGATACTGTGTCTTATCTCCGGTTATATTCCATGTTCCTCCATTCAGTGTTGTTGTACTGGAATGGTTATTGAATACTGGAGTATTGCTTTTCAGTTTCCGTGATGTTCCGGCCTGTGTTGCCGAGGTATTGTTTTTGTGTTGTGATGTATTTGGATACATTGGATATGGTTTGAATAACCTTTGTATTGTTCTTCATTTCATTATATGTAGACCCTCTCGGTCAAAATTTATAGTTCCGCATATGATTAGCCTTGTGGGTCCCACGGCGGGGCTCACGGCGCTGTAATATACCCTGAATAACTTGGGGGTGTTACATCGTTTACCTGAGAGGTATAGCCTTGTGCACCTGGAGGAGTTGGGTCTCCATGAGGTTCCAGATGATAGCCACGAGACCGACCCCGCGGCATATGACCAAGCGATGGTGTATGTAGACTCCACAAAATAGCGTGAAGCTATGGAAGTTGAGATAGACTCAATGCATGTCAATCAGGTCTGGACTCTAGTAGACTGCCCCAAGGGCATAGTGCCTATTGGGAATAAGTGGATCTACAAGATAAAGATTGATGGGGATGGCAAGGTTGACACCTATAAGGCCAGGCCTGTGGCAAAGGGTTATACCCAGAAAGAAGGGATTGATTACCACGATACCTTCTCGCCCGTAGCTATGATCAAGTCTATTCGCATGATGCTTGCTATAGCTGCCTACCACGATTATGAGATATGGCAGATGGACGTGAAGATGGCTTTCCTTAATGGATTCCTCGAGGAGGAGATCTATATGGATCAGCTTAAAGGCTTTGTGTTCGAGGTTGATATTTAGAAAGTGTGCAAGCTTCAGCGTTCTATTTATGGACTAAAGCAGGCTTCACGTAGTTGGAACCTTCATTTTGACGAGGCAGTCAAAGAGTTTGACTTCATGCAAAACGAAGAGGAACCTTGTGTATACAAGAGGGTTAGTGGGAGCAAGATCGCATTCTTAGTACTAAATGTAGATGACATTCTACTAAAAGGAAATGATGTGGTAATGCTCAATTCTTGAAGGCTTAGCTTTCGAGTAGGTTCTCCATGAAAGACTTGGGAGAAGCTACCTATATTCTTGGAATTCGTCTCTACCCGGATAGGGCGAAGAGAACGATAGGTCTTTCCCAAGCCCTCTATATAAATAAAATCTTAAAACGATTTAATATGGATGATTCTAAAAGAGGGTTCCTACCGATGCGACATGGAATAAAACTCTCCTCCAAGATGTGTCTTCAAAGTGAGGAACAACGAAAGGAAATGAGTAATATACCATATGCTTCGGACGTGGGTAGCTCATGTATACAATGTTGTGTACGGGACCTGACATTGCGCATGCTGTGAGCGTGGTAAGTAGGTTTCAGGAAAATCGAGGTAGGGAACATTGGACTGCTGTAAAGAACGTTCTAAAGTACTTAAAAAGGACTAGAGATCTTGTTCTTATGTATGGCGGTGGAGAACTGAATGTGATGGGCTTCACTGATTCAGACTTCCAAGGACAGAAAGATGATTCGATGTCTACTTCTGGCTATATATTTACTCTTAATGGAAGAGCAGTATCTTAGCGTAGCGCCAAGCAAAGCGCGACTGCTAATTCCACCAGCCAGGCTGAGTATCAAGCACCCTCGGAGGCTTCTAAGGAAAGATTCTGGATTAAGAAGTTTATGGGAGGACTTCAAGTGATACCATGTGCTAAGTTGCCTGTGCCGCTTTTCTACGACAACGACGGAGCTGTAGCGCAGACCAAGGAGCCGAGGTTTCACAATAGTACCAAACACATTGAGAGGAAGTATCATCTCGTGAGAGAATTTGTTCGCAAGGGATACATTGTGCTGCATAGAGTAGACTCAGCCGACGACGTCGCTGATCCATTGACCAAGCCACTTTCTCAGATTAGCTTGGAGCGTCATCTGGAGAACATGGGTATTAGATACCATAGTGTGTGGCATTGAGTGCAAGTGGGAGATTGTTACGAGTATGCTCTCGAATGCCACTCAGGGGATGTTAGAGTGAGGGCATCGTACTTGTTATTATGTAATTCATTATCTAGAGGCAATTGTATGTTTCTTTATTTACTGGTAGTCACTGGTATTCATGACTCGTATATATATATATATATATATATATATAGAAACTAGTCCGTGTATTTGAGAGAAAAACATTACACTTCTTATTGGATAAAGGGATCGGTACTGGAAAGGTTTATGGCTCAAATAACTAATCATTCGCAAGTCGATGAAACTTGCCTTGGCGTTAAGTTTATGTGAAGACTTGTATGACGTGTTCTTTGACTTGTAGAGTGCCTGTCGAACGCTAATGGTTAGTGGGAGCACATGTTATAGGTATAGTAATGAGATTAGTATACTCGAACCGACTCACCCTCAATTCGTCACACAGATTTCACTCAGGGACAGTCAATGATGGAATCGAAAGGTTGTGATAGGTATTCTTGAACCTTCGAATTGAGGATTTAGTAGGGATGTGCTTGTGACGTTAAGATTTTCATTAGAATAGTTCTACTAAATACCAAGATAGGATTCTTTCTCCTGTTAGTGAACGGGTATATGTCTTTGGCCAAAGCATTGGAGATATTTCTATTAGATACACGAGAGCTCAGTGATCTCAACTTGCATTAACTCATGCATAGCGTCAAGCACAGATAGGGTTTGACTGACCGTGACCCTATAACTTGATCGGGACATTTGAAAGAAGAGTTTATACGTATACTGGTATTCACGACAGAAAGGTTTTGGAATGATCCCCATCATTCGTTCTCATCTAGGGTACTGTGTAGGCCGCAAGGCTGGCTAGGTTGTGCTACTGCTCTTTGGTTCCTATTGCTAACTGAGACGGACCTACCGAGTCGCGCAATAGGATTGACGACGGAATGAATCGAGCTTATTCTCTCTTTACTTATATTAGATCTTGGATATCTAATTTATTGGACATTGGATGTCTAATTAACTATGGGACATTGGATGTCTAAATTAATTTATTGGATAAATTAATTTACGGCCTAATGAATTAAATATAATACTGGGTGATTTATTTAATTCATGAATATAATTATTTCTTAGAGAAATTAATTATATTATTTTGTATTTGATATGATTAATTAATTGGATTAATTGATATAAATACATCGGAACGGAATGGAGTTTATCTGATTGGACTCTCGGGAGTCCGAAACGAACCGAACTCGTTCGTTTCTTCTAGATGACCGGCCCCACCTTCCTCCCACCTTCATTGGTCTTTGTCTTCACTTTAATTAATGGAAGACCAAGAATAAGATGATGGTTGGTGAGATATTATTTTGATAGAATAATAAAAGGTGATTTGGTCTTGATGTTGAAGAATATAATGAAGTGAAGACTTCACTTCTCTACCCACACAAGAGAATCACACGGTTTTGCAAGAGAGAGAGAGAGAGAGAGAGAGGAAAATAGTTTTCCATGTCTTCATCTTCTTCATCATTTCTTCTTGGAGAAAATTCAAAAGGTCACTGAGAGATTGTGAGTTATACACATAGAGTGTTATAATCACATTTGAAAGCTTCAATCACTATATTCTAGCCGTAACCTTGGAGGTTAATTGGGTGTTTATCGTTCCGATCGTTTCTCCGGCGCGTGGCAAGTAGAGACGCGGTTTTTTCGGCGTTGGATCATCCAAGAGCTTGACCAATCGGATTCATGGGGAAGATCACCTAAAGCTTGGGAATCGCATACTTGGAGCACACCATTTAATCAACGGACTACAAGGGTATGATTTCAAATCTTACTTTTTTTCATTTTATATTCGTATATACATAGCTTGATCGATCCTATTAAGGGATTCAGATCGAATTAGATTCGTTTATTGCTTCCGCTGTGCCTTCATTTTAGGCACTGAATCCCAACACCTAGTACCTATACAGAAGCTGCTTCAGGACCAGAGTCCGAGGAGTGGCTAGAGGCCATGAAGTCAGAGATGCAGTCCTTGTACGACAATCAAGTTTGGAACTTGATAGATCCATCTGAGGGTGTAAACACCATTGGGTGCAAATGGGTCTTCAAACAGAAGAAAGACATGGATGATAAGATGCAAGCCTATAAAGCACGTTGCTGATTCTGTAATAGAAGCTGAGTACCTGGCAGCATCGGATGCATCTAAGGAAGTCGTATAGATCAAGAAGTTCGTTACAGAACTAAGAGTGGTGCCGACCATACAGGTCCTATAAGCCTTTATTGTGACAATAATGGTGCTATTGCACAAGCTAAAGAGCCTAGGTCCCATCATAATTTCAAACATATACTCAGGAAATATCATCTAGTCAGAGAGATCGTCAGATGAGGAGATTTTACAATATGCAAAGTAGCAACGGAAGAGAATGTTACTGATCCACTTACCAAGCTTCTCTCACAGGGAAAGCATGAAGAGCATGCTAGATCGATAGGACTAAAAGTTATGAATGAATGATCCGAGTGCAAGTGGGAGATTGTTGGGAATAATACCCTAGGACATTCGATGTGCATAGATTTGTAAATGTCATATTTAAATAAAGTTATCTGATATCATCTATTTCTCGTTGATTATTATAATGTGTGCATATTTTAATATTATAATAATCGAATAATATTTATTCACGAATAATAAGATTATTCATATGTCCATGGTCTAATCACGTAGAGTGGAGACTCAAGTGATTAATATACTAGTATAAGTCTGATTGATAATCATCGAATGATTATGCGCAAGGTACGGATTAAACTTATGGAATTTGGTTGGAGAACGCAATACTGGACAGACCCACATTAAGATCAGTGAATGGAAATGTCATAAGTGACTCTCAATATAACAATATGTTAATAATTCCTTGAACATGAGATTATCATAAAGTCCAACATGATAACTTCTATGCCTTGACGTAATCTAACGTCATTTGAAACATGGTGATCATAAAGGTGAGCGTTCGGGATTAGTAGGCGTCATGTAGAGGGCGATGAATAATCAAGATGGGATTTGTCCCCCTCGTTAGGGAAAGAAATACCTGCTGGGGCCCTCGATAAGGACTGAAGGAAATGCATGGTCATGCTCAAATGAAGAGTCATTTGATTCAATCAGTCTACTTAAGATCGAGAAAACATTTGAACATAATAAGTATGACCGTAACACGACTTAGTTCAAATATGATATCGCACGACAAAGGGATTTGACACGTTAAATGGTTTAATGGACTATAAACTTATATTATTTGGGTAGGCATAATGTCTTGCTAGAGACCGCTTATGATTTATCATTTAATAAGGCATTAAATGACTGCCAACATAATATAAGCCTTTTGGGTCACACATACGACAATAAAAGACAACAAGAATAATTAATAGATATAATATTGGATATTATATTTATTAAGAAATTGAATAATGAGTAATATATAATATATGATATCATATATTATATTATTTAATTATTTCAACTGGGAATGATAAATATAATATTGGATATTATATTTATTAGAGGATTAAATAATATGTAATATATATAATATAAGATAATATATATATATATATTGTATTATTTAATAAGTTGAGCGGTAACTAATAAAATACTAGAGTTTTAACTCTAGGGTTTACTAGTATAAATAAAGAGTCTTAGACAAGGAATTGACACAAGATTAAGATTACACAACCCTAATTGTGCAAGTAAAAATCGGCCCTCTCCCCTCTCCTCAAATCAACCGAAATTCTTCAGTCCAAGGAGTCCAGTTCGGCCATCCTGTCTTCTTCCCTTAGTTGATTTTGATCAACAGTACAATCCTTCTAGCAAGGAATTATTTATTGTACTGTTTATCAACACTATTCGTAAGGATCTAGCAATCCGGCTTGTGTAAATTGTTCGTGTGTGGATCACCGAAAGATGGAGGTGATTTTCATCACCTTCTGGTCCGGATTCAGATATGTTCTTCGGATTAAGGTAATTCGACGAACTCTTTATTAAATCAATTAAATTACTGCATGAAGATCCTCATATTGGGTTTTTCGATTATTATTCCGCTACATTTTTGCTCAAATTCGATGTATTAGATACACTTAAAATCCAACACAAATAGCCCGCTCATAATTCAAGTCACCGGCAGCCCCGACCAGTGACCTGCCTCAGCAACCCATACATGCAAAAAACACATTCGTTCCATCCACGTTCATCTTCCACAACCTCCTTTTCCCAGGAAAATACACGGATGCAGGGGTAATATCTATTTCAATAAATACATAAATACGAACCCCTCCGGTGAAAATATACCCCACGATGTCTTGAACATTATATCCAAACTTGAGACTATTCCGACGGCCAGATCTTCGTAGATCTATAAAATACTTAGACTGCACAATCTGTATTTGGAAATCAAGAATTCCTCGGTTTTTCGGTCGAACACACAAACTGAAGGTCCAAATCCAATATCTACCACTAAAATAAACTTGAAGATGTTAGGAACTTACTATAAAAATTTTGCATCAATCTGGGGTTTGGATTTCTACAAATCGAGTCTGCAACATCGTTGCGCGGGTGAATTTCTGCACTAGCGAAATCCTTGCTTCTTCCCCTCTTGATTTCTTCCATCTAGATGATATATTATGAAAGATTGAACCAAAATAGTCTACAAGTGCAGAAAGAAAAGTGGTACTTACCGCGCGCTAACAATCTGTGCAGTAAGTCTTCTGTTCAGCAGTATAGCAGTGTAGCCCGGTCAGCACAAACACGCCCCGAACGATGTAAAACTCAAAGGTTATCAACAAACCGAAAAACGTTGCAAAGAGCATCAATATATGAATTTAAGTGCTAATCAAACTCCGATGAACATCCACTCCGAATACAAAAAACTGGGCTCCAACGATAACTATATCAAAAATGACAAAGATAGTGAAAATCATGGAATAATTCAAAATTATCACGAAACTCATCCGAATCACAAAACATGAAAAAAGAGAATATGTCATAAACATCATAACGAGTACAAGCGAGTCGCTGAAACTGGAAAGAAAAGAAAATACAAAAAACATAAAATACTGATATTACATTCTCCTTCACTAAAATAAAATTTCGTCCCTGAAACTTAAAATGAAAAGGGGGTGAATAACAAATACGGAACGAAAGCAATTAAAGAAATCAATGAGCAAATTATACATAAAATCCGATCCGCACATCAACATTGAAACTCTTAGCTCCTCCAAATAGTTGAATAGTTCCTACCAACGAGAGACGCAAGGACTGATGTTTGGAAACTTTAGTTTCCTTACTCCCTGAAAAAATACCAGGACGCTTCTCCCTCTTCATCTCGGTCACAGGCTCAGTCGACGAGAAGAACACCTCGAAAGCTAAAAATCGATCTCGATACTCTCTCAAAGTAGCACAAATCGATATTGAACCATCACCTTGCTACTTACACATATACGACCACCCAGTCCACGATCACAACTGCCACATCCACGATTATGATAGTCACAACTACGGTCACTACCTCTACATCCACGATGACGACAGCCACATCCGCGATCCCAACTGCCACATCCACATCCTCTAATGCTTGGCATACTAAATATATTCTACTACTAAGCACGCAACAACAACACCATATTGCGAGGCCCGTCTCATAAAAATCACCACGATCCATAAATAAACAAATATTAAGATTAATAGTTGGGATGTACAATCACCGGTCGCATGAAGATGACAGTCGCACCACAATACTACTCACAATCAGAATTCAAGATGTCACGACACGACACGACAAGACATTACCTGACTCGGCCCAACAACCCAGGTTTTCGCAAATCTTGCTCCAATACCATAAATATAACACCCCCAGACCATTTTTGGGTTGTTACACACCGTAGACACTTCTCGCAAGGATTCACCAGGCAAACACAGAACAACTCAAACCAGAATTGACCAACAAGGTCAATCTACACAAAAATCAATAAACAAAATACAATGACAATATCCGACAATATGTGTGTGTCCTCGATACACTATACTACAATACATCAACATACCCATGCAAGGGTAGAGCACGACAGTGGAAGAAAGATACAACATGACATCTTGTGATTAGCACCATGGTCTTTCATGATCTTCCATGTCAACCCTGTGACTGCTCCCTAGAACCAGGAATGCATGAAATGCATAACATGTATTTCCTATATTTCTGGCTATACAACCCATATTTCGAACATAAATAGGCAAGTCACTTCGCAACAACAGGCAAACCAATCACTGAAATAATTTATGGAAAATTCTCGAGATTTACTCGCTTAAAAAAATCATTTCAAAACCCTTGAGTTCGTATGGATCATTGAAATAATGTTTTGAAAATACATTTAAAGAATCTCGGGTAGTCTTACCAAAACTATAAACCATAAATCATATACAACACTTTATTTTTGTGCCATTCTAGCCAAGTACCAAAGTCCTATATATAATGTCTTTCAACATCGAGAACAAAATATTGTGATATTCCGGATATACCACAATTAATCATCAATAAAATCTGTCGAAGGTAATTCTCGTGACGAGGCCCCTTATCCAAGTTTCATTGGGCCCCATTGAACCATCCCCGGGTAAGAATACCATGTCCTGACCTGTCCCCAAAGTACCGGTCCTCGGAGGTCCCGTCGAACCTTCCATGCGTGGACATATCACATCACATACAAAATTATTTTTCACAAAATAACATGCTTCAAACTTTAATTACAATATATATAGTCAAGGCACTTGCTAGAAATGACCATATTGTTTGACACATATTCCTAACCAAGGAATAACACAATTATAATCAATCCAATAAACAGCAATATCCAACGGTACACTAATTATCAATTCCATAGCAACACCAAAACGTCCATTTACTCAATTTCACAATTACGTATTTTCAAAACATAATTATTAAACAAAATATATATACAATCTATTCCAAAGAACACAAATTCTACACAACCGGATCATATAGTCATCAATTAACACATTCAAGTAAACATGATAACACAAATAGTAACAGACATATTTATATTCAAGAAAATATGAAATGTATAAGCAAGATACTTGTCGTTAAGCAGGGGTATGTCCAAGTCAACGAGATAGATTCCCTCGATCACTCCTAGCGATCTCTAAGTTCAACTTCCTCCGAGAGAAAATATGCCCAGCAACTTGCAGTATTAATAATTCTGAATATGGAGCTCCAAATCAGTATCCATCAGGTCAGATTAAAGGTCCGTGTGTCGTCAACAAGCTGTCCTAAATTAAGCTATGTCGGAATATGTTTACCCTTTCATTGGACCATTCGATCGCATCGACTCCACCAAAAATGAAAAATAACATTTCCACTCTCGGTCAATCGCCGACACCGCTGGCTCACGGCTGAACGGAGACTAGTTTGGAATATATCCAGACAACCTCTCATAATTAAGGTCACCGGCAGCCCCAACCAGCGACCTGCCTCAGCAACCCATACACGCAAAAAGCATGTTCGTTCTATCCACGTTCATCTTCCACAACCTCGTTTCGCTGGAAAATATACGATTGTATGGGGTAATATCTATTTTTGCCGATATATAAATACAAATCCCTCCACTGAAAATATACCACATGATGTATTGAACATTATATCCAAAACTGAGAATATTACGACGGTTAGACCTTTGTAGATATATAAAATACCCAGACTGCACAATTTGGATCCAAAAATCAGAAATTCCTTGGTTCTTCTCTTGAAACACACAAACTGTAGGTTCAAATCCAATCTTCACTGTTCAAAATAAACTTTAAGATATTAGTAACTTACTGTAAAAAATTTGTATCGATCCGATGGTTGGAATTCAACAGACCAAGTCTGCAACATCGCTGCGCAGATGAATTTCTGCACTCGCGAAATCCATTCTTCTTCTCCTCTTTCTTCCGTCTAAATGGTAGAGTATGAAGGATTACACTAGTCGCCTCTCTCTCGATCCCTTGTCAGTTTATGGTTATAACAATGAGAAATTTGCCGAAAAATTGTTGTGTGCACGTATATATACATGTGCACCTAGCGTGCGCTATTGCTAATGTCAGTTTGCACTAACGTGCCTCAAAAGGTGGGGTAACGAATACATTAGCGTGCGCTACTGCTATTGAATAGTGTGCGCTAACTCACTGCTTAGCATGCGCTACGAATCCAGTACAGGCAGTAGGGCTGCCCCAAGAACTCAACACAACGATGAAACTCCTCGACAACAACGATTATGCAACACTCAACTAAGCGCTAACGATCCAAGGGGAAAATAATAACACGACGAAACATGATAGAAACAAACATTGCACAATGTCAAAACTATTACAATTAATCATCATCAGGAAAATACTCGACGCAAAACGACAAATGATTCAAGACAACTAGAACGAAAAATCTCGGGTGTTACATTCTACCCCACTCAAAATAAGATTAGTCCCGAAACATAAAACAAGGAGTGGCATGCAAACAATAAAAACAAACACTCTGCTCAACTCCGAATGCTAAGAATGACGTGTAAACATGACATTACTCGAAATGCGATGAACTGATTAAATAAGCATCTGAACATGAGTCTAAAAGTGCAGAAAGAAAAATGGCACTTACCGTGCGCTAACAATTTGTGCAGCGTGCGCTAAGTCTTCTGCTCAGTAGTATCCAGTGTAGCCCGATCAGCCCGAACACGCCCCGGACGATGTAAAACTCAAAGGTTATCAACAAACAGAAAAATGCTTGCAAAGAGCATCAATATACAAATTTAAATATCCACTCGGGATACGAGAAAATGGGCTCCGACGACAACTATATCAAACATGACAAAGCTAGTGAAAATCATGAAATAATTCAAAATGATCATAAAACTTATTCGAATCACAAACCATGAAAAAGAGAATGCCATAAAAATCACAACGAGTACAAGCAAGTCGCTAAAATTGAAAAAAATACGAAAAATAAAAAATACGGACATTACATTCTCCTTCACTAAAATAAAGTTTTATCCCCGAAACTTGAAATGAAAAGGGGCAAAAAACAGACATGGAACGAAAGGGATTAAAGAAATAAATTAGCAAACTCCACATGAAACCCGATTCGCACATTGACATTGAAACTCTTAGCTCCTCTAACGAGTTGAATAGTCTCTACCAACGAACGACGCAAGGACTGATGTTTGGAAACTTCAGTTTCCCTACTCCTTGAAAAAATCACCATAACGCTTCTCCCTCTTCCTCTCGGTCACAGGCTCAGTCGACGAGAAGAACACCTCGAAAGCTAAAAATCGATCTCGATACTCTCTCAAAGTAGCACAAATCGATATTGAACTATCACCTTGCTACGTATACATATACGACCACCCTGTCCACGATGACAACCGGCACATCCACGATTATGACAGTCACATCCACGATCACGACTGCTACATCCATGATGACGATAGCCACATCTACGATCCTGGCTGCCACATCCACATCCTCTAATGCTTGGCATACTAAATATATTCCACTACTCAGCACGCAAAAACAACACCATATTGCGAGGCCCGTCTCATAACAATCACCACGATCCATAAATAAACAAATATTAAGATTAATAATTGAGAAGACTCACAATCACTGGTCGTACGAAGATGACAGCCGCACCACAATACTAATCACAATCAGAACTTGGACCTCACGACACGACAAAACAGGACACGACAAGACATTTCCTGGCTCGACTCAACAACCTAAGTTCTTGCAAGCGTTGCTCCTACCATAAATGCAACACCCCAGATCATTTTTGCATTATTACATGCCGTAGACCTTCTCGCAAGGATCGACCAGGCAAATACAAAACAACTCAAACCATAATTGACCAACAAGGTCAATCTACACAAAAAACAATAAATAAAATACAACGAAAATATTCGAAAATATGTATCTATCCTCGATACACAATACTACAATACATCACCATACCCATGCAAGGATCGAACAAGACAGCATAACAAGAATAGATGACAATAATGACATAACTGACTCTCTTGTAATTAACACCATGGTCTTTCATCATCTTCCATGTCAACCTTGTGACTGATCCCTCGAACTAGGAATACCTGAAATGCATAACACACATTTCCCCCATTTAAGGAGTTAGCAACTGGAATTTGCTAGTACAAGTGTTCTAGCTATACAACCCATATTTCGAGCATAAATAGGCAAGTCAATTCGCAACAACAGGAAAACCAGTAACTGAAACCCTTGAGTTCTTATGAATCATTGAAATAATGTTGTGAAAATACATTTAAAGAATCTCGAGTAGTCTTACCCGTTGGGATAAACACAGTCTGTTTTGATAATCGCATCGTACAACAAGAAGTCATCAAAGTCAGCAATTCGCTAAGTATGGAAGCTGTTAAGAAACTCCGTACATCATATCCATACAGCAAGGGATCTTCCTACAGAGTCCAATCCTACATAGCCTGCATCTTCATACAGCAAAAGTTGAAGAGTGTTGGATACATCAATCTTGTTGTATGAGTTTTACTTAGGAAAAGTAAAACTCCTCCAACAGGACTGAAGTATAGCTTTAAACCATTGTGAAATAAACTTTGTTTATTCATAAAGTATTCACGGTTAAAGCAGTATTTATTGCTGATGGGACAACATTTAATGCGGCCGAAAGAGAAAACAGTCTGAACGCGCTAAAGAGCATTTAATGCAATGTCAAAAAGAATGTCTGAAGCCTTAAATACGAATTTAATTGAAACAAGCAGCTGCCAATCAGAGCTGTATTAATCTCACTAACCGGCAAATAGCTACATTTATAACGGATCTATTTCCAAGGTTATAAATAGCCGCAAGCAAGAGGACATCAAAAACTGAATAACTAAACTTTGCGATTACATCTGACAATCAAAATACATAGCTAAGAAAGAGCAGTATATTTCCTGAGCATACAACACTATCAAAGCGAAGAAATTGTAGGTCACAGATACTCAAAGTACAGTCTAGAGGGGGGGTGAATAGACTGTTTAAAATTGTTTACTAAAATCAACTGTTTAGAGAACACAGCTGTAGTAAGATCAGCTAAGATTGCTCGTCTGATCAAGTAACCTTTGTCAGCTGTAAACTATATTGCGGAACAACAGCTGACTATAAAATGGAACAATAAATATGTATGCAGCAGTTAAGTATGATGATAAAGCAGTAAATCACACAATCAATTATAGTGGTTTCAGAGGTGGGGTAATCCTCTACTAGTCCACTTCTCTCCAAACCCGCTGGAGATAAATTCACTATAACTTTCAACCAGTGAAATTAACGTTACAATGCATTTTGTTACAACATCTTCCCACCAGTGGAAACCCGTGGACGTTGCAACTCCCTTTAGCTGCCTTGTACCTCTTGATCGAAAACCTATGAATGCCCCAACAACTCGTAAGCTGTCTATCACCTTCCAATCAAGAACCCACGGATGCGTTTACAACTTTGAACTTCTAAGAACCTCGTTCAAAGAAGTACCCCGTACTCGTACTTTAAGATGAGAGCGTTATCTTCTCCAACTTAAGAGCTTCTCTGAATATGACTTTAGAAACTAGCTCTTCACGATGCTATAGATTTAATTTGATTGCTTTGATTACTTTGTTCGCTTGTAAGTATTGTTCGCATCATATTTTTGCTCAATCTTCCTTCAGATATTTATAGTACGATCTTGAGCTTCTTCATAGCCGTTGCATCTTATAACAATTTCGTCTGTTGGAGAGTGGACTTCATTGTTTATCTATTCATCTCTTTGCAAGGCTTTGTCTCTTTCTTTAAATCTGACCGTTTGAAGATGTATTGTCCTGTTGCATCGCTTTTCTTGATTACTATAATTGGAAAGTCTTCAGGGCGTGAATATCTAGGAATAAAATATTCCTTAACTTTCGGGAATCAATCACTTTGTCCCTTGGATTATGTCTGCATGAGTTTGGCCGTTATTGTTGACTTTTCAACGCTTGCTAATGTGGACAGTTGATATCCAAAACTTGGCTGATATATCATCTGATATTTAGTTTGACCGAAAACCTCGACTGATAAAAGCTCGCATGTGGTCTACCCTTAGTTGATATTACTGTTTGACCGAAATCTCGTCTGCTTCCAGTTGGAGTAAGAACTCGCCTGATATTTATATGTCTGAAAGCGCGGCTGATAATAAACTCGCATGTGGTCAAACTTCTCTGATATGTTGTGTTGACCAGAACTCGTCTGAAAATATCTCGCCTGATACTTATGTTGGTGATAGTATCTCGCATGATATCTTGTCAATTCTATACTTAGCCAAATTTCTATATGATCAATATGATCAACACTTAGCTTAATCTTTTTAAGGCCTATAGAAAATACTCATTAGGTTCTTCTTTACAATGCTAAGTACATATATTTGGAATTAATCGTGAATACAGGGATAACATCATCAAAATATAAAATAATATTCCTAAAAAATTCCCCCTATTTTAATGATGGCAAAATTTAATGTTCAAATGTAAACAGGTTTGCACATAATAAAAAGTAAAGTGCAAAACACAATCAAACTCAGTCTTTTTGAGACAAATAGAGGTTGTCATTCAAGTTGACTATTATAGAACTTTTGTTACAGATTACAATACAGTCTTTGAATAAAAATTACAAGTGAAATGAAAATTACAAGTAAAATTAAAATTACAGGTAAATTTACAAAATATTATCTCCCTCTTCCTCTTCCTCTGGTTCTGGCTGGAGGGAGTGACTTCAATGGCCTTGCTCCTATGGGTTTCTGCACTGCTGGAACTAACCCATATTTTTTCTTGACTATTAAAGAAGCAAATTATTGATCTTCAGGGGAAGTATATTGGTTCTTTATGCACAAATTCTTTATCTCCCTCTGAAGTGCTTCATCATCCAGCTTCCCATTTAAGTCAAATGGAGGATACCGTGGTCTGAAACCAGGGATTCTAGGATAGGCATTGAATATTTCTTCAGCAACCCTTTTCAAAATTTCCCACAGATTTGGATAATTGATCTCCATGAAGTCAATAAAGATTTGTTGAGGAGTGCAGTCAGGGTCTTGGAGGATTTCCCAAAAATAGTATTTTTTTTATGAACTGTTTCTTGGCAATCCCCCATTTATTACCAGCTTCTTCTGGCATAAATTCCTCAACATAATATAATTCCTTTCCTTCCCAGCTCAGAGGCACATTTGGATCTTGTCTGGTTCTTTTTTTTTTAGCTGCTGGTTCTTCTGATGGTGCAACTGTATTCTTCCTTTTCAAGGTATGAAGTTCCAGGGACCAAAGTTAGTGCCTCCTGCCTTTTCTTAGTTCTTAACTCTTCTCTATTTCTCATCTCTTCCCCCTTTTTGCCAGCATCAAGAATCTTTGCCAGCTGCTCCTCCACCTTCTACATCAAGTCTGCCATGGCAAGAGACATCCTTGAAGATGAAGGTGGTGGAGAGGGTTCCTTCTTGTTGAGAAGAGAGTCCATCTTTTCATGCAGGGACAGCAGTTCAGGTTTCACTTCAGTTGCCAGGAGTTTAGCAACAATTTCTTCCACCATTGATCTGATCAGCTCAGTGAAGTTTGAAGGCAGTTGGATTTCAGGTGCCTTTTCATGGGCAGTGTTTTCTGCTAAGCTATCCTCTGCATCTGACTTCCGAGCAATAGATTTTTCAGATGATATTCTACTGTCAGCAGCTTCTTGATCAGTTGGGGTTTTGTCTGGCTGTCTTGATTCATCATCTGCTATGGGCTATGCTGAGTTGGAGGCATGATCAGGTGCATTCAGATCATGGTCCTCATCATCTTTACCCTTTTTATTTCCTTCTTCTCCTTCTTTTTCTTCTTCTTCTTCTTCTTCTTCTTTTTCTTCCTTTTCTTCCTTCTTTTCTTTATTTTTAACTTCTTCTTCCTTTATCTCTTCTTTTTTTCAATCGCCTTGTCAACTTTTTCTTCTTCTTTTTCATTTTCTTCATTCTCCCTCTCCTTCTCCTCTTATTTATTTTCAGCTTCTTCCTTTTTCTTTCAACTATTTCTTTTTCTCCTTCTTCTTTTTTTTCTCCTCCTTCATCATATTTATCCTTATCATCCAAGGTTTTTTCTTGTGCTACTCATTCCATAACATTAAGGATGAACTGGTCCATCTTTTGCTTAAAATCAGAAATGAGCCAGTTCTCATCCAGTAACAACCTCACATTTGTCTCATGACAGAAGGCCATGATGAGATGTTCTATGACTGTGGGGTGATCCCATCCACTTCTCTCAACAAACTCTCTTAGCTGAGGGAAGATAAAAGTTTTAAACTCCTTCCATTCCTCATAAATGTTTTTAAAGGATACTTGAGAACTTGTTGTCTTACCAATTTTAGTTGAGCTTTGGTAAGATTCAAGGGGTTTTTCTCCTTGAGGTTGAAGGAGTATCCAGTAGTTTGCTCCTCAATAATTTCTGTTGCCTCCTCTTTTTCAGTGACACTTGGAAGAGTTAGGAGTGGGATCACTTATGCTATCAGCTCAGTGGAGTGAGCTGGTTGGTCTTCAGGTGATGCAGGTGCAGCTGTAGTGACTATCTGCATCTCTTCTTCAGGTGTGTGAACCACTAGTTTCTTTAGCTTATTTGGAGATGGTTCAGGAGATGAGGGAATGTGGATAGTTACTTCCTTTTCAGGTGACTTTCTCTTTAGGAGATTTTGAAATGGGAATGTTGTCACTGTCTGAGTCATCTATAGGTGCGATTGCAGGTACAGGTAAGGTTTTAGGTACATGTGGAATGATGTCATCTGCAGGTGTGATGACTTCGACTGCAGGTGCGGATGAAGTCTCTCCTATGCTGTTTTCTAAGGTGAGATTTGGGTAGGAATCTTCTATTTGGTTTTGGCAGCTGCATCTGATGTAACCTCATCTGAGTTTGAGGGTCCTATATATGAGGATGTTCCAGTTGTCATTTTCTTAATTAATTCGGCTGTTGTGGGTTTGTTCTCTGCAAGTTTCTCCTTTGCAGCTTGGTCTAGGAGACCAAGTCTCTTACTAATATGGAAGTTTTCTGCCTTACCTCTGGCCTTTCCAAGGAACTCCAGAATCCAACTGATCTAGGTTCCAAAAGCTAACTTCTGAACAAATTTCTTGTTCTCAGAATCCCAGCTCATCTTGTTGACTTCTCGGACTAACTGCCTGTAGATGTAGCAGGCCAGTTAATCCTTTGCCTGTGAATCAGTGATCCTAAGGCAGTGTACTTTGATGATGACAGTTGATCAAATCTCCCTACCATGCCCATAACGATCTTGTTGGTGATGTCCCGAATGTATTTATACTCTCTTTTGAGATCTCCTTTCTTGGCAGTAAATTTGATCTTCATCGATTGCTCAAGCAATTTGATCTCGTACCAAGTATCAATTGTGTTTATTTCAGGGCCTCGACCATAATGCCCCTGTTCTTCATGTTGAATGCGTTGGCGATGGTCTGCTTGGTTATGGTGATTTGTTCTCTGAAGATCGATCTCTCGATGCCGTACTCCGTGACTTGGGCTTCTTTGTAAAAATAAATAACAACTTCTTTGAATAGCTAAGTAGGATTAATGTTCAAGAAATAGTAGATGTCGTTCTTTTTCATCATCTGAATCAGATGTGCCATCTCCGCGGTGTTGTTTGACTCCAGTAGACCTTCAAAGTCTACGACGATGCTAAAGATGATCTTCTCCTTCCATCTTGAGGTTGACGCCTTTGAAGTAGTTGATTTCATATCTACAAATAGAGAATTTTCGGATTTAGTGTAGTGAATATTCTAGGGTGTTTTTTAATTTTCTGAGAAATTAGGGTTCTTAGCTCGAAGACGATAAGGTTTTTGTGAGATGATTCGTCTTAAATAGCCACTCGAAGAGAAGTTTTGAATTTAATAATTAAATAAAGATGTGGCGGTTTTGAGTGATTGATTGGACATCTTGATCTAGACGTGGAGGTATTGTGGTCGTGTGATTTTAGCCACGTGTAATAAAATTGAGGATTTAAAGAGATAGAAAACTTAGCTGGTTGACTCTTTGACTTCTGATCAGCTAGCTTTTCTTCGTCTATCCTTTTATCAGATGGCCCTTCTCGGCTGGTCTGATCAGATGGCTTTTCGTCGTCTGGTCTGATCAGATGGCTTTTCCTCGTCTGGTCTGATCAGATGGCTTCTCATCGTCTGGTCTGATCAGATGGCTTTTCCTCATCTGATCTTATCAGATGGCTTTTCGTCGTCTGTTCTGATCAGGTTATTTCTCTCGTCTGCTTCAGGTCAGGTGACTTTTCTCGTCTGGTTTTCAGCTATGCACTAGATTCCCAGTCTAGTAGTCCAAGATCCCTGCTTAGTTCTGGAAACCTTTCTTCTGGTAAAGGCTTTGTGAATATATCAACAATTTGGTACTATGTGTTAAATCTTTACACTCTTACTCTTTTGTTGAGCAGATGGTCTCTGATGAAGTGATGTTTGACATCTATGTGCTTTGTTCTCGAATGTAGGAATGGGTTGTTTGTTATAGCAATTGCGCTATTGTTGTCACACCAGATAGGGACTTCATTTGCTATGATGTTGTAGTCCCTTAGCTGTTGTCTGATCCACAGAATTTGAGCACAACAGCTACCTGCAGCTAGGTGTTCTGACTCAGATGTGGATATTGAGTTGGACACATGTTTCTTACTGAACCAAGATATTAGTCTAGTTCCAAGGAATTGGCACGTTCCACTGGTGCTGTTCCTGTTGATCTTGCATCCTGCAAAGTCAGCATCTGAATATCCTGATAGTTCAAAATTGTCATCCTTTGGATACCATAATCCAACATTGATTGTAGACTTAAGGTATCTGATTGTCTTTTTTCCTGCTTCCTGGTGAGACTGCTTTGGCTTGGACTGAAATCTTGCACACACTCCTACTGCATATGAAATATGAGGTCTGCTTGCAGTGAGGTATAGTAGTGATCCAATTCGTCCTCTGTAGTGGGTTGGATCTACTGGAATGCCTCCTTTATCTGCATCAATGTGTAGGGATGTGCTCATTGGTACTCTTAGGTGTTTGGCTGAGTCCATGCCAAATCTTTTGATCAGCTCCTTTGTGTACTTCGCTTGGTTGATGAATATTCCAGTGTCAACTTGTTTGACTTGCAAACCAATAAAGAAATTTAGTTTGCCCATCATACTCATATCAAATTCTCCTTGCATGAGATTTGAGAACTTTTCACATAGCTCATGTAACACCCCAAAAGGCGACTATTACAGTGCCGTGGACCCCACACTGGGACCCACCAGGCGATATCAAAATACAGATTAAATAAGTATTACTTTGTGATACCGAACCACAATAAATAGTCGTTTCTCCGATTAGGAGTTCACTAATAGTATGGCCAGCGGCCTTATAATACACAGGATCCGAAATACAAGTACAAACCATATGGAGATGGAATATACTTCAAAATACAACCAAATGATAATATAAATAAAGCGGAATTAAAGTAACATTACACGGTTTGAACAATAACCGGACAAAAAGACATGGGCCCCCCGAACTAGTATCCCTCGAACCCTTCGCCGTCACCATGCTCTTCCCGTGCCTTGCCTTTGCCTCGACCTAAAATACAACACAAGTATTTCGCCCAAAACACATGGTCAGATATATATGATAAATGATTCTCTCGACATTATACAATCCACATATATTAGATCTCAAAGAAAACATCCCGACTACTGAATATACCCCTTGGGCGTATGAACAATCAGTCCCAAATCATCGAACATATCCAATCATACATGGACTATGAACGATTAAACAATATGGCTCAAGATGGACATCACAGTACGCCCGATCCGGAAATGTGTCCGTGTACATGTCCACCCCGTATACGGAATCCAGAATATACATGTGACCATGTACGTAATTAGCCTCACGAACTACGTCTCGTGTGCACAGTCCAATACGGAAAACATCCACGTATGACTATATAAGTGCCCGACTAAAAATCCTACACAATAACAAATCGGCACGCAGATATGATTCCAGATATGTCACGATACAACATGACAACGAATTCAACAAATCACATATCCGATTAAGGATCAAGAAAAACTCACCAAAGTGACAACAAGGACCAAACGAGATCAACGATTCAAAGCGACATACTTGGGAATGCAATCCCATGATGGAAAACGGAAACAATGTCAAGGACAATATCAAATTAAGAGGCACCAATTCATAAGCGTTTCATACACATGAAACGTATAATCATCACAAGAATCTAATCACCATTATAACCAAGCAAGATAACTTGACTCAACACGGAGACGAGAATAATCCTCCCTTATCGAAACGAACGCACGGTCCTCGATTAATATCGTTTACTCGAACAATCAACCTAAAATGAAATACATTTTACGCAATAACATATCCGTATAATTATCGATATAGAATTAGTAAGACGACACCCTACAATCCATTAGAATAGTTTCGCTATCTCAAAAATATCGAAGTCTTATACCAAGAATTCTTTTTACCTCAATTCAACCTTAAAATCGGTTCACAAGACATTTACCGAATGTTTGCATGATTCTTCATAACTAAGAATTTATCAAGAACATGTTAAACAACCACTTATGGTGTCAATATCATCTTATGTTGGTTAAACTTTCCAAAACCATTACAATGTTGAAATGTAAAAATCTGCACAACTAAGTTCATCAATACATCTCATCTAAATTGAATATTAAGCTTATAATAAGGTTATATTAGTAATGAGATTACACCATATTCATGAAGATTGTCAAAACCATCCTTACAAAACTGGAAGATCCATTAGTATCATTTATGCAATCACCTAGCTTAGGTTTTAGAATTACCACACTAATCTTCTAACATTCAACAAGGTGTTCTTATCATTCCTCATGGACTCGTGAATCTGAACCATAATGATGTTAAAACTTCTAAGGTTTCTGAATAATAGAACATCATGACCATGTTCTACTTGGTTGATTAAACTCTAAGTGAAGTATTCTACACTACTAACATTAATATACGAAAAATACAGAGGATAAACATATACATACCTCCAGAAATGAAGAAGAACTCTCAACACCACAAGAAACACACTTCAAGCTCAAGAACACCTTCTAACTTCGAATCAATGAGCTCCAATCCAAGTTACAAGACTCAAAACCAAGGTGGAGGAGGTTATTATCGGTCTAGGGAGGCAGGATAGGGAATATATGGAGAGAAAATCGAGTTGAAACTGAAAAGAAATGAAAAGCAGGCTGGTCCTATAAATAGACTACACAGGCTTAACGTACGCTATCGAACAATTTTAGCGTACGTTAACACTCTTACGTATGCTAACCCATTAATGTTACGTACGTAAGCGGCTTACAGTGGCTACTGTCTTGAATCCGTAGGCCATTAGCATACGCTAATTAAAAGGGTGTTACGTACGCTATTAAAGGTTGACTCTGACCGACACGACAGCCCAGACATCACACACATGCATGCCAACGGATAACAGGTTCACGTGCAGAAGTCAACTGATGTCATATTCTCTCTTAGCGTACGTAACAGAGAAAGCATTACGTACGTTAAGGCACAAGATTAACGTACGTTAATCCTGCTACGTAGCGTACGCTACACCGCCAGAAAAGGCCCAAAAATGCAACTCTCCCATAACATTGAATCATCAAGTATGAAGTGAAATAACAACGATACGAAGCTCAGATATATAACACCTCAACATATACTGGATGCAACGATCCACGATATTCAAATTACTCGAGTAATACAACGACAGATAAAAATGAAGAATTACAGTCGGATATTACAGCTCAGGGTTGGTTGAGCCAAATATAATGTCATCCACATATACATGAACTAGTAGTATGTGGTCTTCATATTCAATTTTGAAGAGAGTTTTGTCCACCTTTCCTTTGCAAAAACCATTTTTCTCAAGAAATTCGGATAGAGTTTCATACCAGGCTCTTGGTGCCTGCTTGAGTCCATATAGAGCTTTTAGAATCTTTATACCTTGTTTCATTTGACAAATCCAGTGGGTTGCTCAACATAGACTTCTTCTTCTAGGACTCCATTGAGAAATGCACTTTTCACGTCCATTTGGTAGACATCAAAATCTTTGAATGTTGCATATGAAAGGAATAGTCTGCTTGCTTCTAGTCTTGCTACTGGTGCATATGTTTCATCAAAATCTATTCCTTCACATTGAGCATATCCTTTTGCAACCAATCTGGCTTTATTCCTAACAACAACTCCATCTTCATCACACTTGTTTTTGTACACCCATTTGGTGCATGTTGGAACAATATTTTTAAATCGTTTTTTCATTTTGATGATGCGTTATTCAACCAAAATTTACTTAAACATATTTTTCCTTCAGTTAACGTACGTAAACCAAACCTTTATAACATACGTAATATTCACAGTTTCTGTAAGATATTTTGTATAGGTAATGTACGTAACACGGTCAATATAACGTACGTAACGTTTGAACATTCTGACCGTTGCAAAAGTCATTAGCCGTTACAACAAGTCGTCACACTCAACGGATATCTGACTGGAAGATAACGTACGTAATGTTACTTTGCATAACGTACGTAATGCATTTTATCAGATTTCTCTGGACTATTTTTTCCCTGTTCGTTACGGCCGCTACTCAAATTATATAACGTACGTAGCGATGATAATGTACGTAATTCAGAGAGCCTAACATACGTAAGCAGTGGAACTGCTCCAACGGGAAAATCAGCTCAAGAACGCTATAAATAGCTCACTTCAAGGATATGGAAATTACACAAGTAATCTGAGCTTACAAGCATACTCAAGCAATTCCAAGCAAATATTTCGAGAGTTATACTTATTCTATATTGTGATACGAGAAGATTTGCTCTATTATTTCTAATCTATATTCTTGTATCCAAGAGCGATATATCGTGTAAAGTCGAGTTCCTACTGCATCTGTTTTATTGTAAAGGTTATCTTGTACCCGGGAAAACAAGAGAGTTGTAGTGAGGTTGTTCTTGAGCCCGAAAATCAAGAAATTTTAAGAGTTGGCACTAAACTAGAAAGTGCATTCTAAGGTTCTAAGAAAAGTCCTAGTCGATAAAACTAGGTAGGGGACGTAGGCTTCGTTAATAGCCGAACCTCTCGAACAAATTCTTGTGTTCTTTTTTTTCCACATTTTACTTACTCCGATTTTCTAGCTTCCGCACAAAAAGAGTTCAAAACTCTTATCCGCACTATTAAACCCCCCTTCTAGTGGCGGTACCAATCTAACAATTGGTATCGGAGCGATCTCTTTATCACCGGATTAACACCCGCTAGAGAAAAGATCCAGAAATGGCCTTTATCCACTCCTCCGTTGAAGGCAACGCTCTCAATCGCCCTCCCTTCTTCGATGGCTCAAACTTTATGACATGGAAGAAGAAAATGTCCATCTTCATCCGAGCTCACGACATTTAAATATGGATGGTCATTGCTCTTGGACCTACCATCCCCAAGAAACCAGATGGCTCGATCAAAAGCTTTGAAGAATACGACGATGCTGACTGGAAGAACGATCACTTCAATAGTAAAGCTACTCAACTGCTTTACTGTGCTCTCAACCCAGAAGATCACAACAGGATATCTTCTTGCGAGACGAATAAAGAGATCTGGAAAATGCTCGAAATTACCCATGAAGATACGAGTCAAGTGAAGGAAACAAAAATCAATATGCTTCTTCACGATTATGAACTCTTCACTATGAAAGAAGATGAAAGCATTACTACCATGCTTGACCATTTCTCGGCTATCCCAAATGGGTTAGCCTCCTCCGGGAAACCTATATCAAGCAGTGATAAGGCCAATAAAATCCTTCGATCTCTACCAAGAGAATGGGATGCTACCGTTACGGCTATCATGGAGTCGAAAGATCTCAACACCATCGAATTCAGCGCTCTCATTGGATCTCTCATAAATTACGAGATTGTCATTAAATCTCGAAGTTCGAAAACGAAGCCCAAAGAGAGAGAAAGGACGATCGCCTTCAAAGCAAAAGAAGATAGCGATCTTGAAGATGAACCTATCGAAGAAGAGGACGAAGAAACCGCCTTTTATGCCAAAAACATAAAGAAATTCAAAAATCTTCTACAAAGGCGTCGGAGGCACATCAAACAAGAACCAAGGGATGAATCCAAAAAGACTCACTTCCCACAAAACAAAAGGTTCGACAATACTTGTCGAGGTGCGGGGTTCCAGGCCATTTTGCTAAAGATTGTTGTGCTACTGCTCCAATGAGTTCATGTAAACCACCTCACGAAAAATTCAAAAAGAAGGAAGTCTATGTCGCTACATGGAGCGATGATGATGAGGATGATGAAACTCAAGTTCAAACCAATCTTGCACTAATGGCCCGCGCATCCGAAGATAGCGACGAAGAAGTCGAGGTTAGTGATTCTTCTCATGAAGAACTTCTTGATACTTTCGAATCTTTAAACAATGAATACGAGAAAGTTTGCAAAAGTAATAAAGATTTGAAAAGGAAAATAAAATCTCTTGAAAGTGAAAATTCGAAATTATTGAAAGATAAGGATGTATCAATTGACCATACAAATTGTTTGGAAACCGAGAAAATTCTGAGAGATGATTTACACAAAACTCAGAAAGAATTAAAACTTTATGTTAGAAAATTCTCGTGTGGTAATGACAAATTCGAGCAACTATTATTTGGTCAAAAATTTTCTCTTTCAAAATAAGGACTTGGGTATAATTTATTTCCAATGAAAAAGTCCTTAGAAATTACCACGAAAGATTCGGACACTTTAAAACTGGGAATTCCATCATGTCCAAAATGTTTAAAACTAGGACATACCGAAACATACTGTAGAAGTTCTAGACGAACTATAAGGGTCAAACAAATTTGGGTACCAAAAGGGACCGTTGTTAAAAATCAAGTTTTTGTATCTAACTCCTCAGGACCCAAATTATCCTGGGTACCTATAAAACGGAAGAAAATTGTTTTTGTAGGTACAAGCAAGGAAGACAACATTATCAAATAAATGGTATGTTTATAGTGGATGTTCAAATCACATGAGTGGAAATGAACATCTGTTCACGGAGCTGAAAAAGGAGGATCGTGGCTGTGTTACCTTTGGCGATAATTAAAAGGGCCAAATAAAAGGGATAGGTAAAATCGGTAAGAAACCTTTACCTACCATTGAAAATGTTCTATTTGTTGATGGTCTTTGCCATAATCTTCTAAGTGTTTCTCAACTTTGTGATACCGGTCTTAAATTAATTTTTGAAAGTATGCATTGTACTGCAATGAGAAAGGACCAAATCGTTTTTATTGGTTTACGTTATGGAAATATCTACATTGTTGATCTCCAAGATGAATCTTCTTTCAACGAAAAATGTTTACTTTCATACGATGAAAATGCCGTTATTTGGCACCGAAAATTGGGACATGCCTCTTTACCACTTCTTTCAAAATTGGCGAAAAACAATATTGTCTGTGGTCTACCAAAATTGAATTTCAGAAAAGACCACATTTGTGAGGCCTGTATTAAAGGTAAACATGCAAGAGGCTCGTTTAAACCGAAAATGGAAATTTCCACTAGTCGCATTCTTGAATTAATTCATATGGATTTAATTGGTCCGTCTCGACATGCCAGTCTAACAGGTAAACTTTATACTTTAGTTCTTGTCGATGATTTTTCGAGATTTACTTGGGTAAAATTCTTAGCAAATAAAGATGATGCTTTTAACAAGTTTGTTCAGTGGTGTAAGGTTACCCAGAAGGAAAAAGAATTACCAATTATCGCCATCCAAACCGATCATGGTGGAGAATTTGATTCTAATCTCTTTGAAGATTGGTGCGATAATTATGGTATTGGGCACAACTTTTCGGCACCTCGGACACCTCAACAAAATGGAGTTGTCGAGAGGAAGAATCGCTCTCTAGAAGAAATGAGCCGGACAATGCTCAATGAGTATGGTCTTCCTAAATATTTCTGGGCCGAAGCCGTTACCACCACTTGTTATGTTATTAATCGTGTCCATCTCAGGAGGAACAAAATGATGACTCCCTATGAGATATTTAAAGGTAAAAAGCCCAATTTATCTTATTTTCATCCATTTGGTTGTAAAGTGTTTATTCATAATAATGGTAAGGATAATTTGGGTAAATTTGATTCAAAATCAGATATTGGAATATTTCTTGGTTATTCTACTAATAGTAAAGCGTATCGTGTATTTAATTGTAGAAGAGGCTCGGTAGAAGAGTCTATTCATGCAAAATTCGATGATACAGTTTTACCCCCGAGAAAGGTTGTTTTTGATGATGATGCAGGTATGGTTCCAGCTAAAGAAGTATCCGAAGTATCAAAGGAGTTGGAGAAGCTCGACGTAAGCTCGGACAAGCAGGAGGAAAATACTTACAACCTTCCTAAAGATTGGGAAAATGTGAAAGACCATCCGATGGAACAAATTCTCGGAAAAATCGATGAAGGTGTACGAACTAGGAGAAATATAAATGATTGTATTAACAATATTGCGTTTATTTCTCTTACAGAACCAAAGAATATCGATGAGGCCATAAATGATGAGAATTGGGCTATTGCTATGCAAGAAGAGCTAAACCAATTAGAAAGAAATAATGTTTGGGAATTAGTTCCGGCACCGGTAGACAAATCAATCATTGGTACCAAATGTGTTCATAAAATTAAAACCGATGATGATGGTCTCCCAATTAAAAATAAATCGAGGTTGGTCGCCCAAGGTTATAATCAAGAAGAAGGCTTGGATTATGAAGAAACGTTTGCTCCTGTTGCTCGTCTTGAAGCTATTCGTCTTCTCTGTGCCTTTGCCGCATACAAGAAGATCAAACTCCATCAAATGGATATAAAAAGTGCGTTCCTAAATGGAATCATCCAGGAGGAAGTGTATGTCAAGCAACCGCCGGGTTTTGAAGATTATGATCATCCGGATCATGTGTACAAGCTCCATAAAGCTCTCTATGGATTAAAGCAAGCCCCGAGAGCATGGTATGATCGTCTAAGTACTTTTCTTATTTCAAATGGGTATAAAAGAGGTAATGTTGATAATACCCTATTCATTAAGATTTTAGGTGATGATATGCTTATTTGTCAAATTTATGTGGACGACATTGTTTTTGGTGCAACTAACGAATCTCTGTCCCAAGAATTTTCAAATCTTATGAAGGGAGAGTTCGAAATGAGCATGATGGGAGAGTTGAAAAACTTTCTCGGACTCCAAATTAGGCAACTCAATGACGGAATATTCCTTCACCAATCCAAGTACGTCAATGAGCTCCTAAAGAAATTTAAGATGGAAGATTGCAAAGAAATATCCACTCCTATGTCTTCCACTCTTAAACTCGACAAAGATAAAAAAGGTAAGTCTGTTGACCAAAAACAGTATCGAGGTATGATCGGCTCTTTACTTTATTTAACTGCATCTAGACCCGATATAATGTTTGCTACTTGCTTATGTCCTCGTTTTCAAGCAAATCCTAAAGAATCACATCTCATTGCATGCAAAAGGATCTTTCGGTATTTAAAATATACTGCTGGCTTAGGTCTATGGTATCCTTCTAGCATTGATTTTCAACTTTTTGCATATAGTGATGCCGATTTCGGTGGATGTAAAATTGATAGAAAAAGCACCACCGGAACTTGTCATTTTATGAGTTCATGTTTGATTTCACGGGGGAGTAAGAAACAGACTAGTGTCGCTACTTCCACAGCTGAAGCAGAATATGTGGCTGCGGGAAGTGCATGTGCACAAGTCCTTTGGATCAAAAATTAATTACTTGATTATGGCATTGAGCTTAAAAATACACCTATTTTTTGTGACAACACAAGTGCCATCAATTTAAGCAAAAACCCCATTTTGCATAGTAGGACAAAGCATATAGAAATTGGTCACCATTTTATTCGTGACCATATCCAAAACGGGAATGTTCGTCTCCAATTTGTTGGTACTAATGAACAATTGACGGATATTTTTACAAAACCATTACCCGAAGAGGCTTTCAATTTTATACGCATAAATTTAGGAATGGGACATGTTGATCATTTTTAAATGTTGCATATTCATCATAGTTACATTAAATGGTCATTTAAATTGGGACATCATCGAAAGGAAAACACTGCTCATTTGGTCATGCTTACGGATGTTAAGGCTAGTTCATTACGTACGTAATAGGACCTTACGTACGTTACAGGCTTTCCGGCTACGTACGTAACAATATGCAGGTTTTAGTACAGGGATTTCGGGACTTCTCGCTACGTACGTTACCAAAACAGTATAACGTACGTAATAAGCTTTTAACCCTGATACTTAAAAACCCATCTCGTCAGACTATTTCATTTCACTTTCAATCCCTAAAATTGGCTGCGACGCCCACACTTCTTGCTCTCACAAATCCGACCAAAACTCCAAAAATCCGTCCATATTTCCGGCCAAATTCCTTCAGATGGCATCCAGAACCGGCAAGAAACGAAGAGGCGAGACCTCACAACCATCTTCCTCGCCTTCCGGAGAACCTACCTTTCAAAACGCTCAAACTTGCAAAATTTTCAGCGAAATTCTTATTGATGAAGAGGTAACTCCAAGCCATCACTTTGATTTCGAATCCTTGAATTCTATCGGTATTGCTATCGAAGAATTTTTCGATATGCTTGGAATTAATCGGTTTGTTAGTCTTGCCCGTACGGTCTTTGTGGATTGTGTGAAAGAGTTTTATGCCAATTTCTTCGTTACTTATGATTCCGATGGATTAGCCGTAGTTAATTCGCTTGTTCGTGGTAAGCCTATTTCATTTGATGCCGCAAAACTATCGGAACTTTTTGACTCCCCAACGAGGTATTTTGTTGTAAAGGAGTGTTTGCGGCTCCTGATGAAGTTGTTGATTATTCTCTCTATAGTGATGAAAATCATGATGTTCATGAATCTAAAGTGCGTGATTTTTTGTCAAGTAAAGCCGTTCTCGATGTCCATTCGGGACGCTTTGAGAATAATGATTTTGGGATAAATATCCGTTTGCTTCATGATGCTATTACTCGTTGTCTAATGCCGAAAGTGAAAGCTCAATATCGTTTGGTAACCATTGACATGGAAATCATCTATCATGTCTGGAAAGATCATCAAGTCAAATTTGCCTTTATCGTGCTTAAGTGGTTTGTGGAGAAAGGACAAATTTTCCACAAAAAGAGTTATGCTAAAGTTGATTGCCAAAGGAAATCCGGAATGCCATTTAGGTCGATCTTGACTGAAATCTTTGAGAATGCCGGAGTCGATCTCTCAGGACTTCATGGGGTTCCTATTCCGAGGGGGAGCATAGTTACCGAGGGGACTATTCGGACTATGAGGTATCTCCGCACGAGAAACCGAGGGTGGATATACTTTGCTTACCTCAAGGATGATGATCGCCTTGTGGATGGTGGTGCTCTTCCGAGACCAGAGGAGAGGATCACATCTAGAGGGATTGATCATACTCGACCTCGCCCTTCATCTCAGCTTGGTACCTCTCGCCCGCGTCAGGAAAGCTCTTCATCCCAGATGGTCACTCGGATGGATAGACTGGAGAAAGAGATGAGTGAGATAAAAATCATGGTCAAAAGTATTTGCACTCACTTCGGAATACCGCCGACACCTCCGGATGCGGACCTTGATTAGTCGTGTTCTCTTTCTTATGATGATGTTTCCTTTTTGTTAAGACCAAACATTTCATTTCATTTTCATGCATGAACTACTATTTGTTTTTATTAAATGAATGTGTTTTGATTGTTTTGAGTATTTTTGTTCCTATGCATTATTATTATGGTTATTCGTTGTCTTGGATTTTGTTGACTACTCTGTGTTTCGCTGATTTTTGCAGGATCTCTCGACTTTTTGTTAATGACAAAAAGGGGGAGAAAAATATGTATCGTTTTTGAAATAATCCTTGCTCGTTTCAGGGGGAGTCTTATTCAGGGGGAGAGTTTATTAATTTTTTCAATCTTCCAAAACTCATATTTTTTCAAAAACTCCCATACTTAAATTTTGTCATCATCAAAAAGGGGGAGATTGTTGGAACAATATTTTAAATCATTTTTTCATATTGATGATGCGTTACTCAACCAAAATTTACTTAAACATATTTTTCCTTCAGTTAACGTACGTAAACCAAACCTTTATAACGTACGTAACATTCACAGTTTCTGTAAGATATTTTGTATAGGTAACGTACGTAACACGGTCAATATAACGTACGTAACGTTTGAACATTCTGACCGTTGCAAAAGTCATTAGCCGTTACAAAAAGTCGTCACATTCAACGGATCTCTGACTGGAAGATAACGTACGTAATGTTACTTTGCGTAACGTACGTAATGCATTTTATCAGATTTCTCTGGACTATTTTTTCCCTGTTCTTTACGGACGCTACTCAAATTATATAACGTACGTAATTCAGAGAGCCTAATGTACGTAAGCAGTGGAATTGCTCCAACGGGAAAATCAGCTCAAGAACGCTATAAATAGCTCACTTCAAGGATATGGAAATTACATAAGTAATCTGAGCTTACAAGCATAATCAAACAATTCCAAGCAAATATTTCGAGAGTTATACTTATTCTATATTGTGATACGGGAAGATTTGCTCTATTATTTCTAATCTATATTCTTGTATCCAAGAGCGATATATCGTGTAAAGTCGAGTTCCTACTCGCATCTGTTTTACTGTAAAGGTTATCTTGTACCCGGAAAAACAAGAGAGTTGTAGTGAGGTTGTTCTTGAGCCCGGAAATCAAGAAATTGTAAGAGTTGGCACTAAACTAGAAAGTGCATTCTAAGGTTATAAGAAAAGTCCTAGTCGATAAAACTAGGTAGGGGACGTAGGCTTCGTTAATAGCCGAACCTCTCGAACAAATTCTTGTGTTCTTTCTTTTCCGCATTTTACTTACTCCGATTTTCTAGCTTCCGCACAAAAAGAGTTCAAAACTCTTATCCGCACTATTCAACCCTTCTTCTAGTGGCGGTACCAATCTAACAGTGCATATGACTTTCTTGTGATCTGGTCTGTCTGTTAGTTCCCAGACATTGTTCCTCTCCATTTGATTTAGCTTCTTACTCATATATATATATATATATCTGGTAAGGATAAACAGACATATAAAAATACTTTTTGCGTCTGTTCCTCCCACAACAGACGCAAAAAGGGCGACACATATGGCACTTTTTGTACTAGTGGGTGTTTGAAAAATTTAGGTAAAAGGTGTCTGAATGCATTTTTATTTTAAGGAAAACTGAAGTTTTTGTATTCTTACAATAAATTTGCAAGATATTTTGATCATAGCAAATGTTTATGGTATTTAAGTTTTTGCATCGTATCGCGAACAAACTATGTTTATGGAAAACTTATTTTGAATATTGTATTTTACGATGTAGAATTTACAGTTATCCTTGAAAGAAATTATTTTTCTTAATATCAAAGCAAATTCAGTTGAAAAAAAGAATTTCTCTTATTTTTGCAACTTAATTTTGGAAGTTTCTGGAACCACACATAATTTTAATATTTTAAGCCATGACTATGTTATGACATTCATGCTAATCTTTTAATGAAAGATCCTTTCAACTGTGATCATATTATATTGATTAAGGATATTGATAATTGACAAATTATTGATTTATTGAATGCCAATGATGATCGAGAAAAGTACACACACATTATTAGTGTGTTCATATACACAATTAGAATGATATTATAGGAATTATACTAGATTTCTAAGTCATTATGGGTTGAGTACAAGTTAGGAAATTACTAACATGAATTAAAATACGGTATAGCGTGAATTCAATAATTTCATAGTCCTTATGATGCTGATGAGGACGGGGAAGTGTATGTCGGTGATGCGGATATGGTAAAGGTGCGACCCATATCAGGCTTCTTTGCAAAGAAAACTCGAAATTATGAATCCCTCATGCGAATGAGAATCTTCTGAGATTGTGTATTGAGATTTGCGTGAATGTGGGATCATATTATTGCACCACAATTTTATGAAATCGTGCAGTCGGTTGTCAATAATTAATGTTTTATTTGGTTATAGGAACTTTATTTTTAAAACTAAGCCAGATGTGAGCATGATAGATTTTGTCGTTCGACAAAAGAAAGAACCATGTTACCATATATTATAGGGTTTTCTGAGTTGTAAACTATTAATGAAAATGAGTTTTGGCGAACTGATTTTCGGAATAAGTAATTAGTAAACTCATGCGGACAACACGATTACTAAGCATCTACAGGGGGTTCGTACGGATTCATGAATATTATATCATCATTATGCATCATTTGACTAGGGAGTTACTTGTATAGGAATCAGTTATGTTAAGGGATGAAATTTCGGTGCTCGTAGTATCTCAAGTGGTCCCACCTTAATATAGAAGACATCACTTGAGAGAAACAAAGACGAAATCCAATGTTTTTCTAGTTATATGTTTCGGGTCAAAACTTATTTTAGAGGGAGGTATTTAATATCCAAATTGTTACTATTTCAAAAACGGATGGAATGATTGGTTAAGGAACCGAATAACACTATCCATTAATCATCTGAAAATCCACGATAGAGAACGGAGGTGCGCAACGTTGTATTCCCCGATTGGATTTTCTCTGATGATTGGGAAATGTACACGAGAATAACTTGATGATGATGATGACTTCGTTTCAAGTTTCCAGACGAAACTTATTTTTGGAGGGAGAGTATGTAAAATCCCAATATTTTACGCCAAAGGAAAATATAATAAATAAATATTACTAAATGAGTAATAATTAGTGAGATTATTTCCTAAAATAATTCTATAATATTCTGATATTTTTATCGATGAATTTTAATCCTTATTACCATCGTGGGTGTTCTTTGCGTACGGTGCAACAGGTAGTAGAAAGATGGCATTACATTTTAAGGTATTTATAATGGCGCGAATCATAATAAATAACATATATTTGGAATTTATGGAACTGATTGGATCAAGATTTGATAACTCTATTATTGTCGAATAATTATTGGTAAGAATATGACGGTGCCCAATATTATATTCTCTGATAAATTATTCAACGAATATTATAGAAATTATCGACACTAAATATAGAACTTCTGAATTTTCATGGATGTACATTTTCTGGAAAGTGTCGTGCACAAGATTGAATTTGAAAAATCATCATTGATTTTTGAGAAGTACAAAATTTTTGAAACTTAACATTGTAGAATTGAGTTAGTTTTCCAACATTTGAAACGATAATGATTTTCGAGTTCAGACAGAGGAGATACGGCGAAATTAGTGAAGAGCCAGGCTAACCAACTAACGGGTGCGGAAATCGCGGGTCAACTGTCAGGCGCGACCGACAGTCATGATCGGCTGTCAAAAGGCATGTGTCGACCGTGACTTTGAGCACGAGTGTGACGCAGCACCCCGAATTTCAGTCTATAAAAAAAGACACATTTCCACCTAAATTTTTTGCATCCTGGTTGTTTCATTATGTATACAAGATACACCTCTTTCACCCTGTATCTTCACATTTCAGCTTTCATGTTTTTAAGCCCCTCAAAAGGCTGCAAATCCGAGCGAGTCAGGACACTTTTTCTTGGAGACTAGACACATGGTGTCCGATGAAAGTACCCAGTGAACCTTTGGAAATCAGACCGAGGTGTTGTCTTTGAGCTCGATTATCTACCAATCCATAAGTCGTTTTCAAAATCTATTTCTCGCATCTTATGTTCAAAAAGCATGGATAAACACATGACTTTTAAAACATTAGATTAAGCATACTTATAGAAAAAAGCGAGCCATTTTCCATAGAATCATGGCTGACTTTTAGGCCCAGAAAACAAGTTCATTAAATCTTAAGTGCGTATAATTTTTATTCATAAAGCATTTTTTGATTCCGTTTCATGCACTTTGTAGTTGAGTCATCCCTATGCCTATTTTAATTTTTGTTTAAATTTTTGAAGCATATAAAAATTTCCGTGTGTGTTTCCTACTTAAAAGATCGAAGACCGTGTGATCAAACCGAGTTAAATATTTTGTAATTGATGATTGGAATTTGATATATGATGAATTTAGGTAACTTGTGTTTTCCCGTATATTAAGCCTAAATTTTAAACAATAATTTTTAGAATATTTTGAAATATATAAATATAAAATTTTTTATTTCGATTAAAATAGAGCAATTGGACTCTCTATCATGAACGGAAATAGTATTGTTTTTATGAATATTTGAGAATAATAAACAGTAATGATTCATAATTACTTATTAAATGGATTAAAAAGTTTTTATTTGATTAAAGAGTTTTAAACTAATTTTTATACCAAAATTGAGCATCCAGTGTGTTGAATTATATTTTAAGATTATTGACTAAGTCATTTAATTTTTAGATGATTATTTATCAAAACTTGAAAAAGATAAGATATATTTTAATATATAAAAACAGACAAGCCGTCCAAAACAATTGAACTAAATCATTCTAATGATACTGATAGTAGCATACTATTTAAGTGAGGAGTTCATGGAGGTGTAAGTTGTGACACTATTCCGTGCTCCTTTAGGAACCCGTTAAACTCAGTGCTGATATACTCGCCACCTCGGTCCGACCGAAGTGCTTGATATGATTTACCAATTTGTTTTCCGACTAGGGCCTTAAATTCCTGGAATTTCTCAAAGGCCTCAGATTTATGTTTCATTATGTATACATAACCATACCTAGTATGATCATCCGTAAACATAATGAAATACTGATATCCATCATGTGCTGCTTCTAAAGCACCAGATATGTCGGTATGGACTAATCCAAGTTTATCAGCGGCTCTTTCAAACGTCCCAGTGAAGGGGGACTTAGTCATTTTGCCTTTAAGGCAAGATTCACATGCTGGAAAAGGGATCCGATCCCAATGGACCTAAGTCCATCCTTTTTCATTTTGTAAACCTTGGTCTGACCAATATCACCAAGTCTAAGATGCCATTTCAAAATTTGATTAGTTTTATCCCTACAATGCTTTCTAGTTATAGTAATCACAACGAATTTGTTGTTTAGGTTTAGATGACACAGTCCATTTAACAATATAGCAGTGCCCACTAGTTTATTTCGAAATTAAATTTTGCAGGAACCATTACCAATGAAAAATGAAAAGCCTTTCTGATCAATGACCGGAATGGATACAATGTTTTTATGCCCCTTGGGAAACACTTGTACATCATCTAAAGTTAAAATAAAGCCGGATTCCAAATCCAAAAGAAGTGATCCTATATTGGTTGCTGCGACACTATGCCCGCTTCCAACAGTAATCATCACTTCACTAGCTCCAAGCTTTCTACTTTGTTCCAGATCCTGATTCATGGTACAAATATCATAACTAGCACCTGAATCCAGTATCCCAGAAGTAGAAAATATGGCAGCAGAACTATTAGTTTCCAAAACTAAAAGTTTCGTACCTGAAGCTCCATGAAGGATCGGACAGTCTCTTGCCAAGTGGCCCAGCTCACCGCATTTGAGACATGTGTCCATCTTCACCTTCTTGCTCTTGGGAACCATTGGGACCTTGCACTTACCCTTAAAGTCCTTATTTTGTGGGCCCATCTGCTTCTTGGTCTTTTTATTTTTAAACCTCCGATATCCAGAAGAAATCACAAGGGCAGAGTCCTTTACCAGCGGAATCTCCATCTGAGACTGAGAGGTTACAAATTTGTTCATCAACCCTGCTAAATTGCAAGCAATCTCATTGCAGTGGAAGTTCATAACAAACTGTGAGAAGGAATCAGGAAGAGATTGCAGGATAAGGTCGGTTTATAGAGAAGCATGCATCTTAAAATCAAGAGCCTCCAATCTCTCGATCATAGAGATCATTTTGAGGACATGGTCCTCGACTTTCTCACCTTCCTTCATCCTGGCACCGAAAAGTTCTTTAGATATCTCATATCTGGCAGTTCGACTATGCTCACCATAAAGCTCAATTAAGTTGGATAAAATCTGCCTAGCAGAAATCATTTTCTCACGAGCTCTCTGAAGCTCATTAGACATAGAGGCCATCAAATAGCCACGAATTCTAATGTCATCCTTAACCCACTTTTCATGGTTTTCAACATCTTCCTGAATGGCTGTGGTCCGCGCCGGAGCTTCCCGAATGTCCACCTCCAAGACGTATCCCAGCGCCTCCATACTGAGGACTATCATCAGGTTGCAGAGCCAGTCCACAAAGTTAGGCCCAATTAAGGTGTTCTTTTCGAGTAGTATAGTGAGTGGGTTCAATGTCATTTTAAAAGTTTTATGTCTGCATAAAGAATACTAGATTGATAAGGGACTCATTCAATTATGGTATGAGTTTAGAATTAAGGACTTTTATATTCTTTAACCCAACTCCCACTATTTTTATCGGGATAACACACTCCTTTGTGAAATCCGGAAGTATTCGTTCGCATTACTTCATAGTGGTGATCGATTTCATTATAAATTTCAATAGAGGGCAACCAAACATGTTTCTAGTCTATTAATCTTCATAAAGTGGTGTCCAACACCAACCCATCTAAATTTGCCATGTTCTGTTATCTTTTTTTTACACATTAGATGATGGTCGAAAAAAGACTCTAACTAATATCTGCCTCCAATAAATTTTGTATTATTGGAGGGAGGTATCCCAAACAACCAAATTTGTGCACTCCGAGATTTATTTTAGCCAAACGGTCTGCATAAGCATTAGCCTGTCGACTGGTATTGATAAATTCAAGCTACCAAGATTCCTGCAGTAGGCTCCTGATGCGGTTAATAACCTGTTGAAATGGGTTATCTTTTTTCTCATTTCTAGTGAACCACTTATATATCGCTTGTGAACTTGTTTCCACCTGAATCCTCGAAATTCTCCGCTCTCAAGCTACCTCAAGCCCATGCAAGTGCTTCTGCTTCATCAACTGTCGGGTTCTCAATTCTCTTGGGAAATTCCCACAGCCAATTTCCCTTCTCGTCGCGAAGAGGACCACCGAGCTAACGCACGCTAATTCTATTTGTGTGTGCTTTTCGATTCTGGTGCTACGCATTCGTTCATCTCTCTGGAGTGTGTGCATCGTTTGAGTCTTGACTGTTTGTCGTCTTGTGAGCCTTTCATCATTAAACTTCCTAGCGGTGATAGGATCGTCGGTGATCAGGAGATCCGAAACTGTTCTGTGGTTATTTGTGAGAGGGCTTCACTCTCTAATCTTATTGTTGTAGGTATTGAGGGTGAGGTTTTGATTCTCGGGGATGATTAGCTCGAGCGGTATGGTGCGATCATGAACTACCGCACGAGGATCATCACCATGTTAGCCGAGGACGGCATCGAGTACTCTTTCGCGGGGCGAAAGAGGGGAAACCAGAAGTTCGTAATTAACGCCATGAAGGCGATGAGACTCCTGCGCGCTAGCTTCGCCAGTAGCGCACGCTAATGGTCTGAGTTGGTCAGTGGCAGTAGCCGAGTTCTGCTCTCTGGACTGGCATTTAGCGCACGCTAGGCGTGAGCTAACGCACGTTATTCATGTCGAGTAGCGCGCGCTAATGGGTTGAGTCTGGCAGAGGCAGTAGCTGAATTCTGCTCTCTGGACTAGCAGTTAGCGCATGCTATTGACGTTGTGTAGCGCATGCTATCGCCAGATGTAGCGCACGCTAACGACGCAGGTCAGAAGCCACTGGACTGCCAGGTAGCCCCGTTACCGCACGCTAACCTTGAGATTTAACGCGCGCTAAATAGGTGCAGTATATAAGGGCGGTCAGCCCTGTTATTCGCACCAGAGCACAGAGGCGTATTCGACATCTCCACCGTGTTCATAGATTTTCTTTTATTGGCATTTTAGAACCCATGGGTTCCAATGCTAATTTTGATTTTTATATTCGTTCTTTAGGTTTTGCGTCGGGACTTTATAATCGGTCTAACAAAATTTGGTTCTTTTCTTCCCCTCACTTTCAGCACCAGGTTTTGTTAGATACAAATCCGGTCCTTCAACTTTCTATTTCTTCTCCCCTTCTTCCTCAGTCGATTTATGTCACTTATGTCTATGCTAGCACTAACCGTGTTGGTCGCTACGCCCTTTGGGACACCCTCCGTGAGATTGCTTTGGAAGTAGAGGGGTTTCCGTGGATTGTCAGTGGTGACTTCAACATCTTCTTGCAGGGTAGTACCACAAACCGTTCTCCAGAGATTCTGGACATCGCACAGGCTATTGCTGCCAGACCACGAGCGTTCCATGTAAGAATGGGTATCAACATAAACTAACCCACCGACTCTGACGAAAACCTAGGACGCTGACTGGAGCGCCCCCGTCTCCGAGGTGTATCCTGCCGGGCAGATGTTCCCCCTTTTGAAGGCGATGAAGATCGCCCCTTGGAGGAGGAGGAGGATCCGCGATAAGCTGCTCTTCCTCGTGTGAAAATCGAGGAGTCAGAAGCAGCTTTGCCCCTAGTCGTGACACCAGGGGCAGTAGTAATAGACATCAGACGTCTATTAACCGGGGGTTTTGGTGCCGTCGGGAGAGGCACCATCGTCGAGGAAGAGAGACTGTACTCAGAAATCTCAAATTGAGTGCAGTTAGGACCACACTCAGTCTGAGATAGAGAGGGAAAAGAAGAAAGGAGGGGATGTGGAGGCTCGTAAACCACCATGGCTAAGGTCTCAGGCTCAACGATGATCGGATCATTGATACAACCCTGGCCGTCATGGCGGGGGGAGGTAGACTGAAAGAATCTAGAAAAGTGAGGGACGGTGGAGGACTCTGTGTCGTTCTCTAAGAGACGCTCATCGTCGCCATCACGACTGCTATCAACGCTACCTGATACACTATCTTTATTACCCACACTAATAATATCACCAGTACCAACTAAATCCTCCTCCTCTCTACCAGAGGAGTCCAAAGATGCAAAGTATGAGTGCTGTCCAATGGCAGCCGTGCCTTGGGGATCATCTCCGTCTCTCTAGGTCCTTTTTTGGCAACAACCTGCGAAACGGCAGGTTCCTTGCCCTTAGGGGCTGCCTGTGAAGTACTAGCCTTAGCGGCTTTAGGAGGAGCCGGCAACGTCTTCTACTGTCGAGAAGGGGCAACCTGAGGCTTCTTACGCTGGGGCGGAGGAGGCCATTCTTTGTTGCCAACTATGTAGCAACTGGACGGCTCGTGCCCTACATGAGAACAAAGAGAGCAATACAAAGGAGCTCTCTTGTAAATAATGCGCTGCGTAAGAACTTGATTATCAAACTCAACCTCAATCTCGGGCACTCTGAGTGCCAAAAGGTCAATCTTGACACACACACAGGCGACTGAGAGTCGTGAGTGTGTGGCCGTCGGGGCATCAACTAAAATGGTATTGCCAACAGCCTTTGCAATCGTATATAAAGCACGTGGATGAAATAAATGCAAAGGCAGACCCGGAAGTCTAATCCAGACCGGGCAAATAGAGGTCTCTGTCCTAACCGAAAAACTAAGTGACCACTTAAATACAACAAGTTCTTCAAATTCAACATTTTGGTCTAAGTATGGAAGCTGTTAGGAAACACCATACAGCTTGTCCATACAACGAAAGATCTTCCAGCAAAGTCAAGAGTCATTTCCTACAGTGTAATCGTCAAGACACAACAAGAGATGAAGACGTTGGATACAACAAACATGTTGCAGGTGTTTTATTTAAGAAAAGTAAAACACATATCCAGCAGGAATGAAGAAAACGTTAAATCGTTGTGAAAACAAATATTGTTTATTCACAAAGTATTCACGTTTAAAGTATCATTTAATACTACTAAGACAGCATTTAATGTGGCCGAAGAGACTACATCTGAAGAGCATTTAATGCTAGTAAAAAAGAATGTCTCAAGCATTAAATGCGAATCGCTTTTAAATCAAACTTTCTGAAGCCGCCAATCAGAGCAGTCTCAATCTGACCAACCGGCCAACGGCTACATTTATAACGGATCTATTTCCAAGGTTTTAAATAGCCCTAAGCAAGTGGACATTGCTCACACTTTACTTCGCGAAATACATCTGACACTTAAAACTCTGACAATCTGAATATCAACTTACAAGAGCAGTATATTTCTTTGAGCATACAACTTCATCAAGAGAAGAAATATACAAAGTCCTCAACGCAAACATCATACCTTAGCGAACTCTCATCAAACATACAACCGTTGTTTAACCTTGTTCTACCAAACCTTTTGCTGAGATTAACTTAACCCTGTGTGGACTAAGCCTTGCTAGTTCCGACCTGTTTGGGAAGAATAATATTGAAGACAAAGCCTCGATCCGTGTGCGAAGAAACAAGTCGAAGAAGCTAAGCCAATCCGTGTGAACGGCCTAAGCTACTGTCGTCTGTATCAATCCGTGTGAACGATACAACAACGTGTTTAGTTAAAGTCACATAGTTGTGTATGCTGTGATTTTATTCTTATTCTGTGTGGAGGACCAGTGGACGTAGAGGGGTTTACCTTGAACCACTTAAAATCTGTGTATATTTACATTCTGTCATTTACTGTTTTCTATCGGCCTGTGTGATTTAAGTATACATGTTGCAAAAACCATGTACGCACCTGTAACACCCCAAAAATTACAATAAATTTGATTTTTTTAAATGCCATTTTAATAGATAAAACCATAAGTGTTGAGAGTCAAATAAACGTTTCATCACAACCGTTAAGTTTAACAACCAACCCCAAATAACACAGCGGAAAATGTAATAATTCTAAACTTGAGTCTCAAAATAAATAATAACAAAGAATCTTCTCAACGCGCCAGTGTGTACCATCACGCCTTACTGCCACTCACACCTGAAACAGTAATTTATAGGAAAAAGGGTAAGCACGAAGCTTAGTGAATTCAAACACCACATAGGACAGCAATCATATGAACACTACCCCTAACCACATTTAGATACAAGTAATCCACACATGCCAGTTTGAGAGTATATCCTCAACAGACAAACTCATGCAAGAACAACTGTTTATATAACCATCGGTCTCCCTGAATTCATACAACACCGTGTACGTGTTCCTCGGTCTCCCCGAGTTTATACGACAACCATATACGTATTTCTCGGTCTCCCCGAGCTCTCGGCCTCTTTGAGTTTTTATACGACACCTACGTCCATACTAGATGCCGCAGCCTAGTACCAGATACAATAAAATTAACTAGCACACCCACGAGCTACAGTAATGCGCATATAACCCCTAACCTACGCAGTGAGAGAACTCACCTCGAAAAGAAAAGCAGATATCCTCAAACAGTAATATGAGCCCGCAAACTCCAACTAACTTCTTCCCACCTAAAGAAGTGTTATCAAGTGTCAAAGTGAAGTCCTAACCCAAACTTGTAACTACAAGTCTAAACGTGTAATTTCCACCTTTAGGTCTAAAACTATGGGTCTGATCGTGACCTGTTTAGCCTCTCTTAAACTCATCAAACCCGAATTATTATTCCACACATAGAAAGTTCCATGTATTATATTTCCAAGGGCATATCGCACGCATTCATACGAGGTCCCTACTATTTTATATGCATTTTACAAAACAGACTACCCGAACAGTAAAAATCCGGACTAGTCTGTACTAAAGGCTAATTTGGCCCTAGCTAGAGGCCTTACTAATTTTTCTGCAAAAAATGAAAAACATACTAGACTCAAGTTGTGAGATCAGGCACTGGTTTCACCTAAATCCGAGCTCTCTAGATTTTTCTATAGAATTTAAAAAATAGTGGCAGAAACAGCATCTCTCACATAAAATGATAACTTTAGTTTTCAGATTAAGGTTTATGCGATTCGGGTTAAGAGTTTAAGCATTAGGGTTAATGGCGACGACAGAAAAACAAACGAGAAGAAAAAGCTTACCTCACGACGACTACGTAGCCACAGTCACAATGAGGTTCCGACTTCCTCTTGACCGTCGGTTCCTTCTCTCTCTCTCGCTCTTTTTGTCGCTGAACCTCTCTCTCTTCGGTGGTCTCACGATGGCAGCAAGGAAGGAGGGGGACGATTAGGGTTTGCAGAAGTTTCTTGGATGTGCGACGCAAGGAAACGTGAAATAAAAAGGGAGGGGGTCGGTTCCCTTCATGGGCCGACCCATGCACATCATTTGCAAAAAATATCCATTTAGTCCCTAAGTTTTTAAAATACTCTCCTTACCACCTACAATAGATAAAATTTAACAATTTAAGCCAACTAACACGACTTAAATCACTTTTGGCCTTTCCCGACAATCCCTTTTAATAACATTTAAATAAATAAAACATTAATCAACATAAACATAATCCATACCGGGACACGGGCTTTACAACTCTCCCCCGCTTGAATTAGACTTCGTCCTCGAAGTCTCCTCTCGCGAATAGCTCTGTGTAGTTCTCTCGCATCTCATGCTCGGGTTCCCAAGTCCACTCGGAACCCTTTCGGTGTTGCCACTGGACTTTCACTAAACCGATCACCTTGTTACGCGAGGTCCTCGTCCTCCTATCGAGAATGGCAACCGGATTTTCCACGTAATTAAGCCACTCGTCGATCTGAATTTCCTCGAGGGGAATCACCGCAGACTCATCCACTACGCACTTCCGCAACTGCAACACGTGGAAAGTGTTGTGGATCAAACTCAGCTCGTCCAGTAACTCTAAGCGATAAGCTACCTTTCCCACTCGAGCGATGACCTTGTAGGGTCCAATGTAACGGGGCCCTAACTTTCCTCGTTTATGGAACCTAATCACCCCTTTCCAAGGTGACACCTTCAACAACACATAATCTCCCACCTGAAACTCCAAATCTGATCGTCTCTTGTCGGTGTAACTCTTTTGCCGACTCTGTGCAGTAACTAAACGGTCCTTCACCATCTGTATCATCTCAGTCGTCTTCAGCACAATATTGGTGCTCCCCAATACTCGCTGACCAGCCTCGCCCCAACAAATGGGCGTCCTGCACTTCCTACCATACAACATTTCGTACGGCGGCATGCCGATACTGGAATGAAAGCTGTTGTTGTAGGAAAACTCCGCCAAAGGAAGGTACTGATCCCAACTACCTCCAAAGTCAATAGCACATGCCCGAAGCATATCCTCAAGGGTCTGAATAGTACGCTCACTCTGGCCATCGGTCTGTGGATGAAAAGTCGTGCTAAAATGCAACCGCGTACCCATCTCCTCTTGAAACCTCTCCCAAAAACGGGAGGTAAAACGGGTGTCCCTGTCAGAGACAATCGAAACTGACACCCCGTGCCTGGCTAAAATATCTCGCACGAACATCTCTGCGAGGTTCTCTGCCGAGGAGCTCTCCTTGATGGCCAAAAATGAGCACTCTTGGTCAAACGATCGACAATCACCCAAATAGCATCATTCCCACGCGGAGTCCTTTGGAGTTCCATAATGAAATCCACCGTGATCTGCTCCCATTTCCATATCGGAATCTCTAAAGCCTGAAATTTTCCATGCGGCTGCTGATGCTCAGCCTTGACTTTCCGACAAGTCAAGCACACCTCTACACACTTGGCGACATACCGCTTCATGCCGGGCCACCAATAACTCTCTCGCAGGTCACGGTACATCTTCGTAGCTACGAGATGAATAGAAAACTTGGACTTATGCGCCTCATCCAACAATATCTTCATGTTCCCGCCAGTGAAATGAACCCAAACTCTACCATACCGAGTCAGTAAACCTCGACTGTCATGGACAAAATTCAGAAGTTCACCCGAAACTCTCTCACGCCTGGAATTCTCGTCCAGAACTGCCACTTCTTGAGCACTACCTATCGACTCAAGGAGAGGTGTAACTACTATTAACCGCTGACACAAACCACGCAATGGTTCACCAACCGGATGTCGACTAAGTGCGTCCGCAACAACATTTGCTTTACCCGGGTGGTAAAGTATCTCACAATCGTAGTCCTTGACTACGTCAAGCCACCTCCTCTGACGCATATTGAGGTTTTGTTGGTCCATCAAGTATTTGAGGCTTTTATGGTCAGTGTATATCGTACTTGATGCCATACAAGTAATGCCTCCAAATCTTGAGGGCAGACACCACTGCTCCCAACTCTAGGTCATGAGTCGGGTAGTTCGTCTCTTGAGGCTTCAACTGTCTCGAAGTGTAAGCTATGACCTTACCGCGCTGCATGAGAACGACGCCCAAACCCTGGTGAGAAGCATCACAATACACCACTAGATCCTCCATACCCTCGGGCAAAGTCAACACTGGAGCCTCGCATAAACATCTGCGCAACTCCTCAAAAGCTCTCTGCTGTTCCTGACCCCAACTAAAAGCCACAGAATTCTTCGTCAACCGGGTTATAGGTAAAGCAATCTTGGTGAATTCCTGAATAAATCTCCGGTAGTACCCTTCTAATCCTAGAAAACTCCGTACTTTAGTGGGAGTCTTCGGCACTTCCCACTACATCACTGCAGTAATCTTGGCCGGATCGACCATAATACCATTCTGGTTCACGACATGTCCTAGGAATTGGACCTCCCGTAACCAGAACTCACAGTTGGAGAACTTAGCATAAAGTTTCTCTTGCCTCAAAACTTCCGAAACTTCTCGCAAATGCATCTCGTGCTCTTCCTTCGACTTCGAATATACAAGAATATCATCGATGAACACAATCAACGACTGATCCAGCATTGTCCTGCACACCCTATTCATACGGTCCATGAATGCTGCTGGTGCATTGGTGAGCCCGAAAGGCATCACCACAAACTCATAATGGCCGTAACGTGTGCAAAAGGCCGTTTTATCCGTATCATCATTCCTCACCCGCATCTGATGATACCCCGATCTCAAATCAATCTTAGAGAACCACGAGGCTCCCGGTAGCTGGTCGAACAAGTCATCGATTCTTGGTAGAGGATATCGATTCTTCACCGTAAGCTTATTCAACTCGCGGTAGTCTATACACATCCGTAGGGACCCGTCCTTTTTCACAAACAGAATCGGGGCTCCCCATGGTGAACAACTCGACTTGATGAACTCCTTCTCGAGAAGTTCCTGCAACTGCATGTACAACTCTTTCATTTTCGGTGGAGCCAGGCGATAAGGTGTCTTGGCCACCGGAGCAGCACCCGGAATCAAGTCAATGCGGAACTCCACCTGTCGCTCGGGAGGTATCCCCAATAAATCATCGGGAAATACATCGGCAAACTTCCGTACAACTGGCACATCCCCCGCAGTCTTCTTCTCTTCGTCCCCGCGCGTATCTATCACATACGCTAAATACCCCTGGCCACTGTGCTCTAAGTACCTCCGCGCTCTCGCAGCCGAACATATCGCCGAGGCCCACCTAGGAGAGTCTCCCTGAACCAGCAGTTCTGCCCCACTTGGGGTTCGAACTCGTACTTGTTTGCGACGAAAAACAATCTCGGCATCAAAAGCATCCAACCAATCCATCCCCACAATCACGCACAACTCACGCATAGCAATAGGAATCAAATATATAGGAAACCTCACCCTATAGATTTCCAAAGTGCATCCTCGACATGTCCATAATCGTCAAGGTCCTGACATCAGCAACCTCAACCACAAGTGGATAACCTAACCGACCTGCAACTCGGCCCAAACACTCGCTAAAAGTGCGAGATACGAACAAATGAGTCGCCCCGCTATCAAACATCACTACAGCAGTCACCGAGTTAACTAAGAATGTACCTGATCATACCATTTAAACAAAACAATTACATACGATAATCAAATAGTCAAAAAGGAACAAGTGATGAAATATACCTGTCACCACTTCAGGCATAGCATGCGCCTCCTCCACGTTCAGCTGGTGCACTCTACCTCGGCCCACCTCGGGTCTAGCCTGACCCACGCTGCCATCAGTAATAATCAAGGGGGCAGCCGCAGGGGCTCTTTGTGCCCCATCCCCGCCAGCAACCCTCAGATTCGGGCAATTTGCCTTGTTGTGGCCCGTCTGTTTGCAGTTAAAACAGACCATCAGTGGTACCCTACAATCACGGCCAAAGTGTCCTACCTGTCCACACTTGAAACACTTGTCGTCTCTCTTTCCGTTACCATCCCTGGGCTTAAACCCACCGCTCCTCTGACTCGAGCGCGAGTCCGAGAACTTCGTCTTTTTTGGAACAGCCGATATCGGTGCCACGGTTTGTACTGCTTTCCTCTTCTTGGCCTGCGTCTCTAGCTCAAGTTCCCGTCTCCGGGCAGCCTCCATCATCGCAGCAAGTGAAGCATAGTGCGCAGTACTCACGAACTCCCTGATCTCTGTAATCAACATATTCTTGTACCGCGTCATCTTCATGTCCTCAGAAGCTGCATACTGAGGGTAAAACAGCGCCATCTCCGTGAACTTTCTATTCATCTCCTTCACGGTCTCCGTACTCTGTGTGAGCTCCAAGAATTCTTTAGCAATCTTCTCCATCTCCACTGGAGGCACATACTCCGCACGAAAACGTACGACGAACTCCTCCCAGGTCAAGGTAGTGCGCGCTCAGTAAGAGTCAATGCAATAGCACACCAGTCTTTCGCTCCGTCTCATAACAGGTTCACCGCGAAATGAACCTTCAGGTTCTCCGGACAACCACTGGTAAGGAATTCACACTCCATGTCCGAGATCCAGCGCATGCTGACGATCGGGTTCGAGTCTCCCTTGAACTTTGGAGGAGAACAAGCATAGAGATCCCGATACTGAAACTCTCGCGCTTGGGGCTGCACACCAGTAGGGGGTGGCATCACCGCGATGTGCTCCTCCATCAACACTACCACTTCATTATGAATGGCAGTAATAATCTCGGGGATCGCCTCCCCAATAGCGTGCATCACCTCAGCCGCAATCATCTCACGAATCTGCTCAGCAGTAAATCTAGTACCAGCATCTGACTCAGCATTGTTGCTCCTTCTCGTGATGGCCATTCTGGGTAATAATTACAGTGATTTATTAGCACACAATAAATCATGTTAACTATTCTCACGCTCAACTCCTCGGATTCTTCGTGAATTTCCCCGACTCGAGCACGGATCCTGTGCTTCAGATAGTAGGAGCTCTACTACTACCTTCCACACCTATCCTTACTCGTTTCGAGTATATGAAATCACTCTTCCTGGCTCACTAGGAATTTCACCCAATCCCACAACCCTTGCTATAACGAAAAACCCACTAGTCATGACGAGTCGCCTCGTGAATGCACAGTTGCATACAGTGTGAAATCAGATAGACATTCGAATAAAAGATTCTATCCCACAGCGGTTGGACTCAAATAAGAGCTGCGCAATAGAACTAAATCCAACATTCTAAGGCTATTTGGTTCCTACTGCATACAACTTGTAAGGCATTCACTTAACAACCTATCAAGACTAGCATAATTTCTTACTAGCAAGTAACAAACATGTAGTACAGTGTACTAAGCACCAAGCATCTAGCATACGTACTACTATGTTCTAGAAAGAAATAAATTACACTAAGTACTCTACCTTTTCCCTTGGCATCGGCTGACTGTACACACTGCGCCTCCGGTCGCCGTTTCTCAAACGTGCTTTTCCTTTCTTAAATATTCTCAATTTTTTTTAAAAAAATAGGAAAACAAAATTCCGAGCCGAAAACTTGAGTTCAAACACACCGGAATGTGTTTTATTTGCTCAAGTTGTGCTCCGATACCAACTTGGAACACCCCAAAAATTACAATAAATTTGATTTTTTTTAAATGCCATTTTAATAGATAAAACCATAAGTGTTGAGAGTCAAATAAACGTTTCATCACAACCGTTAAGTTTAACAACCAACCCCAAATAACACAGCGTAAAATGTAATAATTCTAAACTTGAGTCTCAAAATAAATAATAACAAAGATCTTGTCAACGCGCCTGTGTGTACCATCACGCCTTACTGCCACTCGCACCTGAAACAGTAATTTATAGGAAAAAAGGGTAAGCACGAAGCTTAGTGAATTCAAACACCACATAGGATAGCAATCATATGAACACTACCCCTAACCACAGTTAGATACAAGTAATCCACACATGCCAGTTTGAGAATATATCCTCAACAGACAAACTCATGCAAGAACAACTGTTTATATAACCATCAGTCTCCCTAAATTCATACAACACCGTGTATGTGTTCCTCGGTCTCCCCGAGTTTATACGACAACCATATACGTATTTCTCGGTCTCCCCGAGCTCTCGGACTCTTCGAGTTTTTATACGACACCTACGTCCATACTAGACGCCACAGCCTAGTACCACATACAACAAAATTAACTAGCACACCCACGAGCTACAGTAATGCGCATATAACCCCTAACCTACGCAGTGAGAGAACTCACCTCGAAAAGCAAAGCAGATATACTAAAATAGTAATATGAGTCCGCCAACTCCAACTCACTTATTTCCACCTAAAGAAGTGTTATCAAGCGTCAAAGTGAAGTCCTAACCCAAACTTGTAACTACAAGTCTAAACGTGTAATTTCCAGCTTTAGGTCTAAAACTACGGGTCTGATCGTGACCTGCTTAGCCTCCCTTAAACTCATCAAACCCGAATTAGTATTCCACACATAGAAAGTTCCATGTCTTATATTTCCAGGGATATATCGCACGCGTTCATACGAGGTCCCTACTATTTTATATGCATCCTATAATACAGACTACCCAAACAGTACAAATCCGGACTAGTCTGTACTAAAGGCTAATTTGGCCCTAGCTATAGGCCTTATTAATTTTTTTGCAAAAATTAAAAGCAACTAGACTCAAATTGTGAGATTCAGGCACTGGTTTCACCTAAATACGAGCTCCCTAGATTTCTCTATGGAATTTACAAAACAGTGGCAAAAACAGCGTCTCTCACATAAAATGATAACTTTTGTTTTCAGATTAAGGTTTATGCGATTCGGGTTAAGAGTTTAGGCATTAGGGTCAACGGCGACGACATAAAAACAAACGAGAAGAAAAAGCTTACCTCACGATGACTACGTAGCCATAGTCACAACGAGGTTCCGGCTTCCTCCCGACCATCGGTTCCTTCTCTCTCTCTCGCTCTCTTTCTCGCTGAACCTCTCTCTCTTCGGTGGTCTCACGATGGCAGCAAGGAAGGAGGGGGACGATTAGTGTTTGCAGAAGTTTCTTGGATGTGCGACGCAAGGAAACGTGAAATAAAAAGAGAGGGGGGTCAGTTCCCTTCATGGGCCGACCCATGCACATCATTTGCCAAAAATATCCATTTAGTCCCTAAGTTTTTAAAATACTCTCCTTACCACCTACAATAGATAAAATTTAACAATTTAAGCCAACCAACACGACTTAAATCACTTTTGGCCTTTCCCGACAATCACTTTTAATAACATTTAATTAAAGAAAACATTAATCAACATAAACATAATCCATACCGGACGCGGGCTTTACAACACCAAGCAAACAAGAGATTAATTAGTTGCTGTTTCTACAGCAACTTAACATCAGACTTCCGCTACGCAAATAACTTCGAAAAAGATAAAACTTATTCAACTCCTCCTATTCTAAGTTGCTTACTGTATACTGTGTGTCCAACAAGTGTTATCGATGTAGTTGATTTAATAAAAAATCAGTCGATATCTAACCAAATCAGATCCACAAAAATCACCAGCTTTTGAAAACCTTATATTTTCATCATTTATCTTACTTCTATCATGGACACCTCTATGATCAATAAAGTTCCTACGATCCAATCCGCCCTTGTAGTCCGTTGATTAAATGGAGTCCTTCTCTTGAGCGATTCCCCAAGCTTTAGTTGATTTTCCTACGATCCAATCCGCTCCAAGCTCTTGGATGATCCAACGCCGAAATCACCATGTCTCTACTTGCCACGCGCCGGAGAAACGAACGGAACGACAATCACCCGATTAACCTCCAAGGTTACGGCTAGAATCAAGTGATAGAAGTTATTTAATTTAGATTACAACACTCTAAGGTTTAATCTATATCTCTCTTTATATCTCTATATTTTTCCCTAAAAAAAAACAAGAAGGAATGGAGAAGAAAGGAAGACTTGGAAAAAACAATTTTTCCTCTAACTAACACACAACTCACGGATGAAGCAAGTCCTTTTGGGAGGGAGAGTTAGTCTTCCTTTTATTCTTCTTTCCACAAGACTAAATCACCTACCTAATGATTCCCCTTTGATCTTGTCCCCTCTAAGACTTATGTCTTCCACCAATTAAGATGGAGACCAAGATTAAGGGATGTGGTAGGCAATGTGGGGCGGCCATCTTGAAAGATATGATAAGTTCGGTCTGTTTCGGACACCCTTGAGTCCAAATAGATAAACTCCACTTCCGTTCTGATGTATTTATATCAATTAATTAATCCAATTAATTAATCATATCAAATACAATATAATACAATTAATTTCTACAAGAAATAATTATATCTATGAGTTAAATTAATCACCCAGTAATTTATTTAATTCATATGGCCGTAAAAATTTATCCAATAAATCAATTTAGACATCCAATGTCCCAAAATTAGATATCCAATATCTAATATTCATAATGAGAGAATAAGCTCAATTCATTCCGTCGTCAATCCTATTGCGCGACTTGGTAGGTCCATCTCAGTCAGCAATGGGAGGAACCAAAGAGTAGTAGCACCACCTAGCCAGTCTGGCGGCCTACACTGTACCCCAACTGAGAACGAATGATTGGGATCATTCAAGAACCATTCTGTCGTGAATACCAGTATACGTATAAACCCTTCTTTCAAATGTCCCGATCAAGTTATAGGGTCACGGTCAGTCAAACCCTATCTGCACTTGACGCTATGCATGAGTTAATGCAAATCGAGATCATCGAGCTCTCGTGTATCCAATACAACTAGCTCCAGTGCTTTGGCCAAAGACTTGTCTCATCTACCAATAACCGCATAGGACATATAACCCGTTCACTAACAGGAGAAAGAATTCTATCTTGGTATTCAGTAGGACCTGCTACTTGCCCGTCAAGATGCACGTCGAGGTTGACCCCCGCCTTCCGGTTTACAGGGTCGAACTACTCTAATGAAAATCTTGACGTCACAAGCACATCCCTACTAAATCCTCAGGTCGAAGGTTCACGAATATCTATCACAACCTTTCGATTCCGACATTGACTGTCCCAGAGTGAAATCCGTGTGACGAATCGAGGGTGAGTTGGTTCGAGTATACTAATCCAATTAGCATACCTATAACGTGTGCTCCCACTAACCATTAGTGTTCGACAGGCACTCTCCATGTCAAAGAACACATCATACAAGTCTTCACATAAACTTAACGCCCAGTCAAGTTTCATCGACTTGCGAACGATTAAGTATTTGAGCTATAAACCTTTCCAGTGCCGATCCCCTTATCCAAAAAGGAGTGGAATGTCTTGCTCTAAAATACACGAACTAGTTTCTATATATATTTACGAGTTAGGAATGCCAGTAACTACCATTAAATAAAGAAACAAACAATTGCCTTATGATAATGTTTTATATAATAACAAGTACAATGCCCTCACTCGACATCCTCTGAGTGGCAAGGGCATACTCCTAGCAGATACAGCAAGAGATGAAGACGTTGGATAAAACAAACATGTTCAGGTGTTTTATTTAGGAAAAGTAAATACATATCCAGCAGGACTGAAGAAAACTTTAAATCATTGTGAAAACAAATATTATTTATTCACAAAGTATTCAGGGTCAAAGTATCATTTAATGCTACTAAGACAACATTTAATGCGGCCGAAGAGACTACAGTCTGAAGAGCATTTAATGCTAGTAAAAAAAGAATGTTTGAAGCATTAAATGCGAATCGCTTTTTAATTCAAATATTCTGAAGCCGCCAATCAGAGCAGTCTCAATCTGACCAACCGGCCAACGGCTACATTTATAACTGATCTATTTCCAAGGTTTTAAATAGCCCCAAGCAAGTGGACATTGCTCACACTTTACTTCGCAAAATACATCTGACACTTAAAACTCTGACAATCTGAATATCAGCTTACAAGAGCAGTATATTTCTTTGAGCATACAGCTTCATCAAGAGAAGAAATATACAGAGTCCTCAACGCAAACATCATACCTTAGCGAACGCTCATCAAACATACAACTGTTGTTTAACCTTGTTCTACCAAACCTTTTGCTGAGATTAACTTACCCCTGTGTGGACTAAGCCTTGTTAGTTCCGACCTGTTTGGGATGAATAGCATTGAAGACGAAGCCTCGATCCGTGTGCGAAGAACAAAGTTCAAGAAGCCAAGCCAATTTGTGTGAACGGCCTAAGCTACTGTCGTCTGGATCAATCTGTGTGAACGATACAACAACGCATTTAGTTAAATTCACATAGTTGTGTATGCTGTGATTTTACTCTTAATCTTGTGTGGAGGACCAGTGGGCGTAGATGGGTTTACCTTGAACCACTTAAATCTGTGTGTATTTACATTCTGTCATTTACTGTTTTCTATCTGACTGTGTGATTTAAGTATACATGTTGCAAAAACCTTGTACGCACCAAGCAAACAAGAGATTAATTGGTTGTTGTTTCTACAGCAACTTAACATCAGACTTCCGCTACGCAAATAACTTCGAAAAGGATACAACTTATTCAACTCCCCCCATTCTAAGTTGCTTACTGTGTACTGTGTGTCTAACAATCGGTGCAGTTGATTTAATAAAAAATCAGTCGATTTTTAAACAAATCGGATCCACAAAAATCACCAGGTTTTGAAAACCTTATATTTTCATCATTTATCTTACTTTTATCATGAACACCTCCATGATCAATAACGTTCCTATGTTTTCCATTAATGAATTCGATGATTGGAGAATTAGGATGGAAGCTCATCTTGCAGCAACGCACGACGAGATGATCTTCATCGTCCAGGAAGGACTAATCAAGTTAATGAAGGTCAACATATCCATGAGAATCGATGGCAACCTTATGCGGAGATGCTCGAAAAGGAGTACGAGCAGTGGACAATGGACGATCGCAAGCATGCGAACGTCGACAATGTTGCTAAAAATGTGCTATTTGACACTCACCTTAAAGGCACATTCTCAAAAGTAAAAAGCTGTAAGACAGCCAAAGAAATCTGGGAGAAACTCAAGCTCATTTGCGAAGGAAGCTCTCGAAAGAAAACAAAATTTCCAAATTAACTCAGTAATTCGAATCTTTTGAAATAAAATCTTCCGAGACTTTTGAGGAGCTTGACCTCAGATTTTCCGGCATTGTCGGTGAACTTGAAGCATTGGGTAAAGTGTATATCCAAAAGGAGAAAAAATTAAAAATCTTTAGATCACTCCTTGCCCGATGGGACATTAAGACCCAAACTATGCGTGTGTCTTGCAATCTTAATGACATATCCACTTTTGATCTCTTTTCTGGCCTCAAAGATTTTTAGTATAAGATTGACAGGAGAGAAAAGGAAGAAGAGTCGCATGCCAAGACTGCAGCACTGGCCGCTGTATCTGACAGGAGACATAGTTCCGCACCCAGCACATCCAAATCCGCACGCAAGGCAGCAGACAACGACGATGACATCCTTTTGCAAGACGAGATGGCCCTGCTCATGCATAAATTATGGAATTTCATCAAGAAATTTGGAAAGGCCCCATACAAGGCCAAGCCATCTAACATGGTGAGTTCCGAATCACCTTCGTCTGCAGATTCTAACCTAGAGTTAGAGTCAGTATTGATGTTATTGTATTGTTGTGGTATCTTCAATCTTCAGCTATATTATATATTGACTCCTGTGACATGGGTAAGTTCAGAAATGAGTTTTTATTTGGATTGATTCTTGTCATGTGACCCTATCGGTTAGTATATTTTAATATTTGACCTTATCGGCCAGTGTCGGTATGTAGTTTGAACCTGGTCGGTCAAACGCCTGTCGTCTTGTGGTAATTAGCCTGGTAGATCCCTCCGTATAAGGGTTCTACGGCGTATAGTATTTCTAGGGATGTCAATTTTATCCGTACCCGATCCTACCCGTCGGATAAACCCAAAATCGGGTCGGATATCGGCCGAACCCGAAGTTTTATGATCGGATACGGGTAGGGTATGGGTATAGCATATTACCCGAATACTCGACCCGATTATCCGATCCGCGTACCCATTTGAATTATATAAATATATTATTATTATATATTATACATAAACATTATAATGTATTATAAATTAGATATATTATTATATAAAATATTATATTTTATATATTTATTACACTAAATTGAACTTATTAATTACATTATATGTTTATATGAAATATATTTAAAATATTTATATTCTTAAATATAGGGTATACGGGTACCCGAATACCCATTGGGTACCCGATTACCCACTGGACAATACCCGAACCCGATCTGAATCAAATAGGATAGGGTATGGAGGAGGCATACCCGTACCCTACCCGACCCATTGACATCCCTAAATATTCCCAATAGATTTTGGGGGTGTTACATCATTGACGAAAGCCTCTTCAGATTGGGTGTCACTATTGTCTGAGGAGCTTCTGTGGTGTTCGGATTCTCGGTCATAGTCGGAGTAAGACATTCTCGCTGGCGATAGGTTTTGGTTGGGACGGTCGAATTTTGCGACACACACACAGAGAGAGAGAGAGAGAGAGATTTTTTGGACGAGAGATAGGGATTGTGGGTTTAACACCCCAAACTAGGCGACTATTACAGTGCCGTGGACCCCCAACTGGGACCCACCAGGCAAATGAAAAATAATGATTTAAATAATATAACTGTAGTACCAAACCACATTATATTACTAATTACTCCGAGGAGGAGTTTCAAGTACAATACACCCAGGAATACAAAATACAAATATATCTCATATGAAGATGAAATATACAATACTGAATGAAATGAAAATCCAAACGAAATCTGCAGCGGAAAATACATATGAAGAAAACATGAATAACTGAAAGGACTGGGGCCCCCTACTAGGACTCCTCACCATCAATGTTCTCTTCCCGTGCCTTTGCCTTGCCATGACCTAAAAACAACATCCCCAACGGGGTCAGTCACACAAAACAACAATCCTCAAGAGTTGAACAAATACAATAATCACATGACTTAATTATGAAATGAGGGCTGAAAGAGGGGAATCATAGTACGCCCGAGGTGGGATGTGCAAGTGCACAAGTACCTGAGCGTCCGGAAACCACATATACACACGCACTTGGCCTAATTAGTCTCACGGAGACACGTTACCGTGTGCACAGTCCATTGTGTCCGGAAATCCGCATATACACATGACCATAGTGTGCCCGACTAAAAATTCCACACGTATACCACCCGGAACGCAATACGATCCCGGAAGATCACAATGAATGATAATGAATAGAAGTCCGACAAGGGTAAAAAATGACTCACCGTGGTAAATTAATAACGCAATGAGTGATAGCTCAAATGAAATGATTGGAACCGTCGTTCCTTGTGAATTAAATGATTAGTTTGATAATTACAAGCCTCAACAAGATTGATATACTATGAGTGAATTATATTTATAAATGAACAACAACGAAAGGAATGATTATCCTTTTAACCGAGCAAGCATTTACTTGCCTCAAATACGGTGATGAAATGTCCTTCCTCGAACAAACGTCCCTAATGGAATTATCGGTCGCTCGAACAACCTTGAATAACACAATTACCAATAACTCGCTTAATAAACGTCTCAAATATGATCATAACCAACTCAAGAAGCCGGTACAACAAACCCGAACTCATTGGGGGTATTTAACAAACACGTTGTAAACAATCTTCACTTGTTTATAACCAAACTCAATGATATCGATATCAAGCCTCCAATGAGTGATTCCATCCAACAAAACATCCTCAATACAAAAAATAATCCAAAAGGAATACACAAATCGAGATTTCAACGACATCTAATCGAAACCCCCAATTCCAAAACCCACATTCAAAGTGTTCTTGAATAATTCCTCAATAATCCAAAGATAGTTCGCAGACACTCATAATCATATGTATAACTCTTCATATATCATGATTACAAAACCCAAAACATCATACTCCATCTCAAAATCGAAATCTAAGGTTTTGAAGAAAATACCTTTGAAGATCCAAACTCTTCGATCCATCGAACTCGTGTTTACTCGACCTTCCCAAGCTCCACAATAAAAAATAATTGATTAGAACACGAACACACAAGTGTTTGGATGATGAAAAATCTCTCTCAAGAACCTCCCTCTCATAACCAAGTGACGAAATGAAGAAATTGAAGGCAAGACCCGTCCAAAACTTTAAATACAGCACAGAGTTACAGCCATAACTCTTCTATCTTACGGCCGTAACCAATCCAAGTCAACAGCCTTACGGCCGTAACCAACTTCCCTTACGGGCGTAACTACGCCTCGTCGAAATACTATCCTGTCCAAACCTCTCGACTTACGGCCGTAACCAGACTACCTTTATGGCCGTAACTCCCCTTCGTTGACAACACCCAGAACACCAAAAACATTTCTTACGACCGTATCCTATAGCACTTTGCCATAAGTTGGCTTCGTCAAAAATGTTCTTAAACCAACGTACGCATGTTACGGCTGTAGCCTGCCCCTTCTTACGGACGTATCTCGTCTTCGGCCAAAAAACACAAAATCACGAACGTATGTTATGGCCGTAATACAAAATAAGTTACGGCCGTAACTAACTGCTGGAACTACAAATAATACATCAACTCCGTCTTCACGATACAAATGATGAATGATTCGACATACATAACTTGCATGAGTATGGTAAGTCCAATAACACACAGTAAACGATACTTCCAATGCAAAACTACCAATCACGATGAAATACAGTCGAATGGAAATGAATGATGAATGATTATTCAAGAGTGAAGGTTATTGAGTGACGATTACTGAATGATAATAAATGAATTCATAACCGGGTATTACATACTCCCCCCTTAAAAAGAGTTTCGTCCTCGAAACTAAGGGTCAAACAAATTCGAGGTAATTCTCCCGCATACTATCCTCGGTTTCCCAAGTAGCCTCTTCGACTACGTGTCTAGACCATTGAATCTTTACCAAAGGAATCGCCTTGTACCTCAACTGTTTGATTCGCCACTGTAAGACTCGTACAGGATGCTCCTCGTACGTATGATCATCCGCGATCTCAATTTCATCGAACTGAAGTATGTGGCTCGGATCGGCAACATACTTCTGCAACCGAGGGACGTGAAACACATTATGAACTCGGCTCAAAGCCAGAGGTAAAGCCAATCGATAAGCCAGACTGACTACTCGATCCAAAATCTCAAATGGTCCAATGAATCTTGAACTCAACTTTCTTCTCTTCCCGAAACGGAAAGTACATCGACTGGGGATACCTTGACCAAAACGTGGTCACCCGCCTCGAACTCTAATGGTCGACGATGATTATCTGCATATGATTTCTATCGACTCTGGGCGGTCAACAAACGACTCCTGATCAACGCTACCTTCTCGCGGGCAGATAATAGCATATCTGGCTCATTGCCGATTGATTCGCATAAGTCATCCCAACATAAGGGAATTCGACAACGATGACCGTATAAGGCCTCATAAGGTGCCATCTTAATCGAAGCATGCCAAATGTTGTTGTATGTGAACTCAATCAACGGTAGTTGGGCTTCCAATCATCTTTCCAGTCGAAAACACATGCCCTCAACATGTCCTCCAACGTCTAAATAGTTCGCTCTGATTGTCCGTCGGACTGAGGGTGAAAATCTGTGCTGAAATTTAGCTGAGTTCCCATGGCACGATGAACGGATTTCCAAAAATGTGACACGAATCATCCGTCACGACCAGAAACGATACTCTTAGGAGTATCATGTAATCTCACGATCTCTTTGATGAACAATTGGGCAAGTCTCTCAGGACCCCACGTATCCTTAATCTCAAGGAAATGAGCTGACTTAGTTAAACGGTCCACAATTACCCAAATCGTATTCATTCCGCGACGAATCGTTGGCAAACTCATGATGAAGTCCATTGAAATATCCTTCCACTTCCACTCTGGAATAGGGAGCGGTTTTAGCATACCCGCCGGTCGCTGAAGTTCTATCTTGACTTGCTGACAGGTCAAACATCTCGAAACAAATTCTGTGACTTCTCGTTTCATATTACTCTACCAATAATTTTGTTTCAAGTCTTTGTACATCGTGCTATATCCCGGGTGAATGGAATAAGGGGTAGCATGGGCCTCTCTCAAAATCGAGTTTTTTAACTCATCATCCGCCGGAATGCATAACCGGTTCTTAAATCGCAAAAGTCCATCCTCATGAACTACAAACCCAGAGGCTTTCCCCTGAGCCACATCCTCTCGAATGCAAAACAAAAATGGGTCTGAAACCTGACTTGTTCTGATCGCCTCCTCCAGCGGCAATGAAATTTCTAGCATGCAAAGTTTCCCTTGCACTCGCTGTAACCAGACCTCGATCTCGGGTCTTAGGAATTCCTGTTGAAGTTCCTTCTGAGCAGTCAAACAAGCATTTGCTCCTGAACGGACTTACGGCTCAAGGCGTCGGCGACAACATTCGCCTTACCCGGGTGGTATTGTATCTCAATATCAAAATCCTTAATCAGTTCCAACCACCATCTCTGTCGCATGTTTAACTCATTCTGAGTAAATATATACTTTAAACTCTTATGATCGGTGAAAATCTGACAAGTGACGCCACAGAGGTAATGACGCCAAATCTTCAATACGAAAACCACGGCCGTTAGCTCCAGGTCGTGGGTCGGATAATTGACCTCATAAGGCCCCAGTTTCCGTGAAGCATAAGCAATCACCTTCCCGTTCTGCATTAATACACATCCAAGACCGTGTCCAGACGCGTCACTATAAACCACGAATCCTTTCGTCCCTTGTGGTAAAGAAAGTACAAGCGCTGAAATTAAACGGATCTTGAGCTCCTCAAAACTCTGCTGACACGCGTCAGACCACGTGTATTTCTTATCCTTCAGCAAAAGGCTCGTCATAGGTTGAGCGATTTTAGAAAATCCTTCCACAAATCGCCGGTAATAGCCTGCTAATCCGAGAAAGCTTCGGATTTCCTTAACATTCTTCGGAGGTTGCCAGTCTCGGATAGCCTCTGTATTCTAAGGGTCGACACGTACCCCGTCTTATGAAATCACATGTCCGAGAAACGTCACCTCGGACATCCAGAACTCGCATTTGGAAAGTTTCCCATAGAGTTTCTCTCGTCTAAACACGTCGAGAACCTAATGAAGGTGAAGTTCGTGCTCATCTCGGTCACGAGAATAAATCAAAATGTCATCTATGAAGACAACCACGAACTGATCTAAATAGTCGATGAAAACACGATTTATTAACTCCATGAATACTGCAGGCGCATTAGTTAACCCAAACAACATCACTACAAATTCGTAATGCCCATAGCGTGTTCGAAACACCGTTCTTGCGATATCCAACTCTCGAATTCGCAACTGATGATACCCGGATCTTAAATCGATCTTGGTAAATACTGAAGCTCCCTGGAGCTGATCTAAGAGATCATTGATGCGGTGTAGGGGATATTTATTCTTGATCGTCACTCTGTTCAGCTCCCGATAATCAATGCACAAGCGAAAAGAACCATCTTTCTTCTTGACAAATAACACTGGTGATCCCCATGGGGATGCACTCGGTCGGATATAACCTTTCGCGGTCAATTCCTCCAGTTGATTCTTCAGTTCCTTCATTTCGGTCAGGGCCATACGATACGGTGCTTTCGATATTGGGGACGTACCAGACTCCAACTCTATTCGTGAATTCCACATCTCTCTGTGGAGGTAAACCAGGTAACTCATCTGGAAATACATCGGCGTATTCTCTCACTACATGGATATCCACCAACGTCACTGATGATTTCTCGGTCTTGGTCATATAGCACCAATAACCGACACACCCCTGATTGAGTAACTTCAATGCTTTCATCATATTAATAACTTTTCCGGAACGGCTGGGTTATCCCCCTGAAATACACACTCGACTCCATCGTCTGAAATGATAGTGACCATACGCTTACGGATACTAAGGACGACATCATGACGATCCATCCAATCAATACCCAAGGTTACGTTGTCTTTAGGTAAGTCCACCACAATTAGGTCCGCCAACCATTCACGACCATTAGGCTGAATCGGGCTGTTCTTAACTTCATGATTTCCGATAATTCTTCTACCGTCTGGTAGACCAATGATATAAGGTTCGCAACTAGTAGCACTATCTAGGTGTAGTCTACGCAAACATGACTCGGAAATGAATGAATGTGATGCGCCAGTATCAAAAAGAGTACACACAGGTTGAGATAGAATTTCTAATGTACCTGAGATCATTCGGGCCTTCAGATCGTCGGTCCTCTTCATCTCATAAATTCGGGGCTTGCCCGTCCCTGAACCGGATGCTCTTGTCTGATAATTATGGGTTCCGCCTTTATTTGCTCCCGTTATCTTATACGACGCGGACTGAGTAGCCTAATTCTGAATAGCCGACTGCTTCGGGGTCTAAGATGCCGTCGGAGTAGGTCTGGAATCTCTTCGGCAGAAACGAGCCTTATGTCCGGCAATCCCACAAGTGTTACACGTGATGGTCTGCCTCGGACACTTAGTGCTGTAATGACCCTGCTCTCCACAGTTCAAATAGGTGATGGCCGAACTGGCCGCTCGGGACTGAGATTCCGCAGGTTTAGGCGCCATAGGGGGCCTCTCAGAAAAAGTAGAGCCCGTACAAGGCATCTTGAAGGTTGCCCGACTGCCCTCGGACTGATTATGATTCTTCGATTTCTTGCCAGCAGATGAAGTTTGTTGCTTAGCAATTTCCTTAGCAGTAAGTTCATAAGTAAGAGCTTTCTCAATGAATTCGGCCAGGGTGGCGCAATGATGATTAAGCAATTGCATCCGCATACGAGGTTTCAACCTCTTACTGAAGTACTTGATTTTATCCGCCTCGGAGTGGATAACTGATGAGGCAAAGGGAAGTAGCTCTTGAAACTTCTCGGTGATGGCAAGAACATCTTCTTCCGCTGAGGGATCGGGACTGAGTAATTATGATAACTTGGCCTCCCTGAGTGGGGCCGGATAATATCTTTCCAACATAAGGTCTTAAACTGGGCCCAAGTGCAAGATCCGTCGGTGGGCTTCAGAGATAGCCACCAAGAGTGAGCGCTCTTACCCAGATAGTAAGCCGCAACTGAAACTTTGTGCCCTTCGGGGCACTCCACCATAGCAAATAGTTTCTCAAAATGTTCAAACCAGTGAATAATATCCGCCGGCTCAGATGAGCCCTCAAAAGTAGGTGGCCTCTGGCGAGAGATGTCGCCGATTATGTTGCTCACACTCCTCTCTTGCCTCTGAGGTGGTGACGGAGGAGCCTGTTGATTCTGAGTGGTTGAATTCTACATCGTCTCCATCAGACGTGCCATCTGAGTCATTTGGGCCATCATTCCCTACATAAATATGAATGGGTCAACCCGAACACCTTCCGATTGGGCTGTACCTCGGGTACGACTCCCTGACAGTGAATGATTATCTCCTTGTGAATGAGTAGCATCGTCATCTGAGTTGGCAGCATCACCACCCGTTGAACTAATGACCTCCCTCACGTTCGTGTGTGTATTCACACGAGCTCTCGGGTTTCCGCCCGCACTGCAGCCTCTTCCCCTGTGTCCTCTGACAGCTCTATCCATACTGAAGTAGGAAAGTCACATGATAATTATAGATCTCGCATGAATATCGCATTATGATTACATTATGAAACGATAATAATGAGCATACACGCCCTAACACAATGAACGCATTAATAATGCAGTAAAATGGTCGTCGACGTTATGCCGGGATATGATAAGATTGCATGAAAGATCAACTGAGGTGACATGATTATTTGATGAAATTCCTGAAATGATTATCTTGAACAAGTTAACAAGATTGCTAATACGATCCACGAGATCAATAACTGAATAATGAGATTGACTGAGTGATTAATGAGTTGACATGATCGACACGATCCCAAAAGAAAATGATGAATGAGGATTGTTGACTAATGAATGATGAATGAGTGATTCTTATTGCCAGAAATTATACCATGGCGTCAGAAATCATACCGTTCTTTTGGTCTGAGGGCCTTGGCGCTTGCACAGGTCACACGTGACGCGAAAGTCCAGTGATACTAGTATGATGAATGATGATTTCAATGAGACATGACTCGGAAGGGTAGTATTCAAAACCACGCTCTGATACCAACTCTGTAACACCCCAAACTAGGCGACTATTACAGTGCCGTGGACCCCCAACTGGGACACACCAGGCAAATGAAAAATAATGATTTAAATAATATAACTGTAGTACCGAACCACATTATATTACCAATTACTCCGATGAGGAGTTTTAAGTACAATAAATCCAGGAATACAGAATACAAATATCTCATATGAATATGAAATATACAATACTAAATGAAATGAAAATCCAAACGGAAATTGCAGTGGAAAATACATATGAAGAAAACATGAATAACTGAAAGGACTGGGCCCCCTACTAGTATCACTGGGACTCCTCGCCATCAACGTTCTCTTCTCGTGCCTTTGCCTTGCCATGACCTAAAAACAACATCCCCAACGGTGTCAGTTACACAAAACAACAATCCTCAAGAGTTGAAGAAATTCAATAATCACATGACTTAATTATGAAATGAGGGCTGAAAGAGGGGCGTCATAGTACACTTGAGGTGGGACGTGCAAGTGCACAAGTAGCTGAGTGTTCGGAAACTGCATATACGCACACACTTGGCCTAATTAGTCTCACGGAGGCACGTTACCGTGTGCACAGTCCAATGTGTCCAGAAATCCGCATATACACATGACCATAGTGTGCCCGACTAAAAATTCCAAACGTATACCACCCAAAACGCAATACGATCCCGGAAGGTCACAAGAACAAAAGAGACCACACTGAATGATAATGAATAGAAGTCCGACAAGGGTCAAGAATGACTCACTGTGGTAAATTAATAACGCAATGAGTGATAGCTCAAATGAAATGATTGGAACCGTCGTTCCTCGTGAATTAAAAGATTAGTTTGATAATTACAAGCCGCAACAATATTGATATACTATGAGTGAATTTTATGTATGAATGAACAACAACGAAAGAAATGATTATCCTTTTAACCGAGCAAGAATTTACTTGCCTCAAATCTAGTGATGAAATGTCCTTCCTCAAACAAACGTCCCTAATGGAATTATAGGTCGCTCGAACAACCTTGAATAACACAATTACCAATAATTCGCTTAATAAACGTATCAAATATGATCATAACCAACTCAAGAAGCCGGTACATCAAACCCGGACTTATTGGGGGTATTTTAACAAACATGTTGTAAACAATATTCACTGGTTTACAACCAAACTCAATTATATCGATATCAAGCCTCCAATGAGCGATTCCATACAACAAAACATCCTCAATAAAAACAATAATCCAAAAGGAATACACAAATTGAGATTTCAATGACATCTAATCGAAACCCCCAATTCCAAAACCCACATTCAAAGTGTTCTTGAACAATTCCTCAATAATCCAAAGATAGTTCATAGACACTCATAATCATATGTATAACTCTTCATATATCATGATTACAACACCCAAAACATCATAGTCATCTCAAAATCAAAATCTAAGGTTTTGAAGAAAATACCTTTGAAGATCCAAACTCTTCGATCCGTCGAACTCGTGTTTAATCGACCTTCCCAAGCTCCATAATCGAAAATAAGTGATTAGAACACGAACACACAAGTGTTTGGATGATGAAAAATCTCTCTCAAGAACCTCCCTCTCGGAACCAAGTGAAGAAATGAAGAAAATGAAGGCAAAAGACCCGTCCAAAACTTTAAATACTGTAATACTCGAAATTCTAATGTGTATTTTGAACCTTGTGCCATTGTATATGTTGTATTTGGTCTGAGTATTATCCTTCATATTTCATGATCTAGTACCGTTGAGCGTATGATTTCATGAATGATGTTGTTTATAACTGTATTTGTGCACTTGTAGCGCACGCTAATGTCTGAGCGTAGCGTACGCTAATTGAGTTTCCTAGCGCATGCTATGTATGAGCCTTAGCACGCGCTATGCGTAGTCAACTTGATTAAGACAGGGCGGTAGGTGAGATCAGACCGCGGATCTTTGTCGGGATATGTCGGAATGAATCTGGATGGCTTTTGGAAAAGTCGAGTCAACGGTGCTTAGCGCACGCTACTGGTATGAGGATAGCGCACGCTAGAGTTGAGTACAGTGAGGTCAGTAAAGCTTCGTATGGTCGTTAGCGCATGCTATATTGAGTGGTAGCGTACGCTAATTGCTGTACTTAGCGCACGTAAGGGATGTTTAGCATATGATAAGCCGAGACCGGACAGAGACAGTAGACTGCAAGCCCGTTAGCGCACGCTAATCAGGAGCAGTAGCACGCGCTAATAACATTTTCTATAAATAGGACATCACCTAACTTTATTTTTTCAGTTTACACCTCTTCCCACACCCGATTTCTGAGACTTCGAGAGTTACTCCTTCCAACCTGAACCTGTATACCAGCCTCTTAACATCACCATTGAAGGCAAAGGGGCTTTGAGGATTGGTGTTCTAGCTTTTGGGCGTAGAGTTCATCAAGTTATTCCAACCTTTCCTTCCGTTTAAGATATGTTACGATTCACCAAGCTAGAATTTATGTTCTTAGCTATACTTTGAGCTTGCTTCGGAAATCATTGGACTAGTTAAAGATCTTATGAATCTAGCACCATATTTCTGAAGATTGGAACCCGATTATACCTTGTTTTCCCCTCGTTGTTAAGAGTGTTGATCGAGCCTTGATGGATAAAAACCCTAGGGTGTAGTATCCTAAGTTTGTTTTGAATTATGAGCATGATTTTAGTAAGATTCTAAGAATTGCCGTGATGTTCCACCGATGATAATTCATGTTTGATAGAGGTGTTTGATTTGACAAGGTTCTTCATGTTCATGCTTGTAATGAATCGGCTATGTCAATGAAATCAACCCGGATCACTGTAGTACCGTTTTCTTGCGTAGTACATTTGGTATGCTTGTATCTTGAGTCACACTTGTGGTATGAATCGTAAGAGCCAAACATATGGGAGTCGGGAATTGAAACCAATATTGAAGTCTAGATTTTGATGACTTGTATATCCTTGAATCCTTAGACATCGATATGTCGCCTCCGATGTGATCATTCGACTCATATGAAGCATATCACTATTTCCGGCTCAGCTTTCATCAAGCATACTAACCGCGAACCGGTCTTACGTCATTATTACGTGATTTTAATTTAGAATATTCGGTGATCATACGTTAGTTTCGAGTAGTATGTTAAGTTCCTTGTATTTCTTTTGAACAAGGTCCGAGCCTTGCATAGGGGTTGATCGAGGGGCGGTGGCCTTCGGACACGTGACATTCATTGGAGTATTTTATTCTTGCCATTTTTGAGGCAAGTATCGTATTTTGAAATTGGTTTATATTGGAATGTTGATCATGCATACGATTTATTCATGTTGTTGAACATGAGATTAATTTCTTTGAATTGTTATGGTATTCGTTATTGATTCCTTGATTGTTCACGTCGATGAACGTATTGATTTGCATATGTGTATGCATACTTGCACTGTTTATGTTGTAAATGATCCAAGGGGATCATGAGGATCTATGCTGAGGGCGCTGGATCAGATGTCCACCATGTGTTGGTCCGACAGGATCATCATGGGGATCTATGCTGAGGGCGCTGGATCGTTGGACGGGTTTTCCACCATGCGTTGGTCCGACGGGATCATCATGGGGATCTATACTGAGGGCGCTGAATCGTTGGATTACCCTGTATTGTGTTGATGGAATCATGAGGATTCGCATCGTTGGATTCCGGTGACGGAAGTCCGTTTTGTATGTTTTATGATGCATTGTTGATTCATGTATTATGATACTTGTACTAGCATCGTTTTGCTAACCCCTTCGGGGGTGGACATTTGTTTTGATGTTCAGGTAGCCGAGGAGCGGGGAAGCAACCACAGTACCGACATGACGATGAAGTGGCGCAGTGATGTAATTTGATGTTGTCTCGTTTTCCAGTTATTTTTCAGTACTCGAGTACGCGTATTTTGTTGCTGTTTGGAATGATTGTAATAATGAACTCATTGTGGAACTGGTTTTGAATTTTAACCTCAATGACACTTTAGAATTATTTTCTGTATTTCTCAAATTAGCCTTGTAAATTCTTATATAAAGGATTTACGGCGCTGTAATTATTCCGAATATATTGGGGTGTTACATATTATGGTATCAGAGCTAAGATTCATGGATATCTTGGCAGTCGGGTTTTAGTTGGGTCTGTTAACGTTGTTCGATTTATTGATTGTCATAACAACACTGCTCAGCCAGCGTCGCCATGTGGACCGTGGTTGTAAGTTTCCTAATCTCTTATACTACCATTTTATTTAGTTTCGGTTTTGTGATTATTGACGGACTTTCTTTTAGAAAATTTTGCCATGGATATTAAGTATTTGTGTTTATAGTATGTTGAGGGGAGGCCGTGGACGCGGTCGTGGACGCGGACGTGGTAATGCGAGACAGGAGGATTCAGCGTCTACCCTAGAATTATCGGCTAGTCGAACCGATTCCCATTCTGGAGGACAACAGGGATCAGCGAATGATAACGCAAATCTTAACATGCCGGGAGTGCTTCAACAGGTGGTTGCTCAGAAAAACCAGTTTGCTCAGGTAGTTGACCGCATGCAGACGACAATGGGACAGCAGCATAACGAGGATAATCGGGGAGATAAATGGCTTATCGAGGTGGTCAAATTGCACCCTCCAAAATTTGACGGTTCTGCTGAGACACTTACTTGGGATCACTGGCTGAAGGAGTTAGAGAAGATCTTTGCAGGGATTAACTGTCCTGACGACCAAAAGGTTCCGATCGCCCAGTATCTCCTGACTGGGGAGGCTTTCGACTGGTGGGAGGCCATTCGACCTGAGGATCATAATGCTGACTGGACGAAATTCAAATTAATGATGGAAGCGCAATATTTTCCTCGCTCAGTTAGAGAGGCCAGAGTCCGAGAGTTTTTCTCACCGCAGAATTCGGAGGCATCTGTGACAGATATAATCAAGACTTTTAATCACCAGCTGACCTGCGTGCGGCATTTGGTCAGAACCGAGGCAGAAAAGATTTTCCATTTCGATATGCGGATGAAGCCGGAAATTCAGCAGTATATGTCCGGATTCGAATGTACTACCTTGCGACAGTGTCAGGACAAAGCGCTGGCCTACGACATGAAAGAGGCGGCAGTGGACAAATCGATGGAAGCAAAGAAGCAGAAAGTGTCCGGCAACTTCACGGAGAACAAGAGTAGTGGGCCCCGCAAGGGCCAGTCTTCATTTTATTAATCTAGGAAACCTCCGCATCCTTCTCGAGGTGGAAAGAAGTTCCGGGCAGCATCAACAGTTTCAGATGCAGCGAGGAAGTGTTATAACTGTGGCAAAACAGGGCATGTTCGACGTGATTGTTACGCACCTGCTGTGACCTGCTTCGAGTGTGGACATGAAGGGCATCGTGCGACGTTTTGTGTAAATGCGACTAGATCTAATGGTACGCGCACTCCTGCACCGGTTCCGAAGGATACAAGTGTGAACCAGACGCAGCAAAGTGGTTTCCAGCAGCAGAATGTCGGGAAAAGAGAGGCGTCCAGTGCTGGGTCCATTCCTCCGCGCATTTACGAGATGAGGAAGTCAGATGATCAGAACACTGCTGTTGCATCAGGTACGATTAAGATCCTTTTGCAACCAGTTAGTGTCTTATTCGATTCAGGATCTATGCATTCTTTCATATCTTTGAACTATGTTAATCGTTTGAAAATCTCATGTTTACATGATTGTGAGCCTTATATTGTGGGATTACCAAGTGGAGAGAGAATTGTGGGAACCCTGGAAACTAGAGATTTTCCAGTGTCTATAGGAGGGAGAGATTGGCCATCAAATCTTATTGTAGTCGACATCCATGGTGACGATTTAATTCTCGGAGACGATTGGCTAAATCGTTATGGGGCCATTTTAAATTACCGGAAGAGAGTTATTTCGATCATTGCTGACGACGGATCCGAACATTTATTCAAAGGATGGAGACCGGGAAGCTCAGGAAAATTGATCAGAGTCATGAAGAAGGAGTAGAAATCTCATCTATCCCAGTTGTGAACGAATTCTCAGACGTATTCCCTGACGAACTACCCGGGTTACCTCCGTGGAGAGAAGTAGAGTTTAATATCGAATTAGAGCCTGGAGCCGCTCCTATTTCGAGAGCACCATACCGTATGGCGCCAACCCAGATGTACGAATTGAAGAAGCAGCTTGAGGAATTATTGCAGAAGGGTTTCATCCAACCTAGCGTTTCTCCTTGGGGAGCACCCGTTCTCTTTGTCCGGAAGAAAGATGGATCCCTTCGATTGTGTATCGATTACAGGGAGCTAAACAAGGTGACGATTAAGAACAAGTATCCATTACCTCGGATCGACGACTTATTTGACCAACTGCAGGGGGCAAGGGTATTCTCGAAGATCGACTTGAGATCAGGATACCAACAATTGCAGATCAAGGAATTGGATATACCGAAATCTGCTTTCAGATCCTGGTACGGGCATTATGAATTTGTGGTGATGCCATTCGGACTTACCAATGCTCCTGCGGTATTTATGCAATTGATGAATCGGATATTCTTAGAATACTTGGATAAGTTCGTTGTCGTTTTCATTGACGACATCTTGATCTATTCGAAAGACCCAGAAGAGCATGCAGAGCACTTGCGTATCGTTTTGAGTACTTTGAGGAATGAACAGCTTTATGCGAAACTTTCTAAATGCGAGTTCTGGCTTAAGGAAGTAGTTTTCCTTGGGCATGTGACATCAGCTGACGGAGTACAGGTAGACCCGAAGAAATTCGAAGCAATATTAGAATGGGAATCTCCTAATAACGTGAAAGAAGTCCGAAGTTTCTTAGGACTTGCTGGATATTATCGCCGTTTTGTAGAAGGATTTTCCAAAATTGCTCGTCCACTTACTCAGCTGTTGCAGAAGACTCAAAAATTCGTGTGGAATGAGAAATGCCAGGCTAGCTTTGATGAACTTAAGAGAAGACTGATGACATCACCTATACTAGCGTTACCAGATGGAACTGAGGGATTCATGGTATACAGCGACGCTTCAAATCAGGGTCTGGGATGTGTGTTGATGCAAAAGGATAGGGTGATTGCCTATGCCTCTCGACAGTTGAAACCGTACGAAGTTAATTACCCGACTCATGATCTGGAGTTAGCAGCTGTGGTCTTTGCTTTGAAAATTTGGCGACATTATTTATACGGCACTCATTGTCAGATCTTTACAGATCATAAGAGCCTCAAGTATATTTTCAGTCAGAAGGAATTAAACATGAGGCAGAGAAGGTGGCTGGAATTGATCAAGGATTACGATTTGGAAATCTTCTATCATCTAGGCAAAGCAAACGTGGTAGCTGATGCACTGAGCCGCAAACCTATTTCTCTTCGAGTGTTGGAAGCGCTTACGTCCCAAACCAGCATTCATCGAGAACTGATTCGTGAAGGAATCAAAGTATGGTCACAGGGAGTCCAAGGGCAACTGTGTGTGATGGAACTAGCTTCGTCGTTGGTTGAAGAAATCAAATCTATGCAGTTAGATGATTATCTGATTCTTCGATTATGTGGCGAAGTGAACAAAGGGAAGGCCCTAGGATTCGTGATACAGGATGATGGAGTTCTGAGATTTCAGAGTCGACTTTGCGTTCCCGATGATGATGTTTTGAGACAGACAATTCTGAAGGAAGCTCACAGCGCACCCTATTCTATTCAACCGGGCACCAGTAAGATGTATAAGGATCTAAAACAAAATTTCTGGTAGGGGAATATGAAGAAGGACGTAGCGGAATACATTTCGAAATGTTTAACCTGTCAGCAGGTTAAGATTGAACATCAGCGACCTGCCGGAATGTTGAAGCCACTTCCGATTCCTGAGTGGAAGTGGGAGGATATATCAATGGACTTTATCACCAGTATACCGAGGACTAGGGCAGGGATGAACATGATTTGGGTGATAGTTGATCGACTAACCAAGTCGGCTCATTTCCTGGGTATTAAAGACACTTGGGGACCCGAGAAATTGGCAGGAGTGTTTATTACATAGATAGTCCGATTGCATGGAACGCCGAAGACCATTATTTCGGATCGAGATGGTCGCTTCGTATCGCACTTTTGGAAGGCAGTCCATAGGGCTTTGGAAACCGAGCTGAACTTTAGCACGTCTTATCATCCTCAGACGGACGGTCAGTCCGAAAGGACTATTCAGACAGTAGAAGACATGCTTAGAGCTTGTGCCTTAGATTGGTCAACTGATTGGGAGGTTCATTTTCCCTTGATTGAATTCACCTACAACAATAGTTGGCATGCTTCCATTAAGATGGCACCGTTCGAAGCGTTGTATGGGAGAAGATGTAGATCGCCCCTGTGTTGGGATGATTCTTCTGACTTGATTGGTACGGAACCAGAATTGATAGTTCAGACTCAAGAGAAGGTAGCTCTAATTCGGGAAAGGCTGTTGACTGCCCAGAGTCGACAGAAGTCTTATGTAGACGTGCGTCGTCGCCCGTTGGAGTTCGACATTGGGGACCATGTGCTGTTCAAGGTTTCTCCTACTCGGGGAATTTTTCTATTTGGGAAGAAAGGGAAGCTGAGTCCGAGATATATTGGACCATTCGAGATGCTTGAAAGAGTTGGGGAGTTAGCATACAGGTTGGCCTTACCACCATCGCTGAGTCATGTTCACAATGTGTTTCACGTATCCCAGTTACGGAAGTATGTACCAGATTCCAGTCATATCATTGATTTCGGCGAGATCGAGATAGCTAATGACGGCACCTTCGAAGAGAAACCAATCAAGATACTTGAGAGTCGGATCAAACAATTGAGGAATAAACCAATATCCTTGGTTAAAGTGCAATGGTCACGACACAGAGTCGAGGAGGCCACTTGGGAAACGGAGGATGGTATGAAGACTAGATATCCGGAGTTATTTTCATCTTAAGTTTCGGGACGAAACTTCTTCTTAGGGATAGAGGATGTAATACCCGAGATTCTAATGTGTATTTTGAACCTTGTGCCATTGTATATGTTGTATTTGATCTGAGTATTATCCTTCGTATTTCATGATCTTGAGTGTATGATTTCATGAATGATGTTGTTTATAATTGTATTTGTGCACTTGTAGCGCACGCTAACGTCTGAGCGTAGCATACGCTAATTGAGTTTCCTAGCACACGCTATGTATGAGCCTTAGCGCGCGCTATGCGTAGTCAACTTGATTAAGACAGGGCGGTAGGTGAGATCAGACCGCGGATCTTTGTCGGGATATGTCGGCCTAGGATCGGGGCTAAACTACTGGTCCCATCCGAGGCCTCCATAGACCCTCCCGGACTGGTCATAGTTAAAAATCAAAATCACGCACATGCATCGCCTAGGACCGGGGCTAAACCACTGGTCCCATCCGAGGCCTCTATGGACCCTCCTGGACTGGCTAGCTAACAAGCTCGTGAATCAGGAGCGAAATCACAGATTCCTCCGAGGCCCCGTCGGACTTAAGAATTAAGTTAAATTCATATCATACATATTAAACTTGATGAATTATCCCGTGCATGGTATGGGAAGATATACTAGTAGGAGTTATTGCCCGAGATTTGTGATCATACATACAAAAGTGTCGCTTTGTGCATGATTTTCGCTTATGCCTTCTAATATAAAAAATTTGAGCAGTCATTAGTCTAGGAGTGTCAATCGGGTCGGGTCGGAAAAACCCATTCCCGAAAGCTCCCAAAACCCCTTCCCGTTAGGATAGGGGGTGATGATTTATCTTTGGGGTCGAATATTCTCTCGTCTTATCGACTTGTTTTCGTTTTATATTGGGATATGTATAATATTTGAGGTGAAAGAAAGATAATAAAATATATAATCATAAAATATGCCCTAACTAAAATGGTTTGTCGAACCGAATCATGGTAAAAGTGAAACTAAATATGTAGACATAATAAACCAATCTAAAAATAAAAAAAATATAGCAATTTGAAATTAGATAATCCAAGTCCGCTAGCGCTAGTGGGGACTAGGTAATCTGTAAGAGCAAAAGTTACCAAGAAGAGTTTGGGGACGGAGGCAGTGTAGTATCAAATTTAGGTCATAGAATTGTGAATGGCAATGTCGCCGTCAAAGATGTCGCCGTCGTTGTTCTTTGCCGCCACAAGTTTGTGGAGAACCCCGAGGTTCTGATGCAGCGAAGAAGAGAGTGGTTAAGATCTTATGGAAAATACGGGATGGCGACGACGCCCAATTCGTGGGGTCGTCTCACGGTTGGATAGCTCTATTCGAGCGGCGCTCCAAACGCATCATCCTATGGAATCCCCTCAATGGCATCCAAATCAAGCTCCCACCCCTTGAATCGCTACGTGGCCTTCCGCATTCATCGCTATGGGTAACCAAGGTGAATGCTCGTCTTCATCTCCCGGAGGTAAAGCTTGTCGGGCCGTGATGATCTCTGCCCGGAGACACGCTCCGGTTCTGCTCTCTGCAATCGACTTGAAGAATGGACCCCAATCGGCGACCTTCGATCGATTACGAGAGGATAGGCGACCGGGAAGGCGCCACCGCGACATCGACTTCTCAAACTCCTGCGAAGACGTGGTTTACGGAGGTTCGTGAAGCGTTCTACGATCAAGCCGTGTAAATTCATTTGGACACTTTGATTTACGTTGTCAAAGTGGACACTTGGGCTCGAGATCTTTCTGCGAAGCGGCAGACTCGGAAAGCTTATTTTTATCTAAACAAAGACCTGATGATAAAGAAGTAGAAGTAGGAAAAACATTGGGTTCGGTGATGACGAACCGGTCCATGCTAAAAGACCAAGGTCGTCCGGATCCGCACATTGTTATGTTCGAGAAGGAGACCTACATCGTGATCCGGTTGTGCGGCTGATGAAGTCCGAGAACGAGGCTGTAGACCGAGTCCCCTTGTGTCCGTTTAGGGGGCTGGGGGGCTATTTCCACGCTGAAACTTGTGGTTTCGTTGTTTTCAAGCTCAGCACTACTACTACTACTACTACTACTACTACTACTACTACTACTACTACTATTACTACTACTACTACTACTACTACTACTACTACTACTACTACGACTACTACTACTACTACTACAACTACTACTACTACTACTACTACTACTACTCAGGAGGACGAGGACGGTACTATGGAGATTGTGGATGACCTCGGGGGGCTTGCCATGTTTGTAGGTCTCAACAGCTCCATTGCTGTTCGTGCATCCGACTTTGATGGACTGGACGAGGATTCAATCTACTTTGCTGATTTCAAGAGGATCAAGAGGATCTATGGAAGAAAGGACAATGGATGTTTTGATTATCGGAACAAGGTGGTGACCCCTTTTGCCATTGATGAGGACTACGAGATGGGCGGGGGTAAGTCCCTCTATTACTACGAGGATAAGCTTAAGTCATCGCCTATTTGGTTCTTCCCTCCTCCTCCTGCTGCTGAAATAATATAATATATATGTGCCGGTGCAGGCATTTGTTGATCTTTTTATCTTTTTCAGCATGGATAATGAATTCTCTCTTTAGTGTGTTGTTTAACTTATTAAATGATCTTATATATGAATCTAGCTTATTTTATGGATGGATGTGATAGAATTGGGTGTCCTGATTCAACAACTTTAAGCTTGAACAAATTGTATAGTCAAACTATACATCTGTTTAGCCATTCACAATCACTAGAGAATGCCCAAGTTTGGTTTGTTTCACAAACGAGCATTGATATACAAGGTCGAACGAACTTGTAAGGAGTTGCGGAGGGAGGGAGGGAGGGAGGGACTTCCAAGCCTATAAGCACAAATAATGATTGAATATATGTATGTATAGCCTCATGGGATTATAGAAAGATATAAATATTAGAAAGGGAGCTTGTAATCTTCTCATCAAGAAATTATCTATATATATGTGGCGACGGCAGACCCACCGGCGACAGCAACCCGGCGGTTGTGGCCACTTGATTGATGAGCTGTCCGACGGGGAAGAGGGGGAGGGATTTGCTCCATTAGAATATAATGAAGAAAATGAAAATGATTACGTTGGGGTTGATAAGGAGGAATAGGCCTATTTGATAGACAGAATTTTTGTTTATGCTTATGATTTTGTGGATTTAAGCTTGAAACTTATGTGTTATGGAGTCTAGGGACTTGAGATTTATGAGTTTGTGTGTGCATGTTTGTCTTGAAACTCATGTTTTGTGATATTTTATCATTTCTTATTGGTTAAATTCTTGATTTTGGGCATATGTATTATATTTTATATATTTTGCTAAATTTCCGCCATAACCCGCCATATGTTTGCATCGATCAAAATGGCACCTTTCGAGGCACTTTATGGTAGGGAGTGTAGATCGCCATTATGTTGGGATGAGGCTTCGGAGCTAGTCGGAACGGAACCGGATATGTTGATGGAGACTAAGGAGAAGATTTCTATTATCATGGACCGGTTGTTGACTGCTCAGAGCCGTCAGAAATCTTATGCTGATACTCGTCGTCGGTGTTTGGAATTCGAAGTGGGAGACCATGTTCTACTCAAGGTGTTTCCGACCAAGGGAGTTTTCCGCTTCGAGAAAAAAGGGAAACTTAGTCCGAGGTATATCGGACCTTTTGAAATTTTGGACAGGGTTGGAGACTTAGCTTATCTCTTGGTGTTGCCTCCAGCTTTGAGTCATGTCCATAGTGTTTTTCATGTTTCTCATTTGAGAAAGTATGTGCCGGATCCAAGTCATATTATCGACTATAGTGAGATTGATGTAGCCGAGAATGTTACCTTTCCGGAAGACCGGTGAAGATCCTTGAACGTTGTGAGAAACAGCCATCTCGTTGGTTAAAGTGTAATGGTCGAGACATGGAGTCGAGGAGGCGACTTGGGAGACGGAAGAGAAGATGCGATCAGAATACCCCGAACTTTTTATTTCTTAAGTTTCGGGACGAAACTTCTTTTTAGAGGGGGAGAATGTAATACCCACAAATAGAATTAGCGTGCGTTAGCTCATGCCTAGCGTGCGCAATATGCTCCATCCAATAACATCGCCACAAGGTCCAATCGATACGAACATGTTCCGAAGGATATGAAACTCTAGAATCATCAATATCTCGATAATTGCTTACAAGAGCGATTAAAGTGAAGGAACGACAAAGCCAAACGATTCGTTCCGTATTGTTGATTAATCAATGATATATATGACTAATCTTGGTGGTATTCATGTTTTCCCTATGAGTTCATGGTAAATTTCGTGGTGTTTGTGAAATCAAGAGGGTTCGCCCTCGTTGTTGTTTTTGTACGAATTTACATGAATCGTAGGTGGATTTTCGGGTGTCTTCCATTTTCGTACTCGTGTAGAAATGGTTGTGATTGTATTCCTTGAATCATTAGGTTCAGGATTGTCGGTTCCTAGCGATCGTGGTTGATTTTCCGTTAACTTTGTCTAGTTGCGGACAATCGAATTTTCAAGACTTACTCAGAATCAAATTACTGGCCAAAGTTACAACGTAAGTTTGTTCAACTTGCCCGGCCCTAGCATTACTACAATTTTATGTCTTCATTATATATCGATTATTTGTGCCAATTATGATGATGTAGATGTTGTGAATTTGTGTGTATATATATATATATATATGTGTGTGTGTGTGTGTGTGTGTCTGTGTATGAACTGTGAAAAGTTATGACGTTCGAGTGGGAACAAATAGAAATTGAAAATGAACATTCGTTTCGCATCCGGATAGTGGGGGTGTACACCAGGATATTGAGGGTGGTAGAAATTGCACTATCCGAATATTGGGGATATGTGTTTATGTGCTCTTATATGTGTGTTGTATATAATATTTCTCTCTCTCTCTCTCACTCTCTCTCTCTCTCTCTATATATATATATATATATATATATATGTGTGTGTGTGTGTGTGTGTGTGTGTGTGTACGCTGATGCTTTTGGACTACAAGTCTATATATGTGAACATATGAATTGTGATGTGTTATGACTAACCAAGATATGGGCTGGTATTGTTATATTTGCCAGTTGCAGGGACTTCGATGTAACACCCCCAAACCACTCGGGAATATTACAACACCGCAGACCCTCTCCGTGAGGATCTACTAGGCTAAATACAGAAAATCACAACCACGCAATACATGCCGACATGGCTAAATAACGATCTGTTAGACCGATTTGGTCTTTTACCACAACATACACATCAAACATACATAACTCTTTCTCAACACTCCCATACGAAGGGAAAACACCACAACGGAAAGACAAAACAACAAGACTTTACCAAAATACTCAACATTGGTCTTCACGTGATTAGTATCGTCTTCTTCCATCATTCTTCGTATTGACCCGGTGAATATCTCCCCAAGAACATACAAGTACCTGGACGCAATACAGACATCCACCCCCGAATACTCGGGGTTACCAAAACTCCACTGTTTTGCTAGTGCAAATATAAAGTGCCAATACGAGCTATACATAACATACTCCAAGAATATAATAACTATATTAATTCCACAATTCAACCCAACGAAGACTTCCCGAGATATTTCATTGGATAAAGTAGTTCAACCGTAAAAAGTTGGAATGAGACATGTAGACTCTTTGAAAAGCATCTAAAGATTCTCGGGAGTTTTTAAAAAAGCATTTTTGGACTAATGAATTCTCAACTTTGCAAAACCACATAGGGACACGGGCCAAAGAATTGTTTTTGTTCAAAAATACCTATCCGGTCACAAAACACGGGGTCCACGACCCAATCATGCACATCACATACTTGAGTGAATAACCAAATGGTCACACTAGATACACAACCAAACCACAATGCACGGAAACAATCACAAGGCCCGCATCCTTATGCCAAAAATATCACAACCAAGAAACGAATCATATACGACACTTATACTGATGTCATTCTAGCCAAGTACCAAGACCCTACATATGACGTATCTCACATCGGGAATTATAGTATTATGATACTCCATACATATCACAATTATCGAAAACAACATCATCACAAAACAACAACGGGGGCTGTACAGGTACTGCTCCTCACGCGAGAAACATACCTCTCCCCAGAAAGTCCTCATCAGGCCTCTCTGGTTGTACAAACCCTGCCAAGTGGACTGCAGAAGCCTCAGTCTATGGAACCCAGGGGACCCTCGCTGGTTCTACTTGGCACACGACTACAAGTCGCACTTTCAGAAATCATCACTTTCCACAACATACTTTCACAAATTCATTCCCCTGAAGTACATCAAATGTAAATCAAGGTACTTGTTAGAAATGGCCACTATATCCGACACATACTCACATCACACAATATCACATACTCATCAATAACACACATGTCCACACACACACACACACCTCTTGCCAAAAATACATAACCTTAAGTCCACTATCGACATAATCACACACAACGGTACCATACACAAAGAAGATATTCCAATGCACAACACTAATACACATTCTCAGAACAACACATTCGTTCACAAACACACAAGTAGATTTTAAAGAGAGCATTTATCGAGAATATACCGATTCTTTTATAAGTTCATTACAAACATTCCAATCGCTCACATAGTCAATTACCAACTATTACCGCATGAAGTGTATAGGCAAGATACTTGCCTTGAGTATTTCGACGATTAAATGAGGTTGGTAAAACTCGGACATGAGCTATCAATCCCCAATTTCCGAACCTAAAGTGATCAATATAACAAGACTTGTATCAGGGCTACTGATTTAAATCACAATAACACGTAGAATTTGAATCCATACTCTAAGGGGATTTTTATCGAGCACCTAGCGGCCATTTTGAGTATAAGAAATGATATAGTTGAAAAATTCGATCTCTACCACGCTAGAATCGATGAAAACCACTCAAGAACATCTAAGAACCCAAGGACACCTAAGAATCATCCTAGAAACAAGAACTAATAAGAATCTTTTGAAAGAACTTGAAGAACTTCAAACCACATACCTTGATTCAACCAAGAAATGGATGATTCTTCAAGAACAACCTTGATATCTTGATTCTATAATGCTAGGAACATGTGTATGGCTTGATTTTGGAGTTCAAGATGGAGGATATTAGGTGGAGAATGAAGAAAACTCGAAGGAATGCCCTAGAACACTTCACAAATGAGAGAGATGGCTATTTATACTCATCGGACGAATTTTCAGCTTTCGAGCACTTTCCGGTAGTGTCAAATGACACGGTCGGGTCATGGATCGTGTCACCTGTCCAGAAAGTTTTTGATTTCTAAAATAGTATGACACGGCCCGTGTCAAATGACACGGCCCGTGTCACTGTACCAGGCTGAAATTATAGTCTGCTATTTGGACCATAACTCCTTCATCCGGACTCCGATTGACTCGCCGTTTAAACCATTGGAAATCTAACTCAATTCTCTACAATGCTGAAAAATTTTCGAATTTTCGGATTTTTCTGGAATTTATGGTGAATGTACAAAGTCGAACCTAAATGTGGAAAGGTCGAAATAGTATGCCGTTTAATCCAAAGAAATATCAAAACTCACTTGTATGACAAAAAGTGCTGAACAAACATGTCCAAAATATGTCAATGAACAAAAGCGAGTCACTAGAATCGAAAAAATATATAAATGAAAAATATGGGTATTACATTCTACCCCCCTTAAAAAAAGTTTCGTCCCTGAAACTTAAAACATGAAACAATCGACGCAAGGCAATCTCAGATAACACACGTTATCGGTTGCTGACAACCCACAACGAACCACATGTTGTACGTGATTGCTACCATCCATATCGCTACACCATAACGAACAAAAATCAATATGGTTGACCAACCCGATCAGCACAACAATCAAAACACGAGTTTATCGCTGAACAAATACGAAATTCCAACAGCCCAAAGGTTTGGAAGATCGAATACAAGGACAATTTCCCGAACTTAAGGAAATTACGAAGTGATCTGAATGCTCAAAAAATCACGATACAAAATCAAATGATAACAATTAGATAATAATGATCGAGCAACAACGGTCGAACAATAATGATTGAACGCCAACGATCAAATCGGCCACAATCGAACAACTATGATCGAACAAAAAAAACAACAACAATCGAACAAGAAATCCGAAGTTCACACCCTAACTCAAGGCATTAAAAGAACTTGTAGGAACCACGAGGTGTTAATTTCACACAAGGTTTACAGGAAATCGAAACGAACTTGGAAAGGTCACAACGATAAACAAATCAGTCTGGAACAATATCAAAACTCACTCGGATGACAAAGGCGAAAAATAACACAAGATCAGAAGTATCAACGAACACAAACGAGTCGATAGAGTCGAACAATGCAGAAGCGAAAAAAAATATGAGTATTACACTATATCACCTTTAAAAGAGGTTTCATCCCCGAAACCTAAACAACCAGAACGGAGTGCTAGAATAGCAACCTTCCCGGCAATATTCTCTTGGTCCCGCATCTGATCTCTATGACCATCTGTACCGCGGTCACGACCGCGTCCTCTACCCCTCGGCATACTAAGCAGATACTCACTCAATACGATGGCACAACATATCGACATAAGGTATCTGATAGCAACACGATAAGAGTGCCCACTCTCGATAATTACACGAATACAAAATTTACAATTGCGATACTCGAAACTTGCTATCATAACCAACCATTTAAATAATCACATCAACAAAAGTCTTATGACCCACACCGGTTCAAACACGGCCGTAATAACTATACACCAATAAAATTAACCATTTATAACGTTCTTCTCAAATCCCCACGAGGTATCCATTTAGATAATATCATTTGAAAACCTTTGGAATTCATATATGTATTTTTCCGAAATAAAATTTGAAAATATTTTTGATACCTCGGGCGGCTGTTTTATCAAAACTTGTAAACAAAAGACTTTAACTGTCTCATTTTGAAATTATTTGCAAAACAATATTTCCTTGCAACCGGCATTATCAAAATCACCATGCCACTACGCATCATCATCACCGTTAATAACAAACAAGGTAACCACACAAGATCATTAAACCATTCGTACATGCACTAAACATTTCCACCAATTAATAATCATATTGGAGTGATTCAAGATCAGCGTACGATAACTGGTTCAGTACGGAAAACTTTTCCAAATCCGAGTTTGAAGTTTAAATCGAGTAAGATTTTTCATCTTTCACAATATATTTTTTAAAATAAACATCGTATTGGATTTTGAAATATAGAAATTTTTATGGTGTGATAGATTTTTTTTATTTGAAAATCATATACTCGAATTATTTGAAAATAAAACAATACATTAAAAAATCATTTTTCGAAAATCCTCTCAACACTATTCAAAAATCAAGGACGGTAACAGTTTACAAAATGTCCAAAGGTACTTTAAAACAACTCTTTCAATACCGTCGGGGTTCCATTAGAAAATTCAAGGCCGGCTCGCCAATTTCAAACGATTTTAAAAATCCACATGAAGCCGCCGATTAATCGCACCGTCAAAACATTTTCGAAAATTGATTTTCCACAACTTGGTCAAGTTTATGAAAATTTCAGGAAAGTATTTTCGAACACACACACAACATAAATAATTTTTCAATTCATCAAACACAATCCATTACCATCAAATCCAATCACACGTCAACACCATCTGTCCACATAATTACAGTATCACACAAGCAACCGTCAAAAGATAATTAACATCTAAAACTGAAATCCTACCTCTTAGTAATGAGGACTCTCACAAGTATATCCAGAACGACTTAATGTTCACACCACCAACTTAACCAAACAATAATGTCATCATCACTACATACCTCCGAACCGACAGTCATGAAATCAAAAAGTTGAAAGCAAGAGTCACGTTTTGAGTAAATTTTGTAGACCCCGTTTGAGTTTAAAAAAAATCGCATTTTGAAAAGAAAGACTAGTGTCCAAGATGAAAATGAAATGTCATTTAGTTGAATTCTCAAAAAATTTCGGCCTTGAGGTCATCATACAAAAATCAAAAAAAATTTCCTCCCTTGAAGGATGTTTTTAAAATGAAGTTTACGTGACTTCCTAAAACATTTAAAGCTTTAAAATATCACATTGATAAACTTTCCGTGCGTAACCACACCAAACCATTACTCCTGTAAAAACGATTTATACAAAGATATACATATATATACATATACACCGGCATCACTCTTTATTCCAGTGCATACAAGAATCAGACAAGCATAGGTCACGTATTCACAATTCACATTTAAACACCACTTCACAATATAGAATCACACAAGCTCGTATAACACAAGGCACAATATAGTAGAGAGACTTACATCCACAGGTCGCACGAAGATGATGGCTGCACCTTGATACTAATCACGACCGACATTCCAGACGACGCGTTGTGACAAGACTCAGTCAGACACAATCCGACAGGACAAGACTCAACAATACACGACATGACTCGACAGCCTAGGTTTCCACAACCTAAGCTTCGATACCATATTCTGTAACACCCCCAAACCACTCGGGAATATTACAGCGCCGCATAACCTCTCCGTGAGGATCTACCAGGCTAAATACAGAAAATCACAACAATCTAACACATGCCGACATGGCTAAATAACGACCGGTTAGACCGATTTGGTCTTTTACCACAACATACATATCAAACATACATAACCCTTTCTCACAACTCATACCCGCGCAGGGGTCAGAATACATCAACACTCCCATAAGATGGGAAAACACCGCAATGGAAAGACAAAACAACAAGACTTTACCAAAATACTCAACACTAGTCTTCACGTGATTAGTATCGTTGTCTTCCATCATTATTCGTACCGACCCGGTGAATAGCTTACCAAGAACTTGCAAGTACCTGGACGCAATACAGACATCCACCCCCCGAATACTCGGGGGTTAGAAAAACTCCACTGTTTTGCTAGTGCAAGTATAAAGTGACAATACGAGCTATACACAACATACTCCAAGAATATAATAACTTAATTAATTCCACAATTCAACCCAACAAATACTTCCCGAGATATCTCATTGGATAAAATAGTTCAACCGTAAAAAGTTGGAATGAGACATGTAGACTCTTTGAAAAGCATCTAAAGATTCTCGGGAGTTTTTAGACAAGCATTTTTGGACTAATGAATTCTCAACTTTACAAAACCACATAGGGACACGGGCCGAAGAATTGTTTTTGTTCAAAAATACCTATCCGGACACAAAACATGGGGTCCACGACCCAATCATGCACATCACATACTCGAGTGAATAACCCAATGGTCACACTCCATACACAACCAAACCACAATGTACGAAAACAATCACAAGGCCCGCATCCTTATGCCAAAAATATCACAACCAAGAAACGAATCATATACGACACTTATACTGATGTCATTCTAGCCAAGTACCAAACCCCTACATATGACGTATCTCACATCGGGAATTATAGCATTGTGATACTCCAGACATATCACAATTATCGAAAACAACATCATCACAAAACAACAACGGGGGTTGTACAGGTACTGCTCCTCACGCGAGAAACATACCTCTCCCCAGAAAGTCCTCATCAGGCCTCCCTGGTTGTACAAACCCTGCCAAGTGGACCGCAGAAGCCTCAGTCTACGGAACCTAGGGGACCCTCGCTGGTTCTACTTGGCACACGACTACAAGTCGCACTTTCAGAAATCATCACTTTCCACAACATACTTTCACAAATTCATTCCCCCGAAGTACATCAAATGTAAATCAAGGTACTTGTTAGAAATGGCCACTATATCCGACACATGCTCACATCACACAACATCACATACTCATCAATAACACACATGTCCACACACACACACCTCTTGCCAAAAATACATAACCTTAAGTCCACTATCGACATAATCACACACAACGGTACCATACACAAAGAAGATATTCCAATGCACAACACTAATACACATTCTCAGAACAACACATTCGTTCACAAACACACAAGTAGATTTTAAAGAGAGCATCTATCGAGAATATACTGATTCTTTTATAAGTTCATTACAAACATTCCAATCGCTCACGTAGTCAATTACCAACTATTACCGCATGAAGTGTATAGGCAAGATACCTGCCTTGAGTATTTCGACGATTAAATGAGGTTGGTAAAACTCGGACAGGAGCTATCAATCCCCAATTTCCGAACCTAAAGTGATCAATATAACAAGACTTGTATCAGGGCTACTGATTTAAATCACAATAACACGTAGAATTTGAATCCATACTCTAAGGGGATTTTTATCGAGCACCTAGCAGGCATTTTGAGTATAAGAAATGATATAGTTGAAAAATTCGATCTCTACCCCGCTAGAATCGATGAAAACCACTCAAGAACATCTAAGAACCCAAGGACACCTAAGAATCATCCTAGAAACACGAACTAATAAGAATCTTTTGAAAGAACTTGAAGAACTTCAAACCACATACTTTGATTCAACCAAGAAATGGATGATTCTTCAAGAATAACCTTGATATCTTGATTCTATAATGCTAGGAACATGTTTATGGCTTGATTTTGGAGTTCAAGATGGAGGATATTAGGTGGATAATGAAGAACACTCGAAGGAATGCCCCAGAACACTTCACAAATGAGAGAGATGGCTATTTATACTCATCGGACGAATTTTCAGCTTTCGAGCACTTTTCGGTAGTGTCAGATGACACGGTCGGGTCATGGATCGTGTCACCTGTCCAGAAAGTTTTTGCTTTCTAAAATAGTATGACACGGCCCGTGTCACTGTACCAGGCTGAAATTATAGTCTGCTATTTCGACCATAACTCCTTCATCTGGACTCCGATTGACTCGCCGTTTAAACCATTGAAAAGCTAACTTAATTCTCTACAATGTTGAAAAAATTTCGAATTTTTGGATTTTTCTGGAATTTATGGTGAATCTACAAAGTTGAACCTAAATGTGGAAAGGTCGAAATAGTATGCCGTTTAATCCAAAGAAATATCAAAACTCACTTGTATGACAAAAAGTGCTGAACAAACATGTCCAAAATATGTCAATGAACAAAAGCGAGTCACTAGAATCGAAAAAATATATAAATAAAAAATATGGGTATTACATTCTACCCCCGTAAAAAAAGTTTCGTCCCCGAAACTTAAAACATGAAATAATCGACGCAAGGCAATCTCAGATAACACACGTTATCGGATGCTGACAACCCACAACGAACCACATGTTGTACGTGATTGCTACCATCCATATCGCTACACCATAACGAACAAACATCAATATGGTTGACCAACCCGATCAGCACAACAATCAAAACACGAGTTTATCGCTGAACAAATACGAAATTCCAACAGCCCAAAGGTTTGGACGATCGAATACAAGGACAATTTCCTGAACTTAAGGAAATTACGAAGTGATCCGAATGCTCAAAAAATCACGATACAAAATCAAATGATAACAATTGGATAATAATGATCGAGTAACAACGGTCGAAAAATAATGATTGAACGCCAACGATCAAATCGGCCACAATCGAACAACTATGATCGAACAAAAAAAACAACAACAATCAAACAACAAATCCGAAGTTCACACCCTAACTCAAGGCATTAAAAGAACTTGTAGGAACCACGAAGTGTTAATTTCACACAAGGTTTACAGGAAATCGAAACGAACTTCGAAAGGTCACAACGATAAACAGATCAGTCTGGAACAATATCAAAACTCACTCGGATGACAAAGACGAAAAATAACACAAGGTCAGAAGTATCAACGAACACAAACGAGTCGATAGAGTCGAACAATGCAGAAGCGAAAACAAATATGAGTATTACACCATATCACCTTTAAAAGAGGTTTCATCCCCGATACCTAAACAACCAGAACGGAGTGCTAGAATAGCAACCTTCCCGGCAATATTCTCTTGGTCCCGCATCTGATCTCTATGACCATCTGTACCGCGGTCACGACCGCGTCCTCTACCCCTCGGCATGCTAAGCGGATACTCACTCAATACGATGGCACAACATATCGACATAAGGTATCTAATAGCAACACAATAAGAGTGCCCACTCTCGATAATTACACGAATACAAAATTTACAATTGCGATACTCGAAACTTGCTATCATAACCAACCATTTAAATAATCACATCAACAAAAGTCTTATGACCCACACCGGTTCAAACACGGCCGTAATAACTATACACCAATATAATTAACCATTTATAACGTTCTTCTCAAATCCCCACGAGGTATCCATTTAGATAATATCATTTCAAAACCTTTGGAATTCATATATGTATTTTTCCGAAATAAAATTTGAAAATATTTTTGATACCTCGGGCGGCTGTTTTATCAAAACTTGTAAACAAAAGACTTTAACTGTCTCATTTTGAAATTATTTGCAAAACAATATTTCCTTGCAACCGGCATTATCAAAATCACCATGCCACTACGCATCATCATCACCGTTAATAACAAACAAGGTAACCACACAAGATCATTAAACCATTCGTACATGCACTTAACATTTCCACCAATTAACAATCATTTTGGGGTGATTCAAGATCAGCGTATGATAACTGGTTCAGTACAGAAATCTTTTCCAAATCCGAGTTTGAAGTTTAAATCGAGTAAGATTTTTCATCTTTCACAATATATTTTTGAAAATAAAAATCGTATTGGATTTTGAAATATAGAAATTTTTATGGTGTGAGAGATTTTTTTTTATTTGAAAATCATATACTCGAATTATTTGAAAATAAAACAATACGTTAAAAAATCATTTTTCGAAAATCCTCTCAACACTACACAAAAATCAACGACGGTAACATTTTACAAAATGTCCAAAGGTACTTTAAAACAACTCTTTCAATACCGTTGGGGTTCCATTAGAATATTCAAGGCTGGCTCGCCAATTTCAAACGATTTTAAAAATCCACATGAAGCCGCCGATTAATCGCACCGTCAAAACATTTTCAAAAATTGATTTTCCACAACTTGGTCAAGTTTATGAAAATTTCAGGAAAGTATTTTCGAACACACACACAACATAAATAATTTATCAATTCATCAAACACAATCCATTACCATCAAATCCAATCACACGTCAACACCATCTGTCCACATAATTACATTATCACACAAGCAACCGTCAAAAGATAATTAACATCTAAAACTGAAATCCTACCTCTTAGTAATGAGGGCTCTCACAAGTGCATCCAGAACGACTTAATGTTCACACCACCAACTTAACCAAACAATAATGTCATCATCATTACATACCTCCGAACCGACAATCATGAAATCAAAAAGTTGAAAGCGAGAGTCACGTTTTGAGTAAATTTTGTAGACCCCGTTTGAGTTTAAAAAAAATCGCATTTTGAAAAGAAAGACTATAGTCCAAGATGAAAATGAAATGTCATTTAGTTGAATTCTCAAAAAAATTTGGCCTTGAGGTCATCATACAAAAATCAAAAAAAATTTCCTCCCTTGAAGGATGTTTTAAAATGAAATTTACGTGACTTCCCAAAACATTTAAAGCTTTAAAATATCACATTGATAAACTTTCCTTGCGTAACCACACCAAAACCATTACTCCTGTAAAAACGATTTATACAAAGATATACATATATATATATATACATATACACCGGCATCACTTTTTATTCCAGTGCATACAAGAATCAGACAAGCATAGGCCACGTATTCACAATTCACATTTAAACACCACTTCACAATATAGAATCACACAAGCTCGTATAACACAAGGCACAATATAGTAGAGAGACTTACATCCACAGGTCGCACGAAGATGATGGCTGCACCTTGATACTAATCACGACCGACATTCCAGACGACGCGTTGTGACATGACTCAGTCAGACACAATCCGACAGGACAAGACTCAACAATACACGACATGACTTTACAGCCTAGGTTTCCACAACCTAAGCTTCGATACCATATTCTATAACACCCCCAAACCACTTGGGAATATTACAGCGCCACAGACCCTCTCCGTGAGGATCTACCAGGCTAAATACATAAAATCACAACAATGCAATACATGCCGACATGGCTAAATAACGACCGGTTAGACCGATTTGGTCTTTTACCACAACATACACATCAAACATACATAACCCTTTCTCACAACGCATACCCGCGCAGGGGTCAGAATACATCAACACTCGCATAAGACGGGAAAACACCGCAATGGAAAGACAAAACAACAAGACTTTACCAAAATACTCAACACTAGTCTTCACGAAATTAGTATCGTCGTCTTCCATAATTCTTCGTACCGACCCGGTGAATAGCTTACCAAGAACCTGCAAGTACCTGGACGCAATACAGTCATCCACACCCCGAATACTCGAGGGTTAGCAAAACTCCACTGTTTTGCTAGTGCAAGTATAAAGTGACAATACGAGCTATACACAACATACTCCAAGAATATAATAACTTGATTAATTCCACAATTCAACCCAACGAAGACTTCCCGAGATATTTCATTGGATAAAATAGTTCAACCGTAAAAAGTTGGAATGAGACATCGAGACTCTTTGAAAAGCATCTAAAGATTTTCGGGAATTTTTAGAAAAGCATTTTTGGACTAATGAATTCTAAACTTTACAAAACCACATAGGGACACGGGCCAAAGAATTGTTTTTGTTCAAAAATACCTATCCGGACACAAAACACGGGGTCCACGACCCAATCATGCACATCACATACTCGATTGAATAACCCAATGGTCACACTCGATACACAACCAAACCACAATGTACGGAAACAATCACAAGGCCCGCATCCTTATGCCAAAAATATCACAACCAAGAAACGAATCAAATACGACACTTATACTGATGTCATTCTAGCCAAGTACCAAGACCCTACATATGACGTATCTCACATCGGGAATTATAGCATTGTGATACTCCAGACATATCACAATTATCGAAAACAACATCATCACAAAACAACAACGGGGGCTGTACAGGTACTGCACCTCACGCGAGAACCATACCTCTCCCCAGACAGTCTTCATCAGGCCTCTCTGGTTGTACAAACCCTGCCAAGTGGACCGCAGAAGCCTCAGTCTACGGAACCCAGGGGACCCTCGCTGGTTCTACTTGGCACACGACTACAAGTCGCACTTTCAGAAATCATCACTTTCCACAACATACTTTCACAAATTCATTCCCCCGAAGTACATCAAATGTAAATCAAGGTACTTGTTAGAAATGGCCACTATATCCGACAAATACTCACATCACACAACATCACAAACTCATCAATAACACACATGTCCACACACACACACCTCTTGCCAAAAATACATAACCTTAAGTCCACTATCGACATAATCACACACAACGGTACCATACACAAAGAAGATATTCCAATGCACAACACTAATACACATTCTCAGAACAACACATTTGTTCACAAACACACAAGTAGATTTTAAAGAGAGCATCTATCGAGAATATACTGATTCTTTTATAAGTTCATTACAAACATTCCAATCGCTAACATAGTCAATTACTAACCATTACCGCATGAAGTGTATAGGCAAGATACCTGCCTTGAGTATTTCGACGATTAAATGAGGTTGGAAAAACTCGGACAGGAGCTATCAATCCCCAATTTCCGAACCTAAAGTGATCAATATAACAAGACTTGTATCAGGGCTACTGATTTAAATCACAATAACACGTAGAATTTGAATCCATACTCTAAGGGGATTTTTATCGAGCACCTAGCGGGCATTTTGAGTATAAGAAATGATACAGTTGAAAAATTCGATCTCTACCCCGCTAGAATCGATGAAAACCACTCAAGAACATCTAAGAACCCAAGGACACCTAAGAATCATCCTAGAAACAAGAACTAATAGGAATCTTTTGAAAGAACTTGAAGAACTTCAAACCACATACCTTGATTCAACCAAGAAATGGATGATTCTTCAAGAACAACCTTGATATCTTGATTCTATAATGCTAGGAACATGTTTATGGCTTGATTTTGGAGTTCAAGATGGAGGATATTAGGTGGAGAATGAAGAAAACTCGAAGGAATGCCCTAGAACACTTCACAAATGAGAGAGATGGCTATTTATACTCATCGGACGGATTTTCAGCTTTCGAGCACTTTCCAGTAGTGTCAGATGATACGGTCGGGTCATGGATCGTGTCACCTGTCCAGAAAGTTTTTACTTTCTAAAATAGTATGACACGGCCCGTATCACTGTACCAGGCTGAAATTATAGTCTGCTATTTCGACCATAAATCCTTCATCTGGACTCTGATTGACTCGCCGTTTAAACCATTGGAAAGCTAACTCAATTCTCTACAATGCTGAAATTTTTCGAATTTTTGGATTTTTCTGGAATTTATGGTGAATGTACAAAGTCGAACCTAAATGTAAAGGTCGAAATAGTATGCCGTTTAATCTAAAGAAATATCAAAACTCACTTGTATGACAAAAAGTGCTGAACAAACATGTCCAAAATATGTCAATGAACAAAAGCGAGTCACTAGAATCGAAAAAATATATAAATGAAAAATATGGGTATTACATTCTACCCCCCTTAAAAAAAGTTTCGTCCCCGAAACTTAAAACATGAAACAATCGACGCAAGGCGATCTCAGATAACACACGTTATCGGCTGCTGACAACCCACAACGAACCACATGTTGTACGTGATTGCTACCATCCATATCGCTACACCATAACGAACAAAAATCAATATGGTTGACCAACCCGATCAGCACAACAATCAAAACACGAGTTTATCGCTGAACAAATACGAAATTCCAACAGCCCAAAGGTTTGGAAGATCGAATACAAGGACAATTTCCCGAACTTAAGGAAATTACGAAGTGGTCCGAATGCTCAAAAAATCACGATACAAAATCAAATGATAACAATTGGATAATAATGATCGAGCAACAACGGTCGAACAATAATGATTGAACGCCAACGATCAAATCGGCCACAATCGAACAACTATGATCGAACAAAAAAACCAAACTACAACAATCGAACAACAAATCCGAAGTTCACACCCTAACTCAAGGCATTAAAAGAACTTGTAGGAACCACGAGGTGTTAAATCACACAAGGTTTACAGGAAATCGAAACGAACTTGGAAAGGTCACAACGATAAACAGATCAGTCTGGAACAATATCAAAACTCACTCAGATGACAAAGGCGAAAAATAACACAAGGTTAGAAATATCAACTAACACAAACGAGTCGATAGAGTCGAACAATGCAGAAGCGAAAACAAATATGAGTATTACACCATATCACCTTTAAAAGAGGTTTCGTCCCCGAAACCTAAACAATCCGAACGGAGTGCTAGAATAGAAACCTTCCCGGCAATATTCTCTTGGTCCCGCATCTGATCTCTATGACCATCTGTACCGCGGTCACGACCGCGCCCTCTACCCCTCGGCATACTAAGCGGATACTCACTCAATACGATGGCACAACATATCGACATAAGGTATCTAATTGCAACACGATAAGAGTGCCCACTCTCGATAATTACACGAATACAAAATTTACAATAGCGATACTCGAAACTTGCTATCATAACCAACCATTTAAATAATCACATCAACAAAAGTCTTATGACCCACACCGGTTCAAACACGGCCGTAATAACTATACACCAATATAATTAACCATTTATAACATTCTTCTCAAATCCCCACGAGGTATCCATTTAGATAATATCATTTGAAAACCTTTGGAATTCATATATGTATTTTTACGAAATAAAATTTGAAAATATTTTTGATACCTCGGGCGGCTGTTTGATCAAAACTTGTAAACAAAGACTTTAACTGTCTCATTTTGAAATTATTTGCAAAACAATATTTCCTTGCAACCGGCATTATCAAAATCACCATGCCACTACGCATCATCATCACCGTTAATAACAAACAATGTAACCACACAAGATCATTAAACCATTCGTACATGCACTAAACATTTCCACCAATTAACAATCATTTTGGAGTGATTCAAGATCAGCGTACGATAACTATTTTAGTACAGAAAACTTTTCCAAATCCGAGTTTGAAGTTTAAATCGAGTAAGATTTTTCATCTTTCACAATATATTTTTGAAAATAAAAATCGTATTGGATTTTGAAATATAGAAATTTTTATGGTGTGAGAGATTTTTTTTATTTGAAAATCATATACTCGAATTATTTGAAAATAAAACAATACGTTAAAAATCATTTTTCGAAAATCCTCTCAACACTACACAAAAATCAACGACGGTAACATTTTACAAAATGTCCAAAGGTACTTTAAAACAACTCTTTCAATACCGTCGGGGTTCCAATAGAAAATTCAAGGCCGGCTCGCCAATTTCAAACGATTTTAAAAATCCACATGAAGCCGCCGATTAATCGCACCGTCAAAATTTTTTCGAAAATTGATTTTCCACAACTTGGTCAAGTTTATGAAAATTTCAGGAAAGTATTTTCGAACACACACACAACATAAATAATTTATCAATTCATCAAACACAATCCATTACCATCAAATCCAATCACACGTCAACACCATCTGTCCACATAATTACAGTATCACACAAGCAACCATCAAAAGATAATTAACATCTAAAACTGAAATCCTACCTCTTAGTAATGAGGACTCTCACAAGTGCATCAAGAACGACTTAATGTTCACACCACCAACTTAACCAAACAATAATGTCATCATCACTACACACCTCCGAACCGACATTCATGAAATCAAAAAGTTGAAAGCGAGAGTCACGTTTTGAGTAAATTTTGTAGACCCCGTTTGAGTTTAAAAAAAATCGCATTTTGAAAAGAAAGACTATAGTCCAAGATGAAAATGAAATGTCATTTAGTTGAATTCTCAAAAAATTTCGGCCTTGAGGTCATCATACAAAAATCAAATTTTTTTCCTCCCTTGAAGGATGTTTTAAAATGAAATTTACGTGACTTCCCAAAATATTTAAAGCTTTAAAATATCACATTGATAAACTTTCCTTGCGTAACCACACCAAAACCATTACTCCTATAAAAACGATTTATACAAAGATATACATATATATACATATACACCGGCATCACTCTTTATTCCAGTGCATACAAGAATCAGACAAGCATACCACGTATTCACAATTCACATTTAAACACCACTTCACAATATAGAATCACACAAGCTCGTATAACACAAGGCACAATATAGTAGAGAGACTTAAATCCATAGGTCGTACGAAGATGATGGCTGCACCTTGATACTAATCACGACCGACATTCTAGACGATGCGTTGTGACACGACTCAGTCAGACACAATTCGACAGGACAAAACTCAACAATACACGACATGACTCGACAGCCCAGGTTTCCACAACCTAAGCTTCGATACCATATTCTGTAACACCCCCAAACCACTCGGGAATATTACAGCGCCGCAGACCCTCTCCGTGAGGATCTACTAGGCTAAATACAAAAAATCACAACAATGCAATACATGCCGACATGGCTAAATAACGACCGGTTAGACCGATTTGGTCTTTTACAACAACATACACATCAAACATACATAACCCTTTCTTACAACTCATACCCGCGCAGGGGTCAGAATACATCAACACTCCCATAAGACGGGAAAACACCGCAATGGAAAGACAAAACAACAAGACTTTACCAAAATACTCAACACTAGTCTTCACGTGATTAGTATCGTTGTCTTCCATCATTCTACGTACCGACCCGGTGAATAGCTTACCAAGAACCTGCAAGTACCTGGACGCAATACAGACATCCACCCCCCGAATACTCGGGGGTTAGCAAAATTCCACAATTTTGCTAGTGCAAGTATAAAGTGCCAATACGAGCTATACACAACATACTCCAAGAATATAATAACTTGATTAATTCCACAATTCAACCCAACGAAGATTTCCCGAGATATTTCATTGGATAAAATAGTTCAACCGTAAAAAGTTGGAATGAGACATGTAGACTCTTTGAAAAGCATCTAAAGATTCTCGGGAGTTTTTAGAAAAGCATTTTTGGACTAATGAATTCTCAACTTTACAAAACCACATAGGGACACGGGCCAAAGAATTGTTTTTGTTCAAAAATACCTATCCGGACACAAAACACGGGGTCCACAACCCAATCATGCACATCACATACTCGAGTGAATAACCCAATGGTCACACTCGATACACAACCAAGCCATAATGCACGGAAACAATCACAAGGCCCGCATCCTTATGCCAAAAATATCACAACCAAGAAACGAATCATATACGACACTTATACTGATGTCATTCTAGCCAAGTACCAAGACCCTACATATGACGTATCTCACATCGGGAATTATAGCATTGTGATACTCCATACATATCACAATTATCGAAAACAACATCATCACAAAACAACAACGGGGGCTGTACAGGTACTGCACCTCACGCGAGAAACATACCTCTCCCAGAAAGTCCTCATCAGGCCTCCCAGGTTGTACAAACCCTGCCAAGTGGACCGCAGAAGCCTCAGTCTACGGAACCCAGGGGACCCTCGCTGGTTCTACTTGGCACACGACTACAAGTCGCACTTTCAGAAATCATCACTTTTCACAACATACTTTCACAAATTCATTCCCCCGAAGTACATCAAATGTAAATCAAGGTACTTGTTAGAAATTGCCACTATATCCGACATATACTCACATCACACATCACATACTCATCAATAACACACATGTCCACACACACACACCTCTTGCCAAAAACACATAACCTTAAGTCCACTATCGACATAATCACACACAACGGTACCATACACAAAGAAGATATTCCAATGCACAACACGAATACACATTCTCAGAACAACACATTCGTTCACAAACACACATGTAGATTTTAAAGAGAGCATTTATCGAGAATATACCGATTCTTTTATAAGTTCATTACAAACATTCCAATCGCACACATAGTCAATTACCAACTATTACCGCATGAAGTGTATAGGCAAGATACTTGCCTTGAGTATTTCGACGATTAAATGAGGTTGGTAAAAATCGGACTGGAGCTATCAATCCCCAATTTCCGAACCTAAAGTGATCAATATAACAAGACTTGTATCAGGGGTACTGATTTAAATCACAATAACACGTAGAATTTGAATCCATACTCTAAGGGGATTTTTATCGAGCACCTAGCGGGCATTTTGAGTATAAGAAATGATATAGTTGAAAAATTCGATCTCTACCCCGCTAGAATCGATGAAAACCACTCAAGAACATCTAAGAACCCAAGGACACCTAAGAATCATCCTAGAAACAAGAACTAATAAGAATCTTTTGAAAGAACTTGAAGAACTTCAAACCACATACTTTGATTCAACCAAGAAATGGATGATTCTTCAAGAACAACCTTGATATCTTGATTCTATAATGCTAGGAACATGTTTATGGCTTGCTTTTGGAGTTCAAGATGGAGGATAGTAGGTGGAAATGAAGAAAACTCGAAGGAATGCCCTAGAACACTTCACAAATGAGAGAGGGCTATTTATACTCATCTGAACGAATTTTCAGCTTTCGAGCACTTTCCGGTAATGTCAGATGACACGTTCGGGTCATGGATCGTGTCACCTGTCCAGAAAGTTTTTGCTTTCTAAAATAGTATGTCACGGCCCGTGTCACTGTACCAGGCTGAAACTATAGTATGCTATTTCGACCATAACTCCTTCGTCCGGACTCTGATTGACTCGCCGTTTGAACCATTGGAAAGCTAACTCAATTCTCTACATTGCTATATAATTTTCGAATTTTTGGATTTTTCTGGAATTTATGGTGAATGTACAAAGTCGAACCTAAATGTGGAAAGGTCGAAATAGTATGCCGTTTAATCCAAAGAAATATCAAAACTCACTTGTATGACAAAAAGTGCTGAACAAACATGTCCAAAATATGTTAATGAACACTAGCGAGTTACTAGAATCGAAAAAAAATATAAAAATGAAAAATACGAGTATTACATTCTACCCCCCATAAAAAAAGTTTTGTCCCCGAAACTTAAAACATGAAACAATCGACGCAAGGCAATCTCAGATAACACGTGTTATCGGCTACAGACAAATTAAGGAAATTACGAAGTGGTCTGAATGCTCAAAAAATCACGATACAAAATCAAATGATAACAATTGGATAATAATGATCGAGCAACAACGGTCGAACAATAATGATTGAACGCCAACGATCAAATCGGCCACAATCGAACAACTATGATCGAACAAAAAAACAACAACAACAATCGAACAACAAATCCGAAGTTCACACCCTAACTCAAGGCATTAAAAGAACTTGTAGGAACCACGAGGTGTTAATTCACACAAGGTTTACAGGAAATCGAAACGAACTTGGAAAGGTCACAACGATAAACAGATCAGTCTGGAACAATATCAAAACTCACTCAGATGACAAAGGCGAAAAATAACACAAGGTTAGAAGTATCAACTAACACAAACGAGTCGATAGAGTCGAACAATGCAGAAGTGAAAACAAATATGAGTATTACACCATATCACCTTTAAAAGAGGTTTCGTCCCCGAAACCTAAACAACCAGAAAGGAGTGCTAGAATAGCAACCTTCCCGGCAATATTCTCTTGGTCCGGCATCTGATCTCTATGACCATCTGTACCGCGGTCACGACCGCGCCCTCTACCCTTCGGCATACTAAGCGGATACTCACTCAATACGATGGCACAACATATCGACATAAGGTATCTAATAGCAACACGATAAGAGTGCCCACTCTCGATAATTACACGAATACAAAATTTACAATTGCGATACTCGAAACTTGCTATCATAACCAACCATTTAAATAATCACATCAACAAAAGTCTTATGACCCACACCGGTTCAAACACGGCCGTAATAACTATACACCAATATAATTAACCATTTATAACGTTCTTCTCAAATCCCCACGAGGTATCCATTTAGATAATATCATTTGAAAACCTTTGGAATTCATATATGTATTTTTCCGAATAAAATTTGAAAATATTTTTGATACCTCGGGCGGCTGTTTTATCAAAACTTGTAAACAAAAGACTTTAACCGTCTCATTTTGAAATTATTTGCAAAACAATATTTCCTTGCAACCGGCATTATCAAAATCACCATGCCACTACACATCATCATCACCGTTAATAACAAACAAGGTAACCACACAAGATCATTAAACTATTCGTACATGCACTAAATATTTCCACCAATTAACAATCATTTTGGAGTGATTCAAGATCAGCGTACGTAACTGGTTCAGTACAGAAAACTTTTCCAAATCCGAGTTTGAAGTTTAAATCGAGTAAGATTTTTCATCTTTCACAATATATTTTCGAAAATAAAAATCGTATTGGATTTTGAAAGGCTAAAATGCTCCTGGGGTCCCTTAACTTAATTTCAGATAACGATTTAGTACTTTATCTTTTTTTTTGTCCCAAATAAGTCCTTTATCTTTCACATTTTAAGCAAAGTTAGCCTTCTCCGTTAGTCTCCGTTATAATAATTAATTAGACGCTGATTTTATTCCTACATGGCTATAAACATTCCTACGTGTCAAATTCCTAACCTATGTGTCCTTTTCCTAACCTACGTGGATTAAAAAAAAAGCAAAAAAAAAAATGATGCCTTCTTCTCTCCCACACCAGCTACCAAGTCTCATCTCGTACGAGCAGCCTCAGAACACTGCAGCCGCCGCTCCCGCCCAGCCCCCAATCACGAACCCCAGAGCTGAAAATCGTGCTTCCATCTTGGACGTTTCTGCTTCCGGTGATAATCGTAGTGGTCCGCCCATTTCCAACGAACATTATGTTGGTTTTCTTTTTCGTAACCTCCACATTCTCTCTGTACACTCCAGCTTTGATCCGAATCACGTATCTCTGGCCACTTTTCTCCGGTGCCGCCGCTACAGCCGCCGACACCGTCCTGTAGTTTCCGCTCCCGTCCGCCGCCACCACTGCGTCCGGCGTCACGGAGGAAGACAAAAACAGCCTCCTGTCTCCGGCGGACATCCACTCTGGCCACCCTCCGACGCCCTCCAACGCCGACAGGAGCTTACTCCCGTCGTTCTGTGTTCTCTCGTTCTCCATGTCCGTGTCGGTCATGTTCGTCAGCATGGCCAGTGAGTTGCTGCAGAGCTTCTCCACGCACAGAACTTGACCTTCGATGAGAATCTCACGGAAATGCTTATCGTGGTTTCCATGTGAAAAACCATCGAGAAGAATTTGCTGAACCCTAGATCTCTACTCGAAAGGGTGTTGCATTTACTCAATGGAACAACTGATTTTGCTGAAGAAGAATGCTGAGAGGAAGGCTCTGGGGTATAAAGGAAGAAGATGATAGTCAGCATCTGATTTGGCATCATTTTGACCAACTTAACAGCCACCTGGACAACAGTTAACGGCGTTAACAAAAAAGCAATACCAAGGCTAACTTTGCTTAAAATGTGAAAGATAAAGGACTTAGTTGGGACAAAAAAAAGATAAAGGACTAAATCGATATCTGAAATTAAGTTAAGGGACCTCATGAGCATTTTAGCCATTTTGAAATATAGATATTTTTATGGTGTGAGATTTTTTTATTTGAAAATCATATACTCGAATTATTTGAAAATAAACCAATACGTTAAAAAATCATTTTTTCGAAAATCCTCTCAACACTACACAAAAATCAACGACGGTAACATTTTACAAAATGTCCAAAGGTACTTTAAAACAACTCTTTCAATACCGTCGGGGTTCCATTAGAAAATTCAAGGCCGACTCGCAATTTCAAACGATTTTAAAAATCCACACGAAGCCGTCGATTAATCGCACCGTCAAAACATTTTCGAAAATTGATTTTCCACAACTTGCTCAAGTTTATGAAAATTTCAGGAAAGCATTTTCGAACACACACACAACAGAAATAATTTATCAATTCATCAAACACAATCCATTACCATCAAATCCAATCACACGTCAACACCATCTGTCCACATAATTATAGTATCACACAAGCAACCGTCAAAAGATAATTAACATCTAGAAACTGAAATCCTACCTCTCAGTAATGAGGACTCTCACAACAAGTGCATCCAGAACGACTTAATGTTCACACCACTAACTTAACCAAACAATAATGTCATCATCACTACATACCTCCGAACCGACAATCATTAAATCAAAAAGTTGAAAGCGAGTCACGTTTTGAGTAAATTTTTGTAGACCCCGTTTGAGTTTAGAAAAAATCGCATTTTGAAAAGAAAGACTATAATCCAAGATGAAAATGAAATGTCATTTAGTTAAATTCTTAAAAAAAATCGGCCTTGAGGTCATCATACGAAAATCAAAATTTTTTCCTCCATTGAAGGATGTTTTAAAATGAAATTTACGTGACTTCCCAAAACATTTAAAGCTTTAAAATATCACATTGATAAACTTTCCTTGTGTAACCACACCAAAACCATTACTCCTGTAAAAACGATTTATACAAAGATATACATATATATACATATACACCGGCATCACTCTTTATTCCAGTGCACTACAAGAATCAGACAAGCATAGGTCACGTATTCACAATTCACATTTAAACACCACTTCACAATATAGAATCACACAAGCTCGTATAACACAAGGCACAATAAAGTAGAGAGACTTACATCCACAGGTCGCACGAAGATGATGGCTGCACCTTGATACTAATCACGACCGACATTCCAGACGACGCGTCGTGACACGACTCAATCAGACACAATCCGACAGGACAAGACTCAACAATACACGACATGACTCGACAGCCTAGGTTTCCACAACCTAAGCTTCGATACCATATTCTGTAACACCCCCAAACCACTCGGGAATATTGCAGCGCCGCAGACCCTCTCCGTGAGGATCTACCAGGCTAAATACAGAAAATCACAACAATGCAATACATGCCGACATGGCTAAATAACGATCGGTTAGACCGATTTGGTCTTTTACCACAACATACACATCAAACATACATAACCCTTAACCCGATTTGGTCTTCACGTGATTAGTATCGTCGTCTTCCATCATTCTTCGTACCGACCCGGTGAATAGCATACCAACAACCTGCAAGTACCTAGATGCAATAGAAACATCCACCCCCCGAATACTCGGGGGTTAGCAAAAATCCACTGTTTTGCTAGTGCAAGTATAAAGTGCCAATACGAGCTATACACAACATACTCCAAGAATATAATAACTTGATTAATTCCACAATTCAACCCAACGAAGACTTCCCGAGATATTTCATTGGAAAAAATAGTTCAACCGTAAAAAGTTGGAATGAGACATGTATACTTTTTGAAAAGCATTTAAAGATTCTCGGGAGTTTTTAGAAAAGCATTTTTGGACTAATGAATTCTCAATTTTACAAAACCACATAGGGACACGGGCCAAAGAATTGTTTTTGTTGAAAAATACCAATCCGATCACAAAACACAGGGTCCACGACCCAATCATCCACATTACATACTCGAGTGAATAACCCAATGGTCACACCCGATACACAACCAAACCACAATGCACGAAAACAATCACAAGGCCCGTATGCTTATGCCAAAAATATCACAACCAAGAAACGAATCATATACGACACTTATACTGATGTCATTCTAGCCAAGTACCAAGACCCTACATATGACGTATCTCACATTGGGAATTATAGCATTGTGATAATCCATACATATCACAATTATCGAAAACAACATCATCACAAAACAACAACGGGGGCTGTACAGGTACTGCACCTCACGCGAGATACATACCTCTCCCCAGAAAGTCCTCATCAGGCCTCCCTGGTTATACAAACCCTGCCAAGTGGACCGGAGGGCTATTTATACTCATCCGGACGAATTTTCAGCATTCTAGCACTTTCCGGTAGTGTCAAATGACACGGTCGGGTCATGGGTCATGTCACCTGTCCAGAAAGTTTTTGTTTTCTAAAATAGTATGACACAGCCTGTGTCAAATGACACGGCCCGTGACACTGTACCAGGCTGAAAGTCTAGTCTGCTATTTCGGCCATAACTCCTTCGTCCGGACTACGATTGACTCGCCGTTTGAACCATTGGAAAAAAAACTCAATTATCTACAACGTTGTAGAATTTTAGAATTTTTGAGTTTTTCTGGAATTTGTGGTGAATCTACAAAGTCAAACCTAAATGTGGAAAGGTCGAAATAGTATGCCGTTTAATCCAAAGAAATATCAAAACTCACTTGTATGACAAAAAGTGCTGAACAAACATGTCAAAAATATGTCAATGAACACTAGCGAGTCACTAGAATCGAAAAAAATAGAAAAATAAAAAATACGGGTATTACATTCTAACCCCCTTAAAAAAAGTTTCGTCCCCGAAACTTAAAACATGAAACAATCGACGCAAGGCAATCTCAGATAACACACGTTATCGGCTGCTGACAACCCACAACGAACCACATGTTGTACGTGATTGCTACCATACATATCGCTACACCGTAACGAACAAAAATCAATATGGTTGACCAAACCGATCAGCACAACAATCAAAACACGAGTTTATCGCTGAACAAATACGAAATTCCAACAAACCAAAGGTTTGGAATATCGAATACAAGGACAATTTCCTGAACTTAAGGAAATTACGAAGTGATCCGAATGCTCAAAAAATCACGATACAAAATCAAATGATAACAATCGGATAATAATGTTCGAGCAACAACGGTCGAACAATAATGATTGAACGCCAACGATCAAATTGGCCACAATCGAACAAATATGATCGATTAAAAAAAACAACAAAAACAACAATCGAACAACAAATCCGAAGTTCACACCCTAACTCAAGGCATTAAAAGAACTTGTAGGAACCACGAGGTGTTAATTTCACACAATGTTTACAGGAAATCGAACCGAACTTGGAAAGGTCACAACAATAAACAGATCAGTCTGGAACAATATCAAAACTCACTCGGATGACAAAGGCGAAAAACAACACAAGGTCATTTTGAATCCATACTCTTAAGGGGATTTTTACCGAGACTTGTATCAGGGCTACTGATTCAAATCACAATAACACGTAGAATTTGAATCCATACTCTAAGGGGATTTTTATCGAGTACCTAGGGGGCATTTTGAGTTTAAGAAACGATATAGTTGGAGAATTCGATCTCTACCCCGCTAGAATCGATGAAAACCACTCAAGAACATCTAAGAACCCAAGGACACCTAAGAATCATCCTAGAAACAAGAACTAATAAGAATCTTTTGAAAGAACTTGAAGAACTTCAAACCACATACCTTGATTCAACCAAGAAATGGATGATTCTTCAAGAACAACCTTGATATCTTGATTCTATCATGTTAGAAACATGTTTATGGCTTGATTTTGGAGTTCAAGATGGAGGATTTTAGGTGGATAATGAAGAAAACTCGAAGCCCTAGAACACTTCACAAATGAGAGAGAGGGCTATTTATACTCACCCGGACGAATTTTTAGCATTCCAGCACTTTCCGGTAGTGTCAGATGACACGGTCGGGTCATGGGTCATGTCACCTGTCCATAAATTTTTTGCTTTCTAAAATAGTATGACACGGCCTGTGTCAAATGACACGGCTCGTGTCACTGTACCAGGCTGAAAGTATAGTCTGTTATTTCGACCATAACTCCTTCGTCCGGACTCCGATTGACTCGCCGTTTGAACCATTGGAAAGATAACTCAATTCTCTACAGTAATGTATAATTTTAGATTTTTTGATTTTCCTGGAATTTATGGTGAATGTACAAATTCGAACCTAAATGTGGAAAAGTCGAAATAGTATGCCGTTTAATCCAAAGAAATATCAAAGCTCACTTGTATGACGAAAAGTGCTGAACAAACATGTCCAAAATATGTCAATGAATACAAGCGAGTCACTAGAATCGAAAAAATATAAAAATGAAAAATATGGGTGTTGTTGCCCGAAATATTATCCGAAGATGATATTGCTGGAATGGTCGAGCAACAGCAAATTGCGAGAGCACATCCGTGGAGGTGTGAATAAACACAAGATTTGCCGGGTTTGTTAGACCCGAGCTTGAATGCTCTCGCGAGATGTTATGAATAAGAATACGTTTGAGTACAAATATCAATGTAAGAATGCGATGACAACGAGTGTAAAAGATCCTATTTATCTAGCTCTTAAGCGAAACTCTACGTGTTCTTGTTCTCGTTTCTGCCGACCGTCTCAAGATTGAGAGGTGCTGAGAGAGAGAAAAGCCGAGAGATAGCTGTTGCCAAGAGTGAGAAAGCCAAGTTATGAGTTGAGATTCTGAACTGGACGTGAACCCTCCTCCAAGTGCAAGAGGCCTTCTATTTATAGGAGCTGAGATGCTCTTTTACTAGCGGGCAATCGCCTTCCTTGTAATATAATAAGGGGCGATCGTCTTTAAGCACATGGGCTGTCTGCTTTGAAGTCCGCGGCTGCTGCTGGCAGCCAGCTGTGCGGTCCAATGAAAAGCCTGCACGCGTCCTGAGTCGCAGTCATGGGCGGTCCCACTGTACACCTTTCGGCGGGTCTGTCGGTAGGTGAAAAGATGCTGAGAGGCTGTGGTCAATGATCCATGTCTTGCGGCGCCTTTTCCGGATCTGCACGTGGGTTCTTGCTTCGAGCTTCGGCCTTCGCCAACTGGACGGGCGATGGCTTGGCGTGGCATGATGCGGTCGTCATTTGGTCGGTCACTAGGGGTCGATCGCCAAGTACCGAGTTTCGATCGCCTTAGATGTCGATCGCTCGGCACCGGGACTTGTCCTGGGACCTTCGGTCGGCCAATCTGCCTTGGCTGTTGGGCTCTGGCTCGGTCGCCCGGTCTCTGTATCGATCGCCTGGTGAGATGTATAAATCTCGACACAACAATGGGTATTACATTCGAGAGTCAACACAAGAAACCAACAACAGCCAAGACATGCTTGATTCAATAACTGAAGAGGCATATATGAGACGGCGTCGCTTCTCGAGCAAGGATCCAACATACTCATATAAGCCAATCACCACCCACACACCATACGTATACAATACCCGAACATAAGGAATTATATGCCATCATGAAACATAATATGCATCATGACAGCAAACAACAACTCACACCCAAGCATTGCCCCGATAGGCACGTAGGAAACAAATCACTAGCAGCACACATGATCATATTGGAACATGGTTTTCCGAATTCAAAAGAATTTCCAAAAACCAATGCTCATTGTCTTGGCCAACATTCGACTTTGCCGAATGCACCCATTAACGATACCCACAAGGAGCAAACAATCCGGATATATATATATATATATATATATATATATATATATATGTGTGTGTGTGTGTGTGTGTGTGTGTGTGTGTGAACTGTGAAAAGGTATGCCGTTCGAGTGGGAACAAATAGAAATTGAAAACGAACATTCATTCCGCACCCGGATAGTGGGGGTGTGCACCCGAATATTGAGGGTGGTAGAAATTGCATTATCCGAATATTGGGGATAGGTGCTTATGTGCTCTTATATGTGTATTGTATATATTATTTATATATGTGTATACGTTGATGCTTTTGGACTACAAGTCTATATATGTGAACATATGAATTGTGATGTGTTATCACTAACCCAAATAAGGGCTCATATTGTTATATTTGCCAGCTGCAGGACTTAGAGAGTGCAGGCATGAGGTTACAATGGAGCGAAGAATGCTTGAACACAATGTGAGAAACAATTGCATATTTTCTTTTTGTAATAAATAAACATATGCGTAACTTTGACTTTTCTACGAGCTATGTTAGATATTTTAATTTATTCAAATTATTTTCATTTATTTTAAACATGTATTTGAATAACCTAGTTATGTAGGTTGTAGACGGGATCCACAAGGTCCTCTTCGCAGTCCGCCACATGTACATGCTATTCAGGTCGGTGAAGGTCGGCCGCGGATACCCAGCTTGTGAAACAACAGCAATTGCCCAATCATACACATCCAGAAACTAGATAGATCCGACCGATCAGGAGGCCCCACCCTCTCAGGCACTCCGCCTAAATCCGGGGTAGAGAAAAACAAACATCGTCGATCTTCGTATGATGTCAGATCACAGTACAACTGGGGGAGCAACCACCATCCTCCCCAAAGGGTACAACCTGAGAAACTTCACATCCGTCGGGAAAAGAAAACCTCTTACCATTCCCTCAGATAGGGCTTCGATACCAAGCTCACCTCCATGCCGACCTCTATTCCTCCTCTAGACCAAAACTTTGTAACGGGCCTATCCCCCACATCCCCTCCGGACAAGGTACCACGGCGAGACCCCGCTGGCCCTCACTGCCTCTCATCGCCACATCACCCGACAACCCCTCTCTGCCTTCGCCACTCGCTGCTTGGCCCGTCTCGCGGACTTTGCCACCTTTCCCCCTTTCTCTGCCTGCTGCATAGGCCCGATGTGGTGCCCTTTATCGGCGATGCATGAGGAAACATAGCCCGCGACCCTAATCCGCTTTTCGATGGCTCTTGGATCACTATTCCCTTTCGATAAATCTACAGCGTGAACTTCCCAACGTCATCACTTGAGATATCCTCCTCCGTATAATTGTCGGCCATCTCTGGACTCCTCTCATAGTGTTCGTTCTAGCTATCCAACCCGGAAGGCATTCTCAAAAGTCAAAAAGGGGAAAAAGCAAGCCTTTTACATAAGAAAGCGAGAGATCTGAGTAGCTCAGCTAAACTAATAGCAAGTCTGGGAAAGAACACTAAAAAATTTGTCGGGTGATCTAAAAATCTCTTTTGCCGAAAAAAAAAAGAATCCCTCTCTCTCAAAAGTGCAAAGTGATAAATGGACGAGGAAGGGAATATTTATAGGGGAAAGATATTGAAAAGCATGATGGTTCGCAAATTGAAGCATTTTGAGCCCCGCACCACAAGAAGAAAACGACACGCATCTCTTTAGATTCGATCATTGCATTAGTGGATGACCAGCGCGTCCCCTCGGGACTGTTGAGATATCAAAGGATCATTATAGTGAATTTCTATTGATTTGAGAGAAAAATATTTGTTCTATTATCACTCAAGAATAGATATAAACTCACAAAATAGAAAAACTCTCAAACTCACTCAATCTCAACTTGGATTGTTATTCACTCTTTGAACTTACTCTTGGAGATGGGATGGTTACAAATGCTACAAACATGCTTTATTTATAGGTAGTAAACATGGTGTGAAACCATGGTGTGAAAGGATCAACCATGTGAAGTTTCTCATCCCTTTCTTGTCAAACTTGTCAACTAATTGTTCAAAGGTAGATGTCTTCACATGTTGAAATACTTAGCCTCCATTCTAGAAGGGTTTGAATTCTAACACTCCCCCTCAAACCCGACTTTGCATTCCGAGTAATTTTCGAAACTCATAAATCTTTGTTGCGGATAAGCTCTTCATAAATATGTCTGCAACTTGATCTTCTGTATTGACTGGTTTCATGTCAATATCTCCTTGGAGTACCTTCTCTCGTAAGAAATGATAATGCACTTCGACATGCTTGGTTCGAGCATGAAATACTGGATTCTCAGCCAAACGAACTGCTGACAGATTGTCACAGTGTAATGCAACTCCATCTTCTATTGGTTGGTTTAAATCCTTCATGAGTTGAGTCAACCAAGCACACTCTTGTGCTGCCATCGCCCCTGCTCTATATTCCGCTTCAGTAGTTGAAAGAGAAACGGTAGGTTGTCTCTTACTGCACCATTATATAGCTCATGAACCAAGATTGAATATATATCCTGTAGTCGATCTCCGGGTGTCATGGTCTCCGGCATAGTCAGCATCACAATAGCCGCTGACCTTGCTTTGTACTCCCTTCTTGTATAAAAGTCCCCAATCAATTGTGCCTTTAACATATCTGAGGATTCTTTTAACTGTTTCAAGATGTGACTTCTTCGGTTTCTGCATGAACCTGCTAACAACACCTACAGCGAATGCTATGTCAGGTCTGGAAAGAGTTAGATAGATAAGACTACCTACTATCTGTCGGTACATTCTTGTGTCCTCCAAGTCTTTCCCATCGTAGGCACACAGCTTCAAGTTTGGCTCCATTGGGGTAGATATTGGCTTGCAGTCAGTTAGCCTAAACTTCTCGATTAAATCCCTTGCATATTTCTGCTGACCAAGATATATACCATCATCTGTTCTTTCGACTTCCAATCCTAGGAAGTGCTTCAGTTCACCAAGTTCCTTCATTTGAAATCGCACTGACAAGTTTGCCCTTGTTCATTGAATCTCGTCTTCGTCATCGCCAGTGATGATTAGATCATCCACATATACAAGGACTACTGCTAGCTTGCCTCCTTGAGTTTTCACGAACAAGCTTGAATCTGCTGGGGCAACATGATAACCACTTTGGACTAGAAACTCAGCAATTTTCCCGTACCATGCTCGGGGTGCCTGCTTCAAGCCATACAACACTTTCTTCAACTTGCACACGTACTCTGGCTTTTCATGATTCACAAATCCTTTGGGTTGATCAATATAGATATCACGATCAAGTTCCCCATGTAAAAATGCATTCTTCACATCCATTTGCCATAATTTCCAAGACTTACTTGCTGCTAAGGCTAGTAAGACACGAACTGTAGTAATCTTTGCAACTGGACTAAACGTCTCGTCATAGTCTATGCCATACTCTTGAGAGAATCGACGAACAACTAATCGAGCCTTGTACCGCTCGATTGTACCATTTGGACGAATCTTCAATTTGTTAACCTATTTGCAGGATATAGGTCTAACACCTTGAGGTTTTGGCACTAAATTCCAAGTTTGATTTTGTTTTAATGCCAAAATCTCTTCTTCCATGGCCTTTCTCCACTCTGGACTATTTGATGCTTCTTCAAATGTACTTGGCTCTTTGACTTCAGCATAAACAGCATCTACATACTTTGGATTTGGCCGTCTTTCTCTGGTGGACCTTCGCACTTGAGGTTGTGAAGGTTCCTGCTCTTCCGGTTTACTAGTCTGTACTTCATCTGGTGTTTCATGTACACCTGTTCTCCAAGGGCTTCTTGATTTGGACCGTACCTCAACTTGATCCGATGGGGATCTTGGTTCGTCTATGTCATTGTTGTCTTGAGAGGAATGTAGCTGCAACTTGGTTTGTAGCCTTTCTTGCAGCTCATGTGTATCTGGTAATGCCACCTTGTTTGCCCACCATGAAGATGCCTCATCGAATACAACATTTCGTGAGATATAGATCTTGTTTGTATTTGGATCACAGCATCTCCAGCCTTTCTTTTGTTCATCATATCCAACGAATATGCAGCGGACAGCTTTCTTGTCGAACTTGCTGCGATCTTCATCTGCAATAAACACATAACATACACAACCAAACACTCGAAAATAATTCACTGTTGGTTTTACATTATACAATTTTTGAAATGGTGAAATAAATTCCAGCCTCGGTTGTGGTAGCCTGTTGGTGATATAGACTACTGTGTTCATGCATTCTGCCCAAAATCTTGTATCAACATTCTTTGCATGTAGAAGACTTCTACATGTCTCTGCTAGGTGGCAGTTCTTCCTCTCCGCTACTCCATTTTGCTGTGGAGTTTTTGCACAAGTCAGTTGCCTTCGGATGTTGCACTCCTTGAGGTAGTTGTTGAATTGATTTGAAGTGTATTCTCCTCCATTATCAGTACGGAGGCACTTGATCTTCCTCCCAAACTCACGTTCTACCGTATCTTTGAATTTCCTGAATTTTTCAAAAGCTTCATCTTTATGCTTCAAGAAATATACCCATACATACCTTGAGAAATCATCAATAAAGGTTATCAAATATTGATAACCGCTTGTTGACTTTTGTTTAATCTTCCCAAGCACATCTGAGTGGACCAATTCCAACGGCTCTCTTGCTCTGAACTTTGACTCTTTGAAAGGCAGTTGATGTGCCTTACCATATTGACATCCAGCTCACACAGTGTCATGTTGGATCTCGAGGTGAGGAAGTCCCCTCAGCATGGACTTCTGCATCATAATCTTCAGTTTGCCGTAATTGACATGTCCAAGTCGTGCATGCCATAGGTCTCCAGTGTCACTTCTCCTAGCCTTCTCAACGTAGGCTTCTTCAGCTGACACCACATAGATAGCCTTCATTTTTGGTCCTTCCACGAACGGTGTACCTATGACTTTCACTTCACAATACACTTTCACATCGTTCGGGCCAAACAACACATAATTACCTGAAGCTGTTAAATGTGGTACTGACAATAGGTTCTTCTTCATCCCTGGGACATGATATACATTGTCGAGTTGTACTTCTTCATGTCCGTACCTTTGTGGCAGTTGTGTCTTGCCAACATGGGCTATTGGTAATTGTGTGTTATCAGCTGTCACAATAACTCGATCTCCATTGTACTTGGTCATACTTACAAGTTTCAACTCATCTCCGGTCATATGATTGGAACAACCAGAGTCAACGATCCAATCATTCTTGTAATCGACTAACTGCTCACATACCGCAGTAAGTGCGAATTCCTCTCTTGGGCCTTTCCCTCGTGTATCAGCAATATCTACCTCCTCGGCATATAAGGAAGTATCGAAATCCCAATCTTCTTCTCCTGGAGCCTCATCCTTAGATGTTGTTGCTGCATTTCCTTCAACTCTCTTGGACCAGCAATTTTTTGCATAATGTCATTTCTTGCCGCAATTGAAACATTCGTCACTTTGACGATCCTTTTGTTGCCACCGGTTCTGACCGTTTCGATTATGTTGAGCTCCTCGAGCTCCCCCTGACTGGAAACCTCTATCTTGGTTTCCTCGAACATCTCTTTCTTGACTATTGAATCTCCCTAAACCACGTCCTCGTCCTCGACCACGACCATGTCCTCGTCCGCGTCCTTGATTGTCTCTTCTATTAGTGAAAAGGGATGTCTCTTCACCATTGGTTGGTCGACTAGACATGGGTTTGTCTAGATCCTCTTCATTAATTAGCAAATTCTCTAGATCTGCTAAAGTTGGCTCGGTGGCCCAGCCCTGAGTTTCCGTGATAATACTCTTATACTCCGGCTTCAATCCGTGGATGAGAATTCTTTTCATCCTGGTTTGTGTAATGCCATTTTCAGGATCTAGTTTAGAAATATCATCACAAAGAGATTTCACCTTTGAGAAATATTGACTCACAGACATATTTCTCTGGGAGATCGACAAAATCTCATTTTCAAGCCTTTGTAATTTTGCATCATTTTTCTTCGCGAAAATAGCCGCCAATGTATCCCAAGCTTCCTTCGGTGTTCGGACATCTTTGATCCGCTGGAGAAATTCATCTTCTACAGCTACAGTTAAGGCATACATAGCTTTGCCTGCCTTAACCTTCCATTTCTTTAAAGCATCAGGGTCGGCAGCTGGCCTTTGATGTGCAGCATCTGGTCGTACCGGTGTTGAGGTTGAGATGTCCGAGGTTGTGTCTGTGCTTTTGGCCTCCCTTGGTGGTGTTTTCTCAGCTCCGTTCACGATATCCCATAAGTCCTGCCCGAGCAGGTAAAACTTCATACGGGTACTCCATGACCCATAATTGTTGTTATTGAGCTTCTCAATAGAGGTAGTAAAATCAGCCATGATTTTAACAAAGCTTCTGGGGCCGAAAGTACAATTTTTGAAACTTTTGGGGTCAAAATAAAAATTTGAAGTTTAGGATGAATTAAAATCTTCCAAAAATTCGGGGACCAGTATGTAATTTTTGGAAAATTTATTTACAGAAGTACTGTTCATCGTCTTCAACCTTGAGACAATTCTTTCTGGCACGTGCGGCCGTCGGCGTCGGTTTTGTATTATGAAAATACCACCGAACTCGTCTCGACGCAAGGAATCTAACGGTATCCTCAAAATTGAGTTTCGACCACCTTTGTAAAACTCGAAATTTTCAGCTCCTCTAACACTTCCGGTTAGCACTCCAAACCTTTCTCTGATACCACTTGTTGAGATATCAAAGGATCATTATAGTGAATTTCTAATGATTTGAGAGAAAAATATTTATTCTATTATCACTCAAGAATAGATACAAACTCACAAAATAGAAAAACTCTCAAACTCACTCAATCTCAACTTGGATTGTTATTCACTCTTTGAACTCACTCTTGGAGATGGGATGTTACAAATGCTACAAACATGCCTTATTTATAGGTAGTAAACATGGTGTGAAACCATGGTGTGAAAGGATCAACCATGTGAAGTTTCTCATCCCTTTCTTGTCAAACTTGCCAACTAATTGTTCAAAGGTAGATGCCTTCACATGTTGAAATACTTAGCCTCCATTCTAGAAGGGTTTGAATTCTAACAGGGACATGATTTTTGCGATACATGGACAATTAATGAGACGACAGACCATCTTCCTTCACATCACCTCGGCTCAGATCTGAAGCCAACCTCGGGAATTGACTCATCGGTCAAGTCCAAAGTTCGGGGGGTCATTGTTGGTGACCGATCTGACGTGGGCGATCTACTTGCCATGTTAGCACCAAAAGTCGACACATGTCCCAATCATCAATAAGTCGAGCTGGATATTATCCGACCTGGATATCCAGGCTCCGCAAATAAATGGAAGATATAAAGCGCCAACTATCTCAGATCGCCCACATTTGGCAAACTAGATATTTTCTAGGGCAGATATCTACGAGCTTCAAGTTACTTGAGTTCCCCATATCTCCCTATTCGTGGCGAGCTAGATACTATCTGACCTGGGTATCTGGTCCAGGGAACGAGAGCACCGACTACTCAAATCGTCTATATGGCGATCCGGATATGCGCCCCAAGAATGAACTTGGAAACTGACATCCTCAATCGAAGAGATGACTAGTCCGAGCCAACGAATACAGGCGGAATGCTACCTGTTTGATCCACAGAGCAGCGGGACTACTGTCCATACAAGTTGGGCCAGCTGTAGTGACAGTAAAGAGACAAAGGTTTAATCAATGCCATTGGCCTGCCTACATGAGCTGTCTGCATAACCAGCAATTAACCAGAGAATGATACATGTTTGAGCAGGATTTTCTATAAATATCCTCAGTGTGGGTAATTAATAGGGATCGAGAATTTTACACCCAAGCTAAGCACTATAAAATCAAAAAGCTAAGAACCGTTCTAAATTTCATAGCTCCTGTCCAATAATACAGTCATATCTTGTCATTAGTTTCGTCTGTTTATTGCAATTCAGTCTTTTATTACATTTAGTCACTCCTACATGGAATATTCGTGCTTACATGTAGGCACTAATTAGCTACGTCATTCATAAGTGGTTATGTGGATTTATTGACCAACATAGGCAGCAACAAATAGTTAGGATGGTAAGCCAGTAACTTTATAATTTATACCATGAGTTTAGAAAATGTAATATTTTCTATGAATAACAAAGAAACATGTGACCATCGCGTCGGCACATCAACCAGAACCATACAATACTTTAATGTTCCGCACTCTGGCTGAATAAGTCTAAAATATCTCCTTGTAGTCAAGAAGTGTCAGTTTTGTGTTGAGTCGTTAACAAAGAAGGTATTGGCACCAATTTTCTAATGAACAGGCTTTGCAAAAACAATTTATGGTTATTTGAAATTGCCACATAAGTTCTAGGAGTGTCTAGAGATGTTTCGGCTTCCTCAGTGGGATGCCCCATCACCAAGTTCTTAGTTGCTAATGGTAGTGCCCTATCAGGCTCACGTGCATGAATACCAACATCAGATGCTTCTAATCATTTGCGAGAGTTGTAAAATAGATGACTGTGTTACTTTTTCAATAAAAATATCATCATATCTCTTCCGAGATGACCAAGTCAGACTTACCAAAGCCATTATGCTTCAGAATCACAAGACTCGTGACTTGTAATATGGGATTAGATAAACCTTACAGTATTTAGGTACATACCACTACTAAGACTTAAATGTTTCTCAAGAACACGAAGTCTGCTAATACTCTGTCAGAGTTATACACAAAGTTTCCTGGCCTTTCTCATAATGATTGTCACGGAGATTTCTCATAATGAGTGTCAAGGAGAGAGTCGTTGGCATAAATGTTCTTAAAATCGAGCAAGATTCGATTAACTCTGAGAGCATATAAAGCATCAATGGCATGGATATGTATACTATTAGGTAGCAAGAAATGAGCCGGACCCTACCCTGAATCACATGGTAGGAACCAATCATTCATATCATATACCATTTGTACGACACAATATCCTCAAATAATTGCCTATTTCGGAGAATAATGTGGGTAGTACCATTATCAGCAAGGCAACAAATTCCGCCATGAAACATCTGTAGTAAAAATATAGAACTCGATTAGTCTTGTACTCGGAAGACATGGTGAAAGCTCAATAAACTTGGAGTTGGAAATGGGAATGAGAACAAAGTTGGTGGACCAAAAAATTAACCCAGGAAAAATAATCAGATTTTCGCGCAGCTTGATCTTTATCCGCTAAAACATTCCTAATTTTCTTCTAGGACGGATATAGATGAGATGTAAGATGCTTTGAAACTAGACTTTTGCACCCTTATTTCAATATGTTATGCAATACCAAGATCTTCAAAGTCTGATCATGGTGATACTTTACTTTGATGCTATAATATTCCTAAGATCGAGTAAAAATACAAGGTTAGAACCATGATGAGTGTTACAAGTTTTGATGCAAAAATACTTCAAGGGGTAAATATAAAGCCAACGTTTAGGACATGATGGTGTGTTGATTTGATAACAAAATCAATGATACTTTTGGTAACTCCAGCTAAGTAAACTTGCAGATAAAATAGGAATGTTGGTGGACCAAAGACGTGTACAAAACCGCTAATTCCACGTAGACACTTACAAAGCATAAACAAATATCAAGGAGTATGCACATAGTCTTGATCAAAGATTAAGTGGAAAACTCCACCAAAACTAAAAACTGAAGGTGCATTAAAATCGACCCAGTTGTTCTTTAACTAAGCAATTGAACCACAAATGCTTCTTTTTAAGGGTAAATAAAATTTGCGTTCTTGCAAAGCAACTACAAAATGAAATTTATTAACAGTACAATCTTTATTACATCAGGATAAGTCAAATAGTTCATGAACAAAACTAAAGAACTATATAAAAACCAAATCATAATCATTAGTCAAACAACAATCATCTAGTCGAAATCAGTGACATTCATATATTGAGATAAGTCCAAAATAGTGAGAGGTCGAGGTATCTCAATATTGATCACCATTTATCAATATCTTCCTCCATTTAACTTGAATCTTGAGCCAAATATTATTTATACCGCTTGTAATAATTATGTTTGTTCTTGGGTGCTTTGCAATTATGATCACATTTTTTTCTTTTATCCGCAAAATAAGATTCATCATTTGGAGTAGGTGTTGGAAGTAAAATGCAGCGGAAGAGAAGTTGGGAAAAGTTTGATTAAAGTGTTTTACGCATCCATTGTAATGCCCGAGATTTTCATTTTCGGTCGCTTCGAATTAATTGTCGTTTGGTGCCGGTTATTTTGCTTCGTATCGGATTTCAAGTTTTGTTATATGCCCGTTATTGTTTTGAATCATAGCTGGTGCGTGGGTGAACCGAGATGTTGAACGTCTAACCAGACTGTCGGATCTAGCCACGGCTGAGTCACGGCCGCAAGCATGGCCGGGTCACGTCTGCAGGCAGGGCCTGCCGGTTACGGCCGTAAGGGCCTGATGGTTACGGCCGTAACGTACCGCGTAGTTGGGACAGTGACTCAGGGGAGTGGCCGGTTATGGCCGTAATGTGTGACCTGGTTACGGCCGTAAGGTATGACCTGGTTACGGTCGTAACGTGTGGCCAGTTACGCCCGTAAGGAGTGGCCGGTTACGGCCGTAAGGGTGCGGCCGGTTGCGTCCGTAAGAGCACTGCACAAGCTGGGCAGAATGTTTGGGAAGGCCGATTACGGCCGTAATGAACTGCCGATTACGGCCGTAATGGCTCGGCAGGATGACTATTTAAGGCCTAGCATCTGGGTCTTTGACCATTTTTCACAATTTCTCCTTCTCCTTCGCGATTCTTCTGCAAGATTTGAGGGTTTCGATTGGCAACATCCTTGAGGATCATTTGGGAAGTTGATTTGTGTTCATTATCATCAACGATCCATTCCTTGTCGTCTGGATTGAGGTAAATCACTTGAACTTTTGAATATGGGTAATTTTGGGGGTTTTTATGTGAATTCATCCTTCCAATCCAATTTAATTTAGATTGTTGTTGGATTATGGTAGTGAACTCGAAATCCTTTAGTATTCTTGAAGTTTTGTAGAATGATTTCGAGAATCTTTTCGTTAATCGATGATATTGGGGTATGCCTTCAAGATGTCCGACAAAATGCCCCAGTGGGTAGAAATAGGATGATCCCTATATTTTCGAAGTATTGTTGATTCATGGTGGTATTATTTTCGTAGTATTCGTGGGCTGTCGAATTCTTGGTTGTTTTTGGAAGTTCGTGTAACACCCCAAAAAGACGGCTATTACAGTGCCGTGGACCCCACACTGGGACCCACCAGGCGATATCCAAAAACAGATTCAATAAGTATTATTTGTGATACCGAACCACAATAAATAGTCATTACTCCGATTAGGAGTTTATTAAAAATATGGCCAACGGCCTTATGATACACAGGATCCGAAATACAAGTATAAACCATATGGAGATGGAATATACTTAAACATTAATCCAACCAGACAAAAATTTAAATAAGGCAGAATTAAGTAATATTACACGGTTTAAAACATAACCGGACAACAATAGACTTGAGGCCCCCGAACTAGTATCCCTCGAACCCTTCGCCGTCAACATGCTCTTCCCGTGCCTTGCCTTTTCCTCGACCTAAAATACAACACAAGTATTTCGCCCATAACATAGGGTCAGATATACATGATAATTAATTCTTCCGACATTATACAATTCACATATATAGATCTCAATGAAACATCCCGACTATTAATCATACCCCTCGAGCGTATGAAACAATCAGTCACAAACCATCGAACACATCCAATCATACATGGACTATGAACGATTAACAATATGGCTCAAAATGGACATCACAGTACGCCCAATCCGGAAATGTGTCCGTGTACATGTCCACCCCGTATACGGAATCCAGAATATATATGTGACAATGTACCTAATTAGCCTCACGAACTACGTCTCATGTGCACAATCCAATACGGAAATATCCAAGTATGACTATACAAGTGCCCGGCTAAAAGTCCTACACAATATCCAATCGGCACGCAGATATGATTCCAGTAATATCACGATACGACATGACAACGAATTTCAACGAAATACATATCCGATTAAGGATCAAGAAAAACTCACCAAAGTGATTATAAGGACCATCAAGATCAACGATTCAAAGCGACGGACTTGGGAATGCAACCCCATGATGAAAACGGAATAACGGCAAAATGTCAAATCACGACAAACATTTCATACACATGAAATGTATAAACATCACAAGAATCTAATCATCATTATAACCAAGCAAGATAACTTGCCTCAATACGGAGACGAGAATAATCCTCTTCTTGTCGAAACGAACGAACGATCCTCAACTAATATCGTTTACTCGAACAATCAACCTTAAATGAAATACATTTTACTCAATAACATATTCGTATAATTATCAATATAGGATTAGTAAGACGACATCCTACAATCCATTAGAATAGTTTCGCTATCTCAAAATATCGAAGTCTTATACCAAGAATTCTTTTTACCTCATTACAACCATACAATCGGTTCACAATACTTTACCGAAAGTTCACATGATTCTTCATAAATAAGAATTTTATCAAGAACATGTTAAACAACCACTTATGTTGTCAAAAATCATCTTATGTTGATTAAACTTTCCAAAGCATTACAATGTTGAAAGGTAAAATCTGCACAATTATGTTCATCAATACATCTCATCTAAATTGAATATTAAGCTTACAATAAGGTTATATTAGTTATCAGATTACACCATATTCATGAAGGTTATCAAAATCATTCTTACAAACCTGGAGGATTCATTAATATCATTTATGAGTTCACTACCTTAAGAACACCACAAGATGATCAACCACATTCTTAGGTTATCAACACATCCGGTTAATAAGAAGTTATTGTTGTTTTCACAATTATCCTTATCAATCTTCAAAATCTTGCTGGGCTGAAACATAAGGAGGTTATAACTCTTAAGGATTCTGAACAAGAGAACATCCTCCTATTTCTTCCTAAGGTAAGTGAATATCAAGTATGGTGTTTGAACACTTTATGATAACAATTTCATTGTTCAAGTCTAACCATGATGAAGCTAACTGATTTATCAAGGTCCTACTGATATGAATTCGTCCAGCAAGGTGATCATGAAAATTCTAAACATGGTTACTATCATAATAACCTCAAGAACACATCCATTCCAAACCCTCTATATCATATTCATCAAGAAGTGTGAAGAAGTTTAATTAAAACCATGTTTTACTTGATTAATCTAACTTTAGGTGAAGTATACTTCATTACCAACATCAACATATGAAAACAATACAGAGAAGAAAGTACACCTACCTCTAGAAATGAAGTACAACCTCAACACTACAAGAAAGTACACTCCAAGCTCAAGAACACCTCATAATCTTCAAGGTAATGAGCTCCACTCCAAGATTTAAGGCTTAAACATAAGTTGGAGGAGGTTGATATCGATTTGGGGGTGCAGAGGGACGATATATGGAGAGAAAATCGATTTAGAGTTGTGAAGAAAAGAAAAACAGGCTGGTCATATAAATAGACTGTACCGGCTTAACGTACGCTATCAGGGAAATTTAGCGTACGTTAACTCTCTTACGTACGCTAACCGGTTAATGTTACGTACGTAAGCGGCTTACAGTGGCTACTGTCTTGAATCCGCAGGCCATTAGCGCACTCTAGTAAAAAGGGTGTTACGCACGCTAATAAAAGTTGACTCTGGCCGACACGACAGCCCAGACATCATCACATGCATGCCAATGGATACAAGTTCACGTGCGGAAGTCAACTGATGTCTGATTCCTTCTTAACGTATGCAACAAACAACATATTACGTACGTTAAATCACGAGTTTAGCGTAAGCTAGTTAAACTACATAGCGTACGCTACACCATCAGAAAAGTTCAAAAATGCAACTCTCCAATTAACATCGAATCATCAAGTATGAAATGAAATAACAACGATATGAAGCTCAAATCTATAATACCTCAACATAACTCTAAATGCAACCATCCACAATAATCAAATTATCCCGAATATACAATGACAGATAAAAATGAAAAATTACAATTGGATATTACATACTCCCTCCCTTAAAAAGAGTTTCGTCCTCGAAACTAAGGGGTAAATAACTCGGGGTATCTCACTCGCATACTATCCTCAGTTTCCCACGTAGCCTCCTCGACCCCGTGCCGTGACCACTGAACCTTTAATAGGGGAATCGTCTTGTTTCTCAACTGTTTGATCCTCCTCTCGAGTATCTGTACGGGACGCTCCTCGTACGAATGATCCTCCGCTAATTCAATCTCATCAAACTGAAGTATATGACTCGAATCAGCAACGTACTTCCTCAACTGGGAGACATGAAACACGTTGTGAATCCGACTCAAAGCCGGTGGCAAAGCCAGTCGATAGGAGACCTCGGGCTCAGTTTTCCCCTCTTCCTGAAACGAAAAACACCTCGGGTAGGAGACACCTTCATTAACACATGGTCACCAACCTCAAACTCAAGCGGTCGTCGACGGTGGTCAGCATAGGACTTCTGTCGACTTTGAGCTGTTAACAACCGACTCCTAATCAGAGAAATCTTCTCACGAGCTGCTAACAACATATCGGGCTCCGTACCCAAAGATTCTGATAGTTCATACCAGCACAAAGGGGACCTACAACGACGGCCATACAATGCCTCATTCGGTGCCATCTGAATCGAAGCGTGCCAACTATTATTATAAGTAAATTCCACCAAAGGCAGTTGGGTTTCCCAATCGTCCTTCCAATCAAGAGCACACGCCCTCAACATGTCTTCTATAGTTTGGATGGTTCTCTCGGACTGGCCATCGGTCTGCGGATGAAAAGCCGTACTGAAATTCAACTGCGTGCCCATCGCACGATGAACTGCCTTCTAGAAGTGCGACACGAATCGCCCGTCACGATCCGATACAATACTCTTGGGGGTACCATGTAACCTCAAAATTTCCTTAATAAATAGCTGGGCCAATCTCTCGGGACCCCACGTGTGCTTAATCTCCAAGAAGTGAGCTGATTTGGTCAGACGGTCCACAATCACCCAAATCGTTTTCATTCCTCGACGACTCGTCGGCAAGCTAGTGATAAAATCCATTGATATATCCTCCTGTGGGTCGCTGGTGCTCAATCTTAACCTGCTGACAGGTTAAACATCTCGAAACGAATTCGGCAACCTCACATTTCATATTTCCCCACCAATAATTCTGCTTCAAATCCTTATACATCATGCTAGATCCCGGGTGAATAGAGTACGGGGTAGCATGGGCTTCTTTCATGATAGAGTTTCTCAACTCTTCGTCTGCGGGTACACAAACTCGATTTCTAAAGCGTATCAACCCATCCTCATGGATCACGAATCCAGGGGCTTTCCCCTGAGTTACTTCATCCCGGACTCGAGATAAGAATGGGTCCGTAACTTGCTTCGATCTGATCATATCATCAAGAGACGAAGAAATCTCAAGTGTGCAAAGTTGTCCCTGAACACGCTGTAACCAAACTTCAATTTTTGGCCTCATAAGGTCGAACTGCAACTCCCTCTCAGTCTTTGTCAAGCGGCTCAAGCTTCTCGCACTGCCTTACTTACGGCTCAAAGCGTCGGCAACCACATTTGCTTTACCCGGATGATAAAGGATCTCGATATCATAGTCCTTGATTAATTCTAGCCACCTTCTCTGCCTCATGTTCAACCCCTTCTGAGTAAAAATGTACTTTAAGCTCTTGTGGTCTGTAAAGATCTGGCAGGTAACTCCATACATATAGTTACGCCAGATTTTCAAAGCAAACACCACGGCTGCTAGCTCAAATTCGTGGGTCAGATAGTTAACTTCATAGGGTCTCAATTGTCTCGATGCATAGGCAATCACTTTCCCTTCCTGCATGAGTACACATCCAAGGCCCTGTCTCGACGCGTCACTATACACCACGAATCCTTCCGTTCCTTTTGGTAAGACCAAAACAGGTGCCGAAATCAATCGACTCTTGAGCTCATCAAAACTTTGCTGACATGCTTCTGACCACAAATACTTCTTATCCTTCTGCAGTAGGTTAGTCATTGGTTGCGCAATTTTGGAAAATCCTTCCACGAACCGTCGGTAGTAACCCGCTAGGCCAAGGAAACTACGAACTTCCTTCATGTTCTTCGGAGGTAGCCAATCTTGAATGGCTTCTGTCTTCTGTGGGTCCACTCTAACTCCTTCGGCTGATATCACATGCCCAAGAAAGATAACTTCAGGCATCCAGAATTCACATTTAGAAAACTTCCCATAAAGTTGTTCCCGCCTCAACGTACCGAGAACATGGTGGAGATGATGTTCATGCTCTTCATGGTCACGAGAGTAAATCAGAATGTCGTCAATAAAAACGACTACAAAGCGTTCCAGATAGTTAAAACCCAATTCATCAACTCCATGAATACTGTCGGTGCATTAGCCAATCCAAATGGCATTACCACGAAATCATAATGCCCATAGCGAGTACGGAAGGCTGTCTTCGAGATGTCAGACTCTCGAATCCTCAACTGGTGATAACCAGATCTCAAGTCGATCTTAGAAAACACAGCAGATCCCTGAAGTTGATCCAATAAATCATCAATACGAGGCAGAGGATATTTGTTCTTGATGGTTACCCTGTTAAGCTCACGGTAATCAATACATAAACGCAGAGATCCGTCCTTCTTTCGTACAAATAACACTGGTGCTCCCCAAGGGGACGCACTAGGTCGAATATAGACCTTTTCAGTCAACTCCTCCAGTTGGTTCTTCAACTCCTGCATCTCAGTCGGAGCCATACGATACGGTGCTTTTGAAAGCGGGGATGTACCTGGCTCTAACTCAATAATAAACTCCACGTCACGATGAGGAGGTAAGCCTGGCAACTCGTCTGGAAATACGTCTGGGTAGTCTCGGACTACCGAAATGTCGGCCAATTCAACTGGTCGATCTGCTGTTTTGGTCATGTAGCACTAATAACCAATACACCGTTGATTAAGCAGTTTCACTGCTTTCATAGCGTTGATGACTCTCCCGGAACGACTGGGATTATCACCTCGAAAAATACACTCGAAACCATCATCAGAAGTGACGGTTACCATCCGCTTGCGGACACTAAGTATGGCATCATGACGATCCATCCAATCGATACCCAAGATTATATCATCTTTAGGTAAATCGACTACGATCAGATTTGACAACCACTCATGGTCGTTCATACGAATCGGACAGTCCTGGACTTCACGATTCCCAATAATTCTTCTACTATCGGGTAGACCAATCACATATGGCTCACAATTTATAACATGGTCTAGAGGCAAACAACTTAAACAAGAAGTAGATATAAAAGAGTGTGAAGCACCGATATCAAAAAGAACACACACCGGTTGGGAGTGGATCTCGAGTATACCTGCAATCATGCTGGCCTCGGGATCGTCAGCTTTCTTCATTTCGTAGATCCTGGGTCTTGCGGTTCCTGCACCATGTGCACCACTTTGATTCCCACGACCCGTTCCCCTGTTTGCCGCAGTAGTCTGGTAAGAAGCGGACGGAGGCACACGGTCCTGGACAACAGACTGGTTTGGAGTATGAGACGCCACTGATTCACGTCCGGGCCCATTTCTGCAAAAACGAGCACGATGCCCATTCTTCCCACAAGTATGGCATGCGACAACCGGCCTCGGGCATTTGGAGCTGACGTGCTCCTGGTCTCCGCAGTTATAGCACACAACAGATGAAGGGACCGCTCGAGAGTGCGATTCGGCTGGCTTCGACGCCATGGGAGGTCGATCAGAAGGGTTTGGCAATGACTGGGGCTTCGTGAATGTCCCCCGGTTACTCTCAGTCTGGTTCGGGTTCCTGGACCTTTTGTTGTTGGACTGTGGTTGTTTCTTAGAAATCTCCTTCGCGGTGAGCTCGTATTCTAGAGCCTTCTCGATGAACTCCGGCAGGGTCGTACAGTGGTGATTCAACAGCTGCATTCTTATTCGGGGTTTAAGCCTCTTGAGAAAGTATTTGATCTTATCAGCCTCTGTTCTGATAATTGTCGTGGCGAAAGGAATAAGTGCCTGAAATTTCTCAGCGACAGATAGTACATCATCATCCTCGGACGGGTCCGGGTTTAGCAATTCCGACAGTTTGGCCTCACGGAGTGGCCCTGGATAGTAACGGTCTAGCATGAGGTTTTTTAATTCCTCCCAAGTATAAACACCATCAGCTGGCCTCACTGAAAGCCACCAGGTATGAGCGCCTTTGCTAAGGTAGTAAGCGGCTACAGAGACGCGGTTCTCTTCCGAGCAGTCCACCATCTCGAAAAGTTTCTCAAAATGCTCGATCCAATGCACAATGTCAGCAGGCTCAGAGGAGCCTTCAAAGGTCGGAGGTCGCTGGCGAGAGATGTCGCTGATGATCCGACTCACGGGTCTGCCAAGCACAGGAGGAGGGTGAGGCCCCTGTTGCTGGCCAGTAGTGGACCTCTGCATAGCTTCCATTAATTGACCCATCTGGGTCATCTGAGTCATCATGCCCTGCATCACAACGTAAGGATCGACACGCGCATCCTCACGCCCACTGTGGTGCGATTGGTCCCTAGAAGGTGAACCACTGTCTGCGGAACTATGATCTACATTCACGCGTCTGTTGGCTCGAGGTATCGGGATTCGGCCCCTTCCCCAGCCTCGTCCCCCTCTGCCACGACCTCTCAGATTCCTTTCCGTACTGAAAGAATCAATCATAATGATAATCATAAGTACAGTTCAAGATACTATTCAAAATTCATGCTAAGTTAATAGCAACAAGGGATCACGTATTCAAGGAAACGGTTCATAATTAATTATCGACACCACGAGTGTCGCACAGAATATTACATCGACGTCAAGTCGAACAATTTCAATCATATACTCAATCCAGCATTTCTCTCGAATTATTAATCGGATAAATACTGCCACAAATCCTCGAAATAACAAGATCAACAAAGAGATCCATTCCGATATCAATATCATGCCAGTAATTGAATCATGGCTCATAAAGTACATACCGTATTTGGCTCGTAGGGTCAGGCGCTTGCACAGGTCACACGTGACAGGAAGGTCTCTTGATACTAGTTCATTATACAACGACTCTTAAAGAGCAACAAAACAACACACTCTCCGATACCATCTTCTGTAACACCCTAAAAAGGCAGCTATTACAGTGCCGTGGACCCCACACTGGGACCCACCAGGCGATATCCAAAAACAGATTCAATAAGTATTACTTGTGATACCGAACCACAATAAATAGTCATTACTCCGATTAGGAGTTTATTAAAAATATGGCCAACGGCCTTATGATATACAGGATCCGAAATACAAGTATAAATCATATGGAGATGGAATATACTTAAACATTAATCCAACCAGACAAAAATTTACATGAGGCAGAATTAAAGTAATATTACACAGTTTAAAACATAACCGGACAACAATAGACTTGGGCCCCCCGAACTAGTATCCCTCGAACCCTTTGCCGTCAACATGCTCTTCCCGTGCCTTGCCTTTGCCTCGACCTAAAATACAACACAAGTATTTCGCCCATAACACAAGGTCAGATATACATGATAATTAATTCTTCCGACATTATACAATTCACATATATAGATCTCAAGGAAACATCCCGACTATTAATCATACCCCTCGGGCGTATGAAATAATCAGTCACAAACCGTCGAACACATCCAATCATACATGGACTATGAACGATTAACAATATGGCTCAAGATGGACATCACAGTATGCCCGATCCAGAAATGTGTCCGTGTACATGTCCAACCCGTATACGGAATCCAGAATATACGTGTGACAATGTACCTAATTAGCCTCACGAACTACGTCTCATGTGCACAGTCCAATACGGAAACATCCACGTATGACTATACAAGTGCCCGGCTAAAAATCCTACACAATATCCAATCGGCACGCAGATATGATTCCAGAAATGTCACGATATGATATGACAACGAATTTCAACGAAATACATATCCGATTAAGGATCAAGAAAAACTCACCAAAGTGATAATAAAGACCATCAAGATCAACGATTCAAAGCGACGGACTTGGGAATGCAACCCCATGATGAAAACGGAATAACGTCAAAATGTCAAATCACGACAAACATTTCATACACATGAAATGTATAAACATTACAAGAATCTAATCATCATTATAACCAAGCAAGATAACTTGCCTCAATACGGAGATGAGAATAATCCTCTTCTTGTCGAAACGAACGAACGGTCCTCGACTAATATCGTTTACTCGAACAATCAATCTTAAACGAAATACATTTTACTCAATAACATATTCGTATAATTATCAATATAGGATTAGTAAGACGACACCCTACAATCCATTAGAATAGTTTCGCTATCTCAAAATATCGAAGTCTTATACCAAGAATTCTTTTTACCTCATTACAACCATAAAATCGGTTCACAATACTTTACCGAAAGTTCACATGATTCTTCATAAATAAGAATTTTATCAAGAACATGTTAAACAACCACTTATGTTGTCAAAAATCATCTTATGTTGATTAAACTTTCCAAAGCATTACAATGTTGAAAGTTAAAATTTGCACAATTATGTTCATCAATACATCTCATCTAAATTGAATATTAAGCTTACAATAAGGTTATATTAGTTCTGAGATTACACCATATTCATGAAGGTTATCAAAATCATTCTTACAAACCTGGAGGATTCATTAATATCATTTATGAGTTCACTACCTTAAGAACACCACAAGATGATCAACCACATTCTTAGGTTATCAACACATCCGGTTAATAAGAAGTTATTGTTGTTTTCACAATTATCCTTATCAATCTTCAAAGTCTTGCTGGGCTGAAACATAAGGAGGTTATAACTCTAAAGGATTCTGAACAAGAGAACATCCTCCTACTTCTAACATTGCCAAGTTCTTCCTAAGGTAAGTGAATATCAAGTATGGTGTTTGAACACTTTATGATAACAATTTCATTGTTCAAGTCTAACCATGATGAAGCTAACTGATTTATCAAGGTCCTACTGATATGAATTCGTCCAGCAAGGTGATCATGAAGATTCTAAACATGGTTACTATCATTATAACCTCAAGAACACATCCATTCCAAACCCTCTATATCATATTCATCAAGAAGTGTGAAGAAGTTTAATTAAAACCATGTTTTACTTGATTAATCTAACTTTAGGTGAAGTATACTTCATTACCAACATCAACATATGAAAACAATACAGAAAAGAAAGTACACCTACCTCCAGAAATGAAGTACAACCTCAACACTACAAGAAAGTACACTCCAAGCTCAAGAACACCTCCTAATCTTCAAGGTAATGAGCTCCACTCCAAGATTTAAGGCTTAAACATAAGTTGGAGGAGGTTGATATCGATATGGGGGTGCAGAGGGATGATATATGGAGAGAAAATCGGTTTAGAGTTGTGAAGAAAAGGAAAACAAGCTGGTCATATAAATAGACTGTACCGGATTAACGTACGCTATCGGGAAAATTTAGCGTACGTTAACTCTCTTACGTACGCTAACCGGTTAATGTTACGTACGTAAGCGGCTTACAGTGGCCACTGTCTTGAATCCGCAGGCCATTAGCGCACGCTAGTAAAAAGGGTGTTACACACGCTAATAAAAGTTGACTCTGGCCGACACGACAGCCCAGAGATCATCACATGCATGCCAACGGATACAAGTTCACGTGCGGAAGTTAACTGATGTCAGATTCCTTCTTAACGTACGCAACAGACAACATATTACGTACGTTAAATCACGAGTTTAGCGTACGCTAGTTAAGCTACGTCGCGTACGCTACACCAACAGAAAAAGTTCAAAAATGCAACTCTCCAATTAACATCGAATCATCAAGTATGAAATGAAATAACAAAGATATGAAGCTCAAATCTATAATACCTCAACATAACTCTAAATGCAACGATCCACGATAATCAAATTATCCGAATATACAACGACAGATAAAAATGAAAAATTACAGTCGGATATTATAGTTCGAGGGCTACCCGACTGTGTCTGTTCTGTGTTCCACTGCTCGCGGTATCGAGGCAAGCATCTTGCCTCACATTACGTGTTTTGTGAATATAATAGTAGGTAATTTACGATATGTGCTAAATGCATTCTTTTAAATAACTTTCAAACGAATCGGTATATTGACGATCACGATATTCTTTAGAGATAACTCGTGTGTTCCGTGAATTAATGTGCTTAATTGAATAGGTGTGTTAGTGTTAAGTGTAGGAACACCTTACTTTCGTGTGATGCCATTTTATGTGATTATGTCGTGGTAAATTTAAAGTTCTAACCTTTTGTTAAGATGTGTGCTTGGAGACGTATGGTTGTCGATGATCTTGTGACGTTGTGTGATAAATGTTGTAACTCCTTTATGAGGAGGTTCTGCCATTCGGTGTGTTTGGAAAGGTATTCTATCTCGCTGCTGTGTTGTTGCTAGTTTCACCATGGAATTCTTGAGTTGATGGTATTGTTTCTCGGAAAGTGAGTATGTGTCGGACAATATGGCCATTCTAGCAAGGCACCTCGACTATATATTTTGAGTGTTTGACCTTTGAGAGTTGTGGTTTTGTAATCTGTGAGTTGTTCTTCCACCCGGGATGGCATGTGTGGCCCCTGGGGTCGATACTAATGGGTACGGCTACGGAAGTGGACTTGGGTGCGTGTGTTGTTGTTTTTCCACCCGGGGATGGTTCGACGGGACCTCTGGGGGCCGATACTAATGGGTACGGCCGCGGAAGTGGTTTCCCACCCGGGGATGGTTCGACGGGGCCTCTGGGTGTCGCTACTAATGGGTACGGCCACGGGTTACCAGGTGTGGTTTTTCGTGATGTTGATGTTGATGTTTTGATGATTAATTGTGATATGTCCGGAGTATCACAATGCTTTACGCTCGGGGTCGAGATACATTATATATTGAGTCTTGGTGTTTGGCTAGAATGGCATAAGAATAATGTATTATGTGTGATGTGTCCTTATAAGTGAATTGAAGTGGATGATCGGGTCGTGGACCCTGTGTTTCGTGACCGGAATAGTTGGGTCATGGACCCCGTGTTTTGTTAACGGATTTACATTTTGGGAAATGAATTATGGGGCTGTGACCTTAAGTGGCTTCGAGTAATTAAGAACTTTTTAATTTTAAATGTTTTCAAAACTCCCAAGATTTGGAAGGGTTTTAAAAGTGCTTACTTGTTTTGTTTCTACTTTCAAGACTTGAACTATTTTAACTAAACGAAATATCTCGGGAAGTCTTTCATTTTATTCTCGTAATGTGTTGTGTATGGCTCGTATATGCACTTTATACTTGTACTAGCAAAACGGTGGAGTTTTTCTAACCCCCGGGTATCCGGGGGGTGGATGTCTGTTCTGTGTCCAGGTACATGCAGGTTTTGGGAGAAAAACATAGGATCGGTGTGAAGGATGATGGAAGACGAATGATACTAATCACACGAAGGCCAGTTTTGGGTGCAGTCAGTCGGAGTTCATTGCATAGTCTTTTCCGTTGTTGTACTTTTGTTATGAGTGTATTTTACCCTTCTATGGGTATGAGTCGAGATAGAAATGTGTATATTTTGACTTGTATGTTAGTGATGAAAGACCAAATCGGTCTATTGGTTCGTTTTTTTAATTAGGTTGGTATGTAATGTAATGTGTTGTTTCGATGTCTAGCCTGTTGGATCCTCACGGAGAGGGTCTGCGGCGTGTAATATTCCCGGTTTGATTCTGGGGGTGTTATATTTATGGTATCAGATCTTAGGTTGCGGAAACCTAGGCTGTCGGGCCGAATTGTGTGTTGTCGGGTCTTGTCTTGTCTTGTCTCGTCTTGTCTTGTCAGATTTGGTCTAACTGAGTCATGTCGCGACGCGTCATCTGGGATTTCGGTCGTGATTGGTATCATGGTGCATCCATCATCTTCGTGCGATCTGTAGATGTAAGTCTCCCTACTTCATGTTGTGCCTCGAGCTACACGAGCTAGTTGTGTGATTCAGTATTTTGGGGTACAGTTTAAATGTGATTTATGATTATGTGGCATATATTTGTTGATTCCCGTCTTGTGCTAGAATGAAGAATGATATTGCTGAATGTATCTTCGTATAAAATGTTTTTCTTACAAGAGTAACAACCTTGGAATTTTAAGTTTTCGAAGGCTTTCGGGGAGTCACGTAAATTTTTAAAATGTTCTCCCAGGAAAAAATTTGATTTTTGTATGATGACCTCAAGGTCAAAAAATTTGAGACTTCAAACTACCTATATTTCATTTTCATCTCATACTATAAGTTTTCAAAATACGAGTTTAAGTCTACAAAAGATACTCAAGACGTGACTCTCATTTGTAACTTTTCGATTTCATGAATGTTAGTCAGAAGATGTGTATTGATGATGTTATCGCCGTTTGGACGATGGTGCCCAGTTTTATGATTAAGATAGTAGTGTGAATGCCGAGTCATTCGGTATGTGCACGTTGAGATAACCCTCCATGCTGAGAGGAGAAATTTCGGTTTTGAATGATGATTGTCTTTTGATGGTTACTTGTGAGATGTTGTAATTATGTGAATCGATGGCATTCAGACTCGTATGTTGTGGTTTATTTGTAACCTTCAATTCTAATATTACCTTGTATATGTTTACAATCGTGTTGTTGATTAGAGCAGTTAGCGCAAGCTTAGTACGAGGCTAACGCGTGCTAACGTGGCATGTTTAGCACACGCTGACCTTTGTTGTAGCGCACGCTAATCAGCCTGGGCAGAGGCTATGGAACCGCATTATTAACCGTCACGTCTATCTTTTACAGTCAATCATCTGCGACTGTATTCTATGTGTGTTGTCATGTAATGACAACTGTTGTGTGGGATTATGTGTTAGGACTTTTTGTAGTGCTAGGTGATAATTGATTATGTTTAAATTATGTCTGATGTGTAAGTGTTCGAAAACGTTTTACTGGAAATTTCATAAAGTTTCGACAGTTTTATTAAGCGGCGGCTCCGTGTATACTTTGAAAATTATTTGGAATTGGCAAGCCGGCCTCGGATTCTCAAATAAAACCTCGTCGATATTTGAAAGAGTTGTTTTAAAGTACATTTAGATATTTTGTAAAATGTTACTGTCGTTGATTTTTACGTAGTGTTGGGAGGATTTTTGGATATGATTTTTACGTATTTTTGTATTTTCAAATAATTCGAGTACATGATTTTCAAAAAATTTTACACCATAATTTTTTTAATTTTTTTCAAAATCCAATACGATTTTATTTTTCAAAATATATAGTGAAGGACGAAAAATCTTACTCGATTTAAACTTCAAATTCGGATTTGGAGAAGTTTGAATAACTCTAAATAATTGTTGATTGGTGGAAATATTTAGTGCATGTGCGAATGGATGGATGGTATTTTGTGGTTACCCTGTTTGTTATTAACGATAATGATGATGCTGATTTCAAGGGAAATTGATATTCCGAAATATTATTTTGCAAATGATTTCAAAATGAGACGGTTAAAGTCTGTTGTTTACAAGTTTTGATGTAGCAACCCGAGGTATCAAAAATACTTTTAAAGTTTTATTTTGAAAATCATTCAAACCCGAGGATTTTCAAATGGTATCATTTAAAAGGATACCTCGTGGAGTTTCTTATCAAGTTGTTGTTAGTTACCTTATGTGATATGTCGTGCTGAATGGTACTTTAGCATATTATTTTTGCGAAGTTGTGCCATCCTATCGAGTAAGAATCCGCTTAGTATGCCAAGGGTCGGAGGAAGCGTTCTTGACCGCGGAACAATTGGTCATGAAGATCAGATGCGGGACCAAGAGGATATGACTTGAAAGGTTGCTATTCCAGCACTTCGTTCTCGTTGTTTAGGTTTCGGGGACGATACCTCTTTTAAAGGTGATATGATGTAATGCCCATATTTTTTCTCTCTCTTCCGTCTTGTTCGACCGTATCGACTCGATTGTGTTAGTTGATGTTTCTGACCTTGTGTTGTTTCTCACCCTTGTCGTTTGAGCGAGTGCTGATATTGCCCCAAATTGATCTGTATATCGTTGTGATCTTTCCAAGTTCGGATCGATTTCTTATGAACCGTGTGCGGAATTAACACCTTGTGGTTCCTACAAGTTTATTGATGTCTTGATTTAAGGAGTGAACTTCAGAGTTGATCATTGTTGTTCGATCATTGCTATTCGTTCGTCATTGACCAATCATTATTATTTGATCTCGTAATCGTGATTATTGAACATCTGGGCCACTTCGTAATTTCCATAAGTGTTGGGAAATTATCTTCATATTTGATCTTCCAAACATTTGAGGTTATTGGAATTACATTCTTGCTCAACGTTGAACTTGTGTTTTGATTGTTGTATTGATCGGATTTATCAACCGTTGTGAGTCATGTTCGTTGCTTTTCGTAAACACTCTTGTGTATTGAATCGGACCGCAATAGCTCTGTACTGCATGGAGCTCTTGTGCGCTGTCATTATCATATAACGTGTGTTATCTAGAGTCGCCTTGATTTTGTTTTAAGTTTCGGGACAAAAATTATTTTTAGTAGGGTAGAATGTAATGGCCGAGATTTTCATTTTCGGTTGCTTCGAATTAATTGTCGTTTGGTGCCAGCTATTTTTCTTCGTATCAATTTATTGGATTTCATGTTTTGTTATATGCCCGTTATTGTTTTGAATCATAGCTGGTGCATGAGTGAAACCGATACGTTGAATGTCTAACCGGACTGTCGGATTTGGCAACGGCTGAGTCACGGCCGCAAGCATGGCCGGGTCACGTCTGCAGGGAGGGCCTGCCGGTTACGGCCGTAAGGGCCTGATGGTTACGGCCGTAACGTACCGTGTAGTTGAGGCAGTGACTCGGGGGAGTGGACGGTTACGGTCATAATGTGTGACCTGGTTACGGGCGTAAGGTATGGCATGGTTACGACCGTAACGTGTGGCCGGTTACACCCGTAAGGAGTGGCCGGTTATGGCCGTAAGGGTGCGGCCGGTTGCGACCGTAAGGACACTGCATAAGCTGGGCAGAATGTTGGGAAGGCCAATTACGGCCGTAATGAACTACCGATTACGGCCGTAATGGCTCGGCAGGATGACTATTTAAGGCCCAGCATCCGGGTCATTGACCATTTTTCACAATTTCTCCTTCTCTTCGCGATTCTTCTGCAATATTTGAGGGTTTCGATTGGCAACATCCTTGAGGATCATTTGGGAAGCTTGATTTGTGTTCATTATCATCATCAATCTATTCCTTATCGCCCGGATTGAGGTAAATCACTTGAACTTTTGAATTTGGGGAATTTTTGGGGTTTTGATGTGAATTCATCCTTCCAATCCAATTTAGTTTAGATTGTTGTTGGATTATGGTAGTGAACTCGAAATCCTTTAGTATTCTTGAAGTTTTGTAGAATGAATTCGAGAATCCTTTCGTTAATCGATGATATTGGGGTATGCCTTCAAGATGTCTGACGAAATGCTCCAATGGGTAGAAATTAGGATGATCCCTATGTTTTAGAAGTATTGTTGATTCATGGTGGTATTATTTTCATAGTATTCGTGGGCTGTCGAATTCTTGGTTATTTTTGGATGTTCGAGGGCTACCCGACCGTGTTCGTTCGGTGTTCCATTGCTCGTGGTATCGAGGCAAGTATCTTGCCATACATTAAGTGTTTTGTGAATATAATAGTCAGTAATTTACGATATGTGCTAAATGCATTCTTTTAAATAACTTTCAAAAGAATCGGTATATTTACGATCATGATCTTCTTTAGAGATAACTCGTGTGTTCCGTGAATTAATTTGCTTAATTGAATAGGTGTGTTAGTGTTAAGTGTAGGAACGCCTTACTTTCGTGTGATGCCATTTTATGTGATTATGTCATGGTAAGGTATTCTATCTCATTGCTATGTGTTGTTGCTAGTTTCACCATGGAATTCTTGAGTTGATGGTATTGTTTCTCGGTAAGTGAGTATGTGTCGGACAATATGGCCATTCTAGCAAGGTACCTCGACTATATATTTTGTGTGTTTGACCTTTGAGAGTTGTGGTTTTGTAATGTGGAGTTGTTCTTCCACCCGGGGATGGCATGTGTGGCCTCTGGGGGCCGATACTAATGGGTACAGCTACGGAAGTGGACTTGGGTGCGTGTGTTGTTGTTTTTCCACCCGGGGATGGTTCGACGGGACCTCTGGGGGCCGATACTAATGGGTACGGCCGCGGAAGTGGTTTCCCACCCGGGGATGGTTCGACGGGGCCTCTGGGTGTCGCTACTAATGGGTACGGCCACGGGTTACCAGGTGTGGTTTTTCGTGATGTTGATGTTGATGTTTTGATGATTACTTGTGATATGTCCGGAGTATCACAATGCTTTATGCTCGGGATTGAGATACATTATATATTGAGTCTTGGTGTTTGGCTAGAATGGCATAAGAATAATGTATTATGTGTGATGTGTCCTTTTAAGTGAATTGAAGTGGATGATCGGGTCGTGGACCCTGTGTTTCGTGACCGGAATGGTTGAGTCGTGGACCCCGTGTTTTGTTAACGGATTTGCATTTTGGGAAATGAATTCTGGGGATGTGACCCTAAGTGGCTTCCAGCAATTAAGAACTTTTTAATTTAAAATGTTTTCAAAACTCCCGAGATTTGAAAGTTTTTTCAAAGTGCTTACTTGTTTCGTTTCTACTTTCAAGACTTGAACTATTTTAACTAAACGAAATATCTCGTGAAGTCCTTTATTTTATTATCGGAATGTATTGTGTATGGCTCATATTTGCTTTATACTTGTACTAGCAAAACAATGGAGTTTTGCTAACCTCCGGGTATCCGGGGGGTGGATGTCTATTCTGCGTCCAGGTACATGCAGGTTTTGGGAGCAAAACACAGGATCGGTGCGAAGGATGATGGAAGACGAATGATATTAATCACACGAAGGCCAGTTTTGGGTGCAGTCAGTCGAAGTTTGTTGCATAGTCTTTTCCGCCGTCGTACTTTTGTTATGAGTGTATTTTACACTTCCATGGGTATGAGTCGAGATAGAAATGTGTATATTTTGATTTGTATGTTAGTGATGAGAGACCAAATCGGTCTATTGGTTCGTTCTTTTAATTAGGTTGGTATATAATGTAATGTGTTGTTTCGATGTCTAGCCTCGTGGATCCTCACGGAGAGGATCTGGGACGTGTAATATTCTCGGTTTGATGCTGGGGGTGTTGCATCACCGAGTACAAAACCTATTTAGGCATGATAATTAATTAACTACTAAGATTAATAAGTAATTTAAATATTATTTATTATTTATTAAATAAATATGTTGGTAAATTAAATATCCTAATCTAGATCAAAGATCATAGGATATTTACCTTTGAAGCGTAGTGGTTGCTTGTTCCTTGATCTTCTTGTATTTCTACCTTTAGATCTTCTAGAGTATGATCCGCCTTAATCCGAGCGTTGTATCGGCAACGAGCTACCGAATCTTGCTTGGACTTCAATGAGGAATCAGCCGAACTACTTCTTACTTGGGGTCACTCGATTTTTCTTTATTTTCTAGTATTATGTAAACACTCTTAGACAATTGATGTGTTATTTAAATTGTAGAATCAAAGACACAAGTCAAGATCTACAATTAAACACAAGAAAAAAAAATCGAACTCTCAAGCATGAACTGAACATCACGGCCGGACCTCCATAAGTCATATTTATAGGCTTTTGGACTACTCTAGGGATCTTAAGGAGGATTAGGGCTAGGACTCCTAGTGCAACCCAACTTTCCATATTAATCCCTCCTAATATGGTTGAGTCCACTAATATCAGTCCAATCCACTAAAGAATTAATATTGCACTTCCAACCCAAATCCTAATTTACGAAATCAGGCTCCTTATTTAAATATATTATTTCCCGTGTTTAAGATATTGAATGTCCATTAATTAATTTAAGCTACTGACAGCTTTAATTAATTAATATCTTATCCAGGAGTAGTACCACTCGTACCTTTTTATTATATCGGAATTAAATCCACCTGCAGGGTCTAATATAATAATCATTATCGATCTCCTCAAGGGGACATCATCAACCCGCACGAGTCGGGACATGATTTCTAATTATAATAATAATTGTCATATAAATAATATTATTGCCCAATATATGAAGCTTATTGAGTCAATTATTTTGACTCTCACCCATGGTAAATCAAGGCAATAATATTATATATACACAATTAAATATTATATACTTAGAATTAAGAAATAATAATTATCCGAGATTTATGTTCTTCTTACAATCAGTACAAAAGATACTATCTCACTTCAATCCAGTTCAACGTATGCAAATACGCTAATGCATGCTAATAGTCAAGACCAACTCATCTCAAGCATACACTACAACCTTTCACATAATTTATCTAATAATTATATAGATTGTAAATTATTATATTATTTTTAAGGCACCAATAATGTGATCTTCCGTGTGATACCAACACATTACATTATCTACAAAATAAAACAATTGGAAATTTCATTTGCATAACCATAACATGAATAAATATGCAAAACATGTGATTAAATATAATTAATATTCTCATAGGTAGTTACAGGGAAATAAAGTAATACAAGAATAAAGTATGCTTTGCAGTATAACACCCTAACAATCTCCCACTTATACTTAAAGCATGCTTTTAAGTATACTACTCTACTACATAGTCTCTCATTTCTCCCACTTATACTCAAAGCAATGCTGCCATACATCGTAATCCCATTCCTTCAACATGCCTTTCAAAAACTTTCGAGGGTAGGCCTTTCGTGAAAGGATCAGCAAGATTATCTTCCGAATGCAACACTGGATACAACTACGTCTCCTTCCTTTACGAACTATCGTATGATGTGGTACTTGCGATTGACATGTTTACTTGCCTTGTGGTCTCGTGGTTCCCTCGAATTTGCGACTGCACCGGTATTATTGTAATACCCGAGATTCTAATGTGTGTTTTGAACATTGTGACATTATTTATGTTGTATTTGATCTGAGTATTATCCAGCGTATTTCATGATCCGGTGTTGTTGAGCGTATGATTTCATGAATGTGTTCAAGATTGTAATTTTGCACTTGTAGCGCACGCTAACGACTAGGCGTAGCGTACGCTAATTGGGTTTCGTAGCGCACGCCGTGTATGAACCTTAGCGCGCGCTATACGTAGCCAAGTTGATTAAGACAGGGTGGTAGGTGAGATCATCCGTGGATCTTGGTCGGGACATGTCGGGATGAATCTGGACGGCTTTTGGAAAAGTCGAGTCAACGGTGCTTAGCGTACGCTAATGTTATGAGGCTAGCGCATGCTAAAGTTGAGTACAGTGAGGTTAGTGAAGCTTCGTATGGATGTTAGCGCATGCTATATGAGTGGTAGCGTACGCTAATTTCTGTACTTAGAGCACGTAAAGGATGTTAGCGTACGCTAAGCCAAGACCAGGCAGAAACAGTAGACTGCAAGCCCGTTAGCGCACGCTATGGATATGGCCATAGCGCGCGTTAATAACCATTTTCTATATATAGGACAGCACCCTCCTTCATTTTTCAGACTTCCACTTCAACCCACACTCCAATTTCGCGACTTTGAGAGTTACCCTATCCATCTTCAACCTTCATTTCAGCCTCCTAACACATCATTGAAGGCAGAGGGGCTTTGAGGATTGGTGTTCTAGCTTTTGGGCATAGAGTTCATCAAGTTATTCCAACTTTTCCTTCCGTTTAAGGTATGTTACGATTCACCAAGCCAGAATTTATGTTCTTAGCTATGTTTTGAGCTTGCTTCGGAAATCATTGGACTAGTTAAAGATCTTATGAGTCCAGCACCATATTTTTGAAGATTAGAACCCGATTATACCTTGTTTTCCCTCGTTGTTAAGAGTGTTGATCGAGCCTTGATGGATAAAAACCTTAGGGTGTAGTATCCTAAGTTTGTTTTGAATTATAAGCATGATTTTAGTAAGATTCTAAGTATTATCGTGATGTTCCACCGATGATAATTCACGTTTTATAGAGGTGTTTGATTTGACAAGGTTCTTTATGTTCATGCTTGTAATGAATCGGCTATGTCAGTGAAATCAACCCGGATCACCGTAGTACCATTTCCTTGCGTAGTACGTTTGGTATGCTTGTATCTTGAGTCACACTTGTGGTATGAATCGTAAGAGCCAAACATATGGGAGTCGGGAATTGAAACCAATATTGAAGTCTAGATTTTGATGACTTGTTTATCCTTGAATCCCTAGACATCGGTATGTCGCCTACGATGTGATCATTCGACTCATATGAAGTGTATCACTATTTCCGGCTCAGCTTTCATCAAGCATACTAACCGCGAACCGGCCTTACGTCATTATTACGTGATTTTAATTTAGAATATTCGGTGATCATACGTTAGTTTCAAGTAGTATGTTAAGTTCCTTGTATCTCTTTTTGAACAAGGTCCGAGCCTTGCATAGAAGTCGATCGAGGGGCGGTGGCCTACGGACGCGTGACATTCGTTGGAGTATTTTATTCTTGCCATTTTTGAGGCAAGTATTGTATTTTGAAATTTGGTTTATATTGGAATGTTGATCATGCATACGATTTATTCATGTTGTTGAACATGAGATTAATTTCTTTGAATTGTCATGGTATTCGTTATTGATTCCTTGATTGTTCACGTCGATGAACGTATTGATTTGCATGTGTATGCATAATTGCACGGTTTATGTTGTAAATGATCCAAGGGGATCATGAGGATCTATGATGAGGGCGCTGGATCGGATGTCCACCATGTGTTGGTCCGACGGGATCATCATGGGGATCTATGCTGAGGGCGCTGGATCGTTGGACGGGTTTTCCACCATGCGTTGGTCCGACGGGATCATCATGGGGATCTATACTGAGGGCGCTGGATCGTTGGATTGCCCTGTGTTGTGTTGATGGAATCGTGAGGATTCGCATCGTTGGATTCCGGTGACGGAAGTCCGTTTTGTGTGTTTTATGATGCATTGTTGATTCATATATTATGATACTTGTACTAGCATCGTTTTGCTCACCCCTTTGGGGGTGGACATTTGTTTTGATGTTCAGGTAGCCGAGGAGCGGGGAAACATCCACAGTACCGACATGACGATGAAATGGTGCAGTGATGTAATTTGATGTTGTCTCATTTTCCAGTTATTTTTCAGTACTCGAGTACGCGTATTTTGTTGGTGTTTGGAATGATTGTAATAATGAACTCATTGTTGAACTGGTTTTGAATTTTAATCTAAAAGCACTTTAGTATTATTTTCTGTATTTCTCAAATTAGCCTTGTAAATTCTTATATAAAGGATTTACGGCGCTGTAATTATTCCGAATATATCGGGGTGTTACAATTTCACAACAAAGTGTAATACCCTTTGGCAAATCGGGAATCAAATCTAAGTCCTGCAGGAAGTACTTGAGTCATACCGCCTCCTTGGCTGCCTCAGGGGCTGCCACGTACTCGGCTTCCATGATAGAGTCCGTGATGCATTTCCGATTAGCACTACACCAACTAATGGCTCCACCTCTTAGGCTTAACACATAACCTGAAGTAGACTTGGACTTTTCTTTGTCTGATGAAAAATCTGATTCAGTATAACCCACTGGACACAGCTCGTCTGATTGATATACTAGCATATACTCCCAAGTCCTTTTCAGGTACTTGAGTATGTGCTTGACAATAATCCAGTGTCATGTGTTAGGGTTGTATACTGCAAAGCATACTTTTTGTTTGTATTATCTTATTTCCCTGTAACTACCTATGAGAATATTTATTACATTTAATCACATATTTTGCATATTTATTGACGTTATGGTTATGCAAATGAAATGTCTAATTATTTTACACTGTAGATAATGTGGTGTGTTGGTGTGACACAAAAAGATAACATTATTGGTGCCTTATAAAATAATATAATAGTTCAACCTATATAATTATTAGACAAATTATATGAAAGGTTGTAGTGTATGCTTGAGATTAGTTGATCTTGACTATTAGCATGCATTAGCGCATTTGCATGCGTTGAACTAGATCGAAGTGAGATAGTGTCTTCTGTACTGACTGTAAGAAGAACATAAATCTCGGATAACTATTATTTCTTAATTCTGTGTATATAATATTTAATTGTGTATTTGTAATATTTATTGCTTTGATTTACCATGGGTTAGAGTCAAAATGACCGACTCAATAAGCCTCATATCTTGGGCAATAATATTATTTATATGACAATTATTATTATTACTGGAAATCGTGTCCCGGCTTGTGCAGGTTGATGATGTCACCTTGAGGTGCTCGATAATGATTATTATATTAAACCCTGCAGGTGGATTTAATTTCGATATAATAATAAGGTTCGAGTGGTACTACTCTTGGATAGGATATTAATTGATTAAAGCTGTGAGTAGCTTAAAATTAATTAATGGACATTCGATATCTTAAACACAGAAAATAATATATTTAAATAAGGAGCCCGATTTTGTAAATTGGAATTTGGGTAGGAAGAGTTATATTAACTCTCTAGTGGACTGAGTTGATATTAATAGACTCAATATATTAGAAAAGTCCTAATATGGAAATTTGAGGTCTATTAGGAGTCCTTCCCTAATCCTCTTTAAGATTTCTAGAGTTGTCCATAACACCTATAAATACACATAAGGGGTCGGCCGAAATTGCATTCTGTCAGTCTAAGAAATTTTGATTTTTCTGCTTTGTGTTTGATTGTGGATTTTGACTTGTGTCTTCAATTCCATAATCGGACAAACACAATATTTTTCTAAAATACCAATATATTCAATAAAAATAGACAAAAAATCGTGAGGTAATTTACTTGGGAGGTGGTTCGGCCGATCCAGTTATTGTTCAAGAAAGTCCGATAGATTGTTGCCTACACGACATCCGGATATAGGCGGGATCATACTCTAGAAGGTCTTAAGGTAGAAATACAAGGAGATCGAGTGAGAATTCGAAGACTTTGCTTCAAAAGTAATGTATTCTTAGATCTCTTAGATCTAGGAAGAATACTACGAATTATCATAGTTAGACGGGTAGATTAATTTTGTTCGTTTAAATTACTTATTAATTTGTTAATTAATTATCCGACGAGCCTAAATAGATCCGGTTCATGAGGGCCAATTTAGTAAATCCAAACCCGACGATTTCGCTGCGTTTTATTTCCAAACAATTGGTATCGGAGCCGGTCTTTAGGTTCCATTCAATTTAATTAATTTTGTGATTAGTTGCTAGCAATTTAAAATTTTCATATATTATGATCTTTGGAATATTTTTGCTAGAATAGTCTTGCATGTGAATATGATCTAATTATCATGGTTATATGATTTAATTTATTTTTACGCATTTTTGGTAATTTGGCCCGGTTTTGAGGCATGTATAAGTTTTTCCCGTGAGAAAATCCACGAGTAGAATAGGATTTTATTTTTCCTTGTAGTTTTGTTGTAAATTCGATGTATTTTATTTCGTGTAAAATTGTAATCGAGTTGTAATACACAAAGTACGAAGAAACAAGAAGTCCAGCCGAAAAAGGAGTCCCGATCGGACGACCGACCGAGACCAAAATCTGTCGAGCGGTCCGGTCGTGGGATCGCAGTCCAGACTACGATGCAGGCAGTCTTTCGGTCTGGGTCGGGTCACTCGGTACGGGCTCTTGTTCGTTTTTCGCCATTCGTTGCGTCCGTTGGTGTACAATATTTAAATTTGGAATTTTCTTGTGTAATTAATGTTGCATGGAAAAAAGAAAGTTCCCAAATTTGGAAATTTTGTGGGCCGATCTAGAAGAGGTGACGAGATGCTTGAAGTGGGAGATTTCGAGCCGAAGAGTTTCTCATTATTCAAAACGAAGAATAAAAGCCATGATAATTGGATTTAATTATCCAAATTATTTTATTTTTGGTTTTTATTGGTTTGGATGTTTGGATGTATGAGTGATATGTTTCTTGCATGTTAGGACGAGAAAATTAAAAACCTTAAGGCTAAAATAACCAAGTGATTAAATTGATTTATTTTTTTAAATAAAATCAAATTGGCCTCCATAATTAATTTAAATTGTGAAGTAATTAGCATGCGCGTTGACATTAGGTTCTTCCTCCATATCAGATGTGCTAATTATAGGTTCACTAGTTTTAAATTTCAAATGGTAACATAAGGTAAATATTATTTTTTAAGATAGGACCTCTCCATCTGTAGGACTATTATTTAACAGATAATATTTTAAGGTTGTCAAATTATGGGGTTCACTTAGGTGTATTAATTAATAAGCTCCCAATCGGAATCTATGTTAATTAATACATGGACTAGAGGAACCAACTATTAATTTAACTTGTCATAACGTAAATTGACTACATAGTAAAATTAAAGACGTGAAACTCTACTTCAAAAATGTGTGTGTAAACGTCCACACGATCGTGGCTTGCATATGCAGGTTTTTCGAGGTGTTGGTTGCTAGCATATATATTGTGTTTTGAGATTTTTTCAATATATTTTGCTATGCGTTATGTGATGAATGTTTTTCATTTTTATCTCAGCTGTCTTTCAATCCACTTGTTGTAATTCTCAAACAAAACAATCTAGATGGTACTAACTTTGCTGATTGGAAACGTAATCTTAATATTGTCCTGACTGATGAAGAACATAAATTTGTTCTAACAGAGGAATGCCCATTGGATCCAGAAGCGGATTCGACACACGATGAGGTGAAAGAATTACGCAGATGGAGGAAATATGATGAGATGGCTCACTGTTACATCTTGGCTTCTTTAGCAAATGTATTGCAGCATCAGCATCAGAGTATGGGCACCACCGCGGAAATGATAAAAATCTCGGCGAGATGTTTGGTCATTAGAACCGGGCGGCTAGGCAAAATGCTATGAGGGTCTTGATGACGACCCAAATGCGTAAAGGAACCCCGGTAATGGATCATGTTCTAAAGATGATTTCTCATCTAAATGAACTTGATATCTTAGGGGCTACTATCGATGTAGAAACGCAGGTCGATATCATTCTAGGCAGCTTACCTAGGAACTTTGAGCAGTTCCGCCTAAACTACAATATGAATCGTAGGGAGTATACCTTGGCGGAATTGCTGACAGAGCTTCAAGCTGCGGAAGGACTCTTCAGGCAAGGGTATCAAGGTCTTGCGGCTACTAGTATTTCGACTTCTAAACCCAAGTGGGGGAAGAAGAAGAAACAAGTATGCCAGAAGCATGTGGCAACTCTCAAGGTAAATAGCAAGGCTCCTCAGCCCGAGGCGAATAAAAATCCAAAGGGAAAGTGCTACAAGTGCGGTCAGAAAGGACATTTTAAAGTGGACTGCCCTGCTCTTAAGAAATGTGTGTCTCGTGCACTAGTAGTCAAAACATGTTTGGCAGCTTGTTCTTCCACTTCGTGGATAGTTGATTCAGGCTCCACTAATCATGTTTGCTTTGACTCGCATGGTTTTCAGGTAACCAAACAGCTTAGTGCGGGCGAGATTACCATCTACTGGGGCGATTACTCGAAGCTTATGGCTGTTGCAGTGGGAGTCATGCAGTTGAAGATTAATGATAAATTATTAGTCCTCAATAATGTATTATTATTACCGGATTTTAGAATGGATTTAATTTCGTTTTCTAAAATAAATGCGATGGTTATTCAGTTTCTTTTGATGATGATGCTGTTATTAGAAGAAGAAACGGTGAATATATTTGCAAAGGTATTTTTACCGATGGACTGTATGTCATTAATACTGCACAAACTCCCATGTATAAACATAAATTGCTTAACTCTTTATCTGAACCTAAAAAGAGAAAAGAACCTTCGAGCATAAACAAAACATATCGGTGGCATTTACGGTTTGGGCATGTAAACCTTGGGAGGATTCAAAGATTGGTAGATGATGGCCCATTGGATCACCTCCAAGTTGAGTCATTTCCAATTTGTGAATCCTGTCTGGAAGGTAAGATGACGAAAAGGGTTTTTAAGAACAAGGGAAACCGTGCTCAGAATGTGCTATAATTAGTTCATATGGATGTATGTGGTCCAATGAATGTCCAAGCTAGGGGAGTTTTTGAATACTTCATCACGTTTATAGATGATTATTCGAGATATGGATACATCTATTTGATGCGACGTAAGTCTGAAGCCTTTGACAAGTTCAGAGATTTTAAGGCAGAAACGGAGAAGCTTCATGGAAAGAGTATCAAGTTAATACGATCTGATCATGGTGGCGAATACCTTAGTGGAGAGTTTTTGGATTTCTTGGCAAATGAGGGGATTTCGTCCCAGCTCACTGCGCCAGGAACTCCACAACAAAATGTTGTTGCTGAGATAAGGAATAGAACTCTTGTAGAAATGATTAGATCAATGATGAGTTATTCGGATTTACCTATTTCGTTTTGGAGATATGCTTTGGAAACAGCGGCGTACATTCTAAACCGTGTGCCTTCGAAATCAGTTCCAAAAACACCCACAGAACTGTGGAGTGGATGAAAGCCTAGTCTAGGACATGTTCGGATTTGGAGTACTCCAGCACATGTGCTGAATAAGGAAGTTGATAAAATGGCATCTCGTACAAAAGTACGAGTGTTTGTAGGATATCCTAAGGGAATGAAGGGTGGCTTTTTTTATAGTCCCCAGGATCAGAAGGTCATTGTTAGCACCAATGCCCGATTCCTAGAAGAAAATTATATGATTAGTCACAAGCCTATGAGCGAAATAATTCTGGAAGAGTTGAGGGGCGAGACTCCGTATATACCAATCGTATAAGATCCAACTAACACAGCACGACGTATCGATTCTGAGACTTTACACCAACTCAGGATTTGCCTCGTCGTAGTGGGAGGATTGTTCGTCAACCAGAACAATTCATAGGCGTTGGACAGTCTTCGGACTCAATCCCAGGCGAATATGAAACAGATCCCTGGACTTACAAGGAGGCAATCCAAGATAAAGATGCTCACTCCTGGCAAGAAGCAATGGGATTAGAAATGGGATCTATGGATTCCAATCAAGTGTGGGAGCTAGTAGAACTACCTGATAGGGTACAAGTCATTAGGAGTAAATGGGTCTACAAGTGAAAGAAATGAGGTGATGGAAAGGTTCAAACCTTCAAAGGAGGCTTGTTGCGAAAGGTTACACTCAGAAAGAGGGTATTGATTACGATGAAACCTTTCTGCCGGTAGCCATGCTTAAGTCAATCTGGATTCTTTTAGCTACAACTGCGCATTTGGATCTGGAGATTTGGCAGATGGATATCAAGACTACATTCTCGAATGGAAGTCTAGACAAGGAAATCTACATGCGCCAACCATAGGGATTTATTGCTGAAGGAGAGGAGCACTTAGTGTGCAAGCTTAAGAGATCCATTTATGGACATAAGCAAGCATCCAAATCTTAGAACACTCGATTTTATGAGGTTGTCCAGTAATATGGATTCGTCCAATGTCCGAGTGAGAGTTGTGTGTATAAGAAATACGATGGAAACGTGTTGGTGTTTCTTGTACTGTATGTAGATGATATCCTTCTGATTGGAAGCAACGTGAAGGAATTATCAGACATACGGGTATGGCTATATGAGCAGTTCGATACGAAGGATTTGGGAGAAGCAGGACACACCCTTGGAATCAGGATCTTTCGCGATCGGAAGAAAAGGATGTTGTGCTTATCTCAGGCAACCTATATCGATGCAGTGCTAAAGCGGTTTAGCATGGAGAATTCCAAGAAAGGTTTTCTACCTTACAGACATGGAATTTAACTATTTAAGGTTATGTGTCCCAAGACACAAAAGAAGATAGATGACATGAAGCTGATCCCTTATGCTTCAGCTGTGGGAAGCCTGATGCATGATATGCTTTGCACTAGACCAGATATCTGTCATGTCGCAGGCATGGCTGCTAGATATCAGTCGAACCGATGACCAGGACACTGGATTACTTTCAAGCACATACTCAAGTACCTCAGAAGGACTAGGGAGTATATGCTAGTATATCAATCAGACGACCTGTGTCCTGTGGGTTATACTGACTTATATTTTTCATCAGACAAAGAAAAGTACAAGTCTACTTCGGGTTATGTATTTAGCCTAGGAGGTGGAGCCATTAGTTGGAGGAGCGTGAAGCAGAAATGCATCTTGGACTCTACCATGAAAGCCGAGTACGTGTAAGACTCTGAGGGACAAGGAGGCGGTATGGCTCAAGTACTTCCTGTAGGAATTAGATATGATTCCCGATTTGCCAAAGGGTGTTACCCTTTATTGTGATAATACCGGTGCAGTCACAAATTTGAGGGAACCACGAGCCCACAAGTCAAGTAAACATATCAACCGCAAGTACCACATCATACGACACTTCTTAAAGGAAGGAGGCGTAGTTGTAGCCATAGTTGCATCGGAAGATAATCTTGTTGATCCTTTCACGAAGGGCCTACCCTCAACAGTTTTTGAAAGGCATGTGGAATGAATGGGATTAGGGTGTATGGCAGCATTGCTTTGAGTATAAGTGGGAGAAATGAGAGACTATGTAATAGAGTGGTATACCTAAAAGTATGATTTGAGTATAAGTGGGAGATTTTTAGGGTTGTATACTGCAAACCATACTTTATGCTTGTAATACCTTATTTCCCTGTAACTACCTATGAGAATATTAATTACATTTAATTACATGTTTTGCATATTTATTCACGTTATGGTTATGCAAATGAAATGTCTAATTATTTTATATTATAGATAATGTGGTGTGTTGGTGTCACACGAAAAGATCACATTATCGGTGCCTTATAAAATAATATAATAGTTCACAACCTATATAATTATTAGACAAATGATATGAAAGGTTGTAGTGTATGCTTGAGATTAGTTGATCTTGACTATTTGCATGCATTAGCGTATTTGCATGCGTTGAACTGGATCGAAGTGAGATAGTGTCTTCTGTACTGACTCTAATAAGAACATAAATCGGTTCGGTCTCAACCAAATCGAATGCCTCATTCCAACAAATCGGGGATCGACAACGCCGCCCATAAAGTGTGTTGGTCACTAAGTATACAGGATACATCTTGGAAAGTGTTGGAAACAACAAGCTGTATGGTTTTTAAATCTGAGTGCGTAGCGGAAGTCTTTAATACAGTAAGTTGCTGAGGATTCAGCAACTCGGTGTGCAGTGTATACTTAAATAATCACAATTAATAAAACAATAAAGGCAGAAGGTAAATAACACAATATTTAAAGTGGTTCGAGGTAAACCCCTCTACGTCCACTGGTCCTCCACACAGGAGTAAAACGTTTATTATAATTACTGCGTACACAACTACGTAATTATAACCAAACCTAATCAATATATCGTTCACACAGATTGATATAAAGATCTTAGCTTTCAACCGTTCACACAGATTGGTTTGAGCTAACATGTGACTGGCTACTTCACACATAGTTTTGAAGCTTCGTCTTCTTCAATGCAAGTCCGTCACACACAGTTCGGGAATAGCAAGGTTTCTCAGTCCACACAGGGCTGATGGGTTTCTTCAAGGGTTAGAACAATATTTAAACAACAGCTTGACTTTATGAGCTTATAGCTGATGATGTGTTGTTTACGGTTTGAGCACTGTATATCTCTTCTATCAGAATAGCAGAAAGCTTTGGGAGATATGTTTTGCTTTGAATATTCTTGTAAGCACTTGTTCGTTTGTAAGTCGTGTGTATGTATGTATCTGTTGATGAAGATGATCTTCAAACTCTGTAGATATATATAGCCTCTGAAATATATCCGTTGAAATAGATCCGTTGAGCAAGATTCTGCGACAACTTGATATTTGACTTGAATAGACTGAGATCCGGATATTGCGGGATTTGAAGATCTTCTGATGACTTACAGTATTTAAATACTTTATCCTTTAGTATTTAAATACTTCTTTATCAAACAGGACTGACTTCTAGCGAATACTGAAGATTCCTTCTTGTCCTGTTTGAGGACTGTATGGAGGAATCGATGTATTAATGTTTCGAGACAGCTTCCATACTTCGCTTTGCGGTACTCTTTACTGTATGATAGATTTACTGTATGGTGGGACTACTAGAAGTCTTCGATACAGGTTGATACTTGGTCAGCTTTTCGATACAGCTATTGGCGGTATGCAGGATTTGGCATATTGTCAAAACATTCTGACAATACGATCGATACAGGGATTGTTTATCCCAACAGCATCGATACAGGGTTTTTGTTATCCCAACAATTTCCCCCTTTTGGATAATTTGCCAAGTCCTTCCGAGTCTTCCTTTTTAAAACCTTATGTTGTTATCTAAACATCCTTGATGATGCCAAAACTTTGGCACTTAGCGGTTTGAAGTAGGGCAGACTTCTTGGTCTTCTTTCGAATGTTCTGGCCTTCGACATTTTGGCTTAACACTAAGAACTGCTCGCAGGCAAGTTCAGCTTTTATCAAAAGAATGTTACATTGAAAACTTATGATTGGCGCGCAGGCATAATTTTACATTGTTTTCTAGATGCATACAACTTAAACTATGAACTGTTCGCAGACAAGTTCTTTACAGTTTGTGTATGAGATAAGTTTCAAAATATGAATACAGTAAGAATAAATAAAGTGACTGTAAACATATAAGAACATAGTAGATTACGAGTTGTAATCTTTCAAGACAGGCAAAAAAATTTTATTGATATAGAAATGAGGAGTACAAAATTTTGCTGTTCTGAAGATAAGATTACAAAAGCTATAATACAAGGAAATTTAACTCCTGTAGTCTGAATGCCTCCATGGTCTTTTTGGGTCATTCTTGGTGTTCTTCCACCAGTATTGATGGGCTTCCCTGTCTCGATTCTGATAAATGGCTCGACCTTCATATGATTTATCAAAGACAAGGATCCAATCCTCTGGGTGGGTAACCAAGTCACCATTCTTGTGCTTTGATTTCATCTGCAGCTGTAGACGGCAGCGTTCCATCTTCCAGCTTCGTCTTGAATTCCTCTGCGGCTTCCTACACTGTTCTGCATCTATTGAATAGGGGAATCCCTGATAAGTACAACAAAGTATCTTAACAGTTCATTTCTCCTCCAGTTCTTGATCTCTGCAGCGGTAGGCTGTCGGTCTGCCGGGAGGTTCATAGATTGCGGCTTTCGAACTAGGCTTTTCCAAGGATACTTAGGATCCTGGAATTCTGGTCGTTCTCCCTGTATCATCACGTTCGGCGTTGAGATACGAGATATGTCTGCAGTGATGGAGTCTTCAAACGGAGCTAACAACTCTTTCTCTTGCTACAACATCGTTCTCCTAGCGGCTTTCCTTGCTTCTTCCCCCTTTTTGGCGTCATCAAGGAATGACAACTTTTCATCAAGACGTTCCAGGATTTGCAAAGCGGCATCCTGTTTCGTCTCAATATTAGACATTCTCTCAACAAGGGAGGAGAGCACCTGCGACATATCTTTAATGTTCTTGTCATGGGATCGCAGTTGGGAACTGGATTCGATCAGAGCAGATGCTGTCTTGGCCTCAGACACGTGGAGTTTTGATTGCTCTTCTCTCAGGATCTGTTCTTATTTTTCTTGTAGTTGGCTCAGGGTCTGCTTGAAGACATGTGGCAGGACAGTGAAGGCTTCCACCACTCGGGAGACTTCATGCTTCAGTCTGGTCATTTCTTCAACGGCAGATGTGTGAAGCCAATCAAGATCTTCTTCTACAGAGTGTAGAGCATTGACTGTGTCCTGAATAAAGACGGTTTGGAGGCCAAGAGCACGTAATCGCTCTTTTCTTGCTGCAGTGCTGGGAGAGTCTGGATGGGCAAAGTCCTCGACTCCATTTAACCTTCTCAAATTCATATTAGGGCATGAAATGAGTTGGACATCCTCAGGTAAAATACCATCATCGGATTCCAAGGCAGTTGATGGGGCGGGAGTAACTGTTTCTGGTTCGGTGACAGGGGGTGCTGGATCCTCCTGTGTCGAAGTGGCTTTTGTAGACATGGATACAGGAGGGACTAATTCCTCCTGCTGTCTCTCAGCATCCGCCTGCTCCGGCAGAGGGACTGATTCCTCTTGCTGGATGGCGCTAGATCTTTCTTCGGCGGGGGCAAGGACAGGCTCGGGTGCCTGTTGCGAAACATGTTGTTCCGCCGCGACATGAGGGACTGAATCCTCATTGCCGGGAATAGTGTCTTGCTGTGGCGAAGGGGGCGACTGATGGGTAGATGTCCCTTCATCTCTCTTTTCTTGGGCTTCCTCATGACTCATCCGCAGACCAGCCTGGAGTGCGTCGTCATTGTCGTTCGGAATCAGGATCGGACTTTGGACTATCGGGAGATTCCATGGACGAAGCTTTCCCTTTCCTTCGAGATTCGGCCTTGTCAAACAGATGGCTCTCAATAAGCTCCTTAACGAATAAGTTGTCCCATTGGATCAGGACAGCAATTTCTTGAGTGTCCGTCACTTTCAAAACAAAATTTTCTTCATTACTCCACTCTCTCCAGTTGTACAGAGTTTCGTACGGAGCAAGTCTGTAGCTCTTCCATTGGAGAAACCGCTCGAAAGACTGTTCAATCTGCACAGAAAGCAGGGTCTTGGAGATAATTGTGTCCTGGGAGGGACTCCGTACAGCGCCTGGGTTCGCTGTAGGAATGGGTTCCTCTATAGGTGTGGAATCCTATATCGGAGAGGGATTCCTTACAGGGGATGGTACCCTGAAGGAAGATGGATCCTGAACGGGTGTGGAATCCCGTATAGGAGAGGTAGCTTTTGGCTCCGTAAAGGAAGCCGACTCTCCAGAGTCTTTTGAGTTGGCAGATGTCCTAGCATCCGTCGTAGCCGCCAAGGGCTCGGGATCTACTGTATCGACAGTAGCGGGCATCTCTTCCACAGGGGTTGGGCCCTGGGGGAGTTGATCAGTGGGTTGCGCCACGAGAGGAGCATCCTCGGAGGGTTCTGTAGCTTTAACCTTTGTAAGCCTCCTTAGATTCCTTTTCGGCTTCTCAATAGCAACTGGAATTTTGCTGTGAGATCTTTTTCTTTTCTTCGATGATTCAACACTTTGGGACTTAGAAGAAACGTCCCTCGGATCTGCAGACAGCGGCAAATTCCGGATAAAAGGTCTGTTGGCAATCAGGATGCTCTGGTTGAAGGCAGTAGGCCTGACGCCTCCTAAGAATATCCGTGAACTGATCTTCTTTGCCTTTGCGGTTTGCAGAAGTCCGCACTTCGTCAAAACATGGTTTAAAAACAAACCAAATGATTTCTTCTGCGAAGCAGATTTAGACACCTCTTCCTGCAAACGCTTAAGGATGATCTGACACCAATTGACCTTCCCGAAAGTCATTATCGCGACCATTATCCTAAACCTGAGATTGGTGCACATTTCAAAAGCACATGTTCGATTCTCAATAATACGGCAGCAAAAATTATGTAAGTAAACGAAAGGTAAACAAATATTTTTCTCATGGCATGTGGTATGAACCACTTCCACCGTTGCTGAACCGGTGAATAAGCCATAGTACTGAGTCAACAGTTCTTGGGACCCAAAGGTCTCAAGTTCTTCCATAGTCAGGCAATCAGCAGGTAGCCTGAAAATGTTCTGGAGAAGCTCTTGGTCAACGAGGATCTCCACTCCGCGGATAACGGCTGTGATATCAGCGACATGACCTCCTTGAGCCAGTGACAAAACGAACTACAACGTTGAGGTAGATTTCCTCAACCAGCTGAGCGTCATATTTTTCGGCGGTGTGGCACCCAAGGCGGTAGAGGCCTTGTTGACGGATTCTTGTAGTGACGACCTCCATGGCATCAACGTCATCACCTTCAGCGTGAATGCGTTCCAGCACAATAGATCTGGAGAAGATCCGTCCATCGATGAAGTTGAGTGACTTCTTTAGAGAAGTGGAAGATGTTTGGGTAGACGCCATTGATGATTTCTCAAGTAATGGTGAAAAAGATTCAAGAAAAATGCAGTAAACACAGAAAAATCTTGTAGGCTGAATGCTCGAGTGCTCTTAAAATATGGATAAGGCGTAAAGAGTCTCAAATGGCATTTACAGTCCTTTTATAGTAGGCGGCGAAGAAGGGTTTTCCGAGAACGAATGGTCAGATTTAAGGGATGGGAACCGGTGTTTAAAATGAACGTTCACGATGGACTGAGTGTAACTGGTACACTTATCCATTGAATTTTGAAATAGGAGCGGGTCCCACTTCTGACATTTCATATTACCGTTAATGCCTGAAACGGCGGTATTAAATATTAAAAAATTTGAAAACATCGTGGCTTTTAAGATTCGATTGTCCAGATGTCGTGTAAGGCATTTAATGTAAAAAACGTTTGACATGAAAACAGGGCACATGGACAAAAATTGTTTTTAAAATGAAATATTATAATATATAATGAATCGAATTCCCATAGTATCTGCTGTATCCGCGACGATACAGCGTTCCCCCTTAAAAGGTACATATAGGTTTCAATTGCATACAGCAACTTTTGGATTAATGCTGTATTCATGGGTCATACTATATTCCCCCTTAATTATTGCACACGTCAGCTGTAGGATGATTCGTATCGCTTTGTTCCCTACAGTGCTGTATTGAAGGCTCTGAGTGTACAGATAATCAATGGTGGATACTGTATTCTTGGGTCTTACAGCATTCTCCCTCAATTGTTGATTAAAAACAGTAAATACTTACAGGGAGTCAGGCTATAGCAATCTCAATTCTTGTCGAAGCATGTTGAATCTTGCTGTGTCAAGAGGCTTGGTGAAAATGTCGGCCAACTGGATATCTGTATGAACTTTTTCCAGCCGAACATCCTTGTTCTCGACATGATTCCTGATGAAATGATGCTTCATGTTGATATACTTAGTGCGCGAGTGCAATACAGGATTGTGCGTTATTGCAATTGCACTCGTGCAATCGCACATGATGGGCATTTCCTTGGCTTCAATCCCATAATCTGACAACTGTTGCTGCATCCAAAGGATCTGCATACAGCAACTACCAGCAGCATAGTACTCTGATTCAGCCGTGGAAAGTGAGTTTGCCAATTGCTTCTTGCTTAACCAAGACACAAGTCTAGGTCCAAGAAAGTTACAAGTTCCACTTGTACTCTTCCTATCTAGCTTGCAGCCTCCGAGATCCGAGTCGCTGTAGCCAACTAAATCGAATCCGCCTTCTTTAGGATACCATAGACCTACATCGACTGTTCCTTTAATATACTTCAAGATTCGTTTAGTTGTATTGAAGTGTGATTCTTTGGGTGCTACTTGATATCTCGCACACACTCCTACAGCAAACTGGATATCGGGCCTGCTAGCCGTTAGGTACAGGAGAGAGCCAATAAGCTTCCTGTAGAGTGATTGGTCAATCGGCTTTCCGGCTTCATCAGCACTAATTTGCACGGAAGTACTCATGGGGGTTGACGATGATTTGGAAGTATTCATTCCAAACTTGTTGAGAAGCTTCTTGCTGTATTTTTCCTGGTTGATGAAAATCCCTGTAGGCAACTGCTTTACCTGCAAACCTAGGAAATAACTAAATTCTCCCATCATACTCATTTCAAATTTACTTTGCATGAGATGAGAGAACCTTTGACATAAAGCAAGGTTAGTTGAACCAAATATAATGTCATCTACATAAATTTGAACCATTAGAAGGTCATCACCTTCGTGTATTTTGAACAAGGTCTTGTCCACAGCACCTTTCTCAAATCCATTATCGGTTAGGTACTAGGACAGGGTTTGATACCATGCTCTAGGGGCTTGCTTAAGTCCATACAGTGCTTTCTTTATCCTGTATACTAGGTCTACGCCGTATGTGTTGGCAAACCCTGGTGGTTGTTCAACATAAACTTCTTCGGCAAGGTCTCCATTTATGAATGCACTTTTGACGTCCATTTGATATACAATGAAGCTCTTATAGGCGGCAAAGGCTAAAAATATCCTAACAGTATCCCATTGTTGAGGTGTACGGGCAGTTGAGTATTCGTGTTGTATCCCATTTTCCTAACAGTATTGCTCTATAAAGCGGTTAGTAAATTATGTACCTCTGTCGGAACGAATGGACACGATACTTGATCCTTTTTTCATTTTGAAGCTTTCTCAGGAGCTCGGTCAACTTTGATGTTGTTTCCTTCTTCTTGCTTAGGAAAATTGTCCAAGCATACCTGGAATAATCATCAACAACAATGAGACAGTATTTCTTACCTCCCAAACTTACCGGGTCTACAAGACCATAGAGATCCATATGTAGCATTTCCAACACTCTGTGGGTTGAAAGGTAGGATTTTCTCTTCAGGGTGGACTTGATTTGCTTGCCTTTTTGACATGGTCCACAGAAACTGTATTTTTGGAATGATACATTCGGCAATCCTCTAACCAGTCCCTGACTTGAGAGCTTGTTGATCGTCTTGAAGTTGACGTGTGACATCCTCTTGTGCCATAACCAGCTTAGATCTGCAGTGCCTTTGGCAACTAAACAAGGAATTGTGGAGCTCGTAGGCATCCAGTCAGCAATATACATATTACCTGATCTGCTTCCTGTGAGCACAACTTCTTTGGTCAGGATGTTCTTTACTCTATAGTGATCTATATGGAATTTCACCGAGAACTGTTTGTCACAGAACTGGCTATACTAAGTAGATTGTACTGTAAGCCTTCAACATGAGCTACATCGGTGACTTTGAATTTTCCGACAAGAAGGTTTCCTTTTCCTCTTGTTCTTCCTTTAGATTTATCACCGAAGTGCACTTTTGGACCGCGACCTTCTACGAAATCTGATAGCTTGCTTCTATCTCCTGTCATGTGCCGGGAGCATCCGCTGTTGAAGTACCATATGTCCTTCTTCAAAATGTCCTGTGACAAACAAATTAGGTAGATTTAGGTCCCCTTTGATTGTTAGGTCCGTGAATGTTAGTGCCTTTTGGTACCCAAATTTTCCTGACAACAATTGGCTTACTGTAGGTTACATTTGGTACAGTTTTGCGGTATCTACGTGGGGCATGTACATAGTTACTGTATCCATGATAATCATTATGCATGTAAAAGTTAGGGTTATTATTATTAATCCAGTACTTATGCCGTCTCGAAGGTGGAGCCATTTTCTTTGGCCTTACAGCTTGCCTTATGGCTTTCCAGTTAGATTCCCAAAGTTGTTGTCGATGCTGTGCGGACACCTGCTTTCTTGATGGATAATGAGGCTCCTGTATCCGGTACACAGGCGTCTTTGTCTTGAAATCTTGCCGTGCGGGCCTTTGGTATTTGGATACAACCTTCTTCTGAGCATTTGTTGCAGCTTGTTGATATGCTCGGGGAGCATGCTGTTGTGTGCACCTTACAGGTTGGAATGGCTTATGATTCCGCTGTCTCGAATAGGATTGCGGGGGCGGAATGGTAGCCTTTGCTTTTCGCGGAGCAGCAGGTTCCTTCACAGGACTAGGAGTCTCTTCCGATACAGGAATGTGTTCCACACTCCTGACGAACACAGTACTAGTTTTCCCTTTGTTGGAAAATGAGTTGTATCCTAAGCCACTTTTATCATGAGCATGTTGCCCAGTGCTTAGAATTTCTTCCATTCTTTTAGATGATTTATCGAAAGATTTCAGAATGGTCTCAAGTTCGCTTTCTCACTTTTCGAGAGTATTAAATTTTGCTTGAAGTAGAACAAAACCATTTATCTTGCTTCCATTTTGAGACTTAGTCTCACTTAGTTCGTGAGCAAGTTGATGATTGCTCTCCACGAGTTTTTCATGCTCGACCTTGCTGTTTTCACAATCAATTGACATATTTTCATAGTTTATATTCAGTAAGTCGTTTTCTTCTTTCAGCTCTATGTTGGAAAGTTGAAGCTGAATGTTTTCATTTTTCAAAGTCTCGTGGGCTTTTTGAATGTTCTTAAATTCATTCATCATGTTTTTGAAAGTATGCGATGCGTTTACAGGAATAACTAAGGTTGAGCTTACCTCATCATCGCTATCTTTTTCTTCCGGAATGTCCTTGCCATAAAGCACATATATGCCTTATCTTCGAATTCATCGTCAGATGAGTCACTTTCAGTGACTACCTGAAGACATTCTTCGGATTTGGATGGTGTGGGGGAGGCATCTGATTCTCCTATCAGTGCCTTCAGTTTGTTTTTCCAAGCACGTCTTCGTTCATCCCTCTCTTGTTGCTCGGCTTCCGGCAACCTTTGAACTTTGGGATGAGGACATTTGTTTGCATAATGTCCTGGTTTCCTGCAATTATAGCACAGATTAGCGTCGCCAGAGGAAGTTTCATTACTTACCTTGTGAACAGGCTTGGGGCTGTAGGGAGTCTTTCCAGACTGCTTGATGAACTTTTTGAACTTGTGCATGAGGAGCGCCATTTCATCTTGCAACAGGATGTCGTCGTCGCTGTCAGCATTCTTGTAATTAGGCTTTGATGGGCTGGGCATACTGTGTCGGCGGTTGGATACAGCGGCTAAGGCTGTAGTCCTAGCAGGAGATTCTTCAGCTTTCTCTCTCCTGTCTATATCGTACTCAAATGCTTTGAGGTCAGAAAAGAGATCAAAGGTAGATATTTCACTAAGATTACACGACACATGCATAGCTGTGGTCTTAATGTCCCATCGGGCAGGGAGAGATCTGAAAATCTTTAGGTTTTTCTCCCTTTGAGTATAAATTTTGCCCAAAGCTTCAAGTTCACCAACAATTCCAGTGAATCTGAGGTCAAGTTCCTCAAGTGTTTCAGTTGGATTCATTTCAAAAGATTCAAATTGCTGAGTTAATTTGGAAATTTTGTTTTCTTTTGAGAGCCCAGTTCCCTCACAAATCAACTTGAGTTTATCCCAGATATCCTTCGCTGATTTACAGCTCTTTACCTTAGAGAATGTGCCTTTGTCAAGGGTGATAAACAGCGCATTCTTCGCAACATTGTCGAGGTTGGCGCGCTTTCTTTCGTCAGAAGTCCATTGTTCGCGCTTCCCAGGGGCCGGATTTACCTTCATTATCTTGATGGGGCCATCCTGTAAAACAAAAATCATCTCTTCGTGCATTGCTGCAAGATGAGCCTCCATCCTGATTCTCCAATCATCAAACTCATTAATAGAGAACATAGGAACTTTGTTGATCATTGATGTATCCATATGAGAATGTAGGAATGAAAAAGACTGTTTTATAAAAATAAGTGATTTTGGATCTGATTCGGTTAAAAATACGACTGATTCTTTTTAGAATCAACCGCTCCGATACCACTTGTTGGTCACTAAGTATACAGGATACAGCTTGGAAAGTGTTTGAAACAACAAGGCATGCGGTTTTAAATACGAGTGCGTAGCGGAAGTCTTTAATACGGTAAGTTCTTGAGGATTGACAACTCGGTGTGCGATGTATACTTAAATAATCACAATTAATAAAACAATAAAGGCGGAAGGTAAATAACACAATATTTAAAGTGGTTCGAGGTAAACCCTCTACGTCCACCGGTCCTCCACACAGAGTAAAAGTTTATTATAATTACTGCGTACACAACTATGTAATTATAACCAAACCTAATCAATATATCGTTCACACAGATTGATATAAAGATCTTAGCTTTCAACCGTTCACACAGATTGATATAAAGATCTTATCTTTCAACCGTTCACACAGATTGGTTTGAGCTAACACATGACCTGCTTCTTCACACATAGTTCTGAAGCTTCGTCTTCTTCAATGCAAGTCCGTCACACACAGTTCGGGAATAGCAAGGTTTCTCAGTCCACACAGGGCTGATGGGTTTGTTCAAGGGTTAGAACAATATTTGAACAACAGCTTGACTTTATGAGCTTATAGCTGATGATGTGTTGTTCACGGTTTGAGCACTGTATATCTCTTCTATCAAAATAGCAGAAAGCTTTGGGAGATATGTTTTGCTCTGAATATTCTTGTAAGCACTTGTTCGTTTGTAAGTCGTGTGTATGTATGTATCTATTGATGTATATGATCTTCAAACTCTGGAGATATATATAGCCTCTGAAATATATCCGTTGAAATAGATCCGTTGAGCAAGATTATGCGACAACTTGATATTTGACTTGAATAGACTGAGATCTGGATATTGCGGGATTTGAAGATCTTCTGATGACTTACAGTATTTAAATACTTTATCTTTTAGTATTTAAATACTTCTTTCTCAAACGGGACTGCTTCTAGCGAATACTGAAGATTCCTTCTTATCCTGTTTGAGGACTGTATGGAAGAATCGCTGTATTAATGTTTCGAGACAGCTTCCATACTTAGCTTTGCGGGACTCTTTACTGTATGATAGATTTACTGTATGGTGGGACAACTAGAAGTCTTCGATACAGGGTGATACTTGATCAGCTTTTCGATACAGCTATTGGCGGTATGCAGGATTTGGCATATTGTCAAAACATTCTTACAATGCGATCGATACAGGGATTGTTTATCCCAACAGCATCGATGCAGGGTTTTTGTTATCCCAACAAAGTGCCTCATACGGTGCCATGCGAATTGACGCGTGCCAACTATTGTTGTACGTGAACTCGATCAATGGTAAATATTCCTCCCATTCACTACTCCAATCGAGACCACAAGCACGCAACATATCCCCAAACGTCTGGATAGTGCGCTCCGACTATCCATCCGACTGAGGGTGAAAAGAAGTACTCAGACGTAAACTAGTACCCAACGCCTTATGCACTGCCTGCCAAAAGTGCGATACAAAACGGCCATCCCGATCCGAAACAATAGACTTCGGAGTACCATGAAGTCTCACAATCTGCGCAATAAACACCCGAACCAGATTTTCCGGACCCAAGTATCCTTGATACCCAGAAAATGTGTCGACTTGGTCAGACGATCCACAATCACCCAAACCATGTTCATGCTCGATCTCGATCTCCGCAAACTCGTGATGAAGTCCATCGAAATATCTTCCCATTTCCATTCCAGGACGGAAAGCGACTGCAATTACCCAGCCGGTCGCTAATGCTCGATTTTGACCTGCTGACAAGTCAAACATCTCGCTACAAACCGTGAGACCTCCTCCTTCATGTCATTCCACCAAAAATTCCTCCTCAGATGTTTGTACATCTTACTCGAACCAGGATGAACGGAGTAAGGCGTAGCATGGGCCTCTCGCAAAATACTATGCCTCAATTCCAGGTCGTTCGGTACACAGAGCCGACTCTGGAATCTCAAAACACCATCCTTGTGAATCACAAACTCGGAAGACTTCCCCTTGAGAACACTTTCCCGGATCTGAGAAATCATCGGATCCTCCAATTGCTTTATTTTAATTTCATCGGCCAATGACGATGAAATCTCTAAAGCGCAAAGTTGTCTGACCGCTCCCGGCAATAAAATCTCAACACACAACTCTATCAAAACCCGCTGAAGCTCAGATTGAGACGTAAGGATCTCAAGTGTCCTCAATGCAACCGGTTTCCGACTCAAGGCGTCAGCCACGACGTTCGCCTTGCCCGAATGATAAATGATTTCGAGGTTATAATCTTTAATCAACTCCAACCACCTCCTCTGCCTCATATTAAACTCCCGCTGAGTGAATATGTACTTCAGACTTTTATGATCGGTAAAAATCTGACATGCGGAGCCAAACAGATAATGACGCTAAATCTTGAGTGCAAAAACAACTGCCGCTAACTCCAAATCGTGAGTAGGGTAGTTAAGCTCGTACGACCTCAACTGTCTCGACGCATATGCAATGGTCTTACCGTGCTGCATCAATACGCACCCAAGACCCTGACCCGAAGCATCACTATAAACAGCAAAACCCTCGTTGCCACACGACAATGCTAAAACTGGGGCTGAAGTTAAACGCCTCTTCAGCTCCTCAAATCGCCTGGCTCTCGTCATTCCAGATGAACGTCTCGGACTTCTGAAGCAACTGAGTAAGTGGCCGAGCTAGTTTCGAGAAACCCTCGACGAACCTATGGTAGTAGCCAGCCAAACCCAAGAAACTACGGACCTCCTTCACGTTCTTAGTCGGTGCCCAATCCAAAACTGCCTCGATCTTCTATAGATCCACACGGACTCCCTTGGCTGAAATCACGTGACCTAGAAACATCACTTCCTTCAGCCAGAACTCACATTTCGAGAACTTCGCATAGAGTTGCTCGGTCCTCAAAATGTCTAACACCACTCGCATATGATGCGCGTGCTCCACCTCATTCCTCGAATAAATAAGGATATCGTAAATGAAGACGACGACACACTTATCCAAATACTCGATAAAGAACTTGTTCATCAACTGCATGAACACCGCCGGCATATTAGTTAACCTGAAGGGCATGACCACAAACTCGTAATGTCCGTATCTCGTCCGAAAAGCTGTTTTCGGATCATCGGACTCCTTCACCCGAAGCTGATAGTACCCCGATCTCAAATCAATTTTTGAGAATACCGTAGCTCCCTGCAATGGATCGAACAAGTCATCAATTCTCGGCAAGGGATACATGTTCTTGATGGTCACCTTGTTTAGTTCGCGGTAGTCGATACACAAACATAGTGAATCATCCTTCTTACACACAAACAGAACCGGCGCGCCCCCAAGGCAAAGAGCTTGGTCGAATATACCCCGACTCAAGGAGCTCACTCAACTGCTTCTTCAACTCAGCCATCTCTGAAAGGGCCATGCGATACGGTGCCTTCGAAATTGGAGCCGCACCCGGCTCTAACTCGATAGAAAACTCTACCTCACTGTCCGGGGGCAATCCCGGTAACTCGTCAGGAAAAACGTTAGGAAACTCACTAACAACTGGAATCGATGAAAGCTCGACTCCACTACTCTCCGCCTTTAAGGCGTAGCACCAATAACCAGTACACCCCTTCCGCAGGAGTCTCATCGCCTTCAAGGTGTTAATTCGTTTCCCCTCTTTCGTCATGCGAACTCGGTTCCATCCTCGGCTAACATAGTGATGATTCTCGTGCGGTAGTTCATGATCGCACCATGCCGCTCGAGCCAATCATCCCCGAGAATTAAATCCTCACCCTCAATACCCACAACGATAAGATCAGAGAGCCAAGCCCTCTCGCAAATAGTCACAACACAATCTCGGATCTCCCGATCACCAACGATCATATCATAGGAAGTTTAACGATGAAAGGCTCGCAGGGCGACAAACAATCAAGACCCTAATGGCGCACACATTCCAAAGAGACAAACGAATACATAGCACCAGAATCGAAAAGCACACTGACTTGATGAGAATGAATATGAACGGTACCTGTGGCCACGGTGACGGCTGGATCATCATCCCTCCTCATCTCATGAACATGCGGGTGGGCGGAGCTGACACTGGAAGCTCCCCCTCTGGCGAGCTGACCCCGACCTCTCCCTCGACTAGCATTCGGGGGAGACTGAGAAGCAAACGATCCTTGATTCACAGTTGGTTCCCTAGGCGCTGGAATAGAAGCCTGGGCACCAAGAATTCTCTCTCTCCTCACAAAAAGCAGCCTTGTGGCCCGACTGGCCACACCGATTACATGTTAGCAAAGGGCTCGGACAAATACGACTGATGTGGCTCGGTCGTCCATATTTAAAACACTTCACATCACGGGAAGGAGTACTGGTAGTTCCAAGGAAACCCCCAGTAGAACGAGCTGGACCACCACTGGCGGAAAAATTAGCCGACTGGGATTTCTGCTGACCCCCACCCTTATGGCCCGAAAATTTCCCGGCGGACTTCTGCTTCTTGCTTTCGCGAACCGCCTCACTGGCCGTTACAGACATATCGTAAGCAATGGCTCTACTCTGATAATCCTTCAAGGTGGTGCAGACGAGCCCAGGCATGTAATCACGAATCGACAATTTCATCCGCCTAGAGAAGTGGAAAATCTTGTCGCTCTCCTTTCTAACCTGGGCCTTCACGAAGCCCGACTCCGGCTTGAAATCAGCAATATCCTGAGAAACAGGGATATCCCGAGGCTGAGCGTCAAAGAAGGCATGGACTCGAGCCTGTTTGACCGGCCACGGGCAATATTCGGTCTCCATCAGGTCCTTAAACTCATCCCATTTAGCAGTGCGGTCCTTGGGCTCAACGGCCTCCCACCAGTCAGTAGCATCCCGAGTGAGAAAATACTGGGCGATAGGGACCTTACAGTCCTCGGGACAGTTAGTGGAGACGAAAACTTTGGATATCTCCTTGATCCACCTTTTCCAGTCGATCGGGTCCGAAGCTCCCGAAAACTGAGGAGGATGCATCTTGATGACAGCCTGTAGCCAACGATCTGCTCTGCCCCGAGCAGCTTGGGCCGGATTCGGGTTCTGAACCACCTGAGCTATCACCTCCATTTGGTTTACCATTTGTTGCATGACAGCCGCAACACCAAGGTCGGCGCCATCTTGAGTAGAAGCATGCCTATGGCGGTCACCGGTACTGCCGGCTCCAGAAGAATGCGACGTGGCCGCCTCACCGGCTGCCCCACGTCCCCGGCCGCGTCCACGACCATGACCACGACCACAACCACAGCCTCTTCCAGCATCCACACTGATGTTAAATAAGTAGCAAAAACAACTCGATGGTATGTACGAGAGGAAAACAATCACAAACCAAGAATCGAAGGTGCGATACGAGGAAACAGGGAACAAAGTAAGGAAAAACTTACGGGCACTGGAAGCACGGGAATCATGGCAGCATGATGACGATGTGCAAAACGAAACACAACAAGACCCAATAAACCAACAAGCCTAGGTATCCATAAACCTAGTGGCTCCGATACCATTTTCTGCAACACCCCCAGGATATTCAGGGTATATTACAGCGCTGTGGATCCCTACATGGGACCCACCAGGCTAAACGACCAAACATACTCATCGACTTGCAGAATCAACATAATAACACCTCATCATAAAGACGAAAAACAAAATAATCCACCCGGTGCAACCGGTCCAACACAACATAATCATCCAACACAAACATGATAGACAACATTTCAATCTGAACAAACAAGAACTCCTAAGTACTCGAGTACTTCTATTAGTTTACAATTTGATAATTGCATCAAAAGACATAAAACCATAAAAACACACTCATGCACAATCATCACACACGGCCATCATCCGCGTACTGGTCCAGCGCCCGTTCGTCTCGATGAACCTGGCCTGAAATTCATAAAATGAATTTCCCCAAAATGGGTCACCAAAGGGGTTAGCAATTACGCTAGTACAAGTGACCAAATGAACAACTTACATCTTACAAATATAGTCAAATCATGCAATAATGAAAACATCGGTTGAAACACACATTTCTGGAATACCATAATCCAAAACACATTTACAAAATACACCACAATTAATCGCGGACTCATGCCTCTGTGGACCCCTACCGAGACCCCGTCGGATCTAACCCGTAGTGGTTAAAAATAAGCTCGCGGACCCATGCCTGTGTGCACCCCTACCAAGATGCCATTGATGATTTCTCAAGTAACGGTGAAAAAGATTCAAGAAAAATGCAGTAAATACAGAAAAATCTTGTAGGCTGAATGCTCGAGTGCTCTTAAAATATGGATAAGGCGTAAAGAGTCTCAAATGGCATTTACAATCCTTTTATAGTAGGCGGCGAAGAAGGGTTTTCAGAGAATGAATGGTCAGATTTAAGGGATGGGAACCGGTGTTTAAAATGAACGTTCACGATGGACTGAGTGTAACTCGTACACTTATCCATTGAATTTTGAAATAGGAGCGGGTCCCACTTCTGACATTTCATATTACCGTTAATGCCTGAAACGGCGGTATTAAATATTAAACAATTTGAAAACATCGCGGCTTTTAAGATTCGATTGTCCAGATGTCGTGTAAGGCATTTAATGTAAAAGACGTTTGACATGAAAACAGGGCACGTGGACAAAAATTGTTTTTAAAATGAAATATTATAATATATAATGAATCGAATTCCCATAGTATGTGCTGTATCCGCAACGATACAGTGTTCCCCCTTAAAAGGTACATATAGGTTTCAATTACATACAGCAACTTTTGGATTAATGCTGTATTCATGGGTCATACTATATTCCCCCTTAATTATTGCACACGTCAGCTGTAGGATGATTCGTATCGCTTTGTTCCCTACAGTGCTGTATTGAAGGCTCTGAGTGTACAGATAATCAATGGTGGATACTGTATTCTTGGGTCTTACAGCATTCTCCCTCAATTGTTGAGTAAAAACAGTAAATACTTACAGGGAGTCAGGCTATAGCAATCCCAATTCTTGTCGAAGCATGTTGAATCTTGCTGTGTCAAGAGGCTTGGTGAAAATGTCGGCCAACTGGATATCTGTATGAACTTTTTCCAGCCTAACATCCTTGTTCTCGACATGATTCTTGATGAAATGATGGTTCATGTTGATATACTTAGTGCGCGAGTCCAATACAGGATTGTGCGTTATTGCAATTGCACTCGTGCTATCGCACATGATGGGCATTTCCTTGGCTTCAATCCCATAATCTGACAACTGTTGCTGCATCCAAAGGATCTGCATACAACAACTACCAGCAGCATAGTACTCTGATTCAGCGGTGGAAAGTGAGTTTGCCAATTGCTTATTGCTGAACCAAGACACAAGTCTAGGTCCAAGAAAGTGACAAGTTCCACTTGTACTCTTCCTATCTAGCTTGCAGCCTCCGAGATCCGAGTTGCTGTAGTCAACTAAATCGAATCCGCCTTCTTTAGGATACCATGGACCTACATCGACTGTTCCTTTAATATACTTCAAGATTCGTTTAGCTGTATTGAAGTGTGATTCTTTGGGTGCTACTTGATATCTCGCACACACTCCTACAACAAACTGGATTTCGGGCCTGCTAGCCGTTAGGTACAGGAGAGAGCCAATAAGCTTCCTGTATAGTGATTGGTCAACCGGCTTTCCGGCTTCATCAGCACTAATTTGCACGGAAGTACTCATAGGGGTTGAAGATGATTTGGAAGTATTCATTCCAAACTTGTTGAGAAACTCCTTGCTGTATTTTTCCTGGTTGATGAAAATCCCTGTAGGCAACTGCTTTACCTGCAAACCTAGGAAATAACTAAGTTCTCCCATCATACTCATTTCAAATTTACTTTGCATGAGATGAGAGAACATTTGACATAAAGCAAGGTTAGTTGAACCAAATATAATGTCATCTACATAAATTTGAACCATTATAAGGTCATCGCCTTCGTGTATTTTGAACAAGGTCTTGTCCACAACACCTTTCTCAAATCCATTATTGGTTAGGTACTGGTATAGGGTCTCATACCATGCTCTATGGGCTTGCTTAAGTCCATACAGTGCTTTTCTTAGCCTGTATACTAGGTCTACGCCGTCTGTGTTGGGAAACCCTGGTGGTTGTTCAACATAAACTTCTTCGGCAAGGTCTCCATTTATGAATGCACTTTTGACGTCCATTCGATATACAATGAAGCTCTTATGGGCGGCAAAGGCTAAAAATATCCTAATAGCTTCTAGTCTAGCTACAGGGGCAAACGTCTCATCGTAGTCTATGCCTTCTTCCTGTCTATAGCCTTGTGCGACTAGTCTGGATTTATTCCTTATTATGAGTCCGTTTCGATCCTTCTTGTTTCTAAATACCTATTTGGTTCCAATTACTGATTGATGCGTAGGTCTGGGTACAAGATACCATACATTGTTTCTTTCGAAACCGTTAAGATTTTCTTTCATAGATGTTATCCAATGAGAATTATTGAGAGCTTCTATGGTAGAAACAGGTTCGGACTGGGCTAAGAATACAGCAATAGTGCACATATTGAGTCTTCTAAGATCGGATTTAGATTTCCATTCAGGGAATGGTGATATCTCAGTATCTGGTTCTTCTTGTGCACACAGTACATTTCCTTGTGTACTCTGTATTCTCCTACGGGTAGAAACACCAGCATTAATGTTTCCAATGATCAGGTCTTGCGGGTGATCTCTCAACCATCTTCGGTCGGGTTCTAATTCGGGGTCCTATACTGTATCTTGAGTTGCTGTAGTTTCGGCTTCAGCTTGTACAGCATTGGCTTCATCTACGTCGATTCTTACAGCTGCGGGGTTGATTTCTAGGTCAACAACAGGTTATATGGGAGTTGGTGGATCTAAAATGGAAAGTTGTTGGTTATTCTGAGCAACAGCTTCTACTCCTGTAGGGTCATGGTGAGGTTCGTCGAACACTACATGAACTGATTCCTCGATCGTCAGCTTCCTTTTATTAAAGATCCTGTAAGCTTTGCTGACGGAGGAATATCTTACAAATATTCCTTCATCCGACTTCTCATCGAAGGTTCTAAGTTGATCCTTCCCATTGTTTAACACATAGCACCTGCATCCAAAAATGTGAAAATATGAAACTAACGGAGTTTTGTTGTTCCATACCTCGTATGCTGTTTTTTTGTGGTGCTTGTTGACGATATAACGATTTTGAGTGTAGCATGCTGTATTGGTTTCCTCGCCCCATAAACGCTGTGGAAACTTGCTTGCGGCAATCATTGTCCTTGTTGCTTCCTTTAGCGTCCTGTTCTTTCGCTCGGCAACACCATTTTGTTGAGGTGTACGGGCAGCTGAGTATTCGTGATGTATCCCATTTTCCAAACAGTATTGCTCTATAAAGCGGTTCGTAAATTCTGTTCCTCTGTTGGAACGAATGGATACGATACTTGATCCTTTTTTCATTTTGAAGCTTTCTCAGGAGCTTGGGCAACTTTGATGTTGTTTCCTTCTTCTTGCTTAGGAAAATTGTCCAAGCATACCTGGAATAATCATGAACAACAATGAGACAGTATTTCTTACCTCCCAAACTTACCGGGTCTACAGGACCATAGAGATCCATATGTAGCATTTCCAACACTTTGTGGGTTGAAAGGTAGGATTTTCTCTTCAGGGTGGACTTGATTTGCTTGCCTTTTTGACATGGTCCACAGACACTGTATTTTTGGAATGATACATTCAGCAATCCTCTAGCCAGTCCCTGTCTTGAGAGCTTGTTGATCGTCTTGAAGTTGACGTGTGACATCCGCTTGTGCCATAACCAACTTAGATCTGCAGTGCCTTTGGCAACTAAACAGGGAATTGTGGAGCTCGTAGGCATCCAGTAAGCAATATACATATTACCCGATCTGCTTCCTGTGAGCACAACTTCTTTGGTCAGCGTGTTCTTGACTCTATAGTGATCTATATAGAATTTCACCGAGAACTGTTTGTCACAGAACTGGCTAATACTAAGTAGATTGTACTGTAAGCCTTCAACATGAGCTACATCGGTGAATTTGAATTTTCCGAAAAGAAGGTTTCCTTTTCCTCTTGTTCTTCCTATAGATTTATCACCGAAGCGCACTTTTGGACCGCGACCTTCTACGAAATCTGATAGCTTGCTTCTATCTCCTATCATGTGCCGGGAACATCCGCTGTCGAAGTACCATATGTCCTTCTCCAAAATGTCCTGTAGCAAACAAATTAGGTAGATTTAGGTCCCCTTTGATTGTTGGGTCCGTGAATGTTAGTGCCTTTTGGTACCCAAAATTTCCTGACAGCAATTGGCTTACTGTAGGTTACATTTGGTATAGTTTTGCGGTATCTACGTGGGGCATGTACGTAGTTACTGTATCCATGATAATCATTATGCATGTAAAAGTTAGGGTTATTATTATTAATCCAGTACTTATGCCGTCGCGAAGGTGGAGCCATTTTCTTTGGCCTTACAGCTTGCCTACTGGGTTTCCAGTTAGATTCCCAAAGCTGTTGTCGATGTTGTGTGGACACCTGCTTTCTTGATGGATAATAAGGCTCCTGTATCCAGTACCTAGGCGTGCTGTACTGAAAGTACTGCCGTGCGGGCCTTTGGTATTTGGATACAACCTTCTTTCTGAACAACTGTTGGCGCTGTTGATATGCTCGGGGAGCATGCTGTTGTGTGCGCCTTATAGGTTGGAATGGCTTATGATTCCGCTGTCTCGAATAGGATTGAGGGGGCGGAATGGCAGCCTTTGCTTTTCGCGGAGCAGCAGGTTCCTTCACAGGACTAGGAGTCTCTTCCGATACAGGAATGTGTTCCACACTCCTGACGAACACAGTACTAGTTTTCCCTTTGTTGGAAAATGAACTGTATCCTAAGCCACTTTTATCATGAGTATGTTGCCCAGTGCTTAGAATTTCTTCCATTCTTTTAGATGATTTCTCGAAAGATTTCAGCATGGTCTCAAGTTCGCTTTCTCGCTTTTCGAGAGTATTAAATTTTGCTTGAAGTAGAACAAAACCATTTGTCTTGCTTCCATTTTGAGACTTAGTCTCACTTAGTTCATGAGCAAGTTGATGATTGCTCTCCACGAGTTTTTCATGCTCGACCTTGCTGTTTTCACAATCAATTGACATATTTTCATAGTTTATCTTCAGCAAGTCGTTTTCTTCTTTCAGCTCTATGTTGGAAAGTTGAAGCTGAATGTTTTCATTTTTCAAAGTCTCGTGGGCTTTTTGAATGTTCTTAAATTCATTCATCATGTTTTCGAAAGTATGCGATGCGTTTACTGGAATAATTGAGTTTGAGCTTACCTCATCATCGCTATTTTTTTCTTCCAGAATGTCCTTGCCATAAAGCACATATATGCCTTATCTTCGAATTCATCGTCAGATGAGTCACTTTCAGTGACTACCTGAAGACATTCTTCGGATTTGGATGGTGTGGGGGAGGAATCTGATTCTCCTATCAGTGCCTTGAGCTTGTTTTTCCAAGCACGCCTTCGTACATCCCTCTATTGTTGCTCGGCTTCCGGCAACCTTTGAACTTTGGGATGAGGACATTTGTTTGCATAATGTCCTGGTTTCCTGTAATTATAGCACAGGTTAGCGTCGCCAGAGGAAGTTTCAGTACTTACCTTGTGAACAGGCTTGGGCCTGTAGGGAGTCTTTCCAGACTGCATGATGAACTTTTTGAAATTGTGCATGAGGAGCACCATTTCATCTTGCGACAGGATGTCGTCGTCACTGTCAGCATTCTTGTAATTAGGCTTTGATGGGCTGGGCATGCTGTGTCGGGGGTTGGATACAGCGGCTAAGGCTGTAGTCATAACGGGAGATTCTTCAGCTTTCTCTCTCCTGTCTATATCGTACTCAAATGCTTTGAGGTCAGAAAAGAGATCAAAGGTAGATATTTCACTAAGATTACACGACACACGCATAGCTGTGGTCTTAATGTCCCATCGGGCAGGGAGAGATCTGAAAATCTTTAGGTTTTTCTCCCATTGAGTATAAATTTTGCCCAAAGCTTCAAGTTCACCAACAATTCCAGTGAATCTGAGGTCAAGTTCCTCAAGTGTTTCAGTTGGTTTCATTTCAAAAGATTCAAATTACTGAGTTAATTTGGAAATTTTGTTTTCTTTTGAGAGCCCAGTTACCTCACAAATCAACTTGAGTTTATTCCAGATATCCTTGGCTGATTTACAGCTCTTTACCTTAGAGAATGTGCCTTTGTCAAGGGTGACAAACAGCGCATTCTTCGCAACATTGTCGAGGTTGGCGCGCTTTCTTTCGTCAGAAGTCCATTATCCGCGCTCTTTTTCAAGCATCTCAGCATGAGCTTGGCCTTCAATCCTGGGGGCCGGATTTACCTTCATTATCTTGATGGGGCCATCCTGTAAAACAAAAATCATCTCTTCGTGCATTGCTGCAAGATGAGCCTCCATCCTGATTCTCCAATCATCAAACTCATTAATAGAGAACATAGGAACTTTGTTGATCATTGATGTATCCATATAAGAATGTAGGAATGAAAAATACTTCCTTATAAAAATAAGTAATTTTGGATCTGATTCGGTTACAAATACGACTGATTCTTTTTAGAATCAACCGCTCCGATACCACATGTTGGTCACTAAGTATACAGGATACAGTTTGGAAAGTGTTTGAAACAACAAGCTGTACGGTTTTTAAATCTGAGTGCGTAGCGGAAGTCTTTAATACAGTAAGTTGCTGAGGATTCAGCAACTCGGTGTGCAGTGTATACTTAAATAATCACAATTAATAAAACAATAAAGGCAGAAGGTAAATAACACAATATTTAAAGTGGTTCGAGGTAAACCCCTCTACGTCCACTGGTCCTCCACACAGGAGTAAAAAGTTTATTATAATTACTGCGTACACAACTACGTAATTATAACCAAACCTAATCAATATATCGTTCACACAGATTGATATAAAGATCTTAGCTTTCAACCGTTCACACAGATTGTTTTGAGCTAACACATGACCGGATTCTTCACACATAGTTCTGAAGCTTCGTCTTCTTCAATGCAAGTCCGTCACACACAGTTCGGGAATAGCAACGTTTCTCAGTCCACACAGGGCTGATAGGTTTGTTCAAGGGTTAGAACAATATTTGAACAACAGCTTGACTTTATGAGCTTATAGCTGATGATGTGTTGTTCACGGTTTGAGCACTGTATATCTCTTCTATCAGAATAGCAGAAAGCTTTGGGAGATAAGTTTTGCTCTGAATATTCTTGTAAGCACTTGTTCGTTTGTAAGTCGTGTGTATGTATGTATCTATTGATGTAGATGATCTTCAAACTCTGGAGATATATATAGCCTCTGAAATATATCCGTTGAAATAGATCCGTTGAGCAAGATTATGCGACAACTTGATATTTGACTTGAATAGACTGAGAGCTGGATATTGCGGGATTTGAAGATTACAGTATTTAAATACTTTATCCTTTAGTATTTAAATACTTCTTTCTCAAACGGGACTGACTTCTAGCGAATACTGAAGATTCCTTCTTGTCCTGTTTGAGGGTTGTATGGAAGAATCGCTGTATTAATGTTTCGAGACAGCTTCCATACTTAGCTTTGCGGGACTCTTTACTGTATGATAGATTTACTGTATGGTGGGACTACTAGAAGTCTTCGATACAGGTTGATACTTGATCAGATTTTCGATACAGCTATTGGCGGTATGCAGGATTTGGCATATTGTCAAAACATTCTGACAATACGATCGATAGAAGGATTGTTTATTCCAACAGCTTCGATGCAGGGTTTTTGTTATCCCAACAAAGTGCCTCATACGGTGCCATGCGAATTGACGCGTGCCAACTATTGTTGAACGTGAACTCGATCAATGGTAAATGTTCCTCCCATTCACTATTCCAATCGAGACCACAAGCACGCAACATATCCCCAAACATCTGGATAGTGCGCTCCGACTGTCCATCCGACTGAGGGTGAAAAGAAGTACTCAGACTTAAACAAGTACCCAACGCCTTATGCACTGCCTGCCAAAAGTGTGATACGAAACGGCCATCCCGATCCAAAACAATAGACTTCGGAGTACCATGAAGTCTCACAATCTGCGTAATAAACACCTGAACCAGATTTTCTGGACCCCAAGTATCCTTGATGCCCAGAAAATGTGCCGACTTGGTCAGACGATCCAGAATCACCCAAACCGTGTTCATGCCCGATCTCGATCTCGGCAAACTCGTGATGAAGTCCATCGAAATATCTTCCCATTTCCATTCCAGGACGGAAAGCGACTGCAATTACCCAGCCGGTCGCTAATGCTCGATTTTGGCCTGCTGACAAGTCCAACATCTCGCTACAAACCGTGCAACCTCCTCCTTCATGTCATTCCACCAAAAATTCCTCCTCAGATGTTTGTACATCTTACTCGAACCAGGATGAACGGAGTAAGGCGTAGCATGGGCCTCTCGCAAAATACTATGCCTCAATTCCAAGTCGTTCGGTACACAGAGCCGACTCTGGAATCTCAACACACCATCCTCGTGAATCACAAACTCGGAAGACTTCCCCTTGAGAATATTTTCCCGGATCTGAGAAATCATCGGATCCTCCAATTGCTTTATTTTAATTTCATCGGGCAATGACGATGAAATCTCTAAAGCGCAAAATTGTCTGACCGCTCCCGGCAATAAAATCTCAACATACAACTCTATCAAAACCCGCTGAAGCTCAGATTGAGACGTAAGGATCTCAAGTGTCCTCAATGCAACCGGTTTCCGACTCAAGGCGTCGGCCACGACGTTCGCCTTGCCCGGATGATAAAGGATTTCGAGGTCATAATCTTTAATCAACTCCAACCACCTCCTCTGCCTCATATTCAACTCCCGCTGAGTGAATATATACTTCAGACTTTTATGATCGGTAAAAATCTGACATGCGGAGCCAAACAGATAATGACACCAAATCTTGAGTGCGAAAACAACTGCCGCTAACTCCAAATCGTGAGTAGAGTAGTTAAGCTCGTACGGCCTCAACTGTCTCGACGCATATGCAATGGTCTTACCGTGCTGCATCAATACGCACCTAAGACCCTGACCCAAAGCATCACTATAAACAGCAAAACCCTCGTTGCCACACGACAATGCTAAAACTGGGGCTGAAGTTAAACGCCTCTTCAGCTCCTCAAATCGCCTGCCTCTCGTCATTCCAGACGAACGTCTCGGACTTCTGAAGCAACTGAGTAAGTGGCCGAGCTAGTTTCGAGAAACCCTCGACGAACCTATGGTAGTAGCCAGTCAAACCCAAGAAACTACGGACCTCCTTCACGTTCTTAGTCGGTGCCCAATACAACACTGCCTCGATCTTCTACATATCCACACGGACTCCCTCGGCTGAAATCACGTGACCTAGAAACATCACTTCCTTCAGCCAGAACTCACATTTCGAGAACTTCGCATAGAGTTGCTCGGTCCTCAAAATGTCTAACACCACTCGCATATGATGCGCGTGCTCCACCTCATTCCTCGAATAAATAAGGATATCGTCAATGAAGACGAAGACACACTTATCCAAATACTCGATAAAGAACTTGTTCATAAACTGCATGAACACCGCCGGCATATTAGTTAACCTGAAGGGCATGACCACAAACTCGTAATGTCCGTATCTCGTCCGAAAAGCTGTTGTCGGATCATCGGACTCCTTCACCCGAAGCTGATAGTACCCCGATCTCAAATCAATTTTTGAGAATACCGCAGCTCCCTGCAACTGATCAAACAAGTCATCAATTTTCGGCAAGGGATACTTGTTCTTGATGGTCACCTTGTTTAGTTCGCGGTAGTCGATACACAAACATAGTGAACCATCCTTCTTCCGCACAAACAGAACTGGCGCGCCCCCAAGGCGAAGAGCTCGGTCGAATATACCCCGACTCAAGGAGCTCACTCAACTGCTTCTTCAACTCAGCCATCTCTGAAAGGGCCATGCGATACGGTGCCTTCGAAATTGGAGCCGCACCCGGCTCTAACTCGATAGAAAACTCTACCTCACTGTCCGGGGGCAATCCCAGTAACTCGTCAGGAAAAACGTTAGGAAACTCACTAATAACTGGAATCGATGAAAGCTCGACTCCACTACTCTCCGCCTTTAAGGCGTAGCACCAATAACCAGTACACCCCTTCCGCAGGAGTCTCATCGCCTTCAAGGTGTTAATAACAAACTTCTCGTTTCCCCTCTTTCGTCATGCGAACTCGGTTCCATCCTCGGCTAACATAGTGATGATTCTCGTGCAGTAGTTCATGATCGCACCATGCCGCACGAGCCAATCATCCCCGAGAATTACATCATCACCCTCAATACCCACAACGATAAGATCAGAGAGCCAAGCCCTCTCGCAAATAGTCACAACACAATCTCGGATCTCCCGATCACCAACGATCCTATCACCGCTAGGAAGTTTAACGATGAAAGGCTCGCAGGGCGACAAACAATCAAGACCCAAACGGCGCACACATTCCAAAGAGACAAATGAATGCGTAGCACTAGAATCGAAAAGCATAATGACAGGATGAGAATGAATGTGAACGGTACCTGTGGCCACGGTGGCGGCTGGATCATCAGCCCTCTCATCTCATGAACATGCGGGTGGGCGGAGCCGACACTGGAAGCTCCCCAGGCGGGCAGACCCCGACCTCTCCCTCGACTAGCACTCGAGGGAGACTGAGAAGCAAACGATCCTTGATTCACACTTGGTTCCCTAGGCGCTGGAATGGAAGCCTGGGCACCAAGAATTCTCTCTCTCCTCACAAAAAGCAGCCTTGTGGCCCGATTGGCCACACCAATTACATGTTAGCAAAGGGCTCGGACAAATACGACTGTTGTGGCCCGGTCGGCCACATTTAAAACACTTCACATCACGGGAAGGAGTACTGGTAGTTCCACGGAAACCTCCAGTAGAACGAGCTGGACCACCACAGGCGGAAAAATTAGCAGACTGGGATTTCTGCTGACCCCCACCCTTGTGGCCCGAAAAAATCCCGGCGGACTTCTGCTTCTTGCTCTCGCGAACCGCCTCACTGTCCGTTACAGACATATCGTAAGCAATGGCTCTACTCTGATAATCCTTCAAGGTGGTGCAGACGATCCCAGGCATGTAATCACGAATCGACAATTTCATCCGCCTAGAGAAGTGGAAAATCTTGTCGCTCTCCTTTCTAACCTGGGCCTTCAGGAAGCCCAACCCCGGGTTGAAATCAGCAATAGTCTGAGAAATAGGGATATCCCGAGGCTGAGCGTCAAAGAAGGCATGGACTCGAGCCTGTTTGACCGGCCACGGGCAATATTCGGTCTCCATCAAGTCCTTAAACTCATCCCATTTAGCAGCGCGGTCCCTGGGCTCAACGGCCTCCCACCAGTCAGTAGCATCCCCAGTGAGAAAATTCTGGGCGATAGGGACCTTACGGTCCTCGGGACAGTTAGTGGAGACGAAAACTTTGGATATATCCTTGATCCAACCCTTTCCAGTCGATCGGGTCCAAAGCTCCCGAAAACTGAGGAGGATGCATCTTGATGACATCCTGTAGCCAACGATCTGCTCTGCCCCGAGCAGCTTGGGCCGGATTCGGGTTTTGAACCGCCTGAGCTATCGCCGCCATTTAGTTTACCATTTGTTGCATGACAGCCGCAACACCAAGGTCAGCGCCATCTTGAGTAGAAGCATGCCTATGGCGGTCACCGGTACTGTCGGCTCCAGAAGAATGCAACGTGGCCGCCTCACCGGCTGCCCCACGTCCCCAGCCGCGTCCACGACCATGACCATGACCACAACCACGGCCTCTTCCAGCATCCACACTTATGTTAAATAAGTAGCAAAAGCAACTCGATGGTATGTAAGAGAGGAAAACAATCACAAACCAAGAATCGAAGGTGCGATACGAGGACACAGGGAACAAAGTAAGGAAAAACTTACGGGCACTGGAAGCACGGGAATCATGGCAGCGTGATGACGATGTGCAAAACGAAACACAACAAGACCCAATAAACCAACAAGCCTATGTATCCATAAACCTAGTGCCTCCGATACCATTTTCTGCAACACCCCCAGGATATTCAGGGTATATTTACAGCGCCGTGGATCCCTACATGAGACCCACCAGGCTAAACGACCAAACATACTCATCGACTTGCAGAATCAACATAATAACACCTCATCATAAAGACGAAAAACAAAATAATCTACCCGGTGCAACCGGTCCAACACAACATAATCATCCAACACAAACATGATAGACAACATTTCAATCTGAACAAACAAGAACTCTTAAGTACTCGAGTACTTCTATTAGTTTACAATTTGATAATTGCATCAAAAGACAGAAAACCATAAAAACACACTCATGCACAATCATCACACACGGCAATCATCCGCGTACTGGTCCAGCGCCCGTTCGTCTCGATGAACCTCACCTGAAATTCATAAAATGAATTTCCCCAAAATGGGTCACCGAAGGGGTTAGCAATTACACTAGTACAAGTGACCAAATGAACAACTTACATCTTACAAATATAGTCAAATCATGCAATAATGAAAACATCGGTTGAAACACACATTTCCGGAATGCCATAATCCAAAACACATTTACAAAATTCACCACAATTAATCGCGGACTCATGCCTCTGTGGACCCCTACCGAGACCCCGTCGGATCTAACCCGTAGTGGTTAAAAACAAGCTCGCGGACCCATGCCTGTGTGCACCCATACCAAGACCCCGTTGGATCTAACCGAGAGTGATCATACACACACACCATTTCTCATGCAATACTACTATGTCAAGATTGTAAGTTCATAAGGGTACTTGCCTCGATCAAAAGACGATGCCACGAACGGAAAAGGAGAATCAAACACGACCGCTAAGAACCGGCGAAACCAAACCTAACAATTCGAAGAATACAATCACAACCATTTCTAAACAAATACGGAATTGGAATACACCCGAAAACCCGCCTATGATTCATATATATTCGTATAAGAACAACAACGAGGGCGGACCACAACCAAACCCTCTCGAATACGCAAAAACCACAAAATATACCATGAATCCATAGGGAAACCAAGTATACCAACAAGATTAATCATATTCATCATGAATTAATCAACAACACGGAACGAATCGAACAAAAACTCGAAAACCCCCAACTCTCCCCAAAAATAGGATTCTAGAAGATTTGCCTTGATTCAAGAGGTAGAGGATGATTAGTTGATGATAAATTGGTCTTAGAGACTCAAGATCTTGAATGTATGATGATAATCGCTCGAACCCAGGCTCTCAATGCTTCAAATCGCCTAACTCTCGGAGAAGAAGTGAAAAGGGGAAGAAATGAGCTCCCCCGGTCAACTCTCTGGTTTATATAACCAGAGGGTTATTAGTGTGCGCTAACATTTCAAGTTAGCGTACGCTATCGGCTAATACCCCAGTCCAGAAAGTTAACACCCCAGTCCAGAACCTATAGTTCTGGACCATTAATGCGCGCTAACAGGAATTAGCGTGCGCTAACAGCCTCTCAGTAGCGCGCGCTATCGGGCTATAGCGTGCGCTACCTGGACACCAAACCAAGTCCAGAAGTAAACTGCGCAGTACTGGACTATCGCATTAGCGCGCGCTACCGGACACCTAACACACGCTAGTCCTCAACAACAACATGTGCTAGACAAAACGTAGCATGCGCTAATCTGTTAGTCCAGAGGACAGAGACCAGAAACAGGTTTACTGCCACTGCCGGGCTCGAATCGCTAGCGCACGCTACCAACAAGTGTAGCATGCGCTACTGAAGTATGCTTAGCGTGCGCTACCATACGAAACTTAGCGCGCGCTAGGCACACGATAACAACAGTCCCGGAACACCGAAACATGAACGAAACATCAAACAGAACATCACAATATGCATAATAACATACAATGAATTTACGGCAACCCCGAAATGGAGGTTCCGAACAACAATTATGAGAATCGGATCAATAAGTGTCGCTAAAAACGAGAAATACACCAAAAATGAAAATACCGGGAAAAGAAAAATACGGATATTACAATCGAGAGAGTTCGGTTGTGACCCACCCTCGTTGTTGTCTTGTACGAATTTACATGAATCGTAGGTGGGTTTTCGGGTGTCTTCCATTTTCGTACTCATGTATGAATGGTTGTGATTGTATTCTTCGAATCATTAGGTCCAGATTGTCGGTTCCTACCGATCGTGGTTGATTTTCCATTCCGTCCGTTTCGTCGTTAATTACTCAAGGCAAGTATTCTCGTGATACTCTTATGCTTAACATGAAATGGTAATGTATATGTGTGTGCTTTGCTCACCCTGGGAGGGTCCGGCGGGGCCTCGGGGGACTCTGTGATTTCGCTCCTGATTCACGAGCTTGTTGGCTAGGTGATGGGACTAGTGGTTTCGCCTCGGTCCTAGGCGATGCATGTGCGTGATTTATAACTGTAGCCAGTCCAGGAGGGTCCATCGAGGCCTCGGATGGGATCAGTGGTTTTCCGGGAAAAGACATGTCTTGATTTTATTTTGGAATGATTTGATGCATGTACTATGAGATGTGTAAGAGATTAGTTTGCCTTGATTACTTATACTAGCGTAATTGTTAACCCCTTTGGGGACCCGTTTAGGGGAAATTCATGTTATGAATTTCAGTTTGCATTCAGCTGGTCGATCGAGTGCTGGGGCAGTACGAGGATGTTGGCTAAGGTGGTTTACGTGTGCAAATGAGTCCATTGTTTTAGTTGTCCATTTTAAATGTTTGTTTTCAACTTGTAAACTGATAGACCGTACTCGCGAGTACCTAGGCGTTTTGATTTGGAAAATGGTTTGTATACCAAATGTTATTAATTTTCGGTGATGTTTGGTTTACCGGTTGTACCGGGCGTTTTAGTTAAATTTCGTCTTAGTGATGTGTGTTTTTCTCATTAACCGAGATGGTTAGACGAGCGGTATTATTTGTTAGGCTGATGGGTCCCATATAGGGGTCCATGGCGCTGTAATATACCCTGAATATCTTGGGGGTGTTACAGAAAATGGTATCAGGGCCCGGGTTTATGGATACCTAGGCTTGTCGGTTAATTGGGTCTGGTTGTGTCTTGTTTTGCACATTGTCATCATGCTGCCATCATCTCGGTACTTCCAGTGTTCGTAAGTTTTCCTTACTCGATTCTTTTGTTTTCTCATATCGTACTTCCGATTCTTGAACTGTGATTGTTTTCCTCTCGTACTTATCATCGAGCTGCTTTTACTACCTTCTATCTCCATTATGGATGCTGGGAGAGGTCGAGGTAGAGGTCGTGTAAGCGGCTGGGGACGTGGGGCGGCCACGTCACACTCTTATGGAGCCGGCAGTACTGATGGTCGTCAGGGCCATACTGCTACTCATGATGGTGCAGCCGGCAATGGCGCCGACCTTGGTGTTGCAGCTGTAATGCAAGAGATGGTGAACCAAATGGCTGTGATAGCCCAAGCGGTTCAAAACTCGACTCCAGCTCATGCTGCTCGGGCCGGAGCGGATCGTTGGCTTCAGGATGTCACCAAGATGCATCCTTCTCAGTTTTCTGGGGCTTCAGACCCGATTGGCTGGGAGGGGTGGATCAAAGAGATGTCCAAGGTCTTTATTGCCACAAATTGTCCTGAGGATCGCAAGGTCCCAATCGCCCACTACTTTCTCACTGGGGATGCTAGGTAGGAGGCTGTCGGGCATCAGGACCATGATGCTTCATGGCTGAGTTCAGAGACCTTATGGAAGCTGAGTACTGTCCGTGGCTGTAGCACCCCAAATATCAAAAGGGACATTACACACCGTAGAACCTTCACAAGGTCTACCAGGCTAACATATGATATGTAATCCACATAATAAATCTCATAGGACACCTTAATAATATTATGTAGGGTCGTGGCCTCAACCAAAACAGTTTAATTCAATACCAAGAAAACATAAATGACATGTATTCAATTTCCCACGCAGGGGACTTTAACAATATTTGAAAGATAACCAGACCAACACGACACCAAGTAAACATAATAACAAAACATCCAACACAGACTCGAGCCTCATCATCATGCTGGGCCATCCTTTGCATGCATATCCCGTGCCAGCTCTTCAGCTCGACCGATACCTGAAATGCATAAAATGCATTTCCCCTATTTAAGGGGTTAACATTCGAATAGCTTGTGCAAGTACACAATTACACTACATTATATACAAATATGATCCAACACGGTCATCTCATTTGGAAAACATTTGAAAAAAAAAACATATTCCGGAATACACCATTTACATCAAAACAGTAAATCATCTCATATCAATAATACAACCATCCACAACTAGGTAAACCCGTGGCCGTACCCCTTAGTATCGACCCCTAGATGCCCCGTTGAACGCTACGGGTGGGAAACCACTTCCGTGGCCGTACACCTTAGTATCGGCCCCTAGACGCCCCGTCGAACGCTCCGGGTGGAAGAACAACAACTCACACACAAAATTTCATAATTCATCATTCGCATCACAACCGTAACACACATAACGAAATGTAATACATGTACTTGCCTTTAATAAAATGATGCGGAGGGAAATGGCGAAAGAAAAGGTTTCGGTCCGAATAATCTTCACAAATACGTTACTAACACAATAACGATATACAAACAATCTCAATATTGCGGAAACGTAAGAATTCATCCTAATTCTACCCATTGGGACATTTCATCGGACAATACAAGGTCATAACCGGTTCCAATCTATCAACGGAGAAAAACATCGAATTTTAATTCGCAAAACCACAAGAGAAGTAAGGGATGGTGATTACGCTATCGTAATCTAACAGTCATATGAGGCAAATCGGACTAGAAGGGTGAAAACCAAAACAAAACCCCAAAATCCCCAAAAGCTAGGGTTCTAAGGAAATATACCTCGATTCGGACGGAGGAAGATGATTACGATGATGATAAACCTCACTTGGAACACAATAATCGGCCTCTCAAGGAACTACAAGGATTGCTCTGGGAGAATCATTCGAAATCGCCCCGAAGAACTCACGTCGCGCACAAGGGAGGAAAAAGAAGAAATGACGCGATTAAGGTCTGTTCAGGTTTTTAAAACCCGAAGGTTCATTACGTACGTTAACATACTGAGGTTAACGTACGTTATGCCTCTTACGTACGTAACGCTCAGGTGTTAGCGTACGTAAGGGCTCGGCAGAACAATCTGCCCAAATCGCTGAAGCCGATCACGTACGCTATATCTAAAGGTTAACGTACGTTATCAGTACTATCATAATGTACGTAACATAGCATGCATAACGTACGTTATGCATGCAACAGTCCAGTACCTGAGTGCAGTCAAAGGTTCAAGGAGGTATAAAAATCGAAACGCAACGCAAGATGGGATCCGAAGATAGAAATGCGAGGTATTCGCAATGACGAAACTAAGTGCTGAAAGAAAGTACGATTCTGATTACTGGGAGGTTTGAAATACGACAAAGGAACTCATAGGAAATTACAAAACGGCCCAAACGTCCGAAAATCACGATACAACATCGGATTAACAATCCGAAACTCACAACATGAACAACTCAACCATACGAACTCATGGAAACAAAGAAACAACAAAATCGAACGAGTTTTACGAGAATCGAACGTACATGCGACAAAACATAATTCAAAACGAAAATACATAAAAACATCTCTGAAACTCGTCCAAATGGAAAAATCCAAGAACAAAATAGATTCAGAATTCCAAAACAGTAACAAGCGAGTCGTCCGAACTGAACATACACCCAAAATAAAAATTACCAAAAATAGAAAGTACGGATATTACATTCTCTCCCCCTAAAAATAAGTTTCGTCCCGAAACTTACAACGCGAATAACTCGGGGTATCTCGACTTCATATTCTCTTCCGTCTCCCACGTAGCTTCCCCGGATCCATGTCTCGACCATTGCACTTTAACCAAAGGAATGGTTTTATGCCTAAGTTGCTTCACCCGACGCTCTAAAATCTGAACCGGCCTCTCTTCGATGGTAATGTCGGGCCCCAACTCAATCTCTCCAAAATCAATAATATGGCTAGGGTCCGGTACATACCTCCTAAGCTGGGTAACAGGAAACACGTTATGCACGTGACTCAAGGACGGTGGCAAGCCTAACTGATATGCAAGCTCTCCAACTCTCTCTAAAATCTCGAACGGTCCAATATATCTCGGACTAAGTTTATCCTTCCGGCCGAAGCGGTAAACTCCTCGTGTCAGCGAAACCTTAAGCAAAACATGGTCTCCCACCTCAAACTCCAAAGACCGGCGACGAGTTTCGGCATAAGATTTCTGTCGACTCTGGGCCGTTAACAACCTATCATCAATCAACTCGAATGCATCCTCCCAACACAACGGTGATCTGCACCTCCTCCCATATAGTGCCTCAAATGGTGCCATTTTGATCGAGGCGTGCCAACTATTGTTGTACGTGAACTCGATCAATGGCAAGTGTGACTCCCAATCATCCTTCCAGTCTAAAGCACAGGCTCTCAACATATCCTCCAGCATCTGTATCATCCGCTCTGACTTTCCGTCTGTCTGAGGGTGGTAGGATGTACTGAGTCTCAACTCAGTCCCCATAGCTCGATGAACAGCCTGCCAAAAATGTGATACAAATCGGCCATCTCGATCTGAAATAATACTCTTAGGAGTCCCATGCAACCTCACGATCTCTGCAAGAAGCACTCGTGCTAGTCTCTCCGCCCCCCAAGTATCCTTAATACCCAGAAAATGAGCTGATTTGGTTAGTCGATCGACAATAACCTAAATCATGTTCATTCCAGTCCGAGTCCTAGGCATACCGGTAATGAAATCCATAGAAATGTCTTCCCACTTCCACTCCGGAATGGAAAGTGGTCATAATAACCCCGCGGGTCGCTGATGCTCAATCTTAACCTGCTGACAGGTCAAACACTTCGCCACAAACTCACTAACGTCCGTCTTCAAATTGCTCCACCAGTAGTTACTCCTTACATCCTTGTACATTTTGCTCGTACCAGGAGGTATAGAATAAGGCGTAGTGTGAGCTTCACTCAAGATCTTCTGCCTCAACTCAACATCACTCGGTACACATAACCTGCGGCGAAATCTTAAAATCCCATCATCCTGAACCACAAATCCAGGGGCTTTCCCTTTCTTCACGTCCTCCTTCAACTGGACTAAAAATGGATCATCATACTGTCTCGTCTTGATATCATCAACCAAAGACGAAGAGATTTTAACGCACATAACTGACCCTGAACTCTCTGAACCCAAACCTAGATGTCCTGACAAATCAAATCCCACTGTATTCTGCTCTGAGGTGTAAGTACCTCTAACATCTGTAGCGCCATCGGCTTACGACTCAACGCATCTGCCACAACATTGGCCTTACCCGGATGTTAAAGAATCTCGAGATCGTGATCTTTAATTAGCTCCAACTACCTACGCTGTGTCATGTTCAATTCTTTCTGACTGAAGATATACTTCAGACTCTTGTGATCCGTGTAAATCTTACACGACGACCCGTAAAGGTAATGCCTCTAGATTTTTAAAGCGAAGACGACCGCAGCTAACTTTAAATCATGCGTAGGGTAATTTGCTTCGTAAGATTTTAACTGACGGGACGCATAAGCAATAATCCTATCTCTCTGCATCAAAACACACCCGAGCCTGAGGCCCGAAACATCACTATACACCACAAAATCCTCGTTCCCCTGAGGCAAAGCTAAAACTGGTGCGGTAGTCAACCTTGTATTCAACTCATTAAAGTTATCCTGTCTAACTGTGTCCCACTCGAACTTCTGAGTCTTCTGGAGTAACTGAGTGAGTGGTCTAGCGATATTAGAAAATCCTTCAATAAATCAACGGTAATAGTCTGCAAGTCCCAGAAAACTCCTCACTTCCTTCACATTTGTCGACGGTTCCCAAGCCATCACTGCCTCTATCTTCTGCAGATCTGCCCAAACTCCCTCCACTGAAATCACGTGCCCGAGGAATATCACTTCATTGAGCCAAAACTCACACTTAGAGAACTACGCATACAATAGTTCAGCTCTCAAAATGTCTAACACAATCCGGAGATGTAAGGCGTGCTCCTCCTGACTCTAGGAATAGATAAGAATGTCGTCGATAAAGACGACTACGAATTTGTCCAGATACTCAATAAAAACTTTGTTCATCAACTGCATGAACACTGTTGGGGCATTGGTTAGCCCGAAAGGCATAACCACAAACTCGTAATGGCCATATCTCGTCCAAAAAGCATCTTTCGGTATATCACTATCCCAAATCCTAAACTGGTAGCCCGATCGTAAATCAATCTTCGAGAAGACTGTCGCTCCCTGAAGCTGATCAAATAAGTTGTCAATCTGGGGCAAAGGGTATGTGTTTTTTATGGTCAACTTGTTTAATTATCGATAGTCGATGCATTAATGAAGCGACCCATCCTTCTTCTTAACAAAAAGCACAGGTGCACCTCAAGGCGATGCGCTCGGTCGAATATACCCTTTATCTAGCAATTCTCCCAACTGCTTCTTCAACCCTAACATCTTTGACGGTGCCATACGGTACGACGCTCGAGAAACAGGAGCCGTGCTCGGCTCAAGATCAATAGGGAACTCAACTTCCCGCTGTGGTGGTAATCCCGGCAAGTCATCCGGAAACACGTCAGGATACTCGTTCACAACTGGAATCGACGACATGTCAACTTCACCATTTTCCGTCTTCAAAGCGTAACACCAGTAGCCTACACAACCCTGGTTCAGAAGTTTCATTGCTTTCAAGGCGCTAATCACATTTCCCGATCTACCCGGCTTACAACCGACGAGAGTATGCTCTGTGCCGTCCTCGGCAACTATTGAGATATACGAGTCCGATAGTTCATGATAGCACCGTGACGATCCAACCAATCGTCCCCGAGGATCAAATCCTCGCCCTTAAGGTCTACAACAATGAGATTTGAGGGCCAATCCCGGCTCCCGATCCCCACTGGTCAATAACTTCTCGGTTCCCAACCATACAATCCCAGCTAGGTATACCCACTACGATCAGTTCACACTCATACAAGCAGTCAATACCGATACGACATACACAATCCGAAACAATAAAAGAGTGAGTAGCACCCGAATCAAAAAGCACCGAAACTGGATGAGAAAGGATATGAGTGGTACCTGATGCCGCCGGAACGTCTGCATCCTCCATGTGTCTCAAATGATACAAACGAGGGTGGACTGAGCCCGAACTAGATGCAGCTCGGCGGTCCGGCTGACCCCGACCCCTACCATGGCCCGAACTCTGAGGAGCCTGAGTTACTGGAGTCTTCTGATCGATGCTAAGGTCCTTCTGAATGTAAATGGTATTCGGAGATCTAGCGGCTCTGGTAGCCCTCTCGCAATGAGCTACCCGGTGCCCGGTCTGTCTACAAGTAAACCAAGTAACTAAAGGAAATGGACAATCCTTCACCAAATGCTCATATTGGTTGCAGTTAAAAAAAATATGCTGCCAGATGCAACAGACTGGACTGAATGGTTACTTTGAGATCCTCCGGCCTGATAAAATGGCCTCTTCCCAGATGTAGGAGCAGACTGAGATTTCAAAAATCGATCACTCTTACCGGCTGAAAAACTGCCAGCTGTTTTCTGTTTCTTGGCCTCGGAACCCAACTCTGACTCCGGGATAACCATCACAATCGCTAGGGCGCGATCCTAGTATTCCTTCAAGGTGTCACACATGAGCGGTGCCATACTCTGCCTGATATGCGACTTCATGCGCATATTAAAGTAGCGAATTTTATCAGCCTCGGTCCTCACCTGCTCTTTCACATATGCCAATTGCTGGTTATAAGTGATGATGGCCTGAGAGATCGGTACATCCTGAAGTATAGCAGTAAAGAACTCCACAATCCTATGTCTCAAACCGGAGGTGGGCAGTACTCCGCTTCCATAGCGGTCTTAAACTCCTCCCAGGTAGATAATGGGCCCTGGGCATCGCAGCTTCCCACCACTCCGCAGCTTCCTTATCCAGGAGGTACTGAGCATTAGGTACCCTCCTGTCGTCAGGACAATCCACGGCATTGAACGTCCTACCCATCTGAAAAAGCCGATTCTCCCAACCCAGGGAGTCAGTAGAACCAGCGAATCAAGAGGGGTGCATCTTGGTTACTTTTTGACGCCATTTACCAGCTTCATCTTCTGGAGTCAGGGGCAAATTCTGACGTCCACCTTGAGGTATTTGGGCAAGTTGGGCTACCAACTGCTGAAGCACAGCAGTAGCTCCAATGTCGGCATTAATACCCGACGGCTGATCCTAACTGACTGACAATGCTGCCCGTCAGAACTCAGAGATAGAGTACTCGGCACTGAATGAGAGCCGAATCTGCGGAGGACTGAGAAAGTGGAACTTCCTCACTATTAGCACCACAACCACGGCCTCGGCCGTGCCCCCTATTTGGTCTACCGTGACCTCTCAACATACTGAAGAAAAGAATTGAAAGGAACAAGATCAGAAAAATTCACAGTTTACAAGGTTGGTACCACAATTCACAATTTCAATCTACACAAGGGAAAAGAATTACAGAAATATAAGAGTTCGAGGAGTCTTACAGCCACGGGTCGCACGAAGAGATGGTAGCACGATGATATTAGGCTCAACGACTGACTATAACGACACAACTAGCAGACCCAAATTTAACCAACAGCCTAGGCATTCATAACCTAAGGCTCTGATACCATAAATGTAACACCCCAAATATCAAAAGGGGCATTACACGACGTAGAACCTTCACAAGGTCTACCAGGCTAACATATGATACGTAATCTACATAATAAATCCCATACGACACCTTAATAATATTATGTAGGGTCGCAGCCTCGGCCAAAACAGTTTAATTCAACACCAACAAAACATAAATGACATGTATTCAATTTCCCACGCAGGGGACTTTAACAATATTTGAAAGATAACCAGAGCAACCCGACACCAAGTAGACATAATAACAAAACATCCAACACAGACTTGAGCCTCATCATCATGCTGGGCCATCCTTTTCATGCATATCCCATGCCAGCTCCTCAGCTCGACCGATACCTGAAATGCATAAAACGCATTTCCCCCATTTAAGGGGTTAGCATTCGAATAGCAAGTGCAAGTACACAATTACACTACATTATATACAGATACGATCCAACATGGTCATCTCATTTGGAAAACATTTGAAAAAAAAACATATTCCGGAATACCCCATTTACATCAGAACAGTAAATCATCTCATATCAATAATACAACCATCCACAACTAGGTAACCCGTGGCCGTACCCCTTAGTATCGACCCCCAGACGCCCCGTCGAATGCTCCGGGTGGAAGAACAACAACTCACACACACAATTTCATAATTCATCATTCACATCACAACCGTAACACACATAACGAAATGGCGAAAAAAAGGTTTCAGTCCGAACAATCTTCACAAATCCATTCCTAACATAAGAACGATATACAAACAATCTCAATATTGCAGAAATGTAAGAATTCATTCTAATTTTACCCATTGGGACATTTCATCGGACAATAAGGTCATAACCGGATCCAATCTATCAACGGAGAAAAGCATCGAATTTTAATTCGCAAAACCACAAGAGAAGTAAGGGATGGTGATTACCCTATCGTAATCTAACAGTCATATGAGGAAAATCGGACTAGAAGGGTGAAAACCAGAACAAAACCCCAAAATCCCCAAAATCTAGGGTTCTAAAGAAATATACCTCGATTCGGACGGAGGAAGATGATTACGATGATAATAAACCTCACTTGGAACACAATAATTGGCCTCTCAAGGAACTCCAAGGATTGCTCTGGGAGAATCGTTCGAAATCGCCCCGAAGAACTCACGGCGTGCACAAGGGAGGAAAAAGAAGGAAATGACGCGATTAAGGTCTGTTAAGTTTTTGAAAACCTGAAGATTCGTTACGTACGTTAACATACTGAGGTTAACGTACGTTATGCCTCTTACGTGCGTAATGCTCAGGTGTTAGCGTACGTAAGGGATCGGCAGAACAATCTGCCCAAATCGCTAAAGCCGATAACGTACACTATATCTAAAGGTTAACGTACGTTATCAGTACTATCATAGCGTACGTAACATAGCATGCATAACGTATGTTATGCATGCAATAGTCCAGTACCTGAGTGAAGTCCAAGGTTCAAGGAGGTATAAAAATCGAAACGCAATGCAAGATGGGATCCGAAGACAGAATTGCGAGGTATTCGTGGAAACGAAACTAAGTGCTGAAAGAAAGTACGATTCCGACTACTGGGAGGTTAGAAATACGACAAAGGAGATAAAATTCCCTAAACTCATAGGAAATTACAAAATGGCCCAAACGTCCGAAAATCACGATACAACGTCGGATTAACAATACGAAACTCACAACATGAACAACTCAACCATACAAACTAATGGAAACAAAGAAACAGCGAAATTGAACGAGTTTTATGAGAATCGAACGTACATGCGACAAAACATAACTCAGAACGAAAATACATAAAAACAACTCCGAAACTCGTCCAAATGGAAAAACTCCAAGAACAAAATAGATTCAGAATTCCAAAACAGTAACAAGCGAGTCGTCCGAAATGAACATACACAAAAAATTGAAATTACCAAAAATAGAAAGTACGGATATTATAGTGGCCAGTTCGTCAGGCGCGGGTCCTTGCTTTTTATGATGCTCAGCCTCGAGATATTCCAGTTTCTTAGGCCATTGCAGACTTCAACCGAGAATTGAGCTTCGTGAAGGCTCAGGTTAAGGAGGAGAGTGACAAGATTTGCCACTTCTTTAGGCGAATGAAACCGAGGATTCATGATTACATGTATGGGCTCGCCTGCACCACCCTAAAGGACTATCAGAGTAGAGATCTTTCTTATGATTGGTCCTTGATGACCAGTGAGGCGTCTCGAGAAAGTAAGAAACAGAAATCCGTCGGTAACTTTTCGGGTCACAAGGGCGGAGCTCAGCAGAAGTCTCAGTCTGCTAATTTTCATGTGGGCAGTTCGGCTCGTTTTTCTGGGGGCTTTCGAGGTACTGCCAGTGCCTCCACTCGTGAGGTCAGATGTTTTAATTGTGGCAATGTGGGCTATAGGAACCGGGAGTGTCCTCATCCGCCATTGACTTGTCATACTTGTGGCCAGGTGGGCCACAAGGCTTCCTTTTGTGATCGTTAAGGGCAGCCTCTTGGTGCCTAGGCTTCTTTCCCAGCGCCTAAGGAGCTGAGTGTGAACCAGGGGCTGTTTGCTCCACAGTCTCCGTAGAGCATCGGCCGAGGGAGAGGTCGGGGCCAGCCCACTAGAGGGGAAACTTACAGTGTCGGCTTCGCTCATCCACGTATTTATGAGATGAGGAGGGCTAATGATCCAGCGGCTACCGTGGCTACAGGTACCGTTCATATTCATACACATCCTGTCAGTGTGCTTTTCGATTTTGGTGCTACGCATTCGTTTATCTCTCTGGAGTATGTGCGCTGTTTGAGTCTTGACTGTTTGTCGTTTTGTGAGACTTTCATCGTTAAACTTCTTAGCAGTGATAGGATCGTTGGTGATCGGGAGATCCGAGACTATTTTGTGGTTATTTGTGAGAGGATTGGCTCTCTAATCTTATTGTTGTGGGTATCTAGGGTGAGGATTTAATTCTCGGGGATGATTGGCTCGAGCAGCATGGTGTGATCATGAACTACCGCACGAGGATCATCATTATATTATCCTAGGACAGCACCGAGTACTCTTTCGCGGGGCGAAAGAGGGGAAACCAGAAGTTCGTAATTAATGCCTTGAAGGTGATGAGACTCATGTGGAAGGGGTGTACTAGTTATTGGTGTTTCGCCTTGAAGGCGGAGGATGGTGGGGTCGAGTTTTCATCGATATCAGTCATTAGTGAGTTCCCATATGTCTTTCCTGATGAGTTTTCGGGGTTGCCACCGGACCGTGAGGTTGAGTTTGCTATCGAGTTAGATCCGCGTGCGGCTCCGATTTCGAAGGCGCCGTATCGCATGGCAGCTTCATAGATGGCCTAGTTGAAGAAGCAGTTGAGTGAGCTTCTTAAGTCGGGATATATTCGACCGAGCGCTTCGCCTTGTGGCACACCAGTTCTGTTTGTGCGAAAGAAGGATGGTTCACTGCGTTTATGTATCCATATGTCTTTCCTGATGAGTTGCTGGGGTTACCACCGGACCGTGAGGTTGAGTTCGCTATCGAGTTAGAGCCGGGTGCGGCTCTGATTTCGAAGGCGCCGTATCATATGGCACCTTCATATATGGCCGAGTTGAAGAAGCAGTTGAGTGAGCTTCTTGAGTCGGGATATATTCGACCGAGCGCTTCGCCTTGGGGCGCACCGGTTCTGTTTGTGCGAAAGAAGGATGGTTCACTGCGTTTATGTATCGACTATCGTGAGCTGAACAAGGTGACCGTCAAGAAAGAGTATCCCTTGCCAAGGATTGATGACTTGTTTGATCAGTTGCAGGGAGATGCGGTATTCTCGAAGATCGACTTGAGATCGGGGTACTACCATCTTCAGGCGAAGGAGTCCGATGTCCCGAAAATAGCTTTTCGGACGAGATACGGACTTTATGAGTTTGTGGTCATGCCCTTCGAGCTGACTAACGTGCTGTCAGTGTTCATGTAGTTGATCAACAAGGTTTTCATCGAGTATTTGGATAAGTGTGTCGTTGTTTTCGTTGATGACATCCTTATCTACTCGAAGAATGAAGAGGAGCATGCGCATCATCTGCGTGTGGTATTGGACGTTTTGAGGACCGCACAACTATATGTGAAGTTCTCGAAATGTGAGTTCTGGCTGAAGGAAGTGATGTTTCTGGGTCACGTGATTTCAGCCTAGGGGGTCTGTGTGGATCCACAGAAGATTGAGGCAGTGCTGGACTGGACACCGCCTAAGAATGTGAAGGAGGTCCGTAGTTTCTTGGGTTTGGATGGCTACTATCGTAGGTTCATCGAGGGGTTCTCGAAACTAGCTCGGCCACTTACACAGTTGCTTCAGAAATCTAAGAAGTTCGTTTGGAATGACGAAAGGCAGTCGAGTTTTGATGACCTGAAGAGGCGTTTGACTTCAGCCCCGATTCTAGCGTTTCCGCGTGGCAACGAGGGTTTTGCTATTTATAGCGATGCTTCGGGTCAGGGTCTTGGGTGCGTGTTGATGCAGCACGTCAAGATTATTGCTTATGCGTCGCGGCAGTTGAGGCCGTATGAGCTCAACTACCCTACTCACGATCTGGAGTTTGCAGCAGTTGTTTTTGCGCTAAAGATTTGGCGTCACTATCTCTTTGGCTCTACATGTTAGATTTTTACCGATCATAAAAGTCTGAAGTACATATTTACTCAGCGAGAGTTGAATATGAGGCAGAGGAGGTGGTTGGATTTGATTAAGGATTATGACCTCGAAATCCTTTATCCTCCGAGTAAGGCGAACGTTGTGGCGGACGCCTTGAGTCAGAAACCGGTTACATTACAGACATTTGAGATACTTACGTCTTAATCCGAGCTTCAGCGTGATTTGATTGAATTGGGTGTTGAGATTTTGTTGCCAGGAGTTGTCGGGCAACTTTGTGCTTTAGAAATTTTGTCATTGCTAATCGATGAAATTAAACTGAAGCAGTTGGAGGATCCGATGATTGCTCAAATCCTAGAGATGTTCTTAAGGGGAAGTCTCCTGGGTTTGTGATTCACGAGGATGGTGTGTTGAGATTCCAGAGTCGGCTTTGTGTACCGAACGACTCGGAACTGAGGCAGAGTATTTTGCGTGAGGCCCATGCTACACCTTACTCAGTTCATCCTGGTTCGAGTATGATATACAAGGACCTAAGGAGGAAATTTTGGTGGAACAATATGAAGGAGGAGGTCGCACAATTTGTAGCGAGATGTTTAACTTGTCAGCAGGTCAAAATCGAGCATCAGCGACCAGCCGGGTTGTTGCAACCGCTTCCCGTTCCGGAATGGAAATGGTAAGATATTTCGATGGACTTCGTCACGAGCTTTTCGATATCGAAGCTGGTATGAATATGGTTTAGGTGATTGTGGATCGTCTTACCAAGTCGGCACACTTTGTGGGCATCAAGGATACTTGGGGTTCGGAAATATTGGCTCGAGTATTTGTTGCCGAAGTTGTGAGGCTTCATGGTATTCCGAAGACTATTATTTCGGATCGTGATGGCCGTTTTGTATCGCATTTTTGGCAGGCGATACATGAGGCATTGGGTACTCGTTTGCGTTTGAGTACTTCTTTTCATCCTCAGACGGATGGGCAGTCGGAATGCACTATCCAGATTTTTGAGGATATGTTCCGTGCTTGTGCTCTCGATTGGAGCAGTGATTAGGGTGAGCATTTGCCGTTGATCGAGTTCACGTACAACAATATTTGGCATGCATCGATCAAGATGGCACCGTATGAGGCGCTTTATGGGCGGCGATGTCGATCGCCGATTTGTTGGGATGAGGTGTCCGATTTGGTCGGGACCGAACTGGATGTCACTTTGAAGATGAGGAAGAAGGGGGAATTGATTCGGGAGAGGATGTTGACTGCTCAGATTCGACAGAAATCCTATGCTGATGTTCGTCGTCTCCCTTTGGAATTTGAGGTGGGAGACCACGTTTTGCTAAATGTGTTGCCGACGAGGGGAGTTTTTTGCTTCGGAAAAAAGGAAAAGTTGAGTTCGAGATTTATTGGGCCCTTTGAGATTCTCGAGAGGGTCGGCGAGTTGGCATATCGTGTGGCGTTTCCTGGATTTGAGTCACGTCCATAGCGTTTTCCATGTTTTCGAGCTGTGGAAATATGTTCCGGATCCTAGTCATGTCATCGACTATGGTGAGATCGATATCGCTGAGGATATTACCTTCGAGGAGCGTTCCTTGAAGATTTTGGAGCACCGTGAGAAGCGACTGATGCATAAGACCATTCCGTTGGTCAAGGTTCAGTGGTCGAGACATGGTGTCGATGAGGCAACTTGGGAAACCGAGGATATCATGCATGCTAGGTACCCCGAGTTGGTATCGGAGCAGGTCACGGGTGCGGATTCCCTCGAAGTATCCTACAGTGGAGGCTGTCAGAGTGTTGGAATTGAGAGGCGGGCATGCAGCAAATATTGCCAGTTGGCCGGAACTAATATGTTGGCGCTATGGAGGTTGTAAGGTGTTACATATGTGTCGCCAAAGTGTATCAGTAAATTTAAATATAATTATATTAACGTGACATACCTGACGCTAAAGATCTTTATCTAAAATAAAAAATGAAATTAGCCAGAAAGAATTTCTGGCTAATTTCAGGTGTGTGTGTGTGTGTGTGTATATATATATATATTACCGTTGTTCAAAACGTAACACCTATATCCAAATATGTGAAAGTACGAAACTAACGGAGTTTTGTTGTTCGATACCTCGTATGCTGTTTTGTTGTGATGCTTGTTGATGATATAGCGGTTTTGTGTATAGCACGCTGTATTGGTGGCTTCACCCCAGAAACGCTGTGGCAACTTGCTTACGGCAATCATTGTCCTTGTTGCTTCCTTCAGCGTCCTGTTCTTTCGCTCGGCAACACCATCTTTCATCCAGGACGCCGTCAACGCCCTGTATTCTGTCGAAAAAGCTATTGATTCGATGCACCAATCAGCCGTTGAAGAGATTACAGGTCTAAGGCACGAAGTTTCCCGAGTGGAAGAAGCCTTCAGAATCTTGCCATCAATATTCAAGCAGGCCCTAACCCAATTGCAAGAACGACAGGAGCAGATCCTGAAAGAAGAACAATCTAAGCTATGCGTGTCCGAGGCCAAGACAGCATCAGCTATGATTGAATCTGGTTCCCAGCTTTGAGCCCACGACAAGAAAATTCAAGATATGTCGCAGGTGCTCACCTCCCTGGTTGTGAAAATGACAAGTTTTGAGACGAAACAGGATGCTGCTATGCAAATATTGGAACGCCTTGATGAGAAGGTGTCATACCTTGATGACGCCAAAAAGGGGGAAGAAGCGAGGGAAGTTGCGAGGAGAACAAGGCTTGAGCAAGAGAAAGAAATGCTAGCCCTTTTTCAAGACAGCATCACTGCTGATATTGCCCGTATTTCATCTCCAAATGTTAGAATACATGGAGATCGCTCAGAATTCCAGAACCCTAAGTTTCCTTGGAAGAACCTCGCTCGAAAACCGCAAGCTATGAACCTCCCAGCCAACCGACAGCCTACTGCAGAAGAAATCAAAAACTGGAGGAGGAATGAACTGCTAAGATACTTTGTTGTTCTTATCAGGGAATCCTCAATATTCAACAGATGCAGGACGGTAGAGGAAGCCGCTGAGGAATATAAGAAAAGGTTGGAAGAAGTAACGCTCCCGCTCCAGCAGCAGATGAAGTCTAAGCATAGACAAGGTGACTTGGTTACCCATCCAGAAGATTGGATCCTAGTCTTCGATAAGTCGTATGAAGGTCGAGCCTTATATCTGAATCGAGACAGGGATGCTCATGAGAACTGGTGGAAAAATATCAAGAATGACCCAAAAAGGCCATGGAGGCACTCAGATTACAGGAGTTGAATTCCTTGTTGTATTAATTTGTAATTTTATTTTCAAAACAGCAAAATATTGTACTCTTTGTTTCAATATCAATAAAATATTTGCCTGTCTTGAAAGATTACAACTCGTAATCTACTGTGTTCTTGTAGGTTTACAAACACTTAATTTATTCTTTCTGTATACAAGTATGAAACTTGTTTTAATACATAAGCTATAAGAACTTGTCTGCGAACAGTTCATAGTTTAAGTTGTATGTATCTAGAATACAATGGAAGATTGTGCCTGCGCACCAATCATAAGTTTAAAGATGTAATACTCTTTTGATAAAAGTTGAACTTGCCTGCGAGCAGTTGTTAGTATTAGGCTAATTGCTGAAGGCCAGAACATTCGAACAGAAGACCAAGAAGTCTGCCCTCCTTCAAGATGCTAAGTGTCAAAGTTTTGGCATCATCAAGGATGTTTGGATAACATCAAAAGGTTTTAAAAGGAAGACTTGGAAAGACTTGGCAAATTATCAAAAATGGGGAAATTGTTGGGATAATAATCCCTGTATCGAAATTGTCGGGATAACAATCCCTGTATCGAAAGTTTTAACAGAATGTTTTGACAATGTGCCAATCCAAAGATACAAAGAAATCAGACGAAAAGCTGATCAAAGGTGTCAACCTGTATCGAAGACTTCTCGTAGTCCCAGCATACAGTGAATCAATCATACAGCAAAGGAGTCTCATAAGACTAAGTATGGAAGCTGTCTCGAATCGACAATACAGCTATCATTCCATACAGTATCCAAACAGGACAAGAAGGAATCTTTGTTATTCGCTAAAGTCAAAGTCCCGTTTAAGAAGATATATTTAAATACTGAAGGATAAAGTATTTAAATATTAAGCCGTCAGAGATCTTCAATCAAGCGTAAAACCGGATCGTGTTTTATTCAAACACATCATCCCATTGGAACGGACTTCTGCTCAACGGATCTATCTCAACGGATATATTCAAGAAGGCTATATATATCCCCAGACTTTGAAGATCAAGGCACGCACGAAATAAAAGCAAACGAAGTTATCATCGTATACATCTGAGCAAACATATCTCCCAAAGCATACTGCTATTATGAAAGAAGAGATATACAAGTGCTCAAACCGTGAACAACACATCATCAGCTAAAAGCTCAGAAAGTCAAAGCTGTTGTTCAAACATTGTTCTATCCTTGAACAAAACCCATCAGCCCAGTGTGGACTGAGAAACCTTGCTATTCCTGAACTGTGTGTGACGGACTTACATTGAAGAGACGAAGCTTCTGAATTGTGTGTGAAGAAGCCAGTCAAAGTGAAAGCTTAAACCAATCTGTGTGAACGGTTGAAGGCTAAGATCATTATATCAATCTGTGTGAACGATATATTGATTAGGTTTGATTATAAATACGTAGTTGTGTACGTAGTATTTATAATAAATATTTTCACTCCTGTGTGGAGGACCAGTGGACGTAGAGGTGTTTACCTCGAACCACTTTAATTACCGTGTTAGTTACCTTCTGCATTTATTGTTTTAATATTTGTGATTATTTTTAAGTATACACTTCATATCTAGTTACTGTATTTACAGCAACTCACTTTAACTAGACTTCCGATACGCACTCAGATTTGAAAACCATACAGCTTGTTGTTTAAAACACTTCCCAAGTTGTATCATGTATACTTAGTGGCCAACGGCTTGTTTCATAAGTTTCGGGACGAAACTTGTTTTTAGAGGGGGAGAATGTAATATCCGCATTTTTCCTTTCTCCGGTATTTTCCATTTTTGTGTATTTTTTGTTTTAGTGACTCGCTTGTAACCGTATTAATATTTTGAAAATATTTAATACTGGATTTTCTATCATCCGAGCTTGTTTCGGACTTGTTTTACCCAATTTCGTGTTTATTGTCATTTCCATCACTTTTTGGTTCGATTCTCGTAATCGTTGTTCGGAACCACCATTTCGGGGTTGCCGTAAATCCGTCTTATGTTATTATGCTCGTTGTGAGCTTTCGTTTGGTGCTTCGATCATGTATCGTGTATTTCGGATGTTTTGGGCCGTTTTGTAATTTTACAAAATTATGGGGCAATTACTATCGTTGTAGCTTTCCGAACTTTTGGGTAGTCGGAATTGTGTTTTCTTTTAATGCCTCAGTTCTGACCCGAACTCGTCGTTTGTGTGTCTTCGTCAGCCCGTTGTTTAGTGTCCGGTGCGCGTTGTTTTCATCCGGAGAAGAATTCACCGTTTTCCATCTTTGAGTGTTGTCTGTACTACTGTCTGCACTCGTTACCGCATGCTAATTTCATTGTCTAGCGCATGCTAATTTCTTCCAGTAGCGCGCGCTAATGATTCGAGTACAACAGTGTCATTAGGTTGTTTCTGCTCTCTGGACGAGCAGTTTAGCGCACGCTAATTCTGCGGATTAGCGCACACTATGGTTGGGGCTTAGCGCACGCTAGGTGTGTGGCGGCGCGCGCTAATGCGGTATTCCAGTTGTGATAGAATGTTTCTGGACTCTGGATGACGAACAGGTAGCACACGCTATAGCTCGATAGCGCGTGCTATCGGGGGCAGTTAGCGTATGTTATTTTCGAGTAGCGCACGCTAACGGGACAAAACCGAAGTTCTGGACCAGTTTTGGCTGGTTAGCGCGCACTAACCATAAGCCGTTAGCGCACGCTAAACCGTCCGGGTATATATACCCGAGAGTTGACCCAGACACGTTTATTTTTCCTCACTTCTCTTCCTCCTCCATGGCTGGGGTGATCTAGGCAATTCTTGGGCGATTTCTGGGCGGTTCGAAGTCTTGTAACTCCAAGCTAACATCTTTCTTGAGTTATTGGTGTATATTAACAACACCAACCCTTGTTCTTCGTCTTTGATCTGAGGTAAACTCTTAGAACCCTATCTTTGGGTAAATTGGGGGTTTTCGAGTATATGTCCGACTCGTTCCATATTGTTGATTAATCCATGATGTATGTGGTTAATCTTAGTGGTATTCATGTTTTCCCTACGAGTTCATGATAAATTTCGTGGTATTTGTGATATCGAGAGGGTTCGGTTGTGACCCGCGCTCATTGTTGTTTTGTACGAATTTACATGAATCGTAGGTGGGTTTTCGGGTGTCTTCCATTTTCGTACTCGTGTAGAAATGGTTGTGATTGTATTCATCGAATCGTTAAGTTCGAGATTGTCGGTCCTAGCGAACGTGGTTGATTTTTCATTCCGTCCGTTTCGTGGTTAATTACTCAAGGCAAGTATTCTCGTGAAACCCCTATGCTTAACATGTAATGGTAATGTAAATGTGTCTGCTTTGCTCACCCTGGGAGGGTCCAACGGGGCCTCGGGGGAATCTGTGATTTCGTTCCTGATTCACGAGCTTGTTGGCTAGCCAGTCCGGGAGGTTCCATAGAGGCCTCATATGGGACCAGTGGTTTCGCCCCAGTCCTAGGCGATGCATGTGCGTGATTTATAACTATGGCCAGTCCGGGAGGGTCCATAGAGGCCTCGGATGGGACCAGTGGTTTCGCCCCGATTAGGCGGTTTTCGACTGTGATATTTGACTGTTTGTTTTCCAGAAAAAGACATGTCTTGATTTTGTTCTAGAATGATTTGATGCATGTACTATGAGATGTGTAAGCGATTGGTTTGCCTTGATTACTTGTACTAGCGTAATTACTAACCCCTTTGAGGACCCGTTTTTGGGGAAATTCGTGTTATGAATTTCAGGTTGCGTTCAGCCGGTCGATCGAGCAGTGGGGCAGTACGAGGATGTTGGCTAAGGTGGTTGACGTGTGCAAATGAGTCCTTTGTTTTAGTTGCCCATTTTAAATGTTTGTTTTCAACTTGTAAACTGATAGACCGTACTCGCGAGTATTTAGGCGTTTTGATTTTCAAAATGGTTTCTATACCAAATGTTATTTGTAATTTTCGGTGATGTTTGGTTTACCGGTTGTACCGGGCGTTTTAATTAAATTTCGTCTTAATGATGTGTGTTTTTCTCGTTAACGGAGATCGCTAGACGAGCGGTATTATTTGTTAGCCTGGTGGGTCCCATGTACAGGTCCACGGCGCTGTAATATACCTTGAATATTTTGGGGGTGTTACAGTTGTTCGGTCGCGGTTGTCCAGCAGTCCCGTGTCTGAGTTCTGCTCTACTTCTTCGTGACTTCGTCTTCTCCGAATTAGATTACAATTTTACACAAAATAAAATACATCGAATTTATAGCAAGATGACACGAAAAAATAAGATCCTAGATCTACCCACGGGTTTTCTCACGGAAAAACCATTACATGCCTCAAAATCAGGTCAAACCAACAATTGCAAAAATAATAAAAATAAATAAATAAACTATTCACATAACCATGATAATGGGATCATATTCCCTGCAAGAACACATCTAGCAAAATACTCCAACATCAAATTATATGAATATTTAAATTGCTATCAAGTAATCACCAAAATTAATTAAAATAGCAAAAGCCTAAAAATATGTCTCCGACACCTATTGTTGGAAATAAAATGCAGCAGAAGCGAAGTTGGAAATTTTTTGAATAAAGTGTTTTAAGCATCCACGAGCACAAAACATATTTAGGCATGCTAATTAATTAACTACTAAGATTAATAAGCAATTTAAATATTATTTATTATTGTTTTGGGTTGGGAGGGAACCCAAAACATGAGCTAAAAATGTTTATTTTACAAATTACTGACATGAAACGTCAAAAAGGACGAAAAGCCGAACCAAATCCAAGATCAGAAATTTTCAAGGACAAAGTCTACAAAACGATCAAGACAAAACGGCCCAAGCAGGACCGTTTCATTCTTCCGTTTCTCATACGGCACAACATGGGCCGTGTCTTGCGCCATTTCATACACGGCCGGCATTTTCCGCCAGATCCTTGTGCGTGTTCTGGACATGACCGAGTTACCCTACAACACGGTGCAAAGTGGGCCGTTTTTCAGCGTCGTTTTCAAGCAGATCCTTGGCTGATTATTCCATTTTTTACCATCTTGGAGATCAACAACCATGTAGTTTATTTGGGGGTCAATGATTTGAAAATCAAGACATGCATGCAAGATCAAGTGTGAATCAACTACCAAAGAAAAAATCAAGATACCACAACAAATTTCTTAAATTAAATAATCCATAGTATTCTTGAAAATCACCTATAAAAGGACACCTTCATCCATGAAAAAATCACTCCTCTTCTTGTCAAGAAATATCCTTTCTTTAGCAAGACATTTCTCCCTAGAAAATAACTCTCTACTATAGTTTTGTATCCATTTTATTTTTGATAGTTTGAAGTTGTTCTTCTATTTTGTAATTGAAAAGTGCTTGATCAATAAGTACTTAGTATCTTACTTTATATTTCATAGTTTGTAACTTTTGGAATCAAGTTCGAAGTTTTATTTCATAGATTGTTTCTTGCACTTTGATACATCATATTCAAGTAAGTTTTCATCTATTGTCATTAAGTTCGAGTTATTAAAAGTTTTTATACATTATGAGTATTAATCAATTCTATTTTAATTATAGTACGTATAAACCGATGAGAAGCTAATATTTCTTCCTAGGGTAAAGGGGGTTTCTATTAGGTTATATATAAAGTATTTGATCGATTTACAATATCTCAATTAAAAGGGAGTATTGGTTTAAATAGTGATTGATCATATCCTATTTCTACTAATAAAACCTTCTTGATTGATTGTTAAGTGAATTGAAAACATATCTTTTCAATCATCAAGTGTTTATCTTATCAACATCTTAAGGTTACGAAAGTAATTATGAAGCCTTTGAATACGAAAGTTATGAGGTGAAAAGTTGATTACTCGATAAACATTCGTTTATCTTTTATATCTGTGTAAGTCAATTCATCTACTTTATTAAAAACCTAACTTAATGAACCCATAATCCCCTAGATTTTTATTAAATCAAGTTCCAACTCATTTTAAGTTCTATTCATTCTTTTTACTAGTATTGAAAATAGTCTTATTAGGAATAGTCTCATTAAAAATAGTCTTATTAAAAATGTCTCATTAAAAATAGTCTTATTAAAAATAGTCTAGTTTAAAATATTGCATTTAATTTAGTTATCATAAAAACCCAAAAATCTGTTTTATAACGTTTTAGTATTTATTTCTCGCAATCTTAAACAAAATATTATACGAAGCCCTGTTAAGCAATCCTCGAGAGAAAAGACCTTGGTAGGACTTACCACAACTACCTCTACCTCGTATATATTTGCGAGCGACTCAATTATAGGATAAGTTTTGATCGATCAAATTTTAGCGCCGTTGTCGGGGATTGTTTTAGGACAAATATAATTTTTTGGTATACTTTTGTTTATATCTTGTGATTTTATCTTTCTTTATTTTTACATCTTTTATTCTTCTTGTTCTTATTTTTTTATCACATAAGGTACGCCTAACTGTTTTCTAGTCTATGCAGGGTCGTAGGTCCCTTGTAAGAACTTTGGTACCATACAACGAAAACGTTCATCCCGATTATCAAGTTGGAGATAGCCTAGAAGATATTAGCAGTGAAGGAGAATTTTTGATAGAAGAAAGTACTGAATCTTCCAATCAAGAAGAAAAGTCAACCTCTACAAACGAAGAACCTATGGCAGACCAACAAATTTTGAAAGATTTTGCTAGACCGGTGATCGGTACAACAACGTCATGCATACAACTTGGCCAAAGCACGAAATTATGAATTGAAATCCATTCATTTCAGCCAACTCCTATTTTTTTATGGGATGCCAAACGAGGATCCTTTAAGTCTTATTCGAGATTTTTACTCGGTTGTCAATACCTTTCCATTACAAGAGCTGACCGAGGATCAATTAAAAATGAGGTGTTTTCCTTACACTTTAAAGGATCGAGCAAAAAAATGGGTTATGACGTTGCCACCAAATTCATTGGCTACTTGGGATGATGTGTGCAACAAATTCATGTCTAAATTTTACCCACATCATAAAACAGCTGATCTAAGGACCAAAATTGCAGCTTTTACGAAATCGGAGGGTGAACAGCTTTTTGAAGCATGGGATCCTTTCAAAGCTCTTTTACTAGCATGCCTCCATCATCATTATCCTTTACACTAACTTTTTATGATGGGCTAACTCATAATTGCCAATTCTCCATTGATAATGCAGCTGGAGGAGATATAGGAACACTAACGGCACAAGCCACTTTTGATTTATTTGAAAAACTTGCTATATCCTCCCAGCAAAAGAGTGCACGAGGTAGGAGATGTAACACCCCCAAATCATATTGGGTTATTACAGTGTCGTGGACCCCACGCCGGGAGATCCACCAGGCGAACATGACTAAAATACATTAAATTAAAAAACAAGGGAAAATCATAGTCCCTACCAGGATATTCGACACAATATTCCGATAAGGAATTTCAATGACAACAATGGGCTTACATGCCAAAAATAAAATATAACAACATCCACGAGCATCTGCTCGGGTAATACATAGTGACAATGATTGACAAACTGGAGAACACTCCAACTGACTGACCAACATGAACAACCCGGACTAGTATCGCTTGAATGCCTCGTCGCCATCATCATGCCCCTGTGTCTCAACTCTCTCCTCGCAAGCACCTAAACCATGAAAACATGTTCCGCCCCCATGGGGTCAGTCATCCAGATAATGAACATCAAATACATGTATAACATGATATGCATCCAAAGGCAGAATTAAACGGTATAATTATGATAATAACACGAGATGCTCACAAACCAATGTAAGAACCGAGCATTCGTGAATCACTATGCCCACGGCATACTATTAATACTTGTTCGACAGGTTAGAACGTAAATACCCAACGGAGAATCAAAATTATAGAGTACCACAATGAATTACACGACATGAACCAAACCAGAACTGAATTAATTATGAATCACAATGCCCGAAGGCTCCAATGAAATTACCTAGACAATCACAATGGCCTGAAAGCCACTCAGCCGAAGCTGTCAAATATCACAATCACATGAAACCGGAACAGCCCGAAGCTGTAGTTAATGAGGGATAATAAGGTCATAACCACAACCGTGACCTACTGAGCTGTAGGTGTCGGGAAGCCAAATGCAAAGATTCAAGCCCCAAGCTTACCCATAATAAGATCATAAACACGACCGTGACCTACTGAGCTGTAGGTGTTGGGAAGCCAACCGCGAAGGTTCAAGACCCAAGCTTACCCATAATAAGATCATAAACACGACCGTGACCTACTGAGCTGTAGGTGTTGGGAAGCCAACCGCGAAGGTTCAAGCCCCAAACTTACCCATAATAAGATCATAAACACGACCGTGACCTATTGAACTGTAGGTGTTGGGAAGCCAACCGCGAAGGTTCAAGCCCCAAGCTTACCCATAATGAGCACTAACCGAGACTAGCCTCCAAAATATAATTAATCACAAACGGCAACGATCCGAAGATTACCGAATTCATGAGAATGATAGTGTGCTGCCTTGAGTCGGCCAACACGATAATGATGACTCACGGATGGGCACCGTCCTCGGCGGTCCCAATTCAATACCTCGATTACCTTAGAATGGTCAATCGATAACCACGACACAACGGATGGGAACTATCCTCGACAGCCCCAATTCAATACATCGACTACTTTAGAATGGCCAACCGATAAAAATGATGCAACGGATGATTCAATACCTCGATTGCCTTAAAACGGCCAATCGATAACAATGATACAACGAATGATTGAGCACCTCGATTGTCTTAGAACGGCTAATCGATGACAATGATACAATGAATGATTGAGCACCTCGATTGCCTTAGAACGGCTAATCGATGACAATGATACAATGAATGATTGAACTCCTCGATTGCCTTAGAACGGCCAATCGATAACATTGATACAATGAATGATTGAACTCCTCGATTTCCTTAGAACGGCCAATCAATAACAATGATACAATGAATGCCTCGGCACCTTTAATCTGCTACCGACGACGAAGATGAGAACGAATACGACAATGCCTTCAATTGGCCAATACAACATGAATGACAGGAAGCTAACATTAATAACAATGATTACAACAACGTCTAGATCGACATCAATATTAACAACAACAACCGATACATCGATACCGCGAACCGGTGATCGATAATAACATTAACAACGAATATCTCAATGCCTTACCGGCCATTAATGAATGGTAATAAACATTTGGCATAATTGCCGAAGAGTATCGTATCGAACGATCCCCTAATATCAATGAACTTATGAAGAGACTAAGTCTCGGAATGATACAACACATTCATACACATATATGATAACATTAATCTCATTGACTAGTACAAGTATAAAACTTGACTCGAATCGACGGCTAGAAAGTCCTTCCACGAGCAACGTCCTTGAAGTGATTATCGGGCCTCGAAACAACCTTGAATAACACAATTACCAACGATTTTCTTAATATACGAATCAAGCATGATCACAACCAACTCAAAAGTCGATACAACATTACTCAAACTCATTGAAGCAATTCAACAAACACGTTGTAGACAACCTCCAATTGTTTACAACCAATCTCGATTATATCGATACCAAACCTCCAATGAATGATTCAATCCAACAAAACATCTTATATACAATCAATATTCTCATAGGAATACACAATTCGAGATTCCAACAACATCTAATCGAAACCCCCAATTCCAAAATCAACATCCAACATGTTCTTGAATAATCCTCCAACAATCCAATGATAATTCATAAAAACTCATAATCATACGTATATCCCTTCATATATCATGATTACAACATCCAAATCATCATATCCCAACTAAAATTCGAAATCCAAGATGTTGAAAAATTTACCTTAGATTTGGGATGAAGAATCCAAAAACATTTTAATCCACACCACAACTTGAAGAAGATGAAATTATCTGAGTTTGATGATGCTAAATCGCCCAAAATATCGCCCACAAATCGTCCAAGGAGGAGAGGAAGAAGGAAAGTGATGAAATGAGCTTGATTCTCATGAAACCCGCTGAAATAGGCAAAGCGCATCTTTGTGCCGTGACCGATCGAGTGTACCGCGGCCGCGGCTAAAAAAATGCTCCGGCCATCTTAGTGCCGCGTCCGGCCGGCGGGGCCGCGGCAGCATGACCCCTCCAGCACCAAAAGGCACATGGTGCAGTCTTAACTTAATGCTCTATAATATTGAAAAGATTCAGAATTTTTTAGAGTTTCCAATAATTGATGGTGATTTTACAAAGTCGAACTCATACATGGAAAAGTCGTTTAAGAACAACAGAACGACACCGAGACGAACTCGGATGACGAAAAGTGTAGAATTAAATATTCTCGGAATGACGAAACGGTCACAATAGAGTTTCTAAGATGGACTTACACCAGAAAAAAATTATCGGAAATCGAAATTGCGGATATTACATACTACCCCCCTTAAAAGAAGTTTCGTCCCGAAACTTAAAACAAGTTGGGAGAAGCAATATCCCGCCAGGAAAACTCAATGAGATACACCAGAACTGAAAACTCGCTTCTCATCGGCATCGGCTGCCCATACAAACACTGATTCACACCTCCAAAAAAGAACAGCAATGCACATATAGTCCTCGGGACCATATCTATCACACGCCCAAGTCCCCATGACTTGACGTCTCGAATCACAATGAACAATCACCCATATTATCACGAAATCTCGGTACAACACCGAAAGGAATGCATCAAACGATATCAAAATCTCAAGATTCTCAAATACGATCATTATAAAATAGATCAACAATAAATGATCCACAACCACGATACATTACTACGGATTGAGTTATACAGTCATCCGAAAAACAAGGCTACATTTCAAATGTACCCAACATCGATATCCTCCATATCATCGATCTCCTCGGTCCCATCGATTCAAGGTAGACCCAAACCTGAACTCACCGCTCAATATGATCCTCTGGCTCTCGAAGCCTGATAGGACCCTTTAGATGATGCACAAGCTGTAATAACAAAATCCCTCGAGGCTTTTGAGCCCTCTCGAGATTTATCGGCACTAGAGTTTCTGCAGTATTTCCGTAGGTGTCCCGGCCTCCCACACAGAAAACAGACAATAACTGGCACCGTACACCGAGTACTAACGTGCCCTTTTGAATCACAATTAAAGCAAACAACAGTCGAACTCTTCATCTGAGAAGAATCTCTCCCAGCACGAAGATGACTAGAAAAAGATCTCTTGGACATCGGAGTCCGATGTCCCTCTGACAGCTCTTTCCATACCGAGGCAGGAAAATCACATGATAATTACAGATTCCGTATGAAGATCGCATTATGATTACGTTACAGAATGATGATAATGAGCATACATGCTCTAACACAATGAATGCAGTAATGATGCAATGAAATGATCGTCGACATTACATCGGAATATGATAAGATCGTATGAAAGATCAGGTGAGGTAACATGATTATCTGATGAATTTCCTGAAATGGTTACCTTGAACAAGTTAACAAGGTTGAAAATTCGATCCACAAGATCAACAACTGAACCGTGAGTTGGGCTGGATGATTAATGAATTAACTGAGCAATGAGATTGACTGAGTGATGAATGAATTAACTGAGCAATGAGATTGACTAGGTGATGAATGAATTAACTGAGCAATGAGATTGACTGAGTGATGAATGAATTAACTGAGCAATGAGATTGACTGAGCGATGAATGAATTAACTGAACAATGAGTTTGACTGAGCGATGAATGACTTAACTGAACAAAGAGATTGACCGAGTGATGAATGAATTAACTGAACAATGAGATTGACTGAGTGATGAATGAATTAACTGAACAATGAGATTGACTGAGTGATGAATGAATTAACTGAGCAATGAGATTGACTGACTGATGAATGAATTAACTGAACAATGAGATTGACTGAGTGATGATGAATTAACTGAACAATGAGATTTACTGAGTGATGAATGAATTAATATGATCGACAAGATAAAAAATGATGATTGAGGATTATTGACTGATGAATGAGTTGATTCTTATCATTTACACAAATCACACGTGTTCTAAAACAATTAGTCATGAATCAATCGTAAAGTTTATATCACATATATGTTTTAACAAGGCATGTATAATTAATGACATGATAAATGTATGAACATAAAGTGAATCGAGTCCTTACCCAGGTCATACGAAGCTTCGAGGTCTTGCGATACTAGTCTTCACTGACGATGACTCGATTAATTAATATTACGACTCACAAAACCCGACTGACTAGATTGTCATAACCTGACAGTCCCACTACTACCGCGTCGGTAGAGCCACATAACTCACATATCAGGGTATTTCACAACCCAAATCTCTGATACCATCTTCTCTAACATCCCCAAATCCTATTGGGTTATTACAGTGTCGTGGACCCCACGCCGGGAGATCCACCAGGCGAACATGACTAAAATACATTAAATTAAACAACAAGGGAAAATCATAGTCCCTACCATGATATTCGACACAATATTACGATAAGGAATTTCAATGACAACGATGGGCTTACATGGCCAAAAATAAAATACAACAACATCCACGAGCATCTGCTCGGGTAATACATAGTGACAATGACTGCCAAACTGGAGAACACTCCAACTGACTGACCAACATGAACAACCCGGACTAGTATCGCTTGAATGCCTCGTCGCCATCATCATGCCCCTGTGTCTCAACTCTCTCCTCGCAATCACCTAAAACATGAAAACATGTTCCGCCCCCACGGGGTCAGTCATCCAGATAATGAACATCAAATACATGTATAACATGATATGCATCCAAAGGCAGAATGAAACGGTACAATGATGATAATAATACAAGATGCTCACAAACCAATGTAAGAACCGAGCATTCGTGAAACACTATGCCCACAGCATACTATTAATACTTGTTCGACAGGTTAGAACGTAAATGCCCAACGGCGAATCAAAATTATAGAGTACCACAATGAGTTACACGACATGAACCAAACCAAAACTGAATTAATTATGAATCACAATGCCCGAAGGCTCTAATGAAATTACCAAGACAATCACAATGGCCTGAAACCCACTCAGCCGAAGCTGTCAAATATCACAATCACATGAAACCGGAACAGCCCGAAGCTGTAGTTAATGAGGGATAATAAGGTCATAACTACGACCGTGACCTACTGAGATGTAGGTGTCGGGAAGCCAACCGCGAAGGTTCAAGCCCCAAGCTTACCCATAATAAGATCATAAACACGATCGTGACCTACTGAGATGCAGGTGTTGGGAAGCCAACAGCGAAGGTTCAACCCCCAAGCTTACCCATAATAAGATCATAAACACGACCGTGACCTACTGAGCTATAGGTGTTGGGAAGCCAACCGCGAAGGTTCAAGCCCCAAGCTTACCTATAATAAGATCATAAACACGACCGTGACCTACTGAGCTGTAGGTGTTGGGAAGCCAACCGCGAAGGTTCAAGCCCCAAGCTTACCCATAATGAGCACTAGCCGAGAATAGCCTCCAAAATATAATTAATCATAAACGGCAACGATCCGAAGATTACCGAATTCATGATAATGATAGTGTGCTGCCTTGAGTCGGCCAACACGATAATGATGACTCACGGATGGGCACCGTCCTCGGCGGTCCCAATTCAATACCTCGATTACCTTAGAATGGTCAATCGATAACAACGACACAACAGATGGGAACTATCCTAGACAGCCCCAATTCAATACCTCGACTGCTTTAGAATGGCCAACCGATAACAATGATGCAACAGATGATTCAATACCTCGATTGCCTTAAAACGGCCAATCGATAACAATGATACAACGAATGATTGAGCACCTCGATTGCCTTAGAACGGCTAATCGATGACAATGATACAATGAATGATTGAGCACCTCGATTGCCTTAGAACGGCTAATCGATGACAATGATACAATGAATGATTGAGCACCTCGATTGCCTTAGAACGGCTAATCGATGACAATGATACAATGAATGATTGAACTCCTCGATTGCCTTAGAACGGCCAATCGATAACAATGATACAATGAATGATTGAACTCCTTGATTGCCTTAGAATGGCCAATCCATAACAATGATACAATGAATGCCTCGACACCTTTAATTGGCTACCGACGACGAAGATGAGAACGAATATGACAATGCCTTCAATTGGCCAATACAACATGAATGACAGGAAGCCAACATTAATAACAATGATTACAACAAAGTCTAGATGGACATCAATATTAACAACAACAACCGATACATCGATACCGCAAACCGGTGATCGATAATAACATTAACAATGAATATCTCAATGCCTTACCGGCCATTAATGAATGATAATAAACATTTGGCATAATTGCCGAAGAGTATCGTATTGAACGATCCCCTAATATCAACGAACTTATGAAGAGACTAAGTCTCGGAATGATACAACACATTCATACACATATATGATAACATTAATCTCATTGACTAGTACAAGTATAAAACTTGCCTCAAACCGACGGCTAGAAAGTCCTTCCACGAGCAACGTCCTTGAAGTGATTATCGGTCCTCGAAACAACCTTGAATAACACTATTACCAACGATTTGCTTAATATACGAATCAAGCATGATCACAACCAACTCAAAATTCGATACAACAATACTCAAACTCATTGAAGCAATTCAACAAACACGTTGTAGACAACCTCCAATTGTTTACAACCAATCTCGATTATATCGATACCAAACCTCTAATGAATGATTCAATCCAACAAAACATCTTATATACAATCAATATTCTCATAGGAATACACAATTCGATATTCCAACAACATCTAATCGAAACCCCCAATTCCAAAATCAACATCCAACATGTTCTTGAATAATCCTCCAACAATCCAATGATAACTCATAAAAATTCATAATCATACGTATATCCCTTCATATATCATGATTACAACATCCAAATCATCATATCCCAACTAAAAATCGAAATCCAAGATGTTGAAAAATTTACCTTAGATTTGGGATGAAGAATCCAAAAAGATGTTGTAAATCCACACCACAACTTGAAGAAGATGAAATTATCTGAGTTTGATGATGCTAAATCGCCCAAAATATCGCCCACAAATCGTCCAATGAGGAGGGAAAGAAGGAAAGTGATGAAATGAGCTTGATTCTCATGAAACCCGCTGAAATAGGCAAAACTGCACTGTGTGTCGCGGCCCGGACTGAGTGTGCCGCGGCCCGCGGCTAAAAAAAATGCTCCCAGCCATCTTAGTGCCGCGGCCCGGCCAGCAGGGACCGCGGCCCCTGATGATCCGCTCGGACCAAAGGCACATGGTGCAGTCTTAGCTATTTCGACCATAACTCCTTCGTCCGGACTCCAATTGACTCACCGTTTGAACCATTGGAGAGCTAACTTAATTTTCTATAATATTGAAAAGATTCAGAATTTTTTGGAGTTTCCAATAATTGATGGTGATTTTACAAATTCGAACTCATACATGGAAAAGTCGCTTAAGAACAACAGAACGACACCGAGACGAACTCAGATGAAGAAAAGTATAGAATTAAATATTCTCGGAATGACGAAACGGTCACAATAGAGTTTCTAAGATGTACTTACACCAGAAAAAAAATTATCGGAAATCGAAATTGCGGATATTACAGGAGAGTCGGAGCTAATGAAGTAAATTCCACCAGCAATCTAAGTGCACAAATTGCCGAGCTAACCAAACAAGTCCAACGACTTACAACTCAAGGAATTTCTCCACCACCTACAGTCATACCGACTCAAGAAGTATTTTTCGCCGGTGGTGAGTATAGTTCACCCAACATTAATCGCCCGACGAACCCTGAAGAGGTAAATGCTTTAAATAATTTTTACCAACGCCCCATAAATGACCCTTTTTCTGAAACCTATAATCCCGGTTGGCGAAATCACCCTAACTTCTCTTGGGGTGGAAATCATCACCAACAACCACCACCTCCTCAACATCAAAATTTGCAACAACCATATCAAAGACCAAACCAATTCCAAGGGTCATCCTCAAACCAACCCCGAAAACCCTCATTAGAAGAAACACTGTTAGGAATACTTGTTAGATTTTGATGATGTCATTATTGTAATTCAAATGTTTATTACTTGGCAAAAATGTAAGGAAGAACCAAATGAGTATCTTCCATAGGCCAAATTATGTTAAGTTAAATACTTGGCAAAATGTAAAGAAGAACCAAATGAGTATATTCTATAGGCCAAATAAGTTAGGCTCAAATCGGCTAAGTACAAAGGTACAGATAAGTACATCAGAGAAGTACAACCGAGTCAAGTCAGAGAAGTTCTGGTCAACAAAAATTCATCAGAGATGTTTTGCAGTGCGATCAAGTGATCGTGAGACTAAGTCATCGAAGTCGACCATCGAGACAAGTCTAAATTCATCAAGTCAAGATTTCGGACAAGTCATCGATCGTGCAAGTCTCAAGCTTGATCGAGAGAAGTCAAGCTAGAGAAGATGATCAGACATCATCCAACTTGACTTATAAGAGATCAGCCAAGTACTCCAAAGTCCACGTCAGCATGCGTTGAATAGTCAAATATTACGGAAAGTCACATGCAAACGTGAAGAGACAAATTGGAGAGATTCCCGCACGGATATGAATTAAATAATTCATCCAGACCTACCACTGAAGACTTTAATCTTATTGTATTCAAAAGATTCGGCGCCTCACATGCAAAGTCTTCACAACTGTCGAAAGATGGATTAAAATATGGGAATCCAACCTAGCAACGTTCAGAAAAATAAACAAAGAAGTCTATTTCTCCAACGGGCGGATTTGTTACAAGATTTGCAACGGCTATGAAGAATGCTCAAGGATCGACACTTATATATCCGAAGATTTGAAGATGAGCAGTACGATGCGAACAAAACTCTCAAGCGATCAAAGTTATCAAAGCAATCAAAGCAAACACATAGCATCGTGAAAAGAGAAGTGCTCAAAGTTCTTATCTTGAAGAAAGCTCTTAGTTGGAGAAGACAAACACTCTTGTCTTAAAACCTGAGTTCGGGGTACTTCACTGGTTGAAGTTGCGAGACTGATAGGCATCCGAGGATTGGAAGAATCAAGTGGTGCTAGGCAGTCAAGGAGGAGTTGCAACGACATGATTTTCACTGGTTGGAAGTTGTTGTAGCTAAGTAGTAGAATCACTGTAATATTTATCACTGGTTGAGAATTATAGTGGATTTATCTCCAACTGGTTTGGAGAAAGTGGATTAGTAGAGGATTACCCCACCTCTGAGACCACTATAAATTGCCTGCATGTTTTACTGTTTTCAAAATCATATTTAACTGTTGCATTCATTCATTACTGTTCCATTGCTTAGTCTTGATTTCGTCATCAGCTGATTTCCGCATATCTATCAGCTGAGAAACTCACTCTTCGTGAAAAAGAGTTTAAGAGTTTCAATAAGTCTATTCATTCCCCCCCTCTAGACTTATTCCTGAACGACTTGTGACCTACAAGTGGTATCAGATGTTAGGAATACTTGTTAGATTTTGATGATGTCATTTATATAAATTCAAATGTTTATTACTTGGCAAAATGTAAGGAAGAACCAAATGAGTATCTTCCATAGGCCAAATTATGTTAAGTGTAAAACTTGGCAAAATGTAAAGAAGAACCAAATGAGTATCTTCTATAGGCCAAAATAAAAGTTAGGCTAAAAAAATCGGCTAAGTACTAAAGTACAGCTTAGTCCATCAGATAGGATCAGCCGAGTCAAGTTAGAGTAGTTCTGGTCAACAAAAATTATCAGGGATGTTTGACCAGACTGCAGTCAAGATACCTCAGACAAGTCATCTGAACACACAAGTCCTAAACAGCGAACATCAGAAAGGTCCAGACTGTAGTGAAGTTAACTGCACATCAGCCTAGTCGAGATCAGCCAAGTACTCCAAGTCCACGTCAGCATGCGTTGAAAAGTCAAGTATTACGGAAAGTCACATGCAACGTGAAGAGACAAATTGGAGAGATTCCCGCAAAGGATATAAATTAAATAAACTATTCTGACCCACCTTGAAGACTTTAATCGTTTTATAATCAAAAGATTCGGCGCCTCACATGCAGAGTCTTCACAACGGTCGGAAGATAGATTAAATTAATGGGAATCCAGCCTTGCAACGTTCAGAAAGAAAACAATGAAGTCTCCCTCTCCAACGGACGGATTTGTTGAAAAGATTTGCAACGGATATGAAGGAAAAAGCTCAGAGATAGTCACCTATATATATCTGAAGATTTGAAGCTGAGCAAATACCTACCTACAATAACCGGTGCGAACATACTCTCAAGCGATCAAAACATTCAAGCAATCTAAAGCAATCAATAGCATCGTGAAAAGAGCGGTTCTAAAAAGTTCATACTTGAAGAAGCTCTTAGTTGGAGAAGACAAAAACTCTTGTCTATAATTCTGAGTTCGGGGTACTTCACTGGTTGAAGTAAGAGACTGTAAAGGCATCCAAGGATTGAGGATCAAGAGGTGCAAGGCAGTCAAGTGTGTTACAACGGCATGGATTTCCACTGGTTGGAAGCTGTTGTAGTTTGGTTGAATCACTGTAATATTTATCACTGGTTGAGTATTACAGTGAATTCATCTCCAACTGGTTTGGAGAAAAGTGGATTAGTAGAGGATTACCCCACCTCTGAGACCACTATAATTGCCTGCGTTCTTTACTGTTTTATAGCATCATACCTTAACTGCTGCATTCATCATTTAGTGTTTCATTAGTTGTTTTGTATTCGTCATCAGCTGATTTCCGCACGTATTGAGAACAAACGACTCCAAGTCATTTGTTTATCCATCAGCTGAAGAAACTTACTCTTTGTGAAAAAGAGTTTAAGAGTTTCAATAACTCTATTCACCCCCCCCCCCCCCTCTAGACTTATTCCTGGACGACTTGTGACCTACAAGTGGTATCGGAGAGGTTGGTTCATTTTTTTTTCGAACCAGATCTATATCAGAGATATATCTTTACTCTCATTTTATAATGGAACACATGCATTCTAGACTCCCTGTGTTTTCAGTTGACGAGTATGATCTTTGGAAGATAAGGATGCAGGCACACTTATCTTCAATCCATGATGACATGTGGTGCATCATAGAGGATGGGCCATTCATCTTCGAGAAGGACAACACTCCAGAGGAGATCGCAGCAGGGAAGCCAGAGAAGATCCCAAGGAAGAGGACAAAGCTGACTCCCGAAGAAAGAAAGCTGGCCAACCTTGATAACCGGGCCAGAGATGTGCTATATCAAACTCTTGACAAATCCACCATGGTCAAGATCAAGAACTGCAAGACTGTCAAAGAAATCTGGGATACATTAGCCCTAATGTGTGAAGGAACGGAGCTGATCAAGGAAAACAAGTTGTCAATTGCTATCCAAAAATTTGACAACTTCAAAATGAAGAATGGTGAATCCATAGACCAAGTGGACACAAGGTTCACTGAGATTATCAATGAGATCAACTCCCTCGGCAAAACCTATGGCAACAGGGAAATGGCGCTGAAGGTTCTAAGATCTCTCAATCCTGAATGGAGCATGAAGGCAGTGGCCATGACAGAATCCAAGGATCTTAATAAGATAAAGATCCAAGAGCTGTTTTCTGATCTGAAGGCTTATGAGTTCGAGCTTCCAAGTTCATCCTCAACCGAGCCTGCAGAGAAGGGAATATCCTTTGCAGCAGAGTCCCCCGCCAAGAGCTTATCTGATGTGAAGCCTCCAAATCCATTAGATTTTGAGGAAGAAATGGCGTTCATTATGCAAAGGTTCAGCAACTTCCGGAAAAACTACTCCAAATACAAGAAAAACTATAAGGAGAATCCCAGAAGGAACCAGAAAGCCGGAGGCTGGAAGGTGGAGTGCTACAATTGTCACAAAACAGGACACATCCAAGTCGACTGTCCTGAGCTTAAGAAGGAAGAGAGCAAGAAGGGGGTGGGCAGAAAAGAAGATAGAAGGAAGGCCCTTATCGGAGAAGATCAGGAGCATGTAGAATCAAGCAGCGGATTCTTCTCAGATGATGACGAAGAGTATGATTGCCTGATGGCCAACCTAGCTGATGAAGAGGTAACATCAAAACCCTTTGGTTCAAATAATAGTTCAGCCATGTCACAAGATATGGATCTGCACGAATCTGTAAATCAGCTATTTAAAGATTTTGAGACACTTAAATCTGCACACCTAGATGTATCAGCCGAGAAGACTAAGCTGCAAGATGAGAATAGGCAGCTGAAAAATGATTTTGAAAAACTCAGCCTAGACCTGAATAAGGTTGAGATAATCATGTGACTTTAAAAATCGGTGATGTTAATACAAATTGAGATAAATCGTCTAACTGTTTTACTTAAAGAAAATCACCGCACTTGCTCATGTCAAAGCCGAATTTACTCAGGTGACTCGAGTAAATAAGACTCGCGCAGAAATAACCTCCCTGAAGGCGTCTTCAACTCTGGAAGAATTGTGTACCAATAAAAGGTCACTATATTCCAAATCAGCCTTGGATATGATCCTCACACTCCCTCTAGTTCTAAAAGAAAGTTTATCAAGGGAGAAACAATTGTCTCGATCACGAGCCTACATATAAACCGATATTTAAAAACAGCAAATGTACCTGTTACAAGTTTAGTGCGGCCCGTGGTACACAAGGCGACCACCTAGACAAGTGACTAGGCAATGGCCCAGCGAAGCGGCTGCACAACATGCCCACTATTATCAACAACTCCCTAAAAACAGATTTCAAAATGGGAGGGGCAGATGGAAACCTCAAGGTTATCCTAATTTCCAAAATGAACAAGTGTGGAGACCTCAAAGATTTAATAAATGGTCTCAGCCAAGATTTAGAACTGGCCCACACTATCAATATTTTGAGGAATATCCGGTATACAATCCCAACAGGAGATTCAGACCTCGACCTTACACACCTTATAAGGGTTATAATAATAACAATCTTCATAATCCAAGGAGAAATCAATTCTCCAGGAAACCAACTAACCCCAAAGGACCCACACAGATTTGAGTACCTAAATCTCTGCTTGTCTGATTGCAGAAAAGGTGGAAGGACTACAACCACATCTCCACAAATTCAAACTTTGGAGGTGAAGAATGGTTTGTAGATTCTGGATGCTCAAGGCACATGACCGGGAACAAGAAGATGCTGACCAAATATACCAAAGAAAGAGGTCCTGATGTAACCTTTGGAGATAGCTCTAGAGGACAGACAAAAGGCTTTGGAGAGCTGCACCGAGGAAATATTGTGATATCCAAAGTTCATTATGTCAAAGGGCTCAAGTACAATCTCTTGAGCATAAGCCAGTTTTGCGACGAGAAGAATCTAGTAGTCTTCACCATCTGGAAATGCATGGTAATAGATATCTTATCTAGAGAAGTGAAGCTACAAGGATTTAGAAGGAGAGATGTCTACATGATAGATTGGAACACAGGAACACCTAACTCCTGTTTTCTATCTAAGACCGTAGCTGAGAACGGATGGCTGTGGCACAAAAGATTATGTCACCTGAACTTCAAAGCCATCAACAAGATTAGTTCTCAGAAGCTGGTCAGAGGACTCCCAGAGGAAGCATTCAAGAAAGAAGCTCTTTGTGATGCATGTCAGAAAGGAAAGTAGACCAGAGCTTCATTCAAGCCAGTCCAGCCTACAACTCTCACAACAAGGATCTTAGATCTACTCCACATGGATCTATTTGGTCCTATCAAACCTAGGACCCTAAGCGGCCGAAAGCATGCACTTGTTTTAGTAGATGATTACTCAAGGTACACTTGGATTATCTTCCTATATAAGAAAAGTGAAACCTTGACCAAGCTACCTGAGCTGTTGAGAAGGATCCAGAATGAGAAATCCCTATCCATCATCAAGATCAGATCAGATAGAGGAGGAGAATTTCTCAATAAGGCAATCACTGATTACAGCGATCAGAATGGGATCCAACATGAGCTCTCTGCAGCCAGGACCCCCCAGCAGAATGGCGTTGCTGAAAGAAGGAACAGAACCCTGAAGGAAGCAGCCAGGTCCATGATTGCAGAAGCGGACCTGCCTAAGAGGTTCTGGGCTGAAGCTGTCAACACAGCTTGCCATACTCAGAACAGGAGTATGATAGTAGGGAGACATGGCAAAACTCCCTATGAGGTTTGGAATAATAGAACTCCTACTGTTGCTTACTTTCATGTTTTTGGTTGTAAGTGTTTCATCCACAACAACGGTAAAACACAACTAAATGCCTTTGATGCTAAAACTGATGACGGTCTCTTTATGGGATACTCACAAAGAAGCAAGGCATATAGAGTATTTAACAAAAGAACCTTAGTTGTGGAAGAAACACCCCATGTTGTTTTTGATGAATCTACTGTTGAGTACAGGAAGCAAGTTGAGTTAATCGAGAACAAGCTCAAATCAGCTACCCTTGAAGAAGTCATTGTACATGACACTGGAATGGTGGACTCACCTGCAGACCAGCCTGAAGATCCAACTGCAGCTGCTGAAGACCCAACTGCAGATCAGACAGGAACTCCAAACCTATCTGATCCAGTTGCCGCTGATGAAGACCCAGCTGTAGCTGATAAAGACTCATCTGCAGATCAGACCCAACCTGCAGATGACAAGACGGTAGCTGATCGATTGGCACTGCATCCCAGCTGATGCAGAAATTCACCAGAGCAATTCAACAGGGGGAACAGACCCAGAAGAAGACGATATCCCCAAGTGGCTCAAAGACCATCCAATCCAGCAAATCATCGGGAAGCTGACTGATGGAGTTAAGACTAGACAGTCTACTCTACCCGCAGAATGGCTATGTTCTCATGCTTTATGTCACAAATTGAACCCAAGACAACAGAACAAGCCTTGGAAGACTATTCATGGATTAATGCCATGCAAGAAGAACTGGAGCAGATGGAAAGAAACAAAGTTTGGGAACTAACAGACAGACCAGATCACAAGAAAGTTATTGGCACCAAATGGGTGTACAAAAATAAAAGTGATGAAGACGGAGCTGTTGTTAGGAATAAAGCCAGACTTGTTGCTAAAGGGTATGCACAGTGTGAAGGAATAGATTTTGATGAAACCTATGCACCTGTTGCAAGACTAGAGGCCATCAGATTATTCCTTGCATATGCTGCATTTAAGGATTTTGAAGTCTATCAGATGGATGTAAAGAGTGCTTTTCTTAATGGCGTTCTAGAATAAGAAATCTATGTAGAGCAACCCCCAGGTTTTGTCAAAGGAGACAAAGTCTACAAGCTGTTGAAGGCTCTCTATGGACTTAAGCAAGCACCAAGAGCGTGGTATGAAACACTATCTGTGTTTCTTGAAAAGAATTGTTTTTGCAAAGGGAAGGTGGACAAGACCCTATTCAGAGTGGAGCACGAAGGCCACATTTTGATTGTTCAGATATACGTGGACGACATCATATTTGGCTCAACCAACCCAGAGCTGTGTGAGAAATTCTCAAATCTCATGCAAGGAGAATTTGAGATGAGTATGATGGGAAAGCTTAACTTCTTTCTTGGTCTACAAGTTAAGCAGATGGAAAATGGAATTTTCATCAATCAAGCTAAGTATACCAGAGATCTAATCAAGAGATTTGGAATGGAATCAGCCAAACCAGCAAGAATTCCTATGAGCACAAGTACTCACCTGGATGCAGACGAGGCATGCATATCAGTGGATTCAACCCACTACAGAGGACTTGTTGGATCATTGCTATGCCTCACTGCAAGCAGACCAGACATGTCCTATGCCGTAGGAGTTTGTGCGCGATTCCAGTCTAAGCCGAAGCAATCACACCAAGATGCAGCCAAGAGGATAATCAAATATCTTAAGTCTACAGTCAATGTTGGATTATGGTATCCCAAGGATGACAACTTCGAGCTGTCAGGATATTCAGATGCAGATTTCGCAGGTTGCAAAATCAATAGGAAAAGCACTAGTGGAACGTGCCAATTCCTAGGAACCAGACTGATATCCTGGTTTAGCAAGAAGCAGGTTTCTAACTCTATCTCCACCACAGAGTCAGAATACCTAGCTGCAGGTAGCTGTTGTGCTCAGATCTTATGGATCAGACAATAGCTAATGGATTATAATATCATTGCCAATGAAGTTCCTATATGGTGTGACAACAATAGTGCTATTGCAATAACCAACAATCCGGTTTTGCATTCAAGGACCAAGCACATTGATGTTAAGCACCAATTCATCAGAGATCACATGCTTAACAAGAGAGTCAGAGTTGAAAGAGTGAGCACAGATTATCAGATAGCTGACATCTTTACCAAACCTCTGCCAGAAGAAAGGTTTTTGGAGCTGAGCAGAGATCTTGGATTACTAGATTGGGAATCTAGTACAGAAGCAAGCTGAAGCAGATCAGAGGAAGGACGGACCTAGCTAATTAAAGAAAACAGATTCTAGCTGATGCAGACAAGAGGACGAAGGAACCTAGCTGATCAGAATCCCATGCGAGAAGTCCATGAAGTCAACTCACCTGATGCAGAGCGGTCAACAGTCAACAAGTCAGACCAGCTAAGTTTTCTAAACTCAACCGACCTCTGAATATTTAATTATTATCTGCCTTATGTATAATAATATTATATTAATTTTGGTTCACAAGTGGTTCACAAGTGGCAATTTAAATACACGTGGCGATCACTTGATAAATCGACCTCCACGGTGGCCAATTAAAACCAACCGACAAATTTTAAAATGGACCACCGATTCAAATTTGAAATTTAAAAGAACCTCAAAAGGCGTACCATCGTTTCAAGAAATATTAATTTAATCCAAACATCTCTTCATCTTCTTTATAAGGACGAAAATCCTTTCACTTTACCTTTTACGCTTACCAGAAACCCTAGATCTACAGAGCAAAAATTCCTTGAACTCCAAATACACTAAAAATTCCTCTGTTTGCAGAAATGGCATCGTACTTCGAAGGCGTCAACATGAAAGCAGTCAAGGACCAGATTATCTTCTCTCTGGTCGTCGATTTCGAAGGATTATTGGAAGCAAATCTGGAGGATTACGATGTGCTTGACCTAATCCGCACGATGAAGCTCAATGGGATCTACCCATTCCTGGACATCAACCCTCAACATTTATACAAGGAAGATGTTGTCACGTTCTACCGCGAAGCCTATTTGATTCAGGATGGAATTCGGAGCACAGTTGGCGGAAGACCAGTCGACATATCGCGGGAATCCATTCGTACAGTTTTTGGTATGAAACACCGCGGCATAGCTGTCAAAGCTCTCAAACAGTCCACAGCCGAAACCTGGAAGAAGATCAAGGTGGAGAATCTGCCGGAAAAGCTGAAACTCACCGCTAAAAGGAGTGAGATTAAAAAGGTTTATCGTTTTGTGTTGGATATAACCAACAAAATCATCATAGGGATGGCCGACAGTTACGACCAACTGTCGTCGGCGAAGTTCATGGTGCTGGGAGCACTAATTCAAGATGAGGAAATTGACTGGGCGGATTACATTTTTAGACAACTTGTTCGAGAATTCAACAAAGCCGAATGGCTTTCTGATGAAAAAAGATTCAAAACCAAGCTGGCGTACGGAACGCAGCTGAGTTGGTTCCTTGAGAAGACAGGTGCGGCGAAGGGAAGTATTGACCCCTTCCACACCAACAAGAGACTTGGTCATCTGGACCAAGAAACTTTGAGGAAGTTAGGGAACAACAGAAGAGCAGCTCAGATGTTGAAGGAGTTGCCTGACACAAGAACTTACCCCAGATATCATTCATCAGGCGAATCGGACCAACCTGCAGCCGAGAATCCAACTGCAGTCGAGTCGGGCTCCGAGTCAGATAACACTCCTATAGCTGTCCGATTCAAGAGGAGGGGACCAGCCCCTGGAGAACCATCTATCATGCAATCATCCCCAGAACCCTCTCCCAAGAGGCCCAGGCGACTGCAATTTAGCCAGGAGGAGCAGCCAGATCACTATGCCAGTCCTGCAGCCAGGTCGCCTACTCACCTGGAGGACCAGCCTGCTCCAGCCAGCCTAGAAACTCAGATCGTCGCTGTCCTCACTCCAGCCTACATTCCTGAGGAAGAAGAAGCAGGTTTAATTATCTCAATCCCTGAAGCGAATTATACCTTTAACCTGCTGGACAACAATGTTTTCAACCTGTCCATTGAACAATTACAGCTTGTTAAACCTGTAGCCTTAAAACAATCGTTCTTTGAAATTTTTGAAGAATGGAAATTTTTGAAATCCCTATCTTTTGTCAAACTTCAAACTTTCATTAACACTTGTGGTTGGGACTATCCCCAAGCCACGGAGGATGTGCTTATAGATTTTTGTAAAACATCAGACACAATTTTGATCCTTCAGGAGGACTGGTTCATGTCAAATTTTAAAACCAACATGGACCAGTTCATCCATTCCATTATGCTTAGTATTTTTGATGGATCCTATGAGAAAGCTGTTGAGAAGGAAGTTGAAAAGGAAATAAGGATTGAGGAAGTAGATGGAGAGGAAGATGAGGAAGTCATTATCATAGATGACGAAGAAGAAGAGCGGGAAGAGGGAAAAGAAGAAGAAAACATTTTAGTTGAAAAACAATCTGAGGAAATCGAGAAAACAGAAGAGTTGATTGATGAAGAAGGAGAAGAGGTAGAACAGGAGGAGGATGAAGGAGAGAAGGATAATGAGGATAGAGAGAATGATGATGAGAATGAAGGAGAAGATGAGAAAAAGGATGATGATGATAATGATGATGATGAGGATGATGACAAGGGTGAAGGAGGAGATCAAGGAGCTGAGAAAGAAAAAGAAAAAGATGAAGAAGAAAATGAGGAAGAACGGGAGAAAGAGCAAGAAAAGGAAGGAGGAGAGAAGGAAAAGGAGCCAGAAAAAGAACCTGAAGCCGAAGCTGCAGACAGGGCTGGGGCACCTGCCCGCTACACCAGCCTGGACACCGAGATGGCTGAGGACTCCAGATCAGGGACCCCAGAGAAGACCCCATCTGGAGTACCAGCTGCAGATAGGAGACTGTAGTCAAGTGGCTCATTTGCAGAAGGCTCAGGCGAGCACTCTCCACCAGCTCAGATCTCACCTGCGGTGACTGAGCTGATAAGACAAATAGTGAAAGACACTATTGGAGAGTTGCTCGCATCCAAGGTCACTCCTGACCTTCAGTCCATCAATGCCAAAATTGATACATTGCTGCAAAGAGAAGTACCTCAGCCTCCTCCCCCTACAAACAACAGAATGCCATTCGGCATGTCTGACTGGATGAATAGGATGGAGCAACAGCTGACTACGTTAGTTGATGCTGGAAAAAGGGGGAAGGAAGTATTCAAGGAGAGATAAGGGAGGAGCTTAGATCAAAGAAGAGGCAAGATATTCTCCAAATTGAAGAAGGACCATCAAGTCTGAAAAGAAAAGAGATATCTGCCCCCAACCAACCTGAAGAGCAGTCTGTTGAGAAGAAGAGAAGAACAAGAGAGAAAGAATTACAAAGATTCGAATGGGAAGGCAAACAGCTGTGGTATGTTGAAGAATTCTTACCAGCAGAATTCATGACCAATTGGGCGGATGCCAAGAAACAATTCTCAGAGCAGTTCTACCTCTGGGAGAATCTCCAGGATGAAGAATGCTCGCCCCAACAGTCATTCATCAACTACATGGATGCTAGATAGCCTACTCCGTGGAAGATAATGCTTGAACATGCAGCCAAATGGCATGCTTATCCTATGATTCCTGCATTCAGAGCAGTGGAAGTGCCGACCCGTTTGGATAATGAGCTTAACGAGCTAGAGCTTCAAGAAGAAATTAGAAAGCTATGTGAAGAGCACAAGTTCTCTTCAAAAGAAGACCAAGACTTTGCTGCCCTAGTCATTAGGAGGAAATATGGTCTTGCACCCATCAAAAGTAGACCAATCGGTGCAAAACTATTTAGACCTCCCAAGCAAACTGTTCGCAGAGGAAGGGGCAGATAGTTTTTGGATGTAATTGTAATTTTTGTAATTGATTAATTTTCCTGTATTTATTCCTTTCAAGCCTTGTACTTGTAATCAACAGAAAATTAATTTTATAACAGTCTGTTGAATGACAATTTCCAGTTGTCTCAATATTAGACTGATTTTAGTTTGTGTCTTGCACTCAAGTGCAGACTTGATCATTTGAATACTTGTTTAAGTTTTTCCATCATCAAAATAGGGGGAATTTGTTACGAATACTTGTTAGATTTTGATAATGTCATTAATATAAATTCAAATGTTTATTACTTGGCAAAATGTAAGGAAGAACCAAATGAGTATCTTCCATAGGCCAAATTATGTTAAGTGTAAAACTTGGCAAAATGTAAAGAAGAACCAAATGAGTATCTTCTATAGGCCAAAATAAAGTTAGGCTAAAAAAATCGGCTAAGTACTAAAGTACAGCTTAGTCCATCAGATAGGATCAGCCGAGTCAAGTCAGAGTAGTTCTGGTCAACAAAAATTATCAGGGATGTTTGACCAGACTGCAGTCAAGATACCTCAGACAAGTCATCTGAACAGACAAGTCCTAAACAAATAACATCGAAGGTCCAGATCAGAGTGAAGTTAACTGCACATCAGCCTAGTCGAGATCAGCCAAGTACTCCAAGTCCACGTCAGCATGCGTTGAAAAGTCAAGTATTACGGAAAGTCACATGCAACGTGAAGAGACAAATTGGAGAGATTCCCGCAAAGGATATAAATTAAATAAACTATTCTGACCCACCTTGAAGACTTTAATCGTTTTATAATCAAAAGATTCGGCGCCTCACATGCAGAGTCTTCACAACGGTCGGAAGATAGATTAAATTAATGGGAATCCAGCCTTGCAACGTTCAGAAAGAAAACAATGAAGTCTCCCTCTCCAACGGACGGATTTGTTGAAAAGATTTGCAACGGCTATGAAGGAAAAAGCTCAGAGATAGTCACCTATATATATCTGAAGATTTGAAGCTGAGCAAATACCTACCTACAATAACCGGTGCGAACATACTTTCAAGCGATCAAAACATTCAAGCAATCTAAAGCAATCAATAGCATCGTGAAAAGAGCGGTTCTAAAAAGTTCATACTTGAAGAAGCTCTTAGTTGGAGAAGACAAAAACTCTTGTCTATAATTCTGAGTTCGGGGTACTTCACTGGTTGAAGTAAGAGACTGTAAAGGCATCCAAGGATTGAGGATCAAGAGGTGCAAGGCAGTCAAGTGTGTTACAACGGCACGGATTTCCACTGGTTGGAAGCTGTTGTAGTTTGGTTGAATCACTGTAATATTTATCACTGGTTGAGAATTATAGTGAATTCATCTCCAACTGGTTTGGAGAAAAGTGGATTAGTAGAGGATTACCCCACCTCTGAGACCACTATAATTGCCTGCGTTCTTTACTGTTTTATAGCATCATACCTTAACTGTTGCATTCATCATTTAGTGTTTCATTAGTTGTTTTGTATTCGTCATCAGCTGATTTCCGCACGTATTAAGAACAAACGACTCCAAGTCATTTGTTTATCCATCAGCTGAAGAAACTTACTCTTTGTGAAAAAGAGTTTAAGAGTTTTAATAAGTCTATTCACCCCCCCCCCCCCCTCTAGACTTATTCCTGGACGACTTGTGACCTACATCAGAGAGGTTGGTTCATTTATTTCACGAACCAGATCCATATATCGAGGATATATATTTTTTTAAACTATCATTGTAAAATGGAACACATGCAACACATGCACTCTAGATTACCTGTGTTTTCAGTTGACGAGTATGATCTTTGGAAGATAAGGATGCAGGAAAACTTATCTTCAATCCATGATGACATGTGGTGTATCATAGAGGACGGCCCATTCATATTCGAGAAGGACAACACCCCTGAGGAGATTGCAGCAGGGAAGCCGGAAAAGATCCCAAAGAAGAGGATGGAGCTGACCCCAGAAGAAAGAAAGCTGGTCAACCTAGACAATTGTGCCAGAGATGTGCTATACCAAACCCTTGACAAATCAACAATGGTCAAGATTAAAAATTGCAAAAATGCCAAGGAGATTTTGGATACCCTTGCTGTGATGTGCGAAGGTACCGAGCTAATAAAAGAAAACAAGTTGTCAATCGCTACTCAGAAGTTTGACAACTTCAAGATGAAGACCGGAGAATCCATAGACCAGGTGGACACAAGGTTCACAGAGATCATCAACGAAATCAATTCTCTGGGAAAATCCTATGGCAACAGGGAGATGGCCCTGAAGGTTCTGAGATCACTCAACCCAGAGTGGAATATGAAGGCGGTAGCCATGAGGGATTCCAAAGACCTCAATAAAATCAAGATTCAAGAACTATTCTCTGATCTGAAGGCTTATGAATTCGAACTCCCAAGTTCATCATCAAATGAGCCTGCAGAGAAGGAAATAGCGTTTGCAGCCCGAGTCTCCCGCCAAAAGCCTATCTGAAGTCAAACCTCCAAAACCACTCTATTTCGAGGAAGAAATGGCGTTCATCATGCAAAGGTTCAGCAACTTCAGGAAGAATTACTCCAAATATAAAAAGAATTATAAGGAAAATCCCAGAAGAAACCAAAAAGCCGGAAGCTGGAAGGTGGAGTGCTACAACTGCCATAAGATAGGACACATTCAAATCGAATGTTCTGATCTTAAGAAGGACGAAAGCAAGAAGGAGGTGAGCAGAAAAGAAGAACGAAGGAAGGCCCTCATCGGAGAAGATCAAGAGCGTGTAGAGTCAAGTAGCGGATTCTTCTCTGATGATGATGACGTATATGATTGTCTGATGGCCAACCTAGCTGATGAAGAGGTAACATCAAAACCCTCTATTTCAAATAATAGTTCAGCCATGTCACAAGATATGGACTTGCACGAATCTGTAAATCAGCTACTTAAGGATTTTGAGACACTAAAATCTTCACACCTGTCTGTATAAGCCGAGAAGACTCAGCTGCAAGATGAGAATAGGCAGCTGAAAAACGATTTTGAAAAACTCAGCCTAGAATTGAATAAAGTAACATCTGATCTTGAAAACCAGGCTACAGTTAACTTGAAAAACCAGGCTGATGTCACTACAGCTGAGATAAAACGATTAACTGTTTTGAATAGTGAAAAATCAGCTGCACTTGCTCATGTCAAAGCTGAATTTACTAAACTGACTTAGGTAAGTAAGACTCAGGCGCAGGAAATAACCTCCCTGAAGGCGTCTCTAACTCTAGACTAACTGTGTACTAATAAAAGGCCACTATATTCCAGATCAGGCCTTAGATATGATCCTCACACTCCCTCTAGTTCTAAAACCACTTTCATCAAGGGAGAAACAATTGTCTCGTCTGCTGAGCCAATATACAAACCTGTATTTAAAAATAGGCAACAGCCAAGTCACAAGTCTATGCTGCAGCCAAGTTATACAAGGCAACCACCTAGACAAGCGACTAGGCAATGGCCAAGGCAGAAGCAACAGCCCAGACAACATGCCCATTATTATCAAAAACTCCCCAAAAACATATTTCAAAATGGGAGGGGCAAATGGAAACCTCAAGGTTATCCTAATTTTCAAAATGAACAAGTGTGGAGACCTCAAAGATTTAATAAATGGTCTCAGCCAAGGTTTAGAAATGGCCCACACTACCAATATTATGAGGCATATCCGGTATACAATCCTAACAGAGGATATAGACCCAGACCTTACACACCTTATAGGGGTAATAACAACAATCTTCACAATCCAATGAGAAATCAATTCTCCAGGAAACCATCTAACCCTAGAGGACCCACACAGATTTGGGTACCTAAATCTCTGCTTGTATGATTGCAGAAAAGGTGGAAGGACTACTACCACATCTCCACAAATTCAAACTTTGGAGGTGAAGAATGGTTTGTAGATTCCGGATGCTCGAGGCACATGACAGGGAACAAGAAGATTCTGACAAAATATACCGAAGAAAGAGGTCCAGACGTAACCTTTGGAGATAGCTCTAGAGGACAAACAAAGGGCTTTGGAGAGCTGCACCGAGGAAATATCATTATAGCCAAAGTTCACTATGTCAAAGGGCTCAAGTATAATCTCCTGAGCATAAGCTAGTTTTGTGATGAAAAGAATCTAGTAGTCTTCACCATTTGGAAATGTATGGTGATAGATATCCTATCTGGAGAGGTGAAGCTACAAGGATTCAGAAGGAGAGATGTCTACATGATAGATTGGAACACAAGAACGCCTAATACCTATTTTCTATCTAAGACAATAGCTGAGAATGGATGGTTGTGGCACAAAAGATTATGTCATCTGAACTTCAAAGTCATCAACAAGATTAGTTCTCAGAAGCTGGTTAGAGGACTTACAGAAGAAGCATTCAAGAAGGAAGCTCTCTGTGATGCGTGTCATAAAGGAAAGCAGACCAGAGTATCATTCAAGCCAGTCCAGCCTACAACTCTCACATCGAGGATCTTAGATCTACTTTATATGGGTATATTTGGCCCCATCAAGCCGAGGACTCTAAGTGGCAGAAAGCATGCTCTAGTAGTAGTGGATGACTACTCAAGGTACACATGGATTATCTTCTTGAATAAGAAGAGTGAAACCTTGACCAAGCTACCTGAGCTGCCGAGAAGGATCCAAAATGAGAAATCCCTCTCAATCACCAAGATCAGATCAGATAGAGGAGGAGAATTTTTTAACAAGGCGATCACTGATTACAGCGATCAGAATGGAATCCAGCATGATCTCTCTGCAGCGAGGACCACCCAGCAGAATGGTGTTGCCGAAAGAAGAAACAGAATCTTAAAGGAAGCAGCCAGGTCCATGATTGCAGAAGCAGACCTGCCCAAGAGGTTCTGGGCTGAAGCTGTCAACACAGCTTGCCATACTCAGAACAGGAGTATGATAGTAGGGAGACATGGCAAAACTCTCTATGAGGTTTGGAATAACAGAACACCTATTGTTGCTTACTTTCATATTTTTGGTTGTAAGTGTTTCATCCACAACAATGGTAAAACCCAACTAAATGCCTTTAATGCTAAAACTGATGATGGTATCTTTATGGGATATTCACAAAGAAGCAACGCATATAGAGTCTTTAACAAAAGAACCTTAGTTGTGGAGGAAACACCTCATGTTGTATTTGATGAATCTACTGTTGAGTACAGGAAACAAGTAGAGCTAATTGAGGATAAGCTCAAATCCGCAACCCTCGAAGAAGTCATTATACATGACACAGGGATGGTGGACTCATCTGCAGATCAGCTTGAAGACCCATCTGTAGCGGTTGAAGACCCAACTGCAGATCAGACAGGACCACCAAACCTACCTGATCCAGTTGCTACTGATGAAGATCAAACTGTAGCTGATAAAGACTCATCTGCAGACCAGACTAGATCCCAACCTGCAGATGACAAGACGGTAGCTGATCCAGTTGCAGACCAAGGAGACCAGATCCAAGCTGATGCAGTCACAGAGGAAATCCACCAGAGCAAATCTACAGGGGGAACAGACCCTGAAGAAGAAGACATCCCTAAATGTCTTAAAGACCATCCAATCCAACAGATCATTGAGAAGTTGACTGATGGAGTCAAGACAAGACAGTCTACTCTACCCGTAGGAATGGCAATGTTTTCTTGCTTCATGTCCCAAATAGAACCCAAGACAACAGAACAAGCCTTGGAAGACTATTCTTGGATCAATTCCATGCAAGAGGAGCTTGAACAAATGGAAAGGAATAATGTTTGGGAACTAACAGACAGACCAAATCATAAGAAGGTTATTAGCACCAAATTGGTGTACAAAAACAAAAGCGACGAAGATGGAGCTGTTGTTAGTAATAAAGCCAGACTTGTTGCTAAAGGATATGCACAGTGTGAAGGAATAGATTTTAATGAAACCTATGCACCTGTTGCAAGATTAGAAGCCATCAGACTATTCCTCGCATATGCTGCATTCAAGGATTTTGAAGTCTATCAGATGGATGTAAAAAGTGCATTTCTTAATGGAATCCTAGAAGAAGAAGTCTATGTGGAGCAACCCCCAGGATTTGTCAAAGGAGACAAAGTCTACAAGCTGTTGAAAGCTCTATATGGACTTAAGCAGGCACCAAGAGCTTGGTATGAAACCTTATCTGTATTTCTTGAGAAGAACGGTTTCTGCAAAGGGAAAGTGGACAAGACCCTATTCAGAGTAGAGCACGAAGGCCACATATTAATAGTTCAGATATATGTGGATGACATTATATTTGTCTCAACCAACCCAGAGCTATGTGAGAAATTCTCAAATCTCATGAAAGGAGAATTTGAGATGAGTATGATGGGAAAGCTTAACTTCTTTCTTAGATTGCAAGTCAAGCAGATGAAAAATGGAATTTTCATCAATCAAGCCAAATATACCCGAGATCTAATCAAGAGATTTGGAATGGAATCCGCCAAACCAGCAAGAATTCCTATGAGCACAAGTACTCACCTAGATGCAGATGAGGGAGGCATATCAGTGGATTCAACCCACTACAGAGAACTTATTGGATCATTACTATACCTCACTGCAAGAAGACCAGATATATCTTATGCCGTAGGAGTATGCGCACGATTTCAATCCAAGCCAAAGCAGTCTCACCAAGATGCAGCCAAGAGAATAATCAAATACCTTAAGTCTACAATCAATGTTGGACTATGGTATCCTAAGGACGATAACTTTGAGCTATCAGGATATTCAGATGCAGATTTCGCAGGATGCAAAATAAATAGGAAAAGCACTAGTGGAACGTGCCAATTCCTAGGAACCAGACTGATATCCTGGCTTAGCAAGAAGCAGGTTTCTAACTCTATCTCCACCACAGAGTCAGAATACCTAGCTGCATGTAGTTGTTGTGCCCAGATCTTATGGATCAGACAACAGCTAAGGGACTACAACATTATTGCCAATGATGTTCCTATCTAATGTGACAACAACAGTGCTATTGCAATAACCAACAACCCGGTATTGCATTCAAGGACCAAGCAAATTGATGTTAAGCATCACTTCATCATAGATCACGTGCTTAACAAGAGAGTAAGGGTTGAAAGAGTCAGCACAGACTACCAAATTGCTGATATCTTCACCAAACCATTGCCAGAAGAAAGGTTTTTAGAGCTAAGCAGAGAACTTGGATTACTAGATTGGGAATCTAGTACAGAGGAAGAAGCTAGCTGAAGCAGATCAGACGAAGGACGGACTAAGCTGATCATAGGAATCAGACCCTACCTGATGCAGACAAGAATACGAAGGACAAACGAAGGAACCTAGCTGATCAAACCACAGGCGAGAAGTCAAAGGAGTCAACTCACCTGCAGAGCAGTCAACAGTCAACGGTCAACCAGCTAAGTTTTCTAAAACTTAACCGACTTCTGAATATTATATTATTATCTGCTATTTGTATAATAGTATCATATTATTTTTTGGATCACGAGTGGCATAATACTATATGCTTAAAATACACGTGGCAATCACAGGTTCAATCGACCTCCACTGTGACCAATTAAAATCCAACCGTCCATTTTCAAACTCAAAACCTGGACCAAAGATTACTAAATTTGAATTTTAAAAAATCCTCAAAAGGTGGACCACCGATTAAAATAAATGATTATTTAATTACAAACGTCGTTTCAGTTTCCATTTAAGGATGGGAAAGCCCTTTCACTTTACCTTCACCAAACTTTCGAAACCCTAATTTTCAAAGCAGAAATCCTTTCGAACTCTCAATACACTAAGAAATCGCTTATCTTGCAGAAATGGAATCCTACTTTGAAGGCATGAATCTGAAGGCAGTCAAGGACCAGATCATTTTCTCTCTGGTCGTTGATTTTGAGGGTCTCCTGGAAATAAATCTGGAGAACAACGATGTGCTCAACCTCATTCGCGCGATGAAGATGAATGGGATCTACCCATTTTTTATATCAGTCCCAATCACCTAGTTAAGGAGGCCGTTATTGCATTCTTCCGAGAGGCCCGAGTGATTGAATCGGGGATTCGAAGCACAGTCGGCGGAATCCAAGTGGACATCTCGCCGTAGACAATCGGAAAAACATTTGGAATGAAAAATCACGGCGTGGCGGTGGAGGCCCTTAAGCAGAGCGCAGCCGATACCTGGCTGAAATTAAGGCGGTCGACCAACCAGAGAAACTGAATCTAACCGCCAAGAGAGTGAAATAAAAAGGAGTATTGCTATGTGTTGGACATAACCAACAAGATAGTGATGGGGATGGCCGGTAGCTACGACCAACTGTCGTCAACTAAGTTTATAGTGCTGGGTGCACTAATCCAAGACGAGCCAATTGACTGGACGGATTACATATACAGGCAATTGGTGCGCGAGGTCAACAAGGCCGAGTGGATTGTTGAGGAGAAGAAATTTAAATCCAAGCTGGCATTCAGAACGCAGCTCAGTTGGATTCTGGAGAAACTTGGTGTGGCGAAGGGAAACACTGACCCCTTCCACATCAATAAAAGACTTGGTCATCTAGACCAAGAAACATTGAGGAGGCTAGGAGGCGGAAGAAGAGCAGCCCAGATCCTAAAAGAGTTGTCTGATCAGGGACCTACCTACAGATACCCTGAAACATCAGACGAGTCCAACCAGGCTGCAGCCCGCAACTCACCTGCAGCCCAGTCTGATATAGACTCGGACAATACTCCTATTGTTGTTCGCTTTAAGATAAGGGGACCAGCCCCTGGTGAGCCCTCCATAATTCATTACTCACCAGAACCATCTCCGAAAAGGCCCAGGCATTTGCAGTTTAGTGAAGAGGAGCAGCCAGAGCAATATTTTAGCCCTGCAGCTAAGTCACCTACTAATTTGGAGGACCAGTCTGCTCCTGCCAGCCTGGAGACCCAGATTGTCCCTCTTCTCACTCCCCAGTACATATCAGAGGAAGAGAAAGCAGGTTTGATCATTAACATACCTGAGGCGAACTACAGCTTCAACCTGCTTGACAACAACATCTTCAACCTATCCATAGAGCAGCTCAAATTGGTAAAACCCCTTGCTCTAAAACATTCCTTCGTTCACATTTATGAGGAATGGAAAACTTTAAAATCATATTCTTTCACCCAACTGCAATCTTTCGTTGAGTTGAGTAGCTGGGAGTATCCCCAGGCTACTGAAGAAGCGCTGATGCACTTTTGCAACTTGTCAGACGCAATTTTGTTACTTCAGGAAAATTGGTTCATGTCCAATTTTAAAACCCACATGGACCAATTTATCCATACTATTATGTATAGTATTTTTGATGGTTCTGTTGATAAATATGGAGAAGTAGTTGAAAAAGAAGTAAGAATAGAAGAAGTGGTGGAAGAAGAAGAGAACGAAGAAGTTATTATAATAGAAGATGAAGAAAAGGAGGAAGTAGAAAAAGAAAAAGATGAAGAAAACATTCTTGTTGAAAAAACAGAAGAACTAGAGGATGAAGGAGAAGAATAAGGAGAGGAGGTTGATCAAGAAGAAGCGGAAGAAGAAAAAGAAGAGAATGATGATGAAGATAAAGATGATAAAAATAAAGAAAAAGGTGATGATAATAATGATGAGAATGATGATGATAATGATGATAATAAAGGAGATGGAGGTGAAAAGGAAGCTGAGAAAGAAAAGGAGCATGAGGAAGAAGAAGAAAAGGAAGAAGGAGAAAAGGAGAAGGAGAAAGAAAAGGAGGCAGAAAAAGTAGCTCCATCAGACAAGGCTGGGGCACCTGCCTGCTATACCAGCCTAGATGCAGACCTAGCTGAAGATTCCAGATCGGGGACCCCAGAGCAGACCCCATCTGGTAAGCCAGCTGCAGACAAGAGTCTGCAGATAGGTGGTTCATCCGCACACCTACCTGCAGGCGTCGAAGGCTCAGGCGAGCACTCTCCGCAGACATCACACATTACACCTGTGATGACTGAGTTGATCCGACAAATTGTAAAAGACACTGTTGGAGAGCTGCTTGCTTCTCAAATCACTGCTGACCTGTAGTCCATTAATGCCAAAATTGACACCTTACTGCAGCGAGATATCCCTCAACCACCTCCTCTTACAAACAATAGAATGCCCCTTGGCATGACTGACTGGATGCTTAGAATGGAGCAGCAATTGACCACCCTGGTTGATGCTGGCAAAAAAGGGGAAGAGAGGTTACAGGGGGAAGGTAGCAAGCAGGGGGAAGTAAGAGGAATTCAAGAAGTGAGGACGAAGAGGAAGCAAGATGTCCAATTGATTACAGCTGGGACATCATCTGCAAAAAGGAAGGGAGAAGCTAACCAAGAGCAGGCTGATGATCAGGCTGCAGCCAAAAGAAGGAGGATCAGATCTGGGGAAGAGCCTACTCTAGAATGGGAAGGCAAAGAGTTGTGGCATGTTGAAGACTTTATTCCTGTCCAAGCTGCACCAATGTGGGGATCTGCAAGGAAGAAGTTCATCAAAGATTTTTACATCTGGGAGTTACTCCAGGATGTAAATTGCTCCCCACAGCAGACCTCATTAACTTTATGGATTCAGCACATCCAAAACTTTGTGCCGTCCTACTAAAATACGCTGAGGAATGTAATGCATATCCCATGATTCCTCCCTTCAGACCTAAAGATCCGCCTACTCTACCAAATAATGAACTGGATGAATTGGCGCTGCAAAGGAAGATCAAGAAGTTGTGTGAAGAGCATAAGTTCTCTTCCTAGGAAGAACAAGACTTTGCTGCACTTGTAGTCAGAAGGAAGTATGGCCTTACCCCAGTCAAGAAAAGACCTATTGGTGCAAAGATTCTCAGACCCTCCAAGCAGCCTATTTGCAGAGCCAGAGGCAGATGAATTGTATTCATATCTTTTTATGTAAATTTTGTACTTATAAATTTTCCTGTATTTTGATCATTGAAAGCCATGTACTTGTAAAACAATACAGAAAAGTTAATATAACAGTCTTTTGAATGACAATTCCCAGTTGTCTCAAAAACAAGACTGATTTTAGTTTGTGTCTTGCACTCAAGTGCAAACCTGTTCATTTGAATAATTTGCTTAAGTTTTTCCATCATCAAAATAGGGGGAATTTGTTAGGAATACTTGTTAGATTTTGATGATGTCATTATTGTAATTCAAATGTTTATTACTTGGCAAAAATGTAAGGAAGAACTAAATGAGTATCTTCCATATGCCAAATTATGTTCAGTTAAATACTTGGAAAAATGTAAACAAGAACCAAATGAGTATCTTCTATAGGCCAAATAAGTTAGGCTCAAATCGGCTAAGTACAAAGGTACAGATAAGTACATCAGAGAAGTACAGCCGAGTCAAGTCAGAGAAGTTCTGGTCAACAAAAATTCATCAGAGATGTTTGACCAGACTGCAGTCAAGTGATCAGCAGACTAAGTCATCTGAAGTCTGACCATCAGACAAGTCTAAATTCATCAAGTCAGAAGACTTCAGACAAGTCATCTGATCAGGCAAGTCTCAAACAGTCACCGATAGAGAAGTCCAAACTGCAGAGAAGATGAATGTACATCATCCAACTTGACTTATAAGAGATCAGACAAGTACTCCAAAGTCCACGTCAGCATGCGTTGAATAGTCAAATATTACGGAAAGTCACATGCAAGCGTGAAGAGACAAATTGGAGAGATTCCCGCAAGGATATGAATTAAATAATTCATCCAGACCTACCACTGAAGACTTTAATCTTATTGTATTCAAAAGATTCGGCGCCTCACATGCAAAGTCTTCACAACGGTCAAAAGATGGATTAAAATATGGGAATCCAGCCTTGCAACGTTCAGAAAAATAAACAAAGAAGTCTATTTCTCCAACGGACGGATTTGTTACAAGATTTGCAACGGCTATGAAGAATGCTCAAGGATCGACACTTATATATATCCGAAGATTTGAAGATGATCAGTACGATGCGAACAAAACTCTCAAGCGATCAAAGTTATCAAAGCAATAAGCAAACACATAGCATCGTGAAATGAGCAGTACTCAAAGTTCTTATCTTGAAGAAAGCTCTAAGTTGGAGAAGACAAACACTCTTGTCTTAAAACCTGAGTTCGGGGTACTTCACTGGTTGAAGTTGCGAGACTGATAGGCATCCGAGGATTTGAAGAATCAAGTGGTGCTAGGCAGTCAAGGAGGAGTTGCAACGACGTGATTTCCACTGGTTGGAAGTTGTTGTAGCTAAGTAGTAGAATTACTGTAATATTTATCACTGGTTGAGAATTATAGTGGATTCATCTCCAACTGGTTTGGAGAAAGTGAATTAGTAGAGGATTACCCCACCTCTGAGACCATTATAAATTGCCTGCGTTTTTTACTGTTTTCAGCATCATACTTAATTGTTGCATTCATTCATTACTGTTCCATTGCTTAGTCTTGATTTCGTCATCAGCTGATTTCTACATATCTATCAGCTGAGAAACTCACTCTTCGTGAAAAAAGATTTTAAGAGTTTCAATAAGTCTATTCACCCCCACCCCCCTTTAGACTTATTCCTGAACGACTTGTGACCTACAAACACTTCAATCATTCATCCAAAACTCGGATCGAAGATTTAAAGCAATGGAAGCATCAGTAAAACGAGTCGAAACTCAAGTCGAGCAACTAGCAAATCAACTGCAAAACAACCAGAAAGGGAGGTTACCAAGTCAACCCGAACAAGCTAAAGCTATCACCATGCTGAGAAGTGGTAAGCTTTATAACACTCGAGTTGATTCCCCTTCTAATGATGATGTTTCAAATATTGTAGGAAATGAGGACGAAGACAAGGAATCAAATGAAAATTCTAAAGAAGAAGTCCCCACCCCAACACTCCACAAAGCTACAAATCCATACAAACCCCTAATACCTTTTCCAAGCCGACAAAAAAATGAAAAACTTGATAAGCAGATTCTCAAATTTTTTGATATGCTGTCCAAAGTAAATGTAAACATTCCTTTATTGGAAGTAATAAAAAGTGTCCCGGCATACGGAAAATTTTTCAAAGAATTACTCACAGATAAAAAGAAGTTTGGATATAGAGAAAAAATCATTGTCTCGGAGGTTATGTCTGCATTGCTCCAACAACGATTTCCTCCCAAGCAAAGTGATGCAGGTAGCTTCATAATAAATATTTCTATGTGAAACGGTAAGAAAATCACTGGTATGCTTTATCTCGGAGCAGGTATAAATTTGATGCCATTATATATTTTTGAGCAACTTGATCTTAGTGAACTTAGCCCAACTAAAATATGTTAACAATTGGTCGATAGATCACTTCATTATCTTGTAGGAATTATCAAAGATATTTTGGTAGACATAGAGGGGCTTATTATTCCAGCAGATTTTGTTGTCTTAGAAATGGGACCATATCTAGAAAATGGAAAAGATCATTCTATTTTATTGGGAAGACATTTCACGGCTACCGCTAAAACAATAATTAATGTTAAAAGAGAAAAATTAACTATGAGTGTGTTAGATGAAACCGTCACATTTTCTGTGTTTGATTCGCCTCCTGTTCCTAGGTATGATTTATATGAGGAATCCGTTTTTGTTGATATTATTGACAATTTTGTAGAAACTCTCATTATACAGGAACAAGTAATGTAGTGTTCAGAGCTTAACCCCGAAATTGAAGGAGAAATGTGCGATAATCTCTTACAGAGGGGTAAGATAGATAGTCTAGAGTCATTAATGGAGAGCAAAGAAAAAGAACCAGAGCTTAAAGAATTGCCTAAGCATTTAAAATATATTTTTCTTGAAGAGGAAAATAAAAAACCCGTAACTATTAATGCATAATTGAGCGAAGATGAAGAATTTCTTTTAGTAGAAGTTTTGAAAAAAATGCAAAGAGGCAATAGGATGGGGTTTGAGTAATATTAAAGGAATTAGCCCTTCGACGTGTATGCATAAAATAATCCTAGAAGAGGGAGAAAAACCAACAAGAGAAGCACAACGGAGATTAAATCCCAATATGCTATAGGTAGTAAAAAAAGAAATTTTAAAATTGCTAGCTGAGGGAATTATTTATCCAATTGCGGATAGTGAGTGGGTAAGCCCGATACATGTGGTGCCAAAGAAAAGTGGCATAATAGTGATTGAAAATGATAAGGGAGAGCTAGTACCAACGAGGGTAACAACCGGGTGGTGGATGTGCATTGATTATCGAAAAAATGCCGCCACCAAAAAGGATTATTTTCCTCTACCTTTTATTGACCAAATGCTTGATAAACTTGCAGGACACAAATTCTATTGTTTTCTTGATGGACTTTCAGGGTATTATCAAGTGGCGATTGCACCCGAGGACCAATCGAAAACCACCTTCACATGCCCTTTTAGAACTTTTGCTTGTCGAAGAATGCCCTTTGGATTATGCAATGCACCATGAACTTTTCAAAGGTGCATGTTGTCAATTTTTTCAGATATGATCGGTGATTTTATTGAGGTATTTATGGATGACATTTTAGTATTTGGATCATCTTTATTGCTTAAATAAATTGACCAAAGTACTTGAACGTTGTATTGAATGTCATTTAACTCTCAGCTCGGAAAAAAGTCATTTTATGACAGAAAGTGGCATTGTGCTAAGTCACGTGGCGTCAAGTCGTGGAATTGAAGTCGACAAAGCAAAAATTGATGTTATTCAAAAATTAGCACCACCAAATAATGTAAATGCAATCAGGAGTTTTTTAGGACATGCCAGTTTTTATAGAAGGTTTATTAAAGATTTTTCAAAAATAAGTAAACCTATCTGCACTTTGCTTATCAAAGATATTTCCTTCATTTTTGATGACACTTGTCTCGACGCTTTTCAAACTTTGAAAGAGAAACTAACCACGACACCAATTGTAATTGCCCCTGATTGGTCCTTACCTTTTGAAATTATGTGCGATGCATCTGACCAAGCTGTTGGTGTAGTTTTAGGTCAACGAATTGATAAAATGCTCCGTGTGGTTTATTACGCTAGTCTAACATTTAAAGATACGCAGGTTAATTATACAACAACCGAGAAAGAATTATTAGCTATGGTTTTCTCCTTGGATAAATTTAGATCATATATTATAGGATCTAAAGTGATTGTACATTCAGATCATGCAGCTTTACGACATTTGTTGACAAAGCAACCAACGAAACCTCGGTTGATTCGGTGGATTTTAATGCTTCAAGAATTTAATGTGGAAATAAAGGACCGAAAGGGAAGTGAAAATGTGGTCGCAAACCATTTGTCTCATTTAAAAATAACAAAAGAAACAATTAACAAGCATGAACAAATTGTGGACTCTTTTCCACATGAAAATTTATTTAAAATTTCTTCGGTACCTTGGTTTGCTGATATTGTGAATTATTTGGTTTGTGAAATGCTCTCACCTAACATTTCTTACCAAAAAAATAAAAGGTTTTTATCATCATGCAAAAACTACTTCTCGGATCCATGCATTTTTCGATTATGCAAAAATGAAATCATGAGGCGATGTGTCCCAGAAGATGAGCAACAAAGTGTACTAACCTTTTGCCATGAACTTCATTGCGGAGGACATTTTGGCGGATGAGAAACCGCTAACAAAATTCTCCAATCTGGTTTGTATTGGCCATCCTTATTTAAAGACGCACATCATTTTTGTGTTCAGTGCGATAGGTGTCAACGAACTGTGTCAACGAACTGGTAATATCGGAAAAAGAAATGAGATCCCCCTCATGATCAATTTGGTCGTAGAAATTTTTGATGTATGGGTAATTGATTTTATGGGACCATTCACTAAATATGGAAATTTCGAGTACATTCTTTTAGCAGTCAATTATGTGTCCAAGTGGGTTGAAGCAATCCCCACAAGGACTAATGATGTTAATATTGTTGTAAAGTTTGTACGGGATTACATAATCAGCAGTTTCGGATTCACCAAGGCAATAATCAGTGATGGGGGATCCCATTTTTGCAACAAGATATTTGACAAGCTTATGGCCAAAAATGGCATAAATAATAAAGTTGCAACCCCCTACCATCCACAAATGTTGGGTCAGGCTGAAACAAGCAACCGACAGATAAAAGGGATCCTGGAAAAAAACTGTGCACCCAACTCGAAAAGACTGGGCTGATAAATTGGTCGATGCACTTTGGGCATACCGAACAGCATACAATAGTCCATTGGGAATGAGCCCCTACCGTCTAGTCTATGGGAAAACTAGTCATCTTCCAGTTAAAATCGAACATAAAGCTTATTGGGCAATCAAGGTTGTTTCAATGGAATTGAAAGAAGCTGGACAGGAAAGACAGCTCCAAATGTCTGAATTAGACGAGTTAAGAAACGAAGCGTATGAAAACTCATGGATCTACAAAGACAAAGTCAAGAGACTTCATGACCGGAAACTTAACCTCAAGCACCTTGAACTAGGTACGAAAGTACTTTTGTATAATTCTCACTTGCGATTGTTTCTAGGTAAGCTAAAATCACGCTGGACGGGACCCTTTGAGGTTGAGGAAGTATATCCATATGGAGTAATTAGACTGATAAATCCACGCACCAAGGAGTCATTTCATGTGAATGGACACAGGGTGAAGCTTCATTTTGAAAATCATAAAATTCCTAACGGAGAGAGCATAACTCTTGGAGAGTCGTCGCACGACTAAAACAGGAAGTTGTCAAGCTAATGACATTAAATGAGCCCTTGTTGGGAGGGAACCCAATTTCTTTATTGCTTTTCTAATTATTTATTTTCAAAAAAAAAAAAAAAAACGTTGTATGACACGGCCGAAGACACGGCGCAAACTGGACCTTTTCCAGCACTGTGTCATTTTTTGTAAAAAAATGTTGTACAACACGGTGCAAGACATGGCGCAAACTGGGCCATTTTCTAGCGTCTTGTTGTGGCAGAGGCCTTTTTGAAACAAATTCGGCCCTTTCCTCCTCATTCTTTCTTCACCCTACCTCCGACCCTTTACCCTACAAATCCAAATCTTTCAATTTTTTCCTTTAGATTAGTTAATTTCAGTACAAAAACACCACAATCAACCTCCTTTCATCATATCAATTAGGAGTTTTTTTCAGAAAGTCATCATCAAGGCAACAATGTAAGTATTTTTGAATTTCTTCAATTACTTGATGTGCATTCAATTTATGTTGCATTTATGGGCATGTATCTATGTTTGTTCAATCATTTCAACATATTTGTTGGATTATGTGTAAGGATTTCATATGTTTGTTATGTTGAAATTCAATTATGGCAAGAATTATCTAGTTTTTGAAGGATGATATTTTACATAATGAAAGGTTGTAAATTCGTGGTGTTGTGTTTAGATTAGTATTGTTCAAATTACTATTTGTATGTTTTAGGATCATTCATGTGTCTGGGAATTAGAATTTTTCTAAATTTTGGTGAATTTAGAAGCTTATAAACCACGTTTACAAGGTGTCCGATAAAATGCTTATATGAAATTTTCTTGTAATATTTGTGTAAGATGACTAGAACGCGCAAGCGACGTGCTGCCAGCCCACTACTATCTTCCTCTGCCACCGAGAGCGAAAATTCTCACACAGAGCATACCACAGGCACCTTTTACGCTATATGCTATACTTCAGCCGAAAATGCAGAATGGTTTGAGCAATGAGCTCATTCCAAACTTTTAGTCGAGAAATATATCGCACCAGAGATTGAAGATAAATTCAAACTATCTCAATTTATCAGTCACTTACATTGGGAAAATGCCTTGAAACTCCCAAATCATTACTACGCCGAATATGTGCGTGAATTCTACGCCAACGTAGAGGCAAAACGCAAAGATGACTGCACTATACGAAGCACGGTTAGAGGAACACCAGTTGTAATCAGCGAGAGCTGAATAAATCACCCGCTCCACACTCCGGACGAGGGGGAAAAAGTAAATTTCAGAAAAGCTTTCAATGCCCCAGAAGGACCTGTTTGGAACACTAGTAGTGCCATGGCGCGGTTTGGCATTCAGTACACTCCCTCCCGGAAAGATGGAATGAAGATCGGGACCTTATCTTTCTCCGCCCAACACCGCCTCATTTTACACCTTCTCGGCACAAATGTTCTTCCTCGTACGAGTAGTAAAAATGAGGTACGAGTTGGTGATTTATACTTTTTGGATAAAAGTGCATGGGCTAGGTGTTATACAGGGATTGAACTACGGGAGTATCATATACAATCACTTGTGTGATTTCCTCCGGAATAAAAGCCCCAAGTACTCCATTCCATATCCCCGGTTGATCACGTTGATACTTGAGCAGGCGGACGTTGACTTCTCATATGCAAACTGCACTGAAATAAAAGACCGGGACAAATTGAGGCGCACTACATGTAGCCGAATGGGTATTGAGTTCGACGAGGATCCACAGCACGAGCAGGAGACAAATTCTCCGACTGACGGAGCTGACGGCGAAATCCCTTCACGAGATCCCACCACATCCCGCCATCCGAGCCATCACCACCAGTCCCCATATCTCCTCTGTCGCATATGGGAGGCAATCAGCTGCATCAGAGAGGACCAAGAGATTATTAAACCAGAGCTGAAAAAGGTGAATGATCGTCTCGATAGATCAGACGAATAGATGGCATGCATTCAGCAGCATTTCGGCATAAGACCACCATCACCACCACCCAGGCCATCGACTTAGTTTTTTTTATTTGTGTTATTTTTCTGATTTCTTTTTTTTGGCTTGTTTAGACTATATTTTTTTGTTTGCGTAATTTCTTTTTCTTTTCCTTTGAAATTATGGATTTTATTTTTATTTATTTAACTTGTTTAAACATGGTATTCTACTTTTATTTTTGTTCAAGTTCTTTTTAGGTATTTCTCTGAGGATAGAATCATCCGTACCATACGACAGGGGAGTCCTTTTTTCTTTTTCATCTATCTTTTCAGTACATTGAGGACAATGCTTATTTCTAAAATGAGGGGTGATATTTCGGAAAAATATGAATTTTTAACAAAAAATACCTCCAACAGTCAATTTGAATGTCTTGCTACTCACCTCGGGAGTTTTGTTTATATAAATTTGAAGGTAAAATGACCATGGGTTATACTTGAATTTTCGATGAATTATCAAACTCAATTGTTTCTAAAAAAATCTTTTTTGTGAATTCATAAATATAATTAAGAACCTGTGAGCTTTTGAGCCGTTATTTGCTTACTATCATGCAAAATTTTCATTGTCTGGGTGTGCTATTTGTGTTGTGAAACTCTAGAACGTGCATTGGTATCTTACTCGAACTACAAAGTGTGTGCAAAATAGTGAAAGTGATTTTAGGCGATTTTTGATTCAGCTTTTCAATCCTTTCGGCCTACCCCAAAATTATTAATTCCCTCGTTAACCCAATTGAGCTTATTGTCCATTTTATTGTTAAAAACATACTGAGCTATCCATCGATATAATCCTTTGACCCATACTTGAACGGTTAGAAATTATTTTTGACAAGGATAAAGATATTTGAGGTGAAGTCGGCTGATATATATTGTTGTTGGTGTTGAAAAATAAGAAATCAATTACTCCGCTGTTTTTGGGAACTTAGTAACTGGATATAATTATGAGCCCCATGTTTATATTCGCGTAAAACAGTTACCTTAGATATGAGTATGCATAGAAGCAGCATGTGTATGTTTTTATCTTAGTAACCGGGTGTATTCATGTGATCCATCGTTTATATTCGCGTAAAACAGATCATAACAACTCAAGTATATATATCAAAAAAATTGGTTGATTGGAAAGCAAGAAAAAAAGCTTGGATAATTCGAAACATAAGTAAGGGGATTGATAGAAGCTTCATTAAATAGCTTCTAAGTGCTTACCCATGGATAAACATCGATTCAGAATGTTTTAATTTCTAATTGTCCAGTTTCAAGTCACTTTATCCATATTTTCCTACCCCAACCAAAGAGCTGACATTACAACCTAATAAAAGTTCTTTTTGATTCACGACGTTATACACACAAGTGGTAGAGATAAAAGACGATTTGCACGCCTATGGAAGTTTTCACCTCATTGAATAAGCTTGAGCGAAAAACATGTCCCCTTTATACTTGAGAGTAAGCGATACACTTATCCGGTGAGTTTTATGAATTCACACTTTTGATTAAAAAGGAAACTTTCTCGAGATTTGACAAACTACAAAAACTTGATTTAATTTACCCCTTGAGGTGTGGTAAAAAAATAAAAAATGGGTATGTTCAACTGTATCATATCTGATGTTTACTTGAGGACAAGCAAAAGTTCAAGTATGGGGTAATTTGATTAGTGCATAATTGATCTAAAAATTCATACGGATTTGTGATAAAAAATAATTATTTTAAAGATATGTCAAAACATGAGCTAAAAATGTTTATTTTACAGATTACTGACATGAAACATCAAAAAGGACAAAGGGCAACTTTGCATGTTAGAGATTTCATCGTCACTTGAGGAGGCAATCAGAGAGAATCAGGGTTCAGACCCATCATTGCTGCGCATCCGTGAGGATGTGGCTCAGGGGAAAGCCCCTGGCTTTGTGGTCCACGAGGATGGACTTTTGCGTTTTAAGAATCGGTTGTGCGTACCGGCGAATGACGAGTTGAAAAACTCGATTTTGAGAGAAGCTCATGCTACCCCTTATTCTGTTCATCCGGGGTCTAGCAAGATGTACAAGGACTTGAAACAAAATTACTGGTGGAGTAATATGAAGCGAGAAGTCGCAGAATTTGTTTCGAGATGCTTAACCTGTCAACAAGTCAAGATTGAACATCAGCGACCGGCGGGTATGCTGAAACCTCTCCCTATTCCAGAGTGGAAGTGGGAAGATATTTCTATGGACTTCATCACGAGTTTACCGACGAGTCGTCGTGGCATGAATACAATCTGGGTAATTGTGGATCGCCTAACTAAATCAGCTCATTTCCTTGAGATTAAGGATACGTGGGGTCCCGAGAGACTCGCCCAGTTGTTTATCAAAGAGATAGTGAGATTGCACGGTACTCCTAAAAGTATCATTTCTGATCGTGACGGACGATTCGTGTCACATTTTTGGAAATCAGTTCATCGTGCTATGGGAACTCAGCTTAATCTCAGTACCGCTTTTCATCCTCAGTCCGATGGGCAATCAGAGAGGACTATTCAGACATTAGAGGACATGTTGAGGGCATGCGTCCTCGATTGGAAAGACGATTGGGAAGCCCAACTACCATTGATCGAGTTCACGTATAATAATAGTTGGCATGCTTCGATTAAGATGGCACCTTACGAGGCCTTGTACGGTCGTCGTTGTCGATCTCCTTTGTGTTGGGATGACCTATCTGAATCAATCGGCACCGAGCCCGATATGCTTATAGCTGCCCGTGAGAAGGTAGCTTTGATCAGGAGTCGTTTGCTGACCGCTCAGAGTCGACAGAAATCATATGCAGATAATCGTCGTCGACCACTAGAGTTCGAGACAGGTGACCACGTGTTGGTCAAGGTATCCCCAAGTCGAGGTATTTTCCGTTTCGGAAAACGGGGAAAGTTAAGTCCGAGATTTATTGGACCGTTTGAGATTTTGGAACGAGTAGGCGAGCTAGCTTATCGTTTGGCCTTACCTCCGGCGTTGAGCCGAATTCATAATGTGTTTCACGTATCTCAGTTGCGGAAGTATATTGCCGACCCGAGTCACATACTTCAGTTCGACGAAATCGAGATCGCAGATGATCATTCGTATGAGGAGCGTCCCATACGAGTCTTAGAGCAGCGAATCAAAGAGTTGAGGAATAAGGCGATTCCTTTGGTTAAAATTCAGTGGTCTAGACACGGAGTCGAAGAGGCTACTTGGGAAACCGAGGATAGTATGCGGGAGAGTTATCCCGAGTTGTTTGACCCTTAGTTTCGGGGACGAAACTCTTTTAAGGGGGGGTGTATGTAATACCCGGTTGTAATTCAGTCATTATCATTCAGTAATTTCATCCGGTAATTGTCCCTATGCATTTTTTTCACTTATTAATAATCATTCATCCGTGTTCACCGTTCGGAATAACTTCGAGTTGTGTATCGATATTGTTCATTGTTTCAACCTTACTCGGGAATCGAGACAAGAGTATTATCTTGATTGTTGTAACTGATTCATTAGTCGATGTTGACGTTGGAGTTCATGTCATTTCAAATCTCCTCATTGTTCAAATTGTGTTTTTGTTGGGCGAACCCTTGTAATCATTGCTTGGAAACACCGTTTTGGAGTTTCCGCACTTCCATTTCGTGTTATTGTTTCCCAAATATTGATTCCTATTGCTTTTACTCTCTTCCCGGGTCATTTTTCATCATTTTAGGACCCAATGGGGGTGTGGGCCGCGGCACAAGGGAGTGTGCGCCGCGGCACACACTTGTTGCAACTTCGGCCGACCCGGATGTACCGGGGGCCGCGGCTCATGTCGGCAGGGCCGCGGCACACTTCCGAGCACTGGGGGCAGTTTTGGGCTGTCTTTGCGGCACACTCGGCTCAGGCGCGGCACATGATGCAGCCGCACTATAATTGCGTTTTTTTGTGAGAAACAGCCCATTTTTCCCATTTCTTCAACCTATATCCGAGAGAGAGGGCTTGAGGGGGAGACTTTCCATTATCTATCACTTGAGTACTTGGTTTTCTTCATCTCCTTTCGATCGTGAAGCCCGGATAGTCGATCTAACGTGTGTTCTTCGGATCAAAGTGCTTGGATCTTCAAGAGGTAATTTCTTCAACATCTTGGATTTCGATTTTGTATTGAGATATGATGTTTTAGATGTTAAAATCATGTTGTATGAAGTGATATACGCATGATTATGGATATGTTTGATTATTCATTAGATTATTGATGAATTATTTAAGAACTCTTTGGATATTGAGTTGGATTTGGGGGTTTTCGATTAATCGTTGTTGTAATCACGAATTTGGATATTCATATTGGATTATTGATCGTATTGAAGATGTTTTGTTGGATTGAAACACTTTTTGGGATTTGATGTTGGTATAATCAAGGTTTGGTTGTTAACAATCGTAGTTTGGTCACAACGTGTCCGATATAATGCCCCAATGAACTTGGTTTAGTCGTATCGACGTTTTGAGTTCGTTATATTCATGTTTGATACGTATGTTGAACGGATTGTTGGTAATTGTGTTATTCAAGGTTATTCGAGCGACCGATATCTCAATTAGGACGTTGTTCGTGGAAGGATAATTGTCACCAGTGTTGTGTAAGTTAATTCTTACTCGGTTAAAAGGATATTCATTCCTTTTGTCGTTGTTCATTCATAATCATAACTCATTCATCATTGAATTAACCGTATTGAGACTTCTAATTGTCGAATAGTCACTTCATTCACGAGGAACGACGGTTCCAATCATTTCATTGAACTATCAATCACTTCACTAATATTTTCATTTCGGTGAGTCATTCTTGATTTTGTCGAATTATTATTCGTTGGTATTTCATCATGGTCATTCTCGTTCATATGACCTTCTGGGTTCATATTGCGTGGCCGGGTGCGGATCTGTGGAATTTTTAGTCGAGCACACGATGGTCATGTATTGGGATCGATACATTGGACTGTGCAAACGGTAACGATTACCTCCGTGAGACTAATTAGGTACAGGGACGGGTGTGTCCGGTCATCCGTCTTGTACACTTGCACAGAACACTACGGGCGTACTATGATGCTCCTCTTCAGCGTAATTCATAACTAAGGTTATTTCATAACTAAAGATATATCATGATTGTGTATTTTCAACCCCTAAGGATTGTTGTTCTGTGTAACTGACCCCGTTGGGGGATTTTGTTTTCAGGTCACGGCAAGGCAAAGGCACGGGAAGAGCATGTTGACGGCGAGGAGCCCTAGTGATACTAGTAGGGGGGCCAGTCATTCCGGTCATTTCAGTCATTTCAGTCATTCTTATTTCTCTTCATTTGTATTTCCGCTGCAAATTCCGTTTGAGATGTTTATTTATTCAGGGTGGTGTATTTTATCTTCATATAAAATATACTAGTATTATATATTGTCCTGGTGTATTGTACTTAAGCTCCTCATCTGAGTATTTGATAATATAATGTGGTTCGGTACTACAATTATATTATTTAATTCATCAGTTTTCATTCGCCTGGTGGGTCCCAGTCGGGGGGTCCACGGCACTGTAATATCCGCCTAGTTTGGGGTGTTACAATATATGGGTTAATCCTTCTCCTCATGTTCGGATGTTGATGTTGTTGATGATATCTTCTTCATATGATGATGGTTATGGTGGTTTTATTGCGATTCTTGAGGTTATGTGAATTGCATGATGAAGAAAGTGATAACATGATGATATATACATCGGATTATGTCGTTTGAACGTGATTTCGGATATTTCATGTTCTTGAAGAACTCTTGAATTATATGATATGATGATTATGTATAGGAGGTGTTGGTGTTTTGGGTATGAATATGGGATATTCATATCTAGAACTAAGTTATGTGTTTTGATATAATATTCGTGTAAGAATACGAATATGATTTCGAGTATGGTGATGAGATTGAATTTGGAAAGGTTGTGATTGATCTTGGAGTATGATTTCTTTTTCATTCGTTTTCGTAGTCACAAGGTGTTAGTCGATGCTTGGAATGCATGCAGCTGCACGAGGTTAGCGCGCGCTAGCTGAATGGCTTAACGCACGCTAACTGGTGACAATTAGCGCACGCTACGTTATGTGCTTAATGTGCGCTAAGTAGGCAGACAGTGTAGTATTTTCGTGTTGTGGTTATGAACTCGTGATGGTTTGATTTGGTTGTTCGGATATATGTTTAATCAGGATATTGTGGAACCGTTGGGTTTGTTGATCGGTTGTATTGATTGTTAATTATGATTATTGGATTTTGGCTTGTATTGTTGATATGAGTTCGTAATTGTTGAGTTGGATTGTTTGGTTTTGTATATGATCGAGGTATCATTGGACCGTTGAGTTTGATTGGTTGGTTATACCGGTTGTTGATTATTATCGAATGTGTGTTAATCGATTATTGCAATAGGTTGTGATAATTGGTCGTCGATTGTGACCGTTTTGTTGCGGTTGAGGATGAAGAATTCGTAGATTGCTTTTGGTCGGGGCTGAGGAGCTCGTAGACAAAGGCAATGGATTTGGTAACAGCTTTGTGGTATCGGTATCGAGGCAATTTTATACTTGTTCAGTTTATAATACTTAATGAATGGTTTCGCTTTCATTTCATTTATAATTCATATAGCAATGATATTATAAATGTAAATTGTCGGCATGATGGCTTTTTCGTGGAAAGGATATTATCTTCGACTTTGAGGTAATTTAAGTATTGTTCAGTCATGAGGATAATTATTATGCTGAGGTGTGGTATATTTTGTATGTTGAGATTTCATATGATGAGATTCATATTTTGGTTGTTCGTTGAGGGATGTTGATCCCAGGACGGTAGTGTTGAGATTGTTGCTCGCATTGGTCATTCTTTGGGGATTGTGATCCCAGGATGTTTCTTTTGGATATTGACTAGTCGTGTAGACTTTTCATTGTCAGTTTGTCATTGTTCACTTCGGTGAGTCTTTTTTATACTTATTGGATATGTGATTCTTTAAGTTTTGTTATCATGTTGCATCGTGACATATCTGGAATCATATCTGCGTTCTGATTAATTATTATGTAGGATTTTTAGCTGGGCACACTATGGTTATGTGTTGATATTTCCACATTGAACCGTGCACACGAGACGTAGTTCGTGAGGCTAATTTGGTACATCGTCCCACGTATATTCTGGATTCCGTATACGGGGTGGACATGTGCACTGACACATTTCCGGATCGGGCGTACTTTGATGTCCATCTTGAGCCATATTGTTTGGTCGTTCATAGTCCATGTATGATTGGATATGTTCGACGGTTTGCGACTGGTTGTCATACGCCCGAGGGGTATGTTCGATAGTCGGGTTTATTTCTTTGAGATCCATTATTGTTGATCGTTTGGAGTTTACCTTGTTTATGGTATTCTCGGTCGTTATTGATCCTTTGTTGATCGTTTGGAGTTTACCTTGTTGATGGTATTCTCGGTCGTTGTTGATCCTTTGTTGATCGTTTGGAGTTTACCTTGTTGATGGTATTCTCGGTCATTGTTGAGCCTCTGTTGATCGTGTTTGGAGTTTACCTTGATGATGGTATTCTCGGTTGCTATTGATCCTCTGTTGATCGTGTTAGAGTTTATCATGTCGATGATATTCTCGGTCGATGTTTTGGTTGATCTGGTTATTGATCGTATGAGCATTAAGACTGTACGTCGATGTTTCAGGACTTGTTATATTTGTATTGTGGTAGTTGATCTACAGATATATTGTGTTATATTGGTTTTTATCCAGATTGAGACTTGGCGGTGCAAATCCGACGGATAGGATTTGACACGGATGAATCAGTTCATGCTTATGAGTTAGGATGATGTTTTGAGGATTCTTGGTATTGTTTGATTACAGTACATGTGTTTGTTGTTGAGTTCATTTCGTCATTTGAGAATGCGAAATGTGGATGATGGTAAGGATTGATCTGTTATGGATTGGTAAGGTTATGACGGTAAGATTACGTTGGTAGTATTCTTACAGTATTATTACATAGGTATGTAATTATTTATGATGATACGATATTATTGTTGAGTATTGTGGCTGACCCCGTCGTGGGCTTTATTTTTAGGTACTCGGAGATCAAGCTAGTAGCGGTCGTGAAAGGATGAGCTTCCCGGGTGATACTGGTTGTGGCATGTATTTGAGTATTGAGTATTTTTTCTGGTTGTTTTATTTCCGCTGCAAATGTATATTTTGAACTGTGTATTTTTTCGCTGTGTGTGTATTTAAAATGGATTTTCGGTATTTTGCAAACTTGGGTTATTTCGTTAAACCCTTTTTCCTAAACTATTTTATCGGTACGTATAAGTGGTGGCTTAACGTACATTTTGAAACTGTCGAGATTTGGCATTTCGCCTTGTATTTTCAAATATTATTTGATGACGGTATTTGAGAACTATATTTTGGAAAATATTTGAGTATTTAAAATATTGCCGTCTTTGCCTCTTTGGCGTGTTTTTAAATGTTTGCGAAAATGAGTTTTAGTCTGATGGGTTCCGGCGCGGGGCCAACGGCGCTGTAATATTCCCGGATGATTTTGAGGGTGTTACAGAAGATGGCATCAGAGCTTTGGGTTTTGTGAAACCCGAGCATGTGTGTTATGTGGCTCTACCAGTACGGTAGTAGCGTGGCTTTTGAAAATGATTTTCTGACTTTTCAGTCAAACTGATTTTTGGAGGTTCCAAAATTTTTGAGATATTTGCAAATTGCTATTTGTGATATTGATGTGTGTTGGTTTTGTGTTGAGACTTTCATATGGAAATCGTGTGCTAGTATCACGGGAGATCATCGGCTTCACGCACCAGTAAGTATATTGTTTTGGTTATTCATTTGTGGCAACGATTGATTACTTTTGTGATGAGTTGGAGATTTTGGATTGATTTGTTGTTTGTGACAGGGTTGCAAGTTTCGAGGACGAAACTTATTTTAAGGGGGGTAGTATGTAATACCCGGATTTTCAGTATAAATTTTTCGCGTTATTTTATCTGAGATATACTGGATAGCTTGGTGTCTATACAGTATGGATAAAATAATTTGAGGACTGAGACAGTTGTATTTGTACAATTGACGTTATTGGTTGACAGTTATAATTGAGGATATCGTGCATCAGTTGTTTTAAATTTTGATATCGGGTATATCATATGGGAATGTTATTGAATTGAGTTTATGTATTCAGTATGCCGTATGTTCGAATTTTGTATGCCGAGACATTGGACAAGAATGGATGAATATGGCTAAGTATAGCCACGTTAGCGCACGCTAAGAGGTTTGTATTACGTACGCTAAGGAGGACCCCTAACATACGTAAGGTATTCTGGATAAGGTTCGGAAGGTGGCTGATAACACTCATTTTTACACATATTTTCTGCAAAGCTTTTCCGGATTTTAAGATCCTAAAATGTGTAGAATTGTGTCGTTTGTGCTCATATTATGTTTATTGGACTCGATCACACTTGGGTACGTTTTATTGATTTTATAGGTATTTTATGGATATTAATCAAGTAAGAACGAAGTCTCCAACTCCAATACATATCAAGCCATGCGGAAACGAAAGATCGAGCCGAAAAAGAAGGAAAAACGGAGTCAAAACGGACCAACATTGATTCGGCCGTGTCATTTGACCCGGGCCGTATCACTTGCTCGGCCGTATCAACTGACATGGTCAAGTTCCTTGTCCAGAACCTTTTGCTGTTTCTAGAGCACTATGACACGGGCCGTGTCATTTGACACGGGCCGTGTCACTTTTCGGTGGAAAATCACCTTTTGACATTTTTGCAAGATTTGAACAAGAAAATGTGGCTTCTTGGGGTTGATAAAAGGCCTTGGATCAGGAAAAAGAAGGATATTCTGATTTGGAGAGTCTTTGAGAGTTGGTGAGAGAAGAAAAAAACACAAGATTGAGAAAGAAACTTACCAAAAGAAGGAGACTTTGAAGGAAGAAAAAGGAAGAACACCTCAAGAACACTTGCAGGCTTGATCCGAGTTCACTCAAAACACCATCCGAGTTTTATCTTCTTCCTATCTTTTATTCACTTTGTTATTTTATTTAGCATGAACATGATGAACATGATGATTATTTCATTACCATGTCCGGCTAAACTCGTTAGATTTCGGGCAAGGGAGTACGTTGATTTGTTATGGTTTTGAGGGATTGATGATTATTTATATCTAGTGTGATTTCTCTATAAAATACTTGGTTTTAATTCATGTTAGCACACTTGATCAATGTTTTTACATGTTTAACTTAATTGCTCATAATTCGAGAGAAGAGGGCATTAATAGGTTTCGAGTATTTGACGTAGTAAATTACGAGATTGAAAAATCGGTGGTAAGCTATGATGGTATTAAATCTTATGAATGTTTTGGAGTTAGATAATTTATAGTAAACGGAGACGTTGTTATAATTTGTTTAATCTACGTTTTAATGCATCTCGAGAGGGATTTTAGAATATTGTTGTGATTATCATTTTGGAAATGCACTTAGAACTTTTTGGAATCAATCCCGACTAAACTTAGTAATCAATGGAAACCTAGCCTTGGAATATACCTTTCTAAACTCTTTAAATTCTCTTTAATTCGGATATTTTCATTTGTTTAAATTATTTGTCATCATTTTATTTTATTTCGTTAAACATTCATCCACCTTTCGATCGTCTAGATAAAACCGGAATCATTATTATCTAGTACTCAACACAATACGAATATTTAGTCTCTGTGGAATACGACCTTGCTCGCCACTTTCTACATTTACTCCGTACACATGCTGATTGTTTTAAAAATATAGCGAACAAGTTTTTGACGCCGTTGCCGGGGACTAATTTATTTTTATTAGTTTTGATATTACGATAAGTGTTTCCGGCCTTACTTTAGACAAAAAAATTTCAGTTTTGTTTTATTTTGTTACTTGCGTATTGTTTTTGGTCGTGTTGCAGGACGTACATGATCAACCGCTCCTCTCGAGAACCTTTGGAAAACTTTATTCCCGAAGTAGAGGCATTTGCTCGAAGAACAAGTGTTGCTGCACGGAAATTACGAAGGGATCTATCTGACGAAATGGAAAGAGCGGGAGACATGATTGCCGACATGGGCAATGATAATACAATAGCCCACAATCCAAACAATGGAGGCGTACGGGCTGAGCAGCCCGCAGTTCGAATTCAATCGATTCGGGACGGATTTCGGCCGAGGCTTGACCAAATTATGGGGGAATTTCTCATATTCCTATCAACGTACTAAATTTTGAATTGAAGCCTTCATTAATATCGATGGTTCAACAGAATCAATTTGGTGGATTCGCCACAGAAGATCCGCACGCCCATTTATTCCACTTTATTCAAATTTGTGACACCATAAAAATAAATGGGGTGTCGAACGATGTAATAAGATTGAAGCTATTTCCGTTCTCCTTGAGAGAGAAGGCTCGTAGTGTAACACCCCCAATCCACTCAGGGATATTACACGCCGTAGAACCTTTCCTCAAGGATCTACCAGGCTGGTAACAACATCGAACAACTCGATAATGCCTTTAAGGCTAAAAATGACTCAGTAGACCGATTTGATCTTTCAATAAAAATATACAACTCAATTACAACGCATGCCCACGCAGGGGTCAAAATACGACGAACTCCCGTACAACGGGGAAAAAATACTGCAGCGGAAATAAAGTACAACTGAACCAATGCACAACGTACGGTTCCACATGTGATTAGTATCGATCATCTTTCATCATCCTTCGTGCCGACCCTGTGTTATGCTCCCAAAACCTGAATGCAAAAACAGACATCCACCCCCCGAATACTCGGGGGTTAGCAAAACTCCACTGTTTTGCTAGTGCAAGTATAAAATACGAAGACAAGCCATACATATCATACTCCAAAGACTTAGAAATCATAAACATACTTCCCGAGGTACATCACTTGATCAAAACGGTTAAATCGACAGATAGGGGTAAACCCGATATAAATCTTGTAAAAACACTTCACGTTCTCGGGAGTTTTGAAAACATTTGGGACTTTAAGAATTCTCAAACCTTTCAAAAACATTTAGGGACACAGCCCAAAAGTCATTTTCCCAAAACATAAATTCGATAACAACACATGGGGTCCATGACCCGATCATACCATAACAACCTGTTTCCACAGATTATTCGCGTCCCGTGCTAGCAAGCCACGGACCTCAGATGCTCCCGTAGAACAAACCCGAGTGAATAACCCACAGGGAAACTATATCAAATCACATGTCACCGTAACCGCAGTCACGTGACTACAAGCACAGATACGTACATAACCAAACCACAACCATAAGTTATCCCGGCATCGCACTAACAAGCTACGAACCTCGGAGTCCCCGCAAGACATACCCGATGATAACCCCATCAGTTATCCCGGCATCGGGCTAACAAGCCACGAACCTCGGAGTCCCCGCAAGACATACCCGGTGGATAACCCTACGGTCACGCCCGACCCATACTAGCAAGTATGGATCCCGGAGATTCAACAATCCTACCTGGAGGCACATCACATACAACAATCACATAACAATGAGCAGAACATCCAGCCAAGCAACACTTAAACATCACAACCTCCTTTAAAAGGAGTAACAACTAATATCACACACATTACGTTCTTACCGAACAAGTACACATAACATTACGTAATTCCCGGCAAAGGATTACGGTCTATTAAACTCACTCAAAGTGATCATAGCATCTTTCAACATACAAAACCAACACACATATTCCGAGAACACATATATTCACGAAGTACACGAATTATCGTTGAAAGACAACATTTCTCGAGAACATACCGATCCTGTTTTACGTTCATTAAACATTGGGCTTCGCATAAAATCATTTATCAATAATTATGCCTACGAAACATGAAATGTATGGACAAGATACTTGCCTCGATACCACGAGCAACCGAACAACGAACGGACACGGTCGGATAGTTCTCGAGCTTCCAAAAACGACCAAGGATTCGGCAATCCCACAAATACTACGAAAATAACATCACCACGAATCAATAACACTAATCGAAATCCGAAACGATCCTAAAAACAACAAGGATCTAAGTGTTCTCAAAGAAATCAAGAATCGTTGATCCGGGCGATAAAAATCGATGAACGGTTAACAAAATCTGAAGATTACGGTCAAGACAAACAAGAACACACAACCGATCGGATGAGATCGGTTAAGAATCACAAATCCAAGGAAAAACCCCAAATTCAAGAAACTAGGGTTCTAAGAAGAGATTACCTTGATTTGGACCAAGAAGACGATTAGATGTTGTTAAACACCTATAAATCCGCTCGAAGATGAAGTTAGAAGAAGAAGATCGCTCAAAATCGCCTCTAGAGCTCACTCCCGTCGGAAGGGATGAAGAAAAGTGAGCAGTGACGAAGTGAAGCCTGTTGTCCAGTATTTATACTGGACAGTCATTAGCGTGCGCTAACCAGACAACATTAGCGCGTGCTAACGAGGTCAACGCCCAGAATTTAACGAATAACATTGTTAGCGTGCACTAGGCCCATGAGCGTAGCGCGCGCTAACGGGTCACGAAACCAGTCCAGTGGCCCCTGGACAAAACTGCACCTACCGGGTAGCGTGCGCTAGAAAGAAGAAAGAGCGTACGCTAAGCAGTCGATAGCGTGCGCTAGCTATCGACCTTAGCGTGCGCTAACAAAGCCTCATCCCGATCCGGTAGCTCTGGATCGCTCTGGATCGCCGCTAGCGTGCGCTACACATTCAGTAGCGTGCGCTAACCACAACGCCGTAGCGTGCGCTATGCCACAAGCATTAGCGTGCGCTACACCACAAAATCCCAGAAACTCACATAGTAATCCGAAACGCCTCCAAACACATGTCCCAACAAGCCATACCTAAACATGGCACAAAATTCCAACGATGGGGACAATAACAATCCGATAAAACCCCGAAAACTCAACGAATCCAGGACAAAATCTCGGGTATTATATTCTACCCCCCTTAAAAGAAGTTTCGTCCCCGAAACTTAACATAGGACGATCAATGCAAAATAATTCCAGATGACATAAGCTATTCGTTGCCAACAGCTTGTAACGAATCACATGCAGCACGTGGTTGCTACCATGCATGTCGCTACGCCAGAATGATAACGAAATGCAACGAACAAAAATCAATACGGTTGACCAGCCCGAACAGTACGTCAATCAAAATGCGATCCTATCGCTGAAAAAAATGCGAAATTCTACACACAAGGATTGGAAGATCGAAAACGAAGTTAATCTCCCGAACTCAAGGAAATTACGAAGGAATCTAAACATTCAGAAATCACGATACAAGACCAACAAGACTGAGACAGCAAGCGATCGAACCACAACGATCGAGACACATCGGTCGAACAATCATATTCGAATCACGACGGACGACAAAATCAAATAACCATTCCGAAGTCTACACCTCGACTCTAGACAATAGGTGGTCAGGTAAAAATGACAAAATATGCATTAACATACGACCCATGGGAATGGAGTCAAATTCGGAAAAAGTGACAAAGAGAACGAATTTCTCCGAAACAGTACCACAACTCGTCCAACAATGAAAAGTGAAGAATAGAACGAGTCCAGAAAATATCAACGAGCACAAACGAGTCGATAAGACTGGACAACAGAAATTTAACAATCTGATTCACTTCTAATGAAAGAAGTTTATCTCCAAAATATCGAAACAACAAAGCAAGGGAATAACATAACAAACAACTGATAGGCTAAGCCACTCAGGGGATTCTCGGAGTCGATCCTGATATCAGTGCTCAAGTCTTTGCCTCGGAAGGCTCGGTGTCCAACTCACAAAACTGAACCCGGTGTCCAACTCACAAAACTGAACCTGGTGTCCCTCGAGTCCGCACCTGTAACACGTTACTGGCGGAGATGGACAATGTGCACGAACATGTCCCGCCACATTACAGTTAAAACATCTCCTAGCTTTACCAGGAGTCAGAGCAGACGACTTGGAACTCTCAGTTCCACGCATCGAGCGATGGATCTTCACAGCGGAAAGGCTACGACATTGAAAACTAGAAACACCAACTCCTGCACCGTCCACACGGTCATCGGACTTCCTCTGCTTCTTCGACTCGGGCACACGCTCCGACGATAACGAAGCTAGTTCACGGGCTAATGCTCGATCTTGGTAGTCCCTCAACGAAGTGCAAGTGAGTCCCGACATATACACGCGAATCTCTGGCTTCATTCGTCTGTCAAAATGAAAGATCCTCTCTTCCTCAGTTCTCACCCGATCTCGCACATAACTGAGTTGTTTGCTATAGTCGATGATAGCCTGTGACACTGAAATATCTTGCGGTTCTGCCAAATAAAATTCGTGAATCCTCTGCTCTCTAATCGGTTTCGGACAGAACTCAGCTTCCATAAGTGCCTGGAACTCCGCTCACGTGACATCACGATCACGAGGCTTAACAGCTTCCCACCAATTAGCGGCATCTTTGTCAAGAAGGTACTGCGTAATAGGTACCTTCCGCTCTTCAGGACAATCGATAGCCTCGAATATCTTTCCCAACTGGAAAATCCAACATCCCAGCCCAACGCATTCGCAACACCGGCAAATCGAGGGGGATTTATACGAATTACCTCCCGAAGCCACTGATTTGCACCAGTGTTCTGAGTCACATCTGTAATGCGCTAAACTGCCTGAGTCAACTGAGTCATCTGTGTAGCTACCTGCTGTAAAATAGTAGCGACACCGATACCGGCATCATCACCGGCAGCATGATCTCGACCACGTGTCTGATTGCCACGACCACGACCTCGGCCCCTCGGCATACTGAATAAGTAATCACTCAGCACAACAGAAAAATCATAACACATACCACATACAACGGTTTCCATCGTAGAGCAACACGCATACTAAAATCGTAGCAACGACGGTATCGTTCAGCGATCTCAACAGCCCGAACGAGAACCAGCACATAATCACAAAACATCATGGAACAATCACACATATACTGTAACACCCCAAACTAGGTGGATATTACAGTGCCGTGGACCCCCTACTGGGACCCACCAGGTGAATGAAAACTGATGAATTAAATAATATAATTGTAGTACGGAACCACATTATATTACCACATACTCCGATGAGGAGCTTAAATACAATACACCAGGACAATACAGAATACTAGTATATTTTATGTGAAGATAAAATACACCACCCTGAATAAATAAACATCTCAAACGGAATTTGCAGCGGAAATACAATTGACGGAAATAATCGACATGATCGAAATGATCAAATAATCGAAATAACCTAAAGACTGGGCCCCTACTAGTATCACTGACTCGTCACGCCAACATGCTCTTACCGTGTCTTTGCCTTGCCGTGACTGAAACAAAATCCCCAACGGGCCGGGCCATACGTAACAACAATCATCAAGGGTTGAAAATACACAAACATGATATATCTGAAGTTATGAAATATCCTTAGTTATGAATTACGCTGAAGAGGAGTATCATAGTACGCCCGTAGTGTTCTGTGCAAGTGTACAAGACGGATGACCGGACACACCCGTCCTTGTACCTAATTAGTCTCACGGAGTTAATCTTTACCGTGTGCACAGACCAATATATCACTCCCAATACATGGTCATCACGTGCCCGACTAAAAATTCCACACATCCGCACCCGGCCACGCAATATGAACCCAGAAGGTCATATGAACGAGAATGACCGTAATGAATATCAATGAATAAATAATAATCTGACAAAGTCAAGAATGACTCACCGAGATGAGAGTAATAATGAAGTGATTGATAGTTTCAATGAAATGATTGGAACCGCCGTTCCTCGTTAATAAAGTGCTTATTCAACAATTACAAGTCTCAATATGATTAATACAATGATGAATGAGTTATGATTATGAATGATCAACAACAAAAGGAATGAATATCCTTTTAACCGAGTAAGAATTAACTTACTCAACACCGTGACAATTATCCTTCCACGAACGTCCTAATTGAGATATCGGTCGCTCGAACAACCTTGAATAAATACAATTACCAACAATCCGTTCAATACACGAATCAAACACGAATATAACGAAATCAAAACGTCGATACGATAAAACCAAGTTCATTGGGGCATTATATCGAACACTTAGTGGCCAACCTCGATTGTTCATAACCAAACTTCAAAAATACCAACATCAAATCCCCAAGAAGTGTTTCAAACCAACAAAACATCTCCAATACGATCAATAATCCATTATGAATATCCAAAATCGTGATTTCAACAACAATTAATCGAAAACCCCTAAATCCAACACAATATTCAAAGTGTTCTTGAATAATCCCTCAATAGTCCAATGAATAATCGAACATATCCATAATCATACGTATATCACTTCATACAACATGATCTTAACATCCAAAACATCATATCTCAACACAATCGAAAATCCAAGAGGTTTGATGAAGATTACCTTTGAAGATTCAAGCACTATGATCCGAAGAAATTGCGATAGATCGATGATCTGAGCTTCACAACCGAATGAAAATGATTAAAATCCACACTCAAGTGATAGGTGATGAAGATCCTCTCCCTCAAGCCTCTCTCTCTCGTATGTAAGTGAAAGAATGGAAGGAATGAGCTGAAATGCTCAAAAAACGAAATTATAGGGGTTGACTGCCCTGTGTGCCGCGGCCCAGCCGAAGTGTGCCGCGGCACAGGGCCAAAATTGCGCCCAGTGGTCTGCAGTGTGCCGCGGCCCTGCCGGAATGTGCCGCGGCACTGACTCGGCAGTGTGTCGCGGCCCTGCCGGCATGTGCCGCGGCATTGACTCGGCAGTGTGCCGCGGCCCTGCCGGCATGTGCCGCGGCACCCGGTACAGACGGTTTTGGCCGATGATGCAATACGAGTGTGCCGCGGCTTGAACAGGTGTGCCTCGGCAGTGACTCGGCAGTGTGCTGCGGCCCTGCCGGCATGTGCCGCGGCACCCGGTACAGGCTGCTCGGCCAAAAACTGAAAAATGAGTGCCTGAGCTATTTCGACCATAACTCCCTCGTCCGGACTCCGATTGACTCACTGTTTGAACCATTGGAAAGCTAACTCGATGCTCTATAATATTGCAAAGATTCAGAATTTTTGGAGTTTCCAATAATTAATGGTGATCTAACAAAGTCGAACTCATATGTGGAAAGTTGAAACAATGAACAATAACGATACACAACTCGAAGTTATTCCGAACAGTGAACACGGATGAATGAACATGATTGATGAATGATTATTAATGAGTGAAAATCTACTGAGTGACAATCACCGAATGAAACTACTGAATGATAATGACTGAATTACAACCGGGTATTACATACACCCCCCCTTAAAAGAGTTTCGTCCCCGAAACTAAGGGTCAAATAAATTGGGATAACTCTCCCGCATACTGTCCTCGGTTTCCCAAGTAGCCTCTTCGACTCCGTGTCTAGACCACTGAATCTTGACCAAAGGAATCGACTTATTCCTCAACTGTTTGATTCGCCGCTCTAAGACTCGTATGGGACGCTCCTCATACGATTGATCATCAGCGATCTCGATTTCGTCGAACTGAAGTATGTGACTCGGGTCGGCAACATACTTCCGTAACTGAGAGACGTGAAACACATTATGAATTCGGCTCAATCTCGGAGGTAAGGCTAAACGATAAGCTAGCTCGCCTACTCGTTCCAAAATCTCAAACGGTCCAATAAATCTCGGACTCAACTTTCCCCGTTTTCCAAAACGGAAAATACCTCGGCTCGGGGATACTTTGACCAAAACGTGGTCACCCGTCTCGAACTCTAGTGGTCGACGACGATTGTCTGCATAAGATTTCTGTCGACTCTTAGCGGTCAACAAACAACTCCTGATCAAAGCTACCTTTTCACGGGCGGCTATAAGCATATCGGGCTCGGTGCTGATTGATTCTGATAATTCGTCCCAACACAAGGGAGATCGACAACGACGACCGTACAAGTCCTCGTAAGGCGCCATCTTGATCGAAGCATGCCAACTATTATTATACGTGAACTCGATCAATGGTAGTTGGGCTTCCCAATCGTCTTTCCAATCGAGGACGCATGCCCTCAACATGTCCTCTAATGTCTAAATAGTTCTCTCTGATTGTCCGTCGGACTGAGGATGAAAAGCGGTACTGAGATTAAGCTGAGTTCTCATAGCACGATGAACTGATTTCCAAAAATGAGACACAAACCGTCCGTCACGATCGGAAACGATACTTTTAGGAGTACCGTGCAGTCTCACTATCTCCTTGATGAACAGCTGGGCAAGTCTCTCGGGACCCCAAGTATCCTTAATCTCAAGGAAATGAGCTGATTTAGTTAAGCGGTCCACAATCACCCAGATCGCATTCATGCCACGACGACTCGTCGGCAAACTCGTGATGAAATCCATAGAAATGTCTTCCCACTTCCACTCGGGAATAGGGAGAGGTTTCAGCATACCCGCCGGTCACTGATGTTCTATCTTGACTTGCTGACAGGTTAAGCATCTCGAAACAAATTCCGCGACTTCTCGCTTCATATTACTCCACCAGTAATTTTGTTTCAAATCTTTATACATCTTGCTAGACCCCGGGTGAACAGAATAACGGGTAGCATGAGCTTCTCTTAAAATTGAGTTTTTCAACTCATCATTCGCCGGTACACACAACCGATTCTTAAATATCAAAAGTCCATCCTCGTGGATCACGAATCCAGGGGCTTTCCCCTGAGCCACATCCTCACGGATGCGCAACAATGCTGGGTCTGAACCCTGATTCTCCCTGATTGCATCCTCAAGAGATGATGAAATCTCTAACATACAAAGCTGTCCCTGAACTCGTTGAAGCCAGACCTCGATCTCGGGTCTAAGGAATTCTTGTTAGAGCTCCTTCTGAATTGTTAAACGAGCAAGCATCTGCTCCTGGACGGACTTACGACTCAAGGCGTCGGCGACAACGTTCGCCTTCCCCGGGTGGTAAAGGATCTCGATATCATAATCTTTGATTAGTTCCAACCACCGCCTCTGTCGCATATTTAACTCCTTCTGAGTAAATATATACTTCAAACTCTTGTGATCGGTGAAAATCTGACAGGTGACGCCATAAAGGTAATGACGCCAGATTTTCAAAGCGAACACCACGGCTGCTAGCTCCAGGTCGTGGGTCGGATAATTAACTTCGTAAGGTCTCAATTTCCGTGAAGCATAGGCAATAACCTTCCCATTCTGCATGAGCACGCATCCGAGACCCTGTCCGGACGCATCACTATAAACCACAAATCCTTCCGTCCCTTGCGGCAAGGAAAGCACAGGTGCTGACATTAACCGGCTCCTGAGTTCCTCAAAACTCCGTTGACACGCATAGGACCACGTGTATTTCTTATCATTTCGCAAAAGGTTCGTCAATGGTTGAGCAATTTTGGAAAATCCTTCCACAAACCGCCGATAATAACCGGCTAATCCGAGAAAGCTTCGGATTTCCTTAACATTCTTCGGAGGTAACCAATCTTGGATAGCCTCCGTCTTATGAGGATCAACACGCACCCCCTCCGATGAAATTACATGCCCGAGAAAAGTCACTTCGGACATCCGGAACTCGCATTTGGAAAACTTTCCATAAAGTTGCTCTCGTCTCAACACGTCGAGAACCTGATGAAGATGAACCTCGTGTTCCTCTCGGTTACGAGAATAAATCAAAATGTCATCGATGAAGACAACAACAAACTGATCCAAAAAGTCGATGAAAACCCAATTCATTAACTCCATGAATACCGCAGGTGCATTAGTTAGCCCGAACGGCATAACTACGAACTCATAATGACCATAGCGTGTTCGAAACGCCGTCCTCGCGATATCCGACTCTCGAATCCGCAACTGATGATATCCAGATCTTAAGTCGATCTTAGAAAATACTGAAGCTCCTGAAGTTGATCCAAAAGATCATCGATACGGGGTAAAGGATACTTATTCTTGATCGTCACCCTGTTCAACTCCCGATAATCAATACATAAGCGGAATGAACCATCCTTCTTCTTGACAAACAACACTGGTGCTCCCCACGGGGACGCACTCGGTCGGATATAACATTTCTCGAACAATTCCTCAAGTTGATTCTTCAACTCCCGCATTTCGGTCGGGGCCATCCGGTACGGTGCCTTCGATATTGGAGATGTACCGGGCTCCAACTCAATCGTGAATTCCACATATCTCTGTGGAGGCAAACCAGGTAACTCGTCTGGAAATACATCGGCATATTCTCTCACGACCGGAATATCCGTCAACATTATTGGTGACTTCTCGGTTTTGGTCATATAGCACCAATAACCAACACACCCCTGATTGAGTAACCTCACTGCTTTCATCAAATTAATAACTCTTCCAGAACAGTTGGGATTACCTCCCTGAAACACACATTCGACCCCATCGTCTGAAATGATAGTGACCATACGCTTACGGACACTAATGATGGCATCATAATGATCCATCCAATCAATACCCAAGATGACGTCGTCCCTCGGCAAATCTACTACGATTAGGTCCGCTGGCCATACACGGCCATGAAGCTGAATCGGACAATTCTGAATCTCACGATTTCCGATAATTCGCTTACCATCAGGTAGACCAATGACATAAGGCTCACAACTAGTAGCACTACCCAGACGTAGTTACTCAAACATGACTCGGAAATGAATGAATGCGATGCACCAGTATCAAAAAGGGTACACACAGGTTGAGATAGAATATCGAGTGTACCTGAGATCATCTGAGCCTCAGGATCGTCGGTCTTCTTCATCTCATAAATTCGGGGCTTGCTAGTCCCGGCACCGGACGCTCCCGTCTGATGGCTAAAAGCTCCACCTTTATTCGCTCCTGTCGTCTTGAATGATGCAGACTGAGTGGCCTGATTCTGAACGGCTGACTGCTTCGGGGTCTGAGATGACGCCGGAGTAGGTTTGGAGTCCCTACAGCAAAAACGGGCCTTATGCCCAACAATTCCATAATTATGGCACGTGACAGACTGTCTCGGACACTTGGTGCTGACATGACCAAGATCCCCACAGTTATAACAGGTGATGGCCGAACTGGCCGCTCATGACTGAGATTCCGCGGGTTTAGACGTCACAGGAGGTCGCTCAGAAAAAGCAGAGCCCGCACGAGGTTTCTTGAAGGTTGTCTGACCGCCTTCAGACTGATTACGATTCTTAGATTTCTTGCTAGCAGACGAAGGTTGCTGCTTAGCAATCTCTTTAGCAGTAAGCTCATAGGTAAGAGCTTTCTCAATGAATTCGGCCAACGTGGTGCAATTATGATTAAGCAATTGTAGTCTCATACGGGATTTCAGCCTCTTGCTGAAATACTTAATCTTATCCGCCTCGGAATGAATGATAGATGAGGCGAACGGAAGAAGTTCCTGAAATTTCTTGGCAATGGCGAGAACATCCTCGTCTGCTGAGGGGTCGGGAGTGAGTAATTCTGACAGCTTGGCCTCTCTGAGTGGGGCCGGATAATATCTCTCCATCATGAGAGTTTTGAACTGATCCCAAGTACATGATCCTTCGGTGGGCTTCAACGACAACCACCATGAATGTGCGCTCTTACCCAGGTAGTAAGCCGCAACTGAAACTTTGTGCCCTTCAGGACACTCTACCATAGCAAATAACTTCTCGAAATGTTCGAGCCAATGAACAATATCCGCCGGCTCAGATGAGCCTTCAAAAGTAGGTGGCCTTTGGCGAGAGATGTCGCCAATGATACTGCTCACATTCCTCTCTTGCCTCTGAGGTGGCGGCGGAGGAGCCTGTTGATTTTGATTGACTGAGTTATGCATCGTCTCCATCAGCTGTGCCATCTGGGTCATTTGGGCCATCATGCCCTGCATAAAAGCGAGTGGGTCAACCCGAACACCTTCTGACTGAGCGGTGTCCCGGGTACGACTCCCCGATAGAGAATGATCACGTCCAGGTGAATGAGTAGCAGCGTCGCTGCTAGCTGAATTAGCATTATTCCTCACATTCGCACGTGTATTCACACGAGCTCTCGAGATTCGGCCTGCTCCACGGCCTCATCCTCCATGTCCTCTTCTTGCCCTCTCCATACTGAAGGAGGAAAGTCACATGATGATTAAATCTCCCGCATGAATATCACGTTATGATTACGTCATTAAATAATGAAAATGAGCATACACGTTCTAACACAGTGATTATATGAATGATTAACTGAGGTGACATGATTATCTGATGAAATTATTGAAATGATTATCTTGTACATGTTAACAAGATTAATGATATGATCTTCCTGATCAACAACTGAGTAATGAAATGAATTGAGTGATTAACGAGTTAACATGACCGTCCTGGTCAAAATGAAAATGATGATTGAGGATTGTTAACTGATGAATTATGAATGAATGATTATTGCCAGAAATTATACCATGGCGTTAGAAATCTTACAGTTCTTGGTCTGATTGGCTCGGCATTTGCACAGGTCACACGTGACGCGAAAGTCCAATGACACTAGTCCGATGACGATGATTTCAAATGAGACATGACTCGGAAGGTAGTATTCAAAACCACGCTCCGATACCAACTCTGTAACACCCCAAACTAGGTGGATATTACAGTTCCGTGGACCCCCTACTGGGACCCACCAGGTGAATGAAAACTGATGAATTAAATAATATAATTGTAGTACCGAACCACATTATATTACCACATACTCTGATGAGGAGCTTAAATACAATACACCAGGACAATACAGAATACTAGTATATTTTATGTGAAGATAAAATACACCACCCTGAATAAATAAACATCTCAAACGGAATTTGCAGCGGAAATACAATTGACGGAAATAAGTGACATGACTGAAATGACTGAAATAACTGAAATAACCGGAAAGACTGTGTAATACCCGTACTTTTTGTAAATCTCCTACTCTTGTGCTTTGTAATTTTTACGCTCGTGTAAGTGTTTGGCAAGCTTATATTGATCTTGGAACTCTTGTCAATTGGATTTACCCCTTTTCTTGTTCGGATCGCCGCTGTTTTCGGATCCTTGATGCGATTATACTACCTTCGTGTAATGGGTAGCGCACGCTACGCACACCTTGTAGCGCACGCTAATTTAGTTAGGGTAGCGCACGCTATCCGTTATAATTAGCGCACGCTACTAGTGTATTGGAGGCGGACACCCGGTAGCTACCGGATCGAAAGGGAATTCTAGCGTACGCTAGGTGTGACCGTAGCGTACGCTATATTTTGGTGGTAGCGCACGCTACGTTACTAGAGTAACGTGCGCTAAAGAGAGTAGAGCCGGGGACGGTAGGTTCTGGATCGACACCGACTACCAAGTAGCGCACGCTATTAGAAATAACTAGCGCACGCTAATTGAAGTCACTAGCGCACGCTATGAGCAGGTGTTAGCGTACGCTAACGAATCGGCAGGGTTACTGGATTGCCTGGTGAGTCCGATAGCGCGCGCTATTTTTCAGGCTAGCGCACGCTAGTCCCTATTTAGTATAAATAGGACATTTCCGTTCCCAAATCGTCATTTCTACCTACCTTCACCTCCTTGGGCGATTCTAGGCGATTCCGGCGATTTCGAGGAGTTCTTCAAGCTGCAATTATCTAGCAACATCTTTGAGTTTCTAGTTCGGATTTATCAACGTTTAATCCTCTCCGCCGCTCCAAATCAAGGTAAAATTCTCACAACCCTAGATTTTCGGGATTTGGGGATTTTCCATCCGATTTCTTCGATCCAGCTTGTTGTTGTGTTAGAATATACCGATTACGAGTTATCTACTTTGGATACATGTTTTCCTACGGATTTATTGATATATTTAGGAGTTCTTGAGTGTTTGGGATATTTGACTTGCGATTCACTATCCAAGAGAATTATTCCCGGAACACATGTATCGGGGTAGTAAATTCGGGTGATTACAACTTATATTCATACCGATGGGGTTTTGATAATTGAATTACGAACTTGTCTAGGTTCGGAGTTGTTGAATCCTTCGATCTTGGTACCTTGTCGTTTGTACCCTCTCCTCTCGTTTCCAGGCAAGTGATTCTTGTGAAAGTTATGTTCTTAAATGTAAAAAGTAATGCATGTGATTGTGAGAGTTGCTTTCGTTCACTCCGAGAGGACCCGACGAGGTCGAGGAGGGTTCCGCTTATGTCGGTTCCGTGAACATTTGGGTTAGCCACTCCAAGATGATCCGACGGGGTCGAGGAGGGATTCGCGCATTGTCGAGTCCACGGTTAATCAAGAGATATCATCATTTTCAAATATGTTTGGATAATTGTATTTTCCGGAAAATCATTATCATGGCTTTGATTTGGTGCATATGCTTTTATGTATAAGACTTGACATTTCACTTGTAATACTTGCCCTAACCCCTCTCGTTTGGGGAAAATTACTTTTGTGTTTTTCAGGTCCTAAGGAACCTTACGAGCGAGCCGGACGATACGATGAGGATGGCGAGGCGTGATACTGTGGCTAGTTGTGTTCTACTTTGTTTGGTCGTTGTTCTCTTCGGTCCATTTTATCCTTGTAATAATAATTGGTACTCGAGTACTTTAGGAAAGTCCTTTTCCATTGTTGTACAACTTCTTGTATTTCTTCATGGTATTGTTTGTCCGTGGTTGAACTTCCTTGGTTGTATCGAGTTTATTGATTCCCAAGTGGATTTTATTAAATTTAATACGTTGTGAGTGAGGTAAGCCTAGTGAATCCCGTGTCGGGATTTACTTACTGTGATATTCTCCGAATATCTCGGGGTGTTACGAATTTGGTATCGGAGCTTAGGTTTATGGATACCTAGGTCCGGATTGTTGGGTCTAAATGTACTATTCCAAGGACACATCATGTATCATTGCCGTCATCTCGTACGACCGTACTCGTAAGTTCCCTATCTTATTTACCCTCTTCATTCACTTACTATCATTCGATTATGGGACATGAGAAGTCCATATTATAGATGGCATATCTTTGAGCTATTCTTATGATTAAACTTACATACTTCTTTAGAATGTCAACTGTAGAGGACGTGGACGCGGCCGTGGTCGTGGTCGTGGCCGAGGGCGTGGAGCACCGGTGGAGCGGCCATGTCCTCACTCGGTAGAAGGCTCGGCTACGCCAGCTTGTCGGACTCTATTCAACCTAGCACCGTAGTCATCAGAACCGTCACCGGCCTGGGAACTTCTATAGGAGCCAACCGGATGTGGGTGTTGCCACCATATCGCAGCAAGTGGCGAACCAAATGGCTCTTTTAACCCAAAGCATACTAACCAACCACCTCCTATCGACACTGGGGATGAGAAGTGGTTACAAGATGTTGTTCGTATGCGCCCTCCCCAATTTGTTGGTGCAAATGATCCGATCGGTTGGGAGGATTGGATTAATGAGATGAATAAAGTTTTCATGGCCGTGAATTGTCCAGAGGCACGTAAGGTGCCAGTTGCCCAGTACTTCCTATCAAGGGATGCGGCTAACTGGTGGCAAGCTGTTGCACCTCAGGATCGTGAGGTTTCATGGGACGAGTTTAAGGAATTGATGGAGGCCGAGTTCTGCCCGTGGCCTGTTCAGGAGGCCAGGATTCGAGCCTTTTATGAAGCTAAACCCCAGGATGTCCCTGTATCTCAGGCGATCATTGAATACAACCGTAAACTCAACCATGTGAAAAATCAAGTGAGGGAAGAGAGAGATAGAATTCGTCACTTTGACATGCGAATGAAGCCAAAAGTTCGGCACTATATGTCGGGCTTCGCTTGCGCCACATTGAAGGAGTATCAAGATAGGGCACTAGCCTATGATATGTCCTTCACTACTACCGAAACGACAAGTGAGAGTAAGAAGCAGAAGACCACTGGAAAGTTTTCTAGCGGTAGAGGTGGCAACCCGCGGGGATCGCAGTCGGCAAGCTATACAACCAAAGGGTCTACCCGTGCATCGGGAGGTAAACGGAATTTCAGAGCTGGTGCTAATGCGTCCAACCGGGTTGTGACATGTTTTAATTGTGGCCAGCAGGGCCATATCAATCGTGATTGTGGTCTACCCCCATTGAAGTGTTTTAATTGCGGCCAGGAAGGCCACAGAGCCATGTACTGTACGGAAGAAGAAACCCCACTTGGAACTCAGGCAATAGCCCCTACGCCTGGAGAACCGAGTGTTAATCAGAAGTCATCCACGGGTCAACCATCCCAGAGTTACGGTCGAGGCAGAGGCCGTGGTCAGTCTGTTAGAGGGGGAGCTCCCAGTGCTGGTTCGGTGCAACCTCGTGTCTATGAGATGAGGAAAGCTGGAGATCCAGAGGCTACCGTGGCGACAGGTATCATTTCTCTTTTGTCTCATCCAGTTAGAGTGCTTTTTGATTCTGGTGCTTCTCATTCGTTCATCTCTTTGGATTGTGTGCGTCGATTGAATATTGAGGGCTTGTCTCCTTGTGAGTCCTTTGTGGTTAAGTTGCCCAGTGGTGATAGAATCGTGGGAGACAAGGAAGTTAGAGATTGTCCGGTGTTAATCTCTGAGAGAGTGTGGTTTTCGAATTTGATAGTCGTAGACATCGTTGATGAAGATCTAATCCTCGGTGACGATTGGCTCGATAGACATGGTGCGGTAATGAATTATCGCACGAAGATCATATCAATGTTAGCCAAAGACTGATCAACACCATTTTTGCGGGTACAAGAGGGGATGTCGAATTTTTGATTAGTGCCTTGAAGGTGACAAAACTTATTAGAAAGGGGTGTGTTGGATATTGGTGTTATGCCATGAAAGTCGAAGATGGGAAAGTTGAACTTCCTCGATTCCTATTGTAAGTGATTTTCCTGATGTTTTTCCGCATTTAATTACGGGACTACCACCGGGCGGAAGTTGAATTTACAATTGATTTGGAGTCAGGAGCAACCCCGATTTCTAAGGCACCGTATCGTATGGCACCTTCAGAAATGGAAGAGTTGAAGAAACAACTGGGAGAATTGTTGGATAAAGGGTATATTAGACCCAGTGCCTCGCCATGGGGTGCACCGGTCTTGTTCGTAAGAAAGAAAGATGGTTCACTACGTTTGTGTATTGATTATCGGAATCGAACAAAGTGACCATTAAGAATAAATACCCTTTGCCGCGTATCGATGATTTGTTTGATCAATTGCGGTGGAGCCGCGGTGTTCTCGAAAATTGATTTGAGGTCCTTACTATCAACTTCGCATTAAGGAATCCGACGTTCCTAAAAGCGCTTTACGAGGTATGGACACTATGAGTTTGTGGTTATGCCTTTTGGGTTAACCAACGCACCGCGATATTTATGCAATTGATGAATAAAATATTTATTGAGCATCTTGATAATTGTGTAGTCGTTTTTATCGACGATATTTTGGTTTACTCTCGAGATGAAGAGGAACACGCTCGGCATTTGCGATTGGTCCGAGATTTTGAGGACTCGGACCTCTATGCAAAGTTTTCTAAGTGTGAATTCTGGGTCAAGGAAGTCATGTTTCTCGGACATGTGATTTCAGCGGAAGGGGTTCGGTAGATCCCCGTAAAATTGAGGCGATGTTAGATTGGGCTCCACCCAGAACGTGAAGGAGGTTCGTAGCTTTTTGGGTCCGGCCGGATACTACCGGAGGTTCGTCGAGGGGTTCTCTAAACTTGCTCGACCACTTACTCAATTACTCCGGAAGTCCGAAAGGTTCGAATGGAATGAAGAGAGACAACGGAGTTTCAAGAGTGAAAAGGCGCCCGACTACCGCGCCGGTTTTAGCCCTACCTCGGGAGTCGGTGGGTATTCGGTTTATTGTGACGCATCGGGACAAGGACTTGGGTGTGTACTCTTGCGGATGATAAGACAATTGCCTATGCTTCACGGCAACTTAAACCGTATGAGCTGAATTATCCTACCCATGATTTGGAATTAGCCGTAGTGTTTGCAATCAAGATCTCAAGCGTCACTATTTGTACGGTTCTTCATGTCGAATTTATACCGACCACAAAAGCCTAAAGTATATTTTTAGCCGTAAAGAGCTGAATATGAGACAACGACGTTGGTTAGAGCCGATAAAGGATTATGATCTGGAAATCCTTTACCATCCAGAAAGGCTAACGTTGTAGCCGATGCGTTGAGCCTAAGTCGATATCTCTTCATATGCTTGAGGCCCTTACGCCTCAAGTTAAGATCAGACGGAGTTAATTGAGCAGGAGTCAAGTACGGATCCAACGGGTTCGTGGTCGATGTGTACTCTTGAGGCTATTCCGTCCTTGATCGACGACGCTGGGAAAACAGAGAATGACCCAATGCTTGTCCAACTGAAGGCGGACGTGGAGAAAGGGAAAGCCCCTGGTTTTATGATCCACGAGGATGGCATTTTGAAATTTCAAGGTAGGATTTGTGTTCCGAATGACTCAGAGCTGAGACAGAGAATACTCCGAGAAGCCCATGCTACACCTTACTCGATCCATCCTGGGACGAGTAAAATGTACAAGGATCTTAAAAGGAGTTTTTGGTGGAATAATATGAAGAGAGATGTCACCGAGTTTGTGTCAAGGTGTTTGACATGTCAACAAGTCAAAATTGAGCATCAACGGCCGGCCGGGCTGTTGAAACCTCTCCCTATTCCCGAATGGAAATGGGAGGATATTACCATGGATTTCATCACCGGGATGCCGAGGACTAAGTCGGGGATGAATATGATTTGGGTTGTTGTTGACCGATTGACTAAGTCGGCACATTTTCTTGGCATTAAGGACACGTGGGGACCGGAGCGATTGTCCCGGATTTTTATATCGGAGATTGTGAGATTACACGGTACGCCAAAGTCTATTGTTTCCGATCGTGATGGCCGTTTCGTGTCGCATTTTTGGAAGGCGGTCCATCAAGCCTTGGGCACCGAATTGAGATTGAGTACTTCCTTCCACCCTCAGTCTGACGGTCAGACTGAGCGGACGATCCAGACATTGGAAGATATGCTGAGGGCGTGTGCCCTGGATTGGAGTACCGATTGGGTAATACACCTACCTTTGATCGAGTTCACTTACAATAATAGCTGGCACGCATCGATCAAGATGGCACCTTTTGAGGCATTGTATGGTAGGCGGTGTAGATCTCCACTTTGTTGGGATGAAGCTTCAGATTTAGTCGGGACGGAACCCGATATGTTGATGGAAACCAAAGAGAAGATTTCCATCATCCGAGACCGATCCGCAACCGCCGTAGTCGACAAAAATCCTACGCTGACAATCGTCGTCGGCCCTTGGAATTTGATGTGGGTGATCATGTCCTACTCAAAGTATCACCGATCCGAGGAGTCTTCAGGTTCGGGAAAAGGGGCAAACTTAGTCCGAGATATATTGGACCATTTGAGATTCTCGAAAGAATTGGGGAACTGGCCTATCGATTGGCTTTACCTCCAGCCCTTAGCCATGTTCACAGTGTGTTCCATGTTTCCCAACTGAGGAGGTACGTCCCTGACCCGAGTCATATCATTGATTACGGGGACATCGAGATCGCAGAGGATGTCACATTTGAGGAGAAGCCAGTGAAAGTACTAGAGCATCGAGTAAAACAACTCCGACAAAACCATACCGTTGGTTAAAGTTCGTGGTCACGACACGGAGTTGAGGAAGCGGCGTGGGAAACCGAAGAGAGCATGCGCACTAGATACCCAGAGTTATTCATTTCTTAAGTTTCGGGACGAAACTTCATTTTAGAGGAGGATGTAATACCCGTACTTTTTGTAAATCTCCTACTCTTGTGCTTTGTAATTTTTACGCTCGTGTAAGTGTTTGGCAAGCTTATATTGATCTTGGAACTCTTGTCAATTGGATTTACCCCATTTCTTGTTCGGATCGCCGCTGTTTTCGGATCCTTGATGCGATTATACTACCTTCGTGTAATGGGTAGCGCACGCTACGCACACCTTGTAGCGCACGCTAATTTAGTTAGGGTAGCGCACGCTATCCGTTATAATTAGCGCACGCTACTAGTGTATTGAGGCGGACACCCGGTAGCTACCGGATCGAAAAGGGAATTCCTAGCGTCGCTAGGTGTGACCGTAGCGTACGCTAGATTTTGGTGGTAGCGCACGCCACGTTACTAGAGTAACGTGCGCTAAAGAGAGTAGAGCCGATGAGGTTCGGATCGACACCGACTACCAAGTAGCGCACGCTATTAGAAATAACTAGCGCACGCTAATTGAAGTCACTAGCGCACGCTATGAGCAGGTGTTAGCGTACGCTAACGGAATCGCAGGGTTACTGGATTGCCTGGTGAGTCCGATAGCGCGCTATTTTTCGTGGCTAGCGCACGCTAGTCCCTATTTAGTATAAATAGGACATTTCCGTTCCCAAATCGTCATTTCTACCTACCTTCACCTCCTTGGGCGATTCTAGGCGATTCCAAGCGATTTCGAGGAGTTCTTCGAGCCGCAATTATCTAGCAACATCTTTGAGTTTCTAGTTCGGATTTATCAACGTTTAATCCTCTCCGCCGCTCCAAATCAAGGTAAAATTCTCACAACCCTAGATTTTCGGGATTTGGGGATTTTCCATCCGATTTCTTCGATCCACTTGTTGTTGTTTTTGAATATAACGATTACGTGGTTTCTACTTTGGATACATGTTTTCATAGTGATTTTTTGTTATTTTTCCTGTGTTCTTGAGTGTTTTGGATATTTGACTTGAGATTCACTATCCAAGAGAATTATTCCTAACACATGTATCGGGTAGTAAATTCGGGTGATTCCAACTTATATTCATACCGATGGGGTTTTGATAATTGAATTACGAACTTGTCTAGGTTCGGAGTTGTTGAATCCTTCGATCTTGGTACCTTGTCGTTTGTACCCTCTCCTCTCGCTTCCGTGCAAGTGATTCTTGTGAAAGTTATGTTCTTAAATGTAAAAAGTAATGCATGTGATTGTGAGAGTTGCTTTCGTTCACTCCGAGAGGACCCGACGGGGTCGAGGAGGGTTCCGCTTATGTCGGTTCCGTGAACATTTGGGTTAGCCACTCCAAGATGATCCGACGGGGTCGAGGAGGGATTCGCGCATTGTCGAGTCCACGGTTAATCAAGAGATATCATCATTTTCAAATATGTTTGGATAATTGTATTTTCCGGAAAATCATTATCATGGCTTTGATTTGGTGCATATGCTTTTATGTATAAGACTTGACATTTCACTTGTAATACTTGCCCTAACCCCTCTCGTTTGGGAAAAATTACTTTTGTGTTTTTCAGGTCCTAAGGAACCTTACGAGCGAGCGCCGGGACGATACGATGAGGATGGCGAGGCGTGATACTGTGGCTAGTTGTGTTCTACTTTGTTTGGTCGTTGTTCTCTTCGGTCCATTTTATCCTTGTAATAATAATTGGTACTCGAGTACTTTAGGAAAGTCCTTTTCCATTGTTGTACAACTTCTTGTATTTCTTCATGGTATTGTTTGTCCGTGGTTGAACTTCCTTGGTTGTATCGAGTTTATTGATTCCCAAGTGGATTTTATTAAATTTAATACGTTGTGAGTGAGGTAAGCCTAGTGAATCCCAGGTCGGGATTTACGGCGCTGTGATATTCTCCGAATATCTCGGGGGGTGTTACAGACTGGGGCCCCCTACTAGTACCACTGGGAATCGTCGCCGTCAACATGCTCTTCCCGTGCCTTTGCCTTGCCGTGACCTGAAAACAAAATCCCCCAACGGGGTCAGTTACACAGAACAACAATCCTCAAGGGTTGAAAATACACAAACATGATATATCTGAAGTTATGAAATATCCTTAGTTATGAATTACGCTGAAGAGGAGTATCATAGTACGCCCATAGTGTTCTGCGCAAGTGTACAAGATGGATGACCGGACACACCCGTCCTTGTACCTAATTAGTCTCACGGAGTTAATCTTTACCGTGTGCACAGACCAATATATCACTCCCAATACATGGTCATCACGTGCCCGACTAAAAATTCCACACATCCGCACCCGGCCACGCAATATGAACCCAGAAGGTCATATGAACGAGAATGACCGTAATGAATATCAATGAATAAATAATAATCTGACAAAGTCAAGAATGACTCACCGAGATGAGAGTAATAATGAAGTGATTGATAGTTTCAATGAAATGATTGGAACCGCCGTTCCTCGTTAATAAAGTGCTTGTTCAACAATTACAAGTCTCAATATGATTAATACAATGATGAATGAGTTATGATTATGAATGATCAACAACAAAAGGAATGAATATCCTTTTAACCGAGTAAGAATTAACTTACTCAACACCGTGACAATTATCCTTCCACGAACAACGTCCTAATTGAGATATCGGTCGCTCGAACAACCTTGAATAAATACAATTACCAACAATCCGTTCAATACACGAATCAAACACGAATATAACGAACTCAAAACGTCGATACGATAAAACCAAGTTCATTGGGGCATTATATCGAACACTTAGTGGCCAACTTCGATTGTTCATAACCAAACTTCAAAAATACCAACATCAAATCCCCAAGAAGTGTTTCAAACCAACAAAACATCTCCAATACGATCAATAATCCATTATGAATATCCAAAATCGTGATTTCAACAACAATTAATCGAAAACCCCCAAATCCAACACAATATTCAAAGTGTTCTTGAATAATCCCTCAATAGTCCAATGAATAATCGAACATATCCATAATTATACGTATATCACTTCATACAACATGATCTTAACATCCAAAACATCATATCTCAACACAAATCGAAAATCCAAAAGGTTTGATGAAGATTACCTTTGAAGATTCAAGCACTATGATCTGAAGAAATTGCGATAGATCGATGATCTGAGCTTCACAACCAAATGAAAATGATTAAAATCCACACTCAAGTGATAGGTGATGAAGATCCTCTCCCTCAAGCCTCTCTCTCTCGTATGTAGGTGAAAGAATGGAAGGAATGAGCTGAAATGCTCAAAAAACAAAATTATAGGGGTTGACTGCCCTGTGTGCCGCGGCCCAGCCGAAGTGTGCCGCGGCACAGGGCCAAAATTGCGCCCAGTGGTCTGCAGTGTGCCGCGGCCCTGCCGGCATGTGCCGCGGCACTGACTCGGCAGTGTGCCGTGGCACCCGGTACAGACGGTTTTGGCCGATGATGCAATACGAGTGTGCCGCGGCTCGGACAGGTGTGCCGTGGCAGTGACTCGGCAGTGTGCCGCGGCCCTGCCGGCATGTGCCGCGGCACCCGGTACAGGCTGCTCGGCCAAAAACTGAAAAATGAGTGTCTGGCTATTTCGACCATAACTCCCTCGTCCGGACTCCGATTGACTCACCGTTTGAACCATTGGAAAGCTAACTCGATGCTCTATAATATTACAAAGATTCAGAATTTTTGGAGTTTCCAAAAATTAATGGTGATCTAACAAAGTCGAACTCATATGTGGAAAGTTGAAACAATGAACAATAACGATACACAACTCGAAGTTATTCCGAACGGTGAACACGGATGAATGAACATAATTGATGAATGATTATTAATGAATGAAAATCAACTGAGTAACAATCACCGAATGAAATTACTGAATGATAATGACTGAATTACAACCGGGTATTACATATACACGAACGCACCAACCCAAGCTTCAACACCTCACACTCGTGTGACAACACGCAAATCACCACGAGGCGAAAAACAGTAAATATCAGTTCACACCCATTACAGAGGGCTAGTATAACAATTGCGTGGCAACGCCTCAACGTTCATGCCACCAATTCGATCATACTCGGGAGCTAACATCATAACGACAATGCGAACATCATACATACATTCCCAGACCGCAAACGGGAATTGATAGATTTTAAAAGAAAACGAAAACCACATTTTGAAAAACAATTTGGAAACACCAGTTGATCTTGAGTATCACATATTCAAAAAGTTGTACAAACACCATTATCGAGACTTTGAAAACCATCTTGCATTTGATCAAACGAGGACACTCTCCTTTAAATTGAAACTTTCGGAAATATTCAACCCTTGGGTCTAAGCAACTGCATTTCTAAAAATAATTGAAAATATCTCTAAATATTTTGGTCCTCAATTGGAATAATTTTGAAACATATTGCGGCACTAGAAGGCACCTTGAAAGTACCGCGAGAAAATAATTCATTTTAAAAGGTACGTCTCGAAATTTATTTTCTAAGATACTCAAGGTTTTCGAAAATCTATTAGGCTAGAATGCCTAAAAACTCACATGATCATTTATCAAACCGTCATAAAACATTCAAGGCCAAAATGCCAAAACTCGATTTAGGGAGTCGGTTTTACGAAGAAAAAAAAATTAGTTTGCAAAATACTGAAAGTCATTTTGAAAGAACTTACGCAGCGAATAAAATACAGTTCGAAAATACATTAGCGGCGACACCGCTCCTCATATAGACGAAATATGAGAGTCACATAAACAAATCATGAGACTAAAAATCTGCGTAAAGATTCTGTCACTTAACACATAATCATACCAGTAACTCGCATCAGACGAGGCACAAACACAGAGAAGGGAGACTTACATCCACAAGTCGCACGAAGATGATGATCGCCCCACGATACTAATCACGACAAACCAACTCAGACGACGCGTCGCGACACGACTCAGTCAGACAAAATCCGACGAGACAAAACTCAACAAACACCACTTGACCCGACAGCCTAGGTTTCCACAACCTAAGCTTCGATACCATTTATGTAACACCCCCAATCCACTCAGGGATATTACACGCCGTAGAACCTTTCCTCAAGGATCTACCAGGCTGGTAACAACATCGAACAACTCGACAATGCCTTTAAGGCTAAAAGTAGACCGATTTGGTCTTTCAATAAAAATATACAACTCAATTACAACGCATGCCCACGCAGGGGTCAAAATACGACGAACTCCCGTACAACGGGGAAAAAATACTGCAGCGGAAATAAAGTACAACTGAACCAATACACAACGTACGGTTCCACATGTGATTAGTATCGATCATCTTTCATCATCCTTCGTGCCGACCCTGTGTTATGCTCCCAAAACCTGAATGCAAAAACAGACATCCACCCCCCGAATACACGGGGGTTAGCAAAACTCCACTGTTTTGTTAGTGCAAGTATAAAATACGAAGACAAGCCATACATATCATACTCCAAAGACTTAGAAATCATAAACATACTTCCCGAGGTACATCACTTGATCAAAACGGTTAAATCGACAGATAGGGGTAAACCCGATATAAATCTTGTAAAAACACTTCACGTTCTCGGGAGTTTTGAAAACATTTGGGACTTTAAGAATTCTCAAACCTTTCAAAAACATTTAGGGACACAGCCCAAAAGTCATTTTCCCAAAACATAAATTCGATAACAACGCATGGGGTCCATGACCCGATCATACCATAACAACCTGTTTCCACAGATTATTCGTGTCCCGTGCTAGCAAGCCACGGACCTCAGATGCTCCCGTAGAACAAACCCGAGTGAATAACCCACAGGGAAACTATATTAAATCACATGTCACCGTAACTGCAGTCACGTGACTACAAGCACAGATACGTACATAACCAAACCACAACCATAAGTTATCCCGGCATCGCACTAACAAGCTACGAACCTCGGAGTCCCCGCAAGACATACCCGATGATAACCCCATCAGTTATCCCGGCATCGGGCTAACAAGCCACGAACCTCGGAGTCCCCGCAAGACATACCCGGTGGATAACCCTACGGTCATGCCCGACCCATACTAGCAAGTATGGATCCCGGAGATTCAACAATCCTACCCGGAGGCACATCACATACAACAATCACATAACAATGAGCAGAACATCCAGCCAAGCAACACTTAAACATCACAACCTCCTTTAAAAGGAGTAACAACTATTATCACACACGTTACGTTCTTACCGAACCAGTACACATGACATTACGTAATTCCCGGCAAAGGATTACGGTCTATTAAACTCACTCAAAGTGATCATAGCATCTTTCAACATACAAAACCAACACACATATTCCGAGAACACATATATTCACGAAGTACAAGAATTATCGTTGAAAGACAACATTTCTAGAGAACATACCGATCCCGTTTTACGTTCATTAAACATTGGGCTTCGCATAAAATCATTTATCAATAATTATGCCTATGAAACATGAAACGTATGGACAAGATACTTGCCTCGATACCACGAGCAATCGAACAACAAATGGACACGGTCGGATAGTTCTCGAGCTTCCAAAAACGACCAAGGATTCGGCTATCCCACGAATAATACGAAAATAACATCACCACGAATCAATAACACTAATCGAAATCCGAAACGATCCTAAAAACAACAAGGATCTAAGTGTTCTCAAAGAAATCAAGAATAGTTGATCCGGGCGATAAAAATCGATGAACGGTTAACAAAATCTGAAGATTACAGTCAAGACAAACAAGAATACACAACCGATCGGATGAGATCGGTTAAGAATCACAAATCCAAGGAAAAACCCCAAATTCAAGAAACTAGGGTTCTAAGAAGAGATTACCTTGATTTGGACCAAGAAGATGATTAGATGTTGTTAAACACCTATAAATCCGCTCGAAGATGAAGTTAGATGAAGAAGACCGCTCAAAATCGCCTCTGGAGCTCACTCCCGTCGGAAGGGATGAAGAAAAGTGAGAAATGACGAAGTGAAGCTTTGTCAAGATTTATCTTTGGCGATGTCATTAGCGTGCGCTAACCAGACAGCATTAGCACGCGCTAACGAGGTCAACGCCCAGAATTTACCGAATAACATTGTTAGCGTGCGCTAGGCCCATGAGCGTAGCGCGCGCTAACGGGTCACGAAACCAGTCCAGTGTCCCCTGGATAGAACTACACCTACCGGGTAGCGTGCGCTAGAAATAAGAAAGAGCGTGCGCTAAGCAGTCGATAGCGTGCGCTAGCTATCGACCTTAGCGTGCGCTAACAAAGCCCGGCCCCCCGAGCTCTGGATCGCTCTGATCGCGATTAGCGTGCGCTACACATTCAGTAGCGTGCGCTAACCACAATGCCGTAGCGTGCGCTATGCCACAAGCATTAGCGTGCGCTACACCACAAAATCCCAGAAACTCACATAGTGATCCAAAACGCCTCCAAACACATGTCCCAACAAGGCATACCTAAACATGGCACAAAATTCCAACGATGAGGACAATAACAATCCGATAAAACCCCGAAAACTCAACGAATCAAGGACAAAATCTCGGGTATTATACGTAGTTGGCTTGGAACTCTTGCTTCGGGGAGCATAAGTACATGGGACGAGTTGGGTGAAAAGTTTCGTTTCAAATTCTTCCCGCCCAACAAGACCATGAGATTGAAGAGCGAAATAATGAAATTTCGACAAATGGATTCAGAGATATTATATGAGGCGTGGGAATGCTTCAAGGATTTGTTAAGACGATGTCCTCATCATGGGTTTCCGGAAGACCAACAAATGTGTTTCTTTTATAATAGGTTGGCTGGAGAGACGAGAAATCTTGTTGACGCTTCGGCCGGAGGAGCTTTGCTAGCTAAAAGTGCTGAAGAAGCATATGAATTGATCGAGGAGATGGCCATGAATAGATATCAATGGCCTACTGAGAGAACTAATGTGCGTAGAATGGCTGAAGTTTCAGATTCGGATCCCATAAAGGCTTTAACTGGACAAATGTCGATTTTGACCAACCATTTGGGAGTTCTGACGAAGAGTGCAAATGAAAAAATAACTCCAAAAGGAAGTGCACCACCACCCGACCCTTTGGAGGAGGCTCATTACATCAATAATCATAATTTCAATAATTATCGGAATAATCTGCCTCCGGGTTTCTACCATCCCTCCAACATAAATCATGAGAATCTTAGCTACGGGAATTCGAGAAATGCGTTGCAACAGCCGACGGGATTTAAAGTGTAAAATGGTGAAATAATCGAAGAATCTAAGGCAAATTCTATTCTAGAGAATATTTTAGCTACGTTTGATGGAAACAAAAAGTCGGTTTACACGAGACAAAGAAAAACTTGATCGGATTGAAAATCACGTGAATCAATTAGCAACCACTGTTGGAGCTCAAATGAAAAATCTAGAAACACAAATCGGTCAATTGGCTAAGATCGTGGAGAGCCAACATCAAAAGGGCCAATTTCCAAGCAACACCAAGGAAAATCCAAAAACACAATGCAATGCTATTTTTTTCGTATATTGTGAATGAAGAGCTACCGGAATCAGAGAATGGAGACGAAGATGCAACCGTGTTGTCTAATAAAGCTGATTTGATAATGTCCATTAATGAGGTGAAGGATCGGTCCGATATTGAGCATATCGAGTAGAAGAAGAAATTTTAGGTTTTCATGCAAGACATGGCGTCAAAGAAAAAGAATTGGAGCGCCTACCGGAAAAGCTTAACGATTCAGGGAGTTTTTCAGTTAATTGCTCTATTTCTGGATATTCATTAAAAGATGTATTTTGTGATCACGGTTCAAGTGTTAATATATTGTCTTTATCTATTTTCAGGACACTTGGATTAGGAGAATTGAGGCCATCCCCAGTCCATTTACACTTCTTAGATCAATATTTGGTGTACGCAAGGGGAATAGTGGAGGACGTGATTGTAAAGATTGATAAATTTGCCTTTCCCGTTGATTTTTTAGTGCTTGATGATGACGGAAAGCAAAATGGTCTAGTAATACTTAGACGTTCGTTCTTAGCCAAGGCTCGAGCATTAATTGATGTGGACCGAGGAGAATTGACGATAAGGACACATGCTGAAGATGTCATATTTTTTATGACCACTCGATTTGATGGACTGACTAAGGGAGAACCTCCCGATAAAATTGCACGTAAGCCGGATTGTAAGAGCTCGTCAAATGATCCGGGATGAAGGAAACAGGCGTCTGGCTGAAGACCTTAAATTTAGCGCTGGTTGGGAAGCAACCCAACGCTTGCGTCCAGCTGAAGACGTTAAACTTAGCGCTAATTGGGAGGCAACCCAATGGTTCTTGTTAGTTTATTTTGTTCTTACTCGCATTTTATTTTTATTTTTTCTTGATGAGGAACTGCCCGGTTCAACTGTAGGTGTCCAATTCGCAGGAAAAAGATCCGGAGACCGGAAGTGCACTTTCCAGGCTAGTACGACACGGGCCGAGTCATTCGACACGGTCGGGTCGGGCATCCAGATGTTTTTTTGAGTTTCTGGCAAGTATGACACAGGCCGTGTCGTTTGACACGGTCGGGTCAGGTCGGCAGGCGTCTTTTGGAAAAACTGAGCAGGTATGACACGGGCCGTGTCACACGGGCGTATAAAAGCAGAACCTAGCCGATTTTCAGTAGGACCGGTTGTAAGTATTTCTTGACTGAAAGTTTTTATTGTTTAAATATTATACCCCCTTCGTGTGTATACTCTTTAATTCAAGTTTGGGGGGAGATATTGGGTCAAGAAATACTTATATTGTTCGTTTGTTTATTTTTTTTCTTGAACACCTTGTTTTGTTTGGTTGTTTTATTGTTTTGTTTGTTTTTATTTTTTTTCAGATTTTGGTGTGAAGATTTGTTTGGATTTTGGTGTGAATTGTTGTTTTTGAAGTTGGTGTGTTTTGAGTATCATGTACTTGGATGAAACTCGAAAGAATGAACTCTTGTCTTGGATACCTCAGGATTTATTTTGTTATCTTGATATGCAAATCGAGGATAATTTGAAGAAGAAAAATTGTAGAATAATCAAAAGGGTGTGAAATTGAATAAATAGTTTAATATCTTGGAAATGTGAACAAATCTAACTTGTGAGCTTTTGAGCCTTCGTGCATCATTAAATATGCAAGTTTCATTGTCGAGTGTATCATTCTAGTTTTAAGACTCTAGAACTTGCCTTGGTATCTTATTCAAAACTACAAGCGTGTGTGCAAATTAGTGAAAGTGATTTTAGGCGATTTTTTTTGGCAACCCTTCAAACCTTTTGTCCAACCCGAAAATCATCTCCCTAGTTATCCCGATTGAGCTTAAAGCCTATTTCTTGTTAGCCACATTATGAGCTTTCCGTTCCATTATAAACTTTTGTCCTATACTTGAGCTTATTAGAACAAATTGGCAAAAGAATGAAAAGGTGTGTGGAGGCGATTGGGAAGATTGTTGGTTCAATTGCAATGATTTATCAAAATAAATTTGAAGGAAGAATGGTGTGATTATAATGATGATGTTGTCCACCACATGAAAAGGCAAAAAAACAAAGAGTGGGCAGAATAAAAAAACGAGATTTATTAGAGCGATAAGGAGGAAATAAAATAAATGGAGCAATAAGGAGGAATAAGGTTGTGATTTTCACTTTCAAAAGCGCTTAGTGCAATTATATTAAAATCAAGGGGTTGAAGAAAGCAAATTCCAGGGAAAACAAAATTTTGAGCTTCTAATTGAGCGAAGTGATTATTGGGATGTAGTTCTAATTTGCTCAAGTCAAGTCACTTTAGCCATACTTACCCTACCCCGACCAAAAAGCCTACATTACAACCAATAAAGTCCTTTTTGATTCACCAAATTTGCATGCACAAATAGTGGTAGAGATGTAGACGATTGGCAAGCTTATGGGGATTCTTATTTCATTGAATGAGTTTGAGCGTACACATATCCCTTTATACACTTTGAGAGTGAGTGAATACACTTGACCGGTGAGGTTTATATTTTCCAAGTATTGGCTATGATGTTAAGGAAGTGCCCCAGAGATTTGAATACTTTATAGAACTCGACTTATTTATTTCTTGAGGCGCATTGATGAATTTTCAAAATGATCCTTTGAGGTGTGTTGAGGGATGAGTTCCCTTAAGAGTGGTTATTTTGAAGTGCATTGCTCGGGACGATCAACATTCAAGTTTGGGGGATTTTGATAACACTCATTTTTACACATATTTTGCAAAGCTTTTCCGGATTTTAAGATCCTAAAATGTGTAGAATTGTGTCGTTTGTGCTCATATTGTGTTTATTGGACTCGATCATGCTTGGGTACATTTTATTGATTTTATAGGTATTTTATGAACATTAATCAAGCAAGAACAAAGTCTCAACCCCCAATACATATCAAGCAATACGGAAACGAAAGATTGAGCCGAAAAAGAAGGAAAAACGGAGTCAAAATGGACCAACATTGAGTCGGCCGTGTCATTTGACACGGTCCGTGTCACTTGCTCGGCCGTGTCAACTGACACGGTCGAGTTCCTTTTCCAGAACCTTTTGCTGTTTCTAGAGCACTATGACACGGGCCGTGTCATTTGACCCGGGTCACTTTTCGGTGGAAAATCACTTTTTGACATTTTTGCAAGATTTGAACAAGAAAATGTGGCTTCTTGGGGTTTATAAAAGGCCTTAGATCAGGAAAAAGAAAGATATTCTGATTTGGAGAGTCTTTGAGAGTTGGTGAGAGAAGAAAAAAACACAAGATTGAGAAAGAAACTTATCAAAAGAAGGAGACTTTGAAGGAAGAAAAAGGAAGAACACATCCAGAACACTTGAAGGCTTGATCCGAGTTCACTCAAAACACCATCCGAGTTTTATCTTCTTCCTATCTTTTATTCACTTTTTTATTTTATTTAGCATGAACATGATGAACATGATGATTATTAATCTTTCTTTCATTACCATGTCCAGCTAAACTCGTTAGATTTCGGGCAAGGGAGTACGTTGATTTGTTACGGTTTTGAGGGATTGCTGATTATTTATATCAAGTGTGATTTCTTTATCACATACTTGGTTTTAATTTATGTTAGCACACTTGATCAATGTTTTTACATGTTTAACTTAATTGCTCATAATTCGAGAGAAGAGGGCATTAATAGGTTTCGAGTTTTTGACGTAGTAAATTACGAGATTGAGAAATCGGTGATAAGCTATGATGGTATTAAATCTTATGAACGTTTTGGAGTTAGATAATTTATAGTAAACGGAGACGTTATAGGTTGTTTAATCTACGTTTTAATGCATCTCGAGAGGGACTTTAGCATATTGTTGTGATTATCATTTTGGAAACGCACTTAGAACTCTTTGGAATCAATCCCGACTAAACTTAGTAATCAACGGAAACCTAGCCTTGGAATCTACCTTTCTAAACTCTTTAAATTCTCTTTAATTCGGATATTTTCATTTGTTTAAATTATTTGTCATCATTTTATTTTATTTCGTTAAACATTCATCCACCTTTCGATCGTCTAGATAAAACCGGAATCATTATAATCTAGTACTCAACACAATATGAATATTTAGTCTCTGCGGAATACGACCTTGCTCGCCGCTTTCTACATTTACTCCGTACACTTGCGGATTGTTTTAAAAATATAGCGAACAGTGGCCGACAGGTAGGCCCAGGTTGATTATTATATGCACTTAGCGCACGCTAATGCATATTGGTAGCGCACACTAATATCAGATCGGTCAGAGGGAATCTTGGCCTTGGCAGGTTATTTTCGGCGAGTGGACCCGGCCACTTTTGACGCATGTCCAGATAAGGTCATCGGATGTTTGTCATGAAGGACTAGCGCACGCTAAACCCTATGGTTAGCGCACGCTAATTTCAGATTGGGCAGAGAGAATCCCGGATATCGCGGGAGGTTTCGGTAGATGGGGTCACGAGCATCTTCGGGGTAGGTGCAGACTGTAGCAAGTCAACTCCGATTACCGCACGCTAGGGTCCAAGATTTGCGTGCGCTAGACAGTGTAATTTACGTACGTTATAGCATGGGCATTACGTACGTAAAATGATGTGCGAGGCAAGGCAGTAACCTCTGGATCGCGATAGCGCACGCTAACAAAGTCAGTTAGCGCACGCTAAGCCAAGTAGCGCACGCTATTTTATAAGAGTAGCGTGCGCTAGTAATAGTCAATATATATATATATATGTGTGTGTGTGTGTATATATATATATGTGCAGTTGAGTAATGTTGTTCATTTCGGCCATTTCTTCCTCTCACCCGATAGAGAGTATTCTTGGGGGAGGTCTTGAGGTTCCGAAATACTGAGAGATGATGATCTTTAACAAGATTAAGATGGAGAGCATGAATTAAAGCCTTGTTCTTTAAATTATTGATGATTCTTGGAATGGAGTTCATAGAGAGAGTTTTGAGGTCCCAAATACTGGATTATGATGGAGTTGATCGTCCTTATCAACGTTTGGAGCTTGGAATCGATTGTAAATGGATTCAACCTTGAGAATCAATGCATTTCATCAAAGAGGTAATTAACTTTCACTTTGGATTTCGTCTTGGATTGTATATGATGTTCATGAGTTGATAACCGTCATGATTTTGAATTGGATTACCGAACTATCTTGATGTTATTGTTGACATACGGATATTGATATGATTCGTGTGGTTTTGTATGGTGTTGTTCGTCTTATTGAGATATATGGTTTAATCCTTCTCCTCATGTTCGGATGTTGATGTTGTTGTTGATATCTTCTTCATATGATGATGGTTATGGTGGTTTTATTGCGATTCTTGAGGTTATGTGAATTGCATGATGAAAAAAGTGATAGCATGATGATATATACATCGGGTTATGTCGTTTTGAACGTGATTTTGGATATTTCATGTTCTTGAAGAACTCTTGAATTATATGATATGATGATTATGTACAGGAGGTGTTGGTGTTGGGATATTCATATCTAGAACTAAGTTATGTATTTTGATATAATATTTGTGTAAGAATACGAATATGATTTCGAGTATGGTGATGAGATTGAATTTGAAAAGGTTGTGATTGATCGTGGAGTATGATTTCTTTTTCATTCATTTTCGTAGTCACAAGGTGTTAGTTGATGCTTGGAATGCATGCAGCTGCGAGAGGTTAGCGCGCGCTAGATGATTGGCTTAACGCATGCTAACTGGTGACAATTAGCGCACGCTACGTTATGTGCTTAACGTGCGCTAAGTAGGCAGACAGTGTAGTATTTTCGTGTTGTGATTATGAACTCGTGATGGTTTGATTTGGGTTGTTCGGATTTATGTTTAATCGGGACATTGTGGAACCATTGGGTTTGTTGATCGGTTATATTGATTGTTAATTATGATTATCGAATTTCGGCTTGTATTGTTGATATGAGTTCGTAATTGTTGAGTTGGATTGTTTGGTTCTGCATATGATCGAGGTATCATTGGACCGTTGAGTTTGATTGGTTGGTTATACCGGTTGTTGATTATAATCGAATGTGTTTTAATCGATTATTGCAATAGGTTGTGATAATTGGTCATCGATTGTGACCGTTGTGTTGCGGTTGAGGCTGAAGAGTTCGTATATCTGCGTTCCGATTGGTTATTGTGAAGGATTTTTAGCTGGGCACACTATGGTTATGTGTTGATATTTCCACATTGAACCGTGCACACGAGACGTAGTTCGTGAGGCTAATTAGGTACATTGTCCCACGTATATTCTGGATTCTGTATATGGGGTGGACATGTGCACTGACATATTTCCGGATCAGGCATACTGTGATGTCCATCTTGACCCATATTGTTTGGTCGTTCATAGTCCATGTATGATTGGATATGTTCGATGGTTTGCGACTGGTTGTCATACGTCCGAGGGGTATGTTCGACAGTCGGGGTTATTTCATTGAGATCCATTATTGTTGATCATTTGGAGTTTACCTTGTTGATGGTATTCTCGGTCGTTATTGATCCTTTGTTGATCGTTTGGAGTTTACCTTGTTGATGGTATTCTCGGTCCTTGTTGGTCCTTTGTTGATCGTTTGGAGTTTACCTTGTTGATGGTATTCTCGGTCGTTGTTGATCCTCTTTTTATTGTGTTTGGAGTTTACCTTGTTGATGGTATTCTCGGTTGCTATTGATCCTCCGTTGATCGTGTTAGAGTTTATCATGTCGATGATATTCTCGGTCGATGTTTTGGTTGATCTGGTTATTGATCGTATGAGCATTAGGACTGTACGCCGATGTTTTGGGACTTGTTATATTTGTCTTTTGGTAGTTGATCTACAGATATATTGTGTTATATTGGTTTTTATCCAGATTGAGATTTGACGGTGCAAATCCGACTGATAGGATTTGGCACGGATGAATCAGTTCATGCTTATGAGTTAGGATGATGTTTTGAGGATTCTTGGTATTGTTTGATTATAGTACAGATGTTTGTTGTTAAGTTCATTTCGTCATTTGAGAATGCAAAATGTGGATAATGGTAAGGATTGATCTGTTATGGATTGTTATGGGTTGGTAAGGTTATGACGGTAAGATTTCGTTGGTAGTATTCTTATAGTATTATTACATTGGTATGTAATTATTTATGATGATGTGATCGATATCATTGTTGAGTATTGTGGCTGACCCTGTCGTGGACTTTATTTTTAGGTACTCGGAGATCGAGCTAGTAGCGGTCGTGAAGGGATGAGCTTCCCGGGTGATACTGGTTGTGGCATGTATTTGAGTATTGAGTATTCTTTTCTGGTTGTTTTATTTCCGCTGCAAATGTATATTTTGAACTGTGTCTTTTTCTGCTACGTGTGTATTTCAATTGGCTTTTCGGTATTTTGCAAATTTAGGTTATTTCGTTAAACCATTTTTCCTAAACTATTTTATCGGTCGTATAAGTGGTGGCTTAACGTACATTTTGAAACTGTCGAGATTTGGCATTTCGCCTTGTATTTTCAAATAGTATTTGATGACGGTATTTGAGAACTATATTTTGGAAAATATTTGAGTATTTAAAATATTGTCGTCTTTGCCTCTTTGGCGTATTTTTAAATGTTTGCGAAAATGAGTTTTAGCCTGGTGGGTTCCGGCGCGGGGCCTACGGCGCTGTAATATTCCCGGATGGTTTTGGGGGTGTTACAACACATCATAGCAGTATCATAAGTTCAAAGTAGCAGCACGTTGAACACAAAATAGTAGTGCAATAAGTCTAAAGTAGCAGTATGTTGAACACAAACTAGCAGTCCAGCAGTCTCCATTTAAAGCACCATAACTCTCTCCACACTTAATATTTTTAATTCCATTCTTTTGTTGTAAACTAGACTCCCTTTCCTTTCCAATAATATATGGCACGACTCCTAATTAATAACCAAAGAAAGCAGTTTATTTATTGAAGTTGACGGTTTCAGCAAGAAATTTTTGTGGCATTCTCCATTTAGAACATCCTAACTCTCTCCACACTGAATATTTTTTAGTGCCATTTTATTTGTTGAAAATTGGATCCCTTGGTATATGACATGATTCCTATTTTTATATACAATAAAAGCAGTTTATGTATTAAAATTGGCGGTTTCAGCGGTAACTTTCTGTGTGAGCTTTGAAGCAGAAGCGGTATTTTGTACACTATGAAGTAGTGCATTTGTACATTGAAATAGAGTAGTTATAAGCAAAGAAGCTATATGTTAGAAGTCAACGATGCCGTATTTATACATCAAAAAATAGTATTTCATACATTATAATATTGTGCAGTTATAAATAAATTATAGAAAGTAAAATACACATTTTGACTCCTGGAACATAAGAAGTAGTGTATTCTTAAAGAATAAGCAGTATAATATGTTTATATATGCAGTATACTGAATCTATAAAAGCAGTGAATGTTATGCCTTTAGCATAATGCTACTTTGAACTAATTGCACTGCTATTATATGTCCAACATACTGCTACTTTGAACCTATTGCACTGCAATTATGTGTTCGGCATCCTGCTAATTTGAAATTATTATACTGCTATTATGTGTTTAGTATACTGCTGCTTTAAATTTATTGTACTATTATTATGTTTTGGTCTACTGCTCATTTGAACTTATTGCGCTGCTATTAGGTGTTTAAAATATTTTTATTCTTTAGAATACTTTTACTATTATAATACACTATTATTGTATTTTTTTTCTAGGTATGCAATATGCATCTTAAATTATAGATCACAAAATGATGATTAATTTCATATATTTTTTATTTAAAATGGATACCAAAGGACTAAGTTATTATAATTTAAACAAGGATAATTTATTTGTGACAGATCAAAATTACCCTTCTCTCTTGCCATTTACAATGATGATGTGGCTAAATATAGACTCTCCTTATTTATTCATTTAATGGTCAAGATTGGTTCCTAATTCTCATACGAGGGATGATATATATTTTAGGATCATATGAGAATGGTTTTTATGTTGTGAATTGAGAATAAATCTGAATCATTGATCTCTGTGTGATGTACGGTCCAGATTGACTTATGCATGCAATATGGATGTCGTGCATCAGACTCGAAAATGCATAAATTTTTGTGAGAATAAATATAGGTCATCCATTTAATCAAGATATATTGATCAAATTCATTCTTATTTCTTAACTTAAGTATCATTCTCAGCAGAACTCACCCATATATATATAAGCCTTTTGTAACATGTGAAGATTGATTTCTTGTCGTAATACTCCAGGCAAAATCGCAATATCAGTATCCACACAACATAACTAAATTATCTCGAGTTCTTAGTTTGGAACATGAAGCAATATGAAGCATTCCAATTCTCCCTCCCTCTTCCTCTCAGCCGATTTAGTGTGTGGGTAGGATATTGTGATTTTTGCTCTAAGTAATCACATCTATTTTCTCTTACTTTATATAGGTACTTATACTACATAAATTGTAATATCCGCAATTTTCGATTTCCGGTAATTTCTTTTTTTCGGTCGGAGTCCGTTTTGACGACTCGCTCATGACCGTTTCGTCATTCTGAGAATGATTAATTCTACACTTTTTGACATCCGAGTTCGTTTCGGTGTCGTTTCGTTGAGTTCTGTGCTTTTTAGCGACTTTTCCGCACTTGAGTTCGATTCTTGCGAATCTCATCCAAATCGTTGTTTCGAGTTTCCCGCAAGTCCGTTTATCTTTGTTGGACGTGTTGTGAACTTCGGTTTGGTTATTCGATCACGTATCGTGATTTTCGGGCATTTGGGCCATTTTCGTAATTTCCCAAAGTCTGGGGTAATTACCTTCCGTTGTCGAATTTCGAGCCTTCGGGTGGTCGGAATTGTGTGTCCTACTAGCTCTTAGATTCGTCTTTGTGAGCACTTCGTAACCGTATCTTCGGTTCGTATTCAGGTTCGGGTTTCGGTGTCGTTTTGTTGAATTCAGGATTTCTAAACGACTTTTCTAAGTATGAGTTCGTCTTTGTTAGATCACCATTAATTTTTGGTGACTCCAAAAATTATAAATCTTTGCAATATTATAGAACATCGAGTTAGCTTTCCAATGGTTCAAACGGTGAGTCAATCGGAGTCCGTACGAGAGAGTTATGGTCGTTTCAGTTTTTGGCCGAGCACTCCCAGGAGCCTTTCGGCCGATAGGGGGGGCCGATAGACTCTACTGCCGGCATCCCGTATGGGTATCGGTTGGGCCTATCGGCCGATAGGCCGGCCGATATGTAAATTTCTTCACCTTCGAACTTCCAGGAGCCTTTCGGCCGATAAGGGGGGTCAATAGACCCTACTGTCGGCATTCCATATGACTATCGGTTGGGCCTATCGGCCGATAGGTTCTGCTGTGTTGCACTATAAATGTGGTTTTGAGCGTGAACAGCTCATTCTTTCCCATTTTTCCACCGAGTCGCGAGAGAGAGAGTTAGAGAGGGAGAGAGAGTTCTTCATCCGGGGGTCGATTTTCATCATTTCTTTTCGGTTGTGAGGCTCGGATAATCAATCTAACGCGCGTTCTACGGATCTTAGTACTCGAATCTTCCAAGGTAATGCTCTAAAACCCTATTTCGATTAATTTCGGGGTTTTGGGTTTTTCTTCCGATTCGTTCCGTTTCGTTGGTGGATTCATGATGTATACGATTGATATTGTTAGTATCTTTAGTTTTCCTACGGATTCATGGATATTTTGTGGATTTTTACGGAATCGAGAGGGTTTGGTTGCGGTCCGCCCTCGTTGTTATTTTGGTACGAATATACATGAATCGTAGGCGGGTTTCCGGGTGTATTCCATTTCCATAATCGTTTAGAAGTGGTTGTGATTGTGCTATTCGAATCGTTAGGTTCATTTTCGTCGGTTCCTCGCGGTCGTGCTTGATTCTTCCGTTCCGTTCGTTGTCGTCTCCATTTTTGTTAGCATCGGGCGTTCCGAAGCTTCCCGGTTGAGCCGTATCCGTTCGTGGTTCCGTGCTCGTGGTATCGAGGCAAGTACCTTGCCCATACTTTTCTCGTTTTATGTATATGATGATCGGTGGTCGTCTTGATGTGTTTGTTTGGTTATTTGAAATGAAGTTTCAAAAGGATTTGATTTGGCCTCGTTAAAGGCTTTCTTTCAAAACGCGTGTGTTTTGTGAACGGTGTTTTGAGAATTGATTATGATTTGATTATCTTGAACATTGAAGGATTTTATGAGGATACTCTCTTGTTTAAAAGTTATGGAATCGTGTATTCCGTATTTAAGCTTGTTATTGTATTTTTGAAGAGTTTGGTAATGGTGTCGAGTTAATGGCCATCTCTAGTGAGTATTCTTAATGAACTTACATTCTTAGCATGTTAGTATTGCATGAGTAACGTGTGTGTGTGTATGCTCACTACGGGTTAGATCCGACGGGGTCTCGGTAGGGCTCCGCGAAGCTGTGGACCGCGAGCTTGCTTTTAACCACTGTGGGTTAGATCCGACGGGGTCTCGGCAGGGATCCACGGCCGTGGTCCGCGGTTAATTGTGGTGCATTTTTACAAATGTGATTCGATATTGGCATTTCCGGAAATGAGTGCTTTTGAACGGTCTTCATGATTGCATGCATTGACTAAGTGTGTAAGAGGTAAGTTGTTCGTTTGGCCTACTTGGCTAGGATGGCTCTAGAGTAATTTGTGGTTTATGTTTTAAATCCTTTATTTGTGGATTTTGATGTTGGGATACGAACCTCGTGGTCGTTCTTGTGTACTGTGAGTTGATGAGATTTGGGGCTAAAATCCCAAGGGGTTTGTAAAAGTCGGTTTACGGATTTGGGGATAAAATCCCAACGCTTTTGGTTAATGTCATTTTCCGTAAAGTAAACTTTTGGGGTGGCGACCCCTTTGTCTTTCGATTTTTGAAAAGTAGGATTTGATAATCCTAAATTGTTTTCTATTAAAACTCTCGATGGCATTCTAAACTGTTTTATAAATTACTTCCATTGATTTATGATATTTCGTTTTTGAAATGTTTCTCAAACCCTTGCCTCGGGAAGTACTTTTCGTTTCGTTTGGATCTTGAGGATCCTCGGTTATTGTTATTCGTGGAATGTGAATTGTATGGCTCGTATTTGCACTTTGTATTTGCACTAGCAAAACAGTGGAGTTTTGCTAACCCCCGAGTATTCGGGGGGTGGATGTCTGCTTGCATTCGGGTTTTGGAGCATAACACCGGTCGGCACGAAGGATGATGAAAGATGATCGATACTAATCACATGAGGAACCGTACATCGTGTGTTGGTTCGATTGTACTTTATTTTCCGTTGTTGTATTGTTCCGTTGCCAGACGGTGTAGTTGTATTTTGTCCCGTGGGCATGAGTTGTATTCGAGTTGTATGTATCTCGTGGAAAGACCAAATCGGTCTCATCGAGTCATTGTAGCCTTGAAGGCATTGTCGAGATGTTAAATGTCGTTACCAGCCTGGTAGATCCTTGAGGAAAGGTTCTACGGCGTGTAATATCCCTGAGCGGATTGGGGGTGTTACATAAATGGTATCGGAGCAAGGTTGTGAAAACCTAGGCTGTCGGGTCAGTGGTGTCTATTGAGTTTTGTCTCGTTGGATTTAGTCTGACTGAGTCGTGTCGCGACGCGTCGTTTGAGTTTGTTGGTCGTGATTAGTATCGTGGGGCGATCATCATCTTCGTGCGACCTGTGGAAGTAAGTCTCCCTTCTTTGTGTTGTGCCTCGGGTGACACGAGCTATTTTTATGATTATTTGTTAAGTGGTGGAATTTTATGTGAATTTTGATTTCACGATATGTATTTAGTCGACTCTCGTATTTGATTTATACGAGGAGTGTCGTTGTGATGTCTTTTATTGTTGTTTTTCTCCGTTGTTTATGATTTTCGAATCGATTTGCACGCTTTACAAGTCTCTTGTGGAAGCTTTGTGCTTATACACGTTCGACTTGTTCACTAGCCATGCGGAGGGTATTTTATCAGCGGTTTTGTTCTGAATGTGGTATTTTATCGTTTATTTTCGTTTAAAGACTTGTATTGTCTTGATTTTAAACGTTTTGATGCGTGTGCTAGGAGTTGTTTTAGTGGACGTCGGTATGTGTGAGTTTTGGGCATTCTGGCCTATTGGATTTTTGAAAACCTTGAGTATCTTAGAAAAATAAATTTCGAGACATACTTTTCAAATGAGTTATTTTCTCGTGGTACATCCTAGATGCCACAATGTATTTCAAAAATTTTCTACCTCGAGGACCAAAAGGTTTTGAGATATTTTCAACACTTTTATTTAGACCCGAGGGTCGAATAATTTGGAAGTTTTCACTAAGAGAAAGTGTCTTCATTTTTATCAAATGCGAAATGGTTCTCCAATGTCTCGATAACGATGTTTCACGTTTGTACTTCTTTTTTGAAAGATGATACTCAAGATCAATCGGTGTTCCTCTAAATTATTTTCAAAATGAAGTTTTCGTTTTTAAAACCTACCCATTCCCGTTTGAGGGCTGGGTATGTATGTGTGATGTTCGCGTTGTCCTTTTGATACTTTCTCCCGAGTATGACCGAATTGGCGGTGTGAGCGTTGAGACGCTTTCCACACATTGGTTGTGCTAGCCCCTGTGAGAGGCGGAGTGTTGGTATTGAATGTTGTCGCCTCATGGCAATTTCCGCGTTGTCACGCATGTGCGAGCTGTTAGAGCTTGATTTGGTATGACCGTGTGCATCGGTGATGGTTCCGTTATGCGTCGATTGTTTAATGTCTTGTTACCTTGCTCCCGTTTTTGTGAATTTCGTGGACGAGGTCGGAGGTAATGCCCGTACTATTTTGACTTCTGTGTTTTCTCTTCCCCAGTCTATCGATTCGCTCATGTTCGTTGGTACTTTATGAACTTGTTCGGTATTTCAGTTTCATCGTCCGAACGAGCTGTGATCTTGTTGTGGGCCGATCTGGTTATCGGTGTGACTTTTTTCGAGTTCGGTTCGATTTTTGTGAACTTTGTTCGGGAGTAACATCATTTGGTTCTACTAGTCCTTTTATTCGAAGGGATCGGATTTTGAACTTCTGTATTTTCTACTTTGTCGACTCATTTATGTTCGTTGACATTTCTGAGCTTGTCCTGCCCTTGTTTTTGTTTACCGAACGAGAGTGATATCATTTCGGAATAACTTATTTGTCGTTGTGACTTTTCAATCGCTATTCCCTTTCCTGTGGATCTTATGGGAATGCATGTCTTGTAGTTCTCACCAGATCATCCTGGGAGTTACTGTTGAACTTTATTGTTCTTCGTGATTCGAACGTGATTCTTCGATTTTTGTTGTCTCGATCGTTTGTTTGTTCGGTTTTTGTTCTCGTTTCGTGATTGTTGAACGCGTGCTCCTTCGTAATTCCCTTTAGTTCGGGAAATTAGTTTCGTTTTCAATCTTCCATCCCTTAGGCGATGGGATTCCGTGCTTGTTCAGCGGTTGACTCGCGTTTTGATTGATGTACCGTTGGGTTGGTCAATCATATTGATTTTCGTTCGTTGTGTTTTGTGATTATCGGATAATTGACTTGACTATAGTATCCGTTTGATGACGCTTGTCACTTGTCGGTTTTATTATATCCCTAACGGCGACGTTGTGTTGGTCACCGTGGAGAGTGTTTACACGCCGTATATTCCTTTGCGTTGATTGTAACATTTCGCCGTTGGGCATTGGTTACGCATTCTTGTGTGTCTCGTTGAGTTTTTCCTGGCGGAATATTTCTTCTCCCTACTTGTTTTAAGTTTCGGGACGAAACTTCTTTTAAGGAGGGTAGAATGTAATATCCGCAATTTTCGATTTCCTAATTTCTTTTTTCGGTCGGAGTCCGTTTTGACGACTCGCTCATGACCGTTTCGTCATTCTGAGAATGATTAATTCTACACTTTTTGACATCCGAGTTCGTTTCGGTGTCGTTTCGTTGAGTTCTGTGCTTTTTAGCGACTTTTCCGCACTTGAGTTCGATTCTTGCGAATCTCATCCGAAATCGTTGTTCGAGTTTCCCGCAAGTCCGTTTATCTATGTTGGACGTGTTGTGAACTTCTGTTTGGTTATTAGATCACGTATCGTGATTTTCGGGCATTTGGGCAATTTTCGTAATTTACCAAAGTCTTGGGTAAATACCTACAGTTTTCGAATATCTAGACTTCGGGTGGTCGGAATTGTGTGTCCTACTAGCTCTTAGATTCGTCTTTGTGAGCACTTCGTAACCGTATCTTCGGTTCGTATTCGAGTTCGGGTTTCGGTGTCGTTTTGTTGAATTCAGGATTTCTAAAAGTCTTTTCTAAGTATGAGTTCGTCTTTGTTAGATCACCATTAATTTTTGGTGACTCCAATAATTATAAATCTTTGCAATATTATAGAACATCGAGTTAGCTTTCCAATGGTTCAAACGGTGAGTCAATCGAGTCCGGACGAGAGAGTTATGGTCGTTTCGCTTTTGGCCGAGCACTCCAGAGCCTTCTACGATAGGGGGCCGATAGACTCTCGCCGGCATCCCGTATGGGTATCGGTTGGGCCTATCGGCCGATAGGCCGGCCGATATGTAAATTTCTTCACCTTCGAACTTCAGAGCCTTTCGGCCGATAAGGGGGTCGATAGACCCTACCGGCATTCAGATTCCATATGACTATCGGTTGTCACTGATAGGCCGGCCGATAGGTTCTGCTGTGTTGCACTATAAATGTGGTTTTGAGCGTGAACAGCTCATTCTTTCCCATTTTTCCACCGAGTCGCGAGAGAGAGAGAGTTAGAGAGGGAGAGAGAGTTCTTCATCCGGGGGTCGATTTTCATCATTTCTTTTCGGTTGTGAGGCTCGGATAATCAATCTAACGCGCGTTCTACGGATCTTAGTACTCGAATCTTCCAAGGTAATGCTCTAAAACCCTATTTCGATTAATTTCGGGGTTTTGGGTTTTTCTTCCGATTCGTTCCGTTTCGTTGGTGGATTCATGATGTATACGATTGATATTGTTAGTATCTTTAGTTTTCCTACGGATTCATGGATATTTTGTGGATTTTTACGGAATCGAGAGGGTTTGGTTGCGGTCCGCCCTCGTTGTTATTTTGGTACGAATATACATGAATCGTAGGCGGGTTTCCGGGTGTATTCCATTTCCATAATCGTTTAGAAGTGGTTGTGATTGTGCTATTCGAATCGTTAGGTTCATTTTCGTCGGTTCCTCGCGGTCGTGCTTGATTCTTCCGTTCCGTTCGTTGTCGTCTCCCTTTTGTTAGCATCGGGCGTTAGAAGCTTCCGGTTGAGCCGTATCCGTTCGTGGTTCCGTGCTCGTGGTATCGAGGCAAGTACCTTGCCCATACTTTTCTCGTTTATGTATATGATGATCGGTGGTCGTCTTGATGTGTTTGTTTGGTTATTTGAAATGAAGTTTCAAAAGGATTTCGATTTGGCCTCGTTAAAGGCTTTCTTTCAAAACGCGTGTGTTTTGTGAACGGTGTTTTGAGAATTGATTATGATTTGATTATCTTGAACGTTGAAGGATTTTATGAGGATACTCTCTTGTTTAAAAGTTATGGAATCGTGTATTCCGTATTTAAGCTTGTTATTGTATTTTTGAAGAGTTTGGTAATGGTGTCGAGTTAATGGCCATCTCTAGTGAGTATTCTTAATGAACTTACATTCTTAGCATGTTAGTATTGCATGAGTAACGTGTGTGTGTGTATGCTCACTACGGGTTAGATCCGACGGTCTCGGTAGGGCTCCGCGAAGCCGTGGACCGCGAGCTTGCTTTTAACCACCGTGGGTTAGATCCGACGGGGTCTCGGCAGGATCCACGAAGCCGTGGGTCCGCGGTTAATTGTGGTGCATTTTTACAAATGTGATTCGATATTGGCATTTCCGAAATGAGTGCTTTTGAACGGTCTTCATGATTGCATGCATTGACTAAGTGTGTAAGAGGTAAGTTGTTCGTTTGGCCTACTTGGCTAGGATGGCTCTAGAGTAATTTGTGGTTTATGTTTTAAATCCTTTATTTGTGGATTTTGATGTTGGGATACGAACCTCGTGGTCGTTCTTGTGTACTGTGAGTTGATGAGATTTGGGGCTAAAATCCCAAGGGTTTTGTAAAAGTCGTTTTACGGATTTGGGGCTAAAATCCCAACGTTTTGGTTAATGTCATTTTCCAGAAAGTAAACTTTTGGGGTGGCGACCCCTTTGTCTTTTGGATTTTTGAAAAGTAGGATTTGATAATCCTAAATTGTTTTCTATTAAAACTCTCGATGGCATTCTAAACTGTTTTATAAATTACTTCCATTGATTTATGATATTTCGTTTTTGAAATGTTTCTCAAACCCTTGCCTCGGGAAGTACTTTTCGTTTCGTTTGGATCTTGAGGATCCTCGGTTATTGTTATTCGTGGAATGTGAATTGTATGGCTCGTATTTGCACTTTGTATTTGCACTAGCAAAACAGTGGAGTTTTGCTAACCCCCGAGTATTCGGGGGGTGGATGTCTGTTTTTGCATTCAGGTTTTGGAGCATAACACCGGGTCGGCACGAAGGATGATGAAAGATGATCGATACTAATCACATGAGGAACCGTACATCGTGTGTTGGTTCAGTTGTACTTTATTTTCCGCTGCTGTATTGTTCCCGTTGTACGGGTGTAGTTGTATTTTGTCCCCTGCGTGGGCATGAGTTGTATTCGAGTTGTATGTATCTGTGGAAAGACCAAATCGGTCTACTGAGTCATTGTAGCCTTGAAGGCATTGTCGAGATGTTAAATGTCGTTACCAGCCTGGTAGATCCTTGAGGAAAGGTTCTACGGCGTGTAATATCCCTGAGCGGATTGGGGGTGTTACATAAATAACCTAAGCACCTAAAAGGAAATATAATCCTAATCCAACTAGGAAACCAAGACCCAAAACTACTCGGGCCCTTTGCTGCATGTGCGCGCGCTTCTCAGTCTTAATTACATGGGATGCGCAGCACGCTTGGCCCAGTCAGTTGTTTTCGCCTAGCCTATTTTATCCTATGCATGTAAGGCCCATTTTACCATCCACACTACTTGAATTTAAGTCCAATTGATTCAATATTATGATTCGTGTGTGACCTTATAGGTTCAGTTATAATTCGTTGTGAGTTTAATTTCCAATTAGACTCAAAGGACTAAATGCGGTTTCCAGCCAATCATTTCAATAACTAACCAATAATTGACTTAGTTTCTTAAACTATTATTTGATAAATGCACATTGATTGAAAGTCACTTTTCCAACAATACCCACTTTGGGAATGTCCTTTCTGTGGTCACAGAGGTAACTAACATCAGTAAAATCAAGTAAGACATGGTTGAGTGCCTTTGCATCGAATTGCATGCAAGCTCTAGCATAACAAGCAGTAAAAGTACCATGTAAAGTGGCAATGTCGAGGCAAATGTGTTTTGCTATTTGGTGTCACAACCTCACCCATTTTTTTTGGAAATTCTCTATACTTTGTGTAATGGAAGAGCAACTGATATCAATAGAAATTTTAGATATCAAAACATGTGTTTAACTCCATTACAATGACTTAATGTGGTTTTTGATCTAAATCTAGCCAACAAATGTGAAAAATCGATGTCTGGATGAATACATTGATCTAAGTATAACAATGCACCAATTGTGCTCCAATACGGAGTTTTGGCTCTAAGAATCTCTTGTTCATCCTCTTTAAAATGAAATAGATTCTAGATTCCGACCATAGGGGTCCCAATAGGACATATCTTGCATGCTAAATTACCTCAATATTTAATGGATATTGAAAGAATGGTGGATGAGAATACCATCAACACAATATTTTAGCTCTAATCCCAAGTAACTTGAGTTCTCCCCAGGTCTTTCATATCAAATTTGGGTTTCAAAGTATTCAATCATTTCATTGATCTAATCTACGGTATCAAATAACATTCATTACATAGATGGCTATTAGAACAGATATTGAACCAATTCTCTTTATGAACACACACATGCATAGATCATTTGTATCTGTTCCAAATCAATTATCCACTATGACAGTTGTACTACATCTTTCTGCACTGCTTCAACTTGTACAGTGAACAATACAATTTTATTTGCATAAGCATTTCGTTTTTTTGTTACTTGACTCGCATTAATGAAATTCTCTCAAGAACTTTCATGTATACGTTGGTATCTAGATCCCGTTAAGATATGTGGTAATCACATCCATAATATGTGTGTTCATTTTTTGGGACACTACTAAGCAAACCAAAATAGTGGTGATGTACATAACCAGAGAATACATCTCCTTAAAGTCAGTTCCAGGATGTTATGAGAACTCCAGAGCAATAAGTATCACTTTTTAACGAACAAACCCATTTATGGACAACTAGTTTAACACCTACGAGTATTGCTCCATGTAATCAAATACCTCATGCTTAACCAACGAGTAGAGTGCAGCATCTATTGCTTCTTTTCATTTTGGCCAATCCTGTTATCGTTGATTTTTAGCAACGGAGTGTCGTGCAAGATCATCATCATTAATAATCTCTTGATGGAAGGAACATGCAAAATCATTATCGACCAAAATGGAATAAATGTTCATAATTATGTATTTACTCGTACATCACGTTGAGATAAGTTTGCTCTCTCCATCAACAAAATTTCGAAAGCATCGATAAACAAAGAGTTGTTGATTTATGGCCATGGTTCTAGTTAGAGATGATCTCATGTGATGGTGTCACTATATTAAAAATGAGAGGTATTAGTTCGTGCCTTCCTACCTCTTCTGTTTCGGGATTCAGAATCCTTTTTGCTCACTCCTCAAATTATGATTTATGTGATGTGTCTTACCTAGGGATGTAAACGAACCGAACTGTATCGAATCTTCACAGGGTTCGGCTCGGCTCAACCTTATTCGAACCTTAGGTTTGATTCGGCTCGAAACTCTCGAACCTCGGAATTTGAGGTTCGATTCGGCTCGAAGGCTAATTTTTTTTATAGTTCGATTCAATTCGGCTCGAATTTTCGAACCGTTCGAATATAATTCGATTCGGCTCGAGTAAAAGTCTAGTATAACTCCATAAGTCCAGTATAGTTCGAATATAGTTCGGTCCGATTCGCCGAAACCGAATGGTTCGGCCTGGGATGTGAGGGATCTATGTCTTGGGCCAAAGCCCCTCGAATCGAGCCGAACCGTTCGGTCCGATTCGCTGAATCCTATTTTATAGGGTTCGGCTCTACGTTTGGTGCCCTGAATAGAGCCACGAACCGAGATTTTTCGAGCTGAATCCTTCGAAATCAAACTTTTAGGTTTGTTCACAACGCTAGTCTTACCTAATACTGATTAGAATATGTATCATAGATGGTAGGGATTCTAGATTCTTCTAGAGGTAGTAAGATTCTGTAATATCCGTGCTTTTTATTGACTGTTTGACCTTGCCGTTCTTCCTATTTTATCGCTCTGTAAACTCTTGGTGAGGTTGTCGACGTTTATCTAGAGTTTCGTGCCTTGTTTGGATCTCGATCGTGTTGGTTAGACCTTTCGGAAGTGTTCTGGGTCAGGGAGATAGCGCACACTAGGCCTATGCTAACGCACGTTAATTTTGGTTGAGTATCGCACGCTAGATTTGAGCCTTAGCGCGCGCTAACAGACCAGATAGGGCAAAGGCAGTAGCTCATTCCACTCTCTGGACTAGCAGTTAGCGCACGCTAGGAGATTCTCTAGCGCACGTTATTCGTGGTCAGTAGCGCACGCTAACATCGTCCGTAGCGCACGCTAACGAGCTGAGTCGACAGAGGCAGTGAGGTTTTCAGACTTTCTGGACTAGCAGGTAACGTACGCTAAACAGTGGCTAGCGCACGTTATATGTGTTGCGTAGCACGCGTTAGTGCTCAGTGTTAACGCACGCTAGCGGACTAAGACAGTGAACTGAGACTTTGGCAGGACACCAGTTAGCGCACGCTAAGGATGTTGAGTAGCGCGTGCTAACGTATGAGGACAGTAGCCATTTGACTACCGTGTGACCCCGTTAGCGCACGCTAATATTGAGGCGTAGCGTGCGCTAGACTGGGACATTATATAAGGGGACAGTCAACCCCTGCACTTTTCATTTCACATCATTTCCACTTTTTCCGATCGGGAAAGCTCGGGAGAGGAGATTTGGGGCAATTTGAGGTGGTTCTTCTTCAGATATCATCATCTTGGGTTAGATAACAAGGATTATACAACATCTAATATATTTCTATCCTCCAAGTCAAGGTAAATTCCTTAGAACCCTAGTTTTGGGAATTTTGGGGATTTTCTTAGATTCGTCCGATTTATCCATTTTAGAGCTTTAGAACCCTGAGATTACGATGTATCTATCCCATATACATGCTTTTCCTATGATTTTACGGTTTGGTTTGTGCCGTGTTCGGACTTGTAAGGGTTTTGGTGATTTTCCAAACTCTAGTTGTTTACCCTTGTATTTTCGTGAATTGTAAACGGGTTTCGGGAGTTTCTTCGTGAATTATGAGTGTGGATTATTGATTATCGTATCCCTTATGAATCGTTTAGGTGCCGGAAGCGCGTTCTTGGACCTACCGAACTCATACTCTTTTCTGTCCAATTTCATGATGTCTCAAAGGCAAGTATATATTTATGATTGTACGTTCTCGACTTTGAAAGTAAGATATACATGATTATTTATATCCACTCTAGGGCGGGCCGACGGGTCCCCTGAAGGTTTCGTAGCCTCTTGGTGCGATTCCACGTATGATATGAATGAACCACTCTGGGATGGACCGACGAGTCCTCTGAGGGTTCCGTAGCCTCTGGTGCGGTTCCACGGTATTCATATATGTATTGATGTGATGCTATGAGATTTAGTTATTCCGAAATACTAGTCTTGAATTGATGAATTGACGGTTACCTTTACTTTATTGTCGAGGAGTATTGTGTTTCATACTTGATATACTTGCACTAGCTATTCGACGGCTAACCCCTTTATAGGGGAAATATTTTTTATGTATTTCAGGTTCTAGAAGAGCGGATAGGCAGGTATCGGGTTGGCATGAAGATGATGGGAAAGCGTTATACTGTGTTTTAACTCCGGTTATGTTTTGTGTTCCTCCATTTAGTGTTGTTGTACTGGAATGGTTATTGAATACTCGAGTATTGTTCGTTTTCAGTCTTCCTTGATGTTTCGGCCTGTGTTGCCGAGATTTTGATTTTGTAATGTGATGTATTTGGATACATTGGACATGGTTTGAATACCCTTTGTATCGTCTTTCATTTCATTGTATTTGGACCTTCTCGGTCAAGTTTTATAGTCCCGCATATGATTAGCCTTGTGGGTCCCTCAGTGGGGTTCACGGCGCTGTAATATACCCTGAATAACTCGGGGGTGTTACAAAATATGGTATCAGAGCTTAGGTCTATGGATACCTAGGTTGTCGGTCTTTTGGGTAGATTGAGTCGTCATTTGTCCACAGTATCACTACTCTGCCATCATCACAATGCGACCGATACTTGTAAGTCCTATTACTCTTCTTGCGTTTCTTAATCGTTTTGATTTTAGTTTGATATTCTTGAGAATCGGTCACTTCGAGGACGTGCGATTTGGATTGTACTTACGTACTTTGTGTATCCTTTAGAATGTCTCACGAGAGGACAAATGCGACATGATCGCGGACGCGGACTTTTCTTTGAGATATTTTCAAAAATTCTAATTGCGGTACTGATGTGTGTTTGTGTTATGTTGAGACTCTGTATGGGAGTCGGATGCTAGTACCATGGGAGATCATCGACTTCAAGCACATGTAAGTACACTGTTTTGGTTATTCGCTCGTGGCGACGATTGATTGCTCTTGTGATGAGTTTGGAAATTCTAGGTTGATATGTTATTGGTTGACAGTTATAATTGGGGATATCGTGTATCAGGTTGTTTAATTTTGATACCAGGCATATCATATGAGAATGTTATTGAATCAAGTATATGTATTTAACATGTCGTATATACGTGTCCAGTATGTCGAGGCAACGGACAGGGACCATTGGAATTGGCTAAGTGTAGCCTGATTAGCACACGCTAATAGTGAAGCATAGCGCACGCTAAAGGCTTGGACTAGCGCGCGCAAGGCCATGTCAGAACTTATCTGAGTGGTTGGCAAAGTTGTCGACAGCTTTCGGGTTTCATGTGTCAACGGCATTTAGCGCACGCGGGACATAAGTATTACCGCACGCTAAATGTGGAACAGTCAAGGGAATCCCGGCAATCGCGGGTGCTTTCGGCATGTGCGACACAGGCATCTTCTGGGTAGGTGCAGGCTGTCGAGTCCTCTATGATTAGCGCACGCTACGTGTGGATAGTAACGTACGCTAACGAGACCTTTACTGTAGCAAGTCAGCGCTATGTTACGTATGTTATGACAAGGATTTTACATACGTAACACTTGGCACGAAATGAGGCAGTAGCCTCTGGACCTCGATAGCGCACGCTAACAAAGTCAGTTACGCACGCTATGGCAAGTAACGCGCGCTATTTTGTGAGAGTAGCGCACGCTAGTAGTGTGCAATTGAGTAATGTTATCCTTTTCGGGCCGTCCTTTCTTTTCCACCGAAAGAGAGAGTTCTTAGAAGATATTTTGAGGTTCTAAATACTTGTGTAATCATGGAGCTGATCGTTTTAACAACTCTAAGCCTGGAATCGATTGGAAATGGATTCAACCTTGAGAATAAATCCATTTCTTCGAAGAGGTAATTAATATTCACTTTGGATTTCGTTTTGGATTGAATATCGTTGTTCTTGAGTTGATAATCGTCATGTATATGAGTTGATAAGTATGATTATGGATGGATTACCGCGTTGTGTTGATATTATTATTGAAGTGCAGATATTGATATGATTCGTGTGGTTCTGAATGGTGTTGTTTATCTTCAAGAGATATGTTGGTTAATATCTCTAGAGATTTCGACTTTGACATTGTTGTTGGTGATTAGTTCGAATGATAATAGTTTATGGAGGCGTTATGATTATTCTTGGTATCCCACGGGAAGTTTGTTAAGGAAGATGATGACATGATGAACATTTATAAGAAGTGTGGGTGTTTTGTATATGAATATGGAATATTCATGTCTAGAGCTGAATTATGTGTTTTGATATAATTCGCCTAGGAATACGAATATGATTACGAGTTTGATGAAATTATTATTCATCTCTGAGTTTGGAAGTCCATACATATTGAACAAATGTTCAAGCCGAATGATTGGATTGGTTGATAACCTTAGAATATGATTATCTATAATGTTGAACTAATTGGATGGTTCGAATTAATGATGATCATCGGAAACTTTAACTAGGGGTTTACAAGAAGGAACCTTGTTAAATCGTATTTAAGAATTTAGTTTGGAATCGATAACATCTAGACCCTTGTTGGTTCGAATTGGTTGCTGATATGATCATCATATTTCGGGTCGTATTGTGGACAGGAATTTGTAAGTGTCTGAGTTGGATTGTTCAGACTGTGTTTAATCGAGATATGGTGGGACTGTTGAGTTTGTGGTTTGGTGGTATTGATATCGATCGTTATCGAACTTGTTGATTATTAATCCTTCTTTATACAATAAGTTGTGATGTCTGATCGTGGATTATGACTGTTGTGATACAGTTGAGGTTGAAGAGTTCATAGATTACTTTGGTCGGGGCTGAGGAACTCGTAGATGAAAGCAACTGAATTGGTAACAGTTCGTTGTATTGATATCGAGGCAAGTTTTATACTTGTACTAGTCAATGAGATTGATGTTATCATGTATGTGTTTGAATGTGTGTATCATTTCGAGACTTGGTCTCTTTATGATTTTGTTGATATCAGGGGGTTGTTTGATACGATATCCTTCGGCAAGTTATGCCAAATGTTGTTGTTGTTCGTAAATGGCCGGTTCAGGGCATTACGGTACTTGTTGGTTATATTCTTGTCGATAGCCGGTTCGCGGCATCGACGTATCGATTGTTATTGTTGATTGATGTTCCATTGGGATATTGTTTTGAATCGTCGTTATTGATATCAGTGTTTTTCTGCTGCTGTTGTATTGGCCAATTGAAGGCATTGACGTATTCGATTATCATCTTCGTTATCGGTAACCGAATAAAGGTGCCGAGACATCCGTTGTATTGTTGTTATCAATTGTCCGTTCTAAGGCAATTGGTGTATTGAATTGGGATTATCAAAGATAATTCCCATCTGTTGTATCTTTATCGATTGGCCATTCTAAGGCAATCGAGGTATTGAATTGGGATCACCGAGGACGGTGCCCATGCGTGAGTTATTATGGTCGTGTTGGCCGACTCAAGGCAGCACACTATCATTCTTGTGGACTCGGTAATTTTTTGATCGTTGAGGGTTGAGGATTTCCATATTGTTGTTCGTGTTAATCGGTCCTTAGGGATTGTGGTCCCAGGATGGTTGTGTTGGATATTGTTGGTCGTGTCGATCTTTCATTATCCATGTATCATCGTTCACTTTGGTGAGTCGTATGATCCGTATTGGAGGTGTTATCCTTTGAGTTTCGTTGTCATGTTGCATCGTGACATATCTGGAATCATGTCTGCGTGCCGATTGGTTATGTGTAGGATTTTTAGCCAGGCACACGATGGTCATGCGTGTATGTTTCTTCATTGGACCATGCACCCGGGACGTAATTCGTGAGGCTAAGTAGGTACATTGTCCCACATATGTTCTGGATTCCGTATACGGGGTGGACATGTGCACAGACACATTTCCGAATCGGGCGTACTGTGATATCCCTCTTGAGCCTTATTATTGTGGTCGTTCATAGTCCATGTTGTATTGGATATGCTTGACTGTTTGCGATTGGTTGTTCATACGCCCGAGGGGTTTGTTCGACAGTCGGGGTTATTTCTTTCAGATCCATTATTGTTGATCGTTTAGAGTCTACCTTGTTGATGGTACTCTCAGTCGCTATTGATCCCTTGTTGATCGTGTTGGAGTTTATCATGTTGATGGTATTCTCGATTATTGTGGATCTTTCGCTGGTAGCATTGGAGTTTATCATGTCGGCGATATTCTCGGTTAATTTATTGGTTGATCATTGTTATTGACCGTGCGAGCGTTCGGACTGTACGTCAATGTTTCGGGACTTGTTGTCAATGCTTTGTGTATTATTGGTTTTTGTCCATATTGAGTTTTATCGGTGGACAGGAATTGGCACAGATAGTTCATTCTACACTTAGGAGTTATGATGATGTTTTGAGAATCCTTGGTATCGTTGGAACGTAGTACAGATGGTTGTAGTTGAATTCATTTTGTATTTTGAGAATACCCTTCAGCATGTCAAATCGTATGCCGGTACTCGCCGCCTACCTTTGGAATTCGATTTTGGAGACCATGTTCTACTCCAGCGTTGGGCCTTATCCATAGTGTTTTTCCTGTTTCTCAGTTAAGAAAGTATGTGCCAGATCCAAGTCATGTTGTTGACTATAGTGGGTTTGACGTAACCGAGCATGTTACCTTTCCGAAGAGATCAATGAAGATTCTTTAAACGTCGTGAGGAGCAGTTTCACCACAAAACCATCCAGTTGGTTAAAGTGCAATGGTCGAGACATGGATTCGAGGAAGTGACTTGGGAGACGGAAAAACAGATGCGATCGGATTACCCCGAGCTTTTTATTTATTTCTTAAGTTTCGGGACGAAACTTCTTTTTAGAGGGGGAGAATGTAATACCCGTGCTTTTTATTGACTGTTTGACCTTGCCGTTCTTCCTATTTTATCTCTCTGTAAACTCTTGGTGAGGTTGTCGACGTTTATCTAGAGTTTTGTGCCTTGTTTGGATCTCGATCGTGTTGGTTAGACCTTTCGGAAGTGTTATGGTTCAGGGAGATAGCGCACGCTAGGCCTATGCTAACGCACGCTAATTTTGGTTGAGTAGCGCACGCTAGCTTTGAGCCTTAGCGCGCGCTAACGGACCAGACAGGGCAACGGCAGTAGCTCATTCCACTCTCTGGACTAGCAGTTAGCGCACGCTAGGAGATTCGCTAGCGCACGCTATTCGTGGTCAGTAGCGCACGCTAACATCGTCCGTAGCGCACGCTAACGAGCTGAGTCGATAGAGGCAGTGAGGTTTTCAAACTTTCTGGACTAGCAGGTAACGCACGCTAAACAGCGGCTAGCGCACGTTATATGTGTTGCGTAGCGCGCGTTAGTGCTCAGTGTTAACGCACGCTAGCGGACTGAGACAGTGAACTTGGACTTTGGCAGGACACCAGTTAGCGCACGCTAAGGATGTTGAGTAGCGCGCGCTAACGTCTGAGGACAGTATCCATTTGACTACCGTGTGACCCCGTTAGCGCACGTTAATATTGAGGCGTAGCGTGCGCTAGACTAGGACAGTATATAAGGGGACAGTCAACCCCTGCACTTGTCATTTCACATCATTTCCACTTTTTCCGATCGGGAGAGCTCGGGAGAGGTGATTTGGGGCGATTTGAGGCGGTTCTTCTTCAGATATCATCATCTTGGGTTGGATAACAAGGATTATACAACATCTAATACATTTCTATCCTCCAAGTCAAGATAAATTCTTTAGAACCCTAGTTTTTGGGAATTTTGGGGATTTTCTTAGATTCGTCCGATTTATCCGTTTTAGAGCTTGAGAACCCTGAGATTACGATGTATCTATCCCGTATACATGCTTTCCCTACGATTTTATGGTTTGGTTTGTGCCGTGTTCGGACTTGTAAGGGTTTGGGTGATTTTCCAAACTCTAGTTGTTTACCCTTGTATTTTCGTGAATTGTAAACGGGTTTCGGGAGTTTCTTCGTGAATTATGAGTGTGGATTATTGATTATCGTATCCCTTACGAATCGTTTAGGTGCCAGAAGCGCGTTCTTGGACCTACCGAACTCATACTCTTTTTTGTCCAATTTCACGATGTCTCAAAGGCAAGTATATATTTATGATTGTACGTTCTCGACTTTGAAAGTAAGATATATTAATGGCATGATTATTTATATCTACTCTGGGGCGGGCCGACGGGTCCCCTGAGGGTTTCGTAGCCTCTTGGTGCGATTCCACGGATGATATGAACGAACCACTCTGGGATGGACCGACGAGTCCTCTGAGGGTTCCGTAGCCTCTGGTGCGCTTCCACGGTATTCATATATGTATTGATGTGATGCTATGAGATTTAGTTATTCCGGAATACTAGTCTTGAATTGATGAATTGACGGTTACCTTTACTTTATTGTCAAGGAGTATTGTGTTTCATACTTGATATACTTGCACTAGCTATTCGACGGCTAACCCCTTTATGGGGGAAATACTTTTTATGTATTTCAGGTTCCAGGAGAGCGGATAGGCAGGTATCGGGTCAGCATGAAGATGATGGGCAAGCGTTATACTGTGTTTTAACTCCGGTTATGTTTTGTGTTCCTCCATTCAGTGTTGTTGTACTGGAATGGTTATTGAATACTCGAGTATTGTTCGTTTTCAGTCTTCCTTGATGTTCCGGCCTGTGTTGCCGAGGTTTTGACTTTGTACTGTGATGTATTTGGATACATTGGACATGGTTTGAATACCCTTTGTATCGTCTTTCATTTCATTGTATTTGGACCTTCTCGGTCAAGTTTTATAGTTCCGCGTATGATTAGCCTTGTGGGTCCCTTGGTGGGGTTCACGGCGCTGTAATATACCCTAAATAACTCGGGGGTGTTACAGATTCTACTTGATGTCTTTCCTTGTAAACACCCCTCTATCAATGTTATCAATATAATGGTTTACATCTTTTGCCTTCTACTGTTTTCTTTACTACTTCTCCTGAAACACTCCGTAAATTATTAGTCATCTAATTAGTCATGGAAAAAATATATGGTATTGGTCACCTCATAGACATTTCATTCCACATTTTCTTCAAAAGTCTCGAAGTCCTCAAATCTACTGTTTTATCAGACGCCTTCAGCTTATTAAAGCTTAGGCTATCTTGCGATTCAGAATAATCAAGTCCTTAATTCCATATGTAGCGACCACTTTCTAGAAAAATAATTCTTCAAATTATTTGAAGAACAAATAAAAATTTTGTAGCGGAAATATATTTCAAAAATAGTGGAATGAGCTTCCAACTCGATCAGTGTGGAATGAGCTTCCAACTCGAAATATATTAAAAATAATATTAATATATTTGAAGCACATGCAACATCGAGCTCTTCAACCTGAAAGGGTTAAATAGTGGAATGAGCTTCCAACTCGATCAGTGTGGAGAGTACGCAATATGTCTACGTTAATTACTAAATATATTAGCAAGTATAAACAACATGACTGATAAATTCTGCAGCCCGTCGGCTATCCCGAAGGCTTTATGCACAATTAAGTGCTTCTGACTGATTTGCACATTTAAGTGCTTCTGACTGATTTGCATATTTAGGTGCTTCTGACTGATTTCTCGTGCACATACAAGACAATATATAAAGTAATTAAAATAAAGAAAAGCGTAATAAATTCCCCACACCTGGATAAAATGCAGTTCTTGAACTTGAATGTGATGAAGATGCTTGGCTCGACAATTCTAGGCCCGTAAATTCTTGTTATTATCTACAATTGATAATAATGATAATCACTATTATTATAATTATAAATATATAATAACTGGGAATAAAATACGCGACATAGATTAAAATTAAATTATTAATATTAATGAGAAATCTACGTATTTAATGGCTCGGATAAATAAGGCTGAATTGATTACTGAAAACTAATTAGGGTAACACTGAAAGAATTTAATATTTGAGGACTGAAATTGAAAGCATTATCAAGCTGATTGGGGTTAATCTGAAGAAACTGAAAATTAGAGGCTGAAATTGGTATACACTGAAAACTAATTTGGGGTCAAATCGAGAAGGTCTGGAACTTGGGGACTAAATTGATAAACCATATGTAAAATACGGAATTTCTACTACTGTTGTTTAACGTTATTTTATCCGAGCTATGTTGTACAGTGTGGAATCTATATAGTATGGATAAAATAAATGAAGGACTGAAACATCTGTATTGGTATAATTATCGTACTTGGTCGACAATTACATTTGAGGATATAGTGTGTTGTGTATACGTATTCGGTATATTGAGACGACGAGAAATATCAGGGTAAATGGCCAAGTATAGAAGCCATAATGTACGTTAACAATATGAGCTTACGTACGTTAATCCCCAAGAGTTACGTACGTTAACATTAGGTCGTTACGTATGTTAAAGTATCAGGTGAGATATAGTTGGCTGATCAGAGAGGACCTTGTCAAGCGAAGCGTACGTTAAGCATAGGAGCTTATGTACGCTAAGACAAAGACGTAACGTACGTTACGTAGAGTGCATAACATATGTTATGAAGAGAATCGGACAGGATCAGGCTATGGCCGACAAGTGGGTCCCGCGGTCGGCAGCTTTTGGCGCAGAACGTGCATGGGCGAGTCAACTCCTCGATAACATACGCTATGAGTAGTGTATTACGTATGTTAAATGGACATTTACTGTAGCAAGTCAATGTATGTATTACGTACGCCATGGACTATGCATTACGTACGTAATCGATCGAACGAAATAAGGTAGTGAGTTCTGGAATGATGTTATGTACGCTATGTAGGACTTGTAGCGTACGTAAGGGAGCATTACGTACGTTAATATTGATTGGTAACGTACGTAATAAGCGGTGCAGATTATAAATGGAAGTTCGGCCTTTTTGATTTCTTCACGAGAGAAATCGATGCTTTTCCTCCAAACTTCGTCCCTATGAGTATGGTAGTGAAGATAAACCTCTTCTATCTTGGGTATAAGTTTGGAAACATGGATTTGAGGCTTGGATATGAAGATATTGTTGATCCTTGATGTGTTTGATGGTGTTGTTCATGTTTTTGAGGTGTTGTTACCCAAAATATTATCCGGAGATAGTATTGCTGGAATGATCGAGTAACAAATAAATGCGAGAACACTTCCGCGGGAAAATAAATAACACAAGATTTGCTGGGGTTGTTAATCCCGGGCTTGAATGCTCTCGCGAGATGTTATTAATAAGTATACTGTGGAGTACAAATATTAATGTTAGAATCTATTACAATGAGTGTAAAGACTTCTAGTTATCTAAGCTGTAGAGCGTGTAGATTGCCGGAAGAACCAGATATGAAGATCTGTGAGTTCTTGCTTTGGATGTACTGTAAGTGTATGAGTATCACTATGAATGTGTAAGTAATTGTCAGATGAGTCTTTGATTCTCTCTCTGTATGTTTTTTGCACTGTATTCACGATGATAACAGTATGTATTTTTGAGCCACTTTTGTGAGCCTCCTATTTATAGGAGACAAGGTTGCTGGGACCTCTCCGGCGATCACGGGCGACCGCCATTTTCTACATTATAATAAGATGGCCGATCGTCCCGTCACGTGGGGCTGTTCCCTTAAAGTCTGGGGCTGCTGCTGGCGTCCAGCTGTGCGAGCCAATGGGAAGCCTGCACGCGTCCGGAGTCGCTGTCCGGGGAGGACCCACTTTGTACCTTTCGGCGGCCCTGTCGGTAGGTGTGGTAGGTGACAGGTTGGGGTCAAAGGTCTTATCTGTCGGCACCCTTTGTGGATCTGCACGTGGGTCACCGTCCGAGATCGGTCTTCGACGACTTTGATGGATGTTGGATTCATACGTGGCACGAGACGATTGTCTCTGGTTGGACATCATAGACGATCGCCAGATACCAAAAGACGATCGCCGGATACCAAAAGACTATCGCCGCGGGTGCCGACTGCTGGGTGTTTGCCCAGAGTATGTCTTCTATGGTTGGCCCTCAGATCGTTACGCCGATCGCCATCGAGGCGTATTAATCGCCGCACAACAATTGCCCCCGAGCTTGCTTCGATGTTGAAAACACGGGGTGAGGTGGCACTGTTGGCGACATTTCATTCTATTTCGGTACCACCGCTGACAATCTACTCTACCAATGTTTAGATGATCAGACGATCTAATTTCAAATTTGGACGATCTCCTCTTGCGCTGGGAGCAGCGGGAAACGAAGGCGGGCTCTCGAAATGTTACAAGGACACGCATCGCGCTACCATTGGGGGAGTCCGACGGTTTGTCAGACTTTGTCGCCTGGCGTGCCCTCGAAAAGACACGTACGCGGGATTCGAGGGCTTCATTTAATGTGTCCCCCCTGACGGTTGCACTCCAGTCCTCGGGGTTTCGCCTATTTGCACAAAGACCCCCGCTTCCATCTATAAAAGGGGCTAGGGCTATTTCATTTCTCCTCTTCACGCATCTTTGCTTTCCAACCGAAACTCTGCAGAATTTTTTCGACGATCCTTGTGCCGACCGTCCTTCCTTTTAGGTAAGAACATAAATCTTCCCTCCCCCTTTACTTTTTATATCATGTCTGGAGGATCTAAAACCTTCGAGGCCGGAAGCACCTCCGCCGCCGCGGCTTCACCAGACCGGGAGGAAATTCCCGTGGGACTCCATGTGGAAACGGCTGTTGAGGCTATTCGTGCGGGGATTGCACCCGCAGAACTTGAGGAGCTCTTCAACGAGGCCGAAGTGGCGAGGTCGGCGGCGGCAGTGCTGAGGGATTCATCGGTGGACGAGGATGAGGAGATGAGGTTGGATTGGGAGCGGAACAGTGTGTTCGGCCCCGCCTATATGGCTTTCGCTAAGCTTATGGAGGGGATTGCCGGGCCCTGTCCAGAATTTGATTTCGAAGCTTACTCCACCGCTCACCCTTATGAGCATGTGAAGCGGACGGCGATTCGGGCCGCTGACCCTTCTCAGTGGACTCTTGGTCAGATCCGGAGTTCGGCGACCCGGAAGGACTTGAGCCGCTGGAGGGAAAAATATCATATTCCCTCCGATGTTTCATTGCACGTCCCCGAGGAGAACGAACGTGCCGACCAGCCTCCCGAGGGTATGGTCGCCATTAGTGAAATGATTATGGAGGCCGGCCTGCGGTTCCCCTTGCCGTTCGCTGTATCCTATTTGTTGATTGCCTGGAATTTGGCGCCGCTCCAGCTGACGTCGAACGCCTGGCTACAGATCATCAGTACTTTGACACTTTTCGGCGGTCACCGGTTGTTCCGTCTCCTTTCTGCGATGGAGATGAACTATCTATTCAAACTGACCGCGCAGAAGGGGTCGGTCGGCGGTAATCACATTCAAGGCCGGATGGGAAAAGTGGTCCTCGGGGTGCCGAACAAGACTCGGGGCGACCTGGCAAAATGGTGCTGGGTCGGCGGAGCGTGGAGGTCTGCATCGAGTGAAAGGACGGAGGAAGAGCAGGAGATCCCCACCAATTTTCGGGAGAGGAATCCGAGTAAGGGTTTTAACTCTCCCTTTAATCGAATACGTCTTGGACTGATCTAATTTTGTTTTCCTTTTTGCAGGATCCCTTGTTCCAGCGATCAGCGATCTCCCCTTTGATTTCTTGATCGTCTGGGAGCGAATTCGTGCCTTGCCAGACTCCTACAAAGATGTTGGCTCACTCGGTCACGAACTTCACCGGTTGGGAGCTCGACTGTTTCGCTACCCTCGCCACTTGAAGGCCCCTGGTATGACTTTTTATTTACTCTTTCCTGCGTAGAGGTCGCAATGTCTAAGTAGACGTCTAACTTGTTTGAGTTTGTTCTTTGGCAGAGATTCATTTTCCCAGCTTCGCCGAGCCACCGCAGGAGATCGCCATGTCTAATTCTGGTCTTATCGGTCGTCTTCACCTGGGTAAGAAGACGGGTCGCGTTGCTGTGACGACGTCTCGCCCCATTCCTGTGGTGAGGCCCGCTGTGGTGCCGGTCGCCGAGCCGGAAATTCAGGAGGAGGAACAACTCCAGCGCAACCGCAAGAGGCGGAGGCCGGAGGAGTCCCTGCCGACTACCGAGGCGGACGTATCTATTCTGGAGCCGCCGGTTGCCGCGGCGCCTATCTCTGCTGTTCCGATGGCGTAGGGGTCCGGCTCCAGGCCCTCGGCCGGTTTCTTGAAAATGGCGGCGATCGCCGAAACTGAAACTTCTCGGGGCAAGCCCTTTTTTGGCCGTGACCCCGAGTTGGTCAACAGGTAAGACGGGATTGATCTTTCCGAGTTAGGAAATCTGAGTAAATTATATACTAACTCCCTTGTTTCTTTCTGTTTGTGTTGTAGGGTCCTTCTTGACAATCCGGACGTCTCGCCGATGGTGCTGGATTTTTTGGCGAGCAGATCTCCTCGCCAGTCCCTCGAAGCTACTACGTACATCAACCGGGCCATCACCTCCCTTCCTAAGGCCTGGACGACCGACCTCGATGCTATTGCTCGTCGGCGATCCGGAGACGCCATGCAGGCGACGCTCGCCCTGGCTCTCCAGACGGCGACGATGGCCACCCAAGCCGTCATGGACTATGAGGGGCGACCCTCTAACGCTCGCCTTCATAAAGAGCTCGAGGCCGCTGGGAACAAAACGCTGACTTTGCCAACCGGATCCAAGCCATGGAGAAGGAAAATTTATAGACGGCCAAAAGAGCTAAGCAGGATATCGACCGGATGAAGCAGGAGCTGAGCCGCTCCAAGGAAGCGGCCTATCGGTTTCGTGACCAGGAGAAGGAAGCTCACCGGATGCATGTGGCCTCGCAGGAGGAGGCGACCGGGCTGAAGGCGACAGTAGATCGGCTCAACAGCGAGCTGGAGAAGGCAAAAGGAGAGCTTGAGAAGGCTAAGGGAGAAATGGCCGCCAAGGTGGTCGAGCTAACGGAAGCTGAGAAGACGACCACGGAGTTGAGAGGGCAGCTAAAGGCGATCGAGACCGATCCCTACCTCAATGTGGCCCTTGTCGGCGAGTTTGCCTATTATGTGGCCTACGCCGACGCTGTCCGAGCCGCCAAAAAGGTAGGGATCGAGATCGGTCCTATAATGGAGAGCTTCAAGGCCTATGCACTCGAGCACCCTTTGCATCCGGAGTTTTCCCTGCCGATCCTTGACCTCGTCGACTTGGGGATCGACTTGAGTTGGTATCCTTTTCCGGATAAACTCATTCATCCTGAGGCCGATGGGGGAGCGCATGCCGATCCGCCACCTGGGGGCGAAGACCAGCCGGAGGGGCCCTGAGAGATTTCTTAGTCTTCCTTGTAACTTTTTGCTCTTTCTTTGTATTGCCTTCGGGCTTTGTATTGTACGAACCCCTTGATAATGAATAAAGTACTCCTTTTTTTGCATCTGTGTCTTTACATGTACGATCGCCTTTGAATGTTTGCATGCGAATTTTTACAAGTATGTGTATGATTGCTTCCGATGTCTTGTTCATCCGACCGATTGTTTGAATGTTTGAATGTATTGACATGTTTTGGGAATTCTTACTTGTAAATATTGTTGAACAATTCCGATCGTCCTGCGTGTGTTTAAACTAAGCCGATCGGGTACCGTCTCTTTCTTCCGATCGCCTTTAGGATTAGCTCCACTTCTATGCCCCTTGTTTTTGTTTACTTATTGTAAGTAAGGGGACAAAAATAGTATGTTTGGTGAGCTATCTTCAGTTTTGCTGACTCTGAGGAATCGTGCACGGTCGCGGAGTTCGATGGACCGATCTCCACAACTGTGTCTTTGTGTGCGAGGGATATTCCCGCGACTCACTTTATTGTGAGGGTCCTCCGTTAGGCTGCGCCCGCTTTGTATTTAAACGAAAGGTGGGCGATCTTGGTTTGAAGGAGTCCTTGCACGGGGCGTCGTCGGTTTATTCGACTCCACGTCCGCGGCTTTGTAAGCACTTTTCTACCTCGGGTCGGCATGTTAGATGGAGACCCTCGACGGTATACGTTGTGACGGGGTAGGGACGCGCCGCCTTGTCCAAGTACATCATGTTAGATGACGTACTTTGAGGGCGTGCGAACGTGTCCACAGATTATTTTGGAGGGTCCTTCGGTTACGCTGGCCTCGTATTTAAACGAAGGGCGGGCGATCTCAGCCCAAAGGAACCTTGCATGGGCGAAGCTGTCGGTTCCATCGACCTCCAGGCCCATGGCTGCATTATTTCTACCTCGGATCTCCATGTTTGAACGACGATCCTCGACGGTATACGATATGCCTGGTGGGGCGATCGCTAGAATAGATGGGATAAGAAGAAATCTCATTATATTCCTTGTACATTGGGCAGTTGAAACTGAATACAAAGTTTTCACTGGTAGTATTTCTTCAGATGTATGGCGTTCCAGGGATATTGGTCTGGAGTGCCGTCACGGTGTTCAAGTTCGTAGGCTCCCCTAGTTAGCCACTTAGATATCCTGAAGGGGCCTTCCCAGTTCGGACCAAAGACACCTGTGTGGGTCTGGATCTTTTTGAGGACGAGATCGCCCACTTGAAACCGTCTTTCCTTGACCTTCGAATTGAAGAACTTCTCGGATCTCCTTTTGTGGATAGTGTTCTTCATTTCTGAGGTCAGTCGTCGTTCTTCGGGCATGTCGAGGTCGATCCGTCGGGCCACATCATTGTCGGTCGTCATCTCTTGTTCGGTTCGATGGCTGAGGACGGAGATCTCCGAGGGGATCACCGCTTCTGTCCCGAAGGCGAGGGCGAATGGGGTTTCGCCGATTGAATTTCGGGTCGTAGTTCGATAAGACCACAAAACGTCTGGGAGATCGCTCGCCCATCGCCCTTGTCTAGACTCGAGTCGTGCTTTAATCGTGTGTTTGAGGATCTTGTTTACAACCTCTACCTGCCCATTCGTCTGAGGGTGATAGGGTGCCGAGAACAACTTTTTAATTCCCCACTTCTCACAGAATTGCATGACTTCTAAGCCGCCGAACTGCTTTCCGTTGTCGGAGATGATAGCCTGGGGCAGACCGAATCGGCATATGATGTTTTTACAAATAAACTTGATCACTTGCTCTTGGCCGATCTTGTTGAGTGGCTCGGCCTCAGCCCATTTGGTGAAATAGTCGATGCCTATGATGGCAAACTTACAGCCCCCTGGCGCCGTCGGTAATGGACCTATAAGGTCGATGCCCCATTGGGCGAAAGGCCATGGGCTGTACATTGAAGTGAGCTTCTCGGGGGAGAGCTTAATGTTTGGGCCCATTACTTGACACCTGTGACACGATCTGGTATAGGCGATCGCGTCCTTCTGAAGTGATGGCCAGAAAAAACCTTGCCTGGTTGTTTTATGGATGAGAGCTCGCCCGCCAGCATTGTTTCCACATATCCCGTCATGGATTTCGGCTAAAACTAGCTGACGTTCCTCCGGTGTTATACACTTGAGGAGGGGAAGGCTGAAAGCTCGCTTGTAAAGTCGGTCGTCCAATAGGGTGTATCTGGTCGCACGGAGCTGGAGTTGGCGAGCTTTGATACGGTCGTCAGGGACCGTTCCGTCCTTTAAGTATTTGATGAACGGAGTCATCCAGTTCTCCTCGGCAACGGCAACTGTGGTAACCAGGTTCCTGTCGATCACCGGCCTTGCTGATTTTGTGATTTGGATATTAGAGAAGTCGGCTGCCCCATCTGACGACGCTAGCTTAGATAGGGCATCGGCCTGGGAGTTGTGCTCTCTCGGGACTTGTTCGATTAGCACTTCCTCAAATTTCGTGAACATTTCGGCGACCAATTCTTGGTATTTGACCATCTGTTCGTCGCGCGCCTCATATTCTCCCTTGACTTGGTTCACGACCAAGAGGGAGTCCATGAAGATATGGAGGTGACGAACATCTAGGGCGAGGGCTAGATCGAGCCCGCCTACCAGAGCTTCGTACTCGGCTTCATTGTTGGTCGCGCGAAATCCAAAACGCACTGCATTTGTGAAACTTTGTCCGTCGGGGCTAATGAGGACAATCCCTGCCCCTGCTCGCGAGTTGGTCGCCGAGCCATCCACGTATAGCTTCCATGCAGGGCGGCCGATCTGGGTCGGACTATGGGGGAATGTTAATTCCACCACGAAGTCTGCCAGAGCTTGGCCTTTGATCGCTGTGCGAGGAGCATATGTGATACCGTATTGGGCGATCTCCAGTGACCACTTGAGGAGTCGCCTGTTGGTGTCCGGTCGGTGTACAACTTGCCTTAGAGGGAGAGTCGTCAGAACCTCCACTTGATGTTCGAAGAAGTAAGCCCTTAGCTTGCGAACACTCATGACAAGAGCGTAGGCGATCTTCTCCAGAGGGGTATAACGCGTTTCCGCGTCATGGAGCGCTTGGCTAATGTAGTAGATCGGCAAGTGGACTTGTCCCTCCGCTCGCACCAAAACGGCACTTAGTGCGACCTCCGAGGCTGCCAGGTAAAGGAATAGTTTCTCGCCGGGGATCGGCTTTGCCAGGATCTGGGGGTTAGATAGATATTCCTTGATTCTGGCGAACGCTACTTGACTCTCCTTCGTCCATGCGAACTTTTTGTTCTTTATGGTCGCGAAGAAAGGTTTGCTTTTATTGCCGAGCCGAGATATGAAACGGTTGAGGGCGGCTAGACAACCTGTGAGTCGCTGCACCTGCTTGACATTCCGTGGATCCTGCATGTCGAGGATCGCCTGAATCTTGGTGGGGTTCGCCTCGATCCCCCTTTGGCTCACAATATGCCCCAGGAATTTTCTGGAGCTCACCCCGAAGTTGCATTTCTTGGGGTTCAGTTTCATGTTGAACTTCTCGAGGATGGCGAACGTCTCGGCGAGGTCATTGAGGTGGTCTTCCTTCTTGAGGATTTTGACCATGATGTCGTCAATATAGACCTCCATGGTCTTACCGATCTGATTGGCGAACATTCCGTTGACTAGACGATGGTAGGTTGCCCCCGCATTCTTCAAGCCGAACGGCATTCGGACCCAAAAGTATATGTCCTTTTCCGTGTGGAAAGATGTGTGCTTTATGTCTTTCTCTACCATTGGGATTTGATGGTATCCGGTGAAGGCATCCATGAACGACATCATTTCGCAACCTGCTGTACTATCGACCAGGTGATCGATATGAGGCATTGGAAAGTGATCTTTTGGACATGCCGCGTTGAGGTAGGTGAAGTCGATGCATAATCTCCAGGAGCCGTTTGGCTTTTTGACGAGCACCGCGTTGGCAACCCACTGTGGTTCGTCTGTAGCTACTCCGATTAGTTTGTTGTTGAGTAGCTTTTTAACTTCTATGTCGAGCGCTGCGTACTTCTCGGGACCGAATTTCCTACGTTTCTGGTGAACAGGTTTCCTAGCCGGGTCGATCTTTAGATAGTGGCAAGCGTGTTCAGGACTTATGCCAACCATATCTTAATGCGGCCAGGCAAAGACTCTGATGTTCTTACGTAGTAAATTGATCAGATCCTCTTTTAATTTGCGATCGATGCTTGTGCCGATCTGTACTTCCCGCTCCGGGCGAGCCGGATCTATCGTTATACTTTCCAACTCTTCGACGGGGACGGTCGCCTCTCGTTTGGAACGATTTCCGGACTCGATCCTAGGATCGATGTCGAGACTCGGCTCGAAACCGATCCTTGGCTTGATGTCGTTTGTCAATTGATGTGAGATGGCGTCCCTTGAGTCGGGTTGGTACGATGTACTCGGTTCGTCGATCTCCATGGGTTGTTCGTCGATCGTTTCAACGTTACACATAGCATGGGAAATATTGAAAGAAGTTACGACATAGGAGTAATTTAAACACTTCTTTGCCATTAGCTGATCTCCTTTTACAGTACCGACCGTCCCATCGGCAGTTGGGAATTTGATACAGTAAAAGAAAGACGAGGCGACCGCCTCAAAGGTTTCTAAAAAGGGGCGACCTAGGAACCCATTATAGATGCTGGGCCTATCTATGATTACAAAACTTAGGTTCCTAGTAATCCTAACCTTAGGATCGTAGAAGCATATTATCTCGACAGAGAGCTTGATCCTTCCGTAGGCTTGGACTGTGCTGTCGCCGAACCCTTGGAGCACGGTGTCGAACGGCTTGATGAATTTGGTCAAGTTGCCGAGCTGTTCCAGGGCGGATTTGAATATGATATTGCATAAACTCCCATTGTCGACCAGCACGCGATTGACCATCTTCCCAAGGATACAAGCAGAGATCACCAATGCATCCTCTTTGGGGCACTGCACTCCCTCCCTGTCCTTGTTGGAGAAGGTGATGAGCGCGTCTTTAGAGATGGTCGGCTCTGGAGGTACCACGACATGGACTCCGGCGAACGCCCTCAGTTCGGCCTTTCGCTTCCTGTTTGACATGGTGGAAACCGGGGAAAGACCCCCGAGGTTTCCACCTCCTGCTTGAAGCATATTGATCCGGCCGCCAGGGTTGATCGGAGGGATCGATTCATCAGAATACTCCGGATCATGTTCGATCCTGGCGACCGGATTGGGAGGGGTTCTTTCGTTTTGTCGGCGCTCGCGCCCTCCGGTCCTCTCTGTCCTAGGTTCTAGATTGGTGACCAAGTTGTCCAATTTGCCTTCCTCAAACAGTCGCCAGAGTTGTCTGAGGAGATCACGGCACTGGCTGGTGTTGTGGCCGGGACTCTTGTGGTAGGCACAGAATTTGCTGCGGTCTAGATGACCGTGGTCCCTTATCGGATTTGGCTTGTTAAAACACTTGCGCCCCTTGATGGCGTTAAAGATGTGGGCCGGAGATAATTTGAGGTTGTGGAGGAGGTGAACCTCTACATCCTCGAAGGCTTTGAATTCACCAGGCGGCTTAGCGACCGCCTTTCTGGGCTTGGCGACCGCCTTCTTCTGGACGTGGGATGGCGTCCTCCCTTCTCCGGCAGATCCCTCGCCTAAGCGGAGGGAGAGCATCCTCTGCCTGGCCAGGAAATCGGCGGCTCTGACGCGGAAGACCGAATATGTCGGGGGGATGTCCTTTGTGAGGTGCCTGAACATGGGCGAGTGGCCATGGAATCCCCCCAGGATCCAGTGGAGAGCGAGCTCGTCGCTAATAGGCTCGCCGGTGAGGACTATTTCATCCACCTGGTCAATGTAGTCTTCATCGGGCTCGTCCTTCCCCTGCCTGATTTTCATCATGCGATGGGGGCCTTCTGGGCGAGCGACTTTGGCGGCGAAGTACGATGTGAAGTCGTTCGCCAGCTTCTCAAAGCAATTGATTGAGCGAGGTGGTAGTGAGATGTACCACCTGTGGGCGAGGTCGCCCAGAGTTAATGGGAACATTCGACACTTCGTCGCATCCGATGCTCCGCATCCGGTCATGTAGATCCGGAATTTGCTCAAGTGGGTTTCCGGATCTGATCTCCCCTCATATAGAGGTGTTTGTGGGGGAGCGATCTTTGGTTGGACTGGGGCGAGCTCGATCTAGACCGCGAGTGGCTCACTTGGTCCAGCGATCATTCTCCTGGCGCCTGCCCCAGTTTCTAGGAGCGCCTTCATCTCATCGAGCTGACGCTGCATGGCGGCCATCGCCGTCGCCTGACTGCTCGCTGATTGGCTCCCGGAGCGCGAGCCAAGGCGATCGTGCACTGATCCCCTGGCCCCATGGTTAATGATGAGTTCTTTGCCAGTGGGTTCGTTTCTTGGGCGAGTGGGGGCCCGCGGACCGGCTTGTCTTCTGGGAGTCGGGTATGCCGAACTCCTGGTAAAGGATTCGGATACCGATGTCTCCCGGCTGGGACCTGAGTGCCCGGGTCGCCATGAGGGATCGCTTCCCAGGCGGCTGAAGAGCCTTCTCCTGCGGCTCGGGGCTTTCTGTTGATTTCTCAACATATATTCCTTTGAGCTTCCGCTTGCCTGCCCGACGGATGGTTGACGGAGTGATGGTGGGCGAGTCGCATGCCCTCCGTCGCTCCCTGAGGATGGCTATAGCCTCCTCAATCTGTTCCGCGGTCTGGAACTGATCGAGTGAGAGGCTAGGACCGTCCCTCGGGGGCGGGAGTGAGAGCCTAGCGTCGCCGCGGTCACCGTCCGCCGTAGGCTGGGATTCGGTCCGGGCCGGAATGAGATTTCCGGTAGATCGTAGGGTGGCTCTCTTGGAGGTCGTGGCAGATGTCATTTTCTGAAGGCTTTCTTTGAAGAACAGTGAGTGTTTGTTCAAGTATATGTCCGGAGAACAGTGAGTGTTCTTCGAGACGGTAGGAATAAAAATGAAGGTTTAGATCCCCTTCCTCTAGCGCCAATTGTTGTTACCAAAATATTATCCGGAGATAGTATTGCTGGAATGATCGAGTAACAAACAAATGCGAGAACACTTCCGCGGGAAAATAAATAACACAAGATTTGCCGGGGTTGTTAATCCCGGGCTTGAATGCTCTCGCGAGATGTTATTAATAAGTATATTGTGGAGTACAAATATTAATGTTAGAATCTATTACAATGAGTGTAAAGACTTCTAGTTATCTAAGCTGTAGAGCGTGTAGATTGCCGGAAGAACCAGATATGAAGATCTGTGAGTTCTTGCTTTGGATGTACTGTAAGTGTATGAATATCACTATGAATGTGTAAGTAATTGTCAGATGAGTCTTTGATTCTCTCTATGTATGTTTTTTGCACTGTATTCACGATGATAACAGCATGTATTTTTGAGCCACTGTTGTGAGCCTCCTTTATAGGAGACAAGGTTGCTGGGACCTCTATGGCGATCGCGGGCGACCGCCGTTTTCTACATTATAATAAGATGGCCGATCGTCCCGTCACGTGGGGCTGTTCCCTTAAAGTCTGGGGCTGCTGCTGGCGTCCAGCTGTGCGAGCCAATGGGAAGCCTGCACGCGTCCGGAGTCGCTGTCCGGGGAGGACCCACTTTGTACCTTTCGGCGGCCCTGTCGGTAGGTGTGGTAGGTGACAGGTTGGGGTCAAAGGTCTTATCTGTCGGCGCCCTTTGTGGATCTGCACGTGGGTCACCGTCCAAGATTCGGTCTTCGACGAATTTGACGGATGTTGGATTCATACGTGGCACGAGACGATCGTCTCTGGTTGGACATCATAGACGATCGCCAGATACCAAGAGACGATCGCCGGATACCAAAAGACGATCGCCGGATACCAAAAGACGATCGCCGCGGGTGCCGACTGCTGGGTGTTTTCCCAGAGTATATCTTCTATGGTTGGCCCTCAGATCGTTATGTCAATCGCCATCGAGGCGTCTTAATCGCCGCACAACATGAGGTATGATTGTTGAACTCTATACCTTGATTTCGGATTCTTGGTATTGTTATCCATATTTGATTCATATGATGATGATTATAGTGGTGTTGATATGATTCGTAATGTTATGAGGAGTGTATATTGAAGAATATGATAATATATGACTTGGATTATGAGTTGGATGATTATCTACATGTTAAAGGATATCGGATTATGTTGTTTTGATGATTATGAACACGGATTCGAATCACTTGGTATTCTTGAAGAACTTCTTGATGAACTTAACATAGCAAGACGATCGTATGTTGAATTATCGATATTTTTAGATATGAAGATCGAATGTTCATTAAGTCATGTTGATTGTAGTGGTAGAATTCGTATGTTCTTAATGATATACGAATCATGATAATAATTTGGAATCCGGAAAGATTGTGATTGATCATCGAATATGATTTCCTTTACATTCGTATTCGTAATCGTATTGTGGTTGCGAATTCGTAATTGTTTGAGTTGGATTGTTCGGACTTGTGTTTCATTGAGATATTGTGAAATCGTTGGGTTTGTTGATCGGTTATATCTATTGTTAATAACGATTATCGGATTTCAGTTCGTATTATGGATATGAGTTCGTGATGGTTTGAGTTATACTATTTGGTTTTATATATGATCGAGGAATTGTTGAGCCGTTGAGTTTGATTAATTGGTTATATCGGGAATTGATTATTATCGAATGTGTGTTAAATGATTACTTCAATAGGTTGTGATCATTGATGGTTGGTTATAATTGTCGACTAGAAAAGTGTGTTGCGGTCGTGTTCGAGAATGTTCGTGAATTGCTTTGGTCAGGGCCTAGGAGCTCGTAGACGAAGGCAATGGAATTGGTAGCGGCTTCATCATCATCATGTCGGTATCGAGACAAGTTATTACTTGCTCAATCTATAATATCTAATGCATGGTTTCCGTTTCATTCGTTTATAATTCGTATAGCAATGATTATAATTGTGAACACAGGAGATTTGGGATCGTAAGTTGTTTTCAGATTTTGGGAATTTAAATCATAATGTATATGCTTTACTTTTGTTATTGGTATACTTGGGTATCGAAGATACATTATGATAAAAACAATGATATGAATTATCTACAGTCCGTGATATTTTGGACCGTCGAGTATTGAGAATAATGGTTAGTGATGGTTTAGACATCGAGATTTCTCTCGAAGGACTCGGGGCAAGTACTCTAATCATTTTTGTCCTTTTGTGTCGATCATATTGTGATACATTGTGTATTGTTGTTGTCATGCATTTGTGTATTGTTGTTAATATGCATTCGTGCATCGTTGTCGTATGTCCACCTCGTGTTGATCTGACGGGATCATCTTGGGATCTATGCGAGCGTGTGCTGGATCATTGGACGGGTTTATCCACCTCGTGTTGGTCCGACGGGATCATCTTGGGATCTATGTAGTGAACGCTGGATCATCGGATTACCCATATGTTGTTGTGCATATGTATATTATGTGTTATCCACCTCGTGTTGATCTATCAGGATCATCTTGGGATCTATGTTGTGTGCGTTGGATCATCGGATTTCCATAAGTATACATTGTTGTTATTGATGTGAGCATATTGACGTTGTCATATGAGTATGCATTTGTGGGTCTTGTGTTAGGACCATGTCCGTATGATGTATTGATCTGATCTCGGAGTATACTGACATGTTTGTCGTGGCATTTCGTATCTTGAGGTATGTTTCATATTTCCTTTGGTATTTGTATTTGATGGACAATTGATTTTCGTGTTGAGATTTGATAATGATATTCGATGAATCGAATTGGTCAGAGTTGGTATATTTCCGTATCGCGAGTTATGATGAGGTTTTGAGAATCTCGGGTATTGTTTGAGGTACAGTATAGATGTTATGTTTGTGTTTATTGTTTAATGGAGATTACGAGATGTGGAATATGGTAAGGATTATCTTGATACGGATAATCACGAGCTGGTAAGGTTATGACGATAAGATTACATTGGCCGTATTCTTATTTTGTATTCTCATTGGTATGTAATTATTGATGTGATGTGACGGTTATCATTGTTGAGTATTATGGCTGACCCCGTCGTGGGCTTTATTTTTAGGTTATTAGATATCGAGCTTATAGCGGTCGTGAAGAGATGAGCTTCCCTGAGGATACTGGCTATGGCATGTGTTTGTGAATCGAGTATTCTGATTATATGTTCTATTCCGTTGCTAGAGTATATTTAATTATTTGTCATTTCCGTTGCGTGAGTATTTCTTAAATGCCCTTTTGATTTTTGGCAACTTAAGTTGCTTTGGAAATTGTTTTCTAAACTATTTTATCGGTACATGTAAGCGATAGCTTAACGTATATTTTTAAACTGTTGAGTCTTGGCATTTCAGGCCTTGTATTTTCAAATGAGTCTTTACGACGGTTTTGATAAACGGATTTTATATAGTCTTCGAATGTTTTTAAAAGATAGTACCGTCGTTAGCCTCTTGGGCATTTGTAAATGTTTGCAAAAATTTATTTTAGCCTTGTGGGTTCCATCTCGGGGCCTACAGCGCTGTAATATTCCTGGATGGCTCTTGGGGTGTTACAGAATATGGTATCGGATCTTAGGTTGAGAAAACCTAGGCAGTTGGGTCGAGTCGAGTCGTGTTTTTATCACGTCATTCGAGTTGTCGATTGACGAATATTAGAGCCCTGGGTTTTTGTTGTTCATTCGTGCTTGTGTGTTGTGTGATTTACCAGTGTGGTACTGTGGTTGTTGTACACTTTTCCAAATGATATTAACGTGTTTCTTCGAATAGAGCTGTGTTGTGTTCTCGAGTTGAACTGGTTTGAAAAATGTGTGTTTTGAAAATATCTGTGTTGAGTATTTTCTAGAGTTGAGACATGTGCCAGTATCACGGAAAATCGTCGGCTTCACGATCTGTAAGTATTTGGATTTTTGAATTGCATTGAGATTTATTGCCATTCTAAGCTGATATGCTTTGAGATTCAGAGAGATATTATGCTTCACATTATGAGGTGACAGAGTTGGGATAGGATTGATGATCTTGAGAAGCTATGATTTTGGAAATCAATATGTTGGTTAAATTCTGGAACGGAGTTGTACATTTGGGAGAAATGTTGTGGATGGTTGAGAAGAACATGTAGTCATGTTAGTTCATTTTGAGATATATGAACTGTTTTTTGAGCATTTGAAAATGATACTTTTCAAAATGAATGTTTCACGGATGTTTTACGGAAAATGATTTTGGGCCGAGACCCAATCGATTTTGAAATAGTTTTATAACTCAGGACTTGGGGTCCAAAAAGAGTTTTCTACTTTTAAATTTCTTGTAATGTGGAACGGGATATGGGCTGAGACCCTAATGTTTCAAAAAGACTTTCAGTTTTCCTAAAACTCCCGAGATTTGTAAATCACCTTACCAATCATTAATTACTGCCTTTCGGGGTTTTGATTTAATTGTTCAAACAAAACTTCTCGAGTAGTCTTTCATTATGTTTGATTTGTCGATTATTCAATGTTTTGTCATAGCATAGTTTAGGTGATCCAGGATGGGATAATGGTTGACGTTGCGAGTCATATATGGAAAAGGAGTTTTTATCGGAATCTATACATTAAGATTTTGGAACTATATCGTGTGGTTATCCGATGGAATGTCAGTGGATTTGGTGAGAAGCCAAACTGGTATACAGAAGTATGGATGTAGTTAAGCATTTGCATAATTCCATTTTATTTAATCGTGTGTATTCAAAAAGAATTGTCATCGAGAACTTGACGTAAGCAAGCCGATTCAATTTTTCGAAAATTGATTTCGTGGTCTTACGAAAATTTATGTTTTGAGTTTTGAAATTCTTGAAAGAACTTTCGAAAATTTGTCTTCTTGACGAGATTATATGATTTCAAACTAGTTTTGAAAATGTGATTGATATACATACGCATTTAGTGCATAGTGCATATCATGGTGAAGCTATGAATGTGGCTCACAAACTGGATAATACATTAGTATGGTACGATGAAAAGAGATCCGAACTTTAGTATGGTAGTTTGGTTATCCAGGGATGATCGGTTGATTGATCAGAGAAGAAAAAATATATTGCATGTTGTAGATTCATGTACAGGATGTGATTTTGGAACTTTGGATTTGTGAAATCGAGACATATGTGCTATGCGATTCCATTGGTATGGTAGTAGTGCGATTTTACCACAGTAATGTTTGAATGATTCCTTTGTAAGTGTGGATTTGGGGATGGTGACCCCAGGATGGTTGTTTTGGGTATTGATTGGTCGTTCCCACTCCATGTAGGATGGAGTATGTTCGTCAGTTTGTGGCTTGTTGTTTATACGTTGAGGAGTATGTTCACCCGTTGGGTGTGCGGGTTCTCTCTAGTTAGTAAATTCCAACCTTTCATAACCTAGGTGTAAAGGGGAAAGAGGTGGTTTAGCTATGCTCATAACAGAGTCGAATTGAGACCTTCTTTCTTTATATATGCAATTTCCACTCTCGAGCTTCTGTACCAACGAGAGAGGACAGAAGTAGCGAGAGTGGTACAGAGAGGATAGCAGCGGAGCCTTGGTTTAGTAGCGGTATGGTCTGCCTTTCTTTGAGATCCATTGTATGTGATTGGTATAACGTTTTCAGAATTTTATTCATCCGTATATATGTCTCTGTGGTTCCGTGTTGACCGTGTTAAAACTTACCGTGAGAGGGTATTGTCGATTACCGTTGATCGTTCGTTGGTGATATTAGAATTTATCATATTGATGATGTACTCGGTTGTGTTTTGACCTTTGGATTGGTTGTATTGGAGTTTATCATGTCAATGGTATTCTCGGTTAATTTATTGGTTAATCATTGTTAATGGTCATATGAGCGTTCGAATTTTGTGTCGATGTTTCGGGATTTGTCATTGTTTTGGGCAGTTGTTTCTCATATGTATTGTGTATTATTGGTTTTTAGCATGATTGGGACTTGATTGTGTAAGCAGGCAGACAGGATTCGACACGAATATATTATTTCATCCGAAGATGATATATTTTGTTAAGACTCATGGAATTATGATTGGAAGCGTATTGAGGCTTTAAAGTGAAGTCACTTGCTAGTATCTCAGGAGATCGTCGACTTGGCGCATTTGTAAGTATACTATTTTGGTTATTCATTAATGATGATGGTTTCAGGATATTTTGGCTGAACGGGTTGTTTCTTTTTATGACGAATTGCAAGTTTCGAGGACGAAACTTATTTTAAGTGGTGTAGTATGTAATATCCGGAATTTCTACTACTGTTGTTTAACATTATTTTATCCGAGCTATGTTGTATAGTGTGGAATCTGTATAGTATGGATAAAGTAAATGAAGGACTGAAACATCGGTATTGGTATAATTATCGTACTTGGTCGACAATTACATTTGAGGATATAGTGTGTTGTGTATACGTATTCGGTATTGAGACGACGAGAAAGATCAGGGTAAATGGCCAAGTATAGAATCCATAACATACGTTAACAATATGAGCTTACGTATGTTAATCCCTAAGAGTTACGTACGTTAACATTAGGTCGTTACGTACGTTAAAGTATCATGTGAGATATAGTTGGCTGATCAGAGAGGACCTTGTCAAGCGTAGCGTATGTTAAGCATAGGAGCTTACGTACGCTAAGACAAAGACGTAACGTACGTTACGTAGAGTGCATAACGTACGTTATAAAGAGAACCGGATCGGATCAGGCTATGGCCGACAAGTGGGTCCCGCGGTCGGCGGCTTTTAGCGCAGAACGTGCATGGGCGAGTCAACTCCTCGATATCGTACGCTATGAGTAGTGTATTACGTACGTTAAATGGACATTTACTGTAGCAAGTCAACGTATGTATTACGTACGATATGGCCTATGCATTACGTACGTAATCGATCGAACGAAACAAGGCAGTGAGTTCTGGAATGATGTTACGTACGCTATGTAGGACATGTAGCGTATGTAAGGGAGCATTACGTACGTTAATATTGATTGGTAATGTACGTAATAAGCGGTGCAGATTATAAATGGAAGTTTGGACTTTCATTTCTTCACGAGAGAAATCGGTGCTTTTCCTCCAAACTTCGTCCCTCTGAGTATGGTAGTGAAGATAAACCTCTTCTATCTTGGATATAAGCTTGGAAACATGGATTTGAGGCTTGGATATGAAGATATTGTTGATCCTTGATGTGTTTGATGGTGTTGTTCATGTTTTGAGGTATGATTGTTGAACTCTACACCTTGATCTCGGATTCTTGGTATTGTTATCCGTATTTGATTAATATGATGATGATTATAGTGGTGTTGATACGATTCTTAATGTTATGAGGAGTGTATATTGAAGAATGTGATAATATATGACTTGGATTTTGAGTTGGATGATTATCTACATGTTAAAGGATATCGGATTATGTTGTTTTGATGATTATGAACACGATTTCGAATCACTTGGTATTCTTGAAGAACTTCTTGATGAATTTAACATAGCAAGATGATCGTATGTTGAATTATCGGTATTTAAAATATGAAGATTGAATGTTCGTTAAGTCATGTTGATTGTAGTGGTAGAATTCGTATGTTCTTAATGAAATACGAATCATGATAACAATTTGGAATCCAGAAAGATTGTGATTGATCATCGAATATGATATCCTTTACTTCGTATCCGTAATCGTATTGTGGTTGGGAATTCGTAATTGTTTGAATTGTATTGTTCGGGCTTGTGTTTAATCGAGATATTGTGAAATCATTGGGTTTGTTGATTGGTTATATTGATTGTTAATAACGATTATCAGATTTTAGTTCGTATTATGGATATGAGTTCATGATGGTTTGAGTTATATTATTTGGTTTTGTATATGATCGAGGAATTATTGAGCCGTTGAGTTTGATTAATTGGTTATATCGGGAATTGATTATTATCCAATATATGTTAATTGATTACTTCAATAGGTTGTGATCATTGATGGTTGGTTATAATCGTCGACTAGAAAAGTGTGTTGCGGTCGTGTTCGAGAATGTTCGTGAATTGCTTTGGTCAGGGCCTAGGAGCTCGTAGACGAAGGCAATGGAATTGGTAGCGGCTTCATCATCATCGTGTCGGTATCGAGGCAAGTTATTACTTGCTCAGTCTATAATATTTAATTAATGGAATTGGTAGCGGCTTGATTCGTTTATAATTCGTATAGCAATGATTATAATTGTGAACACAGGAGATTTGGGATCGTAAGTTGTTTTCAGATTTTGGGAATTTAAATCATAATGTATATGCTTTACTTTTGTTATTGGTATACTTGGGTATCGAAGATACATTATGATAAAAACAATGATATGAATTATCTACAGTCCGTGATATTTTGGACCGTCGAGTATTGAGAATAATGGTTAGTGATGGTTTAGACATCGAGATTGCTCTCGAAGGACTCGGGGCAAGTACTCTAATCATTTTTGTCCTTTTGTGTCGATCATATTGTGATACATTGTGTATTGTTGTTGTCATGCATTTGTGTATTGTTGTTAATATGCATTCGTGCATCGTTGTCGTATGTCCACCTCGTGTTGATCTGACGGGATCATCTTGGGATCTATGCGAGCGTGTGCTGGATCATTGGACGGGTTTATCAACCTCGTGTTGGTCCGACGGGATCATCTTGGGATCTATGTAGTGAACGCTGGATCATCGGATTACCCATATGTTGTTGTGCATATGTATATTATGTGTTATCCACCTCGTGTTAATCTATCAGGATCATCTTGGGATCTATGTTGTGTGCGTTGGATCATCGGATTTCCATAAGTATACATTGTTGTTATTGATGTGAGCATATTGACGTTGTCATATGAGTATGCATTTGTGGGTCTTGTGTTAGGACCATGTCCGTATGTTGTATTGATCTGATCTTGGAGTAGACTGACATGATTGTCGTGGCATTTCGTATCTTGAGGCATGTTCCATATTTCCTTTGGTATTTGTATTTGATGGACAATTGATTTTCGTGTTGAGATTTGATAATGATATCCGATGAATCGAATTGGTCAGAGTTGGTATATTTCCGTATCGCGAGTTATGATGAGGTTTTGAGAATCTCGGGTATTGTTTGAGGTACAGTATAGATGTTATGTTTGTGTTTATTGTTTAATGAAGATTACGAGATGTGGAATATGGTAAGGATTATCTTGATACGGATAATCACGAGCTGGTACGGTTATGACGATAAGATTACATTGGCCGTATTCTTATTTTGTATTCTCATTGGTATGTAATTATTGATGTGATGTGACGGTTATCATTGTTGAGTATTATGGCTTACCCCATCGTGGGCTTTATTTTTAGGTTATTGGATATCGAGCTTGTAGCGGTCGTGAAGTGATGAGCTTCCCTGAGGATACTGGCTATGGCATGTGTTTGTGAATCGAGTATTCTGATTATATGTTCTATTCCGTTGCTAGAGTATATTTAATTATTTGTCATTTCCGCTACGTGAGTATTTCTTAAATGCCCTTTTGATTTTTGGCAACTTAAGTTACTTTGGAAATTGTTTTCTAAACTATTTTTTCGGTACATGTGAAACCAAACCAAACATACCCAGTATATCCCGCGCAGAGCAGGGTCTGGGGAGGGTAAGATGTACGCAGACCATGCCCCTACTTTTCACGGTAGGGAGGCTGTTTCCGTGAAGACCCCCAGCTTAGTGCACAGCAAAGAATAGCGTGATATATACAAAGAAGTATATGATACGAAAAAGCTCCAAACCATATCTGAGCCCATGGATTAATTCACATGAGCCTTACCTAATGGGACTTTGGCAACTGCACTCTCGATGAATGTTTCTCTAACAGAAGAGAGGTTGACTCTGCGCACAGCTCCCTGTCAAAAATACACCACATGCAAAAGGCAATAGGATAAAATATACAATAAAAGTAAAAGATGCAATGCTCTAGGTCAAAGCTAACCGAGACAACCCAACCCTGAGGCTCTCAACAACAGCATCGCTCCCTACAAAGGAATCCACAACTCTGATCTGGCGCCTCCAAGAGCTACTATCAATAGTCATGGTCTCGGAAAGGTTTAAGGCCTTCAAATCTAATCTCAGCTGCTCCACCCACGTCCTCCGCGGTCTGCCTCTCCTCCTCTCCCCGACAACTAATAAACTCTCGACCCTCCTCACCGGAGCAGAAGCCTGCCTCCTGCGGACGTGGCCAAACCATCTCAATCTCCCTTCCCTAACTTTCGCTGAAATGGGTGCCACTTCTAGCGCGTTCCTGAAAACCCCGTTCAAGATTCTATCCAGCATTGTGCGACCATACGACCAACGTAGCATTCTCATTTCAGCCACTTCCAACTTGCTCTCAAGCGACTTCTTCATCGCCCAACATTCGGAGCCATACAACATAGCAGGTATGATTGCCGCCCTATAAAATTTACCCTTCAACTTTAGAGGGACTTTCTTGTCATACAGGACCCCTGTTGCTGCTCTCCACCTTAGCCACCCCGCCTTGATACGATGAGTGACATCATCTTCACACTCACCTTCCTTCTGAATGATCGAACCCAAATACTTGAACTTATCCGTACGGGGTACATGTAAGCGATAGCTTAACGTATGTTTTTAAACTGTTGAGTTTTGGCATTTCGGGCCATGTACTTTCAAATGAGTCTTTACGACGGTTTTGATAAACGGATTTTATATAGTCTTCGAATGTGTTTAAAAGATAGTACCGTCGTTAGCCTCTTGGGCATTTGTAAATGTTTGCAAAAATTTATTTTAGCCTTGTGGGTTCCATCTTCGGGCCTACAGCGCTGTAATATTCCTGGATGGCTCTTGGGGTGTTACACCCTAAAAGAAGGCAGGGTATAAAACCCTTCTCGTTACTCACGGGTCGGCAGGAGTCCCTTTCTCACTTCTTCTTCTTCTTGGTTCATCTCTCTCTCTGCTACTCTCTGAAAAAAAATCTCTCTCTCTCTCTCTAAAGTTTCTGTCCGACAATCACACACTCTAAAGACTTATACACCAAAAAGCAACATAGGTTAAGCAAAAGGGCTTCGGCCCTTGTCCTCCGATGGAGAACGCAGCCAAGAAAGATTTCGACGGGAAGTCAGGGCAAGGAAATAGAGGTAAGGAATTGGTTCTTGATTGATGGCCAGTTAAATTTTCTGGTTCGGATTGGTTGTAGTATGTGGGTTTCGATATGGATTCGGCCATAAGTTCAGGCCGGATTTTGATTTTCAATTCTGGAAATTGGGTTGAGGGTTTTGGATTTTTGGGTTAGGTTGTGGGGTTTCTGGTTTTGATGATTTCAATCGAGTTTTCTTGGTGGTGATGTATAGACGAGGAAAGGAGTTTGGTTATGGGGTTTTGAAGGGTTGAGCATCAGGTTTCGGGATGTTTGATGTTGAAGGGTTCTGGTGTAACGTTTGCGGATAAATTTCTGAATTTTGTTAATTCAACAAACACATAGAGGTTGAACGAGAAACTACAGAAGAACGGAAGTGGAATTAATATGACGAGGATGACAAAACATATAAATCAGAGAGAAGATTGATGTTACCTCTGGAGAAACTGATAACTTTGAAGAAGTTGAGAGAGGAACCAAATGATTTGCAACTCCCGTGAATGTTTGGCTTGATGTGCAGATTTCTCTACCTCTGCTATCTACCGTAAATTTTGTGTAGTGTATAGGTGAATTATTGTTGGGAAATAAATTGTATTTATAAGTATAGATTTTAAAGTGTTTTAGTTGAATTAGGATTGTATATTGATATATCTCAAGAAGTTTTGATGAATTGAGGAACTTTGATGAGAGGAACGATCGATGGGAGTTCCTAATTATGGTTAATTTAGTTTAATCATAGTTAGTTTAATTATAACACAAGATTAAATCTAATTGATACAGTAGTAATAATAATAATAGTAATAATAATGAATGTAAAAATAATAAGTTGGTAATACTGATAATAATATCGGAAAATGTAATGATAATAATAATAATATTCGTACTAATAAAAATAGTAATAATAATATTAATAATAATAATAGTAATTTTAATAATGGTGATAGTAATAAATAATAATATTTTTATCTTGTAAAATCTTTTGGGTAACGATTAATATTGTTTAAAATTTGACTCGGGCCTAGAAATGACGAGATGAAACGATGAAATAAAATGAGAAATAAAACGAACGAATTACATGACTTGACATGAATTATAATGGCATAAATAGATTTGCATGATCATGAGAATGAAATGAATTAAATGATAAAAATATTCGGGCATTAATTTAATAAAATTGAACACGTTTTCTATAATTCACAATAAATATATATATGCGGAATCGGGGCGTTACAACCTACCCCCCCCCCCTAACAAATTTTCGTCCTCGAAAATTAAGTTAAGTACCTTGAAAAATGAATGTTGGATACTTAGAACGGATCTCCTCTTCACGTTCCCAAGTTGCCTCATTTTGTCCATGATGACTCCGTTGAACTTTCACCAATTTAACCTCTTTGTTTCATAATTGATGTACCTTACGCTCCAAAACAGCTGTAGGTACCTGCTCATAAGTCAGGTTCTTGGCTACATTCAACTTTTTGAAATTGCATACGTGACCAGGATCATGTATGTACTTTCTCAGCATGGAGACGTGAAAGACATTGTGCACTCCTGATAACTCCAACGGCAATGCCAAACTATAAGCAAGGTAACATGACCCAATATCTCAAAAGGTCCGATATAACGAGGCTGTAGCTTTCCCTTCTTACCGAATCGTATCACCTCTTTCATCGGTGCTACCTTCAAGAACACCTTTTCTCCAATCTCAAATTGGATATCTTTCCTTCGTTTATCAGCATAAGACTTCTGTCGATCCTTGGCAGTCTTAATTTTACTTCTGATTTTGGCTATCTTCTCTACAGTCTGCTTGATCAATTCTGGACCCAAAATTTTCCTTCTCCAACCTCACTCCAATGAAGGGGCGATCGACATTTTATTCCGTACAGAGCCTCGTAGGGGGCCATTTGTATAGTCGCTTGATAATTATTGTTATAAGCAAACTCTACTAAAGGCAAAATATTCTCCCAATTCTCACCAGTATCAAGAACACACGCCCTCGAAAAATCTTTAAGTGTCTTGATAGTCCGCTCAGATTAACCATCGGTTTGCGGATGATATGCAGTACTGAAATTCAACTTAGTGTCCAATGCACTTTGCAGAATTTTCCAAAATTTCAACGTAAATCGCGGATCTCTATCCGAGACGATCGACACTGGAACACCATGTAACCTCACAATCTCCCGAATATAAATCTTCGCATATTGTTCCATACTGTAAGTCATCCTCACGGGTAGAAAATGTGATGACTTCGTCAAGTGATCTACTATCACCCAGATAGCATCGTTCTTCTTCACGGTTCGTGGCAGACCAACCACAAAATCCATTGTGATATGCTCCCATTTCCATTCTGGGATTTCCAACGGTTGAAGTAAACCTCCTGGCCGTTGGTGTTCTTCCTTCACCTGCTGACATATCATACACCTCTCCACAAATACACCAATGTCCCGTTTCATTCCTCTCCACCAAAAGAACTTCTTCAGGTCGTGGTACATCTTTGTACCTCCCGGGTTAGCGGAGTATGATGCATTGTGAGCTTCTTCAAGAATTTGCTTCCTAAGGGATGGATCCTTAGGAACACATAACCTCCCATCATAAGTCAAAACGTCGTCTGCGGCAACGACAAATTTCTCAATACTCCCAGCTTGTGCTCGCTCTTTCATCTTGCACAAGAACTTATCACGTGGTTTAGCCTCCTTAATCTTATCCCTCAAGTTTGGTTGCAAGACCAAAGATGATAGGATTACTTTCGAACTCTTTGAAAACTCAACTACCTCAATCCTCAACTCGGAGAACTCCTTTATCAAACTCTCCTGATCGGTCAAGCAAGCTAACTCGCCTCTAGTCTTCCGACTCAAGGCATCATCTACCACATTAGCCTTACCCGGATGGTAATGGATAGTACAATCATAGTCCTTCACCAATTCTAACCATCACTTTGTCTCATGTTAAGATCCTTCTGTGTGAAAAGATACTTCAAACTTTTATGGTCCGTGTATATCTCACACTTCCCTTTGTAGAGACAGTGACGCCAAATCTTCAGCGCATGTACTACAGCATCTAACTCCAGATCATGCGTTGTATAGTTCAACTCATGTGGTTTAAGCTGTCTCGATGCATAGGCTACTACTTTACCATGTTGCATCAGAACACAACCCAACCCTTGCTTTGAGGCATCACTATATATAACAAAGTCATCCGTTGGATCAGGAATCGTTAATACTGGTGCCGAGGTTAGTCTCCCTTTCAACTCTTGAAAACTTTCCTCGCACCTGTCACTCCATTCAAACCTCACGCCTTTCCTTGTTAACTGGGTCATAGGAGTGGCGATTTTCGAAAATCCTTCGATAAATCTTCTATAATAGCCGGCTAGGCCCAAAAAACTGCGAACTTCACTAGCATTCTTGGGTACTCCCCAACTACTCACTACTACAACCTTATCAGGGTCTACCTCAATTCCTTTCGAAGTCACCACATGTCCAAGGAATCCAACTCTGTTTAACCAAAACTCACATTTCTTGAACTTGGCATACAACTTCTCCTTGCGAAGTGTCTCCAATGTAATCCTCAAATGCTCTTGGCGTTGTTCCCTGTCCTTAGAATACACCAAGATGTCATCTATGAAGGCGATCACGAACTTATCCAAGTAAGTTTGGAACACCCTGTTTATCAAATCCATAAAGACTGTCGGTGCATTACTCAGACCAAATGGCATCACTACAAATTAAAAATTCCCATAACGGGTCCTGAAAGACGTCTTGGGAATGTCACACTCCCTAATCTTCAGTTGGTGGTACCCCGACCACAAATCGATCTTCAAAAAGGTTCCGGCTCCCCTCAACTGATCGAATAGATCCTCTATTCTCGGTAGTGGGTACTTGTTCTTCACCGTGAGTCGATTCAACTCTCTGTAATCTATACACATCCGAAAACCCATCCTTCTTTCTTACAAACAGCACTGGTGCACCCCATGGTGACACACTAGGATGTACAAATCCGAGCTCCAACAACTCTAGAATTTGGACCTTCAATTCTTGAAGTTTCGTCGGAGCCATTCTATATGGCGCTTTGGATGTTGGGGCCACCCTAGGGACCAAATAAATACTAAACTCCACTTGCCGGTCGGGTGGGACTCCCGGCAAATCTTCTGGAAACACATCCAAAAACTCCCGTACTATAGGTATGTCTGTAGGGGACACCTCATTAGTACGAGTGTCGACCAAACTCACCAAGTAACCCAGACATTTTTCCTTCCTTAGACTTCTTAGTGCTTTCATGGCTGTGATTACTCTGGGTACTGTCCTACTCTTAGGACCATAAAAGGTGCTCGTCTTGCCTTCGGAACACCTCAATGTCACCTTCTTCTCACGGCATCTTATATCAGCATCATGTCTATCGAGCCAGTCCATACCAAGGATCACATCAAAATCCATCGAGTTAATCAAATACAGGCTAGCGTCAAATTCTCTTCCTCGTTCGAGATTCCAAAACTCTCTCTCCATTTGATATTGGCCGCAGATAATTCTTTGCGCATCAGTGCACCCAATGAGCTCAAAGGTGCGCTCGAGCGACATGAACCATTCGTCAACAAATGCTAGTCCTTCTCGACCGTTGAATGACGGTGGTGTGAAACGTCGGAACTGTTGCACAACTTGTGCCTGAGTAGGAGTTGGCACGTTATTGTTGTGGTTATTCTGTCCTTGTTTATCACCACCACCAGCACCAAGGTTGGCATTCTCACCACCAAGATTATCTCCACCTCGGTTAGTTGGGCGTCCACGTCTACGAGTTGCCATTATCCTAAGGCATATCATACTCAATGATCCCTAAGTACTTGCCCAACGAGAGAGACGAATAAGATGAAGAATTACATTGCATATATGGGTTGAGAACCAGATGTTTCTATCAATGATGATTTACGCATGTCAGACATATACTTATGAATTTATTAGAAAACAATTTCATGCCCAGATACTTTATCATAAAATTCATATGTACAAAATAGACTGAAGATGCATCTTTAATGCATGAATCATGGTTGATCTGGTAAACTGCATTTATCACACAATGAATAATAATAACTTACTATACCTTGGAGTCGATGTGGAGCGGCAGAGGTGGATTATCATAATTGCTAAAAGTATTTGACTACTTGCGAAAATGAAACTTCAGTTTAGAAAAAGAAACCATTTTAACGAGTCTACATAACCGTAGACCCGCTCTGATACCACTTATGTAGCGACCACTTTCTAGAAAAATAATTCTTCAAATTATTTGAAGAATAAATAAAAATTTTGCTGCGGAAATACATTTCAAAAAGACAAACTTAATAATCGCAAGTAATATTCTCGAGTCATCGCTAAAACAAAACATACTTTGACGTAAAAATAAAACAAATTGAACACTTGTTCATAAAGCATAGCTTGAGAAAAATAATAAATAAATAACTATTCATGAGGCTTGATCATCCCACGCTCAAGCGCATGCCACATCGAGCTCCTCAACCTGAAAGGGTTAAATAGTGGGGTGAGCTTCCAACTCGCTCAGTGTGGAGAGTACGCAATATGTCTACGTTAATTACTAAATATATTAACAAGTATAAACAACATGACTGATAAATTCTGAAGCCCGTCGGCTAGCCGGAAGTCTATATGCACAATTAAGTGCTTCTGACTGATTTGCACATTTAAGTGCTTCTGACTGATTTGCACATTTAAGTGCTTCTGACCGATTTGCACATTTAAGTGCTTCTGAATGATTTCACGTGCACATACAAGACAATATATAAAGCAATTAAAATAAACAAAATCGTAATAAATTCCCCACACCTGGATAAAATACAGTTATTGAACTTGAATGTGATGAAGATGCTTGACTCGACAATTCTAGGCCCGTAAATTATTGTTATTATCTACAATTAATAATAATGATAATTACTATTGTTATAATTTATAAATATATAATAAATGGGAATAAAATACGCGACGTAGATTAAAATTGAATTATTAATCTTAATGAGAAATCTACGTATTTAATGGCTCGGATAAATAAGGCTGAATTGATTACTGAAAACTAATTAGGGTAACACTGAAAGAATTTAACATTTGAGGACTGAAATTGAAAGCATTATCAAGCTGATTAGGGTTAATCTGAAGAAACTGGAAATTAGAGGCTGAAATTGGTATACAGTGAAAACTAATTTGGGGTCAAATCGAGAAGGTCTGGAACTTGGGGACTAAATTGATAAATCCTAAAAGATTGCACGGTATAAAACCCTTCTCTTCCTCACGGGTCGACAGGAGTCCATTTCTCACTTCTTCTTCTCGATTCATCTCTCTCTCTCTCTCTGCTACTCTCTGAAAAAAATCTCTCTCTCTAAAGTTCCTGGCCGACAATCACACACTCAAAAGACTTATACACCAAAGTGTGATCGATTCACACAGACCAAAAAGCAACAGAGATTAAACAAAAGGGTTTCGGCCCTTGTCCTCCGATGGACGACGCAGCCAAGAAAGATTTCGACGGGAAGTCAGGGCAAGGAAATAGAGGTAAGAAACTGGTTCTTGATTGATGGCCGGTTAAATTTTCTGGTTCGGATTGGTTGTTGTATGTGGGTTCCGATATGGATTCGGCCATGAGTTCAGGCCGGATTTTGATTTTCAATTCTGGAAATTGGGTTGAGGGTTTTGGATTATTGGGTTAGGTTGTGGGGTTTCTGGTTTTGATGATTTCAATCGAGTTTTCTTGGTGGTAATGTATATTGAGGGTTTTGGATTATTGGGTTAGGTTGTGGGGTTTCTGGTTTTGATGATTTCAATCGAGTTTTCTTGGTGGTAATGTATAGACGAGGAAAGGAGGTTGGTTACGGGGTTTTGAAGGGTTGAGCATCAGGTGTCGGGATGTTTGATGTTGAAGGGTTCTGGTGTAACGTTTGCGGATAAATTTCTGAATTTTGTTAATTCAACAAACACATAGAGGTTGAACGAGAAACTATCGAAGAACGGAAGTGGAATTTATATGACGAGGATGACAAAACATATAAATTAGAGAGAAGATTGATGTTACCTCTGGAGAAACTGATAACTTGGAAGAAGATGAGAGAGGAAGCAGATGATTTGCAACTCCCGTGAATTTTTGGCTTGCTGTGCAGATTTCTCTACCTCTGCTATCTACCGTAAATTTTGTGTAGTGTATAGGTGAATTATTGTCGGGAAATAAATTGTATTTATAGGTATAGATTTTAAAGTGTTTTAGTTGAATTAGGATTGTATATTGATAAATCTGATGAATTGAGGAACTGTGATGAGAGGAACGATGGGAGTTCTTAATTATGGTTAATTTAATTTAATCATAGTTAGTTTAATTATAACACAAGATTAAATCTAATTGATACAGTAATAATAATAGTAATAATAATGAATGTAAAATTAATAAGTTGGTAATAATGATAATAGTATTGGAAAATGATAATGATAATAATAATATTAGTACTAATAAAAATAGTAATAATAATAATAGTAATTTTAATAATGGTGATAGTAATAAATAATATTATTATTTATCTTGTAAAATCTTTTGGGTAACGATTAATATTGTTTAAAATTTGACTCGGGCCTAGAAATGACGAGATGAAACGATGAAATAAAATGAGAAATGAAACGAACGAATCACATAACTGACATGAATTATAATGACATAAATGGATTTGCATGATCATGAGAATGAAATGAATTAAATGCTAAAATTATTCGGGCATTAATTTAATAAAATTGAACATATTTTCTATAATTCACAATAAATGTATATACGGAATCGGGGCGTTACACCATATATATATATATATATATATATATATATATATATATACTCCACCATCCCTCAATTAGTCCAAGACACATTATCGACAAGAATAAATGTGAGCATATTGTGGACTAATGTAATCAGAACAAGACAACTCCTCCGAAAAATAACCCTCGGTTAAATAATAATATTGATATAAAAAGACTATTCCACCGAAAAATAGCTCCAAGCCTCCAACTCAAAATATATGATAAGATCCCACAGGCATACTTCAGCAAAGAGGATATCTTTCGCAGTGGCGTACGGCGTGGGTTCGAATCTCGTGAAAGATCCGCCTTTTCGCGATTTAAACTCAGATGTTTATTCAACAAGATCTCAAAACCGGCCATTGGCGATAACTGCGATTTAACCGGGGGTAGGAATGAGGGATCGGACCTACAACCCCCAGGATTCAACTTGGGTCATCAAAAAAAAAAAAATATATGATAAGATTCAGAAGACCATTATGTCCGTAGCAGTGATACGGGAGAGAGATTGTAAGGGAGAAGTTCAGTACAAAAATATGTCTATTATATGGATTTTTCTACCACCCGGCTAGAAAATCTATCCGACATCAAATGGGTAATAAAATTCAATATTTGTTTATATTCATTGATTTTAATTTGTATAATTTTTTTGTTAGAGTTGAATGTGCGATTTCGAATAAAAAGGTATGAACAGATATGTAATTTTATTATCGACCTAACATCAAATCAAGTTTTTCCTAGTCCGACGGTAGAAATTTCATCTTAATTATACTAATATAATTATGATTTGAATATTACTGAAATTGCATAATTCAACTCTAACAAAAAAAATTATACGAATTGGATTCAACTAATATTAACAAAGAAATAATTACATATTTCACCCCTACTAAATAGATTCAAATCATATTAGTACCCACAGTTTAAATAATTATAAATTCGTCTAAAAGTCAAAGCGGGGGTGAGATTAGGGCGTAGATGTAATTGCCCAAACAAGCATAATGTTACCAAACGGTTTAAACAATTACAAATTCGTCCAAAAGTTAATCCGAAAGTAAAAGTTGAGTGTATATGTAAGTGTTCAAATTGTGGATACTATAATGTAATTAAACCAAATAATAAGAGTATTTTATGTAATTCATCCTATAAATAAATATACTACATCTGTTCTACTATGACTGCAACATTTGGACTTTCACGCTTGCCAATGCATAACTTTGATTATTAATATCTTTAATTCTTTATTTCAAAAATTATAAAAAATTGATATTTTGAAAAAACATCTCGCGGTGAATCTAACAAGATCTCACATGACTATCTTTTTCATATATATGAATCACAAAAGATGGTCAAAAGACAGTATATGAACAGTGTAATAGTCAACACGTTGCAATAATAAGAGAGCGGATGAAGTATAATTTTAATATCGCCCTAACATCGTGTCAAATTTTCCTGACGTGATTGTAGGAATGTCCTACTTATATTTATCTTTTTTGTAATGTACATACTCATTAATATACTTATCAATACTTAATGTGAGAAACATACGTAGAATAATGCTACACACACAATTGCACACACAAATGCACATCCCTGTTTTGTAGGGGTTGTACCCTGCGTAGTAGGAGTTGTACCCTACTTTATGGGTAGTAGGAGTTGTGTAGGGGTACAACCCCTACTACGCAGAGTACAATCCCCTACAAAGCAGGGTGTGCATTTGTGTGTAGTAGATTTGAACATAGGTAATGTGTGTAATTTTTTCTGAATCATTCCCCAACACTTTCCCTGCACTTGACATTACTCTATTTCATGTATATAGTACACGTGTGTAAAATTTTGTAATTTCTGCACTTCCTAATTAACAATGGTGTAGAAATCTTTTCTCTCTCCTCTCTCTTCCCGAAAGAAAAAAAAAATTAAAAAAGCTGTTTATCCTCAAGATTTTTTGTGATGAAATGGACAACGAAAACGACGATGATGAAGACGACGATTTGAAGAAAACGATGAGATCTGCTCCAGATCTTGTTCGTTAAGAGATTGAAGATCGGTCAACTGTACGGTGAGCCGACGGCGTTTACCGTTGTCCGGACACCTTCTCCCTTCTTTCTTCAGATCCAGATCCAGATGTAGATCGAAGATTTGACGGAGTTTCAGAAGCTTTTTTTGGGAACGACAAATGGTGGAGGCAGATTTGTTGTATTTTTTTGTATTTTATTTGTTGTTTCTTTTATCTGTTTGTTGCTTGCTTCTCCCATTATGGGAGCTTTCTATTCCATTGATGGAGTTTTTGCTCTCCCGTTATTGGAGTTTTCTACTCCGTTTGTAGAGTATTTTCGATTTATTGTATTGTGTAGGCTCGTTTTTGAATTTCCAGACTTTTCACCTTTTTCTCAAAAAAAAAATTAACACGTCTCTTAGTAAATATCTGTAAGCATATAACTAATAATATTTGTCGTAATACTTTAGATAATACTTTTGAATCATTCCCCAACAGTGTATTCATATCTGTTATCCTTATCTTCTCTTTCTTTCCTTTTTTTTTTTCTTTTTCCCTTTTTAGCCCCACCTTGAATCATCATTTTGGTTTGGTTTGGCTTGAATCATCATTTTCTTTTTTCTTTTTCTTTTTCTTTCTTTTCCTTCCTTTTTTTCCTCATTTTCTCTCTTTTTCGTAATTTCCGGTTTCCCTATTTTTATTCTTTTCTCACCCCACTTCCCTTTTAACACGTTAATTAAGAAAGAATAATTAACTATCATTCGGTGGGACTTTATTTGTTTTTTATATACCGAGTTTCCAAACTTACACCGAATTAGTCCTCGAGACAACAGCATTGGCCCCTCAGAACTGCTACCAGTTAAATTATGAGATGTATATCTGGCTCCCTGATTCTTAAATATCATCAACTACCGCGCACAAGTCGTCCCTCAAGTGATTGCTTCACCATTCAAAATAAACTTGAAGATGTTAGAACTTACTGTAAAAATTTTACATCGATCCGACGGTTGGATTTCTACAGATCGAGTCTGCAACATCAATTCCCGCGTTCGCGAAATCCCTTCTTCTTCCCCTCTTGATTTCTTCCATCTAGATGATAGAATTTGAAGGATTGTATCAAATCACCTCCAAGTCGACTCGCTCTCGCTCCTTTGTCAGTTTACAGTTATAACAATGGGAAAAGTGCCGAAAAAACTGCTGTCTGCACGTGTGTCTATATATATATATATATTTAGGATCAAATGAGAACGGTTCTTTTCCTACGAATTGCGAATATGTATGAGTTTCGTACTACTTATGCATGAAATATATGCATTTCGTGCATCAAAATTGCAATGCATTATTAAGCAATTTCATTGCATATTTGTTATTATTTGTTGCATTAAGCTGGTCGCTAGTATATGCAATAATAATGCAATAAAAAAAATACATAAATGCATATAATCCTACTCATCTACAGCCGTTAGATCACTAATATCAATGGCCTACAAAAGTTTCTAGATTTCACAAGATAATTAATTTTCATATGATCTCTTTCCTCTATATATATATATATATATATATATAAGAGAGAGAGAGAGAGGCGCACCTAGCGTGCGCTATTGCTAACGTTAGCGTGCGCGAACGTGCCTCAACTTCTAGAGTTTCTGTCTCGGCTCGATAACGTACGGTAACGAATACATTAGCGTGGGCTAACTCACTGCTAGTGCGCTACACATCCATTACATGCAGTAGGGATGCTCCAAGAACTCGTCACAGCGACGAAACTCCTCGACAACAATAACGATTATGCAACACGCAATCAAGCGCTATTCAAGGGAAAATAATCACACACGAAACATGATAGAAACAAACATTGCACAATGTCAAAACTATACTAATTAATCATCATCAGGAAAATACCTGACACAAAACGACAAATGATTCATGATAACTGGAATGAAAAATCTCGGGTGTTGCAATCTACCCTATTAAAAATAAATTTTGTCCCGAAACTTAAAACAAATAGCGGCACGTAAACAACAGGGCCGACCCAATAGTAAGTGAGGCCTAAAGCAAACTCCGAAATGAGGCCCTTTTTCGTAAACCTTTATACCTTTTTCGATAATTTATAAAAATAGTTATTCATTTCTTCTTAATTAAGAGAGGAATCATTAGTTAAATTTAATCTTTCTCGCTTTTTGTGATGCAAAATCAGTTATCAAACTATTGTAATCAATTTCACTCAACATTTCTTTTTCAATCGATAATAAAGATAATTCATTTAATCTTTGTTGAGACATTGTTGTTCTTAGGTAAGATTTTATTAATTTTAGCTTTGGAAAACTTTTTTCGGCCGAAGCAATGGTTACCGAAATCGTTAATATTATTCTATAACTAACAAAGGCAGTTGGAAAAGAATCAAGTCTAATTATATAGAGTATCATTTTTCACTTGTATAGTTTCTCTTAAAATTTTCAATCCTAAAAATAAGACCAATCCCTCAATGTGAGAGTTGTAGTCATGTTTTAATGAATGTTCAAGGTTTAGACAATAATCTTTTAACTTTTCAATCTCCAATGACCTTAATTTCTCAATACTAAATAGAAAACCAAACATATCTAGATATACTTTAAGTTGTTCAAATCTATTTGAAATGAAGTAATTGTTTGATCTATTATGTACAACATGTAGTCTGATTTAAATGACTCCCTAATTGTTCAATATAATAATTTACATCTTTTGCCTTCTACCGTTTTCTTTACTACTTCTGCCGAAACACTCCGTAAATTATTAGTCATCTAATTAGTTATGGAAAAAAGATACTACCTCCATTCTCTTATAATTGCAACATCTGGACTTTCACGCTTGTCAATGCACAACTTTGATCATTAATATCTTTAATTCTTTATTTTTAAAAATTATAAGAAGTTGATATTTTGAAAGTATACTTCGAGATGAATCTAACAAGATCTCACATGACTATATTTTTCTATATGTATAAATTATAAAAAATGGTCAAAAGAGAGTATGTAAACAGTGTAATAGTCAACACGTTGAAATAATAAAGTAACGGATGAAGTATGGTATTGGTCACCTCGTAGACATTTTCATTCCACAATTTCTTCAAAAGTCTCAAAGTCAGAATAATCAAGTCCTTAATCCCATATATACTCCACCATCCCTCAATTAGTCCAAGACACATTATCGACAAGAATAAATGTGAGCATATTTTGTGGACTAATGTAATCAGAACAAGACTACTCTTCCGAAAAATAACCCTGGGTTAAATATATTGATATAAAAAGACTATTCCACCGAAAAATAGCTCCAACTCAAAATATATGATTAGATTCGGAAGACCATTATGTCCTTAGCAGTGATACGGGAGAGAGATTGTAAGGGAGAAGTCCAGTACAAAAATATGTTTATTATATGGATTTTTCTGCCGGCCGGGTAGAGATGTTAACGCCAAGCAGTCTTTAGCGGTTCACAATGCTTGCTAAACGGTCATTAAAAAGCTTGATTTAAACGGCCAGAAATATTATTTCTAACCCTAACCCTAACGGGTTTCGGGCTAAACGGGCTAAACGTGCTAAATATTTAAAAAATCTATTTTTTATTTTTTTATAAGTCAAAAAAAAAACATTAACAATATTATATATATATATATAGTAACAACTATACTATAATAAATATAACAAAAAATACACTTTTATGTATATATATATATATATATATATGCATACTATATTAACAAATACAGTAATAATATATATTATATATAATATTAATATATATTTTATATAATATTAATATAGTGTATATATATATGTATATAATATTAATATAGTGTATACATATATATATATATATATATCGGGCTAGCCTAACGGGCTTGGGCTAAGCAAACGGCTAAAAAGCCCGGATTTAAACGGGCTAGGAAATATCGGCCCTAACCCGGTTTTTTGGCGGGTTAAACGGGCCAGCCCTACGGGCCCGAGCCCGAGCCCGTTTAACATCTCTACGGCCGGGTAGAAAATCTATCCCGACGTCAGATCGATAATAAAATACCATATTTATTTATATTTGTTGATTCTAATTTGTATATTCTTCTTGTTAGAGTTGAATTGTGCGATTTCGAATAAAAGGATATGAACAGATATGTAATTTTAGTATCGACCTAACATCAAATCAAATTTTCCTGATCTGGCGTTAGAAAGTTAATCTTAATTATACTAATACAATTATGATTTGGATATTACTGAAATTGCATAATTCAACTCTAACAAAAAAAAAATATACGAATTGGAATCAACTAATATAGACAAAGGAATAATTACATATTTCACCCCTACTAAATAGATTCAAATCATATTAGTACCCACAGATTAAATAATTACAAATTCGTCCAAAAGTCAAATTCGGGTGTGAGATTAGGGTGTAGATGTAATTGCCCAAACAAGCATCCATGTTAGCAAACGGTTTAAACAATTACAAATTCCTCCAAAAGTCAACACCGAAAGTAAAATTTGGGTGTATGGGTAAGTGTTCAAATTGTGGATACTATAATGTAATTGAACCAAACAATAAGAGTAGTAATTCACCCTATAAATAAATATATAATTTTAGTATCGCCCTAACATCGGGCAAAATTTTTCTGATCGGACTGTAGGAATGCCCTACTTGTATATAATTGTTGGGGAATAATTTGCGTATTATATATTTACATTAGTATTGTAGATACTCATTAATATACTTATTAATACTTCATGTGAGAAACATAGGTAATGTGTATAATTTTTTTCTGAATCATTCCCCAACACTTTCCTAATTAACAATGGTGTTCAAATCCCTCTATTAGGGGCTGTTTATTTTCAACTTATTGAGCTGAATGAGCTGAATCGCTAAGTCATTTTTAGTTGTTTACTTTTTGCTGAATAAGCTGAATTTTAACATTCAGATTCAACTACAAAAATTGAGGTGGTTCCCGTTCAGCAAAAAATTACACTTCTACCCTCATTCTCTTATTATTTCTTCTACTCTTTTACTTTTTAATTTTTATTTAGTTAGATAAAGTTAATAATTATAGTTTTTAATTTTATTATTATTAAAATTAAGAGTTTTTTTTATTTTTTTATATATTATTTTAAATAAATTATTAGAAAATAAAATAAACGAATAACATGATATAAAAATTATTAACAAACAAAAATTACATAAAAAACATTATAAATACAAACATTATTTATTTACATCAATTGATAAATACAAACACAAATTACATAAAAAAACACTGACAGGGGGAAGGGTTGGTGGTCCAGTGGTAGGACGCCTACTTCCAAGACACTCCTTTGGAGAGGTCTTGGGTTCTAACCCCACCAAAGGAGGTGAAAGAGGAAGTTTTTCTCTTTATGATCCTCTAGCTCCCCGGGGCTAGCTCAAGCAACCGCTAATCAATGTTTAATCTCGCGTCAAGCGGCAGTGTGAGAGTATTTCCTTGCTGGGAACCCGGAGGTGCTGACCAATCAGTGGCTGTTCTCCCGAGAACTGTGCTGGGAACCTGAGGCGCTGTTAATCAGTTAAGGGCTTCTCCTTGTGCGCAGAAGTGTACAGAAAAGGCATTGGGAACCCTGGAATTGCTCGAGCGACTCGCGATTTACTTCTCTCAATGGGTTAGGAGTGGGTTCATTGAGGGACTAGGATTAGTCCGGCGAAGCTGGGATCACCTAGTTATCAAAAAAAAAAACAAAAAAAAAAAACTGACAAATACAAACAATACTTATTTATAAATTACACGTTTGGTTTCCAATGCTTAATTTTAAGAATTGTATTCAAACTCGGATATTCGAGTAATTTATTTATAAGTACTTATTAATGATATTTTTTTGATGATGTTAATAACTTTATGACATTATGTTTTGATGTTCAAGTGGTTTATGTCATTCAGAAATATCATTTAGCTTAAAAAAGAAGCAACAATTTATCAAACAATACTTAATTTATATTGAGGGATAAAAAGGTCATTTCTGTAATTCAGATAGTTCATTCAGAAAAAAGAAACAACGAGATATTTTTTCTAATCAAACATATTAATCCACTCAGACAGCTCCATCAAGAGATTAATGAAAAAAAAAGTAAATAGCCCTTAGTAAATATCTCTAAACATGTAAGTAATACTACATCCGTTCTCTTATAATTGCAACATCTGAACTTTCACGCTTGCCAATGCACAACTTTAATTATTAATATCTTTGATTTTTTATTTTTAAAAATTATAAGAGTTGATATTTTGAAAGTATATTTCGAGATGAATCTAACAAGATCTCACATGACTATATTTTTTCATATGTATAAATCAATAAAAATTATTACAAGAAAGTATATGAACAGTATAATAGTCAACATGTTGCAATAATAAAGTAACAGAGAAAGTAATATTTGTCGTAATACTTTAGATATGCTTTTGAATATTATATAGTTCACGGCCATAAATGAATAGCACTTTGTTCATATCCCAACTAAGGCTCTGTTTTTCGAATCGAATTTAATGACCGAATCGAATCGAATCAATTGAATCGAATCGAATGGATTCGAATCGAATCAATCGAATCGAATGGACTGAACTAAATCGAATCGAATCGAATCGAATCAAATATATATTAAGGGTAAATAATAATAATAATAATGGTAAATAATAATAATGATAATAATAGTAGTAGTAATCAACAACAACGATAATAGTAATATTATTAGTAATAATAACAATAATAATAATTAAGATTAATAATAATAATAATAACTAAATCGAATCAAATGAATCGAATTGACCTAAATCAATCCGAATCGAATTGAACAATCGAATCGAATCAATGTAAAAACTAAAAAATAAATTCAAAAAATCATAGCCTAAAAGTCTATTATTTTTATCTTCTCTTTCTTTCCTTTTTTTTTAGCCCCACTTTGAATCATCGTTATTTTCTTCTTTCTTGTTTTTTTTCTTTCTTTTCCTTCTTTTTTTTCCTCCCTTTTCTATCTTTTCCGTAATTTCCGATTTCCCTATTTTTATTCTTTTCTCACCCCACTTTCCTTTTAACACTTTAATTAATACAAAGAATAATTAACTATCATTCAGTGGGACTTTATTTGTTTTTTATATACCGAGATTGTAAATTTACATCTTATTAGCACTCGGGACAACAGCGTGGCCCCCTCAGAATTGCTTTAAGTTAAATTATGAGATGTGTATCCGACTTCATGGTTCTTAAGCGCACAAGGAGTCGTCCCTCAAGTGATTGCTTCATATTGGACCGAGCCGCAGGTTCCCACCGAATTCAGTCGTCTCCCAATAATTGTTTCATGCTGGATCCCACCCATCCAGCCGTGGGTTCCCACCGAAATCAGATCTCCCACACTACTACTTGAATTCCTCAATATTTAATTATACCAGCAGTGTACCCTGGGTGGTTAGGGCCTACCCCTCAGTCGAAATTGAGGAGTCATAGGTCCCTAAATAAATTCACGTCTCTTGTGGGATTCGAATCTAGGTCTCTCACTTAAAGTGGAAGACCCTGATCATTGGGCAAGACCGATGGTTCAGTAGGACTTTATTTGTTTAATCCCACGTAAAGGCGTATTCAAGAACCATTACCAGTGTATTGGACTAACTATGGATAATGTCCTCGATTCCAAGGAAAATTGGAGAAATTTAGCCACGTGTCCGGCACATGGGTGATTCCGGCACCGAAGGATGATAAATACACAATCTGACAATATATAGGATCAAAATTGCACCCCATTGTAATAAAGGGCCAAAGGCAAACATGAGCCAACATACGGGACGAAAATTGAAATTTACCCACCAATTAAACAAGTAAAAAAAACTGGTATTCGACTTATTGCATGGCGGAGAAGCAACTTTTCATTCCAAGTGAAAAGCTATCGAGAGCAACCTTTTTTATTGGCTTTTAGCCTTTTAATTTTAATAATTATATTTTATCTAAAAATTAATAGTCATTTACAAACATAATTTACCAAAAATTATGATTCTTACATCTGTGATATTCTCTCTCTCTCTCTCTAATACCGATTTACATCTGACTAGTTTTCGGGACAATAGTTCCGGTCATAGGCGGATTCAGGACCGAAAAAACACTGGTGTACCGACTGTCCCACGAAAAAAAAATGTCGAACGATAAAATATATATTAAAATTACATTAAAGATAACAAATAACACAAAGAAAGTCATAGTAATAACAAAGAATCCGTACATTTACAAAGAAAATCGCCTACATTTACTATCCATTTCCTGAAAATTTGATAAAATAACATCATTATTAATAGTTTAAGTACATCTCTTTCTATAAATGTTACAAGACGATCATTTAACCATTGATCACCCATCTTACAACATAACTCACTATTTACATACTTCATAGCTGAGAAGACTCGTTCAACACTTGCAGTTGCTACGGGCAAAATCAACGCTAACTTCACAAGTTTATACACCACCTGATATGTTGTGCACTTGTTTGTTTCCACAAGTTTTCTACAAAGATCTGAAAGCCCTTTCAACTCTGAAAAATCTGGATCGCATCGAACATCTTTAATATAATTTTGAAGCTGATTTCGAACTATCACTTCGGGAAATTCCACAAAATCATTAGGATATAATTCAACCATTCTCAACAATTTATCCTCATCAAAAGTTGCAAATGACGAAGAAAGACTGAAAAATGCAACACAATATAGAAGTTCGGTGTTCTCCACATCAAACCTAGCATTAAGCTCCTGCAACTGCAAATCTAAAACATTAAACAAACAATCATTCTTGTAACGATGCATATTAGAAATAGTTGAAGTTCGTCGCCTAGATTTCTTTTCTTGGACATATAGTGCATCCATATCAGGCACATCAAACTCATGCTTATTGCAAATTGCCACAACCTTAGAAAGAAGTTTTTTCCACCCATCATCCCTCATCTCCTGAAGTCGTTGCTTGGCAATATTAACAAGTTTCAATGCATTCAAGAGATCTTGATCACATCTTTGCAAAGCAATATTCAAATCATGTGAGATCCCTAGAACCTCAACTATCAAGTACAACAAGAAGATAAAATCAAAAGACTGGATCAAATCCAATAAGAATACAGCTTCACCATGCCTATCTAAAGTTTTCAACCCACCATATCGACCTCTCATATTGCTTGATCCATCATACCCTTGCCCTCGGATGCTAGATAAACTCAATTTGTGAAGAGAAAGCAAATTTTAAAGTGCATCTTTAAGTGAATTTGTACTTGTTTCTTTAACATGTATAATGCCAAGAAATCTTTCCATAACAAAACCCGCACTATTAACATAATGCACAACAACAGCCATTTGTTCTTTCCCTGAGCAATCACCAGATTCATAGGTGATTCATCAATTAACACACCAAAAACATCATCTCCAATATCACTAACAATCTTTTTACTTATTTCAAACGCACAAGCTGCAGCAAGGTCCTTTTGAATAACACGAGAAGTCATATAATTATTTCCGGGCGCACAATTTAAAACCTTGGCTATATCTTGGTTACTTTCCTTCAATAAATTTTTAGTTTCAAGAAAAGGACAACTATATGGAGAATCTTCTGACTCGTCATGTCCTCGAAATGGCGAGCCACCCCGCAAAAGATATTTAGTAGCTAGAAGAGATGTAGACACACGAATTTTATAATCAAGATTTTTTTATGAGTTTGTTTTACTAAAGAAGCCCCAATACTTTGATTTGGATTCATAAGATCATGACCCATATGCACACAATCATCATGAGAACCATTGGTAGAATTAGCATGACTACCAATTATTGAAGGATTATTCCAGTCATCGAAACCAAGCCCAACAAAGTAGTGGTCACCATCATAATTTGACACATTCTTAAACAAATAACACGGCAAACAATATGCACGGTCAACAGATTCACTATACTCAAGCCAATCATATTTATTAAACCAATTCACATTAAATCGACGCCTCTTATCACCATACTTTATCCAAGGAAATGTAAAATTGCGAGGTTAATTGGAACATTTTTTAAGGTAAGCTTTTCTTACCTCATTTTGAATGTCTGGATGATATTCTGAAATTGGTTTTCTACGTCCGGGGTCGGCTATTAAAGTTTCCAATTCAACATTTTTTTCTCTCTCATTAGCAAAGTTTGATGGAACGCAAGTTGCGTATCACTTGAATGTTGAGCTTCCGGTGGATCTTCAATTACTGAACCACTTGAACTACCTTTGATTTTGGGACGCACTTCAAAGTATCTTTTCATCCTAAATAAATACATAAACAAACAAATGTTAATTGAAAAACCATAAGTTCTTATTGAAGTACTCTTAATATCAAGGGGCTTTAAGAGAGAATAAACAAAAGCAGAATATTAGGATTCTGTAAAAGGAACTTCAATACATCAATTTGACCAAAAATCTCAATAAACTTTCACACAGGTCCAAATATAAGATAAATTAGATAATTTCATATGAACAAACACAAATCCTAAATTCATATGAAAAACACAAAAACACAGACCCTAAATTCATACGAAAAAAACACAAACCCTAAATTTTAAGAAACACAAAGAGGAAACATCAAATACAATTACTGAAAAACTGCCTCTAACTATGATTCACGGGCATAGGTGGCGTAAGTGGCGGCGGTCAAAACTTCGCAGCGGGCAAGAATGGATCTGTGGGCTCGTGGCCGTGGGCGCAGTGACGGCCGCGGGCGGATCGTACTCGTCGGCGGCAGCGGCTGGAGGAGGAAGCGGGCGGGCGGCAGCGGCGGGAGGTTGGCGGGCGAGAGGCGGGCGGGTAGTTTCAGTTTATGGAGTCTGTTGTCTCTCACAGCAGAAGTAATGTCGGGGAAGAAGAAATGAGAATTAATGGGTCACATGACTTTCTAATTTTATTTAATACACAACAACCAAAACGCGGCCCAAAACGACGTTGTTTTGGTTTTGACCCAAAAAATTTGGTGGTGCACTTGCACCACCATGCCTCACGTATGTCCGCCCCTGGTTCCGGCCCTTCAGAATTGCTACCAGTTAAATCGCGAGTTGTGTATCTGGCTCCCAGATTTCTAAATATCTCAACTACCGCACATAAGAGTCGTCCCTCAAGTGATTCCTCCATGCTGGACCCCCTCAAAACCGACCGCAATATCCCACTGAGATCAGGTCTCCCACATTGCCGTTTGAAGCCCTCAATATTTAATTATTCCAGCAGCGTACCTCGAGAGGCTAGAGTCTCCTCTTTTGTCTACGTAGAGACTCGAACTCGGGTCTTCCATTAAAATGGAGAACCCGTGACTAATGGACCAACACCAATTATTTACATGTATGAAATTCCTCCTAAATAATGGTATGAATTTTAACAATACGCATTATTTTTATAGAAATGTACAAATAACGATTATAATATATATTCATCACTTATGTGGTAAATATTCATCCCTATTTCGACAAATAATTATTATTTGATAACGGTCGATTAATATATGCTTAGATCTAAGGGAAAGAAAAAAAAGAACTCGATCACAGGTTCAATTTTTATCATTAGTTTGTTAGTAGGTGTAGAATCTATACTATATAATACTTATCCCCCTTAATTTAATTTGGAAGGGGGATTTAATTGTAACTTTTAATTGTAAATTTTATACTATATAATACTTATCCCCCTTAATTTAATGTGGAAAGGGGATTTAATTATAACTTTTAATTGTAAATATATGAAGAGACTATTTTAATTGTAACTTTTAATGTAAATAAACTAATTTAAATATAAAAGTTATGATAAACATCACAATGCAAATGCACCTTCTAATACACAAGGTGATTAAAATGAACTTTTAAATGATAGTATAAATTACAAGATGATTAAATTTTAGCTATGAAATCTTAGATACAATCGGTGTATCGCACGGGTTGAATAAACAAAAACAACCCCGGAGCAACATACGGGTTAGTAAAGCCTCATTTCATATAACTAATTACATAGACTAAAATAAAAGGACAATAACAATAAAAAAAATATATAAACTTCTCTGAAAGGCATTTAAATTCTGACATCTGCTCATTCAACCGTCTGCCCCAACATTACGTACAAAACACGTAGATATTCAATCAAAGACCGTGCATCGCACGGGTTGGATAATGCCTCGTTTATGGTAAATATTCACCATTCTTGTACTGAATATCCAACGTTTTCTGTTAATTGTTCATTAAGCTTGTGCTAAATGTTCATCAACTATCCGATAAATGTTCATCAACTATTAGAACCACCGATTGTCCCTTAATGCTAAATCTAGTTCTAAATGCATACTAAGCATTACAAATTAAATGTATCTTCACTCGTCTGTCCCCAAAGAATAGAGACACTCTATTTTTAGTAAAATCATTTTACCCTGTTTTTCTATAAAGTCATACTCTCTCTCCACTCGACACACCACTTCTTTCTATAAAATTATACTCTCTCTCCAATTTTATTAAAATCCGCACCACTCATTCAGCTGCCTATACTTAAGGGACGAAGAGAGTAATGAATATACAGATAAAAATAACAAACATTTAATTATAAAATAACGAACATTGAGTTAATAATTTGAGGGAAAAAAAATAAAGACAACTCACACGTGGAAGCTCCACTGAGTATACAGTGGTAGGTAGGCTTAGGTGTACATTATAATTTCCCTATAAATGTAGCCTCAATGTAAGTCTTTATTGCACTAATTAGTAAACACTCATATACTGAGACATACATACTATAGTTTTCTCCGAGAGAAAAGAAAAAGAATGGCCAGATCTCTTGCAATTGCTTTCGTCCTTGTGATGCTCATCTTCTCCATTGGTAAATCTTCATCATTTAAACTCCATTTTCACTATATATATGTCTGTGATATATATATCTTTATCTCTTTGAATAAGGTTTCAGATGTAAATAATGTATTACAATAGAATTATCGTCACATCTATATAAATAATGTATTACCAACATATTTTTGTCTTTTATTATCTGAAAATTATATTTCACGTCTATCAAAATACAAAAATCATCTCACAAACACTTGCTGTATTTCCTTTTGAACTGTCGAATGAGCAATCATTTGTTTTTCGCAGTATCTTGCGACTCGAGACATCGGCAACCACGATAATGAGTCATAATTATACGCTACATTAACATGAATCTGAATATAAGAAAAAATATAATTTTTTTTCCTCTTTCGGAAGGATGTTCTATGATCATCCTTTTTAAGTTGCACCCGAAAACATAACGCTTTTCTTAATTATCAGGAATGATGGTGGAAGCAAGGACATGCTTGTCCAAGAGCCACAAATTCAAGGGACCTTGTCTCAGTGACACCAATTGTGCCAGTGTGTGTAAGACTGAGGGCTTCACTGGTGGCGATTGCCGCGGCTTACGGCGCCGATGTTTTTGCACTAAGCACTGTTGAAGGCTTTTCTCAAGTCGAGTCAAAATCCACGACAAATTAATTACTATCCTATTCCATGATCATAGGATAGGTAGTAATTAATGTGAAGTGTGCGGAATTTGGTGTTTTTGTGATAGAATAAGAAAGACATACATCCTACGTACAATTGTTGTGCGAGGTCTTTGCTCTTTCCGTTGTTTCCTTTTTCAGTAATGTTTTTATTGTGTCGTGTGTTTAAGAATAAGGAAGTACTGCTGCTGCACGTAGTCTTCCCGTCGTTGTTCCATCAATAAAATTGTGTTTCTTTTCGTTTTTCTTTTAATTTGTCTTATTTATTGATCGTCATAAAAGATATGTCTGTACCCCAAAAAATAATTATATACTCCCTCGGTCCCACCGATCTTGATTCATATTTCTTTTTGGGCCGTCCCAAGATACTTGGTCATTTCCTTTTTCAGACATCTTTATTTCTCACAACTTTAAATAATATATATCTATACCATTACTTTATACACTACTTTTCAACTTTTTTTAAACCCGTGCCGAAAAGCAAATGCTCAAGATGAGTGGGACGGAGGGAGTATTATATAACGAATTTCTGGAATTTATTTAATTGTACCGCCTTTTTTGACTTTTCTTTGACTTTTTATTCATAAAGTGGTGTTGATTCTCCCGGTTGTTACCGCAAGTGTAGAGTGTTTTCCGGAATGACTTATGTCGAGAATAAGTTGCGAAATAGTATTGGAAATCAATTTTTAAATGATTCTTTGGCAACTTTCATTGAGCAAGATATGTTTAGACAAGTTTCTTATGATGAGCTTGTGCTTTCAAGAGATGAGACTCGGTCAACAATAGATTAGTTTGTTATGTAATTTTCTTTTTCTATTTTGAAATGTATGATTTTGATATTCAACAATATGATGAGATGTATTTTTTTAATATTATATTTTCGACGTATATAGTTATATAATATTTGTCGTACCCCAAACATAAAATTTTGGGTCCGCCATTGATTACGATAAAACCGATTGACATCCAAAGGTGTGACCAAGCTACTCGGTGTTGATTTGATTGTGTGATTGATAATTTATCTGATACGGTAGCATAGTAGCTATGTTATAAGATAAGTTTATTACATATCAGATGGGATTTTAAGATTAAATTGTTGAGCTTGATTAGTTATGTTAACAAATCAAATCCGGTAGTAAAATATAAACTATAGTCTACAATACCGTGTGGCGTATTGTAGAAAAAAAAAAAAAAAAATACCGTGTGGCGTATAGTACTTGTGAGGTTTTTCGGAAAACGTGTTTTCATGCAAAAATTCCTTCTTTGCAGTGTGTAGGCATGTGAATATCCTTTGTACTCCCTTATTTTGCCCTTCAACATATAGTAATATTTTTGTCTCTCCCAAATTTAGTAATAACTTTTTTGATACCTAAATTATCGAATTTGACATTTACTCGAATATATTCGAGTCATTAATTTTAATTTCGAGTAACATATTTTCGAGTCAACTTAAAAAAATACAATATTGAGGAAAGTTGGAATATATTCGGGTTCCACGAACAAATTCGAGTGACCCGAATGCATGAGTGAGTACCGAATTCGAGTGACCCGAATGCATGAGTACCGAATTCGAGTGACACGAATGCATGAGTACCGAATTCGAGTGACCCGAATGCATGAGTACCGAATTCGAGTGACCCGAAACTTTCATAAAATTTTTTCGGGTCACGAAAAAATTCGTGTAATTATTCGGGTCACACGTAATACATCGTTGACGAATCGCAGGAGGAGGGAGTTCGGAGTTCGGATTACTCAACACGAATTCTTGTGACCCGAATGCATGAGTAACCGAACTCGAGTAACCCGAAACTTTCATAAAATTTTTTCGGGTCACACGAAAAAATTCGTGTAATTATTCGGGTCACACGTAATACATCGTTGACGAATCCCAGGAGGGAGTTCGGAGTTCGGATTACTCAACACGAATTCGTGTGACCCGAATGCATGAGTACCGAATTCGAGTGACCCGAAACTTTCATAAAAATTTTTCGGGTCACACGAAAAAATTCGTGTAATTATTCGGGTCACACGTAATACATCGTTGACGAATCGCAGGAGGAGGGAGTTCGGAGTTCGGATTACTCAACACGAATTCATGTGACCCGAATGCATGAGTAACCGAATTCGAGTGACCCGAAAATTTCATAAAATTTTTTCGGGTCACACGAAAAAATTCGTGTAATTATTCGGGTCACACGTAATACATCGTTGACGAATCGCAGGAGGACGGAGTTCGGAGTTCGTATTACTCAACACGAATTTGTGTGACCCGAATGCATGAGTACCGAATTCGAGTGACCCGAAACTTTCATAAAATTTTTTCGGGTCACACGAAAAAATTCGTGTAATTATTCGGGTCACACGTAATGCATCGTTGACGAATCGCAGAAGGGAGTTCGGATTACTCAACACGAATTCGTGTGACCCGAATGCATGAGTAACCGAATTCGAGTGACCCGAATTCGTGTGACCCGAATTCGTGTGACCCGAATTCGTGTGACCCGAAACTTTCATAAAATTTTGACTTATAAAAATACCATGCTCAGCACGCCACAACATCCATTGAATTGAACTATTTCTCAACAATATTTTCACCTTTCTTTTCTGATATTATCTCACCGATAATTTTTTTCCTTTTTTCTCTGATTAATTATCTCGAGCTCTCTCACATCGAAGAAGAAGGATTATTTCGACTGCAAAAAATAAAAGGTATATTTATCGCTCAATTTCCAATAATGTTTATACTTGAAATATCAAAAATATTCAAATACTATTTAATTGTGTAAATTTTTAGTTAATAACCTAAATTTTTATATTATTTGTGAGATGAGTTTTTGGAAAAAGTTATCATTCGTTTTAATGGCAAGTGGCAAGATTTGGACTATCACGGTGGAGAAGAACAAATATTGCTCGTGCCGTTGGTGTGAACTATGCAACATTAGTAGATAATGTCCACTCTATTGTTGAAGCTGATAGAACAAAACATGTTTATGTTCTATTTTCAATTGATTTTGATGGAAAAAAAGAAGAAAGATGAAGATAAAGAATGATTCTGATATAAATTACTTGTTCCAATCTAATGTTGAGCTTGTGATTTTTGTTAGCCTTCAGAATGCAACTAGCATTCCTCCAAAAGCTCCCTCATTTGGTCCACAATTTGACTTACCTGGATCCAACTCTTTTTCGGTACCGTACAATTCTAATCGTATGGATTATTTGACTGATTGGGGTTCAAGCATGCAAATTCCTCAGGAATTTGATGGTTCTCGATTTGATGGTTGCGGTCCTTCAAATAATGTATGTGATGTTGGTGGTAATTGTGGTGGTGGTAGTGCTGATGATGGTAGTGATGATGATAATAACGACATAAATATCGATGATATCGATCTCGAAGATGTCGAGGTTCAAAAACATTGGTTTGAAAATTTTTGCAAATATTGTGAGAAAAGGGGCATGTTCAACAAAAGATTGGTAAAAGAAGGTAACTGCAACTGCAACTTAATGGAGGCGCTTTGATTTCGATCAATTAGTAGATGAAGAAGGTGCTCAGCTCCTCCCCGGTCTGGGTGGAAAATTCCAGTAGACCTCCATATGTGTCTCCTTCTGAAGTTGATGATGATATGGACGAGAAATTTCATCCTGCAAATATACTATCTTTACAAAGAGGGTCTGTATTTCTCTCCAAAGATAGGTTGAAAAACGCTGTTGGGCGATATCATTTGGAAAAGAAGTCTGACTATCGTATTCTAAAATCTGATAAGCAGCGCTATTCTCATTGCTTTGTACAGATAAAACCTGTAATTTTTGTTGAGCGCCTCCGGAGGGGTGGATTTTGGAGAGTGCACTTACTGAACGAGCATACATGTCATTTTGACCCAAATCGCAAGGCACCTAAGCAGTTGCCTTCTAAGATGCTCGGTGAATACATGTCCGACAAACTATTAGTGGAAGGACAGATTATGACTCCGAAGCTAGTGCGAGCTCAACTTAAGGATGACTATTGTTTGTGATCCGTTATGGCTTGGCATTGAGTATTCGCAATCATGCTATCTCGGTGATTTATGGAGACCATCAGATTCTTTCGAATGATCCCATCGTACTTGCATATGTTGGAGGTGACGAATCCAGTACCATAGCGATTATGTGGTTGATGCAAATACTGGAAAATTTAAATACATGTTTTATGCTTTGGGGGCTTCGGTATCTAGATTTCGTTATGCTAGACCAATTATTGTTGTTGATGGGACACACCTTCGGGGTAAGTATCGAGGAGTATTATTTGTTGCTGTTACAAAAGATGGTAACAATCAGATATTTCCACTTGCTTTTGGAGTTGGCGACGTCGAATGCGATGAGTCGTGGAAGTATTTCATGTACAAATTGAAAGAGGCCTTTGGTTGTCCAAGTGACCTCTTGATTGTTTCAGACGGGCACAAATCCATAGCAAATGCTATTAGAGAGGTATTCCCACTTGCACATCACGGGTTATGTTGTTACCACGTTCAGAAGCATTTGGTTAAGTATGGTCAACATGTGGTTGCAATTTTCAATGCGGCAGCTTACAGCTATCGTATTGAGGACTATAATAGGCATATGGAAAGTTTAGAAATAGCATGTCCAGCTGCAGCTACCTACTTGAAAGAAACTGTCGGTGAAAATAAATGGGCTCGTGTGAAGTGCCCAGTCCGGCGATTCGAGGTTATGAATTCAAATGCTGTTGAAAGCATGAACAACCGTCTTCTATGGGCTAGAAGGCTGCCCGTTTCCGCACTTCTCGAGGTATGTCGAACCGTGGTAGAAGAATGGATATCTGATCGACATAAAAATGCAAATGAGTGTCCTGGACCTTTAACGTATCAAGCATACGAGATATTGATGAAGGCGGTCGGATCTGGATCGAACATGAACGTTCAATTTCTTAGTGATGGGGTGTTCAAGGTGACCTCTAACAGGAAAAATTATGTTGTGGATTTGGGAGTGCAAAAATGCAGTTGTATGATGTTCCAGCATGATATGATCTCGTGCAATCATGCCGCTGCAGCTATAAGGTACCTAAATCACGACCAAACTGTGTATATACATGATTACTATAAAGTGTCCACGCTTCGCCAAATGTGGGGACGGTCTGTAATTCCAGTACCTCACCCAAGTGATTGGTTCATTCCTGCTAACATCAAGGTAAAAGTTTGTGAACCACCAGACAATCCGAGGCAGGCAGGGCGACCAAAAGAAAGGAGACACACATCAGGGATTGAGTCCTCGACTCATACCCGTCAAGTTCAAACATGCCTTAGATGCGGAGGCACAGGGCACAATAGAAAGACTTGCACTGCAGTTATTCCCCAACTATTTGAGGATTTCACAATGGAACCAACTCCGTCTAAAAAGGGACGTGCAAAAAAAAAGTGTAGTATATTTCATTCTGTTGACCACACTGCTCCAAAATGTCCAACTAAGCATCGTTTCGACCTAAATGAGCCCCCAATGTAAAATTAGTTACATTTATTTAAAGTATTTATATGAATCAATTACGTTTTATTTGAACCGATTAAGTTTAATTTCAAATTGATTAAGTTTAATTTCAAATTGATTAAGTTTAATTTCAAATTGGTTAGGTTCAATTTCAAATCGGTTAGGTTCAATTTGAACAGATTATGTTCAATTTCAATCGACTATGTTCAAATTTCAAATTGAGTAAGTTAAAATTGAATCAATTATGTTTTATTTGAACCGATTAAGTTTAATTTCAAATTGATTAAGTTTAATTTCAAATTGGTTAGGTTCAATTTCAAATCGGTTAGGTTCAATTTGAACAGATTATGTTCAATTTCAATCGACTAAGTTCAAATTTCAAATTGATTAAGTTTAATTTCAAATTGGTTAGGTTCAATTTCAAATCGGTTAGGTTCAATTTCAAATTTCAAATTGATTAAGTAACATATAGTAACCATCAATTACATTTTATTTGAACCGATTAAGTTTAATTTCAAATTGATTAAGTTTAATTTCAAATTGATTTAGTTTAATTTCAAATTGGTTAGGTTCAATTTCAAATCGGTTAGGTTCAATTTGAACAGATTATGTTCAATTTCAATCGACTAAGTTCAAATTTCAAATTGATTAAGTTTAATTTCAAATTGGTTAGGTTCAATTTCAAATTTCAAATTGATCAAGTAACATATAGTAACCATCAATTACGTTTTATTTGAACCGATTAAGTTTAATTTCAAATTGATTAAGTTTAATTTGATACACAATAATCATTATAAAAACAAAATCAGTATTTACATCATCGCTAATACTATCACTAATCTCTATCATCCCACCGTATAAATAAACTAGTGGGATCACACACTACAGTATCTATATCATCGCTAAACCTCCATATAGATCGGGCCATACGTCCTCTAAATGCATAAATATCCGCCTCGGTCTTTCCATGAGAGAAAGATCACGAACGAGAGACTCTATAGTCCGTATAGAATACGCACCACAAGAGGTCGAGTCATCCCGAGCATAGCATAAATCCTTCCTCGCCGTAGCAACTCAAACAGAGTCACCTGTGGTGATATCGGGCGGCGCTCGTAAAATCCAACGCCGTAGAATGGTAGGAATTAAGCGACATATACCCGATGACCGCCGCGATCTCAACTTCCAATATGCATCGTGTTCCCGCGCAGAGAATCGTGCATGATGATGATACCCTCCTCGAGTATAATGCGGAGAACAACCCAATGTCCGCTCGAGGACTCGAGACGTATTCCGATGGTCAACACCGAATTGTTCAAAAGTACATTGTCGACAATATCACACGAATAACTAATACAAATAAATAACAAAATATGCAATAAATTATCACCTCGCGTAACTCCCACCATGGGCGATGATCGCCCAAAATGGTCTCGCACCGTGAACGTGGCTGATCAAGAAATCGAGATCATCATCGTCAATACTCAATGAACCTCCTCTCCTATTGGAGTTATTCCATACATTGATACACGTGGCCTAATATAAAATAATTTTGTCGAATTGAAGCACTCAATTAATTTGGAATAAATTTATTAATATTTTTCATTACCAAGAAGCTCGTATGAACCAAAACCCTATGAGCGGCCCAATCATCGAGCCATCGCACGCCAACAAATCCGGATCAAACCGTAGGATCCCCATATATGCATCCAGATCTTTGGATATCATTTAAATTAAGAATAATTTTAACATTTTCAATAACTACACGTTTCAATAAGAGATTACCTACATATAAATTGAAAGACTTACTTCTGCATCTATCAATCTGGATCCGTCCTGTAGCATCATAAACCAGGAGGCACTAGCTCCGAATGCAGCACCAACATTGACACTACAATTTACTTTTTGTTTAAGTACAGACAATTTTAGTAAATAATATTGAATTTACAATTTAACTCACCTCTCGCCGCTGTCCAACCACCTGTTATACGCGTCCTCATCCAAGTCCTTCCTCTTCCGAACTACAGTGGTCGAGAAGGGGGAATGCGGTCTGTATGACCTATACTGCAGTCTAGGCACATCACTCGCATCTGCTCGAATAGAAATAAGAGAGTACTCAAGCGGGATAGGGCTCAGATCCGCAGTGGAAGAGGATGGTCGAGACCTAGGGGCAATCTCTGGTGGTGTCATCAACGTCTCAGCAGGAAGAACTGGGGGGGTAACTATCGGGACCGAGGCTCCATCAACATGATGATCGAGACTCGCAGTGTGCTCTACCGGGACCGAGGCTCCATCAGCATGATGATCGAGACTCACAGTGCTCTCTACCGGGACCGAGGCTCCATCAGCATGATGATCGAGACTCGCAGTGCGCTCTACCGGGACCGATGCTCCACCGGGGCTAGGGACACCCATAGTCTGCTCGGCGGGAGACGACACTCCATCCACACGAGTCTCTGTCGGCAACGATGATCCGCCAGCGTCGGGGACTCTCTCAGTCTGCTCGGGGGGAATAGGCGCTCCGTGAAATCGAGGCTCTGTCGGAATCGAGGCATGAGAAGGAAAATCGCGCATAAGATCATTAATACCTCCAAAGTCCCATGCCGGCGTATCAAGAGGAGCAGACTGGCCCACTACCTCATCAATATGTCGACATAACTTGCCTACTACGTCATCAACATATCGACGCATCTGCTCGACCGATGAATCCATATATGCACGCATATGGGTGAAAAGAGTATCAAAATCGATGTCGGCACAGTCTCACAGTACCCGTGCCAAGAAGATGCGATGCAGTGCGGACCCGTATCGGAGAACTATGGGGCGGCAAATCGGTATGCACAGGCTCACGAGGCTCTGCCGATGACTCACGTCCATGAGTAAGATATATAGGGTCGAAATAACCGGACCGGATGTCCGTTGCCGGACAATACGCTCTCGGCTAGATCACCGGCGAAGCATCACCATCACGAGCCCTCCCCTTCCCCTTCCCCCACCCTTCTTGCATAGGGCCATCCCGTGCGTATATCGCACTCCGCCATTGGCAAGATCACTAATGGATCGCATATACGCCTCCTGCTCCTCCTCAGGTGTCGGAGATAACACCTCAAAACAATCAATCTAAATACAATTCAATGATTCATTTTTAGTAATTATTACCTTAAATATCTACAAAAGTTTTTTACGTATTGAAAACCTATAATTGATTACCTCATCATCGAAGAATGTGGTAAAATCAACATGACCCAGCTTCTTCAACTTCCAGCGTGTACAACGAGGTCATTTGGATGAAAGAAGCTCCGAGCATGGTCCCACATTTAGAGCCTAACGAAGGTATAGCCTCGCAAGCCCATATCTGAAAACAATAATTGAATCCCAACATAAGAAACAATAACAATATTTATTCTGAATTTGAGTATATAATTAAGTTAATAAATGCGAGGACGTACCATAATAGCGTATATGTTACCATAAAAATGGTAACTCGGATACAGACCAGCGGGGACCTCAGTGGGAACATCGCTCAAATACGTAACCAAAATCTGATATGAATATAAGCCCCATGGAAAGCTCTCCCACCGAGTCTGGTCCTCAACCAACGTCCACAACCACCGGTCAGCAATACGCTTGCCACCATCCACACCGAATATCAAATAGCAGACACACAGCACCTTAGCGACCTTCAGCGCATCACCGGGATGCTCTCTAAAATATCCAGCAGCAAATCGATCACGAATACGGTCTAACATCTGCCCCCCACCACTGAGCAACGAATACCGATCGTACACGCTCCCCTCCGGTGGAACATCGTCCCCGTGTACATAAAAGTTGGAGTCTCCGAATCGCAATCCGGTGACTAACGCATACTCATATCTAGAAAATCGAATAAATCGATGACCGAGCCTAAACCAAAACTCATCGGCCTGTGCATCCGGTCTAATCACCTCGTTCGAGAACAAGGCATGCAATGCGGCATTAGATACAAACCCCCCCACTCCTCCCGGACAAAGTGTCCAAGACACGACTCTCTAAACTCCCTAATAGTGTCATCACCTACACTCCGCAGCTCAGCAACAATCGTCTTAACAATCCCTAACCTAACATACCCATTTATCGAGCATTTCGAACCTCGCATATTCGGCCTCTTCCAAACAACCTGCCGATTCAAATTTATCTTAATTTTATCTTCATGCGGGTGTATTGAAGTAATATATAATCGGGAAAAAGTAAGTGGACAATTCGAGTAACAGTGGGATTTTTTCGATTTATTTCCATCGAGTTATTCTAATTCAACTTGAGACATCCTAATTCAATTTCAATCATCTAATGCAATTCGAGACATTCTAATACAATCCGAGTCATCCTAATTCTAGTAGTTTTATGTCAATTCGAATAATCATAAATAAATTTGCGTCGTTCTAATTGTGGAAGGCCATTAGTCCAATTTGAGTAACTTATAAACTATATTCGAGTAAGACAAATAAAAAAAACGAAATAAACTAACTAAACGAAATAAACTAACTAAACGAAACAAACTAACTAAATTCGAAAAGATATCCATATTTATAACATTCCCAAATTCGAATTGAAACTCGAATACGAATTACCAAGGTTACATAAATAATCAATTCAACACGACATCAATTCAATCGATATCAATCCATACATAAAGAATAGTTACGATATCAACACACGATAAGTATTTTGGGTTGACCGGCGCTACTTAATTCCCAAATTCAAATTTCTCTATTTTAATTTATTTTTTCATCGTGTAAATCGAATGCAAATCTTATAATTCGAATGCAAATCGTGTAAATCAAATATAAAATGTGTAAACCAAAATTGAGCAACGAGCATACTCGAGTGACACGAAAATAAAATCTTACCTGGTTTTCGGCGGCAGCGGCGGCGGCGGAATCGGCATTTCCGTCAGCGGCGCTATTCGGGGAACGCCTCAAATTCGGGGAAGTCGAATTCGCCATCGAGGATGAGGAAATAATTCGGATTCTTGAAACTAAGATTCGTGAAACTCGAATTCCACAGATTCGTGAAACTCGTGAAGAAGGAAGAAAGAAGACGATTGGGAAGAATTTTTTCGTGAAACTCGATTCGGATTCGTGAAGAAGAAGCCCGTTCGAGTATTGTTTTAAAGGTGACCCGAGTATATCGAGTTCAGATTCGTGAAGAAGGAAGTCTTTGTTTTCGTGAAACTCGTTTGGGATTCAGATTCGTGAGGAAGGAGATGAAGAAGCCGGTTCGAGTCTTTGTGTTTCGGATTCGTGAAGAAGAAGCCATTTCGAGTATTGTTTTAAAGGTCAACTCGAGTTTTTCGAGTAATAAATTCGTGAAACTCGAATACATTCGTGAAACCCGAATGTGAAACTCGAACATTACTCGAGTCTTTGTGTTTCGGATTCGTGAAAAAAAGCCCGTTCGAGTTACCCGAATGTGACACTCGAATATTCGAGTAATGTATAAAAAATTAAAAAAAAAAAAAGAAGAAGAGGGTCTCCCGAATGAAGTCGGGAGATTTAAAAAAAAAAAAGGTCTCCATTCGGGAGATGTATAAAAAAAATTCGTGTCACACGAATTCTATTCGGGTGACACGAATTGGACTCGTGTAACCCGAATTTTTTTTTTACATCTCCCGAATGAATTCGGGAGACTTTTTTTTTTATTTACATGTCCCGAATTGTATTCGTGTGACACGAATTGGACTCGTGTAACCCGAAATTTCGGACTTCGGTAACCTATATTTTCAACCTTCCTCGATATTGTTTTTTTTGAAGTTGACTCGAAATTATATTACTCGAAATTATAATATATGACTCGAATTTTATTCGAGTAAAGGTCAATTTCGACAATTTGGGTATCAAAAGAGTTGTTACTAAACTTGGGGCAGAAAAGAATATTACTATATACCAAAGGGCAAAACAAGCTATTTCTACCCATCAATGATATCTTTGTTTTATGGAGTATTTATAAAAAAAAGTGGGCACAATGGGGTGTGCACGCAGCCACTAAAATTATAGATTTCGTACTTGTCTATCTATAAATATAAAGAAGAAATAATTACACATTCTATTCAGCTAAATAGTTTTCCAAATCAAATTAGTACTCACGGTTTGAATAATTATAAATTCGTATAAAGCTCAACATCGGAGGTGAGATTGATAGGACTGAGAATCGGGAAATCCCGTGGTCCCGGTCCCGAAAATCATCAATTTGGTGGTCTCGGTCCCGTTCGGGACTTCGGGAATCCCGATTCCCGAAATGGGATAAATGCAAGTCTCGGTCCCGAAGGACAATTTCCCGGAATGTCCCGATTGTCCCGATCGGGACAAAAATACCCGAAATCATAAAAGGAAAAAAATTGGGGATCTCAATCGGGACTTCGGGATATGGGGTAAAGAGGATTAGGGTTAAAACTTAATTGAAATTAGAAATTTCAATCGGTACTAGGGGTAAAGGGGATTAGGGTTAAAATTTAATTGAAATTAAAAATTTCAATCGGGACTTCGGGATAGTCCCGATCGGGACTCGGGACTCTCGAGTCCCGAAATCACTAAAACTTCAGGTCCCGGTCCCGGTCCCAATCCCGTAAAATTCGGGACTTGGGGTCCCGTTTCTCGTCAGGACTCGGGACGGGACTCGGGATTTTCCGATCCGAAATTCTCAACCCTAGAGATTGGGGTGTGGATATAATTGTTTGAACAAACATTCACGTTAGCAAGCAGTTTGAACGATTACAAATTCGTCCAAAAATCAATGCTAGAGGGGAAATTTGAGTGTAATTATTTAAAATCTGGACACTATTATGTAATTGTACCAAACAATAAAGACATTGTATATAATTCGCCCTATAAAAAATAATAGTACTCTTTGGTAGTGACGTGGACATGAAAAAATCATTTTAACTCTTCTTTCCTCTCCACTCTTATCTACGTTGAACATAATAATAATATGAAATGTATATAACAACAAATTTCTAAAATTACTCATACAATATTAAAATAAATGGGCACCTAATTTTCAGGGGTCTTCGAAGGACCTCCGACGGGTATCGGGCCGATTAGTTTCTCCGATAGAGCCATATCCGGTCGGTCCTTTCTTTTATGTCAGGTCCGCCGACCTGCTGTCGGACGGGGCAGCCGACGACCTCCTTTAGACCTCCGACGACTGGCTCTTTTCTTCTTCTTGGCCTACCGCCATTCTTTTCGGTGGAGAAAACCTCGATTGTCTCAGAACGGCCTATCGATAACAACAACGATAACAAATGCCTCGACGCCTTTAATCGGCCACCGAAGATAGAGATAATAACCGAATACGTCAATGCCTTCATTCGGCCAATACAACATCAATAGAAAAACACCGATTTCAATAACAACGATCACAACCATATCTCAATGGAACATCAATCAATAATAACAGTCGATACCATGAACCGGCCATCGACAACAACGATAACAACTAGTATCTTAATGCATTGAACCGGCTATTAACGAACAACAATAATATTTGGCATAATTGCCGAAAGGTATCGTATCAAACAATCCCCTGATATCAACGAAAATAATGAAGAGACTACGTCTCGAAATGATACAACACATTCATACACATATCTGATAACATTAATCTCATTGACTAGTACAAGTATAAAACTTGCCTCAAACCAAAGGCGATGAAATCCTCCAACGAACGACGAACGGCGTCCTCCAACAATCACAAGCACTCGAAAAACCTTGAATGAAATACAATTCATTCAATAACACGATAGAAATCGAAAACAGCATAAAAGACAACCACGATTCAAACACGAATCGATCAAACCAGACAAACGAATATCATAGTCTCCAACTATGAATTCTAACGTCCCCCGACACCTCAATGATCAATATGATCAAATGTTCTTAACACTTGTGAAAGCAATTCAACAAGAATCATTAAGAACAACATCATATTAATCATCCCAAAATAATAACCTCACCAATATCATCACTAACACCTCAAGAACATCATCAATACAACAAACATGATGTCCAAATGATAATCCTCCACCAATTCATCATGAATTCGGATTAATCAACAAGATTAAATCAACCATTTCAAGATTATGATAATCATCTACATAGCTCATCATAATCCTATATCAAAATGGTTATAATCTCTCAAGAACACAACCAATAACAATAATGATCTCAAAGCTATGTTAATCATCTAACAATTTTAACATAACTCTTCCTAGACATGATTATAACCTCCAAGTATTCTAAAACATCAAGAACAACTCCTCCTCAAGACATAATCATCATGTTCTTAATATAAGTTATTAAAACTCATCAAGAATCATGCTATCCTCCAACAAGCACTAACTACATGAGGTAAACAACAACAACAACATCATACTCGAATATCACTTGAAGAACAAGAGATGAAGAGAACTTACCCAAGAAGAACAAGATGAATTCTCCAAACACCAAAGGAGTATGAAAAGCTTCCAACCTCAAGTCCCAATCTAAGTTAGGATGGCCAATATAACGTTGGAAGAGTCTAAGTATCAAGAACAAGTCCAGAGGGACGATTATAGGGAGAGAAACATGGTTTTGGTTCGTGAAGAAATGAAATACAAAACCAAGATATATAATCTGACAACCTCATTACGGCCGCTATACAACCCACTTAACGTATGTTATATGTCTAACGTACGTTATCACCTCTATGTAGCATACGTTAAGTCCTGCCAGAACTCACTGCCTCAAAACAAACCATGCATTACGTACGTTATTAGCATAAGCATTACATACGTAATGCTCGTTGACTTGGCTGCCTCTAAAGTCCAACATGATCCAATCACGTTCGGCCCCACACGCCGAAAGTCAGATGCGATCAGATACCCTACGTTACATACGTAACCAACATGGTTTAACGTACGTAACCTGCCACCCTTAACATACATAATGTTATGCATGTAGCGTACGTTAGGTCCAATATACTTGGCCAAAAAAAAATCAAACTCCAAGCTCATCAAGCAACATCCAATCAGCAACACAATACCGACGACAAGAACAAATATTTTGATTCCAAAATATCCCAATACAATATATATTTTATTAGTCAAATACAACAGCTCTTGTACAATTCAAAATGAATACGTACAACCCAACAATAGAAAGAAAAAAAATCCCCCGGATATTACATACTCCCCCTCTTAAAAAGAGTTTCGTCCCCGAAACTAAGGGTACAAAACTCGGGATATGAACTATCCATCGGGGTCGGAAAACAACATCTCCAGGAATACTCCTCAATACGAACCACTTTTCCTGAGCAAATGGGCCAACCCACCGGGTCCCCATATCTCCTCTGCCTGAAGAAGGCGAAAACCAAGTGATAAAATGCTCAACCAAGTGCGAGATCAGTCGAATCATGATTCCTCCGTTAGAGACCTACTGGAAAGTCGTACCAACCTCATCACTCGTAACACCGGCGTATACACCCCGCGGGAGCCGCCCATTGTACATGTCTACAATCATCGGTGTACACTTCCCCGTTGTCGTTGGCATCGGACGCCGATGCAAACACTGACTTATGCCACAAAAGGAAAAAACAACGTACATATAGTCCTCGGGACCATATCGATCGCACGCCCAAGTCCTCACAACTTGACGTCTCAGATCACAACAAGGTTTACCCAGATTATCACAAAATCTCATGTACAACACCAAAGAAAATCAAATCAAACAGATCTACAATCTCAAGTCTCAAGATTATCAAATACTATCGTTACAAGATAGATCAACAACAACTGGTTCACAACGACAACACATATTACCGATTAAGTTAAACATTAATCTGAAAAACAAAGAAAGGAAAATACAATTCAAGGCTACATCTCAAATGTACCTGACATCATTGATCTCCTCGATCTCATCGACTCGAGGAAGACCCAAATCTGAACTCGCTGCTCCTCCTCGACTGTCCTTACCTCTGGCTCCCGAAGCCTGATAGGATCCCTTGGATGAAGTACGGACTGGAGTATCTCGAGGCCCGTGATCTCTCTCGAGATATACTGGCACTAGAACTCCTGCAGTATTTCTGAAGGTGTCCCTGCCTCCTACACAGGAAACAAACAAAAGCTGGCACCGTACACCGAGTGCTGATGTGACCCGTTGAGTCACAGTTAAAGCAAACAACAGTCAAACTCGTCGTATGAGAAGAAGATGCTTTCCCGGCACGGAGATGAGTAGAAAATGACCTCTTGGATGTCGGAGCCCGATGTCCCTCTGAACGAACTGTCATCATAGTCCTCTCACCAGAAGAAACTGAAGAGTTCTTCCGAGCAAGCTCCTTGATCAAAAGCTCTGCACCAAGAGTCTTCTCAATGAATTCACCAAGTGAGTTATAATTATGATTGAACAACTGCATCCTCAACTGCGGGTTTAGCCTCTTGCTAAAATACTTGATCTTATCCGCCTCAGTACGGATAACAGAAGAAGCAAACTGAAGAAGTCCTTGAAACTTCTCAGCAATGACAATAATACCCTCGTACTCGATGGATTCGAGGTTCAAAACCTCTGACAACTTGGCTTCATGAAGTGGAGCCGGATAATACCACTCTAACATGAGAGTCTTGAACTCGCTTCAAACACAATCACGATCGGTGGGTTTCACAGAAAGCCACCAAGAATAAGCGCCCTTACTCAAGTAGTAAGCCGCTACTGCCACCTTACTCTCTTCCGGACACTGAACCATGTTGAAGAGTTTATCAAAATGTTCAAGACAATGAACAATGTAAGTTGTTTCCGACAAACCCTCAGAAGTAGGCGGCCTCTGACGAGAGATATCGTCAACAATCTGACTCACAACCACGGGACCATGTAGTCCTCGGGACCATATCAATTGCATATATAGTCCTCGGGACCATATCAATTGCATTCCCAAGTCCTCACAACTTGACGTCTCGGATCACAACAAGGTTTACCCAGATTATCACAAAATCTCAGGTACAACACCAAAGAAAATCAAATCAAACATATCTACAATCTCAAGTCTCAAGATTATCAAATACTATCTTAACAACATAGATCAACAACAACTGGTTCACAACCACAATACATTATTACCGATTAAGTTAAACATTAATCCGAAAAACAAAGAAAGGAAAATACAATTCAAGGATACATCTCAAATGTACCCGACATTAACATTCTCCAGAGACCCAAATCTGAACTTGTTGCTCCTCCTCGGCTGTCCTTACCTTTGGCTCCCGAAGCCTGATAGGATCCCTTGGATGAAGTACGGACTGGAGTATCTCGAGGCCTGTGAGCTCTCTCGAGATATACTGGCACTAGAACTCCTACAGTATTTCTGAAGGTGTCCCTGCCTCCCACACAGGTAACAAACAAAATCTGGCACCGTACACCGACTGCTGATGTGACCCGCTGAATTACAATTAAAGCAAACAACAGCCGAACTCGTCGTTTGAGAAGAAGATGCTTTCCCAGCACGGAGACGACTAGAAAATGACCTCTTGGACGTCGGGGCCCGATGTCCCTCTGAACGAACCGTCATCCTAGTCTTCTCACCAGAAGAAACTGAAGGGTTCTTCCGAGCAAGCTCCTTGATCAAAAGCTCTGCTCCAAGAGCATTCTCAATGAATTCACCAAGTGAGTTACAATTATGATTGAACAACTGCATCCTCAACTGCGGTTTTAGCCTCTTGCTAAAATACTTGATCTTATCCACCTCAGTACGGATAACATAAGAAGCAAACTGAAGAAGTCCTTGAAACTTCTCAGAAATGACAATAACACCCTAATCCTCGGTGGATTCGGGGCTCAAAACCTCTGACAACTTAACTTCACGAAGTGAAGCCGGATAATACCTCTCTAACATGAGAGTCTTGAACTCGCTCCAAACACAATCACGATCGGTGGGTTTCACAGAAAGCCACCAAGAATAAGCACCCTTACTCAAGTAGTAAGCCGCTACTGCCACCTTACTCTCTTCCGGATACTGAACCATGTCGAAGAGTTTATTAAAATGTTCAAGCCAATGAACAATGTAAGCTGGTTCCGACGAACACTCAAAAGTAGGCGGCCTCTGACGAGAGATATCGCCAATAATCTGACTCACTCCCCCAGTCTGCCCATGAAACGGCACCTGGAATCCCTGCTGTGGTGTACCACGAACCATCGAGGCCTGCATAGTCTCCACTATCTGCGCCATCTGAGTTATCTGGGCTATCATTCTATTCATAAACAAGAATGGGTCGATGTGTCCACTCTCATTCTGATCGAATTCTCGAGTTTGACGTCCCGAAGGAGAATCGATCACGTAGGTAACACCACCAGCCGAACTCTGATCCATCTTGGCATCCGCACGCGCATAACCATGAGGTTCTGGGTACTGGCTCGCTCTGCAGCCTTTACCCACTCTGTCACATCCCCTTTCCATACAGAAAGAATAACGTTCAATCATGATCATAGCTCAAATATGCCTCAACGGCCAATCCAGAATGCTAACTCAATAGCCAAACACGAGTATACATACTCAACAGATAAGCAATCACACCAATCATGCTAATCATAGCCAATACAGAGCCCACATGCTCCAAAACAAATACTCATGAATCAATCGTACCACACATATCACATACAGGTTTCAACAAAACATGTATAATCAATGACATAATGAATGTATGGACATAAAAGAGAATCGAGTCCTTACACAGGTCATATGAGAGGTCTTGCGATACTAGTCTTCACTGACGACGACTCGATGAAAGAATGACTCATACACACCTCCAACTATCACGACTCACAAAACCCGACTGTCTAGATTATCATAACCTGATAGCCCCACTACTACCACGTCGGTAGAGCCACATAACTCACATATCAGGGTATCTGACAACCCATTTCTCTGATACCATCTTCTGTAACACCCTCAAAATCCCATTAGGTTATTACAGTGCCGTGGACCCCACAACAGGAAATCCACCAGGCGAACAAGACTAAAATATATTAAACTGACGAACAAGGAAAATCACAGTCTCTACTATGATATCCGACATAGTATTCATATGTGGAATTTCAATGAAAACGATGGACTACATGGCCAAAATAAAAATACAACATCCACGAGCCTCGCTCGAATAACACAAAATGACAACAATACGTCAATGCCTTCAGTCGACCAATACAACATCAATAGAAAAACATCGATTTCAATAACAACGATCACAACCATATGTCAATAGAACATCAATCAATAATAACAATCGATGCATCGATACCGTGAACCGGCCATCGACAAAAACGTTAACAACAAGTATCTTAATACCTTGAACCGGCTATTAGTGAACAACAATAATATTTGGCATAATTGCCGAAGGGTATCGTATCAAACAATCCCCTGATATCAACGAAAATCATGAAGAAACTACGTCTCGAAATGATACAACACATTCATACACATATCTGATAACATTAATCTCATTGACTAGTACAAGTATAAAACTTGCCTCAAACTAAAGGCGATGAAATCCTCCAACGAACGACGAACGGCGTCCTCCAACAATCACAAGCACTCGAACAACCTTGAATGAAATGCAATTCATTCAATAACACGATAGAAATCGAAAATAGCATAAAAGACAACCCCCGATTCAAACTCGAATCGATCAAACCACACAAATGAATATCATAGTCTCCAACTATGAATTCTAACATCCTCCGACACCTCAATGATCAATATGATCAAATGTTCTTAACACTTGTGAAAGCAATTCAACAAGAATCATTAAGAACAACATCATATTAATCATCCCAAAATGATAACCTCACCAATATCATCACTAACACCTCAAGAACATCATCAACACAACAAACATGATGTCCAAACGATAATCCTCCACCAATTCATCATGAATTTGGATTAATAAACAAGATTAAATCAACCATTTCAATATTATGATAATCATCTACATAGCTCATCATAATCCTATATCAAAATGGTTAGAATCTCTCAAGAATACAACCAACAACAATAATCATCTCAAAGCTATGTTAATCATCTAACAATCTTAACATAACTCTTCCTAGACATGATTATAACCTCCATGTATTCTAAAACATCAAGAAAAACTCCTCCTCAAGACATAATCATCATGTTTTTAATATAAGCTATAAAAATTCATCAAGAATCATGCTATCCTCCAACAAGCACTAACTACACGAGGTAAACAACAACAACAACATCATACTTGAATATCACTTGAAGAACAAGAGATTAAGAGAACTTACCCAAGAATAACAAGATGAACTCTCCAAACACCAAAGGAGTATGAAAAGCTTCCAACCTCAAGTCCCAATCCAAGTTAGGATGGCCAATATCATGTTGAAAGAGTCTAAGTATCAAGAACAAGTCTAAAGGGATGATTCTAGGGAGAGAAAAATGGTTTTGGTTCGTGAAGAAATGAAATAAAAAACCAAGATATATAATCTGAAAACCTCATTATGGCTGCTTGACACGCTTTTAGTGTAACTATCGCAAGTGCACGATATCGTATCAAGTAGTAAAGTGGACTTTTTGAGTCCGGTTTATCGATCCCACAAGGAAGTTATGTTATAATTTGAATTATACACTATTAGTCTATTTTTATAGATACTTAAGATGAGTGAAACACACAATTAAAAAGTTTGGTTTAATAATTGCAAAGAAATTGCAATAATAGTTCTAATATTATAAGGAAATAAAAAGATAGCAATAATAATAGATTGATTATCGATAAAATGAAATAGTTGGGATTACAAACTTAGTTCGTCATTAGTTATAAAAGATGTATTGGAGATCATAAGATGAATTTACTTATTATGTTATGTAGATTCGATTTTCCTTAAAAAGACGGTTTCTCTTTCGAACTATAAAACGCCCCTTACATATTGAATCAATCCACTATATTTCTATGTTGATTTGCTTCAATACATAGCATTAGGATTTGTGAAAATAACTCAATGAATCATCTAAGGACTAGGGGTATATTTCTATCCCCTAGAACAACTTAGAGTGAAGATCATTTGATCTAATCAAACATATTTTCTTTCGAAACATATGAAGACCATAAATATCTTCATTAATTGGCCAAATAAATAAAGATTGTTAAAACAATGAAAATCACACACAATAATAAGTAATTCATAATATACCTTTATACAAACATAAATAACATGACTAACCTTGTTTATAATCCCAACTTAAGAAACTTAGCCCATAAAGGGTTTATTACACATATTACAAGCTTTGGTGGTCATTTTTAGTTGAATCAAGAGAAAGAATTGATCCTAACTCCCTTAGTAGATAAAGGAGATAGAAGCAATAAACTCTCTGAACAACATATACTACACCACACTTACAAAGATCACTCAAGAACACAAGTGTGTTCTTCACACAAAAAGAAAAGTTTACAAGAAAATGGAAAATTATAAGATGAATGGTGAATGATGAAGGATCTAAGGGGTCTATTTATACACCTAAAGTCATCTAATAGCTCCAAAACTACAGCATTATTACATTATATCGGATCAATGCCATCCATCCCCTCAATAATACACAAAAAGTATAAAAAATTAGACAAATCATAGCAATCTGTCAAGAGTTACGGCCGTAACATTCAGAGTTACGGCCGTAATCGAGGTGACTTCTGGCCGTAACTCCCGAATGTTACGGCCGTAACGTGGCTTCGTAAATTTGCTCATTTGAAGCTTTGATAGTTACGTTTTGATCCGAATTCCTCGACTTTGCGTTTTTGCCCCGCATCTTCTTCTGATGATAACTTTTGATATATAACTCGATTTTGAATCCGGAAGACCGCCGAATTCGTCTCGGAAAGCCCTACAACATGAATATATCAAAATTCAATAAAGAGAATATTTATTAAACATGTTGTTTCTTGAGTAATTCAGTTATTTAATCCGATCATCATCCGATAAAAATAAAATTATTAAAACTAATAAATTAAAAGCAAAAAACGAGTAGACTAGCTCAATTATGGGTGAATTTTATCGATACAAACCATGGATAAGTGTACAAAAATGACACTTATCACACCCCCAAACTTGAATTCTTGCTAGTCCCGAGCAAGACTCTTTATTATTCACACTCCAAAAATAAAAATAAAAATAAAAATAAGAAAATTAATACACACATAAATTAAAATATAAAAAGAGAAAAGGAGATCAAAATGCCATTAATAAACAACAACCAGCTTTATACAGTAGATAAAAATGAATCAAGATTCAAAATAAATCTACTAATATTTTTGAAGTTAAAACACAGTTTTTATTTTGTAATTCCAAAATGTAAGGTTTCCCCCCAATAGGTTGATTATTTCTTTCCCACTCGTGATACACACGACTCCCTTTAATGGTTGCTCTCGATCACTCATTTATTTTTCGACTCAATATGAAGAAAAATTTCATTGGCGTCATCAAATATTGTGATTTTCACAAAATTGAGTGTATTGAAATTCAGCTGCTAATTAATTCAAATCTGCTCATAAACTACATCCCTTTTAGTGATAGCTTTCACACCGTTATTTGCTAACGTGTAGCTCTTTTCACTAACACAATTTCTATCTCATTATTTTTCTTTCGTAAAAAGGTGATAGCTTTCACACCGTTATTTGCTAACGTGTAGCTCTTTTCACCAATTTTTCGAGACGGCCTACGCACCAACAATGGTTAGTCCTTTATTTTTCGCAAAATTTAAGACTTCCAAAATTAGGCATTTGCTTGCTCAACACTTCTCCTTTTCGTCATTTATTTTTTTAGGTGATAGCTTTCACACCGTTATTTGCTAACGTGTAGCTCTTTTCACCAATGACTCCTTTTTTTAGGGAATAGAATTTTTGCAGAAAATCATTTTTTAGTTAAGCATGAAAAATCAAAAACTCCACAAATTAAGTAAATTTCAGTTTTATTTTTCATCAACCAATTGATTCTTCTTTTCTCAAGGTAACGAATGACTCAATTTTATATGATAATTACAAGGCTTGGAAAGAGAGATTAAGGCTCAAAAATTTTTGGAATATACAATTTTTTTACCGGTTAAAACGATTTTAGAAGCATGTATATAGCTAATTTATTGATGTTATGGCCAGATCTAGAAATCTCATAAATCAAAGTACTATATATATATATATAAAATAAAAAAAAAAATTAAGGCAAATAACCAAATCAATCAAAACACACCAAAATTATCAAAACACACCAAAATTACAACATACCAAAATACTAAAACAAACCACCCCCAAACTTGAAAATAAAACTATCCTCAGTTTAAAAATAAAATAAAAATCAATGCAGAAAAGCAGAATACTCCCTGTTAAGAAAGTTGATGTCTGAGCCTAACGCCTTTTAGAATCTGCAAGAGAATAAATATACGAGGCACACACAAAAGAAAATAAAATATACTCGTAAGTATAACATAATTTTTTAGATGCGCATCAAGAAAGTCCGAAGAGTCGCCTTACGCTGCCATCAGAGTTTTTATAAAAGCAAAACACGCAATAAAAGTTACAGAAATACATAAATCGCGAATAGATGCGCGTCAAGAGATCAAGAAGAAACTCCTTAAGCTGCCACCATTTAGCACGATTATTACACACGACAGAAAGTAAAAATACAAGAGGTCAGTCATGGGTTATCAAAGGGAGAGGAATGAATCCACTTTTCGTTTTCTCACTGTAAAATCTTCTACCCAGACAATTTTAGCTAGAGCTGGATCTGGTTGAGGAACAAATTCATTTAGTTTTTTGATTAGTTCTTCTGGTGTTGTTGCAACGACTATGATTCGTTTTGCACGCTCAGAAATAAAGCCCATTTCGGCAGAGTAGTCGATGAAAGACAGTAAACCATCAAAGAAACCATTGACATTAAGCACACCTATTGGTTTTTAATGAACATTTAGCTGGGCTCTGGTAACCACATGAAAAAGTTCCTCAAGGGTGCCAAAACCACCGGGAAGGGCGATAAAGGCGCCAGAATTATTTATCATGTGAGTTATGCGATCTTGCATATTTACAGATCTAAACTCATCTCCAATAGTTGACCCGGTGATTTTACTTTCAGCCAGAGGTTTTGGGATTACTCCCAACACTCTTACTCCTTCCATATAGGCAGAAGCAGCAGCTCGACCCATTAATCCTAGACTTCCTCCTCCGTAAACTACATGAATGCATTTTTCTCCTAAGGTGCGACCCAAGTTGTGGGCTGCTTCAGTAAAGCATGCCTCTTTTCCAGAACTAGCTCCACCAAAAATGCATACCGTGTTAAATTTTTTTGTTGAAGATGATGACTCCATTTTTGAAAAGAAAAATTTTAGAGAGAAACAGAGAAAAGTGCAAGTTTTAGGGATGATTGAAAGAAACCAGTAGAAAGTTTATTTATAGAAGAAAAAGAAGGTAAAAATTGTTTAACAAGTTTGTGATTGCGTTGATTTTGCTTCAACTACTCAATTAGAATAATGACTGCATTTATCGCGTATCACATTTTTTTATTCAGAAAATCTCACCACACGACAAAAATAAAAGATACTTACGCGTATGTACAGTAGTTGTGATTGTGGCTCACATCTTCCTCTGATTTTACGTTCAGAAACGGCCTAAACGCCTTCTATGAGTCGCGGAGAAGCTTCCCATCCAATTTTCTTACAAATTGGCAAACAGGGTCTTTTAAAGTCAGATTCCCAAGACGTTGTTCATATTCTGGTTTGAATTTATTCCACAAACATTGAATTCCGTAATACACAAGTCCACTAGTATGCGTGTCAAGAGAAATTTCGATATTATCTAAATTCTCGTTATTCAGACCATCATTAATGAACTGAATTTTATCTTCTCTGTTTGTAGATGGAATTCCTAAAGATCGACATTTTACATTACAGTTCCATCTAGCACATTTATAGCAAACAGCTAGCATCTTTGCTCGTCGTTTCTTTGCATCTGAACTTTTTCCAAGCCCTGGTAAAAATCTAGTCGGCGTTTCTGTGAATTCACCTTCTATTCTTACTTTGGCTTCGATAATGAATCTTATGTCAAAAGGTATGCTTTTATTCGTTAGCAACCTCATCCTTTCAAGCCTCGTCTTGTAAATTTTTAAAATTGCATTTTTGCTTAGAAAGGGGAATCTTTTTTCAATTTTATACAACGTTTCTTCCATGATAAAAAAAATAAAAAAATAAAAAGACAATGAAAATAATTAAAGAAAATATCTACAAATATCAGTTGTTGTGGGAAACTGAAAAATCCGACTTTAATAGTCACGGAGTACCGTTATCCGCCACTTAACCGGACAAACACAATTTAGTACTAAGTTATAACGTCGAGAAATTTGTACCCATAAAAATAGTTTACAATGTAAGATTTCAAATATAACTTATACTTCCCCGGCAACGGCGCCAAAAACTTGACACGCTTTTAGTGTAACTATCGCAAGTGCACGATATCGTATCAAGTAGTAAAGTGGACTTTTTGAGTCCGGTTTATCGATCCCCCAAGGAAGTTATGTTATAATTTGAATTATACACTATTAGTCTATTTTTATAGATACTTAAGATGAGTGAAACACACAATTAAAAAGTTTGGTTTAATAATTGCAAAGAAATTGCAATAATAGTTCTAATATTATAAGGAAATAAAAAGATAGCAATAATAATAGATTGATTATCGATAAAATGAAATAGTTGGGATTACAAACTTAGTTCGTCATTAGTTATAAAAGATGTATTGGAGATCATAAGATGAATTTACTTATTATGTTGTGTAGATTCGATTTTCCTTAAAAAGACGGTTTCTCTTTCGAACTATAAACGCTTACATATTGAATCAATCCACTATATTTCTATGTTGATTTGCTTCAATACATAGCATTAGGATTTGTGAAAATAACTCAATGAATCATCTAAGGACTAGGGGTATATTTCTATCCCCTAGAACAACTTAGAGTGAAGATCATTTGATCTAATCAAACATATTTTCTTTCAAACATATGAAGACCATAAATATCTTCATTAATTGGCCAAATAAATAAAGATTGTTAAAACAATGAAAATCACACACAATAATAAGTAATTCATAATATATCTTTATACAAACATAAATAACATGACTAACCTTGTTTATAATCCCAACTTAAGAAACTTAGCCCATAAAGGGTTTATTACACATATTACAAGCTTTGGTGGTCATTTTTAGTTGAATCAAGAGAAAGAATTGATCCTAACTCCCTTAGTAGATAAAGGAGATAGAAGCAATAAACTCTCTGAACAACATATACTACACCACACTTACAAAGATCACTCAAGAACACAAGTGTGTTCTTCACACAAAAAGAAAAGTTTACAAGAAAATGGAAAATTATAAGATGAATGGTGAATGATGAAGGATCTAAGGGGTCTATTTATACACCTAAAGTCATCTAATAGCTCCACAACTACAGCATTATTACATTATATCGGATCAATGCCAGCCATCCCCTCAATAATACACAAAAAGTATAAAAAATTAGACAAATCATAGCAATCTGTCAAGAGTTACGGCCGTAACATTCAGGAGTTACGGCCGTAACTGAGGTGACTTACGGCCGTAACTCCTGAATGTTACGGCCGTAACGTGGCTTCGTAAATTTGCTCATTTAAAGCTTTGATAGTTACGTTTTCAGCCCTGAATTCCTCAGACTTTGCGTTTTTGCCCCAGATCTTCTTCGGATGATAACTTTTGATATATAACTCTGATTTTGAATCCGGAAAGACTGCCGAATTCGTCTCGAAAAGCCCTACAACATGAATATATCAAAATTCAATAAAGAGAATATTTATTAAACATGTTGTTTCTTGAGTAATTGAGTTATTTAATCCGATCATCATCCGATAAAAATAAAATTATTAAAACTAATAAATTAAAAGCAAAAAACGAGTAGACTAGCTCAATTATGGGTGAATTTTATCGATACAAACCATGGATAAGTGTACAAAAATGACACTTATCACTGCTATACAACCCACTTAATGTACATTATATGTCTAACGTACGTTATCACCTCTACGTAGCGTACGTTAAGTCCTACCAGAACTCACTGCCTCAAAACGAACCATGCATTACGACGTTATTATCATAAGCATTACGTACGTAATGCTCTTTGACTTGGCTACTTCAAAAGGCCAACATGATCCAATCACGTTCAGACCCACACGCCGAAAGTCATATGCGATCAGATACCCTGCGTTACATACGTAGCCAACATGGTTTAACGTACGTAACCTGCCACCCTTAACATACGCAATGCTATGCATGTAGCATACGTTAGGTCCAATATACTTAGCCAAAAAAAATAAAACTCCAAACTCACCAAGCAACATCAAATCGGCAACATAATACCGACAACAAGTACACATATTTCGATTCCGAAATATCCCAATACAATATACATTGTATCAGTCAAATACAACAGATCTTGTACAATTCCAAATGAATACGTATAACCCAACAGTAGAAAGCAAAAATTTCCCCCAGATATTACATACTCCCCCTTAAAAAGAGTTTCATCCCCGAAACTAAGGGTACAAAACTCGGGATATGAACTATCCATCGGGGTCGGAAAAAAACATCTCCAGGAATACTTCTCAATGCGAACCACTTCGCCTGAGCAAATGGGCCAACCCGCCGGGTCCCTATATCTCCTCTGCCTGAAGAAGGCAAAAACCATGTGATAAAACACTCAACCAAGTGCGAGAGCAGTCGAATCAGGATTCCTCCGTTAGAGACCTGCCGGAAAGTCGTACCAACCTCATGACTCGTAACACCGGCGTACACACCCCACAGGAGCCGCCCATTGTACATGTCTACAATCATTGGTGTACACTTCCCCGTTCTCCTCGGCATCGGAGGCCCATGCAAACACTGACTCACGCCACAAAAAGAAAACAACAACGCACATATAGTCCCCGAGACCATATCAATTGCACGCCCAAGTCCTCACAACTTGACGTCTCGGATCACAACAAGGTTTACCCAGATTATCACAAAATCTCAGGTACAACACCAAAGAAAATCAAATCAAACATATCTACAATCTCAAGTCTCAAGATTATCAAATATTATCTTAACAAGATAGATCAACAACAACTGGTTCACAACCACAATACATTATTACCGATTAAGTTAAACATTAATCCGAAAAACAAAGAAAGGAAAATACAATTCAAGGATACATCTCAAATGTACCCGACATCAATATTCTCGAGATCATCGATCTCTTCAATCTCATCGGCTCGAAGAAGACCCAAATCTAAACTCGCTGCTCCTCCTCGGCTGTCCTTACCTCTGGTTCCCAAAGCCTGATAGGATCCCTTGGATGAAGTACGGACATGAGTATCTCGAGGCCCGTGAGCTCTCTCGAGATATACTGGCACTAGAACTCCTGCAGTATTTCTGAAGGTGTCCCTGCCTCCCACACAGGAAACAAACAAAAGCTGGCACCGTACACCGACTGCTGATGTGACCCGCTGAATCACAGTTAAAGCAAACAAAACTCGAACTTGTCATTTGAGAAGAAGATGCTTTCCCGGCACGGAGACGACTAGAAAATGACCTCTTGGATGTCGGATCCCGATGTCCCTCTGAACGAACCGTCACCCTAGTCTTCTCACCAGAAGAAACTGAAGGGTTCTTCCGAGCAAGCTCCTTGATCAAAAGCTCTGCTCCAAGAGCATTCTCAATAAATTCACCAAGTGAGTTACAATTATGATTGAACAACTGCATCCTCAACTGCGGTTTTAGCCTCTTGCTAAAATACTTGATCTTATCCGCCTCAGTATGGATAATAGAAGATGCAAACTGAAGAAGTCCTTGAAACTTCTCAGCAATGACAATAACACCCTCATCCTCGGCGGATTCTGGGTTTAAAACCTCTGACAACTTGGCTTCATGAAGTGAAGCCGGATAATACCTCTCTAACATGAGAGTCTTTAACTCGCTCCAAACACAATCACGATCGGTGGGTTTCACAGAAAGCCACCAAGAATAAGCACCCTTACTCAAGTAGTAAGCCGCTACTGCCACCTTACTCTCTTCCGGATACTGAACCATGTCGAAGAGTTTATTAAAATGTTCAAGCCAATGAACAATGTAAGCTGGTTCCGACGAACCCTCAAAAGTAGGCGGCCTCTGACGAGAGATATCGCCAATAATCTGACTCACTCCCCCAGCCTGCCCATGAAACGGCACCTAGAATCGCTGCTGCGGTGTGCCACGAACCATCGAGGCCTGCATTGTCTCCACTATCTGCGCCATCTGAGTTATCTGGGCCACCATTCCATTCATAAACAAGAATGGGTCGATGTGTCCACTCTCAATCTAATCGACTTCTCGAGTATGACGTCCCGAAGGAGAATCGGTCGCGTATGTAACACCACCGGCCGAACTCTGATCCATCTCAGCATCCACACGCGCATAACCATGAGGTTCTGGGTTCTGGCTCGCTCTGCAGCCTTTACCCACTCTGTCACGTCCTCTTTCCATACTGAAATAATAACGTTCAATCATGATCATAGCTCAAATACACTTTAACGGCCAATCCAGAATTCTAAGTCAATAGCCAAACACGAGTATGTAACACCCCGAGATATTCAGAATAATTACAGTGCCGTAAAACCTTTATATAAGAATTTACAAGGCTGAATTAAAGAAATGCATAATAATACAAAATACCATAAAAATTTAGTAGTTCGGCAACTGGTTCAAACAACTCAAATGAATCCAATTATTATTACAAACATCTCAAATCATCAAGAGGACACACATACTCTTGAGTACTGTAAATCAAACCAGAATAATAAAACAACACGACGAATAACATCATTGAGCCCCCTCGTCATCATGTTGGTGCTGTGGTTGCTTCCCCGCTCCTCGGCTACCTGAACATCAAAACAAATGTCCACCCCCGAAGGGGTTAGCAAAACGATGCTAGTATAAGTATCGTAATATACAAAATCATATATGTAACAAAGATGCATGGCAAAATACTTAACACGAACTTCCGCTACCGGAATCCACCGATGCGAATCCACATGATTCCATCAACACAACATGGGTAATCCAATGATCCAGCGCCCTCAGCATAGATCCGAAGATGATCCTGTCGGACCAACACGAGGTGGAAAACCTGTCCAATGATCCCGCGCCCTCAGCATAGATCCCAAGATGATCCCGTCGGACCAACACGAGGTGAACATCTGATCCAGCGCCCTCAGCATAGATCACACGATCCCTTCAGATCAACACAACATATATAAACACCACTATGCATAAACATATGCAAAGATCGATATGCCCATGAACATACAAATAAATCAATAATGATATCATGACAATTCAACTGGAATGATCTCATGTTCAACAACATGAATAACAATGTGCATGATCAAAATCATCAATAATAAACCAATATGCAAAATACGATACTTGCCTTAAAGATAGCAAGAATTAAATACTCCAACGAATGTCACGCGTCCGAAGGCCACCTCCCTTCGATCGATCACTTTGCAAGGCTCGGACCTTGTTCAAAAGAAATAACAAGAAACTCAACATACTACTCGAAACTAACGTATGATCACCGAACGTTCTAAGCTATAATCGAGTTAACAATGACGTAGGGCCGATTCATGGTTAGTCTACTCGATGAAAGATGAGCTGGAAATAATGATATACTTCATATGAGTCAAATGACCATATCGGAGGTGAAATGCCGATGTTTACGGATTCAAGGATATACAAGTCATCAAAATCTAAACTTCAATATTAGTTTCAACTCCCAATTCATATATGTTTCAGCTCTTACGATTCATATCACAAGTGTGACTCAAGATACAAGCGTACCAAGTGTACTACGCAAGGGAACGATACTACGGTGATCCGGGATTGATTTCCTTGACATAGCCGATTCATTTCAAGTATGAACATAAAGAATATTGTCAAATCAAACACCTCTATCAAAACATGATTTATCATCGGTGGAACATCTTAGTAATCTCAGAACCTTACTAAAATCATGCTCATAATTCATAACAAACTTAGGACACTACATCCTAGGGTTTTTATCCATCAAGGTTCGATCAACACTCTTAGCAACGAAGGAAAAGCAAGGTATAATCGGGTTCCAATCTTCAAAAAATATGGTGCTGGATTCAATATGATATAACAAGTCCAATAATTTCGGAAGCAAGCTCAAAATATAGCTAAGAACATAAATTCCAGCTTGGTATCGTATTAACATACCTCAATAAGGAGAAGAACAATGAAATGCTTGATGAAACACAACACCGGAGCTTGCACACCAATCCACAAGGGTCTAAGATCCTCAAAATCAAGCTAGGATGAAGTATAAGGTGCTGGGGAGTCTTCAGATGGCGAAAAATCGGTAAGGAAGGGAGGAGAAAATGAAATGGGGTTGATGGTTATAAATAGAATTCTAAACCTTACGTACGTTATCTGCTCTTACTTACGTACGTAAAGGCCTTAGCGTACGCCAGCCTCAAGCCTTAGCGTACGTTAACGTCTAGCCAAAGCTCACTGCCTCGATTCTAGCTTCGTTTACGTATATTATTTGAGTAGTCTACGTACGTTACACTATGGACTTAGCGCGTTAACAATCCACCTTAACGTACGTTAAGCCCAGTTGACTTGCTTACCTGGAAAGCCATCCAGGTTCACTCGGATCATATCAACGTATCTTTACCGGCCCCACACGCCAACCTATGTCTGATCTCGAATTGACTGAAGCTTACGTATGTTAAGCTTCAACCATAACGTACATTATCTTCCAAACATAGCGTACGTTATGCTTATCACCTAGCGCACGTTATGATGTGAAGAACCATGCATGCATGAATATATGGAGATACAAATATGTAGGGATACGAATATGGGAAACCACTCTTCGATTAATAACACCACATAGTTGAATGTTACAAGTTCGAATACAGGTAAAATACACCATAATTATCTGGGCATTACATACTATCCCTCTAAAAAGAAGTTTCGGCCCGAAACTTAAAACAAAAACAATTTTGGATATCTCGAATTCATACTATCTTCAGTCTCCCAAGTTGCTTCTCCGATTCCATGTCGAGACCACTGAACTTTTACCAAGGATATTGGTTTATTCCTCAATTGTTTGACTCGACTCTCGAGTATCTTGATTGGCTTTTCTTCGAATGTACCATAATTAGCCAATTCAATCTCGCCAAAATCAATGATATGACTGGGATCCGGTACATATTTCCATAATTGTGATACGTGGAATACATTATGAATGTGAATCAGCGATGACGGTAAGTCCAACCTGTACGCCAACTCCCAAACTCTTTCAAGGATCTCGAATGGTCCGATATATCTCGGACTCAGCTTCCCCCTTTTCCCAAAACATAAAATTCCCTGAGTAGGAGAAACCTTCAACAGCACGTTGTCCCCAATTACAAACTCTAACGGGCGACGGCGCACGTCTGTGTAAGACTTCTGTCGACTCTGGGCAGTCAACAGCCTCTCACGAATCAGAGCTACTTTCTCTTGAGTCTGAACTATCAACTCTGGTTCAGTCCCGATCAAGTCAGAAGAATCATCCCAGCACAGGGGCGATCTGCATCGTCTCCCATACAACGCTTCAAACGGTGCCATCTTAATGAAAGCATGCCAACTATTGTTGTAGGTAAATTCAATCAACGGAAAATGAATCTCCCAATCGGTTGACCAATCCAAGGCACAAGCTCTTAACATATCTTCTACTGTCTGTATAGTCCTTTCAGATTGTTCGTCCGTTTGAGGATGATAAGCTGTGCTAAAGTTCAGCTCGGTTCCCAAGGCCTTATGAACTGCCTTCCAAAAGTGTGACACAAAATGACCATCCCAAACCGAAATAATGGTCTTCGGCGTACCGTACAATCAGACTATCTATGCAACAAACACTCGTGCCAATTTCTCGGGTCCCCAAGTATCCTTAATACCTATGAAATGAGCCGACTTGGTTAGTCGATCAACTATCACCCAAATCATGTCCATTCCCATCCTAGTCCTCGACATATTGGTGATAAAATCCATCGATATATCCTCCCACTTCCACTCAGGAATCGGGAGTGACTTCAACATTCCGGCAGGTCGCTGATGTTAAATCTTAACCTGTTGACAATTTAAACACGTTGAGACGTATTCTGCTACGTCCTTCTTCATATTTCCCCACTAGAAATTTTGCTTTAAATCCTTATACATTTTACTGGTGCCCTGGTGAATAGAATAGGGCGCACTGTGGGCTTCCTTCATGATTGTCTATTTCAAAACATCATCATTGGGGATGCAAAGTCGACTTTGGAATCTTAGAACTCCATCATCATGTATCACAAATCTTGGGGCCTTTCCTTTGCTTACTTCATCACGTAACCGAAAAATCAAAGAATTATCTAACTGCTTAGATTTGATTTCCTCGAGTAATGATAAAGTTAATTCCATCATACTCAGTTGCCCTTGGACTTTTTGCGACCATACTTCAATTCCTTCTCGAATTAGTTCTCGTTGAATGCTGGGTTGGTACGTAAGCGCTCCCAACATTCGAAGATAAACAGGTTTGCGGCTCATTGCATCAGCTACCACGTTCGCTTTGCCTGGATGATAAAGAATTTCCAGGTCCTAATCTTGATTAATTCAAGCAATCTCCTCCGCCTCATGTTTAATTCCTTCTGACTGAAAATATACTTGAGACTCTTATAATCTGTGAAGATCTGACAATGATTGTCGTACAAATAATGTCGCCAAATCTTCAGGGCAAGGACGACAACGGCTAACTCTAGATCATGTGTCGGGTAGTTAATCTCATATGGTTTCAACTGTCGAGAGGCATAGTCAATCACCCTATCCTTCTGCATCAATACGCAACCCAGACCCTGATTCGATACATCGCTGTACACCAAGAACCCATCAGTTCCATCGGGTAGGGCTAATATTGGCACCGTTGTCAGTTTTTTCTTAAGTTCATCAAAGCTAGTCTGACACTTCTTGTCCCATGCGAATTTCTGAGTCTTCAGCAACAACTGAGTAATTGGACGGGCAATTTTGGAAAATCCTTCCACAAAACGACGATAATATCCAGCAAGTCCAAAGAAACTTCGGACTTCTTTCATGTTTTTAGGAGATTCCCACTCCAGGATTGCCTCAATTTCTCCGGGTCTACCTGAACTCCGTCGGTTAATATCACATGCCCAAGGAACGTTACTTCCTTAAGCCAGAACTCGCATTTAGAAAGTTTCGCATAAAGCTGTTCATTCCTCAAAGTATTCAAAACGATATGCAAATGCTCTGCATGCTCTTCTGGATCCTTCGAATAAATCAAGATGTCGTCAATGAAAACAACCAAGAATTTATCCAAGTACTCTAAGAATACCCGATTCATCAATTTCATAAATACCGCAGGAGCATTAGTAAGTCCAAATGGCATCACCACAAACTCATAGTGCCCGTATCGGGATCTGAAAGCGGATTTCGGTACGTCAGATTCCTTAATCCTCAACTGATGGTATCTTGATCTCAAGTCAATCTTCGAGAATACCGTTGCCCCCTGCAGTTGATAAATAAATCTTCGATCCGAGGTAATGGGTATTTATTCTTGATCGTCACCTTGTTTAGCTCCCTCTAATCAATACATAATCGGAGGGATCCATATTTCTTACGGACAAAGAGAACGGGTGCTCCCTAAGGAGAAACATTAGGCTGAATTTAACCCTTCTGTAACAATTCCTCAAGCTGTTTCTTTAACTCATACATCTCAGTTAGCGCCATACGGTATGGTGCTCTAGAAATAGGTGCAACTCCTAGTTCCAATTCAATATTAAACTCTACAGATCTTTGCGGAGGTAATCTGGGTAGTTCGTTAGGGAATACGTTAGAGAATTCGTTCACCACTGGAATAGATGGGAGCTCTACTCCTTCCTTTTTCATGACATAACACCAAAACCCGTGACAACCCTATTTTAGCAATTTAACCGCTTTCATGGCTTTGATCACTTTCTTTGAGCTTCCTAGTCTCCATCATTCGAATAAGTGTTCAAACCCGTCATCAGCAATAATTGAAATAACTCTCTTCCGATAATTCAAAATAGCCCCATAACGGTTGAGCCAATCGTCTCCAAGAATTAAATCGTCACCATGGATGTCGACCACAATAAGATATGACGGCCAATCTCTCCCTCCTATAGACACAGGAAAATCTCTAGCTTCTAGAGTTCCCACAATTCTCTCTCCACTCGGCAAACCCACAGCACAAGGTTCACAATTATGCAAATACGAGATTCTTAAATGATTAACACATTTCAATGATATAAAAGAATGCGTACCTCCCGAATCGAATAAAACACTAACTGGTTGCAAAAGAATCTGAATTATACCTGACGCAACAGCAGTGTTCTGATCATCAGACCTCCTCATCCCGTAAAGGCGCGGAGGAACGGACCCAACACTGGATGCCTCTCTTTTCCCGACATTCTGCTGCTGAAAACCACTCTGCTGTGTCAGGTTCATACTTGTCTCTTTCGGCACTTGTGGTGGAGTGCGAGTACCAATTGATCTAGTCACATTTCCGCAAAAAGTTGCACGATGCCCTTCCTGCCCATATTCAAAACAGGTCACAGAAGGAGCGGAGTAATCATGCCGAATATGCACTACTCGACCACAATTATAACACTTCTTCGATGCGTCTGAAACCGTTGATGCTATCCGGAACTTCTTTCCACCTCGGAAATGATACGGAGGTTTCCTGGATGAATGAAATGAGGACTGGCCCTTGCGGGGCCCACTACTCTTTCGTATTCTTCCACGGTAGAGTCGAGCTATCATATCATAATCAGCAAAATCACCCTTCATCGTCCGAATCCGAGGTAATTCATCATAATTGGCCCTGAATTGAAATCAAGAGGAAAACCCAAAAATAGTTGAAAATGGGTTTTCGAAGAATTACCTCAATCCAATGAAGAACAATGGATTAGATGATGTTAACATGATCAAAACTTCAACAATATGATGATCTGAAGTCGTCAATCAGAGCGGTCTCAATCTCACCAACCGAACAACAGCTACATTTATAACAGATCTATTTCTAAGGTTATAAATAGACCCAAGCAAGAGTACATTGCCAACCTGACGATTCGAAGAACTTTGACACTCTAAATATCAAGCTTACAAGAGCACAATATTTCTTCAAGCATACAGCTTCATCAAAAGAGAAGAAATATACAACTCCTCAACGCGAATAACACACTTACAGTGAAAGCTCATCAAGCATACAATTTTTGTTCGATATTGTCATCCTAATCTTACTGTTGAGAATAAATATACAACTCCTCCAACGAATGTCACGCGTCCGAAGGCCACCGCCCCTCGATCCATAACTTTGCAAGGCTCGGACCTTCTTCAAAAGAAATAACAAGGAACTAAACATACTACTCGAAACTAACGTATGATCACCGAACGTTCTAAGCTATAATCGAGTCAACAATGACGTAGGGCCGGTTCACGATTAGTCTACTCGATGAAAGATGAGCTGGAAATAATGATATACTTCATATGAGTCGAATGACCATATCGGAGGTGAAATGCCGATATCTACGGATTCAAGGATATACATGTCATCAAAATCTAAACTTCAATATTGGTTTCGACTCCCAATTCATATATGTTTCGGCTCTTACGATTTACATCACAAGTGTGACTCAAGATACAAGCGCACCAAGTGTACTTTGCAAGGGAACGATACTACGGTGATCCGAATTGATTTCTTTGACATAGCCGATTCATTTCAAGTATGAACATAAAGAATATTGTCAAATCAAACACCTCTATCAAAACATGAATTATCATCGGTGGAACATCTTAGTAATCTCAGAACCTTACTAAAATCATGCTCATAATTCATAACGAACTTAGGACACTACATCCTAGGGTTTTTATCCATCAAGGTTCGATCAACACTCTTAGCAAAGAAGGAAAAGCAAGGTATAATCGGGTTCCAATCTTCAAAAAATATGGTGCTGGATTCAATATGATATAACAAGTCCAATAATTTCCGAAGCAAGCTCAAAATATAGCTAAGAACATAAATTCCATCTTGGTATAGTATTAACATACCTCAATAAGGATAAGAACAATGAAATGCTTGATGAAACACAACACCGGAGCACACCAATCCACAAGGGTCTAAGATCCTCAAAATCGAGCTAGGATGAAGTATAAGGTGCTGGGGAGTCTTTAAATGGCGAAAAATCGGTAAGAAAGGGAGGAGGAAATGAAATGGGATTGAGGGTTATACATAGAATTCTAAACCTTACGTACGTTATCTGCTCTTACTTACGTACGTAAAGGCTTTAGCATACGCTAGCCTCAAGCCTTAGCATACGTTAACGTCTGTCCAAAGCTCACTGCCTCGATTCTGGCTTCGTTTACGTACATTATTAGAGTAGTTTACGCACGTAACATTATACACTTAGCGTGCGTTAACAATCCACCTTAACGTACGTTAAGCCCAGTTGACTTGCTTTGTTGGAAAGCCGTCCAGGTTCACTCGGAGCATATCAATGTATCTTTACCGGCCCCCACACGCCGACCTATATCTGATCTCGAATTGACTGAAGCTTACGTACGTTAAGCTTCAACCTTAACGTACATTATCTTCCAAACGTAGCGTATGTTATGCTTATCACCTAGCGCACGTTATGACGTGCAGAACCATGCACTCATGAATATATGGAGATACAAAAATGTAGGGATACGAATACGGGAAACTACTCTTCGATTAATAATGCCACATAGTCGAATGTTAAAAGTTCGAATACAGGTAAAATACACCATAATTATATGGGCATTATAGAGTATACATACTCAACAGATAAACAATCACATCAATCATGCTAATCATACCAATACAGAGCCCACACGCTCCAAAACAAATACTCATGAATCAATTGTACCACACATATCACATTCAGGTTTCAACAAAACATGTATAATCAATGACATAATGAATGTATGAACATAAAAGAGAATCGAGTCCTTACACAGGTCATACGAAGCTTCGAGGTCTTGCGATACTAGTCTTAACTGACGACGACTCGATGAAAGAATGACTCATACAATCGTCTAACTATCACGATTCACAAATCCCGACTGTCCAGATTGTCATAACGTGACAGCCCCACTACTACCGCGTCGGTAGAGCGACATAACTCACATATCAGTGTATCTCACAACCCATTTCTCTGATACCATCTTCTGTAACACCCCCAAAATCCCATTGGGTTATTACAGTGCCGTGGACCCCACAATAGGAAATCCACCAGGCGAACATGACTAAAATACATTAAACTGACAAACAAAGAAAATCACAATCCCTACTATGATATCCGACACAATATTCCGATGTGGAATTCAATAACAACGATGGCCTACATAGCCAAAATGAAAATACAACATCCAAGAGCCTCACTCGAATAACAAAAAATGACAACAACCGACAAACTGGAGAACACGTCAAACTGAATGTCCAACATGTACACCGAAACAACTCAGGACTAGTATCGCTCGAATGTCTCGTCGCCATCGTCATGCCCCTGTGTCTCAAATCTCTCCTCGCAAACACATGAAACATGAGAACATGTTCCGCCCCCACGAGGTCATTCATCCAGATAATGAATATCGAATACATGTACAACATGATATGCATCCAAAGGCAAAATAAATGATACAACAATGGTAATACGAGATGCTCACAAACCAAGGTAAGAACCGAGCATTCCTGAAACACCATGCTCACGGCATACGATTAATACCTGCTCAACAGGTTAGAACACAAGTGCCCAACGACGAATCATCAATATAGAACACAACAACAAATTACCCGGAGGTAAATCAATCCAAAGCTGAAATAGATACGAATCACAATGCCCGAAGACTCCAACAGGAACACCAATACATCACACATGGCCTAAAAACCCTCAGCCGAAGCTTCACCTATCACAATGACCTAAAAGCCACTCAACCGAAGCTGCAAATCATCACATTGGCCCGAAGCCAAACAGCCCGAAGCTATATCACATGAGGGCCGAAGCCACGGCATGAAGCCGTATCATAATGAGGGCCGAAGCCATGGCACGAAGCCGTATCACAATGAGGGCCGAAGCCACAACACGAACCCGTATCACAATGAGGGCCGAAGCCACGGCACGAAGCCGTATCACAATTAGGGCCAAAGCCACGACACGAAGCCGTATTACAATGAGGGCCGAAGCCACGACACGAAGTAGTATCACAATGAGGGTCGAAGCCACGACACGAAGCCATATCATAATGAGGGCCGAAGCCAATGACCGTGACCTGCTGAATTGCAGGTGCTTGGAAACCAGCCGCGAAGGTTCAAGCCACAGACTTACCCATCGAGCACTAGCCGAGAGTAGCCTCTAAAACACAAACAATTACAACCAGCAACGTTCACAAAATTATCGAATTCACAAGAATGATAGTGTGCCTTGAGTCGGCCAACACGACAGCAATAACTAATAGATGGGCACCGTCCTCGGCGGTCCAAATTCAAATACCTCGATTGCCTTGGAATGACCAATCGATAACAACGACTCAGCGGATGGGAACTATCCTCGACAGTCCCAGTTCAATACCTTAATTGTCTTAGAACGACCAATCGATAACATCGAATCAATGGATGGGAACTATCCTTGACAATCCCAATTCAATACCTCGATTGCCTTAGAACGACCAATCGATAACAACAAATCAATGGATCAGAACTATCCTTGACAATCCCAATTCAATACCTTGATTGCTTCAGAATGACCAATCGATAACAACGACTCAACGAATGCGAAATGTCCTCAACAGTCCCAATTCAACACCTCGATTGTCTCAGAACGGCCAATCGATAGCAACAACGATAACAGATGCCTCAGCATCTTTAATCGGCCACCGAAGATAGAGATGATAACCGAATATGTCAATGCCTTCAGTCGACCAATACAACATCAATAGAAAAACATCAATTTCAATAACAACGATCACAACCATATCTCAATAGAACATCAATAATAACAATCAATACATCGATACCGCGAACCGGCTATTGACAACAACATTAACAACAAGTATCTCAATGCCTTGAACCGGCTATTAACAAACAACAATAATATTTGGCATTATTGCCGAAGGGTATCGTATCAAACAATCCCCTGATATCAATGAAAATCATGAAGAGACTACGTCTCGAAATGATACAACACATTCATACACATATATGATAACTTTAATCTCATTGGCTAGCACAAGTATAAAATTTGCCTCAAACCAAAGGTGACGAAATCCTCCAACGAACGACGAACGGCGTCCTCCAACAATCACAAATACTCGGACAACCTTGAATGAAATACAACTCATTCAATAACACGATAGAAATCGAAAACAGCACAAAAGACAACCCCGATTCAAACACGAATCGGTCAGACCACACAAAAGAATATCATAGTATCCAACTATGAATTCTAACATCCTCCGACACCTCAAAGATCAATATGATCAAATGTTCTTAACACTTGTGAAAGAAATTCAACAAGAATCATTAAGAACAACATCATATTAATCATCCCAAAATGATAACCTCACCAATATAATCACTAACACCTCAAGAACATCATCAACACAACAAACATGATGTCCAAACGATAATCCTCCACAAATTCATCATGAATTCGGATTAATCAACAAGATTAAATCAACCATTTCAAGATTATGATAACCATCTACATAGATCATCATAATCCTATATCAAAATGGTTATAATCTCTCAAGAACACAACCAACAACAATAATCATCTCAAAGCTATGTTAATCATCTAACAATCTTAATATAACTCTTCCTAGACATGATTATAACCTCCAAGTATTCGAAAATATCAAGAACAACTCCTCCTGAAGACATAATCATCACGTTCTTAATATAAGTTATAAAAACTCATCAAGAATCATGCTATCCTCCAACAAACACTAACTACACGAGGTAAACAATAACAACAACAACATCATACTCAAATACCACTTGAAGAACAAGAGATTAAGATAACTTACCCAAGAAGAACAATATGAACTCTACAAACTCTAAAAGTGTATGCAAAGCTTCAAACCTCAAGTCCCAATCCAAGTTAGGATGGCCAATATCACGTTGGAAGAGTCTAAGTATCAAGAACAAGTCCAGAGGGATGATTTTAGGGAGAGAAAATGGTTTTGGTTCGTGAAGAAATGAAATAAAAAACCAAGATATATAATCTGACAACCTCATTACGGCCGCTATACAACCCACTTAACGTACGTTACATGTCTAACGTACATTATCACCTCTACGCAGCATACGTTAAGTCCTGCCAGAACTCACTGCCTCAAAACAAACCATGAATTACATACGTTATTAGCATAAGCATTACGTACGTAATGCTCGTTGACTTGGCTTCCCCGAAAGGCCAACATGACCCAGTCATGTTCGTCCCCACACGCCGAAAGTTAGATGCGATCAGATACCTTGTGTTACGTACGTAACCAACATGGTTTAATGTATGTAACTGATCGGTCAAAAACTTATCTTAAAAACAGGAGTTCTTGAGTCGCTCGCACATATATACGAGGTAGAAGTAGTTTGTGGTAAGTTCTACCAAGGTCTTTTCTCTCGAGGATTGTCCAACAGGGCTTCGTATAATATTTTGTATAGATTGCAAGAAGTAAATACTAAAATATACTAAAATATATTTTTTTGCTTTTTTAACTAAATTAAAATGCACTATATTTTAAACCAAACTATTTTTAATAAGACTATTTTTATACTAGACTATTTATATTAAGATTATTTATACTAGACTATTTATATTAAGACTATTTATACTAGACTATTTATATTAAGACTATTTATACTAGACTATTTTTAACTAGTGAAAATGAATAGAATTAAAATGAGTTGGGAATTTATAAAATCTAGGGGATTACGAGTTCATTAAATTAGGTATTTAATTAAGTATAGGAATTGATTTATATGGATATAAAAGAAAAAACGAATATTTATCGAGTAATCAACTTTTCACCTCTGTACTTTCGTAATCAAAGATGTCTTAATCACTTTTGCTTTTTTTTTTTTAAGATGTTGATAACAAGATTAACACTTGATAGATTGAAAAGATGTGTTTCCAATACACTTAACAATCAATCAAGGAGGTTTCACTAGTAGAAATTGTAACACCCCAAACTAGGCGGATATTACAGTGCCGTAGATCCCCAACTGGGACCCACCAGGCAAATGAAAATGAATGAATTACACAAGATAAATGTAGTACCGAACTACATTACAACAATAATTACTCCGATGAGGAGTTTAGTTACAACACACCAGGACAATACCGAATACTAGTGTATTTTATATGAAGATAAAATACACAACACTGAATGAAACGGAGTATTCAAATGAAAGTCTGCAGCGGAAAATAAAGGACAATAACATGAATAACTGAAAGATCGGGGCCCCCTACTAGTATCAATGGGACTCCTCGACATCAGCGTGTTCTCCCCGTACTTTTGCCTTGCCAAGACCTGAAAAACAAAATCCCCAAACGGGGTCAGTTACAAAGAACAACAATCCTTAAGGGTTGAAAATACACAATCATGATTATATCTGAAATTATGAAATATCCTGTCGAAACATACGCAATCAAACATGCTATATGAATCAACTAACAATACGGCTCAAAGGGTGGCGCCACACTATGCCCGGGATGGAAATGTGTCCGTGCACAAGCCACCAACGAGTATCGATCGAATACACGTGTGGTCTTGTACCTAATCAGTCTCACGAAACAATCAATCTCGTGTGCACAGTCCAATGTGAGGCCACCAACCAACACATGACTATAATGTGCCCGACATGAAAATCCTACACATACCAACCGGCACGCCAGTATGACCCGGAATGCCACGATATAACAATAGTGACATCGAAAATGAATAATGACTCACCGAGGTGGAATGGTAACGAAATAAATGACAGCTCAATGAAAAGATTGGAACCGTCGTTCCTTATGACTGAAACGATTAATTGATAACAACAAGTTTTGATACGATTAATATAATGATGAATGAGTTATGATTATGAATGAACAACAACAAAAGGGATGAATATCCTTTTAACCGAGTAAGAATTAACTTACACAATACCGATGAAGAAAGTCCTTCCACGAACAAAAGTCCTAAATGAAGTGTCGGTCGCACGAACAACCTTAATTCAATACAATTACCAACAATCCGATCAATACACGAATTAAACACGAATATAACGAACTCAAAACGTCGATACGATTAAACTAAGTTCATTGGGGCATTATATCGAATACGTTGTGGCCAAACTCCGATTGTTTACAACTAAACCTCAATAATACCAACCTCAAATCCCCAAGAAGTGTTTCAAACCAACAAAACATCTCCAATATGATCAATAATCCATTATGAATATCCAAAATCGTGATTATAACAACAATTAGTCGAAAATCCCCAATTTCAACCCGATATTCAAGGTGTTCTTGAATAATCCCTCAATAATCCAATGAATCCTTATACAAACTCATAATCATATACATATCCCTTCATATATCATGATTATAACATCCAAAACATCATATCTCAACACAAAATCGAAGTCCAAGGTGTTGAAGGAATTACCTCTTGAAGATCCAACCACTTCGATCCGAAGAACACGAGTTTAATCGAGTATCCAAGCTTCACAACCGAATGAAAATGATTAAAAACCACACTCAAGTGATAGGTGAAGAGAATCTTCTCCCTCAAGCCTCTCTCTCTCGTATGAAGGTGGAAAAAAGTGGAAGGAATGGGTTGAAATGCAAAAAAAAACGAATTTAAAGGGGTTGATCGCTCACGGACACGGCCCGTGCCGATCGGGCACGGCCGCGCGCGCAATCGCCGACAGGACTCGACCGTGTCCTCGCTTGACACGGTCGCAGCGCGAGGGCCTTCCGATAGTGACCCGTCCGAAGCCGATCGGCATGACTCGACCGTGTCCTCGAACACGGCCGGCCCTGGGCGATCGGTTACGCTTATCCGGAAGAGTTCGACTCGGCCGTGCTAGACGACACGGTCGAGTCCTGTGGGCAGAGACTTCGGCATTTCCGGACGAGTACGGCACGGGCCGTGTCGGACGACACGGCCGAGCTCGGTCGGCAGTGATCGGCCAATAACTGAAAAATGAGCGGGTGAGCTAAAACGACCATAACTCTCTCGTCCGGACTCCGATTGACTCACCGTTTGAACCATTGGAAAGCTAACTCGATGCTCTATAATATTGCAAAGATTCACAATTTTTGGAGTTACCAAAAATTAATGGTGCTCTAACAAAGTCGAACTTATATGCGGAAAGTTGAACAATGGACAATAACGATACACAACTCGAAGTTTCTCCGAACGGTGAACACGGGTGAATGAACATGATTGATGAATGATTATAAATGAGTGAAAATCCACTGAGTGACAATCACCGAATGAAATTACTGAATGATAATGACCGAATTACAACCGGGTATTACAGAAATAGGATATGATCAATCTCTATTTAAACCAATTAGTCCTTTCATTTCTCTAACTTGACTATTTTTAGGATAAACGATCGTTCATCGAGTAATCAACTTTTCACCTCTGTACTTTCGTAATCAAAGGTGTCTTAACCACTTTCGCAATCTTAAGATGTTGATAACAAGATTAACATTTGATAGATTGAAAAGATATGTTTCCAATTCACTCAACAATCAATCAAGAAGGTTTCATTAGTAAAAATAGGATATGATCAATCTCTATTTAAACCAATTAGTCCTAAAAATAGTTTAAATCAATCAAATACTCAATATATAACCTAATAGAAATCCCCCTTCCCCTAGGAAGAAAGATTAGCTACTCATTGGTTTATACAAACTAAAATTATAATAGAAATAATTTATATATATAATATATATAGAAACTTTTAATTACTAGAACTTAATGACAATAGATAAAACTTACTTGAATATGATGAATCAAAGTGCAAGAAACAAACTTCAAAATATAACTTCAAACTTGTTCAAAGGTTACAAGCTTACAAAAATTGAAAGTAAAATACTAAGTAAAATACTAAGTGCTTATTGATCAAGCACTTTTCAATTACAAACTAAATGAAAAAAAAACTTCAAACCAAAAATAAAATACAAACTAAAATTGAAAGTTCTAAGGAAAATATATTGCTAAAAGAAAGGAGTATTTCTTAGCAAGAAGATGAGTTTGAGAATTGGTAATTGGTGATTTCGCAATGGATGAAGATGTCCTTTTATAGGTGATTTTCAAGAATACAATTGATTATTTAATTCAAAATATCTATTGTAATATCATTTTTTTAATTCTTTATTCACACTTCACCCATGTCTTTGAATTTTCAGATTTTTGACCAAAAAAATATCTTGTGGTTGAGTTCACAAGTTGGTCAAAAGTGGACTAATTTTGCATGGCATCTGCTGAAAAACGGCGATGAAAAACGGCCCAGTTTGCCCCGTGTTGTGCGCCGTTTTGTGGTGACTCGGTCTCTTCCGGAATACGCACGAGGACACGGCGCTAAATGCCGGCCGTGTGCGAAACGGCCCAAGACACGGCCCTTGTTGCGCCGTATGTGAAACGGCTTACATAACACGGTCCTGTTTGCGCCGTGTTCTAGGTCGTTTTGCCTTGAAAAATTCCCGTCGTTGGATTTGATCTTGTTTTCCGTCCTTTTTGATGCTTCATGTCAGTAATCGGTAAAATAACCATTTTCAGCTCATGTTTGGACATATCTGTAAAATATATATTATTCATCACAAATCAGTACAATTATGCCCGGAAAAATGAATATTTTGTATATGAATTTTAGATCAATTATGCACTAATCAAATACCCCACACTTAAATTCTTGCTAGTCCCGAGCAAGACTCTTTATTAATCACACACAAAATAAAAATTAAAATAAGACATAAAATAAAAAATAAAAATATTAAGACACACAAATTTAAGAAAAATAATTATATATAAAGATAAAAAATGCCATTAATACACAATAACCAACTTTATACAGTAGATAGAAATGAATCAAGATTCAAAATAAATCTACTAACGATTTTGAAGTTAAAACACGGTTTTTATTTTTGTAATTCCAAAATGCAAGGTTTCCCCCCCAAAAGGTTGATTATTTCTTTCCCACTCGTGACTTCACACGACTCCCTTTAATGGTTGCTCTCGATCACTCGTTTATTTTTCGACTCAATATGAAGAAGAATTTCATCGGCGTCATCAAATATTGTGATTTTTCACAAAATTGAGTGTATTGAAATTCAGCCGCTAATTAATTCAGATCTTGCTCATAAACTACATCCCTTAGTGATAGCTTTCACACCGTTATTTGCTAACGTGTAGCTCTTTTCACCAACACAATTTCTATCTTTTTTTTAAAAGGTGATAGCTTTCACACCGTTATTTGCTAACGTGTATCTCTATTCACCAATTTTTCAGGAGACTACGCACAAACAATGGATAGTCCTTTATTTTTCGCAAAATTTTAAGACCCCCAAAATTAGGCAGCTGTTGCTGCTCAACACTTCTCCTTTTTGTCATTTTTTTTAGGTGATAGCTTTCACACCGTTATTTGCTAACGTGTAGCTCTTTTCACCAATGACTCCTTTTTTTTTAGGGAATAGTATTTTTGCAGAAAATTATTTATTAGTTAAGCATGAAAAATCAAAAACTCCACAAATTAAGTAAATTTCAGTTCTATTTTTCATCAACCGACTGATTCTTCTTTTCTCAAGGTAACGAATGACTCGATTTTATATGATAACTACAAGGTTTGGAAAGAGAGATTAAGGCTCAAAAATTTTGGAATATACAATTTTTTTTACCGGTTAAAACAATTTTAGAAGCTTGTATATAGCTAATTTATTGGTGTTTATGGCCAGATCTAGAAATCTCACAAATAAACAATATATATATATATAAATATACAAAAAAAAAAAATCAAAGCCAAATAACAAAAATAATCAAATCACACCACAATAATTAAAACATACCACCCCCAAACTTGAAAAAGAAACTGTCCTCAGTTTTAAAAAAAAATAACAAAAATAAAAATCAAGAGAAAAAAAATACTCCCTATTATGAAAATTGATGCTTGAGCTATGCCTTTTTGGATCTGCATGAAAAAAATATACGAGGCAAACAACAACAACAAAAAAAATATACTCGGAAGTATAACACAATTTTAAAGATGCGCATCAAGAAAGTCCGAAGAGTCGCCTTACGCTGCCATCAATGCTTTTATAAAAAACACACAATAAAAATTACAGCAATAAAATAACAATACATAAATCGCGAATAGATGCGCGTCAAGAGATCAAGAAGAAACTCCTTAAGCTGCCACCATTTAGCACGATTATTACACACGACAGAAAGTAAAAATAACAAGAGGTCTGATATGGGGTATCAAAGGGAGAGGAATGAATCCACTTTTCGTTTTCTCACGGTGAGATCTTCCATCCAGACAATATTAGCTAGAGCTGGATCTGGTTGAGGAACAAATTCAATGAGTTTTTTGATTAGTTCTTCTGGTGTGGTTGCAACGACTATGATTCGTTTAGCACGCTCGGAAATAAAACCTTTTTCAGCAGAGTAGTCGATGAAAGATAACAAACCATCAAAGAAACCATTGACATTAAGCAGACCTATTGGTTTTTGATGAACATTTAGCTGGGCTCTGGTAACCACATGAAAAAGTTCCTCAAGGGTGCCAAAACCACCGGGAAGGGTGATAAAGGCGCCAGAATTATTTATCATGTGAGTTATGCGATCTTGCATATTTACAGATCTAAACTCATCTCCAATAGTTGCCCCGGTGATTTTACTTTCAGCCAGAGGTTTTGGAATTACTCCCAACACTCTTACTCCTTCCATATAGGCAGAAGCAGTAGATCGTCCCATTAATCCTAGACTTCCTCCTCCATAAACTACATGAATGCATTTTTCTCCTAAAGTACGACCCAAGTTGTGGGTTGCTTCAGTAAAGCATGCATCTTTTCCATAATTAGCTACACCAAAAATGCAGACTGAGTTAAATCTTTTTGTGGAAGATGATGATTCCATTTTTGAAAAGAAATTTATTTGAGAGAAAAAGGGAAAAAAAAGTACAAGTTTGAGGGATGAATAAAAGAAACAAGCACAATGTTTATTTATAGAAGAAAAAGAAGGTAAAAATTGTTTAACAAGTTTGTGATTGCGTTGATTGCGCTTCAACTACTCAATAGAATAATGAATGCATTTATCGCGTATCACATTTTTTATTCAGAAAATCTCACCATACGACAAAGATAAAAGATACTCACGTGTATGTACAGTAGTTGTGATTGTGGCTCACATCTTCCTCTGATTTTACGTTCAGAAACGGCTTAAACGCCTTCTATGAGTCGGGGAGAAGCTTCCCATCCAATTTTCTTACAAATTGGCAAACAGGGTCTTTCAACGTCAGATTCCCAAGACGTTGTTCATATTCTGGTTTGAATTTATTCCACAAACATCGAATTCCGTAATATACAAGTCCACTAGGATGCGTGTCAAGAAATTTCGATATTATCTAAATTCTCTTTATTCAGACCATCATTAATGAACTGAATTTTATCTTCTCTGTTTGTAGATGGAATTCCTAAAGATCGACATTTTAAATTACAGTTCCATCTAGCACATTTATAGCAAACGGCTAGCATCTTTGCTCGTCGTTTCTTGGCATATGAACTTTTTCCAAGCCCTGGTAAAAATCTAGTCGGTGTTTCTGTGAATTCACCTTCTATTCTTACTTTGGCTTCGATAATGAATCTTATGTCAAAAGGTATGCTTTTATTCATAAGCAACCTCATCCTTTCAAGCCTTGTCTTGTAAATCTTTAAAATTGCATTTTTGCTTAGAAAGGGAAATCTTTTTTCAATTTTATACAATGTTTCTTCCATGACAAAAAAATTAAAATGAAAAACGATAAAATATCTACAAATATCAGTTGTTTGTGGGAAACTGAAAAATCCGACTTTGATAGTCACGGAGTACCGTTATCCGCCACTTGACCGGACAGAAGAATAAAAGCTGCAGAAATAAAGAAAGATAAAATAACAAGATATAAACAAAAATATACAAAAACAAAAAAAAATTATATTTGGCCTAAAACAATCCCCGGCAACGGCGCCAAAATTTGATCGGTCAAAAACTTATCTTAAAAACAGGAGTTCTTGAGTCGCTCGCAAATATATACGAGGTAGAAGTAGTTTGTGGTAAGTTCTACCAAGGTCTTTTCTCTCGAGAATTGTCCAACAGGGCATCGTATAATATTTTGTATAGATTGCAAGAAGTAAATACTAAAATATACTAAAATATATTTTTTTTGGTTTTTCAACTAAATTAAAATGCACTATATTTTAAACCAAACTATTTTTAATAAGACTATTTTTATACTAGACTATTTATATTAAGATTATTTATACTAGACTATTTATACTAGACTATTTATATTAAGACTATTTATACTAGACTATTTATATTAAGACTATTTATACTAGACTATTTTTAACTAGTGAAAATGAATAGAATTAAAATGAGTTGGGAATTTATAAAATCTAGGGGATTACGGGTTCATTAAATTAGGTATTTAATTAAGTATAGGAATTGATTTATATGGATATAAAAGAAAAAACGAATATTTATCGAGTAATCAACTTTTCACCTCTGTACTTTCGTAATCAAAGATGTCTTAATCACTTTTGCTTTTTTTTTTTTAAGATGATGATAACAAGATTAACACTTGATAGATTGAAAAGATGTGTTTCCAATACACTTAACAATCAATCAAGGAGGTTTCACTAGTAGAAATAGGAAATGATCAATCTCTATTTAAACCAATTAGTCCTTTCATTTCTCTAACTTGACTATTTTTAGGATAAACGATCGTTCATCGAGTAATCAACTTTTCACCAATGTACTTTCGTAATCAAAGATGTCTTAACCACTTTCGCAATCTTAAGATGTTGATACCAAGATTAACATTTGATAGATTGAAAAGATATGTTTCCAATTTGTTAGGAATACTTGTTAGATTTTGATGATTTCATTAATATAAAATCAAATGTTTATTACTTGGCAAAAATGTAAGGAAGAACCAAATGAGTATCTTCCATAGGCCAAATATGTTAAGTATAAAACTTGGCAAAATGTAAAGAAGAACCAAATGAGTATCTTCTGTAGGCCAAAAATTAGTTAGGCTGAAAATCGGTTAAGTACCAAATGACTAAGTCCATCGGAGAGGATCACTAGAGTCCAGAGTAGCTCGGTCAACAAAATTTATCGAGAAGTTTAACCAGATCACAGCCCAAGGTACTTCAGGAAGTCACCCGATCGGATAAGTCACAAACAAGGAATGAAGCAGAGAGGTCCAGACTGCAGAGATGTTAGCTGCTCATCAGCCTAGTCGAAGTCAGCCAAGTACTCCAAGTCCACGTCAGCATGCGTTGAAAAGTCAAGTATTACGGAAAGTCACATGCAACGTGAAGAGACAAATTGGAGTGATTCCCGCAAGAGATATGATTTAAATAAATCATCCAGACCCACCTTGAAGACTTTAATCGTTTTATATTCAAAAGATTCGGCGCTCACATGCAGAGTCTCCACAACGGTCGGAAGATAGATTAAAATAATGGGAATCCAGCCTTGCAACGTTTAGAAAGAAAACAATGAAGTCTCCCTCTCCAACGGACGGATTTGTTCAAAAGATTTGCAACGGCTACAAGGGAAAAGCTCAGAGATCGTGACCTATATATATCCGAAGATTTGAAGCTGAGCAACTACCGGTGCGAACATACCTTCAAGCGATCAAAGCAATCAAGCAATCAATAGCATCGTGAAAAGAGCGGTTCTAAGAGTTCATACTTAAAGAAGCTCTTAGTTGGAGAAGACAAAAACTCTTGTCTATAATCCTGAGTACGGGGTACTTCACTGGTTGAAGTAAGAGACTGTAAAGGCATCCAAGGATCGAGGACCAAGAGGTGCAAGGCAGTTAAGTGTGTACAACGGCATGGATTTCCACTGGTTGGAAGCTGTTGTAGTGTGGTTTGAATCACTGTAATATTTATCACTGGTTGAGAATTATAGTGAATTCATCTCCAACTGGTTTGGAGAAAAGTGGATTAGTAGAGGATTACCCCACCTCTGATACCACTATAATCGCCTGCGTTCTTTACTGTTTTATTGCATCATACTTTTAACTGCTGCATTCATTGTTAAGTGTTCCATTAGTTGCTTTCTATTCGTCATCAGCTGACTTCCGCATATATTAAAGATCAAACGACTCCAAGTCATTTGTTTACCTTTCAGCTGAAGAAACTCACTCTTCGTGAAAAAGAGTTTAAGAGTTTCTACAAGTCTATTCACCCCCCCTCTAGACTTGTACCTGGACGACTTGTGACCTACAAGTGGTATCGGAGAGGTTGGTTCATTTATTTCACGAACCAGATCTATATCAGATATATATATCTTTACTCTCACTTTATAATGGAACACATGCATTCTAGACTCCCTGTGTTTTCAGTTGACGAGTATGATCTGTGGATGATAAGGATGCAGGCACACTTATCTTCGATTCATGACGACATGTGGTGCATCATCGAGGACGGCCCATTCATCTTTGAGAAGGACAACACAGTAGAGGAGATCGCAGCAGGGAAGCCAGAGAAGATTCCTAAGAAGAGGACAGAGCTGACTCCCGAAGAAAGAAAGCTGGCCTATCTTGATAACCGGGCCAGATATGTGTTATATCAAACTCTTGACAAATCCACCATGGTCAAGATCAAGAACTGTAAGAATGCCAAAGAAATCTGGGACACATTAGCCCTAATGTGTGAAGGAACGGAGCTGATCAAGGAAAACAAGCTGTCAATTGCTATCCAAAAATTTGACAACTTTAAAATGAAGAATGGTGAATCCATAGATCAAGTGGACACAAGGTTCACTGAGATTATTAATGAGATCAACTCCCTATGCAAAACCTATGGCAATAGGGAAATGGCACTAAAGGTTCTCAGATCTCTCAACCCCGAATGGAGCATGAAGGCCGTGGTCATGAGAGAGTCCAAGGACCTGAATAAAATAAAAATTCAAGAGCTATTCTCTGATCTGAAGGCTTACGAGTTCGAGCTTCCAAGTTCATCCTCAACTGAGCCAGCAGAGAAGGGAATCGCATTTGCAGCCAAGTCCCCTACCAAGAGCCTATCTGATGTGAAACCTCCAAATCCACTAGATTTTGAGGAAGAAATGGCGTTTATAATGCAAAGGTTCAACAACTTTAGAAAGAACTACTCCAAATACAAGAAAAATTATAAGGAGAATCCAAGAAGGAACCAGATGGCTGGAGGCTGGAAAGTAGAATGCTACAACTGTCACAAGACCGGACACATCTAAATGGACTGTCCTGAGCTCAAGAAGGACGAAACCAAGAAGAAGGTGGGCAGAAAAGAAAATAGAAGAAAGGCCCTCATCGGATAAGACCAGGAGCATGTCGAATCAAGCAGCGGATTCTTTTCTGATGAAAATGAGGAGTATGACTATCTGATGGCAAACCTATCTGATGAAGAGGTAACTTCTAAACCCACCGGTTCAAATAATAGCTCAGCCATGTCACAAGATATGGATCTGCACGAATCGGTAAATCAGTTATTTAAAGATTTCGAAACACTCAAATCTGCACACCAAACTGTATCAGCAGAGAAGACTCAGCTGCAAGATGAGAATAGGCAGCTGAAAAATGATTTCGAAAAACTCAGCCTAGATATGAATAAGGTTGAGATAACTGCAGCTGACTTTAAAAACCAGGCTGACGTTAATACAGCTGAGATAAACAGACTAACCATTTTACTTAAAGAAAAATCAGCTGCACTTACTCATGCCAAAAACGAGTTTACTAAGCTGACACAGGTGAATAAGACTCAGGCGCAGGAAATAACCTCCATGAAGGCGTCTTCAACCCTGGAAGAATTGTGTACTAATAACTATATTCCAAATCAGGCCTTGGATATGATCCTCACACTCCCTCTAGTTCTAAAAGAAAATTTATCAAGGGAGAAACAATTGTCTCGACTGTTGAGCCTACATATAAATCAATATTTAAAAATAGGCAACAGCCAAGTCAAATGTCTAGGGTCGATAAAGTTACACCAGTGACCACCTAGACAGCGACTAGGCAAAGGGCCTGTGCAAAAGCAAGGCCTGCATAACATGCCCACTATTACCAACAACTCCCTAAAAACAGATTTCATAATGGGAGGGGCAGATGGAAACCTCAAGGTTATCCTAATTACCAAAATGAACAAGTGTGGAGACCACAAAGATTTAATAAATGGTCTCAGCCTAGATTTAGAAATGGCCCACACTATCAACATTTTGAAGAATATCCGGTATACAATCCCAACAGGAGATTTAGACCTCGAACTTACACACCTTATGAGGGTTATAATAATAATAACAATTTCTATAATCCAAGGAGAAATCAATTCTCCAGGAAACCAACTAACCCCAAAGGACCCACACAAATTTGGGTACCTAAATCTCTGCTTGTCTGATTGCAGAAAAGGTGGAAGGACTACAACCACATCTCCACAAGCTCAAATTTTGGAGGTGAAGAATGGTTTGTAGACTCTGGATGCTCGAGGCATATGACCGGGAACAAGAAGATGCCGTCCAAATACACCAAAGAAAGAGGTCCCGATGTAACCTTTGGAGATAGCTCTAGAGGACAGACAAAAGGCTTTGGAGAACTGCACCGAGGAAATATTGTGATATCCAAAGTTCATTATGTCAAAGGACTCAAGTACAACCTCCTGAGCATAAGCCAGTTCTGTGACGAGAAGAACCTAGTAGTCTTCACCATCTGGAAATGTATGGTGATAGACATCTTATCTGGAGAAATAAATCTACAAGGTTTCAGAAGAAGAGATGTCTACATGATTGATTGGAACACAGGAACACCTAACTCCTGTTTTCTATCCAAGACAATAGCTGAGAATGGATGGCTGTGGCACAAAAGACTATGTCACCTGAACTTCAAAGCCATCAACAAGATTAGTTCTCAGAAGCTGGTCAGAGGACTTCCAAATGAAGCATTCAAGAAGGAAGCACTTTGTGATGCATGTCAGAAGGGAAAGCAGACCAGGGCATCGTTCAAGCCAGTTCAGCCTACAACGCTCACAACAAGGATCTTAGATCTACTCCATATGGATCTATTTGGTCCTATCAAGCCTAGGACACTGAGCGGCCGAAAGCATGCACTTGTAATAGTAGATGATTATTCAAGGTATACTTGGATTATCTTCCTATATAAGAAAAGTGAAACCTTGACCAAGTTACCTGAGCTGCTGAGAAGGATCCAGAATGAGAAATCCCTATCCATAATCAAGATCAGATCAGATAGAGGAGGAGAGTTTCTCAACAAGGCGATAACTGATTACAGTGATCAGAATGGGATCCAGCATGAGCTCTCTGCAGCCAGGACGCCCCAGCAGAATGGTGTTGCTGAAAGAAGGAACAGAACCCTGAAGGAAGCAGCAAGGTCCATGATTGCAGAAGCGGACACTTAAAGGTTCTCGGGCTGAAGTCGCCAACACACTGACTGTCACACCTGAGCAGAGTATGATAGTAGGGAGACATGGAAAAACTCCCTATGAGGTTTGGAACAATAGAACTCCTACTGTTGCTTACTTTCATGATTTTTGGTTGTAAGTGTTTCATCCACAACAATGGTAAAACACAACTAAATGCCTTTGATGCTAAAACTGATGACGGTCTCTTTATGGGATATTCTCAAAGAAGCAAGGCATATAGAGTTTTTAATAAAAGAACCTTAGTTGTGGAGGAAACACCCTATGTTGTTTTTGATGAATCTACCGTTGAGTACAGGAAACAAGTTGAGCTAATTGAGAACAAGCTCAAGTCAGCAACCCTTGAAGAAGTCATTATACATGACACTGGAATGGTGGACTCACCTGCAGACCAGCCTGATGACCCAACTGCAGCTGCTGAAGACCCAACTGCAGATCAAACAGGATCACCAAACCTATCTGATCTAGTTGCCGCTGATGAAGACCCAGCCGTAGCTGATAAAGACTCACCTGCAGATCAGACCCAACCTGCAGATGACAAGACCGTAGCTGATCCAGTTGCAGACCAGAACCCAGCTGATGCAGAAATCCACCAAGGCAATCCAACAGGGGGAACAAACCCAGAAGAGGACGATATCCCCAAATGGCTCAAGGATCACCCAATCCAGCAAATTATCGGAAAGTTGACTAATGGAGTTAAGATGAGACAGTCAACCCTACCAGCAGGAATGGCGATGTTCTCATGTTTTATGTCGCAAATTGAACCTAAAACTACAGAACAAGCCTTGGAAGATTATTCATGGATTAATGCCATGCAAGAGGAATTGGAGCAGATAGAAAGAAACAAAGTTTGGTAACTAACAGACAGACCTGATCACAAGAAAGTTATTGGCACCAAATGGGTGTACAAAAATAAGAGTGATGAAGACGGAGCTGTTGTTAGGAATAAGGCCAGACTTGTAGCGAAAGGTTATGCACAGTGTGAAGGAATATATTTTGATGAAACCAATGCACCCGTTGCAAGATTAGAGGCCATCAGACTATTCCTCGCATATGCTGCATTCAAGGATTTTGAAGTCTATCAGATGGATGTAAAGAGTGCTTTTCTAAATGGAATCCTAGAAGAAGAAGTCTATGTAGAGCAACCCCCAGGTTTTGTCAAAGGAGACAAAGTCTATAAGCTGTTGAAGGCTCTGTATGGACTTAAGCAAGCACCAAGAGCGTGGTATGAAACACTGTCTGTGTTTCTTGAGAAAAATGGATTTTGCAAAGGAAAGGTGGACAAGACCCTATTCAGAGTAGAGCACGAAGGCCACATATTAATAGTCCAGATATATGTGGATGACATCATATTCGGATCAACCAATCCAGAGCTATGCGAGAAATTCTCCAACCTCATGCAAGGAGAATTTGAGATGAGTATGATGGGAAAGCTTAACTTCTTTCTCGGACTACAAGTTAAGCAGATGGAAAAAGGAATTTTCATCAACCAAGCAAAGTATACCAGAGATCTTATCAAGAGATATGGAATGGAATCAGCCAAGCCCGCAAGAATTCCTATGAGCACAAGTACTCACCTGGATGCAGACGAGGCAGGCATATCAGTGGACTCAACCCACTACAGAGGACTCATTGGATCTCTTCTGTACCTCACTGCAAGGTGCCGCACATATCCTATGCTGTTGGTGTTTGTGCACGATTCCAGTCCAAGCCGAAGCAATCACCCCTAGATGCAGCCAAAAGGATAATACAGGACCTTAAGTCTACAATTAATGTTGGACTATGGTATCCCAAGGATGATAATTTGGTAGCCGTCGGGATATTCGGATGCGATTTCGCAGATGCAAAATCAACAGAAGAGCACTAGTGGAACGTGTCAATTCCTAGGAACCAGATCGATATCCTGGTTTAGCAAGAAGCAGTTTCTAACTCTATCTCCACCACAGTCGAATACCTAGTCAGCAGTAGTCATTGCAGCATGATTCTATGGATCAGACAACAGTTAAGGGATTATAATATCATTGCCAACGAAGTTCCAATCTGGTGTGACAATAATAGTGCTATTGCAATAACCAACAATCCGGTTTTGCATTCAAGGACGAAGCACATTGATGTTAAGCACCATTTCATTAGAGACCATGTGCTTAACAAAAGGGTTAGAGTTGAAAGAGTCAGCACAGACTACCAGATAGCTGACATCTTCACCAAACCCTTGCCAGAAGAAAGATTTCTGGAGCTGAGCAGAGATCTTGGATTACTAGATTGGGAATCGAGTACTGAAGCAAGCTGAAGCATTTCAGAGGAAGGACGGACCCAGCTGAAGAATCAGGATGAACTTTGGATATTACAATGTTTCCTCGGTGCAGCTCTCCAAAGCCTTTTGTCTGTCCTCTAGAGCTATCTCCAAAGGTTACATCGGGACCTCTTTCTTTGATATATTTGGTCAGAATCTTCTTGTTCCCGGTCATGTGCCTTGAGCATCCAGAGTCTACAAACCACTCTTCACCTCCAAAATTTGAGCTTGAGGAGATGTGGTTGTAGTCCTTCCACCTCTTCTGCAATTAAACAAGCAGAGATTTAGGTACCCAAATTTGTGTGGGTCCTTTGGGGTTAGTTGGTTTCCTGGAGAATTGATTTCTCCTTGGATTATAGGAATTGTTATTATTATTATAACCCTTATAAGGTGCCTGTGGTCTAGGTCTAAATCTCCTGGTTGGATTGTATACCGGATATTCCTCAAAATAGTGTGGGCCATTTCTAAATCTAGGCTGAGACCATTTATTAAACCTTTGTGGTCTCCACACTTGTTCATTTTGGTAATTTGGATAACCTTGAGGTTTCCATCCGCCCTCCCATTATGAAATCGATTTTGGGGAGTTGTTGGTAATAGTGGGCATGTTATGCAGTCTTGCTTTTGCACGGGCCTTTGCCTAGTCGCTGTCTAGGTGGCCATCAGTGTAACATGACCGCAGCCTAGACGTTTGACTGGCCGTTGCTCGTTTTGAAAGTCGGTTTATACACAGGCTCAATGATCGAGACCATTGTTTCTCCCTTGATAAACTTGGTTTCGTAACTAGAGGGAGTGTGAGAATCATATCCAAGGCCTGATAACGTAAATAATGACCTTAAATAAGTACACAAATCGCCCAGAGTTGAAGACGCCTTCAGGAGGTTATTTCCGCTTTGAGTTTTATTTAATCGTGCACTTAGTAAACTCGGCTTTGGCATGAGCAAGTGCGGTGACTTTTCTTTAAGTAAAATATTTAGCCGGTCTATCTCATTGTATTGGCACTTGCCTGGTTTTCAAAATCACCGTATTTGTCTCACCTTATTTAAATCTAGGTTGAGTTTTTCGAAATCATTTTTCAGCTGCCTATTCTCATCTTGCAGCTTAGTCTTCTCTGCTGATACAGCTTGGTGTGCAGATTTAAGTGTTTCAAAATCCTTGAATAATTGATTTACCGATTCATGTAGATCCATATCTTGTGACATGGCTGAGCTATTATTTGAACCGGTAGGTTTAGAGGTTACCTCTTCATCAGCCAAGTTTGCCATCAGGCAATCATATTCCTCGTCGTCATCAGAAAAGAAACCGCCGCTTGATTCGACATGCTCCTGGTCTTCTCCGATGAGAGCTTTTCTTCTGTCTTCCTTTCTGGCCACCTCCTTCTTGGTTTCATACTTCTTGAGCTCGGGACAATCCATTTGGATGTGTCCTATTTTATGACAGTTGTAGCATTCAACTTTCCAGCTTCCAGCCTTCTGGTTCCTTCTTGGGTTCTCCTTGTAGTTTTTCTTATACTTGGAGTAGTTCTTTCTGAAGTTACTGAACCTTTGCATAATGAAAGCCATTTCCTCCTCAAAATCTAGCGGATTTGGAGGTTTCACATAGATGTGCTCTTAGCAGGGACTCGGCCGCAAATGCGATTCCCTCTCTCGCAGCTCAGTTGAGGATGAGCTTGGAAGCTCGAACTCATAAGCCTTTAGATCAGAGAACAGCTCCTGAATCTTTATCTTATTCAGGTCTTTGGACTCTCTCATAGCTACAGCCTTCATGCTCCATTCTGGATTTAGAGATCTGAGGACCTTAAGTGCCATTTCCCTGTTGCCATAGGTTTTGCCCAGGGAGTTGATTTCATTGATAATTTCAGTGAATCTTGTGTCCACTTGGTCTATTGATTCTCCATTCTTCATTTTAAAGTTGTCAAACTTTTGGATAGCTATTGACAACTTGTTCTCCTTGATCAGCTCCGTTCCTTCACACATTAGAGCTAATGTGTCCCAAATCTCTTTGGCATTCTTGCAATTTTTGATCTTGACCATTGTGGATTTGTCAAGAGTTTGGTATAGCACATCTCTGGCCCTGTTGTCAAGATTGGCCAGCTTTCTCTCTTCGGGGGTCAGCTCCGTTCTCTTCTTGGGAATCTTTTCGGGCCTCCCAGCTGCGATTTCCTCGGGTGTGTTGTCCTTCTCGAAAATGAATGGACCGTCTTCAATGATGCACCACATGTCGTCATGGATTGAAGATAAATGTGCTCGCATTCTTATCTTCCAGAGATCATACTCACAACCGAAAAGACAGTAGTCTAGAGTGCATGTGTTCCATTATAACGTGAGAGATAAGATATATCTAGTAGATCTGGTTCGTGAAAAAAATATGAACCAACCTCTCTGATACCACTTGTAGGTCACAAGTCGTCCAGGAACAAGTCTAGTGGGGGGGGGGGGGGGGGTGAATAGACTTGTTGAAACTCTTGAACTCTTTTTCCGAAGAGTGAGTTTCTTCAGCTGATAATCAAACAAATGACTTCGAGTCGTTTGTTCTTGAATAAGTGCGGAAGTCAGCTGATGACGAATATAAATTAATCTTAATGAAACACTTAACAATGTATGCAACAGTTAGAGTATGATGCAGTAAAACAGTAAATAACACATGCAGTTATAGTGGTCTCAGAGGTGGGGTAATCCTCTACTAATCCACTTTTCTCCAAACCAGTTGGAGATGAATTCACTATAATTCTCAACCAGTGATAAATATTACAGTGATTCACTACACACTACAACAGCTTCCAACCAGTGGAATTCCGTGCCGTTGTACACACACTTGACTGCCTTGCACCTCTTGATCCTCGATCCTCGGATGCCTTTACAGTCACTTACTTCAACCAGTGAAGTACCCCGTACTCAAGTTTTATAGACAAGAGTGTTTGTCTTCTCCAACTTAAGAGCTTCCTTGAATATGATCTTTTTGGATCTGCTCTTTTTCACGATGCTATTTGATTGCTTGAGATTGCTTTGTTTGCTTTGATCGCTAGAGTATATGTTCGCACCGTTGTTTGCCTCGCCAAATCTCCGGTATTTATAGATCACGATCTCGAGCTTCTTCCTTGTAGCCGTTGCAAATCAACAAATCCGTCCGTTGGAGGGAGACTTCATTGTTTAATCTTTTTCGAGCGTTGCAAGGCCGATTCCCATTATTTTATTTTATCTTCCGACCGTTGTGATGACTTCGCATGTGAGCGCCAATCTTTTGAATATAAAAGGTTTAAAGTCTTCACGGTGGTGGAGTCGATGATTTAATTAAATCATATCTTATGGAATCACTCCAATTTGTCTCTTCACGTTGCATGTGAGCTTTCCGTAATATTTGACTTTTCAAAGCATGCCGACGTGGACTTGGAGTACTAGTCAGAGTTGAGTAGTCGTGGTGCGCTTACATCTTTGCAGTAGGTCCTCTTGGCCGTATAATCGTTTGAGACTTGTCTCGATCGTGTGACTTCCCGAGGTACCTTGGTCAGCACCGTCAAACTTCTCTGATAAATTTTAGTTGACTGGGCTACTCGATTGAGTCGTGTACTTCTCTGATAGACTAGACTGTACTTTAGTACTTAGCCGATTTTCAGCCTAACTAACTTTGGCCTATAGAAGACACTCATTTGGTTCTTCTTTACATATTGCCAATTTTATACTTAACACATTTTGGCCTATGGAAGATACTCATTTGGTTCTTCCTTACATTTCGCCAATTAATAAACATTTGATTTTTAAATTAATGACATCATCAAAATCTAACAAGTATTCCTAACATGAAGGACCTTCTATTCTGCAGTCGTCACCAGAACCCTCTCCCAAGAGGCCAAGGAAACTGCAATTTAGTGAGGAAGAGCAGTCTGAACATCTTGCCAGCCCCTCAGCCAGATCACCAACTCATCCGGAAGACTAGCCTGCCCCAGGCACCCACGAGACTCGGATTGTGGCTGTACTCACCCCCTCGGCCTACATCTTCGAGGAAAAAGAAGCAGGTCTTATAATTTCTATCCCTGAAGCTAATTATACCTTTAACCTGCTAGAAAACAATACTTTCAACCTATCAATTGAGCAGCTACAGCTTGTTAAGCCACAAGCATTAAAACATTCTTTTGTCAATATTTTTGAAGAGTGGAAGTTTTTCAAAACTCGGATATTTACAAACCTTCAAAATTACATTGGAACTAGTGGTTGGGAATATCCCCAAGCCACAGAGGAGGTTCTGATTCACTTTTGCAAAGAATCAGACTTAGTGTTGATCCTCCAGGACAATTGGTTCATGTCCCATTTTAAAACAAAGATGGACCAATTTATCCATTCCATAATGCTTAGCATTTTTGATGGTTCTTTTGGAGAAGAGGAGGAGGAGGAAGTTGAAAAAGAAATTAGAATTGAGGAGGTAGATGGAGAAGGAAATAAAGAAGTTGTTGATTTGGTTGATGAAGAAGAAGAAGAAGAAAGAAGAACAAAAGAAAATACTCTAGTTGAAAAACAGTCAGGAGAAATTGAGAAAACAGAAGAGTTGGCAGATGAAGGAGAAGAAGAAGAAGGAGAAGAGGTAGAACAAGAAAAAGATGAAGGAGAAAAGGAGGATGATGATGAAAAGGATGATGATGATGAAGGAGAAAAAGAGGAGAAGGATGATGACAACAATGATGATGATAATGATGATGATGATGGAGGAGATGAAGGAGCGGAAAAAGAAAATGAAAAAGAAAAGGATGAAGAAGAAGAAGAGGAGCCAGATCCGGAGCCAGAGCCAATTCAAGAAGCTGCAGATAGGACTGTGGTACCTGCCCGGTACACCAGCCTAGACGCAGAGTTAGCTGAAGACTCCAGGTCAGGGACCCCAGAGAAGACTCCCTCTGGACTACCAGCTGCAGACAGAAGCTTGCAGTCTAGTGGTTCTTTTGCAGAAGGTTAAGGAGAGCACTCTCCATCAGCTCAGGAGGTTTTGGGCCTACTCTAGAATGGGAAGGAAAGGAGCTGTGGTATGTTGAGGATTTTATACCATATGAAGCCCTGCCCATGTGGGGAACTGCAAAGAGGAAATTCATAAGAGACTACTACATCTGGGAAATACTCCAGGATGATAATCTCTCCCCACAGCAGATCTTCATCAATTTCATGGAAGCAGCTCACCCAAAACTCTGGGCTATTCTGAAGAAGCATGCTAAGGATCAAAATGCTTATCCTATGATTCCCTCATTCAGAGCAGAGGAAGCGCCGACCCGCCTGGACAATGAGCTTAATGAGCTAGAGCTTCATAGAGAAATCAAGCAGTTATGTCTTGAGAATAGATTTTCATCCCAACAAGAACAAGACTTTGCAGCTCTTGTTGTGAAGAGGAAATATGGTCTTGCTCCTGTCAAGATAAGACCAATTGGAGCTAAACCATTCAGGCCTGCCAAACAGCCTATTCGCAGAGGAAGAGGAAGAGGCAGATGACTTCATTTCTTTATACTTGTAATTTTTTATTTTCTGTACCTGTAAAAACTTTCTTGTAAATTTCAATCATAAACAAGTCAGAAAAGTTTTATAACAGTCTGTTGAATGACAATTTCCAGTTGTCTCAATATTAGACTGATTTTAGTTTGTGTCTTGCACTTAAGTGCAGACTTGGTCAGTTGATTACTTGCTTAAAGTTTTGCCATCATCAAAATAGGGGGAATTTGTTAGGACTACTTGTTAGATTTTGATGATGTCATTAATATAAAATCAAATGTTTATTACTTGGCAAAAATGTAAGGAAGAACCAAATGAGTATCTTCCATAGGCCAAATATGTTAAGTATAAAACTTGGCAAAATGTAAAGAAGAACCAAATGAGTATCTTCTGTAGGCCAAAAATTAGTTAGGCTGAAAATCGGTTAAGTACCAAGTACAGCTAAGTCCATCAGAGAGGATCAGCCGAGTCCAGTCATAGTAGCTCTGGTCAACAAAATTTATCAGAGAAGTTTGACCAGACTGCAGCCAAGGTACCTCAGGGAAGTCACCTGATCAGATAAGTCATAAACAGTGAACAGCAGAGAGGTCCAGACTGCAGAGATGTTAGCTGCTCATCAGCCTAGTCGAAGTCAGCCAAGTACTCCAAGTCCATGTCAGCATGCGTTGAAAATTCAAGTATTACGGAAAGTCACATGCAACGTGAAGAGACAAATTGGAGTGATTCCCGCAAGAGATATGATTTAAATAAATCATCCATACCCACCTTGAAGACTTTAATCGTTTTATATTCAAAAGATTCGGCGCTCACATGCAGAGTCTTCACAACGGTTGGAAGATAGATTAAAATAATGGGAATCCAGCCTTGCAACGTTCAGAAAGAAAACAATGAAGTCTCCCACTCCAACGGACGGATTTTTTCAAAAGATTTGCAACGGCTACAAGGGAAAAGCTCAGAGATCGTGACCTATATATATCCGAAGATTTGAAGCTGAGCAACTACCGGTGCGAATATACCTTCAAGCAATCAAAGCAATCAAGCAATCTAAAGCAATCAATAGCATCGTGAAAAGAGCGGTTGTAAGAGTTCATACTTAAAGAAGCTCTTAGTTGGAGAAGACAAAAACTCTTGTCTATAATCCTGAGTACGGGGTACTTCACTGGTTGAAGTAAGAGACTGTAAAGGCATCCAAGGATCGAGGATTAAGAGGTGCAAGGCAGTCAAGTGTGTATAACGGCACGGATTTCCACTGGTTGGAAGCTGTTGTAGTGTGGTTTGAATCACTGTAATATTTATCAATGGTTGAGAATTATAGTGAATTCATCTCCAACTGGTTTGGAGAAAAGTGGATTAGTAGAGGATTACCCCACCTCTGATACCACTATAATCGCCTGCGTTCTTTACTGTTTTATTGCATCATACTTTTAACTGCTGCTTTCATTGTTAAGTGTTCCATTAGTTGCTTTCTATTCGTCATCAGCTGACTTCCGCATATATTAAAGAACAAACGACTCCAAGTCATTTGTTTACCTTTCAGCTGAAGAAACTCACTCTTCGTGAAAAAGAGTTTAAGAGTTTCTACAAGTCTATTCACCCCCCCTCTAGACTTGTACCTGGACGACTTGTGACCTACACAATTCACTCAACAATCAATCAAGAAGGTTTCATTAGTAAAAATAGGATATGATCAATCTCTATTTAAACCAATTAGTCCTAAAAATAGTTTAAATCAATCAAATACTCAATATATAACCTAATAGAAAACCCCCTTCCCCTAGGAAGAAAGATTAGCTACTCATTGGTTTATACAAACTAAAATTATAATAGAAATAATTTATATATATATAATATATATAGAAACTTTTAATTACTAGAACTTAATGACAATAGATAAAACTTACTTGAATATGATGAATCAAAGTGCAAGAAACAAACTTCAAAATATAACTTCAAACTTGTTCAAAGGTTACAAGCTTACAAAAATTAAAATTAAAACACTAAGTAAAATACTAAGTGCTTATTGATCAAGCACTTTTCAATTACAAACTAAATGAAAGAAAAACTTCAAACCAAAAATAAAATACAAACTAAAATTGAAAGTTCTAAGGAAAATATATTGCTAAAAGAAAGGAGTATTTCTTAGCAAGAAGATGCGTTTGAGAATTGGTAATTGGTGATTTTGCAATTGATGAAGATGTCCTTTTATAGGTGATTTTCAAGAATACAATTGATTATTTAATTCAAAATATCTATTGTAATATCTTTTTTTTAATTCTTTGTTCACACTTCACACATGTCTTTGAATTTTCAGATTTTTGACCAAAAAAATATCTTGTGGTTGAGTTCACAAGTTGGTCAAAAGTGGACTAATTTTGCATGGCATCTGTTGAAAAAAGGCGATGAAAAATGGCCCAGTTTGCCCCGTGTTGTGCGCCGTTTTGTGGTGACTCGGTCTCTTCCGGAATACGCGCGAGGACACGGCGCTAAATGCCGGCCGTGTGTGAAACGGCCCAAGACACAGCCCTTGTTGCGCCGTATGTGAAACGGCTTACATAACACGGTCCTGTTTGCGCCGTGTTGTAGGTCGTTTTGCCTTGAAAAATTCCCGTCGTTGGATTTGATCTTGTTTTCCGTCCTTTTTGATGCTTCATGTCGCAATCAGAAATAACCATTTTTAGCTCATGTTTGGACATATCTGTAAAATATATATTTTTAATCACAAATCAGTACAATTATGCCCGGAAAAATGAATATTTTGTATATGAATTTTAGATCAATTATGCACTAATCAGTAACCTGCCACCTTTAACGTACGTAATGCTATACATGTAGCGTACGTTAGGTCCAATATACTTAGCCAAAAAAATCAAACTCCAAACTCACCAAGCAATATCCCATCGGCAACACAATACCGATGATAAGTACAAATATTTCGATTCCGAAATATCCCAATACAATATACATTATATCAGTCAAATACAACAGCTCTTGTACAATTCCAAATAAATACGTACAACCTAACAGTAGAAAGAAAAAAAATTCCCCCGGATATTACATGTTCTTGGAAACTTGATAAGTAAAACTCAGTCAGCATTTGTCAAAGGCCGGTCCATCTTTGATAATATCTTCCTGAGCCGTGAGTTAATTAAAGGATATGGGAGGAAACATATCTCTCCCAGCTGCATGATCCAAATAGATACTCAAAAAGCCTAAGACTCAGTGGAATGGCCTTTTTTGAAATATCTTATGCTATAAATGGCATTCCCCCTCTGTATTTGTAAGCTAGATTATGAGCTATTTATCATCAGTGTCCTATGTGGTGAATATCAATGGTGAGACTACTGATCCATTCAAAGCAAAAAGAGGTTTGAGATAGAGAGATCCAATCTCACCATACCTTTTTGTGATCTATATGGAGTATCTCCACAGAAACTTACTTGAGCTTCATTAAAACAGAAATTTCAAGTTTCACCCCAGATGTAAGAGATTTCAATTGATTCAATTATGTTTTGCTGATGACTTGCTCTTGTTTACAAAAGGAGATATTAATTCAGTTAGAGAACCGATGGTTATGTTTAACAAATTCTCTGAAACTTCTGGACTAAAGGCAAACCAATGTAAAAGCTGTGTGTGTATATATATATATATATATATATATATATATATATATTGGGGTGGGGGGGGGGGGGGGGGGGTGGTTGAAAGTACTCAAGCTCGGATCCTTGCTGAACTTGGTATGCTAAAGGGAGAGCTCCCCTTTAGATACCTAAGTGTGCCTCTCTCATCAAAAAAGCTCACTCTGCTTCAGTGTACTCCTTTGATTAAGAAAGTGTTGGAAAAAGTGAATCATTGGTCATCTAAATTACTCTCCTATGCTGGGAGAGTTCAACTCATCAAGACGGTTCTTTTTGGTCTTCAATCCTTCTGGTGTCAAGTATTTTTGGTGCCTCAAAAAGTTATAAAAATCATTCAGACTGCTTGCAAGGTCTTTTTATGGACAGGAAAGTCAAGGACTTCAAAACGAGCTTTAGTTGCATGGGAGAAAATTCAACTACCAAAAGCTGCTGGTGGCTGGAACATAATGGATATGAGAATTTGGAATCAAGCAGCTCTTTGTATACATTTATGGAATCTGGCACAACATAAAGAGATGATTTAGGTGCAATGGGTCTACGGTTACTACATCAAAAATCAAAACCTTACTATCCTATCAATCCCACAACAGGCTTCACGGGTAGTGAGAAGAATTACGGAAGCCAGGAAGTATGTTGGTGCAATGCAAGGTGGTCCAAATATGCTCAGGAAATCAAGTTTCTCTATCCAAATGGAATATTTGCAGCTGAGAGGTAATGTGCAGAAAATAGGGTGGATCAAGCTACTAACTCATAACCTAGCTCCCCCTAAATTTGTCTTTATCATGTGGTTAACAATGCTTGGTAGACTGTTGACTTGTAAATATCTATTAAAAATTGGGATGACAGTAGATCAACAATGCAGTCTTTGTGGAGGAGGTGATGAAGATTTGCAACATTTTTGGTTTCGGTGTAACTTCTCAGGAGAAATTTGGAACAAAATCAAGAGGTGGTGTAATATTACAAGGGCAACAAAAACTTGGGAAGAGGAAAAGCAATACCTTACTCAACATTATAGCTCTAAAACTTGCAAGCAGATGCTTTATAGACTGGCTATCACTGTTGTGGTGTATCACATTTGGTCGGAACGCAACGAGAGAAAATTGTAGAATGGGGAAAGAAATGTGGAGCAGATCATCCATTCGTGTAAGGAGGTTATTGCAGTGAGGTGTCAAGGTTATTGCAGTGTTAGCAAAGTTGAATTTTTATTGATAGATTAACTGCTTTTATAGTTGTGTTATGCTGTGGTTATGTAAAGAAGGAATATGATATGTAATGCCGCCGTTTTGGCTCACTTGGTAATCAATATACATAGTTACCAAAAAAAATAGTCTTTATAAAAATAGTCTAGTTAAAAATAGTTTAGTTTAAAAATAGTGCATTTAATTTAGTTAACATAAATACCCAAAAATCTGTTTTAGAATGTTTTAGTATTTATTTCTCGCAACCTAAAACAAAATATTATACGAAGCCCTGTTAAGCAATCCTCGAGAGAAAAGACCTTGGTAGAACTTACCACAACTACTTCTACCACGTATATATTTGCGAGCGATTCAAAAACTCATATTTTTAGGATAAGTTTTGACCGATCAAATTTTAGCGCCGTTGCCGGGGATTGTTTTAGGCCAAATATAATTTTTGTATACTTTTGTTTATACCTTGTGATTTTATCTTCTTTATTTTTACATCTTTTATTCTTCTCGTTCTTATTTTTTTCACGTAAGATGCGCTTAACTATTTTCTAGTCTATGCAGGGCCGTAGGTCCCTTATATGAACTTTGGTACCATACAATGAAAACGTTCATCCCGAATATCGAGTTGGAGATATCCTAAATATATTAGCAGCGAAGGAGAATTTTTGACAGAAGAAAGTACTGAATCTTTCAATCAAAAAGAAAAGTTAACCTCTAGAAACAAAGAACCTATAGCGGACCAACAAACTTTGAAAGATCTTGCTAGACCAGTGATCGATACAACAATGTCATGCATACAACTTGGCCAAACAGCATGAAATTATGAATTGAAATCCCTTAATTTCAACCAACTCCCATTATTTTATGGAATGCCAAACGAGGATCCTTTAAGTTTATTCAAGATTTTTACTCGCTTGTCAATACCTTTCCATCACAAGGGCTGACCGAAGATCAATTAAAAATGAGGTGTTTTCCTTACACTTTAAATGATCGAGCGAAAACATAGGTCATGACGTTGCCACCAAATTCATTGGCTACTTGGGATGATGTGTGCAATAAATTCATGTCTAAGTTTTACCCACATCATAAAACAGCGGATCTAAGGACCAAAATTGCGGCTTTTTCACAATCGGAGGGTGAACAACTTTTTGAAGCATGAGATTGTTTCAAAGCTCTTTTACTAGCATGTCCCCATCATCATTATCCTTTGCACTGTCTGAGTCAAACTTTTTATGATGGGCTAACTCATAATTGCCAATTCTCTATTGATAATGCAGTTGGGGGAGATATAGGAATACTAACGGCGCAAGCCGCTTTTGATTTATTTGGAAAACTTGCTATATCCTCCCAGCAAAAGAGTGCACGTGCAGGAGAGTCGGATCTAATGAAGCAAATTCCACCAGCGATCTAACTGCACAAATTGCCGAGCTAATCAAGCAAGTCCAATGACTTACAACTCAAGGAATTTCTCCACCACCTACAGTCATGACGACTCAAGAAGTATTTTTCATCGGTGGCGAGTATAGTCATGCACCTAACATAAACTCCCTGACGAATCCTGAAGAGGTAAATGCTTTAAATAATTTTTACCAACGCCCCAGAAATGACCCCTTTTTTGAAACCTATAATCCCGGTTGGCGAAACCACCCTAACTTCTCTTGGGGTGGAAATCATCACCAACAACCACCACCTCCTCAACATCAAAATTTACAACAACCATATCAAAGACCAAACCAATTCCAAGGGTCATCATCAAACCAACCCCGAAAACCCTCATTAGAAGAAACACTTCAATCATTTATCCAAAACTCGGATCGAAGGTTTGAAGCAATGGGAGCATCTGTAAAATGAGTTGAAACTCAAGTCGGGCAACTAGCAAATCAACTGTAAAACAACCAGAAAGGGAGATTACCAAGTCAACCTGAACATGCTAAAGCTATCACCATGCTTGGAACTGGTAAGATTTATAACAATCGAGTTGATCCCCCTTCTAATGATGATGTTTTAAATAATGCAGGAAATGAGGACGAGGACAAGGAATCAAATGACAATTCTAAAGAAGAAGTTCCAGCTCCAACACTCCACAAAACTACAAATTCATACAAACCCCCAATACCTTTTCCAAGCCGATAAAAAAATGAAAAACTTGATAAGCAGTTTATCAATTTTTTTAGATATGCTGTCCAAAATAAATGTAAATCTTCCTTTATTGGAAGTAATAATAAGTGTCCCAGATGGAATTTTTCAAAGAATTACTCACAGATAAAAATAAGTTTAGATATAGCTAAAAAATCATTGTCTCGGAGGTTATGTATGCATTGCTCCAACAACGATTACCTCCCAAGCAAAGTGATCCAGGTAGCTTCATAATAAATATTGCTATGAGAAATGGTAAGAAAACCACTGGTATGCTTGATCTCGGAGCAGGTATAAATTTGATGCCATTATATATTTTTGAGCAACTTAATCTTGGTGAACTTAGCCCAACTAAAATATGTTTACAATTGGCCGATAGAAAACTTCTTTATCCTGTAGGAATTATCGAAGATATTTTGGTAGACATAGAGGGGCTTATTATTCCAGCAAATTTTGTTGTCTTAGAAATGGGACCATGTCTAGATAATGGGAAAGATCATTCTATTTTATTGGGAAGACCTTTCAAGGCTACCGCTGAAACACTAATTGATGTTAAAAGAGAAAAATTAACTATGAGTGTGTTAGGTGAAACCGTGACATTTTCTTTGTTCGATTCGGCTCCTGTTCCCAAATATGACTTATATGAGGAATGCACTTATTGTTGATATTATTGAAAGATCTGTAGAAACTCTCATTATACAGGAACAAGTAATGGAATGTTCATAGCTTAACCCAGAAGTTGAAGGAGAAATGTGAAAATCTCTTACAGGGGGGTAAGATAGATAGTCTAGAGTCGTTAATGGAAAGTAAAGAAAAAGAAATATCAAAGCTTAAAGAATTGCCTAAGCATTTAAAATATGTTTTTCTTGAAGAGAAAAAATAAAACCCCGTAGTTATTAATGTAGAATTGAGCGTAGATGAAGAATTTCTTTTAGTAGAAGTTTTGAAAAAATGCAAAGAGGCAATAGGATGGGGTTTGAGTGATATTAAGGGAATTGGCCCTTCAACATGTATGCATAAAATAATCTTAGAAGAGGGAGAAAAACCAAGAAGAGAGGCACAACGAAGATTAAATACCAATATGCTAGAGGTAGTAAAAAAGGAAATTTTAAAATTGCTACCCGAGGGAATTATTTACCCAGTTGTAGATAGTGAATAGGTAAGCCTGATACATGTGGTGCCAAAGAAAAGTGGCATAACAGTGATTGAAAATGATAAGGGAGAGCTAGTGCCAACAAGGGTAACAACCGGGTGGCGGATGTGCATTGATTATCCAAAATTAAATGCCGCCACCAAAAAGGATTATTTTCCTCTTCCTTTTATTGACCAAATGCTGGATAAACTTACAGGACACAAATTCTATTATTTTCTTGATGGACTTTCAGAGTATTACCAAGTGGCAATTGCACATTAGGACCAATCGAAGACCACATTCACATGCCCTTTTGGAACTTTTGCTTGTCGAAGAATGCCCTTTAGATTATGCAATGCACCAGGAAATTTTCAAAGGTGCATATTGTCAATTTTCTCGGATATGATTGGCGATTTTATTGTGGTATTTATGAGACTTTTTAGTATTTGGATCATCTTTTGATGATTGCTTAAATAAATTGACCAAAGTACTTGCATGTTGTATTGAATGTCATTTAACTCTCAGCTGGGAAAAAGTCATTTTATGACAGAAAGTGGCATTGTGCTAGGTGATGTGGTGTCAAATCTTGGAATTGAAGTCGACAAAGCAAAATTGATGTTATTCAAAATTACCACCACCAAGCAATGTAAAGGCAATTAGGAGTTTTTTAGGACATGCCGGTTTTTATAGAAGGTTTATTAAAGATTTTTCAAAAATAAGTAAACCTCTCTGCACTTTACTTACCAAAGATGTTTCCTTCATTTTTGATGATGCTTGTCTCGACGCCTTTCAAACTTTGAAAGAGAAACTAACCACGACACCAATCGTAATTGCTCCTGATTGGTCTTTACCATTTGAAATTATGTGTGATGCATCTGACCGAGCTGTTGGTGCAATTTTAGGCCAAAGAATTGATAAAATGCTCCATGTGATTTATTACGCCATTCTAACATTGAATGATGTGCAGGTTAATTACACAACAACCGAAAAAGAATTATTAGCTGTGGTTTTATCACTGGATAAATTTAGATCTTATATTGTGGGTTCTAAAGTGATTGTACATTCAGATCATGCAGCTTTACGACATCTGTTGACAAAGCAACAAGCGAAACCTCGGTTGATTCGGTGGATTTTAATGCTTCAAGAATTTAATATGGAAATAAAGGACCAAAAGAGAAGTGAAAATGTGGTCGCAGACCATCGTCTCGTTTAAAAATAACAGAAGAAACAATTAACAAGCATGAACAAATTGTGGACACTTTTCCAATTGAAAATTTATTTAAAATTTCTTCAGTACCTTGGTTTGCTGATATTGTGAATTATTTAGTTTGTGAAATGCTCCCACCGAACATTTGTTACCAAGAAAAGAAAAGGTTTTTACCATCATGCAGAAGCTACTTCTGGGACGAATCATGCCTTTTTCGATCATGCAAAGATGAAATCATAAGGCGATTGTCCCAGAATATGAGCAACAAAGTGTACTAACCTTTTGCCATGAACTTCATTGCGGAGGACATTTTTGACGGACGCAAGACTGCTAACAAAATTATCCAATCTGGTTTGTATTGCCATCCTTATTTAAAGATGCACGTTATTTTTGTGTTCAGTGCTATAGGTGTCAACGAACTGGTAATATCGAAAAAAGAAATGAGATGCCCCTCACGATCAATTTGGTCGTAGAAATTTTTGATGTATGGGGAAATGATTTTATGGGACCATTCACTAATGTTGGAATATTTATTCCACATATTCATAAATAATGCTTTGATGATTAAAGTTGCTAAACAAAACAAAACAACATAGAGGCGAAGCAAATCAACGAAGCAGACGAAGACGCAAAAAGTTGCAATCTGGACTTATTTAGCGCACGCTACATATAAAGGCTAGCGCACGCTAACGGGAGTTATCTACAGAACAGACGAGTTCGAAGTTACCTGAAGTGAAGTCATATGATGAAGATAGCGCACGCTACACATGTTTACTAACGCACACTATCGAGTCCATATTACCGTTGTAAAGATATTCAAACTCAGAATGACGTATGCAGTGAAGTAAGCTTAGCGCACGCAACAGATGATATTTAGCGCACGCTAAATATCAGTTTGAATTCAATACAATCAATCTGTTGGGAAGATTCTGATGCAAAGTCAAAAAGTATTAACTGATATATGATGCATGCAATGATGCAAGATTAGCGCACGCTACAAGGAAGTGTTAGCACACGCTAACTGTCATGGACAGTAGCCACTGGACTGAAACTGGAAATAGTTAACGTACGTAACATGGAGATCATAACGTACGCTACAGGCAAAATGAGCGATAGCGCACGCTAAGAAGAAGAGCTAGCGCATGCTAGCAGGTCAAAAGTCAGCAATGGCTAGTTTGATGAAGAAGGCTATAAATACCACATCCTTGGTATCAAACCATACAACAACTTCAAGCAAACGATACATTCATCAGAGATTGATATACTTACATTGTTGTTGTTGTAATATCCGGTTGTAATTCAGTCATTATCATTCAGTAATTATCGTTCAGTAATTGTCACTCAGTAATTTTCACTCATTAATGATCATTTGTCACTCATATTCAATCATTGTATTCACCGTTCAGGGTAATTGTATCGTGTATCAATCGTCATTCATCATCAATCTAGTTGGAGAATTGTGCCGTGTTTATCATCTTTGTCATCTTCATAGTGGGCTGTGTGTGAGGAGTAGCGCACGCTATGAACTCTCTTTAGTGCGCGCTAATTGAGTTCAGGTAGCGCACGCTACCTCTCAACACTAGCGCACGCTAATGTAGTTCGAGTAGGCAGTCCAGAAGGCACTGGACTGCAGTTAGGTTGTAAGTAGCGCACGCTAAGAATGGTAAGTGGCGCGCGCTAGTAGGTCGGAGTAGCGCACTCTATGCAGTCGGTGTAGCACGCGCTAAGGCCGGATCAGGCAGAGTCCAGTGGCTACTGGACTGATTAGGAATAATTCCTAGCGCACGCTACGAGTAGATTAGCATACGCTAATCGGTGTCTGTAGCGCACGCTGATTTTTGTGAGCAGCGCATGCTATCCCGATCAGATCAGAGAACAGGAGGTTCTGTACTTCAGTACTGGGCACCAGATAAATCGTTAGCACACGCTAACATTTTGAGTTAGCGCACGCTAAGTATACGGTTGTAGCGCACGCTACAAAAGGTACGTAGTGCACGCTACCATTGCGATCAGAGGGTACTGGACTACCCAGCACACCCGTTAGCGCACGCTACGCACATGATCTAGCACACGCTAACTGGGATTTGCTATATATTGGACAGTGCAGTCCGTTTCGTCATTTCATCATCCCACTTCATTGCTTCGGCGGTATTGGGCGATTCCGGGCTATTTGGAGAGTGTTCTTCGAGGTGCAATCAACAATCATCATCTTCAAGCTTATCATTCGGATTAATCATCATTTCATCATCCCCATCACATCAAATAAAGGTAATAACCTCTTGGATCTAGTATTTCAGATTTTGGGCATTTTCCTTCCGATTTCTTCGTGTAAGCTTGGATTGTTGTTGGAATATGTTAGATATAGATTATCTACCTTGGATAGATGTATTCCTACGGATTTAATAGCATATATTTCGGATTTCACGAACTGTTGGGGGTTTGAATCAAGAACACTTTGGGGTTGACTTTGATATTTTTGGGGGTTTTCGATTAGATGTTGTCGTTAACTCGAATTGTGGATTCCTATGGGATTATTGATATCATTGAAGTTGTTTTGTTGGTTTGAAATACTCATTTTGGAGTTGGTTTCGATATATTCGGGATTGGATATTATCAAAGGATGTGTGTTTGCTAAATGTTCGCTAGAATGCCTCAATGAGTTTGGATATTGTTGTATCGATGTTTGAGTCGGTTATAATCGTGTTTGATTCGTATATTGAGCATTGTTGGTAATTGTCATTCAAGGTTGTTCGAGCGACCGACATCCCTTTTTGGACGTTGTTCGAGGAAGGACATTCATCACCGATTGAGTAAGTTAATTCTTACTCGGTTAAAAGGATTTTCATTCCTTTGGTTGTTGTTCATTCATAATCATAATTCATTCATAATGTATTAACCGTATTGAGAATTGTAATTGTCAAATAATCACTTCATTCACGAGGAACGACGGTTCTAATCATTTCATTGAGCTATCATCCATTTCACTATCATTTCATCTCGGTGAGTCATTCTTGACTTTGTCGGATTGTTATTCATTATTATTCTTCATGGTCATTCTGGGTTCATATTGCGTGGCCGGGTGGGGATGTGTGGAATTTTTAGTCGGGCACGTGATAGTCATGTGATTGGGTTCACCGACACATTGGACTGTGCACACGGTAATGTACCTCCGTGAGACTAATTAGGTACAAGGGCGGGTGTGTCCGGAAACTCGTCTTGTGAACTTGCACATACCATTATGGGCGTACTATGATGCCTCTCTCCAGCGTCATTTCATAATTAAGATATATTATGATTGTGTTTATTCAACTCTTGAGGATTGTTGTTCTGTGTAACTGACCCCGTTGGGGGATGTTGTTTTCAGGTCATGGCAAGGCTAAGGCACGGGAAGAGAACGCTGAAGGCGAGGAGTCCCAGTGATACTAGTAGGGGGCCCCAATCCTTTTATTCACTCGTGTTTTCTTTGTTTTATTTCCGCTGCAGACTTCCATTTGGATATTCATTTCATTCAGTGTTGTATATTTTATCTTCATATAAAATATACATGTATTCGGTATTATCTTGGGTGTGTTGTAATGAAACTCCGCATCGGAGTGATTGATGATATATTATGGTTCGGTACTACAATTATATTATTTAATTCATTAATTTTCATTCGCCTGGTGGGTCCCAGTCGGGGGTCCATGGAACTGTAATATCCGCCTAGTTTCGGGTGTTATAGAGTTGGTATCGGAGAGTGGGTTTGAATACTACCTTCCGAGTCATATCTCATTTGAAATCATCATTCACCAGACTAGTATCATTGTACTTTCACATCACGTGTGACCTGTGCAAGAGCCGAGCCCCTCAGACCAAAAAATAGTAAGATTTCTGACGCCGTGGTATAATTTCTGACAATAAGAATCACTCATTCATCATTTAACTGTCAACAATCCTCATTCATCATTTTCATTTGTGATCAAGTCGATCATGTTAATTCATTAATCACTCAGTTCATTTCATTGTTCAGTTGTTGGTCTTGAGGATCATATCATTAATTTTGTTAACTTGTTCAAGATAATCATTTCAAGAATTTCATCAGATAATCACGTCACTTCAGTTGATCATTCATGTAATCATTGTGTTTGAGCGCGTATGCTCATTTTCATCATTTCATAATGTAATCATACTGTGATACTCATGAGAGATATATAATTATCATATGACTTTCCACTTCAGTATGGAAAGAGCTGGCAGAGGACGCGGGGGAAGAGGCCGTGGTGCGGGCCGAAACCCAAGAGCTCGTGTGAATACATGCGCTAATGCAAGGAATAATGCTAATTCATCGAGCAGTGACGCTGCCACTCATTCACCTGGACGTAATCATTCACTATCAAGGAGTCGTACCCGGGACACAGCTCCGTCAGAAGGTGTTCGGGTTGATCCACTCGCTTTTGTGCAGGGCATGATGGCCCAAATGACTTAGATGGCACAACTGATGGAGACGATGCATAACTCAACTATTCAAAATCAACAGGCTCCTCCGCCGACACCTCAGAGACAAGAGAGGGGTGTGAGCAGTATCATTAGCGACATCTCTCGCCAGAGACCATCTACCTTCGAGGGCTCATCTGAGCCGGAGGATATCATTCACTGGCTTGAGCATTTCGAGAAACTGTTTGCTATGGTGGACTGTCCTGAGGGACACAAAGTTTCAGTTGCGGCTTACTATCTTGGTAAGGGCGCACATTCATGGTGGTTATCGTTGAAGTCCACCGATAGATCTTGTACTTGGGATCAATTCAGGACTCTCATGATGAAGAGGTATTATCCGGCCCCACTCAGGGAGGCCAAGTTGTCAGAATTACTCACTCCCGACCTCTTAGAGACGATGATGTTCTAGCCATCGCCGAGAAATTTCAGGAGCTACTTCCTTTCGCCTCATCTATTATTCACTCTGAGGCGGACAAGATCAAGTATTTCAGCAAGAGGTTGAAGCCTCGTATGCGGATGCAGTTGCTTAATCACAATTGCACCACTCTGGACGAATTCATTGAGAAAGCTCTTACTTATGAGCTTACTGCTAAGGAGATTGCTAAGCAACAACCTTCATCTGCTGGCAAGAAGTCTAAGAATCGTAATCAGTCTCACGGCAGCCAAGACACTTTCAAAAAACCCCGTGCGGGCTCTACTTTTTCTGAGCGACCTCCTATGGCGCCTAGACCTGTGGAATCTCAGTCACGAGCGGCCAGTTCGGCCATCTCCTATTTCAACTGTGAAGAACAGGGTCATTTCAGCACCAAGTGTCTGAGGCAGACTGTCACGTGCCATAACTGTGGGATTGCTGGGCATAAGGCCCGTTTTTGCCGAAGAGACTCTAAACCTACTCCGGCGTCATCTCAGGACCCGAGACATTCAGCAGTACAGAATCAGGCCACTCAGTCCGCGTCGTTCAATATGAAAGGAGCAAATATAGGCGGAGCCAAGAGCTATCAGACGAGTTACCTGGTTTGCCTCCACAGAGAGATGTGGAATTCACGATTGAGTTGGAGCCCGGTATGTCCCCGATATCGAAAGCACCGTACCAGATGGCCCCGACCGAAATGAAGGAGTTGAAGAATCAATTATAGGATTTGACCGAGAAGGGTTATATTCGACCGAGTGCATCCCCGTGGGGAGCACCAGTGTTATTTGTCAAGAAGAAGGATGGTTCGTTCCGCTTGTGTATTGATTACCGGGAATTGAACCGGGTGACGATCAAGAATAAGTATCCTCTACCCCGTATCGATGATCTTTTGGATCAACTTCAGGGAGCTTTAGTATTTTCCAAGATCGACTTAAGATCTGTATATCATCAGTTGCGAATTCGAGAGTCGGATATCGCAAGGACGACATTCTGAACACGCTATGGTCATTATGAGTTTGTGGTAATGCCGTTTGGGTTAACTAATGCACTTGCGGTATTCATGGAGTTAATGAATTGGGTTTTCATTGACTTTTTGGATCAGTTCGTGGTTGTCTTTATTGATGACATTTTAATTTATTCTCGTGACCGGGAGGAGCACGAGTTTCACCTTCATCAGGTACTCGACGTGTTGAGACGAGAGCAACTTTTTGGAAAGTTTTCCAAATGTGAATTTTGGATGTCCGAAGTGACGTTTCTCGGATAGCGCGCGCTAGTAGGTCGGAGTAGCACACGCTATTCAGTCAGTGTAGCGTGCGCTAAGGCCGGATCAGGCAGAGTCCAGTGGCTACTGGACTGATTAGGAATAATTCCTAGCGCACGCTACGAGTATTTTAGTGTACGCTAATCAGTGTCTGTAGCGCATGCTGATTTTTTTGAGTAGCGCACGCTATCCTGATCAGATCAGAAAACAGGAGGTTCTGGACTTCAGTACTGGGCACCAGATAAATCGTTAGTGCACGCTAACATTTTGAGTTAGCGCACGCTAAGTATATGGTTGTAGCGCACGCTACAAAAGGTACGTAGCGCATGCTACCGTTGCGATCAAAGGGTACCGGACTACCCAGTACACCCGTTATCACACGCTACGCACAGAAGCTAGCGCACGCTAACTGGGATTTGCTATATATTGGACAGTGCAGTCCATTTTGTCATTTCATCATCCCACTTCATTACTTCGGCAGTTTTCGGCGATTCCGGGCAATTTGGAGAGTGTTCTTCGAGGTGCAATTAACAATCATCATATTCAAGCTTATCATTCGGATTAATCATCATTTCATCATCCGCATCACATCAAATCAAGGTAATAACCTCTTGGATCTAGTATTTCAGATTTGGACATTTTCCTTCTGATTTCTTCATGTAAGCTTGGATTGTTGTTGGAATATGTTAGATATGGATTATCTACCTTGGATAAATGTATTCCTACGGATTCAATAGCATATATTTCAGATTTCACGAACTGTTGGGGGTTTGAATCAAGAACACTTTGGGGTTGACTTTGATATTTTTGGGGGTTTTTGATTAGATGTTGTCGTTAACTCGAATTGTGGATTCCTATGGGATTATTGATATCATTGAAGTTATTTTGTTGGTTTGAAATACTCATTTTGGAGTTGGTTTCGATATATTCGGGATTGGATATTATCAAAGGATGTGTGTTTGCTAAGTGTTCGCTAGAATGCCTCAATGAGTTTGGATATTGTTGTATCGACGTTTGAGTCGGTTATAATCGTGTTTGATTAGTATATTGAGCATTGTTGGTAATTGTCATTCAAGGTTGTTCGAGCGACCGACATCCCTTTTTGGACGTTGTTCGAGGAAGGACATTCTTCACCGGTTGAGTAAGTTAATTCTTACTCGGTTAAAAGGATTTTCATTCCTTTCGTTGTTGTTCATTCATAATCATAATTCGTTCATAATGTATTAACCATATTGAGAATTGTAATTGTCAAATAATCACTTCATTCATGAGGAACGATGGTTCCAATCATTTCATTGAGCTATCATTCATTTCACTATCATTTCATCTCGGTGAGTCATTCTTGACTTTGTCGGATTGTTATTCATTATTATTCTTCTTCATGGTCATTCTTGCCCATATGACCTTCTGGGTTCATATTGCCTGGACGGGTGGGGATGTGTGGAATTTTTAGTCGGGCACGTGATAGTCATGTGATTGGGTTCACCGACACATTGGACTGTGCACACGGTAATGTACCTCCGTGAGACTAATTAGGTACAAGGGCGGGTGTGTCCGGACACTCGTCTTGTGCACTTGCACATACCATTACGGGCGTACTATAATGCCTCTCTTCAGCGTCATTTCATAATTAAGATATATCATGATTGTGTTTATTCAACTCTTGAGGATTGTTGTTACGTAATCGACCGCTGGGGATTTTGTTTTCAGGTCATGGCAAGGCTAAGGCACGGGAAGAGAACGCTGACGGCGAGGAGTCCCAGTGATACTAGTATGGGGCCCCAGTCCTTTCATTCACTCGTGTTTTCTTTGTTTTATTTCCATTGCAGACTTCCATTTGGATATTCATTTCATTCAGTGCTGTATATTTTATCTTCATATAAAATATATATGTATTCGGTATTATCTTGGGCGTGTTGTAATGAAACTCCTCATCGGAGTGATTGATGATATATTGTGGTTCGGCACTACAATTATATTATTTAATTCATTAATTTTCATTCGCCTGGTGGGTCCCAGTCGGGGGTCCACGACATTGTAATATCCGCCTAGTTTGGGGTGTTACAGTTGTGATATTGAGCTTATATTGTTAGTTTGAGTGTTTATACATTCAACATATACACGATAGGTAAAAGAAAAGATACGATTGGATTTGGTGTTATTAGGATCAAGGATCCAGCATTATTAGAATCGCAATCGATATCTTCGTGAGGTTTATCTAGTACCGATATAACGCTAGAGTGGTTGATTCCTTGTCCAATAGAAAAATGAAAACGGTTTAACTTGGACCAACACAAAGACAAGTACGAGTGGTTTATCGCGGACCAATTGAAGACGTGATTGTAACGGTTATCCCTCGACCGATAGACGAGAGGTGTAGAGGTTTTGATCTTCATCCTATAGAAAAAGATACAGCGAGAGAGGACGAAGGCACATTTGGCCGAACCTCTATAGATCCTTGTGTGATTTATTTTCCGCACTTTATATTTACGCTTCCGCATACCGATATTGCTCCAACAATTGGTATCGGAGCGGTACCTCCAATAAGCGGCTTAACATCCGAGGAGTTGATCCAAATGGCATTTCAATATGCTCCAGTCGAAGGCCTTGCTCTCAATCGACCACCATTCTTTGATGGCTCGAACTTTATGACGTGGAAGAAAAAGATGTCAATATTCATCCAAGCATATAACATCGAGCTTTGGAAGGTGATATGCCTTGGTCCGAAAATTCCAACGAAATCCGACGGTACACTTAAATCTTTTGAAGAATATGATGATGTGGATTGGAGAAATTATCATTATAATTGTAAGGCAACTCAACTTCTTTATTGTACCTTAAATCCGGAAGAACACAACCGTATATCATCGTGTGATAGTGCCAAAGAAATTTGGAAAATGCTTGAGGTAACACACGAAGGTACGTCTCAAGTCAAGGAGACGAAAATAAACATGCTCCTTCACGAATATGAACTATTTCAAATGAAGGACGATGAATCCATCACTATAATGCTCGACCGATTTTCGGTCATCACAAATAGATTAGCATGTTTCGGAAAACTACTTTCGAGTAGTGAGAAAGTAAAGAAAATTCTCTATGACGCATGCAATGACGCAAGGTTAGCGCACACTACAAGGAAGTGTTAGTGCACGCTAACTCTCATGGACAGTAGCCACTGGACTGAAACCGGAAATAGTTAACGTACATAACATGGAGATCATAACGTACGCTACAGGCAAAATGCGCGATTGCGCACGCTAAGAAGAAGAGCTAGCACACGCTAGCAAGTCAAAAGTCAGCAACGGCTAGTTTAGTGAATAAGGCTATAAATACCACATCCTTGGTATCAAACCATACAACAACTTCAAGAAAATGATACATTCATCAGAGATTGATATACTTACATTGTTGTTGTGATATTGAGCTTATATTGTTAGTTTGAGTGTTTATACATTCAACATATACACGAGAGGTAAAAGAAAAGATACGATTGGATTCGGTGTTATTAGGATCAAGGATCCGGCATTATTAGAATCGTAATCGATATCGTCGTGAGGTTTATCTAGTACTGATATAAAGCTAGAGTGGTTTATTCCTTGTCCAATAGAAAATGAAACCGGTTTAACTTGGACCGACGCAAAGACAAGTACGAGTGGTTTATCATGGACCAATTGAACATGTGATTGTAATGGTTATCCCTCGACCGATAGAAGAGAGGTTTAGAGGTTTTGATCTTCATCCAATAGAAAAAGATACAGCGAGAGACGACGTAGGCACGTTTGGCCGAACCTCTATAAATTCTTGTGTGATTTATTTTCCGCACTTTATATTCACGCTTCCGCACAACGGCGCAAATACCGATATTGCTCCAACAACTAAATATGGAAATTTCAAGTACATTCTTCCAGTCGATTACGTGTCCAAGTGGGTTGTTGAGTCAATCCCCACAAGGACTAATGATGCTAATATTGTTGTTACGTTTGTACAGGAATATATAATCAGCCGTTTCGGATTCCCCAAGGCAATAATTAGTGATGGGGGATCCCAATTTTGCAACAAGATATTTGACAAGATTATGGCCAAAAATGGCATAAATCATAAAGTTGCAACCCCCTACCATCCACAAACATCGGGTCAGGCTGAAACAAGCAACCGACAGATAAAAGGGATCCTGGAAAAAATTGTGCGCCCAACTCGAAAAGACTGGGCTGATAAATTGGTCGATGCACTTTGGGCATACCCAACAACATACAAGAGTCCATTAGGAATGAGCCCCTAACGTTTAGTCTATGAAAAACTTGTCATCTTCTAGTTGAAATCGAACATAAAGCTTATTGGGCAATTAAGGTTGTTTCAATGGAATTGAAAGAAGCGGGACAGGAAAGACTGCTCTAAATGTCTGAATTAGATGAGTTAAGAAATGAAGCGTACGAGAACTCTCGGATCTACAAAGACAAAGTCAAGAGACTTCATGACCGGAAACTTAACCTCAAGTACCTTGGACCAAGTACGAAAGTACTTTTATTTAATTCTCGCTTGCAATTGTTTCCAGGTAAGCTAAAAACACATTGGACGGGACCCTTTGAGGTTGAGGAAGTATATCTATATGGAATAATTAGACTGATAAATCCACGCACCAAAGAGTCATTTCAGGTGAATGGACACAACGTGAAGCCTTATTTGGAAAATCAGCAAATTCCTCACGGAGAGAGCATAACTCTTGGAGAGCCGTCGCACGACAAAAACAGGAAGTCGTTAAGCTAATGACATTAAACGAGCCCTTGTTGGGAGGGAACCCAATTTCTTTATTGCTTTTCTAAAAAATAAAAAAATAAATAAAAAAAACGATGATGAAAACTCCCAAAAAACTGACCCGTGTTTATAACCGGGTTACCTATTAAAAAATCACTGTACGACACGGCCGAAGACACGGCGCAAACTGGACCGTTTTTCAGCGTCATGTCAATTTTCGAAAAAAATTGCTGTATAACATGACGCTAGACACGACGCAACCTGGGCTGTTTTCCAGCGCCATGTCCTGGCAGAGAGGTTTTTAAAACAAGTCGGCCCTTCCTCCTCCTCATTCTCTCTTCACCCTACCTCCGGCCCCTTCTCCTACAAATCCAAAACTTTCATTTTTTTCTTCTTTAGATTAGGTTGTTTCATTAAAAAAACACCACAATCAACCTCCTTTCATCATATCAATTATGATTTTTTGCATAAAATCATCATCAAAGCAACAATGATGACTAGGACGCACAAGCGACGTGCTGTAGCCCATGACCATCTTCCTCTGCCACCAAGAGCAATAATTCTCAAACAGAGCATACCACATGCGCCTTTGATGCTATACGCTTTACTAGGCCAACAATGCAGAATGGTTTGAGCAACATGCTCATTTCAAACTTCTAGCCGAGTGATATATCGCACCGGAAGTTGAAGATAAATTAAACCTATCCTAATTTTTCAGTCACTTGCATTGGGAAAATGCCTTGAACCTCCCAGATCATTACTACGAGGAATTTGTGTGTGAATTCTACGCCAACGTAGAAGCAAAAGGCAAATATGACTACATTATTTGATGCACGGTTAGGGGGACATCAGTTGTGGTCACTGAGAGCTCGATCAATCACTTGCTCCACACTCCGGATGAGGGCGAAAAAGTAAATTTCAGAGAAGATTTTAATACCCCAAAAGGACATGCTTGGACCACTAGTAGTGCCATGGCGCGTTTTGGCATTCAGTACACTCCTTCCCAATAAGATGGAATGAAGATCGGGACCTTATCATTCTCCGCACCGCCTCATTTTATACCTTCTCGGCACGAATGTTCGTCCTCGTTCAAGTGGTAAGAACGAGGTGCGAGTTGGTGATTTGTACTTTTTGGATAAAATGGTGAATGGGCTAGGCGCTATATAGGGGTTGAACTATGGGAGTGTCATATACAATCACATGCGTGATTTCCTCTGAAATAATAGCCCCAACCACTCCATTCCATTTCCCCGGTTGATCACATTGATATTCGAGCAGGCGGACGTTGACTTCTCATATGCCAACCGGACTGAAATAAAAGACCAGGATAAATTGAGGCTACCATATGTAGCTGAATGGATATTAAGTTCGAAGAGGATCCGCAGCACGACAAGGAGACACATTCTCCGACTGACAGAGATGATGGAGAGAGCCCTTCACGAGATCCCACCACATCCGCCATCCGAGCCATCACCACAAGTCCCAGTCTCTTCTCCGTCACATATGGGAGGCAATCAGCTGCATCAAGGAAGACCAAGAGGTCATTAAAATCGAGCTAAAAAGGTGAATGGCCGCCTAGATCGATCAGACGCACAGATGGCGCGTATTCAGCAACATTTCGGCATAAGACCACCATCACCTCCACCCTGGCCATCGGCTTAGTTTTATGTTTGTGTTATTTTCTGACTTCTTTTTTTGGCTTGTTTAGACTATATTTTGCTATTTGCGTATTTTCTTTTTCTTTGAAATTATGGATTTTTCGTTATTTATTTACTTCTTTAAACATGGTTTTCTACTTTTGTTATTGTTCAAGTTCTTTTTAGATATTGCTCCGAGGATTGAATGATCCGTATCACATGACAGGGGAGTCCTTTTTCTTTTTCTATTTCTGCTGTTTGTAAGAAAGAAGGATGAGTCACTTTGGATGTGTATAGATTACAGAGAGATGAATCGACTCATGGTGAAGAACAAGTACCCACTATCGAGAATCGAGGATCTATTCGATCAGTTGAGGGGAGCCGTAACCTTTTCAAAGATTGGTTTATGGTCAGGGTACCACCAACTGAAGATTAGGGAGTGTGACATTCCCAAGATGGCTTTCAGAACCCGTTATAGACATTTTGAATTTGTAGTGATGCCATTTGGTCTGAGTAATGCACCGGCAGTCTTTATGGATTTGATGAACAGGGTGTTCCAACTTTACTTAGATAAGTTCCTGATCGTCTTTATAGACGACATCTTGGTGTATTCTAAGGACAAGGAACAACACCAAGAGCATTTTAGGATTACATTGGAGACACTTCACAAGGAGAAGTTGTATGCCAAGTTCAAGAAATGTGAGTTTTGGTTAAACAGAGTTGGATTCCTTGGACATGTGGTGACTTCAAAAGGAATTAAGGTAGATCCCGATAAAGTTATAGCAGTGAGTAGTTGGGGCGTACCCAAGAATGCGAGCGAAGTTCGCAGCTTTCTGGGCCTAGCTGGCTATTATAGAAGATTTATCGAAGGATTTTCGAAAATCGCCACTCCTATGACCCAGTTAACAAGTATATGCGTGAGGTTTGATTGGAGTGACAGGTGCGAAGAAAGTTTTCAAAAGTTGGAAAGGAGATTAACCACGGCACCAGTATTAACGATTCCTGATCCGACAGAAGACTTTGTTATTTATGGTGATGCCTCAAAGCAGGGGTTGGGTTATGTCCTGATGTAACATGGTAAAGTAGTAGCCTATGCATCGAGATAGCTTAAACCACATGAGTTGAACTATCCAACGCATGATCTGGAGTTAGCTTCTGTAGTACATGCGCTGAAAATTGGGCGTCACTATCTCTACGAAGGGAAGTGTGAGATATACACAGACCATAAAAGTTTGAAATATCTTTTCACATAGAAGGATCTTAACATGAGACAAAGACGATGGTTAGAATTGGTGAAGAACTATGATTGTACTATCCATTACCATCCGGGTAAGGCTAATGTGGTAACTGATGCCTTGAGTCAGAAGACTAGAGACGAGTTAGCTTGCTTGACCGACCAGGAGAGTTTGATAAAAGAGTTATCCGAATTGAGGATTGAGGTAGTTGAGTCTTCAAAGAGTTCGAAATCAATCCTATCATCCTTGGTCTTGCAACCAAATTTGAGGGATAAGATCAAGGAGGCTCAACCACGTGATAAGTTCTTGTGTAAGATGAAAGATCGAGCACAAGATGGGAGTATTGAGAAATTTATCATTGCCGCAGATGATGTTTTGACTTATGATGGGAGGTTATGTATTCCTAAGGATCCATCCCTTAGGAAGCAAATTCTTGAATAAGCTCACAATGCACCATACTCCGCTCACCCGGGAGGTACAAAGATGTACCACAACCTGAAGAAGTTTTTTTGGTGGAGAGGAATGAAACGGGACATTGGTGTATTTGTGAAGAGGTGTATGATATGTCAGCAGGTGAAGGCAGAACACCAACAGCCAGGAGGTTTACTTCAACCGTTGGAAATCCCAGAATGGAAATGAGAGCATATCACAATGGATTCCGTGGTTGGTCTGCCACAAACCGTGAGGAAGAATGATGCTATCTAGGTGATAGTAGATTGTTTGACGAAGTCATCTCATTTTCTACCTGTGAGGATGACTTACAGTATGGAACAATATGCAAAGATTTATATTCGGGAGATTGTGAGGTTACATGGCGTTCCAGTGTCGATCGTCTCAGATAGAGATCCGCGATTTACATCGAAATTTTGGAAGAGTCTGCAGAGTGCATTGGGCACTAAATTGAATTTCAGTACTGCATATCATCCGCAAACCGATGGTCAATCTGAACGGACTATCAAGACACTTGAAGATTTTTTGAGGGCATGTTTTCTTGATACTGTATTATGCCTTTAGTAGGGTTTGCTTATAACAATAGTTACCAAGCGACTATACAAATGGCCCTGTATATGGCTCTGTATGGAAGGAAATGTCGATCGCCTCTTTGTTGGAGTGAGGTTGGAGAAGGAAAAATTTTGGGTCCCGAATTGATCGGACAGACTGTAGAGAAGATAGCCGAAATGAGAAGTAAAATTAAGACTTCCCAGGATCGACAGTGTAATATCCGCAATTTCGAATTTCGGTAATTTTCTTTTTTCGGAGGAAGTTCGTTTTGACAACCCTATCATGACCGTTTCGTCATTCCGAGAATGATTAATTCTGCACTTTTTGTCATCCGAGTTCGTTTCGGTGTCGTTTTGTTGAGTTCCGTGTCCTTAATCGACTTTTTCACGTGGGAGTTCGACTTTGTAAAGTCACCATTAATTCTTGGAAACTCCAAAGATTCTTAATCTTTGCAATATTATAGAACATCGAGTTAGCTTTCCAATGGTTCAAACGGTGAGTCAATCGGAGTCTGGACGAGAGAGTTATGGTCGTTTTAGCTCACCTGCTCATTTTTCAGTTATTGGCCGATCACTGCCGACCGAACTCGGCCGTGTCGTACGACACGGCCCGTGCCGTACTCGTCCGGAAATGCCGAAGTCTCTGCCCACAGGACTCGACCGTGTCGTTTGGCACGGCCGAGTCGAACTCTTCCGGATAAGCCAGAACCGACTGCCGACACGCCCGACTGTGTTCCAGGACACGGTCGAGTCATGCCGAGTCGTTGTCGGACGGGTCACTATCGGAAGGCCCTCCGCGCCGCGACCGTGTCAAGCAGGACACGGTCGAGTCCCTGTCGGCCATCTGTGCGACACGACCGTGCCGATCGGCACGGGCCGTGTCCGGCACCGCCGTCAACACCAAAAAAGTCATATATTGAGCAGATCAGCTCATTTCTTTCCCTTTTCTTCACCTACAACCGAGAGAGAGCTTGAGGGAGGGTTTTTCCTTCACAAATCATTTGAGTGTTTGATTTTCTTCATCTCCTTTCGATCGTGAAGCCCGGACAATCAATCCAACGCGTGTTCTACGGATCTTAGTACTTGAATCTCCGAAGGTACCATCTCTAGAACCCTACTTTCGAATAATTGGGGATTTTGGGGTTTTTGTCCGATTCTTTCCGTTTTGTTGATAGATTCTTGATGAATATGATTAATCTTGTTGCTATCATAAATTTTCCTACGGATTCAGAGTATATTTTCATAGTTTTGCGGAATCGAGAGGGTTTGGTTGTGGTCCTCCCTCGTTATTATTTTGTGCGAATATACACGAATCGTAGGCGGGTTTTCGGGTGTATTCCATTTCCGTATTCGACTAGAGTTGGTTGTAATTATGTTCTTCGAATCGTTAGGTTTGGTTCCGTTGATTCCTAGTGTTCGTCGGTGATTATCCTTTCCATTCGTTGCGTCATAAAAATATTCAAGGCAAGTATTTTTGGAAACCTTTATGCTTAACGTGAAATGGTAATGTATATTGTGTGTGCTTTACTCACCTCGGGAGGGTCCGACGGGGCCTCGAGGGAATCTATGGCTTCGTCCTGTATTCATGAGTTTGATTCGCTATCCAGCTCGGGAAGGTCCTTGGAGGCCTCGAGTGGGATTCGTGGCTTCGTCCCGGTCCTAGGTGACGTGTGGTGCTTGACTTGTTTTATGAATGTGGCCAGCTCGGGAGGGTCCTTAGAGGCCTCGAGTGGGATTCGTGGTTTCATCCCGGTCCTAGGCAAATTAATTATGACTGTTTGTTTCCGGAAAAGACATGTCTTGTTTTGGTTTTCGAAATTATATTGGTGCATGTACTATGAAATGTGTAAGCGATTGGTTTGCCTTGATTACTTGTACTAGCGTAATTGCTAACCCCTCTGGGGACCCGTTGTCGGGGAAATTCTTGTTATGGATTTCAGGTTATGTTCAGCTAGACGAGCGGGCGCTGGGATGGTATGAGGATGTCAGCCAAGGTTGTTGACATGTGTAATTGAGTCTTGTTATTTCCTACTGTCTCTTTTGATGTGGATGTTTTCCAAATTGTAAACTTATAGATTGTACTCGCGAGTACTTAGGTTTTTCCTTTCGGATTGTGATTGGTATTCGTTGGAGTTACTGTATTTGTCGGTTGATGTTTATTATGCCGGTTGTACCGGACGTGTTGTTTTATGTTCTTATTGTTAACAATTGTTTCTTTGCTAACCGAAGCGGTTAGTCGAGTGGTGTTTTCTTGTGTTAGCCTGGTGGGTCCCATGTAGGGGTCCACGGCGCTGTAATACACCTCGAATATCTTGGGGGTGTTACAGAAAATGGTATCAGAGCTCTAGGTTTATGGATATCTAGGCTTGTCGGTTAATTTGGGTCTATTTGCGTTTTGTTTTGCACATTGTCACACCGCTGCCGACATCTCAGTACATCCAGCGCTTGTAAGTTTTCCTTACTCGATCCTCTTGTTTTCTCGTATTGTATTTCCACTTCTTGAACTGTGATTGTCTCTCTCGTACTTATCGTCGAGTTGTTTTTCGATCCATCCGATTCGTGTACTTTTGATTCTAGTATTGCGCAGTCCTTTATCTCTCTGGAGTGTGTGCGCCGTTCTGGGATTGACCGTTTGTCGTTTTGCAAGCCTTCCGTCACCAAACTTCCGAATGTTGATGGGATCATTGGTAATCGAAAGATCCGAGATTTGCTCCGTGGTATATTGTGAGAGGGCTTGACTCTCTAGTCTTTTGTTGTATGACGGAATCTGTGTTTGATAATTGCGATATACTAAATGTATGTTGAGCCGAACGTACTGATGGTTTGGACACCGAGGGGTGCAGTATGATGTGAATGTTTTGAACATTGATATGTTCCGGGAAAGGTGTCGATGGCAGAGTTTGTTGAGAAACTCACATAGATGGTTTCGACATGTGTTCGAATCGGTGTTCATCGCTTATCTTTGTTAAACTTGAAGAGATAAGTTTGACATATGCTTAGAATTAGTGTTTCCGAGGCGCTAGTCAATCGGTGATTTTTGAATGCCGTATATGCGTGTGTTCGAATTGTTAGTACTTGGCTAATTATTATTATTTACAACCAATGTGTTTCTATTAATAATAATACATGCGGCGTGCATGCTTGAAAATTTGTTAGACTTGATCGTATTGTGGGTTTTGAAAAGTGACATGAATTTGGGCGAGCCACCTTGTATTTCCAAATAAAACCTTGTGTCGGTATTTAAAGGTCGTGTATAAAAGTGTTTAGGACATTTTATAAAATACTACCATTGTAAAGCCCTTGTCGTGTTTGAAAGGGTCTTGAAAACGATTTTTAACTTATCGGTTTTATTTTCGAATAACTAGAGTATACGATTTTAAAATCGATTAGCCTGGGAAACCTAGGTGTCGAGTCAAATTGTGTTTGTTGAGTTTTGTCTCGTCGGATTTTGTCGACTTAGTCGCATCGCGACGCGTCGTTTGAAATCATTGGTCGTGATTAGTATCGAGGCGGTCGTCACTTACGTGCGACCTGTGATCTTGTAAGTCTCCCTTCTTTGTGTTGTGCCTCGTGTGACACGAGCTATTTGTATAATTATTTGTTAATTGATGGAATCCTCTTATGGATTTTTATTTCTTGATATGTGGTTATTTGACCCTCATATTTCGTTCATATGAGGAGTAGCGTTGCTGGATTGTGCATGTTTGACTTTATTTCTTTTATCCGCTGCGTGAGTTCTTTTGTAATGGCTTTCGGTATTTTACCGACTGAGTTTTATTTCGAAAACCGATTCCTTTAACCGAGTTTTTGGCATTATGGCCTTGAACATTTTGTCGAAATTCTTATGACGGTATTTAGCATTTTGTAAATGGCTTTTGTGAGTTTTTGAAATATTACAGTCATCGTCTTTTTGGGCGTTTTTGTAAATGGTTTTTAGCCTGGTGGGTTCCGGCGCGAGACCCACGACGCTATAAAGTTTTGTGTAATTACCTGAAGTTTTTGGGCATTCTAGCCCATTGAATTATCTTTGAAAACCTTGAGTATCCTAGAAAATAAATTTCGAGACGTACTTTTAAAATGAATTATTTTCTCGTGATACATCCAAGGTGCCACAACACGTTTCAAAATTTTCTACCTCGAGATATTTTCAATGTTTTAGAAACACTTTTATTTAGACCCGAGGGTCGAATATTCAAAGTTTTCACTAAGAGAAAGTGTCCTCATTTTATCAAATGCGAAATGGTTCTCCAAAGTCTCGATAACGATGTTTCACGTTCGTACTTTTTGAAAGGTGATACTCAAGATCAACCTGTTCTTCTAAATTATTTTCAAAATGAGGTTTTCGTTTTAAAACCTATCCATTCCCGCGTTTGAGGGTGGGTATATATGTATGATGTTCGCGTTGTCGTTATGATGTTTGCTCCCGAGTATGATCGAGTGGTGGCATGAACGCCGAGGCGTTGCCACGCATTTGTTGTGAGAGGTGGGATGTTAGTGTCGAATGTTGCCGCCTCGTAGTGATTTCTACGTTGTCGCGCATGTGCGAGCCGTTAGAGCTTGGTTTGGTATGACCGTGTGCATCGGTGATCGTTGCTATGTTTCGGTTGTTTAATGTCTTGTTACCTTGCTCCTGTTTTTGTGAATTTCGTGGATGAGGTCGGGGTAATACCCATACTATTTTGACTTCGTATTTTCTCTTTCTCCGCCTATCGATTCGCTCGTGTTCGTTGATACCGTCTCGAACTTGTTTTGTATTTCGGGTTCATCATTCGAACGAGCCGTGATCTTGTTTTGGGTCGATCTGGTTGTCGCTGTGACTTTTCCGAGTTCGGTTCGATTCTTGTGAACCTTGTCCTAAGTAACATCTTTTGGTTCTACTAGTTCTTTTATTCGAAGTGGATCGGATTTGGAACTTCGTATTTTCGACTGCCGACTCGTTTATGTTCGTTGACATTTCGAACTTTCCCTATCCCTTGCTTTTGTTGATCGAACGAGTGTGGTATTGTTTTGGAATAACTCGTTTGTCGCCGTGACTTTTCAATCGCTATTCCCTATCCTGTGGATCTTATGGGAATGCATTCCTTGTAGTTCTCACGGATCATCCCGGGAGTTGTTGTTTGAGTTTTATTATCCTTCGTGTTTCGGACATGATTGTTCGATTTTTGTTGTCTCGATCGCTTGTTTGTTCGGTTTTTGTTCTCGTTTGTGATTGTTGAACGTTCGGACTCCTTCGTAATTCCCTTAAGTTCGGGAAATTAGTCTCGCTGATCCTCCAACCCTTGGGCGGTGGAATTCGTATTAGTTCGGCCGATTGGCTCGCGTTTCGATTGATGTACCGCTGGGTTGGTCAATCATACTGACTTTCGTTCGTTGTGTTTTGTGATTGTCGGATAATTGACTTGGCTATATCATCCGTTTGATGACGCTTGTCATTTGTTGGTTTTATTGTATCCCTAACGGCGACGTTGTGTTGGTCGTCGTGGAGCGTGTTTTCACGCCGTATGTCTCTTTGCGTTTCTTGCAGCGTTTTGCCGTTGGGCGGGAGTTTTCTATTTTTGTGTATCTCGTCGACTTTTCCTGGCGGGTATATTGCTCCCCCTACTTGTTTTAAGTTTCGGGACGAAACTTCTTTTAAGGAGGGTAGAATGTAATATCCGCAATTTCGAATTTCGGTAATTTTCTTTTTTCGGAGGAAGTTCATTTTGACAACTCTATCATGACCGTTTCGTCATTCCGAGAATGATTAATTCTGCACTTTTTGTCATCCGAGTTCGTTTCGGTGTCGTTTTGTTGAGTTCCGTGTCCTTAATCGACTTTTTCACGTGGGAGTTCGACTTTGTAAAGTCACCATTAATTCTTGGAAACTCCAAAGATTCTGAATCTTTTCAATATTATAGAACATCGAGTTAGCTTTCCAATGGTTCAAACGGTGAGTCAATCGGAGTCCGGACGAGAGAGTTATGGTCGTTTTAGCTCACCCGCTCATTTTTCAGTTATTGGCCGATCACTGCCGACCGAACTCGGCCGTGTCGCCCGACACGGCCGTGCTGTACTCGTCCGGAACTGCCGAAGTCTCTCCCACAGGACTCGACCGTGTCGTCTGGCACGGCCGAGTCGAACTCTTCCGGATAAGCCTGGACCGATCGCCGACACGCCCGACCGTGTTCCAGACACGGTCGAGTCATGCCGAGTCGCCGTCGGACGGGTCACTATCGGAAGGCCCTCCGCGCCGCGACCGTGTCAAGCAGACACGGTCGAGTCCTGTCGGCGGTATGCGACCGGCGACACGACCGTGCCGATCGGCACGGCCGTGTCGGCAGGCGCCAACCCCTATAAATTCATTTTTGAGCATTTCAGCTCATTTCTTTCCCTTTTCTTCACCTACAACCGAGAGAGAGCTTGAGGGAGGGTTTTTCCTTCACAAATCATTTGAGTGTTTGATTTTCTTCATCTCCTTTCGATCGTGAAGCCCGGACAATCAATCCAATGCGTGTTCTACGGATCTTAGTACTTGAATCTCCGAAGGTAACATCTCTAGAACCCTACTTTCGAATAATTGGGGATTTTGGGGTTTTTGTCCGATTCTTTCCGTTTTGTTGATAGATTCTTGATGAATATGATTAATCTTGTTGCTATCATAAATTTTCCTACGGATTCAGAGTATATTTTCATAGTTTTGCGGAATCGAGAGGGTTTGGTTGTGGTCCGCCCTCGTTATTATTTTGTGCGAATATACACGAATCGTAGGCGGGTTTTCGGGTGTATTCCATTTCCGTATTCAACTAGAGTTGGTTGTAATTATGTTCTTCGAATCGTAAGGTTTGGTTCCGTTGATTCCTAGTGTTCGTCGGTGATTATCCTTTCCGTTCGTTGCGTCATCAAAATATTCAAGGCAAGTATTTTTGGAAACCTTTATGCTTAACGTGAAATGGTAATGTATATTGTGTGTGCTTTACTCACCTCGGGAGGGTCCGACGGGGCCTCGAGGGAATCTATGGCTTCGTCCTGGATTCATGAGTTTGATTCGCTAGCCAGCTCGGGAGGGTCCTTAGAGGCCTCGAGTGGGATTCGTGGCTTCGTCCCGGTCCTAGGTGACGTGTGGTGCTTGACTTGTTTTATGAATGTGGCCAGCTCGGGAGGGTCCTTAGAGGCCTCGAGTGGGATTCGTGGCTTCGTCCCGGTCCTAGGCAAATTAATTGTGACTGTTTGTTTCCGGAAAAGACATGTCTTGTTTTGGTTTTCGAAATGATATTGGTGCATGTACTATGAAATGTGTAAGCGATTGGTTTGCCTTGATTACTTGTACTAGCGTAATTGCTAACCCCTCTGGGGACCCGTTGTCGGGGAAATTCTTGTTATGGATTTCAGGTTATGTTCAGCTAGACGAGCGGGCGCTGGGATGGTACGAGGATGTCGGCCAAGGTTGTTGACATGTGTAATTGAGTCTTGTTATTTCCTACTGTCTCTTTTGATGTGGATGTGTTCCAAATTGTAAACTTATAGATTGTACTCGCGAGTACTTAGGTTTTTCCTTTTGGATTGTGATTGGTATTAGTTGGAGTTACTGTATTTGTCGGTTGATGTTTATTATTCCGGTTGTACCGGACGTGTTGTTTTATGTTCTTATTGTTAACAATTGTTTCTTTGCTAACCGAAGCGGTTAGTCGAGTGGTGTTTTCTTGTGTTAGCCTGGTGGGTCCCATGTAGGGGTCCACGACGCTGTAATACACCTCGAATATCTTGGGGGTGTTACAGACAGAAGTCTTATGCTGATAAACGAAAGAAAGGTATCCAATTTGAGATTGGACAGAGGTGTTCTTGAAGGTAGCGCCGATGAAAGGAGTAATACGATTCGGTAAAAAGGGAAAGCTACAGCCTCGTTATATCGGACCTTTTGAGATTTTGGGTCGCGTTGGTGATCTTGCTTATAGTTTGGCATTGTCGTTAGAGTTATCGGGAGTGCAAAATGTCTTTCACGTCTCCATGCTGAGAAAGTACATACATGATCCTAGTCACATATGCAATTCCAAAGAGTTGCATGTAGCCAAGAACCTGACTTATGAGGAGGGACCTACAACTATTTTGGAGCGTAAGGTACATCAGTTATGAAACAAAGAGGTTAAATTGGTGAAAGTTCAATGGAGTCGTCATGGACCAAATGAGGCAACTTGGGAACGTGAAGAGGAGATCCGTTCTAAGTATCCAATATTTATTTTTCAAGGTACGTAACTTAATTTTTGAGGACGAAAATTTGTTAAAGGGGGTAGGTTGTAACGCCCCAATTTCGCATATACATTTATTGTGAATTATAGAAAATATGTTCAATTTTATTAAATTAATGCCCGAATAATTTATCGTTTAATTCGTTTAATTTCATGATCATGCAAATTCATTTATGCCATTATTATCCATGACAAGTCATGTGATTCATTTCGTTTCATTCCTCATTTTAATTCATCGTTTCATCTCGTCATTTCTAGGCCCGAGTCAAATTTAAGCGATATTAATCATTACCCATAAGATTTCATAAGTCCATTTTAATTAATTTTAATCCATTCATTTTGGGCCAAACCCATTATAATATTCAGCCAAATATTATAAGTCCATCAAGCCCAATCCATTAACACTAATTATCTTAATTAATTTTCATCCAAGCCCAAATCTCCAGCCCAACCTGCAATCCTTTCCCACGATCAGAATTAGTGGGAACTCCAATTCTCAGTTGGATGTTAACAGAAGTGGAGTGATGGGCATCATGTGGAGGGAGTTATGCATCATGGGGAGGGGTTAGTTAATAATTTCTGCTTAAGTAACTCACTCTCAGAAGATCAAAACACACACATAAACACTCTGCAAATCTCACGCATATTGTAACACCCCAAACTAGGCGAATATTACAGTGCCATGGACCCCCGACTGGGACCCACTAGGCGAATGAAAATTAATGAATTAAGTGATATAATTGTAGTACCAAAACACAGTATATCAATAATTACTCCGATGAGGAGTTTCAAGTACAACACACCCAGGATAAAACAGAATACATGTATATTTTATATGAAGATAAAATATACAACACCAATTAAAATGAGTATTTACATGGAAGTCTGCAGCGGAATACAAATGAAGAAAACATGAATACTGAAAGGACTGGGGGCCCCTACTAGTATCACTGGAACTCCTCGCCGTCAACGTTCTCTTCCCGTGCCTTAGCCTTGTCATGACCTGAAAACAACATCCCCCAACGGGGTCAGTTACACAGAACAACAATCTTCAAGAGTTGAATAAACACAATCATGATATATCTTAATTATGAAATGACGCTGAAGAGAGGCATCATAGTACGCCCGTAATGGTATGTTCAAGTGCACAAGACGAGTGTTCGGACACACCCGTCCTTGTACCTAATTAGTCTCACGGAGGTACGTTACCGTGTGCACAGTCCAATGTGTCGGTGAACCCAACACATGACCATCACGTACCCGACTAAAAATTCCACACATCCCCACCCGACCACGCAATATGAACCCAGAAGGTCATATGGACAAGAAATGACCCTGAAGAATAGTAATGAATAACAATCCGACAAAGTCAATAATGTCTCACTAAGATGAAATGATAGTGAAATGAATGATAGCTCAATGAAATGATTGGAACCGTCGTTCCTCGTGAATGAAGTGATTAATTGACAATTACAAATCACAATACGGTTAATACATTATGAATGAATTATGATTATGAATGAACAACAACGAAAGGAATGAATATCCTTTTAACCGAGTAAAAATTAACTTACACAACGCCGGTGAAGAATGTCCTTTCTCGAACAACGTCCTAAAAGGGATGTCGGTCCCTCGAACAACCTTGAATGACAATTATCAACAAATGCTCAAAATACGTATCAAACACGATTAACCAATTCAAACGTCGATACAACAATATCAAAAATCATTGAGGCATTCTAACGAATACTTAGCAAACATACATCCTTTGATAATAACCAATCCCGAATATATCGAAACCAACTCCAAAATGAGTATTTCAAACCAACAAAACACCTTCAATGATATCAATAATCCCATAGAAATTCACAAATCGAGTTAACGACAACATCTAATCGAAAACTCCCAAATATCAAAGTCAACTCCAAGGTGTTCTTGAATCAAACCCCAACAATTCATGAAATCCGAAATATACACTCAATTATCCATAGGAAAACATTTATCCAAGGTAGATAATCCATATCTCACATATTCCAACAACAATCCAAGCTTACACGAAGAAATCGGAAGGAAAAACCCAAAAATCCGAAATTCTAGATCCAAGAAGTTATTACCTTGATTTGATGAGATGGAGATGATGAAATGATGATTACTCCGAATTATAAGCTTGGAGATGTTGATAGATGATTTCACCTCAAAGAACACTTCTCAAGAAGCTCCAAATCACCCGGAACCGACGAGGGAATGAAAAGAAATGAAGAATGATGAAGAAAAGACTGAACTGTCCTATTTATAGCAACACCAGTTTAGCGTGCGCTAGCTTTTGTGCGTAGCGTGCGCTAACGGGTGTACTGGGTAGTCCAGTACCCTCTGTTCGCAACGGTAGCGTGTGCTATGTACCTTTTGTAGCGTGCGCTACAACCATATACTTAGCGTACGTTAACTCAAATTGTTAGCATGCGCTAACAAATTGTCTGCTGCCCAGTACTGAAGTCCAGAACCTCCTGTTCTCTGATCTGTTCGTGGTAGCGCGCGCTACACACAAAATTCAGCGTGCGCTACTGACCCCGATTAGCGTACGCTAAGATCTACTCGTAGCGCGTGCTAGGAATTAATCCAATTCAGTCCAGTAGTCACTGGACTCTGCCTGATCCGACCTTAGCGCGTGCTACACCGACTGCAAAGTGTGCGCTACTCCGACCTACTAGCGCGCGCTACTTACCATTCGTAGCGTGTGCTACTTACAACCCAACTGCAGTCCAGTGCCTTCTGGATTGCCTGCTAGAACTACATTAGCGTGCTAGCCGAACTCAATTAGTGCGTGCTAAAGAGAGTTCGTAGCGTGCGCTACTCCTCGCACACAGCCCACTATGAAGATGACAATGATGATAAACACGGCACGATTCTCAAACTAGATTGATGATGAATGACGATTGATACACGCTACAATTACTCTGAACGCTGAATACAATGGTTGAATATGAGTGACAAATGATCATCTATGAGTGAAAATTACTGAGTGACAATTACTGAACGATAATTAATGAATGATAATGATTGAATTACAACCGCGTATTACATACACCCCCCCTTAAAAGAGTTTCGTCCCCGAAACTAAGGGTCAAAAAACTCGGGATGACTCTCCGGCATACTATCCTCGGTTTCCCAAGTAGCCTCTTCGATTCCGTGTCTAGACCACTGAATTTTGACCGAAGGAATCGTCTTGTTCCTCAACTGTTTGATTCGCCGCTCTAAGACTCGTATAGGACGCTCCTCAAATGAATGTGTTGCGATAGTTCGTTTAACGCAAGTGCACATTATCGTAGACAAGTAATAAAGTGATGAGTGAGATATCGTTCCCACGAAGACTGAATCACTAATTACCGATTTTTATGTATTCTAATGTTATTTGAACTGTCGAAGTTTGGGATGCAGTTAATAACTAAAGAAAACCAATAAAAGAACTGACAGTAAAACCGATCGCTCGAAGAAAGAAAATCAAATGATGAATAAGTCTAGGATTGTGAATCCACCTTGGTTTATCCGAATTTACTCTCGATTATCTGAAGTTAATGATTTCCCCAATTTATTGAAGGCGAAGATTGCTAAAATACTCTACCGCCTCTCCCGAGGTCAATAGATTTTTCTAAAGGCGAATAACGCACTCTATCCCTAGGTGAATTAATTCGACAATAGGCAAAAATCACAAAATCTTCAAAAGGCCACGTAGTTCCTATGAGTATATTCCTATCTCACAAGATAAAACGGTTCTCACCAATAGTTCCTCACCAACTCTCCTATCCCGATTCGAGTTGCGTAATTAAAACTATCCAATTATAGGCCACACAATTGAAAGCATTAAAGACGATTGGAAAAACTTAACAGAAAAGGGAATTATATAGATAATCAAAAGCAAATTCGTCAAAACTTTGGTTTCATCAAAATCCTAGAACAGGGTTTTAGCCTGACATCCTGAAGAATAAAAATACAGAAATAATCAAAGGAAGCATCGAAATCAAACGCAGATGAAGAACTCAGATTCCTCCGTTCTTCTGGCTTCCGCTCTCTGCTCTTGGTGTCTTCTGCTTCTTCTCTTGATAATGATCGATCCTCCCATCTCCGATAATCAGATTATGACCTTAAACCCTTATTTATAACTCCCAGCAGCCTCCAAAACGCGTCCGTGTGATTAGGTCGAGAATCGGCTTCAAAACGGCCCAGAAACGCGGCATTTTCTGTCAAAACCGCCCTGTGGGCCGCGGCTCACTTAATTTGTGCCGCGGCTCACGGTCTTCAGCGCCTAATACCTGATGCTGATTTTTCCTCCTGGGCCGCGGCTCACTATACTTGTGCCGCGGCTCAGGGCACAGTTCACTCGGGGCTCGCTGGCCACCTGCGTGTGCCGCCGCTTGCCTTATGCCATGGCCCCAGGCCAAAATTTGTCGTTTTCGCCCGTTTTCATCGTTTTAGCTTCCGGACTCCAATTTCCTGCAAAATAAAAAAGAATAGGACATTAAAAGCTCATTTATGAAGATTTGATTATGAAAAGAATACAAAATAATGATAAATAAGCATATAAAAATACACCTAACAAATCCCCCGAAACTTGAGCCTTTGCTTGTCCTCAAGCAAAAATAATCAATTTCAAATAACAGAATATCGTGAATGATCGTGCAACTCATAGTGCTCAACCTAATCAATACTATCTTGAAAATCTCAAAGAATAATGTAAGTATCGTAATAGCGAGCCACGTTCAGGACATTGATTCCACGAAGTAACCAATTTCTGTCCTAATCAATCGTGCATGAAGAAAATATAGCTCAAAGATTAACAAGCGTGAATTTGACCGACCGTCAATATGAAGGGTTAAAATAAACAAGCTAACTCGCCCAGTCCCGCATCCCACAGTCTAATGGCAAAAATTTCAAGAGTTTCAAAATCAAATATAACCCTCGGACAGTATTCCCTTATATATATGATCAATAAATTGATTCGAGTTGACCACTAGGTTCGGATCTCGGGATGTTTCATCGGGATAATCCTAGGGTGGAATTCCATTCTCATGTATTGGGGAACCGTTTGACGTAAAAGACACTCATGGGGCACATGGATGCTTCTAGTTACTAAGTTCCCCTCCACAGCGGAGAAACAACTCGAATAGCTATTCACGTATGTTCGATTCAAGGTTGCTGTTTTACGCGAGAGTAAACAACGGGTCATGCGAATACCCCCGGTTACTAGGCTCCCCATCATCGCCACATGAGAAATCTCAAAACCACTAGTCTAATCAGGGTTTTCGTTTTACGCGAGAGTAAACAACGGGTCACGTGAATACCCCCGGTTACTAGACTTCCCATCATAGAACAAATAATATCTCGACTATTTGGGAAAAATTGTCCGATTCTAAACTCAATTTAAGTGCCCACACGACTCATGTTACTGGACGACTAGCTGACTGAAAAATGTAACCACACGTATCAACGGCGATTTGAAAACACGTATGTCTCCTTTCTTATCTGCTAAGATTTCTACAAAAAACAAAAAAAAATTCGGACCTAGATGAATACTCAACAGAAACAGATATTGCTGACTACAACTCAACTAAAACTCAACCGTTTCTTCAGAGAGAAATCAGTCTCGTAAATCAGTTTTACACCAAAAAGAAGCACGAAAAATTCACGACTGCAAATAATATCACGACAAGCAAGGCTAAGAACAAAAAGATAATGAAAGTGCAAACGAATAAGTACAACAATAATAATAGCAACAGAAAGTAACCCCCCAAACTTAGGACGTACATTGACCTCAATGGACAAAAAGAATAATATGCAATAAAAGAAAAAGGTCAAGTACTCCCCTACAGTCTGCTCACGAACTGGTGTCGGCGTCGTCTAGCGAGGAGGGTGGCATGGCTGGGCGAACGGGTGGAATGAATGGCCCGTCCGGGTGCATAATGTGGGCCGTCCATGCAGCAAGGTGCTCCTGGTGGTAAGCATCTCTCGCTGCCAGGCGCCTCGTCTCACGTCGGTTGGCCCGGCGGGCCTGCTCTCTCATCTCATCTCGAACGGCAGCGATGATGCTCTCTCTCTCCGTCCGCCTCTCCTCTCTCAGGGCAGCTAGAAGGCTCTCTCTCTCTCTAATCATCTCCTCTCTGTCTCTCTCCTCATCTCCTCTCTCAACCCGTCGAACATCGCCTGCAAGTGCTCTCTGTCGGGCGGCGGGCTGGACTCCATCTGCCCCTGCGTCAGAAGAAGAGGCTCGGGGGACTGCTCGTGTGCCTCATCAAGTAGAAATCCTCGCCCCCGAGCGTGTGCTGGCGCTCCTCCCCACTGATCGAAGTGAGAAATGATACGATGGTCGATCGGGCCCTGAGGTGCTAACATCGGCTCGTCATCCGACCAAGTCATGCCTGACTGGCGGCAAAGAGCGCAAATAAGACAGGGGTGCTTCAGCCCCGTCTTGGACCCTCCCTGAATACACTGGAAGATAGATCGGACCAGGAGAGGCGCCACATCAAATCTGACCCCCGAAGTGATAGCATATAGTGTACGGGCACGAGAGAGTAAAACAGTGCGGATCTGCGAGGTAGGATCAATACGTGCGCAGATGAAGTACAACCAGGCTCGCCCGAGCCGATTGAGGCGCGGGCTCTTAAAGTAGAAGGTCAACGAACCTGGGGCGCGCATCTCCCAGACGGAGCCAGGCTGTGTGAGTGTCTCGAGCAGGGCCTCCCTCGTGAGGCCACTCATAGCTCGCGTATATGCCGTATCGTCAACCACAGGCAGCTCAAATAATCTCCGAATGGAGGCCACAGAGAAATCTACAGTAATGCCTCGGACAACGACCTGAGTCCGAGTATCCGACTGCGGTATCATCTGCCCAGCCCGAATGTGCTTCAGCAGAGCGCTCGCATAAAACTCCTGTAAAACCGAGATCACCGCCGGCTCGGGAGGTGCAGCAAAACGGGCCCACCCCATCTCGTCTATCATCGTCAGAAGCTCCCCGTCCCGGGGGGCTGAGGTGAATCCCCTCTCCGGGATCAGAGGTCGAGGACGGATCTTTTCATTAAAGATTTTATAAATCTCCGGGTCGGAGAATTGGTGCGCCTCCAACTCGGCTCGGCTCTGATACGTTTCCCCTCATGTGGGGGACGATTGAGTCCTGGCCCTTGTGCTAACCTTTCTCTTTCTAGCCATAGCGAGTCCTAAAAAGATAAACACCGGAGTTTACTTACTTACGCAATAAGGAGAACAACACTTCTCGGCTAAGGATATGCAAAACGTGAATCAAGAATTTAACGAGCTAGCACCGCCGTGAGAGAAAAATAAAATTGAGCTTTAACCTTTAAACTTGACGTTGGTTGGGGTACGCTGTAATTCCGAGAAACGGATTCGTTGCACATAGTTTCAAAACATTGTCTTAACAAAGAAAAATTTTCATTCAAGCATTTCATCAAACACCTTGTGTGCATAATTTTAATTGAGGAACAAACATTGTAATAGCTTGTTTTAATCCCCAAAAATAACATCCTCAATCGATCATCATGACAAACACAATCAATTCATTCATAATTGAAAGATAATCATCCATAATCAATAAAAAACATCATATTCCCAATTCAACCTTTGATAGAACTTTGAAAAACAACAACATAATCACTATTGAATGAAGAACAACATCTCATTTCGCAATTCATGAAGCAATTAATACAAAGGATTGAGAAGTACCTTGATTAGATTTGAGGGATGCAAGAAGAAGAAGGGGAGAAGGATCTCGGCCGATCGCTGTGCAAGAAAAGGAAGAAGTATACCTGGGGTCGCCCAAATTCGTGTTATAAAGGTACCTGGGCTGTCTAACTTTCGAACAGGGGCCGCGGCACAACCTAAGTGAGCTGCGGACGAGAGTACAGTCTGTTCAGACTCCTTTGTTCCATCGCCATGTGCCGCGGCTCAGCATACGGGTGCCGCGGCTCAGAATGTTAGTGTGCCGCGGCTCATTTGGTCTGTGCCGCGGCATAGAGTACAGCCTCCTGGGCAGATTTTTGGTAATTGGCGTGCCGCGGCTCAGGAGCAACGTGCCGCGGCTCAGGGATCTGGTGTGCCGCGGCTCAGTAAGGTCGCGCCGCGGCACAGAGTACAGTTTGGTTTGACCTTCTTTTTTCGACTGGTGTGTGCCGCGGCTCGCTATCCTTGTGCCGCGTCTCAGGCATGAATTCTTCCCTGGGGTGATTTCTGCACAAAATTTTCAACAGAAAACGTCAAGAGCATGAGAGACAAGCATATCCAAGCTAAAATGACGAAAAATAAAGATCCAAAAAAATGCAAGAAAATACTGAAACACAAAAATTCTACGACTAATACTCGGGTTGCCTCTCGAGAAGCGCTAAGTTTATAGTCTTCAGCCGGACTTATTGAAAATCAGTTTGCTTTTCGCAAAGACCATTTGAACTCCGCCCCGTCCATCGAACCGTTAATATGTGTTTTAAAATTTTGACCATTGGTCTTTAACAATTCGATTTTCGGGTTGGGCACCCAATGTTCTTTGCAAAAAGATTTTAACGAAAACAACTTTCCGAAGCACCCATTTTGCACATGACTTGCCGCCCGTTTGACATCCGGCTTAATTTTCAACTCCTCGGGCGAACTTAAGACAGAAGGAGAATTTTCCGATTGTGGATGAACGGATGTTGAAGACGACATATTCAAATGCCTAATATATGCGACTTGCTCTTCATTCTTATTAGGCGTCGGGGCAGCTGGAACGGATTCTAAATTTTTCGACCGATAATTCTTCCGGTGTGTGTCCTTCGCAAAGGTATCTACACTTTCAATTTGCGAACTCTTCTCAACACTACTTGGACATGGAAAGGATTTAAATACTTGGAAAGTGACCTCCTCATCTTGAACCCGCAGAGTGAGTCTCCCTTTTTCCACGTCTATGAGAGTTCGGCAGGTAGCTAAGAATGGTCTTTCCAAAATAATTGGGATGTCTTGATCCTCCTCCATATTGAGGACAATGAAATCAGCTAGAAAGATGAACATATCTACCTTTACTAAGACGTCCTCTATTACTCCCCTCGGATATTTAATCGATCTATCGGCTAATTGCAACGTGATTGTCGTCGGCTTTGCTTCCCCAATGTTTAGCTTCTTAAATATGGAAAGTGGCATCAGATTAATGCTGTCCCCGAGATCGCACAATGCCTTATCAAAAGAGAGGTTTCCTATGGTGAACGGTATATTGAAGCTTCCCAGATCCTTCAATTTTGGCGGAAGCTTTTTCTGAAGAATAGCGCTGCACTCCTCCGTCAGTGCGACTGTCTCATACTCCTCGAGCTTCCTTTTATTCGATATGATTTCCTTCATGAACTTGACATAGCTCGGCATTTGTTCCAAGGCGTCGGCAAATGGAATGTTGATATGCAGTTTCTTGAAGACATCGAGAAACTTAGAGAATTGCTTGTCCACCTTTTTCTGTTGTAATCGCTGTGGAAACGGGACGGGTGCCACATATGCCTTCGGATTATCCGGAAACAGTATCGAGGGTCTAGACATTTATGATTCCTCAGTCGCTGAATTTTTCTTCTCCTCATCCTCACTTCTCTTTTCGTTCTGCCCGGGCAGCTCACCCAATTCTTTCCCACTTCTCAAACCAATGGCATTGATACTCTCTCTGGGATTCGTTTCAGTCGTACTTGGCAAGGTACCCTCCGGGCGGGCTGTTAATACATTAGCAATCTGGCCCAGTTGGACTTCCAAGTTGCGGATAGAAGCGGAATGGTTCTGCAAGGTCGCCTCCGTGCGGACCATGAACTGACTCGTGTTTGCTGCCAATTTCGCCATCGCTTCCTCTAGAGAGATTTTTGGACCGGGAGGAGGTTGTTGTTGGTGCTGAGCAAATGGGGGCTGGTTCGAGTTTTGTTCGTTTCTCCATGAGAAGTTAGGATGGTTTAGCCATCCTGGATTATAAGTGTTGGAGTACGGATTATTTTGCCGGTTCCCGTTCCCCATGAACTGAGATTGTTCCATCGACGGTTGCTCGAAAGGGTTTCCGACTTGGCATTCTGCGCTAGGATGAGATCCATTACACCAATTGCACGATTCAATGGTAATGGGGGAAGGAGCATGTGAAAAGGCTTGAAGTTGCTGCGTCAAGGCGGCGACTTGAGCTGATAATGTAGAGAGCGGATCATTATTGGAGATTTCCATTACTCGTTTCGGGTTTACTCGTTCGGACGGCCATTGATAAGCATTCGCAGCCATAGCTTCCAATAAAGAGTGTGCCTCGGCCATTGTTTTTCCCATTAATGCTCCTCCAGCGGCTGCATCCACAAGAGTGCGTGTAGAAGCACTCAATCCATTATAGAACGTCTGAATTTATAGCCAGTCTGGTAAGCCGTGGTGTGGGCATCTCCTCAGTAAATCCTTGTATCACTCCCAAGCTTCGTGAAGCGACTCCATATCAAATTGCCCAAAGGTAGTGATCTCGTTCCGTAACCTCGCCGTCTTCGATGGTGGGAAGAATTTAGCCAGGAAGGCTTGCGCTAATTCTGCCCATGTCGTGATCGAGCCCGGCGGTAAAGTATTCAACCAAAATTTTGCTTTGTCCCTCAAAGAGAAAGGGAAAATCCGTAGACGAATAACATCATCGGTGACACCGTTATTCTTGAAGGTGTCACAAATCTCGAGAAAAGACGCAATGTGTGCATTGGGGTCATCGTTCGGCAATCCACAAAACTGGCTAGCTTGCACCATCTGAATAATAGTCGGCTTGATTTCGAAGTTGTTGGCTTGGATTGTCGGACGCCGAATCCCCGAAAAGTTCTCATTTATTTGTGGCATAGCATAATCGCGGAGTGCTAATGCCGGTTGAACTTGCTGAATGGGATTGTCTGCTTCGTGATTTCCCGTGTTATCGGCCATAGTGACTTTTGCTGGTAGCTCTCGTTTCTCCTTCTTGCTTCTCCGAAGAGTGCGCTCGAGTTCGGTATCCAATGGTAGTAGGCCTTCGTTACCGAATTTTCTCATGCACTAACCGGAAACTCTTGAAAGGAAAAACAAATAAATAAAATTACACAAAAACAATAAAAAATGTTCAAACTAAGACTAGAAATACTGAAATCGATATTAGTAAAAAATCAGTCCCCGACAACGGCGCCAAAAACTTGTTGCGATAGTTCGTTTAACGCAAGTGCACATTATCGTAGACAAGTAATAAAGTGATGAGTGAGATATCGTTCCCATGAAGACTGAATCACTAATTACTGATTTTTATGTATTCTAATGTTATTTGAACTGTCGAAGTTTGGGATGCAATTAATAACTAAAGAAAACCAATAAAAGAACTAACAGTAAAAACGATCGCTCGAAGAAAGAAAATCAAATGATGAATAAGTCTAGGATTGTGAATCCACCTTGGTTTATCCGAATTTACTCTCGATTATCTGAAGTGAATGATTTCCCCAATTTATTGAAGGCGAAGATTGCTAAAATACTCTACCGCCTCTCCCGAGGTCAATAGATTTTTCTAAAGGCGAATAACGCACTCTATCCCTAGGTGAATTAATTCGACAAAAGGCAAAAAGCATAAAATCTTCAAAAGGCCACGTAGTTCCTATGAGTATATTCCTATCTCACAAGATAAAACGGTTCTCACCAATAGTTCCTCACCAACTCTCCTCTCACGATTCGAGTTGCGTAATTAAAACAATCCAATTATAGGCCACACAATTGAAAGCATTAAAGACGATTGGAAAAACTCAACAGAAAAGGGAATTATATAGATAATCAAAAGCAAATTCGTCAAAACTTTGGTTTCATCAAAATACTAGAACAGGGTTTTAGCCTGACATGCTAATACAGAAATAATGAAAGGAAGCATCGAAATCAAACGCAGATGAAGAACTCGGATTCCTCCGTTCTTCTGGCTTCCGCTCTCTGCTCTTGGTGTCTTCTGCTTCTTCTCTTGATAATGATCGATCCTCCCATCTCCGATAATCAGATTATGACCTTAAACCCTTATTTATAACTCCCAGCAGCCTCCAAAATGCGTCCGTGTGATTAGGTCGAGAACTGGCTTCAAAACGGCCCAGAAACGCGGCATTTTCTGTCAAAACCGCCCCGTGGGCCGCGGCTCACTTAATCTGTGCCGCGACTCACTATACTTGTGCCGCGGCTCAGGGTACAGTTCACTCGGGGCTCGCTGGTCACCTGCGTGTGCCGCGGCCCGCTTGCCTTGTGCCGCGGCCCCAGGCCAAAATTTGCTGTTTTCGCCCGTTTTCATCGTTTTAGCTTCCGGACTCCAATTTCCTGAAAAGCAAAAAAGAATAGGGCATTAAAAGCTCATTTATGCAGATTTAATTATGAAAAGAATACAAAATAATGATAAATAAGCGTATAAAAATACGCCTAACAGAATGATCATCAGCGATCTCGATTTCGTTGAACTGAATTATGTGACTCGGGTCGGCAACATATTTTCGTAACTGAGAGACGTGAAACACATTATGAATTCGACTCAACGCCGTAGGTAAGGCCAATCGATAAGCTAACTCTCCTACTAGATCCAAAATCTCAAACGGTCCAATGAATCTCGGACTCAACTTTCCCCTCTTCCCAAAACGGAAGATACCTCGACTCGGGGATACCTTGACCAAAACATGGTCACCTGTCTCGAACTCTAATGGTCGACGATGATTATCTGCATATGATTTCTGTCGACTCTGAGCGGTCAACAAACGACTCCTGATCAAAGCTACCTTCTCACAGGCGGCTATAAGCATATCGGGCTCGGTGCCGATTGATTCTGATAAGTCATCCCAACACAAAGGAGATCGACAACGACGACCGTACAAGGCCTCGTAAGGTGCCATCTTAATCGAAGCATGCCAACTATTATTGCACGTGAACTCGATCAACGGTAGTTGGGCTTCCCAATCATCTTTCCAATCGAGAACACATGCCCTCAACATGTCCTACAAAGTCTGAATAGTCCTCTCTGATTGTCCGTCGGACTGAGGATGAAAAGTTGTACTGAGATTAAGTTGAGTCCCCATAGCACGATGAACTGATTTCCAAAAATGAGACACGAATCGTCCGTCACGATCGGAAACGATACTTTTAGGAGTACCGTGCAGTCTCACTATTTCTTTGATGAACAACTGGGCAAGTCTCTCGGGACCCCATGTATTCTTAATCTCAAGGAAATGAGCTGATACACAATTACCCAAATTGTATTCATGCCACGACGACTCGTCGACAAACTCTTGATGAAGTCCATTGAAATATCTTCCCACTTCCACTCTGGAATAGGGAGAGGTTTCATCATACCTGCCGGTCGCTGATGTTCTATCTTGACTTGCTGACAAGTTAAGCATCTCGAAACAAATTCCGCAACTTCTCGCTTCATATTACTCCACCAGTAATTTTGTTTCAAGTCTTTGTACATCTTGCTAGACCCCGGATGAACGGAATAAGGGGTAACATGAGCTTCTCTAAAAATCGAGTTTTTCAACTCGTCATTCACCGGTACGCACAACTGATTCTTAAATCGCAAAAGTCCATCCTCGTGGACCACAAATCTAGGGGCTTTCCCATCAGTCACATCATGCGTAACAAAAATGGGTCCGAACCCTGATTCTCCCTGATCGCCTCCTCAAGTGGCGATGAAATCTCTAACGTACAAAGTTGCCCTTGTACTCACTGTAACCAGACCTCGATCTCGGGTCTCAGTAATTCCTGCTAAAGTTCCTTCTGAACTGTTAATCGAGCAAGCATCTGCTCCTGAACGGACTTACGACTCAAGGCGTCGGCAACAACGTTTGCCTTGCCCGGGTGGTAAAGTATCTCAATATCATAATCTTTGATTAGTTCCAACCTCCATCTCTGTTTCATATTTAACTCCTTCTGAGTAAATATATACTTTAAACTCTTATGGTCGGTGAATATCTGACAGGTAACGCCATAAAGATAATGACGCCAAATCTTCAATGCGAATACCACGACTTCTAGCTCCAGGTCGTGGGTCGGATAATTAACCTCGTAAGGCCTCAATTGCCGTGAAGCATAAGCAATAACTTTCCCGTTCTGCTTTAGTACACATCCGAGACCCTGTCCGGACGCATCACTATAAACCACAAATCCTTCCACCCCTTGCAGTAAAGAAAGGACATGTGCTGAAATAAACCGGCTCTTGAGTTCCTCAAAACTCTGTTGGCACGCGTCGGACCACGTGTATTTCTTATCCTTCCATAAAAGGTTCGTCATGGGTTGAGCGATTTTAGAAAATTCTTCCACAAATCGCCGATAATAACCAGCTAATCCGAGGAAACTTCGGATTTCCTTAACATCCTTCGGAGGTTGCCAATCTCGGATAGCCTCCATCTTCTCAGGGTCGACACGAACTCCGTCTGATGAAATTACATGTCCGAGAAATGTCACTTCGAACATCCAGAACTCACATTTGGAAAACTTTCCATAAAGTTGCTCTTATCTCAACACGTCGATCACCTGATGAAGGTGAAACTCGTGTTCCTCCCGGTCACGAGAATAAATTAAAATGTCATCAATGAAGACAACAACGAACTGATCCAAATAGTCGATGAAAACCCGATTCATTCACTCCATGAATACCGCAGGTGCATTAGTTAACCCAAACGGCATTACCACAAACTCATAATGACCATAGCGTGTTCGCAACGCCATCCTTGCGATATCCGACTCTCGAATTCGCAACTAATGATATCCAGATCTTAAGTCGATCTTGGAAAATACTGAAGCTCCCTGAAGTTGATCCAAAAGATCATTAGAGGATATTTATTCTTGATCATCACCTGGTTCAATTACAGGTAATCAATACACAAGCGGAACGAACGATCCTTCTTCTTGACAAATAACACTGGTGCTCCCCATGGGGACGCACTCGGTTGAATATAACCCTTTTCGGTCAAATCTTCTAATTGATTCTTCAACTCCTGCATTTCGGCCGGGGCCATCTGGTACGGTGCCTTCGATATTGGAGATGTACCAGGCTCCAACTCAATCGTGAATTCGACATCTCTCTGTGGAGGCAAACCAGGTAACTCGTATGGAAATACATCGGCATATTCTCTCACTACAGGAATATCCGTCAACATTACTGATGGTTCCTCGGTCTTGGTCATATAACACCAATAACCGACACACCCCTGACTGAGTAATTTCACTGCTTTCATCAAGTTGATGACTCTCCCAGAACAGCTAGGATTACCTCCCTGAAATACACATTCGACCCCATCGTCTGAAATGATAGTGACCATAGACTTACGGACACTAATGACGGCATCGTGACGATCCATCCAATCAATACACAGGATGACGTCGTCTCTCAGTAAATCTACCACGATTAGGTCTGCTAACCAATCACGGCTATGAAGCTGAATCGGACAATCCTTAATCTCATGATTCTCGATAATTCTTCTACCATCAGGTAGACCAATGACATAAGGCTCACAACTAGTAGCACTACCCAGACGTAGTCTACTCAAACATGATTTTGAAATGAATGAATGCGATGCACCAGTATCAAAAAGGGTACACACAGGTTGAGATAGAATATCGAGTGTACCTGAGATCATCCGGGCCTCCGAATCGTCAGTCTTCTTCATCTCATAAATTCGGGGCTTGCCGGCCCCCGAACCGGACGCTCCCGTCTGATAGCTCTTTGCTCCGCCTTTATTTGCTCTCGCTGCCTTGAACGTTTCTGGCATCGAATGGCCTCGATTCTCGCATCACAAAGTCTCGGGGCCTGAGATGACACCGGAGTAGGTTTGAAGTCCCTTCGGCAAAAACGGGCCTTATGCCCAGCGATCCCACAGTTATGGCACGTGACAGTCTGCCTCGGACACTTGGTGCTTAAATGACCCTGTTCTTCACAGTTGAAACAGGTGATGGCCGAACTGGCCGCTCGTGACTGAGACTCCGCGGGTCTAGGCGCCATAGAAGGTTGCTTAGAAAAAGTAGAGCCCACACGAGGCTTCTTGAAAGTGGCCTGACTGCCCTCAGATTGATTACGATTCTTAGACTTCTTGCCAGTAGATGAAGGTTGTTGCTTAGCAATCTCCTTAGCAGTAAGCTCATAAGTAAGAGCTTACTCAATGAATTCGGCCATAGTGGTGCAATTGTGATTAAGCAACTGCATCCGCATACGAGGCTTCAACCTCTTGCTGAAATATTTGATCTTGTCCGCCTCAGAGTGAATAATGGACGAGGCGAAAGGAAATAGCTCCTGGAATTTCTCGGCGATGGCGATAACATCATTGTCCGCTGAGAGGTCGGGAGTGAAAAATTCTGATAACTTGGCCTCCCTGAGTGGGGACGGATAATATCTCTCCATCATAAGAGTCCTGAATTGATCCCAAGTACAAGATTCGTCGGTGGGCTTGAACAATAACGACCATGAATGTGCGCCCTTACCAAGATAGTAAGCCGCAACAGAAACTTTGTCCCCTTCGGGACACTCCACCATAGCAAACAACTTCTCGAAATGCTCAAGCCAGTTAACAATATCCGCCGGCTCAGATGAGCCCTCAAAAATAGGTGGCCTCTGGCGAGAGATGTCACCAATGATACTGCTTACACCCCTCTATTTCCCCTGAGGTGTCGGTGGAGGAGCCTGTTGATTCTGAGTAGCTGAGTTCTGCATCGTCTCCATGAGGCGTGCCATTTGAGTCATCTGGGCCATCATGCCATGCATAAAAGCGAGTGGATCAACCCGAACACCTTTTGATTGAGCTGTGTCCCGGGTACGACTCCCTGACAGTGAGTGATCATTTCTGGGTGAATGAGTGGCAGTGTCGCTGCTCGATGAATTCGCATTATTCCTCGCATTCGCGCGTGTATTCACACGAGCTCTCGGGTTTCGGCCCGCACCACGGCCTCTCCCCCTGTGTCCTCTTCCAGCTCTTTCCATACTGAAGTGGAAAGTCGAATGATAATTATATCTCGCATGAATATCACATTATGATTACGTTATGAAATGATGAAAATGAGCATACGCGCTCAAACACAATGATGACATGAATGATCAACTGAAGTGTCGTGATTATCTGATGAAATTCTTGAAATGATTATCTTGAACAAGTTAACAAGATTAATGATATGATCCTCAAGATCAACAACTGAACAATGAAATGAACTGAGTGATTGATGAATTAATATGATCGACTTGATCACAAATGAAAATGATGAATGAGGATTGTTGACTGTTGAATGATTAATGAGTGATTCTTATTGCCAGAAATTATACCATGGCATCAGAATTCTTACTATTCTTTGGTCTGAGGGGCTCGACTCTTGCACAGGTCACACGTGACGCGAAAGTCCAATGATACTAGTCCGATGAACGATGATTTCAAATGAGATATGACTCGGAAGGTAGTATTCAAAACCACGCTCCGATACCAACTCTGTAACACCCCAAACTAGGCGAATATTACAATGCCGTGGACCCCGATTTGGACCCACTAGGCGAATGAAAATTAATGAATTAAGTGATATAATTGTAGTACCGAACCATAGTATATAAATAATTACTCCGATGAGGAGTTTCAAGTACAACACACCCAGGATAAAACAGAATACATGTATATTTTATATGAAGATAAAATATACAACACCAATTAAAATGAGTATTTAAATGGAAGTCTGGAGCGGAATACAAATGAAGAAAACATGAAGACTAAAAGGACGGGGCCCTACTAAGATTATCGACTCTCGCCAACGTTCTCTTCCGTACCTTATCCTTGTCATGACTAAACAACACTCTAACGGGCCGATTATACAGAACAACAATCCTCAAGAGTTGAATAAACACAATCATGATATATCTTAATTATGAAATGACGGTGAAGATGTAACACCCCCAAATCCCATTGGGTTATTACAGTGCCGTGGACCCCACCTCAGGTGATCCACCAGGCGAACACGACTAAAATACAAAAACCTGTCCAAAATAGGAAATCACAGACCCTACTATGACGTCCGACATACTATTCCGATATGGAATTTCAACGACAAGGAGGGGCCTACATGGCCAAAATAAAAATACAACAACATCCACGAGCCTTGCTCGGATAATACAAAACGACAACGACTGAACAAAAATGGAGTACTCCAACTGTCTGACCAACATGAACACCAAAATATCTCGGACTAGTATCGCTCGAATGCCTCGTCGCCTTCGTCATGCCCCTGTGTCTCAACTCTCTCCTCGCAAGTACCTAAAACATGAAAACATGTTCCGCCACTGGTCACCATCCAAGATAATGAATATCAAGTACATGCACAACATGATATGCATCCAAAGGCAGAATAAACAGTACAACAATGGTAGTACGAGATGCTCACAAACCAAAGTAAGAATCGAGCATTCGTGGAATATTATGCCCATGGCATACGATCAATACCTGCTCAATAGGTTAGAACATAAGTGCCCAATGGTGAAACATCAATATAGAACACAACAATACATTACCCGAAGGTAAATCAATCCAACACTGAAATAAATAAGGATCACAATGCCCGAAGGCTCAAACGGAAATACCGTTACATCACAATGGCCTGAAAGCCCTCACCAAGCCGCCAAAATATCACGATGGCTCTGAAAGCCGGCTCAAGCTGTAAAAATATCATGATGGCCTGAAAGCCGAACAGCCCGAAGCTGTAAATCATCACAATACAGATCTCAAAGAAACAAACCTGACTGTCGAACATACCCCTCGGGCGTATGAAACAATCAGTCACAAAATATCGAACACATCCAATCATACATGGTCTGTGAACGATTAACATTATGGCTCAAGATGGACATCACAGTACGCCCGATCCGGAAATGTGTCCGTGCACATGTCCACCCCGTATACGGAATCCAGAAATATACGTGGGACAATGTACCTAATTAGCCTCACGAAGTAACGTCTCGTGTGCACGGTCCAATGTGGTGATATCCACGCATGACCATCGTGTGCCTGGCTAAAAATCCTACACAATAACCAATCGGCACGCAGATATGACTCCGGATATGTCACGATACAACATGACAACGAAACTCAAAGGATAAGACATCCAAAACAAATCATACGACTCACCAAGTGAACGATGACACGAATAATGAAAGATCGACACGACCGACAATGTTCGAAACAACCATCCTGGGATCAAAATTCCTAAGGACCAATTAACACGAGCGACGATCACAACACAACAGTTCGGGAAAATCCTCAACCTTCAACGATCACAAAATTACCGAGTTCACAAGAATAATAGTGTGCTGCCTTGAATCGGTCAACACGACAATAATAATTCAACGGATGGGAATTATCTTTTTGACAACGGGTGGAAATTATATTTGATAATCCCAATTCAATATATCGATTACCGTTAGAGCGGACAATCGATAATAATTATACAACGGATGAGAATTATCTTTGATAATCCCAATTCAATATATCGATTACCTTCAGAACGGTTAACCGATAACAATTGTACAACAGATGTCTCGGCACCTTTAATCGGTCACGACAACGAAGATGATAATCGAATACGCCAATGCCTTCAATCGCCAAAACGACATCAATAGAAAAACACTGATATCAATAACGATTTATCACAAAAAAATATCTTGATGGAACGTCAATCAATAATAACAATCGATATGTCGATGCCGCGAACCGGCTATCGACAACAATATCTCGAAGAAACATCAATCAACAATAAAAATCGATATGTCGATACCGCGAACCGGCTATCGACAACAATATTATCAACAAGTATCGTAATGCCTTAAATCGGCCATTTACGAACAACAATAATATTTGGCATAATTTGCCGAAGGGTATCGTATCAAACAATCCCCTGATATCAACAAAATCACAAAGAGACCAAGTCTCGAAATGATACACACATTCATACACATACATGATAACATTAATCTCATTGACCAGTACAAGTATAAAACTTGCCTCAAACCGAAGGCGAGAAAGTCCTTCCACGATCAACGTCCTACCACGAATCAATCAACGCGTCCTCCGTCAATCACAAGCACTCGAACAACCTTGAATGAAATACAATTCATCCGATAACACGATATCGATCGAAAACGACACAATAGATAATTCCGATTCCAACACGAACACATACTATACTCGTATTTATCCGTATACATATGTATATATATAATATATATATTACATATATATATATATATATATATATACAACTCACGCTGCACACACTAACACACACACATCTATTACATATATATATATATAATATACATAACATATCACAGTACACACACATCACGCCACATTCATTACATATATATATAATTTACATAACACACAACACACACACTGCTTATATATATATATAATATATAACACATCTAAAACACATATATATATATACATAACAGATTTATATATATATACATTATATATATATACATAAAACACACAAAAACATATACAAAAAAAACTTACCAGGAAGGAGCTGATCGGCCGGAAAGAAGAAAGAGAAAAAAACTCCCATGCCGGAAATCGGCCGGAAAAATGACCCGCCGACCTCGTCCAACTCCGGCCCGTTTCCGCCTATGGCCGGTTTTACCACCTCCGTTTGTAACTCTTCGCCGGAAGAATGTCAAACCTCCGTTCCGCCGTCCGTTCGGACAAAAACCACCTCGCCGGAAATAATGGAGTTCCGCATCCATGGCCGGAAACCATGAAGACGCCGGATGCCCGAGCTCCGCCGCCGGAAGAGAGAAAAAAATATGCCGGAATAGTTCAAATCGACCGGATTATAATGCCTCCTGATCCGTAAATTCCGATCGGCCGCCGAAGTTCCAGTCGCCGCCAGAGACGTAGGCCCTACCTCCGGTCGCCGGAAAAATGGAGAAGCCGGTGCCTGCTCCGTCTCGCCGGAAGAAGAGAAAATGCCGGAACACGCCGACCGGGTTTGCAGCCTTCGGTTCGGAAATTCCGACCAGGCCGCCGCCGAGCTCCGGTCGTGAGCTGCCTGCCCGCCGAACTCAAGCTCCATCTCGCCGGAAAAATGGAGAAGAATGATGGCAGCAAGAAGAAAGAAAGAAAAAAAAAAAAAAAAAAAAAAAAAAAGGGGAGAGAGAGGGTCGACTGGCGAGAGATGGCTGGGAGAGGGAGAGAAAGAGAGATGATGAGGGATGATGTTGATTTATATATATATATATATATATATGATGTAACATGAATGAGGGAGAGAGAGATGATATATAGGTGAGGGATGGTTTCACGTGAAGTAACGTGAGGAATCTCAAAAGTTGATATATATATATATATATATATATAAATATGATATCCCAAAGATACCCTCGTCCCGAAAGTTGACCACGAGGAAGTTCCCACCACCTACCACGCATTACGTACGAAAACCTCAGGGCGTAACGTACGTAATCGCAACAATTTAGCGTACGTAATGCTACACAGGTAGCGTACGCTATGGCTATAAACTTAGCCAAAATTCCAATCTCGACAAACAACAACCAAACGACGAAACCAAACCGACGATCAGTATAAATATTTCGATCCCGAAATATTTTAATACAATATAAATTGTATTGGTCCAAACAACAACACTTGTACAATTCCAAATGAATACGTACAACTCAACAGTAACATGAAAAAAAAAAATTACCCCCGGATATTACATACTCCCCCCCTTAAAAAGAGTTTCGTCCCCGAAACTCAGGGCGCACAAGTCGGGGCACGGACTATCCATCGTGATAAGAAAACAACATCTCCGTGAATACTCCTCAATACGAGCAATTCCGCCTAAGCAACCGGGCCGACCCCACGGTCCCCACGTCTCCTCTGCTCGAACAAGGCGAAAAATCAAGTGATAGAGACACTCAATCAAAAGCGAGATTAGCTGAATCATGACTCTCCCGCTAGAGACCACCAGAAGTCGCACCACAAAAGAAAATAATAACGCACGAATAGTCCTCGACCATATCAATCGCGCACCCAAGTCCTCACGACTTGACGTCTCGAATCACAATGAACGATTACCCAGATCATCACAAAAATCTCGCAGTGACTAAAAGGAAAGAAAATCACATCAAATGACTCAAGTATCAAGATTCTCAGATACAAGGATAACAAGATAGATCAATAATAAATAGCTCACAACCGCAATATTAAAATAAAGACCGAGTCAAACATCAATCCGAGAGACAAGAAAGATACAGATCAAGGCTACATCTCAAATGTACCCGGAATCCACATCCTCCAGATCATCGAGTTCCTCGATCCCATCGACTCGAGGAAAACACAAATCTGAACTCGCTACTCCCCCTCGGGTGTCCATACCTCTGGCTCCCGAAGCCCGATATGACCCCTTGGATGAAGTACGGACTGAAGTGATAAAATCTCTCGAGGCCACACGCTCCAAAGCAAATAATCATAAATCAATCGCACCCGATCGTCACATACAAGTGTCAACAAAACATGCATAATCAATGACATAATGAATGTATGCACACAAAAGAGAATAGAGTCCTTACACAGGTCATACGAAGCTTCGAGGTCTTGCGATACTAGTCTTCACTGACGACGACTCGATGAAAGAATGACTCATACAGTCGTCTAACTATCACGACTCACAAAACCCGACTGTCGTATTGTCATAACTCGAACTTTCCGCTACTACCGCCTTGGTAGAGCCACATAACACACAAGTCGTATCTCACAACCCGATTCTCGATACCATCTTCGTAACACCCCAAATCCCATCAAGTTATTACGGTGCCGTGGACCCCACCTCGGGTGATCCACCAGCGAACACGACTAAAATACAAAAACACGTCCAAAATAGGAAATCACAGACCCTACTATGACGTCAGACATACTATTAGATATGGAATTTCAACGACAAGGAGGGCCTACATGGCCAAAATAAAAATACAACAACATCCACGAGCCTTGCTCGATAATACAAAACGACAACGATCGAACAAAAATGGAGTACTCCAGTATCGACCAACATGAACACCAAAATATCTCGGACTAGTATCGCTCGAATGCCTCGTCGCCTTCGTCATGCCCCGTGTCTCAACTCTCTCCTCGCAAGTACCTAAAACATGAAAACATGTTCCGCCCCACTGGTCGGCCATCCAAAGATAATGAATATCAAGTACATGCACACATGATATGCATCCAAAGGCGTAATAAACAAGATAACAATGGTAGTACGAGATGCTCACAAACCAAAGTAAGAATCGAGCATTCGTGGAATATTATGCCCATGGCATACGATCAATACCGCTCAATAGGTTAGAACATAAGTGCCCAATGGCGAAACATCAATATAGAACACAACAATACATTACCCGAAGGTAAATCAATCCAACACTGAAATAAATAAGGATCACAATGCCCGAAGGCTCAAACGGAAATACCGTTACATCACAATGGCTCAAAGCCCTCACCAAGCCGCCAAAATATCACGATGGCTGAAAGCCGAATGACCAGCCGTAAAAATATCATGATGGCTCGAAAGCCGAAGCCATTGTAAATCATCACAATCTGAGATCTCAAAGAAACAAACTCGATCGAACATACCCCTCGGGCGTATGAAACAATCGATCACAAAATATCGAACACATCCAATCATACATGGTCTGTGAACGATTAACATTATGGCTCAAGATGGACATCACAAGACGCCCGATCCGGAAATGTGTCCGTGCACATGTCCACCCCGTATACTAATCGAGAAATATACGTGGGACAATGTACCTAATTAGCCTCACGAAGTAACGTCTCGTGTGCACGGTCCAATGTGGTGATATCCACGCATGACCATCGTGTGCACGGCTAAAAATCCTACACAATAACCAATCGGCACGCAGATATGACTCGGATATGTCACGATACAACATGACAACGAAACTCAAAGGATAAGACATCAAAACAAATCATACGACTCACCAAGTGAACGATGACACGAATAATGAAAGATCGACACGACCGACAATGTTCAAACAACCATCCCGGGATCAAAATCCCTAAGGACCAATTAACACGAGCGACGATCACAACACAATTCGGGAAAATCCTCAACCTTCAACGATCACAAAATTACCGAGTTCACAAGAATAATAGTGTCTGCCTTGAATGGTCAACACGACAATAATAATTCAACGGATGGGAATTATCTTTTTGACAACGGTGGAAATTATATTTGATAATCCCAATTCAATATATCGATTACCGTTAGAGCGGACAATCGATAATAATTATACAACGGATGAGAATTATCTTTGATAATCCCAATTCAATATATCGATTACCTTGAGCGGTTACCGATAACAATTGTACAATGTATGTCTCGGCACCTTTAATCGGATTCGACAACGAAGATGATAATCGAATACGCCAATGCCTTCAATCGGCAACGACGTCAATAGAAAAACACTGATATCAATAACGACGATTCACAAAAAAATATCTTGATGGAACGTCAATCAATAATAACAATCGATATGTCGATGCCGCGAACCGGCTATCGACAACAATATCTCGAAGAAACATCAATCAACAATAAAAATCGATATGTCGATATCATGAAAGCCATTATCGACAACAATATTATCAACAAGTATCGTAATGCCTTAAATCGGCCATTTACGAACAACAATAATATTTGGCATAATTTGCCGAAGGGTATCGTATCAAACAATCCCCTGATATCAACAAAATCACAAAGAGACCAAGTCTCGAAATGATACACACATTCATACACATACATGATAACATTAATCTCATTGACCTGACAAGTATAAAACTTGCCTCAAACCGAAGGCGAGAAAGTCCTTCCACGATCAACGCCCTACCACGAATCAATCAACGCGTCCTCCGTCAATCACAAGCACTCGAACAACCTTGAATGAAATACAATTCATCCGATAACACGATATCGATCGAAAACGACACAATAGATAATTCCGATTCCAACACGAACACATACTATACTCGTATTTATCCGTATACATATGTATATATATAATATATATATTACATATATATATATATATATATATATATATATATATATATATATATATATATATATATATATATATAGACATCTCGCGGGGCACACTCTAACACACACACATCTATTACATATATATATATAATATACATAACATATCACAGTACACACACATCACGCCACATTCATTACATATATATATAATTTACATAACACACAACACACACACTGCTTATATATATATATAATATATAACACATCTAAAACACATATATATATATACATAACAGATTTATATATATATACATTATATATATATACATAAAACACACAACAACATATACAAAAAAAACTTACCAGGAAGGAGCTGATCGGCCGGAAAGAAGAAAGAGAAAAAAAAAAAACTCCCATGCCGGAAATCGGCCGCCGGAAAAATGACCCGCCGGACCTCGTCCAACTCCGGCCCGTTTCCGTCTATGGCCGGTTTTACCACCTCCGTTTGTAACTCTTCGCCGGAAGAATGTCAAACCTCCGTTCCGCCGTCCGTTCCGGACAAAAACCACCTCGCCGGAAATAATGGAGTTCCGCATCCATGGCCGGAAACCATGAAGACGCCGGATGCCCGAGCTCCGCCTCGCCGGAAGAGAGAAAAAAAATATGCCGGAATAGTTCAAATCGACCGGATTATAATGCCTCCTGATCCGTAAATTCCGATCGGCCGCCGCCGAGTTCCAGTCGCCGCCAGAGACGTAGGCCCTACCTCCGGTCGCCGGAAAAAAAATGGAGAAGCCGGTGCCTGCTCCGTCTCGCCGGAAGAAGAGAAAAATGCCGGAACACGTCGACCGGGTTTGCAGCCTTCCGGTTCGGAAATTCCGACCAGGCCGCCGCCGAGCTCCGGTCGTGAGCTGCCTGCCCGCCGAACTCAAGCTCCATCTCGCCGGAAAAATGGAGAAGAATGATGGCAGCAAGAAGAAAGAAAGAAAAAAAAAAAAAAAACAGAGAGAGAGAGGGTCGACTGGCGAGAGATGGCTGGGAGAGGGAGAGAAAGAGAGATGATGAGGGATGATGTTGATTTATATATATATATATATATATGATGTAACATGAATGAGGGAGAGAGAGATGATATATAGGTGAGGGATGGTTTCACGTGAAGTAACGTGAGGAATCTCAAAAGTTGATATATATATATATATATATATATATATATAAATATGATATCCCAAAGATACCCTCGTCCCGAAAGTTGACCACGAGGAAGTTCCCACTACCTGGCATTACGTCACAGCGCCGGGCGTAACGTGCGTAATCGCAACAATTTAGCGTACGTAATGCTACACGGTAGCGTCGCTATGGCTATAAACTTAGCCAAAATTCCAATCTCGACAAACAACCAAGCAGCGAAACCAAACCGACGATCAGTATAAATATTTCGATCCCGAAATATTTTAATACAATATAAATTGTATTGGTCCAAACAACAACACTTGTACAATTCCAAATGAATACGTACAACTCAACAGTAACATGAAAAAAAAAAATTACCCCCGGATATTACAGAAGAGAGGCATCATAGTACGCCAGTAATGGTATGTGCAAGTGCACAAGACGAGTGCCCAGACACCCGTCCTTGTACCTAATTAGTCTCACGGAGGTAAGTTACCGTGTGCACAGTCCAATGTGTCGGTGAACCCAACACATGACCATCACGTGCCCGACTAAAAATTCCACACATCCCCTCCCTACACGATATGAACCTGAAGGTCATATGGACAAGAAATGACCATGAAGAATAATAATGAATAACAATCCGACAAAGTCAAGAATGACTCACCGAGATGAAATGATAGTGAAATGAATGATAGCTCAATGAAATGATTGGAACCGTCGTTCCTCGTGAATGAAGTGATTAATTGACAATTACAAATCTCAATACGGTTAATACATTATGAATGAATTATGATTATGAATGAACAACAACGAAAGGAATGAATATCCTTTTAACCGAGTAAGAATTAACTTACACAACGCCGTTGAAGAATGTCCTTCCTCGAACAACGTCCTAAAAGGGATGTCGGTCGCTCGAAAAACCTTGAATGACAATTACCAACAAACGCTCAAAATACATATCAAACACGATTAACCAATTCAAACGTCGATACAACAATATCCAAACTCATTGAGGCATTCTAACGAATACTTAGCAAACATACATCCTTTGATAATAACCAATCCCGAATATATTGAAACCAACTCCAAAATGAGTATTTCAAACCAACAAAACACCTTCAATGATATCAATAATTCCATAGGAATCCACAAATCGAGTTAACGACAACATCTAATCGAAAACCCCCAAATATCAAAGTCAACTCCATGGTGTTCTTGAATCAAACCCCAACAATTCATGAAATCCGAAATATACACTGAATAATCCGTAGGAAAACATTTATCCAAGATAGATAATCCATATCTAACATATTCCAACAACAATCCAAGCTTACACGAAGAAATCGGAAGGAAAAACCCAAAAATCCGAAATTCTAGATCCAAGAAGTTATTACCTTGATTTGATGAGATGGAGATGATGAAATGATGATTACTCCGAATTATAAGCTTGGAGATGTTGATAGATGATTGCACCTCGAAGAACACTTCTCAAGAAGCTCCAAATCGCCCGGAACCGATGAGGGAATAAAAAGAAATGAAGAATGACGAAGAAAAGACTGAACTGTCCTATTTATAGCAACACCAGTTTAGCGAGCGCTAGCTCTTGTGCGTAGCGTGCGCTAACGGGTGTACTGGGTAGTTCAGTACCCTCTGTTCGCAACGGTAGCGTGCGCTACGTACCTTTTGTAGCGTGCGCTACAACCATATACTTAGCGTGCGTTAACTCAAATTGTTAGCGTGCGCAAACAAATTATCTGCTGCCCAGTACTAAAGTCCAGGACCTCCTGTTCTCTGATCTGTTCGCGGTAGCGCGCGCTACACACAAAATTCAGCGTGCGCTACTGACCCCGATTAGCGTACGCTAAGATCTACTCGTAGCGTGCGCTAGGAATTAATCCAATTCAGTCCAGTAGCCACTGGACTCTGCCTGATCCGACCTTAGCACGCGCTACACCGACTGCATAGTGTGCGCTACTCCGACCTACTAGCGCGTGCTACTTACCATTCGTAGCGTGCGCTACTTACAACCCAACTGCAGTCCAGTGCCTTCTGGACTGCTTGCTAGAACTACATTAGCGTGCGTTAATGTTGAGAGGTAGCGTGCGCTACTCGAACTCAATTAGCGCGCGCTAAAGAGAGTTCGTAGCGTGCGCTACTCCTCGCACACAGCCCACTATGAAGATGACAATTATGGTAAACACGGCATGATTCTCAAACTAGATTGATGGATGAATGACGATTGATACACGATACAATTACTCTGAACGGTGAATACAATGATTGAATATGAGTGACAAATGATCATTAATAAGTGAAAATTATTGAGTGACAATTACTGAATGATAATGACTGAATTACAATCGGGTATTGCACATATCATATCCTCATCTTCCTCACAAATTCACAAGAACTTGTCATCGCCATTTTCTTGTCCAGAAATACACCACAAACATAAACAGGTAATTTTCAATTTTCCTTCTTTTATATTTGTTCCATTACACAACAAACACACAAAAAAAACAGGTAAATTCTCCGTTGGCCCCGATTACTTTTACATGCCAAAAAAATGGCCGTCTCCACCCAAATTCCTTAAACAGCTTATTTTTCTTGCTATTCCAAAAAAAACCAAACGGAACCTAATTTCAGATTCTCTAGATCACTCAACCAGAAATCCACTCTGAAATCATAATCGAAAATCGATACAGCAAACCTGAGAAGCCTTCTTTGGCCGCAGCCACCTTTAGACCCCATCCTTACCACCGCCATGCTCTCCATTTCAGACTCGACCCACCATAAAACACTTGTTGACCCGTCACCTCTGCCGCCTCTAAACCGCGGCTCCTTCCCTCTGTCGGGGGTTCAAAAAGAGGCGGTGTAAGTCCGACCCGGATCCTCGAATCATGGTGTGCGTACGCTACTGCTCTAAATGACATAGCCGCCGCCATTGGGGCCGCTCGTTGTCGCTGGGAACAGGGATCGGGGAGAGAATTCATAAATTGAAAAAAAAAAAGAAAAAAGAAAAGAAAATGAGAATGGGGCAATAATCGGTATCGACCGAGTTAACCTCATTCTATTGGGCCAGCATCTCCTTCGGCCCAAATTTTGTCCTTGTTGTTTACTCAATTCTTATTTCCTCCATCCGGTCCATCTCTAATTTTGAGCTAATTAAATATTCAAACCCTGCCCAATATTATAATTTAGATATGATCCAATAAATTTCAACCCTTCAAATTAAACTGAATCCTTTCTTTGTATCCTATTCATTTAGCCCATTTTAATTTAATCATTTAGCCCATAAATTTATTTCACTTCCTTATTTTTATAACCTAGCCACTATCTTCGAGCCATGATCCAATCCATTAAAATATTGACTTTTTCAAATATTCAATTTAATTCCTTCACTTATTTTATGTTATAGATTATTATTTAAATAACAAGTTATTATTTTATTTGTAGATAATAATCAAGATTTATGGGCCTAGGATCACATTCAAGTTCAAGAACTGCATTTTATCCAGGTGTGGGGATTTATTACGCCTTTGTTTACTTTAATTGGTTTATATATTTTCTTGTATGTGCGCGTGAAATCAGTCAGAAGCACTTAAATGTGTAAATCAGTCAGAAGCCCTTAAATGTGCAAATCAGTCAGAAGCACTTAAATGTGCAAATCAGTCAGAAGTATTTAATTGTGCATAAAGCCTTCGGGCTAGCCGACGGGCTTTAGAATTTATCAGTCATGTTGTTTATACTTGCTAATATATTTAGTAATTAACTTAGACATATTGCGTACTCTCCACACTGAGCGAGTTGGAAGCTCACCCCACTATTTAACCCTTTCAGGCTGAGGAGCTCGATGTGGGATGTGCTTGAGTGTGGGATGATCAAGCTTCATGATCAGATGTTTGTTTATTTAATGTTATTTTTCTCAAACTATGTTTTATGAATAAGCGTTCGATTTGTTTTAATTTCACGTCGAAGTATGTTTTTACTTAATGGTGACTTGAGAATATTACTTGCGACTATTAAATTAGTCAATTTGAATATACCTTGATACTCAGCTCGGGAGATTTGTTTATAAAAATTTGAAGGTAAAATGACCATGAGATTTGTTTCTATAAATTTTTTGGTGTGAATTCATGAAAAATAAATTAAGAACTTGTGAGCTTTTGAGCGGTATTTGCTTACTATCATGCAAAGTTTCCATTGTTTGAGTGTGCTATTTGTGTTGTGAAACTCTGGAACGTGCAATGGTATCTTACTCGAAACTACAAAGTGTATGTAAAATAGTGAAAGTAATTTTAGGCGATTTTTGATTTAGCCTTTAGATCCTTTCGGCCTACCCAAAAATTATTAATTCTCTAGCTAGCCCATTTGAGCCTTTAAGCCTAATATTTTTGAGCTTTCCATTACTTTATATCCTTTTTCCCTACACTTGAGCATTGGAAGAGGGATAAAATTAAGAAGGTATGGTGGCAATTAGGGAAGTTTGTTTCAATTTGAAGCTTGGGTTGGTCATCAAAATAAGTAGTCTAAAATAAAAAAGTTGGGTTGTAAAATAAAAATAAGAATAAAAAAATAAAAAAAAAATAATAAAAATGGAAATATATGGTGCTGTTTATTACATGAAGGGTCTGCCCGGATAATCTGCCCGGATAATCAGACATCAACTAAAAAAAGAAAGGAATTATTATGATTTTTTTCATCAAGTATAATAAAGTGCTCTTATGATTGTTCTAAAGAAAAACGAATGGTACATGATACACAAATAGGCGAGAAAGTGATTGTCACTTATTGTAGTTCTACATTACTCAAGTTAAATCACTCTATATATACTTTTCCCACCCTAACCAAAGAGCCTACATTACAACCTAATAAAAGTCTTTTTTGATTCATGTTGCGATATTTCTTAGACGTAAGTGCACGTTATCGTTTACAAGTAATAAAGTGATGAGTGAGTATCGTTCCCACGAGGACTGAATCACTAACTACCGATTTTTATGTATTCCAGATTTATTCGAACAATCGAATTTGGGTTTTGCAATTAATTTCTAAAAGAATTATTAAAAGACTAAATAGTAGAACACGATAGCTTGAAGAAAAGGGAATCAAATGATGAATAAGTCTAGGATTCTGAATCCACCTCGGTTTATCCGAATTAACTCTCGATTATCTGAAGTAAATAATTTTCCCAATTTATTGAAGGCGAAGATTGCTAATATATTCTACCGCCTCTCCCGAGGTCAATAGATTTATCTATGTAACACCCCCAAACCACTCGGGAATATTACAGCGCCGCAGACCCTCTCCGCGAGGATCTACCAGGCTAAATACAATACAATGCATCACTTCACATGCCGACATGGCTACGTAAAGGACCATTAAACCGATTTGGTCTTTTATCACAACACACAACATTACATACATGATTCTTTCCCAAAACTCATACCCGCGCAGGGGCTGGAATACAATAACGCTCCCATAAATCGGGATAACAATACATCGTAGAAATAATCAACAAGACTATTCAACATACTCAACGATTGGTCTTCATGTGATTATTATCGTCGTCTTCCATCATCCTTCGTATCGATCCTGTGATTCGCTCCCAAAGAACTCGCAAATACCGGACGCAATCTGGACATCCATCCCCCGAATACTCGGGGGTTAGCAAAACTCCACTGTTTTGCTAGTGCAAGTATAAAATATAACTACAAGCCATACATATCATATTCTGGGAATACAATAACTTGATTAATTTAGAAAGACTTCCCGAGATGTTTCATTTAGTTAAAATAGTTCAAGTCTTGAAAGTAGAATTGAACAAGTAAGCACTTTGAAAACAACTCCGAATCCCGGGAGTTTTTGATTGGAAAATAATCACAAAACCTATAGCCATACATCAATTCACAACAGTGGACCAATTACACACAACACACCATCCATAAGCCATTCTAGTCCAAGCACCTCTAATGAATATGTTTTACAGCCCAAGCATTATGGCAAGTCAAAACATCGTGATACTCCGGACATATCACAAAAATGCATCAAGTCACAAGGTTAAAAATACTCCTGGTTAACCGTGGATCCGACAATACGCGAATCCCTCCTCGACCCCGTCGGGCCCTCTCGGAGTGGCTAACCCAAATGTTCGCGGAACTGTCATAAGCGGAACCCTCCTCGGCCCCGTCAGGCCCTCTCGGAGTGAACAAATATAACTCTCACACTCAGAAGTAATATCCGACTTCCAATGCAAAGGACTATAAACCATATACTCAGAGTACTCACCAGAATGGCCTCCCCAATTGGACACATGCAATATTGACAATATAATCTACAAACTATGAAAGGTAGGAATGAAACGAGGTAAACAACAAGTAAGATGTTTTAAAGAATTCACAGCCTTACGGAACCCATTTTGGGACACAACCCAAGGTTATTTCCAAAATACAATTCCAATCACAAATCACAGGGTCCAAGACCCAAATACTCACATCGACATCCTCCCAAGGGTTATTCGCATCCCGTGCTAGTAAGCCACGGACCTCGGAGCCTCCTTGAGACATCCCCGAGTGAAAAACCCAATGGAAAATCACACAACGTCACACATCATCGTGACGACAGTCATCTAACAGTACCACACGAAAACCGGGCACAACATACAATACTAGTACCCATTCTCAGAATGACATATTCGTTCTTGAACACTCAAGTTAATTTGAAGAAGACCTTTATCGGGAATATACTTATATATATTGATTCTTTTGAAAGTTAAATAACATTCAATTTTCCACATAGACAATCACCAATTTATTATGTATACGGAATACGAAGTGTATGGGCAAGATACTTGCCTCGGTAGTTGATACCGCACACTCCGACGAACGTGGATTAACCGGAAAACCTCGAATGCCCACAACTCTCCGTGAACGACAGAATAACACCACTGATCGGAAAACGGCAAACGTAAGGGTTCCGGCTCGAGTTCTTCGCAAGGAACCTGACCCCAACATCATACCATGAATAAATCGACGATCGAACAAGGAAGAATAATCGTAGAACGCCCGAATCCCCTTTGTGACATTTTATCGAACACTTTCAAGGTGTCGATTTGAAACTCAATAAAACGACGAATCCTCGGCAATCCAACCGTGGAAAAACAAGGGATTCGATATAAAACAACTTAATAATCATCAATCCATCACTATTCTAAGTTATAACGAATCAAACGGACGAAATCCACAAAATCCCCAATTTTTCCCAAAACTATGATTTTAGGAAAACTAACCTTGATTCGCTGGATTGAAGAATGTTAAGGAGTGATTAATCGATGTTATCAGCTCCCAAACTTCGTGGATTAGTTGTATAATAACATGCCTTCGTCACCTCCAAGAATCCAGCCGCGGAAGAGAAAGGGAGAAAACGAAAAATGAGTGCAAACAAGATCGCTTTCGGTCATATTTATATCGGTGCGGCCTAGCGTGCGCTAGGCTGCCGAGCTAGCGTGCGCTAGCGGGCGGTCATGGTCGAGAATGTTCGGCCGGGCCCGCCATCATGCGCCGAACACGTGCGCTGTCGGCCCACCACAATCCAGACTTCGGCTCGGCCAGAAGCGTCAGCCTTCCGGCCAGAAGCGTGCGCCATCGGTCGGCCAGAAGCGCGCAGTTGATGGCAAGATAGCATGCGCTACTGCCGATCCTCCCGGATCGAACCTTTCGCCCTTACGCCTCGGCCGACTAGCGCGCGCAGCCAACGGCCATAGCGTGCGCCGCCTCATGGCCGTAGCGTGCGCTACTTTCCGGACGTAGCGTGCGCTACGCCGGTTCTGCCGCATCGCCGGCCACAGCTGACTCGCCGGCCAAAGGCTCGCACTCGTCCGGCCGATCTCAAGCCGTCCGGCCATCGTCCCCAACCGTCCGGCCAGTGTCCGACCACCATGATTCGACGACTCGATTTTCCGAAATCGCACGGAACGAACACGACAAAATACTCGAGGACAACATCATTGGTCCGAAATGAAAACAACGGATAACAAATCACCACCTATGGTCTTAAATGCCAAAATCAGTTGTTGAGAAAATAATACCGGAACTCGACAACCGGGAAATATCCAAAAAAAAAAATCTAAAATAACCAGAACGAAAATCGTGGGTATTACATTCTACCCCCCTAAAAATAAGTTTCGTCCCGAAACTTAAAACAAAAGCAAGGCGACCCTCGACAACACACCAGAACTCCATGCAGTATAAAGCCACTACAATCCGATTCAATACGCAAGAATGCTTATGAAAAGCAACGAGCATGAATCATTGCGGTTGATAAAACCAAGCAATACAAAAATCAAGTCACGATTCCAACGCTGAAAGGTATGAAATTCCAGTTGTAACACCCCCATGATTTACGGAGATATTACAGCGCCGTAGATCCGTTTTGGAGAACCTACCAGGCTTAGACCCAAATAAAACCCATTAAATACGACAAACATAAATGTTCATACATTCAAAACCAACTTCAATTTCAACATGACATACATCACAATACCAAACAACATATCATCCCGAGGAATCATAACCAATATGACCGTTCACCACGGGAATACAACAACATCATTAACCATCAATAATGACATGACATACAACACTGGACAAGACTCACGAGTACAAAACCAAAACACGACTTTGACCATGACCATACGACCACCAACTCAAAATGATGTACGATATCAATGCTGCCCACCAAGCTCGTGTCCGTCCTGTGCTAGTCCTCCCACTGGACCTGTTCCTGAATACACAAAAGTATATCCACCCCAGAAGGGGTCAGCAAGAAGCCGGTGCAAGTACAATGATTCTAGAATATGTACAACAAGTGAATAATCAACAAAAATCACAGAAATCATAGTGCCATCACAGATATTCCGGAATACCACATCACAGTTATCATCACAAAACAACCTCCCGAGCTATACTGGCCCTGTACCTCTCAAGCAAGATACACACCCCAGAGACACCTCGTCAGGCCCTCCCTGGTGTATAGCCCAACCGAGTGATCCGTAGGGATATGCAGCCTACCGGACCCTAGGGGACCCTCACTGGTTTTACTCGGCTCACACACACTTGATCAACAATTGGCACAAATTCCATTTTTACATATTCACACGAAGTACAGTAAACACAATCAAAGTACTTGCCTCAATTTGAACGACACGAGAAACGGCGAACGAATGAATGTACGGTCCGAATTTCCTTCAACGATTCGATCCTAACACATCGGAATACCGAATCAAAACACAACACCACGGAAATGGAAGAATTCACCCTAAGTCCTACCCTTAGAGACATTTAATCGAACACTACGGAGGCGACAAAGGTCGAACCCAAGAACGGATTAAAAACTCGGAATTTAATCCATAAACTTTGAGGGAAAACAAAGGAACATGATTACAATATCATAATCTAACATAATCCAAATCCAAAACGAACTTGAATCAAGAATTCCCAACAAACCCCAAAATTCTTTCAAATAACTTGAAGCACTTCAACCACATACCTTAATTCAACCAAGAGATGGATAATTCTTCAATAATGAACTTGATATCTTGATTCTATAGTGTTTGGAACATGTTTATGGCTTGATTTTGGAGTTTAAGATGGAGGATTCTAGGTGGAGGATGAAGGGAAGGTGCTAGAATGCCCAAAAAATCGACCAAAGGATATATATAGCTCCCGAAATGGGTTTTTCATCATTTCGCACTTCCGTCGTGTCAAATGACACGGTCGAGTCAGGGGTCGTGTCACCCATCCAGAACGTTTTTGCTTAACCGCAATAGCTCGACACGCCCGCGTCAAATGACACGGCCGTGTCACTGCACCAGGGTCCGCTATTTCGACCATAACTCCTTCGTCCGGACTCCGATCGACTCACCGTTTGAACCATTGGAAAGCTAACTCAATTCTCTACAATCCTGTAAAATTTTATAATTTTTTGATTTTTGTAGAATTTATGGTGATCGATCGAATTCAGCCCTTGTGTAAATCACAATTCGGAAATATCTACTCTTATTCTATTAACACCCTTTTGGTAATACATTCATATCTTACGGCCATAACTCTCGAGTCACCACTTCTACATTCCGTCCAAAGCAACCATACTCCGGAAATCACAAAACTTGACAATTACCAACCATAAACATTCCAATTCCGATCGTCAAAACACACGGTTCCAAATAACCATAATTCAACATGAAAATTACGAATAAATTCTCAACTAAATACGTCCGAAACAACACACACGAATACTAAAATACACGGATATTACACCCTTACCCCCTAAAAAGAAGTTTCGTCCCGAAACTTAAGATACAAAAAGTTCGGGGTATCGGGCACGCATACTATCCTCGGTCTCCCACGTGGCCTCGTCAATTCCATGCTTAGACCATTGGACCTTTACTAACGGAATCACTTTCCATCGCAATTGTTTCACTCGTCGCTCTAGTATGGTTACCGGTTGTTCTTCATACGTAACATCTTCATTAACTTCAATCTCTTGATAGTCAATAACATGGCTGGGATCGGGAACATACTTGCGTAGTTGCGAAACATGGAATACATCATGAACATGGCTAAGCGTTGGAGGCAACGCTAGTCGATAAGCTACATCGCTTACCTTGTCCAGGATCTCGAAGGGGCCAATATAACGAGGACTAAGCTTCCCCTTCTTACCAAACCGAAGAACTCCACGAGTCGGCGATACTTTCAACAACACATGGTCTCCCGCATGGAACTCTAACGGCCGATTTACGAACGCCGGATATGACTTTTGTCGACTCTGAGCAGTCAACAACCTTTGCTGAATAATTGCGACTTTTTCCCGTGTTTGAACCACCAAGTCCGGTTCTACTCCAAGTAACTCGTACGGCTCGTCCCAACAGATTGGCGATCTACACCGTCTTCCATATAATGCTTCAAACGGAGCCATCCCAATCGAACTATGCCAACTGTTATTGTACGCAAATTCAATAAATGGTAAATGAGTCTCCCAATCTTCTTTCCAGTCTAACGCACAAGCCCTCAACATGTCTTCTAGCGTTTGGATCATCCTCTCCGACTGTCCGTCCATCTGGGGATGATAAGCGGTGCTGAAATTTAATTTGGTACCGAGTGCTCGATGTACTGCTTGCCAGAAATGGGACACAAAACGCCCATCGCGATCAGACACTATACTCTTTGGGGTACCATGGAGTCTCACAATCTCCGCAATGAATAACCGAGCTAACCTCTCCGGTCCCCAAGTATCTCTAATGCCCAGAAAGTGTGCGGATTTGGTTAGGCGATCAACAATTACCCAAATCATATTCACTCCAGTTCGCGTCTTTGGCATTCCCACAATAAAATCCATCGCTATATCTTCCCACTTCCATTCCGGAATTGGTAGCGGTTGCAATTTACCGGCAGGTCTCTGATGCTCCGCTTTAACCTGCTGACAAGTCAAGCATTTCAACACGAACTCCGTTACATCTTTCTTCATGTTTGGCCACCAAAAATTTTTATTCAAGTCCTTATACATTTTACTCATGCCCGGATGAATCGAGTATGGAGTAAAATGTGATTCATTCAAAATCACTTGTTTGAGATCATCCCGATTAGGTACACAAGTTCTACCTCGAAATCGAAGAACTCCGTCTTCATCGATTAAGAACCCAAGAGCTTTTCCTCTAACACTGTCTTCCCGAAGCTGCACGATTGAGATCATATAACTGTTTGGACTTAATATCTTCCATCACGGAGGACGTAATCTCATGGAAACGCAACTGTCCTTGAGTTCTGTGAGGCCAAACTTCAATTTCCAGATCAATCAACTCTCGTCTAAGCTTCGGTTGAATGGTAAGTAGTTCCAACTTCTGCAACACGACTGACTTGCGGCTTAACGCATCGGCAACAACGTTCGCTTTACCTGGATGGTAAAGAATGTCAAGATCATAATCTTTAAGAAATTACAACCATCGCCGCTGACGCATATTTAGCTCCTTCTGCGTAAATATATACTTCAAGCTCTTATGATCCGTATACACTCGACAAGAAGAACCATATAAGTAATGCCTCCAAATTTTCAACGCAAACACCACAGCGGCTAACTCAAGATCATGAGTAGGATAATTCATCTCATATGGATTTAATTGTCGAGACGCATAAACCACTACTCTCTCATTTTGCATCAATACACATCCCAATCCTTGTTTAGAAGCATCACTATAAATAACGAAACCTTCCATTCCTTGTGGTAAGGCTAGGATCGGAGACGTAGTCAAACGCTTTTTCAACTCGTCAATACTCTTCTGACACTCATCACTCCACTCAAATTTCTGTGTCTTCTGCAATAATAAGGTGAGCGGTCGAGCAATTTTCGAGAATCCTTCAACAAATCGACGATAATAGCCCGCTAATCCTAGAAAACTCCGAACTTCCTTAACATTCCGTGGAGGCTCCCAAGCTAAGACTGCTTCAACCTTTTGAGGGTCTACTCGAATACCATCTACCGAGATGATGTGTCCCAGAAAAGAGACTTCTCTAAGCCAGAACTCGCACTTAGAAAATTTAGCATAAAGCTTATTAGCCCTCAAAATACTCAACGCGATCCTCAAGTGTTCGGCATGTTCCGTCTCACTTTTGGAATAGATTAATATATCGTCGATAAACACCACTACAAATTTATCGAGATATTCTATAAAAGTTTTGTTCATAAGCTGCATAAAGGCCGCCGGAGCATTTGTTAAACCGAATGGCATAACTACGAATTCGTAATGCCCATACCTCGTTCAAAATGCTGACCTGGGGATATCCGAATCTCGAATTCGCAGTTGGTAATAACCTGACCTCAAATCAATCTTGGAGAAAACCGTAGCCCCTTGTAATTGATCAAATAGATCATCGATTCTTGGCAACGGATACTTGTTCTTAATAGTGAGTTTATTCAACTCACGATAGTCAATACATAGCCGTAAGGACCCATATTTCTTTCGTACAAACAATACCGGTGCACCCCATGGAGACACACTAGGCCGAATATAACCTTTGTCCAACAATTCACCCAATTGTTTCTTCAATTCTAACATTTCCGATGGGGCCATTCTGTACGGTGCCTTGGATATTAGCGCCGCATTGGGCTCTAGTTCGATGACGAACTCTACTTCACGATGTGGTGGCAATACCGGCAAATCATCCTAAATACGCCCTGAAATTCATTCACAATCGAACAGAGGATAATTGTACCTCGCTAACTTCCGACTTCAACGCGTAACACCAATAATGGTACAACCTTGTCGCAATAATTTCATCGCCTTCATGGCTCGAATAATCTTCCTGAAGTACCGTGTTTATGCCCTACAAAAACGTGTTCAGTACCATCCGGCGCGACTATTGAAATTATTTTCCGACGATAATCTACTATCGCTCCATGCCGATTTAACCAATCATCACCGAGAATTAAATCCTCTCCCTTCATATCGATCACAATCAAATCGGATGACCAATCTTTACTGCCAATGGTTACAGGACAATTGGCGATCTCTTGATCCCCAACTATCCTTTCCCCACTTGGCAACCCAACAATAAAAGGTTCACATGTAGAGAGACCGTCTAGGCCCAAACGATTCACACAAGACAATGATATAAAAGAATGAGTAGCTCCAGAATCAAACAATACATCTACCGGGTGCATCGAAATATAAACAATACCTGACGTAGTGGCAGTCCCTACGTCATCAGTCCGCTTCATCTCATACAATCGGGGTGGGGCTGATCCAATGCTAGGTGCATCCTTATGCTCGGTTTTACCTCTGCCACTGCCGCGTCCGACACTCGGAGTTGGCTGACCCGTAACTGTGCCAGCCGGGGTAGGAGACTGTTTAGAGAAGATTCTGCCCACTGACTCACAATATAATGCACGATGACCCTGCTTCCCACACTTAAAACAATCAATGGGGCGATAAGTGCAACGAGAACTGACATGACCCGGATTTCCACAATTAAAACAAACTCTCGGCACTCCTCCACTAGCCGAGGGGAACCAATGAAGATTGCACAGAAGATTGAGGCCTACGCGATCCACTGCCTCGGAAACTACCAGAAAATTTTGGTTTCTTCGAACTCAAAACTGCAGGAACCGGAACTGACACCATCTCATAAGCAAGTGCTCTATCCTGATATTCTCTCAAAGTTGTACACCCAAGGCCCGCCATATACTTTCGGACCTCCGGTTTCATCCTTGCATCGAAATGAAGTATTTTGTCTATCTCATCCTTAACTCGATCTTGGACATACACTAACTGCTTGTTGTATGTCTTGATTGCTTCAGAAATAGGAACATCTTGGGTTGGGCTCAAGAACTCACCGACTCTTGCTAAGCTGTACGGCTGGACAATATTGAGCTTCCATCAATTCTTTAAATTCTTCCGAAGTGACATCACGGTCCTTGGGCTTAACAGCTCGCCACCAGTCCGAAGCGTCATCAACCGTCAGATATTGAGCAATCGGGACTCTCTTGGCTTCAGGACAACCAATACCGTCAAATATCTTCTCCAGCTCAACTAACCAATGATCCCAGTTGTTCGCATCACCGGAACCATCGAATCTGGGAGGGTTCATCTTCATAACTTCTTGAAGCCATCGATCCTCAACCGTCCTGCCAGTATTAATATTCTGCACCACTTGTGCCAGTTGGTGCACTTGTGTTACAACTTGTTGAAGAACGTTAGGCACTTCGGCCTCCGAGCCTCCATCTGAACCTCCCGAAGGGATCGGGTCTGACCTAGTTGCAGAACGAGATGCCGATTCTGAAATGGACCTCTCGGACTCGGACACTACTACTCTGCCACGGCCTCGACCACGACCGCGTTGACGGATAGCTCTACCTCTCGACATACTGAAGAATAAGAATGATTCAACAAGGAAACGATTACAATAATAGATTGCACAATATTAAGGTAATTATTTCCGAAGGAAAGAAACAACCAACATCCGAAGAGTCTTCCAGCACAAGCAACATGAGGTGGTAGCATGCCAATGATATCGTAGACAACAACTGACTCAATTTAATAGACCCAAAACACCGACAGCCTAGGTATCCATAAACCTAGGCTCTGATACCATATTCTGTAACACCCCCATGATTTACGGAGATATTACAGCGCCGTAGATCCTTTTTGGAGAACCTACCAGGCTTAGACCCAAATAAAACCCATTAAATACGACAAACATAAATGTTCATACATTCAAAACCAACTTCAATTTCAACATGACATACATCACAATACCAAACAACATATCATCCCGAGGAATCATAACCAATATGACCGTTCACCACGGGAATACAACAACATCATTAACCATCAATAATGACATGACATACAACACTGGACAGTACCCGCGTGAGTACAAAACCAAAACACGACTTTGACCATGACCATACGACCACCAACTCAAAATGATGTACGATATCAATGCTGCCCACCAAGCTCGTGTCCGTCCTGTGCTAGTCCTCCCACTGGACACATGCACTCAATACACAAAAGTATATCCACCCTTTAAGGGTCGGCAAGAAGAAGCGGTGCAAGTACAATGATTCTAGAATATGTACAACAAGTGAATAATCAACAAAAATCACGAAATCATAGTGCCATCACGTATATTCCTAATACCACATCACAGTTATCATCACAAAACAACCTCCCGAGCTATACGGCCCTGTACCTCTCAAGCAAGATACACACCCCGGAGACACCTCGTCAGGCCCTCCCAGTGTATAGCCCAACCGAGTGATCCGTAGGGATATGCACCTACCGACCCTGTGGGACCCTCACCGGTTTTACTCGGCTCACACACACTCGATCAACAATTGGCACAAATTCCATTTTTACATATTCACACGAAGTACAAGAACACAATCAAAGTACTTGCCTCAATTTGAACGACACGAGAAACGGCGAAAGGATGAATGTACGGTCCGAATTTCCTTCAACGATTCGATCCTAACACATCAGAATACCGAATCAAAACACAACACCACGGAAATGGAAGAATTCACCCTAAGTCCTACCCTTAGAGACATTTAATCGAACACTACGGAGGCGACAAAGGTCGAACCCAAGAACGGATTAAAAACTCGGAATTTAATCCATAAACTTTGAGGGAAAACAAAGGAACATGATTACAATATCATAATCTAACATAATCCAAATCCAAAACGAACTTGAATCAAGAATTCCCAACAAACCCCAAAATTCTTTCAAATAACTTGAAGCACTTCAACCACATACCTTAATTCAACCAAGAGATGGATAATTCTTCAATAATGAACTTGATATCTTGATTCTATAGTGTTTGGAACATGTTTATGGCTTGATTTTCGAGTTTAAGATGGAGGATTCTAGGTGGAGGATGAAGGGAAGGTGCTAGAATGCCCAAAAAATCGACCAAAGGATATATATAGCTCCCGAAATCGGTTTTTCATCATTTCTGCACTTCCGGTCGTGTCAAATAACACGGTCGAGTCAGGGGTCGTGTCACCCATCCAGAACATTTTTGCTTAACCGCAATAGCTCGACACGCCCGCGTCAAATGACACGGCCGTGTCACTGCACCAGGGTCCGCTATTTCGACCATAACTCCTTCGTACGGACTCCGATCGACTCACCGTTTGAACCATTGGAAAGCTAACTCAATTCTCTACAATCCTGTAAAATTTTATAATTTTTTGATTTTTGTAGAATTTATGGTGATCGATCGAATTCAGCCCTTGTGTAAATCACAATTCGGAAATATCTACTCTTATTCTATTAACACCCTTTTGGTAATACACTCATATCTTACGGCCATAACTCTCGAGTCACCACTTCTACATTCCGTCCAAAGCAACCATACTCCGGAAATCACAAAACTTGACAATTACCAACCATAAACATTCCAATTCCGATCGTCAAAACACACGGTTCCAAATAACCATAATTCAACATGGAAATTACGAATAAATTCTCAACTAAATACGTCCGAAACAACACACACACGAATACTAAAATACACGGATATTACACCAGTAACTCACAGATTTGGAAGATCGAATATGAAGAAAATTTCCCAACACTTATGGAAATCGCAAAATAGCCCAGATGTACAATAATCACGATTTTGAGGTCAAACGATAATGATTGGACAACGACGAACGAATAGCAATGATCGAACAACAACGATAACCTTTGAAGTTCATACCTCAAATCAAGACATCAATAACTTGTAGGAAGCACGAGGTGTTAGTTTCAAACACGGTTCACAAGAAATCGATCCGAACTTGGAAAGATCACAACGATATGCACATCAATTTGGAACAATATCAGAACTCGCTCGAATGACAAATGTGAGAAACAACATAAGGTCAGAAGCATTAACGAACACAATCGCCTCAATACGGTCGAACGAAACGGAAACGAGAAGAAGAAGAAAAAAAAATGGGTATTACATCATATCGCCTTTAAAAGAGGTTTCGTCCCCGAAACCTAAATAACGAAAACGAAGTGCTTGAATATCAACCTTCCCGGCCATATCCTCTTGGTCCCGCATTTAATCTCCATAACCAATCAGACCGTGGTCACGGTCGTGTCCTCTGTCCCTCGGCATACTAAGCGGATTCTCACTCAATACGATTGCACCACTTCGCAAAAATAAATATGCTAAAGTACCAACTTAGCATGACATATCACATAAGGTAACCAATAACAACTCGGAAAGAAAATCCACGAGGTATCCTTTTAAAGGAAATCTTTTGAAAATCCTTGGATTTGTATGCTATTAAAAATAAACTTTAAAAGTACTTTTAGTACCTCGGGTTGTTTCATCAAAACTTGTAAACAACATACTCTAACCGTTTCATTTGAAATCATTTGCCAAAATAATATTTACGTATGTGGCGTTATCAAAATCGTCATGCCTCTACGCATCATCATCACCGTTAACAAACAACAAGTTCACCATGCAAGATCATCAAACCATTCTTACATACTCTAACATTTCCAAATCCGAGTTTGAACTTTACATCGAGTGAGATTTCTTTTTATCTTTCACTATATATTTTTGAAAAAGAAATCGTACTGGTTTTTGAAAAAATATTTTATGATGTGAAAGATTTTTTGAAAATCATGTACTCGGATTATTCGAAAATACAATAGTACGTTAAAGTCATTTCTGAAAATTCTCCCAACACTACACAAGAATCAACGACGGTAACATTTTACAAAATGTTCAAGGTATTTTAAAACAACTCTTTCAATACCGTCGAGGTTTTATTTGAGAATCCTAGGCCGGCTCGCAAATTTCAAACAGTTTTCAAAGTTCATACGAAGCCGCCGAATTAATCGAAACGTCAAATTAGTTTTAAAAAAAAATTGATTCCCACAACTTGCACAAACTTATGAAAGTTTCAGGAAAACATTTTCGAACACACATACATCAGACATAATTTATCAACTCACCGAACAAAATCAATTATCACTTAGCGCGAATGAAAGGTCACAACACACGTTCACATAAAACGGTTGTCATCACTAGACAACACACATAGAATACAGTCACAGACGACTGACTGCAGAAAGTTAGACCTAACGGCAAAAATGCGGTTCCACATCCTCAGTCCCAGCTAACTAGCGCACGCTACAACCATTATTTAGCGTGCGCTATTCATGCTGCATTAGCGCGCGTTACAACAACATTAGCGTGCGCTACTCATGCCACATTAGCGCGCGCTAGCTTGTACTTAGCGTGCGCTAACAGCTTGAATTCAGCACGTGATTACGAACATATATACGACATTACTAAAACCGATAGTTACAAATGAACAACGACAGCATATGAATCTAAATGCCATCGATTCACATGCTTACAACACTTCGCGAGCAACCATCAAAGGACAACTGTCATCCAAAATCAAAATCTCGTCTATTAATAAAGAGAGCTGTCTTAACTCATACCGAACGACTTAGCATTCACATCACTGTTTTAGTCTAAAACTGGCAACACTGCCCGAACAACAAGAACATCATCACGTCTTTCTCGACTAACAGCCATAAAACCGATAAGTTGAAAACGAGTCACGTCTTGTCTACATTTTGTAAACTTCACTTGGGTTAAAAAAAAACGTGTTTTGAAAACTTATAATACAAAATGAAAATAAAATATCGGTAGTTTGACTTCTTAAAAATTTTTTGGCCTTGAGGTCATAATACGAAAATCAAACTTTTTCCTCCCTTTGGAGGTTGTTTTAAAACAAAACATACGTGACTCCTCAAAACATGTAAAGTTTGAAAATATCACATTGATGAATTCTTCCTTGCGTAACCACATCAAGGCCATTATTCTTGTAAAAACGACTTATATCAGGATGTATGTATATATACATATACGTTGGTACCACTTTTATCCTAGCATCATACGAGGACCAAACAACATAGGCCACATAATCACAAATCACCTTTAAACTCCACATCATAACACAAAATCATACAAGCTCGTATATCACAAGGCACAATATAGTAGGGAGACTTACATCCACAGGTCGCACGAAGATGATGGTTGCACCTCGATACTAATCACGGCCGACATCACAGACGACGCGTCGCGACACGACTTAGACAAACACAATCTGACAGGACAAGACACGACAATACCTGACTGGACCCGACTGCCTAGGTTTCCGCAACCTAAGCTCTGATACCATATTCTGTAACACCCCCAAACCACTCGGGAATATTACAGCGCCGCAGACCCTCTCCGCGAGGATCTACCAGGCTAAATACAATACAATGCATCACTTCACATGCCGACATGGCTACGTAAAGGACCATTAAACCGATTTGGTCTTTTATCACAACACACAACATTACATACATGATTCTTTCCCAAAACTCATACCCGTGCAGGGGCTGGAATACAATAACGCTCCCATAAATCGGGATAACAATACATCGTAGAAATAATCAACAAGACTATTCAACATACTCAACGATTGGTCTTCATGTGATTAGTATCGTCGTCTTCCATCATCCTTCGTATCGATCCTGTGATTCGCTCCCCAAAGAACTGCAAATACGGACGCAATCTGACATCCACCCCCGAATACTCGGGGGTTAGCAAAACTCCACTGTTTTGCTAGTGCAAGTATAAAATATAACTACAAGCCATACATATCATATTCTGGGAATACAATAACTTGATTAATTTAGAAAGACTTCCCGAGATGTTTCATTTAGTTAAAATAGTTCAAGTCTTGAAAGTAGAATTGAACAAGTAAGCACTTTGAAAACAACTCCGAATCCCGGGAGTTTTTGATTGGAAAATAATCACAAAACCTATAGCCATACATCAATTCACAACAGTGGACCAATTACACACAACACACCATCCATAAGCCATTCTAGTCCAAGCACCTCTAATGAATATGTTTTACAGCCCAAGCATTATGGCAAGTCAAAACATCGTGATACTCCAGACATATCACAAAAATGCATCAAGTCACAAGGTTAAAAATACTCCTGGTTAACCGTGGATCCGACAATACGCGAATCCCTCCTCGACCCCGTCGGGCCCTCTCGGAGTGGCTAACCCAAATGTTCGTGGAACTGTCATAAGCGGAACCCTCCTCGGCCCCGTCAGGCCCTCTCGGAGTGAACAAATATAACTCTCACACTCAGAAGTAATATCCGACTTCCAATGCAAAGGACTATAAACCATATACTCAGAGTACTCACCAGAATGGCCTCCCCAATCGGACACATGCAAGATTGACAATATAATCTACAAACTATGAAAGGTAGGAATGAAACGAGGTAAACAACAAGTAAGATGTTTTAAAGAATTCACAGCCTTACGGAACCCATTTTGGGACACAACCCAAGGTTATTTCCAAAATACAATTCCAATCACAAATCACAGGGTCCAAGACCCAAATACTCACATCGACATCCTCCCAAGGGTTATTCGCATCCCGTGCTAGTAAGCCACGGACCTCGGAGCCTCCTTGAGACATCCCCGAGTGAAAAACCCAATGGAAAATCACACAACGTCACACATCATCGTGACGACAGTCATCTAACAGTACCACACGAAAACCGGGCACAACATACAATACTAGTACCCATTCTCAGAATGACACATTCGTTCTTGAACACTCAAGTTAATTTGAAGAAGACCTTTATCGGGAATATACTTATATATATTGATTCTTTTGAAAGTTAAATAACATTCAATTTTCCACATAGACAATCACCAATTTATTATGTATACGGAATACGAAGTGTATGGGCAAGATACTTGCCTCGGTAGTTGATACCGCACACTCCGACGAACGTGGATTAACCGGAAAACCTCGAATGCCCACAACTCTCCGGCGGAAACGACGGTAACACCACCGATCGGAAAACGGCGAACGGAAGGGTTCCGACTCGAGTTCTTCGCAAGGAACCTGACCCCAACATCATACCATGAATAAATCGACGATCGAACAAGGAAGAATAATCGTAGAACGCCCGAATCCCCTTTGTGACATTTTATCGAACACTTTCAAGGTGTCGATTTGAAACTCAATAAAACGACGAATCCTCGGCAATCCAACCGTGGAAAAACAAGGGATCCATATAAAACAACTTAATAATCATCAATCCATCACTATTCTAAGTTATAACGAATCAAACGGACGAAATCCACAAAATCCCCAATTTTTCCCAAAACTATGATTTTAGGAAAACTAACCTTGATTCATTTGGATTGAAGGATGTTAAGGAGTGATTAATCGATGTTATCGGCTCCCAAACTTCGTGGATTAGTTGTATAATAACATGCCTTCGTCACCTCCAAGAATCCAACGCGGAAGAGAAAGGGAGAAAGCGAAAATGAGTGCAAGCGATCGCTCGGTCATATTTATCTTTGGTGCGGCCTAGCGTGCGCTAGATCGCCGAGCTAGCGTGCGCTAGCGCGGTCATGGTCGAGAATTTTCAGCGGCCCGCCATCATGCGCCGAACACGTGCGGCTGTCGGCCCGACCACAATCGAGAGACTTCTGGCTCGGCCAGTAAGCGTCTGTGACCTTCCGGCCGTGGCGTGCGCTGCGGTCGGCCGTAGCGTCTTGATGTCTGGCGATGGCGTGCGCTACTGCCCGATCCTCCCGATCCGTAACCTTTACGCCCCTTATCGCCTCGGCCGACTAGCGCGCGACCAACGGCCATAGCGTGCGGCGCCTCTGGCCGTAGCGTGCGCTACTTCGGACGTAGCGTGCGCTCGCCGGTTCTGTCGCAATCGCCGGCCGATTACGCACTCGTCCGGCCAAGTTACTGCGGCCCGGCCACCGTCCCCAACCGTCCGGCCAGTGTCCGACCACCATGGTTCGATGACTCGATTTTCCGAAATCGCACGGAACGAACACGACAAAATACTCGGGGACAACATCATTGGTCCGAAATGAAAACAACGGATAACAAATCTCCACCTATGGTCTTAAATGCCAAAATCAGTTGTCGAGAAAATAATACCGGAACTCGACAACCGGGAAATATCCAAAAAAAAAATCTAAAATAACCGGAACAAAAATCGTGGGTATTACAATCTAAAGGCGAATAACGCACTCTATCCCTAGGTGAATTAATTCGTCAATAGGCAAAAAGCACAAAATCTCCAAAAGGCCACGTAGTTCCTATGAGTATATTCCTATCTCACAGAATAAAACGGTCCTCACCAATAGTTCCTCACCAATTCTCCTCTCCCGATTCGAATTGAATGATTAAATCAATACAACTATTGGCCAGATAATTGAAAGCATTAAACACGATTGGGAAAACTCAATAAAAAGGTAATTAATTAGATAATCTCAAGCAAATCCATCAAAATGTAGGTTTCATCAAAATCCTAGATTAGGGTTTTAGCCTGACATACTAATAATTGAAAATACAGAATAAATGAATGAAAGCATTAAAATCAAACGCAGATGAAGCTCGGATGCCTCCGTTCTTCGGCTTCCGCCCTCTGCTCTTGAAGTCTTCTGCTCCTCTCCTCTTCTGCCGTCTCCAAGCTCAAGATCCCCCAGATTCCAAGATTAAAAGATGATTAATTAGGGTCTTAAACCTTATTTATAGCTTTTCACATTCTCCAAATCGCGTCCGTATGAGTAGGTCGAAAACTGGCTTCGAAACGGCCCAAATCCGCATGATGCATACAAAAACCGCCTAGTGTGCCGCGGCTCACTAAGTCTGTGCTGCGGCACACTGCCTTTAGCTGGATGCCTGGGCACCATTTAATTCATCTGTGCCGCGGCTCACCTGGACTGTGCCGCGGCACAGAGTACAGTTTACTCTGTGCTCGCTTGTTGTTTTCCTGTGCCGCGGCCCTGCTTCCTTGTGCCGCGGCTCATAGCCAAAATTTGCCGTTTTCGCCCGTTTCGCCTCGTTTTAGCTTCCGGACTTCAATTTCCTGACAAACATACAAAATTAAGGTATTAAAGGCTCATAAAAGCAAATTCACTCTTCAAAACAATACAAAATAATGATGAATAAACGTATAAAAATACGCCTAACAAATACCCCCAAACTTAAGCCTTTGCTTGTCCTCAAGCAAAAAGAATTAATTTCAACAAAAGAATGTCGTGAATCATCGTGCAACATGTAGTGCTCTACCTAATCAATATTATCCTGAAATTCTCTCTGAATAATACGAGTATCGTAATAGCGAGCTGCACTCAGAACACTGATTCCACAAAGTAACCAAGTTTAGTCCTAATCACTCGTTCATGAAGAAAATCCAGCTCAAAGATTAACAAAACGTGAATCAAATCGACCGTCAATATGAAAGGTTAAAATAAACAAGCTAGTTCGCCCCGTTCCTCAGTTTAATGGCAAAATTTTCACGAGTTTCATAAAAATAATCCTCGGACAGTATTCCCTTATATATATATTCTCAAGAAATTGATTCGAGTTGACCACTAGGTTCGGATCTCGGGATGTTTCATCGGGATAATCCTAGGGTGGAACTTCCATTCTCATGTATTGGGAAACCGTTTGACGTAAAAGACACTCATGGGGCACATGGATGCTTCTAGTTACTAAGTTCCCTTCTACAGCGGAGAAACAACTCGAATATATAATTCCCGCATGTCCGAATCAAGGTCGCCGTTTTACGCGAGAGTAAACAACGGGTCACGTGAATACCCCCGGTTACTAGGCTCCCTGTCATCGGCACATGTGAAATTTCTAAATCACTAGTCTAATCAGGGTCGTCGTTTTACGCGATAGTAAACAACGGGTCACGTGAATACCCCCGGTTACTAGACTTCCCCTCATAGAACAAAATTATCTCAACTTTTGGGAAAAACTGACCGACTCTAAACTCAATCTAAGTGCCAACACGACTAATGTAACTGGACGACTAACTAACCGGAAAATGTAACCAAACGTATCGACGGTGATTTTAAAACAAGTATGTATCCTCTCTTATCCGCCAAGACTTCTACAATCACGAAAAAATCTCGGACCTAAATGAATACTAAACAGAAACATAAATCACTCACTACAACTCGACTAAAACTCGACCGTTTCTTCAGAGAGAAAAACAGTGTCGTAACATCAGTATTACACAAATAGAAGCACGAAAAATTCACAAATAGAGTAAAATCAAGACAAGCAAGGCTATCGAAAAAAAATAACGCAAAGTAATGAAAAGTGCAACGAAATAAAGTACAGCAATGAATGTAGCAACTGAAAGTAACTCCCCCCCCCAAACTTAGGACGTACATTGACCTCAATGGACAAAATATAGTATGCAATAAAATTAAAAGGTCAAGTACTCCCCTCCAGTCCTCTCACGAGCTGGTGCCGGCATCATCCGGTGAAGAGGGTGGTGTGGCTGGCCGGGCGGGTGCAATAAATGGCCCGTCTGGATGCATGATATGAGCCGTCCATGCGGCAAGGTGCTCTTGATGGTAGGCGTCCCTCGCTGCCAGACGCCTCGCCTCTCGTCGGTTGGCCCGGCGGGCCTACTCTCGCATCTCAGCTCTGACGGCAGCAATAACGCTCTCTCGCTCCATCCGCTGCTCCTCTCGCATGGCAGCCAGCATACTCTCCCTCTCTCTCCTCATCTCATCTCTCATATCCTCTCTCTCTCTCCTCGTCTCCTCTCTCAGCTCCTCTCTCTCTCTCTCCTCGTCTCCTCTCTCAGCTCCTCTCTCTCTCTCCTCAGATCCTCCCTCAGCCCGTCAAACATCTCCTGCAATCTCTCTTTGTCGGGCGGCGGGACGGCATCTCCATGTGTCAGCAACAGAGGCTCGGGGGACCCCTCGTGGGCCTCCTCCAGCAGAAATCCTCTCCCCCGAGCGTGCGCCGGCGCTCCTCCCCACTGGTCAAAATGTGAGATGATGCGGTGGTCGATCGGGGCCTGGGGAGCAAGCATCGGCTCGTCGTATGACCACGTCAGCCCCGACTGCCGGCATAAAGCGCAGATGAGAGAGGGGTGCTTCAACCCCGTCTTGGCTCCTCCCTGAATGCACTGGAATATAGATCGGACTAAGAGAGGGGCCACATCGAACCGCAACCCGGATGTGATAGCATATAGTGTCTGGGCGCGGGAGAGGAAGACAGTGCGGATCTGAGAGGTGGGGTCAATGCGTGCGCAGATAAAATATAGCCAGGCATGCCCGAGCCGACTGAGGCGCGAGCTCTTGAAATGGAAAGTGGAAGAACCCAGTGCGCACTGCTCCCAGTCGGAGTCGGGCTGCGCAATAGTCTTGAGCAAAGCCTCCTTCGTGAGGCTAGTCATAACTCGGTCATAGGCCGTCTCGTCTACCACCGGAAGCCCAAACAACCTCCGAATAGCAGCTGTGGAAAAATCAACTGTAATACCTCGGACATCGACCTGGGTCCGAGAGTCTAACGACGGCAACGTATGGCCTGCCCGAATGTGCTTCAATAGCACTGGTGTAGAACTCCTGTACTATCGATATCACTGCTGGCTCGGGGGGCTGGAGTAATCAATTCCCCATCTTGGGGGGCTGGAGTAAATCCCCTCTCCGGGATAAGAGGTCGCGGCCGAATCTTCTCATTGAAGATTTTGTGGATCTCAGGGTTGGAGAACTGGTGCCCCTCAGACTCGGCGCGGCTACGAGAGGTTTCCCCTCGAGTGGGGGATGACTGAGTCCTGGCTCTCTTGCTCAGCTTCTTCGTCCTAGCCATAGTCAGTCCTGAAAAATACAACACCAGGGTTTATTTACGCACACAATAACAACAATAATCGTCACTCGACTAAAGATGTCCAGCCGTAAATCAAGAATTTAACAAGATAGCACATTCGTGAGAGAAAAATGAAATTGGACTTTAACGTTTAAACTGGACGTAAGGGTTGGGCTTGCTGTAATTCCAGAACGAATACGTTGCACAAAGATTCAAAAGATTGCTTTAACAAAGAAATTTTTTCATTTAGACATTTCATCGAACACCTAATGGGCGAGAGTTTACTTGAAGAATAAACATGGCTATAGCTCGATTCAACCCCCAAGAACAGAAACACAAATCATTTACTATCCAAACTACATACTCAATTCATCAATAATCCAAAATACCCATGAAAATTCGATTAAAAGTTCATGTCATCCACTAAACCATCCTAGAACTTTTGAAGGCAATAAACATATTCACTCCATCCAATGCATACACAACTTCAAATTTAAATTCATAAAACAAGTAGAGATTAGAGATTGGAACATACCTTGATTGATTTTGTGAAAAGTGCAAGAAAAACCGCAAGAATAAAACTGGAAGAGTATTTCGGCCGGTCGCGTGCGCAAGGGAGATGAACAGGAAGGGAAAACTTACCTGGGGTGGTCGGCCGATTTCGGGTTATAAGGTACCTGGCCTTTCCAATTCCGCATGGTGTGCCGCGGCACAGCTCAAGTGAACCGCGGCACCGAGTACAGTCCCTTTTACCTGTTTGCATGTTTTGTCGTGTGCTGCGGCTCAGTGCTCAAGTGTGCCGCGGCTCATTAATGCCGTGCCGCGGCACATGGTACAGTGGGTTTAGCTTATCCTTTCGATTTGTGTGTGCCGCGGCTCACACTACTTTTGCCGCGGCTCAGATATCAGTTTCTCCCCTGGGACTTTTCCTGCACAGAATTTCGAGAAGAACACGTCAAGAGCAAGAGGTAAAAGCAAATCAAGACACAAAATGATGAAAAATAAAAATTTTAAAAATGCAAGAAAAATATAGAAACGCAAAAATCTACAATTATGAACTCGGGTTGCCTCCCGAGAAGCGCTAAGTTTATAGTCTTCAGCCGGACCTATTTAAAAATCAGTTCGCTTTTCGCAAACTCCATTTGATCTCCGCTCCATTCATCGAACCGTTAATATGGTTTTCAAAATTATGACCATCGGTCGTTAATGATTCGAATTTCGGTTCGGACATCGAATGTTGTTTGCGGAAAGGTGTTGACGAGAATAACTTTCCGAAACACCTGCTTTTCTCATGACTAGATGTCCGTTTAACTTCCGGCTTATTCCCCTCTTTCAAAAATGACTTTCTGACCCCAGCAGACTTGTCCAAGTGCTCGAGAAATGCTACTCGTTCTACATCTTTCTTAAAAATTGGGCCATCTGACACATATTCTGAATTTTTCGACCGGTGATATTTTCGGTGTTTTTCTTTTGCAACGGCCTCCACACTTTCACTTAGAGAGCTTTTATCAACACCTCCCGGACATGGAAAAGATTTGAAAACTTGGAATGTAACATGCTCGTCTTGGACCCGCAGATTAACTCTCCTTTTTCCACGTCTATAAGAGTTCTGCCGGTCGCTAAAAATGGTCGTCCCAAGATAATCGGGATATCTTCATCTTTCTCCATGTCGAGAACAATAAAGTCCGCTGGAAAGATAAATTTATCCACCTTTACTAAAACATCCTCAATCACTCCCCTCAGATACTTAATCGATCGATCCGCTAATTGCAAGGAGACCGTTGTCGGCTTTGCTTCCCCAATTCCCAGCTTCTTGAAAATAGACAAAGGCATGAGGTTAATACTAGCACCGAGATCGCACAATGCCTTATTAAAAAAAAGATTCCCCATGGTGCACGGTATGTTGAAACTTCCCGGATCTTTCAATTTTGGTGGGATCTTCTTTTGAAGAATTGCGCTGCATTCCTCCGTCAAGGCGACTGTTTCAAACTCCTCGAGTTTTCTTTTCTTCGACAATATCTCTTTCATGAATTTAGCATAGCTCGGCATTTGTTCCAACGCGTTGGCGAATGGAATGTTAATGTGAAGCTTTTTGAACACGTCAAGGAACTTAGAGAATTGTTTGTCCGCCTTATTCTGCTGTAATCTCTGTGGAAACGGGACGGGGGGCACACTTGTCTTCGGGTTATCCGGCAACGTTATCGAAGGTCTCCAATCTTGTGACTCCTCTGTCGCTACATTATTCTTTTCCTCAATTTCATTCCTCTTTTCACACCTCTCGGGCTGCTCACACACCTCCTTCCCGCTTCTCAGACTGATCGCATTTAGACTCTCTCTCTAGGATTTGTTTCAGTCGTACTGGGCAATGCTCCCTCCGGGCGGGCTGTCAACACATTAGCAATTTGGCCCAGCTGGACTTCCAATATGCCGCAAGTGCACGGTGTCAACAAGTAATAAAGTGATAAGTAGAGTATCGTTCCCTCGAGGACTGATTTCACCAAGTATCAAAATATAGTCAACTCACAATTTTATTTGAAGAACAATTATACGGAGTTTATATCTAAACTAATTGCAGAAAATAAATAATAGTACTACTAATAATAATAATAATACTAATAAGCCCGTAGGATTATGATTTTCACCTCAAACAATCGGGAATGATATTTATTCGATTCAATTCACTTTTATTCAATTGATTGTAAGCCAGGAATTCCTAAATTATTCTAAAGCCTTTCCCAAGGTCGATAGAAAATACTACGAATTATTAACTCGATATATCCCTATTCGAATTAGATAATTAATAGCTAAAACAGTTCAAGAATTCCCACAATAATTAGGCTTCACAATTCCCAAGAGTATATTCCTATCTCACGAAAATTATGATTCGTCTCACAAGAACTATGCCTAAATTTCATCTCCCGAATCCATAAAGACATTCAAAACAATTTAATCATTGGCGGACAATTAAAAAGCATTAAGAACAGTAAGAAGAATCCAATTCAATAGAATAACGAGTAAATCGAAATAATAATAAATAATCAAACCGTCATGAAATCTGCTACAATCAAAATCCTACTCGAATAGATCTAGAAACTAAGATGCAGATAAACCGTAGGGATCCGTGGTCTTGTCGTCGCCCACAAATCGCCTCCTTGTGTTCTTCGCCCTAGCTATCGATCTCCTCTCTGTCCGGTCCCCCTCATCTTCAGCCCTATGATGCTTATTTATAGTCGTCCTCAGCCTCCAAAACGCGTCCGTGTGATTAGGTCGAGAACAGGTTCCAAAACGGCCCAAACCCGCGCGGAGTACACCAAAACCGCCCCGTGTGCCGCGGCTCACTTAAGCTGTGCCGCAGCTCACGGGGCATGATTAAAACACAGGCACTGTTTTCCTTCTGTGCCGCTCGGCTTATGCGTGCCGCGGCTCAGTCTGATTTGCCTGGCGCTTTCGAGCCATCTTCTGTCCGCGGCTCACATGGTTTGTGCCGCGGCTCATGACCAAAAGCTACTTTGTTTTACGCTTTTCATCGTTTCGGCTTCCGGACTCCGATTTCCTGCAAAACATATAAGAATAGTGCATTAGTAGCTCATTTATGCTGAATTAGGCTCAAGATGGATATAAAATAATCATATAAAAGCGCATAAAAATACGCCTAACAAATACCCCCAAACTTGAGCCTTTGCTTGTCCTCAAGCAAAAAATTATCAATCTTAAACAAAATGGGTCGTGAATAATCATGCAAGTCCATAGTGCTCAACTTAATCAATACTACCCTGAAAATCTCAAAGAATAGTACAAGTATCGTAATAGCGAGTCACATCCAGGACACTGACTCCACTAAGTAACCAATTTCAGTCCTAATCAATCGTTAATGAAGAAAAATAAGCTCAAAGATTAACAAGCGTGAATTTAACCGACCGTCAATATGAAGGGTTAGATTAAACAAGCCAATTCGCCCAATCCCACAGTCTAGGGGCAAAATTCAAGACTTTCATTATCAAAATTATTCCTAGGACAGCATTCCCTTATGTATGATCAATAATATAATTCGAGTTAACCACTGGGCTTCGGCTCTCGGGATATTTCATTGGGATGATCCTAGGGTGGATTTCCATTCTCATGTATCGGGGAACCGTTTGACGTAAAAGACACTCATGGGGCACATGGATGCTTCTAGTTACTAAGCCCCCCTCTACAGCGGAGAGAAAACTCGAATAGCTATTCCCGCATGTCAAGGTTGCTGTTTTACGCGAGAGTAAACAACGGGTCACGTGAATACCCCCGGTTACTAGGCTTCCCATCATCGGTAATGCGACATGTCTAAATTATTAATCTATTCAGGTTCGTCGTTTTACGCGAGAGTAAACAACAGGTCACGTGAATACCCCCGGTTACTAGACTTCCCCTCATAGAACAACTAATATTTCGACTTTTTGGAAAAACTGTCCGACTCTAAACTCAATCCAAGTGCCAACAAGACTCATATTACTGGACGACTAGCTACGCGAAAAGTTTAACCAAACATATAAACAGTGATTTGAAAACACGTATGTCTCCTTTCTTATCTGCTAGGATTTCTACAAAAACGATAAAATTTCGGACCTAATTGAATACTCAACGGAAACAGAAATTGCTGACTACAACTCGACTAAACTCAACCGTTTCTTCCAAGAGAAATCAGTATCGTAACATCAGTTTTACACATGGAAGCACGAAAAATTCATAAAAAGTAAAGCAATGATGAAATTGCAATTTATAACAAAGAAAATCAATTCCACTACACATAAAATTATCCATAATAAAACTCTTGTGAAAATAAAAGAGATAAGGAAAAGTGAAACTTATTCCAAATGTCTTCTTGAAAGCCAGCACATATCCGAGTGGAATCGACTGCCCATACATCCAATAACGCTCAACATCACGAGGGACCCCCAAACTTAGTCTCTAGTCATGAAATAACAATAGACATTAAATCAAGAAGGACTAGAATATGAAGAATAATAACTCATTTGGGGTTAAAAAATTATATTAGAGAAATGAGGGCCAACAAGAATACACGAATCCAAACGAAATAACAAAACAAAGAAAACTTACAAACGAAACATCAAATAAAAACAACTATCTAGAAAGCAAGTAAAAATGATGGGTTGCCTCCCATCAAGCGCTCTATTTTACGTCTTGAGCACGACATGGCAAAAAGAGTTTAACGTGGCTTTTTTCTAGGGAGATTGCCAAATGCCCCATTCTTGCAATCTATAAGCCTCTTATTCCATAAGGGAGACTTTGGTTCATGCCTGGTTGCCGAAAACAATGAGTAAGAATAATTATGCGGGCAACCAAAAAATGATGGAAGCATATAATAATGATAAGGCATGAAAAAATAAGCAGAGTTCGAATGGGTAAATAATAAAGACTTATCGTGAACAACCTCATTAGAACTCGAAGAATCAGCCTCAACAAAATCAGAAGTAATGGGGTCAATCTCTCCCATTATGGATTTAGGAAAGATTATGCGCGGCACCGTTAATAAAATTTTTGGCACAAAAGTGTTCACCTTATTAGTCGAAGTTTGATGACAATTTAATGAAATTTCTTTGGAAACATCATCAATGGTAACTTCTTCTACAGGTTCATCACACTTTATGTAATTATCGGGTGCTGGGGGATCGACCCTAAAACTTAGCATGTATTTCTTCTCAACCTCCCCCTCAACTTCACTACTAAATATATGAGCTGGAATACAACCATAGTGAATCTCAAGACCACGACGTGCACATTCTAGATCAAAAAGGGTACTATCAGGATTTTTAAGAGTGTCTACACATTGTTCAAGCATGGTCTTTTGTTTTGGGGGAGGGGGCTGACTGACCCTATTCGGCAAATTATTGAAAACATCGAAATTTATGAAATGCCAAGGGCCACGATACTCAAAGGAAAACATAATAAAAAGAAAGAGACTAAAGAAAACTTCAAATTAAAATTAGAGTCGCTTGGTATTGATATTAGCGAAAAATCAGTCCCCGGCAACGGCGCCAAAAACTTGTTGCGATATTTCTTACACGCAAGTGCACGTTATCGTTTACAAGTAATAAAGTGATGAGTGAGTATCGTTCCCACGAGGACTGAATCACTAACTACCGATTTTTATGTATTCCAGTTTTATTCGAACAATCGAATTTGGGTTTTGCAATTAATTTCTAAAAGAATTATTAAAAGACTAAATAGTAGAACACGATAGCTTGAAGAAAAGGGAATCAAATGATGAATAAGTCTAGGATTCTGAATCCACCTCGGTTTATCCGAATTTACTCTCGATTATCTGAAGTAAATAATTTTCCCAATTTATTGAAGGCGAAGATTGCTAATATATTCTACCGCCTCTCCCGAGGTCAATAGATTTATCTAAAGGCGAATAACACACTCTATCCCTAGGTGAATTAATTCGTCAATAGGCAAAAAGCATAAAATCTCTAAAAGGCCACGTAGTTCCTATGAGTATATTCCTATCTCATAGAATAAAACGGTCCTCACCAATAGTTCCTCACCAATTCTCCTCTCCCGATTCGAATTGAATGATTAAATCAATACAACTATTGGCCAGATAATTGAAAGCATTAAACACGATTGGGAAAACTCAATAAAAAGGTAATTAATTAGATAATCCCAAGCAAATCCATCAAAACGTAGGTTTCATCAAAATCCTAGATTAGGGTTTTAGCCTGACATACTAATAATTGAAAATACAGAATAAATGAATGAAAGCATTAAAATCAAACGCAGATGAAGCTCGGATGCCTCCGTTCTTCGGCTTCCGCCCTCTGCTCTTGAAGTCTTCTGCTCCTCTCCTCTTCTGCCGTCTCCAAGCTCAAGATCCCCCAGATTCCAAGATTAAAAGATGATTAATTAGGGTCTTAAACCCTTATTTATAGCTTTTCACATTCTCCAAATCGCGTTCATATGAGTAGGTCGAAAACTGGCTTCAAAACGGCCCAAATCCGCGTGATGCATACAAAACCGCCTAGTGTGCCGCGGCTCACTAAGTCTGTGCCGCGGCACACTGCCTTTAGCTGGATGCCTGGGCACCATTTAATTCATTTGTGCCGCGGCTCACCTGGACTGTGCCGCGGCACAGAGTACAGTTTACTCTGTGCTCGCTTGTTGTCTTCCTGTGTCGCGGCCCTGCTTCCTTGTGCCGCGGCTCATAGCCAAAATTTGTCGTTTTCGCCCGTTTCGCCTCGTTTTAGCTTTCGGACTTCAATTTCCTGACAAACATACAAAATTAAGGTATTAAAGGCTCATAAAAGCAAATTCACTCTTCAAAATAATACAAAATAATGATGAATAAACGTATAAAAATACGCCTAACAATTCACGACGTTGCACACACAACAAATGGTAGAGATAAAAGATGATTTGCACGCCTATGGAAGTTTTCACCTCATTGAATAAGCTTGAGTGAAAAATATGTCCTCTATATTCTTGAGAGTGAGCGATACACTTATCCGGCGAGTTTTATGAATTCATGCTTTTGATCAAAAGGAAACTTTCTCGAGATTTGACAAACTATAAAAAACTTGGTCTTATTTACCCCTTGAGGTGCGGTCAAAAAATTTATTGGTATGTTCATTTGTACCATATCTGATGTTTACTTGAGGACAAGTAAATGTTCGAGTGTGGGGTATTTTATTACTCCATAATTGATCTAGAAATTCATATACAAATTATCATTTTTTCGGGCATAATTATGCTGATTTGTGATAAAAAATAAGTGTTTTAATGATATGTCAAAACATGAGCTAACAATGTTTACCTTATAGATTACTGACATGAAACATCAAAAAGGATGAAAAGCAAAATCAAATCCAAAATCAGAAAATTTGCAAGGACAAAGTCTACAAAACGGTGATAAAACACTGCACAAAACAAGGCCGTTTCCCTCAGCCGTTTCTCACACGACACAAACTGGCCATGGATTGCGTCGCTTCTAACACGGCGGGCATTTTGTGTCGGGTCCTTTTGCGTGTTCCGGATAGACCGAGCCACCCTACAAACGGCGATACAACACGGCGCAAATTGGGCCGTTTTCCAGCGCCGTTTTCAAGCAGATCCTTTGCTGAAAATCCCACTTTTGACCATCTTGTGAGCTCAACAACCATGTATTTTATTTGGAGGTCAATGATATGAAAATCATGACATGCATGGAAGATCAAGTGTGAATCAAGTACCAAAGAAAAATCAAGATAATACAACACATCTTTTGAATTAAATAATCCATAGTATTCTTGAAAATCACCTATAAAAGGACACATTTATCTATGGAAAAAAGCACTCCTCTTCTTGCCAAGAAATATCCTTTCTTTAGCAAGACATCTCTCCCTAGAAAAGAACTCGCTACTATAGTTTTGTATCCATTTTATTTTTGATAGTTTGAAGTTGTTCTTCTATTTAATTTGTAATTGAAAAGTGCTTGATCAATAAGTACTTAGTATCTTATTTCATAGTTCATAGTTTGTAACTTTTGGAACCAAGTTCAAAGTTGTATTTCAGAGATTGTTTCTTGCACTTTGATACATTGTATTCAAGTAAGTTTTCATCTATTGTTATTAAGTTCTAATTATTAAATGTTTTTATACATTATGTATATTCAATTCTATTTCAATTATAGTATGTATAAACCGATGAGTAGCTAATATTTCTTTCTAGGGGAAGAGAGATTTATATTAGGTAATATATAAAGTATTTGATCGATTTACACTATCTCGATTAAAAGGGATTACTTGGTTTAAATACTGATTGATCATATCTTATTTCTACTAATAAAACATTCTTGATTGCTTGTTAAGTGAATTGAATATCTTTTCAATCATCAAGTGTTTATCTTGTTAACAACATCTTAAGGTCACGAAAGTGGTTAAGAAGCCTTTGAATACGAAAGTTATGAGGTGAAAAATTGATTACTCAATAAACACTCGTTTTTTATATCCACGTAAGTCAATTCATTTACTTTATTAAAAACCTAATTTAATGAACCTATAATCCCCTAGATTTTATTAAATCAAGTTCCAACTCATTCTAGTTCTATTCATTATTTTTTCTAGTATAAAAAAAGTCTTATTAAAAATAGTATTAATAAAAATAGTCTAGTTAAAAATAGTCTAGTTTAAAAATAGTGCATTTAATTTAGTTAACATAAAAACCCAAAAATCTATTTTTGAATGTTTTACTATTTATTTCTCACAACCTAAAATAAAATATTATCTGAACGCATTAAGCGATCATAGAAAAGCGGCAGTAAAAACTACAACTACTTCTACCTTGTATATAGTATAAATATATATGACGGGCATTTCTTATTTAACAATTCATTAATATGTCCTATATTATCTCATTATTTTATATACTAGTTTTGACCCCGTGCAATGCACGGGGTTGCCCATGGATGATGTTGTAACAACTGTTATAACACAAATACAAAAATCTAACATAAATATAAATCGTACTTTATTGGGAATCCATGACCTAATCATAAATGCATCCACCATTTTAATTGTCACAAGATAGCTAACCCATTAAATCTCACCTTGCTTCTGCTACCCAAGGATGATGTTGTAACAACGCACAAAGAATATGATGCTATCACGAACAATTTGAAAAAAGGTAATGCGTGAGGGAAGCAATCACCAGCATAGGCTACAATCCAATACATAAATGACTTTACACTCACTTCCTTTCGCAAAAGATAGAACTCATTCCCAAATTTTGCACATATTATATTATAATTGTTAGTACCTTGTGGGACATGTTCCTTATACTCAGGTACATATGGAACAATCAACTCGATGACTGGTCAGTTGTTTCACCAAAATTACATCCCTAATATCATAGACATCAATAAATAGTCAACACAAAGATTGAACCTCAGGTGCGTACAAGAGAAATAAATGAAATTTTTACTGGATTACTAAACACCGCCCTAAATTACTAGACACCGTCCTATAAGATTACCTTTTTGCCCTTAATTCATATTAATCAGATTTAGGATCCTAATTTGACAATACTTTTCTCTCTAAACAACCCAACCGACGCAGCCGCACCGCCGCCACACCACCGCCGCAAAGCCGCCGTCCGCCGCCATAGCATCGCCGCATAGCCGTCGTCCGCCGCCATGACCGGAAAAGGAAAAGCTCCGGTAACTATTTTTTCCATTTTAGTGTTTCATTGGCCGCGGCCGCCGTGCTGGAGTGCACGACAGAGGCAGCGGACGTTATTTTGTTACAGGCGTCCGACGATGATGCCTGGCCATAGCATAGGCGTCCGCCGGTTCCGCCTGTCCATGGCACATGCGTCCACGGCGGACACTCAGCCTATGGTAGAGACGTCCACGACGGACGTCCAAACCGTGCCCAGGCGTCCAGATCGGATGCCTAGCCGCTGGATAAGCGTCTGTTTCGGACTCTTGAACCATGGAAGTAGCGTCCAGACCAGACGCCTGTGCCATGGTTCAAGCGTCCGTTCCGGACGCCCCAGTCATTTTTTTGGAAAAAATTAAAATTTTCAATTAATAATTAATAATGTGTATTCTTTGTATGATTATTACTTATTAGTTATATTGTTTGTTAAATGCAGATGAGAGGAGGAGCGGGCAAATCTATGCCGCTAGTCACAGAGTTGATGGGTTCTGGAGCGCGTCACACCAGAGCTCGTGGTGTTGATGCTTCCGTCAGACAGCGGGAGGCGGGCGTAGGGGATTCGAGGACGTACTGATACCGATTTTGGTGCGAGGATTCGAGCGAGTATTATTCGCATGATGAGGCCGACGATCGGGAGGGCGGTGATGATTCTTCTTCATTTTCGTGCCTTCGGAAGAGGAGAGGGGAGGTTTGTGACTTCCGGGTCGACCCAAGAGTAAACGGCGTAGGCGAGGATGAGACATCTTGGATGGTTTCGAGGAGATGCTGGTGGCCCTATCGACGGCGGCGTTATCCCGAGTTTCGGTGGGCATGTTGCCGCGCGTATTTGGGTTGGAGATATGAGAGGTTTCTTTGAAGTGTCACACCAGATCGCCGCTTGTCGAGCTTGAGTCGATGGCGCTCGGTGATGTCACCCTCTTTAGTGAGTCGATCGGTGGGATCAGGTTATCCCACCTGACGGACGCCATGTTCAGACATATTGACTCCCCGTTCATTTCTGCGTTCGTTGAGCGGTGGCAGCCCGATACGAACTCTTTTCACATGCCGTTCGGAGAGATGACCATCATGTTACATGATGTGTGGCAGATCCTTTGCATTTCTGCCGAGGGGCGATTGGTTGATGCCGATAGCACATCTACACAGTTGCAGGTGGATGTGATGGAGGTTCTTAGAGTATCGCGGTTGGAGCGACTGAGTACTCACTGGTGGGGTGGCGGCGTACTTATGGACTCGATTTTCAGGTCATGTCGCGATGGAGGTCGAGTGGAGGGCACCCAGGCCGTAGCTTGGATGTGGTTGTTATTTGGATCCACCTTGTTTGTTGACAAGAGTGGTAACCGGATTAGGCCTTCCTGCATATTGGAGGTGAGGGACGGTATGGATACTACCGGTCAGTATTCATGGGGTTCGGCCGCATTGGCTTTCATGTACCGTCAGCTCGGTATCGCTAGTCGCGGCGACTCCATGGGGATTTGTGGATGCCTTACCCTCGTTCAGGCTTGGATTTATGAGTATTTTCCCTGCTTTCGACCTCATCGAGAGCGTATGATTGTTGACTCCACGCAGCCTCGAGCTTCTACATGGAGTGTCCAGCCCGAGGGTAAAGACGAGCACCGACTCCAGTCTTTGCGTCGCCACATTGATCAGTTGATAGCCGCAGAGGAATAATGATTCCTTCTAACAATCTCACAATTCATTTAAAAATAACTTGTATAATTTGTTGATTACATGTACGCAGATACAGTGGTTGCCTTATGGCCCTGATCCGGTGAGGGATGTCCCGAGGACCACATTCATTGGATGGCTACGATATCGGGATATTATCGAGCCAGACATGCCTGGTCGGGCATTACGGCAGCTCGGTTATGTGCAGACCATCCCTTTCCCGATCACCAGACCGGAGAAAGCAGTTCGGGCGTGGTCGAGCAGATTGTACCGAGTTGACTATTCCATTCGGATGTCATATGATGCTTGGATGATGTTTCGGAGTGCATACAGGCTTCCTCTCGCTGACTATCAGGCTGCTACTCGTGATCAGGATGCTTGCGCCGATGATTACATTGAGTGGTATTATCGGTATTCGCACCCTCAGCTACTAAACGACGGTGCAGCACCTGGATCAGTGATCCCTTCTCGTTCCAGCAGCGATTACGTATGTTCTTTAACTTTGCACTTTGTTTGAATTCATCATACATTACTCATTGTATTATATTGTCTATATTCTTTTACAGTGGGTGAGTCGATTGGCCGGTATTACCCAGCATTGTATCAGACACCTTCCCCCAGACCAGGCGGAAGAAGCGACGACGATGCTCGAGGAGTACATGAGGGATTGGCATTTGGCCAACTGATTTTGTATTTTATATTTTGTTTGTTTTGTATAAGACGGTATTTTGTTTGGCATTTTCGGTTTTTTTTTTTGTATTTTGTATATTGATTGGCACTTTCGTTTTGCATTTGGCACTGTACTTTTGTTTGTTTGTTTCTCTTCTGATTACAAAAACAAAAATTTTTCTGTCAACTATCAAAATCAACATAAAAGAAAATCAACTATCAACTATAGCCATGTAACCTCAACGTAGGATATCACCTTAGGATTCCATCTCCATGTATCCTTCATGAGTTGCACCGCTTGATCGTATTCCTCTTCGGTCGCTGCTTCCATGATTTTCTTTCATTTCCCATTTTTAAACCTTTGGCCCATTTCTTTATCTTTTCCACAAATTCTGTAGACCTTGTCTTCAACATCCTTATTAATATGTCATGTGCAAAGCAAGTGGGCACTCTGTGGAAATATCTCTTCAATAGGACGCATCAATCCCAACTCGCGATCCGTAACAATAGCCGTCGGATGAACATCAAACCCAAGCAAAATTTTCAACTTCTGTAACACCCACGCATAGCTCGATTCGGTCTCATCTTTCATAATTGCATAGGCGATTAGGAATTTCTTGTTACATGGAGTCATCCCGACTATCTCGAGAAATGGCATCTTATACTTATTCGTTTTGTAGGTGGAATCCATGCCAATGAACCATCTGTAGGTTCGGATTAAGTTGATTGATGTTGGATGTGCCATGAACACGTGGGTAACAGCATTTGTATCCGGGTCGGCCTACGTCCAATGTACGTAGTTATTCGTCACAGCCAAATGGTGAAACTGACCGACGACATCTCTTTCTTCAAAATCATGCTTCCTCAAGTGGTCTCTATAATTATAGATATGTCGTCTAGTCGGTTTGTCCTCGTGCAATTTATTCTGAATGGCCGCCAAGATGGCACACGGCTTGGCTTGAGCAGCACTCATCTCACGAACAACTTGTTTGGACGATTTACTCAGTCCACTCATTTGACGATGCCCCTCCGGATAAACAATAAATGAGTGATTGTGCATACCCTTACTCCCAGAGATCGGTCTGATTATCCAACCACTCAAGTCATGCAATTGTTCGGCCTTTATCTGAAATGTACACTTGCATGCTTTCATCTTCGTGTCCTTTCGAACAGCGACATCCAAATCTCTTAATACCCCTCTCACTGCTCACCACGGTTACATCTCAATAGCTTTGTCTTTCCTTTATTCTTGTACGATGAAATGATCAACTCGAAACCAATTTGAAGAGCAATTTTTTTCGCCCAACCAATCGCATCACAATCACTAGCGAATATTTCATCATTAACGAAATAACCACTATAATCAACGTCGTCACCTTCAAATTCTTCCAATATAACCTGAAATTTTTAATTGACAGAATGTTAATAATAATACCAAGAATATTATTATTAAAATTTAAAATCAGGCAAAAAAATGGTCCAGCGTCCAAAAATTGCGCTGGACCATGGCCGAGGCGTCTGACGCCCGGCCACTCTGACAGCGTCGAATCGGACGCCTAGCCATGGCACAGGCGTCTGAATCGGACGTCCAGACCATGGTTCAGCGTCTGGTTTAGACGCTTAGACCTAGGACGGAGCGTCGCACTGCACGCCTGTACCATGGTCTAGGCGGAACTGGGACGCCTGTACCATGGAACAGCGGAATATTCAGACGCCTGTGTCATTTTCTCCGAAAAATTACCACCAGATGCGAATTCTCGTCCATTTTCGTAGTTGTCGATGATATTGACGATGTATATTTGATTGTGTGTTCTGTAGAATAAATGAAAAATTGTTTCTAAATTTCAATTCGAAAAACTAGAGCTTGAAAGATTTTGGTGTGGTGTGGTATTTTAATGAAAGATTTTGAAATGGACAAAAAGGTAATCTTATAGGGCGGTGTCTAGTAATTTTGGGCGGTATTTAGTAATGCCCAATTTTTAGTATATTTAAGAAACATAATAAAAAAATAAAGAATGCGCAAATTCATGCAAGATAATGACTTTCCATATTAGACCCAAGATTAACACATACAAATCCACAAAATCCATGCAAGATAATTTCCTCAGTTACAAATCATATAGGTTACCATAAAGTAAAAATAAAAAGTCAACAAAGCATAAGAAACCGAAAATGAGGGAATCAAGAAATGCCAACCAAAATGAAAAGAATGGACAAAGAAAATGCAGGTAATAAACCCGATGCAGAACATAAAACCTAGAATAATTGAGCCGGTGAGTATACATAAATGTTGAAAGAATGGAAAACAAATAAACTACACCACATAACATACAAAGGCGGCTAACTAAAACAAACACTAGATACAACACAAGATAATTAACCATTATTGTCACACGAAGTAAAAAAACATAGTTCTTTCAAATGATTTATATAAATTAAAAAAACTGGAAAAACATACATTGTATCCTCTACTTGAAGCCAGTCGAGATTAGCAGCTGAAATACCGCACTGCCACAGCACCTTACACATAATATACACAAGACAGACTATACGCACATAGTAGTTTGCGGCACATACACGCAACACACACTACATATATAACCATATATAATATTTGTATACATATTATGACAATGGGAATGGTTTCTGTAATTATAATAAACATAATAGTTCTACTGTTATAAGAATAGTAAAGAAGAAGCAAATGGCTTTCTTCAAGATGAGAGAAGAGAGGATGTGGGTGTTAAGGAGTCTGGCCATGCACTGAGCAAATCGTCTATTTAGAAAGAAAAACAATTAATGGGTTGTGATCAAAAATATAAATTGAGAATATTAACAAACTTATACAGTATCTTGAATTAGCGCTGAAATTTTTATTACACCTTTATTTCGCCAACTCAAGATAAGTTTATGCGAATTGCATATATCTAAGAAAAGCTCATTTTAATTCGCTAGAGATTATTTACTGAAAAATCAAAAAAATATAAAATAAGCCGTAAATAATTTATTAAATATGTCGCCAATAAACTCAAAGATATCACACCTCGATTATACCGTGTTTACCTGTAATAGTGAAGCCAGTCTGAACACATACTATGTTCAGACTTAGAAAACATGATTGGCTTTGGAAATATAAAAAATCGACCAAAAAAAATTGTAGTCACTTTACAAGCAGAACATATACGGGTAACATCCGAACGACCAACAAATATTTAGAAAACAAGGAAACAAACAAGTTGTGGAAAAGACCAACTACGCCTACAAATGTACTTCATACGGAATGACATTCACGTACACGTGCAATCGGAAGATTGCAGAACGTAGGCCTAAGATATAAGATCCAATATTTGCATGTGTACTAAATAAATACACACCAGTGAACTTCATGTCGCCCGTAGGAAGAAAATGAAATGACAGACCATAATATAGAGCTCGAGAACTAAAAACCAGAAGTACCTAATAAAATTTTGTAGTAACAACGACATATCATTACACCATATTAACAAGGTTTGTTATTAACTAGGAAAGAAACCATTATTATTATTATTTATTACTATATATATAAAATACTAGCTGCTATAATATGTAAGTACCTTCAATGACCCTCTGGCAAGTGTTGGTTTCAGAATGTTGACAACATCTAGCGCTTGAGCACTGCCTATAGTTCCAACTCCGATAAGAGTATGCAGTTCGTCTATGAAAAGAATAACCGACCTTTCACTTCTTACCACTTTATCAACCAGTTTTATTAGCCGTGCTTCGAACTCTCCACTATTAGAGGCACATGCAATCAAACGTGCCATCTCGATGGCAAACACCTATGAATACGTACATATTAAACAACAACTTTAATTAATTTCTAGTAGAAATGTTCAACAACATTTAGAGAGAGAAAAAAACAACCTTTTTTCCATCATTTTTTCAGGGCAAGTTCCATAGCCAATTTTCGTCGCGAGTCCTTCGACTACAACAGTTTTTCACACACCAGGATCACCAATCAACATGCATTGTTCTTTTGTCTCTTGCACAAAACCTGAGTCGCTTGATCTACCTCAACTTATCTACCTATCACGGGGTCTAATTTGCCCTTGAAGTACGTACACGTATCAGTAATAATATATGGTCAAATTTACATAATCAATAATAATAATAATAATTACATGACAGGATTAAGGCTGTGCCATTCCTGCCAAACTCGTTAAGTTAGTACCATACCTGAGTAGCACCTTCACCATGATAGGATAATGCTCCAATCTCTCAATTCTAATAATAATAATAATAACAACAATTCCAAGTTAAATTTAACTTCAAGTTTCATATATATACCCCGCCGCGCGCCCTCCTAGAAGTTGAGATCCCTGCTCTCTATTTATATTATGGTAATGGTATCGAATCATATTCTGTCGGCCATTCAATGAGTTAATTACCCTTAAAATCCAAGAGTTTGAAATTTGTGATAGAAGAAGCAAGGGATGATTAGTCAATGCAGTACTTTACAAGTATATGGTCACTAATTGTTGAGAATTGGTCCGAATCGGGTGACAAATTATTACAAGAATTATAACGAATATAACTATTACACAGATCTACTCGGGATAGAGATTAGGGATTACACAACTTCTAATTAAATAAATTAAACTAAATTAAAAAACTGAAAATTAAGATGTGAGCAAAGAAAACGCAAACCAAACGGCCGAAACCGATTCGGAAGTGATGTCACTGTTGAAGAACAGCCCGACTCAGTCCTCCGTCTCCGTAACCACATCCAGGACTCAAAGTAACTTGCGGCCAACACCAGAAAAAGGGACCCAGAACCGGACCGGAAGCAAACCACCGGAGGAATCGTAGCACACAGCAGGATTCAACCGAAAACCACCCAGAAAACTCAGATCCCGGATTTATCTCACAAGCCTCACCCACAAAGCACTCGATTTATTTCACAGAGAAAAATAATCGAAGTAAACAAAAAATTGGCTCTCAATTTGTTGTTCTGTTTTTATCTCTCACGAAAATGATATTATAGGAGAATCCGAATAACAAACGAAGAGAGAAAATCGGACCAGATTTGGTTTCCATATCGGAAGAACAGAGTCAACCGAGGAGAAAGGGAAACGAAATCGGGAGAGAAAAGGGGGGTGGAGGCGGAAGACGAAAAAGTGAGGGGTAGGGTTTTCTGGGGGGGGGGGGGGTTATATTAGGTCAAATAAAAAACCAACGGCCGGGATTAAGAGAGCCAAATGAATGGCCAGGATTAATCCGGTCAATAAGTAAAGGGTAGCTTCCTGGATCCGGGCTGGGCCAATTAAAATGGTGGGCTGCAGGAAAATATTGTACTGGGCTATCATAATACTTTAATCATTTTGGCCCACAACCCAACATTTCTCCACCTGGGCCAAATGAGTCATCGGGGTACTTAATAGAGACAGAGGTCATCATCGCCGTAGGACACCACCTGCACACAAAAACATAAAGTAAGTATAGGTAATCACAAAGAAAGGTAACAACAATCACTAAGACAACAGGGCCATCACAAAGATAGCGGGGCTATTCACTAAGAATGCAAAGCCATCACAAAGAAGGCAAAGACTAAGAGTTAGTCTTGAGTTCCTAAGTTCAGCAGGTCGGTGCAGGACACGAACTTCTCCAATGGTAGGCATTTGGTACCCATATCTGCAGGGTTGAATTGTGAAGGAATTTTTCCAAGCTCAAGTTCACCTTTTTCAACAATATCACGAATAAAATGAAATTTAACATCAATATGTTTAGTGCGGTCGTGAAAGACAGGATTTTTGCATAACTGAATTCCAGATTGACTATCCGAAAATACCACGACTTTTTCTTTCAGAAAACCGATTTCAGATAAAAGACCCTTTAGCCATATGGCTTCTTTAAACGCCTCAGCTGCAGCAACATATTCAGATTCAGTTGTAGATAAGGCAACAACATTCTGTAACTGAGATTTCCAACTAATGTAAGAGTCACAAAGGGTAAACACATAAGAGGTCGTAGATTTTCGATTGTCACGATAATTTGCAAAGTTAGAATCTACATATCCAACAAGTTTAATACCATCAGCAGATTTAGAAAACTTAATACCAACATCCACATAGGATTTCAAATAACGAAGAAGCCACTTCAAGGCTTCCCAATGAGGGATACCAGGATTAGACATGTATCTACTCAAGCAACTAACAGAATAGGCTATATCGGGTCTAGTACTAACCATGAGATACACGACTGATCCTATTGCATTAGCATAGGGAATCTTTTCCATTAATTTTTCTTCTTCACTAGTTTTAGGAGATTGATCTTTGCTTAACAGAAAATGAGCATCAAGAGGCACAGAGGCAGGTTTTGCAGCAGTCATAGAAATTTTTTCAAGTATTTTCTCAATGTAGGATGACTGGTTTAGAAACAAGGAACAATTTTTCCTATCTCTAATGATGTTCATGCCTAAAATTTTCTGGGCATCTCCTAGGTATTTCATGTCAAATTGGTCACTAAGACACGATCTGACATGATCAATCAACTTCATGCACGGGCTCACAAGTAACATATCATCCACATAGATAAGCAAGAAGATAGGAACAATGGAGTTTTCTTTAAAATAGAGGCAAGGGTCATACGAACTACGTTTGAATTTTAAAGAAAGCATATAAGAGTCAAATTTCTTGTTCCATTGCCTTGGAGACTGTTTCAGGCCATAAAGAGCCTTTTTAAGAAGGCAAACGTGTTCAGGTTTATTAGAGTCGACAAAACCTTCTGGATGCCTCATATAAATTTTCTCATTCAATTCACCATGAAGAAAGGCTGTTTTAACATCCATTTGTTTTAATTCCCAATTGAAATGAGCAACTAAAGCAAGCATGACACGCACGGTGGTGAATTTCACAAGAGGAGCAAATATTTCAGTATAATCAATTCCTTCCTTTTGAGTGAAACCTTTAGCAACCAACCTAGCTTTAAATCTGATATTTTCTACTACATTCTTAACCTTGAATAACCACTTACAGTCCACAAGAGAACAACGATCAGGTTTTGGAACAAGAGTCCAAGTTTGGTTAACATGCAGGGAGTTGATTTCATCATTCATATCATTTAACCAATCAGAAGCATTTTCAGATTTTAAAGCATCTTTGTAGCTTTTAGGTTCGTTATTATCCAATGATTCAAACACATTGCAAGCATGAGACATCATATGAAAATCATCAAAGTGATGAGGCCTCCTAACATTTTCTCTTCTAGGCATATCTCTGGTTAATTGATAGTCAAACAGATCAGCACTTTCATCAACATTCTCAATTATTTCATCACTTGAATTTTCAGATGGTATTTCAGAGGGATTTTCATTTTCAGCATGCAAAGTTTCATCATTTTCAGGCTCCACCTCACTCAAAGTAGGGTAGTTAGAAACAAATTCTGGATTAGGTATGTGCACGAGTGCGGGTGCAGGATGTTCAAGACAAAGAAATTCATTTTCATTAAATATAACATCCCTACTAATTAGCACCTTAAACCCTGGTTCGCCCTTAAGGCATAACCTAAATCCTTTAACTCCCTCCGGGTAGCCTAAGAACACACATCTTATCGATCTAGGTTCTAGTTTATCATGTTTATGATGAACATATGCAGCACACCCAAATACACGAAGATTTGAGAAATCAATATTACTACTAGTCCACACAGATTCTGGATAGTTTCCATTCAAAGGGACAGATGGAGATCTGTTTATAATATAGGCAGCCGTAGATAAAGCCTCACCCCAAAAACGTTTTGACAATCTGGAGCTGACGAGCATAGACCTTACCCTATCAAGGAGGGTTCGGTTCATGCGCTCAGCGATTCCGTTTTGTTGGGGGTGTAGGGTGCTGTCCTATGCCTTTGAATAAATTATTGCAGAATTCCAAACCATTGTCAGTCCTCAAAATTTTAATTTTATTACCGGTTTGATTTTCAATTAAAATTTTCCACGTTTTGAACGTGTCAAACACATCTGATTTATTCTTAAGAAGAAACACAAAGACTTTCCTGGAATAATCATCAATCACGGACAAAAAATATCGGTTTCCACCATGTGTCTAACAACGTGCCCCCACACATCAGCATGTAGATACTCAAACACATTTGAACTCTTAGGGGGGTTTGGGGAAGGTGAATGAGGAAAGTTCGCACGATGTTGCTTACCATACACACAGTTATCACAAAATGGTAAGTCAGATATTTTATCATTCCCAAAACAACCATTTTTGTGCAGTATTTCAAGACCTTTACCACTGATGTGACCTAACCGTTTATGCGATTTGATTTTATCTCCATGGACTGCATTTACTGAAGAGTTACTAACAGTGGAGCAAATATATAAGTTCAGTTTACGAATGACAACAAAAAAGGTTTTGGGACCTCTCGTAACTTTCATTGCACCCTTACCCCAAGTACCTTCAAAACCATCATCTTCAAGACAAGCACAAGACATTAAATTATGAGCTAAGTGAGGAACGTGCCTAACATTTTCCAAAGTTATCGAATTTCCAGATTCAAATTTAAGGCACACAGTTCCTATTCCAGCAACATCTCGTTTTACATGATCAGCCATAGACACATATCGATTTTTCAAATCGCGATAACTAGAAAAAAGTTGTTTGTATGGAGCATGTGAAATGTGCATACAGAATCAACCAGCCAATCATTTTCACCAAGGTCAGCTAACACAGAGTTCACAGAAGCATGCATGGCCTCAGAAATCATAAAAACATCACCTAGATTTTCACTGACAGCTAAGTTCGCATGTTCAGATTGCTGGTTCTTCTTAGGTTTAGTGCAGTCTTGAATGTACTGACCATATTCACCACAATTGTTACATTTACGATTAGTAGGTCTAGGTTTAAACCGAAATTTTTCATTGCCCTTTTTCTTGGTGGCTTGGTTATTTTGACTGTTGGAAGACTTTTTATTTTGAAAACGGTTTTGAGGTCTTCCTTTGACAAAATTAACCTCACCAAGATTTCTAAGAGCGGCACCTTTATTGTTTTTCAAATCTAATTCTTTGCTTTTCAAGCCGTTAACAACAATATCCAAAGTCACTTGATCTCTACCATATTTAATGGCAGATTTCACATCACTGTAAGAATCAGGAATAGCATTCAAAAGAACAATCGTTGTGTAATCATCGATGTTTTTATCTCCAGTTAACTTTATATCTTGAACCAGTTTTGTAAACACGTCTAAATTAGCATCGATGTCTTTGTTTAGATCAAGCTTGTAGCGGAAAAATTTTTCAAGAAGAAATAATTTATTGGGCAGCGAAGTTTCAGTATACATTTCTTTTAATTTTTCCCATAATTCTTTAGCCGAACCATGTTTACCTAATTTTCTTATCACAGAGTCAGATAGCTTCAAGATAATCGCAGAGTAAGCAAACTCATCAAGTTCAGCCCTTTTATCCGCAGTCACATTAGAAGCGAAAGAGTTATCGATAGCTTTGAAACATTTTTGTTGAATGAGTATGCTTTTCATTTTCTGTTGCCAAATGGCAAAATCACCTTTTCCATCAAATGGGGCCACAGAGAAGGCAGAGATTGTTCCCATTTTAATTTTCAAAATAAACAAAGTTTTTGAAAATTTGTGAAAAACACAAACAAGAAGGAGATGGTTGATTTTATCAAAACGCAGTAACACAAAGTAACCAACAAAATCACACAGATAAATGAAATTAAACGAATCCGAAAAATTCAATACCAGGCCCCTACAAGATCCGAGGACGCTTAAGTGGTCCAGGCAGGAGGGTTTTAATGCCCGTTTATGAGAATTTCCAGATTCAAAATAAACACGAAGCAATATCGCAGTAATAAACACACAGAATATCACCAACAATGCGTCGAACAACATACGCAGCAGAAGCAATAACACCAGGACGAGACAGTCAACCCAAAAATAATATCACGAAGAATAGTGGGCCGTAAAATATCACGAAGGACAGCGAGTCCAAAAATATCACAAAGAGCAGTGAGCGAAAATATCACAAAGAACAGCGAGCATAAAAAACAGTAAAGAAGAGGGTAAAGCCGATATAGCTGAGCGATCCGGGTTGACCCGATTCAGACAGATCCGAACCAAAGCTCCGGTACCAATGTTGAGAATTGGTCCGAATCGGGTGACGAATTATTACAATAATTATAATGAATATAACTATTACACAAATCTACTCGGGATAGGGATTAGGGATTACACAACTTCTAATTAAATAAATTAAACTAAATTAAAAAACTGAAAATTAAGATGTGAGCAAAGAAAACGCAAACCAAACGGCCGAAACCGATTCGGAAGTGATGTCACTGTTGAAGAACAGCCCGGCTCGGTCCTCCGTCTCCGTAACCACGTCCAGGACTCAAAGTAACCCGCGGCCAACACCAGAAAAAAGGACCCAGAACCGGATCGGAAGCAAACCACCGGAGAAATCGTAGCACACAGCAGGATTCAACCGAAAACCACCCAGAAAACTCAGATCCCGGATTTATCTCACAAGCCTCACCCACAAAGCACTCGATTTATTTCACAGAGAAAAAGAATCGAAGTAAACAATAAATTGGCTCTCAATTTGTTGTTCTGTTTTTATCTCTCACGAAAATGATATTTATAGGAGAATCGGAATAACAAACGAAGAGAGAAAATCGGACCAGATTTGGTTTCCATATCGGAAGAACAGAGTCAACCGAGGAGAAAGGGAAACGAAATTGGGAGAGAAAAGGAGGGTGGAGGCGGAAGACAAAAAAGTGAGGCGTAGGGTTTTCTGGGGGGGGGGGGGGGGTATATTAGGTCAAATAAAAAACCAACGACCGGGATTAAGAGAGCCAAATGAATGGCCAGGATTAATCCGGTCAATAAGTAAAGGGTAGCTTTCTGGATCCGGGCTGGGCCAATTAAAATGGTGGGCTGCAGGGAAATATTGTACTGAGCCATCATAATACTTTAATCATTTTGGCCCACAACCAACATTAATAATTAGAGTTGTTCTTTACTTTACAAATGGTTCACAATGCATTTCCTAGCTAATAATATACTCCCTCCGTCCCAACTAACATGAGTATTTTGACTTTATATGATCAATAATTTTTAAGTTTGACTAAGAATTAATCACAAAATATAATGGTAAAATATTTAACAAAATTATATTATGAAAATTCAACATCTAAAGTTTCCTAATATAATTTTGTTAAATATTTTACCATTATAGTTTGAGATTAATTCTTAGTCAAACTTGAAAATCATTGACCATATAAAGTCAAAATGCTCATGTTAGCTGGGACGGAGGGAGTAATAAAAACAAGCTAAAACTACTGTCCAATAAGCTTCCTGTCTTCGTAATACAGACATATATACATAATATTAGGGGTGTTAATAAAATCCGAAAACCGACCAACCAAATCCGAACCAATCCGCACCGAACCGAAAATCCCCAACCGAAAACAACCCCGAACTTGAAACATACAAACCGAAATCGAAACCGAATTAATTCGAGTTTAGATAACTTAAAACCGAACCGAACCGAATTACCCCGAATTGGACCGAACTAACCCGAATTATTTATATTATATAAAATTTTATTTATATGACTAAAATTTTTAAACTTATAAAATAATATATCTACACATATATTGTAGTTTTGATAAAAATAATAATTAAATATATCAATTAAAGATCTATCTCTTATTTTAGAACAAGTTCTATTAATATAATTAATTTTTTTGTTACTTTACTAAATAAAAATATATATATTAAATATGTTTGGGTCAAGACTGAATTTGACCGAACTAATCCGAAACCGAAACATTTGGGGAGGGTTTGGGTTTTTAGTTTTGAAAACCGAAACCGACCGAAACCGAAACCGAATTTTAAAGTTTGGGGAGGATTTTGGTTTCGAAAATTTTACCCCGACCGAAACCGAAAACACTCCTACATAATATGCCAATACGGGCGACTAATCAAATGCAAAGCATTACCCTACAGTTATTTCCAGGAAGCAGGAGAGCCCATAAAAAGAACTTGACAAAACACATAAACCACGAATGAGGCAAGAGAGGAGGACAAATGATGTAACTCGAGAGGATGGTGTCAACATATAACCTAGAGCCGGTAATACAATAATACACAGGCACAACTAATTTTAGCGGCAATTGCCACAAAAACTAAGAATAGATCACACTATGAAGCATCAAAAAACACACACAAGGCAACATACGTGAACAACCCAAAAAAAAGTTTAAAGAACTCCCATAGAATCACAAATTTGAACCTTAAGTCGAATGAAACAGCAGGGAGGACCCCTAATATCAGACATTGGAGACCTCGAAAAAAAACAAGCTGAAGGCAGCGAAATGGAAAGAGGGAGAAACCAAGGAGGAGAATGTAATACCCGATACTTTTATTTTGGTTGTCTTGAACTCTTTGTCGGTTGGTGTCGGTTATTTCGCGTCGTTATAATTATGTGGAATTCGTTTTTCTGTTATGAATGGTACGTTAGGTTTCGTAATTTTGCTCGTTATTATTTTGAATCATAACCGGTGCGTTAGTGTGACCGAGACGTTGTCGAACGCCTACCGGGCCGTCGGAATTGGCCACGCCCGAGTCACGGCCGCACATTTTGTAACACCCCCAGATTTAAAGCGCCGTGGGCCCCGAGATGGAACCCACAAGGCTGAAAGAAATTTTCGCAAACATTTACAAATGCCCAAGAGGCTAACGACGGTACTATTTTTAAAACATTCGAAGACGTTAAAAAGCCCGTTTATCAAACTGTCGTAAAATCTAATTTTGAAAAGGGCAAGGCCAAACGGCCGAAACTCAATAGTTTGAAACATACGTTAAGCTATCGCTTACACGTACCGACAAAATAATTTAGAAAACGATTGCCAAAGTAACCTAAGTTACTAGATATCAAAAGGCCATTTAAAATACTCACACAGCGGAAAGGACAACCAAATAAAATTACTCTAGCGGCGGAAATACAACATCAAATCAGAACACTCGATTCACAAACACATGCCATATCCAGTATCCTCCGGGAAGCTCATCTCTCCCCGACCGCTACAAGTTCGATATCCAAAGAACCTAAAAAGAAAGCCCACGACGGGGTCAGCCATAATATCTAATAATGATATCAATCACATCACATCAATAATTACATACCAATGAGATACATAATAAGAATACGACCAATGTAATCTTATCGTCATAACTCTACCAAAATTCACATCTCGTACTGTGTCTCACACAATACCCCAAAATCCTCAAAACATCATCATAATTCACTGTTACGAAAATCTACTAACTCTGTCCAACCCAAATCTGTCGGGTGACATCATCAAGTCTCAACACGAAAACCGATTGTCCATCAAAGATAAATACCAAGGGAAAATACGGAACATACCTCGAACATGCACAATACCACGACAATCATATCGGTCTAATCCAAGATCATATCAAAGCAACATACGGGCACGGTCCTAACAGAAGACCTACAAATGCATACTTATATGACAACGTCAATATGCTCAAAACAATAACAACAGTGCATACTCAATAGAAATCCCATGATCCAGCGCCGTCAACATAGATCCCAAAATGATCTTACTAGATCAACACAAAATAGATAACCAACAATATACATATGCACAACAACACATGATAAAAATCAATGATGCGAATCCACATGATTCCATCAACACAACATTGGGTAATCCAACGATCCAGCGCCCTCAGCATAGATCCCCATGATGATCCCGTCGGACCAACGCATGGTGGAAAACCTGTCCAACGATTCAGAGCCCTCAGCATAGATCCCCATGATGATCCCGTCTGACCAACGCATAGTGGACATCCGATCCAGCGCCCTCAGTATAGATCCTCATGATCCCTTCAGATCATTTACAACATAAACAATGCAATTATGCATACACATATGCAAATCAATATGTTCATCAACATGAAAAACATATGAATCAAAACATGAACGACACTATGATGAAACAACTAGGACGACTTTATGTTCAACAACATGAATGACAACCTGCATGATCAACATCATCAATACTAAACCGAATCAAACTAAGATCTTGTCCCGAATCCTTCAGGAGAAATCTCGATGTCAAATCATCACCGGCGATTATCCTCAATGCTCGGCGATCCAAACGTACCATGAACTATAGATACTCATATCCTCATCTTTATCGCATCATAACCTTGATACCCGAACATACCAATAACCGAGATAAAGCATATACATTATGATTTAACTCCCAATATCGGAAAAACAACATATAATCCGAATATCCAGAATTGACAGTAATAATCATTGCTATATGCATTATAAACGAAATAAAACTGAAACCATTCATTAAACATTATAACTGAGTAAGTAATCACTTACCTCGATACCGATACGACGAAGATGAAGCTAATACCAATCTCATTGCCTTCATCTACGAGCTCCTAGGCCCTGACCATGCAATTCAAGAACACGCCCAAACACGACCGCAACATATGGTTATAATCACCGATTAATTATCGCAACCTATTGCAATAATAAATTAACAACAATCCGATAACGATCAACAACCGACACGACCAACCAATCAACTTAACGGGTCAAATATACCTCGATCCTATATAAAACCAAATAATATACTCAAACCATTTTGCGAATTCATATCCATCATATGAACCGAAATCCGATAATTACTAATCAATATAACCGATCGACAAATTCAACGATTTCACAATATCTCGATTATGTAATGCCCGGTTGTAATTCAGTCATTATCATTCAGTATTTATCGTTCAGTAATTGTCACTCAGTAATTTTCACTCATTAATGATCATTTGTCACTCATATTCAATCATTGTATTCACTGTTCAGAGTAATGGTATCGTGTATCAATCGTCATTCATCAATCTAGTTGGAGAATCGTGCCGTGTTTATCATCATTGTCATCTTCATAGTGGGCTATGTGTGAGGAGTAGCGCACGCTACGTACTCTCTTTAGCGCACGCTAATTGAGTTCAGGTAGTGCACGTTACCTCTCAACACTAGCGCATGCTAGTGTAGTTCAAGCAGGCAGTCCAGAAGGCACTGGACTCCAGTTGGGTTTTAAGTAGCGCACGCTACGAATAGTAAGTAGCGCGCGCTAGTAAGTCGGTGTAGCGCGCGCTAAGGTCGGATCAGGCAGAGTCCAGTGGCTACTAGACTGAATTGGATTAATTCCTAGCGCACGCTACGAGTAGTTATTAGCATACGCTAATCTCGGTGGGGTCTAGCAAGATGTACAATGACTTGAAACAAAATTACTGGTGGAGTAATATGAAGCGAGAAGTCGCGGAATTTATTTCGAGATGCATAACCTGTCAGCAAGTCAAGATAGAACATCAGTGACCGGCGGGTATGCTGAAACCTCTCCATATTCCAGAGTGGAAGTGGGAAGATATTTCAATGGACTTCATCACGAGTTTGCCGACGAGTCGTCGTGGCATGAATACAATTTGAGTAATTGTGGATCGTCTGACTAAGTCAGCTCATTTCCTTGAGATTTAGGATACGTGTGGTCTTGAGAGACTTGCCCAGTTGTTCATCAAAGAGATAGTGAGACTGCACGGTACTCCTAAAAGTATCGTTTCCGATCGTAACGGACGATTCGTGTCTCATTTTTGGAAATCAGTTCATCGTGCTATGGGAACTCAGCTTAATCTAAGTACAGCTTTTCATCCTCAGTCCGACGGACAATCAGAGAGGACTATACAGACTTTGGAGGACATGTTGAGGGCATGTGTTCTCGATTGGAAAGATGATTGGGAAGCCCAACTACCGTTGATCGAGTTCACGTACAATAATAGTTGGAATGCTTCGATTAAGATGGCACCAGGCCTTATACGGTCGTCGTTGTCGATCTACTTTGTGTTGGGATGACTTATCAGAATCAATCGGCACCGAGCCCGATATGCTTATAGCTGCCCGTGAGAAGGTAGCTTTGATCAGGAGTCGTTTGTTGACCGCTCAGAGTCGACAGAAATCTTATGCAGATAACCGTCGTCGGCCATTAGAGTTCGAGACAGCTGACCATGTTTTGGTCAAGGTATCCCCGAGTCGAGGTATCTTCCGTTTTGGGAAGAGGGGAAAGTTGAGTCCAAGATTCATTGGACCGTTTGAGATTTTGGATCGAGTAGGCGAGTTAGCTTATTGATTGGCCTTACCTCTGGCGTTGAGCCGAATTCATAATGTGTTTCACGTCTCTCAGTTACGGAAGTATGTTGCCGACCCGAGTCACATACTTCAGTTCGACGAAATTGAGATCGCTGATGATCATTCATTTGAGGAGCGTCCTATACAAGTCTTAGAGCGGCGAATCAAACAGTTGAGGAACAAGACGATTCCTTTGGTCAAAATTCAGTGGTCTAGACACAGACTCGAAGAGGCTACTTGGGAAACCGAGGATAGTATGCGGGAGAGTTATCCCGAGTTGTTTGACCCTTAGTTTTTGGGACGAAACTCTTTTAAGGGGGGGTGTATGTAATGCCCGGTTGTAATTCAGTCATTATCATTCAGTATTTATCGTTCAGTAATTGTCACTCAGTAATTTTCACTCATTGATGATCATTTGTCACTCATATTCAATCATTGTATTCACCGTTCAGAGTAATGGTATAGTGTATCAATCGTCATTCATCAATCTAGTTGGAGAATCGTGCCATGTTTATCATCATTGTCATCTTCATAGTGGGCTGTGTGTGAGGAGTAGCGCACGCTACGTACTCTATTAAGCGCGCTAATTGAGTTCGGGTAGCGCACGCTACCTCTCAACACTAGTGCACGCTAGTGTAGTTCAAGCAGGCAGTCCAGAAGGCACTGGACTGCAGTTGGGTTGTATGGAACGCACGCTACGAATGGTAAGTAGCGCGCGCTAGTAAGTCAGTGTAGCGCGCGCTAAGGTCGGATCAGGCAGAGTCCAGTGGCTGCTGGACTGAATTGGATTAATTCCTAGCGCACGCTACGAGTAGTTATTAGCGTAAGATAATCGGGGTCAGTAGCGCATGCTGAATCTTGTGTGTAGCGCACGCTACCGCGAACAGATCAGAGAACAAGAAGTTCTGGACTCCAGTACTGGGCATCAGATAATTCGTTAGCGCACGCTAACCATTTGTGTTAATGCACGCTAAGTACATGGTTGTAGAGCACGCTACAAGAGGTACGTAGCGCACGCTACAAGAGGTACGTAGCGCACGCTACCGTTGCGAAAAGAGGATTCTGGACTACCTATTACACCCGTTAGCGCACGCTACGCACAGGAGCTAGCGCTCGCTAACCTGAGGACATTATATATGGGACAGTGCAGTCCATTTCGTCATTTCATCATCTCACCTCATTCCTTCTGCAGTTTTGGGCGATTTCGGGCGATTTGGAGAGTTTTCTTCGAGCTGAATCACAAATCATCATCTTCAAGCTTATCATTCGGATTAATCATAATTTCATCATCTCCATCACATCAAATCAAGGTAATGATTTCTTGAATCTAGAATTTTGGATTTTTGGGTTTTTCCTTCCGATTTCTTCGTGTAAGCTTGGATTGTTGTTGGAATATGTTAGATATGGATTATATACCTTGGATAAATGTATTCCTACGGATTTATTATTGTATATTTCGGATTTCATGAATATAGGGGTTGAATCAAGAACACTTTGGGGTTGACTTCGATATATTTTGGGGGTTTTCGATTAGATGTTGTCGTTAACTCGAGTAGTGGATTCCTAGGGGATTATTGATATCATTGAAGGTGTTTTGTTGGTTTGAACTACTCATTGTGGAGTTTGGTTTCGATATATTCGGGTTTGGATATTATCAAAGGATGTATGGTTGCTAAGTATTCGTTATAATGGCTCAATAAGTTTGGATATTGTTGTATCGACGTTTAAGTTGGTTATAATCGTGTTTGATTCGTATATTGACCATTGTTGGTAATTTTCATTCAAGGTTGTTCGAGCGACCGACATCTCATTGTAGGACGTTTGTTCGAGGAAGGACATTCTTCACCGGTTGTGTAAGTTAATTCTTACTCGGTTAAAATGATATTCATTCCTTTCGTTGTTGTTCATTCATAATCATAATTCATTCATAATGTATTAACCGTATTGAGACTTGTAATTGTCAATTAATCACTTCATTCATGAGGAACGACGGTTCCAATCATTTCATTGAGCTATAATTCATTTCACTAGCATTTCATCTCGGTGTGTCATTCTTGACTTTGTCGGATTGTTATTCATTAATATTCTTCATGGTCATTTCTTGTATATATGACCTTATGGGTTCATATTGCGTGGCCGGGTGGGGATGTGTGGAATTTTTAGTCGGGCACATGATGGTCATGTGTTGGGTTCACCGACACATTGGACTGTGCACAAGGTAACGTACCTCCGTGAGACTAATTAGGTACAAGGATGGATGTGTCCGGACACTCGTCTTGTGCACTTGCACATACCATTACGGGCGTACTATGATGTCTATCTTCAGCGTCATTTCATAATTAAGATATATCATGTTTGTGTTTATTCAACTCTTGAGGATTGTTGTTCTCTGTAACTGACCCCGTTGGGGGATGTTGTTTTCAGGTCATGGCAAGGCTAAGGCACGGGAAGAGAACATTGACGGCGAGGAGTCCCAGTGATACTAGTAGGGGGCCCCAGTCCTTTTCATTCACTTGTGTTTTCTTTATTTTATTTCCGCTGCAGACTTCCGTTTAGATATTCATTTCATTAAGTGTTGTATATTTTATCTTCATATAAAATATACATGTAATCTGTATTATCTTGGGTGTGTTGTAATGAAACTCCTCATCGGAGTGATTGATCATATATTGTGGTTCGGTACTACAATTATATGATTTAATTCATTAATTTTCATTCGCCTGGTGGGTCCCAGTCGGGGGTCCACGGCACTGTAATATCCGCCTAGTTTGGGGTGCTACAGATTAGACACAAGTCCGGACAATCCAACTTAAACAATTACGAACTCAAAACCACAACACGATTCATAATCCGATTAATTCAACATTATAGATAATCATGTTCCAAGGGTTTTCAAATAACTCAAACATTCGATTTGAACACTTGTTCGAAGCGTATGAATTTCCAAACTCAACGGTGAATAATAATCTTGTCAAACCCTTAATCATATTCGTATTCTAAAATTATCCGAAATCCTTCCAAAATCATAACATGCATAGTTCAAGAATCCTTCAAGAACACGAATTATCCGAACAACATAATCCGACGTTTTCTAACATCTAAACAATCCTTATTTATATTTCAAGGGGTATATCATCATGTTCTTCAACATATGATCTTCTTAACACCGAAAATCGCAACAACACTACCAAGAATATCAAGAACTCTACGATTCCATACTCATAACCAACATAATCAAGATATAAACTATTATATCATCATCTTCCTTCAACATATAATTCGTAAATCCTCAAGAATCACAACAACAACACCATAATCACCATCATACGAATCAAATACGGATAACAATACCAAAAATCCGTAATCATGGTGAAGAGTTCAACAACATACCTCAAGAACATGAATAACACAATCAAACCCTTCAAGAATCATTGATATCTTCATATCCAAGCTCCTAATCCATGCCTCCAAGCTCATAACCAAGATAGGAGGGGTTTATTTTCACTTATATGCTCAGAGGGACGAAGGTTGGAGGAGGAAATCGATTTTCATTCGTGAAGAAATGAAAGAACGAACTTCATTTTATAAACTACATAACTCATTACGTACGTTATCCCTTATCATTAACGTACGTAATGCTCTTTAGCATACGCTACGTGTCCAACATAGCGTACGTAACCTCATCCCAGAACTAACTGACCTGTTTTGGTTACTCGCTCACATACGTAATGTTTCCTTCATAACTTACGTAATACGTACGTTGACTTGCTACAGTGAAATTTCATTTAACGTACGTTATACCCTTCTCGTAGCGTACGTAATGGTCGGGGTTGACTCGCCTGTCCACATCGACTGACGACACACTGGGTCCCACCTGCCGACCACGACTCGATCCTCTGATTCCTCTTGTTACGTACATAATGCCTTATACATAGCGTACATAACCTTTAGCACCTTAACATACGTTAACTATATTATTTAACGTACGTAATCCTTGTCACTTAGCGTACGCTAACGTGGCTGTACTTAGCCATTTCAGCTATTCTTGTCCAATGTCTCGACATACAGAATACGAACATACAGCATACTAAATACGTATACTCAACTCATTACATCCTCAAGTGCAATTGTCGACCAGATACGACAATTGTACAAATACTGACATCTCAGTCCTTCATTTATTTTATCCATACTGTACAGATTCCACACTGTACAACATAACTCGGATAAAATAATATTAAACAACAGTAGTAGAAATTCTGGATATTACACGTTTTCGGCCAGAGACTTGCCTGGCCGGGTTACGACCTTAAGGTGTCGGCTACGGCCCGTAAGTGCTCGGCAGGCGCTGGGCAGCATCCGGACGAAGGACGGTTACGGCCGTAAGGCGTGATCGGCTATGACCGTAAGGGCGCTGGGCAGCATCCGGATAAAGGCCGGTTACGGCCGTAAGGTGTGATCGGATACGGTAGTAAGGGCACTGGGCAGCATCCGGACGAAGGCCGGTTGCGGCTGTAAGGGTGCCCATTACGGCCGTAAGTGATCGGCACACGATGGGCAGTCTAAATATGATCGAGCAGATGGGTTTACACCCATTTGTCTCATTTCTCTCCCTTCCCTTCCACGGCTGGGGCTTGGAGGACACGATTATATGTTGTTCAACTATCAATCCATGAAGTTCTTGAGTTTCTAACATCGATTAATCATCCCATAACTGTAATACCCGGTTGTAATTCAGTCATTATCATTCAGTAATTTCATTCAATGATTGTCACTCAGTGGATTTTCACTCATTTATAATCATTCATCAATCATGTTCATTCACCGTGTTCACCGTTCGGAAAAACTTCGAGTTGTGTATCGTTATTGTTCATTGTTTCAACTTTCCTCATATGAGTTCGACTTTGTTAGATCACCATTAATTTTTGGTAACTCCAAAAATTCTAAATCTTTGCAATATTATAGAGCATCGAGATATCTTTCCAATGGTTCAAACTGTGAGTCAATCGGAGTCCGGACGAGAGAGTTATGGTCGTTTTAGCTCACCCGCTCATTTTTCAGTTATTGGCCGATCACTGCCGACCGAACTCGGCCGTGTCGTCCGACACGGCCCGTGCTGTACTCGTCCGGAAATGTCGAAGTCTCGCCACGTGACTCGACCGTGTCGCTCAGCACGGCCGAGTCGAACTCTTCCGGATAAGCCAGAACCGACTGCCCAGACGCCCGACCGTGTTCCAGGACACGGTCGAGTGAATGACGAGTCGCTGTCGGACAGGTCACTATCGGAAGGCCCTTCGCGCCGCGACCGTGTCAAGCAGGACACGGTCGAGTACCTGCCGGCCAGTTGCGCGCCGCGACCATGCCGATCGGCACGGGCCGTGTCCGACAGGGCAGTCAACCCCTATAAATTCATTTTTTGAGCATTTCAGCCCATTCCTTCCATTTCTTCCACCTTCATACGAGAGAGAGAGGCTTGAGGGAGAAAATTCTCTTCACCTATCACTTGAGTGTGGTTTTTAATCATTTTCATTCGGTTGTGAAGCTTGGATACTCGATTAAACTCGTGTTCTTCGGATCGAAGTGGTTGGATCTTCAAGAGGTAATTTCTTCAACACCTTGGATTTCGATTCTATGTTGAGATATGATGTTTTGGACGTTATAATCATGTTATATGAAGGGATATGTATAAGATTATGAGTTTGTATAAGGATTCATTGGATTATTGAGGGATTATTCAAGAACACTTTGATTATCGAGTTGAAATTGGGGGTTTTCGATTAATTGTCGTTATAATCACGTTTTCGGATATTCATTTCGGATTATTGATCATTTGGAAGATGTTTATTGGTTTGAAACACCTCTTGGGGGATTTGATAGTGGATCATTGAGATTTGATTGTAAACAATCGGAGTTTGGCCACAACGTATTCGATATAATGCCCCAATGAACTTAGTTTAATCATATCGACGTTTTGAGTTCGTTATATTCGTGTTTGATTCGTATATTGAATGGGTTGTTGGATATTGTATAATTAAACGTTGTTCGAGCGAACGATATCTCAATTAGGACGTTGTTCGTGGAAGGATAATTGTCACCGGTATTGTGTAAGTTGATTCGTACTTAGTTAAAAGGATATTCATTTCCTTTTTGTTGTTGTTCATTCATAATCGTAACTCATTCATCATTGTGTTAACCATATTAAAACTCGTCATTGTCAATTAATCACTTCAGTCACAAGGAACGACGGTTCCAATCTTTTCGTTGAGCTATCATTCATTTCACTATCATTTTATCTCGGTGAGTCATTATTCGTTTCCGATGTCACTTTTGTTATATCGTGGCATTCCGGGTCATCTTGGCGTGCAGTTGGTATGTGTAGGATTTTCATGTCGGGCACAATTATGTCGTGTGTTGGTTGTTGGCCTCACATTGGGTGCACGAGTCGATTGCTTCGTGAGATCGATTAGGCACAAGACCACGCGTGTATTCGATTGATACTCGTTGGTGGCTTGTGCACGGACACATTTCCATCCCGGCGTAGTGTGGCGCCACCCTTTGAGCCGTCAAGTTAGTTGATTCATATAGCATGTTTGATTGCGTATGTTTGACAGGATATTTCATAACTTCAAATATAATCATGATTGTGTATTTTCAACCCTTGAGGATTGTTATTCTTTATGGCGGACCCCGTTTGGGGATTTTGTTTTCGTGTCTTGGCAAGGCAAAAGTACGGGAGAAAAGCTGACGTCAAGGAGTCCTAGTGATACTAGTAGGGGGCCCCGATCTTTCGATTATTCATGTTATTGTCCTTTATTTTCCGCTGCAGACTTTCATTTGAATACTCCGTTTCATTCAGTGTTGTGTATTTTATCTTCATATAAAATACACTAGTATTCGGTATTGTCCTGGTGTGTTGTAACTAAACTACTCATCGGAGTAATTATTGATGTAATGTAGTTCTGTACTACCTTTATCTTGTGTAATTAATTCATTTTCATTTGCACGGTGTGTCCCGGTTGGGGATCTACTGACCGTAATATCCGCCTAGTTTGGGGTGTTACAGAGTTGGTATCGGAGCATGGTTTTGAATACTACCTTCCGAGTCATGTCTCATTTGAAATCATCGTCATCGGACTAGTATCATTGGACTTTCGCGTCACGTGTGACCTGTGCAGATGCCGAGCCAATCAGACCGAAAAAACTGTAAGACTTCTAACGCCATGGTATAATTTCTGGCAATTATCATTCATTCATAATTCATCAATTAACAATCCTCAAACATCATCATTCATTGTGATTAGGACGATCATGTTAACTCATTAATCACTTAATCCATTTCATTACTCAGTTAATAATCAGGACGATCATGTTAACTCATTAATTACTCAATTCATTTCATTACTCAGTTGTCAATCTGGATGATCATATTATCAATCTTGTTAAGTTATTCAAGATAATCATTTTAAGAATTTCATCAGATAATCATGTAACTTCAATAAATCATTCATATAATCACTAAGTTAGAGCATGTATACTCATTTTCATCAGCTCATGACATAATCATAACGTGCTAATCATGCGGGAAATATAATCATTATGCGACCTTCCTACTTCAGTATGGAGAGAGCTGTCAGGGGATGCACGGGGAGAGGCCGCGGTGCGGACCGAAACCCGAGAAATAATCACTGGCCGGAAATCGTGCCCGGGACTCGGCTCGATCGAGAAGATGTTCGGGTTGGTCCACTCACTTTTATGCGAGGCCATGATGACCCATGTGCGCTTGCTCAATCATCATTGCGCCACTCGACGGATTAATCGAGAGAACTCTCCCGTATGAGCATTTGCTAAGGAAAGTGCTGAACAACAACCTTCATTTGTCGGCAAGAAATCAACAAAGCGTAATCAATCCGAAGGCGGTCATCAACCTTCAAGAAGCCTCGTGTGAGTCCTATCATTTCGAGCGACCTCTACGGCGCATAATCGTGCGGGATCTCATTCCCGGCCAAGCCGATTCGGCCATCACTGTTTCAATTGTGGGAACGGGTCATTTCAGCCGAGTGTCCAAACCGTCTATCACGTGCTATAATTGTGGGAATTTTGGGCATAAGGCCCGTTTTTGCGAAAAGGACTCCAAGTCGGCTCGCGGCATCTCGGGCCGAAGCAACCGGTGTTTGAATCGAGAATGCTTTGTCATCGTCGTTTAAGGCAATGGAAGCAAATAGAGTTGGAGCTCGTATTTATCGAGACGGAGCGTCGGTTCGGGGCCGGCAAGTCCCAGATTCATATGATGAGGAGAATCGACGATCCGGTGGCCCGAATGATTTCAGATATACTCGTAATTTTATTTCAACTTGTGTGTACCTTTTGATGCTGGTACACCGCATTCTTTCATTTTCAAATCATGCTTGAATAGACTTATTTCGGGATAGTTCTATTGCTTGTGGACCTCATACCATCGGTCTACCTGACGATGGAAGAATTTTCGGAATCATACCGAATTAAGCTTAATGACCGCGATTGGTTGATGGATCTAATCGTGGTGAACTTATCTTAGGACGATGTAATTTTCGGTATTAGTTGGTTTGATCGTCTTGATACTATCCTCAGTATTTGTTAGCGTTTGGTCGCTATCTTTCCATCGTTGGTTGTCGAATGTGTGCTTCAGGGAAGTAATCCCCGTTGTTCCAGAAGAAGTATTATTATGACGAAAGCAGAGAAATTCCGCAATCAAACTATTCAATCATTCATTGTATCATTCTCATCGATTGGCCTTTCTAAGGCAATCGAGTTATTCAATCATTCCTTGTATCATTTCCATCTATTGGCTTTTCTAAGACAATCGAGTCATTCAATCATTCATTGTATCATTTTCATCGATTTGCCTTTCTAAGGCAATCGAGTTATTCAATCGTTCATTGTATCATTTTCATCGATTGGCCTTTCTAGGGCAATCGAGTTATTCAATCATTCATTGCATCATTTCCATCGATTGGCATTTCTAAGATAATCGAGTCATTCAATCATTCATTGTATCATTTTCATCGATTGGCCTTTCAAAGGCAATCGAGTTATTCAAACATTCATTGTATCATCTTCATCGATTGGCCTTTATAAGGCAATCGAGTTGTTCAATCATTATTGGTATCTCTTTTTATCGATTGACCATTCTAGGGCAATCGAAGTGTTCAATCATTCGTGGTATCATTGTCATCGATTGACGATGTATTTCCAGACGAGTTATCTGGTTGCCTTCACATAGAGTAGGGGAATTCAGGAGTGAGTTGGGCAGTCGTCCCCTTTATCGAAGGCACCGTATCGGATGGCCCCGACCAGAATGCAGGAGTTGAAGATTCAACTTGAGGAGTAGTTCGAGAAAGGTTATCTCCGACCGATTGCGTCCCCGTGAGGAGCACCAGTGTGATCTGTCAAGGAGAAGGATGTCTTGTCTCGTGTGTGTATTAATTACCAGGAGTTGAACAGGGTGATGATCAAGAGTAGTATCCCTTATCCCATATTGATGATCTTTTAGATCAACTTCAGGGAGCCTCAGTGTTTTCCAGGATCGACTTAAGATCTGGATATCACCAGTTGCGGATTCGAGAGTCGGATATCGCGAGGACAGCGTTTCGTACACGCTATGGTCATTATGAGTTCGTAGTTATGCCGTTCGGGCTAACTATTGCACCTGCAGTATTCATGGAGTTAATGAATCGGGTTTTCATCGACTTTTTGGATCAGTTTGTTGTTGTCTTCATCGACGACATTTTGATTTATTCGTGGCGAGAGGAACACGAGGTTCATCTTCATCAGGTTCTTGACGTGTTGAGACGAGAGCAACTTTATGGAAAGTTTTCCAAATGTGAGTTCTGGAGGTCCGAAGTGACTTTCTCGGGCATGTAATTTCATCTGACAGAGTTCGTGTCGACCCTCAGAAGACGGAGACTATCCGAGATTGGCAACCTCCGAAAGATATTAAGTAAATCCGATGTTTCCTAGGATTAGCCGGTTAATTATCCAACCCACGGCCGAAGCTAGCAACCGTGGTTTTCGCGTTGGAAATTTGGTGTCGTTACCTTTATGGCATCACCTGTCAGATCTTCACCAATCACAAGAGTTGAAGTATATATTTACTCACAAGGAGTTAAATATGCGACAGAGGCGGTGGTTGGAATTAATCAAAGATTATGATATCGAGATCCTTTACCACCCGGGGAAGGCGAACGTTGTCGCCGATGCCTTGAGTCGTAAGTCCGTTCAGGAGCAGATGCTTGCTCGTTTAACAATTCAGAAGGAGCTCCAACAGGAATTCCTTAGACCCGAGATCGAGGTCCTGCAGCCGAGTCGGGAAAGCTTTGTATGTTAGAGATTTCATCATCTCTTGAGGATGCAATCAGGGAGAATCAGGGTTCAGACCTAGCATTGTTGCGCATTCGTGAGGATGTGGCTCAGGGGAAAGCCCCTAGATTCGTGATCCACGAGGATGGACTTTTGAGATTTAAGAATCGGATGTGTGTACCGGCGAATGATGAGTTGAAAAACTCTATTTTGAGAGAAGCTCATGCTACCCCTTATTCTGTTCATCCGGGGTCCAGCAAGATGTACAAGGACTTGAAACAAAATTACTGGTGGAGTGATATGAAGCGAGAAGTCGCAGAATTTGTTTCGAGATGCTTAACCTGTCAACAAGTTAAGATTGAACATCAGCGGCCGTGGGTATGTGAAACCTCTCCTATTCCGGAGTGGAAGTGGGAAGACATTTCTATGGATTTCATCACGAGTTTGCCGACGAGTCGTCGTGGCATGAATGCGATCTGGGTGATTGTGGACCGCTTAACTAAATCAGCTCATTTCCTTGAGATCAAGGATACGTGGGGTCCCGAGAGACTTGCCCAGTTATTCATCAAAGAGATAGTGAGACTGCATGGTACTCCTAAAAGTATCGTTTCCGATCGTGACGGACGGTTTGTGTCTCATTTTTGGAAATCAGTTCATCGTGCTATGGGAACTCAGCTTAATCTCAGTACTGCCTTTCATCCTCAGTCCGACGGACAATCAGAGAGAACTATTCAGACATTAGAGGACATGTTGAGGGCATGCGTCCTCGATTGGAAGGACGATTGGGAAGCCCAACTACCACTGATCGAGTTCACATATAATAATAGTTGGCATGCCTCCATTAAGATGGAACCTTACGAGGCCTTGTACAGTCGTCGTTGTCGATCTCCTTTGTGTTGGGATGACTTGTCAGAATCAATCGGCACCGAGCCCGATATGCTTATAGCCGCCCGGGAGAAGGTAGCTTTGATCAAGAGTCGTATGTTGACAGCTCAGAGTCGACAGAAATCATATGCAGATAATCTTCGTCGACCACTAGAGTTCGAGACGGGTGACCATGTTTTGGTCAAGGTATCCCCGAGTCGAGGTATTTTCCGTTTCGGAAAACGGGGGAAGTTGAGTCCGAGATTCATTGGACCGTTTAAAATTTTGGATCGAGTAGGCGAGTTAGCTTATCGATTGGCTTTGCCTCCGGCATTGAGCCGAATTCATAATGTGTTTCACGTCTCTCAGTTGCGGAAGTATGTTGCCGACCCGAGTCACATACTTCAGTTCGACGAAATCGAGATCGCGGATGATCATTCATACGAGGAGCGTCCTGTACGAGTGTTGGAGCGGCGAATCAAACAGTTGAGGAACAAGACGATCCCTTTGGTCAAGATTCAGTGGTCCAGACACGGAGTCGAAGAGGCTACTTGGAAAACCGAGGATAGTATGCGGGAGAGTTATCCCGAGTTGTTTGACCCTTAGTTTCGGGGACGAAACTCTTTTAAGGGTGGGTGTATGTAATACCCGGTCGTAATTCAGTCATTATCATTCAGTAATTTCATTCGGTGATTGTCACTCAGTGGATTTTCACTCATTTATAATCATTCATCAATCATGTTCATTCACCGTGTTCACCGTTCGAAAAAACTTCGAGTTGTGTATCGTTATTGTTCATTGTTTCAACTTTCCTCATATGAGTTCGACTTTGTTAGATCACCATTAATTTTTGGTAACTCCAAAAATTCTAAATCTTTGCAATATTGTAGAGCATCTAGTTATCTTTCCAATGGTTCAAACGGTGAGTCAATCGGAGTCCGGACGAGAGAGTTATGGTCGTTTTAGCTCACCCGCTCATTTTTCAGTTATTGGCCGATCACTGCCGACCGAACTCGGCCGTGTCATCCGACACGGCCCGTGCTGTACTCGTCCGGAAATGCCGAAGTCTCTGCCCACAGGACTCGACCGTGTCGTCTGGCACGGCCGAGTCGAACTCTTCCGGATAAGCGAACCGATCGCCGGGCCGACCATGTTCGGACACGGTCGAGTCAATGCCGAAGTCGTCGGACAGTCACTATCGGAAGTCCCTTCGCGCGCGACCGTGTCAAGCGGGACACGGTCGAGTCCCTGCCGGCGATTGCGCGCGACTGCGTGCCGATCGGCACGGCCGTGTCCGACAGGCGATCAACCCCTATAAATTCGTTTTTTGAGCATTTCAGCCCATTCCTTCCATTTCTTCCACCTTCATACGAGAGAGAGAGGCTTGAGGGAGAAAATTCTCTTCACCTATCACTTGAGTGTGGTTTTTAGTCATTTTCATTCGGTTGTGAAGCTTGGATACTCGATTAAACTCGTGTTCTTCAGATCGAAGTGGTTGGATCTTCAAGAGGTAATTTCTTCAACACCTTGGATTTCGATTTTATGTTGAGATATGATGTTTTGGACGTTATAATCATGTTATATGAAGGGATATGTATATGATTATGAGTTTGTATAAGGATTCATTGGATTATTGAGGGATTATTCAAGAACACTTTGATTATCGAGTTGAAATTAGGGGTTTTCGATTAATTGTCGTTATAATCACGTTTTCGGATATTCATTTCAGATTATTGATCATTTGGAAGATGTTTATTGGTTTGAAACACCTCTTGGGGGATTTGATAGTGGCTCATTGAGATTTGATTGTAAACAATCGGAGTTTGGCCACAACGTATTCGATATAATGCCCCAATGAACTTAGTTTAATCGTATCGACGTTTTGAGTTCGTTATATTCATGTTTGATTCGTATATTGAATGGGTTGTTGGATATTGTATAATTCAAGGTTGTTCGAGCGACCGATATCTCAATTAGGACGTTGTTCGTGGAAGGATAATTGTCACCGGTATTGTGTAAGTTGATTCTTACTCAGTTAAAAGGATATTCATTTCCTTTTTGTTGTTGTTCATTCATAATCGTAACTCATTCATCATTGTGTTAACCATATTAAAACTCATCATTGTCAATTAATCACTTCAGTCACAAGGAACGACGGTTCCAATCTTTTCGTTGAGCTATCATTCATTTCACTATCATTTTATCTCGGTGAGTCATTATTCGTTTCCGATGTCACTTTTGTTATATCGTGTCATTTCGGGTCATACTGGCGTGCCGGTTGGTATGTGTAGGATTTTCATGTCGGGCACAATTATGTCGTGTGTTGGTTGTTGGCCTCACATTGGACTGTGCACACGAGTCGATTGCTTCGTGAGACTGATTAGGCACAAGACCACGCGTGTATTCGATTGATACTCGTTGGTGGCTTGTGCACGGACACATTTCCATCCCGGGCCTAGTGTGGCGCCACCCTTTGAGCCGTACTATTAGTTGATTCATATAGCATGTTTGATTGCGTATGTTTCGACAGGATATTTCATAACTTCAGATATAATCATGATTGTGTATTTTCAACCCTTGAGGATTGTTATTCTTTGTAACTGACCCCGTTTGGGGATTTTGTTTTTCAGGTCTTGGCAAGGCAAAAGTACGGGGAGAAAACGCTGACGTCGAGGAGTCCCAGTGATACTAGTAGGGCCCCCCGATCTTTCAGTTATTCATGTTATTGTCCTTTATTTTCCGCTGCAGACTTTCATTTGAATACTCCGTTTCATTCAGTATTGTGTATTTTATCTTCATATAAAATACACTAGTATTCGGTATTGTCCTGGTGTGTTGTAACTAAACTCCTCATCGGAGTAATTATTGCTGTAATGTAGTTCGGTACTACATTTATCTTGTGTAATTCATTCATTTTCATTTGCCTGGTGGGTCCCAGTTGGGGATCTACGGCACTGTAATATCCGCCTAGTTTGGGGTGTTACAATAACCTCCTCCGATCGACCGAATCAAGGTTAGATTTCCTAAAAATCTAGTTTTGAGGAAATTTGGGATTTTGTTGGATTTCGTCCGTTTGACCCGTAATAACTTAGATTAGTGATAGATTATTAATTATTAAGTTGTATTCTACCAATTTCCTTGTTGTTCTATGGTTTGATTACTAAGGATTCGTCGTTTTGTCGAGTTCCTAATCGACGCCTTGAAGGTGTCCGGTAAATGGTCTTAGAGGGGGATTCGGGCATTATACGATAATTACTCTTCGATCGGTCGTTGATTTATTGATGATATGTCTTAGGAAAGAAATCCTTGTGAAGAACTCGAGCCGTAACCCTTCCGTTCATTGTCTTCTTCGGGATCCGAGGTTTCCCGGTTGAACCATATTCTTCGGAGTGTTCGGTACCAATTATTGAGGCAAGTATTTTCTTATTCGATTTGTATCCTGCAAATAGGGTTTACATGTTGGATTTACGATGGTTGGTTTGCCCTTATGAATATGATTCGTGTGAATTGATTATGATTTGATTATTTTGAACATTGAGGGCTTTAATGATATCCCTGATTGTTTAATATTGTGGAATCGTGTATTCCGTGTTAATTGTGTTGTGATTGATTATTCATGATGGGGGTATTGTGACGAGTATGTTAATTGTGTCGGGTAAGTGGCCATTTATAGCAAGTATTCTTAATGAACTTACATTCTTAACATATTAGTATTACATGAGTGATGGGTGTGTGTATGCTCACGACGGGTTAGATCCGACGGGGTCTCGGTAGGGTCTACAGAGGCGTGGATCGACGTGTAATATCCATATTTTTTCTCTTCCCGGTACCTTCCCGATTATGTGTTTTTCCTGTTTTGGTGGACTAGTGTGTAACCGTATGTGTATTTCGGGAATACTTATTTTTGGATCTATTTTACTTAATTCTGCTATTGTTGGATTTTCCATCGCTTTTCGGTCCGATTCTTGTGATTATAATCTGGAACTGCCATTTTGGGGGTTGTCGTATATCTATTGTATGTTATGATGCGTATTGTGACGTTCCGTTTGTAATACCCGTAATTTCGATTTCCGGTAATTTCTTTTTTTCGGAGGAAGTCCGTTTTGATGACTCGCTCATGACCGTTTCGTCATTTCGAGAATGATTAATTCTGCACTTTTTGTCATCCGAGTTCGTTTCGGTATCGTTTTGCTGAGTTCCGAGCTTTTTAGACGCTTTTCCGCACTTGAGTTCGATTCTTGCGAATCTCGTCCGAAACGGTTGTTTCGAGTTTCTTGTAATTTCATTTAATGTTATTATTCTTGTTGCAAGCTTTGGTTTGGTGTTTCGATCGCGTATCGTGATTTTCGGACGTTTTGGGCTATTTTCGTAATTTCCCAAAGTTTTGGGTAATTACTTCCGTTGTCGAATTCAGAGCCTTCGGGTGGTCGGAATTGTTTGTTCTCTTAGCTCTTAGATTCGTCTTTGTGAGTACGTCGTAACCGTATCATCGATTCGTATTCAGATTCGGGTTTCGGGGTCGTTCGGGCCGTCGGAGTTGGCCCCGGCCGACATGGCCGGGCAATCAGGCCAGGCAGTCTTGGCGAGTCACGGCCCGATAGTGATCGGCGGCTTGCCGAGTCACGGCCGGTAGTGCTCGGCGGCTCCGGCCGAGGCCGTGCGTGGGGCCGCGGCACATCTTTGGCAGGCCGCGGCACACTCTGTGCCATTTTTCGGCCAAACCGTATGCTGGTGCCGCGGCTGCGCCGGCGGCCGCGGCACCGCCGACCACCGGGAGCCATTTTTGGCCTGTCCGTGGCACACTCCCACGGGCCGCGACACACCGTGTCACCTATTTAAGGCCCAAGCAATGCTTTTTTCGCCATTTTTCTCCTTCTTCCCCTTCTCTTCCGCGGCTGGAGTTGTTCTTATCATGGAGAGATGTTGTTTGTCAACAAATCTATGAAGTTTTGGAGTTCATATCATCAATCATCCATCCTATAACATCCTTTGATCGAGCGAATTAGGTCAGATTTTCTAGAAATCTAATTTTGGGGATTTTGGGTATTTTGTTCGATTTCGTCCGTTTAATCCGATTTAACTTAGGATTGTGATGGATTGATGATTATTTAGATGTATTATATCATTTCCCTTGTTATTCCATGGTTGGATCGTATCGATTCGTTGTTTTGGTCGAGTTCTTGACCGACGCCTTCAAGGTGTCCGGTAAAATGTCATAGAGGGGTTTTCGGGCGTTCTACGATTATTCTTCCTCGTATGATCGATGATTTATTGAATTTATGTTGTTAGGGTCGAATTCTTGTGAAGAACTCGAGTCGGAACCCTTCCGTTCATTGTCTTCTTCGGGGTCCGAGCTTCCCGGTCGAACCGTGTTCTTCGGAGCGTTTGGCAGCGTTTATTAAGGCAAGTATCTTATTATACGACTTGTATCTTGCGACCAGTAATTATGTATGATATGTATGACGATTTTGCTTGCCTCCGTAAATATGTTCCGTTTGAGTTGGTTGTGTTTTCCGAAATTTGAAGGCTTTGTGATAATAGTCATATATTGGTATACGTGTTCGGCGTTGTGCCATTCGTGCAGGATTGCGATGTACATATGAGATGGTTGTACACGTGGTTGTACAATGTACTGTGTACCGAATGTGTGTTATGTTGGTTAAGAGTCGTTGTGATGATCATGATATTTGTGTTGTTTTGGTTTACATACTTGATTGTACATTTCGGTGTAATGTGGAATGGCTTGACATTTAATGATTATGAGTTGATTCGTGTCGATATGTGTACGTGTGATCCAGGTAGGGTCTGACGAGGCCTCTGGAGTTCGGTACATGATGTGTACGAACAAGGTGTGTGATCCAGGTAGGGTCTGACGAGGCCTCTGGAGTTCGGTACATGATGTGTACGAACAAGGTGTGTGATCCAGGTAGGGTCTGACGAGACCTCTGGAGTTCGGTACATGATGTGTACGAACGATATGTGTGGCCGGGTAGGGTCCGTTGAGGCCTCCGGAGTTCGGTACATGATGTGTACGAACAGTGTGTGTGGTCCGGGTAAGGTCCGTCGAGGGCTCCGGAGTTCGGTACATGATGTGTACGAACAATGATCGTGTAGCAGTGATTGTTCGGGTAACATTTTAAATATGGATCTCGGACTCATAATGATATATTATTTAGTATGCTTTGAAACGATAATCGGGCTAAGGCCCTAATGTTTACGAAAAGGTTTTGTAAATTGGGACTCGAGGTCCAAAAGAATTTCTGCTTTAAAAATCCCCGAGATGATGTGTTCCTTTTCAAATATCTCTTACTTGAGTTCGAAATTCTAAAACTTCTCGGGAACATTTTGATAGTTGATTTACGTATTAAATTCGTAGTTGCTATTTGCTTGTTACATTTCGTATAGTTTGATACTTGCACTAGTAAAACAGTGGAGTTTTACTAACCCCCGAGTATTCGGGGGGTGGATGTCTGCTCACGTCCTGTACATGCGAGTTCGGGGAGCATCACAGGATTAGCACAAGGGGATGACGAGTGCGATACTAATCAAGAGTTGAGAGTTGGTAGAGTTTAGTTGTATTGTTAGAGTTGATTCAGTCTTATTGTATTGTATTTCGACCCCTGTGTGGGTAATGTTGTTAGTCAGTCCTGTTGATAGAGTTGTGTGACCTCATCGGTCTGTGTGTTTATGTGTAAGTGACCTTAACGGTCTGTATTATTATATTGTTTGACCCTGGCCGGGCAAGCATTTGGTTGTTTATGGATGTTTAGCCTGGTAGATCCTTGCGGAAAGGGTTTACGGCGTGTAATATTCCCATACGGTTTTGGGGGTGTTACATTTATGGTATCAGAGCTTAGGTTGCGGAAACCTAGGCTGTTGGGTCGAGTCGAGTCGTGATTTGTCGAGTAATGTGTTGTCTTGTCGTTCGAGTCGTCAGGTGAAAAGTTGAGTTGTGCGTAGTCACAACGCGTTGGATATGTTGGCGGATGAGATTAGTATCGTGGGCCACCGTCGTCTCCGTGCGGCCTGTGGACGTAAGTCTCCTCTTTTATGCATAATAACTGTGTTCATGATTTCATTTATGTGTGATATTTGTGGTGCATAATTTTATTTACACGGTGTTGTGTAATGAAGTTGTATTCGATACTTGGATACGCTGTACGTGTATAGAACTGGATGTATTGATGTTTGGCCCTTGAACCACCACGTGGTTGGTATGGTGTGAAAGTTGTGAACCTTGATGGGTTTTACGGTAGAGTTTGTGAGAAACTCCGATGAATGATTTTGCTGTGTGTTTAAACTTGATGCCATGAGATGTATGTGATGGAATTGGCGACCCTGTTTGCCATTTGGGCATGTGGTTTTAATATCGACTATTTTGGATTGTTGTAATTATACCCGCTACGGGTAGCTTTGAAAACGTTTTTCCTTAAAGACTACTGATTTGAGCATTTTTGTGGAAATCAAAATTTTTGGAAAAATCTTGTTTTGCAAAACGACCCTAATTTTCGGAATTTAAATGTTATGTGTTTGTGTGTTGGGGGCTACTGTGACAATTCTGCAGTCCTGCAGCTAGATGTTACGGTTGTAAGATGTTTTCCATTATGGCCGTAAGCTCAGAGTTGTTACGACCATAAACTGCATGTTGTTACGGCCGTAAACTTTTGACTGACCCGGTAGAAATTTGTTATTACAGTTGTACCCGTGCCCCATGGTTATTTAATCTCTGTTGATATATCAGTGATGGATGGCGTGGTAACATGTTGTTACCCCGTATAACACTAGTAAAGATAATGATATATTGATAAGGTCATTTTGACGATATCGTCTAGCGAAAAGATTGAAGCCACAATGTGTTGTTTTGCAAATAGCTTCAATCAAAACAGTTTTGATAATGAGATACATGGTTTTAATTAAACGACCGAGGTATTATAAGTGTTTTCAAAAATTTCATTTCACCAATTTTTTTTTTCAAACTTGAGAATTTTAAAATTTTATCATTTGAATAATACCCCGGAAACATTTATTTTTGTTGTTAGTGTTTGATCCCTGCGATACGTGTGTGGTTTTGACCGTGTTTGATTTGGTAAAATCCAAACATCTCTGTTGATGTGACTGTGTGGATTAATTTTTTTTAATGAAGTTCTAAAATTACAGTGTTAGTTCGTGCACTTGTGTGATGACTTGGAGTTGATGTTTCAACGTGCTGCTATTTATTGTCTTATCTTGACGTTGTGATATTTGTTTGGATGTGTTATTCTTATTGGTTGTCCGTCCAGTATGCCGAGAGGCCGTGGCCGAGGACGTGGTCGTAGTCGTGGTCGTGATCAGCAGCAATCATCCAGAGGTAATGTTGATATTGGTGCCGCCACCATCCTTCGTCAGGTGACTGACCGGTTGGCGCTTATGAATCAGACCGTACACCGAGACGGGATTCCGGATGAAGATAACGGAGCTGGTAAGTGGTTACGAGATGTGATGAGAATGCACCCGCCCCGTTTTGTAGGTTCTTCGGACTCGTTAGGCTGGGAGAATTGGCTCTTCCAATTGGGAGAACATTTGATCCGTAGCTTGCCCCGATGAGAGAAGAGTGCCTATTGCTCAATACCTACTCGACAGGAATCTGCGGTGGTGGGAGGCCGTAGCGCTAGTGATCGTACCGCTACTTGGGTGAATTCAAAATTGCCATGGAGGCGAGTATTGTCCGCCGCTGTTAAAGAGCGTAGGATTGTCGAGTTTTCTCGGCTACGCCCGAGACGTGTCGATATCCCGGGCGATAGTTGATTATAATCGGCAATTTGTGTTATGTTCGGGATCGTGTGAAAAGTGAGGCGAGATAAGGTTCGTTATTTCGATATGCATATGAAACCTCAGATTCGGCAGTGTATGGCTCCTTTTATGTGTACAACCTTGAAGGACTATCAGGATCGAGCCTTGGCGTTTGAGATGGCTATAATGTCTACCGAGTCCATGTCGGTAGCGAAAAAGCAGAAGATTTCCGATGACGCATCGGGAAGTAAGGGAATTGGGATTCCCACACCTCAACCCTCGTATCAGCCGAGTATGGGACCTTCTCGGTCAGTTAGAGAACCCAAAAGACCCAAGTCGGTGTCTTTGAGTTCTGGTAATGCTCCTAGGTGTTTCAATTGTAACGTTCTAGGCCATGAACGCGCGCATTGTAAGAAACCGCCAGTGACTTGTTATAATTGTGGACACGAGGGGCATCGAGTTCAGTACTGCGAGATTGTTGCCGAGATGATAAGGGACCGGAATTCTATTCCTACTTCCGGAGGGCCCAGTGATGTCTAGTGATGGTGTTTTTGGTACCCGCTACACGGATTGTTTCGCGTGTAGAGATGTTTCTGTGACGCTTTTACATTTGGAACTTGTTGAATGATATTTTGTTTTGTGTAAGTTCCCGTTTAGTTGTTGAACCTACGGAGGCGTGTCAGTGGACCATGAGGTCATGAGCATGGTATTTTATTATGTGTCGTTATATTTTGTTTCGCATCACTGTGATAACCTTAGTTTAAGTTTCGGGGCGAAACTTATTTTTTGTGTGATAGAATGTAATATTCGGTATTCTCATTTTCTGTTATCTTGAAATTATTTGTGTTTTGACGTCGGACACTTTCTTGTTGATGAGTATCGGAGTGATTTCTATCGTGTTATTCTATTTGTTTCTTTCGCATAGCCGTTTTAGTCGGGTGCGGCTTGTTGTCGCGTGCGTTTCTTTGATTAAATGTGTTCATGTGATGTGACGTTAATTGCTCGTTATTGTTTTGAATCTTAGTCGGTGGCATTGTGTTGGTCGTCGTGGAGCGTGTTTTCACGTCGTATGTTTTTTGGCGTTTCTTGCAGCGTTTCGCCGTTGGGCGCAAGTTTTCGGTTTTTGTGTATCTCGTCGAGTCTTCCTGACAGTGGATATTGCTTCTCCCTACTTGTTTTAAGTTTCGGGACGAAACTTCTTTTAAGGAGGGTAGAATGTAATACCCGTAATTTCGATTTCCGGTAATTTCTTTTTTTTCGGAGAAAGTCCATTTTGACGACTTACTCATGACCGTTTCGTCATTTCGAGAATGATTAATTCTGCACTTTTTGTCATCCGAGTTCGTTTCGGTATCGTTTTGCTGAGTTCCGAGCTTTTTAGACGCTTTTCCGCACTTGAGTTCGATTCTTGCGAATCTCGTCCGAAACTGTTGTTTCGAGTTTCTCGTAAGTTCATTTAATCTTATTATTCTTGTTGCAAGCTTTTGTTTGGTGTTTCGATCGCGTATCGTGATTTTCGGATGTTTTGGGCTATTTTCGTAATTTCCCAAAGTTTTGGGTAATTACTTCCGTTGTCGAATTCCGAGACTTCGGGTGGTCGGAATTGTATGTTCTCTTAGCTCTTAGATTCGTCTTTGCGAGTACGTTGTAACCGTATCATCGATTCGTATTCAGGTTTGGGTTTCGGGGTCGTTCGGGCCGTCGGAGTTGGCCCCGGCCGACATGGCCGGGCAATCTGGCCCGGGCAGTCGGCGAGTCACGGCCGATAGTGCTCGGCAGCTCGGCGAGTCACGGCCGGTAGTGCTCGGCAGCTTTCGCCGAGCAGCCGTGCCGTGGGGCCGCGGCACATCTTTGGCAGGCCGCGGCACACTCTGTGGCATTTTTCGCCAAACCGATCAGACGGGTGTCGCGGCACACGCCCGGCCGCGGCACCGCCGACCACCGGGAGCCATTTTTGGCCTCGTGCCGCGGCACACTCCCGGCCGGCCGCGACACCGTGTCGGCTATTTAAGGCCCAAGAATGCTTTTTTCGCCATTTTTCTCCTTCTTCCCCTTCTCTTCCGCGGCTGGAGTTGTTCTTATCATGGAGAGATGTTGTTTGTCAACAAATCTATGAAGTTTTGGAGTTCATATCATCAATCATCCATCCTATAACATCCTTTGATCGAGCGAATCAGGTCAGATTTTCTAGAAATCTAATCTTGGGGATTTTGGGTATTTTGTTCGATTTCTCCGTTTAATCCGATTTAACTTAGGATTGTGATGGATTGATGATTATTTAGATGTATTATATCATTTCCCTTGTTATTCCATGGTTGGATCGTATCGATTCGTTGTTTTGGTCGAGTTCTTGACCGACGCCTTGAAGGTGTCCGGTAAAATGTCATAGAGGGGTTTTCGGGCGTTCTACGATTATTCTTCCTCGTATGATCGATGATTTATTGAATTTATGTTGTTAGGGTCGAATTCTTGTGAAGAACTCGAGTCGGAACCCTTCCGTTCATTGTCTTCTTCGGGGTCCGAGCTTCCCGGTCGAACCGTGTTCTTCGGAGCGTTTGGTAGCGTTTATTAAGGCAAGTATCTTATTATACGACTTGTATCTTGCGACTAGTAATTACGTATGATATGTATGATGATTTTGCTTGCCTCCGTAAATATGTTCCGTTTGAGTTGGTTGTGTTTTCCGAAATTTGAAGGCTTTGTGATAATAGTCATATATTGGTATACGTGTTCGGCGTTGTGCCATTCGTGCAGGATTGCGATGTACATATGAGATGGTTGTACACGTGGTTGTGCAATGTACTGTGTACCGAATGTGTGTTATGTTTGTTAAGAGTCGTTGTGATGATCATGATATTTGTGTTGTTTTGGTTTACATACTTGATTGTACATTTCGGTGTAATGTGGAATGGCTTGACATTTAATGATTATGAGTTGATTCGTGTCGATGTGTGTGCGTGTGATCCAGGTAGGGTCTGACGAGGCCTCTGGAGTTCGGTACATGATGTGTACGAACAAGGTGTGTGATCGAGGTAGGGTCTGACGAGGCCTCTGGAGTTCGGTACATGATGTGTACGAACAAGGTGTGTGATCCAGGTAGGGTCTGACGAGACCTCTGGAGTTCGGTACATGATGTGTACGAACGATGTGTGTGGCCGGGTAGGGTCCGTTGAGGCCTCCGGAGTTCAGTACATGATGTGTACGAACAGTGTTTGTGGTCCGGGTAAGGTCCGTCGAGGCCTCCGGAGTTCGGTACATGATGTGTACGAACAATGATCGTGTAGCAGTGATTGTTCGGTTAACATTTTAAATATGGATCTCGGACTCATAATGATATATTATTTAGTATGCTTTGAAACGATAATCGGGCTAAGGCCCTAATGTTTACGAAAAGGTTTTGTAAATTGGGACTCGAGGTCCAAAAGAATTTCTGCTTTAAAAATCCCCGAGATGATGTGTTCCTTTTCAAATATCTCTTACTTGAGTTCGAAATTCTAAAACTTCTCGGGAACATTTTGATAATTGATTTACGTATTAAATTCGTAGTTGCTATTTGCTTGTTACATTTCGTATGGTTTGATACTTGCACTAGTAAAACAGTGGAGTTTTACTAACCCCCGAGTATTCGGGGGGTGGATGTCTGTTCTGCGTCCAGGTACATGCAGGTTCAGGGGAGCAGTCACAGGATTAGCACAAGGGGATGACGAGCTGCGATACTAATCAAGAGTTGAGAGTTGGTAGAGTTTAGTTGTATTGTTAGAGTTGATTCAGTCTTCCGCTGTATTGTATTTCGACCCCTGTGTGGGTAATGTTGTTAGTCAGTCCTGTTGATAGAGTTGTGTGACCTCATCGGTCTGTGTGTTTATGTGTAAGTGACCTTAACGGTCTGTATTATTATATTGTTTGACCCTGGCCGGGCAAGCATTTGGTTGTTTATGGACGTTTAGCCTGGTAGATCCTTGCGGAAAGGGTTTACGGCGTGTAATATTCCCATACGGTTTTGGGGGTGTTACACCGTTTGATGCTTCGGTCGTGATTCGGTGTTTCAGACCGTTGTCCTCCTGTGCCTAACCCGCGCTAATATTATTGTTTAGTTCACGCTAAGCATCCTTCATTAGCGCACGCTACGATTGCTGGTAGCACGCGCTAGCGAGTTGAGCCGTGGGAGTGGCAGTGAGCCTGTTTCTGATCTCAGTCCTCTGGACTAATGGTTTAGCGCACATTATTGCTGAGGTCTAGCGCGTGCTAGGTGTCCGATAGCACGCGCTAATGCGGTCAGGTGAGTACTGGGCAGTTTACTTCTGGAGTCGACTGATGTCCGGGTAGTGCACGCTATGGCCCGATAGCGCGCTACCGAGAGGCCGTTAGCGCACGCTAATCCCTGTTAGCGCACGCTAGCGGTCCAGAACTTTAAATTCTGGACTGGGGTGTTAGCGTTCTGGATTGGGTTATTAATCGATAGCGCACGCTACCTTGTGCATGTTAGGGCACGCTAATGACCTCTGGTTATAAAAACCAGAGGGTTGACCCGGAATAGTTCATTTCTTCTCCTCTTCTTTCCTCGGCCGAGAGTTGGGCGATTTAGGCGATTGGAAACTTAGAGTGGGGCGATTATCATCATCTATTCAAGATCTTGAGTCTCTATCACCAAATTATCATCATTTAATCATCCCCCACCTCTTGAATCAAGGTAAACCTTCTAGAACCCTACTTTGTGGGGAAAATTGGGGGTTTTCGCATTTTGGTCCGATTCGTCCCATTTTTTTGGTTAATCCATGATGAATATGATTAATCTTGTTGATATTCCTAGTTTTCCTACGGATTCATGTTATATTTCGTAGTTTTTGCATAGTCGATAGGGTTTGGTTGTGGTCCACCCCCGTTGTTGTTCCTATTCGAATATACATGAATCGTAGGCGGGTTTTCGGGTGTATTTCATTTCCGTATTCATCTAGAAATGGTTGTAATTGTATTCTTTGAATCGTTAGGTTCGGTTTCGCCGGTTCCTAGCGGGTGCGTTTGATCCTTCCCTTCCGTTTGTGTCACCGTCTATTGACCGAGGCAAGTACCCTTATGAACTTACAATATTGACATGTTAGTTTTGCATGAGAAATTGTGTGTGTGTGTGTGTGTGTGTGTGTGTGTGTGTGTGTGTATGCTCACTACGGGTTAGATCCGGTCCACTGAGGTGTGGATCGACGAGCTTTGCTTTTAACCACTACGGGTTGGATCCGACGGGTTCTCGGTAGGGGTCCACGGAGGTGTAGATCGACGGTTAATTGTGGTGCATTTCACAACTGTGTTTTGAATTATGGCATTTCCGGAAATATGTGTTTCAACTGATGTTTTCTGAATTACATGCTTGACTATATGTGTAAGTTGTACGTTGTTCATTTGGTTACTTGTACTAGCGTAATGGCTAACCCCTCTGGGGACCCATTTTGGGGAAATTCGTTTTATGAATTTCAGGTCAGGTTCTTCGAGATGAACGGGCGCTGGACTAGTACGCGGATGATGGACATGCATGATGATTGTGCAAAAGTGTATCTTTATAGTTTCCTGTCTTTTGATGCATTTCACCATTTGTAAACTAATAGAAGTACTCGACTACTTAGGCGTTTTTGTCCGTTCGTATTGGAGTGTGTTTGTTTATTGTATTTGTGTGGGATGATTGTGTTGTGCTTGACCAGTTGAACCGGGTGGATTATTTTGTTTTGCCTCTTTATGACGTGGTGTTTTTATGTTGATTCCGCGAGTCGGCGAGTATATTATGGTCGTTTAGCCTGGTGGATTCCATGTAGGGATCCGCGGCGCTAGAATATACCCTAGATATCCTGGGGGTGTTACAGAAAATGGTATTAGAGAAAGGTTTATGGATACCTAGGCTTGTCGGTTTATTGGGTCTTATTGTGTTTCATTTTGCACATCTTCATCACGCTGCCAATATTCTGTTGCTTCCAGTTCCCGTAAGTTTTTCCTCACTCTATTCCTTGTTTTCCTGTATCGCACCTTCGATCTTGGCTTATGATTGTTTATCTTCTCTAACTTACCATCGTATGGCTTTTGCCACTTATTTAATATCAGTATGGATGCTGGAAGTGGACATGGTCGTGGTCGTGGTCGTGGACGTGGCCGGGGACTTGGGGCGGCCACGTCGCATTCTTCGGGTAGTCCCGGCGACCATCATAGCCATGCCACTTCTCAGGATGGCGCTGATCTTGGTGTTGCAGCGGTAATGCAACAAATGATGAATCAAATGGTGGCAATAACTCAGGCGGTTCAGAATCCGAATCCGGCCCATGCTGCTAAGGGCGGAGCAGACCGTTGGCTTCAGGATGTCATCAAGATGCATCCTCCTCAGTTTTCGGGAGATTCAGACCCGATTGGCTGGGAGGGGTGGATCAAGGAGATATCCAAGGTTTTCGTCGCCACCAACCGTCCCGAGGACCGCAAGGTCCCTATTGCCCAGTATTTTCTCACTGGGGATGCTACCGACTGGTGGGAGGCCGTTGAGCCCAGAGACTGCGCTGCTACATGGGATGAGTTTAAGGACCTGATGGAGACCGAGTACTGTCTGTGGCCGGTCAAACAGGCCCGAGTACATGCCTTCTTTGATGCTCAGCCTCGGGATATCCCTGTTTCCTAGGCCATTGCCGATTACAACCGGGTGTTGGGCTTCGTGAAGGCCCAAGTTAGAGAGGAGAGCGACAAGATTTTTCATTTCTCCAAGCAGATGAAACTTTCGATTCGTGATTACATGCTCGGGCTCATTTGCACTACCTTGAAGGATTATCAGAGTAGGGTCCTTGCTTACGATATGTCTGTGGTGGCGAGTGAGGCAGCTCGCGAGAACAAGAAGCAAAAGTTCGCTGGAAATTTTTCGGGCCACAAAGGTGGGGGTCAGCAGAAGTCCAAGTCTGCTAACTTTTCCACTGGTGGTAGTCCCGCTCGTTCTATTGGAGGTTTTTAGGGAGCTACCGGTACTCCTTCTCGGGATACGAAGTGTTTTAACTGTGGTCGACCGGGCCACATTAGCCGTACATGTTTGAGTCCTTTGCTGACATGTAATCGGTGTGTCCAGCCGGGCCACAAAGATGCTTTCTGTGATGAGAGAGAGAAAATCCTTGGTGCCCAGGCTTCCATTCCAGCGCCTAGGGAACCAAGCGTGAATCAAGGTTCGTTTGCTCCGCAGTCTCCACCGGGTGCTAGCCGAAGGAGAGGCCGAGGTCCGCCCAACAGAGGGGGAGCTTCCAGTGTCGGCTCCGCCCACCCGCGCATTTATGATATGAGGAGGGCCGATGACCCAGCCGCTACCATTGCCACAGGTACCGTTCCCATCCATTTGCATCCTGTCAGTGTGATTTTCGATTCTGGTGCGACGCATTCATTCGTGTCTTTGGAATGTGGGCACCGTTTGGGTCTTGATTGCTTGTTTCCATGTGAGCCTTTCATCGTTAAACTTCCTAGCGGTGATAGGATCGTTGGTGACCGTGAGATTAGAGATTGTGCTGTGACTATTTGTGAGAGGGCTTGGCTCTCTAATCTTATTGTTGTGGGAATTGAGGGTGAGGATTTAATTCATGGGGCTGACTGGCTCGAATGGCATGGCGCGATCATGAACTATCGTAAGAGAATCATCACTATGTCAGCCGAGAACGACACCGAGCACTCTTTCGCAGGGCGAAAGAGGGGAAACCAGAAACTTGTTATTAGCGCTTTGAAGGCGAAAAGGCTCCTACGGAAGGGGTGTACTGGTTATTGGTGCTACGCTTTGAAGGCGGAGAGTGGTGGAGTCGAGCTTTCGTCAATTCCAGTTGTTAGTGAATTGCCACCGGACCGTGAGGTTGAGTTTGCTATCGAGTTAGAGCCGGGTGCGGCTCCAATTTCGAAAGCGCCGTATTGCATGGCACCTTCAGATATGGCTGAGTTGAAGAAGAAGTTGAGTGAGCTTCTTGAGTCGGGGTATATTCGACCAAGCGCTTCGCCTTGGGGTGCACCAGTTCTGTTTGTGCGGAAGAAGGATGGTTCACTTTGTTTGTGTATCGAATATCGCGAGTTAAACAAGGTGACCATCAAGAACAAGTATCCCCTGCCGAGGATTGATGACTTGTTCGATCAGTTACAGGGAGCTGCGGTATTCTCGAAGATCGACTTGAGATCAGGGTACTACCAGCTTCAGGTGAAGGAGTCCGACGTGCCGAAGACAGCTTTTCGGACGAGATACAGACATTACGAGTTTGTAGTTATGCCTTTCAGGTTGACTAACGCACCGGAAGTGTTCATGCTGTTGATGAACAAGGTTTTTATCGAGTATTTGGATAAGTGTGTTGTCGTCTTCATTGACGACATCCTTGTTTATTCGAAGAGCGAAAAGGAGCATGCACATCATCTTTGAATAGTGTTGGACAATTTGAGGACCGAGCAACTCTATGCAAAGTTCTCGAAATGTGAGTTCTGACTGAAGGAAGTTATATTTCTGGGTCACGTGATTTTAGTCGAGGGAGTCCATGTGGATCCGTAGAAGATCGAGGCAGTGCTAGATTGGGCACCGCCTAAGAATGTAAAGGAGGTCCGTAACTTTTTGGGTTTGGCCGGCTACTATCGTAGGTTCGTCGATGGTTTCTCGAAACTAGCTCGGCCACTTACACAGTTGCTTCAGAAATCCTAGATGTTCGTCTGGAATGACGAGAGGCAGGCGAGTTTTGAGGATCTGAAGAGGCGTTTAACTTCAGCCCCGGTTCTAGCATTTCCGTGTGGTAACGAGGGTTTTGCTGTATATAGTGATGCTTCGGGTCAGGGTCTTGGGTGCGTATTGATGCAGCACGGCAAGACTATTGCGTATGCGTTAAGACAGTTGAGGCCGCACGAGCTTAACTACCCTACTCACGACTTGGAGTTAGCGGCAGTTGTCTTCGCACTCAAGATCTGGTGTCATTATCTGTTTGGCTCCACATGTCATATTTTTACCGACCATAAAAGTCTGAAGTACATATTCACCCAGCGGGAGTTGAATATGAGGCAGAGGAGGTGGTTGGAGTTGATTAAGGATCATGACCTCGAAATCCTTTATCATCCGGGCAAGGCGAACGTTGTGGCAGATGCCTTGAGTCGGAAACCGGTTGCGTTGTGGACACTTGAGATCCTTACGCCTCAGTCTGATTTTCAGTGGGTTTTGATCGATTTGGATGTTGAGATTTTATTACCGGGAACGGTCAGTCAACTTTGTGCTTTAGAGATTTCGTCATCGCTGGTTGACGAAATTAAATTGAAGCAGTTGGAGGATCCGATGATTTTGCAAATCCGGGAGAATGTTCTTAAGGGAAAGTCTCCTGGGTTTGTGATCCACGAGGATGGTATGTTGAGATTCCAGAGTCGTCTTTGTGTACCGAACGACTTGGAATTGAGATAGAGTATTTTACGGGAGGCCCATGCTACGCCTTACTCTATTCATCCTGGTTGGAGTAAGATGTACAAGGACCTGAGGAGGAATTTTTGGTGGAATGATATGAAGGAGGAGGTCGCGCGGTTCGTAGCGATATGTTTGACTTGTCAGCGGGTCAAAATCGAGCATCAGCGACCGGCTGGATTATTACAGTCACTTCCCGTTCCGGAGTGTAAATGGGAAGATATTTCGATGGACTTCATCACGAGCTTGCCGATATCGAGATCGAGCATGAATATAGTTTCGGTTATTATGGATCGTCTGATCAAGTCGGCACATTTTCTAGGCATCAAGGATACTTGGGGTTCGGAAAAGTTGGCTCGCGTGTTTATTGCTCAGATTGTGAGACTTCACGGTACTCCGAAGGCTATTGTGTCGGATCGGGATGGTCGTTTCGTATCATACTTTTGGCAGGCGGAGCATAAGGCATTGGGTACTCGTTTGCGACTGAGCACTTCTTTTCATCCCCAGTCGGATGGGCAGTCGGAACGCACTATCCAGACGTTCGAGGATATGTTGCGTGCTTGTGCTCTCGACTGGAGCAGTGACTGGTAGGAGCATTTACCATTGATCAAGTTCATGTACAACAATAGTTGGCACGCGTCGATTCGCATGGCACCGTATGAGGCACTTTATGGGCGGCGTTGTATATCGCCGATTTGTTGGAATGAGGTATCCGATTTGGTCAGGACCGAAATGGATATCATTTCAGAGACGAGGCGGAAGATGGAATTGATCCAGGAGAGGATGTTGACTGCTCAGAGTCGACAGAAGTCATATGCCGATGTCTGTCATCGACCTTTGGAATTCGAGGTGAGAGACCACACTTTGCTAAAGGTATCGCCGATGAAGGGAATTTTCCGCTCCGGGAAGAAAGGAAAGTTGTGCCCAAGATTTATTGAACCCTTTGAGATTCTCGAGAGAGTCTCCGAGTTGGCATACCAGTTGGCGTTACCTCCGGCCTTGAGTCACGTTCATAGTGTTTTCCATGTTTCCCAATTGAGGAAATATGTCCCGGATCCTAGCCACGTCATCGATTATGGTGAAATTTATATCGCTGAGGATATTACTTTCGAGGACGTCCCGTGAAGATCTTAGAGCATCGTGAGAAGCGGCTGAGACATAAGACCATTCCCTTGGTCAAGGTGCAGTGGTCGAGGCATGGTGTCGAGGAGGCAACTTGGGAAACCGCGGATAGCATGCGTGCTAGGTACCCCGAGTTGTTTGTTTCTTAAGTTTCGAGACGAAACTTATTTTTAGAGGGGTAGAATGTAATATCCACATTTTTTCTCTTCCCTGTACCTCATCGATTATGTGTTTTTTCCTATTTTGGTGGACTAGTGTGTAATCCTTTGTGTATTTCGAGAATACTTATTTTTGGATCTATTTTACTCAATTCCGCTATTGTTGGATTTTCCGTCGATTTTCGGTCCGATTCTTGTGATTATCAGTTGGAACTGCCATTTTGGGGATTGTCGTATATCTACTGTATGTTATCATGAGTATTGTGACGTTCCGTTTGATGCTTCGGTCGTGATTCGGTGTTTCAGACCGTTGTCCTCCTGTGCCTAACGCGCGCTAATATTATTGTTTAGCGCATGCTACGCATCCTTCATTAGTGCACGCTATACTTGCTGGTAGCGCGCGCTAGCGAGTTGAGCCCTGGGAGTGGCAGTGAGCCTGTTTCTGATCTCAGTTCTCTGGACTAACGGTTTAGCGCACGCTACATTTGTCTAGCGCATGTTATTGCTGAGGTCTAGCGTGCGCTAGGTGTCCGATAGCGCGCGCTAACGCGGTCAGGTGAGTACTGGGAAGTTTACTTCTGGACTCGACTGATGTCCGGGTAGCGCATGCTATGGCCCGATAGCACGCGCTACCGAGAGGCCGTTAGCGCACGCTAATCCCTGTTAGTACACGCTAGCAGTCCAGAACTTTAAATTCTGGACTGGGGTGTTAGCATTCTGGACTGGGTTATTAATCTATAGCGCACGCTAACTTGTGCATGTTAGGGCAATCTAATGACTTCTGGTTATAAAAACCAGAGAGTTGACCCGGAGTAGTTCATTTCTTCACCTCTTCTTTCCTTGACCGAGAGTTGGGCGATTGGAAACTTAGAGTGGGACGATTATCATCATCTATTCAAGATCTTGAGTCTCTATCACCAGATTATCATCATTTAATCATCCCCAACCTCTTGAATCATGGTAAACATTCTAGAACCCTACTTTTTGGGGAAAATTAGGGGTTTTCGCATTTTGGTCCGATTTGTCCCCTTTTGTTGGTTAATCCATGATGAATATGATTAATCTTGTTGATATTCCTAGTTTTCCTATGGATTCATGGTATATTTCGTAGTTTTTGTGTAGTCGAGAGGGTTTAGTTGTGGTCCACCCTCATTGTTGTTCCTATTCGAATATACATGAATCGTAGGCGGGTTTTCGGGTGTATTTCATTTCCGTATTCGTCTAGAAATGGTTGTAATTGTATTTTTCGAATCGTTAAGTTTGGTTTCGCCGGTTCCTATTGGGTGTGTTTGATCCTTCCCTTCCATTTGTGTCACCGTCTATTGACCGAGGCAAGTACCCTTATGAACTTACAATCTTGACATGTTAGTTTTGCATGGGAATTGTGTGTGTATACTCACCACGAGTTAGATCCGACGGAGTCTCGGTAGGGGTCCGCGGAGGTGTGGATCGACGAGCTTTGATTTTAACCACTACGGGTTAGATCCGAAGGGGTCTCGACTGGGGTCCACGAAGGTGTAGATCGACGGTTAATTGTGGTGCATTTTACAAGTGTGTTTTGAATTATGACGTTTCCGGAAATGTGTGTTTCAACGGATGTTTTCTGAATTGCATGCTTGACTATATGTGTAAGGTGTAAGTTGTTCATTTGGTTACTTGCACTAGCGTAATGGCTAACCCCTCTTGGGACCCATTTTGGGGAAATTCGTTTTATGAATTTCAGGTTAGGTTCTTCGAGATGAATGGGTGCTGGACCAGTACGCGGATGACGGACATGCGTGATGATTATGCATAAGTGTATCTTTATGGTTTCGCGTCTTTTGATGCGTTTCACCATTTGTAAACTAATAAAAGTACTCGAGTACTTAGGCGTTTTTGTTCGTTCGGATTGGTTTGTGTTTGTCTATTGTATTTGTGTGGGATGATTGTGTTGTGCTTGACCGGTTGAACCGGGTGGATTATTTTGTTTTGCGTCTTTATGACGTGGTGTTTTTATGTTGATTCCGTGAGTCGGCGAGTATATTATGGTCGTTTAGCCTGGTGGATTCTATGTAGGGATCCGCGGTGCTATAATATACCCTGGATATCCTGGGGGTGTTACACGACGAGCTTTGCTTTTAACTACTACGGGTTAGATCCGACGGGGTCTCGGTAGGGGTCCACAGACGCATGGATCGACGGTTAATTGTGGTGTATTTTACAAATGTGTTTTGGGTTATGGCATTTCCGGAAACGAGTGTTTTTGAATGGTGATTTCATGATCGCATGCATTCACTAAATGTATAAGAGGTAAGTCGTTCATTTGGCCTACTTGGCTAGGATGGTACTAGAGTATTTTGTCGCATTCATATAGTCCTTTAGTTGTGGGATTTTGATGTTGGAAAACGGACCTTACTATTGTTCTCGTGTGCTGTGATTTCATGAGATTTGGGATGAGATCCCAATGGTTTTGTAAATGTCGTGTTATGGAAAGTGATTTTGGACCGAGACCCTTTCGTCTTGAAATGATTATTTTTCAACTAAGGACTTGAGGTACAATAAGTTTTCTACTTTTAAAAATCCCCGAGATGAGGAATTTATTTTCAAACACTTCATTGATTGCTTTCTAATTAATAAAATATCTCATGAAAGCTTTGGTAGTTTAATTGTAGTACCCGATTCGTGATTTCTATTTGTTTGTTACATTTTGTATGATTATGTGCTTGCACTAGCAAAATAGTGAGATTTTTCTAACGCTCGAGTAATCGGGGGTGGATGTCTATATTACATTCAGGTTTTGGGGAGCATAACACAGGTTCGGCATGAAGGATGATGAGAGATGATCGATACTAATCACATGAGGATCCATACGATGTCGTATTGGTTTAGTTGTACTTTATTTTCGCTGCAGTATTTTCCCCGTTGTATGGGAGCGTGTTGTATTTTGACCCCTGCGTGGGTATGTATTGAGTTGTATGTATTGATTGAAAGACCAAATCGGTCTCCTGAGTCATTTTTCTTTAGACTTAAAGGCGACATTGAGATGTTTAATTGTGTTACCATCCTGGTAGATCCTTGAGAGAAGGTTTTACGGCGTGTAATATCCCTGAGTGGATTGGAGGTGTTACATAAATGGTATCGGAGCAAGGTTGTGGAAACCTAGGTTGTCGGGTCAAGTTGTGCCTCTTGAGTTTTGTCTCGTCGGATTTTGTCTGACGGAGTCGTGTCGTGACGCATCGTCTGAGTTTGTTGGTCGTGATTAGTATCGTGGGGCGATCATCATCTTGGTGCGACCTGTGGATGTAAGTCTCCCTTCTTTGTGATGTTCCTCGTGTGACATGAGCTACTTGTATGATTATTTGTTAAATGATGGAATCCTTCTGTGGATTTTTATTTCGTGATATGTGTTTTTTCGACTCTCATATTTTGTTTATATGAGGAGTGGTGTCGCTGCTAATGTATTTTTACTGTTGGTTTCGTCTGCTGCGTGTGTATTTCAAAATGATTTGCTCGTTTTGTGAGTATTCTTGTGAAACCTTTGTGCTTAAGATGGAATATAAATTTATATATGTTTGATTTGTTCACTCTGGGAGGGTCCGACGAGGCCCCAGGGGAATCCGTGAATTCACTTCGGATTCACGAGTTTGTTCACTAGCCAGTTCGGGAGGGTCCTTAGAGGCCTCGAATGGGATCCGTGGTTTCGCCCCGATCCTAGGCGGTTTTCGATCGTGATATTTGACTGTTTGTTTCTGGTAAAAGACATATATTGTTTTGATTTTGAATGATTTGATGCGTTTACTATGATGTGTATAAGCGGATGTTGATACGTGTGAGTTTTGGGCATTCTAGCCTATTGGATTTCTGAAAACCTTGAGTATCTTAGAAAATAAATTTCAAGACGCACTTTAAAAATGAATTAATTTCTCGCAGTATTTCCAAGGTGCCTACCAGTGCCACTGTATGTTTCAAAATTATTCCACTCTGAGGACCAAAATATTTTGAGATATTCTGAGTAATTTAGAAACGCATTTGCTTAGACCCGAGGGTCGAATATTCCTGAAAGTTTTTAAACAATGAAAGGTATCCTCATTTATATCAAACGCAAGATGGTTTTTCAAAGTTCGATAATGATGGTTGTGTTACTTTTTCGAAATATGACACTCAAGATCAACTGTTGTTCCCAAAATTGCAAAAAGGTGGTTTTCGTTTTTAAAACCTATCGTTTCTATGTGTGGTCCGGGAATGTATGTTAGATGTTCAAATTGTCATTAGGGTGTTAACCCCCGAGTTGTGATTGAATTGGTGGTGTGAGCGTTGAGTCATTCGCCACGCATTTGTGTGTTAGCCTTCCGTGAGAGGTGCGATGTTGGCCTTTAATGTTATCGTTTCGTGGTGATTTGTGTGTTATCGCACCTGTGCGAGCTGTTAGAGCTAGGGTTTGTATGTTGTGTACATCTGCGATTGTTTCATGATGTTTTGTGATTGTGTGCTGGTTATCATTTGGGCCGTTGAAATCGCCGAATGTCTGCCGTCGTTGCCATGATTTTGTGTATGTGGGTTGCCTTACGATGATATGTTTTGCTGAGTCGGCATCTCCGGTATGTTGTTTTGCGATGTTATATTCCATTGTACCTAGCAGTTGTATTTTCGGTATGCCGAGGTGCTTCAATTGTAATGTGTCGGGCCATGTACGTGCAAATTGTCCTTCCCCGTCCGCAGCAGATTACAAGTATGGACTCGATGGACACAGAATCCAGTTTTGCGAGTTGGTTACCGAGCCTTCCGGGGTACGAACCTCAGCACAGTTTGTTATCAAAGTATACTTTGTGCTTGTATTACCTAATTTCCCGGTCTTTATCTATGAGAATATTTAATTCATTCGTTACATGTTTTGCATATTTATTCATGTTATTGTTATGCAAATGTTGTCTAAATTACTTTATATTGTAGATAATGTAGTGTGTCGAGTCACATTATCGGTTCCTTATATAGTAATATTTAGTTCACAATCTATATAACATTAGACCGTTATGTGAAAGGTTGTAGTATATGCTTGAGATTGGTTGGTCTTGACCATTAGCATATATTAGCGTATTCGGTATACATTGAATAGGATCGAGGTGAGATCGATTCTTCTGTACTGATTATAAGAAGAACTCACATCTCGGACAATTATTATTTCTTAATCTAGTGATTAATATTTAATTATATATATTTAATATTTATTGCTTTGATTTATCATGGGTGAGAGCCACAATGATTGACTCAATATGCTCGATATTTTAGGCAATATTATTATTTATATGATAATTAATATTATAGCTAGAAATCATGTCCCGACCAGTCGGGTTGATTATTTCCCTTGAGGGACTCGAAAGGATTATTATATTAAACCCTGCAAGTGGAATTAATTTTCTGATATAAAAATAAAAGTCGAGTGGTACACTCATGTATAACATATTAATTAATTAAAAGTTGTCAGTAGCTTAAAATAATTAATGGACATGGAATATCTTAAACACGGGAAATAATTAATTAAAAAAAAGCCCAATTTCGTAATTTTGGATTTTGGTAGGAAGTGCAATATCAACTTTTTGGTGGACTAAGTTGATATTAATAGAGTCTTCATATTAGGAAGAGTCCTAATATTGGAAAGAAGATATCTATTGGGAGTCCTTACCTTATCCTCCTTAAGATCCCTAGAGTAGCTCAAAACACCTATAAAATGAGACTAAAGGGGGCCTGATTTTCTACACTAATTATGGCACAAAATTTTTGATTTTTCTCTGCTTGTGTTTAATTGTGGATCTTGACTTGTGTCTTGGATTCCATAATTTAGTTAACACAATATTTTTCTAAATACAAAATATTCAAGAAAAATGGAGAGAAAATTCGTAAGGTAAATTTTGGAAAAAAAGTGGTTCGACCGCGGCCCCTTGTTGTCCAAGTAGTACGGTAGATTGTTGCCCACACGACATGAGGATAAAAGACGGGATATACTCTAGAAGACTTTGAGGTAGAAATACAAGTAGATCGAAGAAGAATAGAGGGAGTAGTTCTATCGATCTAAGGTGGAAATTTCTACCACTTCGCATCAAAGGTATTAATTACCGACTCCCATGCATAAATATATTTATTTGATTATTTATTAATCTGTTTAGTTAATTAATTGACAAGCCTAAACAGATTCAGTTTTATGTTGGTTAGTTTATAAAACCGTTTATAAAATATTTTCACCAACAACCTTCGGCTGCGTTTTATATTCCAACAATTGGTATCAGAGCCGGTCTTTAGGTTCTGTTCAATTTAATTAATTTGGTGATTAATATGCTAGCAATTAAATATTTATATAGTATGATTTTTGGAATATTTTGCTAGAATTTGTCTTGCAGTAGAATATGATTCAATTATCATGACTATGTGACGTTTTTTTTATTTACGCATTTTTGGTAATTTGGCCCGGTTTAAGGCATGTATAAGCTTTTCCCGTGAGAAAATCCACGAGTAGAATATGATTTATTTTTCTTGTAATTTTCTGTAAATTCGATGTATTTTATTTCGAATAAAATTGTAATCGAATTGGAACAAACAAAGTACGAAAGAGAAAGACCAGCGCGAAGAGGAGTCCCAATCGGACGAACCGACCGAGACCAGCAGGCTGCCGGTCGAGACTCGGCCGAGTGCTGACTGACAGGTCGTAGGTCGGGCACGGGTCAAGTTGTCCGGTTCGAGCCGTTCGATGTATGGTCCTATCGTTTTTCCGCGAGATGCTTGAAGCAGTGGGAGCAAACGAGCCGAGGATTTTCTCGTTATTCAAAACGAGGAATAAAAGCCATGATAATTGGATATAATTATCCAATTTTTATTATTTGTTGGTTTTTATTGTTTTTGATGAATGGCATGTATGAATGTATGCGTGATATGTTTCTTACATGTTAGGATGAGAAAATTAAAAAACTTAATTTTTCAAAATCACGAAGTGATTTTAAATTGATTTCTCAAAATCAAATTGGCCTCCATAATTGGTTTAAATTGTGAAATAATTAGCATACGCATTGACATTGGAGTCTTCCTTCACATCGGATGTGCTAATGATTGACTCACTAGTTTTAAACTTCGAATTTGATAACAAAAAGGTGAATATTATTTTTTATGATAGGACCTCTCCATGTGTAGAACTAGTATCATTAAATGATATTCTAAGATTTGTCAAATTATGGTGTTCACTTAGGTGTAGATTAATAAGCTCCCCATCGGAGTCTATGTTAATTAAATACATGGCCAAGAGGAACCAACTATTAATTTTACTTGTCAAACGCATCTTGGCTAGATAGTAAAATTAAAGACGTTAAAATCTACTTGAAAATATATGTGTAAACGTCCACACTATCGTGGCTTGCATGTGCGGTTTTTCAAGGTGTTGGTTGATTGCATATATATTGTGTTTTAAGGTTTTTCAATATATTTTGCGTCGAATTATGTGATGAATGGTGTTTTTAATTTTATTCTCAGATGTCTTTCAATCCACTATCTCTTATTCTCAAAGAAAACAAACTTGATGGCACTAACTTTGCTGACTGGAAAAGAAATCTTGATATTGTCTTGACTCCTGAGGGACATAAATTTGTTTTAATTGAGGAGAGCCCTTTGGAACCAGAAACGGATGCCACTCCTGAAGAGTTGGCTGAATTCCGGAAATGGAAAAAGTATGATGAGATGGCTCGCTGTTACATTTTGGCTTCACTGACAAATGTATTGCAACATCAGCATCAGATGGGTTCGGCCACGGAAATGATGAAAAATCTCACTGAGATGTTTGGTCATCAGAACCGGGTGGCTAGGAAAAATTCAGTGAGTGTTTTGATGACAACCCAAATGTCTGAAGGGACCCCAGTAAGGGATCACGTTCTTAAAATGATGTCTCATTTGAACGAACTAAGCATACTGGGGGCACTATCGATGCGGAGTCGCAGGTCGATATTATCTTGGGCAGTTTATCAAGAAGATTTGAGCAGTTCCGCCTCAACTACAATATGAATTTTAGGACTTACACATTGGCAGAACTTCTGATAGAGCTTCAATCTGCCGAAGGTCTCTTCAAAAAAAATTATCATCAAATTCTTGCGGCAACCGGTGCTTCTTCTTCAAAACCCAAATGGGGAAAGAAGAAAAAGCAGGTTGGCCAGAAGCAAGTGGCAACCTTCAAAGCTAATGGCAAGGCTCCTCAGTCAAAGGCTCCTCAGTCTGAGGCGAACAAAAAGCCAAAGGGCAAGTGCTTCAATTGCGGTCTGAAAGAGCATTTCAAGAGTGACTGCCCTAAGAAAGGTACTTCTCATGCACTAGTAGTCAAAACGTGTTTGGTTTCCTGTTCTATCACTTCGTGGATAGTAGATTCGGGCTCCACTGATCATGTTTGTTATGACTCGCAGGGGTTCCAAGTAACCAAGGTACTTAGTGCGGATGAGATTACTATTAGCTGGGCGACTATTCCAGGCTGAAGGTTGTTGCAGTGGGAGTCGTGCAGTTAAAAGTTAATGATAGGATTCTAGTCCTAAGTAATGTGTTATTAGTGCCTGATTTCAGAATGAATTTAATTTCAGTTTCTAAATTGCGTCGTGATGGATATTCAGTTTCTTTTGAGATAATGCAGTTATTAAAAGAAATGGTGAATATGTTTGCCCGAGTACTTATAATGAAGGACTTTATATCATTAATGCTGCACCAGCTCCCTTGCATAATTATAAATCACTTAATTCTTTGACTAATCCTAATAAAAGAAAAGAACCTTCGAGCATAAATCAAAAATATTTGTGGCATTTACGATTAGGTCATATTAACCTTAGAAGGATTCAAAGATTGGTGAGTGATGGCCCATTGGATTCGCTCCAAGTTGAGTCATTTCCAATTTGCGAATCCTGTCTGGAAGGTAAAATGACTTAAAGGGCTTTCCAAATCAAAGGAAATCATGCACAAAATGTATTGGAATTAGTACACACCGATGTATGTGGTCCAATGAACATCCAGGCTAAGGATGGTTTCGAATATTTCATCACATTTATAGATAATTATTCGAGATATGGATACATCTATCTGATGCGACGTAAGTCTGAATCTTTAGATAAGTTCAAAGAATTCAAGGCTGAAACGGAGAAGCGTCATGGACAGAGTATCAAGTTAATGCGATCTGATCGTGGTGGCGAGTATCTTAGTGGAGAGTTTCTGGATTTCTTGGCACATGAGGGGATTACTTCCTGGCTAACTGCGCCTGGTACACCACAACAAAATAGTGTTGTTGAACGAATGAATAGTACTTTATTAGAGATGGTTAGGTCAATGATGAGTTATTCTAATTTGCCTATTTCATTTTGGGGATACGCCTTGGAAATAGTGGTGTACATTCTAAACTTGGTGCCTTCGAAATCAGTTCCAAAAACACCCACAGAACTGTGGAATGGGCGCAATCCCAGTCTAGGACATGTTCGGATTTGCGGTTCACCAGCACACGTGCTGAATAAGGAAGCTGATAAGTTGGCATCTCGTACAGAAGTGCGAGTGTTTGTGGAATATCTGAAGGGAATGAAGGGTCACTTATTCTACAGTTCTAAAGATCAGAAGGTCATTGTTAGCACCAATGCCCGGTTCTTAGAGGAGGACTATGTAATAAGCCACAAGCCTAAGACTGAGGTCATTCTAGAAGAACTTAGGGGCGAGATTTCGACAATACCAATTGTACAAACACCTAGTGTACCACATATCGACACTATTGTGGATACGCAAACTAAGGACACACCTCGTCGTAGTGGGAAGGTTGTTCGTCAATCTGAACATTTCAGCAGTGTGGGAGCGTCTTCGGACCACTCCCCGAACCAAGATGAAACGGATCCTTGTACGTATAAACAGGTAGTTCAAGACAAGAATGCTGAATCCTGGCAAACAGAAATGAAATCCGAAATAGAATCTATGGATTCTAATCGAGTGTGGGAGATAGTAGAGCTACCCAATGGGGTAAAACCCATTGGAAGTAAGTGGGTCTACAAGCATAAGAGAGGATCAAAAGGGAAGGTTGAAACCTTCAAAGCAAGGCTTGTTGCGAAAGGTTTCACTCAGAAGGAGGGCATCGACTACGATGAGACCTTTTCGCCAGTAGTGATGCTTAAATCGATCTAGATTCTCTTAGCTATAGCTGCGCAATTGGATATGGAGATTTGGTAGATGGATGTCAAGACTGCGTTCTTGAACGAGAGTCTTGATAAGGAAATCTATATGCGCCAACCTGAGGGATTCATTGCTGGAGGAGAGGGGCACTTAGTGTGCAAGCTTAAAAGAGCCATTTATGGTCTCAAGAAAGCATCAAGGTCTTGGAACATGCGATTTGATTAGGTCATTCAATCGTATGGTTTTGAACAGTGTCCTAGTGAGGTTTGTGTAAACAAAAAGTGCGATGGAAATGTGCTAGTGTTTCTTGTACTGTACGTAGATAACATACTTTTGATTGGAAACAATGTGAAGGTATTATCAGACGTAAGGGTATGGCTGTTTGAGCAATTCGATATGAAGGACTTGGGAGAAGATGGGCACATCCTATATCGATACGTATTTAGGTTCTTTCGAGATCGAAAGAAAAGGATGTTGTGCTTATCTCAGGCATCCTATATCGATACGGTGCTAAAGCGGTTTAGTATGGAGAATTCCAAGAAAGGTTTCTTACCTTACAGACATGGAATTCAGCTATCTAAGGCTATGTGTCCTAAGACACAGAAGGAGATAGATGACATGAAGCTGGTCCCTTATGCTTCGGTAATGGGAAGCCTCATGTATGCTATGCTTCGCACTAGGCCTGATATCTGTCATGTTGTAGGCATGGTGGCGAGATATCAGTCGAACCCAGGACCGGGACATTGGATTGCTGTCAATCATATACTCAAGTACCTGAGAAGTACTAGGGAGCATATGCTTATATATCAATCGTATACTCTTTGTCCTTTGGATTACACGAACTCAGATTTCCAGTCAGACAAAGTTAAGCTTAAGTCAACCTCGAGATATGTTTTTGTTGGACTTAGATGTGGTTCTTGGTTTGTATAAAAGTATCACAATTTTATTGTGGCAATACTAGTGCATTTATAAACCCGAAGGAACCACGAGCCAACAGAGCAAGGAAACATATCAGTCGCAAGTAACATTGTAAAACAAGGGAGCGTAGTGTTGTTCAAGATTGCATCTGGAAACAACCTAGTTGATTCTTTCATGTGGAAGGAATGGGGTTGAGATGTATGGCAGCATTGCTTCGAGTTTAAGTGGGAGATAAATAGACATAGTCTAGATAGTATACTTCAAAAGCATGCTTTGAGTATAAGTGGGAGATTGTTAGGGTTGTATACATCAAATCATACTTTATGCTTGTATTACCTAATTTCCCGGTCTTTATCTATGAGAATATTTAATTCATTCATCACAAGTTTTTGCATATCTATTCATGCCATTGTTATGCAAATGTTGTCTAACTTACTTTATGTTATAGATAATGTGGTGTGTCGAGTCACACAGAAGATCACATTATCGGTTCCTTATATAGTAATATTTAGTTCACAATCTATATAACATTAGACCTTATGTGAAAGGTTGTAGTATATGCTTGAGATTGGTTGGTCTTGACCAGTAGCATATATTAGCGTATTCGGTATACGTTGAATAGGATCGAGGTGAGATAGATTCTTCTGTACTGACTATAAGAAAAACTCACATCTCGGACAATTATTATTTCTTAATCTAGTGATTAATATTTAATTATATATATATATTTAATATTTATTGCTTTGATTTATCATGGGTGAGAGCCACAATGATTGACTCAATATGCTCGATATTTTGGGCAATATTATTATTTATATGATAATTAATATTATAGTTAGAAATCGTGTCCCGACCTGTCGGGTTGATCATGTCCCTTGACGCACTCGAAATGATTATTATATTAAACCCTGCAGGTGGAATTAATTTTCCGATATAATAATAAAAATTGAGTGGTATACTCATGTATAATATATTAATTAATTAAAAGCTGTCAGTATCTAAAATTAATTAATGGACATGGAATATCTTAAACACAGAAAATAATTAATTAAAAAGGAGCCCAATTTCGTAATTTGGGATTTTCGTAGGAAGTGCAATATCAACTTTTTAGTAGATTAAGTTGATATTAATAGAGTCTTCATATTAGGAATAGTCCTAATATTGGAAAGAAGATATCTATTGGGAGTCCTTATCTTATCCTCCTTAAGGTCCCTAGAGTAGCCCAAAACACCTATAAAAGGAGACTAAAGGGGGCCCGATTTTCTACACTAAGTTTGGCACAAAATTTTTGATTTTTCTCTGCTTGTGTTTATCTGTGGATCTTGACTTGTGTCTTGGATTCCATAATTTAGTTAACACAATATTTTTCTAAATACGAGATATTCAAGAAAAATGGAGAGAAAATTCGTAAGGTAAATTTTGGAAGAAAAGTGGTTCGGCCACGGCCCCTTGTTGTCCAAGTAGTTCGGTAGATTGTTGCCCACATGACATCCGGATAAAAGGCGGGATATACTATAGAAGACATTGAGGTAGAAACACAAGTAGATCGAAGAAGAATAGAGGGAGTAGTTCGATCGATCCAAGGAGGGAATTTCTACCACTTCGCGTCAAAGGTATTAATTACCGACTCCCATGCGTAAATATATTTATTTGATTGTTTATTAATCTGTTTAGTTAATTAATTAACAAGCCTAAATAGATCCGATTTTTATGTTGGTTAGTTTATAAAACCGTTTATAAAATATTTTCACCAACTAGCTTCCGCTGCATTTTATATTCCAACACAGTTATCAGGATCGGCTTTGAGAGGCCTTTGAAATATGTTTTTGTCGGTTACTTGTTGTGTTGTTACCTTTCTTCCGTTGTTGTGAGTTTCGGGGACGACACTTCTTTTAAAAAAGGGGTCGAATGTAATACCCGTATTATTTTTGACTTCTGCGCTTTCTCTATCTCAATTCTATCGACTCGCTCGTGTTCGTTGATACTTTCTGAACTTGTTTGGTATCTCAATTGTCATCATTCGAACGGGTTGTGACCTCGTTTCGGATCAACCTGTTTATCATTGTGACTTTTCCAAGTTCAGTTTGATTCTTGTGAACCTTGTTCGAAATTGACGTCTTTCAGATCTACAAGTTCTTTTAATATCTTGAGTTGAAGTGTGAACTTCAGATTCATTGTTCGATCATTGTTGTTCGATCGTTGTTGTTCGATCATTGTTGTTCGATCGTTGATGTTCGATTGTTGGTGTTTGATCGTTGTTGTTCAATCGTTGTTGTTCGACCATTTTTGTTCGATCATCGTTGCTCGACCATTGTTATTCGATCATTGTTGTTCAATTGTGGTTGTCTGATTTTTATTTCCTGATATCGTACCGCGAAGAATTGTCATTCAACGTTAGTCAGCTGTTTCAAGTGTGGCCAGGTGGGTCACCGAGCCGTGCATTGTGAAACGGTAGCTGAGAGGTTTGGGGATCGAGTTTGCGTCTCTGCTCCGAAAGGTCACGGAGATGCCTAGTGTGGTTTTCGAGAATTTTGGTGTGGTCGGAATTCCCCGTGGTTACCTTTTGTAATACCCGAGACCTTCGTTCCAGTTTGGTTGAGTTTTCTGCGGATTATCGGTTGGTGTTGTCCATGTCTTTGGAATATTGTGCCATGTTTGGACGTGTCGTGAGTTGACACGTGTTTGATTTCCGTTCCAGATCATTGCATGAGTTTTGACTCATTTCAGTGTAGCACACGCTACCGCTTGTGGTGTAGCACGCGCTAGTGTGCCATTGTTAGCGCACGCTACCGGGTGTATAGCGCACGCTAACTGGCAGTCCAGAGACAGTCCAGGAGCTACTAGACTGGGACTAGACTCTCGTTAGCGCACACTAAGGTTGGTAGCTAGCGCACACTATCGACTGCTTAGCGCACACTATTTCTTTTTTATAGCGCACGCTACCTGGTAGGTGCAGATCTGTCCAGTAGCTACTGGACTGGATCCGTGACTCATTAGCGCACGCTACGCTTATAGGCTAGCGCACGCTAACTGTGTTACATGCGGTAAGTACTGGGCGTTGACCTCGTTAGCGCGCGCTAATGCTGTCTGGTTAGCGCACGCTAATAACTATCCAGTATAAATACTGGACAGCAGGCTTTACTTTGTCATTTCTCACTTTCCTTCATCCCTTTCCGTCGGGAGCGAGTTCTAGGGGAGATTTCGGGCGATCTTCATCATCAAGCTTCATCTTGGAGTAGATTTGTAGGTGTTCAACAACATCTAATCATCTCATTTGCTCAGATCAAGGTATTCTCTTCTTAGAACCCTAGTTTCTTGAATTTAGGAGTTTTCCTTGGTCTTGGTGATTTTTACCCGATCTCATCCGATCGGTTGAATATTCTTTATTGTCTTGGCCGTGGCTTTTGGTTTGACAACTCGTTTATTGATTTTGTATCACCCGAAACAATGATTCTTGATTTCTTTGAGAACACTTAGATCCTTATTGTTCTTAGTGTTGATTTGGATTCCGATTAGTTTGTTGATTCGTGATGGTATTGTTCACATAGTATTCGGGGGACTGTCGAGATTCTTGATCATTATTTAGAAGCTCAAGGGCTGCCCGAACCATTCCGTTCGTTGTTCCGTTGCTCGTGGTTTTGAGGCAAGTATCTTGCCCATACACTTCGGATTTCGTAAGATATAATAATTGGTGAGTGCCTTTGTGCAAATTGAATGTTTTATTGAACTTCCAAAAGAATCGATATATATATTCTCGATAAGTGTTTTATTCCAAAATTAACTTGAGTGTTTGAGAACGAATGTGTCGTTCTGAGAATGGGTATTAGTATTGTATGTTGTGCCTGGTTTTCGTATGGTACTGTTAGATGACTGTCGTCACGATGATGTGTGATGTTGTGTGGTTTCCCATGGGGTTGTTCACTTGGGGATGTCTCAAGGAGGCTCCGAGGTCCGTGGCTTACTAGCATGGGATGCGAATAACCCTTGGGAGGATGTCGATGTGAATATTTGGGTCTTGGAACCCATGATTTGTGATTGGAATTGTATTTTGGAAATAACCTTTGGGCTGTGTCCCAAAATGGTTTTCGGAAGGCTGTGAATTCTTTACAACATTTTACTAGCTATTTACCTCGTTTCATTCCTACCTTTCATAGTTTGTAGATTATATTGTTAGTCTTGCTTGTGTCCGATTGTGGAGGCCATTCTAGTGAGTACTATGAGTATATGGTTTATAGTCATTTGCATTGGAAGTCGGATATTACTTCTGAGTGTGAGAGTTATATTTGTTCACTCCGAGAGGGCCTGACGGGGCCGAGGAGGGTTCTGTTTATGACGGTTCCTAGACCATTTGGGTTAGCCACTCCGAGAGGGCCCGACGGGGTCTAGGAGGGATTCACGTATTGTCGGATCCATGGTTAACCAGGAGTATTTTTAGCCTTATGGCTTGATGCATTTTTGTGATATGTCCGGAGTATCACGATGTTTTGACTTGCCATAATGCTTAGGATGTAATACATACTTATCAGAGGTACTTGGACTGGAATGGCTTAAGAATGATGTGTTGTGTGTAATTGGTCCTCAGTTGTGAATTGATGTCTGACTATAGTCTTCGTGATTATTTTCCAATCAAAAAACCCCGGGATTCGGAGTTGTTTTCAAAGTGCTTACTTGTTCAATTCTACTTTCAAGACTTGAACTATTTTATCCAAATGAAACATCCCGAGATGTCTTTCTAAATTAATCAAGTCATTGTATTCCCAGAATATGATATGTGTGGCTTGTATTTGTATTTTATACTTGCACTAGCAAAACAGTGGGGTTTTGCTAACCCCCGAGGATTCAGGGGGTGGATGTCTGCATTGCGTCCAGGTATTTACAGGTTGCTGGGGAGCGAATAAAAGGATCGGTACGAAGGATAATGAAAGACAACTATACTAATCACATGAAGACCAGTCGTTGAGTATTTTGGTAGAGTCTTGTTGTTTGTCTCTCCATTGTATTGTCTCCCGTTTTATGGGGATGTTGATGTGTTCCAACCCCTGCGTGGGTACGAGTTATGAGAATCAGTTATGTATGTTTGATATGTTGTGTTGTGGCAAAAGACCAAATAGGTCTAGTGGTTCGACTTTAGCCATGTTGGCATGTATGATTTATCGTATTTTTATGTATTTAGCCTGGTAGATCCTTACCGAGAAGGTCTGCGGCGCTGTAATATTCCCAATCAGTTTGGGGGTGTTATAGAACATGGTATCGGAGCTTAGGTTTGCGGAAACCTAGGCTGTCGGGTCGAGTTGTGTGTTGTCGAGTCTTGTTTTGTCATATTTTGTCTGACTGAGTCGTGTCGAGACGCGTCGTCTGAGTTGTCGGTCTTGATTAGTATCAAGGTGCAACCATCATCTTCGCGCTATCTGTTGACGTAAGTCTTCCCTCTATATGTAGCGTCTCGTGTCACATGAGCTTGTGTGATTTTTGTGTTATGATGTGGAGTTAAATGTAGATCGTGAATACGTACTCCATGACTGTTGATTCTCGCATTGTACTGGAGTGAAGAGTGGTGCCGGTGTATGTGTGTGTATATATATATGTCCTTGTATAAATCGTTTTTACAGGAGTAATGTTTTTGGTGTGGCTACGCAAGGAGAGTTTATCAACGTGACATTTTGAAACTTTAAATGCTTTGGGAAGCCACGTAAATTTCATTATAAAACATCCTTCAAGAGAGGAAAAAGTTTGATTTCCTATGATGACCTTGAGACCGAATTTTTTTGAAAATTCAAACTACTCATATTTTATTTTCATCTTGCATTGCAAATTTTCAAAATTTGATTTTTAAAACTCAAATGAGGTTTATCAAAAATTTACTGGAAATGTGATTTCCGCTTTTAACTTTTCGGTTACAAATTTCGGTTAGTAGGTATGTAGTAATGATGTTACTATCATTTCGACTATAATGCTCGGAGTTGTGATTAAAGGGGTGGTGTGGACGCTTATTCGTTCGGTATGCACTCGTTGAGATAGTTTTCTTGACCGAGAAGTGGGAATTTGGTTTTGAATGTTAATTACCTTCAGATGGTTATTTGCGTAATGTTATGATTATGTGAACGGTTGGCTTGTATATTTGTACGCTGTTGTTTATTTGTAACCTTCAATTTTGGTATGGTTTGGCATATGTTCATAACGTGTTGCTAAATTGGAGCAATTAGTGCATGCCAAGTGTGCAGCTAGCGCACGCTAATATGGCAAGGCTAGATCACGCTAAGTCTCTGTTGTAGCGCACTAATCAGTCTGGACATAAGCTTTGGTACTGTATTTTGGCCGTTAGGTCTAACTTTTGCGATTGTTAGACCGTATTCTATGTGTGTTGTCCAATGACAACTATTGTTGTGTGTGATTACATGATTTTCGTTGCGTTAGGTGGTTACTTGTTAATATGCCGAGGGGTAGAGGTCGTGGTCGTAACCGTGGTACTTATGGCCACGGGGATCAGATGCGGAATCGAGAGAATATTACCGGGAATGATATTGGTATTGGTGTTGCTACTATATTGCAACAAGTAGCAGCACATATGACCCAGTTGACCCAGGGGGTTCAACGCAACACTGACGCGACTCAGAACGTCGAGAGGTGTAAATCAATAGCTTCGAGAGGTAGTCCGTACGAATCCCTCTCGATTCGTCGGTGCTGCGGATGCATTGGGCTGGGACGGTTGGCTTTTCCAGTTGGGAAAGATATTCGAGGCTGTCGATTGTCCTAAAGAGCGGAAGGTACCTATCGCTCAGTACCTTCTTGACGAAGATGCCGCTAGTTGGTGGGAAGTGGTTAAATCTCGTGATCGTGATGTCAAGTGGGCGGAGTTCCAGGCATTTATGGAAGCCGAGTTATGTCCGAAACCGATTAGAGAGTAAATAATTCATGAATTTTACTTGGCGAAACCGCAAGATATATCGGTGTCGCAGTCTATCATCGACTATAACAAACAACTCAGTTATGTGCGAGATCAGGTGGGAACCAAAAAAGATAAGATCCTTCTTTTTGACAGACGGATGAAGCTCGAGATTCACCAGCGTATGGCGGAATTCACTTTCACTTTGTTGAGGGATTATCAGGATGGAGCCATAGCCTACTAACTAGCTTCATTATCGCCGGAGCGTATGCACGAGTCGAAGAAGCAGAGGAAGTCCGATGACCTTATGGACAATACAGGAGTTAGTGTTTCTAGATTGCAACATTGTAGTCTTTCTACTCTGAAGCTCCATCGCTCGATGCATGGGACTGAGAGTTCCAAGTCGTATGCTTTGACTCCTGGTAAAGCCAGGAGGTGTTTTAACTGTAATGTGACGGGGCATGTGTAATATCCGTACTTTCTATTTTTGGTAATTTCTATTTTTGGGGTATGTTCGTTTCGGACGACTCGCTTGTTACTGTTTTGGAATTCTGAACCTATTTTGTTCTTGGAGTTTTTTCGTTTGGATGAGTTTCGAGGATGTTTTTACGTAATTTTATCTTGAATTATATCTTATCGCATGTACGTTCGATTCTCGTAAAACTCGTTCGTTTTCGTTGTTTCCTGGTTTGTATAAGTTCGTATGTATGAGTTAGTCGTCTTGAGACTTTCGGTTTGTTAATCCGACGTCGTATCGTGATTTTCGGGCACTTGGGCCATTTTTGTAATTTTTTATAAGTTTAGGGAATTTCACTTTCTTTGTCGCATTACGGACTCTCCGGTGGTCGGAATTGTAGTTTCTTTCAACGCTCAGCTTTGTCGTCTTGAATATTCCGTGTTTGTGTTTCTGGATTCTGGTCTTGCTTGGCATTTCGATTTTCGTCTTTCGCAAAGATCAGATCTGAAAGCAAGATCAATCGGCTGCTGCGTGAGTAGCCCACGCTACTCCTTGATTCTTTGCGTGCGCTATCGTTGTGTGGTTAGCGTACTCTAACTTGGAGTTTGTAGCGTGCGCTAACGATTTCAGCGTACTGGGCAGTGGGGATTCTGAATTCATATCCTGTGCACTGATCATCAGGTAGCATGCGCTAAGTTTTCAGTAGCATACGCTATCAGGTAGTATTTAGCGCGCGCTAAACATGTCTAGCGCACGCTAGCGACGCCGGGCTGTTTCTGGACTGCTTGCGGTCCCCGTTAGCGCGCGCTATGCTTTGGTGGTTAGCGTGCGCTAACAATGTATGATTTAAATAGGACAGCAACAGCCCAACTTCGTCATTTTCCATCCTTACTTCTTCTCTTCGGCTTTGGGCTATTCCAGACGAGGGTTAGGGCCGATTTCGACCAATTATCATCATCCACTAACATCCTTGCATTCCTTGCACGAATTCTTCAAGTTCTTAACATTTTCCGCCATCCGAATCAAGGTAAGAATCCCTGAAACCTTTGTTTTGAGATTTTGGGGAAATTTTGGGGATTTCTTGTGATTTGACTCTTTTAATCCGAATTATCATGGATTATTGCTAGACTTCAATCGTATACTCGTAATCCTTTGTTTTTCTTGAGGATTTGTGGTTTTAAACTCCGATTTTTCCATTGTTCGTCACTTATTCCCGACAATACCCTAGGAATGTTCGACGAATTGTTCCAGCGGGTAGAACTAGGATGTATTCCTACGTTTTCGTAGTATTGAGATTGGTTGTATATAGTTATTGTGTTAGGATCGGATTTGTGGAGATTATTTGTAATATCCGCGTTTACTATTTTTGGTAATTTCTATTTTCGGTGTATATTCGTTTCGGACAACTCGCTTGGCACTGTTTTTGGAATTCTGAATCTATTTTGTTCTTGGAGTTTCTCCGTTGGGATGAGCCTCGATGATGTTTTTACGTAATTTCATCTTGAGTTATATTTTATCACATGTGTATTCGACTCTCGTTAAACTCGTTCGATTTCATCATTTTCCTATTTCCATGAGTTCGTATGGTTGAGTAGAGCATGTTGTGAGTTTCGGATTGTTAATCCGACGTTGTATCGTGATTTTCGGATGTTTGGGCCGTTTTTGTAATTTCCTATAAGTTTAGGGAATTTGTTCCTTGTTCGATTTTGGTTGTGTAACTCGGACCGTTTTGAGGTTTCCGTACTTCCATTTCGTGTTATTGTTTCCCAAATATCGATTCCTATTGCTTTTATTGTCTTCCCGGATCATTTTTCATCATTTTGGGACCCAAGGGGGGGTGTGGGCCGTGGCACAAGGAATGTGCGCCGCGGCACACACATTGTCCAGTTTCTGGCCGAGCAGTCTGTACCATGGGCCGCGGCACATGCCGGCAGGGCCGCGGCACACTGACGCGGCACACTCGTCCGGGCCGCGGCACACTCGTGTTGCACTTATCGGCCAAACCTTCTGTACCGTGTGCCGCGGCACATGCCGACGGGGCCGCCGCACAATGCCGCGTCACTGCCGCGGCACATTCGTCCGGGCCGCGGCACGCTTCTAATCCGATTTAACCGATGTTGCTGTTAGATTTCGATATTTACTCGTGATCCTTGGTTCCCCTTGTTATTGGATGGGATGAAATCCCGTTATTACACCGTTGATCGATTTCAACTCCCTATGCACTCTTGTTGTTCGATGAATTGTCCCAACGGGTAGAACTAGGATGAATTTCTTCGTATTAATGATGTTGAGATTGGTTGTATATCATTATTGTGTTAGGGTCGGATTTGAGAGGATTGTTCCGAACGAAACCTATTCCTTCGTAGTTTCCTTCGCGTCGTATTATCCAAGGCAAGTACATGTATTATATTTCATTATGTGTGTACGGTTTTGATTGGAATGATGTAAACTGGTTTATTGAATGATTGTGATGGTTACTCTTCCACCTGGGGATGGCATAGGGTCTCTGGGGGCCGATACTAATGGGTACGGCCACGGAAGTGGACTTGGGTGCGTGCGTTGATGTTCTTCCACCTGGGGACGGTTCGACGGGACCTCTGGGGGCCGATACTAATGGGTACGGCCGCGGAAGTGATTTCACACCTGGGGACGGTCCGACGGGACCTCTGGGGGCCGATACTAATGGGTACGGTCGCGAGTTACCAAACGTGGATAATTATGATGTGGAAAGCTTGATGATATATTGTTTTGGTGTAAATGTGATATTCCGGAATATTGATTTTTAAAATGATTTTTTCTAATGATTTGTTTGCGTTGAATCGTGTATGTATATAATGTTGTGTAATTGTGTACTTGCACTAGCTATTCGAATGCTAACTCCTTAAATGGGGGAAATGCGTCTTATGCATTTCAGGTACCGGGAGAGCTGAGGAGCAGGCACGGGACGCGCACACAAAGGATGGGCTGGCATGATGATGTGGCTCGAGTCTATATTTTTATGTTTTGGCATTACATTTGTCGAGTATTGGAGTTAGACTGTTTATTTTTCAACTTGGTTTAAGTCCCCTGCGTGGGCGATGAATTGGTATTTAACATATACTTCATGTACTCCGTTAAAATGTTTTGGCCGGGGCCACGGCCTTATTTACTTTTGAATGCACCTTTTGGGATATCTTTGTGGTTTACGAGTCATGAGTTAGCCTGGTAGACCTCACGGGGGTTCTACGGCATGTAATGTCCCATTTGTGAATTGGGGTGTTACATTTATGGTATCGTAGCTTAGGTTTTGAATACCTAGGTTGTCGGTAAATTTTGGGTCTGTCAGTTACGTCGTTAGAGTCAGTCGTTGAGCCTAATATCATCATGCTACCGTCTTTTTGTGCGACCCGTTGCTGTAAGTCTCCTCGAACTCTTATATTTCTGTAATTCGTTTTCTTACGTTGTTCGGAATTATGAATTGTGATACCAACTTTGTCAATTGTGAATCTTTCTGATCTTGTTCTTTTCATTCTTCCTTTAGTATGTTGAGAGGTCGTGGTAGACCAGCTAGGGGACGCAACCGAGGCCGTGGTCGGGGTGATGATAATGAAGAGGGCTCACTTTCTCAGTCCTCTGCGGACTCAGCCTCTCACTCAGTGTCGTCGGGTAATAATGCCGGCCAGCAGCTCTTGCCGTACTTAGTAGCCCAACTTGCTCAGATAGCTCAGGGTGGACGCCAGAATCCGCCCCCGACACCTGAAGAGAAAGCTAGTAAGTGGCTTCAGACGGTGACTAAGATGCACCCTCCTCGTTTCTCCGGATCTTCTGACTCCCTCGGTTGGGAGAATTGGCTCTTTCAGTTGTCCAGGACCTTTGATGCCGTAGCTTGTCCTGAAGACAGGAGGGCACATATTGCCCAGTACCTCCTGGATAAGGAAGCTGCGGAATGGTGGGAGGCTGTCGCGCCCCGAGACCATCGAGCTACTTGGGAAGAGTTCAGGGCTGCTATGAAAGCAGAATATTGTCCGCCGCCAGTAAAAGAACGCAGAATTGTGGAGTTCTTCACTGCCACACCTCAGGATGTGCCGATTTCGCAGGCCATTATCTCTTACAATCAGCAGTTGGGTTTTGTGAAAGATCAGGTGAGGACGGAGGCCGATAAAATCCGTTACTTCAATATGCGCATGAAGCCGCATATCAGGCAGAGTATGGCACCGCTCATGTGTGCCACTTCGAAGGAATACCAGGATCACGCTCTAGCAATCGAGATGGCCGTCCCGGAATCAGAGACTGTTTCGGAAGCTAAGAAGCAGAAGACTACTGGCGGATTCTCAGCCGGTAAGGGTGGTCAGTTTTCGAGGTCTCGTTCTGCCCCTACACCGGGGAAGAGGCCGTTTCATCAGGCCGGTGGATCTCAGGGTAACCGTTCAGTCCAGTCTATTGCACCTGGCGGGAGAGTTTATTTTAATTGCAGTCAGCCCGAGCATGTTGTGAAGGATTGCCCATTTCCATTAGTTGCTTGCTTTACTTGCGGACAGACCGGGCATCGGGCAGCCCATTGTGAGAGGGCCACTAGGGCTGCTAGAGTTCCGCCTACCACCGCCGATCAGAGGGATCACAGCACTCCAGCTACTCATGTTCCGCAGAGTTCGGGCCGTGGTAAGGGTCGGGGTCAGCCGGATCGCCGTACAGCGTCGAGTTCGGGTTCAGTTCACCCCCGATTGTATCAAATGAGGCGCACATAGGAGGCAGATGTTCCAGTGGCGTCAGGTACCACTCAGATCCTTACTCATCTAGTTTCAATGCTTTTTGATTCGGGTGCTACCTATTCCTTTATTGCTTCGAATTGTGTGAGTCGTATTGGTTTTGATTGCTTGTTTGAGTGTGATCCGTTTGTAGTGGGTACGCCCAGCGGGGATCGTATGGTTGGGGACCGGGAAGTTAGGGATTGCCCAGTGAGGATCGGGAGCCGGGATTGGCCCTCAAATCTCATTTTGTTATACCTTAAGGGTGAGGATTTGATCCTCGGGGACGATTGGTTGGATCGTCATGGTGCTATCATGAACTATCGGACTCGTACCATCTCGATAGTTGCCGAGGACGGCACCGAGCATACTCTCGTCAGTTGTAATCCGGGTAGATCGGGGAGTGTGATTAGCGCCTTGAAGGCGATGAAACTTCTGAACCAGGGTTGTGTCGGCTACTGGTGTTTCGCTCTGCAGGCGGAAGATGGTGGGGTTGACATATCGTCGATTCCAGTTGTTAGCGAGTATCCCGACGTATTTCCGGATGACTTGCCGGGATTACCACCACATCGAGAGGTGGAGTTTCCTATTGATCTTGAGCCGAATGCGGCCCCTATTACTCGAGAACCGTACCATATGGCACCGTCGGAGATGCTAGAGTTGAAGAATCAGTTGGGAGAGTTGTTAGATAAAGGGTATATTCGACCGAGCGCATCGCCTTGGGGTGTGCCTGTACTTTTTGTTAAGAAGAAGGATGGATCGCTTCATTTATGCATCGACTATCGAGAATTAAACAAGTTAACCATCAAAAATAAATACCCTTTGCCCCGGATTGACGACTTGTTTGATCAACTTCAGGGGGCGACAGTCTTTTCGAAGATTGACTTGCGATCGGGCTACTACCAGTTGAGGATTCGGGACAGCGATATACCGAAAGCTGCCTTTCGGACGAGATATGGCCATTACGAGTTTGTGGTTATGCCTTTCGGGCTAACCAATGCCCCAGTAGTGTTCATGCAGTTGATGAATAAAGTTTTTATTGAGTATCTGGACAAATTCGTAGTCGTCTTTATCGATGACATTCTTATCTATTCACGGAGTCGGGAGGAGCACGCCTTAGATCTCCGGATTGTATTAGACATTTTGAGAGCTGAGCAGTTGTATGCGAAGTTTTCTAAGTGTGAGTTTTGGCTCGAGGAAGTGATGTTCCTCGGGCATGTGATTTCAGCAGAGGGAGTTCGGGTAGATCCGCAGAAGATAGAGGCAGTGTTGGCTTGGGAGCCGCCTAAGAATGTGAAGGAGGTGAGAAGGTTTATGGGTCTTGCCGGCTATTACCATCGATTTGTTGAGGGATTTTCTAGGATTTCTAAACCGCTCACTCAATTGATCCAGAAGACTCAGAAATTCGAGTGGACCGCAGACAGACAGAATAGTTTTGACGAGTTGAAGAGACGACTAACTACCGCACCCGTGTTAGCATTGCCTCAGGGGAACGAAGATTTCGTGGTATATAGCGATGCTTTGGGCCTCGGACTCGGATGTGTTTTGATGCAGAGAGATAGGGTCATTGCTTATGCGTCCCGCCAGTTGAAACCTTATGAGGTGAATTACCCCACGCACGATTTGGAGTTAGCTGCGGTCGTTTTCGCCTTAAAGATCTGGAGGCATTATCTCTATGGGTCGCCGTGTAAGATTTTTACGGATCACAAGAGTTTGAAGTATATCTTCAGTCAGAAAGAGTTGAATATGAGACAGCGTAGGTGGTTGGAGCTAATTAAAGATTACGACCTCGAGATACTTTACCATCCGGGTAAGGCTAACGTAGTGGCTGATGCGTTGAGCTGGAAGCCGATGGCGTTACAGATGTTAGAGGTACTTACACCACAGAGTAGGATCCAGCGAGATTTCATCTGTCAGAATATCGAGGTTTGGGTTCAGAGAGTTCAGGGTCAGTTATGTACGTTAGAGATCACTTCGTCCTTGACTGATGATATCAAGGCGAAGCAGTATGACGATCCGTTTTTGGTCCAGTTAAAGGAGGATGTGAGGAAGGGGAAAGCGCCTGGATTTGTGGTTCAGGATGATGGCGTTCTGAGATTTCGCGGTAGATTATGTGTACCGAATGACATTGAGTTGAGGCAGAAGGTTTTGAGTGAGGCTCATACTACGCCTTATTCCATACATCCTGCTACGAGCAAAATGTACAAGGATGTGAGGAGTAACTACTGGTGGAGTAATTTGAAGACAGACGTTAGCGAGTTTGTGTCGAGGTGTTTGACCTGTCAGCAGGTTAAGATCGAGCATCAGCGACCCGCGGGGCTTTTACGACCACTTCCTATCCCGAAGTGAAAATGGGAGGATATTTCTATGGATTTCATTACCGGTATGCCTAAGACTCGGACTGGAATGAACATGATGTGGGTCTTTGTCGATCGACTGACCAAATCAGCTCATTTTCTGAGTATTAAGGACACTTGGGGGGCCAGAGAGACTAGCGCGAGTGTTTATTGCGGAGATAGTGAGGTTGCATGGGACCCCTAAGAGTATTGTTTCGGATCGTGATGGCCGGTTCATATCACATTTTTGGCAGGCCGTTCATAGAGCTTTGGGGACCGAGTTGAGACTTAGTGCATCCTACCACCCTCGATGACGGACAGACTGACGGGCGGATCTGATTACCGGAGGATATGTTGGGAGCCTGTGCTTTAGATTGGAAGGATGATTGGGAGTCGCACTTGCCATTGATCGAGTTCACATATAACAATAATTGGAACGCCTCGATCAAAATGGCACCATTCGAGGCATTGTATGGGAGGAGGTGCAGATCGCCGTTGTGTTGGGATGATGCGTCCGAGCTGATTGGGACCAAGCCCGATATGGTAGTTGAGACGAGGGAGAAGATTGCTATCATTCGCGATAGGTTGGTGACGGCCCAGAGCCGACAAAAGTCTTATCCCGATACACGTCGCCGGTCGTTGGATTTTGAGGTGGGAGACCATGTGTTGCTTAAGGTGTCGCCGACACGGGGAGTTTACCGCTTTGGTTGGAAGGGTAAACTTAGCTCGAGATTTATTAGGCTGTTCGAGATCCTAGAGAGAGTCGGAGAGCTTGCATATCGGTTAGGCTTGCCGCCGTCCCTGAGCCACGTGCATAACGTATTTCATGTTTCCCAGCTTAGGAAGTACGTACCGGACCCTAGCCATATTATTTATTTTGGAGAGATCGAGTTGGGGCCCGACATTACCTTCGAGGAGAGACCGATTCAGATCTTAGAGCTTCGGGTGAAGCAACTCAAGCACAAAACCATTCCTTTGGTTAAAGTGCAGTGGTCGAGGCATGGATCCGAGGAAGCCACGTTGGAAACGGAGGAGAGTATGAGGTCGAGATACCCCGAGTTATTCGTGTTGTAAGTTTCGGGGCGAAACTTATTTTTAGGGGGAGATAATGTAATATCCGCGTTTTCTATTTTTGGTAATTTCTATTTTCGGTGTATATTCGTTTCGGACAACTCGCTTGGCACTGGTTTTGGAATTCGGAATCTATTTTGTTCTTGGAGTTTCTCCGTTGGGATGAGTCTCGATGATGTTTTTACGTAATTTCATCTTGAGTTATATTTTATCGCATGTGTATTCGACTCTCGTTAAACTCGTTCGATTTCATCATTTTCCTATTTCCATGAGTTTGTATGGTTGAGTAGAACATGTTGTGAGTTTCGGATTGTTAATCCGACGTTGTATCGTGATTTTCGGATGTTTGGGTCGTTTTTGTAATTTCCTATAAGTTTAGGGAATTTGTTCCTTGTTCGATTTTAGTTGTGTACCTCGGACCGTTTTGGGGTTTCCGTACTTCCTTTTCGTGTTATTGTTTCCCAAATATCGATTCCTATTGCTTTTGTTCTCTTCCCGGATCATTTTTCATCATTTTGGGACCCAAGGGGGGGTGTGGGCCGCGGCACAAGGAATGTGCGCCACGGCACACACATTGTCCAGTTTCTGGCCGAGCAGTCTGTACCGTGGGCCGCGGCACATGCCGGTGATAAGTGTCAGTTTTGTACACTTATCCATGGTTTGTATCGATAAAATTCACCCATAATTCAGCTAGTCTACTCGTTTTTTCTTTTAATTTATTAGTTTTAATAATTTTATTTTTATCGGATGATGATCGGATTAAATAACTGAATTACTCAAGAAACAACATGTTTAATAAATATTCTCTTTATTGAATTTTGATATATTCATGTTGTAGGGCTTTCCGAGATGAATTCGGCAGTCTTTCCGGATTCAAAATCAGAGTTATATATCAAAAGTTATCATCCGAAGAAGATCGGGGCAAAACGCAAAGTCGAGAAATTCGGGCTGAAAACGTAACTATCAAAGCTTCAAATGAGCAAATTTACGAAGCACGTTACGGCCGTAACATTCAGGAGTTACGGCCGTAAGTCACCCTAGTTACGTCCGTAACTCCCGAATGGTACGGCCGGAACTCTTGACAGATTGTTATGATTTGTCTAATTTTTTATACTTTTTGTGTATTATTGAGGGGATGGCTGGCATTGATCCGATCTAATGTAATAATGCTGGAGTTTTGGAGCTATTAGATGACTTTAGGTGTATAAATAGACCCCTTAGATCCTTCATCATTCATCATTCATCTTATAATTTTCCATTTTTTTGTAAACTTTTCTTTTTGTGTGAAGAACACACTTGTGTTCTTGAGTGATCTTTGTAAGTGTGGTATAACATATGTTGTTCAGAGAGTTTATTGTTTCTATCTCCTTTATCTACTAAGGGAGTTAGGATCAATTCTTTCTCTTGATTCAACTAATAATGACCACACAAGCTTGTAATTTGTGTAATAAACCCTTCATGGGCTAAGTAAATTTTAGTTGGGATTATAAACAAGGTTAGTCATATTATTTATGTGTAACACCCCCAATCCGCTCAGGGATATTACACACCGTAGAACCTTTCCTCAAGGATCTACCAGGCTGGTAACACATATAACAACTCAACCATGCCTTTAAGGCTAAAATGACTCAGTAGACCGATTTGGTCTTTCAATAAATACATACAACTCAAATACAACTCATGCCCACGCAGGGGTCAAAAATACAACCACACCCGTACAACGGGAAAAATAGAGCAGCGGAAAATAAGGTACAACTGAACCAATACACAATGTACGGTTCCTCATGTGATTAGTATCGATCATCTTTCATCATCCTTCGTTCCGACCCTGTGTTATGCTCCAAAACCTGAATGCAAAAACAGACATCCACCCCCCGAATACTCGGGGGTTAGCAAAACTCCACTGTTTTTCTAGTGCAAGAACAAAGTGCAAATACGAGCCATACAATTCACATTCCACGAATAACAATAACCAGGAATCCTCAAAGGTCCAAACGAAACGAAAAGTACTTCCCGAGGCAAGAATTTGAGAAAACGTTCCAAAACCAAAAGATCACAAATCAATGGAAATAATTTATAAAACAGTTTAGAATGCCATCGAGAGTTTTAATAGAAAACAATTTAGGATTATCAAATCCCACTTTTCAAAACTTAAAAGACGAAAGGGGGTCACCGCCCCAAAGGTTTACTTTCCGTAAACTGACCTTTATCAAACCGTTGGGATTTTAGCCCCAAATCCATAAAATGACCTTTACAAAACCATTGGGATTTTAGCCCCAAATCTCATCAACTCATAGTACAAGAGAACGACAACAAGGTTCGTCTTCCAACATCAAAATCTACAATTAAAGGATTTAACACAAACAACAAAATACTCTAGTGCCATCCTAGCTAAGTAAGCCAAACGAACAACTTACCTCTTACACACTTAGTCGATGCATGCAATCATGAAAATCGTTCAAAATACTCGTTTCCGGAAACGCCAATCTCAAAACACATTTGTAAAATGCACCACAATTAACCGCGGACCCACGCCTCTGTGGACCCCTACCGAGACCCCGTCGGATCTAACCCATAGTGGTTAAAAGCAAGCTCGCGGACCCACGCCTCTGTGGACCCCTACCGAGACCCCGTCGGATCTAACCCGTAGTGAGTATACACACACACACGTTACTCATGCAATACTAATATGCTAAGAATGTAAGCTCATCAACAATACTTACTAGAGATGGCCACTTATCCGACACCATTACCAAACTCTTCAAAACACAATAACAAGATTAAACACGGGATACACGATTCCATAACTTTAAACAACAGGGATATCATCAAAGCCTTCAACGTTCAAAATAATCAAATCATAATCAATTCCCGAAACACACCGTTCACAAAACACACACGCGTTTTGAAAGAGAGCCTTTAACGAGGCCAAACCGAAATCTTTTGAAAACACATTTCAAACAAACAAACAAATACACCAAGACGATCACCAATTATTATATCCACAAAACAGGAATAGTATGGGCAAGGTACTTGCCTCGAAATCACAATCGCAACGAGACGACGGATAGGATGCGGTCGAATAGCCCCGAACCCCCGAACAATATCAAGAACGCGATAGCACCACGAGTATTACGAGAATAACACCACACGAATCATCAATCACCAAACGGGATTCAACATCGGAATCCTAGAACACCTATCAACCTCCGGAAGGAACAATAACACATGGTTACGACGAGAATCAAGGCCAAAACAACGGAAATCCCAACAAACTATCGAAGGGAAACTCATTGGGACATTTAATCGAACACTAAATGTTCAATAATTCTCAAGAACTCTCGAATCGTAAATAGAGTTAAACAAACTCGATATATGGATATACAACCCATAGAACACGATTAATAACATCATACTACACCAACCGATGTATCAAAATCGGGCTAGAATCGAAATCAAGAACAAATTCTCCGAAAAGTCAACTTGAAGGAAAATCGAGAAATATACCTTGATTCGACGAAATACACGGATTGGATGATGATATAATCAACAAGGATCTTCCAAAACATCTTGGAATTGAGTAGGATCGACCAAGAACACCATTTCCCGTCGCACCCGTCGCTAGCCGCCGAAAGAAGGAGAAAAATCGAGTAAAAATGAAGTCTGGCCGAGCCCAGGCTATATATAGCCGGCAGGGTTACGGCCGTAACCGGCAGTGCCTTACGGCCGTAACTCGGCCCTTACGGCCGTACTCGGCAGGCCTTACGGCCGTAACCGGCATTCATCAAAAATCAGTCCAGCAACTGTCGGGCACTTACGGCCGTAACTGGCACACATTACGGCCGTAACCGGCCTTCGTCCGGAAGATGCCCAGCGCCCGTACGGCCGTACCCGATCACACTTACGGCCATAACTGGCAGACATTACGGCCGTAACCGGCACCTTACGGCCGTAACTCGGCCAGGCCAGGCCCTGCTCCGGCCGTGACTCGGCCGTGGCCACTCCGACGGCCCGGACGACCCCGAAACCCGAACCTGAGTAAAAACCGAAGATACGGTTACAAAGTACTCACAAAGACGAATCCAAGCGCTAAGAGAACACACGATTCCGACCACCCGAAGTGTCGGAATTCGACAACGGAAGTAATTACCTCAAACTTTGGGAAATTACAAAAATGGCCCAAAGCGCCCGAAAATCACGATACGTGATCGAAACACCGAACCAAAACTCGCAACATGAATAATAACATTAAATGAACTTACGAGAAACTCGAAACAAAAGTTTCGGACGAGATTCGCAAGAATCGAGCTCAAGTGCGGAAAAGTCGCCAAAAGACACGGAACTCAACAAAACAACACCGAAACGAACTCGGATGACAAAAAGTGCAGAATTAATCATTCTCGAAATGACGAAACGGTCATGAGCGAGTCGTCAAAACGGACTTACGCCGAAAAAAAGAAAATTACCGAAATTCGAAATTGCGGATATTACATTCTACCCTCCTTAAAAGAAGTTTCGTCCCGAAACTTAAAATAAGTAGGGAGAAGCAATATCCCCTGCCACGAAAACTCGACGAGATACGCAAAAACCGAAAACTCGCGCCCGACGGCAAAACGCTGCAAGAAACGCAAAGAGACATACGACGTGAAAACACGCTCCACGACGACCAACACAACGTCGCCGTTAGGAATATAATATGACCAACGAATGACAAGCGTCATCAAACGGATAATATAGTCAAGTCAATTATCCGAACAATCACAAAACACAACGAACGAAAATCAATATGATTTACCGACCCAACGGTACATCAATCAAAACGCGAGCCAATCGCTGAACAAATACGGAATTCCACCGCCCAAAGGTTGGAAAATCGAAAACGAGACTAATTTCCCGAACTAAGGGAATTACGAAAGAGCCTGAACGTTGAACAATCATGAAACGAGATCAACAAAAACCGAGCAATCAAACGATCGAGACAACAAAAATCGATCTATCATGTTCGAATCATGAAGAACAATAAAATTCAAACAACAACTCCAAGGTTCACATCTCGACTCGAGACAATATATGATCCGGTGAAAACAACGAGATGTGTAATTACATAAGATCCACAGGAAAGGGAATAGCAATTGAAAAGTCACAACAATAAACGAGTTGTTCCGAAACAATACCACCCTCGTTCGATCAACAAAAGCAAGGGGCAGGACAAGCTCGGAAAATGTCAACGAACATAAACGAGTCGATAGAGTCGAAAATACAGAAGTTCCAAAGCCGATCCACTTCGAATAAAAGAACTAGTAGAACCAAAAGATGTTACTCCCGAACAAGGTTCACAAGAATCGAACTGAACCCGAAAAAGTCACATCGATAACCAGATCGACCCACAATAAGATCACAACTCGTTCGGACGATGAAACCGAAATACAGAACAAGTTCATAAAGTATCAACGAACATGAGCGAATCGATAGACTGGAGAAAGAGAAAATACCGAAGTCAAAATAGTACGGGTATTACCTCCGACCTCGTCCACAAAATTCACAAAAACAGGAGCAAGGTAACAAGACATTAAACAACCGACACATAACGGAACGATCACCGATGCACACGGTCATACCAAACCAATCTCTAACAGCTCGCACATGCGCGATAACGTAGAAATCACCACGAGATGGCAAAAATCAACACCAACATTCCACCTCTCACAGAGGGCTAACACAACAAATGTGTGGAAAACAACTCAACGCTCACGCCGCCAACTCGATCATACTCGGGAGCAAACATCAAAATGAAAATGCGAACATCATACATACATACCCAGCCCTCAAACGGGAATGGATAGGTTTTAAAAACGAAAACCTCATTTTGAAAATAATTTAGAAGAACACCGGTTGATCTTGAGTATCACCTTTCAAAAAGTACAAACGTGAAACATCGTTATCGAGACATTGGAGAACCATTTCGCATTTGATAAAAATGAGGACACTTTCTCTTAGTGAAAACTTTCAGAATATTCGACCCTCGGGTCTAAATAAAAATGTTTCTAAAACATTGAAAATATCTCAAAGCATTTTGGTCCTCAAGTAGAAATTTTTGAAATATATTGTGGCACCTAGGATGTACCACAAGAAAATAACTCATTTGAAAAGTATGTCTCGAAATTTATTTTTCTAAGATACTCAAGGTTTTCAAAAATCCAATAGGCCAGAATGCCCAAACTCGCACATATCGACGTTCACTAAAACAACTCCTAGTACACGCATCAAAACATTTAAAATCAAGACAATACATGTGTTTAAACGGAAATAAACGAGAAAATACCACATCCAGAACAAAACCACCGACCCCATTTGAGGCCTCTAAGGACCCTCCCGCACTGGCTAGTGAACAAGTCGAACGCGTATAAGCACAAAGCTTCCACAATAGAACTTGTAAAACGTGCAAATCGATTCGAAAACCATCAGCAACGGACAAAAACAACAATAAAAAGACATCACAACCGACGACACTCCTCGTATAAATCAAATACGAGAGTCGACTAAATACATATCGTGAAATCAAAATCCACATAAGGATTCCACCACTTAACAAATAATCATAAAAATAGCTCGTGTCACGCGAGGAACAACACAAAGAAGGGAGACTTACTTCCACAGGTCGCACGAAGATGATGATCGCCCCACGATACTAATCACGACCAACAAACTCAAACGACGCGTCGCGACACGACTCAGTCAGACAAAATCCGACGAGACAAAACTCAACAGACACCACTTGACCCGACAGCCTAGGTTTCCACAACCTAAGCTCTGATACCATTTATGTAACACCCCCAATCCGCTCAGGGATATTACACGCCGTAGAACCTTTCCTCAAGGATCTACCAGGATGGTAACACATATAACAACTCAACCATGCCTTTAAGGCTAAAATGACTCAGTAGACCGATTTGGTCTTTCAATAAATACATACAACTCAAATACAACTCATGCCCACGCAGGGGTCAAAAATACAACCACACCCGTACAACGGGAAAAATATAGCAGCGGAAAATAAGGTACAACTGAACCAATACACAATGTACGGTTCCTCATGTGATTAGTATCGATCATCTTTCATCATCCTTCATGCCGACCCTGTGTTATGCTCCAAAACCTGAATGCAAAAACAGATATCCACCCCCCGAATAGTCGGGGGGTAGCAAAACTCCACTGTTTTGCTAGTGCAAGAACAAAGTGCAAATACGAGCCATACAATTCACATTCCACGAATAACAATAACCCGGAATCCTCAAAGGTCCAAACGAAACGAAAAGTACTTCCCGAGGCAAGAATTTGAGAAAACCTTCCAAAACCGAAAGATCACAAATCAATGGAAATAATTTATAAAACAGTTTAGAATGCCATCGAGAGTTTTAATAGAAAACAATTTTGGATTATCAAATCCCACTTTTCAAAACTTAAAAGACGAAAGGGGGTCACCGCCCCAAAGGTTTACTTTCCGTAAACTGACCTTTATCAAACCGTTGGAATTTTAGCCCCAAATCCATAAAATGACCTTTACAAAACCATTGGGATTTTAGCCCCAAATCTCATCAACTCACAGTACACGAGAACGACAACAAGGTTCGTCTTCCAACATCAAAATCCACAATTAAAGGATTTAACACAAACAACAAAATACTCTAGTGCCATACTAGCCAAGTAAGCTAAACGAACAACTTACCTCTTACACACTTAGTCGATGCATGCAATCATGAAAACCGTTCAATACACTCGTTTCCGGAAATGCCAATCTCAAAACACATTTGTAAAATGCACCACAATTAACCGCGGACCCACGCCTCTGTGGACCCCTACCGAGACCCCGTCGGATCTAACCCGTAGTGGTTAAAAGCAAGCTCGCGGACCCACGCCTCTGTGGACCCCTACCGAGACCCCGTCGGATCTAACCCGTAGTGAGCATACACACACACACGTTACTCATGCAATACTAATATGCTAAGAATGTAAGCTCATCAAGAATACTTACTAGAGATGGCCACTTATCCGATACCATTACCAAACTCTTCAAAACACAATAACAAGATTAAACACGGAATACACGATTCCATAACTTTAAACAACATGGATATCATCAAAGCCTTCAACGTTCAAAATAATCAAATCATAATCAATTCCCGAAACACACCATTCACAAAACACACACGCGTTTTGAAAGAGAGCCTTTAACGAGGCCAAACCGAAATCTTTTGAAAACACATTTCAAACAAACAAACAAATACACCAAGACGATCACCAATTATTATATCCACAAAACAGGAATAGTATGGGCAAGGTACTTGCCTCGAAATCACGATCGCAACGAGACGACGGATAGGACGCGGTCGAATATCCCCGAACCCCCGAACAATATCAAGAACGCGATAGCACCACGAGTATTACGAGAATAACACCACACGAATCATCAATCACCAAACGGGATTCAACATCGGAATCCTCGAACACCTATAAACCTCCGGAAGGAACAATAACACATGGTTACGACGAGAATCAAGGCCAAAACAACGGAAATCCCAACAAACTATCGAAGGGAAACTCATTGGGACATTTAATCGAACACTAAATGTTCAATAATTCTCAAGAACTCTCGAATCGTCAATCGAGTTAAACAAACTCGATATATGGATATAAAACCCATAGAACACGATTAATAACATCATACTACACCAACCGATGTATCAAAATCGGGCTAGAATCGAAATCAAGAACAAATTCTCCGAAAAGTCAACTTGAAGGAAAATCGAGAAATATACCTTGATTAGACGAAATACACGGATTGGATGATGATATAATCAACAAGAATCTTCCAAAACATCTTGGAATTGAGTAGGATCGACCAAGAACACCATTTCCCGTCGCACCCGTCGCCAGCCGCCGAAAGAAGGAGAAAAATCGAGTAAAAATGAAGTCTGGCCGAGCCCATGCTATATATAGCCGGCAGGGTTACGGCCGTAACCGGCAGTGCCTTACGGACGTAACTCGGCCCTTACGGCCGTACTCGGCAGGCCTTACGGCCGTAACCGGCATTCGTCTAAAATCAGTCCAGCAACTGTCGGGCACTTACGGCCGTAACTGGCACACATTACGGCTGTAACCGGCCTTCGTTCGGAAGATGCCCAGCTCCCGTACGGCCGTACCCGATAACACTTACGGCCGTAACTGGCACACATAACGGCCGTAACCAGCACCTTACGGCCGTAACTCGGCCAGGCCCTGCTCCGGCCGTGACTCGGCCGTGGCCACTCCGACGGCCCGGACGACCCCGAAACCCGAACCTGAGTAAAAACCGAAGATACGGTTACGAAGTACTCGCAAAGACGAATCCAAGCGCTAAGAGAACACACGATTCCGACCACCCGAAGTGTCGGAATTCGACAACGGAACTAATTACCCCAAACTTTGGGAAATTACAAAAATGGCCCAAAGCGCCCGGAAATCACGATGCGTGATCGAAACACCGAACCAAAACTCGCAACATGAATAATAACATTAAATGAACTTACGATAAACTCGAAACAACAGTTTCGGACGAGATTCGCAAGAATCGAGCTCAAGTGCGGAAAAGTCGCCAAAAGACACGGAACTCAACAAAACAACACCGAAACGAACTCGGATGACAAAAAGTGCAGAATTAATTATTCTCGAAATGACGAAATGGTCATGAGCGAGTCGTCAAAACGGACTTCCGCCGAAAAAGAAAAATTACTGAAATTCGAAATTGCGGATATTACATTATGTTTGTATAAAGATTTATTGTGAATTACTTATTATTGTGTGTGATTTTCATTGTTTTAACAATCTTTATTTATTTGGCCAATAAATGACGATATTTATGGTCTTCATATGTTTCGAAAGAAAATATGTTTGATTAGATCAAATGATCTTCACTCTAAATTGTTCTAGGGGATAGAAATATACCCCTAGTCCTTAGATGATTCTTTGAGTTATTTTCATAAATCCTAATGCTATGTATTGAAGCCAATAAACATAGAAATATAGTGGATTGATTCAATATGTAAGGGGCGTTTTATAGTTCGAAAGAGAAACCGTCTTTTTAAGGAAAATCGAATCTACACAACATAATAAGTAAATTCATTTTATGATCTCCTATACATCTTTTATAACTAATGACGAACTAAGTTTGTAATCCCAACTATTTCATTTTATCGTTAATCAATCTATTATTATTGCTATCTTTTTATTTCCTTATAATATTAGAATTATTATTACATTTTTTTTGCAAATATTAAACCAAACTTTTTAATTGTGTGTTTCACTTATCATAGTATCTATAAAAATAGACTAATAGTGTATAATTCAAATTATAACCAAACTTCCTTGTGGGATCGATAAACCGGACTCAAAAAGTCCACTTTACTACTTGATACGATATCGTGCACTTGCGATAGTTACACTAAAAGCGTGTCAGCCGGCAGGGCCGAGGCACACTGCCGAGTCACTGCTGCGGCACCCTCGTCCGGGCCGCGGCACACTCGTGTTGCACTTATCGGCCAAACCTTCTGTACCGTGTGCCGCGGCACATGCCGACGGGGCCGCGGCACAATGCCGAGTCACTGCCGTGGCACATTCGTCCGGGCCGCGGCACGCTGCCGATCACTGGGCGCAGTTTTGGCCCTGTGCCGCGGCACACTTCGCCGGCGGCACACAGCGATCAACTCTATAATCTGCGTTTTTTTCAAATGAGATTCACTCATTTTCTCATTCCTCTTCTCTTCTTCACGTCGGGGCGACTTCCAAGGCGAGGGTTCATCAGATTTTCATCCAAACACCGTTTGGGAAGTATAACTTAGCATCATATCATCACCACAACACCAAATCATCTATTGTTCGGATTCGAATCAAGCTAAGATCTCCTATAACCCTAGTATGAATTTGGGGAGGGTTTGGTGGTGATCTTGCCATTTAATCCGATTTAACCGATGTTGCTGTTAGATTTCGATAGTTTACTCGTGATCCTTGGTTCCCCTTGTTATTGGATGGGATGAAATCCCGTTATTACACCATTGACCGATTTCAACTCCCTATGCACTCTTGTTGTTCGATGAATTGTCCCAACGGGTAGAACTAGGATGAATTTCTTCGTATTCATGATGTTGAGATTGGTTGTATATCATTATTGTGTTAGGGTCGGATTTGAGAGGATTGTTCGGACCGAAACCTATTCCTTCGTAGTTTCCTTCGCGTCGTATTATCCAAGGCAAGTACATGTATTATATTTTATTATGTGTGTACGGTTTTGATGCGAATGATGTAAACTGGTTTATTGAATGATTGTGATGGTTACTCTTCCACCTGGGGATGGCATAGGGACTCTGGGGGCCGATACTAATGGGTACGGCCACGGAAGTGGACTTGGGTGCGTGCGTTGATGTTCTTCCACCTGGGGACGGTTCGACGGGACCTCTGGGGGCCGATACTAATGGGTACGGCCGCGGAAGTGATTTCACACCTGGGGACGGTCCGACGGGACCTCTAGGGGCCGATACTAATGGGTATGGTCACGAGTTACCAAACGTGGATAATTATGATGTGGAAAGCTTGATGATATATTGTTTTGGTGTAAATGTGATATTCCGGAATATTGATTTTTAAAATGATTTTTTATAATGATTTCTTTGCGTTGAATCGTGTATGTATATAATGTTGTGTAATTGTGTACTTGCACTAGCTATTCGAATGCTAACCCCTTAAATGGGGGAAATGCGTCTTATGCATTTCAGGTACCGGGAGAGCTGAGGAGCAGGCACGGGACGCGCACACAAAGGATGGGCTGGCATGATGATGTGGCTCGAGTCTGTATTTTTATGTTTTGGCATTACATTTGTCGAGTATTGGAGTTAGACTGTTTATTTTTCAACTTGGTTTAAGTCCCCTGCGTGGGCGATGAATTGGTATTTAACATATACTTCATGTACTCCATTAAAATGTTTTGGCCGGGGCCATGGACTTATTTACTTTTGAATGCACCTTTTAGGATATCTTTGTGGTTTACGAGTCATTAGTTAGCCTGGTAGACCTCACGGGGGTTCTACGGCGTGTAATGTCCCATTTGTGAATTGGGGTGTTACATTATTCGGGCCAAAACCTTTCCGTTCACCGTTTTCCTTCACGTCGTTCTAATCAAGGCAAGTATATGTATTACATTCCGTTATGTATGTTAAGTTTTCAAAATGAATGATAAATTGTGGTTTTCGGGTGCGTGAGTTGTGTTCCTTCTACCCGGAGCATTCGACGGGATGTCTGGGGGTCGATACTAAGGGGTACGGCCGCGGAAGTGGACTTCGGTGCGTGTGTGGTTGAACTTCCACCCGGAGCATTCGACGGGATGTCTGGGGGTCGATACTAAGGGTTATGACAGCGGAAGTGGTGTCCCACCCGGAGCGTTCGACGGGATGTCTGGGGGTCGATACTAAGGGGTACGGCCACGGGACACCAGTTGTGATTTTATGATATCGTGATGAATTGATAACTGATTTGATTGCCAATGTAGTATTCCGGAATATCTATGGCAAATGATTTCTGATTGAGATGACTGTGTAAAATCGCATTTGTATATAATGTTGTGTAATTGTGTACTTGCACTAGCTATTCGAATGTTAACCCCTTAAATGGGGGAAATGCGTCTTATGCATTTCAGGTACTGGAAGAGCTGAGGAGCAGGCACGGGATATGCACGCTAAGGATGGGTTGGCATGATTATGAGGCTCGAGTCTTTATTTATGTTGGGTCATTTATATTGTTTGAGTATCAGAATTTGACTGGTTTTATTGTATTCGATTAAAGTCCCCTGTGTGGGCAATGACATGGTATCGACTTATATTTTTACGTACGTCTATTAAAACGTTTTGGCCGAGGCCTTTTCATTGATAATTGTATCTTTGGGATTTTCATGTACGGAATGTGTGTCATGTGTTGGCCTGGTAGACCTCATGAGGGTTCTACGGCGTGTAATGTCCCATTTGTGAATTTGGGGTGTTACAGCATGTTCATGCGCATTGCCCTTCTCCGCCAGCAACATGTTGCAAGTGTGGATCATGGGACACAGAGTTCAGTTTTGCGAGTTAGTCACCGAGCCTTCCGAGGCACAAACTCGAGCACTAATATCAGGATCGCCTCCGAGGAGTCCCTGAGAGTGTAGGCTACCAGTTATATGTGGTGTTATTTCCTTGCCTTGTTGTTTTGAATTTCGGGGATGAACTTCTTCTATTGGAAGAGAATCAGATTTTTGAACTTCTGTGTTCTCAATCATATCAACTCGTTTGTGTTCATTGATATATTTTGAACTTGTCCTATCTTTTGTTTTTGTTGATCGAACGAGTTGTGTTATTGTTTTGGATTAATTCATCTGTCATTGTGACTTTTCCCGAATTCGACTGCATTCCTATGAGTCGTATGTTAATGCATATCTTGTCGTTTTTACTAGGCCATCTATTGTCTCGAGTCGAGGTGTGGACTTCGGAATGGTTAATTGATTTTGTCGTCCGTCGTGATTCGAAAATGATTGTTCGACCGATGTTGTCTCGATCGTTGTGGTTCGATCGCTTGTTGTCCAGTCTTATTGGTCTTGTATCGTGATTTTTGAGCATTCAGATTTCTTCATAATTTCCTTAAGTTCGGGAAATTAATTTCGTTTTCGATCCTTGTGTTGTGGAATTTCGTATTTGTTCAACGATTAACTTGCATTTTGATTGATGTACTGTTCGGGCTGGTCAACCGTATTGATTTTGTTCGTTGCGTTTCGTTATCATTCTGGCGTAGCGATATGGATGGTAGCAGCCACGTGCTGCATGTGATTTCTTGCAGGTTGTCGGCAACTGATAGCTTATGTTATCTGGAATTGTTTTGCGTTGATCGTTCTATGTTTCAAGTTTCGGGGACGAAACTTCTTTTAAGGGGGTAGAATGTAATACCCGAGATCTTCATTCCAGTTTGGTTGAGTTTTCTGCAGATTCTCGGTTGGCGTTGTCCATGTCTTTGGAATATTGTGCCATGTTTGGACGTGTCGTGAGTTGACACGTGTTTGATTTCCGTTCCAGATCATTGCATGAGTTTTGACTCATTTCAGTGTAGCGCACTCTACCGTTTGTGGTGTAGCGCGCGCTACTGTGCCATTGTTAGCGCACACTATCGGGTGTTTAGCGCACTCTAACTGGCAGTCCAGAGACAGTCCAGGAGCTACTGGACAGGGACTGGAGTCTCGTTAGCGCACGCTAAGGTTGGTAACTAGCGCACACTATCGACTGCTTAGCGCACGCTATTTCTTCTTTCTAGCGCACGCTACCTGGTAGGTGCAGATCTGTCCAGGAGCTACTGGACTAGATCCGTGACTCATTAGCGCACGCTACGCTTATAGGCTAGCGCACGTTAACAGTGTTACATGCGGTAAGTTCTGGGCGTTGACCCCGTTAGTGCGCGCTAATCTTTGTCAGTCGGCGCACGCTAATAAGCATCGGTATAAATCTTGGGCCAATGAGCTTCACTTCGTCATTTCTCACTTTTCTTCATCTCTTTCCGTCGGGAGCGAGTTCTAGGGGAGATTTTGGGCGATCTTCATCATCAAGCTTCATCTTGGAGTGGCTTTGTAGGTTTTCAACAACATCTAATCATCTCCTTTGCTCAGATCAAGGTATTCTCTTCTTAGAACCCTAGTTTCTTGAATTTAGGGGTTTTCTTGGTCTTGGTGATTTTACCCGATCTCATCCGATCGGTTGAATATTCTTGATTGTCTTGGCCGTGGCTTTCGGTTTGACAACTCGTTTATTGATTTTGTATCACCCGGAACAATGATTCTTGATTTCTTTTAGAACACTTAGATCCTTATTGTTCTTAGTGTTGATTTGGATTCCGATTAGTTTGTTGATTCATGATGGTATTGTTCTCGTAGTATTCGGGGGATTGTCGATATTCTTGATCATTATTTAGAAGCTCAAGGGCTGCTCGAACCCGTCCATTCGTCGTTCAGTTGCTCGTGGTTTTGAGGCAAGTATCTTGCCCATACACTTCGGATTTCGTAAGATATAATAATTGGTGATTGTCTATGTGCAAATTGAATGTTTTACTGAACTTCCAAAAGAATCGATATATATATTCTCGATAAGTGTTTTCTTCTAAAATTAACTTGAGTGTTTGAGAACGAATGTGTCGTTCTGAGAATGGGTATTAGTATTGTATGTTGTGCCTAGTTTTCGTGTGGTACTATTAGATGACTGTCGTCACGATGATGTGTGATGTTGTGTGGTTTACCATGGGGTTATTCACTCGGGGATGTCTCAAGGAGGATCCGAGGTTCGTGGCTTACTAGCACGGGATGTAAATAACCCTTGGGAGGATGTCGATGTGAATATTTGGGTCTTGGACCCCGTGATTTGTGATTGGAATTGTATTTTGGAAATAACCTTTGGGCTGTGTCCCAAAATGGTTTTCGGAAGGCTATGAATTCTTTAAAACATTTTAATAGATGTTTACCTCGTTTCATTCTTACCTTTCATAGTTTGTAGATTATATTGCTAGTCTTGCTTGTGTCCGACTGTGGAGGCCATTCTAGTGAGTACTCTGAGTATATAGTTTATAGTCATTTGCATTGGAAGTCAGATATTACTTCTGAGTGTGAGAGTTATATTCGTTCACTCCGAGAGGGTGTGATGGGGTCGAGGAGGGTTCTGCTTATGATGGTTCTGCGAACATTTGGGTTAGCCACTCTGAGTCCCGACGGGGTCGAGGAGGGATTCGCGTATTGTCGGATCCATGGTTAACCAGGAGTATTTTTAGCCTTGTGCCTTGATGCATTTTTGTGATATGTCCGGAGTATCACGATGTTTTGACTTGCCATAATGCTTGGGATGTAATACATACTCATCAGAGGTACTTGGACTGGAATGGCTTAAGAATGATGTGTTGTGTGTAATTGGTCCTCAGTTGTGAACTAATGTCTGACTATAGTCTTCGTGATTATTTTCCAGTAAAAAAACCCCGGGATTCGGAGTTGTTTTCAAAGTGCTTACTTGTTCAATTCTACTTTCAAGACTTGAACTATTTTAACCAAATGAAACATCTCGGGAAGTCTTTCTAAATTAATCAAGTCATTGTATTCCGAGAATATGATATGTATGGCTTGTATTTGTATTTTATGCTTGCACTAGCAAAACAGTGGAGTTTAGCTAACTCCGGAGTATTCGGGGGTGGATGTCTGTATTGCGTCCAGGTATTTGCAGGTTGCTGGGGAGCGAATCACGGGATCGGTACGAAGGATGATGGAGACGACGATACTAATCACATGAAGATCAGTCGTTGAGTATTTTGGTAGAGTCTTGTTGTTTGTCTCTCCGTTGTATTGTTCTCCCATTTTATGGGGATGTTGATGTGTTCCAACCCCTGCGTGGGTACGAGTTATGAGAATCAGTTATGTATGTTTGATATGTTGTGTTGTGGCAAAAGACCAAATCGGTCTAGTGGTTCGACTTTAGCCGTGTTGGCATGTATGGTTTGTCATGTTTTTCTGTATTTAGCCTGGTATATCCTTACCGAGAAGGTATGTGGTACTGTAATATTCCCAATCGGTTTGGGGGTGTTACACCTTTGCGGATCATTGTGTGTTTCAATTCTATTTCTTCGATTGTGCGTGTTTTCTTGTAATAGGTGCCTTTTGTCTCTTGATGGTTCAGACAGTTGACTTGATTGCGTTATCTGTTTAGTGATGCTTGGCACTTGTTGATTGTGTTATGCCGCTGCTTGTGGCATTGTGATGGTTGTCTTTGAGCGTGTTTCCATGCCGTATGTTTATTTGCGTTCTTGTAATGTCTCGCCGATGGAGGTAAGCTATGAGTTCTTGTGTATCTCGTTGAGATATTCCTGGTGGGATATTATTCCTCCCTACTTATTTTTATGTTTCAGGACGAAACTTGTTTTAAGTAGGGTAGTATGTAATATCCGCAATTTCGATTTTTGGTAAATTTCTTTTTTGGTAGGAGTCCATTTTAATGGCTCGCTAGTGACCGTTTCGTCATTATGAGAATGATTAATTCTGCACTTTTTGACATCCGAGTTTGTTTCGGTGTCGTTTTGCTGAGTTCCGTATTTTTTGGCGACTTTTCCGCATTTGAGTTCGATTCTTGCAAAACTCGTTCGAAATTGTTGTTTCGAGTTTCTCGTAGTTCATTTAACATTATTATGCATGCTGCGGGCTTTTGCTTGGTGTTTCGATCGTGTATCATGTATTTCGGATGTTTTGAGCCGTTTTCGTAATTTCCCAAATTTTGGGGTAATTACTTCCGTTGTCAAATTTCGAGCCTTCGGGTGGTCGGAATCATGTGTTCTCTTAGCGCTTAGATTCGTCTTGGAAATTTGTATGTTTGAGTGTGGCGCTTTTCCAGCACTGTGATGTCTTTGTTTTAAGTTTCGGGACGAAACTTATTTTTAGTGGGGGATAATGTAATACCCGAGACTTTTATTCCGGTTGCCTTGAACTATTTGTCTGTTGGTGTCGGTTATTTCGCATCGTTATAATTATGTGGAATTTGTTTTCTATTATGAACGGTACGTTAGGTTTCGTAATTTTGCTCGTTGTTGTTTTGAATCATAACCGATGCGTTAGTGTGAACGAGACATTGTCGAACGCCTAACCGGGCCGTCAGAATTGGCCACGGCCGAGTCACGGCCGCACGTTTTGGGACAGAGACACGCCTGGCCGGGTTACGGCCGTAAGGTGTTGGCTACGGCCGTAAGTGCTCGGCAGCATCCGGATGAAGCCCGGTTACGACCGTAAGGCGTGATCGGCTACGGCCGTAAGGGCACTGGGTAGCATCCGGACGAAGGCCGGTTACGGCTGTAAGGTGTGATCGGCTACGACCGTAAGGGCGCTGGGCAGCATCCGTATGAAGGCTGGTTACGACCGTAAGGGTGCAGGTTATGGCCGTAAGTGATCGGCAGACGCTGGGCAGTATAAATATGATCGAGCACACGGGTTTACACCCATTTTTCTCATTTCTCTACCTTCCTTTCCGCGGCTGGGGCTTGGAGGACACGATGATATGCTGTTCAACTATCAATCCACGAAGTTCTTGAGTTTCTAACGTCGATTAATCATCCCATAACCTCCTCCGATCGACCAAATCAAGGTTAGATTTCCTAAAAATCTAGTTTTGGGGAAATTTGGGATTTTGTTGGATTTCGTCCGTTTGACTCGTAATAACTTAGATTAGTGATGGATTATTAATTATTAAGTTATACTCTACCAATTTCCTTGTTGTTCCATGGTTTTATTACTAAGGATTCATCGTTTTGTCGAGTTCCTAATCGACGCCTTGAAGGTGTCCGGTAAAAGGTCTCAGAGGGGGATTCGGGCGTTATACGATTATTACTCTTCGATCGGTCGTTGATTTATTGATGATATATCTTAGGAACAAAATCCTTGTGAAGAACTCTAGTCGTAACCCTTCCGTTCATTGTCTTCTTCGGGGTCCGAGGTTTCCCAGTTGAACCGTGTTCTTCGGAGTGTTCGGTATCAATTATTGAGGCAAGTATTTTCTTATACGATTTGTGTCCTGCAAATAGAGTTTACATGTTGGATTTACGATGGTTGGTTTACCCTAGTGAATATGATTCGTGTGAATTGATTATGATTTGATTATTTTGAACATTGAGGGCTTTAATGATATCCCTGCTTGTTTAATATTGTGGAATCGTGTATTCCGTGTTAATTGTGTTGTTGGTTGTGATTGATTGTTCATGATGGGGTATTGTGACGAGTATGATAATTGTGTCGGGTAAGTGGCTATTTCTAGCAAGTATTCTTAATGAACTTATATTCTTAGCATATTAGTATTGCATGAGTGATGGGTGTGTGTATGCTCACTACGGGTTAGATCCGACAGGGTCTCAGTAGGGGTCCATAGAGACATGGATCGACGAGCTTTGCTTTTAACCACTATGGGTTAGATCCGATGGGGTCTCGGTAGGGGTCCACAGAGGCGTGGATCGACGGTTAATTGTGGGGAATTTTACAAATGTATTTTGGGTTATGGCGTTTCCGGAAACGAGTGTTTTTGAATGGTGATTTCATGATTGCATGCATCGACTATATGTGTAAGAGGTAAGTCGTTCATTTGGCCTATTTGGCTAGGATGGCACTAGAGTATTTTATCGTATGCGTTTAGTCCTTTAGTTGTCGGTTTTGATGTTGGAAAACGGACCTTGCTATTGTTCTCGTGTGCTGTGATTTGATTAGATTTTGGATGAGATCCCAATGGTTTTGGGCTGAGACCCATTCATCTTGAAATGGTTATTTTTCAACTAAGGACTTGAGATCCAGCAAGTTTTCTACTTTTAAAAATCCCCGAGATGAGGAATTTATTTTCAAACACTTCATTGATTGCTTTCTAATTAATAAAACATCTCGGGAAGGCTTTGGTAGTTTAATTGTCGTACCCGATTCGTGATTTCTATTTATTTGTTACATTTCGTATGATTATGTGGTTGCACTAGCAAAATAGTGGGACTTTGCTAACCCCCGAGTAATCGGGGGTGGATGTCTGTATTGCATTCAGGTTTTGGGGAGCATAACACAGGTTTGGCATGAAGGATGATGAGAGATGATCGATACTAATCACCTGAGGATCCATACGATGTCGTATTGGTTTAGTTGTACTTTATTTCCGATGCAGTATTTTTCCCGTTGTACGGAAGCATGTTGTATTTTGACCCCTGCGTGGGTATGGAAAATTGGAGAAAACATGTTCAGAAACAGTCCAGTTTTCTAATTTGGAATACGCGGTATTCCATTATTCCAAAATTTTGAAATATTCCAGTTCAAATTTGGAAAACAATATGAGATTGTTTTCCAAATTTTGACTTGGTTTTCCAGAAAAATAGAATATTGAAATACCGCCTATTCCAAATTAGAAAACTGAACTGTTTCTGAACATGTTTTCCAAATTCTCTTGTATTCTAGAATATTATTCTGGAAAAGTGAAATACTTTTCCTGAACTAAACAGGGCCTTAGGGTCTAGACTTTCCGAAGCTAAATTTAAACCCCTTGACGTGGGACAAACTCAGTAAAGATTGAGAATACTCAATCTAACTCATAGTAGGAGCAGTGTAATTATCACACAACGGCAAAAAATATGTTTGAATCTCATCTAGCTCAATGTTTCAACGCAGTGGAATGCAGATTATTAATTAGAAGAATCACGCACCTTGAAACATAATTGTGCATTTTTCAGAACCAAGCCAAAATGCAGAAAAAAAATGCAATGTGCTTTTTTTGTTAATCTTATAGCAAGACAAGATGATGGAGAATCGATTACGATGGTTTGGTCATGTGAGAAGAAGACCTATTGATGCCCCAGTGAGGAGGCTAGAAAGTTGGGGAACAAGTAATGTTGTGAAAGGTAGAGGAAGACCCAAGAAAACTTGGATAAAGATGATTGAAAATGATATGCGATTTCTTGCAATTGGAGAAAGTACGGCGATAGAGAGGCAAATGTGGCGGGAAAGAATACGGATGGTGGATGGAATCTGATTCTTTTTTTTATCTGTATTTTTATTCCTTATTTCTTTTATTCCATGTTATCTTTTAATTTATTTTTCAGGATTTTTTATTTTTTTCCTGTTTTTTTTAATTCATTCTCTTTTTTTATTTGTTTTTTTTTCTACTTTTTTCCCTCTTTTTCTCCTTTTATGTTATTTATGTAACGATCATCGACGGTTTCAAAGTTTGATTCATGTTAACCAATCCCAAATCATTTTGGAACTAATGCTTAAATGTTGTTGTTATAGCAAGAAATAATGAATAAAGTGATCGACCCAGCAAAGGAAAGCGAGAAAGAAAAACAACACATGAAATAAAGAAAACAAGTTGAGATGATTCCAAGAGAAATAGATGTTGGAAATATATGATAAAATGGAGGGAATGGGGTGTTTTGAGCAGCCCATTTGAGAGGAAATTTTGAGTTGGCTCAACTACGAGTTAAAGTCGGGACTTAGTTGGAATACGTAGTACTCCGTACGAGGTTTCCAAAACATGTAAGAACACTCAAAATGATTGAGGTATGAATGAGATATAATGTTCCAAAGTGAACCCTTTAAAAATGGGTTTGGGATGCTATCCCACATTGGAAAAAGAAGGGAGAAATTGTGAGTATATAAGGAGATGTGGACAAAGGTATGTTCAAAATGAGACATGTGTGTGGATGTGTGACTAGGCGCCCCTCGCGCGCACACACACACGCGCGCCGCCGCCGCTGTCCGGCCGGCCGGGTCGGGTCGGGTCGAAGGGTGATTTGGGCGATTAGATAAGTATTGAAATACTAATCCTGATCGGTTTAGAGTTCCTCCAGATACCAATTTCGATCGGTTTAGAGTTCCTCCAGATACCAATTTCGATCGGTTTAGAGTTCCTCCAGATACCTCTTTCGGTCGGTATAGAGTTCCTCCAGCACATGTCTCTCTCTCATCTTCACATATAAATACAGATGTGAGGGGTCTTATTTTTATACAGAAATTTCGTCCGTTTTTTAACCCAAGAAATTCCGACTGCAAAATTTTATTTTCGAAAATAAATTCTATTCATATTTTGGGTCGCGTCGGTGGTAATTCAGGTTTATTCTAGTTCGTTGAGGGTGCGATGATCGATATATCAACGCATCGAGATGTTGTTTTATCCTGGGAGGCAGACGCTATACACTGCGGTGGAGGCGAATTTGCTTTAAGGAGACAGATTTCTGGACTCAACATCGCCCACATTCGGATTTACCTCATCTGATTAATTATATATATACATATATATATATATATTTTCTTTTAATGCTTTCGTCATTAACAAATCTGACTTCTACTTTGTTCTTCTCAGATTTGCAGCACAAACATGAGATTCAAAACATGCGATCCCTTAAGTCGTAATTTCACGGACACGGAGGAGTCCAAGACAAGCTTTTGGGATCTACAGGTGTAAAGAAAAATCATCAAATATTATACTCCATGGTATAATTATATGACTTCAAATTTATCGATATAATTTTTAGTAAATTATACCAACAATAGAAAAAGTTGAACTAAAACTCGCCAATTGAAAATCCCGAATAAACCAAACATTAGCCAGAAATCACAGGTAGCTAAAAACCAAGCTATCCGCAAAAGCAAATACAAGGGAAAGAAGGGACTAAAAAAATCAAAAAAATAAAGAAGGAGAAATATTAAAAATAAAAACCTCTGGGGGAACTACCAGATTGAGTTCCCCAACATATGCAAATATGAAATGCACATATCAATAAACCACCAAACAAAAAATCAGGCAAAAACTCAACTATGAACATCTAAGGAAAAGAAAATAAGAAAGCCAGCAACGAAAGAAGAAAAATGGCAAAAATTCCATTTTTTTTAAATATTTGGAAGAATTTAAATGGATCCCCTTTTTTCAGGAACTGTTGGAATATTGCATGCAAGTAGCAGGTGACTTTCAATGTTTATGTAGATTGGAAGCCTCACTAATGAAAAACGAGAATGACTGCATGGTCTTTTTAAGTATGAGTTACTCCAAAAATGCTTTTATATAATAATATAAAGTGTTTGAATGAAAAAAGGCTCCAAAAAGAAGACAAGGATGAATAAATGAACATACACAAATTCGATGACAAATGCCACAAACACAAAATAACTAATCACATTGTCCACAAGCAACCATTATTAACGGTTTTTTTTTTCTCAAATGTCGATATCCAAAACACTGGCACGAGTAATTTGACAGCAGGAGGCAAACATTGATCTGCTGCGGCACTGACGGTATTGCTTTATAAAAGTGACCACATATTTATGTGATTCAGTTTCAAAAAAACCTTTGAACCATTTTTATCTGCAAAAAATCATTTTACCGAATTAAAGTAAAGCACTGGTTGAAAGTGGAAATCTTTAAACTCAGCTCGAAATCCGGTAAAGAAAATTTTGTAGCAGTTACAAATCATATGGGTTAAAGAAATGGGAAGAATCAAAAAAAGGAAACGGACAGCTCTAAATTTCCCTTAAACCCACAGGAAACAAGAGAAAACAATCAAACATTTACCTTATTTAAAAAATAGAATCCAAAAGAAATAGGACACAAGGAAAAACTTTCAGCCTCAACCAGAACCGAAAGAATTTATTTTAAAGTTGTGAGTATCATATTATTGAAGGAGTGATAAATAAAAAATGAACAATATACAGGGAACAATTTTTTTTTTTTTCCAAAACCCAATCTATTTGAAACCTAAACAAGAAAAGAACAAAATATAAAACAAGAACACAAGCAAACACAAATCACAAATGCCGCAGCCATATGCCATCGCGTAAATCATAGCAAACATAGAAAGACATGTTGGTATATTTACCATGAAAACAAACTTCCAACATCGATTATCCAACGCATGAATCATTCTATATATCTCATTCCAAATTAAATAAGAAACATGGACACTTAATCATGTGAATATTAATGATGAGGAAAGTTTATTTTTCTGCATCGTTTCCAACATCAATCTTCTTTGCAGGAAGTTTAAGTGTTTTCTTCCGTTCTCTTCCTTCATCACCGCCGCCAGATCCATGTTTTGAATTTACTGCCTGAGCTGCAAATTTGAAAACCAAGTAGGAGATAGATTCGTTAATGACGAAAGCATTAAATAATATATATGTGTATATATATATAATTGATCAAAGGAGGTAAATCCGAATGTGGGAGATGTTGAGTCCAAAGAATCTGCCTCCCAAAGAAATTCGCCACCACAGTGTATGAGTGCCTCCCAGGATAAAACAACATCTCGATGAGTTGATAAATCGATCATCGCACCCTCAGCGAACTAGAATAAAATCTGAACTATCACCGACGCGACCGAAAAGATGAGAAGAAATTTATTTCCAAAAAAAAAAAAGGTAGTTGGAATTTCGGCTGAAAAATGGACGAAAATTATATTTAAAATCGGACCCCTCACGTCTGTATTTATAGGTGAAGATGAGAGAGAGACATGTGCTCGAGGAACTCTAATTCGGATTGGTCTCTTCAACACTTATCCTAATCTATTAATATATTAGTCCGATAATTATCAAATAACTTGATAGTAATCCTAATATATTAATTCGATAATTATCAATTAAATTGATGTTTATCCGGGATTTATAATTGAGGTATTTTCAGTAAAATAAATTTTTACCGAATAAAATTACAGTAAAAAGATAACTTCGAGACGCCGAGACAAATCGTCCAAATCGCCCTTCGACCGAGACCGGGCCGAGCCGAGCCGGCCGGCCGGCGGCGCGTGCGTGTGTGTGTGCGCGCGCGAGGGGCGCCTAGTCACACATCCACTCATGTCTCACTTTTGAACAAGACTTTGTCCACATCTCCTTATATACTCACAATTTTTCCCTTCTTTTTCGAACGTGGGATAGCATCCCAAACCCATTTCAAAAGGGTTCACTTTGGAACATTACATCTCATTCATACCTCAATCATTTTGAGTGTTATTACATGTTTTGGAACTCGTACGGAGTACTATGTATTCCAACTAAGTCCCGACTTTAACTCGTAGTCGAGCCCACTCAAAATTGTCTCTCAAGTGGGCTGCTCAAAACAGCCCATTTCCTCTATTTTTCCAACAATCCCCCACATGAATGAGATTGATGGTCCAGCAGACACGTCAGACACGTAGTTTGACTTGGTGATAGTTACTGCGGTTAGGCATTGCATAGGATAGGTAGAGTATGCTCTTTGAACCTTCCCTCGAAAAGATATATTCTTCTTAATGGCTAGACAGTGTGACTAGATGCCTTTGAAATGTCCGACCGCTTGTGTAAGTGATCATATATCCTTCACAAGTGCCCTCCCTGATTTATTCTGTTCTCATTATTGTGCCTGATTTGGCCGTGGACAACGTCCTGGTTCTGCGAGAGTTTCTAAAGAATTGTGCCTTGCAATTCTCCTTTGAAGCGGCCCCTCTTCACTCCAACATAGGTGATTCTCTTTTAGTGTTTCCAATAAACCCGTATTTTACTCCACTCGACTATACGTTGTCGACTTAAGAATCATTAAAAGCATAAGCTTAACCTCTCCCTACGGGTATCACTGTTTTCATCCTAGGAATGGTCGGTTTGGGGTAACCCCCACAGTGATCGTGTCCAGTTTTATGAATTGGTTGTCCCATTGAACCTAGATCTTAGGATCTCCTGTCAGCTTAGGTTGGGTATCCTCTATAAAACCATTAGCTCATGGCAATAGACCCATTCCTTTTGATGATTTATCAACAAGGTCTCTTGATAACCCTTTGGTTAGCGGATCCGCGATGTTATCTCTTGACGAATCGTAGTCAATAGTGATAACCAATGTTGATAGCAAAATTATGTCTTTGCCTCATATGACGAGACTTAACATTATTCTTTTGCTCTGTGCCCTGTCAATAGATTGACTATCACAATAAATACATATTGCGGTCACAGCATTGCCCATTTTGGAATATCTTCTAGAAATTGGTATTGCATTATGCCTCTTATGCATGTTTGTCTAAGTTATGAACTCAGATTCCTTTGTAAATCGAGCTATAACCATCTATTCTAAAGATTTCCATTCCACTACTGCACTAGCTAGTGTGAAACATATTCACTATTTAGACATTAAATTTATAATGTCAGATATCCAATTTGCGTTACTATATCATTTTATAGTTTTCGAATATCTCATATCAGGCAGCATATACACACAAGTAATCTTTATATCATTATAATCACCAATTGATGATTAGTTTCCTGATTACACGTGTATCCACATAGTCTACTCACGATATAGACTGTGTTTAGTCTTGTACAATTCACTTAGTACATTAGACTTTTAGTTACTCTTGAAAGATCAGTTACCTTTGTGCTTCGATAGATGCACCATATCCATTGACATTCCAATTATACCAGAATTGATTCTGTTGATTTTTCCAAGATTCATGTCATCATACTATGACTGACCTCATATGAAACATTGTGAACAACTTGAGATTTTACATTTTAGAATCACCTCTTTAGTCTCATATATTTATCTTTTTAGACTTTGTTGAATTGATCCTCTTGTCATTACTTACATCAATGTCTTGATCATTCAAATTCATTCTTAAAATGAAATAGTCGTCATGTGTACGTAACATATACACACTTGACATATTCATTGTCTTTAATCTTTTTGACGTTATAAATTGGCATTTTAACGCTTTGAAATTGCGTTACCAGCTATTAACCGACACTTCAATTTCTCATAGATCAAATTACTAATTTTAAGCGTCCCCAAAATTAGCAATTTTTGATTAACTGCATTACCAAATTTAAGCGTCCCCAAATTGGTACTTTTCGGTCATTTAATCACCATATTTGAGCGTTGTCAAATTGGAGATTTTATCACATCCTTTGAAGTCATTGCTTGACATCATAGTGTCAAAGATTTTATGCCACTATTTTAGTGTCAATTTAGATTCATAATATTTTCACTAAGTTGCAAACTTTCAATCGTTGCGCTAGGCACATATGCCTTTGGTTCTTCCAAGTTAGCTTTTCTCAAAAACGCCATTTAGAAAGACTGCATGTATGTTCATTTGATATACTTCTACATATATATCATAATAATGAACTTTATTCTCGTTACTAGAGAATATATCTCACAGTACATTAGGCTTTCACGTTACTACAACCTCAGTTAGTAGTTTCGCCTCTTGTATATCCATTTTCCAATTGAATTCACTTTAGATCCTAGTGGTATCCATTTCAGAGGAAGATCCATCGAATATTAAACAACATTCTACACAACAGAATTATTCTTTCTCTCTTATATGACCATATGAAGAGTGTATATGGCATTGTAAGTTATCTTCTAGCACGCATGTTAGAAATTTCAGATGTAGTGATTTTTCAAGTTCAAGCCTTTTTGCTTCATCCTTTAAAACCACTTGGTGATTCATTTCACATTGATAAATCCACGGTATCTCATAATTGATTTAGTTTTTAAATCAGTTATGCGTTTGATACACTCTTTCCCTTCTCGATACTGATATGTCAGATTATCATATTTTTGCACTACGGATTTATACGCATCATGCATCATGAGCGTACCCAGTGAAGATGCAGTCGACCGTCTTGGGCCAAACCCTCACTTACTTTGGCTTAGGAACTTTTGCCTTAGCCAGACACCCCCACATTTTTAGTATTTCTAAAATTGTTTTACTTCATTTCAGAGCTAATAGGAAATTTCAATTATTTCCTAGCATGGGATCTTGTTTTAAGTTAACTAGTCTCCACATGACTAATATCCTCATATTCAGAGATAGTTTGAACTGATTAACATCGTTTTTGCGTTTCCGTTAGAACACAATTCAACCATCTTAATTTACGGATTAAGTTGGTTTTGTATCTCAAGCTTTTAGAGTGTAAATTTCTCTTTTTAGCTTCATTCTTACTCATTATCGAGTACACGTAACAAATGTATCACTAAATTTATAGAGTAATCACATTTCTTATTACAACCTCTCATAAGAGTAGGTTTCATCATCATTTAAAACCTTTCTGGTTTTAATATTCGATAAAAGAACTTATATGTTTTTAGCACTAAAATTCAATTATTGAATTTCTCCGAATTTTCAGCATATGGATCTAATATCAATATTTGCCGTGTTAGATATCACATGATCACCGTAATAGGCCCGTGTGTCACTGTCGCAGCAGAACGAGACCAACACGAGAATATATAATTTAACGGGAGAATCAATTTTTTAATACCAAATCATAAATTTATAAGTTCTATATCCTCATTCATAAAACTATAAGTTTTTAGTACCATTTTGAGTAAAAAGACTAAAATGTCCTCTCCTTTGTTGTAATGTTGACTTCTCACTTTTTTTTATTTTATTTAATTTAAACTACTTTTCTTCTCTATTTTCTTTTTTACTTTCCTCATCTGCTCCGATCGATATTAATGTCCAACAACCAAAATTTAACTACAAACATATACATCAAAACAACACAACCATTTTTGACAAAGGGTCTCTCAAAAATCTTATAGAAATCACAAGATTATTCGAAAAGAAAAGTTGACATTGAAATAGGACTTCATTTGTCGTGCTTCTGAGTTCATAAAGAAGGTATGCATCAGTATTTGACCGATGGAAAAAAAAATTCCCGATATGTTCTTACGGACACGATCGCTGCACACGATGGGAAGCCACCGTGTGCAACGATCGTGTGCAACGGTCGTGTCCAACGACCTTGACATCGTGCACACCACTAACGTGTTCACGATCGTTTAACACGATCGTCTACAATCGTGTGCAGCGATCGTGTTCATGGCCAGAAACCTGCACACGATCACTGCACACGGTAGTATACGACCATGTGCATCGGTCGTGTCCAAGACAGACCGTTTTATAATATTGTTCGCTCAGTTTTCTGAATAGTTATTCATCTTTTTGTAATCAGATGTCGTGGCAGCGTATTTTGATACATCACGGTGCTCATTGGGAGCGATCGACATATGCAGACGGGGACTCCTTTTTTGTCTATATCGACACGAGCAAAGTTAGTCGTGCAAACCTCGTGGGGGTTATTAGAGAGAGTTTGGGTGGTCCAAATGAGTCCGATTATAAATTATGGTACTTTACACACATGGCCAAGGGAAACAAAGTAAAAGTCCTATTACAGGGCGATACCGAGATACTTCGATTACTAGTAGAATACAAGGAGGATTCTGAGGTCTATGTTGAGAACAGCAGCTCCTCCACTCCCGAGGTTAATATGGGATGTAGCAGCTCGAGAGTAGAGCCCGGCAACATAAATTATGACATGCCTTCCAAAGAGTATCAATACGAGGAAGATGAGGAAGACGAGGAAGATGAGGAGGTGCATACATCCGAAGATGAAGATTGTTGTAAAGACTTGCTTGAGTCACTATCTGCGGAATTTCTTGCTTGGGTTCGCCAACCGGACCAAATGGATAGGATTATGAGTCGTCGGAACTTCTCATCCGACCATCAATCTGCAAGCGAGCATGAGCATCTACAATCAATGCGTAACTGGATCATTCCATTTCCGAACCCCGGTAGTGCCGGGACTTTGGGTTGGGTCGAGCAGCCTCCACCGGTTACCGGTCAGCTAGAGTTGGGGTCCACCTTTCGTTCCAAGACAGAGTTGAGGACAACTGTAGGAATGTATCATTTGGAAAACATGCTACAGTGTATCACTGATCGTTCCGTCGATAAATGTATAGTGTTTGTCTGTAAGAGTGGGCGAAAAAATTGTCAGTTTAGGTTGTGTGCTATTGAGGGTGCAACTATTTGGAGAATTACTAAGTTGACATTGGAGCACAGCTGTCACCCTGATTTGAACCGTGCTGCCGCACGATCGGTCACTTCTGAGGTTGCCGCCCATTATTTTGCTAAAAGATTGACCGGTGAGGGGGTCACTTTGAGGCCAAAGGAGATGATTGCAGAGATGTGTAGGGAGTACGGCATTGACATGCTATACAGTTTTGCTCTTCGGACGAGGAATATAGCGATAGAGAATACATATGGCGGCTTTGATGAGTCGTATCAGAGGATCCCATCTTATCTGTATTTGTTAAAACAGCGTAATCCAGGGACAATTTATGATTTGCAGACGACTCGTGAGGGAGTGTTTTGCCACATGTTTGTTGCACTCGGACAGAGTATTAGGGCATTTGATACGTGCCTTCGACCGGTGATTATAGTTGATGGGACCCACTGTTAGGCGTATTTTTATACGCTTATTTATCATTATTTTGTATTATTTTGGAGAGTGAATTTGCTTAAATGAGCTTTTAATGCCTTAATTCTGTATGTTTGTCAGGAGATTGGAGTCCGGAAGCTAAAACGAGGCGAAACGGCGCAGCAAATTTTGGCATGAGCCGCGGTACAAGGCAAGTGGGCGCGGCACGGGAAGGAAACCGGCAAGCACGAGTAAAGCGTACTCTGTGCGGCACGATCCAGTGAGCCGCGTAGGAATTAAATGACGCCTGTGCATCGATTGAAGGCACCGTGCGCAGCACAATTTAGTGCGCCGCGGCACACTAGGCGGTTTTTGTATGTTCCACGCGGATTTGGGCCGTTTCGAAGCCAGTTCTCGACCTACTCACACGGACGCGATTTGGAGACTGTGCAAAGCTATAAATAAGGGTTTAAGACCCTAATTTTTTCTCTTTTGATCTTTGGATCTTTGGGGAACTTGGAATTAGAGAATCGTGAGGATACGGCAGAAGAGGAAGAGAAGCAGAAGACTTCAAGAGCAGAGGGCGGAAGCCGAAGAACGGAGGAATCCGAGCTTCATCTGCGTTTGATTTTCATGCTTCTATTTATTAATTCTGTATTTTCCTTTACTAGCATGTCAGGCTAAAACCCTAATCTAGGATTTTGATGAAACCTACTTTTTGACGGATTTGATTGAGATTATCTAATTAATTACCTTTTTGTTGAGTTTTTCCAATCGTGTTTAATGCTTTCAATTATCTGGCCAATAGTTGTATTGATTTAATCATTCAATTCAAATCGAGAGAGGAGAATTGGTGAGGAACTATTGGTGAGGACCATTTTATTCTGTGAGATAGGAATATACTCATAGGAACTACGTGGCCTTTTGGAGATTTTATGCTTTTTGCCTATTGACGAACTAATTCACCTAGGGATAGAGTGCGTTATTCGCCTTTAGAAAAATCTATTGACCTCGGGAGAGGCGGTAGAATATATTAGCAATCTCCGCCTTCAATAAATTGGGAAAATTATTTACTTCAAATAATCGAGAGTAAATTCGGATAAATCGAGGTGGATTCAGAATCCTAGACTTATTCATCATTTGATTCTCTTCCTTCAAGTTATTGTTTTTGCTGTTTAATCTTGTGTTAATTCTTTTAGTAATTAATCGCAAAACCCAAATTCGATTGTTCAAATAAAACTAGAATACATAAAAATCGGTAGTTAGTGATTCAGTCCTCGTGGGAACGATACTCACTCATCACTTTATTACTTGTAAACGATAACGTGCACTTGCGTGTAAGAAATATCGCAACAAGTTTTTGGCGCCGTTGCCGGGGACTGAAATTTTGCTAATATCGATTTCAGTATTTCTAGTCTTAGTTTGAACGTTTTTATTTACTTATTTTCGTGCATTTAATTTTATTTATTTATTTGTTTTTCCTTTCAGGATCTTTCGCGTAGTGCATGGGAAAACTCGGTAACGAAGGCCTACTACCTTTGGATTCCGAGCTCGAGCGCACTCTTCGAAGGAACAAGAAGGAGAAACGAGAGTTACAGACGACGGTGACCATGGCAGAAAATATCGAAATTCCTGGAGGAGATAACCATGTGCAGCAAGTTCAACCGGCACTAGCTCTTCGAGACTATGCCATGCCACAAATTAACGCTAATTTTTCGGGGATTCGGCGTCCCACCATTCAGGCGAACAATTTCGAGATCAAGCCTGCGATCATTCAGATGGTGCAGGCGAGATTTTGTGGATTGCCGAATGACGACCCGAACGCTCATATTGCTTCTTTTCTTGAAATTTGTGACACGTTCAAGAATAATGGTGTCACCGACGATGCTATCCGATTACGGCTTTTCCCTTTCTCTTTGAGGGATAAAGCGAAATTTTGGCTAAATTCCTTACTGCCGGGGTCGATCACAACATGGGCAGAGTTAGCGCAAGCCTTCCTTGCCAAATTCTTCCCACCTTCTAAGACGGCGAGATTGAGAAACGAGATCACCACTTTCGGTCAGTATGATATGGAATCGCTCCACGAGGCATGGGAGCAATATAAAGATTTGTTACGGAGATGCCCACATAACGGCCTTCCAGACTGGCTTCAAATTCAGACGTTTTACAATGGATTGAGTGCCTCTACACGCACTCTCGTGGATGCAGCCGCCGGTGGGGCTTTAATGGGAAAGACTATGGCCGAGGCACACTCGTTGTTGGAAGCTATGGCCGCAAATGCATATCAATGGCCATCTGAAAGATTGACGCCGAAGCGAGTTATGGAAGTTTCTAGTAATGATCCAATATCCACATTGTCACCCCAAGTCGCAGCATTAACGCAGCAGCTCTAAGCATTTTTGCACGCACCTTCCCCCGTTACCATTGAGACTTGCAATTGGTGTAACGGATCCCATCCTAGAACGGAGTGTCAAGTCGGAAATCCGTTCGAGCAGCCCCAAATCGAACAAGCTCAGTTTGTAGGAAACGGAAACCGGTAAAATAATCCGTACTGCAACACGTATAATCCGGGGTGGCGTAATCATCCCAACTTTTCGTGGAGAAACGGACAGAACTCAAACCAGCCTCCGTTCGCTCAGAACCAACAGCAGCCCCCTCCCGCTCCAAAAGTTTCTCTCGAGGAAGCAATCGCGAAATTGGCAGCGAATACGAGTCAATTCATGACCCGTACTGAAGCGACATTGCAGAATCATTTCGCTTCCATTCGAAACTTGGAGGTCCAGTTGGGCCAAATTGCTAATGTGTTGACAGCCTGCCCGGAGGAAGCATTGCCAAGTACAACCGAGACAAATCCTAGAGAGAGTCTAAACGCAATCAGCTTGAGAAGCGGGAAGGAGGTGTTGGACCAACCAGAGAGGTGTGAAAAGAGGAGTGAAATTGGGGAGAAGAATAATTTAGCGACAGAGGAGTCACAAGATTGGAGACCTTCGATAACGTTTCCGGATAACCCGAAGGCATATGTGCCCCCCGTTCCGTTTCCGCAGAGATTACAGCAGAAAAAGGCGGACAAACAATTCTCTAAGTTCCTTGAGGTGTTCAAAAAGCTTCATATCAACATTCCATTTACCGACGCGTTGGAACAAATGCTGAGCTACGTTAAATTCATGAAAGAGATATTGTCGAAGAAAAGAAAACTCGAGGAGTTTGAGACAGTCGCCTTGACAGAGGAATGCAGCGCAATTCTTCAAAAGAAGCTCCCACCAAAATTGAAAGATCCGGGAAGTTTCAACATACTGTGCACCATGGGGAATCTTTCTTTTAACAAGGCATTGTGCGATCTCGGTGCTAGTATTAACCTCATGCCTCTGTCGATTTTTAAGAAGCTGGGAATTAGAGAAGCAAAGCCGACGACGGTCTCCTTGCAATTAGCGGATCGATCTATTAAGTATCCGAGAGGAGTGATTGAGGATGTGCTAGTAAAAGTGGATAAATTTATCTTTCCAGTGGATTTTATTGTTCTCGACATGGAGGAAGATGAAGATATCCCGATTATCTTGGGACGACCATTTTTGGCGACCGGCAGAACTCTTATTGACGTGGAAAAAGGAGAATTAACTCTGCGGGTTCAAGAGGAGCATGTCACGTTCCAAGTGTTCAAATCTTTTCCATGTCCGGGAGGTGTTGATAAAAGCTCTCTAAGTGAAAGTGTGTAGGCCGTTGCAAAAGAAAAACACCGAAAACATCGCCGGTCGAAAAATTCAGAATATGTGTCAGATGGCCCAATTTTTAAGAAAGATGTAGAACGAGTAGCATTTCTCGAGCACTCGGACAAGTCTTTTGGGGTCATAAAGTCATTTTTGAAAGAAGGAAATAAGCCGGAAGCCAACCGGACGTCTAGTCATGAGAAAAACGGGTGTTTCGGAAAGTTATTCTCGTCAAAACCTTTCCGCAAACAACATTCCATGTCCGAACCGAAAGTCGAATCGTTAACGACCGATGGTCATAATTTTGAAAACCATATTAACGGTTCGATGAACGGGGCGGAGATCAAATGGAGTTTGAGAAAAGTGAACTGATTTTTAAATAGGTCCGGCTGAAGACTATAAACTTAGCGCTTCTCGGGAGGCAACCCGAGTTCGTAGTTGTAGATTTTTGCGTTTCTGTATTTTTCTTGAATTCTTGATTTTTATTTTTTCATCATTTTGTGCTTTAATTTGCTTCTACCTCGTGCTTTTAACGTGTTCTTCTCAAAATTCTGTGCAGGAAAGTCCCAGGGGAGAAAATTATGCTTGAGCCGCGGCACAAGTATTGTGAGCCGCGGCACACACAAATCGAAAGGGAACGCTAAACCCATTGTACCCTGTGCCGCGGCACGGCATAAATGAGTCGCGGCACACTTGCGCTCTGAACCGCGGCACACGAAAGCTGTGCCGCGGCCTGACAAAAGCGAACGAGCGAGTAAAAGGGATCGTACTGCATTCGCGGCTCACTTAAGGCGTGCGGCACACCATGCGGAATTCGAACAACCAGGTATCTTATAACCCGCATTCGGTCGGGCACCGGGTTCTTCCACTTTCCATTTCAAGAGCTCGCGCCTCAGTCGGCTCGGGTGTGCCTGGCTATATTTCATTTGCGCCCGTATAGACCCCACATCTCAGATCCGCACTGTCTTTCTCTCCCGCGCCCGGACACTATATGCTATCACATCCGGGCTGCGGTTCGATGTGGCCCCTCTTTTGGTCCGATCTATATTTCAGTGCATTCAGGGAGGGGCCAAGACGGGGTTGAAGCACCCCTCTCTCATTTGTGCTCTGTGCCGGCAGTCGGGGCTGACGTGGTCGGACGACGAGCTGATGCTTGCTCCCCAGGCCCCGATCGACCACCGCATTATCTCACATTTTGACCAGTGGGGAGGAGCGCCGGCGCACGCTAGGGGGAGAGGACTTCTACTAGATGAGGCCCATGAGGGGTCCCCCGAGCCTCTTTTGCTGACACAGGGGCAGGTAGATGCCGGCCTGCCGCCCGACAGAGCGAGATTGCAGGAGATGTTTGATGGGCTGAGGGAGGATCTGAGGAGAGAGAGAGAGGAGCTGAGAGAGGAGACGAGGAGAGAGAGACAGAGAGAATATGAGAGAGTATATGAGGAGAGAGAGATGAGATGAGGAGAGAGAGGGAGAGTATGTTGGATGCCATGCGAGAGGAGCAGCGGACGGAGCGAGAGAGCGTTATTGCTGCCGTCAGAGCTGAGATGCGAGAGCAGGCCCGTCGGGCCAACCGAAGAGAGGCGAGGCGCCTGGCAGCAAGGGACGCCTACCATCAGGATCACCTTGCCGCTTGGACGGCCCATATCATGCATCCAGACGGGCCATTTATTGCCCCCGCCCGGCCAGCCACACCACCCTCCTCACCGGATGATGCCAGCACCAGCTCGTGAGAGGACTGGAGGGGAGTACTTGACCTTTTACTTTTATTGCATACTATATTTTGTCCATTGAGGTCAATGTACGTCCTAAGTTTGGGGGGGGGGGTTACTTTCTGTTGCTACATTCATTGTTGTACTGATTTTGTTGCACTTTTCATTACTTTGCGTTATTTTTTTTTTCGATAGCCTTGCTTGTTTTAATTTTTCTCTATTCGTGAATTTTTCGTGCTTCTATTTGTGTAATACTGATGTTACGACACTGTTTTTATCTCTGAAGAAACGGTCGAGTTTTAGTTGCGTTGTAGTCAGTGATTTCTGTTTCTGCTTAGTATTCATTTAGATCCGAAATTTTTCTCGTGATTGTAGAGGTCTTGGCGGATAAGAGAGGATACATGCGTGTTTTAAAATCACCGTCGATACTCTTGGTTACATTTCTCGGTTAGTTAGTCGTCCAGTTACATTAGTCGTGTTGGCACTTAAAGTGAGTTTAGAGTCGGTCAGTTTTTCCCAAAAAGTCGAGCTATTTTTGTTCTATGAGGGGAAGTCTAGTAACCGGGGGTATTCACGTAACCCGTTGTTTACTCTCGCGTAAAACGACGACCCTGATTAGACTAGTGATTTAGAATTTTCGCATGTGCCAATGATAGGGAGCCTAGTAACCGGGGGTATTCACGTGACCCATTGTTTACTCTCGCGTAAAACAGCGACCTTGATTCGGACATGCGGGAACTAGCTATTCGAGTTGTTTCTCCGCTGTAGAGGGGAACTTAGTAACTAGAAGCATCCATGTGCCCCATGAATGTCTTTTACGTCAAACGGTTTCCCAATACATGAGAATGGAAGTTCCACCCTAGGATTATCCGATGAAACATCCCGAGATCCGAACCTAGTGGTCAACTCGAATCAATTTCTTGAGCATATATATATGAGGGAATACTGTCCGAGGATTATTTTTATGAAACTCGTGAAAATTTTGCCATTAGATTGTGGAACGGGGCGAATTTAGCTCGTTTATTTTAACCTTTCATATTGACGGTCGATTTGATTCACGTTTGTTAATCTTTGAGCAGGATTTTCTTCATGAACGAGTGATTAGGACTGAACTTGGTTTCTTTATGGAATCAGTGTTCTGAGTGTAGCTTGCTATTACGACACTCGTATTATTCAGAGAGAATTTCAGGATAGTATTGATTAGGTTGAATACTACGCGTCGCACGATGATTCACGACATTCTTTTGTTGAAATTAATTCTTTTTGCTTGAGGACAAGCAAAAGTTTAAGTTTGGGGGTATTTGTTAGGCGTATTTTTATACGCTTATTTATCATTATTTTTTATTATTTTGGAGAGTGAATTTGCTTAAATGAGCTTTTAATACCTTAATTCTGTATGTTTGTCAGGAGATTGGAGTCCGGAAGCTAAAACGAGGCGAAACGGGCGAAAACGGCAAATTTTGGCTGTGAGCCGCGGCACAAGGCAAGTGGGCCATGGCACAGGAAGGAAACCAGCAAGCACAGAGTAAACTGTACTCTGTGCCGCGGCACAGTCCAGGTGAGCCGCGGCACAGAGGAATTAAATGACGCCCAGGCATCAAGCTGAAGGCACTGTGCCACAGCACATATTTAGTGCGCCGCGGCACACTAGGCGGTTTTTGTATGTTCCGCGCGGATTTGGGCCGTTTCGAAGCCAGTTCTCGACCTACTCACACGGACGCGATTTGGAGACTGTGAAAAGCTATAAATAAGGGTTTAAGGCCCTAATCTTTTATCTTTTGATCTTTGGATCTTTGGGGAACTTGGAATTAGAGAATCGTGAGGAGACGGCAGAAGAGGAAGAGAAGCAGAAGACTTCAAGAGCAGAGGGCGGAAGCCGAAGAACGGAGGAATTCGAGCTTCATCTGCGTTTGATTTTCATGCTTCTATTTATTAATTCTGTATTTTCCTTTACTAGCATGTCACGCTAAAACCCTAATCTAGGATTTTGATGAAACCTACTTTTTGACGGATTTGCTTGAGATTATCTAATTAATTACCTTTTTGTTGAGTTTTCCCAATCGTGTTTAATGCTTTCAATTATCTGGTCAATAGTTGTATTGATTTAATCATTCAATAATCGGGAGAGGAGAATTGGTGAGGAACTATTGGTGAGGACCGTTTTATTCTGTGAGATAGGAATATACTCATAGGAACTACGTGGCCTTTTGGAGATTTTATGCTTTTTGCCTATTGACGAACTAATTCACCTAGGGATAGAGTGCGTTATTCGCCTTTAGAAAAATCTATTGACCTCGGGAGAGGCGGTAGAATATATTAGCAATCTCCCCCTTCAATAAATTGGGAAAATTATTTACTTCAAATAATCGAGAGTAAATTCGGATAAATCGAGGTCGATTCAGAATCCTAGACTTATTCATCATTTGATTCTCTTCCTTCAAGTTATTGTTTTTGCTGTTTAATCTTGTGTTAATTCTTTTAGTAATTAATCGCAAAACCCAAATTCGATTGTTCAAATAAAACTAGAATACATAAAAATCGGTAGTTAGTGATTCAGTCCTCGTGGGAACGATACTCACTCATTACTTTATTACTTGTAAACGATAACGTGCACTTGCGTGTAAGAAATATCGCAACACCCACCTGAAGGGAAGGAATAAAGAAACTCTATTTTCGGCCGTCACATTTGACGGGAACGAGCAAGTATTTCCTCTTGCAGTTGGTCTCGGTCCGATAGAGAACGACGAGTCATGGACTTATTTTCTGTATAACCTACATAGATGCTACAATCCGATGGAAGATTTACTGATTGTGAGTGACCAACATAAGAGCATTCAGAATGCTGTTCGAGCCGTCTATCCGAATGCATTCCACGGGTTGTGCTATCACCATCTTGCAAAAAATCTGACCTCCTACGGTGCGCATGCTATAGGACTCTTTAGAGTTGCTGCCTACACGCATCGTGAAGAAGTTTTTGAAAACTACTTTTCGAAACTACATATCGAAAGCCCTAATGGGGCTCACAGGCGCCTTTCTGAAATTGGGCCACATAGGTGGGCTAGGTCGAAGTGTCCGGTACGACGCTATAACTTCTTGACATCCAATGCTGTTGAATGCTTTAATAATCGTATTGTGGGCGAGGCGTTTACCTGTTTGCTCGTTACTTGAGATATTTTGCCTAATTTTAGAGAATTGGGTTGATGAGAAGCGGGGAGAAGCTACATCAAGAGACCATGAGTTGACAATGCACACTTTTGAAAAGCTTTCTAACTCTGTGCAAGCCAGTCTGACTCTTACCATTCGAGCTACCACCCCACTTGTTTATAAAGTCGAAGAAAACAAAGTTTCTTATGAGGTCGACCTTCGAACATGGACATGTTGTTGTCGTGAGTTTGATTTAGATCAGATTCCAGGTCGTCATGCCATTGCCGCTATAAGGTAATTGTCTATGCTGTCGTGTACACATGGTCATGGCCATTCAATGTTTTTGTCTATGCTGTTGTGTGCACACGTTCATGGTCGTGCCCACGGTCGTCGGACGCTCACGGTCATGGTCACGGTCACGATCGTGGGCATGCGGGTGCTGTCGGACGCTCACGGTCGTGCCCACGGTCATGGCAGAATGCACACGATCGTAACCCACGATCGGCACGATCGTAACCGACGATGGGCACGATCGTAACCCACGATGGGCACGATCGTAACCCACGATGGGCCCGATTGTAACCCACGATGGGCCCGATCGTAACCCACGATGGGCCCGATCGTAACCCACGATGGGCACGATCGTAACCCACGATCACCATGATCGTAACCCACGATCGCCATGATCGTAACCCACGATGGGCACGATCGTGTTATGCCATCGTGTGCAAAACAGGGCTGGTCTGGATTTATCCTACACCTCATCAATATCAAAAATACATTATCCTATACAACATCCTTTACATAATTGCTTATTGTAACAGGCGCGCCGGCAATGGTTTGTCCGTGTATGATTTTGTTAGTCGTTATTTCAAGCAACAAGGCCTTAGAGAGACTTATAAGGAGCATATTAGTCCCATCCCACATCCTGATGAGTGGAATGTCCAACCGGAGATCTCATCCATCGTTTGCGTACCTACAGAGGGGGTACGACAAGCCGGCCGACCAAGGATGAGTCGCGCACGGTCCGCTGTTGAAAATTTGCCCGCAGGTTGACGGCCTCAGGTGTGCGGTAGGTGTAAAGGAACCGGCCACAATAGAAAATCTTGCAAAGCATTCATTCCCATAGGTGGTGTGGATTTGAATATCCCTGAAGAAACTCAAGGAATGGATGAACAAACGAGGCAAAGGCGCCGGCACAAGAAGAGGTGTAGCATTTCCGTAATGATGACCATGACATAAGGGGATGTCCATACCATGAAACTTAAATTGCTTATGTATTTTTATATTTTGTGACTTACTAGCAACAATCATGTGGTGATATTTTGATCCTCGATGGACCATGTATTGATTCAGTATTCTGTTTATTAGTTGAAATGCATAATTTTGTGTCTATTTTCTTTATCTTTGAATTGAAATTTAAGTGTTCAGTGATGTAAAGCAAATAAAGGTGATTATGGAGCCAAACATTAACCATAACAAAGTAGCTCACTTTAAAGAGCAATATTTAAAAAGTTGTTGATTGAATTAACATAATATGTTGTATATCATGTATAGTCTATCTGTTCTCAGTGTATTAGTTCGTACGGATAAGTTCATCATCTGGATGAAATATCTCATATACTAATGAATTACAACGAAATGACAAATACGAGTTTGTATAAGAAGCTATATAGTAATTAATGTTTGAACAAGCAATTTTTGAATCACAAAACATCTTTCTAGATAACACAATAAATCAAATTGGCAAAAATACCAAAAGTTTATATGCACACGATGGGACACACGGTCGTGTCCACGATGGGACACACGATCGTGTGCACAAGAACATAAAAAATTTTCACCAATTTCTCAAATTACTCGTCAATTTAGGTGTTGTTACTTATATATTAACAATTATTTGTTAACGATTGATGGATTCAAATTAAATACTCGCAAGTGTACGAATCGCTCTTGTAGTAAGCGGCAAGTAACTCCGAGGTCGATCTCTCGAGGAATTGGAAACGGTTTAAAATTCGATAATGTTCGGCAAATAGTCGAATGAACAAAAGTAAATTAATTTAAAATACATCATTGGTTGATTATGATTACAATTACTAATGCACAAAATTTAAATTGAACTAAGTGATAACAACACCAATTTGATAGTCGGATAAATGAGAGATAACAATAATGAGATTAATATGGGAATTTAGAGTCACCGACACACACGTAATCAATTATTAGTTCCGATACTCAAATAAATAAGGTTAGGAATTATCGATTGCTCACGATTAAAAGAAATCCGTTTGATGGCGGAAATTCTAAAAATCACGATTGTTCTCAACGAAAATTAAGGGATACTCTTTTGATGGGGACGAAACCCTAGCTAACAATCAATTAACCGACTACTTTTGATGAGGTAAATCGTTAAAAGATCACGCGAAAAAGCTCGAGAACATTCACAATCGTTTCTTTCGGGTCGTTTGATGGCGAACACCGATAAAAACCCTCGATTCAAATAATAATAACAACAATGAAAAAGGTTTGATGATCTAATTCAAAAGTTCTTAAACGAAGAATGAACAAGAGGAACAATCCCAAACTTTTATCCGGAAAATCAAAAGGAACTAACAATCAAAAACATGTGTGTGGCTATATCTAAAAACCCATATGAAGTGTTTAGCCACACATGATTAATTCAACAACAATAATGGAAATTGAAGAACAAAACATGGTAAAAACTTCCCTTGTAAATGCCGAAATCGAATTCCCGATGAAGGTTTGATGATCTTCTTACAAGAACTCACAACAAATTTATACAAGGAATTATTATATCTCACAAAAGTATTTTTCCCACTCCAAGAACACACAAGGAAGATGATGAAAATCTCTCTCCCACTTTTTTGGTGTTTTTCCTCCCTAATCTTGTGTTTTTCCACAAAATATCTTCTTCACAAGACAAGCACACCTCTCAAGGGGTCACTCCACTTTGTTTTATAGCCAAAAAATCAAGACAAAGGCTTAAAAGTATGCAAAAATGTCAAGGAAAGTGACATGAACCAAAAACTGGCACGGCCCGTGTCCTGGGACACGGCCGTGTCGCACTACGCTGAATAACGAAAAAGGTAACTGTCTTGAGACTCGGCCGTGTTGTACTGCGCCAGGAAGTGTAAATGGCCGATAGTGACTCGGCCGTGTCCCAAAAGACACGGTCGAGTCATTCCCTTCTGGAAAATGAAATTCTTGCTGGAATGAGACCCAGCCGTGTCCTGTGACACGGCCGAGTTACCTGATGTGGCTCGAGTCGCCTGGTGCAGCCTAGTTGAGTCGTCTGGTGCAGCCAAGTCCGGTTTTTGGTCTTCTTCGGCTAGATCCTTCGTTCTTGTATCAATTCACCTCGGATTTTAGCATATGATATACCGTTTCGAAGCTAATTTCACGAGGAATTTATATCAAAGGAGAATACATCTCGATTCGGAGTGGAGATTCTGGGATTTAGGAGATTTGACCGATACTGCTTAAATCTTTCGTCGTTTTAGGCCCCGTTTTAGCTTTTGATCGTCATAGACTCCAATATTAGCTATGAAAGCGCATATTTCACCACAATCTTCGCTTGGCTAACTATAAATTAAAAACACACATACCACGCATAAAAGAGAACAAAAATACTAAAAAGCAAACAAAAATACGACTAGAAAGAACAGAATGAGTCGATCAAGAATCGACTCATCAAACCCCCCCAAACTTGAACTTTGATCGTCCCGAGCAAATCACTTTAAAATAACCATTCTGAAAAGGGGAACTCAACTGTTAAAATACCTCAAAGGATCTCTTCGAAAATTTCATCAATTCTCACAAGTAAAATAAGTCGAGTTCTACAAAGTTTTCAAACCTCCGGGGTGCTTCCTTAACATCATAGTCCATACTTGGTAATATAAACCTCACTGGTCAAGTGTATTCGCTCACTCTCAAAGTGATATGGATAAGTATAAGCTCGGAACTTATTCAATGAAATAAGGAACCCCATAGGCTTGCCAATCGTCTTAATCTCTACCACTGTTTTGTGTATGCAAAAATTTTGTGAATCAACATGGGCATTACTCGGCTTGAAATGTAGGCTTTGGTCCGGCCGGGATATATATGGCTAAAGTAACTTGACTCGAGCAATTTTTAGAATTTAAATCACCATAGTCGCTTTAGAAGCTCAGGCTTTGAGATTTGCTTCTTTCATCCCCTTAATTATGAACCACTTGTAACAAGCACTATCGGAAGTGAAAAACGCAGCGTCATACCCTCCCTCCTTATTGCTCCGATATATATATATATATATATATATATATATATATATATATATATATATTGGCTTGGGTTGGGTTGTTTTAGGATCCGTTTTACGCGAATGTAAACGATGGGTCACATGAATACACCCGGTTACTAGGATCAAAATATACGCAACTACTTCCAAGCATACTCATATCTAAGGGATCCGTTTTACGCGAATGTAAACGATGGGTCACATGAATACACCCGGTTACTAGGTTCCCAAAAATAGCGGAGTAATTATTTTCACCAATTCAACACTCCCGACAATATATATGGCACCCAATGTCACCACAATCTTTGCATCCTCGTCAAAAATATTTCTAATTGTTCAAGTAGGGATCGAAGGATTATAGTAACTGAAAGCTCGATATGTGGTTTAACAATGAAATAGACAATGACCTCAATTGGGTTTATTTAAGAAATGATCAAATGTCGGGTTGGCCAAAATCGAAGGGTAAAGATCAAAGGCGCCAAAAATCATTTTCACTCAATTTGCACACACACACCAGTGGTTTTAAACAAGATACCAAGGCAAGTTCTAGAGTTTTAAATCAAGAATGAAACACTCGACAATGAAACTTGCATTTAAGAAAATGCACGAAGGCTCAATAGCTCACAAGTAGGTTTGCTCATACTTCCAAGATATTAAAACCACTTATTCAATTTCACACCCATTTCGATTATCAACAATTTTTCCTCAACAAATTATTCTCGATTTGTATATCAGAACAACGAAATAAATCCCGAGGCATTCCAAAAAAATACACACTTCAAAGTTTTCTTCAAGTTTGCGAAATAAACACACCAAGTAAAAACACACCAAGTAAAAACACACCACAAATAAGTGCAAAATGTTCAAAACACACCAAAAATAATCAAACAAGCAAAATAAAAAAAATCGAGAGTAATGAAGTATTTCTTCACCGACCCCCCCCCCCCCCAAACTTGAATTAAAGAATATACGAACGAAGGGGGTATAATATTTAAAGAAAAGAATTTCATTGGTCAAGAAATACTTACGACCGGTTTACTGCTCGGGCGGAGGGAAGTGGCCTTGCTGGACATGCCAATCGACCATTCGTCTCACAAGAGACAATATCTGGCGTCGCTCCTGTCTAGCCTCCTCTCGGTCCCGTCTAGCCTCCTCTCGGTAGGCTTCGAATTCCTCCCTCAATGAGGGGCGCGATGGGGCACGTCCAATTTCGGCCCGCCTTGACATCTCGGGCCGATCTCTCGTGATTTCTTCCTCTTCTTCTTCACTCTCTTCTTCCTCGTCATCCGGGCCTCTTTCATAAGCTTCCTCCTCCTCCATCCTCTCGGCTCTATCCTCATCATCCGTAATGCGCCTAGGTCGAACGTTTGGCCAACAAATGTGACTGGGAGCTGCCGGCTGCCCACCGTGCCCGACGGTGTGCCTCCGTAGCCATTTGAAGATTTCCCATATCCCGAATATTATTTATGGTTGTCAAAGGTGGATTTTGGAGGAGGAAATGGTCGTTATCCGTCTGCATGAAGACCATGCGATGTTCGTAGTTCAGGATATTCATCACTTTCATCACGGAGATTGAGAGAAGCATATTTCCAGGAAGGGGGGGTCCTCTGGGCTAATGAAATACCGAAGTGTAGTGCGATAGGGGTAATCAAACCCCCTATCCATATATCCCCCTTGGGTTTTGTCGCGACATCCTCAAAATGCTCCGCTACCATGGCCCCGGTTGCTGGAATCGAGTCGTCGAGCATATGAGTCAGGATATACAACTCCCGCAGTGAAATTGGCCCGGTTTCCTTTCGGCCATATATTGTATTCGCAACCACCTTGTGTAAGTATCTGAGCACGGGATTGCGAATATTCGATCCTTTTGCCGATCTTGCCATGTAATATCGCGCCTCACTACCCGGGTATTCTACCATGGCCCTCCAGTAAGTTTCACAAGCGAACCGATTTATCGGGTAATGGCCCTCGTGTCTTGCATGATATATTTCCTCCAACTGGACGATAGTCAGTGTCTCTTCGTTGTTGTTGATCCGGAATGTCATTTCGGACGGTTCTCTGGTTACCGGATCTCTTCTTACAGTTAGAGTGCTTAGAAACTCCATCGTTAGACACCTATATGTCGGTCATCGTTGAGTCATCATCCACGCCCAATGCACTCTTCCAAGGAATTTCATTACATCTTCCCTTATCCCCATTGCATTCATGCATTCGTCATCGGTCCATCTTGTAGGGAGCATTTTTTCTCCCAAGCATTTCCCACCTCTCATATTGCGTTTCCGGTAGATTGATTCCATAAGATTAGGGTTTCCACAGCCCTTTGAATAGTCCTTCTTACCGGCTGCACTTGTTCCCCGCCATTCCTACCCCTTCCGCGTTGAGCATTTCCACGTTCTCTTCCTCGTGCCATTTCTGCAAAAATTTAATCTATCATTATCCAAGTATTTCAGAACGTATCCCTCCCCCAAACTTATATCAAGCAATAAAATTCCCCCTATCGATCAAAACGTCTCCCAAGCAAAATTATCGTTTAAATTCATCATCTTTATCATGGAAAACTATCTCTTAATTACAAAAATTTTCAATCGATAAATTTAATCATCAATACATGAAGAATTATTCAAAACCCCCAAATTTCATCAACTTCAATCTACTCAAGAACCCTAGATAATTGAGGGTTATCGATTCAAATCATCATAGCATGTTCATAACAAAGAATAATCATCAAAAACATTAGAATCATACCTTGATATCAGAGAATTTGAAGAAAGAAAGAAAATTAAACCCTGGTCCAAATTCGTCCGAGTTGCTCCTCAGATGAGTGAAATTGGTTGAAAGATGATGATTATATAGTTGATTCTTGTATCTCTTCTTGATTTTGCATAAAATTTCTTTAAAAACGAAAAGAAAAATCGATACTGCAGCAGCTAGGGTTCGCAGGTTTCGCAGGGAGGAAGAAAGATAAAAGTTGGAGAAGGTAAAATTGGGGAAACGGCCGTGTTTCCTTTTTATACTGACCGACTGACACGGCCGAGTTGAATATGACACGGTCGTGTCGTGCTGTGCGTAATAACTCAAAACCTTCTGTCGGCCGACTCGGCCGTGTCCTACGACACGGTCGTGTCGTGCTATCACGGAAATCCAATTCTTGCTGTATTGAGGCCCGACCGTGTCCTCTGACACGGCCGTGTCGTCCTGTTCGAAATAAACAAATTCTTACTGTTTTGAGGCCCGACCGTTTCCAATGGCAACTCGGCCGTGTCCTTCCTCTCCATATTATTAGTTTCTGAAAACGTACTGGTTTCCTGCAATTTTAATTCCCACAGTTGAACCGGTCAGTTTTGAATCGGATAAAAACAAACAAGGAAAATAAATGCGAAAAACAAAAGACAAAAAAAATCTAACTAAAACGTTGGGTTGCCTCCCAAGTAGCGCTTTTTTATAGTCATTAGCTCGACTTCTTCCCACTGCTCAAGCTTCAACGTCGTGCACCTCTATGCACTCGAACGCATTGATTTCTTCGGTTCATCCGAAATACGGCTTCACTCTATGCCCATTTACTTTAAAATGCTCGTTCTTCCGAGGATCAAGAAGTTCAACCGCTCCGTGCGGCCATACTTTAACGACTTTGAACGGTCCGCCCCATCACGATACCAATTTTTCGGGCATAAGTTTGAGACGGGAGTTATGTAGCAAAACATCCATACCGGGTTCGAGAGATTTACGAACGATACGCTTATCATGATACCGTTTTGTTCGTTCTTTGTAGAGTTTAGCGTTTTCGTACGCCTCATATCGCATCTCATCAAGCTCGTTTAAATGCAAAAGTCGTTCCTCGCCCGCCTTTTCTTGATCTAAATTGAGCGCTTTGATTGCCCAATACGCCTTGTGTTCTAGCTCAACGGGTAGATGACATGCTTTCCCAAATGCTAGGCGATACGGACTCATTCCGATTGGAGTTTTGTAGGCCGTGCGGTATGCCCATAAAGCGTCATTCAACTTTAATGCCCAGTCTTTTCTTGTTGGTTTTACCGTCTTTTCGAGCACTGCCTTTATTTGCCGATTGCTTACTTCTACTTGCCCGGAAGTTTGTGGATGGTACGCTGTTGCGACCTTATGCATCACATTGTACTTCTTAAGCAAGCCTGTAAGTTGTTTATTGCAAAAATGCGTGCCTCTGTCGCTGATTACGGCCCTAGGCGTCCCGAACCTGCAAAAAATCACATCCCTAAAAAATTGCAAACCACGTTAGCATCGTTAGTTCGGGTTGGAATTGCTTCCACCCATTTAGAGACGTAGTCTACAGCAACTAGAATATACTCAAAACCATGGGAAATTGGAAAAGGACCCATAAAATCCACTCCCCAAACATCGAAAAGTTCCACAACAAGGTTGTTTGTCAACGGCATCTCATTCCTTTTGCTTATATTCCCCGTTCGTTGACAACGATCGCAACTCTTGCAATGGAAATAGGCATCCTTAAACAATGTTGGCCAGTAGAATCCCGATTGAAGGACCTTGTGAGCCGTTTTCTTTGCGCTAAAATGTCCTCCACAGTGCAACTCATGGCAAAATAACAATATGCTCTCGTGCTCTTCCTCCGGGACACAACGTCGGAATATCTGATCAGGCCCCAGCCTGAATAAATAGGGCTCGTCCCAAAAGTAATGCCTGCACATGGAAACGAACCTCTTCTTCCCTTGATAGGTTAAGTCGGGCTGCAAAACACCACTAACAATGTAATTGACAATATCAGCATACCAAGGTGTCCTTGTTACATCGAATAATTGCTCATCGGGGAAAGTTTCAACAATTGGCAAATGATTATCAAGCTTAAAATTATCACCTTCGGTTAGCCTAGATAGATGGTCGGCCACTACGTTTTCCGACCCCTTTTTATCTTTGAATTCCAAATCAAATTCTTGCAGCAAAAGAACCCACCGAATCAATCTTGGTTTTGCATCGGATTTTGTAGTAAATATTTCAATGCGGCGTGATCCGTATGCACAATCACCTTTGAGCCAACCAAGTAGGATCGAAATTTGTCTAAAGAAAATACAACGGCTAAAAATTCTTTTCGGTGGTGGTGTAATTAGCTTTGAGCTTCATCGAGCGTTTTACTCGCATAGTAAATCACGTGGAAGAATTTATTCACTCTTTGCCCCAAAACGGCACCTATAGCAAAGTCAGACGCATCACACATAATTTCAAAAGGGAGAGACCAATCGGGAGCGACAACAATCGGTGTTGAAGTTAACTTTTCTTTCAAAGCGTTGAAACCGACTAAACATTCCTCGGTAAAATCAAATTTAGCATCTTTGCACAAAAGGTTACTCAAAGGGCGGGCAATTTTGAAAAATCTTTAATAAAACGCCTATAAAACCCGGCATGCCCTAAAAAGCTTCGAACCTCTTTGACACAAGAAGGTGGGGGTAATTTAACAATCAAATCGACTTTAGCCTTATCAACCTCCATTCCTTTATTGGAAACCATATGACCTAGAACAAGACCTTGTTTTACCATAAAATGACTCTTTTCCCAACTAAGTGTAAGATTACACTCAATACATCGTTCTAGCACAATAGTCAAATTATTTAAACAATCATCGAAAGTGGTTCCAAATATAGAGAAGTCGTCCATGAATACCTCGATGGATCTTTCTAACAAGTCGGAGAATATAGATAGCATGCACCTTTGAAAAGTAGCGGGGGCATTGCAAAGACCAAACGGCATCCTCCTAAAGGCAAAAGTGCCAAAAGGGCAAGTGAAAGTGGTCTTCTCTTGATCTTCCGGAGCAATAGGAATTTGATAGAAACCTGAAATACCATCTAGAAAACAGTAATAATCATGCCCAGCTAAACGTTCCAACATTTGATCAATGAAAGGTAGAGGAAAATGATCCTTTTTTGTTACGGCATTTAATTTCCGGTAATCAATGCACATCCTCCAACCGGTTACCGTTCTAGTGGGCACCAATTCATTTTTATCGTTACGAACCACCGTTATTCCAGATTTCTTAGGCACTACATGCACAGGACTCATCCACTTACTGTCGGATATCGGGTAGATGACTCCGACATCTAGCAATTTTATAACTTCCTTTTTCACAACTTCCTGCATGTTCGGATTCAAACGCCTTTGAGGTTGCCTATCCGGTTTAACATTTTCCTCAAGAATTATTTTATGCATGCACCTAACCGGACTTATTCCCTTGATATCGGAAATACTCCACCCAATCGCTTCTTTTAACTTAGTTAGAACTTCTACTAATTTGTTTTCTTGCAAAGGAGTTAATTCGGAAGAGACAATTACAGGGTAAGTGTCACTTTTGCCTAAGAAAACATATTTAAGATGTGTCGGAAGTTCTTTCAATTCAAGTTGGGGTGGGGTGATTTCAACGGGCTCCTCAAATTTTAATTCCAACGGTATCTTAAAACCGTCAACTTCATCAATTATTTCGGAATTATCTAATAACGCAACATATCTTTCAATTTCTAGATTATTAAGCCCCACATCATTCTCAACGGTTAGAGCATCATGCAACGTGTCACCTACATCATCATGAAAATATATATCATCAACCAAAGAATCAATGCAATCAACAAAATTCACATCATGGGAAGCATAAATATGAGAAGGGATAGGAGATGAACCGAACACGTTGATTTCCACGGTTTCGCCCAAGACGGTCATGGTGACCTTTCCTTCATCAACATCGACGATTGTTTTTGTTGTATGCATGAACGGCCGTCCTAGAAGTATTGTCCCTTCATTTTCGCTTGTCCCGAAATCGCTCATCTCCAAGATAACAAAATCGGCCGGAATCACCAACTTGTCCACTTGCACTAATAGGTCTTCAATGACTCCTTTGGGGTATTTCACCGACCTATCCGCCATTTGAAGAGTCATTCTTGTCGGTTTTATTCCCCCGAGTCCAAGCCTCAAATAGGTCGAGTATGGCATGAGATTCACACTTGCCCCCAAATCTAGCATCCCACGAGCAACTCTCTTGTCTCCCATAGTAATGTCGATCATAAAACTTCCGGGATCGCCTTTCTTTTGACCCCTTGCTTCTACCTCGTAGAGCACTACTTTCTCGTTCCCATTGTATCTTCTATTGTTCGAGGTCAACTCTTTGAAAAATTTTGTATAAGCGGGAATGTTCTTCACAACATCCAAAAGAGGTAAGTTGACATGAACCTTCGAAAGCATGTCGTAGATTTCGGAAAATTGCTCGTCTTGCTTTGCTTTTCTCATACGGCTCGGGAAAGGAATTGGTGGCTTATATGGTTGAGCGGATTTGTGAAGCTTGGAAGTTGAAGTTGCTTCGTCTATTTTCTCTTCTTGATTTCCCGACTCGTCTTCTTTCTCATCGCCTCTTTCTTTTACTTCGGAATTAACTTCTTTATTAATCACTTTACCACTTCGGAGAGTGGTAATGGCTTGAGCTTGCTCGGGTTGACTCGGTAGTTTACCCCTTTCTTGTCTACGTGCCTCGGTAGCAAGTTGCCCAATTTGGACCTCCATTTTCTTCATCGAAGCTTCTAAAGATTCGAACCTTTTATTGTTCTCCTCTCGGTTTTCCTTGCTCTCCTTAATGAATGCCGCTATACTCTCCTCAAGAGAGTTTCTTTGTGGTGGAGGTGGTTCACTTCGCGTTGGTTGTTGGGCTCGGTTTCCTCCGTTGTATTGAGCTTGGGCGTTTGTGTCGTATGGCACCGGGTTGTTGTTTCTCCATGAGAAATTCGGATGATTTCTTAGCCCAGGATGATAAGTATTTGGGAGAGGTACATTTCTTGCGTTTCCGCCATAATTATTTCTCCTCTCTTCCCATTCGGGCCTTCCCGTGCTTTGCCCCATAGCCCAATTAACTTGTTCGGTTTGTTCTCCTGGAAAAGTATGAGGGAATGAATTGGCATCATGTCCGGGTGCTCCGCAAATCTCGCAAAGTCGTGAGCTAGAAGGTTTATTTTGAGTCTTGAGTTGTCTTATTTCATTTGTCAACTCATCGATTTTAGATTGCATCTCGTCCTTCTCGCTCACTTGGTGCACGGCTCCCCTACGAACACGTACACTTTTTTGTTGAGAATTTGCTCCCAATGTTTCATACACGTCATATGCTTGTCTCTCCGTCAAACCCCAAAACGAACCACCGGCTGCATTATCTACCGCTCCTTGGCAATATTGAGTCAATCTGTCATAGAAGAATTGATTGAGTAGTTGAAGCGGATAGTGATGGTGTGGGCATTGAATGAGTAGCATTTTGAATCGGTCCCATGCTTCGTGAAATGCCTCTCCGTCTTGTTGTCCAAAAGTTGAGATTTGAGTTCTCAATTGCGTCGTTTTTGAATGGGAGAAGTACTTGGTAATGAATTTATCGTAAACTTCATCCCATGTTCTTAGTGATCCGGGCGCCAAAGTCATCAACCATTGTTTCGCCCCGTCCTTGAGTGTATAAGGGAAACACTTCATTCGTAGTTGATCCTCGCTCAACCCATTCAATGGGAAGTTATCAATCGCCACATAGAAATCTCGGATGAATGATAACGGATCCTCTCGTGCTAATCCGTGAAATGAGGGCAATTGCTCGATGTGAAATCCGCTTATGTGGTAGTTCCTTGCGGCCGGTGCTAATTGGATGCATGAAATGGCGGTGTTCACTACGGGCTTTGCATAGTCCCTCATAAGATGTTCGATCGGAGGTTGTTGCGGCATGTTATAGTTCGCCTCCATCCCATATTGAGGTCCGGGATAATAATTCGCTCCATATTGCATTCCGACGGGTGGTTGTCTCGGATAAAAGTACCTCCCTTGTTGAGCTTCCGGTATCCCTTGATTGCGCCCAACATTATCATATCTCGGAAACCTTGGTTGACGAATTTCTTCCTCATCTATATTTTCTGCAACATTCTCAACCCTTGGTTGACGAGTGTTTTCTTCTTGGATCAAAAGTCGCTCTTCAAGGTCCGGATTCACCTCGTCGTTTGCCATTGATGTTGTGGCCATTATTTTTGGTGCTCTAATTCTTTGAACTTCGTCTATTGGTGGAAGAATCGGGTTACCCAACGATCTCCTACCAAGCATAAACAAAGGAAGTAAGAGCGAATTTTATCGAAATAGTATTGATCAAGAATAGCAATTCAACTATCATTAAAACAAGATTAAAAATTAAACGCCAATTCCCCGGCAACGGCGCCAAAAACTTGATGGATTCAAATTAAATACTCGCAAGTGTACGAATCGCTCTTGTAGTAAGCGGCAAGTAACTCTGAGGTCGATCTCTCGAGAAATTGGAAACGGTTTAAAATTCGATAATGTTCGGCAAATAATCGAATGAACAAAAGTAAATTAATTTAAAATACATCATTGGTTGATTGTGATTACAATTACTAATGCACAAAATTTAAATTGAACTAAGTGATAACCAATTTAATAGTCGGATAAATGAGAGATAACAATAATGAGATTAATATGGGAATTTAGAGTCACTGACACACACGTAATCAATTATTAGTTCCGATACTCAAATAAATAAGGTTAGGAATTATCGATTGCTCACGATTAAAAGAAATCCGTTTGATGGCGGAAATTCTAAAAATCACGATTGTTCTCAACGAAAATTAAGGGATACTCTTTTGATGGGGACGAAACCCTAGCTAACAATCAATTAACCGACTACTTTTGATGAGGTAAATCGTTAAAAGATCGCGCGAAAAAGCTCGAGAACATTCACAATCGTTTCTTTCGGGTCGTTTGATGGCGAACACCGATAAAAACCCTCGATTCAAATAATAATAACAACAATGAAAAAGGTTTGATGATCTAATTCAAAAGTTCTTAAACGAAGAATGAACAAGAGGAACAATCCCAAACTTTTATCCGGAAAATCAAAAGGAACTAACAATCAAAAACATGTGTGTGGCTATATCTAAAAACCCATATGAAGTGTTTAGCCACACATGATTAATTCAACAACAATAATGGAAATTGAAGAACAAAACATGGTAAAAACTTCCCTTGTAAATGCCGAAATCGAATTCCCGATGAAGGTTTGATGATCTTCTTACAAGAACTCACAACAAATTTATACAAGGAATTATTATATCTCACAAAAGTATTTTTCTCACTCCAAGAACACACAAGAAAGATGATGAAAATCTCTCTCTTTCCCACTCTTTTGGTGTTTTTCCTCCCTAATCTTGTGTTTTTCCACAAAATATCTTCTTCACAATACAAGCACACCTCTCAAGGGGTCACTCCACTTTGTTTTATAGCCAAAAAATCAAGACAAAGGCTTAAAAGTATGCAAAAATGTCAAGGAAAGTGACATGAACCAAAAAGTGGCACGGCCCGTGTCCTGGGATACGGCCGTGTCACACTACGCTGAATAACGAAAAAGGTAACTGTCTTGAGACTCGGCCGTGTCCCATGACACGGCCGTGTTGTACTGCGCCAGGAAGTGTAAATGGCCGATAGTGACTCGGCCGTGTCCCAAAAGACACGGTCGAGTCGTTCCCTTCTGGAAAATGAAATTCTTGCTGGAATGAGACCCGACCGTGTCCTGTGACACGGCCGAGTTACCTGATGTGGCTCGAGTCGCCTGGTGCAGCCTAGTTGAGTCGCCTGGTGCAGCCAAGTCCGGTTTTTGGTCTTCTTCGGCTAGATCCTTCGTTCTTGTATCAATTCACCTCGGATTTTAGCATATGATATACCGTTTCGAAGCTAATTTCACGAGGAATTTATATCAAAGGAGAATACATCTCTATTCGGAGTGGAGATTCTGGGATTTAGGAGATTTGACCGATACTGCTTAAATCTTTCGTCGTTTTAGGCCCCGTTTTAGCTTTTGATCATCATAGACTCCAATATTAGCTATGAAAGCGCATATTTCACCACAATCTTCGCTTGGCTACCTATAAATTAAAAACACACATACCACGCATAAAAGAGAACAAAAATACTAAAAAGCAAACAAAAATACGACTAGAAAGAACAGAATGAGTCGATCAAGAATCGACTCCTCAACGATACACTTATTTAAAAAGTTATTGATTGAATTAAGACAATATATTGCATATCATGTGTAGTCTATCTGTTCTCAGTGTATTAGTTCGTACGGATAAGTTCATCATCTGGATGAAATATCTCATATACTAATGAATTACAACGAAATGACACATACGAGTTTGTATAAGAAGCTATATAGTAATTAATATTTGAACAAGCAATTTTTGAATCACAAAACATCCTTCTAGATAACACAATAAATCAAATTGGCAAAAATACCAAATTATCTGTGTTATTATTTTTGGCGAAAAATCAAAGGAACGGCGCCGTTGCCGGGGGACATAATAAAAAAGGATGTTGTATCGAAACTGTGAGTCGACTATATTTTGGTACTTAGTGAAATCAGTCCTCGAGGGAACAATACTTTACTTATCACTTTATTACTTGTTGACACCGTGCACTTGCGGCATATTGTGAGGGATTTTCCCACACAATAAAAATATCGTGGTCACTTTATATGTTGACACAATAAATATATGTTTTGGTCACTTTATTAAGTCGACTATATTGTGAGTCTCTTTATTTTTATTATGTTTTCCTTTGAGTATCGTGGCCCTTGGCATTTCATAAATTTCGATGTTCTTAATAATTTGCCAAATAGGGTCGGTCAGCCCCCTCCCCCAAAACAAAAGACCATGCTTGAACAATGTGTAGACGTTCTCAAAAATCCTGATAGTACTCTTTTTGAGCTAGAATGTGCACGTCGTGGTCTTTAGATTCACTATGGTTGTATTCCAGCTCATATATTTAGTAGTGAAGTTGAGGGGGAGGTTGAGAAGAAAGACATGCTAAGTTTTAGGGTCGATCCCCCAGCACCCGATAATTACATAAAGTGTGATGAGCCTATAGAAGAAGTTATCATTGATGATGTTTCCAAAGAAATTTCATTAAATTGTCATCAAACTTCGACTAATAAGGTGAACACTTTTGTGCCAAAAATTTTATTAACGGTGCCGCGCATAATCTTTCCTAAATCCATAATGGGAGAGATTGACCCCTTTACTTCTGATTTTGTTGAGGCTGATTCTTCGAGTTTTAATGAGGTTGTTCATGATAAGTCTTTATTATTTACCCATTCGAACTCTGCTTATTTTTTCATGCCTTATCATTATTATATTCTTCCATCATTTTTTGGTTGCCCACATAATTATTCTTACTCATTGTTTTCGGCAACCGGGCATGAACCAAAGCCTCCCTTATGGAATAAGAGGCTTATAGATTGCAAGAAGGGGGCATTTGGCAATCTCCCTAGAAAAAAGCCACGTTAAACTCTTTTTGCCACGTCGTGCTCAAGACGTAAAATAGAGTGCTTGATGGGAGGCAACCCATCATTTTTACTTGCTTTCTAGTTAGTTGTTTTTATTTGATTTTTCGGTTTTAATTTTTCTTTGTTTTGTTATTTCGTTTGGATTCGTGTATTCTTGTTGGCCCTTATTTCTCTAATATTTTTATATAACCCCAATGAGTTATTATTCTTCATATTCTAGTCTTTCTTGATTTAATGTCTATTGTTATCTCATGACTAGAGACTAAGTTTGGGGGTCCCTCGTGATTCTGAGCGTTATTTGAAGTATGGATTGACCGATGTTTCCACTCAGGCATGTGCTGGCTTCCAAGAAGACATTTGGAATAAGTTTCACTTTTCCTTATCTCTTTTATTTTCACATGAGTTGTTATTGTTGATGATGTTATGTGTAGTGGAATTGATTTTCTTGCTTATAAATTGCGATTGCTTTATTGTCCTTGCATGTTGTTGATGATTTTGTTCAAAAACGTGATTTTTTCGTGAATTTTTCATGCTTCCATGTGTTAAACTGATGTTACGATACTGATTTCCCTTGGAAGAAACGGTTGACTTTTGGTCGAGTTGTATTCATCGATTTCTGTTTCTGTTGAGTATTCACTTAGGTCCGAAATTTTATCGTTTTTGTAGAAATCTTAGCAGATTAGAAAGGAGACATACGTGTTTTTAAATCGCCGCCTATACATTTGGTTATTCTTTTTGGTTAGCTAGTCGTCCAGTAACATAAGTCGTGTGGGCACTTCAATTGAGTTTAGAGTCAGACAGTTCTCCCAAAAAGTCGAGATATTATACATGATCTATGATGGGGAGTTTAGTAACCAGGGGTATTCACGTGACCCGTTGTTTACTCTCGCGTAAAACGACGACCCTGAATAGATTAATAATTTAGAAATATTGCATTACCGATTATGGGAAGCCTAGTAACCGGGGGTATTCACGTGACCCGTTGTTTACTCTCGCGTAAAACAGCAACCTCGACATGCGGGAATTGCTATTCGAGTTTTTCTACGCTGTAGAGGGGGGCTTAGTAACTAGAAGCATCCATGTGCCCCATGAGTGTCTTTTACATCAAACGGTTCCCCAATACATGAGAATGGTAATCCACCCTAGGATCATCCCGAAGAAATATCCCGAGAGCCGAAGCCTAGTGGTTAAGTCGAATCATATTATTGATCATACATAAGGGAATGCTGTCCTAAGAGTAATTTTGATAATGAAACTCTTGAATTTTGCCACTAGACTCTGGGACCGGGCGAATTGGCTTGTTTAATCTAACCCTTCATATTGACGGTCGGTTAAATTCACGTTTGTTAATCTTTGAGCTTGATTTTCTTCATGAACGATTGATTAGGACTGAAATTGGTTACTTAGTGGAATCAGTGTTCTGGATGTGACTTGCTATTACGATACTTGTACTATTCTTTGAGATTTTCAGGGTAGTATTGATTAAGTTGAGCACTATGGACTTGCATGATTATTCACGATATATTTTGTTTAAGATTGATAATTTTTTGCTTGAGGACAAGCAAAGGCTCAAGTTTGGGGGTATTTGTTAGGCATATTTTTATGCGCTTTTATATCATTATTTTATATCCATCTTGAGCATAATTCAGCATAAATGAGCTTTTAATGCACTATTCTTACATGTTTTGCAGGAAATCGGAGTCCGAAAGCCGAAACGATGAAAAGCGAGTAGCAATGAGTTTTGGTCATGAGCCGCGGCACAAACCATGTGAGCTGCGGCACAGGAAGATGGCCTGAAAGCACCCAGGCAAACTGTACTATGAGCCGCGGCACAGACAAGCTAAGCCGCGGCACAGGAAGGAAAAACAGCGCCCAGGTTTTAATCTGTGCCCCATGAGCCGCGGCACAGCTTAAGTGATCCGCGGCACACGGGGCGGTTTTGGTGTACTCCGCGCGGGTTTGGGCCGTTTTGGAGCCTGTTCTCGACCTAATCACACGGATGCGTTTTGGAGGCTGAGGACGACTATAAATAAGCATCATAGGGCTGAAGAAGAGGGGGATCGATCGAGAGGAACTTGGAGGTGGATCGATAGCTAGGGCGAAGAACACAAGGAGGAGATTTGTGGGCGACGACAAGACCACGGATCCCTACGGTTTTTCTGCATCTTAGTTTCTAGATTTCTTCGAGTAGGATTTTGATTGTAGCCGATTTCATGACGGTTTGAGTATTTATTATTATTTCGATTTACTCGTTATTTTATTGAATTAGATTCTTTTTACTGTTATTAATGCTTTTTAATTGTCTGGCCAACAGTTAATTTGTTTTGAATGTCTTTATGGATTCGGGAGATGAAATTTAGGAATAGTTCTTGTGAGACGAATCATAATTTTCGTGAGATAGGGATATACTCATGCGAATTGTGAAGCCTGTTATTGTGGGAATTCTTGAACTGTTTTAGTTATTAATTATCTAATTCGAATAGGGATATATCGAGTTAATAATGCGTAGTATTTTCTATCGACCTTGGGAAAGGCTTTAGAATAATTTAGGAATTCCTGGCTTACAATCAATTGAATAACAATGAATTGAATCGAATAAATATCATTCCCGATTGTTTGAGGTGAAAATCATAATCCTACCCCTTATTAGTATTATTATTATTAGTACTATTATTTATTTTCTGCAATTAGTTTAGATATAAACTCTATTTAATTGTTCTTCAAATAAAATTGTGAGTCGACTATATTTTGGTACTTAGTGAAATCAGTCCTCGAGGGAACGATACTTTACTTATCACTTTATTACTTGTTGACACCTTGCACTTGCGGCATATTGTGAGGGATTTTCCCACAACATGTTTTTGATGCCGTTGCTGGGGACTGATTTTTCGCCAAAAATAACACGATATTTCGAAGGAATAAAAAAGGATGTTTCGATACTCACGATAATAACCGGCAACGGCGCCAAAAAAACTTTAGAGTTTCCCAACAACAATACTAACAGCGTATTTTATCTAAACATCCTTATTTTCATTATGTTTTCCTTTAGCCGGGGACTGATTTTTCTTTAGTCTCTTTATTTTTGGCGCCGTTGCTGGAGATGTTGTGTTATAAAAACAAGTTTTTTGGCGCCGTTGCCGGTTATTATCTGTGTTATTATATTTTGGGATTTGGAGTTAACCATCAAAATTCTTGTTCTTCATTTTAACTTGTGCACACAAAGTGTTTGATAAATTGCAGCAATGAAAAATTGGTAAGCTAGGCATTTTCAAATTGTATGTAACGAATCATTTTATCGAGTTACATTGTCCCCAACCCTTACATCATGTTAAACTGGAGAGCTCGTATTTAACTTCCTCTTTGATGATGCAAGCTCAATTATTCACGCTACGCATGATGTAGTCAAGAAGCGTGCAAGCTCACCGGATGATGCCGGCACCAGCTCATGAGAGGACTATAGGGGAGTACTTGACCTTTTACTTTTATTGCATATCATATTTTGTCCATTGAGGTCAATGTACGTCCTAAGTTGGGGGGGGGGGGGGTTTACTTTCTGTTGCTACATTCATTACTGTACTGTTTTTGTTGCACTTTGCATTATTTTTTTCGATAGCCTTGCTTGTCTTAATTTTTCTCTATTCATGAATTTTTCATGCTTCTATTTGTGTGATACTGATGTTACGACACTGTTTTTTTCTCTCTGAAGAAACGGTCGAGTTTTAGTCGCGTTGTAGTCAGTGATTTCGGTTTCTGCTTAGTATTCATTTAGGTCCGAAATTTTTCTCGTGATTGTAGAGGTCTTGGCGGATAAGAGAGGATACATGCGTGTTTTAAAATCACCGTTGATACGCTTGGTTACATTTTTCGATTAGTTAGTCGTCCAGTTACATTAGTCGTGTTGGCACTTAGACTGAGTTTAGAATCGGTCAGTTTTTCCCAATAGTCGAGATAATATTTGTTCTATGATGGGAAGTCTAGTAACCGGGGGTATTCACGTGACCCGTTGTTTACTCTCGCGTAAAACGACGACCCTGATTAGACTAGTGATTTAGAGATTTCACATGTGCCAATGATAGGGAGCCTAGTAACCAGGGGTATTCACGTGACCCGTTGTTTACTCTCGCGTAAAATGGCGACCTTGATTCGGACATGCGGGAATTATATATTCAAGTTGTTTCTCCGCTGTAGAAGGGAACTTAGTAACTAGAAGCATCCATGTGCCCCATGAGTGTCTTTTACGTCAAACGGTTTCCCAATACATGAGAATGGAAGTTCCACCCTAGGATTATCCCGATGAAACATTCCGAGATCCGAACCTAGTGGTCAACTCGAATCAATTTCTTGAGCATATATATATAAGGGAATATTGTCCGGGGATTATTTTTATGAAACTCGTGAAAATTTTGCCATTAGACTGTGGAACGGGACGAATTTAGCTCGTTTATTTTAACCTTTCATATTAATGGTCGATTTGATTCACGTTTTGTTAATCTTTGAGCTGGATTTTCTTCATGAACGAGCAATTAGGACTGAACTTGGTTACTTTGTAGAATCAGTGTTCTGAGTGTAGCTCGCTATTACGATACTCGTATTATTCAGAGAGAATTTCAGGATAGTATTGATTAGGTAGAGCACTACATGTTGCACGATTATTCATGAGATTCTTTTATTTAATTTGTTTCTTTTTGCTTGAGGACAAGCAAAGGCTTAAGTTTGGGGGTATTTGTTAGGCGTATTTTTATACGCTTATTTATCATTATTTTGTATTATTTTGGAGAGTGATTTTTGCTTAAATGAGCTTTTAATGCCTTGATTTTGTATGTTTGTCAGGAGATTGGAGTCCGGAAGCTAAAATGAGGCGAGACAGTAGCAACGGCAAATTTTGGCTATGAGCCGCGGCACATGGAAGCAGGGCCGCGGCACAGAAGACAACAAGCGAGTCTGAGTAAAGCGTACTGTGCATGCGCTGCACGGCCAGTGAGCCGCGGCACAGAAGAATTAAATGACGCCCAGGCATCCAGGTGAAGGCAATGTGCCGTGGCACAGATTTAGTGCGCCGCGGCACACTAGGCGGTTTTTGTATGTTCCGCGCGGATTTGGGCCGTTTCGAAGCCAGTTTTCGACCTACTCATACGGACGCGATTTGGAGACTGTGAAAAGCTATAAATAAGGGTTTAAGACCCTAATTAATCATCTTTGATCTTTGGATTTTTTGGGGAATTAGAGAATCGTGAGGAGACGGCAGAAGAGGAAGAGAAGCAGAAGACTTCAAGAGCAGAGGGCGGAAGCCGAAGAACGGAGGAATCCGAGCTTCATCTGCGTTTGATTTTAATGCTTTCATTTATTTATTCTGTATTTTCATTTATTAGTATGTCAGGCTAAAACCCTAATCTAGGATTTTGATGAAACCTACGTTTTGATGGATTTGCTTGGGATTATCTAATTAATTACCTTTTTATTGAGTTTTCCCAATCGTGTTTAATGCTTTCAATTATCTGGCCAATAGTTGTATTGATTTAATCATTCAATTCGAATCGGGAGAGGAGATTTGGTGAGGAACTATTGGTGAGGACCGTTTTATTCTGTGAGATAGGAATATACTCATAGGAACTACGTGGCCTTTTGGAGATTTTATGCTTTTTGCCTATTAACGAGTTAAATCACCTAGGGATAGAGTGCATTATTCGCCTTTAGAAAAATCTAGTGACCTCGGGAGAGGTAGTAGAATATATTAGCAATCTCCGCCTTCAATAAATTGGGAAAATTACTAACTTCAGATAATCGAGAGTAAATTCGGATAAACCGAGGTGGATTCAGAATCCTAGACTTATTCATCATTTGACTTTCTTTTCTCAAGCGATCGTTTTCATTATTTAGTATTTTAATAATTCTCTTAGTAATTAATTGCAAAACCCAAATTCGACTGTTCGAATAAAACTGGAATATATAAAAATCGGTAGTTAGTGATTCAGTCCTCGTGGGAACGATACTCACTCATCACTTTATTACTTGTAAACGATAACGTGCACTTGCGTGTAAGAAATATCGCAACAAGTTTTTGGCGCCGTTGTCGGGGATTTGGAGTTAAAGGAAAACATAATAAAAATAAAGAGATGTTGTGGGAAAAATGATATTGTGTTATTTTTGGCGAAAAATCAGTCCCCGGCAAAAACAAGTTTTTGGCGAAAAATAAGTCCCCGGCAACGGCGCCAAAAACTTGTTGTGGGAAAATCCCACAAAATAATAAAAATAAAGAGACTAAAGAAAAAAAAATATCGTGAGTATCGAAACATCCTTTTTTATTATGTCCCCCGGCAACGGCGCCGTTCCTTTGATTTTTCGCCGGGGACTGATTTTTCTTTAGTCTCTTTATTTTTGGCGCCGTTGCCGGAGATGTTGTGTTATAAAAACAAGTTTTTTGGCGCCGTTGCCGGTTATTATCTGTGTTATTATTTTTGGGATTTGTGGGAAACATCAAAATTCTTGTTCTTCATTTTAACAGCGTATTTTTTTTGGCGTATTTTTGGCGTATTTTGTTCTTCATAATAAAAATAAGGATTTTTGGCGCCGTTGCCGGGGACTGATTTTTATGCCGTGTTATTATGTTTTCCCACAACGGAATAAAAAAGGATGTTTCGATACAATATCTTTAGTCTCTTTATCACGATACTCAAAGGAAAACATAATAAAAATAAAGAGGCTAAAGAAAAAAAAACTTTAAATTAAAATTAGAGTCGCTTGGTATTGATATTAGCGAAAAATCAGTCCCCGGCATCGGCGCCAAAAACTTGTTGTGGGAAAATCCCTCACAATATGCCGCAAGTGCACGGTGTCAACAAGTAATAAAGTGATAAGTAAAGTATCGTTCCCTCGAGGACTGATTTCACTAAGTACCAAAATATAGTCGACTCACAATTTTATTTGAAGAACAATTAAATAGAGTTTATATCTAAACTAATTGCAGAAAATAAATAATAGTACTACTAATAATAATAATACTAATAAGGGGTAGGATTATGATTTTCACCTCAAACAATCGGAAATGATATTTATTCGATTCAATTCACTGTTATTCAATTGATTGTAAGCCAGGAATTCCTAAATTATTCTAAAGCCTTTCCCAAGGTCGATAGAAAATACTACGCATTATTAACTCGATATATCCCTATTCGAATTAGATAATTAATAGCTAAAACAGTTCAAGAATTCCCACAATAACAGGCTTCACAATTTGCATGAGTATATCCCTATCTCACGAAAATTATGATTCGTCTCACAAGAACTATGCCTAAATTTCATCTCCCGAATCCATAAAGACATTCAAAACAAATTAATTGTTGGCCAGACAATTAAAAAGCATTAATAACAGTAAAAAGAATCCAATTCAATAAAATAACGAGTAAATCGAAATAATAATAAATACTCAAACCGTCATGAAATCGGCTACAATCAAAATCCTACTCGAAGAAATCTAGAAACTAAGATGCAGAAAAACCGTAGGGATCCGTGGTCTTGTCGTCGCCCACAAATCTCCTCCTTGTGTACTTCGCCCTAGCTATCGATCCACCTCCAAGTTCCTCTCGATCGATCCCCCTCTTCTTCAGCCCTATGATGCTTATTTATAGTCGTCCTCAGCCTCCAAAACGCATCCATGTGATTAGGTCGAGAACAGGCTCCAAAACGGCCCAAACCCGCGCGGAGTACACCAAAACCGCCCCGTGTGCCGCGGCTCACTTAAGCTGTGCCGCGGCTCACGGGGCCTGATTAAAACACAGTATTGTTTTCCTTCATGTGCCGCGGCTCGGCTTATGCATCGGCTCAATCTGATTTGCTGGGTGCTTTGAGCCATCTTCTGTCTGCGGACTCACATGGTTTGTGCCGCGGCTCATGACCAAAAACTGCTGTTTTCGCCCGTTTTTCATCGTTTCGGCTTCCGGACTCCGATTTCCTGCAAAACATGTAAGAATAGTGCATTAAAAGCTCATTTATGCTGAATTAGGCTCAAGATGGATATAAAATAATGATATAAAAGCGCATAAAAATATGCCTAACATTTATATGCACACGATGGGACACACGGTCTTGCCCACGATGGGACACACTATCGTGTGCACGGCCGTACCCATGATGGGACCCACGGTCATGGCAGCCATCGTGCGCACACGACAGCATCAACCCATGACCGTGGATAGGTTGCACACGATCGTGACCCACGATGGCCGCGATCGTGTGCATCCATCGTGTGTAACACAGAGCCAAAACATAAAGATTTAACAACACAACACGATCGTGACCCACGATGGCCACGATCGTGTTCATCCATCGTGTGTAACACAGAGCCAAAACATAAAGATTTAACAACACGACACGTTCATATTGCCAAAATTGTCTAAATACAACATAAATATTTAACAACACGACACATTAATCTTGCCACAACACAACACACCATAAACCATTTTACATGTATAAAGACAACATAAAGATTTTAGCAGCTAAACCATATCGATATTTCTTAATATATTTCTCATTAAGTTACTTGATTTGGTGCCTTGCTCCTGAGTTTGCAGAGACGAGTCGATCCAAGTACATGCACGCGAAGGGGCCACAACTGTGATTGTCGTTTTGTATGAACTGTAGCTCTCGTGGCATAATTTTGAAACTCATCTCCGTATCATACTTCTTCTTCGATTGGTTGTTCAGCCAATACCCGGATTGAGCTAGCACACGAGGCATCAGACGCATAATCGGTCGCAGTTGGTTGAATCGGTATCGACCATCTTCGTGGTGGTGTGACATGGAATCGTACAACTCCACGGTCCATGTTATGATGTCAATATTGATAGTCACCCAGTGGCTCTAGTCGAGGCAACAAATGGTAATGATCTGTTGAAACAAAATATGTAATCATATAAGATAATCACATCAAACATAGCGAATCATTTATAAATATAAATTTCAAACTTACTTCGTTGCAATTTAACCATGGAACCGTATGTGGTGTATCAAGACCTGTCATGTAGTCCTCGATGGATTTAGGAATTTTCCAATCCTTGTAAACCGGCTTCCCTGTCACCTTGATACCAAGTGGATCATCCGGATGGAGTCTTGCAAACTCGTTGGCCAAAACTAACTACAAAAAGCCAAACCACAAAATTAAAAAAAATCCACATCACACCAATGATATACAAGCGGGTAGGTTATAGAACTTACGTAAAATTGGGAGCCGACAAGTACAGAGCCAACTCTACCGACACCAACACTACGGACTCCCCTCCGAAGCCTCGCTCGAGTCGCAAGCACATAACAGTCTATCACCTCGGCATCAAAGTCTTCAGGGATAGACTCTATCCGGTCAAATAACACCTGGGTGAGAGCATGCCCAGTCTCCAAACACCGGACAATAGCATCACGTGGCTGCTCCCTCCTAAACTGTAGGTACAACTTCTTCAGAGCCTCGCTATCTCTTGGAGGCGCAACCACAAAGGGCTCCCGAAGAGCAGCAGATGGTCGACTCACTCGCGGTGGAAGACTACGCTCACCCAAATGCTGCGTTCCGGCACTCTCACCATCTTCATCACCCTCAGCATCCCTCTCACAACTATAACGATCAGAGAACTGTACAGCCGACTGCTCGATCTCAAAAACTGGCTGCTCGATCTGAAATGGAGGCTGCTGCTCAGGACCACCACCCTCACATCGAAACATCGCACTATAATGATGCTCGTCCTGAAACCAGTCGAACATCCTCCCATACTGCTGAAACGGCACCTAAAATGGCTCATACTGATGCTCGTAATCAAGGGGCTGCTGAGTCCGCTCAAAAGAATGATGAATCTGAGAATGGTGACTGTGCTGGATCTCAGAATGGTGACTGTGCTGGACCTCAGAATGGTGGGTAGGCGAATGCTGAGAATGGTGACTAGGCTGACGATGAGAATGATGACTAGGCTGACGCTGAGAATGGTGATTGTGGGCTGCACCAGAGACTGAGTGACGTGGAGGGTCAGGAATCCTCCGCTGGGCGCTGCTAACAGATGCAGAATGACGAGGCCTATCGGGAAACCTTTCATGGCTCCAAGTTGAGTAGTGCACCGGGCTCCTAGAACGTCTATGCATAGGTCCGAAGAAATCCACGATCCCAGAAAGCACCCGGCGAGAAACTCGAGCAATAAATCCGGACTCAGAATCGTCGTACAAGATCGCCTTCAAACGGCGATCGAAGTACTCATCCCTGCTCGTGTCCTGGGTGTGGTCCGGACAAGGAAGTCCGTGGACACAACACACCCTCTCTGGCTGCCTCTCCCGGTCTGATGCCTCCGCACCATCTACTGGTGGGGTACTCTGCCAGCGTCGCTTCGACACTTTATGTGCCGACTCTTATTTAATCAATTTTCCAGCAGCCTTCTTCAACCTATCCATAACTTTCTTTCTCGGGATCGGCGCAGGATCATCCTCCTTGTTCTTCACAGCTATTCTTATAGGCTTAATGAACTTAACGTCATATGGCGAGCCATTCTCAAAGCTCAGGTAGTAGTACTCAGCCTCATCCTCCTCCAGATGTGGTAAAGAGGGAAGTACTCTGTGCTGTAAAATTAGTCATTAAAGCATACCATTAGATGGGCAATTACATAACGTTGAAGAGATGAAGTCAGGAGAAAATACGTTTACAAATTTATGTACCTTATCATCGAAGAAATGAGTGAAATCACAAAACATCTTCCTTGTAGTTCACATCAAACACCAGGGGACTTGGACAAATTTATCTCGAATACCACAAAATGCTCCCAATGAAGGAATCATCTCATATGACCATATCTGTAAAGCCCAAACAGGACCATAGAAGTGATAGTCCTTGTGCTCTTGTCCCTCCTTCATGGCAACGTTGCCTATGTAGTAAGATAAAACCCCAAAGGCATAAGAACCCCAAGGAAACATATCCCACTGCTCGAAATCCTCAACTAATGCCCATGCCCATGTCTCGACCATCATGTCGTCACGGCATAGGATAAAGTAGTAGTATATAAGCAAATTGGCAACCTTCACATAATCTCTTATGTCTCTACCAAAATCTCGAGCATTGAACCTCTTCCATAGAACACTAACCTTAATATTTTTGCCATGAAGTATTCTGTGGAAAATACCGTCAGACGGAAGGAGATGGTCATCTGTGGATGAAAGGTAGAGATTCCAAAATGGAGTCCAGTGATCATGGCAAAATCACAGGCCGTAAAACGAATGGTCCTCCCACAAACCTGGAACCACGACTCATCCGGGGGGATTTGATCACCCTCCAATTGACGGGCAATCAAGTGATGTAGGGCAGTATTTGAACTCCCATTTCTCCTAACTTTAATCAAGCGCCCCAGGACCCCCTCGGTCAAGCTCTCGATAGCTCGATCAGCAACTGCGGAATTGCGGCCCATACTTCTTAGTGTCTCAATGATCTCTTTAAATACCGTCTCCCGTATGTAAAGATTCACTTGACGTGTAACAAAACGCAATGTAGGTCTCTTCCATACGCAACCAGTCTGCAATATAGACATACAACTCATAAGAATATGATAGAATGCTTAAGAGAACGAAAAAAAAAATTCTGCCTTGCACACGATGGCAGGCACACGATCGATGCCCGTCATGTGAAGACCATCGTGTGCCACACGACGGTTCACACGACGGGCGTCGATCGTGTGCATGCCATCGTGTGCAGGGCAGGAGCCTTTGGTCTTCTAGCACACGACGGCACACACGATCGACGACCGTCGTGTGTAAACCATCGTGCCCACGAAAGACCATCGTGTACATGATGGTGTCATCTTCTTCAGCACCATCGTGGTACGATGAACAACCATCGTGGCACGATCGTGTGTGAATGAAAATACACTAACCGGCGGCTCATTGACGAATTCCTCTTCAGATGGAGTGTCACTAGCGGAACTTCTGGCGTCTTCAGATTCCCTGTGGTAGTCGGAGTTCGACATTTTCTGGCCGGCGAAGGGTTTCACGACGGGAGAGTTTTTTTGCAGAGAGATAAGGAGAGTTTTTTTGCTTAGGAAAATATTGAGTTGTGGGACCGTTTAGATTATTATTGTTTGCTTTTAATAATTTTTTATTTTTTATTGTTGTTTGCTTTTAATAATCTTCTATTTTTTTATGTTTTTTTATCTTTTAGTGGTAGACTTTAAGGGTAATAAAGTCTTTTAACATATTTTGGTATCAAAAACATATAGTTTTATGAATGGGGATATATAACTTGTTACTTTTATGCTTTGGTACTAAAAAAAAGAGCTCCCTAATTTAACCGAAAGAACAAATCCAACCAAAAAAATTGTAATTCTCAAGCCGACCCACAACCTGTACTCACTAGGTACCAGGCCTGTTAGGTTTTTAACGTCCGAGCATTCCCAAGAGTTTAACATTCCAATGATTATTTATTTGCAAATAATCAAACGATAACTAAACAAGATTAATTATAAAATAATGTTTGAATAATCATTCGTGCAACCCAATATCCAATTATATGGTTGATACTTTCTTGTCTCGGTCAGGAGTGTACAAAAGTGATGGGCAAATCACACAATTCACGTAAGATATAACTCTATTCCATAAATTTAAAGGTCAAACAATTGTTAACTATATAATTTAATAATTAAATTATTGACATAGCTTATGTGCCATATAATACCATTAGTCACATAAAATGATTAAACTCAATCAACAAATCCTATTTAGTTAATATCTTAATTAAACTAAATAATCTTAACATCTTAATCGAATAATCGATTAATAATTGATTCGGCTCTTATCAAGCAATGTTATACCTTATCGAAATTATCATATGCATGATTATATAATAGCAAATATAATCACAATCTTATTTAGCAAAACGCATGGCAACAAATAATATAAATTCTTCTCATTTATATTAACCATAAACACTTTCTAAATAATGATCGATGTGTAATCCATAATTTTTATTCTAATCAGCTACTCCAAGTTCAATAGGTTTAAAAATTTGCAAAACCATCCAATTACATAATCAAATTCTCAAAATTAGACCCAAAAAAAAATCTGATTCATGTTGAAAACTAAGTCAATGCCTTTTTACATATCGTGGAGTCCGCCCGGTGGAGCATCATATCCGACATCTCATGACGCCCATGAGAAGGTCCAAACATCTTTTAATAATTTCAAAAATAATAAATCAGTATTTTCAAGAGTTTGAGCAGATCCAAACATATTTAAATTAATTTCCACTATAAAGCCAATTTTCCATAGATGGAAAATAAAGCACAACTACAATATTTATGATTCGAACTTTATGCTACGAAATAATTGAATTTGCTTTAAGATTGTTGGTATATTTACCATGAAAACAAACTTCCAACATCGATTATCCAACGCATGAATCATTCTATATATCTCATTCCAAATTAAATAAGAAACATGCACACTTAATCATGTGAATATTAATGATGAGAAAAGCTTACTTTTCTGCCGGATCCATGTTTTGAATCTACTGCATGAGCTGCAAATTTGAGAACCAAGTAGGAGACAAATTCGTTAATGACGAAAGCATTAAATATTATATATGTATATATATAATTAATCAAAGGAGGTAAATCCGAATGTGGGCGATGTTGAGTCCAGAAAATCTGTCTCCTTAAAGAAAATTCGCCTCTACCACAGTGTATAGCGTCTGTCCCCCAAGATAAAACAACATCTCGATGCATTGATAAATAGATCATCGCACCCTCAGCGAACTAGAATAAAATCTGAACTATCACCGACGCGACCGAAAAGATCAGAAGAAATTTATTTCCAAAAAAAAGGTAGTCGGAATTTCGGCTGAAAAACGGACGAAAATTATATTTAAAATCGGACCCCTCACATCTGTATTTATAGGTGAAGATGAGAGAGAGACATGTGCTGGAGGAACTCTAATTAGGATTGGTCTTTTCAACACTTATCCTAATCTATTAATATATTAGTCCGATAATTATTTCCTAATATATTAATTCGATAATTATCAATTAAATTGATGTTTATCTAAATTTTTACCGAATAAAATTGCAGTAAAAAAATAATTTCGAGACATATCTCCCAAATCGCCCTTCGACCGAGGCCGAGACCAAGATCGAGTCGAGCCGGTCGAACGGACGGCGGCGGCGGCGCGCGGGTGTGTGTGTGCGCGAGGGGCGCCTAGTCACACATCCACTCATGTCTCACTTTTGAACAAGACTTTGTCCACATCTCCTTATATACTCACAATTTTTCCCTTTTCCCAATGTGGGATAGCATCCCAAACCAATTTCAAAAGGGTTTACTTTGGAACATTACATCTCATTCATACCTCAATCATTTTGAGTGTTCTTACATGTTTTGGAAACCTCGTACGGAGTACTACGTATTCCAACTAAGTCCCGATTTTAACTCGTAGTCGAGCCCACTCAAAATTGTCTCTCAAGTAGGCTGCTCAAAACAACCCATTTTTCTCTATTTTTCCAACAAGACAAATTACTCAGCTTTACATATTGTAGATAAATCCAAGAAAGCGTTGAAACAAACACAAAAATAAGTAAACATTTTAAAAAGAAAATTCATGAATGTCCAGGCCACACATGCGAACAACCTATTTAACAATACATGAATACCCGATTTTAAAATTCCAGCACACATAAAAAACTAAAATGAAATTTAAAACAAAAAAATTGTCGTACAAAAGTTATCCAACTCGAAAGTGGAAATATTTTGGGTGAGGAGATAGCAATTACCAACAATTTATCTGTGTTAATCTGTAAGCCTATTTTTGGATTTTTAGAAAAGGAATTTCAGTCATTTAAACATCAAATAAGCAGAAACATCAAATATAAATTGCTAGTTGAACACTAATGACCAAGACTGTAGTTAGGAGTCCGTGACCATTTTTACATGTTTATAATTGTGTGAACATCATCGCAAAATATATAAATCAAGAACCAGTAAACATACCACATAACACACACACAGCTAACTAAAACACACACCACATACAACAGAAGACAAATAGAGAGCTGCAACAGAAAATAAAACGCGCGGAGCATATTATGTAACAGACAAAGGCACAAAAAGGAAGAAGGAAAATTTCCAAAGGTTGGTACCTATGCCAACAAGATAATACACAAAAAATAATTGAAATGAACACCAGGGCCGGCCCTTCCATAAGGCAAGGTGGGCCTTTGCCTAGGGCCCCCAATTTTGAGGGGCCCCAAAAATTTTTTTTAAGTCCATTACACATTAAAAAAAAAAATAGATATAGGGTTTTGGAATCTGGCAATCTGCGGGCACCACTCATCAACGGGTTTTTTTTTTGGCAAATTATTCCAGAACGAAAAAAAAAGAAAAAAAATAGGAAAAAGTTTTTTAGATAAAAGGGTTCTTTTTTGGCAGAGGGCAACGCCGCAATGCAACGGTTCTCTTCTCTCCACTCTCTCTATTCTCTGATCTCTCTCAACGCTCTCTGTCTCTGCGATTATGCAAAGTGCGAACTCTCTCTCAGATTCTCAATCGGACGGTAGGCAGCGCCCAGGACGGTAGAAGATCTAAATTATTTCAATAATTATTTGCTTCTTGTTTTCTTATTTATTATACATTATAGTTTTTATATTAAAATTATGCCTTCCGCAAGCATGTGAGCTATCATATGCTATCTTTTGTTGGAAACAGGATGCTCAAGCTGTATCTTTGGCTAGAAACAAGATACTCAAGTTGGAAACAAGATACTCAAAAAGCTATCTTAAGGGGCTCATTTTTAGCTTTTCGCCTAGGCCCCCGAAATGTCAGGGCCGGCCCTGATGAACACACACACACATCGACACAAAATATAACAAGAAAATCCAATCCTAGTTTCCGAGGCCAATAAACACCACAACCCTAATTCCGAAATATGTCCAGAAGCAGAAGGTGCAAACCTCCCAGAAGACAAAAGAAGAGGACGCAAAATCGGAAGTTAGCGTAAGTTTTTTGTTAAAAAAGCAAGAGAAGGAATGAAGGTGGTGGAAGTGTTTATCGAGAGTAGGTCTATCAGCAAAAGCAGGCAAATAGGTGGAAAAAAAGAATAGAAGAGCGAAAAAGAACTCGGAAAAAACCTTCGAGAGAAAACTGAAAGCAGGAAAAAGGCATCAACGAACCTTACTGCCGTGCGAGGATGGAATTGAAAGCAAGAGAGATGAAATGTGGTGAAGGCGTGAGATTTGCCACACGCAAAGTAGGAGATGGGAGTCGAAGAGAATGTCAGTAGCAAGAGTAGATGAAGCAGGTAGCTGAAGTAGGTGAAGCAAGAGCCGGGCGACGAAAACATCGGCTCTTCTAATAGATGAAGCAGGTAGGCAGAGAAAGTGAAACAGGAGACGTCCGGCGAAAGATACAGACTTATTATATATGACTACAATATATGTTATTTCTGTTGTAAAATCGGATATTTTATCACTTCACAATATATATTATATATATATTATGATATATAAGTGTAATATCCGTAATTTTCCCATTTTTAGCAGTTTCCATTTTTGGTGTATGTCTATTTTTATCGACTAGCTTGTAACCGTTTCGACATTTTGAATCTATTTTGTTCTTGGGGTTTTTCCATTTGGACGAGTTTTGATGGTGTTTTCACGTAATTTCATTTTATGGCATGTTTTGCCGTATGAACGTTCGACTCTTGTAAAACTCGTTCGTTTTCGTTATTTCTTGGTTTGTACAAGTTCGTATGGTTGAGTTGGTCATGTGGAGACTTTCGGTTTGTGAATCCGACGTCGTTTCGTGATTTTCGGTCACTTGGGCCATTTTTGTTATTTCCTAATAGTTTAGGGAATCTCGTTTTCGTTGTCGCGTTGCGGACCCTTCGGTGGTCGGAATTGTATTTTTATTTCAGCGCTTAGCTCCGTCGTCTTATATGCTTCGCGTTCATGTTCCTGGATTCTGACCTCGTCGTGCATTTCGTGTTTTGTGCCTCCGACAGCAGCGTACTGCTGACATGAGCAGCAGTACTGAACTGCTGCGTAGGTAGCGCACGCTACCCCTGTTGCCTTGCGTGCGCTACCAATGGGCAGTTAGCGTGCGCTAACTCATTTTTTGTTAGCGTGCGCTAGCGATGGCAGCAGTAGCCACTGGACCGGTCTTAGCCCCGTTAGCGTGCGCTATACATGCTAGTTAGCGTGCGCTAACTTCGCATTTTTAAAGATCAGGGACAGTTTAGTTTCAACATTATTTTTCATTCTTTTCCTTTCCTTCCCTTCCTACGGGCGATTTTGGCGATTCAGAGCAGATTGTGGAGAGTAACCGGTGGAGTTCCCTTCCAGTCCAATTCTTGTGTCTCGAGCATAACACGCCACCATCTAAACCCATCTCCATCATCCGAATTCAAGGTAATTTCGTCTAGAACCCTAACTCGTCAAATTTGGGGGTTTTTCCGGGTTTTACTAATTGGAACCGAATTATTCCAGTATGTTAGGATATTCTTCACCGATTGTGATTATTGAATGATTCCAAATCCAAATTCCTTGATTTTAATCCGTGAATTATCGATACGGGGAGATTTTGCGTAAACCCTCGCCCGTATCAATTGACCGTCTATTGTCGTATATTGTAACCGGGGTTATGGGTGTATTCCAGTAGAATATTGTTGTCCGTTGGGACTGAACTGTATTGATCCTTCGTTTAGGAACCGTCGCTTTCCACCCGGACCGTTCGTAGTCGTGTTTCATCCCTGTTTCTTCAAGAATGTCTCAAAGGCAAGTACTTTACATTTGTTTACATGTTCTAGTATTTGAATTATGGCTATATGTGGTTGTTGTGGAGAGATATGTGTATGTTCACCTAGGGACGGTCCGACGGGACCTCTAGGGATACGTATTGCCGTGTGTGTGCGTATCACGAACTGTGGTTAGCCACCCAGGGATGTCCGACGGGGCTCTGCGGGGTACGGTGGCCGTGAGTCTCGTGCCAACGGTTAACTTTGAATTATGATTTGTTGGAGATAATGTGTTTTGTGTGTACATCGTAAATATTCCGGAATATAAAATGTTTTCTAAAATGACTTTTTGGCGCATATATTCATCTGATTAGAATGTAGTTCAAATGGATTGTACTTGCACTAGCAGTTGTCGCTAACCCCTTAAATGGGGGAAATACTTTTTGTATTTCAGGTATCGATCGTGGGGACAAACGAGCACTCGGGCCGTATGAGGATGATGGGCAAGCATGATATTGTCCAGTATTTGATTTTTCGATGTTATGTCTGTCGGTTGCTATTGATGTCTGATTTTGGGATTTATGTATTATAAAATTGGTTTAAGTACTCGAGTACTTCCTGTTTGAAATTGTTAATGTTGTGTTCCCGTTTTGGGAAATGGATTTGATGTCAACTTTTAATTGTCGGTTTGTAGCCTTTTATTTGAATTGTCGTTTTATTAATGATAGTTAGTCGTTGTCGAATGTCTTGTTGGTATGTTAGCCTGGTGGATTCCACAGTGTGGGGTCCACGGCGCTGTAATATGCCCTGAACGTCTTGGGGGTGTTACAGAATATGGTATCAGAGCTTAGGTTTATGGATACCTAGGCTGTCGGTCATTTGGGTCTAGTTAAGTGTCGTTTTTGGGACAGTATCACTGCTATGCCATCATCTCAGTACGCCGGTGCTCGTAAGTTTTCCTAACTTGACTCGTTTCACCGTTTTGTTCTATTCCTGTCTTAGTATCTTTTGCGTTTTGCGTTTGAATTGTACTTACCCGTTGCTTCTTCAGAATTCCTGCTGGTAGAGGACGCGGACGCGGTAGGGGACGTGGCGCAGCCAGTGGGGCGGCCATGTCCGACCACTCGGGAACTGATTCGGCGATGCCCTCTTTGTCGAACAGTGTTCCCCCTAGTTCCGGAGGTCAGCAGGACCAGTCTGCTAGCTCCGTTAATGCTCATGAGAATGTTGGAGTGGCCAACATATTTCAGCTAGTAGCGAACCGGATGACGCTGCGACTCAGCCGTTACAGTCGGCCATGCTAATGCCAACCCGGTTCACCACTGGAGCCGGTAATGATAAGCTACTTCAGACGTGATTCGTATGCGTCCTCCGCAGCTTGATGGTGCTTGACCCTTCCGGTTGGGAGAATTGGTTATTCGAGTTGGAGAAAGTGTTTGAGGCGCTAAGCTGTTCGAGGAGAGGAAAGTACCCATTGCTCGGTACTTCCTCGCCAAGGAGAAGCGGCGTGGTGGCAAGCGGTGAAACCGCGTGGCCAAGGCAGCTACGTGGGCAGTTTCGAGATCGATGGAAGATGAATACATCCTTGGCGGTGAAAGAGGAGGATCCGAGCCTTCTTTGAGGCTAAGCCCCAAGATGTTCCTATTTCTCAAGCTATCAAGGACTACAATCAACACTGCACTACGTGAGAAACCAAGTCCGAGATGAGCTAGATAAGATCCGCCACTTTGATATGCGGATGAAGCCGGTGCGCCACTACATGTCCGGGTGCAGGGTGCACGACTTTGAAAGATTATCGAGAATAAAGCGATGGCTTACGAGATGTCATTTTCTGCGGCAGACGGCACTGAAGGAAAGAAGCGAAGACCTCCGGTCGTTTCGGGAGGCAAGTCGGGCGTATCCGAAGGCTCGATCAGTTCGCGAGTCTTGAGTCGATCGCCATCGGTTGGTCGAGGGAAGCAGTTCTAGTCGCTCCTGTGGTTCCGATTCGTGGTCCTACATGCTTCAATTGCGATCGTCAAGGCCACATGATGAGTGAGTGTGATAGGCCTCCGATTCGTGTCTTGCTTGTGGCCGTATGGGTCACCGTGCTAAGTTTTGTACGGATGCGGCTCGGGCTCCGATTACTCGGATATCTGCTCCAGTGCGGAGAGCCGAGTGTGAATCGAGGCAAGCAGTTCCTCGGCCAGACGAGTTTTGGTAGAGGTCGAGGTCGTGGTCACCTTCTAGAGGGGGAGCTTCTAGTGCGGGTCTGTTCCGCCCCGTGTGTATGAGATGAGGCGAGCCGAGATCCGGCGACGGTGGCTACAGTGTACCGTCCACATCCTTGACCATCCTGTTTAGTATTGTTCGATTCCGTGCTACGCATTCTTTTATATCTATGGATTGTGTGCGTAAATGCATGTTGATTGCCTTGTTGCTTGTGAGCCTTTTGTTGTTAAACTTCCTAGCGGGGATAGCATCGTGGGGGACCGTGAGATTAGAGATTTTTCTGTGAGTATCGCGGGGAGGGATTGGCCTTCTAATCTGATTGCGGTAGATATTAGAGATGAGGATTTTATTCTGGGTGAGGATTGGCTGGACCGTCATGGGGCGATCATGAATTATAGAACGAGGAAGGTTTCGATGTTGGCCTCTGACGGTACCGAGCATTCCTTTGTGGGGCGTAAGAGGAGTAGCCAGAGATTACTGATCAGCGCCTTAAAGGCGGTGAGACTTCTTCGAGGAGGTTGCACGGGTTATTGGTGTTACGCTTTGAGATCGGAAGAAGGGGGAGTCGAACTCTCGTCCATTCTGGTAGTATGTGAGTATCCTGACGTTTTTCCAGATGAGTTGCCGGGTTTGCCGCCGGGCCGAGAGGTTGAGTTTACCGTCGATTTAGAGCCGGGTGCAGCACCTATCTCTAAGACGCCATACCGTATGGCGCCTGCCGAGATGCTTGAGTTGAAGAAACAGTTGGGAGGATTCTTTGGACATGGGATATATTCGATCGAGCGCTTCGCCTTGGGGCGCACGGTCCTATTTGTAAAGAAGAAGGATGGGTCACTTCGTTTGTGCATCGACTACGAGAGTTGAACAAAGTGACCATCAAAAACAAATATCCACTCCAGGATTGATGACTTGTTTGATCGATTGCAAGGAAGCGGCCGTGTTTTGAAGATTGATTTGAGATCGGGGTATTATCGGCTCAGTGAAGGATACCGATATTCGAAGACGGCCTTTCGGACGAGATACGGTCACTACGAGTTTGCGGTTATGCCTTTTGGGCTAACTAACGCACCGGCCGTGTTCATGCGGCTTATGAACAAAGTCTTTATCGAGTACCTCGATAAGTGTGTAGTCGTTTTTATCGATGACATCTGATTTACTCGAGGAGCGAGGAGGAGCACGCCGTCATTTGCATATTGTGTTAGATATTTTGAGAACTCGGCATCTTTTGCGAAGTTCTCAAAGTGCGAGTTTTAGTTACGGGAAGTTATGTTTCTCGGTCATGTGATCTCGGCCGAGGGTGTTCGTGTAGACCCACATAAGGTAGAGGCGGTGTTGGATTGGCGCCGCCCAAGAACGTGAAAGAGGTCCGTAGTTTTACGGGATTAGCCGGGTATTACCGTAGGTTCGTCGAGGTTCTCTAAACTTGCTCGACCTCGACTCGGTTGTTACAAGTCGGAGAAGTTTGTGTGGACCGATGAGAGGCGGAATAGTTTTGAGGAGTTGAAGAAGCGGTTAACGGCCGCTCCGTGTTAGCTCTACCGAGTGGTAATGATGGTTTCTGTTTATAGTGATGCTTCGGGCCAAGGGCTCGGATGCGTACTTATGCGGCACGGAGGACGATCGCTTATGCTTCCGTCGATTGAAACCATATGAATTGAATTACCTACGCACGATCTTGAGTTGGCCTTGATTGTGTTTGCGTTGAAAATCGGCGTCATTACTTGTATGGCTCGTCGTGTCGATTTTCACCGATCACAAGAGCTCAAGTACATCTTCACGCGAAGGAGCTTAATATGAGACAGAGGAGATGGTTGGGCCCGATTAAGGATTACGATCTTGAGATCCTCTATCATCCGGGCAAGGCTAATGTGGTAGCAGATGCCTTGAGCCGGAAATCGGTATCGCCGGGTGCTTGAGTTACTCACGGCCCAGTAGGACTTCAGCGAGAGTTTATGAGGTTGAGCATTGAGGTTGTCTTTGCCCGAGTTCCCGGCGATTCGTACTCTTGAGATTTCTTCATCTCTGGTCGAGGACATTAAGTCGGGACAGTTAGAGGACCCGATGTTTATTCAGCTTCGAGAGAGTGTAGGGAAGGGGAAAGTCCCGGGATTCGTTATTCATGAGGACGGTGTGTTGAGATTCCGAGGTCGGTTGTGTGTTCCGAACGACTCGGAATTGAGACAGAATATCATGCGAGAGGCTCATGCGTCACCTTACTCAGTCCATACGGGCTCGAGTAAAATGTATAAAGATCTGAGGAAGAATTTCTGGTGGAGCGATATGAAGAAGGAGGTAGTTCAGTTTGTGGCTAAGTGTTTGACTTGTCAGCAAGTCAAGATCGAGCATCAGCGGCCAGCCGGATTATTGAAACCACTTCCCGTTCCGGAATGGAAGTGGGAGGATATCTCTATGGATTTTGTCACGGGTTTACCGAGGACGAAGACCGGTATGAATATGGTGTGGGTGATTGTAGACCGACTGACTAAGTCGGCACATTTTCTGGGCATCAAGGATACTTGGGGTCCGGAAAAGTTGGCTCGTATTTTTATCACTCAGATAGTGAGGCTTCATGGTACGCCGAGGACCATTATTTCAGACAGAGATGGCCGATTTGTATCACATTTTTGGCAGGCAGTGCATAAGGCATTGGGGACTCAGCTACGTTTGAGCACTTCGTTCCATCCCGGACGATGGGCGATCCGAACGTACCATTCGGACGTTCGAGGATTTGTTGCGCGTGTGCGTTAGATTGGAGTAATCGGGAGGATCATTTGGCCTTGATTGAGTTTACTTATAATAATAGGCACGCGCGTCGATTAAGATGGCACCATATGAGGCACTTTATGGCCGACGTTGCCGATCACCGATATGTTGGGATGAGCCGTCCGATTTAGTTGGCACTGAGCCGGATCTGGTATTGGAAACGAGGGAGAAAGTCGAATTGATTAGAAAGAGGATGTTGGCTGCCCAGAGTCGACAAAAGTCTTATGCGGATGTTAGGCGTAGACCTTTGGAGTTTGAGGTGGGAGATCACGTTCTGTTGAGAGTATCTCCGACGAAAGGAGTTTTCCGATTCGGGAAGAAGGGGAAACTCAGCCCGAGATATATTGGACCTTTCGAGGTATTGGAGAGAGTCGGTGAGTTAGCGTACCGTTTGGCGTTACCTCCGTCGCTGAGTCATGTTCATAGCGTATTTCACGTTTCCCAGTTGAGGAAGTACGTTCCGGACCCGTCCCACATTATTGACTTTGGGGACGTGGAGATCGAGAAGGATATTACGTTTGAAGAGAGGCCCGTCAGAATTTTGGAGCGTCGTGACAAACAGTTAAGGCACAAAACCATTCCTTTGGTTAAGGTGCAATGGTCGAGTCACGGAGTAGAAGAAGCGACGTGGGAGCTAGAGGAGAATATGCGTTCGAGTTACCCCGAGCTTTTTGATTCTTAAGTTTCGGGACGAAACTTTATTTTAGAGGGGGAGAATGTAATATCCGTAATTTTCCCATTTTTAGCAGTTTCCATTTTTGGTGTATGTCTATTTTTATCGACTAGCTTGTAACCGTTTCGACATTTTGAATCTATTTTGTTCTTGGGGTTTTTCCATTTGGACGAGTTTTGATGGTGTTTTCACGTAATTTCATTTTATGGCATGTTTTGCCGTATGAACGTTCGACTCTTGTAAAACTCGTTCGTTTTCGTTATTTCTTGGTTTGTACAAGTTCGTATGGTTGAGTTGGTCATGTGGAGACTTTCGGTTTGTGAATCCGACGTCGTTTCGTGATTTTCGGTCACTTGGGCCATTTTTGTTATTTCCTAATAGTTTAGGGAATCTCGTTTTCGTTGTCGCGTTGCGGACCCTTCGGTGGTCGGAATTGTATTTTTATTTCAGCGCTTAGCTCCGTCGTCTTATATGCTTCGCGTTCATGTTCCTGGATTCTGACCTCGTCGTGCATTTCGTGTTTTGTGCCTCCGGCAATGTCTGCTGACATGAGCGGCGTCTTGGCTAACTGCGTAGGTAGCGCCACGCTACCTGTTGCCTTGCGTGCGCTACCAATGGGCGATTAGCGTGCGCTAACTCATTTTTGTTAGCGTGCGCTAGCGATGGCGGCAGAGCCACCGGACCGGTCTTAGCCCGTTAGCGTGCGCTATACATGCTAGTTAGCGTGCGCTAACCCGCATTTTTAAAGATCGAGACAGTTTAGTTTCAACATTATTTTTCATTCTTTTCCTTTCCTTCCCTTCCTACGGGCGATTTTGGCGATTCGGAGCAGCGATTGTGGAGAGTAACCGTGGAGTTCCCTTCGATCCAATTCTTGTGTCTCGAGCATAACACGCCACCATCTAAACCCATCTCCATCATCCGAATTCAAGGTAATTTCGCCTAGAACCCTAACTCGTCAAATTTGGGGGTTTTTCCGGTTTTACTAATTGGAACCGAATTATTCCAGTAGGTTAGGATATTCTTCACCGATTGTGATTATTGAATGATTCCAAATCCAAATTCCTTGATTTTAATCCGTGAATTATCGATACGGGGAGATTTTGCGTAAACCCTCGCCCGTATCAATTGACCGTCTATTGTCGTATATTGTAACCGGGGTTATGGGTGTATTCCAGTAGAATATTGTTGTCCGTTGGGACTGAACTGTATTGATCCTTCGTTTAGGAACCGTCGCTTTCCACCCGGACCGTTCGTAGTCGTGTTTCATCCCTGTTTCTTCAAGAATGTCTCAAAGGCAAGTACTTTACATTTGTTTACATGTTCTAGTATTTGAATTATGGCTATATGTGGTTGTTGTGGAGAGATATGTGTATGTTCACCTAGGGACGGTCCGACGGGACCTCTAGGGATACGTATTGCCGTGTGTGTGCATATCACGAACTGTGGTTAGCCACCCAGGGATGTCCGACGGGGCTCTGCGGGGTACGGTGGCCGTGAGTCTCGTGCCAACGGTTAACTTTGAATTATGATTTGTTGGAGATAATGTGTTTTGTGTGTACATCGTAAATATTCCGGAATATAAAATGTTTTCTAAAATGACTTTTTGGCGCATATATTCATCTGATTAGAATGTAGTTCAAATGGATTGTACTTGCACTAGCGATTGTCGCTAACCCTTAAATGGGGAAATACTTTTGTATTTCGTATCGATCGTGGGGACAAACGAGCACTCGGGCCGTATGAGGATGATGGGCAAGCATGATATTGTCCAGTATTTGATTTTCGATGTTATGTCTGTCGGTTGCTATTGATGTCTGATTTTGGGATTTATGTATTATAAAATTGGTTTAAGTACTCGAGTACTTCCTGTTTGAAATTGTTAATGTTGTGTTCCCGTTTTGGGAAATGGATTTGATGTCAACTTTTAATTGTCGGTTTGTAGCCTTTTATTTGAATTGTCGTTTTATTAATGATAGTTAGTCGTTGTCGAATGTCTTGTTGGTATGTTAGCCTGGTGGATTCCACAGTGTGGGGTCCACGGCGCTGTAATATGCCCTGAACGTCTTGGGGGTGTTACAATAAGCATAAAAGAGGATGAAAGAAGATGAAGAGATTGAGCTTTTTAGAATGAATTGTGTGTACAAAGCTCTACCAAAGAGCTCTATTTATAGCTCAAGATTACATGCTATACAACAAATTAATATTATTAATTATACAACATAATTGTCTTTATATTAGATATTTCAATCCAATAATTGATTGAATTGTTGATTGTTGATCCCACATACTATTATTGGTGATATTATAACACTCCCCCTTTGAAATATCTTATATCATGATATCTCATTTGGGAGCATCACAAGCTGCCTCGTTAAAAACCTTATTAAGAAAAACCCAGTGGGATAAAAACTTAATAAGGGAAAAAGAGTACAGTTGTGATGCTCCCCCTCAATCCAGCATGGGTAGTTCTTCTTTAAAGGTCTCGAAGATGATGCATTCCAATATTCTGAATGTGTTTCTTGAAAACATTCGTAGGGAGTGATTTTGTGAAGAGATCTGCCGCATTATCACAAGATCGAATATATTGGATGTCGATCTCTTTATTTCTTTCAAGTTCCTGAGTGAATGCGAAGAACTTTGGGGGGATGTGTTTGGTTTTATCGCTTTTGATGTAGCCTTCCTTCATTTGAGTAACACATGCAGAGTTGTCCTTGTATACTATTGTTGGGCCGTTATCGACTGGCAAGCCTGATGTTTCTTGAATATGTTGTGTTACCGATCTTAACCATCTACATTCTTTACTTGCTTCATGAAGAGCTATTATCTCAGCATAGTTTGAGGAAGTAGTCACGATTGTCTGTTTTTGAGATCTCCAGGATATTGCAGTTCCTCCATATGTGAATACATATCCAGTTTGTGACTTAGAATTATGTGGATCAGATAGATGACCTGCATCTGCATAGCCAAGCAAAACTGGTTTTGCATTGTTAGAATAAAACAAACCAAGATCAATCGTACCTCGTAAATATCTGAATATATGTTTTATTCCGTTCCAATGCCTCTTTGTAGGACATGAACTGAATCTTGCTAGTAAATTTACTGCAAAAGCTATATCCGGTCGTGTACAATTAGCAAGATACATTAGGGCTCCAATTGCGCTAAGGTATGGTATTTCAGGACCAACTTCTTCTTCATTTTCTTCCTTTGGTCTGAATGGATCCTTTTCAATATTAAGTGTTCTGCCGACCATTGGGGTACTCAAAGGTGTTGATTTGTCCATGTGGAATCTTTTTAATACCCTTTCTGTATAATTTGATTGGTATACTAATATTCCATTTTTAGTATGTTCCATTTGTAGAACAAGGCAGAATTTTGTTTTTCCCAAATCTTTCATTTCAAATTCTTTCCTTAAGTAATTCATTGCTTCCAAAATTTCTGCATTAGTTCCAATGATATTCAAATCATCAACATAGACAGCAATGATTACAAATCCGGATGTTGTTTTCCTTATAAAAATACAAGGGCAAATAGGTTTATTCACATAGCCTTCTTTAATCAAATATTCACTTAATCTGTTATACCACATGAGTCCAGATTGTTTCAACCCATATAAAGATCTCTGTAATTTAATTGTATAAATTTCTCTGGGTTTCAATGCTTCAGGTAACTTAAACCCTTCAGGAATTTTCATATATATATCAGCATCAAGTGATCCATATAAATATGCTGTAACAACATCCATGAGATGCATATTAAGATTATAAGATACCGATAAACTAATTAAATAACGAAAAGTAATGGCATCCATAACAGGGGAATATGTTACCTCATAATCAATCTCAGTCTTTGTGAAAAACCTTGTGCAACAAGACGAGCCTTGTATGTTACGAACTTGTTTATCTCATTTCGTTTCCTTAAAAAGACCCATTTATACCCAACGGGTTTCACATTCTGGGTGTGACAACAATCGGTCCAAACACTTTTCGTTTTCTAAGAGAATTTAGTTCGGCATCTATTGCATCTTTCCATTTTGGCCAATCAGGTCTATTTTGACATTCGAATATAGATATGGGTTCAGGATCGTCATCTCCAATTATTATATCACACGCAATGGAGTATGCAAATATCTCATCAATGTGATTATTTCTCCTATTCCATAAATTCCCCGTATTAATATAATTAATAGTTATCTCGAGATCATTTGTATTTTCAGTTTCATTTTCAGTGACCTCCTTATTTGCCTCAGCTTGTGTTTCAACATGATCATATTTTTCATCATTTTGTGCTTCTTTAGCACTTTCATTTATATTAGCTATTTTTCTTTTAGGGATTTTTATCTTTGGAACCAACAGGCCTTCCTCGCTTTAAGCGTGCTTTAGATGTACTTATATTTTCATCTTCTTTTGGAATTTCAATCCGAGCAGGAGTATTAACAGCTGGCACATGTGACTTTGTCACTCTCTTCATATCGATATCGCATCGGCAATTCATTTGCCAAACCTTGTAAATGTACAATTTTTCTTACATTTTCTTCCCATAATTTTGTATATGGATCCAAATGTAATAATGATGGTACATACCATGTTATGTCCTTTTCCACTGTTTATTACCTCCCCTAAGGTTGGGAATCTCGTCTCATCAAAATGACAATCGAGAAATCTTGCTTGAAAAACATCACCTGTTAGAGGTTCAAGATATCTAATAATAGAGGGTGAGTCATACCCAACATATATTCCCAACCTTCTTTGAGGTCCCATTTTTGTTCTTTGTGGGGTAGCTATTGGTACATATCTTGCACAACCAAAAACTTTTAGATGGGAAACATCTGGTTCCTGACCAAGTGCAAGTTGATATGGGGTATATTTATGATTAGCACTTGGTCTTAACCTTATTAGTGAAGCAGCATGTAAAATTGCATGACCCCAAACAGTAACTGGTAGCTTTGTTCTCATTATTAGTGGTCTAGCAATATATTGAAGGCGTTTAATTAATGATTCACTAAACCATTTTGTGTATGCACATGCGGAACAGGATGTTCGACTGTAATTCCAATTGACATACAATAATCATTAAATACTTGTGATGTGAATTCACCAGCATTGTCAAGTCTCACATTCCGTATAGTATAATCAGGAAATTGTGCCTTTAGTTTAATTATTTGTGCAAGGAATCTTGCAAATGCCATATCACGACTTGACAATAAACAAACATGTGACCATCTACTAGATGCATCAATTAGAATCATAAAATACCTGAAAGGTCCTGATGGTGGATCAATAGGTCCACATATGTCACCTTGAATTCTTTCGAGAAATGTAGGTGATTCCTTTTCAAGTTTGCACAGTGAATGCCTTATTATAAACTTTCCAAGAGAACAAGCTTCACATAGTTTATTATTTATGAGTTTTACACCTTTCATTGGGTGACCATGTGTACTATTAATTATTTTCCTCATCATCGTGGAGCCAGGATGACCTAGGCGTTCATGCCATAATGTCAATATTTTGGGATCCTCTTTTATTATTGAATTACATTCAGTTTCATGAATATGTGTATAATGTAATCCACGAGATAATTGTGGTAGTTTTTCCAGTATTTGTTTCTTTCCCAAAATATTAGCAGTAATGTACATATATTTCATATTACCTTCAGTTACTGTTTCAGTATCATATCCTTGACGGTATATGTCATTAAAGCTCAACAAGTTTCTCTTAGATTTTGGAGAAAATAAAGCATTATTAATGACAAATTTTGTTCCATTTGGTAATATGAATTTAGCATTACCTGTTCCTTCAATCAAGTCCGCGGGACCTGAAATTGTATTTATTACTGCTTTTGTAGATTGTACCTCAGTAAAATATTTCTTATTTTTGAGGATTGTATGAGTTGTGCCACTGTCCGGGATGCAAATGTCTCCAATACCTTCCATACTCAAACTCCTTAATGAATAAGAATATAAGACTAAAAGATGGTAAGTTAGCTTAATATAATAACATTTATTAAATACTTCATACAAACTTCAAATGAGATAATACATATTTCAAACAAGAGAATACAAATAAGAGAATACAAACAAGTACAATAAAGATGCAACAAACATGGAAATCACATATTTATTTATTTATTTATTTTTTATTTTATTCCATGTCCATGTCCACGTTTGCACCCTCAGTAAAATCTGCAGCTTCTAGGTAAGTTGAGTCGTCCTCAGGTTCATGTTCATGAAAATTGACTTCCTTTTCTTTATTTTTCAGAGATGCCTTATACATTTTACAAATATGGCCTGGCGTTCTACATGCCCTAGCCCAATGTCCCTTTTTCCCGCATCTGAAACAAGAATTTTCATTTTTATTGGATGAACCTTCTTGGACATACTTATCTTTGTCTTGTTGGTTTTTATTAATCATTTCATTTTTGGGAGGCCTAAAGTAATTTCCATAACCACGGCCACGACCTCGACCTCGACCATGAAAGTGGCCGCGACCGCGTCCCCGACCTCGACCTCTAAACCAACCATGACCACCACGTCCTTGATTAGTAGTTGTGGCATTTGCTTCAGGAATCGCTATCACCCCTGTAGGACGAGACTGGTGATTCTTTATCAACAGATCATTATTCTTTTCAAGAAGTAAGAGAGCTGCACTTAATTCAGAGTATTCGGTATATCCCCGCATTCTGTATTGTTGTTGCAGTATTAGATGTGACGTATGGAATGTAGCATACGTCTTTTCCAATTTTTCACCTTCTGTTATGATTTTACCACAAAACTCTAGTTGTGATACAATTCTGAACATAGCAGAATTATACTCGCTCACACTTTTAAAATCTTGGAATCTTAACTTGTTCCATTCATCAACTAGTGCGGGTAATAACACTTGCTTTTGATACCCAAATCTTTTCTTAAGATTGTCCCATAAAATTTTGGGATCATCCACGTTCATGTACTCTAGTTTTAATCCTTCATCAAGATGTTGCCTAATGCATTTTAATGCTTTTGCTTTATTCATAGAAAGCTCTTTTTCATCTACCTCCGTTTCTTTCGTAGCATCTGGCACATTATTTGTTAGAATATTTTCGAGTCCTTTGCACCTGAGATGTGTCTTCACATCATTTGTCCAAGACATATAATTGTCTCCATTAAGATTCAAGGGAGCGAAATCGAGCTTAAGATTGGACATGGTTATCTTTAGAATTTAAGGATGATGTACCAATATATCGAGTCCGACTGCGGAATGGGATTAAATCGGTAGAGTTCGTGCTGATAACGTGTTGTAAAATCGGATATTTTATCACTTCACAATATATATTATATATATATATATTATGATATATAAGCATAAAAGAGGATGAAAGAAGATGAAGAGATTGAGCTTTTGAGAATGAATTGTGTGTACAAAGCTCTACCAAAGAGCTCTATTTATAGCTCAAGATTACATGCTATACAACAAATTAATATTATTAATTATACAACATAATTGTCTTTATATTAGATATTTCAATCCAATAATTGATTGAATTATTGATTGTTGATCCCACATACTATTATTGGTGATATTATAACAATTTCATCTTTCAATAGTACTATTGAATACGTGCGTTGGACTTGGTTCTATAATATTTTCTGATACCATCATTTCATACAACAACAACATTACCTCAATGTCACAACGGCTCCTGCAAAAAGCGGGTAGGGGATCATATGTAATAAAATTTAATATGATTCACCAAATTTATTATATTCTATATGTAATAAAATAACATATATGAAACTCATATCTGTTTGACAAATATTTGAGTGAAATTTTCTAATATGTATTTCTAGTTATATCAATGGAAGAAGTTCTACAAATGTTACATATCGGTCATAGTTAATTCGTATTAGAATATTATATATAACCATAAGACACCCTTATTAATACTTTCTTTTAATCGGATTCAATATATGAAGCATAATATTTATGGTATCAAATTTTTCCCTGTATGATATTAAAATATATTTTATATTATTAAGGTTAAAAAATTGATATGTATCTTTAATTTGAATAATACAATATATATAATGAACATCACGAAAAAAAACTATTAATTTCATCTTTTATTATATCTAAATAAGATTAGGTTTTGAATATAAGTTTTGATTTTAATAAGGGTAGATTTCATCTAGCACCCTCTTAAATGTTCTAATTATACCTGATTATCAATTAGATCAGCAATAACATGTAAGTCCTGTTTGATATAAATCAATTATATTTAAGTCCTCATATTTGACTTTTGGCGAATTAAAATTAGGAAAATATATTTTTACCCCTGCTCAAATATCAACTTTTATTTTTAGCCAAACAGCTTATCTTATTGGTGTCGCCAATAAACAGCTTATCTTATCGGTGTCACGTGCAAGGCAAATGTGAACAGATGTAATTATTTTGGATAAGGTACTAAAATGTAATTGATACATGACCGCTATTTTCAAAAAAGTAGCCGTTGGGTTGTTAATTTGAGGCTATTAAAATTGAAATTATAATATAAAAACAGAAATTAAAAAAAATAAATTAAAAATGAAATTCAAAAAACAGAAGTTAAAAAGAAATAAAAATTATAAAATCCAAATCATAAAGTTAAAGCAGAAACTAAAACATAAAGTAAAACAGAATTTAAAACAAAATAAAAATTAAAATAGAAATTTGGACAGAAATTAAAAAAATTAAAACAAAAATCAAACTAAGTTAAATTAGAAATTAGAACGAATATTAAAAGCAGAAATTAAAATAGAAAACTAAAATAGAAATTAAAAACATGAAATAAAAACAAAACAAACACCCAAATTAAAAGAAAAAATAGAACCAATATTGGTATTGGAAACTAAAAAAAGAATATAAAACAAAAATTCGAAACTTTAAAACATAAAATAAAACAGAAACTAAAAAGAAAAAAAATAAAAATTATTGAAAACAGAAACTATAATAGAATTTAAAACTAAAAATAAAAAAAATAAAATCATAAAATAAAATAGAAATTTAAATAAAATGAAAACAAAGATTAAAATAGAATGTAGAACAGTTAAAATTTTCAAAACAGAAAGTGGAAATTAGAACATATGTAAAAATAGAAGATTAAAATAGACACTAAAAACATAAAATAAAGTAGAAATTAAAAACAAAGCAAACACCCAAATTAAAAAAAATAGAACCAATATTGAAAACAGAAACTGAAAATAGAACAGAAAACAAAAACGAATTTTTTTTAAAAAAAACGTAAATAAGACAGAAATTAAAAAGAAACAAAAACCAAAATCATTGAAAACAGAAACTAAAATAAAACAATAAATCAAAAAAAGAAATTTTATTAAAACCTAAGAAGGTAAAGCTAAGGACCTGTTTGCAAGTTGTAGAGAAGGCATCTCAATATGGTTCACCTCCATATTCTCATGATCTTCATATAATTCAACTCTTGAGTCAAATGCTGTTTATAGTGTTTGTAGTAAGCTTCTTTGACGTTTTGTAATTGCCGTAAGTGTGCTTCTCCGAACCGTATATGTAGCAATTTCAGCCTTCTCCCACAGTGGGTCCATTCCCGGCGGCAGGAAGTGGTCCAAGTGGTTGGGCCACAGTAGGACCCGCAGTCGAGCAACCTTGTATCATCCACACATTGGAATGACGACCTCGCCTTTTTGTCGCTTGCTCGTGTCATGCACCCGCGGTGCTTCCAAAAACTGAGCAGCGTTGCCTTTTCTATTTTATCTTGGTGCCTTCGTGTGGGTAACCTGATTCACTTCCAGAATTGATTTCGTACCAGTTGGACGTGCATTGCTATTGAGAATGATCTAATGATGTTTTGTTTCTTTCGCGCAGTGGGAGATAAGGTCGCTAAAATATTTGGATTTTCCCTTTCTCATAGACAACGCGCAGGTAATGAGCAATTACACTTGCTCCGCACGAAAAACCATGTTAAGAGTCTTCTCGATCAAATTTTGATCGAACTTTTTGACACCACAGAAACCAAGATCAATGCGAAGATCAAGGATGGCTTGATAAGCTCCATATACGCGTAAACCAAAAATTGGGTTTGCTCCCATTGTATCGTTAAAAGCATTGTCCAAGTGTACCCCATAGTTCCTTGGGAGTTTGCAAGTTTATTTAACACCTTTTCAATATTAGATGTATATGTCGGCGCAAATACATAAACGCATTATGACACGTCTTTTGTGTAACTATCGCAAGTGCACGATATCGTATCAAGTAGTAAGTGGACTTTTGAGTCCGGTTTATCGATCCCACGAGGAAGTTAGGTTATATATTGAATTATACACTATTTGTCTATTTGTTATAGAGATTAATATTAGCGAAACACACAATTTAAGAGTTTGGTTTGACAATTGCAAGAAAAATGCAATAATAGTTCTAAAATTAAAGGAAATGAAAGATTGCACTAATAATAGATTAATAAAAGGGTAAAATGAAATAGTTGGGATTACAAACTTAGTTTATCATTAGTTATAGAAGATAGGAGATCATAAGATGAATTTACTTATTATGTTGTGTAGATTCGATTTTCTTTAAAAAGACGGTTCCTCTTTCGAATGTCAAAACGCCTCTTGTATATTGAATCAATCCACTATATTTCTATGTTGATTGGCTTCAATACATAGCATTAGGTTTTATGAAAATAACTCAAAAAATCATATAAGGTCTAGAGGTATATTTCTATCCCCTAGAACAACTTAGAGTGAAGATCATTTAATCTAATCAAACATATTTTCTTTCTAAACATATGAAGACCATAAATATCATCATTTATTGGCCAAATAAATAAAGATTGATAAAACAATGAAAATCACACACAATAATAAGTAATCCATAATAGATCTTTATACAAACTTAAATAACATGACAAACCTTATTTATAATCCCAACTAAGGATAACTTAGCCTATAAAGGGTTTATTCAACATATTACAAGCTTGAGTGGTCATTATTAGTTGAAAAAAGGAAAGAATTGATTCTAACTCCCTTAGTAGATGAAGAAGAAAGAAGCAATAAACTCCCCCAACAACATAAGCTAAACCACTATTACATACACTCTCAAGAACACAAGTGTGTTCTTCATACAAAGAAAAATATTACAAAGTAGGAAAAATATAAGATGAAGGATGATGAATGATGGATCTAAGGGGTCTATTTATACAACTAAAGTCATCTAATAGCTCCAAAACTCCAGCATTATTACATTAGATCGGATCAAGGCCAGCCATCCCCTCAATAATAGACCAAAAGTATAAAAGATTAAAAAATGATCAAAAATCTGTCAAGAGTTACGGCCGTAACTTTGAGGAGTTACGGCCGTAACTATGAGGACTTACGGCCGTAACTTTCAGATGTTACGGCCGTAACATGGCTACGGACTTTGCACATTAGTTGTTGTGTGAGTTACGCCCGTAACTTTATGATGTTACGCCCGTATGGAGTTTCAGACTTTATTTTCAGCCCAGAATTTCTTAGACTTTGCGTTTTCGCCCCAAATCTTCTTCGGATGGTAACTTTTGATATATAATTCTGATTTTGAATCTGGAAAGACTGCCGAACTCGTCTCGGAAAGCCCTACAACATGAATACATAAAAATTCAATAAAGAGAATATTTTATAAATATGTTATTTCTTGAGTAAATCAGTAATTCAATCCGATTAGGACTAAATTTACATCTTCATCCTATAAAAATAAAATTATTAAAAACTAATTCAAAGCAAAAACGAGTAGACTAGCTCATAATTATGGGTGAAATATATCAATACTAATCACAGATAAGTGTATAAAACTAACACTTATCACACCCCCAAACTTGAATTCTTACTAGTCCCGAGCAAGACTCTTTATTATTCACGCTCAAAATAAAATAAAAAATAAGACACAAAATAAGAAAAATAATACACACACAAATTAAGAAAAATAATTATATATATAAAGATAAAAATAGATCAAAATGCCATTAATATACAACAACCAGCTTTATACAGTAGATAGAAATGAATCAAGATTCAAAATAAATCTACTAATGAATTTGAAGTTAAAACACGGTTTGATTTTTGTAATTCCAAAATGCAAGGTTTCCCCCCAAAAAGGTTGATTATTTCTTTCCCACTCGTGACACGCACGACTTCCTTTAATGATTGCTCTCGATCACTCATTTATTTTTCGACTCAATAAGAAAAAGAATTTCATCGGCATCATCAAATATTGTGATTGTTCACAAAATTGAGTGTATTTAAATTCAGCCACTAATTAATTCAAATCTGCTTATAATCTACATCCCTTTTAGTGATAGCTTTCACATCGTTATTTGCTAACGTGTAGCTCTTTTTACCAACACATTTTCCATTTTTTAGGTGATAGCTTTCACACCGTTATTTGCTAACGTGTAGCTCTTTTCACCAACACATTTTCCATCTCTTTTTTTTTAGGTGATAGCTTCCACACCGTTATTTGCTAACGTGTAGCTCTTTTCACCAACACATTTTCCATCTTTTTTTTAGGTGATAGCTTTCACACCGTTATTTGCTAACGTGTAGCTCTTTTCACCAATACATTTTTTCCAGGGAATAGAATTTTTGCAGAAAAATCATTTATTAGTTAAGCATGAAAAATCAAAAACTCCACAAATTAAGTAAATTCCAGTTCTATTTTTCATCAACCGACTGATTCTTCTTTACTCAAGGTAACGAATGACTCATTTTAAATGATAATTACAAGGCTTGGAAAGAGAGATTAAGGCTCAAAAATTTTGGAATATACAAATTTTTTACCGGTTAAAACGATTTTAGAAACTTGTATATAGCTAACTTATTGGTGTTATGGCCAGATCTAGAAATCTCACAAATCAAAATAAATAAAATAAATATATATAAATATACACTAAAAAAAATCAAAGCCAAATAACAGAAATAATCAAAACACACCACAATAATCAAAGCTAAACACACCAAAATAATCAAAACACACCACCCCCAAACTTGAAAAAGAAACTATCCTCAGTTTAAAAAAATAAAAAAAGTAAAATAAAAAGCAAGGAAGAAAAACATAATACTCCCTGTTATGAAAGTTGATGCTTGAGCTAACGCCTTTTTGGATCAGCAAGAGAAAAAATATACGAGGCAAACAACAAAAGAGAAAAAGAAACAAAATATACCCGGAAGTATAACACAATTTCTAAGATGTGCTTCAGGAAAGTCCGAAGAATCGCCTTACGCTGCCATCAATGCTTTTATTAAAAACAAACAATAAAAATTACAACAATAAAATAACAATACATAAATCGCGAATAGATGCGCGTCAAGAGATCAAGAAGAAACTCCTTAAGCTGCTATCATTTAGCACGATTTTACACACGGCAGAAAGTAAAAATACAAGAGGTCCGACATGGGTTATCAAAGGGAGAGGAATAAATCCACTTTTCATTTTCTCACGGTAAAATCTTCCACCCAGACAATATTAGCTAGAGCTGGATCTGGTTGAGGAACAAATTCAATGAGTTTATTGATTAGTTCTTCTAGTGTTGTTGCAACGACTATGATTCGTTTAGCATGCTCGGAAATAAAACCTTTTTCAGCAGAGTAGTCGATGAAAGATAGTAAACCATCAAAGAAACCATTGACATTAAGCAGACCTATTGGTTTTTTATGAACATTTAGCTGGGCTCTCGTAACCACATGAAAAAGTTCCTCAGGAGTGCCAAAACCATCGGGAAGGGTGATAAAGGCACTAGAATTATTCATCATGTGAGTTATGCGATCTTGCATATTTACAGCTCTAAACTCATCTCCAATAGTTGCCCCGGTGATTTTACTTTCAGCTAGAGGTTTTGGAATTATTCCCAACACTTTTACTCCTTCCATATAGGCAGAAGCAGCAGCGCGTCCCATTAATCCTAGACTTCCTCCTCCGTAAACTACATGAATGCATTTTTCTCCTAAGGTACGACCCAAGTTGTGGGCTGCTTCAGTAAAGCATGCCTCTGTTCCATAACTAGTTCCACCAAAAATGCAGATTGAGTTAAATCTTTTTGTGGAAGATATGATTCTATTTTTGAAAAGAAACTTATTTGAGAGAAAAAGACAAAAGTACAAGTTTGAGGGATGAATAAAAGAAACAAGCACAATATTTATTTATAGAAGAAAAACAACGAAAAAATATTTAATAAATCTGTGATTGCATTAATTGCGCTTCAACTACTCAATAGAATAATGAATGCATTTATCGCGTATCACATTTTTTTATTCAGAAAATCTCACCATACAACAAAAATAAAAGATACTTACGCGTATGTACAGTAGTTGTGATTGTGGCTCACATCTTCCGCTGATTTTACGTTCAGAAACGGCTTAAACGCCTTCTAAGAGTCGGGGAGAAGCTTCCCATCTAATTTTCTTACAAATTGGCAAACTGGGTCTTTTAACGTCAGATTCCCAAGACGTTGTTCATATTCTGGCATTAGTTACATCAATTTTTAGACAATAATCATCTGTGGAGGGATGATTCAAATTTTTTAGGACACTGAAGGTGGCATGTTCGTCTTGCACTCTAAGAATTAGCTTTCCTTCGTAGACGTCAATAAGAGCATGTCCGGTTGCAAGAAATGGTCGTCCCAAGATAATAGGAATATCTTGATCTTCCTCCATGTCAAGGATGATAAAATCTGCTGGAAATATAAATTTATCAACCTTGATTAGCACATATTGTATTATCCCATGTAGATATTTGATTGACCGATCGGCTAATTGCAGTGAAACTGTTGTTGTTTTTGCTTCTCCCAAGTTTAGTTTGTTGAAAATTGACATGGGCATCAAATTGATACTTGCCCCTAAATCACAAAGAGCTTTGTGAATATTCACTTCACAAATTGTACACGGGATTGTAAAAGTTCCCGGATCTTTTAGCTTGGGTGGCAACTTTTTTTGTAGTATTGTGCTACATTTCTCTGTTAGCACGACAGTTTCATATTCTTCAAGCCTTTGTTTGTTAGAAAGAATATCTTTCATAAATTTGGCATAGCATGGCATTTGTGCTAGAGCATCGGCAAAAGGCATGTTGATGTGTAGCTTTTTGAAAATTTCCACAAATTTGCCGAACTGCGCATCGAGCTTGTGATTCTTCAACCGTTGAGGAAAAGGGATAGTGGAACATAAGATTTGGCAGCAACTGGACCTTTTTGAAATGAAGGTCTTTATTCAGATTCTTCTTCTGTTTCTCGACTTTGTTTATTTTTTTGTTTTTTCAGATGATTTTCCACAGAAATCTCAGGCAATTGAACTCCACTTCTTGTTGTGATAGCCTGGACACTCTCCCTTGGATTTACCTCGGTATTTCTAGGTAACATTGTTGTGTCAAGAATTAACACTCTCCGACCGACGATCGCCTCAGAGATCGGGCGACCGAGCCACCGCAGCGGCTAAGGCGAATCACGACCGGCTGACCAGGCGGCCGAGCCTTAACCCAGCGGACAAGCTAAATCGGCCAACCGAAGGTCCCAGGACAAGTCCCGGTGCCGAGCGATCGACCTCAGATACGATCGTCACTCGGTACTCGGCGACCGACAAGCGGGCGATCCTCTCTCGGAATCTTGCCGACCGACCCTTGGTGACCGACCAATGCCGACCCTCGGCATCTGGCCGATGGCGACCTCTGATGACCAGCTAGAGACGACCGCCTCATGTCGATCAGGACCGATGGCCATCCAGTCGGCAAAGGTCGAGTCTCAAGGCTGGCACCACGTGCAAGAACCGAGACAAGATCCGCGAATCTCGGATCATTGACCACAGCCTGGCAGAATCTCTCCACCAGCCGACAAGCCGCCGAATGTTGTCAGTAGGGCCACATGTGACAGTGATTCCGCCGAAAGTTGTCAGTAGGACCACATGTGACATTGACTCTGGACGCGTGCTGGCTCCTCATTGGACCGCCTAGCTGGCGCCAGCACCTACCTTGGACTTTAGGCCGACAGCCCATGTGAATCAGGGACAGTCGCGCCATTATAATATTGGCCGGCAGACGATCGCCCCATTATTATAATGGCCGGAAGGCGATCGCCCACCAAAGGACAAGACTCGGCTGCCACTATAAATACACGGCTCCCTACACTTGTCCAAGGACGGAACTTTTATCACACAAAAGGCTTCAGAACTTCAACATCCTTCAGATTTCACGCAATACAGAAGCAAAATACCCAGCACTTGGCTATCTCCAACTCTTGGCAACAACTATCATTCGGTCCTACTTCTCCCGGCCTCTTTCATCGAGCAAACTATCGGCAGGGACGAAGAACACCGAGCTTCGCTCAAGAGCCGGATTAACAGTGTCTTTTTACACTCATTGTATTTAGATTTCTCTCATTAATACTTGTATCCACGAATATTTGTATTAATAACATCTCGCGAGAGCATTCAAGCCCGGGCCTAACAAACCCGGCAAATCTTGTATTATTTATCTTCTCTCGGAAGTGCTCCCTCAATTGTTGTTTGTTGTCCGTCTTCCAGCAGTATTAATCTTCGGATAAATATTTTGGGCAACAACAATTGGCGCTAGAGGAAGGGGATCTAACCCTCAAATTTTTATACCTACCGTCCCGAAGAACACTCACTGTTCTCGGGGCAGATACTTGAAGTGACACTCACTGCACTTCAAAGAAATCTTTCAGAAATCATGTCTTCCGCCTCCGCGTCGAAGAAAGCCGCTGACCAACCGGCCAGACCCCCCGTTCCGTCCCAGTCCGAGCCGCAGCCGATGGTGGAAGGCAGCCGCCGTGGTCAGAGACGCTCGATCCCATCCCTGGGCGGCGGCCCGAGCCTCTCGCTCGATCAGCTCCGAACCAAGGAACAGATCGACGAGGTCATGGCCGTCCTACAGGAGCGACGAAGTTCTCTCGACGCGCCTCCTGCTATCACCCCCTCGACCTCCCGCCGGAAGTCCAAGCGGAAGCTCAAGGCGTTACTGGCCGAGTGATCGCCAGGAGGCTCTCGTCCGCAAGAAGAGGCGTTCGCCAGCCGGGGCACCCCTGTCTTCGATCGCCTGGGCAGTGACCCGACCTGGCGACCGGGGCAGTCCGGCCCCAGCTACGAGACGACGGAGTTTGAGTCCGTCACCAGCAGCTCGGCCTACCCTGCTCCCAGAAGGCAGCCCAGCCGTCTGGCTCCCCCTCGCCAAATTGCCGAGGTCGGCAGCAGCGGAGTCTGGAGATCGGTACACGATCGCCTCGGCTCCCGCTCCCAAAGCCGATCCGCAAGCAACCGAGCCACGGCGATTGCCGCATTGCAACGTCATCTCGACGACGTGAAAGCGCTCCTGGAATCCAGGGCAGGCGCCATGAAGACGATCGCCGAGCCAAGCGAGCCGCTCGCGATCGACATCGAGCTCGCCCCCGTGCAGCACAGGATCGCTCCCCCGCAAACACCCGTGTACGAGGGGCGATCGGACCCCCAGGTGCACCTGAGGATGTTCAACATCTACATGACCGGGTGTGGGGCATCTGACGCGACCAGGTGCCGAATGTTCCCTATGATGCTGGACGACCTCGCCCACCGGTGGTACACCTCATTGCCACCTCGGTCCATTGGCTCCTTTAACGAGCTGGCGCACGTCTTCACGGAGTACTTCGCCACTAGAGTCGTCCGGCCTGAAGGTCGCCTTCGCATGATGCAAATCAAGCAGGGAGAAGAAGAGTCCGACTCGGACTACATCGACCGGGTAGACGGGATCATCCTCAACGGCGAGCTCGTAAGCGATGAAACCGCCCTCTACGCGGTCCTAGGAGGATTTCACGGGTTTTCGCCTATGTTCAGGCATCTCACGAAGAACCAACCTACAACCTACGCAGCCTTCCGGGCTAGAGCCGTAGATTTTCTGGCCAGGCAAAGGTTCCTTCTTAGCCTGTGAGCAGCGCGATCGGCGCCCGGATGACGATCTCCCGCCCGATCGCCAATATCGACCTACGAATAAAGCGATCGGCAGCCGAGCGACGATCGCCAGTCTTCCGTCCCGATCGTCGATCATCACGCTACATCATCAGCAACCCGGAGGACACGATCGCCATCTACAGTCCAGCATTTAACATGAGGGACTAAGGCTCGTGATCGCCTCCACCGCACATCATAAAGCCATGGTCCTGGTAGTCGATGGAACCGTCTGCTTCGGCCATGCAAGGTCCCTTTCGGCCGAGATCGCCCGCCCTTCGTTTAAATACGAGGTCGGCGTAGTCTAAGGGCTCTCCAACATTAATCAGTGGACACGGTCGCCCGCCCTCAAGGTTCACCATCTAAAAATGATCTACCCGGACAAAGCGACACGTACCACAACCCCCGTCTCAACGTACACCGTCGAGGTCGGCCATCTCCATGGCTGGCCGAGGTGGAAGCAGAGCTAACAAGCCGCGGGCGTGGAGTTGATTCATCCGACGCTGCCCCGTGCAAGGACTCCTCTAGACCGAGACCGCACGCCCTTCGTTTAAATACGAGGCGAGGCACAGCCTAACAGAGGACCCTCATAATAAAGTGAGTCACGAGACACTCAATGTCTTCGCGCACCAAGACACGGTCATGGAATCGGTCCATCGATATCCGCGACTGTGCACGATTCCTCAAACAAGCGAAACCACCAAGTTTCCGAGGGGGATCGGCCAATGTTGTTTTTGCAGGTACAAGACCGAATGATATCCAGCCAATCGACCATGATAGCCCAAGTCCGAATCCTAAGTCAGCTCAGCAAAGATCGCCCGTCCTCATCCTTACACGATCGCCAGCAAAAACCACCTCGCCCCATGTCTTCAACATAGGAGCAAGCTGGGGGGCAATTGTTGTGTCAAGAATTAACACTCTCCGACCGGCGATCGCCTCGGAGATCGGGCGACCGATCCACTGCCGAGCAGCCAAGGCAGAACTGCCAACCAGCGACCAGGCGGCCGAGCCTTAACCCAGCGGACAAGCTAAATCGGCCAACCGAAGGTCCCAGGACAAGTCCCGGTGCCGAGCGATCGACCTCAGATATGATCGTCACTCGGTACTCGGCGACCGACTCCTGGCGACCGACAAGCGGGCGATCCTCTCTCGGCATCTTGCCGACCGACCCTTGGTGACCGACCAATGCCGACCCTCGGCATCTGGCCGATGGCGACCTCTGATGACCAGCTAGAGACGACCGCCTCATGTCGATCAGGACCGATGGCCATCCAGTCGGCAAAGGTCGAGTCTCAAGGCTGGCACCACGTGCAAGAACTGAGACAAGATCCGCGAATCTCGGATCATTGACCACAGCCTGGCAGAATCTCTCCACCAGCCGACAAGCCGCCGAAAGTTGTCAGTAGGGCCGCATGTGACAGTGATTCCGCCGAAAGTTGTCAGTAGGACCACATGTGACATTGACTGACGCGTCCGGCTCCTCATTGGACCGCCCACCGGGCGCCAAGATCTACTGACTTTAGGCCGACAGCCCATGTGAATCAGGGACAGTCGCCCCATTATAATATTGGCCGGCAGACGATCGCCCCATTATTATAATGGCCGGAAGGCGATCGCCCACCAAAGGACAAGACTCGGCTGCCACTATAAATACACGGCTCCCTACACTTGTCAAGGACGGAACTTTTATCACACAAAAGGCTTCAGAACTTCAACTTCCTTCGGATTTCACGCAATACAGAAGCAAAATACCCAGCACTTGGCTATCTCCAACTCTTGGCAACAGCTATCATTCGGTCCTACTTCTCCCGGCCTCTCTCATCGAGCAAACTATCGGCAGGGACGAAGAACACCGAGCTTCGCTCAAGAGCCGGATTAACAGAGTCTTTTTACACTCATTGTATTTAGATTTCTCTCATTAATACTTGTATCCACGAATATTTGTATTAATAACATCTCGCGAGAGCATTCAAGCCCGGGCCTAACAAACCCGGCAAATCTTGTATTATTTATCTTCTCTCGGAAGTTCTCCCGCAATTGTTGTTTGTTGTCCATCTTCCAGCAGTATTAATCTTCGGATAAATATTTTGGGCAACAACAAACATGCCGTGGGATCTTTCGGAAAGTATTGTAACACCCCCAAGATATTCGAGGTGTATTACAGCGCTGTGGACCCCTACATGGGACCCACCAGGCTAACACAAGAAAACACCACTCGACTAACCATCTCGGTTAGCAAGGAAACAATTGTTAACAACAAGAACATAAAACAACACGTCCGGTACAACCGGCATAATAAACGTCAACCGACAAATACAGTAACTCCAACGAAGACCAATCACAATCTGAAAGGAAAAGCCTAAGTACTCGCGAGTACAATCTATAAGTTTACAATTTGGAAAACATCCACATCAAAAGAGACAGTATGAAATAACAAGACTCAATTGCACATGCCAACAACCTTGACCGACATCCTCGTACCGTCCCAGCTGTAACACCCCCAGGATATCCGAGGTATATTACAGCGCCGTGAATCCCTATATGGGACCCACCAGGCTAATCAGCATCATACACAACGACTCACAGAAACGATAAAATAACACCACGTCATAAAGACGCAAAACAGAACAATCCACTGCGGTTCAACCTAATCAATAGAACATCATCATCCAACACAACATAAACACAACAATACAACTGGACGAACAAGAACTCTTAAGTACTCGAGTACATTTATTAGTTCAAAAGCCATAAAAGATGAAAAGACAAAAAGACATCTCTTATGCACAATCATCACGCATGGCCATCATCCGTGTAATGGTCCAGCGCCCGCTCGTCCCGATGAACTCCGACTGAAATTCATAAACGAATTTCCCCGAAACGGGTCCCCAGAGGGGTTAGCAATTACGCTAGTACAAGTAACCAAATGAACATTTTACATCTTACACATATAGTAATGCATGCCATCAAGAAAATCATAATTTCCAAAACGCTCATTTCCTAAATGCCAATATCAAACCACATTTGTAAAATGCACCACAATTAACCGCGGACCACAGCTTCGTGGATCCGTGCCGAGACCCCGTCGGATCTAACCCACGGTGGTTAAAAGCAAGCTCGCGGTCCACAAACCGTGGAACCCTACCGAGACCCCGTCGAGTCTAACCCGTAGTGAGCATACACACACACACAATTTCTCATACAAAACTACTACGTCAAGATTGTAAGTTCATAAGGATACTTGCCTCGATTAATTAGACGATGACACGAACGGAACGGAAGAGTTGAACACGACCGCAAGGAACCGGCGGAAATGAACCTAACGATTCGAATAGCACAATCACAACCAACTCTAGACGATTACGGAAAAGGAATACACCCGGAAACCCGCCTACGATTCATGTATATTCATACAAAAATAACAACGAGGGCGGACCACAACCAAACCCTCTCGATTCCATAAAAATCCACAAAATATCCATGAATCCGTAGGAAAACTAAAGATACTAACAATATCAATCGTATACATCATGAATCCACCAACGAAACGGAACGAATCGGAAGAAAAACCCAAAACCCCCAAATTAATCGAAATAGGGTTTTAGAGCATTACCTTGGAAGATTCGAGTACTAAGATCCGTAGAACGCGCGTTAGATTGATTTCCCGAGCCTTACAACCGAAGGAAGATGATGAAAAATCGGCTCCCGAATGAAGAATGCTTGAGAGTTCTCCCCTCCCTTAGCTCTCTCTCTCTCTCGCGCAGTGAAAAATGGGGTGGAAATGGCCGATTTCGCCTAATAAAGACGAACTGCACAGTTGACCGCTCCGTGTGCCGCGGCACAGCCAAAGTGTGCCGCGGCACAGGCCGAAAATCTACGCCCAGGTTTTCGCGTTGTGCCGCGGCACACGGTACAGTCGGGTTTTGGTCGCGGAAGACACACGAGTGTGCCGCGGCGCCGGATAGGTGTGCCGCGGCACTGGCCTGGCACTGTGCCGCGGCACCGGATGGGTGTGCCGCGGCACACAGTACAGATTGTCCGACCAACATTTGGAGGGATTTGTGTGCCGCGGCGCACGCACCTTGTGCCGCGGCCCACACCCCAATTTGGGTCCCAAAATGATAAAAATGATCCGGAAAGAGAATAAAACGATGGGAATCAATATTTGGGGACCAACAACACGCAATGGATCCATGGCAACCCCGAAACGGCGGTTCCGCACAACACAACGAGGATACAGTTCAACAGTTTGACAGGAAGGACACGCTGAAAAGATACACGAGGGTCACTACGACCGAGAAATACACCAAAAACAAAAATACACGGAAAAGAAAAATACAGATATTACATTCTACCCCTCTAAGAATAAGTTTCGTCCCGAAACTTAAGAAACAAACAACTCCGGGTACCTAGCACGCATGCTATCCTCGGTTTCCCAAGTTGCTTCCTCGACACCGTGTCTCGACCACTGCACCTTGACCAAAGGTATGGTCTTGTGCCTCAATCGTTTCTCACGATGCTCCAAAATCTTCAAAGGACGCTCCTCAAAAGTAATATCTTCAGCAATATCAATCTCGCCATAATCGATGACGTGACTAGGATCCTAACATATTTCCTCAATCGGGAAACATGAAAATGCTATGAACATGACTCAAGGTGGAGGTAACGCCAAACGGTACGCTAATTCACCGACTCGCCGAGAATCTCAAAGGGTCCAATAAATCTCTGCTCACTTTCCTTTCTTCCCAAAACGAAAAACTCCTTCGTCGGCGACACCTTTAGAAAACGTGGTCTCCCACCTCGAATTCCAAAGGTCGACGACGGACGTCGGCATATGACTTCGCCGACTCGGGCGATCAACATCCGTTCTCGAATTAACTCTATCTTCCGCCTCGTCTCTAAAACGACATCCGGCTCGGTTCCGACTAAATCGGACGCCTCATTCCAACAAATCGGCGATCGACATCGCCGCCCATAAAGTGCCTCATACGGTGCCATCCGAATCGACGCGTGCCAACTATTGTTGTACGTGAATTCGATCAATGGCAAATGCTCCTCCCAAATACTACTCCAATCGAGGGCACAAGCACGCAACATGTCCTCGAATGTCCGGATAGTGCGTTCCGACCGCCCATCCGATCGGGATGAAAAGAGGTACTCAAACGCAACCGGTACCTAACGCCTTATGCACCGCCCGAAGTGCGATACAAAACGCGGCCACGATCCGAAACAATAGACTTGAGTACCGTGAAGTCTCACGATCTGCGCAATAAACACACGAGCTAACTTCTCCAGCCCCAAGTGTCCTTGATGCCCGTAAAATGTGCCGACTTGGTCGTGCGATCAACAATCACCCATACCATATTCATGCCCGACCTCGATCTCGGCAAACTCGTAACGAAATCCATCGATATATCTTCCCATTTCCATTCCGAACGGAAGTGATCGCAATAACTCAAATGTCGCCGATGCTCGATTTTGACTCGCGGCAAGTCAAACATCTCGCCACAAAGCGTGCGACTTCCTCCTTCATATCATTCCACCGAAGTTCCTCCTCGTGTCCTTGTACATCTTACTCGTACCGGGATGAACGGAATAAGGTGTAGCATGGGCCTCCCGTAAAATACTCTGCCTCAACTCGAGTCGTTCGGCACACAAAGCCGACTGAATCTCAAAACGCCATCCTCGTGAATCACAAACCCGTGAGACTTTCCTTTAAGAACGTTCTCTCGGATTTGAGTAATCATCGGATCCTCTAATTGCTTGATTTAATTTCATCGATCAAAGACAGCGAAATTTCTAAGGCACAAAGTTGCCCAACAGATCCAGCAAAGAAACCTCAACATCTAACCCGATCAAAGCCCGCCGAAGCTCGATCGAGGCGTAAGGACCTCAAGCGTTCGCAACGCAATCGGTTTCCGACTCAAGGCGTCGGCCACGACATTCGCCTTACCCGGATGATAAAGGATTTCGAGGTCATAATCCTTAATCAACTCTAACCACCTCCTCTGCCTCATATTCAACTCCCGTTGAGTAAATATGTACTTCAGACTTTTATGATCGGTAAAAATCTGACATGCAGAGCCGAAAAGATAGTGACGCCAAATCTTGAGTGCAAAGACAACCGCCGCTAACTCCAAATCGTGAGTAGGGTAGTTAAGCTCATATGGCCTCAACTGTCTCGACGCATAGGCAATGGTCTTGCCGTGCTGCATCAATACGCACCCAAGGCCCTGACCCGAAGCATCGCTATAAACGGCAAAACCCTCGTTGCCACATGGCAATGCCAAAACCGGGCTGAAGTCAAACGCCTCTTCAGCTCCTCAAAACTCGATCGCCTCTCATCGGTCCAGACGAACTTCTCGGATTTGAGCAATCAGGTAAGTGGTCGAGCTAGTTTTGAGAAACCCTCACGAACCTACGGTAGTAGCCACCAAACCCAAGAAACTACGGACCTCCTTCACATTTGTGGGCGATGCCCAATCCAACACCGCCTCAATTTTCTGCGGATCTACTCGAACTCCCTACCGAAATCACGTGGCCCAAAACGTCACTTCTTTCGGCGAACTCACATTTCGAGAACTTCGCATAGAGTTGCTCGGCCCTCAAAATGTCTAACACTATCCGCAAATGATGGGCATGCTCTTCCTCGTTCCTCGAATAAATAAGAATATCACAATGAAGACGACGACACACCTATCCAAATACTCGATAAAGACTTTGTTCATCAACCGCATGAACACCGCCGTAGCGTTAGTTAACCCGAAAGGCATAACTACAAACTCATAATGTCCGTATCTCGTCCGAAAAGTGTTTTCGGTCGTCGGACTCCCTCACCCGAGCCGATAGTACCCGATCTCAAATCAATCTTCGAGAATACCAAGCTCCTCAGCCCGGTCGAACAAGTCGTCAATCCTCGGCAAAGGATACTTGTTCTTGATGGTCACCTTGTTTAGTTCGCGATAGTCGATACACAAACGTAGCGAACCATCCTTCTTCCGCACAAACAGACCGGTGCGCCCCAAGGCGAGGCGCTCGGTCGAACATACCCGACTCAAGAAGCTCACCCAATCGCTTCTTCAACTCGGACATCTCTCAAGGTGCCATGCGATAGGGCGCCTTTGAGATAGGGCCGCACCCGGCTCTAACTCTATAGTGAACTCGACCTCTCGGTCGGTGGTAATCCCATTAACTCGTCCTAAAAACATCAGAAATTCATTAACGATTGGAATCGACGAAAGCTCGACTCCACCACTCTCCGCCTTCAAGGCATAGCACCAATAACCGGTACACCCCTTTCGCAGAGACTCATCGCCTTCAAGGCATTAATAACGATTTACTGTTTCCCTCTTTCGCCCCGAAAGAGTGCTCTGCCGTCCTCGGCTAACATAGTGATGATCCTCGTGCGGTAGTTCATGATCGCACCATGCCGTTCGAGCCAATCATCACCAAGAATCAAATCCTCACCCTCGATACTCACAACAATAAGATTAGAGGGCCAAGTCCTCTCACAAATAAGTACAGAGCAGTCTCGAACCTCCTGATCACCAACGATCCTATCGCCGCTAGGAAGCTTAACGATGAAGGGTTCACAAGGCGTCAAACGGTCGAGACTCAAACGACGCACACAATCCGGAGATATGAACGAATGCGTAGCACCTAATCGAAAAGCACGACGGGATGAGAAAGAATATAAACGGTACACTGCCGCCACGGTAGCCGCTGGATCATCGGCTCTCCGCATCTCATAGACACGCGGATGGGCGGAGCCGACACTGGAAGCTCCCCCCTTAGAGGGCTGACCCCGACCTCTCCCCCGACTAGTACTCGGCGGAGACTGAGGAGCAAACGATCCCTGATTCACACTTGGTTCCCTAGGCGCTGGAATGGAAGCCCGGGCACCAAGAATTTTCTCTCTCTCGGCACGACGGCCTTGTGGCCGGTGGCCACACCGATTACACGTCGGCCAAAGGGTTCGGACAAACACGACCGATGTGGCCGTACGACCACAATTGAAACACTTCGCATCACGAAAAGGAGCACCGGTAGTTCCACGAGGACCCCAGTGAACGAGCCGGACCACCGCCGCGGGAAGTTAGCAGATTGGGATCTCTGCGACCCCCACTCTTGTGGCCCGAAAAGTTCCCAACGGACTTCGCTTCTTACTCTCGCGGGCCGCCTCACTCGCCGTCACCGACATATCATACGCAAGGGCCCTACTCGATAATCCTTCAATGTAGTGCATACGAGCCCCGACATGTAGTCCCGAATCGGCAACTTCATCCGTCTCGGAGAAATGGAAAATCTTGTCACTCTCTCGACAACTCGGGTCTTCACAAAACCCAATTCTTTGTTAAAATCAGCAATGGCTTGAGCTACGGGATATCCGTGGTTGAGCATCATAAAAGCATGTACCCGAGCCTCGTCGGCGGCCACGGCAATATTCGATCTCCATCAACTCTTGAAACTCACCACGAAGCGGATGGTCTTTGGGCCCAACGGCCTCCCACCGGTCCGTAGCGTCCCCAGTGAGAAAATATTGAGCAATAGGGACTCTACGTTCCTCGGAGACGATTAGTGGCAACGAAGACTTTAGATATCTCCTTAATCCACCCTTCCCACCCATCGGGTCGAAGCTCCCGAAATCGAGGAGGATGCATCTTGATGACATCTTGGAGCCAACGATCCGCTCCTCCCGATTAGCGTGGGCTCGATCCGGGTTACGAACCGCGAGCTATCGCCGCCATTTGGTTCACCATCTGCTGCATAACGGCCGCGATACCAAGATCGGCACGCCCCGAGAAGAAGCATGGCTATGACGGCCGCCAGATCGCGGCCTCAAGACCGTGACGTGGCCGCCCACCGGCCGCCCACGCCCCTGGCCGCCCACGACCACGACCGCGACCACGACCTCTTCCAGCATCCATACTGGAGTTAAATAAGTAGCAAAAGCCATACGAGGATCAGTACAAGAAAAGAACAATCACAAGTCGAGAATCAAGGGTGCGATACAAGGAATTAATGAACAGAGGAAAGAAAACTTACGGACATTGGTAGTACCGGAATCATGGCAGCGTGACGATGATGTGCAAAACCAAACACCACAAGACCCAATAAACCAACAAGCCTAGGTATCCATAAACCTAGAGCTCTGATACCATTTTCTGTAACACCCCCAGGATATCCGAGGTATATTACAGCGCCGTGAATCCCTATATGGGACCCACCAGGCTAATCAGCATCATACACAACGACTCACAGAAACGATAAAATAACACCACGTCATAAAGACGCAAAACAGAACAATCCACCCGGTTCAACCGGTCAATAGAACATCATCATCCAACACAACATAAACACAACAATACAACTGACGAACAAGAACTCTTAAGTACTCGAGTACAAATTTATTAGTTCAAAAGCCATAAAAGATGAAAAGACAAAAAGACATCTCTTATGCACAATCATCACGCATGGCCATCATCCGTAATCGTCCAGCCCGCTCGTCCCGATGAACTCCGACTCAAATTCATAAAACGAATTTCAAACGGTCCCCAGAGGGGTTAGCAATTACGCTAGTACAAGTAACCAAATGAACATTTTACATCTTACACATATAGTAATGCATGCCATCAAGAAAATCATAATTTCCAAAACGCTCATTTCCTAAATGCCAATATCAAACCACATTTGTAAAAATGCACCACAATTAACCGCGGACCCACGGCTTCGTGGATCCTCGCGAGACCCCGTCGGATCTAACCCAGCTGGTTAAAAGCAAGCTCGCGGTCCACAGCTTCGTGGAACCCTACCGAGACCCCGTCGAGTCTAACCCGTAGTGAGCATACACACACACACAATTTCTCATACAAAACTACTACGTCAAGATTGTAAGTTCATAAGGATACTTGCCTCGATTAATTAGACGATGACACGAACGGAACGGAAGAGTTGAACACGACCGCAAGGAACCGGCGGAAATGAACCTAACGATTCGAATAGCACAATCACAACCAACTCTAGACGATTACGGAAAAGGAATACACCCGGAAACCCGCCTACGATTCATTATATTCATACAAAAATAACAACGAGGGCGGACCACAACCAAACCCTCTCGATTCCATAAAAATCCACAAAATATCCATGAATCCGTAGGAAAACTAAAGATACTAACAATATCAATCGTATACATCATGAATCCACCAACGAAACGGAACGAATCGGAAGAAAAACCCAAAACCCCCAAATTAATCGAAATAGGGTTTTAGAGCATTACCTTGGAAGATTCGAGTACTAAGATCCGTAGAACGCGCGTTAGATTGATTTCCCGAGCCTTACAACCGAAGGAAGATGATGAAAAATCGGCTCCCGAATGAAGAATGCTTGAGAGTTCTCCTCCCTTAGCTCTCTCTCTCTCTCGCAGTTGAAAAATGGGGTGGAAATGGCCGATTTCGCCTAATAAAGACGAATCGCATAGCTGACCGTGTGCCGCGTCATACCTAAAGTGTGCCGCGGCACAGCCGAAAATCTACGCCTGTGTTTTCGCGTTGCGGCACACGGCATCGGGTTTTGGTCGCGGAAGACACACGGCAGTGCGCGGCGCGGATAGGTGTGCCGCGCACTGCTCGCACCGTGCCGCGCACCGATGGGTGTGCCGCGCACACGCATGCATTGTCGACCAACATTTGGAGGGATTTGTGTGCCGCGGCGCACGCACCTTGTGCCGCGGCCCACACCCCAATTTGGGTCCCAAAATGATAAAAATGATCCGGAAAGAGAATAAAACGATGGGAATCAATATTTGGGGACCAACAACACGCAATGGATCCATGGCAACCCCGAAACGGCGGTTCCGCACAACACAACGAGGATACAGTTCAACAGTTTGACAGGAAGGACACGCTGAAAAGATACACGAGGGTCACTACGACCGAGAAATACACCAAAAACAAAAATACACGGAACTAGCAGAACATAACCTGAAATCCATAACAAGAATTTCCCCGACAACGGGTCCCCAAAGGGGTTAGCAATTACGCTAGTACAAGTATTCAAGGCAAACCAATCGCTTACACATTTCATAGTACATGCACCAATATCAATTTCAAAAGCCAAAACCAGACATGTCTTTTCCGGAAACAAACAGTCACAATTAATTTGCCTAGGACCGGGACGAAGCCACGAATCCCACTCGAGGCCTCTAAGGACCCTCCCGAGCTGGCCACATTCATAAAACAATCCAAGCACCACACGTCACCTAGGACCGGGACGAAGCCACGAATCCCACTCGAGGCCTCTAAGGACCCTCCCGAGCTGGCTAGCGAAACAAGCTCATGAATCCAGGACGAAGCCATAGATTCCCTCCGTGATCCCGTCGAACCCTCCCGAGGTGAGCAAATCACACACAATATACATTACCATTTCACGTTAAGCATAGAGGTTTCCAAAAAAAATACTTGCCTTGAATTATTGACGACGCAACGAACGGAAAGGAAAGTCACCGACGAACGCTAGGAACCAATGAAACCGATCCTAACGATTCGAAGAATACAATCACAACCATTTCTAAATGAATACGGAATTGGAATACACCCGAAAACCCGCCTACGATTCATGTATATTCGTATATAAACAACAACGAGGGCGGACCACAACCAAACCCTCTCGATTCCGTAAAAATCACGAAATATACCATGAATCCATAGGGAAACTAAGAATACCAACAAGATTAATCATATTCATCATGAATTAATCGACAAAACAGAACGAATCGTACAAAAACGCGAAAACCCCCAAATATACCCAAAAGTAGGGTTCTAAAGATCTAACCTTGATTCGCTGGATCGAAGGATGTTATAGGATGATTGATCGGTGATATAAATGATTAGTGCATAATTGATCTAAAATTCATATACAAAATATTCATTTTTCCGGGCATAATTGTACTGATTTGTGATTAAAAATATATATTTTACAGATATGTCCAAACATGAGCTAAAAATGGTTATTTTACAGATTACTGACATGAAGCATCAAAAAAAGACGGAAAACAAGATCAAATCCAACGACGGGAATTTTTCCAGGACAAACGACCATACAAAACGGCGCAAAATGGACCGTGTTCTGTCGGCCGTTTCACATACGGCGCAAAAGAGGCCGTGTCTTGGGCCGTTTCACACACGGCCGGCATTTAGCGCCGTGTCCTCGCGCGTATTCCGGAAGAGACCGAGTCACCACAAAACGGCGCACAACACGGGGCAAACTGGGCCGTTTTTCATCGCCGTGTTTCAGCAGATACCATGCAAAATTAGTCCACTTTTGACCAACTTGTGAAATCAACCACAAGATATTTTTTTGGTCAAAAATCTGAAAATTCAAAGACATGGGTGAAGTGTGAACAAAGAATTAAAAAAATGATATTACAATAGATATTTTGAATTAAATAATCAATTGTATTCTTGAAAATCACCTATAAAAGGACATGTTCATCCATTGCAAAAATCCCAACCCACATTCTTACCAAGAAATCCTCAACTTCTTGCTAAGAAATACTCCTTTCCTTTAGCAATATATTTTCCTTAGAACTTTCAATTTTAGTTTGTATTTTATTTTTGCTTTGAAGTTTTTCTTTCATTTAGTTTGTAATTGAAAAGTGCTTGATCAATAAGCACTTAGTATTTTACTTTCAATTTTTGTAAGCTTGTAACCTTTAAACAAGTTTGAAGTTATATTTTGAAGTTTGTTTCTTGCACTTTGATTCATCATATTCAAGTAAGTTTTATCTATTGTCATTAAGTTCTAGTAATTAAAAGTTTCTATATATATATTATATATATATCAATTATTTCTATTATAATTTTAGTATGTATAAACCAATGAGTAGCTAATCTTTCTTCCTAGGAAGGGGATTTCTATTAGGTTATATATTGAGTATTTGATTGATTTAAACTATTTTTAGGACTAATTGGTTTAAATAGAGATTGATCATATCCTATTTTTACTAATGAAACCTTCTTGATTGATTGTTGAGTGAATTGAAACATATCTTTTCAATCTATCAAATGTTAATCTTGTTATCAACATCTTAAGATTGCGAAAGTGGTTAAGACATCTTTGATTACGAAAGTACGGAGGTGAAAAGTTGATTACTCGATGAACGATCGTTTATCCTAAAAATAGTCAAGTTAGAGAAATGAAAGGACTAATTGGTTTAAATAGAGATTGATCATATCCTATTTCTACTAGTGAAACCTCCTTGATTGATTGTTAAGTGTATTGGAAACACATCTTTTCAATCTATCAAGTGTTAATCTTGTTATCAACATCTTAAAAAGTGACAATGATTAAGACATCTTTGATTACGAAAGTACGGAGGTGAAAAGTTGATTACTCGATAAATATTCATTTTTTCTTTTATATCCATATAAATCAATTCCTATACTTAATTAAATACCTAATTTAATGAACCCGTAATCCCCTAGATTTTATAAAATCCCAACTCATTTTAATTCTATTCATTTTCACTAGTTAAAAATAGTCTAGTATAAAAATAGTTTTCTTAAAACTAGTAGTATTAAAAATAGTCTTAATATAAATAGTCTTAATATAAATAGTCTAGTATAAATAGTCTTAATATAAATAGTCTTAATATAAATAGTCTAGTTAAAAATAGTCTAGTTAAAAATAGTCTTATATAAAATAGTCTTATATAAAATAGTCTTATATAAAATAGTTTGGTTTAAAATATAGTGCATTTAGTTAATTTTTAAAAAACCCAAAAATATCTTTTTAATATTTTAGTATTTATTTCTAATTTGTAACAAAAATTATACGAAGCCCGTTGGACAATCCTCGAGAGAAAAGACCTTGGTAGAACTCACCACAAACTACTTCTACCTCGTATATATTTGCGAGCGACTCAAGAACTCCTATTTTTAGGATAAGTTTTTGGCCGATCAAATTTTGGCGCCGTTGTCGGGATTGTTTTAGGCCAAATATAATTTTTCTGTCGGTCAAGTGGCGGATAACGGTACTCGTGACTATTAAAGTCGGATTTTTCGCTTCCCACAAACAATCTGTTATTTGTAGATATTTTATCGCTTTTCATTTTAATTTTTTTGTCATGGATGAAACATTGTTTAAAATTGAAAAAGATTTCCTTTCTAAGCAAAAATGCAATTTTAAAAATTTACAAGACAAGGCTTGAAAGGATGAGGTTGCTTACGAATAAAAGCATACCTTTTGACATAAGATTCATTATCGAAGCCAAAGTAAGAATAGAAGGTGAATTCACGAAACACCAACTAGATTCTTACCAGTGGCTTGGAAAAAGTTCATATGCCAAGAAACGACGAGCAAAGATTCTAGCCGTTTGCTATAAATGTGCTAGATGGAACTGTAATGCAAAATGTCGATCTTTAGGAATTCCATCTACAAACAGAGAAGATAAAATTCGGTTCATTAATGATGGTCCAATAAGGAGAATTTAGATAATATCGAAATTTCTCTTGACATGCATCCTAGTGGACTTGTGTATTACGAATTCAATGTTTGTGGAATAAATTCAAACCAGAATATGAACAACGCCTTGGGAATCGACGTTAAAAGACCCTGCTTTGCCAATTTGTAAGAAAATTGGATGGGAAGCTTCTCCCACTCATAGAAGGCGTTTAGGCCGCTTCGAACGTAAAATCGAGAGGAAGATGTGAGCCACAATCACAACTACCGCATACGCGTAAGTATCTTTTATTTTTGTCGTGTGGTGAGATTTTCTAAATAAAAAATGTGATACGCGATAAAAGCTTTCATTATTCTATTGAGTAGTTGAAGCACAATCAAACAAAATCACAAACTTGTTAAGCAATTTTTCCTCATTTTTTCTTCTATAAATAACCTTTGTGCTTGTTTCTTTTATTCATCCCTCAAACTTGTACTTTTCTCTTTTTCTCTAAAAATTTCTTTTCAAAATGGAGTCATCATCTTCCACAAAAAATTTTACACACCGCATTTTTGGTGGATCTAGTTCTCGAAAAGAGGCATGCTTCATCAAGCACCCACGACTTGGGTCGTACCTTAGGAGAAAAATGCATTCATGTAGTTTACGGAGGAGGAAGTCTAGGATTAATGGGACGAGCCGTCACGCCTATATGGAAGGAGTAAGAGTATTGGGAGTAATCCCAAAACCTCTCGGCCGAAAGTAAAATCACCGGGTCAACTATTGGAGATGAGTTTAGATCTCGTGAATATGCAAGATCGCATAACTCACATGATAAATAATTCGCGCCTTTATCGCCCTTCCTGGTTTTGGCACCCTTGAGGAACTTTTTCATGTGGTTACCAGAGCCCACTAAATGTTCATCAAAACCAATAGAGTGCTTAATGTCAATGGTTTCTTTGATGGTTTACTTGTCTTTCATCGACTACTCGCCGAAAAGGGCTTTATTTCCGAGCGTGCAAAACGAATCATAGTCGTTGCAACAACACCGTAAGAACTAATCAAAAAACTCAATGAATTTGTTCCTCAACCAGATCCAGCTCTAGCTAAAATTGTCTGGGTAGAAGATTTTACAGTGAGAAAACGAAAAGTGGATTCATTCCTCTCCCTTTGATAACCCACGGTCCTCTTGTATTTTTACTTTCTGTCGTGTGTAATAATCGTGCTAAATGATGGCAGCTTAAGGAGTTTCTTCTTGATCTCTTGACGCGCATCTATTCGCGATTTATGTATTGCTGTAATTTTTATTTCGTGTTTTGCTTTTTTTTAAAAAACTTTGATGGCAGTGTAAGGCGACTCTTCGGACTTTCTTGATGCACATCTAAAAAATTATGTTATACTTACGAGTATATTTTATTTTCTTTTGTGTGTGCCTCGTATATTTATTCTCTTGCAGATTCTAAAAGGCGTTAGGCTCAGACATCAACTTTCTTAACAGAGAGTATTCTGCTTTTCTGCATTGATTTTTATTTTTTATTTTATAAACTGAGGACAGTTTTTTTTTCAAGTTTGGGGGTGGTTTGTTTTAGTATTTTGGTGTGTTGTAATTTTGGTGTGGTTTGTTTAATAATTTTGGTGTGTTTTGATTGATTTGGTTATTTGCCTTAATTTTTTTTATATATATATATATATATTATTTTGATTTGTTAGATTTCTAGATCTGGCCATAACACCAATAAATTAGCTATATACAAGCTTCTAAAATTGTTTTAACCTAAAAAATTGTATATTCCAAAATTTTGAGCCTTAATCTCTCTTTCCAAACCTTGTAGTTAACATATAAAATCGAGTCATTCGTTACCTCGAGAAAAGAAGAATCAGTCGGTTGATGAAAAATAGAACTGAAATTTACTTAATTTGTGGAGATTTTGATTTTTCATGCTTAACTAATAAATGATTTTCTCAAAAATTCTATTCCCTAAAAAAGGAGTCATTGGTGAAAAGAGCTACACGTTAGCAAATAACGGTGTGAAAGCTATCACCTAAAAAAATAAATGACGAAAAGGAGAAGTGTTGAGCAAAGAATACCGCCTAATTTTGGAAGTCTTAAATTTTGCGAAAAATAAAGGACTAACCATTGTTGGTGCGTAGCTGCCGTCTCAGAAAAATGGGTGAAAAGAGCTACACGTTAGCAAATAACGGTGTGAAAGCTATCACCTTTTTACGAAAGAAAAATAATGAGATAGAAATTGTGTTAGTGAAAAGAGCTACACGTTAGCAAATAACGGTGTGAAAGCTATCACTAAAAGGGATGTAGTTTATGAGCATATTTGTAATTAGCAGCTGAATTTCAATACACTCAATTTTGTGAAAATCACAATATTTGATGACGCCGATGAAATTCTTCTTCATATTGAGTCGAAAAATAAACGAGTGATCGAGAGCAACCATTAAAGGGAGTCGTGTGAAGTCACGAGTGGGAAAGAAATAATCAACCTTTTGGGTGGAAAACCTTGTATTTTGGAATTACAAAAATAAAAACCGTGTTTTAACTTCAAAATCGTTAGTAGATTTATTTTGAATCTTGATTCATTTCTATCTACTGTATAAAGTTGGTTATTGTGTATTAATGGCATTTTGATCTCTTTTTATCTTTATATATAATTATTTTTCTTAAATTTGTGTGTATTATTTTTTATTTTTTATTTTATGTCTTATTTTAATTTTTATTTTCTGTGTGAAAAGAGTCTTGCTCGGGACTAGCAAGAATTTAAGTGTGGGGTATTTGATTAGTGCATAATTGATCTAAAATTCATATACAAAATATTCATTTTTCCGGGCATAATTGTACTGATTTGTGATTAAAAATATATATTTTACAGATATGTCCAAACATGAGCTAAAAATGGTTATTTTACTGACATCGACATGAAGCATCAAAAAAGACGGAAAACAAGATCAAATCCAACGACGGAATTTTTCCAGACAAACGACCATACAAAACGGCGCAAAATGGACCGTGGTTTACTGGCCGTTTCACATACGGCGCAAAAGAGGCCGTGTCTTGGGCCGTTTCACACACGGCCGGCATTTAGCGCCGTGTCCTCGCGCGTATTCCGAAGAGACCGAGTCACCACAAAAAGGCGCACAATCTCTGGGCTAACTGGGCCGTTTTTCATCGCCGTGTTTCAGCAGATACCATGCAAAATTAGTCCACTTTTGACCAACTTGTGAAATCAACCACAAGATATTTTTTTGGTCAAAAATCTGAAAATTCAAAGACATGGGTGAAGTGTGAACAAAGAATTAAAAAAATGATATTACAATAGATATTTTGAATTAAATAATCAATTGTATTCTTGAAAATCACCTATAAAAGGACATGTTCATCCATTGCAAAAATCCCAACCCACATTCTTACCAAGAAATCCTCAACTTCTTGCTAAGAAATACTCCTTTCCTTTAGCAATATATTTTCCTTAGAACTTTCAATTTTAGTTTGTATTTTATTTTTGCTTTGAAGTTTTTCTTTCATTTAGTTTGTAATTGAAAAGTGCTTGATCAATAAGCACTTAGTATTTTACTTTCAATTTTTTTGTAAGCTTGTAACCTTTAAACAAGTTTGAAGTTATATTTTGAAGTTTGTTTCTTGCACTTTGATTCATCATATTCAAGTAAGTTTTATCTATTGTCATTAAGTTCTAGTAATTAAAAGTTTCTATATATATATTATATATATATCAATTATTTCTATTATAATTTTAGTATGTATAAACCAATGAGTAGCTAATCTTTCTTCCTAGGGGAAGGGGGATTTCTATTAGGTTATATATTGAGTATTTGATTGATTTAAACTATTTTTAGGACTAATTGGTTTAAATAGAGATTGATCATATCCTATTTTTACTAATGAAACCTTCTTGATTGATTGTTGAGTGAATTGGAAACATATCTTTTCAATCTATCAAATGTTAATCTTGTTATCAACATCTTAAGATTGCGAAAGTGGTTAAGACATCTTTGATTACGAAAGTACGGAGGTGAAAAGTTGATTACTCGATGAACGATCGTTTATCCTAAAAATAGTCAAGTTAGAGAAATGAAAGGACTAATTGGTTTAAATAGAGATTGATCATATCCTATTTCTACTAGTGAAACCTCCTTGATTGATTGTTAAGTGTATTGGAAACACATCTTTTCAATCTATCAAGTGTTAATCTTGTTATCAACATCTTAAAAAAGTGACAGCGATTAAGACATCTTTGATTACGAAAGTACGGAGGTGAAAAGTTGATTACTCGATAAATATTCATTTTTTCTTTTATATCCATATAAATCAATTCCTATACTTAATTAAATACCTAATTTAATGAACCCGTAATCCCCTAGATTTTATAAAATCCCAACTCATTTTAATTCTATTCATTTTCACTAGTTAAAAATAGTCTAGTATAAAAATAGTTTTCTTAAAACTAGTAGTATTAAAAATAGTCTTAATATAAATAGTCTTAATATAAATAGTCTAGTATAAATAGTCTTAATATAAATAGTCTTAATATAAATAGTCTAGTTAAAAATAGTCTAGTTAAAAATAGTCTTATATAAAATAGTCTTATATAAAATAGTCTTATATAAAATAGTTTGGTTTAAAATATAGTGCATTTAGTTAATTTTTAAAAAAACCCAAAAATATCTTTTTTAATATTTTAGTATTTATTTCTCGCAATTTGTAACAAAAAATTATACGAAGCCCTGTTGGACAATCCTCGAGAGAAAAGACCTTGGTAGAACTCACCACAAACTACTTCTACCTCGTATATATTTGCGAGCGACTCAAGAACTCCTATTTTTAGGATAAGTTTTTGGCCGATCAATAAACTCAGAAACTTCATGGATTTGTTGTCCAACAACATGGTTTCGTCTCCTACAAAACCCCAGCCGCGGACCGAAGAGAAATGAAATGGAAAATGACTGAAAAAATCGCTGGTCTGTCATTTATATACTGGGCGGAACTAGCGTGCGCTAGCCTTCCCGGACTAGCGTGCGCTATCGGCCAGTATCGGCCGAGCACTCTCGGCCATGGCCCGCATGACCCGGCACCACCGACCAATTCTGCCGATCATGACTGTCCGCCCAACTTCCGCTAGCGTGCGCTACGGCCGGAAGCCTGCGCGCGCTAGCCGACCTGTCCAGTAGCCTCTGGACTAACAAACTCACCCAGGTAACGTACGCTAGTCGGCCGACAGCGTGCGCTACCCCTGCCGGTTAGCGTGCGCTATGGCCAAGCGATGGCGTGCGCTCGCCGATTCTCCGACCGAGTCTAGAACCTCGTAATCCCTGCCCGTGCCCGATAGCGTGCGCTGGGTGACTTCGGCAGCGTGCGCTACAACTGCGAGCTAGCGCGCGCGCCTCCGGCCGTAGCGTGTGCTACGCCGGTTCTGCCGTGCTGCTCGGCGGTGCCAAGACTTCCGATGCCGCACGGTCGGCCCGGTACTTTCAGCCGCCACGACCCGACGCCTCGATTTCCGAAAACGCATGGAACGAACACGACGAAAAGTTCGCGGACGACATCAATGACTCGAAATGAAAACGTAATGCAATAATTAATCATACGCGACCAAGAAAAGGGTCGAGACGACAAATACAGATATGGATACCCGTAACTTTGGGTAAATTACAAAATGGCCCAAAACGCCCGAAAATCACGATACGTGATCGAATAACCAAAACGAAGTTCACAACACGTCTAACAAAGTTAAACAGACTTGCGGGAAACTCGAAACAGCAGTTTCAGACGAGATTCTCAAGAATCGAACTCAAGTGCGGAAAAATCGCTAAAAAGCACGGAACTCAACAAAACAACACCGAAACGAACTCGGATGACAAAAAGTGTAGAATTAATCATTCTCAGAATGACGAAACGGTCATGAGCGTGTCGTTAAAACGGACTCCGGCCAAAAAAAAGAAATTTACCAAAAATCGAAAATTGCGGATATTACATTCTACCCTCCTTAAAAGAAGTTTCGTCCCGAAACTTAAAACAAGTAGGGAGAAGCAATATCCCGCCAGGAAAACTCAACGAGATACACAAAAACAGAAAACTCGTGCCCGACGGCGAAACGCTGCAAGAAACGCAAATAGACATACGGCGTGAAAATAAGCTCCACGGCGACTAACACAACGCCACCGGTAGAGACATAATAAAATCAACGAGTGACAAGCGTCATCAAATAGACAATACAATCGAGTCGATTATCCGAACAATCACAAAACTTAACGAACGAAAATCAATACGATTGACCAACCCAACGGTTCATCAACCAAAATGCGAGTCGACGCTGAACAAATACGGAATTCCACCGCCCAAGGGTTGGAAGATCGAAAACGAGACTAATTTCCCGAACTTAAGGGAATTACGAAGGAGCCTGAACGCTCAACAATCACGAAACGAGAACAAAAACCGAACAAACAAATGATTGAGACAACAAAAATCGAACAATCATGTCTGAAACACGTAGGATAATAAAATTCAAACAACAACTCCCAGGATGACCTGGTGAGAACAGCAAGACGTGCATTCTCATAAGATCCACAGGAAAGGGAATAGCGATTGAAAAGCCACAATGACAGACGAGTTATTCCGAAACAATACCACCCTCGTTCGATCAACAAAAGCAAGGGATAGGGAAAGTTCAGAAATGTTAACGAGCATAAACGAGTCGATAGAGTAAAAAATACAGAAGTTCAAAATCGGATCCACTTCGAATAAAAGAACTATTAGAACCAAAATATGTTACTTCCGAATAAGGTTCACAATAGTCGAACCGAATTCGGAAAAGTCACAGTGATAACCAGATCGACTGAAAACCAGATTACAGCTCGTTCGAACGATGAAACCAAGGTACAGAACAAGTTCAGAAGGTATCAATGAACACGAGCGAATCGATAGACTGGAGAAAGAGAAAATATAGAAGTCAAAATAGTACGGGTATTACCTTTGACCTCGCCCCCGAAACTCACAACAACGGAACCAAGGTAACAATACAACAAGCAACCGACACAACGCGGAACAATCACCGATGCACACAATCATACCAACCCGATCTCTAACAGCTTGCATATATGCGATAACGCATAAACCGCTACGAGGCGACAACATCCAAAACCAACATCACACCCCTCACAGAGGCTACCACGACAACTATGTGGCGAACGACTCAACGCTCACACCACCGATTCAGCCACAACTCATGGGTTAACACCCTAACGAGAGTACGAACATTACACATATATTCTCGGACCACAAATAGGAATGATAGGTTTTGAAAACGAAAACCACCTTTTGAAAATAATTTGCAAGCACCAGTTGATCTTGAGTATCATATATCAAAAAGTAGTACAAACATCGTCATCGAGACTTTAAAAAAAAATCATCTTGCGTTTGATAAAAAAATGAAGACACCTTTCGTTAAATTAAAACTTTTCAGCTATATTCGACCTTCGGGTCTAAGCGAATGCGTTTCTAAATCATTAGAAATATCTCAAAATATTTTGATCCTCAAAGTAGAATAATTTTGAAACATAGCGTGGCACTAGTAGGCATCTTGAGAACACTGTGAGAAAATAATTCATTTTAAAAGTACGTCTCGAGGTTTATTTTCTAAGATACTCAAGGTTTTTCAGAAGTACAATAGGCCAAAATGCCCAAAATTCGTACGTATCAACATTCACTTAAACACATCATATCACACGCATCAAATCGTTCAAAATCACGACAGTGATATACAATCCTTAGGATATGTTTAACAACATCGTTAAAACAACAATCGGTTTATCAAAACTGGATGGAAAACGATATCAAGAACAAACTCCAAAAAGTCAACTCTAGGGATTCAAGAAAATACCTAGATTCGGCGAAGAACAATAGATTAGATGATGTTAAAAATCATCTAGGATACTCCAAAACACCTTTGGATGGAAGAAAAATCAGCCCAGATGCGAACCCTAGTCGCTAAGTCCCAAACTCATGGAGGAAGAAGAAGAAATGAAGAAAAATGCAACTTCTAGACTCGTGTCCAGTATTTATACTGGACACAATTAGCGTGCGCTAATCATTAAGGTTAGCGTGCGCTATCGCGGCACCAAACAAAACTCCTGACCAAAAATACACTGTTAGCGTGCGCTAACCCCAAGTGTTAGCGTGCGCTAACGAGAACTTCAGACCCAGTCCAGTAGCTCCTGGACTGCCCTGAACTACCAGGTAGCGTGCGCTATCCACCCCGTAGCGTGCTACCAACGCACTCTCGCGCGCGCTAGCCGCAAAGCGTAGCGTGCGCTAACGACCCACAGAGACAACAACAGAACATATCAGAAAAATTACATGCCGTAAACCTTTCTCACACGGGTTTACCAGGCTAAGCATAATTTCCTACGTCATTTCGAAAATGCTAAAAAGACCAATGACGGTAATATTTTCCAAAACTCACAAACTCATTTGTCAAACCATCATGAAATGTTCAAGGCCAAAATGCCAGAACTTGATTCAGGGAATCGGTTTTACGAAATAAAACTCAGTTTGCAAAATACCGAAAGCCGTTTGAAAGAACTCACGCAACGGATAAAATGCGGTACGAAAATACATCAGCAACGACGACACTCCTCGTATAAACCAAATACGAGAGTCGAATAAACACATATCGTGAAATCAAAATCCACAGAAGGATTCCATCATTTAACGACTAATCATACAAATAACTCGTGTCACACGAGGCACAACACAAGGAAGGGAGTTTTACATCCATAGGTCGCACGTAAGTGACAACCGCCCCTCGATACTAATCACGACCAATGATCTCAAACGACGCGTCGCGATGCGACTAAATCAGACAAAATCCGACGAGACAAAACTCAACAAACACAACTTGACTAGACAGCCTAGGTTTCCCCAGGCTAATCTGATTTTAAAATCGTATACTCTAATTATTCGAAAATAAAACCAATAAGTTAAAAATCGTTTTCAAGACCCCTTTCAAAAACGACAAGGGCTTAACAGCGGTAGCATTTTATAAAATATCTTAAACACTTTTATACACGACCTTTAAATACCGACACAAGGTTTTATTTGAAAATACAAGGCTGGCTCGCCCAAATTCATGTCACATTTCAAAAACCCATAATACGATCAAGTCTAAGAAAATTTCAAGCATGCACGCCGTATGTATTATTATTAATAGAAACACATTGGTTGTAAATAACAATAATTAGCTAAGTACTAACGATTTCCGAACACACGCATATACGGCATTCAAAAATCACCAGTTCAACAAGCGCAACTCGGAAATACTAATTCCAATCATATGTCAAACTATCTCTTCAAGTTTAACAGTGTAACCAAAGATCACCGATTTGGACATATGTCGAAACCAGCTATGTGAGTTTCTCAACAAACTCTGCCATCAATACCTTTCCCAGAACATTTTAATGTTTAAAACTTCTACATCATACTGCACCCTTCGGTGTCCAAACCATCAGTACATTTGGCTCAACATACATTTAGTATATCGCAATTAGCAAACACAGATTCCATCATACAACAAAATACTAGAGGGTCAAGCCCTATCACAGTATACCACGGAGCAAAACTTGGATCTTTCGATCACCAACGATCCCACCAACGCTAGGAAGTTTAGCGATGGAAGGCTCGCAAGACGACAAACGGTCAAGCCCAGAACGGCGCACATACTCCATAGAGATAAAGGACTGCGCAATACTAGAATCAAAAGTACACGAACTGGATGGATCGAAAAACAACTCGACGATAAGTACGAGAGAGGCAATCACAGTTCAAGAAGTGGAAATTCAATACGAGAAAACAAGAGGATCGAGTAAGGAAAACTTACGAGCACTGGATGTACTGAGATGCCGGCAACGGTGTGACAACGTGCAAAACAAAACATAACTAGACCCAAATAACCGACAAGCCTAGGTATCCATAAACCTAGAGCTCTGATACCATTTTCTGTAACACCCCCAAGATATTCGAGGTGCCGTGGACCCCTACATGGGACCCACCAGGCTAACACAAGAAAATACCACTCGACTAACCATCTCGGTTAGCAAGGAAACAATTGTTAACAACAAGAACATAAAACAACACGTCCGGTACAACCGGCATAATAAACATCAACCGACAAATACAGTAACTCCAACGAAGACCAATCACAATCTGAAAGGAAAAGCCTAAGTACTCGCGAGTACAATCTATAAGTTTACAATTTGGAAAACATCCACATCAAAAGAGACAGTATGAAATAACAAGACTCAATTGCACATGCCAACAACCTTGACCGACATCCTCGTACCGTCCCAGCGCCCGCTCGTCTAGCTGAACATAACCTGAAATCCATAACAAGAATTTCCCCGACAACGGGTCCCCAAAGTGGTTAGCAATTACGCTAGTACAAGTATTCAAGGCAAACCAATCTCTTACACATTTCATAGTACATGCACCAATATCAATTTCAAAAGTCAAAACCAGACATGTCTTTTCCAGAAACAAACAGTCACAATTAATTTGCCTAGGACCGGGACGAAGCCACGAATCCCACTCGAGGCCTCTAAGGACCCTCCCGAGCTGGCCACATTCATAAAACAAACCAAGCACCACACGTCACCTAGCACCGGGAGGAAGCCACGAATCCCACTCGAGGCCTCTAAGGACCTGTAATATCCGCAATTTCGGATTTCCGGTAATTTTATTTTTTCGGCGGAATTCCATTTCGATGATTCTCTTGGGACCGTCTCATCATTCTGAGAATGATTAATTCTGCATTTTTTGTCATCCGAGTTCGTTTCGGTATTGTTTTGTTGAGTTCCGTGTTTCTTAACGACTTTTCCGCACTCGAGTTTGATTCTTGTGAATCTCGTTCGAAATTACTGTTTCGAGTTTCCCGTAAGTCCGTTTAACTTTGTTAGACGTGTTGTGAACTTCGGTTTGGTTATTCGATCACGTATCGTGATTTTCGGACGTTTTGGGCCATTTTCGTAATTTCCCAAAGTTTGGGGTAATTACTTTCCGTTGTCGAATTTCGAGCCTTCGGGTGGTCGGAATCATGTTTTCTCTCAGTGTTCGGATTCGTCCTTACGAGTACTTCGTAACCGTGATTTCGGTTTACGTTCAGGTCTGAGTTTCGGGATTTTTCGGACCGTCGGATCGACCGAGTCCTGGCTGGCCGGACCTGTGCGAAACGGCCCTGGAAACGGCGCTGCCCAGTGCCGTGTCTTGTGCCGGGTCGGCCAGGACCAGCAGCCTGCCGAGACACGGCCGAGACACCCGGCGCTGGTCTGGGCCGTTTGTTGTGCCGTGTCCGGCAGGGGTATAAATATGGCAGAGCAGTTGGGTTTTTCTTCATTTTTCTCACTCGTTTCATACCCTTCCGCGGCTGGAGATTTCATGATCATGGAGGGATGTTGTTAGGGGTTAAATCCATGAATTTTTGGAGTTCACAACATCGATTAATCCTTCCATAACTTGCTCCGATCGATCGAATCAAGGCAAGTTTTCTTAAAATCTAGTTTTGGGGGTTTTAGTTGATTTTGTCCGATTTGATCGTTTTAACTCATATTTCTGATGGATAATTGTAGATTAAGTAGTATTCTATCATTTTCATCATCTTTCCACGGTTTTACCATTTCCGATTCGTCGTTTATATGAACTTTTGTTTGACGCCTTCAAGGTGTCCGGGAAAATGCCGCAGAGAGAAAATTGGTCGTTTTGCGATGTTTTCCTCGTGTGATTTGTTGTTTATTTGATGATAGGATACTAGGGACGAATTCCCTACAAAAATCTAGTGTTGAGCCTTTCCGATCGCCGTTTTCATTGGAGTTCCGGATTTCTCCAATCAACCGCATTTTCTGAAGTAATCGTGAGAGATTTCCAAGGCAAGTACCTTGATATACGAATTGTAACTGCGTGAAATCATTGTTGTCGAAGTGTATGAATTTATACGGATGTATAAATGTGTATATATATATATGTGCATGTATATATATATGTATATATATCTAGTTTTATACATGTATATATATTTATATGTTAAATATATGTATGTATATACATATATTGATATAAGCGCCTATATTGGTGAATGACGAGTGATGAATACTAACACTAGACGACGTACTCGACTTGGATTGATGGGTAAACTATATTTATTCTTATAATATAGGAAGGTTATATATATATATTCGGTTGAGTCGCAATATAGGGATATATGTGTGGTGTTGGTTGGTTATGCTTGAGGGCTTATTGTGATTGAGTTTGATTAATAACGTGCGTGTTATTGTTTATTTGTGTGGTTATGGACTAGCGGACAAAATTGTGTAACTTGATGTATCGAGTTGATAATTGTGGTGACGTTTGTCTGTGTGCTTGATGTTTGAAACAATGTGGATACTTGTTGTGAGAAACGTCATATTCGGGAATCTCTGAGGGCGGAGCGTGCACTCCGGCCTGGTGTACGCTGCAATGTGCGGCTCCATATGGGTGGTGAATGCCGGTGTTACATAATGCGTGTGTCAAGGGGCGGCTCTTGCGGGAGTGATCGCCGGCGCAGTGACATGTTCAAGGAGCGGCCAACATAGTGGAGTGAACGCCGGTACACAGGTGTGCAAGGGAGGCGCCTGGCAGGCTTATTGGTTTCGGGTATTTGAGTGATAGCTAAGACCCCGTTACCGAACGATGTTCGTATCTAAAATCTTTCAAACTCTCTCTTAAACGTTTGTCTTGATATAGACCGCGATTCACGTTTTTAAAAGTTTGTTTCAACTTGTTTTTAAAGCGTTGGTATCAGGGTTAATTAACCAAGGAGGTTTGACGAAATCTCCGAGGGTTAATTAATCGGGGGTCTTGAGCAGGATATGTCGAATGAGAGATTGTGCCTTTGATTGTATTGTGGTGCTATTCTGTGTATTGGGTCGAGGGCCCTGTGAAACGTTGAGATGATTGATCTCGTGATGATGTTAATTGGATTGGGTTGAGAAACTCGTGAGATGTTGTAATGATTTCGTTTGTGACTGTGTTCTATAAATTGGATTGAGGATCCTGAATAATGTTGACATATTTTCGTGCAATCATTTTCCATATCTTGGGTCGAGAACCCGAGAGCTCTTGAAATTATTTTCTAAAAGCATCCCCATTCGATTTTTGTTTAAAACCCCAAGACGACCCGAGTCATTAATAATGTTTTCAAACTATCTTATCAAAATACTTTTCCCTTTATAAGAATAGATTTACAAAGTAAATCTTTTGACTCCTTGGGTTCGTTTAAAGTTTAATTGGTGTTACGTTCCATATAGAGAATATGACTATGTGATTATTTCTCACCTTGTGTATGCGGGTGCTATACTGTGTTGACTATGGGAATGTATGGTTTGTGTTAAGGCTTCAAGGTGTTGAGTTTTGTGTTGTTATTATTCGTATATCTTGAACATTATGTACTTGCACTAGCAAAATTCCGCTTGCTAACCCCCGAGTTTTCGGGGTGGGTGCTGTTATGCGCTCAGTTTTGGCAAATGGGAGCAACACAGATTGGCTTGGAAGGAGATGGAGGACAACGATGCTAATCACACCAGAGTCGAGTCTTTTCTTTTGTTTCATCTTGGTCGGTATTTTTCCCATTTGGTTAAGTATTCACCCTTGCACGGGTGTAGTTTTCATTTATTGAATGGAGTCGTCATCCCCTTTTGTGTGAAAGTTTATTTTTGTCATTGAGATGTAAAATTCATTAGTTTCTGAATTGTATAATGACCTTGTCGGTCTGCGTTGTATTTAGATTGACCCCGGTCGGTCAATCATTGTGTAGTCTAGTGGAGTTTAGCCTGGTAGATCCTTGTGAGAAGGGCCTACGGCGTGTAACATTTCCGGACGTATTCTGGGGGTGTTACATTTATGGTATCGGAGCTTAGGTTTGCGAAAAACCTAGGCCGTTGGGTCAAGTCCATGTCCGGTGTAAGTCGCGCGCATCAGAGTTGTGATTAGTATCGTGGTTCCGACATCATCTTCCGGCAATCCGTGATGGTAAGCCTCCCGATCGTAAGTCCCCTTATATACGTATTTGATTATATTGTGCTAATATGTTTAATGTGAACTAGGAATTGGAACTTGTTGGTGATATTATTGTTTTAAGATATAACATGCGTATGCGGTCCGAGTAAAAATGGTTATGTAATATGCTTCGGAAGTCGAGCATATTTATTTGTTCTTGCACTTTATTAGAATAAATTTATGAATGTTAAATTTATCAGCTGCGTGAATATTTTGAGATGGCTTTTGGTGTCTTGCAAACCGAGTTTTGATATTTTGATTTTGCACGTTTTGATTGTATTCTTATGATGGTATTTGATATTTTATAAATGACTTTTGTGAGTATTTGAGAATATTACCGACATCGGCCTTTTTGGCATTTTGAACATTTTTTTTTAAATGATTTTTAGCCTGGTGGGTTCCGGTACGGGGCCCACAACGCTGTAGTATCACGAATATTTTAAAGTGGTGCTTTGAAATTTTCTAACGTTGTGGAAAGCCATGATTTAATGTCGTCATGTCAATTCGTCACGTATCTCGGTGGAAAATTCTTTCAAATAAACGTTTTGGTAGGAGAGGGTAGATTTTCAAAATTGTGGTATTTGGGACTCAACACTTTTGAAATACTTCAAATTAGTTACAATTCATTTCCAATTTTCTTTTATACATCACTCGAAAATAAATTTTAGAGTCGTTGTATAAACTTCCTCTTCTGAAATAAAGGACAGTATTTACAAGCTTTGGGCGTAACGTGACTCGCTCTCTTTTTCAAAAATTTGTTTTCATTAAGCACATATATATATATATATATAATGATCATCCTAGTCGAAGGACCGGAGTTAACTTCATAAAACTTTATGCTTTACGATATTACCGTTATTCTATAGATGTTAACTAAACCTTGTGTTGATAAGTGTGGTATACTGTACGACTGATTATTTGATAATGCTGAATGGTACTATCTGTATTAGTATGTCGAGCCTTGGCGGACGTAATGTAACACCCTAAAGATATTCGAGGTACATTACAGCGCCGTGAATCCCTATATGGGACCCACCAGGCTGAACAGCATCATACTCATCGACTCACAGAAACGACAAAATAACACCACGTCATAAAGACGCAAAACAGAATAATCCACCCGGTTCAACCGGTCAAACATAACATCATCAACCAACACAAACATGATAAGCAACAATACAATCCGGGCGAACAAGAACTCTTAAGTACTCGAGTACTACTATTAGTTCAAGACCACAAAGGATGAAAAAAAAATAAAAGACACTAAGACGTCACTCGTGCACAATCATCACGCACGGCCATCATCCGTGTACTGGTCCAGCGCCCGCTCGTCTCGATGAACCTGACCTGAAATTCATAAAACGAATTTCCCCAAAACGGGTCCCCAGAGGGGTTAGCAATTACGCTAGTACAAGTAACCAAATGAACGACTTACATCTTACACATATAGTAAATACATGCAATCAAGAAAACATAGTTCCAAAACACTCATTTCCGGAAATGCCATAATCAAATCACATTTGTAAAAATGCACCACAATTAACCATGGATCCACCCCTCCGTGGACCCCTACCGAGACCCCGTCGGATCTAACCCGTAGTGGTTAAAAGCAAGCTCGCGGATCCACCCCTCCGTGGACCCCTACCGAGACCCCGTCGGATCTAACCCATAGTGAGCATACACACACACACAAGTCTCATGCAATACTACTACGTTAAGATTGTAAGTTCATAAGGATACTTGCCTCGATTAATAGACGGTGACACGAACGGAACGGAAGAGTCAAGCGCGACCGCGAGGAACCGACGAAAATGAACCTAACGATTCGAATAGCACAATCACAACCACTTCTAAACGATTATGGAAATGGAATACACCCGGAAACCCGCCTACGATTCATGTATATTCGAATAAAAATAACAACGAGGGCGGACCACAACCAAACCCTCTCGATTTCACAAAGCTATGGAAGTATACCATGAATCCGTAGGAAAACTAATGATATCAACAAGATTAATCATAATCACCATGAATCCACCAACAAAACGGAACGAATCGGAAGAAAATCCCAAAACCCCCAAATTATCCAAAAGTAGGGTTCTAAGAGATTTACCGTGGATAAGGACGAAAGATTCGTGTTGATGTTGATATAATACTCCAAGAACTCAAGAAGGATGTTGGATGAGATGATTGGAGGAAGAAATCGCCAAGAAAATCGCCTCGGGATCGCCTTCGCCGCGGAGAGAGGAAGAAATGAGAAATTATGTTTATCTCGGCCAACTCCCTGGTTTATATAGCCAGGGAGTGTTAGCGCACGCTAAAACCTCAAGGTTAGCGTGCGCTAACGGGATAAGATTCCAAACCCTACCGTTAGCGTCCCAGTCCAGTAGCCAGATAATTGGCCGTTAGCGTGCGCTACTCGAAACGTAGCGTGCGCTAATAACCTCTCGGTAGCGCGCTATCGACCAATAGCGTCTTTGCACTGACATCGCCGAGTCAAGTGACAAACTGTCGAGAACCCACGATCCGTTAGCGTGCGCTACCATACAAGCGTAGCGTGCGCTAACTAGCACTGATCGAGTTCGGTAGTAAACCTGCCCAAGATCGATGCTACGCCAGCGCTGCGCATCAACAACTTAACGTGCGCTAGTCTACCGACATTAGCGTGCGCTAGACAAGATAGCGTGCGCTAATCCGATAGTCCAGAGGGCTGGGAGCTGAACTGCCACCCCCAGGGCTCACTCGCTAGCGCGCGCTACGAAGTAAACGTAGCGTGCGCTACAAAGGGACTTCTAGCGCGCGCTATGCAGAAAAATTAGCGTGCGCTAGGTACAGAACATAAACGGTCCACTACACCAGAATACGAACGAAACATCAAACGGAACACCTCAAAACGCATCATAGCATAGAATGGATCCACGACAACCCCGAAACGGCGGTTCCGCACATCAATTACAAGAATCAGGTCAAAAGATGACGGAAAAGTTACATTGAAGGATACACGAGGGTTACTACAACCGAGAAATACACCGAAAATAAAAATACAAGGGAAAGAAAAATGCGGATATTACATTCTACCCCTCTAAAAATAAGTTTCGTCCCGAAACTTAAGAAACAAACAACTCGGGGTACCTAGCACGCATGCTATCCTCGGTTTCCCAAGTTGCCTCCTCGACACCGTGTCTCGACCACTGCACCTTGACCAAAGGTATGGTCTTATGCCTCAATCGTTTCTCACGATGCTCCAAAATCTTCAAAGGACGCTCTTCAAAAGTAACATCCTCGGCGACATCAATCTCACCATAATCGATGATGTGACTAGGATCCGGGACATATTTCCTCAGCTGGGAAACATGAAAAACGCTATGAACATGACTCAAGGCTGGAGGTAACGCTAAACGGTATGCCTACTCACCGACTCGCTCGAGAATCTCAAAGGGTCCAATAAATCTCGGACTCAACTTCCCCTTCTTCCCGAAACAAAAAACTCCCTTCGTCGGCGACACCTTTAGCAAAACGTGGTCTCCCACCTCGAATTCCAAAGGTCGGCGACGGACGTCGGCATACGACTCGCCGACTGGGCAGTCAACATCCGTTCTCGAATTACTTCTATCTTCCGCCTCGTCTCTAAAACGACGTCCGGCTCGGTCCCGACTAAATCGGACGTCTCATTCCAACAAATTGGTGATCGACATCGCCACCCATAAAGTGCCTCATACGGTGCCATCCGAATCGACGCGTGCCAACTGTTGTTGTACGTGAATTCGATCAATGGCAAATGTTCCTCCCCATCGCTACTCCAATCGAGGGCACAAGCACGCAATATATCCTCGAATGTCTGTATAGTGCATTCCGATTGTCCATCTGACTGGGGATGAAAAGAGGTACTCAAATGCAAACGGGTACCCAACGCCTTATGCAATGCCTGCCAAAAGTGCGATACGAAACGGCCATCACGATCCGAAACAATAGACTTCGGAGTACCGTGAAGTCTCACAATCTGCGCGATAAACACACGAGCCAACTTCTCCGGGCCCCAAGTGTCCTTGATGCCCAGAAAATGTGCCGACTTGGTCAGACGATCAACAATCACCCATACCATATTCATGCCCGACCTCGATCTCGGCAAACTCGTAACGAAATCCATCGATATATCTTCCCATTTCCATTCCGGAACGGGAAGTGACTGTAATAACCTGGGTCACATCGATGCTCGATTTTGACCGCCGACAAGTCAAACATCTCGCTACAAACCGCATGCGACCTCCTCCTTCATATCATTCCACCGTAAATTTCTTCTCAAGTCCTTGTACATCTTACTCGAACCGGATGAACGGAGTAAGGTGTAGCATGGGCCTCCCGCAAAATACTGTCTCAACTCGAGTCGTTCGGCACACAAAGCCGACTGAATCTCAAAATACCATCCTCGTGAATCACAAACCCAGGAGACTTTCCTTTAAGAACGTTCTCTCGGATTTGAGTAATCATCGGATCCTCTGACTGCTTCAGCTTAATTTCATCGATCAAAGATGACGAAATCTCTAAAGCACAAAGTTGCCCGACGGCTCCAGGCAATAAGACCTCAACATCTAACTCGATCAAAGCCCTCCGAAGCTCAGACTGAGATGTAAGGATCTCAAGCATTCGCAACGCCACCGGTTTCCGACTCAAGGCGTCAGCCACGACGTTCGCCTTGCCCGGATGATAAAGGATTTCAAGGTCATAATCCTTAATCAGCTCTAACCACCTCCTCTGCCTCATATTCAACTCCCACTGAGTAAATATGTATTTCAGACTTTTATGATCGGTAAAAATCTGACATGCAGAGCCGAAAAGATAGTGACGCCAAATCTTGAGCGCAAAAACAACTGCCGCTAACTCCAAATCATGAGTAGGGTAGTTAAGCTCGTACGGCCTCAACTGTCTCGATGCATAAGCAATGGTCTTGCCGTGCTGCATCAATACGCACCCAAGACCCTGACCCGAAGCATCGCTATAAACGGCAAAACCCTCGTTGCCACACGGCAACGCCAAAACCGGGGCTGAAGTCAAACGCTTCTTCAGTTCCTCAAAACTCGATCGCCTCGTCATTCCGCATTTAACTTCTCGGATTTCTGGAGCAACTGCGTAAGTGGCCGAGCCAGTTTCGAGAAACCCTCGACGAACCTACGGTAGTAGCCAACCAAACCCAAGAAACTACGGAGCTCCTTCACATTCTTGGGCGGTGCCCAATCCAACACTGCCTCAATCTTCTGCGGATCCACACGAACCCTCTCGGATGAAATCACGTGACCTAAAAACATCACTTCCTTCAGCCAGAACTGACATTTCGAGAACTTTGCATATAGTTGCTCGGTCCTCAAAATGTCTAATACTACCCGCAAATAATGGGCATGCTCTTCCTCATTCCTCGAGTAAATAAGAATATCGTCTATGAAGACGACGACACACTTATCCAGATACTCTATAAAGACTTTGTTCATCAACTGCATGAACACCGCCGGCGCATTCGTTAATCCGAAAGGCATAACTACGAACTCATAATGTCCGTATCTCGTCCGAAAAGCTGTTTTCGGCACATCGGATTCTCTCACCTGGAGCTGATAGTACCCCGATTTCAAATCAATCTTCGAGAATACCGTAGCTCCCTGCAACTGGTCGAACAAGTCATCAATTCTCGGCAAAGGATACTTGTTCTTGATGGTCACCTTGTTAGGAATACTTGTTAGATTTTGATGATGTCATTAATTTAAAATCAAATGTTTATTAATTGGCGAAATGTAAGGAAGAACCAAATGAGTATCTTCCATAGGCCAAAATGTGTTAAAGTATAAAATTGGCAATATGTAAAGAAGAACCAAATGAGTGTCTTCTATAGGCCAAAGTTAGTTAGGCTGAAAAACGGCTAAGTACTAAAGTACAGTCTAGTCTATCAGAGAAGTACAGCCGACTCCAATCAGAGTAGCCCTGGTCAACTAAAAATTTATCAGAGAAGTTTGACCAGACTGCAGCCAAGGTACCTCAGGGAAGTCACCTGATCAGACAAGTCTCAAACAGTATACAGCCAAGAGGACCTACCTGAAAAGATGTAAGCTGCACCACAGCCTACTCAACTACAGCCTAGTACTCCAAGTCCACGTCAGCATGCTTTGAAAAGTCAAATATTACGGAAAGCTCACATACAACGTGAAGAGACAAATTGGAGTGATTCCCGCAAGAGATATGATTTATTTAAATCATCCTGACCCACCGTGAAGACTTTAATCCTTTTATATTCAAAAGATTCGGCGCTCACATGCAGAAGTCCTCACAACGGTCGGAAGATAAAATAAAATAATAGGAATCCAGCCTTGCAACGTTCAGAAAAGATTAAACAATGAAGTCTCCCTCCAACGGACGGATTTGTTCAGATTTGCAACGGCTACAAGGAAGAAGCTCAGAGATCGTGATCTATAAATACCCGGAGATTTGAAACTGAGCAAACCACCGGTGCGAACATATACTCTAGCGATCAAAGCAAACAAAGCAATCTCAAGCAATCAAATAGCATCGAGAAAAAAAGAGCAGATCCAAAAAGTTCATATTCAAGGAAGCTCTTAAGTTGGAGAAGACAAACACTCTTGTCTTTAAATCTTCAAGACGGGTACTTCACCTGGTTGAAGTAGCGGATCAGAAGGCATCCGAGGATCGAGGATCAAGAGGTGCAAGGCGATCAAGTGTGTGTACAACGGCACGGAATTCCACTGGTTGGAAGCTGTTGTAGTGTGTTGTGAATCACTGTAATCTTTATCACTGGTTGAAAATTATAGTGAATTCATCTCCAACTGGTTTGGAGAAAAGTGGATTAGTAGAGGATTACCCCACCTCTGAGACCACTATAACTGCCTGTGTTATTTACTGTTTTACTGCATCATACTCTAACTGCTGCATACATTGTTAAAGTGTTTCATTAGATTAATTTATATTCGTCATCAGCTGACTTCCGCACTTATCCAAGAACAAACGACTCCAAGTCATTTGTTTGACTATCAGCTGAAGAAACTCACTCTTCGGAAAAAGAGTTCAAGAGTTTCTACAAGTCTATTCACCCCCCCTCTAGACTTGTACCTGGACGACTTGTGACCTACAAGTGGTATCAGAGAGGTTGGTTCATTTTCACGAACCAGATCTATATTAAGATATATATCTTATCTCTCACGTTATAATGGAACACATGCACTCTAGACTACCTGTCTTTTCAGTTGACGAGTATGATCTCTGGAAGATAAGAATGCAGGCACACTTATCTTCAATCCATGACGACATGTGGTGCATCATTGAAGACGGTCCATTCATTTTCGAGAAGGACAATACAGCCGAGGAGATCGCAGCTGGGAGGCCCGAAAAGATTCCTAAGAAGAGAACGGAGCTGACCCCCAAAGAGAGAAAGCTGGCCAATCTTGACAACAGGGCCAGAGATGTGCTATACCAAACTCTTGACAAATCCACAATGGTCAAGATCAAAAATTGTAAGAATGCCAAAGAGATTTGGGACACATTAGCTCTAATGTGTGAAGGAACGGAGCTGATCAAGGAGAACAAGTTGTCAATAGCTATTCAAAAGTTTGACAATTTTAAAATGAAGAATGGTGAATCAATAGACCAAGTGGACACAAGGTTCACCGAAATTATCAACGACATCAACTCCCTGGGCAAAACTTATGGCAACAGGGAAATGGCACTCAAGGTCCTCAGATCACTCAATCCCGAATGGAGCATGAAGGCTGTAGCTATGAGAGAGTCCAAAGACCTGAATAAGATAAAGATTCAGGAGCTGTTCTCTGATCTAAAGGCTTATGAGTTCGAGCTTCCAAGCTCATCCTCAACTGAGCCTGCAGAGAAGGGAATCGCATTTGCAGCCGAGTCCCCTGCTAAGAGCTTGTCTGATGTGAAACCTCCAAATCCGCTAGATTTTGAGGAGGAAATGGCTTTCATTATGCAAAGGTTCAAGAACTTGAAAGAACTACTCCAAGTATAAGAAAACTACAAGGAGAACCCAAGAAGGAACCTGTAAGGTGGAAGTCGGAAAGTTGAATGCTACAACTGTTATAAAATAGGACACATCCAAATGGATTGTCCCGAGCTCAAGAAGGATGAAACCAAGAAGGAGGTGGCCGTAAAGGAAGACAAGAAAAGCTCTCATCGGAGAAGACCAGAGCATGTCGAATCAAGCGGCGGTTTCTTTTCTCGATGACGACGAGGAATATGATTGCACGATGGCAAACTTGGCCGATGAAGAGGTAACCTCTAAACCTACCGGTTCAAATAATAGCTCACCATGTCACAAGATATGGATTTACATGAATCGGTAAATCAATTATTCAAGGATTTTGAAACACTTAAATCGCACACCAAGTCAGACAAGAGAGAAGACTAAGCCGCAAGATGAGAATAGGCAAATTAAAATGATTTCAAAACTCACCTAGATTTAAATAAGGTGAGACAAATACACTGATTTTGAAAACTGTGCAAGTGCCAATACAAATTGAGATAGACCGCTAAATATTTTACTTAAAGAAAAGTCACCGCACTTGCTCATGCCAAAGCCGAGTTTACTAAGTGGCACGCTTAAATAAAACTCAAAGCGCAGGAAATAACCTCCCTGAAGGCGTCTTCAACTCTGGGCGAATTGTGTACTTATAAAAGGTCATTATATACCAAATCAGGCCTTGGATATGATTCTCACACTCCCTCTAGTTCTGAAACCAAGTTTATCAAGGGAGAAACAATGGTCTCGATCACGAGCCTCATGTATAAACCGACTTTCAAAAACAGCAACAAACAGTCAAACGTCTAGCCGCAATGTTACACTGCATACCACCTAGACAGCGACTAGGCAAAGGGCCTGTGCAAAAGCAAAGAAATTGCATAACATGCCCACTATTACCAACAACTCCCTAAAAATAGATTTCATAATGGGAGGGGCAGATGGAAACCTCAAGGTTATCCAAATTACCAAAATGAACAAGTGTGGAGACCACAAAGGTTTAATAAATGGTCTCAGCCTAGATTTAGAAATGGCCCACACTATTTTGAGGAATATCCGGTATACAATCCAACTAGGAGATTTAGACCTCGACCACAGGCACCTTATAAGGGTTATAATAATAATAACAATTCCTATAATCCAAGGAGAAATCATTTCTCCAAGAAACCAACTAACCCCAAAGGACCCACACAAATTTGGGTACCTAAATCTCTGCTTGTTTAATTGCAGAAGAGGTGGAAGGACTACAACCACATCTCCTCAAGCTCAAATTTTGGAGGTGAAGAGTGGTTTGTAGACTCTGGATGCTCAAGGCACATGACCGGGAACAAGAGGATGCTGACCAAATATATCAAGGAAAGAGGTCCCGATGTAACCTTTGGAGATAGCTCTAGAGGACAGACAAAAGGCTTTGGAGAGTTGCACCGAGGAAACATTGTAATATCCAAAGTTCATTATGTCAAAGGGCTCAAGTACAACCTCCTGAGCATAAGCCGCTCGCGACGAGAAGAATCTAGTAGTCTTCACCATTTTGAAGTGTATGGTGATAGACATCTTATCTGGAGAAATAAAGCTACAAGGTTTCCGAAGAAGAGATGTATACATGATTGATTGGAACACAGAACACCTAACTCCTGTTTTCTATCCAAGATCAGTAGCCGAGAATGGATGGTCGTGGCACAAAAGACTATGTCACCCGAACTTCAAAGCCATCAACAAGATTAGCTCTCGGAAGGCTGGTCGAGGACTTCCAAATGAAGCATTCAAGAAGGAAGCACTGTGATGCATGTCGAAGGGAAAGCGAGACAAGGCGTCGTTCAAGCCGGCACCTACAACGCTCACAACAAGGATCTTAGATCTACTCCACATGGATCTATTTGGTCCCATCAAGCCAAGGACTTTGAGCGCGTAAAGCATGCTCTTGTGATTGTAGATGATTATTCAAGGTACACTTGGATCATTTTTCTATACAAGAAAAGTGAAACCTTGACCAAGTTACTCGAGCCGAGGAGGATCCGTAATGAGAAATCTCTCTCCATAATCAAGATCAGATCAGTAGAGGAGGAGAGTTTCTCAACAAGGCGATAATCGATTTCAGCGATCGAATGGAATCCAAAGATGAGCTCTGTGACGCCCACAGAATGGTGTTGCCGAAAGAAGGAAATGTAACTCGAAGGAAGCAAAGCAAGGTCCATGATTGCGAGCGGACCTACCCAAAGGTTACGGGTCTGAAGTCACAACACACTGCCACACCTGCAGCAGAGTATGATAGTAGGGAGACATGGCAAAACTCCCTATGAGGTTTGGAATAATAGAACTCCTACTGTTGCTTACTTTCATGTTTTTGGTTGCAAGTGTTTCATCCACAACAACGGTAAAACACAGCTAAATGCCTTTGATGCTAAAACTGATGATGGTCTATTTATGGGATATTCCCAAAGAAGCAAGTCATATAGAGTTTTTAACAAAAGAACCTTAGTTGTGGAGGAAACACCCCATGTTGTTTTTGATGAATCTACCGTTGAGTACAGGAAACAACTTGAGCAAATTGAGAACAAGCTCAAGTCAGCAACCCTTGAAGAAGTCATTGTACATGACACTGGAATGGTGGACTCACCTGCAGATGAGCCTGATGACCCAACTGCAGCTGATGAAGACCCAACTGCAGATCAGACAGGATCACCAAACCTATCTGATCCAGCTTGTCATGAAGAAGACCCAAATGAGCAGACAAAGACTCATCTCAGCCTGTAACCAAGCCGCAGATGACAAGGCGTAGCCGATCCATTCAGCACTGAATCCAAAGCAGATGCAGACAACCACCAGAGCAATCCAACAGGGGAACAAACCCGTAAGAGGACGAGATCCCCAAATGGCTCAAGGATCATCCAATTCAAGAAATTATCGGAAAGTTGGTGATGGAGTCAAGACAAGACAATAACTCTACCAAATAGGAATGGCGATGTTCTCATGTTTCATGTCACAAATTGAACCCAAGACGAGAACAAGCCTTGGAAGATTATTCATGGATTAATGCCATGCAAGAGGAATTGGAGCAGATGGAGAGAAACAAAGTTTGGGAACTAATGCATGCACCCAATCACAAGAAAGTTATTGGCACCAAATGGGTGTATAAAAACAAAAGTGATGAAGACGGAGTCGTTGTTAGGAATAAAGCCGACTCGTAGCAAAAGGTTATGCAAAGGTGAGGGAATAGATTTTGATGAAACTTATGCACTGTTGCAAGATTAGAAGCCATCGACTATTCCTCGCATATGCCGCATTCAAGGATTTTGAAGTCTACCAAATGGATGTAAAAGTGCGTTCGAATGGAATCCTAGAAGAAGAAGTCTATGTAGAGCAACCCCTGTGTTTTGTCAAAGGAGACAAAGTCTATAAGTCATTGAAGGCTCAGTATGGACTCAAGCAAGCACCGAGAGCATGGTATGAAACACTGTCTGTGTTTCTTGAGAAAATGGATTTTGCAAAGGAAAAGTGGACAAGACCCTATTCAGAGTGGAGCACGAAGGCCACATACTAATAGTTCGATTTATGTGGATGACATCATATTCGGGTCAACCAATCCGAACTATGTGAGAAATTCTCCAACCTCATGCAAGGAGAATTCGAGATGAGTATGATGGGAAAGCTTAACTTCTTTCTCGGATTACAAGTTAGCGATGGAAAAAGGAATTTTCATCAACCAGCAAAGTATACCCGAGATCTTATCAAGAGATATGGAATGGAATCACCAAACCCGCAAGAATTCCAATGAGCACAAGTACTCACCGGATGCACGAGGCAGAATATCGTGGACTCAACCCACTACAGAGGACTCATCGGATCTCTTCGTACTCTAATCGCAAGCAGGCCAGACATATCATATGCAGTTGGAGTTTGTGCAAGATTCCAGTCCAAGCCGAAGCAATCACACCTAGATGCAGCCAAGAGAATAATTAAGTACCTAAAGTCTACCATTAATGTTGGACTGTGGTACCCCAAAGATGACAACTTCGAGCTATCAGGATACTCAGATGCGGATTTCGCCGGATGCAAAATCAACAGGAAAAGCACTAGTAGAACGTGTCAATTCCTAGGAACCAGTCTGATATCCTGGTTTAGCAAGAAGCAGGTTTCTAACTCTATCTCCACTACAGAGTCAGAATACCTAGCTGCAGTAGTCACAGCATGCATTCTATGGATCAGACAACAGTTAAGGGACTACAATATTATTGCCAACGAAGTTCCAATATGGTGTGACAACAATAGTGCTATTGCAATAACCAACAATCCGGTTTTGCACTCAAGGACAAAGCACATTGACGTTAAGCACCATTTCATTCGAGACCATGTGCTTAACAAAAGGGTTAGAGTTGAAAGAGTCAGCACAGACTACCAAATAGCTGACATCTTCACCAAACCCCTGCCAGAAGAAAGATTCCTAGAGCTGAGCAGAGACCTTGGATTACTGGATTGGGAATCTAGTTCTGAAGCAAGTTGAAGGAAGGACGAACCCCCCCAGAATCAGCCTACGCTGATGCAAAGTAGAAGACGAAGGCCACCGAAGCAACTTAGTCAGATGTAATACCAAAGCGAGAGGTCAAACTCACCAGAGCAGAGTGGTCAACAAATAACGAATCGACTACCTAAGTTCTCTAAACTGATCTCTAATTTTTAATTATTATCTGTCATATTTATAATATTATTTTGGCTTAAGAAATAGCATTTAAAATATACATTTTATGAGCCAAGTGGCAATTTTAAATACACGCGTCACACGCCCATTTAATCAACCTCTACGGTGGCCAATCAGAATCAACCGTCAATTTTAAATGGGGCCACCGATTCAAATTTGAAATTCAAAAGAATATGAAAAGGCGTACCACCGTTTAAATTTATAATAAACTAATCCAAACGTCCTTTCATCTTCTTTATAAGGAATAAAGCTTTTCACTTTCCTCTTTACGCTTTCAGAAACCCTAGAACTTACAGAGCAAAATACACACTAAAAATCCTAAATTCTTTTTGCAGAAATGGCATCTTTTGACGGAGCAAACTTGAAGGCGATGAAGGACCAGGTCATCTTCTCCATGGTCGTCGATTTCGAAGGATTACTGGAAGCAAATCTAGAGGACTTTGATATGCTCGACTTAATCCGGGCGATGAAGCTGAACGGAATCTACCCGTTTCTCGACATCAACCCTCAACACTTGTTCAAGGAAGATGTGGTTGAATTTTATCGCAACGCTTACCTGATTCAGCACGGAATTCAGAGCAAAGTCGGTGGAGTACCAGTCACCATAGATACAGAGAAGATTCGCTCTGTATTCGGGATGAAACATCGCGGTTTGGCGGTCGAAGCGCTCAAACAATCACCCGCCGAAACGTGGAAGACGATTAAGCTCGAAAATGTCCCTGAGAAATTGAAGTTTACAATAAGAGAAATGAGTTGAAAAGGGTCTATCGAGTTGCTTTGGACATCACAAACAAGATAGTCATGGGAATGGCAGGAAGCTATGACCAACTATCACCTTCAAAATTCATGGTGTTGGGTGCGTTAATTCAACGAGAGGAAGTTGATTGGGCCGATTATATTTTTAGGCAACTTGTTCGCGAGGTGAACAAGGTCGAATGGCTCGAGGGAGAGAAGAAGTTCAAGACTAAGTTGGCGTTCGGAACGCATCTTAGTTGGTTCTTGGAGCAGACTGGAGTGGCCAAGGGAAACATTGACCCTTTCCACCCAAACAAGAGGTTAGGTCACATGGACCATGATAAGAAGAAGGTTGGAGTCACTGGGAGGGTAGCCCAGTTGTTGAAGGATTTGCCAGACTCAAGCTTTTGCCCAAGATACGATTTATCAGACTCGGACCAACCTGCAGCTGAGATCGGAACTGCAGTCGAGTCCGAGAATGAGTCTGACGATACACCAATCGCCATCCGATTCAAGAGAAGGGGACCAGCCCCAGAAGGACCTTCCAACCTGCAGTCATCACCTGAACCCTCTCCAAAGAGGCCAAGGAAGCTGCAGTTCAGCGAAGGAGAGCAGTCTGAACACTATGCCAGCCCATCAGTTCAGTCACCAGTTCATCCGGACCACCGCACTGAGATACCTAAACTAGAATTGTACATTTTATTACTCCTCCAGTGTACTTGTCCGAAGAAGAGGAAGCAGTCTTGTTATATCTATCCTCGGCAGACACACATTCAATCTTTTAGAAAATAATACTTTTAATCTTTCCATTGAACAACTTCAGCTTGTCAAGCCACAAGCAGAAAAACATTCCTTTGTAAATATTTTTAAAGAGTGGAAAACTCTTAAAACCATGTCCTTTACAAATTTTCAAATTTTTGTTGAAACTAGTGGTTGGGAATACCCCCAAGCCACGGAGGATGTTCTGACTGATTTTTGCAAAGAGTCAGATTTAGCCTTACTCCTCCAGGATAGCTGGTTCATGTCACATTTTGAGACAAACATGGACCATTTTATCCACTCTATAATGCTCAGTATTTTTGATGGTAGTTTTGGAGAGGAGGAGGAAGAGGAGAAAGTAGAAAAGGAGATTAGGATAGAAGAAGTTGATGAAGAGAATGAAATTATCAATTTGGTTGAAGAGGATGAAGAAGAAAAAGAATCTGAAGAAAACATACCAGTTGAAAAGGAGACAGAGGAGATTGAGAAAACAGAAGAAGTGGATGATGAAGAAGATGAAGAAGAAGGAGAAGAAGTGGAGCAGGAAAAAGAAGAAGAAGATAAGGAGAAGGATGAAGATGATGGAAGAGAAAAGGAGAAGGATGATGATGAGAAAAATGATGATGAAAGAGAAAAGGAGAATGATGATGATGATGATGATAATAATGATGATGGCGGTGAAGGAGGAGCTGGTGTGGCGGCTGGAGAAGAAAAAGAAGAAGATGAGGAGGAAGAAAAAGAGAAATATGAAGAAGAAGAAGGGAAAGAGGAAGAAAGAGAAAAGGAGCCAGAGCAGGAGCCAGAGCCTACCAACGAAGCTGCAGATAGGGTTGTTGTACCTCCCCGGTACACCAGCCTAGACGCTGAGCTGGCAGAGGACTCAGTCGTGGACCCGGAGAAGACTCAATCGACCTACGGCCGCAGCCGAGCCTCAGCCTAGTGGCTCCATTGTCAAGGATCGGAGAACACTCCCCATCGCCTCGCTTATCCCCTACCATGACCGAGCCGATCAAGCAAATTGTCGAGACACCATTGGGGAGTCGCTATCAACTCAGTCACTCCCGACCTTCGACCATTAATGCCAAGATTGACACCCCGTCAGAGAGATCCTCACCTCCTCCTCCTACAAACAACAGAATGCCTTTTGGCATGTCTGATTGGATGAGCCGCATGGAGCAAAAGTTGACAACACTCATTGATGCTGGCAAAAAGGGGGAAGAGAGGATTCAGGGGGAAGAGAGAGAAATCAGAAGTAAGAAAAAGCAGGATGTTCCCCAGATTGAAGGACCCTCTAGCCTAAAAAGGAAGGAAGTTGTAGATCAAGAAGACAAGGCTGACCAGCCTGAAGGGAAGCGCAGAAGGACCAGAGGCGGCTTTGAACCTACTCTTGAATGGGAAGGACTGAGGCTATGGTATGTTGAAGATTTATGCCCACTTGAAGCTCTTGAAATATGGGGAGCTGCTAGGAAGAAGTTCATCAGAGACTTTTATGTCTGGGAACTACTTCAAGATGACAAACTCTCCCCACAGGAGATTTTCATAAACTGGATGGAAGAGGTTCATCCTAAGCTTTGGGCTGTTCTAAAGAAGTACGCAAAAGAGCAAAATGCATTTCCCATGATCCCTAAATTCGTAGTCAAGAAGCACCAATCCGCATGGATGGTGAACTTGATGAGCTACAACTTGAGGAAATCAAGCTAGTCTCGCCTTGAAAACAAATTCGGATCTCGGCAGGAGCAGGACTTTGCAAAGACTGGTTGTGAAGAGAAAGTATGGCCTTGCTCCACCAAGGTAAGACCTATCGGAGCCAAACCATTCAGACCTGCCAAGCAGCCTATTCGAAGAGGCAGAGGAAGAGGCAGATGACCTTAAATTATTTTCTTACTTGTAATTTTATTTTCTGTACTTAAAACAATCTTGTATAATTTCAATGATAAGTCAGAAAAATTTTATGAACAGTCTGTTGAATGATAATTTTCCAGTTGTCTCAATATTAGACTGATTTCAGTTTTGTCTTGCACTTAAGTGCAGACTTGGCCATTTGATTTCTTACTTAGTTTTGCCATCATCAAAATAGGGGGAATTTGTTAGGAATACTTGTTAGATTTTGATGATGTCATTAATTTAAAATCAAATGTTTATTAATTGGCGAAATGTAAGGAAGAACCAAATGAGTATCTTCCATAGGCCAAAATGTGTTAAAGTATAAAATTGGCAATATGTAAAGAAGAACCAAATGAGTGTCTTCTATAGGCCAAAGTTAGTTAGGCTGAAAAACGGCTAAGTACTAAAGTACAGTCTAGTCTATCAGAGAAGTACAGCCGACTCCAATCAGAGTAGCCCTGGTCAACTAAAAATTTATCAGAGAAGTTTGACCAGACTGCAGCCAAGGTACCTCAGGGAAGTCACCTGATCAGACAAGTCTCAAACAGTATACAGCCAAGAGGACTTACCTGCAAAGATGTAAGCTGCACCACAGCCTACTCAACTACAGCCTAGTACTCCAAGTCCACGTCAGCATGCTTTGAAAAGTCAAATATTATGGAAAGCTCACATACAACGTGAAGAGACAAATTGGAGTGATTCCCGCAAGAGATATGATTTATTTAAATCATCCTGACCCACCGTGAAGACTTTAATCCTTTTATATTCAAAAGATTCGGCGCTCACATGCAGAAGTCCTCACAACGGTCGGAAGATAAAATAAAATAATGGGAATCCAGCCTTGCAACGTTCAGAAAAGATTAAACAATGAAGTCTCCCTCCAACGGACGGATTTGTTCAGATTTGCAACGGCTACAAGGAAGAAGCTCAGAGATCGTGATCTATAAATACCCGGAGATTTGAAACTGAGCAAACCACCGGTGCGAACATATACTCTAGCGATCAAAGCAAACAAAGCAATCTCAAGCAATCAAATAGCATCGAGAAAAAAAGAGCAGATCCAAAAAGTTCATATTCAAGGAAGCTCTTAAGTTGGAGAAGACAAACACTCTTGTCTTTAAATCTTGAGTACGGGGTACTTCACTGGTTGAAGTAGCAGACTGTAAAGGCATCCGAGGATCGAGGATCAAGAGGTGCAAGGCAGTCAAGTGTGTGTACAACGGCACGGAATTCCACTGGTTGGAAGCTGTTGTAGTGTGTTGTGAATCACTGTAATCTTTATCACTAGTTGAAAATTATAGTGAATTCATCTCCAACTGGTTTGGAGAAAAGTGGATTAGTATAGGATTACCCCACCTCTGAGACCACTATAACTGCCTGTGTTATTTACTGTTTTACTGCATCATACTCTAACTGCTGCGTACATTGTTAAAGTGTTTCATTAGATTAATTTATATTCGTCATCAGCTGACTTCCGCACTTATCCAAGAACAAACGACTCCAAGTCATTTGTTTGACTATCAGCTGAAGAAACTCACTCTTCGGAAAAAGAGTTCAAGAGTTTCTACAAGTCTATTCACCCCCCCCCCCCCTCTAGACTTGTACCTGGACGACTTGTGACCTACACACCTTGTTTAGTTCGCGATAGTCGATACACAAACGTAGTGAGCCATCCTTCTTCCGCACAAACAGGACCGGTGCGCCCCAAGGCGAGGCACTCGGTCGAACATACCCCGACTCAAGAAGCTCACTCAACTGCTTCTTCAACTCTGCCATCTCTGAAGGTGCCATGCGATACGGCGCCTTCGAAATCGGAGCCGCGCCCGGCTCTAACTCTATAGCAAACTCAACCTCACGATCCGGTGGCAATCCCGGTAACTCGTCAGGAAATACATAAGGAAACTCATTAACGACTGGAATCGACGAAAGCTCGACTCCACCATCCTCCGCCTTCAAGGCATAGCACCAATAACCAGTACACCCCTTTCGCAGGAGACTCATCGCCTTCAAGGCATTAATGGCGTATTTCTGATTTCCCCTCCTCCGCCCCGCGAAGGAGTGCTCGGTGCCATCCTCGGCTAACATGGTGATGATCCTCGTGCGGTAGTTCATGATTGCGCCATGCCGCTCGAGCCAATCATCCCCGAGAATCAAATCTTCACCCTCAATATCCACAACAATAAGATTAGAGGGCCAAGTCCTCTCACAAATAAGTATGCAATGCCTCGAAACTCCTGATCACCAACGATCCTATCACCGCTAGGAAGCTTAACGATGAAGGGTTCACAAGGCATCAAACAGTCGAGACTCAAACGGCGCACACAATCCAAAGATATGAACGAATGCGTAGCACCTAATCGAAAAGCACACCGACAGATGAGAAAGAATATAAACGGTAATTGCCGCCACGTGAGCTGGGTCATCGGCTCTCCGCATCTCATAGACACGCGGGTGGGCTGAGCCGACACTGGAAGCTCCCCCCTTAGAGGGCTGACCCCGACTCTCCCCCGACTAGCACTCGGCGGAGATTGAGGAGCAAATGATCCCTGATTCACACTTGGTTCCCTAGGCACTGGGATGGAAGTCCGGGCACCCACAATTCTCTCCCTCTCGGCACAGAAAGCCGTCTTGTGGCCCGGTTGGCCACACTGATTACATGTCAACAAAGGACTCGGGCAATTACGGCTGATGTGGCCTGGCTGGCCACAGTTAAACCACTTCACTTCCCGAGAAGGGGCACTGGCAGCCCTACGGGGAAATCCAGTAGATCGAGCTGGGCCACCACCGGCAGAAAAGTTAGCAGATTGGAATTTCTGCTGACCCCTACCTTTGTGGCCCGAAAAATCCCGTGGACTTACGCTTACTCGCGGGCCGCCTCACTCGCCGTCACAGACATATCGTAAGCAAGGGCCCTACTCTGGTAATCTTTCAAGGTAGTACATACGAGCCCCGACATATAGTCCCGAATCGACAACTTCATCCGTCTAGAGAAATGGAAAATTTTGTCGCTCTCCTCGACAACTTGGGTCTTCACATAACCCAACTCCTTGTTAAAATCAGCAATAGCTTGAGATACGGGGATATCCCGCGGTTGAGCATCATAAAAGCATGTACCCGAGCTCGTCCGACGGCCACGGCAATATTCGCCTCCATCAATTCTCGAAACTCACCAACGAAAGATGATCTCTGGGCCCAACGGCCTCCCACCATCCGTGGCCCCTCGTGAGAAAGTATTGGGCAATAGGGACTTTACGGTCCTCGGGACAGTTAGTGGCAACGAAGACCTTAGATATCTCCTTGATCCACCCTTCCCAGCCAATCGGGTCTGAAGCTCCCGAAAACTGAGGAGGATGCATCTTGATAACATCTTGGAGCCAACGATCCGCTCCGCCCCGATTAGTGTGGGCCTGATCCGGGTTCTGAACCGCCTGAGCTATCACCGCCATTTGGTTCACCATTTGCTGCATAACGGCCGCAATACCAAGATCGGCACGCTCCTGAGAAGAAGCATGGCTATGACGGTCGCCGATACTGCCGGCTCCCGAAGACTGTGACGTGGCCGCCCCACCGGCTGCCCCACGTCCTCGGCCGCGTCCACGACCACGACCGCGACCACGACCTCTTCCAGCATCCATACTGGAGTTAAATAAGTAGCAAAAGCCATACGAGGGTCAGTACAAGAAAAGAACAATCACAAGTCGAGAATCAAGGGTACGATACAAGGAATTAATGAACAGAGGAAGGAAAACTTACGGACACTGGTAGTACCGGAATCATGGTAGCGTGACGATCATGTGCAAAACAAAACACCACAAGACCCAATAAACCGACAAGCCTAGGTATCCATAAACCTAGCGCTCTGATACCATTTTCTGTAACACCCTCAAGATATTCGAGGTACATTACAGCGCTGTGAATCCCTATATGGGACCCACCAGGCTGAACAGCATCATACTCATTGACTCACAGAAACGACAAAATAACACCACGTCATAAAGACGCAAAATAGAATAATCCACCCGGTTCAACCGGTCAAACATAACATCATCAACCAACACAAACATGATAAGCAACAATACAATCCGGGCGAACAAGAACTCTTAAGTACTCGAGTACTACTATTAGTTCAAGACCACAAAAGATGAAAAAAAATAAAAGACACTAAGACGTCACTCGTGCACAATCATCACGCACGGCCATCATCCGTGTACTGGTCCAGCGCCCGCTTGTCTCGATGAACCTGACCTGAAATTCATAAAGCGAATTTCCCCAAAACGGGTCCCCAGAGGGGTTAGCAATTACGCTAGTACGAGTAACCAAATGAACGACTTACATCTTACACATATAGTAAATACATGCAATCAAGAAAACATAGTTCCAAAACACTCATTTCCGGAAATGCCATAATCAAATCACATTTGTAAAAATGCACCACAATTAACCATGGATCCACCCCTCCGTGGACCCCTACCGAGACCCCGTCGGATCTAACCCGTAGTGGTTAAAAGCAAGCTCGCGGATCCACCCCTCCGTGGACCCCTACCAAGACCCCGTCGGATCTAACCCATAGTGAGCATACACACACACACAAGTCTCATGCAATACTACTACGTTAAGATTGTAAGTTCATAAGGATACTTGCCTCGATTAATAGACGGTGACACGAACGGAACGGAGGAGTCAAGCGCGACCGCGAGGAACCGACGAAAATGAACCTAATGATTCGAATAGCACAATCACAACCACTTCTAAACGATTATGGAAATGGAATACACCCGGAAACCCGCCTACGATTCATGTATATTCGAATAAAAATAACAACGAGGGCGGACCACAACCAAACCCTCTCGATTTCACAAAGCTATGGAAATATACCATGAATCCGTAGGAAAACTAATGATATCAACAAGATTAATCATAATCACCATGAATCCACCAACAAAACTAACGACCTAAGAAAATCCCAAAACCCCCAAATTATCCAAAAGTAGGGTTCTAAGAGATTTACCGTGGATTAGGACGAAAGATTCGTGTTGATGTTGATATAATACTCCAAGAACTCAAGAAGGATGTTAGATGAGATGATTGGAGGAAGAAATCGCCAAGAAAACCGCCTCGGGATCGCCTTCGCCGCGGAGAGAGGAAGAAATGAGAAATTATGTTTATCTCGGTCAAATCCTTGGTTTATATAGCCAGGGAGTGTTAGCGCACGCTAAAACCTCAAGGTTAGCGTGCGCTAACGGGATAAGATTCCAAACCCTACCGTTAGCGTCCCAGTCCAGTAGCCAGATAATTGGCCGTTAGCGTGCGCTACTCGAAACGTAGCGTGCACTAATAACCTCTCGGTAGCGCGCGCTATCGACCAATAGCGTGCGCTACCTCGGACATCGCCGAGTCCAAAGTGACAAACCGCCCGTAACCCACTGATCCGTTAGCGTGCGCTACCATACAAGCGTAGCGTGCGCTAACTAGCACTTGATCGAGTTCGAGTAAAATCGCCCAAGATCGATACCATGCTAGCGCTCTTCAACAACTTAACGGCGCTAGTCTCCCGACATTAGCGTGCACTAGACAAGATAGCGTGCGCTAATCCGATAGTCCGCAGGGCCGAGCTGAACGCCACCCCTGTGGCTCACTCGCTAGCGCGCGCCATTTAAGTAAACGTAGCGTGCGCTACAAAGGGACTTCTAGCGCGCGCTATGCAGAAAAATTAGCGTGCGCTAGGTACAGAACATAAACGGTCCACTACACCAGAATACGAATGAAACATCAAACGGAACACCTCAAAACGCATCATAGCATAGAATGGATCCACGGCAACCCCGAAACGGCGGTTCCGCACATCAATTACAAGAATCAGGTCAAAAGATGACGGAAAAGTTACACTGAAGGATACACGAGGGTCACTACAACTGAGAAATACACCGAAAATAAAAATACAAGGGAAAGAAAAATGCGGATATTACACGTAAGTGTGATGACGGAAGTGGAAACGACAAGGTGGTTCGTACGACAACTATCCATGCTACAGTGAAGGAGTATCGAGATCAAACGATATCCTATGAAATCTCCTCAGTGATCGAGCCCACGAGCGAAGCAAAGAGAAATAGGATATCGGGAAAATTTTTGGGCGGTGAAGAGACTAAGGCTCCCAAGCCCTCACGTCATTCGAAAGCGTCATCTTCGCGGTCGGGAGTGAACGCTGGAAATCCCAAACCAGCATCGGTGACTCGCGGTAAGAAGAGAAGATGTTTCAACTGTAATTGTCAGGGACATGTTCGTGCAAATTGTCCCTCTCCACTCTTGACTTGTTACCGGTGTGGGTGTGAAGGTCATCGGGAGAAACACTGTGAGACAGTTTCCGAATTGGCAAAGAATGCCGCCCTGAGAGAGAGCAGAGCTAGTGATCGGGAAGTGTCCCGAAACCCTATGTTTCCTTCTGAAGATCCTAGCATGGGAGAATGAAGATTTTGTACTATGTCTTAAACGTTGCTGTTTCAAACAATCGTGACTTCGATCGTATTTCGTTTCATTGCTTTACGTTTCCAACTCTTGTTGTTCTAAGTTTCGGGGTCGTAATATCTTTTTAGTATGTGGGAATGTGTTACCCGTACTTTTCTTGATATTTTCAGTATTGTGTGACCTTTCATTGTTGGTAATTCAATTGTTACTCGTACTTGTTTCTATCGCATAGCCGTTTTAGTCGGGTGCGACTTGTTGTAGCGTACGTTTCTTCGATTAAATGTGTGCATGTGATGTGGTATGTGATGCGTCGTTAATTGCTCGTTATTGTTTGAAACTTAGTCGGTGGCGTTGCCTTAGTCGTCGTGGGGCGTGTTTTCACGCCGTATATTCCCTTGCGTTGCTTGTAACGTTTCGCCGTTGGGCACGATTTTTTTCGGTTCTTGTGCATCTCGTTGAGTTTTCCTGGCGGGATATTGCTTCTCCCTACTTGATTTAAGTTTCGGGACGAAACTTCTTTTAAGGAGGGTAGAATGTAATATCCGCAATTTCGGATTTCAGGTAATTTTCTTTTTTCGGCGGAAGTCCGTTTCGACGACTCGCTTGGGACCGTCTCATCATTCTGAGAATGATTAATTCTGCATTTTTTGTCATCCGAGTTCGTTTCGGTATTGTTTTGTTGAGTTCCGTGTTTCTTAACGACTTTTCCGCACTCGAGTTCGATTCTTGTGAATCTCGTTCGAAATTACTGTTTCGAGTTTCCCGTAAGTCCGTTTAACTTTGTTAGACGTGTTGTGAACTTCGGTTTGGTTATTCGATCACGTATCGTGATTTTCGGACGTTTTGGGCCATTTTCGTAATTTCCCAAAGTTTCGGGTAATTACTTTCCGTTGTCGAATTTCGAGCCTTCGGGTGGTCGGAATCATGTGTTCGCTCAGTGTTCGGATTCGTCCTTACGAGTACTTCGTAACCGTGCTTTTGGTTTACGTTCAGGTCTGAGTTTCGGGATTTTTCGGACCGTCGGATCGACCGAGTCCTGGCTGGCCGGACCTGTGGGAAACGGCCCTGGAAACGGCGCTGCCCAGCGCCGTGTCTTGTGCCGGGTCAGCCAGGACCAGCAGCCTGCCGAGACACGGCCGAGACACCCGGCGCTTGTCTGGGCCGTTTGCTGCGCCGTGTCCGGCAGGGGTATAAATATGACAGAGCAGTCGGGTTTTTCTTCATTTTTCTCACTCGTTTCATACCCTTCCGCGGCTGGAGATTTCATGATCATGGGGGGATGTTGTTAGGGGTTAAATCCATGAAGTTTTGGAGTTCATAACATCGATTAATCCTTCCATAACTTGCTCCGATCGACCGAATCAAGGCAAGTTTTCTTAAAATCTAGTTTTGTGGGTTTTAGTTGATTTTGTCCGATTTGATCGTTTTAACTCATATTTCTGATGGAAAATTGTTGATTAAGTAGTATTCTATCATTGTCATCATCTTTCCACGGTTTTACCATTTCCGATTCGTCGTTTATATGAACTTTCGTTTGACGCCTTCAAGGTGTCCGGGAAAATGCCGCAGAGAGAAAATTGGTCGTTTTGCGATGTTTTCCTCGTGTGATTTGTTGTTTATTTGATGATAGGATACTAGGGATGAATTCCCTACAAAAATCTAGTGTTGAGCCTTTCCGATCGCCGTTTTCATTGGAGTTCCGGATTTCTCCAATCAACCGGATTTTCTGAAGTAATCGTTAGAGATTTCCAAGGCAAGTACCTTGATATACGAATTGTAACTGCGTGAAATCATTGTTGTCGAAGTGTATGAATTTATACGGATGTATAAATGTGTGTATATATATATATGTGCATGTATATATATATATGTATATATATCTAGTTTTATACATGTATATATATTTATATGTTAAATATATGTATGTATATACATATATTGATATAAGCGCCTATATTGGTAAATGACGAGTGATGAATACTAACACTAGACGACGTACTCGACTTGGATTGATGGGTAAACTATATTTATTCTTATAATATAGTAGGTTATATATATATATATATATATATATTCGGTTGAGTCGCAATATAGGGATATATGTGTGGTGTTGGTTGGTTATGCTTGAGGGCTTATTGTGATTGAGTTTGATTAATAACGTGCGTGTTATTGTTTATTTGTGTGGTTATGGACTAGCGGAGAAAATTGTGTAACTTGATGTATCGAGTTGATAATTGTGGTGACGTTTGTTTGTGTGCTTGATGTTTGAAACAATGTGGATACTTGTTGTGAGAAACGTCATATCCGGGAACCTCTGAGGGCGGGGCATGCACTCCGGCCTGGTGTACGCTGCAATGTGCGGCTCCATATGGGTGGTGAACGCCGGTGTTACATAATGCGTGTGTCAAGGGGCGGCTCTTGCGGGAGTGATCGCCGGCGCAGTGACATGTTCAAGGAGCGGCCAACATAGTGGAGTGAACGCCGGTACACAGGTGCGCAAGGGAGGCGCTGTTGTGCGGCGATTGATTCGCCACGATAGGCGATCGGCGACCTTCCAGAGAAGCCAACCATGGAAGACATACTCAGGACAAACGCCTAGAGTTCGGCATAATGCGGCGATCGTATTTTGTGAACCAGCGATCGCCTTTTGGTAACCAGCGATCGTCTTTTGATACCTGGCGATCGTCTTTAAAGAGCGGACCAGAGGCGATCGTCTCATGCCACGTGGGGATCCAGCATCCGTCAAAATCGTCGAAGACCGAATCTTGGACGATGGCCCACCAGCGGATCTTCATAGGATACCGACAGATAGGATCATTGACCCTAGCCTGTCACCTACCACACCTACCGACAAGGCCGCCGAAAGGTACGAAGCGGGCCCTCCTCGGACAGCGACTCGCAACACGTGCTGGCTTCCCATTGGTTCACCCAGCTGGCCTCCAACTGCAACCTCGGACCTCAAGGGAACAGGCCCACGTGACGGGACGATCGGCCGTTTATTTTAATATAGAAAACGGCGATCGCCCGCGATCGCCTGAGGGATCCCAACTACCTTGTCCCCTATAAATAGAGGACTCACTGCTATGGCCAAAGAGAGGCGAATCCACTACGAATTAAGTGAAAATACACACCAAAGAGAGAATCAAAAGCTCTTTTGGCAACCACTAACACATTCATAGTGATATTCATACACATTCATCATATATCCCAAGCAAGAACTCATGATTCATCCATCCGGTTCTTCCGCAATCTACGCGCTCTAAAGCCTAGATAACTAGAAGTCTTTACACTCCTTGTATTAGATTCTAACATTAATATTTGTACTGAAGATATTTATTAATAACATCTCGCGAGATCATTCAAGCCCGGGATTAACAACCCCGGCAAATCTTGTGTTATCTATTTTCTCACGGAAGTGTTCTCGCATTTGTTTGTTACTCGATCATTCCAGCAATACTATCTCCGGATAATATTTTGGGTAACAACAATTGGCGCTAGAAGGAGGGCATGAACCTCCGTTTTTATTCCTACCGTCTCGAAGAACACTCACTGTTCTCCGGACATATACTTGAAGAAACACTCACTGTTCTTCAATAGAAAACCTTCGTAAAATGACATCAAGAACAACCTCCAAGAGGGCCACCGAGATCTGCCGAAATCTTATTCCGGCGAGGACCGAATCCCACCACAGTGAAGGCGACCGTGGCGACGCTAGGCTCACTCCCGCCCCGAGGGACGGTTCTAGCCTCTCACTCGATCGGGCCCAGACATCGAATGCAGTTGAGGAGGCTATAGCCATCCTCATAGAACGGCAGAGGGCCCGCGATACGCCCACCATCACCCCGTCAGCAAACCGCCGGGCAAGCAAACGGAAGCTCAAGGGGATCTATGTTGAGAAATCGACAGAAAGCCCCGAGCCGCAGGGGACGATTCCGTCGTCAGCCGCCTAGGGAGCGATCCCTCATGGCGACCTGGGCACTCAGGCCCCATCCGGGAGACATCGGTATCTGAATCCTTTACCAGGAGTTCGGCATATCCGACTCCCAAGAGACAGGTCGGCCATGAGCCCTGCCGCCCAAGGAAGGAACCCACTGGCAGGGAGCTCGTCATTCACCACGGAGCTAGGGGATCGCACAAGATCGCCTTGGTTCGCATTCGAGAGCCAATCGGCGAGCAACAGTAACGGCGATCGCGCCATGCGGCCACTCGGCGAGATGAAGACGCTCCTAGAAATTGGGCGAGTGTCGAGACCGATCGGCCGGGATGAATGAACCACTCGCAGTCCAGATCGAGATCGCCCACCCAATCAACGATCAATCCCCACAAACACCTCTATATGAGGGAGAACGGATCCGGAACCCACTTAAGCAAATTCGGATCTACATGACCGGATGCGGAGCTTCGGATGCGACGAAATGTCGTATGTTCCCGTTAACTCGGGCGATATCGCCCACGGGTGGTACACCTCGGTACCATCTCGCTCAATCAATTGCTTTGAGAAGTCGGGCGAACGACTTCACGCCGTACTTCGCCGCCAAAGTCGCCGCCTCGCCGGAAGGTCCCCACCGCATGATGAAAATCGGGCAGGAAAGGACGAATCGGATGAGGATTACATCGGCCGGGTGGACGAGATAGTCCTCACCGGTGAGCCCGCCGACGAGATCGCTCACCACGCAGATCTGAACGGATTCCATGGACGCCGCCCATGTTCAGCACCTCACAAAGGATTTTCCTCCGACCTATACTGCGTTGCGTCGAGCGCCGATTTTCTCGCCGGGCGTAAGATGCTCTCACTCCGCTTGGACGAGGGACGGTCAAGAAGGAAAAGCACCTTCCCATGTCCGTAAGAAGGCGGTCGCCAAGCCCAGAAGGCGGTCGCCAAGCCACCTGGCGAGTTCAAGGCCTTTCGAGGATGTAGAGGTCCACCTTCTTCACAACCTCAACTTATCTCCGGCCCACATCTTCAACGCGATCAAGGGTCGCGAGTGGCTTTCCAAGCCAAAGCCAATAAGGGACCACGGTCACCTAGACCGTAGCAAATTCTGTGCCTATCATAAAAGTCCCGCCCACAACCCTACTCAAACCCGCGACCTCCTCGCATACCGCGATCGCTTGAGGAAGGCAAACTGGACAATTTGATCACCAAGCCAGAACCCAGGACGGAAAGAGCCGGAGGGCGCGAGCGCCGACCAAGCGAAAGAATTCCTCCCAATCCGATCGCCAGGATCGAGCATGAGCCGGAGTACTCTGATGAGTCGATCCCTCCGATCAACCCTGGCGGTCGGATCAACATGCTTCAAGCTGGAGGTGGGAGCCTCGGGGGCCTTTCCCCGGTTTCCACCCTGTCAAACAGAAAGCGAAAAGCCGAGCTGAGGGCTTTCGCCGAAGTCCATGTTGTAGTACCTCCAGAGCCGACCATCTCAAGAGATGCGCTCATCACCTTTTCCAACAAGGACAGGGAGGGAGTGCAATGTCCCAAAGAGGATGCACTAGTAATCTCCGCTTGCATCCTTGGGAAGACGGTCGATCACGTGTTGGTCGACAATGGGAGTTTTTGCAACATCATATTCAAATCCGCCCTAAACCAACTCGGAAACCTAATCAAATTCATCAAGCCTTTCGACACCGTGCTCCAAGGGTTCAGCGACAACACAGTCCAAGCCTACGGGAGGATCAAGCTCTCCGTTGAGCTAGTATGCTTTTATGATCCCAAGGTTAGGATTACTAGGAACCTAAGCTTTGTAATCATAGATAGGCCCAGCATTTATAATGGGTTCCTAGGTCGCCCCTTTTTAGAAACCTTTGAGGCGGTCGCCTCATCTTTCTTTTACTGTATCAAATTCCCCACTGCCGATGGGACGGTCGGTACTGTAAAAGGAGATCAGCTAATGGCAAAGAGATGTTTGAATTACTCCTATGTTGTTACTTCTTTCAATACTTCCCATACTATATGTAACATTGAAGCGACCGACGATCAACCCATGGAGATCGACGATCCTAACACTTCGTACCAACCCGACTCAGGGGACGCCATCTCTCATCAATTGACGGACGACATCGAGCCAAGGATCGGTTTCGAGCCAAGTCTCGACATTGATCCAAGGACCGAGTCCGGAGATCGTACCAAACGAGAGGCGACTGCCTCGCCGAAGAGTTGGAAAGTATTACGATGGATCCGGATCATCCAGAACGGGAAGTACAGATCGGCGCAAGCATCGACCACGAATTAAAGGGGGATCTGATCAACTTGCTACGTAGGAACATCGGAGTCTTTTCCTGGTCGCATCAAGATATGGTTGGCATAAGTCCCGAACACGCTTGCCATTATCTGAAGATCGACCGGGCGATGAAGCCTGTTCAGCAGAAGCGTAGGAAGTTCGGTCCCGAGAAATACGCAGCGCTCGACATAGAAGTCCAGAAGTTACTCAACAACAAATTGATCGGAGTAGCCACAGACGAACCACAGTGGGTCGCCAACGCGGTGCTCGTCAAAAAGCCAACTGGCTCCTGGAGATTATGCATTGACTTCACCGACCTCAACGCGGCATGTCCAAAAGATCACTTCCCGATGCCTCATATCGATCACCTAGTCGATAGCACGGCAGGTTGCGAAATGATGTCGTTTATGGATGCCTTCGCCGGATACCATCAAATCCCAATGGCGGAGGAAGACATAAAACACACGTCTTTCCACACAGAAAAAGACATATACTTTTGGGTCAGAATGTCGTTCGGCTTGAAAAACGCAGGGGCGACCTACCAGCGATTAGTCAACAGGATGTTCGCCGATCAGATCGGAAAGACCATGGAGGTCTACATTGACGATATCGTAGTCAAAAGCCTCAAGAAGGAAGATCACCTCAACGATCTCGCCGAGACGTTCGCCATCCTTAAGAAGTTTAACATGAAGCTGAACCCCAAGAAATGCAACTTCGGGGTTGTAATATCCGCATTTTTCTTTCCCTTGTAATTGTATTTCTGGTGTAATTCTCGATTGTAGTAACCCTCGTGTATCCTTCAGTGTAACTTTTCCGTCATCTTTTGATTTGATTCTCGTAATTGATGTGCGGAACCGCCGTTTCGGGGTTGCCGTGGATCTATTCTATGCTATGATGTGTTTTGAGGTGTTCCGTTTGATGTCTCGTTCGTATTCTGGTGTAGTGGACCGTTTATGTTCTGTACCTAGCGCACGCTAATTTTTCTGCATAGCGCGCGCTAGAAGTTCCTTTGTAGCGCACGCTACGTTTACTTCGTAGCGCGCGCTAGCGAGTGAACCCTGGGGGTGGCAGTTCAACTCCCAGGCCTCTGGACTATCGGATTAGCGCACGCTATCTTGTCTAGAGCACGCTAATGTCGGGAGACTAGTGCACGTTAAGTTGTTCAAGAGCGCTTAGCGTGGATCTGGCCCAAGATCGACAGCCATCGCTGAACTCGATCAGGTGCTAGTTAGCGCACGCTACGCTTGTATGGTAGCGCACGCTAACGGATCAGGTGGGTTCTGGACAGTTTGTCACTGGACTCGACTGATGTCCAGGTAGCGCATGCTATTGGTCGATAGCACGCGCTACCGAGAGGTCATTAGCGCACGCTACGAAGTAAACGTAGCGTACGCTAACGGCCAGAAATCTGGCTACTGGACTGACACGCCAATTGGTTGTTCTGTATTTTCATCCCGTTAGCGCACGCTAACCTTGAGGATTAGCGCGCGCTAACACTCCCTGGCTATATAAACCAGGGAGTTGACCGAGATAAACACAAAATATCATTTCTTCCTCTCTCCGCGGCGAAGGCGATCCCGAAGCGACTCTCTTGGCGATTTCTTCCTCCAATCATCTCATCCAACATCCTTCTTGAGTTCTTAGAGTATTATATCAACATCAACACGAATCTTTCATCCTAATCCACGGTAAATCTCTTAGAACCCTATTTTTGGGCGATTTGGGGGTTTTGGGATTTTCTTCCGATCCGTTCCGTTTTGTTGGTGGATTCATGATGAATATGATTAATCTTGTTGGTATGATTAGTTTTCCTACGGATTCATGGTATATTTTCATGGTTTTGCAAAATCGAGAGGGTTTGGTTGTGGTCCGCCCTCGTTGTTATTTTTGTACGAATATACATGAATCGTAGGCGGGTTTCCGGGTGTTTTCCATTTCCATAATCGTTTAGAAGTGGTTGTGATTGTGCTATTCGAATCGTTAGGTTCATTTTCGTCGGTTCCTCGCGGTCGTGCTTGATTCTTCCGTTCCGTTCGTGTCATCATCTATTTAATCGAGGCAAGTATCCTTATGAACTTACGATCTTGACATAGTAGTAGTGTATGAGAAATGATGTGTGTGTGTGTATGCTCACTACGGGTTAGATCCGACGGGGTCTCGGTAGGGGTCCACGTAGGTGTGGATCGACGAGCTTTGCTTTCAACCACTACGGGTTAGATCCGACGGGGTCTCGGTAGGGGTCCACGGAGGTGTGGATCGACGGTTAATTGTGGTGAATTTTACAAATGTGATTTGATATTGGCATTTCCGGAAATGAGTGCTTTCGAACGGTTTTCTTTATTGCATGCATTTACTATATGTGTAAGATGTAAGTTGTTCATCTGGTTACTTGTACTAGCGTAATTGCTAACCCCTCTGGGGACCCGTTTTGGGGAAATTCGTTTTATGAATTTCAGGTCAGGTTCATCGAGACGAGCGGGCACTGGACCAGTACATGGATGATGGCCGTGCGTGACGATTGTGCACAAGTGACGTCTTAATGTCTTTTATCTTTTCATCTTTTGTGGTCTTTGAGCTAATAGTAGTACTCGAGTACTTAAGAGTTCTTGTTCGTCCGGATTGTATTGTTGCCTATATGTTTGTGTTGATTGATGATGTTATGTTTGACCGGTTGAACCGGGTGGATTATTCTGTTTTGCGTCTTTATGACATGGTGTTGTTTTGTCGTTTATGTGAGTCGATGAGTATGATGCTGTTCAGCCTGGTGGGTCCCATATAGGGATTCACGGCGCTGTAATATACCTCGAATATCTTGAGGGTGTTACAGAAAATGGTATCAGAGTGCTAGGTTTATGGATACCTAGGCTTGTCGGTTTATTGGGTCTTGTGGTGTTTTGTTTTGCACATCATCGTCACGCTGCCATGATTCCGGTACTACCAGTGTCCGTAAGTTTTCCTTCCTCTGTTCATTAATTCCTTGTATCGTACCCTTGATTCTCGACTTGTGATTGTTCTTTTCTTGTACTGACCCTCGTGTGACTTTTGCTACTTATTTAACTCCAGTATGGATGCTGGAAGAGGTCGTGGTCGCGGTCGTGGTCGTGGACGCGGCCGGGGACGTGGGGCAGCCGGTGGGGCGGCCACGTCACGCTTCTTGAGCCGGGCAGATCGGCGACCGTCATAGCCATGCTTCTTCCCAGAGCGTGCCGATCTTGGTATTGCGGCCGTTATGCAGCAAATGGTGAATCAAATGGCGGCGATAGCCCGTGCGGTTCATAACCCGGATCGAGCCCACGCTAATCGGGCGAGTGGATCGTTGGCTCCAAGATGTTATCAAGATGCATCCTCCTCGCCGGGAGCTTGGACCCGATTACCGGGAGGGGTGGATCAAGGAGATATCTAAGGTCTTTGTTGCCACCGATCGTCCCGAGGACCGTAAAGTCCCTATTGCTCAATACTTTCTTACAGGGACGCTACGGACCGGTGGGAGGCCGTTGGGCCCAAAGACCATGCCGCTTCGTGGGCTGAGTTTCAAGAGTTGATGGAGATCAATATTGCCCGTGGGCCGATGTGCTCGGGTACATGCTTTTATGATGCTCAACCGCGGATATCCCCGTAGCTCGCTATTGCTGATTTTAACAAGGAGTCAAGGGTTATGTGAAGACCCAAGTTGTCGAGGAGAGTGAAAATTTTTCCATTTCTCCGAGACGGATGAAGTTGCCGATTCGGGACTATATGTCGGGGCTCGTATGCACTACCTTGAAAGATTACCGAGCAGGTGGCCCTTGCTTATGATATGTCCGTGATAAATGAGTGAGGCGGCCCGCGAGAGTAAGAAGCGTAAGTCCGCTGGGAACTTTTCGGGCCACAAGAGTGGGGGTCACAGAGATCCCAATCTGCTAACTTCCCCGCGGCGGTGGTCCAGCCTGCCTACCGGGGTCCTCGTGGAACTACCAAAGGCTCCTTTTCGTGATGTGAAGTGTTTCAATTGTGGTCGACAGCCACATCGGGCCGACTTGTTTGAGCCCTTTGCCGACGTGTAATCCGCAGGGCCAACCGGCCACAAGGTCGTCAGGCCGAGAGGGAGAAAATTCTTGGTGCCCGGCTTCCATTCCAAGACCTAGGGAACCCGGTGTGAATCGGATCGTTTGCTCCTCAATCTCCGCCGAGTGCTAGTCGGGGAGAGGTCGGGGTCAGCCCTCTAAGGGGGAGCTTCCATGTCGGCTCAGCCCACCCGCGTGTCTATGAGATGCGGAAAGCCGATGATCCAGCGGCTACCGTGGCGACAGGTACCGTTTATATTCTTTCTCATCCTGTCAGTGTGCTTTTCGATTCCGGTGCTACGCATTCGTTCATATCTTTGGATTGTGTGCGCCGTTTGAGTCTCGACTGTTTGATGCCTTGTGAACCCTTCATCGTTAAGCTTCCTAGCGGTGATAGGATCGTTGGTGATCAGGAGGTTCGAGACTGCTGCAGACTTATTTGTGAGAGGACTTGGCCCTCTAATCTTATTGTTGTGGATATTGAGGGTGAGGATTTGATTCTCGGGGATGATTGGCTCGAGCGGCATGGCGCAATCATGAACTACCGTACGAGAATCATCACTATGTTAGCCGAGGACGGCACCGAGCACTCTTTCGCGGGGCGAAAGAGGGGAAACCAGAAATTCGTCATTAATGCCTTGAAGGCGATGAGTCTCCTGCGAAAAGGGTGTACTGGTTATTGGTGCTATTCCTTGAAGGCGGAGGATGGTGGAGTCGAGCTTTCGTCGTTTCCAGTCGTTAATGAGTTTCCTGATGTATTTCCTGATGAGTTACCGGGATTGCCACCGGATCGTGAGGTTGAGTTTGCTATAGAGTTAGAGCCGGGTGCGGCTCCTATTTCGAAGGCGCCCTATCGCATGGCACCTTCAGAGATGTCCGAGTTGAAGAAGCAGTTGAGTGAGCTTCTTGAGTCGGGGTATGTTCGACCGAGCGCCTCGCCTTGGGGCGCACCGGTCCTGTTTGTGCGGAAGAAGGATGGTTCACTACGTTTGTGTATCGACTATCGTGAACTAAATAAGGTGACCATCAAGAACAAGTATCCTTTGCCGAGAATTGATGACTTGTTCGATTAGTTGCAGGGAGCTGCGGTGTTCTCGAAAATTGATTTGAAATCGGGGTACTATCAGCTCCGGGTGAGAGAGTCCGATGTGCCGAAAACAGCCTTTCGGACGAGGTACGGACATTATGAGTTCGTAGTCATGCCTTTCGGGTTAACTAATGCGCCGGCGGTGTTCATGCAGTTGATGAACAAAGTTTTTATCGAGTATTTGGATAAGTGCGTCGTCGTCTTTATTGACGATATTCTTATTTATTCGAGGAATGAGGAAGAGCATGCCCATCATTTGCGGGTAGTATTAGACATTTTGAGGACCGAGCAACTCTATGTAAAGTTCTCGAAATGTGAGTTCTGGCTGAAGGAAGTGATGTTTTTAGGCCACGTGATTTCAGCCGAGGGGGTTCGTGTGGATCCGCAGAAGATTGAGGCCGTGTTGGATTGGGCACCGCCAAAGAATGTGAAGGAGCTCCGTAGTTTCTTGGGTTTAGCTGGCTACTATCGTAGGTTCGTCGAGGGTTTCTCGAAACTAGCTCGACCACTTACACAGTTGCTCCAGAAATCTGAGAAGTTCGTCTGGAATGACGAGAGGCAGTCGAGTTTTGAGGGACTGAAGAAGCGGTTGACTTCAGCCCCGGTTTTGGCGTTGCCATGTGGCAACGAAGGTTTTGCCGTTTATAGCGATGCTTCGGGTCAGGGTCTTGGGTGTGTATTAATGCAGCACGGCAAGACCATTGCCTATGCGTCGAGACAGTTGAGGCCGTATGAGCTGAACTACCCTACTCATGATTTGGAGTTAGTGGCAGTCGTTTTTGCGCTCAAGATTTGGCGTCACTATCTTTTCGGCTCTACATGTCAGATTTTTACCGATCATAAAAGTCTGAAATACATATTTACTCAGCGAGAGTTGAATATGAGGCAGAGAAGGTGGTTAGAGTTGATTAAGGATTATGACCTCGAGATCTTTTATCATCCGGGCAAGGCGAACGTCGTGGCCGACGCCTTGAGTCGGAAACCGGTTGCGTTGCGAACACTTGAGATCCTTACGTCTCAGTCTGAGCTTCGGCGGGCTTTGATCGAGTTAGATGTTGAAGTTTTGTTGCCTGGAGCCATCGGGCAACTTCGTGCTTTAGAGATTTCGTCGTCTCTGATCGACGAAATTAAGCTGAAGCAATCAGAGGATCCGATGATTACTCAAATCCGAGAGAACGTTCTTAAGGGAAAGTCTCCTAGGTTTGTGATTCACGAGGATGGTATTTTGAGATTCCAGAGTCGGCTTTGTGTGCCGAACGACTCAGAGTTGAGGCAGATTATTTTACGGGAGGCCCATGCTACACCTTATTCCGTTCATCCTGGTTCAAGTAAGATGTACAAGGACCTGAGAAGAAATTTCTGGTGGAATGATATGAAGGAGGAGGTCGCACAGTTTGTAGCGAGATGTTTGACTTGTCAGCAGGTCAAAATCGAGCATCGACCAGGGTTATTACAGATCACTTCTGCTCCGAATGGAAATGGGAAGATATATCGATAGATTTCATTACGAGTTTGCCGAGATCGAGGTCGGGCATGAATATGGTATGGGTGATTGTTGATCGTCTGACCAAGTCGGCACATTTTCTGGGCATCAAGGACACTTGGGGCCCGGAGAAGTTGGCTCGTGTGTTTATCGCGCAGATTGTGAGACTTCACGGTACTCCGAAGTCTATTGTTTCGGATCGTGATGGCCGCTTTCAGATCGCACTTCGGCGTGCAAAGGTGCATAAGGCGTTGGGTACCCGGTTGCATTTGAGTACCTCTTTTCATCCCCAGTCAGATGGACAATCGGAACGCACTATACAGACATTCGAGGATATATTGCGTGCTTGTGCCCTCGATTGGAGTAGCGATTGGGAGGAACATTTGCCATTGATCGAATTCACGTACAACAACAGTTGGCACGCGTCGATTCGGATGGCACCGTATGATGCACTTTATGGGCGGCGATGTCGATCACCAATTTGTTGGAATGAGACGTCCGATTTAGTCGGGACCGAGCCGGACGTCGTTTTAGAGACGAGGCGGAAGATAGAAGTAATTCGAGAACGGATGTTGACTGCCCAGAGTCGACAGAAGTCGTATGCCGACGTCCGTCGCCGACCTTTGGAATTCGAGGTGGGAGACCACGTTTTGCTAAAGGTGTCGCCGACGAAGGGAGTTTTTCGTTTCGGGAAGAAAGGGAAGTTGAGTCCGAGATTTATCGGCCCCTTTGAGATCCTCGAGCGAGTAGGTGGGTTGGCATACCGTTTGGCGTTACCTCCAGCCTTGAGTCATGTTCATAGCGTTTTTCATGTTTCCCAGTTGAGGAAATATGTCCCGAATCCTAGTCACATCATCGATTATGGTGAGATTGATGTCGCCGAGGATGTTACTTTTGAAGAGCGCCCTTTGAAGATTTTGGAGCATCGTGAGAAACGATTGAGGCATAAGACCATACCTTTGGTCAAGGTGCAGTGGTCGAGACACGGTGTCGAGGAGGCAACTTGGGAAACCGAGGATAGTATGCGTGCTAGGTACCCCGAGTTGTTTGTTTCTTAAGTTTCGGGACGAAACTTATTTTTAGAGGGGTAGAATGTAATATCCGCATTTTTCTTTCCCTTGTAATTGTATTTCCGGTGTAATTCTCGATTGTAGTAACCCTCGTGTATCCTTCAGTGTAACTTTTCCGTCATCTTTTGATCTGATTCTCGTAATTGATGTGCGGAACCGCCGTTTCGGGGTTGCCGTGGATCTATTCTATGCTATGATGTGTTTTGAGGTGTTCCGTTTGATGTCTCGTTCGTATTCTGGTGTAGTGGACCGTTTATGTTCTGTACCTAGCGCACGCTAATTTTTCTGCATAGCGCGCGCTAGAAGTTCCTTTGTAGCGCACGCTACGTTTACTTCGTAGCGCGCGCTAGCGAGTGAACCCGGGGTGGCGCTCAACTCCCGTGCCTCTGGACTATCGGATTAGCGCACGCTATCTTGTCTAGCACACGCTAATGTCGGGAGACTAGTGCACGTTAAGTTGTTCAAGAGCGCGCTAGCGTGATCGGCCCAAGATCGATGCTTTATCACGAACTCGATCAAAGCTAGTTAGCGCACGCTACGCTTGTATGGTAGCACACGCTAACGGATCGTGGGTTCTCGACAGTTTGTCACCGACTCGATCGATGTCCAGTAGCGCATGCTATTCGCCGATAGCGCCGCTACCGAGAGGTCATTAGCGCACGCCACGGCAAACGTAGCGTACGCTAACGGCCGTAACTGCCACCGGATCGACACGCCAATTGGTTGTTCTCAGATTTTCATCCGTTAGCGCACGCTAACCTTGAGGATTAGCGCGCGCTAACACTCCCTGGCTATATAAACCAGGGAGTTGACCGAGATAAACACAAAATCTCATTTCTTCCTCTCTCCGCGGCGAAGGCGATCCCGAAGCGACTCTCTTGGCGATTTCTTCCTCCAATCATCTCATCCAACATCCTTCTTGAGTTCTTGGAGTATTATATCAACATCAACACGAATCTTTCATCCTAATCCACGGTAAATCTCTTAGAACCCTATTTTTGGGCGATTTGGGGGTTCTGGGATTTTCTTCCGATCCGTTCCGTTTTGTTGGTGGATTCATGATGAATATGATTAATCTTGTTGGTATGATTAGTTTTCCTACGGATTCATGGTATATTTTCATGGTTTTGCAAAATCGAGAGGGTTTGGTTGTGGTCCGCCCTCGTTGTTATTTTTGTACGAATATACATGAATCGTAGGCGGGTTTCCGGGTGTATTCCATTTCCATAATCGTTTAGAAGTGGTTGTGATTGTGCTATTCGAATCGTTAGGTTCATATTAGACGCTTCCTCGCGGTCGTGCTTGATTCTTCCGTTCCGTTCGTGTCATCGTCTATTTAATCGAGGCAAGTATCCTTATGAACTTACGATCTTGACATAGTAGTAGTGTATGAGAAATGGTGTGTGTGTGTATGCTCACTACGGGTTAGATCCGACGGGGTCTCGGTAGGGCTCCACGGAGGTGTGGATCGACGAGCTTTGCTTTTAACCACTACGGGTTAGATCCGACGGGGTCTCGGTAGGGGTCCACGGAGGTGTGGATCGACGGTTAATTGTGGTGAATTTTACAAATGTGATTTGATATTGGCATTTCCGGAAATGAGTGCTTTCGAACGGTTTTCTTTATTGCATGCATTTACTATATGTGTAAGATGTAAGTTGTTCATCCGTTACTTGTACTAGCGTAATTGCTAACCCTCTGGGACCCGCTTGGGGAAATTCGTTTTATGAATTTCAGGTCAGGTTCATCGAGACGAGCGGGCACTGGACCAGTACATGGATGATGTCCGTGCGTGACGATTGTGCACAAGTGACGTCTTAATGTCTTTTATCTTTTCATATTTTGTGGTCTTTGAGCTAATAGTAGTACTCGAGTACTTAAGAGTTCTCGTTCGTCCGGATTGTATTGTTGCCTATATGTTTGTGTTGATTGATGATGTTATGTTTGACCGGTTGAACCGGGTGGATTATTCTGTTTTGCGTCTTTATGACATGGTGTTGTTTTGTCGTTTATGTGAGTCGATGAGTATGATGTTGTTCAGCCTGGTGGGTCCCATATAGGGATTCACGGCGCTGTAATATACCTCGAATATCTTGAGGGTGTTACAGGGGTGGGCTCCGGGAAGTTCCTGGGGCACATAGTGAGCCAAAGGGGGATCGAGGCAAACCCCTCCAAGATACAGGCGATCCTTGACATGCAGGAACCGCGAAACATCAAACAGGTGCAACGCCTCACAGGTTGTCTAGCCGCCCTCAACCATTTCATATCACGGCTCGGCGATAAAAGCAAGCCTTTCTTCGCGACCATCAAGAACAAGAAGTTCGCATGGACGAAAGAAAGCCAGATAGCGTTCGCCAAAATAAAGGAATATCTATCTAACCCCCAGATCCTGGCAAAGCCGATCCCCGGTGAAAAATTATTCCTTTACTTGGCGGCCTCGGAGGTCGCGCTGAGTGCCGTTCTGGTGCGAGCAGAGGGGCAAGCCCACTTGCCGATCTACTATGTTAGCCAGGCGCTCCACGACGCTGAGACACGTTATACACCATTGGAGAAGATCGCCTACGCCCTTGTCATGAGTGTACGTAAGCTGAGGGCTTACTTCTTCGATCACCAAGTGGAAGTCCTAACAACTCTACCTCTGAGACAAGTCCTACACCGACCGGATACCAACGGGCGACTCCTCAAGTGGTCGCTGGAGATCGCCCAATACGGTATCACTTACGCCGCACGGCGATCAAAGGCCAAGCTCCGCGGACTTCGTGGTGGAATTAACGCTCCTCACACCGACCTGTGCCTGACGACTGCCTGAAATTATACGTGGATGGCTCAATACCAATGCGAGAGCGGGGTGGATTGTCCTCATTAGCCCCGACGGTCGAGTTTCACAAATGCCGTATGCTTTCGGTTTTCGTGCGACCAACAATGAAGCCGAATATGAAGCTTTGGTAGGCGGGCTCGATCTAGCCCTCGCCCTAGATGTTCGTCGCCTCCATATCTTCATGGACTCCCTTTTGGTCATGAACCAAGTTAAGGGAGAATATGAGGCGCGCGGCGAACAGATGGTCAAATACCAAGAGCTGGTCGCCGAATTGTGCACAAAATTTGAAGAAGTGCTAATCGAACAAGTCCCGAGAGAGCACAACTCCCAGGCCGATGCTCTTTCCAAGCTAGCATCATCGGATGGGGCAGCCGACTTCTCCAATATCCAAATCACAAAGTCAGCAAGGCCGGCGATCGACAGGAATTTGGTTACCACGGTCGCCATCGCCGAAGAGAATTGGATGACCCCGTTCATCGAATACTTGAAGGACGGAACGGTCCCTGACGACCATGTTAAAGCTCGCCAACTCCAGCTTCGTGCAACCAGGTATACCCTATTGGACGATCGGCTTTACAAGCGAGCCTTCAGCCTTCCCCTCCTCAAGTGTATTACACCGGAGGAAGGTCGGCTCGTTTTAGCTGAGATCCATGACGGGATTTGTGGAAACCACGCGGGCGGGCGAGCCCTCATCCATAAGACAACCAGACAAGGATTTTTCTGGCCATCACTTCGGAAAGATGCGATCGCTTATGCCAGATCGTGTCATAGATGTCAGATAATGGGCCCCAACATTAAATTATCACCCGAACAGCTCACCTCCATGTATAGCCCTTGGCCATTTGCGCAATGGGGCATCGACCTTATAGGTCCCTTGCCGACGGCCCGGGGTCAAGTTCGCCATCGTTGGTCGATTATTTCACCAAATGGGCCGAGGCCGAACCGCTCAACAATATCGCCAAGAGCAAGTGATCAAGTTTATATGGAAAACATCGTATGCCGATTCGGATGCCTGTGCCATCATCTCCGACAACGGAAACAGCTTGACGGTTTAGAAGTCATGCAATTTTGTGAAAAGTGGGGAATCAAAAGGTTATTCTCGGCGCCCTATCACCCTCGGACAACGGGCGTGTAGAGGCGGTGAATAAGATCCTCAAACACACGATCAAAACACGACTCGAATCCGTGCAAGGACGATGGGCGAGCGAGCTCCCAGACGTTTTGTGGTCCTACCGAACGACGACCCGCAATTCAACCGGCGAAACCCCATTCGCCCTTACCTTCGAATGAAGCGGTGATTCCTTCAGAGATCGCCGTCCTCACCATCGAACCGAGCAGAGATGACGACCGACAATGATGTAGCCCGACGAATCGACCTAGACATACTCGAAGAAAGACGGCTGACCTCAGAAATGAAGAACACAATCCACAAAAGGAGAGCCGAGAAGTTCTTCAATTCCAAGGTCAAAGAAAGAAGATTTCAAGTGGGCGATCTCGTCCTTAAGAAGATCCAAACCCACACAGCGTTTTGGTCCGAATCGAGGGACCTTTCGAGTATCCAGATGGCTAACCAAAGGAGCCTACGAACTGGAACATCCCGACGGTACTCGGACCAATACCCCTCGAACGCCGTGCATCCGAAAAAATACTATCGTTGATAAATTTGTATTCGATTTCAATGATGTACAAGGAATATAATGAGATTTTTTCCTATCCCATCTATTATGGCGATCGCCCCACCAGGCATATCGCATATCGCCGACGATCGCTGATCACGACGATCCTAGGTAAAATTAATGCCGCCATGGTCCTGGAGGTCGATGGAACCGACAATTCGCCCATGCAAGGTTCCTTTGCTAAGATCGCCCGCCTTCGTTTAAATACGAGGCCGGCGTAGCCGAAGGACCCTCCAAAATACCGCAGGCACGATCGCACGTCCTCAAGGTACATCATCTAACATGGTGAACCCGAACAATGCGACGTGCCGTTACCCCCGTCTCAACGTACACCGTCGAGGATCGCCATCTTCATGGCGGGCCGAGGTGGAAGCAGAGCTGACAAGCCGCGGACGTGGTGTCGAATAAGCCGACAACACTCCGCGCAAGGACTCCTCGAGACCGAGATCGCCCGCCTTTCGTTTTAACACAAGACAGGCGTAGCCTAACGGAGGACCCTCACAAAAAGTGAGTCGCGGGATACACAATATCCCTCGCACACGAAGACACGATTGGGGATATCGGTCCATCGAACACCCCAACCACACATGACTCTTCAGAATCGGCAAAATGAAGATAGCTCGCCAGACAGACTAGTCTTTGTTTCCTTACTTACAATAAGTGAACAAAAACAAGGGGGCAGGGATAGGTCGAGCTAATCTCAAATACGATCGAATAAAGAGTAACCACACTCGATCGGCTTCGCTCAAAAACATGCAGGGCGATCGGGGTCGTCCGACGAAAATTACAAGTAAGAATTCCGATTCAAAACATGTCAACACTTTCAACACTCAGACGATCGGCCGGACGAACAAAAAGTCGAAAGCAAATATACACGTACTCGTAAAAATTGCACGCAAACAATCAAAGGCGATCGCATGTAATACATTACGCAGTATGATAAAAGGAGTATTTTATTCATAACACAAGCTTCATACATTACGAGGCCCGAAGGCATTACAAAAAGTACAAGCTACGGAGGAATAACAAAAATGCCTCTCAAGGCCCCGCCTGCTGGTCTTCGCCCTCGGGTTGCGGATCGGCTTGGGCTCCCCCATCGACCTCGGGATGAATGAGTTTGCCGGTATACCAACTCAAGTCGATCCCGAAGTCGACAAAGTCAAGGATCGGCAGGGAGAATTCTGGATGCAAAGGATGCTCGAGGACATAGGATTTGAAGCTCTCCATCAGGGGACCGATCTCGACCCCTGCCTTTTTAGCGGCTCGAACAGCGTCAGCATAAGCCAAGTAGTAAGCGAACTCGCCGACATGCTCGACGTTAAGTTAGGGATCGACCTCATTCGCCTTCAGCTGCCCCTTCAGATCCGTCGCCGTCTTCTCGACCTCCGCCAGCTCGACCGCCTTGGCAACATTCTCGCCCCTGGCCTTCTCCAGCTCTCTCTTCGCCGCCTCCAGCTCGCTACTGAGCCGATCCACCGCCGCCTTCAGCCCGGTCGCCTCCTCCTGCGAAGCCTCGAGCTTCTGGCGAGTCTCCTTCTCCTTATCACGGGACCGATCGGCAGCCTCCTTGGAGCGGCTCAGCTCCTGCTTCAATCGATCCACGTCCTGCTTAGCCCTTTTGGCCGTCTCCTCATACTCCTTCTCCATAGACCGTATCCGGTTGGCATCCTCGATATTCCTGTTCCGGGCGGTCTCGAGTTCGCGATGGAGATGAGCAGTGGAGGGTCGCCCCTCAAAATCCCGAGCAGCTTGGACGGCCATCGTCGCCGTCTGAAGAGCCAGGGCAACGGTCGCCTGTATGGCGTCTCCAGATCGCCGACGAGCGATCGCATCAAGATCGGTCCTTGGGCAGAGAAGTGATAGCCTGGCGAACATAAGCAGGAACTTCGAGAGAATTTTGCGGAGCCTTGCTCGACAGAAAGTCCAGCACCATGGGGGTGTTAGGCGTATTTTTAGACGCTTATTTATCATTATTTTGTAGTGTTTTGGTGAGTGAAATCATCTAAATGAGTTTTTAATGCCTTAATTTTGTATGATTGACAGGAAATTGAAGTCCGGAAGCTAAAATGAGGCAAAACGCGAAAACGGCAAAATCGACTATGAGCCGCGGCACAAGGAACTGAGCCGCGGCACCGAAGACACCACCAAGGGCGAGTAAGTCAGATTTCAGGCCGCGCACGCCTGTGAGCCGTGGCACAGAAGAATTTAATTAAGCCCAGGTATTCAACTTTTGGCGATGTGCCGCGGCACAAGTCTAGTGAGCCGCGGCACACTTAGCGGGTTTTATACGTCTGCGCGGATTTTGGGCCGTTTCGAAGCCAGTTTTCGACCAACTAATACGGACGCGATTTATGGAGGTGCTGAGCTATAAATAGGGTTGAAGACCCTAATTTAAGGAATCGGGGGAATCATTGAATCTAAACCTAGGAGAGCTTAAGCTTAGAGACAGAGAAGAGGAGGAAAGCAGAAGAATTCAAGGGCAGAAGGTGGGAGCTGAAGAACGGAGGAATCCGAGCTTCATCTGCGTTTGAATTTTATGCTTTCGTTTATTTATTCTGTATTTTCAGTTTTTAGTATGTCAGGCTAAAGCCCTAATCTAGGGTTTTGATGAAACCTTTGTTTTGACGAATTGATTGAGATTATCCAATTTATTACCTTTTTATTGAGTTTTCCCAATTATGTTTAATGCTTGCAATTATCTGGCCAATAGTTGTATTGATTTAATCATTCACTTCGAATCGGGAGAGGAGATTTGGTGAGGAACTATTGGTGAGGACCGCTTTATTCGTGAGATAGGAATATACTCATAGGAACTACGTGGCCTTTAGGAGATTTCATGCTTTTGCCTAGCGACGAGATAATTCACCTAGGGATAGAGTGCGTTAGTCGCCGTTAGATAAATCTATTGACCTCGGGAGAGGCGGTAGAATATATTAGCAATCTCCGCCTTCAATAAATTGGGAAAATTATTTATTACGGATAATCAAGATTAAATTCGGATAAATTAAGGTGGATTCGTAACTCTAGACTTATTTATCATTTGATTCCTTTTATTCAAGCTATCGTTTCGCTTAGTCTTTTATTAATTCTTTTAGTTATTAATCCAAAACCCCAACTTCGATTGTTCAAATAAAATTGGAATACGAAACGCTTAGTTAGAGATTCAATCCTCGTGGGAACGATACTCTACTTATCACTTTATTACTTGTAAACGATGACGTGCACTTGCGTGTAGGAAATATCGCAACAAGTTTTTGGCGCCGTTGCCGGGGACTGAATTTTTTCTAATATCGATTTAAGTATTTCCAGTCTTAATTTGAACGTTTTATTTTTATTTTTGCGTATTTAATTTTGTTTATTCGTTTTTCCTTTCAGGACCTTTCGTTAGTGAATGAGAAGACTCGGTAACGAAGGCCTACTACCTTTGGACACCGAGCTCGAGCGCACGCTAAGAAGGAACAAAAAGGAGAAAAGAGAACTGCAGACGACGGTCAACATGGCCGAGAATATTGAAATCCAAGGAGGAGACAACCAAGTGCGGCAAGTTCAACCGGAACTCGCTCTTCGAGATTATGCCATGCCGCAGGTCAACGCTAATTTTTCTGAATCCGCGTCCCACTATCCAAGCAAATAACTTTGAGATCAAGCCCGCCATTATTCGATGGTGCAAAGAGCCCATTCTCGTGGATTGCCGAAGGACGACCCGAATGCCCACATCAAGGCGTCTTTCCTTGAGATATGCGATACTTTCAAAACTAATGGTGTCACCGACGATGCCATCCGATTGAGGCTTTTCCCTTTCTCTTTGAGGGATAAAGCAAAGTTTTGGTTAAATTCCCTACCGCCGGGGTCGATTACAACATGGGAGAGGTTAGCGCAAGCCTTTCTTGCCAAATTTTTCCCACCACCTAAGACGGCGAGGTTGAGAAATGAAATAACCACTTTTGCCCGATTCGATATGGAATCGCTCCACGAGGCGTGGGAGCGATATAAAGAATTACTACGAAGATGCCCTCATCACGGTATTCCTGATCGCTTCACTTCATACGTTTTATGGTGGTTTGAGTGCTTCTACACGCACTTTAGTGGATGCGGCCTCCGTGGGACATTCATGGCAAAATCTATGGCCGAGGCACACGTGCTTTTGGAAGATATGGCCGAAAACGCATACCAATGGCCATCGTAAAGATTGACACCGAAAAGAGTAATGGAAGTTTCAAGCAATGATCCGATCTCCACCTTGACACTCAAGTCGCCGCTTTAACACAACACTCAGACATTTTCGCACGCACTGCACCCCTGCTACCATTGAGACATGTAATTGGTGTAACGATCACACCCGAGCCGGAGTGTCAATTTGGAAATCCGCTCGAGCAAAATCGATGGAGCAGGCTCAATTCGTAGGAAATGGAATCGACCAATAACCCGTACTCAATACTTATAATCCGGTGGCGCAATCATCCCAACTTTTCATGGAGAAACGGACGAACGCACACCAGCCCCTTTCGCTGTAATCAACAAAGAGCCCCCTTCCGCTCCCAAAGTGTCTCTCGAGGAAGCGCTTGCAAAATTGGCAAATACGAGTCAATTTATGACTCGACGGAAGCTACACTACAAAATCATTCTGCTTCCATTCGAATTTGGAGGTCCAGTGGGCCAAATCGCTAATGTGTTGACACTCGTCCGGAGGGAGCATTGCCGAGTACAACAGAGACTAATCCTAGAGAGAGTCTAAATGCGCTTAGCTTGAGAAGCGGGAGAGAGTTGTTGGATCAGCCTGAGTCGGGTAAAGAGAAGAAAGTGATTGAGGAAGAGATGGATTTAAAGCCGAGGAGTCAAAGGATGTGAAGCCGATAACTTGAAGACATGTGTTCCCCCTGCTCCGCTTCCGCAGAGACTACAAAGAAAGAAGGGCGGACAAACAATTTTCTAAATTCCTTGATGTGTTCAAAAGCTTCACATAAATATTCCGTCACGACGCATTGGAGCAGATGCCGAGTTATGTCAAATTCATGAAAGAGATATTATCTAAGAAGAGAAAACTTGAAGAGTTTGAAACGGTCACCTTGACAGAGGAGTGCGGTAATTCTTCAAAAGAAGCTCCCACCTAAATTAAAAGATCCGGAAGCTTCAACATACCTTGCACCATGGGGAATTTTTCATTTAATAAGGCACTATGCGATCTTGGTGCGAGTATCAACCTCATGCCTCTGTCGATTTTCCAAAAGCTGAATATTGGGGAAGCTAAGCCAACCACAGTCTCATTACAATTAGCGGACCGATCGATAAAGTATCCGAGGGGAGTGATCGAGGATGTATTAGTTAAGGTTGACAAGTTCATCTTTCCAGCCGACTTCATCGTACTAGACATGGAGGAAGATGACAATATTCCGATCATCTTGGGACGACCATTTCTAGCGACGGGCCGAACCCTTATAGACGTGGAAAAGGGAGAGCTAACTCTGAGGGTCCAAGAAGAGGAAATTACTTTTCAAGTATTCAAGTCATTCCCATGTCCAGGAAGTGCTGATAAAGGATCACAAATTGAGAGGGTGAATGCCGTTGAAAGAGGAAAGCACCGAAAACATCGTCGGTGGGAAAATTCAGATGTTGTGTTAAATGGCCCGAGTTTTAAGAAGGATGTAAAACAAGTGGCGTTCCTCGAGCATGAGGAGAAATCTGCTGCAATCGTGGGTTCGTTTGTGAAGGAGGAAAGTGAGCCAAAAGCCAAGCGAAAAATTAGTCATGGAGAAATCGGGTGTTTCGGAAATTTTTCAAGTCGAAACCTTTTCACAAACAACATTTGATGACCGAACCGAAACTCGAACCACTGATGACCAATGGTCATAATTTTAACCAAAATATAAACGGTTCGATGAACGGGGCGGAAGCCAAATGGAGTTTGCGAAAAGCGAACTAACGTTGTCCAATAAGTCCTATGAAGACTATAAACTTAGCGCTCCTGAGGCAACCCGAGTATTAGTTGTAGATTCTTTGTTGTTTGCTTGCATTTTTAGAGTCTCTTTTTGTCTTCTTTCTTCTTTGATCCATCCTTCCCTCTCATCTTAATGATTTCGTGTAAAATTTCTGTGCAGAATCGGCAAAAGGAGAAATTCAATTATGAGCCGCAGCAGCCTGTGAGCCGCGGCACACACCACCGAGGAAAAATGGCCTATCAAATCGCACTCGTGCCGCGGCATGATCTTACCGAGCCGCGCACACCAGTCGCCGAGCCGCTGCACCCGAGCAATCGAGCCGCAGACACTAAATGGTCGAAACGCCTGTGGCGCTCAGATTTGTGCCGCGGCATACTAATGCCGAGCCGCGGCACACTAACACACCGAGCCGCGGCATACGAAATTTGAGCCGCGCACCCGACGACATACCAAAACGTCCCAGCTGATCGTACTTTGGGCCGCGGCTCACTTATATCAGGCCGCGGCCCCGTCGCAAAATAAGAGCAACAGTAAGGCTCTTTCATCGATCGGCTTTGCATAGTATACTTCTTCCCTCCATTCCTTCCTTCCCGCAAACGATGAGGTTAGTTGGGTCCATTCTATCACTCCTTCTCAAATTCTCCAGGTAATTTTTGATTTCTAAATCATAGGTGATTATTGATGTGAAAAGATTTGGAGTTTTATATTGCTAGTTGTTCTTCATTGTTGTTTCTGAAATGGAGTTGGAATATGGGGAATTTGTTATTGTGATGGAATTGATGTTTATGAACGAATTGTTGATGATGGTTTTTGTAATTCAGGGCTATAATCAGGTTATTATTTTGGGATTTGGAATTAACCATCAAAATTTTTGTTCTTCATTTTAACTTGTGCACACAAGGTGTTTGATAAATTGCAAAGAATGGAAAATTGGTAAGCTAGGCATTTTTAAAATTATATGCAATGAATCGTGTTATCAAATTACATTATCCCCAACCCCTACATTATGTTCAACTTGAGAGCTCGTACTTAACTTCCTTTTTGATGATGCAAGCTCATTCATACACCACCCTCCTCACGGACGATGCTGCACTCCCCGAGCAGATCGAGGGAAGTACTTGACCTTTTACTTTTCTTGCATTCCATTTTTGTCCATTGAGGTCAATGTACGTCCTAAGTTTGGGGGATTTACATTCGATCTACATTCATTGTCAGATTTCTATTTTCTTGTCAGACATTATATTTTGTTGCACTTTTCTTTTCTTTGCGAAAATTTTTTTAGATAGCCTTGCTTGCCGTAGTTTTTCTTTATTCGTGAATTTTCGTGCTTCTATTTTGTGTGATATCGATGTTACGACACGTCTTTCTCTCTCGAAGAAGCGGGCGAGTTCTAGTCGAGTTGTAGCCGCTATTTCGTTCGCTTAGTATTCAATTAGGTCCGAAATTTTTCGTGATTGTAGAGGTCTTGGCAGATAAGAGACGATACATACATGTTTTTAAATCCCCATCAATACGTTTGGCTACATTTTCCGGATAGTGAGTCGTACTGTTTCTTTAGTCGTATTGGCACTTAGATTGAGTTTAGAGTCAGTCAGTTTTTTCCCAAAAGTCGAGATAAAGTGTTCTATGAAGGGAAGTCTAGTAACCGGGGGTATTCGCGTGACCCGTTGTTTACTCTCGCGTAAAACGACGACCCCGATTAGACTAGTGATTTAGTAATTTCACATGTGTCAATGATTGGAAGCCTAGTAACCGGGGGTATTCGCGTGACCCGCTGTTTACTCTCGCGTAAAACGGCAACCTTGATTCGGACATGCAGAAATTATATATTCGAGTTGTTTCTCCGCTGTAGACGGGAACTTAGTAACTAGAAGCATCCATGTGCCCCATGAGTGTCTTTTACGTCAAACGGTTTCCGAATACATGAGAATGGAAGTTCCACCCTAGGATTATCCCGATGAAACATCCCGAGATCCTAACCTAGTGGTCGACTCGAATGAAATTCTTGAGCATATATATAAGGGAATACTGTCCGAGGTTTATTTGCTATGAGACTCGTGAAATTTGTGCCTTTAGACTGTGGAACGGGACGAACTAGCTTGGTTGTGTTAGCCTTCCATATTGACGGTCGATTTGACTCACGTTTTGTTAATCTTTGAGCTGAGTTTTCTTCATGAACAAATGATTAGGACTGAACTTGACTTCTTTGCGGAATCATTATTCTGAGTGCAGCTCGCTTTTATGACACTCGTATTATTTAGAGAGAATGGCAGGATAGTATTGATTAGGTTGAACACTATGAGTTGCACGATGATTCACGACATTCTTTTATTGACTTTAATTCTTTTTGCTTGAGGACAAGCAAAGGCTTAAGTTTGGGGGTATTTGTTAGGCGTATTTTTAGACGCTTATTTATCATTATTTTGTAGTGTTTTGGTGAGTGAAATCATCTAAATGAGTTTTTAATGCCTTAATTTTGTATGATTGACAGGAAATTGAAGTCCGGAAGCTAAAACGAGGCAAAACGGGCGAAAACGGCAAAACTGGCCTATGAGCCGCGGCACAAGGAATCTGAGCCGCGGCACCGGAAGACACCAGCCGAAGGGCAGAGTAAGTCAGACTGTGCCGCGGCACGCCAGTGAGCCGCGCACGTAAGAATTTAATTACGCCTGTATTCAACTTTTGGCGATGTGCCGCGGCACAAGTCTAGTGAGCCGCGGCACACTTAGCGGGTTTTATACGTCTGCGCGGATTTTGGGCCGTTTCGAAGCCAGTTTTCGACCAACTAATACGGACGCGATTTATGGAGGTGCTGAGCTATAAATAGGGTTGAAGACCCTAATTTAAGGAATCGGGGGAATCATTGAATCTAAACCTAGTAGAGCTTAAGCTTGGAGACAGAGAAGAGGAGGAAAGCAGAAGAATTCAAGGGCAGAAGGCGGGAGCTGAAGAACGGAGGAATCCGAGCTTCATCTGCGTTTGAATTTTATGCTTTCATTTATTTATTCTGTATTTTCGCTTTTAGTATGTCATGCTAAAGCCCTAATCTAGGGTTTTGATGAAACCTTTGTTTTGACGAATTGATTGAGATTATCCAATTTATTACCTTTTTATTGAGTTTTCCCAATTATGTTTAATGCTTGCAATTATCTGGCCAATAGTTGTATTGATTTAATCATTCACTTCGAATCGGGAGAGGAGATTTGGTGAGGAACTATTGGTGAGGACCGTTTATTCGTGAGATAGGAATATACTCATAGGAACTACGTGGCCTTTAGGAGATTTCATGCTTTTGCCTAGCGACGAGATAATTCACCTAGGGATAGAGTGCGTTAGTCGCCGTTAGATAAATCTATTGACCTCGGGAGAGGCGGTAGAATATATTAGCAATCTCCGCCTTCAATAAATTGGGAAAATTATTTATTACGGATAATCAAGATTAAATTCGGATAAATTAAGGTGGATCTTAACTCTAGACTTATTTATCATTTGATTCCTTTTATTCAAGCTATCGTTTTCTGTTTAGTCTTTTATTAATTCTTTTAGTTATTAATCCAAAAACCCAACTTCGATTGTTCAAATAAAATTGGAATACGAAAACGTCGGTAGTTAGAGATTCAATCCTCGTGGGAACGATACTCTACTTATCACTTTATTACATGTAAACGATGACGTGCACTTGCGTGTAGGAAATATCGCAACAGGGGGCAACGTCCGGGTCGGCGAGACGAACCCTGCAGCGCAAACCAAGGAAATCAAGGAGTTAGCCCATACCATGCTCAGAATGCCTAACTCAGAAAATTTTTGACCCACTCTTACCTATTGACCAGCTCGGGATCGCGTCCGAAAAAAGGCTTGCCCCGGGAAGTTTCCGCATCGGCGATCGCCACCTTCTTCGCCGAGCTGCCAGATGACCGGGGGCCGGAGACCGTGGGCTTGGGGCCAAATCGCTCCATCATCTGGATGGCAGAGATAGGAGCCGCAGCGACCGGAGGCTCAAGGATAGATACGTCCGCCTCAGAGATCGACGGGGACTCCTCCGACCTCCGCCTCTTGCGGCGTTGGAGCTGTTCATCTCCCTGGACCGCCGGCTCGGCGATCGGCGCCTGCCGGGTCTCACACGAGCAGGCGAGACGCTGCCGCAGAACGCGACCACCGCTTGCCCAACTTAAGGCGACCAAGAACTCCCGGTTCGACATGGCTATCTCTCGCGGAGGTTCGGCAATTCGGGAAAATAAGCCTCACAAAGAAAAGATACAAACAAGTTAGACAAAACAAAACGACCTCTTGGAGACGATCGTCAAAGAAAGGAAGCACCACTTAAACTCATACCTTGAACTTTCAAGTGACGGGGGTAGCAAAACAAACGAGCCCCCAACCGATGAGCTTCGGTACCAAGCGATCGAACGTCAATAAAGGAGTTCGGCAAAGCATGGATCCGCTCCCAAACGATCAAGAAATCGAATGGAAGATCGCCGATCGCTGGAACGAGAGGTCCTGCAAAAAGAAAACAAAATTAGATCAGTCCAAGACAAGCTCAATCAAGGGGAGAGTTTAAATCCTTACTCGGATTCCTCTCCCGGAAAATGGTGGGAATCTCCAACTCCTCATTCGGCATGTCACTCGACGCCGATCGCCATGCCCCGCCGACCCAACACCATTTAGCCAGGTCGCCCTTGGTCTTATTCGGCACGCCGAGGACCACTCTCCCGAGTCGGCCCTGGATATGATGACCGCCGATTGACCCTTTCTGCGCAGCCAATTTAAACAAATAATTCATCTCCAGCGCAGTAAGAAGGCGGAACAACCGGTGACCACCAAACAAGGTCAACGTGCAGATGATCTGCAGCCAAGCGTTCGGCGTCAGTTGAAGAGGCGCCAAATTCCAGGCGATCAGCAAGTAGGAGACGGCGAATGGCAACGGGAATCGCAAACCCGCCTCCATAATCATCTCGTTGACGGTGACCATATCCTTGGGCCGTTGGTCGGCGCGCTCATTCTCCAAAGGCACGTGAAGGGAAACGTCAGAGGGGATGTGATATTTGGCCCTCCAACGGCTCAGGTCTTTCTTGGTCGCCGTACTCCGGATCTGTCCGAGAGTCTACGGAGACGGGACGGCGGCCTGAAAGACCGTCCGATTCACATGTTCGTAAGGGTGAGCGGCGGTGTAGTCATCGAAATCGAATTCCGGACAGGGTCCGGCGATCGCTTCCATCATCTGAGCAAAAGCCACGTAGGCGGGGCCGAATCTATTCTCTCGTTCCCAGGCCTCCCGCACCAAATCGTCCTCATCCACCGGCGAGCCCCCCTGCTCCGCCGTCGCCGCCGTCCTCGCCACCTCGGCCTCGTTGAAAAGTTTTTCGAGTTCTTCGGGTGCAATCCCCGCTCGAATAGCTTCAGCGGCCGTCTGCATATCCACTCTAATGGGAACCTCCTCCCGCTCGTGCAACGCGGCGTGGAAGAGCTTCCGGTCTCGAAGGTTTTGATCCTCCCGACATATTAGAAAGTAAAGAGAGGAGAAGGTTAATTTTTCTTACCTAGAAAAAGAAGGAGATCGGCACAAAAACAAAAGCTCCGTAAATTTCTGCAGAAATTCGGCTATGGATACGAAGGACGCGTAAAAAAGTGAAGGAGAAGAAGCCCTACCCTTTTTATAGATGGAGACGAGGGCCTAAATGCAAATAGGAGAAACCTCGGGGGCTGGATCGCAATCGTCACGTGGGGACGCATTAAATGCGGCCCTCGAATCCCGCATACGCGTCTTTTCGAGGGCATGCCAGCCGACAGGCCTGACAAACCGTCGGATTCCCCCAACAGCGGCACGACGCGTGTCCCTGCCATTTCTGGAAAGCCCGCCTTCTTTTCCCGCTGCTCCCGACGCGAAAGAAGGTCGTCCATATTTGAATTCAGATCGGCTGGTCGTTTAAAACATTGGCGATCGCCAACAGAGCCACCTCATCCCGTGTTTTCAACATCGAGGCGAGCTGGGGGCAATTGTTGTGTGGCGATTGATTCGCCACGATAGGCGATCGGCGACCTTCCAGAGAAGCCAACCATGGAAGACATACTCAGGACAAACGCCTAGAGTTCGGCATAATGCGGCGATCGTCTTTTGTGAACCAGCGATCGCCTTTTGGTAACCAGCGATCGTCTTTTGATACCTGGCAATCGTCTTTAAAGAGAGGACCAGAGGCGATCGTCTCATGCCACGTGGGGATCCAGCATCCGTCAAAATCGTCGAAGACCGAATCTTGGACGATGGCCCACCCGCGGATCTTCATAGGATACCGACAGATAGGATCATTGACCCCATCCTGTCACCTACCACACCTACCGAAAAGGCCGCCGAAAGGTACGAAGCGGGCCCTCCTCGGACAGCGACTCGCAACACGTGCTGGCTTCCCATTGGTTCACCCAGCTGGCCTCCAACTGCAACCTCGGACCTCAAGGGAACAGGCCCACGTGACGGGACGATCGGCCGTTTATTTTAATATAGAAAACGGCGATCGCCCGCGATCGCCTGAGGGTCCCAACTACCTTGTCCCCTATAAATAGAGGACTCACTGTTGCGGCCAAAAGAGAGGCGAATCCACTACGAATTAAGTGAAAAATACACACCAAAGAGAGAATCAAAAGCTCTTTTGGCAACCACTAACACATTCATAGTGATATTCATACACATTCATCATATATCCCAAGCAAGAACTCATGATTCATCCATCCGGTTCTTCCGCAATCTACGCGCTCTAAAGCCTAGATAACTAGAAGTCTTTACACTCCTTGTATTAGATTCTAACATTAATATTTGTACTCGACAGTATATTTATTAATAACATCTCGCGAGAGCATTCAAGCCCGGGATTAACAACCCCGGCAAATCTTGTGTTATCTATTTTCTCACGGAAGTGTTCTCGCATTTGTTTGTTACTCGATCATTCCAGCAATACTATCTCCGGATAATATTTTGGGTAACAACAGGCGCCTGGCAGGCTTATTGGTTTCGGGTATTTGAGTGATAGCTAAGACCCCGTTACCGAATGATGTTCGTATCTAAAATCTTTCAAACTCTCTCTTAAACGTTTGTCTTGATATAGACCGTGATTCGCGTTTTTGAAAGTTTGTTTCAACTTGTTTTTAAAGCGTTGGTATCAGGGTTAATTAACCGAGGAGGTTTGACGAAATCTCCGAAGGTTAATTAATCGGGGGTCTTGAGCAGGATATGTCGAATGAGAGATTGTGCCTTTGATTGTATTATGGTACTATTCTGTGTATTGGGTCGAGGGCCCTGTGAAACGTTGAGATGATTGATCTCGTGATGATGTTAATTGGATTGGGTTGAGAAACCCGTGAGATGTTGTAATGATTTCGTTTGTGACTGTGTTCTATAAATTGGATTGAGGATCCTGAATAATGTTGACATATTTTCGTGCAATCATTTTCCATATCTTGGGTCGAGAACCCGAGAGCTCTTGAAATTATTTTCTAAAAGCATCCCCATTCGATTTTTGTTTAAAACCCCAAGACGACCCGAGTCATTAATAATGTTTTCAAACTATCTTATCAAAATACTTTTCCCTTTATAAGAATAGATTTACAAAGTAAATCTTTTGACTCCTTGGGTTCGTTTAAAGTTTAATTGGTGTTACGTTCCATATAGAGAATATGACTATGTGATTATTTCTCACCTTGTGTATGCGAGTGCTATACTGTGTTGACTATGGGAATGTATGGTTTGTATTAAGGCTTCGCGGATGTTGAGTTTTGTGTTGTTATTATTCGTATATCTTGAACATTATGTACTTGCACTAGCAAAATTCCAGTTTGCTAACCCCCGAATTTTCGGGGGGTGGGTGCCTGTTATGCGCTGTGTTTTGGCAAATGGGAGCAACACAGGATTGGCTTGGAAGGAGATGGAGGACAACGATGCTAATCACACCAGAGTCAGAGTCTTTTCTTTTGTTTCATCTTGGTCGGTATTTTTCCCATTTGGTTAAGTATTCACCCTTGCACGGGTGTAGTTTTCATTTATTGAATGGAGTCGTCATCCCATTTTGTGTGAAAGTTTATTTTTGTCAGTGAGATGTAAAATTCATTAGTTTCTGAATTGTATAATGACCTTGTCGGTCTGCGTTGTATTTAGATTGACCCTGGTCGGTCAATCATTGTGTAGTCTAGTGGAGTTTAGCCTGGTAGATCCTTGTGAGAAGGGTCTACGACGTGTAACATTTCCGGACGTATTCTGGGGGTGTTACAGGACCCTCCCGAGCTGGCTAGCGAAACAAGCTCATGAATCCAGGACGAAGCCATAGATTCCCTCCGTGATCCCGTCGGACCCTCCCGAGGTGAGCAAATCACACACAATATACATTACCATTTCACGTTAAGCATAGAGGTTTCCAAAAAAATACTTGCCTTGAATTATTGACGATGCAACGAACGGAAAGGAAAGTCACCGACGAACGCTAGGAACCAATGAAACCGATCCTAATGATTCGAAGAATACAATCACAACCATTTATAAATGAATACGGAATTGGAATACACCCGAAAACCCGCCTACGATTCATGTATATTCGTATATAAACAACAACGAGGGCGGACCACAACCAAACCCTCTCGATTCCGTAAAAATCACGAAATATACCATGAATCCGTAGGGCAACTAAGAATACCAACAATATTAATCATATTCATCATGAATTAATCGACAAAACGGAGCGAATCGGACAAAAACGCGAAAACCCCCAAATCTACCCAAAAGTAGGGTTCTAAAGATCTAACCTTGATTCGCTGGATCGAAGGATGTTATAGGATGATTGATCGGTGATATAAACTCAGAAACTTCATGGATTTGTTGTCCAACAACATGGTTTCGTCTCCTCCAAAACCCCAGCTGCGGATCGAAGAGAAATGAAATGGAAAATGACTGAAAAAGTCGCTGGTCTGTCATTTATATACTGGGCCGGAACTAGCGTGCGCTAGCCTTCCCGGACTAGCGTGCGCTATCGGCCAGTATCGGCCGAGCACTCTCGGCCATGGCCCGCATGACCCGGCACCACCGACCAATTCTGCCGACCATGACTATCCGCCCGACTCCCGCTAGCGTGCGCTACGGCCGGAAGCCTGCGCGCTTAGCCGACTGGCCCAAAGAGCCTCCGACTAACAAACTCACCTGTAACGTACGCTAGTCGGCCGACAGGCGCTACCCTCCGGTTAGCGTGCGCTACGATCGAATGGCGTGCGCTACCCGCCGATCCCGACCGAGTCCAACCTCGTAATCCTCTCGCCTGTGCCCGATAGCGTACGCTGGCTGACTCGACAGCGTGCGCTACACTGCCGAGCTAGCGCGCGCAGCGTCCCGGCCGTAGCGTGCGCTATGCCGGTTCCTGCCGTGCCTGCTCGGCCAGTGCCCAGCACTTCCGACAGTGCCGCACCGGTCCGGCCAGCTGCTCAGCCGCCACGACCCGACGCCTCGATTTCCGAAAACGCATGGAACGAACACGACGAAAAGTTCGCGGACGACATCAACGACTCGAAATGAAAACGTAATGCAATAATTAATCATACGCGACCAAGAAAAGGGTCGAGACGACAAATACAGATATGGATACCCGTAACTTTGGGTAAATTACAAAATGGCCCAAAACGCCCAAAAATCACGATACGTGATCGAATAACCAAACCGAAGTTCACAACACGTCTAACAAAGTTAAACAGACTTGCGGGAAACTCGAAATAGCAGTTTCGGACGAGATTCGCAAGAATCGAACTCAAGTGCGGAAAAGTCGCTAAAAAGCACGGAACTCAACAAAACAACACCGAAACGAACTCGGATGACAAAAAGTGTAGAATTAATCATTCTCAAAATAACGAAACGGTCATGAGCGGGTCGTTAAAATGGACTCCGGCCGAAAAAAAAAAGAAATTTACCGAAAATCGAAAATTGCGGATATTACAAGTATTTTGGCCATTTGGCCAACTTGTGTCTCCAGATTTTTAATTGAAGCATCATTGCATTGTTGATACTTCAGTTGTTGTTCGGCTAGCTTCGTGATTGCTTCTTCCCACTCGGGCTTCTTTTCTTGATGCATTGGATTCACATTGTTGTTGTTTGCATAAGAAAAATTTGGATGATTTTTGTACCCTGAATTATATGTTGGCCCGTAAGGATTGTATGCTTGCCTTTGAAAATTATGAGCATAGGCCACTTGTTCTGGTGGTGGGAATGACTGTTCCTGTTGCACTAAGGGACACATTGTAACACCTCAAACCCGGCGGTTATTACAGTGCCGTGAATCCCCAACTGGGACCCACCAGGCGAAACACGGTACAATAATTGACATAACATAACTGCAGTACCGAACCACATTATGTTTTCCAAATACTCCGATGATGAGGTTATACATATATTCTGGCTAACATGCGCCAGCAGACCAGGATCGACATAACACAGGTATACTCTATATGAAGATAGATATACCGATAAAATACAAATACGAGAGAATAAAAATGCAGCGGAACTGAAAAGAAATACATCCGGAAACAGGAAGACTCGGGCCCTTGACTAGTATCCTTGAGACTCTTCGTCGTCACATTGTCTTTCCTGTGTCTTAGCCTTCCCGCGACCTGAAATATGATAAAACAACATATTTCGCCTAAAACTACAGGGTCAGTTACACAAGATAATAAATCTCAATATGTCGAACATACATAATCACACATGGTATGTGAATTAACAAATCATCATCTAAAACCGGAATATACGCAATCATACATGATGTATAAACCACAAGTTCGATCATAATCTCAAATCGTCGAACACATGCGATCAAATGTGAATCGGCCAGATTATAACCCAATCCCGTTGAATACATATGCAATCAAACATGCTGTATGAATCAACTAACATTTACGGCTCAAAGGATGGCGCCACACTACGCCCGGGATGGAAATGTGTCCGTGCACAAGCCACCAATGGGTATCGATCGAATACATGTGTGGTCTTGTACCTAATCAGTCTCACGAAGTAACCGTCTCGTGTTCACAGTCCAATGTGAGGTCAACTACCAACACACGACTTTATATGTGTCCGACATGAAAATTTTACACATACCAACCGGCATGCCAGTGTGACCCGGAATGCCAGGAGATAACAAAAGTGACATCGAAATTCAATAATGACTTAACACTTCCAAACAAGGGACCAAACGACTCAACGAAGGAAATGCGAATCCAACGAAGATCAAATCAACTCACCGAACCGCAACGAGGGTATAAATAAGACTCGGAACCAACGTTCCTCAATGGATGATCGACAAGATCAATAATAACATCATCATGAATCGAAATTCATAAAGCATAAATGAACGTAAATATATATAACATATATAAGACATATTATCATCATAACCAGACAAGAATTCACTTGCCTCGATACCGAAGACGTAAGGTGTTTCTGCACGATCAAAGAGTCCTCCACGAAATGAGCGAACGAACGACCGACGATCGAATGAACAACACCAATTAATCAAACGAACAACCTTAGGTCCAACGAATGAAATTTTCGATCGCGGGATAGCTCACGAACTCAATGGTCCCCAAAGTACGTCCAATAATCATATCCTAATACACAATTAATTAATCAAAATACTATCGATAATTTACTTGATTCTAATAACTCGATTAATTATCACTAGATAATAATTTAAGGATATCATACCTTGAATTGGGTCAAAATCGAAAGGTATCTGAATTTATTCAAGATTCGTCTGCTAATCCAGAAACCAATAGGCTCTTCAATCGGTTAAAATCCCAGCTCAAGTTAAATTATAAATATCCAAATCTCCTCCGGTTAATATCCACGTAATATAAGAATTCAATCCAATTAAATACATGGCTATATATAAATCAGCCCAAAAGTATATTTGGCCCAAACCCAACCCAAATTCCATCTTGACCCAAACCCTAATAATTCCCTTTTTCCTTTTAATAGTATCGATTCTGTCCTATTACTCTCAATTCTCATCCGTCGCCGCCCCCTCTCTCTTCTCACCTGCCTTTCTCCTTCATATTCTCTCACTCTCTTTCACTCTCCTTCTCTACAGCCATCTCCACCTTCTTTCTTAATTTTGTCTACAGATTGGTAAACCCTGCTCCCTTCTCACATATCCCTCTCTTCCGAAACACACATAACTCACCACCAGCGGATAGCAGCAATGTCAGTGAGAGAGGCAACGACGGACGGCAATTCGGAACTTAAGTGTACGACGGCGACCAATCTCGATTGGTTCCACCAGGGACGGCGCTCGACGGCGGCGGTTGATGGATGACACAACTTGGTCTCCGATTCTGATTTGTCCCAGAGTAATGTCCGACGGAGAGTCAGCGTCTAGTACAGAACAGCGACGGTTGGTCACGATGGAGGTCGAGATGAATAGCACGGCCACGGAAATCCAATCTAGGGCTTTTGGTTTATCCAGTTCTTGATTTTTCCGACAAGCCGAGCTGTAGTTTGCTTGTTCCCGCAGTCGCATTTGGAGGTCCTATGCTGGTGCTGGACCACTTCAAGTCCGGTTCGATTTTCTGGCGATTGAACAATCTATGTATAGAATGAATTGCATACATCTATGCTGATTCCTAATGTTGATGAAGTTTAAGTTTTCATCTGAGTTTGCAAACTGGTCTATTAGGATGAAGGATTTGGCCAGTTGGATTATGGAAAAAAAATGATGTGGTGATCTGCTGTATTTGATAAGAAAATAGAGTTGTTGTTTGTGTTATCCAGGCTGTATTCAACAAGTGGAGAATCTTAGCTTTAGTTTGATTAAGATGAGAGAAAATATAGTACTATTATATGTTATTATTGAGTATTGGGTTGGTAGGTTGACCATACTATTTCCGTGATATGCCCTGAACAATATTAATCTGTGTTGTATAATTAAGTACATGAAAATTTTAAATAACAAATAAGAAGATAAGAGTAGGTAGATAACGAAAGAGGGATGTGAAATGCATGTATGTAGACAAGATACCAGAAGAGCTGAGCAGTCCTTATATGATTAATTCTTATCATTAAAATTTATTTTAACAAATAAGCAAAGCTTTGATTTTATTACGGACAATTTACGAATTAGGAATTTACTAAAAATATAGATCCATATATAAAATATGAAATAAATACAGTGGTATTACATACTATCCCCCTTAAAATAAGTTTCGTCCCGAAACTTAAGATAGAACGACTAGAGTACCAACCCCTAATATCAGACTATGTTCACCATGTAATCTTTCTGCACTTTTACCATTACCACTACTTGACTCTCACAAATAACAATTCGTTTCATCGATTGATCCAACAGCCGACTCAATACAATAATAATAAGCCGATATCGATATCACTACGTAATTAAAATTATATCATCCGTATATATAAAATTACTGAGCATTCAGAATTACTCCGTCAAATCTGTATAGTTATTCTCAATGACCTAAGCATTGAACTATCCGTAATATAAAAAATATCCTTATGACTTAACCAATTATTCACTCGATAAACACGCTCTCATCGTGCGTCGAAACACGATCCGGATAGTTTCTATAACCTTCGCCAAACAATTCATCGGGGAACTTGACGTTGGCCACTGCCATATTCGCACCAACTATTATCCAAAGACATCAGAGAATAACATTCGACATCTTACATTACCTCGGATTAGTAACATAAATCAATAAATATCATATACATTCTAAAAAAATTTCAGTCAAAATAATTTTATTCTCAAATATTTATCATATACTAAATATCATCACGATATCACAGTAATCATCAATCATCTCAAACCATATTATCCAATATTGTCATGATCGCATTAACTCGTAACTCAAACAACGCATATGTAGTATCTATATATACTTTTCTAGGTTTTCACTAGTACCCATTAAATTATAAATTCTCAATTATCAAGTTTCTTAATCAATACATATAAACGCCTCAAAAACAGAATAACCTGATTAAGATATCGACATATATGTTATAAAATATTTATAATCTATGAGTCAAAATTGTAGGTCGTTCAAAAAAAATTTTAAAGATCAACTCCACAAGAAAAAAAAATATTCATTAAAAATTCTTCTTATTATTATTATTTTTTTTCAAGATTTCCAAATTACAAAATAAGAATTATGATATCACTTATTTTTCGACTACACTGACATCACCTTTCGAAAATAATTTTTTTTAGAGTTTATTATAAATACTTACTTGAAAAATAAAATGTTCAAAATATATTTGTCTTGAAATATATTTCTTATCGCAATATGATACAAGAATTTTAAGTTCCTCGATCATCTGCTTTAAAATAATATATTACGGACTTTAGCTTTTCTCAAAATAATATTACTCGATATATATATATATATATATATATATATATATATATATATATATATATATATACCTTTTAATTCAAAATTTCAACACCTTGTTTAATCAAAATACAAAATTCTCATTTCCGAAATTAAATATGAACTAATATAATAATATTATATTGCACTATCTACGTTCATATTGCTCTCAACTTTGGACGCCGTGTATTTTGCATAAATAATTCATCTACTATGATTTTTTTTAAGGACATAGGACAAAGGCAGTTCGTCGCCTATTTCGTATCCCGCCAAAATTGATATATGTCACTGATAATGACGTTTTACTGTGACTACACAAGCAAGTGTCGTTCTATAGATTTTTAAAATCTTCTCTCGTAATTCGTAATTCCACTTATCTTGATTCACGCTGCCTTTCCACTATAAATAGTCGCATCAGTGAGAAATTAATCGTATTCAACTCATTCAAGTTCTTTCTCTATTCTCATTCTCATTATCACATCTCTCTCTTAAATATAAATTTCATTCGAGAAATCAATGGCATCATCACCTTTATATAACATCCAATCCATCTGTGTCTTTGCCGGAGCCACTCTTGGGAAAGATGTCCGCTTCCGAAAAGCAGCTGAGAATTTCGGAGAAGTTTTGGCCGCAAGAAAAATTAGTATGATATACGGAGGAGGAAATACAGGTTTAAGGGGTCGTGTGGCAGCCTCTGCTTCGATGGGCGATGTAAAAATCTTAGGGGTAATATTGAAACCCTTGGCAGATTCACCACTTGTTGGCCCGACTTATGGGAATGAGTTTAGAGTGTTATCCATGCATGATCGAATCATGAGCATGGTTAATAATGCTGATGCGTTCGTCGTCCTTCCAGGAGGTTTCGATACGTTGGAGGATCTATTCCAGATGCTCTCATGAGCACAGCTGAACATCCACCAAAAGCTAGTGGGGATACTCAACGTCGATGGATTCTTTGATGGTCTCCTCGCTTTCCTAGATTCTCTAGTGGAAAAAGGTTTTGTATCTCCACTGTCACGAAGACTACTTCTTTGTGCAACAACACCTGAGGAATTGATTGATAAATTCCTCGCATATACGCCTGAACCTGGTCTAACTGCAATTCGTATCGTACGCACTGATGCTAGCACGAGTCGAAAACGTGCTTTGGATCTAGCACTTTCTCTGTGAGGTCTATTCGTGAATCTATCATTTTAAGTTTGTATCTTCATTGCATTTGTTTCCACAGTATTTTTATCATAATAAAGTCAATGTGATTCAGAATTCTCAACACCATTTAATGTCTTGTATCTTGACATAAAGTCAGAACGAATATAAAGCTAAAAGTTTAATTCGGAGGATCAATAAACCAATAAACTTCAATAACAAGATCCGAGAATATCAAAAGATAAACTCTAATAAAATCCAAAAACATCAATAAATGATAACCTCCAAAAATAAATATGAAAATACCAATAAAATGATAAACTCCAAAAATGAAATCCGAGAATATCAACAAAATGATAAATTATAATAAAATCAGTAGAGAATAGCATCACTATGATAACTCTAACAAAGTCAATCGAGAATATTAATACCATGATAAACTCCAACAAATCGACAGAAGGATCAACAAGTCATCAATTCATATTGCCGATAATTAAGTTATGGCACAAAATCACATACCGTACTTCGTAGGTGCGGCTTGGCACTGGCACAGGTCACACGTGATGCGAAGATCTCTTGATACTAGTCCGATCAATGATGACTTTACAAGGAGAAACTATTCAGATGCATATAGTATTCGAAAACCACGCTCTGATACCATCTTCTGTAACACCTCAAACCCGGCGGTTATTACAGTGCCGTGAATCCCCAACTAGGACCCACCAGGCGAAACACAGTACAATAATCACTACAAGAAACTGATCTATCAGCGATCGCCAATCAGCGACAGGACTCTGTAGCGGATGGGTATCAGCGACCGCTTACGGTAGCTAGTGCCAGTAGCAGAAAAACTGGTCGCTAAAAAGCACTTCTGCGGTGGCTATTGGCGACCGTTAGATTAGCGACGACTATTAGAGACCGACGTGGTCGCTACGCTGAGTCAGCCTTGGTCTGACAGAGAATCCACGTGTTTGTGACCGATCCAGCGACCGGAGTCCGTCGCTAAATGTTGCGACTATGTTTTGCTACTACTTGTTGTCGCTACCATTTGCGACTACGTTAGCTACTGAGCGTCGTCGCTAGTAGTTGCGACCAATATTAGCTACCGATATCGGTCGCTAATACTTGCGCCTTTAGCTACCAAAATTTCTGTCGCTAAAACAAGTTTTTCTTGCGATTAACATTGGCTACCGATTTCGGTCGCTGATATCATTTTCAGAATTTGCTGGTTTATTTTGTAATATTTTATACCTGTTTTCCTCTAATATTTTATACCTGTTTTCCCAAAACATTCACAACAATACAATATACTTTGGCATGACATATTCACTTACAAACATTTTCTAAGTTAAATATTTTTACATCGTCTAAAAAACCAACAAGGCAACCATAGGTTCGAGTATCATCCAAGTACGAAAGTACAGTACGAAATCATAAAAGCTAGCAAGTTCGAGTACAAAAGAAGCATAAATGTGACTAAGACACTCTACGTTGATCCGCCAAACCCGTCATCACGATCATCATGATGTGATACCTGTAAGTAACAAAACAATAAAAAAATATTACATATACATGGTATATATTTTGACTATGTATAACAAACTAACTCCGCCATTCAAGAACATAAAGAAAATAAATTCAGGTAGCTATACTAAATAAAATACCTCGTCGCCATGTCATTGTTGTGATGTCAGCCATTGCTATCGCATGAGCCGATCCTCGGGATCCATAGCCCCGTTAGACGTGCACAGGCTTTCAGGCCCGCCGGTTTTGGCCCTAAACCGGCCCTAAGTCAACGGTTTTAGCCCGAGACCGCCGATCAACGGGCCCAAACCGGACCGGGACCGAAAAGCTAGGGCCGGGCTAGGGTCGGGGGAATTGGGACCGAGGACCGGCGGTTAGGGCCCGCCGGTCCTAAAAGGCCCGTCGGTTTGCATCGGCCCGCCGGCCGGGCCGGACCGACGGGCCTAATGGGAAAATCAGAAAAAAAAAAGGCAACAGTCTAGTGACTGCTGCCAACTGCCATGCCAACGGCTCCTTCCACAAAATAGCCGTTGGCAGGCACCTTTCCACCCCCAAACTTCCCCATTAATCCCCCCTTTTCCCTACCCATCCCCATTATAAATACTACATCTTCCTAACTCAAAATTCACCAATAATCACACTCTAATTCTCTCTAAAAATTCAATCTCTACTCTCTCTACTATACTCTCTATTCTACTGTCTCCATGTCTACCTCAAAGAACAACAACAACAAGGGCAAGGGCAAGGCCATTGAACTTCGCCAACGAAGTGGAGGAGGAAATTTTCAACCTCAAAGGCCTAGAAGGGCCGATTTGGCGGAGGAAATTTCTAGACAAGTCGCCGAACGAATTCAAGCCGAAGAAGATGCCCGATTTGAAGAGATGGTTCATACAATGGAGAGCACGGGATACGAATTTCGTGGCTCAATAAATGATGATGAACATGAAGAGGACGAAGAGCACGAAGAAGACGAACAAAACCAACCTCCTCCTCCGCCAACAAGTAAGCCTAAGCCTCTCAAGTCCGAAATCTTCGTTAAACATTTTAAAAGAGAATTGGATCCTATCAACGAAGGAGAACCTCCTTTATTCGATGGTCGAAAGAGATTCATTGCTTATTGCAACTATTGCACAAAGCACTACAAATGGATCGAGAAGGGAGGCTACGGATGTAATATCCGCAATTTTTGATTTTCGGCAAATTTCTTTTTTCGGTCGGAGTCCATTTTGACGACTCGCTCATGACCGTTTCGTCATTCTGAGAATGATTAATTCTACACTTTTTGACATCCGAGTTCGTTTCGGTGTCGTTTTGTTGAGTTCCGTGCTTTTTAGCGACTTTTCCGCGCTTGAGTTCGATTCTTGCGAATCTCGTTCGAAACTGTTGTTTCGAGTTTCCCGTAAGTCCGTTTAACTTTGTTAGACGTGTTGTGAACTTCGGTTTGGTTATTCGATCACGTATCGTGATTTCCGGGCGTTTTGGGCCATTTTGTAATTTCTTGAAAGTTACGGGTATCCATATCTGTAATGGTTGTCTCGACCCGTTTCTTGGTCGCGTATGACTAAATATGGTATTACGTTTTCATTTCGAGTCGTTTATGTCGTCCGTGAACTTTTCGTCGTGTTCGTTCCGTGCGATTTCGGAAATCGGGTCGTCGAGCCCACGACGGTTCTGGATCGGCCGGACGGCATGGATCGGGCCGGACGATTGCAGGCACCGCCGGACGGTGCGCAGAACCGGCGAGCGCACGCCACGGCCGGAAGGCTGCGACGCTAACCGGCAGTGTAGCGACGCTACCGGGCCGCCTAACGCACGCCATCGCCCGGGCACAGGCGTGGGGTTTCGAGGTTCTCGACTCGGCCAGATCGGCAGTAGCGCGGCCGCTTGGCCGAAGCGCACGCTAATCGGGCAGGTAGCGCACGGCCGACTAGCGTCGTTACAGGTAAGTTTGTTAGTCCAGCTTGCATCGACAGCGGCTACAAGAAGCTTCCGGCCAGTAGCGCACGCTAGCGGAGTCGGGTCGACAGGTTTGGTCGGGCAGGTTGGTCGGTGATGCCGGGTCGTGGGCCCCGCCGAGGGTACTCGGCCGATACCGGCCGATAGCGCACGCTAGTCCGGGAAGGCTAGCGCACGCTAGTCTGGCCCAGTATAAATGTGGCTGAGCAGTCACATTTCACTTCGTTTTTCACTTCCTTCCTTCTCCGTCCGCGAGTGGGGATTCATGGGTGACGAAGCCATGTTGTTTAACAACAAATCCATGAAGTCCTTGAGTTCATAACATCAATCGATCGTCCGTTATCAACCTTTGATCCAGCGAATCAAGGTAATCTTCCTTAGAACCCTAATTTCGTGAATTTGGGGATTTTTGCATTTTCTTCCGATTCGTTCCGTCTTGTTGATTAATTCATGATGGGTATGATTAATCTTGGTAGTATTCTTGTGTTTAACATCATTTAATCCATTTTTCTTCGTCGAATCGAAGTATATTTCTTGATTTCCTTCGAATTGACTTTTTGGGGGATTTGTCCCCGATCTCGTTTTTCATCCATTTTCGATGGATCGATTATGGTTAAATGATGTTGTTAAACATATTCTATGGATTGTATATCCATATTTCAACTTGGAATTCCGTTTTCGTGGTTTGACGGAACGAATCGTGTTCTTGGCCGTTTTGGGGGAAATCCGTGAACTTTCGTCATTCGTTCTTTGAATTCAACGGCTTTGAGTCGTGTTATGGAATTCATTTCATTGTTATTATTTGTCCTTCGTAGTTTATGAACGTGAGTTGGCGTTCGGTGGAGTCGGCGGGTTCGTAGTCGGTTCGGGCCAACCTACTTCGGTCGATTCTCCGCGTTGTTCTTATTCGAGGCAAGTACCTTGCCCATACTTTTCTCGTTTTATGGATATGATGATCGGTGGTCGTCTTGATGTGTTTGTTTGGTTATTTGAAATGAATTTTCAAAGGATTTCGGTTTGGCCTCGTTAAAGGCTCTCTTTCAAAACGCGTGTGTTTTGTGAACGTTGTGTTTTGGAAATTGATTATGATTTGATTATTTTGAACGTTGAAGGCTTTGATGATATCCCTATTGTTTAAAGTTATGGAATTGTGTATTCCGGGTTTAATCCTGTCATTATGTTTTGGGGAGTTGATAATGTTGTCGGATAAATGGCCATCTCTAGTAAGTATTCTTAATGAACTTACATTCTTAGCATGTTAGTATTGCATGAGTAACGTGTGTGTGTATGCTCACTACGGGTTAGATCCGACGGGGTCTCGGTAGGGCTCCACGAAGCTGTGGAACCGCGAGCTTGCTTTTAACCACTGTGGGTTAGATCCGACGGGGTCTCGGCAGGGATCCACGAAGCTGTGGGTCCGCGGTTAATTGTGGTGCATTTTACAAATGTGATTTGACTATGGCATTTCCGGAAATGAGTGCTTTTGAACGGTTTTCATGATTGCATGCATTGACTAAGTGTGTAAGAGGTAAGTTGTTCGTTTGGCTTACTTGGCTAGGATGGCACTAGAGTATTTTGTTGGTTATTTTAAATCCTTTATTTGTGGATTTTGAGGTTGGAAGACGAACCTTGTGGTCGTTCTTGTGTACTGTGAGTTGATGAGATTTGGGGCTAAAATTCCAATGGTTTTGTAAAAGTCATTTTACGGATTTGGGGCTAAAATCCCAACGGTTTGGTAAATATCATTTTTCGGGAAGTAAACCTTTGGGGCGGTGACCCCCTTTTATCTTTTGGATTTTGAAAAGTAGGATTTGATAATCCTAAATTGTTTTCTATTAAAACTCTCGATGGCATTCTAAACCGTTTTATAAATTACTTCCATTGATTTATAATATTTCGATTTTGAAATGTTTTTCTCAAACCCTTGCCTCGGGAAGTACTTTTCGTTTCGTTTGGATCTTTGAGGATCCTTGGTTATTGTTATTCGTGGAATGTGAATTGTATGGCTCGTATTTGCACTTTGTTCTTGCACTAGCAAAACAGTGGAGTTTTGCTAACCCCCGAGTATTCGGGGGGTGGATGTCTATTTTTGCATTCAGGTTTTGGAGCATAACACAGGGTCGGCACGAAGGATGATGAAAGATGATCGATACTAATCACATGAGGAACCGTACATCGTGTGTTGGTTCAGTTGTACTTTATTTTCCGCTGCTATATTGTTCCCGTTGTACGGGTGTGGTTGTATTTTGTCCCTGCGTGGGCATGAGTTGTATTTGAGTTGTATGTATTTGTGGAAAGACCAAATCGGTCTCTTGAGTCATTTTAGCCTTGAAGGCATTGTCGAGATGTTAAATGTTGTTACTAGCACAGTAGATCCTCGAGGAGAGGGTCTACGGCGTGTAATATCCCCGAGTGGATTGGGGTGTTACATAAATGGTATCGGAGCTTAGGTTGAGTAAACCTAGGCTGTCGGGTCAAGTCGTGTTGGTTGAGTCTTGTTTCGTCGGATTTTATCTGACTGAGTCGTGTCGCGACGCGTCGTTTGAGTTTGTTGGTCGTGATTAGTATCGTGGGGCGATCATCATCTTCATGCGACCTGTGGAAGTAAGTCTCCCTTCTTTGTATTGTGCCTCGTGTGACACGAGCTATTTTACGATTATTTGTTAAGTAATGGAATCCTTATGTGAATTTTGATTTCACGATATTTATTTAGTCGACTCTCATATTTGATTTATACGAGGAGTGTCGTCGCTTGTGATGTCTTTTTATTGTTGTTTTTGTCCGTTGTTGATGATTTTCGAATCGATTTGCACGTTTTACAAGTTTCTTGTGGAAGCTTTGTGCTTATATGCGTTCGACTTGTTCACTAGCCAGTGCGGGAGGGTCTTTAGAGGCCTCGAATGGGGTCAGTGGTTTTGTTCTGAATGTGGTATTTTATCGTTTATTTCCGTTTAAAGACATATATTGTCTTGATTTTAAACGTTTCGATGCGTGTACTAGGAGTTGTTTTAGTGAACGTCGATATGTGTGAGTTTTGGGCATTCTGGCCTATTGGATTTTTGAAAACCTTGAGTATCTTGGAAAAATAAATTTCGAGACATACTTTTCAAATGAGTTATTTTCTTGTGGTACATCCAAGGTGCCACAATATATATTTCAAAAAAAATTTCTACTTCGAGGACCAAAATGCTTTGAGATGTTTTCAATGTTTTAGAAACACTTTTATTTAGACCCGAGGGTCGAATATTCTGAAAGTTTTCACTAAGAGAAAGTGTCCTCATTTTTATCAAATGCGAAATGGTTCTCCAATGTCTCGATAACGATGTTTCACGTTTATACTTTTTGAAAGGTGATACTCAAGATCAACCAGTATTCTTCAAATTATTTTCAAAATGAGGTTTTCATTTTTTTTAAAACCTGTCCATTCCCGTTTGAGGGCTGGGTATGTACGTGTAATATTCGCGTTGTCATTTTGATACTTTCTCCCGAGTATGATCGAATTGGCGGTGTGAGCGTTGAGACGCTTTCCACACATTGGTTGTGCTAGCCCCCTGTGAGAGGCGGAGTGTTGGTATTGAATGTTGTCGCCTCATGGCGATTTCTGTGTTGTCGCGTATGTACGAGATGTTAGAGCTTTGTTTGGTATGACCGTGTGCATCGGTGATGGTTCCGTTATGTGTCGGTTGTTTAATGTCTTGTTGACCTTGCTTCCGTTTTTGTGAATTTCGTGGACGAGGTCGGAGGTAATGCCCGTACTATTTTGACTTCTGTATTTTCTCTTTCCCCAGTCTATCGATTCGTTCATGTTCGTTGGTACTTTATGAACTTGTTCTGTATTTCGGTTTCATCGTCCGAACGAGCTGTGATCTTGTTGTGGTTCGATCGTTTGATTGTTCGTTTTTTTTATTGATCTCGTTCCGTGATTGGTGAACATTCAGGCTCCTTCGTAATTCCCTTCAGTTCGGGAAATTAGTTTCGTTTTCGATCTTCCAGCCCTTAGGCGGTGGAATTCCGTATTTGTTCAGCGTTTGGCTCGCGTTTTGATCAATATACCGTTAGGTTGGTCAATCATATTGGTTTTCGTTCGTTGTGTTTTGTGATTGTCGGATAATTGACTTGGCTATATTATCCGTTTGATGACGCTTGTCGTTTGTTGGTTTTATTATATCGCTAACGGCGACGTTGTGTTGGTCGCCGTGGAGCGTGTTTTCACGCCGTATATTCCATTGCGTTGTTTGTAACGTTTCGCCGTTGGGTGTTAGTTACGCATTCTTGTGTATCTCGATGAGTTTTCCTTGGCGGAATATTCCTTCTCCCTACTTGTTTTAAGTTTCGGGACGAAACTTCTTTTAAGGAGGGTAGAATGTAATATCCGCAATTTTCGATTTTCGGCAAATTTCTTTTTTCGGTCGGAGTCCGTTTTGACGACTCGCTCATGACCATTTCGTCATTCTGAGAATGATTAATTCTACACTTTTTGACATCCGAGTTCGTTTCGGTGTCGTTTTGTTGAGTTCCGTGCTTTTTAGCGACTTTTCCGCGCTTGAGTTCGATTCTTGCGAATCTCGTTCGAAACTGTTGTTTCGAGTTTCCCGTAAGTCCGTTTAACTTTGTTAGACGTGTTGTGAACTTCGGTTTGGTTATTCGATCACGTATCGTGATTTCCGGGCGTTTTGGGCCATTTTGTAATTTCTTGAAAGTTACGGGTATCCATATCTGTAATGGTTGTCTCGACCCGTTTCTTGGTCGCGTATGACTAAATATGGTATTACGTTTTCATTTCGAGTCGTTTATGTCGTCCGTGAACTTTTCGTAGTGTTCGCCCGCGGCGATTTCGAAATCGGGTCGCCGAGCTCGACGGCTATGGATCGGGCCGGACGGTGGCGGATCCAGCCGGACGATTGCGGGCACCGGCCGGACGGTGCGGCAGAACCGGCGTAAGCGCACGCTACGGCCGGAAGGGCTGCGCGCGCTAACCGGCAGTGTAGCGCACGCCATTCGCCCGGGCGGTGGGGTTTCGAGGTTCTCGACTCGCCAGATCGGCAGTAGCGCGGCCGCTTTGGTCGTAGCGCACGCTAATCGCGGCAGGTAGCGCACGCTCCGGACGACTAGCGTCGTTACTGGGTAGTTTGTTAGTCCAGTGGCTATCGATGTCGCCAGCGCGCAAGGCTTCCGGCCGTAGCGCACGCTAGCGGAGTCGGCCGACGAGGTTTGGTCGGCAGGTTGGTCGGTGATGCCGGGTCGTGTGGGCCTGGCCGAGGGTACTCGGCCGATACCGGCCGATAAGCGCACGCTTAGTCCGGGAAGGCTAGCGCACGCTAGTCTGCCCGAGATAAATGTGGCCGAGCAAATACATTTCACTTCGTTTTCACTTCCTTCCTTCTCCGTCCGCGAGTGGGATTCATGGGTGACGGCCATGTTGTTTAACAACAAATCCATGAAGTCCTTGAGTTCATAACATCAATCGATCGTCTGTTATCAACCTTTGATCCAAATAATCAAGGTAATCTTCCTTAGAACCCTAATTTCGTGAATTTGGGGATTTTTGCATTTTCGTCCGATTCGTTCCGTGTTGTTGATTAATTCATGATGGGTATGATTAATCTTGGTAGTATTCTTGTGTTTAACATCATTTAATCCATTGTTCTTCGTCGAATCAAGTATATTTCTTGATTTCCGTCGAATTGACTTTTGGGGGATTTGTCCCCGGTGTCGTGTGTCATCCATTTTCGATGGATCGATTATGGTTAAATGATGTTGTTAAACATATTCTATGGATTGTATATCCATATTTCAACTTGGAATTCTTTTCGTGGTTTGACGGAACGAATCGTGTTCTTGGCCGTTTGGGGAAATCCGTGAACTTTCGTCATTCGTTCTTTGAATTCAACGGCTTTGAGTCGTGTTATGGAATTCATTTCATTGTTATTATTTGTCCTTCGTAGTTTATGAACGTGAGTTGGCGTTCGGTGGAGTCGGCGGGTTCGTAGTCGGTTCGGGCCAACCTACTTGGTCGATTCTCCGCGTTGTTCTTATTCGAGGCAAGTACCTTGCCCATACTTTTCTCGTTTATGGATATGATGATCGGTGGTCGCCTTGATGTGTTTGTTTGGTTATTTGAAATGAATTTTCAAAGGATTTGGCCTCGTTAAAGGCTCTCTTTCAAAACGCGTGTGTTTTGTGAACGTTGTGTTTTGGAAATTGATTATGATTTGATTATTTTGAACGTTGAAGGCTTTGATGATATCCCTATTGTTTAAAGTTATGGAATTGTGTATTCCGGTTTAATCCTGTCATTATGTTTTGGGGAGTTGATAATGTTGTCGGATAAATGGCCATCTCTAGTAAGTATTCTTAATGAACTTACATTCTTAGCATGTTAGTATTGCATGAGTAACGTGTGTGTGTGTATGCTCACTACGGGTTAGATCCGACGGGGTCTCGGTAGGGCTCCACGAAGCTGTGGAACCGCGAGCTTGCTTTTAACCACTGTGGGTTAGATCCGACGGGGTCTCGGCAGGGATCCACGAAGCTGTGGGTCCGCGGTTAATTGTGGTGCATTTTACAAATGTGATTTGACTATGGCATTTCCGGAAATGAGTGCTTTTGAACGGTTTTCATGATTGCATGCATTGACTAAGTGTGTAAGAGGTAAGTTGTTCGTTTGGCTTACTTGGCTAGGATGGCACTGGAGTATTTGTTGGTTATTTTAAATCCTTTATTTGTGGATTTTGAGGTTGGAAGACGAACCTTGTGGTCGTTCTTGTGTACTGTGAGTTGATGAGATTTGGGGCTAAAATCCCAATGGTTTTGTAAAAGTCATTTTACGGATTTGGGGCTAAAATCCCAACGGTTTGGTAAATATCATTTTTCGGGAAGTAAACCTTTGGGGCGGTGACCCCCTTTTATCTTTTGGATTTTGAAAAGTAGGATTTGATAATCCTAAATTGTTTTCTATTAAAACTCTCGATGGCATTCTAAACCGTTTTATAAATTACTTCCATTGATTTATAATATTTCGATTTTGAAATGTTTTTCTCAAACCCTTGCCTCGGGAAGTACTTTTCGTTTCGTTTGGATCTTTGAGGATCCTTGGTTATTGTTATTCGTGGAATGTGAATTGTATGGCTCGTATTTGCACTTTGTTCTTGCACTAGCAAAACAGTGGAGTTTTGCTAACCCCCGAGTATTCGGGGGGTGGATGTCTGTTTTTGCATTCAGGTTTTGGAGCATAACACAGGGTCGGCACGAAGGATGATGAAATATGATCGATACTAATCACATGAGGAACCGTACATCGTGTGTTGGTTCAATTGTACTTTATTTTCCGCTGCTATATTGTTACCGTTGTACGTGTGTGGTTGTATTTTGTCCCCTGCGTGGGCATGAGTTGTATTTGAGTTGTATGTATTTGTGGAAAGACCAAATCGGTCTACTGAGTCATTTTAGCCTTGAAGGCATTGTCGAGATGTTAAATGTTGTTACCAGCCTGGTAGATCCTCGAGGAGAGGGTCTACGGCGTGTAATATCCCTGAGTGGATTGGGGGTGTTACATAAATGGTATCGGAGCTTAGGTTGAGTAAACCTAGGCTGTCGGGTCAAGTCGTGTTGTTTGAGTCTTGTTTCGTCGGATTTTATCTGACTGAGTCGTGTCGCGACGCGTCGTTTGAGTTTGTTGGTCGTGATTAGTATCGTGGGGCGATCATCATCTTCATGCGACCTGTGGAAGTAAGTCTCCCTTCTTTGTATTGTGCCTCGTGTGACACGAGCTATTTTACGATTATTTGTTAAGTAATGGAATCCTTATGTGAATTTTGATTTCACGATATTTATTTAGTCGACTCTCATATTTGATTTATACGAGGAGTGTCGTCGCTTGTGATGTCTTTTTATTGTTGTTTTTGTCCGTTGTTGATGATTTTCGAATCGATTTGCACGTTTTACAAGTTTCTTGTGGAAGCTTTGTGCTTATACGCATTCGACTTGTTCACTAGCCAGTGCGGGAGGGTCTTTAGAGGCCTCGAATGGGGTCAGTGGTTTTGTTCTGAATGTGGTATTTTATCGTTTATTTCCGTTTAAAGACATATATTGTCTTGATTTTAAACGTTTTGATGCGTGTACTAGGAGTTGTTTTAGTGAACGTCGATATGTGTGAGTTTTGGGCATTCTGGCCTATTGGATTTTTGAAAACCTTGAGTATCTTGGAAAAATAAATTTCGAGACATACTTTTCAAATGAGTTATTTTCTTGTGGTACATCCAAGGTGCCACAATATATATTTCAAAAAAAATTTCTACTTCGAGGACCAAAATGCTTTGAGATGTTTTCAATGTTTTAGAAACACTTTTATTTAGACCTGAGGGTCGAATATTCTGAAAGTTTTCACTAAGAGAAAGTGTCCTCATTTTTATCAAATGCGAAATGGTTCTCCAATGTCTCGATAACGATGTTTCACGTTTATACTTTTTGAAAGGTGATACTCAAGATCAACCAGTATTCTTCAAATTATTTTCAAAATGAGGTTTTCATTTTTTTTAAAACCTGTCCATTCCCGTTTGAGGGCTGGGTATGTACGTGTAATATTCGCGTTGTCATTTTGATACTTTCTCCCGAGTATGATCGAATTGGCGGTGTGAGCGTTGAGACGCTTTCCACACATTGGTTGTGCTAGCCCCCTGTGAGAGGCGGAGTGTTGGTATTGAATGTTGTCGCCTCATGGCGATTTCTGTGTTGTCGCGTATGTACGAGATGCTAGAGCTTTGTTTGGTATGACCGTGTGCATCGGTGATGGTTCCGTTATGTGTCGGTTGTTTAATGTCTTGTTGACCTTGCTTCCGTTTTTGTGAATTTCGTGGACGAGGTCGGAGGTAATGCCCGTACTATTTTGACTTCTGTATTTTCTCTTTCCCCAGTCTATCGATTCGTTCATGTTCGTTGGTACTTTATGAACTTGTTCTGTATTTCGGTTTCATCGTCCGAACGAGCTGTGATCTTGTTGTGGTTCGATCGTTTGATTGTTCGTTTTTTTTATTGATCTCGTTCCGTGATTGGTGAACATTCAGGCTCCTTCGTAATTCCCTTCAGTTCGGGAAATTAGTTTCGTTTTCGATCTTCCAGCCCTTAGGCGGTGGAATTCCGTATTTGTTCAGCGTTTGGCTCGCGTTTTGATCAATATACCGTTAGGTTGGTCAATCATATTGGTTTTCGTTCGTTGTGTTTTGTGATTGTCGGATAATTGACTTGGCTATATTATCCGTTTGATGACGCTTGTCGTTTGTTGGTTTTATTATATCGCTAACGGCGACGTTGTGTTGGTCGCCGTGGAGCGTGTTTTCACGCCGTATATTCCATTGCGTTGTTTGTAATGTTTCGCCGTTGGGCGTTAGTTACGCATTCTTGTGTATCTCGATGAGTTTTTCTTGGCGGAATATTCCTTCTCCCTACTTGTTTTAAGTTTCGGGACGAAACTTCTTTTAAGGAGGGTAGAATGTAATATCCGCAATTTTCGATTTTCGGCAAATTTCTTTTTTCGGTTGGATTCCTTTTTGACGACTCGCTCATGACCGTTTCGTCATTCTGAGAATGATTAATTCTACACTTTTTGACATCCGAGTTCGTTTCGGTGTCGTTTTGTTGAGTTCCGTGCTTTTTAGCGACTTTTCCGCGATTGAGTTCGATTCTTGCGAATCTCGTTCGAAACTGTTGTTTCGAGTTTCCCGTAAGTCCGTTTAACTTTGTTAGACGTGTTGTGAACTTCGGTTTGGTTATTCGATCACGTATCGTGATTTCCGGGCGTTTTGGGCCATTTTGTAATTTCTTGAAAGTTACGGGTATCCATATCTGTAATGGTTGTCTCGACCCGTTTCTTGGTCGCGTATGACTAAATATGGTATTACGTTTTCATTTCGAGTCGTTTATGTCGTCCGTGAACTTTTCGTCGTGTTCGTTCCGTGCGATTTCGGAAATCGGGTCGTCGAGCCCTGACGGTTGCGGGACTGGCCGGACGGTGGCGGGACTGGCCGGACGATTGCGGGCACCGGCCGGACGGGTGCGGCAGGAACCGGCGTAGCGCACGCTACGGCCGGAAGGCTGCGCGCGCTAACCGGCAGGTGTAGCGCACGCTATCGGGCCTGGGCAGTGGGGTTTCTGAGGTTCTGGACTCGGTCAGGATCGGCAGGTAGCGCGCGCTGCTGTCGGTCGTAGCGCACGCTAACCGGCAGGGGTAGCGCATGCTGCCGGCCGACTAGCGTACGTTACCTGGGTAAGTTTGTTAGTCCAGTGGCTCTTGGATAGCCAAGCGCGCAGGCTTCCGGCCGTAGCGCACGCTAGCGGGAGTCGGGTCGACAGGTTTGGTCGGCAGGGTTGGTCGGTGATGTCGGGTCGTGTGGGCCCTGGCCGAGGGTACTCGGCCGATACCGGCCGATAGCGCACGCTAGTCCGGGAAGGCTAGCGCACGCTAGTCTGCCCGAGATAAATGTGGGCGAGTCACATTTCACTTCGCTTTTCACTTCCTTCCTTCTCCGTCCGCGAGTGGGGATTCATGGGTGACGAAGCCATGTTGTTTAACAACAAATCCATGAAGTCCTTGAGTTCATAACATCAATCGATCGTCCGTTATCAACCTTTGATCCAATAATCAAGGTAATCTTCCTTAGAACCCTAATTTCGTGAATTTGGGGATTTTTGCATTTTCGTCCGATTCGTTCCGTGTTGTTGATTAATTCATGATGGGTATGATTAATCTTGGTAGTATTCTTGTGTTTAACATCATTTAATCCATTGTTCTTCGTCGAATCGAAGTATATTTCTTGATTTCCTTCGAATTGACTTTTTGGGGGATTTGTCCCCGATATCGTTTTTCATCCATTTTCGATGGATCGATTATGGTTAAATGATGTTGTTAAACATATTCTATGGATTGTATATCCATATTTCAACTTGGAATTCCGTTTTCGTGGTTTGACGGAACGAATCGTGTTCTTGGCCATTTTGGGGGAAATCCGTGAACTTTCGGCATTCGTTCTTTGAATTCAACGGCTTTGAGTCGTGTTATGGAATTCATTTCATTGTTATTATTTGTCCTTCGTAGTTTATGAACGTGAGTTGGCGTTCGGTGGAGTCGGCGGGTTCGTAGTCGGTTCGGGCCAACCTACTTCGGTCGATTCTCCGCGTTGTTCTTATTCGAGGCAAGTACCTTGCCCATACTTTTCTCGTTTTATGGATATGATGATCGGTGGTCGTCTTGATGTGTTTGTTTGGTTATTTGAAATGAATTTTCAAAGGATTTCGGTTTGGCCTCGTTAAAGGCTCTCTTTCAAAACGCGTGTGTGTTTTGTGAACGTTGTGTTTTGGAAATTGATTATGATTTGATTATTTTGAACGTTGAAGGCTTTGATGATATCCCTATTGTTTAAAGTTATGGAATTGTGTATTCCGGGTTTAATCCTGTCATTATGTTTTGGGGAGTTGATAATGTTGTCGGATAAATGGCCATCTCTAGTAAGTATTCTTAATGAACTTACATTCTTAGCATGTTAGTATTGCATGAGTAACGTGTGTGTGTGTATGCTCACTACGGGTTAGATCCGACGGGGTCTCGGTAGGGCTCCACGAAGCTGTGGAACCGCGAGCTTGCTTTTAACCACTGTGGGTTAGATCCGACGGGGTCTTGGCAGGGATCCACGAAGCTGTGGGTCCGCGGTTAATTGTGGTGCATTTTACAAATGTGATTTGACTATGGCATTTCCGGAAATGAGTGCTTTTGAACGGTTTTCATGATTGCATGCATTGACTAAGTGTGTAAGAGGTAAGTTGTTCGTTTGGCTTACTTGGCTAGGATGGCACTAGAGTATTTTGTTGGTTATTTTAAATCCTTTGTTTGTGGATTTTGAGGTTGGAAGACGAACCTTGTGGTCGTTCTTGTGTACTGTGAGTTGATGAGATTTGGGGCTAAAATCCCAATGGTTTTGTAAAAGTCATTTTACGGATTTGGGGCTAAAATCCCAACGGTTTGGTAAATATCATTTTTCGAAGTAAACCTTTGGGCGGTGACCCCCTTTTATCTTTTGGATTTTGAAAAGTAGGATTTGATAATCCTAAATTGTTTTCTATTAAAACTCTCGATGGCATTCTAAACCGTTTTATAAATTACTTCCATTGATTTATAATATTTCGATTTTGAAATGTTTTTCTCAAACCCTTGCCTCGGGAAGTACTTTTCGTTTCGTTTGGATCTTTGAGGATCCTTGGTTATTGTTATTCGTGGAATGTGAATTGTATGGCTCGTATTTGCACTTTGTTCTTGCACTAGCAAAACAGTGGAGTTTTGCTAACCCCCGAGTATTCGGGGGGTGGATGTCTGTTTTTGCATTCAGGTTTTGGAGCATAACACAGGGTCAGCACGAAGGATGATGAAAGATGATCGATACTAATCACATGAGGAACCGTACATCGTGTGTTGGTTCAGTTGTACTTTATTTTCCGCTGCTATATTGTTGCCGTTGTACGGGTGTGGTTGTATTTTGTCCCCTGCGTGGGCATGAGTTGTATTTGAGTTGTATGTATTTGTGGAAAGACCAAATCGGTCTACTGAGTCATTTTAGCCTTGAAGGCATTGTCGAGATGTTAAATGTTGTTACCAGCCTGGTAGATCCTCGAGGAGAGGGTCTACGGCGTGTAATATCCCTGAGTGGATTGGGGGTGTTACAACGGAACACTACAAAGGCACATGGAGGGGTTTCATTCATTCGAGTATGGAATATCTACTACTCAAACGCAAATTCGAGGTACTACTAGTTCAACTTCGGCGACGGGTATGTCTTCTTCCGCTTTATTTAAATTTGAAAAAAATCGATATGAAGATGCTTGTGCTAGATATTGTGCCATGGAAAAACAACCTTTTAATTATGCGGATAGAATAACGTATGAAGCTTCTTATAAAGATGGTTTGGGGCTCAATGTTAGCAAGGTAGCTAGAACTCAAATGCTTAAGAGAATTAGGAGACAATGCTTTGACAAAAAACAAGATTTAATGAAATATTTAGTTCGTTTGTCTCAAAAAGTTTCTATTTGTGCCGATGTTTGGACCGATGCTTATAATAAAAATAGTTACATGGGAATCACTTGTCATTGGATTGATGCAAAATGGATTATGCAAAAACGTTTGATTGCCTTTAGGGAGTTTGAAGAGCCTCACACGGCTCAAAATATTGCTTTAGTTATTATTACGGTTTTGAATGAGTATTGTTTGGTTAACAAGGTATTTTCCGTTGGTTTTGATAATGCATCGGCGAACACCGCTAGTATTCCGGAACTTGTTGAAGCATGTGCACCATCATTTGAAGGAAAATATTTTCATTCTAGATGCATTTGTCATATTTTAAATTTATGTGTTCAAGATGCGCTTAGTATTTTTCAAGATTCCGTTGTTCCTATTAAAAATGCCGTTAAGTATTTGCACAAGTCAAAAACTTTGGGGAAAAAATGGCAAAAATATTGTCGTGCAAAGGGTATTGTTTATACTTATTTCAAATTAGATGTATCTCATCGTTGGAACTCTACTTATGAGATGATTAATAGTACACTAGAGTATAAGAGTTATTTATGCGATTTTTTTAGGAAAGAGTTCTCAAACATGCAATTAGTTCTTAATAAGAGTTATTGGGATTCATGTATGGATTTGTATCGTTTGTTAAAAGTTTTTCATAATGCTACTAAACAATTATCGGGTGCTTATTATTGTACTTCCGTTAAAGTGTTGGAACATTGCATGTATATTGCCTTGTCTTTTAAGAGTTGTTTTGGTAGGCCAAATATGCAAGGTGTGATTTATTTTATGGTTCAAAAATGGCTCAAGTATTTTAGGGAGATTCCTATGGTTTTCTTACTTGCTAAGTGCTTAGATCCTAAATGGAAGTATGATGGTGTTTGTCAAATGTTTGGTATTTATTATGATGCTTTTGCTCAAATGGACTTGAGTGATTTTGTAATTGATGGTGAAGGGGTCTTCTTTGATCTTCCTTCCGTGCCACAAATCAAGATAGATCTTGATAGGAGTTTGAGATCTATTTTTCAAGAATATAGATTAAAACATGGTAATGAGTTTCCTTCTTCTACAATGCCTTCATCTATGATGCCTTCATGTGATTTTCCTTTTGAGATGAATGAAAGTGATCCTTTAGTTCAACAAATGCATGGAATGATGCAAAATAGAAGCAATGAACTTCCAATGGGGCAAGGTAATAGTGAATTAGATATGTTCTTGCAAGCTCGTTTTGTATTTGGTGTTGAAGATAGTGGTCTGTCGATCGATGTGTTAAAGTGGTGGTCGAAGAGAGAGGAGTACCCAATACTCTCCATCATTGCAAAGGAGTTATTTGCCGTCCCGGCATCCACCGTTTCCGTAGAACAAGCCTTTAGCATCGGAGGACTTATGCTAGATCAAAGAAGATCAAGGATGAAGCCGGCGAACATTGAAGCTACCATGTTGCTCGATCATTGGTGTAGGGCCGACCTTAGAGCTCAAGAACCGGAATAGGACGATGCAAATGAGAGCGAAGATGAAGCCTTCACCGAGACGGATCGATTGGATGTGGAGTAGAGAGCGCAAGTCCTTTATTATTATTATTTTTTCATTTCAAGAATTCAAGTGTAAAACTCCTTAAATTATGCTTAACTTATTTGTTGTAATTTTCCTCATTTTTAATGCAAAATTATTGTGTCCTTATTCATTTGCAAAATTATTGTGTCCTTATTCATTTGTAATTTTCCTCATTCTTAATGCAAACTTATTTGTTATAATTTTCCTTATTCATTTTTCAACAAATTAATGAGTTTTTAAATATTTAAAAAAAAATCAAAACATTAAGAATTATCATTTTCTATTCATAAAAGTAATAAATATACAAGAATAAAATAAAAAAATAATAAAAGTTAAAAAAAAAACTGGGCGGCCCGGCCCGGGACCGCCGATTTTAGCCCGGCCCTGGACCGGCTTGTTTCTAGCCCGGCACGGGCGGTCGGGCTAGTTTACGGTCCGGGCTCGGTCCTTTGTTTTGGGGACCGAGGACCGCCGGTTCGAGGCCCGAAACCGGCGGTTTCGGCCCGGCAGCACGTCTACCCCAGATGGCCTCCCAATTCAAGAAGAAGCTCACGATTTTGGCATATAGTTCTTACACAATCAGCCGGAGTGTGAACAGATGGCTGGCTCGATGAGTGTGCAGAATGTGTGCTTCCTAAGGAGCCACTGATGGATGGACGGCGTCGTTGTCCTTGACCTTTTACGTAGTTCTTCTTGACAATAGACGCCCTCTCCCACAACTCCTGACCGATATGTGGACGATCGGTGCCCTCGGGATAATGCTCATCAAGTAAACGACGATAAGTATTCTGTCATCACATTAATCATTACATATTTAGAAATAAACTAGTAAAAATATAATATAAAGCATGCATTAATACAGTGATAATTATATTAGTCTAAGTTATTGCCGACCATTACTTGTTAGAAATATTTTTAAATAATGTTTGTATTTCTTACTTCTCCACAATAAAAAAAATAGAGATATACATTAATGTAAAACATAAATTCAATTTCAATACCTAAAAAACAGAAAGCATTAAAATTTATTACCGCTATATTGACAGCATCGGGCAGACCATCAAGAGTTTCCACATACACATCCAACCAGTGGATATGAGTACCTTGAGATTGAGACTCCTATACAAGAAATATAACAAACATTACAAAGTAATAAATATGTGATATTCTAGAATTCATGATTGTAAACATATTACAACTATTCATACATACCTTGACTGTTAGATGCTGCAATTGGGAGATACTGCCGCCCTTGTAGGTACCTTTGGCCTTCCCGCCACCTCCAACTCTGTTACTCGAAGCAATCTTGCGTTTCTTCACCCAACTTTCGTCTCTCCATTGGTTACACATCTCAGCCCATATTTCAGCGCTACACCACCAAGGGCTATACTCGTGCATGTGTTCCATTGCACGGCCTGGATGGTCAACTCCAGCATTGTGTAGGGCTTTCCCATGATCTTTTGCAAGGTTTTCTTTCGTGCGAGCAGCACACTTCTGCCAAAAAAGAGTAGATATCACCGGACCCTGCTCGTCCGCCCACCTATAACGTTTCTGCAAATAAAGCTTACAAAGGGATATAAATACAAGTTTATTTACTATATACTATAAAAATGACAACTAAATGTACATGCCAACATATTTACAATAGATTATGTACCTGAAATTCAGCCCAAACTGCATCCTTGTGGGCGAGAGGTGTGCTAGCCCACGTAATCGAGGGAGTAGGCCAATTCTGAAGACACAACTGAGAGATGCACTTCACGATTTTATTGTCTGCAAAATCACTACAATGTACAACATTAAGTTTCATGAATATTTCGTTTCTTTGTAAAATACCCTAAATTTATGGTTGCATCTTATTTCTGGTTTTATAATCTTGTGAGACTTCTATTCTTGATAGAAAACTATGCAAATTGCCTATCATGCTAATAAAATTGCATGCCAAGATTCGATTTGATTGATAGCTGGTATATTTTAGCCTTCACATCTCGATGTAGTTTTTTATTGCGTTCTCTTGATTTAATCTGCAATTATTTTATGTGGAATTAATAAGCAATCCCAAATAATGTTCCTGTTTTTTTGACCGCATCAACTTGTTGCAGTTATCAAAAGTATTAAGTGTTTGTGTGAAGTAAATGAAATGGCTTTGATCGTTGAAGCTATAGTTTCAAAATTGAATGCAGCATATATAATAGTATAGGTAACTTGTTTAGCCTCTGTAAAACCCTCTTTGCTGGTGCATGATTATTCATTAAATTTAGGCCGTTGAACTTTGTAGGAGGTTTCTCCATCAGTCCCCAAGCTGTCTAGAGACCCATCTGGGCAGTATAATGATTTTAATGTTTTATCTTCATTGAATTTTCAGGTAGATTCTTATCTTCTATTTTCTTATGTATTTTCTGTGTAGTACTATATTGATTTGCATATAATTGGTTCCATTTCTTATTTCCGGACCTTTTAGCTTTTCGAGAGCTCGGGGCTGATGCATGTGTCAGTGGTTAAGTCGCTTCTTTCTGCTCTTCTCCAGTTGTCATGTCAGTGTATAGCAGCAACTTCGGGTATCGTTGGGCAGGCATCTAATCAAAAACTTGGAAGCATTAGTTTTTCTGTTGACAGAATACTCTCTATCCTCACCAATAATCTTCACATTATGTTGGTAAACCAGTTTTGCAGATATGATGTTGTTCCTTCTTCATCATTCATTGGTCTTATATAAAGATGTTAACATATAAGCTGCATTCCCACAGATGTATTTTTCTTGTTTTGCATTGTACATTCAGACATTCAGGGTAAAGAAAAACTCACAGAATGATATTTGGTTCATAATCTTGAAGGATGGGACGTTAACCGTGATCTTCATGTCTAGATGCTTTTCTCTAGCAGTCTTGTGCCTACTTCCACCTTTCGTGCTCTTCATTTGATCCTTTCAAATTGATTTAGTTCTCCGATAAGAGTTTTTCTTTTTTATTTTCTTTTCTCTCTTTATGTCTTATAATATTGTTCATAATTCGAGATAAGAATCCCTTTTATCTCTTGATTTTGTTTAGTATAGTAACTAGTGTATATCCTGTCGAAACTTGATGGGTAATCACTTTATCTTATAATTTATAAGTTATAATCTGGTAAAATTTTTATAAAATTGCCCTAGATCTTCTTAGTTCATATATATGTCCAATTTGTTGCTCCCTTTCAGTGTTAAAATAAACTGGAATATATTTAAAATGGAATCCAAAATGCATTGCAAGAGTAGATACGTACGTGCTATCTGGGGGTGGACGAATCTGAATGAAAGTCCGCTCATCTCGATTTGAAGGGGATCTTGGGACATGGTTGGGCCCCCTACCCATCCCACGTTTTTTCTGGGTCGTTACTTCAGAAGCCATCTGCATAGATGTAACATAACTATATATATAGCATTGTCTTATTTGGCCTTTTTAAGCTTCGGTCTCCTTAATATGCATCAGGTATTGTCTAAATTCTTGTCTAAATTCTTCTGTTCCCAGAGCATATTCCAGACATTGTTCCCAGAGTTCGCAAATACGCCTCATGCATCCAAAACATAAATGCAAGGAAAATGTATAAATCAAGTACTACAAAATGGATGACAATAAATGAACACTAATTAAAATGATTACTGAAAATGAGCAGAGGTACAGCTAACAAAAGAGAGTAAACTGACAAAAATAAAAACGTTTAAAAGGCATAGTTCGACTAAAATGTTCCATCAGCAAGTTTGACCATTTTATGAAAATGTTCAAAATAAAATTCTAAGTGCTAGTTTCTGAGTCAGAATCATCTTGTATTGATTCCCGAAATGCTATAGGCAGGAATCTTTCCAAGAACACATGACAGTCATGACTCTTCAACCCTTTCAATTTCCCACTCGGTGTCTTATCCGTAACACACCTTGCAATGTTTGATGCATATCCATCCGGTAGTTTCAGAGACTTAATCCATGTGCACACATCTTCAACTTGCTTTTTGGACAATGTGTACCTTGCATGCGGTTTGAAAGTCTTACCATTAGAAGATTCCTGAAGCTCTAATGTAGGACGCTTACAAATATCTTTCAAGTCCAAACGTGCCTTATCATTATCTTTTGTCTTTCCTGTAACATTCATCACGGTGTTAAACACATTGTCGAACACATTCTTCTTGACATGCATTACATCTAGATTATGACGAATCAAATTCGTAGACCAATAAGGCAATTCCCAAAAGATACTTAATTCGAACCCAATTACGAGATTCGCCAAACCCATTGATTTTCTTATCATTCTTACCAAATGGGACGACCGGTAGTCTCATCACACGAGCTCGTATATCCATTCCTGACAATCGTGGTACAGGCATATCATTTTTCACTTTTGCTTTCCTAAAGTGTTCTCTATTTCTTCGAAATGGGTGATCTGCCGGCAAGAATCGACGATGACAGTCAAACCAGCAAGGCTTTCGACCTTTTTGTAGAGTGAAAGATTTGGTATGCTCCATGCAATACGGACAAGCCAACCTCCCATGTGTGCTCCATCCAGATAACATACCATAAGCCGGGAAGTCGCTTATAGTCCACATAAGCGCTGCTCTAAGGTTGAAATTTGTTTGCGTTGAAACATCCCATGTTTGTACTCCATCTTTCCACAAAACCTTCAAACTCGTCTATAAGAGGCCTCAAGTAAACATCTAAGTTCTTTCCAGGACTCTTAGGACCAGGAATCATGAGCGAAAGAAACATGTATGGTTGTTTCATACACATCCAAGGAGGCAGATTATACGGAGTAACAATCACGGGCCAGCATGAGTACGGAACAGATGAGTGGCCAAATGGGTTGAAACCATCGGTGGACAATCCAAGCCTCATATTTCTAGGTTCTGATGCAAATCGAGGATATGTTTTGTTAAAATCTTTTCAAGCCTGTCCATCTGCGGGATGGTTTAGTTCTCCATCTTTAGCCGGAGATTTCGCATGCCAAGTCATATGTGCAGCTATTCTTGAAGACATGTACAATCTTTTAAGCCGATCTGTTATTGGAAAATACCTTAGAATTTTGAACGGTATAGATGATTTTTTTGTAGTCACCCCCTCTTTATTAGATTTGAAGCGATCATGACCGCAAACCGTGCATTTTGTAATATTTTTATTTTCCTTATAAAATAACATGCAATCGTTGGGGGCATGCATCGATCTTTTGGTATCCAAGACCCAACTTTTTCACCATTTTCTTACAATAGTAATAATTATCGGGTAATTTATCACTATCAGGCAACATACTCTTAATGGCCTTCAAGAGCGACTCAAAACACTCATGGCTCATGTTGTGATCAGCCTTGATGTTAAGTAATGTTGCCACTGCAGATAATTTAGTGTGTTTCGTGCAGCCATGCCACAATGGCTCCCTACCCTCTTCTAATAACTTAGAGAAGGACTTAGCATCAGAATTCATAGGCTGCTCCCTAGCTTGTTCCCAATCAAAATCTGGCCCTGCAATATCATGAACCATTTCATCCATACGATGAGTAGTACTACTGCCTGACTTATTACTTGTGAACCCACCATCTCTTTTCTGCCCATGTGCCCACCAATATTCTTCATAATTTCTCATGAACCCAGAAACAAGTAAATGGAAGTTTACCATGTCTCTGTCCAGATAGTTATTATTCTTACATTTCCAACATAGACATCGTATCTGGTTCTTAGCATTCACACATTCCGGGTGATTATACGCATACTCTAAAAACACTTGGCAACCAGCTCTAAATTCAGTCGTAGCACCTATCTCAGTACTTGATTTTCGTCGTTCTATCCAACTACGGTCTGAAAAGAGGTTCATGATACCACGATGCCAGAATTGCAATTTTGATTTCATCAAATAAACATATAGGTATTTAATTAAATATTTTGTGCTGATTATAAATTTAATTAATCATAAACTTTATGCAGCAATGCTAGACATCAGACCTCATCCAGGAATTCGACACCCTCAGCGAAATAGATACAATGTGTGACAGAAACTCAGGTATAATTTTTATTTTAACAATGAGTTGGTTTCATTCTGCTGCTTATGACAGTGAGTTTGATAAGACCTGAAGAGGCAATACCAGGAACCTATTGTTATGATTCTTCATTGTGTCAGAAAGAATCAGCAGATAATAACTACTAGTGTACACCTGTGAAGGAAAACCTATATTTTGTAGACCCTATATTTTCTTCCGGTAATGCTGCTTCCGTCTTCTTTCTCTCTCTTCAATTCTATTTCTCTTTAAAAATATTTATGTATCTCTCTTTAAAAATATTTCTTAAATAGCAGATATTCAAAAAAAGATTTTTTTAATTTATATTTCATAATGTTGGATCAAAAGAGTTCAGACACTTAACCATGTTCTATCTTATAATCATGAATGTTGGATCAAAAGATTTTTGGCAAGAATTTGTTTTACCTTAGCCCAAATATAAAGGGAGATGTCCCAATAGTGATAAGTGTCCAAACCAAGTTTTTTGCAGGAGTTGTTAAGGACATGATATCATCCAGCTAAACCTTACAAACATTGTTTTCTTGGACTATCCAATGTATTTGTCATACTAACTATATCTGTTTGATGATTTCAATTTAACCTTCACTTGGCGTTACTTTTTTTTTTCTACTACGATGTGTCCATTCATTCTTTACCCCATCTCACAATACTATCTGAAGTTATATCTCCTCCCTTGGTAATATCTTCAAAAATAAAATGCAGAATGAACCAGTTGGCCGTGAGTTATAATATGGATGTTATTACTCACGAAACTGTATAGCATGATTGATCTTATATAAGGCTTAATGAAACAGAACTTGGATGAAGTGATTTAGTGTAGGAGTTAATTACCATGAAACTCGATTCACACGTGAGAAGTAAAAGAATGGAAGTTTGTTCTTTGTAAATGGTTATGTTTTTGTATTTGTCCAGTTAGCTATATCGACAACGAAACTAAGAGAGAACGTAAGAGTTCAGACAGCCTCTACAACTTAAATGAGAGTTGCCAGCAGTGCTGCCATTCGACAAACAAACATTACTAACAAGTGCTACCGGGGAAGATTTTACACCGTTTTACTAAAATAGTTAGACAAATCAGTTTTACTAATTATTAGTCAAGTAAAAATGACTGTCAGGAAAGAAAAATCACCATAAAACATAATCAAATGATTCGTGTGAATAAAAACAAACATCATTCAAGAAAATTAGGGTTTTGAATACATACCTATCCTTCAAAATCGAAATCTTTCTACCAAGAAGACAGAATAGCTTCCTCGTTTGAAAAAGAAAAGGTTCATGCAGATGAATTTTTTACAATTTCGGAAAAAAAAAACGAAATTGGGGATAATTTCACGTACCAAGCTTATATCGATTTAGCTTCTGATTCTGACTTAGTTCCGCACTGGTGTTTGTAGTGAAGAAATTTTGATCCACCTCCAAGAAGATGAGAGAGCGAGCGAGCGATAGAGTGAGATAGAGAGAGAGAGAGGGATTTCGCCTGAGATCTATCGAAGAGAGAGAGAGAGAGGTGTGGCTTCTAAGTTAGGGGGAGTATTTACTTATTTTGTATTTTTAATTTTAGGGATTGAAAATAATAAAATTTAAATATATAATATAATTTATAAAACAAAAAAGTTAAATTTTCGATTTTTTGGTTCAAAATCGAACAGTTCCGGTTAGACAAAAGCCGAAATTTTTTCAAATTCCCTATCAAAAACCAGACCATAACCGTATAATGTGGTTCCGGTTTCCCGGAACCGCAACCCAATGTGGTTCCGGTTCTAACCGAGAACAAAAGACCTTTTAGACAGCCCTGTCAAATATCAAAAGTTCGATACTCACTAACAACAAAAATAATTTCAAAATTAATATTTATAATATACTAACAAAGTATTTATAACATACTAACAAATATTTAAGGGTTATATTTATTAACAACAATTTTAAGTGTAATATTTATAACATACTCACATAAATTTGAGTTAAAATTCATATTAATAACATACAAAATTAAAATAAAATATCTATATTATCAACTCTATAAATTAAAAGGCAAAATAGCTCTACTAGGGACTGAAATTTGTCATTTTTATCACTTAATGGACTAAAGTTTTAAGTGTTTCAAACAAGGGACTAAAGTTTAATCTGTTTCACCCGTTAGGGACTCCGTTAGTTTGGTCACGTTAAGTTTTAACGGATTGATGACATGGCCGTTAAGTGCCACGTGTCAGCATTTCATTGGTCGGTAATAATAAAATAATAATAAAATTTTTTAGATTTTTGTACTAATAATAAAATAATAACAAAAAATATAAAAGTCTAAAAAAATATAAAAATACAAAAATAAAAAAAACTGTATTTTTTAGAAAAATCAAAACTTTATTTTTTTGAAAAATCTAGAATATTATTATTAAAAATCTAATGCTTTTATTTAAAATTAAAAATAAAAATTAGAAATTAAAAATATTTGGACTGATTTATAATTAACCTTTGGTTTGTTTTTTTAGATTTTTTTAAAATAATATTTATTTATTAATATTATGAAAAATTAGATCCAATTTTCTATTTATTTATGAAAAATAATATCTCAATTTAAAAAAAAGTTTATAAATTAGATCCAATTTTTTTAATTTTAAATAAAAATATCCGATTTTAAGTACTAATATTCCAGATTTTTTTTTTAAAAAATTTGAGAAAAAAATAAAGTTTCATTTTTTTTTTAAAACTCCAGATTTTTTATTTTTTATATTTTTTTATACTTTTATATTTTTATTATTATTACAAAAATCTGAAATTTCTGCGGTATCAATTTCTGCTACCGCGATCGGTCGCTGATGTAAGGTGGTCGCTGAAATTTTTCGCGGTATCAATTTGGCGGGGTTGGCGACCGTATAGCGACGGACAGTGGTCGCTGACATTTGTTAGCAACGTGTTTTGAAACGGTCGCTGATACCGGTCGCTGATCCTAACAATTAGCGATGGATTTTGTGGTCGCTGATAGTTTTGGTCGCTGATAGGCGTTTTTCTTGTAGTGAATTGACATAACATAACTGCAGTACCGAACCACATTATGTTTTCCAAAAACTCCGATGAGGAGGTTATATATATATTCTGGCTAACATGCGCCAGCAGACCAGGATCAACATAACACAGGTATACTCTATATGAAGATAGGTATACCGATACAATACAAATACAAGAGAATAAAAATGCAGCGTAACTGAAAAGAAATACATCCGGAAAGAGGAAGACTCGGACCCTTGACTAGTATCCTTGAGACTCTTCGTCGTCACATTGTCTTTCCTGTGTCTTAGCCTTCCCGCGACCTGAAATATGATAAAACAACATATTTCACCCAAAACCACAGGGTCAGTTACACAAGATAAAAATCTCAATATGTCGAACATACATAATCACACATGCTATGTGAATTAACAAATCATCATCCAAAACCGGAATATACGCAATCATACATGCTGTATAAACCACAAGTTCGATCATATTCTCAAATCGTCGAACACATGTGATCAAATGTGAATCGGCCAGATTATAACCCAATCCCGTTGAATACATATGCAATCAAACATGCTGTATGAATCAACTAACAGTTACGGCTCAAAGAATGGCGCCACACTACACTCGGGATGGAAATGTGTCCATGCACAAGCCACCAACGGGTATCGATCGAATACACGTGTGGTCTTGTACCTAATCAGTCTCACGAAGTAACCATCTCGTGTGCACAGTCCAATATGAGGTCAACTACCAACACACGACTTTATATGTGCCCGATATGACAATCCTACACATACCAACCGGCACGTCAGTGTGACCCGGAATGCCACGAGATAACAAAAGTGACATCGAAATTCAATAATGACTCAACAATTCCCAACAAGGGACCAAACGACTCAACGAAGGAAATGCGAATCCAACGAAGATCAAATCAACTCACCGAAACGCAACGAGGGTATAAATAAGACTCGGAACCAACGTTCCTCAATGGATGATCGACAAGATCAATAATAACATCATCATGAATCGAAATTCATAAAGCATAAATGAACGTATATATATATATATATATATATATAACATATATAAGACATATTATCATCATAACCAGGCAAGAATTCACTTGCCCCGATACCGAAGACGTAAGGTGTTTCTGCACGATCAAAGAGTCCTCCACAAAATGAGCGAACGAACGAACGACGATCGAATGAACAACACCAATTAATCAAACGAACAACCTTAGGTCCAACGAATGAAATTTCCAATCGCGGGATAGCTTACGAACTCAATGATCCCCAAAGTACGTCCAATAATCATATCCTAATACACAATTAATTAATCAAAATACTATCGATAATTTACATGATTCTAATAACTCGCTTAATTATCACTAGATAATAATTTAATGATATCATACCTTGAATTGGGTCAAAATCGAAAGGTATCTGAATTTATTCAAGATTCGTCTGCTAATCCAGAAACCAATAGGCTCTTCAATCGGTTAAAATCCCAGCTCAAGTTAAATGATAAAGATCCAAATCTCCTCCGGTTAATATTCACGTAATATAAGAATTCAATCCAATTAAATACATGGCCATATATCAATCAGCCCAAAAGTATATTTGGCCCAAACCCAACCCAAATTCCATTTTGAACCAAACCCTAATAATTCCCTTTTTCTATTTAATAGTACCGATTCTGTCCCATTACTCTCAATTCTCATCCGCCGCTGCCCACTCTCTCTTCTCACCTGCCTTTCTCCTTCATCTTCTCTCACTCTCTTTCACTCTCCTTCTCTACAGCCATCTCCACCTTATTTCTTAATTTTGTCTACAGATTGGTAAACCCTGCTCCCTTCTCACATCTCCCTCTCTTCCGAAACACACACAACTCACCACTAGCGGATAGCAGCAACGTCAGTGAGAGAGACAACGACGGACAGCAATTCGGAACTGAAGTGTACGATGGTGACCAATCTCGATTGGTTCCACCAGGGAAGGCGCTCGACGGCAGCGGTTGATGGATGACACAACTTGGTCTCCGATTATGATTTGTCCAAGAGTAATGTCCGGAAGAGAGTCAGCGTCTAGTACAGAACAGTGGCGGTCGGTCACGGTGGAGGTCGAGATGAATAGCATGGCCATGGAAATCCAATCTGGACGGAGGTGGCGAACGGCTCCGAACAGTGGTGGGCGGCAGCTTTTCACGGTAGTTATTGAAGTGACTAGGGTTTCTGGTTTATCCAGTTCTTGATTTTTCCGACAAGCCGAGCTGTAGGATGCTTGTTACCACAGTCGCATTTGGAGGTCCTATGCTGGTGCTGGACTACTTCAAGTCCGGTTCGATTTTCTGGTGATTGAACAATCTATGTATAGAATGAATTGAATACATCTATGCTGATTCCTAATGTTGATGAAGTTTAAGTTTTCATCTGAGTTTGCAAACTGTTCTATTAGGATGAAGGATTTGGCCAGTTGGATTATGAAAAAAAAAAATGATGTGGTGATCTGCTGTATTTGATAAGAAAATGGTGTTGTTGTTTGTGTTATCCAGGCTGTATTCAACAAGTGGAGAATCTTAGCTTTAGTTTGATTAAGATTAGAGAAAATATAGTACTATTATTGTAATATCCACATTTTTCTTTTCCCGGTATTTTCATTTTTCGGTGTATTTTTCGCTTGTAGCGACCCTCGTGTATTTTTCATTGTATTTCTTCCGTCATCTTTTGATCTGATTCTCGTAATTGTTATGCGGAACCGTCGTTTCGGGGTTGTTGTGGATCCATTCTATGTTATTATGCGTTTTTAGATGTTCCGTTTGATGTTTCGTTCATATTCCGATGTTTTGGACCGTTTATATTCCATACCTAGTGCACGCTAATTTTTCTGCATATCGGACGCTAGAGGTCCCTTAGTAGCGCACGCTACGTCTACTTCGTAGCGCGCGCTAGCGAGCTGAGCCCTGGGAGTGGCAGTTCTGATTTCAGCCCTCTGGACTAGCGGATTAGCATACGTTACGTTGTCTAGCGCACGCTAATGTCGGGGGACTAGCGCATGCTGAGATGTCCGGTAGCGTGCGCTAGCATGACTGTCCAGTACTGGACAGTTTGCTACTGGACTCGGTCAGGTGCCCAGGTAGCGCACGCTACGTTTGGCCGATAGCGCGTGCTAGCGGGGTCAGGTGAGTACTGGGTAATTAACTTCTGGACTTGGCTGATGTCCAGGTAGCGCACGCTATGGCCGATAGTGTGTGCTACCGAGAGGCCATTAGCGCACGCTACGTTTCGGGTAGCGCACGCTAACGGCCCAGTAATCTGGTTACTGGACTGGGACGATAATTTCTGGACTGGAGTTTTGTCCCGTTAGCGCACGCTAACTTATGAGGATTAGCGCGCGCCAACACTCCCTGGCTATATAAACCACGGAGTTGACCCAGATGTATGTATTATTCTCATTTCTTCTCTCTCTCCGCGGCTTAGGCGATTTTGGGCAATTTTCTTGGCGATTTCTTCCTCCAATCATCCCAACCATCATCTTCCTTGAGTTCTTGGTGTATAATAACAACATCAACGCGAATCTTTGATCCTAATCCAAGGTAAATCTCTTAGAACCCTACTTCTGGATAATTTGGGGGTTTTGGGATTTTCGTCCGATTCATCCCGTTTTGTTGATTAATACTTGATGAATATGATTAATCTTGTTGATATCATTAGTTTTCCTACGGATTCATGGTATATTTTCATGGTTTTGCGAAATCGGGAGGGTTTCATTGTGGTCCGCCCTCGTTATTTTTATACGAATATACATGAATCGTAGACGGGTTTTCGGGTGTATTCCATTTCCATATTCGTCTATAGTTGGTTGTGATTATGTTCTTCGAATCGTTAGGTTCGGTTCTGTTGGTTCCTAACGTTCGTCGGTGATTTTCTTTTCCGTTCGTTGCGTCATCAATTATTCAAGGCAAATATTTTTGGAAACCTTTATGCTTAACGTAAAATGGTAATGTATATTGTGTGTGATTGCTCACCTCGGGAGGGTCCGACGGGATCACGGAGGGAGTCCAATGGGTTGAGCCCTGGATTTATGAGTTTGTTTAGCTAGCCAGCTCGGGAGGGTCCTTAGAGGCATCAAGTGGGATTTGTGGCTTCGCCCCGATCCTATTCGATGCATGTGCGTTATTTGTTTTTATGATATGGCCAGCTCGGGAGGGTCCTTAGAGGCCTCGAGTGGGATTTATGGATTCGTCCCGGTCCTAGGCAAATGTGATTGACTGTTTGTTTCCGGAAAAGACATGTCTGGTTTTAGTTTCGAAATGTTTTGGTGCATGTACTATGAAATGTGTAAGCGATTGGTTTGCCTTGATTACTTGTACTAGCGTAATTTCTAACCCCTTTGGGGACCCGTTTTGGGGAAATTCTTGTTATGGATTTCAGGTTATGTTCTGCCGGACGAGCAGGCGCTGGGACAGTACGAGGATGTTGGCCAGGATCGTTGACATCTGCATTTGAGTCTTCTTATTTCACTTGTCTATTTCGATATGGTTGTTTCCCACATTTATAAACTTATAGATTGTACTCGCGATTACTTAGGCTTTTCAGTTCGAACTTTGCTTTGTATTAACTCAAATTGCTATATTGTCGGTCGATGTTTATTACGCCGGTTGCTCCGGGCGTATCTTTATATGTTAAATTATTTAAATGTGTGTCCTTGCTAACTGAGATGGTTAGTCGAGTGGTGTTTTCTTGTTTTAGCCTGGTGGGTCCCATGTAGGGGTCCACGACACTGTAATATACTCCGAATATCTCGGGGGTGTTACAGAAAATGGTATCGGAACCCAGGTTTATAGATACCTAGGCTTGTCGGTTATTTGGGTCTAGTGGTATTTTGTTTTGCACATTGTCACACCGCTGCCGACATCTCAGTACTTCCAGTATTCGTAAGTTTTTCTTATCATATAGAAAAGCAGTTGCAGGCAGGATTTAGGGACTTCAACGAATTTATTTACTTGAGTCTGGCTTAAAAATTCATGAACATACATGATATATCAAATAGCACAATTTCAGCCCAAGAAAGCAAAAAGAAAAAACAGACTTTTGTATAACAATCTCAAATAGACCTTAAACTCAGACAAACCCGAAGGAAAGCATGGATCCTCTACAAATTTCCAACAGCCCCACCAAGTGCAGCCTACCATCATGGCAAAGAACGAACATGAACTCTATTAGACTTTAAACTATTATACGAACTGCATTCACACAAAGTATGAATTAGGAGGCAGACGCAGAAAACGGCAGGAAGCAAACATTTAAGCAACCATCGAAAGTAGCAGAAATACAGCTGTCTTACATTGGTCTTTCCAAGATCCGATATGCTGTATCACTATGAAGTAAAAATCATATGTAAATGACAAAAAAGTAGTGATCATAACCAAAAAAAAAAAAAAAAACTGTGCAGGATGACTCTGAATCATATCCATCAAATACTTTTCATGTCCCCATTCCACATATTTAATATATATTTCAATTTTTATGTTATTTATCAAGTTCTCAATAACTAGTTGGTCAACCTGCTATGATGAATCTGCAGCAACTAATTCAGGAGAGAACCCGACACAAGCTCAACCTGTCAATAGAAAAATACTCCAAATAAATTATGTGGAATAAAAGAAAAGCACCCATCAAAGATTGCTCGTGTCTAAAAAAGATATATATATCTAAAAAGTATACTATTAGATAATAAGTATAATGAAAAAAATAAGTTAAAAAAGATAATTTCATTGAGCAATAATAAGGTAGCATATACCTGTACCTAACTTGTTTAATTAAAATAAAGTTGAAATTCTAACTTTTATTTGAAGACTGGGTCATGCATCGATCCTAAATGAATTCCACGAAGCAACAATATTATGTATATATGAGGGAAGCTCTGTCCATTACCAAACCAAACCTTGTATATAAAAACTCACATACCACTTCAAATTATAGCGACAATATTCACATCAACAGCAGCAGACGTATTAGCATCAACCCCTTTAGTTAAATATAGTACATAACTAGAGACTAGTGACTACCTCCACTATATATTTCAGATCACTTTTGGGCTCAATTTTAGGAATTCCCTGAAAAGATTGAAAACAGATAAGTTAATGCCCCAGATATAGGCAAGATAAGTAGCATGATAGCAAATATGACTCATAAAATAGAACTTATAACTTTTAAGCTAACCAAAAAACCCTATGCAAATTGCTTTTATCAAACCATAGAAAGCAAATCCCAAAAGCTGCCATTTTCAAAGCCAACACAAAAAACAGAATGATGATATTCAGATATACTTGGCAGCATCACTTGATGCATCAGAAGACAAACATGTGTATATTAATGATTACAAAGAAATGTTCAAATGCAGTAAGCTTCCAGATTCCTGACATTAAGAATTAAACACATATATGTGTAATGAATGAATTACAAGAGACTATGACATTTGGATCCAGACACCAAAACAACTATAAAACAACGGAGTTTAAGATACATCCAAAACCTGGCTAAGAAACCATAACAATCTCCAAAAGACAACTATATTAATGTGGAATGCCAATAAATAATAGAATCAATACACCCTCAAAAGACATGGAAAAAAAATAACGATATATCTGCAAATAAGAGAATAATATAACTTCAAGTAAATAGTTTTCTCCACCCTGCCTTATACATTTCTTACCCTCAAATGGCTGTGAGATTTGACCATTAATGTTTATTTGATATGTCACACTAGGAAGCCCTATCATCAACCAATTAATGAACTGTGCAGGAAACCCGTAAGCTCTCAGCAGTTTCTCCACAAAGCTCCACTGAATGGAGTCATAAGCTTTCCTCAAATCCATCTTAATCATACATCTTGCAGATGGCCCCTTTCTCCCATAACCTGTAATGATTTCCTGTGCTAAGATGGAGTTGTCAGGCACAAATGCAGGTTGTTCTCCACTTATTAAATCACCTATAACCGCACTCATTCTGTGAGTCAGGACTTTTGAGATGATTTTGTAAAGTACAGTACAATAAGAAATAGGCCTATACTCTTTAATAGTGGTTACATTAGGACTCTTTGGTATCAATGTAATAAGTGTAGCATTTAATTCCTTCAACATCTTACCAGTGGAGAAGAAGTCCTGTATACCTGCCACCATCTCCTTGCCAATCACTACCCAGGCTTTCTTAAAAAAATTTGCTGAAAAGCCATCCCCTCCAGGTGACTTATCATCCCCAATAGAATTGAGAGCTTTGGGTACTTCAGTTTCAGTTACAGGCTGCACCAATAATGATCTCTGTTGTGGTGTTAATACTCTCCCATTCTGAACAACTTGGAGGTCTACAGCTCTAGTAGTGTCAGCAGGGGTTCCCAAAAGTTTCTTATAGAACTTCATAATCTCATCTTCTAAATCCTGCAAATCTGTTAGTTTTCTTCCCATATCATCAACTAACATTTTAATGCCTGTTTGCCCTGTTGACTTAAGTGTGGCATGAAAAAAATTGTTGTTGCCATCTCCACTTCAGCCAGTGCACCTTTGATTTTTGCTTCAAAATGGATTCTTCAATTAGCAACCATTTGTTTAATTCTAACTGTTCTGCAGCTACAGCCTGAAAGGTTGCAATATTCAGAGGATCCTGCAGCAATTCTGATTGCTTCTGATCAAGCCTGGCTCTTGCCTTTTCAACTTGTTCCCCAGCCTGAGATACTTCTTTCCCTATTGATCTCAAGTGTTCCCTCACCAGCTTCAGTTTACTCCATATTCTAAACATTTTAACCCCCTGAACATTTGAGTCCCACCCTTTCTTCACAAGTTCAAGAAATTTGTCATGCTCAGTGAGACAATTCATGAACCTAAATTGTTTTTTTTGTTCTTTGCTACTGATAACCCATCTGGAATACAAGAGAACAATATAACTTCAGGCATACAAGAGAACAATATAGTTGTCTTTTGGCATACAAGAGAACAATATATGTATCTGGCATACAAGAGAACAATATAACTTCAAGCAAATAGTAAAATTAATTGCCTACACAAGGTACCAAATTTTTAGCGATAGTGGGACTTCATCATTGTGATTGCTAGCAGTCCAAATCCAGGGCTGGTAAGCAGTACACTTTTCTACAAATCGACCCCATGTGTCCCACCTCACATTGTCATGAAAGGGGTAATGATCTGCATGTGAAATATCACCAACAAACAACACAACTTGACTGTTTGGGTTAGACATGTAATGCTTCAATGTCTGATTAGAGACGTATGATTGTCCCAAATCACCTGTATCAAAAATCTTGTATTATCGTATAACTCAACTAAAAGGCTGCGTGGAGCTGGAAGCTCCAGCTCCTCAAACTAAGCAATGCTACATAGAGCCAAAAACATCCAAAAACTTAGTAATGGTACATGGAGCTAGAAAGATCACCCAGAATTTTCAGGTTTGCTAGAGACTGACCTATGATGCCACTCAGGTAGTCAGATGTCACATATACACGATGCAGTGCCCACTAATATAACTTTACAGCCCAACCCAACATTAATTGAACCCCTGAAATTGTACTCCTTTTGCAGTGCACACTAATTTAACATTTTTTGAAAATAAAAATACAAATCGAACCCCTAAAATTGAAAATCTAAATTGGACCCAAACCTTTTAAAATGAGTTCCAAATTTGTGGTGAAACCTTTTGAAGATGAGTTCTGAATCGAAGAACAGCCAAATCAAAGAACAGGTCAATATTTCGAGAATACTCAAACGCACTACTCATAGGTTCCAGGAAACACATTGCGTAACTCTTAGCTAAATTCTATTAAGACACCATAAGGTGAAAAAAGAATAGAACCACGATAATAAGATCATCTATCAAAAGCATCAAAGACAAATTATAACAAGCTTACATGCGTTCCAACTTCCCACGGTTAACGAAAAAAGCATGATGTTTAATTGCCGAGTTATCAACTTGGAAATAGTCTTCCTGTTCAGAAGTTAAGCACATCAATTCAAGAACCATGAAATATCAAACATGAATATGCTAATTCACTGGCATCACCAGTTAAGAAACACATATGAACATATTATTGAGCAACGCTCACCAACTCAACATCATCAATGAAGGAATCATTAGTATCATATTCATCATCATCATCAGGCACAGTGATAGGGGTGGCAGCAGAGCAATGCTCAGAACTCAGGCCCTCTTTGCCTCATTTGGCTTGTGGAGTCCAGATTCGAAGATAAGTCCCCTCATTCATTTTGAATGATCCAAACACAGAACTAGACGCGCTTGAGCCCAATGACATTGATGCGTCTAGTACATATAACATATGTAATTAATGGTTATTATTGTGGAAATTTCAGAAAATGAGAAAATCTGAACGACACCAACTCAAGATCAAACACACAATATTCATACAAATAACACTTCAAACCAGATTCTTGTTGCGAGTCTAGTCCGCTCTCGGATTATCCAGAATCTATGACCAAACGGCGAGCTCCCATCACTGGCCTACCGCATTCACCGAAGATCTGAAGCTGAATAATTGCCCGAACCAGATTGAGCGACCAGTAGAAACCATATATTACCGAGTCAATCGAGTCTAAGCCCGACCTATTACAGTTGGAAATCTATGGAGTTGCCGTATGAAATCAGTCAAAAATTCCGATTGTACAAACTGAAGCCATCGTGAGTTAGTCCTCCGACGGATAGAGAATATCATTCGGTGCACGGTGGCGTCGCCTCATCTGGTTGCTGCGACCGTCGCGTCTTGCCGGAAATATCAGCAATCTAACCCCATCCGTTGCTTACCTACTCATCGACTACCACCTCTTGTCGTTGTCGTTGCCCGCCGACAGCGGGTGGCGTATGCATAATACAGTGTTGAGTGTGTGTATGTAATTTACAAGATGAAAGGGGAATAAGAGGGGTAGGACAAGGGGGGGCGGGCGAAGAATAGAGAGATCGAGAGAAAGAGGGAGAGAGCGAGATTTCTTTCTATGTTTTGTGCTTGATGGGTAAGAGACCCGTTATTTCATATAACGGGTCTCTTTTTCTGTTTGACACGATAGAGACCCGTTAAATCAAACAACGGATCTCTTATTTTACTCACAAAAAAATGGTGGGTCCATTAGAGACCTGTTATTTTTAATATTAGGTCTCTTATATTAAACAGACATGTTATCTTGACCAACAGGTCTTTTATTAAGGGTCTCTTTGCTTGTTTTTGTAGTAGTGACACCTAATCAGATTTACCAGCGATGGAAAATAGCCGTGTGCACAATACTGAGGAGTAGCGTCGTGGAGAGAGAATAGATGGAGAGATATGGAAATCGAAGAATAAACGGAGAACGGCCAAATCGAAGAACACCTAATTCGATTTAGGTATCACCGGCGGTGGAAATTAGACAGAGATAGATAAAGCATGAGATGGAAGCCTGAGATTTGATATTGAAGTGTATCAGAGGCTCCGAGCGGCGAGGGAGAGTGATTAGGTCTTGAAGTGTATTATTGGATTGTATCGTGTATTATTCTAGTATCAGGAATACTTAGGATACGGTTACTTCGAAAACGTTGTTTGGAACGCTATGAATACTTAGTAAAATAAACTGAGAAATATATGAATAATACTTAAAATACAATTATTTAGATAGTGCTTCCAAAACCGCTATAGAAGAGGAAACATATATTTAAAAATTTACGAAAAATAAATAAAATACTAATTAAAATATGGAACCTAAGTCAATATTTTTCATAAATTCTATGTAAGTTTACTCTTGCATAGCGCTTCCTAATTAAACGCTATGCAAGTATTTTTTATTTTGTTTTATTTTTATTTTATTCTAAAATATAATCACTTGCATAATATTTTTCTAAAAACACTATCTAAGTAACATACTTCCATAGCACTTCCAAAAAAACGCTACGTAAGTGTTGTATCCTAAGTTGAAATGGGTAGTAGTGATAACTCATCTCTAATGTCTCTCATAAAAAAATAGCAGGCTCCTTTGACATATTAGAGACCTGTTGTTTATAATATTAGGTGTTTTACATTAAAATTTATTTTTTACACAATTTTAATAATTTCGTTCCAAATTTATTAATTTTCATATTTTTTTTTTTAATTTTTTAATAAAATTACATATTGTAAGAAAATTTTGAAAAAAAAATAGTATTTATTTAACGAAGACATATTTTGTATAAAATATCTTTTTTTGTTTTAATAAATTTTTATATATTATTTTTTTAATTTTTTAATAAAATTATAATTTGTAAGAAAAATTTGAAAAAAATAAATATAGTATTTATTTAGTAGACATATTTTATATAAAATATATTTTTTGGTTTTATTAAATTTTAATTAGTCTTAAAGTATAATTTTTATTTTTAAAGAAATTTATCTTTTTATTTATTAATAGTCTAAGGCAACATAGGCATAGTGTTGCAGTGTGTAACACCTATTTATAGCTACAGCAACACAGATTTATGTCTACGGTAACACCAAGATTACAAGGTTGCGATAGGGCAAAAATTTCATAGCTACTGCAACACCTGAGAAGGCAACACCATGCCCATGAGGTGGCGATAGGCCATCTATGGCGTAGTGCTCCCAAAACACCTCTGTATGAAGGGAGATCGGACCCCGAAACCCACCCAAGTAAATTCCGAATTTACATGACTGGGTGTGGGGCAACAGATGCAACCAAGTGCCGAATCTTCCCGTTAACATTGGGCGAGCTGGCCCATAGGTGGTACGTCTCACTACGACCACGATCGATCATCTCCTTTGAGAAACTGGCGAATGATTTCACGTCATACTTCGCCACCAAGGTCGCCAAACCAGAAGGCCCCCATCGCGTGATGAAAATCAGGCAGGGGGAAGACGAAATCGACGCAAATTACATCGACCGAGTAGACGAGATCATCCTCACCGGCGAACCCGTCAGTGACGAGCTCGCTCTCTATTCGGTCCTGGGGGGATTGTACAGTCATTCACCCATGTTTAGACATCTCACCAAGGATATCCCCCCAACGTACGCGATCTTCCGCGCTAAGGCTGCCGACTTTCTGGCCAGGCAAAGGCTACTCACCCTCCACCTAGGCGAGGAAACGCCACCTCCTAGCCGAAAGACGGCGATCTCCAAAACCAAGAAGGCGATCGCCAAGCCACCCGGAGATACCAAGGCCTTCGAGGACATGGAATCCCATCTCCTCCATACGTTCAACCGAATAACGGCCCACATTTTCTATGCCATCAAGGGGCGCGAACCGCTAAACAAGCCAAAGGCGATAAGGGACCACGGTCACTGTAACACCCCTAAAACCAACCGGGAATATTACACGCCGTGGGCCCCGCACCGGAACCCACCAGGCTAAAAACCATTTACAAAAATGCCCAAAAAGGCCGATGACGGTAGTATTTTCCAAAACTCACAAAAGCCATTTATAAACACCAACTACCGTCAAGACAATCAAGGCCAAAAACTCGGTTAAGGGAATCAATTTTCGAAATCAAACTCAGTTGGCATAAAGCCGAAAGCCATTTGAAAGAACTCACACAGCGGATAAAAACACAGTCCAAGATACATATACATCAATAAAGATATACACAAACAAAATACGCGATTCCCCAACAATATGCCATAGCCAGTATCGTCCGGAATCCTCGCCTCACGACCGCTACCATCAAAGTCCTCAATACCTGAAAAACGAGTCCCACAAAGGGGTCAGCAATAATGCCCGACAAATAACCGCAAATACATAAATATAAACATTTACATGCCATGCATCATGAGAATAATAACCTCAACGATAACCTTACCACTTCTGGTAATCCAACGATCCTCATCAAAATCCCAATATCACGATAATACCACATAATACCTCAATACCGAATACTTTCCCGTACACAATCTTCTATGTACGATTTCCATAAAACATACCTCTATCCGGACATCCTTCCGAAATACATACCACAGACCAAGAATATCCAAAATGACATCAACAATATCCGAATACTACAATCTTCCCAAGATTGTCCAAGTATCTCAACAATCATCAACTGTGCATTCTAATCCTTTTAGAACATCACTGAACATTCGTCAATATGCAATACAACATAAAATACTTATGAAATGTAAATGGAATTACTCATCAAAACATTACAACCAAACAAGTAAACACTTGCCTGGATACCAACATGACAAAACCAACACCGAACTCATCGCCTTCGTCTACAAGCTCTTCAGCCCCGACTGGACGGAATCTACGGCCTTTCACCATGGCAAAACGATTATACCTATTGGTTAATCAACCTAGAACAATAATCATATCAATAATCGAACCAACTTGGTAACAATGATCATAACATATTCAATCCGGAATTCAACCTCATATCAAGATTCATCTCATCTAAATCAACCACTATCATCACTACGATTTAGAATACCATCCTAAATCGGTTAAACGAATTATCAAATCATCATATTCATCATATGGCCTCAAGAACATCAAGAACTCTATGATTCCATAATCATAATCAACATATTCAAAGCATATCATCATCTTCCTTCAACATAAACCTCATATATCCTCAAGAATCGCGATAACAACATCATAATCATCTTCATACGAATCATTCATCAACTATAACATCAAAATTGTGAAATGAAATGGAGAAATATCCAACATACCTCATAGAATATGGATAACACAAGAAATCACTTCAAGAATCAACAATAGTTCTGTAACACCCCAATTCACAAAGGGGACATTACACGCCGTAGAACCCTTTTGAGGTCTACCAGGCTAATACATGACACATAACCACGATGAAATCCCCAAAAGATGCACTCAAAAGTAAATAGGGCCGTGGCCTCGGCCAAATCATTTCAACGGAATACATAAAACATAATGTAAATATCAATTCGATGCCCACGCAGGGGACTTAAACCAAGTTCAAGAATAACCAGTTTAATTCCAATACTCGACATATGCAATATCCAAACATAGAAATAAACAAAACAGACTCGAGCCACTATCATCAAGCCATCCCGTCCTTTGCGTGCGTGCCCCGTGCCTGCTCCTCAGCTCTCCCGGTACCTGAAATGCATAAGACGCATTTCCCCCATTTAAGGGGTTAGCATCCGAATAGCTAGTGCAAGTACACAATTACACCACATTATATACAAAAATGCGGTTTTACACAATCATCTCAACATAAGTCATTTGCCACATATATATATATTCCGGAATACTACATTGGCAATCACAACAATTTCCAATCATCACGATATCACAAATCACAACTGGTATCCCATGGCCGTACCCCTCAGTATCGACCCCCAGACATCCCGTCGAACACTCCGAGTGGGATACCACTTCCGCGGCCGTACCCCTTAGTATCGACCCCCAGACATCCCGTCGGACACTCCGGGTGGAAGTTCAATCACACACGCACACAAGTTCCCTTCCGCGGCCGTACCCCTTAGTATCGACCCCGCACATCCCGTCGGACACTCCGGGTGGAAGGAACACATCTCACGCACCCAAAAATTCACCATTTGTCATTCATTTCGAAAATCACAATATACATAACGAAATGTAATACATGTACTTGCCTTGAATGAAACGAAACAAAGGAAACGACGACGGAATAGGTTTCGGTCCGAACAATCCTCCCAAATCCAATCCTAACACAATAACGGTATACACAAGTCTCAATAATGCGGAAAGGTAAGAATTAATCCTAATTCTACCCGTTGGGACAATTAAATCGGACACCAAGAGTGCAAAAGGAAATGAAATCGGTCAATGGTATAACAACGGGATTTCATCCCAACCAAAAACAAGAAAACCAAGGGTCACGAGTATACTATCAATTCTAACAACAACATCGGCTAATTCGGATTAGAACACAAAATCACCACCAAACCCTCCCCAAAATCATACTAGGGTTAAAGGAATTCTTACCTCTTGAAGAATCAAGCACTCAAATCCGAAAACCACGTGTTAGATCCGCAATCCGAGCCACCCGATCGAAAGAGAGGAAGAAATCTACACAATAAGTGGTGTATGGAGGAACTCTCCCTCTCAAGACTCTCTCTCTCTCGCACGGTTGAAGAAGGGGAGGAAATGGCGATTCTCGTGAATAAGAAGCAGATATAGCGGCCGCGCCGTGTGCCGCGGCTCGGCTAAAGCGTCTTGCGGCACAGAGCCAAAATTGCCCCGGTGGTGGTGGCCGCTCGTTGTGCAGCGGCTCATCGAAGTGTGCCGCGGCTCGGACTCAGCGTGTGCAGCGGCATCTTTGGGTATCTGCGGCCAGCGATCTGATCGATTTTAGGCGGCAAGTGTCACACGGGTGTGCGCGGCCGGACAAGTGTCTTGCAGCGGCTTCGGCTGTGTGCCGCGGCGCACAATCCTTGTGCCGCGGCACACAGTACGATTGTTTAGGCAACAAGCGGGCGATGTGTGTGCCGCGGCTCACAATTCTTGTCGCGGCCCACACCCTCGGGTCTCAAAATGACGAAAAATGATCCGGAAGGAGAATAAAAGCAACAGGGATCGATATTTGGGCAACAATAACACGAAATGGAAGTACGGAACCCAAAACGATCTGAGGTACACAACCCAAGTCGAATAAGGGACAAATTCCCTAAACTTCTAGAAAATTACAAAAACGGCCCAAACAACCGAAAAGTCACGACACAACGTCGGATTAACAATCCGAAACTCGCAACATGCTCTACATAAGCATACGAACTCATGGAAGTAAGAAAACGACGAAATCGAACGAATTTAACGAGAAACGAATACACATGCGACAGAATATAACACGAGATGAAATTACACAAAAACATTATCAAGACCCGGTCTAAACGGAAAACTCCAAGAATAAAATAAGTTCATAATTACAAAACAGTGCCAGGCGAGTTGTCCGAAACGAAAATGCACCAAAAGAAAGAAATTACCAAGGATAGAAAACGCGGATATTACATTATCCCCCCCTAAAAATTAGTTTCGTCCCGAAACTTACAACACGAATAATTCGGGGTATCTCGACCTCATACTCTCCTCTGTTTCCCACGTGGCCTCCTCGGATCCATGCCTCGACCACTGCACTTTGACCAAAGGGATGGTTTTGTGCCTGAGTTGCTTAACCCGACGCTCTACGATCTGAATCGGCCTCTCCTCCAAGGTAATGTCGGGCCCCAACTCGACCTCTCCAAAATCAATAATATGGCTAGGGTCCGATACGTACTTCCTAAGCTGGGAAACATGAAATACGTTATGCACGTGGCTCAGGGACGGCGGCAAGCCTAACTGATACGCGAGTTCTCCAACTCTATCTAAGATCTCAAACGGCCCGATAAATCTCGGACTAAGTTTACCCTTCCGACCGAAGCGGTAAACTCCCCGTGTCGGCGACACCTTAATCAAGACGTGATCTCCCACCTCAAACTCCAACGGTCGGCGACGTGTATCGGCATAAGACTTCTGCCGACTCTGGGCCGTCAGCAATCTACCACGAATCAGGGTAATCTTCTCCCTCGTCTCAACTATCAGGTCGGGCTCAGACCGATTAGCTCGGACGTATCATCCCAACACAACGGTGATCTGCACCTCCTTCCATACAACGCTTCCAATGGTGCCATTTTGATCGAGGCATGCCAACTATTGTTATACGTGAACTCGATCAACGGCAAGTGTGTCTCCCAATCATCCTTCCAATCTAATGCACAGGCTCTCACCATAGCTTCTAGTATGCGTCAGATCGTCCGTCTGCATCGAGGGTGGTAGGATGTACTAAGTCTCAACTCGGTTCCCAAAGCTCTATGAAGCACTGCCAAAAATGTGATATGAATCGGCCATCACGATCCGAAACAATGCTCTTAGGGTCCCATGCAATCTCACTATTTCCGCAACAAACACTCGTGCAAGCCTCTCCGGCCCCCAAGTGTCCTTTATACTCGGAAAATGAGCTGATTTGGTTAGTCGATCAACAACGACCCAAATCATGTTCATCCGTCCGAGTCTTGGGCATATTGGTAACGAAATCCATAGAAATATCCTCCCATTTCCACTCAGGATAGGAAGTGGTCGTAATAGCCAGCTGGTCGCGATGCTCAATCTTAACTTTGTTGTGAGTCAAACACTTCGCCACAAACTCGCTAACATACATCTTCAAATTAGTCCACCAGTATTTACTCCTCACGTCCTTGTACATTTTACTCGTACCAGGATGTATGGAGTAGGGCGTGGTATGAGCTTCGCTCAAGATCTTCTGTCTCGGCTCATTATCACATGGTACACAAAGTCTGCGCGAAACGTCAAAACTCCATCATCGTGAACCACAAATCCAGGGCTTTCCCTTTCCTCACATCCTCCCTCGGTTGGACCAAAACGGATCGTCATATTGCTTCGCCTTGATATCGTCGATCAGGACGAAGTGATCTCTAATGCACATAATCGGCCTGAACTCTCGAACCCAAACCTCAATATTCGATGGATGAAATCTCGCTGGATCTTACTCTGCGTTGTAAGTACCTCTAACATCTGCAAAGCCATCGGTTTTACGCTCAACGCATCGGCCACTACGTTGGCCTTACCAGATGGTAAAGTATCTCGAGGTCGTAATCTTTAATTAACTCTAACCACCTACGCCGCCTCATGTTCAACTCTTTTCGGTCAAGATGTACTTCAAACTCTTGTGATCCGTAAAAATCTTACATGTTGACCCATAGAGGTAGTGCCTCCAGATTTTTAAGGCGAAAACGACCGCAGCTAACTCCAAATCGTGCGTGGGGTAGTTTACTTCATAAGGTTTCAATTGGCGGGACGCATAAGCAATCACTCTGTCTCTCTGCATCAAAACACACCCTAGACCAAGGCCCGAAGCATCACTATACACTACGAAGTCCTCGTTCCCCTGAGGCAATGCTAAAACGGGCGCGGTAGTCAGACGTCTCTTTAACTCGTCAAAGCTGTCCTGCCTGTCTGCAGTCCATTCGAACTTCTGAGTTTTCTGGAGCAACTGAGTGAGTGGTCTAGCGATCTTAGAAAATCCCTCAACGAATCTGCGGTAATAGCCGGCGAGACCCAGAAAACTCCTCACCTCCTTCACATTCTTAGGCGGCTCCCAAGCCATCACTGCCTCTATCTTCTGTGGATCTACCCGAACTCCCTCTGCTGAAATCACGTGCCCGAGGAACGTCACTTCCTCAAGCCAAAATTCACACTTAGAGAACTTCGCGTACAACTGCTTAGTCCTCAAAGTGTCTAATACAATTCGGAGATGTAAGGCGTGGTCCTCCCGACTCCGTGAATAGATAAGAATATCGTCGATAAAAACGACTACGAATTTGTCCAGATACTCAATAAAAACCTTGTTCATCAACTGCATGAACACTGTTGGGGCATTGGTTAGCCCGAAAGGCATAACCACAAACTCGTAATGGCCATATCTCGTCGAAGGCGGCTTTGAACATCGACGTCGAATTCTCAATGGTAGTAGCCCGATCGCAAATCAATCTTGAAAAGATCGCCCCAAGCCGATCAAACAAATCGTCAATCTGGGCAAAGGGTATTTATTTTTGATGGTCGACTTGTTTAATTCTCGATAATCGATGCATAAACGAAGCGACCCATCTTTCTTCTTAACGAAAAGTACAGGCGCACCCCAAGGCGATGCGCTCGGTTGAATATACCCTTTATCTAGCAATTCTCCCAACTGGTTCTTCAACTCTAACATCTCCGACGGTGCCATACGGTACGGTGCTCGAGAAATAGGGGCGGCATTCGGCTCTAGATCGATAGGAAACTCCACCTCTCGTTGTGGTGGTAATCCCGGTAAGTCGTCTGGGAAGACATCGGGATACTCACTAACAACTGGAATTGACGACATGTCAACTCTACCATCTTCCGCCTTGGGGCATAGCACCCGATGGCCGACACCACAGTTCGGAAGTTTCATCGCCTTCAAGGCGCTAATCACGCTCACTGATCTACCTACGGCTTACCGACGAGTATGCTCGGTGCCATCCTCGGCCACGATCGAGATAGTACGAGTCCGATAGTTCATGATAGCACCGTGACGCTCTAACAATCGTCCCCAGGATTAAATCCTCACCCTTAAGGTCGATAACGATGAGGTTCGAGGGCCAATCTCGGCTCCCGATCCTCACGGGCAATCCCTAACTTCCCGGTCCCCAACCATACGATCCCGCTAGGCGTACCCACCACAAACGGTTCACACTCAAACAAGCGATTAAAGCAATACGACTCACACAATCCGACGCAATAAAGGAATGGGTAGCACCCGAATCGAAAAGCACGGGCTGGATGAGTAAGGATCGAGTGGTACTGACGCTACGGAATGTCTGCCTCCTCTGTGCGCCTCATCGATACGATCGGGGTGGATCAACCCGAGCTCGAGGTCAGTGCGGCGATCCGGCATCCCCGACCTCTACCGCGACCCGAACCTGCGGAACTGAGTAGCCGGAGTATTATGATCCCTCGGATCGGTAGTGGTAGTTGGAACTCTAGCGACCACGGTGGCTCTCTCACAATGAGCGCCCGATGCGATCGCCGCAAGTGAAGCAAGCAACGGGGGAAAAGGACAATCCTTCATCAAATGCTCATATTGGTTGCGATTAAAACAAACCACTGGCACCGAAGCGACGGTGGCCCGAAGCAGTTACCACGAGATCCACCGGCTGAGGAACGGCCTCTTCCCGGTGTGGGAGCGAGCGAGACCTCGAAAATCGACCACCCTTCCGGTCGAGAATCCACCGGTAGTCTTCTGCTTCTTAGCTTCCGAAACCGACTCTGATTCCGGAACCGCCATCTCGATCGCTAGGGCGCGATCCTGGTATTCTTTCAAAGTGGCACACATGAGCGGTGCCATACTCTGCCTAATATGCGGCTTCATGCGCATATTGAAGTAACGGATTTTATCGGCCTCCGACCTCACCTGATCTCTCACGAAACCCAACTGCTGATTGTAAGTAATGATGGCCTGAGAAATAGGCACGTCCTGAGGTGTAGCGGTGAAGAACTCCACAATTCTGCGCTCCTTGACTGGCGGCGGACAATACTCTGCTTCCATAGCAGCCTTGAATTCCTCCCAAGTAGCTCGACGGTCTCTGGGCACAACGGCCTCCCACCATTCCGCAGCTTCCTTATCCAGGAGGTACTGGGCAATATGTACCCTCCTGTCTTCAGGACAAGCTACGGCATCGAAGGTCCTGGACAACTGAAAGAGCCAATTCTCCCAACCGAGGGAGTCAGAGGATCCGGAGAAACGAGGAGGGTGCATCTTAGTCACCGTCTGAAGCCACTTACTAGCCTCCTCTTCCGGTGTCGGGGGCGGATTCTGGCGTCCACCACAGGCTATTCGAGTAAGTTGGGCTACCAAGCTGGAAATCTGGCAGATAGCCAGGCGTCGGCATTATTACCCGACGGCACTGAGTGAGAGGCTGAGTCCGCAGAGGACTGAGAGAGTGAGCCCTCCTCATTATCAGCACCCCGACCACGGCCTCGGCCGCGTCCCCTAGCCGGTCTACCACGACCTCTCAACATACTGAAGGAAAATAAGAAAAGGGCAAGATCAGAAAGATTCACAATTCACAAAGTTGATAACACAAGTCACGATTCCGAACAGTGCAAGAAAACGAATTACAGAGATAGAAGAGTTCAAGGAGACTTACAGCCACGGGTCGCGCGAAAAGACGGTAGCATGATGATATTAGGCTCAATGACTGACTCTAATGACGCAACTGACAGACCCAAAATTCACCGACAGCCTAGGTATTTAAAACCTAAAGCTCTGATACCATAAATGTAACACCCCAATTCACAAAGGGGACATTACACGCCGTAGAACCCTTTTGAGGTCTACCAGGCTAATACATGACACATAACCACGATGAAATCCCCAAAAGATGCACTCAAAAGTAAATAGGGCCGTGGCCTCGGCCAAATCATTTCAACGGAATACATAAAACATAATGTAAATATCAATTCGATGCCCACGCAGGGGACTTAAACCAAGTTCAAGAATAACCAGTTTAATTCCAATACTCGACATATGCAATATCCAAACATAGAAATAAACAAAACAGACTCGAGCCACTATCATCAAGCCATCCGTCGCTTTGCGTGCGTGCCCGTGCTGCTCCTCGGCTCTCCTGCACTAAATGCATAAGACGCATTTCCCCCATTTAAGGGGTTAGCATCCGAATAGCTAGTGCAAGTACACAATTACACCACATTATATACAAAAATGCGGTTTTACACAATCATCTCAACATAAGTCATTTGCCACATATATATATATTCCGGAATACTACATTGGCAATCACAACAATTTCCAATCATCACGATATCACAAATCACAACTGGTATCCCATGGCCGTACCCCTCAGTATCGACCCCCAGACATCCCGTCGAACACTCCGAGTGGGATACCACTTCCGCGGCCGTACCCCTTAGTATCGACCCCCAGACATCCCGTCGGACACTCCGGGTGGAAGTTCAATCACACACGCACACAAGTTCCCTTCCGCGGCCGTACTCCTTAGTATCGACCCCCAGACATCCCGTCGGACACTCCGGGTGGAAGGAACACATCTCACGCACCCAAAAATTCACCATTTGTCATTCATTTCGAAAATCACAATATACATAACGAAATGTAATACATGTACTTGCCTTGAATGAAACGAAACAAAGGAAACGACGACGGAATAGGTTTCGGTCCGAACAATCCTCCCAAATCCAATCCTAACACAATAACGGTATACACAAGTCTCAATAATGCGGAAAGGTAAGAATTAATCCTAATTCTACCCGTTGGGACAATTCGTCGGACACCAAGAGTGCAAAAGGAAATGAAATCGGTCAATGGTATAACAACGGGATTTCATCCCAACCAAAAACAAGAAAACCAAGGGTCACGAGTATACTATCAATTCTAACAACAACATCGGCTAATTCGGATTAGAACACAAAATCACCACCAAACCCTCCCCAAAATCATACTAGGGTTAAAGGAATTCTTACCTCTTGAAGAATCAAGCACTCAAATCCGAAAACCACGTGTTAGATCCGCAATCCGAGCCACCCGATCGAAAAGAGAGGAAGAAATCTACACAATAAGTGGTGTATGGAGGAACTCTCCCTCTCAAGACTCTCTCTCTCTCGCACGGTTGAAGAAGGGGAGGAAATGGGCGATTCTCATTGAATAAGAAGCGGATATAGCGGCCGCGCCGTGTGCAGCGGCTCAGCTAAAGCGTCATGCCGCGCAGAGCCAAAATTGCCCCAGTGGTGGTGGTGACCGCTCGTTGTGCAGCGGCTCATCCCGAAGTGTGCCGCGGCTCGGACTCAGCGTGTGCAGCGGCCATCTTTGGGTGTATGCGGCCGTCTGATCGATTTTGGCAAGTGTCACGGGTGTGCGCGGCCGGACAAGTGTGCCGCGCGGCGCACAATCCTTGTGCCGCGGCACACGGTACGCTTTGTTTAGGCAACAATGGGCGATGTGTGTGCCGCGGCTCACAATTCTTGTGCCGCGGCCCACACCCCCTCGGGTCTCAAAATGACGAAAAATGATCCTAAGGAGAATAAAAGCAACAGGATCGATATTTGGGCAACAATAACACGAAATGGAAGTACGGAACCCAAAACGATCTGAGGTACACAACCCAAGTCGAATAAGGGACAAATTCCCTAAACTTCTAGAAAATTACAAAAACGGCCCAAACAACCGAAAAGTCATGACACAACGTCGGATTAACAATCCGAAACTCGCAACATGCTCTACATAAGCATACGAACTCATGGAAGTAAGAAAACGACGAAATCGAACGAATTTAACGAGAAACGAATACACATGCGACAGAATATAACACGAGATGAAATTACACAAAAACATTATCAAGACCCGGTCTAAACGGAAAACTCCAAGAATAAAATAAGTTCATAATTACAAAACAGTGCCAGGCGAGTTGTCCGAAACGAAAATGCACCAAAAGAAAGAAATTACCAAGGATAGAAAATGCGGATATTACAAGTTCCATAACCAAGCTCTAATTCCATGATTCCAAGCTCACAATCATGTTAGAAGTGTTTAGAACACTCTTAGAAGTGAAGAGGGACGAGCTGGGGTGGGAGAAATGAGTTTCCTTTCGTGAACAAATGAAAGACCAGCTCTTATTACATAAACTGCGCATCTCGTTACGTACGTAAGTGTCCTTGCTTAACGTACGTAACAACTTTAACGTATGTAATCCAAAATCCATAGTGTACGTAACAAACTCACTGTCTCATTCCGTGAAGTCCATTACGTACGTAACCTATATCATATAACGTACGTAATATACTAGTTGACTTGCTACAGTACAATGGTCGTGTTACGTACGTAACACGTCCTGTATAACGCACGTAACACGTACGTTGACTCACCTGTCAACATCCTCCGCCGAAAGTTGCCGACACAGGGTCCCACCTGCCGACCAGGACTCGGTCCTGTCCGATGCCTTCGTTACGTACATAATACCTTAGCCTTAACGTACGTAACTATGCCAATCTTACGTACGTAAGCACACCTTGTTAACGTACGTAACAATTCCATACTTAGCCAATTTCAACTGTTACCGCCTGTCTCGACATACCGAAAACACATAATCACTTACTGAATACATATACTGAATCCAATAATATTCTCATACGATATACCTCATATCAAAAGTGCGATGACCAGATGCACGATATCCAATATATAAACGAAAAATATATCCAAAAAAATTGGGGTATTACACTCTACCCCCCTTAAAAAATAAGTTTCGTCCTCGAAACTTGCAATCACTCGCACAAACAACATTTCAACGGAAAATCCAAAATCACCAAGATAATCAAGAATTATCGAATAATCCGAACATACTTACAGGTCAGTGAAGACGAAGATCTCCCGCGATACTAGCATATGACACCATTTTAAAAATCTCAACACAACAAGAATGCCAAACAAGAATAATCACAATTTGAAAACGATTGGTCTCCGCCAAGACCACAACAAGTTTTGAGCACTGTCGAGTTTTGTGGGATCTGTGACGCTGTGTCTCCTCACCTAAAGCGCATGAGCCGCTCCTTGTCACATGCACGTATCAGCGGCGTTCCACTCCACATCGAAAGCCGCACATTGCACGTGCCTCGCACCGGCGTTCACTTCCCGATTGGAGCCGCACATTGCACATGACCATAGCACCGGCTTTCACTCCCTGCCTCGTCGGCCTCGGAAACACCAACAATCCCCAAACCCACACATCACCACGACAGTACTCAAAAATCACACAGAACCAAAACAGCACAGTCCAAAATAGCAAGAAATCCAGTCACACAAAAATCACGCAACTACCACACTGGTAGAGCCACATAACACACATGCCCGGTTATCACAAAACCATGGGCTCCGATACCATATTTGTAACACCCCTAAAACCAACCGGGAATATTACACGTCGTGGGCCCCGCACCGGAACCCACCAGGCTAAAAACCATTTACAAAAACACCCAAAAAGGCCGATGACGGTAGTATTTTTCAAAACTCACAAAAGCCATTTATAAACACCAACTACCGTCAAGACAATCAAGGCCAAAAACTCGGTTAAGGGAATCAGTTTTCGAAATCAAACTCAGTTCGCATAAAGCCGAAAGCCATTTGAAAGAACTCACACAGCGGATAAAAACACAGTCCAAGATACATATACATCAATAATGATATACACAAACAAAATACACGATTCCCCAACAATATGCCATAGCCAGTATCGTCCAGAATCCTCGCCTCACGACCGCTACCATCAAAGTCCTCAATACCTGAAAAACGAGTCCCACAACGGGGTCAGCAATAATGCCCGACAAATAACCGCAAATACATAAACATAAACATTTACATGTCATGCATCATGAGAATAATAACCTCAACGATAACCTTACCACTTCCGGTAATCCAACGATCCTCATCAAAATCCCAATATCACGATAATACCACATAATACCTCAATACCGAAAACTTTCCCGTACACAATCTTCTATGTACGATTTCCATAAAACATACCTCTATCCGGACATCCTTCCGAAATGCATACCACAGACCAAGAATATCTAAAATGACATCACAAATATCTGAATACTACAATCTTCCCAAGATTGTCCAAGTATCTCAACAATCATCAACTGTGCATTCTAATCCTTTTAGAACATCACTGAACATTCGTCAATATGCAATACAACATAAAATACTTATGAAATGTAAATAGAATTTGTTAGGAAAAACAAACACCCTGTATCGATTCAGCCGGGATACCCGATCCCTGTATCGATTGTTATTTGTTATTGAGAAGGTTTTGACATATATGCCAAATACAGTAAAGGAAAACTGTATCGAGGATTCAAGGATTTATCATGTATCGAAGACTCCGCCTCGAATCAAAGATAAGTGAAGCTCACAAGATGACAAGAAGACTTGTAAGAAGACCAAGTATGGAAACTGTCTCGATGCCCTAAATACAGTCATTCTCCATACAGTTCACAAAAGGACAAGAAAGAACACAAGTCAAGTTCCGTTGAACAAAGAAGTATTTAAATACTCAAGGATAAAGTATTTAAATACTGTCAGTCTTCAGATCTTCAGAATCCCGCGAAATCCGGATCATGTCATATTCCCGTTAAAAGGAAATCTTATTCAAACGGACATCTCAACGGATACTTTCTTCAGAGGCTATATATATCCTTGAAGACATTGAAGATCAGTCACTCACGAAATCTATTGAAGTAACCCAACTTTCAAAGCTATCAAAGTTATCATCTGAGCAAACATATCTCCAGAGCAAACTGCAAGTTAAAACGAAAGAGATATACAGTGCTCAAACATCAAGAACAGCTATCATCAGATCTTGATATTCAAAGTCATTGTTCTTACTGGTTACCTAACCTTTTACCTCGTGTAAAAACCGAGCTCGTGTGAACTCAACAAGTTATTCGACTGTGGGACGAATAAGGACGAAGCTTGAACCGTGTGTGAAGAAGCTAGTCAAGAAGGAAGCTTTAACCAACTGTGTGAACGGTTGAAAGTGATATTCTTTGTATCAATCAGGTGAACGATACAAGGATAGGTTTGTTTATAATTACGTAGTTGTGTACGCAGAATTATTTAATAAACTTTTACTCTGTGTGGAGGACCGGTGGACGTAGAGGTTTACCTCGAACCACTTAAATTACCGTGTTGTTTACCTTCGCTTTGTTTGAAATTCTTGTGATATATTAAGTATACACCAAATACTCTGTCTTGTATCCACGGCAATTAATCGTATCCAAGACTTCCGCTACGCACTCGTATTTAGATTCCATACGCTTTGTTGTTTAAACTACTTTTCCAAACCGTATCCAGATACTTAAGTGGCCAACAAGTGGTATCGGAGAGGTTGATTCTAAAAAGAATCGGTCGTATTTCTTTTAACCGAATCGATTCAAATCACTTATTTTCAAAACAGCTTTCTTTCATTCCTATATTATCGTATGGATACTTCTATGATTAACAAAGTCCCTATGTTCTCTATTAACGAATTTGACGACTGGAGAATTAGAATGGAAGCTCATCTTGCGGCAATGCACGAAGAGATGATCTTTGTTATACAGATGGTCCGATCAAGATTATGAAGGTCAATCCAAAGCAAGGATTGAGGGCCAAGCCCATGCCGAAATGCTCGAGAAGGAACGCGAGCAATGGACAACCGATGAAAGGAAGCGAGCCAATCTAGACAATGTGGCTAAGAACGTTATTTGTCACTCTTGACAAAGGCACGTTCTCAAAGGTAAAGAGCCGCAAAGCCCAAAGAAATCAGGATAAACTCAAGTTAATTTGTGAGGGAACTTAGCTCTCAAAAGAAAACAAAATTTCAAAACTCACTCAAAGAATTCGAATCTTTGAAATGAAACCAACAAACACTTGAGGAACTTGACCTCGATTCACCGGTATTGTTGGTGAACTTGAAGCGTTGGGCAAGATTTACACCCAAAAGGAGAAGAACTTAAAAATCTTCGTATCTCTCCCACTCGATGGGACATTAAGACCACAAACTATGCGTGTATCATGTAATCTTAATGAAATATCCACTTTTGATCTCTTCTCGACCTTAAAGCATTTGAGTATGACATTGACAAGAGAGAAAGTCAAGAATCTCCTTCAAAGGTCACGACTCTCTCGCCGTAGACGAACTGGCCGACACAAAGATGCCTAGCCTGCCGAAGCCGGCCACAAGAGTGCCGACAATGACGACATCCCGTCACAAGATGAAATGGCGCTTCTAATGCATAAATTCAAAAAGTTTATCAAACACTGGAAAGACTCCTACAGCCCAAACTCACAACAAGGTAAGTACCAAACATCATCCTGATGCTAACTCGTGTTATAATCAAGAGGAAACCGTGCCATTATGCAAACAAATGTCCTCATCCCAAAGTCCAAAGGTTGCCGAGGCCGAGCAACAAGAGCGAGATGAAAGAAGACGTGCTTGGAAAGACAAGCTCAAGGCCCCGATTGGAGAATCGAAGCCTCCCCACACCATCCAAATCTGCAGAATGTCTTCGTGTGGTCATCGAGAGTGATTCATCCGACGATGAGTTCGATGATAAAGCATACATGTGCTTTATGGCTAAAGATGTTCCGAAGGTGAAGACAATGACGATGAGGTAAGTTCAACCTCGCTTATTCCATCTAATGCATCTCATACTTTCAAAATATGATGAATGAATTCAAAAACATTCAAAAAGCCCATGAGAGTCTAAAATCGAGAATATACACTTCAATTAACAAATCTAGAGCCGAAAGATGAGAATGACTTGTCAAGATAAACTATGATAATATGTCTCTTGATTGTGAAACCAGCAAGGTCGATTTCGAAAAACTCATGGAGAGCAATCATCAACTTGCTCATGAACTAAATGAGGTTAAAACCCATAATGAGAGCAAGATAAATGATTTGGTTCTACTACAAACCAAAATTACAACTCTCGAGAAACTGAACTTGAGACCATTCTGAAGTCTTTTGAAAAATCGTCCAAAAGAATGGAAGAAATTCTGAGCACTGGGCAACATGCTCATGATAAAAGTGGCTTAGGATACAACTCATGTTCGAATAAAGGTAAAACTAGTACTGTGTTCGTGAAGATTGTGGAACACATTCCAGAATCGGAAGATGTTCCTAGTCCCATAAAGGAACCTGCTGTACCGAGAAAACCAAAAGCTGCCATTCCGCCTCCACAACTCTACAATTCGAGACAGTGGAACCAACAACCACTCAGAAGGCGTAATCTACAGCATGCTCCCCAAGCATATCATCAAAGCCGAAAGTCATTCAAAAAGAAGACGGTATCCAACCACCAAAGGCCCGCACAGCAGTACCCTCAGTACAGTGCACCTAGGTATTGGATACAGGAGCCCCGTTATCCCTCAAGACAGCAGATGCCAGTTCAGTATCAACAACAGCATTGGGAATCCAACTGGAGACCCAGAAGACAAGCTGTTAGGCCGAGGAAAATGGCTCCACCTCCTAGACGGCACTCGTACTGGAATAATAATAATAATCCTGAATTTTACATGCATAATAATTATCATGATTATAACAACTACGGATATGCCCCCCGTAGATACCGCAATACTGTACCGAGTACATCCTACAGTAAACCAATTGCTGTCAGGAAAATCTGGGTACCCAAAGGAACTAACATACATGGACCCAAAAATCAAAGGGGACCTAAATCTACCTAATTTCTTTGTTACAGGACATTCTAGAGGAGGATACCTGGTACTTCGATAGTGGATGCTCTCGTCACATGACTGGAGACAGGAGCAAGCTATCTGATTTTGTAGAAGGTCGCGTCCAAAAGTTCGCCGGTGATAAGTCTAAAGGAAGAACAAGAGGGAAAGGAAACCTACTTGTCGGGAAATTCAAAGTCACCGATGTCGCATATGTTGAAGGCTTACAGATAATCTACTTAGTATTAGCGCCTGTGATAAACAGCTTCTCGGTGAAGTTCTATATAGATCAGTAGAGTCAAGAACACCCAAACCAAGGAAGTTGTGCTTACAGAAGCAGATCGTAATATGTACATTGCCGATCGGAAGCCTATGAGCTCCTCAATTCCATGTTTTGTTGCCAAAGGCACTGCAGATCTTAGTGGTTATGGCACAAGAGGATGTCTCACGCCAACTTCAAGACGATCAACAAGCTTTCAAGACAGGTATGGTAAGAGGTTTGCGGATGTGTCATTCAAAAAGGACAAGTGTCTGCGGACCATGCCGTAAAGGCAAGCAAATCAAGTCAAATCACAAGAGCAAATCCTACCTTTCAACCCAAAGAGTATTGGAAATGCTACACATGGATCTCTACGGTCCTGTAGACCCAGTAAGTTTGGGAGGTAAGAAATATTGTATGGTTGTTGTTGATGATTATTCCAGGTATGCTTGGACGATCTTTCTTAGCAAGAAGAAGGAAACAACATCAAGGCTGCCCGAGCTCCTGAGAAAGTTGCAGAATGAAAAAGCATCGAGTATCGTGTGCATTCGTTCCGACAGAGGTACTGAATTTACTAACCGCTTTATAGAGCAATACTGTTCGGAGAATGGAATACAACACGAGTACTCAGCTGCCCGTACACCTCAACAAAATGGTGTTGCCGAGCGAAAGAATAGGACGTTGAAAGAAGCAACAAGGACAATGATTGTCGAAAGCAAATTGCCGCAGCGTTTCTGGGGTGAAGCAACCAACACAGCGTGCTACACTCAAAACCGCTGTATCGTCAACAAGCACCACAACAAAACAGCTTACGAGGTATGGAACAACAAAACTCCACTAGTTTCGTACTTTCACATTTTTGGATGCAGGTGTTACGTATTGAACAATGGGAAGGACCAACTTAGAACATTTGATGAAAAATCAGATGAAGGAATATTCGTAGGATACTCCTCCGTCAGCAAAGCTTTCAGAATCTTTAATAAAAGGAGGCTGAAGATCGAGGAATCAGTTCATGTAGTGTTCGACGAACCACACCATGACCCTACAGGAGTAGATAATATCACTCAGGACATTCATCATCTATCTATCTTGGATCCACCTACACCCATTGAACATGTAGTTGATTTAGAAATCAACCCCGCAGCTGTAAGAATCGATGTGGTCAAGCCGACTGCATGTCAAGCCGCACTCACGTAAACTTCGATACAAGACGGGACCCCGAACTAGAACCCGACCAAGATGGTTGAGAGATCACCCGCAAGAGCCGATCATTAGAAACATTAATGCGTGTGTTTCTACTCGTAGGAGAATACAGAGTACACAAGGAAATGTACTTTGTGCACAAGAAGAATCTAATGTCAAGTCTCACAGCTTCGAATGGAAGTCTCAATCCGAACTTAGAGACTCAATATGTGCACTATCGCCGTATTCTTAGCCCAAATTCAACTGTTTCGACCATAGACGCTCTTAACAACTCTCATTGGATTACATCTATGGAAGAAGAGCTTAACGGTTTCAAAGAAACAATGTATGGTATCTTGTACCAGATCGACACACCAATCGGTTATAGGAACCAAATGGGTATTTCAAACAAAAAGGATGGAAATGGACTTATCATAAGAAACAAATCCACTAGTAGCACAAGGCTATTGTCAGAAGAAGGAATCGACTATGATGAAACCTTCGCCCGTAGCGAGACTAGAAGCCATCAGATATTTTTAGCCTTTGCCGCCCATAAGAATTTTATCGTATACCAAATGGACGTCAAGAGTGCTTTCCGAATGGAGAGCTTTAAGAAGTTTATGTTGAACAACCACCGTGGTTTGCCAACACAGACGGTATCGATCTAGTTTACAGGCTAAGGAAAGCGCCAGACGGACTTAAACAAGCCCCTAGAGCCCAGTACGAAACCCCGTCCCAAAGATTCAACCAATAACGGATTTGAGAAAGGTGCATCGACAAAACATTGTTCAAAATACAGAAGGTGATGACCTCCTAATGGTACAAATTTATGTCGATGATATTATTTTTGGTTCAACTAACCTTGCTCTATGTCAAAGGTTCTCACATCTCATGCAAAGCAAATTTGAAATGAGTATGATGGGGAACTTAGTTATTTCCTAGGTTTGCAGATAAAGCAGATGCCTACAGTATATTCATCAACCAGAGAAATACCGCAAGGAGCTTCTCAACAAATTTGGAATGAACACTTCCAAATCCTCACCAACCCCCATGAGCACTTCCGCAAATTAGTGCCGATGAAGCCGGAAAGCCGTTTGACCAATCACTCTACAGAAGCTCATTGGTTCGCTCTTGTACCTAACGGCTAGCAGCCCGATATCCAGCTTTGTTGGAGTGTGTGCGAGATACCAAGTTGCACCTAAGGAATCACACTTCAATACAGCTAAACGAATCCTGAAATACGTTAAAGGCACAATCGATGCAGGATCGTGGTACCCTAAGGAAGGCGGATTCGATTTAGTTGGATACAACTCGGATCTCGGAGGTCGCAAGCTAGATAGGAAGAGTACAAGTGGAACTTGTCACTTTCTTGGACCTAGGCTCGCTTTCTTGGTTCAAGAAGAAGCAATTGGCAAATTCTCTTTCCACTACCAATCAATACTATGTCAGCCGGTAGTCGTATGCAGATCCTTCGATGCAAAGAACAATCGCCGATTATGGAATCGATGCTAGAGAGACTCCAATCATGTGTGATAGCACGAGTGCAATTGCAATCACGCACAACTCGCTTTTGCACTCGCGCACTAAGCATATCAACATGAAGCATCATTTCATCGTAAATCATGTCGAGAACAAGGATGTTCGCCTGAAAAAGTCCATACGTATATCCACCGGGCCGACATTTTCACCAAGCCTCTCGACACAAAGCAAGAATCAACATGCTAAGAACAGACTGGGAATACTGCAATGGACTCCTGTAAGTAAATTTACCGCTTTTACTCAACAATTGAGGGGGAATGTCAGAAGACCCGTGAATACAAGATTCAACATTAATTATCTCGTACACTCGAAACATCAATACAAGATCAGAGCAAACGAAGGCATATGAATACTACAATTGATGTGTGCAATAATTAAGGGGGAATATCAGTAGGGCCCATGAATACAAAGATTAATCCAACTATTGTCAGTATGGAATTTAAAACCTATTAGTACCTTTTTAAGGGGGAACGTCAGACGACGCGGAGAACAAAGACATACTATAGGATTTCGATTCAAGATATAATATAATATTATTTTCTTTCTAAAATAATTTTTGTCCACGTGCCTGCTTTATGTCAAACGTCATGTTCATTAAATGCCTTACACGACATCTGACAATCAATCTCAAAAGCCGCGATGTTTTCAAATTGTTTATTATTTTTAAACCGCCGTTTTAGGCATTTAGGTATTCAACCTATGTCGAAGTGGGACCCACATTGTATTTTAAAACCTTTTAATGGATTAGCGTGTACTTATACTAAATCCATCCCGACTGCCGATTTCAAAACGGTTCCCATCCCTTAAAATCGACCATTCGTACTGCAAACCCTATTTCGCCGCCCAAGTATAAAAGGATCAGATTCCGCCATTAGAGACTCTTTACGCATTCTGCAATTACAAGAGATCTCAAGCAAACAAATTTACATATTTTCTCGCATATTCACTGCGAATTTCTACTGCTTTTCTTCCACCTTCGCCTTAAGAAAACACCCATGGCTACTCAATCTTCATCCCCCGCTCAAGAAGACCTCCAACATCATTGATGGACGGATCTTCTCGAAACCGTCATCATCGAGCGTATCATCTCTCGAAACCAACGACACCGAACCGTTGGAGTATATCATTACTCGTCGGAACAACAAGGTCTTTATCGCTTCTAAGCAAAACCGCCGAAAATACGACGCTATCCGGTTGAGGAATTCTACTCAACGCCGCCGCTCGCTTTCTCTCACTAGCCTGTGGAGGACATGTTGCCGACATCACCGCAATCCAAGGAGTGCAAATCCGCATAGATAGCGACCTACTGTAAAATCTACAGGCTGCCCGCCGACGGCCTGACCATGGACCAGCTTGAGACGTTTGGGTCTCAAGGGCTGATTACCAAGTTTTATGGACTATTTACCGGGTCCAAAGTGGTTGATATGGTGACAACCACGTGCCACAAGAAAAATTTTCTTCTTCATTTCGTTTATCTCCACGATTTCGCCCAGATCATTGAAAATCGAACCGGCGCGTTCGAGATGTGCACGAATCTAAGGTTCAGAATGATGGTAGCTATCTTGACCTGTGAAAAGGTCAACTGGTGTCAAATCATTTTGAAACGACTTCAGGAAGAGGTGTGCAAACCGGCCACCCAAAAGAAATCATTCGGTTTAATGCTAAACTACATTCTGACAAAGTGCGGAGTCAAGCAATCCGCCGATGCCAAGAAAAACAGCTCACGGATATATTTAGGAGGCGTCAAACCCTCTGCCTATAACCAGAGCACAATGCATGCCAACCACCCGAGAACACGTCACATGCCTATTTCTGACAATCCCAGAGACGAAACAGTGAAGGTCCCTGAATTGGAATCTTCAAAGAAGAAGCGCAAGCGTTCTCACAGCAAGAAGCACTCACGATGAGAAGTCGAAGAAGAGACTCTGAGGCTCTCAAAATCAAAGCCAAACACTCCGAGGATGTCTCGCCCGTGGCGCAACCCATCGATATAGCACCCTGTGGCCCAACCTCGCGAAGAAGTGTCTCCTACCGCATCGACGGTAGATCCCGAGCCCTTGGCGGCTACGACGGATTTAGAGACAAATGCCAACATTCAAGACGTTAGCACGTCACGCCCATTCGAGCCAAAGCTACTTCTCCTCTACGGATTCCACACCCGCACAGATCCAATTTCCTTCGGCACCATCCCCGCAAGGAGTCCATCTTCCGTGCAGATCCCATACTGCACTGGAATCCTCAAACAGCGTCTCCGCACGTGATTCAAGTCCCTCCCTGCACTCAATTATAAATCAAACACTTCTTTCAAGATAAATTGAACAGCGCATTAAAGATTTCTGCAATGGAAAAGCTTTAGGCTAGCTCCGTACGACACTCTGCATAACTAGAGCGAATGGAGCCACGAAGAACGATTTGTCTCCGAAGTAACCGACTCAACCGAAATTGAGGCACCGCCCGATGGGACAACGCTTCTTGCAAAGATCTCATTGAAAGCCACCGTTGCACAAATCCGACGCTTAAGAAAAGGAAAGAAGAAGTCGAGGACTCTCCCATCAATCCAAAAGACGACGACGACCACGACTCGCAGACGGCGGCGACGATGCTCTTCAAGCGTGTCCGAGATTAAGCCGTGAAGAGGTCAAGCCCAAGCCACCTCTCCACCTTAAACGACGAAGGGCCATCTACCCAAGCAAATCCACCTTCGCCACCGCCGAGAACATTCCCGACCAGAGGAATCAGTCCCTCCAGTCGTGGAAGATCAAGAAATTTTGAAACAGGCACCCGAGCCTGTTGCGACCAAAGAAGCCATCCTACAACTCAACAGAGGATTCATCCCGCCGCATCCTTATCTGCCAAGAACCTTCGCCACATGACGCTTCGAACCAACTGCCGCCATTCCACAAGAAGCTACTCCCGCCTCGCAACCTTGGAATCCGAGGACTAGAACGAACCCGAGGATGTCCAACTTACTTCACGTCCATCCGTGAACGTAAGAAGGTTAAATGGTGCCAAGACTTCGCCACTGACTCTCCTATCTCTCGCTGCACGCAAAGAGCGCCCGCAAGCTCTTGGCCTTCGATCAGATTTATCCAAGATGCGATTAACGCTCTCTCTTCCGTAGAAAAGGCTCAATCGATGCACACCTCTGCGATTGAAGAAATGACAACTCTTCAACACGAAGTATCTCGAGTTGTCAAGCATTCATCATCTTGCCGTAAGTGTTCAAGCAAGCCTTGAAAATCATGGAAGATAAACAAGCGCAATTGTGAAGGAGGAAGCTTCAAAACAAGAATTGCTGAAGCCAAGACACTGTGCAATGATAGAGAACGACTCTCGGCTACGTGCGCATGACAAATCCATTCAAGAGATGTCGCATACTCTTTCCTCCCTCGTTGAAAGAATAAACAAGATCGAGACCAAACAGACGCCGCTCTTGAAATCCCGCAAAGTCTTGATGAGGCCAAAAAGGGGGAAGAAGCTCGAGAAGCCGCAAGGAGATTAAGACTGCAACAGAAAGGGAATTTGAGGCTGCTCAAAGCAAGATAGCTGCCGAATTGAACAAGCTAGCACCTCAACCCCAAAGTTTTAGAATTTCGTGCTCCGGACCTGAATTTCATGACCCAAATGTCCCTTGGCAAAATCTTGTTCAAAGACCTTCGGAAATACGTCGCCAACCAACCGCAACCCAACCGCAGAAGAAGTGAAGCACTGGAGGAAGAATGAATCGATGAGATATTTTGTCGACTCATCAGAATCCGCCATCTTCAAAAATTATAAGACATTGGCGGAAGCGCAGACAAATTTTCAAAGATGCTAGAAGAAGGTAAGCTCCTCTCCAAATCGAAATGAAATCAAAGCATAGAAGAGGAGATCGGGTCACCCATCCAGAGGATCGATACTTGCCTTTGATCGTTCTTATGAAGGAAGAGCAATTTACCAAGAACAAGGCAATGATTCACTTCAAAACTGGTGGCGCGGCACCGAGAATGAGCCAGGAAGGAGACCTTGGAGGCATGCGGATCAAAGATGAAGAGCTGAAATTTATGTATATTATTTTTGTTTTTGTAATTTCTATTCAACACAAAGAAACCTTGTACTCAATCTTTTGAATATCAATAAAACAGTTTGTTTGTCTTGAAAGATTACAACTCGTAATCATGTGTTTATGTGTGATTACTTAAATTGTTTGATAGGAATCTCAAGTTAGATAAACTTGATTGAAAAATTAAGCTGTACGAACTAGTCTACGAACAGTTCATAGTTTCAGTTGTGAACTTAGAATACATTGTAAGATTGTGCCTGCGCGCCAATCATAGGTTTAAGTTGTAATAAATCTCAAATCAGATTTAACGTGCTCATGAAAGCAATTTCATTATTGTAGACTAAGTCACTAAGTCGACCTATTGACAAAAGACCAAGAAATCGCCAAGTCATCGAAGAAGAACGCTTCATGAAGAAGGTTTTGGCATCATCAAGAAGACTCAAGAGTTTAAGTTAAGACTTGGCAAATTGTCAAAAAGGGGGAAATTGTTTGGAAAAACAACACCCTCAGACGATTCAATGGATACCCGATCCTCAGACGATTGTTATTTGTTATTGAGAAGGTTTTGACATATATGCCAAATACAAGAAAGGAAAATCAGACGAGGATTCAAGGATTTATCATGTATCAAGACTGCCTCGAATCGGATAAGTGAAGCTCACAAGACAGCAAGAAGACTTGTAAGAAGACCAAGTATGGAAACTGTCTCGATGCCCTAAATACAGTCATTCTCCATACAGTTCACAAAAGGACAAGAAAGAACACAAGTCAAGTTCCGTTGAACAAAGAAGTATTTAAATACTCAAGGATAAAGTATTTAAATATCAGCGCCTTCGATCTTCGTAATCCCGCAAACTGGATCATGTCATATTCCCGTTAAAAGGAAATCTTATTCAAACGGACATCTCAACGGATACTTTCTTCAGAGGCTATATATATCCTTGAAGACATTGAAGATCAGTCACTCACGAAATCTATTGAAGTAACCCAACTTTCAAAGCTATCAAAGTTATCATCTGAGCAAACATATCTCCAGAGCAAACTGCAAGTTAAAACGAAAGAGATATACAGTGCTCAAACATCAAGAACAACTATCATCAGATCTTGATATTCAAAGCTGCTGTTCTTACCTGGTTACCTAACCTTTTACCTCTGTGTAAAAACCGAGCTCTGTGTGAACTCAACAAGTTATTCTGACCTGTGTGGGACGAATAAGGACGAAGCTTTGGAACTGTGTGTGAAGAAGCTAGTCAAGAAGGAAGCTTTAACCAATCTGTGTGAACGGTTGAAAGTGATATTCTTTGTATCAATCTGTGTGAACGATACAAGGATAGGTTTGTTTATAATTACGTAGTTGTGTACGCAGTAATTATTTAATAAACTTTTTACTCCTGTGTGGAGGACCAGTGGACGTAGAGGGGTTTACCTCGAACCACTTAAATTACTGTGTTGTTTACCTTCTGCTTTTACTGTTTGAAATTACTGTGATATATTAAGTATACACCAAATACTCTGTTGCTGTATCCACGGCAATTAACTGTATTCAAGACTTCCGCTACGCACTCAGATTTAGATTCCATACAGTTTGTTGTTTAAACTACTTTTCCAAACTGTATCCAGTATACTTAAGTGGCCAACAGAATTACTCATCAAAACATTACAACCAAACAAGTAAACACTTGCCTAGATACCAACATGACAAAACCAACACCGAACTCATCGCCCTCGTCTACGAGCTCTTCAGCCCGGACTGGACGGAATCTACAACCTTTCACCGTGGCAAAACGATTATACCTATTGGTTAATCAACCTAGAACAATAATCATATCAATAATCGAACCAACTTGGTAACAATGATCATAACATATTCAATCCGGAATTCAACCTCATATCAAGATTCATCTCATCTAAATCAACCACTATCATCACTATGATTTAGAATACCATCTTAAATCGGTTAAACGAATTATCAAATCATCATATTCATCATATGGCCTCAAGAACATAAAGAACTCTATGATTCCATAATCATAATCAACATATTCAAAGCATATCATCATCTTCCTTCAACATAAACCTCATATATCCTCAAGAATCGCGATAACAACATCATAATCATCTTCATACGAATCATTCATCAACTATAACATCAAAATTCCGAAATGAAACGGAGAAATATCCAACATACCTCATAGAATATGGATAATACAAGAAATCACTTCAAGAATCAACAATAGTTCCATAACCAAGCTCTAATTCCATGATTCCAAGCTCACAGTCATGTTAGAAGTGTTTAGAACACTCTTAGAAGTGAAGAGGGACGAGCTGGGGTGGGAGAAATGAGTTTTCTTTCGTGAACAAATGAAAGACCAGCTCTTATTATATAAACTGCGCATCTCGTTACGTACGTAAGTGTCCTTTGTTAACGTACGTAACAACTTTAACGTACGTAATCTAAAATCCATAGCGTACGTAACAAACTCACTGTCTCATTCCGTGAAGTCCATTACGTACGTAACCTATATCATATAACGTACGTAATATACTAGTTGACTTGCTACAGTACAATGGTCGTGTTACGTACGTAACACGTCCTGTATAACGTATGTAACACGTACGTTGACTCACCTGTCAACATCCTCCGCCGAAAGTTTCCGACACAGGGTCCCACCTACCGACCAGGACTCGGTCCTGTCTGATGTTTTCGTTACGTACGTAATACCTTAGCCTTAATGTACGTAACCATGCCAATCTTACGTACGTAAGCTCACCTTGTTAACGTACGTAACAATTCCATACTTAGCCAATTTCAACTGTTACCGCCTGTCTCGACATACCGAAAACACATAATCACTTACTGAATACATATACTGAATCTAATAATATTCTCATACGATATACCTCATATCAAAAGTGCGATGACCTGATGCACGATATCCAATATATAAACGAAAAATATATCCAAAAAAATTGGGGTATTACAGTCACCTGGACTACAATCAATATTGCGCCTACCATAAGAGGCCCGGCCACAGCACCAACCAATGCCGCGACCTCCTCAAACAGCTCTGGAGATTGTTCGAGGAGGGCAAGTTGGACAGCTTATTGGCTTAGCCGGAGCCCCTACCAATCTCTATACACGATCGTCCGAGTCAAACCTCGGCGACCGTCTCTACATGCTTCAATCATAAGAAGGGAACCTCGGAAGTCTCTCCCCGATTTCCCTCCTCATTAAAAAATGGAGGACTCGCTCGCCATCTACAGTTCATCATCTAACATTTTGGACTAAGGCATGAGATCGCCTCCCCCACACAACGTACACCGTCGACGGTCGGCATTTAACATGACGATCCAAGGTGGAAGAGTGTAGCCATGGTCCTGATGGTCGATGGAACCGACTGCTTAGGCCATGCAAGGTCCCTTTGGGCCAAGATCGCCCGCCCTTCGTTTAAATACGAGGCCGGCGTAGTTTGAGGGCCCTCCAAAACTAATCAGTGGACATGATCGCCCGCCCTCAAAGGTTCATCATTTAACGTGGTGAACTCGGACAATACGACGCCTCACTACCCCCGTCTCAATGTACATCGTCGAGGGTCGTCATTTTCATGGCGGGCCGAGGTGGAAGCAGAGCTAACAAGCCGTGGAAGTGGAGTTGATTAATCCGACGACGCCCAGCGCAAGGACTCCTCCAGACCAAGACCGCACGCCCTTCGTTTAAATACGAGGCGAGGCGCAGCCTAACGGAGGACCCTCACAATAAAATGAGTCACGAGACAGACAATGTCATTCGCGCACAAGAAATGGTCATGGAGTCAGTCCATCGAACTCCGCGATCGTGCACGGTTCCTCAAGACGAACGACCGTCCTCGAGGATTCGACAAATTTGAAGACCGCTCACTCAACGATTTATTTTCATCCCCTTACTCTCACTAAGTGAATAAAAACAAGGGGGAAGAGTGCGGACTACCTATACGACGATCGTCCCTATCCAATCACATATGGAGATCGCCATTTTCCAGATGTTGTGCAGCGATCGAATTTGTTGTAAAAGTTATCTATATGAGTTTATGAATTCACGTAGACCTACACCTGCAACGATCTCTCCTCACACATTTGTACAAAGTCAAACAAAAGACTCAAAAATAGCAATCATTCAAATGATAGATCGAAGAACCAAACAGTCGTTTCATTGATTGAAGTTAGGAAGTACATACATGGTCGCCCAAAAGCATAAATACTACAAAAAGAAAGCTACAAAACTACGAGACAAAAAGCTAAAGCAAACAAGAGTGAAGAGCCTCAGGCCCCCGCCTGGCCTTCGCCTTCAACCGCCGGATCGACCTGCGGCCCTTCCCCAGCTTCCGGAGCGGCCTCCCCGTCCTCCGGAGCGTCAGGATGAACGAAGTTCGCCGGAGTCGGATACCAGCTCAAATCCACGCCAAGCTCCGAGAGATCCAAAATCGGCAAGGAGAAAGCAGGATGGAGAGGATGCTCCAGCGCATACGCCTTGAAATTCTCAGCAAGAGGGCCGACCTCCAGCCCTCCCTTCTTAGCAGCTCGGATCGAGTCAGCGAACGCCATATAATAGGCAAACTCGCTGACAAACTCAAAGTTAAGAAAAGGATTGGCCTTGGTCGCCTCTACCTCCTCTTTCAGCTCCGCCATCGCCTGTTGCGATCCTTGGAGCTCGGCCTCCCTCGCAGAGATCTTCTCCCTCGACTCCGCCAGCTCGCTAGTTAGTCGAGCGACGGTCACCTTCAGTCGATCGGCCTCCATCTCAGCGGCCTTCTGCAAGCGTACGGCATTTGTCATTCGGTCCCGGAATCGGTCAACCGTCAACCGAGACATTTCGGCATCCTTCCTCGCCAGCTCAAGCTCTTGGCTCGCCCGCTTAGCTGCCTCCAAAGAGTCCTTCTCCATTACCAAAATATTGTCAGCGAACTCGGTGTTCTCTTTCCAAGCCGCCTCGAGATCCGCCTGCAGGCGAATAGTGGAAGGACGCCCCTCAAATTTGTAATACCCGTGATTTCGATTTCCGGTAATTTCTTTTTTTTCGGCGGAAGTCCATTTTGACGACTCGCTCATGACCGTTTCGACATTCTGAGAATGATTAATTCTGCACTTTTTGTCATCCGAGTTCGTTTCCGTGTCGTTTTGTTGAGTTCCGTGCTTTTTAGCGGTTTTTCCGCACTTGAGTTCGATTCTTGCGAATCTCGTCCGAAACTGTTGTTTTGACTTTCTCGTAATTTCATTTAATGTTAATATTCATGTTGCGAGCTTTGGCTTGGTGTTTCGATCACGTATCGTGATTTTCGGGCGTTTTGGGCCATTTTCGTAATTTCCCAAAGTTTGGGGTAATTACTTTCCGTTGTCGAATTTCGAGCCTTCGGGTGGTCGGAATCGTGTGTTCTCTTAGTGCTCGGATTCTTCTTTGCGAGTACTTCGTAACCGTATCTTCGATTCGTACTCAGGTTCGGGTTTCGGGGTCGTTCGGGCCGTCGGAGTTGGTCCCGGCCGAGTCATGGCCGGGCATGCTCGGGCGAAGCCACCGCCGAGTAACGTGCGAGTGATCGGCGATTCGTCGTAAGGCCGGTTACGAACTTAAGTCCCAGTCCGGTAACGTATGTAACGCTTCCGGCATTTCCAGGCAGTGAGTTCGGCCATGGCCGGTTACGTACGTAAGCCATGGCCGGTTACGTACGTAACCCGGCTGGCAGTCGGCCTATTTAAGGCCTGGCAGCGTTTTTCTTCAGCCATTTCTCACTCATTTTCTTCCCTTCCGCGTCTGGAGATTATTTCATCATGGAGAGATGTTGTTGGACAATAAATCCATGAAGTTTTGAGGTTCATATCATCAATCATCCATCCTATAACATCCTCCGATTTACCGAATCAGGTCAGATTTCCTAGAAATCTAGTTTTGGGGAATTTGGGTATTTTGGTTGTTTTCGTCCGATTAATCCGTTTTAACTTAGGATTATGATGTATTGATGAATATTTAGTTGTATTATATCTTTTTCATTGTTATTCCATGGTTGGATCGTATCGATTTGTTATTTGGGTCGAGTTCTTGACCGACGCCTTGAAGGTGTTCGGTAAAATGTCTTAGAGGGGTTTTCGGGCGTTCTACGATTATTCTTCCTCGTATGATCGATGATTTATTGATTATATATTGTTTGGGTCTAGTTTCTTACGAAGAAACCGAGTTGAACCCTTCCGTTCGTTGTCGTCTTTCTTTTCGATTGCATCGGGCGTTTCGAAGCTTTCCGGTTGAGCCGTCTTCGTCGGGATACTTGCGTGCCGATTTTGAGGCAAGTACCTTGTCCATATAATTCTTGTTTTGTGGATACGATAATTAGTGATCGTCTAAATGTGGTTGTTTGGTCGTTTGAATCGAACTTTCAAAAGATTCGGTTTAGCCTTGTTAAAGGCTTGCTTTCAAAACGCGTGTGTTTTGTGAATGGTGTGGTTTGAGAATGACTATGTGAACTCTATGGATATGTTTGGTGTTGATGTTGCACTTGGTATTGCGTGTGGACGTATATTATTTCATTTCGGTGCGTTGTGGTTTGACGTGGTGTTTTGCTAAGTGTTGATGCCTCTGGATGAATTATTTGGATATCTTTGTTGCATTGTGATATGTGTGTGATTGTGTGAATGTGGGCGGGGCCTACGGTGGCACATGGCATGTGATCATGTGGCCAGGATGCAACAAGCGATTGATCCAACCGTGAGAGCCTAAGGAAAACTACGGTGGCACATGGCATGTGATCATGTGGCCAGGATGCAACAAGTGATTGATCCAACCGTGAGCGCCAAAGTTAATCTACGGTGGCACATGGCATGCGATCATGTGGCCAGGATGCAATAAGTGATTGATCCAACCATGAGATGTTGTGAATTGTTTCGCTAGCCAGCTCGGGAGGGTCCTTCGAGGCCTCGGGTGGGATGTCTGTGGTAGCGTCCCGGTCCTAGGCGATGCGCGTGCGTGATTATGTTTCGTTGATTTTATGTCCGTTGAGGACACGTGATGTTGGACTCTGGCCCTGTGAATTGTTGTCGGTTTCCTATTTGCGAAAATAAAACCTTTGGGCTGTGACCCTGTTGATTTTGGAAAGAGAAGGATTTGATAATCCTAATTTGTTTTCTATTAAAACACCCGAGGGTATTTTAAACCATTTTGCAAACCATTCTAGTTATTTGTGATCTTTCGGATTTGGAAAGTTTTACTCAAATTCTTGTCTCGGGAAGTATTCGTTTCGTGGTATTTTAATCTTTAAGGATTCCTGGTTATTGTTATTCGTGGAACTTGAATTATATGGCTCGTATTTGCACTTTGTATTTGCACTAGCAAAACAGTGGAGTTTTGCTAACCCCCGAGTATTCGGGGGGTGGATGTCTATTTTTGCATTCAGGTTTTGGAGCATAGCACAGGGTCGGCACGAAGGATGATGAAAGATGAACGATACTAATCACACGAGGATCCATTGCTGTCGTATTGGTCTAGTTGTATTTTCTTTTCCGCTGCAGTATCTTTTCCCCGTTGTACGGGAGTTTATTGTATTTTGACCCCTGCGTGGGTAAGTATTTGGAATTGAGTTGTATGTTATTATTGAAAGACCAAATCGGTCTACTGAGTCATTTTAGCCTTAAAGGCGATGTTTAGATGTTTGATTTTTAGTTATCAGCCTGGTAGATCCTCGAGGAGAGGGTCTACGGCGTGTAATATCCCTGAGTGGATTGGGGGTGTTACAGAATGGTATCGGAGGTTAGGTTGTGGAAACCTAGGCTGTCGGGTCAGTGGTGTCTATTGAGTTTTTGTCTCGTCGGATTTTATCTGACTGAGTCGTGTCGCGACGCGTCGTCTGAGTTGGTTTGTTGTGATTAGTATCGTGGGGCGATCATCATCTTCGTGCGACCTGTGGATGTAAGTCTCCCTTCTTTGTGTTGTGCCTCGTGTGACACGAGCTATTTTTTGATTATGAGTTAATTGACGGAATCCTCTTATGGATTTTGATTTCGTGATACGTGATTATTTGACTCCCATTTTTCGTTCATATGAGGAGTAGTGTTGCTGTCTTGTGCATGTTTGACTTTATTTCTTTTATCCGCTGCGTGAGTTCTTCTGTAATGGCTTTCGGTATTTTACCGACTGAGTTTTATTTTGAAAACCGATTCCCTTAACCGAGTTTGTGGCATTATGGCCTTGATCGTTCTGGCGAAATTCTTATGACGGTATTTAGTATTTTCTAAATGACTTTTGTAAGTTTTTGAAATAATACCGTCATCAGCCTTTTGGCATTTTTGTAAATAGTTTTTAGCCTGGTGGGTTCCGACGCGGGGCCCACGGAGTGTAATATTCTCGGGCTGAACTGGGGGTGTAATATTTCCGTGTAATTACCTGAAATTTTTGGGCATTCTAGCCCATTGAATTATTTTTGAAAACCTTGAGTATCTTAGAAAATTAAAATTCGAGACGTACTTTTAAAACGAATTATTTTCTCGTGGTACGTCCAAGGTGCCACAATATATTTCAAAATTCTTCTAACTCGAGGACCAAAATATTTTGAGATATTTTCAAATGTTTTATAAACACTTTTACTTAGACCCGAGGGTCGGATATTCTGAAAGTCTTTCACTAAGAGAAGGTGTCCTCATTTTTGTTCAAACGCAAGATGATTTTCAAAGTCTCGATAATGGTGTTTGTACTACTTTTTGTAAAAAGATACTCAAGATCAACTGTTGTTTCCAAACTGTTTTCAAAAGGTGGTTTTCGTTTTTAAAACCTATCATTCCTGTTTGCGGACCGAAAATGCGTGTATGGTTTTCGAACTTTCGTTACGGTGTTAACCCCGAATTGTAATTGAATTGGTGGCGTGAACGTTGAGTGTCGTCCGCCACGCATATGTTTTGTTAGCCCGTTGTGGGAGGTGTGATGACGATCTTTAATGTTGTCATTTCGTGGTGGCTTGCGTGTTATCGCACCTGTGTGAGCTGTTAAAGCTTGGAATTTTATGCGTTTATGCACATTGGTGATCGTTTCATGATGTTTATGGTTGTGTGCTGGCTATTGTTTAAGCCGTTGTAATCGTCGAACGATGCCGTTGTTGTGATTTTTGTATGCGCTGATATGTTATGCTGAGTTGGCATCTCCGGTATGTTGTTTTGCGGTGTTAGTTCCATTGTATCTAGCATCTGTATTTTCGGTATGCCAGGCCGAGACGTTTCGACCGTGATGTGCCGGGGCATGCACGTGTAAATTGTCCTTCTCGTCAGTAACACATTTCAAGTGTGGACTCGAGGGACACCGAATTCAGTTTTGCGAATTGGCTACCGAGACTTTCGGAGTTCGCGCTTCAGCACAGTCATCGGAATCGGATTTGAGAGGCCTTTGAAAGATGTTTCTGTCAGTTGCTTGTTGTGTTGTCACCTTGATTTCGTGTTGTGAGTTTCGGGAATGACACTTCTTTTAGAAGGGGTCGAATATAATACCCGTTTTATTTTTGGACTCCTGCTTTTCCTCTTTCTCAGGTCTATCGGCTCGCTCGTGTTCGTTGATACTTTCTGAACTTGTTCTGTATTTCGGTTTCGTCGTTCGAACGAGCTGTGATCTTGTTTTGGGTCAATCTGGTTATCGCTGTGACTTTTTCGAGTTCGGTTAGATTCTTGTGAACCTTGTTCGGAAGTGACATCATTTGGTTTTACTAGTTCTCTTATTCGAAGTGGATTAGATTTTGAACTTCTATATTTTCGACTCTGTCGACTCGTTTATGTTCGTTAACATTTTTTGAGCTTGCCATATCCCTTGCTTTTATTGATCGAACGAGTGTGGTGTTTCGAAATTACTCGTTTGTCGTTGTGACTTTTCAATTGCTATTCCCTTTCCTATGGATCTTATGTGAATCACATCTTGTTGCTTTTATCGGATCATATATTGTCTCGAGCCGAGACGTGAGCCTGAGAGTTGTTGTTTGAATTTTATTATTCTTCGTGATTCGAACATGATTGTTCGATTTTTGTTGTCTCGACCGTTGTAGTTCGATCATTTGATTGTTCGGTTTTTGTTGATCTCGTTTCGTGATTGTTGAGCGTTCAGACTCCTTCCTAATTTCCTTATATTCGGGAAATTTGTCTCGTTTTCGATCTTCCAACCCTTGAGCGGTGGAATTCCGTATTTCTTCAGCAATTGGCTCACGTTTTGATTGATGTACCGTTGGGGTGGTCAATCATATTGATTTTCGTTCGTTGTGTTTTGTGATTGTTCGGATAATCGACTTGGTTGTATTACCTGTTTGATGACGCTTTTCACTTGTTGGTTTTATTATTTCTCTATCGGTGGCGTTGTGTTGGTCGTCGTGGAGCGTGTTTTCACGCCGTATGTTCCGTTGCATTTCTTGCAACATTTCGCCGTCGGGCGCGAGTTTTCGGTTTTCGGGTATCTCGTCGAGTTTTCCTGACAGTGGATATTGCTTCTCCCTACTTATTTTAAGTTTCGGGACGAAACTTCTTTTAAGGAGGGTAGAATGTAATACCCGTGATTTCGATTTCCGGTAATTTCTTTTTTTTTGGCGGAAGTCCATTTTGACGACTCGATCATGACCGTTTCGTCATTCTGAGAATGATTAATTCTGCACTTTTTGTCATCCGAGTTCGTTTCGGTGTCGTTTTGTTGAGTTCCGTGCTTTTTAGCGGTTTTTCCGCACTTGAGTTCGATTCTTGCGAATCTCGTCCAAATCATTGTTTCGACTTTCTCATAAGTTCATTTAATGTTAATATTCATGTTGCGAGCTTTGGCTTGGTGTTTCGATCACGTATCGTGATTTTCGGGCGTTTTGGGCCATTTTCGTAATTTCCCAAAGTTTGGGGTAATTACTTTCCGTTGTCGAATTTCGAGTCTTCGGGTGGTCGGAATCGTGTGTTCTCTTAGTGCTAGGATTCGTCTTTGCGAGTACTTCGTAACCGTATCTTCGATTCATACTCAGGTTCGGGTTTCGGGGTCGTTCGGGCCGTCGGAGTTGGTCCCGGCCGAGTCATGGCCGGGCATGCTCGGGCGAGCCACTGGCCGAGTAACGTGCGGTAGTGATCCGCGATTCGTCGTAAGGCGATTACGTCGTAAGGCCCTGGCCGTAACGTATGTAACGCTTCGGCATTTCCAGCGATGAGTTCGGCCATGGCGATTCGTCGTAAGCCATGGCCGATTCGTCGTAACGGCCGTGATCGGCTATTTAAGGCACGGCGTTTTCTTCAGCCATTTCTCACTCATTTTCTTCCCTTACGCATCTGGAGATTAGTTCATCATGGAGAGATGTTGTTGGACAATAAATCCATGAAGTTTTGAGGTTCATATCATCAATCATCCATCCTATAACATCCTCCGATTTACCGAATCAGGTCAGATTTCCTAGAAATCTAGTTTTGGGGAATTTGGGTATTTTTGTTGTTTTCGTCCGATTAATCCGTTTTAACTTAGGATTATGATGTATTGATGAATATTTAGTTGTATTATATCTTTTCCATTGTTATTCCATGGTTGGATCGTATCGATTTGTTATTTGGGTCGAGTTCTTGACCGACGCCTTGAAGGTGTCCGGTAAAATGTCTTAGAGGGGTTTTCGGGAGTTCTACGATTATTCTTCCTCGTATGATCGATGATTTATTGATTATATATTGTTAGGGTCGAGTTTCTTGCGAAGAAACCGAGTTGAACCCTTCCGTTCGTTGTCGTCTTTCTTTTCGATTGCATCGGGCGTTTCGAAGCTTTCCGGTTGAGCCGTCTTCGTCGGGATACTTGCGTGCCGATTTTGAGGCAAGTACCTTGTCTATATAATTCTTGTTTTGTGGATATGATAATTAGTGATCGTCTAAATGTGGTTGTTTGGTCGTTTGAATCGAACTTTCAAAAGATTCGGTTTAGCCTTGTTAAAGGCTTGCTTTCAAAACGCGTGTGTTTTGTGAATGGTGTGGTTTGAGAATGACTATGTGAACTCTATGGATATGTTTGGTGTTGATGTTGCACTTGGTATTGCGTGTGGACATATATTATTTCATTTCGGTGCGTTGTGGTTTGACGTGGTGTTTTGCTAAGTGTTGATGCCTCTGGATGAATTATTTGGATATCTTTGTTGCATTGTGATATGTGTGTGATTGTGTGAATGTGGGCGGGGCCTACGGTGGCACATGGCATGTGATCATGTGGCCAGGATGCAACAAGCGATTGATCCAACCGTGAGAGCCTAAGGAAAACTACGGTGGCACATGGCATGTGATCATGTGGCCAGGATGCAACAAGTGATTGATCCAACCGTGAGCGCCAAAGTTAATCTACGGTGGCACATGGCATGCGATCATGTGGCCAGGATGCAATAAGTGATTGATCCAACCGTGAGATGTTGTGAATTGTTTCGCTAGCCAGCTCGGGAGGGTCCTTCGAGGCCTCGGGTGGGATGTCTGTGGTAGCGTCCCGGTCCTAGGTGATGCGCGTGCGTGATTATGTTTCGTTGATTTTATGTCCGTTGAGGACACGTGATGTTGGACTCTGGCCCTGTGAATTGTTGTCGGTTTTCTATTTGCGAAAATAAAACCTTTGGGCTGTGACCCTGTTGATTTTGGAAAGAGAAGGATTTGATAATCCTAATTTGTTTTCTATTAAAACTCCCGAGGGTATTTTAAACCATTTTGCAAACCATTCTCGTTATTTGTGATCTTTCGGATTTGGAAAGTTTTACTCAAATTCTTGTCTCGGGAAGTATTCGTTTTGTGGTATTTTAATCTTTAAGGATTCCTGGTTATGTTATTCGTGGAACTTGAATTATATGGCTCGTATTTGCACTTTGTATTTGCACTAGCAAAACAGTGGAGTTTTGCTAACCCCCGAGTATTCGGGGGGTGGATGTCTATTTTTGCATTCAGGTTTTGGAGCATAGCACAGGGTCGGCACGAAGGATGATGAAAGATGAACGATACTAATCACACGAGGATCCGTTGATGTCGTATTGGTCTAGTTGTATTTTCTTTTCCGCTGCAGTATCTTTTCCCCGTTGTACGGGAGTTTATTGTATTTTGACCCCTGCGTGGGTAAGTATTTGGAATTGAGTTGTATGTTATTATTGAAAGACCAAATCGGTCTACTGAGTCATTTTAGCCTTAAAGGCGATGTTTAGATGTTTGATTTTTAGTTATCAGCCTGGTAGATCCTCGAGGAGAGGGTCTACGGCGTGTAATATCCCTGAGTGGATTGGGGGTGTTACAAAATTCCTGCGCAGCCTCGGCAGCCATGGTCGCCGTCTGGAGAGAAAGGGCGAGAACAGCCTGCATTGTACTCTCAGATCGCTGACGAGCGATCGCATCTATATCGGTCGTCCAGGCCTTCGGTAGAGCAGAAACGGCTCGGTTGACGTATTGCGGGATGTCACAGGACTGGCGAGGAGATCGGCTCGCTAAGAAATCCAACACCATCGACGGGCAAGATGGATCTGTGCGACGGATCCTGCATCAAAACAACAAAATTAGCACATCTCCCACGCAAATGACAAGTTTCAACTCAGCAAGCAAAGTCTACCTCTCGGCTCTCTCAGGATCGCGACCGAAGTATGGCTTCCCGTGAGGGGTCTCAGGTTCGGCGATCGCCATCTGCCGCAGGAAAGCCGCAGAGGGAGCTGGCTCATTCTCCGGAGGAACAACGGTGATTGGAGGCGCAACGATTGGCACCTCGCTAGCAGGGGCAGAAACTGGAGTTTCTCCCGACCTCTGCCGTTTGCGATTCATCCGAAGCCCCTCCTCCCGAACTTCCTCCTCAGCTACGATCGGCTCCGCATGAGGCTCCACCTCCGGGATGATAGGTAACGCCACAGGAGGAGCCCGTGATGATTTCATTTGACGGAGATGACCCAGAACTCCAGGGTTCGACATAGCAATCTCCGGCGGGGGCTCCACAAAGCGAGGAAAACGAACCTCTACAAATGAGAGCAATCAAGCCACAGTTAGTCATATTCCTCCAAAAGGACGATCGCCCAGCAAATGGAGATCGTAGAAATTCATACCTGAGACCGAGAGATGTCTCGGAAAACGGAACAGGCGAGCGGACAACCAACGACTCTCCTTATTGATCCGGCTAGCGTTCAGGTCGTCGTCTGACAAACTTCGTATCCGCTCCCAGATGACCAGGAAATCAAAAGGCAACTCCTCGATCGCCGGAATGTGGAAACCTGCAAAAACAAATTCAAATTAGATCAGTTCAGAACATGTCCGAACTAAGGGAGAGTTTGAACCCTTACCGGGATTTCTCTCCCGAAAACCATGGGAATCTCCAGCTCGCCAGTGGGATTGTTGCTCGCTGAGGCTTTCCAGGCACCGGCGACCCAGAACCATTTCACCGGATCGCCCCGCGCCTTGTTCAGGACTCCAAGGATCACCCGACCGGATCGGCCTTGTATATGATAGCCTCCGACCGACCCTTTCTGAACCGTCAGCTTGAACAGGTGGTTCATCTCCGACGGCGAAGGGAGGCGGTACAGTCGATGACCACCGAACAAGGTAAGGGTACAAATTATCTGGAGCCAAGCATTTGGCGTCAGCTGGAGAGGCGCCACGTTCCAGGCGTCCAGCAGATGGGAGACAGCGAACGACAAAGGAAATCGCAACCCTACCTTCATGATCGCTTCATTCACAGCGACCATCCCCTCCGGAGGCTAATCGGCTCTCTCATTCTCGGCCGGCACAAAGAGATCCACGTCTGAAGGGATATGTGTAACACCCCCAAGACATTTAGGGCATATTACAGTGCCGTGGACCCCACACTGTGGAATCCACCAGGCTAACGTACCAAACATGACATACGACAACGACAAACCATCATAAACAAAACGACAAGCTAAATAAAAGACTATAACCGACAAATAAAATTCTGTCATCAAATCCATTTCCCAAACGGGGACACAATAGTAACAAGTTTAAATAGGAAGTACTCGAGTACTTAAACCCATTTTATGATACATAATCCCAAAATCAGACATCAATAATAACCGACGGACATAACTCCGGAAATCAAATACTGGACAATATCATGCTTGCCCATCATCCTCATACAGCTCGGGTGCTCGCTTATCCCCACGATCAGTACCTAAAATACAAAAAGTATTTCCCCCATTTAAGGGGTTAGCGACAACTGCTAGTGCAAGTACAATCCATTTGAACTACATTCTAATCAGATGAATATATGCGCCAAAAAGTCATTTTAGAAAACATTTTATATTCCAGAATATTTATGATGTACAAACACAAAACACATTATCTCCAACAAATCATAATTCAAAGTTAACCGTTGGCACGAGACTCACGGCCACCGTACCCCGCAGAGCCCCGTCGGACATCCCTGGGTGGCTAACCACAGTTCACGATACGCACACTCACGACAATACGTATCCCTAGAGGCCCCGTCGGACCATCCCTAGGTGAACATACATATAACCATCCACAACAACCACGATACAGCCATAATTCAAATACTAGAACATGTAAACAAATGTAAAGTACTTGCCTTTGAGACATTCTTGAAGACACGGAAGTGAAACGCGACTACGAACGGTCCGGGTGGAAAGCGACGGTTCCTAAACGAAGGATCAACATAGTTCAGTCCCAACGGACAATAATACTCTAATGGAAAACACCCATAACCCCGATTACATAATACGACAATGGACGATCAATTGATACGGGCGAGGGTTTACGCAAAATCTCCCTGTATTGATAATTCGCAGATTAAAATCAAGGAAATTGGATTTGGAATCACTCAATAATCACAATCGGTGAAGAATATCATAACATACTGGAATAAATCGGTTCCAATTAGCAAAACCCGGAAAACCCCCCAAATTTGACGAGTTAGGGTTCTAGACGAAAGTACCTTGATTTTGGATGATGAATGACGATTATGCTGATGATAATATGTTAGCACGACTCTACGGTGATGGAATTTGAAGAGAACTCCGAATAGAACCGGTGGAAATTGTCTCTGAGGTCGCACGTCGAAGAAACGAAGAGAAAAGAAATAAACTGTTGTTCTGAAACTGTCCGCTGACTTATATTCAGTGGAGTTAGCGCACGCTAACCGTCGTATGTAGCGCGCGCTAACGGGGCCTTGACAGGTCCAGTGGCTACTGCCACCCTTCGTTAGCGTACGCTAACTGCACATCGGTAGCGCACGCAAGGGAACAGGGGTAGCGTGCGCTACCTACACGCAGCGATTGGCCGCTGCGATGTCACATCGGCCCGATGAAGCTGCTGCCGAGGGTATAAAACACGAAACGCACGACGAGACCAGAATCTAGGAACATAGACGCGAAGCATACAAGACGACGGAGCTAAGCGCTGAAAGAAAACACAATTCCAACCACCGGAGGGTCCGTAATGCGACAACGAAACTAAGATTCCCTAAACAATTAGGAAATTACAAAAATGGCCCAAGTGCCCGAAAATCACGAAACGACGTCGGATTTACCAACCAAAAGTCTACACATGACCAACTCAACCATACGAACTTGTACAAACCAAGAAACAACGAAAACGAATGAGTTTTACAAGAATCGAACATTCATACGGCAAAACATGCCATAAAACGAAATTACGTGAAAACATCATCAAAACTCATCCAAATGGAAAAACTCCAGAACAAAATAGATTCAAAATGTCGAAACAGTTGCAAGCGAGTCGATAAAAATAGACATACACCAAAAATGGAAACTGCTAAAAATGGAAAAATTACGGATATTACATTCTCCCCCTCTAAAATAAAGTTTCGTCCCGAAACTTAAGAATCAAAAAGCTCGGGGTATCTCGAACGCATATCCTCCTCTAGCTCCCACGTCGCTTCTTCTACTCCGTGCCTCGACCATTGCACCTTAACCAAAGGAATGGTTTTGTGCCTTAACTGCTTGTCACGACGCTCCAAAATTCTGACGGGTCTCTCTTCAAACGTAATATCCTTCTCGATCTCCACGTCCCCAAAGTCAATAATGTGGGATGGGTCCGGAACGTACTTCCTCAACTGGGAAACGTGAAATACGCTATGAACATGACTCAGCGACGGAGGTAACGCCAAACGGTACGCTAACTCACCGACTCTCTCTAATACCTCGAAAGGTCCAATATATCTCGGGCTGAGTTTCCCCTTCTTTCCAAAACGGAAAACCCCTTTTGTCGGAGACACTCTCAACAGAACATGATCTCCCACTTCAAACTCCAAAGGTCTATGCCTAATATCCGCATAAGACTTTTGTCGACTCTGAGCAGCCAACATCCTCTTTCTAATCAATTCAACTTTCTCCCTCGTCTCCAACACAAGGTCCGGCTCGGTGCCAACCAAATCGGACGGCTCATCCCAACATATCGGTGATCGGCAACGTCGGCCATAAAGTGCCTCATATGGTGCCATCTTAATCGACGTGTGCCAGCTATTATTATAAGTAAACTCAATTAAAGCCAAATGATCCTCCCAGTCACTACTCCAATCTAACGCACACGCACGCAACAAATACTCGAACGTCTGAATGGTACGCGTTGGATGCATCGATGCAGGGATGGAACGAAGTGCTCAAACGCAACTGTGTCCCTAATGCCTTATGTACCGCCTGCCAAAAATGCGATACAAATCGGCCATCTCTGTCTGAAATAATGGTCCTCGGCGTACCATGAAGCCTCACTATCTGAGTGATAAAAATATGAGCCAACTTTTCTGGACCCCAAGTATCCCTGATGCCCAGAAAATGTGCCGACTTAGTCAGTCGGTCTACAATCACCCATACCATATTCATCCATACCATATTCATACCAGTCTTCGTCCTCGGTAAACTCGTGACAAAATCCATAGAGATGTCCTCCCACTTCCATTCCGGAACGGGAAGTGGTTTCAATAATCCGACTGGCCGCTGATGCTCAATCTTGACTTGCTGACAAGTCAAACACTTAGCTACAAACTGAACTACCTCCTTCTTCATGTCGTTCCACCAGAAATTCTTCCTCAGATCTTTATACATTTTACTCGAGCCCGGATGGACTGAGTAAGGTGACGCATGAGCCTCTCGCATAATGCTCTGTCTCAATTCCGAGTCGTTCGGAACACACAACCGACCTCGAAATCTCAACACACCGTCCTCATGAATAACGAATCCCGGGGCTTTCCCCTTCCCTACACTCTCTCGAAGCTGAATAAACATCGGGTCCTCTAACTGTCCCGACTTAATGTCCTCGACCAGAGATGAAGAAATCTCAAGAGTACGCAACTGCCCGGAACTCTCTGGCAGTACAATCTCAATGCTCAACCTCATAAACTCTCGCTGAAGTCCCGACTGGGCCGTGAGTAACTCAAGCGCCCGAAGCGATACCGATTTTCGGCTCAAGGCATCTGCTACCACATTAGCCTTGCCCTGATGATAAAGGATCTCGAGATCGTAATCCTTAATCAACTCCAACCATCTCCTCTGTCTCATATTAAGTTCCTTCTGCGTGAAAATGTACTTTAGGCTCTTATGATCGGTGAAAATCTGACACGACGAGCCATACAAGTAATGACGCCAAATCTTCAACGCAAATACAACTGCGGCCAACTCAAGATCGTGCGTAAGGTAATTCAGCTAAATGCGGTTTTGGTGACGGAAGCATAGGCAATCATCCTCCCGTGCTGCATAAGTACGCATCCGAGCCCTTGGCCCGAAGCATCACTAAAAACTGAGAAACCATCATTACCACTTGGTAAAGCCAAAACGCGAGCGGTCGTCAACCGCTTCTTCAACTCCTCAAAACTATTCTGCCTCTCATCGGTCCACACAAACTTCTCTCACTTCTGTAACAAATGAGTCAGCGGTCGGGCGAGCTTAGAGAACCCCTCGACGAATCTGCGGTAATACCCGGTTAATCCCAGAAAACTGCGGACTTCTTTCACGTTCTTGGGCGGCGCCCAATCCAACACTGCCTCTACCTTATGTGGGTCCACACGAACACCCTCGGCCGAGATTACATGACCGAGAAACATAACCTCCCGTAACCAAAACTCGCACTTTGAGAACTTCGCAAAAAGATGTTGAGTTCTCAAAACGTCTAACACAATATGTAAATGACGGGCATGCTCCTCCTCGTTCCTCGAGTAAATCAGAATATCGTCGATAAAGACGACTACACATTTATCGAGGTACTCGATAAAGACTTTGTTCATAAGCTGCATGAACACGGCTGGGGCGTTGGTTAGCCCAAAAGGCATAACCACAAACTCGTAGTGTCCGTATCTCGTCCGAAAGGCCATCTTCGGAATGTCGGTATCCTTCACTCGGAGCTGATAATACCCCGACCTCAAATCAATCTTCGAAAATACAGTTTCCCCTTGCAACTGATCAAACAAATCATCAATCCTCGGGAGCGGATACTTGTTTTTGATGGTCACTTTGTTCAACTCTCGGTAGTCGATACACAAACGAAGTGACCCATCCTTCTTCTTCACAAACAGGACCGGTGCGCCCCAAGGTGAAGCACTCGGTCGAATATACCCCATGTCTAGCAATTATCCCAACTGTTTCTTCAACTCAAGCATCTCGGCAGACGCCATACGGTATGGCGTCTTAGAAATCGGGGCTGCCCCCGGCTCTAAATCGACGGTAAACTCAACTTCTCGATCCGGCAAACCGTAACTAAATGCGGAAAAACATCAGGATACTCACACACTACCGGAATAGACGAGAGCTCGACTCCCCCTTCTTCCGATCTCAAAGCGTAACACCAATAGCACGTGCAACCTCCTCGAAGGAGTCTCGCCGCCCTCAAGGCGCTGATCAGTAATCTCTGGCTACTCCGCTTACGCCCCACAAAAGAATGCTCAGTACCATCAGAGGCTAACATCGAAACAGTCCTCGTTCTATAATTCATGATCGCTCCATGACGGTCCAGCCAATCCTCACCTAGAATCAAATCCTCATCTCTAATATCCACCGCAATCAGATTAGAAGGCCAAACCCTCCCCGCGATATTTACTGGAAAATCCCTAATCTCACGATCCCCCACGATGCTATCCCCGCTAGGAAGTTTAACAACAAAAGGCTCACAAGCAACAAGGCAATCAATATGCAGACGACGCACACAGTCCATAGATATAAAAGAATGCGTAGCACCAGAATCGAACAATACGGAAACAGGGTGATCAAGGATGTGGACGGTACCTGTAGCCACCGTCGCGTCGGAATCCCCTTCTCATCTCATCTCGTACACTCGGGGCGGAACAGTCCCCGCACTAGAAGCTCCCCCTCTAGAAGGCTGACCACGTCCTCGACCTCTACCAAAACTCTGCTTTGTGAGAGCGTCGGTGCCCGATTCACACTCGGCTCTCCATGGTGGCCGACATCGAGTAATCGGAGCCAGCCGCATCCGTACAAAACTTAGCACGATGACCCATACGACCACAAGCAAGACACTGAATCGGAGGCCTATCACACTCACTCATCATGTGGCCGGGCAGCGGTTGAAGCACTTAGGACCACGAACGGAACCGGCGGAGCGGACCTAGAACCGTTTCCTCGACCAGCGATGGCGGCCCGGCTCCCGAAGACTCGCGAACAGGCCAGGCCTTCGGATACCCTCCCTACTAGCCTCCCGAACCGACCGAGGTCTTCGCTTCTTTCCTTCAGTGCCGTCTCTGCCATGAAAACGACATCTCGTAAGCCATCGCTTTATTCTGATATTCCTTCAAAGTCGTGCACCCCAGACCAGACATGTAGTGGCGCACCCTCGATTTCATCCGCATATCAAAGTGGCGGATCTTATCAAGCTCATCGCGGACTTGGTTTCTCACATAATGTAACTGTTGATTGTAGTCTTTGATAGCTTGAGACATAGGAACATGTTGGGGTTTAGCCTCAAAGAAGGCTCGGATTCTCCCCTCTTTCAGCGGCGAGGACGGTCGTCTTCCATCGGATCCGAAACTCGCCCACGTAGCTGCTCGGTCACGCGGTTTTACCGCTTGCCACCATTCTTGCCTCCTTGGCGAGGAAGTCTTGAGCAATGGGTACTTTCCTCTCCTCGGAACAATTAGCCTCAAACACTTTCTCCATCTCGAATAGCCAATTCTCCCAACCGGAAGGGTGGAAGCACCATCAAGCGTGGAGGACGCATACGAATCACGTCTGAAGTAGCTTATCATTACCGGATCCAGTGGCGGAACCGGGTTGGCATTAGCTTGGCCGACTAGAGCGGCTGAGTCGAGCGTCATCTGGTTCGCTACCTGCTGCAAAATGTTGGCCACTCCAACATTCTCATGTGCATTACCGGAGCTAGCAGACTGGTCCTGCTGACCTCCGGAACTAGGGGAACATTGTTCGACAAGGAAGGCATCGCCGAATCAGTTCCCGAGTGATTGGACATGGCCGCCCCACCGGCTGCGCCACGTCCCCTACCGCGTCTGCGACCGCGTCCGCGTCCTCTACCAGCAGGAATTCTGAAGAAGCAACGGGTAAGTACAATTCAAACGCAAAACGCAACAAGATGCTAAGACAGGAATAGGACATAACGAAGAAATGAGTCAAGTTAGGAAAACTTACGAGCACCTGAAATACAAAAAGTATTTCCCCCATTTAAGGGGTTAGCGACAACTGCTAGCACTACCAAAAATAACACTTTAGCCGACGACTCGCCGGAGAACGGCCGACGGCCGGCGGAAGTCGTCGGCTAAAGTCAGCAAGTTTAGCCGACGGCTAACTTGATGTCGGCTAAACTACTTTAGACGACGACTTTACTATTGGTAAATCGGCTAAAGTCCGATTAATCGTCGGCTAAAGTTTTCTAGTTTAGCGACGACTTGTATACTTTGGCGACGACATGCCGTCGGCTAAAAAGTACGGATTTAGCCACGGCTAGTATACTTTAGCCGGCAAAGATGTCGGCTAAAGTATTTCATGTTTTTTTGTGCAAAATATATCACCATCTAACACTTGAAGAGACCATTTACAACACATTCAGAAATTACATAACAAGAAAACGAAGAACAATAATTTTCTCTGGTTTGATCATTCAAGAAATCATATTGAAGGTATGTACTTTATTGAATTTTAATATCAGTTATAATTATATTACGCATATAATATATCTATTTGGATGATTATGAAAATGTTTTAGAATTATTAGTTCGTTTTCTCGAATATTTCTTGGTGTATATATATATATATATATGGATTTGACATCTTGAATTCGAGCTATATATATGATGATTTTAGTCATAATTTTTGTATGTTCTTGATAAATACGATGTATAATATTGTTGTTATTTTTGTTATAGGATGGATAAAAGTTGGATTGGTCTGCAAAAATGGGATCCAAGGGTCATAGATGGAATGCGAGGGTTTATTCGATTTGTGAAGGAACATGATAGTGATAGTATGATTCATTACTGTCCTTGCAATAAATGTAAATGCCGCGATATGTACCGTTTACACTTGATGTCGTATGGGAGCACTTAAAAAAATGGATTTTGGGATAAATATACATGTTGGATTTACCACGGTGAAAGATCGAATTCAATTATTCCCCATGATCACGGACAGTACAGTGGTAGCACATCCAATGACCCCACAAGACGGTTGATTGACGACGTGTTTGGTTATTACGACGAGGGCGTATCGGTGAAGGTCAAGAATACCATATAGCTGATCAAGCGGATCATCAGGACGCCTACATTGATACCGTTAACACAATTTCTCTTGATAGATACAACAAGCTAATCCGGCTCAACGGACTCTTCTTTATCACAGGTGTCACATGACGGTTCTTGATAGCGTCATAGAGACTATGAGAGTGAAGGTGGAGAACAAAACCTCGATTAAAGTGTGGATGATTATTTGGAACTTACAGGAAAATGCTCCCGGAAGGTCATCATCTTCCTAGTAATCACGATAAAATGAGACGTATCCTAAAGGTCTTGGGCTATCGTACATCAAGATCCACGTATGCATATATGATTGTGCTTTATTTTGGGGAAAGCCTAATGAAGATCTAAATAGATGTCCGGTATGTGACACAGAGAGGTATAAGTTCACTCCTTCTGGTAAAGAGAAAGCTATGAAGGTTCTTTGGTAATTCCCTCTGAAGGATAGATTGGAGAGGCTTTTCATGTCTCCTCACACGGCCCAAGGCGATGAGATGGCACGCCGAGCCTCGGGTGGTAGCGAGGATATTATGATACACCCTTCTGATGGAGAGGCTTGGAAGCATATAGATAGGGAGTTTCCAGGATTTGCATCAGATGTCCGAAATGTAAGACTCGGACTTGCATCTGATGGATTCAACCCTTTTGGCAACATGAGCCTTTCGTATAGTATATGGCCGGTGGTAATGGTTCCTTACAACCTTCCTCCATGGATGTGCATGAAGAAGGAGTATAATATGTTGACTCTCTTAGTACCTGGCCCCGGGTATCCAGGAAAGTGTATTGATGTTTATTTGAGACCTTTGATAGAGGAGCTGAAGTTGTTGTGGGAGCAAGGTCATCCGACGTACGACAGTTACTCACATGATATGTTCTACTTACGTGCTATGTGTACCGGTACCATCAGTGTTTTTCCTGCGTACGGGATGCTATCCGGATCTGTTATTAGTGGATATAGAAGATGTCCAGTGTGCTTGAATGCTGATTGCGCAAGGTATCATTGTCGGAAGGTTATCAGAATGCGTCACCGTATATGGCTTGAGAGGACGCATGTCTGGCGCACGAATCTTTGCAACATTTGATGGGGTGAAGAGGTTGGTGATCCACCACGGACTGACCGGTGAGGAAATTTTGGCCGTCTTGAATGAGTATGATTTTGGGCGGTTGAGCAACCATCCTGATATAGTAGCGGCAACTCTGAAAGACACAGTGGTATAAGTATTGGTCCCACAAAAGTATTTTTCGGGATCTACCTTCTTTGGAGTAAGTTGTCGATTAGGAACTACCTAGACGTGATGCACATAGAAAAAAATGTTTGTGAAAGTGTTGTCGGTGTTATGTTGGGAAGGAAAACTAAAGACGCCCTAAGGCACGCATTGGTTTAAAAGAAATGAACATTAGAAAACATTTGTGGTTGAAGGAAGGAAAGGGAAACACAAAATGCGAAAGTTGCTTACACCGTCACCCCGAGCAAAAGGTGAGATTTTTCGTGGATGAAGGCGCAAGGTATCCCACAGGATATCTTTGGAAATATAGGGAGGTGTGTTAACTTCAAGGAGAACAAGTTAAGCTGGATGAAGAGCCATGATTGTCATATCCTCTTACAACGTTTGTTTCTGTGTTTATTCGACCATACTTGTCCAAACAGGTGGTCGAGCCTTGTGTATCGTTATCCAGGTTCTTTCAAAAGTTATGCACTAGGGAAGTAAGGAAGTCAGATCTCCGGCTCATGCAAAAGGAGATCATTTATATCTTATGCAAATTTGAGAGGATCTTCCCACCGAATTTTTTGATCTCATGCCTCACCTCATGATCCATCTTCCTCGCCAACTTTTACTAACAGGCCCGGTCCACTACACGTGGATGTTTCCAATAGAAAGGCAACTTGGTGAGTACAAAGACTCTGTGACTAATAAGTCTGCACCAGAAGGATGTATCGCCGAATCATATCTTGCATGGGAGTGTGTAACATATACCAAGTTCTATTTAGGCGCGGTGGATCCCACACCCGAGCCTATGTCAATAATTCCAGTGCAATTTAATCTCTCCATCATCACCAGCGAAGTTGAAGTTCAAGGAAGATTACCTGACAGTCATTTACAACCTTACGAGCTACGAATTGCACATTGGTGGATATTATCTAACTATCCAGAAGTTCAATATTGGAAAGACATTCACCTTTCATGTGATGCTGTGAATGGATACATTAGATTCCACAATGAAACATTTGCTGATTATTTCGAACAATGGGTAAGTGTTTAATTACTGTTTACTTATTTTGCTTACATAATTTACTTAATCACGACATTCACCTTAATTAATATCCAGATGACGCACATACAAAGTGATGGCCACCCGATGTGGTCACGTGAGTTGATGCTTCTTTCGATGAAGCCTGTTACATCTAGAGTTTATTCAATAGCGAAGGTAAATGGTGTGACATTTGTATGTATCGACAGAGATCAAAGACGGAGGTGTCAAAATTCTGGGGTTATGATTGACGGTGGATATTACGGTGTTCTTCTCGAAGTAGTGGAACTAATTTATGGAGAAGGCTTGACAGTTTACTTGTTCAAGTGTAGGTGGTTTGATACAAATCCTCAAATCGAAAGGGAGGATAATTATGGACTATTATCTGTTGATACTTCTACAAGTTGGTATGAAAGTGATCCTTTTGTTTTTGCAACATCTGCTAAACCAGTTTACTACCTCGATGACTTGGTAAAAAAAGGAGCATGGAAGATCGTATATCATGTGGCTACGAGAAATATATATAGTGCGGCTACACTTAGACAAGCAGTCGATAAGGATTACAACGAGGCATATCAACAGCCAGATACAACTAATATTCCACGATCCTCCACAATACTACTGAATAATGTTGTAGAAGGTCGAGTTGTTCGGCTACATAGCGAAGAACGTGGGTTCATAGATGTAAGTACAAATGAATTACGTGCAGACTCTGATGAAGATGATGAGGACGAGTTCAGACATATGCTGCCAATTATGAACTCCGACACAGAGACAGATTCAAGTGGTGATTCTGACTACGAACCTTAGAAGGACATATCATATTATTTGTAAAAGTTCCTTAAATATTGATTGTTGTTTGCCGCTCGAACGAATCAAAAGTGATATTATTACTGATTTTTTTATTTTTATATATATAATTATTTATAATAAAACAAGTATAAATATATAAACTATTAATATTATATAAAAACAAATATAAATATATATAAAATATAATTATATAAAAACTATATAAATTAATATACAGATATATATAATGATGTTATATATATATATATTTATAATTAAATTCAAATTTATATATATAAAATTTAATTTATAAATACATAAATACTTTAGCCGATAAATGACATTACTAAAGTATATAAATAATATAAAATTTAGTTTAAATTCCAATTTAGTTTATATAATTTATTTTAATTATATAAATTTCAAATAATATATATAAATATATATAATATAATTTAATTATATAAAAAATGATAAATTGGGCTTTAAAGTGTAGATATTTTTAATTCTTAATATATATATTTATAGTTAAATATATATATATATATATAATTTAATTATATAAAAAATGATAAAGTGAGCTTTAGCCGACGACAGCCGTCGGCTAAAGTTGAGATATTTTTAATTTTTATTATATATATATATATATTTATAGTTAAATATATATATATATATATTTATATATATATATATAATTTAATTATATAAAAAAATGATAAATTGGGCTTTAAAGTGTAGATATTTTTAATTTTTAATATATATATTTATAGTTAAATATATATATATATATAATTTAAATATATAAAAATGATAAATTGGGCTTTAGCTAACTGACAAATCGGCTAAAGTGTAGATATTTTTAATTTTTATTATATATATTTATAGGTAAATATATATATATATATATATATATATATATATATATATAATTTAATTATATAAGGTTTTAGCCAATGACATTTGTCAGCTAAAGTATATACATATAATTTTTTTGGATCTATTTTAGCGAAGCCATTTGTTGTCGGCTAAAGTGACATGGCCGTGTCAATTGACACGGCCCGTGTCCTAGTGGTCTATATTTCCAAAAATATTCTGGACATGCAACCCGTTCGAGCCGTTCGACACGGCCCGTGTCATGGTGGTTCGTTTTTTTATTTTAGCCGACTGTTACCGTCGGCTAAAGCGTTCACGTTTAGCCGACGACATCTACTGCCGTCGGCCAAAATACCCTTATACATAAAAAAAAAACGTAACATGCTCTTTTCCCTTCCCCTTCATATTTTTCCTTTTCCCTTTTCCTCAGCCGACATCTCACCGTAAGCTTTCGATTCGTTCTATCCCGTACGCATCAGTTTCTGCCATCCAGTCTTCGCTCGAGTCCAGCCGCTCCGCCTGGAACCCTTTTCCCCTTCGTCTTTTTCTCTATCGTCCCGTCGTCCCGCCGCTCCGACATCTCAGCCGCTCCGCCTGGAACCCTCGTAATTTTGGCGGAGCGCTACTGGGGTTCCGATTTCCGGTGCCATCTGCCGTAGGCGTCAAGCGGAAGAAGAAATTGTTTCAAGATTCCCCCAGGAGCTACAATACTACCAAAATCCTTACACTCAGATAATGAGCTGTTGCAATTTTTGTTAGATTCAGAATTTTTGAATGCTTATAAATGCAAACAAGATGATGATCTTTTGAATTGCTGTTCTCGTTGTTCTCTGTCAGCAAGTTTGATGTTTGAGTTTTAGGAGGTTCTATACTTTGATGCGTATGCAAGGTCTCCGAATGAACAGAAATACCAAAATTAGGGAACGGGTGTGTGGTAAAACCAGAAGCATGTACCTGGATAATTGAACGGTATAATTTACAACTACATTTTGGGTGTTAAAATTTTTTTGTGGCAAGTTAAATGTGAACCTTCATAATTGAACGGTATAATTTACAACGAGAATTGCTGTTCTCGTTGTTCTCTGTCAGCAAGTTTGATGTTTGAGTTTTAGGAGGTTCTATACTTTGATGCGTATGCAAGGTCTCCGAATGAACAGAAATACCAAAATTAGGGAACGGGTGTGTGGTAAAACCAGAAGCATGTACCTGGATAATTGAACGGTATAATTTACAACTACATTTTGGGTGTTAAATTTTTTTTGTGGCAAGTTAAATGTGAACCTTCATACTTGGGGATGAAGTTAATGTTATGTGATATGTATCCGCAATTTTTGAATATATTCAAATTCTTAGCGTCTTGATATTTAACATTATTTTTTTCATCAAATGCTTGCAATTTGCAACTGCAGCACTGCTTGTTATTTTTGCTTGGGTGTAGCTTATTAAGTTTGGTTTGGTCTTGGTGAACAAAGGCAGCCAACTATTTTTTTGTTTTATTGTGCTTGGTTGCACTCACTTTTGGAACCATTTTTTCCAATGGAATTACTCATTCTTATCCTTTTACATAATTAATTGTTTATGTAGGTGTGTGAATAATGTGCATGAGGAATGGTTTGCTAGAAGTGTAATATCCGCAAATTCGATTTCTAGTAATTTTCATTTTCCGGCGGAGGTCCGCTTCGACAACTCGCTTGTCGCTGTTTTGGAATTCTGAACCTATTTTGTTCTTGGAGTTTCTCCGCTTAGACGGGTCTCGATGATGTTTTTACGTAATTTCATCTTGTGTTATATTTTGTCTCATGTGAATTTGTCTCTCGTTAAACTCGTTCGATTTCGTCATTTTCTTACTTCCATGAGTTCGTATGATTGAGTAGAGCATGTTGTGAGTTTCGGATTGTTAATCCGACGTTGTGTCGTGATTTTCGGATGTTTGGGCGTTTTTGTAACTTCTAGAAATTTAGGGAATTTGTTCCTTGTTCGACCTTGGTTGTGTACCTCGGATCGTTTTGGGGTTCCGTACTTCCATTTCGTGTTATTGTTGCCCAAATATCGATTCCTATTGCTTTTATTCTCTTTAGGATCTTTTTCGCCATTTTGGGACCCGAGGGTGTGAGCCGCGGCACAAGGATTGTGCGCCGCGGCACACATACTACCCGATTGTTGGCGAGCAGTGTCTGGTGTGCCGCGGCACAAGGATTGTGCGCCGCGGCAGTCAGTCGTGCCGCGGCACACTTGTCGGGCCGCGGCACACCCGTGTGGCACTGCCGGCTAAAACCTCTGTCTGCCGCGTGCCCGGCACGGTCAGCGATGCCGCGGCACATGCAGTCGAGCCGCGGCACACTCCGAATGAGCCGCGGCACATCGAGCGGTCGGCCACCCAGGCGCAATTTTGTGCATGCCGCGGCACACAATGCGGTCGGCGCTATAAGCCCAGGTGTTTTCGGAAGTTTCGCTCATTTCCTCCTTTTCTTCCACCGTGCGCGAGAGAGAGAGGGTTGAGAGGGGGATTTCTTCTCCATCTACCCTTTTGATTATGTGTTTTTCTTCATCTTCCTTCGATCGTGTAGCTCGGATTGTGGATCTAGCACGTGTTCTTCGGATTATAGGGCTTGAATCTTCAAGAGGTAAGAACCCCTTTAACCCTAGTATGATTTTTGGGGAGGGTTTGGTGGTGATCTTGTGTTTTAATCCGAATTAACCGATGTTGTTGTTAGATTTTGATAGTACTCTCGTGACCCTTGGTTTTCTTGTTTTTGGTTGGGATGAAATTCCGTTAATTCACCGTTAACCGATTTCAATTCCCTACGCACTCTTGGTGTTCGATGAATTGTCCCAACGGGTAGAACTAGGAGTAATTTCTTCGTATTCATGATCTTGAGATTGATTGTATATCATTATTGTGTTAGGGTCGGATTTGAGAGGATTGTTTGGACCGAAACCTATTCCTTCGTCGTCTCCTTCGCGTCGTATTACCAAGGCAAGTACCTCGATATACGAATTGTAACTGCGTGAAATCATTGTTGTCGAAGTGTATGAGTTTATATGGAGGTGTATATATATATATGTGTTTATATATATAGTTACATGTTAAATATATGTATGTATATACGTATATTAATATATATGTTTATGTCGGTGATCGACGAGTGTTGAATTCTACCATTAGTTGACGTACTCAACTTGGATTGATGGGCGAACTATAGTTATTCATATAATATAGTGAGGTTATATATTTATATATATATATCTATATATATAAATGTGTATATATTCGGTTGAGTCGCAACATAGAGATATATGTGCGGTGTTGATTGAGTTTGATTGATAACGTGTGTGTTATTGTTTATTTGTGTGGATATGGGTGGCGGAGAAATTGTGTGACTTGATGTACCGAGTTGAAAATTTTTGTGACAATTGTCCGTGTGCTTGATGTTTGAACAATGTGGATACTTGTTGTGAGAAACGTCATATCAAGGAACCTCGAGGCGGGCGGTGTACTCCGGCACGGTGTCTGTTGCAATGTGCGGCTCCATATAGGTGGTGAACGCCGGTGTCACCTAATGCGCGTGCAAGGCGGCTCTTGCGGGAGTGACGCGGTGCGGTGACATGTTCAAGGAGCGGCCGACATAGTGGAGTGAACGCCGGTGCACGGGTGTGCGGTGGAGGCGCTGGCGAGGCTTATTGGTTACGGGTATTTGAGTGATAGCTAAGACCCCGATGCGAGCGATGTTCGTATCTCAAATTCTTTCAACTCACTTTTAATGTTTGTCTTGATACGAGACCGCAATCCGTGTTTTTGAAAGCTTGTTTCAAATTATTTTTAAAGCGTTGGTATCGGGGTTAGTTAACCACGGAGGTTTGACGAAATCTCAGGGTTAATGTCGGGGTCTTGAGCGGGATATGTCGAATGAGAGTTACGTACCTTTGATTGTATTGTGGTGCTATTCTGTGTATTGGGTCGAGGACCACGTGGGATGTTGAGATGATTGGTTTCGTGATGATGTTATTTGGAATGGGTTGAGAACCACCGTGAGATGTTGTAATGATTTCGTTGTGACGGTGTTCTATAAATTGGGTCGAGAACCCCAAATAAGTTGACTTGGTTTTTGTGTAATCGTTTTCCATACGTTGGGTCAAGGACGAGAGTTTTGAAATTATTTCCAAAAGTATTCCCATTCGATTTTAAAAACCCCTAAACGGCCGAGTCGATAATAATGTTTGCAAACTATCTTATCAAAATACTTTTCCTTTTTACAAAAGGGATCTTCGACTCCTTGGGCTCGTTTAAAGTTTCTTGAATGTTATTTTCCGTAAGGAGAATGTGACTATGTGATTACCTTTCACCTTGTGTATGCGAGTGTCATTCTGTCTTGTTGTGGGAATGTATGGTTTGTGTTAAGGCTTCACGGCGGTTGAATTTTGTGTTATTCTTGTTTGTATATCTTGTATATTATGTACTTGCACTAGCAAAATTCCGGTTGCTAACCCCGAGTTTTCGGGGTGGGTGCCTGTTATGCGCTCGAGTTTTGGCGGCTCGGGAGCGATCACGGGATTGGCTTGGAAGGAGATGGAAGGCAGCGATGCTAATCACACAGTCGAGTCTTTTCTTTCGTTTCATTTTGGTCGGTATTTTCTTTGTCGTTTGAGTATTCACCCTTGCATGGGTGTAGTTATCGATTTTTAAATTGAGTTGTCATTCTTTTACTGTTCAAGTTTATTGTTGTCATTGTTGTATGAATGTCGTTAGTTTATGAATTGGTTTAAGACCTTGTCGGTCGACTTTGTATTAAATTTCGACCCCGTCGGTCAATCTTTGAGTAGTCTTTTGGAGTTTGCTTTGGTGGATCCTTGTGATAAGGGTCTACGGCGTGTGACATTCGGTCGTATGCGGGGTGTTACATTTATGGTATCGGAGCTTAGGTTTGCGAAAAACCTAGGCCGTTGGGTCAAGTCCATGTCTTGTGTAAGTCGCGCGCATCAGTCGTGATTAGTATCGTGGTTCCGACATCATCTTAGGCAATCCGTGATGGTAAGCCTCCGATCGTAAGTCCCCTTATATACGTATTTGATTACATTGTGCTAATATGCTTAATGTGAACTAGGAATTGGAACTTGTTGGTGATATTATCGTTTTAGGATATAACATGCGCAAGCGGTCCGAGCATAAATAGTTACGTAGTATGCTTCGGAAGTCGAGCATGTTTATCTGTTTCGGTACTTTATTAGAATGAATTTACGAATGATAACGTTATCCACCGCATGAGTATTTTAAGATGGTTTTTGTTATCTTGCAAACCGAGTTTTGATATTTTGGTCTTGCATATTTTGATAGTATTCTTATGACGGTATTTGATGTTTTATAAATGACTTTTGTGAGTATTTGAGAATATTACCGACTTCGGCCTTTTTGGCATTTTGATCATTTTTCTTTAAAATGATTTTTAGCCTGGTGGGTTCCGGAACGGGACCCACGGCGCTGTAGTATCACGAATATTTTAAAGTGATGCTTTGAAATTTTCTAACATTGTGTAAAGCCATGATTTAATATCGTCATGTTAATTGGTCACGTACCTCGGTGGAAAATTCTTTCAAATAAACATTTTGGAAGAAGAGGAAAGATTTTCAAAATTGTGGTATTTGGGACTCAACATTCTTGAAATATTTCAAATTAGTTACGAAATTATTTTCAATTTCTTTTTTTTTTCTTTTATACATCACTCGAAAATAATTTTTAGAGTCGTTATATAAACTTCCTCTTCCGAAATAAAAGACAGTGTTTACAAGTCTTGGGCGCAACGTGACTAGCCCTCTTTTTCAAAAATTTGTTTTCATTAAGTGCATACATATAATGACCGTCTTCGTCGAGGAACTCGAAATTGACTTCATAAAACTTTATGCTTTACGATAGTACCGTTATTCTAAGGATGCTAACTAAAACTCGGGTTGATAATTGTGGTATATTGTACGACTGATAAACTAATACTGTTGATCGGTGTTAACCGTATTAGTATGTCAAGCCTCGGCGGACGTGGACGTGATGATGGAAATGGAAGCGGCAAGGTGGTTCGTACGACCACGATCCATGCTACGGTGAAGGAGTATCTAGATCAATCGATATCCTATGAAATCTCCTCAGTGGTCGAGCCCACGAGCAAAGCCAAGAGACCGAGGATATCTGGGAAGTTTTTGGGCGGTGAAGAGTCTAAGGCTCCCAAACCCCCACGTCGTTCGAACGCGTCGTCTTCGCGATCGGGAGTGAGCGCTTGGAATCCCAAGCCGGCGCATCGGTGACTCTCGGTAAGAAGGAGGGTGCTTCAAGCGCAATCGTCGGGGACATGTTCGTGCAAATTGTCCCTTTCCACTCTTGACTTGTTCTGGTGCGGGTGTGAAGGTCATCGGGAGAAGCATTGTGAGATAATTTCCAGGCGGCAAGGAATGCTACCCTCTGGCGAGCGAGCAAGTGATGGAGAATGTCCGAAACCTATGTCTCCTTCAAGAACCTAACATGGGAGGATGAATATTTTGTAATATGCCCTAATCGTTCTTTGTTTTGGACAATCGTGACTTTGATCGTTCTTCATTTCATTGCTCTATGTTACCAACTCTTGCCGTTTTAAGTTCGGGATCGAAATGTTTTCTTAGTATGGGGAAATGTACTACCCGTACTCTTCATAGTATTTTCAGTGTTGGGTGACTTTCATTGCTGGTACTTCATCTATGACCCTCTCGATAATTTTTTTTTTAAAAACTACCCTGTTGTACTTAGCCTACCGTTCTCCGAACGAATTTCAGAACCGTGTTGTTAGACTCCGTGAATTATTGTGGTCTTTCCATATCTGAACCTAATTCTTGCAAATTTTGTTCGGAACTATTATTCCCACGCGTGCATTTGACACTTCCGAATGTGTTATGAACTTGGATTGTGGTTGGTTGAGCTTGAAACATGATTTTCAGGACGTCTGAATTATTTTGTGATTTTCTTCCCTCTGGGAGTTTTGGTATCCAAATTCATACCCCTTCACCTCAACTTATCGTGTTCCCATATATTTTTATCGCCTCGACTCACGTACCATATGCTCGCTAGGTCAGTTCATCGTATTTCTGGAACCTTGCATTCGCGCTTTGCTCGTGATGATTTGGGGCTGAGCAAGTAGTTATTTCCTTGATTGTTCCGCCGCTCTCTATTTTAAGTTTCGGGACGAAACTTCTTTTAAGGAGGGTAGAATGTAATATCCGCAAATTCGATTTCTGGTAATTTTTATTTTCCGGCGGAGGTCCGCTTCGACAACTCGCTTGACACTGTTTTGGAATTCTGAACCTATTTTGTTCTTGGAGTTTCTCCGCTTAGACGGGTCTCGATGATGTTTTTACGTAATTTCATCTTGTGTTATATTTTGTCTCATGTGAATTTGTCTCTCGTTAAACTCGTTCGATTTCGTCATTTTCTTACTTCCATGAGTTCGTATGATTGAGTAGAGCATGTTGTGAGTTTCGGATTGTTAATCCGACGTTGTGTCGTGATTTTCGGATGTTTGGGCCGTTTTTGTAACTTCCTAGAAATTTAGGGAATTTGTTCCTTGTTCGACCTTGGTTGTGTACCTCAGATCGTTTTGGGGTTCCGTACTTCCATTTCGTGTTATTGTTGCCCAAATATCGATTCCTATTGCTTTTATTCTCTTTAGGATCTTTTTCGCCATTTTGGGACCCGAGGGGGTGTGAGCCGCAGCACAAGGATTGTGCGCCGCGGCACACATACTACCCGATTGTTGGCAGCGAGTACATGCGTGTGCCGCGGCACAAGGATTGTGCGCCGCGGCACAGTAAGTCGGTGCGCGGCACACTTGTCCGGGCCGCGGCACACCCGTGTGGCACTGCCGGCTAAAACCTCTGTGCGCGTGCCCCGGCACGATCAGCGATGCCGCGGCACATGCCGAGTCCGAGCCGCGGCACACTCCGAATGAGCCGCGGCACATCGAGCGGTCACCGACCACTGGCGCAATTTTTGGCCGCTGGTCATTGAGCCGCGGCACACAATGCGGTCGGCGCTATAATCGGTGTTTTCAGCGAAGTTTCGCTCATTTCCTCCTTTTCTTCCACCGTGCGCGAGAGAGAGAGGGTTGAGAGGGGATTTCTTCTCCATCTACCCTTTTGATTGTGTGTTTTCTTCATCTTCCTTCGATCGTGTAGCTCGGATTGTGGATCTAGCACGTGTTCTTCGGATTATAGGGCTTGAATCTTCAAGAGGTAAGAACCCCTTTAACCCTAGTATGATTTTTGGGGAGGGTTTGGTGGTGATCTTGTGTTTTAATCCGAATTAACCGATGTTGTTGTTAGATTTTGATAGTACTCTCGTGACCCTTGGTTTTCTTGTTTTTGGTTGGGATGAAATTCCGTTAATTCACCGTTAACCGATTTCAATTCCCTACGCACTCTTGGTGTTCGATGAATTGTCCCAACGGGTAGAACTAGGAGTAATTTCTTCGTATTCATGATCTTGAGATTGATTGTATATCATTATTGTGTTAGGGTCGGATTTGAGAGGATTGTTTGGACCGAAACCTATTCCTTCGTCGTCTCCTTCGCGTCGTATTACCAAGGCAAGTACCTCGATATACAAATTGTAACTGCGTGAAATCATTGTTGTCGAAGTGTATGAGTTTATATGGAGGTATATATATATGTGTTTATATATATAGTTACATGTTAAATATATGTATGTATATACGTATATTAATATATATGTTTATGTCGGTGATCGACGAGTGTTGAATTCTACCATTAGTTGACGTACTCAACTTGGATTGATGGGCGAACTATAGTTATTCATATAATATAGTGAGGTTATATATTTATATATATATATCTATATATATAAATGTGTATATATTCGGTTGAGTCGCAACATAGAGATATATGTGCGGTGTTGATTGAGTTTGATTGATAACGTGTGTGTTATTGTTTATTTGTGTGGATATGGACTGGCGGAGAAATTGTGTGACTTGATGTACCGAGTTGAAAATTTTTGTGACAATTGTCCGTGTGCTTGATGTTTGAACAATGTGGATACTTGTTGTGAGAAACGTCATATCCGGAACCTCGAGGGCGGGGCGGTGTACTCGGCACGGTGTCTGTTGCAATGTGCGGCTCCATATGGGTGGTGAACGCCGGTGTCACCTAATGCGCGTGCAAGGCGGCTCTTGCGGGAGTGACGCCGGTGCGGTGACATGTTCAAGGAGCGGCCGACATAGTGGAGTGAACGCCGGTGCAGTGTGCGGTGGAGGCGCTGGCGAGCTTATTGGTTACGGGTATTTGAGTGATAGCTAAGACCACGATGCGAGCGATGTTCGTATCTCAAATTCTTTCAACTCACTTTTAATGTTTGTCTTGATACGAGACCGCAATCCGTGTTTTTGAAAGCTTGTTTCAAATTGTTTTTAAAGCGTTGGTATCGGGGTTAGTTAACCACGGAGGTTTGTGAAATCTCAGGGTTAATTAATCGGGGTCTTGAGCAGGATATGTCGAATGAGAGTTCTGTACCTTTGATTGTATTGTGGTGCTATTCTGTGTATTGGGTCGAGGACCCTGTGGGATGTTGAGATGATTGGTTTCGTGATGATGTTATTTGGAATGGGTTGAGAACCCTATGAGATGTTGTAATGATTTCGTTGTGACGGTGTTCTATAAATTGGGTCGAGAACCCCAAATAAGTTGACTTGGTTTTTGTGTAATCGTTTTCCATACGTTGGGTCAAGGACCCGAGAGTTTTTGAAATTATTTCCAAAAGTATTCCCATTCGATTTTAAAAACCCCTAAACGGCCCGAGTCAATAATAATGTTTGCAAACTATCTTATCAAAATACTTTTCCTTTTTACAAAAGGGATCTTCCTGACTCCTTGGGCTCGTTTAAAGTTTCTTGAATGTTATTTTCCGTAAGGAGAATGTGACTATGTGATTACCTTTCACCTTGTGTATGCGAGTGTCATTCTGTGCTGATTGTGGGAATGTATGGTTTGTGTTAAGGCTTCACGGTGGTTGAATTTTGTGTTATTCTTGTTTGTATATCTTGTATATTATGTACTTGCACTAGCAAAATTCCGGTTGCTAACCCCGAGTTTTCGGGGTGGGTGCTGTTATGCGCTCGAGTTTTGGCGGCTCGGGAGCGATCACGGGATTGGCTTGGAAGGAGATGGAAGGCAGCGATGCTAATCACACCAGAGTCAGAGTCTTTTCTTTTGTTTCATTTTGGTCGGTATTTTCTTTGTCGTTTGAGTATTCACCCTTGCATGGGTGTAGTTATCGATTTTTAAATTGAGTTGTCATTCTTTTCTGTGTTCAAGTTTATTGTTGTCATTGTTGTATGAATGTCGTTAGTTTATGAATTGGTTTAAGACCTTGTCGGTCTACTTTGTATTAAATTTCAACCCCAGTCGGTCAATCTTTGAGTAGTCTTTTGGAGTTTAGCCTGGTGGATCCTTGTGATAAGGGTCTACGGCGTGTGACATTCCCGGTCGTATTCTGGGGGTGTTACAAGAAGTAGTTCGTAAAGCTGTTGGCTTATTGGAGATGTAATATCCGGAATTTCTACTATAGCTGTTTGATATTATTTTATCCGAGTTATATTGTATAGTGTGGAATCTGTACAGTAGGGATAAAATAAATAAAGGACTGAGATGTCAGTATCGGTATAATTGTCGTATCTGGTCGACAGTTACATTTGAGGATATCGTGTATCAGGTTATCGTACTTTCGATATAGAGTATATCGTATAAGAATATTATTGGATTCAGCGTTTGTGTTCAGTGTGTCTTATGTTCGTTTTTGGTACGTCAAGATGTTGGACAGAATTTGCGGAAAATGGCTAAGTGTTCGTTAGCGCACGCTACTGGGTACAGGTAGTGCACGCTACGAAGTATTGATAGCGTACGCTAAGAGGTTCGGTTACGTACGCTAAGGAGGACCCCTAACGTACGTAACGACTTGCTGGGTTAGTTCCGGAAGGTGGCCGACAGGTAGGCCCAGGTTGCTTTTTATATTCAGTTAGCGCACGCTAACGTATGTTGGTTAGCGCACGCTAACATCAGATCGCCAATAATGGAATCTTAGCTTTCGGCGGGTGGACCCGGCCACTTGCGACGCGTGTCCAGATAAGGTCAGCGGGTGTTTGTCATGTAGGACTAGCGCACGCTAAAGCGTATGGCTAGCGCACGCTAATTCCAGATCGGTCAAAGGAATCTCGATAATCGCGGATGCTTTCGGCATGTGGGGGCACGAGTGGTAGGTGTGTAGTGTAGCAAGTCAACTTCGGATAGCGCACGCTAAGGTCAGTGACTTGCGTACGCTAAGCAGGATGTTTTACATATGTTAATGTATGGGCATTACGTACGTAAGCTAGTTTACGAAGCGACGCAGTAGCCTCTGGGCTTCGATAGCGCACGCTAACAAAGTCAGTTAGCGCACGCTAAGGCGGTAGCGCGCGCTAAACATGAGATGTTAGCGCACGCTAATAATGAATATTATAAAAGGGGACAGAAGGGTGTTGAGAAGCATTTCGTCATTTTTTCTTCTTTCAGTCGAGAGAGAGAGAGAGAGTTGGGATATATTTGAGGTTCCCAAACACTGTATAATGATAATCCTTAACAACATTAGATTGAGAGCTTGGATTCAAGCCTTGTTCTTCAAGATGTTCATGACTCTTGGATGGAGTTCTAATGTTCTTCTTTTTGGTTCGTCTAAACCAGGTAATCTTCGTATTCCTTTGTTAATGGTTCGTTTTTCTTGGATGATTTCATGTAAGGAGCATGTTGGATAATCATATGATGGTTTTATATGAGATTCAATGGAATTTTGATAAGAGTTTCAGATGTTAGTTAAGATTCTTCATACTATAGGGATGTTAATTCATTTAACCCGAACTAAGAGGGATTTCTGAATCTTGGTAATTATATTGGTTGATTTAGATGAGATGAATCATGATACTAGGTTGAATTCCAGATTTAGCATGATACGATCCTTGTTATCAAGTCGGTTTGATTGTTGATGTTGTTATTGATATATGGACATTGGCATGATTATGGTGATAATTATGGGGTCGTTCAACTTCAAGAGATTTGGAGATTTATGTCTCCCTTCATTCGGATTCGTAGTCGCAAGATGTGAGTCGATGTTTGGAATGCATGCCACTGTACAGCATTAGCGCACGCTAAGCTTATTGGCTAGCGCACGCTAACGGGACAACTTAGCGCACGCTACGTTATGCGTTTAACGTGCACTAAGTAGACAGACAGTGCAGTATTTTTGTGTTTTGATTATGAATTCGTGATGGTTTGACTTGGTTGGTTCTGACTGTGTTTATTCGAGGTTGTGTTGAACCGTTGAGTTCGATTGGTTAGTTTTGTCAGTTGTTGATTGTTATCGGATATGTGTTATTTGATTTCTTCGATTGGTTGAGATTATTGATCGGTGGTTATAGCCGGATATTGCGGTCGTGTTCGAGTATGTCCATTGTATTGCTTTTAATCGGGGTTGAGGAGCTCGTAGACAAAGGCAATGTGTTCGGCAGCAGCTTCGTGGTATCGGTATCGAGGCAAGTTATTACTTGCTCAGTTATAATATTTAATGAATGGTTTCAGTTTCATTTCGTTCATAATGCATATAGCGATGATTATTATTATGAACTCTGGGTATTCGGATCGCATATCGTTCTTTCGATTCTGGGAGGTAAATCATAATGTATATGCTTTATCTCAGTTATTGGTATGTTCGAGTATCGAGGTTACATTATGGTAAAGACGAGGATATGAGTATCTATAGTTCATTGTACGTTTGGATCGCCGAGCATTGAGGATAATTGTCGGTGATGATTGGACATCGAGGTTGCTCCCGAAGGACTCGGGGCAAGTATTCCATATTGATTATGGTTTAATGTTATTTATTTTGGTCTCTTACATTTTCTTTCATGTTGTTGAACATGGAGTCGTCCTAGTAAATTGTCATGTTGTCGTGCATGTTATGTTGTTCATGTTCATGAACGTGTTGATTTGCATATGTGTATGCATATTGTGTTGTTCATGTTGTGTAAATAATCCGATGGGATTATGAGGATCTATGCTGAGGGCGCTGGATCGAATGTCCACCATGCGTTTGTTCGACGGGATCATCATGGGATCTATGCTGAGGGCCAGATCGGCTGGACGGAGTTTTCCACCATGTGTTGGTCCGACGGGATCATCATGGGGATCTATGCTGAGGGCGCTGGATCGTTGGATTACCCAGTATTGTGTTATTGTTGTGCATATGTATATTGTTGGTTATCCACCTCGTGTTGATCTTGTAGGATCATCTTGGGATCTATGCTGAGGGCACTGGATCATGGGATTTCCATTGAGTATACATAGTCGTTATTGTTTTTGAGCATATTTGACGTTGTCATATGAGTGCATTTGTAGGTCTTGTGTTAGGACCTTGTCCGTATTGCATTGATCTGATCTCGGATTAGACTGATATGATTGTCGTGGCACATCATATCTCGAGGTATGTTCCATATTTTCTTTGGTCTTGTCTTTGGTGGACAATCGGTTATCGTCTTGGGATTTGATGATATTATTCGATGGATCGTATTGGTCAGAAATGGTAGATTTCCGTATCGTGAGTTGGTTATGATAGTTTGAGGATCTTGAGTATTATTTGAGGTACAATACAGATATTATGTTCGAGTTTATTGGTTAATCGAGTACAGGATGTGAAATGTGATAATGGTTATTCTGATGAGAATTACTTGAGTAAGTAAAGTTATGGCGGTAAGATTACGTTGGTCGTATTCTTATGTTGTATTCTCATTGGTATGTTATTATTAATGTGATGTGACGGTTATCATTGTTGGATACTATGGCTGACCCCGTCGTGGGATTTCTTTTTAGGTTCTTGGAGTATCAAGCTTGTAGCGGTCGTGAAGAGATGAGCTTCCCGGAGGATACTGGCTAGGACATGTTCTGTGCATTGAGTTTCTTGATTGGCTCTTGTATTCCGCTGCTAGAGTATCTTTTTTGTTGGTCTTTATCCGCTGCGTGAGTATTTTGAGACGCTCTTTTGGTATCTGGTAACTGAGATTACTTTGGAAACCATTTTCTAAACTTTTGAGTTTCGGCCGTTTGGCCTTGTGATTTCAAAAGAGTTTTTCCGACGGTTTCTGATAAATGGATTTTTATAAGTCTTTGTGAATTTTTACAGATAGTACCGTCGTTGGCCTCTTGGGCATTTGTAAATGTTTGCGAAAATTTCTTTTAGCCTTGTGGGTTCCATATCGGGGCCCACGGCGCTGTAATATTTCCGGTTAAATCTGGGGGTGTTACAGAATATGGTATCGGAGCTTAGGTTGAGAAAACCTAGGCATTTGGGTCGAGTCGGGTCGTGTTTTTGTTGAGTCATTCGAGTTGTCGATTGAAAAATATTAGAGCCGTGAGTCTTTGTTGTTCACTCAGGCTTGTGCGTTATCGGATTTGCCAGTATCGTACTGGGCTTGTTATAACTTTTCCAAATGGTGTTAACGAGATTCTCTGGAATGAGATGTATTGTTTTCTTGAGTCGAACTAATTTGGCAAACGTGTGTTTTGATAATATCCATGTCGAGTATTTTCTAGAGTCGAGACATGTGCCATTATCACGGGGAATCGTCGGCTTCACGATCTGTAAGTATTTGGATTTTTGAATTTCATTGAGATTTATTGCCGTTCTAAGTTGATATGTTTTGAGATTCAACAGATATCATGCGTTACAGTATGAGATGTCAGAGTGAGACAGGATTGATGATCTTGAGAAACTATGATTTTGGAAATCAGTATGTTGGTTAGATTTTGGAACGGAATTGTGCATTTGGGGAGAAATATTGTGCATGGTTGAGAAGAACATGTAGCATGTTAATTCATTTTGAGATATATGAACTGCTTTTGATCATTTGAAAATGATACCTTTCAAAATGAATGTTTTACGGATGTTTTACGGAAAATGATTTTTGGGCCGAGACCCAATCGATTTTGCAATAGTTTTGTAACTCAGGACTTGGAGTCCGAAAAGAGTTTTCTACTTTTTAAACTTCTTGTAATGCGGAACAAGATACGGGCTGAGACCCTAATGTTTCAAAAGAAAGCTTTTCTGTTTTCTAAAACTCCCGAGATTTGTAAAACTCTTTATCAATCGTTTATTTATTTTGTTCCTACCTTTTGAGGTTTTTGGTTTACTTGTTCAAATGGAACTTCTAGGGAAGTCTTTCGCTGTGTTTGATTTGTTGATTTGTTTCAATATTTTGTCATATCATATTTGAGGTGATCCAGGATGGATTAAGGATTGACGTTGCGAGTAGTATGTGGAGAGGAGTTTTTATCAGAGTCTATATATTTGAGATTTTGGAACTCTATCGTGTGGTTTTCTAATGGAATATCAGTGGATATTGGTGACGAGCCGAAGTGGTATACAAGAGTATGGATATGCACAAGCATTTGCATAAATTCCATTTTATTTAATCGTGTCTATTCGAAAAGAATTTTTATCGAGAACTTGGCACCAGCGAGCCGATTTAATTTTAAAATTGATTTCGTGGTCTTACGAAAATTTATGTTTTGAGTTTTCAAACTCTTGAAAGAACTTTCTAAAATTGTCTTCGTGACAAGAATATATGATTTCAAACTGGTTTTGAAAATGTGATTGATGTACATACGCATTTAGTGCATCGGGCATATCATATATATGGTACAAGGAACATAGATTCGAAGTTTAGTATGGTAGATTGGTTATGCAAGGATGATCGGTTGTTTGATCAGATAAGAGAAATATACTGCGTGTTGTAGATTCATGTGCAGGATGTAAATTTGGAACTTTGGACTTTGTAAAAACCGGGACATACGTGCTATGTAAGTCCATGGGTGCGGTAGTAGCGCAATCTTACCATAGTGATCTTTGAATGATTTCTTTGTAAGTGTAAATTTGGGGATGGTGACCCCATGCTGGTTGTTTTGGATATTGAGTGGTCGTTCCCACTCCTTGTATGAATTGATATGTTAGTCGATTTGCGATTCGTTATTCGTATGCCGAGGGAAATGTTCGCGATTGGGTATGTTTATTGAGATCTCATGCGTGATTGATTTGTCGTTTTGAGAATGTTATTCTTTCGTATATCTGTTTCTGTGGTTCTGTGTTGATCGTGTTGGAGTTTACCGGGTGAAGGTATTCTCGATTTTCGTTGATCGTTCGTCGGTAATATTAGAGTTTATCACGTTGATGATATTCTCGAGTGTGTTTTGACCTCTGGTTGGTCATATTGGAATTTATCATGTCGATGATAAATTCGGTTGATTGTTGATCATTGTTGGTGATCATCTGAGCGTTCGGATTTTGTGTCGGTGCCTCAGGATTCGTGTCGTTTTGGGTAGTTGTTTCACATATATATCGGATATTATTCGTTTTATCGGAATTGGAATTTGATCATGTGATCAGGCAGACAGGATTTGATTCGGGCAGATTGTTTCATCCGAAGATGATATATTTTGTTGAGACTCAGGGAATTGTGATCGTAAGCGTATTGAGACTGTACAGTGAGATCGCTTGCTAGTATCTCAGGAGATCGTCGACCTGCGTATTTGTAAGTATGCTCGTTTGGTTATTCGATGATGACGATAATTGATCGTTGTCGTGATGGTTTTGGGATATTTTGGGTTGAAAGGTATGTTTGTTTGTTTTATGACGGCTTGCAAGTTTCGAGGACGAAACTTATTCTAAGTGGTGTAGAATGTAATATCCGGAATTTCTACTACAGCTGTTTGATATTATTTTATCCGAGTTATATTGTACAACGTGGAATCTGTACAGTAGGGATAAAATAAATAAAGGAGTGAGATGTCAGTATCGGTATAATTGTCGTATCTGGTCGACAGTTACATTTGAGGATATCGTGTATCAGGTTATCGTACTTTCGATATAGAGTATATCGTATAAGAATATTATTGGATTCAGCGTTTATGTTCAGTGTGTCTTATGTTTGTTTTTGGTACGTCAAGATGTTGGACAGAATTTGCGGAAAAGGGCTAAGTGTTCGTTAGCGCACGCTACTGGGTACAGGTAGCGCACGCTACGAAGTATTGATAGCATACGCTAAGAGGTTCGGTTACGTACGCTAAGGAGGACCCCTAACGTACGTAACGACTTGCTGGGTTAGTTCCAGAAGGTGGCCGACAGGTAGGCCCAGGTTGATTTTTATATTCAGTTAGCGCACGCTAACGTATGTTGGTTAGCGCACGCTAACATCAGATCGCCAATAATGGAATCTTAGCTTTCGGTGGGTGGACCCGGCCACTTGCGACGCGTGTCCAGATAAGGTCAGCGGGTGTTTGTCATATAGGACTAGCGCACGCTAAACCGTATGGCTAGCGCACGCTAATTCCAGATCGGTCAAAGGAATCTCGATAATCGCGGCACGAGTGGTAGGTGTGTACTGTAGCAAGTCAACTTCGGATAGCGCACGCTAAGGTCAGTGACTTGCGTATGCTAAGCAGGATGTTTTACATACGTTAATGCATGGGCATTACGTATGTAAGCTAGTTACGAAGCGAGGCAGTAGCCTCTGGGCTTCGATAGCGCACACTAACAAAGTCAGTTAGCGCACGCTAAGGCGGTAGCGCGCGCTAAACATGAGATGTTAGCGCACGCTAATAATGAATATTATAAAAGGGGACAGAAGGGTGCTGAGAAGCATTTCGTCATTTTTTCTTCTTTCAGTCGAGAGAGAGAGAGTTGGGATATATTTGAGGTTCCCAAACACTGTATAATGATAATCCTTAACATTAGATTGAGAGCTTGGATTCAAGCCTTGTTCTTCAAGATGTTCATGACTCTTTGGATGGAGTTCTAGTGTTCTTCTTTTTGGTTCGTCTAAACCAAGTAATCTTCGTATTCCTTTGTTAATGGTTCATTTTTCTTGGATGATTTCATGTAAGGAGCATGTTGGATAATCATATGATGATGTTATATGAGATTCAATGGAATTTTGATAAGAGTTTCGGATGTTAGTTAAGATTCTTCATACTGTAAGGATGTTAATTCATTTAACCCGAACTAATAGGGATTTCTGAATCTTGGTAATTATATTGGTTGATTTAGATGAGATGAATCATGATACTAGGTTGAATTCCAGATTTAGCATGATACAATCCTTGTTATCGAGTCGGTTTGATTGTTGATGTTGTTATTGATATATGGACATTGGCATGATTATGGTGATAATTATGGGGTCGTTCATCTTCAAGAGATTTGGAGATTTATGTCTCCCTTCATTCGGATTCATAGTCGCAAGATGTGAGTCGATGTTTGGAATGCATGCCACTGTACAGCATTAGCGCACGCTAAGCTTATTGGCTAGCGCATGCTAACGGGACAACTTAGCGCACGCTACGTTATGCGTTTAACGTGCGCTAAGTAGACAGACAGTGCAGTATTTTTGTGTTTTGATTATGAATTCGTGATGGTTTGACTTGGTTGGTTCTGACTGTGTTTATTCGAGGTTATGTTGAACCGTTGAGTTCGATTGGTTAGTTTTGTCAGTTGTTGATTGTTATCGGATATGTGTTATTTGATTTCTTCGATAGGTTGAGATTATTGATCGGTGGTTATAGCCGGATATTGCGGTCGTGTTCGAGTATGTCCATTGTATTGCTTTTGATCGGGGTTGAGGAGCTCGTAGACAAAGGCAATGTGTTCGGCAGCAGCTTCGTGGTATCGGTATCGAGGCAAGTTATTACTTGCTCAGTTATAATATTTAATGAATGGTTTCAGTTTCATTTCGTTCATAATGCATATAGCGATGATTATTATTATGAAATCTGGGTATTCGGATCGCATATCGTTCTTTCGATTCTGGGAGGTAAATCATAATGTATATGCTTTATCTCAGTTATTGGTATGTTCGAGTATCGAGGTTACATTATGGTAAAGACGAGGATATGAGTATCTATAGTTCATTGTACGTTTGGATCGCCGAGCATTGAGGATAATCGTCGGTGATGATTGGACATCGAGGTTGCTCCCGAAGGACTCGGGGCAAGTATTCCATATTGATTATGGTTTAATGTTATTTATTTTGGTCTCTTACATTTTCTTTCATGTTGTTGAACATGGAGTCGTCCTAGTATATTGTCATGTTGTCGTGCATGTTATGTTGTTCATGTTGATGAACGTGTTGATTTGCATATGTGTATGCATATTGTGTTGTTCATGTTGTGTAAATAATCCGATGGGGTTATGAGGATCTATGCTGAGGGCGCTGGATCGAATGTCCACCATGCGTTGGTTCGACGGGATCATCATGGGATCTATCTTTGAGGGCCTGGATTCTTGACGGAGTTTTCCACCATGCGTTGGTCCGCGGGATCATCATGGGGATCTATCTTTGAGAAGCTGGATCGTTGGATTACCCAGTATTGTGTTATTGTTGTGCATATGTATATTGTTGGTTATCCACCTCGTGTTGATCTTGTAGGATCATCTTGGGATCTATCTTTGAGGCCTGGATCATGGGATTTCCATTGAGTATACATAGTCGTTATTGTTTTTGAGCATATTTGACGTTGTCATATGAGTATGCATTTGTAGGTCTTGTGTTAGGACCTTGTCCGTATTGCATTGATCTGATCTCGGATTAGACTGATATGATTGTCGTGGCACATCATATCTCGAGGTATGTTCCATATTTTCTTTGGTCTTGTCTTTGGTGGACAATCGGTTATCGTCTTGGGATTTGATGATATTATTCGATGGATCGTATTGGTCAGAAATGGTAGATTTCCGTATCGTGAGTTGGTTATGATAGTTTGAGGATCTTGAGTATTATTTGAGGTACAATACAGATATTATGTTCGAGTTTATTGGTTAATCAAGTACAGGATATGAAATGTGATAATGGTTATTCTGATGAGAATTACTTGAGTAAGTAAAGTTATGGCGGTAAGATTACGTTGGTCGTATTCTTATGTTGTATTCTCATTGGTATGTTATTATTAATGTGATGTGACGGTTATCATTGTTGGATATTATGGCTGACCCCGTCGTGGGATTTCTTTTTAGGTTCTTGGAGTATCAAGCTTGTAGCGGTCGTGAAGAGATGAGCTTCCCGGAGGATACTGGCTAGGACATGTTCTGTGCATTGAGTTTCTTGATTGGCTCTTGTATTCCCATTTGCTAGAGTATCTTTTTGTTGGTCTTTTTCACTGCGTGAGTATTTTGAGACGCTCTTTTGGTATCAGTAGCGAGGTTACTTTGGAAACCATTTTCTAAACTTTTGAGTTTCGGCCGTTTGGCCTTGTGATTTCAAATGAGTTTTTCCGACGGTTTCTGATAAATGGATTTTTATAAGTCTTTGTGAATTTTTACAGATAGTACCGTCGTTGGCCTCTTGGGCATTTGTAAATGTTTGCGAAAATTTCTTTTAGCCTTGTGGGTTCCTTGTTAAGTGTCCGAATTATAAGGAAGTGAGTTACTAATCGGTAGGAGCTTGCTGACGAATGGAGGCGAAGGTTACTGGTAGGGTCAATGAAGAAATAGATGCCAAGGTGAATCAGAAGGCCCGACACAACCTGACATGGATTCTGAAAAAATTAGGTGAAGCCAACCCTGACTTGAAAATTGATATTGGTCCAACACTTTCTGGTGACACACGAGGAGATGGCACTCCAATTACGCAAGAATATGACACTCCAGTTACAGAAAGCCCTAGCTCTTAGATGTCATCCATTTGTTCTTTTCTTTTGAACAATTTTCAACCATCTATTTTCATGTGCTGGTTGACAATAACTATATTATTTTCTAGTACTTTTACTTATGTTCTTGAATTGGTTGTCTATTTGGTTGATGTTGTTGGTTGATGTAGTGGATTGGTTGATGTTTTTGATGGATTGATGTACTTTTTGGTTTAACTATAGCTAGTATGCAGAATTGTTTTTTTATGGGAAATGCAATATTTAAATGCTATATTTTTATTCTGTTCATTTGAGGTGTTGCAATAGGTAGTTATTTTGTTGCAATTGGTTAATATTTTGCAATACGCATTGGGTTGCAGTTGTTATTATGTAGTGTTGCATTAGACAGAACTATGTTGCCACAATATGGGCCCCACATGTGGGCCCCACAGGTGTGCCCCACACAATCTGGTATTTTATTTTATTAAATTATAACATCTATTGCAACACAGATAAAATGTTGCAATAGGGTTCTAGGTATGTTGCCATATGCTCTTATGGTAACATGAGAACAGGGTGTTACCTTAGGCAGTTCGCATGTTGCCTTTGTGGTCAAAGGCAACTGCTGAGAACACAACACACTTTTGGTGTTACCTTTGCCCTTTTCGGGGCTAAGACAATACTAAATCAGGTCTATGGTGACACAGTTTCAGGATTGTTGTAGGCCATCTATGGCGTAGTGGAGGAGCGATCCTTGGTTGCACGGGGGCGAGCTCGATGTGGACCACGAGTGGCTCGGTCGGCCCGATGACCTTTCTGCTGGCGCTTGCCCCAGTGTCCAAAAGTGCTTTCGTCTCGTCGAGCTGACGTTGCATAGCGGCTATCGCCGTGGCCTGGGTGCTCGCGGCTCGGCGCTTGGAGCGAGAGCCGATGCGATCGAGTACTGATCCCCTGGCGATCAGAGCGGGAGTCAGATGGATGATCTGCGTTCGGCTGCGAGTTGGATAGGCCGAACTCCTGGTGACCGACTCGGGTTCCGTCGCTTCATGGTTGGGACCAGAATGCCCCGGTCGCTATGATGGGTCACGTCCCAGGCGACTGAATACGGATCCGTCCGGTCGTGTGAGAGCCTTTTCTCGCGAATCGGGGCTTTTTGACGATCGCTCGCCCAGTAGCCCGTTGAATTTCCGTTTTCCCATGCGGCGGATGGTCGAGGGAGTCATAGCGGGCGACGCGCATGCTCTCCGGCGCTCCTCTAGGATGGTCATAGCCTTCTCGATCTGTTCCTCAGTTTGGAACTGATCGAGTGAGAGGTTGGGGCCATCCCTCAAGTGCGGGATCGAGAGTCTCGCGTTGCCGCGGCTTCCCCCGGTCATCGGCTGGGGTTCGGATTGAGCCGGGATATGGTGTCCGGAGGTTCGGAGAGTGGCTCTCTTCGATGTACCGACGGACGTCATAATTCTGAAGGCTTTCTTTGAAGCGCAGTGAGTGTCACTTCAAGTATATGCCCCGAGAACAGTGAGTGTTCTTCGGGACGGTAGGAATAAAAAATGAAGGTATAGAGGCCCCTTCTTCTAGCGCCAATTGTTGTTACCCAAAATATTATCCGGAGATAGTATTGCTGGAATGATCGAGTAACAAACAAATGCGAGAACACTTCTGTGAGAAAGGTAAATAACACAAGATTTGTCGGGGTTGTTAGTCCCGGGCTTTAATGCTCTCGCGAGATGTTATTAATACAAATATTCAGGGATACAAGTATTAATGTAAGAATACAATTACAATGAGTGTAATGATTCTTGTTATCTTAGCTAGTGAGCGTGTAGATTGCCGGAAGAACCAGATATGATGCTCTGTGAGTTCTTGTAACAACGGAGATAAACTATGGCGGCGGTGAGAGATCGACAGTCTCTCACGGCGTGTATTAGTTGTATGTTTTAAGCTCCTGGATTTGTATGTCTCCTGGAATCTGTAATGTGGAGACTTCTTGCCTTTGCCGACCGTCTTCTGGATGAGAGGTTCTGAGAGAGAAATCCTGAGGTAGATTCAGGAGAGAAAGCTGGGAGCCTGATGGTATGTATGTTCTTCTATATTTCCGTGAAGGAATTCGGAATGTAAGTGAGAGAATTGGGAACTAAAAGCGGAACCTTTTTTCAGTAGGAGGAGGTTCTCTATTTATAGGACTTGGATATGCTGGGCGATCGCCTTTGCTGTATTATAATAAGCGGGCGATTGTCTTTTAGCACATGGGCTTGTCCCCTTAAAGTCTGCGGGAGTTGCTGGCAGTCAGTCGTGCGGTCCAATGAGAAGCCTGCACGCGTCTGAGTCGCTGTCACGGGCGGTCCCACCTCGTGCCTTTCGGCGGGCTTGTTGGTAGGTAAAGCCGTCCTTGTCAGAGACGGTTGGTGGTGGTCAATGATCCGTGAAATGCGGATCTTGTCTTGGATCTGCACATGGGTGCTGTTTTGAGATCCAGTCTTCGTAGACTTTGACGGACGATCGTCTCTGTTCGGGGCGTAGGTCGGTTGTCCTTAGCCGGGCACTAGAGTCGATAGCCAGATGTCAAAAGGCGATCGCCTTGGGAGTCGATCGCTAGGTACTTGACGGTGGTTTGGTGTCTTCGATTAGGCGAGTTAGCCATAGTTTGATTGGTGTGGACTCGATCGCTCGGCCTTGTAGTCGATCGCCTGTCGAGGTGAATAAATCTCGACACAACAACTTCCTCCTCTGATTCTACTCAAATTCGACAGTCCCGAAAACGCAATCAAAAGTATCTCAACAATGATTTTATTCTTTATCACTCCATCACCGAACCTTTTCCAGAACCTCAAACAATCACCCAGGCATTCAAACAACCTCAGTGGCGTAAAGCCATGCGGGAGGAACATGACGCTCTCATTCTTAACCAAACTTGGGCTCTTGTAACACCCGAGTCCGCTCCTAGTCTCGTTGGTTGTAAATGGATATTTCGGACCAAATTCAAATCTGACGGGACTGTTGATAGCATAAAGGCACGTCTAGTTTCTAAGGGTTTTCACCAACGACCAGGCCTAGGCTACATTGAAACCTTTAGTTAAACCATCCACTCTCCGTCTCATTCTTTCACTCGCCTCTTCACAAAATTGGTGTCTACGCCAACTCGACATCAATAACGCATTATTACAAGGCACCCTCACCGAATCTGTCTACATGTCTCAACCCTTTGGGTTCCTTGATCCATCCTTTCCGCACCATGTTTGCAAATTAAACAAAGCCATTTATGGTCTCCGGCAAGCATCACGTGCTTGGTACAATGAACTCAAATCCTTTCTTTTATCAGCTCATTTTAAACCCACAATTTCTGATCCTTCACTTTTTGTTCGCCACTCCACCACATCTCCCATTGACATTCTCGTGTACGTTGATGATATTATCATTACCGGACCCAACTCTTCCCTTGTATAATCCTTTATCTCCTCCCTTTCCAATCAGTTTTCTTTAAAAGATTTGGGTAACCTATCTTATTTTCTTGGAGTTGAAGTACTACCTCATCCTGATGATTTGTTCCTTTCTCAAAGCAAACATATACTTGATCTTCTTACTAAGGCCAACATGAGTGATTGCAAACCGGCTTCCACACCTTCGACAACATCGGCCCATCTCACCATCATTGATGTGAACTACAATACATCATTGATGCTAACTAGAACATCGGCCAAATCCTAAAGACTATCGATCGTTTGTTGGGGGACTACAATACTTATCCTTAACTCGTCCTGATGTTGCGTTTGCTGTGAACAAGCTTTAACAATTCATGCACTGCCCTACCGACACCCATTGGGCTGCTCTAAAGCAATTACTGCGATACTTACATGGAACCATTCACCATGGTTTATTCAAACGTCATAACTCTCCATTACAACTTCACGCTTTCACTGACGCCGACTGGGCGGGGGACAAACAAACATATCGCAGCACCACAGGTTATATTGTTTACATTGGCTCTAACCCAATAACTTGGAGTTCTAAACGACAACCAACCTTAGCTAGATCATCCACCGAGGCAGAATTCAGGGCTGTAGCCTCAACTACTACCGAAGTACAATGAATTATTTCGTTGCTATCCGAACTTGGCTACAAATCCACCGTAACACCGACTATATATTGTGACAACCTAAGTGCTACTCACTACTCTCCCAACCCAGTTTTCCACTCAAGAATGAAACATCTAACCCTTGATTTTCATTTTGTTCGTGAAAAGGTTCAAGACGGGTCCATACGTGTCACTCATATAAAAGGCGATGATCAATTATCGGATACTCTAACCAAGCCACTACTTTAACACCGCTATCATACTCTTCTATCCAAGATTGGACGTCTCTCGCGGTAGTCCATCTTGCGGGAGCATATCAACACATCATGGGTCAACAAAACCAGCATGTACAGGAAGTCAATCAATGCACAGGAAGTCATCTGTTTACCTAACATAGATGCTCCTTAATTTTCTCCTGTAATTACTCACCCACCTTGTTGTAATATGCCCATAAATGGCTCGATAATGTAAGCAATGAAATAACCAATTTTAAATAGCAATTCTTTCTCCACTAATTCTTTGGTTGATTTACTTATAAAAAGAACAAAGCTATTGGATAAATTAACACATCCCAGAGCTAGCTTGGCCAAGTCTACAGACCAAGTCTATAAGGGATATAATTTGACCGCCTCTGCCGTCTCAAGAAATTTGAAATGCAAGAAAAGTTTGTTCCTTCTGTCAGTGTTTGCCCCTGGTCCACGGTTTAGATACTCGTACACCTTGTTGGAATCGTTAATGATTTTAATTTTTTATTTTTTTAAAATTAAATATCATAGGATCGATCTACGTTCCGAGTAGATGATCGTGGTATATTCACTTTCTCTAAACCGATTCCCGGTGAGTGAGAAATAGTGAATTAAAGTTTCACTTAATTGTGAATTAATAAGGGATGAAATCCCACATTGAATAATGAACCATCATTATTCTAGTATATAAGGAGTTACCTTTATGCATGTAATAATTAATGGCACATGTGTATGAGCTTAAAGCCCACACGCGCGCACCCGCGCGCGCCGCCGCCGCCCGCCCGCCTCGCCGCGGCCGCGTGCCGCGAGCCGCGTGCCGTGGACCGTGGACCGTGGCCTTGGACTTGGACTTGGATCTTGGTCTTTGGGCCTGTTCGTGGGCTTGGCCGTGAGCTAGACCTTAATGGCAGGTTTGAATTTCGTAACCCCTGCCATTTGTTTGAAAATCGTAACTCCTGACCATAATGCAGCATAAATGACTGCATTATGATAGCCATTAGTGGCTGTATTAACTCATACCTGCATTTCGTAAGTCAGTTCTCGACTCGTTCTTGTTCGCCGGAGCTCGCCGGAATTGTGGTGCTACATCCGTCGAGACGAAAGTCGTTTTACCTTTGGAGACAAATTGCTAAACCGAAGAGCACTACCGGGGCAATATTTGTCTTGCGTGAAGAGGCCACCTCGACTCGACTTCATTTACGGTTTTTTATTAATTTTCTTGTATTTTCAATTCTGTTTCGAGTTCTGTAATTTTCTTCTTCGTTGAGTCCTGTAGTTTTTGGTTTTCGAGTTGTAATTTGTTTTTTCCAGTTGTATTTTATTTTCCGCCCAGCAAGTTTGTAACACAGATTTCTCCAACAAGCGCAAGACAAATATTACTTGCTAAATCCTACAACTGGAGATGACGACCGTTGCTGCCACCGACTCCGCCACCACCGCTGCCTTTGCCTCCGCGACCGAAGCTTCGACCGTGGCAAACACAATTGCTACAACCTTGTCCAGCATGATGAACTCGACTACCTCCTCAACAACTCCATGGGTGTTTTCGAACCCATTTCTGACTACCGGTGGATCCACCTCGAGTGGCACCGTAGGTTCCACTTTTAGTGGTACCGTTGGATCCATGTTAGGATCTAGTGTTGGAGCCTACGGGTTCAACACGAGTGGTTCCTTTTTTGGAACAACCTCGGGGCCAAGGATGATGCCTGCCGCCGAGAAGCCGCCAAAGTTTGGTGGGGCCGACTTTAAAAGGTGGCAACAAAAGATGTTTTATTTGACAACATTAGGCTTTGCGAACTTCCTTAAGGAAGATGCGCCACCGGCGCCAAGTGCTCAAGAGACTAGTTTCACAGTCCGAGCTGCCTATGACAATTGGCACAATGGAGACTATCTTTGTAAAAACTTTATTCTGAATTCTTTAGAGGGTAGTTTGTACAATGTATACTCTGTTGTAAACACATCAAAAGAGATGTGGGAAGCACTTGAAAAGAAGTACCGTAGTGATGATGCGGGTACAAATAAATTTGTAGTCGCAAAGTATCTGGACTACAAGATGGTTGACTCAAGGCCTGTCATGGAACAAGTGCAAGAGTTCCAACTCATCGTTCATGATGTCAATGCCGAGGGAATGGTCCTACCGGATGCTTTTACCGTTGCAACTGTGATCGAAAAGTTGCCCCCCAGTTGGAAAGACTTCAAGAGCTACCTTAAGCACAAGCGAAAGGAGATGACTCTTGAAGATTTGATTGTGAAATTGCGTATCAAGTCTGACATACGCAAAAATGACCACAAACCAAAAGGCCTGATTGATGCTAAGGCCAATCTGTTGGAGCATGGCGGACCCTCCAATAAAAGGGCTCGTCCAAGTGTCCAAAACAAGAGCAAAGGGAAGCAACCAGTCAAGAAGTTTGATGGCGATTGCTTCAACTGTGGCAAACATGGGCATACGGCGAAAGACTGTCGAAAGCCGAAGGCCAACAAGAAGAAGAAACATGTTGCCAATATCGCCGAGACTAACGGCGAATGGAAAGAGGATGACCTTGCTGCTGTGGTCACCGAAGAAGTCAACCACGTTGAGAACCAAGGTGGTTGGTACGTCGACACCGGTGCGACCGCCCACGTTGGTGCCGATAGGAGCCAGTTTAAGAACTATCAAGCTGTTGAGGGGAGGAAGCTCAACATGGGAAATCCAGCTTCATCTGAAATTATCGGAGTTGGAGAAGTGGACCTCAAACTTACGTCCGGACAGACACTCACCTTGAAGAATGTGCTTCATGTTCCGGATATGAGGAAGAATCTGATCTCAGGCTCTATACTAGTGAAAAAGGGGTTTAAACTAGTGTTTGAGTCGGATAGAATTATCATAAAAAAGTTTGATAGGTTTCTTGGTAAGGGTTACCTCACGGAGGGACTCTTTAAACTTAATGCTTTGGCTAAACGCCATGTAACCAAGTCCAGTAATGCTAATGAAAATGCTCGCTTCCTCTTACTTGGTAGTGTTCTGATTTATGGCATTGTAGATTAGGTCATGTGAATCTAAATGCTATAAAAAGATTAGTAAACTTAGATTTACTAAAATTAAATGAAGTCAATACTCAAAACAAATGTGAAATTTGTGTTGAAGCAAAAATGACGAAACTTCCGTTTCATTCGGTAAAACGAAACACACAACCCCTTGAATTAATTCACACAGATGTGTGTGATTTAAAGTTTGTGCAAACTAGAGGTGGTAAGAAGTACTTTATCACTTTTATATATGATTGCACAAGATATTGTTATCTTTATCTTTTGAGAAGTAAATATGAGGCTATTGAAGCTTTTAAGAACTTCAAGAATGAAGCCGAGAATAAATTAGGCTGTCGTATTAAGATGGTTCGAAGCGATAGAGGTGGCGAATATGTAGCCCCGTTTGAGGAATTATGCAACGAAAGTGGTATAATTCATCAAACAACAGCTCCATATGCACCACAATCTAATGGCGTTGCTGAACGTAAGAATCGAACCCTTAAAGATATGATGAATGCCTTATTGATTAGTTCAGGTTTGCCCCAGAACATGTGGGGGGAAGTTGTCCTGACAGCCAACTACATATTGAACAAGATTCCACGCAAAGGTAAGGATATTACCCCTTATGAGTTGTGGAAAGGTAGAAAACCTTCATACAAATATCTCAAAGTGTGTGGGTGTTTGGCTAAGGTTGAGGTACCTCTACCTAAACAAGTTAAAATCGGACCTAAGACGGTCGATTGTATCTTTATTGGGTATGCACTAAATAGTAGTGCCTATCGGTTCGTTATCCACAAGTCAGAAGTTCCTGAAATGACTGTGGGAACAACAATTGAATCAAGGAATGCTGTATTCTTTGAAAACATCTATCCTTGTAAGGATAATGATAAAGTTGAGAACAATTCTAGCAATAGAGTTGAAGATGAAGGAACAAGTTCAAAACCTGTGGATGTAAATCCAAAGACACGTAAGCGATCGAGATCTAATCTGGAAGATGTAGAACCGAGATGTGGTAGTAGGGTTAGGACACCAAAGACATTTGGACCTGACTACATAGCATTCATGTTGGATGAAGAACCAACATCGATTAAAGTAGCTTATGCCGGACTGCACGGGTTGCTCGGAAAGAAGGCTTGAGTGAAATTGACTCAATTTTACTAAACCAAACTTGGGTTTTGGTTGATTTACCTGAAGTTTGTAAGCCCTTAGGATGCAAATGGATCCTTAAAAGAAAGTACAAGGCTGATGGGTCAATTGACAAGTATAAAGCTCGTTTAGTAGTCAAAGGTTTCAAACAGAAGGAAGGGTACGATTTTTTCGATACCTATTCACAGAACGAGAATTACATCTATTCGAATGCTTCTCGCGATTCTTTGCTTTGCGATCTTGAGATTCATCAAATGGATGTTAAGACCGCTTTCGAGCGGTGATCTGGATGAAGAGATCTATATGGAACAACCTGAAGGGTTTGTAGTACCTGGACAAGAGAAAAAGGTTTGCAAACTGGTTAAGTCTCTATATGGATTGAAACAAGCTCCACTACAGTGGCACTTGAAATTTGATAATGTAATGTTATCAAATGGTTTTAAAATAAACGAGTGTGATAAATGTGTTTATATTAAGAACACTAATAACGGTTATGTTATCGTGTGTCTTTATATAGATGACATGTTAATCATGGGTAACAATATACAAGTGATTAACGATACTAAGAACATGTTAAAAAGAAATTTTGACATGAAATACATGGGGCTAGCCGATGTGATTCTTGGAATGAAAATTTTGAGAAAATCAGATGGAATCATCTTGACACAATCTCACTATGCCGAGAAAGTTCTCAAGAAGTTTAATACTTTTGATAGCTTGCCGGCTAAGACCCCAATAGATTTAAATGATCACTTGAGCAAAAATCGAGGGGACCCCGTTGCACAAGAAGAATATGCACGAGTCATTGGGTGTTTAATGTATCTTACAAATTGCACTCGACCCGATTTAGCTTGCGCTGTGAACAAATTGAGTCGTTACACGAGCAATCCAAGCAAGGAACACTGGAAAGCTCTCGTTAGAGTTTTGAGGTACTTAAAGTATACTCAAAACCTTGGACTACACTATTCGAGATACCCCCCGGTACTTGAAGGGTACTGTGATGCGAATTGGATATCCGATACGAAAAGTTCATTTTCGACAAGTGGTTATGTGTTTACCATTGGGGGTGGAACTGTCTCGTGGAAGTCCGCGAAACAAACGTGTATAGCCCGATCCACCATGGAATCGGAATTCATAGCTTTGGACAAAGCTGGTGAAGAAGCCGAATGGCTCAGAAACTTTCTAGAAGATATTCCATGTTGGTCAAGCCGATTACTGCGGTGATGATTCACTGTGATAGCCAAGCTGCTATTGGTAGGGCGAGAAGTAATGTGTATAATGGAAAGTCTCGACATATTCGTCGACGCCATAATACCGTGAGACATTTGATCAAAAATGGGTTTATCTTTATTGACTATGTGAGGTCAATAGATAATCTAGCGGATCCGCTAACCAAAGGGTTAAACCGTGATCAAATGAATAAATTGCTAGAGGGAATGGGTTTAAAATCCACAAATTGAGAATTATCATAGTGGTAACCCAACCAAGATGACTGGAGATCCCAAGAACTTGGTTCAATGGGATAACTAAACTATGAGAGTTCGTGTGAAACACTCGTCTAAGTTTATTCCCTATAGAGCAATTGAGTGTTGAAAGCTTGCCTAGTGGTGAGGTTAAGTGTATGACTTTTAATGATTCTTAAAGACCTCAAGGAGGTTGAGTATGGCAAGATACTCTGTAAAGAATCACCTATATAAGTGAGAAGTGGGGGACGCTTCATGAAATACACTTATGAATCCAAAGGGGTGTCCAAGGCCCGCAAATGACACAAAACGTGAGAACATATGAGGTTGAGGTGTTCAAGTGTTAGCACCATTGTCTCGGTGCACGCCGTGGGGGAATAGTTCAAAACATCAAGCCACTAATCCTCCTGTGTACCCGATGATGTTAACTATGGAAGGTTCAAAGTCACGAACTACCTATCCTTATACTTTAACGCTGTTGTGTCAAGAATTAACACTTTCCGACCGGCGATCGCCTCGGAGGTCGGGCGGCAAGTCAGCTGCCGGCGGCCATGGCGGTCTGAGCCGGCGACCGAGGCGGCCAAGCCTTAACCCGTGGACAAGCTAAATCGGCCAACCAAAGGTCCCAGGACAAGTCCGGTGCGGCGATCGACCTCGAGATCGATCGCCTCTCGGCACTCGGCGGCCAAACTCTGGCGGCCGTCTAGCGAACGATTCTCCCTCGGCACTGCGCCGGCCGACCGGAGGCGATCATCTCTCGGCACTTGCCGTAGGCCCTTGGAGACCGGCCGTCTATCGGCACTTGCCGGCCGACCCTTGGTGACAGACCAAATGCCGACCCTCGGCAAGCGGCGATGGCGATCTCGATGACCGGCTAGAGGCAGCCGCCTCATGTCGTCGGCCTGCGATGGCCATCCGGTCGGCAAAGGCCGAACCTTAAGGCGGCACCACGTGCAAGGGCGAGACAAGATCCGCGAATCTCGGGCCATTGACCACGGCTGGCGAGAATCTCTCCACCGGTACAAGCCGCCGAAAGGCATCGGTAGGGCGCATGTGACCATTGATTCCGCCGAAGGCATTAGTAGGGCCGCATGTTGGTGACTCGGACGCGTCGGCTCCTCATTGGACCACCAGTGGCGCCCGGCCTCTTCCTTGGACTTTAGCTTGGCGGCCAGAGATCGCCCCATTATAATATTGGCGTGAGACGATCGGCGATTATTATAATGGCGGAAGGCGATCGCCGCTAGAGACAGACTCAGTTGCCTATATATACAAGGCTCCCGGCACTTGTATTCGATGCAGCATTCTCGCATTTCGGCCATACATCACAAGCAAAACACATTGCACTTGGCTATCTCAACTCTTGGCAACGGCTTTCATTCGGTCTTACTTCTCGGCCTCTCTCATCGAGACGAGACGATCGGCGGGACGAAGAACACCGAGCTTCGCTCAAGAGCGGATTATGAGTCTTTTACACTCATTGTATTTAGATTTCTCTCATTAATACTTGTATCCATGAATATTTGTATTAATATCATCTCGCGAGAGCATTCAAGCCCGGGCCTAACAAACCCGGCAAATCTTGTATTATTTATCTTCTCTCGGAAGTGCTCCCGCAATTGTTGTTTGTTGTCCGTCTTCCAGCAGTATTAATCTTCGGATAAATATTTTGGGCAACTACAATATTTTGGCCGCATGTATTAATATTTTGCGGGAAGACGGACAACAATTGCGGGAAGACGGACAAAATATTAATACATGCGGCCAAAATATTGTAGTTGCCCAAAATATTTATCCGAAGATTAATACTGCTGGAAGACGGACAACAAACAACAATTGCGGGAGCACTTCCGAGAGAAGATAAATAATACAAGATTTGCCGGGTTTGTTAGGCCCGGGCTTGAATGCTCTCGCGAGATGATATTAATACAAATATTCGTGGATACAAGTATTAATGAGAGAAATCTAAATACAATGAGTGTAAAAAGACTCTGTTAATCCGGCTCTTGAGCGAAGCTCGGTGTTCTTCGTCCCCGCCGATCGTCTGTCTGATGAGAGAGGCCGGGAGAAGTAAGACCGAATGAAAGCTGTTGCCAAGAGTTGGAGATAGCCAAGTGCAATGTGTTTTGCTTGTGATGTATGCTGAAATGCGAGAATGCCAGACCGGAATACAAGTGCTGGGAGCCTTGTATATATAGGGGCAGCCGAGTCCTGTCCTCTAGCGGGCGATCGCCTTCCGGCCATTATAATAATCTGCCGATCGTCTGCCGGCCAATATTATAATGGGGCGATCTCTGGCCGGCTAAAGTCCAGGAAGAAGAGGCGCCACTGGTGGTCCAATGAGGAGCCAAGACGCGTCCGAGTCGGGCCAACATGCGGCCTAATGGCGGCTTCGGAATCAATGGTCACATGCGGCCCCTTGGCGGCTTCTTCGTCGGCTAGTGGAGAGATTCTCGCTGTCAGGTCAATGGCCCGAGATTCGCGGATCTTGTCTCCCTCGCACGTGGTTCGATCTTAGGGTTCGGCCTTTGCCGACTGGATGGCCATCGTCTTGTCGACATGAGGCTCGTCTCTAGCGGTCATCGAGATCGCCATCGGCCAGCTTGCCGAGGGTCGGCATTTGGTCTGGCCACCGGTCGGAAAGTGCCGAGAGACGGTCGGTCTCCAATGGTCGGTCGGCAAGTGCCGAGAGATGATCGTCTCCAGTCGGTCGGTCGGCAGGTGCCGAGGGAGAATCGTTCGCTAGACGGTCGCCAAGAGTCGGTCGCCGAGTGCCGAGAGGCGATCGTATCTGAGGTCGATCGCTCGGCACCGGGACTTGTCCTGGGACCTTTGGTTGGCCGATTTAGCTTGTCCGCTGGGTTAAGGCTCGGTCGCCTGGTCGCTGGTCGGCAGATCTGCCATGGCCGCTCGGCAGTGACTCGGTCGCCCGACCTCTGAGGCGATCGCCGATCGGAAAGTGTTAATTCTTGACACAACAAACGCCTCTTGAGGACTGAGCTTGAGTCTGCATATTGCATTTGGGCTATTTTAACTCATGTGGGGGATTGTTGGAATCGTTAATGATTTTAATTTTATTTTTTAAAATTAAATATCATAGGATCGATCTACGTTCCGAGTAGATGATCGTGGTATATTCACTTTCTCTAAACCGATTCCCGGTGAGTGAGAAATAGTGAATTAAAGTTTCACTTAATTGTGAATTAATAAGGGATGGAATCCCACATTGAATAATGAACTATCATTATTCTAGTATATAAGGAGTTACCTTTATGCATGTAATAATTAATGGCACATGTGTATGGGCTTAAAGCCCACACGCGCGCACACGCGCGCGCCGCCCGCCCGCCTCGCCTCGGCCTCGGCCGCGGCCGCGTGCCGCGTGCCGCGTGCCGTGGACCTTGGACCTTGGACCTTGGTCTTGGTCTTGGACTTGGACTTGGACTTGGACTTGGATCTTGGCAATTGGCAATTGGTCTTTGGGCTGGTCTTTGGGCCTGTTCGTGGGCTTGGCCGTGAGCTAGGCCTTGGGCTAGCTTAAAGAATTTTTTGGACAAGCTCAACAACGTAGTTGGGCTCGTATGTGCACATAAGGATGTCTAGGTACATCCGTCCGATGGTTAAGGAGCTGAATACAGTCCAGGTGCGTCCTGACCATTTGTTTGAAAATCGTAACTCCTGACCATAATGCAGCATAAATGACTGTATTATGATAGCCATTAGTGGCTGTATTAACTCCCCTGCAGGTGAGATGGCCTATAAATAGGCATGCATCTCATATGCATCAGACACACAGAAAAAAGCACGAAAAATATATTCTGCATACCTGCATTTCGTAAGTCAGTTCAGTTCTCGACTCGTTCTTATTCGCCGGAGCTCGCCGGAATTGTGGTGCTACATCCGTCGAGACGAAAGTCGTTTTACCTTTGGAGACAAATTGCTAAACCGAAGAGCACTACCGGGGCAATATTTGTCTTGCGGGAAGAGGCCTCCTCGACTCGACTTCATTTACGGTTTTTTATTAATTTTCTTGTATTTTCAATTCTGTTTCGAGTTCTGTAATTTTCTTCTTCGTTGAGTCCTGTAGTTTCTGGTTTTCGAGTTGTAATTTGTTTTTTCCAGTTGTATTTTATTTTCCGCCCAGAAAGTTTGTAACACAGATTTCTCCAACACACCTCGCACGTCTTGTGGTGATCTTTCCCATCCCACACTCTCCACCCTTCTGGATGGATGAAATCTTCTAGGTGGCTCTGCATCACCACCGTCCGAGCTTGTAAGGTCCAGGGACGGCCTAGATATGTTTGGACTTGGGAACTGATTGGGGATAAAAAGTTGTCCGGAACAATCCTGCAGTTCTGGATAACCAATCCGTTGCTTCCTTTATATAGTGGCCTCTTCCGTCAGCTGTCACCGCATTGAATTGGTATGGCAAGGGTCTCCGCACGATAATATCACAATCTTGTAACAAGGCTTCCCCCTTGCCGAAGATGAAGTCAATGGTGCCATAAATGCGACAGCTGCGGTAAAATTGTCTACTTTACTCATAAAATAACGTGTCTTGGAAACCTTCGAAACTACAATTGAAGAAAGCAGACTGATCCCCAGCTGAGCGTAATGCCACAGCTTGAAGCCCCTCTGGGCCCGCTTCATTTTTTATTGTGATCCCTTCTGCAAGAAATCCCACTGCGTCATTTGCTGCACATGCATGACAAAAATATAAAACTATTAAAAACAATGATATATGTAAAATACTATTCAACTTAGAATATTTAATAATTATTACCAAAGGTAGCTGTCTGGTCTCCATATATTCATTTTCCCATAATTCTTATTCCCAGTAACAATGGTATTGTCAATCCCATCTCCATAGATGAAGACGTAAGGCTTGTATCTGTCGATTATGACTTGCTCATCGTAGACACCAGCCTTTACATAAATGGTAAATCTGCCTTGGTGGTTGGCGGGGTATGTCCTGGCCAATGGTTTTGAATTGACCGCTCCCATCCTTGGCTACCACCACGTGAGGCCAGATGCTGCTACTTGCATGTTCCGCCAGCAGCCTGCGGTCGGCAGCCTTGAACCATGTTGGGTATCCATCTGCCGACAAAAGTCCGCGATGAGAGCTAGCTGCCAAGGCATTCTGATTGCCCGGTTGCTGCACGTGGAATAGCTTCTGTTGGAAAAATAGCTTAATTAATACCATAATTAATTATGGTAATTAATGACATTAAATGGTATATTTGGAATCTACATTTTGTGTAGATTAATTTAGTGTATTTACTTGTTCAATTTCGTTAAGAAATGAATGAGTAATTAATGCACAAAGTTAAGCCATTTAATTGTTGGGAATGTGGTGTGGAATCCCATCCCACATTGGAGAAGTAAGGAAAAGTTGAGCTATTTATAAAGGACTTTCCATCATAAAGGAGCAATCAAGTGTGTTCCATTATGGTGCACCCTAGTTGGCTTTAATTAATTTTTAAGGCTAAAATACGAATCCTACGAGGAAGGTGCAAAGCACCTTCCGAGTCCGAGCACATGCACGTCGCACTTGTCGCAACGGGCGCTTCGTAGGCGCAATTCTGAACCAATGCAGCCCTTCCCACCGGACCACAAGGTGTCACTAGTACAAAATGTCACATAGGCCACGATTAAAAATGTGGCCGTAGGTCTTTAGCCACAGTTATTTTCTTTACCAAAACCGTAGCCTATCCTCCCGTGATTTTTGACACCCTTACGACTACATTTAAATTATGTGACTATATTACATGAAAAACTGTAGCTAAAGATAAAAAACCGTGGCTATAAGGGTATCAAATTTTTATTGATATTTAAACATTTTCCTAAAACTGTGGCCAGAACCTACTTATGGCCTCAAGTATTTAATATTAACCGTGAAAAATGAATGACATTTGGTCACGCTAAATTGTTAAAACCATGGCTATTGACTACCTTTTGGTACACGGAACGACCAAAACAGTGGTCGTAAATGACGTATGGGCACACAAATTACATATTAACCGTGGTAAATGCATGATATATGGTTCTACTAAATAGTTAAAATTGTGGCTATTGGTTACCTTATGGTGACGCAGATTAACCAAAATTGTGACCAAAAACTACTTATGACCACGTAAAGTTCACATCAACCGCGATTAATGCATGACATGTGGTTACACTATTTTTTAAAACAGTGGCAATTAGTTACCTTTTAGTAACACGAAAATAAGATTTATGGCCTTTAGTTAAATTATGGCAACACAAAATAATTCGGACTGTAGCCATAAACTACTTATGACCATGAAAATTTGATTAGACGTGGTCAATGCATAATATTTGCTTACACAAAATTTTAGAAAACTGTGACCATAAACAACTTATGACCATACAAATTTCGTATTAATTGTAGCAAATGAATGGCATATGATTACGCTAAATTGAAAAATTCGTGGCTTATTGCTTATCTTTTAGTCACATTGAATGACAAACCGTGGTCATAAAGTACTTATGGCCACTAAAACGGCATAATAACTGTGGCAAATACATGATATTGGTCACACTTATTTTTTAGAATTGTGGTTATTAATTATTTTTTAACCATATTTATTTAATTTAACTGTTGTCTTTGCTATACTTATAGATACATAAATTTTATATTAATCGTGACTAATTCATGACATATAGTTACACTTAATTTTTAAAAATTGTAACCATTGGTTATTTTTTGTCACACAAAATAATAAAAATCGTGGCTAATGCATGCTACATGGTTACGCGAAATTGTAACAACCGTGGCTATTGAATATCTTTTGATCACACAAATTTCATATTAAGCATGGCAAGTGCATGACATCTGGTTACGTTATTTTTTAAAAGCAGTGGCCATTAGCTACCTTTTAGTAATACGGAAATAAGATTCGTGGTCTTTAGTTAAATTATGGCCACATGAAATAATTCGGATTGTAGCCATAAACTACTTATGACCATGAAAATTTGCTTAGACGTGGTCAATGCATAACATTTGATTACACAAAGTTTTAGAAAACTGTGACCATAAACAACTTATGACCATACAAATTTCGAATTTATTGTAGCAAATGCATGACATATGATTACGCTAAATTGAAAAAGTCGTAGCTTATTGCTTATCTTTTAGTCACATTGAATGACGAACCGTGGTCATAAACTACTTATGGCCACTAAAACTGCTTAATAAATGTGGCAGATATGCATGACATTGGTCACACTTAATTTTTAAAATTGTGGCTATTAATTATTTTTTAACCATATTTATTTAATTTAACCATTGTTTTTGCTATACTTATAGATACACAAATTTTATATTAATCGTGACTAATTCATGATATATAGTTACACTTAATTTTTAAAAACTGTGACTATTTGTTATCTTTTTTGTCACACAAAATAATAAAAATCGTGGCTAATGCATGCTATATGGTTACGTGAAATTGTAACCGTGGCTATTAAGTATCTTTTGATCACAAAAAATTTATATTAACTGTGGCAAGTGCATGACATCTGGTTATGCTAAATTGTAAAAAATATTTGTTGATTATCTATTGATCATATTGGATAAAAAACCGAGACCAAAAACTACTTATGGCTACACAAGTTTCGTAATAAATGTGGCTATTAATTACCTTTTAACCACATTCTAATAGAGTACAAAAATGGTTAAAAATTAAAAAATCTAAAATAACAATCAAATCGAAACATCAAATTAATATTAATAATAATAATCGGTGATAAATCCGTGAATATTGTATAAGAACATCGGTGGTAAATCCACCATCACTAATTCTCTAAAACATTACTTCTACTTATTAAAGCTACTCCTCGTATGCTTCGCCTCGATATCTCATTAATAGTTGTGTAATTCTTTTTATCTTCTTAGATTTTGGCTTCTCATTATGTTCGTTAAATTGGTTGCGGTACACGCAATCAATTGTTCAATACTATGTCAAACCAAGCAAAGGCCTTAGAAGAACATAAAAAATGTTAAAATATTTGACCAGAAACACAAAACATCAGTAGCACCCAAACATATTACCCTACCTAAACAACATTAATCACAACCAAGATAATAATAGAACTCAAGCATATTATTTTAAGCATATTATGTAACTGCCGTTTGATTTCTAAACTGGACAGATTTTTCTCAAGTACAGGAAGGATGAGGTGAGGTAGGGATAATTCAAGATTCTCATTAGTTTGACACATCACAAACAAAAGACTTCCGCTGGAAGATTCTTGCGTTTACCCATCAAAAAGCGATAACAATAAACACTGACAAGAAACGAAATATTCAAGAGTAAGTTGGCTTGCCACTGAGCCGTTAGAGTGTCGAGACAGATTGACACCTGGGACGTAGTTCATCCTTCTGTACAAGATGCTTCACTACACTTCCTATGACCATGACCATGACAATGATAAAGTAATCTACCCCAAAAATTTGGGTAATTACAAAATAACCCAAAAAAGTTTCAAAGAGTAAATAATCCCTCAATTTTATGATTCAGATATCACACATTAAATTGCCTACAAGATGCTACTGTACAAAAATAACCCATGACCATTGCCTACAAGATTACAGAAGCATCTTGTACAAAAATTCAAGATACAGTATGAGCTAATATTAAATTTAATTGTTGGCCTCTCAACAAGTACAGTATGAGCTAATATTAAATTTAATTGTTGGCCTCTCAACAAGTACAGTAACAATTAAATTCAAGATATCACATTAAATTGCCTACAAGATGCTTCTGTACAAAAATATCCCTCAAAAAAGTTCATCCTTCTGTACAAGATGCTTCACTATACTTCCTATGACCATGACCATTTCAACACAAGGTATCATCATAGAATTTACCTCAGAAATTTGGGTAGTTACAAAATAACCCAAAAAAATCTTCAAAGTTCAAATGACCCCTCAACTTTTGGTGCCAAGTATCACATTAAACTATCTATAACCATGACCATTCAAACATAAGGTCTCAGCACACAATCTACCCCAAAAATTTAGGTAATTATAAAATAACCCAAAAAAGTTTCAAAGTACAAATAACCCATCAAATTTTGGTGTCACATATCCATCAAACTATATTCTTGCAAAAATATGAAACTTACCATGCACATGCTAAGGAGTTGGGTTTCGGTAATTAACCGTTAGCGATATATAAAATCAAATAAGAAGCTAACCTTCGAATCAGGGATCACAAGGTTTTTTGGCCAAGCCACAAAACTACGATGAGCATCCCCTACTATTTTGTGATCACCAGCTTGGATGGGTAAAAAGGCAGCTGGCTTTTTTAAATCGTCAATGGAAACTTTATAGCAATCACCCTTCAGTGGAACTCCATGTACCGTCTGTTTTTCTGATGAGTAGTAGATAGTACCGTGTGCTACTATGTTTCTCAAATCTGGATGTGACAGTTTGCATTTTATAGTCTGCAAAAATATATGGTGCATGAACATCATAAAGTTCAATCTAAAATAAAATAATTTCATATACCTTAAAAAACTTACTACTAAGCCTTCGTTTGGCAATAATTGAGATGCCGTAGTCTTAAATTCTTGTGACTTAATAGCATGAGGAGAGTCCTGCATAAATCCAGGTCTACAATCTAGCTGTGGAGATTGCCGAACTATTGTTGAAGATTTTTTAATAGTACGGTCCAGCAGAGATCCATTGGAGCGGTTGCTAGTTGCATGAGTTCCTTGCTGAGATGGCAAACAACTTTTCGAAGAATTCTGCAGAGTACAGATATTACACCAGGTTAGTTAATCATAATTAACTGGATTAACTGTCATTAGTTATGGTTAATTTTGTCAAAAGAAAAATTCATTAATTAGTGTGCAATACTCAAAGACAACATGTATGTAAAGTAGGAGGGAGTATATCCTGTTTCTTACTCGTCCATTGAAACTGGTATTTGTGGCTTGAAGTTGTGACACACTTCCTTGAGATGTTGGTAGTGGTGGTATTCCTATTCCTTGAGAGGCCAGATGAGCTAATATTAAATTTAATTGTTGGCCTTGTTCTCCCATCTTTATCTTCAAATCCTTAACTTCCTCATTCTTCAACTCACGTTCACGTCTTTCATTATCTAACTGCGTCTGTAGCTGCGTGATGAATTCTTTTGACGATCTTCTATGTGGAGGAATGTGCCAGTATTTGGATGGAGTGACTCCCCTGCCAATCCCTCTTACACGCCCACCATGCTCTTTGCCAAATACAAGTGTGAGGGCATCAGTGCCGTGATCAGGTTTTATACATCCATCTTGAATCTCTTTTTCATGGTCGACCTATACAAATCATATATGAATAGTATATAAGGACAAAATGGAATACATTCCAACAAAATAAATAGATGAGTGAGTTATTACAATTTTATTTGCAATAACCATAAGATCATTATCTTTGTAATCTCCGTCTTTGCTCAAACGTGCCTTTCTCCACATGAAAGACCGCGATGGAAGTTCATCTTCAAAAAGTTCTTTATCTTTGACCTAGTAAATATCAAATACATATAATATGTACATCTAAACACAAAGATGACCAATATAGTATATGTGCTTATTTTGTTAATCATTCCATGTCAACCATAATTACACAAATGTAAGAAAACAAAAATTTTGGTTTTTTAGCTATATTTCAATTTCCAGTGGCCTATATATACCAAATATTTTTGCTGCTGGCATATGTAGGTATCTGGGGTGTGCAAAAACATAACTTAACTTACTAATCTTTCTCTTAGTCCCGAGTAGCCTGATCGTCCCAACCGATGTGGGTACTTGAGCTTTGCACGCGCTTCTTTCGCCGCTTCGGACATACACTTGCAACAGAGTTAAAAATAATTTCATCAATATTTTGGATAGAAAATAAACATCAATCGACGAGTATAATTATATGTAATGCATAACCTTGAATTCATCTGAAAGTCTACAGTTTACGAACTCATCCCAATGTTCTTGATCCACATACGCACGATATTGTCTTGGAACAACTTTAAGTTTCGCAGGTTTACCCATATTGGGCAGTATATACTTTTTATATAATCATCTTCTAAAGTCGCGCAAATGATCACAAAGATGAGACATTGTGTATTCCATCCTCGATGCATCTATTTTATAAAAACGCTACCATAATATATAATGGAATGTTAGTATCACTGTACTCAATAGAAATGAAAAATAAAGATAAAATTTATTTTGCATATAGAATCAGTAGATGCATACCGTTACTTGCTCCCATAACTTATCCTTCACCTCCTTTGTCACCTTCTTCCATTTCATGTACCTAAGTCCAACATCTCGCCGTACCAAGTCACCCAAAAAACTAGCAAATTCTGATCTATATTTCCCAGTAACTCTACCTAATGCATCAAAGTCTACTTCATGCTTCTCGTTGGAATCTTCAAAATCTCTATGTAGCTTTACTAATCTTGTCAACCCCCTGACCCTTTTCCTTGTAGACGTTATTGATTTTCCTATTTCTTCTTGTGCATTCAATGTGTCTTGTTGTTGATTCACCATGTCTTGCTCAGGATTCTCTGTGTATGAAAATAGCATAAATGGAGACAATGATTTATCAACTGGTATGGTGAAAATAGAGTGATTAAAATTACAGTATAAATATCTATGAACATTGATATGCCAGTGATAAAGAAAAAGAGAAGGATAATGTGAAATCTTCCTAATCATCCTCCTAAAAATATTCGAAGAAATGTAAAGTGAGTATATTTTTTTTGTGCAAGAATTGACGTATCAAACACCTGCATTTTTGTCCAAATATTCATTTCAAAGGTCATACTATGATCTTATACGTATTAGAGTTTTTTTTATATTAATACGGCTAAACTATCTAATAAAATAAACAAGATTCCAAACATTACCAAGTTGTTGATCGGTACTTCTAATGGATTCATCAGAAGAGTCAGTAGAACTGTTATCATAGACCTCATCCTTCTCGAAATTCTCATTGTTTTCTTCAGCCTCAAATTCTACCTCATCCCCATTGTAACCCTCTGATACATCCATAACATACACTGTACATATGACATATGTAAGAATATTGTAGGCAAGGTGAAAGTTGACTGGTTGATGTACTGCAATTTTGCATGGAAGGGCGATTCTAGTTTTTGGCATTTTATCAATTACAACATACAGTAACAAAATCCAACCGAAAGAAGAAGAAGAAGAATGAAAGTTGCCCATAACCATAACAACAAAATGTAACAACATACACAACATACATCAGCTGGGTAACATGCAAATGATGGGAATAGCCACACATGGGTATGGATTTCATGGTTCTGTAATGTACTCACTCACATATTAATCATTAGGAAAAAGTTATAAAAAAAACATTATGCAATCCTTCAATTCATGAAGGATTATAAGAAGAGAAACAAATCATAATTAAGAGTCTATTCCATTTATCATTAAACGGATTGCCGAGCGCAGAAGGTTCGCTACTGGGACATCGTGGAGTTCCTCTCCAGCTACATGACTTAGTGATATCAATTACATTTTTCCTGAATACAAGACAAGAGTGCTCGTATGGAAAGCAACATAGGACTATCATCCACAAAGTCAGAAATAATTACAAAAGTTCTACATAATTCAACAATTGGGCTAAAATGATTATATTAAAATATGCTACATCATTTTTTCCCAAATCAAAACAAACATTGTAGAATTCAATCAAATGTATGGAAAATTATTATGAAAACAATTTGCAGGATTATAAGGAAGATAGTGGTTTGAGAAGAAACACTTACCCGCTAAAATAGTGCGCACCCACGATCAATCAACAACCTGCTGAACCCACGAAGATGCTGAAAACAAACCTTCGACCTAAATATATAGGTTAGGATTTGGCGGGAAATCGATGGAGAAGAAAATGAAGGCGGCAACATGTTTGGGTTAGGGTTGGTTCGGCGAATCGCCACCATATCTGCACGGTGAGAGAAATCCTAAGGAAGGAGAAGCAATTTAGGATAGCAATGACGTGGGTAGTAATGAGGAGAATTATTTTTGTAATATCTGCTTCTTAGGTTTCAGTTTTCATTTATTGAATTTATTTTTTCATAATTACTTATTTTAGTTTTTATTTTATTTTCAATTTTAGAGTTTATTTTCAATTTTTAGGGTTTATTTCTAGGTCTGTCAAAAAAATCCGAAAATTCCGATGATCCGTCCAAAATATCTGTATTCGTATCCAGAAAATACAGATATTATTTATATCCAAAAAAAGTGGATACGAATATTCTGGGTACGGATATGGATATAGGTGCATCCGTATCCGAAAATATTCGTATCCAAAATTAATTATATATAATATATATTTCTAATATAATTTTAATATATAATTACAAAATATAAGCATGCTACTCCCCATAATACTTTGTCACATGTCTTCATTCTTTATTTCTCAATATTAAAATATAAACATGTTGTATAAGTTATTTTACTTATCAGTTATTTCCCTTTTATCTTGGGGACCTACTATTTTTCAGTGGGTCTATGTAAATGTTTAAGATATAGTGAAAGCAGCTTATATGATATTATGTACACCGACATGTTTTTTATGAATCTATATGTTATATTGATCTATACTTTTGATGAAATATAGTGATATTACATTTTCGTTTTTCAATTGTTTTATATCGGCTAGCTAAAGAATTTCATGTATTTTTCAAGGCTATAAAATAGTTTCCTAGCTTCCTCAATCGGTTCAAACTGAAATTGTTTATGATTTATGTTTAGTAAATAGTTATGTATTTTTTTTGTTTGAAAATGCAATTATAAAGAGTGAAAAAAAATGAAATGTAATAAATTGGCTAACAAAAAAAATGGTTTCAGATGCATGAAAAAACAATTTGACATTTTTTCATAAAAAAATTATTTTAATATGTGTTTGATTCCAGATAAAAAAAAATGATAAAAAAAGTGTGCAATAACATTCCTTTGTACAAGAAATTCCTTTGTATGTTAAAACAGGAGAAAAATCGGAAAAAAAAAATATTGCAACGCGCCAGTGGGAATCAAACCCTGTACCTAGGGGAAATATGATAGAGCCCCTGCCACCTTGTCCGGTAGTGGCATCCACATTAATTCATGCACAAGAAATTCTTTTGTATCTTAAAACAGGAGAAAAAACGGGAAAAAAAATATTGCAACGCGTGGGAATCGAACCCTGTACCTAGGGGAAATATGATAGAGCCCCTGCCACCTTGTCCAGTAGTGGCATCCGCGTTAATTTATGCACAAGATATTCTTTTGTATGTTAAAACAGGAGAAAAACGGAAAAAAAATATTGCAATGCGCCTGTGGGAATCGAAACCTGTACCTAGGGGAAATATGATATAGCCCCTGCCACCTTGTCCGGTAGTGGCATCCGCGATAATTTATGCACAAGAAATTCTTTTGTATGTTAAAACAGGAGAAAAAACGGAAAAAAAAATATTGCAACGCGCCTGTGGGAATCAAACCCTGTACCTAGGGGAAATATGATAGAACCCCTGCCACCTTGTCCGGTAGTGGCATCCGCGTTTGTAACACCCCCAAATCCGCTCAGGGATATTACACGCCGTAGACCCTCTCCTCGAGGATCTACCAGGCTGATAACTAAAATCAAACATCTAAACCTCGCCTTTAAGGCTAAAATGACTCAGTAGACCGATTTGGTCTTTCAACAAATACATACAACTCAATTCCAAACACATACCCACGCAGGGGTCAAAATACAATAAACTCCCGTACAACGGGGAAAAGATACTGCAGCGGAAAAGAAAATACAACTAGACCAAAACGACGTCAACAGATCCTCGTGTGATTAGTATCGTTCATCTTTCATCATCCTTCGTGCCGACCCTGTGTTATGCTCCAAAACCTGAATGCAATAATAGACATCCTCACCCCGAATACTCGGGGTTAGCAAAACTCCACCGTTTTGCTAGTGAAAGTACAAGTTCAAAAATACTAGCCATAATATAAAAGTTACAAGAACAATGATAATCAGGAATCCTCAAAGATCCAAACGTAAAGAAAAGTACTTCCCGAGGCAAGAGTTTGGGTAAACATTTCCAAAACCGAAAGATCGCAAATAAGGGAAACAATTTACAAAACAGTTTAAAATGCCATCGAGAGTTTTAATAGAAAATAATTTAGGATTATAAAATCCTTCTCTTTCCAAAATCAATAGTGGTCACATGACCCAAAGGTTTTGTTTTCGCAAATAGGAAATCACCAACAATTTACGGTGGTCGAGCCCAACATCACGTGTCCTCAACGGACGTAAAATCAACGAAACATAATCACGCACGCGCATCGCCAGACCGGACGATACCACCGACATCCCACTCGAGGCCTCGAAGGACCCTCCCGAGCTGGCTAGCGAAACAAATCACACACATCTCACGGTTGGATCAATCGCTTGTTGCATCCTGGCCACATGATCACATGCCATGTGCCACCGTAGATTATCTCAGGCTCTCACGGTTGGATCAATCACTTGTTGCATCCTGGCCACATGATCACATGCCATGTGCCACCGTAGACCTTCAACCATATCCACAGATTCACACAGATAACATATCACATCAAGGATATTCAAACAATTCGCCCAGAGGCATCAAACACTTAGCAAAACACCACGTCAATTCACAACACACCGAAATGAAATAATATACGCCCACACACAATACCAAGTGCAACATGAACACCAAGCATATACATAGAATTCACATAGTTATTCACGAACCACACCAATCACAAAACACACACGGTTTTGAAAGGGGCCTTTAACGAGGCTAACCAAATCTTTTGAAAACTCATTTCAAACAAACAAACAAACCAAGACGATCACCAATCATCATATCCGCGAAACAAGAAATGTATGGACAAGGTACTTGCCTCGAATAAGAACAACGCGGAGAATCGACCGAAGTAGGTTGGCCCGAACCGACTACGAACCCGCCGACTCCACCGAACACCAACTCACGTTCATAAACTACGAAGGACAAATAATAACAATGAAATGAATTCCATAACACGACTCAAAGCCGTTGAATTCAAAGAACGAATGACGAAAGTTCACGGATTTCCCCCAAAACGGCCAAGAACACGATTCGTTCCGTCAAAACCCGAAAACGGAATTCCAAGTTGAAATATGGATATACAATCCATAGAATATGTTTAACAACATCATTTAACCATAATCGATCCATCGAAAACGGATGAAAAACGAGATCGGGGACAAATCCCCCAAAAAGTCAATTCAAAGGAAATCAAGAAATATACTTGATTCGACGAAGAACAATGGATTAAATGATGTTAAACACAAGAATACTATCAAGATTAATCATACCCATCATGAATTAATCAACAACACGGAACGAATCGGACGAAAATGCAAAAATCCCCAAATTCACGAAATTAGGGTTCTAAGGAAGATTACCTTGATTCGCTGAATCAAAGGTTGATAACGGACGATCGATTGATGTTATGAGCTCAAGGACTTCATGGATTTATTGTTAAACAACATGGCTTCATCGCCCATGAATCTCCACTCGCGGATGGAGAAGGAAGGAAATGAAAAACGAAGTGAAATGTGACTGCCACCATATTTATATCGGGCCACCTAGCGTGCGCTAGCCTTCCCGGACTAGCGTGCGCTATCGGCCAGATCGGCCGAGCACCCTCGGCCAGGGCCCACACGACCCGGCATCACCGACCAACCCCGCCGACCGAACCTGCCGACCCAACTCCCGCTAGCGTGCGCTACGGCCGGATGCCTGCGCGCGCTAGCCGGCCCGGTAGCCACCGGATCGACTCGCCCGGCAGTAACGTCGCTAGCCGGCGGCGGCGTGCGCTACGCTGCCGACTAGCGCGCTACGCTCGGCGTAGCGTGCGCTACTCGCCGATCTGACCGAGTCCAACCTCGAAACCCCACTTGCCCGGGCGATGGCGTCGCTAGCCACCCGGCGGCGTCGCTACACTGCCGGTTAGCGCAGCGACCTTCCGGCCGTGGCGTGCGCTCGTCGGTTCTGCCGCACCCGTCCGGCCGGTGCCCGCAATCGTCCGGCGATCCAGCCTGCCGTCGGCGATCCCGCGGCCGTCGGCGATCCGCCAGGCTCGACGACCCGATTTCCAACGTGCGGAACGAACACGACGAAAAGTTCGCGGACAACATAAACGACTCGAAATGAAAGCGTAATACCATAATTAGTCATACGCGACCAAGAAACGGGTCGAGACAACAATTACAGATACGGATACCCGTAACTTTCAAGAAATTACAAAATGGCCCAAAACGCCCGGAAATCACGATACGTGATCGAATAACCAAACTGAAGTTCACAACACGTCTAACAAAGTTAAACGGACTTGCGGGAAACTCAAACAACAGCTTGACGAGATTCGCAAGAATCGAACTCAAGTGCGGAAAAGTCGCTAAAAAGCACAGAACTCAACGAAACGACACCGAAACGAACTCGGATGTCAAAAAGTGTAGAATTAATCATTCTCAGAATGACGAAACGGACATGAGCGAGTCATCAAAACAGACTTCCGCCGAAAAAAAGAAATTACCGGAAATCGAAAATTGCGGATATTACATTCTACCCTCCTTAAAAGAAGTTTCGTCCCGAAACTTAAAACAAGTAGGGAGAAGAAATATTCCGCCAGGAAAAACTCAACGAGATACACAAGAATGCGTAACTAACGCCCAACGGCGAAATGTTACAAACAACGCAAAGGAGTATACGGCGTGAAAACACGCTCCACGGCGACCAACACAACGTCGCCGTTAGGGATATAATAAAAACCAACAAGTGACGAACGTCATCAAACGGATAATATAGCCAAGTCAATTATCCGACAATCACAAAACACAACGAACGAAAATCAATATGATTGACCAACCCAACGGTACATCAATCAAAACGCGAGCCAACCGCTGAACAAACACGAAATCCCACCGCCTAAGGGCTGGAAGATCGAAAACGAAACTAATTTCCCGAACTGAAGGGAATTACGAAGGAGCCTGAATGTTCGCCAATCACGGAATGAGGTCAATATAAACCGAACAATCAAACGATCAAACCACAACGATCGAGACAACAAAGATCGAAGAATCATGTTCGAATCACAAAGAACAATAAAGTTCAAACAACAACTCCAAGGTTCACATCTCGACTCGAGACAATATACGATCCGGTGAAAACAACAACGTATGCATTCACATAAGATCCACATGAAAGGGAATAGCAATAGAAAAGTCACAACGACAAACGAGTTATTCCGAAATAATACCACACTCGTTCGATCAACAAAAGCAAGGAGCAGGACAAGCTCAGAAATGTCAACGAACATAAACGAGTCGACAGAGTCGAAAATGTAAAAGTTCAAGATCCACCACTTCGAATAAAAGAACTAGTAGAACCAAAGATGTTACTTCGAACAAGGTTCACAAGAATCGAACCGAATTCGGAAAGTGACAATGATAACAGTTGACCCGCAACAAGATCACGGCTCGTTCGAATGATGAACCCGAAATACAAAACAAGTTCGAGACGGATCAACGAACACGAGCGAATCGATAGGCGGAGAAAGAGAAAATACGAAGTCTAAAAACAACACGGGTACTACATTCGACCTCTTATAAAAGAAGGTCGCCCCCAACTCACAACAAAAAATCAAGGTGACGACACAACAAGCAACCGGCGAAACATCCTTCAAAGGCCTCTCAAAGCCGATTCGATATCTGTCTTTGAAGTTCGCGCCCCGAAAGACTCGGAACCCAACTCGCAAAACTAGATCTGTGTGAGAAAGATAATTGGTACGTGCATGCCCCCGGCACACCACGGTTGAAACACCTCGGCTCGGCATACCGAAAATACAACTACTCGATACAATGGATTAAAACACCGCAAAACAACATACCGGAGATGCCAACTCAAAGATAACATATCAACGCATACAAAAATCACAACAACAACGGCATCATTCGAAGATTACAACATCCCGAACGACAACCCTCACACAATCACAAACATCATGAAACAATCACCCATGTGTATAACGCATAAAAATCCAGGCTTTAACAACCCACACTAGTGCGACAATACGCAAATCGCCACGAGGCGATAAACAAGAACACCAGTTCACACCTCTCACAGAGGGCCAACAAAACATATGCGTGGCGAACGACTCGACACTCACGCCACCAATTCAATCACAATTCGGGGTTGACACCGTAACGAAAGTTCGAAAACCATACACGCATTTCCGGTCCGCAAACATGAATGATAGGTTTTAAAAACGAGAACCACCTTTTGAAAACAGTTTGGAAACAACAGTTGATCTTGAGTATCATTTTACAAAAAGTAGTGCAACCACCATTATCGAGACTTTGAAAATCATCTTGCGTTTGAACAAAAATGAGGACACCTTTCCTTTAGTGAAAAACTTTCAAAAATATTCGACCCTTGGGTCTAAGCAACTGCATTTGAAAATATCTCAAAAATATTTTTGGTCCTCAACCGGAAAATTTTTGAAATGTATTGCGGCATTAGAAAACACCTTGAAAACACCGCAAGAAAATAATTCATTTTAAAAGTACGTCTCGAATTTTAATTTTCTAAGATACTCAAGGTTTTCAAAAATAATTCAATGGGTTAGAATGCCCCAAAATTTTCAGGTAATTACAAGGAACAATATAGCGTCGTGGGTCCCGCGCCGGAACCCACCGTGCTAAAAACCAATTACAAGAATGCCCAAAAAGGTCGATGACGGTAGTACTTATCAAAACTCACAAAATCATTTGAAAACACCCAACTACCGTCAAAACGGTCAAGGCCAACAACTCGGTTAAAGGAATCGATTTTCAAATAAAATTCAATTCGGAAGATACCGAAAGCTATCACAAAGGAACTCACGCAATGAAAAAAAGAAATAGAGTCCAACATGCACAATCCAGAACTACTCCTCACATGAAAGAAATATGAGAGTCAAATAGTCACGTATCAAGAAATCAAAATCCATAAGAGGATTCCGTCACTTAGCAAATAAATCATAAAAATAGCTCGTGTCACACGAGGCACAACACAAAGAAGGGAGACTTACGAACAGTCGCACGAAGATGATGATCGCCCACGATACTAATCACGACCAACAAACTCGGCACGACGCGTCGCGACACGACTCGGTCGAGATAAAATCCGACGAGACAAAAACTCGATAGACACCATCGACCCGACACCTAGGTTTCCACAACCTAAGCTCCGATACCATTTATGTAACACCACCAAATCCGCTCGGGGATATTACACGCCGTAGACCCTCTCCTCGAGGATCTACCAGCCGATAACTAAAATCAAACATCTAAACCTCGCCTTTAAGGCTAAAATGACTCAAGAGACCGATTTGGTCTTTCAACAAATACATACAACTCAATTCCAAACACATACCCACGCAGGGGTCAAAATACAATAAACTCCCGTACAACGGGAAAAGATACTGCAATGAAAAGAAAATACAACTAGACCAAAACGACGTCAACAGATCCTCGTGTGATTAGTATCGTTCATCTTTCATCATCCTTCGTGCCGACTCCGTGTTATGCTCCAAAACCCGAATACAAAAATAGACATCCACCCCCGAATACTGGGGTTAGCAAACTCCACCGTTTTGCTAGTGCAAGTACAAGTGCAAAAATACGAGCCATACAATACAAGTTCCAAGAACAATGATAATCAGAATCCTCAAAGATCCAAACGTAAAGAAAAGTACTTCCCGAGGCAAGAGTTTGGGTAAACATTTCCAAAACCGAAAGATCGCAAATAAGGGAAACAATTTACAAAACAGTTTAAAATGCCATCGAGAGTTTTAATAGAAAATAATTTAGGATTATAAAATCCTTCTCTTTCCAAAATCAATAGGTCACAAATTTCAAAGGTTTTGTTTTCGCAAATAGGAAATCACCAACAATTTACAGGTCGAGCCCAACATCACGTGTCCTTAACGGACGTAAAATCAACGAAACATAATCACGCACGCGCATCGCCTAGACCGGGACGATACCACCGACATCCCACTCGAGGCCTCGAAGGACCCTCCCGAGTCAAGCTAGCGAAACAAATCACACATATCTCACGGTTGGATCAATCGCTTGTTGCATCCTCGCCACATGATCACATGCCATGTGCCACCGTAGATTATCTCGTGCTCTCACGGTTGGATCAATCACTTGTTGCATCCTCGCCACATGATCACATGCCATGTGCCACCGTAGACCTTCAACCATATCCATGATTCACACAGATAACATATCACATCAAGGATATTCAAACAATTCGCCTGAGGCATCAAACACTTAGCAAAACACCACGTCAATTCACAACGCACCGAAATGAAATAATATACGCCCACACACAATACCAAGTGCAACATGAACACCAAGCATATACATAGAATTCACATAGTTATTCACGAACCACACCAATCACAAAACACACACGGTTTTGAAAGGGGCCTTTAACGAGGCTAACCAAATCTTTTGAAAACTCATTTCAAACAAACAAACAAACCAAGACGATCACCAATCATCATATCCGCGAAACAAGAAATGTATGGACAAGGTACTTGCCTCGAATAAGAACAACGCGAGAATCGACCAAGTAGGTTGGCCCGAACCGACTACGAACCCGCCGACTCCACCGAACACCAACTCACGTTCATAAACTACGAAGGACAAATAATAACAATGAAATGAATTCCATAACACGACTCAAAGCCGTTGAATTCAAAGAACGAATGACGAAAGTTCACGGATTTCCCCCAAAACGGCCAAGAACACGATTCGCTCCACAAAACCCAAAACGGAATTCCAAGTTGAAATATGGATATACAATCCATAGAATATGTTTAACAACATCATTTAACCATAATCGATCCATCGAAAACGGATGAAAACGAGATCGGGACAAATCCCCAAAAAGTCAATTCGAAGGAAATCAAGAAATATACTTCGATTCGACGAAGAACAATGGATTAAATGATGTTAAACACAAGAATACTATCAAGATTAATCATACCCATCATGAATTAATCAACAACACGGAACGAATCGGACGAAAATGCAAAAATCCCCAAATTCACGAAATTAGGGTTCTAAGGAAGATTACCTTGATTCGCTGAATCAAAGGTTGATAACGGACGATCGATTGATGTTATGAGCTCAAGGACTTCATGGATTTATTGTTAAACAACATGGCTTCATCGCCCATGAATCGCCACTCGCGGATGGAGAAGGAAGGAAATGAAAAACGAAGTGAAATGTGACTGCTCAGCCATATTTATACTGGGCCAGCCTAGCGTGCTGTCACGACCCGATATGTCGTGTCTGTGTTGACCGTCCAAATGAGGCGTGCCTTCTGGTTAGCTTGCCACAAGTGGGGTAAAGGGGGCGACATTAGCGTTAAGGCGTTGTTTGCCCAGATGCATTGGTCTGGCCGAGTCAGGCATGCCGACCCGGTTTAGTCCGGAGAGCTTGTCGCTAGTCGAGGACTTGACTATGAAGGGGATCGTTGCTGGTAGGGCACAACTGGTCGGGGACTAATGCCGTCTCCCTGATGAGCCCATGGCAGGGCGAAACCAGTTGGCATGCTATGTGGGATAGGCTGGTCCCGGGGTGAGGGCTCAGGACGCCGCACGGGCTTCGAACTCCCGTCCCGTGACAAATGGTATCGAGCCAAACCTCTCTCAAGACGGCATGGTTCGGGTGTGGCAAGTTCTGCCGAAACCGATGAGGGCGGGAGTGCTCGCCGGCAAAGAGGGCACGGACAAAGTGCGGCTCCCGACAAGGCTTCTAGGCGGAGAACATGAACCGATTCTATGCCGAATGAGAGGTGGTCCTAGGCTTGTGAGATCGTGACGGTCCGGTATGTGGACACACTTGTATTGCGCACTTTTGGTAGCTCCACCTTTCGGTGACCGGGGTGTAAGAGCGTGGATCATCGTGGGCCATCGTGGGAACCTCGACATGCGGGAAAATGCGGCGAGGGAATGCCGTTCAACCGAGGTACTAACGCCAGAAGCGCGTAGGTGAAGGTTGATGTCGATTGGTGATGCGGTATGTGCGTGGCGCATCATGGGCTAGCGCGAGGCGCGCGAGTGAAGAGCCCGTCCATCAAGGGTATGGTGCCGTATGTTAATGGCCACGATCGCTTTGTGTGCGTGGGACAATACAAAGGTGCGGAAAGAAACATTCTTCCCCAAAGACGAGGACGTGCTGCGATTTGAGTGGGGGAGGATGTCACGACCCGATATGTCGTGTCTGTGTTGACCGTCCAAATGAGGCGTGCCTTCTGGTTAGCTTGCCACAAGTGGGGTAAAGGGGGCGACATTAGCGTTAAGGCGTTGTTTGCCCGGATGCATTGGTCTGGCCGAGTCAGGCATGCCGACCCGGTTTAGTCCGGAGAGCTTGTCGCTAGTCGAGGACTTGACTATGAAGGGGATCGTTGCTGGTAGGGCACAACTGGTCGGGGACTAATGCCGTCTCCCTGATGAGCCCATGGCAGGGCGAAACCAGTTGGCATGCTATGTGGGATACGCTGGTCCCGGGGTGTGAGGGCCCCTGGGACGCCGCACGGGCTTCGGAACTCCCGTCCCGTGACAAATGAAACTTCTTTCTCGATAGTGGGTTCCTCGGCTTTTCAATGTCTACTGCTGTCACAAGGCTTTTTCCGTCTAAGCCTATTATAGGGGGGGTAGTCCTCTGTGAGCTTGGCCGAGTCCATGTACGCGCGCGAGCATGCTGCGCGCCCGTCCGGCAGGCTTCGGCCGGATGCCGGTAGATGCCTGCTGCCTTAAGGTGGGGCGTGACATTCTCCCCCACCAAAGTCGTGACCGTCCGTCTGTGGGTGGAAACTTGTTGAGAATGCTAAGTTCGAGCCCAATAGCTTGAAAAGTCCCGACCAAAACTTTCCGGTGAAACGTGGGTCTCGGTCACTCACGATTGTCCTTGGAATGCCCCAATGTTTTACCACATGCTTTAAGAACAACTTGGCCGTCTCCAGAGCCGTTACGTCCGCCGGTGCTGGAATAAAGGTTGCGTATTTTGAGAACCTGTCCACCACAACTATGATCGACCCGTACCCATCCGATTTAGGCAAAGCCGAAATAAAGTCCATTGAAACGCTTTCAAAAGGGTGTTCCGGTATGGGCAAGGGTTGAAGTAGTCCACCAGGTTGTTGTTGCTCCACCTTGTCTTGTTGGCATACAAGACATGTCCGGACGTATGCCTCAACGTCCTCACGCATCCTGGGCCAAAAGTAAGAATTGTCAATTAAAGCCATTGTACGGTGCATACCTGGGTGTCCAGCCCATAGTGTGTCGTGGCATTCCTTCATGATGTCCCTCCGTAAGTTCCCCCATTTGGGCACGTACAAACGATTGCCTTTGGTAAAGAGTAGCTCGTCTCGTTCCCAGAACCGTCTTGTCTTGCCGCTCCTGGCAAGTTGCATGATGTTTTCTGCGAAAGGGTCCTGCCTCAGTCCCTCGCGTATACGGTCCTTGATGCTTCCTTCGGCCTTGGTCAAGGCTGCAAGCTCGGACTTCCGGCTTAATGCATCGGCTACTCGGTTAAGTACTCCCGGCTTATACTCCAGGGTATAATCGAACTCAGCAAGGAATTCCTGCCATCTTGCTTGCTTTGGCGTGAGCTTCTTCTGGGTTTGAAAATAACTTGTGGCTACGTTGTCTGTTCGTACCACAAACTTGCTCCCAAGTAAATAATGCCTGTGCTCTAAGGCAATGAACCACGGCGGTCATTTCCTTCTCATGTACCGAGTACCGTCTCTCGGTGTCATTCAATTTTCTGCTCTCATAGGCGACAGGATGCCCTAGCCGCATCAAAACTCCTCCGATGGCATAATCGATGCATCGGTCTGAACCTCATATGCCTTGGCATGGTCCAGCAAGGCAAGAACTCAAGCTCCGCTACTTTGCCTTTGAGTCGCTCAAAGGCCTCTCGGCACTTATCCGTCCACTCCCATTTGTGGTCCTTCTTCAATAGGTCCGTCAATGGTGCTGCTATCCGAGAGTATCCCTCGATGAACTTCCGGTAGTAGTTCACGAGTCCCAGAAATGATCGGAGTTGGGTTACGCTGGTCGGCGGCTCCCAATCTCGAACGGCTATTACTTTGGCCTCGTCTATCATAATGCGGCCATCTCTGATACCAGATGTCACGACCCGATATGTCGTGTCTGTGTTGACCGTCCAAATGAGGCGTGCCTTCTGGTTAGCTTGCCACAAGTGGGGTAAAGGGGGCGACATTAGCGTTAAGGCGTTGTTTGCCCGGATGCATTGGTCTGGCCGAGTCAGGCATGCCGACCCGGTTTAGTCCGGAGAGCTTGTCGCTAGTCGAGGACTTGACTATGAAGGGGATCGTTGCTGGTAGGGCACAACTGGTCGGGGACTAATGCCGTCTCCCTGATGAGCCCATGGCAGGGCGAAACCAGTTGGCATGCTATGTGGGATAGGCTGGTCCCGGGGTGTGAGGGCCCCTGGGACGCCGCACGGGCTTCGGAACTCCCGTCCCGTGACAAATGGTATTGGAGCCGAAACCTCTCTCAGTACGGCATGGTTCGGGTGTGGTCAAGTTCTGCCGAAACCGATGAGGGCGGGGAGTGCTCGCCGGTGCAAAGAGGGCACGGACAAAGTGCGGCTCCTGACAAGGCTTCTAGGCGGAGAACATGAACCGATTCTATGCCGGAATGAGAGGTGGTCCTAGGCTTGTGAGTTCTGACGGTACTGTATGTGGACTCAGTTGAATTGCGGTCTTTTGGTAGCTCCACCTTTAGTTGACCGTGGTGTAAGAGGTTGGATCTTCGTGGGCCACTGTGGGAACCTCGACATGCGGGAAAATGCGGCAAGTAGGGAATGCCGTTCAACCGAGGTACTAACGCCAGAAGCGCGTAGGGTGAAGGTTGATGTCGATTGGTGATGCGGTATGTGCGTGGCGCATGCGGGCTAGCGCGAGGCGCGCGAGTGAAGAGCCTGTCCATCAAGGGTATGGTGCCGTATGTTAATGGCCACGATCGTTTTGTGTGCGTGGGACAATACGGTGTGCGGAAAGAAACATTCTTCCCAAAGACGAGGACGTGCCGCGATTTGAGTGGGGAGGATGTCACGACCCGATATGTCGTGGTCTGTGTTGACTGGCCCAAATGAGGCGTGCCTTCGGTTAGCTTGCCACAAGTGGGGTAAAGGGGCGACATTAGCGTTAAGGCGTTGTTTGCCCGGATGCATTGGTCCGCCGAGTCGGGCATGCCGACCCGTTTAGTCCGGAGAGCTTGTCGCTAGTCGAGGACTTGACTATGAAGGGGATCGTTCTTTGGTAGGGCACAATCGGTGGGGACTACCGCTGCCTCCCGATGAGCCCATGGCGTGGCGAAACCATTGGCATGCTATGTGGGATAGCCTGGTCCCGGTGTGAGGGCCCTGGGACGCCAGACGGCTTCGAACTCCCGCCCCGTGACAAAGGCGCTAGCCTTCCCGGACTAGCGTGCGCTATCGGCCAGATCGGCCGAGCACCTCGGCCAGGCCCACACGACCGGAATCACCGACCAACCCCGCCGACCAACTCGCCGACCCAACTCCGCTAGCGTGCGCTACGGCCGGATGCTGCGCGCGCTTAGCCGACTGCCCAAAGAGCCACCGGATCAATCGCCGCCAGTAACGACGCTAGCCGGCCGACAAGGCGCTTACGCTGCCGATTAGCGCTACTGTAATACCACCAGATTACATGCTTTTACTTTGGGCGCTCACGTCTATTTTTCCTGTTTGATAAATAAATGTACTCCATTGCAATAGAACATATTCTCGTATAATATGGTTGTACGGCATCGTATCTATTATTCGTGTATTGTGATGGCATGATGATTGACGCACTTTCGGTGACATACCTCGATGTCGTTAGGTAATTATCGGTGCGAATATGACGGTGGCCAACGCCTTGTTCCCCGAGAGATTTCCGGACAACATGGAGAGGGAGTCGTGTCATAATAAATTAATGAGATGATAATTTGACAAACAAAACTATCCTTTACGACGTTATACTCCGACCGCTACGCACGCTATGTCCGAGCCATTACGTGCGTTATATGTTGGCCCTTACGCACGTAACAACGGTCTTCGGTCTTCGGACAGAATCTTCGTCCGTAGTACGCGTGCCGACCAACTTTCGGCGTGATTGCGACAGCAAGTCAATGAGGTGTTACGTCGTAAACCCGCTGCTACGCACGTAACGATGTGGGTGAATCGTTCAGTGAGTTCTTTACGACGTTAAGTATTTTGCCATAACGCACGTAAAGCCTCTTACGCACGTAATGCGTGAGGCATAACGCACGTAAGGGCAACTTAAGTTTATAAAAGAACACCTTGCCTTTCATTTCTCCCGTCCCAAACATCATCCCTCTTCCTTGTACACTACTCTCCACCATCATTGAACCAATTCTAGCCTCCCAATTCAAGTGCTATCCTATTAGAGTGCATTAATCAAGCTTCGGGGAAGGTCTTGGAGGTGTTATCTTCTCGTTCTCCTTCGTCCACCGTCGTTATTCAGCATCTTTTGTCAATAAAGGTAAGTTTATTCGATCTTGAACTCATTTCAGTATTGTTTAGAAAGTTTTAGTAAACCTCGGATGCCTTGGGTAGCTTAGAACCCTCCGTAATAATCGAACCGGTATATAGCTATCGCATTGTTAATCGATATCCATCAAAGCTTGAAATTGGAATGAATAATGGTAGAACTCATAACCATATTGCTAATCACAAACTTCTCGGAATCATCTTGAAGGATTTCATTTATAACCATACTATCATGTTGAATAAAACCGTCAATGAATCCTTGATGAAGTTACCTACAATTTCTAGCTAAATAGATACCGAAACGTGTTAAAATGATAGATTAATCGTTCTAGACTTGCATATTAAGACAACGATGAAATATTGGTGATCGTCGGTTATAATTAACTAGGAATGTTGTGTTAAAACACTATTGTTTAGCGGACGGATAACTTATAGAGAATGTTGCCGAACCTAAGAACTTAATGGCACGCATTATGGATAAAAAATGGAGAAATTCGATTCCGACATCATAAACAACTAGGATAGGGTTTTAACATACGGGAGGGGGAGGAACGTCGTGATCATTATTAATATCACGAGATGTTGATCGACAAACATATAATAGGTCGGATTTCCAAGTGCGATCGTTCGAGCCGTTGCCTTGTCCGGAGATAACTCGCGTCGGATTTGAGGCAAGTGAATCTTGCTCAGACTTTCCGTCTTATAATTTTAGACATAGTAAATGTTACTATTGTGGAATGGTGCTATTACGATTATTTTGTCCGGAGTATTCCCGAGTAGATACTACCGTGACCCTTGGCCGCGGCCTTGGGAGTTTTCTTGTTGGACCGTGTTGCGGATAAAACCTGAATGGTACCCACGTCCGAGTATTCCCGTAGATACTTCCGTGACCCTTGGTTGCGACCTTGGGAGTTTATGTCTTGATAAAAAGGAATAACATGGAACATTCGGTGATAACTTTATTCCCGGAAATTATTAGATTTTACTTTTGAGTTAGATTGGGATTGTTTCGACGAGGTTATCGGCACGACATGTCGTGCTGTAAATTTGTTGAATTTGTGCAGACACCCCGAAGGTTACGGCAGCGTGAGTCGTTGGAAGAAGGCCTGTTAGATTCTTAAATAAATTTGAACATTCCACGTTGTGTAATAACCGTATGTACGGACACTATTTGTATTTGTATCCTTGGGATGCATGAATACTTTCTCAATTACTTCCGTATATTACCACTTTTAAATAAAATATTTTAGAAACTTGCCTTGTGGGTCCCTCATGGGATCTACGGCACTGTGGCGTCCCGGTTCATTTTGGGGGCGTTACAGAAAATGGTATCGGAGCCTAAACACTCACGTGGAAAGTTTTACCAAAAATATTTTGAAAACGTTTTGCCTTCAAAATCCAACACTCCTGACGACCGTAACTCCTCGAGGGATGTCGAGGTAGAATACATGTAAATTCTTATGGATCGAGTATGATGTTTGGATTCAGTAAGGACTCAAAGAATGTTTGCATTAAACTAACCTGTTAGATTGAACGAACATCACCAATGGCACGTCGAGGAGCTAGAAGAAACGTAAATGACGCACAAGGTTCCGCTATGAACCAAAGGGAGACAAACACCGAGAGACTAACCCAAATGGAATCAACCTCCACCGTTAATCGTAACGAACAGAAGCGGAAAACCGTAACAACGGGGATTTGATCCACCTTTGTTCGCACTTCGCCTGTGCCATTGCTATGGGAATCGCTCGTGTCAACCGGCGTAATGTACCACCATTAACATAGAAGAAAACACCGAAGGACCGTTGGCCGAGAAATGTCAAGGCCGCATCGCCATTATTCGACGGGTCGGGATAAGCACGTGGACGATTGGATCTCGGAAATGGAGATCGCCTTCGAGGTGATCGGCTGCCCAGAAACCGGAAAGTGCCACTCGGAATCAACCACTCCGTGACACCGCAGCCCGATGGTGGAGGACCTATAAGCCGAGGACAGGATAGTCGGATGGCCCGAGTTTTCCAAACTATTGAGAGACGAGCACTGTCCCCGATCGGGCCTGACCGCACGAGCGGAGCTTCTTCAACAGACCTCGAATTTGCCAAGATTTGCAAATCATTCGGGCATACAGACCGAGCTAAGCTATGTCGCACGCATGGTTCCATCCGAAGACCAGCCAATTTGTCACCTTGCTCAACGGTTGCCGGAGGATGTTCAACGCTACGCGGCGGGATTTCATTGCACCACGTTGAGGGCATATGAGGACGTGGTCACAAGATACGCCGGTACGGTTGTCGGTTCGGATGCCGGCACAACCAAAAGAAGCGAAGATAGCAAATCAGTCCGGGAGCACCAGCAGAGTGAATTTGGGAATCGGGTTTCTCCAAATCATCGCCTTCGTCCCAACAGAAAGGAACATCCGACGGGCCTTCTCACGAGTCGTTTCAATTGTGGCATAGCAGGCATACCATGAGTCGGTCGTAAAGCATCGACAAAGTGTTTTTCATGCGGAAGAGGCGGGCACATGTCTCGCTCACGCTCTCGGATCAAACCTACTCCAAACCCAGGCTCCTCGTAGTCAACAAGGTTCTGCAGACATCCAGCGCCCGCCATGTCCGACTACCGATCTCCACCTCACCAGCCTCCTCTACACGGTGCCTAAGAGGGCGTGGTCGCGGGGAGGTACCGCACCCTCCTCGGGACGCCGCGTCCCGCATGTTCGAACTAAGGGCTACCGACGACCCGACCACTCCCGCGCCTCGTACTCTCCTTATTAAATCTCACTGCTCATGTACTGTTTGATACCGGAGCAACCCACTCGTTTATATCCGTAGAATGTGTTAACCGCTTACATCTCCCTTGTGTACCCCGTGAGTCCTTTATCGTTAAGCTACCCGAGGGCGCAGGTGGAGGGTAACTTGAAGTTCGAAACTGTCCGATTCAGATCAATAATTTGGGCCGGGATGCCAATCTCATGGTCTTTCCACTCCAAAACGAAGATGTGATCTTAGGTATGGATCGGATGACGAAGCACAAGACGATATCGATACCTATCGCCCGACCGCTTCTATCACGACCCTTGACGGTGCCACTCACACGATTAGAGGCCGAGAGCACTTCAAAGACAAAAAGGGTCCTCGGTCTCCTTTCACAGAGCACCTCGTGATGATCGAGGAGCCGACATCGTGTTATATTCTTCAGAGGGCACGTCACAATTGTCGGTTACTAATATTCCCGTAGTGAATGAATTTCCTGGACATATTCCCGACGAACTACCCGGATTGCCACCACATAGGAGGTCGATCTCTCAATCGAACTTGATCCAGAACGACGCCTATCTCCAAGGCACCATACAGATGGCACCACCAAATGAAGGAATCAAGTCACAACTCGAAGAATTGCTAAGGAAGGGGCTCATTCGTCCGAGTACTTCGCCATGGGGTGCGCCGCTTCTTTTGTGAAGAAAAAGGACCGCCTCTGCGCCTGTATCGATTACAGGAACTTAATAAGGTCACTATTAAGAATCATACCCACTTCCAAGGATTGATGATTTAATGGACCAACCGCAAGGGGCGACCGTGTTTTCAAAGATCGACTTACGTTCGGGATATCACCAATTAAGAATTCGAGAGGAGGATATTCCTAAGACCGCATTTCGATCGAGATATGGACACTACGAGTACATGGTGGTGTCGCTTGGCCCGACTAATGCTCCACTGCTTTTATGGAATTAATGAACAGGTGGTTCGGCTGCACTTCTCGATAAATGTGTGGTGGTTTTCATTGACGATATTTTAATCTATTCCTGCCGACGGGAACATGAGGAACACTTGAGGTGTGTTGAGCGTTTTAAGGCAACATCAATCGTATGCTAAACTATCTAAGTGCGAGTTCGATGCCGAGGTGACCTTTTGGGACATGTGATTTCAGCAGAGGCGTTAAAGTAGACCCCGTAAGATCGAGACAGCTTATGAATTGGGAACCACCTAGGAATGTCAAAGAGGTGAGAAGTTTCCTGGGATTGGCGGGATATTATCGACGGTTTGTCGAGGCCTTCTCCCGTGTCGCTCACCATTAACAACCGCTTAGGAAGGACACCAAGTTTGTTTGGACGACGGATTGTCGTGAGAGCTTCGACAAGTCAAGAGGAAGCTTACTACCGCCCCAAGATTGGTACTACCGCAGGTACGAGGGGTTCGTAATATGCACCGATGCGTCTAAGCACGGGTTAGGATGTGTGTTCATGCAGAACGACAGGGTTATCGCTACGCCTCTCGTCAACTTAAACCTTATGAGGTGAACTACCCGACACATGACTTGGAACTAGCCGCAGTGGTCCACGCCTAAGATCCGGAGACATTACCTATATGGGGTTACCTGTAAGATCTTTACGGACCACAAGAGTTTAAAGTATATTTTCACACGTAAAGAGTTAAATATGAGACAGAGGCGTTGGTTGGAGCTAATCAAGGATTACGATGTGGAGATTCTATATCACCCTGGTAAGGCCAACGTCGTAGCAGACGACCGAGTCGGAAAAATGCGCAGGAGGTGACACTATCTGGTTTGACAGACAGTGGAGTTGCAGCAAGATCTCCGGAGAAATGACATTGAAGTGTGGATACAACACCGCCGTGACAGCTTGAGCTCGATTGATATTCGCTCGTCCTTGCCGGACGAGATACGCCTAGCACAGATGGAGGATCCAGAACCGTGCGATCGGCGCAAAGGCCGAAGGAGGAGTTATTTCGGACTACAGGATCCAAGGGGGCTTAGTTAGATTCAAGAACCGGATTTGCATCCCGCCTAATGACGAGCTTAAGCAAACTATACTTAAGGAAGCTCATTCTACTCCCTATTCGATACATCCCGGCGAGCAAAATGTACAAGGACCTGCGAAAGAGTTTCGGTGGAAGAATATGAAGCAAGAGGTAGCAAGGTTTGTCGCTCGATGTATGGTATGTCAACAGTGAAGATTGAACACCGTAGACCGGCCGAATCATGTACCCTTACCCATTCCTAATGGAAATGGGAGAGCATATCAATGGACTTTGTCACCAAGTTACCAAGTGACGTCGGGGAAAAAGACACGATATGGGTTATTGTAGACCGATCGACAAAGTCGGCACACTTCATTCCAATTCAGAGGCCATCGAACAGCAATGTGGCTACCATCTTTGTTCGGGAAATCGTGAGATTACATGGCGTACTTCTGGGATTATTTCGGATAGAGACACTAGATATGTGTCCCGCTTCGAAGGTTGTCCACTGTGCCATGGGTACTCAATCGCATTTCAAGATCGCCTATCATCCTCAAACAGATGGACAAATGTAACGCACCATACTGCACTCGGAGGATATGTTGAGAGCATGTGTACTCGATTGGGGCAAGGATCAAGCTAAACACCTCTGCCAGCGTAATTTTCGTACAACAACAACTGGCATGCAAGCATAGGCATGGCCCCCTTTGAGGCCCCGTATGGAAGAAAGTGCAAGTCTCCCTATGTTGGGACGATGCATCCGATGTCATCGCCACCGAGTTGGATCTAATCCAGAATCCATTAAGAAGATAACCATTGTTCGAAAACACATGTTGGCAGACAGTCGCCAAAAATCTTACGCTATGGACCGACAATGACCGTTGGAATTTATGGTTGGGGATCATGTTTGGGTTAAAGTATCGCCAATGCGGGCATTCGACGCTTCGCCAAAAGGGCAAGCTAAGCCCGAGATTTATCGCCCGCTCGAATATCGACCGAGTCGGTAAACTCGCTTATCGGCTAGCTTTACCGCCATCGTTAGACGGAGTGCATAATGTCTTCCACGCCTCCCACCCGAGAAAGTACGTGTACGATCCTAGCCACAAGATCAACTTCGAGGAAGTAGAAATTTCCAATGATGCTACCTTTAGGGAAGTTCCAACAATGATTTGGATCGACGCGTAAAGACACTAAGGAACAAGAACATACCCTCGTGAAGGTTCGGTGGTCGCACCACGGTACGGAAGAAGCGACTTGGGAGACCGAGGCGAGCATGAGAGAGAATCATCCCGAGTTATTTTCTTAGTTTCGGACGAAACTATTTTAAGGGGTGGTATGTAATACCACCAAGATTACATGCTTTTACTTTGGGCGCCACGTCTATTTTTCCCGTTTGATAAATAAATGTACTCCATTGCAATAGAACATATTCTGTATAATATGGTTGTACGGCATCGTATCTATTATTCGTGTATTGTGATGGCATGATGATTGACGACTTTCAGTGACATACCTCGATGTCGTTAGGTAATTATCGGTGCGAATATGACGGTGGCCAACGTCTTGTTCCCCGAGAGATTTCCGGACAACATGGAGAGGGAGTCGTGTCATAATAAATTAATGAGATGATAATTTGACAAACAAAACTATCCTTTACGTACGTTATACTCCGACCCGTTACGTACGCTATGTCTGAGCCATTACGTACGTTATATGTTGGCCCTTACGTACGTAACAACGGTCTTCGGTCTTCGGACAGGAATCTTCGTCCGGTAGTACGCGTGCCGACCAACTTTCGGCGTGATTGCGACAGGCAAGTCAACGAGGTGTTACGTACGTAAACCCGTTTTCGTTACGTACGTAACGATGTGGGTGAATCGTTCCAGTGAGTTCCTTACGTACGTTAAGTATTTTGCCATAACGTACGTAAAGCCTCTTACGTACGTAATGCGTGAGGCATAACGTACGTAAGGGCAACTTAAGTTTATAAAAGAACACCTTGCCTTTCATTTCTCCCGTCCCAAACATCATCCCTCTTCCTTGTACACTACTCTCCACCATCATTGAACCAATTCTAGCCTCCCAATTCAAGTGCTATCCTATTAGAGTGCATTAATCAAGCTTCGGGGAAGGTCTTGGAGGTGTTATCTTCTCGTTCTCCTTCGTCCACCGTCGTTATTCAGCATCTTTTGTCAATAAAGGTAAGTTTATTCGATCTTGAACTCATTTCAGTATTGTTTAGAAAGTTTTAGTAAACCTCGGATGCCTTGGGTAGCTTAGAACCCTCCGTAATAATCGAACCGGTATATAGCTATCGCATTGTTAATCGATATCCATCAAAGCTTGAAATTGGAATGAATAATGGTAGAACTCATAACCATATTGCTAATCACAAACTTCTCGGAATCATCTTGAAGGATTTCATTTATAACCATACTATCATGTTGAATAAAACCGTCAATGAATCCTTGATGAAGTTACCTACAATTTCTAGCTAAATAGATACCGAAACGTGTTAAAATGATAGATTAATCGTTCTAGACTTGCATATTAAGACAACGATGAAATATTGGTGATCGTCGGTTATAATTAACTAGGAATGTTGTGTTAAAACACTATTGTTTAGCGGACGGATAACTTATAGAGAATGTTGCCGAACCTAAGAACTTAATGGCACGCATTATGGATAAAAAATGGAGAAATTCGATTCCGACATCATAAACAACTAGGATAGGGTTTTAACATACGGGAGGGGGAGGAACGTCGTGATCATTATTAATATCACGAGATGTTGATCGACAAACATATAATAGGTCGGATTTCCAAGTGCGATCGTTCGAGCCGTTGCCTTGTCCTGGAGATAACTCGCGTCGGATTTGAGGCAAGTGAATCTTGCTCGACTTTCCGTCTTATAATTTTAGACATAGTAAATGTTACTATTGTGGAATGGTGCTATTACGATTATTTTGTCCGAGTATTCCCAGTAGATACTACCGTGACCCTGGCCGCGGCCTTGGGAGTTTTCTTGTTGGACCGTGCGCGGATAAAACTCGAATGGTACCCACGTCCGAGTATTCCCTGTAGATACTTCCGTGACCCTTGGTTGCGACCTTGGGAGTTTATGTGCTGATAAAAAGGAATAACATGGAACATTCGGTGATAACTTTATTCCTGGAAATTATTAGATTTTACTTTTGAGTTAGATTGGGATTGTTTCTGACCTAGGTTACTGGCACGACATGTCGTGCCAGGTAAATTTGTTGAATTTGTGCAGGACACCCCCGAAGGTTACGGCCAGGCGTGAGCTGTGTTGGAAGAAGGCCTGTTAGATTCTTAAATAAATTTGAACATTCCACGTTGTGTAATAACCGTATGTACGGACACTATTTGTATTTGTATCCTTGGGATGCATGAATACTTTCTCAATTACTTCCGTATATTACCACTTTTAAATAAAATATTTTAGAAACTTGCCTTGTGGGTCCCTCATGGGATCTACGGCACTGTGGCGTCCCGGTTCATTTTGGGGGCGTTACACGCGCGCTACGCTCGGCATAGCGTGCGCTACCTGCCGATCCTGACCGAGTCCAGAACCTCAGAAACCCCATCGCCTGTGCCCGAGAGCAGACGCTAGTTACCCGGCAGCGGCGCTACACTGCGGTTAGCGCGCGCAGCCTTCCGGCCAGAAGGCGTGCGCTACGCCGGCTCGCGCACTGTCCGGCCGGTGCCTGCAATCGTCCGGCTTGCCCGCAACCGTCCGGCTGGCCGCAACCGTCCGGCTGGGCCGCAACCGCCAGTGGCTCGACGACCCGATTTCCTAAACCGCACTTAACTAACACGACTAAATGTTCGCGTACAAAATAAACGACTCGAAATGAAAGCGTAATACCATAATTAGTCATACGCGACCAAGAAACGGGTCGAGACAACAATTACAGATACGGATACCCGTAACTTTCAAGAAATTACAAAATGGCCCAAAACGCCTAAATCACGATACGTGATCGAATAACCAAACCGGTTAAAAACACGCCTAACAAAGTTAAACGGACTTGCGGAAACTCGAAACAACAGCTGGACGAGATTCGCAAGAATCGAACTCAAGTGCGGAAAAGTCGCTAAAAAGCACAGAACTCAACGAAACGACACCGAAACGAACTCGGATGTCAAAAAGTGTAGAATTAATCATTCTCAGAATGACGAAACGGCCATGAGCGAGTCGTCAAAACAGACTTCCGCCGAAAAAGAAGAAATTACCGGAAATCGAAAATTGCGGATATTACAGCGTTAATTTATGCACAAGAAATTCTTTTGTATGTTAAAACAGGAGAAAAAACGGAAAAAAAAAAATATTGCAACGCGCCTGTTAGAATCGAACCCTAGACCAATTGCGCCAATCCCGTTTTACCGTTAGTTGTACCACTAGTTTTTTAATAAAAAAATGTGGATTGTCCAGAATTACTTAAGCGCGTTGTTTTCAAGCTAACTTGATCAATTTGAAATTTGAACTTAATCGGTTCAAATTGAAATTCAACTTAATCGATTTGAAATTTTGAACTTAACCAGTTCAAATTGAACTTGACCGGTTCAAACCGAAGTTGATCAATTTGAAATTTGAATTTAATCGGTTCAAACTGAAATTTGAACTTAATCGATTTGAAATTTGAACTTGATCGGTTCAAACCGAAGTTGATCAATTTGAAATTTAAACTTAATCGGTTCAAATTGAAATTTAACTTAAACGATTTGAAATTTAAATTGAACTTAATTGATTTGAAATTTGAACTTAATCGGTTCAAATTAAAATTTAACTTAATTGATTTGAAATTTGAACTTAATCGGTTCAAATTGAACTTGATCGGTTGAAACCGAAATTGATCAAAATGAAAGTTGAACTTAATCGGTTCAAACTGAAATTTGAACTTAATCGGTTCAAATTGAAATTTGAACTTAATCGGTTCAAACTGAAATTTGAACTTAATCACTCAAATCGAAATTGATCGTTCAAAAGTTGATCAATTTGAAATTTGAACTTAATCGGTTCAAATTGAAATTGAACTTAATCGGTTTGAAATTGAAATTGAACTTAATTGATTTGAAATTTGAACTTAATCGGTTCAAATTGAAATTTAACTTAATCGGTTCAAATTTAAGTTGATCAAAATGAAATTTGAACTTAATCGGTTCAAACTGAAATTTGAACTTAATCGGTTCAAATTGAAATTGATCGGAATCGGTTTGAAATTGAAATTGAACTTAATTGATTTGAAATTTGAACTTAATCGGTTCAAATTGAAATTTAACTTAATCCATTTCAAATTGAACTTGACCTGTTCAAACCGAAGTTGATCAATTTGAAATTTGAACTTAATCAGTTCAAACTGAAATTTGAACTTAATCGATTTGAAATTTGAACTTAATCAGTTCAAATTGAACTTGATCGGTTCAAACCGAAGTTGATCAATTTGAAATTTGAACTTAATCGGTTCAAATTGAAATTTAACTTAATCGATTTGAAATTTGAACTTAATCGATTCAAATTGAACTTGATCGGTTGAAACCGAAATTGATCAAAATGAAAGTTGAACTTAATCTGTTCAAACTGAAATTTGAACTTAATCGGTTCAAATTGAAATTTGAACTTAATCGGTTCAAACTGAAATTTGAACTTAATTAGTTCAAATTGAAATTGATCGGTTCAAACTGAAGTTGATCAAATTGAAATTTGAACTTAATCGTTTTGAAATTTGAACTTGATCGGTTCAAACCGAAGTTGATCAATTTGAAATTTGAACTTAATCGGTTCAAATTGAAATTGAACTTAATCGGTTTGAAATTAAAATTGAACTTAATTGATTTGAAATTTGAACTTAATCGGTTCAAATTGAAATTTAACTTAATCGATTTGAAATTTGAACTTAATCGGTTCAAATTGAACTTGATCGGTTGAAACCGAAATTGATCAAAATGAAAGTTGAACTTAATCGGTTCAAACTGAAATTTGAACTTAATCAGTTCAAATTGAAATTGATCGGTTCAAACTGAAGTTGATCAAATTGAAATTTGAACTTAATCGTTTTGAAATTTGAACTTGATCGGTTCAAACCGAAGTTGATCAATTTGAAATTTGAACTTAATCGGTTCAAATTCAAATTGAACTTAATCGGTTTGAAATTGAAATTGAACTTAATTATTTGAAATTTGAACTTAATCGGTTCAAATTGAAATTTAACTTAATCGATTTGAAATTTGAACTTAATCGGTTCAAATTGAACTTGATCGGTTGAAACCGAAATTGATCAAAATGAAAGTTGAACTTAATCGGTTCAAATCAAATTTGAACTTAATCACCAAATTGAAATTGATCGGTTCAAACTGAAGTTGATCAATTTGAAATTTGAACTTAATCGGTTCAAATTGAAATTTAACTTAATCGGTTCAAATTGAAATTGAACTTAATCGGTTTAAAATTAGAACTTAATTAATTTGAAATTTGAACTTAATCGGTTCAAATTGAAATTTAACTTAATCGGTTCAACTTGAACTTGATCGGTTCAAACCGAAGTTGATCAATTTGAAATTTGAACTTAATCGGTTCAAACTGAAATTTAAACTTAATCGATTTGAAATTTGAACTTGATCGGTTCAAACCGAAGTTGATCAATTTGAAATTTGAACTTAATCGGTTCAAATTGAAATTGAACTTAATCGGTTTGAAATTAAAATTGAACTTAATTGATTTGAAATTTGAACTTAATCGGTTCAAATTGAAATTTAACTTAATCGATTTGAAATTTGAACTTAATCGGTTCAAATTGAACTTGATCGGTTGAAACCGAAATTGATCAAAATGAAAGTTGAACTTAATCGGTTCAAATTGAAATTTAACTTAATCGGTTCAAATTGAACTTGATCGGTTCAAACCGAAGTTGATCAATTTGAAATTTGAACTTAATCGGTTCAAACTGAAATTTGAACTTAATCGATTTGAAATTTGAACTTGATCGGTTCAAACTGAAGTTGATCAATTTGAAATTTGAACTTAATCGGTTCAAATTGAAATTTAACTTAATCGGTTCAAATTGAAATTGAACTTAATCGGTTTAAAATTTGAACTTAATCGGTTCAAATTGAAATTTAACTTAATCGATTTGAAATTTGAACTTAATCGGTTGAAATTGAACTTGATCGGTTGAAACCGAAATTGATCAAAATGAAAGTTGAACTTAATCGGTTCAAACTGAAATTTGAACTTAATCAGTTCAAATTGAAATTGATCGGTTCAAACTGAAGTTGATCAAATTGAAATTTGAACTTAATCGTTTTGAAATTTGAACTTGATCGGTTCAAACCGAAGTTGATCAATTTGAAATTTGAACTTAATCGGTTCAAATTCAAATTGAACTTAATCGGTTTGAAATTGAAATTGAATTTAATTATTTGAAATTTGAACTTAATCGGTTCAAATTGAAATTTAACTTAATCGATTTGAAATTTGAACTTAATCGGTTCAAATTGAACTTGATCGGTTGAAACCGAAATTGATCAAAATGAAAGTTGAACTTAATCGGTTCAAATCAAATTTGAACTTAATCAGTTCAAATTGAAATTGATCGGTTCAAACTGAAGTTGATCAATTTGAAATTTGAACTTAATCGGTTCAAATTGAAATTTAACTTAATCGGTTCAAATTGAAATTGAACTTAATCGGTTTAAAATTAGAACTTAATTAATTTGAAATTTGAACTTAATCGGTTCAAATTGAAATTTAACTTAATCGGTTCAACTTGAACTTGATCGGTTCAAACCGAAGTTGATCAATTTGAAATTTGAACTTAATCGGTTCAAACTGAAATTTAAACTTAATCGATTTGAAATTTGAACTTGATCGGTTCAAACCGAAGTTGATCAATTTGAAATTTGAACTTAATCGGTTCAAATTGAAATTGAACTTAATCGGTTTGAAATTAAAATTGAACTTAATTGATTTGAAATTTGAACTTAATCGGTTCAAATTGAAATTTAACTTAATCGATTTGAAATTTGAACTTAATCGGTTCAAATTGAACTTGATCGGTTGAAACCGAAATTGATCAAAATGAAAGTTGAACTTAATCGGTTGAAACTGAAATTTGAACTTAATCAGTTCAAATTGAAATTGATCGGTTCAAACTGAAGTTGATCAATTTGAAATTTGAACTTAATCGGTTCAAATTGAAATTTAACTTAATCGGTTCAAATTGAAATTGAACTTAATCGGTTTAAAATTTGAACTTAATTGATTTGAAATTTGAACTTAATCGGTTCAAATTGAAATTTAACTTAATCGGTTCAAATTGAACTTGATCGGTTCAAACCGAAGTTGATCAATTTGAAATTTGAACTTAATCGGTTCAAACTGAAATTTGAACTTAATCGATTTGAAATTTGAACTTGATCGGTTCAAACTGAAGTTGATCAATTTGAAATTTGAACTTAATCGGTTCAAATTGAAATTTAACTTAATCGGTTCAAATTGAAATTGAACTTAATCGGTTTAAAATTTGAACTTAATCGGTTCAAATTGAAATTTAACTTAATCGATTTGAAATTTGAACTTAATCGGTTGAAATTGAACTTGATCGGTTGAAACCGAAATTGATCAAAATGAAAGTTGAACTTAATCGGTTCAAACTGAAATTTGAACTTAATCAGTTCAAATTGAAATTGATCGGTTCAAACTGAAGTTGATCAAATTGAAATTTGAACTTAATCGTTTTGAAATTTGAACTTGATCGGTTCAAACCGAAGTTGATCAATTTGAAATTTGAACTTAATCGGTTCAAATTCAAATTGAACTTAATCGGTTTGAAATTGAAATTGAACTTAATTATTTGAAATTTGAACTTAATCGGTTCAAATTGAAATTTAACTTAATCGATTTGAAATTTGAACTTAATCGGTTCAAATTGAACTTGATCGGTTGAAACCGAAATTGATCAAAATGAAAGTTGAACTTAATCGGTTCAAACTGAAATTTGAACTTAATCAGTTCAAATTGAAATTGATCGGTTCAAACTGAAGTTGATCAATTTGAAATTTGAACTTAATCGGTTCAAATTGAAATTTAACTTAATCGGTTCAAATTGAAATTGAACTTAATCGGTTTAAAATTAGAACTTAATTAATTTGAAATTTGAACTTAATCGGTTCAAATTGAAATTTAACTTAATCGGTTCAACTTGAACTTGATCGGTTCAAACCGAAGTTGATCAATTTGAAATTTGAACTTAATCGGTTCAAACTGAAATTTAAACTTAATCGATTTGAAATTTGAACTTGATCGGTTCAAACCGAAGTTGATCAATTTGAAATTTGAACTTAATCGGTTCAAATTGAAATTAAACTTAATCGGTTTGAAATTTAAATTGAACTTAATTGATTTGAAATTTGAACTTAATCGGTTCAAATTGAAATTTAACTTAATCGATTCAAATTTAACTTGATCAAAATGAAATTTGAACTTAATCGGTTCAAACTTAAATTTGAACTTAATCAGTTCAAATTGAAATTGATCGGAATCGGTTTGAAATTAAAATTGAACTTAATTGATAAAAAAAGTGTGCAATAACATTCCTTTGTACAAGAAATTCCTTTGTATGTTAAAACAGGAGAAAAAACGGAAAAAAAATATTGCAACGCGCCAGTGGGAATCGAACCCTGTACCTAGGGGAAATATGATAGAGCCCCTGCCACCTTGTCCGGTAGTGGCATCCACATTAATTCATGCACAAGAAATTCTTTTGTATGTTAAAACAGGAGAAAAAACGGAAAAAAAAAAATATTGCAACGCGTGGGAATCGAGCCCTGTACCTAGGGGAAATATGATAGAGCCCCTGCCACCTTGTCCGGTAGTGGCATTCGCGTTAATTTATGCACAAGAAATTCCTTTGTATGTTAAAACAGGAGAAAAAACGGAAAAAAAAATATTGCAACGCGCCTGTGGGAATCGAACCCTGTACCTAGGGGAAATATGATAGAGCCCCTGCCACCTTGTCCGGTAGTGGCATCCGCGATAATTTATGCACAAGAAATTCCTTTGTATGTTAAAACAGGAGAAAAAACGGAAAAAAAAATATTGCAACGCGCCTGTGGGAATCGAATCCTGTACCTAGGGGAAATATGATAGAGCCCCTGCCACCTTGTCCGGTAGTGGCATCCGCGATAATTTATGCACAAGAAATTGTTTTGTATGTTAAAACAGGTTCAAACTGAAATTTAAACTTAATCGGTTCAAACTGAAATTTGAACTTAATCGGTTCAGATTGGAATTTAACTTCATCGGTTCAAACTGAAATTAAACAACCATATTGAATATAGTAAATTTGATGGATTTAAATTAATGACCGATTGCACGAAAGATGTATTAGAAAAAATAAGGATATTAATATTTAGTAAAATTAATTGATGTAAAATAAAGTAAATTAATTCAGTTTTATGAAATTAGATTTAAGACTTATTGCTTACATAAAAAATAAATTATGATATTTATTTAATTATAATAATTAAAAATAATAAAACATACATTAATAGTTACATATATTAAGACTTAATCACATACTACTTTCGTCCCCAAAATTTTTTCCTACCTTTCTTCGGTATGCCTTCAAAAATTGTTGATGTAATAGACATTAATTGACTTATACGATGCTAATGTGAGACACTTTCTCCCATTATATTAAACTCTATAACACACTTAACAAATTTTTGTATCAAAATTCATATTGAAGATCCTCAAAAATAAATATCGGGATCGAACTTTTTTTTAATAATAAAATATTTTGTCTAAAATATTAGGTTGTAATACTTGTAAAACAGAAAAAGAAACAACCCATTGAAGAAATACTTGCACTGCGCGTGCGCCCGCTTCTCTGCTCGTCTCCAATTCTCCAATTTTCCAATTCTCCAATACCGATTGAGCTCCTCTCCGGCTCTCCCTCTCGGCTCTCACATTCTCACTACTTCACCAATCGGTTCCCCTTAAATGGTAGACCCTAACTATCTAGCTTTTATTTATGTTTTTTTTTCTTTATTATTCCAATTAAGCTGCTTTTTCTGTTTACTGCATTTGATGAAGCAATTTTGGCTACAGTTTTGATATGTTCTTTCTGATTTGTAATGATATTTCAATACTGTTTTTAAGTTAATTTTTTGTGCCCCTTATGTTATGTAAATTTGGAGATCCGCCACTGGTGTTGTTCATTTCTTGATGCTAAGTTTTTATTTACTTGAGACCCTTATTGCGGAAATCTGACATGCTAGAAGACTTTGAGTTAGGCTGTTTTTTCATATAAAAGTGTTTGCCCGGAATGAAAAGAAGATAAAATGATAGTTTAGAAGATAAAGTAGATTCTAAGCTTACAAAAAACACTACAAGATATCAGCATCGATTTATGGAAAAAACATGCATGTCGTGTCATGGTTGGAAAATATATTTTGTGCGGAAAAGGAAAATATATTTGGTTAGCCACTTACAATAAATTCGAGCAAAATATTGCCTTTTGTTATAGAATTTAAAATGTATTTGGTTGTATTTTAAGCTGTGTTATCCTTGTTTTTATCTTTCTTCACCAGGTGAAGAATGCTTTCCACTATCAATCTTAGTTCTCATTATTTATTTTTCACAAAAATTTACGGGTGGTTATTAACAAGTTTGTCTTGTCCATGTAGGTGCCACTCTCTTGGTGATTCGTAATGGATAAATCTTGGATGCGTGCGAGATAGAACCAAAAACCGTATGAAGTTGGAGTTGCAGCATTTCTCAAGTATGCTGTCCACCAATTGAAGATTTCGAGGAACATGGACCCATTAAACACAAGCGAAAAAATTCAGATTCCATGTCCATGTGTGTTCTGTTTAAACCACTATATTCTTGATGTGGATGAGGTAGATCATCACCTATTCAGCAAGGGCATCGATCAAAACTATACCAAATGGACTAAGCATGGGGAGAAAGATGTCTCATCAAGAAGTGTTAATGTCAACAATGACTTGCACACTAAAGACTTTGCTGATTTTGAAATGAGAATTCCAACAGATACTACAGAAACTATAGAAATGGTTCAAGCTATAGAAGACAATTTCCTAGGGGACCATGAGAAGTTTCAGGAGGTACTTCAAGATGCTGAAAAGCCGTTGTACAAAGGATGTCCCAATTTTACAAAGTTGTCTGCAATGGTTCAACTATTCAACTTGAAGAGTAAGTACGGAGCATCAGATAAATTCTTTACTGAACTACTAGTGTTGATAAAAAAGATGCTCCCTGAAGGTAATGAAATGGTGAAAAGTACATATGAGGCTAAAAGAGCATTGAAAGCAATGGGTTCAGGGTATACAAAGATACATGCATGTATCAATGATTGCATTCTGTATAGGAACCAGTACAAGGATCTCAAAGTGTGTCCCACTTGTGGGAAATCAAGATGGAAAAAAGATGACAAAACAGGAAAAATATACGAGAATATTCCGGCAAAAGTACTATGGTACTTCCCCATCATCCCGAGAATGAAACGACTCTTCCAATCAAAGTCCACAGTGAAAGATTTGATATGGCATGAGACCACCAGAAAAAAAGATGGTGTTTTACGTCATCCGGCAGACTCACAAGCATGGAGAGAAGTAGATAATAGATACCCAGAAATTGCTAACGATCCAAGAAATTTGCGGCTAGGTATTTCGGCTGATGGAGTTGATGTAAACAGAGGCAACAAACATCACAGTGTATGGCCAGTCTTAACTGTGATTTACAACCTTCCACCGTGGTTGTGTATGAAAAGAAGGTTCATCATGCTGTCGTTATTGATATCTGGTGCTCCTTGTAAGGACATTGATGTTTTCTTAGAACCTTTGGTTGATGATCTTCAGTTCTTATTCGAGGTGGGAGTCGAAACATACGATGGATATGCACAATAGAAGTTTACTCTACGTGCAGTTGTTTTATGGACAATAAATGATTACCCTGCTCTTGGTACACTATGTGGTTGCCCCTACAGCGGATACAAAGGTTGTGTAGTATATAGGAAAAAAACTCAATGTGTAAGGCTTCCTTACTCAGGCAAACAGTGTTATGTTGGTCATAGAAGGTACCTACCTTATGATCATCCATTCAGAAGGCAGAAGAAGGCATTCAATGGAAAACAAGAGTTAGGCACTGCTCCAACACCTATGAGTGGTGAAGAAATATACGATGAGGTGAAATCTATAAAGAACACATGGGGAAAGGGAGTGAGGGATGGTGAAATGGAATTCGTGCAGACTTCAGTTGGAAGAGGTGGAAAGATGAAAAGAAGGAAGAAAGCATCAAAAGAAGTGGTTAAGTGTAATGACGAAAACAAGGAAACCACTTATTGGAAGAAATTCAACATATGGCATCGACGCCTTAGTTATTGGCGATTTAACTCAGTCCAGCATTGTATAGATTTCATGCATGTCGAGAAGAATGTGTGCGAGAGTCTTGTCGGAACATTGTTGCACATGCCTGGGAAGACGAAGGATGGATTCGAGGCTCGAATGGATTTGGTGCATTTTGGGTTGAGACCAGAGTTGGAACCTAGAACACACGGTAACGGAACAATACTACCCGCAGCATGTTACACATTAACCAAGGAGGAAAAGGACAAGTTCTGTGAAACATTATACGAGTTAAGGGTTCCACAAGGGTATTGTTCAAACTTTTCCAGCCTGGTGAATCGAAAAGAGCGTAAGCTGATAGGTCTTAAATCACATGACTATCACATGTTAATGCAACAATTTTTACCCATTGCGATACGGTCAATTATGCCGACTCCCACGAGATATGCTATTATCAGGTTTTGTTTCTTCTATAGATCAATATCTAGTAAAGAAATCCATGTGGAAGAGCTAGATAAATTGCAATAAGATATCTGTGTGACGTTATGCTGGCTCGATAAATACTTTCCTCCATCTTTTTTCGATATAATGATTCATTTAACTGTGCATCTCACTAGAGAAGTGAAGTTATGTGGTCCAGTATGCTTTCGATGGATGTATCCATTCGAAAGGTGTATGAAGATTATTAAAGGGCATGTGCGGAATAAAAATAAGCCTGAAGGATGCATCGCCGAAGAGAATGTTGTAGAAGAGATAATTGAGTTTTTCAGTGAGTATCAAAGAAGCATGAAGACAATTGGGATTCCACCTGACAACCATAACACATACGAAAGTTGTGCAGCTTCTACTACTTATGATGACGGGAAACCATTATCAGGTAGTAAGTCGACTCAAGTTTCTCCTGAACTATTCTTGAAAGCGCATTTCTATGTAATGCGAATACGCTGAAGTCGAGCCTTATATAAAGTAAGTATTGGTTAGTAATTTATTGTTTGTTGATTTGTTTGAAAGCTTCTAATACGTATAACATTCATTATTTCCAGTCGGCACATGGTCTATTTGAGAAAACAACATCCATCTCAACGACAAGCATGGTTGGAGAAAGAGCATAGTAAAACGTTCGGCAAATGGTTACGAACTGAGGTAAAGATTTTGCATAAATGGTTTGTTTAATCTGTTATTTTTTTTTAAGATGAGCTTTATCCTTATAATGAATTTCAGGTTGAGAGAGAGTTGGCGGTCGCTAAAGAAAGTATCTCGGACACCTTAAGGTGGATATCACACGGCCCACACCTTGAGGTAATGAAATACGATGTATATCACATCAACGGATACCTGTTTCGCACAAAATCACGTGAAGGTAGAATTTACCAAAACAGTGGGGTTTGCGTTGAGGCAACTGATATGCACATTTCTAGGGAAGGCGTAACCTACGGTCAAGCATTCTATTATGGTGTTCTACAAGAGATATGGGTGCTAGATTATCATATAAGAAAAATTCCTCTATTCAAGTGTGATTGGGTTGACAACAAACATGGAGTCAAAAAAGATAGTCTTGGTTACAACTTGGTTGAACTGAATAGATTAGGACACAAGGATGATCATTTCATTTTAGCATCACAAGCTAGGCAAGTATTTTATGTGAAAGACCCGCTTGATAAGAAAAAGTCCATAGTCCTTATGACACCTCCCAAGAATTACAGAGATGCCTATGATGACATCGATGAGGAATTTAGTACTGATAATTCTTCCTCGTAATGATACTATCTTGCCGCATGTAGATCCACTTGACTTGGGTAAGGAATCCCGAGATGATTACTTTCGGACCGACTGTCGGGGTATCATTCTACGCAAAGCCAAATGATCCGCACCAGCTCTCTTAATTTGCTGATACTGCCAAGGTAATAATGTATTCAATTTCATTCTATATTCTTAGTGTATTTGACAGAATTTTTGTATACTTGTATATGTGTTCTGCATTCAAATACTTTGTTGGTGTACATGGATATTCGTGTCTTCCTTAATAAAAAAGTACATGTATCGTCGTAGCACTTGTTTGATTCAATTCCAAAGGTGCATCAATTTTTTTCATTGTTCACGTTTTTTGTCTTTTTTTTTTACATATGCTCCCACATCTTGCTTTGCTTTGTAGCACTTATATTAAGCCAATTTGAGCTCTGCATTATGGTTGGTCTGTTGTTCCCTGGCTACCACAGGATGCAACCTTATGCTTATTTTTATGGCATTGACATTGCACATAATTCATTTATCCCACTGTTGGTACACTGCGTATGATATCATCATGCATGTTGTATTGTTTTGATATTTTATTTAGCCATTTATTTTTAACCAATCTTTTTCTTTATTAGCAGTCATTTTTGTTTACAACTTATTACGATGGATCCTGATGATAGAGTATTTGGAAGGTAAACTAGAGAGAAAATAAAAATAATATTTTAAAATAGTTTTTTTACGAAAAAATAGTTTTTATTTTTAAAATAAAAACTAAGAATAATATTTTTTTATTTTTAAAATAAAAATAATATTTTAAGACATTTTTCAATGTCTTAAAATAGTTTTTTTTTTGACAAAATCATTGTCATAAGGTGTAATAACAGAAGGAATAATAGGAAGGAAGGAAAGAAGAACAAGAAAAAGAAACGGGTTTTACGGGTTCTAACCGAAAGTGTAAAGCGGTCCTAAGAAGGGTCCACCTTTGTCGCTAAAATGGTTCCTGTTAATCGATTTTTTCTGCTAACCGAACCGAACCGCTCGATGTGCCTATGTGCTTTTAATATTTTTTCGAATCTTTGGATTTTGTTTGTCCAAATTGCAAATTTAATTTATTTGCAAGAATATTTAAAGTGGTATGTAATCGCTGGTACCGGATACCCTTTTTAAGGCTTTGCGGCGATTATTGTGATGATTGTGTAGATTTTATGTGATTCAAGATTCATATTGTTTACATAAACAATATATCGGGGATTATAATATATCTTTGTTGTAGATTGTTTTGGCAGCTTTAGAAATCACTCCCTATATTAGAGTATGTATTAAATATTCTCTTCGATCATTGATGACTTAAAAAATTATGCAGAAAGGGATTTGTCTCTCGTTTTTTAACTCATGAAGTATGTAGTATGCAATAATTAATACTTGCCTCGAGATTTCCAACCTAGGCCCATGCTCTTTATCTATTAATTATAATTAGATAAATACACATTGTATACTATATGAATTATAGAGTAACATTGTCCAGAGGTTGCTTTATTTTAGGCTCCAAATCCGGGGTTTGTTCAAATCATTAAGATGTAACGAATTTCATGAATTTAGATCTTTAAAATAGCGAGATATATAACACAAATTTAAATGGTTACAAAAGATACTCCGTCACACAATGTTTTTGCTTACATTATTACACTAAATTGTGCTCTGTGCTTTGTTGACCAGGAATAATCATATTAATGATGAGATTTTTTTTGGCTAATTATTGATGTTATAAATAAGGAAAAAGAGGATTGTGTTTAGAATCTATCGATATACTAAAATTTAACATTACGAGGATAAACTCTCATATACTTCATTTAAATATTTTCTTTTATTTTTTCAGCCCTAAGAATATCACATTAATCATGATTAATTCATGATATATAGCTATGATTGTTTTTTAGAAATCGTAGTTACTAGTTACCTTTTGGTCAAGTGAAATAATAAAAATATTGGTCAAGCCACACAACCTGAATTGTTAGAACCGTAGCTATTGGTTACCTATTAGCCACATTAATTTATTTTAATCGTGGCGTTAGCTATATTTTTAGACACACACATTTTATATTAGTCGTGGCCAATTCATGACATATAGTTACGTCTAAGTTTGAGAAACATGTCTATTGGTTATCTTTTGGACATATAAAATAATAAAAACTGTGGCCAATTAATGACATATAGCTACGCTTAATTTTAGAACCATGGGTATTGGTCACGCAAAATAATAATAAAAAACATGGCCATGAACTATTAATCAGTCACATGAATTGTTAGCCACATTGATTTGTTCTATCTGTAGCCTTAGCTATATTTTTAGCCACAACAAATTCATATTAATTGTGGCCAATTCATGACATATGGTTATGCTTATTTTTTAAGAATTGTGGTTATTATTTACCTTTCAATCACATAAAATAATAAAAATAATGGTGAATACATGACAAATAGTTATGGTTAACTGATTAGGATTTGATCACGTAAAATAATAAAAATTATGGTCATAAACTACTTATTAGCCACATGAACTTAATCTTAGACGCGTGATTGTTGGTTACATTTTAGTCACATGGGTTTATGTTAACCGTGGTGTTAACTATACTTAGAGCCACATAAATTCCATATTACCCGTGATCAATACATGCCATATGGTTATGCTTAATATTTAGAACCATCATTATTGGTTATATTTTGGTCACACAAAACAATAAAAATTATGGCTAATTCATGATATATGTAGTTACGTTGACTTTAGAACCGTGGCTGCAGATTACCTTTTGGACACACAAAATTACTAAAATCGTGGTCATAAAATAATTATTAACCACATGAACTAAATTTTTAGAACTGTGGCTATTGGTTACGTTTTAGTCACGAAAAATTCCAAAAAAAAATGTGGCCATAAATTACTGAATAGCCACATGAACTAATTATGTTTTAGAATGGTGTCTATTGGTTACCTTTTAGCCACATGAATTTAGTTTAACAGTGGCCTTAGCTATATTTATAGACACGGAAATTCCATATTACCCGTGATCAATACATGACATATGGTTATGCTTAATATTTAGAACCATCATTATTAGTTATATTTTGGTCACACAAAACAATAAAAATTATGGCTAATACATGATATATGTAGTTACGTTGACTTTAGAACTGTGGCTGCAGATTACCTTTTGGACACACAAAATTACTAAAATCGTCATAAAATAATTATTAACCACATGAACTAAATTTTAGAACTGTGGCTATTTGTTACGATTTAGTCACGAAAAATTCCAAAAAAAAATGTGGCCATAAATTACTGAATAGCCACATGAACTAATGTTTTAGAACGGTGTCTATTGGTTACCTTTTAGCCACATGAATTTACTTTAACAGTGGCCTTAGCTATACTTATAGACACGGAAAATCCATATTACCCGTGATCAATACATGACATATGGTTATGCTTAATATTTAGAACCATCATTATTAGTTATATTTTGGTCACACAAAACAATAAAAATTATGGCTAATACATGATATATGTAGTTACGTTGACTTTAGAACTGTGGCTGCAGATTACCTTTTGGACACACAAAATTACTAAAATCGTGGTCATACAATAATTATTAACCACATGAACTAAATTTTTAGAACTGTGGCTATTGGTTACGATTTAGTCACGAAAAATTCCAAAAAAAAATGTGGCCATAAATTACTGAATAGCCACATGAACTAATGTTTTAGAACGGTGTCTATTGGTTACCTTTTAGCCACATGAATTTAGTTTAACAATGGCCTTAGCTATACTTATAGACACGGAAATTCCATATTACCCGTTATCAATACATGACATATGGTTACGGTGTCTTTTAAAATAGTGACTATTTGTTACCTTTTGGTCACAAAAATAATTTAAAGTGTAGCCATAAACACGTGTGACTTTGGCAACGGTGAACATATTTTCGTGGCAGTATTTGTAATACCCAGTAATTATCATTCAGTAATTATCACTCAGTAATTATCATTCAGTATTTATCATTCAGTATTTGGTACTCAGTAATTTCATTATTGATCATTTATCACTCAGATTCAGTCATGGTATTCATCATTCAGAGTAATTGTATCGTGTATCAATCGTCATTCATCACTAGTCTCATTGGAGTTTCGTGCCGTGTTTATCATCATTGTCATTTTCGTTGCAAGCTGTGCTTGAGGAGTAGCGCACGCTACATACTCCTTTTAGCGTACGCTAATTGGGTATAGGTAGCGCACGCTACCGCTCGGCTTTAGCGCACGCTAAGGCTACCTCGGCTGCAGTCCAGAAGGTACTGGACTGCAGGTGAGAATAATTGTAGCGCACGCTACGAGTGGTAAGTAGCGCGCGCTAACGGGTTGGAGTAGCGCACGCTATATGTGTGGAGTAGCGCGCTAGGGGCGGATCGTGAGTCCGTGGCTACCGGATCGCATCAATTCATTCATAGCGTACGCTATGTGTTGATGGTAGCGTACGCAACCGATATTTTAGCGCACGCTAAGCAATGGTTGTAGCGCACGCTATCGAGGTCAGATCAGAGGGCAGACGGTTTCTGGACTCCAGTACTGGGCGTCGAATATTTCGCTAGCGCACGCTAACAATGGATATTAGCGCACGCTAGTAGTATGTCCGTAGCGCACGCTACAAATAGGTACGTAGCGCGCGCTACCGTGTTCGGACAGGGGGTACTGGACTACTCAAATTACACGTTAGCGCACGCTATGCACAAGGGCTAGCGCACGCTAACCTGGACTGGGTATAAATTGGACAGTTTGGTCAGAGTTCGTCATTTTCTATCTCATTTCATTCCTTCGGTAGTTTTGGGCGATTTCGAGCGATTCGGAGAGGATTCTTCGAGGTGTAATCATCAATCATCATCTTCAAGCTCATCTTTCGGATTGATCATCATTTCATCATCTTCATCACATCGAATCAAAGGTATTTAACTCTTGGATCTAGAATTTGGATTTTGGGTTTTCCTTCCGATTTCTTCGTAAGCTTGGATTATCATTGGAATATGTTAGTTATGGATTATCTAACTTGGATAAATATATTCCTACGGATTTAAACGGTTATTTTCGAATTATTCCAAGAACCCTTGGGGTTGACTTGATTAATTGGGGATTTTCCGATTGATGTTGTTGTAATCATGAGTTATGGATTCCTAATGGATTATTGATATCCTTGAAAGTGTTTTGATGGTTTGAAATACTCATCTTGGAGTTGGTTTCGATTCATTCGAGCTCGGATATCGTTGTGTCGATGTTTGAGTCGATTATGATCGTTTTTGAATTGCGTAATGATCGGATTATTGGTAATTGTGTTATTCAAGGTTGTTCGAGCGACCGATATTTCATTTAGGACGTTGTTCGTGGACGGACATTCATCATCGGTATTGTGTAAGTTAATTCTTACTCGGTTAAAAGGATATTCATTCCTTTTGTCGTTGTTCATTCATAATCATAACTCATTCATCATTGTATTAATCGTATCAAAACTCGTCATTGTCAATTAATCACCTCAGTCATAAGGAACGACGGTTCCGATCATTTCATTGAGTTATCATTCATTTCACCATCATTCAATCTTGGTGAGTCATTATTCATTTTCATTGTCACTTTTGTCATATTGTGGCATTCCGGGTCATACTGGCGTGCCGGTTGGTATGTGTAGGATTTTCATGTCGGGCACATTATAGTCGTGTGTTGGTTGGTGGCCTCACATTGGACTGTGCACACGAGTCGATTGCTCGTGAGACTGATTAGGTACAAGACCACGCGTGTTTGATCGTTGGTGGCTTGTGCACGGACACATTTCCATCCCGGGCGTAGTGTGGCGCCATTCCTTTGAGCCGTACTGTTTAGTCGATTCATATAGCATGTTTGATTGCGTATGTTTCGACAAGAATTATTCATAATTTCAGATATATCATGATTGTGTATTTTCAACCCTTGAGGATTGTTGTTACGTATAACCGACCCGTTGGGGGATGTTGTTTTTCAGGTCATGGCAAGGCTAAGGCACGGGGAGAGCACGATGACGGCGAGGAGTCCCAGTGATACTAGTAGGGGGCCCCAGTCTGTTCAGTCATTTATTCAGTCATTGTGTTTCCTTTATTATTCCGCTGCAGACATTCCGTTTGAATGCTCATTCCATTCAGTGTTGTGTATTTTATCGTCACATAAAATACACATGTATTCTATTTTATCCTGGGTGTGTTGTATAAAACTCCTCATCGGAGAAATTGATGTTGTAATGTGGTTCGGTACTACATTTACCTGTGTAATTCATTCATTTTCATTCGCCTGGTGGGTCCCAGTCGGGGGTCCACGGCACTGTAATATCCGCCTAGTTTGGGGTGTTACAGAGTTGGTATCGGAGCGTGGTTTTGAATACTACCCTCCAAGTCATGTCTCATTTGAAATCATCGTCATCGGACTAGTATCATTGGACTTTCGCGTCGCGTGTGACCTGTGCAAATGCCGAACCAATCAGACCAAGAACTGTAAGATTTCTAATGCCATGGTATAATTTCTGGCAATAATCATTCATTCATAATTCATCAGTTAACAATCCTCAATCATCATTGTCATTTTGACCAGGACGGTCATGTTAACTCATTAATCACTCAATTCATTTCATTACTCAGTTGTTGATCTTGAAGATCACATCATTAATCTTGCTAAATTGTTCAAGATAATCATTTCAGTAACTTCATCAGATAATCATGTCACGTCAATCAATCATTCATGTAATCGCTGTATTTGAGCGCGTATGCTCATTTTCATCATTTCATAATATAATCATAATGTGATACTCATGCGAGATATATAATCATCATATGACTTTCCACTTCAGTATGGAAAGGGCTGGCAGAGGACGTGGAGGACGAGGCCGTGGAGCGGGCCGAATCCCGAGAACTCGTGCGAATACACGTGCAAATGCCAGGAATAACGCTAACTCATCGGCGGCGACGCGCCACTCACTCACCTGGACGCAATCATTCACTGTCAGGGAGTCGTGCAGGACACGGCTCGCCGAGGGTGTCCGGTTGACCCACTCGCATTTATGCAGGGCATGATGGCCCAAATGACCCAGATGGCTCGGTTGATGGAGACGATGCATAACTCCGTCAATCAAAATCAGCAGGCTCCTCCGCCGCCACCTCGAGGCAAGAGAGGGGTGTAAGCAATATCATTAGCGATATCTCTCGCCAGCGACCACCTACTTTTGAGGGCTCATCCGAGCCGGCGGATATTGTTCACCGGCTTGAGCATTTTGAGAAGTTATTTGCTATGGTGGATTGCCCCAAGGGCATAAAGTTTCGATTGCGGCTTACTATCTCGGTAGAGCGCTCATTCATGGTGGTTATCGTTGAGGCCCACAGAGACGAACATGTACTTGGGATCGATTCAAGACTCTCATGATGGAGAGGTACTATCCGGCCCCACTCGGGAGGCCAAGTTGTCGGAATTACTCACTCCCGACCTTTCGGCGGATGATGACGTTCTCGCCATCGCCGAAAATTTCAGAACTTCTTCCGTCGCCTCATCTATCATTCACTCGGAAGCGGACAAGATCAAGTATTTCAAAGAAGAGGTGAAACCCCGTATGAGACTTCGCCACTTAATCATAACCGTGCCACTCTGCCGAGTTCATTGAGAAGGCTCTTACTTACGAGCTTACGGCTAAGGAAATTGCTAAGCAAAGAACCTTCGTCTCGCTAGCAAGAAGTCCAAGAACCGTAATCACCGACGGAGTCGTGCCACTTTCAAGAAACCGCGGCGGCTCTACTTTTTACGAGCGACCTCCCCTGGCGTCTAAACCCGCGGAATCTCGATCGCGAGCGGCCTGCCATCACCTGTTTAACCGTGAAGAACAGGTCATTTCAGCACCAAGTGTCCGGCGATGCATCACGTGCCACAATCGTGGATTGCCGGGCATAGGGCCCGTTTTGCCGTAGGGACTCTAAACCCACTCCGCGTCATCTCAAGCCCTGTGTCATTCAGGGTGCGTAATCGAGCCACTCATTCAGGCGTGCTCAAGACGACAGAGCTAAAGGCGGAGCCAAGAGCTATCGACGAGCATCCGGTTCGGGACGGCAGCCCGAATTTATGAGATGAAGAAGACCGATGATCCCGAGGCCGGATGATCTCGTGTACACTCGATATTCTATCTCAACCTGTGTGTACCCTTTTTGATACCGGTGCATCTCATTCATTCATTTCCGAGTCATGTTTGAGTAGACTACGTCTGGGTAGTGCTACTAGTTGTGAGCCTTATGTCATCGGGCCTACCCGATGGTAGACGAATTATCGTGTCGTGAGATTCAGAATTGTCCGATTCAGTTTCATGGTCGTGTATGGCCAGTGGACCTAATCGTAGTAGATTTGCCGAGGGACGACGTCATCTTGGGTATTGATTGGATGGATCGTCATGATGCCATCATTAGTGTCCGAAAGCGTTTGGTCACTATCATTTCAGACGATGGAGTTGAATATGTGTTTCAGGGAGGTAATCCCTACTGCTCGCAAAGTCATTAATTTGATGAAAGCGGAAGATTACTCAATCGGGATGTGTCGTTATTGGTGCTATATGGCCAAAACCGAAATCATCAATAATGTTAACGGATATTCCGTGGTGAGGGAATATGCCGATGTTTTTCCGCACGAGTTACTGGTTTGCCTCCACAGAGGGATGTGGAATTCACGATTGAGTTGGAGCCTGCACGCCCCCGATATCGAAGGCACCGCATCGGATGGCCCCGACCGAAATGCAGAATTAAAGAACCAACTTGAGGAGTTGTTCGAGAAAGGTTATATCCGACCGAAAGTGCCCCGTGGGGAGCACCGGTGTTGTTTGTCAAGAAGAAGGATGGTTCATTCCGCTTATGTATTGATTATCGGGAGTTGAACAGGTGACAATCAAGAATAAGTATCCTTTACCCCGTATTGATGATCTCTTAGATCAACTTCAGGAGCTTGATATTTTCCAAGATCGACTTAAGATCTGGATATCATCAGTTGCGGATTCGAGAGTCGGATATCGCGAGGACGGCGTTTCGAACACGCTATGGTCATTATGAGTTTGTGGTTATGCCGTTCGGTTTGACTAATGCACCTGCGGTATTCATGGAGTTAATGAATCGAGTCTTCATCGACTTTTTAGATCGGTTTGTTGTTGTCTTCATCGACGACATTTTGATTTATTCTCGTGACCGGGAGGAACACGAGTTTCAACTTCATCAAGTGCTCGACGTGTTGAGACGAGAACAACTTTATGGGAAGTTTTCTAAATGTGAGTTCTGGATGTCCGAAGTGACTTTTCTCGGACATGTAATTTCATCAGACGGAGTTCGTGTCGATCCTCAGAAGACGGAGGCTATTCGAGATTGGCTACCTCCGAAGAACGTTAAGGAAATCCGAAGTTTCATCGGATTAGCGGGTTATTATCGGCGATTTGTAGAGGGATTTTCTCGAATCGCTCAACCCTTAACGAACCTTTTGCGGAAAGATAAGAAATACACGTGGTCCGACGCGTGTCAACGGAGTTTTGAGGAACTCAAGAGTCGGTTAATGTCAGCACCTGTACTTTCCTTGCCGCAGGGGACGGAAGGATTCGTGATCTATAGTGATGCGTCCGGACAGGGTCTCGGATGTGTGCTCATGCAGAACGGGAAAGTTATTGCCTATGCTTCACGGCAATTGAGGCCTTACGAGGTTAATTATCCGACCCACGACCTGGAGTTAGCAGCCGTGGTGTTCGCTTTGAAGATTTGGCGTCATTATCTTTATGGCGTTACATCACGATATTCACCGATCATAAGAGCTTAAAGTATATATTTACTCGTAGGAGTTAAATATGCGCCGAGACGGTGGTTGGAATTAATAAAAGATTATGATATTGAGATCCTTTACCACCCGGCAAGGCGAATGTTGTCGCCGACGCTTTGAGTCGTAAGTCCGTTCAGAGCAGATGCTTGCCCGTTTAACAATTCGAAGGAGCTTCGAGGAATTCCTTAGACCCGAGATCGAGGTCCGGCTTCAGCCGAGTTCGGGCGGCTTTGTATGTTAGAGATTTCATCGTCACTCGAGGAGGAAATCCGAGAGAATCGTGGTTCGGACCCATCATTGTTGCGCATCCGAGAGGATGTGGCTCAGGGAAAGCCCTGGATTTGTGGTCCACGAGGATGGACTTTTGAGGTTTAAGAATCGGTTGTGCGTCGCGAATGACGAGTTGAAAAACTCGATTTTGAAAGAAGCTCATGCTACCCCTTATTCTGTGCATCCGGGGTCTAGTAAGATGTACAATGACTTGAAACAAAATTACTGGTGGAGTAATATGAAGCGAGAAGTCGCAGAATTTGTTTCGAGATGCTTAACCTGTCAACAAGTTAAGATTGAACATCAGCGACCGGCGGGTATGCTGAAACCTCTTCCTATTCCCGAGTGGAAGTGGGAAGACATTTCTATGGATTTCATCACGAGTTTGCCGACGAGTCGTCGTGGCATGAACACGATCTGGGTGATCGTGGACCGCTTAACCAAATCAGCTCATTTCCTTGAGATCAAGGATACGTGGGGTCCCGAGAGACTTGCCCAGTTGTTCATTAGAGAGATAGTCAGACTGCACGGTACTCCTAAAAGTATCGTTTCCGATCGTGACGGACGGTTTGTGTCGCACTTTTGGAAATCAGTTCATCGCGCTATGGGAACTCAGCTTAATCTCAGTACCGCTTTTCATCCTCAGTCCGACGGGCAATCAGAGAGGACCATTCAGACATTAGAGGACATGTTGAGGGCATGCGTCCTCGATTGGAAAGACGATTGGGAAGCCCAACTACCATTGATCGAGTTCACGTATAATAACAGTTGGCATGCTTCGATCAAGATGGCACCTTACGAGGCCTTGTATGGTCGTCGTTGTCGATCTCCGTTGTGTTGGGACGACTTATCAGAATCATTGGGCACCGAGCCCGATATGCTTATAGCCGCCCGTGAGAAGGTAGCTTTGATCGAGTCGTTTGTTGACACTCGAGTCGGCAAATCATATGTATATAACCGTCGTCGACCATTAGAGTTCGAGGCTGGTGACCACGTGTTGGTCAAGGTATCCCCGAGTCGTGGTATCTTCCGTTTTGGGAAGAGAGGGAAGTTGAGTCCGAGATTCATTGGACCGTTTGAGATTTTGGACCGAGTAGGCGAGTTAGCTTATCGATTGGCTTTACCTCCGGCGTTGAGCCGAATTCATAATGTGTTTCATGTCTCCCAGTTGCGGAAGTATGTTGCCGACCCGAGTCACATACTTCGCCGACGAAATCGAGATCGCCGACGATCATTCATATGAGGAACGTCTATACGAGTTTTAGAGCGATTTAATCAAACAGCTTGAGGAATAAGACGATTCCTTTGGTTAAAATTCAAGTGGTCTAGACACGGAGTCGAAGAGGCTACTTGGGAAACCGAGGATAGAATGCGGGAGAGTTATCCCGAGTTGTTTGACCCTTAGTTTCGAGACGAAACTCTTTTAAGGGGTGTATGTAATACCCAGTAATTATCATTCAAGAATTATCACTCAAGAATTATCATTCAAGATTTATCATTCAAGATTTGGTACTCGAATTTCATTATTGATCATTTATCACTCGATTCGGTCATGGTATTCATCATTCGAGTAATTGTATCGTGTATCAATCGTCATTCATCACTAGTCTCATTGGAGTTTCGTGCCGTGTTTATCATCATTGTCATTTTCGTTGCAAGTGTGCTTGAGGAGTAGCGCACGCTACATACTCCTTTTAGCGTACGCTAATTGGGTATAGGTAGCGCACGCTACCGCTCGGCTTTAGCGCACGCTAAGGCTACCTCATTGCGATCCGTAAGGTACCGGATCGCAGTGAGAATAATTGTAGCGCACGCTACGAGTGGTAAGTAGCGCGCGCTAACGGGTTGGAGTAGCGCACGCTATATGTGTGGAGTAGCGCGCGCTAGGCGGATCGGGTTGAGTCCGGTGGCTACCGGATCGCATCAATTCATTCATAGCGTACGCTATGTGTTGATGGTAGCGTACGCAACCGATATTTTAGCGCACGCTAAGTAATGGTTGTAGCGCACGCTATCGAGGTCAGATCAGAGGGCAGACGGTTTCTGGACTCCAGTACTGGGCGTCGAATATTTCGCTAGCGCACGTTAACAATGGATATTAGCGCACGCTAGTAGTATGTCCGTAGCGCACGCTACAAATAGGTACGTAGCGCGCGCTACCGTGTTCGGACAGGGGGTACTGGACTACTCAAATTACACGTTAGCGCACGCTATGCACAAGGGCTAGCGCACGCTAACCTGGACTGGGTATAAATTGGACAGTTTGGTCAGAGTTCGTCATTTTCTATCTCATTTCATTCCTTCGGTAGTTTTGGGCGATTTCGAGCGATTCGGAGAGGATTCTTCGAGGTGTAATCATCAATCATCATCTTCAAGCTCATCTTTCGGATTGATCATCATTTCATCATCTTCATCACATCGAATCAAAGGTATTTAACTCTTGGATCTAGAATTTCGGATTTTTGGGTTTTCCTTCCGATTTCTTCGTGTAAGCTTGGATTATCATTGGAATATGTTAGTTATGGATTATCTAACTTGGATAAATATATTCCTACGGATTTAAACGGTTATTTTCGAATTATTCCAAGAACCCTTGGGGTTGACTTCGTTAATTGGGGATTTTCCGATTGATGTTGTTGTAATCATGAGTTATGGATTCCTAATGGATTATTGATATCCTTGAAAGTGTTTTGATGGTTTGAAATACTCATCTTGGAGTTGGTTTCGATTCATTCGAGCTCGGATATCGTTGTGTCGATGTTTGAGTCGATTATGATCGATATAAATTGCGTAATGAACGGATTATTGGTAATTGTGTTATAAAAGGTTCTTCGAGCGACCGATATTTCATTTAGGACGTTGTTCGTGGACGGACATTCATCATCGGTATTGTGTAAGTTAATTCTTACTCGGTTAAAAGGATATTCATTCCTTTTGTCGTTGTTCATTCATAATCATAACTCATTCATCATTGTATTAATCGTATCAAAACTCGTCATTGTCAATTAATCACCTCAGTCATAAGGAACGACGGTTCCGATCATTTCATTGAGTTATCATTCATTTCACCATCATTCAATCTTGGTGAGTCATTATTCATTTTCATTGCCACTTTTGTCATATTGTGGCATTAAGGTCATCTTGGCGTGCGTTGGTATGTGTAGGATTTTCATGTCGGGCACATTATAGTCGTGTGTTGGTTGGTGGCCTCACATTGGACTGTGCACACGAGTCGATTGCTCGTGAGACTGATTAGGTACAAGACCACGCGTGTTTGATCGTTGGTGGCTTGTGCACGGACACATTTCCATCCCGGGCGTAGTGTGGCGCCATTCCTTTGAGCCGTACTGTTTAGTCGATTCATATAGCATGTTTGATTGCGTATGTTTCGACAAGAATTATTCATAATTTCAGATATATCATGATTGTGTATTTTCAACCCTTGAGGATTGTTGTTCTGTGTAACTGACCCCGTTGGGGGATGTTGTTTTTCAGGTCATGGCAAGGCTAAGGCACGGGGAGAGCACGATGACGGCGAGGAGTCCCAGTGATACTAGTAGGGGGCCCCAGTCTGTTCAGTCATTTATTCAGTCATTGTGTTTCCTTTATTATTCCGCTGCAGACATTCCGTTTGAATGCTCATTCCATTCAGTGTTGTGTATTTTATCGTCACATAAAATACACATGTATTCTATTTTATCCTGGGTGTGTTGTATAGAACTCCTCATCGGAGAAATTGATGTTGTAATGTGGTTCGGTACTACATTTACCTGTGTAATTCATTCATTTTCATTCGCCTGGTGGGTCCCAGTCGGGGGTCCACGGCACTGTAATATCCGCCTAGTTTGGGGTGTTACAGTATTTACGTTACTTTTTTGGCCACAAGATACTAGCTTCATGTAGCCATATGTCTGTCATTGTCCACAGACAATAACCGTCATAACATAAGCCATGATTTAGACCAAAACCGTGACCAAATAATATCCTATGGCCACAGTTATCTACGGTTAATGGCCACTATCAAAAACCATGGTTATACGGCACTATTTAGTCATGGTTTGTGTAAAACCATGTCTTTATGTTTGGACATGTTTGGTATTGGCCACAGTTATTATGTTAAATCGTTGCTAAAATAAAATATTATTTTTATCTCTAACTTATAGCCACGGTTCTTAATCCAACCGTGGATAACCTATATTTCTAAAACCATGGCCAAAAGTCACTTTTGTACTAGTGTGTCTATCCAGTCAGAAAGACACACCGATTCGGACAGGGTGCTTTACAGGCTATAAATAAGCCCATGCGGATGATGATTACACACACATAATAATCAAGATAATAATACACTCATACTAGCCTAAGTTCATACTACAAGTCCCAAATATCCAGTAATTCGCCCGGAATTCGATTCCTAGTACAGGGTATCGAGTTCGTCGAAAAACCGTTGTATCTTGGGGACGTTTGCCGTTCAACCGTGTGTACTGTGCGGGGCAATTTCGTATTACGGAGAGAGAGTCCAACTCTTGCCTCGGTTTTGCATCATTTGTCATTTTCTGCAGCATATACAATCAACAATCGTAAGACGAAATTTTTTTCTGTAGAAGATGGCATCGTCTGTTGGGATTCGGTGCCTAAAACGAAGGCCCAGCGGAAGCGGTAAAATAAAAATTAATTCGATCCGAATCCCTACGAGGATCGATCGAGCTACGTATATACGAATATCAAAAACGAATTCACAAGAGATATAGAAACTCACCCTTGTAGTCCGTTGATTAGATGGATAACCTTCTCTTGAGCTATTCCCCAAGCTTTGCTTGATCTCTACGAATCTATTCCGCTTCAAGTCCTTGAACGATCCAACGCCGAAAGCACCGCGTCTCTACTTGCCACGCGCCGGAGAAACAACCGGAATGACGATCACCTTGCTATCCTCCGAGGATACGGCTAGAGCTAAGTGTTGAAGCTATATATATAAAGATTACTACACTCTAAGTGTTTTAATCTTACTCTCTCTTTTATTTCTCAATTTTTTTTAAGAAAAAAAATCAAGAGTTTGATGAATAAAGAAGAAGATGATGAAGATGACTTCTCTCTCTCTTTCCTCTCAAAGCTCACGTTCAAATTGCTTGGAATCAAGTGAATCAAGTGAATGAGGTGAGAAGTTTTCCTCTCTTTATTCTATTTCCACTCACATGATACATCTCATTATTATGAGAATCAAAGCCCCACAAAGTCATCTTTTTCATATAAAATGAAAGCAACAAGACAAGAGGAAAGTGGGTGGAAATTAGGGGGCGTCTACCATGCAGAAACAGATGAGTTCGGTTCGTTTCGGACTCCCGTGAGTCCAAACAGATAAACTACGATTCCGTTCCGATGTATTTGTATCGATTAATTAATCCAATTAATTAAACATATCAAATACAAAATAACATAATTAATTTCTCCAAGAAATAATTATATTCATGAATTAAATTAATCACCCAGTGATATATTTAATCCATTAAGCCGTAAATCAATTTATCCGATAAATCGATTTAAACATCCAATGTCCCAAATTAGATATCCAATATTTAATATTCATAATGAGAGAATTAGCTTAATTCATTCCGTCGTCAATCCTAATGCGCGACTCGGCAGGTCCGTCTCAGTCAGCAATGGGAGGAAACAAAGAGTAGTAGCACCACCTAGCCAGCCTAGTGGCCTACACTGTACCCCGACTGAGAACGAATGATTGGGATCATTCAAGAACCATTCTGTCATGAATACCAGTATACGTATAAAACCCTTCTTTCAAATGTCCCGATCAAGTTATAGGGTCACGGTCAGTCAAACCCTATCTGTACTTGACGTTATGCATGCGTTAATGCAAATCGAGATCATCGAGCTCTCGTGTATCTAATACAGCTAGCTCCAATGCTTTGGCCAAAGACTTATGATCTCATCGCGATAACCGCATAGGACATATAACCCGTTCACTAACAGGAGAAAGAATTCTATCTTGGTATTCGATAGGACTGCTACTTGCCCGTCAAGATGCACGTCGAGGTTGACCCCGCCTTAGGTTTACGGGTCGAACTACTCTAATGAAAATCTTGACGTCACAAGCACATCCCTACTAAATCCTCAAGTCGAAGGTTCACGAATACTTATCACAACCTTTCGATTCCGTCATTGACTGTCCCAGAGTGAAATCCGTGTGACGAATCGAGGGTGAGTCGGTTCGAGTATACTAATCTAATTAGCATACCTATAACGTGTGCTCCCACTAACCATTAGTGTTCGACAGGCACTCTCCATGTCAAAGAGCACGTCATACAAGTCTTCACATAAACTTAACGCCCAGTCAAGTTTCATCGACTTGCGAACGTTTAAGTATTTGAGCTATAAACCTTTCCAGTGCCGACCCCCTTATCCAATAAGGAGTGGAACGTTTTGCTCTCAAATACACGGACTAGTTTCTATATGTTTATTTACGAGTTAGGAATGCCAGTAACTACCAGTAAATAAAGAAACATTCATTTGCCTTATATAAATGGTTTACATAATTACAAGTGCAATGCCCTCACTCAACAACCTCTGAGTGGCATTCGAGGGCATACTCCTAACAATCTCCCACTTGCACTCAATGCCACACACTATGGTATCTAATACCCATGTTCTCCAGATGACGCTCCAAGCTAGTCTGAGATAGTGGCTTGTCGGTGGATCGGCGACGTTGTCGGCCGAGTCTACTCTATGCACAATGTATCCCTTGCAAACAAATTCTCTTACGAGATGATACTTCCTCTCAATATGTTTGGTGTTGTGAAACCTCGGCTCCTTGGCACGTACAGACTCCATCGTTGTCGCAGCATGAACAGCAAATTTCGGACATGGTATCATTTGAAGTTCTCCCAGAAACTTCTTAATCCAGAACCCTTCCTTGGAAGCCTCCGGGGCAGCTTGATACTCACCCTGACAGGTGGAATCGGCGATCGCTTGCTTGGCACTACGCCAAGATCTGCTCCTCGATTAAGAGTAAATATGTAGCAGTGGACATCGAGTCGTCCTTCATCCTTGGAAGTCCGAATCGGTGAATCCCACCACATCCAAATATCCACCGCCATACATAAGAACCATATCTCTCGTTCTTCTCAAGTACTTGAGAACGTTCTTTACAGATCAATTTCCCTACCCGGTTTGCACGAAACCTACTCACCACGCTTACGGCATGCGCAATGTCAGTCTTGTACACAACATAGCATACATAAGGCTACCCACGGCCGAAGCATATGGTATATTACTCATTTCCTTGCGTTGTTCCTCACTTTGAGGACACATCTTCAAGGTGAGTTTTATTCCATGTTGCATCGGTAGGAACCCTCTTTTAGAATCATCCATCTTAAATCGCTTTAAGATCTTATCTATATAGAGGGCTTAGGAAAGGCCTATTGTTCTCTTCGCTCTATCCCGGTAGAGTCGAATACCAAGAATATAGGTTGCTTCTCCCAAGTCTTTCATGGAGAAATTACTCGAAAGCCAAGCTTTCACAGAACTGAGCATTCCCACATCATTTCCTATTAGTAGAATGTCATCTACATATAGTACTAAGAATGCGATCTTGCTCCCACTAACTTTCTTATATACACAAGGTTCCTCTTCATTTTGCACGAAGTCTGTAACACCCCGAGATATTCGGAATAATTACAGCGCCATAAACCCTTTAGGCAAGGATTTACAAGGCTGATTTTTAAAAGAAGTGTAAAAACAATAAAATCGAACAACTGAAGTTCAAATACAGATTTGATTCAACCGATCAAATGAGTTAACTTATACAACCATATCGAATTGACCTTATTAAAACAGACGTACTCGAGTACTAAACGAACCAAGAAGACAAATCACAATAGCAATAACATCAATCACATCACTGAGCCATTCCATCGTCCTGTCGGTACTGTGGTTGCCTCCCCGCTCCTCGGCTACCTGAACATCAAAACAATGTCCACCCCGGAAGGGGTTAGCAAAACAATGCTAGTACAAGTATCGTCAAACAATAAATCATCAATGCATCATAAAGCATGCAAAATGGACTTCCGCTACCGGAATCCAACGATGCGAATCCTCACGATTCCATCAACACAATACAAGGTAATCCAAATGATCCAGCCCTCGGATAGATCCCCATGATGATCCCGTCGGACCAACGCATGGTGGAAAACCCGTCCAACGATCCGGCGCCCTCGGATAGATCCCCATGATGATCCCGTCGGAACAACGCATGGTGGACATTCGATCCGCCCTCAGCATAGATCCTCATGACCCCCCCTCGGATCATTTATACCATAATCAATCAACTATGCATACACATATGCATTTCAACATGTTCATCAATACAAACAAACAACAACGAATATCACGAGAATTTTCAGAAATACATCTCATATTCAACAATATGAATAAAACCACAAGCATGATAAATCGAACTCGACATATGATACTTGCCTCGAAAATGGCAAGGACGAAACACTTCAATGTTCTCGACACACTCGAAGGCCGCCTCCTTCGATCAACGTAACAAGCTCGAACCTTAACAAAAGGAATGATATACAAATCATCTCAAGTCGAACGATGGCCTAACAATTCGGTCTACGGCCGAAAAGCTCAAAATAAACAATCTGCCTGGACTGCTTAGCGTGCGCTACGTACTATACGTAACGTGCGCTAAGCCGGCCTGTTAGCGTACGCTATCGTGTAAGACTAGCGTGCGCTAGCTACGAACTGACAGTTCGAATCGGCTGATACATAACGTACGCTACGTACGTTCTGTGCGTTAACTGAACCCCGATAGCGCACGTTAACTCATATATGTTAGCGTGCGCTAACCCTGCATGGCAGAATACTGCTAACGGAAAACTGGGTTGAAAGGTGGTGAATTCATGAATTCTATGTTGATACAACAAATCATCCTTAAGTCTGTCATGCTAATAAGGTTGTGGAAGTTCCATGATCATGAGGCACAAATATACGGATAATTATCTCATCATCATAACTCATCCAAGATCTTCAAGAAATATTCTAAGTTCCGATTATTCCAAATCCCAAAACATATGGTTCCTTACGTAAAACATACGAACTAGGTAATCTACATATACTGGTCGATTGGTTTGGAAGGTACATAACATGCTTAGGAATCCTCATACAAAAAGGTTCAATGGATCATACGATGAATAAGTGTCGAAACATCGAAAACATCCTTCTAACATATGATGTACGGCTAATAACGAATCTAACTGATTAGATGAACATGATCAACATCCTTTAGAACACAACTAGTATTGGTGAAGAATCACCTACCTCAAGGTAGTGAAGAACACGGAGGAAAATGAAGCAATCCGACATCGAAAGCTTGAACACCAATCTCCAATGATATGCGATCTTCAATCACGAATCAGGATGTTGATATGAAGTGTTTAGGATGAAGGAAGTTATGTTCTAAGTGTAAGAATTCGGGTAATGGGAGAAGAGAGAACTGAAATCACGAATAGGATGCTGTCCTATTTATAATAAATGTCTATTAGCGCGCGCTAGACCCTGTTCTTAGCATACGCTAACGGCTCCCTGACTAAACTGTACTCAGCACTTAGCGTGCGCTACGCATATACCTGTAGCGTGCGCTAAGGCGTTGACTCGGCTTTTCCCGAAAGCCGTCCAGGTACATCCGACACGATCCGACAGGGGTCCCCCGGCCAGATCTCACCTACCGCACGTCTCAATCAAATTGACCATGCATAGCGTGCGCTAATGACCCTATGTAGCGTGCGCTATGAATCTACGTTAGCGCACGCTAAACATAGCCGGTAGCGCGCGCTACATGCGCAGATTTAAAATCTTTAAATCACAACCAAGAAATTAAACGCTCGACAACATCAGACTATGAAATACGGAGAATAGTACTCAGACAAAAGTACAATTATTACAATATCACAAGTTCCAATTACATAGAAATCTCGGGTATTACATCCTTCCTCCCTAAAAAGAAGTTTCGTCCCGAAACTTAAGATGAAAATAACTCCGGATATCTAGTCTTCATACTGTCCTCCGTTTCCCAAGTGGCCTCTTCGACTCCATGTCGTGACCATTGTACTTTAACCAAGTGTATTGGTTTATTCCTCAATTGCTTGATCCGGCTCTCAAGTATCTTGATTGGTCTCTCTTCGAAGGTGCCATCATTAGCTATCTCGATCTCGTCGAAATCAATGACATGACTGGGATCCGGTACATACTTCCGCAGTTGAGATACGTGAAACACATTGTGAACGTGACTCAGCGATGGCGGTAAGGCCAGCCTGTATGCTAAATCTCCAACTCTCTCGAGGATCTCAAATGGTCCGATATATCTCGGACTAAGCTTGCCTCTCCTCCCAAAATGGAAAATCCCTCGTGTAGGAGACACCTTCAACAGTACATGGTCCCCAGCATCGAACTCTAGAGGGCGACGACGTACATCTGCATAAGACTTACGCCGACTGGGCGATCAACAGTCTCTCTCGAATCAAAGCTATCTTCTCTTGAGTCTGAATAATCAATTCTGGTTCCGTCCCGATCAAATCCGAAGAATCATCCCAACATAGGGTGATCGGCATCTTCTCCCGTACAAAGCTTCAAATGGTGCCATCTTAATTGAAGCATGCCAACTATTATTGTAGGTGAATTCAACTAATGGCAGATGAACTTCCCAATCAGTTGACCAATCCAAAGCACAAGCTCTAAGCATGTCTTCTACAGTTTGAATAGTCCTTTCGGACTGACCGTCCGTTTGGGGATGATAAGTCGTACTAAAATTGAGCTCAGTTCCCAAGGCCTTATGAACTGCCTTCCAGAAGTGTGACACGAAACGACCATCTAGATCCGAAATAATGGTCTTCGGCGTCCCGTGCAATCTGACTATCTCCGCAATAAATATTCGTGCCAATCTCTCGGGTCCCCATGTATCTTTAATTCCCAGGAAATGAGCCGTCTTGGTTAGTCGATCAACTACAACCCAAATCATGTTCATTCCCGTTCTAGTCCTTGGCATACTAGTGATGAAATCCATCGAGATATCCTCACACTTCCATTCAGGGATCGGAAGCGGCTTTAACATTCCGGCAGGTCGATGATGTTCAATCTTAACCTACTGACAAGTCAAACACTTCGAAACGTACTCTGCTACGTCCTTCTTCATATTCCCCCACCAGAAGTTTTGCTTTAGATCCTTATACATCTTACTACTGCCTGGGTGAATAGAATAGGGCGCGCTATGAGCTTCCTTCAAAATTGTCCGTCTTAAATCATCATCATCGGGAACGCAAAGTCGACTCAAATCTCGAACTCCATCGTCTTGTATCACGAATCACAGGACTTTTCCTTCTTTTACTTCTTCACATAATCGAAGTATCAGAGAATCGTTCAATTGTTTAGACTTGATCTCCTCGACTAGTGATGAAGTCAATTCCATCACATAAAGTTGCCCTTGGATTCCTGGTGCCCATACTTCAATACCCTCGCGGATCGCCTCGTTGAATCTTGGTTTGGGACGTAAGTGCTTCCAACACTCGAAGAGAAACAGGTTTACGGCTCAAAGCATCGGCTACTACGTTTGCTTTCCCCGGATGATAGAGAATCTCCAAGTCGTAATCCTTGATCAATTCCACCACCTTCTCTGCCTCATGTTTAATTCTTTCATGAAGATGTACTTGAGGCTCTTATGATCTGTAAAGATCGACAATGAGTGTCGTACAAATAATGTCGCCAAATTTTCAAGGCAAAGACCACACTGCTAGCTCCGGATCATGAGTCGGGTAATTAATCTCGTGCGGTTTCAATTGCCGAGAAGCATAAGCAATCACTTTATCCTTCGCATCAACACACAACCCAAACCCCGATTTGAAGCGTCGCTGTATACCATGAATCCATCGGTTCCCTCGCGGCGCTAATATAGGTGCTGTCGTCAGTCTCCTCTTAAGTTCGTCAAAACCACTGGCACTTCTCATTCCACATGAACTTTTGAGTTTTACTCGTAATTTGGGTGAGCGGACGAGCAATTTTGGAAAATCCTTCTGCAAAGCGGCGATAATATCCAGCAAGTCCTAAGAAGCTTCGGACTTCTTTCACGTTTTTAGGAGTTTCCCAATCCAAGATTGCTTCGACTTTCTTCCGGTCCACCTGAACTCCGTCGGCTGATATCACATGCCCAAGGAAGGTTACTTCCTTAAGCCATAACTCGCATTTAGAAAATTTTGCGTACAGCTGTTCCTTCCTCAAGGTGCTTAAAACCACACGCAAATGCTCGGCATGCTCCTCTACGTCCTTCGAATATATCAAGATGTCATCAATGAAGACGACCACAAATTTATCCAAGTATTCCAAGAATACCCGATTCATCAATTGCATGAATACTGTAGGAGCATTGGTAAGTCCAAACGGCATCACTACGAATTCATAATGCCCGTACCGGGATCTGAAAGCAGATTTCGGTATATCCGATTCCTTAATTCTCACTGGTGGTATCCTGATCGCAAGTCAATCTTGGAGAATACCCTTGCCCCTTGCAGTTGATCAAACAAGTCGTCGACCGAGGTATAGGATACTTATTCTTGATCGTCATCTTGTTGAGCTCCCTGTAATCAATACACAGTCGGAGGGATCCGTCTTTCTTCCGGACAAAGAGAACGGGCGCTCCCCAAGGAGAAACGCTAGGTTGGATATAGCCCTTCTGTAACAATTCCTCCAGTTGCTTCTTGAGTTCATACATCTCGGTTGGCGCCATGCGGTATGGTGCTTTGGAAATAGGAGCTGCTCCATGCTCTAATTCGATAGTGAATTCCACTCCCCTCTGCGGAGGTAACCCCGGTAGTTCGTCAGGAAATACATCTGGGAACTCATTCACAACTGAAATAGACGAGAGCTTTACTCCTTCCTCTTTCCTCATGGCATAGCACCAAAGTCTGTGACATCCCTGCTTCAGTAATTTCACGGCTTTCATTGCTTTGATCAATTTTCCCGAGCTTCCTGGTCTCCATCCTCGGAATAAGTGTTCGAATCGTCATCGTGATGATGGAAATGACTCTCTCGGTAATTGAGCAGCTCCATAACGGTTGAGCCAATCATCTCCGAGAATTAAATCGTCACCGTAGATGTCAACTACAATGAGATTCGATGGCCACTCTCTTCCTTCTATAGATCTTTGAAATCCCTAGCTTCTAGTGTTCCCACAATTTTCTCTCCGCTCGGTAATCCCACAACATAAGGTTCACAATTATACAAGCACGAGATTTTCAAAGCGATTAACACGGTTCAAAGATATAAAAGAATGCATAGCTCCCAGTCGAACAAGACACTAGCTGGTTGCAAAAGGATCAGAATCGTACGATGCAACAAGCGTGTTACGATCATCAGATTTCCTCATTTAAATGCAGCGTGGAGGGACGGACCCGACTTTGGATGCCTCTCTCTTCCCAGTCTGCTGCTGAAATCCACTTTTGCGTCTGGTTCACACTCGTCTCCTTCGGACTGGAGCTGAGTGCGAGTACCAAAGATCGGGTCGCATTTCCACAAAATGTTGCGCGATGTCCTTCTGTCCACACTCGAAGCAGTCCACGGAGTGCGAAACAATCACGTCGAACATGTCCCGCCTTGCCACGGTTGTAACACTTCTTTCCTGCGTCAAAGCGATCGGTCTTGCCCGGAACTTCTTTCCACCTCGAGAAGGATGCGGAGGTCTCTGGATGAATGAAAAGAGGACTGACCCTTGCGAGGTCCGCTACTCTTATCCTCCGTGAAGTTGCCGGACACCTTCGTTTCTTTGCTTCCGTCGCTTTCTCCTTCTTGCCTCCTTCATATCATAGGCCAACGCCTTGTCACGATCTTGTCGCAAGGTGGTACATTCAAATCCGGACATATCTTTGCTGAATTTACGGCTTCATTCGCATGTCAAAATGAAAAATCTTCTCCGCCTCGGTCGACCAAGTGGCGCACATAAGTCGATTGGTGATTAAAAGTCTTAATCACGTCCGTCACAGATGTTTCCGAATTTTGTGGTGAGAAAAACTCCCGAACTCGGGCTTCTCTAAGCGGGCGAGGACAATCGTGCCTCCATCATCACTTTGAATTCCGTCCGATCAACATTGTGCTCCTGCGGTCGAATGGCCTCCCACCGATCGAAAGCCTCCCGGTCAAAAGATCTTGGCGACGAGAACCTTCCTATCGTTGGGACAGTTAATCCCCGCAAAATCTTCTCTAATTCCTTGACCAATGATCCCACGAAAGCGTCTCGGGCGAATCAAATTTCGGAGGATGCAATTTGACCACCTCGGTAAGCCATTTATCTCCCCGATTATCCACGTTATTCTGCTGTCCCATCGCCGTCTGCATGCGATCCACAACTTGAGCAAACTGGTTTATCTGGGCAACCACCTGCTGAAGCACTCCCGGCACGTTAGGATCTGCATTATTATTTGCCGATCCCTGCTGTCCCCCGGAATGTGAATCCGTTCGACTAACGGCTATCTCTGGAGTAGATACCGACTCTTCTTGCCTCGCATTTCCACGTCCGCGTCCACGACCGCGTCCGCGTCCACGACCTCCTCTCAACATACTGTAAACATAAATACTCAATATCCAGGACAAACTTTCTCAAAGTACATCCATTAATGTTTACAAGACGTGAATTAAATAAAACAGTAGTATTCGAGATTAGGAAAATTACAACCACAGTCCACACGACGATGCTGGCTCAGCAGTGATGTTACGAACGACCAATAATCAATAACGTAAACAGACCCAACTAACCCGACTGCCAAGATATCCATAAATCTTAGCTCCGATACCATATTATGTAACACCCCGAGATATTCGGAATAATTACAGCGCCGTAAACCCTTTAGGTAAGGATTTACAAGGCTGATTTTTAAAAGAAGTGTAAAAACAATAAAATCGAACAACTGAAGTTCAAATACAGATTTGATTCAACCGATCAAATGAGTTAACTTATACAACCATATCGAATTGACCTTATTAAAACAGACGTACTCGAGTACTAAACGAACCAAGAAGACAAATCACAATAGTAATAACATCAATTACATCACTGAGCCATTCCATCGTCCTGTCGGTACTGTGGTTGCCTCCCCGCTCCTCCGCTACCTGAACATCAAAACAATGTCCACCCCCGAAGGGGTTAGCAAAACAATGCTAGTACAAGTATCGTCAAACAATAAATCATCAATGCATCATAAAGCATGCAAAACGGACTTCCGCTACCGGAATCCAACGATGCGAATCCTCACGATTCCATCAACACAATACAAGGTAATCCAGCGATCCAACGCCCTCAGCATAGATCCCCATGATGATCCCGTCGGACCAACGCATGGTGGAAAACCCGTCCAACGATCCAGCGCCCTCAGCATAGATCCCCATGATGATCCCGTCGGACCAACGCATGGTGGACATTCGATCCAGCGCCCTCAGCATAGATCCTCATGACCCCCCCTCGGATCATTTATACCATAATCAATCAACTATGCATACACATATGCATTTCAACATGTTCATCAATACAAACAAACAACAACGAATATCACGAGAATTTTCAGAAATACATCTCATATTCAACAATATGAATAAAACCACAAGCATGATAAATCGAACTCGACATATGATACTTGCCTCGAAAATGGCAAGGACGAAACACTTCAATGTTCTCGACACACTCGAAGGCCGCCTCCTTCGATCAACGTAACAAGCTCGAACCTTAACAAAAGGAATGATATACAAATCATCTCAAGTCGAACGATGGCCTAACAATTCGGTCTACGGCCGAAAAGCTCAAAATAAACAATCTGCCTGGACTGCTTAGCGTGCGCTACGTACTATACGTAACGTGCGCTAAGCCGGCCTGTTAGCGTACGCTATCGTGTAAGACTAGCGTGCGCTAGCTACGAACTGACAGTTCGAATCGGCTGATACATAACGTACGCTACGTACGTTCTGTGCGTTAACTGAACCCCGATAGCGCACGTTAACTCATATATGTTAGCGTGCGCTAACCCTGCATGGCAGAATACTGCTAACGGAAAACTGGGTTGAAAGGTGGTGAATTCATGAATTCTATGTTGATACAACAAATCATCCTTAAGTCTGTCATGCTAATAAGGTTGTGGAAGTTCCATGATCATGAGGCACAAATATACGGATAATTATCTCATCATCATAACTCATCCAAGATCTTCAAGAAATATTCTAAGTTCCGATTATTCCAAATCCCAAAACATATGGTTCCTTACGTAAAACATACGAACTAGGTAATCTACATATACTGGTCGATTGGTTTGGAAGGTACATAACATGCTTAGGAATCCTCATACAAAAAGGTTCAATGGATCATACGATGAATAAGTGTCGAAACGTCGAAAACATCCTTCTAACATATGATGTACGGCTAATAACGAATCTAACTGATTAGATGAACATGATCAACATCCTCTAGAACACAACTAGTATTGGTGAAGAATCACCTACCTCAAGGTAGTGAAGAACACGGAGGAAAATGAAGCAATCCGACATCGAAAGCTTGAACACCAATCTCCAATGATATGCGATCTTCAATCACGAATCAGGATGTTGATATGAAGTGTTTAGGATGAAGGAAGTTATGTTCTAAGTGTAAGAATTCGGGTAATGGGAGAAGAGAGAACTGAAATCACGAATAGGATGTCATCTATTTATAATAAATGTCTATTAGCGCGCGCTAGACCCTGTTCTTAGCGTCGCTAACGGCTCCTGACTAAGCGCCTCAGCACTTAGCGTGCGCTACGCATATACCTGTAGCGTGCGCTAAGGCGTTGACTCGGCTTTTCCTGAAAGCCATCCAGGTACATCTGACATGATCCGACAGGGGTCCCCCGGCCAGATCTCACCTACCGCACGTCTCAATCAAATTGACCATGCATAGCGTGCGCTAATGACCCTCTGTAGCGTGCGCTATGAATCTACGTTAGCGCACGCTAAACATAGCCGGTAGCGCGCGCTACATGCGCAGATTTAAAATCTTTAAATCACAACCAAGAAATTAAACGCTCGACAACATCGGACTATGAAATACGGAGAATAGTGCTCAGACAAAAGTACAATTATTACAATATCACAAGTTCCAATTACATAGAAATCTCGGGTATTACAAAGTCAAACTCTTTGACCGCCTCGTCAAAACGAAGGTTCCAACTACGCGACGCTTGCTTCAGTCCATAAATGGAACGCTGAAGCTTGCACACTTTCTGAATATCGACTTCGGACACAAAGCCTTTAGGCTGCTCCATATAGATTCCCTCCTCGAGGAATCCATTAAGGAAAGCCGTCTTTACGTCCATTTGCCATATCTCATAATCGTGGTAGGTAGCTATAGCAAGCATCATGCGAATAGACTTGATCATGGCTACGGGCGAGAAGGTATCGTGGTAATCAATCCCTTCCTTTTGGGTATAACCCTTTGCCACAAGCCTGGCCTTATAGGCGTCAACCTTGCCATCACCATCAGTCTTTCTCTTGTAGATCCACTTATTCCCAATGGGCACTATGCCCTTGGGGCGGTCTACTAGAGTCCAGACCTGATTTACATGCATCGAGTCTATCTCATCTTCCATAGCTTCACGCCATTTCGCGGAATCTACATCCACCATCGCTTGGTCATAGGTCGTCGGGTCGGTCTCTTGGCTATCACTTGGAACCTCATGGAGACCCAGCTCCTCCAAGTGCACAAGCCCATACCTATCAGGTAAATGAGACACCCTACTAGACCTACGAGGTGGTTGTACTTGTGTTTCAGAAAGTTCGGTTCCAGTTTCTTGCACAGGTGTCTCTCGAGGTGTTTCATTGTATTCTTCTAAAGAAATACTTCTACCTGCTCCGCCTTCCTGAATGAACTCATCTTCCAGGAAGTGTGCTTGTAAAGCAACAACGATCCTTCGATCTTCGGGCATGTAGAATAGATATCCCATCGTCCCAGATGGGAATCCAATGAAGCGTCCCTTCGCAGACCTAGCTTCCAACTTTTCCACCTTAGTCTTCTTGACATAGGCGGGACATCCCCAAATCCTAATATGATTAAGACTTGGTTTCCTGCCCTCCCACATCTCATGTGGAGTTTTAGGAACGGATTTGGAAGGACATCTGTTCAAGATATACGCGGCAGTCAGGAGTGCATACCCCCACAGGTAAATCGGCAAGTCAGTATAGCCCAGCATGGAACGGACCATGTTCAACAGGGTCCGGTTCCTTCTTTCTGACACACCATTTAACTGAGGAGTACCTGGAGGTGTTAGTTGTGAAACTATTCCATGTTCCTTAAGAAACTCGTCAAACTCCGTACTCATATACTCGCAACCTCGGTCCGACCGAAGTGCTTTGATATGATTACCAGTTTGTTTCTCGACTAGGGCCTTGAATTCCTGGAATTTCTCAAAGGCCTCGGATTTATGTTTCATTAAGTATGCATAACCATACCTAGTATGATCATCTGTAAACGTAATGAAATATTGATATCCGTCATGTGCTGCTTCCAAAGCACCACATACATCGGTATGGATTAATCCCAGTTTATCAGCGGCTCTTTCAAAAGTCCCTGTGAAGGGGGACTTAGTCATTTTGCCTTTAAGGCAAGATTCACAAGTAGGAAAGGGATCCGATCCCAATGGACCCATAAGTCCATCTTTTTCCATCTTGTAAACCTTGGTCTGACCAACATGACCAAGTCTTAGATGCCATTTCAAAACTTGATTGGTTTCATCTCTACCACGTTTTCTAGTCATAGTATTCACAACTACTTTGTTGTTGAGATTTAGATGATACAATCCATTCAACAATGTAGCAGTACCCACTAGTTTATTTCTAAAATAAATTTTGCAGGAACCATCACCAATGAAAAATGAAAATCCTTTTCGGTCCATGACCGGAATGGATACAATGTTTTTGTGCCCCTTGGGCAAAACAAGTACATCTTCTAAAGTCAAAACAAAGCCGGATTCTAAACCCGAAGAAGTGATCCTATGTCGGTTGCCTCGACACTATGCCCGCTACCGACCGTGATCATAACTTCTCCACTCAAGCTTCCTACTTTGTTCCGCATCCCGATTCACGGTACAAATATGAGAACTAGCGCCGAGAATCAAGTATCCAGAAGTAGAAAATACGATAGCGAACAATTTGTTTCCAAAACTAAAAGTTACATGCACGAAGTGCCATGAAGAATCGGACAGTCTCTAGCCCAGTGGCCCAGCTCACCGCACTTGAGATAAGCATCCTTCTTCTTCTTGTTCTTTGGAACCATCGGGGCCTTGCCCTTTCCCTTAAGGTCCTTAGCTTGTGGTCCAGTCCGCTTCTTGGTCTTTTTCTTCTTATTCTTGGACTTCCGTAGTCCAGAAGAAATCACAAGTGCAGACTCCTTCATCCGCGGGGTCTTCATCTCGAGGCGAGCGGTCACCGGTTGTTCATTAGCCCGGCTAAATTACATGCAATCTCATTGCGGTTGAAGTTCATAACACACAGTGAGAAGGAATCGTGGAGATACTGTAGGATAAGGTCAGTTTGGAGAGAAGTATCCATTTTAAAATCAAGAGCCTCCAATCACTCGATCATGGATATCATTATGAGGACGAGTTCCCCAACCTTCTCACCTTCCTTCATCCTAGCACCGAACAGAAGCTTGGATATCTCATATCTAGCAGTACTGCTGTGCTCACCATAAAGTTCGGTTAAGTGAGATAGAATCTGCCTAGCAGAAGTCATTTTCTCATGAGCTCTCTGAAGCTCATTAGACATGGAAGCCATCATATAAGCACGGACTTTCACGTCATCCTTAACCCACTTTTCGTGGTTTTCAATCTCTTCCTGATTGGCTCGAGTCCGCATAGGAGGCGCCGGAATGTCCGTCTCCAAGACGTATCCCAGTGCCTCTATACTGAGGACAATCATCAGATTGCGGAGCCAATCCACAAAGTTAGGTCCCATTAAGGTGTTCTTTTCGAGTAGAATTGCGAGTGGATTCATTGTCATATTGAGTTATGTCTGCATTAAGTATAACAGATTAATTAGTGACTTGTTATATTATGTCCTGAGTATAGAATTTAGGTCTTTTCTATTCTTGTTACCCAGCTCCCACTATTTTTATCGGAATAACACACTCCCATGTGATATCCGGAAGTATCGTCGCTCTACTTCATAGTGGTGATCGAGTTCTTTATAAATCTTAATAGAGGGCAACCGAACAGGTTTCTAGTCTATTAATTTTCATAAAGTGGTGTCCAACACCAACCCATATAATGGATGATTCGATCTTCTTTTTCCCCTTGTTCACTCCCCTCAACCTATACGGTTTCTATGGTTCGTGAACAAGTTAAGTTTATACCATCGACGCAAATCAGTTTCACAATTGAATCTTATCCGGCAACCTATCAGGTTTCTAGGGATAAAATTTGCTCCAACCGAAGGCATCCAATGCGTTCCCGGTAATTTATCCGTCCTCCCCGAACGACTACCCCGATAACTCGGAAGCATAGCACATCCGGTTTGGATTTCAATTTCCCGAAAACTAGATGGAGGGAAGGAAAACCTTGAAACCTTATAAACTTAATTATTTATTGTGGGAGAATTTTCGCGATTAACGTTACACTTTGCACATTAATCATATTAGCGCGTTTGTGGTATTCATACAATATGAAAAAACCATTCACAACCTAGTTGCTACCAACATGTGGTTCATGGACCGTTCCTAGAAAACAAAAACTCCGTAATCTAATTACAAGTCTTCGTCTTGAATCCTCGTCTTCTCAAAATGGATCTTCCTCCGGTCTTCGTCATTACATATAAATTTTACATCGAAAATTGCATCCTAGATACAAACATTTCTAGTAAAATAAATAGGCTCAAAACGGTCTTTACAACCCAATCGAATAAAACGAACGATTCAAAACTAAGTCCACGAACCACATCCCCATTCAAAAGCATTCATCCAATAAAGAGATACATTGATCCAATCAATAATACGAACCGATCAAATCGATTCACACAATTGGTAATATGATAACATTCAAAATAATTCGGTCGAACATAAATATTCCAATTAATCAAATTTCCCTTATAAAATGAAATACCATAAATCATTTTAATCATATTAAATCCAATTTAACATGCGGGAGATTAATTTTCAAGAATACACGAAAAAATCGAGCCGGGGCGAAATTGGCCTGCCATGGCGAAGTCATCGCCGGCATCATGCGGCGAGACATACAGCATGGCGATCACGCTCGGCGGTGCCGGCAGGCACGGCCGTGTCTCCGACACGGTCGGTCTGCCTGGCGATGGCTTTGAGGCGCCGACACGGCCCGTGTCACGGACACGGCCGAGTCACCACCTGGCGACAACACGCCCTTTGTCCGAAAAAATCGTCCGGACGATTGAAGCTCGATTTTCGATAGGATATCAATATCAATATTTTTCAACATTCATATCTTCAATATAAATCATATTTCCAAGAAATTAAGATTTATATTTAGACATAAACTTACGAAAAATATAACTACAACGAACGTAAAAATATATACCACGATTATGACTAAAATGATTCCAAATCATTCACTATCTAATCAAGCATTCCAAATGTCAATATCGTATATACGATCGCAAGACCTACGCTCTGTTGGGATTCGGTGCCTAAAACGAAGGCCCAGCGGAAGCGGTAAAACGAAAATTAATTCGATCCGAATCCCTACGAGGATCGATCGAGCTACGTATATACGAATATCAAAAACGAATTCACAAGAGATATAGAAACTCACCCTTGTAGTCCGTTGATTAGATGGATAACCTTCTCTTGAGCTATTCCCCAAGCTTTGCTTGATCTCTACGAATCTATTCCGCTTCAAGTCCTTGAACGATCCAACGCCGAAAGCACCGCGTCTCTACTTGCCACGCGCCGGAGAAACGACCGGAATGACGATCACCTTGCTATCCTCCGAGGATACGGCTAGAGCTAAGTGTTGAAGCTATATATGTAAAGATTACTACACTCTAAGTGTTTTAATCTTACTCTCTCTTTTATTTCTCAATTTTTTTTAAGAAAAAAAATCAAGAGTTTGATGAATAAAGAAGAAGATGATGAAGATGACTTCTCTCTCTCTTTCCTCTCAAAGCTCACGTTCAAATTGCTTGGAATCAAGTGAATCAAGTGAATGAGGTGAGAAGTCTTCCTCTCTTTATTCTATTTCCACTCACATGATACATCTCATTATTATGAGAATCAAAGCCCCACAAAGTCATCTTTTTCATATAAAATGAAAACAACAAGACAAGAGGAAAGTGGGTGGAAACTAGGGGGGGCTACCATGCAGAAACAGATGAGTTCGGTTCGTTTCGGACTCCCGTGAGTCCAAACAGATAAACTACGATTCCGTTCCGATGTATTTGTATCGATTAATTAATCCAATTAATTAAACATATCAAATATAAAATAACATAATTAATTTCTCCAAGAAATAATTATATTCATGAATTAAATTAATCACCCAGTGATATATTTAATCCATTAAGCCGTAAATCAATTTATCCGATAAATCGATTTAAACATCCAATGTCCCAAATTAGATATCCAATATCTAATATTCATAATGAGAGAATTAGCTTAATTCATTCCCTCGTCAATCCTAATGCGCGACTCGGTAGGTCCGTCTCAGTCAGCAATGGGAGGAAACAAAGAGTAGTAGCACCACCTAGCCAGCCTGGTGGCCTACCTTGCTGCCGAGAACGAATGATTGGGATCATTCAAGAACCATTCTGTCGTGAATACCAGTATACATATAAAACCCTTCTTTCAAATGTCCCGATCAAGTTATAGGGTCACGGTCAGTCAAACCCTATCTGTACTTGACGCTATGCATGCGTTAATGCAAATCGAGATCATCGAGCTCTCATGTATCTAATACAGCTAGCTCCAATGCTTTGGCCAAAGACTTATGATCTCATCTGCCAATAACCGCATAGGACATATAACCCGTTCACTAACAGGAGAAAGAATTCTATCTTGGTATTCAGTAGGACCTGCTACTTGCCCGTCAAGATGCACGTCGAGGTTGACCCCCGCCTTCCGGTTTACAGGGTCGAACTACTCTAATGAAAAGCTTGACGTCACAAGCACATCCCTACTAAATCCTCAAGTCGAAGGTTCACGAATACCTATCACAACCTTTCGATTCCGTCATTGGTGTCCGAGTGAAATCCGTGTGACGAATCGAGGGTGAGTCGGTTCGAGTATACTAATCTAATTAGCATACCTATAACGTGTGCTCCCACTAACCATTAGTGTTCGACAGGCACTCTCCATGTCAAAGAACACGTCATACAAGTCTTCACATAAACTTAACGCCCAGTCAAGTTTCATCGACTTGCGAACGTTTAAGTATTTGAGCTATAAACCTTTCCAGTGCCGACCCCCTTATCCAATAAGGAGTGGAACGTTTTGCTCTCAAATACACGGACTAGTTTCGATATGTTTATTTACGAGTTAGGAATGCCAGTAACTACCAGTAAATAAAGAAACATTCATTTGCCTTATATAAATGGTTTACATAATTACAAGTACAATGCCCTCACTCAACAACCTCTGAGTGGCATTCGAGGGCATACTCCTAACATCTTCAAGCAACAATGTTCATGCTCCTGCCCATGCCGAAAAACCAGAGAAGTTCTCAGGTACTGATTTCAAACGTTGGCAATCAAAAATGCTGTTCTACCTCACTACTCTCAACCTCTGTCGCTTCCTTTCCGAATCTCCTCCTGTTGTGGGGGATGATGAAACTGACACCCAGAAACGCACGTCATTGGATGCATGGCATCATAGCGACTTCTTATGTCGGAACTATATTTTGAATGGGCTGGATGACACACTTTACAGTGTTTATTCCACAATCAAAACGTCCAAAGAGTTGTGGGACTCGTTGGAAACAAAATATAAAACATAAGATGCCGGTTTGAAGAAGTTCATCGTGGGTCGATTTCTAGACTTCAAAATGGTGGACAGAAAAACTGTTCTCGAGCAAGTGCAGGAAATACAGTTGATCCTGCATGATATTTTGGCAGAAGGAATGAGCTTGTCTGAATCCTTTCAAGTTGCTGCCATAATCGAGAAGTTGCCCCCGATGTGGAAGGACTTCAAAAACTACCTCAAGCACAAACGCAAGGAAATGGGCCTTGAAGATCTAATTGTACGACTGAGGATCGAAGAGGACAATCGGAAGACCGATGTCAAGATAAACGAGTCATCTATGGATGCAAAAGCAAATCTCATCGAGTCAAGCAACAACAAAAAGCGGAAATTTAATGGGAAGCAGTGTTCTAAAAATCCCCGCCTAGGCCGATTAATCCTCCGATTAATCCCTAGAAGGTCCTCTGCCGTTCCGATTATAGCCTAGGCGCTTGTACTGGGCGTTTGGGTGATTAATCGGTCGTCTAGGCTGGCTGGCGGGTGCCTATGAAGGCAAGTTAAGATACTATGGATACTATAGACTACTTTATACCTATATCAATGTTTCAAATTTCATAACTACATGGGCGACTAGGTGGATGCCTAGACGGTTATACTTTTTGGTTTTTTTATTTTGTTCCAATAGTACTATAAATTCCTAAATTGAGATATTATGGATATTATGGACTCCTTGATATCTATATAAATATTTCAAATTTAATATATAATTGATTATATATCTGTTTAAATGATTAAATTTTAATTATTTTTAATTATTTTACATATATAATTTTACATATATAAAATAATTAAAATAATAATAAAAAATAAATCCGCCTAGTCCGATTAATCCCCGATTAATCTCCGAATAATCCTCTGGGCGCTAGGCGTTAGTAATCCGAACGCCTAACGCCTAGCGTTTTTTAGAACCATGATGGGAAGAAGCAAGACTCGAAGAATCAAAAGAAGATCAAAGGAGAATGCTACAACTGCGGTAAATTCGGGCATATGGCAAAAAATTGCCGCAAACCAAAGAAGGACAAGAAGAGAGATCAAGCAAATGTTATCGAGAATAAGTATGTTCCCGTCGATTTGTCCAGTCTTGATCTGTGTGCAGTTGTAGATGAAATCAAGATGGTTGGAATCCCAGTCGGATGGTGGGTGGACACCGGCGCTACTAAACACATTTGTGCCGATAAAACCATGTTCTCCTCATACGAGCCCGTCACCGAAGAAAGAAAATTGTACATGGGAAACTCCGCTGCCTCAAATGTTGTCGGAACTGGAGAAGTTATACTCAAGATGACGTCGGGATTGAAATTGACGCTCAAGAATGTGTTACATGTTCCAGACATCCGTAAGAATCTTGTTTCTGGATCAGCATTGAGCAAAGCCGGATTTAGGCTAGTGTTTGAAGCGGATAAAGTTGTAATAAGTAAAAATGGTCACTTTATCGGAAAAGGCTATATAGATAACGGCCTTTTCAAACTGAATGCTATCAATGTACGTGGTGGAAATGAAATAAACGATAAAGTTGTTTATTTGGTTGAGTCTCCTAATTTATGGCATGATAGATTAGGACATGCAAATCTAAATATACTACGTCGTTTAATACATTTAGATTTATTGCCAAAAATGACTTTCGATCAACACAAAAGGTGTGAAATATGTGTTGAAGCAAAAATGGCAAAATCTCCTTTTCATTCAGTGGAAAGATCGACAAAACCTCTTGAATTGATTCACACCGATCTGTGCGATTTAAAACTTGTGCAAACAAGAGGCGGAAAGAATTATTTCATAACTTTTATAGATGACTGCACAAGATTTTGTTGTGTATCTTTTGAGAAGCAAAGACGAAGCATTCAAAGCTTTTAAAACATACAAAACAGAAGTTGAAAATCAACTCAACACCAAAATCAAAATAATTCGAAGTGATCGGGGTGGTGAATATATTGCACCTTTTGAAGAATATTGTCGTGAAAATGGCATTATTCACCAAACGACTGCACCTTATGCACCTCAATCGAATGGTGTTGCCGAACAAAAGAGTAGAACTTTGAAGGAAATGATGAATGCTATGTTGATAAGCTCAGGCCTATCACTTAACATGTGGGGAGAAGCTATTCTTTCGGCCAATAAAATTCTGAATAAATTACCCAAAAAGAAGCAAGATAAAACTCCATATGAATTATGGAAAGGAAGGAAGTCGTCCTATAAATACTTAAAAGTGTGGGGTGCTTAGCAAAAGTTGAAGTACCGAAACCTAAGCAAGTAAAAATAGGACCAAAAACGATTGATTACATTTTCATAGGATATGCAAATAATAGTAGTGCGTACCGATTTTTGGTACACAAATCGGAAGTACCCGATATAAATGAGGGAATGATTATAGAATCAAGAAATGCCATATTTTTTGAAACTATATTCCCTAAGAAAGAAAAGAATGAAATAAGTCCGAAAAAGAGGACTTATGATGAAATCTCGCCAAATAGTAATGGACCAACACCGGAACCAAGGCGAGGAAAAAGAATAAAAACTGCAAAAACCTTTGGTCCGGATTTTGTAGTCTATTCTTTAGAAGACGAACCAAAGACAATCAAGGAAGCATTGTCTGGTTCCGATGCCGATCTATGGCAAGAAGCTATTAATAGTGAAATCGAGTCAATCTTGAATAATCACACTTGGCACATTGTTGATCTTCCTCCGGGAAATAAACCTTTAGGTTGCAAGTGGATTCTCAAGAAGAAATACAAAGGTGATAAATCTATTGACAAATACAAGGCATGTTTGGTAGCCAAAGGATACAAACAAAAGGAAGGGTATGATTACTTTGATACATACTCACCAGTTACTCGGATTACATCCATTAGAATGCTACTTGCAATAGCAGCATTATACAATCTTGAGATACACCAAATGGATGTAAAAACGGCCTTTCTAAATGGAGATTTAGAAGATGAAATTTATATGGAACAACCCGAAGGGTTCGTGGTTCCCCACCAAGAAAACAAAGTTTGTAAACTTGTTAAGTCTTTATACGGACTTAAGCAAGCACCCAAACAATGGCATGAGAAATTTGACCAACTAATGATTTCAAATGGTTTCAAGATCAATGAATGCGATAAATGTATGTACATCAAAGGTACATCTGACAATTTTGTCATTGTGTGTCTATACGTTGATGATATGCTAATTATGGGTAGCAACAATAAAATCATCATAGGCACTAAGGAAATGTTAAAGAAGAACTTCGACATGAAGGATATGGGATTAGCCGATGTGATTCTAGGAATCAAGATCTCCAGAACACCCTATGGAATAGTCTTATCAGAATCTCACTATGTTGAGAATGTACTTAAGAAATTCAAGGCATACGATCTACCTCCGGCTAAGACACTTGTTGACTTAAGTTTACACTTAGCCAAAAATCGAGGAGAACCCATATCAAAAACAGAATATGCTAGGATAATTGGAAGCCTAATGTACTTAGCAAATTGTACAAGGCCAGACATAGCATATTCTATTAGTAAACTGAGTCGGTTTACGAGTAATCCCGGAAAGGATCATTGGACCGCATTGACAAGAGTGTTGAGATACTTAAAATACACTGTCAATCATGGTATATACTATTCGAGATATCCAGCTGTTTTGGAAGGATATTGTGATGCCAACTAGATATCCGATACTAAAGACTCTAAATCCACAAGCGGTTATGTATTTACCATTGGTGGAGGAGCAATATCATGGAAATCTTCTAAGCAAACATGCATAGCCCGATCTACAATGGAATCGGAGTTTATTGCTTTAGACAAAGCCGGCGAAGAAGCCGAATGGTTAAGAAACTTCTTAGAAGATATTCCCTGTTGGGAAAAACCTTTGCCTCCCGTTATGATACATTGTGATAGCATGGCAGCCATAGGGAGGGAAAACAACAGTATATATAATGGTAAGTCTCGACATATTCGTCGAAGACACAATACCATTAGACAATTGATCACTACAGGAATAATGTGCATTGACTATTTAAAGTCAAAAGACAATATAGCGGATCCATTTACGAAAGGTATTAACCGTGATCAATTATATAATGCAGCAAGGGGAATGGGATTGAAATCCACACATTGAGAATTTTCATAATGGTAACTCAACCAGGATGATTGGAGATCCCAAGAACTTGGTTCAATGAGACAACTAAGTTGTGAAAGTTCAAGTTAAAGCACTTGAAAATCCATTCTCGTAGTTGTTCAAGTGCAAGCCTGCAATTTGTGGTAAAGGGTAAGCTTTTAAAGCTTTTAATGATTCCTATAGCCTTTTATAGGTGGAGTATGGCAGGATACTCTTCATAGGAGGTCACCTATATAAGTGAAGAAGTAAGGCCGCTTCATAAAATTAGTAACACTTATGAATCCAAGAAATGGTCCAAGGCCAAAATGGACACAATGTGGGAACGAAAGATATTAGATCTATTATTGTGTGTATGTTATTGTCTTGGTTTACACAAAAGTTGACCGGTTCAAGACATCACGTTCACCGAGCAACGAGTAAATCCGATAGCATTACACTAAGGAAGGTTCAAGGCTAACTACCACCTATCCTGAAGCAATATTAGGTCGTCGGGACTTGGTGCATGTTGCATTTGCATTAATCATCATTCATGTGGGGGATTGTTGGAAAAATAGCTTAATTAATACCATAATTAATTATGGTAATTAATGACATTAAATGGTATATTTGGAATCTACATTTTGTGTAGATTAATTTAGTGTATTTACTTGTTCAATTTCGTTAAGAAAAGAATGAGTAATTAATGCACAAAGTTAAGCCATTTAATTGTTGGGAATGTGGTGTGGAATCCCATCCCACATTGGAGAAGTAAGGAAAAGTTGAGCTATTTATAAAGGACTTTCCATCATAAAAGAGCAATCAAGTGTGTTCCATTATGGTGCACCCTAGTTGGCTTTAATTAATTTTTAAGGCTAAAATCCGAATCCTACGAGGTAGGTGCAAAGCACCTTCCGAGTCCGAGTCCGAGTCCGAGCACATGCACGTCGCACTTGTCGCAACGGGCGCTTCGTAGGCGCACTTTGCACTTCGCTCGAACGCCTCGGAGCGAGGAGCTATGAGGAGCCTTTCGTTTTGACAACTAAGATAGTGGCTCGGATGACGTGGAGGGTGACTGGGATGACACGTGGCAGTGACATGGCGGGAGTAGAACACAAGCGGCGGTTAATGGCCGAACCAGTGCAATGGTTCAGACCATTCGATGTAATCTGGACCAGCACAATGGTTCAGCTATTCTGAACCAATGCAGCCCTTCCCACCGGACCACAAGGTGTCTATCCAGTCAGAAAGACACACCGATTCGTACAGGGTGCTTTACAGGCTATAAATAAGCCCATGCGGATGATGATTACACACACATAATAATCAAGATAATAATACACTCATACTAGCCTAAGTTCATACTACAAGCCCCAAATATCCAGTAGTTCGCCCGGAATTCGATTCCTAGTACAGGGTATCGAGTTCGTCGCGTTGTATCTTGGGGATGTTTGCCGTTCAACCATGTGTACTGTGCGGGGCAATTTCGTCTTACGGAGAGAGAGTCCAACTCTTGCCTCTGTTTTGCATCATTTTCTACAGCATATACAATCAACAACTTCAACACTTGAGATAGCTGGGCTAATATGTTGACAGCAGTGTGGGTGAGCTAAAAGGCAGTCGACGTCCTGCTCTGAATGGCTGATTGAAACCGGGGTTGTCGGTTCTGTCACGGCAGTATTCCTCAAGGGCATAAACCGTGGACATCCAACTGAGGACTCGTGTTCGTTGTCCTCAATGGTGTGGGGACTGCTATCGACTACCAGAGAAATCGAGGCTTACAGCATATCCACAGCATACTCTAAGTAGAACTTGCAATGCTGCACTGCCACATTATTGTACGGGTCCTTTTCCTCGTTCACAAAATCTAAAGATTTCTTAACCTCGTCCAAAGGGGCGCCAACCGCCATTAGGATGTAGTCCTTGGCGGTGGCTGACGAATTATTGGCCGTAGGTTCCAGGATCGCAATGCAGGCTTCCTTGTATTTTGTCATTTCGCAAATGGAGGTGATCATCTTTGTCGACGAGTGTATACTCTCGTGTTCTTGAGAATGAGCATTGGTTTTCATTACGACAACGACTCTGATAACCACACCCACCACTAGCAGGAGGGACGCCACCGAAACGGCAATCCTCCCAATCATGTTTCTTTCGGGAAAATGGCACAAATGGTACATATGTTATATGGTCTTGGCACGCGAAGTACACTGTTCGTTGGCACTGGTCAGTATGCACAATAATATAGTAAAAATTGGCAATTTTGGTTCATTTGTAGTTGACTTTGCATTGTCATCAGTTTTTTTGACGTGGCATGCCACGTAATTATTAAAAAAAACAAAAAAAAACATAAGATTCATTAACATTTACTAATCTAAATAAAAATAAAAGAAAACAGGGGTAAATAGGAACGTGAAACTCTCTCGCAAGGTTTCCTAGGGTTCCCTCAAAAACATCATTCTCCTTTGCCAAAACCATCGTTCTTTCTAGGGTTCCCTAGAAAACTCTCTCACACGTAAAACTCTCGACCCTTTGCCGATTCGCTGGCGTTTTCTTTGTTCTTGGACCACAAGCTGCTTGTGTGGAGTGGAGATGAGTAAGGTTTCGACTCTGTTGACAGGCTTCATCATAGAACGACCGAATTTTATGAATCCGATTCCACCTCTACCACACAGTAAGTATTTTTTTACCCAGGGCTGGTGATTTTTCTCCTTTTTGTTTGTATATTCACTAACTTGGTTGGTTGGTTTTGTATTGGATATTCGTATATTTAATTTAACTGAGTTTGTTTCTTTCGTATTTCTTTTTTCTTGTTTAATTGCAGAACCTATAAAAAATGCCTTCACATTGTGTATTCATTATGGAGGCAAGTTTGAACAAGGGAAGATGGATACTTTTTATGAATGTGGTAAGGTGAGAAAGTGGGACTATTTCCAGATTCATAACTTGAGTATTGGATTAATGAATGCATATTGTGATGAGTTAAGTGTGCATGAAGGTAGGAAAATATTTGTTAGGATTCCACAGGGGTGGAAGTATATTTCTACTAACAAAGACCTAAAATATGCTTGTAAGGAATATGCAAAGGAAATGGAGTTTCATTTACATGTTGAGAGTAATTTGATTCCAGCTGATAGTGACAGTTATGAGAATGAGGGTGATGGAGCTGAGGGTGTTGGTGATGCATCTGAGAATGTAGTTGGGGAGGAAAATGACAGAGGTGATGACTATGTTGATATAGAGCATAACATGTCTGACAAGAAGGTAGTTTACAAAGGAAAGAAAAAATTGAATTCAAACGGAGTTGAAACTAACACCGTTGGCTCAAGTATATTGGGTAGCAAGCCAAGTACTGAAGGTGGAACAAGTAAGGAAGCAAGTAAGGTGGGGGTTGGGACAAGTAAGGCCAGAAGTGGTGTTTAGATTACAGAAAAAGGGCAAGAGCCCTACTTTCAGTATGATGACAACGATTCTAGTGTTGAAAGTGATCCCATTGTTCTTGGTGAAAATGATGATTTTGATAGTGCACTTGAGTCAGATGGTAGTGACTTAGAAAGACCAGCAGACAGACTTAAAAGGGTGCCTTTCAAGCCAAATGATGATCATGACCCAAAATTTGCACTAAGGCAGTGCTTTCTAAATAGAGATGTGATGAAAGAGACTGTTGCTGCACATGCTGTAAAGACTATACACAATCTTAAGGTGAGAAGAAATGATGGAAAACTGTTGTATTTTAGATGTGAGGATTCACCTGATTGTGGAGAATACATGCAGCTGTAGTTAATACCAAAAAGGTTATGAAATCCGTGTTTACAACTGGAATCATACATGTCATACTTCGTATGATGTTAAATCTTGTACTTCGACCTTTCTTGCAAAGAGGTTTGTAGATGAATTCATCATTGATCCTGAGAGGAGTATTAAAGCTTTTAGACTGCATTGTATGGCTGTATTAGGGGTTGTTGTGACATTTGATCAATCTAGGAGAAAAGGTGACGAAGAGAAGGTCTCGAAGACAAAAAAGGGCAAGGGGGCAGGAAACAAGGAAACCATTACACATTTCCTAAGGGCAAGGGTAGTGCTCATTGTGGGACTTGTGGAGCAGTTTGACATAATAAGAGAATATGCCCAATTAACAGGCTAGGTCTACAGAATAAGAGAACTACTTTGTCTGAAGATGATGATGAGCAAAATGGACAACATCAAAATCTGGAATCTGAACATCCTGAAAATGTGGAAAATGAACAGTTTGAGGGTCAAAATGGTGAGGAAGACAATTACAGCAAGTTGTTTGGAGACGTTTTGGATGATCCATTGAGTCAGTTTACTTTTGATGCTCATATTGCATCTTCAAGTGTTGTAAGTAATTCATAAGTTTATTAACCTTGTATTGTTGATTTTATGTAATTTTCTCACTGATTTATGATGAATTTTATTGACTTGCAGAAAAGAAAGTTTAAGCCAAAGCCACTCAAGAAGCCATCAAACCATGAGGTAGATGAAACTCAAGAGTCAGAGGTTCCAAAGAAAGCTAGAGTAACGAAGATTGTGAAATCAAAAGGGATATCAATAAATGAACCATGCTTAACAAATGTAAGTACTACAATCACTAACCTTGTCCTGCTCAAATATATATTTATTGATCTATCTTTGGATTTCAAATTTTGGATATTACTGCTCCTAAAAAGTTTAAGGATGGGCCATCTGTCTACAAACAACTTCATCCTGAGATAGGCGATAGTATCACATTCACGAAGGGTGGGAAAAAGTTTGTTCATTTATCCAATCTTAAGGATGCAGCAACTCAGATGAAGGAAAAAGGGAAAGAAATGGTTTAGGAAAAAATATTTATTGGTGATTATTGGGATGATATCAGTTGTTTCTTATCGGAATCGATTCACTGAGTAACTTTTGAAAAGAAACAGTGAAGCCCGAAGTTTTTTGGTCAAAAAGCGTTGTTTAGGCCCTCATGGCGTTTTTATGTTCTTATGGACCTAATTGCAAATTTTCAAAAGTTTGTGTGCTTGTTATTTAATTCCGATTTTAACCCTAACTTCCATAGGGTATATATATGCTTGTAAGACAATTATTTGGGATTGATTTTGAATTGGATTTTTTTCTATATTTTTCCTGAAATTCTCTATACAAGACATGACATAATTCATTGTCATCCAACACTAAATAATTATTTTGTTGCTTCGATGTTCTTGAACTTATTTATTGTTTAAATTTGTTCTTGATATTTTTTTATATTTTTATGTTTATTTTATTGGCGCCGGTTTCTTGAATTTGGTAGGACACATGTGGCAATGCCATTTGGCATAAATATGTTTTATTTTATTTTTATATGATGTGGTATGCTGACGAGGCACATTCAAGTGACAAAAAGACCATATTTGCCATATTTGATAAACAATTGAACTAATATTGCCATGACCAATAAATAATATATTGCGCGTGCCAAGACCATATAACCTTCGTACTATTTGTGCCATTTTCCCTGTTTCTTTCCTTTTTTTTCTCTTTTTTTTCCCTTTTTGATTTTATTCTACAGTTCTTAGATTCCTTTTACCCTTTAGGGGTGGGCACGGTCTGGTACGGTCCGGGATTTGGCTAGTCCCAGTCTCGGTCCCAGTTAGATGGAACGGTTCGGGATCGGTCCGATTTAACAAGCAATCCCGGTTATGCATGTAATTATTCGGGATCGGGACAAATCGGTTCGATACAATACCATTTCGGGACACAAAAATATAAAATTTAAAACTGCCACGGTGAAAAATATAAATCCGTTCTTTTTTTCACTCTCTCTCTCTCTCTCTCTCTCTCTCTCTCTCTCTCGGTGAAAAATAAAAATGAGGGAAGAAGGCTTGGTTGGGCGGCGGATAAAAGATGAAAAGAATGAGGATACACGATAGAAACTAGGGTACTGAACCCTATTTATTGTTTTATTGTTTATTATTAATATATTAAAATATTATTGATAAAGGTCAGGACTCAGATCAGACTAAGGCTTGGGCGGCAGACACGATGTTGAAATATTATAATATGTATATATATATATATATATAATTGTCATGTGTACATCAATCGGGACAATCGGTCCGGTTCGGCACATAATTTTAGGGAACCGGGTATGGTATTATTTGAATCGGATCGGGATCGGGACCGGAACAAAATTATATAGATCCGATTAAATTCGTTATTTTTTGAAACGGAACCATATCGGTTCGGGACGGTTCGAGAAAATTCGGTTTCGTTGCCCACTCCTATTACCCTTGAACTCCGTCAGTAGCTTGCCCTGACTCGGGTATCAGAGCCTTTATTTAATTAATTAGCAGTTAATCAGGTTTGAGAATTGAGTGAATACTTTCTTAAAATAAATATAGGATGTCAAATTAAGCTCAAATAAGTGGACAACCGACATTTTGGCCCAAGAATGCCAAGAACCAAGGCAAGTTATGTGGCATCAAATAGGGGTGGCATTTCGGAACCGAAAATTCAAAAGCAAACCGAAAAAATCCGAAAAAAGAACCGAAGAACCGAAACCAAAGAAGACCGAACCAAAAAATAGAAAAACAGAACCGAACCGAATTGGTTTGGTTCGGTTCTCGGTTCGGGGTCGGACAGAGCCGAACCGAACCGAAATGGACCGAAGTCAAAGTCGCATACTAAAATGACATCTTTTTATGAGTTTTATGTGTTTGAGATTTTAATGTAATTTGTTTTTCTTTTTGAAGACCCTCATGGATCCAAGGAGGACCGATAATATGCTCGTGTAATTCGTGATTCAACTAATTTATGTTTAGAGAATGATCTATTGTGATTTGTGATTGTTATATCTTTTGAGATATTTGTAAATTGCTGTGCAAGTCTACCTCTTGAGTATATATATATTGTTATATATAACTTATTCTATTGAATATAATATTTGAATTTATATTTTGAAGAACGAAAAAAACATCAAACCAAACCAAAACCGAACCGAATATTTATAAAACCGAATTTAACCGAACCGAACTTCAAAAAGAACCGAACCAAACTGAAACCGAATATTTGGTTCGGTTATTGGTTTCAGTCAAAAACCGAACCGAATGGATGTTGGTGATTTTAGTGTCACCATTCATTTTGTGTAATTGGAACTAATATGTGAGCTAAGGGGTTTATAATTCGTATTCTAATATATGATCGGGTATGTGCGGAGTGCACACATGTATAAGATCGAATTATAAGCCGGTACGAACTAATGTCGGGGGTCCGGGGGCAGCGCCCCCGGTGACGGGGTCTAGGGGCAGCGCCCCTAGCGGGGTCCATGGGGCAGAGCCCCTGGCGGTGGTCCCGCTGAACCAAAAGGTCTTCGGAAATTTAGACTGGGGATTTAGTGATATTTCCGAATTTTAGAGGGAGACTGTGGTAAAATTGATTAATTTCGTTAACCACCCGTCAACCCTAATTTCGGACCACTAATGACGGCGCCGTCATCAAAACCCTAAAATCGACCTACTTGTAACCCTAATCCGACATTATAAATAGGGCTCTCCTCATGAGTCTGAGAGACACCCTTTTCTGAGCTCTTTATCTTTCTGATAAACACAGAGTTTCTCTAGCAATTTGGCTTACGTTTCTGTGCCTGGATTCGTAAGTGTTCCATTGGATTATCCTAGGCTGAATTTCTTGTAACCCGGGCATAGGGTAGAAATATCAGTTCGGAAAGTGTTTACACGATCCATTGGAAAATCCGGATCTCCATAAAACCCTTATACCCCAACAATGGAACCGAGTCCACCCCTAGCATCAAATGTATTGATAGATGCCGGTACAATATCAACGGTACCATTGCCTTCTCTTTTCATAAGCGCAGAAATTTCCTCCACAGCCCTTTTGCTAGAGTATAATTCGCTAAAGATTAAATCCCTTCATTACATCTCATAGACAGTGCCGGTCCAACGCTTCTCGTGGCCTAAAGCGAGGCATTTTATTTTTTAATAATTTTCTTTTATGCTCTAAAAAGCCTTTTTGCTTATGTATAATTAAATTTGGGGCTTTTTTTTCCTATGATAATTTTTTTTGGGGAGTTTACATGTATATACAACATATACGTTTTAATTATAAAAATAAGACACCAAACAAAATAATTACATTCATAACAAATAACAACAATTAATAGGTAGAAAATAAAAGGCAACCGTTACCGAAGAAGTGTCCGCTTTTACAGGGCGATTCTTCTGCAAAACGGGGAGAGATATCAATTCCGAAAAAATCGACCTCTTTGCATATAGAAAACCGATTCCACAAACGAAAAAAAACTACAGATCTATCAACAGGGAAGAACACAAGAAGAATTAGAGTGCAAATTTCGGAATACCTGGAAATTGAGTCATTTTACTGTTGGTTACCCTTTCTTGTAGTTGAGTCGGCATAATCTTTGCTTATAAATTTTAGCAACTACACGTATAGGTGAGCATATTGAGTCATTTTATTGTTGTTTATCCTGTCTTTTAATTGAGTCGGCATAATCTTTGCTTATATGTTTTAGCAACTACACGTATTGATGAACCTATGGAGTCATTTTACTGTTTGTTACCCTGTCGTGGAATTTGGTTACTCTGTATATGGTGATATATAATTTTGACTGAATTTGTCCTTATTTGTAAAATCGTATTCATCCCATTATAACATCTCTCAGTTTCATATAACTATGAGTTAATTTAGTAGATTTGTTTTTCTAAACAATAAATAGTATATATAAATAAGAGTGGATGCCATCCAGTGATAAACTGAACAGTCATTTATAAATGATCATGTTGAACGTTTTACTACTGGTTACTCTGTCTTGGTACTTGGTTACTCCATGTATGGTAATATTTAATTATAATTGAATTTGTCCTTATTTGTATGTTAGGTCAAGTGAAACAAAGTAAAGATAATGATGTTTCTGATGGTTATCTATAGGTTACTTTGAATCAGCTTTAATTATATCCCCCTTTGATAATATAATTGATTATTACAACATTCTTTGAAAACGTGAAATTTGGGAACCATAAATGATTATATGATTATTTGTAACAATAAATGTCTTTTCGTAACCTCTAATTTATTGTTTGTATACTGTTGAAATTGTACTTTTATTTCCAAAAAGATTATGAAATAAAACTTAGTATTGAATTAGTGACATGTGTTTAAGATTCTAATTACCAAATACAAAGTCATTGGTTACCTTTCTGAAGCTGTTCATTGATGTTTAATTAAATTGTTTCTTATCAGGTAATGAAAGTGATACCATTGTTTTTGTACTTCAATGGAAAATGGTTCGAAAAAAACTGAATACAGAGACTTCAAGGTGACAGGAATATTAGTTCCGCCAACAATTTCCTTCTGTGCCATGGAAAATTTAGAGCGCCAGTCACTAAAGATGCTCAGTTCAGCCACATTGACAATGAAATTCCAGATCCAGAATCACATTCCACCTATTGATATTTCAGATGATGCAACATTGAGTTTCTTTATGAAAATATCTCGAAAAAGCCCAGACTAAGGAAAGTATCCAATTATAGTTGAGGAAGAAGAAATCGGACAACTAGCCATATATTATGTAGAAGATACATATCCAAACAATGCATTGAACTCAATGAACCAATGTTCCACTATGATCCCTTTATTAACTGAAGGTTTGGACCACAGACTACATGTAGAAAGAGTGGCACAATATATCATTGGAATAGGAAATACAAGCCAGATTCTGTTGGAATGCAATGAGGAAAAAGAAAACCAGGTCATAACAACAACAGGAAATATTGAAGTTAGGAAAACTCAAATATATGCAAACGAGGACATTTTGTCCAAAACTTTGAGATTGCAGTCGATGCTAAATAACCGATAGCATAAGGTACAACGATCTTCTTCGAGGGATTATGTGCTGATTTGCATAGACAACCAAAAATGTAGGTGGAAGGTCAGAGCATCTAGACTGGGCCAAACAAGCTTGTTTAAGATAAGAAAATTCAACAACTTACATACGTTTTCATCTGATATCTTGATGAGTTCTCATAGGCAAGCAACAAGTGAACTTGTCAGTAAATGGATAAAAAACAAGTTTACAAATCTCAAGAGAGTATACACTCCAAAAGACATCATAGATGACATGATGGAAGAGTATAATGTCTCTATCTCCTACCAAAAAACATGGCGGTCAAGAGAAAAAGCATTGACAAAAGTACGTCGAAATCCTCACGACTACTCATTGATACCTTCATGGTTGCACATGACAACAATTGCAAATCTAGGTCCGTAGTTAAATATACAATATTTGTTGTATCACTAGTGACTACCAATATTTGCATATTTGGTTACCCAATAATACTGATCTGGTGATTTCTATATTAACAGTATTAATTTAGAATTCATTTGCCTGGTTATTGAAATAGACAAGCATGACCCAGTACCAAGGTCAAAGCTCGTTACAACTAGTATCGAGTATATGAATTGAAATGATTTATCTAAAAAATATTATTCTCAATTTAACAGGAACTATCACAGACTTGTCACTGAATACCAATGGCAATTTCAAGTACTTGTATTTTGCCCTTGGCCCTGTAACACCCCCCAAGATGTTCAGGGCATATTGCAGCATCGTGGTTCCAACCCTTTGAAATCCACCAGGCTAACGCACAACTTGACATCAAGACTGACGTCAAACATCACCAACAAACAAGTGATTCCATAATTTAAGACATTAAAAAATAAATAGATTGAACCCAACAGTACAATTCAACATCAAAAACCATTCTCAAATCGAGTTCACAACAATTACAAGTCCAAAAGAAGAAAGTATTCGAGTACCAAAACAAATGACATAATTAATAAAATTAAAAGACTAGACGCCAAACAAACGACCATTGAACAGAATAACCCTTGCCCATCATCCTCGTACTATCCGCATGCTCGTTTGCCTCCATGACCTGTACCTGAAATACAAAAGTATTTCCCCCATTTAAGGGGTTAGCGACAACAGCTAGTGCAAGTACAATCCATTTGAACTACCATTCTAATCAGGTGAAATATGCACCAAAATCATTTCATAAAACATTTATATTCCGGAATATTACGGTGCACATGCACAAAACACAGTTCTCCAACAAAACATATCAAAGGTTAATCGTTGGTACGAGACTCACGACCACCGTACCCCGGAGAGGCCCCGTCGGACCATACCTGGGTGGTTAACCCCAGTTCATGATGCGCATACACACGACACTATGTATCCCGAGAGGCCCTGTCAGACCATCCTTGGGTGAACATACGCATTCACAACCACAACATACACGGGAAGCCATAAATCAAATACTAGAATATGCCTTTGAGACATCTTCGACGAGACGGAAAATAAACGACTTGGAATGACCCGAAGTGACCATGACCATTTCTAAATGAAATTTTAACACGAACCAGTCCTAAACGACATCATTAACCGAACGGAATATGCCCACAACCCCAATTACGAACCATAACCATACACGTACGATCAATACGGGTGAGGGTCTTCACAAAACCTCACCGAATCAACAATTCACGGACTTACCTCGACGGAAACGGATTGAGAATCACCCAATAACAATAATCGATAAGAAATATAACAATATAAATGAACAATTCGATTTTAAAAGGACAAATCCCGAAAAACCCCCAAAATCGACGAAGTTAGGGTTCTAGGCCAAAATACCTTGAATCCGGATGGAGTAGGATGATTTTTTGATGATAATATGCTACCACGATACCATAGTGATGGAATATGATGAACACAGATTGAAAGTGGCAAACATTGCCCCTGGAAGGAGTTCTTGCGTCGCCCGTCGAAAAAGAAAGAAAAGAAACAAGTGAGGACTGATGTCCTCTGCCCGCTGTTTTAAAAATAATGGGACATTACGGACATAACGACAAGCCTATTATGGCCGTAACAATAGACCTATTACGGCCGTAACACTCTACTGGACAGTAGTTTGGGAAGGGTGATGTCCGAACCGCCCCGAACGACACTGAAACTCGAACCTGCTAGCAATCCGAACATATGGTTGTGAAGTATTCCCGATTATGAATCTAAGCGCTAAAAGGAAACAAAATTCTGAATACCCGAAGGTTTGGAATTTGACGACGAAAATGAATTTCCCCCAAACTTTAGGAAATTACAAAATGGCTCAAACGTTCGAAAATCATGATATGGCGTCAGATTATGAAACCGAAACTCACAACACGAATAACTCAACCATACGGACTCATGGGAACAAAGAAATGATGAAACTGAACGAGTTTTACGAGAATCGAATGTACATACGACAAGATCATAACATAAAGCATATTACGTAAAACCCCCCAAAACTCATCCAAATGGGAAAATACCAAGAACAAAATAGATTCAAAACGTCGAAACGGTTACAAGCGAGTAGTTAAAATAGACATGCACCCAAAAATAGAAACGGATTGTTGTTACCCAAAATATTATCCGGAGATGATATGCTGGAATGGACGAGTAACAAACAAAATGCGAGAGCACGTCCGTGGGGAAATAAATAACACAAGATTTGCCGGGGTTGTTAGTCCCGGGCTTGATTGCTCTCGCGAGATGTTATTAATATGAATACTTGTGAGTACAAATATTAATGTTAGAGTACAATTACAATGAGTGTAAAGACCCTAGTTATCTTAGCTATCGAGTGCTGAAGACTGCCGGAAGAACCAAAGTTGAAGCTCTGTGAGTTCTTGTTACAAAGATGAGGAATTCTCTGTATTGTTGCTGTGTGTAATCGTTTTAGTGTTATCACTGTCACTCTTACTGTGTTAACATTGTAACTCCCTTCTTGCCAATGCTGGAGGCCTCCTATTTATAGGAGAAAGGGTTGCTCGGACATCTCCGTCGACCGCGGGCGATCGCCGTTCCGGCATTTAAATAAGGCGGGCGATCGTCCTAGCACGTGGGACTGTTTCCTTAAAGTCTGCAGCTGCTGCTGGCAGCCAGGCACGCGAACCAATGAGGAGGCGACAGGTGCCTCACGTCGCTGTCTTGGGAGGTCCCACCTAGGACCTTTCGGCGGGTCTGTCGGTAGGTGAGGTCGTCCTTATCACTGACAGCTGATGATGGGCTAGAGTATGGCCTGTTCTTGCGGCGCCTTTTGTGGATCTGCACGTGGGTCTTCACCCGAGATTCGGTTTTCGCGGACTTTGACGAGTGTCAGATTCACACGTGGCATGGGACGGTCATCCTTGGTCGGACATTAGAGGCGATCGCCATATGCCAAAACACGATCGCCTTGGACGTCGATCGCTAGGCGCTTGCCCAGCATCTGTCTTCTTTGGTTGGCTCCCGACCATTATGCCGATCGCCATTGAGTCGTATAAATCGCCGCACAACAATTGCCCCCCAGCTCGCTCCGATGTTGAAGACGTGGGGCGAGGTGGCACTACTGGTGATCGCTTGTTTTAGACGAGCGACTCATTTACTTTATTAAGCGGATGATCGTCTCCCGGACGAACTGATTTTGAATTCGGACGATCTCCTCAGACGCTGGACAGAGCGGGAATTAAAGGCGGGCTTTGAGACGTCACTGGGGCACGCGTCGCGCTCCCGTTGGGGGAGTCTGACGGTTTTTGTCAGACTTGTCATATGGCGCCCTCGAAACGATGCGTACGCGGGTTTCGAGGGCTGCATTAAATGCAGCTCACCCAACGGTTGCACTTTGGCCCTCGAATTTCTGCTTATTTGCCCAGAAGTCCCTGCTCTCGCTTATAAAAGGGGCTAGGGCTACTGGGGTTTAGATCTTTATGCGCTCTTGCCTTTAGACGAAGACTTAGCTGAAATTTCTTGAAGCTTCGTGCACCGATCGACGTTCTTTCTAGGTAAGAACAAAAACTTCTCCCCCCTTTCCTTTTGACAATGTCTCGAGGAGGATCCACCGTGTACGAGGCGTGTAGCACTTCCGCCACCGCGACTTCGACTGCCAGGGATGAAACCTCTGCAGATTTTCATGCGGAGACGGCTGTCGAGGCCATTCGCGCTGGGATTAAACCTGCGGAGGTTAAAGAGCTTTTCAATGAGGCTGACGCGGCGAGGTCGGCGGCGGCGAAGCAGAAGCGCTCGCCGGTAGACGAGGATGAGGCAGTGAGACTGTATTGGGAGCAGAACAGTGTGTTCGGCTGGGCCCTTTTTGGAATTTTCCGTGCTTATGGAGAGGCTGGCCGGACCACGTCCTCAGTTGGATTTTCGTGCATACTCGGTCGATCACCCCTATGAACCCGTGAAGCAGACGTCATTTCGGGCCGCGGACTGCTCCCCTTGGACCCTCGGTCAGATCAGGAGTTCGGCGACTAAGAAGGACTTGAGTTGTTGGAGGGCGGAGTCCCATGTTCCCTCTGATGTCTCACTGTATGTGCCCAACGAGAACGAGTGCGCCGATCAACCTCCCGAGGGTATGGTCGCCGTTAATGAATTGATCATGGGGGCCGGATTACGGTTCCCATTGCCGTTTGCCGTGTCATATCTATTGACCGCCTGGAATGTGGCGCCGCTCCAACTGACGCCGAACTCCTAGTTGCAGATCGTCAGTACTTTGACTCTTTTTAGTGGTCACCGACTGTTCCGTCTTCCTTATGCGCTGGAAATGAAATACCTTTTCAAGCTGACGACATAGAAGGGTTCAGTTGGCGTCTACCACATTCAGGGTCGTATGGGCAGGGTAGTCCTTGGGGTGCTGAACAAGGTCCGGGGCGACCTGACAAAATGGTGTTGGGTCGGCGGAGCATGGAAGTCGGTGGCGACCGATAAACCCGAGGATGAATTGGATATCACCACCGGATTTTGGGAGAGGAATCCGAGTAAGGGTTTTAACTCTCCCTTTGTTCGGATACACCTTGAACTGAACTAATTTGTTTTTATTTTTGCAGGCTCCCTTGTTCCAGCGGCCGACGACTTTCCATTTGAATTTTTGATCGTCTGGGAGCGAGCCTGCGGTCTACCGGACAATTACATCGATGCTCGCGTGGCCAACAATGAAGCTCATTGGTTGGGCGCTCGGTTGTTTCGCTTCCCCCGCCACTTGAAGGTCCCAGGTACAAATATTTACGATCTCCTTTCTGCTTGATGATCGCCTTTGATTGAAAGAGATGTCTAACGTGGTTGAATATTTTCTTTAACAGAGATCTACTTCCCCCGCTACTCCGAGCCGCTGAGAGAGATTGCTATGACGAACCCCGGCCTTATGAATCGTATCCGCCAAGGGAAGAAGGCGGGCCGTGCAATGACGACCCGTCCTATCCCCGAGGTGAGATCTCTCATGGTGCTGATCGTCGAACTGGAGGCTCGGGAGGAGGAGTAGCTTCAACGCAACCGCAAGAGGCAGAGGCCGGAGGAGCCCTTGCCAACTGTCGCTGCTGAGGCGTCCGTAGTGGTGCCGCCGGTCGCTGCGCCTCCTATTTCTGCTGTTCCAATGGCGGAGGGGCCTACGCCCTCATCGGCCTTCCTATAGGCCATGGCGACCGCCGACGCCCAGACCCCGCGGGGCAAGCCTTATTTCGGCCACGACCCCGAGAAGGTCGAAAGGTAAGTTGGGTAGATCTTGTTGAGTTAAGTCACTTTTGTAGGGTGCATATTAACTCCTTCGTTCTTGTTGCAGGGTCCGCCTTGCCGACCCGAACACCTCGCCGATAGTGGTGGACTTCCTGGCGAGCAGGTCTCCCCGCGAGCCTAGCGACGTCCCTTACTATGTCTCCCGGGCTATCTCCTCCCTACCGAAGGCTTGGACGACCGACCTAGATGCGATCGCGCGCCGGCGGTCTGGAGACGCAATGCAGGCGACTCTTGCCCTGACCCTCCAAGCAGCGACGATGGCTGCTCAGGCTGTAAAGGATTATGAGGGGCGTCCCTCTACTGCCCATCTCCATTCGAACCTTGAGGCTGCTCGGAATCGGAACGCTGAGTTAGTCGACAGGATTGCGAAGATGGAGAAGAAGTATGCTGAGACGGCCAAGCGGGCTAAACAGGACCTCGATCGGATGAGGCAGGAGCTCGACCGGGCCCGGGCGGCGACCAATCGGATGCCCGATCAGATGACGGAGGCCCGTCGGCTGCATGCATCCTCGCAGGAGGAGGCGACCGGGCTGAAGGTGGTGGTGGATCAGTTAAACGGCGAGTTGGAGTCGTCGAAGGGGGAGCTAGCTACCAAGGTTGTCGAGCTCCAGGATGCGGACAAAACCATCACGGGGCTGAAGGAGAAGTTGGAGGCGACCGAGACCGATCCCTTCCTCAACGTGGAATATGTCGGAGAGTTTGCCTATTACATGGCTTACGCTGACGCCATCCGCGCTGCCAAGAAGGGAGGGCTCGAGGTCGGCCCTCTGATCTATAACTTCAAAGTCTACGTGCTTGAGCATCCCTTGCATCCGACCTTCTTTGTGCCGATCCTTGACCTTACTGACCTCGGAATCGACCTGAGCTGGTATCCGTCGCCGAACAAACTTGTTCATCCAGAAGCCGGCGAGGAAGTGCACGCCGATCTAGCTGCTGGTGACGAAGGTCAGGCGGGGGCGGCCTGAGTCAGACTGCTATCATTTTGTTTTTCCTATGTAATTTTTCAGTTTCATTGTGTTTTGCCTTCGGGCGTATGTACAAATGACTTGAATGAAATAAAATACATATTTGAATATGATTCCTTGTTTGTACGACCGTCTGTCTGAATGTTTCACATTTTGACTTTACACAAGTGTTTTGCATAATTGCACCTGATTCCTTGCTTGTATGATCGTCTGTTTGTAAATTTTTGAACAAAACCGATCGTCGTATGTGTGTTTTAACAAAGCCGATCGTATGTGGCTCCGTCCTCCTGATCGAATGTATGGCTCCGCTTTGCCCCTTGTTTTTATTCACTTGGTGAAAGTAAGGGAACAAAAATAATTCGTTTAGTGAGCTATCTTTAGTTTGGTTCTTGCGATCTTCAATTTTGTTGATTCCTCGAGGGAGGCCGAACGTCCCGGCCTGGAAAGATTTCGCACAATCGTGGGGTTCGATGGAACTGACCTCTATGACAATGTCTTGTGCGCGAGCGACATTCCGTCTGATGGTTAACTTCTCACGACTCATTTAATTGTGAGGGTCCTCCATAGGCTACGTTTCGCCTCGCAATGTAGCGAAGGGGCGGTCGATCTTTGCCTGGAGGAGTCCTTGCACGGGGCACCGTCGGATAAATCGACTTCGCTACCGTGGCTTGTTAGCACTTTTCTGCCTAAGAGGGCATACGTTGTGACGGGGGAAAGGACGCGATCGCTTGCCTAGGTCCATCAGGTTAGATGAAGGATCCGGGGATGGGCGAGCGTGTCCATTGATCTATTTTGGAGGGTCCTTCGGCTACGCCCGCCTCGCATTTAAACGAAAGGGCAGGCGATCTCTGCACAAAGGAACATTGCATCGGTTCCATCAACTCCCATAACCATGGCTGCACTTTTCTACCTCTGATAGCCATGTTAGATGACGATCCTCGATGGTATACATTGTGCTAGGGTAGGCGATCGCTAACATAGGTCCATCAGGTTAGATGACGACCTCTTGGAGGGCGAGCGAGTCGTCCTCTTTTTTATTTGTTTGTATTGTCGAGGCGAATCATTTAGAGGGGATCGGAAAATCTCATTAAGCTCTTTGTACACTGGGAACTGAATACAAAGTTTTTACTGATAGTATTTCTTCAAATGAACGGCGTTCCAGGGGTATTGGTCCGGTGTTCCGTCTGGGTGTTGGAGCTCGTAGGCTCATTTGGTCAGCCATTTGGATATCCTGAAGGGTCCCTCCCAATTCGGGCCAAATACTCCCGTGTGAGACTGGACCTTTTTGAGGACTAGGTCACCCACTTGGAATCACCTTTCCTTGACCTTCAAATTGAAGAATTTCTCGAATTTCTTTTTGTGGATCGCATTTTTCATTTTCAAGGTCAGTCGTCGTTCTTCGAGCATATCCAAGTCGATCCGTCGGGCTACATCATTGTCCGTCGTTATTTCTTGTTCAATTTGGTGGCTAAGGACGGCGATCTCCGAAGGGATCACTGCTTCTGTTCCGAAGGCGAGGGCGAATAGGGTTTCGCCGATTGAATTTCGGGTCATCGTTCGGTAGGACCACAAAACACCCGGGAGCTCGCTCGCCCATCGTCCTTGTTTGGATTCGACTCTTGCTCTGATCGTGCGTTTGAGAATCTTGTTTACAGAATCTACCTGCCCATTCGTCTGAGGGTGGTAAGGGGCCGAGAACAACTTTTTAATTCCCCATTTCTCGCAGAATTGCATGACTTCCAAACCGTCAAACTACTTTCCATTGTCGGAGATGATAGCCTGGGTAGACCGAACCGACATATGATGTTCTTCCAAATGAACTTGATTACTTGTTCTTGGCCGATCTTGTTGAGTGGTTCGGCCTCAGCCCATTTCGTGAAATAATCGACCCCCACGATGGCAAATTTACATCCCCCTGGCGCCGTCGGCAAAGGACCGATGAGGTCAATGCCCCATTGGGCGAACGACCATGGATTGTACATAGAAGTGAGCTGCTCGGGGGAGAGCTTGATGTTCGAGCCCATCACTTGACACCTGTGACAAGATTGGGCATAGGCGATCGCGTCTTTTTGTAGTGTAGGCGAGAAAAAGCCTTGCCTGGTCATCTTATGGATGAGAGCTCGCCCTCCAGCGTGATTTCCACAGATCTCGTCATGGATTTTGGCTAAAACGAGTCGGCCTTCCTCCGGCGTAATGCACTTGAGGAGAGGTAGGCTGAAAGCTCGCTTGTAAAGCTGGTCGTCCAATTGGGTGTATCTGGTCGCTCGGAGCTGAAGCTGGCGAGCTTTGATCCGATCTGTAGGGACTGTTCCGTCCTTTAAGAATTTAATGAACGGAGTCATCCAGTTCTCTTCGGCGATGGCAACTGTGGTGACTAGGCTTCTGTCGATCGCCGATTTCGCTGACTTCGTGATTTGGATGTTAGAGAAATATGCCGCCCCTTCTGACGATGCGAGTTTGGATAGGGCATCGGCCTGGGAGTTGTGCTCTCTCGGGACTTGTTCTATCAGCACTTCTTCAAACTTTGTGCACATTTCGGCGACCAATTCTTGATATTTGATTATATATTCGCCGCGCGCCTCATATTCCCTCTTGACTTGGTTCACGACCAAGAGGGAGTCCATGAAGATGTGGAGGCGACGAACGTCCAGGGAGAGTGCTAGATCGAGCCCGCCTACCAAGGCTTCGTACTCGGCTTCATTGTTGGTCGCACGGAACCCAAAACGCACAGAAATTGTGAAACTTTGGCCATCGGGGCTGATGAGGACAATCCCTGCCCCTGCTCGCGAGCTGGTCGCCGAGCCATCTACGTACAATTTCCAAGCAGGACGACCGACCTGGGTCGGACTGGGCAGGAACGTTAATTCCACCACGAAGTCCACCAGAGCTTGGCCTTTGATCGCCGTGCGAGGAGCATACGTAACACCGTATTGGGCAATCTCCAGTGACCACTTGAGGAGTCGCATATTGGTGTCTGGCCGGTGCAGAACTTGCCTTAGTGGGAGAGTCGTTAGAACCTCCACTTGGTGTTCGAAGAAGTAAGCCCTCAGCTTGCGAACACTCATGACTAGTGCATAGGCGAGCTTCTCCAGAGGTGTGTAACGCGTTTTCGCGTCATGAAGCGCTTGATTGACGAAGTAGATCAGCAAGTGGGCTTGCCCCTCTGCTCACACTAACACAGCGCTCAGCGCGACCTCTGAGGCTGCCAGGTAGAGGAATAGCTTTTCGTCGGGGATTGGTTTCGCCAAAATTTGGGGATTAGACAAGTACTCCTTGATTTTGGCGAACGCTATTTGGCTTTCCTTCGTCCATGCAAATTTCTTATTCTTTATGGTGGCGAAAAATGGCTTGCTTTTGTCTCCGAGCCGAGAAATGAAACGGTTAAGGGCTGCTAGACAACCCGTGAGACGTTGTACCTGTTTGACATTCCGTGGCTCCTGCATTTCGAGGATCGCCTGGATCTTGGTGGGGTTCGCTTCGATCCCCCTTTGGCTCACGATGTGCACCAGGAACTTTCCGGAGCTTACCCCAAAGTTGCATTTCTTGGGGTTCAGTTTCATGTTAAATTTCTCGAGGATGGCGAACGTCTCGGCAAGGTCTTTGAGGTGATCTTCCTTTTTGAGGCTCTTGACCACGATGTCGTCAATGTCAACCTCCATGGTCTTGCCGATCTGATCGGCGAACATCCCGTTGACTAGTCGTTGGTAGGTCGAACGGCATTCGGACCCAAAAGTACACGTCTTTTTCCGTGTGAAACGACATGTGTTTTACGTCTTTCTACGCCATTGGGATCTGATGGTACCCGGCAAAGGCGTCCATAAACGACATCATTTCGCAACCTGCCGCGCTATCGACCAAGTGGTCAATATGAGGCATCGGAAAGTGGTCTTTCGGATATGCCGCGTTGAGTTCGGTGAAATCAATGCATAACCTCCATGAATTGCTCGCCTTTTTGATGAGCACCGCGTTGGCTACCCACTGTGGCTCGTCGGTAGCTATTCCGATCAGTTTGTTGTCGAGTAGCTTTTTGACTTCTGCGTCGAGCGCAGTGTACTTCTGAGGACCGAATTTCCTACGTTTCTGGTGAACAGGCTTCTTTTCCGGGTCGATCTTTAGATAGTGGCAAGCGTGTTCAGGACTAATTCCGACCATATCTTGATGTGACCAGGCAAAGATTCCGATTGTAACACCCCGAGATATTCGGAATAATTACAGCGCTGTAAACCCTTTAAGTAAGAATTTACAAGGCTAAATTTGAAGAAACGTAAAAATAATACAACAGTACCATGAAAGTTCCAAATACAAAATCGGTTTCAAACAGATCAAATGAGTTCATTATTACAACCATCTCGAAATATTAATAAGACACGCGTACCCGAATACTGAAAATGAACTAAAAAGACAAATCACAATAACAATAAACATCACTGAGCCCCTTCGTCGTCATATCGGCACTGTGGCTGTTTTCCCATTCCTCGGCTACCTGAACATCAAAACAAATGTCCACCCCTTAAGGGGTTAGCAAAATGATGCTAATACAAGTATCATATTAAACAAATCAAATATGCAACAACAATGCATAACAGAATACACGACACGGACTTCCGCTACCGGAATCCAACAATGCGAATCCAAAAGATTCCATTAACACAACATGGGTATTCCAATGATCCAGCGCCCTCAGCATAGATCCCAAGATAATCCCGTCGGACCAACACGAAGTGGACAAACCCGTCCAATGATCCAGCGCCCTCAGCATAGATCCTAAGATGATCCCGTCAGACCAACACGAGGTGGACATCCGATCCAGCGCCCTCAGCATAGATCGCTTGATCCCTTTGGATCATCACAACTTACACACAATACAACTATGCATACACATATGCAAGAAAATGGACATGTTCATCAACATGAACATTCAACAAATTGATAGCAAATGTCATGACAATTTAGTGAAAATAATCTCGTATCAACAATCATGAATAAATCATATGCATGTTCAAATTCATCAATTATTCACAACTTTCAAAATACGATACTTGCCATAGAATGGCGATAAGGGTTGTTACTACGAAGAAGAAATCTTCAACCAGCTCGAAGAACTCTTACTCGATCAATCCGCCAAAACCCGAACCTTCAACGAATAATAGCACCGGTAACTAATGGTTCCGGATAATCGGTTTAATACTCAAGAACATCAAAAAGGGCGTGATATTCCCAAACATATGAGCTTACTACGCTACCCTATATCAATTCGGATTTGAATCAACATTAGGATGCTAACCCGACAAAAACTCATAGTATCCTACCTATCGGATTCTTCAATACATCATAGGATAATTCTTCTTACAATGATTCTAATCATGTTCTTCATTTATCCAAACTAATCAATATATCGAAATTACCCCGTAGAACACCACAAGAACTTGATTACTAGGTTCACTTGATACTCATCTTCTTCTTCAAGAAAATATCCTAAGTTCAATCCATTAAATGTCCCAATACGTATAATTTCATTATGTAATACATAAGAACTTGATAATCTCCATAAACTTTCCATAATTGGTTTTGTAGCTTCATGATTGTGCTTTGGAGTTCAAACACTACAAGGTTCAATGTTCTAAACGATGAAGAAGTACAGAAACATCGAAAATATTCTTCTAACGACATGATGTTCGACTACGCACGAATTTAAATGACTAGATAATCTCAAAACATGTTCAAAACATCCTTAAGAATACTTACTCCAGTTGGTGAAGAATCACCTACCTCAAACTAGTGAAGAACAAGGAGGAACATGAAGAAATTCAACACCGAGAGCTTGAACACCAATCTACAATGGTCTAAAATCTTCAAACTCGAGCTAGGATGATGATATGAGAAGTTTAGGATGGAGACAGTGACTCTCTAAGTCTCAGAAATCGAGTTTGGGAAGTGGTGAAATCTGAAAAATGAAAAAGGGTGCTATCTTATATATAGAAAATGGTCATTAGCGCGCGCTACGGCCATATCCCTAGCGTGCGGTAACGGGCTTGCAGGCTACTGTTTCTGCCTGGTCTTGACTTAGCGTACGCTAACATCCCTTTACGTGCACTAAGCACAAAAATTAGCGTACGCTACCACTTATATAGCGTGCGCTAACGGCCATACGAAGCTTACTGACCTCACTGTACTCAACATTTAGCGTTCGCTATCCTCATACCAGTAGCGTGCGCTAAACAGCATTGACTCGGCTTTTCCAAAAGCCATCCAGGTTCATCCCGACATGTCCCGACCAAGATCCGCATCTGATCTCACCTACCACCCTGTCTTAATCAAGTTGACTACGTATAGTGCGCGCTAAGGTTCATACACAGCGTGCGCTACGAAACCCAAATTAGCGTATGCTACGCCTAGTCGTTAGCGTGCGCTACAAGTGCAAAAATTACAATTTTGAACAAAATCATGAAATCATACGCTCAACAACACCGGATCATGAAGTACGCTGGATAATACTCTGATCAAATACAACATATACAATGTCACAATGTTCAAAACACACATTAGAATCTCGGGTATTACATCCTCTCCCCCTAAAAGGAAGTTTCGTCCTGAAACTTAAGATGAAAATAACTCCAGGTATCTAGTCTTCATACCATCCTTCGTTTCCCATGTGGCCTCTTCGACTCCGTGTCGTGACCATTGCACCTTAACCAAGGCTATTGTTTTATTCCTCAATTGCTTGATCCGACTTTCGAGTATTTTGATTGGTCTCTCTTTGAAGGTGCCGTCATTAGCTATCTCGATCTTGCCGAAATCAATAATATGACTGGGATCTGGTACATACTTCCGCAATTGGGATACGTGAAACACATTGTGAAGATGAGTTAGCGATGGCGGTAAGGCCAACCTATATGCTAGATTCCCAACTCTCTCGAGGATCTCAAATGGTCCGATATATCTCGGACTTAGCTTACCTTTCCTCCCAAAACGGAAAACTCCCCGAGTAGGAGACACCTTCAATAGTATGTGGTCCCCAATCTCAAACTCCAGTGGGCGACGGCGCACATCAGCATAAGACTTCTGTCGACTCTGGGCAGTCAACAGCCTTTCCCGAATCAAAGCTATCTTCTCTTGAGTCTGAACTATCAATTCTGGTTCCGTCCCGATCAAGTCCAAAGAATCATCCCAGCACAGGGATGATCGGCATCTTCTCCCGTACAAAGCTTCAAATGGTGCCATCTTAATAGAAGCATGCCAACTATTGTTATATGTGAATTCAATCAATGGCAAGTGAACTTCCCAATCAGTTGACCAATGTAAGGCACAAGATCTAAGCATGTCTTCTACTGTCGGAATAGTCTTTTCAGACTGATCGTCCGTCTGAGGATGATAATCCCTGCTAAATTTCATCTCGGTACCCAAATCCCTGTGGACTGCCTTCCAAAAGTGGGATACGAAGCGGCCATCTCGATCCGAAATAATGGTCTTCGGTGTACCATGCAATTGGACTATCTCCACAATAAATACTCGCGCCAATTTCTCGGGTCCTCAAGTATCTTTAATTCCTAGGAAATGAGCCGACTTGGTTAGTGGATCAACTACAACCCAAATCATGTTCATTCCCGTCTTGATCCTTGGCATGTTGGTGATAAAATCCATCGACATATCCTCCCACTTCCACTTAGGGATCGGAAGTGGCTTCAACATTCCGGCAGGCCGCTGATGTTCAATCTTAACCTGCTGACAAGTCAAACACTTTGAAACGTATTCTGCTATGTCCTTCTTCATATTTCCCCACCAGAAGATTTGTTTTAGATCCTTATACATCTTACTGCTACCCGGGTGAATAGAATAGGGCGCGGTGTGAGCTTCCTTCAGAATTGTCTGTCTCAAAACATCATCATCAAGAACGCAGAGTCAACTCTGAAATCTCAGAACTCCCTCATCCTGTATCACGAATCCTGGGGTCTTCCCTTTCTTTACTTCGTCACATAATCGAAGAATCAGAGAATCATTCAACTGCTTAGATTTGATTTCCTCGACTGGTGACGAAGTTAGTTCCATCACGTATAGTTGCCCTTGGATTCCTGGTGACCATACTTCAATCCCTTCGCGGATCAGTTCTCGTTGAATGCTGGTTTGGGACGTAAGTGCTTCCAACACTCGAAGAGAAACAGGTTTACGGCTCAGTGCATCAGCTACTACGTTTGCTTTATCCGGATGATAGAGGATTTCCAAGTTGTAATCCTTGATCAATTCCAGCCACCTTCTCTGCCTCATGTTTAATTCTTTCTGACTGAAAATATACTTGAGGCTCTTATGATCTGTAAAGATCTGACAATGAGTGCCGTATAAATAATGTCGCCAAATTTTCAAAGCAAAGACCAACGCTGCTAACTCCAGATCATGAGTCGGGTAATTAACTTCGTATGGTTTCAACTGTCGAGAGGCATAGGCAATCACCCTATCCTTTTGCATCAACACACATCCCAGACCCTGATTTGAAGTGTCGCTGTACACCATGAATCCATCAGTTCCATCTGGTAACGCTAGTATAGGCGCTGTCGTCAGTCTTCTCTTAAGTTCCTCAAAACCGGCCTGGCATTTCTCATTTCACGTGAACTTTTGAGTTTTCTGTAATAGCCGAGTGAGCGGATGAGTAATTTTGGAAAATCCCTCTACAAAACGGCGATAATATCCAGCAAGTCCTAAGAAGCTTCAGACTTCTTTCACGTTATTAGGAGATTCCCATTCCAAGATTGCTTCGACTTTCTTCGGGTCCACCTGAACTCCGTCAGCTGATATCACATGCCCAAGGAAGGTTACTTCTTTAAGCCAGAACTCGCATTTAGAAAGTTTCTCATAAAGCTGTTCATTCCTCAAGGTGCTCAAAACAACACGCAAATGCTCAGCATGCTCCTCTGTGCCTTTGGAATAGATCAGGATGTCATCGATGAAGACTACCACAAATTTATCCAAGTATTCTAAGAATACTCGATTCATCAATTGCATGAATACCGCAGGAGCATTGGTGAGTCCGAATGGCATCACCACGAATTCGTAGTGTCCGTATCGGGATCTGAAAGTAGATTTCGGTATGTCCAATTCCTTAATTCTCAACTGATGGTACCCTGATCGCAAATCGATTTTATAGAATACTCTGCCCCCCTGCAGTTGGTCAAACAAGTCGTCGATCCGAGGTATAGGATACTTGTTCTTGATCGTCACCTTGTTTAGCTCCCTGTAATCAATGCATAATCGGAGGGATCCATCTTTCTTCCGGACAAAGAGAACGGGCTCTCCCCAAGGAGAAACGCTAGGTTGAATGTAACCCTTCTACAATAATTCCTCCAATTGCTTCTTTAGTTCATACATCTCGGTTGGCGCGATACGGTATGGTGCTCTGGAAATAGGAGCGGCTCTAGGCTCTAATTCGATATTGAATTCTATTTCTCTCCTCGGAGATAACCCAGGTAGTTCGTCAGGGAATACATCTGAGAATTCTTTCACAACTGGAATAGATGAGAGCTCTACTCCTTCTTATTTCTTCATGGCATAGCACCAAAATCCGTGACAATCCTGCTTCAGTAATTTCACTGCTTTCATAGCCTTGATCCATTTTCCCGAGCTTCCCGGTCTCCATCCTTTGAATAAATATTCAGATCTGTCATCGTCAATGATAGAAATGACTCTCTTTCGGTAATTCAAAATAGCTCCATAACGGTTGAGCCAATCGTCTCCGAGAATTAAATCGTCACCATGGATGTCGTCTACAATAAGATTCGATGGCCAATCTCTCCCTCCTATAGACACTGGAAAATCTCTAGTTTCTAGGGTTCCCACAATTCTCTCTCCGCTTGGCAAACCCACAACATAAGGCTCACAATCAAATAAACACGAGATTTTCAAACGATTAACACAGTTCAATGATATGAAAGAATGTGTAGCTCCTGAATCGAATAAGACACTAACTGGTTGCAAAAGGATCTGAATCGTACCTGATGCAACAGCAGTGTTCTGATCATCAGATTTTCTCATCTCGTACAGGCGCGGGGGAACGGACCCAGCACTGGACGCCTCTCTTTTCCCAATATTCTGCTGCTGAAACCCACTCTGCTGCGTCTGGTTCGCACTTATCTCTTTCGGAACTGGCGCTGGAGTGCGAGTACCAAATGATCTAGTCACATTTCCGCAAAAATTCGCACGGTGCCCTTCTTGCCCACATTCAAAACAAGTCACAGAAGGAACGGGACAATCACATCGAATATGCCCTGCTCGACCACAATTATAGCACTTCTTTGATGCGTCCGAAACTGGTGATGTTGTCCGGAACTTCTTTCCACCTCAAGAAGGATGCGTACGTTTCCTAGAAGAATAAATGAAGACTGGCCCTTGCGGGGCCCGCTACTCTTGTTTTCCGAGAAGTTTCCGGACACTTTTTGCTTCTTTGCCTCCATCGATTTCTCCACCGCCGCCTCTTTCATGTCGTAGACCAGCGCTTTGTCCTGATACTGTCGCAATGTAGTACACTCGAATCCGGACATGTACTGCTGAATCTCCGGCTTCATCCGCATATCAAAATGAAAAATCTTCTCCACCTCCGTCCTGACCAAGTGTCGCACACACATCAGCTGATGATTAAAAGTCTTGATTATGTCTGTCACAGATGCTTCCGAACTCTACGGTGAGAAAAACTCTCGGACTCTAGCCTCTCTAACTGGACGAGGACAATATTGTGCTTCCATCATTAGTTTGAATTCCATCCAGTCAGCATTATGATCCTCCGGTCGAACGGCCTCCCACCAGTCGAAAGCCTCTCCAATCAGAAAATACTGGGCAATCGGAACTTTCCAGTCCTCGAGACAGTTAATCCCCGCAAATATCTTTTCTAACTCTTTCAACCAGTGATTCCAAGTAGGTGCCTCGGCAGAACCATCAAATTTTGGCGGGTGCAATTTGACCACCTCAGTAAGCCATCTGTCTCCCCGATTATCCTCGTTACGCTGCTGTCCCATCGCCGTCTGCATGCGGTCAACTACCTGAGCGAACTGGTTTATCTGAGCAACCACCTGTTGAAACACTCCTGGCATGTTAGGATTTGCATTGTCATTCACCGATCCCTGTTGTCCTCCAGAATGGGAATCGGTTCGACTACCCGATAATTCTGGGGTAGCGCTGAATCCTCCTGTCTCACATTACCACGTCCGCGTCCACGACCGCGTCCGCATCCACGTCCTCCCCTCAACATACTGTAAACACAATTTCTCAATATCCAGGGCAAAATTTTCAAAAATAAAGCCCGTCAATATTCACAAAACAGAAATTAAGTAAAACGGTAGTATAAGAGATTAGGAGACTTACAACCACGGTCCATATGACGACACTGGCTGAACAGTGATGTTACGAACGACCCCTAAATCAAATAACGTAAACAGACCCAACTAAAACCCGACTGCCAAGATATCCATGAATCTTAGCTCCGATACCATATTCTGTAACACCCCGAGATATTCGGAATAATTACAGCGCCGTAAACCCTTTAAGTAAGAATTTACAAGGCTAAATTTGAAGAAACGTAAAAATAATACAACAGTACCATGAAAGTTCCAAATACAAAATCGGTTTCAAACAGATCAAATGAGTTCATTATTACAACCATCTCGAAATTTTAATAAGACACGCGTACTCGAGTACTGAAAATGAACCAAAAAGACAAATCGCAACAACAATAAACATCACTGAGCCCATTCGTCGTCATATCGGCACTGTGGCTGTTTTCCCGTTCCTCGGCTACCTGAACATCAAAACAAATGTCCACCCCCGAAGGGGTTAGAAAAACGATGCTAATACAAGTATCATATTAAACAAATCAAATATGCAACAACAATGCATAACAGAATACACAACACGGACTTCCGCTACCGGAATCCAACAATGCGAATCCACAAGATTCCATTAACACAACATGGGTATTCCAATGATCCAATGCCCTCAGCATAAATCCCAAGATGATCCCGTCGGACCAACACGAGGTGGAAAAACCCGTCCAATGATCCAGCGCCCTCAGCATAGATCCCAAGATGATCCCGTCGGACCAACACGAGGTGGACATCCGATCCAGCGCCCTCAGCATAGATCGCTTGATCCCTTCAGATCATCACAACTTACACACAACACAACTATGCATACACATATGCAAGAAAATGGACATGTTGATCAACATGAACATTCAACAAATCGATAACAAATGTCATGACAATTTAGTGAAAATAATCTCGTATCAACAATCATGAATAAATCTTATGCATGTTCAAATTCATCAATTATTCACAACTTTCAAAATACGATACTTGCCTTATAATGGCGATAAGGTTTGTTACTACGAAGAAGAAATCTTCAACCAGCTCGAAGAACTCTCACTCGATCAATCCGCCAAAACCCGAACCTTCAACGAATAATAGCACCGGTAACTAACGGTTCCGGATAATCGGTTTAGTACTCAAGAACTTCAAAAAGGGCGTGATATTCCCAAACATATGAGCTTACTACGCTGCCCGATATTAATTTGGATTTGAATCAACATTAGGATGCTAACTCGACAAAAACTCGTAGTATCCTACCTAAGATTAAATGTATCCTACGGTCGGATTCTTCAATACACCACAGGATAATTCTTCTTACAATGATTCTAATCATGTTCTTCATTTATCCAAACCAATCAATATATCGAAATTACCCCGTAGAACACCACAAGAACTTGATTACTAGGTTCACTTGATACTCATCTTCTTCTTCAAGAAAATATTCTAAGTTCAATCCATTAAATGTCCCAATACGTATAATTTCATTATGTAATATATAAGAACTTGATAATCTCCATAAACTTGCCATAATCGGTTTTGTAGCTTCATGAGTGTGCTTAGGAGTTCAAACACTACAAGGTTCAATGTTCTAAATGATGAAGAAGTACCGAAACATCGAAAATATTCTTCTAACGACATGATGTTCGACTACGCACGAATTTAACTGACTAGATAATCTCAAAACATGTTCAAAACATCCTTAAGAATACTTACTCTAGTTGGTGAAGAATCACCTACCTCAAAATAGTGAAGAACAAGGAGGAACTTGAAGAAATTCAACACCGAGAGCTTGAACACCAATCTACAATGGTCTAAAATCTTCAAACTCGAGCTAGGATGATGATGTGAGAGGTTTAGGATGGAGAGAGTGACTCTCTAAGTCTCAGAAATCGAGTTTGGGAAGTGGTGAAATCTGAAAAATGAAAAAGGGTGCTATCATATATATAGAAAATGGTCATTAGCGCGCGCTACGGCCATATCCCTAGCGTGCGGTAACGGGCTTGCAGGCTACTGTTTCTGCCTGGTCTTGACTTAGCGTACGCTAACATCCCTTTACGTGCACTAAGCACAAAAATTAGTGTACGCTACCACTTATATAGCGTGCGCTAACGGCCATACGAAGCTTACTGACCTCACTGTACTCAACATTTAGCGTGCGCTATCCTCATACCAGTAGCGTGCACTAAACAGGGTTGACTCGGATTTTCCAAAAGCCGTCAAGGTTTATCCCGACATGTCCCGACCAAGATCCGCAGCTGATCTCACCTACCACCCTGTCTTAATCAAGTTGACTACGTATAGTGTGCGCTAAGGTTCATACACAGCGTGCGCTATGAAACCCAAATTAGCGTACGCTATGCCTAGTCGTTAGCGTGCGCAACAAGTACAAAAATTACAATTTTGAACAAAATCATGAAATCATACGCTCAACAACACCGGATCATGAAGTACGCTGGATAATACTCAGATCAAATACAACATATACAATGTCACAATGTTCAAAATACACATTAGAATCTCGGGTATTACCCCGATGTTCTTACGTAGCAAACTGATCAGATCGCCTTTTAACTCGAGACCGACGTTTATGCCGATCTACACTTCCCACTCCGGGCGATCCGGATCTATCGTTATACTTTCCAACTCTTTAATAGGGACGGTTGCTTCTCGTTTGGAACGATTGCCGGACTCAATCCTTGGATCAATGTCGAGGCTTGGCTCGAAACCGATCCTTGGCTCGATGTCGTCCGAAAATTGTTGCGAGATGCCGTCCTCTGAGTCGGGTTGGTATGAGGTGCTTGGCTCGTCGATCTCCATTGGTTGAATCTCGATCGCCTCAATGTTATAAATAGCACGAGAAACATTTAAAGGGGAAGTTACGACACAGGAGTAATTCAAACATTTCTTTGCCATTAGCTGGTCTCCTTTTACAGTACCGACCGTCCCATCGGTAGTGGGGAACTTGATACAGTAAAAGAAAGAAGAGGCGACAGCCTCAATGGTTTCTAGAAAGGGGCGACCTAGGAACCCATTATAGATGCTGGGCCTATCTATGATTACAAAATTGAGGTTCCAAGTGATCCTAACCTTGGTATCATAACAACATATTAGCTCGACATAGAGCTTGATCCTCTCGTAGGCTTGGGCCGTGTTGTCGCCGAACCCTTGAAGCACGGTATCAAATGGCTTGATGAACTTCGTCAGGTTGCCGAGCTAGTCCAGAGCAGATTTGAATATGATGTTACAAAAGCTCCCATTGTCAACCAGCACGCGGTCGACCATTTTCCCAAGGATACATGCATAGATTACCAATGCATCCTCTTTGGGGCACTGCACTCCCTCTCTATCCTTGTTAGAGAAGGAGATGAGTGCGTCTTTGGAGATGGTCGGCTCTGGGGGCACCATGACATGGACTCCGGCGAATGCCCTCAGCTCGGCCTTCCGCTTTCTATTTGATATGGTGGAAACCGGGGAAAGACCTCCGAGGTTTCCACCTCCCGACTGAAGCACATTAATCCAGCCACCAGGGTTGATCGGAGGGATCGACTCCTCTGAGTACTCCGGCTCGTTTTTCTCGATCCTGGCGACCGGATTGGGGGGAACTCCGTCGCTCTGTCGGCGATCGCGCCCCCCGGCCCTTTCTGCCCGGGGTTATGGCTTGGTTACCAAATTGTCCAGCTTGCCTTCCTTGCACAACCTCCAGAGTTGTCTGAGGAGGTCGCGGCACTGGCTGGTGTTGTGGTCGGGACTTTTGTGGTAGGCACAAAATTTGCTGCGGTCCAGATGACCATTGTCCCTCATCGGCTTCGGCTTGCTAAGCCATTCTCGCATCTTGATGGCGTTGAAGATATGGGTCGGAGATAGATTGAGGTTGCGGGGGAGGTGAACTTCCACATCCTCGAAGGCCTTGAACTCACCAGGCGGCTTTGCGACTGCCTTTCTGGGTTTGACGACCGCCTTCTTCGGGACGGTAGATGGCACCTTCCCTTCTCCGGTAGATCCCTCGCCTAAGCGAAGGGTGAGCATCTTCTGCCTAGCCAGAAAGTCGGCGTCCCTGACGTGGAAGATCGCGTAGGTCGGGGGGATTCCTTCGCGAGGTGCCTGAACATGGGAGAATGGCCATAGAATCCCCCTATGACCGAGTAGAGGGCGAGCTCATCGCTAATGGGCTCGCCGGTTAGGACTATTTCATCCACCCGGTCGATGTAGTCTTTGTCGGGCTCGTCCTTCCCCTGCCTGATCTTCATCATGCGGTGGGGGCCTTCTGGCCGAGCAACTTTGGCGGGGAAATATGATGTGAAGTTGTTCGCCAGTTTCTCAAAACAGTTGATTCAGCGCGGTGGCAATGAGATGTACCACCTATGGGCAAGATCGCCCAATGTCAATGGGAACATTCGGCACTTCGTCGCGTCCGATGCCCCACATCCGGTCATGTAGATTCGGAACTTGCTCAAGTGGGTCTTAGGATCCGATCTCCCCTCATATAGAGGTGTTTGAGGTGGAGCGATCTTCGGTTGCACGGGGGCAAGCTCGATCTGGACCGCAAGTGGCTCACTTGGTCCGACGATCGATCTCTTGGTGCCTGCCCCAGTTTCAATGAGCGCCTTCATTTCGTCGAGCTGGCGCTGCATAGCGGCCATCGCTGTGGCCTGACTGCTCGCGGTATGGCTCTCATAGCGGGAGCCGAGGCGATCGTGTACCGATCTCCTGGCCCCGTGGTAGGTGACGAGTCTCTACCGCCGAGCTCAATTCTTTGGTGAGCGGGAGCCAGACGGCTGGCCTGTCTTCTGGGAGTTGGGTATGCCGAACTACTGGTGATGGATTCAGACTCCGATGTCTCACGGCTGGGGCCTGAATGCCCGGGTCGCCATGAGGGATCACTTTCTAGGCGGCTGAAGACGGAATCATCCCTCCTTACGAGTGCCTTTTCCTGCGGCTCGGGGATTTCTAACGATTTCTCGACATATAGCACCTTAAGCTTCCGCTTGCCCGCACGGCGGATGGATGATTGAGTAATGGTAGGCGGGTCGCATGCTCTCCGTCGCTCCCTTAGGATGGCCATGGCCTCCTCGATCTATTCCGCGGTTTGGAACTGATTGAGTGAGAGGCTGGGGCCGTCCCTCGGGGGCGGGAGTGAGAGTCTAGCATCGCCGCGGTCGCCTTCCGCTGCAGGTTGGGACTCGGTCTGGGCCGCAATAAGGTGTCCGGCGGATTGCAGGGTGGATCTTTTCGAGGTCGTGGCAGACGTCATGATTCGGAAGGTTTTTCTTTGAAGAACAATGAGTGTTTCTTCAAGTATATGCTCCGGAGAACAGTGACTGTTCTTCGAAGCGGTCGGGAATAAAATGAATGTAGATCCCCTTCCTTTAGCGCCAATTGTTGTTACCAAAAATATTATCCGGAGATGATATGCTGGAATGGATGAGTAACAAACAAAATGCGAGAGCACGTCCGTGGGGAAATAAATAACACAAGATTTGCCGGGGTTGTTAGTCCCGGGCTTGAATGCTCTCGCGAGATGTTATTAATATGAATACTTGTGAGTACAAATATTAATGTTAGAGTACAATTACAATGAGTGTAAAGACCCTAGTTATCTTAGCTATCGAGTGCTGAAGATTACCGGAAGAACCAGAGTTGAAGCTCTATGAGTTCTTGTTACAAAGATGAGGAATTCTCTATATTGTTTAATGTGTGTAATCGTTTTAGTGTTATCACTGTCACTCTTACTGTGTTAACCTTGTAACTCCCTTCTTGCCAATGCTGGAGGCCTCCTGTTTATAGGAGAAAGGGTTGCTGGGACGTCTCCGTCGACCGCGGGCGATCGCCGTTCTGGCATTTAAATAAGGCGGGCATTCGTCCTAGCACGTGGGACTGTTTCCTTAAAGTCCGCAGCTGCTGCTGGCAGCCAGACGCGCGAACCAATGAGGAGGCGACAGGTGCCTCAAGTCGCTGTCTTGGGAGGTCCCACCTGGGACCTTTCGGCGGGTCTGTCGGTAGGTGATGCCGTCCTTATCACTGACAGCTGCTGATGGGCTGGAGTAGGGCATGTTCTTGCGGCGCCTTTTGCGGATCTGTACGTTGGTCTTCACCCGAGATTCGGTCTTCGCAGACTTTGATGGGTGTCGGATTCACACGTGGCACGGGACGGTCGTTCCTGGTCGGACATTAGAGGCGATTGCCATATGCCAAAAGACGATCGCCTTGGACGTCGATCGCTAGGCGCTTGCCCAGTATCTGTCTTCTTTGGTTGTCTCCCGACCATTATGCCGACCTCCATTGAGGCATATAAATCACCGCACAACACGGCTAATAATAGAAAGTACGGATATTACATTCTCCCCCCTAAAAATAAGTTTCGTCCCGAAACTTAAGGATCAAAAAGCTTGGGGTACCTTGCACGCATATCTTCCTCCAATTCCCAAGTCGCTTCCTCCACTCCATGTATCGACCATTGCACCTTAACCAAAGGAATGGTTGTGTGCCTTAACTGTTTATCCCGGCGATCCAAAATCCTCACTGGCCTCTCCTTAAATGTAACATCCTTCTCGATTTCCACATCTCCAAAATCGATAACGTGAGTCGGGTCTAGAACATACTTTCTCAACAGAGAAACGTGAAATACACTATGCACATGGCTCAATGACGGGGGTAATGCCAAATGGTAAGCCAACTCGCCGACTCTCTCCAATATCTCGAAAGGTCCAATATATCTTAGACTCAGCTTCCCCTTTTCCCAAAACGGAAAACTCCCTTTGACGGAGACACTCTTCACAAGACCTGATCCCCTACCTCAAACTCCAAGGGTCGACACCTAACATCCGCATAGGACTTTTGTCGACTCTGAGCCGCCAACATTCTCTCTCGAATCATCTCGACTTTCCTCCTCGTATCCAACACACGATACGGCTCGGTGCCAACTAAATCGGACGATTCATTCCAATATATCGGTGATCGACATCGTCGGTCATAAAGCACCTCATACGGTGCCATCTTAATCGACGCATGCCAGTTATTATTATAAGTGAACTCGATCAGGGCAAAATGTTCCTCCAAATCACTACTCCAGTCTAGCGCACATGCGCGCAACATATCCTCGAACGTCTGAATGGTACGCTCGGACTGTCCATCGGTCTGAGGGTGGAAAGATGTGCTCAAACACAAACGTGTCCCCAAAGCCTTATATACCGCCTGCCAGAAATACGATACTGTAACACCCCGAGATATTCGGAATATGTTACAGCGCCGTAGACCCCTACATGGGACCCACCAGGCTACAATAGGAAAAATCCACTCGACTAACCATCTTGGTTAGCGAGGATACACAATTAAATAATATGACATGTAAAGATACGCCCGGAGAAACCGGCAAAATAAGCATCAACCAACAACGTGACAATTTAAAGCAATACAATACGGAGTTTGAAACAAAAAGCCTAAGTACTCGCGAGTACAATCTATAAGTTTAAAACTGTGGGAACAACCATATCGAAATGGACAAAGGAAAATAAGTAGACCCAAATGCACATGTCAACGACCCTGGCCAACATCCTCATACTGTCCTGGTGCTCGCTCGTCCGGATAATCATAACCTGAAATCCATAACAAGAATTTCCCCAAAACGGGTCCCCAAAGGGGTTAGCAATTACACTAGTACAAGTAATCAAGGCAAACCAATCTCTTACACATTTCATAGTACATGCATCGATATCATTTTCTAAAACCAAAACTAGACATGTCCTTTCCGGAAATAAACAGTCAAACAATTTGCCGTGAGAACAGGGCTATACCATTGATCCCGCTCCGTGATCCCTAAGGACCCTCCCGAGCTGGCCATATTATAAAACAAATCACGCACACGCATCGCCTTGGGAACAGGGCTATACCATTGATCCCGCTCCGTGATCCCTAAGGACCCTCCCGAGCTGGCTAGCGAAACAAACTCGTGAATCCAGGGCTATACCATTGGATTCCCTCCGTGATCTCGTCGGACCCTCCCGAGGTGAGCAATCACACACAATATACATTACTATTTCACGTTAAGCATAAAGGTTTCCAAAAATACTTGCCTTGAATTATTGACGATGCGAAGAACGGAAAGGAAAGTCACCGACGAACGCTAGGAACCAATGAAACCGAACCTAACGATTCGAAGAATACAATCACAACCATTTCTAAATGAATACAGAATTGGAATACACCCGAAAACCCGCCTACGATTCATGTATATTCGCACAAAAATAACGACGAGGGCGGACCACAACCAAACCCTCTCGATTTCGCAAAACTATGAAAATATACTATGAATCCGTAGGGAAACTAAGAATACCAACAAGATTAATCATATTCATCATGAATCCATCAACAAAACGGAACGGATCGGAAGAAAATCCCAAAACCCCCAATTTATCGAAAAGTAGGGTTCTAAGAGATTTACCTTGGATTGATGATGAAGAACACAAGTAGGTGTTGTTAATCTACTTCAAAAACTCAAGGTAGAGGATGCCTGAAATAATCGAAGGGAAGAATTGCTCGGAAATCGCCCGGAAGAGCTCTGCGTCGCGGAGAAGAAATGAAATGGAATTAATCTGCTCATCTGGGTCAACTCCCTGGTTTATATAGCCAGGGAGTGTTAGCGTGCGCTAATTCCTCAAGGTTAGCGTGCGCTAACGGGGTAAAGTTACAGGCCAAAATAGTTAGCGTCCAACCCAGTAGCCAGGCTTCTGGCCGTTAGCGTGCGCCACTCCAATTGTAGCGTGCGCTAATAATCTATCGGTAGCGCGCGCTATCGACCAATAGCGTGCGCTACCTGGACATCAGCCGAGTCCAGAAGCTAACTGCCCAAAATTCACTCGATCCGTTAGCGTTCGCTACCATACGAGCGTAGCGTACGCTAACTGGCACCTGACCGTTTCCAGAAATAAACCGTCGATCCCGATCGACACCTACGCCAAGCACGCTCACGGGCATCATCGGCGTGCGCTAGCCTCTCGACATTAGCGTGCGCTAGCATACGTAGCGTACGCTAATATGCTAGTCCGTATACCGAAAACAGACCTTGCCACTCCTGTGGCTACTCGTTAGCGCCGCTATTTAAACAAACGTAGCGTGCGCTACTAAGGGATCTCTGGCGTGCGCTATGCAGAAGAAGTAGCGTGCGCTAGGTACGAAATATGAACGGTCCAAAGACACCGAAATGTGAACGAAACATCAAACGGAACATCTCAACAGGCATCATAACATAGAATGGATCCACGGCAACCCCGAAACGGCGGTTCCGCAAGACAATAACGGGAATAAAATCCATAGATAATAGGAAAGATACACTGAAAGATACACGAGGGTCACTACTATCGGGAAATACGCCGAAAAAGAAAATACAAGGGGAAGAAAAATGCGGATATTACATTCTACCCCTCTAAAAACAAGTTTCGCCCCGAAACTTAAGAAACAAACAACTCAGGGTACCTAGCACGCATGCTATCCTCGGTCTCCCACGTTGCCTCCTCGACACCGTGTCTCGACCACTGCACCTTGACCAAAGGAATGGTCTTATGCCTCAGTCGTTTCTCACGATGCTCCAAAATCTTCAAAGGACGCTCCTCAAAAGTAATATCTTCAGCAATATCAATCTCGCCATAATCGATAACGTGACTAGGATCCGGGACATATTTCCTCAGCTGGGAAACATGAAAACGCTATGAACATGACTCGGGCGGGTAACGCCAAACGGTATGCTAACCCACCGACTCGCTCGAGAATCTCGAAGGGTCCAATAAATCTCGGACTCAACTTCCCTTCTTCCCGAAACGGAAAACTCCTCTCGTCGGCGACACCTTCAAAGAAACGTGGTCTCCCACCTCGAATTCTAAAGGTCGACGACGGACATCGGCATATGACTTCTGTCGACTCTGGGCAGTCAACATCCGTTCTCGAATTAATTCTATCTTCCGCCTCGTCTCTAAAACGACATCCGGCTCGGTCCCGACTAAATCGGATGCCTCATTCCAACAAATCGGTGATCGACATCGCCGCCCATAGAGTGCCTCATACGGTGCCATCCGAATCGACGCGTGCCAACTATTGTTGTACGTGAATTCGATCAATGGCAAATGCTCCTCCCAGTCATGGCTCCAATCGAGAGCACAAGCACGCAACATATCCTCAAATGTCTGGATAGTGCGCTCCGACTGCCCATCTGACTGGGGGTGAAAAGAGGTACTCAAATTCAAACGGGTACCTAACGCCTTATGCACCGCCTGCCAAAAGTGCGATACAAAACGGCCATCACGATCCGAAACAATAGACTTCGGTGTACCGTGAAGTTTCACAATCTGCGCGATAAACACACGGGCTAACTTCTCCGGGCCCCAAGTGTCCTTGATGCCCAGAAAATGTGCCGACTTGGTCAGACGATCAACAATCACCCATACCATATTCATGCCCGACCTCGATCTCGGCAAACTCGTAACGAAGTCCATCGATAAGTCTTCCCATTTCCATTCCGGAACGGGAAGTGACTGCAATAACCCAGCCGGTCGCTGATGCTCGATTTTGACCTGCTGGCAAGTCAAACATCTCGCTACATACTGTGCGACCTCCTCCTTCATATCATTCCACCAGAAGTTCCTCCTCAGGTCCTTGTACATCTTACTCGAACCAGGATGAACGGAATAAGGTGTGGAATGGGCCTCACGCAAAATACTCTGTCGCAACTCTGGATCGTTCGGCACACAAAGCCGACTCTGGAATCTCAAAACACCATCCTCGTGAATCACAAACCCAGGAGACTTTCCCTTAAAAATGTTTTCTCGGATTTGAGTAATCATCGGATCCTCTAATTGCTTCAGCTTAATTTCATCGATCAAAAACGACGAAATCTCTAAGGCACAAAGTTGCCCGACAGCTCCAGGCAACAAAACCTCAACATCAAACTCAATCAAAGCCCGCCGAAGCTCAGACTGAGACGTAAGGACCTCAAGCGTTCGCAACGCAATTGGTTTCCGACTCAAGGCGTCGGCCACGACGTTCGCCTTACCCGGATGATAAAGGATTTCGAGGTCATAATCCTTAATCAGTTCTAACCACCTCCTCTGCCTCATATTCAACTCCCGCTGAGTAAATATGTATTTCAGACTTTTATGATTGGTAAAAATCTGACATGCAGAGCCGAAAAGATAGTGACGCCAAATCTTGAGCGCGAAAACAACTGCCGCTAACTCCAAATCATGCGTAGGGTAGTTCAGCTCATACGGCCTCAACTGTCTCGACGCAAAGGCAATGGTCTTGCCGTGCTGCATCAATACGCACCCAAGACCCTGACCCGAAGCATCGCTATAAACGGCGAATCCCTCGTTGCCACATGGCAACGCCAAAACCGGGCTGAAGTCAAACGCTTCTTGATTCCTCAAAACTCGACTGTCTCGTCATTCCGCATTTAACTTCTCGGATTTGAGCAAGCTGTGTAAGTGGCCGAGCTAGTTTTGAGAAACCTCACGAACCTACGGTAGTAGCCACCAAACCCAAGAAACTACGGACCTCCTTCACATTTGTGGCGATGCCCAATCCAACACCGCCTCAATTTTCTCGGATCCACACGGACTCCTACCGAAATCACGTGACCCAAAACATCACTTCCTTCACCAGAACTCACATTTCGAGAACTTCGCATAGAGTTGCTCGGTCCTCAAAATGTCTAATACTATCCATGAGATGATGGGCATGCTCTTCCTCATTCGTCGAATAGATAAGAATATCGTCAATGAAGACGACGACACACTTATCCAAATACTCGATAAAGACTTTGTTCATCAATTGCATGAACACCGCCGCGCATTAGTTAACCCGAAAGGCATAACTACAAACTCGTAATGTCCGTATCTCGTCCGAAAAGCCGCTGCACGTCGACTCTCTCACCCGGCCGATAGTACCCCGATTTCAAATCAATCTTCGAGAACACCGCAGCCTCCACATCGGGTCGAACAAGTCATCAATCCTCGGCAAAGGATACTTGTTCTTGATGGTCACTTTGTTTAGTTCGCGATAGTCGATACACAAACGTAGTGAACCATCCTTCTTCCGCACAAATAGGACCGGTGCACCCCAAGGCGAGGCGCTCGGTCGAACATACCTGACTCAAGAAGCTCACTCAATCGCTTCTTCAACTCGCCATCTCTCGAAGGTGCCATACGATACGGCGCCTTGAAATCGAGCCGCGCCCGGCTCTAACTCTATAGCAAACTCAACCTCACGATCCGGTGGCAATCCCGCAACTCGTCAGAAATACATCAGAAACTCACTAACGACCGGAATCGACGAAAACTCGACTCCACCATTCTCCGCCTTCAAGGCGTAGCACCAATAACCGACACCCATTTCGCAGAGTTTCACCGCCTTCAAGGCGTTAATAACAAACTGTTTCTCTTTCGCCCGCGAAAGAGTGTTCAGTGCCATCCTCGGCTAACATGGTAATGATTCTCGTGCGGTAGTTCATGATTGCACCATGCCGCTCGAGCCAATCATTCCCGAGAATTAAATCCTCGCCCTCGATACTCACAACAATAAGATTAGAGAGCCAAGCCCTCTCACAAATAATCACAGAACAGTCCCGGACTTCTCGATCACCGACAATTCTATCACCGCTAGGAAGTTTAACGATGAAAGGCTCGCAAGGTGACAAGCAGTCGAGACTCAAACGGCGTACACACTCTAGAGAAATGAATGAATGCGTAGCACCCGAATCGAAAAGCACACTGACAGGATGGAAATGAATATGAACGGTACCTGTCGCCACAGTAGCTGCTGGATCATCGGCTCTCCTCATCTCATAGATACGCGGCTGAGCAGAGCCGACACTGGAAGCTCCACCCCTAGCGGGCTGACCCCGACCCCTACCTCGGCCGGCACTCGGTGGAGGCGGCGGAGCAAATGAGCCCTGGTTCACACTCGGCTCCATAGGTGCTGGGTGAGAAGAACGGGCACCGCAAAGCTGTCTGAGCTGATCACAAAAAGAAGCCTTGTGGCCCGACTGACCACAAGTATGACAAGTTAAAGGCGGACGAGGACAGTCCCGATTCTTATGACCCGAAAGGCCGCAGTTAAAGCATGTGAGCTCACGAGCGGGGGTTCCGGCGGAACCCCGAAAGCTCCCAGAGAAACGAGCCGAACCGCCCGTAGAAATATTCGCACTGAGATTTCGCCGCCTCCACTCTTGGGACCAGAAAAGTTTCCGACCGACTTCTGCTTCTTGCTCTCACGAGCCAAATCACTCGCCGTCACTGACATATCATAAGCAAGGGCTCGACTCTGATAATCCTTCAGGGTAGTACAGACGAGCCCAGACATATAGTCCCGAATGGGCAACTTCATCCTCCTGGAAAAATGGAAAATTTTGTCGCTCTCAGCGACAACTTGGGTCTTCACATAACCCAACTCCTTGTTAAAGTCGGCAATGGCCTGAGATACGGGGATATCCCGTGGTTGAGCATCATAGAAAGCATGCACTCGAGCCTGTCTGACCGGCCACGGACAATATTCGGTCTCCATCAATTCTTGAAATTCGGCCCATGAGGCAACATGATCTTTGGGACCAACGGCCTCCCACCAATCTGTAGCATCTCCCGTGAGAAAATATTGAGCAATAGGGACCTTGCGGTCCTCGGGGCAGTTGGTAGCAGTGAATACTTTGGATATCTCCTTGATCCACCCTTCCCAGCCGATCGGGTCCGAAGCTCCCGAAAACTGGGGAGGATGCATCTTGATGACATCCTGAAGCCAACGATCCGTTCCGCCCCGATTAGCATGGGCCTGATCGGGGTTCTGGACCACCTGAGCTATAGCCGCCATCTGGTTAACCATTTGCTGCATAACAGCCGCAATACCAAGATCGGCGCGCTCCTGAGAAGAAGCATGACTGTGACGGTCACCGGTACTGCCGGCTCCCGAAGAATGCGACGTGGCCGCCCCACCGGCTGCCCCACGTCCTCGGCCGCGTCCACGACCACGACCACGACCACGACCACGGTTTCCTCCGGCATCCATACTGATGTTGAGAGATAACAGAAGTATATCGATGATGAGTAAGGGAGGAAAAGCAACTACGATTCAAAAGTGGAAATACAATGCAAGAAACAAAAGAGCCGAATAAGAAAACTTACGAGCACTGGAAGTACTGGGATGCTGGCAGCGGTGTGACAATGTGCAAAACAAACACGACTAGACCCAATTAACCAACAAGCCTAGGTATCCATAAACCTAGAGCTCCGTTTCCATTTTCTGTATCTCCCCGAGATATTCGGAATATGTTACACGCCGTAGACCCCTACAAGGGACCCACCAGGCTACAATAGGAAAACTCCACTCGACTAACCATCTTGGTTAGCGAGGATACACAATTAAATAATATGACATGTAAAGATACGCCCGGAGAAACCGGCAAAATAAGCATCAACCAACAACGTGACAATTTAAAGCAATACAATACGGAGTTTGAAACAAAAAGCCTAAGTACTCGCGAGTACAATCTATAAGTTTAAAGCGTGGGAACAACCATATCGAAATGGACAAAGGAAAATAAGTAGACCCAAATGCACATGTCAACGACTCGCCAACATCCTCGATCGTCCCGGTGCTCGCTCGTCCGGATAATCATAACCTGAAATCCATAACAAGAATTTCCCCAAAACGGGTCCCCAAAGGGGTTAGCAATTACGCTAGTACAAGTAATCAAGGCAAACCAATCGCTTACACATTTCATAGTACATGCATCGATATCATTTTCTAAAACCAAAACTAGACATGTCCTTTCCGGAAATAAACAGTCAAACAATTTGCCGTGGGAACAGGGCTATACCATTGATCCCGCTCCGTGATCCCTAAGGACCCTCCCGAGCTGGCTAGCGAAACAAACTCGTGAATCTAGGGCTATACCATTGGATTCCCTCCGTGATCCCGTCGGACCCTCCCGAGGTGAGCAATCACACACAATATACATTACTATTTCACGTTAAGCATAAAGGTTTCCAAAAATACTTGCCTTGAATTATTGACGATGCGAAGAACGGAAAGGAAAGTCACCGACGAACGCTAGGAACCAATGAAACCGAACCTAACGATTCGAAGAATACAATCACAACCATTTCTAAATGAATACGGAATTGGAATACACCCGAAAACCCGCCTACGATTCATGTATATTCGCACAAAAATAACGACGAGGGTGGACCACAACCAAACCCTCTCGATTTCGCAAAACTATGAAAATATACTATGAATCCGTAGGGAAACTAAGAATACCAACAAGATTAATCATATTCATCATGAATCCATCAACAAAACGGAACGGATCGGAAGAAAATCCCAAAACCCCCAATTTATCGAAAAGTAGGGTTCTAAGAGATTTACCTTGGATTGATGATGAAGAACACAAGTAGGTGTTGTTAATCTACTTCAAAAACTCAAGGTAGAGGATGCAAATAATCGAAGGAAGAATCGCTCGGAAATCGCTTGGAAGAGCTCTGCGTCGCGGAGAAGAAATGAAATGGAATTAATCTGCTCATTCGGGTCAACTCCTGGTTTATATAGCCGGGGAGTGTTAGCGTGCGCTAATTCCTCAAGGTTAGCGTGCGCTAACGGGGTAAAGTTCTGAGCCAAAATAGTTAGCGTCAACCCGGTAGCTGGCTTCGGCCGTTAGCGTGCGCCACTCAATTGTAGCGTGCGCTAATAATCTATCGGTAGCGCGCTATCGACCAATAGCGTGCGCTACTCGGACATCACCGAGTCGAGAAGCTAATCGCCTAAAATTCACTCGATCCGTTAGCGTGCGCTACCATACGAGCGTAGCGTGACGCTTAACCGGCACTCGACCGTTTCGAAATAAACCGTCGATCGACACCTACGCTAGCGCACGCTACACGGCATCATCGGCGGCGCTAGCCTCTCGACATTAGCGTGCGCTAGCATACGTAGCGTACGCTAATATGCTAGTCCGTATACCGGAAAAACAAGATCGCCACTCCCAGGGCTACTCGTTAGCGCGCGCTACGAAACAAACGTAGCGTGCGCTACTAAGGGATCCCTAGCGTGCGCTATGCAGAAGAAGTAGCGTGCGCTAGGTACGAAATATGAACGGTCCAAAGACACCGAAATGTGAACAAAACATCAAACGGAACATCTCAACAGGCATCATAACATAGAATGGATCCACGGCAACCCCGAAACGGCGGTTCCGCAAGACAATAACGGGAATAAAATCCATAGATAATAGGAAAGATACACTGAAAGATACACGAGGGTCACTACTATCGGGAAATACGCCGAAAAAGAAAATACAAGGGGAATAAAAATGCGGATATTACAGATACAAACCGACCATCCCTATCCGAAATAATAGATTTCGGCGTGCCATGAAGCCTCATGATCTGTGCAATAAATATACGAGCTAATTTCTCTGGTCCACAATTGTCCTTGATGCCCAGAAATGTGCCGACTTAGTTAGTCGATCCACGATCACCCACACCATGTTCATTCCCATCCTCATCCTCGGCAAATTCGTGACAAAATCTATAAAGACATCCTCCCACTTCCATTCCGGGACGGGAAGTGGTTTCAACAACCCAGCTGGCCGCTGATGTTCGATTTTGACATGCTGACAAGTCAAACACTTAGACACAAACTGCACCACCTCATTCTTCATGTCATTCCACCAAAAATTCTTCCTCAAATCCGTATACATTTTACTCGAGCCCGGATGGACTGAGTAAGGTGATACATGAGACTCCCGCATAATGCCCTGTCTCAATTCCAAGTCGCTCGGAACACATAGCCGACCTTGGAATCTTAACACACCATCTTCATAAATCATAAATCCCGGGGCTTTCCCCTTAACCACATTCTCACGGAGTTGGGTAAACATCAGATCTTCTAACTGTCTCGATTTAATGTCGTCGACCAACGATGAAGAAATCTCAAGGGTGCACAACCGCCCAACATTCCCTGGTAACACAACCTCAATGCTCAACCCCATCAACTCTCGCTGGAGCCCTGGCTGGGCTGTGAGTAACTCGAGTGCCCGAAGCGATACTGGTTTCCAACTCAAGGCATCTGCCACAACATTTGCCTTGCCCGGATGATAAAGGATTTCGAGATCGTAATCCTTGATTAGCTCGAGCCACCTTTTTTGTCTCATATTCAGTTCTTTCTGTGTGAATATATATTTCAGGCTCTTGTGATCGGTGAAAATCTAACACGATGAGCCATACAAGTAATGACGCCAAATTTTCAACGCAAACACAACTGCAGCCAACTCAAGATCATGTGTAGGATAATTCAACCCATACGGTTTCAACTGACGGGAAGCATAGGCAATCGTCTTTCCGTGCTGCATGAGTACACATCCAAGTCCTTGGACTGAGGCATCGCTATAAACTGAAAAGCCCTCATTACCGCACGGTAATGTCAAGACGGGAGCGATAGTCAACCGCTTCTACAACTCCTCGAAACTCTTCTACCTCTCGTTTGTCCACACAAACTTCTCTGATTTCTGCAACAACTGAGTAAGCGTTCGAGCGAGTTTAGAGAACCCCTCAAAAAAACTTTGATAATATCCCTCCAAACTCAGAAAACTACGGACCTCCTTCACATTCTTGGGCGGCGCCCAATCTAATACTACCTCTATCTTTTGTGGGTGCACACGAACACCCTCGGTCGAGATCACGTGACCGAGAAACATAACCTCCCGCAACCAAAACTCACGCTTAAGAACTTCGCATAAAGGCGCTGAGTCCTCAATATTTCCAACACGATATGCAGATGACGTGCATGCTCCTCCTCGCTCCTCGAGTAAATCAGGATATCGTCGATAAAGATGACTACACACTTATCGAGATATTCGATAAAGATCTTGTTCATCAGCTACATGAACACAGATGGGGCGTTGGTTAGGCCGAACAGCATGACTACATACTCGTAACGGCTGTATCTCATCCGGAAGGCCGTCTTCGGAATATCGGAATCCTTCACCCGGAGTTGGTAATATCCCGATCTCAAATCAATCTTTGAGAACATAGTCGCTCCCTACAATTGGTCAAACAAGTCGTCAATCCTTGGAAGTGGATACTTGCTTTTGATAATCACCTTGTTCAACTCTCGGTAGTCGATGCATAAACGCAGTGACCCATCCTTCTTCCTTATGAACAAGACCGATGTGCCCCAAGGCGAAGCGCTCGGTCAAATGTAACCCGTGTCTAGCAACTCTCCCAACTGTTTCTTCAACTCAAGCATCTCGACAGGCACCATCTGGTACGGTGTTTTCGAAATCGGGGCCGCACCCAGCTCTAAATCAATGGTGAACTCAACCTCACGGTCTGGTGGAAAACCCGGCAACTTATCTGGAAAGACGTCAAGATACTCGTTTACTACCGAAATAGACGAGAGCTCGACTCCCCCTTCTTTCGATCTCAAAGCATAACACCAGTAACCAGTGAAACCTCCTCGAAGGTGTTTCACCACTTTTATAGGGCTGATCAAGAATCTTTGACTACCCCGTTTGCGTCCCACAAAGGAGTGTTCAGTACCGTCATCGGCTAACATCGAAATGGTCCTTGCTCTATAATTCATTATCGCCCCATGTCGATCCAGCCAATCCTCACCAAGGATCAAATCCTCATCCTTAATGTCTACCACAATCAGATTAAAAGACCAAGCCCTCCCCGCGATACTCATTGAAAAATCTCTCATCTCATGATCCCACACAATACTATCTCCACTAGGCAGTTTAACAACAAACGGTTCACATGCAACTAGACAATCAATATGCCGACGACGCACACAATCCAAAGAGATGATAGAATGCATAGCACCAAAATCGAAAGAACTGAAACAGGATGATCAAGGATGTGAATGGTACCTGTATCCACTATCGCGTCAGGATATCCGGCTCATCTCATCTCATACACATGGGGCGGAACAGACCCCGCACTAGACGCTCCCCCTCTAGAAGACTGTCCACGTCCCCAACCACTGCCGAAACTCTGCTGAGGCGGATTAGTAGTTGGAGCCTAATTCACGCTCGATTCCCTCGTTGCCGCGGCTGGCATCTGAGTACCTGGAGCCCGACTCACATCTCCACAATATGCAGCACGATGCCCCAAATGACCACAATTATGATACTGCAGTGGCGGCTTGTCACATTCACTCATCATATGCTATGGACGACCACAGTTAAAACAAGTATGACCACGAATAGGAACAGCTGGAGCAGACTTAGAACCATGACCTCGCCCAAATGACGGGGACTGATTCCCAAAGGCTCGTGGACCAGGCTGAGTCTTCTGATGCCTGCCAAACTTACCTCCCAAAAACTGACCGGAAGTCTTCTGCTTCTTACCCTCTGATGCCACCTCCGTCGTAGAAAAAGACATCTCATAAGCCATCGCCCTGTTCTGATAGTCTTTCAAAGTCGTACACCAAAGGCCTGACATATAGTGGCGAACCCTCGGTTTCATCCGCATGTCTAAGTGACGGATCTTGTCCTATTTATCCCGGACCTGATTCCTCACGTAGTGTAGTTGCTGATTAGAATCTTTGATTGTCTGGGAGATAGGAACATCCTGGGGTTTTGCCTCGAAGAAGGCTCGAATCCTTCTCTCTTTCACTGGCCACGGACAATACTCAACCTCTATCAATTCCCAGAACTCGTCCTACGTAGCTGCCTGGTCACGCAGTTTCACTGCCTGCCACCACGTTGCTGCTTCTTAGCGAGAAAGTACTAAGTAATTGGTACTTTCCTCTCCTCGGAGCAGTTTTCCGCCTCAGATACTTTCTCCATCTCAAATATCCAAGTCTCCCAACCAGAAGGGTTGGAAGTACCATCGAACTGTGGAGAACACATACGAATCACATCCTGAAGCAACTTGTCGGTACCAGAACCAGTAGGCGGAACCAGAGTAGCATTAGCTTGATTAACCAGGACCGCCTGAGTTAGTAGCACCATCTAATTCGCTACTTGCTGCAGTATGTTAGATACCCCGGTGTTATCATTAGCATTACCGAAGCTAGCAGACTGATCCTGCTGACCTTTGGCACTAGGATGAACAATGTTCGAAAAAGACGGCGTTGCCGAACCAGCCTCAGAGCGATTGGACATGGCCACCCCATCGGCTGCGCCACGTCACCTACTGCGTCCGTGATCGCGTCCGCGCCCTCTACCCGTAGGCATTCTGAAGAAGTAACTAGTGAGTACAATTCAAACGCAAAACACATCACGATATTAAGAAAGGAACAACACAGGATAACGCAACGAGTCAAGTTAGGAAAACTTATGAGCACCGGCATAATGAGATGATGGCATAGTAGTGATACTATTCAGAAACGACACTCGACTAGACCCAAATAGCCGACAGCCTAGGTATCCATAAACCTAAGCTCCGATACCATATTCTGTAACACCCCCAAGACGTTCAGGGCGTATTACATCACCGTGGATCCAACTCTTTGGAATCCACCAGGCTAACGCACAACTTGACGTCAAGACTGACGACAAACATCATCAACATACAAGCGATTCCACAATTTAAGACATTCAAAAATAAATAGACTGAACCCAACAGTACAATTCAACATCAAAAACCATTCCCAAATCGATAAGAAATATAACAATATAAACGAACAATTCGAGTTTAAAAGGACAAATCCCGAAAAAACCCCAAAATCAACGAAGTTAGGGTTCTAAGCCAAAATACCTTGAATTCGGATGGAGTAGGATGATTTCGTTGATGATAATATGCTACCACGATACCACGGTGATGGAAGATGATGCATACACAGATTGAAAGTGGCAAAAATCGCCCCTGGAAGGAGTTCTTGCATCGAGAGTCGAAAAAGAAAGAAAAGTAACAAGTGAGGACTGATGTCCTCTGCCTGCTGTTTTAAAAACAGCGGGACGTTACGGCCTTGCCTATTACGGCCGTAAAAATAGGCCTATTACGACCATAACACTCTGCTGGACAGCAGTTTGGGAAGGCTGCTGTCCGAACTTCCCTGAACGACAACTCGAACTTGGTAGCAATCCGAACATATGGTTGTGAAGTATTCCCGATGATGAATCTAAGTGATAAAAGTAAACACAATTCCGACTATCCGAAGTTTTGGAATTTGACGATGGAAGTGAATTCTCCCAAACTTTAGGAAATTACAAAACGGCCCAAACGTTCGAAAATCATGATACGACGTCGGATTATGAAACTGAAACTCAGAACACGAATAACTCAACCATACGGACTCATAGGAACAAATAAATGACGAAATCGAATGAGTTTTACGAGAATCGAACGTACATACGACAAGATCATAACATAAAGCATATTACGTAAAAACACCTCTGAAACTCGTCCAAATGGAAAAATACCAAGAACAAAATAGATTCAAAATGTCGAAACAGTTACAAGCGAGTCGTTAAAATAGACATGTGCCCAAAAATAGAAACTACTAAAAATAAAAAGTACGGATATTAAAGGCCCATCCATAGTTGCATGGGATAATTGTTTCCCCATTATAGTAATTGAAGGCATATTTCTTTGTTCTACGTATATGGGAACCTTACTCACAGCTTGTGCCCAAGAAGCAAATAGATCTATTATTCCGCTTGCATTTGCAGTCGTTGATAGTGAGAACGAAGATTCATGGACATGGTTTTTTTTTTTCTAATTTGAGGAAATCATTTACAGTGCGAACCGGCCAGTGTATTGTATCTGATCGACATCATGCAATTGCAAAGGGATTGGACACCATATTTCTAGATGTTATGCAGGGTGCATGCACTTATCATGTTCTTAAAAATATTAAAAAAAAGAGTCAAGAAAGGAGTGAAAGTGAAAAATGCCTATAATGGTGTATGCAGAGCATACAATTTACAGGAATTTAATAAAAACATTGTAGATTTGGATTCCATTGATAAACGAATAAGGTCATTTCTGTAAAATGAAGTTACATTGAGTAAATGCACAAGACTCCATGGACCAACAAGTAGATATGCAACAATGAGTTCAAACATTGCTGAATGCTTGAATAGTGCCATCAAGTCAATAAGAGAGTTGCCAACTTCCACAATGATTGAGTCTCCGTTGTTTAACTCAACAATGGTACTTTGCGAACAAACAAGTTGCGTTATCTACCTTCACTACCCTCTCAACATATGCCGAAAAGAAACTTGCAGCAATCATCAATGACTCCAAAAAACTCAGGTTAGTATCACTTACAATATTAAATATAAATCTGAATAATCCAACATGTAAATCAATACACAAAACAAATACATGTATAGAAAAAATCATTACTTATTAATAATTTCACATAAATAATATTGAGAATTTAAACAGACATGTACATTTTACCTAGTATAAATTTTAACTGACATGTAAAATTAGTTGGTAATATACTCTGAACAAGTCATTATAATTTAATATTGCACTAGCCTAGAATAATGTATAGCATTCCATTATAACAATGTATAGCATACCTTATGTATGTCTCCTTGTACAGGTTGTAAGCTCAAACTTGGTTATATCCATAGTATATGATGTCAACAAACAATATATTGTGAATATATCAGAAAGAACTTGCACATGCGAAGAATTTCAATATCATGAGATGTCGTGCACACATGCCGCATCAGTCATTAGAAAGAGAAATTGCAACTGCTATGATTTTTGTTCAAAATTGTACACCAAAGATGCTTTGGTAGCTACTTACTCATCAGCTATCATGTCAGTCGGAGATAAAGAAAATTGGGAGGTACCAGAAGATATTAGGTGCCTAAAGGTCTACCCACCAATCACAAGAAGACCAAAAATAGGAAGATACAGAAACTCAATGGAGCAATAAAGCCAAATCAGATGCACCAATTGCAAACTCAATGGCCATAATAGAAAAACTTGCAAAAACCCACATGTTGTGTAAAACAATATTTATCCTCCTAGTTTGAATAATTAAATGTCCTTTTATATAAATGGTTTTTTTTTTTGGTCTTCTAATATCTCTTTAGTCACTAACTAAAAAAACTAGAAGCAAGAATAACAAATACTACATATTATATTTTGCATGAACAATTATGAATAATAAAACTAAAAATACTGCTCAACCACATTATTAGAAGGAAACCAAAAAGCGTAATAAGAAAGCAAAGTGTCCAACTATGGATTTCCTAGCAACCACAAAAAAATGCAGTATAAGTATATTTCTAAGGCATTATTCAATAAAACAAAAAATCAAGACAACGAGAGTGAAATTTATGTAAAAACATCAAGCTATTTACCATAAAAACTAAAGTACATTGATGAATAATATCTATAAATTAAATAAATAAAGAAATATAGTGTTAAAGAGATAATATAACTAAACCAAATATCTATCTTAATACGTTTAAGTATCCAATTATGCTTTTTCCAGTATCCACACATAGACAATATTTTACATAATTGAATCTTGCATACACCATACATATATATTACATTATCTATAGGATTGTTTAAGAATACATACATTCACAAAATATATTAATAGTAAGTAATTGTTATATGAAATGATAGTTTCACAACTGCTATAAATTTAAGTATCCCTTTATGCTTTGCTCAGTATCCATACATAGACAATATTTTACGTAATTAAATCTTGCATAATTAAATACTATGTTATATATAGCATTGTTTAATGATACATCGATCACAAATATATAGTAATAATAAATAATTGTTATGTGAAATAATAGTTTCATAAATTCTCTAAATTTAAGTATCCAATTATGCTTTTTCCAGTATCCATACATAGACAATAGTTTACGTAATTAAATCTTTCATTCACCATACATAAATATCATATTATCTATAGCACTGTTTAATGATACATACAATCACAAAAATATATTAATAACAAATAATTATTATGTGAAATGATAGTTTGAGAGATGCTCTAAATTTAAGTATCCAATATGCTTTGTCCAGTATCCATACATAGACAATGGTTTACATAATTAAATCTTGCATACACCATAAATAAATATTATATTATCTATAATATAATACTAATAAAAGCTAAGTATTCATCATAATAAAAGCAAAGTATTCCCTAACATTTTGTTTGGTATCTACAAATAAAATAGATTATGTATCTAGATTCTACATACAACACATATAAACAATATATATAACATTATTTAATAAGACATATAGTCACATAATATATTAATAGCTTTATTAGATGACACATAAATTCGCATCAAAATATATATGTATATATATAGTTTATATCAACTTAGCCTGGAAGAAAAAAGGGACATTAGCTTAATAATCGATAATATATTTAAATAATAAAAAATTGCAACGAACATACTTATGTTAAACATTTCAGTTAGGTAAATTATATATAAATATATACAAATACTATGTAAAAATTATAAAAAATAATTCAAATTCAAACCAAAATCAATTTCTTACAAATCTGGTAACCAAAATAACTTCAACGATATAACATAATAACAAAAATTAAACTACTCTCGTCAACATAAACTAAACATTCCAGCAAAAAAAAAAGTAACTTCACATAATAGCACTACGCCATAGATGGCCTATCGCCACCTCATGGGCATGGTGTTGCCTTCTCAGGTGTTGCAGTAGCTATGAAATTTTTGCCCTATCGCAACCTTGTAACCTTGGTGTTACCGTAGACATATATATGTGTTGCTGTAGCTATAAATAGGTGTTACACACTGCAAGCCTATATTGCCTTAGACTATTAATAAATAAAAAGATAAATTTCTTTGAAAATAAAAATTATACTTTAAGACTAATTAAAATTTAATAAAACCAAAAATAATATTTTATATAAACTATGTCTCCATTAAATAATTACTATATTTATTTTTGTTCAAATTTTCTTACAATATATAATTTTACTAATAAATTAAAATATATATATATAAAAATTTATTAAAACAAAAAGATATAATAAAAAGATAAATTTCTTTGAAAATAAAAATTATACTTCAAGAATAATTAAAATTTAATAAAACCAAAAAAATATTTTATATAAACTATGTCTCCATTAAATAAATACTATATTAATTTTTTTCAAAATTTTCTTACTATATATAATTTTATTAAAAAATTAAAAAATAATATATAAAAATTTATTAAAACAATAAAAGATATTTTATACAAAATATGTCTTAATTAAATAAATACTATTTTTATTTTATAAATACTATTTTTTTTTCAAAATTTTCATACAATATGTAATTTTATTAAAAATTAAAAAAATAATATAAGAAAATTAATAAATTTTGAATGAAATTATTAAAATTGTATAAGAAAAGAAATTTTAATATAAAACACAGAGATTGGGCGGGATCTTTAAGTAAGATACAATTCAGTAAATTGTTAGTTAACGAAGTGAAAACAACGGCAAAAAATTTCGAAAACAAATATCCCACCAAAACTGAAGTGAAAGCCAAGTGGCGGGGCTTTGAAAAAAAACCACCCAAAATATACCCAAAAATTTATACTTCAATTATAATTTTAACCCATTGTGAGAGATCATACTGCTTAATCTCGGGCCAGACTTAATAATATCTAATTAATATAGTCTAACCCTACTACGGTTCGATCCACTTTTACACAGTTCCTGTAACACCCCCAAAACCATCCGGGATATTACAGCGCCGTGGAACCCGCGCCGGAACCCATCAGGCTAAAAATCGTTTACAAAACCATTTCAAAAACGTTCGAAAAGCCAAAGAGGCCGATGACGGTAATATTTTGCAAATACTCAAATATTTTCGAAAGCATAATTTTGAAATACCGTCATAAAATACCATTTGAAAATACAAGGCGAAGTGCCAAATATCAACAGTTTAAAATATACGTTAAGCCCCAACTTAAACGTACAGATAAAATAATTTGGGAAAAAGAGTTTGACGAAAATAACCCAAGTTCGTAAAATGCCCAAAAGGCCATTTTAAAATACACACACGAGTTGGTAAAAATACCAAAGAGCTATTTTGAAATATACACACGCAGCGGATAAATGCAGTTCAAAATACACATTTGCAGCGGAAATAAAACAACCAGAAATAAATACTCAATACTCAAAAACATGCCACCACCAGTATCACATCGGGAAGCTCATCCCTTCACGACCGCTACTAGCTCGATCTCCGAGTACCTAAAAATAAAGCCCACGACGGGGTCAGCCACAATACTCAATAATGATATCGATCACATCATCATAAATAATTACATACCAATGTAATAATATTGTAAGAATACTACCAAAGTAATCTTACCGTCATACCTTACCAATCCATAACAATCCATACTAAATCAATCCTTGACATATTCCACATTTCGTATTCTCAAATGATGAAATGAATTCAAGAACAATCATCTCTACTGTATTCCAAAGATACCGACAATCCTCAAAACATCATCATAACTCATAAGTGTGGAAATAATCCAATCTGTGCAAATCCTGTCCATCGGATTACACAATCAAAACTCAACCTGGATAAACCAACAGTACACAACATATCTGTAGATCAACTACCATATGATAATGATAACAAATCCCGAAACATCGACATATAGTCCGAATTCTTATACGATCGATAACCAGATCAACCGATAAATCAACTGAGAATATCATCGACATGATAACTCCAATACGACCAATAAAGGATCACGATAACTGAGAATACCATCAACATGATAACTCCGACACGATCAACAAAGGATCAACGATAACCGAGAGTACCCTCAACATGGTAAACTCCCAACACGATCAACAAAGGATCAACAATAACCGAGAATACCCTCAACGAGGTAGACTCCAAATGATCAACAATAATGGATCTCAAGAAATAACTCTGACTATCGAACATACCCCTCGGGCGTATGAACAACCAGTCGCAAACCGTCGAACATATCCAATCATACATGGACTATGAACGACCCAACAATATGGCTCAAAAGATGGACGTCACAGTACGCCCGATCCGGAAATGTGTCCGTGCACAAGCCACCCCGGGTATCGATCAAATGCACGTGTGGTCTTGTACCTAATTAGCCTCACGAACTACGTCTCGTGTGCACGGTTCAATGCGGAAATATCCACGCATAACCATCATGTGCCCGGCTAAAAATCCTACACAATAACCAATCGGCACGCAGATATGACTCCAGATATGTCACGATGCAACATGACAACGAAACTCAAGAATTACATATCCAATAAGGATCAAAAGACTCATCGAAGTGAACAACGACAATCTGACAAAGAAAAGTCGACACGACTAATCAATATTCAAAACAACAATCCTGGGATCACAAACCCCAAAGGATAATCCATACGATCAACAATCTCAGACAACAGTTCTGGGATCAACATCCCTCGATGAGACGATCAACACAACCATTAATACCAACAATAGTCCTAGGATCAACATCCCTCAACGAACAACCAGTCCGAATCTCAATATATGAAGCCTCAACATACAACATATACAACAACTCAACATAACAATTATCTCATAACTGAACAATACATAAATTACCTCAAAGCCGAAGACAACATCCTTTCCACGAACAACATCCCTGAACGAATACACAGTTATACAAATAATCTCAAATAAGGTACCATCCATTCAATACCAATAACCTTTTGTCCCGATACTTATGTCATCACGATAACTATCCTCGATATCCGATATTCTATATCCTTGACCAAAAATAAATCACGCCTTCCTTGAACACAATTAAATCATATACCTTATGACTTATTACAACCAGAGCACGATATACAAACCATTATCCCGACAACTTACATTTCTAACAACATTGCTATACGAATTATAAATGAAATGAAAACGAAACCATTCATCAAATATTATAAACTGAACAAGTATAAACTTAGCTCGATACCGATACCACGAAGCCGTTACCAAAATCCATTGCCTTTGTCTACAAGCTCCTCAATCCCGACCAAAAGCAACCTACGAACTCTTCAACCTTGACCGCAACACAACGGCCATAATCAACGCTCAATTAACGCGACCTAATGCAATAATAAAATGACAACACATCCGATAATAATCAATAACCGGTATAACCAACCAATCAAACTCAACGGCTCAACAATACCTCGATCATTTACAAAACCGAACAATACAACTCAAACAATTACGAACTCATATCAACAATACAAGCCGAAATCCGATAAATCATAATTATCAATCAATAACCGATCAATAAACCCAACAGTTCCACAATATCTCGATTAAACACAGTCTTAAACAATCCAGTTCAAACCATCACGAATTCATAATCATAACACGAAAATACTACACTGTCTGCCTACTTAGCGCGCGTTAAACGCACAACGTAGCGTGCGCTAAGTTGTTCCCGTTAGCGTGCACTAGCCAGTAAGCTTAGCGTGCGCTAATGCTACACAGTTGCATGCATTCCAAGCATCGACTAACACTTTGCGACTACGAATCCGAATGAAAAGGAAATCATACTCCAAGATTAACAATAACTTTTCCAGATTCAATCTCATCATCATGATCCATATCTTATCATACGAACTCAATAACTACAATCAACATAATGTTTAGTTTCAATTATCTTATCTATGTTAATAATCAAACCAACATATATCCTTCCTCTTTGATGTGATATATATCCAAGAACACCAAGAATACCATGATTCCATAATCATGTTCATGACAACCATCATAATCCGATATGCTAACATGTAATTAATCACCTAAGCCATATATATACGTATATCATCTTAACATCAAATCCGAAATGAAGGGAGATATAAATCGACATATCTCCTGAACACCATTCAAAACCATACGAAACATATCAATATCCGCATACCAACAATAACATCAACGTTACTCAGTAAGGCATCTCTAATCATACTTATCAACTCATTAATATGATAATCATCATCTCAAGAACACCAATATTCAATCCCTAAAACGAAATCCAAAGTGAATATTAATTACCTCTTTGAAGAAAAGGATGGATTATCAAGATTGAATCCATTCCCAATCATTTCCAAGCTCCAAGTGTTGATAAGGACGCTCAACTCCCTCATAATCCAGTATTTGGAACCTCAAGACTCTCTCTATGAATTCCATTCCAAGAATCGTTAATAATTTCAAGAACAAAGCTTTGAATCCATGCTCTCCATCTTAATCTTGTTAAAGATCATCATCACAGAGTGTTTTAGGAACTCAAGTACCTCCCAAAGCTCTCTCTATCGAGTGAAAGGAAAGAAATGGACAAAATGCTTCATAACACCCGTCTGTCCCATTTTTATAAAGTGTATTACTAGCGTGCACTAAACCTTATGTTTAGCGTGCGCTATCGCAACCCAGAGGCCACTGTCTTACCTCGAACATGAGCTTACGTACGTAATGCCCATGCATTAGCATACGTAACTTACACTGTTTAGCGTACGCAAGTCCTTGCCTTTAGCGTGCGCTAATATCAGTTGACTTGCTACAGTCTACGTACCGCATGTGCCTCCACATGCCGATCTCACGAGGATAAGATTCCTTTTGACCGATCTACAATTAGCGTGCGCTAAGCCTCATGATTTAGCGTGCGCTAATACTTCAGGACAACAACCGTTGACTTACCAGAACGTGCGCCGAAAGCAGCCGGGTCCACACGCAGATTCCTTCCGATCTGACTACATTTAGCGTGCGCTACATTCTGTCTCTAGCGTGCGCTAACCATGAACGATAGCGTGCGCTATACTTGAACATTAGCGCGCGCTAATCAGGCTATACTTAGCCATTTCCAATTCTCCTCGTCCGTCTCGACATACCAAAATACGAACATACGGCATACTGAATACATGTACTGAATCCAATAACATTATCATACGATATACCCAATATCAAAAGTACGATGACCTGATACACGATATCCTCAAAATAATTGTCGAACCTCTACGACAGTTATACAAGTACCAATACAGCCGTCTCAGTTCTCAATTTATTTTATCCATACTATATAGACACCAAGCCATCCAGTATATCTTAGATAAAATAACGCGAAAAATTCATACTGAAAATTCGGGTATTACAGTTCCTCTCCTCCCGATCGCAAACCCTTCCTCCATCCTATGTCCTCCCGATCACAGAGCAGCCTCCAGACCTTTCCTCCATCCTCCGTCCTCCCGATTTCACAGCAACCGCCAGACCCTTCCTCTGTCCTCCGTCCTCCCGATCGCTCGGTTGACCAAGTGCCTCCGAGTTCAACCTTGCCCTGCCTCTCTCTCGTAGTCGCTACATCGCACACAGCGGGGTTCGGACTCGAAGGTAGAACCTTTCCCTTCCCCAACCTTTCACTTCCTCTCCCTCGCAGTGTTCTCAATTTTTACAGGTTGTGTTGCAATATTTTTTAGAAATGTTGGCTGAATCTCGGTAAAGGCTGAAATTCTTTCGTGATGTTCATAGAAATGTTGTTCCTTGCTTTCTATTTGTTAATATATTTTATTATATTATTTCTGTTGACATATTAAGAAAGGGGTACAATTTTTTTTGTCAGAATTTTTTACCTCAAACATGGATCTTTTAGAATTTCAGGTTCGTTTTCTTAGTGTTCCAATTTTAATTCTAAAAGAAATGGGGTTTCATGTGTTATGTGAATTCTGGAAATGGTTGGTTTAATGAAGTGTGTGTGTGTGTGTGTGTGTTCCGATTTCATGAATTAGTTTTTGTTTATTTTCGATTTTGATTTGACGAATTGGTGTTTTGTGTGTTTATTTTTGATTTTGATTTGATGACTTCTATTCTCTGTGTCTGTGTTAATATTGGATTTTGCATATAAGGTGATCAAATTATCTCTTATACACATATTTTCTCTTTGTTTTTGGATTTTGCATATAAGGTATGTATGCTGATGATGCTGATGTAAAGAAGTACCTTGGTGAGAAATATGGTGATATTTCTGCTTCAGAACTGAAAGGAAACGAAGAACTAAAGGAGGATCTCATGGGGTGTGATGTTAGCATGACTATTAGGCTTTAGATTGTTTATGGAAGATTGAGCATTCGGTCTCTGTGTTTTTTTTTTCCAGTTTTTTTAAGCTTTAGTTTCAGTTTTTCTTGGTTCATCTTATTTTGTGGGATTCATTTCAAAATTTTTGCGTTTAGACTGCGTGCATCATATAACAATTGGACCAAGGTAATTTAATCTACAGGTTCACCTCCCAATTCAAACACGAGTAGAAAATACCTAAGGGATCGATCATTGACCTGTCGAAGGAGCGAGGCTATGTTCTTCGCACAATGAGTAACACACACACACACACACATATATATATATATAATATTTGCTTCCGAATGTCCTTTTAATCTACTTTTACATATGTGACCGGACAAATCTTCTTGGTGAATCAAAAGAGGTAGGCACCCTATTGTGTCTCTCCTCGTATACATTGTTCTATAGTAGGACCATGCACTTAGTTAGTAATTCATACAATATTCTAATTTTGATCTGTTATTTTATTTTTAATTCACTGGAAATAACAGATATAGCGTGTATGTTGATAAGTATTATAACAAACATATGTGTTGGCGGAGTTATAATCGGGATATTTTCTTGTTCCTGTACTTCCTTCTCATCATCATCATCTCAGCATTCACTTCATTCAAGATACACAATGACAAGCCACCATTATCTGGGAAGTCAATCATGTATCTAAACAGGCATCAAATTGAGGAGTGGAAAGGCTGGATGCAAGTAATATTGGGATCGAAAATTTATTTTTCAGTTTATATTTATGTTGAACTGGCGCACTGATGCATCCTTCTTATTGGTAGTTTTATATAGTCAGTGAGCGGATATAGTAGTAGCACTATGAGCATTTGATGGTGCCCGTGCTCTCCTTTGGCCCGCTGTACATGAGATAACTAGCGAGATGTAACACCCCGAGATATTCGGAATAATTACAGCGCCGTAAACCCTTTAAGTAAGGATTTACAAGGCTAAATAAAAGAAATGCAAATATAATTCAACCTTACAACTGAAGTTCAAAATACAGAACTGGTTCAACAGATCCAAAGAGTTAACTTATACAACCACATCGAAATGACATTATTAAAACACACGTACTCGAGTACTAAAGTGAACCAAGAAGACAAATCATAATAACCATAAACATCAACCACATCATTGAGCCATTTCATCGTCCTGTCGGTACTGTGGTTGCTTCCCCGCTCCTCGGCTACCTGAACATCAAAACAATGTACACCCCCGAAGGGGTTAGCAAAACAATGCTAGTACAAGTATCATAATACATAAATCATCAGTGCATCATAAATCATGCGAAACGGACTTCCGTCATCAGAATCCAACGATGTGAATCCTCATGATTCCATCAACACATTACATGGTAATCCAGCGATCCAGCGCCCTTGGTATAGATCCCCATGATGATCCCGTCGGACCAACGCATGGTGGAAAACCCGTCCAGCGATCGAGCGCCCTCAGCATAGATCCCCATGATGATCCCGTCGGACCAACGCATGGTGGACATTCGATCCAGCGCCCTCAGCATAGATCCTCATGACCCCCTCGGATCATTTATACCATAACCAATCAATTATGCATACATCTATGCATTTCAATATGTTCATCAATACGAACAATTAACAACGAATATCACGAGAAATTAAAGAAATAAATCTCATATTCGACAACATGAACAAAACCAGATGCATGATCAAAATTCCAATATAAATCAAACTCAACATATGATACTTGCCTCGAAAACGGCAAGAATGGAAATACTCCAACAAATGACACGCGTCCGTATGTCACCGCCCCTCGATCGTCCCCTATGCAAGGCTCGGACCTAAGAAATAATAAAGAATTCCTCTCAAGTCGTACGAATGTATAACAATCCGGTTTATGGCCGCAAGTTCTAAAAATGAATTCTGCATGAACGACTTAGCGTGCGCTACGTACTCTACGTAACGTGCGCTAAGCCTGCCTGTTAACGTACGCAAATGACCAAGTCGAGCGTACGCTAGCCGTATCGACAAATTCTCTCTCGATCGCCCGACCGTCTCCGCCTGATGACATAACGTACGTTACGTACCAAACGTAGCGTACATTATTCATTCCCGATAGCGCACGTTAATACGCCTATCTTAGCGTGCGCTAACTGTGCATGGCAGTTTACTACTGGGCAGAAAACTTGAGCTAAATGTGATGAAACTCATGAAATCTTCAGTGTTAATTCATGCCATCTCCGTGCATATCATGCTCATACGGTTTGTGAAAGATCCATACGTATTAAATGTCTATGAGATACAAGGATACGTATAATCATCACAACACCATAATTCATCTTTGATCTTCAAGAAATATCCTAAGTCCAATCCATTTCATGTCCCAAAACGTATTATTCCTTACGTAAAACATAAGAACTAGGTAATCTCCATATACTGGTCATAATCGGTTTTGAAGATACATGAATATGCTTAGGAGTCCATATACTAAAAAGGTTCAATGGATTATACGATGAATAAGTGCCGAAACGTCAAAAATATCCTTCTAACACATGATGATTGACTACTAACGAATTTAACTGACTAGATAATCAAGATCAAAACGTCCTTCAGAATATTATTGATATTGGTGAAGAATCACCTACCTCAAAGTAGTGAAGAACAGGAAGGAACTAGAAGAAATCCAACACCGAAGGCTTGAACACCAATCTCCAATGATCTACAATCTTCAACTCGAGCTAGGATGCTGATATGAAGGGTTTAAGATGAAGAGAGTGACTCTCTAAGTCCAAGAATTCGGATGTGGGAGTGAAAAGACTGAAAATACGAAAAGGGATGTTGTCCTATTTATAGAAAGTGGTTATTAGCGCGCGCTAGTCCATATTCATAGCATGCGCTAACGGCTTACTGACTTCACTGTACTCAGCGTTTAGCATGCGCTATCCTCATATTGTTAGCGTGCGCTACCGCGTTGACTTGGCTTTTCCCGAAAGTCGTCCAGGTTCATCCCGACACAATCCGACCAAGATCCACAGCCTGATCTCACCTACCAACATGTCTCAATCATGCTGACTACGTATAGCGCGCGCTAGGGTTCATATATAGCGTGCGCTACTACTCAAATTAGCATACGCTACGCCTAGTCGATAGCGTGCGCTACACGTGCAAAATCACAATATTGAATGAAATCATGCAATCATGCGCTCAACAACACCGGATCATGAAATACGGAGAATAATAATCAGATCAAAATGCAACAATTACAATATCACAAGGTTCAATTACATATCAGAAATCTCGGGTATTACATGAGAAACATGTTTTCTTGCTTAAACAGATGTATCTCATGTTTCAGCTTATAGAACTGTGTAGAAAAGTTATCTTTTGAAGAATATGTGTCCCTAACTACCTCCCACATATCCTTAGAGCAAACATGAACCCATTGCTTATTTCAGGCTCCCTTGATTTCAGCAGTAGAGACATAACATTAGCATTATTGGAGCACCAAATTCTAAACTTAGGGTCTTTCTTATCAGGAATATCCACATCTCCCGCAATGTAATCATAGTAAGTATGTACAGTTAAACTAATTAGTGCAGAATGAGGCAACTTCACAGTCGTAATGTTTTGGCCATCTGAAAATAGGTCGAGCCCCTTCCTTCTGGAACAATGTTACCAGACTCTTTGGAGTTGGTTGAGTCAGCCATTTTATCAAGCACCGAAAATTTTTTCTCAATAAAACAACAAATAAATTCTTCTCGACAACAATAGTATACACACACTAATGCAACAACTATAATCCCCAGAAAAAATGAGAATGAACCAACACATACCAGATCTGGAAGAACTGTAGAAACGGACCCAGACAATGTTGATGCAGAACCCAACCCAATGTAATGATGATGGCATGCCGACTAGAAACAAACTCCAGAAATGGGTGGGGAGCGAACAGAAACGCGTTGTTGTGCAATGATTAACTCTCCTTCCCTAACACTTGCACACTTCTCTCCTATACCATGTTAGAATGTAGCATGTAGGTATTCATGCTGGGAGATGAAGAGAGAGTTGGTAGGAAATGTGGTGGAATGAATTAATCAACCTTAATCGTCCACCTTTTTTTATCATCTACAATGTAACTTACAATGTTTAGATTTTTAAGCCTAAACTATACATAGTAACCTATATAACCCTATTATTACATTAGTCTCAACAACTTGGTGAAATATTTGAATACTAGTTGGCTATAGAAGTACTCTGAACCGCACTTCTATGAGGACATGAATGAACTCTGCTGATTGATTGAATATTTCAACTTATATTTGAATCATGCAACTTGAAAAGCTGCTTCTAAGAATAATGCATCCTTCAGATATCTTTTGATGTATCTTTTTTTGCAGATGAGTTTTGGTTGATTTTACTCTTGAGATCAGTTGAATGACTGCTCCATCTAAAAACTTAAAGGCTTTTAATCATGGTTGTTATGACGTCGAGTCGAGTCGATGGGTGTCCGGCATGGCGAGTCGTGGATGTAATACTCGGACTTTCAGTATAAATTTTTCGCATATTTTATCTGAGATATATTGTATAGTTTGGTATCTATACACTATGGATAAAATAAATTTAGGACTGAGACAGTTATACTTGTGTAATTGACGCGTTTTGATTGACAGTAATATTGAGGATATGTTGTATCAGATTGAACTGATTTGGATGTCAGGTATATCGTATGCGAATATTTTTGGGTTGAGTATATATGTATTCAGTATGCCGTATGTTTGTATTATGTATGTCGAGACGTCGGATAGGAACAGTTGAATTTTTGGCTAAGTATAAAATCCATTATGTACGTTAAGCCTTGGAGCTTATGTACGTAAAATGTGTTAGCTTACGTACGTTATATAGTGTACATAACATACGTAACAAGAGGAATCACACTTGTGCCCGACAGGTGGGACCAGTGGTCGGCGCCTTTCGGCGAAGAACGTGCATGGGCAGGCCAACTACGTATTACGTATGCTATACAGGGTGTATTACATACGTAATATGAGGTTTTACTGTAGCAAGTCAACGTACATATTACATACGTTATGGAGGAAATGTTACGTACGTAAGGAAGTTCACAAAATAGGTCAGTTAACTCTGGACTGCCATTACGTACGCTATCAAGGTAAGATAGCGCATGTAATAGGTTGTTACTTACGTTAACAAGGACATGTTATGTATGTAACGAACAGAAATGTTTTATAAAAGAACGCCCGTCTTTCATTTCCCTTGGACATTTCATTTCATTTTTCGTCTCCAAACACTGAGAGAGGGGGATTTTGGCCTTCTTAAGTCGATTTTGAGCTTGAGAGCTTGAATTTGAGACGTGGATATGTAGATGTTGATGATTCTTGAAGAGTTTGCTAGTGCTTTTCATCTTCTAAGAGGTATGTTGGATAATCCCTTCTTGAATTTCTGATTTTTGATGTTGTTGTTGATGAATGATTCGTATGAAGATGATTATGATCTTGTTATTACGATTATTGAATATATATGAATTATATGTTGAAGGAAGATGGTGATATGATGGTTTGTATCTTGATTATGTTGGTTATGATTATGGAATCCTAGAGTTCTTGATGTTCTTGGTAGTATTGTTGCGATTTTTGATGTTAGAAAAATCGTATGTTGAAGAACATGATGATATACACCTTGAATTATGATTAAGGATTGTTTAGATGTTAGAAAACATCGGATTATGTTGTTTTGTGGATTATGAATGCGAATTCGGATAATTCGTGTTCTTGAAGAACTCGGGAGTTATACATGTCATGATTGTTGGGAAGATTCGGATAATTAGATTGTGATTCTTCATGATAATAATTGGTAAATTGTTTCTTACGAATTTACTAGTATAACAAGAAGAAGTCTTGTTGATTCTAATTTAGAATTGAAGTTGGAATCGAATATATTATGAAATCCTTAATATCAAGATGGATTGATCATTGAATTGATGAATGTGCTTCAGTGGTGATGGTGTTTTGGGTATGAATATGGAATATTCATATCTATAATTAAGTTATGTATTTTGGTATAATATTTGTATAGGAATACGAATATGATTAAGGGTTTGATGAGATTATGATTCACTTTTGAGTTTGAAAATTCATACATATTGAACAGGTGTTCAAATCGAATGTTTGAGTTATTTGAAACTCTTGGAATATGGTTATCTATGATGTTGAATTAATCGGATCGTCCGGATTGATGATGATAATCGGTAATTGGTTTATAGTATGAATTTACAAGGAGGAAACTTGTATCCGTATTTAAGATTGAATTTGGAAATGGTAATGTTAGACCCTTGTTGGGTTAAATTGATTATTGATATGATCTTCGGATTGTGGAATCGTATTGTGGTTTTGAATTCGTGTTTGATTGGTTCGGGTTGTTTAGATATGTGTTTAATTGGGATATCGTTGAATCGTTGAGTTTGTTGGTTGGGTATGTCGGTTATTGATTGTTATCGGATTGTTGTTGATTGATTATTGCAACAGGTTGAGATGTTTGATCGTTGTTTGTGACCGTTGTGTTGCGGTTGAGGTTGAAGAGTTCGTAGATTGCTTTTGGTCGGGGCTGAGGAGCTCGTAGACGAAGGCAATGGATTTTGGGTAACGGCATCATGGTATTGGTATCGAGGCAAGTTTATACTTGTTCAGTTTATAATATTTCATGAATGGTTTCGTTTTCATTTCATTTATAATTCGTATAACAATGTTGTTAGAAATGTAAGTTGTCGGGATAATGGTTTTTATATCGTGCTCTGGTTGTATTAAATCATAAGGTATATGATTTAATTGTGTTCAGGGAAGACGTGAGTTATCTTCGGTCAAGAATATAGAAAATCTAATATCAAGGATAGTTATCGTGACGACATAAGTATCGGGATAAAGGTTTTTGGTATTGAATGGATGGTACTTTATTTGAGATTATTTGTATAACTGTGTATTCGTTCAGGAATGTTCGTGGAAAGGATGTTGTGTTCGTTGAGGGATGTTGACCCCAGGACTATTGTTGGTATTAATGGTTGTGTTGATCATCTCATTGGGGGATGTTGATGGATATGGTCCTCGGCTTTGAGGTAATCTAAGCATTTGTTCAGTCATGTGGATAATTAGTATGTTGAGTTGTTGTATATGTTGAGGTTTCATGTAATGAGTTTCGTATCTGTTATTCGTTGAGGGATGTTGATCCCAGGACTGTTGTATTGAGATCGTAGATTGTGTTGGTCATTCATTTAGGGATGATGATCCCAGTATTGATGTTTTAGATATTGATTAGTCGTGTCGAGTTTTCATTGTCAGTTGTTGTTCACTTCGGTGAGTCTTTTGATCCTTATTGGATATGTGTTTCTTTGAGTTTCGTTGTCATGTTGCATCGTGACATATCTGGAGTCATATCTGCGTGCCGATTGGTTATTGTGTAGGATTTTTAGCCGGGCACATGATGGTTATGTGTTGATATTTCCACATTGAACCGTGCACACGAGACGTAGTTCGTGAGGCTAATTAGGTACAAGACCACATGTGTATTTGATCGATACCCGGGGTGGCTTGTTTACGGACACATTTCCGGATCGGGCGTACTATGACTTCCATCTTTGAGCCATATTGTTTGGTCGTTCATCCTCCATTTATGGTTGGGTATGTTCGACGGTTTGTGACTGATTGTTCATATGCCCGAGGGGTATGTTCGACAGTCGGAGTTATTTCTTTGAGATCCATTATTGTTGATCATTTGGAGTTTACCTTGTTGATGGTATTCTCGATTATTGTTGGTCCTTTATTGATCATTTGGAGTTTACTTTGTTGATGGTATTCTCGGTTATTGTTGATCCTTTGTTGATCGTGTCGGAGTTATCATGTTGATGGTACTCTCGGTAATCGTTGATCCTTTGTTGGTCGTATTGGAGTTATCATGTCGATGATATTCTCAGTTGATGTATTGGTTGATCATTGTTATTGATCGTATGAGCATTCGGACTGTACATCGATGTTTCGGGATTTGTATCCATTATCATGTGGTAGTTTATCTACGGATATGTTGTATGAGTTATGATGATGTTTTGAGGATAGTTGGTATTTTTGGAATTCAATATAGATAATTGTTGTTAAGTTCATTTCGTCATTCGAGGATGCGAAATGTAGATTATGATAAGGATTGGATTGTTATGGATTGGTAAGGTTATTACGATAAGATTACTTTGGTAGTATTCTTACTATATTATTACATTGGTATGTAATTATTTATGATGATGTGATTGATATCATTGTTGAGTATTATGGCTGACCCCGTCGTGGGCTTTATTTTTAGGTACTCGGAGATCGAGCTAGTAGCGGTCGTGAAGGGGTGAGCTTCCCGGGTGATACTGGTCGTGGCATGTTTTTTAGTATTAAGTATTTCTCTTCTGGTTGTTTTATTCCGCTGCAAATGTGTATTTTGAACTGCATTTATCCGCTGCGTGTGTATATTTCAAAAGGGCTTTGCGGTATCTTTATCCGCTGTGTGTGTGTATTTTAAAAGGGCTTTTTGGCACTTTGCGAACTTGAGTTATTTCGTTAAACCTTTTCCTAAACTATTTTATCGGTACGTTTAAGTGGTGGCTTAACGTACATTTTAAACTGTTGAGATTTGGCACTTCGCCTTGTATTTTCAAATGGTGTTTTATGACGGTGTTTGAGAACTATGCGTTTTAAAATATTTGAGTATTTAAAATATTACCGTCATTGGCCTTTTGACATTTTTAACGTTTTTGAAATGGTTTTGTAAACGGTTTTTAGCCTGGTGGGTTCCGGTGCGGGCCCACAGCGCTGTAATATCCCGGATGGTTTTGGGGGTGTTACAGAAGATGGTATCGGAGCTTGGGTTTTGTGAAACCCAGGCGTGTGTGTTATGTGGCTCTTCCAGTACGGTAGTAGCGTGATTTTTGAAAATGAGTTTTTATGACTTTTGAGTCGAATCGATTTTTGGAGTTTCCAAAATTTTTGAGATTCTTTTCAAATTGCTACATGTGATATTGGTGCGTGTTAATTGTGTTGAGACTTCGTGTGGGAGTCGTGTGCTAGTATCACGGGAGATCACCGGCTTCACGCACCTGTAAGTATACTGTTTTGTTTATTCGCTTGTGGCGAGATTGATTGCTTTTGTGATGAGTTGGAAATTTTGGATTGATCTGTTGTTGGTGACAGGTTGCAAGTTTCGAGGACGAAACTTGTTTTAAGGGGGGTAGTATGTAATACCCGGACTTTCAGTATAAATTTTTCGCATATTTTATCTGAGATATATTGTATAGTTTGGTATCTATACACTATGGATAAAATAAATTGAGGAACGAGACAGTTATACTTGTGTAATTTACGCATTTTGATTGACAGTTATATTGAGGATATGTTGTATTAGATTGAACTGATTTGGATGTCAGGTATATCGTATGAGAATATTTTTGGGTTGAGTATATATGTATTCAGTATGCCGTATGTTTGTATTATGTATGTCGAGACGCCGAATAGGAACAGTTGAATTTTTGGCTAAGTATAAAATCCATTACGTACGTTAAGCCTTGGACCTTACGTACGTAAAATGTGTTAGCTTACGTACGTTATATCATGTACATAACGTACGTAACAAGAGGAATCAGACTTGTGCCCGACAGGTGGGACCCGTGGTCAGCGCCTTTCGGCGAAGAACGTGCATGGGCAGGTCAACTATGTATTACGTACGGTATACAGGGTGTATTACGTACGTAATATGAGGTTTTACTGTAGCAAGTCAACGTACATATTACGTACGTTATGGAGGAAATGTTACGTACGTAAGGAAGTTCACAAAATAGGTAAGTTAACTCTGGACTGCCATTACGTACGCTATCAGGGTAAGATAGCGCATGTAATAGGTTGTTACGTACGTTAACAAGGACATGTTACATACGTAACGAACAGAAATGTTTTATAAGAGAACGCCCGTCTTTTATTTCCCTTGGACATTTCATTTCATTTTTCGTCTCCAAACACTGAGAGAGGGGGATTTTGGCCTTCTTAAGTCGATTTTGAGCTTGAGAGCTTGGATTTGAGACTTGGATATGAAGATGTTGATGATTCTTGAAGAGTTTGCTAGTGCTTTTTATCTTCTAAGAGGTATGTTGGATAATCCCTTCTTGAATTTCGGATTTTTGATGTTGTTGATGAATGATTCGTATGAAGATGATTATGATCTTGTTATTACGATTCTTGAAGATATATGAATTATATGTTGAAGGAAGATGATGATATGAAGGTTTGTATCTTGATTATGTTGGTTATGATTATGGAATCCTAGAGTTCTTGATGTTCTTGGTAGTATTGTTGCGATTTTTGATGTTAGGAAAATCGTATGTTGAAGAACATGATGATATACACCTTGAATTATGATTAAGGATTGTTTAGATGTTAGAAAACATCGGATTATGTTGTTTTATGGATTATGAACGCGAATTCGGATAATTCGTGTTCTTGAAGAACTCGTGAGTTATACATGTCATGATTGTTGGGAAGATTTCGGATAATTGGATTGTGATTCTTCATGATAATAATTGGTAAATTGTTTCTTAGGAATTTACTAGTATAACAAGAAGGAGTCTTGTTGATTCTAATTTAGAATTGAAGTCGGAATCGAATATGTTATGAAATCCTTAATATCAAGATGGATTGATCATTGAATTGATGAATGTGCTTAAGCGGTGATGGTGTTTTGGGTATGACTATGGAATATTCATATTGTAATATCCGCAATTTCGGATTTCCGGTAATTTTCATTTTTCGGCGGAGGTCCGTTTCGACGACTCGCTTTTGACCGTTTCGTCATTCTGAGAATATTTAATTCTACACTTTTTGTCATCCGAGTTCGTTTCGGTATCGTTTTGTTGAGTTTCGTGTTCTTAAATGACTTTTCCGCACTTGAGTTCGATTCTCGCGAATCTCGTCCGAAACTGTTGTTTCGAGTTTCTCGGAAGTCCATTTAATGTTATTATTCATGTTGTAAGATTCGGTTTGGTGTTTCGATCGTGTATCAGGTATTTCGGACGTTTTGGGCCATTTTCGTAATTTCCCAAAGTTTGGGGTAATTACTTTCGTTGTCGAATTTCGAGCCCTCGGGTGGTCGGAATCGGGTGTTCTCTTAGTATTCGGATTCGTCATTGCGAGTACTTCGTAATCGTGTTTTCGGTTTACGTTCAGGTCGGAGTTTCGGGATTTTTCGGACCGTCGGATCGACCGAGGCACAGTTGGCCGCTGGCCGAGTAACGGCCGTAATGGCCCGGCAGTAACGGCCGTAATGCCGGTTACGTACGTAACAGCCTTCCGGTTACGTACGTAACATGTCCGGCAGAATCGTCCAGAGAGTTCGGCCTTGGCCGATTACGTACGTAGGCCTTGGCCGATTACGTACGTAAGCGGCCGGCCAGGGTCGGCTATTTAAGGGCCTGGACCGAGTCATCCGGCCATTTTCACCCTTTTTCTTCGTTTCTTCGCGTTTCTTCGTCAATAATGGATGGATTTGGATGGATATGACATAGAGCAACATGTTTTGGAAGTTGTAATCATTGATTAACATCATCTTCCACCCGGATCGAAGGTAAGAACACCTAAACTTTTGGTTTTTGGATGTTCTTGAGGTTTCTTGGTGTTTTGGCCGATTTGCTTCGTTTTGATTCATATTATTGTTAGAACTTGATTGTAAACTCGTAATCATTCAATACCCTTGAAGTTTTGTGGAACGAATTTGAGTATTTCTTTGAATAATCGATTAAATTGGCCTATGCCCTCAAAGTGTCCGATAAAATGCTTCAATGGGTAGAACTTGGGAAGTTCCATACGTTTTCGTAGAATTGTGATTGAATTGATATCGTTGTGACTTAGGAACGAATTCTTGTGAAGAACTCGAGTCGGAACCCTTCCGTTCGTTGCCTTCTTTGGGGTCCGAGCTTCCCGGTCGAACCGTGTTCTTCGGAGCGTTCGGTAGCGGTTATTAAGGCAAGTATCTTACTATACGACTTGTATCTTGCGACTAGTAATCACATATGAGATTTATGAAGATTTTTCTTGTCTTCATAAATATGTTCCGTTTGAGTTGTTTGTGCTTTCCGAAATTTGAAGGCTTTGTGATAATAGTGTTATATTGGTATACGTGTTAGCTGATGTGCAATGTATTGTGTACCGAACGTGTGTTCTGTTGGTTGTGTGTTGTTGATTGATGATAGTTGTTGAGAGTGTTTAGATTGTGTTATGTACGTGTGATGTACGATTTTGTGGTGATCAACGTGATTGACTAACTGTGCTCATTGTTGTATGTAATGTGAATGCGAATGTGATGTGCTGGAACGCTAAGTTCACTCGTGCGGGTTCGACGGGGCCTACGAGGATTCATGGCACAGGTCCATGGGATCGGAACTTAGTGTGTGGTGCTGAGGTCCAATCGTGCGGGTCTGACGAGGCCTACGATGATTCATGGCACAGGTCCATTGAGTCAGGACACAGTACGTCCAACCGTGCGGGTTCGACGGAACCTACGATGACACGTGACACAGGTTCACGGGGTCGGGACTGTTTGTTGTGATTGTTGTGTTTACTCAATCCGTGTGGGTTGTTGAACCTACGGAGACTCGTGGCAAGCGATCATGGAGTCATGAGCATGATTGATTGTTGTGATTGTTGTGATTGGTTACGTCCGTGCGGGTTGTTGAACCTACGGAGACACGTGACAGGGGATCACGGTGTCATGAACCATGTTTTGTAAATCAAACTTTTTGTAAGAAAGTCTTAAGAAAGAATGTTGGGCCGAGCCCCACGAGATTTATGGAAATGTTTCCGATATTGTAAACTGTTGAATCATGAAACAAGTTTTGGGTTAAGGCCCTTAAGTTTTTCGAAAGGTTTTGTGAATCAGGACTTGAGGTCTTAAGGTTTTGAAATTCTAAAAATTCCCGAGATGATAATTTTATTTTCGAATGCTTCATAGCTTATCTTCCCTTGTGAAAATTGTTGTTGCCCAAAATATCTATCCGAAGATTAAATACTGCTGGAGACGGACAACAAACAACAATTGCGGGAGCACTTCCGAGAGAAGGTAAATAATACAAGATTTGCCGGGTTTGTTAGGCCCGGGCTTGAATGCTCTCGCGAGATGATATTAATACGAATATTCATGGATACAAGTATTAATGAGAGAAATCTAAATACAATGAGTGTAAAAAGACTCTGTTAATCCGGCTCTTGAGCGAAGCTCGGTGTTCTTCGTCCCTTCCAATCGTCTTCTTGATGAGAGAGGCCGGGAGAAGTAAGACCGAATGATAGCTATTGCCAAGAGTTGGAGATAGCCAAGTGCTTGATGTTGTTTCTGTATTGTGTGCTCAAATCGCGATATTGCAGAAGAAGTGGCCGAGTGCAGGGTGACTTGTTTATATAGGGAAAGCCAGGTCTTGTCCTTAGGCGGGCGATCGCCTTCCGGCCATTATAATAATGTGGCGATCGTCTGCCGGCCAATACTATAATGGGGCGACCTCCTGGGCTGTCGGGCTAAAGTCCAAGGAAGAGGCTGGCGCCAGCTGGGTGGTCCAATAAGGAGCCAGCACGCGTCCGGAGTCAGTCAACATGCGGCCCTACTGACAGCTTTCGGCAGAATCAATGGTCACATGCGGCCCTACTGACAAGTTTCGGCGGCTTGTCTGCTGGTGGAGAGATTCTGCCAGGCTGTGGTCAATGGCCCGTGATTCGCGGATCTTGTCTTGGCCCTTGCACGTGGTGCCAGTCTTGAGGCTCGGCCTTTGCCGACTGGATGGCCATCGGCGCTGATCGACATGAGGCGGTCGTCTCTAGCTAGTCATCAGAGATCGCCATCGGCCAGTTGCTGGGGGTCGGCATTGGTCGGTCACCAAGGGTCGATCGGCAGATGCCGAGAGATGATCGTCTTCAGTCGGTCGCCAGGAGTCGGTCGCCGAGTACCGAGAGGCGATCGTCTCCAGGAGTCGGTCGCCGAGTACCGAGCGGCGATCGTATTGATGTCGATCGCTCGGCACCGGGATTCGTCCTGGGACCTTCGGTTGGCCAGTCTAGCTTGTCCGCTGGGTAAAGGCTCGGTCGCCTGGTCGCTGGTCGGCAGATCTGCCTCGGCCGCTCGGCAGTGACTCGGTCGCCCGATCTCCGAGGTGATCGCCGGTCGGAAGGTGTTAATTCTTGACACAACAATTGCCCCCCAGCTTGCTCCTATGTTGAAGACATGGGGCGAGGTGGTTCTTTGCTGGTGATCGTGTATGGATGAGGACGGGCGATCTGAGCTGACTTAGGATTCGGACTTGGGCTATCATGGTCGATTGGCTAGCTATCTTTCGGTCTTGTACCTGCAAAAACAACATTGGCCGATTCCCCACGGAAACTTGGTGGTTTCGCTTTGTTTGAGAAATCGTGCACAGCCGCGGAGATCGATGGACCGACTCCATGACCGTGTCTTGGTGCGCGAAGACATTGAGTGTCTCGTGACTCACTTTATTATGAGGGTCCTCTGTTAGGCTGCGCCTCGCCTCGTATTTAAACGAAGGGCGTGCGGTCTCGGTCTAGAGGAGTCCTTGCGCGGCGCGTCGGATGAATCAACTCCACGCCCGCGGCTTGTTAGCTCTGCTTCCACCTCGGCCACCATGGAGATGGCCGACCTCGGCGGTGTGCGTTGAGACGGGGTTGTGGCATGGGTCCACTGACACGTTGGAGAGCCCTCGGACTACGCCGGCCTCGTATTTAAACGAAGGCGGCGATCTCGGCCGAAAGGGACCTTGCATGGCAAGCGGCGGTTCCATCGTTGCCGGGACCATGGCTTTATGATGTGCGGTGGAGGCGATCTTATGCCTTAGTCCGTCATGTTAGATGCCGGATCGTAAATGGCGATCGTGTCCGCGATTGCCGATGATGTATCGTGATGATCGGCGATCGGGCCAAGATCGCGATCGCTGCTCGGGCACTCGATCGCTTTATTCGTAGGTCGATATCGGCGATCGGGCAGAGTTAGTCCTCATTTAAAATGGTGGATGTGGCGGTGACCGAGTCCTCCCAAGATCGCCGGATAGTAGCGATCGGGCTGGGAGACTTGAGGTCGTCGCGCGGGCGCCGATCGCTCTACTCCTAGGCTAAGGAGAAACCTTTGCCTGGACAGGAAATCTGCGGCTCTAGCCCGGAAGGCTGCGTAGGTCGTCGGTAGGGTCTTCGTGAGATGCCTGAACATAGGCGAGAAGCCCTGAAAACCTCCTAGGACCGCGTAGAGGGCGGTCTCATCGCTTACGGGCTCGCCGTTGAGGATGATCACGTCTACCCGGTCGATGTAGTCCGAGTCGGACTCCTCTTCTCCCTGCTTGATTTGCATCATGCGAAAGCGACCTTCTGGCCGGACGACCCTGGTGGCGAAGTGTTCCGTGAAGACGTGCGCCAGCTCGTTAAAGGAGCCAATGGACCGAGGTGGCAATGAGGTGTACCATCGGTGGGCGAGGTCGTCCAGTGTCAGAGGGAACATTCGGCACCTGGTCGCGTCAGATGCCCCACACCCGGTCATGTAGATGTTGAACTTGTGCAGGTGTGTTTGGGGGTCCGATCGCCCCTGGTACACGGGTGTCTGTGGGGGAGCGATCCTGTGCTGCACGGGGGCGAGCTCGATGTCGATCGCGAGCGGCTCGCTCGGCTCGGCGATCGTCTTTATGGCGCCTGCCCCGGACTGCAGGAGCGCTTTCACGTCGTCAATCTGACGTTGCAATGCGGCAATCGCCGCGGCTCGGCTGCTTGCTGATCGGCTTTGGGAGCGGGAGCCGAGGCGATCGTGTACCGATCTCCGGATTCCACTGCTGCCGACCTCGGAAATTTGGCGAGCGGGAGCCAGACGGCTGGGCTGCCTTCTGGGAGCCGGGTAGGCCGAGCTCCTGGTGACGGACTCAAACTCCGTCGTCTCGTAGCCGGGCCGGATCGCCTTGCCGCTGTGTCGGGTCGCTGCCCAGGCGATCAAAGACAGAGGTGCCCCGGCTGCCGAGCACCTCTTCATGCGGACGGGAGCCTCCTGGCGATCGCTCGTCCAGTAACGCCTTGAGCTTCCGCTTGGACTTCCGGCGGGAGACCGATGGGGTGATAGCAGGAGGCGCGTCGAGAGCACTCCGTCGCTCCTGAAGGGCGGCTATGGCCTCTTCGATCTGTTCATTGGTTCGGAACTGATCGAGCGAGAGGCTCGGGCCGCCGTCCCGGGAAGGGATCGGGCGTCTCTGACCGTGGCGGCTGCCTTCCACCATCGGTTGCGGCTCGGACTGGGACGGAATAGGGGGTCTGGCCGGCTGGTCAACGGCCTTCTTCGACGCGGAGGCGGAAGACATGATTTCTGAAGGATTTCTTTGAAGTGTAGTGAGTGTCACTTCAAGTATCTGCCCCGAGAACAGTGAGTGTTCTTCGGGACGGTAGGTGTAAAAAATCGAGGGTTGGATCCCCTTCCTCTAGCGCCAATTGTTACTGAGACCGGCCAATGGCAATGGGTGACAGATTTGAATCGAGATTAGCTTGTCTACTTTTCCGCCCTATAGGAAGATTAGCTTCACAGGTTACTTTTTTCGGCTTCCGTCCAGAGATCTAAAAACATACGATAATCGGGTGAAGCAAAGTAAAGTTCACAGCTTCTGGTGGAGTCTTCTCTAAAGCGATCAAAGGTGTTCCCTAAACCAAGCCTTTCCTTCTCTTCTTATAGCATAGCCCTTGCTTGGGCAAGGAAAGGTTCTAAGAAGAAGGGAGCCAAGACGAATTTCTAATTTCATTACCACCAGCAAGACCACTAACTAGTGACAAACCAACTTTTGCTATACAAATAAATTGTATTTCATTAAATAATTATAGAAAAAAAAAGGTATAGCAAAAGTTTCAAGATCTATATATTGGTTTTAAATTAAAAGATATATACATTGGTTTTTTTTACTTAGTCAGGAGTTATTGTCTATTTTATGTTTTCATGATTTTGGGGCCCCCAAGCTAGATTGGGTGCCCCCAACTCCACAAATTACCTAGTCTATTCTCTATCCGGCTCCTAGTTCTCATTTTTGTTATCATTTTTGTTATCATTTTTTGTTTAGTTGATGTACCAAGATTAAAATAAAAAAGAAAGAAGAGAAAAGCCCCACCGATCGAGACCCAAGATCCCAGCTGGTGGTGGTACCTGTCGATTAGAGATCTTTATTCTCTCTATAAGGTTGTCAGCATATATATATGTATTTCAACCTTCAGCATCGTATCAGCATTGGCTCAATGACTTATTTCAACCAAGACTCAATTACCAAGACAAGCTTCCCTTATCCCCAACAAGCAACAGCGCGCTAGCAACAAGCAACGGTCGAGTGTAGGAGACCTACTTAGTTGGTAAGTCTCAGTGTCTCATAGTGGGTGGCTTGGTAAGCAAGCAACCTTCAGCATCGGTCAAATCCCTATCAATAATAGGCCGGAATGGTGGCTCTTCAAGACCTACTTCAATGGAAAGGGGGGAATCGCCGTTTCAGAGCCGCCCCTTCGGATCAAAGAAAGCCATTCAAAAATAGACTAGGATGTTACTCGGAGTAAGGGTACCTTTAGAGAAGTAGGTCTTTCTAAGTTAAGTGTACTTGGCTCACTTCCCGGTTCTTTCTTTTAGCGTATAGTGAAGATCAAGGGGGAGAAGGAGAAAATGAGCCAAAGTTTCAAGTTCAGTTAGGTAACTTACCTGAGTTGGTGGATTGCAAGATGATCCTGACTTTGCCCAATAGAGTTCATGGAAAAAACCAAGAAGAATGAATCTTTGGAAATGGATGTGGTGGATACTCAGTAAGCTTGCCATGAGGTAGCTCAAAAGTCCCAGCCTCGAGGAGTAGAATACGAAGAAGGTTCTTCTCATTATCACTGACGGTCTAACCAAGGAACTATGTATTAGAGCTTACCTGGTCTCCAGGTCTCTTATTAGGAGGAAGTCGGGGTGGATAACATATGGTGTAGCTTCAGGGCCGCCCGCATCATGTGGAGCGAAGGAAAAAGCATGTGGAGGAAAGGCAAGAGAAGCTAGGGGAACGACTTTCAATGGTTTCAGAAGGCAATCTCATTTTCGTGGATAGCTGAAATAAGCTAGGCTTTTGCTCGTGCGATGTTTAGGGTCACCTAACACAAGTAATAGGCTCCCAGGGACTTTCGTCTCGTCCCGTAAAAGAGTTCGGCTGCTTCCCCAACGAGCACAGAAGAAAAGCCTTTGGGCAACTCGATAGGAAGAAGAGGATCCGAAGGAACTGTCATTGCTCTTCTAACTCCCTCATCATATGTGTCAACTCGGACTGGTCGAGCCTGGTGATAAATCCTGTCAGTCAAATGGGTCCTAGAGAGAGTCCATCTATTCCCAATTTGATTTGCGGGTAAGTTGCCAATGCTTCTCCAGTGAGTCAGAATGGAAAAAACCATTAATACCGACCGATTTCATAGCATCAACATCCGGCATAGCAGTGAGATCCCTGTTACACTCCTCTGAAACGCAATGAGTAATAAATCGATCGACCCAGGCAAGAGAAGAAGGAGAGGCCGTGGCAGTGAAGAGCGTCTGATAAAAGTTGAGAATGTGCGCACTAATAAGACTCTGATCCGTACAAATGTCACCGATGATCCACAGACTGTGAATGCCCGATTTCGCTTTCTTTTGCTGAACACATATGTGAAAGAATGCCATGTTCCGATCTCCGTCCTTGAGCCCGGTTGTTTAAGGAAATCGTGTTGCTGCTGTAAGAGAGAGCCGATCTCTAGTTGTGCGTCGATTTCTCTCATTGCTCGCTCCTCATCTAAGCCATTCTCCGTGATTTCTCGCTGCACAATCCCCCTGAGACCTTTCGATATTGCGAAGAACATCGCCGAATACACTAGACTCTTATGTCCTGCATTTTCTCATCTCCGAAAATATCTATCCGAAGATTAAATACTGCTGGAGACGGACAACAAACAACAATTGCGGGAGCACTTCCGAGAGAAGGTAAATAATACAAGATTTGCCGGGTTTGTTAGGCCCGGGCTTGAATGCTCTCGCGAGATGATATTAATACGAATATTCGTGGATACAAGTATTAATGAGAGAAATCTAAATACAATGAGTGTAAAAAGACTCTGTTAATCCGGCTCTTGAGCGAAGCTCGGTGTTCTTCGTCCCTTCCGATCGTCTTCTTGATGAGAGAGGCCGGGAGAAGTAAGACTGAATGATAGCTGTTGCCAAGAGTTGGAGATAGCCAAGTGCTTGATGTTGTTTCTGTATTGTGTGCTCAAATCACGATATTGCAGAAGAAGTGGCCGAGTGCAGGGTGCCTTGTTTATATAGGGAAAGCCGGGTCTTGTCCTTAGGCGGGCGATAGCCTTCCGGCCATTATAATAATGGAGCGATCGTCTGCCGGCCAATACTATAATGGGGCGACCTCCTGGGCTGTCGGGCTAAAGTCCAAGGAAGAGGCTGGCGCCAGCTGGGTGGTCCAATAAGGAGCCAGCACGCGTCCGGAGTCAGTCAACATGCGGCCCTACTGACAGCTTTCGGCGGAATCAATGGTCACATGCGGCCCTACTGACAGCTTTCGGCGGCTTGTCGGCTGGTGGAGAGATTCTGCCAGGCTGTGGTCAATGGCCCGTGATTCGCGGATCTTGTCATGGCCCTTGCACGTGGTGCCAGTCTTGAGGCTCGGCCTTTGCCGACTGGATGGCCATCGGCGCTGATCGACATGAGGCGGTCGTCTCTAGCTGGTCATCAGATATCGCCATCGGCCAGTTGCTGGGGGTCGGCATTGGTCGGTCACCAAGGGTCGATCGGCAGATGCCGAGAGATGATCGTCTCCTGTCGGTCTCCAGGAGTCGGTCGCCGAGTACCGAGAGGCGATCGTCTCCAGGAGTCGGTCGACGAGTACCGAGCGGCGATCGTATTGATGTCGATCGCTCGGCACCGGGATTCGTCCTGGGACCTTCGGTTGGCCAGTCTAGCTTGTCCGCTGGGTAAAGGCTCGGTCGCCTGGTCGCTGGTCGGCAGATCTGCCTCGGCCGCTCGGCAGTGACTCGGTCGCCCGACCTCCGAGGCGATCGCCGGTCGGAAGGTGTTAATTCTTGACACAACAAAAATCTCCCAAGAATATTTGATACTTGATTATTATATTTGATCACGATTATTAATTGCTTGTTACATTTCGTATGATTTGATACTTGCACTAGTAAAACAGTGGAGTTTTACTAACCCCCGAGTAATCGGGGGGTGGATGTCTGTTTTGCGTCCAGGTACATGCAGATTCAGGGGAGCAGTCACAGGATCGGCACAAGAGGATGACGAGCTACGATACTAATCATGAGTCGAGAGATGTTTTGATTTTTGTTGTGTTGTCAGAGTTGATTTCAGTCTTCCGCTGTATTGTATTTCAACCCCTGTGTGGGTAATGTTATTTAAGTCAGTTTTGTTGATTGGGTTGTGTGACCTCATCGGTCTGTGTATTCACGTGTAAGTGACCATATCGGTCTGTATCATTTTATTGTTTGACCCTGGCTGGGCAAGCATTTGGTTTTTTATGGGTGTTTAGCCTGGTAGATCCATGTGGAAAGGGTCTACGGCGTGTAATATTCCCATGTGGTATTGGGGATGTTACAATTATGGTATCGGAACTTAGGTTGCGGAAACCTAGGCTGTCGGGTCGAGTCAAGTCGTGATTTGTCGAGTAATGTGTTGTCTTGTCGTTCGAGTCGTCAGTGACAAATTGAGTTGTGCGTAGTCACAACGTGTCAGTTATGTTGTCGGACGAGATTAGTATCGTGGGCGACTGTCACCTCCGTGCGACCTGTGGATGTAAGTCTCCTCCTTTATGCGTAATATCTGTGTATCTAGATTTTATATTAGTGAGTTAATTGCGGTGCATAATTTTATTTACACAAGTATTGTGTAATATAGTTGTGTTTAATACTTGTGACACATAGTATGTGTATAGAACTGGGCACGTTATTGTTTTATCTTTGAACCACCGAGTGGGGTGGTAGGTTGTGAAAGTTTTAAACCTTGATGGGTTCCGAATAAGTACCGACGGTAGAGTTTGTGAGAAACTCCGATGAATGATTTTGCTGTGTGTTTAAACTTGATACCACGAGATGCATTTGATTGAATTGGCGACCCTGGTTTCCATTTGAGTATATGGTTTTAAATTCGACTGTTTTTGGAATGTTGTAATTTTTGTCCGCTATGGGTAAGTTTGAGAATGTTTCCTGAAGGACTTTACAGTTTGAGAATTTTGTAGAAATCGATTTTTGGAAAATATTTTGGTGGTTCGGTCAAACCACGGTTTATATGGATTTTTAAAATTTGTAAATTTTGACAAATGGGCCGTGTATTTTCAAATGACACCATCAGACGGTATTTGAAAAATGTGTTTAGAAGTACTTCGGACATTGTAAAATATCGTCGTCGTTTTGTTTATGAACTAAAGGATTTTGGGAAATCTTTATTTTGCAGAACGATTTTTGGTTTTCGGAATTTTGAACTTCTTATGTCCATGTGTTGGGGCTAAGTGGTTGTGATAAGTTTGTAGTATTGTTGTGCTCGCCGGAGAATGTTTTAGTGTTTTCTAAATGTTGAGATACATGGTTTTGATTAAATGACCGAGGTATTAAACGAGGTGCTTTCAAAATTTCACCCCAGCAAAATCTTTCGAACTCGCGAAATTTTTTATATTATCATTCGAACAAATACCTCGATAAACTTGTTATTTTTTTAATGTTACCGGTGTTGGACCACAATGGTATGCTTAATGTTTTAACCATGTATGCTGTAGTATGAGTCGTTCATCTTTGTCAATGTGAACGTGTGAATATTGCATTGTGCTGCTGATTGTGGGCTTATGTCGATTATGTGAGGTTTGTTTTATCTTATTATTCTGTTTGGTTGTCCGTTCAGTATGCTAAGGGGTCGAGGTCGAGGCCGTGGCCGTGGTCGTGGTCGTAATCGGGAGCAGGAGAGGGCGACTCCCTCCTTGCCGAGTACCAATCAGCTCAGTACAGATCAGAGACATTCGACTAGCGTTAATATTGACGTTAGCGCCGCCACCATACTTCGTCAGGTGGTTGACCAGTTAGTGCAGATGAATCAGGTCGTACGTCGGGATGAGAATCCAAATAGGGATAACGGAACTAGTAAGTGGTTACGAGATGTGATGAAGATGCAGCCGCCCCGTTTTGTGGGTTCGTCTGACTTGTTAGGTTGGGAAAACTGGCTCTTCCAGTTGGACAGAATATTTGATGTTGTAGCTTGTCCGGATGATAGGAGGGTACCCATTGCTCAGTACCTACTCGACAAAGAAGCTACAGACTAGTGGCACGCCGTAGTGCCTACAGATCGTACACCTACATGGGCTGAGTTTAAGACCGCCATGGAGGCAGAGTATTGCCCGTTGCCTGTTCGTGAATGCAGAATCGTTGAGTTTTTCTCGGCTACGCCCCAGGATGTGTCGATATCCCACGCGATAGTCGATTTTAATCGACAGCTGGCTTATGTTCGTGATCAAGTGAGAAGTGAAGCGGACAAGGTCCGATACTTCAATATGCGCATGAAACCCCATATCCGTGAGAGTATGGCTCCGCTCATGTGTACCACCTTGAAAGATTATCAGGATCGAGCTCTAGCCATCGAGATGGCTGTTTCCATGTCAGAGGGTAGCTCAGGAGGTAAGAGGCAGAAGACCTTGAGTAACTTTTCAAGAGGCCAAAGAAGTGAGATCCGTGAGCCTGTTGCTTCAGCTTCCTTCGGGGAGCACTCCTCGTTCGGTTGACCAGTCTAAGAATCCTACTCACAAGCCGAGTAAGACAAGCAACGTGAAGTTATGTTTCAATTGTAGCCGTGTGTGCCATACTCGTAAGAATTGTCGCTCGCCGCAAGTTAACTGTTTCAAATGTGGACATGTGGGACATCAGGCGGTTCACTGCGAGACCGTCGTTGAGATGTTCGGAAGCCTAGACCCCGCCCCTACGCGTGGAGAGCTCAGTGGTGCCCAGTAGCATAGTTGCGTGTTGTATTTGTGTTGTAATTCGAGTAGAGATTGATATTTATTGCGTGAACTTTTTGGTTTTGTTTGTAGTCTACCCTGATGTTTTATTTTATGTTGAGGGACGAAACTTATTTTTGTGAGATAGAATGTAATATCCGGTACCCTCTTTTTCTGTTATCTTGAATTGTTTGTGTTTTGACGTCGGACATTTTCTTGTTGATGAGAATCGGAATGATTTCTATCGTAATACTCTATTTGTTTCTATCGCATAGCCGTTTTAGTCGGGTGCGACTTGTTGTCGCGTACATTTCTTTGATTAAATGTGTGCATATGATGTGGTATGTGATGCGTCGTTAATTGATCGTTATTGTTTTAAATCATTGCCGGTGGCGTTGTTATGGTCGTCGTGTGGCGTGTTTCCACGCTGTATATTCTTTCGCGTTGCTTGTAACGTTTCGCCAATGGACGAAAGTTACGCGTTTCTTGTGTATCTTGTTGAGTTTTCCTATCGGGATATTACTTCTCTCAACTTGTTTTAAGTTTCGGGACGAAACTTCTTTTAAGGAGGGTAGAATGTAATATCCGCAATTTCGGATTTCCGGTAATTTTCATTTTTCGGCGGAGGTCCGTTTCGACGACTCGCTTTTGACCGTTTCGTCATTCTGAGAATATTTAATTCTACACTTTTTGTCATCCGAGTTCGTTTCGGTATCGTTTTGTTGAGTTTCGTGTTCTTAAATGACTTTTCCGCACTTGAGTTCGATTCTCGCGAATCTCGTCCGAAACTGTTGTTTCGAGTTTCTCGGAAGTCCATTTAATGTTATTATTCATGTTGTAAGCTTCGGTTTGGTGTTTCGATCGTGTACCAGGTATTTCGGACGTTTTGGGCCATTTTCGTAATTTCCCAAAGTTTGGGGTAATTACTTTCGTTGTCGAATTTCGAGCCCTCGGGTGGTCGGAATCGGGTGTTCTCTTAGTATTCGGATTCGTCATTGCGAGTACTTCGTAATCGTGTTTTCGGTTTACGTTCAGGTCGGAGTTTCGGGATTTTTCGGACCGTCGGATCGACCGAGGCCTGGCTGGCCAGGCCTGGCCGAGTAACGGCCGTAATGGCCCGGCAGTAACGGCCGTAATGCCGGTTACGTACGTAACAGCCTTCCGGTTACGTACGTAACATGTCCGGCAGAATTGTCCAGAGAGTTCGGCCTTGGCCGATTACGTACGTAGGCCTTGGCCGATTACGTACGTAAGCGGCCGGCCAGGGTCGGCTATTTAAGGGCCTGGACCGAGTCATCCGGCCATTTTCACCCTTTTTCTTCGTTTCTTCGCGTTTCTTCGTCAATAATGGATGGATTTGGATGGATATGACATAGAGCAACATGTTTTGGAAGTTGTAATCATTGATTAACATCATCTTCCACCCGGATCGAAGGTAAGAACACCTAAACTTTTGGTTTTTGGATGTTCTTGAGGTTTCTTGGTGTTTTGGCCGATTTGGTTCGTTTTGATTCATATAATTGTTAGAACTTGATTGTAAACTCGTAATCATTCAATACCCTTGAAGTTTTGTGGAACGAATTTGAGTATTTCTTTGAATAATCGATTAAATTGGCCTATGCCCTCAAAGTGTCCGATAAAATGCTTCAATGGGTAGAACTTGGGAAGTTCCATACATTTTCATAGAATTGTGATTGAATTGATATCGTTGTGACTTAGGAACGAATTCTTGTGAAGAACTCGAGTCGGAACCCTTCCGTTCGTTGCCTTCTTTGGGGTCCGAGCTTCCTGGCCGAACCGTGTTCTTCTGAGCGTCGGTAGCGGTTATTAAGGCAAGTATCTTACTATACGACTTGTATCTTGCGACTAGTAATCACATATGAGATTTATGAAGATTTTGCTTGTCTTCGTAAATATGTTCCGTTTGAGTTGTTTGTGCTTTCCGAAATTTGAAGGCTTTGTGATAATAGTGTTATATTGGTATACGTGTTAGCTGATGTGCAATTTATTGTACCGAACGTGTGTTGTTGGTTGTGTGTTGTTGATTGATGATAGTTGTTGAGAGTGTTTAGATTGTGTTATGTACGTGTGATGTACGATTTTGTGGTGATCAACGTGATTGACTAACTGTGCTCATTGTTGTATGTAATGTGAATGCGAATGTGATGTGCTGGAACGCTAAGTTCACTCGTGCGGGTTCGACGGGGCCTACGAGGATTCATGGCACAGGTCCATGGGATCGGAACTTAGTGTGTGGTGCCGAGGTCCAATCGTGCGGGTCAGACGAGGCCTACGATGATTCATGGCACAGTCCATTGAGTCGGGACACGGATCGTCCAACCGTGCGGGTTCGACGGAACCTACGGTGACACATGACACAGGTTCACGGGGTCGGGACTGTTTGTTGTGATTGTTGTGTTTGCTCAATCCGTGTGGGTTGTTGAACCTACGGAGACTCGTGGCAAGCGATCACGGAGTCATGAGCATGATTGATTGTTGTGATTGTTGTGATTGGTTACGTCCGTGCGGGTTGTTGAACCTACGGAGACACGTGACAGGGGATCACGGTGTCATGAACCATGTTTTGTAAATCAAACTTTTTGTAAGAAAGTCTTAAGAAAGAATGTTGGGCCGAGCCCCACGAGATTTATGGAAATGTTTCCGATATTGTAAACTGTTGAATCATGAAACAAGTTTTGGGTTAAGGCCCTTAAGTTTTTCGAAAGGTTTTGTGAATCAGGACTTGAGGTCTTAAGGTTTTGAAATTCTAAAAATTCCCGAGATGATAATTTTATTTTCGAATGCTTCATAGCTTATCTTCCCTTGTGAAAATCTCCCGGGAATATTTGATACTTGATTATTATATTTGATCACGATTATTAATTGCTTGTTACATTTCGTATGATTTGATACTTGCACTAGTAAAACAAAGGAGTTTACTAACCCCCGAGTAATCGGGGGGTGGATGTCTGTTTTGCGTCCAGGTACATGCAGATTCAGGGGAGCAGTCACAGGATCGGCACAAGAGGATGACGAGCTGCGATACTAATCATGAGTCGAGAGATGTTTTGATTTTTGTTGTGTTGTCAGAGTTGATTTCAGTCTTCCGCTGTATTGTATTTCGACCCCTGTGTGGGTAATGTTATTTAAGTCAGTTTTGTTGATTGGGTTGTGTGACCTCATCGGTCTGTGTATTCACGTGTAAGTGACCATATCGGTCTGTATCATTTTATTGTTTGACCCTGGCTGGGCAAGCATTTGGTTGTTTATGGGTGTTTAGCCTGGTAGATCCTTGTGGAAAGGGTCTACGGCGTGTAATATTCCCACGTGGTATTGGGGATGTTACACATATCTATAATTAAGTTATGTATTTTGGTATAATATTCGTATCGGAATACGAATATGATTAAGGGTTTGATGAGATTATGATTCACTTTTGAGTTTGAGAATTCATACATATTGAACAGGTGTTCAAATCGAATGTTTGAGTTATTTGAAACTCTTGGAATATGGTTATCTATGATGTTGAATTAATCAGATCGTCCAGATTGATGATGATATTCGGTAATTGGTTTATAGTATGAATTTACAAGGAGGAAACTTGTATCCGTATTTAAGATTGAATTTGGAAACGGTAATGTTAGACCCTTGTTGGGTTAAATTGATTATTGATATGATCTTCGGATTGTGGAATCGTATTGTGGTTTTGAATTCGTGTTTGATTGGTTCGGGTTGTTTGTTGAGTTTGTTGGTTGGGTATGTCGGTTATTGATTGTTATCGGATTGTTGTTGATTGATTATTGCAACAGGTTGAGATGTTTGATCGTTGTTTGTGACCGTTGTGTTGCGGTTGAGGTTGAAGAGTTCGTAGATTGCTTTTGGTCGGGGCTGAGGAGCTCGTAGACGAAGGCAATGGATTTTAGGTAACGACTGTGTGGTATCGGTATCGAGGCAAGTTTATACTTGTTGAGTTTATAATATTTGATGAATGGTTTCGTTTTCATTTCATTTATAATTCGTATAGCAATGTTGTTAGAAATGTAAGTTGTGGGGATAATGGTTTGTATATCGTGCTCTGGTTGTATTAAATCATAAGGTATATGATTTAATTGTGTTCAGGGAAGACGTGAGTTATCTTCGGTCAAGGATATAGAATATCGGTTATCCAGGATAGTTATCGTGACGACATAAGTATCGGGATAAAGGTTTTTGGTATTGAATGGATGCTACTTTATTTGAGATTATTTGTATAACTGTGTATTCGTTCAGGGATGTTCGTGGAAAGGATGTTGTCTTCGGCTTTGAGGTAATTTATGTATTGTTCAGTTATGAGATAATTATTATGTGGAGTTGTTGTATATGTTGTGTGTTGAGGCTTCATATATTGAGAGTAGTATTGGTTGTTCGTTGAGGGATGTTGATCCCAGGACTATTGTTGGTATTAATGGTTGTGTTGATCGTCTCATTGGGGGATGTTGATGGATATGGTCCTCGGCTTTGAGGTAATCTAAGCATTTGTTCAGTCATGTGGATAATTAGTATGTTGAGTTGTTGTATATGTTGAGGTTTCGCGTAATGAGTTTCATATCTGTTATTCGTTGAGGGATGTTGATCCCAGGACTGTTTTATTGAGATCGTGTTGGTCATTCATTTGGGGATGATGATCCCAGGATTGATGTTTTGGATATTGATTAGTCGTGTCAACTTTTCATTGTCAGTCTGTTGTTGTTCACTTCGTTGAGTATTTTGATCCTTATTGGATATGTGTTTCTTTGAGTTTCGTTGTCATGTTGCATCGTGACATATATGGAGTCATATCTGCGTGCCGATTGGTTATTGTGTAGGATTTTTAGCCGGGCACATGATGGTTATGTGTTGATATTTCCACATTGAACCGTGCACGCGAGACATAGTTCGTGAGGCTAATTAGGTACAAGTCCACATGTGTATTTGATCGATACCTGGGGTGGCTTGTGCACGGACACATTTCTGGATCGGGCGTACTATGACTTCCATCTTTGAGCCATATTGTTCGGTCGTTCATCCTCCGTTTATGGTTGGGTATGTTCGACGGTTTGTGACTGGTTGTTCATATGCCCGAGGGGTATGTTCGACAGTCGGAGTTATTTCTTTGAGATCAATTATTGTTGATCATTTGGAGTTTACCTTGTTGATGGTATTCTCGGTTATTGTTGGTCCTTTTTTGATCATTTGAAGTTTACCTTGTTGATGGTATTCTCGGTTATTGTTGATCCTTTGATGATCGTGTCGGAGTTATCATGTTGATGGTACTCTCGGTTATCGTTGATCCTTTGTTGGTCGTATTGGAGTTATCATGTCGATGATATTCTCAGTTGATGTATTGGTTGATCATTGTTATTGATCGTATGAGCATTCGGACTGTACATCGATGTTTCGGGATTTGTATCCATTATCATGTGGTAGTTGATCTACAGATATGTTGTATGCTATTGGTTTATCGAGGTTGAGATTTGATTGTGTAATCCGATGGACAGGGTTTGGCACAGATTGGATTATTTCCACACTTATGAGTTATGATGATGTTTTGAGGATAGTTGGTATTTTTGGAATTCATTATAGATAATTGTTGTTAAGTTCATTTCGTCATTCGAGGATGCGAAATGTGGATTATGATAAGGATTGGATTGTTATGTATTGGTAAGGTTATTACGGTAAGATTACTTTGGTAGTATTCTTACTATATTATTACATTGGTATGTAATTATTTATGATGATGTGATCGATATCATTGTTGAGTATTGTGGCTGACCCCGTCGTGGGCTTTATTTTTAGGTACTCGGAGATCGAGCTAGTAGCGGTCGTGAAGGGGTGAGCTTCCCGGGTGATACTGGTCGTGGCATGTTTTTGAGTATTTAGTATTTCTCTTCTGGTTGTTTTATTCCGCTGCAAATGTGTATTTTGAAATGCATTTATCCGCTGCGTGTGTATATTTCAAAATGGCTTTTCGGTATCTTTATCCGCTGCGTGTGTGTATTTTAAAAGGTCTTTTTGGCACTTTGCGAACTTGGGTTATTTCGTTAAACCTTTTCCTAAACTATTTTATCGGTACGTTTAAGTGGTGGCTTAACGTACATTTTAAACTGTTGAGATTTGGCACTTCGCCTTGTATTTTCAAATGGTGTTTTATGACGGTGTTTAAGAACTATGCATTTAAAAATATTTGAGTATTTAAAATATTACCGTCATTGGCCTTTTGGCATTTTTAAACGTTTTTGAAATGGTTTTGTAAACGGTTTTTAGCTTGGTGGGTTCCGGTGCGGGGTCCACGGCGCTGTAATATCCCGAATGGTTTTGGGGGTGTTACAGAAGATGGTATCGGAGCTTGGGTTTTGTGAAACCCAGGCGTGTGTGTTATGTGGCTCTACCGGTACGGTAGTAGCGTGATTTTTGAAAATGAGCTTTTCTGACTTTTGAGTCGAATCGATTTTTGGAGTTTCCAAAATTTTTGAGATTCTTTTCAAATTGCTACTTGTGATATTGGTGTGTGTTGATTGTGTTGAGACTTCGTGTGGGAGTCGTGTGCTAGTATCACGGGAGATCATCGGCTTCACGCACCTGTAAGTATACTGTTTTGGTTATTCGCTTGTGGCGAGATTGATTGCTTTTGTGATGAGTTGGAAATTTTGGATTGATCTGTTGTTGGTGATAGGTTGCAAGTTTTGAGGACGAAACTTATTTTAAGGGGGCAGTATTTAATACCCAGACTTTCAGTATAAATTTTTCGCATATTTTATCTGAGATATATTGTATAGTTTGGTATCTATACACTATGGATAAAATAAATTGAGGACCGAGACACTTATACTTATGTAATTGACGCATTTTGATTGACAGTTATGTTCAGGATATGTTGTATCAGATTGAACTGATTTGGATGTCAGGTATATCGTATGAGAATATTTTTGGGTTGAGTATATATGTATTCAGTATGCCGTATGTTTGTATTATGTATGTCGAGACGTCGGACAGGAACAGTTGAATTTTTGGCTAAGTATAAAAGCCATTACGTACGTTAAGCCTTGGAGCTTACGTGCGTAAAATGTGTTAGCTTACATACGTTATATAGTGTATATAACGTACGTAACAAGAGGAATCAGACTTGTGCCCGATAGGTGGGACCCGTGGTCGGCTCCTTTCGGCGAAGAACGTGCATGGGCAGGTCAACTACGTATTATGTACGCTATACAGGGTGTATTACGTACGTAATATGAGGTTTTACTGTAGCAAGTCAACGTACATATTACGTACATTATGGAGGAAATGTTACGTACGTAAGGAAGTTCACAAAATAGGTCAGTTAACTCTGGACTGCATTATGTACGCTATCAAGGTAAGATAGCGCACGTAATAGGTTGTTATGTATGTTAACAAGTACATGTTACGTACGTAATGAACAGAAATGTTTTATAAGAGAACGCCCGTCTTTCATTTCCCTTGGACATTTCATTTCATTTTTCGTCTCCAAACACTGAGAGAGGGGGATTTTGGCCTTCCTAAGTCGATTTTGAGCTTGAGAGCTTGGATTTGAGACTTGGATATGAAGATGTTGATGATTCTTGAAGAGTTTGCTAGTGCTTTTCATCTTCTAAGAGGTATGTTGGATAATTCCTTCTTGAATTTCGGATTTTTAATGTTGTTGTTGATGAATGATTCGTATGAAGATGATTATGATCTTGTTATTACGATTCTTGAAGATATATGAATTATATGTTGAAGGAAGATGATGATATGATGGTTTGTATCTTGATTATGTTGGTTATGATTATGGACTCCTAGAGTTCTTGATGTTCTTGGTAGTATTCTTGCGATTTTTGATGTTAGGAAAATCGTATGTTGAAGAACATGATGATATACACCTTGAATTATGATTAAGGATTGTTTAGATGTTAGAAAACATCGGATTATGTTATTTTATGGATTATGAACGCGAATTCGGATAATTCATGTTCTTGTAGAACTCGTGAGTTATACATGTCATGATTGTTGGGGAGATTTCGGATAATTGGATTGTGATTCTTCATGATAATAATTGGTAAATTGTTTCTTACGAATTTACTGTATAACAAGAAGGAATCTTGTTGATTCTAATTTAGAATTGATGTCAGAATTGAATATGTTATGAAATCCTTAATATCAAGATGGATTGATCATTGAATTGATGAATGTGCTTAAGTGGTGATGGTGTTTTGGGTATGAATATGGAATATTCATATCTATAATTAAGTTATGTATTTTGGTATAATGTTCGTATAGGAATACGAATATTATTAAGGGTTTGATGAGATTATGATTCACTTTTGAGTTTGAGAATTCATACATATTGAACAGGTGTTCAAATCGAATGTTTGAGTTATTTGAAATTCTTGGAATATGGTTATCTATGATGTTGAATTAATCGGATCGTTCGGATTGATGATGATAATCGGTAATTGGTTTATAGAATGAATTTACAAGGAGAAAACTTGTATCTGTGTTTAAGATTGAATTTGGAAACGGTAATGTTAGACCCTTGTTGGGTTAAATTGATTATTGATATGATCTTCGGATTGTGGAATCGTATTGTGGTTTTGAATTCGTGTTTGATTGGTTCGGGTTGTTTAGATATGTGTTTAATCGGGATATCGTTGAACCGTTGAGTTTGTTGGTTGGGTATGTCGGTTATTGATTGTTATCGGATTGTTGTTGATTGATTATTGCAACAGGTTGAGATGTTTGATCGTTGTTTGTGACCGTTGTGTTGCGGTTGAGGTTGAAGAGTTCGTAGATTGCTTTTGGTCGGGGCTGAGGAGCTCGTAGACGAAGGCAATGGATTTTGGGTAACGGCTTCGTGGTATCGGTATCGAGGCAAGTTTATACTTGTTCAGTTTATAATATTTGATGAATGGTTTCGTTTTCATTTCATTTATAATTCGTGTAGCAATGTTGTTGGAAATGTAAGTTGACGGGATAATGGTTTGTATATCGTGCTCTGGTTGTATTAAATCATAAGGTATATGATTTAATTGTGTTCAGGGAAGACGTGAGTTATCTTCGGTCAAGGATATAGAATATCGGTTATCGAGGATAGTTATTGTGACGACATAAGTATCGGGATAAAGGTTTTTAGTATTGAATGGATGGTACTTTATTTGAGATTATTTGTATAACTGTGTATTCGTTCAGGGATGTTCGTGGAAAGGATGTTGTCTTCGGCTTTGAGGTAATTTATGTATTGTTCAGTTATGAGATAATTATTATGTGGAGTTGTTGTATATGTTGTGTGTTGAGGCTTCGTATATTAAGAGTCGTACTGGTTGTTCGTTGAGGGATGTTGATCCCAGGACTATTGATGGTATTAATGGTTTTGTTGATCGTCTCATTGGGGGATGTTGATGGATATGGTCTTCGGCTTTGAGGTAATCTAAGCATTTGTTTAGTCATGTGGATAATTAGTATGTTGAGTTGTTGTATATGTTGAGGTTTCGTGTAATGAGTTTCGTATCTGTTATTCGTTGAGGGATGTTGATCCCAGGACTGTTGTATTGAGATCGTAGATCGTGTTGGTCATTCATTTGGGGATGATGATCCCAGGATTGATGTTTTGGATATTGATTAGTCGTGTCGACTTTTCATTGTTAGTCTGTTGTTGTTCACTTCGGTGAGTCTTTTGATCCTTATTGGATATGTGTTTCTTTGAGTTTTGTTGTCATGTTGCATCGTGACATATCTCGAGTCATATCTGCGTGCCGATTGGTTATTGTGTAGGATTTTTAGCCGGGCACATGATGGTTATGTGTTGATATTTCCACATTGAACCGTGCACACGAGACGTAGTTCTTGAGGCTAATTAGGTACAAGACGACACGTGTATTTGATCGATAACCGGGGTGGCTTGTGCACGGACACATTTCCGGATCGGGCGTACTATGACTTCCATCTTTGAGCCATATTGTTTGGTCGTTCATCCTCCATTTATGGTTGGGTATGTTTGATGGTTTGTGACTGGTTGTTCATATGCCCGAGGGGTATGTTCGACAGTCGGAGTTATTTCTTTGAGATCCATTATTGTTGATCATTTGGAGTTTACCTTGTTGATGGTATTCTCGGTTATTGTTGGTCCTTTGTTGATCATTTGGAGTTTACCTTGTTGATGGTATTCTCGGTTATTGTTGATCCTTTGTTGATCGTGTCGGAATTATCATGTTGATGGTACTCTCGGTTATCGTTGATCCTTTGTTGGTCGTATTGGAGTTATCATGTCGATGATATTCTCAGTTGATGTATTGGTTGATCATTGTTATTGATCGTATGAGCATTCGGACTGTACGTCGATGTTTCGTGATTTCTATCCATTATCATGTGGTAGTTGATCTACGGATATGTTGTATGCTATTGGTTTATCCAGGTTGAGATTTGATTGTGTAATCCGATGGACAGGATTTGGCACAGAATGGATTATTTCCACACTTATGAGTTATGATGATGTTTTGAGGATAGTTGGTATTTTTGGAATTCAATACAGATAATTGTTGTTAAGTTCATTTCGTCATTCGAGGATGCGAAATGTGGATTATGATAAGGATTGGATTGTTATGGATTGGTAAGGTTATTACGGTAAGATTACTTTGGTAGTATTCTTACTATATTATTACATTGGTATGTAATTATTTATGATGATGTGATCGATATCATTGTTGAGTATTGTGGCTGACCCCGTCGTGGGCTTTATTTTTAGGTACTCGGAGATCGAGCTAGTAGCGGTCGTGAAGGGGTGAGCTTCCCGGGTGATACTGGTCGTGGCATGTTTTTGAGTATTGAGTATTTCTCTTCTCGTTGTTTTATTCCGCTGCAAATGTGTATTTTGAAATGCATTTATCCGCTGCGTGTGTATATTTCAAAATAGCTTTTCGGTATCTTTATCCGCTGCGTGTGTGTATTTTAAAAGGGCTTTTTGGCACTTTGCGAACTTGGGTTATTTCGTTAAACCTTTTCCTAAACTATTTTATCGGTACGTTTAAGTGGTGGCTTAACGTACATTTTAAACTGTTGAGATTTGACACTTCGCCTTGTGTTTTTAAATGGTGTTTTATGACGGTGTTTGAGAACTATGCGTTTAAAAATATTTGAGTATTTAAAATATTACCGTCATTGGCCTTTTGGCATTTTTAAACGTTTTTGAAATGGTTTTGTAAACGATTTTTAGCCTGGTTGGTTCCGGTGCGGGGCCCACGGCGCTGTAATATCCCGGATGGTTTTGGGGGTGTTACAGTGGACTAGTCTAGACTATTAATATAATATATAATATTATAATATATTATTATATAATATATCTATACAACAAAGTGGCTTCATACCAGCCTCGACGTGTTAGGTTCAATCTTCAGGTTGGCAACTTAAACTAGGGATTGCTTTTTTTTATAGTGGGGTGGGGGTTCTGGGGTGTTCTTTCCAGCATTTTGTTTGTGTGGTAAAGGAAAAAGGAAAATTATTTTTGATTCTTCATTGCCCTGTAAAAATGTGTCAGTTCAATCTTAGTTGGGAAGACGTGGACACAATACAAATGTTTTGTTGTACCTTTGTGTTTTGCCCTGTAAACATCTAAAGCACTTGCTTATAACTGGGTATTCAGTAAATTTTTCATTAATCTCTGGGAAGGTGAATCTTGGCACTTTATGTCAGAATTTCGTGTGCTGGTTATTGCTGCTCTGTTTAATCCGTAATACCTTAGTTTGATATATATATTTCATCTTTTCAGTAACAATTTTATAATTTTTTTACTGTGTTCATATCAGAGTTGACAATAATTGGTATGCTGATTTTGGAAGTTTTGCCAAAGTAAATTGTTTAAAAACACCTCATATATTAATCTCCTTTTGATACTATATGTTCTTGTATATTCTCCAGAAGAGTTATACCATCTTAAAGGAAGAAGATATACAGCAACGTCAAGAGCAAGACATTACCAAGATTTCTACCATCATTTCTTGGGCTGAAATTGTTCTATTTGATAAATCAGAAGGTCCGGCACAACCTGACATGGATTCTGAAAAAATTAGGTGAAGCTAACCCTGACACGCGAGAAGATGGCACTCCACTTACGCGAGAAGATGGCACTCCAATTACGCAAGAATATGACACTCCAGTTACAGGAGGCCCTAGCTCTTAGATGTCATCTATTTGTTCTTCTCTTTTGAACAATTTTCAACCAGCGATCCTGCCTATTATATTTTCATGTGGTTGGTTGACAATAACCATATTATTTTCTAGTACTTCTACTTATGTTCTTAAATTGGTTGTCTATTTGGTTGATGTAGTGGATTGGTTGATGTTTTTGATGGATTGATGTACTTGTTGGTTTAACTATAGCTAGTTAACGATGCAGAATTGGTTTTTATGGGAAATGCAATATTTAAATGCTATATTTTATTCTGTTCATTTGAGGTGTTGCAATAGGTAGTTGGTGTGTTTCAATTGGTTAATATTTTGCAATACACATTGGGTTGCAGTTGTTATTATGTGGTGTTGCATTAGACAGAACCATGTTGCCACATATGGACCGCACATGTGGCCCCCACAGGTGTGCCCCACACAATATGGTATTTATTTTATTAAATTATAACATCTATTGCAACACAGATAAAATGTTGCAATAGGGTGCCAAGTATGTTGCCATAGGCTCATATGGTAACATGAAAACAGGGTGTTACTTTAGGCAGTTCGCATGTTGCCTTTGTGGTCAAAGGCAACTGCTGAGAACACAACACACTTTTGGTGTTACCTTTGCCCTTTTCGGGGCTAAGGCAACACTAAATCAGGTCTATGGTGACACAGTTTCAGGGTTGTTGTAGGCCATCTATGGCGTAGTGTAGTAAGTACTCCATCTCATCAACATTCAAAATAACCCAAATAGAACTACAATTAAAGACTTCACACAATATTCGACTAAACTGCCGCACTACACTTGTTAACTGATCTTCTACCAGGAAATTCAGTGTCCGAAGCATAACCACTCATTTCCTTACTTCTCCTATGCACAAAAAGGTAGACACATAATTTATTGTGATACTCCTTCACTTCAAATCTTCGGCACAAGTCATCCATCCTTCGCCAAATAAAATACTCCGCAAAACCAATGGTAAAAACACCACAATCACTGCAAAAGATAAAAGTCAGCTATTGTAGAAACATCATACAGATCCTCACAATCACTGCAAAAAGAAAATTTCGGGCCAACTTAATATACTCACCATTGAACCTGCTATGGAACAGACTTTGCGAATTCCAATTCAATTGCATCTTCAAAACCTTTATCACAGTACCAGGTGTATTGAAATCAACATCATTTCTTCCCTTCCAAAAACCAGAATTAGACAAAATAATAGGGAGCCCAATAATATGTGGTTCACAAACATCCATGATCTTGGTCTGCATATTGATACAATTTGGCTGGAATGTGTTGTACACAACAACACGCCGAAGATGCATATCAAATACCAATAAAAACCAATGAGCTGGACCATCCATATTAATAGGAAATAAAATATAGTCAACCTCAACACAAGGTGTGTTAAAACACATCGAATAACCAAGAATATAGTCACATATATCATTATCTCGGGCCAACACATTAATATCTCCAAGCTTCTCACAGTACTCATTGTACAAGTTAGTCAACCTTACATGAAACCAAGAATCAACTGTTGTAACCTTAATCAAAACATGAGGAGAATATCGCACCAACTTCCTCAAGTAGTAAAAGGAAATGTTGATATGCTGCCAGAAAATAAACAAGTGACCCAACATAACATTTACTAAGTTATACAACATTATATAATGGAATGACGTATTTGTGAATAAACTTACATCATGATCAAGCCATTTGTTTGGGGTCAACAAAGTATAAAACTACGTTTTACTACTAATACTGGTAAAACTAAAACTAAATGGAGGATCAATAATATCACTGCTCCAGGAAATTTATAAACCCTACAATTAAAATAGATAAATCATTTATCCCAACAATAAATTATATAATAATTGTTAGTGGCAAAAAAGTTAAACAAACCTTTTTCGTGAATTGAACCTAATTCTGAACCACTGTTCAAAAGTTTCAATCTCATCCCTTTGAGGCATTTTTAAATATTCCAACAGAAATGCACACATCCCTTCCGTATATCTTTTGCATATGGAACAATTTCCTTGCACTCAGCAGTGTAATATCCGTACTTTTTATTGAATGTTTGACCTTCCCGTTCTTCCTCTTTTGTCTCTCTGTAAACACTTTGAGATGTTGTCGATGTTGATTTAGAGTTTCTTACCTTTTTGGATAATGATCGTGTTGACTAGACCTTTCGACAGTGTTCTGGGATAGGCAAATAGCGCACGCTAGGCCTAGGCTAACGCACGCTATTTCTACTTGCCTTAGGGCGTGCTAACCTTCGGAGCATGGCAGAGGCACTAGCTAATTCTGCTCTCTGGACTACCAGTTAGCGCATGCTAGGAGTTTGTTAGCGTACGCTATTTGTGGTCAGTAGCGCGCGCTAACATCGTCCGTAGGGCATGCTAACGAGCTGAGTCAGCAGAGGCAGTGAGGTATTTCTACTTTCTGGACTAGCAGGTAATGCACGCTAGGCAGCAACTAGCGCACGCTAAAGGTGTTGCGTAGCGCGCGCAAGTGCCCAGTCGTAGCGCAGGCTACCGGAGTTGGGCAGTGAACTGGAACTTTTGCAGGACAAGAGTTAGCGCACGCTAAGGTGTGGTAGCGCGTGCTAACGTCTCAGGATAGAAGCCACTGGACTACCGGGTGACCTCGTTAGCGCACGCTAGCTTCTATTTTTAGCGCGCGCTAACCTAGCGCTGTATATAAGGGGCAGTCAGCCCCTGTACTTGCCATTTCCACTTCTTTTTCACTCATTTCGATGGGAGCAACAGGATTGGGCAATTCAGAGTGATTTGAGGCGATCCTTCTTCAGCTATCAACATCTTTGGTTGAATAACAAAGATTACATAGCATCTAATCCATTTCTATCTTCCAAATCAAGGTAAAATCCTTAGAAACCTAGTTTTGGGAACTTTTGGGGATTTTCTTAGATTCGTCTGATTTATCCATTTTGGAGCTTGAGATCTTTGAGATTATGATGTATCTACCCCGTACCCATGTTTCCCCTACAATTATATGGATTGTTTTGTACCTTGTTCGGACTTGGGAGGGTTTAGGTGATTTTCAAACCTAAGGATGTTTATCCTTGTAGTTTCGTGAATCGTAAGTGGGTTTCAGGAGTTTCTTCGTGTGATTTGAGTATGGATTATTGATTATCGTATTCCTTCTGAATTCTCGATGTCTCAAAGGTAAGTATATGTTTATGATTGTGTGTTCTCGACTTTAAAAGTAAGATATATGAATTGTATAATGGTTTATATCCATCTGGGACGGACCGACGTGTCCTCTAAGGCTTTTGTAGCCTCTGGTGCGGTCCCGCGGATATTTTGGGTTAACCACTCTGGGACGGACCGACGGGTTCTCTGAGGGTTCCGTAGCCTCTGGTGTGGTTCTGCGGTTAATCATGTATGTATTGAATATGATGCTTTGAGATTTAGTTATTCCGGAATACTAGTCTTGGATTGATGAGATGATGATTACATTTACTTTATTGTCGAGGAGTATTGTGTTTTATATTCGATATACTTGCACTAGCTATTCGACGGCTAACCCCTTTATGAGGGAAATACCTTTCATGTATTTCAGGATCTAGGAGAGCGGATAGGCATATACCGGGTCAGTATGAAGAAGATGGGCAAGTGTGATGTTGTGTCTTGTCTCTGGTTCTGTTTTGTATTTCCTCCATTCAGCGTTGTGGTACTTGAATGGTTTTTGAATACTCGAGTACTGTTTTTGGTTTCCTTAATATTCCGGCCTGTGTTGCTGTGGTATTGAATTGTGATGTGTTGTATTTGGATATATAGGATATGGTTTGAATACAATTTTTATTGTCCTTCGTTTCATTGTATTGGACCTCCTCGTCAAAGTTCATAGTTCCGCATATAAATAGCCTTGTGGGTCCCATGGCAGGGCTCACAGCGCTGTAATATACCCTGAATAACTTGGGGGTGTTACAGAATATGGTATCAGAGCTTAGGTTTATGGATACCTAGGCTATCCGTCTTTTGGGTCGATTGAGTCATCGTTTGTCTATAGTATCACTACTTTGCCATCATCACAGCGCGACCGGTACTTGTAAGACCTCTTACTCTCCTAGTGTTTCCTTTATCGCTTTGCTTCTGATTTGGTATTTTTTTTGGGAATTGGTCATTTCGATGACGGGGGATTTGAATTGTGCTTACGTGCTTTGTGTATCCTTCAGAATGTCTGCTGATAGGGGATAGAGACGAGGTTGTGGTCGTGGACGCGGATGAGGACGTGGCGCGGACGCTTCCCTCAGTTCCGTTGCGGGGTCAACCACCCCTAGTTTATCTAATTTAGTACACCTGATATCGAGGGTCATCACGACCAGTCGACCGGACAAGGGAATAACGCAGATTTTGGAGTTACGAATGTCCTTCAACAACTGGCTAACCATATGACTATCCTTGTCCAAGCCGTTCAACTGAACAATCCGAACTCGATATCGGATGCCTTGCTTAAGAATGTAATCCGTATGCACCCTCCATAATTCAGAGGTGCTACAGACCCGATGGGTTGGGAGAATTGGTTGGCAGAATTAGAGAAAGTGTTTGAAGCGGTTGATTGTCTGGAAGTGAAGAAGGCACCGATTGCTCAGTACTTCCTTACCAAGGAGGCTGTGACTTGGTGGAAAGTTATCAAGCCTCAGAATCATGCTGCTACGTGGGGAGAGTTTAAAGAGCTACTGGAGGCCGAGTTTTGTCCTTGGCCAGTGCAAGAAGGCAGAATCCGAGCCTTTTTCGAGGCTAAGCCGCAGAATATTCCGGTCTCGCAGACGATAGTAGAATACAACCAAAGCTGATCCATGTAATAATTAAGTGCGAGATGAGCGTGACAAGATCCGTTACTTTGATATGCGAATGAATATGGATTTACAGCATTACATGGCCGGGTTTGCTTGTACTACCTTGAAGGAATACCAAGACAGGGCTTTGGCATATGACATGTTAAGTCCCAACAATGATACCGCAGAGGAACCGAAGAAGCAGAAGATCGTTGGTAACTTTTCTGGTTCTAAAGGTGGCAACTTCCAGAGACCTCAGACGACTAACCATTCTGTCAGGCAGTCATCACGTTTTGCTAGAAGGAAGAGGAGTTTTCGTTCTACTCCGGGAACCTCAACAAGCCCGGTAACTTGTTTTAGTTGTGATCGTCCAGGCCACGTTAACCTGGAGTGCAATTTCCCACCCCTGAAGTGTTACACTTGTGGACATATGGGACATAGGGCAGCTTATTGTCCCGAACAGGATCAGACTGTGGACACTTGGGCTTCTGCCCTAGCGCCTTTATATCAGAGTATGAATCAGAGGCAACCAGTTGGACAATCACAGCAGTGTTACGGCAGAGGCCGGGGACAGAGTCAGAACACTAGAGGGGGAGATTCTAGCGTCGATTCGGCACACCCCCAAGTCTATGAGATGTGTCGAGTAGACGAACCCAATGCAGCGGTGGCCTCAGGTACCATTCATATCCTATCTCATCTAGTTCGTGTACTTTTTGATTCGGGTGCTACACATTCTTTCCTCCTTGGAGTGTGTACGCCGTTTAAATATAACTTGTATGACTGCTTGCGATACTTTCATTGTGAAACTACCTAGCGGGGATAGAATCATTGAGAATCGGGAGATTAGAGATTTTTCAGTGAATATAGCCCATACAGATTGGTCGCCGAACTTGATTGTGGTTGATATGGAAGGCGAGGATGTGATCCTCGGCGAGGATTGGCTTGACAGTCACCAAGCGATTATAAATTACCATACTAAGGTTATCACTATGATGACTAAAGACGGTTCCGAGTACTCGTTTATGGGATGTAAATCGGGACAACCTAAGTTGCTTATCAGTGCCATGAAGGTCGTAAAACTTTTCAATAAAGGTTGCACGGGTTATTGGTGTTATGATTTGAAGACGGAAGGGAACTAAGTCGATTTCTCTTCAATTCCAGTTGTTAATGAGTATCCCGATGTTTTTCCGGACAACCTCCCGGGATTACCGCCGGATCGAGAGATAGAATTTTCTGTGGACTTATAGCCTGACGCGGCTCCGATTTCTAAGGCACCTTATCGGATGGCACCTTCCGAGATGCAAGAATTAAAGAGTCAGCTGGGAAGACTATTAGAGAAAGGGTACATCAGACTGAGCGCTTCGCCTTGGGGCACGCCTGTTCTTTTTGTGTGGAAGAAGGATGGTTCACTACGTTTATGCATTGAATACCGTGAACTGAACAAAGTGACCATCAAAAACAAGTATCCTTTGCCTCATATAGATGATTTATTTGATCAGTTGCAGGGAGCCGCAGTATTCTCAAAGATTGATTTGAGATCAGTGTACTATCAGCTCCGGGTGAAAGAGTCCGATGTTCCGAAGACTGCGTATCGGACGAGGTATGGACATTATGAATTTGTGGTCATGCCTTTTGGATTGACTAATGCACCGGCAGTATTCATGCAACTAATGAACAAGATATTCATCGAATACCTGGACAAATGTGTGGTCGTCTTTGTTGACGATATCTTAATTTATTCTCGGGATAAAGAGGAACATGCCCAGCACTTGCGTTTGATACTAGATATTTTGAGAGCCGAACACCTCTATGCGAAATTCAAGAAATGTGAGTTCTGGTTGGAAGAAGTTATGTTTCTCGGCTATGTGATTTCGGCTGAAGGGGTTCATGTAGACCCGTATAAGGTCGAGGCAGCGCTAGATTGGGCAGCGCCTAAGAATGTTAAAGAAGTTCGTAGCTTTTTGGGTCTTGCTGGGTATTACTGTCGGTTTGTCGAGAGGTTCTAGAAACTCGCTCAGACGCTTACGAAATTACTCCAAAAGACAGAAAAGTTTGTTTGGACGACTGAGAGACAGCAGAGCTTCGATGAACTGAAGAGGCATTTGACCTCAGCGCCGATTTTAGCTTTACCACAGGCTAGTGAAGGATTCGCAGTTTATAGCGACGCTTCGGGACAAGGGCTTGAATGTGTGCTTATGCAGCATGATAAGACGATAGATTTTGTGTCACGACAATTGAAGCCTTATGAGATGAACTACCCTAATCACGATTTGGATTTGGCCGCAATTGTCTTCGCACTTACGATTTGGCGGCATTATTTGTATGGCTCTCCATATCGGATTTATACCGATCACAAGAGTTTGAAATATATTTTCAGTCAGAAAGAGTTGAACATGAGGCAGAGACGTTAGTTGGAATTTATCAAGGATTATGATTTGGAAATTCTTTACCATCCAGGAAAGGCCATTGTCGTTCAGACGCTTTGAGCTCCAAATCGGCACCGCTTCAGATGCTCGAGGTTCTTACAGCTTAGACAAATATTCGTAGGATTTAATCGAGCAAGGAATAGAAGTTTGGCTTCAAAGAGTGCAAGGACAGTTGTGCACTCTTGAAATTACTTCGTCCTTGGTTGACGACATCAAAGGGAAACAGTGAAGTGACCCGATGATCTCTTAACTGAAGGAAGACGTAATTAAAGGAAAACCCCTAGTTTTATGATCCACGAGGATAGTATTCTGAGATTTCAAGGCAGACTTTGTGTCCCGAATGATCTAGAGTTGAGGTAGAGAATTCTCCGAGAAGCTCATGCTATGCCTTACTCAATCCACCCCGGAACGAGTAAGATGTACAAGGACTTGAAGCGAAATTTTTGGTGGAATAATATGAAGAAAGATGTCACGGAGTGTGTACTACGGTGCTTGACGTGTCAACAAGTCAAGATTGAACATCAACGACCGGCGGGGTTGTTGAAGCCGCTTCCCATTCCGGAGTGGAAGTGGGAAGATATCTCTATAGATTTTATCACTGGGATGCCGAGAACTAGAGCCGGAATGAATATGATTTGGGTAATTGTCGATCGGTTGACCAAGTCTGCACACTTCCTAGGTATTAAGGATACTTGGGGACCGGAGAGATTGGCTCGAACTTTTATAGCTGAGATCGTAAGATTGCATGGTGCCCCTAAGACCATTATTTCCGATCGAGATGGCCGTTTCGTATCATATTTTTGGCAGGCCGTTCATCAAGCTTTGGGCACCGAGTTGAGATTGAGCACATCTTTTCATCCTCAGTCAGACGGTCAGACGGAGCGGACGATTCAGAAGTTAGAGGATATGTTGTGGGCTTATGCCCTATACTGGAGTAATGATTGGGAGCTTCACTTGCCATTGATCGATTTTGCCTACAATAATAGTTGGCATGCGTCGATCAAAATGGCACCGTTCGAGGCACTTTATGGTAGGCGGTGTAGATCACCATTATGTTGGGACGAGGCTTGGGAGCTAGTCGGAACCGAATCGGTTGTTGATCGCCCAGAGCCATCAGAAATCTTATGCTGATACTCGTCGTTGACCTTTAGAATTCGAAGTGGGAGACCATGTTCCACTCAAGGTGTCTCCGACTAGAGGAGTTTTCTGCTTCGGAAAAAAGGGGAAACTTAGTCCGAGGTATATCGGACCTTTTGAAATTTTGGACAGGGTTGGAGATTTAGCTTATCGCTTGGCATTGCCTCCAGCTTTGAGTTAAGTCCATAGCGTTTTTCATGTGTCTCAGTTGGGAAAGTACGTGACGGATCCAAGTCATGTTATCAACTATAGGGAGATTGATGTAGCCGAGGATGTTACCTTTCTGGAGAAGCCAGTGAAGATCTTTAAATGTCGTGAGAAGCAGATTCGGCACAAAACCATTTTGTTGGTTAAAGTTCAATGGTCGAGACACGAAGTCGAGGAGGCGACTTGGGAGACGGAAGAGAAGATGCGATCGGAATACCCCGAACTTTTTATTTCTTAATTTTCGGGATGAAATATCTTTTTAGAGGGGGAGAATGTTATATTCGTACTTTTTATTGAATGTTTGACCTTGCCGTTCTTCCTCTTTTGTCGCTTTGTAAACACTTTGAGATGTTTTCGATGTTGATTTAGAGTTTCGTACCTTTTTAGATCATGATCGTGTTGACTGGACCTTTCGGCAGTGTTCTGGGACAGGCAGATAGCGCACGCTAGGCCTAGGCTAACGCACGCTATTTATACTTGAGTAGCACACGCTAGCTTTGAGCCTTAGCGCGCGCTAATGTTCGGAGCATGCCAGAGGCAGTAGCTAATTCTGCTCTCTGGACTAGCAGTTAGCGCACGCTAGGAGTTCGCTGGCGCACGCTATTCGTGGTCAGTAGCGTGCGCTAACATCGTCTGTAGCGCACGCTAATAAGCTGAGTCGGTAGAGGTAGTGAGGTATTTCTACTTTCTAGACTAGCACGTAACGCACGCTAGGCAGCAGCTAGCGCACGCTAAAGGTATTGCGTAGCGCGCGCTAGTGCCCAGTCGTAGCGCACGCTAGCGGAGCTGGGCAGTGAACTGGAACTTTTGCTGGACAATAGTTAGTGCACGCTAACGTGTGGTAGCGCGCGATAACATCTCAAGACAGAAGCTACTGGACTACCGGGTGATCCTGTTAGCGCACGCTAGCTCCTATTTTTAGCGCGCGCTAACCTGGCGCTGTATATAAGGGGCAGTCAACCCCTGCACTTGCCATTTCCACTTCTTTTTCACTCATTTCGACGAGAGCAGTGGGATTGGGCGATTCGGAGCGATTTAAGGCGATCCTTCTTTAGCTATCATCATCTTTGGTTGAATAACAAAGATTACACAACATCTAATCCATTTCTATCTTCCAAATCAAGGTAAAATCCTTAGAACCCTAGTTTTGGGAATTTTTGGGGATTTATTTAGATTCGTCCAATTTACCCGTTTAGGAGCTTGAGATATTTGAGATTATGATGTATCTACCCCATACCCATGTTTCCCCTGTAATATCCGCAATTTCGATTTCTGGTAATTTTCTTTCTTTGGCGAAAGTCCATCTTAGCAACTCTGTTGTGACCGTTTCGTCATTTCTAGAATGATTAATGCTACACTTTTTGTCATCCGAGTTCGTTTCGGTGTCGTTTTGTTGAGTTCCGTGTCCTTAATCGACTTTTTCACGTGTGAGTTCGACTTTGTAAAGGCACCATTAATTCTTTAAAACTCCAAAAATTCTGAATCTTTGCAATATTATATATCATCAAGTTAGCTTTCCAATGGATCAAACGGCGAGTCAATCGGAGTCCGGACGAAGGAGTTATGGTCGAAATAGCTAAGACCGCACCGTGTGCCTTTTGATGCTGGAGTGGGGTGTACCGCGGGCCGCGGCCCCTTCTGGCCAGGCCGTGGCACAAAGCTGATTTCTGGGCCGATGCTGGCCGCTAGCACACGCTAGCTCGGCAGCCTAGCGCACGCTAGGCTGCACCAGTATAAATATGACCGAGTAGACATATTTTCACTCGTTTTTCATTTCCTTTCCTTTCGATTCGCGGCTGGAGCTTCGGAGGAGGCGAAGCCATGTTGTTGAACAACAAATCCACGAAGTTATTGAGTTCATATCATTGATTGATCATTCTATATCATCCTTTGATGCGAAGGATATTTGCGAACTTGTTGCGAAGTTTTATACGGAAGACTTTAAAAGTGATGAAAGATTACAATTGGAGAGGCAGCTAACACATTGTTAGTATATTGCGGTTAAAGGCTTCGGGTATAATACTCTTTCATCCTTTTTCGACCTATGTCAATGGTTGATAAGGATCGGGAAGTCTATCCTTTACAACCTCATTTTTTTTAATGTTATTGAACTTGTGCTTATACTTTTGGTATCTACCGCTAGTTCCAAATGATTTCAGCTAAAAAGTTCAAGGTTTTGATTGATTGGAAAAGAGTGAAAGTAAAATTAACCACCACAAAAAAAAAACTATATCCACATCTTGTAAACATAGTGAGTATCTCGCTTTACATAACACTGCCTTCCTTCACCTTGCTGCAATCAGATGAAATTGGGATCGATAAGTTTAACATGTGATTGAATTTGTACAGGTTAAATGGACAAAATTAAGAGACTAGCATGTGGTAAGAAAAAATCGAAGACTCCGGAGTCAGGGGATAGTTCCGCAGCTTCCAATCGTGCTGATCCTGTCGGTAAATATTTGGATGAAAGTAACAGTCGCATACATGGGCTAATAGAGAATAGTGGACTGAAGTTTAAGGATGGGAACTTGTATCCGACGGATGACGCACATACTATTGCGAGGCGCTTATCGTATCAGACTCCGACATCGCGGACGACTCCCACTACTGTCGAGACGACTCAGCCTCATATGCCTCCTATACACCGCATTCCCTCTCCTCCTACTACATCTGGGAGCGGCCGATCTACACCGAGCACGTCATCTGAGGTGCCTTCCGGTCCTCCGTCGACTCTATTTATGCCCTCTATGGTACCGTCGATTCCAGGGGTCGATGAGAAAGGAGTCCGCCGGCCATATAGCTTGGTTAACCCGACGGAGGCGTATGTGTTCCAGGTGTGGCCTGAGAAAATGATTTGGCGAACATGTCGGATATCTAAGACGAAGTTGTACGCGTCGCCATGGAGCTTGATAATGAGGGGGTCGCATCAAGACGAACCGAAAAAGAAGAAGAAGACTCGTGGCCCATCGAAGGGTCTAGCACTTGACGCATATGTTTCAAAAAATGGCCGTCACAAGATAGTAGTAGATGAAAAGTATCGACGACCCATTTTGGCTTCGGATGCTTGTACGGCATATTGCCGTAATGTTGGGTTTGTCATACGCGATAGAATTCTGGTACTGTGGGTTGAGTGGAAGGATGTTCCACAAAGTGTGAAGGATGCATTGAACAATGCTATGTCGGTAAGTTTTTCTCAATTCCAAAAGCTACTTTGTGTATTTAAATTCGAAAAAAATTTAGTAATATATATTATATGCTAATTGTAGGTTTGGTTTGAGATTCCTTCTTTCCTACTACATACTTGGTGTGATGAGGTGCAAACAACCAAGTAAGTAATTTTCACAATACGTAGTTGAGTAATTACTCGAGTAATTTTTGCATCATTTTAGTTATTGTTAAAAATACTTGATTTGGAGACACCTCATTATTTCTGAAGTCTAATTTGGTGGTAGTTACACAAGGAATGATCTAATTCGTTTTTACTTGCATCATAAACATGCTAATCTGTTGACCCATTTTTATTGAGTTTGTTCCTTCAACCTTTTTTACTTGCTTTTAATGGTGAAGTTCATTATTTTGAGAGTATTCACTATGATTGGTAGGTTTTACTACAAACTGGATAAGCACAGTAGAATCTTGCTTTGGTCACAATTATGGGTTCTGTTATGTTTATTTATTATTTTTCGAACAAATTTCAATTGTTTCTTGCATCCAATTGAACCTGTATTCCATCAAATGAAAAACCCAAGTACTTCATGTAGTTTATTTTTATTTTTCCAAACTGAAAATAATGCGACTATCTACTCTTTGTCTTTGTTTTTCCTGTCATGATTCTTGGGGATAAACATTGTCGATGTCTGTTTGTCTATATTACCAAGAGTGGTGATCGATGCATGAGACACTCTTTTTTGATTACAAGATGTCGCATGAAATTCTTTGACAATGTTTGATTATTATTTATAAATATTTGTTATAGGTACAAATCTTGGAAAAATGAGCTACACATGTTTTGGTCGGCTTGGGGTAATTCCCGTGAGGCTACTCCAGAGGAGTTCAAGTATCGGAGTACAGTGGAGATTGATATGCGCACATTTTAGCGACCGGACTATATTGTATGTAATCGAGCTCTAAATATTTTCGTAATGCTATTGTTGTTTAAATATATGTAACATATATGTAACTTACTTGTGGTAGTTTTTCGCCTTGTTAAATGAAAATTACATGTTTTTATGTGTAGGCGGCAGTTCAACCAACACCGTTAACCGTAAGGGTTTGACGGAGCACCACAGTTTAGGTTCGCGGTCGTTAGCGAGAGTTTCGCACGAGGCCACTTCTGATGAAAATGTGGCGAATGCCTTTGTCTACGTGACTCAGAAGGCATATCCTAACTATCCGGATAGACTTGTAAGTTGTAAATATATCCTAACCATTTTAATACTGCTATCAGTCTTTACCTCTGAACTTTATTAATATTCGGTTACTTTTTTTGTTCCCACTTAATTAGGAGAGAGTGACTGAGGAGTCTGAGAGGATGTTGATAGAGATGGCGAGGGAGGAGCATCCGGATTTGGACGAGACTGGTCTCGAGTTAGCACGCCGAGAGATCGATCAGGCCGATCCCAACATTAGGGCAAGGGTGTGGGCTACCATTTACCCTCCTAAAGGGAGTCATCACCGGACGCCGATGATGGGAGATGAAGGCACCGGATTATTGAAGAATACTACAGGGTTTCAGCGCAATCAAAGGGGCGACACTCAAAAGGCCTATTTGGAGGAGCAATTGAGGATCGAGACGGAGCTCCGACCTGAGGAGCAAAGGAAGTCTCAAGACCAGTTCCAGAAATTCCAAGAGGAACAAAGGAAGGTTCAACAAGAGATGTTAGCTCAGCAGCAGGCCATGATGCAGTATATGATGTCATTGAGTCAGACCGTGTATCAATCGGGAATTTCGGTACCACCACCACCTCAATTCTTCAATTCACAAATACCCCCCTCTTCTTCACAGCCTCGGGACGACGACATGCAAGACGGTAGTAATCCTTCTTCTATCTTTAAGAATTTGACGGATCTTTGAGGATTTTAGTTGTCATTGTAGTAGTTATTTTGCTAAATGTTTTTTGTTTAGACTCGTGTTCGTTAATGTTGCTGTTTATATATTTTGTTGATGTTGCTACATGTATGTTGATATGGTTTGTATTTAAATTATGCTTTTGTAATTGATTTATGTTGATTGTGATGTATGGTGGTGTATTGTACATTTGGAATAACAGGTTATCTGAACAGGTTTGGTGATTTTGAAATCTGAATTTTTTTTTTTCACTGGACTTTAGCCGACGGCATTTACACAGACCGTCGACTAAAGTATTTAATTAAAAAAATAAAATAAAACTTTAGCCGACGACTAAATCAAATAAAATGTCGAGTTTTAGCCGACGGCAACGTTGCCGTCGGCTAAAGTGTATAGGTTTTAGCCGACGACAGCATTTACCGTCGTCTAAAACTCGACATTTTAGCCGACGCCTATGTATCCGTCGGCTAAAACGGGTATTATTTTAGCCGACGCTTACACGGTCGTCGGCTAAAGTTCGATTTTAGCCGACGACCTTCCCTATTAGCCGTCGGCTAAACTTTAGCCGACCGACCTCGGCCGACCGACTTTTAGCCGACAGTTGACCACTTTAGCCGACGACTTTAGACTTTAGCCGACGACTTTTTGCTGTCGGCTAAAGTATAAACATTGGTAGTGTAGTGCAAGTACAATCCATTCGAACTACATTCTAATCAGATGAATATATGCGCCAAAAAGTCATTTTAGAAAACATTTTATATTCCGGAATATTTATGATGTACAAACACAAAACACATTATCTCCAACAAATCATAATTCAAAGTTAACCGTTGGCACGAGACTCACGGCCACCGTACCCCGCAGAGCCCCGTCGGAAATCCCTGGGTGGCTAACCACAGTTCACGATACGCACACTCACGGCAATACGTATCCCTAGAGGCCCCGTCGGACCATCCCTAGGTGAACATACATATAACCATCCACAACAACCACGATACAGCCATAATTCAAATACTAGAACATGTAAACAAATGTAAAGTACTTGCCTTTGAGACATTCTTGAAGACACGGAAGTGAAACGCGACTACGAACGGTCTGGGTGGAAAGCGACGGTTCCTAAACGAAGGATCAACACAGTTCAGTCCCAAAGGATAACAATACTCTAGTGGAAAACACCCATAACCCCGATTACATAATACGACAATGGACGATCAATTGATACGGGCGAGGGTTTACGCAAAATCTCCCCGTATTGATAATTCGCGGATTAAAATCAAGGAAATTAGATTTGGAATCACTCAATAATCACAATCGGTGAAGAATATCATAACATACTGGAATAAATCGGTTCCAATTAGCAAAACCCGGAAAAACCCCCAAATTTGACGAGTTAGGGTTCTAGACGAAAGTACCTTGATTTCGGATGATGGATGACGATTATGCTGATGATAATATGTTAGCACGACTCTACGGTGATGGAATTTGAAGAGAACTCCGAATAGAACTGGTGGAAATCGTCTCTGAGGTCGCACGTCGAAGAAACGAAGAGAAAAGAAATAAACTGCATTTCAAATCGTCCACGACTTATATTCGGTGGAGTTAGCGACGCTAACCATCGTATGTAGCGCGCTAACGGGGCCTTGGCAGTCCAGTGGCTCGCCACCCTTCGTTAGCGTACGCTAACAATAGGCGTTAGCGTCGCTAACCGCACATCGGTAGCGCACGCAAGGGAACAGGGGTAGCGTGCGCTACCTACACGCAGCCAAAGATCGGCCGATGTCACATCGCAGAAGCTGCCGAGGGTATAAAACACGCAACGCACGACGAGACCAGAATCCAGGAACATAGACGCGAAGCATACAAGACGATGGAGCTAAGCGCTGAAAGAAAATACAATTCCGACCACCGGAGGGTCCGTAATGCGACAACGAAACTAAGATTCCCTAAACAATTAGGAAATTACAAAAATGGCCCAAGTGCCCGAAAATCACGAAACGACGTCGGATTTACCAACCGAAAGTCTCCACATGACCAACTCAACCATACGAACTTGTACAAACCAAGAAACAACGAAAACGAATGAGTTTTACAAGAATCGAACGTTCATACGGCAAAACATGCCATAAAACGAAATTACGTGAAAACATCATCAAAACTCATCCAAATGGAAAAACTCCAGAACAAAATAGATTCAAAATGTCGAAACGGTTACAAGCGACTCGATAAAAATAGACATACACCAAAAATGGAAACTGCTAAAAATGGAAAAATTACGGATATTACAATATGAAACCTCGTCCTCCAGACGGCCAGATCCTTCCTGGTCGCCGAACTCCTGATTTGGCCAAGCGACCACAGAGATCGCTAAGCAGCCCGAAATAGCGATCGCTCGGGAGGTTGATAAGGGTGAGCGATCGAATACTCCCGGAAATCAAATCTTGGAGACGGACCGGCCAACCCCTCCATAATCTCAGCAAATGCCTCATAAGCTTGACCAAAGGCACTGTGCCGCTCCCAGTAGGCCCAGACCGCAAGATCTCTCTCCATCTGCGAGCGCTTGTGTTCGACGGCCGCCTCCTTAGCCACGTCAGCCTCGTTGAACAGCGCCTCGAGGTTACGTACGTAATGGGCCGGCAGATTTGGGGCAGTGACTCGGTTACGTACGTAAGCCTTGGCCGGTTACGTACGTAACTCGGCCGGCAGTCAGCCTATTTAAGGCCTGGCAGCGTGTTTTTCATCCATTTTTCTCATTCTCCTCCTTCTCTTCCGCGGCTTGAGGTGTAAGAATCATGGAAAAATGTTGTTGGACAATCAATCCATGAAGTCTTGGATTTCATATCATCAATCATCCATCCTATAACATCCTCCGATCTACCGAATCAGGTCACATTTTCTAGAAATCTAATTTTGGGGATTTTGGGTATTTTGTTCGTTTTCGTCCGTTTAATACGATTTAACTTATGATTGTGATGGATTGATGATTATTTATATGTATTGTATCGTTTCCCTTGTTATTCCATGGTTGGATCGTATCGATTCGTTGTTTTGGTCGAGTTCTTGATCGACGCCTTGAATGTGTCCGGTAAAATGTCATAGAGGAGTTTTCGGGCGTTCTACGATTATTCTTCCTCGTATGATCGATTATTTATTGATTATATGTTGTTAGGGTCGAATTCTTGTGAAGAACTCGAGTCGGAACCCTTCCGTTCGTCGTTTTCTTCAAGCTTCTCGATCGTGGGTGTATTCTTTTCCTTCGCCGGGGAATCGTAGGTGTTCGAGGTGTCCCGACTGAGCCGTGATTGTAGGAGTGTCCCGTATCGATTATCGAGGCAAGTATCTTGCCCATACATTACGTGTTTTGTGGATATATTAGTTGGTAATTTACGATACGTGATTTACAAATGTCTATAATTAACTTTTAAAAGAATCGATATACTTTCCAATACTTCCTTAAAAGATGACTCGTATGATTTCGTTGTTAAATATGCTTGTCTAAGTATGTGTGGGGTATCGTTTTGTGTGATTATGATGTTGTGGATTTATAGCTTAACCTTTCCTTGAGATATGTATGGAACGTATGCCTATTGATGATCCTGTCTCATTGTGTCGTTCGGCGTGGTTGGATAGGTATTTTCCCTCGTTGCTATGTTATTGGTACTAGCTGCATCGTTGAAATTCTAGCATGAATCGTATCATTACTTGGTCGTGAGTATATGTTGGATGAACTGGCCATTCTAGTAAGGTACCTCGACTATATATACTGTGATTGACCTTCGAGGCTTGTGGTTTGCAACTGTGATTTTGGAACGTGTGTGTGTGTTGTTCCTTCCACCCGGAGTGTCCGACGGGATGTCTGGGGGTCGATACTAAGGGGTACGGCCACGGAAGTGGACTTGGGTGCGTGTGTGGATGAACTTCCACCCGGAGTGTCCGACGGGATGTCTGGGGGTCGATACTAAGGGGTACGGCCGCGGAAGTGGTTTCCCACCCGGAGTGTCCGACGGGATGTCTGGGGGTCGATACTAAGGGGTACGGCCGCGGGTTACCAGTTGTAGTTTTCATCTTGAGGATGATGTTGATGTTTTCGTTAATTGTGATATTGTCCGGAGTATCACAATGCTTTGTGCTCGGGGTCGAGAGACATTATATATCGAGTCTTGGTGCTTGGCTAGAATGGCATAAGAATAATGTGTTATATGTAATGTGTCCTTGTAAGTGAATTGAAGTGGATGATCGGGTCGTGGACCCTGTGTTTTGTGACCGGAATGGTTGGGTCGTGGACCCCGTGTTTTGTTAAACGGATTTGTATTTTGGAAAATGAACTTTGGGGCTGTGACCCTAAATGGCTTTCGAGGAATTAAGAACTTTTTAATTTCTGATGTTTTCAAAACTCCCGAGATTTGGAAATGTTTTCAAATGCTTACTTGCTTCGTTTCTGCTTTCAAGACTTGAACTATTTTTAACTAAATATATCTCGGGAAGTCTTTCGTTATATTCTCGGAATGTGTTGTGTATGGCTCGTATTTGCACTTTATACTTGCACTAGCGAAACAAAGGAGTTTGCTAACCCCAGTAATCGGGGGTGGATATCCGTATTGTGTCCGTGTACATGCAGTGTTTCGGGAGCAAGACAGATCGGTACGAGGGATGATGAAAGACGAATGATACTAATCACACGAAGGCCGATTTGGGGTTCGATTAGTCGGAGTCCATTGTATTGTCTTTTCCGCTGTCTTATTGTTTATGGTGGTAATTATTTTACCCTTGCGTGGGTATGAGTCTGGATGAGTTTATGTATTTTTATTTGTAAGTCAGTGTCGAAAGACCAAATCGGTCTATTGGTTCGTTATTTTGATTCGTCGGTATGTAATGTAATGTGTTGTTTTGATGTCTAGCCTGGTGGATCCTCACGGAGAGGGTCTGCGGCGTGTAATATTCCCGGTTCGATCTGGGGGTGTTACATTTATGGTATCGGAGCTTAGGTTGAGGAAACCTAGGCTGTCGGGTCGAGTTATGTGTTGTTGAGTCTTGTATTGTCAGATTTTGTCTGACTGAGTCGTGTCGCGACGCGTCGTCTGAGTTTGTTGGTCGTGATTAGTATCGTGTGGTGATCATCATCTTCGTGCGACCTGTGGATGTAAGTCTCCCTTCTTTGTGTTGTGCCTCGTGTGACACGAGCTATTTTTTATGATTATTTGTTAAGTGACGGAATCCTCTTATGGATTTTGATTTCTTGATATGTGATTATTTGACTCTCATATTTCGTTCATGTGAGGAGTAGTGTTGCTGGATTGTATTTCTTTTATCCGCTGCGTGAGTTCTTTTGTAATGGCTTTCGGTATTTTACCGACTGAGCTTTATTTCGAAAACTGATTCCCTTAACCGAGTTTTTGGCATTTTGGCCTTGATCGTTTTGGCGAAATTTTTTATGACGGTATTTAGTATTTTGTAAATGGCTTTTGTGAGTTTTGAAATATTACCGTCATTGACCTTCTTGGCGTTTTTTTTAAATGGTTTTTATCCTGGAGGGTTCCGGCGCGGGACCCACGGTGCTGTATTGTTCCGTGTATTTACCTGAAATTTTTGGACATTCTAGCCCATTGAATTATTTTCGAAAACCTTGAGTATCTTAGAAAATAAATTTCGAGACGTACGTTTAAAATGAATTATTTTCTCGTGGTACTTCTAAGGTGCCACAATATGTTTCAAAATTCTTCTACCTCGAGGACCAAAATGTTTTGAGATATTTTCAATGTTTTATAAACACTTTTACTTAGACCCGAGGGTCGAATATGTAATATCCGCAATTTCGAATTTCAGTAATTTTCTTTTTTTCGGCGGAAGTCCGTTTTGACGACTCGCTCATGACCGTTTCGTCATTTCGAGAATGATTAATTCTGCACTTTTTGTCATCCGAGTTCGTTTCGGTGTTGTTTTGTTGAGTTCCGTGTCTTTTGGCGACTTTTCCGCACTTGAGCTCGATTCTTGCGAATCTCGTCCGAAACTGTTGTTTCGAGTTTCTCGTAAGTTCATTTAATGTTATTATTCATGTTGCAGGCTTTGGTTCGGTGTTTCGATCACGTATCGTGATTTCCGGGCGTTTTGGGCCATTTTTGTAATTTCCCAAAGTTTAGGGTAATTACTTCCGTTGTCGAATTTCGAGCCTTCGGGTGGTCGGAATCGCGTGTTCTCTTAGTTCTTAGATTCGTCTTTGCGAGTACGTCGTAACCGTACCTTCGATTTATACTCAGGTTCGGGTGTCGGGGTCGTCCGGGCCGTCGGAGTGGCCACGGCCGAGTCACGGCTGGAGCAGGGCCTGGCCTGGCCGAGTTACGGTCGTAAGATCCGAGAGTTACGGCCGTATGGCGCCTGGCAGCTTCCGGACGAATGCCAGTTACGGCCGTAAGGCATGATCGGGTACGGCCGTACGAGCGCTGGGCATCTTCCTGACGAAGGCCGGTTACGGCCGTAATGTGTGCCAGTTACGGCCGTAAGTGTCCGACAGGTGCTGGGCATATTTTTTGACGAATGCCGGTTACGGCCGTAAGGCTTGCCGAGTACGGCCGTATGGGCCGAGTTACGGTCGTAAGTCACTGCCGGTTACGGCCGTAAGTGTTCGGCAGTGACCGGCTATATAAGGCCTGGGCAGCCCGTTTTTACTCACTTCTTCACTTTTCATGCGGCTATCGGACGGGTGCGACGGGAAATAGGGTTCTTGGTCGATTCTACTCAATTCCAAGACGTTTTGAAAGATTCTTGTTGATTATATCATCATCCAATCCGTGTTCTTCGTCGAATCAAGGTATATTTCTTGATTTTTCCTTCAAGTTGACTTTTTGGAGAATTGTCTTTGATTTCGATTCTAGTCCGATTTTGATACATCGGTTGGTGTAGTATAATGTTATTAATCGTGTTCTATGGGTTGTATATCCATATATCGAGTTTGTTTAACTCGACTGACGATTCGAGTGTTCTTGGGAATTATTGAACATTTAGTGTTCGATTAAATGTCCCAATGAGTTTCCCTTCGATAGTTTGTTGGGATTTTCGTTGTTTTGGCCTTGATTCTCGTCGTAACCATGTGTTATTGTTCCTTCCGGAGGTTTATAGGTGTTCGAGGATTCCGATGTTGAATCCCGTTTGGTGATTGATGATTCGTGTGGTGTTATTCTCGTAATACTCGTGGTGCTATCGCGTTCTTGATATTGTTCGGGGGTTCAGGGCTATTCGACCGCGCCCTATCCGTCGCCTCGTTGAGATCGTGATTTCAAGGCAAGTACCTTGCCCATACTTTTCTCGTTTTATGGATATGATGATCGGTGGTCGTCTTGATGTGTTTGTTTGGTTATTTGAAATGAAGTTTCAAAAGATTTCGGTTTGGCCTCGTTAAAGGCTCTCTTTCAAAACGCGTGTGTGTTTTGTGAACGTTGTGTTTTGGGAATTGATCATTTTAAACGTTGAAGGCTTTGATGATATCCCTATTGTTTAAAGTTATGGAATCGTGTATCCCGTGTTTAATCTTGTTATTGTGTTTTGAAGAGTTTGATAATGTTGTCGGATAAATGGCCATATCTAGTAAGTATTCTTGATGAACTTACATTCTTAGCATATTAGTATTGTATGGGTAACGTGTGTGTGTGTATGCTCACTACGGGTTAGATCCGACGGGGTCTCGGTAGGGGTCCACAAGAGACGTGGATCGATGAGCTTGCTTTTAACCACTACGGGTTAGATCCGACGGGGTCTCGGTAGGGGTCCACAGAGATGTGGATCGACGGTTAATTGTGGTGCATTTTGCAAATGTGATTTGATTATGGCATTTCCGGAAATGAGTGCTTTTGAACGGTTTTTATGATTGCATGCATTGACTAAGTGTGTAAGAGGTAAGTTGTTCGTTTGGCCTACTTGGCTAGGATGGCTCTAGAGTATTTTGTTGTTTGTGTTAAATCCTTTAATTGTGGATTTTGATGTTGGAAGACGAACCTTGTGGTCGTTCTTGTGTACTGTGAGTTGATGAGATTTGGGGCTAAAATCCCAACGGTTTGGTAAAGGTCATTTTTCGGAAAGTAAACCTTTGGGGCGGTGACCCCTTTTGTCTTTTGGGTTTTGAAAAGTAGGATATGATAATCCTAAATCGTTTTCTATTAAAACTCTCGATGGTATTTCAAATCATTTTATAAATTGTTTCCCTTGATATTTTGATCTTGAAATTTTGGGAAGTCTTTACTCAAACTCTCGCCTCGGGAAGTGTTCATCTTGTTGTATTTGAACCTTTGAGGATTCGGAATTATTATCGTTCGTGGAATGTGAATTGTATGGCTCGTATTTGCACTTTGTTCTTGCACTAGCAAAACAGTGGAGTTTTGCTAACCCCCGAGTATTCGGGGGGTGGATGTCTGTTTTTGCATTCAGGTTTTGGAGCATAACACAGGGTCGGCACGAAGGATGATGAAAGATGATCGATACTAATCACATGAGGAACCGTACATCGTGTATTGGTTCAGTTGTACTTTATTTTCCGCTGCTATATTTTTCCCGTTGTACGGGTGTGGTTGTATTTTGACCCCTGCGTGGGCATGAGTTGTATTCGGGTTGTGTGTTTTTATTGAAAGGCCAAATCGGTCCACTGAGTCATTTTAGCCTTAAAGGCATTGTCGAGATGTTTCATGTTGTTACTAGCCTGGTAGATCCTTGAGAAAAGGTTCTACGGCGTGTAATATCCCTGAGCGGATTGGGGGTGTTACATAAATGGTATCAGAGCTTAGGTTGAGGAAACCTAGGCTGTCGGGTCAAGTCGTGTTGTTTGAGTCTTGTTTCGTCGGATTTTATCTGACTGAGTCGTATCGCGACGCGTCGTCTGAGTTTGTTGGTCGTGATTAGTATCGTGGGGTGATCATCATCTTCGTGCGACCTGTGGCTGTAAGTCTCCCTTCTTTGTGTTGTGTCTCGTGTGACACGAGCTATTTTTATGATTATTTGTTCAGTGACGGAATCCTCTTATGGATTTTGATTTCTTGATATGTGGTTATTTGACCCTCATATTTCGTTCATATGAGGAGTAGCGTTGTTGGATTGTGCACGTTTGACTTTATTTCTTTTATCCGCTGCGTGAGTTCTTTTGTAATGGCTTTCAGTATTTTACCGACTGAGTTTTATTTCGAAAACCGATTCCTTTAACCGAGTTTTGGCATTATGGCCTTGATCGCTTTGGCAAAATTCTTATGACGGTATTTAGTATTTTGTAAATGGCTTTTGTGAGTTTTTGAAATATTACCGTCATCGGCCTTTTTGTCGTTGTAAATGGTTTTTAGCCTGGTGAGTTCCGGCGCGGGACCCACAACGCTATGATGTTCCGTGTGATTACCTGAAATTTTTGGGCATTCTAGCCTTTTTGGCATCGTCCTTTTTGGCATTGAATTATTTTCGAAAACTTGAGTATCTTAGAAATAAATTTCGAGACGTACGTTTCAAATGAATTGTTTTCTCGCGGTACTTCTAAGGTGCCACAATCTGTTTCAAAATTCTTCTACCTCGAGGATTAAAATGTTTTGAGATATTTTCAATATTTTATAAACACTTTTACTTAGACCCGAGGGTCGAATATTCTGAAAGCTTTTCACTAAAAGAAAGTGTCCTCATTTTTATCAAATGCGAAATGGTTTTCCAAAGTCTCGATAACGATGTATCACGTTTGTATTTTTTTGAAAGGTGATACTCAAGATCAACCGGTGTTCTTCTAAATTATTTTCAAAATGAGGTTTTCGTTTTTAAAACCTATCCATTCCCATTTGAGGGTTGGGTATGTATGTATGATGTTCGCATTGTCATTTTGATGTTTGCTCCCGAGTATGATCGAATTGGCGGTGTGAGCGTTGAGTCGATTTCCACACATTTGTTGTGTTAGCCCTCTGTGAGAGGTGGGATGTTGGTATTGAATATTGTCGCCTCGTAGTGATTTCTGCGTTGTCGCGCATGTGCGAGCTGTTAGAGCTTGGTTTGGTATGACCGTGTGCATCGGTGATGGTTCCGTTATGTGTCAGTTGTTTAATGTATTGTTACCTTGGTCCTGTTTTTGTGAATTTCGTGGATGAGGTCGGGGGTAATACCCATACTATTTTGACTTCTGTATTTTCTCTTTCTCCAGTCTATCGATTCGCTCATGTTCGTTGATACCTTATGAACTTGTTCTGTACTTCGGTTTCATCGTCCGAACGAGCTGTGATCTTGTTGTGGGTCGATCTGGTTATCGATGTGACTTTTTCGGGTTCAGTTCAATTCTTGTGAACCTTGTTCGGGAGTGACATTATCTGGTTCTATTAGTTCTTTTATTCGAAGTGGATCGGATTTTGAACTTCTGTATATTCTACCTTGTCGACTCATTTATGTTCGTTGACATTTCTGAGCTTGTCCTGCCCCTTGTTTTTGTTTATCGAACGAGTGTGGTATCGTTTCGGAATAACTCATTTGTCATTGTGACTTTTCAATTGCTATTCCCTTTCCTGTGGATCTTATGTGAATGCACATCCTGTTGTTTTCACCGGATCATATATTGTCTCGAGTCGAGATGTGAACCTTGGAGTTGTTGTTTGAATTTTATTGTTCTTCGTGATTCGAACATGATTGTCCGATTTTTGTTTTCTCGATCGTTGTGGTTCGATCGTTTGATTGTTCGGTTTTTATTGATCTCGCCCCATGATTGTTGAGCATCCAGGCTCCTTCGTAATTCCCTTAAGTTGGGAAATTAGTCTCGTTTTCGATCTTCCAACCCTTAGGCGGTGGAATTCCGTAATTGTCCAGCGATTGACTCGCGTTTTGATTGATGTATCGTTGGGTCGGTCAATCTTATTGATTTTCGTTCGTTGTGTTTTGTGATTGTTCGGATAATTGACTTGACTATATTATCCGTTTGATGACGCTTGTCATTTGTTGGTTTTATTATATTCCTAACGGCGACGTTGTGTTGGTCGTCGTGGAGCGTGTTTTCACGCCGTATGTCTCTTTGCGTTTCTTGCAGCGTTTCACCATCGAGCGCGAGTTTTCGGTTTTTGTGTATCTCGTCGAGTTTTCCTGGAAGGGGATATTGCTTCTCCCTACTTATTTTAAGTTTCGGGACGAAACTTCTTTTAAGGAGGGTAGAATGTAATATCTGCAATTTCGAATTTCGGTAATTTTCTTTTTTTGGCGGAAGTCCATTTTGACGACTCGCTCATGACCGTTTCGTCATTTCGAGAATGATTAATTCTGCACTTTTTGTCATCCGAGTTCGTTTCGGTGTTGTTTTGTTGAGTTCCGTGTCTTTTGGCGACTTTTCCGCACTTGAGCTCGATTCTTGCGAATCTCGTCCGAAACTGTTGTTTCGAGTTTCTCGTAAGTTCACTTAATGTTATTATTCATGTTGCGAGCTTTGGTTCGGTGTTTCGATCACGTATCGTGATTTCCGGGCGTTTTGGGCCATTTTTGTAATTTCCCAAAGTTTAGGGTAATTACTTCCGTTGTCGAATTTCGAGCCTTCGGGTGGTCGGAATCGCGTCTTCTCTTAGTTCTTAGATTCGTCTTTGCGAGTACGTCGTAACCGTACCTTCGATTTATACTCAGGTTCGGGTTTCGGGGTCGTCCGGGCCGTCGGAGTGGCCACGGCCGAGTCACGGCCGGAGCAGGGCCTGGCCTGGCCGAGTTACGGCCGTAAGGGCCGAGAGTTACGGCCGTATGGCGCCTGGCATCTTCCGGACGAATGCTAGATACGGCCGTAAGGCATGATCGGGTACGGCCGTACGAGCGCTGGGCATCTTCCTGACGAAGGCCGGTTACGGCCGTAATGTGTGCCAGTTACGGCCGTAAGTGTCCGACAGGTGCTGGGTAGATTTTTTGACGAATGCCGGTTACGGCCGTAAGGCTTGCTGAATACGGCCGTATGGGCCGAGTTACGGCCGTAAGGCATGCCGGTTACGGCCGTAAGTGTCCGGCAGTGACCGGCTATATAAGGCCTGGGCAGCCCGTTTTTACTCACTTCTTCACTTTTCATGCGGCTATCGGACGGATGCGACGGGAAATAGGATTCTTGGTCGATTCTACTCAATTCCAAGACGTTTTGGAAGATTCTTGTTGATTATATCATCATCCAATCCGTGTTCTTCGTCGAATCAAGGTATATTTCTTGATTTTTCCTTCAAGTTGACTTTTTGGAGAATTGTCTTTGATTTCGATTCTAGTCCGATTTTGATACATCGGTTGGTGTAGTATGATGTTATTAATCGTGTTCTATGGGTTGTATATCCATATATCGAGTTTGTTTAACTCGATTGACGATTCGAGTGTTCTTGGGAATTATTGAACATTTAGTGTTCGATTAAATGTCCCAATGAGTTTCCCTTCGATAGTTTGTTGGGATTTTCGTTGTTTTGGCCTTGATTCTCGTCGTAACCATGTGTTATTGTTCCTTCCGGAGGTTTATAGGTGTTCGAGGATTCCTATGTTGAATCCCGTTTGGTGATTGATGATTCGTGTGGTGTTATTCTCGTAATACTCGTGGTGCTATCGCGTTCTTGATATTATTCGGGGGTTCGGGGCTATTCGACCGCGCCCTATCCGTCGTCTCGTTGCGATCTTGATTTCAAGGCAAGTACCTTGCCCATACTTTTCTCGTTTTATGGATATGATGATCGGTGGTCGTCTTGATGTGTTTGTTTGGTTATTTGAAATGAAGTTTCAAAAGATTTCGGTTTGGCCTCGTTAAAGGCTCTCTTTCAAAACGCGTGTGTGTTTTGTGAACGTTGTGTTTTGGGAATTGATCATTTTAAACGTTGAAGGCTTTGATGAAATCCCTATTGTTTAAAGTTATGAAATCGTGTATCCCGTGTTTAATCTTGTTATTGTGTTTTGAAGAGTTTGATAATATTGTCGGATAAATGGCCATCTCTAGTAAGTATTCTTGATGAACTTAAATTCTTAGCATATTAGTATTGCATGGGTAACGTGTGTGTGTGTGTATGCTCACTACGGGTTAGATCCGACGGGGTCTCGGTAGGGGTCCACAATAGACGTGGATCGACGAGCTTGCTTTTAACCACCACGGGTTAGATCCGACGGGGTCTCGGTAGGGGTCCACAGAGATGTGGATCGACGGTTAATTGTGGTGCATTTTGCAAATGTGATTTGATTATGGCATTTCCGGAAATGAGTGCTTTTGAACGGTTTTCATGATTGCATGCATTGACTAAGTGTGTAAGAGGTAAGTTGTTCGTTTGGCCTACTTGGCTAGGATGGCTCTAGAGTATTTTGTTGTTTGTGTTAAATCCTTTAATTGTGGATTTTGATGTTGGAAGACGAACCTTGTGGTCGTTCTTGTGTACTGTGAGTTGATGAGATTTGGGGCTAAAATCCCAACGGTTTGGTAAAGGTCATTTTTCGGAAAGTAAACCTTTGGGGCGGTGACCCCTTTTGTGTTTTGGGTTTTGAAAAGTAGGATATGATAATCCTAAATCGTTTTCTATTAAAACTCCCGATGGTATTTCAAATCATTTTATAAATTGTTTCCCTTGATATTTTGATCTTGAAATTTTGGGAAGTCTTTACTCAAACTTTCGCCTCAGAAAGTGTTCATCTTGTTGTATTTGAACCTTTGAGGATTCCGAATTATTATCGTTCGTGGAATGTGAATTGTATGGCTCGTATTTGCACTTTGTTCTTGCACTAGCAAAACAGTGGAGTTTTGCTAACCCCCGAGTATTCGGGGGGTGGATGTTTGTTTTTGCATTCAGGTTTTGGAGCATAACACAGGGTCGGCACGAAGGATGATGAAAGATGATCGATACTAATCACATGAGGAACCGTACATCGTGTATTGGTTCAGTTGTACTTTATTTTCCGCTGCTATATTTTTCCCGTTGTACGGGTGTGGTTGTATTTTGACCCCTACGTGGGCATGAGTTGTATTCGGGTTGTATGTTTTTATTGAAAGGCCAAATCGGTCTACTGAGTCATTTTAGCCTTAAAGGCATTGTCGAGATGTTTCATGTTGTTACTAGCCTGGTAGATCCTTGAGAAAAGGTTCTACGGCGTGTAATATCCCTGAGCGGATTGGGGGTGTTACAGAATATTCTGAAAGTTTTCACTAAGAGAAAGTGTCCTCATTTTTATCGAATGCGAAATGGTTTTCCAAAGTCTCGATAACGATGTTTCACGTTTGTACTTTTTGAAAGGTGATACTCAAGATCAACCGGTGTTCTTCTAAATTATTTTCAAAATGAGGTTTTCGTTTTTAAAACCTATCAACTTTCGTTTGCGTTTGGGAATGTATGTATGATGTTTGCTTTGTCGTTATGATGTTTGCTCCCGAGTATGATCGAATTGGTGGCATGAACGTCGAGGCGTTGCCACGCTTTTGTTGTACTAGCCCTCTGTGGGAAGTGTGAACTGGTATTTACTATTTTTCGCCTCGTGGTGATTTGTGTGTTGTCGCATGAGTGTGAGCTGTCGAAGCTGGGGTTTGTACGTTTGTGTGCATGTGTGATTGTTTCATGAGGTTTGTGATTGTGTGCGGGCTATCGTTCGGGCTGTTGTAATCGTCAAACAATGCCGTGGTCGTTGTGATTTTAGTATGTGTTGATATGTTATGCCAAATTGGCATCTCCGGTTTGTTGTTTTGCGACGTTATATTCCATTGTACCTAGCAGTTGTATTTTCGGTATGCCGAGCCGAGGTATTTCAACCGTGGTGTGCCGGGGGCATGCACGTACCAATTATCTTTCTCGTCACAGGATCCAGTTTTGCGAGTTGAGTTCCGAGTCTTTCGGGGCGCGAACTTCAGCACAGATATCAGGATCGGCTCTAAGAGGCCCATGGGAGATTTTTCTGTCGGTTGCTTTTCGCGTTGTTACCTTGTTTCTGTTTTTGAGTTGCAGGGACGACATTTGTTTTATAAGAGGTCGAATGTAATACCCGTGTTGTTTTTGGACTTCTCCATTTCCTCTTTCTCTAGTCTATCAACTCGCTCGTGTTCGTTGATACTTTATGAACTTGTTCTGTATTTCGGTTTCATCGTCTGAACGAACTGTGATCTTGTTGTGGGTCGATCTGGTTATCGCTGTGACTTTTTCGAGTTCGGTTCGATTCTTGCGAACCTTGTTCGGAAGTGACATCATTTGGTTCTATTAGTTCTTTGATTCGAAGTGGATCGGAACTGGAACTCCTGTGTTTTCGACTCTGTCGACTCGTTATGCTCGTTAACATTTTCTGAACTTTCCATATCCCTTGCTTTTGTTGATCGAACGAGTGTGGTATTGTTTCGGAATAACTCGTTTATCGTTGTGATTTTTCTATTGCTATTCCCTTTCATATGGATCTTATGTGAATGCACATCCTGTTGTTTTCACCGGATCATATATTGTCTCGAGTCGAGATGTGAACCTTGGAGTTGTTGGTTGAACCTTATTGTTCTTCGTGATCCGAACATGATTATTCGATTTTTGTTGACTCGATCGTTGTGGTTCGATCATTGATTGTTCGGTTTTTGTTGATCTCGTTTCGTGATTGTTGAACGTTCGGACTTCTTCGTAATTCCCTTAAGTTCGGGAAATTAGTCTCGTTTTCGATCTTCCAACCCTTGGGCAGTGGAATCCCGTATTTGTTCAGCATTTGGCTCGCGTTTTGATTGATGAACCGTTGGGTTGGTCAATCGTGTTGATTTTCGTTCGTTGTGTTTTGTGATTGTTCAGATAATCGACTCGATTGTATTATCCATTTTATGACGCTTATCAATTGTTGGTTTTATTATGTCTCTACTGGTGGCGTTGTGTTGGTCGTCGTGGAGCGTGTTTTCACGCCGTATATTTCTTTGCGTTGCTTGTAACGTTTCGCCGTTGGGCGTAAGTTACGCGTTTCTTGTGTATCTCGTTGAGTTTTCCTGGAGGGATATTGCTCCTCCCTACTTGTTTTAAGTTTCGGGACGAAACTTCTTTTAAGGAGGGTAGAATGTAATATCCGCAATTTCGGATTTCCGGTAATTTTCATTTTTCGGCGGAGGTCCATTTCGATGACTCGCTTATGACCGTTTCGTCATTCTGAGAATGATTAATTCTACACTTTTTGACATCTGAGTTCGTTTCGGTGCCGTTTTGTTGAGTTCCGTGCTTTTTAACGACTTTTCCGCACTCGAGTTCGATTCTCGTGAATCTCATTCGAAATTACTGTTTCAAGTTTCCCGTAAGTCCGTTTAACTTTGTTAGACGTGTTGTGAACTTCAGTTTGGTTATTCGATCATATATCGTGATTTTCGGACGTTTTGGGCCATTTTCGTAATTTCCCAAAGTTTGGGGTAATTACCTTCCGTTGTCGAATTTCGAGCCTTCGGGTGGTCGGAATCATGTGTTCTCTTAGTGCTCGAGTTCGTCCTTGCGAGTACTTCGTAACCGTATCTTCGATTCATATTCAAGTTCGGGTTTCGGGGTCGTTCGGGCCGTCGTTCGGGCCCAGGCCGGCACTGGCCGAGTTACGGCCGGTAGTGCTCGGCGATTCGTGCGTAAGGCCGATTACGTCGTAAGGCCCTGTCCGATTACGTGCGTAACGGGCCGGCAAATTTGGGGCGATGACTCGGTTACGTCGTAAGCCTTGGCCGATTACGTCGTAACTCGGCCGATCGGCTATTTAAAGTAAGGCAGCGTGTTTTTCATCCATTTTTCTCATTCTCCTCCTTGTCTTCCGCGGCTTGAGGTGTAAGAATCATGGAAAAATGTTGTTGGACAATCAATCCATGAAGTCTTGGAGTTCATATCATCAATCATCCATCCTATAACATCCTCCGATCTACCGAATCAGGTCACATTTTCTAGAAATCTAATTTTGGGGATTTTGGGTATTTTGTTCGTTTTCGTCCGTTTAATCCCATTTAACTTAGGATTGTGATGGATTGATGATTATATAGATGTATTGTATCGTTTCCCTTGTTATTCCATGGTTGGATCGTATCGATTCGTTGTTTGGTCGAGTTCTTGATCGACGCCTTGAAGGTGTCCGGTAAAATATCATAGAGGGGTTTTCGGGCGTTCTACGATTATTCTTCCTCGTATGATCGATGATTTATTGATTATATGTTGTTAGGGTCGAATTCTTGTGAAGAACTCGAGTCGGAACCCTTCCGTTCGTCGTTTTCTTCAAGCTTCTCGATCGTGGGTGTATTCTTTTCCTTCGCCGGGGAATCATAGGTGTTCGAGGTGTCCCGACTGAGCCGTGATTGTAGGAGTGTCCGGTATCGATTATCGAGGTAAGTATCTTGCCCATACATTACGTGTTTTGTGGATATATTAGTTGGTAATTTACGATACGTGATTTACGAATGTCTATAATTAACTTTCAAAAGAATCGATATACTTTCCAATACTTCCTTAAAAGATGACTCGTATGATTTCGTTGTTAAATATGCTTGTCTAAGTATGTGTGGGGTATCGTTTTGTGTGATTATAACGTTGTGGATTTATAGCTTAACCTTTCCTTGAGATATGTATGGAACGTATGCCTATTGATGATCCTGTCTCATTGTGTCGTTCGGCGTGGTTGGATAGGTATTTTCCCTCGTTGCTATGTTATTGGTACTAGCTGTATCGTTGAAATTCTAGCATGAATCGTATCATTACTTGGTCGTGAGTATATGTTGAATGAACTGGCCATTCTAGTAAGGTACCTCGACTATGTATACTATGATTGACCTTCGAGACTTGTGGTTTGCAACTGTGATTTTGGAACGTGTGTGTGTGTTGTTCCTTCCACCCGGAGTGTCCGACGGGATGTCTGGGAGTCGATACTAAGGGGTACGGCCACGGAAGTGGACTTGGGTGCGTGTGTGGATGAACTTCCACCCGGAGTGTCCGACGGGATGTCTGGGGGTCGATACTAAGGGGTACGGCCGCAGAAGTGGTTTCCCACCCGGAGTGTCCGACGGGATGTCTGGGGGTCGATACTAAGGGGTACGGCCTCGGGTTACCAGTTTTGGTTTTCATCTTGAGGATGATGTTGATGTTTTCGTTAATTGTGATATTGTCCGGAGTATCACAATGCTTTGTGCTCGGGGTCGAGAGACATTATATATCGAGTCTTGGTGCTTGGCTAGAATGGCATAAGAATAATGTGTTATGTGTAATGTATCCTTGTAAGTGAATTGAAGTAGATGATCGGGTCGTGGACCCTGTGTTTTGTGACCGGAATGGTTGGGTCGTGGACCCCGTGTTTTGTTAAACGGATTTGTATTTTGGAAAATGAACTTTGGGGCTGTGACCCTAAATGGCTTTCGAGGAATTAAGAACTTTTCAATTTCTGATGTTTTCAAAACTCCCGAGATTTGGAAATGTTTTCAAAATGCTTACTTGCTTCGTTTCTGCTTTCAAGACTTGAACTATTTTTAACTAAATATATCTCGGGAAGTCTTTCGTTATATTCTCGGAATGTGTTGTGTATGGCTCGTATTTGCACTTTATACTTGCACTTGCAAAACAGTGGAGTTTTGCTAACCCCCGAGTAATCGGGGGGTGGATATCTGAATTGTGTCCAGGTACATGCAGGTTTTCGGGAGCAAGACAGGATCGGTACGAGGTATGATGAAAGACGAATGATACTAATCACACGAAGGTCAGTTTTGGGTTCAGTTAGTCGGAGTCCATTGTATTGTCTTTTCCGCTGTCTTATTTTTTGTGGTGGTAATTATTTTACCCTTGCGTGGGTATGAGTCTGGATGAGTTTATGTATTTTTATTTGTAAGTCAGTGTCGAAAGACCAAATCGGTCTATTGGTTCGTTATTTTGATTCGTCGGTATGTAATGTAATGTGTTTTTTTGATGTCTAGCCTGGTGGATCCTCACGGAGAGGGTCTGCGGCGTGTAATATTCCCGGTTCGATCTGGGGGTGTTACATCCACAGTACAGATTCCAGGAGACATACAAATCCAGGAGCTTAAAACATACAACTAATACACGCCGTGAAAGACTGTCGATCTCTCACCGCCGCCACAGTTCATCTCCGTTGTTACAAGAACTCACAGAGCATCATATCTGGTTCTTCCGGCAATCTACACGCTCACTAGCTAAGATAACAAGAATCATTACACTCATTGTAATTGTATTCTTACATTAATACTTGTATCCCCGAATATTTGTATTAATAACATCTCGCGAGAGCATTCAAGACCGGGACTAACACAAATTGAACGAATAGAATTTGATTAATATATTATTGTCAATACATAATCGATAGATAGAGATAATATTCTTTGATATAGAGAGAACACAAAGAACATTAGTTAGAGTAAATGAAGTATTAGAAAATTGAAGAACTAAAGAACCAACATGAGTAATAGTAAGAGACGAACCATCACCGATGACAAATTCATCGGTACCATCATAAGGTGTATGGAGGGATAGCGCGTTGAGAACGTTTGTGATGTGATGAGATGCACCACTATCAAAGAGCCAATTCGGGTTGGAGTTATGATTGGGATGTGTGGTAGTTATAACATGTGCTTGTGGATTACTGTTGTTGTGGGTAGTCCTTGGCAAAGATGGTAAGGCAACCAGTGTGGGTACTTATTTTGAAGGCATAACAATATGTAAGAGAGTGCCCTTTATTAAAGCAAAACTGACATTTACCAAGAAATTGACGAGTAGTACCAGCGGACTGTTGAGGAGTGAGGAGAAGACCGGGAGAGCTGCTGTGACTTTGGTTGTTCCAGGGCCTATTTGGTGGGCATTTGTTTGCTGCAAAAGCTGTCACAGGTTGGTGAAGATTGTTGGTAGCATACGAATGTTAAACTAAAGATAGTTCATGATTGATAAGCTTTTCTTGAAGTTCGTGAAAGGATCCCTTGCATGAATAGCATCAACGGTCGTTTGGTAGGAAGTAGAGTCCAAGCCATTCAAAATGGTGTCTGTGATGTCTTCCACATCCATCTTTTTGCCCAAAATACTCAGTTCGTCCACTATTGTTTTGACTGATTGCATTAATAGATTGATCAGACGTTTTGGTAGATTGTTTTAAACGGTGTTGAAGTTGTTTAATGTGGCCACGAGAAGGGTTCACATATGTGTTGGAGAGAATGTTCCAAGCTCCTAAGGAAGATGAAGCATTAGTGATTAATGGAACAATAGGGGGAGAAAGGGTACCGACAATGGCACCGAACAGCAATCAATCTTGACGGAACCAGGCAGGGTAATCGCCATGGGGAGTGGAAACACCATCAGCAACAGTGGGTTTCGGTGGTGGGTTGGTGCCGTCAATAAACTTATAGGATCCAAACCGTGTAGTAGAGCCTCGATTTGGGTTTTCCAGCTCATGAGCGGTACCCGAAATAAGTTTGGTAAAAGACGCTTTTAAAAAAATATTACAAGATATATTTTGTTCGAATAAACTTAGATATAAACAATATATGAAATTGTGTAAGGACACGAATTCTATTTTTTTAACCCCTAATTGGGATGTTCCTACAAGATGGAATTCGACTTATAAAATGTTTTATTGTGGTTTACGCCAATGTGATACTTTACAACTTTTTCATGATGAACTTGCGAAGAGGACGAATAGGGTTACACCATTTACGTCGGAACAATGGGATATTGTTAGAAAAATAAGCGAATTGCTCAAAGTTTTTAAAAACACAACAACTTTATTATCGGGTGTTTATTATCCCACCATTCATTTGGTACTTAATCAAATTTATTTAATGTGTTCAAAATTAAACGACTAACTGTAAATAGCCTTCGATAGCGTGCGTTGGTGTTCAAGAGTAGTGTGGGCTATCTTCACTAGATGACTTGACCGTAATATCCGTGTTTTCTATTTTTGGTAATTTTTATTTTTGGTGTATGTTCATTTCGGACAACTCGCTTAGCACTGTTTTGGAATTCTGAATCTATTTTGTTCTTGGAGTTTTTCCGTCTGGACGAGTTTCGATGATGTTTTTGCATAATTTCATCTTGAATTATATCTTGCCGCATGTACGTTCGATTCTCGTAAAACTTGTTCGTTTTCATTGTTTCTTGATTTGTATAAGTTTGTATGGTTGAGTTGGTCGTGTTGAAACTTTCGGATTGTTAATCCGACGTGGTATCGCGATTTTCGGACGTTTGGGTCGTTTTGTAATTTCTTAAGAGTTTAGGGTGCCTTTAGCCTCCTTGTCGCATTTTGGACTTCCTCGGTAGTTAGAAGTGCATTTTCTTTCAACACTCAGCTTCGTTGTTATGAACACCTCGTACTTACACTTTTGGTTCTATCCTTGTGTCGCGTTTCGTCGTTGTATCGACTGTGTAGAACGTAGTGTTCGAATCGAGTCTTCTGCATGCATAACGTACGTTATGCATGATCCATAACGTACGTTACGGCCTTCACATTTTAGTACAGGCTGTTTGTTACGTACGTTAACCAGTGTTGGGTTACGTACGTAACCATCATAACGTACGTTAACAGCCTGTGTTAACGTACGTAACGCGCTGTCAGGTCTTTTAATTCCTAACTTATCCCCAGTCGACTTATTTCACTCCATTTCTTTCTTTCTCGCGACGTGAGTTTCCTTTGAGCGATTTCAAGCGATTCGTCCAGTGCAATCCGTAGAAACCTTCTAAAGGTTGATTATTGCGTCCCAAGGAAGGTTAATCATCATTAATCTCCGTCCGAATCGAGGTATACATCGTTGAACCCTAGTTTTTGGAGATTTCGGGATTTTTGGCATAATTCTTCCTTTTAATCCGATTTAGCTTCGACGACTTGTTAGATTACGATTGTGTAGTCGTAAATCCCTTGTTTCCATTATAGTTTAACGGATTTAACCTAGTAATTTCTCCATTGTCAGATTTTAACCATCTTGGACTTCGTAATGACCGACAAATCGTTCCAAGGGGTAGAATTAGGATTAATTCTTACCTTTCCGCATTATTGAGAATTGTGTATACCGTTATTGTGTTAGGAACGGATTTGGGAGGATTGTTCGGACCGAAACCTATTCCTTCGTCGTTTCCTTCGTTTCGTTTCATTTAAGACAAGTACATGTATTACATTTCGTTATGTATGTTCTGATTTTCGAAATGAATGATGAATTGTGATTTTTGGGTGCGTGAGTTGTGTTCCTTCCACCCGGAGTGTCCGACGGGATGTATGGGGGTCGATACTAAGGGGTACGGCCGCAGAAGTGGTATCCCACCCGGAGTGTTCGACGGGATGTCTGGGGGTCGATACTAAGGGGTACGGCCACGGGATACCAGTTGTGATTTTGTGATATCGTGATGATTGGAACTGATTTGATTGCCAATGTAGTATTCCGGAATATTTATGGCAAATGATTTCTGATTGAGATGATTGTGCTAAAAACCGTATTTTGTATATAATGTTGTGTAATTGTGTACTTGCACTAGCTATTCGAATGCTAACCCCTTAAATGGGGGAAATGCGTCTTATGCATTTCGTGCAGGAGAGCTGAGGAGCAGGCACGGGACACGCACGTAAAGGATGGGCTGGCTTGATGATGTGGCTCGAGTCTGTAACTTTATGTTTTGTCATTGCATTTGTCGAGTACTGAAATTAGACTGTCTACTTTTAAACTTGGTTTAAGTCCCCTGCGTGGGCAATGAATTGGTATTTATCTTATGTTCATGTACTCCGTTAAAATTGTTTTGGCCGAGGCCACGGCCTTACTTACTTTTGAGTGCATCGTTTGGAATTACATTGTGGTTTATGTGTCATTTGTTAGCCTGGTAGACCTCACGAGGGTTCTACGGCGTGTAATGTCCCATTTGTGAACTGGGGTGTTACATTTATGGTATCAGAGCTTAGGTTTTGAATACCTAGGATGTCGGTGAATTTTGGGTCTCTCAGTTGTGTCATTAGAGTAAGTCGTTGAGCCTAATATCATCATGCTACCGTATTTTCGTGCGACCCGTGGCTGTAAGTCTCCTCGAACTCTTATATTTCCGTAATCCTTTTTCTTGCGTTGTTCGGAATTGTGACTTGTGTTACCAACTTTGTGAATTGTGAATCTTTCTGATCTTGTTCTTTTCTTATTTTCCTTCAGTATGTTGAGAGGTCGTGGTAGACCAGCTAGGGGACGCGGTCGAGGCCGTGGTCGGGGTGCTGATAATGAGGAGGGCTCACTTTCTCAGTCCTCTGCGGACTCAGACTCTCACTCAGTGCCGTCGGGTAATAATGCCGACGTCGGGCTCTGCCAGATTTCACAGATTAGTAGCCCAACTTACTCAGATAGCTCAGGGTGGACACCAGAATCCGCCCCCGACACCGGAAGAGGAAGCTAGTAAGTGGCTTCAGACGGTGACTAAGATGCACCCACCTCGTTTCTCCGGATCTTCTGACTCCCTCGGTTGGGAGAATTGGCTCTTTCAGTTGTCTTGAACCTTCGATGCCGTAGCTTGTCCCGAATACAGGAGGGTACATATTGCCCAGTACCTCCTGGATAAGGAAGCTGCGGAATGGTGGGAGGCCGTTACGCCCAGAGACCGTCGAGCTACTTGAGAGGAATTCAAGGCTGCTATGGAAGCAGAATATTGTCCACCGCCAGTTAAGGAGCGCAGAATTGTGGAGTTCTTCACCGCTACACCTCAGGATGTGCCTATTTCTCAGGCCATCATTGCTTACAATCAGCAGTTGGGTTTCGTGAGAGATCAGGTGAGGACGGAGGCTGATAAAATTCGTTACTTTAATATGCGTATGAAACCGCATATCAGGCAGAGTATGGTACCGCTCATGTGTGCCACTTTGAAGGAGTATCAGGATCGCGCTCTAGCGATCGAGATGGCTGCACCGGAATCAGAGTTGGGTGCCAAGGCCAAGAAACAGAAAACAGTTGGCAGCTTCTCAGCCGGCAAGAGTGGCCGATTTTCGAGAGCACAGTCTGCCCCTACACCTGGGAAGAGACTGTTTCACCAGGCTGGGGGATCTCAGGGTAACCGTTCAGTTCAGTCTGTTGCTTTTGGTGGCAGGGTTTGTTTTAACTGCAACCAATATGAGCATTTGATGAAGGATTGCCCTTTTCCTCCAGTTACTTGCTTCACTTGCGGGTAGACCAGGCATCGGGCGACTCATTGTGAGAGGGCCACCAGGGCTGTTAGAGTTCCGACTACCACTACTGATCAGAGGGATCACAGCACTCCAGCTACTCATATTCCGCAGAGTTCGGGTCGTGGTAGGGGACGGGGTCAACTGGATCGTCGTGCAGCCTCGAGTTCGGGTTGAGTTCACCCCCGATTGTATCAGATGAGGCGCACAGAGGAGGCAGACATTCCGGTGGCGTCAGGTACCACTCAAATCCTTACTCATCCAGTTTCAGTGCTTTTTGATTCGGGTTCTACCCATTCCTTTATTGCATCGGATTGTGTGAGTCGTATTGGTTTTGACTGCTTGTTTGAGTGTGAGCCATTTGTAGTGAGTACGCCCAGCGGGGATCGTATGGTTGGGGATCGGGAAGTTAGGGATTGCCCAGTGAGGATCGGGAGCCGATATTGGCCCTCGAATCTCATTGTTATAGACCTTAAGGGTGAGGATTTGATCCTCGGGGATGATTGGTTGGATCGTCACGGTGCTATCATGAACTATCGGACTCGTACTATCTCGATCGTGTCCGAGTACGGCACCGAGCATACTCTAGTCGGTTGTAAGCCGAGTAGATCGGGGAGTGTGATTAGCGCCTTGAAGGCAATGAAACTTCTGAACCATGGTTGTATCGGCTACTGGTGTTACGCTCTGAAGGCGGAAAATGGTGGAGTTGATTTATCGTCAATTCCAGTTGTTAGCGAATACCCCGATGTATTTCCGGATGACTTGCCGGGATTACCACCACAGCGAGAGGTGGAGTTCCCTATTGATCTAGAGCCGAATGTGGCCCCTATTTCTCGAGCGCCGTACCGTATGGCACCGTCGGAGATGTTAGAATTGAAGAATCAGTTGGGAGAGTTGTTAGATAAAGGGTATATTCGACCGAGCGCATCGCCTTGGGGTGCGCCTGTACTTTTTGTTAAGAAGAAGGATGGATCGCTTCGTTTATGCATCGACTATCGAGAATTAAACAAGCTAACCATCAAAAATAAATACCCCTTACCCAGGATTGACGATTTGTTTGATCAGCTTTAGGGGGCGATAGTCTTTTCGAAGATTGATTTGCGATCGGGCTACTACCAGTTGAGGATTCGGGACGTCGATATTCTGAAAGCTGCCTTTCGGACGAGATATGGCCATTACGAGTTTGTGGTTATGCCTTTCGGGCTAACCAATGCCCCAGCAGTGTTCATGCAGTTGATGAACAAAGTTTTTATTGAGTATCTGGACAAATTCGTAGTCGTCTTTATCGACGATATTCTTATCTATTCACGGAGTCGGTAGGAGCACGCCTTACATCTCCGGATTGTATTAGACACTTTGAGGGCTGAGCAGTTGTACGCGAAGTTCTCTAAGTGTGAGTTTTGGCTCGAGGAAGTGATGTTCCTCGGGCATGTGATTTCAGCAGAGGGAGTTCGGGAAGATCCGCAGAAGATAGAGGCAGTGATCGCGTGGGAGCCGCCTAAGAATGTGAAGGAGGTGAGGAGTTTTCTGGGTCTTGCCGGCTATTACCGTAGATTTGTTGAGGGATTTTCTAAGATCGCTAGACCACTCACTCAGTTACTCCAGAAAACTCAGAAGTTCGAGTGGACTGCAGACAGACAGGACAGTTTTAACGAGTTAAAGAGACGTTTGACTACCGCACCCATTTTAGCATTGCCTCAGGGGAACGAGGATTTCGTAGTGTATAGTGATGCTTCGGGCCTTGGGCTCGGATGTGTTTTTATGCAGAGAGATAGGGTTATTGCTTATGCGTCCCGCCAGTTGAAACCGTATGAGGCGAATTACCCCACGCACGATTTGGAGTTAGCTGTGGTCGTTTTCGCCTTAAAGATCTGGAGGCATTATCTCTTTGGGTCGTCGTGTAAGATTTTTACGAACCACAGGAGTCTGAAGTACATCTTCAGTCAGAAAGAGTTGAATATGAGGCAGCGTAGGTGGTTAGAGCTAATTAAAGATTATGACCTCGAGATACTTTATCATCCGGGTAAGGCCAACGTAGTGGCTGATGCGTTGAGCCGAAAACCGATGGCTTTACAGATGTTAGAGGTACTTACACCACAGAGTAGGATCCAGCGAGATTTCATGCCGAATATTGAGGTTTGGGTTCGAGAGTTCAGGCCGCGATGTGCGTTAGAGATCACTTCGTCCTTGACTGATGATATTAAGGCGAAACAGTATGATAATCCGTGTTTGGTCCAGTTGAGGGAGGATGTGAGGAAGGGGAAAGCCCCTGGATTTGTGGTTCAGGATGATGGCGTTCTGAGATTTCGCGGCAGATTATGTGTACCGAATGTTATTGAGCTGAGACAGAAGATCTTGAGCGAAGCTCATACCACGCCTTACTCCATACATCCTGGTACGAGTAAAATGTACAAGGATGTGAGGAGTAACTACTGGTGGAGTAATTTGAAGACAGACGTTAGCGAGTTTGTGTCGAGATGTTTGACCTGTCAGCAGGTTAAGATCGAGCATCAGCGACCCGCGGGGTTTTTGAGACCACTTCCTATCCCGGAGTGGAAATGGGAGGATATTTCTATAGATTTTATTACCAGTATGCCAAGGACTCGGACTGGAATGAACATGATTTGGGTTATTGTCGATCGACTGACCAAATCAGCTCATTTCCTGGGTATTAAGGACACTTGGGGTCCAGAGAGACTGGCACGAGTGTTTATTGCAGAGATCGTGAGATTACATGGGACTCCTAAGAGTATTGTTTCGGATCGTGATGGCCGGTTTGTATCACATTTTTGGCAGGCTGTTCATCGAGCTTTGGGGACTGAGTTGAGACTCAGTACGTCTTACCACCCTCAGACTGACGGGCAGTCAGAGCGGACGATCCAGACGTTGGAGGATATGTTGAGAGCATGTGCCCTAGATTGGAAGGATGATTGGGAGTCGCACTTGTCGTTGATCGAGTTCACGTACAATAATAGTTGGCACGCCTCGATCAAAATGGCACCATTTGAGGCATTGTATGGGAGGAGGTGCAGATCGCCGTTGTGTTGGGATGATGCGTCCGAGCTGATTGGTACCGAGCCCGATATGGTAGTTGAGACGAGAGAGAAGATTACTCTGATTCGTGATAGATTGTTGACGGCCCAGAGTCGGCAGAAGTCTTATGCCGGCACGCGTCGCCGGCCGTTGGAGTTTGAGGTGGGAGATCATGTTTTGCTTAAGGTGTCGCCGACACGGGGAGTTTAACGCTTCGGCCGGAAGGGCAAACTTAGTCCGAGATATATTGGGCCGGTTGAGATTTTAGAGAGAGTGGGAGAGCTTGCCTATCGGTTAGGCTTGCCACCGTCTTTGAGTCACGTTCATAACGTATTTCATGTTTCCCAGCTTAGGAAGTACGTATCGGATCCTAGCCATATTATTGATTTTGGAGAGATCGAATTGGGACCCGATATTACCATCGAGGAGAGGCCGATTCAGATTTTAGAGCGTCGGGTGAAGCAACTTCGTCATAAAACCCTTCCTCTGGTTAAAGTTCAATGGTCGAGACATGGATCCGAGGAAGCCACATGGGATACGGAAGAGAGTATGCGGTCAAGATACCCCGAGTTGTTCGCGTTGTAAGTTTCGGGACGAAACTTATTTTTAGGGGGAGATAATGTAATATCCGTGTTTTCTATTTTCGGTAATTTATATTTTGGTGTATGTTCGTTTCGGACAACTCGCTTAGCACTGTTTTGGAATTCTGAATCTATTTTGTTCTTGGAGTTTTTCCGTCTGGACGAGTTTCGAGGATGTTTTTGCATAATTTCATCTTGAATTATATCTTGCCGCATGTACGTTCGATTCTCGTAAAACTTGTTTGTTTTCGTTATTTCTTGATTTGTATAAGTTTGTATGGTTGAGTTGGTCGTGTTGAAACTTTCGGATTGTTAATCCGACGTGGTATCGCGATTTTCGGACGTTTGGGTCGTTTTGTAATTTCTTAAGAGTTTAGGGTGCCTTTAGCATCCTTGTCGCATTTTGGACTTCCTCGGTAGTTAGAAGTGCATTTTCTTTCAACACTCAGCTTCGTTGTTATGAACACCTCGTACTTACACTTTTGGTTCTATCCTTGTGTCGCGTTTCGTCGTTGTATCGACTGTGTAGAACGTAGTGTTCAGATCTGAGTACTGTTGCATGCATAACGTACGTTATGCATGATCCATAACGTACGTTACGGCCTTCACATTTTAGTACAGGCTGTTTGTTACGTACGTTAACTAGTGTTGGGTTACGTACGTAACCATCATAACATACGTTAACAGCCTGTGTTAACGTACGTAACGCGCTGTCAGGTCTTTTAATTCCTGACTTATCCCCAGTCGACTTATTTCACTCCTTTTCTTTCTTTCTCGCGACGTGAGTTTCCTTTGAGCGATTTCGAGCGATTCGTCCGGTGCAATCCGTAGAAACCTTCTAAAGGTTGATTATTGCGTCCCAAGGAAGGTTAATCATCATTAATCTCCGTCCGAATCGAGGTATACATCGTTGAACCCTAATTTCTGGGGATTTCGGGATTTTTGGCATAATTCTTCCTTTTAATCCGATTTAGCTTCGACGACTTGTTAGATTACGATTGTGTAGTCGTAAATCCCTTGTTTCCATTATAGTTTAACGGATTTAACCTAGTAATTTCTCCATTGTTAGATTTTAACCATCTTGGACTTCGTAATGACCGACAAATCGTTCCAAGGGGTAGAATTAGGATTAATTCTTACCTTTCCGCATTATTGAGAATTATATATACCGTTATTGTGTTAGGAATGGATTTGGGAGGATTGTTCGGACTGAAACCTATTCCTTCGTCGTTTCCTTCATTTCGTTTCATTCAAGGCAAGTACATGTATTACATTTCGTTATGTATGTTGTGATTTTCGAAATGAATGATGAATTGTGATTTTTGGGTGCGTGAGTTATGTTCCTTCCATCCGGAGTGTCCGATGGGATGTCTGGGGGTCGATACTAAGGGGTACGGCCACGGAAGGGAACTTGGGTGCGTGTGTGATTGAACTTCCACCCGGAGTGTCCGACGGGATGTATTGGGGTCGATACTAAGGGGTACGGCCGTGGAAGTGGTATCCCACCCGGAGTGTTCGACGGGATGTCTGGGGGTCGATACTAAGGGGTACGGCCACGGGATACCAGTTGTGATTTTGTGATATCGTGATGATTGGAACTGATTTGATTGCCAATGTAGTATTCCGGAATATTTATGGCAAATGATTTCTGATTGAGATGATTGTGCTAAAAACCGTATATTGTATATAATGTTGTGTAATTGTGTACTTGCACTAGCTATTCGAATGTTAACCCTTTAAATGGGGGAAATGCGTCTTATGCATTTCAGGTACCGGGAGAGCTGAGGAGCAGGCACGGGACACACACGTAAAGGATGGGCTGGCTTGATGATGTGGCTCGAGTCTGTAACTTTATGTTTTGTCATTGCATTTGTCGAGTACTGGAATTAGACTGTCTACTTTTAAACTTGGTTTAAGTCCCCTGCGTGGGCAACGAATTGGTATTTATCTTATGTTCATGTACTCCGTTAAAATTGTTTTGGCCGAGGCCACGGCCTTACTTACTTTTGAGTGCATCGTTTGGAATTACATTGTGGTTTATGTGTCATGTGTTAGCCTGGTAGACCTCACGAGGGTTCTACGACGTGTAATGTCCCATTTGTGAACTGGGGTGTTACATTGACTTCATATAGCTATGAACATGACTTAACTGCAGATAGGACCCGTTAGCGTGCGCTAGCTTTGCATTTTGTTCAGCTTTTTGCGCCTTCGTCTCCTCCGTTGCTTTGCTTCGCCTCTTTGTTGTTTTGCTTTGTTTAGCAACTTAATCATCAAAACTCTATTAATAAATATGTGGAATAAATATTCCAACAATCTCCCCCATTTTGATGATTACAAAACAACCCTTGAATTGGATAAAACCTGCAAAATAAAAGTATATATATTTGTACGTATCAAAGTTTTCGGCTTTGATCGTTTTGTTAGTTTCTCCCATCTTTTCTTTTTCGTTTCTCATTTTTCAATTCCTTCGTTTCTCCCCCTTTTTGTATGCTTTATTTTTCTCCTTTTCGACTTCTTCGATTTTTATTATGTTCTCCTCCTTTTTACTTTTTATTTTTCTCGTCATTTCTTTCATGACGCTTTTTATCCGATTCAACTCATTTCTCCCCCTTTTTGTATTCAGCAAAAAGTGTAAATCAAAAAATATACCAATTGAATAGAAGATACCAATAAAATAAATATGCATGATACCAATTGATGAATATATGATAAAATATGCATGAATAGGGTATAACTCCCCATGAAAATGTTATCTGCCTTAAAAAATACTCCCCCTTTGTAAAATATCAAAAATTATGAAAAATTAATTCTTGGGGATCCAACCTATAAGTGGTTTTTGTTTAGAGACATAGACGATATTCGGAATAGACGTTCCTTTGGGAATCCAAATTTTCTTAGTTTTTATCGTCCGTCGTGGGCTTTTACAATTCGAAATATGATGCCCAATTTTTAAATATTTCTCACAATGGGGTATTTTAACATTTATGGATTCGTTTTTAGAACGAGGATTGAATCCCAACCCCTGTTTATTCAAAGTGTATTTTTGAACCGAGAGCATATTATCAAATTTCTCGTTTCTGAGAGAGAATTTCTTCGTTAAATTTTTTAGCTCGGTTTGAACTTTAACAAGATCATTCTTCAAAGTATTTTCATTTTCAATGCATTTAGAATGATCGATCTCAATAAATTTTCTCTTTTCAAGAATTTTGGAATTTTCATTTTCCAATGATTTATATTTAGATTTAAGGGATTTGGTTTCAATTAAAGCATTTTGATAATCGGTATGTAATAGTTCGAATGCTTCAAAAAGTTCATCGTAAGAATTACTTACTTGACTTTCGACGTCGCTATCGTCGAATGAACTCCGGGCCATAAATGCAAGGTTATTTTGATCAATGAAATCATCATCAATATCTTCGTCACTCCATGTTGCAACGAGTACCTTCTTCGGATTTGCTGCTTGGCAATTCTTTGCGAAATGGCCTGGTTTACCACATATTCGACAATTATTGTCGAATTTCTTATATTCGCCCGATTTGATGTCTTTCTTTCTCCGATTTAATAAGTGTTGGAACTTATTAATATTTATGGCATAATATGCCGATTCTTCGTCGCTTTCATCCACTGGGATTTCTTCTCTCTTGGACATCTTAGCCTTCATGGCTATCGTTCTTTCCTTCGGCTTTGGTTTGGCATTCTGAGAGTTAAGTACTATCTCGTAGTTGATAAGTGAACCAACGAGAGCACTAAAATCAAGATTGTTTAGATCTTTAGATTCCATTATTGCCGTCACCGTACCGTCCCATTCTCGAGGTAGTGATCGGAGAATCTTCTTTACTTTCTCACTACTCGAAAGTGGTTTTCCAAAACATGCTAATCCATTTGTGATGACCGAAAATCGATCGAGCATGATCGTAATGGATTCATTGTCCTTCATTTGAAATAGTTCCTATTCGTGAAGGAGCATGTTTATTAATCAAAATGTTCCGGGAATTATTATTCCCGTGATGTGTCTTACCTAATACTGATTGTAGATACATAGATGGAAGGTTCTAGATCCTTCTAGAGGTAGTAGGATCCTATTAGATGTCTTACCTTATCTAGGAATCCTATGTATGGAAGGACTCTCATTGTAATGCCTATATAAAGGCCCCTCTATCAGTGTTATGAATGCAATTTGATTGACTCTATTTACAGTCTTTTTACTTTCTCCTGAAACACGTTATCAGCACGTAGTTCCCACTGAGCAAGAAAAAAAAATATCCCTCCCATTTTTTTCCTGCAAAATTCCGAAAAAAAAAAGAAAAAAAAAATATCGGCAGAAACCCTAGATCGGCCGCCGCCAAAACTCATCTCCTTCCCCGATCGGACTACCCTCGGCCAAAACCCTAGCCGCCGGCTTTCTTCCTCACCTATCCAAGTCGCCCGGCACAAGAACACAACTCTTCCTCCCAACCGTAGCTATATCCGCCGCGACCAGACCCGAATTCCGACGCGACCAGATCGCCACCGGCCATCAACCCTAAACCCATATCCATCCGCCGTCGCACCGACGATCCAGGCAGTGACACAACCCATCCGTAAATCCGGCCGACTCCACGCAGACGCACGACCCTGCAGTTCACCCACTTACTCCCAGCCCAGTTCGGAGACTTCAGCCAGATCCGACCCACAGCACAGACTCGCTACCCATCGTCTCCCCGATCAGGACCGGAACATCAACCACCGCTCACTTGTTGATCTGCCCCCGCGACACCCCAGTTGCGATTCAACCCAACAACTCAATCCCGACTACACGCAACAGAAACCGGACCTATTTTTTCCTAGTCCCCTCCCAGCCTGTTTTTCTGAGACCAGATCCGAACTGATCCAACCGAGCTTCGTCGTGATCAGTCCAGCCCGGATTGTCCAGTTGACTGTTGTCTAAAGCTACGACCAAATCTGATCGAAGCACCGCTGGATTGTCCTACGGTTTTATGCACGTGATATTTAATGTTTGAAAACCTAGTGCAACCGAGACTGTTTGGAGATTATTGTTGCTGCCCTGGTTCATAGTTGATAGTTCAACGGTGGAGATTTAATTCGGAACAATATTTCTCGGTGAAAAAAAAAAAGAGAAACTAGAATTTCCGCGCATAAATTTTCTGGACAGCGCAGTCGTACCAAAAACATGTTTCCCGATTCGTTAACCGTCGGATCGGTGTGAAATTTTGACAGCAACTTCCCAACACAAATATCTGTATATTCAATGGTGGAGATCAGATTCCAAGTAGTATTGATTACTGAATCTGTCGCCGAACAGAAGCATATTTTTATAAGAAAATTTGGAGATCCGGCCTCATCTAATACCGAGCTGCTGCATCGCCGCGCTCGAGTCCTTTTTCGTCCGAATTATCGAGCCCAGTAGCCCTATCCGCGCGTTACTCAACTCTCCATTTTTTTCTACTTAATGATTCATTTGTTCATTGATTTGTACACTTATGAATCTTACCATATTTATGTTTTACGTGCATATAGGAAAATATGTTGCTCATGATGATGTGCAAAATATGGAGAGAAGTCATATTTATTATCCTATTCAAGGATCAAAGTAAATATGGAACTGAGTACCACGAAAATATTGCTCATATGGAGAGAAGCTCTCATTCAAGGATCAAAGCAAATATGGAACCAAGTACCCGTAAGATTTTATTAGAGTTCCCATTTTTTTTAATTTCTCTCTTTTGGGAATTTTTTTGGGAATTGGGGAATTGGGTTCTTTATCTCCCACGCTACTTTGCGGTGGATGAGACTATGAGAGGTGGTATCACTCTCATATGTCGAAGTAAACTGTGTGACGGTCCTGGGGGAGTCACGGATAATTGTTGAAAGTCGATATTTGTGGTTGTTGCATACACCACATTTTGGGTGCGATTTGACGTCGCTGTTTTGTCGATTTTAAACCAACAATTGAAAAAATTAATATTGTCGGTAACCGTAAAGTTATGACTTATTCATGATTAGTCACGGAATTGTGACGTACAAATGGGACAAACATCGATTGCAACGGATATGTCGTGGTTAAAATCGATTTGTGACGGATTTGTCACGATGAATTGAGCGACCACCACGTTGGTCTTGACCCAATCCCATACTTGGAAAACTCCATCTTTCATCCTATTAAAATAATGCATGTGGGTGTAATCATGCACCGTAATATATGAAAGAGTGTAAGAGTAATTCTCATGAATTTTAACATGTAAAGCAATGGCACATTGCGGTAAATACATGAATTCATTGACCTCGATTATAGTTCGTATGACTATAAGTCCGAATACTTTTCCGAGTATTTGTTAAGGCATGTGCCTTACATATTTGACCATATTTAGTCAATCTTAGTGGATGGTCAAGACGAGTTGGTTATGGTTGTAACACTCCCAAGACATTCAGGGCATATTACAGCGCTGTGGACCCCACACTGTGGAATCCACCAAGCTAACGTACCAAACACAACATTCGACAACGACAAGCAATCATCAATAAAACGACAATTCAAATAAAAGACTACAAACCGACAAATAAAATCTGACATCAAATCCATTTCCCAAAACAGGAACACAACATTAACAAATTCAAATAGGAAGTACTCGAGTACTTAAACCAATTTTATAATACAGAAATCCCAAAATAAGACATCAATAATAGCCGACAGGAGAGGACACCAAAAATCAACCACTGAACAGTATCATGCTTGCCCATCATCCTCATACGGCCCGAGTGCTCGCTTGTCCCCACGATCGATACCTGAAATACAAAAAGTATTTCCCCCATTTAAGGGGTTAGCGACAACTGCTAGTGCAAGTACAATCTATTTGAACTACATTCTAATCAGATGAATAATGCGCCAAAAATCATTTTTGAAAACGTTTTATATTCCGGAATATTTACAATGTACAATCACAAAACACATTATCTCCAACAAATCACAATTCAAAGTTAACCGTTGGTACGAGACTCACGGCCACCGTACCTCGCAGAGCCCCGTCGGACATCTCTGGGTGGCTAACCACAGTTCGCGATACGCACACTCACGGCAATACGTATCCCTAGAGGTCCTGTCGGACCATCCATAGGTGAACATACACATATCCATCCATAACAACCACGATACAGCCATAATTCAAATACTGGAACATGTAAACAAATGTAAAGTACTTGCCTTTGAGACATTTTTGAAGAACGGAAGTGAAACACGACTACGAACGGTTCGGGTGGAAAACGACGGTCCCTAAACAAAGGATTAGCATAACTCAGTACCAACGGACATCAATAACCAAAAGGAATACTCCCAAAACCCCGATTACATGCTACGACAATGAACGATCAATTGATACGGGCGAGGGTTTACGCAAAATCTCCCTGTATTGATAATTCACAGATTAAATCAAGGAAATTGGATTTGGAATCACTCAATAACAACAATCAGTAAGGAATATCGTAACATAATTGAACAATTCGGAACTAATCCCTAGAATCCCGAAAAACCCTCAAATTCGTCAAAGTTAGGGTTCACTACTACATAGGTTACCTAAGGTAACACAAGTCTAGTAACACTTTCCAAAGTGCAAGTTTCTCAAATATATACGTAACACTTTTGTAACATATTATCTTTTTGTAACACTTAAGGTAGCATTTTTATATTAGGTAACACTTAAAAGTAACACTTTTGTATTATGTAACACTTAAAAGTAACACTTTTTATTAGGTAACACTTAAAAGCAACACTTTTTTATTAACGCTTAAAATAACACTTTTTTATTGATTAATTTGAAATAAAAACATTAGTCATATTGATAATTAATAAATAATAATAACTTCAAATTTAAAAAAAAAAAAACGAAGAAGAATATAACTTAGCAAACAACATCATTTACTTCCAAAAAATTTACAATCTCATATCTATAGCAAAAGAAAAAAAACGTCAGAAGAAAATTACCAGAAAAAAAAAGAAAAAGAAAAAAAACTCCTCTATTTGCCTCTTCTTCTACCTCGCGAAGACACTAAAACTTAGGGCATCCAATTACCATCGGTCCGTCACCACCGTACAACCGGCAAACACCGATGAAATTTCCACCATCACCAAGCCAGTAGCAAATTTCGTCCACCGACCTGCTCAATTAAGGTTTTATTCTTTTCTTTTCTCTCTATTTTTTTTCACATCACTCTCTTCTTCTTTATTGACAATTTCTGTTCGAATTTATGAAATGATTGTTTGAGTTTGATCGAATTGCAAAGTTGGGTCATCTCCTTATTCCTTGCTAGTGGGTTCGCGAAAACTGGGCTCAACGATTGAGTTTGGGAAGAGTACATTGGGTTGTGAGGTAAAACTTTTCAAATTCGTCTTTGAAATTTAGGTATTCATATTATTTTGATTTTTTTTTTAAATTTTGTAGGATGGATTTCTATATAAATGAAGAATTATGGGGTTTTTCTACTGGATACGAAAATGCTTGGTATTCTCATTACTTTTGTTTCTACGCCTCAACGTGGGAACGATTCCAAGAGCATTCGCTTTAGGTATAATTATCTCTGTCTTGATTTTTATTTGACTTAGTTTTGATATTTGGTAGGTTGCTATATAAATTTTAAAACAAAGTGGGTTTTGTTCTAGTTGCAGAATTTTGGAGACTTTAGATTTCCAGATGAATAAATTTCAATTGCATATTGACTCTGGATTGTTGTGTTGTTGAATCTGTTGGTGTTGGTTGAGTTGTTGTATTGTTGGATTTTTTCGGTTAAATTGCAGCTGAACTTTCTAGTTGTTTATTGGTGACCTGATTGTTGTCGAGTATGGATATGAAAATAAGTGCAGTTGTTTAAGTTGTGGTGGACTAATTCAAATAATTACATCGATCTTTGTTAATCACTACTATTGTTATGGTTTGATGTTGGGTTGTCGTATTGGAGATATGTTAGAGCTTTTGATAATTCCCTCAATGCAAGTTAAATATCAGTTGTTGTAGTTTACATCTCTGTCATTTTTATTTTATTGAGGCGGTGCAAATTATGGAAGTATTAACTATTATGGTATAAAAGATGTGGCCTTTGATATTTAACTTATTCCTTAAATAAAAAAATAAAATACAAAATTAACTTTAAAAAAGGTCAAAATCTGAAAATCGATAGAATAAACTAGATTTGTTTGTCTTGTTGTTCAATCTGTGTTCGATCTCAAGCATTTGAAATTTGATTCTCTACAGCTATGAACAAGGTTAGAGTATAACCTTTTGAAATCACTTTGTATAATCATTCACAGTTAAATCTTTTGTTCGAACGCATTACTCAAATTTATGTACTATGTAGATTTTTTGGGGTGATAATGCTTTATTTGGGATTCTTAATTAGCTTAATATTAAATTCTGATTCTTGCCAGTGGGTTAATTTTTTTAAACTCATAAGATATATCTGATCTAGAATAATAATATGATTTTCTTGTTTGTAGCCTGTAAAATTAGTTTGCTTTTCGCTTGTTCAATATGATGAATTCCCATCATCTACTAGTTGTATAGAATTTTTGGCATGGTGCTCCGCCTCGTGTGTGTGAGTGTACCTAGTGTGTGTTGTAACTAGCTCTGTATTCTCAAATTTCTCCAACCATTGTTGGTGTTACATAGCTTCTGGTTGGGAATATGGAACTCCTAATGTATTTATGTGCATTTTAGCTTTTAAGACTTCGGTATTAATATTGTATTGGGTTGTGCTGTGTTTGTTACTATAGTTGATGATGTTGTATCTTTGTTTAGTGTTTATAAGAGAATTCACGCTTATGAGAAGTGTTTTATTAGATGTGTGTACCTTTTTTTTTAGCATAGTTGACCTTAGTTTGATACTAATTTTGGTAAAGTGATACTGATTTTGTCTATTGATCTTTGTATTAAAATATTGGTTTCTGATGCGAAAAACATTATTCCTATTTACTTTTCCCATATGAAGTTGGGAATGATAGCATTAACTTCTTCTGAGCTTTTGAAGACCTGAGTGTTTATTCTCTTTTATTATTTTGCATGAGTGTTATTTTGCTTGTCTTTGTCAATGGTTAAGCAATCCTAGTATATAAGTCTATACTCTTGGGATGCACTAAATGTAATACCCGAGATTTCTGATGTGTATTTGAACCTTGTGATATTGTATTTGTTGTATTTTGATCTGAGTATTATTTTCTGTATTTCATGATCCGGTATTGTTGAGCGCATGATTGCATGATTGTGTTCAGTATGGTGATTTTGCACTTGTAGCGCACGCTATCGACTAGGCGTAGCGTACGCTAATATGGGTTTAGTAGCGCACGCTATATATAAACTTTAGCGCGCGCTATACGTAGTCAGCATGATTGAGACGTGTGGGTAGGTGAGATCAGGTCGGGGATCTTGGTCGGATTATGTCGGGATGAACCTGGACGGCTTTCGGGAGAAAGCCAAGTCAACGCGATAGCGCACGCTACACATATGAGGATAGCGCACGCTAAATGCTGAGTACAGTGAAGTCAGTAAGCCGTTAGCGCACGCTATGAATATGGACTAGCGCGCGCTAATAACCACTTTCTATAAATAAGACAGCATCCTTTTTCGTATTTTTCAGCCTTTTCACTTCCCACATCCGAATCTTTGGACTTAGAGAGTCACTCTCTTCATCCTAAACCCTTCATATCATCATTCTAGCCCGAGTTGAAGATTGTAGATCATTGGAGATTGGTGTTCAAGCTCTCGGTGTTGGATTTCTTCAAGTTCCTTCGTGTTCTTCGCTACTTTGAGGTAGGTGATTCTTCACCAATATTAGTAGTATTCTGAAGGATGCTTTGGTCATGATATTGGGATTATCTAGTCAGTTAAATTCGTAAGTAGTCGAACATCATGTGTTAGTAGGATATTTTCGATGTCTCGGTACTTCTTCATCGTATAAACCATTGAACCTTTTAATGTTTGAACTCCTAGCATATTCATGAAGCTTCAAACCGATTGTGACCAGTATATGGAGATTATCAAGATCTTAAGTCTTTACATAATGGAATCATACGTTTTGGGACATGAAATGGATTGAACTTAAGATATTTTCTTGAAGATCAAGATGAAGTATGGTGTTGTGATGATTATACATATCCTTGAACCTCGTAGTCGTTTAATCCATAAAGATCTTTCACAAACCGTATGAACATAGTATGCACGGAGATGACATGTTTTATCACTGAATATTTCTTGAGTTTCATCACCATTAGATCTGTTTTCTGCCCAAATAGTAAACTGCCATGCACAGGTAGCGCACGCTAAGATGTATATATTAACGTGCGCTATCGGGAATGAATAACGTACGATACGTTTGGTACGTAACGTACGTTATGTCATCAGGTGAGTCAGTCGGCTGGTCAGAGAGGACTGTCAGTACACAACTAGCGTACGCTAAACTTGGTTATTTGTGTACGTTAACAGGCAGGCTTAGCGCACGTTACGTAGAGTACGTAGCGCACGCTAAGTAGTTCAGGCAGAATTCATTATTAGAGCTTGCGGCCGTAAACCGGATTGTTAGACATTCGTACGGCATGAGATGAATTCTTTATTTTTTTCTTAGGACCGAGCCTTGCATAGGGGACGATCGATGGCAGTGGCATACGGACGCGTGTCATTTGTTAGAGTATTTCATTCTTGCCATTTTCAAGGCAAGTATCATATGTTGAGTTGGTTTATATTGGAACTTTGATCATGCATATGGTTTTGTTCATATTGTCGAGTACGAGATTAATTTCTTTGATTTCTTGTGGTATTCGTGGTTAATTGTTCGTATGAATGGACATATTGAAATGCATATGTGTATGTATGATTACATGGTTTATATTGTAAATGATCCGAAGGGGGTCATGAGGATCTATGCTGAGGGCGCTGGATCGAATGTCCACCATGCGTTGGTCCGACGGGATCATCATGGGGATCTATGCCGAGGGCGCTGGATCGTTGGACGGGTTTTCCACCATGCGTTGGTCCGACGGGATCATCATGGGGATCTATACGAAGGGCGCTGGATTACCCTGTATTGTGTTGATGGAATCGTGAGGATTCACATCGTTGGATTCCGATGACGGAAGTCCGTTTTGCATGTTTTATGATGCACTGATGATTTATGTATTATGATACTTGTACTAGCATTGTTTTTCTAACCCCTTCGGGGGTGGACATTGTTTTGATGTTCAGGTAGCCGAGGAGCGGGGAGGCAACCACAGTACCGACATGACGATGAGATGGATCATTGATGTGGTTGATGTTTATTGTTATTGTGATTTGTCTTCTTGGTTCATTTTAGTACTCGAGTACGTGTGTTTTAATAATGTCATTTTCGATATGGTTGTATAAATTAACTCATTGGATCAGTTGAACCGGTTCTGTATTTCAAAAATTCAGTGGCACTGTTGATTTATATTTACTTTCTTTTAATTAGCCTTGTAAATCCTTACTTAAAGGGTTTACGGCGCTGTAATTATTCCGAATATCTCGGGGTGTTACACTAAATTCATGGGTTAATTCCACAAAATCCTCGGGCTAAATGCACTGAAATTCATGGGTTAATTCCATCTAAACACTCGGGCTAAATGCACTAATTCTTTGGGCTAAATGCACTGGACCTTTGGGCTAATCACCCTAACCAGTCTTTGTAGCCCATTTTCTATGGTCAAAGTTTCCTGCGAGCAGAAAAAAAGCCATAATTAATTATTCTTATTAAAATGTAAGTCAAACTAATTAGTGGAAATAGGATTGTAGCACAACCATGAAGTTACAAAATTAAATCTGCAGATTGACTAAAATTCTAGATGTAAACTAATGTGATAAATCACAAAAGGTCTAGCACTTATAAATACTCTCATAAAGGAAGAAGATAAATAGGTTGGAAAATCACAACATATTTCCTTAACTATATCCAACGGTTCTGAACAAATAATTTACTGACCTATTTGTTTAAGTCCAGTGAAGGTTTGGGTCAAGTATATTGAACACTCAATTCAAGTGGACTTTTTGTTTTTCTATAGATTCATTCAATACATGACAAGTTACTAAATTGTTTTTGCTTGGCTTCTGCTGTCTTATTTGACTTATTTCTGAATTGAGCTCTTTACTCCTTTGGCTAGTATGAAAATGTGGTTGGAGAATATTGTTGAACTTAATGCAAGAATGTTGTGTGTGTTATTACACTAACCATGTTAAAATAAATTTGTGTACTAAAAATTAAGATGGACCTCAAATGGAGGATAGTGGTCGTACTAGTGCTTAAAGGGTTATAAATAAAGTACTGATTTCATTCCGATTTATATTTAACGCTTTCTTTTTTCAATCAATGCCTAGATGAATTGTTTCTCTATTAACTTTATAATAGGATATTCTTTTTTTTTAAGATTAATAATTTAATTCTTGAGGTTTTCATTTTCAGGGGTTATATGATGAGGTGACATCCATGTTAAGCAAGTAAAAATCCTTATTGATATGCTATTATATTATCTTCTAATTTGTGTATAGTCGGAATTGGAAGTTAGCAGTCATTAGTCTTGGAATGTATTAGTGTATTGATTGGATCCAGCCACAGCAGAAAGTATCATTGAGTTTGCTAAAACGGTGATACATGAGTATGTATTAGAGTGATCATTTATTAGTTTTCTTATATTTCGTTGTTTTGCTAATTAGTGTTATTGTCATTCTTATTATCTATTCTTGTCATAATTACGAATGGAACTATAAAATTTAGCATTCTCCTTCGAAAGGATGTCAGGAAAATGAAAAATAATCCAAAAATTGGGTGGATGCAACCACAGGTTTTTCATTTGTATTCTAAAACTTATTCATATATTACGATGTAGTTCATTAATACAATAACAAAACTGTTGGATGACCTGTATTTTATTCTGTTATAGTGTCCTCGTCAACCTCTCAACAGCAACACCTATGGAAACTATCTGTACAGCTATATGCTCAAGATTTTAAACAAAAGAGTATTATGGATTTCTGACTAGGTATAAACCATCATCCTATATCCAAGTTGATTTTAGTGTGCTAATTTTAATCATTAAGCCTTCCGTTCTTAGTTTTTTGGCAATGATGCCGATCAGGACTGAAAAATTGTTAAGTTTATAAGCTTCCTGCTCAGTACTAAAATTTCATATTTAGATGTATTTTTCTTTTTGAAATTTTAGGAGGTCAAATCTCGTTGAAGAAGCGGAGTAAGTATTGAGTAGTATTGGCGGGCATCATCAAACCTGTCTTACCGGGGTTTTTTTGCATGGATGAAAAGTAAGCAATTTCACTAAATATTAAACGAAGATAATTTAAAAGGTGCAAACATTTGTACAAGTTAGTGATACTTATGCCAAAATATTCGAACCATTGACTTCAATAACAATTTATGCTTGCTGAGATAAGTGTCTTTCATTTTGTTTTTTGGGTATAGACCTATCTATGTTGCGAAGTCTTTTATTATCTATAGAGAAGGAAAAAGGAAAACAAAACATCAGGGCAGTGTTTACATTGCTTATATGATTAGCAACATATCACTATCATCTTGGATGCATGATTAGATTTTCAAGTAGTCATTTGTTTATAAATGCAACACTGAGCTTAGAAATTTAAATTCTGGAGATCTGTGATCTCAGATGCGTGCAATCATTCTTGGTTTCATGGTCATTAACATTTTTGCCTTTATTTTCCTTATAAGTCAAGTGTATAGAACCAAATAGTATAAAGTGGGATATAAACAAACCTTTCGGATTTAGGTACAACACCTGACCTCTTCCTTATAAATTAGCAAAACAAATATGATTTTCAGATACTTTAAAATGTAGTATTCATTTTGTAAATCGCTTAGTCATCACTTGTCAGTGGACAAGTTGAGGACGTCTGTCTTATAAAAAGTGGTTTGTTATGCTTTCAAACTAGAAAGATGAAATTTGTGGTCATTCTTTGAGTTTACGAATTTTCAGCTCCAAAGCCAATTAAATAGGGAATTCTAGCTACTGATATTTCACATTTTTTCATCCTCTAAGACTGATAGCAAAATATGCCAATTAAATAAACTTCAGAGAACAATCTCTGGTTTGTTTCAATATTTATATGGTTTGTTTTTTACATCCCCTTGTCCTCATAAATTTTTTATACTTGTTTTTTGTTTTACAAAAGATATGTATCATTAGTCATTTTATCACATAAGACTCTGAAGATACTTATATCTTATTATTTATTTATTTTACCTTGTTTTTATTGCAGGATGGTGAAGATAATGGATTAGAGTAGCAAGTACTTATGATGTTCTCGAAACATGCATGGATACGACAATGTACTTGAAGATGAAGAAAAAAACAAATGACCTTTTAGAGATTTAGGTTTATTTAGGGAGAGTTATATACTATATGACTGGATTCTTGGATAAACTATTTTCCTTTTGAACACAATAGTGTGTTTTCAAGTGATGAATATTACTCTTTATTTGACTCATTTTTCACAATGACCTTCGAGTATTTGTACTCATTTATATCTATAATATCATTCTATATTCCCTTAGTTTATTGCATTTGCAAGTTTTAGTATTATTATCATTATATATGCTGACTAAGTTAAAAAATATGATAAATAAGACGTGGTGTGAAATAGAAGTGTTACTATAAAGTAAGCTAATAAAAAAAGTGGTACCCAATATCTAATCGAGTGTTACCTATATTGACGTAGAATGATACATAATATCTAATAAAGTGTTACTATAGTTCAAGAGATGACGTAGAAAATAATACTATAGAGGAAAAAGTGTTACATAAAAAAATTTGAGTAGCACTACGAATATGTTACATTAGTTAAAAAAAGTGTTACATTAGAGAATTTTGAGTAACACTTGAAAAACTGATACATTAGCATGAAAAAGTGTTACCTTAGAGAATAGCTAGCACGGGCAGATGTTTCACTTATAAAAGTGTTACCTATAGTCTAAAGCAACACTTCTAGGCCTTTAAGTAACACTTTTGGGGTGTTACCTAAGGCTAATTATGCACTAGTGGTTCCTGAGGAAATACCTTGAATCGGAGTGAAGGAGATGGATTTAGATTATGTTGTGTTATGCTCGAGACACGAAAAATCGGGCTGGAAGGGAACTCCACTGATTACTCTCCACAATCTGCTCTGAAGTCGCCGAAATCGCCCGTAGGAAGGGAAGGAAAGAAAAAGAACGAAAAATAATGCTGAATCTGAACTTCCTGATCTATATAAACTCTGAAGTTAGCGCACGCTAACTGTAATATATAGCGCGCGCCAACGGAGCTGTGACAGGTCCAGTAGCTACTGCCACCATTCGCTAGCGTACGCTAACAATAGCGAGTTAGCGTACGCTAACTGCACATCGGTAGCGCACACAAGGTAACAGGAGTAGCGTGCGCTACCTACGCAGCAGCTTCAAGATCGCCTGCTCACATCGCCAGCAGACTTGTCGAAGGTACAATACACGAAACACACGACGAGGCCAGAATCCAGAAACATAAACACGAAGCATACAAGACGACGGAGCTAAGCGCTGAAAGAAAATATAATTCCGACCACCGGAGGGTCCGTAATGCGACAAAGAAAATGATATTCCCTAAACTATTAGGAAATTACAAAAATGGCCCAAGTGACCGAAAATCACGAAACGACGTCGGATCAACGAACCAATGGTCTCCACACGACCAACTCAATCATACGAACTTGTACAAATCAAGAAACAATGAAAACGAACGAGTTTTACGAGAATCGAACGTTCATACGGCAAAACATATCATAAAATGAAATCACGTGAAAACATCACCAAAACTCGTCCAAATGGAAAAACTCCAAGAATAAAGTAGATTCAAAATGTCGAAACGGTTACAAGCGAGTCGATAAAAAGAGACATACACCAAAAATGAAAACTGCTAAAAATGGAAAGTTACGGATATTACATTCTCCCCCTCTAAAATAAAGTTTCGTCCCGAAACTAAAGAATCAAAAAGCTCGGGGTGCCTCGAACGCATATCCTCCTCTAACTCCCACGTCGCTTCTTCTACTCTGTGCCTCGACCATTGCACCTTAACCAAAGGAATGGTTTTGTGCCTTAGCTGCTTGTCTCGACGCTCCAAAATCCTGACGGGCCTCTCCTCAAACGTAACATCCTTCTCGATCTCCACGTCTCCAAAATAAATAATGTGGGATGGGTCTGGAACGTACTTCCTCAACTGGGAAACGTGAAATACGCTATGAACATGACTCAGCGACGGAGGTAAAGCCAAACGGTATGCCAACTCACTGACTCTCTCCAATATCTCGAAAGGCCCAATATACCTCGGGCTGAGCTTCCCCTTTTTCCCAAAACGGAAAAATCCCTTCATCAGAGACACTCTCAACAGAACATGATCTCCCACCTCAAATTCCAAAGGTCGACGCCTAACATCCGCATAAGACTTTTGTCGACTCTAAGCAGCCAACATTCTCTTTCTAATCAATTCAACTTTCTCCTCCATCTCTAACACAAGGTCTGGCTCGGTGCCAACTAGATCGGACGGCTCATCCCAACATATCGGCGATCGGCAACGTCGGCCATAAAGTGCCTCATACGGTGCCATCTTAATCGACGCGTGCCAGCTGTTATTATAAGTAAACTCAATTAAGGCCAAATGCTCCTCCCAGTCACTACACCAGTTTAACGCACACGCGCGCAACAAATCCTCGAACGTCTGGATGGTACGTTCGAACTGCCCATCGGTCTGGGGATGGAACGAAGTGCTCAAACGTAACTGTGTCCCCAATACCTTATGTACCGCCTGCTAAAAATGCGATACAAATCGGCCATCTCTGTCCGAAACAATGGTTTTCGACGTACCATGAAGTCTCACTATCTGCGCGATAAAAATACGAGCCAATTTTTCTGGACCCCAAGTATCCTTGATGCACAGAAAATGCGCTGACTTAGTCAGTCGATCTACAATCACCCACACCATATTCATACCAGTCTTCGTCCTCGACAAACTAGTGATAAAATCCATGGAGGAAGTGGTTTCAACAACCCGGCTGGCCGCTGATGCTCAATCTTGACTTGCTGACAAGTCAAACACTTAGCCACAAACTGAACTACCTCCTTCTTCATGTCGTTCCACCAGAAATTTTTACTCAAATCTTTATACATTTTACTCGAGCCCGGATGGACTGAGTAAGGTGACGCATGAGCCTATCGCATAATACTATGTCTCAATCCCGAGTCGTTCGGAACACACAACTCGTAGTGGCCATATCTAGTCTGAAAGGCCGTCTTTGGAATATCGGTATCCTTCACTCGGAGCTGATAATACCCCGATCTCAAATCAATCTTCGAAAACACGGTTGCCCCTTGCAACTAATCAAACAAGTCATCAATCCTCGGGAGCAGATACTTGTTTTTGATGGTCACTTTATTTAATTCTCGGTAGTCGATACACAAAGGAAGTGACCCATCCTTCTTCTTCACAAACAGGACCGGTGCGCCCCAAGGTGAAGCGCTCGGTCGAATATACCCCATGTCCAGCAACTCTCCCAACTGTTTCTTCAGCTCCAGCATCTCGGCAGGCGCCATACGGTATGGTGTCTTAGAAATTGGGGCTGCACCCGGCTCTAAATCGACGGTAAACTCAACCTCTTGGTCCGGCGGCAAACCCGACAACTCATCTGGAAAGACGTCAGGATACTCACACACTACCAGAATAGAAGATAGCTCGACTCCCCCTTCTCCCGATCTCAAGGCGTAACACCAATACCCCGTGCAACCTCCCCGAAGAAGTCTCACCGCCCTCAAGGCGCTGATCAGTAATCTCTGGCTACTCCGCTTACGCCCCACAAAAGAATGCTCGGTACCATCAGAGGCTAACATTGAAACGGTTCTCATTCTATAATTCATGATCGCCCCATGACGGTCCATCCAATCCTCACCCAGAATCAAATCTTCATCTCTAATGTCTACCGCGATCAGATTAGAAGGCCAAACCCTCCCCGCGATACTCACTGGAAAATCTCTAATCTCACGATCCCCCACGATGCTATCCCCACTAGGCAGTTTAACAACAAATGGTTCACACGCAACCAAGCAATCAACATGCAGACGACGCACACAATCCATAGATATAAAAGAATGCGTGGCACCAGAATCGAACAATACGGAAACAGGATGATCAAGGATGTGGACGGTACCTATAGCCACCGTCGCGTCGAGATCTCCGGCTCGCCTCATCTCATACACACGGGGAGGAACAGACCCCGCACTAGAAGCTCCCCCTCTAGAAGGCTGCCCACGTCCTCGACCTCTATCAAAACTCTGCTGCGGCTGAGGAACTGTCGGTGCCTGATTCACACTCGGCTCTCCCGCAGCTAGGGCTGATATCTGAGTAACTGGAGCCCGAGCTGCATCCGTACAAAACATAGCACGATGACCCATCCGACCACAAGCAAGACATTGAATCGGAGGCCTATCACACTCACTCATCATGTGGCCCGGACGACTACAGTTGAAGCACGTAGGACCACGAACGGAACTGGTAGGAGCAAACCTAGAACCGTTTCCTCGCCCAACTGATGGAGACTGACTCCCGAAGACTCACGAACCAGACTGAGCCTTCGGATACCCTCCTGACTTGCCTCTCGAAAACTGACCGGAGGTCTTCTGTTTCTTTCCTTCGTTTGCCGTCTCTGTCGCAGAAAACGACATCTCATAAGCCATCGCTTTATTCTGATACTCTTTTAAAGTCGTGCACCCTAGACCAGACATGTAGTGGCGCACCCTCGGTTTCATCCGCATATCAAAGTGGCGGATCTTGTCAAGCTCATCTCGGACTTGGTTTCTCACATAATGCAGCTGTTGATTGTAGTCTTTGATAGCTTGAGAAATAGGAACATCTTGGGGCTTAGCCTCAAAGAAGGCTCGGATCCTCCCCTCTTTCACTGGCCACGGACAGAATTCATCTTCCATTAGATCCCGAAACTCTGCCCACGTGGCTGCCCGGTCATGCGGTTTTACCGCTTGCCACCATGTTGCTGCCTCCTTGGCGAGGAAGTACTGAGCAATGGGTACTTTCCTGTCCTCAGAACAATTAGCAGCCTCAAATACTTTTTCCATCTCAAAAAGCCAACTCTCCCATCTGGAAGGGTCGGAAGCACCATCAAACTGCGGAGGGCGCATACGAATCACATCCTGAAGTAACTTGTCATTGTCGGATCCAGTAGGCGGAACCGGGTTAGCATTAGCTTGGCCGACCAGAACGGCCTGAGTTAGTAGCGTCATCTGGTTCGCTACTTGTTGCAAAATATTAGCCATTCCAACATTCTCATTAGCATTACCGGAGCTAGCAGATTGGTCCTGCTGACCTCCAGAACTATGGGGAACACTGTTCGACAAAGAAGGCATCGCCGAGTCAGTTCCCGAGTGATCGTACATGGCCATCCCACCGGCTGCGCCACGTCCCCTACCGCGTCCGCGACCGCGTCCGCGTCCTCTACCAGCAGGAATTCTGAAGAAGTAATGGGTAAGTACAATTCAAACGCGAAATGCAACAAGATACTAAGACAGGAATAGAACAGAATGGTGAAACGAGTCAAGTTAGGAAAAACTTACGAGCACCGGCGTACTGAGATGATGGCATAGCAGTGATACTGTCCCAAAAACGACACTTGACTAGACCCAAACAACCGACAGCCTAGGTATCCATAAACCTAAGCTCTGATACCATATTCTGTAACACCCCCAAGACATTCAGGGTATATTACAGCGCCGTGGACCCCACACTGTGGAATTCACCAGGCTAACATACCAAACACGACATTCGACAACGACAAGCAATCATCAATAAAACGACAATTCAAATAAAAGACTACAAACCGACAAATAAAATCTGACATCAAATCCATTTCCCAAAACAGGAACACAACATTAACAAATTCAAACAGGAAGTACTCGAGTACTTAAACTAATTTTATAATACAGAAATCCCAAAATAAGACATCAATAATAACCGACAGGATAGGACACCAAAAATCAACCACTGAACAGTATCATGCTTCCCCATCATCCTCATACGGCCCGAGTGCTCGCTTGTCCCCACAATCGATACCTGAAATACAAAAAGTATTTCCCCCATTTAAGGGGTTAGCGACAACTGCTAGTGCAAGTACAATCCATTTGAACTACATTCTAATCAGATGAATAATGCGCCAAAAATCATTTTTGAAAACGTTTTATATTCCGGAATATTTACAATGTACAATCACAAAACACGTTATCTCCAACAAATCACAATTCAAAGTTAACCGTTGGTACGAGACTCACGGCCACCGTACCCCGCAGAGCCCCGTCGGACATCCCTGGGTGGCTAACCACAGTTCGCGATACGCACACTCACGGCAATACGTATCCCTAGAGGCCCTTTCGGACCATCCATAGGTGAACATACACATATCCATCCACAACAACCACGATACAGCCATAATTCAAATACTAGAACATGTAAACAAATGTAAAGTACTTGCCTTTAAGACATTCTTGAAGAACGGAAGTGAAACACGACTACGAATGGTCCGGGTGGAAAACGACGGTCCCTAAACGAAGGATTAGCATAACTCAGTCCCAACGGACCTCAATAACCAAAAGGAATACTCCTAAAACCCCGATTACATGCTACGACAATGAACGATCAATTGATACGGGCGAGGGTTTACGCAAAATCTCCCCGTATTGATAATTCACGGATTAAATCAAGGAAATTGGATTTGGAATCACTCAGTAACAACAATCAGTAAGGAATATCGTAACATAATTGAACAATTCGGAACTAATCCCTAGAATCTCGAAAAACCCCCAAATTCGTCAAAGTTAGGGTTCCTGAGGAAATACCTTGAATCGGAGTGAAGGAGATGGATTTAGATGATGTTGTGTTATGCTCGAGACACGAAAAATCAGGCTGGAAGGGAACTCCACTGATTACTCTCCACAATCTGCTCTGAAGTCGGCGAAATCGCCAGTAGGAAGGGAAGGAAAGAAAAAGAATGAAAAATAATGTTGAATCTGAACTTCCGCTGATCTATATAAACTGTGAAGTTAGCGCACGCTAACTGTCATATATAGCGCGCGCCAACGGGGCTGTGACAGGTCCAGTAGCTACTGCCACCATTCGCTAGCGTACGCTAACAATAGCGAGTTAGCGTACGCTAACTGTGTAATACCCTCGCCTTTAATATTGTATTTCATGATTTAAGTTAAGTATTGTTGCACCATATCTGTGATGTGTAGCATGTACCGACGAATTATGTTAAGTTGGATTCATGGTCATTCATACTATATTAGTTGTTGGGTGATATTGCGAAAATTCCATTTATGCTCGTTATAGTACTTAACGTACGTTAACATGTATTCTTAACGTACGCTATGAAGGCCGCCTTACGTACGTAACACCGATACGTTAACGTACGTAATGCGGAAGATTCCCCAGAAATCCGCCTTTCGGCGGGTGGGGTCGAGCAAGGGTAGCTGGTCGGGAGTCGATCGCGACAGCCAAGTCAACGGCCACTACGCATTTAATAGCCGCTTGGTTACGTACGTAACGAATCGCGTGTTTTTAGGCGGTGAGTTTGATGAAATTGGTTACGCACGTAATGATCATAAGATTACGACGTAAAGGCTATAACGCACGTTAACCACGTTAGTTAACGCACGTAATGTCGATTCGATTATAAATGTAGGACTTGCCATTCATTTCCTACTCGACCTTTTCAATCTCCCGACTAAGTAACGATTCCCTTCCATTCCAACTTCGTTTCTAAGCCTTTCTAACTTGTGTTGGAGCCTCAACACTTGATTGGTGACTTGGAGAAGCTAGAGATTGAAGTATATTCCTTGAAGTGTTGGTGTTGTTCTTCATTTTAAGGTTGGTCTTTCTTTAACTCATATCAATTCCATGTTTCTGATGATGTTAGTAGATAAATACTTCACATAATGATAGTTTAGATTAGTGTAAACATGATAAGTTAATTGAATCATACTCAAATCAAGTGAAGATTAATTTTGAAGGTATTAGTATTGCTTCTTGAGGTAAATAACTTCATAATATGATTGTGTTGATAATGATATACATAAAACCCGAGGTATAGCATGATAATCGGAAGTTGATTTTAGTCTCTACACTAGGAACATGTTAGAGATGATGTCCTTAATGATTAAAAGTGAGAAATGTTAAGATTGTCTTGAACATTCTATTGATCCTTAAAGGTTGCATGAAACCATGATTTTGGCCTTTAAAACCTTTGTGATGGAATTGTTGGAAAGATGATGTTAACCCTTTGAAGATGATCTTTGTTAGATGGATGAAATTACTTCAAAAATCTCAAGTATCCAATGGTATAACTAGGCATTTAATAAATTCTTCAAAGTAAAACAATGAATGTTGATAGGAGGAAGTTGTAATCTCCGTACGTTCGAATTTATCGATTTCACCAAAGAGTGTTAATCACTACATTAATAGGTTAATAATGTTCTTAAGAGAGTTGTGTTGAATATGACGATACAAATACGGTAGATGAATAGCCGAATTCCATTTCATTAATCTGTGCATGTTTAGAGGAGTAAATTAAGATAATGTTCTTAACTCACTACAAACTTGAACTTACGTTTCATATAATAATCAAGTTTTGAATGAAATCGTCGGTAAATAATGAAGAATGTAATTAAACACAACTTATATCGTAATTGGAAGTGTCGATGATTTGAAACGATATCCTCACGATATTACATTGATGATAAACTGGACATCAAGAATTTGACATCAAGATTAGAATATGTAATGAACATGATAAACATGCGATGATTTGTAATAAGAACATTAAATGGTCAATAGGATAATCTATTTATTCAAAGTGAATTTACGAATATTGTTCATGCGATAATACCATTATCATATGAATGTGTTGTTGAATGGATTATATTTCATTCAAGGTTGCTTGTTCACGTGAGTATTGTTAGACGAGGATACCGTTCGTTTGACCATTCAAAGAAGGATTATTCGTCTACGGAATTGAGGCAAGTTATCTTGCTTGGTTATAGTGATGGTTGAATTCTTGTGATTATTATGCAGTTTGTGTGTATGAAATGTTCTGATAATCTAGGATTCGTGATATGGTGATACCCTTGATTGTATTGTCATGGTGTTGGGGATGATACCCCCGGAATTACCGTCCTTATTACCGTTAGTTCTTTTGAGCTTTGTTGACACTTCGGTGAGTTGTTCGATTCCCTCGTAAAAGTGTAATTCGTTGAGTTTCGTTGTCATGTTGTATCGTGACATCTCTGGAGTCATATCTGCGCGCCGATTGGTTATGTGTAGGATTTTTAGCCGGGCACTTGATGATCATGCGTGGATGTTTTCCGCATTTAGATCGTGCACACGAGACGTAGTTCGTGGGGCTAATTAGGCACATCATCCCACGTATATTCTGGATTCCGTATACGGGGTGGACATGTGCACGGACACATTTCCGGATCGGGCGTACTGTGACGTCCGTCTTGAGCCATAGTATGTGGTCGTTCGTATACTTGATTATGTTTCACAGCTTGGGATCGATTGTTTATACGCCTTCGGGTATATTCGTGAGTCGGTGGATTTCTTTGAAATCGGTATATATATGAATTGTATAATGCCATGAGAATTATTATCATGTATAGTGACTGTGGTTTGGGGCGAAATACTTGTATTTCGTATGCGAGGAAAGGGCAAGGCACGGGAGGAGCACAATGGCGACGGAGGATTCGATGTATGCTATTTCGGGGCCCCAGTCTTTGGTTGTTCGGTTATGTTTTAAGCGTGACTTTCGTTTTATTTTTGTGTCGGATGAATGTACTAAAACTTGTTAGGTCCCGCCATCGTCATATGGTCTGCACTGTTTGGATCCTCGTATGTTTGCTTGTATTTAAAAATATGAATAACTCATACTCCACACCGGGTTTTGATAAATATCGTGGTACGGTGCCACGTTGTCGGATTTTAAGTGTATTTTGTGATATTGCACGGTGGGTCCTGTGAGGGATCCACGGCACCGTAATGGCCACTGCTGGGTCACATGTAAGATGGTATCGAGAGCGTGTGTTTTTATTTTGAGTCATTGTAGGATCGAAATAGCATCAAGAAAACTTCGTGCCACGTGTAACTGTGCAAGCGCCCGACCGTCGAATACGGTATGTTCTCATGAACCATAATTTGATTTCGGCATGATATTGACGATGTATTGGTCTCCTTACTTATCTTGGCATCTTGCTACCATGAGGCAAAATTCATCTATTGAAGAGAACCTAAATTAATTATGTGATTGGAATTGTTTCGACTTAATGTTGATATGATATTGAGTGTGTAACACTTGTAGTGCAGTGACTCTTTACAATCGCTTTGTTGGATAGGAAATTCCTCGTTGTTATTAACTTAGCATGAATTGTGATTGATAAATCAAATCGTACTTGTGACTTGATTCTTTCAAGATGGAAAGGAACCTTAGGGGCCGTGGGCAGAGGGGGACGAGGCCGCGGAAGAGGCCGAATTCCGATACCACGAGCTAACAGACGCGCGAATGTGGAATGAGTTCCGCAGCGGTGATTCGCCTTCTCGGGACCAATCACACCACACCGGAGAGAATGCACGTGCCGATCCTTACACCGTGATGCAGGGCATGATGGCCCAAATGACCCAAATGGGTCGGCTGATGGAAACTATGCAAAGGAATACTACTGGTCAACAGCAGGGACAACAGCCTCCGCCCCTGGTACCTGGCGGGATCGTGAGCCGGATTATTAGCGACATATCACGTCAGCGACCTCCGACTTTTGAAGGCTCATCTGAGCCTTCCGACATTGTACACTGGATAGAACATTTCGAGAAACTGTTCGAGATGGTGGAGTGCCCAGATGAAAATCGAGTTGCGGTGGCAGCCTACTACCTTAGTAAGAGTGCCCATACTTGGTGGCTTTCTGTGAGGCCTGCCGAAGGCGCGAGTACTTGGGAGGAATTTAAGACTCTTATGCTAGATCGTTACTATCCCGCACCCTCCGTGAAGCCAAACCGTCCGAATTATTAAACCCCACCCATCGGAAGACGAAGATGTGTTAGCAATTGCCGAAAAATTCCAAGCACTTCTCCCTTTTGCTACGCCGGTTGTCCGTTCGAAGCCGATAAAATCAAATATTTCCTCAAGAGGCTTAAACCCCGAATGAGGATGCAATTACTCAATCACCACATTTACGACCTTACCGGAGTTTATTGAGAAGGCTTGAGTATGAACTTACTGCGAAGGAGATTTCTAAGAGACAACCTCGCTTTCCAACAAGAGATCCAGAACTGCACCCAAGGAGACAAAGAACTGGGGTATTCAAGAAACCCCACTGCACCAAATCCTTCCGAGCGGCCACCTATGGCACCAAACCGGCAGGAACGCACTCTAGGGCAATCACCACCTGTCGTGTGTTATAACCGTGGGGACCAGGCATATCAGCTCCAAGTGTCCGGCCGGCCGTTACTGTCACACTTGCGGGAAGAACGGTCATCGCGCCGCTATTGCCGGGTGGACTCGGGCGTGCCCAGAAAGATCTCTTGCTCCAAAGATCTTCTGCTCAGAACGTGCTCCTCCATCCGCTTCTTACCGGACTAAGGCGAACAAAGGGATAGGCCGTGGAAACCAAGTTGGTACACTGCCTGGGTTGCAAAACCCGAGTTTACGAGATGAAGAAAGCGATGATCCCGGCGGCATGATTGCAGTACTCTCGAGATCCACTCTCGGCCGCTTGTGTTCTTTTTGATACGGTGCTTCACACTCCTTTTTGTCTAGTTCTTGCTTGAGTCGTTTGCATTTGAATCGTGTTATCAATTGTGAACCTTATGTAATTGGTCTACCCGATGGTAGAAGAATTATTGGGAGTCGTGAAGTACTGAATCGTCTGATTAGCATAAACAACCGTGAGTGGTTGTCGACTTGATTGTGGTGGATTTACCTAAAGATGATGTAATCTTGGGTATTGGTGGATGGATCGTCACGATGCCGTCCTTAGCGTCCGTAAGCGAATGGTGACCGTCACATCGGATGATGGCGTCGAGTGTATTTTTCGGGAGATAATCCCAATCATTCGGGAGAGTCATCAGCGCTATGAAGGCTATGAGATTACTAAACCAGGATGCATTGTTTATTGGTGTTACATGACTAAGACAGTGACCGGCCAGTCAAATTGATTGATATTCCAGTAGTTCGAGATTATCCAGATGTATTTCCGGACGAGCTTCCAGGAATACCCCCACAGCGAGAGGTGGAATTCACCATTGAGTTGGAGCCAGGGACGTCCCCGCTTTCGAAAGCACCATACCGTATGGCCCCGACTGAGATGCAAGAATTAAAAAGACAACTCGAAGAATTAACTGAGAAAGGGTACGTTCGACCCAGCGCATCCCCTTGGGGAGCGCCGGTGTTATTCGTACGGAAGAAGGACGGATCGCTGCGTTTGTGTATTGATTACCGGGAGCTGAACAAGGTAACAATTAAGAACAAGTATCCTTTACCTCGCATCGATGACCTATTGGATCAGCTCCAGGAGCCGCCGTATTTTCCAAGATCGACTTGAGGTCTGGGTACCACCAATTGCGGATTCGAGAGTCTGACGTCCCGAAGACAGCTTTTCGCACTCGCTATGGGCATTATGAGTTCGTTGTCATGCCATTCGGACTGACTAATGCACCTGCAGTATTCATGGAATTGATGAATCGGGTTTTTATTAATTATCTGGATCGTTTTGTAGTCGTTTTTATTGACGATATCTTGGTCTACTCTCGTGATCATGAGGAGCATGAGCGTCACCTCCGCCAGGTTCTCGATGCGTTAAGGCGAGAACAACTCTATGGAAAATTTTCCAAGTGTGAATTCTGGATGTCTGAAGTTATTTTTCTGGGTCATGTGATATCAGCAGAGGGAGTAAGAGTAGACCCACAGAAGACGGAAGCTATCCGAGACTGGCTACCCCCGAAGAACGTGAAGGAAGTTCGTAGTTTTCTGGGTCTAGCAAAGCACATGCATTTATCGTGGAAGGATTTTCCAAAATTGCTCAACCGATGACTAATATGTTGAGAAAAGATAAGAAGTACTTGTGGTCGGAAGCATGTCAAGAAAGTTTTGATGAACTCAAAGGTCGATTAATTTCAGCACTGCTTTGGTACTACCTAGAGGGACGGAAGGATTCGCGGTATACGGCGATGCATCGAGGCAGGCCTTGGCTGCGTATTAATGCAGACGGAAAGTGATCGCCTATGCGTCCGCATTGCGTCCTTACGAGGTCAACTACCCGACTCATGACTTGGAGTTAGCAATCGTAGTGTTTGCTTTAAAATCGCGCCACTATCTCGTATGGAGTTACTCGCGATTTTTACGGACCACAAGAGCCTCAAGTATATTTTTACCCGAAGGAGTTGAATATGAGACAAAGGAGGTGGTTAGAGCTAATCAAAGACTATGATATCGAGATCCTTTATCATCCGTGCAAGGCAAACGTGGTTGCCGATGCCTTGAGCCGCAAGACGGTGCAGGAGCAGATGCTAGCTCGTTTGACCGCCTGCAGGGAGCTGCAGCTAGAGTTCATGAGACCAGAGATTGAGGTCTGGATACAACGCATTCAGGGACAGCTGTGCATGCTTGAGATTTCACCATCCATTGATGAGACGATCAGGACGAAACAGATGTCGGACCCATTCTTATCCAGAATTCGAGGAGAAATCGATCAGGGGAAGGCCCCTGGATTTGTGGTTCACGGGGATGGACTGTTACGTTTTAAAAATCGAGTGTGTGTACCAGCAGACGAAGAGTTGAGGAATACTATTCTGAAGGAGGCTCATGCTACCCCGTATTCCATACACCCGGGATCAAACAAAAGGTATAAGGATTTGAAGCCGTATTATTGGTGGGGTAATATGAAACGGGAGGTTGCCGAGTTCGTTTCGAAATGTCTGACCTGTCAGCAGGTCAAGATTGAGCATCAACGACCAGCTGGCATGATGAGACCGCTTCCTATTCCCGAGTGGAAGTGGGAAGACATATCGATGGACTTTATTACTAGTTTGCCGACGAGCCGTCGAGGCATGAATACGATTTGGGTGGTTGTGGATCGACTGACTAAATCAGCCCACTTCTTGGAGATCAAGGATACTTGGGGCCCTGAGAGATTGGCCCAATTATTCATCAAAGAGATTGTGAGACTGCATGGCACCCCTAAGAGTATTGTATCAGATCGGGACGGACGGTTCGTGTCGCACTTCTGGAAGGCGGTTCATCGTGCTATGGGTACACAGTTGAACTTCAGTACAGCTTTTCATCCTCAGACCGACGGTCAGTCTGAGAGGACAATTCAAACTCTAGAGGATATGTTGAGGGCATGTGCTCTCGATTGGAAGCCTGACTGGGAAGCCCAACTGCCGTTGGTAGAATTCACATACAATAACAGCTGGCACGCCTCGATCATGATGGCACCTTATGAGGCACTATATGGTCGTCGTTGTAGGTCCCCATTGTGCTGGGACGAATTATCTGAATCTATTGGTACGGAACCTGATATGTTATTGGCAGCCCGCGAGAAGATTTCCCTGATCAAGAGCCGTCTATTAACGGCCCAAAGCCGCCAGAAATCATATGCAGATAATCGTCGACGACCACTCGAGTTTGAAGTTGGTGACCATGTACTGGTCAAAGTATCTCCTACTAGAGGTGTTTTTCGATTCGGGAAGAGAGGCAAATTGAGCCCAAGGTATATTGGTCCGTTTGAGATCCTGGAACGAGTAGGCGACCTAGCCTATCGTTTAGCATTACCACCAGCTTTGAGTCGGATTCACAACGTATTCCATGTATCTCAGTTAAGGAAGTATGTTGCTGATCCAAGTCACGTTATTCAATTCGACGAGGTCGAAATAGCCGACGACCATTCGTATGAGGAGCAGCCTGTGCAGATACTCGAAAAGAGAATTAAACAGCTGAGGAACAAGACGATTCCCTTATTAAAAATTCAGTGGTCAAGACACGGAGTCGAGGAAGCTACGTGGGAGACTGAAGATAGCATGCGAGAGAGATACCCCGAACTGTTTACCCCTTAGTTTCGGGGACAAAACTCCTTTTTAAGGGGGGGAGTATGTAATACCCTCGCCTTTAATATTGTATTTCATGATTTAAGTTAAGTATTGTTGCACCATATCTGTGATGTGTAGCATGTACCGACGAATTATGTTAAGTTGGATTCATGGTCATTCATACTATATTAGTTGTTGGGTGATATTGCGAAAATTCCATTTATGCTCGTTATAGTACTTAACGTACGTTAACATGTATTCTTAACGTACGCTATGAAGGCCGCCTTACGTACGTAACACCGATACGTTAACGTACGTAATGCGGAAGATTCCCTAGAAATCCGCCTTTCGGCGGGTGGGGTCGAGCAAGGGTAGCTGGTCGGGAGTCGATCGCGACAGCCAAGTCAACGGCCACTACGTACGTAATAGCCGCTTGGTTACGTGCACGAATCTGCGTGTTTTTAGGCGGTGAGTTTGATGAAATGGTTACGTGCGTAATGATCATAAGATTACGTGCGTAAAGGCTATAACGTCGTTAACCACGTTAGTTAACGTCGTAATGTCGATTGATTATAAATGTAGGACTTGCCATTCATTTCCTACTCGACCTTTTTCAATCTCCCGACTAAGGAACAATTCCCTTCCCTTCCAACTTCGTTTCTAAGCCTTTCTAACTTGTGTTGGAGCCTCAACACTTGATTGGTGACTTGGAGAAGCTAGAGATTGAAGTATATTCCTTGAAGTGTTGGTGTTGTTCTTCATTTTAAGGTTGGTCTTTCTTTAACTCATATCAATTCCATGTTTCTGATGATGTTAGTAGATAAATACTTCACATAATGATAGTTTAGATTAGTGTAAACATGATAAGTTAATTGAATCATACTCAAATCAAGTGAAGATTAATTTTGAAGGTATTAGTATTGCTTCTTGAGGTAAATAACTTCATAATATGATTGTGTTGATAATGATATACATAAAACCTGAGGTATAGCATGATAATCGGAAGTTGATTTTAGTCTCTACACTAGGAACATGTTAGAGATGATGTCCTTAATGATTAAAAGTGAGAAATGTTAAGATTGCCTTGAACATTCTATTGATCCTTAAAGGTTGCATGAAACCATGATTTTGGCCTTTAAAACCTTTGTGATGGAATTGTTGGAAAGATGATGTTAACCCTTTGAAGATGATCTTTGTTAGATGGATGAAATTACTTCAAAAATCTCAAGTATCCAATGGTATAACTAGGCATTTAATAAATTCTTCAAAGTAAAACAATGAATGTTGATAGGAGGAAGTTGTAATCTCCGTACGTTCGAATTTATCGATTTCACCAAAGAGTGTTAATCACTACATTAATAGGTTAATAATGTTCTTAAGAGAGTTGTGTTGAATATGACGATACAAATACGGTAGATGAATAGCCGAATTCCATTTCATTAATCCGTGCATGTTTAGAGGAGTAAATTAAGATAATGTTCTTAACTCACTAAAAACTTGAACTTACGTTTCATATAATAATCAAGTTTTGAATGAAATCGTCGGTAAATAATGAAGAATGTAATTAAACACAACTTATATCGTAATTGGAAGTGTCGATGATTTGAAACGATATCCTCACGATATTACATTGATGATAAAGCTGGACATCAAGAATTTGACATCAAGATTAGAATATGTAATGAACATGATAAACATGCGATGATTTGTAATAAGAACATTAAAATGGTCAATAGGATAATCTATTTATTCAAAGTGAATTTACGAATATTGTTCATGCGATAATACCATTATCATACGAATGTGTTGTTGAATGGATTATATTTCATTCAAGGTTGCTTGTTCACGTGAGTATTTTTAGACGAGGATACCGTTCGTTTGACCATTCAAAGAAGGATTATTCGTCTACGGAATTGAGGCAAGTTATCTTGCTTGGTTATAGTGATGGTTGAATTCTTGTGATTATTATGCAGTTCGTGTGTATGAAATGTTCTGATAATCTAGGATTCGTGATATGGTGATACCCTTGATCGTATTGTCATGGTGTTGGGGATGATACCCCCGGAATTACCGTCCTTATTACCGTTAGTTCTTTTGAGCTTTGTTGACACTTCGGTGAGTTGTTCGATTCCCTCGTAAAAGTGTAATTCGTTGAGTTTCGTTGTCATGTTGTATCGTGACATCTCTGGAGTCATATCTGCGCGCCGATTGGTTATGTGTAGGATTTTTAGCCGGGCACTTGATGATCATGCGTGGATGTTTTCCGCATTTAGATCGTGCACACGAGACGTAGTTCGTGAGGCTAATTAGGCACATCGTCCCACGTATATTCTGGATTCCGTATACGGGGTGGACATGTGCACGGACACATTTCCAGATCGGGCGTACTGTGACGTCCGTCTTGAGCCATAGTATGTGGTCGTTCGTATACTTGATTATGTTTCGACAGTTGGGACTGATTGTTTATACGCCTTCGGGGTATATTCAGTAGTCGGTGGATTTCTTTGAAATCAGTATATATATAAATTTTATAATGCCATGAGAATTATTATCATGTATAGCTGACCCTGTGGTTTGGGGCGAAATACTTGTATTTCAGGGCGAGGAAAGGGCAAGGCACAGGAGGAGCACAATGGCGACGGAGGATTCTGATGTATGCTATTTCGGGGGCCCCGAGTCTTTTGGTTGTTCGGTTATGTTTTAAGCGTGACTTTCGTTTTATTTTTGTGTCGGATGAATGTACTAAAACTTGTTAGGTCTTGCCCATCGTCATATGGTCTGTACCGTGTTTGGATCCTGTGTATGTTTGCTTGTATTTAAAAATATGAATAACTCATACTCCACACCGGGGTTTTGATAAATATCGTGGTACGGTGCCACGTTGTCGGATTTTAAGTGTATTTTGTGATATTGCTCAGTGGGTCCCGTGAGGGATCCACGACCGTAATGGCCATCGTTTTGGGTTACAAACCGCACATCGATAGCGCACGCAAGGTAACGGGAGTAGCGTGCCTACGCAGAGTATCGCTGCTCACATCGCCAGATGATCTGTCGAAGGTACAATACACGAAACGCACGACGAGGCCAGAATCCAGAAACATAAACATGAAGCATACAAGACGACGGAGCTAAGCACTGAAAGAAAATATAATTCCGACCACCGGAGGGTCCGTAATGCGACAACGAAAATGATATTCCCTAAACTATTAGGAAATTTCAAAAATGGCCCAAGTGACTGAAAATCACGAAACGACGTCGGATCAACGAACCGAAAGTCTCCACATGACCAACTCACTCATACGAACTTGTACAAACCAAGAAACAATGAAAACGAACGAGTTTTATGAGAATCGAACGTTCATACGGCAAAACATATCATAAAATGAAATCACGTGAAAACATCACCAAAACTCGTCCAAATGGAAAAACTCCAAGAATAAAGTAGATTCAAAATGTCGAAACGGTTACAAGCGAGTCAATAAAAATAGACATGAACCAAAAATGGAAACTGCTAAAAATGGAAAGTTACGGATATTACAATGGTATATTCATTATATTTCATGGTTCAAAAAGCTTAATTATGATGCACCGCGTTGTATCTATATAACATGGCTATTATGACGTATACTTGCAAATTGAGAATTAAAATGCTTGGTTGATTTGATGCACTTTGGTGGATTTTGTCTGCAATTTGATCATGACTAGGCGCAACCTCCTTGGTATTTGTTTATGCTTTGAAAGTTCAAACGGAATCAGTGGTTTTTAAACAAATTTTTAGTCAGACCGACATTCCTACTTTCTCTGCAAGTCTACCAAGTTGGAGTTACCGAAAGGATCATCAGTCGAGATAAGAAATTGAACACCCTGCTGCGTTTAAACGCACCTATGGCTGTCATTGCCATGTTTTTGCATCAACACTTATGCCATTGGATATGGTCTCAACCTTGTTTTCTCACTAAACTTGGGAAATACTAAAGTAGCCAATTTAAACATGCACTGTGATCTGAGTTTAATGATTCGTGTGGTGCATAACCTATGGATAGAAAGATACGGAAGTCTAGTTTCCAGAACACCTGACCGTTCGTCCATAGCCTTCCTAACAAGAGAGTTATCGCGGTTTTAGTGAACAAAGGTCAAACTGCGCGGAATTTTATTTCCAGCGATTGTGCTAACTTTTGTCCCAACCAACAAGGTTCCCATCTTAAATTTTCAAGTGGTCTTATGATACATATTTTTCAACCTATTTTTGGCCAAATTTGCCATAGATGATGCAGTTTTTTGGTATGCGTTGTACGCTAAACTATCATCTTTCAAATGTTGAAAAATAGTTTCCTTGGGAAAGCCCAAAATACGCACCCTTATAAGAAGGTCGAGCGTGTTGTCACGCCCCACCTTAAGGCAAAGAGTATCGAACAAAGATCCGGCCGAAGCACTGGGACGGCGCAGCAGCTCGCGCGTGCATGGACCGGGCCAAGCTCACAGAGGACTACCCCCCCTATAATAGGCTTAGACGGAAAAAGCCTTGTGACAGCAGTAGACATTGAAAAGCCGAGGAACCCACTCTTCAGAAAGAAGACCCTAGAAACTTCAAGATGGAGACCAATCAATTCCAGAAGGTCAAAGAGAGTTCCAGAAGGTCAGAAATCGGGTCGGATTGCTTCGGGCCGAATCGGGCCTTGGTCGGGCCGGGTCGGGACACTTCGGGCCGGGTCGGGCCGGACGTTCCAGAGGGGGCTGGAGACTCCAAGAAGACTACTTAGAATTACCTAGAATTGTATAGATCATTCTAGATGATGGCATTCTTGTAAATACTTGGAATAGTTATGTTTTGTTGGTAATTTGTTAGCCTAGGAGGATTAGTATAAATACCCCCCCTTAGGGCTCATTTGTAACACACTCTTGAGAAATCAGATTTGCTACAGTGCAATAAGAGAAAACCTTCCCCAAGCATTTCCTTACTTTCCTTCCTAGCAGTCTTGTTCAGTAATAGGCTTACTACTTAGGCTTGAGACAACCTAAGAGTGCCGCACGGCGAGGACTTAGCGAGGCGCAAGTATAACCCCATGACAGTTGGTATCGGAGCCAGGTTGAGACAACCAAGGCGGATTTTTCGAAGATTGCTAGCTGATCGTGCAAGGAGTAAGATGGCACAATCATCCGACGTTACCCAACCCAACACTCAGGCCGAGAAGACCAAGAAGGGCAGAGACAAGTCTGTCGACCGGATTGCTGCCATGGACAGCCGAGTGACTCGACTGGAGGAGGTCTACGATGAGGTTGCGAAGAGGGTGGATGACTTAGAACAAGCTGGTGAGGAGCTGCACAACCAGGTTCTTTCTACTATCAATGCTTGTGATGGGGACATGAAGCAGGAGTTGGCCGATTTTCGGGCCATGATCTTGGCCATGCAAGAGGGCATGGAAGTTCTCAAGACGGAGATGGCAACAGTGAAGAGGGCGATTGCCAATTGAGAACATGTGGGTGCGACACCCGCACGAATTGACATCCCAAGGCCTGGGAAGTTCAACGGATCAAGAAACGCCAAGGAGATTGACAATTTCTTGTGGAACCTGGAGCAGTACTTTGGTGCCTCAAACATTCGAGATGATGACACCAAGTTACGGACGGCGCCCTTGTACTTAGCCGACACAGTCGTAATGTAGTGGCGGACCAAGCAGGCCGACATTGAGAGTGGTGCGTGCAGGATGGCTTCCTGGGAAGACTTCAAGGCCGAATTGAAGAGGCAATTCTATCCCGAGAATGTGAAGTTCGAGGCTCGGGGCAGGCTAAAGAGACTTAGCCACACTCGTTCCATCAAAGACTATGTCAAGGAGTTCCAAGAAATTGTACTGGAGATACCAAACTTGACGGCGACCGACAAGCTATTTGCATTTATGGACGGACTCAAGCCTTTCGCGAGGCAAGAGTTGGAAAGGCGAAATGTCCAGGACGTGGAAAATGCCATTATTGTGGCCGAGGGCTTAAGGGAGTTGAAAACCAGTGATAAGCCAAGGACTTTCTGCACAGATAAAGGCAAAGGTGGGGGAGACCGCCCATCAAGGTTCAGGCCAAATAAATACTCGGGCAAGCAACCAGTGGATGAGAACGATAAGCCGAGAGGTTGTCACATTTGTCATAGTACCTCTCACCTGAAGTATGATTGCCTATTTCGGAGGAAGAAGGTCGCATCCATTCAAGAGACCACGGAGACCGAGGATGCGGATGGTGCGCACATGGGCTCATTGAGTTTGCTCAATGCTGTCAAAGCCGTTGTGGAGCCGGCGAAGGGACCTAGAAAGGGGTCTATGTTCGTGGATGCCTTGATCGGAGGCACACACATCAAAGCCTTAGTGGATACAGGAGCTACGCACAACTTCATACGGGACGGCGTAGCCAAAGCATTACGACTTACCGTCACTCCAACTAATGGATCGATCAAGACAGTGAACACCCATGCTAAACCGGTGACCGGTGAAGCACGAGGAGTGAAAGCAAAGATAGGTGACTGGCAGGAAATGATCACCTTCACTGTAGTGACCATGGATGACTACGATTTGGTTCTTGGGTTACAATGGTTCGATCAGGTACGGGCTTTCATTCTTCCCTTTTCTGATTCCTTAGTCATTTTGGACTCCGACAGGACACGGGCCATTCCGGCTAGGAGGGAAGCAAAGGGGACAGGCACCCTTTCAGCCATGCAACTTAGTCGAGGACTTCAAAAGCAGGAAGAGACCTTCGCTTCATTTTACGTTCCTGATGATGGGACCGATGTTGAAAGCAAGGATGTACCAAAGGAGGTTCAAGCTGTTTTGGAGGAGTTCCAGGATGTGATGCCCGCGGAACTACCTAAGAAGTTGCCGCCCAGACGGAATGTGGACCACAAAATTGAACTTATTTCCGATGCGAAGCCACCTTCGAGGACACCCTATAGGATGTCACTACCGGAACTTAAGGAGCTGCAGAAGCAATTGAAAGAGTTGTTGGATTCCAAGATGATCCAACCATCCAAATCTCCTTATGGATCCCCCGTTTTGTTCCAGAAGAAGCATGATGGATCCTTACGTATGTGCGTGGACTATAGGGCACTCAACAAGCTGACGGTTCGCAACAAGTATCCCATTCCACTCATTGGAGAGTTGTTCGACCAACTGGGAGGTGCCAAATACTTTTCAAAGATCGACCTAAGATCGGGATATTGGCAGGTCCGGATAGCCGAAGGAGACGAACCCAAGACCGCCATGGCAACCAGGTACGGTTTGTTTGATTTCCTTTAATGCCGTTCGGGCTTACAAACGCCCCAGCGACCTTTTGCACATTGATGAACAAGGTATTTCAGCCATACATAGACAAGTTTGTTGTCGTTTATTTGGATGATATTGTCATTTACTCATCATCGATGGAGGAGCATGTAGAACACTTGCGACAGGTGTTCCAGGCATTGCGGGACAATGAACTTTATGCAAAGTTGGAGAAGTGCTCATTCGACCAACAGGAAGTGACTTTTCTGGGGCACCGTATCAAGGATGGCCGCATAATGATAGACGAGGCCAAAGTGAAAGCCGTTCGAGATTGGGAACCGCCGACCAGTGTAACCCAACTCCGATCATTTCTGGGACTCGTGAACTACTACCGGAAGTTCATCGAGGGATACTCTCGGATAGCAGCACCATTAACGGACCTATTGAATAAGGACCAAAAATGGGAGTGTATGGATAAGTGTCGAGAGGCCTTTGAGCGACTCAAAGGCAAAGTGACGGAGCAGCCAGTTCTTGCCTTGCCAGACCATGCCAAGGCATATGAGGTTCAGACCGATGCATCTGATTATGCCATCGGAGGAGTTTTGATGCAGCTAGGACACCCCGTTGCCTATGAGAGCAGAAAATTGAATGATACCGAGAGACGGTACTCGGTACATGAGAAGGAAATGACCGTCGTGGTACATTGCCTTAGAGCTTGGCGACATTATTTACTTGGGAGCAAGTTTGTGGTACGAACAGACAACGTAGCCACAAGTTATTTTCAAACTCAGAAGAAGCTCACGCCAAAACAAGCAAGATGGCAGGAATTCCTAGCCGAGTTCGATTATACCCTGGAGTACAAGCCTGGAGTACTTAACCGAGTAGCCGATGCATTGAGCCGGAAGGCCGAGCTTGCAGCCTTGACCAAGGCCGAGGGAAGCATCAAGGACCGCATACGCGAGGGACTGAGGCAGGACCCTTTCGCAGGAAACATCATGGAGCTTTCCAGGAGCGGCAAGACAAGACGGTTCTGGGAACGAGACGAGCTACTCTTTACCAAAGGCAATCGTTTGTACGTGCCCAAATGGGGAAACTTATGGAGGGACATCATGAAGGAATGCCACGATACACTATGGGCTGGACAACCAGGTATGCACCGTACAATGGCTTTAATTGACAATTCCTACTTTTGGCCCAGGATGCGTGAGGACATTGAGGCATACGTCCGGACATGTCTTGTATGTCAACAAGACAAGGTGGAGCAACAACAACCTGGTGGACTACTTCAACCATTACCCATACCGGAACACCCTTTTGAAAGTGTTTCAATGGACTTTATTGTGGCTTTACCTAAATCGGATGGGTACGGGTCGATCATAGTTGTGGTGGACAGGTTCTCAAAATACGCAACTTTTATTCCAGCACCGGCGGACGTAACGGCTCTGGAGACGGCCAAGTTGTTCTTAAAGCATGTGGTGAAACATTGGGGCATTCCAAGGACAATCGTGAGTGACCGAGACCCACGTTTCACAGGAAAGTTTTGGTCTGGACTTTTCAAGCTATTGGGCTCGAATTTAGCATTCTCAACAAGTTTCCACCCACAAACGGACGGGCAGACAGAATGAGTTAATGCACTGCTTGAGTGCTACTTGCGGCACTATGTGAGTGCCAATCAGCGGGACTGGGCCAAACTCTTAGACACGGCCCAATTCTCATACAACTTGCAGAAGAGTGAATCAACAGGACGCAGCCCATTCGAGTTTGCCACTGGGAGACAACCGGCGACAACGAATAACATTGCCACCGGATACTCGGGACAGAGTCCCGCAGCATATACCTTTGCTAAGTCATTACAGGAGGAATCGGACTTGGCTCGAGCATCTTTGGACAAGGCAGCCAAGAAGATGAAGAAATGGGCCGATCTCAAGCGACGAGCGGTCGAGTTCAACGAAGGTGACTTAGTTATGGTGAAACTTCTCCCGCAGAAATTTAAAGCATTTCGGGCTGTGCATAAGGGACTTATCCGAAGATACGAGGGACCCTACAAGATCGAGCGGCGTGTTGGGAAAGTTTTATATCGAGTGGAACTACCGTCGAAGATAAAGATACACCCGGTCTTTCATGTTAGCCAACTGAAGCCTTACCATCAGGACATGGAGGATCCGGGCCGAGCTCAGTCACATCGAGCACCTACTGCCGTGATTACTTCCTTCGACAAGGAAGTAGCCGAGATCATTTCACATCGGGACGTTCGACGAAGGGGCGTGGCCCTATACACCGAGTACTTTGTGCATTGGAAGGGACTCCCAGACGCTGAAGATAGCTGGGAACATGAGGATCACCTATGGAAATTCCGGCAGAAGATTGAAGAATATCGGGACAGCATCGTGCCGAGGACGGTCACGACTTTGGTGGGGGAGAATGTCACGCCCCACCTTAAGGCAGCAGGTATCGAACAGCATCCGACCGAAGCCTTCCAGACGGGCGCGCAGCAGGCTCGCGCGCGTGCATGGACCGGGCCAAGCTCACAGAGGACTACCCCCCTATAATAGGTTTAGACGGAAAAAGCCTTGTGACAGCAGTAGACATTGAAAAGCCGAGGAACCCACTCTTCAGAAAGAAGACCCTAGAAACTTCAAGATGGAGACCAATCAATTCCAGAAGGTCAAAGAGGGTTCCAGAAGGTCAGAAATCGGGTCGGATTGCTTCGGGCCGAATCGGGCCTTGGCCGGGCCGAGTCAGGACACTTCGGGCCGGGTCGGGACGGACGTTCCAGAGGGGGCTGGAGACTCCAAGAAGACTACTTAGAATCACCTAGAATTGTATAGATCATTCTAGATGATGGCATTCTTGTAAATACTTAGAATAGTTATGTTTTGTTGGTAATTTGTTAGCCTGGGAGGATTAGTATAAATACTCCCCATTGGGGCTCATTTGTAACACACTCTTGAGAAATCAGATTTGCTACAGTGCAATAAGAGAAAACCTTCCCCAAGCATTTCCTTACTTTCCTTCCTAGCAGTCTTGTTCAGTAATAGGCTTACTACTTAGGCTTGAGACAACCTAAGAGTGCCGCACGGCGAGGACTTAGCGAGGCGCAAGTATAACCCCGTGACAGTGTGCATGGTAGTGTTACACCATGCTTGTGTCGTAATTTTGCCCCTTAGGCATATAACCTTGCCATGTTATGCACTCAATATGATAGATTATTTTGATCGTATCTGGTATAAAATCTCTATGTTGTTAGAGTGTTCGTTATGCTCATCGTAAAATTTTGCAAGCGAAATTGAGTGCGTATTAAGCTATTTTCAAGGAACACGATATTTTTAGATTTCGGTTTATAAATCTATTGTGACTATGATGAATAGGTCATCACAATCAATGAGTGATATAATGCTCAAGTTGTTGAATGCCGAATGGTGTTTTCTAGTCACATATGTTCCGTAACAATTGAACCATGTTATGACTCGATGATATATATGTCAAAGTGTATCACTCATAGCATCTCATTGTGATTTGTGAGAATAAAATCTTATGCATCACTTGTATTGGATATGTGAAAAGAAAAATATTCATGAGTCAATATGGTCCGGCTTGCATCGGTTTTTGTAACCAGAAAATGTATTGGGACATTGACACATTTAGGCTTTAATAGTCCGGAGTTTGGACAGTTTGATGATCCATATACCACGGTATTGTCATGGACATCATTTTCTTTGAACAAAGAAACTAGTTGGATCAAAGACACCAAAGTACGTTGGTGGAGTCGTGAGCAGGGCTCATGACCGATGATGATATTTATGTCATCCGCGCCTTGCTTTCATAAGCATGTGTGACGCCAAACCCCCCCCCCCCCCCCCCCCCGATGATCCTTCTTATCCATGTTCATTTATTAAAGCCTATTCTTTGGCACGATTAGGAGACGACACCCTCCTATGCTAAAGAGAATAATGTAGCGACTCGCATAAGCATGGTGCTGAGTCCTCCCTTTTTAACGAGTCCTTATACATACATGATCATAAGTATTAGTCTGGGTAGCTTATGATGCTATGATGGTGTTCACAAATGGTCGTACTCAAATAATAACATTTATATGTTATGTGGTTCCTTTGACAATGATTGATAAGTTAATGAAACCTGAGTTATGGTTGTCCAACTTGAGGACCAGTCATTGTAAAGGTCGGTTCACCCACTTTTTAGACCAAGTCTTAAAGTGAAATTTTAACAAGTACTTCCTAACATCCAAGGCTACCTTCTCACAAATTTTGATGCCATTTGGAAACTTGGAAGGAGGTGAACCACTTAAATGAAGTTTTCACATACCACCAGCCGTCCTATCAACCAGTTCGATATCATTTCGACCGGTTTTTGACCACAAGGTTGATGGTTTTGGAATCCTAAACACCCGTTTATACATGCTCACGAAAATTTTGAGGTGTTTGGGGCTGGTGAAGGGAGTGAACTCTTCAAGAAAGCACTAGAGGTTCGATAAAACCAACGGCCTATCATCGGTTCAATCGTTTCTTTATGTTCAATCCCGGTGGTGCATGGTGGTGGTTTTGTTAGATTCTCAAGACCAGTAGCTACGGTTATGTAGCATATGTCAACATGTCATACTCACCTATACCTATCATCATTCAAATGCTTAGTTACAAGTGTAATCATATGCATTTTGTTAATTGGATTGTGTTAACAATGAAAAACCTTTATCGTCCACATGTTCATGTGCCAAAGTGCGTCACCACAACGCATTATGATGGTTTATTATGATGGGTTATAAATGATGAATATGACATGCGCTTTCACTCATAGTCCGCTTAAAACATACCTTGGCAGACGATCTCGTAAGTCACTTTGATGAGCCAGTCTTCCCGTCGTTAGGGGGAGATGCGAACAATCATGTTCGAGTAGAACGACTTGGAATTATTATAGTTTGTCCCTACTGTGTCTCACCAAGTTCCCTAAAGTGACGAGATTAAATACATGCTGCAAACATGTCTGCAAGGATTGTGTCCGGTCATGGACGTTCGTCACCTATAAATGGTAATATGGTAACACCACAAATTATGGTAGATGGTGTTACTAGGCCGTGGATCTCATCGAGTATTAGGATGCCATTTGGTTCGATAAATACTCTCACTAAGAATGTATGCGAGCTTGGTACATGAAACTTGATCATCTGATCAAATGAGCTCATCCGTCTCATGTGATTCTGGATTATAGTCATCATTGGGGGACGCCTCAATGAATGCCAATCCATAAAGAGTACTCTATGAATAAATCCGGTTCACGAGGACGTGGAATGTGAGTTTAATCGAACCATACTTCGTTGAAAATCTACAATGTTGTAGCATTGGCCTAAAATGGAAATATATGCGACTTCAGTATAAACAAAGTGATAGCCCTTTGTTGAAGTGGTACCGACACTCCAAAGATAAGATCTATCTGTATACTTTGTTAAAGCGAGTGAGAGAAGGAGTTAAACTCACCTCATGGCGCGAGGTTTCTCATGAACGTACTGGAATCGACTACGATGATACGAAACTTAGTTGTGCTATAGTAATGGATGTTATATCATCCACTATCTTTTCAGTCCCAAAAACTGATGTGCAGCTTGTGGTTAAATCTTATCTTAGTGGGGAACTAAGTTAAGTGATAAAAGGATCTCGTGGTGGATCACTCAAATCAAGTGGCTCCTGACCACGGAGCGCGTCGACAAGTGATTGTCAGGAATGCATACTAAGTATATACTTGATTTGGAAGAGATATGAAGCTTTTGCGTGTAAAACTAAGGGTTCATAGTGATGTGCTCTTGTAAAACTAAGAGATTCCGCTAAATCCAAAGTTAAGAATAAAAGGATCTTGGGGACACTTGATGATGCGTATTCATCAATCGGTTTAAGGCAATCTAAGGGACGGTTTCCCTAAGAGACGATAAAGTAATGCATATATGATTCCCAATGACTAGTCGAAGTCATCATAAGACTTGGCTCACTTAAGTGATGATGCAGTCTTGAAAAGTACGGTATTATGTACTCATGTTTGACTCGATGTACTCATTCGTAATAATTCGGTAAAGCTACTGTGATGATGGCCTAGGATGCGCTCACGCAATGTCTGTGATTGACAAGAAGCTTGAAGCTCGCTCTATCTCGATAAAAAGGACACTTGAAAACTGATACTCGAATCTGCCCAGAATGTGTTGGTCTATCTCCCATATGACCTACGGGGCAGCTCATTTGCTGAAAAATTGTGAAATTGGTGTCATTAGAAAGGTTTGTGTCTACTTTCCAAGAAAACCAACCATTTGATCACATCCATCATGATTGAGTGACATATGACTATTGTTGCAAAGTAGGAGAGGATATGTCCGGTAATTTGCTGAGTCAACTTCGATAGAGCTTTGTGATCTGCTCAGGTTGATCTAGGTTACGTACTGTGTGTGAATGAAAAGCTATGGGTGTCTAGTTTTCATAAGTTCTTACAGTTTCGTTGATGCCTATTGAATCGAAGAAGTTATGACTGATTTGGTGCATGGAGGTCAAGACTTTGGAAAACTTGATAAGTCTTTAGCGACCCTGCACTTTGGATGTGTCGCACTCTTTTTGTCCTTAAATCAAGGTTTGTTTTTCCCACTGGGTTTTCACTTGGTAAGGTTTTTAATGATGTGACCTATGAGAACATCCATACAATGATGCGTTGTACTTCTGTTCAACTTAGACCAAGAGGTATTTTTCCCACTGGGTTTTTCCTTGGTATAGTTGTGAGGGCAACTTGGCATCCGACTCCTATGATTTGAGGTACTCATCAGGGGGAGTCATTATGTATACATCAGGGGGAGTATACATGACATGTTATCTTGGTGCGTTGCAATCTTTTCCTCATCAAGCCTTTATTTTTTCCATGGGATTTTGTTTTGGCTTGGAATAGGTTTTTACGAAGGCAACATCTTCTGCACCATTGTTGTATTAGTGCTCGACACAGGGGGAGTGTTCCGGGAATTATTATTCCAGTGATGTGTCTTACCTAATACTGATTGTAGATACATAGATGGAAGGTTCTAGATCCTTCTAGAGGTAGTAGGATCCTATTAGATGCCATACCTTATCTAGGAATCCTATGTATGGAAGGACTCTCATTGTAATGCATATACCCCTCTATCAGTGTTATGAATGCAATTTGATTGACTCTATTTACGGTCTTTTTACTTTCTCCTGAAACACAAAAAGATTATAATCAATCTTAATGGATTTCTAAACAATTACAACCTATTTAAAGTAAAGTTTAGGTTATTAAAATGCAGAATTAACATATTCAAAAATGTCAACTCCGCCCATGCTTTGGGTATGTCCAAACAAACAAGAGCAACTTAGAAGGCAACCAAAAACATGGAAGTGTAGTAATTGCGTATTCAGGACCACAACGAAAGAGATGCACAAACATAAATCTCAATGAGATTTTTACTAATCAAATACGAATCGAGCTTTGAATAGTGTGATTTAATTTTCAACCTTGCACTTTAAAGAAGTTTTATGCAATTAGTTATTTTGATTTCAAAGTGGATGGATAAAAATTAACACTTGAGATGATCTTATATATTTACGAGGCATTATCTAACTCGTGCGATGTACGGTTTTTGGTTGAATATCTACGTATTTTGTACGTAATGTTGGGGCAGACAGTTGAATGAGCAGATGGCAGAATTTAAATGCCTTTTAGAGAAGTTTATATGTTTTTTTTATTGTTATTGTCCTTTTATTTTAGTTTATGTAATTAGTTATATGAAATGAGGCTTTACTAACTCGTATGTTGCTCCGGGGTTGTTTTTTATTTATTCAACCCGTGCGATGCACCGATTGTATCTAAGATTTCATAGCTGAAATTTAATCATCTTGTAATTTATACTATCATTTAAAAGTTCATTTTAATCACCTTGTGTATTAGAAGGTGCACGTGTTTTGTACGTAATGTTGGGGCGGACGGTTGAATGAGCAGATGGCAGAATTTAAATGTCTTTTAGAGAAGTTTATATGTTTTTTTATTGTTATTGTCCTTTTATTTTAGTCTATGTAATTAGTTATATGAAATGAGGCTTTACTAACCCGTATGTTGCTCCGGGGTTATTTTTTGTTTATTTAACCCGTGCGATGCACCGATTGTATCTAAGATTCCATAGCTAAAATTTAACCATCTTGTAATTTATACTATCATTTAAAAGTTCATTTTAATCACCTTGTGTATTAGAAGGTGCATTTGCATTGTGATGTTTATCATAACTTTTGTATTTAAATTAGTTTATTTACATTAAAAGTTACAATTAAAATAGTCTCTTCATATATTTACAATTAAAAGTTACAATTAAATCCCCTTCCACATTAAATTAAGGGGGATAAGTATTATATAATATAGATAGATGTTAATTGATGTCCAAAGAATATCTTGATGGGATGGAGAATATATTTATTTCCTTGCATGAGCTCATGTGTTGAGTCCCTTATATGTCCAGTTCTAATTTATTTTAATCAATAAAAAAAGTTGCAACAGGAGGAATCAAACTCACCACCTCTCGATTGTAGGGTGTTCATGTTCGAAAAACCTCAACCTAGGCCTATTTGTCCTTCAAATTAATTCTTAGAAGATCCTCCACCAATCTGATTGAACCGGTTTTGACAAAAATCTCCTAAATATGATTTTATGGTAAAAATATTATAATATATTTATATTATAAGGTTAAATTAAATATAGTTTATATATAGAGAGAGATGTCTTTTTAAATTTTCAAAAAAAAATAGAATAAGAAAAGAAAATTCTAAATCCACAACTTATACTATCTACCAATAAATAGAATTTTAAAAATACATTTAAAAAAATACGGGTCAAATCTGTAACCTGACGGATCAGATCCGGACCCGTAGCTGATCCGTGAAGATCCGGATCCTTGCATTTTATATATACGGGTAGAGTCTGAATCCTGATCAGCCGACCCGTGAATCCATCGGGTCGGACCCGGAACCGTACCCAGATTTGGGCACCTTTACGTGGGAATCTATTCCAGGACATTTAAATGAGAGATGGGCGCGCTTTCCTATGGACTCGCGCAATGGTTTTGGAATAAAACGTTATATACCGTTCTTTGGGAAAAATGCACGATATGCGCATTGCTTCATAAATCTACACCGACGTATTTTGTAAATTTCAGAATCAGCCGTGTTCTTTATAACCATGCGGAAGTACAAACCGTCAACATAATGGAAGTGTTCTTCACTCGCCGGCTGCACTATGGGAGTAAATTTAGGTATTTTTATGGTCAATTGACCAAAACCCTCTAAGTAGTGAAATATATAACCTCTTTTAATCTCCTAAGTATCTCTTCAGGTTGTGCATATAAATATATTCTTTTTAAATGTTCAAAAACATGATAATTTTTTATCATTGTAATTTAATATTTCAACGAGCCCAAATTGAAAACAATATCAATACCTTTCTTTACCATTTCGAGAAGTTTAAATTTTCACCATAATACATATAATAAATAGGAAAATTTATAAGAAGACAAAGTTTAATATAAAATAAAATTTGTTTATTTTTAGTATAATTTAAACTTTTGCGCAGATTTCTTATAAATTTTTGAGCTGATTTTCACCATAATTTTTCCTATATTAAACAAATTATAAAATAGTGTTCCTATTCATAACAAGACAAAGTTTCTTATATTTTAATATAAAATTCTATAAAATAAAATTTGTAATTATAAAATAGTATCTTTTGATTTTTAAACTTTGCCTTTGCAAGTTCCTCTGTCTTAAATTGTTTTTTGAGTTTAATACAATTTTTTTTATTTTCACCATACACTAGTTTAGTATTTTATTTTATATTAAACTTTGTCTTCTTATGAATTTTTCTATTTATTATATGTATTATGGTGAGAATTTAAACTTCTCGAAATGGTAAAGAAAGGTATTGATATTATTTTCATTGTTGTGCTCGTTGAAATATTAATTTAAATGATAAAAAATTATCATGTTTTTGAACATTTAAAAAGAATATATTTATATGCACAACTTGAAGAGATACTTAAGAGATTAAAAGAGGTTATATATTTCACTACTTAGAAGGTATTTTGGTCAATTCAGTCATAAAAATACTTAAGTTTACTCCCATAGTCGCACACCAGGCGAGTGAAGAACACTCTCCATTATGTTGGACGGTTTGGCACTTCCGTGCATGATTATAAAGAACACGAGGTACATATGTGCAATTTACAAAACACGGGGTACATCCGTGTAGATTTATGAGAACACAAGGTACTTCTCTGCATTTTCCCCCCTGGTTGCTACCACAAAACTCATCACACAGAGTTGCACTTTTTTCCATAACTTTCGGACTTCTGTAAAATCGAAGTCCCTCGAGTGAGATTAAGTCCCTCGAGTGAGATTAAAAGACATGAAATTGTTCATCTTGGTGCATCTTACTGTTGGGAAAACGGCCTCAAAATTCCCAACAAGCCTCCCAAAGAACGAAAATAGAAAAATAAATAACACAATAATATACGTGGAAAACTCCAAAATCGGAGAAAAATCACGGGCCTCCAGAGAAAAAACTCCACTATGTGAAAATTATTACAATCACACAGCTATAATCTCTCAAGCCAACCCCCCAATTACACCCACACTCTCCAAAGATTTAACTCACACCTTTCACACTCTAAGACAAGCGAAAGAAAGAAAGAAAGAAGAATTAAATACTTAAAGTGTATTTAATTGGTGCATTTTAATTCTTAGCCTTGGACCTCTTTTTATAGGCTTGGAGTCCCTTCCATCTTTCATTATTCCACCGATGTGGGATAATCTTCCAAACTTTTCTTTTATTATAGCCAACAAATTCTCAACAAACTCCACCTTGGCTAAATAAAAGAAAGTCTCCGTTGTGACACCGACAACCATTGTTTGAACCAACAATCACAATTCTCAAATTAGAGAACTATCATACTCCACCATAAAAGAGTATCACCACTTAGAATAATCCATTCTAAGAATTTTACCTCGGCACATGTCGAAAAACTTGCTGAAAGGTTTATGGTACAACTTCCCTGTTGGCCACCCGGAAGTTCATCAGCCCTCGACATCAATCTTCACCACACATCTTGCATCAATGCCAACCCAATGCCCATGTGTAAATCCGTGAACCCGCTAACAAAAGGACACATCCCATTCCATCACCGTCAGTAATGACAGAGACATTGTTAGCAGAATTGGAGCTTTTTGCCGAATCCGCTCCACCTGGACAATTTCTCTTGACATGCCCAGACTGTCCACACTTCCAGCACGTTGGATACTTCGAAGAGGTTTTCTTCTTCCCGTTCCTACAAATCAAAACTGCACCTTCTGATGAAGTATTGCTGCTACCTTCCAATCTTTTCTCCTCGGATAGGAGTTTGCTAGTAACATCTGCATACTTCAGGATCTCTTTCCCATACATCAGAATAGGCTTCATATGTTCATAGGAAGATGGCAAAGATAATATGAGCCTCAATGCTTTATCCTCATCTTCAACCTTCACTCCGATAGCCTCCAGTTCCGAGACGATACCATTAAGAACACTCAGATGATCTGAAATTTTTGTACCTCCATCCATATGTAGAGTATGAAACTGCTCCTTGAGATACAACCGATTCGAGATGCCCTTGCCTTGGTACCACTGTTCAAGCTTCTCCCAAAGCTCCTTTGCTGCTGACAACACATGCACATTAGCAAGCACATTCTTTGCTAGACACAAACGAATAGCACTTGCCGCTCTCAAATCCATATCATCCCATTCTTTATCATCGCCTTTACTGGTCCCGCTTTTATCATCGCTGGAAACAGGGGCTGGTTTCCCCCTCAACGCCTTGTGTAATCCGGACTGAATCAGCACATCCTTGACTTGAACTTGCCACAAGCCAAAATTGATCCTTCCGTCAAACTTCTCTACATCGAACCTCATGGGACTGAACCTTGACATCGTATCCGTGTCTCAAACCCAACAGAATCCTCGTTTCTGATGTGCAAGATCAGACAAAGCTGCAACCACAGAGCATACTCCAAACCTCTAAAACCGAGACCTCCCCGAACTCGGGTCTCCGATAACAGTTGTTGAGAAAACGGCCTCAAAATTCCGAACAAGCCTCCCAAAGAACGAAAATAGAGAAAAATAAATAACACAATAATATACGTGGAAAACTCCAAAATCGGAAAAAAAAAACCACGGGCCTCCAGAGAGAAAACTCCACTATGTAAAAAATTATTACAATCACACAGCTATAATCTCTCAAGTCAACCCCCCAATTACACTCACACTCTCCAAAGATTTAACTCACACCCTTCACACTCTAAGACAACAGAAAGAAAGAAAGAAGAATTAAATACTTAAAGTGTATTTAATTGGTGCATTTTAATCCTTAGCCTTGGACCTCTTTTTATAGGCTTGAAGTCCCTTCCACCTTTCATTATTCCACCGATATGGGATAACCTTCCAAACTTTTCTTTTATTATAGCCAACTTTTCTTTTATCATAACTTTCGGACTTCTGTAAAATCGAAGTCCCTCGAGTGAGATTAAAAGACATGAAATTGTTCATCTTGGTGCATCTTACTTCTTATCATTCGCTCTATATTACATATACGCTTACTGAATTTTGGAAAAGAAGTCCAGAATATTGTGAGTTCGGTTGAGTTTCTGAATTAGTTGTGTTTATATTCAGAGAACGAGAGTGGTTGTAATTGGGGAGACAACTATCATTCAACAGAGAGCACTTGTACGGACCAAATTCGTCGTAAAATAAAGAATTCTCTCTTGCCTTCACTCGCTGTCGTTTCTGTTCGTGTTTATGTTTCAATCAAAGTTCTGCCCATTTGATCACAATATTATACCCATGAATGTTAATAATATTGAAGATACGTTCAAAGATTTAAATTAATAAAATAAACTCATTAGTATTGAACGCCATTCAAAATAAAATTTGAGACCGGTCTCAAATTTTGCGGAGGTTCTATTTTTATTTTTTATTTGAAAATTTTTGTCTTAAACACCTCTGGAATGGTGTTACAGAGTAGAAGAGTGACCACCAAAAGCATACTTGAAAGTGAACAAACAACGAAAGAATTATGATAGTTGTCATATACAATTGGAGTAGACACGCTTTATCCAAATAGAAAGAAGAAAATTCAGACACAGAACTATTAACTCCCAATGTGAAAAATACATAATATCGAGCTTATTAGTGACTACATGCAGAAGAGCATTTTTTCAATAATATCGCATGTATCTCTCGAAACCAAACGGTAGATATATTATGGTACATAACATTGTTCAACTCGAAAACACTTTAACATGGGAAGTAAAATTGTTCGTATAATACGTTGTACAACAATTTTTGACACGCTCACTATAAGTCTTGATCATCGACTTAATTTTAAGATTTTTTCTAACGTGGCTGATCCTTAACTCTGGTACCGGTCTATGACTTCCTATACTCTTCGACTGACGGCATCTCCTTTCACTCGACAATAAACGTGCAAACCTGAGCAAATCAATATATCAGTAATCATCTTTTACAAAGTATATCTGGGGAATGAAATTAATCATTGTAACACTAATATATATTGGGCAAATAAATTTGATAGGAGTATATATTTAGTGACAATAAATAACAATAATCACGATAAGATACACTTGTGAAATACACCATTTTATAAAAAAAAAAAAAAAAAAAAAAACAGTATTATCCAAGTTTCTTAAACCTTGAACTCTATAACTACCCCAGAGATTTTTAAAAATTATCTTTTGATAAATACCGTGTAATACACGGGTTGGGTGTTAGTTTAGTTTCATTATATACTTGAAACAAATGATTATTTTTCAAATAAGATGATGACCGTGGACATCCCAAAATTTTAAAAAGACCCAAGTATGTGAAGTGTGTTTTTCCCTGTTAGCCAATAGAAACGGGTTGGAGTTGATGGAAAAGTAGGACTTTGATCAGATTTTCTAAAATTTGGCGTGTTCTTGAAATTGAAAACGAGCGGAATTTACGTTGCGAATAGATAATTGTGGGGAATTTATTTTTATAAATATAACTTCTTTCAGCTGAAGCAACGGTTACCGGAATCGTTAACAATATTCTATAACTAACAAAGGCATTTGGAAAAGAATCAAGTCTAATTATATAATTAAGTATGTCAGGAGTATTATTTGTCACTTGTATAATTTCTCTTAAAATTTTCAATTCTACAAATAAGTCCAATCCATCAATGTTGTCTTCATGGTTTAATGAATGTTCAAAGTTAAGACAACAATCTTTTAACTTTTCAATCTCCAATGACCTTAATTTCTCAATACTAAATAGAAAACCAAAAATATCTTGATACACTTTAAATTGTTCAAATCTACTTTGAAATGAAGTAATTGCTTGATCTATTATGTACAAGAAATAGTCTAATTTAAATGACTTTTCGGGAGACTTTAAAACTTCATTATCAATATTCTCATCGAATTGTTTCTTTCTACGTATAACACGTTTAACACGAAATTTGGGTTCTATATTCATTTCAATAGCAATTTCTGTAGCGGAAATAATAGCATTTTCAAATCCGTCTTCCCTGTATTTTTTAAAAAAAGAAATGAGACCTCCTAATTGTTCTAAAGCAACATCAATATGCATATCCTTTGATTGAAAATATTTACTAACTGAATTTACAACGAACAATATCTCATACCAAATATCAAAATTTTCAAGCTCATAAGTTGCCAAACATTCAGCTTCACATTTTATTTTAGGCTCGTCATTAATCTCGTCTAATTTTAATAAAGCATCTCTTATTTGTGAAGTTTGAAATCTTAAAGCTTTTACACTTTCAATACGACTCTCCCAGCGCGTTTGTGATAATGAATTAAGAGTTAGGCTAGGGTTATGATCTTGGAGAATTTTCCATCTTTTAGTTTAAGAAGAAAAAATTGTATATATACATTGCACAACTCCAAGAAATGATGTAGCTTTAGAACAACAATTAGCCATGTCGCAAAGTACCAAATTTAGACTATGACAACCACACGGCGTATAAAATGATCTAGGATTAACATCTAAGAATCTTTTCTGAACACCTTGATGTTTTCCTTTCATATTAGACTCATTATCATAACCTTGTCCTCTTAAGTTACTAATATCAAGTCCAATAGTATTCATTTCATCCATAATAGCATCAAAAAGACCTTTTCCAATTGTATCATCCACCTTTAAAAATTCTAAAAAAAATTCACATATTTATATTGGAGTTGAAGAAGTATCCACACATCGTAACACAATATACATTTGTTCTTGGTGACTTACATCGGGAGTACAATCAAGTATGATTGAAAAATATTTTGAGTTCTTAATTTTTGTAATAATTTTTGTTTTAATTTCATTTGCCATCAAATTGATTATCTCATTTTGTATTCTATGTCCAAGATAATGATTATGAATCCCATTTTCTACTAAAAAATCTCTAAAATTAGCATTAATGTTTGTCCACTGACTTGGATCATATATATTTCTAGGAGACGATTCTTCTCGTACTTCCTCTCTATTTTCATTGTGAGCATAGAAATTGATATAATCTTCTTCATTAATAAATACTTCTTCCCTATTTTCGATTTCATTTGTGGTGACTTGATCATTAACTATCATTTCTTCTATATTTTTATTTTTATTTTCATTCAAGTTTACATCATTAACTTGTTCATTCGACGAGCAACCACTTGAATTATTAAAATTACTTTTTTTGTTCGTTTTAACAAATTTATCAAGAGCTCCTTTTTGTGATTCAATCAAAGCTTCAATTCTTTGTTTTTTTACGTTTGGCACAACCGGATTCAAATTTTCGAGACGACATTTTTATTTTTCAAATAAAAACAATGAGAAAACTATAGTGGCAAAAACCTAGTAACCTCAAACTCAAATAGATAAACTCTAAAAAGTAAATAAGAACAAAACAAAAACAACCAAATTAAGCAATTATATCAAGCAATAGAAGTCTGAAGATAATCAAAACTCGAGAGCTTAGAATGATAAAACCTGATGTGGATGCTAAATGCTAATCGGCCGGCCACAAACGAGGAGGCAGGGCAGCCAGCAGTGCAGCACAACAGCAGTCAGGCGGGAGGCGGCCCGAGGTAGGTGATCGGTCAAAAACTTATCCTAAAAATAGGAGTTCTTGAGTCGCTCGCAAATATATACGAGGTAGAAGTAGTTTGTGGTAAGTTCTACCAAGGTCTTTTCTCTCGAGGATTGTCCAACAGGGCTTCGTATAATATTTTGTTATAGATTGCGAGAAATAAATACTAAAATATTAAAAAATATATTTTTGGGTTTTTAAATATTAATTAAATTAAAATGCACTATTTTTAATTTAAACTATTTTTAATAAGACTATTTTAATAAGACTATTTTTAACAAGACTATTTATACTAGACTATTTATATTAAGACTATTTTTAACTAGACTATTTATATTAAGACTATTTTTATACTAGTGAAAATGAATAGAATTAAAATGAGTTGGAATTTATAAAATCTAGGGGAATACGGGTTCATTAAATTAGGTATTTAATTAAGTATAGGAATTGATTTATATGGATATAAAAGAAAAAACGAATGTTTATCGAGTAATCAACTTTTCACCTCCGTACTTTCGTAATCAAAGATGTCTTAATCGCTGTCACTTTTTTAAGATGTTGATAACAAGATTAACACTTGATAGATTGAAAAGATGTGTTTCCAATACACTTAACAATCAATCAAGGAGGTTTCACTAGTAGAAATAGGATATGATCAATCTCTATTTAAACCAATTAGTCCTTTCATTTCTCTAACTTGACTATTTTTAGGATAAACGATCGTTCATCGAGTAATCAACTTTTCACCTCCGTACTTTCGTAATCAAAGATGTCTTAACCACTTTCGCAATCTTAAGATGTTGATAACAAGATTAACATTTGATAGATTGAAAAGATATGTTTCCAATTCACTCAACAATCAATCAAGAAGGTTTCATTAGTAAAAATAGGATATGATCAATCTCTATTTAAACCAATTAGTCCTAAAAATAGTTTAAATCAATCAAATACTCAATATATAACCTAATAGAAATCCCTCTTCCCCTAGGAAGAAAGATTAGCTACTCATCGGTTTATACATACTAAAATTATAATAGAAATAATTGATATATATAATATATATATATATAGAAACTTTTAATTACTAGAACTTAATGACAATAGATAAAACTTACTTGAATATGATGAATCAAAGTGCAAGAAACAAACTTCAAAATATAACTTCAAACTTGTTTAAAGGTTACAAGCTTACAAAAATTGAAAGTAAAATACTAAGTGCTTATTGATCAAGCACTTTTCAATTACAAACTAAATGAAAGAAAAACTTCAAACCAAAAATAAAATACAAACTAAAATTGAAAGTTCTAAGGAAAATATATTGCTAAAGGAAAGGAGTATTTCTTAGCAAGAAGATGATTTTGAGAATTGGTAATAATTGGTTGGGTTTTTTGCAATGGATGAACATGTCCTTTTATAGGTGATTTTCAAGAATACAATTGATTATTTAATTCAAAATATCTATTGTAATATCATTTTTTTAATTCTTTGTTCACACTTCACCCATGTCTTTGAATTTTGATTTTGACCAAAAATATCTTGTGGTTGATTTCACAAGTTGGTCAAAAGTGGACTAATTTTGCATGGCATCTGTGAAACACGGCGATGAAAAGCGGCCCGGTTGCCCGTGTTGTGCGCCGTTTTGTGGTGACTCGGTCTCTTCCGGAATACGCGCGAGGACACGACGCTAAATGCCGGCCGTGTGTAAAACGGCTCAAGACACGGCCCTTGTTGCGCCGTATGTGAAACGGCCTACATAACACGGTCCTTTTTGCGCCGTGTTGTATGGTCGTTTTGCCTTGAAAAATTCCCGTCGTTGGATTTGATCTTGTTTTCCGTCCTTTTTGATGTTTCATGTCGATGTCAGAAATAACCATTTTAGCTCATGTTTGGACATATCTGTAAAATATATATTTTTAATCACAAATCAGTACAATTATGCCCGGAAAAATGAATATTTTGTATATGAATTTTAGATCAATTATGCACTAATCAGTAGGACAGCAGAAGAGAAGAAGAAGAGAAGACAGTACAGTAGAAGAGAAGAGAAGGCAGCAACTCGTCGCGGTGGAGCAGCAGAAGAGCAGTAGCCGATAAATAAAATCACTATTCTCACTAACCTTAGGTAGTTCCGTGCGGCGTGGTTGTATGAGAAGAGAGAAGTGGGGGTGGAGAAGGTATAATTATAGGGCTACGGGAGGGTCAGTCAGGGATTAGAGGTTGGGCATCTTGGGATAAAAGGGTTAAGTACAGAGGCCCTAAGAAAAATTTGGAGGCCCAAAGCCCTAGCTTGGGCTGCTTTGGGCTTGGGCCGGGCCTACTTGTGCGCAATGGTCTTCGAAGCTGGTACCGTGGACAACTCAAGGAATGGTTCGTTGACAGTCTGACACAAGCACAAATTGTCATATTTGCTCTGATCGAGAGGCTTTCTCGACCCATACCCCAATGGTTGATCGGACTCTCCATATGGGAAATTCTTCGACCGCTAATGTTGCTGGAGTTGGAAGAGTGGTGCTCAAGATGACATTTGGAAAGAGCTTATCTTGATGGAAGTGCTGCATGTCCTAGATATTAGGAAAAAACTCGTGTGGGGGCACTTGAAAGGGATTGTTGAAGATGAATGTAATGGCTATTCACCCCCTACTACTATTCATAAGAAAATTATTTCTTCTTATATGGTTGAGTTATGTGATGTGAGACATGTTAGGCTAGGACATGGTAATTTGAAATCCATAAAAAGATTGGTAAACTAGAATTTGTTACCAAATATATAAGTTGAGTCAAGACAAAGATGTGAAACTTGTGGTGAAGGAAAAATGACTAAGATACATTTTCCTTCAACGGAAAGGAGTACAAACCCTCTTGAGCTAGTCCATACCGACATGTGCAATTTCAAGTCTCTACTTATAAGAGATGGTAAGAAGTACTTCATAATCTTTTTCACGATTGCACAAGGTTTTGTTATGTATACTTACCTAGAAGTAAGAACGAAGCTTTCGGAGCTTACAAGAAGTTCAAAAGTGAAGTTGAGAATCAATCCAATGTTTGGATAAAAGCAATCTAAAGTGAACACGGAGGTGAATACATCGCTCCGTTTCAGGAATTTTCTGTAGTAAATGGTATAATTATCAAACGATTGCCACATGCGTCTCAGTCGAATAGAATTGTTGAACAAAAAATAGAACCTTGAAAGACATGAAAATTTGTGGGTGGAAGCAATCATTTCAGCCAACCTTATTTTAAATAGGGCTCCTCATAGAGACAGAATCTCATGTGAACTTTGAAAAAGATGAAAACTCGCCTACAACTATCTTAAAATGTGGGGGTGTATGTCTAACGTTAAAGTATCCAAATCAAAGCAAGTGAAGATAGGACCAAAGATGGTCGACTGAGTCTTCATTGGATATCCACATAATAGCATCACATATAGATTCTTAGTACACTGATATTTCTGATATACCAGTGGGTACTATAATCGAATCAAGAAATGTCGTACTTTTCTTAGACACATTTATCCTTGCAAGGAAAGGGGAGAGAGTTCTTATAGGAGAGCTCGTGAGGACGATGCAACACCAATTGCAATGCATGAAACATCACAAGATGATGGTGATGATGAGTCAAGGGGCAGTAAAAGGGCTTGATAGTCAAGTCTCTTAATCCGGATTTCATGACCTACTTGTTAGATAGAACCAAATACCTCAAAAGAAGCATTTTATAGTCCTGAAGTGTCAATGTGGAAAGAAGCAACTGGTTCAATTATGCAAAATCATACATGTGAATTGGTTAAACTTCCACATGGAAATAAACATCAAGGATGCAAGTGGGTCTTAAGAAGGAAATACAAGATAGACTACTCGCTTGACAAGTATAAGACTAGATTAGTAGTCAAATGCTTTAAACAAAAGAAAGGATATGGTTTCGATACATACTCACCCATAATAAAAATTACCTCCATTATGGTGCTTTTTGCAATTGTTGCTTTACACAATCTCGAGATTCACCAAATGGACGTAGAGACCGGGTTTTTAAATTGAGAGTTAGTAGAAGAGGTCTATATGGAACGACCTGCAGGATTTGTAGTTCCAGTACAAGAAACAAAGGTATGTAGACTTGTCAAATCCTTGTATGAGTTGAAGCAAGCGCCAAAGAAAAGGCACATTAAGTTCGACAATATAATGATGTCAAATGGCTTTCGTATCAATGAATGTGATAAGCATGTTTATGCAAAGACACAGGAGAATCATTTCTGATTGTATGTCTATATGCCGACGACATGCTACCAACTGGAAGTGAATAGAACTTGATCACAAGGACGAAAGACATGATAACGGATACTTTGACACGAAAGGCCTGGGTCTAGTCGACCTGATCCTAGGGATCAAGACTCAAGAGCTCAAATGGAATATAAAAAACTCGATCACATTATGTTGAAAAAGTGTTGAGCAAGTCCAATGCCTTTGATATCCACCGGCAAAGACACAATTTGATGATGGCCTGCATTTAGTGAAAAATAAGGGATTCCAGTGGCTAAACTAGAGTATTCCTAGATCATCAGGAGTTTGATGTATATTACCAATTATACTAGACCCGGTTTGGCATACTCAATTAATGAGTTAGCACTAGAAAGCGCTCAAAAAGGTGTTAAGATACTTAAAGTACACTCTGAGCTTTGGGCTGCACTGTACGGGATATTCAGCAGTACCAAAAAGGTACTGTGATTCTAACTAGATATCTAATCTAAAGATTCACACTCCATTAATGGCTATATCTTTACCACAGAAGCTGGTGTTGTATCTTAGAGACCCATCAAACAAACGTGCATGGTCGAATCCACCATAGAATCACAATTCATAATTTTCGATAAAGCTAGAGAATAAGTCGAGTGGCTTCATAATTTTCTTGGGATACTCCATGCTCGGAAAAACCATTACCAGCAATCATGATACATTGCGATAGCCAAACAGCTTTAGGCAGTCGGCAGGACTCGGAATGCCGTGTACAATGGTAAGTCTAGGAATATACGTCGAAGACACAAGATCATAAGGGAGTTGATATCAAGCGGAATAATCTCCATTGGTAATATCAAATCAAATAATATAGCGGATCCATTTACCAAAAGTATAAACTGAGATCAATTTCGTAAATTGCTAGAGCGAATGGGAATTAACTCCATAAGTAAAAGAATAATTTTTGGTAGATACCTAACCATGATGATTGAAGATCCCAAGAATTTGGTTCAATGGAAAAAACAAACTTTGGACTGTTTAGTAACACTTGGTACTAAGCTATGAGCTAACCATGTCCGGAAAAAGTAAACCAAGAAAGTTACATGTTGGAATGTGGTAAAGGTTAAGTCTATGACTTTTAATGACGACTTAGATCTTTTAAAGTTGGAGTATCACAGGGTACTTCTAATAGACAAGGTCACCTATGAATCCCAAGAGTGTTTCAAGGTCAAAATGGACACAACGTTAAGAAGTTAACAAATGGAGTTAAGTCTGTTATGTGAATCATTATTTTGGTATATTCGTAAGTGTAGTAGTTCAAGAGACTGTCCACTAAGTCGTGAATATATCCAATGGTATTTTGTTAGGGAGTACTCAAATCTACAAGCTACATATCCTGATGTAACAAGGTTTAATCATAAGCTGAGCAACAAAGTCTGCATCATGCATAATTCCCACTCATGTGGGGGACTGTTGGGATTTTTAAAAACCAATGGTTAAAATAAGACATTGACTAGACTTTCCAAATTTGGCGCGCCGCCGAAATTGAAAACGAGCATCATAATTGGAATTTATGTTCCGAGTAGATAATCGTGGTGTAAGGCACCTTATAATAGGAGAGAGGATAATAGTGAGTACAAAACTAAGGGAATGCCTAGGTGGAAGGGCCCCATGCCACGCGCGCGCGTCTCCTTCCGTCTGTCCGACCTTTTGTTCGTCCATCCGGTTGACCGTCCGTTCGCCCATCCGACCGTCCACCAATCATCCGACTGACCGTTGGTCTCAATTTGGCTCGGCTCGACTCGGCTCGGTCTGGTCCAGACCCAGACTCGGCCCTGAGAAGGATCCGATTTTGCTTCAAAGTTAATTACTCTCTAATATTGATCAAGTGTGGCACTTCTACTCTAAATCCATCCAAATCGTTTGATAAACAAGTCAAGAAATCCTAATTAAATAAGGATTCTCATCTTTTTGACCCAACTTACACCTACAAATTGCACCTCACAGCAGAAAGAATTTGCGTGCATCATCCCTCTCCCTCTCTGTCGAAAAAACTATCTTCATACTAAGAATTTAAGGTACATCGGTTAGTTGTCCAGCCAGGACTCGTTCTCCAGGAATTTATTCTGAAACTCCGATTCAATACCGAGTCGTTGCATCTTTGGGGGTTCATTGTCATAGATCTTGAGCTAGTGTACCGGGCAATAAGAATCTTAAAGAAAGAGTTCGCGTGCCTCGACTATTTCTTCGATGATTGCTTATTACTGTTATTTTAAATTTAAGATCTATTGTTAGTTCAAATTTTCCTCGTGCATCCAATTATTTGTTATATCCCCATCAAAATTTTCACTAATGCAAGGGAAAGCAATGGGGCCGGTCGGGGCGTGTACTTGAAGATAACGGGACGAGATGATCGACCCTTCACGGATCGCGAGGTGGGGCAGATTGACCGACATAGAAAAAAATATTATCTTAAAATTAATAAAATAAATATTTTTATAAACCTTTTGTATTGTCTTATATTTTTATAATACATATTATTTATAAAACTTGTGAATGTTAACGTTAATACATAAGATATATTATCACATGCAAAAAAAGTACGCAAATTTACATAGTAAATATGCAAAATATATATTAAATATGGTGTATATTAGAACGGGACCTTGCTGGTCGAGTTAAAATTGTAATCCCTAGCATCACCCACATCAGAAAGATATGGAATTTAGGCATGATTTATAAGGTCATTCACTAAATATCAACATAATCCATGTATTTTGGATGGACTTGTGGTAGATTCAGTTGACCCAATATATTGCATTGCTACCAGTGTGAGCTATATGTAAAGGACCGGGCTTTCGAGCTAGCTTGCAAATGCAACATGTTCATTTAGCTTGGTATGTTTCTTCAAATTTCAAGTAGTTACATACCTTTTGACAGCATCCTCATTGGTACCCCCATTTTTGACGGGCTCAGTTAAGCCACTATCCAAATTAACTCTTGAGAGCGGGCACCCTAGGAGCCTCTGGCCAACGGTGACAAGTCTTTCTAGGTTATCTTTGGTAGCAGCATCTACTGAATTTTCAATCCCAGAGAGTGTATCATCCTGTGCAGCGTGCACCAAAGAATAAAATAAAAGAATTTAATTAAAAAAAGTTCTAATTGAATTTCTTACATTACATGACCAAATCGTGCAAAAAATCAAAACTTATGGACCAGAATCGCTACATATAATATTTACTGCACCACATAACCCACCTCTCCTTACACTTTACAAAACCAATAAATTAATAAAGAATCCTGCTTGTCAATGTTGTTACTACCTGAATTCTGAGGTAATTATCTTCAGACTGAAGAGATTGGAATATCAAAGAAGTGTGATAATCAACCATATCTGCACTTGCTTGGCTGAATATTTCAAGCAAAGGTGTCGTGCCCCCATATAATAGCCAATCGAACATACCCCATTTGGCTGCTAATTTTGTATTGTATCTTTCGTCGATCCTTGCTGCTCCTGTGCCTATTGATAATGTAAGAAGACGGGGATAGTCGATAGGCCTTGTTCGGAAGAAGTCTATGTTGCTGTCAAACATTTGTTTGATCACTTCGTTTATAGCAATCAAAGTCTAGAACAAATGCAAGAAATCGTGTCGTTAGATCACAAACAAGTTGTAGCATTAGGAATTAAGGCTCATTTAAATTAAAAAAGAAATTATAAAACTTTACATATTTGTTCATTTCTGACGAAACTTGGACCAACCATACCTGAAACAGTTAGGTTTACGGTGTAAACCAAGGTTGTTAAGTCGACAAGTAGACAAGTCGAGCCCGAGTACCGTGGAATTGACTAGTCGACAAGTCGCCCGACTAGTCGTAAAAAGTCGTAAATAGTCGACAATATCCTATTTAGAGTAATTATAATATACAATATAGGTAAACATACTTCAATTTCATAGTTCAAATAAAAACTAATGGATAATAGGTTCAAGTACCCAAAGTTAAACATCTATAAGCAAATAAAAACATAATTAAAAATAAAACCGAAAATTAATTATAAAAATAAAATCGAAAATTAATTTGTCCGTTGGCTGGGTTGGTGAGCTGAGATCCATTCTGATTGGTTGATTGACTTTCAAGAACTAGATCCGAATTTTGCTCCTTGTCTGAAGACCCTTGTCGGTTGGTATTTAAATACTTTATCCCGTCAGTATTTAAATACTTCTTTCAAACGGCGTTCTGACTTTAGCGTATAGAGTAGATTCCTTCTCAACGGTCTTCAGTTTTGTTGGATAAGTGTTTATTATCCTAACACTCAGCCTGTATGTTGTATCCATCATAGTACGTCTTATTGCTGTTAGCTATAGATTTCAACGCTGTAGGCTATCTCCCATGTTGTATGGCAGGGCGCTGCATGAAGATTCAAGACATCTTCCATACTTAGCGGTATATCGAGTCCTTCGCTGTATGATGGCAAATATTCTTGAGATAGCTTGTTGTATGTTGACTAGATAACTTGCTGTATGATGGCAGTGCGGAATCTTGTTGTATGTTGGCACTTATCAAAACAAGGTACAAGATTGTTTATCCCAACACCTAGTAAGATGAGAGAAGAAGAAAAGATGAGAGAAGACAGGAGAGGAGAGAGAAGACTTACCGGAGGAGATGAAGCCGCCGTTGAAGTCGTCGGAGGAGATGAAGCCGCCGTTGAAGTTGTCGGAGGAGATGAAGCCGCCGTTGAAGTCGTCGGAGGAGATGAGTCGCGATCTGTCGGCGCCGCATGTCGGGGTGAGAAGAGGAGAACACTCGGGTAGGTGCGTTATGTGATGAAATGGTATGTCAATTAAAAACCGTCTTTTTTTTTTTAATTTTGGGTCGGGTAATTGGGCGTATTGCGGGTTCGGGTCGGGTCCGGGTACAACCCATGGACGACTATTACAGAAGTCGGACATCGACTTTTTCAGGCATGTCGACTTTTCGACTAGTCGGCGACTAGTCGCCGACGTGACAACCATGGTGTAAACCAACAGAATCAGGCCCAACTTGTTTTTTTTGTTTAGTGTTTTGTTTATTTTAGCGAGTTCGAGCCCTGGTCGAGATCGATAAGATTTAAATATTTAGAATGTGCGTTTACTAAACGAGCTTTAGAATGTCCATTTAGTTAGTTTAGTTAAACGAACGCATATGAAGTAGTGCTGCCCCAGTTCCAACACAGATTGTACACCCCATGTTAAATGTGCAAAATTGTAAAATATAACGGAAAAACTGTACGGAATTAGCATTTTCATTTACCAAACGAGCTGTATAATTTGTTCATTTAGTTAGTCTGGTTAAATGAACATGATAGAGAACGGGATGTAATTTGAGGGAAAAACAAGAACGACGAGATAAACTCTGAATAATTCAATATCAATAATGTCAACTAATAAATAGAAGTGAACAAAATGCAGCTCTTAAGCCTTTATTTATAGGCTAAGAGTCCTAATTATACTAGAAAACTAACTAGGTTAAGAAAACAAAACCATCAATAGTAAAATACTCATTCTAAAAGGAACTAAGTATTAATCCTTAAAATGAAAATTCTATTGTCTAGAATTTCTTCTAAAATAAACTTTTGACCAAAATCGATTCCTATCAGAATGCACATGAACGAGCGATGTTTAAGATTGATTTGTTATATACGTACCGGATTATTGGCAGCCACACCACCATCTACGAGATTGTACTCTCTAACATTCCCATTATCATCTTGTGTCACAAACTCGTGCCCGGGAAGAAAAGTAGGAGCTGGTGAAGTACTTATGCATATGTCAGAAAACTTGCCATCTAACAATGGGGATCTCTTTGCCTGCACGACATTTATGTTTTTTTTTTTTTTTTTTGGGGGGGGGGGAGGGGGGTCGTACTCAAATTCAACAATCAAGTCTTATAATTTTCTTTTCTATTATATATATGATTTGGGGGGTGTTGGTACCTCGTATGTTGAGAAAATCACGGGCTGCAACCGCTTTATGTCGAAAGCTGGAATGATCACATTGGTAATAGACTGGCTCAACTTTATGCCCTTCAACTCTTCCTTCAATGTGCTATGAAGGTGTTTCCCATCATACAAGGGTCCCAACAAAGACTTCAGCAATTTCCCGAATGGAAACAATGTGCTGCAAAATATCAAAATGATTGATCTATCCCAATTCTACAATCACAGTTTCAGTCCAAACCTCAACTCATAATGTCATGTGCACGATAACATTTATACACATGATATTCACTTATTGTACTAAAACTACATGGAAAAAACATTATAGAAAATCACAATAATCAGTGGTGGATCCAAAATTTCGATGGAGGGGTAGGGGTAGCGTCAACCACCCCTTAGCAGACTCAACGAAGAATCTGGTCTCAACTCTATTTGCTGCTGCGAAAAGAGTGATAGAAAAGGGCAAATCAAAGCATTAGGGGTAGTAAGTCGCAATGTAGATCCGCCACTGACTATTCCGTTGTTTTAACCATACATGTGTACAATGATGATATTATCACATACACAAAGCAACCCCAACTACAATGGTTCATCTGGGGTGTTATTACATACTTCGTTCGATCCGAAACATATGCCGTTCTACGATGCCGATGCATTATTAAATGTCAAATTATTAGTATAAATCTTGGACGAAAATTTAATAAAAAACGAACAGAGAGTCGAGAAAAAAAGAAAAAAAAAAAAAAAAATATATTACTGCATTTGTGGAAAAATCTTGGGACAGTTGTCTAAATAGAAAGGTTTTATGTCCTTGGCAGCATAAAGGGGGCGATTGTTTTCGTCGGGAGATGTTATCATGGCCGTCACAAGACCGCCGGTGCTTGTCCCAGCTATGACGTCGAAATAGTCTGCAAGCCTTGCATCCTCCCCATCTAGCTCCTAGTCCAAGTTACATGTATGTAGTGTAAAGCAACTGAATTAATGTTGTGGGGTTGACTTATACTGTACGTATGTAAATCAGCTCAAATTCGATTGGGTACCTGGAGTTGAGATTCGAGGAAATCAAGGATAACAGCAGGGAGAATTCCTTTGATGCCCCCACCATCAATGCTGAGGAGAGTGATTGTTGGGATAAATAATGATGTTTTGATAATTGCCAAACAACAAAGCTTGATACAGTGTTCGTATCGAGTTTGAAGTTGCGCAACTCAGATCGAAGACCGCCTCGAATCAAAGATAGTGAAGGCTCTTCAAGATGTGAAGTCGGTAAAAGCGTATGGTTCGCCTCAAAACCTCAATACAAAGACCCTTTCATACAAGACTGACTATTCCAATATGGCTACATAAGTGGATACTGATTCACATCGAACAGATCAAGACCGCTTTAAAAGGAATCTTTAGTATTCACTAAAGTCAAGTACTGTTGATAAAGAAGTATTTAAATACGAAAGGATAAAGTATTTAAATACCAAGTTCGAGAGATCTTCAAATCCCGCAATATCCTGATCCTGGTCTATTCAAGTTGTCACGGAATCTTGCCCAACGGATCTATCTCAACGGATATAATATTCAGAAGACTATATATATCTCATAAGAGCGTTGAAGATCAGTAGTGATATACACCGAAGTTACCAAGTGAAAAAGCTATAATTATATACATCAGAGCAAAACATATCTCAGAAGCTTTCTGCAAGTTAAGATCCAAAGAGATATACAGTGCTCAACATCAAGAATACCATCATCACCAAGAACTTCATATTCAAAGTCATTGCTCTTACCCTGCTACCTACCTTTTACCTCTGTGTAAAAATCGAGCTCTGGTGAACTCAACAAGTTATTCTCGACTGTGGGACGAATAAGAGGACGAAGCTTGAACTGTGTGTGAAGAAGCTAGTCAAGAAGGAAGCTTTAACCAATCTGTGAACGGTTTAAAGCGATACCAGTATCTATCCTGTGAACGATACAAGGATAGGTTTGATTATAGATACATAGTTGTGTACGCAGATTTATAACAAACGCTTTACTCTGTGTGGAGGACCGGTGGACGTAGAGGGGTTTACCTCGAACCACTTAAATACCGTGTTATTTACCTTTCGCCACATCGTTTTCATAACTGTGATTTATTCAAGTATACACAACAAAACCCTGTACGCACCAAGCTAACAGGAGATCAAACCGAGTTGCTGTATCGACGGCAACTTACTGTATTAAGAGACTTCCGCTACGCACTCAGATTCGAAAACCATACAGCCTGTTGCTTAAACATTTCCCAAGCTGTATCGAGTATCATTGTAAAGGGGACCAACAATTGGTATCAGAGCAGTTGATTCTAAAAAGAATCAGTCGCATTTTTAACTGAATCAGATCCTTAAAAATACTTAATTTCGAAAACAGTCTTTGCATATCCCATCTTCTAATATGGACACCTTTATGTCTAAAAAGATACCTATGTTTCACATTAACGAGTTTGATGACTGGAGAAACAGGATGAAGAACAAACTCAAAGCCTTCATTGGAGAATCAAAAGCTCCGCCCGCATCAACAAAGACCGAAGAATGTCTTCAGGTAGTCACTGATAGTGAATCGTCAGATGATGAGCTAGAGGACAGAGCCTATGTGTGCTCTATGGCCGAAGTTAAAGAAGAAGATGAAGACGGCGATGATGATGAGGTAAGCTCCACCTCAACTATTCCAATAAATGCATCTCATACCTTTGAAAATATGCTGAATGAATTTAATAACATTCAAACGGCCCATGAGATATTGAAAAGAGAAAACACCCAGCTTGAAATTTCCAACTTAGAGCTGAAGGAAGAAAATGACTTGCTGAAGGCAAATTACGAAAATATTTTAGCTGATTGCGAAAACAGCAATGTCAATTTAGAAAAACTCATGGAGAGCAATCATCAACTTGCTCATAATCTAAATGAGACTAAGTCTCATCTTGAAAGCAAGACAAATGATTTGGCTCTACTCGAAGCCAAAGTAAAATCACTCGAGAAACGTGAAGGAGAATTAGAGACAATCTTGAAATCTTTCGAGAAATCCTCTAAAAGAATGGAAGAGATCCTGAGCACTGGGCAACATGCTCATGATAAACGTGGCTTAGGGTACAACTCGTTCTCCAACAAAGAAAAATCTAGTACGGTATTCGTCAGGAGTGAGGAATCCATTCCTGTATCGAAAGAAGTCTCGAGTCCTGAGAAGGATCCTGTTGCACCGCGAACAGCAAAAGCTGCCATTCCACCCCCGCAACTCTACTATTCGAGACAGTGGTGTAATATCCGCAATTTTCGATTTTCGGTAAATTTCTTTTTTTTGGTCGGAGTCTGTTTTGACGGCTCGCTCATGACCGTTTCGTCATTCTGAAAATGATTAATTCTACACTTTTTGTCATCCGAGTTCGTTTCGGTGTTGTTTTGTTGAGTTCTGTGCTTTTTAACGACTTTTCCGCACTTGAGTTTGATTCTTGCGAATCTCGTCCAAAGCTGCTTTGAGTTTCGCAAGTCCGTTTAACGTTGTTATACGTGTTGTGAGCTTCGGTTTGATTATTCGTTGTCGTATGGTGATTTTCGGGCAGTTGGGCCATTTTCGTAATTTCCCAAAGTTTGGGGTAATTACCTTCCGTTGTCGAATTTCGAGCCTTCGGGTGGTCGGAATCGTGTGTTCTACTAGCTCTTAGATTCGTCTTTGTGAGTACTTCGTAACCGTATCTTCGGTTCGTATTCAGGCTCGGGTTTCGGTGTCGTTTTGTTGAATTCAGGATTACTAAACGACTTTTCTAAGTATGAGTTCGACTTTGTTAGATCACCATTAATTTTTGGTGACTCCAAAAATTATAAATCTTTGCAATATTATAGAACATCGAGTTAGCTTTCCAATGGTTCAAACGGTGAGTCAATCGGAGTCCGGACGAGAGAGTTATGGTCGTTTCAGTTTTTGGCCGATCACTTCCAGGAGCCTTTCGGCCGATAGGGGGGGTCGATAGGCTCTACTGCCGGCATTCGGTATGGGTATCGGTTGGGCCTATCGGCCGATAGGTTCTGCTGTGTTTCACTATATTACACGGGATCTGGGGGAAGGTTTTCATTTTCCTCTCCTCTCTTTTCTTCCTCTCGTTCTGGGCGATCCAGGAGCAACTCTTGGGCGATCTTAACATTTTCGGACTTGAAGAAATCATCCACTTCGAGTTTTGTTGTAGATTATCGATTTCTCCTTGAATCATTCATCCTAATCCAAGGTAATCTTCTAAGAACCCATTTTTGGGAGATTTTGGGGATTTTGGGTATTTTGTTCGATTTCGTCCGTTTAATCCGATTTAACTTAGGATTTTGATGGATTGATGATTATTTAGATGTATTATATCATTTCCCTTGTTATTCCATGGTTGGATCGTATCGATTCGTTGTTTGAGTTGAGTTCTTGACCGACGCCTTGAAGGTGTCCGGTAAAATGTCTTAGAAGGGTTTTCGGGCGTTCTACGATTATTCTTCCTCGTATGGTCGATGATTTATTGATTGTATGATGTTAGGGTCGTGTTTCTTACGAAGAAACCGTGTTGAACCCTTTCGTTCGTCGTCGTCTTCCGTTTCGATAGCATTGGGCGTTTGAAGCTTTCCGGTTGAGCCGTGTTCGTCGAATACTTGCGTACGATTTTGAGGCAAGTACCTTGTCCATACTTTTCTTGTTTCGCGGATATGATGATTGGTGATCGTCTTGGTTTGTTTGTTTGTTTGAAATGAGTTTTCAAAAGATTTGGTTAGCCTCGTTAAAGGCCTCTTTCAAAACCGTGTGTGTTTTGTGATTGGTGTGGTTCGAGAATAACTATGTGAATTCTATGTATATGCTTGGTGTTCATGTTGCACTTAGTATTGTGTGTGGACGTATATTATGTCATTTCGGTGCGTTGTGGATTGACGTGGTGTTTTACTAAGTGTTTGATGCCTCCGGCGAATTGTTTTAATATAGTTGATGTGATTTGTTATTTTTGTGAATGTGTGGATATGTTTGTAGGTCTACGGTGGCACATGGCATGTGATCATGTGGCCGGATGCAACAAGTGATTGATCCAACCGTGGAGCTCGAGATAATCTACGGTGGCACATGGCATGTGATCATGTGGCCAGGATGCAACAAGCGATTGATCCAACCGTGAGATGTGTGTGATTTGTTTCGCTAGCCAGCTCGGGAGGGTCCTTCGAGGCCTCGAGTGGGATGTCGGTGGCATCGTCCCGGTCCTAGGCGATGCGCGTGCGTGATTATGTTTCGTTGATTTTTCGTCCGTTGAGGACACGTGATGTTGGGCTTTGACCCTGTAAATTATTGGTGGTTTCCTATTTGCGAAAACAAAACATTTGGGCTGTGACCCTATTGATTTTTGGAAAGAGAAGGATTCGATAATCCTAAAATTGTTTCTATTAAAACTCTCGATGGCATTTTAAACGGTTTTATAAATTGTTTCCCTTGATTTATGATCTATCGGTTTTGGAGTGTTTTACCCAAACTCTTGCCTCGGGAAGTACTTTTCTTTACGTTTGGATCTTTGAGGATTCCTAATTATTATTGTTCTTGGAACTTGTATTGTATGGCTCGTATTTTTGCACTTGTACTTGCACTAGCAAAACAGTGGAGTTTTGCTAACCCCCGAGTATTCGGGGGGTGGATGTCTATTTTTGCATTCAGGTTTTGGAGCATAGCACAGGGTCGGTACGAAGGATGATGAAAGATGAACGATACTAATCACACGAGGTTCCGTTGATGTCGTATTGGTCCAGTTGTATTTTCTTTTCCGCTGCGGTATCTTTTCCCCGTTGTACGGGAGTTTATTTTATTTTGACCCCTGCGTGGGTATGTGTTTGGGAATGAGTTGTATGTTATTATTGAAAGACCAAGTCGGTCTACTGAGTCATTTTAGCCTTAAAGGCGATATTTAGACGTTTGATTTTAGTTATCAGCCTGGTAGATCCTCGAGGAGAGGGTCTACGGCGTGTAATATCCCTGAGTGGATTGGGGGTGTTACATAAATGGTATCGGAGCTTAGGTTGTGGAAACCTAGGCTGTTGGGTCAGTGGTGTCTATTGAGTTTTTGTCTCGTCGGATTTTATCTGACTGAGTCGTGTCGCGACGCGTCGTCTGATTTGGTTTGTTGTGATTAGTATCGTGGGGTGATCATCATCTTCGTGCGACCTGTGGATGTAAGTCTCCCTTCTTTGTGTTGTGCCTCGTGTGACACGAGCTATTTTTTTTTATTATGAGTTAATTGACGGAATCCTCTTATGGATTTTGATTTCGTGATATGTGATTGTTTGACTCCCATTTTTCGTTCATATGAGGAGTAGTGTTGCTGTCTTGTGCATGTTTGACTTTATTTCTTTTATCCGCTGCGTGAGTTCTTCTGTAATGGCTTTCGGTATTTTACCGACCGAGTTTTATTTCGAAAATCAATTCCCTTAACCGAGTTTTTGGCATTATGGCCTTGATCATTTTGGCGAAATTCTTATGACGGAATCTAGTATTTTGTAAATGGATTTTGTGAGTTTTTGAAATATTACCGTCATCGGCCTTTTTGGCGTTTTTGTAAATGGTTTTTAGCCTGGTGGGTTCCGGCGCGGGACACACGGCGTCATATTGTTCCGTGTAATTACCTGAAATTTTTGGGCATTCTAGCCCATTGAATTATTTTTGAAAACCTTGAGTATCTTAGAAAATTAAAATTCGAGACGTACTTTTAAAACGAATTATTTTCTTGCGGTGTTTTCAAGGTGTTTTCTAATGCCGCAATACATTTCAAAAATTTTCCGGTTGAGGACCAAAAATATTTTGAGATATTTTCAAATGCAGTTGCTTAGACCCAAGGGTCGAATATTTTTGAAAGTTTTTCACTAAAAGAAAGGTGTCCTCATTTTTGTTCAAACGCAAGATGATTTTCAAAGTCTCGATAATGGTGTTTGTACTACTTTTTGTAAAATGATACTCAAGATCAACTCATGTTTCCAAACTGTCTTCAAAAGGTGGTTTTCGTTTTAAAACCCATCATTTCCTGCTTGTGGTCGGAGAAGGTGTGTATGATATTGGTATTGTTGTTAGGGTGTTAGCCCTCCGAATTGTGATTGAATTGGTGGTGTGAACGTTGAGTCGTTCGCCACGCATATGTTTTGTTAGCCCTCTGTGAGAGGTGTGAACTGGTGTTTACTGTTTATCGCCTCGTGGTGATTTGCGTGTTGACACGCGAGTGTGAGCTGTTGAAGCTTGGGTTGGTATGTTCGTGTATATGTGTGATTATTCCATGATGTTTTGTGATTATGTGCTGGTTATCGTTCGGGCCGTTGAGATGGCTGAACGATACCGTCGTTGCTATGATTTTAGTATGCATGTTGCTTTACGATGGAAATTGTTGTATATGATATGTATTATGATTCCTTGTTGTGCTGAGTGGTTACTTATTTAGTATGCCGATGGGGCCGAGGTCGTGGTCGTGGCGATCGGACGCGTGGTCGAGAGCATGCCGCCGGTGATGGTATTGGTATTGGTGTTGCTACTATTTTGCAAACAGTAGCCACTCGATGACTCGATTGACTCAGCGATTCAACGTGTTACAGATGTGACCCGGACACTGGTGCAAATCAGTGGCTTCGAGAAGTGGTTCGTATGAATCCCCCTCGTTTCGCTGGTGCTGCAGATGCTTTAGGCTGGGATGGTTGGCTTTTCCAGTTGGAAAAGATTTTCGAGATAGTTGATTGTCCAGAAGAACGTAAGGTACCGGTCGCTCAGTATCTTCTCGACAAAGATGCCGCTAGCTGGTGGGAGGCCATTAAGCCTCGAGATCGCGTTGTCACGTGGGCAGAGTTCCAGAAATTCATGAGAGATGAGTTTTGTCCGGAACCGATCAGAAATCAGAGGATTAATGAATTCTTTTCGGCGAAACCGCAGGATGTACCGCTGTCTCAAGCTATTATTGATTTTAGCAAACACTCGGCTATGTGCGTAATCAAGTAAGGACAGAGGAGGACAAGATTTGTCATTTTAGTAGGCGGATGAAGCCGGAGATTCGCCAAGACATGGCAGTCTCGCTTGTACTTCCTTGAGAGATTATCAAAATAGGGCGTTAGCCTATGAGCTATCCAGTTATCGACCGAGAGTATGTCGACTCGAAGAAACAGAAACCGTTGGGAACTTTTCAGAAATCGGAGTGGGCCCCTTGAGGTTGGGACTTCGTTTCGTCATCCCAAAATGGTTCCTAGATCGCGTGATCAGAGGAGTAGTACCCCTGCAGTGAGTAATGTGAGCACTTCGAAGATATGTTATAACTGTAGTCGAGCGGGCCATACTGCGAAGAATTGTCGTTCACCGTTAGTCAGCTGTTTCGAGTGTGGCCAAGTGGGTCACCGATCCGTACATTGCGAGACGGTAGCTGAGAGGTTTGGGGATCGAGGTTGCGTCTCTGCTCCGAAAGGACACGGAGATGCCTAGTGTGGTTTTGAGGATTTCGTAGTCCGAATTATTTATGATTGCCCTTGTGGATCGTTTTGTGTTTATTCTCTGTTTTCTCGATCGTGCGTGTTTTCTTGTAACAAGTACTTTGTGTTTTGTGATTGTTTGGATAATTGACTTGATTGTATTATCTGTTTGATGACGCTTGTCATTTGTTGGTGTTATTGTATCCCTAACGGCGACGTTGTGTTGGTCGTCGTGGAGCGTGTTTTCACGACGTATGTCTCTTTGCGTTTCTTGCAGCGTTTCGCCGTTGGGCGCGAGTTTTCTATTTTTGTGTATCTCGTCGAGTTTTCCTGGCGGGTATATTCCTCCCCCTACTTGTTTTAAGTTTCGGGACGAAACTTCTTTTAAGGAGGGTAGAATGTAATATCCGCAATTTTCGATTTTCGGTAAATTTCTTTTTTTGGTCGGAGTCTGTTTTGACGGCTCGCTCATGACCGTTTCGTCATTCTGAAAATGATTAATTCTACACTTTTTGTCATCCGAGTTCGTTTCGGTGTTGTTTTGTTGAGTTCTGTGCTTTTTAACGACTTTTCCGCACTTGAGTTCGATTCTTGCGAATCTCGTCCAAATCATTGCTTCGAGTTTCGCAAGTCCGTTTAACGTTGTTATACGTGTTGTGAGCTTCGGTTTGATTATTCGTTGTCGTATGGTGATTTTCGGCGGTTGGGCCATTTTCGTAATTTCCCAAAGTTTGGGGTAATTACCTTCCGTTGTCGAATTTCGAGCCTTCGGTGGTCGGAATCGTGTGTTCTACTAGCTCTTAGATTCGTCTTTGTGAGTACTTCGTAACCGTATCTTCGGTTCGTATTCGAGCTCGGTTTCGGTGTCGTTTTGTTGAATTCAGGATTTCTAAACGACTTTTCTAAGTATGAGTTCGACTTTGTTAGATCACCATTAATGTTTGGTGACTCCAAAAATTATAAATCTTTGCAATTTTATCGAACATCGAGTTAGCTTTCCAATGGTTCAAACGGTGAGTCAATCGAGTCCCACGAGAGAGTTATGGTCGTTTCGATTTTGGCGATCACTTCCAGAGCCTTTCGGCCGATAGGGGGTCGATAGCTCTACCGGCATTCGGTATGGGTATCGGTTGGCCTATCGGCCGATAGGCTGGCCGATAGGTTCTCGCTGTGTTTCACTATATTACACGGGATCTGGGGGAAGGTTTTCATTTTCCTCTCCTCTCTTTTCTTCCTCTCGTTCTGGGCGATCCAGGAGCAACTCTTGGGCGATCTTAACATTTTCGGACTTGAAGAAATCATCCACTTCGAGTTTTGTTGTAGATTATCGATTTCTCCTTGAATCATTCATCCTAATCCAAGGTAATCTTCTAAGAACCCATTTTTGGGAGATTTTGGGGATTTTGGGTATTTTGTTCGATTTCGTCCGTTTAATCCGATTTAACTTAGGATTTTGATGGATTGATGATTATTTAGATGTATTATATCATTTCCCTTGTTATTCCATGGTTGGATCGTATCGATTCGTTGTTTGAGTTGAGTTCTTGACCGACGCCTTGAAGGTGTCCGGTAAAATGTCTTAGAAGGGTTTTCGGGCGTTCTACGATTATTCTTCCTCGTATGGTCGATGATTTATTGATTGTATGATGTTAGGGTCGTGTTTCTTATGAAGAAACCATGTTGAACCCTTTCGTTCGTCGTCGTCTTCCGTTTCGATAGCATTGGGCGTTTCGAAGCTTTCCGGTTGAGCCGTGTTCGTCGGAATACTTGCGTACCGATTTTGAGGCAAGTACCTTGTCCATACTTTTCTTGTTTCGCGGATATGATGATTGGTGATCGTCTTGGTTTGTTTGTTTGTTTGAAATGAGTTTTCAAAAGATTTGGTTAGCCTCGTTAAAGGCCTCTTTCAAAACCGTGTGTGTTTTGTGATTGGTGTGGTTCGAGAATAACTATGTGAATTCTATGTATATGCTTGGTGTTCATGTTGCACTTAGTATTGTGTGTGGACGTATATTATGTCATTTCGGTGCGTTGTGGATTGACGTGGTGTTTTACTAAGTGTTTGATGCCTCTGGGCGAATTGTTTGAATATCCTTGATGTGATATGTTATTTGTGTGAATGTGTGGATATGGTTGAAGGTCTACGGTGGCACATGGCATGTGATCATGTGGCCAGGATGCAACAAGTGATTGATCCAACCGTGGGAGCCTGAGATAATCTACGGTGGCACATGGCATGTGATCATGTGGCCAGGATGCAACAAGCGATTGATCCAACCGTGAGATGTGTGTGATTTGTTTCGCTAGCCAGCTCGGGAGGGTCCTTCGAGGCCTCGAGTGGGATGTCGGTGGCATCGTCCCGGTCCTAGGCGATGCGCGTGCGTGATTATGTTTCGTTGATTTTTCGTCCGTTGAGGACACGTGATGTTGGGCTTTGACCCTGTAAATTATTGGTGGTTTCCTATTTGCGAAAACAAAACATTTGAGGTCATGACCTATTGATTTTTGGAAAGAGAAGGATTCGATAATCCTAAAATTGTTTCTATTAAAACTCTCGATGGCATTTTAAACGGTTTTATAAATTGTTTCCCTTGATTTATGATCTATCGGTTTTGGAGTGTTTTACCCAAACTCTTGCCTCGGGAAGTACTTTTCTTTACGTTTGGATCTTTGAGGATTCCTAATTATTATTGTTCTTGGAACTTGTATTGTATGGCTCGTATTTTTGCACTTGTACTTGCACTAGCAAAACAGTGGAGTTTTGCTAACCCCCGAGTATTCGGGGGGTGGATGTCTATTTTTGCATTCAGGTTTTGGAGCATAGCACAGGGTCGGCACGAAGGATGATGAAAGATGAACGATACTAATCACACGAGGTTCCGTTGATGTCGTATTGGTCCAGTTGTATTTTCTTTTCCGCTGCGGTATCTTTTCCCCGTTGTACGGGAGTTTATTTTATTTTGACCCCTGCGTGGGTATGTGTTTGGGAATGAGTTGTATGTTATTATTGAAAGACCAAGTCGGTCTACTGAGTCATTTTAGCCTTAAAGGCGATGTTTAGACGTTTGATTTTAGTTATCAGCCTGGTAGATCCTCGAGGAGAGGGTCTACGGCGTGTAATATCCCTGAGTGGATTGGGGGTGTTACAAGTGGAACCAATAGCCACTCAGAAGGCGTACTCAACAGCATGCTCCACAAGCATATGATAAACGCCAGCAGTCATTCAGGAAGAAGGCTGTATCCAACCAACAAAGGCCCGTACGAAGATTTCTCAAGACATAGCGCCAGTAATCGGATACAGGAGCCCCGTTATTCATCAAGAAAGCAGGTGTCCGTGCAGTATCAACAACATTGTTGGGAATCCAACTGGAGACCCAGAAGGTAAGATGTTAGGCCAAAGAAAATGGTTCCACCTCCGAGACGACAATCGTACTGGAATAACAACTATAATTCTCGATTTTTCATGCATTACAATGATTACAACGACTACGTGTCTGCCCCACGTAGATATCGATATAATGGACCAAAAGTAGCCTACAACAAACAAATTGTTGCCCGGCAAATTTGGGTACCGAAAGGCACTATCACACCAGGACCCAAATTTACTTGATACCTATGCGTCGACATGAATCAGAAACGCTACAGCCAGAAATCCCTGTAAGTTTTTATGTTCTTACTCATTAAGTGAGGGGGAATGCTGTAAGACCCATGAATACAGTATCCAACGTTAATTATTTATACACTCAGAATCACAATACAAAGACCGTAGCGAACAAAGAACTAAGAATCCTACGGTGACGTGTGCAAAAATTAAGGGGAATACAAGATCGACCCATGAATACAGCATTAATCCTAACATTAATTGAATCCTGTACGTACCTTTTGAGGGGGAACACTATATTATCCGAGGATACAGTTTGTTGTTTAAAACAAATTTTATCGTATTATTACTGTAAGAACTCGTCTGCGAACAGTTCATAGGTTCAGTTGTACTCAACTAGATCAAATGTAAGATTGTGCCTGTGCGCCAATCATAAGTTTAAGATGTAATACACTTCCCTATTAGATGCTATCATGTTAGAACTTGCCTGCGAGCAGTTCACATTTCTTTTAGACTAAGTGCTGAAGACCAGATCATTTGACAGAAGATCAAGAAGTCTGCTCAAGACATTATCAGTGGAGATAAATATCTCTGCATCAAGTCTTCTCATAGTACCAACAATTGGTATCGAAAAAGAAGGGGAAATTGTTTTTAGAAGCTTTGGCATGGTCAAGGAATTTTGGAAAGAAGGTTTGGAAATTATCAAAAAGGGGGAAATTGTTGGGATAAATAATGATGTTTTGATAATTGCCAAACAACAAAGCTTGATACAGCAAGCCCTGTATCGAAAGCCGGTTGAAGTTGCAATCCTGTATCGAAGACCTGCCTCGAATCAGCATATAGTGAAGCTCTTCAGTACAGCAAGAAGTCTTGTAAAAAGCCAAGTATGGAAGCTGTCTCGAAACCTCAATACAGCACCCTTTCATACAGCACCTGACTATTCCAATATGGCTACAACATAAGTGGATACAGCATTCACATCGGAACAGGACTGAAGACCGCTTTAAAAGGAATCTTTAGTATTCACTAAAGTCAAGTACCGTTTGATAAAGAAGTATTTAAATACTGAAAGGATAAAGTATTTAAATACTGAAGCTGTCAGAGATCTTCAAATCCCGCAATATCCGGATCCTGGTCTATTCAAGTTGTCACGGAATCTTGCCCAACGGATCTATCTCAACGGATATAATATTCAGAAGACTATATATATCTCATAAGAGCGTTGAAGATCAGTAGTGATATACACCGAAGTTACCAAGTGAAAAAGCTATAATTATATACATCAGAGCAAAACATATCTCAGAAGCTTTCTGCAAGTTAAGATCCAAAGAGATATACAGTGCTCAACATCAAGAACAGTCATCATCAGCTCAAGAACTTCATATTCAAAGCTGCTGTTCTTACCCGGTTACCTACCTTTTTACCTCTGTGTAAAAACCGAGCTCTGTGTGAACTCAACAAGTTATTCTGACCTGTGTGGGACGAATAAGAGGACGAAGCTTTGGAACTGTGTGTGAAGAAGCTAGTCAAGAAGGAAGCTTTAACCAATCTGTGTGAACGGTTTAAAGCGACAGTCTTTGTATCTATCTGTGTGAACGATACAAGGATAGGTTTGATTATAGATACATAGTTGTGTACGCAGTATTTATAACAAACGTTTTACTCCTGTGTGGAGGACCAGTGGACATAGAGGGGTTTACCTCGAACCACTTAAATACTGTGTTATTTACCTTTCGCCGTTACTGTTTTCATAACTGTGATTTATTCAAGTATACACAACAAAACCCTGTACGCACCAAGCTAACAGGAGATCAAACCGAGTTGCTGTATCGACGGCAACTTACTGTATTAAGAAACTTCCGCTACGCACTCAGATTCGAAAACCATACAGCCTGTTGCTTAAACATTTCCCAAGCTGTATCGAGTATCATTGTAAAGGGGACCAACAGTGATGTATCTGGCACAGCTCGGGGGCTGGTCGGTCCGACGGAAGGAACCATTTGTGCCCATTGATTTGACTTTTGAGAGAAGGTGGATTAACAGATTTGAATCAGATTTTAAGTGTTCGGCAGCATGAGTGCATATATTGCAGATTTAGAATTCGGATGGATTGGAGATGATGGGAGAAAGGATAATTTATTTAAAAATTAAAGGTGGCTGCATGAATCTCGTGTTAAAAAAAAAAAAATTAATTTTCTCACCGACCGCACATGTTTGGTTCCTTTCATATTGTTTGAACTAAAGTTTTTCTAATTCTTTTTTTTTTTTGTGACGGGACGCAACAATATTTTTTTTGGTGCCTACTCGATAAATCATCAGGTGTGTTATAAAATCGGAATATTATAGAGAGATAATTTAGAGAGAATCGAGAATGATTCTCATGTGTGTTTTTCATTAATAACTGAAGTCCTATTTATAGGAAAACTTCAGATGACACAATCGTAATTACATAATTACATCAGGGGCATAATAGTCATTCATACTATATAAATACAAAGGGGTAATTGAAACGTCACTTTCATGGTATATTATAACACTCCCCCTTGAATGACTATTTATATAAATATCTCCTAAACTAGTTTGAAGAAAAACTCAATGGGAGAAAACTTTCAAACTGTTTGTATTGGAGCTTGTTGCAATCATATCATGTTACATCATAATGTTGGTAGGAAATCTATGTTGGATAAAACTTCAGTAATCTGTGATCTCATAAATTTGCACCCCCTTGATAGTTCTTGTATGAGTATTCTTGTGTCGTCTCAGTAAAACCTCGTGGGACAAAAACTGAGTGAATCTGTCATGTATATCATTCATTGTTGGGAGTATCCACATGTTGCCTCATTAAAATCTTGTCAAGAAAACTCAGTGGGAAAAACTTGATCGAAGGAAAAAGAGTACAACTACTCCTTCTATTTTCAAGCTTTGAGGAATAATCTTGATCTTTGTAGTGTTTCTCATTATGCCATGAATATGCCTCGTTAAAACCTTATTAGGGAAAAATCAATGGGAAAAATCCTAATTAAGGAAAAAGAGTACATTATTCATACTAATACGCTTTCCAGTTGCCTCGTTAAAAACCTTGCTAGGAAAAACCCAATGGGACAAAACCTCAGTCAAGGGAAAAAGAGTGCAACACGTATTTTATATAAATATGCCCCAGGCATTTCAATGATCCTCCAGGGATTATCATTTCAGTGCAGTTTGTAATATCGAACTCATATTCATTGCAATATAGTCCAAATTTCTTTTGGAGATTCCATATTGGTTGCGATTAAGCTGCCTCGTTAAAAACCTTGCTGGAAAGACCCAGTGGGATAAAACCTCAGTCAAGAAAAAGAGTACATCAGATAATTTTCTTTCATAACACCTTATTTTGAGTTACTGCACGCACTGATAATATGTTTAACATCTCCTGAGGAGTCACTTCCAGTAAGCCCATATATTATAATTTTATTATAAGGGCATATATTTTAATTTCAATGGATTTCAATATCCTCATTTGTTTCATGGATATCCTTATTTCATTCATGGATATCTTCATTTAATTGTTATCCACATCTCATGGATATCCTCGTTCTAATCATTTCTCATATCATTCATAGCGCTATATTGTGTCGACACATTTCAACATTTATTTCCCCATAGCGACATAACTTGTTGAGATATCTCATTATCAATCATCCATTGGGATTACATATTGTGGTTATGTGTATATACTTCACAAAAGTATATGCCTCCTTTTATCATTTGCTTTGATTTATATTCGGGGAATCATTATGTATTTATCAAAGCAGCTGTAGTTGGTACCAAAGATTAATAATCTATCATGCATCTTTGAACTTCAAGTTCATATAATTGCGAGGATATAGTGTGATGCATTTCACATATTTCCAACTACCAATACTCCCCCTCATGCTAAGAGATTTCTTGATGTTGGAACATTTTGTTCCATACATGCTTAATAGTGTTTTGATGATTAAAGTTGTTACACAAAACAAAACAAAACAACAAAAAAGCGAAGCAAATCAACGAAGGAAACGAAGTGCAAAAAGCTGGATTTATGCAAGCTTAACGTACGTAAAATGTTCCATATAGCGTACGTAATGCATGTAGATTAACGTACGTAAGCAAGGATGGCTAACGTACGTAATGGAATATTCAGAGTTCAAACCAGAAGAACGTTGGACGAGTCAAAGTTAAAAAGGCGGCAACGGATATATGACGTCAGCAATGACGTATCCATAGTGTACGTAATGGTGTTTTATTAACGTACGTAAAGGAGGAAACGAATGTTACTGGACTGAAACTGGACTAAGCTAACGTACGTAACACGGATGGAATAACGTACGTAACACGATCTAACGTACGTAATATGGGGGCCTTAACGTATGTAAGAGAGGCTCAGTGAGCTAACGGCTAGTTTGATGAAGAAGCCTATAAATACCACACCCTTGGTATTAATCCATGCAACAACTTCAAGCATTCAAGACATTGTTCTTATATTCATATACATTCTATTGTTGTTGTAATATTGAGCTTATATTGATAGTTTTAGTGCTTATACATTCAACACATAAACGAGAGGTAAAAGAAAAGATACGATTGGATTCGGTGTTATTAGGATCAAGGATCCGGCATTATTAGAATCGCAATCTATATTTTCGTGAGGTTTATCTAGTACTCATAGAAAGCTAGAGTGGTTGATTTCTTGTCCAATAGGAAAGGAAAACGGTTTAACTTGGACCGACACAAAGATAAGTGCGAGTGGTTTATCACGGACCAATTGAAGACGTGATTGTAACGGTAATCCCTCGACCGATAGAAGAGATGTGCAGAGGTTTATATCTTCAACCTATAGAAAAAGATATTGAGAGAGGACGTATGCTCGATTATAGCCGAACCTCTATAAATCCATGTGTCGTTTAATTTCCGCACTTTATAATTGCTTCCGCACAAACGGCGAATTATTCCGATTCCGTTTCAACAATTGGTATCGGAGCGGTACTCCTATAAGCGGCTTAACATCGAGGAGTCGATCCAAATGGCATTTCAATATGCTCCAGTCGAAGGTCTTGCTTTGAACCGACCTCCAATTTTTGCTGCCGCAAATTTCATGACATGAAAGAAAAAGATGTCAATATTCATCCGAGCGTATGACATCGAGATTTTGAAGATCGTTTGTCTTGGCCCGAAAGTTCCAATCAAACCTGACGGATCTCTTAAGAGTTTCGAAGAATATAATGATGAGGATTGGAAGAACGACCATCTAAATTGTAAGAATACTCAACTTCTATATTGTGCCTTAAATCCAGAAAAGGTCAATCGTATCTCATCGTGTGAAAGTGCTAAAAAGATATGAAAAATTCTTGAAATCACACACGAAGGGACAACTCAAGTCAAGGAGACGAAGATCAATATGCTTCTCCATGACTACGAGTTATTCATGATGAAAGGTGACGAGTCCATCACCAACATGCTCGACTGATTTTCGGTCATCACAAATGGACTTGCTTCGTTCGGTAAACCATTATCAAGTAGTGAGAAAGTCAAGAAAATCTTAAGACCGCTACCTGTTGAATGGGACGACACGGTTACGGCGATTATGGAATCGAAAGATCTCAATAATCTTGAATTTAGTGCCCTCGTTGGTTCACTAATAAATTACGAGATTGTCCTTAAATCTCGAAATGCAAAGCGGAAATCGAAGGAAAGATCGATAGCCTTGAAGGCTAAGATGTCAAAGAGAGAAGAAATTCTGGTGGATGATAGCGATGAAGAATCGGCATATTATGCCAAGAATATTAATAAGTTTCAAATCTTATTAAACCGGAGAAAGAAAGACATCTCAGGCGAATCTAAGAAATTCTACAACAGTTGTCAATTATGTGGTAAAACAGGCCACTTTGCTAAGAATTGCCGAGCTAAACCAAGAAGGAGGTTCTCGTTGCAATATGGAGCGATGAAGACGAAGATGATGATTTTACCAAACAAAATAATCTCGCTCTCATGGCACGAAGCTCATTCGACGTTAGCGACGTCGAAAGTCAGGTAAGTACATCCTCTCGTGACGAGATATTTGAAGCATTTGAATTACTGCATACCGATTTTCAAAATGCTTTATCCGAGATTAAATCCTTTAAATTTAAAAACAAATCGTTGGAAATTGAATATTCCAAAATTCTTGAAAAGGGAAAATTTGTCGAGATCGATCATTCTAAATGCCTTGAAAACGAAAATATTTTAAAGGATGGTCTTGTTAAAATTCAAACCGAGCTCAAAAATTTAACGAAGAAATTTTCTCTCGGAAACGAGAAATTTGAAAATATGCTCTCGGTTCAAAAGTTTACTTTAAATAAAAAGGGGTTAGGATTCAAATCTCGTTCTAAAAACGAATCCTTAAATTTAAAAATACCCCGTTGCGAAAAATATTTGAAAATCGGGCACCATATTTCAAACTGTAAAAGCCCAAGACGAACGATAAAAACTAAGAAAATTTGGATTCCTAAAGGAACTTTTATTCCAAATATCGTCTATGTTTCGAAAGAAAAACCAACTATCAGTTGGATCCCCAAAATTTAATTTGTATTTACTCAGGGGAGTAATAATTTTTCAAAGGGGAGATAATATTTTCAGGAGGAGTTTATACCCTATTCATGCATATAGTTATATTCAGCATTTGGTATCCCATATTTTTTATACATCAATTTGGTATTTATCACTTTATTGTCATTTATTACACTTTTTGATGAAAACAAAAAGGGGGAGAAAGGAGAAAAGAAAAAGAATGGGATTAACCCTGAAAGGGGGAGAAAATCGAAGAAAAGTCGAAAAGGGAAGTTGTTAAGAAAAATGAGGAAACGTCGAAAAGATGATGAAAATTTGAAAATTCGAAAAGAAAAAGAAAAGGAAAGAAGGAGTCGAAAAAGAAATGGGAGAAGAAACTAACGAAACGGACAAAGTCGAAAACTTTGGTCTGTACACATATACATATATTCGTATTTTTGCAGGTAAATCCCATTGACAAAGTGTTGTTTTGTAATCATCAAAAAAGGGAGATTGTTGGAACGTTTTGTTCCATACATGCTTAATAGTGTTTTGATGATTAAAGTTGTTACACAAAACGAAAAAACAAAAAGGCGAAGCAAATCAACGAAGGAAACGAAGTGCAAAAAGCTGGATTTATGCAAGCTTAACGTATGTAAAATGTTCCATATAGCGTACGTAATACATGGAGATTAACGTATGCAAGCAAAGATGGCTAACGTACGTAATGGAGTGTTCAGAGTTCAAACTAGAAGAACATTAGACGAGTCAAAGTCAAAAAGGCGGCAACGGATATATGACGTCAGCAATGACGTATCCATAGCATACGTAATGCTGTTTTATTACGTACGTAAAGGAGGAAACGAATGTTACTGGACTGAAACTGGACTAAGCTAACGTACGTAACACGGATGGAATAACGTACGTAACACGATCTAACGTACGTAATATGGGGGGCCTTAACGTACGTAAGAGAGGTTCAGGGAGCTAACGGCTAGTTTGATGAAGAAGCCTATAAATACCACACCATTGGTATTAACCCATACAACAACTTCAAGCATTCAAGACATTGTTCTGATATTCATATACATTCTATTGTTGTTGTAATATTGAGCTTATATTGATAGTTTGACTGTTTATACATCCAACACATACACGATAGGTAAAAGAAAAGATACGATTGGATTCAGTGTTATTAGGATCAAGGATCCGGCATTATTAGAATCGCAATCGATATCTTCGTGAGGTTTATCTAGTACCCATAGAAAGCTAGAGTGGTTGATTCCTTGTCCAATAGAAAAGGAAAACGGTTTAACTTGGACCGACACAAAGACAAGTACGAGTAGTTTATCACGGACCAATTGAAGATGTGATTGTAACGGTAATCCCTCGACCGATAGAAGAGAGGTGCACAGGTTTATATCTTCAACCTATAGAAAAAGATACCGAGAGAGAACGTAGGCTCGATTATAGCTGAACCTCTATAAATCCGTGTGTCGTTTAATTTCCGCACTTTATAAGTGCTTCCGCACAAACGGCGCATTATTCCGATTCTATTCCAACACTTGAGTACCAAACTCATATGCCAGTATCTCAGTATCCATCTTCAGTCAAGAAAGTTTATATATTATGTTCTCGATATTGGGAGGACTTCAAATAGTATGCCAATTGATATCCCACTTGTATGCGCATATCTTGATCCTTTCTGGAATCTATTCAAGTTTATTTGGGATATATTACTAGCTTAATCTGATCTGGAATATATGCTCAAACCATGAGCAAATCATCTCGTAAATTTCTGATTACGAGTCATATAAACATGTGACTATCTAGTGGATCCGTAATATCTAGGAGTTCACATGTAGAGAAAGTGGGCCCATACTCCTCCTTAATATATTCCAAATTTATTAGGGATTCATTCCCAATATTGGCTACTAGTGATATTAATCGAGAACAAATATTTGAAGACATGATGTGTCTGTATCACCATATAGATATTTTTGCCGGCATATCACATCATCTTTCGGTGCCATTATTGCACATCATTTTCAACATGGAGTCGCCGCTCCCACATGTCATATTATGTTCATTATTAAAATAGAACTGTAGTTCATATTTTTCTGGATATGAACTATTCGAACGCGAAGTCAAATCTCATACGCGTAATTCCAATCTATAAATAGATTATCATTGTATTCACAATCACCCGTACCGAGGGTTTGAATATCATAATGGATTCAATGCTTTCGAATCTTCATAAATATTATCCATCTCTTCCAGTGAATATCATAAAAAGAATTCATCAAGCTCGACTCGAAAGTTTAAGGGTGCTAATGAGAAATGGCATCCCAGAAGATATTCGATGGTTGATCGAAGCACAAGTTCGACTATCTGGCGAATTTTCAAATTCATTTAAGTACATGCCAGGTACATGTAAGAGTAGTTTTGCAAAGAAACAGAGAGCAAAAAGATTAGATGGGTGCTATAAATGTGCTCGGTGGGCATGTGACACATGATGCAAATATGTGGGGTTTGTATCCAAAAATCGAGAAGATAAAATAGCATTTATCAAAGATGGATTGAGTAAGGAATCTATGGATCATGATATCTAATAGATTATTGATACACATCTAAGTGGATACGTTCATCATGTACTAATGGCTCTGTGGATACAATTTAAGGATGCACGGGAATGTTATAGTCATGAAAAACTAGTCTCAAAAGATCCAGTTTGTAAGTTCGTTCTTTTGATATAAGGTAAATAGCAAAATAATGCAAGTTGATGAATATTGTTTTCCAATATTTAAATTTCTCAGCTGTCAATCGATAATGTCATTTTCATTGAAAAAATATAATATCTAATCTTTTATTTTCTTTTGCAGTTTTGTCAAAAAGAAAATAGTAAAAGTAATGACTTATACGCCGCTCCTTTTTCAATGAAAATAGTGAAGTCATTTGTCGTTTAGTAAGAAGTTCGTTCTTTAAACTTGGGATCCATAAATCAGAAAATGTATCTCTCATAAAAGTATTTTGAAAGTCTAGTGTAGAAAGATGGAGTTCTCAGAATCCTCATATAGATCTCATCCAATTAAAACTATATATATTTTAGGTGGATCTAAACTGATAGGTCATATCCAGCATATAGATATGGCATATCAATTCGTAAAAGAATTAGGAAAACACAAAATCGATATATTGTATGGTGGGAGTAATTATAGATTTTTGGGTTATCTTTTAGAGGGTGCACAAAATGGGAGAATAATAGTAACAAGTGTCTTACACTTTCCCACAGTTAGAACCAGTAGTATAGGGGGTTCAACTGGGTTGATGCTTCAAGCACAGTCTGTGCATGATAGTTTGATGTATGTGGTGGATAATAGTGATGCCTTTATTGTTCTTCCAGGTGGCTATGGCACACTCAATGAGGTATTCAACATCACGTCATGGGCTGAGCGAGACTTCCATACCAAACCTATAGGTTTGTTGAATATTAATAATTTCTTCAGCGATTTGCTTGCCTTTCTGGATCAAGGAGTAGACACAAGTTTATATCTCAGCCATCACGAGATATAGTAATATGTGCTGACACTGTTACTGATCTACTTTTAAAGTTTCAGGCATATATTTCAGTTAAGAATTTGGAAGTCAAAGCTCATCAGCCGCAGACTATCACCCCTGCCCTGATGGCGGGGGTGGCCTAGTTACGGAGTTTTATACTCTCGAGACGCACCCCTCCTTTTGGGGTTTCATATGTATTTTCTTTTTGTGTTTCATATTGTCGAGTGTTTACTGCCTTTCACTTAGTTTCGATATTTTCACTTCGACTGTTGTGTGCTTCTTCCAGCAATAATAAGATCATCTTTTGCTTTTATGGAAATACATTATTCTCACGAATATGTGATATATGCCTCTCTATAAATATGGTCATATCAATATGATTTCAATCCCACCATGTGATATATTCAACATGGACTTATTGAGCAATTATTTTTCAGTGATAGCTATTCATATCAATTGTCAGATGATCCCACCATGCTGCATATTTGCATGGAATTTTCTTTAATTAATCAGTGATAGCATATGGTATCACTTGCTCAATTTTATCCATTCGTGTTTAATAATTATGGAGATGAGATATTATTTCCATCAACTGCTTCTTCTTCGAGAGCATGATTTGAATCATTGATCAACTACTTCTTCAGAGTAAGATTTATTTTTATCAACTGCTTTTTCGAGAGCAGGATTTAGATAATCGATCGACTACTTCTTCAGAGTAGGATTTATTCTTGTCAACTGCTTATTTGGGAGCAGGATTTATGAACTTTCATGTGGTATAACCAACCACGATGGTGATATATAAAATATAAATTGCATAAGTAAAACCATCCATCTTGTGATAATTGAACTCATCACATGGGAGGTATTATAATTACAGAAAATAAAATTCGATAAATGTGTGGTTTCAAACCACCACTTTGAGATAAATAAGAGATAAAAATTAAACTGCAAAAATAATTAACTGCTTCTACCAAAGCAGGATCGTCCAATCACTTTCTCAAAGTAAAATCATGTGGTATTAGGTTGGATCATTAGAAGGTTATCAATCAACGTCAATTGCCGGCGTCAGTGCCGATGGTATTAGAATTTTCCCGTGACATCATACATACCACTTTGTAAAATTTTCATAATATAAGAATTAAAATCACATATCAATATTGGTATCAAATTGAAGCTCTCGTGAAATGGATCACGATGGTATCAAGAAAAATTAATTCTGATAGCATATGTATCTTATATGTAAGAAAAACAAATGTATGATTCAATAAATTAAAAGAATATTTTATTCTTTTATTATTTTATCAAATTTTCTTGTCAGTCTCCGCGACCCAAGAGGATGAATTGGTTTCAAATTATGATTTGTTTTTTTTATTTCTTTTGCTTTTGCGGACAAGCTGCTGCTTTGTGTGCTGTCCTCTTACTTTTTTTTTAATTATTTTTTCTTGTCTTCTTTATTTATTCTTTTCAGCGGTAGCTACAAACTTTCAAAGAAAGAGGGCTTCTTCTCCGTTCTTTTTTTATTAAAACATAGACACACACATATTGATATATACAGTACCTTGTGGTTGTAAACAATTGTCGCCGGTCAACAGCTCCACTGCCGCCATCAAAAAAAATCCGCCAACGTAGCCTCCGACGGCGTCACCATAGCAGCGACGAGGCTCCTCTGTATAGTCACGTTCAACATTCAACGTTGATCCGGATCGGATCTCCATGTATAACTCAAATTGTTATTCAGGTGTAGCCGACCCTGATTGATCCACCGACGAACAAGGCGAGAAGCTGCTGAAGAAGCCTGAAAAAAGCTTCTAGATTTTCTGTTCTCAATCAACACCTTCCCCCCGATGAGATGATTAACTGGAAGAGGATTGGGTCTTGAAAATAGTAACGACCAGCCGGGTTTGTTTACTTTATTAAACTAACACGAGGAAGAATGCGCAGATGGTGTATGTTAGTAGAACCGCCGCATGGAGATGGAGGCTGAGGAGCGGCGGGTGCGTCTCGTTCTTAATCATCATATTCATATTGATGATTTCCTGAGTTTTGTGAAAACATAAATCTGTACGGCAAACAAGTGATAGCCATGGTTTAGTTTCATAATTGATGTGTGAAGCTAGTACGTATGTTGGATCAAAATAATGGAAGATTTTTGTAATTTAGATCAAGAATTCCTTGTAGAGAAGTTGTGAGATTTGTTGTAATAATTAGATTTCTGATACGGGGGATCATCTATAAGATGCAACTGTAGAGCGTACTCTCATCATATTACTCAAATGGTTAGAGTCGTGCTGATAACGTGTTATAAAATCGGAATATTATAGAGAGAGAATTTAGAGAGAACCGAGAATGATTCTCAGGTGTGTTTTTCATTAATAACTGAAGTCCTATTATAGGAAAACTTCAGATGGCACAATCGTAATTACATAATTACATCAGGGGCATAATAGTCATTCATACTATATAAAAATAAATGGGTAATTGAAACGCCACTTTCATGGTATATTATAACAAGGTGAACATAATAATCTGCAAATAAGGTTAATTAATTTAATTGCAGTAGACAAGTCAGGTGTAACTGACTCAATTGAAAAGTGTACATTAGTTTGAATACTGACGTATTAAATACTTATAAATTTGATTACCTGGATGGTACGTTTGGATACATTACCTAAAATTATACATTTAAATACTTACAAGTAGCATTCATTACATAATATATTTCATCTGAATACTAGTTCAAATAGCAATTTTTATTATTAATTTTGTATTATAATATTTTTATAATGGTTTTATAAAATATACTCCCCCGGTCCCTTAAGTATATGCACTTTTTACCATTTTCGTTTGTCCCCAAAGTAGTCACACTCCATTTTTAGAAAAATTATTTTACCCTTTCTTTCTATAAAGTCATTTTCTCTCTCCACTCAACACACCACTTCCTTCTATAGAGTCATACTCTCTCTCTCTCCCCCTCTCTCTCTCTCTCTTTCTCTCTCTCTCTCTCTCCACTTTTATTAAAACCTGCGTCACTCACCTAAGTGCGGAAGTGCCAATACTTAAGGGATGGAGGGAGTATTAGATAATATAATTTGATCTACTTATTTTATCTAATAGTGTAACATAAGTAAGATAAATTTTTGGTCTCCAAAAGTAGCGAACCTGAACCGGTCGCTTCTGTAACACCCCCAAAACCGTATGGGAATATTACACGCCGTAGACCCTTTCCACAAGGATCTACCAGGCTAAACATCCATAAACAACCAAATGCTTGCCCGGCCAGGGTCAAACAATATAATAATACAGACCGTTAAGGTCACTTACACATAAACACACAGACCGATGAGGTCACACAACTCTATCAACAGAACTCACTAACAACATTATCCACACAGGGGTCGAAACACAATACAGTGGAAGACTGAATCAACTCTAACAATACAACAAAACTCTACCAACTCTCGACTCTTGATTAGTATCGCAGATCGTCATCCCCTTGTGTCAATCCTGTGACTGCTCCCCTGAACCTGCATGTACCTGGACGCAGAACAGACATCCACCCTCTGATTACTCGGGGGTTAGTAAAACTCCACTGTTTTACTAGTGCAAGTATAAAACGATACGAAATGCAATAAGTAAATATCAACTACGAATTTAATACGGAAATCAATTATCAAAATGTTCCCGAGAAGTTTTAGAATTTCGAACTCAAGCAAGAGATATTTGAAAAGGAACACATCATCTCGGGGATTTTTAAAGCAGAAATTCTTTTGGACCTCGAGTCCCAATTTACAAAACCTTTTCGTAAACATTAGGGCCTTAGCCCGATTCTCGTTTCAAATCACACTAGATAATATATCATTATGAGTCCGAGACCCATATTTAAAATATTACCCAAACAATCACTGCTACACGGTCATTGTTCGTACACATCATGTACCGAACTCTGGAGGCCTCGACGGACCTTACCCGGACCACACACGCTGTTCGTACACATCATGTACTGAACTCCGGAGGCCTCAACGGACCCTACCCGGCCACAAATATCGTTCGTACACATCATGTACCGAACTCCAGAGGTCTCGTCAGACCCTACCTGAATCACACACCTTGTTCGTACACATCATGTACCGAACTCCAGAGGCCTCGTCAGACCCTACCTGGGACACACACACACACATCGACACGACAAAACTCATAATCATCAAATGTCAAGTCATTCCACATTACACCGAAATGTACAATCAAGTATGTAAACCAAAACAACACAAATATCATGATCATCACAACAACTCGACAATGACCAACCACACCCGGCACAAACTTAGATGATTTGCACATCCAACACAATTCCACGATGTTAATTAAGTGAAGGTATTATCGTTACCGTCAATCGTTCATAATAATCAATTCATACGAAGCATATTCGCTAAGATAAATTAAGTCATCATAACCATAACACAACGTCCCTATTCACAAGATACAATTCGTATAATAAAATACTTGCCTCGATAGTCGGCACCCGAATATTCCTACAAATACGGCACAACCCGGAAAACCCCGAACACCTACAATCCTCCGTGAAATCCAACGGAAACACGGTTACTATGAGAATAACAATTGAAAACAAAGGAAAACACGGTCAAGAATTGAAGGGAATTCTTTGAGACATTTAATCGGATACTAAATGTTCAAGGTTCCTTAGAAAACCAAAAATCCCGATTGGATTCCAACAAACTCGAAATACGGATATACAATCCGTAGAACACGTCCAAAACAACGTTTATACAACAACTAATTGATTAGAAACGGATTGGAATCGAAATCAAAAGGAAAATCCCTAAAATCTTCAAAAACAAGGGTTCAAGCCAAAATACCTCGATTTGGACGAAGAACACGGATTAGATGATGATATAATCAACACAAGCCTTCCAAAAATGATGTTCTATGAAGTTCCCGATCAAAAACCCTTAAATTCCGTCGAAGGGTCGCGAAAAACGAAGAAAAAATGGAAAATGGCCGAGAGATCCACGTCCAGGCCTTTAAATAGCCGACCATGGTCGATCACTTACGGCCGTAACCGGCGGGGCCTTACGGCCGTAACTCGGCACTTACGGTCGTACCCGGCAGGCCCTTACGGCCGTAACCGGCATTCGTCCGGAAGGTGCGTGGCACCCGTACAGCCGTAACTCTCGGCCCTTATGGCCGTAACCGGCATTCGTTAGGCCATGCCTGCCGATCACTTACGGCCGTAACTCGGCCAGGCCAGTACCTGCTGCGGCCGTCTCGGTCGTGGCCACTCCGACGGTCCGAACGACCCCGAAACCCGAACCTGAATATGAATCGAAAATACGGTTACGAAGTACTCACAAAGACGAACCCAAGCGCTAAGAGAACACACGATTCAGACCACCCGAAGGCTCAAAATTCGACAACGGAAAGTAATTACCCCAAACTTTGGGAAATTACGAAAATAGCCCAAAACGTCCGAAAATCACGATACGTGATCGAATAACCAAACCGAAGTTCACAACACGTCTAACAAAGTTAAACGGACTTACGGGAAACTCGAAACAGCAGTTTCCAACGAGATTCGCAAGAATCGAACTCAAGTGCGGAAAAGTCGCCAAAAAGCACGGAACTCAATAAAACGACACCAAAACGAACTCGGATGACAAAAAGTGCAGAATTAATCATTCTCGGAATGACGAAACGGTCATGAGCGAGTCGTCAAAATGGACTTTTGCCAAAAAAAAAGAAATTACTGGAAATCATAATTACGGGTATTACATTCTACCCTCCTTAAAAGAAGTTTCGTCCCGAAACTTAAAACAAGTAGGGAGAAGGAATATCCCCACCAGGAAAACTCAACGAGATACACAAAAACCGAAAACTCGCGCCCTACGATGAATTGCTGCAAGAAACGCAAAGACACATACGACGTGAAAACACGCTCCACGACGACCAACACAACGCCACCGATAGAGACATAATAAAACCAACAAGTGACAAGCGTCATCAAACTGATAATACAGCCAAGTCGATTATTCGAACAATCATAAAACACAAAGCACCCATTACAAGGAAACACGCACAATCAAGAAAACAGAAATAAACACACAAACGATCCACAAGGACAACCACAAACAATTCGGACTACGCCGAAGTCCTCAAAAACTACACTAGGCATTTCTGTGTCCTTTCGGAGCAGAGACGCAACCTCAATCCCCAAATCTCTCAACTACCGTCTCACAATGCACGACTCGGTGACCCACTTGGCCACACTCGAAACAGTTGACTAACGGTGAATGACAATTCTTCGCAGTACGAGATCAGGCAACAACAGTCAGACAACCCCGATCGAACAAGAACGATCGAACAACAACGACCGAACAACAATGATCGTACAACAACGATCAAACAACAATGATCGAATGACAACAGTCGAACAATAACTCCGAAGTTACCACTTCAACTCCAGACATTAAAAGAACTGGTAGAAAGTGAAAGACGTTACTTCCAAACAAGGTTCACAAGAATCGAACCGAACTCGGAAAGGTCACGATGATAATTGAAACAAGGTCACAACCAGTTCGAACGATGACAACTGAGACATCAAACAAGTTTAAAAAGTATCGACGAACATGTGCAAGTCGATAGAATTTAGAAGGAGAAACTGCAGAAGTCAAATATAGTACGGGTATTACATCCGACCTCTTATAAAAGACATGTCGTCCTCGCAACTCACAACAACGGAAACAAGGTCACAACACAAAAAGCATCCGACAGGAAAATCTCCCATGGGTCTCTCAGAGCTGATCCTGATATCTGTGCTGAAGCGCGAACTCCAAAAATCTCAGTACCCAATTCGCAAAACTGAATTCGGTGTTCCTCGAGTCCGCACTTGAAACGCATTACTGACGAGAAGGACAATTTACACGTGCATGCCCCGATACATCACGGTTGAAACACCTCGGCTCGATACAATGGGGCATAACGTCGCAAAAAAATATAGCGGAGATGCCAACTCAGCACAACAAAGAATCATAACACATATCATATACAACGATTACCATCGTAAAGTAATACACACACAAACACTACAACAACGACGGTATCGTTCGGCGACCTCAACGGCCCGAACGATAACCAGCACATAATTACAAACATTATGAAACAATCACACATGTACACAAACCTACAAACCCAAGCTTCAACAGCTCACACTCGTGCGACAACACGCAAATCACCACGATGCGATAAACAGTAAACACCAGTTCACACCTCTCACATAGGGCTAGTACAACAAATGCGTGGCAACGCCTCGACGTTCATGCCACCAATTCGATCATACTCGGGAGCAAACATCATAACGACAATGCGAACATCATACATACATACCCAGTCCTCAAACGGGAATGGATAGGTTTTAAAAACGAAAACCTCCTTTTGAAAATAATTTAGAAAAACACCGGTTGATCTTGAGTATCACCTTTCAAAAAAGTACAAACGTGAAACATCGTTATCGAGACTGTGGAGAACCATTTCGCATTTGATAAAAATGAGGACACTTTCTCTTAGTGAAAAACTTTCAGAATAACACAACCACCCAAACATCACAACGTCAACATAGGACGATAAATAGCTGCACGATAAAACATCAACTCCAAGTCATCACACAAGTGCACGAACTAACACTGTAATTTAAGAACTTCATTAAAAAAATAATTCACACAGTCACATCAACAGAGATGTTTGGATTTTACCAAATCAAACATAGTCAAAACCACACATGTATCGTAGGGATCAAACATTAGCAACAAAAATAAAATATTTTTGGGGTATTATTCAAATGATAAAATTTTAAAATTCTTAAGTTTGAAAAATTTGGTGAAATGAAATTTTTGAAAACACTTTTAATACATCGGTCGTCCAATCAAAACCATGTATCTCAACATTTAGAGAACACTAAAATATTCTCCGGCGAGCACAACACCACCACAAACTTATCACAACCACTTAGCCCCAACACGTGGACATATAAAGTTCAAAATTCCGAAAACCAAAAATCGTTCTGTAAAATAAAATTTTTCCAAAATCCTTTAGTTCATAACAAAAACGACGGTAATATTTTACAATGTCCGAAGTACTTCAAAACATATTTTTCAAATACCTTCTGATTATGTCATTTGAAAATACACGACCCATTTGTCAAAATTTAACAAATTTTAAAAATCCATATAAACCGTGGTTTGACCGCACCACCAAAATATTTTCCAAAAATCGATTTTTACAAAAATTCTCAAATTGTAAAGTCCTTCAGAAAACATTCTCAAACTTACCCATAGCGGACAAAAATTACAACATTCCAAAAATAGTCGAATTTAAAACCACATACTCAAATGGCAACCAGGGTCGCCAATTCAATCAAATGCATCTCGTGGTATCAAGTTTAAACACACAGCAAAATCATTCATCGGAGTTTCTCAAAAACTCTACCGTCGGTACCTTTCGAAACCCATCAAGGTTTACAACTTTCACAACCTACCACTCCACCCGGTGGTTCAAAGATAAAACAATAACGTGTCCAGTTCTATGCACATACTATGTGCCACGATTATTAAACACAACTATATTACACAATACTGTGTAAATAATATTATGCACCGCAATTAACTCACTAAGATAAAATCGAGATACACAGGTATTACGCATAAAGGAGGAGACTTACATCCACAGGTCGCACGGAGGTGACGGTCGCCTACGATACTAATCTCGTCCGACAACATAACCGACACGTTGTGACTACGCACAACTCAACTTGTCACCTGACGAATCGAACGACAAGACAACACATTACTCGACAAATCACGACTCGACTCGACCCGACAGCCTAGATTTCCACAACCTAAGCTTCGATACCATAAATGTAATACCCCCAAAACCGTATGGGAATATTATGATAACACTCACTTTTACACATATATTTACATCGATTTTCCGGGTTTTAAGATCCTAAAATGTGTAGAACTGTGTCGTTTGTACTCGTATTATGTTTATTGGACTCGATCACGCTTGGGTACGTTTTATTGATTTTATAGGTACTTTATGGACATAAATCAAGCAAGAACGAAGTCTCCAACCCCAATACATATCAAGCAATGCGGAAACGAGAGATCGGGCTTAAAAAGGAGTCAAAACGGTGTCAAAACGAGTCAACACGAGCCCGGACGTGTCAATCGACACGGGCCGTGTCATTACCCCGGCAACGGCGCCAAAAACTTATTCGCTATAATTTTAAACAATCCGCAAGTGTACGGAAAATATGTAGAAAGCGGCGAGCAAGGTCGTATTCTACAGAGACTAAATATTTTTATTGTGTTGAGTATTAGATTATAGTGTTCTCGACTTTATCTAGACGATCGAAAGGTAAAATGGACGATTAATGAAATAACATACAATAATCACAATAAATTAAAACGATTGAAAATATCCGAATGGAAGCGAATTGCAAGAGTTTAGAAAGGTAGATTCCAAGGCTAGGTTTCCGTTGATTACTAAATTTAGTCGGGATTGGTTTCAAAAGTTCTAAGTGTGTTTCCAAAATGATAATCACAATAATATTCTAAAGTCCCTCTCGAGATGCATTAAAACGTTGATTAAACAACTTATAACAACGTCTCCGTTTACTATAAATTATCTAACTCCAAAATGTTCATAAGATTTAGATATCATCATAGTTCATCACCGATTTCTCAATCTCGTAATTTACTACGTCAAATACTCGAAACCTATTAATGCCCTCTTCTCTCGAATTATGAGCAATTAAGTTTAACATGTAAAAACATTGATCAAGTGTCTAAACATGAATCAAACCAAGTATTTGATAAAGAAATCACACTAGGTAAATATAATTATCAATCCCTCAAAATCATAGTAAATCAACGTACTCCCATGCCCGGAATCTAAAGAGTTTAGCCGGACATGGAATTGAAAGGAAGATAGATAATCATCATGTTCATGCTAATAAAAACAACAAAATGAAGAAAAGATAGGAATAAGATAAAACTCGTGGTGTGTCTTGATCGATCCCGGTTGAAACCTTCAAATGTTCTTGAAGTGTTCTTCAAGAATTTCTTCAAAACCTCTTCTTTTTGGAATGAAAGTCACTTGATCTTTTGTTATTCTCTCTCTCTAATCTCCCAATTTTCAGCATATCTCTTATCATGCCCCATATATCCCTTTTATAAAGATAAAACATTCACTTTTTCCACACAAATCTTTCAAAAATGTCAAAAGGTGATATTTCCACCGAAAAGTGACACGGCCCGTGTCAAATGACACGGCCCGTGTCAAATGACACGGCCCGTGTCATAGTATGCTCAAAAGCCCAAAAACCTGCTGGACAGGGAACTCGACCGTGTCAAATGACACGGCCAAGCAAATGACACGACCGTGTCAAATGACACGGCCCGTGTCATACTCGTCAAAATAAGTAAGAAAGGCCTGGCAGATAGACCCGACCGTGTCGATATGGCACGACCGGGATAATGACACAGCCCGTGTCGATTGACACGGCCGTGTCATTTGCTCGGCCGTGTCATTTGACACGGTCGAGTTCCCTGTCCAGCAGGTTTTTGGGCTTTTGAGCATACTATGACACGGGCCGTGTCACTTTTCGGTGGAAATATCACCTTTTGACATTTTTGAAAGATTTGTTTGGAAAAAGTGAATGTTTTATCTTTATAAAAGGGATATATGGGGCATGATAAGAGATATGCTGAAAATTAGGAGATTAGAGAGAGAGAATAACAAAAGATCAAGTGACTTTCATTCCAAAAAGAAGAGGTTTTGAAGAAATTCTTGAAGAACACTTCAAGAACATTTGAAGGTTTCAACCGGGATCGATCAAGACACACCACGAGTTTTATCTTCTTCCTATATTTTCTTCATTTTGTTGTTTTTATTAGCATGAACATGATGATTATCTATCTTCCTTTCAATTCCATGTCCAGCTAAACTCTTTAGATTCCGGGCATGGGAGTACGTTGATTTACTATGATTTTGAGGGATTGATAATTATATTTACCTAGTGTGATTTCTTTATCAAATACTTGGTTTGATTCATGTTTAGACACTTGATCAATGTTTTTACATGTTAAACTTAATTGCTCATAATTCGAGAGAAGAGGGCATTAATAGGTTTCGAGTATTTGACGTAGTAAATTACGAGATTGAGAAATCGGTGATGAACTATGATGATATCTAAATCTTATGAACATTTTGGAGTTAGATAATTTATAGTAAACGGAGACGTTGTTATAAGTTGTTTAATCTACATTTTAATGCATCTCGATAGGGACTTTAGAATATTATTGTGATTATCATTTTGGAAACACACTTAGAACTTTTGAAACCAATCCCGACTAAATTTAGTAATCAACGGAAACCTAGCCTTGGAATCTACCTTTCTAAACTCTTGCAATTCGCTTCCATTCGGATATTTTCAATCGTTTTAATTTATTGTGGTTATTGTATGTTATTTCATTAATCGTCCATTTTACCTTTCGATCGTCTAGATAAAGTCGAGAACACTATAATCTAATACTCAACACAATAAAAATATTTAGTCTTTGTGGAATACGACCTTGCTCGCCGCTTTCTACATATTTTCCGTACACTTGCGGATTGTTTAAAATTATAGCGAACAAGTTTTTGGCGCCGTTGCCGGGGTAATGACACGGCCCGTGTCGATTGACATGGCCGGGCTCGTGTTGACTCGTTTTGACACCGTTTTGACTCCTTTTTAAGCCCGATCTCTTGTTTCCGCATTGCTTGATATGTATTGGGGTTGGAGACTTCGTTCTTGCTTGATTTATGTCCATAAAGTACCTATAAAATCAATAAAACGTACCCAAGCGTGATCGAGTCCAATAAACATAATACGAGTACAAACGACACAGTTCTACACATTTTAGGATCTTAAAACCCGTAAAATCGATGTAAATATATGTATAAAAGTGAGTGTTATCAAAATCCCCCAAACTTAAACGTTGATCGTCCCGAGCAATGCACTTTAAAATAACCACTCTTAAGGGAACTCGTCCCTCAACATACCTCAAAGGATCATTTTGAAAATTTATCAATACGCCTCAAGAAATAAATAAGTCGAGTTCTATAAAGTATTCAAATCTCGGGGGTGCATCCTTAACATCATAGCTAATACTTGAATAATACGAACCTCGCCGGTCAAGTGTATTCTCTCACTCTCAAAGTGTATAAAGGGATAAGTAACGCTCAAAATTCATTCAATGAAATAAGAATCCCCATAGGCTTGCCAATCGTCTACATCTCTACCACTAGTTGTGCATACAAATTTAGTGAATCAAAAAGGACTTTAATGGTTGTAATGTAGGCTTTTTGGTCGGGGTAGGATACATATGGCTTAAAGTGACTTGACTTGAGCAAATTAGAACAATATCTCCTCAATCACTTCGCTCAATTAGAAGCTCAATAATCCCTTAGGATTTTGTTTCTTTCAACCCCTTGATTTGAATATCATGGCACTAAGCAATTTTGAAAGTGAAAATCACAACCTTATTCCTCCTTATTGCTCCATACATCTTGTTTCTTTTGTGTCCACCATTTTTTTTTCTTTTTGTGGTGGACAACATCATCATTAAATCACACCAATCCTCCTTCAAATTTATTTTGATAATTCATTGCATTTTGAACCAACAATCTTCCCAATTGCTACCACATCTTTTCATTCTTTTGCCAATTTGTTCTAAATAGCTCAAGTATAGGGACAAAAGTTTATAATGAAACGGAAAGCTCATAATGTGGTTAACAAGAAATAGGCTTTAAGCTCAATCGGGCTAACTAGGGAAACAAATTTTTCGGGTTGGCCAAAAGGTTTGAAAGGTTGTCAAATAAAACTTTGCCTTAAATCATTTTCACTAATTTGCAAGCACACTTGTAGTTTCGAATAAGATACCAGGGCAAGTTCTAGAGTCTTAAAACATGAATGGAACACTCGACAATGAAACTTGCATATTTAATGATGCACGAAGGCTCAAAAGCTCACAAGTTAGATTTGTTCATATATCCAAGAGATTAGGCTATTTATTCAATTTCACACCCTTTTGATTATTCTACAATTTTTCCTCTTCAAATTATCCTCGATTTGTATATCAAAATAACAAAATAAATCCCGAGGCATCCAAGACAAGAGTTCATTCTTACGAGTTTCATTAAAGTTCATCATCATCAAAACACACCAAGTTCGAAATAAAACACACCAAAAAAAAAATCAAACCAAAACATAAAATAAAATCCAAACACACCAAAGAAAAATCAAACAAACAATGTAGGTATTTCTTGACCCAATATATTACACGCCGTAGACCCTTTCCACAAGGATCTACCAGGCTAAACATCCATAAACAACCAAATGCTTGCCCGGCCAGGGTCAAACAATATAATAATACAGACCGTTAAGGTCACTTACACATAAACACACAGACCGATGAGGTCACACAACTCTATCAACAGAACTGACTAACAACATTACCCACACAGGGATCGAAACACAATACAGCGGAAGACTGAATCAACTCTAACAATACAACCAAACTCTACCAACTCTCGACTCTTGATTAGTATCGCAGCTCGTCATCCCCTTATGTCGATCCTGTGACTGCTCTCCTGAACCTGCATTTACCTAGACGCAGAACAGACATCCACCCCCCGATTACTCGGGGGTTAGTAAAACTCCACTATTCTACTAGTGCAAGTATAAAACGATACGAAATGCAACAAGTAAATATCAACTACGAATTTAATACGGAAATTAATTATCAAAATGTTCCCGAGAAGTTTTAGAATTTCGAACTCAAGCAAGAGATATTTGAAAAGGAACACATCATCTCGGGGATTTTTAAAGCAGAAATTCTTTTGGACCTCGAGTCCCAATTTACAAAACCTTTTCGTAAACATTAGGGCCTTAGCCCGATTCTCGTTTCAAATCACACTAGATAATATATCATTATGAGTCCGAGACCCATATTTAAAATATTACCCAAACAATCACTGCTACACGGTCATTGTTCGTACACATCATGTACCGAACTCTGGAGGCCTCGACGGACCTTACCCGGACCACACACGCTGTTCGTACACATCATGTACCGAACTCCAGAGGCCTCAACGGACCCTACCCGGCCACAAACATCGTTCGTACACATCATGTACCGAACTCCAGAGGTCTCGTCAGACCCTACCTGAATCACACACCTTGTTCGTACACATCATGTACCGAACTCCAGAGGTCTCGTCAGACCCTACCTGGAACACACACACACACACATCGACACGGCACAACTCATAATCATCAAATGTCAAGTCATTCCACATTACACCGAAATGTACAATCAAGTATGTAAACCAAAACAACACAAATATCATGATCATCACAACAACTCGACAATGACCAACCACACCCGGCACAAACTTAGATGATTTGCACATCCAACACAATTCCACGATGTTAATTAAGTGAAGGTATTATCGTTACCGTCAATCGTTCATAATAATCAATTCATACGAAGCATATTCGCTAAGATAAATCAATTCATCATAACCATAACACAACGTCCCTATTCACAAGATACAATTCGTATAATAAAATACTTGCCTCGATAGTCGGCACCCGAATATTCCTACGAATACGGCACAACCCGGAAAACCCCGAACACCTACAATCCTCCGTGAAATCCAACGGAAACACGGTTACTATGAGAATAACAATTGAAAACAAAGGAAAACACGGTCAAGAATTGAAGGGAATTCTTTGAGACATTTAATCGGATACTAAATGTTCAAGGTTCTTTAGAAAACCAAAAATCCTGATTGGATTCCAACGAACTCGAAATACGGATATACAATCCGTAGAACACGTCCAAAACAACGTTTATACAACAACTAATTGATTAGAAACGGATTGGAATCGAAATCAAAAGGAAAATCCCTAAAATCTTCAAAAACAAGGGTTCAAGCCAAAATACCTCGATTTGGATGAAGAACACGGATTAGATGATGATATAATCAACACAAGCCTTTCAAAAATGATGTTCTATGATGTTCCCGATCAAAAACCCTCAAATTCCGTCGAAGGGTCGCGAAAAACGAAGGAAAAATGGAAAATGGCCGAGAGATCCACGTCCAGGCCTTTAAATAGCCGACCATGGCCGATCACTTACGGCCGTAACCGTGAGGCCTTACGGCCAGAATCAAGACTTACGGCCGCATTCCGGCAGCCCTTACGGCCAGAATCGCATTCGTCCTAAGCCGCCGCACCCATACGGCCGTAACTCTCGGCCTTACGGCCAGAATCGCATTTGTCGTGCCATGCTCGCGATCACTTACGGCGTGAATCGGCACCTTACGGCCGTAACTCGGCCAAAGCGCACTGCCATTGCCGTCTCGGTCGTGGCCACTCCGACGGTCCGAACGACCCCGAAACCCGAACCTGAATATGAATCGAAAATACGGTTAAGAAGTACTCACAAAGACGAACCCAAGCGCTAAGAGAACGCACGATTCAGACCACCCGAAGGCTCGAAATTCGACAACGGAAAGTAATTACCCCAAACTTTGGGAAATTACGAAAATGGCCCAAAACGTCCGAAAATCACGATACGTGATCGAATAACCAAACTGAAGTTCACAACACGTCTAACAAAGTTAAACGGACTTACGGGAAACTCGAAACAGCAGTTTCCAACGAGATTCGCAAGAATCGAACTCAAGTGCGGAAAAGTCGCCAAAAAGCACGGAACTCAACAAAACGACACCGAAACGAACTCGGATGACAAAAAGTGCAGAATTAATCATTCCCGGAATGACGAAACGGTCATGAGCGAGTCGTCAAAATGAACTTTTGCCAAAAAAAGAAATTACCGAAAATCGAAATTACGGGTATTACAGCTTCATCGGCACCCTTCCGGTCCCAGCGTCTGGAAGGGATTTTATGTACCAGCGCCTACGTGGCGCTTGTGTGGCACATTAGGATGCCATTGGGTGCCAAATCAGCTGGACTATTTTAAATTAAAAAAAATATGGGGTGAAATTGTAATAAATAACATTAACATAATTAAAACAATCACATTCACTTTTCTTTCTCACGGCTGCGATTCATTGTTGAAGAAGAAGACTTAGGTTTTTTTTTCTCATCTCCCATCGGCCGCTGCGAAGAAGAAGGAAGCCTGAAAAGAATTTCGAGGGCAGCACCGAGACGAACGAACAAGAAAGGTACTGCTCGGAATTTTCTTCTTACGTTTTTTTTTTCTTATCTCCTCTCGACCGCGACGAGGAAGAAGGCCTGAAAAAAGTTTCACCGCAACAGCAAAGACGAGAATACCACCGGCGCCACCGCGACGAATAAGAACGGTACTGCTCGAAATTTCTAGAAATCCACCGTGAATTTGATGCTCAATTATCTATGATGACCGTGAAATTTCTTGAAATTTTCTTCTTCAGAAATAGAAATATTTTCTTGAAATTTTCTTGAAATTTTTTTCTTCAGAACTAGAAAGATTTTCTTGAAATTTTCTTGCTCGGAATTTTCTTGAAATTTTCTTCTTCAGAAATAGAAATATTTGCTTGATTATTTGTGCTCAATTATCCGTGGATGTGATGCTCGCAATGTGATGATCGTAAGTGTGATGCTCGATTATCTGCGAATGTGATGCTCGGAATTTTCTTCTGCAGATGGCATAAAATATAAAGATTTACTTTTGATTATTTGTGCTCGATTATCCAGAATTTGTTGACTTGAAATATTCTGAGGGGCAATCAGAGGGGCAATTTGCAAAGTGTTTCCCCCTTCCATTCACCGTTTGTGTTTGTGGCATATCACAAATAAATTTTCCGAAAATTTGGGTCCAACACTATATGCTAATCATCAAGATGCACTCAACAAAGTTGTTTACGACTCTGAGACTCCCGAAGATTTTGAGAGGAAATGTGAGGAGTTGATGACCACCACCCCTTTAGGAGGTAATGACTAGTTGGGCAGCATGTACGGTATTCGGGATCGATGGGTGAAAGACTTCTTTGTGGCTGGAATGTCGAGCAGTCAGAGGGTCGAGGGTCATCATTCGTTCCTCAAAACATATGTGTTACGAATAAATTACTTGTAGACTTCTTTGTCCATTTTCAGGTAGCATTAACTCATCAGAGGGAACAAGAGACGAAGGCAGACCACATTGATAAAAGCGAGGTGCCAATTGCTTTAACACCATTTTCCATGGAAGAGCAAATGCGTTATATCTACACAAAAGAATTTTTTTTTACTATTTCAGGATGAATTAAAGTAGAGTGTGCTATATGATCCCTCAAAAATTTTGCCCGATATCGATAAGAAGGTTTACGAAGTAAAAAGGTGTAATGTAGTCTCTAATGCTCTTAGGCGGGTCACTTGGTCGCTAGCATCTAATTTCATGATTTGTAGTTGCAAGCTTTTTCAGTTTAGTGGATATCCTTGTCGCCACATATTGTGTTTGATGCAGAGGAAGAGAATTCGGGAGTTGACTGATGGCTATATTCTTCCTAGGTGGACCTAGAAGGCGTGATTAATCCCAGTATTTGATGAGACGCCCCAGTCCTTATCTACACAATCTTCAATTTTAGCGAGCATCGTGATGAGCTAATAATTCATGGAATTAGCGAATGATGTATCATTGTCCCCAACCGTTGTGGATTTTGTTATGAAAGAAGTTTGAGAACTTGGAAAAAGGGCTAGAGAAATGTTGGTTGAAGACAGGGCTCGTACAATGATTGTAGAGGGAAGCATGGATCATGAGGATGGTCCAGGTATTCAAGATCCATTATCAGCTCGTGCTAAGGGTTATGGGAAACGTCTCAAGTCGTCAAAGGAAAAGGGAATGAGCCAGTCTAAGAAGAAGTGTGGTAACTGCCACAAGTCCCGCCACAACATAAAAACATGTACCCATAAGCAGGCTCGTTTATTGGATGAGGATTATTTTCAGCCGGAATTGGGTTTCTATGTCGGGAAAAATGGATATGATAGAAATGCACCAGCTGTCGGAACATTTCTTTCTCAAGGTGGTAGCAACTACTCTGTTTATCAGACGATTTTAGAAGGGAATGAATTTCTCGAAGCGTTTTAGTTTTGCTTTATTTTGGCTTCTGCAATGAACGAAATTGCGGCTGTGTTTTTGTTTTATTTTAGAAGTATGAAGTATGTATTGTGTTTTAATTATGCTCTATTGAGCGAAAGTTGATTATCAGGCTCATTTCAGTTTCTTGGCATAAACTTCTGTAATGAGAACTTGGAAAAAGGCCATGCATTTAAAAACTGTAACTCCATCATTAAAAGAAAGTATCAACAAAAACAAAAACAATATAATGACAATGAAATCAAAGGAGAATTCAAATCTGTAAGTAACTTGATTATGACAAGGAAAAACCATATAACGACATTGAAAAAAATCTAGATATGACAAATTGATGACCACCAATACCGCAACAACTACCATAGACAACACGACTTCAACATAAATAATTTAAATACAACAGAGTTCTCGTCCAATGTATGAAGCAACAACCACGATCATTGATAGCACGTCGTAACTAGACGATTTCATCAGCAACACGAGCCACTTGTCGGACCAATTCATCATCTCCTCGAGTCATCCCCTCATGTCGGTCATCACTCGAAAATTTTTTCAGGCCTTCTTCTTCATCGCGGTCGAGAGGAGATAAGAAAAAAACGTAAGAAGAAAATTTCGAGCAGTACCTTTCTTGTTCGCTCGTCTCGATAGTGCCCTCGAAATTTTTTTCAGGCTTCTTTCTTCTTCGCAGTGGCTGATGGGAGATGAGAAAAAAAAACCTAAGTCTTCTTCTTCAAAAATAAATCGCAGCCGTGAGAAAGAAAAGTGAATGTGGGTGTTTTAATTATGTTAAATTATTTATTACAATTTCACTCCATGTTTTTTTTTTACTTTAAAATAGTCCCAGCTGATTTGACACCCAAATGGCATCTTAATATGCCACACCAAATATCCCTAACAGACGCTGGGACTGAAAGGGTGCTGGTCGCTTCATCTACCTAATGGCTGGGCCGGCTCTGTCCACAAGTGATGGTTTGTATTTTAAAGTTGTTGAGTGGTTTTAAAAGATATTTTTGAAATGAGAGAGGTACAAAATACACACCCAGACTTTTTAATACGAATTGACTTCCATCATTTGTGGTCTTCATGAACAAGTAGTTTTACTTACCATTCATGCGTTGCACGACATCACTTGCTAATAGTTTTATGATGTATAAAACAAATTAATGGTAATAATAATAGATTAGAAAAAAGATAAACAAAATGCCATCTACATAATTAAGTTCTAAATAAATACAGCAAAAGCAAATGTTAACGTACAATAAATATTTATAAATTTTGAAAAATCTCCTTATAAACTACATTATAATACTAAGATTTTCATCTCATCGCAAATAAATATTTTAATATGTGAATGTTAGTTATATATGTTTGTTCATGAGTATGTCATATTTGTAAGAAATATTATAATATTTGAAAATTTCAATAATATCAATAAGTCTTTTGTCGTACATATCAATTGCTATAAGTGCAATAATGCAAGAAAATTCGAAAATCTGTCACAATTGATAGTACATGTGCATTCGTCCGGGTATATGCCTTCCATAAATATGTAAAACAATAGTAGCTCAGACATTATATAGAACATAATTAGTATATCACTCGTATAAAATATGGGAACATAAGAAAAATGTCACATAGAAACGCATAATACCCAACCATTCACCATAATTTTATAACACTTCTTTGCAAATTACATTAGTTGTTCTATAACATAATAAATGTTATATCATTTGTGGAATAAATACTTTACTCCTAAATGTGTAGTAACATAATAAATGTTATGGAAGAAATATTACCAAAATACTGCGAATATGCATCATCCAAAGCATATTAGAAAATAAAATAAACAAACTAAAGTCTCTCACATAATCAATTATTGTTGAATAGCACAATAATTTCTTTCTTTCCTCACATGAGTTTTCTATTTTTTGAGTGACTGAAAATTAAAAATAATTAAAATACTTATCGAGATATATTTTTAAAAAGATTTATAATCAGTTTTTATTCACTATAACCCTCTTTTATATAGAGATCATTCTATTGATAAATATGTTATAAAAAAATTGCTTACATATTTTAGGAGAAAAAATACACTTTGGTCTTATGAGAAATTTTTAATAATAGATTGGTTCCACGTTCTTTTTTGGTCATTTTTTGTCAAAATGGTCCAAATCGTTAAGTATTTAACGGTTTCTGTTAAATGGCCATAAATGAGATAATTTAATCCTTATATTTTAAAAAAATACATAAAAACAAAAAAATATACTTTTAGGGTCAAATTGAAGATTTAGAAAACTTCAATCAAGTCCAAATTTATTTCCAATTCCCAAAAGCCTAGCCCTAAACTTTTAAAAAATTATGTTTTCACCCCAAAACTTCCTACGACCATCTAATCCTCGTTTTAACTTCTCCCGTCTATCCTCACCGGGAGCTTCTTTATCATCGACTAACACTATTTTTACACATAAAACCACAACGACATCCCAAGTCGGCAAAGCCTTTGCACATAGTAACCCACACAAACACACATACCAGCACACACAACACACACCCGCACACACAACACACACACACCAGCACACAAAACACACACCCGCACACACAACACACACACACACCCGCACACGCACCAGCACATACAACACAGTCCCGCACACACAACACAAAACATTCATAATATTCGACCAAATCCAACAACCAAAACCAGGAAAAGGATGCTCGTCGAAAGGGCTTCCTAACGGTGTAAAGAGTTTTAAGTTTCGACATCCCGAATGGCCGTATGGGGACGCTACGTCGAGCAGCGGTTTCGGCCGTTCTGGCTATTCCAGCCTCGGTTTGGAAAACTCAGTAGATATTTGTGACCTACTTGCTTAAACGATCAAAAGGTATATAGATTGTGAAGTTTTATCTGAGAAATCTTCCTTAGCGGCGGAACCCTTCTCGGCTCTCTTCTTGCTTCCTTCTCTCTCTCTCTCTCTTTTTTTCCTTCTTACAGACTCGCGATTCTTCTGCACCGTCTTACTTATCTCTCCCTTTTCCTTTTCTTGCAAGCAGTTATATATATATATATATATATATTATAGGGCCGTTCATGGGCCTGTGCATCCTTTGCTACTGCACACGCCCAGACGCAATGTTAATTTTTCAGGGCTCAATATATAAGTAAAAGGTTATATAAAAATATTTCCAATAAAGTGTTGTCTTGGCCTAATGTGAAGTAGGAGAGCGTGAGGTGTTGTGGGTATCAGAGTTCGATTCCCATTGTTTGCTCTCTTTCTTCTTTTTTTTCAACTTAGTTTTTTCCTTTTTTTGGTTTGACCTTCTCCTCTTTCCCTTTTTTTGATCTTGTTTTTTCTTTTTTCTTTTTTTTTTTTGTGTTTACCTTTTTTGTTATAGTTTTTCCTTTGTTTTTTACAATTATTTTTTTGCTTCTTTTTATAATGTTACGGAACTGATTATATTATATTATATTGCTTTTAAAATGTATTCAACCAAAAAAATATTGTTTTTAGCAAAAAAATTGAATAAATATTTGAAAATTTCGGATTATAAGTTCAACATTTTAAAACCAAAATTACTTAAATTTACATTTATTTTTTAAGAATATTGTGATTTAGTATGCTACATCAAATTTCTATTAACGGATTAAAATAGTTTTTTTAGAAATTTAATTTCTTGCAACTACAGTATTTTTTAAATTTATATTTATTCTTCTTATCTTTGATTATTGGGTATATTCATTAATAATTTTGACCCGCAAGATAAATTTTGTAAAATTGAGGTGACCAATTTGATAAAATTAGGGGTTCCATATATAAGATTTGAACAGGGCCACTCAATTGGTTGAGACGGCCCTATATATATATATATAATACTATAATTATCCGGATTATTATTTCTATCTCATTTGATAAATGTTGATAAGACGGTGACGTCCAAAATATCAACATCGCACTTACAGAAATTCGGGTCGTCATACTAAATAACGAAAATGGCATAAGCCTCACATCCGAAATAATAATCAATTCATATAGCCGTGCTCAAAATATTAAATCGCACGATAATTTCTAAGTGAATGACGACGACAATTACACAACGGTTTACAGAAGTGAAATCGTTCGGATTTACAACACGGGGTATCACAGTGTACGTGTGTGTGCGCAAGGGGTACCCAGTCACACATCTACTCATGTCCCACTTGTTGTCGTGAACAAGAGTTTGTGCATATCACCTTATATACACACAATTCTTCTTACTTTTTTCCAATATGTGATAGCATCCCAAACTCACTTCCAAAGAGCTCACTTTGGAACATTATATCTCATTCATACCTCAATCATTTTGAGTGTTCTTACATGTTTTGAAAACCTCTTACGGAGTACTACGTAGTCCAACTAAGTCCCGACTTTAACTCCTGGTGGGCCCACTCAAAATTGCCTCTCAAGTGGGCTGCTCAAAATAGCCCAATTTCCCTCTTTTTCAAATAATCCCCCACATGAATAACATTGATGGTCCAACAGCATACGTTAGACACAGAATTTGACTTGGTGATAGTTACTGCTGTTAGGCATTGCATAGGATAGGTAGAGTATGCTCTTTAAACCTTCCCTCAAAAAGATATATTCTCCTTACTGACTAGACAGTATGACTTGGTGCCTTTGAACTGTCTGACCGTTTGTGTAAGTGATTGTATATCTCTCACAAGGCCCTCCCTGATTTATTCTGTTCTCATTATTGTGTCTGTTTTAGCCATGGACACTGTCCCGATTCTGTGAGAGCTTTTAAAGAATTGTGCCTTGTAATTCTCCTTTGGAGCGACCCCTCTTCACTCCAACACAGGTGATTCCTTTGGGTGTTTGAGTAAACCCATATTTTACTCCATCCATCTGTACGTTGTCGAATGAAGAATCATTAAAAGCATAAGCTTAACCTCTTCCTATGGGTATCACTGTACTCAACCCAGGAATAGGTAGGTTTGGGGTGACCCCACAATGATCGTGCCCAATTTTAAGAATTGGTTGACCCATTGAACCTAGATCTTGGCATGTCCAGTCAGCATATGTTGATAGCGATTCAGTAACTAAACAGCACATAACACGGCTTCATCCCAGAAACTTCTTGGCATGTGCTTTCCCTTCACCATACTTCTTGCCATATCGAGAATTGTACGATTCTTTCTTTCTGCAATGTCATTTTGTTGTGGAGTATATGCTGCTGTCAATTGGTGATTGATTCCATGTGCTGTGCAATTGTTGAACAAGTTTGAAGTATACTCGCCTCCTCTGTCTGAGTATCTTCAAGTACTGGCCACTTTGTTTTTCCGCCATTGCTTTTAAATCCTTGAATTTATCAAGAGCCTCGGCATTTTATTTAAGAATGTATACCCAACTCTTTCTGCTAAAATCATCAATAAATGTTAGGTAGTACATGTTCCCTCCAAGTGATGCGATATCAAATGGACCAGCTATGTCAGTGTGAACAATCTCCAATGGCCTCCTACCTCTCCATGATTTTCCTACAGGTAAACTTTGTTTGTGTTGCTTTCCTTTGACACATGCTTTACATAGTTGATTTGGTTCGTTGATTTTTGGAAAGCCGTACACCATCTTTGTTTTTGACAATAGTTTCAAGCCAGTAAATCCAAGATAACCAAATCTTAAATGCCATAACTACGAGTCATTTTTTATGACTGAATTTAAGCACTTCTGTACCTTTGTCTGTATCTCAAGTGTGAACAAATGGTTCTTTGTCATCCTCATATTGGCAATCAATTCGTAAACTTGATTTCTGATTATGAGAGAGTTGTCCCTCATTTATATGTCATATCCTTTCTCCAAAAGTTGACCACGACTGATGATATTACTTTTCAAAGCAGGTATATAATAGACATCATTAATATATTTTTTATCATCATTCTTGAAGATGATCATAATAGTACATTTTCCTTTGATTGGAGCTTTTGACGAGTCACCAAAAGTAACTTCTTCATAGACGGTATCGTTTATCTCTGTAAATAGTTCTTTTTGGCCGGACATGTGATTGATGTCACCTAAGTCAAGATACCAAATATTTTTCTTGCCCTCTTCATTTTTCTTGCCCTCTTCATTTCCATTGGAGCTCTACACTCATAACTGAAATGACCATACTTGTTGTAATTATAACATTGAAAACGAGACTTGTCACCTCGTTGTTGAAATCCTCCTCTTCCTCCGTCTCTGAAATTTTGACCATGACCAGATGACTGATATCCTTCATTTTTTGGGCCACTGTTGAAGGATTGTCTTCCACGTCCTCGTCAACCTCTATAGCCACCTCTTCCACGAACAAAAGTGTTGTAATATCCGTATTTTTCTTTCCCTTGTATTTTTATTTTTTGGTGTACTCCTCGATTGTTGTGACCCTCGTGTACCTTTCAGTGTGTCCTTCCTGTCAACTGTTGAACTGTGTACTCGTTATTGTTGTGCGGAACCGCCGTTTCGGGGTTGCCGTAGATCCATTTCGTGTTATTGGTTTCCAAATATTGATTCCTATCGTTTTTATTCTCTTTCTGGATCATTTTTATCATTTTGGGACCCAAAAGGGGTGTGGGCCGCGGCACAAGGTGTGTGCGCCGCGGCACACAAATTTTTCCAATTGTTGGTCGAGCGAACTGTACTGTGTGCCGCGGCACACCCATCCGGTGCCGCGGCACAGTGCCGAGTCAGTGTCGCGGCACACTCGTCCGGTGCCGCGGCACACCCGTGTGACATCTGCGACCAAAACCCGACTGTACCGGGTGCCACGGCACACGCAGGCTGTGCCGCGGCACACTGCCGAAACCTAGGAGTAATTTTTTGGCCTGTGCCGCGGCACACTTTGGCTATGCCGCGGCACACCAAGCGGTCAACTGTGCAATCTCGTCCTTAATAGACGAAATCGGCCATTTCTCCTCCATTCATCACCTGCGCGAGAGAGAGAGGTCTAAGGGGGGGAGAACTTCTCAAGCATTCTTCATTCGGGGGTCGATTTTCATCATTCTCCTTCGGTTGTGAGGCCCGGATTATCAATCTAACGTGTGTTCTACGGATCTTAGTACTTGAATCTCCAAAGGTAATATCTCTAGAACCCTATTTTCGATTAATTTGGGGGTTTTGGGTTTTTTCTTCCGATTCGTTCCGTTTTGTTGGTGGATTTATGATGAATACGATTAATATTGTTAGTATCTTTAGCTTTCCTACGAATTCATGGATATTTTGTGGATTTTTACGGAATCGAGAGGGTTTGGTTGTGGTCCGCCCTCGTTGTTATTTTTGGTGCGAATATACATGAATCGTAGGCGGGTTTCCGAGTGTATTCCATTTCCGTAATCGTCTAGAGTTGGTTGTGATTGTGTTATTCGAATCGTTAGGTTCATTTCCGCCGGTTCCTCGCGGTCGTGTTCGATTCTTCCTTTCCGTTCGTATCACCGTCTATTAACCGAGGCAAGTACCCTTATGAACTTACAATCTTAATGTATTAGTATTGCATGATAATTGTGTGTGTGTGTATGCTCACTATGGGTTAGACCCGACGGGGTCTCGGTAGGGGTCCACGGAGGGGTGGATCCGCGAGCTTGCTTTTAACCACTATGGGTTAGATCCGACGGGGTCTCGGTAGGGGTCCACGGAGGGGTGGATCCACGGTTAATTGTGGTGCATTTTCACAAATGTGACTTGATTATGGCATTTCCGGAAATGAGTGATTTGGAACTATGTTTTCTTGAATTGCATGTATTACTATATGTGTAAGATGTAAGTCGTTCATTTGGTTACTTGTACTAGCGTAATTGCTAACCCCTCTGGGGACCCGTTTTGGGGAAATTCGTTTTATGAATTTCAGGTCAGGTTCATCGAGACGAGCGGGTGCTGGACCAGTATGTGGATGATGGCCGTGCGTGATGATTGTGCACGAGTGGTGTCTTGTTGCTTTTATCTTTTACCTTTGTGGTCTTTAAACTAATAGAAGTACTCGAGTACTTAAGAACTTTTGCTTGTCGGGATTGTATTGTTGTTTATTATGTTGTGATGGATTATGGTGTCATGTTTGACCGGTTAAACCGGGTGAATTATTTTGTTGGGCGTCTTTATGACGAGGTACTTTTTCTGTTGTTTCTGTGAGTCGATGAGTATGATGCTTGTTCAGCCTGGTGGGTCCCATGTAGGGATTCACGGCGCTGTAATATACCTCGGATATCCTGGGGGTGTTACAGAAAATGGTATCGGAGCCAGGTTTATGGATACCTAGGCTTGTCGGTTTATTGGGTCTTGTTGTATTTTGTTTTGCACATCATCATCACGCTGCCATGATTCCGGTACTACCAGTGCCCGTAAGTTTTCTTTTCCTCTGTTCCTTATACTCTTGTATCGTACCTCTAGTTCTCGATTTGCGATTGTTCTTTTCTTGTACTTACCATCGTATGGCTTTTGCTACTTATTTAGCTCCAGTATGGATGCTGGAAGAGGTCGTGGTCGTGGTCGCGGTCGTAGATGCGGCCGGGGACGTGGGGCAGCCGGTGGGGCGGCCACGTCACAGTCTTCGGGAGCCGGCAGTACCGGCGACCGTCACAATCATGCTTCTTCTCAGGAGCGCGCCGACCTTGGTATTGCGGCTGTTATGCAACAAATGGTGAATCAAATGGCGGCGATATCTCAGGCGGATCAGAACCCGGATCCGGCCCATGCTAATCGGGGTGGAGCAGACCGTTGGCTTCAGGATGTCATCAAGATGCATCCTCCTCAGTTTTCGGGAGCTTCAGACCCGATCGGCTGGGAAGGGTGGATCAAAGAGATATCTAAGGTCTTCGTTGCCACTAACTGTCCCGAGGACCGTAAGGTCCCCATTGCCCAGTACTTCCTCACAGGGGACGCTACGGATTGGTGGGAGGCCGTTGGGCCCAAAGACCATGTTGCTTTGTGGACTGAATTCCAAGAATTGATGGAGACCGAATATTGCCCGTGGCCGGTCAGACAGGCCCGAGTACATGCCTTCTATGATGCTCAACCACGGGATATTCCCGTATCTCAGGCTATTGCCGATTTTAATAAGGAGTTAGGTTATGTGAAGACCCAAGTTTTCGAGGAGAGCGACAAAATTTTCCATTTTTCCAGACGGATGAAATTGTCGATTCGGGACTATATGTCGGGGGTCGTCTGTACTACCTTGAAGGATTACCAGAGTAGGGCCCTTGCTTACGATATGTTTGTGACGGCGAGTGAGGCGGCCCGCGAGAGCAAGAAGCCGAAGTCTGCCGGGAATTTTTCGGGCCACAAAGGTGGGGGTCAACAGAAATTCCAGTCTGCTAACTTTTCCGCTGGTGGTGGCCCAGCTCGATCTCAGGTTTCCCACAGGCGGCGATGCCCCTTCTCGAGAGGTGAAGTGTTTCAAGCGTGGCGCCGGCCAGCCACATCGGTCGTAATTGTCCGAGTCCTTTCGACATGTAATCAGTGTGGCGGTAGGTCACAGGTCTGTCTTTGAGAGGAGAAAATCTTTGTTGCCCGCGTTTCCATACCAGCACCTATAGAACAAAGTTAGAATCAGGGATCGTTTGCTCCTCAATCTCCGCCGAGTCGGGTCGTGGGAGAGGTCGGGTCGACCCTCCAAGGGGGAGCTTCCGGCGTCGGCTCGGCCCACCGCGTGTCTATGAGATGCGGAGAGCCGATGATCCAAATGGCTCTGTAGCGGCAGTACCGTTCATATTCTTTCTCATCCTGTCAGTGTGCTTTTCGATTCTGGTGCTACGCATTCGTTCATATCTCTGGATTGTGTGCGCCGTTTGAGTCTCGACCGTTTGACGCCTTGTGAGCCCTTCATCGTTAAGCTTCCTAGAGGTGATAGGATCGTTAGTGATCAGGAGGTTCGAGACTGTTCTGTGTTTATTTGTGAGAGGGCTTGGCCCTCTAATCTTATTGTTGTGGGTATTGAGGGTGAGGACTTAATTCTCGGGGATGATTGGCTCGAGCGGCATGGTGCAATCATGAACTACCGCACGAGAATCATCACCATGTTAGCCGATGACGGCACCGAGCACTCTTTCGCCGGGCGAAAGAGGGGGAACCAGAAATTCGTCATTAGCGCCTTGAAGGCGATGAGACTCCTGCGAAAGGGGTGTATTGGCTATTGGTGCTATGCCTTGAAGGCGGAGAGTGGTGGAGTCGAGCTTTCGTCGATTCCAATCGTTAATGAGTTTTCTGATGTATTTCCTGACGAGTTACCCGGATTGCCACCGGATCGTGAGGTCGAGTTTGCTATAGCGTTAGAGCCGGGCGCGGATCCTATTTCGAAGGCGCCCTATCGCATGGCACCTTCAGAGATGTCCGAGTTGAAGAAGCAGTTGAGTGAGCTTCTTGAGTCGGGGTATGTTCGACCGAGCGCCTCGCCTTGGGGCGCACCGGTCCTGTTTGTGCGGAAGAAGGATGGTTCACTACGTTTGTGTATCGACTATCGCGAACTAAAAAAGGTGACCATCAAAAACAAGTATCCTTTGCCGAGAATTGACGACTTGTTCGACCAGTTGCAGGGAGCTGCGGTATTCTCGAAGATCGATTTGAAATCGGGGTACTATCAGCTCCGGGTGAGAGAGTCCGATGTGCCGAAGACAGCTTTTCGGACGAGATACGGACATTATGAGTTCGTAATTATGCCTTTCGGGTTAACTAATGCGCCGGCGGTGTTCATGCAGTTGATGAACAAAGTCTTTATCGAGTATTTGGATAAATGTGTCGTCGTCTTCATTGACGATATTCTTATTTATTCGAGGAACGAGGAAGAGCATGCCCATCATTTGCGGATAGTGTTAGACATTTTGAGGGCCGAGCAACTCTATGCGAAGTTCTCGAAATGTGAGTTCTGGCTGAAGGAAGTGATGTTTTTGGGTCACGTGATTTCAGCCGAGGGGGTTCGTGTAGATCCGCAGAAGATCGAGGCGGTGTTGGATTGGGCACCGCCCTAAAACGTGAGAGAGCTCCGTAGTTTCTTGGTTTTGGCTCGCTACTACCGTAGGTTCGTCGAGGGTTTCTCGAAACTGGCTCGACCACTTACACAGTTGCTCCAGAAATCCGAGAAGTTAAATGCGGAATGACGAGAGGCGATTCGATTTTGAGGAGTCAAGAAGCATTTGACTTCAGCTCCAGTTTTGGCATTGCCATGTGGCAACGAGGGATTCGCCGTTTATAGCGATGCTTCGGGTCAGGGTCTTGGGTGCGTATTAATGCAGCACGGCAAGACCATTGCCTTTGCGTCGAGACAGTTGAGGCCGTATGAGCTTAACTACCCTACTCATGATTTGGAGTTAGCGGCAGTCGTTTTCGCGCTCAAGATTTGGCGTCACTATCTTTTCGGCTCTGCATGTTAGATTTTTACCGATCATAAAAGTCTGAAATACATATTTACTCAGCGGGAGTTGAATATGAGGCAGAGGAGGTGGTTAGAGCTGATTAAGGATTATGACCTCGAAATCCTTTATCATCCGGGCAAGGCGAACGTCGTGGCCGACGCCTTGAGTCGGAAATCGATTGCATTGCGATTGCTTGAGATCCTTACATCTCAGTCCGAGCTTCGGCGAGCTTTGATCGAGTTAGATGTCGAGGTTCTGTTGCCGGGAACTGTCGGGCATTTTTGTGCTTTGGAAATTTCGTCGTCTTTGGTCGATGAGATTAAGCTGAAGCAGTTAGAGGATCCGATGATTACTCAAATCCGAGAGAACGTTCTTAAAGGAAAGTCTCCTGGGTTTGTGATTCACGAAGACGGTGTTTTGAGATTTTGGGGTCGACTTTGTGTGCCGAACGACTCAGAGTTGAGACAGAGTATTTTGCGCGAGGCCCATGCTACACCTTATTCCGTTCATCCTGGTTCGAGTAAGATGTACAAGGACCTGAGAATGAATTTTTGGTGGAATGATATGAAGGAAGAGGTCGCGCAGTTTGTAGCAAGGTGTTTGACTTGCCAGCAAGTCAAAATCGAGCACCAGCGACCGGCTGGGCTTTTGCAGTCACTTCCCGTTCCGGAATGGAAATGGGAAGATATATCGATGGATTTCATTACGAGTTTTCGGAGATCGAGGTCGGGCATGAATATGGTATGGGTGATTGTTGATCGTCTGACCAAGTCGGCACACTTTCTGGGCATCAAGGACACTTGGGGCCCGGAGAAGTTAGCTCGTGTGTTTATCGCGCAGATTGTGAGGCTTCACGGTACTCCGAAGTCTATTGTTTCGTATCGTGATGGCCGTTTTGTATCGCACTTCTGGAAGGTGGTGCATAAGGCGTTGGGTACCCGTTTGCGTTTGAGTACCTCTTTTCATCCCCAGTCAGATGGCCAGTCGGAACGCACTATCCAGACGTTCGAGGATTTGTTGCGTGCCTGTGCTCTCGATTGGAGTAGTGACTGGGAGGAACATTTGCCACTGATCGAATTCACGTACAACAACAGTTGGCACGCGTCGATTCGAATGGCACCGTTTGAGGCACTTTATGGGCGGCGGTGTCGATCACCGATTTGTTGGAATGAGGCGTCCGATTTGGTCGGGACCGAGCCGGATGTCGTTTTAGAGACGAGGCGGAAGATAGAATTAATTCGGGAACGGATGTTGGCGCCAGTCGGCCAGTCGTATCTGGCGTCTGTCGTCGACCTTTGGAATTCGAGGTGGGAGACCACGTTTTGCTAAAGGTGTCGCCGACGAAGGGAGATTTTCGTTTCGGGAAGAAAGGGAAGTTGAGTCCGAGGTTTATCGGCCCCTTTGAGATCCTCGAGCGAGTCGGTGGGTTGGCATACCGTTTGGCGTTACCTCCGGCCTTGAGTCATGTTCATAGCGTTTTTCATGTTTCCCAGCTGAGGAAATATGTCCCGGATCCTAGTCACGTCATCGATTATGGCGAGATTGATATTGCTGAAGATATTACTTTTGAGGAGCGTCCTTTGAAGATTTTGGAGCATCGTGAGAAACGACTGAGGCATAAGACCATCCCTTTGGTCAAAGTGCAGTGGTCGAGACACGGTGTCGAGGAGGCAACTTGGGAAACCGAGGATAGCATGCGTGCTAGGTACCCTGAGTTGTTTGTTTCTTAAGTTTCGGGACGAAACTTATTTTTAGAGGGGTAGAATGTAATATCCGCATTTTTCTTTCCCTTGTATTTTTATTTTTTGGTGTACTCCTCGATCGTTGTGACCCTCGTGTACCTTTCAGTGTGTCCTTCCTGTCAACTGTTGAACTGTGTACTCGTTATTGTTGTGCGGAACCGCCGTTTCGGGGTTGCCGTAGATCCATTTCGTGTTATTAGTTCCCAAATATTGATTCCTATCGTTTTTATTCTCTTTCCGGATCATTTTTATCATTTTGGGACCCAAAAGGGGTGTGGGCAGCGGCCTGAGGTGTGTGCGCCGCGGCACAAATTTCTCCAATTGTTGGTCGAGCGAAGCATCGTGTGCCGCGGCACACCCATCGTGCCGCGGCACGGTGGCAGTCGATGCCGCGGCACACCCGTCGATGCCGCGGCACACCGTGTGACATCTGCGACCAAAACCCGATCTGACGTGCCGCAGCTGCACGCAGTATCTTAGTAGCACCTGCGCCGAAACCTGGGAGTAATTTTTTGGCCTGTGCCGCCGCACACTTTGGCTGTGCCGCGGCACACCAAGCGGTCAACTGTGCAATCTCGTCCTTAATAGACGAAATCGGCCATTTCTCCTCCATTCATCACCTGCGCGAGAGAGAGAGGTCTAAGGGGGGGAGAACTTCTCAAGCATTCTTCATTCGGGGGTCGATTTTCATCATTCTCCTTCGGTTGTGAGGCCCAGATTATCAATCTAACGCGTGTTCTACGGATCTTAGTACTTGAATCTCCAAAGGTAATATCTCTAGAACCCTATTTTCGATTAATTTGGGGGTTTTGAGTTTTTTCTTCCGATTCGTTCCGTTTTGTTGGTGGATTTATGATGAATACGATTAATATTGTTAGTATCTTTAGCTTTCCTACGAATTCATGGATATTTTGTGGATTTTTACGGAATCGAGAGGGTTTGGTTGTGGTCCGCCCTCGTTGTTATTTTTGGTGCGAATATACATGAATCGTAGGCGGGTTTCCGGGTGTATTCCATTTCCGTAATCGTCTAGAGTTGGTTGTGATTGTGTTATTCGAATCGTTAGGTTCATTTCCGCCGGTTCCTCGCGGTCGTGTTCGATTCTTCCTTTCCGTTCGTATCACCATCTATTAACCGAGGCAAGTACCCTTATGAACTTACAATCTTAATGTATTAGTATTGCATGAGAATTGTGTGTGTGTGTATGCTCACTATGGGTTAGACCCGACGGGGTCTCGGTAGGGGTCCACGGAGGGGTGGATCCGCGAGCTTGCTTTTAACCACTATGGGTTAGATCTGACGGGGTCTCGGTAGGGGTCCACGGAGGGGTGGATCCACGGTTAATTGTGGTGCATTTTCACAAATGTGACTTGATTATGGCATTTCCGGAAATGAGTGATTTGGAACTATGTTTTCTTGAATTGTATGTATTACTATATGTGTAAGATGTAAGTCGTTCATTTGGTTACTTGTACTAGCGTAATTGCTAACCCCTCTGGGGACCCGTTTTGGGGAAATTCGTTTTATGAATTTCAGGTCAGGTTCATCGAGGCAATGGTCTTTGGACCAAGATATGCGGATGATGGCCGTGCGTGATGATTGTGCACGGGTGGTGTCTTGTTGCTTTTATCTTTTACCTTTGTGGTCTTTAAACTAATAGAAGTACTCGAGTACTTAAGAACTTTTGCTTGTCGGGATTGTATTGTTGTTTATTATGTTGTGATGGATTATGGTGTCATGTTTGACCGGTTAAACCGGGTGAATTATTTTGTTGGGCGTCTTTATGACGAGGTACTTTTTCTGTTGTTTCTGTGAGTCGATGAGTATGATGCTTGTTCAGCCTGGTGGGTCCCATGTAGGGATTCACGGCGCTGTAATATACCTCGGATATCCTGGGGGTGTTACAAGTGCTACTGCTTGAACTATCGCCAATGGACACCTTACTTTGCAGAGCCTTCTCCAAGTGACTTGTATCATCATGTTGATTCATCCGTTGCTCGTGGGCTTGAAGAGAACCGACAAGCTCATCGATCGAAATCGAGGATATATCTTTCGACTCCTCGATCAATGTAACAACATAATCAAATTTTTGTGTTAACGATCGAAGGAGTTTCTCCATGACCTGGACATCATCGAGACTTTCACCATTTCTTTTCATCTCATTTCTTACCTTTTTCAGACGCATAATATTCATCGATATTTTATGAACTTTTCATTTTTATATTTTTGAACTCACCACGGAGAACTTGCAGTCGCACCTTTTAACTTTTTCGACACCTTGAAATGATTTTTGCAAAATCTCCCACGCATCTTTTACATTTTTGGCTTCGGAAATTTTTTCAAATGTTGATTCATCGACCCCTTGAAAAATTTTAAACAAAGCCTTTTTGTCTTTTTTTTTCGGGACTCTTTTAACGCGGTCTTCTCGGCATTCGAAAGTGCTGATTTTGCAGTTGCATCGACAGGCTCGTCATACCTGTTTTCGACAATATTCCAATTATCGTAGGAACCGAGTAACACCTTCATTTGGATACTCAAATTTCCGTAATTTGTACTCGTCAATTTTGGAATTTGTGGTTGCATCATATTCACCATTCCTTTTCACGAACGGAACCTGTTTCCGATACCACTTGTTGGAAACGTGAATGGGCTTGTAAAAAAAATATTCTAACTCAAACACGAAGACGGCAGAGAATAATAAAACAAACACTGACTATTTTATTAATAACACAACAATACACACTATATATATATATATATCTTATATGCTAGTGCACTTACTAATACAAGCTACAACTTCATTTTCTTTTCACTGAGCTTTAACTCCTTGCTCTTTTTTTAACAACTGTTGTTACTCTTTTTCACTCGATAATTCTACAAGCTGCTAGGGTGTTGTATTTATAGGCTCTATTTCTATTACCTCGTCACCTACATCAACCTGCCACCTCCCTCGACTCTAGTTAAAGTACCCACCATTTTTCATGGCTTTGAAAATTTCCAAACATCGAGAAGCATTGAAGATACGGAAATGCTACTCACACAACCACTTCCCACACAACCATTCACAACAGATGAGGTGGCAGTGGGACCCACCAATTAACAAATGAAGAATAATGCTAGTTGAAAAGCCTATAGTCTCTTTGTTACGTTCATCACGAGAGAGTGGAAGAGAGAGAGAGACAAACAGATTCAAGCAAAAAATTAAAAATAGTTTTCCAAATACAGCGTGAAATGGTGACAGAGAGGGAGGGAAAGAGAAGAGAAGAAGGTCAGCCACCACAGTCGCCGCCCTACGCTGCCCACCACGACGCCAGCCCCCAAATCAGGTCAGTCCCTCTCTCTATTTTTCATTTTGTAGGGATAAACCCTAGTTTAAAAGTTAGAATTTGATTGAGATTGTGTAAAACATAGTGGAAATGTGAGAACATGTGTATATGTCTCATGGTATTATTGTTTGTTTATGAATCAGTATAATGTCGCTAGAGTCTATTCCGTCGACAATGCCTTCTATAGTGGAAGAAGATGTATGGAGTGAAGATAGTGAAGGCGAAGAAAAGAATGAGATGGCAATTAATAATTATGAAGAGAGAGTGGAGGAACCACATGTGGGAATGACATTCGACACACCGGACGAAGCTTATATGTATTACTCAAGATACGCTAAACAAAAAGGGTTTGCTGTGGCTAAAAGAACGTCGAGAAAGGGAAAAGATGGAAAGTTGAAGGATATTGGTCTTTCATGCAGTCGTGCTGGAAAGGCAAGAGTGACAACAAGCAACCCGGTCAAACTACGGCCACAATCAAAAATTGAATGTCAAGCTCACATTACGGTAGTTATGCACCGGGATGGGACATGGGTGTTAAATCGGGTTATTTTGGAGCATAATCACGAACATAGCCCGAGGAAAGCGCGGTTTTTCAAGAGCAATATAATACTTGATCAAGATGCAAAAAGAAAACTTGACTTGAATGATAAAGCCGGAATTAGATTGCACAAGACTTTTGACTCAATTCAGATTGAGGCTGGGGGTCCCGATAAGGTCCCGTATCTTGAGAAGGATTGCAGAAATTATATGGACAAGCTTAGATGTTTACGACTTGTGGAAGGAGATGCTGATGCTATGCATCGTTATTTCATGAGAATGAAAGCCGATAATTCTGACTTCTTTTATGTATTGGATTTAAATGAGAAAGGACGACTAAGGAATGTATTTTGGGCTGACGCAAGGAGTAGGGCTACTTGTAAGGAGTTTGGTGATGTTGTGACATTTGACACAACATACTTGGTAAACAAGTATGACATGCCTTTTGCTCCATTTGTAGGTGTGAATCATCATGGTAAGTCTATATTATTGGGTTGTGGACTCATCTCTCATAAAGACACAGAATCGTTTATGTGGTTATTCAATACTTGGAAGATATGTATGTGGGGTCGTGCTCCAAATGCAATTATTACCGATCAATGTATGGCCATGAAAAATGCTATAGAAAATGTCTTCCCTGATACCCGACACCGATGGTGCATATGGCATATTATGAAAAAAGTTCCAGAGAAGTTGAGCGGGTACAAGAAATATGACTCAATTAGTTTGTGTCTCCGCCATGCAGTTCACGAGTCACTCTCAGTACAAGAATTTGAGGATGCTTGGCAAGAGTGCATCACAAAGTATGAGCTTAAAAGTAACACATGGTTACACGGGTTGTACTTGGAAAAGAATAGGTGGGTGCCTGCATATGTGAAGGATATATTTTGGGCGGGAATGTCATCCACACAAAGAAGTGAGGGAATGAATGCATATTTTGATGGTTACATTCATTCGAAGACGACTTTGAAACAGTTTGTAGAGCAATATGAAAATGCATTGGCAAATAAGGTGGAAAATGAAAAATTGGATGATATGAAAAGTTGGAGCTCTTACATCCCATGCATAGATCCAGATGATGAGTTGGAGAAGCAATTCCAAAGTGTTTACACGGATGACAAGGTTAGAGAGTTTCATAAGGAATTTGCTAGAAAACTTAAGTGTAATTGGTATTTAAAAGGAGAAAATGACATATTGTCCGAATACGAGGTAAAAGAATGGGTTACATTTGGACAAGGAGAGGAGAAAATGAGAAAACGTGTGTCATTTACTGTGAACTTTAATGCTGAAACCAATGAGGCACATTGTAATTGTAGATTATTTAAGTTTAAGGGAATGGTGTGTAGACATCAATTGATGATTTTCAATGAAAGGGGAATTGAAAGAGTTCCTGACATGTATATATTGAGAAGATGGTGCAAAAATGTGAAAAGAATCCACACAAAAGTTCGGATCAAGTACGATAACTCATCAATGACAATTGAGGCACGTCGGCATGACAATATGTGCAAACTCTTTAATGAGATCACCGACTTGGCTGAAGATTTTCAAGAAAAGTATGATATGGTCATGACACGGGGGCGCAAGCTAAAACAAGATTTGCTTGAAGTTTCGGTTCTTTGTGAAAGTAATATGGTCCATGATTCTATTTCACTTAGAGACGGGGTTCTACATTCGAAGCAAAGTACAAACATACTTGACCCGGAAGTTCTCCGCCGAAAAGGTAGACCGCCGACTAAAAGGAAACAAGGTTTTGTAGAAAAAGTAGTTAAGAAGAAGAGGGAAACAAAAAAGAAGACATTGTCCAATGCAAAAGACGAGGTATGAGTCTTTATGAGGCTTTTTTTATGAAGAGTGGCTATATATATATATATATATATACTTTCTTGTTTCATGTTAAAGTGATTCATAATTCCTTCTTATTTTTATTATGCAGAGTTACCCAAGCTCCATGGCATCATCAATGTGGTCAAATATAATATCCCATAGTATGCGACCAAAAATGACATATCAAAGTATCTTTCCATTGACTCCAAGTTTAGGCCCAACCAGGACAAACTTTAATCAACTTGCTACAAATTCTCCATGTTCGCAAACCAACATGCCAAGTTTATCTAATAGTCAAGTTTGGGCAGGAGGACAATCAAGTTTATTTGAAAATCGAAGCCAAGGTTGGACACAACCAAGTTTTACTGAAATGATGAATGCAGAAGATGATGATGAAGAGTAGAAAAATTGCTTGGTTTACACAATATCTTTTGTGTTGTGGCTTGTGGGTACTTGAGTATTTGTGTCCCTTTTGTATATCTACTGTTGTAGCATTTTCGTACCATATCTCTGCTATTGTAGGAACTTGTGAATGTTATGTAGCATTTGACTAGCTTCTCTTGTTCATCTAAAAAATTCAAGTTACAAAGTGCCAGCATTTGACTAGCTTCTTGTGAATGATGAAGCAGTAGTGTTATTCAGCATTTGACTAGCTTCTCTTCAACTTGCCAGCATCTCCCCTACTTTCTTGTGTATGGAAAAATTTGCCAGCATCTCCCCCATTTTCTTGCCTAGCTCGACATCTAAACATCTTCTCACAATCAATAATAACACAAACACAATTCAGAAATCCTCATATGATTTTATAGACTGAGTTGATAGCAAAATTCTATAACATTTTGTTTCATTACAAAGTGCATCACATGTCCATTGAACTTGCATTACATCATTTAACAAGGGCTAACTAAGTTTTTGCCTCTTTCTACAAATACAAGATTAACAAAAAAAAAATGTAGATCAATCATCATTGCATCAATCTTGATAAATTGGATTGAGAGCTTGGTGTCTTCGTTGTATCCCTGAAAATCATTCCCTTCATCATCTTCACATCCTCCAATAATCTGGAAACAAAAAGCAAGAACAAGTTAAAAAAACAAAAATCACTACATTTATGTGAATGGATGAAACACTAAACCTTTAAATCAAAACAAAAAATTACAACTTTCAAAGGAGTAGAAATCACAAAACGTAATTCAATAAGCTATTTAAAAAATTTGTTAAAAATAAATCAAGGAACAAGTACAGAAACAAACCTTGCTCGACAGGTCCGCCGCGTTATCGATGGCCGGAGAGGGAGCGATCGACGGTCGGCGAGGTCACTGTCATGCTGGGTTTTCAATCGTCCGTCCGTCCCCAACTTTTCATGCTGGGTTTTCATGCTGCGTTATCGATGGCCCCAACTTTTTCAGATCAGTCGTCCGTCCCTCTCTCTATTTTTTAATTTGTAGGGATAAGCCATGTCTGTTTGTCTCTCTCTCTATTGAAAAGTCTGTTTGTCTCTCTCTCTTTCCCCCCTCTCTCTCGTGATGGACGTAACAAAGAAACTATAGACTTTTCAACTAGCATTATTCTTCATTTGTTAATTGATGGGTTCCACTGCCACATCATCTGTTGTGAATGGTTGTGTGGGAAGTGGTTGTGTGAGTAGCATTTCCGTTGAAGATAATAATAAGTTTCTGTTGGGAAAAACACATTTCTATTTTGAGTAATATTTTTATTAGTATTTTATGTATATAATTGTGTGTTTTATGTGATAATTTATTCGTTTTATCATATATTTATATTATTTCATTTTGTTAAAATTTTCTATAATTTTGTATCATTTTTGGATAATTAATTGGAATTAAAATCTAATTAAAAATTTTGTGTTATAACATATTTTTATAACATATTTTTTGGTCGATTCCACAGGGAGGACCATATTGTGCCACGTGTCAACACCCTATTGGACCGAAAATTCAACTTTCTGCTGATGTCATCCATGACATCAACAATAATTGGCAGCAGTGTATTATTGGGGGTGAGATTTTAAAATGTTAAAAATTATTATTTTAGTAATTTTGTAGTAGTATAAATAGGGGATGAATGTGTACTGTTTTAGGAGGAGAAAAAAGGGAAAAAAATAGAGAGATATTATTATAAGTGAGAGAAATAAAAATATTGTGTAATAAAATTATATTTGAGTCAAAATATTATGGAATATTTATTTATTTGTGTTGTTATTATGAGTGCGTAATTTTCTTTTACTGGGTTATGATGAAACCATGTCTATATTATTATTAATATTTATATAATAATTCCAAATAAATGTTTTTAATGATTATGATTTTCGCTTCAATAGGGAAATATTATTTCATCAATTATATCACGTATTTTTTATAGTTACAAATTCCCCATGGCTTTGTGATTATTGATATTAGTTAATTTCTTTGATTATTTATTTTCCATTAAATTGGGTACATATAATGATTAGAAATTATATTTTTCAAGCGAAGAAAAATATATATTTGAATTATAATTTTGTACTTATTGTCAAATCTATAGGAAAATAGTGAGATTGATTTCAGAATCTATTCCCTGAATTTCTTGGAATTAAAATATAAATTATATAATAAATAGACATTGGTGGATTCTAAACCCTAATAAATTATTTAAAATCAATTTATCTAAAATCTAATTAAAAATTACTAGTTATTTAATGCAATTATTATAACATTCCAATATCAAATTATTTGGGACTAGGTCAGAATTTAATTTAAATTTTAGTTCAAAACGATAGGAATAAGTTTACTTCACTATTATAGTCCTCCCTGTAGAATCGACCTTGCACCGCATATCTACATCGAACAAATCGTGCGCTTGCGAGTATTAGACTAAATAATCAACCAACAACAAGTTTTTGGCGCCGTTGTCGGGGAGGCACAAACGAAGTACAAGAAGACTGTCGTCACCAAGTTAGTTAAATTCTTCTACTAGTTATTTATTTTACTGCTTTTCTTTATTATTATCTGTCTTTTTAATATCCGTTTTAGATTGTGTTAGTATAAATAATAGTTAGTAGTAGAATTTTTTTTTTACGTTCATAAAAAAAATCTGAAAAATAGTAAAAACTTATAATAATAAATACAAAATATAAGTAATAATAATAAAAACTACTGTTCATTTTCTTAAAAATAATAATAAAATAATAAAAAAATAAAAAAATCCAAAATATATAAAAATATAAAAAATCTGAAAATTTTTATAAAAATCAGAACTTACAATATTCTTAGACATTTAGTTTAATCGCAATATTTCTCGTCGTACAATTTAGTTCAATAGATATTGCTTCCGTAGATCAATTAGTAAATTTATTCCTTTGCAATCTATTACATCCTATAATTTTAGTAATAATTATAATAATTATCATTATTATTATTAATAATAAAAAGTCAAAAAAAATAATTAAAACAATAAAATCCTTTAAAAGATTCAACAAGGGATTGATATTTTTCACTCACTACTTTGTTCGATTTGAATAGAGAAAAGCTAAATATCAATCTTGTACAAACTGATTTTGAAAATCGATTGAATTTTGGCAAAAAGGCCTCATTGTACATCTAGAAGAAAGTTGGATTTTAAGTGCGACCGTTGTGACGCCTCCAACGATCTGGAAGTTCGATCGACTATCATAATTTGGTTTGTATGCAAAGTTAAAAAAAATTGAAATACTGGTGAATGCAAGTTTGGCAACGAAATAATAAAGGTCGGTTAACGAGAAGAAGATTGTCGTTAACTAAAATTTATGTTCAACAAACAAAACCGATACCAAAAATGGACGAAGTCGAAAATCGGAATAATCAAGTTGCAAAAGAGAAAACTTTAATAGAATATTTTTCTCTAGTGAGTGCTAATTCTCCCTCTTGCATAGTGTTGCCTACGACTAATGCAACTCATTTCGAACTTAAACCATCAATAATTCAACTTCTTCCATCTTTTCACGGTTTGGAAAGAGAAGATCCATATATGCATGTCAAGGAATTTCTCGACATTTGTTCTACTTTCCGATTCCAAAATTTCTCTGATGAATCTGTCAAACTTAGACTATTTCTAAAGCAAAATTCTGGCTAAATTCTATTCAAGCAAGAACAATTACTACTTGGGACCAACTAGTGAATAAATTTCTCGCAAAATTTTTTCCAATGTCCAAAACTGATAGTCTTAGAAGAGAAATGTCAGAATTTTTCCAAAAAGAAAATGAAATTTTTTATGAGTGTTGGGAAAGATTTAATGATTTAATCCTTAAGTGTCCCCATCATGGTTTAGAAATATGACGTTTGGTAAAATATTTTTATGACGGTTTAACTCCAAACAATCGGCAATTAATCCAATCAATGAATGGTGGAAAATTTCTTCACCTTATTGGAGACGAAGCTTGGAATGCACTAGAAAATATGTCAATTAATTCACAACAATGGAATTCACTCGACTCTAGAGCCAAATCGATGCATACGACCCCAAAAAAAGGTGGAATTTACGAGGTTAAACAAGATGTTGAAATAAAATCTACTATAGATGATTTAGTACAAAAAGTGGATGCGTTAGTCTTGAAGCAATCCATCCCCTCATCAAACTCGAAACATGAATTTTGCATTTCATGTGCGGAATCATTTCATTCATCTCAATCTTGTCCCTCTGGTCCACAAAATCAAGAAATTTTTAATGAAGAAGTCAATGTGTTACATTCATATGGAAAATCTTCGGACAGTCCATTTGCTCCAACTTATAATCCAAATTGGAGGAATCATCCAAATTTTTCCTGGAAGCAAAATATGCCTCCAATGAATCAAGGAGGACATCAAATGAATATGTCAAATCAACAAAATGTCCGTCCTAATCAATATCCTCCAAATACTTATCAGTATCCTTCTATAGTGCCAAAGAAACCATCTTTGGAAGATACGTTGCAACAATTCATGCAATCTACTCAACAAATGTTCCAATCAACTTAGCAACCTGTACAATCAAACTCAGAGGCTATTTCTAAGCTTGAAACACAAATTGGTCAACTTGCAACAACTTTAGCTGAAAGACAAAAGGGAAAATTTCCAAGTCAGTCCATCCCTAATCCTAAAGGACAATATGAAGTAAACTCTTCTAACGCAGAAGTTCAGTCCATAACTACCCTTAGAAGCGGAAAAGAAATACAAAAACCTGACTATGATCCGGAAGAAAAATCAAATGAACCACAAGTTTCAAAATCAAAAGATTCTAAAGAAAAAGAAAAGCCTTACGTTCCAAAAGCTCCATTTCCTCAAAGACTTATTCCAAAAGATAAAAGTGCGCAATACAAAGATATAATGGAAATATTTAAACAAGTTCGAATAAATATTCCATTTCTTGATGCTATTAAACAAGTGCCTGCTTATTCTAAGTTCTTGAAAGATCTTTATACTGTAAAAAGAACAACAAATGTTCCAAGAAAAGCATTTTTAGCTGAACATGTTAGCTCAATAATCCAAAGTAAAACTCCTGTTAAGTATAAAGATCCTGGTAGTCATACAATATCTTGTGTCATTGGAGATCACATCATTAAACGAGCCTTGCTTGATTTAGGAGCCAGTGTGAATTTATTACCATATTCTGTTTATACACAATTTGGATTAGGGGAGCTAAAATCAACATCTGTGATACTTCAACTAGCTGATAGATCTATAAAAATACCTCGAGGAATCGTAGAGGATGTTCTGATTCAAATAGATAAATTCTACTTTCCTGTTGATTTTATAGTCATAGACACTGAACCTGTTGAGAATACCAAAGATCAAATCCCTGTCATTTTAGGAAGGCCATTTTTAGCTACTTCAAATGCATTAATTAACTATAGAAATGGCATCATAAAATTTTCTTTTGGAAATATGACTGTTGAACTAAATATGTTTAATATTTTTCAACAACATGATGATTATGATGATGTCTGTGAGGTAAATATGATAGATAGTATGAGTCCTTATTTCTTTCCAAAAATGGATGATGATGATGATCTTTTTGAAAGCTGTCTTGCTCATTTTGGCTCAGATTTTGACATCGACAGTTCAATTAATGAGGTAAATTCTTTACTAGAGTCTACACCATTATTGGATAATGATAAATGGAAAGTTAAAACCGAACCACTTGAGAGCCAAATGAATAAAGAAGTACCTATTGAGGATTCAAAGATAGAGCTCAATCCATTACCCGAGTCTCTAAAATATACATTTTTAGGACCATCAAAAACCCTGCCCGTCATTATAGCATCTGATTTAGATGAAGAACGAGAAGATAAGTTAATCAATGTTCTTAAAGAACATAAAGAAGCAATAGGCTGGACCATCTCCGATCTTAAAGGTATTAGTCCTTCTATATGCATGCATCGAATTAACCTTGAAGAAAATGCGAAAACTTCCCGAGAATTTCAAAGAAGACTAAATCTGTAACAGCCCAAAAACAGTGGCTATTACAGTGCCGTGGATCCCTCCTGGGACCCACCAGGCAATATCACAATATACACTTAAAATCTGACAACGTGGCACCGTACCACAATATTTATCAAAACCCCGGTGTGGAGTATGAGTTATTCATATTTTTAAATACAAGCAAACATACACAGGATCCAAACACGGTACAGGCCATATGACGATGGGCAGTACCTAACAAGTTTTAGTACATTCATCCGACACAAAAATAAAACGAAAGTCACGCTTAAAACATAACCGAACAACCAAAAGACTCGGGCCCCCCGAAATAGCATACATCAGAATCCTCTGTCGCCATTGTGCTCCTCCTGTGCCTTGCCCTTTCCTCGCCCTGAAATATAAGTATTTCGCCCCAAACCACAGGTCACTATACATGATAATAATTCTCATGACATTATACAATTCATATATACGATTTCAAGAAATTCACCGACTCGAATATACCCGAAGGCGTATAAACAATCGATCCCAATGTCGAAGATAACCAAATATACTGACGACCACATACTATGGCTCAAGACGGACGTCACAAGACGCCCGATCCGGAAATGTGTCCGTGCACATGTCCACCCCGTATACGGAATCCGAATATACGTGGGACAATGTACCTAATTAGCCTCACGAACTACGTCTCGTGTGCACGATCTAAATGCGGAAAAACCTCCACGCATGATCATCAAGTGCCCGGCTAAAAATCCTACACATAACCAATCGGGCGCGAGATATGACTCCGAGATGTCACGATACAACATGACAACGAAACTCAACGAATTACACTTTTTCCAAGAAATCGAACAACTCACCGAAGTGTCAACAAAGCTCAACGATATCAAGGGTCCAAAAGTACGAATTTGGGTATACAATCCCATGATGAAAACGGGACATCATCAAGAACAACCTCAAGTCACAAGACACAAGTTTATAGGTGTTTATATACACGAAATGCATAATCATCATAAGAATCCACACATCATTATAACCAAGCAAGATAACTTGCCTCAATTCCGTAGACGAATAATCCTTCCTCGAATGGTCAAACGAAGCGGTATCCTCGTCTAACAACACTCACGCGAACAAGCAACCTTGAATGAAATATAATTCATTCAACAACACATTAAATGCGATAATGGTATTATCGCATAAACAATATTCACAAATCGATTATCCTATCGATCATTTTAATGTTCTTATTACAAATCGTCGTATGTTTATCATGATCATTACATATTCTAACCTTAATGTCAAATTCTTGATGTCTAGTTTATTATTTATGCAATATCGTGAAAATATCTTTTTCAAATCATCGACACTTCCAATTACGATATAATTTGTGTTTAATTACATTCTTCATTATTTACCAACGATTTCATTCAAAACTTGATTACTATATGAAACATAAGTTTAAGTTTTTAGTGAATTAAGAAAATCATCTTAATTTACGCCTCTTGACATGCATGGATTAATGGAATGGAATTCGGCTATTCATCTACCGCATTTGTATCATCACAATTCTCTAAAGAACATTATCAACCTATCAATGTAGCGATTAACGCCCTTTAACGAAATCGATAGATTCGAACATATGAAGATTACAACTTCCTTCTATCAACATTCATTGTTTTACTTTGAAGAATTTATTAAAAGCCTAGTTATATCATTGAATATTTGAGATTTTTGAAGTAACTTCATTCATCTAACAAGGATCATCTACAAAGGATTAATATCATCTTTCCAACAATTTTATTACAAAGGTTTTAGAGGCCAAAAATCATGGTTCATACTACCTTCAAGAATCAATAGAATGTTCAAGACCAATTTAACATTTCTTACTTTTAATCATTAAGGATATCATCCCTAACATGTTCCTAGTGTTGAGACTAAAATCAACTTCCGATTATCATGCTATACCTCAGGTTTTATGTATATCATTATCAACACAATCACATTATGAAGTTATTTACATCAAGAAGTAACACTAATACCTTCAAAGTTAATCTTCACTTGGTTTGAGTATGATTCAATTAACTTATCAAGTTTACACTAGTTTAAACTAACATTATGTGAAGTATTTATCTACTAACATCATCATAAGCATGGAATTGAGATGAGTTAAAGAAAGACCAACCTTAAAATGAAGAACAACACCAACACTCCAAGGAATACACTTCAATCTCTAGCTCTCCAAGTCACCAATCAAGTGTTGAAGCTCCAACACAAGTTAGGAAGGCTTAGAAATGAAGTTGGAAGGGAAAGGAATCGTTCCTAAGTTGGGAGATTGAAAGAGGTCGAGTAGGAAGTAAATGGCAAGTCATACATTTATAATCGAACTTGTCATTACGACGTTAACGAACGAGGTTAACGACGTTATAGCCTTTACGCACGTAATCTTATGATTATTACGCACGTAACCAATTTCATCAAACTCTGCCTAAAAACACGCGATTCGTTACCTACGTAACCAGCGGCCATTACGCACGTAATAGCCGTTGACTTAGGTATCGCGATCGACTCCGACCACCTATCTTTGCTCGACCCACCCGCCGAAAGGCGGATTGCCGAGGATCTTCCGCATTACGACGTTAACGCACCGATATTACGTCGTAAGGCGGCCTATATAGCGACGTTAAGAATACATGTTAACGTCGTTAAGTACTATAACAATCATAAATGGAATTCTCGCAATATCACCCAACAACTAATATAGTATGAATGACCATGAATCCGATCTAACATAATTCGTCGGTACTTGTTACAACATCACATATATGGTGCGAAAATACTTAACTTAAATCATGGAATACAATATTAAAGGCGAGGGTATTACATACTCCCCCCCTTAAAAGGAGTTTCGTCCCCGAAACTAAGGGGTAAACAGTTCGGGGTATCTCTCTCGCATGCTATCTTCAGTCTCCCACGTAGCTTCCTCGACTCCATGTCTTGACCACTGAATTTTTAATAAGGGAATCGTCTTGTTCCTCAGCTGTTTAATTCTTCTCTCGAGTATCTGCACATGCTGTTCCTCATACGAATGGTCGTCGGCTATTTCGACCTCGTCGAATTGAATAACGTGACTTGGATCAGCAACATACTTCCTTAACTGAGACACATGGAATACGTTGTGAATCCGACTCAAAGCTGGTGGTAATGCTAAACGATAGGCTAGGTCGCCTATTCGTTCCAGAATCTCAAACGGACCAATATACCTTGGGCTCAATTTGCCTCTCTTCCCGAATCGAAAAACCCCTCTAGTAGGAGATACTTTGACCAGTACATGGTCACCAACTTCAAACTCGAGTGGTCGTCGACGATTATCTGCATATGATTTCTGGCGGCTTTGGGCCGTTAATAGACGGCTCTTGATCAGGGAAATCTTCTCGCGGGCTGCCAATAACATATCAGGTTCCGTACCAATGGATTCAGATATTTCGTCCCAACACAAAGGGGACCTACAACGACGACCATATAATGCCTCATAGGGTGCCATCATGATCGAGGCGTGCCAGCTGTTATTGTATGTGAATTCTACCAACGGCAGTTGGGCTTCCCAGTCAGGCTTCCAATCGAGAGCACATGCCCTCAACATATCCTCTAGAGTTTGAATTGTCCTCTCAGACTGACCGTCGGTCTGAGGATGAAAAGCCGTACTGAAGTTCAACTGTGTACCCATAGCACGATGAACCGCTTTCCAGAAGTGCGACACGAACCGTCCGTCCCGATCTGATATAATACTCTTAGGGGTGCCATGCAGTCTCACAATCTCTTTGATGAATAATTGGGCCAATTTCTCAGGGCCCCAAGTATCCTTGATCTCCAAAAAGTGGGCTGATTTAGTCAATCGATCCACAACCACCCAAATCGTATTCATGCCTCGACGGCTCGTCGGCAAACTAGTAATAAAGTCCATCGATATGTCTTCCCACTTCCACTCGGGAATCGGAAGCGGTTTCGTCATGCCAGCTGGTCGTTGATGCTCAATCTTGACCTGCTGACAGGTCAGACATTTCGAAACGAATTCGGCAACTTCCCGTTTCATGTTACTCCACCAATAATACTGCTTCAAATCCTTATACATTTTGTTTGATCCCGGGTGTATGGAATACGGGGTAGCATGAGCCTCCTTCAGAATAGTATTCCTCAATTCTTCGTCTGCTGGTACACACACTCGGTTTTTAAAGTGTAACAGTCCATCCTCGTGAACCACAAATCCAGGGGCCTTCCCCTGATCGATCTCTCCTCGAATTCTGGATAAGAATGGGTCCGACATTTGTTTCGTCCTGATCGTCTCATCAATGGATGGTGAAATCTCAAGCATGCACAGTTGTCCCTGAATGCGTTGTATCCAGACCTCAATCTCTGGTCTCATGAACTCTAATTGCAACTCCCTCTGGGCGGTCAAACGAGCTAGCATATGCTCCTGCACCGTCTTGCGGCTCAAGGCATCGGCAACCACGTTTGCCTTGCCTGGATGATAAAGGATCTCGATATCATAGTCTTTGATTAACTCTAACCACCTCCTTTGTCTCATATTCAACTCCTTCTGGGTAAAAATATACTTCAGGCTCTTGTGGTCCGTAAAAATCTGGCAGGTAACTCCATACAGATAGTGGCGCCAGATTTTTAAAGCAAACACTACTGCTGCTAACTCCAAGTCATGAGTCGGGTAGTTGACCTCGTAAGGACGCAACTGGCTGGACGCATAGGCGATCACTTTGCCGTCCTGCATTAACACGCAGCCAAGGCCCTGCCTCGACGCATCGCTGTATACCGCGAATCCTTCCGTTCCTCTAGGTAGTACCAAAACAGGTGCTGAAATTAATCGACCTTTGAGTTCATCAAAACTTTGCTGACATGCTTCCGACCACAAGTACTTCTTATCTTTTCTCAACAGATTAGTCATTGGTTGAGCAATTTTGGAAAATCCTTCCACGAATCGTCTGTAATAGCCTGCTAGACCCAGAAAACTACGAACTTCCTTCACGTTCTTCGGGGGTAGCCAGTCTCGGATAGCTTCCGTCTTCTGTGGGTCTACTCTTACTCCTTCTGCTGATATCACATGACCCAGAAAAATAACTTCAGACATCCAGAATTCACACTTAGAAAATTTTCCATAGAGTTGTTCTCTCCTTAACGCATCGAGAACCTGGCGGAGGTGACACTCATGCTCCTCATGATCACGAGAGTAGACCAAGATATCGTCAATAAAAACGACTACAAAACGATCCATATAATTAATAAAAACCCGATTCATCAATTCCATGAATACTGCAGGTGCATTAGTCAGTCCGAATGGCATGACAACGAACTCATAATGCCCATAGCGAGTGCGAAAAGCTGTCTTCGGGACGTCAGACTCTCGAATCCGCAATTGGTGGTACCCAGACCTCAAGTCGATCTTGGAAAATACAGAGGCTCCCTGGAGCTGATCCAATAGATCATCGATGCGAGGTAAAGGATACTTGTTCTTAATTGTTACTTTGTTCAGCTCCCGGTAATCGATACACAAACGCAGCGATCCGTCCTTCTTCCGCATTTAATAACACCGGCGCCCCCCAAGGGGATGCACTGGGCCGAACATATCCTTTCTCAGTTAATTCTTCGAGTTGTCTTTTCAATTCCTGCATCTCAGTCGGGGCCATACGGTACGGTGCTTTCGAAAGCGGGGACGTCCCTGGCTCCAACTCAATGGTGAATTCCACCTCTCGCTGTGGGGGTATTCCTGGAAGCTCGTCTGGGAATACATCCGGATAGTCTCGAACTACTGGAATATCAACCAATTTGGTAGCCGGTCACTGTCTTAGTCATGTAACACCAATAACCAATGCATCCTCGGTTCAAGAATCTCATAGCCTTCATAGCGGCGATGACTCTCCTGAATGATTGGGATTATCACCCCGAAAAATACACTCGACGCCATCATCCGATGTGACGGTCACCATTCGCTTACGGATGCTAAGGACGGCATCGTGACGATCCATCCATCAATACCCAAGATTACATCATCTTTAGGTAAATCCACCACAATCAAGTCGACAACCACTCACGGTTGTTCATGCTAATCAGACGATTCTGTACTTCACGACTCCCAATAATTCTTCTACCATCGGGTAGACCAATTACATAAGGTTCACAATTGATAACACGATTCAAATGCAAACGACTCAAACAAGAACTAGATAAAAAGGAGTGTGAAGCACCGGATCAAAAAGAACACAAACGGCCGAGAGTGGATCTCGAGAGTACCCGCAATCATGCGCCGGGATCATCGGCTTTCTTCATCTCGTAAACTCGGGTTTTGCAACCCGAAGCAGTGTACCAACTTGATTCCCACGACCCATCCCTTTGTTCGCCCCGGTAGTCCGGTAAGAAGCGGATGGAGGAGCACGTTCTGAGCAAGACCAGCATCGAGCAAGAGATCTTGCCGAGGCACGCCCGAGTCCACCCGGCAATAGCGAGCACGATGACCGTTCTTCCCGCAAGTGTGACAGTAACGGCCGGCCGGACACTTGGAGCTGATATGCCCTGGTCCCCACGGTTATAACACACGACAGTGAGGTGATTGCCCGAGAGTGCGTTCCTGCCGGTTTCGGTGCCATAGGTGGCCGCTCGGAAGGATTTGGTACAGTGGGGTTTCTTGAATACCCCTTCTTTGTCTCCTTGGGTCAGTTCTGGATCTCTTGTTGGAAAACGAGGTCGCTTCTTAGAAATCTCCTTCGCGGTAAGTTCATACTCCAAAGCCTTCTCAATAAACTCCTAAGGTCGCACGGTGGTGATTGAGTAATTGCATCCTCATTCGGGGTTTAAGCCTCTTGAGGAAATATTTGATTTTATCAGCTTCCGAACGGACAACTGACGTAGCAAAAGGGAGAAGTGCTTGGAATTTTTCAGCAATTACTAACACATCCTCGTCTTCCGATGGGTCGGGATTTAGTAATTCGGACAGTTTAGCTTCACGGAGGGGTGCAGGATAGTAACGATCTAGCATAAGATTCTTGAATTCCTCCCAAGTACTCGCGCCTTCGGCAGGCCTCACAGAAAGCCACCAAGTATGGGCATTCTTACTGAGGTAGTAGGCAGCCACAGCAACTCGATTTTCCTCTGGGCACTCCACCATCTCGAACAGTTTCTAGAAATGCTCTATCCAGTGTACAATGTCGGCAGGCTCAGATGAGCCTTCAAAAGTCGGAGGTCGCTGACGTGATATGTCGCTAATAATCCGGCTCACGATCCCGCCAGGCACCAAAGGCGGAGGCTGTTGTCCCTGCTGCTGACCAGTAGTATTCCTTTGCATAGTTTCCATCAGCCGACCCATTTGGGTCATCTGGGACATCATGCCCTGCATCACGGTGTAAGGGTCGGCACGTGCATTCTCTCCGGTGTGGTGCGATTGGTCCCGAGAAGGCGAATCACTGCCTGCGGAACTCTGTTCCACATTCGCGCGTCTGTTAGCTCGTGGTATCGGAATTCGGCCTCTTCCACGGACTAGTCCCCCTCTGCGACTGACTCTAAGATTCCTTTCCATACCGAAAGAACCAAGTCACAAGTACTGATTTGATTTATCAATCATAATTCATGCTAAGTTAATAACAACAGGAATTTCCTATCCAACAAAGCGGTTGTAAAGAATCACTGGCACTACAAGTGTTACACACTCAATATCATATCAACATTAAGTCGAAATAATTCCAATCACATAATTAATTTAGGTTCTCTTTAAATGATGAATTTGCCTCATGGTAGCAAGATGCCAAGATAAGTAAGGAGACCAATACATCGTCAATATCATGCCGCAATCAAATTATGGTTCATGAGAACATACCGTATTCGACGGTCAGCGCTTGCACAGTTACACGTGGCACGAAGTTTTCTTGATGCTATTTCGATTCTACAATGACTCAAAATAAAAACACACGCTCGATACCATCTTCTCGTAATGACCCAAAAACAAGTGGCTATTACGGCCGTGGATCCCTCCTGGGACCCACCAGGCAATATCACAATATACACTTAAAATCTGACAACGTGGCACCGTACCACAATATTTATCAAAACCCCGGTGTGGAGTATGAGTTATTCATATTTTTAAATACAAGCAAACATACACAGGATCCAAACACGGTACAGGCCATATGACGATGGGCAGTACCTAACAAGTTTTAGTACATTCTGTAACACCCCCAATCCGTTCAGGGATATTACACGCCGTAGAACCTTTCCTCAAGGATCTACCAGGCTGGTAACGACATTTAACATCTCGACAATGCCTTCGAGGCTACAATGACTCAGTAGACCGATTTGGTCTTTCCACAAATACATACAACTCAAATACAACTCATCCCCACGCAGGGGACAAAATACAACTACACCGCATAAACGGAACAATACAAAGAAATGAAAAAAGTACAATCGAACCAACACACGATGTACGGTTCCTCATGTGATTAGTATCGATCATCTTTCATCATCCTTCATGCCGACCGTGTTATGCTCCAAAACCCGAATGCAAAACAGACATCCACCCCGAATACTCGGGGTTAGCAAACTCCACTGTTTTGCTAGTGCAAATACAAAGTGCAAATACGAGCCATACAATTCACATTCCACGAATAACAATAACCGAGGATCCTCAAAGATCCAAACGAAACGAAAAGTACTTCCCGAGGCAAGGGTTTGAGAAAACATTTCAAAAACGAAATATCATAAATCAATGGAAGTAATTTATAAAAGCTTTAGAATGCCATCGAGAGTTTTAATAGAAAACAATTTAGGATTATCAAATCCTACTTTTCAAAACCAAAAGACAAAAGGGGTCACCGCCCAAAGGTTTACTTTCGAAAAATGACATTAACCAACCGTTGGGATTTTAGCCCCAACCGTAAACGACTTTTACAAAACCATTGGGATTTTAGCCCCAAATCTCATCAACTCACGGTACACAAGAACGACCGGGAGGTTCGTATCCCAACATCAAAGTCCACAAATAAAGGATTTAAAACAAACAACAAAATACTCCAAAGGCCATCCTAGCCAAGTAAGCCAAACGAACACTTACCTCTTACACACTTAGTCAATGCATGCAATCATGAAAACCATTCAAAGCACTCATTTCCTAAATGAGCAGTCCACAATTAGCCTCGAGAACAGGGCGGCATACATTCTCGCTCGAGGCCTCATAGGGACCCTACCGAGTTGGCTACAATTACGTAAAAACAAACCACGCACACGCTAAGCCGTGAGAACAGGCGGCAGATACATTCTCACTCGAGGCCTTGCAAGGACCCTAACGAGTTGGCTAGCGGTACGAAACTCGTGAAATCCAGGCGCAGCATAGATTTCCCTCCTTGACCCCGTCGGGCCAACACGAGGTGAGTTACACACAAAACACGTTACTCATGCAATACTAACATGCTAAGAATGTAAGTTCATTAAGAATACCCACTAGAGATGGCCATTAACTCGACACCATTACCAAACTCTTCAAAAATACAATAACAAGCTTAAATACGGAATACACGATTCCATAACTTTAAACAAGAGGAGTATCCTCATAAAATCCTTCAACGTTCAAAATAATCAAATCATAATCAATTCTCAAAACACCGTTCACAAAACTCACGCGTTTTGAAAGAAAGCCTTTAACGAGGCCAAACCGAAATCCTTTTGAAACTTCATTTCAAATAACCAAACAAACACATCAAGACGACCACCGATCATCATATACATAAAACGAGAAAAGTATGGGCAAGGTACTTGCCTTGATACCACGAGCACGGAACCACGAACGGATATGGCTCAACCGGGAAGCTTCGGGCGCCCGATGCTAACGAAAAGGAATACGACAACGAACGGAACGGAAGAATCAAGCACGACCGCGAGGAATCGACGAAAATGAACCTAACGATTCGAATAGCACAATCACAACCACTTCTAAACGATTATGGAAATGGAATACACCCGGAACCCCGCCTACGATTCATGTATATTCATACCGAAAACAACAACGAGGGCGGACCACAACCAAACCCTCTCGATTCCGTAAAAATCCACAAAATATCCATGAATCCGTAGGAAAACTAAGGATACTAACAATATCAATCGTATACATCATGAATCCACCAACGAAACGGAACGAATCGGAAGAAAACCCCACACCCCCCAAATTAATCGAAATAGGGTTTTAGAGCATTACCTTGGAAGATTCAAGTGTTAAGATCCGTAGAACACGCGTTAGATTGATTATCCGAGCCTCACAACCGAAAAGAAATGATGAAAATCGACCCCCGGATGAAGAACTCTCCCCCTCTATACTTTCTCTCTCGCGGCGCAGTGGAAAATGGGGAAGGAAATGAGCTTCACGCTCAAAGCAAGACATTTATAGTGTAACACAAAGACCTATCGGCCGCCTATCGGCCGATAGGCCCAACCGATACCCTATACAAAATGCCGGCAGAGAGTCTATCGCCCCCTATCGCCGAAAGGCTCTCGGACGGTGCCCGACAAACCGATGGCCTTCCACTAAAACGACCATAACTCTCTCGTCCGACTCGATTGACTCACCGTTTGAACCATTGGAAAGCTAACTCGATGTTCTATAATATTGCAAGATTTATAATTTTTGGAGTTACCAAAAATTAATGATGATCTAACAAAGACGAACTCATACTTAGAAAAGTCGTTTAGTAATCCCGAATTCAACAAAACGACACCGAAACCCGAACACGAATACGAACCGAAGATACGGTTACGAAGTACTCACAAAGACGAATCTAAGAGCTAGTAGAACACACAATTCCGACCACCCGAAGGCTCGAGATTCGACAACGGAAGGTAATTACCCCAAACTTTGGGAAATTACGAAAATGGCCCAAATGCCCGAAAATCACCATACGTGATCGAATAACCAAACCGAAGTTCACAACACGTCTAACAAAGTTAAACGGACTTGGAAACTCAAACAATAGCTTTGGTCGAGATTCGCAAGAATCGAACTCAAGTGCGGAAAAGTCGCTAAAAAGCACAGAACTCAACGAAACGACACCGAAACGAACTCGGATGTCAAAAAGTGTAGAATTAATCATTCTCAGAATGACGAAACGGTCATGAGCGAGTCGTCAAAACGGACTCCGACCGAAAAAAAAGAATTACCGGAAATCGAAAATTGCGGATATTACATTCTACCCTCCTTAAAAGAAGTTTCGTCCCGAAACTTAAAACAAGTAGGGAGAAGAAATATTCCGCCAGGAAAAATTCAACGAGACACACAAGAATGCGTAACTAATGCCCAACGGCGAAATGTTACAAACAACGCAAAGGAATATATGGCGTGTAAACACGCTCCACGGTGACCAACACAACGTCGCCGTTAGGGATATAATAAAACCGACAAGTGACAAGCGTCATCAAACGGATACTATAGTCAAGTCAATTATCTGATAATCACAAAACACAACGAACGAAAATCAATATGATTGACCAACCCAACGGTGCATCAATCAAAACGCGAGCCAACCGCTGAACAAACACGGAATCCCACCGCCTAAGGGATGGAAGATCGAAAACGAAACTAATTTCCCGAACTGAAGGGAATTACTAAGGAGTCTGAATGCTCAATAATCACGAAACGAGAACAAAAACCGAACAAACAAACGATCGAGACAACAAAAATCGAACAATCATGTCCGAAACACGAAGGATAATAAAATTCAAACAACAACTCCAAGGTTCACATCTCGACTCGAGACAATATATGATCCGGTGAAAACAACAGGATGTGCATTCACATAAGATCCACAGGAAATGGAATAGCAATTGAAAAGTCACAACGACGAACGAGTTATTCCGAAACGATACCACACTCGTTCGATAAACAAAAACAAGGGGCGGACAATCTCAGAAATGTCAACAAACATAAATGAGTCGACAGAGTCGAAAACATAAGAGTTCCAAATCCGATCCACTTCGAATAAAAGAACTAGTAGAACCAGATGATGTCACTCCCAAACAAGGTTCACAAGAATCGAATCGAACCCGAAAAAGTAACATCGATAACCGGATCGACCCACAACAAGACCACACTCGTTCGGACGATGAAATCGAAATACGTAACAAGTTCATAAAGTGCCAACGAACATGAGCGAATCGATAGACTGGAGGAAGAGAAAATACAGTCAAAATAGTACGGGCATTACCCCGACTCGTCCACGAAATTCACAAAAACGGGAGCAAGGTAACAAGACATTAAACAATCGACGCATAACGGAACCATCACCGATGCACACGGTCATACCAAACCAAGCTCTAATCTCGCACATGCGCGACAACGCGAAATTGCCATGAGGCGACAACATTCAATACCAACACTCCGCCTTTCACGTGGGCTAGCACAACCAATGTGTGGAAAGCGTCTCAACGCTCACACCGCCAATTCGATCATACTGGAGAAAGTATCAAAAGGACAACGCGAACATCACACATACATACCCAGCCCTCAAACGGGAATGGATAGGTTTTAAAAACGAAAACTTCATTTTGAAAATAATTTAGAAGAACACCGATTGATCTTGAGTATCATCTTTCAAAAAAAATACAAACGTGAAACATCGTTATCGAGACATTGGAGAACCATTTCGCATTTGATAAAAATGAAGACACTTTCTCTTAGTGAAAACTTTCAAATTATTCGACCCTCGGGTCTAAATAAAAGTGTTGAAAATATCTCAAAACCTTTTGGTCCTCGAGGTAGAAAATTTTTGAAATACATTGTGGCATCTAGGATGTACCACAAGAAAATAACTCATTTGAAAAGTATGTCTCGAAATTTATTTTTCTAAGATACTCAAGGTTTTCAAAAAATCCAATAGGCCAGAATGCCCAAAACTCACACATACCGACGTTCACTAAAACAACTCCTAGCACACGCATCAAAACGCTTAAAATCAAGACAATACAAGTCTTTAAACGAAAATAAACGATAAAATGCCACATTCAGAACAAAACCGCTGATAAAATACCCTCCCGCACTGGCTAGTGAACAAGTCGAACGTGTATAAGCACAAAGCTTCCACAAGAGACTTGTAAAACGTGCAAATCGATTCGAAAATCATCAACAACGGAGAAAAACAACAATAAAAAGACATCACAAACGACGACACTCCTCGTATAAATCAAATACGAGAGTCGACTAAATACATATCGTGAAATCAAAATTCACGTAAAAATTCCACCACTTAACAAATAATCATAAAAATAGCTCGTGTCACACGAGGCACAACACAAAGAAGGGAGACTTACTTCCACAGGTCGCACGAAGATGATGATCGCCCCACGATACTAATCACGACCAACAAACTCAAACGACGCGTCGCGACACGACTCAGTCAGATAAAAATCCAACGAAACAAGACTCAAACAACACGACTTGACCCGACAGCCTAGGTTTCCTCAACCTAATCTCTGATACCATTTATGTAACACCCCCAATCCGTTCAGGGATATTACACGCCGTAGAACCTTTCCTCAAGGATCTACCAGGCTGGTAACGACATTTAACATCTCGACAATGCCTTCGAGGCTACAATGACTCAGTAGACCGATTTGGTCTTTCCACAAATACATACTTCTCAATTACAACTCATGCCCACGCTGGTGACAAAATACAACTACACCCGCATAACGGAACAATACAAAGAATGAAAAAAGTACAACCGAACCAACACACGATGTACGGTTCCTCATGTGATTAGTATCGATCATCTTTCATCATCCTTCATGCCGACCACCGTGTTATGCTCCAAAACCCGAATGCAAAAACAGACATCCACCCCGAATACTCTGGGGTTAGCAAACTCCACCGTTTTGCTAGTGCAAATACAAAGTGCAAATACGAGCCATACAATTCACATTCCACGAATAACAATAACCGAGGATCCTCAAAGATCCAAACGAAACGAAAAGTACTTCCCGAGGCAAGGGTTTGAGAAAACATTTCAAAAACGAAATATCATAAATCAATGGAAGTAATTTATAAAACAGTTTAGAATGCCATCGAGAGTTTTAATAGAAAACAATTTAGGATTATCAAATCCTACTTTTCGAAAACCAAAAGACAAAAGGGGTCACCGCCCCAAAGGTTTACTTTCTGAAAAATGACATTAACCAACCGTTGGGATTTTAGCCCCAAATCCGTAAAACGACTTTTACAAAACCATTGGGATTTTAGCCCCAAATCTCATCAACTCACGGTACACAAGAACGACCAGGAGGTTCGTATCCCAACATCAAAGTCCACAAATAAAGGATTTAAAACAAACAACAAAATACTCCAGTGCCATCCTAGCCAAGTAAGCCAAACGAACACTTACCTCTTACACACTTAGTCAATGCATGCAATCATGAAAACCATTCGAAAGCACTCATTTCCGGAAATGAACAGTCCACAATTAGCCTCGAGAACAGGCGGCAGATACATTCTCGCTCGAGGCCTCATAGGGACCCTACCGAGTTGGCTACAATTACGGAAAAACAAACCACGCACACGCTAAGCCGTGAGAACAGGCGGCGGATACATTCTCACTCGAGGCCTTGCAAGGACCCTAACGAGTTGGCTAGCGGTACGAAACTCGTGAAATCCAGGGCGGCAGCATAGATTTCCCTCCTTGACCCCGTCGGGCCAACACGAGGTGAGTTACACACAAAACACGTTACTCATGCAATACTAACATGCTAAGAATGTAAGTTCATTAAGAATACCCACTAGAGATGGCCATTAACTCGACACCATTACCAAACTCTTCAAAAATACAATAACAAGCTTAAATACGGAATACACGATTCCATAACTTTAAACAAGAGGAGTATCCTCATAAAATCCTTCAACGTTCAGAATAATCAAATCATAATCAATTCTCAAAACACCGTTCACAAAACTCACGCGTTTTGAAAGAAAGCCTTTAACGAGGCCAAACCGAAATCCTTTTGAAACTTCATTTCAAATAACCAAACAAACACATCAAGACGACCACCGATCATCATATACATAAAACGAGAAAAGTATGGGCAAGGTACTTGCCTTGATACCACGAGCACGGAACCACGAACGGATATGGCTCAACCGGGAAGCTTCGGAACGCCCGATGCTAACGAAAAGGAATACGACAACGAACGGAACGGAAGAATCAAGCACGACCGCGAGGAATCGACGAAAATGAACCTAACGATTCGAATAGCACAATCACAACCACTTCTAAACGATTATGGAAATGGAATACACCCGGAACCCCGCCTACGATTCATGTATATTCATACCGAAAACAACAACGAGGGCGGACCACAACCAAACCCTCTCGATTCCGTAAAAATCCACAAAATATCCATGAATCCGTAGGAAAACTAAGGATACTAACAATATCAATCGTATACATCATGAATCCACCAACGAAACGGAACGAATCGGAAGAAAAACCCAAAACCCCCAAATTAATCGAAATAGGGTTTTAGAGCATTACCTTGGAAGATTCAAGTGTTAAGATCCGTAGAACACGCGTTAGATTGATTATCCGAGCCTCACAACCGAAAATAAATGATGAAAATCGACCCCCGGATGAAGAACTCTCCCCCTCTATACTTTCTCTCTCGCGCGATGGAAAATGGGGAAGGAAATGAGCTTCACGCTCAAAATAAAGACATTTATAGTGTAACACAACAGACCTATCGGCGGCCTATCGGCCGATAGGCCCAACCGATACCCTATACAAAATGCCGGGCAGAGAGTCTATCGGCCCCCTATCGCCGAAAGGCTCTGGACGGTGCCCGACACCATGGATCTTCCACTAAAATGACCATAACTCTCTCGTCCGACTCAGATTGACTCACCGTTTGAACCATTGGAAAGCTAACTCGATGTTCTATAATATTGCAAAGATTTATAATTTTTGGAGTTACCAAAAATTAATGATGATCTAACAAAGACGAACTCATACTTAGAAAAGTCGTTTAGTAATCCTGAATTCAACAAAACGACACCGAAACCCGAACCAGAAAACGAACCGAAGATACGGTTACGAAGTACTCACAAATACGAATCTAAGAGCTAGTAGAACACACAATTCCGACCACCCGAAGGCTCGAGATTCGACAACGGAAGGTAATTACCCCAAACTTTGGGAAATTACGAAAATGGCCCAAATGCCCGAAAATCACCATACGTGATCGAATAACCAAACCGAAGTTCACAACACGTCTAACAAAGTTAAACGGACTTGCGGGAAACTCAAATGTTAGCTGGTCGAGATTCGCAAGAATCGAACTCAAGTGCGGAAAAGTCGCTAAAAAGCACAGAACTCAACGAAACGACACCGAAACGAACTCGGATGTCAAAAAGTGTAGAATTAATCATTCTCAGAATGACGAAACGGTCATGAGCGAGTCGTCAAAACGGACTCCGACCGAAAAAAAAAGAATTACCGGAAATCGAAAATTGCGGATATTACACATTCATCCGACACAAAAATAAAACGAAAGTCACGCTTAAAACATAACCGAACAACCAAAAGACTCGGGGCCCCCGAAATAGCATACATCAGAATCCTCCGTCGCCATTGTGCTCCTCCTGTGCCTTGCCCTTTCCTCGCCCTGAAATACAAGTATTTCGCCCCAAACCACAGGGTCAGCTATACATGATAATAATTCTCATGACATTATACAATTCATATATACTGATTTCAAAGAAATTCACCGACTACTGAATATACCCCGAAGGCGTATAAACAATCAGTCCCAACTGTCGAAGATAACCAAATATACGAACGACCACATACTATGGCTCAAGACGGACGTCACAGTACGCCCGATCCGGAAATGTGTCCGTGCACATGTCCACCCCGTATACGGAATCCAGAATATACGTGGGACAATGTACCTAATTAGCCTCACGAACTACGTCTCATGTGCACGATCTAAATGCGGAAAAACCTCCACGCATGATCATCAAGTGCCCGGCTAAAAATCCTACACATAACCAATCGGCGCGCAGATATGACTCCAGAGATGTCACGATACAACATGACAACGAAACTCAACGAATTACACTTTTTCCAAGAAATCGAACAACTCACCGAAGTGTCAACAAAGCTCAACGATATCAAGGGTTCAAAAGTACGAATTTGGGTATACAATCCCATGATGAAAACGGGACATCATCAAGAACAACCTCAAGTCACAAGACACAAGTTTATAGGTGTTTATATACACGAAATGCATAATCATCATAAGAATCCACACATCATTATAACCAAGCAAGATAACTTGCCTCAATTCCGTAGACGAATAATCCTTCCTCGAATGGTCAAACGAACGGTATCCTCGTCTAACAACACTCACGCGAACAAGCAACCTTGAATGAAATATAATTCATTCAACAACACATTAAATACGATAATGGTATTATCGCATAAACAATATTCACAAATCGATTATCCTATCGATCATTTTAATGTTCTTATTACAAATCGTCGTATGTTTATCATGATCATTACATATTCTAACCTTAATGTCAAATTCTTGATGTCTAGTTTATTATTTATGCAATATCGTGAAAATATCTTTTTCAAATCATCGACACTTCCAATTACGATATAATTTGTGTTTAATTACATTCTTCATTATTTACCAACGATTTCATTCAAAACTTGATTACTATATGAAACATAAGTTTAAGTTTTTAGTGAATTAAGAACATCATCTTAATTTACGCCTCTTGACATGCATGGATTAATGGAATGGAATTCGGCTATTCATCTACCGCATTTGTATCATCACAATTCTCTAAAGAACATTATCAACCTATCAATGTAGCGATTAACGCCTTTAACGAAATCGATAGATTCGAACATATGAAGATTACAACTTCCTTCTATCAACATTCATTGTTTTACTTTGAAGAATTTATTAAAAGCCTAGTTATATCATTGAATACTTGAGATTTTTGAAGTAACTTCATTCATCTAACAAGGATCATCTACAAAGGATTAATATCATCTTTCCAACAATTTTATTACAAAGGTTTTAGAGGCCAAAAATCATGGTTCATACTACCTTCAAGAATCAATAGAATGTTCAAGACCAATTTAACATTTCTTACTTTTAATCATTAAGGATATCATCCCTAACATGTTCCTAGTGTTGAGACTAAAATCAACTTCCGATTATCATGCTATACCTCGTGTTTTATGTATATCATTATCAACACAATCACATTATGAAGTTATTTACATCAAGAAGTAACACTAATACCTTCAAAGTTAATCTTCACTTGGTTTGAGTATGATTCAATTAACTTATCAAGTTTACACTAGTTTAAACTAACATTATGTGAAGTATTTATCTACTAACATCATCATAAGCATGGAATTGAGATGAGTTAAAGAAAGACCAACCTTAAAATGAAGAACAACACCAACACTCCAAGGAATACACTTCAATCTCTAGCTCTCCAAGTCACCAATCAAGTGTTGAAGCTCCAACACAAGTTAGGAAGGCTTAGAAATGAAGTTGGAAGGGAAAGGAATCGTTCCTAAGTTGGGAGATTGAAAGAGGTCGAGTAGGAAGTAAATGGCAAGTCATACATTTATAATCTGAACTTGTCATTACGTACGTTAACGAACGAGGTTAACGTACGTTATAGCCTTTACGTACGTAATCTTATGATCATTACGTACGTAACCAATTTCATCAAACTCTCTGTCTAAAAACACGCTTGATTCGTTACGTACGTAACCAGGCAGCCATTACGTACGTAATAGCCGTTGACTTGGCTGTCGCGATCGACTCCCGACCACCTACCTTTGCTCGACCCCACCCGCCGAAAGGCGGATTGCTGGAGGATCTTCCGCATTACGTACGTTAACGCACTAATATTACGTACGTAAGGCGGCCTATATAGCGTACGTTAAGAATACATGTTAACGTACGTTAAGTACTATAACAATCATAAATGGAATTCTCGCAATATCACCCAACAACTAATATAGTATGAATGACCATGAATCCAATCTAACATAATTCGTCGGTACTTGTTACAACATCACAGATATGGTGCGAAAATACTTAACTTAAATCATGGAATACAATATTAAAGGCGAGGGTATTACAAAATCTTAATTTGAAAGAAGTTGTAAGAGCTGAAATAATCAAACTCTTAGATGTAGGGATCATCTACCCTATTTCTGACAGCTCTTGGGTTAGTCTTTTTCATATAGTTCCAAAGAAATCTGGCATAACTGTAATCATGAATGAAGAAAATGAACTTGTTCCAACCAGAATTCAAACTGGATGGAGGGTCTGTATTGATTACAGAAAACTGAACTCTGTTACAAGAAAAGATCACTTTCCACTTCCTTTTATTGATCAAATGCTAGAAAGGTTAGCTAGTCATGCTTATTATTATTTTCTTGATGGATATTCCGGCTATAACCAAATTCCCATTGCTCCTGAAGATCAAGAAAAAACCACTTTTACCTGTCCTTTCGGCACTTTTGCTTACCGACGAATGCCATTTGGTCTGTGTAATGCACCTGCTACTTTTCAGCGGTGTATGATGAGCATTTTCTCTGACATGGTTGAGCGGTTTTTGGAAATTTTTATGGATGATTTTTCTGTATTCGGGTCTAGCTTTGATGAATGTTTACACCACTTAACCCAAGTGTTGGTTAGGTGTAAGGAGAAGAATCTTGTCATAAACTGGGAAAAATGTCATTTTATGGTTAAAAAAGGAATTGTCTTAGTACATGTGATTTCTGAAAAAGGAATTGAGGTAGACAAATCTAAAGTTGATTTAATATCAGTCTTCCACCCCCACGAACGATTAAAGAAATTCGGTCATTCTTAGGTCATGCTGGTTTTTACCGTCGATTCATCAAAGATTTTAGCAAAATCTCAAGGCCATTATGTAATTTACTTTCAAAAGACACACCTTTCGTATTTGATGATCATTGTCTAAAAGCTTTTAAGACACTCAAATCTATGTTGAGCTCTGCACCTATCATCAAATCTCCAAACTGGAATCTTCCTTTTGAAATAATATGTGATGCATCCGACTATGCCGTCGGTGTAGTATTGGGTCAAAGAGAAAATAAATTGCCAACTGTAATATATTATGCAAGTAGAACTCTAAATGATGCCAAATTAAATTATTCTACAACTGAAAAAGAATTGCTTGCAGTCGTTTTTGCCTTAGACAAATTTCGACCTTACTTGATTGGTTCGAAAGTTATAATTTACTCCGATCATGCTGCATTAAAATATCTTTTTTCTAAGAAAGATGTTAAACCTCGCTTGATCCGTTGGATTCTATTGTTATAAGAGTTTGATTTAGAAATTCGAGATAAAAAAGATGCTGAAAATGTTGTTGCTGATCATTTGTCTAGGCTAATCGTGAATTTTACTGATGAAGAACCTCCCATTAATGAGACATTCCCTGATGAACAACTCATGTCTGTTTCTAAAATACCTTGGTATGCAAACATTGTCAATTACCTTGTTACTGGTAACATGCCATCTCATTGGAATAACCAAGATAAAACAAAATTTTTAAACGAAGTAAAAAAATTCTTTTGGGATGATCCATATTTGTTCAAATATTGTCCTGATCAAATCATTAGGAGATGTGTGCCAGAACATGAACAACAAAATATCATTTCCTTTTGTCATGATCATGCCTGTGGAGGTCATTTTAGTTCAAAGAAAACAACTGCTAAAATTCTGCAATGTGGTTTTTATTGGTCAACACTTTTCAAAGATACACATTCATATTGCAGCACATGTGATAGATGTCAAAGATTAGGTCGAATTTCTAAACGAAATATGATGCCTTTAAACCCAATTTTAATTAAATATTTGATGTTTGGGGCATAGATTTTATGGGACCTTTTCCAATTTCTTTCGGCAATCTTTACATCCTTGTGGCTGTCGATTATGTTTCAAAATGAGTAGAAGCAATTGCTTGCAAAACAAATGACCACAAAGTCGTGGTAAAATTTTTGAAAGAAAATATTTTTTCCAGATTTGGAACACCACGAGCAATTATAAGTGATGGAGGAAAACATTTTTGTAATAAATTTTTTAATCATTTATTTAAAAAATATGGTGTTACACATAAAGTTGCTACTCCTTATCACCCGCAAACAAGTGGACAAGTTGAAATTTCAAACAGAGAAATCAAACATATTCTTGAAAAAACTGTTAATCCTACAAGGAAACATTGGTCTTTGCGATTGAATGATGCATTGTGGGCTTACCGTACTGCTTTTAAAACTCCCATCGGAATATCTCCATTTAGGCTTGTCTTTGGAAAACCATGTCATTTGCCTGTTGAATTGGAACATAGAGCATACTGGGCCATAAAACGATTAAATTTTTCATTAGACATGGCTGGAATTCATAGGAAACTTCAACTAAATGAATTGGAAGAAATCAGAAATGATGCTTACGATTGTGCAAGGAAATATAAGGACAAAATGAAATTTTTTCATGATAAACACATTTTGAGAAAAACTTTTTCTCCTGGTCAAAAAGTCCTTTTTAACTCTCGTTTGTTATTATTTCCAGGCAAGTTGCGTTCACGATGGTCTGGTCCATTTATTATTCATACGGTCTATCCTCACGGAGCTGTAGAAATTGAAAATTCAAAAAATGGTAATATTTTTAAAGTGAATGGTCAACGGTTAAAACCATATTTAGAATTAAAATCTTTTGAGGTAGAAGAGGTTCTTCTTAAAGACCCCGATATTGTGAATTAATACTCCATTGTGTTTGCCCGGTCAAGTGGCGGATAACGGTACTCCGTGGCTAGTAAAATCGGATTTTTCAGTTTTCCACAACAACTGATTTTGTAGATATTTTTTTTATTTTTAATTATGGAACAAACTTTGAAAACAATTGAAAAAAGATTGCCCTTTCTTAGTAAAAAAGTCATTTTGAAACTTTACCAAGCCAGACTTGAAAGGATGAGGTTGCTTATGAATAACGGCATACCTTTTGATATTCGATTCATTATTGAAGTCAAAGTGAGAATAGCGGGTGAATTCACGGAAACACCAACTAGATTTTTACCAGGGCTTGGAAAAAATTCATATGCCAAGAAACGACGAGCAAAGAAAATCGCCGTTTGCTACAAATGTGCTACGTGGAACTGTGATTCAAGATGTCGATCTTTAGGAATTCCTTTCACAAACAGAGAAGATAAAATTCAGTTCATCAAGGATGGTTTGAATAAGGAGAATTTAGATGATATCGAAATTTCTCTTGACACGCATCCTAGTGGACTCGTACATTACGGGATTCGATATTTGTGGAATAAATTCAAACCAGAATATGAATAACGTCTTGGGAATCTGACGTTAAAAGACCCTGTTTGCCAATTTGTAAGAAAATTGGATGAGAAGCTTCTCCCCGACTCATAGAAGGCGTTTAAGCCGTTTCTGAACGTAAAATCAGAGGAAGATGTGAGCCACAATCACAACTACTGTACATACACGTGAGTATCTTTACTTTTTGTCGTTTTTTTAGATTTTCTGAATAAAAAATGTGATACGCAATAAATGCATTTATTATTCTATTGAGTAGTTGAAGCGCAATTAACGCGGTCACAGATTTGATAAATCTTTTTACTTTATTTTGCATCTATAAATAAAAATTGCAGTTGTTTCTTTTCTGCATCCCTCAAACTTGTATTCTTTTCATTTCCTCTCGAAGTAATTTTATTTTTAAAAAATGGAATCATCATCTTCCACAAAAAGATTTAACTCCATCTGTATTTTTGGTGGAGCTAGTCATGGGAAAGAGGCTTGCTTTACTGAAGCAGCCCACAACTTGGGTCGTACCTTAGGATAAAAATGCATTCATGTAGTTTACGGAGGAGGAAGTCTAGGATTAATGGGATGTGCTGCTGCTTCTGCCTATATGGAAGGAGTAAAAGTGTTGGGAATCATTCCAAAATCTCTGGCTGAAAGTAAAATCACCGGAGCAACCATTGGAGATGAGTTCAGAGCTGTAGATATGCAAGACCGCATAACTCACATGATAAATAATGCTGATGCCTTTATCACCCTTCCCGGTGGTTTTGGCACTCTTGAGGAACTTTTTCATGTGGTTACCAGAGCCCAGTTAAATGTTCATACGAAACCAATAGGTCTGCTAAATGTCAATGGTTTCTTCGATGGTTTACTATCTTTCATCAACTACTCTTCTGAAAAAGGTTTTATTTCTGAGCGTGCTAAACGAATCATAGTTGTTGCAACAACACCAGAAGAGCTGATCAAAAAACTTAATGCATTTGTTCCTGAACCAGACCCAGCTCTAGCTAATATTGTTTGGATGGAAGATTTCACTGTGCGGAAACGCAAAATTGATACATTCCTTTCCCTCTGATATCCTACTTCATTCCTCTTGTTGTTTTTACTTTTTAGCGAGTGTAAAAATCGGGAAAATGATGGCAGCTTAAGGAGTTTCTTTTCGACCTCTTGACGTGCATCTATCCACGATTTATGTATTGTTATTTCTATTACTGTACTTTTTATCGTTTGTTTTTAATAAAAGCATTGATGGCAGCGTAAGGCGACTCTTCAGACTCTCTTGAAGCGCATCTAGGTTATTTGTGTTATACTTCCGGGTATATATTTTCTTTTGTTGTTTTGCGACACTTATTTCTTGCAGGTCCAAAAAAAAAGGGCTTGAGCGAAGCGTCATCTTTCATAAACAGGGAAGCCTTAATTAAACCCTTACTCCGTTGTTCTTTTTACACAATAAGGATATTGTTTATCATTAAGTGTGGGGGAAGGTGTATATCTATATCTATCTCTCTCTCTCTCTATATATATATATATATAAAGAGGTTGAAAATCACGGCACCATTTTCTTGAGAAAACGTTAGTGAAAAAATCATTTTTGGGATGTTTCACTGGTTTTGATAATGGATTTGGATGAAGGTGTATGAGATTCAGTACACAACACCCTTCTTGTGAGTTTTGAATCTTAGAGCAATCCTTATATATACGCTCTATATTTTTTGTTGTGTGGTCAAACATATTGTGTTCATTCTAGAACTTGCTCATTTATACATTTCGAGACTACATTCATAAACTCTTGCATTAAGATGATAAAGGCAATTAGGATTAACCCCTTGTTGGCTTATATTTTCCCACCCATTACATTTTATCCTTAGAAGCCCCATTGAGCATGCGTCTATTTCTTTGATCAAGCACATTACTTTAGTCATTATCCATTCTTGTTGATGACTCATCCATTTCCACCCTCTAGTCAAAGATTTAATTGTGAACTAGATGTGTGACAAATAGGGACCGATGTTCATAAGAGTATTGTGGAGATTAAGAGCTTTTGTTGAAACTGAAAGAGTGTGAAGTACATTGGAGTATTGAACCGAATAAAAAAATATAAATAAAGGCAAAAAAAATGGCCTGATAAAAAAAAGGGAGGTCAAGTGCGAAAATCATCACTATATATACATAAAATAGCACTTGAACTATCCCTTGAGTGATACATAATTCTTTTCAGAAGATCCATTGCATACTTTTTCTTACACAAGAGTATGACATTACCAGATCAATATTCAATTACCATGTACAGAATAACTTGGGGATGATGGTTTGAGAATTTTCATTACAGACGGGGGGTATAGATTGTTATTTATAGGATTTGTTATGCATCTAAATTCACAATTGATCTTGGCTAGCAAACCTCATAATTTTCCCTTTATCCTACCCATACCCAAAGCCACGTTACAACCAAAAGAAAGACCTTTTGATTTATGCATGAGTTTATTTTAAGTAGTGGAGATTTGATTTTTGACCAAGCATATGGTAATGACACATTATGCTTTGATATGAGTGAACTCTTCTCGAATATCCCGTATATACACTTGAGTGAAGAGTGATATCCACCGTGAGGGTATTGAATCTTTTTGCATTCGATTCTCAATGAAGTTGTTAGAATTTGGTGCGGCATCCTATTTTTCTCTGATCTCACTTGGCTCATGATCACTTGTTCTCTCTTGATATTAGTTTTGTCATGAATTTTTCAGCATATGAGTATTATAACTCGGGTATAAGATTTGCCCGAGGACGTGCAAAAGATAAGTGTGGGGGAATTTGTTTGGTATATTTTGAGTAATATTTTTATTAATATTTTATGTATATAATTGTGTATTTTGTGTGATAATTTATTCGTTTTACCATATATTTATATTATTTCATTTTTTTAGAATTTTCTATAATTTTGTGTCATTTTTGGATAATTAATTGGAATTAAATTATATCTGTAGGTTAACCAACCGGTACAAGACAGATCAATTGGCTCAAGGGCGGTATTTTTACAAAATTCAAATATAGTCACGACTGGTATCATTTTATTCGTCTCGTCGAGACGATCGTTTTAAAAAAAAAATCATCCAAATCCGAGTTCGTATGAAGAAGTTATGACCGTTCGAAGGACAATTAAATAGACGAACCATATCGTGCCACTTGTCAACACCCGTTTGGACCGGAAATTCAACTCTCTGCTGATGTCATCCATGACATCAGCAAAAATTGCCAGCCGCGTATTATTGGGGGTGGGATTTTAAAATGTTAAAAATTATTATTTTATTAATTTTGTAGTAGTATAAATAGGGGATGAATGTGTAGTGTTAGGAGGAAAAAAAAGGAAAAAAAATAGAGAGATATTATTGTAAGGGAGAGAAATAAAAGTACTGTGTAATAAAATTATATTTGAGTAATAATATTATGGAATATTTATTTATTTGTGTTGTTATTATGAGTGAGTAATTTTCTTTTACTGGGGTTATGATATTAATATTTATATAATAATTCCAAATAAATGTTTTTAACGATTATGATTTTCGCTTCAATAGGGGAATATTATTTCATCAATTATGTCACGTATTTTTTATAGTTATAAATTCCCCATTGCTTTGTGATTATTGATATTAGTTAATTTCTTTGATTATTTGTTTTCCATTAAATTGGATACATATAATGCTTAGAAATTACATTTTTCAAGCGAAGGAAAATATATATTTAAATTATAATTTTGTACTTATTGTCAAATCTATAGGGAAATAGTGAGATTGATTTCAGAATCTATTCCCTGAATTTCTTGGAATTAAAATATAAATTATATAATAAATAGACATTGATGGATTCTAAACCCTAGTAAATTATTAAAAATCAATTTATCTAAAATCTAATTAAAAATTACTAGTTATTTAATGCAATTATTATAACATTCCAATATCAAATTATTTGGGACTAGGTCAGAATTTAATTTAAATTTGGTTCAAAACGATAGGAATAATTTTACTTCACTATCATAGTTCTCCCTGTGGAATCGACCTTGCACCGCATATCTACATCGAACAAATCGTGCGCTTGCGAGTTAGACTAAAGAATCAACCAACAACACACACAAAGACATCACAACGAAAATAAGGAACCTCGTTTGACAACTTTTCCAATCTCAATTGTAACTTTGAGGTTACCGACGAGTAGAGTAAACAAATACAACTCGACAAACAATACAAATGATATAAAAAACAATAAACAACGAGACACAATTTTTAGCGTGGAAAACCCTCAAGACGAGAGTAAAAACAACGGGACCGAAGCCGCTTAAATACACTATCACCAATTCACAATACACGATTCGTCCCTGGAACAAACGAGAGGTATACACGATAACTTCAAATACTTGGTAATAAACAATCTTCAAGTATTTAGAATACACAACAACAAGATCGAGAAAGAAAAATACCATATATAGCTTACACAAAAAGCTAACAAAATACCCGAACTTCTGGACTCAAAACCTCGATCTACTTTGGTGAATAAATTTGCCCAATCACTACGAAGCTCTTGTCAAAATATCACGACGATCCGATCGGTACAACTCCAAGAAATCAAACAAGTATATCTCTCTATTTTCTTCTCTCTTATCTCTCTCTCTCTCTCTCTCTCTCGTGTATGTCTTTCAAGGGTGTAGAAGTGAAGAAAATGTAACACCCCCAATTCGGGAATATTACAGCGCCGTAAATCCTTTACATAAGGATTTACAAGGCTGAAGAATTGAACAAGTATAAAAAGGTACTGACGAATGGAAATTTCGGACTTACAGTACATCAGTTCTGACCAAATACAGAAATAGTACAATTGTTCAACAGAACTCAATAATACATCACCAAATTCAAACCCATCACAAATGACTTCGTACTCGAGTACTTATTGAAATAACGAATAAATAACAGATAAATAAACCCGGTCGGGATATCACTCTGCACCCTCGTCGTCATACAGTTCCAGTGGTTGTTTCCCCGCTCTCCTGGATCCTGAACACAAACAAAATTTTCACCCCCGAAGGGGTTAGCACAACGATGCTAGTACAAGTACCACAACATATTATTCATATCTCACGAAGAATAATAATAACGTAAACGACAAAATACCAACGAGTCTTCTCCTACGAGAAACTCAACATAACATACACAACTGATAATCACAACATGATATCAATACATACACATGGTAATTCCATCGATCCAGCGTTCACTGCCTAGAACCCACGATGATCCCGTCAGACCAACCCGTGGTGGAAAAACCCGTCCGATGATCCGGTATGCGCTAGCATAGATCCCGATGATCCCGTCGGACCAACACGAGGTGGACATACAATAACGACATACATGCACGACAATATGTATAACAACAATACATAAAACAATTAAGGTACTTGCCTCGATTTGAAGACAATAACAACACTTCCACGAAAATGACCACTCGAAGATCGTCCTCCTCAATCAATCACGTAACGAGACCAAACCTTAACAAAAGAAATGATATAGGATTTATCTCACGTCGTATGAATGTTTAACAATTCGATTCACGGTCAAAAGTTCATAAAATGCAATCTGCCCGAACTGCTTAGCGCACGCTAAGTACTCCGTGTAGCGTGCGTTAAGTCTGCTCGATAGCGCACGCAAACAACAAAGCCTAGCGCACGCTAACGATGCATGGTCAGTACTTCACTGACCAGCCAACTGACTCGTCTGATGGTCTAGCGTACGTTACGTACCAAACGTAGCGCACGCTAACTAGTACTCGATAGCGCACGTTAACATTCATAACATAGCGTGCGCTATCTATGCATGGCAGTTCTTCTTTGGCGATGCTTATTCTCGCCATGATCGAGACAATGAAATCTTGCGTGATAGTTCATGTTACTTCCATGAATACCATGTTCATACCCTTATGAATGATTTTACGGATAAAGACAACTTCAGATTCAAGGATATGCATACCAATATAAAACCATATTCCATTTCGACTTCAAATCTTCATACGACAATTCGAAAAGCTTATCGGTTGATATCAACACCTCTATATCAATCCATATTATCATACTGAAGTTGATAAACGTCCTATATATACTAGATAAATCCTTCTATGATCAAACCTTTAGATTTATCTAACAATAAGGATGTTAACGTCTAGTCCAAGATTACTATGAAATCATCTATTAGATTCGGTTTACCAATGATAGAAACTTCTCTTCACATATTCAGTGTAATAAGATTCGAATCATGATGATTATAATCAAGGTACTTAAGGCTTATTCATCTCAATATTCCAAACATGATATACTTGGATAATTCATCTATGAAAATCCATATCTTGTTAACATGATCATTTAAATCGTTAGAATCCAACTCTAAGTCTGGAGATAGATTGAACATACCTTAAAATGACGAAAATCACTGAACCGTAAGGTAGAATCCCACTCCGGTTGGTTGTATGCCACTCCAAGGTGCTATTCCACTTCCATGAACATTCCCAAGTGATAACCAATGTATAACACCAACAATATGTGTTCTAAGTGTATAGGAGTATTACTACAGCTCTCTGAACTCTCAAGGATGAAGAAAGGGCGAAAGAAATGAAATCCAAAACGGTTGTTGTCCCATTTATAATATTCTGCATTATTAACAAGTTAGCGCACGCTACTAAGCATCCCTTAGCGTGCGCTAATAATGGTTGACTTGAGAATTTGTCAAGGTGCGTCGTAGGAATCTTATCCAGACCCATGTCACGGTGGCGCATGTGTTATCCGTCCGCTCAATAATTGAGTTCTTAGCGCCGCAACTCCTATCTTCATAGCGTGCGCTAATAATGGCCCGATAGCGCGTTAAGATACATTCTTAGCGTGCGCTATCACGAGGTTGCTTGAGCAATTTTTGCAAGTTTCTATACTTATGCATAATGATATCAATGCACGAAATATCATACTCGATAATCAAAATCACCAATCCGAAATAATACATGGTTTGAATACGGATGAAATACACCGTAATAAATCCGGATATTACATACTCTCCTACTAAAAGGAGTTCCGTCCGAAACTCAAGACGAAAATAACTCGGGATATCTAGACTTCATATTAGCTTCCGTTTCCCGGTGGCTTCTTAGTTCCATGGCGTGACCAGAACTTTGACCAAAGCGATTGACTTGTTCCTCGGTTGCTTAACTCGACTCCCGAGTATCTTGGTAGTCTTTCTTCAAGCGTCCCATCTGCTCGACTTCGATCTCGCGAAATCAATGATATGGTGGGATCTGGTATATACCTCAGTGGCGGGATACGTGGAACACGTTATGAACATAGCACAATGACGGCGGCAATGCTAATCTGTATGCCAACTCCCCAACTCTCTCGAGGATCTCAAATGGTCCGATATATCTCGGACTCAGCTTTCCTTTCCTTAGAAATGAAAGATTCCCGAGTAGGAGAAACCTTCAAAAGTACATGGTCTCGATGTTGAACTCCAATGGGCGACGACGTGCGTCCGCATAGGATTCTGGCGACTGCAGGCGGTCAACGACCTTCCACGAATCAAGGCTATCTTCTCTCGAGTCACGCACGATCAACTCAGTTACTGTTCCGATCAAGTCGGCCAGAATCGTCCCGGACATAGGGCGACCTGCACCTTCTCGTATAATGCCTCAAGCGGTGCCATCTTAATAGAAGCATGCCAACTATTGTTGTAGGTAAATTCAATCAACGGTAGATGAACTTCCCAATCGTTTGACCAATCTAAGGCACGGGCCCTTAGCATGTCTTCCGCCGTTTGTATAGTTCTCTCAGTTGTCCGTCGATCTGCGGGTGATAAGGATCTTGAAGTTCAATTCGGTCCCCAAGGCCTTATGAAGCGCTTTCCAAAAGTGAGACACAAAGCGGCCGTCTCGATCGAAACAATGGTCTTGGCGTACCATGCAATCGAACTATCTCGAAATAAAGACTCGTGCCAACCTCTCTGGTCCCCACGTATCCTTAATGCCTAGAAAATGAGCCGATTTGGTTAAGCGATCAACTATCACCCAAATCATGTTCATTCTGTCTGGTTTTCGGCATATTAGTGATAAAGTCCATCGATATGTCCTCCCACTTCCATTCGGGAATCGGGAGCGGCTTCAACATCAATGAGCCGTTGATGCTCGATCTTAACTGTGACAAGTCAAGCATTTGAAACATGATGCCTTTCGTCTTTCTTCATGTTGCCCCACGAAATGCAGCTTCAAGTCCTTATACATTTCTTGGTGCCGAGTGGATAGAATAGGCGAACTATGAGCTTCCTTCATAATCGTCTGTTTGAACATCAACATCGGGAGCAGCAGTCGGTTACGAAATCTCAAAACTCCATCGTCATGAATTATGAATGCAGGGCCTTTCCTTTGATCACTTCATCATGTAACCGAATCATCAGAGGATCATCTACCTGTCTAGATTTGATTTCTTCGGTTAAAGATGAAGTTATCTCCATCACGCACAGTTGTCCTTGGACTCTTTGTAACCATACTTCAATTCCTTCACGAATCATCTCTCGCTGAAGGCTAAGTTGGGAGGTCAGCGTCTCGAGCATCTGAATAGAGACAGGCTTGCGGCTAAGTGCATCGACCACTACATTTGCTTTGCCTGGATGATATAAAATCTCTAAGTCATAGTCCTTAATCAGTTCCAACCATCTTCTTTGCCGCATATTCAACTCTTTCTGACTAAATATGTACTTGAGACTCTTATGATCCGTAAATATCTGACAGTGAGTCCCGTACAGATAATGCCTCCAGATCTTCAAGGCAAAAACCACTGCTGCTAGCTCCAAATCATGTGTCGGGTAATTCACTTCATAAGGTTTCAGTTTTCGCGACGCATAAGCGATCACCTTATCATTCTGCATGAACACGCACCCAAGTCCTTGGTTCGAAGCATCACTGTAAACTATGAATCCTTCAGTTCCCTGCGGAAGTGATAGAATCGGTGCCGTCGTCAATCTCTTCTTCAATTCATCAAAGCTAATCTGACATAATTCATTCCACTCAAACTTTTGAGTTTTACTGAAATCGAGTAAGTGGGCGGGAGACTTTAGAAAACCCTTCCACGAATCGACGATAGTATCCGGCCAAGTCCTAAAGCTTGGACCTCTTTCACGTTCTTTGGAGGCTTCCAATCCAATATTGCTTCGATCTTCGAGGATCTACTCGGACTCCTCTAGTCGACACCACATGGCCGAGGAACATTACTTCCTTTAGCCGAATTCACACTTAGAAAGTTTGGCGTACAATTGCTCGTTTCTCAAAAGCTCCAATACAATCCGCAAATGTTGCGCATGTTCTTAGGACTCTTAGAATACACGAGAATGTCATCAATAAATACGACCACAAATTTGTCCAAAAATTCAATGAACACTCTGTTCATCAATTGCATAAATACGGCAGTGCGTTAGTGAGACCAAGCGGCATCACTACAAACTCATAATGCCCGTAGCGAGTTACGAGCGATTTGAACATCGGACTCCTTAATCCTCGGTGATGGTATCACGATCTCGAGATCAATTTTAGAAAATACCGTTGCCCCTTGCGGTGGTCAAACAGATCATCAATCCGTAGTAGCGGATATTTGTTCTTAATCGTCATCTTGTTCGGCTCTCGATAGTCAATACGATCGGAGCGATCCATCCTTCTTTCGGACAAAAGAGCGCGCTCCCGGGGTGGCAGCTTGGTGAATATAGCCCTTGTCCATTAACTCCTCAGTGCTTCTTGATTCGTACATCTCGGTAGGTGCCATACGATACGGCGCCTTGGAAATCGGTGTAGCTCGGGTTCCGGCTCAATGGTAAATTCCACATCCCTTCGTGGAGGTAGTCCAGTAACTCGTCAGAAATACATCGGAAATTCGTTCACAACAGAATGGATGAAAGTTCCAGTTTCGTCTTCTTTCTTCATTGCGTAACACGGTGCAGTGCATGCCTGTTTCAACAATTTGTGACTTTCATCGCCTTGATCAACTTTCCTGAGCTTCCGGTTTCCATCCCTCAAATAGAATCTCGGAACCATCGTCGGCGATCATGAGATATTCCTCCTTCGGTATTTCACAATTGCTCCATATCGATTAAGCCAATCGTCTCCGAGTATCAGTCGTCTCCTTGCATTTCTATCACGATCGATTTGAGAGCCACTCTCTGCCTCCAAATGATACGGGAAATTTCTAGTTTCTAAATTTCCGACAATCCTTTCTCCACTCGGTAAACCAACAACATAAGGTTCACAAGTATGAAAGCGGAAATATTCAAACGATTTACACAAGACAAAGATATGAAAGAATGTGTAGCTCTTGTATCGAATAAAACGCTAGCCGGGGAAAGGATCTGGGCCGATTGCACGATGCGGCAATGACATCACGATCGTCTGTCCTCCTCATCTCGTGCAGGCGTGGGGAGCATATCGGCACTCGATGTCCCTTTTCGGTCCCATTGTCCTCTGCCTCGCCCGCGGCCAAAATTCTGAGGCATCGAACACTTTGCTGCGTCTGTGGAATCTTGGCCTCCTTACGGGTATTTGTGGTATACGGGCTCTAAAAGACTTTGCGACCTCTTCACAAAACACCGCCCGATGTCCCTCTCGTCCACAATCAAAACAAGTCACGGCGGGAAGGGGGCAATTCCGTCGATAGTGCCCGTCTGCGCGATTAAAGCATTTCCTGGTAACATCAGTAATAGTTGATGCCGCTCCGAAGTTCTTTCCGCTCCTAGCTGGGTGCGGAGGTTTCTTGAAAGAGTGAAAGGATGACTGGGCCTTACGGGCCCCACTGTTCTTGTGCTCTGTAAAAGTACCAGAGACTTTATGTTTCTTGGTTTCCGCAAATTTCTCCATGGCTGCTTCCTTGATCTCATATGCCAATGCCTTATCCTGGTATTGGCGGAGTGTGGTACATTCGAATCCGGACATGTACCTCTGAACTTCTGGTTTCATTCTCATATCTAAATGGATCATCATTTCTGCATCTGTTCTGACCAGATGTCGAACAAATGCCAGCTGTTGGTTAAACGTCTTGATCGCCTGGGATACTGGCACATCAGAAGGCTGAGTGGAGAAAAACTCCCGAACTTTGGCTTCCCTCACAGGACGAGGGCAATACTAAGCTTCCATCATCAATCTAAACTCTGTCCAATCGGCATCATGGTCTACAGGCCGGATGGCTTCCCACCATTCGGACGCTTCCCCTATCAGAAAATATTGAGCGATAGAGGCTCTACGGTCGTCTGGGCAGTTGATTCCAGCAAAGATTTTCTCCAGCTCCTTTAACCAATGATCCCAGGTGGGAGTCTCAGAAATACCGTCGAATTTGGGTGGTTGCATCTTCGCCACCTCTTGCAGCCACCGGTCACCTCGATTTTCCATATCTGGGATCCTTGTTGTCTCTCTCCTGCCGTAGTCCCACCGCCACTTGCATTCGGTCCACGACACAGGCGGAGTCATCATCTGGTTCACCACTTGACGTAGGATCTGCAGTACGGCGGGATCAGTTCATTATTAACAGTTGTTGCGGCTCGCTTTGAGCTATGGCCCGGCACAGTTAGAAGGCGACGCTTCCCTTTCGGCATTTCTCCGTCCGCGTCCACGACCGCGACCACGTCCACGTCCGCCTCTCAACATACTGTAAGCATAAATACTCAATATACAGGAAACAACATCGTTCTAATATTCGAGTATAAAGAGACATAACATGTAAAGAACAAGATAGAGTTTAGGAACTTACAACCACTGCTCGCATGAAGACGTAGGCAGTGCAGTGATGTCATTCACGGCCGGTTACCTCAAAAGACATAAATGACCCCTATTTTAACCCAACGGCCAAGATATCCATAATCTTAGCTCCGATACCATATTCTGTAACACCCCCAATATATTCGGGATTATTACAGCGCCGTAAATCCTTTACATAAGGATTTACAAGGCTGAAGAATTGAACAAGTATAAAAAGGTACTGGCGAATGGAAATTTCGGAATTACAGTACATCAGTTCTGACCAAATACAGAAATAGTACAATTGTTCAACAGAACTCAATAATACATCACCAAATTCAAACCCATCACAAATGACTTCGTACTCGAGTACTTATTGAAATAACGAATAAACAACAGATAAATAAACCCGGTCGGGACATCACTCTGCACCCTCGTCGTCATACAGTTCCAGTGGTTGTTTCCCCGCTCTCCTGGATCCTGAACACAAACAAAATGTTCACCCCCGAAGGGGTTAGCACAACGATGCTAGTACAAGTACCACAACATATTATTCATATCTCACGAAGAATAATAATAACGTAAACGACAAAATACCAACGAGTCTTCTCCTACGATAAACTCAACATAACATACACAACTGATAATCACAACATGATATCAATACATACACATGGTAATTCCATCGATCCAGCGTTCACTGCCTAGAACCCACGATGATCCCAACAGACCAACCCGTGGTGGAAAAACCCGTCCGATGATCCAGCGCACGCTAGCATAGATCCCCCGATGATCCCGTCGGACCAACACGAGGTGGACATACAATAACGACATACATGCACGACAATATGTATAACAACAATACATAAAACAATTAAGGTACTTGCCTCGATTTGAAGACAATAACAACACTTCCACGAAAATGACCACTCGAAGATCGTCCTCCTCAATCAATCACGTAACGAGACCAAACCTTAACAAAAGAAATGATATAGGATTTATCTCACATCGTATGAATGTTTAACAATTCGATTCACGGTCAAAAGTTCATAAAATGCAATCTGCCGAACTGCTTAGCGCACGCTAAGTACTCCGTGTAGCGTGCGTTAAGTCTGCTCGATAGCGCACGCAAACAACAAAGCCTAGCGCACGCTAACGATGCATGGTCAGTACTTCACTGACCAGCCAACTGACTCGTCTGATGGTCTAGCGTACGTTACGTACCAAACATAGCGCACGCTAACTAGTGCTCGATAGCGCACGTTAACATTCATAACATAGCGTGCGCTATCTATGCATGGCAGTTTACTGCTGAGCAGTAAACTGTTCTCGCCATGATCGAGACAATGAAATCTTGCGTGATAGTTCATGTTACTTCCATGAATACCATGTTCATACCCTTATGAATGATTTTACGGATAAAGACAACTTCAGATTCAAGGATATGCATACCAATATAAAACCATATTCCATTTCGACTTCAAATCTTCATACGACAATTCGAAAAGCTTATCGGTTGATATCAACACCTCTATATCAATCCATATTATCATACTGAAGTTGATAAACGTCCTATATATACTAGATAAATCCTTCCATGATCAAACCTTTAGATTTATCTAACAATAAGGATGTTAACGTCTAGTCCAAGATTACTATGAAATCATCTATTAGATTCGGTTTACCAATGATAGAAACTTCTCTTCACATATTCAGTGTAATAAGATTTGAATCATGATGATTATAATCAAGATACTTAAGGCTTATTCATCTCAATATTCCAAACATGATATACTTGGATAATTCATCTATGAAAATCCATATCTTGTTAACATGATCATCCAAATCGTTAGAATCCAACTCTAAGTCTGGAGATAGATTGAACATACCTTAAAATGACGAAAATCACTGAACCGTAAGGTAGAATCCCACTCCGGTTGGTTGTATGCCACTCCAAGGTGCTATTCCACTTCCATGAACATTCCCAAGTGATAACCAATGTATAACACCAACAATATGTGTTCTAAGTGTATAAGAGTATTACTACAGCTCTCTGAACTCTCAAGGATGAAGAAAGGGCGAAAGAAATGAAATCCAAAACGGTTGTTGTCCCATTTATAATATTCTGCATTATTAACAAGTTAGCGCACGCTACTAAGCATCCCTTAGCGTGCGCTAATAATGGTTGACTTCAGAATTTGTTCGGGTGCGTTAGCGGGAATCTTATCCGGACCCATGTCCCGGCTGGCGCATGTGTTAGCCGTCCCGCTCAATAATTGAGTTCTTAGCGCACGCAACTCCTATCTTCATAGCGTGCGCTAATAATGGCCCGATAGCGCGCGTTAAGATACATTCTTAGCGTGCGCTATCACGAGGTTGCTTGAGCAATTTTTGCAAGTTTCTATACTTATGCATAATGATATCAATGCACAAAATATCATACTCCAATAATCAAAATCACCAATCCGAAATAATACATGGTTTGAATACAGATGAAATACACTGTAATAAATCCGGATATTACAGAAAATCGCAGCACAAATGCTGCTAAAAAGAACTCCCAAACCTGAGTTGACTTCGTGTGCCGCGGCCCGGACAAAGTGTGTCATGGCACACTCAAGAAAATGGCCGAACGGAGTTCCAGGGGGCCGCGGCCTGGAGTCCAGTGAGCGAGGGAGAGTTTGTAAAAAATGTAGTGTGCCGCGGCACACTCCCACTTGTGCCGCGGCGCATCCCGTCCCGACCTAAATTCCATAAATTACTCCTACAAATCTCCCCCTTCCTGAATATAGGGAGGAAACCGCCATCCCGACGATCGAACAACATACCTTAACCTTATCTCTACCCAACACCTTAGTTAACATATCGGAACCATTATCATCGGTGTGAACTTTATCAAGTTCAAACAAATCGTCCTCTAATGCATCTCGCTCCAATGATATCTCACATCAATATGTTTTATTCTTTTGTGAAAAGTTGCATTCTTCGCCAAATGAATCTCACTCTGACTGTCACAAAGAATCACGTAACATCGTTGTTGGATGCCCATCTCTTGTAAAAACATTTTCAACCATAAGAGCTCTTTACTCGCTTTCACTGCCGCAATATATTCGGCCTCCGTTGTTGACAAGGCAACACACTTTTGCAATCTTGATTGCCATGACACGGCTCCCCCTGCAAACGTCATCAAATAAATGTGGATTTTCGGTTATCTTCGTTACCTGCCATATCCGAATCGGTCTAACCAACAAGCCTCGCTTTCCCATTTCCAAATATGATCCCTAATTTGGAAGTACCCCGAATATCTAAATATCGACTTTACGGCTTCCCAACGCTTCTTTCCCGGATTCGATAGAAAACGGCTCACCACTCCCACGGCATGAGCAATTTCGGGCCTCGTACATACCATGGCATACATCAAAATCCTGACCGCAGAGGCATAAGGAACTTTCTCCATTTCCTCAATCTCTTCCTTCGTCATAGGGCAATCCTTACTCGTCATTTTAAAATTATTAGTAAGAGGCGAACTAACAACCTTAGCTTTGTCCATGTTAAAGCGTTTAAGCACCTTCTCAATATATTGCTCTTGCGACATGTGTAATTTCCGAGCATCTCTCTCCCGAGTGATTTTTATCACAAGAATCTGTTTAGCGGCCCCCAAGTCTTTCATGGCAAAAGGCTTATTCAACTCTTTCTTCAAATTGTCAATCCTTTCGGCATTCTTGCCAACGATCAACATGTCATCCACATAAAGCAATAGGATGATGAAATCATCATCTCCAAATTTCTTGAAAAACACGCAATAGTCCAGGGTCATCTTCCGGTAGCCTTGCTCCCCCATAACCGACTCGAACTTTTTATACTATTGTCGTGGTGCTTGCTTCAAGCCGTATAGACGCTTACGGAGTCTACAAACATAATCCTCTTTTCCCTTAACCTGAAACCCTTCAGGTTTCTTCATATATATCTTTTTATCGAGGTCTCCATGAAGAAATGTCGTCTTGACATCCATTTGCTCAATCTCAAGGTCAAGACTAGACGCTATACCAAGGACCAATCGAATCGATCCTATCTTCACAATTGGAGAAAAAATCTCGTCAAAATCAATGCCTTTCTTTTTGACTAAAGCCCTTGACTACGAGTCTAGATTTGTATCGGGGCAATGAAGTATGCTCCTCCGACTTCACCTCATACACCCATTTATTTCTCAAAGCTCTCTTGCCCTTCGGCAACTTCCCCAACTCATACGTATTGTTCTCATGCAACGAACTCATCTCGTCTTGCATGGAATCCATCCACTCCTTCTTGTAATCATCCTCCATAGCCTCCTCTAATTATTCGGGCTCTCTCTCGTCAGTGAGTAAAACATACTCATCGGCCGAATAACGAGTGGAGGGATGACGATCCCTCGTCGACCGTATATGTGGAACAAAAGATGGCATGTTCGTCACGGGTAGCTCGGGATGAACTCCATCAGTATCATCTTGTACCAACTCATCATTGTCACCAGCATCATGTTGTTCATTATTTTAGCCATCATCTCCACCGGGTGTCTCAACATGCTGTGGAGGAATGGGGTCCAAATCAATAAGATCATAATCATATTATGGAGCCGACTCTCCATTCTCAACATCCTTCATCGTTTGATCTTCAACAAAAACAAACATATATCGAACGAACAAGCTTCTTAGTCACCGGGTCATACATTCTGTTGTGCGGCGATTTATACGCCTCGACGGCGATCGGTATAAGGGCCGAGCGACCGAGATCACGACCAAAGGAGCTACGGCGAACTTGTAAAATCGAAGGTAGCAGTCCACCTTCGAGTATCTAGCGATCGACTCCCAAGGCGATCGCCCTTTGTCACCTAGCGATCGACTCTGGTGCCCGACCAAGGACGATCGCCCTGTGCCACGAACAAAGCCATCGTCCGTCAAAGTCTTTGAAGATTGGATCACGAAGCAAGCACCTATGTGTAGATCCGCGGAAGACACCGCAGAACGTGGATCGTTGACTCCAGCCCATGCGCAGCTGTCAGTGACAGGGACGGCCTCACCTACCGACAGACCCGCCGAAAGGTCCTAAGTAGGGCCTCCCAAGACAGCGACACGGACGCGTGTTGGCCTCTTACTGGTTCGCTCCTCTGGCAGCCAGCAACTCCTGCGGACTTTAAGGGGACCAACCCATCTGCTAAAGACGATGGCCCGCTTATTATAATACAGCAGAGGCGATCGCCCGGCAACTCCCAGTGCTATAAATAGAGAACCTCCATGTAGCGACCACTTTTCTAAAATATAATTCTTCTAATTTTAAGAAGAGTAAATAAAAATTATGCAGCGGAAATACATTTTTAAGAAAAAATAAACTTAATAATCGCAAGTAACAATCCCAAGTCACCATTAAATAAAAACATAATTTGACTTTAAAAATAAAATAAATGGAACAATTGTTCATAAAGCGTAGCTTAGGAAAAATAATAGTAAATAAATAAATAACAACTCTTGAAGCTTGATCATCCCAAACTCATACGCATGCCACATCGAGCTCCTCAACCTGAAAATGAGGTAAATAGTGGGGTGAGCTTCCAACTCGCTCAGTGTGGAGAGTACGCAATATGTCTACGTTAATTACTAAACATATTAGCAAGTATAAACAACATGACTGATAAATTCTGAAGCCCGTCGGCTAGCCCGAAGCCTTTATGCACAATTAAGTGCTTCTGACTGATTTGCACATTCAAGTGCTTCTGACTGGTTGCACATTTAAGTGCTTCTGACTGATTGTACATTTAAGTGCTTCTGACTGATTTCACGTGCACATACGAGACAATATATAAAGCAATTAAAATAAACAAAAGCGTAATAAATCCCCACACCTGGATAAATTGCAGTTCTAAACTTGAATGTGATGAAATGCTTGACTCGACAAATTCTAGGCCCGTAAATTCTTGTTATTATCTACAATTAATAATAAAAAATTATTATTATTATATGACTGAGAATTAAATTATAAGTGGATAATAATATCAATTGAAAAGGTCAACATGTTAAAATCTTGGCCAAAAGGGACTGATATTGTAGAAATTATAATTCTGCTTAGAGCTAACTGGAATAATTATAAACCAGACTGGGGCAAGAATGAAGAAACTGAAAATTAGGGGCTGACACTAATATACTTTGAAAATGATTTGGGGTTGAATCGAAAGGATCTGGAAACAAGGGGGACTCAATTGAATAACCCTAGGAAATTAGGGGGTATATAAACCCCTTTGCCCAGCCGACACTCTTATTTCTAACCTGCTCCCTTCAACACTCTCTCTCTAAAACTCTCCTCCCTCCTCCTCCCGTCTCTCTCTCCCTAACCATCTCATCTCTCAAAAATTCCTCTCGGCCAGAAATAATTTGCAGAAAAACACACACACAAAAATACAGTCGCACACACTAGAGATTCGCACTCGTACCACTTCGCTGGTTCGCCCGAGATCGGATTAGACCAGCCGCGATGGGCTCCAGGCTATGGCGGCGGTGATTTGAAGATGTCGAACGACTAGAAAGTGGCGGCGATGCGATTTGAAAGGGAAGAAATTTGGACGGCGACAACAGGTTGGGTTGGTCGCGGGTTTGGGCTGACGGCGGCGGAAAGGTTGAAGCGGCCGGAATCAACAGAAAAGGTGACTGTGGCGGGGGATTTCATGTTTCCGCCGAAATCAAAGGTTGGTTTGTTCAGTTACAAATTTTGATTCTAAAACAAAATGGGTTGAGTTTGATTTGAAATTCGGGTTTCAGATTCGGGTTCGATTGCACCGGGTCGGGCCGAACATTTGTAAAAAAAAATCGGATAGGATTAAGATTTCTGGCTCGAATCCGCTGAAGGGTTGAAGATGTTTCAATCGGAATCAAATGTGGGTTTCTGTTTTAAGGTTCTAAAACAGATTTTTTTTTAGAGTTTTGTGCTTGCGGCCCGAGATGCCGAAAGAAGGGCTTTAAGATCAAATTCTGAGTTCCAGGGTTAATGATCGAGTTTCTGGTTTGAGGTTGAAACTGTGTTTCATCGTTTTAAACTTTCCCAGTATGAAGGAATCAAAAACTTTAACATCAAAATGTAAAAAAAAAGAATGCAGAGTTATAAGTTTACCTTTGTTGCGGAAGATGAAAAATTGCAGAAAGTGAACGGCTGGAGGTAGAGGAACAGCTGGAGGTAGAGGAAAGATTATGTTTGTGTGTTCTGTATTCTGGCTGTAAATGAGATTTGGTGTTTGTACGTATAATCACTTATGAGTTTTAGTTTATATATTACATTGAAATAATTTCAAGGGTTTTTATTTATTTGTGTTAATTATGACAATTGTTTGAGAATTTATTTCCAATTAAATGTGTTATTTGAGAGGTTACAAATGAATGAATGAAGAACTCAGCAAAACGTTCTCTGAAGAAATAAATAGTACTAAGATGATAATTGGGCTGAAAATAGATATTTGTTAATTGGGCCACTAAATTAATTATAGGATTTGGGCTAAATATTAAATAATAATAATAATATTACTTTTAATAATAATAAATAATAGAGATAATATTAATAATAATAAAAAAAAATATTATTATTTATCTTGTAAAATCATTTGGTAACGATTAATATTGTTTAAAATTTGACTCGGGCCTAGAAATGACGACATGAAACACGATGAAATAAAACGAGAAATGACATGACATGAATCACATGACTGGATATGGCTTATAATGACAAATGAATTTGCATGATCATGAAAATAAAATAAATTAAATGACAAAATTATTCGGGCATTAATTTAATAAAATTAAACACGTTTTCTATAATTCACAATAAATGTATATGTGAAATCGGGGCGTTACAACCTATCCCTCTTTAACAAATTTTCGTCCTCGAAAATTAAGTTACGTACCTTTAAAAATGAATGTTGGATACTTAGAACGGATCTCCTCTTCACGTTCCCAAGTTGCCTCATTTGGTCCATGACGACTCCATTGAACTTTCACCAATTTAACCTCTTTATTTCGTAACTGGTGTACCTTACGTTCCAAAACAGCTATAGGTACCTCCTCATAAGTCAGGTTCTTGGCTACATGTAACTCTTTGAAATTGCATACGTGACCAGGATCATGTATGTACTTTCTTAGCATGGAGACGTGAAAGACATTGTGCACTCCTGATAACTCTAACGGCAATGCCAAACTATAAGCAAGATCACCAATGCGACCCAAAATCTCAAAAGGTCCGATATAACGAGGTTGTATCTTTCCCTTTTTACCGAATCGTATTACTCCTTTCATCGGCGCTACCTTCAGGAACACCTTCTCTCCAATCTCAAATTGTATATTTTTCCGTCGTTTATCAGCATAAGACTTCTGTCGATCCTGAGCAGTCTTAATTTTACTTCTGATCTCGGCTATCTTCTCTACAGTCTGCTCGATAAATTCTGGATCCAAAATCTTTCCTTCTCCAACCTCACTCCAATAAAGAGGCGATCGACATTTCCTTCCGTAGAGAGCCTCGTACGGGGCCATTTGTATAATTGCTTGGTAACTATTGTTATAAGCAAACTCTACTAACGGCAAAATATTCTCCCAATTCTCACCAGTATCAAGAACACACGCCCTCAACAAATCTTCAAGTGTCTTGATAGTCCGCTCAGATTGACCATCAGTTTGCGGATGATATGCAGTACTGAAATTCAACTTAGTGCCCAACGCACTCTGAAGACTCTTCCAAAATTTCGACGTAAATCGCGGATCTCTATCAGAAACGATCGACACTGGAACACCATGTAGTCTCAAAATCTCCCGAATATAAATCCGTGCATATTGTTCCATACTATAAGTCATCCTCACAGGTAGAAATTGAGATGACTTCGTCAAGCGATCTACTATCACCCAGATAGCATCGTTCTTCCTCACTGTTTGTGGCAGACCAACCACGAAATCCATTGTGATATGCTCCCATTTCCATTCTGGAATTTCCAACGGTTGAAGTAAACCTCCTAGCCGTTGGTGTTCTGCCTTCACCTGCTGATATATCATACACCTCTCCACAAATACACCAATGTCTCGTTTCATTCCTCTCCACCAAAAGAACTTCTTCAAGTCGTGGTACATCTTTGTACCTCCCGGATGAGCAGAGTATGGTGCATTTTGAGCTTCTTCAAGGATTTTCCTCCTAAGGGATGTGTCCTTAGGAACACACAACCTCCCATCGTAAGTCAAAACGTCGTCTGTGGCAATGACAAATTTCTCAATACTCCCATCTTGTGCTCGATTTTTCATCTTACACAAGAACTTATCACATGGTTGAGCCTCCTTAATCTTATCCCTCAAGTTTGGTTGCAAGACCAAAGATGATAAGATTGCTTTCGAACGTTTTGAAGACTCAACTACCTCAATCCTCAACTGGGAGAACTCCTTTATCAAACTCTCCTGATCGGTCAAGCAAGCTAACTCGCCTCTAGTTTTCCGACTCAAGGCATCAGCTACTACATTCGCCTTACCCGGATGGTAATGGATGGTACAATCATAGTCCTTCACCAATTCTAACCATCTCCTTTGTCTCATGTTAAGATCCTTCTGTGTGAAAAGATACTTCAAACTTTTATGGTCCGTGTATATCTCACACTTCCCTCCGTAGAGATAGTGACGCCAAATCTTCAGCGCATGTACTACAGCAGCCAACTCCAGATCATGTGTTGGATAGTTCAACTCATGTGGTTTAAGCTGTCTCGATGCATAGGCTACTACTTTACCATGTTGCATCAGAACACAACCCAACCCCTGCTTTGAGGCATCACTATAAATGACAAAGCCTTCCGTCGGATCAGGAATCGTTAATACTGGTGCCGAGATTAGTCTCCTTTTCAACTCTTGGAAACTTTCCTCACACTTGTCACTCCATTCAAACCTCACGCCTTTCCTTGTTAGCTAGGTCATAGGAGTGGCGATTTTTGAAAATCCTTCGATAAATCTTCTATAATAGCCAGCTAAGACCAGAAAGCTGCGAACTTCGCTCGCATTCTTGGGTACCCCCCAACTACTCACTGCTACAACTTTATCGGGATCTACCTCAATCCCTTTTGAAGTCACCACATGTCCAAGGAATCCAACTCTGTTCAACCAAAACTCACATTTCTTGAACTTGGCATACAACTTCTCCTTGCGAAGTGTCTCCAATCTAATTCTCAAATGCTCTTGGTGTTGTTCCTTGTCCTTAGAATACACCAAAATGTCATCTATAAAAACGATCACGAACTTATCCAAGTAAGGTTGGAACACTCTGTTCATCAAATCCATAAAAAGGCGCGGTGCATTACTCGGACAAATGGCATCACTACAAATTCAAAATGTCCATAACGAGTCCTGAAGGCCGTCTTGGGAATGTCACACTCCTAATCTTGATTGGTGGTATCCCGACCGCAAATCGATCTTCGAAAAGGTTCCAGCTCCTCTCAACTGATCGAATAGATCCTCGATTCTCGATAGTGGGTACTTGTTCTTCACTGTGAGTCGATTCAACTCTCTGTAATCTATACACATCCGAAGTGACCCATCCTTCTTTCTTACAAATAGTACTGGTGCACCCCATGGTGACACACTAGGACGAACAAATCCGAGCTCCAACAGCTCTTGAATTTGGACCTTCAATTCTTGAAGTTCCCTCGGAGCCATCCTATATGGCGCTTTGGACGTTGGGGCCGCCCCAGGGACTAAATCAATACTAAACTCCACTTTCCGGTCGGGTGGGACTCCTGGCAAATCTTCTGGAAACACATCCAAAAACTCCCGCACTATAGGTACGTCTGTAGGGGACACCTCATTAGTACGAGTGTCGACCAAACTCACCAAGTAACCCTGGCATCGCTCCTTTCTTAGGCTTCTTAGTGCTTTCATGGTTGTGATTACTCTGGGTACCGTCCTACTCTTAGTACCATAAAAAGTGATCGACTCGCCTTCAGAACACCTCAATGTCACCTTCTTCTCACGGCACCTTATATCGGCATCATGTCTATCGATCCAGTCCATACCAAGGATCACGTCAAAATCCATCGAGCTAATCAAATACAGGCTAGCATCAAATTCTCTACCTCCTATCTCAATATTCTCGTCAATCATTGTATTAGTGAGGATCGTATTTCCTGACGGTAAGCTAACCTCGAGAGATTCAACAGTTCTAACGCTTTTATGACCAATGGAATGATAAAACTTTGCAGACATAAAAGTATGTGTGGCACCAGTGTCAAATAAAGCGAAAGCAGGCACATTTGAGATCATAAGCATACCTGACACCGTGCCGGGATTATCATCTGCGTCCCTTTGGGTCAAAGTATAAATGCGATCTTTTCCTCCAGAACCTTGACCTTTGGCCCTTTGGAGATGACAGTTCGAAGATGAATGTCCTGGCTCCTTGCATCTATAGCAGACACCTTTTCCATACAAACACTCTCCGCCATGATTTTTACCACACTTTGGGCATGCAGGCCTAGTGATCGGTGCACCCGGTCCAGATTTCTCATCTACCTTCTTCTGTTTATTAGAAGCCACAACCTTATTTTGGTTCCCATTCCAATGCCTCTTACCGGTATTAGGCTTAGTTGACTGTTGTTGATCCAGATTATGGCTAGCCTCAACCTCTTGAGCTCGAAACACTGTCTCGGTATATGGTAACACCCCATGACCAGCCACGATGTGACGAATACTCGGGCGTAAACCACTCCGAAACTTAAGGCCCTCTTCCGGTCTGTATCCACCATGTGCTCCACAAAGAAGCTGATTTGGTTGAATTTCCTCTCATATTCTTCAACCGTCATCCCTCCTTGTTCGAGATTCCAAAACTCTCTCTCCATCTTCTATCGGTAATGCTGTGGGTAGTACTGTTCCATCACTATTTCCTTGAATCGATCCCAAGTCAATGTAGCATGCTCGACCGCCGGCCTCAAACGCCAATAGATTATCCACCAGCGTCCAGCATCCTCTACCATTTGATATTGGCCACAAAGAATTCTTTGCGCATCAGTACACCCAATGAGCTCAAAGGGGCGCTCGAGCGACATGAACCATTCATCAACAAAAGCTGGTCCTTCTCGACCGTTGAATGTTGGTGGGGTGAAACGCCGGAACTGTTGCACAACTTGTGACTGAGTAGGAGTTGGCACGTTATTGTTGCCGTCACCACCACCACCAGCACCAAGGTTGGCATTCTGACCACCGAGATTATCTGCACCTCGGTTAGCTAGGCGTCCACGTCCACGAGTTGCCATTATCCTATGGCATACCACACGCAACGACCCTTCAGTACTTACCCAACGACAGGGAGAAAATAAAATGGAGAGTTATATTACATCTCTAGCAATGATGATTTACGCATGTCACACATATACTTATGAATTTATAAGAAAATAATTTCATGCCCAAATACTCTATCATAAAATTCTTATGTACAAAATATAATGAAGATGCATCTTTAATGCATGAATCATGGTTGATCTGGTAAACTGCATTCATCACATAATGAATAGTAATAACTTAATGTACTTTGGAGTCGACGTGGAGCCGCAGAGGTGGATGATCATAATTGCTAAAAATATTTGACTACTTGCGAAATAAAATTTCAGTTTTGAAAAAGAAAACATTTCAACGAGTCTACAGAACCGTAGACCCGCTCCGATACCACTTATGTAGCGACCACTTTTCTAAAATATAATTCTTCTAATTTTAAGAAGAGTAAATAAAAATTTTGCAGCGGAAATACATTTTTAAGAAAAAAATAAACTTAATAATCGCAAGTAATAATCCCAAGTCACCATTAAATAAAAACATAATTTGACTTTAAAAATAAAATAAATGGAACAATTGTTCATAAAGCGTAGCTTAGGAAAAATAATAGTAAATAAATAAATAACAACTCTTGAAGCTTGATCATCCCACACTCATACGCATGCCACATCGAGCTCCTCAACCTGAAAAGGGGGTAAATAGTGGGGTGAGCTTCCAACTCGCTCAGTGTGGAGAGTACGCAATATGTCTACGTTAATTACTAAACATATTAGCAAGTATAAACAACATGACTGATAAATTCTGAAGCCCGTCGGCTAGTCCGAAGGCTTTATGCACAATTAAGTGCTTCTGACTGATTTGCACATTCAAGTACGACTGGTTGCACATTTAAGTGCTTCTGACTGATTGTACATTTAAGTGCTTCTGACTAATTTCACGTACACATACGAGACAATATATAAAGCAATTAAAATAAACAAAAGCGTAATAAATCCCCACACCTGGATAAATTGCAGTTCTGAACTTGAATGTGATGAAATGCTTGACTCGACAAATTCTAGGCCCGTAAATTCTTGTTATTATCTACAATTAATAATAGAAAATTATTATTATTATATGACTGAGAATTAAATTATAAGTGGATAATAATATCAATTGAAAAGGTCAACATGTTAAAAGCTTGGCCGAAAGGGACTGATATTGTAGAAATTATAATTCTGCTTAGAGCTAACTGGAATAATTATAAACCAGACTCGGGCAAGAATGAAGAAGCTGAAAATTAGGGGCCGACACTAGTATACTTTGAAAATGATTTGGGGTTGAATCGAAAGGATCTGGAAACAAGGGGGACTCAATTGAATAACCCTAGGAAATTAGGGGGTATATAAACCCCTTTGCCCAGCCGACACTCTCATTTCTAACCTGCTCCCTTCAACACTCTCTCTCTAAAACTCTCCTCCCTCCTCCTCCCGTCTCTCTCTCCCTAACCATCTCATCTCTCAAAAATTCCTCTTGGCCAGAAATAATTTGCAGAAAAACACACACACAAAAATACAGTCGCACACACTAGAGATTCGCACTCGTACCACTTCGCTGGTTCGCCCGAGATCGGATTAGACCAGCCGCGATGGGCTCCAGGCTATGGCGGCGGTGATTTGAAGATGTCGAACGACTAGAAAGTGGCGGTGATGCGATTTGGAAGGGAAGAAATTTGGAAGGCGACAACAGGTTGGGTTGGTCGCGGGTTCGGGCTGACGGCGGCGGAAAGGTTGAAGCGGCCAGAATCAACGGAAAAGGTGACTGTGGCGGGGGATTTCATGTTTCCGCCGAAATCAAAGGTTGGTTTGTTCAGTTACAAATTTTGATTCTAAAACAAAATGAGTTGAGTTTGATTTGAAATTCGGGTTTCAGATTCGGGTTCGATTGCACCGGGTCGGGCCGAACATTTGTAAAAAAAAAAAATCGGATAGGATTAAGATTTCTGGCTCGAATCCGCTGAAGGGTTGAAGATGTTTCAATCGGAATCAAATGTGGGTTTCTGTTTTAAGGTTCTAAAACAGATTTTTTTTTTAGAGTTTTGTGCTTGCGGCCCGAGATGCCGAAAGAAGGGTTTTAAGATCAAATTCTGAGTTCCAGGGTTAATGATCGAGTTTCTGGTTTGAGGTTGAAACTGTGTTTCATCGTTTTAAACTTTCCCAGTATGAAGGAATCAAAAACTTTAACATCAAAATGTAAAAAAAAAAATGCAGAGTTATAAGTTTACCCTTGTTGCGGAAGATGAAAAATTGCGAAAGTGAGCACTGGAGGCGGAAGGCAGTGGAGGTAGAGGAAAGATTATGTTTGTGTGTTACGTATTACATTTGTAAATGAGATTTGGTGTTTGTACGTATAATCACTTATGAGTTTTAGTTTATATATTACATTGAAATAATTTCAAGGGTTTTTATTTATTTGTGTTAATTATGACAATTGTTTGAGAATTTATTTCCAATTAAATGTGTTATTTGAGAGGTTACAAATGAATGAAGGAAGAACTCAGTCAAAACGTTCTCTGAAGAAATAAATAGTACTAAGATGATAATTGGGCTGAAAATAGATATTTGTTAATTGGACCACTAAATTAATTATAGGATTTGGGCTAAATATTAAATAATAATAATATTACTTTTAATAATAATAAATAATAGAGATAATATTAATAATAATAAAAATAAATAATAAATAATAATATTATTTATCTTGTAAAATCATTTGGTAACGATTAATATTGTTTAAAATTTGACTCGGGCCTAGAAATGACGACATGAAACACGATGAAATAAAACGAAAAATGACATGACATGAATCACATGACTGGATATGGCTTATAATGACAAATGAATTTGCATAATCATGAAAATAAAATAAATTAAATGACAAAATTATTCGGGCATTAATTTAATAAAATTAAACATGTTTCCTATAATTCACAATAAATGTATATGTGAAATCGGGGCGTTACACTCCAGCAACTGGAGAAAGGTTCCGAAAAACGTTCAGATGTTTCTCTCCGAAAATAAGCACATACATTCAGACTTTCAGACTCTCGGCTTTCTCTCTCGAATCTATTTTAGGATCTCTCTCAGTACCTCTCATCTAGAAGACGGTCGGCAGAGGCAAGAACTCCCTACAGTACAGATTCGAAGAGATTCACAAGTCCAGGAGCTCAGACATTCAGCTAATACACACAGTGAGAGACCGTCGATTTCTCACAGTCGTCACAACACCCCATCGTTGTTACAAGAACTCACAGGGCATCATATCTGGTTCTTCCGGCAATCTTCACGCTCAATAGCTAAGATAACTAGGGTCTTTACACTCATTGTAATTGTACTCTAACATTAATATTTGTACTCCAAAGTATTTGTTTTAATAATATCTCGCGAGAGCATTCAAGCCCGGGACTAACAACCCCGGCAAATCTTGTGTTATTTACTTTCTCCACGGACGTGCTCTCGCATTTGTTTGTTACTCGACCATTCCAGCAATATCATCTCCGGATAATATTTTGGGTAACAACAATTTGGCGCTAGAGGAATGGGATCTTAACCTTCATTTTCATTCCTACCGTCCCGAAGAACACTCACTGTTCTCGGGGCATATTCTTGAAAAAACACTCACTGTTCTTCAAAGAAAAACCTTCAGAATAATGGTGTCTGCCACCACATCAAAGAGAGCCACTCTCCGAACCGCCGAACATCATATCCCGGCTCGATCCAAGCCCCAACCGACGGCAGAGGGTAGCCGCGGCGACGCGATACTCTCGATCCCGCACTTGAGGGGCGGCCCCAGCCTTTCGCTCGACCAGTTCCTAACCGCGGAATAGATCGAGGAGGCTATGGCTATCCTAAAGGAGCGACGGAGAGCATGCGCGGCACCCACTATAACTCCTTCGGCCATCCGCCGCGTGGGCAAACGGAAGTTCAAAGGGTTACTGGCCGAGCGATCGTCAGAAATCCCCGATTCGCGAGAAAGGGCTCTCGCTAAGCGGGATGGTTCCGTCTTTAGCCGCTTAAGGAGCGATCCATCATGGAGACCGGAACATTCTGGCCCCAACCACGAGATGACGGAATCCGAGTCCGTCACCAGGAGTTCGGCCTACCCAACTCCGAACCCAATAGAAGTCGGCCATCTGGCCCGCATCCACCAAAGAGACGAGCCACGCGGAAAGGACATCATCAACAGCGGAGCCAGGGGGTCAGTACTTGATCGCCTCGGCTCCTGCTCTGAGCGCCTAGCCAGGCCGCGGCGATGGCCCTATGCAGCGCCAGCTCGACGAGATGAAAACGCTCTTGGATACTGGGGCAAGCGCCAATAGAAAGATCATCGGACCGACTGAGCCACTCGCGGTCCACATCGAGCTTGCCCCCGTGCAACCAAGGATCGCGCCTCCCAAAACACCTTTGTACGAAGGAAGATCGGACCCCGAGACCTACCTGAGCAAGTTCCGGATTTACATGACCGGGTGTGGGGCATCAGACGCGACCAAGTGCCGAATCTTCCCGTTAACATTGGGCGAGCGGGCCCATAGGTGGTACGTCTCACTACCACCACGATCGATCATCTCCTTTGAGAAACTGGCGAGTGACTTCACGTCATACTTCGCCACCAAGGTCACCAGACCAGAAGGCCCCCACCGCATGATGAAAATCAGGCAGGGGGAAGTCGAATCCGACGCAGATTACATCGACCGGGTGGATGAAATAGTCCTCACCGGTGAGCCCATCAGCGACGATCTCGCTCTCTACTCGGTCTTAGGGGGATTCTACGGTCATTCACCCATGTTTAGACATCTCACCAAGATCATCCCCCCGACCTACGCGATCTTCCGCGCTAAGGCTGCCGACTTTCTGGCCAGGCAGAGGCTGCTCACCCTCCGCCTAGGCGAGGGAACGCCACCTCCTGTCCGAAAGACGGCGATCGCCAAAACCAAAAAGGCGGTCGCCAAGCCACCCGACGATCTCAAGGCCTTCGAGGATGTGGAAGCCCACTTCCTCCACAAGTTCAACCGAACTCCGGTCCACATTTTTTATGCCATCAAGGGGTGCGAACCGCTAAACAAGCCAAAGGCAATAAGGGACCACGATCATCTGGACCACAATCAATATTGTGCTTACCACAAGAGTCCCGGCCACAACACCAACCAATGCCGCGACCTCCTCAGACAACTCTGGAAATTGTTCGAGGAGGGCAAGTTGGACATTTTATTGGCTTAGCCGGAGCCCCATCGATCTCCCAACATGGTCGCCCAAGTCGAACGTGAACAGGCCGGAAAGCCCGTATGATCCGACCCCTCGATCAACCTCGGCGACCGGATCTACATGCTTCATTCAAGAGAAGGGAACTTCGGGAGCTCAGACATTCAGCTAATACACACAGTGAGAGACCGTCGATTTCTCACAGTCGTCACAGCACCCCATCGTTGTTACAAGAACTCACAGAGCATCATACCTAGTTCTTCCGAAAATCTTCACGCTCAATAGCTAAGATAACTATGGTCTTTACACTCATTGTAATTGTACTCTAACATTAATATTTATACTCCAAAGTATTTGTATTAATAATATCTCGCGAGAGCATTCAAGCCCGGGACTAACAACCCCGACAAATATGACACATAGCTCCACTGTCGACCACCCAACTCGACTCATCTCTGGCAAAGTTCACCATGACATAATCGCGACATATAAAGAACTCCTTGGTAGTAGTATTTACTTTGGCTTTTTCATTACTCCCGCTCTCCTTCTTTTAAGTGTTTTCTCCGCCTTGGCGATTTTCCTTCTTTAGTTGTCGGCAAAATTTCTTCGTATGCCCTTTGTTACCACAATGGTAGCATTCAATATTGGCATACTTCACTCTAGAATTACTTCTTTGTGGCCCTCTATTACTCGGACCTCTGCTTTGACCTCTCCCCCGCCTTTCGGTACAAGAACATCCGACTGTGACGAAGATCCCTGTGACTTTCTTCGGACCTCCTCATTCAGCATGTTCCCCTTAGCAAGTTCCATCGAAATGACACTATCAGAGGCAGAGTTAGACAACCACGTACGAAACGTCTCCCAAGTATCCGGCAATGTGCCCAACAACCACAAAGCTTGAACCTCCTCTTCGAATTTAATGCCCATTCCTGCAAGTTGATTAATAATACCTTGGAATGCATTCAAATGATCCTACAGAGGAGTCCCATCTCGATATTTTAGGTTCATCATTTGTTTAATGAGGAATAGCTTATTATTCTCGTCTTCCGAGCATACAATTGCTCGAGCTTGTGCCACAATTCTCGAGCGTCCTTTTCTCCACTAATATGATTCAACACATTATCATCAACTCATTGTCGAATATAGCCACACACTTGGATATGCAAAATAGCCCAATCCGGGTCGGACTTGCCTTCTGGTTTGTCTTTGCTAAAGACCGGTAGATAATAATCCTTCACATATAGATGGTCTTCCATCTTGCCCTTCCATACATGGTAGTTCGAACCATTCAAATTCACCATTCTACTTGTATTAGCTTCCATCTTACAATTGAGATAATACAACCACAAAACAAAAATCTCGTGGCTCCGATACCACTTTGTTGGGAAAAGCACACAAAGACGTCACAACGAAAATACGGAACCTCGTTTAACAACTTTCCCAATCTCAATTGTAACTTTGAGGTTACCGACGAGTAGAGTAAATCAAATACAACTCGACAAATAATACAAATGATATAAAAAATAATAAACAACGAGACACAATTTTTAGCGTGGAAAACCCCTCAAGACGAGAGTAAAAACCACGGGACCGAAGCCGCTTAAATCCACTATCACCAATTCACAATACAAGATTCGTCCCCCTAGTACAAACTAAAGGTATACAACGATAATCTTCAAATACCCGATAATAAACAATCTTCAAGTATTTGGAATACACAACAACAACAAGATTGAGAAATAAAAACACCGTAAATAGCTTACATAAAAAGCTAACAAAATATCCGAACTTCCGGACTCAAAACCTCGATCTAGTTGGTGAAAAAATTTGCCCAATCACTACCAAGCTCTTGTCAAAATATCACGACGATCCGATCGGTACAACTCCAGAAAATCGAACAAGTATATCTCTCTATTTTCTTCTCTCTTGTATCTCTCTCTCGTGTATGTCTCTCAAGGGTGTAGAAGTGAAGGAAAACGCAGCACAAATGCTGCTAAAAAGAACTCCCAAAGCTCAGTTGACTTCGTGTGCCGCGGCCCGGACAATGTGTGTCGCGGCACACTCAAGAAAATATCCGAACGGAAGTTTCATGGGGCCGCGGCCCGGAGGACTTGTGCCGCGGCCCGGAGTTCAGTGAGCGAGGGAGAGTTTGTAGAAAATGTAGTGTGCCGCGGCGCATCCCGTCCCGACCTAAATTGTGTGCCGCGGCGCATCCCGTCCCGACCTAAATTCCAGAAATTACTCCTACAATTTCTACATCTTTGTGTAATATTGTTGACTATGTATCTGATGCAGCTTTATTTATACATACATATCACACCCAGCTGTTAGTATCAAGAGCCTACCTTATTTCCAGGATGATTTTGTGGAATTTATTAAGATCATGTAGAAGATAAGCAGCTGCAATTTTAATATCATATGGCTGCTTCCTTGTTATTCAAAACCAGCTCTAATATTTTATTAGGAATTCTGGAGAGTTTGAAAATCTAAGGGTGCGTTCTGTTTGTATTTCATTTTGTATTTTCATTTTGAAAAATATTTTGTATTTTTTTGTTTTTATTTTTATTTTCAAAATTGCTGAAAACGCCTTTTTTTTAGGGCGCCAATTGGGAGTTTCATTCTTCGGCTTATGGGTTAAATTTATTTTGCAAAATATTTTTTTTTGTAATATTAATGTTGGGTTTATTTGGCCCAAATGATTAAAATTATGAGGGCCCAAATTAAATCTCCTGCAGCCCACCTCAAAAACGGACCCGGCCCGGAACCTTGGCAGCAACCCATTATGACCGGATTAATCCTGGCCATTTATTTGGCATCTTTTAATCCCGGCCGTTGGTTTTATATTTGCCCTAATATAAAACCCCTATCCCCCAGATAACCCTACCCTTATTTCTCCTTTTCGGTCGTCCGCCTCTACCCCTCCCTTATCTCTCCCGTTTTTCTTTCCTCTTTCTCCTCGGTTGACCCTGTTCTTCCGATATGGAAACTAAATCAGGTCCGATTTCCTTTCTTCGTTTGTTATTCCGATCCCCCTATAAATTTCATTTCCGTGTGAGATGAAAGCACAACAAAACGAATAGAGAGCAAGTGATCTTTTGATTACCTCGATTTTTCTCTGTGAAATAATTGAGTGACTTGTGGGTGAGGCTTGTGAGATAATTCGGGATCTGAGTTTTCTTGGGTTCGTTTCGGTTGAATCTTGCTGAGTGCTTCGATTCCTCCGGTGGTTGCTTCCGGTCCGGTGGTGGGTTTCGTTTTCTGGTGCTGGCCGTAGGTCATTTGAGTCCTGGACGTGGCTACGGAGACGGAGGACTGAGCCGGGCTGTTTTTCGACAATGACATCACTTCCGATCGGCTACGGCCGTTTGGTTTCCATTTTCTTCACTCACCATTTTTATTTTCAGTATTTTCGTTTTAAATAGAAGTTGTGTAATCCCTAATCCCTATCCCGAGTAGATTTGTGTAATAGTTATATTTGTTATAATTATTGTATAATTTGCCACCCGATTCGGACCAATACTCAACATTGGTACCGGAGCTTTGGTTCGGATCTGTCTGAATCGGGTCAACCCGGATCGCTCAGGTATATCGGCTTAACCCTCTCCTTACTGTCTGTTTTTCCCTTGCTCGTTGTTCTTTGTGATATTCTTTCCGATCATTGTTCTTGGTGATATTTTTCCTTTGTGATATTTGTTCGGGTCTTGCTGCCCTTCGTGTTGTTCTCGGCCCACTGTTCTTCGTGATATTATTTTGGGTTGACTGTCTCGGCCCTATTGTTATTGCTTCTGCTGCGTATGTTAATTGACGCATTGTTGGTAATATTCTGTGTGTTTATTACTGCGATATTACTTCGTGTTTATTTTGAATCTGGAATTTTTCATAATCGGGCATTTAAACCCTCCTGCCTGGACCGCTTAAGTGTCCTTGGATCTTGTAGGGGCCTGGTATTGAATTTTTCAGATTCGTTTAATTTTATTTATCTGTGTGATTTTATTGATTACTTTGTGTTTCTGAGTTTTGATAAAATTAACCATTTCCTCCTTGTTTGTGTTTTTCACAAATTTTCAAAAACTTTGTTCATTTTGAAAATTAAAATGGGAACGATCTCTGCCTTCTCTGTGGCATCATTTGATGGAAAAAGTGATTTTGCCATTTGGCCACAGAAAATGAAAAGCATACTCATTCAACAAAAATGTTTCAAAGCTATTGATAATTCTTTCGCTTCTAATGTGACTGCGGATAAAAAGGCTGAACTTGATGAGTTTGCTTATTCTGCAATTATCTTGAACCTATCTGACTCTGTGATAAGAAAATTAGGTAAACACGGTTCGACTAAAGAATTATGGGAAAAATTAGAAGAAATGTATACTGAAACTTCGCTACCCAATAAACTGTTTCGTCTTGAAAATTTTTTCCGCTACAAGCTTGATCTAAATAAAGACATCGATGCTAATTTAGACGTGTTTACAAAACTGGTTCAAGATATAAAGTTAACGGGAGATAAAAACATCGATGATTACACTCCGATTGTTCTTTTGAATGCTATTCCTGATTCTTACAGTGATGTGAAATCTGCCATTAAATATGGTAGAGATCAAGTGACCTTGGATATTGTTGTAAACGGCTTGAAAAGCAAAGAATTAGATTTGAAAAACAATAAAGGTGCCGCCTTTATAAATCTTGGCGAGGTTAATTTTGTCAAAGGAAGACCACAAAAACGTTTTCAAAATAAAAAGTCTTCCAACAGTCAAAATAACCAAGCCAACAAGAAAAAGGGCAATGAAAAATTTCGGTTTAAACCTAGACCTACTAATCGTAAATGTTACAATTGTGGTGAATATGCTCACTACATTCAAGACTGCACTAAACCTAAGAAGAACCAGCAATCTGAACAGGCTAACTTAGCTGTCGGTGAAAATCTAGGTGATGTGTTTATGATTTCTGATGCTATGCATGCTTCTGTGAACTCTGTGTTAGCTGACCTTGGTGAAATGATTGGCTGGTTGATTCTGGATGCACATTTCACATGACTCCTCACAAACAACTTTTTTCTAGCTATCGTAATTTGAAAAATCGATATGTGTCTATGCCTGATCATGTAAAACGAGATGTTGCTGGAATAGGAACTGTGTGCCTTAAATTCGAATCTGGAAATTCGATAACTTTGGAAAATGTTAGGCATGTTCCTCACTTAGCTCATAATTTAATGTCGTGTGCATGTCTTGAAGATGATGGTTTTGAAGGTACATGGGGTAAGGGTGCAATGAAAGTTACGAGAGGTCCCAAAACCTTTTTTGTCGCCATTCGTAAACTGAACTTATATATTTGTTCCACTGTAAGTAACTTTTCCATTAATGCAGTCCATGGAGATAAAACTGAAATCTGGCATAAACGGTTGGGTCACATTAGTGGTAAAGGTCTTGAAATACTGCACAAAAATGGTTGTTTTGGGAATGATAAAATATCTGACTTGCCATTTTGTGATAACTGTGTGTATAGTAAGCAACATCGTGCGAACTTTCCTCATTCACCCTCCCCAAACCCCCCTAAGAGTTCAAATGTGTTTGAGTATCTACATGCTGATGTGTGGGGGCCTGCCAGTGTTCCGACACATGGAAAAAACCGATATTTTTTGTCTATGATTGATGATTATTCCAGGAAAGTCTTTGTGTTTCTCCTTAAGAACAAATCTGATGTGTTTGACACGTTCAAAACGTGGAAAATTTTAATTGAAATTCAGACCGGTAAGAAAATTAAAATTTTGAGAACTGACAACGGCCTGGAATTTTGCAATAATTTGTTTGATACTTTGTGTGCAGAAAGTGGTATTCAAAGGCATAGGACAACACCCTACACCCCCCAACAAAATGGAATCGCTGAATGCATGAACCGAACCCTCCTTGATAGGGTAAGGTCTATGCTCGTCAGCTCCGGATTGTCAAAACGCTTTTGGGGTGAGGCTTTATCTACAACTGCCTATATTATAAACAGATCTCCATCTGTCCCTTTGAATGGAAACTATCCAGAATCTGTGTGGACTGGTAGTAATATTGATTTCTCAAATCTTAGTGTATTTGGGTGTGCTGCATATGTTCATCATAAACATGATAAACTAGAACCTAGATCGATAAGATGTGTGTTCTTAGGCTACCCGGAGGGAGTTAAAGGATTTAGGTTATGGCTTAAGGGCGAACCAGGGTTTAAGGTGCTAATTAGTAGGGATGTTATATTTAATGAAGATGAATTTCCTTGTCTTGAACATCCTGCACCCGCACCCGTGCACATGCCTAATCCAGAATTTGTTTCTCACTACCCTACCTTGAGTGAGGTGGAGCCTGAAAATGATGAAACTTTGCATGCTGAAAATGAAAATCATTCCGAAAATTCTAGTGATGAAATAATTGAGAATGTTGATGAAAGTGCTGATCTGACCAACTATCAAGTAACTAGAGATAGGACTAGAAGAGAGAATGTTAGGAGGCCTCATCACTTTGATGATTTTCATATGATGTCTCATGCTTGCAACGTGTTTGAATCATTAGATAATAACGAACCTAAAAGCTACAAAGATGCTTTAAAATCTGAAAATGCTTCTGATTGGTTAAATGCTATGAATGATGAAATGAATTCCCTGCATGTTAACCAAACCTAGACTCTTGTTCCAAAACCTGATCGTTGTTCTCTTGTGGACTGTAAGTGGTTATTTAAGGTTAAGAATGAAGTAGAGAATATCAGATTTAAATCTAGGTTGGTTGCTAAAGGTTTCACTCAAAAGGAAGGAATTGATTATACTGAGATATTTGCTCCTGTTTTGAAATTCACCACCGTGCGTGTCATGCTTGCTTTAGTTGCTCACTTTAATTGGGAATTAAAACAAATGGATGTTAAAAGAGCCTTTCTTCATGGTGAATTAAATGAGAAAATTTACATGAGGCAGCCTGAAGGTTTTGTCGACTCTAAGAAACCTGATCACGTTTGCCTTCTTAAAAAAGCTCTTTATGGCCTGAAACAGTCTCCGAGGCAATGGAACAAGAAATTTGACTCTTACATGCTTTCTTTAAAATTCAAACGTAGTTCGTATGACCCTTGCCTCTATTTTAAAGAAAACTCCACTGTTCCTATCTTCTTGCTTATCTATGTGGATGACATGTTACTTGTGAGTCCGTGCATGAAATTGATTGATCATGTTAGATCGTGTCTTAGTGAGCAATTTGACATGAAATACCTTGGAGATGCCCAGAAAATTTTAGGCATGAACATTGTTAGAGATACGAAAAACTGTTCTTTGTTTCCAAATCAGTCTTCCTACATTGAGAAAATACTTGAAAAATTTTCTATGACTGCTGCAAAACCTGCTTCTGTGCCTCTTGCTGCTCATTTTCTATTATGCAAAGATCAATCTCCAAAAACTAGTGAAGAAGAAAAATCAATGGAAAAGGTTCCCTACGCTAATGCTATAGGATCAGTCATGTATCTCATGGTTAGTACCAGACCCGATATAACCTATTCTGTTAGTTGTTTGAGTAGATACATGTCTAATCCTGGTATGCCACATTGGGAAGCCTTGAAGTGGCTTCTCCGTTATCTGAAATCCTCTGTGGATGTTGGTATTAAGTTTTCTAAATCTGGTGATGGTGTTAAACTTGTTGGATATGTAGATTCTAACTTTGCTAATGATCGTGACAATCGAAAATCCACGACCTCTTATGTGTTTACCCTTTGTGGCTCTTGCATTAGTTGGAAATCTCAGTTACAGAATGTTTTTGCTTTATCTACGACTGAATCTGAATATGTTGCTAAAACTGAGGCATTTAAAGAAGCCATATGGCTAAAGGGTCTTGTTGTGCGACGATTAATTCGCCACGATAGGCGATCGGCGACCTCCCTGAAAAGTCAACCATAGAAGCCAAACTCCGGACGGACACCTAGAGTCCGGCATGATACAGCGATCGTCTTTTGGTAACCAGCGATCGTCTTTTGATACCTGGCGATCGTCTTTGTCTAACGGATCAGAGGCGATCATCTCATGCCACGTGGGGATCCAAAGATCCGTCAAAGTCGTCAAGACCGAATCTTGGACGATGGCCCACCCGCGGATCTTCATAGAATACCAACAAAAAGGATCATTGACCCCAGCCTGTCACCTACCACACCTACCGACAAGGCCGCCGAAAGGTACGAAGTGGACCCTCCTTGGACAGCGACTCGCGACGCGTGCTGGCTTCCCATTGGTTCACCCAGCTGGCCTCCAACTGCAACCTCGGACCTCAAGAGAACAGGCCCACGTGACGAGACGATCGGCCGTTTATTTTATTATAGAAAACGGCGATCGTCCGCGATCGCCTGAGGGATCCCAACTACTTTGTCCCCTATAAATAGAGGACTCACTGTTGCGGCCAAAGGGGGGAATTCTACTACGAATTAAGCGCAAAATACACACCAAAGAGAGAATAAAAGGCTCTTTTGGCAAACACTAAGACATTCATAGTGATATTCATACACATTCATCATAAATCCCAAGCAAGAACTCACAGATTCATCCATCTGGTTCTTCCGGCAATCTACGCGCTCTAAAGCCTAGATAACTAGAAGCTTTTACACTCATTGTATTAGATTCTAACATTAATACTTGTACTCGACAGTAGATTTATTAATAACATCTCGCGAGAGCATTCAAGCCCGGGACTAACAACCCCGGCAAATCTTGTGTTATCCATTTTCCCACGGAAGTGTTCTCGCATTTTGTTTGTTACTCGATCGTTCCAGCAATACTATCTCCAGATAATATTTTGGGTAACAACAATTGGCGCTAGAGGAAGGGCACTAAACCTTCATTTTTATTCCTACCGTCTCGAAGAACACTCACTGTTCTCCGGACATATACTTGAAAGAAACACTCACTGTTCTTCATTAGAAAAACCATCAGAAAATGACATCAGCAACAACCTCCAAGAGGGCCACCCTGAGATCTGCCGGAAATCTTATTCCGGCGAGGACCGAATCCCAGCCCACGGCGGAGGGCGAGCGTGGCGACGCTAGGCTCTCGCTCCCGCCCCCGAGGGACGGTTCTAGCCTCTCACTCGACCAGTTCCAGACATCGGAACAGATTGAGGAGGCTATAGCCATCCTCAGGGAACGGCAGAGGGCCCGCGATACGCCTACCATCACCCCGTCAGCTAACCGCCGGGCAAGCAAAAGGAAGCTCAAGGGGATCTATGTTGAGAAATCAACAGAAAGTCCCGAGCCGCAGGGGAAGGCTCTCGTAAGGCGGGACGATTCCGTCTTCAGCCGCCTAGGGAGCGATCCCTCATGGCGACACAGGCACTCGAGCCCAGTAGGAGACATCGATATCTGAATCCTTTACCAGGAGTTCGGCGTATCCGACTCCCAAGAGACAGACCGGGCAACGAGCCCCTGCTCGCCCAAGAAGGGAACCCTCTGGCAGGGAGATCGTCATTCACCACGGAGCTAGGGGATCAGTACACGATCGCCTTGGTTCGCAGTCTGAGAGCCAATCGGCGAGCAGTCAGGCGACAGCGATCGCCGCTATGCAACGCCAGCTCGACGAGATGAAGGCGCTCATGGAAAATGGGGCAAGCGCCAGGAGATCAATCATTGGTTCAAGCGAACCACTCACGACTCAGATCGAGCTCGCCCCAGTCCAACCAACAATCAATCCCCCACAAACACCTTTATACGAGGGGAAATCGGATCCGGAAACCCACTTAAGCAAATTCCGGATCTACATGACCGGGTGCGGAGCTTCAGATGCGACGAAATGTCGTATGTTCCCGTTAACTCTGGGCGACCTCGCCACGCATGGTACACCTCACTACCATCTCGCTCAATCAATTGCTTTGAGAAGCTAGCGAACGACTTCAGTCATACTTCGCCAAAGTCGCTCGCCCGGAAGGTCCTCACCGCATGATGAAAATCAGGCAGGGGAAGGATGAATCGGATGAGGATTACATCGACCGGGTAGACGAGATAGTCCTCACCGGTGAGCCCGTCAGCGACGAGATCGCTCTCAACTCAGTTATGAGCGGATTCCACGGACGCTCGCCCATGTTCAGGCACCTCACAAAAGATATCCCCCCGACCTATTCGATCTTCCGCAACAAAGCCGCCGGGTTCCTGGCCAGACAGAGGATGCTCTCACTCCGCTTAGAAGAGGGACCATCCGAAGAAGGAAAAGCGCCCTCCCATGTCCAGAAGAAGGCGGTCGCCAAGCCCAGAAAGGCGATCGCCAAGCCGCCTGGCGAGTTCAAAGCCTTCGAGGATGTAGAGGTCCACCTTCTTCACAACCTCAACTTATCTCCGGCCCACATCTTCAACGCGATCAAGGGTCGCGAGTGGCTTTCCAAGCCAAAGCCAATAAGGGACCACGGTCACCTAGACCGTAGCAAATTCTGTGCCTATCATAAGAGTCCCGGCCACAACACTAGCCAGTGCCGCGATCTCCTCAGGCAACTCTGGCGATTGTTTGAGGAAGGCAAACTGGACAACTTGGTCACCAAGCCGGAACCAAGGACGGAAAGGACCGGAGGGCGCGAGCGTCGGCAACACGAGAGAACTCCTCCCAATCCGGTCGCCAGAATTGAGCATGAGCCGGAATACTCTGATGATTCGGTCCCACCGATCAACTCTGGCGGCCGGGTCAACATGCTTCAAGCGGGAGGTGGAAACCTCGGGGGTCTTTCCCCGGTTTCCACCATGTCAAACAGGAAACGAAAAGCCGAGCTGAGGGCATTCGCCGGGGTCCACGTCGTCGTACCCCCAGAACCGACCATCTCTAGAGACGCGCTCATCACCTTTTCCAACAAGGACAGGGAAGGAGTGCAATGTCCCAAGGAGGATGCACTAGTGATCTCCGCTTGCATCCTTGGGAAGACGGTCGATCGCGTGTTGGTCGACAATGGGAGTTTTTGCAACATCATATTCAAATCCGCCCTAGACCAACTCGGCAACATGATCAAATTCATCAAGCCTTTCTACACCGTGCTTCTAGGGTTCGGCGACAACACGATCCCGAGCCTACGGGAGGATCAAGCTCTCCGTCGAGCTAATATGCTTTTATGATCCCAAGGTTAGGATTACTAGGAACCTAAGCTTTGTAATCATAGATAGGCCCAGCATCTATAATGGGTTCCTAGGTCGCCCCTTTTTAGAAACTTTTGAGGCGGTCGCCTCATCTTTCTTTTACTGTATCAAATTCCCCACTGCCGATGGGACGGTCGGTACTGTAAAAGGAGATCAGCTAATGGCAAAGAGATGTTTGAGTTACTCCTATGTTTTTAATTCTTTCAATACTTCCCGTACTGTATGTAACATTGAAGCGACCGACGATCAACCCATGGAGATCGACGAGCTTGAGACTGCGTACCAACCCGACTCAGGGGACGCCATCTCTCATCGATCGACGGACGACATCGAGCCAAGGATCGGTTTCGAGCCAAGTCTCGACATCGATCCAAGGACCGAGTCCGGAGATCGTACCAAACGAGAGGCGACCGTTCCTGTCGAAGAGTTGGAAAGCATTACGATGGATCCGGATCATCCAGAACGGGAGGTACAGATCGGCGCAAGCATCGACCGCGAATTAAAGGGAGATCTGATCAACTTGCTACGTAAGAACATCGGTGTCTTTGCCTGGTCGCATCAAGATATGGTTGGCATAAGTCCCGAACACGCCTGCCATTATCTGAAGATCGACCGGCGATGAAACCTGTTCACCGAGCGTAGGAAGTTCGGTCCCGAGAAATACGCGGCGCTCGACATAGAAGTCGAAGTTACTCAACAACGGATCGATCGGAGTAGCAATCGACGAACCACAGTGGGTCGCCAACGCGGTGCTCGTCAAAAAGCCGGCGGCTCCTGGAGATTATGCATAGACTTCACCGACATCAACGCGGCATGTCCAAGAGATCACTTCCCAATGCCTCATATCGATCATCCGGTCGATAGCACGGCAGTTGCGAAATGATGTCGTTTATGGATGCCTTCGCCGGATATCATCAAATCCCAATGGCGAGGAAGACATAAAACACACATCTTTCCACACGAAAAAGACATATACTTTTGGGTCGAATGCCGTTCGGCTTGAAAAACGCAGGGCGACCTACCAACGATTAGTCAACGGGATGTTCGCCGATCGGATCGGCAAAACCATGGAGGTCTACATTGACGATATCGTAGTCAAAAGCCTCAAGAAGGAAGATCACCTCAACGATCTCACCGAGACGTTCGCCATCCTTGAAAAATTTAACATGAAGTCAACCCCAAGAAATGCAACTTCGGGGTGGGCTCAGGAAGTTCTGGGGCACATAGTGAGCCAAAGGGGGATCGAGGCGAACCGCCAAGATACAGCGATCCTTGACATGCGGGAACCGCGAAATATCAAGCGGGTGCAACGCCTCACAAGGTTGTCTAGCCGCCCTCAACCGTTTCATATCACGGCTCGGCGATAAAAGCAAGCCCTTCTTCGCGACCATCAAGAACAAGAAGTTCGCGTGGGACGAAAGAAAGTCAGTAGCGTTCGCCAAAATAAAGGAATATCTATCTAACCCCGAGATCCTGGCAAAGCCGATCCCGGTGAAAAATTATTCCTTTACTTGGCGGCTTCGAAGTCGCGAGTGCCGTTCTTGTGCGAGCAGATGGGCAAGCTCACTTGCCGATCTACTATGTTAGCCAGCGCTCCACGACGCCGAGACACGTTATACACCATTGGAGAAGATCGCCTACGCCCTTGTCATGAGTGTACGAAAGCCGAGAGCTTACTTCTTCGATCACCAAGTGGAAGTCCTAACAACTCTACCTCTAAGACAAGTCCTGCACCGAATAGGACACCAACGGACGACTCCTCAAGTGGTCGCCGGAGATCGCCCAATACGGAATCACTTACGCTCCTCGCACGGCGATCAAAGGCCAAGCTCTGGTGGACTTCGTGGTGGAATTAACGTTCCCTCACGGTCACTCGAGTCGGCCGACTGCTGGAAATTATACGTGGATGGCTCGGCGACCAATGCGAGAGCGAGGCGAGAATTGTCCTCATTAGCCCCGACGGACGAGTTTCACAAATGCTTTGTGCGTTTCGGTTTCGTGCGACCAACAATGAAGCCGAATCTGAAGCTCGGTAGGCGGGCTTGATCTAGCCCTCGCCCGGATGTTCGCCTCCATATCTTCATGGACTCCCTTTTGGTCGTGAACCAAGTCAAGGGGGAATATGAGGCACGCGGCGAACAGATGGTCAAATACCAAGAGCCGGTCGCGAAATGTGCACAAAATTTGAAGAAGTACTAATCGAGCAAGTCCCGAGAGAGCACAACTCCCGTGCCGATGCACTTTCCAAACTAGCATCATCGGATGGGGCGGCCACTTCTCCAACATCCAAATCACAAAGTCGGCAAGGCCGGCGATCGACAGAATTTGGTTACCACGGTCGCCATCGCCGAAGAGAATTGGATGACTCCGTTCATCAAATACTTAAAGGACGGAACGGTCCCGACGGCCGTGTTAAAGCTCGCCAACTCGGCCGTGCGACTGTGTATACCCTATTGGACGATCGGCTTTACAAGCGAGCCTTCAGCCTTCCCCTCCTCAAGTGTATTACACCGGAGGAAGGTCGGCTCATTTTAGCTGAAATCCATGATGGGATTTGTGGGAACCACGCGGGCGGGCGAGCCCTCCTCCATAAGACGACCAGACAAGGATTTTTCTGGCCATCACTTCGGAAAGATGCGATCGCTTATGCCAGATCTTGTCATAGATGTCAGATAATGGGCCCCAACATTAAGCTATCACCCGAACAGCTCACCTCCATGTATAGCCCTTGGCCATTTGCGCAATGGGGCATCGACCTTATAGGTCCCTTGCCGACGGCTCCAGGGGGCTGTAAGTTCGCCATCGTTGGGGTCGATTATTTCACCAAATGGGCTGAGGCCGAACCGCTCAACAAGATCGGCCAAGAGCAAGTGATCAAGTTTATATGGAAAAACATAATATGCCGATTCGGTTTGCCCCAGGCCATCATCTCCGACAACGGGAAACAGTTCGACGGCTTAGAAGTCATGCAATTCTGTGAAAAGTGGGGAGTCAAAAGGTTATTCTCAGCGCCTATCACCCTCGGACGAACGGGCGGTAGGCGGTGAATAAGATCCTCAAACACACGATCAAAGCACGACTCGAATCCGTGCAAGGAAGATGGGCGAGCAAGCTCCCGGACGTTTTATGGTCCTACCGAACGACGACCCGCAATTCAACCGCGAAACCCGTTCGCCCTTACCTTCGAATGAGCGGTGATTCCTTCGGAGATCGCCGTCCTCACCATCGAACGAACAGAGATGACGGCCGACAACGATATAGCCGGCGAATCGACCTAGACATGCTTGAAGAAAGACGGGTGACCTCGAAATGAAGAACACAATCCACAAAAGGAGAGCCGAGAAGTTCTTCAATTCAAAGGTCGAGAGAGAAGATTTCAAGTGGGCGATCTCGTCCTCAAGAAAATCCAAACCCATACAGCGTCTTTGGTCCAAATCGGGAAGGACCTTTCGAGTATCCGGATGGTTAACTAAAGGAGCCTACGAATGGAACATCCTGACGGTACTCCGACCAATACCCACACGCCGTGCATCCGAAAAATACTATCAGTGATAAATTTGTATTCGATTTCAATGATGTAAAAGGAATATAATGAGATTTTTTGTTATCCCATCTGTTATGGCGATCGCCCCACCAGGCATCGCATGTCACCGACGATCGCTGATCACGACGATCCTAGGTAAAATTATTGCACCATGGTCCGGGAGGTCGATGGAACCGCCAGCGTCGCCCATGCACGGTTCCTTTGCGCTGCTATCGTCCGCCCTGCGTTTAAATACGCCGCCGACGTAGCCGAAGGACCCTCCCAAATAGTCGATGGCGCGATCGCACGTTCTCAAGGTACATCATCTAACATGGTGAACCCGAACAATGCGACGTGCCGTTACCCCCGTCTCAACGTACACCGTCGAGGATCGCCATCTTCATGGCGGGCCGAGGTGGAAGCAGAGCTGACAAGCCGCGGACGTGGTGTCGAATAAGCCGACAACACTCCGCGCAAGGACTCCTCCAGACCGAGATCGCCCACCTTTCGTTTTAACACAAGGCAGGCGTAGCCTAACGGAGGACCCTCACAAAAGTGAGTCGCAGGATACTAAATATCCCGCGCACACGAAGACACGATTGGGGAGATCGGTCCATCGAACACCGCAACCACACATGACTCTTCAGAATCGGAAAAATGAAGATAGCTCGCCAGATAGACTAGTCTTTGTTTCCTTACTTACTATAAGTGAACAAAGACAAGGGGGCAAGGATAGGTCGAGCTAATCTCAGATACGATCGAACGAAGAGGAACCATACTCGATCGGCTTCGCTAAAAAACATGCAGAGCGATCGAGATCGTCCGACGAAAATTACAAGTAAGAATTCCAATTCAAAACATGTCAATACTTTCGACACTCAGACAATCGGCCGGACGAACAAAAAATCGAAAGCAAATATACGCGTACTCGTAAAAATTGCACACAAGTAGTCAAAGGCGATCGCATATAATGCATTACGCGGAATGAGAAAAGGAGTATTTTATTCATAAACACAAGCTTCGTACATTTCAAGGCCTGAAGACATTACAACAAAAAAAGTACAAGTTACGGAGGAAAAACAAAAAGCCTCTCAAAGCCCCGCCTGCTGGTCTTCGCCCTCGGGTTGCGGATCGGCTTGGGCACCCCCATCGGCCTCGGGATGAATGAGTTTGCCGGTATACCAACTCAAGTCAATCCCGAGGTCGACCAAGTCAAGGATCGGCAGAGAGAATTCTGGATGCAGAGGATGCTTGGAGACATAGGATCTGAAGCTTTCCATCAGGGGACCGGTCTCGGCCCCTGCCTTTTTAGCAACTCGGACAGCGTCAGCATAGGCCAAATAGTAAGAGAACTCGCCGACGTGCCCGACGTTAAGGTAGGGATCGACCTCGATCGCCTTCAGCTGCCCTTTCAGATCCGCCGCCGTCTTCTCGACCTCACTTGATTCGGCCGCCTTGGCAACATTCTCGCCCGGCCTTCTCCGGCTCTCTCTTCGCCGCCTCCGGCTCACCAGGCCGATCCACCGCAGCCTTCCGCCGTCGCCTCCTCTGCGAAGCCTCGAGCTTCGCGAGTCTCCTTCTCCTTATTACAGGATCGATCGGCAGCTTCCTTGGAGCGACTCGGCTCACTGCTTCAATCGATCCACGTCCGCTTAGCCCGCTTGGCGGTCTCCTCATACTCTTTCTCCATCGACCGGATCCGGTTGGCATCCTCGATATTTCTGCTCCGGCGGTCTCGAGCTCGCGATGGAGATGAGCAGTGGAGGGTCGCCCCTCAAAATCCCGGCGGCTTGGACGGCCATCGTCGCCGCCTGAAGAGCCAGGGCAACGGTCGCCGCATGGCATCTCCGGATCGCCGACGAGCGATCGCGTCAAGGTCGGCCGTCAAGCCTTGGGCAGGAAATGATTGCACAGCGAACGTAGCGGGGACTTCGACGAGAACCTTGTGGAGCCTTGCTCGACAGAAATCCGGCACCATGGGGCGACGTCCGGTCGGCGAGGCGAACCTGCAGGCGCAAACCAAGGAAATCAAGGAGTTAGCCCATACCATGCTCGGAATGCCTAACTCGGAAAATTTTTGACCCACTCTTACCTATTGACCAGCTCGGGTCGCGTCAGAAAAAGGCTTGCCCGGGGTGTCTCGCATCGGCGATCGCCATCTTCTTCGCCGAGCTGCCCGGATGACCGGGTCGGTGACCGTGGGCTTGGCGCGAGATCGCTCCATCATCGGGATGGCGGAGATAGGAGCCGCAGCGGCCGGAGGCTCAAGAATCGATACGTCGCCTCGGAGATCGACGGGGACTCCGACCTCGCCTCTTGCGGCGTTTGAGCTTCCTCTCCCTCGACCACCGGTTTGGCGGCCGCGCCTCGGCGGGTCTCGTCACGGGCGGGGTGAGACGTCGTCGCAGAACGCGACCGGTCACCTTGCCCAAATTAAGGCGACCAAGAACTCCCAAGTCCGACATAGCTATCTCTGGCGGAGATTCGCGATTCGGGAAAATAAGCCTCTGTCAAAGAAAAGGTGCAAACAAGTTAGATAAAATAAAACAACCTCTTGGAGACGATCGTCAAAGAAAGGAAACACCACTTAAACTCATACCTTGAACTTTCAAGTGACGAGGGTAGCAAAACAAACGAGCCCCCAACCGATGAGCTTGGTGCCAAGCGATCGAACGTCAATAAAGGAGTTCGGCAACGCACGAATACGCTCCCAAACGATCAAGAAATCAAATGGGAGGTCGCCGGTCGCCGCACGAGAGGTCCTGCAAAAGAAAACAAAATTAGATCAGTCCAAGACAAGCTCAATCAAGGGAGAGTTTAAATCCTTACTCGGATTCCTCTCCGGAAAATAGTGGGAATCTCCAACTCTTCAATCAGCCCTTCAATCAACGCCCATCTACATGCCCCGCCGACAAAACACCAATTTGCCAGGTAGCCCTAGGTATTATTCGGAAAGAAAAGAACAACTCTCCAGAGTCGGCCCTGTATATGATAACAGCCGATCGTCCCTTTCTGTGACAATTTAAACAAATAATTCATCTCAGTAGCGGTAAGGTGACGGAATAACAGGTGACCGCCAAACAAGGTCAACGTGCGGATGATCTGCGACCAAGCATTCGGCGTCGATTGAAGAGGCGCCAAATTCCGAGCGATCGGCAAATAGGAGACGGCGAGTGGCAACGGAATCGCAGACCCGCCTCCATAATCATCTCGTTGACGGCGACCATATCACAGGGCGGTTGGTCGGCGCGCTCATTCTCCAAAGGCACGTGAAGGGAGACGTCGAGAGGATGTGGTATTTGGCCCTCCGGCGGCTCGGGTCATTCTTGGTCGCCGTACTCGGATCGGCCGAGAGTCCATCGAGACGGCGGCTCGAAAGACCGTCCGATTCACATGTTTGTAAGGGTGAGCGGCGGAGTAGGCCTCGAAATCGAATTCGGGCAAGGTCCAGTGATCGTTTCCATCATCGAGCAAAAGCCACATAGGAGGGGCCGAATCTGCTCTCTCTTTCCCGTGCCTCCCGCACTGCATCGTCTTCATCCACCGGCGAACCCCCTGCTCCGCCGTCTCGCCGTCCTCGCCACCTCGGCCTCGTTGAAAAGTTTTGAGTTCTTGGTGCAATCCCGCTCGAATAGCTTCCGGCCGTCTCCATATCCACTCTCTAACGGAACCTCCTCCCGTTCGGGCAGCAACGGCGGCATGGAAGAACTTCCGGTCTCGAAGGTTTTCGATCCTCCCGACATATTGGAAAGTAAAGATAAGGAGAAGGTTAAATTTAATCTTACCTAGAAAAAGAAGAAGATCGGCACACAAAAGCTCCAGAAATTTCTGCAGAATTCGGCTATGGATGCTTGGCGCGTAAAAGTGAAGGAGAAGAAGCCCTCCCCTTTTTATAGATGGAGACGAGGGCCTAAGTGCAAATAGGAGAAACCTCGGGGGCTGAAGCGCAACCGTCACGTGGGGACGCATTAAATGCGGCCCTCGAATCCCGCATACGCGTCTTTTCGAGGGCATGCCAGCCGACAAGTCTGACAAACCGTCGGATTCCCCCCAACGGCAACGCGACGCGTGTCCCAGCCGTTTGTGAAAGGCCCGCCTTCTTTTCCCGCTGCTCCCGACGCGAAAGAAGGTCGTCCATATTTGAATTCAGATCGGCTGGTCGTCTAAACATCGGCGATCGCCAACAGTGCCACCTCACCCCGTGTTCTCAACATCGAGGCGAGCTGGGGGGCAATTGTTGTGCGACGATTAATTCGCCACGATAGGCGATCGGCGACCTCCCTGAAAAGTCAACCATAGAAGCCAAACTCCGGACGGACACCTAGAGTCCGGCATGATACAGCGATCGTCTTTTGGTAACCAGCGATCGTCTTTTGATACCTGGCGATCGTCTTTGTCTAACGGATCAGAGGCGATCATCTCATGCCACGTGGGGATCCAGCATCCGTCAAAGTCGTCGAAGACCGAATCTTGGACGATGGCCCACCCGCGGATCTTCATAGAATACCAACAAAAAGGATCATTGACCCCAGCCTGTCACCTACCACACCTACCGACAAGGCCGCCGAAAGGTACGAAGTGGACCCTCCTTGGACAGCGACTCGCGACGCGTGCTGGCTTCCCATTGGTTCACCCAGCTGGCCTCCAACTGCAACCTCGGACCTCAAGAGAACAGGCCCACGTGACGAGACGATCGGCCGTTTATTTTATTATAGAAAACGGCGATCGTCCGCGATCGCCTGAGGGATCCCAACTACTTTGTCCCCTATAAATAGAGGACTCACTGTTGCGGCCAAAGGGGGGAATTCTACTACGAATTAAGTGCAAAATACACACCAAAGAGAGAATAAAAGGCTCTTTTGGCAAACACTAAGACATTCATAGTGATATTCATACACATTCATCATAAATCCCAAGCAAGAACTCACAGATTCATCCATCTGGTTCTTAGGCAATCTGGCGCTCTAAAGCCTAGATAACTAGAAGCTTTTACACTCATTGTATTAGATTCTAACATTAATACTTGTACTCGACAGTAGATTTATTAATAACATCTCGCGAGAGCATTCAAGCCCGGGACTAACAACCCCGGCAAATCTTGTGTTATCCATTTTCCCACGGAAGTGTTCTCGCATTTTGTTTGTTACTCGATCGTTCCAGCAATACTATCTCCAGATAATATTTTGGGTAACAACAGGTCTTTTATCAGAAATCGGTTTTCTGAAAGAAAAGGTCGTGGTATTTTCGGATAGTTAATCTGGAATTCAACTATGCAAAAATCCTGTCTTTCATGACCGCACTAAACATATTGATGTTAAATTTCATTTTATTCGTGATATTGTTGAAAAAGGTGAACTTGAGCTTGGAAAAATTCCTTCAAAATTCAATCCTGCAGATATGGGAACCAAATGCTTGCCTTTGGAGAAGTTCGTGTCCTGCACCGACCTGCTGAACTTGGGAACTCAAGACTAACTCTTAGTCTTAGCCTTCTTTGTGATGGCTTTGCATTCTTAGTGAATTATTTTGCTATCTTTGTGATAGCCCTGCTGTCTTAGTGATTGCTACCTTTCTTTGTGATTACCTGTACTTACTTTGTGTTTTGTGTGCAAGTGATGTCCTACGGCGATGATGACCTCTGTCTCCCTTATGTACCCCGATGACTCATTTGGCCCAGGTGGAGAATTGTTGGGTTTATTTGGCCCAAATGATTAAAATTATGAGGGCCCAAATTAAATCTCCTGCAGCCCACCTCAAAAACGGACCCGGCCCGGAACCTTGGCAGCAGCCCATTATGACCGGATTAATCCTGGCCATTTATTTGGCATCTTTTAATCCGGGCCGTTGGTTTTATATTTGCCCTAATATAAAACCCCTACCCCCCAGCTAACCCTACCCTTATTTCTCCTTTTCGGTCGTCCGCCTCCACCCCTCCCTTATATCTCCCGATTTTCTTTCCTCTTTCTCCTCGGTTGACCCTGTTCTTCCGATATGGAAACTAAATCAGTTCCGATTTCCTCTCTTCGTTTGTTGTTCCGATCCTCCTATAAATTTCATTTCCGTGTGAGATGAAAGCACAACAAAACGAATAGAGAGCAAGTGATCTTTTGATTACCTCGATTTTTCTCCGTGAAATAATTGAGTGACTTGTGGGTGAGGCTTGTGAGATAATTCGGGATCTGAGTTTTCTGGGGTTCGTTTCGGTTGAATCTTGCTGAGTGCTTCAATTCCTCCAGTGGTTGCTTCCGGTCCGGTGGTGGGTTTCGTTTTCCAGTCTTTGGCCGCGGTCATTTGAGTCTGGATGTGGCTACGAGACGGAGGGAGTGGCCATTTCGGCTAAGTGACATCACTTTCGATCGGCTACGGCCGTTTGGTTTGCATTTTCTTCACTCACCATTTTTATTTTCAGTATTTTCGGTTTAAATAGAAGTTGTGTAATCCCTAATCCCTATCCCGAGTAGATTTGTGTAATAGTTATATTTGTTATAATTATTGTAATAATTTGCCACCCGATTCGGACCAATACTCAACAATTAATATTAAATTCATAAATCTTTATTTTAGACTTGGTTTCAAATTAGGATAATCAAAAAAAAAACTCAAAATGCATTTTGACCATTTTGAAGATTTTTTGTTGAAATACACACAAAACGCTCAAAATGAGGTTTTGGGCGTTTTGTGTTTTGTGTACAAATATTTTTTTTGTTTTCCAAAATGCATTTTCGAAAATAATAAAAAGAATACGTTTTTAGTGTTTTCGAAAATAAAAACAGAAAATGACCTCAAAATAGCAAAGAGAACAGGGTCTAACATTTTATGCTTGAGGTGCTTTGGCGTTTTGGTTTTCACAATCACTTTATTGATTGGGTCTCTATTAATCTTCATTCGCCTAGACTATCTATTCTAGTTAATGGCACAAGCATCCGTTGTAGCCAAGGGATTATGCAAGGAGACCCCAATCTCTCCTCTCTTATTTTCCTTGCCTAGGCGATTCTCAGCCATATGATCATGCATGCAGTTCGTAACACTTTGTTTATCCCCATTCGTGCAGGCCGTTTACCAAAAACACCATTATACATATTCTCCGTACGAGAGAGGGATGTCTCACCCTTACTTATCTCGGTGTTCCGCTATTTTTGTTTGGAAAAAATCAGATCCCACATTCATCCACTTGGGATGAGCAGATATAACCGAGAAATAACATGAAAAATAATAATAATCCACAACACAAGTATTTACGTGGAAACTCCAAAACCGGAGAAAAATCACGCTTAAAACACAAGAGAGAAAGAAAGAACCAAACACTTCAAGTGTATTGGTTGGGGCACTTAGAAACCTAAGCCTTTGGTCTGCTTATATAGGCTTGGAAACCACCCAAACTTTCTTACTTGACCGATGTGGGATGCCTTCAAAAACTCTCTTTTATTATAGTCAAAATTCCAACAAACTCCACCTTGGCTAAATAAAAGAAAACTTCACCGTTTTCACCCACAATCCATTGTCTTCACCGACAATCATGATTCTTAAACCAAAGAATCATCATTTTCAAAACAGAGAATAACCTACTCCACCATATGAGTAGAACACTTAGAACAAACTCATCTAAGAATTTTAACCACTTAGAATCAACCATTCTAAGAATTTCCTCGGCACATATCGAAAACCCCGCTGAAATTTATGGTGTAACTCCCAACTTTTGGCGCTCCTGGAAGTCCTTCAGCCATCGACATAACACACATTGTATCCATGCCAAACCGATACCCGTGTATAAATTCCACCACACACCCTACATCCATGTCAAATCAATGCCCATGTAAAATTCCACCACACCCGACATCTTTCCATGACAAGCCAATACCCATGCGCAAATTCGTGGACCCGCTAACATAACCACATCCTCTTTCATGACAACTCATATGCCAAAAGGACATACATTTTCTCATCAGAGAAAATCATCACTGTCACAATGTTAGCCCGGATTAGGAGTTATTTGCCAGATTAACTCCACCTCCACCTTGACAGTTCACCTTCATAGCCTTGTGTAACCCGGATTGTACCAATACATCCTTGACTTATACTTGTCATAAGCCAAACTTGATCATTCCATCAAATTTCTACACCTGCTTGAACCACCCTAGCCTGATGAACAACCGCCTCCAAATGAGACCCCCGGACACCGCTCAAGAAATCTTTTCTGATGTGGAAGGTCAGACATCGCTACGACCATAGAGCATACTCAGAATTTCAAGAGACCCAACCAGAGCTCCGATACCACTTGTTTGGAAAATGGCCTCAAAGATCCCCAACAACCCTCCCAAAGAACGAAAATAGAGAAAAATAAATAACACAAGTATTTACGTGGAAACTCCAAAACCGGAGAAAAACCACGGGCCTCCAGAGAGAAAACTCCACTATATGACAAATTGTTACAATCACATAGACTAATCTCTCAAGCCAACCCCCCAATTACACCCACACTCTCCGAAAATTTAACTCACATCTTTCACGCTCTAAACACAAGAGAGAAAGAAAGAACCAAACACTTCAAGTGTATTGGTTGGGGCACTTAGAAACCTAAGCCTTTGGTCTTCTTATATAGGCTTGGAGACCACCCAAACTTCCTTACTTGATCGATGTGGGATGCCTTCAAAAACTCTCTTTCATTATAGCCAAATTCCAACAATTTTGTGATATTCTCCGGCACATTAACATTGCTCCGATTATAGTTAAAAATATTAGCAAATTTGCGGTATGGAAAGGGCATTCCTTTCAATGACAGGCCGTCTCTGTTTGGTTAGTTCGATGATTTTGAACTATTTGGTTCATTCAATGATGGTCTACAAGAGGACAGTTAGGGTGTGCAGAAAAACTGAATCCGAAAAACCGAACCGAAAATACGATCCGAACCAGTTCGATCCAATGTCTTCGGATTTCGAATTAGGATTTTACAGATTCGAAAATTTCGGATTGGATAGGATTAAATCCGCGGATTTTTTGATTAATCCGATTGATCCGAAATATAAAAAAAAATTGTTTATTATTTTCAGGTAAAACACCACAACACACTTTATACTAATCTGATGAGACAAACGTATTATACACATCAGTCTCTCTCAAGTCTCAGTCATTCAATTCAAAGACCTCGGCAATCTACTATCTGGTTCTGGTAAGTTTCTCGAGTATTCTGAGCCTCATATATGGTGTGAACTTCATATATGGTGCAGAAAAACAGAAAATCAAGTTCTTGAGTTTTCTGACCGTCTCCGCAATCAGCTTAATTTTTGTTTTGGGAATATATGGGAAGAGGTATCTGTTAGCTTTTTGAAGAAATAGTCAGGTCCCAAATGTTCTGATAATATTTTTTTAATAGTTTTTAAAATTTCGGATTTTTCGGATCAAATCCTAACAATCCTAACGATCTGTTTGGATTTCGGATTGAGCAGAAAGTGGTCTGAAATTTCGGATCAATCCGAATTCAGATCGGATCGATCCGAATGCACACCCCTAAGGAGAGTTAAACTCATTTAGCGGATGGAACTGGCAGCAAGGAACTTCATTTGGTCTAGGACTACTAGACATCATAACGCTTGCATGGTTTCTTGGAGTAAGGTGGACCTAGGGCTAGGACCCGTTCTCTTCTCGTGATGAACGATGATGCAGCAAAAATTGAAGCTCATTTTATATTTATAAGAACATGAGAGTATTTTAAGGTTTCGATTCACAAGGAACAATGAAGATTAACTGAATGTAAAATAAAACACGACCATTTATTTAAAGCAATAAAATAACATTGAAGTTATAGTTCCAAAGTAAACATGAGATAGTCTCCAAGAATTGCTAATGTTAATATAAAATAATTATTTTTCAAATATAATTAAAATATCGAGGAGATACAATCATATCATGAGGATAAAATTAAGTTCACACGAAGCATAAAATAATATGAAACCCCATAAAAATAAGTATATTAAGCACTAATTACTAATATATCACATTGAAGCTAGGTTGTTTTTCTTCTCCTAGAATCTCTTCATTTTTTTATAGATAAGGAAGATGGTAAAAATATGACCAAAAAAATAATAAATTTCGCATGTCTAACTACAAAACATGTAGATTTAACATGTTGAGCACTACGAGAATAGCCATGAGGTTTCTGGACATTGCATTTGTGGATGACAATCATTATTTACTGTTGAGAAATCCACTACCGAATGAATATAGATTCTTTCAATTTCAAATGATCATGTGTCACAATGTTACTGAATTTTATCTGATGTTACTGGATTTTACAGGATGATACATCAACTATTTGCTTTTTGCTACATTGTTAAAAATTTATTGAACTTGTCCGGGTAATCATTTGTGTTCCTTGTGTAACTGATGTGGTAACTTCGATTCTGAATGAAAGGTCGGAATCTCCTTACGGTCTGATATTCTTTTTTTATTGCAAGATGGAAAGCTTCAGGATGCTATTGTGTATGGTAGAAGTGAATTTAACAAGTTCAAGAAGTTGTCCGTTTTCAATGATCTAGTTAAGGTAGGGCTTTAAGAAGACTCGTCTTTTGTAAGCATTTGCTGTCCTAAGTAAAATATTGGAACATTGGTTTGGAAGCAGAATGTTATTCAGTAGCTGTTTTTTCATTATGCGGATGAAATTGGCATTCTCTTCATAGAGACAAGTGCAAAAGATGCCACTAATGTTGAACAGGCTTTCATGACTATGTCTGCCAATATTAAGAACAAATTTATTTTTTCTTTTTCGTGCGCGCCGGGGTTTGAGGGTAATTATTTTTCTAAAAACACAAAAGTGATAAGAGACCCGTTAGGTATGCAAACGACCCTCTCAGGTTTTACAATAAAAAATATTAAAAAAATTAAAGAGACCCGTTAGATGTGACAGTAGCTCTCTCAAGTTTTATAATAAAAATATTATAAATTCAAATAGACCCGTTGAGTGTGACAACGGCTCTCTCTGGTTTTACAATAAAATATTAAAAAATTCAAAGAGACCTCATATCTCTAATAATGGGTCTCTCATCTTTTTAAAATATTTATCGAAACAATTACATAACAGACCTCATTTCTCTAATAAAGGGTCTCATGTCTCAAAAAGAGACTCACTCCCATGAGACGGTCTCTTTATCAAAGAGACCCCTGAGATAGAGACCCGTCCAGAGGCCGTCTCTTAGACTTAATTGAACATGTTTCTTTGCCTATATTTGTTGTAGTGTGAGAGAGATATTAGGCGTTTTCTTGAAAACATTGATCGTCCTTCTTCCTTTGAGTTCTATTGATATTGAAATAACTTAGCAGCCAAGAAAATCTATAATAAATTTATTCTCATAAATGATAATTATTTTGCTTCCAAATATTTATGGAAGCGAAAAAGGAAGTAAACAAATAAATCGGAATCAAACTGCGACAACAAAACTGATGTAGATACGTAGTGTGAATTAGATACAATAAACGAATACTTTTGTTTATTCAATGAATACCGAAAGCAAACGCACGGTTAATCTGTTGATTCTCTAAAAAAATACCAAAAAAACACGATAAGAGGGACAAACCCTAATATTTTTAATTCATCAAACAACTACCTTATAATGGTCTTGAGACTCATGTTTACAATAGATAATTAGGGTTTTAATTAGGCATATAAGCCCTACAAGTCCAACCCACTAATAAATAATTAAAACATAAGTCCTAAAACTATATAAAATATGCACAGTTATAAATAATTAAATACAATGTTATCTCCATCATTCTCTCTTTCTTCGAAAAGATTCGCCCTTGAATGTGCAGTAATGTTATCTCCATCATTCTCTCCCTCTTCAGACTGATTGGCCCTTGAATCGGACTCGATCTTATCTCTAGAGGGATTAACCAACGCCTCTAAATACTTAACCTCGTATCAGCCGTACGAATATGACTCAAGACCCTGAGGCGATAGGACGGGCCTTCAGAGAGCTAGCAGCAAAATAACTATCATTAGAAATAAAACAATTATAATTATTTTGTGAGCCAAAGTCAACTTCACCATCGGGACATGTCGCAGCGTACGCCGTAATCGAATCCCCAAAATAATGCATCTTCTTCGGGCTCGATGTCATATATAAGAAATATAGGATCAATGACCTCATCATAAAGGATCAATGACCTCATCATAAATAACTGGCCCCCCATAATCTTGTTCGAAGTCTACGTCAACTTCTGTAGACACATCAAAATCAAATTGGCCATCAAAAATAAAATGCTCATCGGAACAATGCTTGTAAATAATAGGGGTGTTTAAATGGTTCCCGATTCTCGGTTAGAACCGAAATCGAACTGGAACTGTATATTCGGTTTTCGGTCCGGTTTTTGGTTCCGTATGTCTAATTTTTTTGGTTTTCAGTTACAACCGGAAACGAACGGTTCAGAACCGAAAACCGATTTTGTAATAATATATTATATATTTATTAAATATTAATATATTTTATAATTTATAATTTTAAAAATTAAAACCCTAAATGACTAAATCCCTATTTTCAATTTCTCTCTCTCTCTCTCTCTCTCTCTCTCTCTCTCTCTCTCTCTCTCTCTCTCTCTCTCTCTCTCTTCTCAAACAGGTTTTCAATTAAAACAGTTTTTTTGAATTAAATAATATATTTTCATTAAATAGTATATTTTCATTAAATAGTTTGTTCGAGTTAAAATAGTTTATTAAATAGTACATTTTCAATTAAAACAGTTTTTTTCGAATTAAGAAAAAAAAAAGAAAAGACGGTTTTTTCGGGTTAAACGAACCGGAACCGAGAATAATCGGTCCGGTTCCGATTAAATGAAATTTTATATGATCCGATTTACGATTTTAATTTTTGGATAATTATGGTTCCGATTAACCGAAATTTTCAGTCCGATTAATCGAAACTGAACCGTTCGAGAGCCCTACTAAATACTCCCATCGTCGGTATTAAACGTGGCAACATGAGTAGTCCCCCCATAATGAGAAAATGCATCACTAAGCCCATTATCACTAAGAGCCATACCATCAGGCCCAGTTCTGGAGAAAGGCCCAAAAGAGAACAAGTCATTATCAGACCCAAATTTAAAGCCTGAAACTATGTCATCTCCTTCTACCCCAGAATAGGGTCGTCATCTTCCTCCCGGCGATGTTGCGTCAAAATGCGACGGGCGGCACTGATTGCGGCAGCAGGTGCCATACCGGTGGTATGGAGATGTGGGGACGTGACGAACCTGGGCGGCTCCACATCGGGGGCCGCGACCTTGCACAGGTCAAGCACTGGCGGTACAACACGCACGGGGTCCCGTGCGGCGGGTGGACGGGATGCGACCGTGAGAGAAGGGGTGCCACGGCGGCTATATGCGAGCGGTGGCGAGTATCTGCATCGTGATGTTGCGCGGTTGAAGGGTGGCAGCTGTGGGGTGGGAATCGTCGGGTCAGTGGTGTGGTGGCGGCGGAGAGTGGGTGTGTTGCGGCTGTAGACTGGCGGCGACGGTACTAGGGCGTAGGGAGTCGATGTGTATGCCTGAATTTGTGGGGTGAATTTTCGAACGAAATATTTTGTGAATTTTTGCCATACCTTCAGTTTGGGTTTACGCATGCGTAAACGATTGGTTTTCAGATCCTGCCACTAGATGGCGGCGCGACCACGGGGATGCTTTTTTGCCAACGAACTTGGTTGTCCGGTGAAGAAATTCACAAGCCTGGAGCCAGGCGATGCTGACCTCTGATTTTGAAGATCCGTGGAATTCTGGTATGTATGTCTTGGTGTTGGACCGGTTCGTGATGCCTAGTGTTGTGTTGAGGAGGCATCACAGGAATCGTGACTGACTCTGATACGATAAACGAATATTTTCGTTGATTCAATAAATACCGAAAGCAAACGCACAATTAATCTGTTGATTCTCTAAAGAATATCAGAAGAACACGATTAAAGGGGCAAATTCTAATATTTTTAATTCATCAAACAACTTTCTTACAATGATTTTGAGACTCATATTTATAATAGATAACTAAGGTTTTAGGCGTATAAGTCCTAAAAGCCCAACCCACTAATAAATAATTTAAACATAAGCCCTGAAATTATATAAAATATGCATAGTTATAAATAATTAAATACAAAGTTATCTCCTGTTGAAGGGAAAATAACCGAGACAGAAAGTAGGGCAAGAGTTGTTGTTGTATTATTCCATTGATGAGCTCACTTTAAATAGGGAGAAATACATACAAGCAGGCCTTAGCCAAACTCTAACTAGGAAAGCCCGTAAACTAACAGACTTAGGCACACAATGAGTATTATTCTTTTAACACTCCCACTTGTGCCTAGTCTACAAGCGCATGTCATGTTGCCTCGTTAAAACCTCATCAAGCAAAAACTCAGTGGGAAAAATGTCTTGATCGTAGGGAAAAGAGTACAACATCTAGACACATCAAGTTTAGACTTCGTCCTTTGAATCTATCCTCTCATATGATCGTTACATTTGATCATAGCGCTACTAAGGTGACCATTCCATCGATCCCTAAAATCGTACATCTGTTACCTCGTTAAAAACCTTTCCAAGTGATAAAAACCCTGTGGGAAAAATGATCCTTGGAAGGAAAAGAGTGTAATGTACGGTGTGGATGTAAGACCCCCCCTCAAGTCTACATCTCCCCCTGATTTGTACATCAATCAAGTAGTTGTTGCCTCATTAAAAACTTCGCCAAGTAACAAAACCCAATGGGAGAAAATGAACCTTGGTCAAAGAAATGAGTACAACACATGTGATTAAGTTTCTTTATAAATCACCATTTCCTTGTGATCTTTACATCAATCTCGGAAGTTGGAAAACTCTACAGCTCCCCCTAATGCTTACATTCACATATCGTTGCCTCGTTAAAAACCTTGCCAAGTAACAAAACCCAGTGGGAAAAATAAACCTTGGTCTAAGGAAAAGAGTGCAACATATGTAAGTATATTCCATTATATCTCACATATTTCCCGTTATGATCATTCTATCAATCAAGGGGATTTACAAGTTACATCATGTTCATAAATGTAAGTATGCTCATCGGTGGTAATACTTAACCACTAGTTCCTCACACGTGTAGAATGATAGTTCTTAATCATGTACACTCACGGATTGATTCATGCAAAGCAATAATCTTGTCGTGATTCGAGGAGGTAGCCAAAAGGGGTTTGCATAGTCGATTTTCAAAACATAAGCAATTCATACCAACACATATTTTATGGTAGTTGCTTCGGCACCAGTATTTACTTTAGCATTTGCCTTTTCGTAAGCAGCTTCCTTTGCCTGCTTGTAGGGAAAGAATAGTCCCAAATCAATGGTTTCTCTTAAGTATCAGAAGATATTCTTGATACCATTCCATTGATGTTGCGTCGATGCTGAACTAAATCTAGTCAGCGGATTAACTGAGGAGTGATAGCAGGTCGTGTACATTGAGCTAAGTACAATAATGCGCTATTGCACTCATGTAGGGAATTTCAGCTCCCAAAGCTCTTCGTCACTTTCCTTTAGACGAAATGGATCTTTCCTTTGCATCCAAATGTTCGACCTATCATGGGGTGCTAGTCGGGTTTACCTTGTCCATGTTAAAGTGCCTCAGAAACTTCTGGACATAGGAAGACCGGTGGAATGAATTCCACAAACTCGATGTTCTATGTCAATACCTCGACAGAACCGAGTTTCCCAAGATCTTTCATCTCAAACTCAGATTTTCAGTATCCGGTGGTTTCTCTTATTTCATCAAGACCGATATGTTCATGTCATCGGCATACATTGCGATGTGAATCCGGATCTTATTTGTGAAGACGCGGGGACACATTTCATCGTTCTTATATCCCTTCCTAATCAAGTATTCACTTAGACGGTTATACCACATCCTTCCGGATTGTTTCAAACCGTAAAGTGAGCATTTCAAATGAACTGAATACGCACTTCGTGGTCTGGAGTTACTTGATTTGGGTAGTGAAATGCCATAGGGCACTTCCGTATATATCTCCGTATCTAGATCCCCATAGAGATACGCAGTAACCACATCTATTGGCTGCATTTCCAGTCCCTCGGAAATTACTAAGCTAATCAAATAGCGGAACGTATACGTGGGAGTACATTTCCTCGTAACCAATTCCAAGGCGTTGTGAGAAGCATTACTTCGTGAACCTTGTACATTAGGACTCTACTATTCTCACTATGATTTACGACAAAGGTTCGATTATGTCCTTCAGGCTTTACACTTGGTTAGGTTAGCACTACCTACACCAAATACCTGTCTCTTTGTCGGAGAATCTAGTTCTACCTCGAATGTTTTTCTTATAGGCCAATCAGCTCTATGTTGATTTCATCCATCCGAGCGAGGTTCGACATCATCGTACTTTATGATTCATGACATGTCATCAAAGTGGGTGGTTGATCAGGCCACACCCTCATAATTTCATCGAGATTCTTGATTTTCTGAATCATATCTTCAGGGCGTCCCCCTCGTCATGACTCATGGACATAATAAAATCAAGCATGATCTCATGAAACGAGTTCATTGATTGTTAACATGTAATTTTGTGCCATACTCTACCTCTTTCTTGGATGAGTATTTAGTCGAACCATGTGGCTTCCACCCATTCCTTCGCATGGAGCCAGGGCCTCAACCACACCTCCACCAAGTGCGGTTGCATCACCCGGTTCATTGGTGATGTGCCCCTTGGAGGGGATTTCTAACCTTACAGGCACATTTGCAGCTGTAATGTGAGATCTTGTCACTTGAACGATATCAGTAAATGCATCAGGCATCGAATCTGCTACATCCTGAAGATCGAGTGTTCTTTATGCTTCACGGTAACATTGTGAAGTTCGGGGATCATAATGAGACAAAGTGGAGAAATCATGACAATTCCTGTCGTTCCCCGAGAAATTACTTTTTCTCTCCTCCCCCTATCGACGGGAAGATTGTCTCATTAAAGTGACAATCCGTAAATCGTGTGGTAAAGAGATCACTGTGAAGGTTCTAAATAGCGGATAAATGTCTGGAGATTCTTTTCCAACGTGAATACTTAATCGTTTCTAAAGACCGATGCGCAGTGGGGCGCAGAAGGCACATATAATGCGTAACCAAATATGCGCAATTGGTACTCAAGTCCGTCTGGGTCCAAAATACAAAAATCAGGCTATCCAGTTACCAACTGGTACGCATAAAGTAATTGGTTAGCAAAAGGTCTAAATGAACGACTTAAGTAAAGTTGCATGCAATATTGCATAATCCCAAGCAAATATATGCAAATTGGTGCGCATAACCAATTACATAATCACCATACATATTCTTTCGACGGTGGTTTATGTGAGACCTTTGCATATGCACATGGGACGAGATACTATTCATTAATCTCTATCATGCAATAAACATCAAGTACTTTTTGATGTGAACTCTCCAACATCATCGAGTCCTTTAGATGTGATAAGAGAGGTGAATCCTTATAAATTATTTTGAAAGTTTTGCAGCAGTTTGAGTGGACAGGAGAGCGACATGTGACCAACATGTCGGAGAATCCTGTTGGGAATAGTGCCCTAGGACATTCGATGTGCCTAGATTTGTAATTGTCACATTTAAATAAAGTTATTTGATATCATTTATTTCTCGTTGATTATTATAATGTGTGCATGTTTTAATATTATAATAATCGAATAATAGTTATTCACGAATAATAAGATTATTCAAATGTCCCTGGTAAAATCGCGTTGAGTAGAGACTCAAGTGATTAATATACTAGTATAAGTTTGATTGATAATCATCGGATGATTATGCGTATGGTACGGATCAATCTTATGTGTATTGGTTGGAGAACTAATACTGGACCGACCCGCATTGAGATCACTGCATGGAAATGTCATAAGTGAATCTCAATACAGTATGTCAATAAATCCTTGAACCTGAGATTATCATAGAGTCCAACATGATAACTGCTATGCCTTGACGTAATCCAACGTCATCTGAAGCATGGTGATCATAAAGGTTAGCGATCGGGATTAGTGGGAGTCATGTAGAGTGAAATGAATTTTCATTATGTGTATTTGTCCATATCTTAAGTGTGATAGATATCTGCTGGGCCCCTCGATAAGTAGGTATGAAGGAAATGCATGGCCATGCTCAAATGAAGAGTCATTTGATTCAATCGATCTACTTAAGATCGAGAAAGCATTTGAACATAAATAAGTATGACAGACTCCATGACTTAGTTCAAATATGATATCGCGTGACAAAGGGATTTGACACGTTAAAAGGTTTAATGGACTATTAACTTATATTATTTGGGTAATCATAATGTCTTGCTAGAGGCCGCTTATGATTTATTATTTAATAAGGTATTAAATAATTGCCAACATAATATAAGCCTTTTGGGTCACACATACGACAATTATAGACAAGTAGGAATAAATATCAACTGGGAATAATAAATATAATATTGGATATTATATTTATAAGGAGATTAAATAATAAGTAATATATATAATATTGGATATTATATATATTGTATTATTTAATAAGTTGAGGGGCAACTAAGCAAATACTAGATTATTGAATCTAGGGTTTACTTAGTATATATATATAAGGTCTTGGACAAGGAGTTGTTATGAGAATACAAGACCTAAAAATCGGCCCTTCAAGGAGAAGAAAAATCGGCCATCTACATCATATTGTAGGAGAACGGAGTCGGTCGTCTCTCTTCCTTAGTTGATCTTGATCAATAGTACAATCCTTCTAGTAAGGAATTTGTGTTGTACTATTTATCAATATTATTCGTAAGGATCTAGCAATCCGGCTTGTGGAATTGTTCGTGTGTGGATCACCAAAAGAGGAAGGAGATATTCATCTACTTCTAGTCCGGATCTAGAATTGTTCAATCGGATTAAGGTAATTCGATTAACTCTTTTATTAAACAATTAAATTACTGCATGAGATCCTAAATTGGGTTTTCACATTTATTGTTCCGCTGCTTTTACTCCGATTATTTTGTATTCGATACATAGAAAACCCAGCAAATGGTATCGGAGCCAACTTGCATGTAATTTAATTGTTTATGTAGAACATATTTATGTGTAAATTATGTTCCTGATTATGTTTATAAAATATAGATTTTATAAAATATTTTTTCTGGTTTAATTTGATTAAATCGGATCGTCAAAAATAATTTTACGATTTTTTGCAAAAAAGCTGCTGTCGAAGCTGAACAAGATAAAGCAGTGTCGCGATTCGGGTCCGGTCCGGGTCGGGTCGGGCCTGGACCCGCGGGTTGTATTAATTAGCAAAAATATGATTTTGCATCACCAGGGGTTCGAACCCTGGAGGTCCAGGGCAGCGGCCTAGCGACTTACCATGTGCGCTGCGAGTTTGTTTTGGAAATAATACACGGAAGGTTTTATTAAAGGCAAGTAAATCTATTTTAAATATTGCAAAAATACTTCCGCAAAAACTGGGATTCGATCCCGCGCCAGTCGGCTATCCTTCAGCACCACTTTCCATCTCGGCTGGATCTTGTTTTGGTAACTTTTCAGTAGTTCCTTTTATAAGTCCTTTTGTTATAAAAGTAAATTTGGAAATAATAGTTGCAAAATGTTGCAACTGCAACCGCGGAGTTGAACCTGGGCAAACCGTGCCAGATCTCGGGCGACCATCTCGGCGAGTCGATTCTGTTCATGAGATGACACAAATTTTAATTATTGTCTGATTGTCAGATAAATTGATTATTTAGTATATTACATGCTTTATTAATTATTTGATAATTATTTATGGTATGTGTGTGGTGTATGACATGACCATAAATTGACCAATGTGATTGGATAATTTAATTTCTTATGGGTTGGTTTTTACGGCCTGCGTGTCGTTTGTACTTCTTGTAATTTAATTTATTAGTGTAGTATTAAATTTCATTAATGTAATGAAGACAAGAAGGACGAGATAGATGGACTCGAGGAGCAAATTGATCGCGTATGACGTTCCAAGGAGTTGGAAGATCAATGAAGACCATATTTAACCCTTTAGATGACCTTTGTGATTTTCATGTTGGCTCATGAAAATCACGTTAGGATTATGGTCATGCTATACACGGTCCTATGCTTTATTGTCATGTGATGCGATGTATGTTTAAATTTATGCATGTATGTGATGCTATGTATGTTTAGATGTATGTTAGCAAACATAGACATTAACATAGGATAAAAATCCCTCGTTAAAATTTTAATGCCGTTCATTTGAAAAACACCTATCAAGACTTCGATCATCATGAGTGGGTCATGCCAAAGTGGGCACTCGGATTATCTTAGTAAGGTAGGATAGGTAATGGTGATACCTATACGTTTAATGAATTTGGAAATCAAAATAGTTTTGAACCTTAAGGCATAAGATGGGATTATAACATGCTTGGGCATACGATGCCAAATCCCATGACATAATCTAAGAGTTACATATGATGTAATCGATAAAGAGTTATCCACCTAAAGTAGTTCAATTCTAGGCGTCATGCCAAAGCTGAGTTTAGGATTGTGCGAAATGGGATCTTAGCCCACTAAAATTACAAATGTTGTAAATTGAGGGTACTTTGTTTTAGTGGGAGTATTTTTCGAGAAATAAAATAATGTGACTAAATATTTTGCATATTGAATTTTGTAGAATGGCATCAAACAACACATCCACCATTTCATCGCGATCCGTCCTTGAGAAGGACAAGTGAAAGAAAATGGCGAGAACTATCTGGATTGGATCCGGAGCCTGAGAATAGTTCTCAAGCAAGAAAGAAAGTTGTATGTTCTTGAGGAAGAAATTCCCGATGAGCCAGATGACAATGCAAATAAAGCAACAAAAGACAAATGGAAGAAACATTGTGATGATTCTATTGATGTCGGTTGTCTTATGTTGGCCACCATTTGTCCAGAACTTCAGAAGAATCTGGAGGAAATGGAAGCTTATGAGCTAAATGCTCACCTCAAGGAAACTTTCTCGAAGCATGCTAGGCAAGAGAGGTATGAGACCTTTCAAGCCTTGTATGCTTGCAAGATGGTTGAGGGGACATCTGTCAGCGCTCACGTGCTCAAGATGAAAGGATATATTGATCATCTTGAAAGGCTTGGTTTTCCACTTTCTAAGGAGCACTCCACGGATGTGATCCTAAACTCATTGCCCGAAAGTTTCGGTCAGTTCATTATGAACTATAATATGAATGAGATGGAGAAGTCCATTCTTTGAAGTGCATGGGATGCTTAAAACTACCGAAAGAATATTAAGAAGAAACCAAACCATGTGTTGATGGTCAAAAAGGGAAATCCTTTAAGAACAAAGGCAAGGGCAAGGGTAAGGCAAAAGTTGCCAAATCTAAAGACCCTACTAGGCCGGGTTTCAAGGCTAAAGCTCCCAAAGATGGAAATTGCCATCATTGCAATAAACCAGGACATTGGAAAAGAAATTGCAAGATTTACTTGGAAGAGCTAAAGCGTACCAAGGGCGGTGAGGCGCCACAGTATATTTGTTATAGAAGTTAACTTATCTACCTCTAACTCCCGGGTATTAGATCTTGGATGTGGATCTCACATTTGTACAAATGTGCAGGGTTGAGAAGCGTGAGAGAATCAAGAAAGGGGAAGTAGATCTAAGAGTCGGCAATGGAGCAAGAGTTGCCGCACTAGCCGTAGGAACTTATGATCTAGTTTTGCCCAATGGGCTTTTGTTAGTTTTGAACAATTGCTATTATGTTCCTGCTATGAATAGGAATATTATTTCGGTTTCTACATTAGATTGTGAAGGTTACGATTTTCTTATTAAGAATAAGATCATTCGTATTTTCTTTGATGACTTGCTTTATGGTACGCAAAGTTATATCGCCTTTACAATATTGATCTAGATGAGTCCGACACTTTGGAAGTCTATAACATTGCATCCAAGAAACCTAAGCTCAATGATTCTAATCCGACTTACTTATGGCATTGTCGACTTGGTCACATAAACGAAACGCATTTCTAAACTCCATAATGATGGACTTTTAGACTCTTTTGACTATGAATCATATGGGACATGCGAATCTTGTTTATTGGGCAAGATGACGAAGAATCCTTTCACCGGTCATGGAGAAAGGGCTAGTGATCTATTAGGCCTAATACATGCGATGTGTGCGGACCTCTTAGCACTCATGCCGAGGCGGATACCAATACTTCATTACATTCACCGATGATTTTAGCCGATATGGATATGTTTATCTTATGAAGTATAAACATGAATCTTTTGAAATGTTCAAAATATTCCGTAATGAAGTACGAATCAACTTGGCAAGACAATTAAAGCCCTTCGATCAGATCGAGGTGGGGAATACTTGAGCCAAGAATTCGATGATCATCTTAGGAGTTGTGGAATTGTTTCGCAACTTACTCCTCCCGACACCTCGGCATAACGGAGTGTCCGAGAGGAGGAATCGAACTTTATTAGATATGGTTCGATCCATGATGAGTCGAACAGAGCTTCCATTATCATTTTGGGGCCACGCCTTAGAAACAGCAAAGATTCACCCTTAACCGTGTTCCATCTAAAGCTTGAAAAGACACCATTTGAGAAATGGTAGTAAAAGACCAAACTTGTCTTTTCTAAAGATGCAGGGTTGCGAAGCGTTCGTAAGGCGCCAAGTGTTTGACAAGCGGCAAACGGATACGAAAGATGTTTATTTGTGGGATATCCTAAGGAAACTAAAGGATATTACTTTTACAAGCCCGCAGAGAACAAAGTGTTTGTTGCTCGAAATCTTGTATTCTTAGAAAGGGAATTTATTTCCAAAGAGACAGTGGGAGAAGAGTAATTCTCGAGGAAAATCGAGAACCACAAGAAGACATCGCTTCACCGATGGAAACCGAACAAGCTCAACAAGCAGGTTGAAGAGCCCATTCAAAGTACACAAGTCCCACGCAGATCGATAGGATGCGACATGAACTGAGAGATATGGTTATCTCGTAACGGAGGATGATGATGCATCGCTCATAGATGATGAGCCTAGTACCTATACTGAGCCGCCTGTGACCGTAGTCCGAGGAATGGCTAGAAGCCATGAAGTCCGAGATGCAATCCATGTATGACAATCAAGTTTGGAACTTGATAGATCCACTGAGGGTGTTAAAACCATTGGGTGCAAATGGGTCTATAAAAAGAAGAAAGACATGGATGATAATGCAAGCCTATAAAGCTAGACTAGTGGCAAAAGGTTATAGACAGATTCATGGTGTTGACTATGATGAGACCTTTTCGCCAGTAGTCATGCTTAAATCAATTAGAATTTTATTTGCCATTGCCGCATACTATGATTATGAAATATGGCAAATGGATGTCAAAACAGAATTCCTTAATGGAAACTTACTCGAGGATGTGTATATGACACAACCTGAAGGTTTTGTTCATCCAGAAAATTCTAAAAAGGTTTGCAAGCTTCAAAGATCCATTTATGGGTTGAAGCAGGCTTCTCGGAGCTGGAATCTTCGTTTTGATGAAACTGTCAAAGAGTTTGGGTTCATTCAAAATGAAGATGAACCTTGTGTGTACAAGAAGGTTAGTGGGAGAATAGTTGTTTTCTTAGTCTTATATGTAGATGACATATTACTCATTGGAAATGACATTCCCACCTTGCAGACAGTCAAGACTTGGTTGGGAAGTTGTTTCTCAATGAAAGACTTAGGAGAAGCTGCTTATATTCTTGGGATAAATATCTATAGAGATAGATCAAAGAGATTGATTGGTCTGAGTCAAAGTACATACATTAATAAAATATTGAAGAGGTTCAATATGCAAGACTCCAAGAGAGGACTCTTGCCAATGTCACATGGCATTCATCTGAGTGAGACTCAGAGTCAATATGCAAGACTCCTGAGTCAAAGTATCTATAGAGATAGATGCTTATATTCTTGCATGACTCAGAGGACTCTTGCCAATGTCACAAGAGAAGCTGCTTATATTCTTGGGATAAATATCTATAGAGATAGATCAAAGAGATTGATTGGTCTGAGTCAAAGTACATACATTAATAAAATATTGAAGAGGTTCAATATGCAAGACTCCAAGAGAGGACTCTTGCCAATGTCACATGGCATTCATCTGAGTGAGACTCAGAGTCCTAAGACTCCTGATGAGCGAGCACGTATGAGCAAGATACCATACGCATCGGCTATTGGATCGATCATGTATGCCATGATTTGTACTCGACCAGATGTATCGTTTGCTCTTAGTATGACAAGTCGATACCAATCGAATCCAGGTGAAAGTCATCGATAAGAACGGTGAAAACCATCCTAAAGTACTTGAGAAGAACCAAGGATGATTTCCTAGTTTATGGAGGGGTGGGAAACGAGTGTTTGTAAGAGGTTACGCCGATGCAAGTTTCAAACCGACAGAGACGATTTCAAATCGCAAACTGGTTATGTGTTTGTATTGAATGGAGGTGCTGTGAGTTGGAAGAGTTCCAAGCAAAGCACGATTGCTGATTCTGTTACAGAAGCTGAGTACCTGGCGGCATCGGATGCAGCTAAGGAAGCCGTATGGATCAAGAAGTTCGTTACCGAACTAGGAGTGGTGCCAACCATCCAGGGTCCCATAAGCCTTTATTGTGACAATAATGGTGCTATTGCACAAGCTAAAGAGCCTAGGTCCCATCATAATTCCAAACATATACTCAGAAAATATCACCTAGTCAGAGAGATCGTCAGACGAGGAGATATTACAATATGCAAAGTAGCAACGGAAGAGAATGTTGCAGATCCACTTACCAAGCCTCTCTCACAAGGAAAGCATGTTGAGCATGCTAGAGCGATAGGACTAAAGGTCATGAATGAATGGTCCTAGTGCAAGTGGGAGATTGTTGGGAATAGTGCCCTAGGACATTCGATGTGCCTAGATTTGTAATTGTCACATTTAAATAAAGTTATTTGATATCATTTATTTCTCGTTGATTATTATAATGTGTGCATGTTTTAATATTATAATAATCGAATAATAGTTATTCACGAATAATAAGATTATTCAAATGTCCCTGGTAAAATCGCGTTGAGTAGAGACTCAAGTGATTAATATACTAGTATAAGTTTGATTGATAATCATCGGATGATTATGCGTATGGTACGGATCAATCTTATGTGTATTGGTTGGAGAACTAATACTGGACCGACCCGCATTGAGATCACTGCATGGAAATGTCATAAGTGAATCTCAATACAGTATGTCAATAAATCCTTGAACCTGAGATTATCATAGAGTCCAACATGATAACTGCTATGCCTTGACGTAATCCAACGTCATCTGAAACATGGTGATCATAAAGGTTAGCGATCGGGATTAGTGGGAGTAGATTTGTAATTGTCACATTTAAATAAAGTTATTTGATATCATTTATTTCTCGTTGATTATTATAATGTGTGCATGTTTTAATATTATAATAATCGAATAATAGTTATTCACGAATAATAAGATTATTCAAATGTCCCTGGTAAAATCGCGTTGAGTAGAGACTCAAGTGATTAATATACTAGTATAAGTTTGATTGATAATCATCGGATGATTATGCGTATGGTACGGATCAATCTTATGTGTATTGGTTGGAGAACTAATACTGGACCGACCCGCATTGAGATCACTGCATGGAAATGTCATAAGTGAATCTCAATACAGTATGTCAATAAATCCTTGAACCGAGATTATCATAGAGTCCAACATGATAATGCTATGCCTTGACGTAATCCAACGTCATCGAAACATGGTGATCATAAAGGTTAGCTATCGGGATTAGTGGGAGTCATGTAGAGGGCAATGAATAATCAAGATGGGGATTTGTCCCTCTCTTAAGTGAGAGAGATATCTCTGGGCCCCTCGATAAGTAGGATCAAGGAAATGCATGGCCATGCTCAAATGAAGAGTCATTTGATTCAATCACTACTTAAGATCGAGAAAGCATTTGAACATAAATAAGTATGACAGACTCCATGACTTAGTTCAAATATGATATCGCGTGACAAAGGGATTTGACACGTTAAAAGGTTTAATGGACTATTAACTTATATTATTTGGGTAATCATAATGTCTTGCTAGAGGCCGCTTATGATTTATTATTTAATAAGGTATTAAATAATTGCCAACATAATATAAGCCTTTTGGGTCACACATACGACAATTATAGACAAGTAGGAATAAATATCAATCGGGAATAATAAATATAATATTGGATATTATATTTATAAGGAGATTAAATAATAAGTAATATATATAATATTGGATATTATATATATTGTATTATTTAATAAGTTGAGGGGCAACTAAGCAAATACTAGATTATTGAATCTAGGGTTTACTTAGTATATATATATAAGGTCTTGGACAAGGAGTTGTTATGAGAATACAAGACCTAAAAATCGGCCCTTCAAGGAGAAGAAAAATCGGCCATCTACATCATATTGTAGGAGAACGGAGTCGGTCGTCTCTCTTCCCTTAGTTGATCTTGATCAATAGTACAATCCTTCTAGTAAGGAATTTGTGTTGTACTATTTATCAATATTATTCGTAAGGATCTAGCAATCCGGCTTGTGGAATTGTTCGTGTGTGGATCACCAAAAGAGGAAGGAGATATTCATCTACTTCTAGTCCGGATCTAGAATTGTTCAATCGGATTAAGGTAATTCGATTAACTCTTTTATTAAACAATTAAATTACTGCATGAGATCCTAAATTGGGTTTTCACATTTATTGTTCCGCTGCGTTTTTACTCCGATTATTTTGTATTCGATACATAGAAAACCCAACAAATCCATCAAAATCATCAATACGTAAATGGTCCGCATATTAGGTGGATGGATCCACAAATTTCTCCTTATATTCAGCGTAAGAATGGAATGTTTGCTTTTGTTTCTTTAGCATAGGAAGGTCTCGCTCCTACTTTGGCTAAAGAGCAGGCTTTGCAACACTAACTGGTGGACATTTGATATGCATCTGGTTCTTTGGATGACATAACACGATTAACGTCAACATTGTGCTTTATGTTGAGTTGTTGCCACATTTTCACTCGAAAAGTAATGATGTACGTACAAGTTCTTTAGTATATGGATCATTAGACCCGGCAAAATAGGCCCAGCCAGAGGGCCCAGCCGCCGTTTTGGGCGGGCATTGGGCTACATATTATTAGCCCAAAAAACCCGGCCTTTTGGCCCTACCCATTTGGTCCACCGTAGAGGCCGGCCCATGGCCCGCCGCCCAATTTTTTTTTTTTAAAATTTATGTTATGTGTAATTATAATATTTAATTTTTTTCCTTGTTTGTTAGATTATAATACATCTATATGTTAATTATTGATGTAATTTTATTTTTTTTGGGACTTTGTGATTATTTGTAGTATCTCATATCAATAATAATATTATTTTATGATTTTATAAGAAATTAGTAGTGATAAATGATATGATGATCAAATAAAAATATTTGTATATTTGTCTTTTGATTATGGTAGTGTAGTAAATAATGTAATTATCAAATAAAAATAATTGTATATTTATTTATCTGATTGTGATAGTATAGTGAATAATATAATAATTAAGGATCGAAAAATATTTGTATATTTATTTCAGAATTAATATTTCAAAAAAAAAAAAAAAAGTCGAGGCCCGCGGGCCGGGCCGAGCCCGCCCGGGGCGGGCCACGGGCCTAATAATTTTGGCCCAGTAAAAAACGGGCCTTTTTGGCCCGGCCCAAAAAAGGCCCGCCCGTTTTATGCCCGGCCCGTTTGGGCCGGGCCCGCCCGTTTGCCAGGTCTATGGATCATTATACTTCGACCAGGATGACCTAGTCTATCGTGCCAAAGCCTATATGAGTCTATGTCCCAAAGTACATTGTTGGTGAAAACATAGGATTTTAAAAACCTAATAATAGTGAGGTACATCCACTAGATCGACTCATCAGTTATTCTAAAATGCGTTTACGTCCATATTCATTAGAACTAATAAAAAAAACTCTATTCCATTCTCACAGTGGGTTTCAATCTGGAAACCATTGCTATGTATATTATTGAAGTCAAGTAAGGTTCGAAGGGCTCTAGGTGCATACAGAGTATTGGTAACTTGTAATTGAGTGCCATTTGGGCATCAAAAATCGAGCATTACCTCGCCCTTTGATGAGTTGGGATGACCCAATCATCGTAGTTATCGAGGTTTGGCCGGCGACTTATTCAATGAATAGAAGCCTAATTCTAAGAACATTCAAGTTCTACTCGATTCATTCCTTAGAAAAGATTGAAATTTCGAACCATAAGCATTCAAGCAATATTCAGTACTTCGAAATAAAGCTAAGAATATAACGTAAGCAATAATAATATCTTGTTCGTGAAACAACGTTGCATCAGGCCATTATTGAAAAGAAAACACCAACACAGTCGTCTTGAGGCAACTATACCAAATGTAAACGAGAAAGTAAACATAATACAAAGATTCAGTCTAAAGACTGTGGCTCGTATGACTCAATTCGACCGTGAAATTGACATAGGGGGCCTTGTCTAGATCATATTCTTCCATATAGTGAGTTCTCCTTTCTTTGGACTCTCTATATTTCTTGTAGTGAGATGCGACTTGCTTGCTTGCATGGCAGTTCTTGTACCATGTCCAGCATCTCCACAATGATAGCACGGTTCATTGCCAACTCGAGCCTTAGAGGCGACATGATGGGTAAGTGGTTTTTGGTTCCCTTGGCTAGTAAAGCCAGGAGCACCAAGTCTTCGCATTATATTGGAAGAACCCCCACGTTCTTGACCACGAAGCCTATCATGTCCAGTCCCCTATTCATTGGGGTAGTTTCCATCCTTCACTTTGCCATAATTGGCCTTGGGAATTTTCTTTGTCCCAAATGACCTGACATTACTGCTCACTAACACTTCGCTATGCCTCTCAGCTACTTGAAGTAGGTTGATTAGCTTACTGAAGGTAGTGATGCGTTTATTATCATACTCCAGCCTATACTGGTTCGCTAGTATAAGAGCGGAAGTAGGGAAGGTGGAAAGGGTTTTATGGATCATGTCATCTTCTGCGATGTCCTTCCCACAGAAATTTAGGCGTGCCTTGAGGCGGAGAATATCTTTTTTGAAATCGTTGATCCGTTTATATTCAAGCAAGCGGATTTCATTCCACTGCACGATCAGTTCTGGGAGCAAAGTACACATGTTCCCAAATCGGCCCTTAAGAGCATCCCACAGTTCTTTGAGGGATTTTCAACTGTAGATATTTCCATCTCAAGCTGGGTTAGATGTGTCACCTAAGGAATATAAGTACACTCGCTTTTATCTTATCAGACGGTACTTGGTCTGTGGTGTTAAGGAGCGTACATGGTCTCGACGTAGGAGACCCATCTATGGTACTCAAGCTCTTTTGAGTCCAATATATGAAATTTGAGGCGAGTTGGGTAAGCTATCTTAATATAAGGAAAAGGAAAATTATTTTTCACAGTTTACCATGAGTACTTTCCATGATAAAATTTTCAATAATGGGAGCGTTATTATTTTTCGGAACTAAGATATCGTCAAAATTACTTTCGATACTATTGAGGATTACCAATGAAATTACTTTATCACGGTTCGAGTTGATATAGGCAGTAGAAACAAGTCCTCTAAAATCTACTAGTGATGAAGCCTAATTTGCATGCCATATCTATATATGTATGCAAATATATGTATATTTATAGATATAAAACACATAATCCTAGGAATGTATCTATACATGTATTATGCAGTCAAGTAGGTCTCTTATGACACAATACAATTATTAGTTCATGTGAATTAATTTTAATCCGAACTATTTAAAGCAATTCGCTTTAATTTAATTAAAGTTATTAATGTATCATGCTTTAATTGGTTTAATTAAGCATAAATAAATTTATGAAATATAAATATGCAATTAAAGCATGTAAAATTGCATGTTGCATATAGTAGGATTCGGATTTGTGTACTTTACTTCGTGAATAGGGGCAGAAACGAGCTGCAAACAAGACTGCGTGCGGGTCGGGTCAGCAACCGGATCTGGTTCGTTCAATAATCGGGTCGGGTTTGTAACCGGGTTGAGTCAGCAATCGAATCGGGTTCGTCCTTCTGGATCGTGCGGGCCGGGTTGGAAAAGAGTCGGGGGTTGGGCAGCGGGTCAAATATGTAAGAATTTTGTTGAGTTTGGGCCTCATTATGTGTTATTAAACTGCAGGGGCTGAATTGCATTTTTTTTAGTAAATCCTAAAGTGAGAGGCAGTGGTGCGGTGGCTATATTCCTCCATGTCTCGGTCAGATGAGTTATGGTTGGGGGTCAGACACGGGCCAACGAGTTGGTGCGGGTGGTCTGGTCTGGAGACGAGTGACAGCACGGAGGCGGCTGATTCCTGGGGTGGTGGTGCTTGGTCGGAGTTTATGGCGGTCGGTGATGACTTGTCTGTTCTGATCTAGTGCGATGGGCGATCTAGGTGGACTGGATGTGAACTTCGAGGTGGTAGGCGGCCGAATTGATTCGCGATTAGGGTTTCAGCCAGGGGGATTGCTGGATGCGGCGGACCCGAGGCCAGGGGTTGGGCTGATGGTCAGCGCCAGGATCGTTGAAGAAGGTGACAGCTGAAGAGGACGAAGCCGTCAACTAGGGTTTCTGCAAAACAAGAAAAAGATTTTTTTTTCTGGAATTTTTCAGAAAATCGAGATTTGCTCAGTTGGGAACTACGTGCTGATAACGTGTTGAAGGAAAAATAACCGAGACAGAAAGTAGGGCAAGAGTTGTTGTTGTATTATTTCATTGATGAGCTCCTTTAAATAGGGAGAAATATATACAAGCAGGCCTTAGCCAAACCCTAACTAGGAAAGCCCGTAAACTAACAGACTTAGGCACACAATGAGTATTATTCCTTTAACATCTCCATCATTCTCTCCTTTTTCGAAAAGATTCGTCCTCTCCTTTTTCGAAAAGATTCGTCCTCGAATCTGTAGTAATATTATCTCGATCAACAAGTCGCCACCCTTTGAAAATCTGCAATACTATTTTAAATTGAAGCTTCAATTAACAACCTTAATTTGAAAATCAAAATTTTTAGATATTTAAGTCTTCTATTTACATCAACTTGATTTACTGCTCACACGTAGAGTCATGATGATACCAAGACTTTTGAGATCCCAACATATCTCACAAATCTTTCTTCTCTTTCCATCCATCCAACAAAATTAACTTCCTATGGAATCTAGGACTTAGATTCCCTACGAAACAAATATATATATATATAGGAAATATATATATTTTCTAAATTCCATCCCCGAAATAATAATAATAAATATAAGGGAAAATTCAATAAAAATCATTATATTTTACAATTTTTTCGGATTAACTACTGAAAGAATATTTTTCTATGTTAACCACTGAAAATTTGTTTTTATTTTTTAAAAAACCACTCTTACCGGGTATCACAGATTTTCCAGGTTAAAAAAAGCTGATATTACTCCAGATACTAGTGACTAGTGAGATGTAAGCTTGAAACCTCGGTATAAAAAAAATAAAGAGTACAATATAATACTAGGCTTTGTTTTAAGGAAAAATTCTACAAAAATTATTGTACTTTGTATTTTTTTCGGATTAACCACCGAAAGAATTATTTTCTATGTTAACCACTGAAAATTTATTTTTATTTTTAGAAAAACCACACTAACCGGGAATAAGAGGTTTTCTAGGTTACAAAGCTGATGTGACATTTTTTTATTAAAAATAATAATTACATGGCATTTTTAATTAAAAAATTGCTAATTAAGTAGCTTTTAAGCCAAATTTCATGGAAACCACTATATTTTGGATTGGTCATTCCATATATATTCTAAATAAATGAACAACATATTGTAATAATTATAAAATCATCCTTCGTGAATAATCAAACGATGATATCAAATTCAAATTTTATAAATCATTTCCTGCTTCGATTTCGAAAAATAATTTCGAAAATCGCTTCGATATTGTAAAATTGATTCTGAGCGGCTTTTGGGTTTTGAGAGGTTTAGAAGAACGACGGAGGTAGTGTGTGGGGTTATAGGGATTTTCAAACGTAAATCCACTTAATTATTACTGTTGGCCTAAGAGTCACTTAATTAACAATTTCTTCAGTTAAAAATAGCACATTATTATTTATATGAGAAAAGTTATATCAATTTTTTTTAATTTGGAAAATCTGTGATACCCGGTAAGAGTGATTTTTTTAAGAATAAAAATAAATTTTCAGTGACTAACATAAAAAAATATTTTTTCAGTGATTAATCAAAAAAACTGCAAAATATAATGGTTTTTATTGTTGAAGGGAAAATAACTTGAGACAAAAAGTAGGGCAAAGTTGTTGTATTATTCCATCAATGAGATCCCTTAAATAGGATGAAGTACATACAAACAGGCCTCAGCCAAATCCTATCTAGGAAAGCCCATAAACTAACAGACTTAGGCACACAATGGGTATTATTCCTTTAACACTCCCCCTTGTGCCTAGTCTACAAGCGCATGTCATGTTGCCTCGTTAAAACCTCGTCAAGCAAAAACCCAGTGGGAAAAATGTCTTGATCGTAGGGAAAAGAGTACAACATCTAGACACATCAAGTTTAGACTTCGTCCTTTGAATCTATCCTCTCATATGATCGTTACATTTGATCATAGCGCTATTAAGGTGACCATTCCATCGATCCCTAAAATCGTACATCTGTTACCTCGTTAAAAACCTTTCCAAGTGATAAAAACCCTGTGGGAAAAATGATCCTTGGAAGGAAAAGAGTATAACGTACGTTGTGGATGTAAGACTCCCCCTCAAGTTTACATCTCCCCCTGATTTGTACATCAATCAAGTAGTCGTTGCCTCATTAAAAACTTCGCCAAGTAACAAAACTCAGTGGAAAAAATAAACCTTGGTCAAAGAAAAGAGTACAACACATGTGATTAAGTTTCTTTATAATCATCATTTCCTTGTGATCTTTACATCAATCTCGTAAGTTGGAAAAATCTTTAGCTCCCCCTAATGCTTACATTCATATACCGTTGTCTCGTTAAAAACCTTGCCAAGTAACAAAACCCAGTGGGAAAAATAAACCTTGGTCTAAGGAAAAGAGTGCAACCTATGTGAGTATGTTACGTTATATCTATGATCATTTCATCAATCAAGGGGATTTACAAGTTACATCATGTTCATAAATGTAAGTATGCTCATCAGTGGCAGTACTTAACCGCTAGTTCCTCACAAGTGTAGAATGATAGTTCTTAATCATGTACACTCACAGATTGATTCATGCAAAGCAATAATCTTGTCGTGATTCGAGGAGGTAGCCAAAAGGGGTTTGCATAGTCGATTTCCAAAACATAAGCAATTCATACCAACACATACTTTGTGGTAGTTGCTTTGGCACCAGCATTTACTTTAGCATTTGCCTTTTCGTAAGCAGCTTCCTTTGCCTGCTTGTAGGGAAAGAATAGTCCCAAGTCGATGGTTTCTTTTAAGTATCAGAAGATATTCTTGATACCATTCCATTGATGTTGCTTCGATGCTGAACTAAATCTAGTCAGCGGATTAACTGAGGAGTGATAGCAAGTCGTGAACATTGAGCTAAGTACAATAATGCGCTATTGCACTCAAGTGGGGAATTTCAGCTCCCAAAGCTCTTCATCACTTTCCTTTAGACGAAATAGATCTTTCCTTTGCATCCAAATGTTCGACCTATCATGGGATGCTAGTCGGGTTTACCTTATCCATGTTAAAGTGCCTGAGAAACTTATGGACATAGGAAGACCGGTGGAATGAATTCCACAAACTCGATGTCTATGTCAATGCCTCGACAGAACCGAGTTTTCCCAAGATCTTTCATCTCAAACTCAATTTTCAAGTATCCGTGGTTTCTCTTATTTTATCAAGACCGATTATGTTCACGTCATCGGCGTACATTGCGATGATCGTGAATCCGGAACTTATTTGTGAAGACGCAGGGACACATTTCATCGTTCTTATATCCCTTCCTAATCAAGTATTCACTTAGATGGTTATACCACATCCTTCCGGATTATTTCAAACCGTAAAGTGAGCGTTTCAAACGAACTGAATACGTACTCCATGGTCTGGAGTTACTTGATTTGGGTAGTGAAATGCCATAGGGCACTTCCGTATATATCTCCGTATCTAGATCCCCATAGAGATACGCAGTAACCACATCTATTGGCTGCATTTCCAGTCCCTCGGAAATTACTACGCTAATCAAATAGCGGAACGTATACGTGGGAGTACATTTCCTCGTAATCAATTCCAGGGCGTTGTGAGAAGCATTACTTCGTGAACCTTGTACATTAGGACTCTACTATTCTCACTATGATTTACGACAAAGGTTCGATTATGTCCTTCAGGCTTTACACTTGGTTAGGTTAGCACTACCTACACCAAATACCTGTCTCTTTTTCGGAGAATCTAGTTCTACCTGGAATGTTTTTCTTATAGGCCAATCAGCTCTATGTTGATTTCATCCAACCGAGCGAGGTTCGACATCATCGTACTTTATGATTCATGACATGTCATCAAAGTGGGTGGTTGATCAGGCCACACCCTCATAATTTCATCGAGATTCTTGATTTTCTGAATCATATCTTCGGGGCGTCCCCCTCGTCATGATTCATGGACATTATAAAATCAAGCATGATCTCATGAAACGAGTTCAGTGATAGTTAACATGTAATTTGTGCCATACTATACCTCTTACTTGGGTGAGTATTTAGTCGAACCATGTGGCTTCCACCCTTTCCTTCGCAGGGAGCCACGGCCTCAACCACACCTCTACCAAGTGCGGTTGCATCACCCGGTTCATTGGTGATGTGCCCCTTGGAGGGGACTTCTAACCTTACAGGCACATTTGCAGCTGTAATGTGAGATCTTGTCACTTGAACGATATCAGTAAATGCACCAGGCATCGAATCTGCTACATCCTGAGGATCGAGTATTCTTTGTGCTTCACGGTAACATTGTGAAGTTCGGGGATCATAATGAGACAAGATGGAGACACCATGACAATTCCTGTCGTTCCCCGAGAAATTACGTTTTCTCTCCTCCCCCTAACGACGGGAAGGTTGTCTCATTAAAGTGACAATCCGCAAATCGTGCGGTGAAGAGATCACTGTGAAGGTTTCAAATAGCGGATAAACGTCTGGAGATTCTTATCCGACGTGAATACTTAATCGTATCTAAAGACCGATGCGCTGTGGGGCGCAGAAGGCACATATAATGTGTAACCGAATATGCGCAATTGGCACTCAAGTCCGTCTGGGTCCAAAATACAAAAATCAGGCTATCCAGTTACCAACTGGTACGCATAAACTAATTGGTTAGCAAAAGGTCTAAGAATGAACGATTTAAGTAAAGTTGCGTGCAATATTGCATAATCCCAGGCAAAAATATGCTAATTGGTGCGCATAACCAATTACATAATCACCATACATATTCTTTCGACGGTGGTTTATGTGAAACTGTTTGCATATGCACATGGAACGAGATACTATTCATTGATCTCTATCATGCAATAAACATCAAGTACTTTTTGATGTGAACTCTCCAACATCATCGAGTCCTTTAGATGTGATAAGGGAGGTGAGTCCTTATAAATTATTTTGGAAGTTCTGCGGCGGTTTGAGTGGACAGAGAGCGACATGTGACCAATATGTCGGAGAATCCATCAAAACCATAAAAACATAAATGGTCCGCATATTAGGTGGATGGATCCACAAATATCTCCTTATATTCAGCGTAAGAATGGAATGTTTGATTTTGTTTCTTTAGCGTAGGAAGGTCTCGCTCCTACTTTGGATAAAGAGCAGGCTTTGCAACACTAAGTGGTGGGCATTTGATATGCATCTGGTTCTTTGGATGATATAACACGATTTACATCAACATTGTTCTTTATGTCGAGTTGATGCCACCTTTTCGCTCGAAAAGTAATGATGTTCGTACAGGTTCTTTAGTATACATATCATCATACTTCGACAAGGATGACCTAGTCTATCGTGCCAAAGCCTATATGAGTCTATGTCCCAAAGCACATTGTTGGTGACAACATAGGTTTTTAAAAACCTAATAGTAGTGAGGTACAGTCCACTAGATTGACTCATGAGTTAATCTAAAATGCGTTTACGTCCACATTCATTAGAATAAAAGAAACTCTTTTCCATTCTCACAGTGGGTTTCAATCTGGAAACCATTGCTACGTATATTGTTGAAGCTAAGTAAGGTTCGAAGGGCTCTAGATGCATACAGAGCATCGGTAACATAGAAGACTGCCGTTTAGGCATCAAGAATTGGGCATTACCTCGCCCTTTGATGAGTTGGGAGGACCCAATCATCGTAGTTACCGGGATTTGGCAGACGACTTATTCGATGAATAGAAGCCTTATTCTAAGAACATTCAAGTTCTACTCGATTCATTCCTTAGAAGAGAGAGAAATTTCGAACCATAAGCATTCAAGCAATATTCAGTACTTCGAAATAAAGCTAATAATCTAACGTAAGCAATATTAATATCTTATTCGTGAAACAACGTTGCATCACGCCATTATTGAAAAGAAAACACCAACACAGTCGTCTTGAGGCAACTATACCAAATGTAAACGAGAAAGTAAACATAATACTAAGATTCAGTCTATAGACTATGGCTCGTATGACTCAATTCGACGATTGGAGACTGTGAAAATTGACATAGGGGGACTTGTCTAGATCATATTCTTCCATATAGTGAGTTCTCCTTTCTTTGGACTCTCTATATTTCTTGTAGTGAGATGCGACTTGCTTGCTTGCATGGCAGTTCTTGTACCATGTCCAACATCTCCACAATGATAGCACAGTTCATTGCCAACTCGAGCCTTAGAGGCGATAAGATGGGTAGGTGCTTTTTGGTTCATTTAGCTAGTAGAGCCGGGAGCACCAAGTCTTCGCATTACATTGGAAGAACTCCCACGTCCTTGACCAAGAAGCCTATCATGTCCAGTCCCCTATTCATTGGGGTGGTTTCCATCATTCACTTTGCCATAATTGGCCTTGGGAAATTTCTTTGTCCCAACCGACCTGACATTACTGCTCACTAACACTTCGTTGTGCCTCTCAGCTACTTTCAGTAGGTTGATTAGATTACTGAAGGTAGTGATGCTTTTATTATCATACTCCAGCCTATACTGGTTCGCTAGTATAAGAGCGGAAGTAGGGAAGGTGAAAGGGTTTTATGGATCATGTCGTCTTCTGTGATGTCCTTCCCATAGAAATTTAGGCGTGCCTTGAGGCGGGGCATATCTTTGTTGAAATCGTTGATCCGTTTATAATCAAGCAAGCGGATTTCATTCCACTGCACGGTCAACTCTGGGAGCAAGGTATTGTGGATGTTCCCAAAACGGCCCTTAAGGGCATCCCACAGTTCTTTCGGGAATTTCAACTGCAGATATTCCCATCTTAGGCTCGGGTCGATATGTCGCCTAAGGAACATTAATGCACTAGCTTTGGTTTTGTCAGACGGTACTTCGTCTGCTTTTTCAAAGATAGTAGCACTATAGTCCTTAGCGATAAAAGTGGTCTCTACGTCAGAAACCCATCTATGGTACTTAAGCTCTTTTGAGTCCAATATATCAAATTTGGAACGAGTTGGATCAGCTATCTTAATACAAGAAAAAGGAAAATGATTTTTCACAGTTTACCGTGAGTACTTTCCATGATAAAATTTTCAATAATGGGAGCGTGATTATTTTTCGGAACCAAGATATGGTCAAAATTACTTTCGATGCTTTTGAGGGTTATCAATGAAATTACTTTATCACGGTTCGAGTTGATATAGGCAGTAGAAATAAGTCCTCTAAAATCTACTAGTGATGAACCTAATACACATGCCATAACTAACGATGCATGCAAAGTATATATATAACTATAGATATAATCACATAACCCTATGAATATATCTATACATGGATATATGCAGTCAAATAGGTGTCTTATGCCGCAATAATTATTAATTCAACGTGAATTTAATTTAATTGAAGTTGCTTTAAGCAATTTGCTTTAATTTAATTAAAGTTATTAATGTATCATGCTTTAATTGGTTTAATTAAGCATAAATAAATTTATGAAATATAAATATGTAATTAAAGTAATCAAAGCATGTAAAATTGCACGTTGCATATAGTAGGGTATTTAGGATTACCTTGCAGGAAAGACAGATTCTTTCTTAGAGCATACATTCGATTTTCTTTGAATGATATTACATTCGTCGTTCCGATTGTCCGCTTGATTCTCAGTCAAAATTCTTGTTTCCTCTCCAAAATTAAAGGATTCACTGAGATATCAAGTTTCAGAAAAGGAAGCTACGTAGACTGTCCCCCCAGCACCAAGCGGTAACTGTAAATGGAAATTTTCCTTCCTTGACGACACCCATGATTGTATATGGGTATCAGAGCCATGTAGAAAACAAAAATCTTCTCTTGCACAACCCTAATCTTCTCCATAAGGTAATTTACCTTTCCAAATCTTCGTCTCTCCCAAAACATGAACATCAAAAGTCGCGCCTCACTCACAGGGTGGAAGCCGCGGTTGTGTGTACGGCAGAGATGAGGTCTGATGCTGGTATTGCAGAAGAGGGCGGAGGAATTAGGGTTAGTGGCCGCAGCGTATGAAAACGAATGGGGGGTTATTGGTCGCGGTGGATTTGTAGCGGACGATGTTTGAATCAGATGTGTGGTGCGGCCTGCGGCGGACGGTCTGGCAGCGATCCGGACGGGAAGAAATAGTCGCGTCCGATCCGTGCAGATCGGCGGGTGGCTTCGATTTGGAGGTCGGGATCGGTGTGGCGGACGTTGCATCGGCGATCGGAGCGGACGATCTGGGGGCCTTTCTGATGCAGTGGCGAACAGAGGGCTGGAAACCGTGCCGACACCAAGATGACGGCTAGGGTTTGCAGAGAAAACGAAATCTGATTTTCGTTTTTTTTCTTTTTTTTTTCGGACTTTCAGAATTTTAGACGAATTTTGGACTGATTTTTTTTTTCTTGCTCTATTGGTAGAGTACGTGCTGATAACATGTTGAAGGGAAAATAACTTGAGACAGAAAGTAGGACAAAGTTGTTGTATTATTCCATCAATGAGATCCCTTAAATAGGGTGAAGTACATACAAACAGGCCTCAGCCAAATCCTATCTAGGAAAGCCCATAAACTAACAGACTTAGGCACACAATGGGTATTATTCCTTTAACATTTATAAATTTTTTGCTGAATATAAATCTAAACTTGTTGGCCCCTTATTTGTTGTCACCCCCTCCTTCACACGGTCATACCTTCCCTCGAACATTCCCTTCTCGTTTAACCCTTTCAACAAATATCGAAATCAAATTGTGTATCGCCCCTCATTTAACAATGGGATTAAAAGCTCTCTTCAAGAGGAAGAAGAAGCAACAGAACCAGGGGATCTCGTCGGCCAATCCAACGGCTATAAATTCGAGATCTTCGTCTCTGAACGGGCGCTGCAGGATCGAAGAGGAATTGGAACAGGTATTCAAAAAATTCGACGTGAATGGCGACGGCAAAATCTCCGCCTCCGAATTGGGATCGATCATGGGGAGCCTGGGCCACGCGGTCACCGACGAGGAGCTGGCGTTCATGATCCAGGAGGTGGATTCCGACGGCGATGGGTTCATAGATCTGCAGGAATTCATCGAGCTGAACACGAACGACGTCGGTTTCGATGAGGTGTTGGAGAATCTGAAAGACGCCTTCCAGGTGTTTGATATCGACAAAAACGGGTCGATTTCGGCGGAGGAATTGCAGAACGTGCTCAAGAGCCTCGGGGAGGAGTGCACGCTGGCTGAGTGCAGGAAGATGATAAGCGGTGTGGACGCAGATGGGAATGGGACCATCAGTTTCGACGAATTTAAGGTCATGATGATGAAGGGCTCGCGTTTTGATGCGATGGAGAATAAGGTAGATTGATTGAACTGAAATTCTCAGGGGAATATCGTCGAACAGATTCGGGGAAGACATTCTTTTAATTTTTAGTCTCCTCTTGCTTTGTGTGTTTTCGTTTTTATGTTTCTGCTTTAACGTAGAATTTTTTTGTCGTCGTGTTCCCTTGAAACTTGTGTCGTGCAGGAGCTAATGATTGTTTTTTTTTTTTTTCTCTTTTTCTCTCTTTCGTTATTATATACTCTACTTATTTTCCATTTTTATTTCTTAATTTCTAGGGTTGCACTGTTCTCTATTATTCATATATTAATTTTTAAATATAAATTTGCTACTAATATAAAAATAAATGTTAGCATCTAAGATGATGTTAGATCCATTCCGATGTATAATTATTATTTATTTATAATTTTACTAATTTAAAATATTAATGGTTAAAGTCATTCATTAGCGAACACGAAAGTGTTTCGTAAATTCTTTTTGCTTGCGGTTCTTCAAAATAAAATACAAAAGAATATTTAAAAGCAAAAGTATATTTAAACTACTCTATATGGAGAAGTTAGAAACTGCTTTTGTGCTTCTTCTATTGAAGTTTGCAAACACCCTCAAATTTTATGTTTGAAAACTTCTTTGCATTCATGTTAGTAGTTAGTTGCTTATTTTATAAAACTTTGTGGATATGAAGAATGATTACACTATTGTTCTCAGATATTATGATTGAGTTTTACTCCTTTTCTTTCGTCATAAATGTCGTGTTATTTTCTTTTTCACGTTAACTTTTGATCGTAGCTTATCTCTTAAAATATAATAACTAAAAAATCTAAAAATATATATTATGAAGATATTTGTTTTAATACGAATCTATCAGTATGTTTTTCATACATTATTTTTATTAGATAATTAATAGTCAAAGTCCAACCTAAAAAAACAAAACGACACATAATATAAAGTATAGGGAGTATGTTGGGTCATGTTTCTGTTAACTATGTTTTTAAGTCAAGTTGGGATCTAGGGGCAGAATCTTCGAACTAGGAACTCGAGCATTGAATTGAACCAAATCAAAAAAGGAAGGTTCAGTACGGTTCTTAGTATTAAAGTGCACATTTTTATATTTCTTAGTATTAAAATCATGTTTTTCAGTTCTTAGTATCAAAATGAATATTTATAACTATTTGGTTCCTGATAGTTGTTAAAGGTAAATTGTAGTTCCTCGACAAACTAATTTTATGGAAGCGATGGAAATTATTATATGATAAATTCATAGCATTGTTCATGGTTCTTGGTATTTTCTAATGATTTTACGATTCTAATGGTTCTAACAATCCTCGAAGAACAGTTAGAACAGTTTTTTGTCGGCTACTAATGATTTTGATGGTTCTAACGGTTACTCGAAGAAATGGTGGAACCCCAAAACACTAGAACGGGATCGCTTCTACTTACGGTTCCTCAAAAGATACCAAAAGAATTGAATTGTTAAGATACCTAATTTAGCAAGGAATTAGCTAGTCCCAGGATTAGCTTGCGTCATGTTTTTCTTTAAAATAGTTAGGTTAAGTTAAATAATGATTTGTTGTTATGTTTAAATAGCCGGGTTATATTTTTTCATACATTTCTATAATTAGTTTTATTAAATAATTAATAGTCAAAGCTCAACCTAAAAAAATAAAGCGACAATATAATATAAAACATAGGGAGTATGTTGGGTAATGTTTCTGTTAAATATGTTTATTTAAGTCAAGTTGTGATCCAAGGGCGGAATTTTAGAACTGGGAACTAGAGAATTGAATTGAACCAAACCAAAAAGGCAGGTTCAATACGGTTCTTAGTATTGAAGTGCATATTTTTATAGTTCTTAGTATTAAAATCATGCCTTTTCAGTTCTTAGTATCAAAATGAATATTTATAACTATTTGGTTCTTGATAGTTGTTAAGGTAAGTTGTGGTTCCTCGACAAACTAATTTTATGGAAGCGATGGAAATCTTTATATAATAAATTCATAGCATTTTTCATGGCTCATGGTATTTTCTAACGATTTTACGATTCTAATGGTTCTAACAATCCTCGAAGAACAGTTTCAGGCCGACTACTAATGATTTTGATTGTTCTAACGGTTACTCAAAGAATCGGTGGAACCAAAACACTAGAACCGAACCGCTTCTACTTATTCCTCAAAAGATACCCCAAAAAATTGAATTGTTAAGATACCTAATTTAGCAATGAATGAGCCGGTCCGAGCATTAGTTTGCGTCATGTTTTTGTTACAAGTCCCCACGAGGACAACTATGTCTAAATGTGGATGCCAGGTGGGACAATAATGTTGTGCGGTGATTTATACGCCTCGATGGCGATCGGCATGATGGTCAGGGGCCAGCCAAAGAAGACAGACGCTGGGCAAGCACCTAGCGATCGGCGTCCAAGGCGATCGTCTGTAGGCATCTGGCGATCGCCAATGATATCTGACTGTAGACGATCGTCCCATACCGCATGTGAATCCGACACCCGTCAGAGTCTTCGAAGACCGAATCTCGGACGAAGACCCACGTGCAGATCCACAAAAGGCGCCGCAAGATAAGGCCTTTGACCCCAGCCTGTCACCAACCTCACACCTACCGCAGGCCCGCCGAAAGGTACAAGGTGGGTCCTCCCTAGACAACGACTCAGGACGCGTGCAGGTTTCCCATTGGCTCGCACAGCTGGCTGCCAGCAGCAGCCTCGGACTTTAAGGGAACAGACCCACGTGACGGGACGATCGCCCACCTTATTCTAATATAGAAAACGGCGGTCGCCCGCGATCGCCGGAGAGGACTCAAAAACCTTTTCTCCTATAAATAGGAGGCATCCAACAGTGGCCAAAGAGCAGTGAAAATCGTACAGAGAGACATTCTAAAAACAGTGGATTTGCTGAACGAATACATACACATACACAGTGAAATCCATTGAGGAACAAACTCATTCACATATACAGAACATCAAAAGCAAGAACCCACAGAGCTTCATATCTGGTTCTTCCGGCAATCTTCACGCTCTATAGCTAAGATAACTAGAATCTTTACACTCATTGTAATAGTATTCTATCATTAATATTTGTACTCCAAAGTATTTATATTAATAACATCTCGCGAGAGCATTCAAGCCCGGGACTAACAACCCCGACAAATCTTGTGTTATTTACTTTCCCACGGAAGTGCTCTCGCATTTGTTTGTTACTCGACCATTCGAGCAATATCATCTCCGGATAATATTTTGGGTAACAATAATTGGCGCTAGAGGAAGGGCAAATCTTAACCTTCATCTTTATTCCGACCGTCCCGAAGACCACTCACTGTTCTCCGGGGCATATACTTGAAGAAACACTCACTGTTCTTCAAAGAAAAAGCCTTCAGAGACATGACATCTGCCACGACCTCCAAAAGAGCCACCCTGCGATCTGCCGGACATCTCATTCCGGCCCAGACCGAATCCCAGCCTACGGCGGCAAGCGACCGCAGCGACGCTAGACTCTCACTCCCGCCCCCGAGGGACGGTCCCAGCCTCTCACTCGATCGGGCCTGCATCATGGAATGATCGAGGAGGCTATAGCCATCCTCAGGGAGCGACGGAGGGCATGCGACTCGCCCACCATTACTCCGTCAGCCATCCGCCGACCAGGCAAGCGGAAGCTTAAGGGGATATACGTCGAGAAATCGTCGGAAAGCCCCGAGCCGCAGGAAAGGGCTTTCATAAGGCGAGATGATTCCGTCTTCAGCCGCCTAGAGAGCGATCCCTCATGGCGACCCGGGCATTCAGGCCCCAGCCGGGAGACATCGGAGTCCGAATCCGTGACCAGGAGTTCGGCATATCCGACTCCCGGAAGACAAGCCGGCCAACGGGCTCCCGCTCGCCCAAGAATTGAGCCCGGTGGCGGAGAACTCGTCACTTACCATAGGGCCAGGAGATCAGTACATGATCGCCTTGGCTCCCGCTCCGAGAGCCAATCAGCGAGCAGTCAGGCTACGGCTATGGCCGCCATGCAGTGCCAGCTCGACGAAATGAAGGCGCTCCTAGAGACTGGGGCAGGCGCCAAGAGATCGATCGTCGGACCAAGTGAGCCACTCGCGGCCCAGATCGAGCTCGCCCCAGTTCAACCGAAGATCGCTCCCCCTCAAACACCTCTATACGAGGGGAGATCGGATCCTGAGACCCGTTTGAGCAAGTTCCGGATTTACATGACCGGATGTGGAGCATCGGACGCGACGAATGCCGAATGTTCCCATTGACATTGGGCGATCTCACCCATAGGTGGTACATCTCACTACCACCTCGCTCGATCAATTATTTTGAGAAACTGGCGAACGACTTCACGTCGTACTTCGCCGCCAAAGTTGCTCGGCCATAAGGCCCCCACCGCATGATGAAAATCAGGCAGGGGAAGAACGAGCCCGATGAAGATTACATCGACCAGGTGGATGAAATAGTCCTCACCGGAGAGCCTATTAGCGACGAGCTCGCTCTCTACTCGGTCCTAGGGGGATTCTACGGCCACTCGCCCATGTTCAGGCACCTTACAAAGGACATCCCCCGACCTATGCGATCTTCCGCGTCAGGGCCGCTGATTTCCTGGCTAGGCAGAGGATGCTCACCCTGCGCTTAGGCGAGGGATCTGCCGGGGAAGGAAAGGCGCCTACTTCCGTCCCGAAAAAGGCGGTCGCCAATCCCAGAAAGGCGATCGCGAAGCCGCCCGGTGAATTCAAAGCTTTCGAGGATGTGGAGGTTCACCTCCTCCGCAACCTCAACCTATCTCCTGTAATATCCGCAATTTTCGATTTTCGGTAAATTTCTTTTTCGACCGGAGTCCGTTTTGACGGCTCGCTCATGACCGTTTCGTCATTCTGAGAATGATTAATTCTACACTTTTTGTCATCCGAGTTCGTTTCGGTGTTGTTTTGTTGAGTTCTGTGGTTTTTAGCGACTTTTCCGCACTTGAGTTCGATTCCTACGAATCTCGTCAAAGCTATTGTTTGAGTTTCCATAAGTCCGTTTAACTTTGTTAGACGTGTTGTGAACCGGTTTGGTTATTCGATCACGTATCGTGATTTAGGCGTTTGGGCCATTTTGTAATTTCTTGAAAGTTACGGGTATCCATATCTGTATTTGTCGTCTTGACCCTTTTCTTGGTCGCGTATGATTAATTATTGCATTACGTTTTCATCTCGAGTCGTTGACATCGTCGCGAACTTTTCGTCGTGTCCGTTCCGTGCGTTTTCGGAAATCGGCGTCGGGTCGTGGCGAGTGGCCTTGGCCGGACGGAGTGCGGGGTGGCCGGACGAGTCTTGGACATGGCCGAGCATGCACGGCGAGAACCGCGTAAGCGCACGCTTCTGGCCAAGGGCAGCGCTAGCTTCAGCGATGTAGCGCCTGTGTCGAAGTCGGCTTGTCTGTGCTCGGGCAGACAGGGTATTACGAGGTTACGGACTCGGTCGAGATCGGCGGGTAGCGCCACGCTCTGTCGGTGTGCGCGCGCTAACCGGCAGGGTAGCGCCGCAGCTGGCCGACTAGCGTCACGCTCTGGGGCAGTTGTCGATCCGGTGGCTCTTTGGCCAGTCGGCTAGCGCGCGAGCTTCGGCCGTAGCGCACGCTAGCGGAAGTCGGGCGGTCGAGTCACGGTCGGCGGATTTGGTCGGTGGTGCCGGGTCGTGCGGGCCATGGCGAGTGTGCTCGGCCGATCTTTCGATAAGCGCCGCAGCTAAAGGAAAAGCGCACGCTAGTTCCCGATATAAAAATAACAGACCGACTTTCTCCGTCATTTTTCATTTCATTTCTCTTCGGTTCATGGTGAGGTTTCGGAGGAGACGAAACCATGTTGTTGACCAACAAATCCATGAAGTTCTTGAGGTTATATCGTTGATCAATCATCCTATAACATCCTTCGATCCAGCGAATCAAGGTTAGATCTTTAGAACCCTACTTTTGGGTAGATTTGGGGATTTTCGCGTTTTTGTCCGATTCGTTCCGTTTTGTCGATTAATTCATGATGAATATGATTAATCTTGTTGATATTCTTAGTTTCCCTACGGATTCATGGTATATTTCGTGATTTTTACGGAATCGAGAGGGTTTGGTTGTGGTCGCCCTCGTTGTTGTTTATATACGAATATACATGAATCGTAGGCGGGTTTTCAGTGTATGCCAATTCCATATTCATTTAAAAATGGTTGTGATTGTATTCTTCGAATCGTTAGGTTCGGTTTCATTGGTTCTAGCGTTCGTCGGCGACTTTCCTTTAGTTCGTTGCGTCGTCAATAATTGAGGCAAGTGTTTTTGGAAACCTTTATGCTTAACGTGAAATAGTAATGTATATTGTGTGTGATTGCTCACCTCGGGAGGGTCCGACGGGATCACGGAGGAATCGATGGTATAGCCACGGATTCACGAGTTTGTTTCGCTAGCCACTCGGGAGGGTCCTTAGGGATCACGGAGCGGGATCAATGGTATAGCCACATTCCCAAGGCGATGCGTGTGCGTGATTTGTTTTATAATATGGCCGGCTCGGGAGGGTCCTTAGGGATCACGGAGCGGGATCAATGGTATAGCCCTGTTCCCCGGCAAATTGTTTGTTTATTTAGGAAAAGACATGTCTTGTTTTGGTTTTGAAATGATATTGGTGCATGTGCTATGAAATGTGTAAGCGATTGGTTTGCCTTGAATACTTGTACTAGCGTAATTGCTAACCCCTTTGGGGACCCGTTGTCGGGAAATTCTTGTTATGGATTTCGTGTTATGTTCGGCCAGACGAGCGGGTCTTTGGGATGGTACGAGGATGTTGGCCAAGGTTGTTGACATGTGCAATTGAGTCTTGTTATTTCCTCTTGTCTCTTTTGATGTGGATGTTTTCCAAATTGTAAACTTATAGATTGTACTCGCGAGTACTTAGGCTTTTCTTTTCGGATTGTGTTTGGACTTCGTTGGAGTTCTTGTATTTGTCGGTTGATGTTTATTATGCGGTTGTACCGGACGTGTTGTTTATGTTCTTGTTGTTAATAGTTGTTTCCTTGCTAACCGAGATGGTTAGTCGAGTGGTGTTTTATTGTGTTAGCCTGGTGGGTCCCATGTAGGGGTCCACGGCGACTGTAATACACCTCGAATATCTTGGGGTGTTACGAGAAAATGGTATCGAGCTCTAGGTTTATGGATACCTAGGCTTGTTGGTTATTTGGAGTGCAGTTGTGTTTTGTTTTGCACATTGTCACACCGCTGCCGGCATCTCAGTACATCCAGTGCTCGTAAGTTTTCCTTACTCAATTCTCTTGTTTTCTCGTATTAAAATTCCACTTCTCGAACTGTGATTGCCTCTCTCATACTTATTGTCGAGTTGTTTCTCGATCCATCCGGTTGTGTACTTTTGATTCTAGTATTGCGCAGTCCTTTATCTCTCTGGAGTATGTGCGCCGTTCTGGGCTTGATCGTTTGTCGTTTTGCGAGCCTTCCATCGCTAAACTTCCTAGCATTGGTGGGATCGTTGGTGATCGAAAGATCCGAGTTTTGCTCCGTGGTATATTATGAGAGGGCTTGACTCTCTAGTCTTTTGTTGTGTGATGGAATCTGCGTTTGGTAATTGCGATATACTAAATGTATGTTGAGCCGAATGTACCGATGAGTTGGACACCGAAGGGTGCAGTATGATGTAGAAGTTTTGAACATTGATATGTTCCGGTATAGGTATTGATGGCAGAGTTTGTTGAGAAACTCACATAGTGGTTTCGACATATGTCCAAATCGGTGATCTTTGGTTACGCCGTCAAACTTGAAGAGATAGTTTGACATATGCTTGGAATTAGTATTCCCGAGTTGCGCTTGTTGAACTAGTGATTTTTGAATGTCGTATATGAGTGTGTCCGGGAATTGTTGGTACTTGGCTAATTATTGTTATTTACAACCAATGTGTTTCTATTAATAATAATACATGCGTGCATGCTTGAAAATCTCGAGATTTGATCGTATTGTGGGTTTTGAAAAGTGACATGAATTTGGGCGAGCCACCTTGTATTTTCAAATAAAAACTTGCGTCGTATTTAAAGGTCGTGTTTCAAAGTGTTTGGGACATTTTATAAAATGCTACATTGTTAAGCCCTTGTCGTGTTTGAAAGGGTCTTGAAAACGATTTTTAACTTATCGGTTTTATTTTCGAATAACTAAAGTATACGATTTTAAAATCAGATTAGCCTGGGAAACCTAGGTTGTCGAGTCAAGTTGTGTTTGTTGAGTTTTGTCTCGTCGGATTTTGTCGACTTAGTCGCATCGCGACGCGTCGTTTGAGATCATTGGTCGTGATTAGTATCGAGGGTGGTCGTCACTTACGTGCGACCTATGGATGTAAAACTCCCTTCCTTGTGTTGTGCCTCGTGTGACACGAGTTATTTGTATGATTAGTCGTTAAATGATGGAATCCTTCGTGGATTTTGATTTCACGATATGTGTTTATTAGACTCTCGTATTTGGTTTATACGAGGAGTGTCGTCTCTTTGATGTATTTTCGTACCGTATTTTATCCATTGCGTGAGTTCTTTCAAACGGCTTTCGGTATTTTGCAAATTGAGTTTTATTTCGTAAAACCGATTCCTTGAATCAAGTTTTGGCATTTTGGCCTTGAATATTTCATGATGGTTTGACAAATGATTTTGTGAGCTTTGGAAAAATATTACCGTCATTGGTCTTTTTAGCATTTTCGAAATAACACAGGAAATTGTGCTTAGCACAGTAAATCCTTGTGAGAAAGGTTTACGGCATGTAATTTTTGGTGTGTTACATTGTTGTCTCTGTGGGTCGTTAGCGCACGCTACGCTGCGGCTAAGCGCGCGCAGAGTGCATTGGTAGCATGCTAAGGGAGGATAGCGCACGCTACACGGTAGTTCGGGCGATCCGGGAGCTCTTGGGTGGGCACGAAGTTCTCGTTAGCGCACGCTAACACTTGGGGTTAGCGCCGCTAACAAAGTGTATTTTTGGTCGAGTTTTGTTTGGAACCGTGATAGCGCACGCTAACCTTAATGATTAGCGCACGCTAATTGTGTCCAGTATAAATACTGGACACCAGTCTAGAAGTTGCATTTTTTCTTCATTTCTTCACCTTCCTCCATGAGTTCGAGACGTAGCGACTCGGTTTCGCATCTGGGCTGATTTTTCTTCCATCCAAAGGTGTTTTGGAGTATCCTAGATGATTTTTAACATCATCTAATCCATTGTTCTTCGCCGAATCTAGGTATTTTCTTGAATCCGTAGAGTTGACTTTTTGGAGTTTTGTTCTTGATATCGTTTTCCATCCAGTTTTGATAAACCGATTGTTGTTTTAACGATGTTGTTGAACATATCCTGAGGATTGTATATCACTGTCGTGATTTTGAGCGATTTGATGCGTGTGATATGATGTGTTTAAGTAAATGTTGATACGTGCGAATTTTGGGCATTCTGGCCTATTGTACTTCTGAAAAACCTTGAGTATCTTAGAAAATAAACCTCGAGACGTACTTTTAAAATAAATTATTTTCTCACAGTGCTCTCAAGATGCCTACTAGTGTCACGCTATGTTTCAAAATTATTCTACTTTGAGGATCAAAATATTTTGAAATATTTCTAATGATTTAGAAATGCATTCGCTTAGACCCGAAGGTCGAATATAGCTGACAAGTTTTAATTTAACGAAAGGTGTCTTCATTTCTCTTTTTTTTCAAACGCAAGATGATTTTTTTTTTAAAAGTCTCGATGACGATGGTTGTACTACTTTTGATATTTGATACTCAAGATCAACTGGTGCTTGCAAGTTATTTTCAAAAGATGGCTTTGTTTTCAAAACCTATCATTCCTATTGTGGTCCGGGAATATATGTGAGATGTTCGTACTCTCGTTAGGATGTTAACCCCCGAGTTGTTGTTGAATTGGTGGTGTGAGCGTTGAGTCGTTCGCCACACAGTTGTCATGGTAGCCTCTGTGAGGGGTGTGATATTGGTATTGGATGTTGTCGCCTCGTGGCGGTTTATGCTTTATCGCATATATGCGAGCTGTTAGAGATCGGATTGGTATGATTGTGTGCATCGGTGATTGTTCCACGTTGTGTCGGTTGCTTGTTGTACTGTTACCTTGGTTCTGTTGTTGTGAGTTTCGGGGGCGAGGTCAAAAGTAATACCCGTACTATTTTGACTTCTATATCTTCTCTTTCTCCAGTCTATCGATTCGCTCGTGTTCATTGATACCTTATGAACTTGTTCTGTACCTTGGTTTCATCGTTCGAGCGAGCTGTAATCTGGTTTTGAGTCGATCTGGTTATCATTTGTGACCTTAGAATTCGGTGCGACTATTGTAAACCTTGTTCGAAGTAACATCTTTTAGTTCTAATAGTTCTTTTATTCGAACTGGATCGAATTTTAACTTCGTACTTTTGGCTCTATCAACTCGTTTATGCTCGTTAACATTTCAACTTTCCTATCCCTTGCTTTTGTTGATCGAGCGAGGTGGTATTGTTTGAATAACTCGTTTGTCGTTGTGGCTTTTCAATCGCTATTCCCTTTCCGTGGATATTGTGGGAATGCACGTCTTCTTTATTCTCACCAGTCATCACGGGAGTTGTCGTTGAATATTATTATCCTACGTGTTTCGGACATGATTGTTCGATTCTTGTTGTCTCAATCGTTTGTTTGTTCGGTTTTGTTCTCGTTTCGCGATTGTTGAGCGTTCGTGCTCCTTCGTAATTCCCTTAAGTTCGGGAAATTAGTCTCGTTTCGATCTTCCAACCCTTGGCGGTGGAATTCCGTATTTGTTCGGCGTTGACTCGCGTTTTGGATTGATGAACCGTTGGGTTGGTCAATCGTATTGATTTTCGTTCGTTGAGTTTTGTGATTGTTCGGATAATCGACTCGATTGTATTGTCTATTTGATGACGCTTGTCACTCGTTGATTTTATTATGTCTCTCTAGGTGACGTTGTGTTAGTCGCCCTAGAGCGTATTTTCTCGCCGTATGTCTCTTTGCGTTCCTTGCGGCGTTTCGCCGTCAGGCGCGAGTCTTGTTTTGTGTATCTCGTCGAGTTTTTACGGCAAGGGATATTGCTTCTCCCTACTTGTTCTAAGTTTCGGACGGAACTTCTTTTAAGGAGGGTAGAATGTAATATCCGCAATTTTCGATTTTCGGTAAATTTCTTTTTAACCGAGTCCGTTTTGGACGGCTCGCTCATGACCGTTTCGTCATTCCGAGAATGATTAATTCTACACTTTTTGTCATCCGAGTTCGTTTCGGTGTTGTTTTGTTGAGTTACGTGGTTTTTAGCGACTTTTCCGCACTTGAGTTCGATTCTACGAATCTCGTCCAGCTATTTGTTTGAGTTTCCGCAAGTCCGTTTAACTTTGTTAGACGTGTTGTGAACTTCGGTTTGGTTATTCGATCACGTATCGTGATTTAGGGCGTTTTGGGCCATTTTGTAATTTCTTGAAAGTTACGGGTATCCATATCTGTATTTGTCGTCTTGACCCTTTTCTTGGTCGCGTATGATTAATTATTGCATTACGTTTTCATCTCGAGTCGTTGACATCGTCGCGAACTTTTCGCCGTGTCCGTTCGTGCGTTTTCGGAAATCGGCGTCGGGTCGTGGCGTGGCTTGGTGGCCGGACGGGTGCGGGATCGCCGGACGAGTCTTGGACATGGCCGAGCATGCAGCGAGAACCGGCGTAAGCGCACGCTTCTGGCCGAGCCTTCTGTGCGCTAGCTTCAGCGATGTAAGCCTGTTGTCGAGTCGGCCATCTGTGCTCAGGCGGACAGGGGTATTACGAGGTTACGGACTCGGTCGAGATCGGCGGGTAGCGCCACGCTCTTGTCGGTCGTAGCGCGCGCTACGGCGGTAGCGCCGCGCTGGCCGACTAGCGTCGCTAATGGGGCAGTTGTCGATCCGGTGGCTCTTTGGGCCAAGTCGGCTAGCGCGAGCTTCGGCCGTGTGCGCGCACGCTAGCGGGAGTCGGCGGTCGAGTCACGGTCGGCGATTTGGTCGGTGGTGCCGGGTCGTGCGGGCCATGGCGAGTGTGCTCGGCCGATCTTGGCCGATAGCGCCGCTAGGCGGGAAAAGGCTAGCGCCACGCTAGTTCCGCCCGATATAAAAATGACAGACGGCGACTTTCTCCGTCATTTTCATTTCATTTCTCTTCGGTTCGCGGTGGGGTTTCGGAGGAGACGCAACCATGTTGTTGACCAACAAATCCAGGACGTTCGTGAGGTGATATCGTTGATCAATCATCCTATAACATCCTTCGATCCAGCGAATCAAGGTTAGATCTTTAGAACCCTACTTTTGGGTAGATTTGGGGATTTTCGCGTTTTTGTCCGATTCGTTCCGTTTTGTCGATTAATTCATGATGAATATGATTAATCTTGTTGATATTCTTAGTTTCCCTACGGATTCATGGTATATTTCGTGATTTTTACGGAATCGAGAGGGTTTGGTTGTGGTCCGCCCTCGTTGTTGTTTATATACGAATATACATGAATCGTAGGCGGGTTTTCGGGTGTATGCCAATTCCATATTCATTTAAAAATGGTTGTGATTGTATTCTTCGAATCGTTAGGTTCGGTTTCATTGGTTCCTAGCGTTCGTCGGCGACTTTCCTTTCCGTTCGTTGCGTCGTCAATAATTCAAGGCAAGTGTTTTTGGAAACCTTTATGCTTAACGTGAAATAGTAATGTATATTGTGTGTGATTGCTCACCTCGGGAGGGTCCGACGGGATCACGGAGGGAATCCAATGGTATAGCCCTGGATTCACGAGTTTGTTTCGCTAGCCAGCTCGGGAGGGTCCTTAGGGATCACGGAGCGGGATCAATGGTATAGCCCTGTTCCCAAGGCGATGCGTGTGCGTGATTTGTTTTATAATATGGCCAGCTCGGGAGGGTCCTTAGGGATCACGGAGCGGGATCAATGGTATAGCCCTGTTCCCACGGCAAATTGTTTGACTGTTTATTTCCGGAAAAGACATGTCTTGTTTTGGTTTTCGAAATGATATTGGTGCATGTGCTATGAAATGTGTAAGCGATTGGTTTGCCTTGAATACTTGTACTAGCGTAATTGCTAACCCCTTTGGGGACCCGTTGTCGGGGAAATTCTTGTTATGGATTTCAGGTTATGTTCAGCCAGACGAGCGGGTGCTGGGATGGTACGAGGATGTTGGCCAAGGTTGTTGACATGTGCAATTGAGTCTTGTTATTTCCTACTGTCTCTTTTGATGTGGATGTTTTCCAAATTGTAAACTTATAGATTGTACTCGCGAGTACTTAGGCTTTTCTTTTCGGATTGTGTTTGGACTTCGTTGGAGTTACTGTATTTGTCGGTTGATGTTTATTATGCCGGTTGTACCGGACGTGTTGTTTTATGTTCTTGTTGTTAATAGTTGTTTCCTTGCTAACCGAGATGGTTAGTCGAGTGGTGTTTTATTGTGTTAGCCTGGTGGGTCCCATGTAGGGGTCCACGGCGCTGTAATACACCTCGAATATCTTGGGGGTGTTACATCTCCGACCCACATTTTCAACGCCATCAAGGGGCGCGAATGGCTTAGTAAACCGAAGCCAGTGAGGGACCACGGTCATCTAGACCGCAGTAAATTTTGTGCCTACCACAAGAGTCCCGGCCACAACACCAGTCTGTGCCGCGACCTCCTCAGACAACTCTGGAGACTGTTTGAGGAAGGCAAATTGGATAACTTGGTTACCAAGCCAGAGTCCCGAGCAGAGAGGACCGTGGGACGCGAGCGCCGACAGAACGACGGGATCCCTCCCAATCCGGTCTCCAGGATCGAGCCGGAATATTCTGACGAATCAATCTCTCCGATCAACCCTGGCGGTCGGATCAATATGCTTCAAGCGGGAGGTGGAAACCTCGGCGGCCTTTCCCCGGTCTCCACCATGTCGAACAGAAAGCGGAAGGACGAACTGAGGGCGTTCGCCGGGGTCCATGTCGTGGTACCCCCGGAGCCGACCATCTCCAAATACGCGCTCATCACTTTCTCCAACAAGGATAGGGAGGGAGTGCAGTGCCCCAAAGAGGATGTGTTGGCCACTTAAGTATACTGGATACAGTTTGGGAAATCGTTTAAACAACAAAGTGTATGGAATCTAAATCTGAGTGCGTAGCGGAAGTCTTGGATACAGTTAGTTGCCGTGGATACAGCAACAGAGTATTTGGTGTATACTTAATATATCACAGTAATTTCAAACAGTAAAAGCTGAAGGTAAATGACACAGTAATTTAAGTGGTTCGAGGTAAACCCCTCTACGTCCACTGGTCCTCCACACAGGAGTAAAAAGTTTATTATATAATTACTGCATACACAACTACGTAATTATAAACAAACCTATTCTTGTATCGTTCACACAGATTGATACAAAGAATGTCGCTTTCAACCGTTCACACAGATTGGTTAAAGCTTCCTTCTTGACTAGCTTCTTCACACACAGTTCCAAAGCTTCGTCCTTATTCGTCCCACACAGGTCAGAATAACTTGTTGAGTTCACACAGAGCTCGGTTTTTACACAGAGGTAAAAGGTTAGGTAACCAGGTAAGAACAGCAGCTTTGAATATCAAGATCTGATGATAGCTGTTCTTGATGTTTGAGCACTGTATATCTCTTTCGTTTTAACTTGCGATATGCTTTGGAGATATGTTTGCTCAGATGATAACTTGATAGCTTTGAGAGTTACTTTGATTCGTAATTCGTTGGTTGGTAACTTGTTGTTGTTACTGATCTTCAATGTCTTCAAGGATATATATAGCCTCTGAAGAAAGTATCCGTTGAGATGTCCGTTTGAATAAGATTTCCTTCAACGGGAATATGACATGATCCGGATTTCACGGGATTCTGAAGATCTGAAGACTGACAGTATTTAAATACTTTATCCTTGAGTATTTAAATACTTCTTTGTTCAACGGAACTTGACTTGTGTTCTTCTTTGTCCTTTTGTGAACTGTATGGAAGGAGACTGTATTTAGAGCATCGAGACAGTTTTCCATACTTGATCTATTACAAGTCTTCTTCTTTGTCTTGTGAGCTTCACTTATCTTTGATTCGAAATTTGGTCTTTCGATACATGATAAATCCTTGAATCCTCGTCTGATTTCCTTTCTTGTATTTGGCATATATGTCAAAACCTTCTCAATAACAAATAACAATCGTCTGAGGATCGGGTATCCCGGCTGAATCGATACAGGGTGTTTGTTTTTACTAACAATGTCCACCTTTTTGAAATTTTGACAAGTCTTAACTTAAACTCTTCTATTCTTATTTATTTTTCAAAAACCTTCCTCATGATGCATTCTTCTTCGATGACTCTTGTGATTTCTTGGTCTCTTGTCAATAGGTCGACTTAGTGACTTAGTCTACAATAATGAACGCTTTCGCAGCATGTTCGAAATCTGATTTGAGATTTATTACAACTTAAGCCTATGATTGGCGCGCAGCACAATCTTACAATGTATTCTAAGTTTACAATGAAACTATGAACCTGTTCGTAGACTAGTTAAATGCAGACTTAATTTTTCAATCAAGTTTATCTAACTTGAGATTCCTATCAAACAATTTTAAATAATCATACATTAACACGAGAGATTACGAGTTGTAATCTTTCAAGACAAACAAAGCTTTTATTGATATTCAAAAGATTGAGTACAAAGTTTGTGTTGAATAGAAATTACAAAAACAAAACTAATATACATAAATTTCACTTTTTATCTTTGATCCGCATGCCTCCATGGTCTCTTTCTGGCTCATACTCGGTGCCGCGCCACCAGTTTGAAGTGAATCATTGCCTCGTTCTGGTAAATCGCTCTTCCTTCATATGAACGATCAAAGGCAAGTATCCGATCCTCTGGATGGGTGACCCGATCTCCTCTTCTATGTTTTGATTTCATTTCAATTTGGAGAGGGAGTTTACCTTCTTCTAGCATCTTTGAAAATTTATCTCGCCGCTTCGCCAACGTCTTATAATTTTTGAAGATGGCGGATTCTGATGAGTCGACAAAATATCTCATCGATTCATTCTTCCTCAGTTCTTCACTTCTTGGCGGTTGGGTTGCGGTTGGTTGGGACGTATTTAGAAGGTCTTTGAACAAGATTTTGCCAAGGGACATTTGGGTCATGGAATTCAGTGCTGAGCACGAAATTCTAAAGCTTTGGGGTTGAGGTGCTAGCTTGTTCAATTCAGCGGCGATCTTGCTCGAGCGACCTCAAATTCCCTTTCCTGTTGCAGTCTTATTCTCCTTGCAGCTTCTCGTGCTTCTTCCCCCTTTTTGGCTTCATCAAGACTTTGCAGGATTTCAAGAGCGGCGTCCTGTTTGGTCTCGATGCTGTTTATTCTTTCAACGAGGGAGGAAAGAGTCTGCGACATCTCTTGAATGGATTTGTCATGCGCACGCACCGAGAGTATTCTCTATCATTGCACAGCCGTCTTGGCTTGACAATTCTGGTCTTTGAAGCTTCCTCCTTCAACAGTTGCGCTTGTTTATCCTCCATAATCTTCAAGGCTTGCTTGAACACTTCTGGCAAGATGATGAATGCGTCGACAACTCGAGATACTTCGTGTTGAAGAGTTGTCATTTCATCAACTGCAGAGGTGTGCATCCATTCATGCCTTTTCTACGGAAGAGAGAGCGTTAACGCATCTTGGATAAATACGATCGAAGGCCAAGAGCTCGCAGCGCTCTTTGCGTGCGGCAGAGATAGGAGAGTCGAGTGGCGAAGTCTTGATGCGGTTCAACCTTCTTACGTTCACGGATGGACGTGAAGTAAGTTGGACATCCTCGGGTTCGTTACCGTCCTCGGATTCCAAGGTTGCGAGGCGGGAGAAGCTTCTTGTGGAATGGCGACAGTTGGTTCGAAGCGTCTGTGGCGAAGGTTCTGCGGCAGATGTGGATGCGGGAGGGACCGAATCCTCTGTTGGCTTGCGGGAATGGCTTCTTCGGTCGCAATGTGCTCAGTGCTGTTCCAAAATTTCTTGATTTTCCTCGATTGGAGGGTGATTCCTCTGATGCAGGAATGTTCTCCTATTGTGGCGAAGGTGGATTAGCTTGGGTAGATGGCCCTTCGTCTTTTAAGGTGGAGAGAAGGCTTGGGCTTCACCTCTTCAAGGCTCATTCTCGGACTCCTTGAAGAGCATTGTCGTCATCGTCCGAGTCATGGTCGTGTCGTCTTTTGGATTAACGGAGAGTCCTCGACTTCTTCTTTCCTTTTCTTCTGGCGTCGGATTTGTGCGGCGGTGGCTTTCAATGAGATCTTTGCAAGAAGCGTTGTCCCATCGTAGCAGGCCTCAATTTCATTGAGTCTGTTACTTCGGAGACAAATCGCTCTTCGTGGCTCCATTCGCTCCAGTTGTATAGTGTGTCGTACGGAGCTAGCCTAAAGCTTTTCCATTGCAGAAATCTTTAAATCGCCTTTGTTCAATTTGTCTTGAAAGAAGTGTTTGATTTATAATTGAGTCGGGAGGGACTTTGAATCACGTCTGGAGACGCTGTTTGAGGATTCCAGTACAGGTATGGGATCCTGTACGGAAGATGGACTCCTTGCAGGGGATGGTGCCCCGAAGGAAATTGGATCCTGTACGGGTGTGGGATCCCGTAGAGGAGAAGTAGCTTTTGGCTCCGAATGGGCAGCCGACGTGCTAACGTCTTGAATGTTGGCAGATGTCTCTACATCCGTCGTAGCCGCCAAAGGCTCGGGATCTACTGTCGAAGCAGTAGGAGACACCTCTTCCGCAGGGGTTGGGCCACGGGGTGCTATATCGATGGAGTTGCGCCACGGGCGAGACATCCTCGGAGTGTTTGGCTTTGATTTTTGAGAGCCTCCGGAGTCTCTTCTTCGACTTCTCATCAGCAGAGTGCTTCTTGCTGTGAGAACGCTTGCGCTTCTTCTTTGAAGATTCCAATTCAGGGACTTTCACGGTTTCGTCTCTGGGGTTGTCAGAAATAGGCATGTGCCTGGTTCTCGGGTGGTTGGCATGCATTGTGCTTTGGTTGTAGGCAGAGGGTTTGACGCCTCCTAAATATATCCGTGAGCTGTTTTTCTTGGCATCGGCGGATTGCTGGACTCCGCACATCGTCAGAATGTAGTTTAGCATTAAACGAAATGATTTCTTTTGGGTGGCCGGTTTGCACACCTCTTCTTGAAGACGTTTCAAAATGATTTGGCACCAATTGACCTTTTCACAGGTCAAGATAGCGACCATCATTCTGAACCTTAGATTCGTGCACATCTCGAACGCACCGGTTCGATTTTCAATGATTCTGGAACAGAAATCGTGGAGATAAACGAAATGAAGAAGAAAATTTTTCTTGTGGCAAGTGGTTGTCACCATATCAACCACTTTGGACCCGGTAAATAGTCCATAAAACTTGGTAATCAGGTCTTGAGACCCAAACGTCTCAAGCTGGTCCATGGTCGAGCCGTCGGCGGGCGGCTGTAGATTTTACAAGTAAATCACGATTGATGCGGACTCGCACTCCTTGGGTATTGCGGTGATGTCGGCAACATGTCCTCCCAGGCTAGTGAGAGAAAGCGAGCGCGGCGTTGAGGTAGAATTCCTCAACTAGATGAGCGTCGTATTTGTCGGCGATTTTGCTTCCAAGCGATAGAGTCCTTGTTGTTCAAGGCGAGTAATGATATACTCCATCGGTTCGATGTCGTTGATTTCGAGAGATGATACGCTCGATGATGACCGGTTTAGAGAAGATCCGCCATCAATGATGGAAGTTTTCTTGAGCGGGGATGAAGATTGAGTAGCCATGGATGTTTTCTTAAAACGAAGGTGGAAGAAAACAGTAGAAATTGACAGTGAATATGCAGAAAATATGTAGGCTGTTTGCTTGAGATCTCTTGTAATTTGCAGAAAGCGTAAAGAGTCTCTAATGGCAGATACAGTCCTTTTATACTTGGGCGGCGAAATAGGGTTTGCAGAGTACGAATGGTCAGATTTTAAGGGATGGGAACCGGTTTTGAAATCGACGGTCAGGATGGATTTAGTGTAACTGGTACGCTAATCCATTAAAAGGTTTTAAAATACAGCGGGTCCCACTTCTGACATAGGTTGATTACCCTAAATGCCTAAAACGGCGGTTTAAAAATAATAAACACTTTAAAAACATCGCGGCTTTTGAGATTCAGTTGTCCATATGTCGTGTAAGGCATTTAATGAACATGACGTTTGACGTAAAACAGGGCACGTGGACAAAAATTATTTTAAAAAGGAAATAATATTATATAGTATACTGAATCGAAATCCTATAGTATGTGCTGTTCTCCGCGTCGATACAGCGTTCCCCCTTAAAAAGGTACTAATAGGTTTTAAATTCCATACATCAATATTTGGATTAATGCTGTATTCATGGGTCCTACAGTATTCCCCCTTAATTATTGCACACGTCAGCTGTAGGATTCATATGCCTTCGTTCGCTACAGTACTGTATTGATGAATCTGAGTGTACAGATAATTAATGTTGATATCTTGTATTCACGGGTCTTACAAAGATTCCCCTCAATTGTTGAGTAAAAGCAAGAATTTACTTACAGGAGTCCGGCCGCAGATCCCTAATTGCATTCTTAGCATGTTGAATCTTGCCGTGTCGAGAGGCTTGGTGAAAATGTCGGCCCTGGATGTACGTATGGACTTTTTCAGCGAACATCCTTGTTCTCGACATGATTCTGATGAAATGATGCTTCATGTTGATATGTTTAGTGCGCGAGTGCAAAAGCGAGTTGTGCGTGATTGCAATTGCACTCGTGCTATCACACATGATTGGAGTCTCTCTAGCATCGATTCCATAATCGACAGATTGTTCTTTGCATCAAAGGATCTGCATATACGGCTACCAGCAGACATAGTACTACGATTCGGTAGTGGAAGAGAGTTAGCCAATTGCTTCTTCTTGAACCAAGATACGAGTCTAGGTCAGAAAGTGACAAGTTCCGCTTGTACTCTTCCTATCTAGATTGCGACCTCAGAGATCCAGTCGTCAGTATCCAACTAAATCGAATCCGCCTTCCTTAGGATACCACGGTCCTGCATCGACTGTTCCTTTGACGTATTTCGTGATTCGTTTAGCCGTATTGAAGTGTGATTCCTTAGGTGCAACTTGGTATCTCGCACACACTCCAACAAAGATCTTGGATATCGGGCCTGCTAGCCGTTAGGTACAGGAGCGAACCAATGAGCTTCCTGTAGAGTGATTGGTGAAACGGCTTTCCGGCTTCATCAGCACTAATTTGCACGGAAGTGCTCATGGGGGTTGGCGAGGATTTGGAAGTGTTCATTCCAAATTTGTTGAGAAGCTCCTTGCTGTATTTCTCCTGGTTGATGAATATACCTGTAGGCATCTGCTTTATCTGCAAACCTAGGAAATAACTGAGTTCCCCCATCATACTCATTTCAAATTTGCTTTGCATGAGATGTGAGAACCTTTGACATAGAGCAAGGTTAGTTGAACCAAAAATAATATCATCAACATAGATTTGTACCATTAAAAGGTCATCACCTTCCTGTATCTTGAACAAGGTTTTGTCGACAGCACCTTTCTCAAATCCGTTGTTGGTTAGATACTGGGACAATGTTTCGTACCAGGCTCTAGGGGCTTGTTTAAGTCCGTACAGGGCTTTCCTTAGCCTGTAAACTAGATCAATACCGTCTGTGTTGGCAAACCCTGGTGGTTGTTCAACATAAACTTCTTCTGAAAGCTCTCCATTCAGGAAAGCACTCTTGACGTCCATTTGGTATACGATAAAACTCTTATGGGAGGCAAAGGCTAAAAATATCCTGATGGCTTCTAGTCTCGCTACAGGGGCGAAGGTTTCATCATAGTCGATTCCTTCTTCCTGACAATAGCCTTGTGCTACTAGTCTGGATTTGTTTCTTATGATAAGGTTATTTCCATCCTTTTTGTTTCGAAATACCCATTTGGTTCCTATAACCGATTGGTGTGTCGGTCTGGGTACAAGATACCATACATTGTTTCTTTCGAAACCGTTAAGCTCTTCTTCCATAGATGTTATCCAATGAGAGTTGTTAAGAGCGTCTATGGTCGAAACAGGTTCGGATTGGGCTAAGAATACAGCGATAGTGCACATATTGAGTCTCCTAAGTTCGGATTGAGATTTCCATTCAGGAAACTGTGAGACTTCAGCATTAGATTCTTCTTGTGCACAAAGTACATTTCCTTGTGTACTCTGTATTCTCCTACGAGTAGAAACACTGCATTAATGTTTCCAATGATCAGCTCTTGCGGGTGATCTCTCAACCATCTTGGTCGGGTTCTAGTTCGGGGTCCCGTCTTGTATCGAAAGTTTACGTAGGTACAACTTCAGCTTGAATAGCGTCAGCTTCATCCACATCGATTCTTACAGCTGCGGGGTTGATTTCTAAATCAACTACAGGTTCTATGGGTGTAGGTGGATCCAAGATAGATAGATGGTGAATGTCCTGAGTGATATCATCTACTCCTGTAGGGTCATGGTGTGGTTCGTCGAACACTACATGAACTGATTCCTCGATCGTCAGCCTCCTTTTATTAAAGATTCTGAAAGCTTTGCTGACGGAGGAGTATCCTACGAATATTCCTTCATCTGATTTTTCATCAAATGTTCTAAGTTGGTCCTTCCCATTGTTCAATACGTAACACCTGCATCCAAAAATGTGAAAATACGAAACTAATGGAGTTTTGTTGTTCCATACCTCGTAAGCTGTTTTGTTGTGGTGCTTGTTGACGATACAGCGGTTTTGAGTGTAGCACGCTGTATTGGTTGCTTCACCCCAGAAACGCTGCGGCAATTTGCTTTCGGCAATCATTGTCCTTGTTGCTTCTTTCAACGTCCTATTCTTTCGCTCGGCAACACCATTTTGTTGAGGTGTTCGGGCAGCTGAGTATTCGTGCTGTATTCCATTCTCCGAACAGTATTGCTCTATAAAGCGGTTAGTAAATTCAGTACCTCTGTCGGAACGAATGCACACGATACTCGATGCTTTTTCATTCTGCAACTTTCTCAGGAGCTCGGGCAGCCTTGATGTTGTTTCCTTCTTCTTGCTAAGAAAGATCGTCCAAGCATACCTGGAATAATCATCAACAACAACCATGCAATATTTCTTACCTCCCAAACTTACTGGGTCTACAGGACCGTAGAGATCCATGTGTAGCATTTCCAACACTCTTTGGGTTGAAAGGTAGGATTTGCTTTTCAGGGTTGACTTGATTTGCTTGCCTTTCTGGCATGGTCCGCAGACGCTGTCCTTCTTGAATGACACATCTGGCAAACCTCTAACCATACCCTGTCTTGAAAGCTTGTTGATCGTCTTGAAGTTGACGTGAGACATCCTCTTGTGCCATAGCGGCTAAGATCTGCGGTGCCTTTGGCAACAAAACATGGAATTGAGGAGCTCATAGGCTTCCGATCGGCAATGTACATATTACACGATCTCGCTTCTGTAAGCACAACTTCCTTGGTTTGGGTGTTCTTGACTCTACTGATGATCTATATAGAACTTCACCGAGAACTGTTTATCACAGGCTGGCTAATACTAAGTAGATTATACTATAAGCCTTCAACATATGCAACATCGGTGACCTTGAATTTTCCGACAAGTAGGTTTCCTTTCCCTCTTGTTCTTCCTTTAGATTTATCACCGAAGCGAACTTTTGGACCGCGACCTTCTACAAAATCGAGATAGCTTGCTCCTATCTCCAGTCATGTGACGAGCATCCACTATCGAAGTACTGTATCCTCCTCTAAGATGTCTGTAACAAAGAAATTAGGTAGATTTAGGTCCCCTTTGATTTTTGGGTCCATATATGTTAGTTCCTTTAGGTACCCAGTTTTCTGACGATGGTGGTTTCTTGTAGGATGTACTCGGTCTGATTGCGGTATCTACGGGGCATATCCGTAGTTGTTATAATTATGATAATTATTATGCATGTAAAAATCGGGGTTATTATGATTATTCCGATCAGTCTTTGTCTAGGAGGTGGAGCCATTTTTCTAGGCCTATGACTTGTCTTACGGGTCTCCGGTTGGATTCCCAATCTTGTTGTTGATCTTGATCGGCATCTGCCGTCTTGAGGGATAACGGGGCTCCTGTATCCAATACCTAGGCGCCTTTATCTTGAGTGTACTGTTGTGCGGGCCTTTGGTGGTTGGATACCGTCTTCTTTCTGAATGACTTTCGGCTTTGATGATATGCTTGTGGAGCATGCTTTAGATTACGCCTTCTGAGTGGTTGTTGGTTCCACTATCTCGAATAGTAGAGTTGAGGCGGAATTGCAGCTTTCGGTTTTCTCGGTGCAGCAGGTTCCTTTATGGGACTAGGAGTATCTTGATTCGGGAATGTGTTCCACACTCTTGGCGAACACAAGACTAGTTTTTCCTTTATTCGAACATGAGTGTATCCTAAGCCACTTTTATCATGAGCATGTTGCCCGGTGCTCAATTTCTTCCATTCTTTTGGACGATTTTTCAAAAGACTTCAGAATGGTCTCAAGTTCAGTTTCTCGCTTCTCGAGAGTTGTAATTTTGGTTTGTAGTAGAACCAAATCATTTGTCTTGCTCTCATTATGGGTTTTAACCGTACTTAGTTCATGAGCAAGTTGATGATTGCTCTCCATGAGTTTTTCAAAATCGACCTTCTTTGGTTTCACAATCAAGAGACATATTTTCATAATTTATTTTCAGCAAGTCATTTTCATCTTTCAGCTCTAGATTTGTTAATTGAAGCTGTATATTCTCAGTTTTTAGAGTCTCATGGGCTTTTTGAATGTTTTTGAATTCATTCATCATATTTTCGAAAGTATGAGATGCATTAGACGGAATAACTGAGGTTGAACTTACCTCATCGTCGCTGTCTTCACCTTCTGGAACATCTTTGGCCATAAAGCAGATGTATGCTTTATCATCGAACTCATCGTCAGATGAATCACTTTCAGTGACCACCTGAAGACATTATGCTGATTTGGATGGTGTGGGGGAGGCTTCTGATTCTCCAATCAGGGCCTTGAGCTTGTCTTTCCAAGCACGTCTTCTTTCATCTCGCTCTTGTTGCTCGGCCTCAGGCAATCTTTGGACTTTGGGATGAGGACATTTGTTTGCATAATGGCCTGGTTTCCTGCAGTTATAGCACAGGTTAGCATCGCCAGATGATGTTTCGGTACTTACCTTGTTGACAGGTTTGGGCTGTAGGAGTCTTTCCAGATTGTTTAATGAACTTTTGAACTTATGCATTAGAAGCGCCATTTCATCTTGTGACAGGATGTAAATGCATTTGTCGGCGTTCTTGTGACCGGCTTCGACGAGCTAGGCATGCTGTGTCGACGGTTCGATACAGCGGCGAGAGCTGTGACCTTTGAAGGAGATTCTTCAGCTTTCTCTCTTCTGTCAATGTCATACTCAAAAGCTTTAAGGTCAGAGAAGAGATCAAAAGTGGATATTTCATTAAGATTACATGATACACGCATAGCTGTGGTCTTAATGTCCCATCGGGCTGGGAGAGATCTGAAAATTTTTAAGTTCTTCTCCTTTTGGGTGTAAATTTTGCCCAACGCTTCAAGTTCACCAACAATACCAGTAAATCTGAGGTCAAGTTCCTCAAGTGTTTCCGTTGGTTTCATTTCAAAAGATTCAAATTGCTGAGTAAGTTTTGAAATCTTGTTTTCTTTTGAGAGCTCAGTTCCCTCACAAATTAACTTGAGTTTATCCCAGATTTCTTTGGCTGTTTTGCAGCTCTTTACCTTTGAGAACGTGCCTTTGTCAAGAGTGACAAATAACGCGTTCTTAGCCACGTTGTCTAGATTGGCTCGCTTCCTTTCATCGGTTGTCCATTGCTCGCGTTCCTTCTCGAGCATTTCAGCATGGGCTTGGCCCTCAATCCTTGCGGCTGGATTGACCTTCATGATCTTGATCGGACCATCCTGTATAACAAAGATCATCTCTTCGTGCATTGCTGCAAGATGAGCTTCCATTCTAATTCTCCAGTCGTCAAATTCATTAATAGAGAACATAGGGACTTTGTTAATCATAGAAGTATCCATACTGATAATATAAGAATGAAGGAGACTGTTTTGATAATAAGTGATTTGAATCTGATTCGGTGAAAAGAAATACGACTGATTCTTTTTAGAATCAACCGCTCTGATACCACTTGTTGGCCACTTAAGTATACTGGATACAGTTTGGGAAATCGTTTAAACAACAAACTGTATAGACTCAAAATATGAGTGCGTAGCGGAAATCTTGGATACGATTAGTTGCCGTGGATACGACAGAGTATTTGGTGTATACTTAATATATCACGGTAATTTCAAACAAGAAAAGTGAAGGCAAATGACACAATAATTTAAGTGGTTCGAGGTAAACCCCTCTACGTCCACCGGTCCTCCACACGAGGAGTAAAAGTTTATTATATAATTCTGCGTACACAACTACGTAATTATAAACAAACCTATTCTTGTATCTTTCACAGATTGATACAAAGAATGTCGCTTTCAACCGTTCACAGTTGGTTAAAGCTTCCTTCTTGACTAGCTTCTTCACACAGTTCAAAGCTTCGTCCTTATTCGTCCCACAGTCGAATAACTTGTTGAGTTCACACAGATCTCGGTTTTTACGGAGGTAAAAGGTTAGGTAACCAGTAAGAACAATGACTTTGAATATCAAGATCGATGATAGTTGTTCTTGATGTTTGAGCCTTTGTATATCTCTTTCGTTTTAACTTGCGATATGCTTTGGAGATATGTTTGCTCGATGATAACTTGATAGCTTTGAGAGTTACTTTGATTCGTAATTCGTTGGTTGGTAACTTGTTGTTATTCTTGATCTTCAATGTCTTCAAGGATATATATAGCCTCGAAGAAAGTATCCGTTGAGATGTCCGTTTGAATAAGATTTCCTTCAACGGGAATATGACATGATCCGGATTTCGCGGGATTACGAAGATCGAAGGCGCGATATTTAAATACTTTATCCTTGAGTATTTAAATACTTCTTTGTTCAACGGAACTTGACTTGTGTTCTTCTTTGTCCTTTTGTGAATCGTATGGAAGGAGATCGTATTTAGAGCATCGAGACAGCTTTTCCATACTTGATCTATTACAAGTCTTCTTGCTTTGTCTTGTGAGCTTCACTTATCTTGATTCGAAATTTGGTCTTTCGATACATGATAAATCCTTGAATCCTCGATACAGTTTCCTTTACTGTATTTGGCATATATGTCAAAACCTTCTCAATAACAAATAACAATCGATACAGGGATCGGGTATCCCGGCTGAATCGATACAGGGTGTTTGTTTTTCCTAACAGGATGCATTGGTGATCTCTACATGTATCCTTGGGAAAATGGTCGATCGCATGCTGGTTGACAATGGGAGCTTTTGTAATATCATATTCAAATCCGCTCTTGACCAGCTCGGCAACCTGACCAAGTTTATCAAGCCATTTGACTCCGTGCTCCAAGGGTTCGGCGACAGCACAGTCCAAGCCTACGGAAGGATCAAGCTCTCTGTCGAGCTAACATGTTACTACGATCCCAAGGTTAGGATTACTAGGAACCTAAACTTTGTAATCATAGATAGGCCCAGCATCTATAATGGGTTCCTAGGTCGTCTATTTCTAGAAACCTTCGAGGCGGTCGCCTATTCTTTCTTTTACTGTATCAAATTCCCCACTGCCGATGGGACGGTCGGTACTGTAAAAGGAGACCAACTAATGGCTAAGAAATGTTTGAATTACTCCTGTGTCGTAACTTCTTTCAACACTTCCCGTACTATTTATAACATTGAGACGATCGACAATCAACCGATGGAGATAGACGTGCCGAGCACCTCGAACCAACCCGACTCAGAGGACGCCATTACACATCGAGTAACGAACGACATCGAGCCAAGGATCGGTTTCGAGCCAAGCCTCGACATCGATCCAAGGATCGAGTCCGGAAATCGTTCCAAACGAGAAGCGACCGTCCCCATTGAAGAGTTGGAATGTATAACAATAGATCCGGCTCGCCCGGAGCGGGAATTACAGATCGGCACGAGCGTCGACCTCGAATTAAAGGATGATCTGATCAGCTTACTACGTAAGAACATCGGAGTCTTTGCCTGGTCGCATCAAGATATGGTCGGCATAAGTCCTGAACATGCTTGCCACTATCTAAAGATCGACCCGGCAAGGAAACCTGTTCACCAAAAACGTAGAAAATTCGGTCCTGAGAAATACGCAGCGCTCGACATAGAAGTCAAAAAGCTACTCGACAACAAGCTAATCGGAGTAGCTACAGACGAGCCACAGTGGGTAGCCAACGCGGTGCTCGTCAAAAAGCCGAGCAACTCCTGGAGGTTATGCATCGACTTCACCGACCTCAATGCGGCATGCCCAAAAGATCACTTTCCGATGCCTCATATAGTCCACTTGGTCGATAGTACAGTAGGTTGCGAAATGATGTCGTTCATGGATGCCTTCGCCGGATACCATCAGATCCCGATGGCGGAGAAGGACATAAAGCACACATCGTTCCACACGGAAAAAGACATATACTTTTGGGTCCGAATGCCGTTCGGCCTGAAGAATGCAGGGGCGACCTACCAACGGCTAGTCAACGGGATATTCGCCAACCAGATCGGCAATACCATGGAGGTCTACATTGACGACATCGTGGTCAAAAGCCTCAAAAAGGAAGATCACCTCTATGACCTCGCCGAGACGTTCGCCATCCTCAAGAGGTTCAATATGAAGCTGAACTCCAAGAAATGCAACTTCGGGGTGAGCTCCGGAAAATTCCTGGGGCACATCGTGAGTCAGAGGGGGATCGAGGCGAACCCCACCAAGATCCAGACGATCCTGGACATGCAGGAGCCACGGAATGTCAAGCAGGTGCAACACCTCACTGGTTGTCTAGCTGCCCTCAACCGTTTCATATCTCGGCTCGGGGATAAAAGCAAGCCATTCTTTGCGACCATAAAAAACAAGAAGTTCGCATGGACAAAGGAGAGTCAAATAGCATTCGCCAAAATTAAGGAATACCTGTCTAACCCCCAGATCTTGGCAAAGCCGATCCCCGGCGAAAAACTATTTCTTTACTTGGCAGCCTTGGAGGTCGCGCTGAGTGCTGTTTTAGTGCGAGCAGAGGGGAAAGTCCACTTGCCGATCTACTTCGTTAGCCAAGCGCTCCATGACGCGGAAACGCGATACACGCCTCTGGAGAAGATCGCCTACGCTCTAGTCATGAGTGTTCGCAAGCTAAGTGATACAACCACGGTTGTGCTACCAAGAGAGTTAGGAACGGTTGGAACCGTCATGGACCCCACTGGTCCTATCACACGTACACGTGCTAGGAAGTTGAGAGAACAAACGAGTGAAATGTTGAGAACGAGTGACACTAGCACCACCTCACAAAATAAACTTAATGCACGTTCCTCACCTGTTACCTTATTATCTGTTATTAACTCTTATGAAGACAACTCGATTCCTACTCAAGAGGTTTACTGTATGACCTCGATCAAATCCTCTCTTGAAGACCCTCACACTGAGGATGCTTGGAGTACACTGAATAAAGACTCCGAACCTAGAAGAAATCACGACCAAAGAAAAGAAGAAGACAAGCTCGTCCTTAAGCTGCCCGAATTGGAAGTGGAATTCATGTCTAAGTTTAGTGACTGTGCGACGGTGGATCTACTTGAGATTCAAGAAGGCCCGACAGTTGTTCATATCCTAAGCCCAGATATAGCTTTGCTTGAGGGCAGCCCAGATATAGCTAAAAACAGAAAGCTTGAGGGCGGACCCCAGATATTGCCTAAATAATGGCATGAGGGCGTCTTTGTCGTATTTCCTGAAAATGAGAGTTAAATCATAAAAACTCGAAAAGAGAAATACTCTATAAAAAAAGGATGAACAAACGAAGGTCGACTTGATGATTAAGGAAAATCCATCCTAGCTTAGAAATTAGACTTAGGCGTGAGGAAGCTTCAAGAAAGGTGATGTTTGGTGTTGTCTTGGAAAAGGGGACTTCAGCATGTGGAAGTTTCAAAGTGAACGTGAGAAATTGTGAAGACCAAGACCTTTTTCAAGATTCCTTTATCTACTTTATAGTTAAGTTGTATTAGTTTATTCCCTTTTAATTCAGCCTCATGTGTAGCCGCCCTGCATTGTCTTAAAAAGTAGGGACACTTCATTTTATTTCCTTAGTTTAATATGTCAGGGATAATATAGTTTGTTTTGTACTCTCCTATAAAAGGAGACCATTAGGTAACGAGGGAAGGAATCAACTTTTGAAATCAAAAAGATATTTCGGCCTTGTGCTAGAATCAGAGTTGTTGCTCGAATTTTCTTGAGTATTATTCTTATAATTCTCACTTCTACATTCTTACAATTTTAGTTCATAAAATTGTTAAGTCTTAATCACAGAAACTTGAGTTCTTAGAATAATTCCAAACGTTTCTTTAGAACAAGATTCTAAGGGGATTATAGTAATTAATTCTAAGGGTTTGAAGTGCCCTCATCATTTCCGTATCCATTGCTGTACCGAAATACAGTCCATCACTGTACCGAAGTCCAATCCATTATTGCTGTACCGAAATACAGTCCATCACTGTACCGAAGTACCGTACTGAAGTATTGCCCGAACATTGCTGTATCGAAGTGATGTCCGAATAGTGCTGTATCGAAGTGTTGTCCGAATAGTGCTGTATCGAAGTGCTGTATCGAAGTGTTGTCCGAATAGTGCTGTATCGAAGTGCTGTATCGAAGTGTTGTCCGACACATTGCTGTATCGAAGTGCTGCTGTACCGAAGTGCTGCCCGCTATTGTTATTTGCTGTTTGCTGCTTGTTTGCTTCCGCTCGAGAACTTATACTTCCGCTCCACACAACCCCGATTCGCAACAGTCCCTGTATTGGTATCACTGTTGGGTATCGATCGGTATCACTAAGGGCCTACTTCTTCGAACATCAAGTGGAGGTTCTGACGACTCTCCCCTTAAGGCAAGTCCTGCACCGGCCAGACACTAACGGGCGACTCCTCAAGTGGTCACTGGAGATCGCCCAATACGGTATCACGTACGCTCCTCGCACGGCGATCAAAGGCCAAGCTCTGCGGACTTCGTGGTGGAATTAACATTCCCACCCAGTCCGACCCAGATCGGTCGCCCCGCTTGGAAGTTGTACGTGGATGGCTCGGAAACCAACTCGCGAGCAGGGACATGGATTGTCCTCATCAGCCCCAACGGCCAAAGTTTCACAAATGCCGTACGTTTCGGGTTTCGAGCGACCAACAATGAGGCCGAATACGAAGCTTTGGCGGGCGGGCTCGATCTAGCCCTCGCCCTGGATGTTCGCCGTCTCCACATTTTCATGGACTCCCTCTTGGTCGTGAACCAAGTCAAGGGAGAATATGAGGCGCGCGGCAAACAAATGATCAAATACCAAGAACTGGTCGCCGAAATGTGCACGAAGTTTGAAGAAGTTCTGATCGAATAAGTCCCGAGAGAGCACAACTCCCAGGCCGATGCCCTATCCAAACTAGCATCATCAAATGGGGCAGCAGATTTCTCTAACATCCAAATCACAAAATCAGCAAAGCCGGCGATCGACAGAAGCCGGATTACCACAGTTGTTATCGCCGAGGAGAACTGGATGACTCCGTTCATTAAATACTTGAAGGACGGAACGGTCCCCGTCGACCGTAACAAAGCTTCAGCTCCGTGCGACCAGATACACCCTATTGGACGACCGGCTTTACAAGCGAGCTTTCAGCCTTCCTCTCCTTAAGTGCATCACGCCGGAGGAAGGCCGGCTCGTTTTAGCCGAGATCCATGATGGGATCTGTGGAAACCATGCTGGCGGGCGAGCTCTCATCCACAAAACGACCAGGCAAGGTTTTTTCTAGCCTACACTACAAAAAGACGCGATCGCCTACGCCCGATCGTGTCACAAGTGTCAAGTGATGGGCCCAAACATCAAGCTCTACCCCGAGCAGCTCACTTCTATGTACAGCCCATGGTCGTTCGCCCAATGGGGCATCGACCTCATCGGTCCCTTGCCGACGGCGCCAGGGGGTTGTAAATTTGCCATCGTGGGGGTCGATTATTTCACGAAATGGGCTGAGGCCGAGCCGCTCAACAAGATCGGCCAAGAACAAGTAATTAAGTTCATTTGGAAGAACATAATATGCCGATTCGGTCTGCCCCAGGCTATAATCTCCGACAACGGAAAGCAGTTCGACGGCTTGGAAGTCATGAAGTTCTGCGAGAAGTGGGGAATCAAAAAGTTGTTCTCGGCCCCTTACCACCCTCAGACGAATGGGCAGGTAGAGGCTGTAAACAAGATCCTCAAACACACGATCAAAGCAAGGCTTGAATCCAAACAAGGACGATGGGCGAGCGAGCTCCCAGACGTTTTGTGGTCCTACCGTACAACGACCCGAAACTCGAATGGTGAAACCCCGTTCGCCCTCGCCTTCGGAACAGAAGCGGTGATCCCTTCGGAGATCGCCGTCCTCATCCACCGAACTGAACAAGAGATGACGACGGACAATGATGTGGCCCGTGTAACACCCCTGATATATTCAGGAATATTACAGCGCCGTAAATCCTTTACATCAGGATTTACAAGGCTAAAGATTTGAAAGGCATTAACAGGTACCAACGAATGAAAATAACGAAATTAAGATACAACAGTTCTGACCAAATACTGAAAATACAAATGTTCAACAGAAATTATTAATACATCATCAAATTCAAATTCATCAAAAACGACTACGTACTCGAGTACTTATTGAAATAACTAACAAACAACAGACAAGTAAACCCGGCCAGAACATCACTCTGCACCCCCGTCGTCATGCAGCTCCAGTGGTTGTTTCCCCGCTCTCCTGGATCCTGAACATAAACAAAATGTTCACCCCCGAAGGGGTTAGCACAACGATGCTAGTACAAGTACCACAACGTATTATTCAACATCTCACGCAGAATAATAATACGTAATTGACAAAAATACCAACGAGTCTTCTCCTACGAGAAACTCAATAAATAACATACACAACTGATAATCACAACATGATATCATAACATACACATGGTAATTCCGACGATCCAGCGTTCACTGCCTAGAACCCACGATGATCCCGTCAGACCAACCCGTGGTGGAAAAACCCGTCCGATGATCCAGCGCACGCTAGCATAGATCCCCCGATGATCCCGTCGGACCAACACGAGGTGGACATACAATAACGACATACATGCACGACAATATGTATAACAACAATACATAAAACAAATAAGGTACTTGCCTCGATTCGAAGACAAGAACGAAACTTCCACGAAAACGAAACACTCGAAGGTCGCCCCTTCAATCAATCACGTTGCTAAGCTCGGACCTTAACAAAATAAGTAATATAGATTTCATTTACAGTCGTACGAACATCTAACAATCCAAATCACGGTCGGAAGTTCATAAAATGTAACCTAATCAGTCGAGTCAAAAGTCACATCACTGATCAGCCGAGTCAAAAGTCAACATCGCTGATCAGCCGAGTCAGAAGTCAACCTCGAGATGATCGTTTTAAAAAAAAAATCATCCGAATCCGAGTTCGTATGAAGAAGTTATGACCGTTCGAAGGACAATTAAATAGACGGATCATATTGTTCCACGTGTCAACACCCGATTGGACCGGAAATTCAACCTCGCTGATCAGCCGAGTCAGAAGTCAACCTCGCTGATCATCCGAGTCAGAAGTCAACCTCGCTGATCAGCCGAGTCAGAAGTCAACCTCGCTGATCAGCCGAGTCAGAAGTCAACCTCGCCGATCAGCCTACTTGACTCGCCTAGTTGATGACAGTAGGGTACTGGGTAGAAAATTGAACATACGAAATTCTCAGGTGAAGTTGGGTGGTCCAAGATTGATGTGTTAGATTCCAATATCATCATTATATCCAGAAAACATCTAACAAATCCAACTTATATGGAAGGATATAACCTCTGATGATTTATTCATAAGTATAAACATCCCAATTTCTAAAACATGATGATGCTTGGATGATTTTATCAGTGGAACTCAATATCTTGACAGCATACTTCTATCATATCCTTGATAACACGAATCCAAGTAGGAATTAGTATTAACATACCTTAAGATGAACAAAACACCGAGACAATAAGTAGAATCCAACTCCGGTTGCTTGCTTGCCAGATCAAGATGTTTCTCCACTTCAATGATCAATCACCAGTGACACCCAATCTTCAAAGATCACAAAAGGGGTGGTCTAAATGTGTTTAAGAGGTAGGGAAAACCCTCTGGACTTTCAGGGAACTAAGAACAGGTGAAGGAAGATGAAAACCAAATGAAATGAGGTGCTGTCCTTTATAAAATGTTTCTGAACCCCTGTGCTCAATAATTTCCTACGCTAGATTCCAAAGCTGTCCAGGCTTAATAATTAAAAACTATCCAGGACTATGTGCTGGCCTCCACCCAACTCCATAATTGATTACTTTACTTATAATATGCAGCCATACTCAATAATTTGTATTATTGAGTATTTGTATGAGACAAGTAATATGCTGCCATACTCATGCATGAAAATACAAATACGGTAAATACCATATTCCACTTATTGGTATCACAATTCCAACTAATACAGGGTTCAAATACAGGTGAAATACTCGGTAATTAATCCGGATATTAGATACTCTCCTACTAAAAAGGAGTTTCGTCCCGAAACTCAAGACGAAAATAATCCTGGATATATGGACTTCATACTTTCTTCTGTTTCCCAAGTGGATTCTTCCACTCCGTGGCGCGACCACTGAACCTTGACCAATGCGATCGGTTTGTTTCTCAACTGCTTAACTCGACTCTCGAGTATCCTGATCGGTTTCTCTTCAAACGTGCCATCTTGAGCGACTTCGATCTCGCCGAATCAATGACATGACTAGGATCTGGTATATACTTCCGTAATTGGGATACGTGGAACACGTTATGAACATGGCTTAATGACGGCGGTAATGCCAATCTGTATGCCAACTCTCCAACTCTCTCAAGGATTTCGAACGGTCCGATATATCTCGGACTCAGTTTTCCCCTTCTTCCAAAACGGAAAATTCCCCGAGTAGGAGAAACCTTTAAAAGTACGTGGTCTCCAGTACTGAACTCCAAAGGGCGACGACGTATGTTTGCGTAAGATTTCTGGCGACTCTGGGCGGGCAACAGCCTTTCACGAATCAAGGCTATCTTCTCTCGAGTCTGTACGATCAACTCTGGTTCTGTCCCGATTAAGTCTGATGAATCATCCCAACACAGAGGTGATCTACATCTCCTCCCGTATAATGCCTCAAACGGTGCCATCTTAATGGAAGCATGCCAACTATTGTTGTAGGTAAATTCAATCAACGGTAGATGAATTTCCCAATCGTTTGACCAATCTAAGGCACAGGCCCTTAGCATGTCTTCCACCGTTTGAATGATCCTCTCGGATTGTCCGTCAGTCTGCGGGTGATAAGCTGTACTGAAGTTCAATTCTGTCCCCAAGGCCTTATGAACTGCTTTCCAAAAATGAGACACAAAACGGCCGTCTCGATCAGAAACAATGGTCTTCGGCGTTCCATGCAATCGAACTATCTCCGAAATAAATACTCGTGCTAACCTTTCTGGTCCCCACGTGTCCTTAATGCTTAGAAAATGAGCTGATTTGGTTAAACGATCAACTATCACCCAAATCATGTTCATTCCTGTCTTGGTTCTCGGCATACTAGTGACAAAGTCCATCGATATGTCCTCCCACTTCCATTCAGGAATCGGGAGTGGTTTCAACATTCCGACAGGTCGTTGATGCTCGATCTTAACCTGCTGACAAGTCAAGCATTTTGAAACGTAGTCCGCTACATCTTTCTTCATGTTGCCCCACCAGAAATTCTGCTTCAAGTCCTTATACATCTTACTGGTGCCCGGGTGGATAGAATAGGGCGAACTGTGAGCTTCCTTCAGAATCGTGCTTTGAACATCGACATCGGGAACGCAGAGTCGGTTACAAATTTCAAAACTCCATCATCATGAATTACAAATCCGGGCTTTCCCTTGATCACTTCATCACGTAACCGAATCATCAGAGGATCATCTGCCTGTCTAGATTTGATTTCTTCGGTTAATGATGAAGTTATTTCCATCATGCACAGTTGTCCTTGGACTCTTTGTAACCATACTTCAATTCCTTCTCGAATAATCTCTCGTTGAAGGCTAAGTTGGGAGGTCAGAGTCTCCAGCATCTGAATAGAAACAGGCTTGCGGCTGAGTGCGTCGGCCACTACATTCGCTTTGCCTGGATGATACAAAATCTCCAAGTCGTAGTCCTTAATCAGCTCTAACCATCTCATTTGCCGCATGTTCAACTCTTTCTGACTGAAGATGTATTTGAGACTCTTGTGATCCGTAAAGATCTGACAGTGAGTCCCGTACAGATAATGCCTCCAGATCTTCAAAGCAAAAACTACTGCCGCTAGCTCCAAATCATGTGTTGGGTAATTAACTTCATAAGGTTTCAGCTGTCGCGACGCGTAAGCGATCACCTTGTCATTCTGCATTAATACGCATCCGAGTCCTTGGTTCGAAGCATCACTGTAAACTATAAATCCTCCTGTTCCCTGTGGAAGTGATAGAATTGGTGCCGTCGTCAATCTCTTCTTCAATTCATCAAAGCTAACCTGACACAACTCATTCCACTCAAACTTATGAGTTTTCTGCAGGAGTCGAGTAAGTGGGCGGGAAATTTTGGAAAACCCTTCCACGAACCGACGATAATACCCAGAAAGTCCTAAGAAACTTCGGACTTCTTTCACATTCTTAGGAGGCTTCCAATCCAAAACCGCTTCAATCTTCTGAGGATCTACTCGGACTCCTTTAGCTGATACCACATGACCGAGGAACATTACTTCCTTTAGCCAGAATTCACACTTAGAGAGTTTGGCGTACAATTGCTCGCTTCTTAAAAGTTCTAATACAATCCGCAAATGTTGTGCATGCTCTTCCGGGTTCTTAGAATACACTAGAATGTCATCAATGAACACGACCACAAATTTATCCAAATATTCGATGAACACTCGGTTCATCAACTGCATGAATACAGCAGGTGCATTAGTGAGACCAAACAGCATCACTACAAACTCATAGTGTCCGTAGCGAGTTCTGAACGCTGATTTCGGAACATCTGATTCTTTAATCCTTAGCTGATGATATCCTGATCTCAGATCAATTTTAGAGAATATTGTTGCTCCTTGCAACTGGTCAAATAAATCATCAATCCATGGCAACGGATATTTGTTCTTAATCGTCATATTGTTCAGCTCTCGATAGTCGATACACAGTCGAAGTGATCTGATGAGTCAATTCTTGATCGACTCATTCTGTTCTTTCTAGTCATGTTTTTGTTTGCTTTCTAGTATTTTTGTTCTCTTTTATGCGTGGTATGTTGTGTTTTTAATTTATAATTAGCCAAGCGAAGATTGTGGTGAAATATGCACTTTCATAGCTAATATTGGAGTCTATGACGATCAAAAGCTAAAACGGGGCCTAAAACGACGAAAGATTTAAGCAGTATCGGTCAAATATCCTAAATCCCAGAATCTCCACTCCGAATTGAGATGTATCCTCCTTTGATATAAATTCCTCGTGAAATTAGCTTCGAAACGGTATATCATATGCTAAAATCCAAGGTGAATTGATACAAGAACGAAGGATCAAGCCGAAGAGGATCAAAAAAAGCGGACTTGGCTGCACCAGGCGACTCGAGCCACATCAGGCAACTCGGCCGTGTCACAGGACACGGCCGGGTCTCATTCCAGCGCGAACTGCTATTTTCAGGAGGGTACGACACGGCCGTGCCTTTTGGAACACGGCCGAGTCACTATCAGCCATTTTGCCTTTCCCGCATAGTGCTGCACGGCCGTGTCATGGGACACGGCCGAGCCTCTTGACAGACCCCTTTCGTTTATCCAGCACAGTGTGACACGTCCGTGTCCCAGGACACGGGCCGTGTCACTTTTCGGTTCATGTCACTTTCCTTGACATTTTTGCACACCTTTAAGCCTTTGTGCTGATTTTTTGGCTATAAAACAAAGTGGTGGTGACCCTTTAGGTGTGCTTGTCTTGTGTAAAAGATATTTTGTGGAAAAACACAAGATTAGGGAGGAAAAACACCAAAAGAGTGGGAAAGAGAGAGATTTTTATCATCTTCCTTGTATGTTCTTGGAGTGAGAAAAATACTTTTGTGAGATATAATAATTCCTTGTATAAATTTGTTGTGAGTTCTTGCAAGAAGATCATCAAACCTTCATCGGGAATTCGATTTCGGGATTTACAAGGGAAGTTTTTACCATGTTTTGTTCTTCAATTTCCATTATTGTTGTTGAATTAATCATGTGTGGCTAAACACTTCATATGGGTTTTTAGATATAGCCACACACATGTTTTTGATTGTTAGTTCCTTTTGATTTTCCGGATAAAAGTTTGGGATTGTTCCTCTTGTTCGTTCTTCGTTTAAGAACTTTTGAATTAGATCATCAAACCTTTTTCATTGTTGTTATTATTATTCGAATCGAGGGTTTTTATCGGTGTTCGCCATCAAACGACCCGAAAGAAACGATTGTGAATGTTCTCGAGCTTTTTCGCGCGATCTTTTAACGATTTACCCCATCAAAAGTAGTCGGTTAATTGATTGTTAGCTAAGGTTTCGTCCCCATCAAAAGAGTATCCCTTAATTTTCATTGAGAACAATCGTGATTTTTAGAATTTCCGCCATCAAACGGATTTCTTTTAATCGTGAGCAATCGATAATTCCTAACCTTATTTATTGAGTATCGGAACTAATAATTGATTACGTGTGTGTCGGTGACTCTAAATTCCCATATTAATCTCATTATTGTTATCTCTTATTTATCCGACTATCAAATTGGTGTTGTTATCATTTAGTTTAATTTAATTTTGTGCTTTAGTAATTGTAATCATAATCAACCAATGATGTATTTCAATTCATTTTACTTTTGTTCATTCGACTATTTGCCGAACATTATCAAATTTTAAACCGTTTCCAATTCCTCGAGAGATCGACCTCGGAGTTACTTACCGCTTACTACAAGAGCGATTCATACACTTGCGAGTATTTAATTTGAATCCATCAAGTTTTGGTGCCGTTGCCGGGGAATTGGCGTTTAATTTTTAATCTTGTTTTAATAATAGTTGAATTGTTATTCAATACTATTTCGATAAAATTCGCTCTTACTTCCTTTGTTTATGCTTGGTAGGAGATCGTTGGGTAACCCGATTCTTCCGCCGATAGACGAAGTTCAAAGGATTAGAGCACCAAAAATAATGGCCACAACATCAATGGCAAACGACGAGGTGAATTCGGACCTTGAAGAGCGACTTTTGATCCAAGAAGAAAACACTCGTCAACCGAGGGTTGAGAATGTTGCACAAAATATAGAAGAGGAAGAATTTCGTCAACCAAGGTTTCCGAGATATGATAATGCGGGGCGCAATCAAGGGATACCGGAAGCTCAACAAGGAAGGTACTTTTATCCGAGACAACCACCCGTCGGAATGCAATATGGAGCAAATTATTATCCCGGACCTCAATATGGGATGGAGGCGAACTATAACATGCCGCAACAACCTCCGGTCGAACATCTTATGAGGGACTATGCGAAGCCCGTAGTGAACACCGCCATTTCATGCATACAATTAGCACCGGCCGCAAGGAACTACCACATAAGCGGATTTCACATCGAGCAATTGCCCTCATTTCACGGATTAGCACGAGAGGATCCGTTATCATTCATCCGAGACTTCTATGTGGCAATTGATAACTTCCCATTGAACGGATTGAGCGAGGATCAACTACGGATGAAGTGCTTCCCTTATACACTCAAGGATGGGGCGAAACAATGGTTGATGACTTTGGCGCCCGGCTCACTAAGGACATGGGATGAAGTATACGATAAATTCATTACCAAGTACTTCTCCCATTCAAAGACTACGCAATTAGGAACTCAAATCTCAACTTTCGGACAACAAGACGGAGAGGCATTTCACGAAGCATGGGATCGATTCAAAATGCTACTTATTCAATGCCCACACCATCACTATCCGCTTCAACTACTTAATCAATTCTTCTATGACGGATTGACTCAATATTGCCAAGGAGCGGTAGATAATGCAGCCGGTGGTTCGTTTTGGGGTTTAACGGAGAGGCAAGCGTATGATGTGTATGAAACATTGGGAGCGAATTCTCAACAAAAAAGTGTACGTGTTCGTAGGGGAGCCGTGCACCAAGTGAGCGAGAAGGACGAGATGAAATCTAAAATCGATGAGTTGACAAATGAATTAAGACAACTCAAGACTCAAAATAAACCTTCTAGCTCACGAGTTTGCGAGATTTGCGGAGCACCCAGACATGATGCCAATTCATGCCCTCATACTTTTCCGGGAGAACAAACCGAACAAGTTAATTGGGCTATGGGACAAAGCACGGGAAGGCCTGAATGGGAAGAGAGGAGAAATAATTATGGCGGAAACGCAAGAAATGTACCTCTCCCAAATACTTATCATCCTGGGCTAAGAAACCATCCTAATTTCTCATGGAGAAACAAAAATCCGGTGCCATACGACACAAGTGCCCAAGCTCAATACAACGGAGGAAACCGAGCCCAACAACCAACGCGAAGTGAACCACCTCCACAACAAAGGAACTCTCTTGAGAAGAGTATAGCGGCATTCATTAAGGAGAGCAAGGAAAATCGAGAGGAGAACAATAAAAGGTTCGAATCTTTAGAAGCTTCAATGAAGAAAATGGAGATCCAAATTGGGCAACTTGCTACCGAGGCACGTAGACAGGAAAGGGGTAAACTACCAAGTCAACCCGAGCAAGCTCAAGCCATTACCACCCTCCGAAGTGGTAAAGTGATTAATAGAGAAGTCAATTCCGAAGTAAAAGAAAGAAGGGATGAGAAAGAAGATGAGTCGGGAAATCAAGAGGAGAAAATAGACGAAGCAACTTCAACTTCCAAGCTTCACAAATCTGCTCAACCATATAAGCCACCAATTCCTTTCCCGATCCGTCTTAGAAAAGCAAAGCAAGATGAGCAATTTTCCGAAATCTACGACATGCTTTCGAAGGTTCATGTCAACTTACCTCTTTTGGATGTTGTGAAGAACATTCCCGCTTATACAAAATTTTTCAAAGAGTTAACTTCCAACAAAAGAAGATACAATGGGAACGAGAAGGTGGTGCTTTATGAAGTGGAAGCAAGGGGTCAAAAGAAAGGCGATCCCGGAAGTTTTATGATCGACATTACTATGGGAGACAAGAGAGTTGCTCGTGGGATGCTAGATTTGGGGGCAAGTGTGAATCTCATGCCATACTCGACCTATTTGAGGCTTGGACTCGGGGGAATAAAACCGACAAGAATGACTCTTCAAATGGCGGATAGGTCGGTGAAATACCCCAAGGGAGTCATTGAAGACCTATTGGTGCAAGTGGACAAATTGGTGATTCCGGCCGATTTTGTTATCTTGGAGATGAGTGATTTCGGGACAAGCGAAAATGAAGGGACAATACTTCTAGGACAGCCATTCATGCGAACAACAAAAACAATCGTCGATGTTGATGAAGGAAAGGTCACCATGACCGTCTTGGGCGAAACCGTGGAAATCAACGTGTTCGGTTCATCTCCTATCCCTTCTCATATTTATGCTTCCCATGATCTGAATTTTGTTGATTGCATTGATTCTTTGGTTGATGATATATATTTTCATGATGATGTAGGTGACACGTTGCATGATGCTCTAACCGTTGAGCATGATATGGGGCTTAATAATCTAGAAATTGAAAGATATGTTGCGTTGTTAGATAGTTCCGAAATAATTGATGAAGTTGACGGTTTTAAGATACCATTGGAATTAAAATTTGAGGAGCCCGTTGAAATCACCCCACCCCAACTTGAATTGAAAGAACTTCCGACACATCTTGAATATGTTTTCTTAGTCAAAAGTGACACTTACCCTGTAATTGTCTCTTCCGAATTAACTCCTTTGCAAGAAAACAAATTAGTAGAAGTTCTAACTAAGTTAAAAGAAGCGATTGGGTGGAGTATTTCCGATATCAAGGGAATAAGTCCGGTTAGGTGCATGCATAAAATAATTCTTGAGGAAAATGTTAAACCGGTCAGGCAACCTCAAAGGCGTTTGAATCCGAACATGCAGGATGTTGTGAAAAAGGAAGTTTTAAAATTGCTAGATGTCGGAGTCATCTACCCGATATCCGACAGTAAGTGGGTGAGTCCTGTGCATGTAGTGCCTAAGAAATCTGGAATAACGGTGGTTCGTAATGATAAAAATGAATTGGTGCCCACTAGAACGGTAACCGGTTGGAGGATGTGCATTGATTACCGGAAATTAAATGCCGTAACAAAAAAAGATCATTTTCCTCTACCTTTCATTGATCAAATGTTGGAACGTTTAGCTGGGCATGATTATTACTGTTTTCTAGATGGTCTTTCAGGTTTCTATCAAATTCCCATTGCTCCGGAGGATCAAGAGAAGACCACTTTCACTTGCCCGTTTGGCACTTTTGCCTTTAGGAGGATGCCGTTTCGTCTTTGCAACGCTCCCGCTACTTTTCAAAGGTGCATGCTATCCATATTCTCCGACTTGTTAGAAAAATCCATCGAGGTATTCATGGACGACTTTTCTGTGTTTGGAACCACTTTCGATGATTGTTTAAATAATTTGACTATTGTGCTAGAACGATGTATCGAGTGTAATCTTACACTTAGTTGGGAAAAGAGTCATTTTATGGTAAAACAAGGTCTTGTTCTTGGTCATGTGGTTTCCAATAAAGGAATGGAGGTTGATAAGGCTAAAGTCGATTTGATTGTTAAATTACCTCCGCCTTCATGTGTCAAAGAGGTTCGAAGCTTTTTAGGGCATGCCGGGTTTTATAGGCGTTTTATTAAAGATTTTTCGAAAATTGCCCGCCCTTTGAGTAACCTTTTGTGCAAAGATGCTAAATTTGATTTTACCGAGGAATGTTTAGTCGGTTTCAACGCTTTGAAAGAAAAGTTAACTTCAACACCGATTGTCGTCGCTCCCGATTGGTCTCTCCCTTTTGAAATTATGTGTGATGCGTCTGACTTTGCTATAGGTGCCGTTTTGGGGCAAAGAGTGAATAAATTTTTCCACGTGATTTACTATGCGAGCAAAACACTCGATGAAGCTCAGGCTAATTACACTACCACCGAAAAAGAATTTCTAGCCGTTGTGTTTTCTTTAGACAAATTTCGATCCTACTTGGTTGGCTCAAAAGTGATTGTGCATACGGATCACGCCGCATTGAAATATTTATTAAAAAAATCCGATGCAAAACCAAGATTGATTCGGTGGGTTCTTCTGCTGCAAGAATTTGATTTGGAATTCAAAGATAAAAAGGGGTCGGAAATCGTAATGGCCGACCATCTATCTAGGCTAACCGAGGGTGACAATTTTAAGCTTGATAATCATTTGCCAATTGTTGAAACTTTCCCCGATGAGCAATTATTCGATGTAACAAGGACACCTTGGTATGCTGATATTGTCAATTACATTGTTAGTGGTGTTTTGCAGCCCGACTTAACCTATCAAGGGAAGAAGAGGTTCGTTTCCATGTGCAGGCATTACTTTTGGGACGAGCCCTACTTATTCAGGTTGGGGCCTGATCAGATATTCCGACGTTGTGTACCGGAGGAAGAGCACGAGAGCATATTGTTATTTTGCCATGAGTTGCACTGTGGAGGACATTTTAGCGCTAAGAAAACAGCTCACAAGGTCCTTCAATCGGGATTCTACTGGCCAACATTGTTTAAGGATGCCTATTTCCATTGCAAGAGTTGCGATCGTTGTCAACGAACGGGGAATATAAGCAAAAGGAATGAGATGCCGTTGACAAACAATCTTGTTGTGGAACTTTTCGATGTTTGGGGAGTGGATTTTATGGGTCCTTTTCCAATTTCCCATGGTTTTGAGTATATTCTAGTTGCTGTAGACTACGTCTCTAAATGGGTGGAAGCAATTCCAACCCGAACTAACGATGCTAACGTGGTTTGCAATTTTTTTAGGGATGTGATTTTTGCAGGTTCGGGACGCCTAGGGCCGTAATCAGCGACAGAGGCATGCATTTTTGCAATAAACAACTTGCAGGCTTGCTTAAGAAGTACAATGTGATGCATAAGGTCGCAACAGCGTACCATCCACAAACTTCCGGGCAAGTAGAAGTAAGCAATCGGCAAATAAAGGCAGTGCTCGAAAAGACGGTGAAACCAACAAGAAAAGACTGGGCATTAAAGTTGAATGACGCTTTATGGGCATACCGCACGGCCTACAAAACTCCAATCGGAATGAGTCCGTATCGCCTAGTATTTGGGAAAGCATGTCATCTACCCGTTGAGCTAGAACACAAGGCGTATTGGGCAATCAAAGCGCTCAATTTAGATCAAGAAAAGGCGGGCGAGGAACGACTTTTGCATTTGAACGAGCTTGATGAGATGCGATATGAGGCGTACGAAAACGCTAAACTCTACAAAGAACGGATGAAACGGTATCATGATAAGCGTATCGTTCGTAAATCTCTCGAACCCGGTATGGATGTTTTGCTACATAACTCCCGTCTCAAACTTATGCCCGGAAAATTGGTATCGTGATGGGGCGGACCGTTCAAAGTCGTTAAAGTATGGCCGCACGGAGCAATTGAACTTCTTGATCCTCGGAAGAACGAGCACTTTAAAGTAAATGGGCATAGAGTGAAGCCGTATTTCGGACGAATCGAAGAAATCAATGCGTTCGAGTGCATAGAGGTGCACGACGTTGAAACTTGAGCAAAACGGGAAGAAGTCGAGCTAATGACTATAAAAAAGCGCTACTTGGGAGGCAACCCAACTGTTTAGTTAGATTTTTTTTGTCTTTTGTTTTTCGCATTTATTTTCCTTGTTTGTTTTTATCCGATTCAAAACTGACCGGTTCAACTGTGGGTGTTAAAATCGCAGGTAACGAGTGCGATTTCAGAAACTACTAATCTGGGCAGGTAGGACACGGCCGAGTTGCCTAGGACACGGCCGAGTTCCTAAAACAGTGAGATTTTGATTATTTCGGAGAGCATGACACGGTCGTGACACAGGGCACGGCCGGGCCTCAATACAGCAAGAGTTGGATTTCCGTGATAGTACGACACGACCGTGTCGTAGGACACGGCCGAGTCGGCCGACAGAAGGTTTTGAGTTATTACGCACAGCACGACACGACCGTGTCATATTCAACACGGTCGTGTCAGTTGGTCAGTATAAAAAGGAAACACGGCCGTTTCCCCAATTTTATCTTCTCCAACTTTTATTTTCCTTCCTCCCTGCAAAACCGACGAAACCCTAGCATTTATATTCCGATTTTTCTCTTCAATTCTAAAGAAATTTTGTGCAAAATTGAAGGGAGATTAAAGAATCTACTAAGTATTCATCATTTCTCAAATAATTTCACTCTTCTGAGGAGCAACTCGGACGAATTTGGACCAGGGTTTAATTTTGTTTTCTTTCTTCAAATTCTCCGATATCAAGGTATGTTTCTCATGATTTTGATGATTATTCTTTGTTATGAACATGCTATGATGATTTGAATCGATAATCCTTAATTATCTAGGGTTTTTGAGTAGATTGAAGTTGATGAAATTTGGGGATTTTGAATAATTCTTCATGCATTGATGATTAAATTTTTCGATTGAAAATTTTTGTAATTAAGAGATGTTTTCCATAATGAAGATGATGAATTTAAACGATAATTTTGCTTGGGAGACGTTTTGATCGATAATGTTTATATTGGGGGAATTTTATTGCTTGCTATAAGTTTGGGGGAGGAATACGTTCTGAAATCCTTGGATAATGATAGATTAAATTTTTGCAGAAAATGGCACGAGGAAGAGGACGTGGAAATGCTCAACGCGGAAGGGGTAGGAATAGCGGGGAACAAATGCAGCCGGCAAGAAATGCTATTCATAGGGCTGTGGAGAATCCGGAATCTTATGGAATCGATCTACCTGAAGCGCAAATTGAAAGATGGGAAATGCTGGGGCAGAAAAAAAATGCTCCCTACAAGGTGGCCCGATGAAGATTGCATGAACGCAATGGGGATAAGGGAAGATGTAATGAAATTCCTTGGAAGAGTGCATTGGGCGTGGATGATGACTCAACGATGGCCGACTTATAGGTGTCTGACGATGGAGTTTCTCAGCACTCTGACTGTGAGAAGAGATCAGGTGACTAGAGAACCGACGGAAATGACATTCCGGATCAACAACAACGAAGAGGCACTGACTATCGTCCAGTTGGAGGAAATATATCATGCAAGACACGAGGGCCATTACCCGATAAATCGGTTCGCATGTGAAACTTACTGGAGGGCCATGGTAGAGTACCCGGGTAGTGAGGCGCGATATTACATGGCAAGATCGGCAAAGGGATCGAACATTCGCAATCCCGTGCTCAGATATTTACACAAAGTGGTTGCGAGTACAATATATGGCCGAAAGGAAACCGGGCCGATTTCACTGCGGGAGTTGTATATCCTGACTCATATGCTCGACGACTCGATTCCGGCAACCGGGGCCATGGTAGCGGAGCATTTTGAGGATCTCGCGACAAAACCCAAGGGGGAGATATGGATAGGGGGTTTGATTACCCCTATCGCACTACACTTCGGTATTTCATTAGCCCAGCGGACCCCCCTTCCTGGAAATATGCTTCTCTCAATCTCCGTGATGAAAGTGGTAAATATCCTGGACTATGAACATCGCATGGTCTTCATGCAGACGGATAACGACCATTTCCTCCTCCCAAATCCACCTTTGACAACCATAAACAATATTCGGGATATGGGAAATATTCAAATGGCTACGGAGGCACACCGTCGAGCACGGATGGCAGCCGGCTTGGCTCCCCCGGGTCACAGCGCTGTCGACCGAAATGTTCGACCTAGGCGCATTATGGATGAGGATAGAGCCGATAGGATGGAGGAGGAGGAGGCTTATGAAAGAGGCCCGGATGACGAGGAAGAAGAAGAGAGTGAAGAAGAAGAGGAAGAAATCACGAGAGATCAGCCCGAGACGTCAAGGCGGGCCGAAATTGGACGTGCCACCTCACGCCCATCATTAAGGGAGGAATTCGAAGCCTACCTAGAGGAGGCTAGACGGGACCGAGAGGAGGCTAGACGGGACCGAGAGGAGGCTAGAAAAGAGCGACGCCAGATATTGTCTCTTGTGAGACGAATGGTCGATTGGCATGTCCAGCAAGGCCACTTCCCTCCACCCGAGCAGTAAACCGGTCGTAAGTATTTCTTGACCAATGAAATTCTTTTCTTTAAATACTATACCCCCTTCGTTCGTATATTCTTTAATTCAAGTTTGGGGGGGTCGGTCAAGAAATACTTCATTATTCTCGTTTTTATTTGTTTTCAGATACTATATTGCTTGTTTGGTTTTTTTTGGTGTGTTTTGAACATTTTGCACTTATTTGTGGTGTGTTTTTAATTGGTGAGTTTTTACTTGGTGTGTTTTTATTTCGCAAACTTGAAGTAAACTTTGTGGTGTGAATTTTTGGAATGCCTCGGGATTTATTTCGTTGTTTTGATATACAAATCAAGGATAATTTGTTGAGGAAAAATTGTTGATAATCGAAATGGGTGTGAAATTGAATAAGTGGTTTTAATATCTTGGAGGTATGAACAAACCTACTTGTGAGCTATTGAGCCTTCGTGCATTTTCTAAAATGCAAGTTTCATTGTCGAGTGTTTCATTCTTGATTTAAGACTCTAGAACTTGCCTTGGTTTCTTGTTCAAAACTACTAGCGTGTGTGTGCAATTAAGTGAAAATGATTTTTGGCGCTTTTGATCTTAACCCTTCGATTTTGGCCAACCCGACATGTGCTCATTCCTTAAATAAACCCAATTGAGGCCATTGTCTATTTCATAGTTAAACCACATATCGAGCTTTCCATTACTATAATCCTTCGATCATTACTTGAGCAATTAGAAAATATTTTTTTGAGGAGGATGCAAAAATTGTGGTGACGTTGGGGACATTCGTATTGTTGGGAGTGTTGAATTGGTGAAAATAATTACTCCGTTATTTTTGGGAACTTAGTAACCGGGTGTATTCATGCGACCCATGTTTATATTCGCGTAAAACGGATCCCTTAGATATGAGTATGCTTGGAAGCAGTCGCGTATGTTTTGATCCTAGTAATCGGGTGTATTCATGTGACCCATCGTTTACATTCGCGTAAAACGGATCCGAAAACAACCCAAGCCAAAAAAAAAAAAAAATCGGAGCAATAAGGAGGGTATGACGCTGCGTTTTTCACTTTCGATAGTGCTTGTTACAAGTGGTTCATAATTAAGGGGATGAAAGAAGCAAATCTCAAATCTTGAGCTTCTAAAGCGACTATGGTGATTTAAATTCTAAAAATTGCTCGAGTCAAGTTACTTTAGCCATATATATCCCGCCTGGACCAAAGCCTACATTTCAAGCCGAGTAATGCCCTTTTTGATTCACAAAAATTTTGCATGCACAAAACAGTAGTAGAGATTAAGACGATTGGCAAGCCTATGGGGTTCCTTATTTCATTGAATGAGTTTCGAGCGTATACTTATCCATATCACTTTGAGAGTGAGTGAATACACTTGACCAGTGAGGTTTATATTGCTAAGTATTGACTATGATGTTGAGGAAGCACCCCGGAGGTTTGGAAACTTTATAGTACTCGACTTATTTTACTTGTGAGAATTGATGAAATTTTCGAAGAGGTCCTTTGAGGTATTTTAACAGTTGAGTTCCCCTTTTCAGAATGGTTATTTTAAAGTGATTTGCTCGGGACGATCAAAGTTCAAGTTTGGGGGGGTTTGATGAGTCGATTCTTGATCGACTCATTCTGTTCTTTCTAGTCGTGTTTTTGTTTGCTTTCTAGTATTTTTGTTCTCTTTTATGCGTGGTATGTTGTGTTTTTAATTTATAGGTAGCCAAGCGAAGATTGTGGTGAAATATGCGCTTTCATAGCTAATATTGGAGTCTATGACGATCAAAAGCTAAAACGGGGCCTAAAACGACGAAAGATTTAAGCAGTATCGGTCAAATCTCCTAAATCCCAGAATCTCCACTCCGAATTGAGATGTATCCTCCTTTGATATAAATTCCTCGTGAAATTAGCTTCGAAACGGTATATCATATGCTAAAATCCGAGGTGAATTGATACAAGAACGAAGGATCAAGCCGAAGAGGACCAAAAAAAGCGGACTTGGCTGCACCAGGCGACTCGAGCCACATCAGGCAACTCGGCCGTGTCACAGGACACGGCCGGGTCTCATTCCAGCGTGAACTGCTATTTTCAGGAGGGTACGACACGGCCGTGCCTTTTGGAACACGGCCGAGTCACTATCAGCCATTTTGCCTTTCCCGCATAGTGCTGCACGGCCGTGTCATGGGACACGGCCGAGCCTCTTGGATGCACTTTCGTTTATCCAGCACAGTGTGACACGTCCGTGTCCCAGGACACGGGCCGTGTCACTTTCGGTTCATGTCACTTTCCTTGACATTTTTGCACACCTTTAAGCCTTTGTGCTGATTTTTTGGCTATAAAACAAAGTGGTGGTGACCCTTTAGGTGTGCTTGTCTTGTGTAAAAGATATTTTGTGGAAAAACACAAGATTAGGGAGGAAAAACACCAAAAAAGTGGGAAAGAGAGAGATTTTCATCATCTTCCTTGTATGTTCTTGGAGTGAGAAAAATACTTTTGTGAGATATAATAATTCCTTGTATAAATTTGTTGTGAGTTCTTGCAAGAAGATCATCAAACCTTCATCGGGAATTCGATTTCGGGATTTACAATGGAAGTTTTTACCATGTTTTGTTCTTCAATTTCCATTATTGTTGTTGAATTAATCATGTGTGGCTAAACACTTCATATGGGTTTTTAGATATAGCCACACACATGTTTTTGATTGTTAGTTCCTTTTGATTTTCCGGATAAAAGTTTGGGATTGTTCCTCTTGTTCGTTCTTCGTTTAAGAACTTTTGAATTAGATCATCAAACCTTTTTCATTGTTGTTATTATTATTCGAAACGAGAGTTTTTATCGGTGTTCGCCATCAAACGACCCGAAAGAAACGATTGTGAATGTTCTCGAGCTTTTTCGCGCGATCTTTGAACGATTTACCCCATCAAAAGTAGTCGGTTAATTGATTGTTAGCTAAGGTTTCGTCCCCATCAAAAGAGTATCCCTTAATTTTCATTGAGAACAATCGTGATTTTTAGAATTTCCGCCATCAAACGGATTTCTTTTAATCGTGAGCAATCGATAATTCCTAACCTTATTTATTGAGTATCGGAACTAATAATTGATTACGTGTGTGTCGGTGACTCTAAATTCCCATATTAATCTCATTATTGTTATCTCTTATTTATCCGACTATCAAATTGGTGTTGTTATCATTTAGTTTAATTTAATTTTGTGCTTTAGTAATTGTAATCATAATCAACCAATGATGTATTTCAATTTATTTTACTTTTGTTCATTCGACTATTTGCCAAACATTATCAAATTTTAAACCGTTTCCAATTCCTCGAGAGATCGACCTCGGAGTTACTTACCGCTTACTACAAGAGCGATTCGTACACTTGCGAGTATTTAATTTGAATCCATCATGATCCATCATTCTTTCGGACAAAAAGAACCGGCGCTCCCTAGGGCGAAACGCTTGGCTGAATATAGCCTTTGTCCAGTAACTCCTCCAGTTGCTTTTTCAGTTCATACATCTCAGTAGGTGCCATACGATACGGCGCCTTAGAAATTGGTGTAGCTCCGGGTTCCAGTTCAATGGTAAATTCTACATCCCTTCGTGGAGGTAGTCCAGGTAACTCGTCAGGAAATACATCTGGAAATTCGTTCACAACAGGAATGGATGAAAGTTCCACAATTTCGTCTTCTTTCTTCATTGCATAACACCGGTGTCGATGCACTGTTTCAACAATTTGTGACTTTCATTGCTTTGATCAACTTTCCGAGCTTCCGGTTTCCATCCCTCAAAGCAAGATTTGGAACCATCGTCGCCGATCAGCGAGATATTCCTCCTTCGGTAGTTTACAATAGCTCCATATCGATTAAGCCAATCGTCTCCGAGTATCGGATCGTCCCCTTGCATTTCTATTACAATCGATTTGAGAGCCACTCTGCCTCCAAATGATACAGGAAATCTCTAGTTTCTAAGTTTCCAACAATCCTCTCTCCACTCGGTAAACCAACAACATAAGGTTCACAATTATGAAAACCGAGAAACATTCAAACGATTTACACAAGACAAGGATATAAAAGAATGCGTAGCTCTGTATCGAATAAAATGCTAATCGCCGGGAAAGGATCGGGCGATTACACGATGCAATGACATCTAATCGTCTGTTCTCCTCATCTCAAATGCAGGCGTGGGGCAGATCCGGCACTCGATGTACCCTTTCCGTCCCACTGTCCTCTGCCTGCCGCGGCCAAAATTCCGAGGCATCGAACACTTTGCTGCGTTTGTTGAATCTTGGCTTCCATGCAGGCTGTGGTGTACGGGCTCTAAAAGACTTTGCAGCCTCTTCACAGAACACCGCACGATGTCCCTCTCGACCACAATCAAAACAAGTCACGGCAGGTAGGGGGCAATTCCGTCGATAGTGCCCCGTCTGGGCGCAGTTAAAGCATTTCCTGATAACATCAGTCATAGTTGATGTCGCTCCAAAGTTCTTTCCGCTCCTAACTGGGTGCGGAGGTTTCTTGAAAGAATGAAAAGATGACTGGGCCTTGCGGGGCCCGCTGTTCTTGTGCTCTGTAAAAGTACCAGAGACTTTCTGCTTCTTGGATTCTAAAAATTTCTCCATAGCTGCTTCCTTGATCTCATACGCCAATGCATTATCCTGGTATTGACGGAGTGTGGTACATTCAAAACCGGACATGTACCTCTGGATTTCTGGTTTCATCCTCATATCAAAATGGATCATCATTTCTGCATCTGTTCTGACCAGATGTCGAACAAATGCCAGCTGCTGGTTAAACGTTTTAATTTCCTGAGATACTGGCACATCTGAAGGCTGAGTGGAGAAAAACTCCCGAACCTTAGCTTCCTTCACAAGACGAGGGCAGTACTGAGCTTCCATCATCAATTTAAACTCTGTCCAATCAGCATCATGGTCTATAGGCCGGATGGCTTCCCACCATTCGGACGCTTCCCTATCGAAAGTATTGTGCGATAGAGGCTCTCCGGTCATATGGGCAGTTAATTCAGGCATAGTTTTTCTGAGTTCCTTCTACGAATGGTCCCAGGTGGGAGTCTCGGAAATCTGTCGAATTTGGGTGGTTGCATCTTCGCCACCTCTTGCGACCACAGATCACCTCGATTTCCCATGTCAGGATTCCTTCTTTGTCTCTCTCTCTGTTGTAGTCCCACCGCCACTTGCATTCGGTCCACGACACAGGCGAACCGAGTCATCTGGTTCACCACCGACGAAGGATTTGCAGTCTGGCAGTTCCGGTTCGTTATTGATAGATCTTTGTGGCTCTTTGAGCTATGGCTTTGATTAGAAGGCGACGCTTCCCTTTCAGCATTCCTTCGTCCGCGTCCGCGACCGCGACCACGTCCACGTCCGCCTCTCAACATACTGTAAGAATAATTACTCAATATACAGGAAACAATATCGTTCAAATGCTCAAGTATAAGGAAATGTAACATGCAAAGGACGAGATAGAGTTTAGGAACTTACTACCACTGCCCGCACGACGACGTAGGCAGTACAGTGATGTTATTCGCGGCCGGTTACCTCAAAAGACATAAACGACCCCTATTTTAACCCAACTGCCAAGATATCCATAATCTTAGCTCTGATACCATATTCTGTAACACCCCTGATATATTCAGGAATATTACAGCGCTGTAAATCCTTTACATCAGGATTTACAAGGCTAAAGAGTTGAAAAGGCATTAACAGGTACCAACGAATGAAAATAACGAAATTAAGATACAACAGTTCTGACCAAATACTGAAAATACAAATGTTCAACAGAAATTATTAATACATCATCAAATTCAATTCATCAAAAACGACTACGTACTCGAGTACTTATTGAAATAACTAACAAACAACAGACAAGTAAACCCGGCCAGAACATCACTCTGCACCCCCGTCGTCATGCAGCTCCAGTGGTTGTTTCCCCGCTCTCCTGGATCCTGAACATAAACAAAATGTTCACCCCCGAAGGGGTTAGCACAACGATGCTAGTACAAGTACCACAACGTATTATTCAACATCTCACGCAGAATAATAATACGTAATTGACAAAAATACCAACGAGTCTTCTCCTACGAGAAACTCAATAAATAACATACACAACTGATAATCACAACATGATATCATAACATACACATGGTAATTCCGACGATCCAGCGTTCACTGCCTAGAACCCACGATGATCCCGTCAGACCAACTTGTGGTGGAAAAACCCGTCCGATGATCCAGCGCACGCTAGCATAGATCCCCCGATGATCCCGTCGGACCAACACGAGGTGGACATACAATAACGACATACATGCACGACAATATGTATAACAACAATACATAAAACAAATAAGGTACTTGCCTCTATTCGAAGACAAGAACGAAACTTCCACGAAAACGAAACACTCGAAGGTCGCCCCTTCAATCAATCACGTTGCTAAGCTCGGACCTTAACAAAATAAGTAATATAGATTTCATTTTACGATTAAATGCAGACATCTAACAATCCAAATCACGGTCGGAAGTTCATAAAATGTAACCTAATCGGTCAGTCAAAAGTCACCTCGATCGGTAGGAGTCAAAGTCAACATCGATCGGTAGAGTCGAAGTCAACCTCGTTGATCGGCCGAGTCAAGTCAACCTCGAGACGATCGTTTTAAAAAAATTCATCGAATCCGAGTTCGTATGAAGAAGTTATGACCGTTCGAAGGACAATTAAATAGAGCGGATCATATTGTTCCACGTGTCAACACCCGATTGGAATGGAAATTCAACCTCGCTGATCATCCGAGTCGGAAGTCAACCTCGCCGATCGGAGTCGAAAGTCAACCTCGTGATCGGTCGAGTCAAGTCAACCTCACGATCACCGAGTCGAAGTCAACATCGCCGATCGGCTACTTGACTCGCCTAGTTGATGACAGTAGAGTCTTGGGTAGAAAATTGAACATACGAAATTCTCAGGTGAAGTTGGGTGGTCCAAGATTGATGTGTTAGATTCCAATATCATCATTATATCCAGAAAACATCTAACAAATCCAACTTATATGGAAGGATATAACCTCTGATGATTTATTCATAAGTATAAACATCCCAATTTCTAAAACATGATGATGCTTGGATGATTTTATCAGTGGAACTCAATATCTTGACAGCATACTTCTATCATATCCTTGATAACACGAATCCAAGTAGGAATTAGTATTAACATACCTTAAGATGAAGAAAACACCGAGACAATAAGTAGAATCCAACTCCGGTTGCTTGCTTGCCAGATCAAGATGTTTCTCCACTTCAATGATCAATCACCAGTGACACCCAATCTTCAAAGATCACAAAAGGGGTGGTCTAAATGTGTTTAAGAGGTAGGGAAAACCCTCTGGACTTTCAGGGAACTAAGAACAGGTGAAGGAAGATGAAAACCAAATGAAATGAGGTGCTGTCCTTTATAAAATGTTTCTGGACCCCTGTGCTCAATAATTTCCTACGCTAGATTCCAAAGCTGTCCAGGCTTAATAATTAAAAACTGTCCAGGACTATGTGCTGGCCTCCACCCAACTCCATAATTGATTACTTTACTTATAATATGCAGCCATACTCAATAATTTGTATTATTGAGTATTTGTATGAGACAAGTAATATGCTGCCATACTCATGCATGAAAATACAAATACGGTAAATACCATATTCCACTTATTGATATCACAATTCCAACTAATACAGGTTCAAATACAGGTGAAATACTCGGTAATTAATCCGGATATTACATACTCTCCTACTAAAAAGGAGTTTCGTCCCGAAACTCAAGACGAAAATAATCCTGGATATATGGACTTCATACTTTCTTCTGTTTCCCAAGTGGCTTCTTCCACTCCGTGGCGCGACCACTGAACCTTGACCAATGCGATCGGTTTGTTTCTCAACTGCTTAACTCGACTCTCGAGTATCACGATCGGTTTCTCTTCAAAGCGTGCCATCTTGAGCGACTTGATCTCGCGAAATCAATGACATGACTAGGATCTCGTATATACTTCCGTGGTGGGATACGTGGAACACGTTATGAACATGGCTTAATGGCGGCGGTAATGCCAATCTGTATGCCAACTCTCCAACTCTCTCAAGGATTTGAGCAGTCCGATATATCTCGGACTCGGTTTTCCCCCTTCTTCCAAAACGGAAAATTCCCCGAGTAGGAGAAACCTTTAAAAGTACGTGGTCTCCAGTACTGAACTCCAAAGGGCGACGACGTATGTCTGCGTAAGATTTCTGGCGACTCTGGGCGGTCAACGGCCTTTCACGAATCAAGGCTATCTTCTCTCGAGTGCATGCGATCAACTCTCAGTTCTGTCCCGATTAAGTCTGATGAATCGTCCCAACACAGGGGCGATCTACATCTCCTCCCGTATAATGCCTCAAACGGTGCCATCTTAATGGAAGCATGCCAACTATTGTTGTAGGTAAATTCAATCAACGGTAGATGAATTTCCCAATCGTTTGATCAATCTAAGGCACAGGCCCTTAGCATGTCTTCCACCATTTGAATGGTCCTCTCGGATTGTCCGTCAGTCTGCGGGTGATAAGTCAGATCAAGTTCAATTCTGTCCCCAAGGCCTTATGAACTGCTTTCCAAAAATGAGACACAAAACGGCCGTCTCGATCAGAAACAATGGTCTTCGGCGTTCCATGCAATCAAACTATCTCCGAAATAAATACTCGTGCCAACCTTTCTGGTCCCCACGTGTCCTTAATGCTTAGAAAATGAGCTGATTTGGTTAAACGATCAACTATCACCCAAATCATGTTCATTCCTGTCTTGGTTCTCGGCATACTAGTGACAAAGTCCATCGATATGTCCTCCCACTTCCATTCAGGAATCGGGAGTGGTTTCAACATTCCGGCAGGTCGTTGATGCTCGATCTTAACCTGCTGACAAGTCAAGCATTTCGAAACGTAGTCCGCTACATCTTTCTTCATGTTGCCCCACCAGAAATTCTGCTTCAAGTCCTTATACATCTTACTGGTGCCCGGGTGGATAGAATAGGGCGAACTGTGAGCTTCCTTCAGAATCGTCTGTTTCAGAACATCGACATCAGGAGCAGTCGGTTACGAAATTTCAAAACTCCATCATCATGAATTACAAATCCGGCTTTCCCTTGATCACTTCATCACGTAACCGAATCATCGGAGGATCATCTGCTGTCGGTTGATTTCTTAGGTTAATGATGAAGTTATTTCCATCATGCACAGTTGTCCTTGGACTCTTTGTAACCATACTTCAATTCCTTCTCGAATAATCTCTCGTTGAAGGCTAAGTTGGGAGGTCAGAGTCTCCAACATCTGAATAGAAACAGACTTGCGGCTGAGTGCGTCGGCCACTACATTCGCTTTGCCTGGATGATACAAAATCTCCAAGTCGTAGTCCTTAATCAGCTCTAACCATCTCCTTTGCCGCATGTTCAACTCTTTCTGACTGAAGATGTATTTGAGACTCTTGTGATCCGTAAAGATCGGCGGTGAGTCCGTCTGAGATAATGCCTCCAGATCTTCAAAGCAAAAACTACTGCCGCTAGCTCCAAATCATGTGTTGGGTAATTAACTTCATAAGGTTTCAGCTGTCGCGACGCGTAAGTGATCACCTTGTCATTCTGCATTAATACGCATCCGAGTCCTTGGTTCGAAGCATCACTGTAAACTATAAATCCTCCTGTTCCCTGTGGAAGTGATAGAATTGGTGCCGTCGTCAATCTCTTCTTCAATTCATCAAAGCTAACCTGACACAACTCATTCCACTCAAACTTTTGAGTTTTCTGCAGGAGTCGAGTAAGTGGGCGGGAAATTTTGGAAAACCCTTCCACGAACCGACGATAATACCCAGCAAGTCCTAAGAAGCTTCGGACTTCTTTCACGTTCTTAGGAGGCTTCCAATCCAAAACCGCTTCAATCTTCTGAGGATCTACTCGGACTAAAATCTATATGATTCGCCTCGACGAAAATGAACAACTAAAAAGAGGAAGGCTCGCTCGCCCTACAAGAGGTCGTCATCTAAACCTGACAGACCTATGCAAGCGATCGCCCCTCCAAGCACAACGTATAACGTCGAAGGTCGTCATCTAACATGGCGATCCGAGGTAGAAAAAGTGCAGCCATGGTCCTGGAGGTCGATGGAACCGACAACTTCGTCCATGCAAGGTTCCTTTGGGCTGAGATCACTCGCCCTTCGTTTAAATACGAGGCGGGCGTAGCCGAAAGACCCTCCAAATAAATCTGTGGACACGCTCGCGCGCCCTCAAAGTACATCATCTAACATGATATATCCGGACAAGGCGACGCGTCCCTACCCCGTCACAACGTATACCGTCGAGGGTCGCCATCTAACATGGCGACCTGAGGTAGAAAAGTGCCAACAAGCCGCGGACGTGGAGTCGAATAAACCGACGACGCCCCGTGCAAGGACTCCTCCAGACTGAGACCGCTCGCCTTTCGTTTAAAAACAAGGCAGGCACAGCCCAACGGAGGACCCTAACAATAAAGTGAGTTGTGGGACATACCTACGGATGGAATGTCCCTCGCACATAAAGACACGGTTGCGGAGGTCGGTCCATCAAACTCAACAACCGTGCACACAGTTATCCTCCCTCAAAGAATCGGCAAAACTCAAGATAGCTCGTCCAACATACTATTTTCGTTCCCTTACTTACACTAAGTAAGCAAAACCAAGGGGCAAAGTGGAGCTATTCCTAAAATGCGATCGGGAGGAAGGGACCATACACGATCGGCTTCGTTCAAACACACACATGACGATCGGTTTTGTTCAAGATATTTACAAGTAAGAATTTTCAAGTGTATCAATACAATCAGATCCATTCAACATTCAAACAGTCGATCGTACAAACAAGGCATCAGGTGCAATTGTGTAAACACTTGTACAAATTCATATGCAAACATTCGAAAGAGACGATCGTACATATAAAGAATGAGATGCGAAGAAGAAGTATTTTATTCTATTCAAAACGATCGTACATACAAGCCCGAAGGCGATACAAGAGAAAACAGAAAATTACAAGCGAAGGAAAACAAAACAATTCCACCATCACTCAGGCCGCCCCCGACTGGCCTTCGCCCCCAGCAGGCGGATCGGCGCGCGCTTCCTCACCGGCCTCAGGATAAATAAGTTTATCGGGAAACGGATACCAACTCAGATCAATCCCTAAGTCGGTGAGATCGAGGATCGGCAGGGAGAAGTCCGGATGCAGGGGATGCTCGAGTACGTAGGCCTTGAAGGTTTCCATCATAGGGCCGACCTCGATCCCTACCTTCTTGGCGGCACAGATAGCGTCGGCGTAGGCCATATAATAGGCGAACTCGCCGACGTATCCCACATTAAGGTAGGGATCGGTCTCGATCTCCTTTAACTGCTCATTCAACCCCGCAGTCGTCTTGTCAGCATCCGCAAGCTCGGCTACCTTGGCGGTCAGTTCACCCTTCGCCTTCTCCAGCTCGCCGTTGAGACGATCCACTGTCGCCTTCAGCCCAGTCACCTCCTCCTGCGAGGCCGCGTGCAACCGACGAGCATCCATCATCTGGTCGCGGAACCGATCGGCCACCTCCTTGGACCGGCCAAGCTCTTGCTTCATCCGGTCGAGGTCTTGTTTGGCCCGTTTGGCCGTCTCAATATATTCCTTATCCATGGCCATGATCCGGTTAGCGAACTCGGCATTCTGGGTCCGAGCGACCTCGAGATCTTGATGGAGGCGAGCATTAGAGGGTCGCCACTCGTAATCCTAAACGGCTTGGGCGGCCATCATCGCCGCCTGGAGGGTCAGGGCGAGCGTCGCCTGCATGGCATCTCCAGATCGCCGACGAGCAATCGCATCGAGGTCGGTCGTCCAGGCCTTAGGAAGAGAGCTGATGGCCCGGGAGACGTACGAAGGGACGTCGAGAGACTGGCCTTGCTCGCCAAAAAATCCAACACCATCGGCGAGGTGTCCGGATTAGCAAGACGGATCCTGCAACACAAACGAAAAAGAAATAAAGGAGTTAGTATACATCCTACACAAATAGCCTAACTCAGAAAGAACAAATCGGTCTTACCTGTTGACCAACTCGGGGTCGCGGCCGAAAAAGGGCTTGCCCCGAGGAGTTTCGGCTTCGGCGATCGCCGCAGTCTTCAGGAAGGCAGCTGATGGCCTGGACCCCTCCGCCATCGGAACAGCAGAGATAGGTGGCGCGGAAACCGGCGGCTCCAAAATGGATACCTCCGCGTCAGCAGTCGGCAGGGACTCCTCTGGCCTCCGCCTCTTGCGGTTGCGCTGGAGCTGTTCTTCCTCCCGAATTTCCGGCTCGACGACCGGCACCGTAGTAGGTCTCACCGCAGGGACAGGACGGGACGTCGTTGCTGGGGCACAACCCGTCTTCTTGCCCTGGTGAAGACAACCCAAAAGACCGGGATTCGACATTGAGATCTCTCTCGGTGGCTCGGCGTAGCGGGGAAAATGGATCTCTGTCAAAGAATAAATTCAGACAAGTTAGACATCTACTTCATCAGACGATCGTCATACAGGAAAGAGGAAGTAAAAATTCATACCTGGAACCTTCAGGTGGCGAGGGAAGCGAAAAAATCGAGCTCCCAACCGATGAAGTTCATGGATGACTGCGCGAACGTCGATGTAGGAGTCCGACAAACCGCGAATTCGCTCCCAGACGATCAAGAAGTCGAAAGGGAGGTCGCCGATCGCTGGAACGAGGGAACCTGCAAAAAGGAAACCAAATTAGATCAGTCCAAGATGTATCCGAACAAAGGGAGAGTTAAAACCCTTACTCGGATTCCTATCCCGAAAACTGGTGGGGATATCCAACTCTTCCTCCGGCTTATCGCTCGATGCTGACCTCCATGCTCCGCCGACCCAGCACCACTTTGCCAGGTCGCCCCGAACCTTGTTCGGCACCCCAAGGACCACCCTACCCATGCGACCCTGGATATGGTAGCCACCGACCGATCCCTTCTGCACGGTCAGCTTGAAAAGATAGTTCATTTCCAGCGCAGAAGGCAGACGGAACAACCGATGACCGCCAAACAATGTCAAGGTGCTGATAATCTGCAGCCAGGCGTTCGACGTCAACTGGAGCGGCGCCACATTCCAGGCGATCAGCAAATACGACACGGCGAACGGCAAGGGAAACCGCAATCCGGCCTCCAGGATCATTTCATTGACAGCAACCATACCCTCGGGAGGCTGGTCGGCACGTTCGTTCTCCGAGGGCACGTGCAATGAAACATCAGAAGGGATGTGGAATTTCTCCCTCCAGCGAATCAAGTCTTTCCTGGTCGCCGAACTCCGGATCTGTCCAAGGGTCCATGAGGAATGGTCCGCGGCCCGGAATGACGTCCGCTTCACGGGCTCATAGGGGTGGGCGGCAGAATATGCTTCGAAGTCAAACTCGGGAGATGGTCCAGCAATCCTCTCCATAAGCTTAGCAAAATCTAAATAGGCGGGGCCGAACACGCTGTTCTGCTCCCAATACAGCCTTACCGCTTCATCCTCATCCACCGGCGAGCCCCTCTACCCCACCACCGCCGCCGATCTCACCGCGTCGGCCTCATTGAAGAGCTCTTCAACCTCCGCAGGTGTTATTCCCGCACGGATGGCCTCAACGGCCGTCTCCATGTTGAGAACCGCGGAGGTTTCTTCCTGGGCAGGCGATGTCGCGGCGGCAGAAGAGCTGCCGACCTCATAAACTTTGGATCCTCCTCCAGACATATTTCGAAGAGTAAAAGGGGAGAGGAAATTTTTGTTCTTACCTAGAAGGGAAGTCGGTCGGCACAAGAATCTTCAAAGAAATTCGGCAGAGTCTTCGTCTAAAAAGAAAGGGCGCATAAAGAGTTGAACTGAAATGGACCTAGCCCTTTTTATAGGCTGGAGCAGGGGCCTCTGCGCAAATAGGCGGAATCCCAGGGGCTGGAGTGCAACCGTCGGGGGGGGGGGGGGGGGGACACATTAAATGCAGCCCTCGAAACCCGCGCACGCGTCGTTTCGAGGGCACGCCAGATGACAAGTCTGACAAAACCGTCGGACTCCCCTAATGATAGCGCGACGCGTGTCCCTGCAACGTTTCAAGAGCCCGCCTCCATTTCTCGCTATTTCCAGCGCATAAGGAGATCGTCCGGATTCGAAATCAGATCGTCCAGGCGACGATCGTCCTTGTCATAAGCAGAAGAGCCAATCGCCAAAAAGGCGATCGCCAACAGTGCCACCTCACCCCATATTTTCAACATCGGAGCGACCTGGGGGGCAATTGTTGTGCGGCGATTTATACGCCTCGATGGCGATCGGCATGATGGTCAGGGGCCAGCCAAAGAAGACAGACGTTGGGCAAGCACCTAGCGATCGGCGTCCAAGGCGATCATCTGTAGGCATCTGGCGATCGCCAATGATATCTGACTGTAGATGATCGTCCCATACCGCATGTGAATCCGACACCCGTCAGAGTCTTCGAAGACCGAATCTCGGACGAAGACCCACGTGCAGATCCACAAAAGGCGCCGCAAGATAAGGCCTTTGACCCCAGCCTGTCACCAACCTCACACCTACCGACAGGCCCGCCGAAAGGTACAAGGTGGGTCCTCCCTAGACAGCGACTCAGGACGCGTGCAGGTTTCCCATTGGCTCGCACAGCTGGCTGCCAGCAACAGCCTCGGACTTTAAGGGAACAGACCCACGTGACGGGACGATCGCCCACCTTATTCTAATAAAGAAAACGGTGGTCGCCCACGATCGCCGGAGAGGACCCAGCAACCTTTTCTCCTATAAATAGGAGGCATCCAACAGTGGCCAAAGAGCAGTGAAAATCGTACAGAGAGACATTCTAAAAACAGTGGATTTGCTGAACAAATACATACACATACACAGTGAAATCCATTGAGGAACAAACTCATTCACATATACAGAACATCAAAAGCAAGAACCCACAGAGCTTCATATCTGGTTCTTCCGGCAATCTTCACGCTCTATTGCTAAGATAACTAGAATCTTTACACTCATTGCAATAGTATTCTAACATTAATATTTGTACTCCAAAGTATTTATATTAATAACATCTCGCGAGAGCATTCAAGCCCGGGACTAACAACCCCGGCAAATCTTGTGTTATTTACTTTCCCACGGAAGTGCTCTCGCATTTGTTTGTTACTCGACCATTCCAGCAATATCATCTCCGGATAATATTTTGGGTAACAACAAATAATAATGGTCGATATATTGTTGGTGGCTTTGGTTAGAAATGACGAACTGAAATCCATTTTTGGTTAGAAATGGTCGATATATTGTTGGTGGCTTTGGTTAGAAATGACGAACTGAAATCCATTTTTGCATTTGTGTACCCTCTTAAGAAAATTCAATCAGTTCTTGAGGGAAAATTGATGATAATCGAAGAGGGGCTAAAATTGCTCTTCAACGTAATCTGTGGCTCCAAAATCATTAAGATTTCATCGAGGCGGTGCAACTCACCAGTCCTTCTGGGTATTGAGGACGATGTGGTATTTATGCTACCGATATTTGTTATTTACTTGTACTACAAAAAAAACTATTTTTATTGATGGCAATTCCCGCCAGCAAAAATGGCATATTCCGTTGGTAAAAGCGGTTACCGATGGTGTTGCTGACGACACGATGTTGTTGATAAAAACTTCGATGGTAAACATCTTGACGGAAAATGCCACCATCGCTGATTTACCGACGGCTTACCAACGTCTCGTCCCTCGACAAATATGTCATTGTAAAAATTCGTGAACGGTTTTACCAACGACAACGACCGTTGGTAATTTACCGGTGGCACGGTGCTGTTGGTAAAATCTGCTGGATACAATCATAATTACCGACGGCAATGTGCCGTCAGTAAATTCAAAATGCGTTAAAGCTTGTTGGTCCGGGCCGGGCCGAAGTCTGGTCGGGGCTCGAACAAGGTCGGGTTGGGGCTCGGCCGATGTGGGGTCGGGGCTGTATGTGTAACACCCTAAAGATATTCAGGGAATATTACAGTGCCGTGGACCCCTACATGGGACCCACCAGGCAAATTAAGAAATGCCACTGGTCTAACTATCTTGGTTAGCGAGAAAACACACATCACCAGAATGAAAATAAATTAAACGCCCGGTATAACCGGCAAAAAAGACATCAGTGACAATCATAAATAACATATAATAATACAAACCATAATCCCAGTAGAAATGCCTAAGTACTTGCGAGTACTTTCTATAAGTTTACAAGTTTAAAGAAAAACAACCGCATAAAAAAGGACAACAGAAATAAAGAGACTCAATTGCACACGTCATCAACCCTGGCCATCATCCTCGTACTGCTCCAGTGCCCGATCGTCCGGCTGAACATAACCTAAAATTCATAACAAGACCCGAAACGGGTCCCCAAAAGGGGTTAGCAATTACGCTAGTACAAGTAACCAAATGAACAACTTACATCTTACACATTTAGTCAATGCATGCAATCATGAAAATCACAGTTCAAAAGCACTCATTTCCGGAAACGCCAATACTCGAAACACATTTATAAAAATGCACCACAATTAACCGTCAATCCACGCCTCTGTGGACCCCTACCGAGACCCCATCGGATCTAACCCGTAGTGGTTAGAAGCCAAGCTCTTCGATCCACGCCTCTGTGGACCCCTACCGAGACCCCGTCGGATCTAACCTGTAGTGAGCATACACACACCCATCACTCATGCAATACTATCATGTTAAGAGTGTAAGTTCATTAAGGATACTTGCCTCGATTATCACGACGAAAAGACGGAATGAAACAATCGCGGTTGCGAGAAACTGGACACACCGAACCTAGACGATTCGTCAAACACCATTACAACCAATTCGACAAGAATAACAATAACGGAAGACACCCGAGATCCCACCTACGATTCATGTAAGTTCGTACAAAACAACGACGAGGACGGATCGCAACCGAACCCTCTCGGTTTCAAAATAACACGAAACTTACCATGATCCCGTAGGGAAAACAAGAATACCACCAAGATTAATCATATACATCATGGATTAATCAACAATATGGAACAAATCGGGAAAAAACTCAAAAACCCCCAAATTTCTCAAAATAGGGTTCTAGGATATTACCTTGGATTAAGGACGGAGAAAGAGGATTAAGATGATGATAAACTTCACTTGGGACACAACAATCGATCTATCAATGAACTCCACAGACAACACTCGAAAATCGCTCAAATATCTCCTCGGAACACTGCTCTCGGACGAAGTGAGAAAAAGATGAGGAATGGCGAAATGAAGGTCAACTCAGGTTTATAAAACCTGCTCACGTGTTACGTACGTTAACATACTGATGTTAACGTACGCTATGACCATTACGTACGTAATACTCATGTGATAACGTATGTAATAGCCCGGCAGAACAATCTGCCCAATCTGCTGTGGCCGATAGCGTACGCTACACTATCCAGTTTAGCGTACGCTATAAAGAACTTACGTACGTAACTGCCCCGCGTTAACGTACGTAAGGGTTGGGCAAAAACTGGACAGAACCCTTGCCCAAAACGCTGAAGGCCATAGCGTACGTTAACACTAAGGTATAATGTACGTTATGCAGGTAACGATAGCGCACGTAAGGAAGCATGCAGAACGTACGTTATGCATGCACCAGTTCAATACTGCTGAAAGCAGTTAACTGCTCCGGGCGGTACGAAGCCGAGACGCAACATAAGGACAGAACCCAAAAACGCGGCTACAAAATATTCAAGACGACGAAGCTAAGTGCTTAAGGAAAATACAATTCTGACTACTGGGGAATCCGAAATACGACAATAGAAGATAAAATTCCCTAAACTTATAGGAAATTACGAAACGGCCCAAACGTCCGAAAATCACGATATGACGTCGGATTAATAAACCGAAACTCACAACACGAACAACTCAACCATACGAACTCGTATAACCAAAGAAACTACGAAATCGAACGAGTTTTACGAGAATCGAACGTACATGCGACAGCACATAACATAAAACGAGATTACATAAAAACATCTCCGAAACTCGTCCAAATGGAAAAACTCCAAGAATAAAATAGATTCAAAACGTCGAAACGGTTACAAGCGAGTCGCTAAAACAAAAAATACACAAAAATAGAAATACCGAAAAAAAGAAAAATGTGGATATTACATTCTACCCCTCTAAAAATAAGTTTTATCTCGCAACTTAAGAAACAAACAACTCGGGGTATCTAGCACGCATGTTATCCTCGGTTTCACAAGTTGCCTCCTCGACACCGTACCTCGACCACTGCACCTTGGCCAAAGGAATGGTCTTATGCCTCAGTCGTTTCTCGCGGTGCTCCAAAATCTTCAAGGGACGCCCATCGAAGGTAATATCCTCGGCGATATCAATCTCACCATAGTCGATGACGTGACTATGATCCAGAACATATTTCCTTAGCTGGGAAACATGGAAAATGCTATGACCGTGACTCAAGGCCGGAGGCAACGCCAAACGGTATGTCAACTTGCCGACTCTCTCTAGAATCTCAATGGGCCCAATAAATCTCGGACAAAACTTTCCCTTTTTCCCGAAGCGGAAAACTCCCTCGTCGGCGACACCTTTAGCAAAACGTGGTCTCCCACCTCGAATTCCAAAGGTCGACGACGAACGTCAGCATAAAATTTCTGTTGACTCTGAGCAGTCAACATCCTCTACCAAATTAATTCCACCTTCCGCCTCGTCTCCATAGCGATATCCGGTCTCGTTCCAGCAAATCGGCGATCGACATCGCCGCCCATAAAGCGCCTCATACGGTGACATTCGAATCGACGCGTGCCAACTATTGTTGTATGTGAACTCGATCAACGGCAAATGCTCCTCCCAATCACTGCTCCAATCGAGAGCACAAGCACGCAACATATCCTCAAATGTCTAGATAGTGCGCTCCGACTGCCCATCCGTCTGAGGATGAAAAAAAGTGCTCAGACGCAAACGAGTACCCAACGCCTTATGTACTGCCTGCCAAAAGTACGATACAAAACGGCCATCCCGATCAGAAACGATAGACTTTGGAGTACCGTGAAGCCTCATAATCTGTGCAATAAACACACGAGCTAACTTCTCCGGACCCCAAGTATCCTTGATGCCCAGAAAATAGGCCGACTTGGTCAGACGATCCACAATCACCCAGACCATATTCATTCCAGACTTCGATCTTGGCAAGCTCGTGATGAAGTCCATCGAAATATCTTCCCATTTCCATTCCAGAACGAGAAGCGACTGTAATAACCCGGCCGGTCGCTGATGTTCGATTTTGACCTGCTGATAAGTCAAACATCTCGCTACAAACCGTACGAACTCCTCCTTCATGTCGTTCCACCAAAAGTTCCTCCTTAGGTCCTTGTACATCTTACTCGAACCCGGATGAACCGAGTAAGGCGTAGCATGGGCCTCGCGCAAAATACTCTGCCTCAATTCCGAGTCGTTCGGTACACAAATCCGACTCTGGAATCTCAACACACCATCCTCGTTGATCACAAACCCAGGAGACTTTCCCTTAGGAATATTCTCTCGGAATTGAGCAATCATCGGATCTTCCAACTGCTTTAGTTTAATTTCATCGATCAGCGACGACGAAATCTCCAAAGCGCAAAGCTGCCCGACATCTCCTGGCAATAAAATCTCCATACTCAGCTCGATCAAATATCGTTGAAGCTCAGATTGAGACGTAAGTATCTCAAGCGTCCGCAACGTAACGGGTTTCCGACTCAAGGCGTCGGCCACGACATTCGCTTTGCCTGGATGATAAAGGATTTCGAGGACATAATCCTTAATCAACTCCAACCACCTCCTGTACCTCATATTCAACTCCCGCTGAGTAAATATGTACTTCAGACTTTTATGATCGGTAAAAATCTGACATGTAGAGCCAAAAAGATAGTGACGCCAAATCTTGAGCGCAAAAACAACTGCCGCTAACTCCAAATCATGAGTAAGGTAGTTAAGATCATACGACCTCAACTGTATCGATGCAAATGCAATAGTCTTGTCGTGCTGCATCAACACGCACCCAAGACCCTGACCCGAAGCATCGCTATAAACAGCAAAACTCTCGTTGCCACACGGCAACGCTAGGATTGGCGCTGAAGTCAAACACCTCTTCAGCTCCTCAAAACTCGACTGTCTTTCGTCATTCCAGATGAACTTCTCGGATTTCTGAAGCAACAGTGTAAGTGGCCGAGCCAGTTTCGAGAACCCCTCAACGAACCTACGATAGTTGCCATCCAAACCCAAGAAACTACGGACCTCCTTCACATTCTTAGGCGGTGCCCAATCCAACACTCCCTCAATCTTCTGTGGATCCACATGGACTCCCTCGGCTGAAATCACGTGACCTAGAAACATCACCTCCTTCAGCCAGAACTTACATTTCGAGAACTTCACAGAGAGTCGCTCGGTCCTCAAAATGTCTAACACCACACGCAGATGATGCGCATGCTCCTCCTCGTTCTTCGAATAGATAAGGATGTCGTCAATGAAGACGATGACAAACTTATCCAAATACTCTATGAAAACTTTGTTCATCAACTGCATGAACACTGCCGGTGCGTTGGTTAGCCCAAAGGGCATAACCACAAACTCATAATGTCTGAATCTCGTCCGAAAAGCTGTTTTCGGAACATCGGACTCCTACACCCGAAGCTGATAGTACCCCGATCTCAAGTCGATCTTCGAGAATACCGCAGCTCCCTCCAACTGATCAAACAAGTCATCAATCCTCGGCAAGGGATACTTGTTCTTGATGGTCACCTTGTTTAGCCCGCGGTAGTCGATACATAAACGCAGTGAACCATCCTTCTTCCGCACAAACAGAACCGGCAAGGCGAAGCGCTCGGTCGAATATACCCTGACTCAAGAAGCTCACTCAACTGCTTCTTCGACTCAGCCATCTCTGAAGGTGCCATGCGATACGGCACCTTCGAAATCGGATCCGCACCCGGCTCTAACTCGATAGCGAACTCAACCTCACGGTCCGGTGGCAACCCCGGTAACTCGTCAGGAAATACATCAGGGAACTCACTGACGACCGGAATCGATGAAAACTCGACCCCACTCTTCCCCGCCTTCAAGGCGTAACACCAATAACCAGTACACCCATTCCGCAGGAGTCTCATCGCCTTCAAGGCTTTAATCACGAACTTCTGGTTTCTCTTTCGCCCCGCAAAAGAGTGCTCGGTGCTATCCTCGGCTAACGTGGTGATGATTCTCGTGCGGTGATTCATGATCGCACCATGCCGCTCGTGCCAATCATCCCCGAGAATCAAATCCTCACCCTCAATACTCACAACAATAAGATTAGAGAGCCAAGCCCTCTCACAAATAAACACAGAACAGTCTCGGACCTCCTGATCACCAACGATCCTATCACCGCTAGGAAGCTTAACGATGAAAGGCTCACAAGGCGTCAAACAGTCGAGACTCAAACGGCGCACACACTCCAGAGAGATGAATGAATGTGTAGCACCCGAATCAAAAAGCACACTGATAGGATGAGACTGAATATGAACGGTACCTGTGGCCACGGTGGCGGCTGGATCATCGGCCCTCTTCATCTCATAAACACGCGGATGGGCGGAGCCGACAATGGAAGCTCCCCCTCTACCGGGCTGACCCCGACCTCTTCCTCGACTGGCACTCGGCGGAGACTGAGAAGCAAACAACCCTTGGTTCACACTTGGTTCCAATATATAAATTTGCTACTAATGTAAAAATAAATGTTAGCATCTAAGATGTTGTTAGATCCATTTCGATGTATAATTATCATTTATTTATAATTTTACTAATTTAAAATATTAATGGTTTTTTTTCCACACACGCACACGAGGGGGATCGTCCCCTGTCCTGAGTACCCCCAAGAGGCTCGACCTCACCCCGATCTAGTCATTAGCGAACATGGAAGTGTTTGGTAAATTGTTTTTGCTTGCGGTTCTTCAAAATAAAATACAAAAGAATATTTAAAAGCAAAAGTATATTTAAACTACTCTATATGGAGAAGTTAGAAACTGCTTTTGTGCTTCTTCTATTGAAGTTTGCAAACACCCTCAAATTTTCGGTTTGAAAATTTCTTTGCATTCATGTTAGTAGTTAGTTGCTTTTTTTTTTCTTTTTTTTTTTGAAAATGAGTTAGTTGCTTATTTTATAAAACTTTGTGGATATGAAGAATGATTATACACTATTGTTTTGAGATATTATGATTGAGTTTTACTCCTTTTCTTTCGTCATAAATGTCGTTTTATTTTCTTTTTCACGTTAACTTTTGATCGTAGATTATCTCTTAAAATATAATAACTAAAAAATCTAAAAATATATATTATGAAGATAATTGTTTTAATACGAATCTGTCAATATGTTTTTCATAAATTTTTTATAATTATTTTTATTAGATAATTAATAGTCAAAGTCCAACCTAAAAAATAAAACGACACATAATATAAAGTATAGGGAGTATGTTGGGTCATGTTTCTGTTAACTATGTTTTTTTAAGTCAAGTTGGGATCTAGGGGCGGAATCTTCAAACTGGGAACTGTAGCATTGAATTGAACCAAATCAAAAAAGTAAGGTTCAGTAGGGTTCTTAGTATTGAAGTGCACATTTTTATAGTTCTTAGTATTAAATCATGTTTTTCAGTTCTTAGTATCAATATTTATAACTATTTAGTTCGTGATAGTTGTTAGAGGTATGTTGTGGTTCCTCGACAAACTAATTTTATGGAAGCGATGGAAATCATTATATGATAAATTCATAGCATTTTTCATGTTTCTTGGTATTTTCTAATGATTTTACGATTCTAATGGTTCTAACAATCCTCGAAGAACAGTTGGAACAGTTTTTGATCGGCTACTAATGATTTTGATGGTTCTAACAGCTACTCGAAGAAATGGTGGAATCCCAAAACACTAGAACGGGATCGCTTCTACTTATGGTTCCTCAAAAGATACCAAAAGAATTGAATTGTTATGGTTCGTTTGGTAGCCATGTCAGGATATGGCATGTCAGGATATGGCATGTTAGGATATGACACTACACCATAGATTGGCTATAGCAACCAGATTTCAAAAATTTCATCAGAAAACGTTGCTATTGATAGACCAGCTCGGATATATTGCAATGCATTTATAAAGTGTTACAATTGAAGCGAAAAAGTTGGAAATAGTGTAAAATTTACATTCTATTGCAACAATTTAAGAATTCGTTGCCGTACATAGCAATTTGGGGCCCAAAATTTAGGCGGGTACTAAGAAAATTGAGCGGGCTTCTGAAATATTTTGCAAATAAAACCAACATTAAAAAAAGCTTAATAATCGCTGTTGCTGGGCGATTTACACACACACTAGGTGCGATTTACACACACTAGAATTTCTTCCTCTCGATCGACCCAGATTTTAGTATCATCCTCCGATTCTAGATTTCCTCCATCGCGATTTCAGCCGCTCTTCCTCTTCACGGCGGCGCCCACTGATTACAATAGTTGTACTGTCTGTACCGCAGCGTAGATTGTTCGCATCAATGGCGAATCGACGCTTTGAATCTCTATACCGTTATTGACCGTATTCAGTTTGGGTTACTGAAGCCCTTTATTACGGGCTTGCCAAGCTTTGGGTTACTGAAGCCCACACCTATTCAAAGTTGATATGTAATTATTCAATTACTTATATTTTGCAAGTTTTTTTCATGTTTCAAGAATTGAAGATTTGTTGATTGTTTTCCTTGTCCAAAGGCTGCTTGTATACCATTGGTGTTGATCGTCGTGATATATGCGAGAGCGCTATTATCGGGTTCTACGGAAAGGTGAGTTTTAATCTAAGGTAACCTTGTTTTATTTTTCTTGTAACTCGAGTATCCTCTCTTATGGAAGTTGGAAGATGCACTTCTTTTGTTAGGATTAGTTAATTTTGTTCGCCAAGTGATATGCGAGGACAACCAATATACCGTGAAAAGATATTTTTAGATTGTTTTTGTGACAGATGAGTCTTGTGAGTTGTGGGATTGATTTTATTTTGTTTACCCTACATCGCCGCTTTGCCCTCCCAAAGATTGGAGAGGTCATTATACCGCCAAAGAATAGACCACCATCGTGGTCCAAATTCTTACTCCAACAAGGGAGTTGGCTACTCACTAAGCGTTTTTCTTGTGAAGTTACTTATGCTCGTTTTATGTTGATTTTCCGCGATTTCTTTAATTACGTATTCTGTTTCGTGTTTCGTAGGTTAGATTTTGTTGCTAAGTTTTGATTTCATTTTACAACGAACTATTCGATCGCAACATTAAGTGCCTAGATGTGGAAGCCGATGTTATCTCCGGCCTATGCGTAAATTTAACAAGGTAATGAGTTGAGAGAGATTCTAAAAGTTTTGTTGGAGTTGTTCTAGGACTCGTGTGAATGCAAATGGCACCGAACACCGAAACCGAGATTCAAAGAGCAAGTTCTTTGAGACATTGAGATGCTATTGATCGCGGTGTGTGGTGGGGTGGGGGTTGTGAAACAAAAAGAAGCGAAACCAAGTTATAAGCGAGATTGCATAATCATAAGCATCACCTTTCTTCATCGTAATTTTGCTTAGGTCTTGTATGGCATGGCCGCATGACAATCACGGGGATAAGTTTTGGGCCTAAGAATAGTTGCATATGGAGAGAACTTCGACCCCAAATTCAATAGATATAGCCTATAGGTAACCAGATTCTACTGGAACCATGTCTCAGATGACCCAATATATAATATATTGGCTTAGATTTGAGTTATATCTAGGTAAAAACAAATTGTATACTGATTTGTGAAATGTAATTTGTGTTTTTCAGTTGAACGTCTCTCTTATACCTCTCCCTGTTAAACGAATTTGTATATAGTTAGTATATACTGTTATGCATTTTAATTCATTAGTTATACTACAATCCTATCTTCATAGAGTTCATTTTTACATTTTTCTATTCTATCTTCTCATCTTTTAAGTGTAAGAAATTGTTGACTCACTTAATTATAAGAACTTGGGAAGTGGCATAATTAGCCCTCTTTATAAGTATATAAATCAAATGTATGTTTAAGAAAGAAATCGTTGGTGTAGAACTGACTTCATAAATCTGTTAATTTATTTACTTATTCCAAGTCGTTATCACATGTAAAGACTTTTATAGTATATTTTTATTACTCAATCCATTGGCGTTCATCTGCTATATGTGTTCGATCATGCTCTTGCAATCGGTGCTTGTTGCTTTACGTAATCGATAAAAGTTTAGTGTGTGCCACGCTAGCCCCAATGGGAACAGATAAAGAAAGTTGGTATTTGAATGTAAACTATGACCAGCTGGGTGGCACTCTCGGATCTCAGTCAACAACTCCGCCGCTCGTTACAAGGTGTTCTTCAACCGAAAATTTAGATTTTCTTAGTTCATTGTCATTATATTGTTTTGATTGCTTCCTAGTTTCGTTATGTCTTTTTCTCTTTTCATAATAAAATATCCATTTTTTGGACTTGGAGTTGACTATTTACAATATTTACGGGCTACTTTGTTTCGATGCATTATTCATGCCACACAAAGATCTTTGCAACAATATGTGATGAAAAGTTATACATTACGGGTGGAAGTCGCAATGGTAGATATTTATCGATTTTAGTCTTGCTTATTCTTCTTAGGGTTAATCATAAAAGTTCTTCTCAACCCTCAAAAAAATTTCTCTATTGCTTTCGGGTTTTGATCTTAGAAGTTGGACATGGTATCACACGAGATGTTTTACGTATATACGGTCATTTACTAGATTGTACAACTCATTCTTGTCATTGGTGGAGCTTCGAATCAAGATATCGAGGCCGTCTTCTTTGGTATGATATTTCTTTCAAAAGACGAAAGGTTTCATTATTCGTTGAAGAAGTATTTTGTAAACACTTGGAAAAAAAAGTGATCGTGAGCTTCTTCTTGATTTTCCCCCTCAAGTCTTGCTTTTGATTTAACTTTTGAAGTTATTCAACTTTTAGCTTCGTTTACAAACATGGGCAACTTGTAATTCGCTTCAACGATTGTGTGAGTTGAATTATTAACGTGGTTTGGTATCTATTTGCAGCATTAAGACACGAAGCGAAGAGTCCGGCTGTTATAAACTACTTTTAGGCCGGGTTTTACATTAATTTCATCGTCTCTCCCGTTCGATCACTTCTTTTCTTTTTCTATTTTTTCTTTTTCGTTTACCGATTACCGTTTTGTAAAGTGGTGTAGCTAAGCATATTCCTTTCTATTGTTGTTATCAGGAAAGTTGGCTGAACCAAGTGAAGGAAATGCAACTGCATTGTGAAAGCGGTCTCCGTAATAGTTTGTGTAATGCTTCACAAGAGTCGGATGCAACGGGAAATTTCTCAAGGTAAAAGAATATCAATATAGAGTATCACAAGGCGTTGTTTTGATTTTGTCGAGGGCAATTATATCTCTTTGAAGCCATTGCATTATTTAATCTACTTTGTGATGAGCTAACTTTTTTTTTTCTAATTTCAGATTGGGAGAAGTCCATAATGATTCAGAGAAGGATTTAGATGTGCTACTACTTCTATTGAGGACGGAGATGAGACGGATGAAGATGAAGATAGATGAAGATGAAGATGAAGAGGAAGAGGAATAGGAATAGGAAGAGGAAGAAGAGCCATGACTCATGTTTATATAATGTTTAACTAAGATATTGGTCTATGTATTACTAAGTTAGATTGTGTGTCACTTGAACTTAGTTATTTTGCTTCAACTTGGTCATTTTCCTAAACTTAGTCTGAGTGAATTTATTGATGTTGGAACAATGATAATATTGCTCGGTTGGATTGATGTTACGATATACTAATTGAAATAAATCTAATGGTCATGCCAGTTTTTTTATTTAGCATTGCAATAGAAGCTTAAATGTTGCCATATATGTCATATTCATTAATAAAATTAGATTGCATTTGATTCTAAATACGTTGCAATTGGGCATATATATGTTGCCTTAGGGTTGCCTGAATTCATGTATTGCAACAATTAACACAAAAAAATCGTTGCAAAAAAATGTTGCCATAGGTAGTCCAAGATATTGCAATGGTGTTAAACATGTTGCTATAGCCGTTAAATCGTTGCCATATACTATATTTGCAACGATAATATGCCGTTGCAATATGGTACCAAATTTGTTGCCATAAGGGCCCTATGGCAACCAGAGCAAAGGGCACGCTTGATTTTTGCATAATCGTTGCAATAGGCCCTATTGCAATGAATTTAGGGCATATTGCAACGTATTTTACACGTTGTTGTATGCAATCTATGGTGTAGTGTGAGAAGATAGTTAAAACAGATATATTATTTTGTTGTTTGGTAGGAAAATGATAAAATTACTGTTCTTCTTAGATAACATGTAAAATTACATTTTTGTCCTTATCAATTACAAACCGCGTCCCAAGCATTTCGTGAAAAAACAAATCCCGGACTCCATCCTAAACGACGCCGCTCTGAACGCCGCCATCTCCTTCCTCCCGGCCAACTACAGCTTCGGGATCCACAAGATCATCTATAGAGCGAAAGCTTCTTGAAGAGATGATAAAACCAGTAGTTTCGTCATGGCGGGGACGATCCAATTTTTCTGGCTTGGGGCGGCGACGAGGTGGGGGAGGATTCTGGTTTGGGGCGGCGACGCGGTGGGGGAGGCTTCTGGTTTGGGCGGCAACACGGTAGGGGGAGGCGACGCGGAAGGAAGAGAGAGAGGGTGAATGGGAAGGAAGAGAGAGGGGGTAAAATTGGCAGCAAAATTACTGTTTGAGCAGGTTATTGTAACCCACCATTTTGGTGGGTTACATTCTATACACCCAAACAGTGAATAGACACGGGCCGGAGCTTAAACGCGGGCTTTCAAGATATGTAATATAGGCTACCAAACGCTTGTTTCGGCCGGTTAATATAACTAACCTGCCGAAACATGCCTACCAAACAGGCCCTTAAGATACCTAATTTAGCAAGGAATTAGCCAGTCCTAAGATTAGCTTGCGTCATGTTTTTGTTTAAAATAGTTAGGTTAAGTTAAATAATGATATATTTGTTGTTATGTTTAAATAGCCGGGTTATATTTTTTCATACATTTCTATAATTAGTTTTATTAAATAATTAATGGTCAATGCTCAACCTAAAAAAATAAAACGACAATATACTATAAAACATAGGGAGTATGTTGGGTCATGTTTCTCTTAAATATGTTTATTTAAGTTAAGTTGTGATCCAAGGGCGGAATCTTAGAATTGGGAACTAGATAATTGAATTGAACCAAACCAAAAAAGGCAGGTTCAATACGGTTCTTAGTATTGAAGTGCATATTTTATAGTTCTTAGTATTAAAATCATGCCTTTTCAATTCTTAGTATCAAAATGAATATTTATAACTATTTGGTTCTTGATAGTTGTTAAAGGTAAGTTGTGGTTCCTCGACAAACTAATTTTATGGAAGCGATGGAAATCGTTATATAATAAATTCATAGCATATTTCATGGTTCGTGGTATTTTCTAATGATTTTACGATTCTAATGGTTCTAACAATCCTCGAAGAACAGTTTCTGTCCGGCTACTAATGATTTTGATGGTTCTAACAGTTACTCAAAGAATCGGTGGAACCAAAATACTAGAACTGAACCGCTTCTACTTATTCCTCAAAAGATACCAAAAAAAATTGAATTGTTAAGATCCCTAATTTAGCAATGAATGAGCCGGTCCCAGCATTAGTTTGCGTCATGTTTTTGTTACAAGTCCCCACGAGGACAACTATGTCTAAATGTGGATGCCAGGTGGGACAATAATAATGGTCGATATAATGTTGGTGGCTTTGGTTAGAAATGACGAACTGAAATCCATTTTTGGTTATAAATGGTCGATATATTGTTGGTGGCTTTGGTTAGAAATGACGAACTGAAATCCATTTTTGCATTTGGGTACCCTCTTGAGAAAATTCAATCAGTTCTTGAGGGAAAATTAATTATAATCGAAGAGGGGCTAAAATTGCTCTTCAACGTAATCTCTGGCTCCAAAATTATTAAGATTTCATCGAGGCGGTGGTACCGGCTAAATTATTAAGATTTCATTTACCGGCGGCACGGTGCCGTTGGTAAAATCTGCAGGATACAATCAGAATTACCGACGGCAATGTGCCGTCAGTAAATTCAAAATGCGTTAAAGCTTGTTGGTCCGGGCCGGGCCGAAGTCTGGTCGGGGCTCGAACAAGGTCGGGTTGGGGCTCGGCCGATGTGGGGTCGGGGCTGTATGGACCAACTCTCGGGACAGGGACTGAATCAAGCTCGCAATGGCCCAATCAACTCACGTTTATTGTCTTCATTCAATGTTACATAACTCAGCAAGGTGTTGGTTTATAAACTTATGAATATTATGCTATTTTTTCGATGTGGAATAAATTTGTTTCAGAAATTATCAAACTGGCCGTCGGTAATGCCGTCGGAAAATGCCGCTGGTAATGCCGTCCGTAAATTCTGAAATATAAAAGACAAGAAAAAATTATTTACCAACGGCAACCGTGTCGTCGGTAATTCTGCCTTCTCTAATGTTGTTGGTAAATTTGATTGTAAAATTCGCGCCAACATCCCGCCACCGTGTCGTCGCTAAATTCGTCACTAAATTTAGTTAATTGATGTCATCGGTAATCCGTGGTATTTTAGGTATTTACCAACAGCAGAGCGGCTGTCGATAATTTTTCGTTGGTAAAACCAGTCTTTTTGTAGTGTTGCTAGAATATTTAATTTAATTATGCTCTATTGTAACCAATAAGTAAATAGAGTAGCTCATGAATAGGCTAGTTTTTCTTTTTTTATCACTTCTTCATTGGCTTGGAAGATCAGCTATAAAGCAGTGACAGTGCGGGGATATAATGGATATCTTCTTCCTGTTTTTTAAATGACGATATGTTGGGATACGCCATGAATACAGGAGTATATGGATTTGTGGACTTACTAAAACCATATAAAAATGGGTTTTTATATAATTTATGTCAAAGTAAATATACATGTGTGTCTTAATCTACAGGTTAATGGGCTTCTCTGAGTTAGTGTAGGGCTAGGTCTGTTAGAATATTCCAAAACATGTAATCTCTCCCCATTTAAAGGGACCCTATCAATGAGAATATACAAATCTTCTGCCCTAATTATTGTCTTACTTGTTTTTACTTCAACACGTTATCATCACGTACTCTACCAACAGAGCAAGAAAAATTCGGCCAAAAATTCAGAAAATTCCGAAAAAATTTTTTTTGAAAAATCTTAGCCGTCATCTTCTTCCACCTTCAGCAGGTCCGTCGTCCCCTGCTCATCCCAGACCTCGATTCTGATGTCTGCCAACCCGCCACTGGCCATCAACCCTAAACTCAGATCCAGTCCACCGCCGATCTAGATCAGATCGGACGCCTTCTTCCCCCGCGCGACTACCAGCGCTCCAGTCGTCGCCTGCTCGTCTTCTGAAAACCCTAGTCGTTTCCTGCTCTAACGCGACTCGTCCTCTGGCTCCTGCTCTGACGTGACTCATCCCTTGCCCGCTCGACTCCAGCCCAGATCGGTCGTCTTCAACGCGAGAGCTGTACCTGGTCCCCTACCCGCTCGACTTTCAACTCACGCCACGGCCCGGCCAAGCGACCCGCCAGCCGCCTTGATTTGTAACGACCGATTCTTGTCGGCCGACCCTAGATTTAATCAAATTACTTTTTTTCTCTACACCAATCGCGAAGCAAGGTACATAAGACGAACCCTACTGTTTGTTTGTGGATTACGTTATATGCTTTTATTTGATTTAATAGCATAACATGATTTATAAATTGATTTAATTATGTCTAATTATATCAAATAAATTTATTAACCACTTGAATTAAATTATTTAGTTCATGCTCTTAGTTTAATAATTAATCATAATTGCGCCATAAGATACCTATTTGACTGCATAATGTGTATCTAGTTATATCACAAAGGAATTATATGTTTATATACGTAATTATATATATATATATATATTTATAATTTGCATGCATATATAGATATGACATGCAATTAGGCTACATTCCTAATCTAGATGACTGTATTTCTACTACTCATAATACCATGATAACGAAACTTCATGTGTATCGCATCGAAACCATGACCATATCTTGTTTCTAAAATAAAATAATCCCATTATTGAATAATTTATCATGGATGAACTCATGATTATTTGAAACTTATTCATTTCCTCATCTAGTATAGATGGCTGATCCGACTCGTCTGAAATTCGACAACCTGGACTCGGAAGGACTTGAGTACCATCGATGGGTATCCGACGTCGAGGCCACTTTTGTCGCTAAGGACTATAGCGCAATGCTCCTTGATCCTATGGCCAACGGACCGTCTGATAAGGTGAAAGCGAGTGCGTTAATGTTCCTTATGTGGCACATCGACCCTAGCCTAAGGTGGGAGTATCTTCAGTTGAAATCCCCCAAAGAACTGTGGGATGCCCTTAAAGGCCGTTTCGGGAATATACATAATACCTTACTTCCTGAGTTGACCGTGCAGTGGAATGAAATCCGCTTGCTTGATTATAAAGGCATGCCTCAACTTATGTGGAAAGGAAATCACAGAGGACGACATGATCCAGAAAACGCGTTCCACGTTTCCTACTTCACCATCGGTACTAGCGAACCAGTATCGACTGGAGTACGATAACAAGCATATCACCACCTTTAGTAAGCTAATCAACCTCCTTCAGGTGGCTGAAAGGCATAATGATGTGTTGGTGAACAACAATGCCAGACCAGCCGGGACAAAGCAAATTTCCGAGGCTAATTTTGGCAAAATGAAATGCAGAAGGCAACCCGACGAATAGGGTACTGGACGCGTTAATCCTAAACCACATGGAACGAAACTGCATGGTGGTAGGGGACGTGGCGGTCGTAGACATGGTCGAGGTCGTGGAGGCTCTTCCAGTGGAGAAAGAAAAGATAATGCTCCCGGATTGCTAGGCCATGGGACCAAGCAGCAAGTACCTCCTAGGACTCCTACTCCCACAGAAAGAGTACACGATGCCCTATGCTTTCGCTCTGGAATGACTGGCCATTGGTTCAGAAATTGCCACACAAGCAAGCACGTCACAACTGCATACAAGAAATGTAGAGAGACCAAATCAGAGGCTCAATATATGGAGGAAAATGATTACGACGTTCCTCCCAATGTCAATTTCACAGTCACCGATTGTCATAATAATACATATGAGTCAGAGTCATTAGGTGCTCCACTCTATGACTAATTTATGTTTATGTTTCGGTTGACATTTTTCGTATTTTGGATGTTTTTGCCTTAAACGATTCTATTCAATAAAAGTGTGATGAATTTTGGTTTTTGAACAAGATATTATTGTTGCTTATGTTATAAATGTGATGGAAGTGATTCCTCCACAACATTATTTGACCATCCACAATAATTTATTTGAATGGACCATTTTACCCTTTTGACCTTTTTGTACAATTTTCAATTAACCCTCTCTCTAAAAGGAACGCCCTCTTCTTCCTTGAAAACCCTAATCTCACAAACCTCTGTTATCAAAATAGACGCATTCTTCCCACTTTCAACCCAGGTTCTACGATTCAGGTTCTACAATTCATCTCGAATGTCTGTAAGCGCCCCAAAAATGCTTCTCTATGATCTCTCTCAAACCCTCTTTCGTTTCTTCATTTCTGGGAAAACAATCGATGGGTTTTTTAATCCTTCACCCATCAATTTCGATTTCTTTTGTGTCTGGGTTTTTTAGTTGTTAATTTGTATATGAGTTTTTTACTTATTAATTTGTGTATGATTTTTTTAAAAATTGATTTCATTTGTGTAAGGGTTTTTTAATTGTTAATTTGTGTATGGATTTTTTACTTGTTAATTTGTGTATGGGTTTTTTACTTGTTAATTTTTTATTTGGCAGACGAACTCAACAACTTCAATGACTCAAAGTGAAGAAGATTATCTAGCTAGCTCAAAATTTGAATCATGTGATGAATTATTAAAGAGTGTTCGAGAGTTTTATTATTCTAAAGGATACGTGTTATCTATTCGCGCTTCAAGAAAAGACAAACATGTGATTTTGCAATGTGACCGAGGGGGTTCTTATCGAGAACGTATTTCAAGTGAACGAAGAAAAAACACTTCTTCTCGTTTGATCAATTGCCCCTTTTCAGATTGTAGGCCAAAAGGGAAGTGATGGTGCTTGGTACATTAAGGTAAAAGAGTTGACACATAACCATGAGCCGTCTATGGACCTATCCGGGCATCCATTGTTTCGTCGATTACCAGCTGAGAACATAAATAGTGTTAAAGAAATGACGAAGGCTGGAATACCCCCGAGACAATTCTTTCATCCTTGCGACAACAAAATCAAAACCTACCGGTAATCTCTAGAACTATATACAACTTGAAGAGAAAATTTCGTAGGGATAATTTAGGAAATCGGTCTATGATCAATGCCTTATTCGAGGATCTTGTGAAAGGTGGTTTTACATATGATATTTCACATAACCCAGAGGGACGTATATCTCGTTTATTCATTGCACACCCTTTGTCGATTAAATTGACCAAAGTCTTTTCCAATATCTTTGTGATGGATTGCACCTACAAAACCAATAAATATAACATGTCACTCCTTGATATCATTGGTGTTTCATGCTTCAATACCTCCTTTTATTCTGGGTTTGTATTCTTGGAAAAAGAGGATGAAGAAAATTATATTTGGGCATTAACTACGTTTAAGGAGATTATTGGACATGATAATCAACCTTGTGTTATTATGTCTGATAGAGAATTGGCGTTGATGAATGGCATAAGAAACGTATTTCATACGACAATAAATCTTTTGTGTGTTTGGCATATTGAAAAGAACGTGTTGGCAAATTGCAAGAAGTATTTTGAACGTGCCGAGGAGTTTGATATTTTTATATCAGGGTGGAATAATGTTGTATATTCGACAACGGAAGCTCTCTTTGAGGAAAACTGGCGTGAATTTGAGTTGCTTTATAAAGAGAAGAAAGATGCACTTGAGTACATTAAGAACATATGGTTTCCTTGGAAAGAAAAGTTTGTTACTGCTTGGACCGATAAATACTTATATTTTGGTAATCGATCTTCATCAAGAGCTGAAGGTGCTCATGCGAAACTTAAGCTATATTTGCAAGTTTCTACCGGAGATTTTCATGAGGTCAAAGAGAATATTAGTCTTGCAGTTGAGCATGAATTTAATGAGATTTGAGTGAAACTCTCAAGTGAGAGAATTCAAGTTCATCACAATTTCAATATGCCGTATTTTAGAGAGCTTCACTCCCATGTATCTCATTTTGCCTTGCAGGAGATATATAAGGAATATGGAAAAATAAAAGATGGTAATATATATAAATGCATGTATATTTAATATGACATTTATTGTTTATAAACCTTTATTAATTATTTGCTCTTTGTAGGTAGTATGACTCCTTGTACAGGTCACTTTATGGCAACTGCGGGTCTTCCATGTGCTCACAAGATAAAATACTGGCAAGGAACGACTCTCCCGTTGGATTTAATCCATCCACATGGAAGATTGACACATTATCCCTAAAATTACAAGATGATTTGTATGATGAATGTACCGATAGACTTGATGAGGTACTTAATGAATTGCGTTCAACATACCAAACGTGGCCATTAACCAGGAAAAAACATGTTGTTTCCGTGATTACTAAACTCGTGAACGAATTCGATGTCCTTTTTGAGCCCGTGATTCAACGACCAAAAGGAAAACCAAAATCAAAAAAGAAAAGAGGAATAACTTCCACGAGACGAGATACTTCGAGATTTGAGTTGGTGGAATCATCACAAAGACACAATTCTTCAAGTTCTAATTGTGTGCTCCAAAGAAACAATGAAGGGGATGAAGAAAGCAACTTTATCGATTTAAATGTATTTCCAAACTTTTCAGATGACTATACATCTTTTGAGTTGAATGATTAAGTTCAGGTGAACTTTTCATTTTCGAACGTTATTTTGTTTTTTATTTTGGGTTGTAATTTGTTTTCGTTTTGGAACGTTATTTCATTTTGGAACGTGATTACGTTGGTAGTGTACTATTTTTAAAATTTAAAAAAATTGGAACATGAAAATTGATGAGTAAAAAATAAAAAATTTAAATCTTAGAAGTAGAAAAAATAGATGAATAAAAAGTTAAGGAAAATAAATGAAAGGTCTAATAGGTAGAAGGGGTTAATTGAAAATTGTACCAAAAGGTAAGAAGGGTAAAATGGTCCATTTCAAAATAAATTGTTGTGAATGGTCAAATAATATTGTGGATGGATCACTTCCCCTATTGGCTATATTCTACGTCTTGAATATTGCTCCTTGTGCTTGAGTTTGTAAGTTCATTAGTTTCTCCACTTTACGTAGGAATGAATCGTGGGGAACTTGAATGCTTGGTAGATAGTGGGACTACCCATACTATACTTATAAATAGGTTATTATTCATCGAACTAATAGCCTATCGCACATCGGTGACCATGATGATTGGATCATCTCAGCTCATTCAAGGACCCGGTTCTTGATGCCTAACGGCACGGCTTTTACCGTCACTGACGCTCTATATGCACCAAGAGCGACCCGAACATTACTAAGCTTCAAGGATATACGTAGCAATGGTTTTCACATTGAAATACATTGTGAGAATGGAATAGAATTTCTCTATATCACCTCTAATGAATGTGGACGAAAATGCATCTTAGAAAAACTTTCGAGTCAATAGAGTGGACTTTACCTCACTATGATTAGGATTGTTGAATCCTATGCAATTACCCAAAACGAAATTTGGGATGCTGACTCGTACTGGATTTGGCACGATAGATGAGGACATCCAGGTCGTGACATGATGATTCGCATCCTTAAGAATACGCACGAACATCCTTTCTTTCGCATACAAAGTAGAAAGGGACAACAACCCAACATAACGAACTTTGCCGGTGTTCCCCACACCAAGTCGTCTAAAGTACCGGAGACATCATCCCATTCTACAAACTTGACTTTGTCAAATGCAGATCGTCAATTCTGCAAAGCCTGCTCTTTAGCCAAAGTAGGAGCGAGACCTTCATACGCTAAAGATGCAATTGAGAACATTCCATTCTTACATAGGATTCAAGGTGATATTTGTGGACCTATTCAACCAGAATGCGGGTTATTCAGATATTTTATGGTTCTGGTTGACGCTTCGACATGTTGGTCACATGTCGCCTACTGTCCACTCGAAATGCTGCTTTTTCAAAGCTTCTAGCACAGTTATCCGTCTAAGGGCTCACCAGCCTGACCACCTTATTCGGTCAATAAGACTCGATAATGCTGGTGAGTTCACATCTAAAGTATTTGATGAATACGGCATGTCGATCGGGATCGACGTAGATCATACCGCCCCTCACGTGCATACACAAAGCGGTTTCGCAGAGTAAACCATCATACGAATTCAGATGGTGGCCCGAGCATTGGTTATGCACACCAATTTACCTGTTTTTGCCTGGGGATATGCAGTCTTGCATGCAGCTTTACTTATTCGTTTCCAACCCACAGCTAACCAACCATTTTCTGCATACCAGTTGGTAACTCGATATGAGCCTGACATTTCACATTTGCGAATATTGGTTGTGCAGCTTGTGTGCCAATTGCGCCCCCACAACGCAATAAAATGGGTCCACAGAGACGTTTAGGTATTTATGTTGGATACGAATCCCCAACAATTATCCACTACTTAGAACCTTCGACATGCGATCTATTTACCGCTCGATTTGAAAATTGTCACTTTGATGAGACAACCTTCCCGTCATTAGGGGGAGGGGAGAAGACGAACTTTCTCCAGAAATGATAGGAATTGTTGTGGTCGGTTCCTATCTGTCTCATTTTGATCCCCGAACTTCGCTATGTGGTAGTGAAGTGAAAAGAATTCTCGATCTTCAGAACGTAGCAGATTCGATGCCTAATGTGTTTACTGATATCGCAAAAGTGACGAGATCACACATACCTGTTGCAAACGTGCCTGCAAGGTTAGAAGTCCCCATAAAGGGGTGCAACACCGACGAACTGAGTGCTGCTGCCGCACCTGGTGGCGGTGCGCGCCGTGGCTCCCCAAAGGAAACGGGGAAGACCACTTGGTTGATTGACACCCGCCCAAGGAAGCAAAAGGTCGGTGAGGCACATAATAATCCCCTAAACATCAATGAGGGGAATCCTTCCCACGAGATTGTTTATGACTTTAGCTATGTCCATGAATCATTTCCCGGGGATGCCCCGAGGTCTGATTCAAGCTCAGAGAACAAATAAATCTCCTTGTATGATAGTGTGTGCGATCTAGTTGATAGGTGGACAACTCGCATTGATGATGTGTTCGCTTACGCTGTCGCTCATGACATCTTGAAGAATGACGATATCGAACCACGCTCCGTGGCTGAATGCCAACGTAAAGCGAATTTCCCCAAATGGAAAGAAGCAATCCAGGTAGAACTTGATTCTATGACAAAACGCCAAGTATTTGGCCCGGTAGTGCTAACCCCGCCAAGTGCAAAGCCTGTTGGACATAAATGGGTTTTTTTCAGAAAGCGAAATGAGAAGAAATAGGTCCTTCGGTATAAGGCTCGACTTGTCGCCCAAGGCTTCTCACAACGCCCTGAAATTGACTATGAGGAGACGTATTCTCACGTAATGGATGTGATAACATTCCGTTACTTAATTAGCTTAGTAGTTTCCGAAGGACTAGAAATAAAGCTATTCGATGTGGTTACTGTGTATCTCTACGGGGATCTTAATAGAGATATATACATGAAAGTGCCTGATGGCATTTCACTACCCAAGTCAAGTGACTCTAGACCACATAGTGCGTATTCAGTTCGATTGAAATGCTCATTTTACGGATTAAAACAATCCGGTCGGATGTGGTATACCCGCCTAAGTGACTACTTGATTGAAAGGGGATATAAGAACGACGAACTGTGTCCCTGCGTGTTTATTAAGAAAACAAGTTCTGGATTAGCGATTGTAGCTGTATATGTCGACGATATGAACATAATCGGTACTCTTGACGAGTAAGGTAAACCACCAGCTATCTAAAATCCAAATTTGAGATAAAATATCTGGGGAAAACTCGGTTTTGTCTAGGTATTGAGCTAGAACACCGAGCTTGTGGAATCCTCATCCACCAGTCTGCCTATGTCCAAAAGATACTCAGGCGTTTCAATATGGACAAGGCACACCCGGTTAGCACCCCCACGATCGGACGTAGTCTGGATTTGGAAAAAGATCCATTTCGTCCAAAGCAATGCGATGAAGAGATTTTGGGAGCTGAAATTCCCTACTTAAGTGCAATTGACGCATTATTGTACTTAGCTCAATGTACTCGACCTGATATTGCTTTCTCACTGAACTTGTTGGCAAGATATAATTCTGAGCCCACGCAACGTCACTGGACCGGTATCAAGAACATCTTTCGATACCTGAAAAGAACCATTGACTTGCGACTTTTCTTTCCGTACAAGGGTAACGAAACTGCCAATGATTGCGCAATCACTAAAGCAATTGTGAATGCCTATATTACTACCCCGACGAATGTGTTGGTAGGTTATGCTGATGTTAGGTATCTTTCAGACCACTATTACGAAAAAAGAATTTAACATCGGTTTTTTATACAATTCACATCGGTTTTAAAACCGATGTCGTATCCACCGATGTAAAATTCACATCGGTTTTTAAAACCGATGTAAATATGTTATTTCACATCGGTTCTTATTAAAACCGGTGTTGATATAGTCATTCACATCGGTTTTCAACCGATGTTAAAATTTATAATTCACATCGGTTTCTTTAAGAACCGATGTTAATTTTGTCATTCACATCAGTTTCTTTAAGAACCGATGTTAAATTGTTTTTTTTTTCAGCTCTGCACTGCACTCCCAAATATACCAAATCCACCTGTATAAAATTGCGCCAAATCTACACCAACATATTTTATCTAAAAAACTTCAAGCATCAACATCTCAAATGAAAATCAATCCCAACATAATTTTGAAGCAATGAATGTATTGTCAACTCTGAAGCAAAAACATACATCTTGTATTAAATTTCAATTTGTTCACAACAAACATTATCAACTAACTACAAAACAAAAATATACGTCCTTATAAAAGTTCTGAAAGCTTTAACTTCATGATCTGACCATATCAGGCCTCGACGAATGATGACTTATACAGAGAGTATATGGCACAAAGGGACAACAACCATTGATTCTTCTCCTTACTTTTCAACATCGATCACTTCTTCTCCTTCCCTACTCACGAGCGATATGACTGATCAAAGGTGTTTCTGATATGCTGGCAAACAAACATTAGATCCTGGCACGAATCTACTAACACCTCCCGTGCTGTGTCGCCTAAAACCAGAATACACAAAACACACTTTGATTAAGAAGCTACGAAAATGGATCTTAGTTGCTTAGTCAGATTATGAGCAAATCCGATAACCCTTCATTTTTCACGACCTGTAGATTTTTACAAGAAGCAGTAGATGCTTTACTTCGAATTTGACTCTAAAACAATAGAAGTGGGATATTTACAAAAATACGTAACAAGTTAATAAAAGTGGCCATATGCTTTTTGTTTGTCACCAGAATGATGAAGACTATCCTCACTGTACCAACACGAGTCTTTTCTACCAATACGTCGATGTTTTCGGGATTTGTATTCATTGTCATGTGGCAGTTGATCTACAGATATATTGTGTATTATTGGTTTATTCATGTTGAGATATTGATTGTGTAATCCCACGGACAGAATTTGACACAGATTGGATTATTTCCACACTTATGAGTTATGATGATGTTTTGAGGATTGTCGGTATTTTTGGAATACAATAGAGATGGTTGTTGTTGAATTTATTTCGTCATTCGAGGATGCGAAATGTGGATTATGGTAAGGATTGGATTATTATGGATTGGTAAGGTTATAACGGTAAGATTACGTTGGTAGTATTCTTACAGTATTATTACATTGGTATGTAATTATTTATGATGATGTGATCGGTATCATTATTGAGTATTGTGGCTGACCCCGTCGTGGGCTTTATTTTTTTAGGTACTCGGAGATCGAGCTAGTAGCGGTCGTGAAGGGATGAGCTTCCCGATGTGATACTGGTGGTGGCATGTTCTTGAGTATTTATTTCTGGTTGTTTTATTTCCGCTGCAAATGTGTATTTTGAACTATATTTATCCGCTGCGTGTGTATATTTCAAAATGGCTTTCGGTATCTTTATCCGCTGCGTGTGTGTATTTTTAATGGCCCTTTTGGCACTTAGCGAACTTGGGTTATTTCGTTAAACCTTTTCCTAAACTATTTTATCGGTACGTTTAAGCGGTGTCTTAACGTACATTTTGAACTATCGAGATTTGGCATTTCGCCTTGTATTTCCAAATGGTATTTTATGACGGTATTTCAAAATTATGCTTTTGAAAATATTTGAGTATTTAAGATATTACCGTCGTCGGCCTTTTGGCGCTTTTGAATTGGTTTTGTAAACGGTTTTTAGCACAGTGGGTTCGTAGCAGGACCCACTGTAATATCCCGGTTGGTTTTGGGGGTGTTACAGAAGATGGTATCGGAGATTGGGTTTTATGAAACCCAGGCGTGTGTGTTATGTGGCTCTACCGGTACGGTAGTAGCGTGGCTTTTGAAAATGAGTTTTCTGACTTTTGAGTCGAACCGATTTTTGGAGTTTCCAAAATTTTTGAGATTCTTTTCAAACTGCTATGTGTGATATTGGTGTGTGTTGATTGTTTTGAGACTTCGTATGGGAGTCGTGTGCTAGTATCACGGGAGATCATCGGCTTCACGCACCTGTAAGTATATCGTTTTGGTTGTTCGCTTGTGGCGACGCTTGATTGTTTTTGTGATGAGTTGGAAAATTTTGGATTTATCTGTTGTTGGTGACTGGTTGCAAGTTTCGAGGACGAAACTTATTTTAAGGGGGGTAGTATGTAATACCCGAATTTTCAGTATAAATTTTTCGCGTTATTTTATCTGAGATATACTGTATAGTTTGGTATCTATACAGTATGGATAAAATAAATTGAGAAACGAGACGATTATCTTGGTGTGATTATCGTTTTGATTGTGAGATATATTAGGATATGTTGTATGAGGTTGAACAGATTTGGATATCAGGTATACCGTATGAGAATATTTTTGGATTCAGTATGTGTATTCAGTATGCAGTATGTTTGTATTTTGTACGTCGAGACGTCGGACAGGAACAGTTGGATTTTTGGCTAAGTATAAAAGCCATTACGTACGTTAAGCCTTGGAGATTACGTACGTAAAATGTGTTAGCTTACGTACGTTATATAGTGTACATAACGTCGTAACAAGAGGAATCGGGCAGTGGGGCCCGTGGTCGGCGGCTTTGGCGCAGATGTGGGACAGTGAGTCAGCGGACGGAGTTACGTCGTTATACGGGGTGTATTACGTGCGTGTCAGTATTATCTTGTAGCAAGTCAACGTCGTATTACGACGCAGCGGATTAAGTGTTACGTGCGTTACGGAGTAGCCGGTCGAGTCGTGGCGAGATGACTGGATGGCCGAGCATGGCCGGTCGTGACTCGTTGGAATGGCCGAGCATGGTCGGCGGTGATTCGTGGGGGTGGCGATCACGGTCGCGGTGACTTCGGCCGAGGCTAGGGCGGCCGATTACGTCGTAAGGCATTGGCGATTCTGGCCGTAAGGGCGATTACGTCGTAAGCCAGTGCCGATTCGTGCGTAAGGGTTCCGGATTTGGGCGATGGCGAGCCATGGCGATTCGTCGTAAGGCGGTGGCGATTACGTGCGTAACGTGCCGGCAGTCCGCCTATTTAAAGGCACAGACCGAGTCATCCGGCATTTTCATGTTTTCTCTTCGTTTTTGGCGATTTCTTCATCAAAGTGGATGGATTTGAGTAATATCATCATCTAGCAACATGTTTTGGAAGTTGGAATCATGGATTAACATCATCTTCCACCCGGATCGAAGGTAAGAACACCTAAACACTTGGTTTTGGATATTTTTGAAGTTTCTTGATGTCTTGACCGATTTGATTCGTTCTAACTCAGATTATTGATGGAATCTTGTTGTATTCTTGAGATTATTCGTTATTCTTGAAGTTTTGTGGAAAGAATTCGAGTATTCCTTTGAATAATCGATTGAATTGGACTATGCCTTCAAAGTGTTCGATGAAATGTCTCAATGAGTAGAACTTGGAAAATTCTACACGTTTTCGTATGAATGGTGATGGAAATGATATTGTTGTGATAATTCTTGGTAATTATGGGAATTTTGTTAAAGGAAGATAATGAATTGGTGATCAAATGCCTTGATTATGTCGTTATGATTATGGAATCGTAGTATTCTCGATGTTCTTGGTGGTTTGTTGCGATTCATGATGTTATGAGAAGTATATATGTTTAAGGACATGATTATATACACCTTGAATTGTGAATAAGGATTGTTTAGATGTTAGGACACATCGGATTATGTCGTATTGGAGATTTTGAATATGATTTCGGAATTAGTTGTGTTCTTAAGGAACTCTTGGATTATATGAATTGTTGAACATGTTTAAGAGGTGTTGGTGTTTTGAATATGAATATGGAATATTCACATTTAGAACTAAGTTATGTATTTGGTACAATATTCGTATAGGAATACGAATATGATTTCGGATTTGATAAGTTTATGATTCACTCTTGAGTTTGAGAATTCATAAGTATTTAACAAGTGTTCAATTCGGATAATGGAATTATTTGAAACCCTTGGAATATGGTTATCTATAATGTTGAATTAATCGGATCGTCCGGATTGGTGATGATAATCGATAATTGGATTTTATTATGATTATACAAGGAGGAAACTTGTAGTTGTTTTTAAGATTGAATTTGGAATCGGTAATGTTAGACCCTTGTTGGTTTAAATAGATTATGGATATGATATTCGGATTGTGGAATCGTATTGTGGTTTTGAATTCGTGATCGATTGATTTGGGTTGTTTGGATTTGTATTTAATCGGGATATTGTAGAACCGTTGTTGATCGGTTATTGATTGTTATTTGTGATCATCGAGTTACGGCTTGTATTGTGGATATGGGTTCGTATTTGTTGAGTTGGATTATTTGGTATTATGTATATGATCGAGGTTTCGTTGAACCGTTGAGTTTGTTGGTTGAGTATGTCGGTTATTGATTTTTATCGAATGTGTGTTAATCGGTTATTGCAATAGGTTGATATGTTTTGATCGTGGATTATGACCGTTGTGTTGCGGTTGAAGTCGAAGAGTTCGTAGATTGCTTTTGGTCGGGGCTAAGGAGCTCGTAGACAAAGGCAATGGATATTGGTAACGGCTTCGTGGTATCGGTATCGAGGCAAGTTTATACTTGTTCAGTTTATAATATTTGATAAATGGTTTCGTTTTCATTTCATTTATAATTCATATAGCAATGTTGTTAGAAAGGTAAATTGTTGGTTAATGAGTTGTCTATCGTGCTCTGGTTTGTATTGAATCATAAGGTATATGATTTAATTGTGTTCAAGGAAGACGTGAGTTATCTTTGGTCAAGGATATAGAATATCGGATATCGAGGGTAGTTATCGTGTCGATATTGATGTCGGGATGGTGGTTTGTTGGTATAAATGGACTATACCTATTTCGGGATTATTCGTATAACTGTGTATTCGTTCAGGGATGTTGTTCGTGGAAAGGATGTTGTCTCCGACTTTGAGGTATTTTATGTATTGTTTAGTTATGAGATAATTATTATGTTGAGTTGTTGTATATGTTGAGGTTTCGTGTAACGAGTTTCATATCGGTTATTCGTTGAGGGATGTTGATCCCGGAATTTGTTATCTTGAGATCGTAGATCGTGTTGGTCATTCATTTGGGGATGATGATCCCAGGATTGCTGTTTTGGATATTGATTAGTCGTGTCGACTTTTCATTGTCAGTCTGTTGTTGTTCACTTCGGTGAGTCTTTTGATCCTTATTGGATATGTGTTTCTTTGAGTTTCGTTGTCATGTTGCATCGTGACATATCTGGAGTCATATCTGCGTTCCGATTGGATATTGTGTAGGATTTTTAGCCGGGCACATATATAGTCATGCGTGAATATTTTCCGTGAAAGGCTGTGCACACGAGACGTAGTTCGTTGAGGCTAATTAGGTACATTGTCCCACGTATATCCTGGATTCCGTATACGGGGTGGACATGTGCACTGACACATATTCGGATCGGGCGTACTATGACGTCCATCTTTGAGCCATATTGTTTGGTCGTTCATCCTCCATTTATGGTTGGGTATGTTCGACGGTTTGTGACTGGTTGTTCATACGCCCGAGGGGTATGTTCGACAGTCAGAGTTATTCCTTGAGATCCATTATTGTTGATCATTTGGAGTCTACCTTGTTGAGGGTATTCTCGGTTATTGTTGGTCTTTTGTTGATCATTTGGAGTCTACCTTGTTGAGGGTATTCTCAGTTATAGTTGATCCTTTGTTGATCGTGTTTGGAGTTTACCTTGTTGAGGGTACTCTCAGTCATCGTTGATCCTTCGTTGGTCGTATTGGAGTTATCATGTCGATGATATTCTCAGTTGATTTATCGGTTGATCTGGTTATTGATCGTATGAGCATTCAGACTGCACGTCGATGTTTTCGGGATTTGTATTCATTGTCATGTGGCAGTTGATCTACAGATATATTGTGTATTATTGGTTTATTCATGTTGAGATATTGATTGTGTAATCCCACGGACAGGATTTGACACAGATTGGATTATTTCCACACTTATGAGTTATGATGATGTTTTGAGGATTGTCGGTATTTTTGGAATACAATAGAGATGGTTGTTGTTGAATTTATTTCGTCATTCGAGGATGCGAAATGTGGATTATGGTAAGGATTGGATTATTATGGATTGGTAAGGTTATAACGGTAAGATTACGTTGGTAGTATTCTTACAGTATTATTACATTGGTATGTAATTATTTATGATGATGTGATCGGTATCATTATTGAGTATTGTGGCTGACCCCGTCGTGGGCTTTATTTTTTTAGGTACTCGGAGATCGAGCTAGTAGCGGTCGTGAAGGGATGAGCTTCCCGATGTGATACTGGTGGTGGCATGTTCTTGAGTATTTATTTCTGGTTGTTTTATTTCCGCTGCAAATGTGTATTTTGAACTATATTTATCCGCTGCGTGTGTATATTTCAAAATGGCTTTCGGTATCTTTATCCGCTGCGTGTGTGTATTTTTAATGGCCCTTTTGGCACTTAGCGAACTTGGGTTATTTCGTTAAACCTTTTCCTAAACTATTTTATCGGTACGTTTAAGCGGTGTCTTAACGTACATTTTGAACTATCGAGATTTGGCATTTCGCCTTGTATTTCCAAATGGTATTTTATGACGGTATTTCAAAATTATGCTTTTGAAAATATTTGAGTATTTAAGATATTACCGTCGTCGGCCTTTTGGCGCTTTTGAATTGGTTTTGTAAACGGTTTTTAGCCTGGTGGGTTCCGGCGCGGGACCCACGGCGCTGTAATATCCCGGTTGGTTTTGGGGGTGTTACAGTAAACGTCAGAATAAATTACAATTACACCACCGCCTTATTTTTTACATCGATTTTCTTAAAAACGATGTAAATTGGACGATGTTGAAACCTCCTTTTATAGTAGTGGACCCACATAAAGTTCGATCCCAAATGTATTCACAGTTGGGGACACTGTTATATCTTGGAGATCAACTAAGCAAGCCTTTATTGCTACCTCCTCGAATCACGCTGAGATTATCGCTCTACACGAGGTAACAGCCGGCTAAGTAATGTCACTTATGCGCCCACATACATATACGAATATAATGCCGATTGCATTGAACAGATGAAGCTTGGGTATATCAAGGGGGATATTACGAAGCATATCTCTCCAAAGTTTTTCTACAATCAGCAACAACAGGCTCTCCTCAATATCCAGGTTAAGCAAGTGAAGTCTGAGGAGAATGCGGCTGATTTATTCACTAAATCATTGCCCAAGGCCGTATTTGAAAAACATGTGAGAAACATCGGAATGCGTAGGATTTCCGAACTCCCAAGATCGAAGTAAGGATCGGATGGGAGGGTGAGGTATAACGAATTTTACCCACCAATATAGTACTCTTTTCTTTGACCAACGTTTATTTTGTCTCAATGAGTTTTGTTACTTGGCAAAGTTTTTAACGAGGCAACATCACATGCACTATTTTTCAGATTCCTTGATTGACGAACTAATCAGGGGGAGATGTAGACTTGAGGGGGAGTCTTACATCCACGTCGCAAGTTACACTCTTTTCCTTAACCAAGGATTCTTTTTTTTCCCACTAGGTTTTTATCACTTGGAAAGGTTTTTAACGAGGTAACTAGACATTTAGCGTATTGATCGACGAACTGATCACGTTCTTGAGCACATTGATCGACGAAATGATCAATAGAGGTTTTGACTTAACAAAATTAGCGTAACCTATATGTCTGGATGTTGTACTCTTTTTCCTACGATCAAGGAATTTTTCCCATGTGGCTTTTGCTTGACGAGGTTTTAACGAGGCAACTTGACATGAGTTGAAGACTCGGAACAAGGGGGAGTGTTAAAGTAAATACACATGTGTGCCTTAGTCTATAGACTAATGAGCTTCTCTCAGTTAGTGTAGGGCTAGGCCTGTTAGAATGTTTCAGAATATGTAATCTCTCCCTATGTAAAGGGACCCTATCAATGAGAATATACACATCTTCCGCCCTTATTCTTGTCCTACTTGCTTTTACTTCAACAATTTAAGGTATTTTTAATAAGTATTTATAAACAAAGACCTAAAGGTTATGAATCAAAACTAAAATCCTAAAATACAGCTTTTGGCTTATCTTTATTTTTCACAATCTTTTTTATTTTCTTCTCTCTCTTCCTCTACGATCATCAGATTTATGAACTGGTTGAATGATATTTCTGAAATATCGAATAATTTTTAAAAAAATGAGATTTTAGTGAATGACTAATTAAAGTTATATGGTTATATACTTGCACTCATGATCCCAGCACTAACCTCGTTGCGGGAAAAATAAATTAAAGGATGATCTTTTGAAAGTTCAAAACGAACTTAAGGTTTTAACGAACAAGTTTTCTTACAGAAATGACAAATTTGAACAAATGTTTTCCGTTCAAAAATTTTCATTAAATAAACAGGGGTTAGGATTCAAACTGAATAATAAAACTAAATTCTTAAATTTTAAAATATCCCAATGTGAGAAATATTTAAAACTTGGGCATCACATTTCGATTTGCAAAAGCTCAATACGGACGATCAAAATTAAAAAAGTTCGGATTCCAAAAGGGACCATTATACCGAATATCGTATACGTTTCAAAATAAAAACTAACTCTCGGTTGGATACCAAAAAATCACAATTAATATATTTCCATCAATTGGTATTTTCATAATTTATATTTTTAACAATTGGTATTTACCTCAGGTGGAGTTAATTTTAAAATGGGGAGATCTATTTTTCAGGGGGGGTTTTACCCGTTAATTGTCATACTTAATTGTACCAATTTTTTTTTAAAATTTATTATGCACTTTTTGATTATGACAAAAAGGGGGAGAAAGTGTCGAGAAAATGATGGGAGAAGGAGAATATGAGTCATGGAAGAATGACGAGAAAAATAAAATATAATACCGATCATGAAAAGGGAGAGAAAATACGAGTCATGGAAGAATGACGAGAAAAATAAAATATAATACCGATCATGAAAGGGGAGAAAAGACGAAGGAGAAGAAAATCGAGAAAACGAATAAGAAAGTTGAAAAAGAAAAAAAAAATGAGAAGGAGTCGAAAAGGAAAAAAAGATGGGGAGAAGAAAACTAACAAAACGGACAAAGTCGAAAACTTTGATCTGTAAATTGTTTATATTTTTGCAGGTATAAAATCACATCGATGATTGTTGTTTCGGTATCATCAAAAAGGGGGAGATTGTTGGAATATTCTATTCCACATAATCATAAATTCGTTTTGATGGTGAGTTGTTAATGATGCTAATGATGAGTTGATGATGTTATCGATCAACGAAAACAACAATGGGTCAAAGCAAAACAACAAAGAAGTCGAAGACGCTCGAATCGGTCAAAAAAGCAAAGCAATTAAAATTAACGAAGCTAACGTACGTAATGGTCTAGGACTAACGTACGTAAAGTTATATATTTAATGTACGTAAGACGGAGGCTTAACGTACGTAATGAGATTTGAATATGAATTCAAATATTGGAACCGTTGAATGGACAAATGACGTCATGGAGTAGATCAGCATGCAACAGATACATTGAAGATAACGTACGTAATACGTATAATGATAACGTACGTAAAGACGACCACAGAAGCATCTGGACTGATTTACATGAAGCATAACGTACGTAACGAAGAAACGTTAACGTACGTAATACAGCTAACGTAGTAATGTTTTACAGATAACGTACGTAATACATGATGCGGAGTCTAACGGCTAGTTGAGGCTTTGGAGCCTATAAATACCACTTCTAATGGTATTCAACATACATCAACACCAAGCAAAGTCTATACTCTTGATATATTGTTATATTCATCTTTGTTGTTGTATTTGTGCTTAATTGATAGATGTTTGACACGAGAACATACACGAGAGGAAAATACGGATTGTAGATTGATTCGGTGTTATTAAGATTGTTGATCCGGCATTATTAGAATCATATCTAAATACAAGAGATGTTTGTCTAGTACCAAAAGAAAGCTAGATAGGTTGTTTCCTTGTCCAATAGAAAAGGAAAACGGTTTATCTTGGACCGACATAAAGACAAGAGTGTAATGGTTTATCTTGGACCGATAGAAGACGAGATTGTAACGGTTTACCTCAGACCGATAGAAGACAAGGCGGAAAAGTTGATCTTGAGCCTATAGAGAAAGATACGGAGAGAGGACGTAGGCACGTTTGGTCGAACCTCTATGAATCTTGTGTCATTTACTTTCCATAAGTTAATTACGCTTCTGCAATGCAAAAGAATTTGAAAACTCTACTCTGCGATATTATCCATCATTATAAGTGGAGTGCCAATTTTCCAACAATTGGTATCTGAGCGGGTTTCCATAAAAAATCGGCTTAACATCCGAGGAGATAAGAAGATCCAATGGCATTCCAATTTGCACCGGTCGAAGGTCTTGCCTTAAATCGACCTCCATTTTTCGATGGATCTAATTTTATGACGTGGAAGAAGAAAATGTCTATTTTTATTCGAGCCTACGACATCGAGCTTTGGAAAGTTATTTGCCTAGGTCCGAAAATTCCTATAAAATCGAACGGCTCTCTAAAAAACTTCAAAGATTATAATGATAAAGCTTGGAAGAACGACCATTATAATTGCAAAGCAACACAATTATTATATTGTGCTTTAAATCTGAATGAACACAACCGGATATCATCATGTGATAGTGCCAAAGAGATTTGGAAGATGCTTGAGGTAACTCATGAAGGAACATCACAAGTCAAGGAGACAAAGATCACTATGCTCCTCCACGACTACGAGCTATTTATGATGAAAAGTAACGAGTCCATTGTAATATCCGGTATTTTTCTTTCCCTTGTATTTCACTTTTGGTATATTTCTCGGTCATAGTGACCCTCATGTATCTTTCAGTATGTCCTTCCTGTCAATTATTGATTTGTATTCTCGTTTTTGTTCGTTGTTTCAACTTTCCTCACATGAGTTCGACTTTGTTAGATCACCATTAATTTTTGGTGACTCCAAAAATTATAAATCTTTGCAATATTATAGAACATCGAGTTAGCTTTCCAATGGTTCAAACGGTGAGTCAATCGGAGTCCGGACGAGAGAGTTATGGTCGTTTCAGTTTTTGGCCGAGCACTCCCAGGAGCCTTTCGGCCGATAGGGGGGCCGATAGACTCTACTGCCGGCACCCTGTATGGGTATCGGTTGGGCCTATCGGCCGATAGGCCGGCCGATATGTAAATTTCTTCACCTTCGAACTTCCAGTAGACTTTCGGCCGATAAGGGGGGTCGATAGACCCTACTGCCGGCATTCCGTTTGGCTATCGGTTGGGCCTATCGGCCGATAGGCCGGCCGATAGGTTCTGCTGCGTTACCCTATAAATGTGTTGTCTTGAGCGAGCGGCTCATTTTTCTTCCCCAATTTGCACAGATCGCGAGAGAGAGACATAGAGGGAGAGAGAGTTCTTCATCCGGGTCGATTTTCATCATTTCTTTTCGGTTGTGAGGCTCGGATAATCAATCTAACGCGTGTTCTACGGATCTTGACACTTGAATCACTCAAGGTAATATCTCTTGAAACCCTACCTTTTTGGATAATTGGGGATTTTGGGGTTTTGTCCGATTCTTTCCGTTTCGTTGATGGATTCATGATGAATATGATTATTCTTGTTAGTATCTTTAGTTTCCTACGGATTCATGGATATTTTGTGGATTTTACGGAATCGAGAGGGTTTGGTTGTGGTCCGCCCTCGTTGTTATTTTGGTATGAATATACATGAATCGTAGGCGGGTTTCCGGGTGTATTCCATTTCCGTAATCGTCTAGAGTTGGTTGTGATTGTGTTGTTCGAATCGTTAGGTTCATTTCGCGGTTCCTTGCGGTCGTGTTCAACTCTTCCGTTCCGTTCGTGTCATCGTCTAATTGATCGAGGCAAGTATCCTTATGAACTTACAATCTTGACGTAGTAGTTTTGTATGAGAAATTGTGTGTGTGTGTATGCTCACTACGGGTTAGACTCGACGGGGTCTCGGTAGGGTTCCACGAAGGCGTGGACCGCGAGCTTGCTTTTAACCAGCATGGGTTAGATCCGACGGGGTCTCGGCAGGGATCCACGAAGCTGTGGGTCCGCGGTTAATTGTGGTGCATTTTTACAAATGTGGTTTGGTCATTAGCATTTCCGGAAATGAGCGTTTTGGAAACTATGATTTCTTGATGGCATGCATTACTATATGTGTAAGATGTAAAATGTTCATTTGGCTACTTGTACTAGCGTAATTGCTAACCCCTCTGGGGACCCGTTTTGGGGAAATTCGTTTTATGAATTTCAGGTCAGGTTCATCGGGACGAGCGGGCGCTGGACCAGTACACGGATGATGGCCACGCGTGATGATTGTGCATTAGAGATTTCTTAATGTCTCTTTGTCTTTTCATCTTTTATGACTTTTGAACTAATAGCTGTACTCGAGTACTTAAGAGTTCTTGTTCGTCCAGATTGTATTGTTGTGTTTATGTTGTGTTGGATGATGATGTTATATTGGCCAGGTTGAGCGGGTGGATTGTTCATTTTGCGTCTTCATGACGTGGTGTTATTTTATCGTTTACGTGAGTCGTTGTGTGTGATGTTGTTCGGCTGGTGGGTCCCATATAGGGATTCACGGCGTAATATACCTCGGATATCACGGGGTGTTACGAGAAAATGGTATCGAGCTCTAGGTTTATGGATACCTAGGCTTGTTGGTTTATTGGGTCTTGTGGTGTTTGGTCTTGCACATCATCGTCACGCCATGATTCCTTACTACCGGTGTCCGTAAGTTTTCCTTCCTCTGCTCATTAATTCCTTGTATCGTACCCTTGATTCTCGATTTGTAATTGTTCTTTTCTTGTACCGATCCTCGTATGGCTTTTGCTACTTATTTAACTCCAGTATGGATGCCGGAAGAGGTCGTGGTCGCGGTCGTGGTCGTGGACGCGGCCGGGGACGTGGGGCGCCGGTGGGGCGGCCACGTCACGATCTTCGAGGCCAGCGATCGGCGACCGTCATAGCCATGCTTCTTCTCGAGAGCGTGCCGATCTTGGTATCGCGGCCGTTATGCAACAGATGGTGAACCAAATGGCGGCGATAGCTCAGCGGTTCGTAACCCAGATCAAGCCCATGCTAATCGGGCGGAGCGGACCGTTGGCTCCAAGATGTCATCAAGATGCATCCTCCTCGGTTTCGGGAGCTTGCACCCGATTGGGTGGGGAGGGTGGATCAATGAGATTTCTAAGGTCTTCGTTGCCACTAATCGTCCCAGGACCGTAGAGTCCCTATTGCTCAATATTTTCTCACTGGGGACGCTACGGACTGGTGGGAGGCCGTTGGGCCCAAAGACCATGCTGCTTCGTGGGCTGAGTTTCAAGAGTTGATGGAGACTGAATATTGCCCGTGGCCAGTCAGACAGGCTCGGGTACATGCTTTTTATGATGCTCAACCACGGGATATCCCCGTAGCTCAAGCCATTGCTGATTTTAACAAAGAGTTGGGTTATGTGAAGACCCAAGTTGTCGAGGAGAGTGACAAGATTTTCCATTTCTCCAGACGGATGAAGTTGCCGATTCGGGACTATATGTCGGGGCTCGTATGCACTACATTGAAGGATTATCAGAGTAGGGCCCTTGCTTATGATATGTCGGTGACGGCGAGTGAGGCGGCCCGCGAGAGTAAGAAGCGTAAGTCCACTGGGAACTTTTCGGGCCACAAGAGTGGGGGTCGGCAGAGATCCCATCGCTAACTTCCCGCCGGCGGTGGTCCACTCGTTCACTGGGTCCTCGTGGAACTACCAGTGCTCCTTTTCGTGATGCGAAGTGTTTCAATTGTGGTCGTGCGGCCACATCGGTCGTGTTTGTCCGAACCCTTTGCCGACGTGTAATCAGTGTGGCCACCGCCACAAAGCCGCTCAGTGTCGAGAGAGAGAAAATTTTTGGTGCCCGGGCTTCCATTCCAGCGCCTAGGGAACCAAGTGTGAATCAGGGATCGTTTATTCCTCAGTCTACGCCGAGTGCTAGTCGGGAAGAGGTCGGGTCAGCCCTCTAAGGGGAGCTTCCAGTGTCGGCTCCGCCCATCCGCGTGTCTATGAGATGCGGAGAGCCGATGATCCGGTGGCTACCGTGGCGGCAGTACCGTTTATATTCTTTCTCATCTGTCGGTGTGCTTTTCGATTAGGTGCTACGCATTCATTCATATCTACGGATTGTGTGCGCCGTTTGAGTCTCGACCGCTTGACACCTTGTGAACCCTTCATCGTTAAGCTTCCTAGCGGCGATAGGATCGTTGGTGATCGGGAGGTTCGAGACCGCTCTGTACTTATTTGTGAGAGGACTTGGCCCTCTAATCTTATTGTTGTGAGCATCGAGGGTGAGGATTTGATTCTTGGTGATGATTGGCTCGAGCGGCATGGTGCGATCATGAACTACCGCACGAGGATCATCACTATGTTAGCCGAGGACGGCAAGAGCACTCTTCGCGGGCGAAAGAGGGGAAACCAAATTCGTTATTAATGCCTTGAAGGCGATGAGTCTCTGCGAAAGGGGTGTCTTGGTTATTGGTGCTATGCCTTAAAGGCGGAGAATGGTGGAGTCGAGCTTTCGTCGATTCCGGTCGTTAATGAGTTTCTGATGTATTTCTGACGAATTACTGGATTGCCCCGGACCGTGAGGTTGAGTTTGCTATAGAGTTAGAGCCGGGCGCGGCTCCTATTTCAAGGCGCCGTATCGCATGGCACCTTCAGAGATGGCCGAGTTGAAGAAAGCTTGAGTGAACTTCTTGAGTCGGGGTATGTTCGACCGAGCGCCTCGCCTTGGGGCGCACCGGTCTTGTTTGTGCGTAAGAAGGATGGTTCACTACGTTTGTGTATCGACTATCGTGAATCGAACAAGGTGACCATCAAGAACAAGTATCCTTTGCCGAGGATTGACGACTTGTTCGACCGGTTGCGAGGGAGCTGCGGTATTCTCGAAGATTGATTTGAGATCGGGGTACTATCAGCTCCGGGTGAGGGAGTCCGACGTGCCGAAGACAGCTTTTCGGACGAGATACGGACATTATGAGTTTGTAGTTATGCCTTTCGGGTTAACTAACGCACCGGCGGTGTTCATGCAGTTGATGAACAAAGTCTTTATCGAGTATTTGGATAAGTGTGTCGTCGTCTTCATTGACGATATTCTTATTTATTCGAGGAACGAGGAGGAGCATGCCCATCATTTGCGGATAGTGTTAGACATTTTGAGGGCCGAGCAACTCTATGCGAAGTTCTCGAAATGTGAGTTCTGGGCCAAGGAAGCGATGTTTTGGGTCACGTGATTTCAGTAGGGGGTTCGTGTAGATCCGCGAGAAAATTGAGGCGGTGTTGGATTGGGCATCGCCACAAATGTGAAGGAGGTCCGTAGTTTCTTGGGTTTGGTGGCTACTACCGTAGGTTCGCCGAGGTTTCTCAAAACTAGCTCGACCACTTACACAGATTGCTCCGAAATCCGAGAAGTTAAATGCGGACCGATGAGAGGCGATCGAGTTTTGAGGAGTCAAGAAGCGGTTGACTTCAGCCCGGTTTGGCATTGCCATGTGGCAACGAGGGTTTCGCCGTTTTTAGCGATGCTTCGGTCGTGGTCTTGGGTGCGTATTGATGCGGACGGCAAGACCATTGCCTATGCGTCGAGACAGTTGAGGCCGTATGAGCTTAACTACCCTACTCACGATTTGGAGTTAGCGGCGGTTGTCTTTGCACTCAAGATTTGGCGTCACTATCTTTTCGGCTCGCATGTCGATTTTTACCGATCATAAAAGTCAAGTACATATTTACTCACGAGAGTTGAATATGAGGCGGAGGAGGTGGTTAGAGTTGATTAAGGATTATGACCTCGAAATCCTTTATCATCCGGTAAGGCGAATGTCGTGGCCGACGCCTTGAGTCGGAAACCGATTGCGTTGCGAACGCTTGAGGTCCTTACGCCTCGGTCCCGAGCTTCGGCGGGCTTTGATCGGGTTAGATGTTGAGGTTTCTTTGCTGGATCATTGGGCAACTTTGTGCCTTAGAAATTTCGTCGTCCTTGATCGATGAAATTAAACTGAAGCAATTAGAGGATCCGATGATTACTCAAATCCGAGAGAACGTTCTTAAAGGAAAATCTCCTGGGTTTGTGATTCACGAGGATGGCATTTTGAGATTCCAGAGTCGGCTTTGTGTGCCGAACGACTCAGAGTTGAGGCAGAGTATTTTACGGGAGGCCCATGCTACACCTTATTCCGTTCATCCCTGTACGAGTAAGATGTACAAGGACACGAGGAGGAACTTCGGTGGAATGATATGAAGGAGGAAGTCGCACGCTTGTGGCGAGATGTTTGACTTGCCATCGTGTCAAAATCGAGCATCGGCCATTTGGTTATTGCAGTCACTTCGCTCCGAATGGAAATGGGAAGATATATCGATGGATTTCGTTACGAGTTTGCCGAGATCGAGGTCGGGCATGAATATGGTATGGGTGATTGTTGATCGCGACCAAGTCGGCACATTTTCTAGGCGTCAAGGACACTTGGGGCCGGAGAAGTTAGCTCGTGTGTTTATTGCGCAGATCGTGAGACTTCACGGTACTCAAGTCTATTGTTTCGGATCGTGACGGCCGTTTTGTATCACACTTCGGCAAAGGTGCATAAGGCGTTAGGTACCCGGTTGCGTTTGAGTACCTCTTTTCATCCCCATCGGATGGACGGTCGGAACGCACTATCCGGACATTCGAGGACATGTTGCGTGCTTGCGCCCTCGATTGGAGTAGTGGGGGAGGAGCATTTGCCATTGATCGAATTCACGTACAACAATAGTTGGCACGCGTCAATTCAGATGGCACCGTATGAGGCACTTTATGGGCGACGATGTCGATCGCCGATTTGTTGGAATGAGGCGTCCGATTTAGTCGGGACCGAGCCGGATGTCGTTTTAGAGACGAGGCGGAAGATAGAGTTAATTCGAGAACGGATGTTGATCGCCGAGTCGGCGAAGTCATATGCCGACGTCCGTCGTCGACCTTTGGAATTCGAGGTGGGAGACCACGTTTTGCTAAAGGTGTCGCCGACGAAGGGAGTTTTTCGTTTTGGGAAGAAAGGAAAGCTGAGCCCGAGATTTATTGGACCCTTCGAGATTCTCGAGCGAGTCGGTGAATTAGCGTACCGCTTGGCGTTACCTCCAGCCTTGAGTCATGTTCATAGCATTTTTCATGTTTCCCAGTTGAGGAAATATGTTCCGGATCCTAGTCACGTCATCGATTATGGCGAGGTTGATATTGCTGAAGATATTACTTTTGAGGAGCGTCCTTTGAAGATTTTGGAGCATCGTGAGAAACGACTAAGGCATAAGACCATCCCTTTGGTCAAAGTTCAGTGGTCGAGACACGGTGTCGAGGAGGCAACTTGGGAAACCGAGGATAGCATGCGTGCTAGGTACCCGGAGTTGTTTGTTTCTTAAGTTTCGGGACGAAACTTATTTTTAGAGGGGTAGAATGTAATATCCGGTATTTTTCTTTCCCTTGTATTTCACTTTTGGTATATTTCTCGGTCATAGTGACCCTCATGTATCTTTCAAGATGTCCTTCCTGTCAATTATTGATTTGTATTCTCGTTTTTGTTCGTTGTTTCAACTTTCCTCACATGAGTTCGACTTTGTTAGATCACCATTAATTTTTGGTGACTCCAAAAATTATAAATCTTTGCAATATTATAGAACATCGAGTTAGCTTTCCAATGGTTCAAACGGTGAGTCAATCGGAGTCCGGACGAGAGAGTTATGGTCGTTTCGCTTTTGGCCGAGCACTCCCGGGAGCCTTTCGGCCGATAGGGGGCCGATAGACTCTCTGCCGGCACCCTGTATGGGTATCGGTTGGGCCTATCGGCCGATAGGCGGCGATATGTAAATTTCTTCACCTTGAACTTCCGGTAGACTTTGGCCGATAAGGGGGTCGATAGACCTACTGCGGCATTCCGTTTGGCTATCGGTTGGGCCTATCGGCCGATAGGCCGGCCGATAGGTTCTGCTGCGTTACCCTATAAATGTGTTGTCTTGAGCGAGCAGCTCATTTTTCTTCCCCAATTTGCACAGCATCGCGAGAGAGAGAGACATAGAGGGAGAGAGAGTTCTTCATCCGGGGGTCGATTTTCATCATTTCTTTTCGGTTGTGAGGCTCGGATAATCAATCTAACGCGTGTTCTACGGATCTTGACACTTGAATCACTCAAGGTAATATCTCTTGAAACCCTACCTTTTTGGATAATTGGGGATTTTGGGGTTTTGTCCGATTCTTTCCGTTTCGTTGATGGATTCATGATGAATATGATTATTCTTGTTAGTATCTTTAGTTTCCTACGGATTCATGGATATTTTGTGGATTTTTACGGAATCGAGAGGGTTTGGTTGTGGTCCGCCCTCGTTGTTATTTTGGTATGAATATACATGAATCGTAGGCGGGTTTCCGGGTGTATTCCATTTCCGTAATCGTCTAGAGTTGGTTGTGATTGTGTTGTTCGAATCGTTAGGTTCATTTCCGCCGGTTCCTTGCGGTCGTGTTCAACTCTTCCGTTCCGTTCCGTTCGTGTCATCGTCTAATTGATCGAGGCAAGTATCCTTATGAACTTACAATCTTGACGTAGTAGTTTTGTATGAGAAATTGTGTGTGTGTGTATGCTCACTACGGGTTAGACTCGACGGGGTCTCGGTAGGGTTCCACGAAGCTGTGGACCGCGAGCTTGCTTTTAACCACTGTGGGTTAGATCCGACGGGGTCTCGAGGATCCACGAAGCTGTGGGTCCGCGGTTAATTGTGGTGCATTTTTACAAATGTGGTTTGGTCATTAGCATTTCCGGAAATGAGCGTTTTGGAAACTATGATTTCTTGATGGCATGCATTACTATATGTGTAAGATGTAAAATGTTCATTTGGCTACTTGTACTAGCGTAATTGCTAACCCCTCTGGGGACCCGTTTTGGGGAAATTTGTTTTATGAATTTCAGGTCAGGTTCATCGGGACGAGCGGGCGCTGGACCAGTACACGGATGATGGCCACGCGTGATGATTGTGCATTAGAGATTTCTTAATGTCTCTTTGTCTTTTCATCTTTTATGACTTTTGAACTAATAGCTGTACTCGAGTACTTAAGAGTTCTTGTTCGTCCAGATTGTATTGTTGTGTTTATGTTGTGTTGGATGATGATGTTATATTGACCGGTTGAACCGGGTGGATTGTTCTGTTTTGCGTCTTCATGACGTGGTGTTATTTTATCGTTTCTGTGAGTCGTTGTGTGTGATGCTGTTCAGCCTGGTGGGTCCCATATAGGGATTCACGGCGCTGTAATATACCTCGGATATCCTGGGGGTGTTACATCCATAACGAACATGCTCGACCAATTTCCGTTCATCACAAATGGACTAGCTTGTTTTGGGAAACCATTAACAAGTAGTGAAAAAATGAAGAAAATCTTACGATCACTACATGTTGAATAGAATGGAACGATTACGACTATAATGGAATCAAATGATCTCAATAATCTTGATTTTAGCGCCCTCGTTGATTCACTAATAAACTACGGGATAGTTCTTGAATCTCGGAACGCCAAGCCGAAGCCGAAAGAAAGAACCATAGCTATGAAAGCTAAGATGTCGAAGAAAGAAGAAATCCCGGTAGATGAAGACGATGAAGAATCGGCATATTATGCCAAGAATATAAATAAGTTTCAAAACTTATTAAATCGGCAAAGAAAAGACATCAACTCGAGCGAGTCAAATAAATTCAACAATAACTGTCGAAACTGTGGTAAACCAGGCCATTTTGCTAAAAACTGTCGAGCCTCAAATCCTAAGAAGGAAGTGCTCATAGCTACATGGAGTGACAAATAGGATGATGATGAATATAATCAAAATAACTTCACACTCATGGCAAGGAGTTCATTCGACGAAAGCGACGTCGAAAGCCAGGTTAGTACCTCGTCTCACGACGAATTATTTGAAGCATTTGAACTTTTACATACCGATTTTCAAAATGCTTTACTCGATAATAGATCCCTCAAATCAAAAATTAAAATGTTGGAAATCGAAATTTCCAAAATAAATGAAAAGGGGAAATTTATAGAAATCGATCATTCTAAATGTCTTGAAAATGAAAATAAATTTAAAGGGTGATCTTTTGAAAGTTCAAAACGAACTTAAGGTTTTAACGAACAAATTTTCATGCGGAAATAACAAATTTGAACAAATGCTTTCCGTTCAAAAAATTTTATTAAATAAACAGGGTTTAGGATTCAAATCGAATAATAAAACCGAATCCTTAAATTTTTAAATACCCCAGTGTGAGAAATATTTAAAACTTGGGCATCACATTTTGATTTTGCAAAAGCCCAAGACGGATGATCAAAATTAAAAAAAGTTTGGATTCCAAAAGGAACCATTATACCGAATATCGTCTATGTTTCAAAATAAAAACCAACTCTCGGTTGGATCTCCAAAAATCAAAATTAATATATTTTCATCAATTGGTATTTTGATAATTTATATTTTTAACAATTGGTATTTACCTCAGGGGGAGTTACTTTTTCAAAATGGGGGGGGGGGGAATCTATTTTTCAGGGGAAGTTTTACCCGTTAATTGTCATACTTAATTGTATCACTTTTTTTTAAAATTTATTATGCACTTTTTGATTATGACAAAAAAGGGGGAGCGAAAGTCGAGAAAAATGATGGGAGAAGGAGAATACGAGACATGGAAGAATGACGAAAAAAATAAAATATAATACCGATCATGAAAAGGGAGAGAAAATACGAGTCATGGAAGAATGACGGAAAAAATAAAATATAATACCGATCATGAAAGGGAGAGAAAAGACGAAGGGGAAGAAAATCGAGAAAATAAAGAAGAAAGTTGAAAAAGAAAAAAAAAATGAGAAGGAGTCGAAAAGGAGAAAAGAAAAGATGGGGAGAAGAAAACTAATGAAACGGACAAAGTCGAAAATTTTGATCTGTAAATTATTTATATTTTTGCAGGTATAAAATCCCATCGAAGATTGTTGTTTTGTCATTATCAAAAAGGGGGAGATTGTTGGAATATTCTATTCCACATCATAAATTGGTTTTGCTGATGAGTTGTTAATGATGCTAATGATGAGTTGATGATGTTATCGATCAACGAAAACAACAATGGATCAAAGCAAAACAACAAAGAAGTCGAAGACGCTCGAAACGGTCATAAAAGCAAAGCAGTTAAAATTAACGAAGCTAATGTACGTAATGATCTAGGACTTACGTACGTAAAGTTATATATTTAACGTACGTAATGAGATTTGAATATGAATTCAAATATTGGAACCGTTGAACGGACAGATGACGTCATGGAGTAGATCAACATGCAACGGATACATTGAAGACAATGTACGTAATACGTATAATAATAACGTACGTAAAGAAGACCACAGAAGCATCTGGACTGATTTACATGGAGCATAACGTATGTAACGAAGAAACGTTAACGTACGTAATACAGCTAATGTACGTAATGTTATACAGATAACGGACGTAATAGATGATGCAGAGGCTAATGGCTAGTTGAGGCTTTGGAGCCTATAAATACCACTTCTAATGGTATTAAACATACAACAACTCCAATCAAAGTCTATACACTTGATATATTGTTATATTCATCTTTGTTGTTGTATTTGTGCTTAATTGAAAAGTGTTTGAGTGTTCATACACGAAAACATACACGAGAGGAAAGATACGGATTATAGATTGATTTAGTGTTATTAGGATTGTTCATCAGGCATTATTAGAATCATATCTAAATCCAAGAGAGGTTTGTCTAGTACCAATAGAAATCTATATAGGTTGCTTCCTTGTCCAATAGAAAAGGAAAACGGTTTATCTTGGACCGATATAAAGACAAGAGTGTAACGGTTTATCTCGGACCGACAGAAGACGAAATTGTAATGGTTTACCTCGAACCGATAGAAGACAAGGCGGAGAAGGTTGATCTTGAGCCTATTGAAAAAGATACGAAGAGACGACGTAGGCACGTTTGTCCGAACCTCTATAAATCTTGTGTCATTTGCTTTTCGCAAGTTAATATGCTTCCGCAACGCAAAGGAGCTTAAAAACTCTACTCCGAGATATTATCCACCATTGTAAGTGGAGTGCCAATTTTCCAACAGGGTGAACAAGAGCTATCGAGCTTACTATTCAAAAAAACAAAGAGCTTTCGGGCTTGGAATTCATGTTTTTTACTTAGTGTTTTAAGCTAATAACTCAAGGCATTTCAAAATCTTCTATGTGCATATCGTAGGAACGACACTTGAAGTTCTTAGACTAATTCTACAAAAACAAAAGCAAGATTTCGACGTGTGATGAGGGTACAGATCTACTTACTTGATATATGCATAGATTATAATAAAATCATCTATATTATATGCATGTAATCTTTTTACTTTGGTATTTCCGCCAGAATAATTATGATCAAAGTATTATCCGCTAAAATTATAGTATCGTTTAAAGCAGTTTGTTTACAAAAAAAACTGTTTTTAAGAATTTGGAAAGCATTGCTAAAGGCTGCCTAAGTTTGTCCCTCAAAACACAAACAAGAATAAAAGAGGAATGAGATATCTTATTTTGTAAAATTGTACTCCCTCCGTCCCAGACTTAATTGCTACCTTTTTCTAGGCACGGGTATTAATGTTAGAGTTGTTTATTAGTATTGTGTGTAATAAAGTGATATTTTAAGAGGGGTAATAATGAAAATCTGAAATTGTACTTAAAATGAGCTTTTCATTAAGTATGGATTAGTTCAAAAAGTTGAAATAGTATAAAAAGTGCAGTGCACAGTACACAACCCCATTTCAGCCGCCAAAATTCTGTTCAGTTTAGGAGGGTGCTACAGTACACGAAATTCCCTCCTTTAATTGCTACAGTACATATCTATTCAGTTTTCCCTCCAAAATAGATCAAAAAAAAATCTTAAAATTCCCTCCAACTTGAAAGAGCCCATTCTTTAAATACTGACTCAACCTTAATTACCCGACCAACAGCCTGCAAAAAAACTCCAATAGAAACATAAATTAACATGTCTTCCTCCCACAAACATTTAATAATTGAAGACAAAAATAAATTGGCTCAATTCCTACTTGAAGGGAGCATTGATGGCGTCCATGAGAGAGGCAAGATCATAGACGTTGTCCATTTATTCGGAGTGTCTCGACGGACCGTCACCTCCATTTGGGCTGCAACAAAAAAATAAATTGAACAAGGTAAACCGATTTTATTGAAATCTATAAGGCTTGGAGTACCACAAAAGAAAAAATGCATATTTGATGAAGATGCAGTGAAGAACATTGAATTCAAATACAGATCAACACTAAGAGATCTAGCTACAGGTTTGAATACAAGTAGAAGTACGGTATTTCGATGGATTAAGGGAGGCCTAATCAGACCACACACCAATGCTATTAAACCCTCTCTAACAGATTTAACAAGCTTCAAAGGATTCAATACAGTTTGAGTCAAATGCATGTAGATTCAGATAACAAAATCATGTCTAAATTCATGAGAAATGTTATCCATATTGACGAGAAGTGGTTTTATATCACCAAAAATACAGACATGTACTACAAACTACCTTATGAAGCTGCTCCATATAGGAGCTGCAAAAGCAAAAGGTTTCAGACAAAGGTGATGTTTTTGCGTGCACTGGGTAGACCCCACTATGACATAAATGGTGAGTTGTTGTTTGATGGAAAAGTGGGAATATTCCCCTTCACAAAAGAGGTACTAGCTGTTAGAAACAACAAGAACCGGGTACGAGGAACTTTGATTAGTGCATAATTGATCTAAAATTCATATACAAAATATTCATTTTTCCGGGCATAATTGTACTGATTTGTGATTAAAAATATATATTTTACAGATATGTCCAAACATGAGCTAAAAATGATTATTTTGCAGACATCGACATGAAGCATCAAAAGGACGGAAAACAAGATCAAATCCAACGACGGAATTTTTCAAGTCAAAACGACCTACAACACGGCGCAAAGCAGGACCGTGTTACCGGCCCGTTTCACATACGGCGCAACAAGGGCCGTGTCTTGGGCCGTTTCACACGGCCGGCATTTAGCGCCGTGTCCTCGCGCGTATTCGGAAGAGACCGAGTCACCACAAAGCGGCGCACAACACGGGCAAAGTGGGCCGTTTTCATCGCCGTGTTTAATGAGATGCCATGCAAAATTAGTCCACTTTTGACCAACTTGTGAAATCAACCACAAGATATTTTTTTGGTCAAAAATCTGAAAATTCAAAGACATGGGTGAAGTGTGAACAAAGAATTAAAAAAATGATATTACAATAGATATTTTGAATTAAATAATCAATTGTATTCTTGAAAATCACCTATAAAAGGACATGTTCATCCATTGCAAAAATACCAACACACATTCTTACCAAGAAATCCTCAACTTCTTGCTAAGAAATACTCCTTTCCTTTAGTAATATATTTTCCTTAGAACTTTCAATTTTAGTTTGTATTTTATTTTTGGTTTGAAGTTTTTCTTTCATTTAGTTTGTAATTGAAAAGTGCTTGATCAATAAGCACTTAGTATTTTACTTAGTGTTTTACTTTCAAATTTTGTAAGCTTGTAACCTTTAAACAAGTTTGAAGTTATATTTTGAAGTTTGTTTCTTGCACTTTGATTCATCATATTCAAGTAAGTTTTATCTATTGTCATTAAGTTCTAGTAATTAAAAGTTTCTATATATATATATTATATATATCATTATTTCTATTATAATTTTAGTTTCTATAAACCAATGAGTAGCTAATCTTTCTTCCTAGGGAAGGGGATTTCTATTAGGTTATATATTGAGTATTTGATTGATTTAAACTATTTTTAGGACTAATTGGTTTAAATAGAGATTGATCATATCCTATTTTTACTAATGAAACCTTCTTGATTGATTGTTGAGTGAATTGGAAACATATCTTTTCAATCTATCAAATGTTAATCTTGTTATCAACATCTTAAGATTGCGAAAGTGGTTAAGACATCTTTGATTACGAAAGTACGGAGGTGAAAAGTTGATTACTCGATGAACGATCGTTTATCCTAAAAATAGTCAAGTTAGAGAAATGAAAGGACTAATTGGTTTAAATAGAGATTGATCATATCCTATTTCTACTAGTGAAACCTCCTTGATTGATTGTTAAGTGTATTGGAAACACATCTTTCAATCTATCAAGTGTTAATCTTGTTATCAACATCTTAAAAAGTGACAAGATTAAGACATCTTTGATTACGAAAGTACGGAGGTGAAAAGTTGATTACTCGATAAACATTCGCTTTTTCTTTATATCCGTATAAATCAATTCCTATACTCAATTAAAAACCTAATTTAATGAACCCGTAATCCCCTAGATTTTATAAATTCCAACTCATTTTAATTCTATTCATTTTCACTAGTTAAAAATAGTCTAGTATAAAAATAGTCTTAATATAAATAGTCTAGTATAAATAGTCTAGTATAAAAATAGTCTTAATATAAATAGTCTAGTATAAATAGTCTAGTATAAATAGTCTTAATATAAATAGTCTAGTATAAATAGTCTAGTATAAATAGTCTTAATATAAATAGTCTAGTATAAATAGTCTAGTATAAATAGTCTTAATATAAATAGTCTAGTATAAATAGTCTAGTATAAAAATAGTCACAAATAAATAGTCTAGTATAAATAGTCTAGAACTCCTAGTATAATTTGTGACTATTTTTATACTAGACTATTTATACTAGACTATTTATATTAAGACTATTTATACTAGACTATTTATACTAGACTATTTATATTAAGACTATTTATACTAGACTATTTATACTAGACTATTTATATTAAGACTATTTATACTAGACTATTTATACTAGACTATTTATATTAAGACTATTTTTATACTAGACTATTTATACTAGACTATTTATATTAAGACTATTTTTATACTAGACTATTTTTAACTAGTGAAAATGAATAGAATTAAAATGAGTTGGAATTTATAAAATCTAGGGGATTACGGGTTCATTAAATTAGGTTTTTAATTGAGTATAGGAATTGATTTATACGGATATAAAAGAAAAACGAATGTTTATCGAGTAATCAACTTTTCACCTCCGTACTTTCGTAATCAAAGATGTCTTAATCGCTGTCACTTTTTTAAGATGTTGATAACAAGATTAACACTTGATAGATTGAAAAGATGTGTTTCCAATACACTTAACAATCAATCAAGGAGGTTTCACTAGTAGAAATAGGATATGATCAATCTCTATTTAAACCAATTAGTCCTTTCATTTCTCTAACTTGACTATTTTTAGGATAAACGATCGTTCATCGAGTAATCAACTTTTCACCTCCGTACTTTCGTAATCAAAGATGTCTTAACCACTTTCGCAATCTTAAGATGTTGATAACAAGATTAACATTTGATAGATTGAAAAGATATGTTTCCAATTCACTCAACAATCAATCAAGAAGGTTTCATTAGTAAAAATAGGATATGATCAATCTCTATTTAAACCAATTAGTCCTAAAAATAGTTTAAATCAATCAAATACTCAATATATAACCTAATAGAAATCCCCCTTCCCCTAGGAAGAAAGATTAGCTACTCATTGGTTTATAGAAACTAAAATTATAATAGAAATAATGATATATATAATATATATATATATATATAGAAACTTTTAATTACTAGAACTTAATGACAATAGATAAAACTTACTTGAATATGATGAATCAAAGTGCAAGAAACAAACTTCAAAATATAACTTCAAACTTGTTTAAAGGTTACAAGCTTACAAAATTTGAAAGTAAAACACTAAGTAAAATACTAAGTGCTTATTGATCAAGCACTTTTCAATTACAAACTAAATGAAAGAAAAACTTCAAACCAAAAATAAAATACAAACTAAAATTGAAAGTTCTAAGGAAAATATATTACTAAAGGAAAGGAGTATTTCTTAGCAAGAAGTTGAGGATTTCTTGGTAAGAATGTGTGTTGGTTTTGCAATGGGTGAAGATGCCCTTTTATAGGTGATTTTCAAGAATACAATTGATTATTTAATTCAAAATATCTATTGTAATATCATTTTTTTAATTCTTTGTTCACACTTCACCCATGACTTTGATTTTTCAGATTTTTGACCATAAAAATATCTTGTGGTTGAGTTCACAAGTTGGTCAAAAATGGACTAATTTTGCATGGCATCTGCTGAAAAACGGCGATGTAAAACGGCCCAGTTTGTCCCGTGTTGTGCACCGTTTTGTGGTGACTCGGTCTTCTTCCGGAATACGCGTGAGGACACGGCGCTAAATGCCGGCCGTGTGTGAAACGGCCCAAGACACGGCCTCTTTTGCGCCGTATGTGAAACGGCCGATGTAACACGGCCCATTTTGCGCCGTTTTGTATGGTCGCTTGTCGTGGAAAAATTCTCGCCGTTGATTTGATCTTGTTTTCCGTCCTTTTGATGCTTCATGTCGCAATCAGAAATAACCATTTTTAGCTCATGTTTGGACATATCTGTAAAATATATATTTTTAATCACAAATCAAGATAATTATGCCCTAAAATGAATATTTTGTATATGAATTTTAGATCAATTATGCACTAATCAAATACCCCACACTTAAATTCTTGCTAGTCCCGAGCAAGACTCTTTATTAATCACGCACAAAATAAAAATTAAAATAAGACATAAAATAAAAAATAAAAATAATACACACAAATTTAAGAAAAATAATTATATATAAAGATAAAAAGAGATCAAAATGCCATTAATACACAATAACCAACTTTATACAAGAGATAGAAATGAATCAAGATTCAAAATAAATCTACTAACGATTTTGAAGTTAAAACACGGTTTTTATTTTTGTAATTCCAAAATACAAGGTTTTCCACCCAAAAGGTTGATTATTTCTTTCCCACTCGTGACTTTACACGACTCCCTTTAATGGTTGCTCTCGATCACTCGTTTATTTTTCGACTCAATATGAAGGAGAATTTCATCTGGCCATCAAATATTGTGATTTTCACAAAATTGAGTGTATTGAAATTCACCGCTAATTAATTCAAATCGCTCATAAACTACATCCCTTTTAGTGATAGCTTTCACACGCTTATTTGCTAACGTGTAGCTCTTTTCACTAACACAATTTCTATCTCATTATTTTCTTTCGTAAAAAGGTGATAGCTTTCACACCGCTATTTGCTAACGTAGCTCTTTTCACCAATTTTTTCGAGACGGCCTACGCACCAACAATGGTTAGTCCTTTATTTTTCGCAAAATTTAAGACTTCCAAAATTAGCAAATTCACGCTCAACACTTCTCCTTTTCGTCATTTATTTTTTTAGGTGATAGCTTTCACACCGTTATTTGCTAACGTGTAGCTCTTTTCACCAATGACTCCTTTTTTTAGGGAATAGAATTTTTGCGTAAAATCATTTTTAGTTAAGCATGAAAAATCAAAACTCCACAAATTAAGTAAATTTCGCTTTATTTTTCATCAACCAATTGATTCTTCTTTTCTCAAGGTAACGAATGACTCGATTTTATATGATAATTACAAGGCTTGGAAAGAGAGATTAAGGCAATCTAAAAAAATTTTGGAATATACAATTTTTTTACCGGTTAAAACGATTTTAGAAGCTTGTATATAGTTAATTTATTGGTGTTTATGGAGATCTAGAAATCTCACAAATCAAAATACTATATATATATATATATATACTAAAAAAATTTAAGGCAAATAAAAACACACCAAAATACTAACACACTAAAACATACTACAACAAACCACCCCCAAACTCAAAATAAAATTGTCTCGCTTTTAAAAATAAAATAAAAATAAAAATCAATGCAGAAAGTTGCGAATACTCCTTAAGAAAGTTGATGTCTGAGCCTAACGCCTTTTAGACTGCAAGAGAATAAATATACGGCGACACACAAAAGAAAATAAAATATACTCGTAAGATAACATAATTTTTTTAGATGCGCATCAAGAAAGTCCGAAGAGTCGCCTTACGCTGCCATCAAAGTTTTTTAAAAAAAAAAAAAAAAAATACTAAAATATTAAGACTTATAACAAAAAATTATACGAAGTATAATTTAATTTCTTAAAAATAGTCTAAAATAGGCTTAAAAATTATACTCAAGCATAATTTGTTTGCCAGCAAAATTTCTTCTACACGTTAGAAAAAAAATTGATTAAAATTGCGCTAAATAGTCGGAAGTGTCATTCGGTGACTATCCCCCAGCACAATTTTAAAACAATTTAGCGTAAATTAATAACGACCGATTAATACATATATCATTGAATAGTTAAACAATTGATGCGACCGGGATATTTCTCACTGACCGGTATAAACGAACTAGTATATCCGTTGCCGGGGATTGTTTTAGGCCAAATATAATTTTTCTGTCCGGTCAAGTGGCGGATAACGGTACTCCGTGACTATTAAAGTCGGATTTTTCAGTTTCCCACAACAACTGATATTTGTAGATATTTTATCGTTTTTCATTTTAATTTTTTTGGTCATGGATGAAACATTGTTTAAAATTGAAAAAAGATTTCCCTTTCTAAGCAAAAATGCAATTTTAAAATTTACAAGACAAGGCTTGAAGGATGAGGTTATTTACGAATAAAAGATACCTTTTGACATAAGATTCATTATCGCCCAAAGTAAGAATAGAAGGTGAATTCACGTAAACACCAACTAGATTCTTACCGTGGCTTGGAAAAAGTTCATATGCCAAGAAACGACGAGCAAAGATTCTAGCCGTTTGCTATAAATGTGCTAGATGGAACCGTAATGCAAAATGTCGATCTTTAGGAATTCCATCTACAAACAGAGAAGATAAAATTCGGTTCATTAATGATGGTCTCGAATAAGGAGAATTTAGATAATATCGAAATTTCTCTTGACACGCATCCTAGTGGACTTGTGTATTACTAATTCAATGTTTGTGGAATAAATTTAAACCAGAATATGAACAACGCCTTGGGAATCGACGTTAAAAGACCGCTTGCCAATTTGTAAGAAAATTGGATGGGAAGCTTCTCCCGACTCATAGAAGGCGTTTAAGCCGCTTCAACGTAAAATCGAGGAAGATGTGAGCCACAATCACAACTACCGTACATACGCGTAAGTATCTTTTATTTTTGTCGTGTGGTGAGATTTTCTCAATAAAAATGTGATACACGATAAATGCATTCATTATTCTATTGAGTAGTTGAAGCGCAATCAACGCAATCACAAACTTGTTAAACAATTTTTCCTCATTTTTCTTCTATAAATAACCTTTGTGCTTGTTTCTTTTATTCATCCCTCAAACTTGTACTTTTCTCTTTTTCTCTCTAAATAAATTTCTTTTCAAAAATGGAGTCATCATCTTCCACAAAAAAATTTTACACACTGCATTTTTGGTGGATCTAGTTCGGAAAAGAGGCATGCTTCATCAAGTACCCACGACTTGGGTCGTACCTTAGAGAAAAATGCATTCATGTAGTTTACGGAGGAGGAAGTCTAGGATTAATGGGACGAGTCACGTCGCCTATATGGAAGGAGTAAGAGTGTTGGGAGTAATCCCAAAACCTCTGTGAAAGTAAAATCACCGGTCAACTATTGGAGATGAGTTTAGATCGTGAATATGCAAGATCGCATAACTCACATGATAAATAATTCGCGCCTTTATCGCCCTTCCCGGTGGTTTTGGCACCCTTGAGGAACTTTTTCATGTGGTTACCAGAGCTACCTAAATGTTCATCAAAACCAATAGAGTGCTTAATGTCAATGGTTTCTTTGATGGTTTACCTGTCTTTCATCGACTACTCGCCGAAAAGGGCTTTATTTCCGAGCGTGCAAAACGAATCATAGTCGTTGCAACAACACCGTAAGAACTAATCAAAAACTCAATGAATTTGTTCCTCAACCAGATCCACTCTAGCGAAAATTGTCCAGGTAGAAGATTTTACAGTGAGAAAACGAAAAGTGGATTCATTCCTCTCCCTTTGATAACCCATGACGGACCTCTTGTATTTTTACTTTCGTCGTGTGTAATAATCGTGCTAAATGATGGCAAATTTAAGGAGTTTCTTCTTGATCTCTTGACGCGCATCTATTCGCAATTTATGTATTGTCGTAATTTTTATTTCGTGTTTTGCTTTTATAAAAACTTTGATGGCGGCGTAAGGCGACTCTTCTGACTTTCTTGATGCGCATCTAAAAATTATGTTATACTTACGAGTATATTTTATTTTCTTTTGTGTGTGCCTCGTATATTTATTCTCTTGCATTCTAAAAGGCGTTAGGCTCGACATCAACTTTCTTAACAGGAGTATTCTCGCTTTTCTCGCATTGATTTTTATTTTTTATTTTATAAAGCGAGACAGCTTTATTTTCAAGTTTGGGGGTGGTTTGTTTTAGTATTTTGGTGTGTTGTAATTTTGGTGTGGTTTGTTTAATAATTTTGGTGTGTTTTGATTGATTTGGTTATTTGCCTTAATTTTTTTTTATTATATATATATATATATTTATAGTATTTTGATTTTTGAGATTTTTAGATCTGGCCATAACACCAATAAATTAGCTATATACAAACTTCTAAAATCGTTTTAACCGGTAAAAAAATTGTATATTCCAAAAATTTTTTGAGCCTTAATCTCTCTTTCCAAGCCTTGTAATTATCATATAAAATCGAGTCATTCGTTACCTTGAGAAAAGAAGAATCAATTGGTTGATGAAAAATAAACTGAAATTTACTTAATTTGTGGAGTTTTTGATTTTTCATGCTTAACTAAAAATGATTTTCGCAAAAATTCTATTCCCTAAAAAAAAAGGAGTCATTGGTGAAAAGAGCTACACGTTAGCAAATAACGGTGTGAAAGCTATCACCTAAAAAAATAAATGACAAAAGGAGAAGTGTTGAGCAAAGAATAAGCCTAATTTTGGAAGTCTTAAATTTTGAAAAATAAAGGACTAACCATTGTTGGTGCGTAGCTGCCGTCTTAAAAATTGGTGAAAAGAGCTACACGTTAGCAAATAACGGTGTGAAAGCTATCACCTTTTACGAAAGAAAAAAAAAGATAGAAATTGTGTTAGTGAAAGAGCTACACGTTAGCAAATAACGGTGTGAAAGCTATCACTAAAAGGGATGTAGTTTATGAGCATTTGAATTAATTAGCAATTAATTTCAATACACTCAATTTTGTGAAAATCACAATATTTAATGACGCCGATGAAATTCTTCTTCATATTGAGTCGAAAAATAAACGAGTGATCGAGAGCAACCATTAAAGGAGTCGTGAAGTCACGAGTGGGAAAGAAATAATCAACCTTTTGGGTGGAAAACCTTGTATTTTGGAATTACAAAAATAAAAACCGTGTTTTAACTTCAAAATCGTTAGTAGATTTATTTTGAATCTTGATTCATTTCTATCTACCGTATAAAGTTGGTTATTGTGTATTAATGGCATTTTGATCTCTTTTTATCTTTATATATAATTATTTTTCTTAAATTTGTGTGTATTATTTTTATTTTTTATTTTATGTCTTATTTTAATTTTTATTTTGTGTGTCATTAATAAAGAGTCTTGCTCGGGACTAGCAAGAATTTAAGTGTGGGGTATTTGATTAGTGCATAATTGATCTAAAATTCATATACAAAATATTCATTTTTCCGGCATAATTGTACCGATTTGTGATTAAAAATATATATTTTGAGATATGTCCAAACATGAGCTAAAAATGATTATTTTGCAGACATCGACATGAAGCATCAAAAGGACGGAAAACAAGATCAAATCCAACGACGGGAATTTTTCAAGTCAAAACGACCTACAACACGGCGCAAACAGGACCGTGTTCTGTCGGCCGTTTCACATACGGCGCAACAAGGGCCGTGTCTTGGGCCGTTTCACACACGGCCGGCATTTAGCGCCGTGTCCTCGCGCGTATTCCGGAAGAGACCGAGTCACCACAAAACGGCGCACAACACGGGGCAAACTGGGCCGTTTTTCATCGCCGTGTTTCAGCAGATGCCATGCAAAATTAGTCCACTTTTGACCAACTTGTGAAATCAACCACAAGATAATTTTTTGGTCAAAAATCTGAAAATTCAAAGACATGGGTGAAGTGTGAACAAAGAATTAAAAAAATGATATTACAATAGATATTTTGAATTAAATAATCAATTGTATTCTTGAAAATCACCTATAAAAGGGCATCTTCACCCATTGCAAAACCAACACACATTCTTACCAAGAAATCCTCAACTTCTTGCTAAGAAATACTCCTTTCCTTTAGTAATATATTTTCCTTAGAACTTTCAATTTTAGTTTGTATTTTATTTTTGGTTTGAAGTTTTTCTTTCATTTAGTTTGTAATTGAAAAGTGCTTGATCAATAAGCACTTAGTATTTTACTTAGTGTTTTACTTTCAAATTTTGTAAGCTTGTAACCTTTAAACAAGTTTGAAGTTATATTTTGAAGTTTGTTTCTTGCACTTTGATTCATCATATTCAAGTAAGTTTTATCTATTGTCATTAAGTTCTAGTAATTAAAAGTTTCTATATATATATATATATTATATATATCATTATTTCTATTATAATTTTAGTTTCTATAAACCAATGAGTAGCTAATCTTTCTTCCTAGGGGAAGGGGGATTTCTATTAGGTTATATATTGAGTATTTGATTGATTTAAACTATTTTTAGGACTAATTGGTTTAAATAGAGATTGATCATATCCTATTTTTACTAATGAAACCTTCTTGATTGATTGTTGAGTGAATTGGAAACATATCTTTTCAATCTATCAAATGTTAATCTTGTTATCAACATCTTAAGATTGCGAAAGTGGTTAAGACATCTTTGATTACGAAAGTACGGAGGTGAAAAGTTGATTACTCGATGAACGATCGCTTATCCTAAAAATAGTCAAGTTAGAGAAATGAAAGGACTAATTGGTTTAAATAGAGATTGATCATATCCTATTTGTACTAGTGAAACCTACTTGATTGATTGTTAAGTGTATTGGAAACACATCTTTTCAATCTATCAAGTGTTAATCTTGTTATCAACATCTTAAAAAAGTGACAAATGATTAAGACATCTTTGATTACGAAAGTACGGAGGTGAAAAGTTGATTACTCGATAAACATTCGTTTTTCTTTATATCCGTATAAATCAATTCCTATACTCAATTAAAAACCTAATTTAATGAACCCGTAATCCCCTAGATTTTATAAATTCCAACTCATTTTAATTCTATTCATTTTCACTAGTTAAAAATAGTCTAGTATAAAAATAGTCTTAATATAAATAGTCTAGTATAAATAGTCTAGTATAAAAATAGTCTTAATATAAATAGTCTAGTATAAATAGTCTAGTATAAATAGTCTTAATATAAATAGTCTAGTATAAATAGTCTAGTATAAATAGTCTTAATATAAATAGTCTAGTATAAATAGTCTAGTATAAATAGTCTTAATATAAATAGTCTAGTATAAATAGTCTAGTATAAAAATAGTCTTATATAAAATAGTTTAAATTAAATATAGTGCATTTTAATTTAGTTAATTTTTAAAAACCCAAAAATATCTTTTTTTAATATTTTAGTATTTATTTCTCGCAATCTATAACAAAAAATTATACGAAGCCTGTTGGATATCCTCGAGAGAAAGACCTTGGTAGAACCACAAACTACTTCTACCTCGCATATTTGAAGCGACTCAAGAACTCTATTTTTAGGATAAGTTTTTGACCGATCAAATTTTGAAAATTTGATCGGCCAAAAAACTTATCCTGAAAATAGGAGTTCTTGAGTCGCTCGCAAATATATACGAGGTAGAAGTAGTTTGTGGTAAGTTCTACCAAGGTCTTTTCTCTCGAGGATTGTCCAACAGGGCTTCGTATAATTTTTTTGTTACAAATTGCGAGAAATAAATACTAAAATATTAAAAAAGTGTTTGAGGAGAAAGTAAAAGACAGTAAATCAATTCATTCATAACATTGATAGAGGGGCCTTTATATAGGCATTACAATGAGAGTCCTTCCATACATAGGATTCCTAGATAAGGTAAGACATCTAATAGGATCCTACTACCTCTAGAAGGATCTGGAACCTTCCATCTATGTATCTACAATCGGTATTAGGTAAGACACATCACGGGAATAATAATTCTAACACTCCCCGTGTCGAGCACTAATACAACAATGGTGCAGAAGATGTTGCCTTCGTAAAAACCTATTCCAAGCCAAAACAAAACCCCATGGGAAAAATAAAGGCTTGATGAGGAAAAGATTGCAACGCACCAACATAACATGTCGTGTATACTCCCCCTGATGTATACATAACGACTCCCCCTGATGAGTACCTCAAATCATAGGAGTCAGATGCCAAGTTGCCCTCACAACTATACCAAGGAAAACCCATGGGAAAGATACCTCTTGGTTTAAGTTGAGCAGTACAATGCATCATTTGTATGGATGTTCTCATAGGTCGCCTCGTTAAAAACCTTACCAAGTGAAACCCAATGGGAAAACAAACCTTGGTCTAAGGACAAAAAGAGCGACACATCCAAAGTGCGAGTCGCTAAAGACTTATCAAGTTTTCCAAAGTCTTGACCTCCATGCACTAAATCAGTCATAACTTCTTCGATTCAATAGGTATCAACGAAACTGTAAGGACTTATGAAAACTAGACACCCATAGCTTTTCATTCACATACAGTACGTAACCTAGATCGACCTGAGCAGATCACAAAGCTCTATCGAAGTTGACTCAGCAAATTACCGGACATATCCCGTCCTACTTTGCAACAATAGTCATATGTCACTCAACATGATGGATGTGATCAAATGGTTGGTTTCCTTGGAAAGTAGACACAAACCTTTCCAATGGTACCAATTTCACCATTTTCCATCAAGTGAGTTGCCCTGTAGGTCATATGGGAGATAGACCAACACATTCTCGCGTATCTGCACGGGCCAAGTGTCCTTTTATCGAGATAGAGCGAGCCTCAAGCTTCTTGTCAATCACGGACATTGCGTGAGCGCATCCTGGCCATCATCACAGTGGCTTTACCGGATTATTACGAATGAGTACATCGAGTCAAACATGAGTACATAATACCGTACTTTTCTCTTAAGACTGCATCATCACTTAAGTGAGCCAAGTCTTATGATGACTTCGACTAATCATTGGGAATCATATAGGCATTACTTTATCGTCTCTTAGGGAAACCGTCCCTTAGATTGCCTTAAACCGATTGATGAGTACGCATCATCAAGTGTCCCAAGATCCTTTCATTCTTAACTTTGGATTTAGCGGAATCTCTTAGTCTCACAAGAGTACATCACTATAAACCCTTAGTTTTACACGCAAAAGCTTCATATCTCTTCCAAATCAAGTATATACTTAGTATGCGTCCCCGACAATCACTTGTCGACGCGCTCCGTGGTCAGGAGCCATTTGATTTGAGTCTGATCCACCACGAGATCCTTTAATCACTTAACTTAGTTCCCCAGTAAGATAAGATTTAACCACAAGCTGCACGTCGCTTTGGGAAACTATCTAATCAAAAGATAGTGGATGATATAACATCCATTGCGATAAAGACAACTAAGTTTCGTGTTATCGTAGTCGATTCCAGTGCGTTCATGAGAAACCTCGCGCCATGAGGTGAGTTTAACTCTTTCTCTCACTCGCTTTAACAAAGTATACGGATAGGTCTTATCTTTGGAGTGTCGGTACCACTTCAACAAAGGGCTATCACTTTGTCCATACTGGAGTCGCATATGTTTCCATTTTAGGCCAAGGCTACAACGTTGTAGATTTTCAACGAAGTATGGTTCGATTAAACTCACATTCCACGTCCTCATGAACCGGCTTTATTCATAGAGTACTCTTTATGGATTGGCATTCATTGAGGCGTCCCCAATGATGACTATAATCCAGAATCACATGAGACGGATGAGTTCATTTGATCATATGATCAAGTTTCATGTACCAAGCTCGCATACATTCTTAGCGAGAGTATTTATCGAACCAAGTGGCATCCCAATACTCTATGAGATCCACGGCCTAGTAACACCATCTACCACAATTTGTGGTGTTACCATATCACCATTTATAGGTGACGAACGTCCATAACCGGACACAATCCTTGCAGACATGTTTGCAGCATGTATTTAATCTCGTCACTTTAGGGAACTTGGTGAGGCACAGTAGGGACAAACTACGACAATTCCAAGTCGTTCTACTCGAACATGATCGTTCGCATCTCCCCCTAACGACGGGAAGACTGGCTCATCAAAGTGACTTACGAGATCGTCTGCCAAGGTACATTTTAAGCGGACTATGAGTGAAAGCGCATGTCATATTCATCATTTATAACCCGTCATAATGCGTTGTGGTGACGCACTTTTGGCACATGAACATGTGGACGATAAAGGTTTTCAGTTGTTAACACAATCCAGTTAACAAAATGCATATGGTTACACTTGTAACTAAGCATTTGAATGATGATAGGTATAGGTGAATATGACATGTTGACCTATGCTACATAGCCGTAGCTACTGGTCTTGAGAATCCAACAAAACCGCCACCATGCACCACCGGGATCGAACATAAAGAAACGATTGAACCGATGATAGGCCGTTGGTTTTATCGAACCTCTAATGCTTTCTTGAAGAGTTCACTCCCTTCACCAGCCCCAAACACCTCAAAATTTCGTGAGCATGTATAAACGGGTGTTTAGGATTCCAAAACCATCAACCTTGTGGTTAAAAAACCGATCGAAATGACATCGAACTAGTCGTTAGGACGGCTGGTGGTATGTGAAAACTTCATTTAAGTGGTTCACCTCCTTCCAAGTCTCCAAATGGCACCAAAATTTGTGAGAAGGTAGCCTTGGATGTTAGGAAGTACTCGTTAAAATTTCACTTTAAGACTTGGTCTAAAAGTGGGTGAACCGACCTTTACAATGACTGGTCCGCAAGTTGGACAACCATAACTCAGGTTTCATCAACTTATCAATCATTGTCAAAGGAACAACATAACATATAAATGTTATCACTTGAGTACGACCATTTGTGAACACCATCATAGCATCATAAGCCACCCAGGCTAATACTTATGATCATGTATGTATAAGGACTCGGTGAAAAGGTAGGACTCAGCACCATGCTTATGCGAGTCGCTACATTATTCTCTTTAGCATAGGAGGGTGTCATCTCCTAATCGTGCCAAAGAATAGGCTTAAATCAATGAACATGGCTAAGAAGGATCATCGGGGGGGTCTTTGGCGTCACACATGCTTATGAAAGCAAGACGCGGATGACATAAATATCATCATCGGTCATGAGCCATGCTCACGACTCCACCAATGTACTTTGGTGTCTTTGATCCAACTAGTTTCTTTGTTCAATGATGTCCATGACAATACCGTGGTATATGGATCACCAAACTGTCCAAATTCCGGACTATTAAAGCCTAAATGTGTCGATGTCCCAATACATCTTCTGGTTACAAAAACCGATGCAAGCCGGACCATATTGACTCATGAATATTCTTCCTTTTCACATATCCAATACAAGTGATGCATAAGATTTTATTTCTCACAAATCACAATGAGATGCTATGAGTGATACACTTTGGCATATATATCATCGAGTCATAACATGGTTAAATTGTTACGGAACATATGTGACTAGAAAACGCCATTCGGCATTCAACAACTTGAGCATCATACCGCTCATTGATTGTGATGACCTACTAATCATAGTCACAATGGATTTATAAACTGAAATCAAAAAATATCATGTTCCTTGAAAATAGCTTAATACGCACTCAATTTCGCTTGCAAAATTTCATAATCATGAGCATAGCGAATACTCTAACAACATAGAGATTTTATGCTTGATATGATCAAAATGATCTATCATACTGAGTGCATAACATGGCAAGGTTATATGCCTAAGGGGCAAAATTACGACACAAGCATGGTGTAACACTACCATGCACACGCTCGACCTTCTTACAAGGGTGCGTATTTTGGGCTTTCCCAATGAAACTGTTTTTCAACATTTGAAAGATGATAGTTTAGCGTACAACGCATACCAAAAACTGCATCATCTATGGCAAATTCGGCCAGAAAGAGGTTGAAAAATCTGTGTCGTAAGACCTCTTGCAAATTCAAGATGGGAACCAAGTTGGTTGGGACAAAAGTTAGCACAATCGCTGGAAATAAAATTTCGCGCAGCTTGACCTTTGTTCACCAAAACAGCGATAACTCCCTTGTTAGGAAGGCTATGGACGAACGGTCAGATGTTCTGGAAACTAGACTTCCGTATCTTTCTATCCATATATTGTGCACCACACGGATCATTAAACTCAGATCACAGTGCATATTTTAATTGGATGTTTAGTTTTTCCCAAGTTTAGTGAGAAATCAAGGTTGAGACCATATCCAATGGCATAAGTGTTGATGCAAAAACATGGCAATGACAGCCATATGTGCGTTTAAACGCAGCAGGGTGTTCGATTTCTTATCTTCGACTAATGATCCTTTCGGTAACTCCAACTTGGTAGACTTGCAGAGAAAGTAGGAATGTCGGTACAGCTAAGGCTGTTTAAAAACCACTGATTCCGTTTGAACTTTCAAAGCATAAACAAATACCAAGGAGGATGCGCCTAGTCATGATCAAAAGTGCAGAAAAAATCCACCAAAGTGCATCAATCAACCAAGTATTTTAATTCTCAATTTGCAAGTATACGTCATAATAGCCATGTTGTATAGATACAACGCGGTGCATCATAATTAAGCATTTTGAACCATGAGACATAATGAATATACCATAACCAACTTGTCTTGACCATCCAATAAGATCGACTAAACATAGTCAAATATATAAGGCACATGCCTTTACAAATACTCGGAAAAGTATTCGGACCTATAGTCATACGAACTATAATCGAGGTCAACGAATTCATCTATTTACCGCAATATGCCATTGCCTTACATGTTGAAACTCATGAGAATTACTCGTACATTCTTTCATATATCATGTTGCAAGGAGATGATACATGTCTACACCCACATGCAATATTTTATTTTAATAAAATGAAAGATGGAGTTTTCCAAGTATGGGATTGGGTCAAGACCAAGTGGTGGTCGCTCAATTCAACGTGACAATTCCGTCACAAGTCGATTTTAACCACGACATATCCGTCGCAATCGATGTTTGTCCCATTTGTATGTCACAATTCGTGACTAATCATGAACAAGTCATAACTTTACCGTTACCGACAATATTCATTTTATTTAATTGTTGGTTTAAAATCGATAAAACGGCGACATCAAATCGCACCCAAAACGTGGTGTATGCAACAACCACAACTATCGACTTTCAACAATTATCCGTGACTCCCCCAGGACCGTCACACAGTTTACTTCGACATCCGAGAGTGATACCACCTCTCATTGTCTCATCCACCGCAAAGTAGCGTGGGAGATAAAGAACCCAAATACCCAATTCCCCCCCAAAAAAATTCCCAAAAGAGAGGAATTGAAAAACGAGAACTTTAATAAAGTCTTACGGGTACTTGGTTTCATATATGTTTTGATCCTTGAACGGGAGATTCTCTCCATATGAGCAACATATTTCCGTGGGTACTCCGTTCTATATTTATTTTGATCCTTGAACGGGATAAATATGGCTTTTTCTCCATAGCGTGCACATCATCATGAGCGACGTATTTTCCTATATACACGTAAAACATAAACATGTAAGATTCATAAGTGTACAAATTAATGAACAAATGAATCATTGATTAGGAAAATAGAGAGTTGAGAAACGCCCGGATAGGGCTACTGGGATCGATAATTCGGCCGGAAAAGGACTCGAGCGCGGCGATGCGGCAGCTCGGTATTGGATGAGGTCAGATCTCCAAATTTCCTCGTAAAAATCTGCTTCTGTTCGGCAGTAGATTCAGTAACCAATATTACACAGAATCCGATCTCCACCGTTGAATGTACAGATATTTGTGTTGGGAAGTTGCTGCCAAAATTTCACACCGATCCGACGGTTAACGAAACGGAAAACGTGATTTTCGTACGACTGCGCTGTGCAGAAAATTCACGCGCGGAAATTCTCGTCTCTCGGATTTTTTTTTTTCGATTTTGATAGGTTTTGTCTCGATTGCACTAGGTTTTCAAGCATTAAATATCACGTGCATAAAACCGTTTCGACGATCCGGCGATGCTTCGATCAGATCGGGTCGCAGCCTTAGGCAATAGTCGGCTGGACAAAAACGATCTGAAAACGGGACTGTCGAGCGGGTCGGGTCAGCAACCGGGTCGGGTCTGGGTCAATAACCGGGTCGAGTAAAATTACCCTTTCCCCTAATGACCACCATGCCGATATCAGTTTTCTCGTTTCCATTCACTTCGACAGTGTTGCCTAACACCAGGTTCATAAACTGATCAAAGCCACGGAGGGTTCCAATCACCAGACGATTGGTATTGAGCTTTATCTGTAGCTTCTTGTCCATGAATTTCTTGAGATCTGGAGGCTGCCTGATCTGCTCATGGTGTAAAACTGGGTTTATTGCTCTTCAAAACCCTATAAAACTGATCGAGGACGAAAGGGGTCGGCTTTAGATTCGCGGGGGGAAACGCCTATGACCGTGCATCTGAACTGATCGGAACTCCTGCGGGAGTCGGTCGGATTCTGGTGATTGGGATCGAGGGATCCAGGGGGTGGTTGCTGGTCAAGGGTTCAACGGATGGGAGCAGATCGGGAATCGGAGGTGGGAGCGGCTGGGATGGCGTCCGATCTGGTTTGGATCGCCGGTGGCGGCGCGGAGGGAACTAGGGTTTTTCGGACGCAATTTTTTTTTTTCTTTTTTTTTTCGGGATTTCTGAATTTCGGGTTTTTTTTTTTTTCTTGCTCAGTTAGGGGCTACGTGCTGATAACGTGTTTGAGGAGAAAGTAAAAGACAGTAAATCAATTCATTCATAACATTGATAGAGGGGCCTTTATATAGGCATTACAATGAGAGTCCTTCCATACATAGGATTCCTAGATAAGGTAAGACATCTAATAGGATCCTACTACCTCTAGAAGGATCTGGAACCTTCCATCTATGTATCTACAATCAGTATTAGGTAAGACACATCACGGGAATAATAATTCCCGGAACAAAAAGATATTTTTGGGTTTTTAAATATTAACTAAATTAAATTGCACTATATTTAATTTAAACTATTTTTAATAAGACTAGTTTTATAAGACTATTTTTATACTAGACTATTTTTATTAAGACTATTTATACTAGACTATTTATATTAAGACTATTTATACTAGACTATTTATATTAGACTATTTATATTAGACTATTTTTAACTAGTGAAAATAAATAGAATTAAAATGAGTTGGGAATTTATAAAATCTAGGGGATTACGGGTTCATTAAATTAGGTATTTAATTAAGTATAGGAATTGATTTATATGGATATAAAAGAAAAAATGAATGTTTATCGAGTCATCAACTTTTCACCTCCGTACTTTCGTAATCAAAGATGTCTTAATCATTGTCACTTTTTAAGATGTTGATAACAAGATTAACACTTGATAGATTGAAAAGATGTGTTTCCAATACACTTAACAATCAATCAAGGAGGTTTCACTAGTAGAAATAGGATATGATCAATCTCTATTTAAACCAATTAGTCCTTTCATTTCTCTAACTTGACTATTTTTAGGATAAACGATCGTTCATCGAGTAATCAACTTTTCACCTCCGTACTTTCGTAATCAAAGATGTCTTAACCACTTTCGCAATCTTAAGATGTTGATAACAAGATTAACATTTGATAGATTGAAAAGATATGTTTTCAATTCACTCAACAATCAATCAAGAAGGTTTCATTAGTAAAAATAGGATATGATCAATCTCTATTTAAACCAATTAGTCCTAAAAATAGTTTAAATCAATCAAATACTCAATATATAACCTAATAGAAATCCCCCTTCCCCTAGGAAGAAAGATTAGCTACTCATTGGTTTATACATACTAAAATTATAATAGAAATAATTGATATATATAATATATATATATATATATATATATAGAAACTTTTAATTACTAGAACTTAATGACAATAGATAAAACTTACTTGAATATGATGAATCAAAGTGCAAGAAACAAACTTCAAAATATAACTTCAAACTTGTTTAAAGGTTACAAGCTTACAAAAAATTGAAAGTAAAATACTAAGTGCTTATTGATCAAGCACTTTTCAATTACAAACTAAATGAAAGAAAAACTTCAAACCAAAAATAAAATACAAACTAAAATTGAAAGTTCTAAGGAAAATATATTGCTAAAAGAAAGGAGTATTTCTTAGCAAGAAGTTGAGGATTTCTTGGTAAGAATGTGGGTTGATTTTGCAATGGGTGAAGATGCCCTTTTATAGGTGATTTTCAAGAATACAATTGATTATTTAATTCAAAATATCTATTGTAATATCATTTTTTTAATTCTTTGTTCACACTTCACCCATGACTTTGATTTTTCAGATTTTTGACCTTTCAAATATCTTGTGGTTGAGTTCACTTGTTGGTCTTATATGGACTAATTTTGCATGGCATCTGCTGAAAAACGGCGATGTAAAAGCGGCCCACTTGCCCGTGTTGTGCGCCGCTTTGTGGTGACTCGGTCTTCTTCCGGAATACGCGTGAGGACACGGCGCTAAATGCCGGCCGTGTGTGAACGGCCCAAGACACGGCCTCTTTTGCGCCGTATGTGAAACGGATCGGCAACACGGTCCATTTTGCGCCGTTTTGTATGGTCGTTTGTCCTGGAAAAATTCTCGTCGTTGGATTTGATCTTGTTTTCCGTCCTTTTTGATGCTTCATGTCGATGTCTGTAAAATAACCATTTTTAGCTCATGTTTGGACATATCTGTAAAATATATATTTTTAATCACAAATCGTACAATTATGCCGGAAAAATGAATATTTTGTATATGAATTTTAGATCAATTATGCACTAATCAAATACCCCACACTTAAATTCTTGCTAGTCGAGCAAGACTCTTTATTAATCACGCACAAAATAAAAATTAAAATAAGACATAAAATAAAAAATAAAAATAATACACACAAATTTAAGAAAAATAATTATATATAAAGATAAAAAGAGATCAAAATGCCATTAATACACAATAACCAACTTTATACAAGAGATAGAAATGAATCAAGATTCAAAATAAATCTACTAACGATTTTGAAGTTAAAACACGGTTTTTATTTTTGTAATTCCAAAATACAAGGTTTTCCACCCAAAAGGTTGATTATTTCTTTCCCACTCGTGACTTTACACGACTCCCTTTAATGGTTGCTCTCGATCACTCGTTTATTTTTCGACTCAATATGAAGGAGAATTTCATCGGCGTCATCAAATATTGTGATTTTCACAAAATTGAGTGTATTGAAATTCACCGCTAATTAATTCAAATCGCTCATAAACTACATCCCTTTTAGTGATAGCTTTCACACCGTTATTTGCTAACGTGTAGCTCTTTTCACTAACACAATTTCTATCTCATTATTTTCTTTCGTAAAAAGGTGATAGCTTTTCACACCGTTATTTGCTAACGTGTAGCTCTTTCACCAATTTTTCGAGACGGCAATTTACGCACCAACAATGGTTAGTCCTTTATTTTTCGCAAAATTTAAGACTTCCAAAATTAGCAATGTCACGCTCAACACTTCTCCTTTTCGTCATTTATTTTTTTAGGTGATAGCTTTTCACACTGCTATTTGCTAACGTGTAGCTCTTTTCACCAATGACTCCTATTTTTTTTTTTTTTTAGGGAATAGAATTTTGCGTAAAATCATTTTTAGTTAAGCATGAAAAATCAAAAACTCCACAAATTAAGTAAATTTCAGTTTTATTTTTCATCAACCAATTGATTCTTCTTTTCTCAAGGTAACGAATGACTCGATTTTATATGATAATTACAAGGCTTGGAAAGAGAGATTAAGGCAATCTAAAAAAAAATTTTGGAATATACAATTTTTTTTTACCGGTTAAAACGATTTTAGAAGCTTGTATATAGTTAATTTATTGGTGTTTATGGCCAGATCTAGAAATCTCACAAATCAAAATACTATATATATATATATATATATACTAAAAAAAAATTTAAGGCAAATAAAAACACACCAAAATACTAACACACTAAAATATACTACAACAAACCACCCCCAAACTTGAAAATAAAACTGTCCTCAGTTTTAAAAATAAAATAAAAAATAAAAATCAATGCAGAAAAGCAGAATACTCCCTGTTAAGAAAGTTGATGTCTGAGCCTAACGCCTTTTAGAATCTGCAAGAGAATAAATATACGAGGCACACACAAAAGAAAATAAAATATACTCGTAAGTATAACATAATTTTTTTAGATGCGCATCAAGAAAGTCCGAAGAGTCGCCTTACGCTGCCATCAAATTTTTTTTAAAAAAAAAAAAAAAAAAAAGCAAAACACGAAATAAAAATTACAGCAATACATAAATCGCGAATAGATGCGCGTCAAGAGATCAAGAAGAAACTCCTTAAGCTGCCATCATTTAATTTTTTTTTTTTTTTTTTTGGTTTTTTAGATTTTTAAGAAAATTGTTTAACATTTTTTATACTTTTATTTATATCCTCAACTGGCGTTCTTGAGTCCTAAAATTATGCTGAAATAATTTTGCTGGGGGATATTAAATTTTGCTAAAATTTAATATTAAGACTATTTATACGAAAATAATTATGCCGATTTCTTGAGTATTAATAAAATTGTTTAACAATTTAATAAACAATCGGGATATACCGGTCAAGAACATATGTTAAGACTATTTAGCGCAAAATTGAAATATATATTAATAATACATATCCTTAATCAATTTAATAATCATTAAGGATTTTTCCGATATATGTTGAAGGGTCATTGACCGGTATATTTTCAGGATATTAATAAATACATATCCTTAATCAATTTAATAGTCAATATATCGGTCAGTGATACATAACGAACTAGTATTAATTTAATAGTCATTATTAATTTAACGAACTAGAATAACCCCGTATTATTAAGGATATTAATAATACATATCCTTAATCAATTTAATAATCAATATATCGGTCATTGACCGGTATATTTTCAGGATATGTATTATTAATATCCACTGTATATTAATACTCAATTTAATAGTCTTAAACAATTTAGCGTAAATTGTGACTATTTATTTGCTGAAATAATTCAGCGAAATTTTGCTGAATTTATCAATTTCAGGATAAAACCGTTTATTAAATTATGCGGCTGAAATAATTTTTAGCGCAATACGATTATTAAATGACCGATCGTTTATACTCGCATTTAGCGCCGTGTCCTCGCGCGTATTCCGGAAGAGACTGAGTCACCACAAAACGGCGCACAAACACGGGGCAAACTGGGCCGTTTTTCATCGCCGTGTTTCAGCAGATGCCATGCAAAATTAGTCCACTTTTGACCAACTTGTGAAATCAACCACAAGATATTTTTTTGGTCAAAAATCTGAAAATTCAAAGACATGGGTGAAGTGTGAACAAAGAATTAAAAAAATGATATTACAATAGATATTTTGAATTAAATAATCAATTGTATTCTGAAAATCACCTATAAAAGGACATGTCATCCATCAGCAAAATACCAACCCACATTCTTACCAAGAAATCTCAACTTCGCAAGAAATACTCCTTTCTTTTAGCAATATATTTTCCTTAGAACTTTCAATTTTAGTTTGTATTTTATTTTTGGTTTGAAGTTTTTCTTTCATTTAGTTTGTAATTGAAAAGTCTTGATCAATAAGACTTAGTATTTTACTTTCAATTTTTGTAAGCTTGTAACCTTTAAACAAGTTTGAAGTTATATTTTGAAGTTTGTTTCTTGCACTTTGATTCATCATATTCAAGTAAGTTTTATCTATTGTCATTAAGTTCTAGTAATTAAAAGTTTCTATATATATATATTATATATATCATTATTTCTATTATAATTTTAGTTTCTATAAACCAATGAGTAGCTAATCTTTCTTCCTAGGGAAGGGGATTTCTATTAGGTTATATATTGAGTATTTGATTGATTTAAACTATTTTTAGGACTAATTGGTTTAAATAGAGATTGATCATATCCTATTTTTACTAATGAAACCTTCTTGATTGATTGTTGAGTGAATTGAAAACATATCTTTTCAATCTATCAAATGTTAATCTTGTTATCAACATCTTAAGATTGCGAAAGTGGTTAAGACATCTTTGATTACGAAAGTACGGAGGTGAAAAGTTGATTACTCGATGAACGATCGTTTATCCTAAAATAGTCAAGTTAGAGAAATGAAAGGACTAATTGGTTTAAATAGTGATTGATCATATCCTATTTCTACTAGTGAAACCTCTTTGATTGATTGTTAAGTGTATTGGAAACACATCTTTTCAATCTATCAAGTGTTAATCTTGTTATCAACATCTTAAAAAAGTGACAGCGATTAAGACATCTTTGATTACGAAAGTACGGAGGTGAAAAGTTGATTACTCGATAAATATTCATTTTTTCTTTTATATCCATATAAATCAATTCCTATACTTAATTAAATACCTAATTTAATGAACCCGTAATCCCCTAGATTTTATAAATTCCCAACTCATTTTAATTCTATTTATTTTCACTAGTTAAAAATAGTCTAATATAAATAGTCTAATATAAATAGTCTAGTATAAATAGTCTTAATATAAATAGTCTAGTATAAATAGTCTTAATAAAAATAGTCTAGTATAAAAATAGTCTTATAAAACTAGTCTTATTAAAAATAGTTTAAATTAAATATAGTGCAATTTAATTTAGTTAATATTTAAAAACCCAAAAATATCTTTTTTAATATTTTAGTATTTATTTCTCGCAATTTGTAACAAAAAAATTATACGAAGCTCATTGGACAATCCTCGAGAGAAAAGACCTTGGTAGAACTTACCACAAACTACTTCTACCTCGTATATATTTGCGAGCGACTCAAGAACTCCTATTTTCAGGATAAGTTTTTTGGCCGATCAAATTTTGTGCGCCGTTTTGTGGTGACTCGGTCTCTTCCGGAATACGCGCGAGGACACGGCGCTAAATGCCGGCCGTGTGTGAAACGGCCCAAGACACGGCCCTTGTTGCGCCGTATGTGAAACGGCCGACGTAACACATCCATTTTGCGCCGCTTTTGTATGGTCGCTTGTCCCGAAAAATTCCCGTCGTTGGATTTGATCTTGTTTTCCGTTCTTTTGATGCTTCATGTCGAATCAGAAATAACCATTTTTAGCTCATGTTTGGACATATCTCGTAAAATATATATTTTTAATCACAAATCAAGACAATTATGCCGGAAAAATGAATATTTTGTATATGAATTTTAGATCAATTATGCACTAATCAAATACACCACACTTAAATTCTTGCTAGTCCCGAGCAAGACTCTTTATTAATCACACACAAAATAAAAATTAAAAATTAAAATAAGACATAAAATAAAAAATAAAAATAATACACACAAATTTAAGAAAAATAATTATATATAAAGATAAAAAGAGATCAAAATGCCATTAATACACAATAACCAACTTTATACAGTAGATAGAAATGAATCAAGATTCAAAATAAATCTACTAACGATTTTGAAGTTAAAACACGGTTTTTATTTTTGTAATTCCAAAATACAAGGTTTTCCACCTAAAAGGTTGATTATTTCTTTCCCACTCGTGACTTCACACGACTCCCTTTAATGGTTGCTCTCGATCACTCGTTTATTTTTCGACTCAATATGAAGAAGAATTTCATCGGCGTCATCAAATATTGTGATTTTCACAAAATTGAGTGTATTGAAATTCAGCTGCTAATTAATTCAAATCTGCTCATAAACTACATCCCTTTTAGTGATAGCTTTCACACCGTTATTTGCTAACGTGTAGCTCTTTTCACTAACACAATTTCTATCTCATTATTTTTCTTTCGTAAAAAGGTGATAGCTTTCACACCGTTATTTGCTAACGTGTAGCTCTTTTCACCAATTTTTCTGAGACGGCAGCTACGCACCAACAATGGTTAGTCCTTTATTTTTCGCAAAATTTAAGACTTCCAAAATTAGCAAGATATTGCTTCTCAACACTTCTCCTTTTCGTCATTTATTTTTTTTAGGTGATAGCTTTCACACCGTTATTTGCTAACGTGTAGCTCTTTTCACCAATGACTCCTATTTTTTTTTTTTTAGGGAATAGAATTTTTGCAGAAAATCATTTTTTAGTTAAGCATGAAAAATCAAAAACTCCACAAATTAAGTAAATTTAAGATTTATTTTTCATAAACAAATAGAATCTTCTTTTCTCAAGGTAACGAATGACTCGATTTTATATGATAATTACAAGGCTTGGAAAGAGAGATTAAGGCTCAAAATTTTGGAATATACTATTTTTTACCGGTTAAAACAATTTTAGAAGCTTGTATATAGCTAATTTATTGGTGTTATGGCCAGATCTAGAAATCTCACAAATCAAAATAATATATATATATATATATATATATATACTGAAAAAAAAAAAATTAGGCAAATAAAAACACAACAAAATACTAACACACCAAAACATAATACAACAAACCACCCCCAAACTTGAAAATAAAACTGCGTCTCGCTTATAAAATAAACAAATAAACAACACTGCAGAAAAGCAGAATACTCCCTGTTAAGAAAGTTGATGTCTGAGCCTAACGCCTTTTAGAATCTGCAAGAGAATAAATATACGAGGCACATACAAAAGAAAATAAAATATACTCGTAAGTATAACATAATTTTTAGATGCGCATCAAGAAAGTCCGAAGAGTCGCCTTACGCTGCCATCAAAGTTTTTAAAAAAAAACAAAACACGAAATAAAAATTACAAGAATACATAAATCGCGAATAGATGCGCGTCAAGAGATCAAGAAGAAACTCCTTAAGCCGCCATCATTTAGCACGATTATTACACACGTAAAGTAAAAATACAAGAGGTCCGTCATGGGTTATCAAAGGGAGAGGAATGAATCCACTTTTCGCTTTTCTCACCGTAAAATCTTCTACCTGCATAATTTTAGCTAGAGTCGGATCTCGTTGAGGAACAAATTCATTGAGTTTTTGATTAGTTCTTGGTGTTGTTGCAACGACTATGATTCGCTTTTGCACGCTCGGAAATAAAGCCCTTTTCGGCAGAGTAGTCGATAAAAGACAAGAAACCATCAAAGAAACCATTGACATTAAGCACTCCTATTGGTTTTGATGAACATTTAGTCTGGCTCTGGTAACCACATGAAAAAGTTTCTCAAGGGTGCCAAAACCACCGGGAAGGGCGATAAAGGTGCCAGAATTATTTATCATGTGAGTTATGCGATCTTGCATATTCACAGATCTAATCTCATCTCCAATAGTTGACCCGGTGATTTTACTTTCTGAAAGATGTTTTGGGATTACTCCCAATACTCTTACTCCTTCCATATAGGCAGAAGCAGAAGCTCGTCCCATTAATCCTAGACTTCCTCCTCCGTAAACTACATGAATGCATTTTTCTCCTAAGGTACGACCCAAGTCGTGGGTCGCTGATGAAGCATGCCTTTTTCCAACTAGATCCACCAAAAATGCAGACTGTAAAATTTTTTTGTGGAAGATGATGACTCCATTTTTGAAAAGAATTTTATTTAGAGAGAAAAAGAGAAAAGTACAAGTTTGAGGGATGAATAAAAGAAACAAGCACAAAGGTTATTTATAGAAGAAAAGATGAGGAAAAATTGTTTAACAAGTTTGTGATTGCGTTTGATTGTGCTTCAACTACTCAATAGAATAATGAAAGCTTTTATCGCGTATCACATTTTTTATTCAGAAAATCTCACCACACGACAAAAATAAAAGATACTTACGCGTATGTACAGTAGTTGTGATTGTGGCTCACATCTTCCTCTGATTTTACGTTCAGAAACGGCCTAAACGCCTTCTATGAGTCGGGGAGAAGCTTCCCATCCAATTTTCTTACAAATAGGAGTTCTTGAGTCGCTCGCAAATATATACGAGGTAGAAGTAGTTTGTGGTAAGTTCTACCAAGGTCTTTTCTCTCGAGGATTGTCCAACAGGGCTTCGTATAATTTTTTGTTATAGATTGCGAGAAATAAATACTAAAATATTAAAAAAAGATATTTTTGGGTTTTTAAAAATTAACTAAATTAAAATGCACTATATTTAATTTAAACTATTTTATATAAGACTATTTTTATACTATACTATTTATACTAGACTATTTATATTAAGACTATTTATACTAGACTATTTATACTAGACTATTTATATTAAGACTATTTATACTAGACTATTTATACTAGACTATTTATATTAAGACTATTTATACTAGACTATTTATACTAGACTATTTATATTAAGACTATTTTTATACTAGACTATTTATACTAGACTATTTATATTAAGACTTTTTATACTAGACTATTTTTAACTAGTGAAAATGAATAGAATTAAAATGAGTTGGAATTTATAAAATCTAGGGGATTACGGGTTCATTAAATTAGGTTTTTAATTGAGTATAGGAATTGATTTATACGGATATAAAAGAAAAAACGAATGTTTATCGAGTAATCAACTTTTCACCTCCGTACTTTCGTAATCAAAGATGTCTTAATCGCTGTCACTTTTTTAAGATGTTGATAACAAGATTAACACTTGATAGATTGAAAAGATGTGTTTCCAATACACTTAACAATCAATCAAGGAGGTTTCACTAGTAGAAATAGGATATGATCAATCTCTATTTAAACCAATTAGTCCTTTCATTTCTCTAACTTGACTATTTTTAGGATAAACGATCGTTCATCGAGTAATCAACTTTTCACCTCCGTACTTTCGTAATCAAAGATGTCTTAACCACTTTCGCAATCTTAAGATGTTGATAACAAGATTAACATTTGATAGATTGAAAAGATATGTTTCCAATTCACTCAACAATCAATCAAGAAGGTTTCATTAGTAAAAATAGGATATGATCAATCTCTATTTAAACCAATTAGTCCTAAAAATAGTTTAAATCAATCAAATACTCAATATATAACCTAATAGAAATCCCCCTTCCCCTAGGAAGAAAGATTAGCTACTCATTGGTTTATAGAAACTAAAATTATAATAGAAATAATGATATATATATAATATATATATATATATAGAAACTTTTAATTACTAGAACTTAATGACAATAGATAAAACTTACTTGAATATGATGAATCAAAGTGCAAGAAACAAACTTCAAAATATAACTTCAAACTTGTTTAAAGGTTACAAGCTTACAAAATTTGAAAGTAAAACACTAAGTAAAATACTAAGTGCTTATTGATCAAGCACTTTTCAATTACAAACTAAATGAAAGAAAAACTTCAAACCAAAAATAAAATACAAACTAAAATTGAAAGTTCTAAGGAAAATATATTACTAAAGGAAAGGAGTATTTCTTAGCAAGAAGTTGAGGATTTCTTGGTAAGAATGTGTGTTGGTATTTTTGCAATGGATGAACATGTCCTTTTATAGGTGATTTTCAAGAATACAATTGATTATTTAATTCAAAATATCTATTGTAATATCATTTTAGTTCTTTGTTCACACTTCACCCATGTCTTTGAATTTTCAGATTTTTGACCAAAAAAATATCTTGTGGTTGATTTCACAAGTTGGTCAAAAGTGGACTAATTTTGCATGGCATCTGCTGAAACACGGCGATGAAAAACGGCCCAGTTTGCCCCGTGTTGTGCGCCGTTTTTGGTGACTCGGTCTCTTCCGGAATACGCGCGAGGACACGGCGCTAAATGCCGGCCGTGTGTGAAACGGCCCAAGACACGGCCCTTGTTGCGCCGTATGTGAAACGGCCGACAGAACACGGTCCTGTTTGCGCCGTGTTGTAGGTCGTTTTGACTTGAAAAATTCCCGTCGTTGGATTTGATCTTGTTTTCCGTCCTTTTTGATGCTTCATGTCAGTAATCTGCAAAATAATCATTTTTAGCTCATGTTTGGACATATCTGTAAAATATATATTTTTAATCACAAATCAGTACAATTATGCCCGGAAAAATGAATATTTTGTATATGAATTTTAGATCAATTATGCACTAATCAAATACCCCACACTTAAATTCTTGCTAGTCCCGAGCAAGACTCTTTATTAATCACACACAAAATAAAAATTAAAATAAGACATAAAATAAAAAATAAAAAATAATACACACAAATTTAAGAAAAATAATTATATATAAAGATAAAAAGAGATCAAAATGCCATTAATACACAATAACCAACTTTATACAGTAGATAGAAATGAATCAAGATTCAAAATAAATCTACTAACGATTTTGAAGTTAAAACACGGTTTTTATTTTTGTAATTCCAAAATACAAGGTTTTCCACCCAAAAGGTTGATTATTTCTTTCCCACTCGTGACTTCACACGACTCCCTTTAATGGTTGCTCTCGATCACTCGTTTATTTTTCGACTCAATATGAAGAAGAATTTCATCGGCGTCATCAAATATTGTGATTTTCACAAAATTGAGTGTATTGAAATTCAGCTGCTAATTAATTCAAATCTGCTCATAAACTACATCCCTTTTAGTGATAGCTTTCACACCGTTATTTGCTAACGTGTAGCTCTTTTCACTAACACAATTTCTATCTTTTTTTTTTCTTTCGTAAAAAGGTGATAGCTTTCACACTGCTATTTGCTAACGTGTAGCTCTTTTCACCAATTTTTCGAGACGGCAGCTACGCACCAACAATGGTTAGTCCTTTATTTTTCGCAAAATTTAAGACTTCCAAAATTAGCATTTGCTGCTCAACACTTCTCCTTTTCGTCATTTATTTTTTTAGGTGATAGCTTTCACACCGTTATTTGCTAACGTGTAGCTCTTTTCACCAATGACTCCTTTTTTTTAGGGAATAGAATTTTTGCAGAAAATCATTTTTTAGTTAAGCATGAAAAATCAAAAACTCCACAAATTAAGTAAATTTCAGTTTTTTTTTCATCAACCAATTGATTCTTCTTTTCTCAAGGTAACGAATGACTCGATTTTATATGATAATTACAAGGCTTGGAAAGAGAGATTAAGGCTCAAAAAATTTTGGAATATACAATTTTTTACCGGTTAAAACGATTTTAGAAGTTTGTATATAGCTAATTTATTGGTGTTATGGCCAGATCTAAAAATCTCAAAAATCAAAATACTATAAATATATATATATATATATATATATATAATAAAAAAAAATTAAGGCAAATAACCAAATCAATCAAAACACACCAAAATTATTAAACAAACCACACCAAAATTACAACACACCAAAATACAAAAACAACCCACCCCCAAACTGAAAATAAAACTGTCCTCGCTTATAAAATAAAAATAAAAATCAATGCAGAAAAGTTAATACTCCTCGTTAAGAAAGTTGATGTCCGAGCCTAACGCCTTTAACTGCAAGAGAATAAATATACGAGGCACACACAAAAGAAAATAAAATATACTCGTAAGTATAACATAATTTTTTAGATGCGCATCAAGAAAGTCCGAAGAGTCGCCTTACGCTGCCATCAAAGTTTTTATAAAAGCAAAACACGAAATAAAAATTACAGCAATACATAAATTGCGAATAGATGCGCGTCAAGAGATCAAGAAGAAACTCCTTAAGCTGCCATCATTTAGCACGATTATTACACACGACAGAAAGTAAAAATACAAGAGGTCCGTCATGAGTTATCAAAGAGAGAGGAATGAATCCACTTTTCGTTTTCTCACTGTAAAATGATATTAGTATACAAAATTAAATATTCCGTATGCTGGGACACTTTAATGACCGATCGTTTATACTCGACAGTGAGAAATATCCCGGTCGCATCAATTGTTTAACTATTTAATGATATATGTATTATTTTGATTAAGGACCAATAATACAGCGTTATTAATAACGACCGAATATACTAGTTCGTTTATATTCGGCCCAATATATTATTAATACAACAATCCCCGGTGACTCGGTATATATTCGGCCCAATATATTATTAATACAGCGTAAATTAATAACGACCGAATAATACGCCGTTTTGTGGTGACTCGGTCTCTTCTTGGTTTTTCCCCCTCTTCTAGGATTATTTTGTGCATACATGTTGAAGGGCTAATTCCCTTAATATCACTCAAACCCCATCCTATTGCCTCTTTGCATTTTTTTAAAACTTCTATTAAAAGAAATTCTTCATCTTTGTTCAATTCTGCATTAATAATTACGGGTTTTATTTCCTCTTCAAGAAAAACATATTTTAAATGCTTAGGCAATTCTTTAAGCTCCGGTATTTCTTTTTCTTTGCTATCCATTAACGACTCACTATCTATCTTAATCCTGTAAGAGATTTTCGCACACTTCTCCTTCAACTTCCGGTTAAGCTCCGAACATTCCATTACTTGTTCTGTATAATGAGAGTTTCTGAATTGTCAATAATATCAACAAAAGCACACTCCTCGTATAAATCGTAACTAGGAACAGGCGAATTAAACACGAGAAAATGTCACGGTTTCATTTAACACACTCATGGTTAATTTTCCTCTTTTAACATCAATTATTGTTTCAATGGTAGCCATGAAAGGTCTTCCCAATAAAATAGAATGATCTTTTCCATTTTCTAGACATTGTCCCATTTCTAAGACAACAAAATCACTGGAATAATAAGCCCCTCTATGTCAACCAAAATATCTTCGATAATTCCAACAGATAACGGCGATCTATCGCCAATTGTAAACATATTTTAGTTGGGCTAAGTTCACCAAGATCAAGTTGCTCAAAAATATATAATGGCATCAAATTTATACCGCTCCAAGATCAAGCATACGGTGGTCTTCTTACCGTTTCCCATAGCGATATTTATGATGAAGCTACCGGATCACTTTGCTTGGGAGGTAATCGTTGTTGGAGCAATGCGGACATAACCTCCGAGACAATGATTTTTTCTCTATATCCAAACTTCTTTTTATCCGTGAGTAATTCTTTGAAAAATTTTCCGTATCTTTGGGACACTTTTTATTACTTCCAATAAAGGAAGGTTTACATTTACTTTGACTGACATATCAAAAAAATTTAGAAATTGCTTCTCAAGTTTTTCATTTTTGTCGACTTGGAAAAGGTATTGGGGGTTTGTATGGATTTGTAGATTTGTGGAGTGTTGGGATGGGGACTTCTTCTTTAGAATTTTCATTTGACTCCTTATATTCGTCCTTGTTTCGCAATAATTGAAATATCATCATTAGAAGGGGAATCAACTTGATTGTTATAAATCTTACCAGCTTCTCGGCGTGGTGATAGCTTTAGCTTGTTCGGGTTGACTTGGTAACCTCCTTCGGTTATTTTGCGGTTGATTTGCTAGTTGCCCGACTTGAGTTTCGACTGCTTTCTCGATGCTTCCATTGCTTCAAATCTTCGATCCGAGTTTTGGATGAATGATTGAAGTGTTTCTTCTAATGAGGGTTTTCTCGGGTTGGTTTGAGGGCGACCCTTGGAATTGGTTCGGTCTTTGATATGGTTGTTGCAAATTTTGATGTTGAGGAGGTGGTGGTTGTTGGTGATGATTCCCACCCCAAGAGAAATTAGGGTGATTTCGCCAACCGGGATTATAGGTTTGAGAAAAAGGGTCATTTCGGGGCGTTGGTAAAAATTATTTAAAGCATTTACCTCTTCGGGGTTCGTCGGGATTGATGTTGGGTGCATGACTATATTCACCACCGCGAAAAATACTTCTTGAGATGGCATGGTGTGGGTGGTTGAGAAATTCCTTGAGTTGTAAGTCGTTGGACTTGTTTGGTTAGCTCGGCAATTTGCGCAGTGAGATCGGTGGAATTTACTTCATTAGCTCCGACTCTCTGCCTCGTGCACTCTTTCTTTGGGAGGATATAGCAAGTTTTTCAAACAAATCAAAAGCGGCTTGCGCCGTTAGTGTTCCTATATCTCCCCACCGCATTGTCAACAAGAATTGGCAATTATGAGTTAGCCCATCATAAAAAGTTTGACTCAAACAAAGGTAAAGGATAATGATGATGGGGGCATGCTAGTAAAAGAGTTTTGAACCGATCCCATGCTTCAAAAAATTGTTCACCCTCCGATTGCGTAAAAGCCGCAATTTTGGTCCTTAGATCCGCCGTTTTATGATGTGGATAAAATTTAGACATGAATTTGTTGCACACATCATCCCAAGTAGCCAATGAATTTGGTGGCAACGTCATAATCCATGTTTTTGCTCGATCTTTTAAAGTGTAAGGAAAACACCTCATTTTTAATTGATCCTCGGTCAATTGTTGTAATGGAAAGGTATTGACAACCGAGTAAAAATCACGAATAAAACTTAAAGGATCCTCGTTTGGCATCCCATAAAAAGATGGGAGTTGGTTGAAATGAATGGATTTCAATTCATAATTTCGTGCTGTCTGGCCAAGTTGTATGCATGACGTTGTTGTACCGATCACCGGTCTAGCAAAATCTTTCAAAGTTTGTTGGTCTGCCATATGTTCTTCGTTTAACTTTTCTTCTTGATAGGAAGATTCAGTGTTTTCTTCTGTCAAAAATTCTCCTTCACTGCTAATATCTTCCAGGTTATCTCCAACTCGATAATCGGGATGAACGTTTTCGTTGTATGGTACCAAGGTTCTTGCAAGAGACCTACGGCCCTGCATAGACTAGAAAACGTATAAAAAATAACGGTGTATGGTACCAATGTTAAACAATTTATGTATTGCAGTGAAATTAAATGTTAAAAAATTTAATAGTCACTCCTATTTGATCAGTGCATAATTGATCTAAAATTCATATACAAAATATTCATTTTTCCGGGCATAATTGTACTGATTTGTGATTAAAAATATATATTTTACAGATATGTCCAAACATGAGCTAAAAATGATTATTTTGCAGATTACTGACATGAAGCATCAAAAAGGACGGAAAACAAGATCAAATCCAACGACGGGAATTTTTCAAGTCAAAACGACCTACAACACGGCGCAAACAGGACCGTGTTCTGTCGGCCGTTTCACATACGGCGCAACAAGGGCCGTGTCTTGGGCCGTTTCACACACGGCCGGCATTTAGCGCCGTGTCCTCGCGCGTATTCCGGAAGAGACCGAGTCACCACAAAACGGCGCACAACACGGGGCAAACTGGGCCGTTTTTCATCGCCGTGTTTCAGCAGATGCCATGCAAAATTAGTCCACTTTTGACCAACTTGTGAAATCAACCACAAGATATTTTTTTGGTCAAAAATCTGAAAATTCAAAGACATGGGTGAAGTGTGAACAAAGAATTAAAAAAATGATATTACAATAGATATTTTGAATTAAATAATCAATTGTATTCTTGAAAATCACCTATAAAAGGACATGTTCATCCATTGCAAAAATACCAACACACATTCTTACCAAGAAATCCTCAACTTCTTGCTAAGAAATACTCCTTTCCTTTAGTAATATATTTTCCTTAGAACTTTCAATTTTAGTTTGTATTTTATTTTTGGTTTGAAGTTTTTCTTTCATTTAGTTTGTAATTGAAAAGTGCTTGATCAATAAGCACTTAGTATTTTACTTAGTGTTTTACTTTCAAATTTTGTAAGCTTGTAACCTTTAAACAAGTTTGAAGTTATATTTTGAAGTTTGTTTCTTGCACTTTGATTCATCATATTCAAGTAAGTTTTATCTATTGTCATTAAGTTCTAGTAATTAAAAGTTTCTATATATATATATATATATTATATATATCATTATTTCTATTATAATTTTAGTTTCTATAAACCAATGAGTAGCTAATCTTTCTTCCTAGGGAAGGGGATTTCTATTAGGTTATATATTGAGTATTTGATTGATTTAAACTATTTTAGGACTAATTGGTTTAAATAGAGATTGATCATATCCTATTTTTACTAATGAAACCTTCTTGATTGATTGTTGAGTGAATTGGAAACATATCTTTTCAATCTATCAAATGTTAATCTTGTTATCAACATCTTAAGATTGCGAAAGTGGTTAAGACATCTTTGATTACGAAAGTACGGAGGTGAAAAGTTGATTACTCGATGAACGATCGTTTATCCTAAAAATAGTCAAGTTAGAGAAATGAAAGGACTAATTGGTTTAAATAGAGATTGATCATATCCTATTTCTACTAGTGAAACCTCCTTGATTGATTGTTAAGTGTATTGGAAACACATCTTTTCAATCTATCAAGTGTTAATCTTGTTATCAACATCTTAAAAAAGTGACAGCGATTAAGACATCTTTGATTACGAAAGTACGGAGGTGAAAAGTTGATTACTCGATAAACATTCGTTTTTTCTTTTATATCCGTATAAATCAATTCCTATACTCAATTAAAAACCTAATTTAATGAACCCGTAATCCCCTAGATTTTATAAATTCCAACTCATTTTAATTCTATTCATTTTCACTAGTTAAAAATAGTCTAGTATAAAAATAGTCTTAATATAAATAGTCTAGTATAAATAGTCTAGTATAAAAATAGTCTTAATATAAATAGTCTAGTATAAATAGTCTAGTATAAATAGTCTTAATATAAATAGTCTAGTATAAATAGTCTAGTATAAATAGTCTTAATATAAATAGTCTAGTATAAATAGTTTAGTATAAAAATAGTCTTATATAAAATAGTCTTATATAAAATAGTTTAAATTAAATATAGTGCATTTTAATTTAGTTAATTTTTAAAAACCCAAAAATATCTTTTTTTAATATTTTAGTATTTATTTCTAATCTATAACAAAAATTATACGGCGCATTGGACAATCCTCGAGAGAAAAGACCTTGGTAGAACTTACCACAAACTACTTCTACCTCGTATATATTTGCGAGCGACTCAAGAACTCCTATTTTTAGGATAAGTTTTTGACCGATCAAATTTTGGCGCCGTTGCCGGGGACTATTTATATACAAAATTTATTAAAATGTTTATATTAGACTATTACATAGTCTAATAAAAATTGTGCTGAAATAATACATAAATTGTTTAACATTTTTTTGCTAGGAAACATAGTCGGTTTCCGACTATTTATGTATTATTTCAGGATAGTCACAATCCTGACATTTTCAGGATAAAACATTTAGTATTAATAAAATTGTTTAACATTTTATTAAAATAATTATGCTGGGGGAAAACATATATTAAGACTATGTTAAACATCAATTAAATCGACAGTGAGAAAACCATCTAAAATTATACTCAATATAAAAAATGTTTGCCAATTTGTAAGAAAATTGGATGGGAAGCTTCTCCCCGACTCATAGAAGGCGTTTAAGCCGTTTCTGAACGTAAAATCAGAGGAAGATGTGAGCCACAATCACAACTACTGTACATACGCGTAAGTATCTTTTATTTTTGTCGTGTGGTGAGATTTTCTGAATAAAAAATGTGATACGCGATAAATGCATTCATTATTCTATTGAGTAGTTGAAGCGCAATCAACGCAATCACAAACTTGTTAAACAATTTTTCCTCATTTTTTCTTCTATAAATAACCTTTGTGCTTGTTTCTTTTATTCATCCCTCAAACTTGTACTTTTCTCTTTTTCTCTCTAAATAAATTTCTTTTCAAAAATGGAGTCATCATCTACCACAAAAAAATTTTACAAAGACTTAATATTTGGAGGATCTAGTACTGGAAAAGAGGCATGCTTCATCAAGCACCCACGACTTGGGTCGTACCTTAGGAGAAAAATGCATACATGTAGTTTACGGAGGAGGAAGTCTAGGATTAATGTGACGAGCTGCTGCTTCTGCCTAAATGGAAGGAGTAAGAGTGTTGGGAGTAATCCCAAAACCTCTGTCTGAAAGTAAAATCACCTGGTCAACTATTGGAGATGAGTTTAGATCTGTGAATATGCAAGATCGCATAACTCACATGTTAAATAATTCTGGCGACTTTATCGCCCTTCCCAGTGGTTTTGGCACCCTTGAGGAACTTTTTCATGTGGTTACCAGAGTCCAGCTAAATGTTCATCAAAAACCAATAGTAGTGCTTAATGTCAATGGTTTCTTTGATGGTTTACTGTCTTTCATCGACTACTCTGCCGTAAAGGGCTTTATTTCCGAGCGTGCAAAACGAATCATAGTCGTTGAAACAACACCAGAAGAACTAATCAAAAAACTCAATGAATTTGTTCCTCAACCAGATCCACTCTAGCGAAAATTGTATGCAGGTAGAAGATTTTACAAATGAGAAAACGAAAAGTGGATTCATTCCTCTCCCTTTGATAACCCATGATGGACCTCTTGTATTTTTACTTTACGCCGTGTGTAATAATCGTGCTAAATGATGGCGGCTTAAGGAGTTTCTTCTTGATCTCTTGACGCGCATCTATTCGCAATTTATGTATTCTTTGTAATTTTTATTTCGTGTTTTGATTTTATAAAAACTTTGATGGCAGCGTAAGGCGACTCTTCTGACTTTCTTGATGCGCATCTAAAAATTATGTTATACTTAGGAGTATATTTTATTTTCTTTTGTGTGCCTCGTATATTTATTCTCTTGCAGATTCTAAAAGGCGTTAGGCTCGGACATCAACTTTCTTAACAGGAGTATTCTCGCTTTTCGCATTGATTTTTATTTTTTATTTTATAAACCGAGACAGTTTATTTTCAAGTTTGGGGGTGGTTTGTTTTAGTATTTTGGTGTGTTGTAATTTTGGTGTGATTTGTTTAATAATTTTGGTGTGTTTTGATTGATTTGGTTATTTGCCTTAATTTTTTTTTATTATATATATATATATATATATATTTATAGTATTTTGATTTTTGAGATTTTTAGATCTGGCCATAACACCAATAAATTAGCTATATACAAACTTCTACAATCGTTTTAACCGGTAAAAAAAAATTGTATATTCCAAAAAATTTTTGAGCCTTAATCTCTCTTTCCAAGCCTTGTAATTATCATATAAAATCGAGTCATTCGTTACCTTGAGAAAAGAAGAATCAATTGGTTGATGAAAAATAAACTGAAATTTACTTAATTTGTGGAGTTTTTGATTTTTCATGCTTAACTAAAAAATGATTTTCTGCAAAAATTCTATTCCCTAAAAAAAAAAGGAGTCATTGGTGAAAAGAGCTACACGTTAGCAAATAACGGTGTGAAAGCTATCACCTAAAAAAATAAATGACAAAAAGGAGAAGTGTTGAGCAAGAATAAATGCTAATTTTGGAAGTCTTAAATTTTGCGAAAAATAAAGGACTAACCATTGTTGGTGCGTAGCTGCCGTCTCAGAAAAATTGGTGAAAAGAGCTACACGTTAGCAAATAACGGTGTGAAAGCTATCACCTTTTTACGAAAGAAAAAAAAAAGATAGAAATTGTGTTAGTGAAAAGAGCTACACGTTAGCAAATAACGGTGTGAAAGCTATCACTAAAAGGGATGTAGTTTATGAGCAGATTTGAATTAATTAGCAGCTGAATTTCAATACACTCAATTTTGTGAAAATCACAATATTTAATGACGCCGATGAAATTCTTCTTCATATTGAGTCGAAAAATAAACGAGTGATCGAGAGCAACCATTAAAGGGAGTCGTGTGAAGTCACGAGTGGGAAAGAAATAATCAACCTTTTGGGTGGAAAACCTTGTATTTTGGAATTACAAAAATAAAAACCGTGTTTTAACTTCAAAATCGTTAGTAGATTTATTTTGAATCTTGATTCATTTCTATCTACTGTATAAAGTTGGTTATTGTGTATTAATGGCATTTTGATCTCTTTTTATCTTTATATATAATTATTTTTCTTAAATTTGTGTGTATTATTTTTATTTTTTATTTTATGTCTTATTTTAATTTTTATTTTGTGTGTGATTAATAAAGAGTCTTGCTCGGGACTAGCAAGAATTTAAGTGTGGGGTATTTGATTAGTGCATAATTGATCTAAAATTCATATACAAAATATTCATTTTTCCGGGCATAATTGTACTGATTTGTGATTAAAAATATATATTTTACAGATATGTCCAAACATGAGCTAAAAATGATAAAATTGCAGAGAACATACATGAAGCATCAAAAAGGACGGAAAACAAGATCAAATCCAACGACGGGAATTTTTCAAGTCAAAACGACCTACAACACGGCGCAAACAGGACCGTGTTCTGTCGACCGTTTCACATACGGCGCAACAAGGGCCGTGTTTTGGGCCGTTTCACACACGGCCGGCATTTAGCGCCGTGTCCTCGCGTATTCGGAAGAGACCGAGTCACCACAAACGGCGCACAACACGGGCAAATGGGCCGTTTTCATCGCCGTGTTTCAGCAGATGCCATGCAAAATTAGTCCACTTTTGACCAACTTGTGAAATCAACCACAAGATATTTTTTTGGTCAAAAATCTGAAAATTCAAAGACATGGGTGAAGTGTGAACAAAGAATTAAAAAAATGATATTACAATAGATATTTTGAATTAAATAATCAATTGTATTCTTGAAAATCACCTATAAAAGGACATGTTCATCCATTGCAAAAATACCAACACACATTCTTACCAAGAAATCCTCAACTTCTTGCTAAGAAATACTCCTTTCCTTTAGTAATATATTTTCCTTAGAACTTTCAATTTTAGTTTGTATTTTATTTTTGGTTTGAAGTTTTTCTTTCATTTAGTTTGTAATTGAAAAGTGCTTGATCAATAAGCACTTAGTATTTTACTTAGTGTTTTACTTTCAAATTTTGTAAGCTTGTAACCTTTAAACAAGTTTGAAGTTATATTTTGAAGTTTGTTTCTTGCACTTTGATTCATCATATTCAAGTAAGTTTTATCTATTGTCATTAAGTTCTAGTAATTAAAAGTTTCTATATATATATATATATATATATTATATATATCATTATTTCTATTATAATTTTAGTTTCTATAAACCAATGAGTAGCTAATCTTTCTTCCTAGGGGAAGGGGGATTTCTATTAGGTTATATATTGAGTATTTGATTGATTTAAACTATTTTTAGGACTAATTGGTTTAAATAGAGATTGATCATATCCTATTTTTACTAATGAAACCTTCTTGATTGATTGTTGAGTGAATTGGAAACATATCTTTTCAATCTATCAAATGTTAATCTTGTTATCAACATCTTAAGATTGCGAAAGTGGTTAAGACATCTTTGATTACGAAAGTACGGAGGTGAAAAGTTGATTACTCGATGAACGATCGTTTATCCTAAAAATAGTCAAGTTAGAGAAATGAAAGGACTAATTGGTTTAAATAGAGATTGATCATATCCTATTTCTACTAGTGAAACCTCCTTGATTGATTGTTAAGTGTATTGGAAACACATCTTTTCAATCTATCAAGTGTTAATCTTGTTATCAACATCTTAAAAAGTGACGTGATTAAGACATCTTTGATTACGAAAGTACGGAGGTGAAAAGTTGATTACTCGATAAACATTCGTTTTTCTTTTATATCCGTATAAATCAATTCCTATACTCAATTAAAAACCTAATTTAATGAACCCGTAATCCCCTAGATTTTATAAATTCCAACTCATTTTAATTCTATTCATTTTCACTAGTTAAAAATAGTCTAGTATAAAAATAGTCTTAATATAAATAGTCTAGTATAAATAGTCTAGTATAAAAATAGTCTTAATATAAATAGTCTAGTATAAATAGTCTAGTATAAATAGTCTTAATATAAATAGTCTAGTATAAATAGTCTAGTATAAATAGTCTTAATATAAATAGTCTAGTATAAATAGTCTAGTATAAATAGTCTTAATATAAATAGTCTAGTATAAATAGTCTAGTATAAAAATAGTCTTATATAAAATAGTCTTATATAAAATAGTTTAAATTAAATATAGTGCATTTTAATTTAGTTAATTTTTAAAAACCCAAAAATATCTTTTTTTAATATTTTAGTATTTATTTCTCGCAATCTATAACAAAAAATTATACGAAGCCCTGTTGGACAATCCTCGAGAGAAAAGACCTTGGTAGAACTTACCACAAACTACTTCTACCTCGTATATATTTGCGAGCGACTCAAGAACTCCTATTTTTAGGATAAGTTTTTGACCGATCAAACTTTAGAGACAAAAAATATTGAGTCCATCACAAAAAAAGATCATAAAGGACTGCATCATCCATCAGGTAATCAAACACTTAGTCTCCTAAACATTATTGGTTACTTAACATATTTAATCCTCACTTGTTAGTCTCCTAAACAATGTTGGTGACTAATTATATACAGGTGATCCCAACACTCAAGTCTAAATGGCCACACAATGCAAGCAAAGAGATCTTTATACAACAAGATAATGATAGACCTCATATTGCAAACATTGATACAAATTTTAGAGAAGTTGCAAGCTTAGATGGATTTAATATCCAACTGATATGTCAACCCCCGAACTCCCCCGACACAAATATCAATGATTTAGGATGGTTCGGATCCATACAATCATTGCAACAGACAAAGAAAGCACATAATGTTGAAGGATTGGTTCAAAATGTTCTGATTCATTCACAGAGCTAACAACAACTACCTTGAACAAGGTTTTTTTTTGACTTTGCAGGGAATTTGCATTGAGATATTGAAAGTCAAAGGCCACAATGACTATTCAATCCCACATATGGGCAAAACAGATTAATCAGAGAAGTAGTATTGCCTGATTGTCTAGAGGTTGAAACAGATCTTGTCAAGGAGTGCATAGACTACTTGGCAGAGCATGGTGATGAAGGTTTTAAACACACAAGTCTTGCTCACACTAAGGAGCAGCCTAGAGTACTAGTAGGTTTCACCCTAAGTTCCTCATCTTTTTGTATGGTTATTGCTTAAACATAGCATGATGCTAGTGTTTAAGCAATAAACATAGGCTTGTAAGTATTTTTGGGCCAAGGAAATGTGACTCTCAGGTTTATTTTGTGTTTAATGTTTGCATCATTGAGTCACAAAACCCTCAGAATAAATTCATCATTGGGTATAAAGGATCAATCCTCCTAATCTAGGGCACCAGTAATCTAGTGGTGGCATTAATCCTAATTCCATCTACTCATCACAATATGTATCATCACATAATCATATGCATCAACACAATTACTCATATCAAACCAACAACGCAGAGTCTCGACTCATGCACATGCACCTGAAAATTAGGTCTTTCACATCCGGAACTAAAATAACCAGCATATCAACGAACCAGCATCTCGACTCATGCTGCCAGAACGCAGAGTCTGAAAAATCAGGCTTCACCGAACCAAATAAGTCATCGGACAAGCTTTGTTCAGGGGTCAGATGACCCATATCAATGGACTTCACCCAAGTTGCTGCAAATCATAGCAAAACCAAAATATTAAACCAAACACTCTAGAAGACGAATCAGAAATTAAAAAAAAAAAAAAGAATATGAAATGTACTAAATGGACTCACCTGAGATGGATGAATCGCATCCCAGATCCGACTGGCTTTCGTCGGAAATACCAAGAGAAGAATCGTGTATACCAAGCGCCGCGACGATCAACAACTCCGACGACTCAAAATCGATGAACCCCTCGTCGCATAGCAACGACTGAGTCATCGGCGACGACCCGTGATGCTCTCCGTCGACGATATCGTCGAAAAGAGAGTCCATCAAAACGGAGTCAAAAAGCTCTGAATCCTCCCACCAGTAATCTAGTGGCCGATCCGCCTCAACGGCGGCGAAATTCGCCGTACACGGCGATTAGGACCACTCTGAATCGGTGACAGACATAGGGGGAGATAGAAAGGGTGAGATATTAGGGTTTTCGGTAAGAGAGAAATATAGATCGAGAGAGATGAAGAATGTTCTGGACACAGGTGAGGGAGGCGAATCGAAATGGGTCAGATGATAAGACACAATAGGGTTATGTGGGGGAGATATGTGGGTTTCGGGTATTATGGACCCCGATTAGCATTGATTTATTCCATTATGAGGGTTAAGTAGGTTTAGGGTTGGTTAAAGTGGGCTTTATTAATTTATTTGGGTGACCCACAATGGTATTTTGTGGTAAATAGATGATCATTTGGGGGTATATATTTAGAGGGAATGATTGGTTTATTTTCTTTTATAGTAAGTAACAGTTAAGTATGGGACGGACCAAAATGGAAAGATAGCAATTAAGTATGGGACTAGTGTTGCCACCAGGCCGTGAACCGCTGATTCCGGTCCCAAACCGCCGATTCCGGTTCACCAGAAAAGGTGAACCGTAACCGGCCCGGATATTCTTCAGAAGGGCGGTTTAAGCCCGAAACCGTGAGTGGTCGGGCAACCGTCAGTTCGGGCGAGCCGCGATTCTTCGTTTTTTTATTATTATTTTTTATTTTTTGTATGAAATTAAATGAATTGTGTAGTTGTGTTGAAATTTTGAATGTTGAAATTATTTATGTTGTGTTTTTTTATATAATTTACAATAACTTGTAATATTGTTTATATCTTATTTTTTCTAAATTAAATGATATGTGTTGAAATTTCTAAATTTTTTAATTTAAAGGTGTTGAAATTTTGAAATTACTGGTTCGGCCCGCCGATTCACGGGCCCAGAAATTGCGGCCCGTAACCGAACCGTGCATCATACCGGTTCCGGTTCCGGTTCCGGTTTCGGAACCGACCCGTGGTCAATAATTCCGACTCAAACCATTGACCACTGATCGATCTAGGCCGGAACCGCAGGGTTCGATTAAAATGTGGCAACACTATATGGGACGGAGGGAGTACTATAGAAACGTCAAACAAAATTGGAAGTATAAACTAAACATAACGTTACTCTTTAACAAATATGGGAAGAACAGAAACGGAACAGTCAAATGTCCAGCAAGATGATAGCCTCACTGACTCACACCCGGCCACTAGCGTGCGCCGCTGCGTCGGCCTACCGTTACCCTGCGCGGTTGGTGCCTCAGCCACCGGACCTCATTAAGTGGGTCCGGAGAGAAGGCGGGTTTGTGCACCACTCGATCAAGATAGCATATTTGGAGGACGGAAAATCCAATGCGCTCGGTCTAGGTTTAGGGCTTGTGGCCTCTAAGGATATACCAAAAGGGTCTGACCTTATTTCCATCCCCCAACACATTCCTCTCAGATTTGGTGGAGAATCCTCGACTTTGATTGATTTAGCTCGACATATACCAGGTAAACTTTTCGAATCTGGTAGTATATTCTTATTAGGTGTATTGTTTTTCAGCATTTGCTGTACAATATGTGGTGTTTTTTGGACCAAATTTGCTTGGTATAGTATGTAAATATTTTCCTTTATGTGAAATTTGAGTCAGCTCTATGCCTTAGTAGAAGAGAATTATCATTATGCTTTTTGAAAAAATGAATGAAAATGACAATTTGGTGTTTTTTTTCCTCCTGATTTTACTTGTTTAAGCTATGGTTCATGTTTTTCCCAAGGTGGTTCCTCATTTTCTAAGTTGAGTAACTTTTTCCTAGTTTAGTATTATGAGGTGTAAGGCACCAAGCATTGGAGTATTTTTTTTTCCGAGGCTTGATATGATATCTTCCCTGAAAACTCAACCGAGTTGAAAGTGAAGACCTAATTAAATTCAAAGTTAAAAAGATTTAGCAACTAATAAGCTATGTTATGATTCTAACCACGAAACTTTGTTTGCAAGTTCTAAAAATCAAGGTACTTTATAGATTTCCACGGACTATTAGTTACTATGAATTCCGTTGATTACATATATATATATATTCACAGACTATCACATTGACACGTTATGATGTTGGGACTTTGTGAATAAATGGTTATAGTCTCTTGAGGTCCTTATTAGTTCTTATCTTATCGGTTCATATGGTTCTCACACTTCGCGCAAAGCAACTGTTTTCGAAGTTTAGACTAAACAATAACTTCTAAGGTGGAATGCTTAAATTCACACCTTATTGTATTAGCCCACGTTTTTGGTCCCATATACATATGTGTGTATGTTTGTGCATTTATGTATGTATTATAGGTTGGCTGTTGACATTGACATATTTATAGGTATATAGATTCTTATTTATATAACAAAATACATTGATTTAGATTTATCATATAAATTGTATATTGATATTAATATCTTATTTTGAAAGTGGACTCTTCGATTGAGAGACAACATATCTTGAAATAGCACTCTTCTACTGAGGGAGTAGCATTTATAGAATATACTGGTCATTAGCTAATGTTAGTTGAACGAATTTAGTGAAACATGTAAGGTTCTCAAAAAGCCCAAATGAAAACACCGACAACCAAAAGATAGATGTTTTCATTTATATCCTCTTCTTTCTCTGCAATTCTTTTTCGTAACTCTGTTCCTTAAAATATTAGGCTATTGAATTTTGTGTAAGGAGTAAATTGGACATTTGGAGCATTTGACAGAGGAACTTTGGGCTATGAAATTGGGTCTAAAGCTTCTTCAAGAAAGAGCCAAAAAGGGTTCCTTCTGGTGGACGTACATCAGCAATCTTCCTGAAACTTATAGTGTGCCCATTTTCTTCCCAGGCGAGGATATCAAGAATTTGCAGTATGCTCCTCTTCTTCACCAGGTACGCATGTACTTTAGCGTAAGTTTCTTTTTCGGATTAGATATTTACCAAAGCTGCTATATACTGTTTCGAATTGTCAGCACCTGTTGTGAATGTTTTTGTAAGATACTGAGATTTGTGACTGCTCACTCAGCCTGAGAAATTTAAGATCTTATATATTTATTATGTTTATTAGAGTTTTTAAGGGACGATTGCGAAAACGATCCCTGAGGTTTGGAGTAATAAAATAAAATCCAGATAAGATCCAATATTACGAAAACATAAACCTCCTTGGGGTCTGATTCTGCCTTAAAATCAAGATAAGATCCAGATAATTCTAATATTTTTATGAATGTTAAAGTTTTTTTAAAGGTTTGTTGCTTATGAAAGGGAGGCAATATAAAATTGAATCAACCTTCCTTTTCTGGGTAATCTTGGATCTCCACTGTTTTCTTTTTGTTGTATATTCCAAACCTCAGTGGCGGTTTTTGCAATTATTCCTTTTCTGGGAGCCCAAAATGCCAAAAATTTTGAATATGTGTTTGCGGTGATGGTATAATATATTCGTTTATTTTTCACCTTTTTTCCTCCTCTAGGTAAACAAGAGATGCCGCTTTCTTCTTGAATATGAGAAATTGATGAAAAACGAACTTGCAAATGTCAAATTGGATGACCACCCTTTTGGGGGCCAAGATATAGATGCATCATCGCTTGGGTGGGCGATGTCGGCTGTTTCATCTCGAGCATTCCGTTTGTACGGCAATAAACGTCCGGATGGGACCCACGTCAATGCTCCCATGTTGCTTCCACTTATAGATATGTGCAATCACAGCTTCACGCCAAATGCTGAAATTGTACAAGAAAAAGAAGCAAACAATGATAACATGCTTGTGAAGGTGTGTTGTGCTGTTGATTTCCCCCCTAAACTTTAGGAATAATTACAAGTGTTACGCTCGAGGTTTGGCTTAATAATATAAAAAAATGCCATTTATCCTTTACAATCACAAATACCCTCGTTAAGGTACTACAAAGTACAAACACCCCCTTAAACCGAAAGTATCCATGATGTTCGACCTGATTACAAAAAAAAAAAAAAAAATCCGGATGTTTGATTCATTGGTAAAATTAAGGGGTCAGCCATAATATTTCATAAATGTGAAGGATTTTTTTTAAAATGTTTTTTGTTTATGAAGGGGTGAACGTAATACTAAATAAAATCCCAAGGATTTTTTCATTAATTAGGTTGAATCTCAATGGTAACTTTTGTAATATTAACCCTTTTATCGTAATTAGACTATACTTCAAGGTTATTTTTGTAATTAAACCCGAAAATGCATGGCCCGAATATGCATGTTCGGCTGTAATATTAGTTTGCTTCTTGTTTGCCAGGTCATTGCTGGAGCACAGATTAAACAGGATGATCCTTTGGAACTTAATTACGGCTGTTTGAATAACGATCTTTTTCTGCTAGATTATGGATTTGTCGTCTCCTCGAACCCGTACGACTGCATTGAACTCAAATACGACCCAGCTCTTCTAGATGCTGCGAGCATGGCTGCGGGGGTTTCGTCCCCCAACTTTTCTTCGCCATCACCATGGCAGCAACGAATTCTGTTACAGTTAAATCTAGATGGTGAAAATTCTGATCTTAAGGTATATGATGTCGATCTATTATTATTTATTTATTTTACTGTGATAAAGTAGTTAAAAAGGATTGCATGTCTTATCTGTCCTTTTTTTATCTGCACAACACCTCTTTGTCCTTGGTGTCGCACTTGCATCTACAGAATCCTGCTGCCGTGCATTGCGCGAGATAATTTGCTCATACATATTTAGAGTTGATTACCAAAACTGTACCCGAGGTTTTGACTAATTACCCAAATAAAAAAATCTTTCATCTTTTAAATTACAGATAACCCCTTGAGGTTTTTAACGAAATGAAAACTGAACCAATCACATCCGTAATTTTTTTCTTCTCCCTATTGCAACAGGATTAAAATTACATCTTAGGCTCTGTTCTCTTCACTTGATTTTTTTAGACTGAAATTGTTTTTTTTTTAATTCAAACTGATTTTTTCTGATTGAAACTGTGTATTTTATTGAATGAATTTACTGATTAGAATTGAATCTTACTGATTGGAACTGAATTTTACTGATTAAAACTTATTTTTACTGAGTATTATATTTTTAAGTTGAATACAACAGAGCCCTAGCGCGTGCCAAGCAGCAGCAGCACATATATATTTTCCAACTAAATCAAATCGTATTTGTCATAAAGGTGAGAGTCGGAGGATCGGAGTTGGTAGAAGACCGCCTGTTGGCCGCCTTAAGGGTCCTCCTATCCAATGATAGAGAAGCCGTAGAAAAGCACGATTTGGATACACTAAAATCAATAACATCAGAGGCTCCTCTTGGGATCTCAACTGAAGCAGCTGTCTTTCGTACTATCATCGCTCTCTGCATGATCGCGCTCGAGCACTTCCCGACCAAAATAATGGATGACGAATCACTTTTGGAAAAGCAGAACGTCACGGCGACAGCTGAGTTGGCTGTAAAATATAGAATCCAAAAGAAGTCCGTTATTATTGATGCCATGAGGGATTTTACGAGGAGACTCAGGTTATATTCGTCAAAGGAATCCATCACAGGGCAATAATTTAGGTACCGTGTTTTTGTTTTTACTTCTAATAGATGAGAATTTTGGTGTTGCTATTATGATTGGTTTTGGCTCCATACGCTTGTTTTTCGAAATTGTTAGAATTCCGGTTGGATCCGTCTTTAGGCTACGGAATTGGAATGGTGCGTATATTCAACATTGGTTGCAAGTTCGCCGCTGCTAATTAGAATGTGAACTTGAAGTATGTGAACAGTGTCATTTATTTACAGGGTCTTAGCTTGCTATAGGCGGGTTAGGCGAACGTCTGCAACTCATTTTTAGATGATCTCAGATTCCACAATTTTGTCTACAAAAATATGCATAAATTATAGTCGAGGGTCTTGTAAAAAAAAAAAAAAAATCCTACTTTGTCACAAACGGAGATCGAATGATTTGGCTATGATTCCGATTGAGAAAGATATTGTAGGAAACTTCTATTTTTGCAAATTTAATTAGCACATTTGCGTAAAAAAACTCAAGATGAGTCAATTTTCAATAATATGGATCACTTGGATATTGTTGTCTTGTTAAAATATAATTTGACATTACTAACAATAATCATAAGATTTAAAAAAAAATATTGCTAGATTGAATTTAAATATATAAATAATATAGAATTTTAATATTTTGTTATCATGTTTGAGAGATAATAACAAAATTCAGAACTGTTTTATGTTATTATGTTTTTATATTTTCAGTAGTTCTATTTGGTTCGGACTGATCCCAATCGGAACAGTACACTAGGATATGAATGTAAAATCATCATAATGGTTTATTATGAATATAAAATCAATAAATTATTTTAAATCTGTTTACCAAATTATACAATTTTTTTCAATACCGGATTGAATCAGGCCAGATAGAATTGAAACAAGTGAAAAATTGGCAGAGGTAACACAAAATAATAATAAAATAGAATAAAAGTTCGCCGTCGTCATAGACTATCAAAATACGTACAGAACACAACCTACACCAAACCAGAACCTAAAAACAAGAAATAAACAGAAGCGTCTCTGATTTCTAAACCAGGCAAACGTACCATAAACCTAATCATCCGTATAAGACACACACATACTAGTTCCCGACCGGAATCGGCCTCTCGGCTAAACCTAGCGGCGATCTGGACCGCTCACGGCGGCAGTTAATCTGGCGCACCATCGACGGAACCACCTCCGGCTGCTGCAACTCGAGGCGGTCGATCTTCTCTATTTCTTGCTTTATTTTTCTAACTTGGCTATGAATCCCCACCCCTCTGTACACATCTTCTAATCCGCCGTCGTCGTTTTTGAGTTTTGTCTGCTCCATGTTAGGCATAGTATTGAAGGCTAATTGATTGTGTGTGTGTATTTATAATGGCGATCAATCAAATTATGGAAAGTTGTAACAGGACATGAGATATTGATGAATTTTGGTAAGAGTAGGGTTTTATATATCTATAATATAATATATATATATATATAGATTTTTTCATTTGCCATAAATACCCTTTTGATTACGTGATCAAAGACTGATGAAACTTTCCATTATCGGGTGTGAGAGTTGCGTATGTTTAATTACGGTGAGGATCATATCCTTTTGAGTCAAAAATAAAAAAACTCTGTGAATTTTTTATTTAGTAAGTGGGGGTTATGACGTGGGATGTGGCTATTGGGTGGAGGAGTTAAAGTTAGCAAGTATGTGATGCTAGTCTCGAGGATTCTGTTGGTTGACTTGACTGGGGGTTTCGTGGCTACCTATTGTGGACCTTCATATTCATAATCCAAAACTTTGGAGAACTCTATGATCAAGGCGGTTAAGATTGTTGGCGGTGGGTCGACCCGTATACCTAAGGTAAGTAATACTGCATTTACCACGTGGCAGATATTTGATGTCGAACGACGTATCTTATAAAATCTTTCTGTATTTTGAGTATTTATTGTCAAGTTTGCTTCTAAAACTTACCTAATATAAATTTTTATTTCCTAAATAGGACTGAATTGAATTAAACTAAACTAAATTTTATGAATTTAATTTAATTTTATTGAACGTTAATTTTATTGAACTTAACTCAAAACTAATGAAAGTGATGGTTAAAATATTGATTATAATATTATTAATAATAATTATGTATAATAATTTTAATTAACGTCATATTAAATAAAAATACTAATATAATAATAATGCATTATAATTCTTAATTAAAGTCATCTACAAAAATAATTTTAATATAATAACATTGTAATAATAGTAATAATAATAAATTTTTATATGAATAATAATCAAATATAATATTATCAATAATACTACTACTAATTAATAATATTAAATAACAACATTTTTATATTACAATAATAACATAATGGTACTATTATAATACTTACTATAAATAATAAAAATAATAAGATAGACTAATGATAAAAAAATTATATACAAATAGGATTGATAATATTAATATCAATAATAACAATAATTAATATTAGATAACAACATGTGCAATAATAATATTAATTATTTCTATAATTAATAATATTAATATCAACAACAATAATAATAATAATTTGTTGAACTGAATTGAATTGAACTATTGAGCTGAATTTTGCTGAAGTAAATTGAATTATTAGATTGAACCGCAAAATGCTAAAATTAAGTCCAAAATATAGAATATAAATATGCAAATTTTTTAAGTTTAGAAATCCAATCTTCCTTAAATCCCAATAATAATAGAAAATACAAAAGAGGGGTGTTTTTTTTTTGGCTCAGTCGGAAGGGAAATAACAAACTAGACATCTACACTATTACAAATAAAAGAGAACTCAAGGTCTCTCGAAAGTGCATCCTGAACCTCCATAGGTGGCTCCAACCAAACCTTAACACCAGACAAACCTTGCTCCAGTTTTGCAAGAGAATCCGCACAAACATTCGCATTTCGCCTGATATGATGAAACTTGAGATCCCATGGCAATCTTCTAAACTTCCTGCAATCTTCCAAAATACAATGCAAAGGTGATCATTTGTATCCTCCTTCACAATGAGTTTATAAATCACCTCCGAATCCACCTCCACCCAAACACGCGGAAACCGCTTATCCCACGCCATATGAAGACCCTCTCGAAGAGCTAAGAGTTCAGCCACTGTAATTGAGACATTACCAAAGTTTCCAGAAAAACCGACACACCAACATCCCTTGTCGTCACGGACCAAACCTCCACTCGCCGCCATGTTCAAGGAATTCCAAAAACTCCCATCCGTATTAAGCTTATGCCAGTCCGGAGAAGGCAAAAACCATCCCAACCGCTTTGCAGACCGATTCTTACGCGAGCCTTCAGGAAAAGCTTGCCGCCACTCCACCACCAACTTCTTAATTTTATAAATGAAGATCGACAGAGGAGGATCTTGCGCTGCAAAAATATATTCATTCCTCCTCTTCCAACAGATCCAGATTGTTGCCAAGAAAACCACCTGCCAGGGCGCATCATGCACCAACAAATTGAAAAAAACACCCTTAGTAGCTAAGACCCGCCACCAATCACCAGCAATACACCTCTCAAAGTCAGCCCACAACGTCGCAGGAATGCATTCTTGCCAAATCTCCTTTGACCTTGGACAGAAAAATAGCATATGAGAGATTGTCTCACAACTCGCATTACATCTATCACGGCTGCAGTTCTCGATAATCTTTCTAGAAAAGAGCAATTCTTTGGTGGGCAGGCTGTGGTGTAAACCCAACCACAAAAAATATTTAATCTTAGATGGGGCTTTAACCTTCCAAATCCAGCTATCCCTTCCTTGCAATTGAGATGGCAAACCCAACATATCATATATTGTCTTACAGTTAAACTTCCCATCAACCATCCCTAAGAAGATCCTTTTATCATCATTACCACAGGTCTTTGACATAGGAAAATGGTGAATCTTATGCCTCAAAACCTCAGGGAGTACTGTGTGTAGGCAAGCAAAATTCCAACCCGTGTCCACCGTCCATAAATCGGCGATCCTTAAGTCCATATCACCCCCTCATGATCACAGTTTCACCGTATCCCCAAAAGAGGAGTGTCGTGAATGGACTACTTTTTGTTTAGGCAAATTGAGTTTCTAATATAAAAGGATCCCACAATTTGATTGGAATTTGCATTCAAATGCCACTCTAAGAATCAAAGGGATTTTGAATTGTATTTGTAATTATGAACTTGTTTCATATTAACCAAGATATTGATATTTTTGTATATTCTTTGTCTCACATGTGATCGGTCAAAACTTATCCTAAAAATAGGATAAGTTTGATTGCTCGCAAATATATATGAGGTAGAAGTAGTTGCGGTAAGTTCTATTAAGGTCTTTTCTCTCGGGGATTGCTTAACAGGACTCCATATATATTTGTTTTAGTTTACGAGAAATAAATACTAAAACATTCTAAAACAGATTTTGGGTTTTTTATCTTAACTAAGTTAAACGCACTATTTTGATGCCATTACTTAAGAACTAAGTGAATATTATTTGTAATTTAAACTATTGATAAATACAAAACTAGATTATTTTGAAACTATTAAGAAATACTCTTGTAAATAGTAGACTATTTTTATTAAGACTGTTTTTTATACTAGTGAAGATGAATAGAACTAAAATAGGTGGAACTTGATTTAATAAAATCTAGGCGATTATGGGTTCATCAAAGTAAGTTTTAATTAAGTAAATGAATTGACTTACACGGTTATAAAAGAAAAACGATTGTTTATCGGGTAATCAACTTTTCACCTCATAACTTTGTATTCATAGGCATCTTAATCACTTATGTAACATCAAGATGTTGATAACAAGATAAACACTTGACGATTGAAAAGATATGAACAATCAATCAATCAATGAGGTTTTAGTAATAGAAATAGGATATGAACAATCTCTATTTAGACCAATCAATCTTTTTTAATCAAAGTAGTATAAATCAATCAAATAACTTTATATATAACCTAATAGAAATCCCTCTTCCCCTAGGAAGAAAGATTAACTACTCATAGAAATACTCATTCCCATACGGAGGAGTATTACTTACATTAGATTAGTACTATTGCTTATGAGCGTGTGGAGTTTCGAACTCATTGATTTATTCCCCTTATTGTTATTTAAATCCAACTCTTTACTTTTCAAACCATTTATAACTGTATTAAGGGTCACCTGATATCTGTCGTACTTAATTAACATATTTAACATCACTATATGAATCAGGAATGGCATTTAAGAGTACAATCGGGGTGTATTCATCAATGTTTTTATCCCCGGCCTGTTTGATATCCTGGATTAATTTTGTAAAAGTATCCAGATTATCATTTATATCTTTTGAAATATCAAGTTTGTATCAGAAATTTTTTTCAAACAAACACAGTTTATTCGACAGGGAAGTTTTGGTGCATACCAGTTTTCCGTAGTACAGAATCAGACAAGTTTAATATGATAGACGAGTACACATATTTATCTGCTACGGCCTTTTTATCGGCATAAATATTGACAGCAAAAAATTGATCAGTAACTTTGAAAACTTTTTGTTGTATAAGGATTCCCTTCATTTTTTGTTACCATATTTAAAAATCACATTTACCATCGAAATGAGCAATGTTGAAAGTCGAGATAGTATCCATTATAACACACAATAATTGTGAATCACGAAGATTCAAAGAAAACAACAAGATAAATAAATTAACTAGACATAGTGTAATACCCATACTTTTTATTGATTGTTTGACCTTGCCGTTCTTCCTCTTTTGTCGCTCTGTAAACACTTTTAGATGTTGTCGATGTTGATATAGAGTTTCGTACCTTTTTGGATCATGATCGTGTTGACTGGACCTTTCGGCAGTGTTCTGGGACAGGCAGATAGTGCACGCTAGGCCTAGGCTAATGCACGCTATTTCTACTTGAGTAGTGCACGCTATCTTTGAGCCTTAGCGCGCGCTAACGTTCGTATCATGGCAGAGGCAGTAGCTGATTCTGCCCTCTGGACTAGCAGTTAGCTAGCACACGCTATTCGTGTTCAGTAGCGCACGCTAACATCGCCCGTAGCGTACGCTAATGAGCTGAGTCGGCAGAGGCAGTAGGGTATTTCTACTTTCTGGACTAGCAGGTAACGCACGCTAGGCAGCAGCTAGCGCACGCTATAGGTGTTGCATAGCGCGCGCTAGTGCCCAGTCGTAGCGCACGCTAGCGGAGTTGGGCAGTGAACTGGAATTTTTGCAGGATACCAGATAGCGCACGCTAAGGTGTGGTAGCGCGTGCTAACGTCTCAGGAAAGAAGCCACTGGACTACCGGGTGACCGCGTTAGCGCACGCTAACCCAGATTTTTAGCGCGGGCTAACCTGGCGCTGTATATAAGGGGCAGTCAACCCCTGCACTTGTCATTTTACATCTTTTTCACTCAATTCAACGGGAGAGCTCGGGAGAAGGCGATTTGGGGCGATTTGAGGCGGTCCTTCTTCAACTATCATCATCTTTGGTTGAATAACAAAGATTACACAACATCTAATCCATTTCTATCTTCCAAATCAAGGTAAATTCCTTAGAACCCTAGTTTTGGGAATTTTTGGGGATTTTCTTAGATTCGTCCGATTTATCCGTTTTGGAGCTTGAGATCTTTGAGAATATGATGCATCTACCCCGTACCCATGATTCCCCTACGATTATATGGTTGGTTTTGTACCTTGTCCGGACTTGAGAGGGTTTGGGTGATTTTAAAACCTCTAAGTGATTATCCTTGTAGTTTCGTGAATCGTAGGCGGGTTTCGAGAGTTTCTTCATGTGATTTGAGTATAGATTATTGATTATCGTATTCCTTACGAATCGTTTAGGTGCCGGAAGTATGTTCTTGGACCTACCGAACTTATACTCTTTTCCTTCTGATTCTCGATGTCTCAAAGACAAGTATATATTTATGATTGTGCGTTCTCGACTTTGAAAGTAAGATATATGAATTGTATAATGGTTTATACCCACTCTGGGATAGACCGACGGGTCCTCTGAGGGTTCTGTATCCTCTGGTGCGGTTCTGCGGATATTTTAGGTTAACCACTCTGGGACGGACCGATAGGTCCTCTGAGGGTTTCGTAGCCTATGGTGCGGTTCCGCGGTTAATCATGTAGGTATTGATTGTGATGTTATGAGATTTAGTTATTCCGGAATACTAGTCTTGAATGGATGAGATGATGATTACATTTACTTTATTGTCGAGGAGTATTGTGTTTCATATTCGATATACTTGTACTAGCTATTCGACGGCTAACCCCTTTATGGGGAAAATACCTTTCATGTATTTCAGGATCCAGGAGAGCAGATAGGCATGATGTACTGGGTCGGCATGAAGATGATGGGCAAGTGTGATGATGTGTCTTGTCTCTGGTTATGTTTTGTATTTCCTCCATTCAGTGTTGTGGTACTTGAATGGTTTTTGAATACTCGAGTACTGTTTTTGGTTTCCTTGATGTTTCGGCCTGTGTTTCCGTGGTATTGATTTGTGATGTGTTGTATTCGGATGTATTGGATATGGTTTTGAATACCATTTTTATTGTCTTCCATTTCATTGTACTTGGACCTTCTCGGTCAAAGTTCATAGTTCCGCGTATAAATAGCCTTGTGGGTCCCATGGCGGGGCTCACGTCGCTGTAATATACCCTGAATAACTTGGGGGTGTTACATAATATGGTATCAGAGCTTAGGTTTATTGATACCTAGGCTGTCGGTCTTTGGGGTCGATTGAGTCATCGTTTGTCTACAGTATCACTACTTTGCCATCATCACAGTGCGACCGGTACTTGTAAGACCTCTTACTCTCCTAGTATTTCCTTAATCGCTTTACTTTTGAATTGGTATTTTTGGGAATCGGTCACTTCGATGACGTGCGATTTGAATTGTACTTACGTGCTTTATGTATCCTTTAGAATGTCTGCTGATAGGGGACAGAGACGAGGCTGTGGTTGTGGACGCGGACGAGGACGTGGCGCGGCCGCTTCCCTCAGTTCCATTGCGGGGTCGACCACCCATAGTTTATCTAACTCAGTACATCCTGATACCGAGGGTCATCACGACCAGTCGACCGAGAGAATAATACAGATTTTGGAGTTACGAATGTCCTTCAACGATTGGCTAACCAGATGACTATCTTGGCCCAAGCCGTTCAACTGAACAATCCGAAGCCGACCACGGATGCCTTACTTTAGAATGTGATCTGTATGCACCCTCCACAGTTTACCGGTGCTACAGACCCGATGGGTTGGGATAATTGGTTGGCAGAGTTAGAGAAAGTGTTTGAAGCGGTTGATTGTCCCTAAGTGAGGAAGGTACCGATTGATCAGTACTTCATTACCAAGGAAGTCGCGACTTGGTGGAAAGTTATCAAGCCACAAGATCATGCTGCTCCGTGGGGAGAGTTTAAAGAGCTACTGGAGGCCGAGTTTTGTCCTTGGCAAGTGCAAGAAGGTAGAATTCGAGCTTTTTTCGAGGCTAAGCCGCAGAATATTCCAGTCTCGCAGACGATAGTGGAATACAACCAACAGCTGATCCACGTGAAGAATCAAGTGCGGGATGAGCGTGACAAGATACGTTACTTTGATATGCGGATGAATATGTATCTACGACGTTATATGGCCGGGTTTGCTTGTACTACCTTGAAAGAATACCAAGACAGGGCTTTGGCATATGACATGTTAAGTCCCAACAATGATACCGTAGAAGAACCGAAGAAGCATAAGATCGTTGGTAACTTTTCCGGCTCTAAAGTTGGCAATTTCCATAGACCTTAGACGACTAACCGTTCTGTCGAGCAGTCGTCACGTTCTGCTAAGAGGAGTTTTCGTTCTGCTACGGGCACCTCAACTCGCCAGGTAACTTGTTTTAATTGTGGTCGGCCAAGCCACGTTAATCTGGAGTGCAATTTCCCACCCCTGGAGTGTCACACTTGTGGACAGATGGGACATAGGGCAGTTTTTGCCCCGAACAAGATCAGACTGTGGACACCCGGGCTTCTGCCCCAGCGCCTTTAGATCAGAGTATGAATCAAAGGCAACCGGTTGGACAATCACAGTAGAGTTACGGCAGAGGCCGGGGACAGAGTCAGAATGCTAGAGGGGGAGATTCTAGCGTCGGTTCGGCACTCCCATGAGTCTATGAGATGCGTCGAGCAGACGAACCCGATGCGGCGGTGGCCTCAGGTACCATTCATATCTTATCTCATCCGGTTCGTGTACTTTTTGATTCGGGTGCTACACATTCTTTCATCTTTTTGGAGTGTGTACACCGTTTGAACATAACTTGTAAGACTGCTTGCGATCCTTTCATTGTGAAACTACCTAGCGGGGATAGAATCGTGGAGAACCGGGAGATTAGAGATTTTCCGGTGAATATAGCCAGTATGGATTGGTTATCGAATTTGATTGTGGTGGATATGGAGGGCGAGGATGTGATCCTCGGCGAGGATTGGCTTGACAGTCACCAAGCGATTATGAATTACCGTACTAATATTATCACCATGATGACTAAAAAGATTCCGAGTACTCATTTATGGGACGTAAGTCGGGCCAACCTAAGTTGCTTATCAGCGTCATGAAGGCCGTAAAACTTTTGAATAAAGGTTGTACGGGCTATTGGTGTTATGTTTTGAAGACGGAAGGGAACGAAGTCGATTTCTCTTCGATTCCAGTTGTTAATGAGTATCCCGACATTTTTCCAGACGACCTCTCGGGATTACCGCCGGATCGAGAGATAGAATTTTCTGTGGACTTAGAGCCTGACGAGGCTCCGATTTCTAAGGCACCTTATCGGATGGCACCTTCCGAGATGCAAGAATTGAAGAGTCAACTGGGAGAACTATTGGAGAAAGGGTACATCAGACCGAGCGCTTCGCCTTGGGGCGCGCCTGTTCTTTTTGTGAGGAAGAAGGATAGTTCACTGCGTTTATGCATTGATTACCGTGAACTAAACAAAGTGACCATCAAGAACAAGTATCCTTTGCCTCGTATAGATGATTTATTTGATCAGTTGCAGGGATCCGCAGTATTCTCAAAAATTGATTTGAGATCAGGATACTATCAGCTCCGGGTGAAAGGGTCCAACGTTCCGAAGACTGCGTTTCGGACGAGGTACAGACATTATGAATTTGTGGTCATGCCTTTTAGATTGACTAATGCACCGGCAGTATTCATGCAACTAATGAACAAGATATTCATTGAATACCTGGATAGATGTGTGGTCGTCTTTATTGATGACATCTTGATTTATTCTCGGGATCCGGCACTTGCGTTTGATATTAGATGTTTTGATAGTCGAGCACCTCTATGCAAAATTCTCGAAATGTGAGTTCTGGTTGGAAGAAGTTATGTTTCTCGGCCATGTGATTTCGGCCGAAGGTGTTCATGTAGACCCGCAGAATATTGAGGCAGTGCTATATTGGGCACCGCCTAAAAATGTTAAAGAAGTTCGTAGTTTTTTGGGTCTTGCTGGGTATTACCGCCGGTTTGTCGAAGGGTTCTCGAAACTCGTTCGGCTGCTTACGAAATTACTCCAAAAGACAGAAAAGTTTGTTTGGATGGCTGAGAGACGGCAGAGCTTCGATGAGCTGAAGAGAAGTTTGACCTCAGCGCCGATTTTAGCTTTACCTCGGGGTAGTGAAGAATTTGCAGTTTATAGTGACGCTTCGGGACAAGAGCTTGGATGTGTGCTTATATAGCATGATAAGACGATAGCTTTTGCGTCACGACAGTTGAAGCCGTATGAGATGAACTATCCTACTCACGATTTGGAGTTGGCCGCAATTGTCTTCGCACTTAAGATTTGGCGGCATTATTTGTATGGCTCTCTGTGTCGGATTTATACCGATCACAAGAGTTTGAAGTATATTTTCAGCCAGAAAGAGCTGAATATGAGGCAGAGACGTTGGTTGGAATTGATCAAGAATTACGATTTTGGAAATTCTTTACCATTCGGGAAAGGCCAATGTCGTCGCGGACGCTTTGAACCGCAAATCGGCATCGCTTCAGATGCTCGAGGTTCTTATATCTCAGACGAAGATTCGTCAGGATTTAATCGAGCAAGGAATAGAAGTCTGGCTTCAAAGAGTGCAAGGATAGTTGTGCACTCTCGAAATTACTTCGTCCTTGGTCAACGACATCAAAGAAAATAGTGGAGTGACCCGATGATCTATCAACTGAAGGAAGATGTAATTAAAAAGCCCCTGGTTTTATGGTCCACGAGGATAATATTCTGAGATTTCAAGATAGGCTTTGTGTTCCGAATGATCTAGAGTTGAGGCAGAGAATTCTCCGAGAAGCTCATGCTACGCCTTACTCAATCTACCCCGGAACGAGTAAGATGTACAAGGACTTTAAGCGAAATTTTTGGTGGAATAATATGAAGAAAGATGTCACGGAGTTTGTACTACGATGCTTGACGTGTTAACAAGTCAATATTGAACATCAACGACCGGCGGGGTTGTTGAAGCCGCTTCCCATTCCTAAGTGGAAGTGGGAAGATATCTCTATGGATTTTATCACTGGGATGCCGAGAACTAGAGCCGGAATGAATATGATTTGGGTAATCGTCGATCGGTTGACCAAGTATGCACACTTCCTAAGTATTAGGGATACTTGGGGACCAGAGAGATTGGCTCGAACTTTTATAGCTGAGATCGTGAGATTGCATGGTACCCCTAAGACCATTGTTTCTGATCGAGATGGCCGTTTCGTATCGCATTTTTGGCAGGCTGTTCATCAGGCTTTGGGCACCGAGTTGAGATTGAGCACGTCTTTTCATCCTCAGTCAGATGGTCAGATGGAGCGGACGATTCAGACGTTGGAGGATATGTGTAACACCCCCAGATCAAACCGGGAATATTACATGCCGCAGACCCTCTCCGTGAGGATCCACCAGGCTAGACATCAAAACAACACATTACATTACATACCGACGAATCAAAATAACGGACCAATAGACCGATTTGGTCTTTCGTCACAGACTTACAAATCAAAATACATAAACTCATCCAGACTCATACCCACACAAGGGTAAAAATACTTGCAACAACGAACAATAAGACAGCGGAAAAGACAATACAATGGACTCCGACTAACTGAACCCAAAACTGGCCTTCGTGTGATTAGTATCATTCGTCTTTCATCATCCCTAGTGCCGATCCTGTGTCTTGCTCCCGAAAACCTGCATGTACCTGGACACAATACAGATATCCACCCCCCGATTACTCGGGGGTTAGCAAAACTCCACTGTTTCGCTAGTGCAAGTATAAAGTGCAAATACGAGCCATACATAACACATTCCGAGAATATAACGAAAGACTTCCCGAGATATATTTAGTTAAAAATAGTTCAAGTCTTGAAAGCAGAAACGAAGCAAGTAAGCATTTTGAAAACATTTCCAAATCTCGGGAGTTTTGAAAACATCAAAAATTGAAAATGTTCTTAATTCCTCGAAAGCCATTTAGGGTCACAGCCCCAAAGTTCATTTTTCAAAATACAAATCCGTTTAACAAAACACGGGGTCCACGACCCAACCATTCCGGTCACAAAACACAGGGTCCACGACCCGATCATCCACTTCAATTCACTTACAAGGACACATTACACATAACACATTAATCCTATGCCATTCTAGTCAAGCACCAAGACTCGAAATATAATGTCTCTCGACCCCGAGCACAAAGCATTGTGATACTCCGGACAATATCACAATTAACGAAAACATCAACGTCATCCTCAAGATGAAAACCTGGCCCCAGTAACCGCGGCCGTACCCCTTAGTATCGACCCCGGACATCCGTCGGACACTCCGGGTGGAAACCACTTCGCGGCCGTACCCCTTAGTATCGACCCCGGACATCCCGTCGGACACTTGGTGGAAGTTCATCCACACACGCACCCAAGTCCACTTCCGTGGCCGTACCCCTTAGTATCGACCCCGGACATCCCGTCGGACACTCCGGTGGAAGGAACAACACACACACACGTTCCAAAATCACGATTTGCAAACCACAAGCCTCGAAGGTCAATCACGGTATATATAGTCGAGGTACCTTACTAGAATGGCGTTCATCCAACATATACTCACGACCAAGTAATGATACGATTCACAAGGAAGCACAAGATTTCAACAAAGACCGAACGACACAACTAATATCACTCAAACTCACATATTCATCCATAAACACGTGACTCCAAGCACATAATTTGACAAAAGAATTACACTTTACATTTACCAACGACATAATCATACGCAATGACATCACAAGAAAGTAAGGTGATTCTATACTCGACACTAGCTCGCATATTCAACTAAGCACATTAATTCGACACACACGGGTCACTTTACAAAAAGCATGATGGTAAATATTCCGATTTCTTTGAAAAATGGTTATTAATATTTATTTAGCACATATCGACGATTAACAATCATAATATCCACAAAACACGTAATGTATGGGCAAGATACTTGCCTCGATAATCGATACGGATACTCCCACAATCACGGATCGGTCGGGACACCTCGAACACCTACGATTCTCCGTGAAGACAATGAATACACCCACGATCGAAAAGCTTGAATAAAGCAGCGAGCGGAAGGGTTCCGACTCGAATTCTTTGCGAAATCTGACCCTAACATCATACCATCAATAAATTAACGAACGAACGAGGAAGAATAATCGTAGAACGCTCGAATCCTCTTTGTGACATTTTATCGGACACCTTCAAGGCGTCGATAAGAAACTCAATAAAACGACAAGTCCTCGGCGATTCAACCAAGGAACAGCAAGGAATTCGACATAATAATGTTTAACAATCATAAATACATCACTATTCTGAGTTAAAACGAATTAAACGGACAAATCGGGCAAAATCCCCAAAACTAGATTTTAAGAAAACTTGCCTTGATTCGCTGGATTGAAGGATGTTACGTGATGATCAATTGATGTTATGAACCTCAAAACTTCATGGATTCATTGTATAACAACATGCCTCCATGATTGAGCAAGTTCCAGCCGCGGAAGGGAAGAAAACGAGTGATAAAATGGGTGAAAAACCCGTCTATTACGCCATATTTATAGGCTGCCGGACACGGCGCGACAAGCGGCCCGAGACAGCGCCGTGTGCCTCAGCCGTGTCTCGGCAGCTGCCGATCTGGCCGACCCGCGCGGAGACACGGCGCACGTGAGGCCGTTTCGGGCCGTGTTGCCTGCAGTGCAGGCGAGGCCCCTCCGACAGGCCGAAAATTACGTCCGAACAATCCGAAACCCGAACTGAATACGAATCGGGTTACGGTTACGAAGTACTCGCAAAGACGAATCTAAGAGCTAATAGAACACACGATTCCGACCACCCGAAGGCTCGAATTCAACAACGGAAGTAATTACCCAAAACTTTGGGAAATTACGAAAATGGCCCAAAACGTCCGAAAATCACGATACGCGATCGAAACACCAAACCAAAGCTCGCAACATGAATAATAACATTAAATGAACTTGCGAGAAACTCAAACAATAGTTTGGACGAGATTCGCAAGAATCGAACTCAAGTGCGGAAAAGTCGCTAAAAGCTCGGAACTCAACAAAGCGATACCGAAAGCGAACTCGGATGACAAAAAGTGCAGAATTAATCATTCTCGAAATGACGAAGCGGTCATGAGCGAGTCGTCAAAGCGGACTCCGGCCGAAAAAGAAATTTCGAAAATCGAAAATTGCGGATATTACATTCTACCCTCCTTAAAGAAGTTTCGTCCGAAACTTAAAACAAGTAGGGAGAAGCAATATCGCACCAGGAAAACTCAACGAGATACTCAAGGAAACGCGTAACTTACGCCCATCGGCGAAACGTTACAAGCAACGCAAAGGAATATACGGCGTGAAAACACGCTCCACGACGACCAACACAACGTCGCCGTTAGGGATATAACAAAACCAACAAGTGACAAGCATCATCAAATGGATAATACAATCAAGTCAATTATCCGAACAATCACAAAACACAACGGACGAGAATCAATACTATTGACCGACCCAACGATACATCAATCAAAACGCGAGCCAATGGCTGAACAATTACGGAATTCCACCGCCCAAGGGTTGGAAGATCGAAAACGAGATTAAATTTCCGAACTAGAAAAAGTCACAACGATATATATCTCAATTTGGGACAATATCAGAACTCGCTCGAATGACAAAGGTGAGAAACAACACCAGGTCAGAAGCATCAACGAACACAGTCGAGTCGATACGATTGGGACGAACAAGAGAAAGAAAGAAAAATGCGGGTATTACATCATATCACCTTTAAAAAGGTTTCATCCCGAAACCTAAACAACGAGAACGAAGTCTTGGAATAGCAACCTTCCCGACCATATCCTCTTGGTCCACATCCGATCTTCAAGGCCATTAGTATCGTGGTCACGACTGTGTCCTCTGCCCATCGGCATACTAAGCAGATTCCCACTCAATACGATTGCACAACTTCGCAAAATATTAAACTAAAGTACCAACTCAGCACGACATATCACATAAGGTAACCAATAACAACTCGAAAAGAAAATCCACGAGGTATCCTTTTAAAGGAAATCTTTTGAAAATCCTTGGATTTGTATGCAATTTAAAATAAACTTTAAAAGTACTTTTGGTACCTCGGGTTGTTTCATCAAAACTTGTAACAACTTACTTTAACCGTCTCATTTTGAAATCATTGGCTAATAATATTTTACGTACAACCGCATTGTCAAAATCACCACGCTACTACACACCAGCATTACGTTAATAACGTCAAGGTAGCTACGCAAGGTCATCAAACCATTTGTACATACTTTAATCAATACAGGAAACTTTCTCAAATCCGAGTTTGAAGTTTACATCGAGTGAGATTTTTCATCTTTCACTATATATTTTTGAAAATAAATTCGAATTATGGTGTGAAAGATTTTGATGTACTCGATTATTTAAAAATACAACATGTTAAAATCATATTCGAAAATCCTCCCAACACTACATGAAAATCAACGACAGTAACATTTTACAAAATGCCTACATGTACTTTAAAACAACTCTTTCAAATACCATCGAGGTTTTATTTGAGAATCCAAGGCCGGCTTGCCAATTCCAAATAATTTTCAAAGTATACACGGAGCCGCCGATTAATCGAACCGTCAAAACTTTGTGAAGTTTCCAGGAAAGTGTTTTTGAACACACACAGCAGACATAATTTATCAATTCATCAAACACAATCAAATATCACCTAGCAATACGAAAAGTCTTAACACACATTCACGCACAACAGTTGTTATCACTAGACACCACGTAGAGAATACAACTACAGGTGATTGGCCGCAAAAGTTAGACTTAACGGCTATAATGCGGTTCCATAGACTCTGCCCAGGTTGATTAGCGCGCGTTACAACAAAGGTTAACGTGCGCTAAACACGCCACGTTAAGCGTAGCGTTAGGCTCGTATTTAAGCCTGTGCTAACTGCTCTAATCACCAACACGATTGCAAACATATATGAGGTAATACTAGAATCGAAGGTTACAAATAAGCAACAACATACGAGTCTAAATGTCATCGATTCACATAATTATAACATCTCACAAGCAACCATCAAAAGAAAATCATCCTACAAAAACGAAAATTTTACTTCTCAATAAGGAGGACTATCTCAACACATACATACCGATGGACTCAACATTCACGTTACTATTTTAATCATAAAACTGGCACCACTGCTCAACAACGAGAGCATCATCAATACGCATCTTCTGACCAACATTCATGAAACCGAAAAGTTACAAACGAGAGTCACGTCTTGAGTATATTTTGAAGACCTTATTTGAGTTAAAAACTCGAGTTTTGAAAACTTATAGTATGAGATGAGAATGAAATATCGGTAGTTTGAACTCTAAAAATTTTCGACTTTGAGGTCATCATACAAAAATCGAAATTTTTCCTCCCTTGTAGAACATTTTAAAAATTTACGTGGCTCCCCGAAAGCCTTCGAAACTAAAAAAAATTCCAAGGTTGTTGCTCTTGCAAGAAAAACAGTTCATACAAGGATACATTTGGCAATATCATTCTTCATTCTAACACAAAACGGGAATTAACAATTATATGTCACTTACTCACGATGCACCTTCAAATACTACTACATAACACAGAATCATACAGGCTCGTATAGCTCGTGGTACAACATGTAGTAGGGAGACTTACATCCACAGATAGCACGAAGATGATGGCTGCACCTTGATACTAATCACGGCCGACATCCCAGACGACGCGTCGCGACAAAATCGACAATACAAGACTCAACAACACATAACTCGACCCGACACCTAGGTTTCCTCAACACAGCTCGATACCATAAATGTAACACCCCCGCATCAAACCGGGAATATTACACGCCGCAGACCCTCTCCGTGAGGATCCACCAGCTAGACATCAAAACAACACATTACATTACATACCGACGAATCAAAATAACGGACGATAGACCGATTTGGTCTTTCGTCAGACTTACAAATCAAAATACATAAACTCATCCGGACTCATACCCACACAAGGGTAAAAATACTTGCAACAACGAACAATAAGGCAATGGAAAAGACAATACAATGGACTCGACTAATCGAACCCAAAGCGGCCTTCGTGTGATTAGTATCATTCGTCTTTCATCATCCCTCGTGCCGATCCTGTGTCTTGCTCCCGAAAACCTGCATGTACTGGACACAATACAGATATCCACCCCCGATTACTCGGGGGTTAGCAAACTCCACTGTTTCGCTAGTGCAAGTATAAAGTGCAAATACGAGCCATACATAACACATTAGAGAATATAACGAAAGACTTCCGAGATATATTTAGTTAAAAATAGTTCAAGTCTTGAAAGCGAAAGCGAAGCAAGTAAGCATTTTGAAAACATTTCCAAATCTCGGAGTTTTGAAAACATCAAAAATTGAAAATGTTCTTAATTCCTCGAAAGCCATTTAGGGTCACACCCCAAAGTTCATTTTTCAAAATACAAATCCGTTTAACAAAACACGGGGTCCACGACCCAACCATTCGGTCACAAAACACGGGGTCCACGACCCGATCATCCACTTCAATTCACTTACAAGGACACATTACACATAACACATTAATCCTATGCCATTCTAGTCAAGCACCAAGACTCGAAATATAATGTCTCTCGACCCGAGCACAAAGCATTGTGATACTCGGACAATATCACAATTAACGAAAACATCAACGTCATCCTCAAGATGAAAACCTGGCCCAGTAACCGCGGCCGTACCCCTTAGTATCGACCCCGGACATCCGTCGGACACTCGGGTGGAAACCACTTCAGCGGCCGTACCCCTTAGTATCGACCCCGGACATCCCGTCGGACACTCCGGTGGAAGTTCATCCACACACGCACCCAAGTCCACTTCGTGGCCGTACCCCTTAGTATCGACCCCGGACATCCCGTCGGACACTCGGAGTGGAAGGAACAACACACACACACGTTCAAAATCACGATTTGCAAACCACAAGCCTCGAAGGTCAATCACAGTATATATAGTCGAGGTACCTTACTAGAATGGCGATTCATCCAACATATACTCACGACCAAGTAATGATACGATTCACAAGGAAGCACAAGATTTCAACAGCACCGAACGACACAACTAATATCACTCAAACTCACATATTCATCCATAAACACGTGACTCCAAGCACATAATTTGACAAAAGAATTACACTTTACATTTACCAACGACATAATCATACGCAATGACATCACAAGAAAGTAAGGTGATTCTATACTCGACACTAGCTCGCATATTCAACTAAGCACATTAATTCCCGACACACACGGGTCACTTTACAAAAAGCATGATGGTAAATATTCCGATTTCTTTGAAAAATGGTTATTAATATTTATTTAGCACATATCGACGATTAACAATCATAATATCCACAAAACACGTAATGTATGGGCAAGATACTTGCCTCGATAATCGATACCGGACACTCCCACAATCACGGATCAGTCGGGACACCTCGAACACCTACGATTCTCCGGCGAAGACAATGAATACACCCACGATCGAAAAGCTTGAAGAAAGCAGCGAGCGGAAGGGTTCCGACTCGAATTCTTTGCGAGAAATCTGACCCTAACATCATACCATCAATAAATTAACGAACGAACGAGGAAGAATAATCGTAGAACGCTCGAATCCTCTTTGTGACATTTTATCGGACACCTTCAAGGCGTCGATAAGAAACTCAATAAAACGACAAATCCTCGGCGATTCAACCAAGGAACAGCAAGGAATTCGACATAATAATGTTTAACAATCATAAATACATCACTATTACGAGTTAAAAGCGAATTAAACGGACAAATCGAGCAAAATCCCCAAAACTAGATTTTAAGAAAACTTGCCTTGATTATTTGGATTGAAGGATGTTACGTGATGATCAATTGATGTTATGAACCTCAAAACTTCATGGATTCATTGTATAACAACATGCCTCCATGATTGAGCAAGTTCCGGCGCGGAAGGGAAGAAAGCGAGTGATAAAATGGGTGAAAAACCGTCTATTACGCCATATTTATAGGCTGCGGACACGGCGCGACAAGCGGCAGACAGCGCCGTGTGTCTCGGCCGTGTCTCGGCAGGCTGCGATCTGGCCGACCCGGCGCGAGACACGGCGCCTGGCAGGGCGTTTCGGGGCCGTGTTGCAGTGCAGGCGAGGCCCCTCGACAGAGGCCGAAAATTACGTCCGAACGATCCGAAACCCGAACTCGAATACGAATCGAGATTCGGTTACGAAGTACTCGCAAAGACGAATCTAAGAGCTAATAGAACACACGATTCCGACCACCCGAAGGCTCGGAATTCAACAACGGAAGTAATTACCCAAAACTTTGGGAAATTACGAAAATGGCCCAAAACGTCCGAAAATCACGATACGCGATCGAAACACCAAACCAAAGCTCGCAACATGAATAATAACATTAAATGAACTTGCGAGAAACTCGAAACAATAGTTTCGGACGAGATTCGCAAGAATCGAACTCAAGTGCGGAAAAGTCGCTAAAAAGCTCGGAACTCAACAAAACGATACCGAAACGAACTCGGATGACAAAAAGTGCAGAATTAATCATTCTCGAAATGACGAAACGGTCATGAGCGAGTCGTCAAAACGGACTCCGGCCGAAAAAGAAATTTCCCGAAAATCGAAAATTGCGGATATTACATTCTACCCTCCTTAAAAGAAGTTTCGTCCCGAAACTTAAAACAAGTAGGGAGAAGCAATATCGCACCAGGAAAACTCAACGAGATACTCAAGGAAACGCGTAACTTACGCCCATCGGCGAAACGTTACAAGCAACGCAAAGGAATATACGGCGTGAAAACACGCTCCACGACGACCAACACAACGTCGCCGTTAGGGATATAACAAAACCAACAAGTGACAAGCATCATCAAATGGATAATACAATCAAGTCAATTATCCGAACAATCACAAAACACAACGGACGAGAATCAATACTATTGACCGACCCAACGATACATCAATCAAAACGCGAGCCAATGTCGAACAATTACTAATTCCACCGCCCAAGGGTTGGAAGATCGAAAACGAGATTAAATTTCCGAACTAGAAAAGGTCACAACGATATATAGCTCAATTTGGGACAATATCGAACTCGCTCGAATGACAAAGGTGAGAAACAACACGGTCAAGCATCAACGAACACGGTCGAGTCGATACGATTGGGAAAGCAGAAGAGAAAGAAAGAAAAATGCGGGTATTACATCATATCACCTTTAAAAAGGTTTCATCCGAAACCTAAACAACGAGAACGAAGTCTTTGGAATAGCAACCTTCCCGACCATATCCTCTTGGTCCACATCCGATCTTCAAGGCCATTAGTATCGTGGTCACGACTGTGTCCTCTGCCCATCGGCATACTAAGCAGATTCCTACTCAATACGATTGCACAACTTCGCAAAATATTAAACTAAAGTACCAACTCAGCACGACATATCACATAAGGTAACCAATAACAACTCGAAAAGAAAATCCACGAGGTATCCTTTTAAAGGAAATCTTTTGAAAATCCTTGGATTTGTATGCAATTTAAAATAAACTTTAAAAGTACTTTTGGTACCTCGGGTTGTTTCATCAAAACTTGTAACAACTTACTTTAACCGTCTCATTTTGAAATCATTGGCTAATAATATTTTCTGTGCAACCGGCATTGTCAAAATCACCACGCTACTACACACCAGCATTACGTTAATAACGTCAAGGTAGCTACGCAAGGTCATCAAACCATTTGTACATACTTTAATCAATACAGGAAACTTTCTCAAATCCGAGTTTGAAGTTTACATCGAGTGAGATTTTTCATCTTTCACTATATATTTTTGAAAATAAATTCGAATTATGGTGTGAAAGATTTTTGATGTACTCCAATTATTTAAAAATACAACATGTTAAAATCATATTCGAAAATCCTCCCAACACTACATGAAAATCAACGACAGTAACATTTTACAAAATGCCTACATGTACTTTAAAACAACTCTTTCAAATACCATCGAGGTTTTATTTGAGAATCCAAGGCCGGCTTGCCAATTCCAAATAATTTTCAAAGTATACACGGAGCCGCCGATTAATCGAACCGTCAAAACTTTGTGAAGTTTCCAGGAAAGTGTTTTTGAACACACACAGCAGACATAATTTATCAATTCATCAAACACAATCAAATATCACCTAGCAATACGAAAAGTCTTAACACACATTCACGCACAGATTGTTATCACTAGACACCACGTAGAGAATACAACTACAGTGATTGGCCGCAAAAGTTAGACTTAACGGCTATAATGCGGTTCCATAGACTCTGCCCGGAGTTGATTAGCGCGTTACAACAAAGGTTAACGTGCGCTAAACACGCCACGTTAGCGCGCGTTAGGCTCGTATTTAAGCTGTGCTAAGCGCTCTAATCACCAACACGATTGCAAACATATAAGAGGTAATACTAGAATCGAAGGTTACAAATAAGCAACAACATACGAGTCTAAATGTCATTGATTCACATAATTATAACATCTCACAAGCAACCATCAAAAGAAAATCATCCTACAAAAACGAAAATTTTACTTCTCAATAAGGAGGACTATCTCAACACATACATACCGATGGACTCAACATTCACGTTACTATTTTAATCATAAAGCGCTGCTTGCTCAACAACGAGAGCATCATCAATACGCATCTTCTGACCAACATTAATGAAACCGAAAAGTTACAAACGAGAGTCACGTCTTGAGTATATTTTGAAGACCTTATTTGAGTTAAAAACTCGAGTTTTGAAAACTTATAGTATGAGATGAGAATGAAATATCGGTAGTTTGAACTCTAAAAATTTTCTACTTTGAGGTCATCATACAAAAATCGAAATTTTTCCTCCCTTGGAGAACATTTTAAAAATTTACGTGGCTCCCCGGAAGCCTTCGAAACTAAAAAAAATTCCAAGGTTGTTGCTCTTGCAAGAAAAACAGTTCATACAAGGATACATTTGGCAATATCATTCTTCATTCTAACACAAACGGGAATTAACAATTATATGTCACTTACTCACGATGCACCTTCAAATACTACTACATAACACGAATCATACAGCTCGTATAGCTCGTGGTACAACATGTAGTAGGAGACTTACATCCACAGATCGCACGAAGATGATGGCTGCACCTTGATACTAATCACGGTGACATCCCAGGGCACAGCGTCGCGACACGACTCGATCGGACAAAATCGACAATACAAGACTCAACAACACATAACTCGACCGGCGGACCTAGGTTTCCTCAACACGGCTCGATACCATAAATGTAACACCCCCGAGATCAAACCGGGAATATTACACGCCGCAGACCCTCTCCGTGAGGATCCACCGAGCTAGACATCAAAACAACACATTACATTACATACCGAAGCGAATCAAAATAACGGACTAATAGACCGATTTGGTCTTTCGTCACGAGACTTACAAATCAAAATACATAAACTCATCCAGACTCATACCCACACAAGGGTAAAAATACTTGCAACAACGAACAATAAGGCAATGGAAAAGACAATACAATGGACTCACTAATCAACCCAAAACTCGCCTTCGTGTGATTAGTATCATTCGTCTTTCATCATCCCTCGTGCCGATCCGTGTCTTGCTCCCGAAAACCTGCATGTACACGGACACAATACTGAGATATCCACCCCAGATTACTCGGGGTTAGCAAACTCCTGTTTCGCTAGTGCAAGTATAAAGTGCAAATACGAGCCATACATAACACATTCCGAGAATATAACGAAAGACTTCCCGAGATATATTTAGTTAAAAATAGTTCAAGTCTTGAAAGCGAAACGAAGCAAGTAAGCATTTTGAAAACATTTCCAAATCTCGGAGTTTTGAAAACATCAAAAATTGAAAATGTTCTTAATTCCTCGAAAGCCATTTAGGGTCACACCCCAAAGTTCATTTTTCAAAATACAAATCCGTTTAACAAAACACGGGGTCCACGACCCAACCATTCCGGTCACAAAACACAGGTCCACGACCCGATCATCCACTTCAATTCACTTACAAGGACACATTACACATAACACATTAATCCTATGCCATTCTAGTCAAGCACCAAGACTCGAAATATAATGTCTCTCGACCCCGAGCACAAAGCATTGTGATACTCCGGACAATATCACAATTAACGAAAACATCAACGTCATCCTCAAGATGAAAACCACAATCGTAACCCGCGGCCGTACCCCTTAGTATCGACCCCGGACATCGTCGGACACTCGGGTGAAACCACTTCGCGGCCGTACCCCTTAGTATCGACCCCGGACATCCCGTCGGACACTCCGGTGGAAGTTCATCCACACACGCACCCAAGTCCACTTCCGTGGCCGTACCCCTTAGTATCGACCCCCGGACATCCCGTCGGACACTCCGGTGGAAGGAACAACACACACACACACGTTCCAAAATCACAGTTGCAAACCACAAGCCTCGAAGGTCAATCACAGTATATATAGTCGAGGTACCTTACTAGAATGGCCAGTTCATCCAACATATACTCACGACCAAGTAATGATACGATTCACAAGGAAGCACAAGATTTCAACAAAGACCGAACGACACAACTAATATCACTCAAACTCACATATTCATCCATAAACACGTGACTACAAGCACATAATTTGACAAAAGAATTACACTTTACATTTACCAACGACATAATCATACGCAATGACATCACAAGAAAGTAAGGTGATTCTATACTCGACACTAGCTCGCATATTCAACTAAGCACATTAATTCCCGACACACACGGGTCACTTTACAAAAAGCATGATGGTAAATATTCCGATTTCTTTGAAAAATGGTTATTAATATTTATTTAGCACATATCGACGATTAACAATCATAATATCCACAAAACACGTAATGTATGGGCAAGATACTTGCCTCGATAATCGATACCGGACACTCCCACAATCACGGATCAGTCGGGACACCTCGAACACCTACGATTCTCCGTGAAGACAATGAATACACCCACGATCGAAAAGCTTGAAGAAAAGCGGCGAACGGAAGGGTTCCGACTCGAATTCTTTGCGAAATCTGACCCTAACATCATACCATCAATAAATTAACGAACGAGCGAGGAAGAATAATCGTAGAACGCTCGAATCCTCTTTGTGACATTTTATCGGACACCTTCAAGGCGTCGATAAGAAACTCAATAAAGCGACAAATCCTCGCGATTCAACCAAGGAACAGCAAGGAATTCGACATAATAATGTTTAACAATCATAAATACATCACTATTCGAGTTAAAAGCGAATTAAACGGACAAATCGAGCAAAATCCCCAAAACTAGATTTTAAGAAAACTTGCCTTGATTATTTGGATTGAAGGATGTTACGTGATGATCAATTGATGTTATGAACCTCAAAACTTCATGGATTCATTGTATAACAACATGCCTCCATGATTGAGCAAGTTCCGGCCGCGGAAGGGAAGAAAGCGAGTGATAAAATGGGTGAAAAACCCGTCTATTACGCCATATTTATAGGCTGCCGGACACGGCGCAAGAACGGCCGAACAGCGCCGTGTGTCTCGGCCGTGTCTCGGCAGCTGCCGATCTGGCCGACCGGCGCGAGACACGGCGCCTGGCAGGGCCGTTTTGGGGCCGTGTTGCATGTGCAGGCGAGGCCCCTCCGACAGACCGAAAATTACGTCCGACGATCCGAAACCCGAACACGAATACGAATCGAGATTCTGATTCTGAAGTACTCGCAAAGACGAATCTAAGAGCTAATAGAACACACGATTCCGACCACCCGAAGGCTCGGAATTCAACAACGGAAGTAATTACCCAAAACTTTGGGAAATTACGAAAATGGCCCAAAACGTCGAAAATCACGATACGCGATCGAAACACCAAACCAAAGCTCGCAACATGAATAATAACATTAAATGAACTTGCGAGAAACTCAAACAATAGTTTGGACGAGATTCGCAAGAATCGAACTCAAGTGCGGAAAAGTCGCTAAAAGCTCGGAACTCAACAAAAGCGATACCAAAGCGAACTCGGATGACAAAAAGTGCAGAATTAATCATTCTCGAAATGACGAAATGGTCATGAGCGAGTCGTCAAAACGGACTCCGGCCGAAAAAGAAATTTCCCGAAAATCGAAAATTGCGGATATTACATTCTACCCTCCTTAAAAGAAGTTTCGTCCCGAAACTTAAAACAAGTAGGGAGAAGCAATATCGCACCAGGAAAACTCAACGAGATACTCAAGGAAACGCGTAACTTACGCCCATCGGCGAAACGTTACAAGCAACGCAAAGGAATATACGGCGTGAAAACACGCTCCACGACGACCAACACAACGTCGCCGTTAGGGATATAACAAAACCAACAAGTGACAAGCATCATCAAATGGATAATACAATCAAGTCAATTATCCGAACAATCACAAAACACAACGGACGAGAATCAATACTATTGACCGACCCAACGATACATCAATCAAAACGCGAGCCAATGGCTGAACAATTACGGAATTCCACCGCCCAAGGGTTGGAAGATCGAAAACGAGATTAAATTTCCGAACTAGAAAAGGTCACAACGATATATAGCTCAATTTGGGACAATATCAGAACTCGCTCGAATGACAAAGGTGAGAAACAACACCAGGTCAGAAGCATCAACGAACACAGTCGAGTCGATACGATTGGACGAAACAGAAGAGAAAGAAAGAAAAATGCGGGTATTACATCATATCACCTTTAAAAAAGGTTTCATCCCGAAACCTAAACAACGAGAACGAAGTGCTGGAATAGCAACCTTCCCGACCATATCCTCTTGGTCCACATCCGATCTTCAAGGCCATTAGTATCGTGGTCACGACTGTGTCCTCTGCCCATCGGCATACTAAGCAGATTCCTACTCAATACGATTGCACAACTTCGCAAAATATTAAACTAAAGTACCAACTCAGCACGACATATCACATAAGGTAACCAATAACAACTCGAAAAGAAAATCCACGAGGTATCCTTTTAAAGGAAATCTTTTGAAAATCCTTGGATTTGTATGCAATTTAAAATAAACTTTAAAAGTACTTTTGGTACCTCGGGTTGTTTCATCAAAACTTGTAACAACTTACTTTAACCGTCTCATTTTGAAATCATTGGCTAATAATATTTTCTGTGCAACCGGCATTGTCAAAATCACCACGCTACTACACACCAGCATTACGTTAATAACGTCAAGGTAGCTACGCAAGGTCATCAAACCATTTGTACATACTTTAATCAATACAGGAAACTTTCTCAAATCCGAGTTTGAAGTTTACATCGAGTGAGATTTTTCATCTTTCACTATATATTTTTGAAAATAAATTCGAATTATGGTGTGAAAGATTTTTGATGTACTCCAATTATTTAAAAATACAACATGTTAAAATCATATTCTAAAATCCTCCCAACACTACATGAAAATCAACGACAGTAACATTTTACAAAATGCCTACATGTACTTTAAAACAACTCTTTCAAATACCATCGAGGTTTTATTTGAGAATCCAAGGCCGGCTTGCCAATTCCAAATAATTTTCAAAGTATACACGGAGCCGCCGATTAATCGAACCGTCAAAACTTTGTGAAGTTTCCAGAAAGTGTTTTTGAACACACACAATGAGACATAATTTATCAATTCATCAAACACAATCAAATATCACCTAGCAATACGAAAAGTCTTAACACACATTCACGCTGTGATTGTTATCACTAGACACCACGTAGAGAATACAACTACAGGTGATTGGCCGCAAAAGTTAGACTTAACGGCTATAATGCGGTTCCATAGACTCTGCCCAGGTTGATTAGCGCGCGTTACAACAAAGGTTAACGTGCGCTAAACACGCCACGTTAGCGCGCGTTAGGCTCGTATTTAAGCCTGTGCTAACTGCTCTAATCACCAACACGATTGCAAACATATATGAGGTAATACTAGAATCGAAGGTTACAAATAAGCAACAACATACGAGTCTAAATGTCATCGATTCACATAATTATAACATCTCACAAGCAACCATCAAAAGAAAATCATCCTACAAAAACGAAAATTTTACTTCTCAATAAGGAGGACTATCTCAACACATACATACCGATGGACTCAACATTCACGTTACTATTTTAATCATAAAACTGGCACCACTGCTCAACAACGAGAGCATCATCAATACGCATCTTCTGACCAACATTCATGAAACCGAAAAGTTACAAACGAGAGTCACGTCTTGAGTATATTTTGAAGACCTTATTTGAGTTAAAAACTCGAGTTTTGAAAACTTATAGTATGAGATGAGAATGAAATATCGGTAGTTTGAACTCTAAAAATTTTCTACTTTGAGGTCATCATACAAAAATCGAAATTTTTCCTCCCTTGGAGAACATTTTAAAAATTTACGTGGCTCCCCGGAAGCCTTCGAAACTAAAAAAAATTCCAAGGTTGTTGCTCTTGCAAGAAAAACAGTTCATACAAGGATACATTTGGCAATATCATTCTTCATTCTAACACAAAACGGGAATTAACAATTATATGTCACTTACTCACGATGCACCTTCAAATACTACTACATAACACAGAATCATACAGGCTCGTATAGCTCGTGGTACAACATGTAGTAGGGAGACTTACATCCACAGATCGCACGAAGATGATGGCTGCACCTTGATACTAATCACGGCTGACATCCCAGACGACGCGTCGCGACACGACTCAGTCAGACAAAATCTGACAATACAAGACTCAACAACACATAACTCGACCCGACAGCCTAGGTTTCCTCAACCTGGCTCTGATACCATAAATGTAACACCCCCAGATCAAACCGGGAATATTACACGCCGCAGACCCTCTCCGTGAGGATCCACCAGGCTAGACATCAAAACAACACATTACATTACATACCGACGAATCAAAATAACGGACCAATAGACCGATTTGGTCTTTCGTCACAGACTTACAAATCAAAATACATAAACTCATCCAGACTCATACCCACACAAGGGTAAAAATACTTGCAACAACGAACAATAAGACAGCGGAAAAGACAATACAATGGACTCCGACTAACTGAACCCAAAACTGGCCTTCGTGTGATTAGTATCATTCGTCTTTCATCATCCCTCGTGCCGATCCTGTGTCTTGCTCCCGAAAACCTGCATGTACCTGGACACAATACAGATATCCACCCCCCGATTACTCGGGGGTTAGCAAAACTCCACTGTTTCGCTAGTGCAAGTATAAAGTGCAAATACGAGCCATACATAACACATTCCGAGAATATAACGAAAGACTTCCCGAGATATATTTAGTTAAAAATAGTTCAAGTCTTGAAAGCAGAAACGAAGCAAGTAAGCATTTTGAAAACATTTCCAAATCTCGGGAGTTTTGAAAACATCAAAAATTGAAAATGTTCTTAATTCCTCGAAGCCATTTAGGGTCCATGACCCCAAAGTTCATTTTTCAAAATACAAATCCGTTTAACAAAACTCGGGGACCAAGACCCAACCATTCCGGTCACAAAACACAGGTACCACGACCCGAACATCCACTTCAATTCACTAACAAGGACACATTACACATAACACATTAATCCTATGCCATTCTAGTCAAGCACCAAGAATCGAAATATAATGTATATCGACACCGAGCACAAAGCATTGTGATACTCCTGACAATATCACAATTAACGAAAACATCAACGTCATCCTCAAGATGAAAACCTGGCCCCAGTAACCCGCGGCCGTACCCCTTAGTATCGACCCCGGACATCCGTCGGACACTCCGGTGGGAAACCACTTCCGCGGCCGTACCCCTTAGTATCGACCCCGGACATCCCGTCGGACACTCCGGTGGAAGTTCATCCACACACGCACCCAAGTCCACTTCCGTGGCCGTACCCCTTAGTATCGACCCCCAGACATCCCGTCGGACACTCCGGTGGAAGGAACAACACACACACACGTTCCAAAATCACAGTTGCAAACCACAAGCCTCGAAGGTCAATCACAGTATATATAGTCGAGGTACCTTACTAGAATGGCCAGTTCATCCAACATATACTCACGACCAAGTAATGATACGATTCACAAGGAAGCACAAGATTTCAACAGCACCGAACGACACAACTAATATCACTCAAACTCACATATTCATCCATAAACACGTGACTCCAAGCACATAATTTGACAAAAGAATTACACTTTACATTTACCAACGACATAATCATACGCAATGACATCACAAGAAAGTAAGGTGATTCTATACTCGACACTAGCTCGCATATTCAACTAAGCACATTAATTCCCGACACACACGGGTCACTTTACAAAAAGCATGATGGTAAATATTCCGATTTCTTTGAAAAATGGTTATTAATATTTATTTAGCACATATCGACGATTAACAATCATAATATCCACAAAACACGTAATGTATGGGCAAGATACTTGCCTCGATAATCGATACCGACACTCCCACAATCACGGATCAGGGGACACCTCGAACACCTACGATTCTCCGTGAAGACAATGAATACACCCACGATCGAAAAGCTTGAAGAAAACGACGAACGGAAGGGTTCCGACTCGAATTCTTTGCGAGAAATCTGACCCTAACATCATACCATCAATAAATTAACGAACGAACGAGGAAGAATAATCGTAGAACGCTCGAATCCTCTTTGTGACATTTTATCGGACACCTTCAAGGCGTCGATAAGAAACTCAATAAAACGACAAATCCTCGGCGATTCAACCAAGGAACAGCAAGGAATTCGACATAATAATGTTTAACAATCATAAATACATCACTATTCTGAGTTAAAACGAATTAAACGGACAAATCGGGCAAAATCCCCAAAACTAGATTTTAAGAAAACTTGCCTTGATTATTTGGATTGAAGGATGTTACGTGATGATCAATTGATGTTATGAACCTCAAAACTTCATGGATTCATTGTATAACAACATGCCTCCATGATTGAGCAAGTTCCACGCGGAAGGGAAGAAAGCGAGTGATAAAATGGGTGAAAAACCGTCATTACGCCATATTTATAGGCTGCCGGTTCTGGCGCAATAAGCGGCCCAGACAGCGCCGTGTGTCTCGGCCGTGTCTCGGCAGCTGCGATCTGGCCGACCCGCGCGGAGACACGGCGCGCCAGGCTGCCGTTTTGGGCCGTGTTGCATGTGCAGGCGAGGCCCCTCCCGACAGACCGAAAATTACGTCCGAACGATCCCGAAACCCGAACCTGAATACGAATCAAAGTTACGGTTACGAAGTACTCGCAAAGACGAATCTAAGAGCTAATAGAACACACGATTCCGACCACCCGAAGGCTCGGAATTCAACAACGGAAGTAATTACCCAAAACTTTGGGAAATTACGAAAATGGCCCAAAACGTCCGAAAATCACGATACGCGATCGAAACACCAAACCAAAGCTCACAACATGAATAATAACATTAAATGAACTTGCGAGAAACTCGAAACAACAGTTTCGGACGAGATTCGCAAGAATCGAACTCAAGTGCGGAAAAGTCGCTAAAAAGCTCGGAACTCAACAAAACGATACCGAAACGAACTCGGATGACAAAAAGTGCAGAATTAATCATTCTCTAAATGACGAAACGGTCATGAGCAAGTCGTCAAAACGGACTCCGGCCGAAAAAGAAATTTCCCGAAAATCGAAAATTGCGGATATTACAATATGTTACGGGCTTGTGCCCTAGATTGGAGTAATGATTGGGAGCTTCACTTGCCGTTGATCGAGTTTGCCTACAATAATAGTTGGCATGCGTCGATCAAAATGGCACCGTTCGAGGCACTTTATGGTAGGCGGTGTAGATCGCCATTATGTTGGGACGAGGCTTCGGAGGTAGTCGGAACGGAACCGGACATGTTGTTGGAGACTAAGGAGAAGATTTCTATTATCCGGGACCGGTTGTTGACTGCCCAGAGCCGTCAGAAATCTTATGCTGATTCTCATCGTTGACCTTTGGAATTCGAAGTGGGAGACCATGTTCTACTCAAGGTGTCGCCGACCAGAGAAGTTTTCCGCTTCGGGAAAAAGGGGAAACTTAGTCTGAGGTATATCTGTAACACCCCAAGAACCATCCAGGAATATTACAGCGCTGTGGGCCCCGAGATGGAACCCACAAGGCTAAAGGAAATTTTCGCCAACATTTACAAATGCCTAAGAGGCTAACGACGGTACTATCTTTTAAAAACATTCGAAAACTTTATAAAATCTGTTTATCAAAAACCGTCGTAACATCTCATTTGAAAGGACAAGGCCAAACAGCCGAAACTCGATAGTTTAGAAAACGATTTTGCCAAAGTAACTCAAGTTACCAGAAACCAAAAGGCCAATTAAGATACTCACGCAGCGAAAAAGACAACTAGTTAAAATACTCTAGCAGCGGAACACAACATAATCAGAATACTCGATTGACAAACACAAGCCATGACCAGTATCCTCCAGGAAGCTCATCTCTTCACGACTGCTACAAGCTCGATATCCCAAGAACCGAAAAAGAAATCACACGACGGGGTCAGCCATAATATCCAACAATGATAACAATCACATCACGCCAATAATTACATACCAATGAAAATACTAAGTAAGAATACGACCAATGTAATCTTACCGCCGTAACTTTACCAAAATTCACAATTCGTATTCTTAACAACACAATAAACTCATACCTAAACATATGTATTGTATCTCAACAATACTCAAGGTACTCAAAATATTATCATAACTCACTGTTACGAAATCTACTAACTCTGTCCAACCCAATCCATCGGGTAACCTCATCACATCTCAACACGATAATCGATTGTCTGTCAAAAGACAAATACCCAAGGAAGTACAGAACATACCTCAAGATATGAAATGCCACGACAATCATGTCAGTCTAATCCGAGATCAGATCAATACCACATACGGACATGGTCCTAACACAAGACCTACAAATGCATACTCATATGAGGACATCAACATGCCCACGATAACAACAATAATGTATACTTATGGATAACCCATAATATACGTATGCACAACAACAACACATGGTAATCCAACGATCCAGCGCACACAGCTATAGATTCCCATGATGATCCTGTCGGACCAACGCATGGTGGACATATGACAACAATGCACAAATGCATATTAACAACAATACACAATGCATGACAATAATAATACACAATGTATCAGAATACGATCGACACAAAATGACAAAAATGATTAGAGTACTTGTCCCGTGTCCTTCGAGAGCAACCTCGATGTCTAAACCATCACCAACCATTATTCTCAATACTCGACGGTCCAAAATGTCACGGATTATAGAAAACTCATATCCCCGTCTTTATCACAATGTATCCTCGATACCCAAGTATACCAATAACAAAAGTAAATCATATAAATTATTATTTAATTCCCAAAATTCGGAAAACAACGTACAATCCCAAATCTCCAGTGTTCACAATTATAATCATTGATATACGAATTATAAACGAATGAAACCGAAACTATTCATTAGATATTATAAACTGTGCAAGTAATAACTTGCCTCGATACCAACACGATGATGATGAAGCCGCTACAAATTCCATTGCCTTCGTCTACGAGCTCCTCATCCCCGACCAAAGCAATCTATGAACATTATCGAACACGACTGCAAAGCAAGGTTCTAATCACCGATCAATAATCTCCACCTATTACAATAATCGATTAACACACATTCGACAATAATCAACAACCGATATAACCGATCAACAAACCTGACGGCTCTACAATATCTCGGTTAAACATAGTCTGAACAATCCAACTCAAACTAGCACGAACTCATAACCACAACATGATATACTACACTGTCTGTCCACTTAGCGCACGTTAATCATACACCCTAGCGTGCGCTAAGACATTTCAATTAGCGTGCGTTAGCCGGTTCAGCTAGCGTGCGCTAATGTTATATAATTGCATGCCTTACAAGTATCGACTTAACACCTTTCGATTACGGATACGAATGTAAAGGAAATCGTATTCCAAGATGAGTCACAATCTTTCCAGATTCAATCTCATTATCATACTCACATGATATATACCATTAATCAATCATCAATCAACATGACTCAATCCTATATATGAACATTTCATCTTCGTATCTAAAAACATCAATAATTCGACATACAATCGTCTTGCTATGGTATATTCATCAAGAAGTTTTTCAAGAACACCAAGTGATTTGAAACCATGTGCATAGTCATCAAAACAACATAATCCGATATCCTTTAACATGTAAATAATCATCCCACTCATAATCCAAGTCACATATATCCATTAAACCTCATATAACATCATCACATGATAATCCAACATGCTCCCTCCCAGGTAATCATCCTTTAAAACGAAACACTAACAAAGGGATATGAAAAATACGTTGTATGGACGAACCATGAAGAAGAACAATCGAACTCCATTCCAAGAATCATCAATAACTTCAAGAACAAGGCTTTAATCCATGCTCTCCATCTTAATATTGTTAAGAATGATCATCTCTCAGTGTTTGGAACCTCAAACTTCTCTCTAAGAACTCTCTCTATCGAATAAGGGAAGGAATGGCCGAATGAACATAATTCACATCTGCAATCATATATATACTGATTGTTATTAGCGTGCGCTACCTTCACAAAATAGCATGCGCTACATCCATAGCGTGCGCTATCCCTCCTTGATAGCGTGCGCTATCGAAGTCCAGAAAGGCTACTGCCTTGCTTCGTACATCAGCTTACATACGTAATATCCATGCAATAGCGTACGTAAATACAATCGTTGACCTGCTACAGTAATACACCATTAGCGTGCGCTAATCTGCAACCTTAGTGTGCGCTAATCGTCGTTGACCCGACAATCTGTACCTTCCCCGAAGATGCCTGGGCCCTACACACCGAAAGCAGCCTGACAATGCCAAGATTCTCTTTGACCGATCTACAATTAGCATGCGTTAAGCCTCATGCTTAGCGTGCACTAATCCTTTGTAGCAAACATCCATTGACCTTATCGGAACATGCGCCGAAAGTAGTCGGGTCCACACGTAGATTCCCTCTGATCTGTTCTGCACTAGCGTGCGCTATCCTTTGCCTTTAACGTGCGCTAAACCTGCACGATAGCGTGCGATATGCTTGAATATTAGCGTGCGCTAATAAGGCTATACTTAGCCATTTACACTGATCTTGCTCATCGATTCAATATACCGAATACGTATACACAACACATTATATCCTCAAATACAATTGTCGACCAAGTACGACAATTATACCAATACAGATGTCTCAGACCTTCATTTATTTTATCCATACTGTACAGATTCCACGCTGTACAACATAACTCGGTTAAAATAAAATTAAATAATAGTGGTAGAAATTCCAGATATTACATACTACACCACTTAAAATAAGGTTCGTCCTCGAAACTTACAATCCGTCATAAGGAAACAAACTGTTCAACCAAAATATCCCAAAACCATCACGACAACGATCAATCATCATCATTAACGAATAACCAAAACAATATACCTACAAATGCGCCAAGTTGACGATCTCCTGAGATACTAGGAAGTGACTCCACCATCAAGCCTCAATACTCTTACAATCACAGTTTCGTGTGTCTCAACAAAATATATCATCTTCGGATGAAATAATCTATCCGTGTCAAATATTATCTACCTGATCGCACAATTAAGTCCCAATTGCGATAAAACGAATAATACACGATACATCTGTGAAACAACTGCCCAAAACAATGACACAAATCCCGAAACATCGACACAAAATTCGAACGCTCATACGATCATTAACAATGATCAATCAACAACTTAACCGAGAATATCATCAACATGATAAACTCCAATATGACCAACCAAAAGTCCAAAACAAAATCGAGTATATCATCAATATGATAAATTCCAATATCACCAACAAACGATCAACTGTAATCGAGAATACTCTCACATGGTAAGTTCCAACACGATCAATACAGACCCACCGAGACAGATATACGGACGAATAAAATTCTCAAAATGTTACACCAATCACATGCAGTGGATCTCAAAGAAACACACCCGACTGGTGAACATACCCCTCGGCATACGAATAACCAATCACAAATCGACGAACATACCCAATCATACATGGAGTGGGAACGATCAATCAATATCCATAACAACCATCCTGGGGTCACCATCCCCAAATCCACACTTACAAAGGAATCATTCAAAAAATCACTATGGTAAAATCGCGCTACTAACATACCAATAGAGTCACATAGCACATATGTCCCGGTTTCTCAAAATCCAAAGTTCCAGAATCATATTTCGTGCATGAAACTACAACACGCATCATATTTCTCTTATCTGATCAATCAACCGATCATCCCTGGATAATCAAACTACCATATAAAGTTCGAATCTCTTTTCATCGTACCATACTGATGTATTATCCAGTTCGCGAGTCACACTCATAACTTCACCATGATATGCACTATGCACTAAATGCGGATGTATATCAATCACATTTTCAAAATCAGTTTGAAATTATATAATCTTGTAAAGGTGCGGTTCCGTGGATATTTTGGGTTAACCACTCTGGGACGGACCGACGGGTCCTCTGAGGGTTCCGTAGCCTATGGTGCGGTTCCGCGGTTAATCATGTAGGTATTGATTGTGATGTTATGAGATTTAGTTATTCCGAAATACTAGTCTTGAATGGATGAGATGATGATTACATTTACTTTATTATCGAGGAGTATTGTGTTTCATATTCGATATACTTGTACTAGCTATTCGACGGCTAACCCCTTTATGGGGAAAATACCTTTCATGTATTTCAGGATCCAGGAGAGCAGATAGGCATGATGTACTGGGTCGGCATGAAGATGATGGGCAAGTGTGATGATGTGCCTTTTCTCTGGTTATGTTTTGTATTTCCTCCATTCAGTGTTGTGGTACTTGAATGGTTTTTGAATACTCGAGTACTGTTTTCGGTTTCCTTGATGTTTCGGCCTGTGTTTCCGTGATATTGATTTGTGATGTGTTGTATTCGGGTGTATTGGATATGGTTTTGAATACCATTTTTATTGTCTTCCATTTCATTGTACTTGGACCTTCTCGGTCAAAGTTCATAGTTCCGCGTATAAATAGCCTTGTGGGTCCCATGGCGGGGCTCACGGCGCTGTAATATACCCTGAATAACTTGGGGGTGTTACAGTGAGTAGAATCAACTTAAGAGACTTTATTTTGAAGTTTGAGATTAAAACCCGTTTAAATTAAAATCGAGGTCTGCAAGCTCTTGATAAAGATCTGAGGGACACTTACGGTCCTAACAGTGCAAGATTTAGTGCTTTTGGATTTTAAGGTTTTAATTCGATTGTATTTTAATTAACAGAATGAATTCTTGACAGTCAACACAACAAGTAGTCCGCGACAAGCCGAACAAAAACAACAGCACAACTCAACAATCAACTAATAGCAATAATCGCAAAGACATGGTCGTGGCCAGCGGTAATACAATAGTAAATAAAAGGCAAAAGATCAAGCCGGTATACCTGAGTGGAAACCCGATTGGCTTATTCCGTATCACCGAGAAGAAGTAGGACCCGATACCTGATAAAGCGATCTCTGATACCACTGCTGGGTAACCGTCCAATCGTTCAACACGAATTAAGATCAATAATACATACGGATTAATCAAATATAACTATTACAGAAATTATGCCATACAGAAAAAAGGGTTAAGAGGGTAGAGGCCAATCTAATAATGAATAGAACACCGAATAAATTGTCGCAAGACTGAACAGACAACAGAGACAGAAAATGGTCAGCCAATACTTCCAGAGTCAAATATGAAATCCCGAAACACACCAACTATTCAGTTTTTTTAATCAAATGACTAATTGAATTATAATAACAAATATTATAATATTTATATGGATAGAAACCCACACATATATATATATATATATTGGGTGAGTTCAGGTGAAAATGCAATTTAAGTTAAGAAATAAGAATGAATTTCATCCATAGATCTTGATAAATGGATGGCCTAAATTTATTCTCACAAAAATTTGATGCATATAATGCAGTATTTTAATGCATCGATATTTTGATGCATATAATGCATATTTTAATGTATTGCAATTTTGATGCACGAAATGCATATATTTCATGCATAATTAGTACAAAACTCATGCATATTCGCAATTCGCAGGATAAGAACCATTCTCATTTGATCCTCTCTCTCTCTCTCTCTCTCTCTCTCTCTCTCTCCCTCCCTCCCTCCCTCCCTCCCTCCCTCCCTCCCTCTCTCTCTCTCTCTCTCTCTCTCTCTCTCTATATATATATATATATATATATATATATATATATATATATATATATATATATATATATATATATATATATCGAGAGAGAGAAAAATGAGAGTAAGGAAAAAAACTCCCTTAAGGATCAATCGGTGCGGCTCAAATCTACTGATATCAACCCCCAAGCAAGAATACCGATCGAAAGCCAATCCACGAAGGATCGAACGCCCAAAAATCCGTAGGTCGAAGATACCAACACACGGCGTCTCCACCCAGAACACCACAATACCAAAGAATTAGCTCTCTTGCTGAATCACTCTCTCTTCTTATCAATTTCACAAAGAACTAAAGAATCACAAAGATTGTATTGGTTCGTTCACTCAAACTCGGTTTCAGGCTTGTGCTCCACCCTAGGATACCAGCCCCTATTTATACACGAGGGCATCGAAGAGGATAGAGCCATTATCGACGATTTCACAGAAAATCGGGTGAAGGAGACGAGTTCAGCTCAAAAACAGAAGAGAGAGATAGCAAGCAGTTGGAGAGAGAGAAGTCTAGAGAGACCAAACAGAAAAAGAGGCAGAGAAAATGAAGTAAAAGGCTGCGGTTTCATCCCGTAAATAGGAACTGATCCAACGGTCCAAATTAAATCCTCGTAATGAGAGGCTGAGAATAAATGTGGTGTATGGTGGGCCACCAAGTGTGTTAGGCCAAGACTTAAAAAATTAGCTCAAATAAAGTATGGATTTGATATTAGGCCTAGGGCTGTCAAACGGATAATACGGAGCCGGATATGGCCATATCTGTATCCAGATCCGGCATTCAGTAAAGGTATCCATATCGGTATCCGGATTCAAAAATATCCGGACGGACCGGATACGAATAATATCCGGCAGATGCTATCCGGATACGGATAATGTCTGTATCCGCCACTTTTTTTTTAATCTTCAAAAATCTAAATGTAGGAGGAGAGATTTGAACCCTGGTGGAACTCCTTCTCCTTACCAAATTCATAATGTCAATACCATTTGGGCTAGCTGACCTAATTGTTGTGTTAGAAAGGGAAATAACTAATAAGTAAAGATAACTTATACCGCATGCTTATATTTAATATTGAGAAATAAAGAATGAAGACATGCGACAAAGTATTATGGGGAGTAACATGCTTGTATTTTGTAATTATATATTAAAATTATATTAAAAATATATATTATATATAATTAATTTCGGATACGGATATTTTCGGATACAGATGCGCCTATATCCATATCCGTATTCGGAATCTTCGGATACAGATAATATTCGTATCCGTTTTTTTTCGGATACAGATAATATCCGTTTTTTTTCGGACACGAATACAGATATTTCGGACGGATATCGGATTTTTCGGATTTTTTTGACAACCCTAATTAGACCTTAGTGGGCAAAAAATAATCAACAATTATGTCTTTTAATATTAGGTAAGTTTAGAAAAATATATTAGATATAAATTTGTATTTTTAGATAGAATTTAGATAAGTATCATTGAATTATAACAAGTAATTACCATCCAATTATTTTGGTGGACTGATGAAGACTTGGTCATACTACACAAATATTTTGTACTAAGACACCTTAGGAACCCACAACAATTATTTTTTAGAGAAATGATAAACACGGCTACAAAAAAGATTTACAAAACAACACACTAAATATTGACAAGTGTCATTTTTTGTCTTCCTATTTTTTTTTTTTTTTGTATTTTGTTCATTTGTAATATGCCCCCCTTCTTTATTCCAGGTCATACACAATTTTTTTAATATATATAATATTTTAAAATTAATTCATTTAAAAAATAACAATAATAATAATTATGTGTAATATTTTTAATTTTAATTCATTTAAAATAAGAATTATAATAATTATGTATAATATTTTTTAATTGAATTTGTTTAGAAAAATCATAATAATAATTATGTATAATATTTTTAATTTAACTTCATTTAAAAAATAATAATAATAATTATGAATAATCATTCTTAATTAAAATAACTAATGTGGTACTCTTTCTTGAATTGTATTACACCCCATAATATACTCAATAAGTCTTTTATTAATATTACGTTAATATGATACTCATGTCGAAAATCATCAAAAATAAATTTAGAGATCGAGAAATTATTTTCTAATAAATGAATATGTTATGCAGTGCATCGCACCGGAGAACATCTAGTACAAAAAAAATAGAAAGACAAAAAATGACACTTATCAATATTTGGTGTGTAGGTTGTTTGGAAGGTTTTTTTTATAAGCATGTTTATCATTTCTCTATTTTTTATTTACTACTATAGATTTGGGATTTGTCTGGTACTTTTTTGACCAAAAACAGCATTTTGAGCTACTTCAGCTGTTTGACAATATAATTTAGTTAATGGCTTTCTCGATGAGCCTTTTTATTTGAATAAAAAAAAACTAAAGAATGCAGTTTTCTTCATTAACCTTTTGTCCCACTATTCTACAATTTCCATAATAGCCCAACTGTCTCGCTCACTGCGTAAATATCTATTATTATTATTATTAATTTTTTTTTATTATTATTATTATTTTTTTTATTTTTTTTATTATTATTATTATTATTATTATTATTAAAAACTCATAGGATTACAAAAAATTAGTGGGAAGCCTCGAAACTAACTGAGCCCCCACACCTCTAGCAATGGCAAATCCAATCCTATTAAAAATATGAACTGCTGCACGCGCACCAATGTCCTGAGTCATAGAGAATCGTCGAATGCGCTTAAGTAAGGTAACCCCATCTTTCTCAAGTTCTCCAAAAGAAGAAAAGGAGAAGGGGAGAAACCCATATCCAATATCCGCACATTTAGCATCGTACTTGACACGTTTACGCTGTGCAGCATCACTTATCGCACGCCCCGGTATAAAGTCAATCAACCTGGATTGCGTCAAAGGCGACGAACCCGTAAGATCAACACATATGTCACGTCCACCCTCCCAAGAGTAGAGTAATATGTCAGCCGGACGTAAGGATCTGTCCCCATCTCCGAAAAGCCCAATATCCACCTCCTTACGAGCAGAAATCCCTGACCGAGAGCATATGTCAACAAGAACGTCACGCACAAGGTTATGCCGATGTTTAATGCCAACAATACCCGCACACGAAACAAAGATGGTCCCCGTAGATATCTCCAGAAAAACCTTAGAGCAGCAGTAACACGGTGCACGAACAAGAAAAGCGGAACACCAGACGATAGCACAATACACAACGATAAGCCCTGCATTCATAGTTTGTCCCAATCCGGATATCGGAGCCACCCTAAGCCAATCCAGTATGATCCTCCTTTAGAGAACTCCATAACGCCATCTATCGAGGGAAAGATGGAAAGTAGATTCAACATTTGGGAAACTCGACCAAATATATATCCGCCAATTTCTTCATAAGTTTGGGGGCGCGACCTCGGTAGGGTTACTCAAAAGGTCAATATCCATATTCGCATTGAAAGTACATAGAGCATCATCAAAAGAGGGACCAAGATTACAATACCGTAACCATAAAGAAGCTTAGTCTGTAGGTCAGGTGATTGAAGTCTAGAAGCAAGGAAGGCATAGTTCAAGACATCACTGCGTAATATAAACCAAGTCCCCAAAAGCAAAAGGTAAGGTGGCGAGTCTCCACCGCTCGCCAAAACCAGCCCGTAAGCGGTGACAATACGCTCCAAAGAAGAACGAAGTGCCGCATCAAAAGAAACCCGAGCACACTCAAAGACCCGAGGAGAACATGTGCGCATAGAAAAATAGAGCTTAGAAATACCAAAGACATGTACGGAGTAACAACAACTCGCATTGAGGGTCATTGAGTTTGGCAACCGCCTCCATAAGTTCAATAGTTTTAGCAACCCTTTTCAGACCAACTTACTACCAAACTCAAAATCCACACTAACAGTCCACCCAATAATTTAACACCATGTGAGGGACGAGAAATATTAGGGGAAAAACACCATCATACCCTTCGGGTCCTCTTGTGGCCAAAAAATTTCAGTTTTATCAACATTGAGGTGTAAACCACGACAAGGTCCGTCTGCCATAATCAACTCTAAAACCTTACCCACAACCAAGGTATCACCAATAATAGTGCCATCATCCAAATACCAAGCTTGAAAAGAAAGGGCAAAAGAATCTCTAATCTTACATGCCAAAGGATGTAAAACTAAAGCGAAAAGAAGAGGCCCAAGCGGATCACCTTGTTGCACACCTTGATGAGACCAAAGAGTATGCTCACCATAATATAATCTAGCGGGGTAGATATGAGAATTCCACCCACCGTGAAATAGCCGGAAATGCGGCCGAACCTCACGTAACATAACTCGGTCCACCATGTTGAAAGCGTTCCTAAAATCAACCAACAACATGGACAGACCAACCTCACAACCACGGTCCTCAACCAAACGGTTCACAAGATGAAGAATAGCTTCACCTCCCCGACACCCCAACACCAAGTTGTAAATCATCGAAATACAGGTCAAGAGTGGCCAATCATAGAAGCACAAACCTTGGAAACTAAACGCCTCCCACACGGTCCCAACGGCAATAGGACGGATACCCCCTCTGGTTTGACTAAGGGTGTGAGAGGAGCACTAGCAATATACTCACCCAACGCCCTGACAGCTACCGGCAAGAAGAGAGGTTCACCACTTGGGTAATAGAAGCAATCAACTCGTCAGAAATAGCCACAGCTGCACCACTTAAACAATCCAAAAGGTGTTGGGCACGCAACCCATCTCGCCCACAAGAAGTACCACGAGGGAAACTCTTGATCATGTCAAGAACGGTAGAAGGGGATGCGGTAAGGTGATGATGATCAATAGGTATATCAGGCAAGAGAGGAGCAGACTGAAAAGGGTGTTTAGCTTTTAAGTCTTCAAGAGTAGAAACATCATAAGGTGCAACACCAGAAGACGAAAGAACTCTGACCGCATCAGTATAATGGCCATCACAAATCTTCCTCTTACATTGCTTGACATTACGATCACCCAAATCCAAGCTATCATCATCAATGGAAGACCATGATGGAGGAGGTTCAGCTAAAACCTCACGCACAACCTGCAAACTACCACCAGGAGAACCCCAAGCATGAATAGCATTAACAATATACTCTTCCTGGCGTTGACGCTTAGTGACCGACCTACTCTCATGACTACTCCTCGGGCAAAAGGTTTTAAGTAGATAAAGTGGCAGGACAAGTAAACTAACCCAACAAGAAATGTCATCAGGCGTGCAGATCACCTTATCAAGAAATGTCATCAGGCGTGCAGATCACCTTATTATTATTATTATTATTATTATTATTATTATTAAATTTGTGTTTATTAAATTTGCACTATCGAATGATAATTAATTGTATTTTTTCTTGTTTACCTTCAAAATCATTATAAATTACTAGTGAGTAGTAGTCTTTCTGATTTTATTTAGAATTGCAAAACAACTAAGTAAGAGTATATTAGGAATTCAATAATTTTTTTAATATGTGCGCATTGAGGTAGAATGACATATATTTTAAGTAGAATGGAGTATATTATATCACCAAGAAAAACAATTAAAATATAACTGCTGCCCTTAAAAGTTTTTATATGTTAATATTAAATGCAAAAAAAATAATTTTAACAAATTATATTTTTACCAACCACTATCCCAATCAACCAGTCAAATTAATTTACCCAATTAAGTAACTTATATAATAATTAATTATAAGACCTTAGTTTTCTCAACAAAATACAATTATCATCATCATCGACATATATCATATATAATGAAAGATTAGGTCCTAAAAATAATTGGGGAGTATTAATGACAATAATTTTAAAACATTTATTAGGGTTTTGCAATTTAGTCCTCATATTTTCCTGCAACTTTCAATTTAACCCAGAAATTCTGTATACTTCAATTTAAACCCTTTTTTATTTATGATTCTTCGATTTTAACCCAGTCAGCTTCTCAACTCTTACAATTTGACCCCACTCAACTTTAAAACCTCCAATTCAGTCCCATTTTGACCAAGACATTAAAATATTGACCTTTTAATTAATATTAATAATTAGTCCGATTTTATGCATATATATTTTAATTTCCGTCATTATATCGTAATATTTTATAATGATTAAAATATTATTACATGTAGACTTTATCGAGGATTTACGGGCTTAGGACTGTGAGTCGAGCATCTCCATATTCAAGTCGATAAAGATCATTTATTCGTGGAATTTTCACTATCACTTTAATTGCTTTAATTGGATTGTATATGTGATATTCAATTCAATATGTGATATTCAATTCATGTTAAAAATTGACGATACATGTTGTGAATCGACTCAAATGTATACGTGTAAAGAGGCTATCTTAAGATATACTCCCTCCATTTTTCTTTATATGTCGTTTGACCTTTTGACACACATTTTTAGGTGTTTTGACCGTATAGTTAAAATTATTATCTTTAAATATATTTTTTTGTGAATTAAAATTTAGATTGTATATTTTATTCAAAAAAATAAAATTTAAAAAATGATAAATTTAACTCCCCGGTCAAAGCACCTAAAAATGTGTGTAAAAAAGTCAAACGGCATCTAAAGAAAAATGGAGGGAGTATGTTGTTGCGGGACACCTGCGCAACCTCAATATTCACATGCGTGCTCGATTCATGTTATATGTAGTATTTTTTGTATGTTTCATGTTGTTGTGGGGACACCTGCGCAACCTCAATATTCGTGTTATGCGTGCTAGATTCATGCTATACGTAATATTGTGTGTATGTATTCATGTTGAGGAAAAGATATTATAGATTATTCATTTTATACTTTCCATGAGATTATATATTACTGTGATAAGTGAGATTTCCACGAGCTGAAGGAAGCTCACCCCCACCTTCATTGATCCCGCAAGTTAAACCGAGTCGGATGAACGAAGGAGCAAGCCGAGAGGGCATATGAATGAAATTTACTAAATGATATTTTTTCTTATGTCAAATGTTTCGAAATTCTTTTGGGGAAACTTTTGTTAGAAATTAACAATTTATAATTATTCTTCCGACGCAAATTTTATTTCGTATCTATGACGTGTTATTGCCTTAATTAAAGCTATTTAATTTATGTCAGTGTAGCTACTCGACTTTGTAGGCATTATTCTTCGTCAAATTTACCTTTTATTAATTTTCCCCAATAATTATCCCTAGAAAGTCGGGGCGTTACATAGTGATATAACTTATATTACACATATTAACGCAACCTTGATACAAAGTATATAAACATCTGCACAAACATTACGTACAAAACACGTAGATATTCAACCAAAAGGACAGCCGGTGCATCGCACGGGTTCGTAACGCCTCGTTATACTAAAAGATTGAGTCACCTTATTAATGTGGAGGCTTAAAGATAACTTGAGTCTTAAAGGTACCTTTAATACAAGAAAATCAAAAGACCATAAATCACAAATAACCAAACGATGCGCCGTTTTATAAGCATGCATTTATTCTATTTAATCAAATAACCAAACAGTTTCTCAATAAACTGTTCATTTCATCTGCTAAAAAACCGTTTTTATAAGCATGCATTTATTCCCTTTAATAATAAATAGTATTAACTTATACAATGTATAAATAGACTGCTTTCATTTGGATGGAGACCCGATACGCAAAGGTAACTACCAGTAACTATATATGATTTCATACAAAAATGTCACACTGCAAAGGTAACTACCAGTAACGAACTATATATGATTTCATAATTTTATTTCCCACATGAATTGTATGTCTCACACCATTAAGTAATATATATATGTTGGTGTTCGAATATTTGACACAGGAAAGAGTTCATGGCCCGAGTTGGTAGGGGCGACAGAAGAAGGTGCTGCAGCTAGGATTGAGCGAGAGAATCCACATGTGGATGCGATCGTGTTATTAGATGGAACTCCTACGATTAAGGACTACCGATGCAACCGCGTGTGTGTGGGGGTGAATTCTCATGGGGTTGTCCTTCGACCGCAGCTCCTACAATCGGCTAAGCTTAATTAGTTGCTAAGTTACGAGATAATAGGCGTTGTTATGTGCATGAAGTTTGTGATTAATAAAGGATGTATTTCCTATAGATGGATATTGTGGCTGCACAACTATTTAAGCTATTTGGTGTTGTTTTAAGAGTTGAGTAATGTATGATGTAAGAATTCATGAATAAATAAAGTGTGTAACATATGGAAGTAAGCTCACGATTCTCATCGGTAATTCAGATAAGGTACGTAATAGGAGTTCTCATTACGGTTTGATGAATATCTATGAATCCACATTTCTCTTTACGATTTGAGCGCTTATTTGTTTAACTCTTCGTCTCAAGTTGCACAAAAATCTTTTTATATTGTTTTTTTGTGACTAGTTTCACACAAAAACATTTACCATGAGGTGGAACTGTGAACATCATACCAGTGGTTCAAATGAAATCATAATATTAGCACTTTTCAAAGAAAAATAACTATGTACGTAAACTCAGTAGTGCATGGTTGAAGAGAACATAAGAATTATATGTGATGATTTTGATGGTTTCTACTAATTTTCATGATAGATATGTGGAACGACATATAATTCTTTTGTGGATATGCGATTATTGTACAAATGCAATGCAAATCAACATTTGGGTCTGTACGGAGCATTGTTGGTCTAAAGGTTAATTATGATTATAAAAAGTTGATATAAGCAAAAGATTTTTTTTATCAAAAAACAAGACCGATGCATCGCACGGGTCCGAATGACTCGTATATATAAAACCAAAAACTTTCTTAATTGAGTTTTGAGTGGAGCTCCGCTCGTCCAAAAACACACCTGACTTAACGACGACAAGTAAAGTAATGTTGTGCCTCAAAACCCTAAAATCCTTAATCCGAAATCCTAAATTTTGCATACCTGTTTCTCACATCCACAACCGCAACTCCAAGAATCCTTCACTTTACAACCCAGCAATTCAGTTCATTCTAGATGAAGTTCAAGAATATCAGTCCTCAAAAGCCCGATTCAGTACTCCTGTTGAAGAATCTTTCAATTCCCCTGTTCAAAATGAGGAACAAGAGATTTTGCACCAGAAACAACATAAGAGTTCCTCTAGTATCCAGATTTCACATCCATGGAGTGAATGGGTGGATTTCATGGAGAGACTGTTACGAGATGGGTATTTTGATGAAGTTGGAAATCCTTTTGCGTCTAATCGTGAACTGGGCAATAAGGAGTCGAATTTGATAAGAACTGCTTCTTTGAATTTTGCCCGCGACCACTACCAACTTATAAGGTACACCTTTCGTGGGTGTTGAACAATAATACCACGTTGAAAAACTAGAAGTTTTGTCAATTTCCAATTGATTTTGTGATGAATATGGTATCAGAATATACCCAAATCTATGATGAATTTGTTTCTCACGATTGGTTTGAGCCGATGGTCATATTGGTGTTTAATGGTCCACGTGTAAGTTGGCATGATATGTACCCGCACCCCAAGAGCACCTAGTAAGATGCTCACCTTACTATATACATATATTTATCATATTTATATTTTACTTGCCATACTTATATAATATTCAAAATTATATATATAATACATCACTCTAAATATAGTAAGAGGACATCTTGCTAGGTGTTCTTGGAGTGCGGATAATATTTGCCTAAGTTGGCGCGTTGAAGTCCCATCATCCCACATCGACTTGGTGAGGATCCTGAACACAACATATAAATTGGATAAACTTCATCCTTTTGTGAGGACTTTTAAGTGGATGATGATCCAATTCTGATACCATATTAAGGTCTGAAATTCTATTTCAAAACCAAATTGATAATGGGAGGAGTAATCCATGAAAAAGGCAAAACTTCTATTAATCGAAGATCTTGCAGACCTTCTATTTCCTAGTGTGAGATTATTGCTTCAGCAATGTATTTCTTCTTCTTTTTGTTATGTTTTTCATGTGGCATTGATTTGTTTTCATTTCATTTGAGCTGTGACTTAGTGAATGATATCTGCAAGGACTCTGGAGGTGAGGCTGAGCGGATGGGAACAGATTTTATGTTCCACGTCTTTTTCTTTTTTGTTATGTTTTTCATTTGGCATTGATTTGTTTTCATTTCATTTGAGCTGTGATTTAGTGAATGATAGCTGCAAGGACTCTGGAGGTGAGGCTGAGCGGATGGGAACATATTTTATGTTCCACGTTCTGTTCATGAATGAACAACACGTGTTGTTGGGATTAACTGATGCGGAACATGATTCAAAGGAGTTGATGAAAAAGATTGACAAGATAAAACCCAAGAAGAAGAATAAATAAACCTTCATACTTTTTTCTTATGTAATGAATAGTATTGTTTTGTTATGAATAGTATTCTTTAGTTTGTTTTATCCCACATAGGAAGTTTAGCAAATTTTAAGGCCTAAGAGCTCCTATAAATAAATAGCTCCCCAAGCTCATTAAAAACACTTAAACCAATACAAACTAGTATTGTATACTTCCTCTCTAGCATTCTATAGTTGTAACATTTAAAGTTTTCCTTGTATCAAGGACGTTTTGCTAGAATCAGAGAAGGTTCGAGAGTCCTAGTTAGAGGATTGTAGTTGTAGTTGAGCCATATGCTCTGCACTTGCCACTAATAGTGGACCTTGTGCATCAGAAAGCTTGATTGGTCGATTGACTCGTATGCTCTGCACTTGCCACGTATAGTGGTCCAGTGGATCCTGTGCATCAGAAAATCGACCGATTAAATTATAAACCTATAAGCCGAAGAAGATGGCGTCCAAGAATAACAATGCTGGTTGAGATAGTGGCAACATCAACATCAACATTGCTGGTAGCAGCCATAGCAGAGGCGAAGGGGGCCATCCTATTGACGGTGATCGAGGGATGGAGGCCCTTTGGGCGGAGATACAAGCTCAAGAAGAAAAGATGACATGTGAACTCCGAGAGATTCGCTACATTCTTTCCAACTTAAGCCTAAACGCCAACAAGGCTCGTGACAATGGTGGGATCAACCGTGCCAGAGAGGATGCTCGTTGCCAACTTATTAATCAATGCGACCTTGCAATTCGTCATGGGCAACCAGCCTATGAAGATGAATCTGATGAAGAGCTCCTAAACTACCGAGGAATCAACCAAGCACAACTACGAGCTAGAAATCAATCACAACATCCTCATCGGCGTGGTTTTGCTCGACATTGCTGACCACCAACATATGAGGAGGAATCTGACAGTGACGAAGAAATAAATCAAAGGCATCAACATGCACCCGGGAGAGGACAAGGCTTTGACAAATATCGTCCTAAAGCCGACATTCCCAACTTCAACGGCGATCTTATATTGAAACATTTCTTGATTGGTGCTATGAGTTGAAAAATTCTTTGACATGATGGATGTACCGGAGGACAAACAAGTAAAACTAGTCGCCTACAAATTAAAGGGCGGTACAGCTGCTTGGTGGGACACCTTGCAAAACAATAGAAGGCGACAAGGAAAGGCACCCGTTTGGACTTGGACAAAGATGAAACAACTGAAAGGAAGATTCCTTCCTCCAGATTATGAACAATACTTGTTCCAACAATACCAAAACTGCAGCCAGGGTCATCGATTCGTGTTCTCTCACTGATGAATTTCTGCGGCTTATTGCTAGGTGCAATATATCGGAGTCCGAGGAACAGCAAACATCACGATACCTCAACGGCTTGAAATTTTCAATCCGGGAGAGGATGACATTAGCTCCAATATGGACTGTTGATGAAGATTCCAACATGGTATTAAAAGCAGAAATGCTTTTGGCTCGTCCTTCCACTCGACAAACTCCTTTTGCACCAGTCCGTTCGAATCCTGACAGAGGCAAACAAGTTGCAGAAGAAGCAACTCGTCCTTCTATTCACAATACTGGCACTAGCAATCAAGGGGTGGCCAAATCAATCAGACAGACGTCGAATACCAAACCCGACCCAAATCCATATGCTAGGCCAACCATTGGAAAATGTTTCAAATGTGGAGAACCTGGTCACCTTTCCAATGAATGCCGAGCTCGCAACTCTGTCAATCTAGCAGACTATAATAATGAGTGTGATGACGAAGTTGAGTACAATAATGATGACGACTTGGAGGATGCTGAAATTGCAGACGAAGATGGAGAACAAGTGACGTGTGTCATTCAACTATTATTGTACACCCCGAAACAAGAAGACTCATCCCAGCGCAAGCACATCTTTCATTCAAAATGCAGTATTCAAGAAAAGGTATGCAACCTTATTATTGACAACGGGAGCTGGGAGAATATTGTTTCAAGATCTTTGGTGAATCACTTGAAGCTGTCCACAGAACCTCATCCAACACCGTACGAGATTGGGTGGGTCAAGAAAGGACCTTCAATAAAAGTCACAGAGGTGTGCAAAGTTCCTATTTCTATTGGAAAATCTTACCAGGAAGAAATCATGTGTGACGTAATTAACATGGATGCCTGTCATATTCTACTTGGGCGACCATGGCAATATGACGTTGATGCAACTCATCGAGGAAGAACAAATGTCTACTTTTTCTGGTGGAATAGAAAGAAAATAGCAATCCTCCCAACCAACAAAGATAGACCCAAAACTTCTAAAGTGTGTGTGTGTGTGGGGGGGGGGGGGGGGTCTTTCCTTGTTATGGCAGATTCTGCAAATGAATTCTTCAAAGAATCAATGAGACCGGAGAAACTTTTGCTCTTGTAGTCAAAGGAGAGGAATCGCATGAAGAAGAAGTCCCAGAGGAGGTACAACACATATTGGAAGAATTTAAAGAGATCATTCCGCATGAATTACTGATGGACTTCCACCGATGAGGGACATCCAGCATCATATTGACTTAGTCCCTGGAGCAAGTTTGCCAAATCTACCTCACTACCGGATGAGCCCAAAGGAAAATGAAATACTAAAAGAGAAGGTAGAAGAATTAATGCGCAAGGGGCATCATAGAGAAAGTATGAGTATACCAGCTTTGTTGAGTACAATAATGATGACGAAGTTGAGTACAATAATGATGACGACTTGGAGGATGCTGAAATTGCAGACGAAGATGGAGAACAAGTGACGTGTGTCATTCAACTATTATTGTACACCCCGAAACAAGAAGACTCATCCCAGCGCAAGCACATCTTTCATTCAAAATGCAGTATTCAAGAAAAGGTATGCAACCTTATTATTGACAACGGGAGCTGGGAGAATATTGTTTCAAGATCTTTGGTGAATCACTTGAAGCTGTCCACAGAACCTCATCCAACACCGTACGAGATTGGGTGGGTCAAGAAAGGACCTTCAATAAAAGTCACAGAGGTGTGCAAAGTTCCTATTTCTATTGGAAAATCTTACCAGGAAGAAATCATGTGTGACGTAATTAACATGGATGCCTGTCATATTCTACTTGGGCGACCATGGCAATATGACGTTGATGCAACTCATCGAGCAAGAACAAATGTCTACTTTTTCTGGTGGAATAGAAAGAAAATAGCAATCCTCCCAACCAACAAAGATAGACCCAAAACTTCTAAAGTGTGTGTGTGGGGGTCTTTCCTTGTTATGGCAGATTCTGCAAATGAATTCTTCAAAGAATCAATGAGACCGGAGAAACTTTTGCTCTTGTAGTCAAAGGAGAGGAATCGCATGAAGAAGAAGTCCCAGAGGAGGTACAACACATATTGGAAGAATTTAAAGAGATCATTCCGCATGAATTACTGATGGACTTCCACCGATGAGGGACATCCAGCATCATATTGACTTAGTCCCTGGAGCAAGTTTGCCAAATCTACCTCACTACCGGATGAGCCCAAAGGAAAATGAAATACTAAAAGAGAAGGTAGAAGAATTAATGCGCAAGGGGCATCATAGAGAAAGTATGAGTATACCAGCTTTGTTGACACCCAAGAAGGATGGAAGCTGGGGAATGTGTGTGGATAGCCGAGCCATCAACAAAATCACAGTCAGGTATCGTTTTCCTATACCTCTACTGGAGGATATGTTGGATCAATTACAAGGGTCAACAATCTTCTCGAAGATCGACTCGCGTAGCGGCTATCACCAAATCTGTATAAGACCGGGAGATGAATGGAAAACTGCTTTCAAAACACGGGAAGGCTTATATGAATGGTTAGTCATGCCGCTTGGACTATCCAACGCACCAAGTACATTCATGTGCCTTATGAATCAAGTCCTCAAGCCATTTATCGGAATGTTTGTCGTGGTTTTGATTTATTTCGACGACATTTTGATCTATAGCCGCAACAAAGAAGAGCATGTGGTCCAATGTGCCAGATCATGAAAGTCCTTCAAAACAACAAGCTAGTTGTCAACTTAAAAAATGCAGCTTTATGACAAATCGCTTAGTTTTCTTGGGCTTCACTGCAAGTGTTGAAGGAATCCATGTTGATGATGAGAAAGTTCGAGCAATCAGGGACTGGACGACTCCAAAGACAGTCACTGAAGTCAAAAGCTTTCATGGCTTAGCCACATTTTACAGGAGGTTCATCAAGAATTTTAGCAGTATCGTTGCTCCTATCACTGATTGCTTGAAGAAAGGGAAATTCCAGTGGAGTGAGGCTGCACAAAGTTTTGTACAAATCAAAGAAAAGTTGACAACTGCACCTGTCTTGGTGTTGCCGAATTTCAATAAAGTTTTTGAAGTGGAATGTGATGCAAGTGGAATTGGCATTAGGCCAGTATTATCCCAAGAAGGCAGACCTGTTGCATTCTACAGGTGAAAAGCTTAGCGAGGCACGTCAAAAGTGGTCAACCTATGAACAGAAGTTATATGCTGTGCTTCAAGCTTTACGACATTGGGAGTATTACCTAATTTCTCCTGAATTTATAATATATTCTGATCATGAAGCCTTGAAGCATTTCAAGAGTCAAAAACATTTGAACAAGATGCATGGCAAGGTGGGCTTCGTATATGGAGCAATTTCCTTGTGTTATTAAACATAAATCAGGAGCTTCCAACCGTGTTGCGGATGCCTTGAGTAGAAGGGCAACTGTGCTGGTTACTTTAATTGGCGAAGTTGTAGGGTTTGAATGTCTGAAGGATCTCTACCCAGACCATGGTTGTCACGTCGACGACTAGTCGCCAACTAGTCGCCGACTAGTCGAGAAGTCGACCTGGCTGAAATAGTCGACGCCCGACTTTTGTATTAGTCGTCCGTGGGTTGTACCCGGGGCCGACCCGCCCGGACCCGCAATCCGCGACCTTTCATTAATTAAAAAAAAGTTTGAACTTATAGATGTTTGACTTTGGGTACTTGAACTTATTATCTATTAGTTTTTATTTGAACTGTGAAATTGAAGTATGTTTACCTATATTATATATTATAATTACTCTAAATAGGATATTGTCGACTATTTACGACTTTTTACGACTAGTCTGGCGACTTGTCGACTAGTCAATTCCACGGTACTCAGGCTCGACTTGTCGACTTAACAACCTTGACCCAGACCCAGACGATGAAGATTTTAATGAAGTTTGGTGTAAACACTTGTCAAAGCAACCAACTGGAGACTTCCACGTCCATGATGGTTACCTATTCAAAGGTAACAGACTTTGCCTCCCGAGGACACCCTTAAGGGAGAAAATCATTCGAGACTTGCATGGAGGAGGACTCGGTGGATATCTTGGACGAGATAAGATTATTGCAAGTGTGGAGGAAAGGTATTTCTGGCCACAAATCAAAAGAGATGTGGGCAAGTTCGTGAGACAATTTCCAATTTGTCAAACTGCAAAGGGCCAGACATAAAACACGGGACTCTATATGCCGTTGCCTATACCCGAAGATATTTGGAAAGATTTGTCTATGGATTTCGTCTTGGGATTGCCAAGAACCCAAAGAGGAGTAGACTCTGTATTCGTGGTGGTTGATAGATTTTCAAAGATGGTGCATATCATCCCTTGCAGGAAGACTTCAGATGCAGTGCACATTGCAAGACTATTCTTCCAAGAGACTGTGCGACTCCAGGGAGTCCCAAAATCCATCACTTCTGATAGAGATTCTAAATTTCTGTCTCATTTCTGGCTCACATTATGGAAGTGCTTTGATGCGAGTTTGAAGTTCAGCAGCACAGCTCATCATCAAATTGATTGTCAAACCGAGGCAACCAACAGAACCTTGGGAAATTTGATTCATTGTATTTGCCAAGATAAGCCGAGACAATGGGATTTTGCTCTTGCACAAGCTGAATTTGCCTATAATAGTGCAATCCACAGCTCAACTGGAGTATCACCATTTTTCATTGTCTACAAGAAGGTACCAAAGCATCCTCTAGATTTGGTTAAACTGCCGAAATTCTCTCATAAGAGCATTGCAGCAAATAAAATGGCAGAACATGTGCAGTCTATCCAAGAAGAGGTGAAACAGAAATTGGAAGCCTCAAATGCCAAATACAAGGCTGCAGCTGATAAGCATAAAAAGGTAAAGGTATTTAACAAAGGGGATATGGTCATGGTCTACTTGAGGAAAGAAAGAATTCCAGTGGGTACCTACAACAAGCTGAATCAGTAGAAGTATGGTCCTTACCAAATTTTAAAGAAGATCAATGGCAATGCTTATGTGGTTGATCTTCCAGATGATTGGAAATTTCATCAACCTTCATTGTTGCTGATTTATATGATTACTATCCACAAGAAGGTTCTTTATATCCGGAAATTAACTCGAGGGCGTGTTTTTCTCAAGTGGAGGAGATTGATGCGGAACATGATTCAAAGGAGTTGATGAAAAAGATTGACAAGATCAAACCCAAGAAGAAGAATAAATAAACCTTCATATATTTTTCTTATGTTATGAATAGTATTGTTTTGTTATGAATAGTATCCTTTAGTTTGTTTTATCCCACATAGGAAGTTTAGCAAATTTTAAGGCCTAAGAGCTCCTATAAATAGATAGCTCCCCAAGCTCATTAAAAACACTTCATCCAATACAAACTAGTATTGTATACTTCCTCTCTAGTATTCTAGAGTTGTAACATTTAAAGTTTTCCTTGTAGGACGTTTTGCTAGAATGAATCTAGTGTGTTCCGCTTCCATTCTGCGCCATAAACACAGATAGCTGATTGCTTAATTAATGTTATTGACACTATCATTCATCCGGATGAATCATGAAAAATACGAGTTTGAGAATTTGAGACAAACACATTGTTGATCGTCTAATGTCATTCAGCCGGATGAATCATGAACAGCACGAGCTATTGAGATGAATACATATTGTTGATTGTGCCAATGTTATTGACACGTGTCATTCGTCCGGATGAATCATGAACAACATGAGTTATTGAGACGAACTCAGATTGTTGATTGTTTAATGTTATTGACACGTGCCGTTCATCCTCATGAATCATGAACAGCACGTTGAGATGAACAGATTGTTGATTGTCTAATGTTATTGACACATGTCATTCATTCAGATGGATCATGAACAACACTAGTTATTGAGATAAACATAGATTGTTGATTGTTTAACATTATTGACTAGGGCAGTAAACGAACCGAGCTGTTCGCGAACAAAGCTCGGCTCGGCTCGTTAAGGGCTCGGTTCGTTAAGAACTCGAGCTCGAGCTCGAACACAAAAATCAGTGCCTTAAGAAAACGAGCTCGAGCCGAGCTTGGGCATGTGCGGCTCGAGCTCGGCTCGAGCTCGGTTCGGCTCGTTAAGCTCGATTAATAAATATATTTTTAAATTAATTTTTATATATATTTAAAAAATATATAATTTTTAAGGATTATTTTAAAATATTTATTGTAAATAATTTAAATAATTTAAAAATATATAATTATTCGCGAACAGCTCGAGCTCGGCTCGAGCTCGACTCGGCTCGAGTTGTTCGCGAACAGCTCGAGTTCGACTCGTTTTAACAAAGCTCGGCTCGGCTCGACTCGTCAGGGAAAAAAATTGAGCTCGGCTCTTTTAGGTCAAAGCTCGGATCGGCTCGGTTCGTTTACAGCCTATTATTGACATTGTCATTCATCCAGATGAATGCACTGGGAACCAAAATCGATTATTCTACAGTTTTTATATTGGAAATGATTGAAGTGAGTGAATTTTGAAGTTGGAAAATGACCATTGTATTTAGTGAAGGAGTCTAACCCTGTTAATTAAATTAACTATCCCGTGTAAGCCTTATGTACAATTTCTCGAGTAGAAAAATATTTGTGATGTGTAATAAGAGATATCATGGATAAAAATACATTTTATTTTCTTTCCCCAAGAACACGGTAACAAACTTTCTTATTAACATATGGTCATTATAGGCCTTGGAACTCTATGCTCTTTTTGTCCAGTTCTCGGAAAGTAACTTATGGTTTAATTCTTTTTCTCTGAGTTTCTGTTATGTGTAATGTAAATATCAAGCCTCTAATGTGCAGATACTTATCGAGAAAAGATATAGTGGTAATTGCTGGGTCCGGATGTCCAAGCATAGATCGGAAAGTTGTCAACTCAGGAAAACGTCTAAGAGCTCATGTGGGAATTAATGAAGGAAATGTATGTCCTAATTCTCCTCAGTTGATCAAGAAATGCAAGTTGTGCTGAATAATACTCTATTATAAGTTTATCTAAATCTGTTTTAGTAGGTTTGCAGCTCATGTATTTTAAGAGGTGATTGTGATAGAGCATATGTAAAGGCACGTGAGGATGAAGGTGGTAGGACCGTCGATGTTGTGCGCTTTTTGTTGACTTATGGTCTTGGCTCCGTGGAAAACAAGCCATGCTTAAACAAAAAGGTTAAAGAATCTGTAAGAACATTGTTGAAAGAAATCGTCGACACTAAGATCGAGAGAAATGATTGTGAAGAGCGAAAAAATACTAGTCGTGAGTGGACACCGTCAATCCTAGAAAATGAAGTGCGCCAAGAAAGAACTCGAAGTGATGTCACAGTGAAGCAAGGTGACTGGATTTGTCCCAAGTAAGTTGCACGTCCAGCTTATATTATATAATATTTGAACTCTGACATTATTTTTCCGCAATTTCATTAAAAAAGAATACTAAGAAGTTTCATTGGTTTTCTAGATGCAATTTCTTAAATTTTGCCCGAAATCTCAAATGCTTGCGCTGTGATGGCTTGTTCGAGGAAAGACTAAAAAAGATAGCAGAGGAACAAGAGAATCTTCCCTTGAAGAAAGGAGACTGGATATGCGACAAGTAATAATTAATTGAAATTAATTCTTAACTTTTCGCTAATCTTGTGTAGTTTTTCTTGTTGGATTTTACCCCTTAACAAGTTGAGACTTTTTGCAGATGCAACTTTCTAAACTTCGCAAGAAATACAAGGTGTTTGCAGTGCAAGGAAAAGCCTCCAAAACGGCAAATAAATCCTGGAGAGTGGGAATGTGATTCGTAAGACTTCTAATAGGAACTTCTAAAATCATCTAAAATGGGCCTTTTCCTCACATTAATGTGTATTTGTAGGTGTAATTACATCAACTTCAAAAGAAATATGGTATGTCTGAAATGCGACCATAAAAGACCGATCCCTTCGAACAATGCAGGCATTGCATCTCAGACTGGAAACAATGATGTAAGAAGTCATCAAATGCGGGCTTGGTTTGGACAATTGAAGCAAAGTGGGCATGAGGGTGGTCGTCTTTTGGACTTTGTCGAGACTGAGAGTGAAGGTCATGCTAGCTCGAGCTCATTGGAAGAAGTGCCGAGTTTCATGCACTTTCCCGTTGTTGGGGGTAAAAGTGACTTGTCACGAGATGTGGAAAGGCAAGAATCGTGGAAAATTGAAATGGCTGAAAAAAGCAGAAATGAGGGGCGTCCAAGGAAAGATAGTTTCAGACATGACTCTTACGACGTTCGAGGAGGAATGAAGGAATATCTCATCTCTAGTGATGATGATGACGACATGTCTGAATGGTTTGAAGGTGTAAAAAAGTCGGGATAGCAAACACAAATTTCCTCACAGCAAGTATTAATTACCAAAAGCTCCTTTGAGGTTTCACTTAATTACAAAAAACCCAATTAACTTTCAAAATTATAGAAGTACCCTGTGATTTTCTTTTATCTTTCATTGACCCCTTTGAGAAGCAAAAAACATTTCAAAACTCTCCCTTAACATTTATAAAAATATTACAATTGGCCGCTTAATTATAACAGCGAATCAAACCTCAAGGTGTTTTTTGTAATTCCGAAAGTTAGGTCATACCTAAGGTACTTTATGTAATTAACCCTAAGTGCTATTCTGATTGTTTGTGGAGCTATCTATTCTGTTCCATGTGATGAATGAAGTAGTGACATCTATCTCATTCTTTCTGGTTCCTTTAATGTTGTTGTGTGGTAGTGCTTCACATTAATAATATATGATTGCATTCTGGACTGGAGTAGATCATGATTCTGTATTTTCTCCAACTCCCCCCCACATCGTTTCGAGCTTATGATATGTTTGATTATGTGAAGTTCTTAGAACAAAAGGTGATGCACTAAGTTGATGCTTTGACGGATCTTCATGTTTAAAGTAAATTGTTTTAGATTTGTGCCGTTTGTATGTTTATTTATACATCATTGAGTGGTATATTCTTTGATTTGCATCCACCGGAGGGTGTTGTACATTGTGGGTATTTTTTTTAGTTTTTTTCGATTGTTATTTTTGGAATCATAAATAGAATGTATGATTGTTAAGAGGCTAAGCAACCTGTTTGCTTGGTACAGAAAAATGGCCAGCGTTAAAAGTTGGCAAGTGCGATGCTGGAAAAAGAACACTGAAAAAGAAATAAGTAGACGAGATCTCTCTTTTTTAGTACCAAAGCATAAAAGTAACACGTTATATATCGTTTTTGATACCAAAATATGTTAAAAGACTTTATTACTCTTAAAGTCTACTACTAAAAGATAAAAAAACAAAAAAAAAAGAAGATTATTAAAAGCAAACAACAATAAAAAAACGGTCCCATAACTCTATTTTCCTCTGCAAAAAAATTCTCCTCATCTCTCTGCAAAACCCTTCGCCAGCCAGAAAATGTCGAACTCCGACTACTGTTGGTATAAAATCGGATATTTGCGCTGTTTTGTGCGGAAGCGTAAATAAATTGCGGAAAATAAATCACACAAGGATTTATAGAGGTTCGGCTATTAACGAAGTTTACGTCCTCTCTCGATGTATCTTTTTTTTAGGATCAAGATCAAAACCTCTACGCCTCTCTTCTATCGGTCAAGGGATTACCGTTACAAGCTCGTCTTCTATCGGTCCGAGTAAAACCGTTTTTCCTTTTCTATTGGATAATGAATCAACCACTCTAGCTTTCTATGGCTATTAGATAAACCTCACTTAGATATCGATTGCGATTCTAACAATGCCGGATACTTGATCCTAATAACACCGAATCCAATCGTATCTTTTCTTTTACCTCTCGTGTATAATGTTGAATGTATAAACACTCAAACTAACAATATAAGCTCAATATTACAACAACAATGTAAGTATATGATTCTCAGATGTAAAGTTGTTGTACTCAAACAATACCATAGGATGGTATTTATAGGCATTTCCCACAAACTAGCTGTTGCTGCCAGTTGACTAGCTAGCGTGCGCTAGCTCTTCCCTCTTAGCGTGCGCTATCGCACATTTTTGCTTTAGCGTGCGTAATGACTTTCATGTAGCGTGCGTTAGACTGCTCCGATTTGATCCAGGTAACCGTTTCTTCTTTAGCGTACGTTATGCCTTCTGCCTTACGTACGTAACCATCTTGTATTAGCGTGCGTTAATAACACATTGTAGCGTGCGCTAATACAATATATCCGTTGCATGACTTGTCAAAGTATCCGTTTTATATGCTGACTTTGACCTGCTTTTCCCAACGTTCTGATTGACTTGATTCAAACTGCTTAGCGTGCGCTATTCCTTCTTTGTAGCGTGCGCTAGAGCTGACTTCATTACATTCGTCATTCTGTGTTTGAATTCCTTCACAACGGTAACAGGACTTCGATAGCGTGCGTTAATGATAACGTGTAGCGTGCGCTATCTCATCAGATGACTTCCCTTCAGGTAACTTTGAACTTGGCTAATATGCAGATTACTCCCCATTAGCGTGCACTAACATGTACAGTAGAAACTCGATAAATTAATACTCGATTATTTAATAAACTCTCTAAGATAATATTTTTTGCCGGTCCCGACTCGGGGATAGGGTGCTAAATTAATAATTCGCTAAAATTATAAGATAATACATTTTTGATAATTTCTTTAGACCCCATATAAAATATAAATTAATAATTCCTTATATATAGCATATTACATGAATGATTTATGAAGGTTTCTTTAAAAATAACTCAACTGTCTTTTATTTTTTGTTGAAATCAATTTCCCCTTGAATCTCGTCTCTAATTTTCTTTAGCATGGTAAGAACTTCTGGTGTTGTTTTCTCATAGCTCAACAATAAATTGTTCAATGTGATTGCCGCTTTAATAGCTTCGTTTCGCGAAGGGGGCTCCATTGTAGAACTTTCATCATCTTCTTCATCGATATCATCTTTATTAATTCCAATAACGCTTTCAATAATTTCTTCATCACCAACAACTGTGCAACTACATTTTCTTACGGGTGAGTCGAACATCTTCGACATCGATTGCTTTTCGATAACCGAACTATTTGATCTATTTCTGTTGTTCTTGAGTGCTTTCACCACCTTCATCTGAGTTCTCAAAAGTCATGTTATCTGTTGATCGAAGTTTACAATGGCGAAAGCAGTTCGCAATTGTATTTGCACGAACATCCATAGTCCATGCTGAAATTGCAAGATTCATTGCATCTAATACATTTATTTTTGCTGGATTTGGAACCCCTAATTCATAACCCTCCAAAAGACTTCTATAAAATCGACGACGATAATGCATCTTAAAAGCTCGTATGATCCCCGCGTCACAAGGTTGAATTTTTGAAGTTGTGTTTGGTGGCAAAAAAAATAATTCAACATTTCGTAATCCTTCAATAATTTTTGGATGAGCAGGGCAATTATCCACAATCAAGAGAATTTTTCTTCCAACCATTTTTTTATCAAGTTGGCGAACATATTCTTCAAATAACACACCAGTCATCCAAGCTCGTTTGTTAGCACGGTACTCACAGTTCAGACTCTTCAAGTTTACATTCTTGAAGCACCTTGGTTTAGCATATTTCCCAATAATCCATAAAGGAAGTTTTTCCGAACCGTCCTCATTACAGCAAATAGCAACAGTTAGTCTTTCCTTGTCTTGTTTTTTCCCTTCAAGCTGCATTGTTGCAAGGGAATGATCCGGTTGAAGTCTAAAAAACAAACCTGTTTAAGATCAAAACATGTAAATAATTACATCACTAAAGTACAAAATATAAAATAAAATAATAAAAAAACAAACCTGTTTCATCCATATTAAAGATGTCTTTCATTTCAAACTGATCAACTTTGTCTCTTATTGATTTTAATTTGTCCTCCATGCCCTCCATTTCAACAGATCCACTCTCTCCGAAACGTCGGAAATTTTTAATTCCATATCTTTCTTTGAACTTTCCAAGTCAACCAATAGAAAAAGTAAAGTCTGGAGTATCCACTGGATACATATCTTTCATGAACTTTTTCGCCTTCTCGATGATTAGTTCACCTGTCATATTCACATGTTCTTGATATTGAAGAATCCATTCATAGAGAGATTTTTCTAGGTCAGGAAATTTTGCCGGTTTGTGTCGCTTAACATCGCCTCTTTCGGGAGCAAGTGAGAGATACACTCTAAAGAACGCTTAACTGTATTCGATATTGTCACTTGACTCACCTGCAAACCATAGTTACTATGAACCCATTCTTGCAATTGCTTTTGAGTGAGACTTGGATTATCCTTGTTGTGCTTGCATAATGCTCTTCGAATCTCGTATGTCATTATTGTTTTTTTCACACCTTTAAGATGGGAAGCAATGTTATGTGTATGATTTGTTTGTGTTAACCTATTTTGATCTTGTATTTATAAAGAAAATATTTTTAATGTCCATAAAGTGATACATTGAACACAAGAACCATAATAAGGTGGGAGATTAAAGGTTTCTTTCAAATTGGGCCGTTCATTTGATATACATGCATTGTATACAATAATTAAGTGGAAGCTTGAAAGATGTTTGTAAACTAAGTATTCTACTATAAATTAATAAAATATTAATTAATATATAAATTAATAATTATTAATTTATCGATTAATTAATAACTCTTTTAATTAATAAATTTTGGTGGTCCCAAGTGTATTATATTATTGAGTTTCTACTGTATGTCTTAGCGTGCGCTAGACATGCATTTTGCCCAGCTTTTTGCGTCTTCGTCTGCTTCGTCTCAATGTTGTTTTGTTGTTTAGCAACTTTAATCATCAAAATATAATTAAATAATGTGTGGAATAAATATTCCAACAATCTCCCCCTTTTTGATGATTACAAAACAACTCTTGAATTGGATAAAACCTGTAAAAATAATATATGTATATTTCTACGAATCAAAGTTTTCGGCTTTGATCGTTTTGTTAGTTTCTCCAATCCTTTTCTTTTTCTTCTTTTTCGACTTCTTCATTTTTCTCATTTTTATCAATTCATCTCCTTCTCCTTCTCCCCCTTTTTGTCTTCATCAAAAAGTATATAAAAAATAGAGTATATCAAATGAAATATAAATATGCATGATACCAATTTATGCATTAATAAGGGAATAAACTCCCCCTGAAAGTATTATCTCCCCCTTTTTAAAATATCACTTGTTAAAATTTATTTTTGGAGATCCAACCTATAGTTGGTTTTTCTTTTGAAACGTAGACGGTGTTTGAAATGTTTGTTCCTTTAGGAACCCAAATCCTTTTAATTTTTATCGTTCGTCTTGGGCTTTTACAGTTAAAAATATGATGCTCAATTTTCAAATATTTTTCACATCGGGGTATTTTGAAATTTACGGATTCGTTTTTTGAATGTGGTTTGAATCCTAACCCCTCTTTATTTAAAGTATATTTTTGAACACATAACATTTGTTCAAATTTATCATTGCCGCACGAGAATTTCTTTGTCAAAATTTTTAGTTCATCTTGAACTTTTAAAAGATCATTCTTTAAAATATTCTCATTTTCAATGCATTTCGAATGATCGATTTCAACAAATTTCCCTTTTTCAAGTATTTTGAAATTTTCAATTTCCAAAGTTTTATATTTAGACTTGAGGGATTTTATTTCATTTAAAGCATTTTGATAATCCGTATGTAATAACTCGAATGCTTCAAATAGTTCGTCGTAGGAGTTACTTACTTGGCTTTCGACGTCGCTATCGTCGAATGAACTCCGGGCCATGAGCGCGAGATTATTTTGGTCAAGAAAATCTTCATCGGGATCTTCGTCGCTCCATGTTGCGATTAAAACCTCCTTTTGCTTTACTCGACAGTTCTTAGCAAAGTGGCCTGGTTTACCACATAATCGACAAGTGTTGTCGAATTTCTTAGGTTCGCCCGCTTGAATGTCCTTCTTCCTCCGGTTTAATAAGTGTTGGAACTTATTAATATTTTTGGCATAATATGCCATTTCTTCGTCAATTTCGTCCACCAGGGTTTCTTCTTTCTTTTTCGGCAACTTAGCCTTGAAGGCTATCGATTTTTCCTTCGGTTTTGGTTTGGCATTCCGAGATTTTAGAACTATCTCGTAGTTGATAAGAGAACCAACAAGAGCACTAAAATCGAGAGTATTTAAATCTTTGGATTCCATTATTGCCGTAACCGTACCGTCCCATTCTCGAGGTAGTGATCGGAGAATTTTCTTTACTTTCTCACTACTCGAAAGTGGTTTTCCGAAACATGCTAATCCATTAGTGATAACCGAAAATCGGTCAAGCATAATCGAGATGGATTCGTCGTCCTTCATTTGGAATAGTTCATAATCATGAAGGAGCATGTTTATCTTCGTCTCTTTGACTTGAGACGTACCTTCGTGTGTTTCCTCGAGCATTTTCCAGATTTCTTTGGCACTATCACACGATGATATCCGGTTGTGTTCTTCCGGATTTAAAGCACAATATAATAATTGCGTGGCTTTGCAATTATAATGGTCGTTTTTCCAATCCGCATCATCATACTCTTCAAAGGTTTTGAGAGTTCCGTTTGAGTTCGTCGGAATTTTGGGACCAAGACAAATCACCTTCTAAAGTTCGATGTCGTAAGCTCGAATGAATATGGACATCTTCTTCTTCCAAGTCATGAAGTTCGCGCCATAAAAAAATGGTGGTCGGTTGAGAGCAAGGCTTTCGACTGGAGCCATTTGAAACGCCATGTTGGATCTTCTCCTCGGATGTTAAGCCGCGTATTGGAGTACCTCTCTAATACTAATTGTTGGTATAAAATCGGATATTTGCGCCGTTTTGTGCGGAAGCGTAAATAAATTGCGAAAAATAGATCACTCAAGGATTTATAGAGGTTCGGCTATTAACGAAGCCTATGTCCTCTCTCGATGTATCTTTTTCTTTAGGATCAAGATCAAAACCTCTACGCCTCTCTTCTATCGGTCGAGGGATTACCGTTACAAGCTCGTCTTCTATCGGTCCGAGTAAAACCGTTTTTCCTTTTCTATTGGATAAGGAATCAACCACTCTAGCTTTCTATGGGTACGAGATAAACCTCACTTAGATATCGATTGCGATTCTAACAATGCCAGGTACTTGATCCTAATAACACCGGATCCAATCGTATCTTTTCTTTTACCTCTCGTGTATAATGTTAAATGTATAAACACTCAAACTAACAATATAAGCTCAATATTACAACAACAATGTAAGTATATGATTCTCAGATGTATGACTCGTTTGCTTGAAGTTGTTGTACTCAAACAATACCATAGGGATGGTATTTATAGGCATTTCCCACAAACTAGCCGTTGCTGCCAGTTGACTAGCTAGCGTGCGCTAGCTCTTCCTTATTAGCGTGCGCTATCACACATTTTTGCTTTAGCGTGCGTAATGACTTTCATGTAGCGTGCGTTAGACTGTTCCCAGTTTCAGTCCAGTAGCTTCGTTTCTTCTTTAGCGTACGTTATGCCTTCTGCCTTACGTACGTAACCATCTTGTATTAGCATGCGTTAATAACACATTGTAGTGTGCGCTAATACAATATATCCATTGCATGACTTGTCAAAGTATCCGTTTTATATGCTGACTTTGACCTGCTTTTCCCAACGTTCTGATTGACTTGATTCAAACTGCTTAGCATGCGCTATTCCTTCCTTGTAGCGTGCGCTAGAGCTGACTTCATTACATTTGTCATTCTGTGTTTGAATTCCTTCACAATGGTAACAGGACTTCGATAACGTGCGTTAATGATAACGTGTAGCGTGCGCTATGTCATCAGATGACTTCCCTTCAGGTAACTTTGAACTTGGCTGATATGTAGATTACTCCCCGTTAGCGTGCGCTAACATGTATGTCTTAGCGTGCGCTAGACATGCATTTTGCCCAGCTTTTTGCGTCTTCGTCTGCTTCGTCGTTTTGCTTCGCCTCAATGTTGTTTTGTTGTTTAGCAACTTTAATCATCAAAACATAATTAAATAATGTGTGGAATAAATATTCCAACAATCTCCCCCTTTTTGATGATTACAAAACAACTCTTGAATTGGATAAAACCTGTAAAAATAATATATGTATATTTCTACGAATCAAAGTTTTCGGCTTTGATCGTTTTGTTAGTTTCTCCAATCCTTTTCTTATTCTTCTTTTTCGACTTCTTCATTTTTCTCATTTTTATCAATTCATCTCCTTCTCCTTCTCCCCCTTTTTGTCTTCATCAAAAAGTATATAAAAATAGAGTATATCAAATGAAATATAAATATGCATGATACCAATTTATGCATTAATAAGGGAATAAACTCCCCCTAAAAGTATTATCTCCCCCTTTTTAAAATATTCCTTCTCCCCCTTTGTAAAATATCACTTGTTAAAATTTATTTTTGGAGATCCAACCTATAGTTGGTTTTTCTTTTGAAACGTAGACGATGTTTGAAATGCTTGTTCCTTTAGGAACCCAAATCCTTTTAATTTTTATCGTTCGTCTTGGGCTTTTACAGTTAGAAATATGATGCCCAATTTTCAAACATTTTTCACATCGGGGTATTTTGAAATTGACGGATTCGTTTTTCGAATGTGGTTTGAATCCTAACCCCTCTTTATTTAAAGTATATTTTTGAACACATAACATTTGTTCAAATTTATCGTTGCCGCACGAGAATTTCTTTGTCAAAATTTTTAGTTCATCTTGAACTTTTAAAAGATCATTCTTTAAAATATTCTCATTTTCAATGCATTTCGAATGATCGATTTCAACAAATTTCCCTTTTTCAAGTATTTTGGAATTTTCAATTTCCAAAGTTTTATATTTAGACTTGAGGGATTTTATTTCATTTAAAGCATTTTGATAATCCGTATGTAATAACTCGAATGCTTCAAATAGTTCGTCGTAGGAGTTACTTACTTGGCTTTCGACGTCGCTATCGTCGAATGAACTCTGGGCCATGAGCGCGAGATTATTTTGGTCAAGAAAATCTCCATCGGGGTCTTCGTCGCTCCATGTTGCGATTAAAACCTCCTTTTGCTTTACTCGACAGTTCTTAGCAAAGTGGCCTGGTTTACCACATAATCGACAAGTGTTGTCGAATTTCTTAGGTTCGCCCGCTTGAATGTCCTTCTTCCTCCGGTTTAATAAGTGTTGGAACTTGTTAATATTTTTGGCATAATATGCCATTTCTTCGTCACTTTCGTCCACCAGGGTTTCTTCTTTCTTTTTCGGCACCTTAGCCTTGAAGGCTATCGATTTTTCCTTCGGTTTTGGTTTGGCATTCCGAGATTTTAGAACTATCTCGTAGTTGATAAGAGAACCAACAAGAGCACTAAAATCGAGAGTATTTAAATCTTTAGATTCCATTATTGTAAATGCACTGGTCCCATTCTCGAGGTAGTGATCGGAGAATTTTCTTTACTTTCTCACTACTCGAAAGTGGTTTTCCGAAACATGCTAATCCATTAGTGATAACCAAAAATCGGTCAAGCATAATCGAGATGGATTCATCGTCCTTCATTTGGAATAGTTCATAATCATGAAGGAGCATGTTTATCTTCGTCTCTTTGACTTGAGACGTATCTTCGTGTGTTACCTCGAGTATTTTCCAGATTTCTTTGGCACTATCACACGATGATATCCGGTTGTGTTCTTCCGAATTTAAAGCATAATATATTAATTGCGTGGCTTTGCAATTATAATGGTCGTTTTTTCAATCCGCATCATCATACTCTTCAAAGGTTTTGAGAGTTCCGTTTGAGTTCGTCGGAATTTTGGGACCAAGACAAATCACCTTCCAAAGTTCGATGCCGTAAGCTCGAATGAATATGGACATCTTCTTCTTCCAAGTCATGAAGTTCGCGCCATCAAAAAATGGTGGTCGGTTGAGAGCAAGGCCTTCGACTGGAGCCATTTGAAACGCCATGTTGGATCTTCTCCTCGGATGTTAAGTTGTGTATTGGAGTACCTCTCTGATACCAATTGTTGGTATAAAATCGGATATTTGCGCCATTTTGTGCGGAAGCATAAATAAATTGCGAAAAATAGATCACTCAAGGATTTATAGAGGTTCGGCTATTAACGAAGCCTACGTCCTCTCTCGATGTATCTTTTTCTTTAGGATCAAGATCAAAACCGCTACGCCTCTCTTCTATCGGTCGAGGGATTACCGTTACAAGCTCGTCTTCTATCGGTCCGAGTAAAACCGTTTTTCCTTTTCTATTGGATAAGGAATCAACCACTATAGCTTTCTATGGGTACTAGATAAACCTCACTTAGATATTGATTGCGATTCTAACAATGCCGGATACTTGATCCTAATAACACCGAATCCAATCGTATCTTTTCTTTTACCTCTCGTGGATAATGTTGAATGTATAAACACTCAAACTAACAATATAAGCTCAATATTACAACAACAATGTAAGTATATGATTCTCAGATGTATGACTCGTTTGCTTGAAGTTGTTGTACTCAAACAATACCATAGGGATGGTATTTATAGGCATTTCCCACAAACTAGCTGTTGCTGCCAGTTGACTAGCTAGCGTGCGCTAGCTCTTCCTTCTTAGCGTGCGCTATCGCACATTTTTGCTTTAGCGTGCATAATGACTTTCATGTAGCGTGCGCTAGACTGTTCCCAGTTTCAGTCCAGTAGCTTCGTTTCTTCTTTAGCGTACGTTATGCCTTCTGCATTACGTACGTAACCATCTTGTATTAGCGTGCGTTAATAACACATTGTAGCGTGCGCTAATACAATATATCCGTTGCATGACTTGTCAAAGTATCCGTTTGATATGCTGACTTTGACCTGCTTTTCCCAACGTTCTGATTGACTTGATTCAAACTGCGTAGCATGCGCTATTCCTTCTTTGTAGCGTGCGCTAGAGCTGACTTCATTACATTCATCATTCTATGTTTGAATTCCTTCACAACGGTAACAGGACTTCGATAGCGTGCGTTAATGATAACGTGTAGCGTGCGCTATCTCATCAGATGACTTCCCTTCAGGTAACTTTGAACTTGGCTGATATGCAGATTACTCCCCATTAGTGTGCGCTAACATGTATGTCTTAGCGTGCGCTAGACATGCATTTTGCCCAGCTTTTTGCGTCTTCGTCTGCTTCGTCGTTTTGCTTCGCCTCAATGTTGTTTTGTTGTTTAGCAACTTTAATCATCAAAACATAATTAAATAATGTGTGGAATAAATATTCCAACAACTACCACAGAGAATCTGAAGACGCCAGAAGTTCCGCTAGTGACACTCCATCTGAAGAGGAATTCGTCAATGAGCCTCCGGTTAGTGTATTTTCATTCACACACGATCGTGCCACGACGGTTGTTCATCGTCTCACGATGGTGCTGAAGAAAATGACACCATCGTGTACACGATGGTCTTTCGTGGGCACGATGGTTTACACACGACGGTCGTCGATCGTGTGTGCCGTCGTGTGCTAGAAGACCAAAGGCTCCTGCCCTGCACACGATGGCATGCACACGATCGACGCCCATCATGTGAACCGTTGTGTGGCACACGACGGGCATCGATCGTGTGCCTGCGATCGTGTGCAAGGCAGAATTTTTTTTTCGTTCTATTAAGCATTCTATCATATTCTTATGAGTTGTATGTCTATATTGCAGACTGGTTGCGTATGGAAGAGACCTACATTGCGTTTTGTTACACGTCAAGTGAATCTTTACATACGGAAGGCGGTATTTAAAGAGATCATTGAGATACTAAGAAGTATGGGCCGCAATTCCGCAGTTGCTGATCGAGCTATCGAGAGCTTGACCGAGGGGGTCCTGGGGCGCTTGATTAAAGTTAGGAGGAATGGGAGTTCAAATACTGCCCTACATCACTTGATTGCCCGTCAATTAGAGGGTGATCAAATCCCGTGGTTCCAGGTTTGTGGGAGGACCATTCGTTTTACGGCCCGTGATTTTGCCATGATCACTGGACTCTATTTTGGAAACTCTACCTTCCATCCCAGGACGACCATCTCCTTCCGTCTGACGGTATTTTCCACAGAATACTCCATGGCAAAAATATTAAGGTTAGTGTCCTGCGGAAGAGGTTCAATGCTCGAGATTTTGGTAGAGACATAAGAGATTATGTGAAGGTTGCCAATTTGCTTATATACTACTACTTTATCCTATGTCGTGACGACATGATGGTCGAGACATGGGCATGGGCATTAGTTGAGAATTTCGAGCAGTGGGATATGTTTCCTTGGGGTTCTTATGCCTTTGGGGTTTTATCTTACTACATAGGCAACGTTGCCATGAAGGAGGGACAAGAGCACAAGGACTATCACTTCTATGGTCCTGTTTGGGCTTTATAGATATGGTCATATGAGATGATTCCTTCATTGGGAGCATTGTGTGGTATTCGAGATAAATCTGTCCAAGTCCCCCGGCGTTTGATGTGGACTACGAGGAAGACGTTTTGTGATTTCACTCATTTCTTCGACGATAAGGTACATAAATTTGTAAACGTATTTTTTCCTGACTTCATCTCTTAAACATTATGTGATTGCCCATCTAATGGTATGCTTTAATGACTAATTTCGCAGCACAGAGTACTTCCCTCTTTACCGCATTTGGAGGAGGATGAGGCTGAGTACTACTACCTGAGCTTTGAGAATGGCTCGCCATATGACGTTAAGTTCATTAAGCCTGTAAGAATAGCTGTGAAACATAAGGAGGATGAGCCTGCGCCGATCCCGAGGAAGAAAGTTATGGATATGTTGAAGAAGGCTGCTGGAAAATTGATTACATATGAGTCGGCACATAAAGTGTTGAAGCGACGCCGGCAGAGTACCCCACCAGTAGATGGTGCAGAGACATCGGACCAGGAGAGGCAGCCATAGAGGGTGTGTTGTGTCCATGGACTTCCTTGTCCGGACCACACCCAGGACACGAGCAGGGATGAGTACTTCGATCGCCGTTTGAAGGCGGTCTTGTACGACGATTCTGAGTCCGGATTTATTGCTCGAGTTTCTCGCCGGGTGCTTTCTGGGATCGTGGATTTCTTCGGACCTATGCATAGACGTTCTAGGAGCCCGGTGCATTACTCAGCTGGGAGCCATGATAGGCCTCGTCATTCTGCATCTGTTAGCAGCGCCCAGCGGAGGATTCCTGACCCTCTACGTCACTCAGTCTCTGGCGCAGCCCACAGTCACCATTCTCAGCGTCAGCCTAGTCATCATTCTCAGTGTCAGCCGAGTCACCATTCTCAGCGTCCGCCTACCCACCATTCTGAGGTCCAGCACAGTCACCATTCTCAGATTCATCATTCTTTTGAGCGGACTCAGCAGCCCCTTGATTACGAGCATCAGTATGAGCCATTTGAGGCGCCGTTTCAGCAGTATGGGACGATGTTCGACTGGTTTCAGGACGAGCATCATTACAGTGCGATGTTTCGAAGTGAGGGTGGTGGTCCTGAGCAGCAACCTCCATTTCAGATCGAGCAGCCAGTTTTTGAGATCGAGCAGCCGGCTGTACAGCTCTCTGATCGTTATAGTTGTGAGAGGGATGCTGAGGGTGACGAAGATGGTGAGAGTGCCGGAACGCAGCATTTGGGTGAGCGTAGTCTTCCACCGCGAGTGAGTCGACCATCTGCTGCTCTTCGGGAGCCTTTTGTGGTTGCGCCTCCAAGAGATAGCGAGGCTCTGAAGAAGTTGTACCTACAGTTTAGGAGGGAGCAGCCACGTGATGCTATTGTCCGGTGTTTGGAGACTGGGCATGCTCTCACCCAGGCGTTATTTGACCGGATAGAGTCTAGCCGTGAAGACTTTGATGCCGAGGTGATAGACTGTTATGTGCTTGCGACTCGAGCGAGGCTTCGGAGGGGAGTCCGTAGTGTTGGTGTCGGTAGAGTTGGCACTGTACTTGCCGGCTCCCAATTTTACGTAAGTTCTATAACCTACTCGCTTGTATATCATTGGTGTGATGTGGATTTTTTTTTAATTTTATGGTTTGGCTTTTTGTAGTTAGTTTTGGCCAACGAGTTTGCAAGACTCCATCCGGATGATCCACTTGGTATCAAGGTGACAGGGAAGCCGGTTTACAAGGATTAGAAAATTCCTAAATGCATTGAGGACTACATGACAGGTCTTGATACACCACATGCGGTTCCATGGCTAAATTGCAACGAAGTAAGTTTGAAATTTATATTTATAAATAATTGACGATTTGTTGCCATTTGAAATTCATATTTATAAATGATTCGCTATTTATAAATGATTCGCTATGTTTGATGTGATGATCTTATATGATTACATATTTTGTTTCAACAGATCATTGCCATTTGTTGCCTCGACCAGAGTCACTGGGTGACTATCAAGATTGACATCATAACATGGCCCGTGGAGTTGTACGATTCCTTGTCACACCACCACGAAGATGGTCAATACCGATTCAACCAACTGCGACCGATTATGCGTCTGATGCCTCGTGTGCTAGATCAATCCGGGTATTGGATGAACAACCAATCGAAGAAGAAGTATGACACGGAGATGAGTTTCAAAATTATGCCACGAGAGCTACAGTTCATACAAAACGACAATCACAGTTGTGGCCCCTTCGCGTGCATGTACTTGGATCGACTCGTCTCTGCAAACCCAGGAGCAAGGCACCAAATCAAAGAACTTAATGAGAAATATATTAAGAAATATCGATATGGTTTAGCTGCTAAAATCTTTATGTTGTCTTTAGACATGTAAAATAGTTTATGGTGTGTTGTGTTGTGGCAAGATTAATGTGTCGTGTTGTTAAATATTTATGTTGTATTTAGACAGTTTTGGCAATATGAATGTGTCATGTTGTTAAATCTTTATGTTTTGGCTCTGTGTTACACACGATGGATGAACACGATCGTGGCCATCGTGGCTCACGATCGTGTTGTGTTGTTACATCTTTATGTTTTGGCTCTGTGTTACACACGATGGATGCACACAATCGTGGCGATCGTGCGTCACGATCGTGTGCAACCTACCCACGGTCATGGGTTGATGTTTTCGTGTGCGCACGATGGCTGCCATGACCATGTGCACACGGCCGTGGGTCCCATCGTGGGCACGGCCGTGCACACGATCGTGTGTCCCATCGTGGGCACGACCGTGTGTCCCATCGTGTGCATATAAACTTTGGTATTTTTGCCAATTTGATTTATTGTGTTATCTAGAAGGATGTTTTGTGATTCAAACATCGCTTATCAAACATTAATTACTATATAGCTTCTTATACAAACTCCTATTTGTCATTTCGTTGTAATTCATTAGTATATGAGATATTTCATCCAGATGATTGAACTTATCCGTACGAACTAATATACTGAGAACAGATAGACTACACATGATATGCAATATATTATGTTAATTCAATCAATAACTTTTTAAAATAAGTGTATCGTTAACAAATAATTGTTAATATATAAGTAACAACACCTAAATTGACGAGTAATTTGAGAAATCGACGAAATTTTTTGATGTTCTTGTGCACACGATCGTGTGTCCCATCGTGGGTACGACCGTGTGTCCCATCGTGTGCATATAAACTTTGTATTTTTTCCAATTTGATTTATTGTGTTATCTAAAAGGATGTTTTGTGATTCAAACATCGCTTGTTCAAACATTAATTACTATATAGCTTCTTATACAAACTCCTATTTGTCATTTCTTTGTAATTCATTAGTATATGAGATATTTCATCCAGATGATGAACTTATCCGTACGAACTAATACACTGAGAACAGATAGACTACACATGATATGCAATATATTATGTTAATTCCATCAATAACTTTTTAAATAAGTGTATCGTTAACAAATAATTGTTAATATATAAGTAACAACACCTAAATTGATGAGTAATTTGAGAAATCGGCGAAATTTTTTGATGTTCTTGTGCACACGATCGTGTGTCCCATCGTGGGCACGACCGTGTGTCCCATCGTGTGCATATAAACTTTTGGTATTTTTGCCAATTTGATTTATTGTGTTATCTAGAAGGATGTTTTGTGATTCAAACATCGCTTGTTCAAACATTAATTACTATATAGCTTCTTATACAAACTCCTAGTTGTCATTTCGTTGTAATTCATTAGTATATGAGATATTTCATCCAGATGATGAACTTATCCGTACGAACTAATACACTAAGAACAGATAGACTACACATGATATGCAATATATTATGTTAATTCCATCAATAACTTTTTAAATAAGTGTATCGTTAACAAATAATTGTTAATATATAAGTAACAACACCTAAATTGACGAGTAATATGAGAAATCGGCGAAATTTTTTGATGTTCTTGTGCACACGATCGTGTGTCCCATCGTGGGCATGACCGTGTACACGATCGTGTGCATATAAACTTTTGGTATTTTTGCCAATTTAATTTATTGTGTTATCTAGAAGGATATTTTGTGATTCAAACATCGCTTATCAAACATTAATTACTATATAGCTTCTTATACAAACTCGTATTTGTCATTTCGTTGTAATTCATTAGTATATGAGATATTTCATCCAGACGATGAACTTATCCGTACGAACTAATACACTGAGAACAGATAGACTACACATGATATGCAATATATTATGTTAATTCAATCAATAACTTTTTAAATAAGTGTATCGTTAACAAATAATTGTTATATATAAGTAACAACACCTAAATTGACGAGTAATTTGAGAAATCGGCGAAATTTTTTGATGTTCTTGTGCACACGATCGTGTGTCCCATCGTGGGCACGACCGTGTACACGATCGTGTGCATACGTGGATACAGTGCCAATTTGACACCAAAGACAACGTGACACATGGTTGCCAACGTGTCACACGATTGGAACACACGATCGTGGATCGTGTGCACATTCGTGTTTACTGCAAAGGTCAACATCAAATTATTTTATTATAAAATTCCATCGTGGGTCGGCCCCCCCCCCCCCCCCCTTTCAATATAAGCCCATCTTCATTGACTGAGAGTGAAATACATGTACCGTACCCCCCTTTTCACTACAAACTCTAATCAATTAAAATCAGTTAAAATCCATTAAAATCAAATACGCGAAATGAGCGGTCGATTACGAGAAAGTGATTTAGGAGGAATCGAAGAACCACCACCAAAAAGAAGGAGGATACCTCCTCCCAACCCACCATACAGAACTAGGCCGAGAGGAAGATACTCAATGCTTAGAGTAAGTTTTTTGATTTTGTTGCATGTGTAGTGACTATCATTGCGAATTAATGTGTTTCATGAAACAGGGCCTATTTAAAAACACTGCGAGCACTCCAGTCATACTAGATGGTGATGATGATAATGATTTGGAGATTTCTGAGAAGAAAAGCAAAGAAGTTATTTTAGAAGAAGAAGTTCATGAATATGGTGATACAAGACTAAAGATACAGCAGCAGATGGGGGAAAAGGGATCCAAGTGATTGTGGTTTTTATGTTATTAATAGATATTTTGGTGTGATGGTGATTAAATTTTGTTTTGTAAAGTTATATGCTTTGGATATCCCTTTGCTGTAAACTATTGCTCTTTGAAGTGAGCTACTTTGTTATGGTTAATGTTTGGCTCCATAATCACCTTTATTTGCTTTACATAACTGAACACTTAAATTTCAATCCAAAGATAAAGAAAATAGACACAAAATTATGCATTTCAACTAATAATCAGAATACTGAATCAATACATGGTCCATCGAGGATCAAAATATCAGCACATGATTGTTGCTAGTAAGTCACAAAATATAAAAATACATAAGCAATTTAAGTTTCACGGTATGGACATCCCCTTATGTCATGGTCATCATTACGGCAAATGCTACACCTCTTCTTCTGCCGGCGCCTTTGCCTCGTTTGTTCATCCATTCCTTGAGTTTCTTCATGGATATTCAAATCCACACCACCTATGGGAATGAATGCTTTGCAAGATTTTCTGTTGTGGCCGGTTCCTTTACACCTACCGCACACCTGAGGTCGTCCACCTGCGGGCAAATTTTCAACAGCGGACCGTGCGCGACTCATCCTTGGTCGACCGGCTTGTCGTACCCCCTCTGGAGGTACGCAAACGATGGATGAGATCTCCGGTGGGACATTCCACTCATCAGGATGTGGGATGGGACTAATATGCTCCTTATAAGTCTCTCTAAGGCCTTGCTGCTTGAAATAACGACTAACAAAATCATACACGGACAAACTATTGCCGACGCGCCTGTTACAATAAGCAATTATGTCAAGGATATTGTATAGGATAATGTATTTTTGATATTGATGAGGTGTAGAATAAATCCAGACCAGCCCTGTTTTGCACACGATGGCAGAACACGATCGTGCCGATCATGGGTTACGATTGTGGCGATCGTGTGTCCCATCGTAGGTTACGATTGTGGGTTACGATCATGGCGATTGTGGGGTTACGATCGTGCCCATCGTGGGTTACGATCGTGCCCATCGTGGGTTACGATCGTGCCCATCGTGGGTTACGATCATGCCCATTGGGTTACGATCGTGCCCATCGTGGGTTACGATCGTGCCCATTGGGTTACGATCGTGACCATCGTGGGTTACGATCGTACCCATCGTGGGTTACGATCGTACCCATCGTGGGTTACGATCGTGTGCATTCTGCCATGACCGTGTTCACACGACAGCATAGACAAAAACATTGAATGGCCATGACCATGTGCACACAACAGCATAGACAATTACCTTATAGCGGCAACGGCATGACGACATGGAATCTGATCCAAATCAAACTCACGACAACAACATGTCGATGTTCGAAGGTGGACCTCATAAGAAACTTTGTTTTCTTCGACTTTATAAACAAGTGGGGTGGTAGCTCGAATGGTACGAGTCAGACTGGCTTGCACAGAGTTAGAAAGCTTTTCAAAAGTGTGCATTGTCAACTCATGGTCTCTTGATGTAGCTTCTCCCCGCTTCTCATCAAACCAATTCTCTAAAATTAGGCGAAATATCTCAAGTAACGAGCAAACAGGTAAACGCCTCGCCCACAACATACGATTATTAAAGCATTCAACAGCATTGGATGTCAAGAAGTTATAGCGTCGTACCGGACACTTCGACCTAGCCCACCTCTCTGGCCCAATTTCAGAAAGGCGTCTGTGAGCCCCATTAGGGCTTTCAAAATGTAGTTTCGAAAAGTAGTTTTCAAAACCTTCTTCACGATGCGTGTAGGCAGCAGTTCTAAAGAGTCCTATAGCATGCGCACCGTAGGAGGTTAGATTTTTTGCAAGATGGTGATAGCACAACCCGTGGAATGCATTCGGATAGACGGCTCGAACAGCATTCTGAATGCTCTTATGTTGGTCACTCACAATTAGTAAATCTTCCATCGGATTGTAGCATCTGCGCAGGTTATACAGAAAATAAGTCCATGACTCGTCGTTCTCTATCGGACCTAGACCAACTGCAAGAGGAAATACTTGCTCGTTCCCGTCAAATGTGACGGCCGCAAATAGAGTTCCTTTATTCCTTCCTTCACCTGGGTCCCATCAACTATAATCACCGGTCGAAGGCACGTATCAAATGCCCTAATACTCTGTCCGAGTGCAACGAACATGTGGCAAAACACTCCCTCACGAATCATCTGCAAATCATAAATTGTCCCTAGATTACGCTATTTTAACAAATACAGATAAGATGAGAGCCTCTGATACGACTCATCAAAGCCGCCATATGTATTCTCTATCGCTATATTCCTCGTCCGGAGAGCAAAACTGTATAGCATGTCAATGCCGTACTCCCTACACATCTCTGCAATCATCTCCTTTGGCCTCAAAGTGACCCCCTCACCAGTCAATCTTTTAGCAAAATAATGGGCGGCAACCTCAGAAGTGACCGATCGTACGGCAGCACGGTTCAAATCAGGGTGACAGCTGTGCTCTAATGTCAACTTAGTAATTCTCCAAATAGTTGCACCCTCAATAGCACACAATCTAAACTGGCAATTTTTTCGCCCACTCTTACAGACAAACACTATACGTTTATCGGCGGAACGATCAGTGATACACTGTAGCATGTTTTCCAAATGATACATTCCTACAGTTATCCTCAACTCTGTCTTGGAATGAAAGGTGGACCCCACCTCTAGCTGACCGGTAACCGGTGGAGGCTGCTCGACCCAACCCAAAGTCCGGCACTACCGGGGTCCGGAAATGGAATGATCCAGTTACGCATTGATTGTAGATGCTCCTGCTCGCTCGCAGATTGATGGTCGAATGAGAAGTTCCGACGACTCATAATCCTATCCATTTGGGTCGGTTGGCGAACCCAAGCAAGAAATTCCGAAGATAGTGACTCAAGCAAGTCTTTACAACAATCTTCATCTTCGGATGTATGCACCTCCTCATCTTCCTCGTCTTCCTCATCTTCCTCGTATTGATACTCTTTGGAAGGCATGTCATAATTTATGTTGTCGGGCTCTACTCTCGAGCTGCTACATCCCATATTAACCTCGGGAGTGGAGGAGCTGCTCTTCTCAACATAGACCTCAGGATCCTCCTTGTATTCTACTAGTAATCGAAGTATCTCGGTATCGCCCCGTAATAGGACTTTTACTTTGTTTCCCTTGGCCATGTGTGTCAAGTACTATAATTTGTAATCGGACTCATTTGGACCATCCAAACCCTCTCTGATAACCCCCACGAGGTTTGCACGGCTAACTTTGCTCGTGTCGACAAAGACAAAAAAGGAGTCCCCGTCTACATATGCCGATCGCTCCCAATGACCACCGTGATGTATCAAAATACGCTGCCACGACATCTGATTACAAAAAGATGAATAACTATTCAGAAAACTGAGCGAACAATATTATAAAAGCGTCGCCTTGGACATGGCGATGCACCTGATCGTATACTACCGTGTGCGGTGGCCGTGTGCAAGTTTACGGCCATGAACACGATCGCGCACGATTGTAGGCGATCGTGTTAAGCGATCGTGAACACGTTAGTGGTGCGCACGATGTCAAGGTCGTTGGACACGACCCTTGCACACGGTGGCGTCCCAACGTGTGCAGCGATCGTGTCCGTAAGAACAGATCGGGAATTTTTTTTTCCATCGGTCAAATACTGATGCATACCTTCTTTATGAACTCAGAAGCACGACAAATGAAGTCCTATTTCAACGTCAACTTTTCTTTCGAATAATCTTGTGATTTCTATAAGATTTTTGAGAGACCCTTTGTCAAAAATAAAATGGTTGTGTTGTTTTGATGTATATGTTTGTAGTTAAATTTTGGTTGTTGGACATTAATATCGATCGGAGGAGGAAAGTAAAAAAGAAAAAAGAGAAGAAAAGTAGTTTAAATTAAATAAAAAAAGTGAGAAGTTAACAATACAACAAAAGAGAGGACATTTTAGTCTTTTTAATCAAAATGGTACTAAAAACTTATAGTTTTATGAATGAAGATATAGAACTTATCAATTTTATGATTTGGTATTAAAAAATTGATTCCCACAGTAGAGAAAGACTTATTTTCATTTTCGGTTGATTCGAGTCAATTGATTGATTCGAGTCTATTGATTCGATTCGAGTCCATTTAATTCAGTTCAGTTTAGTTATTATTATCATTAATCTTGATTGTTATTATTGTTATTATCATTATTGCTGTTGTTGATTACTATTATTATTACTAATAATATTTACTATTATTAATAATAATATTTATTGTTGTTGTTGGTTATTATTATTATTATTTGTGACATTTGATACTTTTGTGAGATTTGGGATACTTGGGGCATATTTATTAGTATTATTAATTTTATTATTATGATTGTAATTAATTATATTATTATTACATTATATTTATTATTACATTTTATTATGTTTATTAGTTTTCTTATTATATTTATTATTTTTAATATTTATTATATTATTATTATTATTTACTCTTAATATATATTTTAGTTCAATTGATTCGAGTCGAATCAGGTCCATTCGATTGATTCGAATCCGTTCGGATTCAATTGATCAGGTTCAATTGATTCGATTCATTGATTAAATTCGATGCAAATTTCTGGTCCGTAGTCCGTGAATGATTTAGTCCACGAGCCATTTTTTTAATATTTTTAAGTTACGTATTAAATCATTGATACTTTATACTGAAAATTAACTCTTATGACTATCCAACATCAACGAAATTTGTATGAATCATCATATAACCAAATTCAAATATAACATTTTGAGTCCTTATAACAAAATTTAAATCAATTAAATCCTTTAGAAAACTTATTGTTAACGTACGACTCGGAATGTTGGGAATTTGGCTCTCCAAATAAAAAGCAAAATAGAGAATAGAAATTATACAAGATTTTTTAATATGAAAAAAATTCCAAATCGGAGAAAAATCGCCATGACCAAAGAAGAAAATATATTATGTAGAAAATTATTACAACTACATAATTTTTCTTTGAGTGATTTTACATGTACACATATATGTACACATGTTTGTACACACAAGCCATCCATTTAATGTGGGACTCATTCATTTATTGTGGGACCACATTAAATGGATGGATGAGATGCATGTGTGTACACATATGTGTACCCGTATAACCCATGAAACTTTTTTACTAGCATATTTCTAGCTCACACCCCTCCCCATACAAAAAGTACCTTTAATAGAGGCTGAGCCCAAGCTGCAACTACAAAACATACTAAGGGGTTATTTACTTTTTTTCCATTAATAGTTGAATGGATTAAGCTGTCTGAGTGGATTAATCTGTCTGATTTGAAAAAATATCTTGTTGTTTTTTTCTTTTCTGAATGAACTATCTGAATGACAGAAATGACCATTTTACCCCTCAATATGAATTAAGTACTTTTTAATAAAGGACGGATTGAGCATTTTAGTTTATATAATCAATTTACATTATATGACATAATATTTATTGTAATTTATATTATAATATATATTCATAAATCATATTATAATTTTCAGGTATATTTAAATAATCAGACAATATTTTATAAAAATATTAAGTTATATTTTAATATATATATATAGTTATATTAATTTTTTAATAGTCAATATAAAAAAATCAATTTAAAAAATATAACATAATATATATTTTAATTTATATTATAATATATATTCATAAATCATATTATAATTTTCAGATATAATTAAATAATCAGACAATATTTTTATAAATACATTAAGTTATATTTTAATATATATATAGTTATATTAATTTTTTAATAGTCAATATAAAAAATCAATTTAAATAATATAACATAATATATATTTTAATTTATATTATAATATATATTCATAAATTATATTATAATTTTCAGATATATTTAAATAATCAGACAATATTTTTATAAATACATTAAGTTATATTTTAATATATATAGTTATATTAATTTTTTAATAGTCAATATAAAAAATCAATTTAAATAATATAACATAATATATATTTTAATTTATATTATAATATATATTCATAAATTATATTATAATTTTCAGATATATTTAAATAATTAGACAATAGTTTTATAAATATATTAAGTTATATTTTAATATATAGGTATATTATTTTTTAATAGTCAATATAAAAAAATCAATTTATATAATATAAAATAATATATATTTTATTTTATATTATAATATATATTCATAAATCATATTATAATTTTTACGTATATGTAAATAATTAGACAATATTTTTATAAATATATTAAGTTATATTTTATTATATATAGTTATATTAATTTTTTAATAGTCAATATAAAAATCAATTTATATAATATAAAATAATATATATTTTAATTTATGTTATAATATATTTATATTCATAAATCATATTATAATTTTCAGGTATATTTAAATAATCAGACAATATTTTTATAAATATATTAAGTTATATTTTAATATATATATATATATCTAGTTATATTAATTTTTTTATCAATAAATAGCTTACATTTTATGAATTTTAAATGTATAATATTAATATATATTTTAAATTTATACTATATATACTCAATTATAATTAAGATTATATGATAATTTATACTATATATACTCAATTCTTTTATTATTAAAGAGGGTAATTTTGGTATATTGGGGAAGTATTTCTGTCTTAATGGTAAGGACACCCCAAAAGTTGCTTAATGAAAAAGACATTATTAAAATCATTAAGTAGAAAGTAAACAGCAAAATATAGTTGATTGATTAAATTGATTAAGCATTAAGCTGATTAAGTAAAAAGTAAACAAGTCCTAAGAATAATATTAATTTTTAAAATAAAAAAAGAATTTATCTAGTGGCAAAAATTCCTAGACAAGCTATTGAGTATTGACTAAATTAATAAATGAAACATCCAAAAGACTGAACCTTCAGTTATAATAACCAAAGAATCGAACCTTTTCATTTCTACATTTGACGAGGACATTATTCAACCCGTGCGATGCACGGTATTTGGTTGAATATGTACGTGTTTTGTACGTAATGTTGGGGCAGACGGTTGAATGAGCAGATGGCAGAATTTAAATGCATTTTAGAGAAGTTTATATGTTTTTTTATTGTTATTGTCCTTTTATTTTAGTCTATGTAATTAGTTATATGAAATGAGGCTTTACTAACCCGTATGTTGCTCCGGGATTGTTTTTGGTTTATTCAACCCGTGCGATGCACCGATTGTATCTAAGATTTCATAGCTAAAATTTAACCATCTTGTAATTTATACTATCATTTAAAAGTTCATTTTAATCACCCTGTGTATTAGAAGGTGCACATGTTTTGTATGTAATGTTGGGGCAGATGGTTGAATGAGCAGATGACAGAATTTAAATGCCTTTTAGAGAAGTTTATATGTTTTTTTTTATTATTATTGTCCTTTTATTTTAGTCTATGTAATTAGTTATATGAAATGAGGCTTTACTAACCCGTATGTTGCTCCAGAGTTGTTTTGGGTTTATTCAACTCGTGCGATGCACCAATTGTATCTAAGATTTCATAGCTAAAATTTAACCATCTTGTAATTTTTATTATCATTTAAAAGTTCATTTTAATCACCTTGTGTATTAGAAGGTGCATTTGCATTGTGATGTTTATCATAACTTTTGTATTTAAATTAGTTTATTTACATTAAAAGTTACAATTAAAATAGTCTCTTCATATATTTACAATTAAAAATTACAATTAAATTCCCCTTCCACATTAAATTAAGGGGGATAAATCTATAATACTATAAGATTGAGTCCCAAAAGTTAATGTGGAGTAATGAAGATAAAGATTTTTGAGTTAAAAACAAGTTGGGGGCCTTTATTATTCGTCCATGCCTTACCGGCGTATAAATGCTTGCATCTCAAGAGTCTTTAAGTTAATGTGGAGTAATGAAGATAGAGGTTTTAGAGTTAAAAACAAGATGGAGGCCTTTATTATTCGTCCATGCCTTACCTGCGTATAAATGCTTGCATCTCAAGAGTCTTTCGATTTTATTTAGCGGAATTAAACATGACCATGGAAGATGAATAGAAGATACAAAAAAGAATATAAACAGTTTGGCAGTTATAACAAAGAAGGATTATAAATAGAAGATACAAACCCTCACAGTTTTTTGGGCACCAATCTTCACCACCATGCCCACGTCATTTTCTCTTTAGCAATGGAAGTATTACCGTGCTATTAATTTTTTTTTAATCTGTCATTTTCGTGTTTTGGTTGATGTGTGCAGGGAATGACTTCAAGTTCCACATACAAAAATATGAAACGTTAGTTACTTTACATGCAGATTAATTGGTAAAAGGTAGTTTCGGTTGCACTGATTTTTTTATACATAATGTTGTGATTCGTTCAAATCCATCGATCTATCACTGAATGAAAAAATAAGATATGGTTTGAGTGTGTTTGAGCTAAGAATAGCAGAAAAGGGATATGGTTTTGCTTAGCTTCGGTCACATAAAGATAGATAGATACTTTGATTGTTTATTTCTTTTGTGGTTGAGTTTGGGGAGTGCGAACATAAGGGTTTCGTTAAGTGATGATGTATGTGATTTTGAGATGTAGATGGTGACTGCAAGTGAGGCGTGTTATAGTGTGTAGGGTTAAGCTAAAAGAGAGTGTTATATGATTAGGGTTAAATTTGAGTGGGTTGTGTAGCATATTTTTTGTAGTGTTTATGGGCTTAAAGGTAGTATGGGCTGGAACGGTTTGCAAAGCGGGTTAAGATTGACAACAAAATAACACTTGAGGTGCATACGTGTGCACAAGATTTTATATTTATTTATTTTTTTCTTGACATAAGTAATTATTTTTTTATTCATGTGACCAAATTTTCAGGTCTTTATAGGTACAAACTACAAAGTTGGTGATGTGCTATGAGTTACCGTTTCAAGGTGCCACACTTCAATTTCATATGTCGAAAATATGTCGCATTAAGTATTGATTCCCACTTTGGTTTCATTGTTTTTAGTTTCTAGCTTGAACAAAAATATAACGTCAGTTATGTATCTTTGGGTTTTTTAATATTCCCTCATTTTCAAATGTAATGCAATGTTTGACTTGCCATACTGCATGATTATAAACATTCCTACATGATGAAAGTAAAGATCTTTAATAATAAAATAGTATCAAGATGTTAAGCCACAAAAGATTGTTAGTGCCATATAACTTTCACATAAAAGGCCACTGAATTGGCCACCTTGGACAATACAGATTCCATGTCCACATATAGGAAACTAACCCATCAATTAAGTGTCTAAAAATAATAATAACAATAAAATTAAGGCATGGTGAAGATAACCAATTTTTCCTACTAACTTGATCGATAAAAAGCATCACGGTATGTGCATATATATGTTTCATGGTAAGTTGAGAAACCAAAGCATCACAGGTATGTACATATATTAACAAAATCATTTTGAGTATTTGTGATAATAAAATCACAACTGATGAACCTGTTGACAAACAAAATGATAAAAATTATTGCTGAGCAATACGCTACAAATAATTAGAACGAGCCCGAGTGCATCGCACGGGTCGGAAGCATAATTTAATGTGAAGTATATACAACCTCGAGATGGAAGTGTAAGGGTTGCCGGAATTGATCACGTATTTAGTATAGAATTAAAATTCGGTTATGGATTGAGATGAAGTTGAAAAGATTGTAAGAATAATTAATGATTTAATCTAATTTATGCCTATATAAACCGGCCAAAATCACATTTAGTATATACATGTTTGTTGAAGTGTATTACTAAGATGATTCACACATCTTTTAGATCTTTGATTGTTGGTAGCGGTTTGTAAATTCTCTTTTGCAACATTTAGTACGTACATGTTTGTTGAAGTGTGTTAATGAGAAATATTTTGGAGATGATTCACACATCTTTTAGATCTTTGTAATTAACTTGGTCTTTTTTTTCTTAATTTAGTTATCATACGCAGGTACCATGAAAATCACACAAGATCATGCATGCTCAGATAAATGGAACCAAATATTAGGTTACCAACAATTTTCTTTGTTTCTTACATATTTAGGTGATTGTTATAGATAAGCATATAGAGATATATGTATTATGTGAATGCATTTTCATATACAAGTAAATTATGTCTGTTTTCTATTGATGTAGCTCACATGTGCGAATTCATTCAAGAAAATATGCATGAGCATGTATGTAAAGCAACATTTAAATGGATTAAATGATAATTTTTCCCTTGATTTAATGTGGAGTAATCAAAAACCCATTTATAAAATACATCACAACTTAATAACAAAAACCCATTTATAAAATACAAAACGACAAAACCAAAACAACATCAAACATTTTTAAATTTTTATACAACAAAATAAAAACATTTCATACAACATACTAAAGTACTAAACAAAAAATAAGCATACACTAGCCAATATGCAATTAACAATTAGATTAAAAGCCCGTGCGTAGCACGGGTTCTGCATGTCTCGTATTATATAGTATAGATGTGGGATAAACATCCCAAGTCTCAACACTAAATTAATTAATGAAACATCCAAACCTAACCAAGAGTGGTGTAAAAATCGGTCAGATTGGACTAGTACTCAGAACTCGGCTCTCAATCCAGCCAAGTTGGATCTACTCGGGTTTTTTGTTAAGCTCGGGTCAAACTCGGCCAAAATCGATCAAACCCGGACTATTCGGGGGAATACTCGATTTTTTTTTTTGCTAAATAATCCTTGAACTTTTTTATTTAAGCAAGTTAAATGATCTAAAAGAAAGTCCATAGACTTATATGGGTATGTTTGGATGCACTAACTGATAATTTAGCTGATTGTTGATAATCTAGATGAAAACCAATAATCTAGATTATATCAGATAATCTAGCTGAAAATTGATAATTTAGTTGTAGTATGATAATTTAAATTATTGTATTTAAAAGTGTTTGGCAAAACTAGCTATCATACTAGCTGAAATTTATAAAATGACATAAAGGTACATCTTTTATATTTATTGTTATATTGTAATATTACAAAAATAACCTTAATATTTATATATTAACTCTTATGTTGCTTATTATTCTTTGACATTATGCAATATTATTATTTATTTTGTTTTCAACTTCTAATGGTATTTTAGGTTTTTTTTTATGTTATCACTTATATTATTATTGTAATATCCTCAATTTCGAATTTCGGTAATTTTCTTTTTCAACGGAAGTCCGTTTTGACGACTCGCTCATGACCGTTTCGTCATTTCGAGAATGATTAATTCTGCACTTTTTGTCATCCGAGTTCGTTTCGGTGTCGTTTTGTTGAGTTCCGTGTCCTTAATCGACTTTTTCACGTGGGAGTTCGACTTTGTAAAGTCACCATTAATTCTTGGAAACTCCAAAAATTCTGAATCTTTGCAACATTATATAGCATCAAGTTAGCTTTCCAATGGTTCAAACGGTGAGTCAATCGGAGTCCAGCCGAAGGAGTTATGGTCGAAATAGCCAAGACTACACGATGTGCCTTTTCCGTGTTGGAGTGGACTGTACCGTGTGCCGCGGCACACTTCAGCTGTGCCGCAGCACTAATCTGATTCCTGGGCGTTTTTTGTGGCCCTGGGCCGCGGCACACTTGTCCTGTGCCGCGGCACACGGGTTTTTTCTGCGTTTTTGAGCAGATTTTCGAGGAGAAACATTCATTTTCTCCTCTCTTCTTCCTCCTACCCTTCTAGGCGATTTCAAGGGAGATTTTGGGCGATTTGAGTGCTCCCAAACTTGTAGAGATCATCCACCTCAAGTCTTGTTGTAGATTTTCGACCTTTACTTGAATCATTCATCCAAATCAAGGTATTTTGGCTTGAACCCTTGTTTTTGTAGATTTGGGGATTTTGCTTTTTGATTTCGATTCCAATCCGTTTTTAATCAATTAATTGTTGTATAAACGTTGTTTTGAACTTGTTCTACGGATTGGATACTCGTATCTTTGGTTCGTTCAACCCGAGGGGTGATTTCTTTGTTCTTGAAGGGTCTTGAACATTTAATGTTCGATTAAATGTTCGAATGAGTTCCCTTTGATAGTTTGTTGGGATTTCCGTTGTTTTCGGCCTTCATTCTCGTCGTAATCATGTTTTATTATTCCTTACGGAGGATTATAGGTGCTCGATGATTCTGATGTTGAATTCCGTTGGTGATTGATGATTCATGTGGTGTTTTCCCGTAGTAATTTGGTCTTTATCGCGTTCTAGATAGTGTTCGGGAATTTGAGGGCTACCCGGCCGTATCCGTTCACTTTTCCATTGCTCGTGATATCGAGGCAAGTACCTTGCCCATACTTTTCTTATTTTGTGGATATGATGATCGGTGATCGTATTAGTGTGTTTGTTTGGTTGTTTGAAACGAAGTTTCAAAAGATTTCGGTTTGGCCTCGTTAAAGGCTTTCTTTCAAATGTGTGTGCGTTTTGTGAACGGCGTGTTTTGGGAATTGATTATGATTTGATTATTTTGAACGTTGAAGGATTTGATGATGATACTCCTATTGTTTAAAGTTATTGGAATCGTGTATTCCGTATTTAATCTTGATATTGTGTTTTGAAGAGTTTGATAATGGTGTCGAGTTAATGGCCATCTCTAGTGAGTATTCTTAATGAACTTACATTCTTAGCATATTAGTATTGCATGAGTAACGTGTGTGTGTGTTGTAATATCCGCATTTTTCTTTTCCTTGTATTTTCATTTTTAGTGTATTTCTCGGTCGTAGTGACCCTCGTGTACCTTTCAGTGTGTCCTTCCTGTCAACTGTTGAACTGTATTCTCGTTATTGTTGTGCGGATCCGCCGTTTCGGGGTTGCCGTGGATCCATTTCGTGTTATTGGTTCCCAAATATTGATTCCTATCGTTTTTATTCTCTTTCCGGATCATTTTTATCATTTTGGGACCCAAAGGGGGTGTGGGCCGCGGCACAAGGTGTGTGCGCCGCGGCACACAAATTTCTTCAGTTGTTGGTCGAACAAACTGTACTGTGTGCCGCGGCACACCCATCCGGTGCCGCGGCACAGTGCCAGGCCAGTGCCGCGGCACACCCGTCCGGTGCCGCGGCACACTCGTGTGGCATCCGCGACCAAAACCCGACTGTACCGGGTGCCGCGGCACACGCAGGCCGTGCCGCGGCACACTGCCGAACCCTGGGCGTAAATTTTTGGCCTGTGCCGCGGCACACCTCAGCTGTGCCGCGGCACACAATGCGGTCAACCCCCTATAATTGTGTCGTTTTGAGCGTAATCTGCTCATTTCCTTCTTCTTCTTCCTGCGACGCGAGAGAGAGTGAGAGAGGGGGAGAGTTCCTCATCATTATCAATTGGGGGGTTGATTTTTATCATTTTTCTTCGGTGGTGAAGCCCGGACAATCAATCTAACGCGTGTTCTACGGATCTTAGTACTTGAATCTCCAAAGGTAATATCTCTAGAACCCTACTTTCGAATAATTTGGGGGTTTTGGGATTTTCTTCCGATTCGTTCCGTTTTGTTGGTGGATTCATGATGAATACGATTAATATTGTTAGCATCTTTAGCTTTCCTACGGATTCATGGATATTTTTTGGATTTTTACGGAGTCGAGAGGGTTTGGTTGTGGTCCGCCCTCGTTGTTATTTTTGTGCGAATATACATGAATCGTAGGCGGGTTTTCGGGTGTATTCCATTTCCGTATTCGGCTAGAGTTGGTTGTAATTATGTTCTTCGAATCGTTAGGTTTGGTTCCGTTGATTCCTAGTGTTCGTTGGTGATTATCCTTTCCGTTCGTTGCGTCATCAAAATATTCAAGGCAAGTAATTCTTGGAAACCTTTATGCTTAACGTGAAATGGTAATGTATATTGTGTGTGCTTTACTCACCTCGGGAGGGTCCGACGGGGCCTCGAGGGAATCTATGGCTTCGTCCTGGATTCATGAGTTTGATTCGCTAGCCAGCTCGGGAGGGTCCTTAGAGGCCTCGAGTGGGATTCGTGGCTTCGTCCCGGTCCTAGGTGACGTGTGGTGCTTGGTTTGTTTTATGAATGTGGCCAGCTCGGGAGGGTCCTTAGAGGCCTCGAGTGGGATTCGTGGCTTCGTCCCGGTCCTAGGCAAATTAATTGTGACTGTTTGTTTCCGGAAAAGACATGTCTGGTTTTGGTTTCTGAAATGATATTGGTGCATGTACTATGAAATGTGTAAGCGATTGGTTTGCCTTGATTACTTGTACTAGCGTAATTGCTAACCCCTCTGGGGACCCGTTTTGGGGAAATTCTTGTTATGGATTTCAGGTTATGATTATCCGGACGAGCGGGCACCTGGACAGTACGAGGACGTTGGCCAGGGTCGTTGACATGTGCATTTGGGTCTTTCTATTTCTTTCTTCCATTTCGATTTGGTTGTTCTAATAATTATAAACTTATAGAGTGTACTCGCGAGTACTTAGGCTTTTCATTTCAAACTCCGTATTGTACTACTTTTAAATTGTTACATCGTTGGTTGACGATCATTTCGCCGGTTGCTCCGGGCGTAACTTTTATGTCGTATAATTAAATGTGTGTCCTCGCTAACCGGGATGGTTAGTCGAGTGGAGTTTTCCTGTTTGTAGCCTGGTGGGTCCCATGTGGGGGTCCACGGCGCTGTAATATACTCTGAATATCTCGGGGTGTTACAAAAAATGGTATCAGAGCTCTAGGTTTATGGATACCTAGGCTTGTTGGTTATTTGGGTCTAGTCGTGTTTTGTTTTGCACATTGTCACACCGCCAAAGATCCCAAGATTTCCAAGGTGCTCGTAAGTTTTCTTATTCGGCTCTTTTGTTTCTTGCATTGTATTTCCACTTTTGAATCGTAGTTGCTTTTCCTCCCTTACTCATCATCGATATACTTCTGTTATCTCTCAACATCAGTATGGATGCCGGAGGAAACCGTGGTCGTGGTCGTGGACGCAGCCGAGGACGTGGGGCAGCCGGTGGGGCGGCCACATCGCATTCTTAGGGAGCCGGCAGTACCGGTGACCGTCACAGTCATGCTTCTTCTCAGGAGCGCGCCGATCTTGGTATTGCGACTGTTATGCAGCATATGGTTAACCAGATGGCGGCTATAGCTCAGGTGGTTCAGAACCCCGATCAGGCCCATGCTAATCGGGGCGGAACGGATAGCTGGCTTCAGGATGTCATCAAGATGCATCCTCCTCAGTTTTCGGGAGCTTCGGACCCGATCGGCTGGGAAGGGTGGATCAAGGAGATATCCAAAGTCTTCACTGCTACCAACTGCCCCGAGGACCGTAAGGTCCCTATTGCTCAATACTTCCTCACGGGAGATGCTACGGATTGGTGGGAGGCCGTTGGTCCCAAAGATCACGTTGCTTCATGGGCCGAATTTCAAGAATTGATGGAGACCGAATATTGTCCGTGGCCGGTCAGACAGGCTCGAGTGCATGCTTTCTATGATGCTCAACCACGGGATATCCCCGTATCTCAGGCCATTGCCGACTTTAACAAGGAGTTGGGTTATGTGAAGACCCAAGTTGTCGAAGAGAGCGACAAAATTTTCCATTTTTCCAGGAGGATGAAACTGTCCATTCGGGACTATATGTCTGGGCTCGTCTGTACTACCTTGAAGGATTATCAGAGTCGAGCTCTTGCTTATGATATGTCGGTGACCGCTAGCGATTTGGCTCGTGAGAGCAAGAAGCAGAAGTCGGTCGGAAATTTTTCGGGTCCCAAGAGTGGAGGCCAACAGAAATCTCAGGCTGCAAATATTTCTACGGGCGGTTCGGCTCGTTTCTCAGAGAACTTTCGGAGTGCCGCCGGAACCGTCGTCCGGGACCCCAGATGCTTTAACTGTGGCAAGCCAGGCCACGTGAACCGGGATTGTCCTCATCCACCTTTGACTTGTCATACTTGTGGTCAGTCGGGCCACAAGGTTTCTTTGCGAAACTCGAGATAAGCCATGGCGCCCGTTCTTCTCACCCAGCACCTATGGAGCCGAGTGTGAACCAGGGCTCATTTGTTCCGCCGCCTCCACCAAGTGCCGGCCGAGGTAGGGGTCGGGGTCAGCCCGCTAGGGGAGGAGCTTCCAGTGTCGGCTCTGCCCAGCCGTGTATCTACGAGATGAGGAGGACCGATGATCCAGCAGCTACTGTGGCGACAGGTACCGTTCATATCCATTCCCATCCCGTCAGTGTGCTTTTTGATTCGGGTGCTACGCATTCATTCATTTCTCTAGAGTGTGTACGCCGTTTGAGTCTCGACTGCTTGTCACCTTGCGAGCCTTTCATCGTTAAACTTCCTAGCGGTGATAGAATTGTCGGTGATCGAGAAGTCCGGGACTGTTCTGTGATTATTTGTGAGAGGGCTTGGCTCTCTAATCTTATTTTCGTGGGTATTGAGGGTGAGGATTTGATTCTCGGGGATGATTGGCTCGAGCGGCATGGTGCAATCATGAACTACCGCACGAGGATCATTACCATGTTAGCCGAGGATGGCACTGAACACTCGTTCGCGGGGCGAAAGAGAAACCAGAAGTTTGTTATTAACGCCTTGAAGGCGGTGAAACTCCTGCGAAAGGGGTGTACTGGTTATTGGTGCTACGCCTTGAAGGCGGAGAATGGTGGAGTCGAGCTTTCGTCGATTCCAGTCGTTAGTGAGTTTCCTGATGTATTTCCTGACGAGTTGCCGGGATTGCCACCGGATCGTGAGGTTGAGTTTGTTATAGAATTAGAGCCGGGCACGGCTCCGATTTCGAAGGCGCCGTATCGCATGGCACCTTCAGAGATGTCAGAGTTGAAGAAGCAGTTGAGTGAGCTTCTTGAGTCAGGGTATGTCCGACCGAGCGCCTCGCCTTGGGGTGCACCGGTCCTGTTTGTGCGAAGAAGGATGGTTCACTACGTTTGTGTATCGACTATCGCGAACTAAACAAAGTGACCATCAAGAACAAGTATCCTTTGCCGAGGATTGATGACTTGTTCGATCAGTTGCAGGGAGCTGCGGTATTCTCGAAGATCGATTTAAAATCGGGGTACTATCAGCTCCGGGTGAGGGAGTCCGACGTGCCGAAGACAGCTTTTCGGACGAGATACGGGCATTACGAGTTTGTAGTTATGCCTTTCGGGTTAACTAATGCTCCGGCGGTGTTCATGCAGTTGATGAACAAAGTCTTTATCGAGTATTTGGATAAGTGTGTCGTCGTCTTCATTGACGATATTCTTATTTATTCGAGGAACGAGGAAGAGCATGCCCATCATATGCGGGTAGTGTTAGACATTTTGAGGACCGAGCAACTCTATACGAAGTTCTCGAAATGTGAGTTCTGGCTGAAGGAAGTGATGTTTTTGGGTCACGTGATTTCAGCCGAGGGAGTTCGAGTGGACCCGCAGAAGGTTGAGGCAGTGTTAGATTGGGCACCGCCCACAAGTGTGAAAGAGATCCGTAGTTTCTTGGGTTTGGCTGGCTACTACCGTAGGTTCGTCGAGGGTTTCTCAAAACTAGCTCGGCCACTTACACAGTTACTCCAGAAATCCGAGAAGTTAAATGCGGAATGATGAGAGGCGATCCATTTTGAGGAGTCAAGAAGCGTTTGACTTCAGCCCGGTTTTGGCGTTGCCATGTGGCAACGAGGGATTCGCCGCTTATAGCGATGCTTCGGGCCGTGGTCTTGGGTGCGTATTAATGCAAAGACGGCAAGACCATTGCCTATGCGCCGAGACAGCTTGAGGCCGTATGAGCTTAACTACCCTACTCATGATTTGGAGTTAGCGGCGGCTTTTGCGCTCAAGATTTGGCGTCACTATCTTTTCGGCTCTGCATGTCAGATTTTTACCGATCATAAAAGTCTGAAATATATATTTACTCAGCGGGAGTTGAATATGAGGCAGAGGAGGTGGTTAGAGCTGATTAAGGATTATGACCTCGAAATCCTTTATCATCCGGGCAAGGCGAACGTCGTGGCCGACGCCTTGAGTCGGAAACCGATTGCGTTGCGAACGCTTGAGGTCCTTACGTCTCAGTCTGAGCTTCGGCGGGCTTTGATTGAGTTTGATGTTGAGGTTCTATTGCCGGGAACTGTCGGGCAACTTTGTGCTTTGGAAATTTTGTCGTCTTTGATCGATGAGATTAAGCTGAAGCAATTAGAGGATCCGATGATTACTCAAATCCGAGGGAACGTTCTTAAGGGAAAGTCTCCTGGGTTTGTGATTCACGAAGATGGTGTTTTGAGATTTCGGAGTCGGCTTTGTGTGCCGAATGACTTAGAATTGAGGCGGAGTATTCTGCGCGAGGCCCATGCTACACCTTACTCCGTTCATCCTGGTTCGAGTAAGATGTACAAGGACCTAAGGAGGAATTTCTGGTGGAATGATATGAAAGAGGAGGTCGCACAGTTTGTAGCAAAATGTTTGACTTGTCAGCAGGTCAAAATTGAGCATCAGCGACCGGCTGGGTTATTGCAGCCACTTCCCGTTCCGGAATGGAAATGGGAAGATATATCGATGGATTTCATTACGAGTTTGCCGAGATCGAGATCGGGCATGAATATGGTTTGGGTGATTGTCGATCGCCTGACCAAGTCGGCACATTTTCTGGGCATCAAGGACACTTGGGGCCCGGAGAAGTTGGCCCGTGTATTTATCGCACAGATTGTGAGGCTTCACGGTACTCCGAAGTCTATTGTTTCGGATCGTGATGGTCGTTTTGTATCACACTTTTGGCAGGCGATGCATAAGGCGTTGGGTACTCGTTTGCGTTTGAGTACCTCTTTCCATCCTCAGTCAGATGGACAGTCGGAACGCACTATTCAGACGTTCGAGGATATGTTGCGTGCGTGCGCTCTCGATTGGAGCCATGACTGGGAGGAGCATTTGCCATTGATCGAATTCACGTACAACAATAGTTGGCACGCGTCGATTCAGCTGGCACCGTACGAGGCACTTTATGGGCGGCGATGTCGATCACCAATTTGTTGGAATGAGGCGTCCGATTTGGTCGGGACCGAGCCGGATGTCGTTTCAGAGACGAGGCGGAAGATAGAATTAATTCGGGAATGGATGTTGACGGCCCGCAGTCGATGTGTCATATGCCGATGTCCGTCGCCGACCTTTAGAATTCGAGGTGGGAGACCACGCTTGGTCAAGGTGTCACCGACAAGAGGAGTTTTTCGCTTCGGAAAGAAAGGGAAGTTGAGTCCGAGATTTATTGGGCCCTTCGAGATTCTTGAGCGAGTCGGTGATTTGGCATATCGTTTGGCGCTACCTCCGGCCTTGAACCGTGTTCATAGCGTTTTTCATGTTTCCCAGCTGAGGAAATATGTCCCGGATCCTAGTCACGTCATCGATTATGGCGAGATTGATATTGCTGAAGATATTACTTTTGAGGAGCGTCATTTGAAGATTTTGGAGCATCGTGAGAAACGACTGAGACATAAGACCATCCCTTTGGTCAAAGTGCAGTGGTCGAGGCACGGTGTCGAGGAGGCAATTTGGAAAACCGAGGATAGCATGCGTGCTAGGTACCCTGAGTTGTTTGTTTCTTAAGTTTCGGGACGAAACTTATTTTTACAGGGGTAGAATGTAATATCCGCATTTTTATTTTCCTTGTATTTTCATTTTTGGTGTATTTCTCGGTCGTAGTGACCCTCGTGTACCTTTCAGTGTGTCCTTCCTGTCAACTGTTGAACTGTATTCTCGTTATTGTTGTGCGGATCCGCCGTTTCGGGGTTGCCGTGGATCCATTTTGTGTTATTGGTTCCCAAATATTGATTCATATCGTTTTTATTCTCTTTCCGGATCATTTTTATCATTTTGGGACCCAAAGGGGGTGTGGGACGCGGCACAAGGTGTGTGCGCCGCGGCACACAAATTTCTTCAGTTGTTGGTCGAACAAATCAGACTGTGCCGCGGCACACCCATCCGTGCCGCGGCACAAGCTGTGCCGAGCTGCCGCGCACACCCGTCCGGTGCCGCGGCACACTCGTGTGGCATCCGCGACAAAACCCGATCAGACGGTGCAGCACACCGCGAACCCCGGGCGTAAATTTTTGGCACGTGCCGCACACCTCAGTATCTGCATGGCACACAATGCGGTCAACCCCCTATAATTGTGTCGTTTTGAGCGTAATCTGCTCATTTCCTTCTTCTTCTTCCTGCGACGCGAGAGAGAGTGAGAGAGAGGGGGAGAGTTCCTCATCATTATCAATTGGGGGGTTGATTTTTATCATTTTTCTTCGGTGGTGAAGCCCGGACAATCAATCCAACGCGTGTTCTACGGATCTTAGTACTTGAATCTCCAAAGGTAATATCTCTAGAACCCTACTTTCGAATAATTTCGGGGTTTTGGGATTTTCTTCCGATTCGTTCCGTTTTGTTGGTGGATTCATGATGAATACGATTAATATTGTTAGCATCTTTAGCTTTCCTACGGATTCATGGATATTTTTTGGATTTTTACGGAGTCGAGAGGGTTTGGTTGTGGTCCGCCCTCGTTGTTATTTTTGTGCGAATATACATGAATCGTAGGCGGGTTTTCAGGTGTATTCCATTTCCGTATTCGGCTAGAGTTGGTTGTAATTATGTTCTTCGAATCGTTAGGTTTGGTTCCGTTGATTCCTAGTGTTCGTCGGTGATTATCCTTTCCGTTCGTTGCGTCATCAAAATATTCAAGGCAAGTAATTCTTGGAAACCTTTATGCTTAACGTGAAATGGTAATGTATATTGTGTGTGCTTTACTCACCTCGGGAGGGTCCGACGGGGCCTCGAGGGAATCTATGGCTTCGTCCTGGATTCATGAGTTTGATTCGCTAGCCAGCTCGGGAAGGTCCTTAGAGGCCTCGAGTGGGATTCGTGGCTTCGTCTCGGTCCTAGGTGACGTGTGGTGCTTGGTTTGTTTTATGAATGTGGCCAGCTCGGGAGGGTCCTTAGAGGCCTCGAGTGGGATTCGTGGCTTCGTCCTGGCCCCTAGGCAAATTAATTGTGACTGTTTGTTTCCTAAAAGACATGTCCTGGTTTTGGTTTTTGAAATGATATTGGTGCATGTACTATGAAATGTGTAAGCGATTGGTTTGCCTTGATTACTTGTACTAGCGTAATTGCTAACCCCTCCGGGACCCGTTTTGGGAAATTCTTGTTATGGATTTCGGTTATGATTATCCGGACGAGCGGGCACTGACAAAGAGGACGTTGGCCAGGGTCGTTGACAGGTGCATTTGGGTCTTTCTATTTCTTTCGTCCATTTCGATTTGGTTGTTCTAATAATTATAAACTTATAGAGTGTACTCGCGAGTACTTAGGCTTTTCATTTCAAACTCCGTATTGTACTACTTTTAAATTGTTACATCGTTGGTTGACGATCATTTCGCCGGTTGCTCCGGGCGTAACTTTTATGTCGTATAATTAAATGTGTGTCCTCGCTAACCGGGATGGTTAGTCGAGTGGAGTTTTCCTGTTTGTAGCCTGGTGGGTCCCATGTGGGGGTCCACGGCGCTGTAATATACTCTGAATATCTCGGGGTGTTACATGTGTATGCTCACTATGGGTTAGATCCGACGGGGTCTCGGTAGGGGTCCACGGAGGGGTGGATCCGCGAGCTTGCTTTTAACCACTACGGGTTAGATCCGATGGGGTCTCGGTAGGGATCCACGGAGGGGTGGGTCCGCGGTTAATTGTGGTGCATTTTGCAAATGTGATTTGATAATGGCATTTCCGGAAATGAGTGCTTTTGAACGGTTTTCATGATTGCATGCATCGACTAAGTGTGTAAGAGGTAAGTTGTTCGTTTGGCTTACTTGGCTAGGATGGCACTAGAGTATTTTGTTGTTTGTGTTAAATCCTTTATTTGTGGATTTTGATGTTGGGAGACGAACCTTGTGGTCGTTCTTGTGTACTGTGAGTTGATGAGATTTGGGGCTAAAATCCCAATGGTCTTGTAAAAGTCATTTTACGGATTTGGGGCTAAAATCCCAACGGTTTGGTAAAGGTCGTTTTTCGGAAAGTAAACCTTTGGGGCGGTGACCCCTTTTGTATTTTGGGTTTTTGAAAAGTAGGATTTGATAATCCTAAATCATTTTCTATTAAAACTCCCGATGGTATTTCAAATCATTTTATAGATTGTTTCCCTTGATATTTTGATCTTGAAATTTTGGGAAGTCTTTACTCAAACTCTCGCCTCGGGAAGTGTTCATCTTGTTGTATTTGAACCTTTGAGGATTCCGAATTATTATCGTTCGTGGAATGTGAATTGTATGGCTCGTATTTGCACTTTGTTCTTGCACTAGCAAAACAGTGGAGTTTTGCTAACCCCCGAGTATTCGGGGGGTGGATGTCTATTTTTGCATTCAGGTTTTGGAGCATAACACAGGGAACCGTATATTGTTTATTGGTTCAGTTGTACTTTATTTTCCGCTGCTATACTTTTCCCGTTGTACGGGTGTGGTTGTATTTTGACCCCTGCGTGGGCATGATTTGTATTTGAGTTGTATGTATTTATTGAAAGACCAAATCGGTCTACTGAGTCATTTTAGCCTTAAAGGCATGGTTGAGTTGTTATATGTTGTTACCAGCCTGGTAGATCCTTGAGGAAGGGTTCTACGGCGTGTAATATCCCTGAGCGGATTGGGGGTGTTACAATTATACAAATTTTATACAAATATTTATTAAGGGTAAAATCGGAATGAAAAAATAAAATTTGTATATATTATATATATATATAATATACATTAAGGGTAAAATTGGAATGAAAAAATAAAATCTTTAAATGGGCCAAAGCCTATATTCGAAAGCGTCTGAATTTAATTTAGATTAAGATTATAATCTAGATTAAATTAGCACCATTCAAACAAGATTTTGAAGATCAAATTAGATTATTTGACCGACTTTAATCTAGATTAACATTATAATCTAGATTAAGTGGTCATCCAAACATACCCTATGACTGCCATGCACATCAATTTACCCTGTTAAAAGCTACAACAAAAAAATATACTCTGCCAAAATTAGTCGAATAACCTTATAAAACAATATATGCTCAATTATACACATAATTAATAATTTAAAATATACTTAAGTCATTCAATATTTTTATTTGTTATTATATATATATATATATTATTGATCATTAGTTCATTGGTTCAATTAAAGCTACGAGGTTCATTTCATGTTTTTTTGTCTGTTATTGCTTAAATTCTGCACTTAAGCAACCAAATTTGAAGAATCACATTCAATTAGTTTTCTGAGTACTCTCTATGAGTACTCTCCGATGCGTATTAATATTTCAGAGACTCAATAGAGTAGAATCAATTTCCAATTTTTACAACTTTGATGACCGTAAACTAATCAATAACACTAAAAATGACAAAATGAGATAATATTTATTTTAAACTAGAATATTTTTTAAGTAAAAAAAAGAATAACCCGCCGGCCAACTGCTCCGTACCACGTTGGCCGGCATTGTTTTGGAAAATGATGCCTGACTCAGTTTGTTTGGATGGGCTGATGGGTTTGGTCCGTGGATTTTCGCCAGCTTTGACAGTGATACCAGCCACGGGCGAAAAAAAAAAAACTTGCTTGTCGGTTGTGGTCGGCAGTCGATCGGCGGGAAGCAACTGCCGGCAACTCTTGAAAAAAAAAAAACTTTCCGGCTGGCAGACAGTGATCGTCAGTGGCTACTGGCAAAAAGATATAAAAAGGCTTTCCGACAGGGGGTGGTCAGCCAGCGACACTTTTATCTGATGTTGATTTTTATTTTAATTAGGGTTTATAATTAGCATATTGAATAAAAATAAATGCAATTATTATTATTAAAATAAAATCAATGTGTAAAATAACAATGACATGTATTGGTAAAATATTTGATTGGATAATTAAATCCAATGTGGACTAAAAATACCCAATTTAAACCCATTAAGTATTGCTTTCCCGGCTCCTAAAACAGTTTTCTCAATTATCCCAGTAAAGAACCAAGCCTAGTAAGCGCTGTAACCCAAGCGGGAGATCAAGGAGACCAACCTGTCATTTTGGATCCTTAGCCCTATATCCGAGCCGAGCCTGAATTCTTAGAAGGTACTTAACATTGGGGACAATCCTGAGGCGAAAGAATCTCCCAATTAAGTAGTGTTTGTATTGCAAAACTGCATTTTGTTTTCCTCAAGAGTTACGAAAGATGTTTTCAGGGAGAGTTGCAGTTTGAAGCATTTGCAGCTGTCATGGAAAGCTGATATTAATATTTTTTTACAAAAATAGTCCGAGCTTTCAATAAAAGTTTATTTTTATTTATTGACTCTTAAATTTGTTTTTATATTTGCCAAACACTTATTAATTAATTCTCCATAATACTTTTCTGCAAGACACTTTACTCCTGCGACAGTTGGCACAACAATACTAAACTAATCGGAATATACTAGAGGCCGAGCTCTGCCCTTAAATACTTCTTTTTTAATTTATTCGATGCACCAGTAGTATCCGACTCGAGAATCCACCTACACATAAGGTACTCTGTTTTATGGATAATAGCTTAAATGAGAATTAAATGCATGGTATAGTTTGTGTGTTAAATAATTGTAAGAGCGGTGGGTACCCTCGTGCCGTAGAATTGGTGTCGTAGCCAAAAAGTGCTGCCACGTCAGCCAAAAAGTCGAGAACTCATACGATACCTTCGCCTAAAATTCTCTTCAGGATATTTAGGAGGAGTCTCACCGTCGCCAAAATAGTCGTCGATTAAACGTTGTTCCGCCGCTTCTCGTTCACGTGGTATGTATGTCCTCGTCCTCTTAGGGCCCGATCCCGATCCCCCGACTTCTTGATCACACATAGCTATAAATTGTTCATACCCGCATAACCCTGGAGATATCGCTCCCGGTCGTCTTGATAATAAATATCATAATGGCCGTAGGTATAGGTGTTGTTGGGATTGTTTGGATCCATATTTGAAAGATAGTTGAGTATTATTGAAGTAGAAATTAAATTAGAAGAGTGTGTGAAAAATGATAGAATAAGGAGGTATTTATAGGATTTTTAAGGGGTAAAAATTTGAAAAATGTGTTTTTTTGGGCAAAATAGCCGTTACCCAACGTTCATATTAAAAAAAAAAATCTCTACCGCGTGGGCTGGTCACCATGGCGCGAATAGCCATGGCGTCACCCACGATACCGTGCGCCGTCGTCAATTTGGGCTGGTGGGATGGCACGAGCCTATGTTCACGGGGCGCTTATAGTTTGTATAGAATGTACGCGCACCGTGCGGCTAGTAGTCAATTTACCCGACTACGTCCGTCTAGCTCGTTTGGGAGTCGTGCTAATGCGACGCAATCACGCCGAGGCGTTTTAGTGGCACAGCAAAATTGAAGATGAAAATCGATTTGTATTAATACAAGAAACGATTACAATAGGCAACGACGATTACAAGCATACACGGATAGGAGGGTCTCAACAAACTAGCCAATTCGTACTACAACACTTCAGTACACTCTTTCCCCCTATAATAGGTGACACGCTTTTAGTATAACTATCGCAAGTGCACGATATCGTATCAAGTAGTAAAGTGGACTTTTTGAGTCCGGTTTATCGATCCCACAAGGAAGTTTTGTTATAATTTGAATTATACACTATTAGTCTATTTTTATAGATACTTAAGATGAGTGAAACACACAATTAAAAAGTTTGGTTTAATAATTGCAAAGAAATTGCAATAATAGTTCTAATATTATAAGGAAATAAAAAGATAGCAATAATAATAGATTGATTATCGATAAAATGAAATAGTTGGGATTACAAACTTAGTTCGTCATTAGTTATAAGAGATGTATTGGAGATCATAAGATGAATTTACTTATTATATTGTGTAGATTCGATTTTCCTTAAAAAGACGGTTTCTCTTTCGAACTATAAAACGCCCCTTACATATTGAATCAATCCACTATATTTCTATGTTGATCGCTTCAATACATAGCATTAGGATTTATGAAAATAACTCAAAGAATCATCTAAGGACTAGGGGTATATTTCTATCCCCTAGAACAACTTAGAGTGAAGATCATTTGATCTAATCAAACATATTTTCTTTCGAAACATATGAAGACCATTGATATCGTCATTCATTGGCCAAATAAATAAAGATTGTTAAAACAATGAAAATCACACACAATAATAAGTAATTCACAATAGATCTTTTATACAAACATAAATAACATGACTAACCTTGTTTATAATCCCAACTAAAGATTACTTAGCCCATGAAGGGATTATTACACATATTACAAGTTTGTGTGGTCATTATTAGTTGAATCAAGAGAAAGAATTGATCCTAACTCCCTTAGTAGATAAAGGAGATAGAAGCAATAAACTCTCTGAACAACATATGTTATACAACACTTACAAAGATCACTCAAGAACACAAGTGTGTTCTTCACACAAAAAGAAAAGTTTACAAGAAAATGGAAAATTATAAGATGAATCATGAATGATGAAGGATCTAAGGGGTCTATTTATACACCTAAAGTCATCTAATAGCTCCAAAACTCCAAAGATTATTACATTAGATCGGATCAATGCCACCATCCCCTCAATAATACACAAAAAGTATAAAAATTAGACAAATCATAGTAATCTGTCAAGAGTTACGGCCAGTAACATTCTGGAGTTACGGCCGTAACTCGGTGACTTACGGCCGTAACTCCCGAATGTTACGTCCGTAACGTGGCTTCGTAAATTTGCTCATTTGAAGCTTGGATAGTTACGTTTTGGCCCGAATTTCTCGAGACTTTGCGTTTTTGCCCTGCATCTTCTTCGGATGATAACTTTTGATATATAACTCGATTTTGAATCCGAAAGATCGCCAATTCGTCTCGGAAATCCCTACAACATGAATATATCAAAATTCAATAAATAGAATATTTATTAAACATTTTGTTTCTTGAGTAATTCAGTTATTTAATCCGATCATCATCCGATAAAAATAAAATTATTAAAACTAATAAATTAAAAATAGAAAATGAGAAGACTAGCTCAATTATGGGTGAATTTTATCGATACAAACCATGGATAAGTGTACAAAACTGACACTTATCACACCCCCAAACTTGAATTCTTGCTAGTCCCGAGCAAGACTCTTTATTATTCACACTCCAAAAATAAAAATAAAAATCACTAAAATAAGAAAATTAATACACACATAAATTAAAATATAAAAAGAGAAAAGGAGATCAAAATGCCATTAATAAAAAACAACCAGCTTTATACAGTAGATAGAAATGAATCAAGATTCAAAATAAATCTACTAATGTTTTTGAAGTTAAAACACGGTTTTTATTTTGTAATTCCAAAATGTAAGATTTCCCCCCAAAAGGTTGATTATTTCTTTCCCGCTCGTGATACACACAACTCCTTTTAATGGTTGCTCTCGATCACTCGTTTATTTTTCGACTCAATATGAAGAAGAATTTCATTGGCGTCATCAAATATTGTGATTTTCACAAAATTGAGTGTATTGAAATTCAGCTGCTAATTAATTCAAATCTGCTCATAAACTACATTCCTTTTAGTGATAGCTTTCACACCGTTATTTTCTAACGTGTAGCTCTTTTCACTAACACAATTTCTATCTCATTATTTTTCTTTTCGTAAAAAGGTGATAGCTTTCACACCGTTATTTGCTAACGTGTAGCTCTTTTCACCAATTTTTCTGAGACGGCAGCTACGCACCAACAATGGTTAGTCCTTTATTTTTCGCAAAATTTAAGACTTCCAAAATTAGGCAGTTGTTGCTGCTCAACACTTCTCCTTTTCGTCATTTATTTTTTTAGGTGATAGCTTTCACACCGTTATTTGCTAACGTGTAGCTCTTTTCACCAATGACTCCTTTTTAGGGAATAGAATTTTTGCGTAAAATCATTTTTAGTTAAGCATGAAAAATCAAAACTCCACAAATTAAGTAAATTTCAGTTTTATTTTTCATCAACCAATTGATTCTTCTTTTCTCAAGGTAGTGAATGACTCGATTTTATATGATAATTACAAGGCTTGGAAAGAGAGATTAAGGCTCAAAAAATTTTGGAATATACAATTTTTTACCGGTTAAAACGATTTTAGAAGCTTGTATATAACTAATTTATTTGTGTTATGGCCAGATCTAGAAATCTCAAAAATCAAAATGCTATAAATATATATATATATATATAATAAAAAAAAATTAAGGCAAATAACCAAATCAATCAAAACACACCAAAATTCTAAAACAAACCCCAAACTTGAAAATAAAACTGTCCTCAGTTTAAAAATAAAAAAAATAAAAATCAATGCAGAAAAACAGAATACTCCCTGTTAAGAAAGTTGATGTCTGAGCTAACGCCTTTTAGAATATGCAAGAGAATAAATATACGAGGCACACAACAAAAGAAAATAAAATATACTCGTAAGTATAACACAATTTTTTAGATGCGCATCAAGAAAGTCCGAAGAGTCGCCTTACGCTGCCATCAAAGTTTTTATAAAAGCAAAACACGAAATAAACATTACAGTAATGAAATAAAAATACATAAATCGTGAATAGATGCGCTTCAAGAGATCAAGAAGAAAATCCTTAAGCTGCCATCATTTAGCACGATTATTACACACGACAGAAAAAATACAAGGGGTCCGACATGGGTTATCAAAGGGAGAGGAATGAATCTACTTTTCGTTTTCTCACGGTAAAATCTTCTACCCAGATAATTTTAGCTAGAGCTGGATCTGGTTGAGGAACAAATTCATTGAGTTTTTTGATTAGTTCTTCTGGTGTTGTTGCAACGACTATGATTCGTTTTGCACGTTCGGAAATAAAGCCCTTTTCAGCAGAGTAGTCGATGAAAGACAGTAAACCATCAAAGAAACCATTGACATTAAGCACTCCTATTGGTTTTTGATGAACATTTAGCTGGGCTCTGGTAACCACATGAAAAAGTTCCTCAAGGGTGCCAAAACCACCGGGAAGGGCGATAAAGGCGCCAGAATTATTTATCATGTGAGTTATGCGATCTTGCATATTCACAGATCTAAACTCATCTTCAATAGTTGACCCGGTAATTTTACTTTCAGCCAGAGGTTTTGGGATTACTCCCAACACTTTTACTCCTTCCATATAGGCGATGTGACTCGTCCCATTAATCCTAGACTTCCTCCTCCGTAAACTACATGAATGCATTTTTCTCCTAAGGTACGACCCAAATTGTGGGTCGGTGAAGCATGCCTCTTTTCCGAACTAGATCCACCAAAAATGCAGATGTAAAATTTTTTTGTTGAAGATGATGACTCCATTTTTGAAAAGAAAAAAATTTTAGAGAGAAACAGAGAAAAGTGCAAGTTTGAGGGATGAATGAAAGAAACCAGAGAGAAAGTTTATTTATAGAAGAAAAAGAAGGTAAAAATTGTTTAACAAGTTTGTGATTGCGTTTGATTGTGCTTCAACTACTCAATAGAATAATGAAAGCTTTTATCGCGTATCACATTTTTTATTCAGAAAATCTCACCACACGACAAAAATAAAAGATACTTACGCGTATGTACAGTAGTTGTGATTGTGGCTCACATCTTCCTCTGATTTTACGTTCAGAAACGACCTAAACGTCTTCTATGAGTCGGGGAGAAGCTTCCCATCTAATTTTCTTACAAATTGGCAAACAGGGTCTTTTAACGTCAGATTCCCAAGACGTTGTTCATATTCTGGTTTGAATTTATTCCACAAACATTGAATTCCTTAATATACAAGTCCACTAGGATGCGTGTCAAGAGAAATTTCGATATTATCTAAATTCTCCTTATTCAGACCATCATTAATGAACTGAATTTTATCTTCTCTGTTTGTAGATGGAATTCCTAAAGATCGACATTTTGCATTACAATTCCATCTAGCACATTTATAGCAAACGGCTAGTATCTTAGCTCGTCGTTTCTTGGCATATGAACTTTTTCCAAGCCCTGGTAAAAATCTAGTTGGTGTTTCTGTGAATTCACCTTCTATTCTTACTTTGGCTTCGATAATGAATCTTATGTCAAAAGGTATGCTTTTATTCGTAAGCAACCTCATCCTTTCAAGCCTTGTCTTGTAAATTTTTAAAATTGCGTTTTTGCTTAGAAAGGGAAATCTTTTTTCAATTTTAAACAATGTTTCGTCCATGATAAAAAAAACAAAAATAAAAAGACAATGAAAATAATTGAATAAAATATCTACAAATATCAGTTGTTGTGGGAAACTGAAAAATCCGACTTTAATAGTCACGGAGTACCGTTATCCGCCACTTGACCGGACAAACACAATTTGTACTAAGTTACAACGTCGAGAAATTTGTACCTATAAAAATAGTTTACAATGTAAGATTTCAAATATAACTTATACTTCAAGAACGGCGCCAAAAACTTGACACGCTTTTAGTGTAACTATCGCAAGTGCACGCTATCGTATCAAGTAGTAAAGTGGACTTTTTGAGTCCGGTTTATCGATCCCACAAGGAAGTTTTGTTATAATTTGAATTATACACTATTAGTCTATTTTTATAGATACTTAAGATGAGTGAAACACACAATTAAAAAGTTTGGTTTAATAATTGCAAAGAAATTGCAATAATAGTTCTAATATTATAAGGAAATAAAAAGATAGCAATAATAATAGATTGATTATCGATAAAATGAAATAGTTGGGATTACAAACTTAGTTCGTCATTAGTTATAAGAGATGTATTGGAGATCATAAGATGAATTTACTTATTATGTTGTGTAGATTCGATTTTCCTTAAAAAGACGGTTTCTCTTTCGAACTATAAAACGCCCCTTACATATTGAATCAATCCACTATATTTCTATGTTGATTGGCTTCAATACATAGCATTAGGATTTATGAAAATAACTCAAAGAATCATCTAAGGACTAGGGGTATATTTCTATCCCCTAGAACAACTTAGAGTGAAGATCATTTGATCTAATCAAACATATTTTCTTTCGAAACATATGAAGACCATTGATATCGTCATTCATTGGCCAAATAAATAAAGATTGTTAAAACAATGAAAATCACACACAATAATAAGTAATTCACAATAGATCTTTTATACAAACATAAATAACATGACTAACCTTGTTTATAATCCCAACTAAAGATTACTTAGCCCATGAAGGGATTATTACACATATTACAAGCTTGTGTGGTCATTATTAGTTGAATCAAGAGAAAGAATTGATCCTAACTCCCTTAGTAGGTAAAGGAGATAGAAGCAATAAACTCTCTGAACAACATATGTTATACAACACTTACAAAGATCACTCAAGAACACAAGTGTGTTCTTCACACAAAAAGAAAAGTTTACAAGAAAATGGAAAATTATAAGATGAATCATGAATGATGAAGGATCTAAGGGGTCTATTTATACACCTAAAGTCATCTAATAGCTCCAAAACTCCAGCATTATTACATTAGATCGGATCAATGCCAGCCATCCCCTCAATAATACACAAAAAGTATAAAAAATTAGACAAATCATAGTAATCTGTCAAGAGTTACGGCCGTAACATTCAGGAGTTACGGCCGTAACTAGGGTGACTTATGGCCGGAACTCCTGAATGTTACGGCCGTAACGTGGCTTCGTAAATTTGCTCATTTGAAGCTTGGATAGTTACGTTTTTGGCCCAGAATTTCTCAGACTTTGCGTTTTTGCCCCAGATCTTCTTCGGATGATAACTTTTGATATATAACTCTGATTTTGAATCCGGAAAGACTGCCGAATTCGTCTCGGAAAGCCCTACAACATGAATATATCAAAATTCAATAAATAGAATATTTATTAAACATGTTGTTTCTTGAGTAATTCAGTTATTTAATCCGATCATCATCCGATAAAAATAAAATTATTAAAACTAATAAATTAAAAACAAAAAATGAGAAGACTAGCTCAATTATGGGTGAATTTTATCGATACAAACCATGGATAAGTGTACAAAACCGACACTTATCAATAGGCTTAGAAAAATAAAAGTTAATGACAAGACTAGATATTGAAAAGCTGAACAAGCACTAACTAGCTATTACAATATTACAAGGAAAAAAAGTAAAGCCCTACACTATAGATGATAACTTGAAGTGCGATGAGTCTCTGCGTCCCACAAGGCTGCAAGTGGGCCCATGAATGGCTTGTGATCAGGTAATACCGCCTGGGGTCGCGGGCACCTCGTGACAGCACTCCCCCCTCTGAGTTGGTGACGTCCCCGGTGCCATGGATGTGAGATAAGCATCCAGTAGCGGTTGAAAAGCTTTAAGTGTTGTCGCCCTCTCCCAAGTGTTTTCCTCCATACTGCAGCCCTGCCATTTCACCAAATATTCTTTGTGTAGCTTCTTTCTCGGCCCTGCATCACGGTGGTCGATAATAGCTTCGGCCACCCTCTTCCCCAAGTTGCGTAGTTTCATTTGTGGACGGTTGGACAAGTTGCGTGTGGTGTCCTCTTTGTCTGCCTGATATGGCTTGAGTTGACTGACATGAAAGACATTATAAATGTGCCACCGTTGGGTTACCTCTAGCTTTTAGGCTACCTTTCCGACTCTTTTGAGGATGGTTAGGGGCCCAATATATTTTTGCATTAGCCGTGAATCTCTCCCCCGTGTTGCCCTGGAGAAACTCTAGTTTGAGACCTTCACCATTACCTTGTCGCCCACACAGTATTCAACAAAGTGGTGTTTAAGATCAGCATATTTTTTCATCCACTTTTGAGCCTTCTCTAGGTAGCCACGGGCCAAATCAAGGTTTTATTCCCATTCAAGGGAAAATGTTTGCGCCGAAGTAGACCTGGCGTTTTGTGGAACAGTGTCAATATTGTGCGGGAGGAGTGGTTTCTGCCCATTACAAATTTCAAAAGCACTCTTATTGGTGGTAGAGCGTTTTTGAGCATTGAAACACAGTTGAGCAACATCCAAAAGCTTCACCCAGTTCTTCTGATTAGTGCTCACAAAATGTCGAAGATATTCCTCCAACATCGAGTTAAATCTTTCGGTTTGGCCGTCAGATTGTGGGTGGAAGCTAGAGCTCATATTCAACTTGGAGCCGAGTAGTTTGAAGAGCTCGGTCCAAAAGTTACTAGTAAACTGGGGGTCTCAGTCACTAACAATGTCCCTCGGCAGTCCCCAATACTTAACAATATGCTTGAAAAAGAGCTGAGCTGTCTCTTCCGCCGAAACTGTCTTGGGTGCCGCTGTGAATGTAGCATATTTGGAGAACCGGTCTACCACAACAATAATGGCATCGAGATCCCCAACTTTTGGTAGACTGGTGATATAATCTATTGAAACACTTTCCCAAGCCCTGAAAGGAATGAGTAGTGGTTCCAGCAAGCCTGCCTTCTTTTGTCGATCGGGTTTATCTTGTTGGCACACCAAGCAGGTGCGGACAAACATCTCAATGTCGTCCCGCATTTGGGGCCAATAGTAATCTCGTTGAACTAAGGCCACAGTACGCTCCTCTCCTGGGTGGCCCGCCCAGAGAGTGTCATGACATTCCGCAATAATAATTTTCCTCATATCGCCGCCTAGTGGTACATAGAGACGCCTCCCCTTGGTCCATAAGAGACCATCCTCGAACCAAAATCTTCGTGTTGTACCATGGCGGACAAGATTCACCAAACATTGAGCCATTGCATCGGCTCCCATTAGTTCTCGTATTTGATCTTTTAATGGAGTGGTCACCTGACTCGAAGAAAGTGCTGCCAGCACTTGTAGAACAGCTAGGTCGGATCTGCGGCTCAGGGCATCCGCCACCTGATTACTAGAACCGGCACGATACTCAATCACAAAGTTGAACTTGGACAATAGTTCCGTCCATCTCGCTTGTTTCCCAGTAAGCTTTGGTTGGGACAGAAAGTGACTAACAACAGTGTTGTCAGTTTTTACAATAAACGGCAACCCCAATAAGTAATGTCTCCAAAGTCGAAGGCAATGGACCACTGCTAAAAGCTCTTTCTCATGCACCGTGTAACGCCTCTCGACATCCTTAAGTTTCTTACTCTCGAAGGCAACAGGATGGCCATCTAACTCCTCCTAGTGCAATATCCGAAGCATCCGTTTCAACCACAAAAGGTTTGGATAGATCTGGTAGCACGAGGACCGGGTCTGTCAGGATGGCCTTCTTTAAGTTGTCGAAGGCAATTTGGCATTCCGGCGACCAATTCCAAACTTCCGTCTTTCTGGTCAAATCGGTTAGGGGTCTTGCTATTCCAGCATACCCCATCACAAATCTTCTATAGTAATTTGCCAACCCGAGAAATGACCGTACCTCATGTACATCGGTTGGTTGTTTCCATTCTTGGATTGCTCGTATTTTTTTCGGGTCCATGCGAATACTGCCACACTCAATGATATGACCCAAGAAACTGATCCGCTTCTGGGCAAATGAGCACTTCGACAGCTTAACATATAGTTCATGCTCACGAAGCCTAGTAAGAACTATTCTCAAATGTTCCACATGTTCTTCCAAGGTTCGGCTATATATAACAATATCATCCAGGTATACTACGACAAACTTGTCCAAGAACCCTTGGAGAACTTGATTCATCAAGGTGCTGAAAGTAGCTGGGGCGTTTGTTAGGCCAAAGGGCATGACTAAGAACATGAAGGCCCCATAATGTGTGACAATCGTCGTTTTCACTTCATCTCCCTCCTTGATGCGAACTTGCCAATAACCTGATCTCAGATCGATCTTCGTGTAGTATTCCGCTCCACTGAGTCGGTCGAAGCAATCTGCTACAAGTGGAATAGGATACACATTCTTCACCGTAATTTTATTTAGAGCACGGTAATCACAACACAATCGCAAAGTTTCATCAGACTTTTTCTGAAAGAGAACAGGAGCTCCATAGGGTGATTTCGCCGGTTGGATCATACCACATTCCAACATCTCTTTTAACTGCTTTCTGAGTTCCACAAGCTCAGGTTGCGACATACGATAAAGGGCTCGGGCAGGAGGTTTTGTGCCCGACACCAACTCAATCTCATGATCGACCGCCCTCTTAGGTGGAAGCTTCCGAGGCAGTTTGCCGGGCATAACATCTTCAAATTCGCTTAGGAGGTGCTTCACCGCATCAGGGATAGGACCTGACGACTCCTCTACTTTGTCGAATTGCAAGGCGCATAGGAAGGACGATTCACCATGCCTGCATCCCTTCTTGATGTAATATCCGCAATTTTCTTCCCCTTGTATTTTTCTTTTTCGGCGTATTTCCCGATAGTAGTGACCCTCGTGTATCTTCAGTGTATCTTTTCTATTATCTATGGATTTTATCCCTGTTATTGTGGTGCGGAACCGCCGTTTCGGGGTTGCCGTGGATCCATTCTATGTTATGATGCCCATTGAGATGTTCCGTTGGATGTTTCGTTCACCTTCCGGTGTTTTGAACCGTTCATATTTCATACCTAGCGCACGCTATTTTTTTCTCCATAGCGCACGCTAGGGGTCCCTTAGTAGCGCACGCTACGTTTGTTTCAGAGCGCGCCAGCGAGTAGCCCCGGGAGTGGCAAAGGCTGCTTTTCCACCTTCGGACTAGCGTATTAGCGTACGCTACGTATGCTAGCGCACGCTAATGTCGCAGAGGCTAGCGCATGCCGATGATGCCCAGAGCGCGGCGCTAGCGTGGGTGTCGATCGACGCTTTATTTCGAATCGGTCAAAGTGCGAAGCGCACGCTACGCTCGTATGGTAGCGCACGCTAACGGTCGGGTCGTGAGTTTTGGGCGCTAGATTCTGACTCGGCCGATGTCCGTAGCGACGCTATTGGTCGATAGCGCGCTACCGATAGCAGTTATTAGCGCACGCTACATTCGAGTAAGACGCTAACGCCGTAACTGCCACCGGATCGACGCTAAATATTCTGGCCTGTAATTTTATCCCGTTAGCGCACGCTAACCTTGAGGATTAGCGCGCGCTAACACTCCCTGGCTATATAAACCAGGGAGTTGACCCAGATGAGCACATCTTTTTCATTTCTTCTCTCCCCGCGGCGCAGAACCCCTCCAGGCGAATTTCCGGGCGATTCTTCCCTTCGATTATTTCAGGCATCCTCTACCTTGAGTTTTTGAAGTAGATTAACAACACCTACTTGTGTTCTTCATCATCAATCCAAGGTAAATCTCTTAGAACCCTACTTTTCGATAAATTGGGGGTTTTGGGATTTTCTTCCGATCCGTTCCGTTTTGTTGATGTATTCATGATGAATATGATTAATCTTGTTGGTATTCTTAGTTTCCCTACGGATTCATGGTATATTTTCATAGTTTTGCGAAATCGAGAGGGTTTGGTTGTGGTCCGCCCTCGTTGTCATTTTTTGTGCGAATATACATGAATCGTAGGCGGGTTTTTGGGTGTATTCCATTTCTGTATTCGTCTAGAGTTGGTTGTAATTATGTTCTTTGAATCGTTAGGTTCGGTTCCGTTGATTCTTAGCGTTCATTGGTGATTACCTTTCCGTTCGTTACGTCGTCAATAATTCAAGACAAGTATTTTTGGAAGCCTTCATGCTTAACATGAAATGGTAATGTATATTGTGTGTGCTTTGCTCACCCTGGAAGGGTCCGACGGGGCCTCGGGGGAATCTATGACTTCACTCTGGATTCACGAGTTTGTTTCGCTAGCCAGCTCGGGAGGGTCCTTAGAGACCTCGGGTGGGATTCATGGTGGCGTCCTGGTCCTAGGCGATGCCTGTGCGTGACTTGTTTTATAAGTGGCCAGCTCGGGAGGGTCCTTAGAGGCCTCGGGTGGGATTCATGGTGGCGTCCTGGTCCTAGGCAATTTGATTATTTGACTGTTTGTTTCCGGAAAAGACATGTCTCGTTTTGGCCCTTGAAATTGTTTGTTTTGGTGCATTATACTATGAAATGTGTAAGCGATTGGTTTGCCTTGATTACTTGTACTAGCGTAATTGCTAACCCCTTTGGGGACCCGTATGGGGAAATTCTTGTTATGGATTTCAGGTTATGTTCTTCCGGACGAGTGGGCACCGGGACAGTACGAGGATGTTGGCCAGGGTCGTTGACATGTGCATTTTGGTCCTTTGATTTTCTCTTGTCTATTTCGATATGGTTGTTGTCCACTTTTGAAACTTATAAATGGTACTCGCGAGTACTTAGGCTTTTTCATTACAAACTCCGTATTGTACTACTTTAAATTGTTACTTTGTCGGTTGATGCTTATTTCGCCGGTCGTTCCGAGCATATCTTTATATGTCATATTATTTAAATGTGTGTCCTCGCTAACCGAGATGGTTAGTCGAGTGGTGTTTTCCAGTTGTAGCCTGGTGGGTCCCATGTAGGGGTCCACGACACTGTAATATGCTCCGAATATCTCGGGGTGTTACACTTGAACTGTAGCGCGGATAGGTTATTTTGCCCTTGGGTTGCGCTAATTGTTGGGATAATATGTGGTTTATCCCCCAAAACCAAGAGTGCATCAGCATACGGCATGATTAGGGTTTAAGTGTCACGCATGTACTCGAGCCCGAGTATCAATTTGAAGTCATCCATTTCCACAACAGATAGGTCGGCCCTACCCTCGAAGGCTCCTATCTTAATTCGAACAGCCTTGGCAACCCCCGCTATTGGTTTTGCTGGAGAGTTGACGGCTTTAACCCGGCCCACTCCTTTCTCTAACAATAGTCCAAGTCTCCCCACTTCGGTGCTCGCCAGATAATTATGGGTGGCACCCGAGTCTATCATAGCACGAATATTCTTCCCATTGATTTTAACATCAACAAATATTAATCCCTTCTTTCTCTTATCGGGACCACTTGTCGTGAGTGCAGGTACAGGTTTTCTGGCTTTTGTCGGCACTCTTGCCTTAGCTACCGCCTGATGGGTTAACGAGTTGCACCATTGATTGATGGCCCCAAGGTTTTCCTCATCTTCCGATCTTCCTTCGTCGTTTGGTACTTGCAACTCTTCTTTCGGTTGCGAACTCGATTCTACAGCGCTTGTTAGGGCACTCAAAAGTTGCCTCTTCGGACAATTACTGAGAAGATGAGGCCCATCACATAGGAAACATTTAACGATTCGTTGGGGAGGGCCCTGCTGACCTTCTGTAGGCTTGCTACGATTCGTGCTCCCATATGAACTTCCTTGAGTATAGGTTTGTCGATCCCCTACACTCCGACTCACGTTAGGTTTGAACGGTCTTGGCATTACACTTCGGGACGGTGCCATGTTCGTTGTTACTGGACGATCTCTTCGAGGTTCCTACGTGTAATCCATTAATCGTTCTGCCGCTCCCATGGCGGCACTGAGGTTTGTGACTCGTTGGCGCAGAAGCTCCGTACGAGCAAATGGCTTCAAGCCTTCCAGGAACGTAAACAACCGGTCATTCTCCGACATATCGCTAATGTGTAACATATGCGTCGAAAATGCCTTCACATAATCTCGAATAAGACCGGTGTGCTTCAAATCTCGCAAGGCCCTTCTTGCGTTGTACTCAACATTCTCTAGGAAGAATTGTTGCCTGATGGCATCTCGCAGTTGTTCCCAAGTATCAATTCTTACTCGTTGGGCCTGAATGTCCGCATATTTGGTGCGCCACCACAATTTGGCATCATCAACCAAATATATTGTGGCGGTTAACACCTTTCTCGCCTCGTCCAAAACATTAGCGGCATGGAAGTATTGTTCCATGTCGAATAAGAAGTTCTCAACTTCCTTGGCATCTCGTGTTCCACTATAGGAACTTGGTTCGGGGATCCGAATTCTCGTAATAGGTTCTTGAGCAACATGAGGGGTGTTGTTCACAGCTCTTTGAAGCAATCCAATCTGGATACTCATTGCTTCAATCTCGCGTCTCATTTCAGCCGTATTGTTGGCTCCCATTGCTTTAGCAAAGGTTCGGCAGACTTCTCTGCATTCGCCCTGGGCTCGGAGGTCTTCATTCTCCGCCTCGAGGGTCTCGACCTTCTCCTCCAAGGTCTCGACAACATATCTCAATCTAGAGCACTCTTGCTCTAGATTATCGAATTGGGCTTTAGAGGCCTCAACCTCTTTCTTCTTTCCGTCATCCTTTTTCTTGCCCTGCCTTCTAGGGACTTCCGTCTCGTTACCCGATTCCATTCTTTCGACCTTAACCGGTCTCCGATACCACCTGTCACGGGGCGCTTATAGTTTGTATAGAATGTACGCGCACCGTGCGGCTAGTAGTCAATTTACCCGACTACGTCCGCCTAACTCGTTTGGGAGTTGGTGCTAATGCGACGCAATCACGCCGAGGCGTTTTAGTGGCACAACAAAATTGAAGATGAAAATCGATTTGTATTAATACAAGAAACGATTACAATAGGCAACAACGATTACAAGCATACACGGATAGGAGGGTCTCAGCAAACTAGCCAATTCGTACTACAACACTTCAGTACACTCTTCCCCCCTATAATAGGCTTAGAAAAATAAAAGCTAATTACAAGACTAGATATTGAAAAGCTGAACAAGCACTAACTAGCTATTACAATATTACAAGGAAAAAAAAGTAAAGCCCTACACTATAGATGATAACTTGAAGTGCGATAAGGCTCGACGTCCCACAAAACTGCAAGTGGGCCCATAAATAACTTGTGATCAGGTAATACCACCTGAGATCGCGGGCACCTCGTGACACTATGGCTCAAGCGTACCTCCCGCTCTAACTACTAAACTGGGGATTGCATGATAGCACATTTCAAAGTAGAAATGGTCAGTCAAAAAAATTTATTAAATTAAATGGACATATTAGGAAAGGAAAAATACGTAAATGGATACTTTTTTTTTCTCAGTCCTGGGGACTTTATCCTTAAACCTTGCTGACAAAAGTCTGACTTGAATTCTCAGCTTTAGAATTGGAGTCTTAATTTGATCCATCAAATCAAAGCTCGCCTCTTTCTATCTCTACAACCCCATCTCTAGTTCATCTCTCCATTCTCCCGCGATTGCAGCCAGAAATGGTTCCTGAAGGTTCGTCGCGGGTTGTTGGTAAGCTATTGAACCCCCGTCCCTACCCCCAACACCCCAAGAGTTTTTTCCCCCACTTTGGATCAAGTTTTAATTTCGGATTATTTGTTTGTTTCTTTGATTCTTTTTCTTTCTGGGGTGTGGGAAATGTTTATATGGTTCAGATTGAGGACTAGGGTTATGGGGTTATGAACTGCAGTTCGTGAGGTTAATGAATTACTGTTCAATCTATTTTTTCCCCTTTTACAGTTCATCACGTTCTTTTGTATGTTGGATTTAAATGGACTGTTCATCGACCAAAATTTTGTTCAACGTTGAAATGTGAATCTCGATGTCACTCATAAATTCGAAATCATAACTGGCTTGAAGTTTTAAGTGTTTTTCAAGGAAATGAAAGTCGAGGAGAGAACACCTTCAAGGTGGAGACCTTGTGGCGAATTTCGAGGTAAAAGACGAATTTAGGGTTAAGCAGCTAGGACTGGTAAAAAATGGGTTTTACGGAGGGAAATTAGCCGTTTCTTTGAAGTGGGTAAATGAAAGCAGCCACATGATTGATTTCGCTTCAAGTTTGCAGTATTAGTGCTCGTGTAAATGTCCTTCCGTTTTAATTTAAATTATTTTGTTTTGTTGTTATTCATAGTAATAGTAGTAACTAGTAACTAGCAACATAATAATATAGTGATTATCAGTCGCCACCCTCAACTGATATTAGTTTATATTGAGTTCTATTTTCTATGTATAAATTGTTTTTTGTTTAGGATATTAGTTTCAGTTAGCAGTTCAGTAATTTATCCACAGCACCTTTACTTATCTGAATCTAGTGTGGACTCCTCACTAATGTGGTTTTGGAACATTCTACTCTGCTCTTATGAGACAGATGGCTTGTCCTAATATATTTTTCTTAGATCAAGTGTCGTCTAGTTGGTTATACCGCTGCCTCTTATAGGTCTTGCTATTCTTTGATGAAGAGTTACGTGGCTGTTATTATTTGGTAATTTCTATGAAAATTTTGCTCTGTTTCAGTGCCTAGAAACTTCCGGTTATTGGAAGAGCTTGAGAGAGGAGAGAAGGGGATAGGGGATGGAACTGTAAGCTATGGGATGGATGATGCTGATGACGTGTACATGCAGTCATGGACAGGAACCATCATTGGTCCTCCTAATGTTAGTTCCTCTCTCTCTCTCTCAGTGTGATCTAGTCTTGTTTAAAATATCATATACATGTTCCAGATATACTTATTGCTGAGAGGTTTTTCATTTTCTTTCTTTTATTTAATTACATGGTTATCATGGCGCCAAGGCGGGGCGCAAGTGGCAGACCTACCACCGAGGCAACAATGAGGCGCCTAGTAAAAATATGTAGTAACATATAATAATATGCCATTATCCCAATAAGTGAATAACATAACATCAAGTCCACCAGATTAAACAGAAGCTGAATATGCTAAACAGATTCTGCCATATATAAAATTATACTCCATATATTATAAGAAGGCTCTCCTAGCTGTTTGAGAACGACATTATGGTGTGGCTTCTGGGGTCTGTCGTCAGCTTGGAAATCCTCATCTGATTCGGATGGTGATCCTGTAACGATTGGAGTCCATAACTGTTCGGGAGCGGGAACCTCGGATGGTTCGGCTGTTGTTGCTGTCTGGAGAGATAGAAGGGACTGATTCCTCCGGCTTCTTTTCGGTGTCTGTAGCCTGTTATACAGGAGGGAGTGATTCCCGCTTTCTCTCAGCTTCCGCCTGTTCCGTAGAAGGGACTGAATCCTTCTATCGGACGGCGCGGGATCCATCTTCTCCAGTCGGAGGGACTGATTCCTCCTTGACGGGAGATGATGGTTTCTCCAGTCGGAGTCAAACAACCATATGTAACATCAAGCTTATAAGATCATTGCCAACAGATTTATATATATATTTAGTTATTTACTAATTAAGTTAGTAGCAATGCCTTCTTATGGGTTGAGTTAAACTACCTCGGTTTAAACTACCGAACTCAAACCCAATTATTGATCAATTTAACTAAAAAATGCGAACTGTACTACTGTAGAAGGCGAACAGACAAGGAAGGAGAACATCGAAAAGAAATACAGGGGCAAACAAATAAGAAAGAGAAAACAGAAAAGAAAGAAAGGAGAGAAGTGAGAATGTATAATGAGAAGACTGTATAAGGCGAACAGATAAGAAAGGAGAAAATACAACAACAACAATAACAACATCAGAGCCTTAGTCCCAAAATGCTTTGGAGTCGGCTAACATGAATCAATCGCTGAAAACGTCAACTCGTCTCCAATAAAACAGTCCTATGAAAAGGCAAAAGTGATAGGTGAAAAGTTTAGTACGTAAAAAAAAGTAATAATATGCAAAAATAAGTAAATAATAAAAAGTAAATAAAAAATAGTAATAATCATTATGCAAAAAAAAAAAAAAAAACTCAAACATAATCAACCACCCGAATTCTCTCCCTCCACATCGTCCTATCCAATGCCATAACTTCTCCAATCCCAAGAAACCTTATATCATTCTCAATCACGAGAAAAAAAAGAAGCGATCGGCGAACGGCCCTTTTTTTGGGCGTACTCTCTCTCTCCTGCCTCTCTTTCATGCATTTAAGCTGAAATCAAAAGGGGTCGCTCGCCTACCACGCCTGGGTGACGACTTGCGCGACTTGCCCAATTTCAGGGGAGGCGAAGTCTCCTGGCATGCTGGCTGAACAATCCAGCCTGCAAGGCGTCGCCGTGATAACCATGTTTATTATGCTTTTTTTTTTTTTTAATGAATCGTGTGTTTATTGATTCTGTCTTCCTGTGATGTTTGGTGAACTTAAGAGAATCTAAATTTGAAATCACTTGCTTGATTGAGATAAAATTTCGGGTATTTCATTTAGTTACTTTTACCTTTCTTACTTTTTCACCGATTTATTGTTTCTCTCACTTCTTTTCATTCTTCATCACTGTTGGGTGAAAATGGTTTCGTTTCCTTTACCATGTGCCTTTCATCGAACATTTCTTGTTTTCGAACAATTAAAAAAAAATCAAATCAATAAAATATACTCACTCCGTCCCACTTGAAGAGTCCATTATCAAAACATGATTTTTGTCCTATTAGAAAGTCAACTTTCGAGAATAAAACATTAATATATTCTAATTGAAATTTATATGATATTTTTAAATTAATGTTTTTATTTATATAAATAAAACAGTAGTTCACTGGATAAAAAAATTAAAAAAATAAGTGAGAATATACAACTGAAAAAAAAAGTTGCACTTTCACTAATGTGGACTCTTCAGGTGGGATGAAGGAGTTTATGTGTATACTCTAATCACAACAGACGGGTTTGACATTGTACGTTTCTAGAAGGATTATTCTATCTAATTCTAATCTAACATGGCATGTGAATGAAAGAATTTGCATCTAATTCTTAAAATCTGCTGAAAACAGACTGTACATGAAGGGCACATTTATCAGTTAAAATTATTCTGCGGGAATGATTATCCAGATAAGCCGCCAAGTGTCAAGTTTCAGACAAGGATAAACATGGGCTGCGTCAGTCCGGATACTGGCATGGTAAGAGTACTGCTTTCCAGAGTCATACACTATATGTTGTGATAATATTAGAATCTAATTTTTGGGTGATGGAATTTTTTAGGTCGAACCAGGTCTCTTCCCCATGCTTGCTAATTGGCAAAGTGAATATACAATGGAGGATATATTGGTGCAATTGAAGAAAGAAATGATGTCTCCCCAAAATCGTAGAGCGGCTCAGGCTCCAGAAGGTCCGTCATCTTCTAAATTTCGGACATATTTAGGAAAAGATAATATTTTTCTTTAAATTCCTGCTTCACCAATTTTATTTTCGGTTTGATGCTTGATGTTAAGTATGTTGACGTCTGATTTGGTCAACGTCACGTCTGCTGATCTGGACGAATGGATCGAAGCCACGTAGAAAATAATAAATAAGATGAAAAGGATTGGATCACTAAATTTTATTAATGATATTAATATGGAGTAGAGCCGAGCTGATTATTTTTTAGTCGGTATATCTACTTTTCTCTCTTGTTACAGATTCTCTCTTTTTTCTCTCTTTTTATCATAAATGCCAAAAATCCAAAAGTCCTCTTTCACTGTACATTTCTTCTATATATAAACAATCTGGGCTAGTCAGGAGATGACAGCTGGCTAATGCTGGGGAATATGCCAAAAACACTTGTCAGTCTGCAAATATGCCCTAGACACGTGGCGGCCTCTAAGGATTGCCTTGGGAAGGGGCATGATTGCATGCGTTAATTGGCATGCGGTCCTGTCCCGCATGCTTCTGGCGATGTTTATCCGCTGGGGTCGGTCCTCGGGTCTCCCGCCGTTCAGGTCGACCTTGTCGTAATCCTGAGTTGGAGCGTTTTTATCTTCGATCTGCTCGGCCCGCCTGACCATTTATCGGGTCGGCTTTGACGTCTCTGCCCGGTCCTATTTTTAACGAGCCCGGGAGAAAATCGGGTTCGTGCAGTCAAACTTGTTATTACGCTCGGCGGTTCGGTGCTGGAGTGCTTACGTGGATTCCAAGGTGGATGGGCTATCAACAAGGGCCCCCGAGTCCAGGGCCGTGCCGGGTTGGCCGGGGCTGGGGTCGTTTCATATTGAGGCCGATCCGGCTTGTGGGAGGATAAGATCTCTCGAAGGGACGCCTCTTCGAGAGTCGCGTCGATTCGATTTCAGGGTCATTAAGTGTCACGATGAGGGAGACGCGTGGCGAACTCTGATTTGATGACGCGTTCACGCGCCCCCTAATTTCGCGACGGTTCAGTACGAATCGTCGCTCCACGCGCCTGGCATTTAATGTCCCTTTTCTCCTATAAATATAGTATGTCTCCTTCTTCCTCATTCCCTTCGCCATTTTTGAGTCTTGTTGCAGAGAAGAGAGAGCAAATTTTTCCGGCGTTCTTTTCCCGATTTTATGCAGACTTTCCCGATAAGCTCTTTTCCCCCCCTTTTCATTTAAGATGTCGGAGCTGAGGGGCGAGACAGCGGCGGAGTTGACCGTGTCGCCGGACCGCACAGGTGTGGCGGATCTGTCGGTAGGCGGAGTTCCTGTTGACTGGAGTGTCGAGGAAGGAGAGGGCGAGATCGCGAAGTCGCCGGGATCTGGAGAGGTGGAGATGGCGGCGCCGTTGACGGCGGTCGTTGGGACTCAGGCAGAAGAGAGGGTTGAGTCGGTGGAGGCTTGGACTCGCCCTCGGCCGTCCCCTTTCGTGGAGGCGGAGTGGGATTCGACCTTGATTCGGAGCATCGTTATGGAGGAGCAATTAGCGGCTTGGCGGCTGCGATTTAAGATCCCGGCTAGGGTGCGGATGTTCATTTCGAATCCCGAGGAAAGACCTCACACTCCGCCCGTCGGGTGTACGGCGGTATACTACCGCTCTTTGCTGGCAGGGCTGAGGTTTCCGCTCCCGTTAGCCTTCTCCCGGTGGCTAAGACAGTGGGGCCTTCCTGTCCCCCAGATTCATCTGAATTCTTGGGCTCGGGTGGTGGGTCTTTTCATTCTTTTCAACCAGCACGGCTGGCCCGAGCCCAGCTTTGAGGAGTTCAACAGTCTCTTCCTATGGAGGTCGGTCGGCAGATCCGGGTCCGACTGGTTTTATCTGACAGCCCGGCACGCTATGCATAAAGAATTGGTGGATGTGCCGGAGACCATCCATAGCTGGAAGGAGCAGTGGTTTTATATAGGGGGACCGTGGAGGAGCTCGGCGGATGAGTGGGAGCCGGGTGTGATAGATGCCGAGTTTCGGGTCCCAGAGCACTTCACTGCCAAAATGAGTAAGTGTCGTATTTCGTATTCCTGTTCCTTTTTTGTCTAACGCTCATCATTTATTGTATGTGCAGAACGCATCCCGGCGCAAGAGACCTCTTCTGAGTTCGACGACCGGGTTGAACAGCTTTTGGACCTTCCTACTGAGCAAAGGAAGTCGCATCTTTTGGTTACCGAGGAAAACCTCTGGGCGGCCGGACTTCGATCAACCGATCCGAGTATAATGTCTTCATCAGGTAGCCCCTCCAAGTCGCATTTTTTTTTTTTTTAACACGTCTTCTTTATCCAGTCCTAAAGGTGGTTCCATCGGAAGGAAAGAAACGCTGCGGCCGGTGGCGGCCGGGCCGCCGAGGCCGCCGAGCGTAGGGAGCGTGCGGGCAAGCGGAAGAGGGTAGAGGCCGAGCCTGAGGATAGTTCGACCAAGGCGGGGGGCTCGTCTGTTCCTGAAGTTGTTGCGTCCGCCCCGAGCCCTATCCGGACGGGCCGTGTGACTGGCAAGGAGCCCGCAATTGACTTGGAGGGCCACTATCTCCCGGTTAATAAGGACCGGGAGGAACCTTGTGCCCAAATGAAGGGGCGACGGCCGCGCTGGTTTATGGATTACGTTCGGGCAGCCACTCTGACCGCTGAGATGCTCGACCGGGTCCCCCCGACGGTGGTTGACTCCAGTCATGTCCCTATCAGGGGCTGGACGCCCAAGACGGAGATGGTGACCAACGACATGGGTCCGGATGAGCAGATCCAATTCGGGAATGCTCTGATGGGCCGTGCGTTGTGCACTTACATAAAGGCCACTGGGGAGCTGATGGCCCTAGTCGAGAAGCACAAAAAGGCGGAGGCCGATCTCAAGGCCTTGCAGGAGGAGCACCATATCTGTCCTTCGTTAATCAAGTCCATGGAGGAGGAGATGACCTCCATGAGGGGCGAAATGGAGATTTTGGAAAGTCGGGCCCTCGAGGCCGATATCTGGAAAGGAAAGGCCGAAGAGATGACTACGGCGGCCGAACATGCGCATAATCGGTATCTGGACATAAGGGCCGAGCACGAGGCCTATTTGCAAAACACTAAGGCCCAGCTTGAGCATCTGACCGAGCGGGTCAACACTTGTGAGGCTTCGGGCTACGCCAAGGGCCTTGCCGAAGGGGCGGCTGCTTTTCAGAAGACGCCCGAGTTCGAGGAGCTGATTAACCTTAACTATGTCTCCACCTGTTATGAGATACTAGATCTCATGAAGGAAGGGAAGACCGTTGAGGAAGTTCGGGCCTATATAGAGTCTCAGGCGGCCGACCTGAAGGTTGAGACTCTCGGAGCTGACGAACCGAAGGATGCAGAGTTTATTAAAGATCCGGGGTTGATCCCGCCCGGCGAAGGTGAAGGACAGTACTCCCAGGCGGCTGGTCAGGCGGATGGGGCCGAGTAGATTTTTACTTTGTTTCATGTATGGCCTGCGTGCCAGTTTTCCTTCGTTTCCTTTTTATTTCAATGTAGAACCGCCTATTTGAATGAATGAAATCTTTTTTATATCATATGTTGCTTTTCTCTGTATGTTTGGGCCCAGTCGGTTTGGCCGTTGCCTTTCTTTTCTGTTCACCATTTGTTGATCGTGCCGGATGAGCCGGTCTTATGAGATGCCGAGGCGAGCTCCGTTTTGATTGTGCCGGATGGGCCGGTCTTATGGAGGTGCCGAGGCGAGCTCGGTCTTATAGTGCCGGATGGGCCGGTCTTATGAGGTGCCGAGGCGAGCTCGGTCTTATAGTGCCGGATGGGCCGGTCTTATGAGGTGCCGAGGCGAACTCGGTCTTATAGTGCCGGATGGGTCGGTCTTATGAGGTGCCGAGGCGAGCTCGGTCTTGTAGTGTCGGATGGGCCGGTCTTATGAGGTGCCGAGGCGAGCTCGGTCTTGTAGTGCCGGATGGGCCGGTCTTATGAGGTGCCGAGGCGAGCTCGGCCTTATAGTGCCGGATGGGCCGGTCTTATGAGGTGCCGAGGCGAGCTCGGCCTTGTAGTGCCGGATGGGCCGGTCTTATGAGGTGCCGAGGCGAGCTCGGTCTTATAGTGCCGGATGGGTCGGTCTTATGAGGTGTCGAGGCGAGCTCGGTCTTATAGTGCCAGATGGGCCGGCTCATGAGGAGTCGAGGCGAGCTCGGTCTTATAGTGCCAGATGGGCCAGTCTCATGAGGAGTCGAGGCGAGCTCGGTCTTATAGTGCCGGAGGAGCCGGTCTCATGAGGTGCCGAGGCGAGCTCGGTCTTATAGTGCCGGATGGGCCGGTCTTATGAGGTGCACCACTATTAAAAAATGGAATAGCGTCAAATTTTATTGATAATACCTCTTTAAATACATAGCATTCCCTGGGTAAGTCAATCTCTGGCCGTTCAGATATTCCAGCCGGTAGGCTCCATTCTAAAGGACTTCACTAACTTTATATGGTCCTTCCCACTTGGGCTTAAGTGGTCCGGGATCCGGCCCCAGTACCCGTTTAAGAACGAGGTCTCCGACCTGGAAACTCCTATGATGAACCTTGGAGTTGTAATATTTTTCGCTTCTCCTTTTGTAGCCTGGGCCCGTTTTTCGGCAAGGAGGTCCAGGTTTACTTGGAGGGCCAAGTCGTTATCTTGCTCTTCAAAATGGGCTACGGTGGGCGGGTGCTCCAATTTCGACCGGGGTAACTGCCTCAGTACCGAAGGCTAAGAAGATATTTCTCAAGCGGCAGACCGATGCGTTGCTAAGTCTTCATGGAGTTCTTCGGGCCGGGAACCTTTGAGCTTTTCGAGGCGGGTCTTGAGGTGCTGTTTTATAGTTGTATTAACCGCCTCGACTTGTCCGTTGGATTGTGGATCGTGCGATGTGGATAGGTTGTTTCGCATATGGAGGCCGTCGCAGAAGGCCTCAACTTCGTCTTTTAGAAGGGCCCCCCGACCCGGACGATCATCCACTTCGCTCCAGCTCAATGGCATCTTCTTAAGATTCAGCCAGTAATATCCTTGTCGGAATAATTTGTAGGCCGATACCGGGCCGCCGAACCGCGTGTCCGCTTGGGCACCTTTCTGAGGACGTACTTGGATAAGCCTTTCAGCGATGGAACTGGATACCTCCGCATAAGGTTCCTTCAATGGCGAACCGGGTGGGCCAAGGTTGACGTAATCTTGCCTTTATGGGTATAATGCTGCGCTGGGGGCATGGAACTGGAAGCTGTATCCGTCCTTGCAGCTCGAATTGTTCGGCTGCCAAGGAGTCAACTTGGTTATTCTTGGTTCGAGGAAGGTGTTAGGTAGTTCCTCGAAAATCTCACCACCGGGTCCGAGCCAGGTTGAGGTAATTGACCAACCTGGGCTTCTTGGCTTCGTATTCGCCCCTAATTTGATTTATCCCTAACTGAGAATCGCTCAAAGATAGTGAGGTGAGCAAGACCGAGGGAGATCGCCACTTCCAGACCGGCCCGGAGGGCTTCATATTCCGCTTTATAGTCGGTGGCTAGAAAGCCTAAGCGAATGGCCGAGCAGAACAAACGTTGGTCGGGGCTGGCGAGGACTATTCCTGCGCCGGTCTGGCCGGCATTTGGGGATCCGTCCATATGGAGTGACCACTCCGATCGGTTATTCTCTTGGTGGTAAAAACTGCGCAATGAAATCTAAGGTTCAAGAGGGCAGGTTTTTACCTTCAGGGTGCTAGTATGAGCGTATAGGCCGGCATCTCTACCGGGGCGTGTCTGAGCTCGGCATCAGGTAGGCCGGATATCGAACCGCATTTTTTCGATCAAGCGAAAGCGGTGTAGATTGCAGTGTCAGATATCGTGAGATACGGGCGGGGGTTTCTCCTCGGGCCGGCGGTTGCAGGATTGGTGCTTCTGCTAAGACTTCCTTGATAATTTTGTCGGCCGGGCCCCTTTTTCTTTGGCTTCTGAATAATCGACAAAAGAGCGTTTTCGTTTATTTCAGTTTTACTAACATGTTCCACTTTCGGCCATTTCTTCATCACTTCGAATTCCAGGTTTCACCGTTGGCATCCTATTGGCCGCTGTTCGGGCGCTTATGCGAAAAACTCGTTAGGTTCCGATGACTCCATCTGATCTCGGCCCAATTTTTGCCTAATAGCGGCCTGAGTTTTCAGTTTTCCCACCGGAATTCCGAAAGCGCTTGTGGTGTACGTTGATTGCAACTTTAATTTGAAGGATATACGGGGGTTCTTTAAAAACCTCCTAGAGCCTCGAACTACGTTCGATGTTCTCTGAGTCATGACCTTCGAAAGGTCAGTCGAATCAAGCAGGAACTCACCATTACAATGGTTCCTCTGCTTTCATATCACAATTACAATAGTTCCTGTGCTTTCATATCACCACTTATCGGTGAGGGTGGTCATCCCCGGATGAACGCAGGGTGTGCGAAAAGCGCTCCGTCACCTTGAACGGGTTTCCCTTCTTTGTGGCGGGCTGATAATGTTTAGAACTTGAAGTAGTTATAGCTTGAACGATTCGTTCAGTGCCCCCCTTCTTCTAGTGCCAATCTGTTGACGTCTGATTTGGCCAACGTCACGTGTGCTGATCTGGACGAATGGATCGAAGCCACGTAGAAAATAATAAATAAGATGAAAAGGATTGGATCACTAAATTTTATTAATGATCTTAATATAGAGTAGAGCCGAGTTGATTATTTTTTAGTCGGTATATCTACTTTTCTCTCTTGTTACAGATTCTCTCTTTTTTCTCTCTTTTTATCATAAATGCCAAAAATCCAAAAGTGCTCTTTCACTGTACATTTCTTCTATATATAGACAATCTGGGCCAGTCAGGAGATGACAGCTGGCTAATGCCGGAGAATATGTCCAAAACACTTGTCAGTCTGCAAATATGCCCTAGACACGTGGCGACCTCTAAGGATTGCCTTGGGAAGGGGCATGATTGCATGCGTTAATTGGCATGCGGGCCTGTCCCGCATGCTTCTGGCGATGCTTATCCGCTGGGGTCGGTCCTCGGGTCTCCCGCCGTTCAGGTCGGCCTTGTCGTAATCCTGAGTCAGAGCGTTTTTATCTTCGATCTGCTCGGCCCTCCTGATCGTTTATCGGGTCGGCTTTGACGTCTCTGCCCGGTCCTGTTTTTAACGAGCCCGAGAGAAAATCGGGTTCGTACCCGGTCCGGCTTGTTGTTCTGCTCGGCCGGTTCAGCTGCTTGGAGTGCTTACGTGAATTCCAAGATGGATGGGCTATCAACAAAGTAGAAGATATTAGTTGTCACATATCAGAACAGGGTTTTATATCAAATAGGTTACCCAACTTTGTGTTTTTGTGCACCTAAGTTACCCAACTATTTTTTTGTGCAAATGGGTTACTAGACTATCATTACCGGGTATAATAGTGACCCAACTATCAAAAACTTGTTATAACCGGTTGATTGCGATGCTGGCAGCTGACTTTTATTTTTTTAAACAAAAAACATTTTTATTAATACATTAATAATCCCAATAATTAAATTAAAAATATAAACATATTTTATTTTTTTATATAAATATATGATAATTTAATATATATATATATATATATATATATATATAAATCTGGAATAAAATTTTTTATTGAAAATTTATTTTTCTAAAAATCTGGAATAAAAATTTAAATAAAAATTTTCGAATTTTATTTTATATTTTCGACCTAATTTTATTTTTTATTTTCGAACTTTAAATAAAAAAAATTTATTTTTATTTTTTATTTTCGAAATTTAAATAATTTTTTTTATTTTTATTTTTTATTTTCGAACTAATTTATTTTTTATTTTCGAATTTTAAATAAAATTTTTTGATTTTTATTTTTATTTCGAAATTTAAATAAAAATTTTCGATTTTTAGTTTTTATTTTCGAACTAATTTTATTTTTTATTTTCGAAATTTAAATAAAATTTTTTGATTTTTATTTTTTATTTTCGAACTAATTTTATTTTTTATTTTCGAACTTTAAATAAAAATTTTTGATTTTTATTTTTTATTTTTGAAATTTAAATAAAAAAATTCGATTTTTATTTTTTATTTTCGAACTAATTTGAATGGGGCCCACAAAAATCTGACGTGGATAAAGTATTACCTACAGCTCCCGGTTACCAGTCATTGGGGTAATCTGAATGAACATGTTTCTGGTTTTGAGTAACCTACATGTCAAACATGTATAGTCTAGTAACCCATTTGCACAAAAAAATAGTTGGGTAACTTAGGTGCACAAAAACGCAAAGTTGGGTAACCTATTTGATATAAAATCCTATCAGAACATGAGGAGATTCCAGAGGTGTTGTGAATGTTTAAACCAAATATCTGAATATAAGAATGTTACTCCATCCCACTTTAAGAGTCCTATTTCAAGAAATGAGTTTGTCCCAATCAATGTTTTAAAAAGCGATAGCGTTGGCAATAGCGTTTTGGTTCCGTTAACGCATGGTGCAAATAGCATAGTGTATAGCGTAAGCTATTTGGAACTCCAAAAGCGAAATAACTAAAAAAAATTTAAAATAATAATATATTAAAGATATTAATAAATTACATATATTCATTAATATTAGTATTATTACATAGTATTTACTATTTACAATATATTTATTTATAATAGGAAATACTAATTTTTGAATAAAAAATAGTACATTAGAAAGCGCATCGGATGGAGAAAATGGCTTATGTCAAGTGATGGAGAAGAGCAGCAGGTAGTTTTTTTTTTAAATGGTGTAGCTCAAACCTCAATCAAATTTCAGATTTTTAACTTATTTAGGTCAAACAAATTTGGCCCAGAAAGCGTCCGCTATTCTTCAATAGTGCAAATAGCGTATGCTAAATCAAAAATAGCATACCACGTCATCTTTTGCGAACGCTTTTCATTCCTTTTGCTATTTCAGCAGCAGTTAGCTGCGTTTTTTTCAGGTTGCGTGCGATAGCGCGCTATGTTGCACGCAATTTGGCGGTTTTTAAAACACTGGTCCCAATAGAAGAGTCATATTTTTATTTTTCAACATTCCTTGCCTTTACTTTTATGAATATGTAATGTACGGTCCAAAATTGTTTCCCGACTAAATTAGTAAGTATATAAATGGAAGATATCTCCCCTATATACTAATACAGAATACGTTGAGCCTATGTGGAAGTCGGCTGCCACATGTCTTTTGTTGGTGCTTCGGGTCCTTATGTGTCAACTTCTCATGCTTCAGCTGACACATAATCAATTACTGACCTAATCATCATTGCATTAATTACATTATAATTATACCTCAAATAACTCATACCTACCTTATTAATTTTTACGAATTAAGGAATATGAATTATGAATAAATAAGAATTGATTATATTTACAAAAATATTTCATATTTTCATTAATTAAAAATATAAATCCCAAACAAAGAGAAATTTAATATAGTAGTGTGCGCAATATATTAAAAACTTAAACCTAAAATCTCGCGGAAATATTATATATTCCACCAATTAATTAATTTATATTAGTTAGTCACTATAATTAGGTATATTAATAAAAAAAATATCAACTGAAATGAAAGATGTTCCCGTATTGAAAAAGAAGTGTTGAATATATATAATTAAAAAGGTACTTGAAGTCCTAATCAATTAAATAAATCGAAATAATCTTATTAAAAAATATTATTGAAAGTGTAGAAACAAAAGTTTTAATTATTATTTATAAATAAATTAAAACTATGGAATAAATCAATTAGTCTATTTTAGTTTTAAATTTTATTTAATTAATATAAAATAATAAAATAAATGAAAAATTTATATTTAATAAATTATATAATTACTGATTTTAAGAATTTTTAAAGAGATATTTCAAATATATAAGTAATTAAATTTAATAATATACTAATTTGTAGATCTTTGTACAAAGAGAATTTCAGAAAATAAAAATTGATAGTTTTAAGTGATTTTTAATTTTTTTTGTTTTAAATTTATCTACTTTTAAAATCAACTATATATTTTTAAAAGTTTTGGATTTGCTTTTGTATTTTAAATTATATCCAAATAATTTATGTAATTTTTTTCAAATATAAAGATTAAATTATCTCTTTTTTGGCCATATACAGAAACCATTAAATACTTAACGATTTAGATCATTTTGGCAAAACAAAGGACCAAAAAAAACGTGGAACTAGAATTTCATCAAATACTGTTTAACACAATTACATATTAATTGAAGTTTTTTCTAATACGAGTTTCTGAAATTACTAAAAGTGTCCAACTATTTATGTGTTCTCTTGAATGTAAATTGTGCCAACTTTAATACTTCTATATATTAGGTTAAATGTTTGAAAATAATATCATATAAAAATGATATAAAGTTTCAAGTGAACCAAATGTTACTTAAGTTTTTTGTAATACAAGTTTCACAAATTACTAAAAATACTCTAATTATTTTTCTCTTCTTTTGAATGTAAAATTTCTTGAATTTAGTACTCTTAATTATGAAGTTCAATGCCTTAAAAGTACCCTATAACTTAACTTTTTCTGGCTCATTTTATATTACAAACAAAATTGGGCATTTTTTTAACTTTTAAAAAATGGAGAATTTTAATTAGGCTATGATGTGGATGTAGTTTTCTTAGTTAACCCCGCGATTAGTATATTTACAATAAGTCATACAAGTAATTCACTTATATATATATACTACGATGCTGCTGCTTCTTTTTTGTTTTTTTGGCAAATTGGGAAGTACTTAATTTTAAGTTATAAGTCATAATCTCTTTACTTTGTAATTCCAAAATCTATTTTAAAATGAATATACATATAGTTTCATTTCAACCAAACGAGATTTTTTGTAATACAAGTTTCAGAAATGAATAAAAGTACTTCAACTCTTTTTCTATTTTTTAATGTAAAATTGGTAGACTTTAATACTCTTAAATATAAAGCTAAATGTTTGAAAAAATATCATATATGCATAAATATGCCATTTCACTTCAATCAAATCAATTAAGTTTTTTATTTTGTAAATTTTAAAATTTTAAGGTCGTTTTTAATTAGGACAAAATTCTGATGTATATTTTTTAACTTATCCAAGTTATATTGTTGAACTTCTTGGTAACTTTAAGGCTAAGACTTGAATGTAGTTTTCTAAATTAACAGCTATATTTATAATAGGCCATACAAGTAATTAAATTCTATATATTACCGTTATGTTTTTTATTGCAATTTGAGAAGTGCTTAATTTTAAGCTATAAGTCAAAATCTCTTGTGTATTTCCAAAAGCTTTTTTATTTTAAATATTACTAGAATTATCCTTGCCATAATTATTTAGTATAATTGTACATATGAAGTTGTACCAAAGGACAATGCATATATTGGTTATTCAAGTATAAGCTCTTCTTCACTTGAGCATCATTGCAAACTCATAATTATGAGATTAATTGTTGGACAAACAATGTCATCTCATCATCTACAAGAAATTAAGGACTTTTCCGAATGAATCTTCAAAATTGTAAATGGTGAGCTGAGTGAAGAAGTCGATAGAGAAATCTTGATTGATATTCTTGATATCTACTAATTCGGAATGCCGAAGATCATATTGCAGCCATTGTTGAAAGTACTATCACTCACTTAAAAGTAACTTTCCATAAAATAATTTTTTGAAGAAAGAGCAACCATGGCGCCAACAAACGACGTTGTGGAGATAGTAAACGATTACGTGATGTCTATAATTTCAAAAGATAAGCGGATATATCACGTTGTGGAGATAGTAAACGATTACGTGATGTCTATAATTTCAAAAGACAAACAAATATATCACGGTTCTGATAGTATATGCAAATGTTCTGCCCTCTAAAAGTCAAAATCAAGTATATCCAATGAATTTTTTTGAATAGTATCAAGTGTTCTCGAATTCCAAATCACATCTTAAAATCGTAAGTTAGAGTTTCAATTATGCTAATTCAAAATATGGATCAATCATCATAATTATGCAATATCACATCATTAATAATTATCCAAACCCGTAACCATATTATTGAACAAAAAAATTTGGGGAATAATTTTGAGAGTAAAGTATTTATTCCACAATTGATATTAAGCCCCTTATTACCATTTAAATTTCAAATACGCCAGTTCCTACTTATTATGAGCTTTACAATGACTATATTTAAGAGTCAAGGTCAAACGCTTTCTCATATCGGTATGTATCTTGCAAGACCCGTATTCGGTCATGGCTAGCTTTATGTAGCCATATCAAGAGTGAAGATCAAAATTTTTTCTTGCGATGGGAATGATATAATCATAAACAGAACAAATAGTGTAGTTTATAAATAAGTATTATGAAATTTATATTGAACGGTTTATATATTATATATTTACATAAATGTTCTTTTTTGTGTTCACGTGTAACTACACGGGTGTTATACTAGTTAGAATAGAAAACTTATTTTAGTATTGATACGGTAGGGTATTATGGTCGCAAGATGTATGGAAAAAATTTATGTGAGAGCAAGTTCACAAGGTTAACATTTCCCATCATAAGATTGACGTGGCAAGATTTATATTGTCAAGTAAAAAATTTAAAGTTATTGAAAGAACTTTCTTCTTATTTTAGTTCTTGATATCTCGGCGACTTTGCGCCTGGCTAACGCATGGCTTGGTCTTTATAATTTAAGTCTTTGTCCTTTTCAGGTAACGAGGATGCTCGGGTGGACAACAAAGCTATTGTGCTCAGATGTTGCATCCTCTAATTAGCCACGAGTATAGCACTCTGCAAGTACATATATAAAATATAGAATTCCATAATATATATATATAGATTTAGGATCATATGAGAATGGTTTTTATGTTGTGAATTGAAAATAAATCTGAATCATTGATGTGTGTGATGTACGGTCCAGATTGACTTATGCATGCAATATATGCATTTCATGCATCAAACTTGTCATGCATAAAAACTGCATTATATGCATCAAAATATCGATGCACTAAAATATTACATTCTATGCATATGTTTTTGTGAGAATAAATCTAGGCCATCCATTTAATCAAGAGCTATGGATCAAATTCATTCTTATTTCTTAACTTAAGTATCATTCTCACCGGAACCCACTTATATATATATATTGGCTTTAGGATTATATTTGGTTTGCATCGAAGAAAATGATAACCTAATTCCGCATTATTATACATGGGATGGGATATCTCCTTTTACCGAATTTCTTACAATAATTTGTACCTAGGAGACTAGTTTTCATGTTTGTTTTGTTTTCACAAATATTCGTGTATGTTGCAAATAGATGCTCAGCTAAACTAAAAGGTAGGGTTCACATATTTTTTTTGAACAAAGAAAAAGCAGTTTATTGAAATTGAAAGATAAGGCATGAAGCATGCCATCATCAAGAGTTTACAAACAGAAGATAAGGCAACACCCCATCCATCAACAGATACAAACACAACAAGTCACTCAAGCGGGTTACTGCACCAGACTCTAAACCTCTTACTCAGACCATCACTGGCTCTATTGCTCTCAACCCAACTCCATGTATGCGACTTAATTTCCCCAAGAACTTTGTCAAGTTTTCACTCCACATCCACATTATTAAAAACTACATCATTTCTCGACCTCCACAAAGTCCAGACAGTACAAACCCACACTGATGCTAAATTCTTTTACCTATAAGGTATGGTTCACATATATTAATTGAACATAAGGTATAGGGCGGATTAACCCAGAAATAGAAGTGGAAACAAAAAAATTACCTAAAACACACATTCGATTTTTTGATCCAAACTCACTTTACACATAAATTTAGTTATACTATTTTTGTGAAGTTCCAATTATACTCTCAAATTTATTTAGTGGTAGATTAAAGTATTGAACTTCCTACTGCACACCGCCACCTAGACCTGGACAATGGGCGGGCTGGGGCAAGTGCGGGCCGGTTTGAGCAAATGCAGATCGGGACCGGCCCATGAAAGAACTGGGCTTGGACGCTTCAGGAACGGTTTAGGCCGGTTCATTATATTACTGTTTTTTTTTTTTTTTTGCTCAAAATTATATTGAAATAATACTATTTTAAATATTATATTACTTCGTTTTATTATATTAGATACATATTTAAAATATATTATAAAATAATGAAAAATAGCTGAGTTGGACCAATTTTGGGTGGAGCTGGTTCATGGGCTGGCTTCGGCTGGATTGTGGGCTGGGCTTGTGGTGGTTCATACAAAGGCTTCCTGATTCATATTCTGACTTCATTATGAATTATTCTGACAAGGAGACTTTCTTCAATCTTCTCTTATATTCCCTCCTCGACTGGAGGGAAGCTCCCCGGGGGATTCTGCATATCCCGGCAGGGAATTGAAGTTGAAGAATGTGTTGCATTTGGTTTAGGGCGTGGTCCTTGTCAACCATGGGTTTTAAGACTGTTCCTTGGTAGAGGTTATATGGAAAATGAATGTAAGAATTATCGCCATGCGTGATGCAACAGTGGCGGATCCAGGATTTTTTAAGATTGGGGGCACAATTTTTATTACCGTAATAAAAAATCAATAATGAAGTACAATATCATTATAAAGGTGAAACAAATTATGTTTTACAATTATTCTCTACGAAATTTCATCTTTTGAAAGCGATTCATTACATCTTCATTCGTAACATCAGCAAGTCCTTTTTCAACGGTACAAATTACACAACCGTTCAAATAGTCTTTAGAAATTCTGCCTTATTTCATCTCTTTGATTAGGGTGATACACTAAAATTCTTTTCCTTTCGATCCCAAGGAAGATCATCCAAGTCAATTTTCGTAGGCATCAAAAGAGTAGAACTAGGTTGAGAAATATTATCTGCACTTGAAAATCTGGGTGTCGATATTTTTCTTTTTAAAAATCTTTCCATTCTTTCAACAAACCCTAAAAATTAAAATCAACAATAAATAAATTAATTTTATACATACTCTAACTAGTGATATATATATATATATACTTTTTTTTTCACTGGGGGCATGTCCCCCCCATAAAATGTGAATGGATCCGCCCCTGGATGGCAAGTTTCCATTTTTGTTATATGCTTGAGTGCATTAGTGCATTTCCTTTCGGCATATATTAATTTAGAACATGTTAATATGAATGCTATAAAAAAATTGGTAAAGATAGAGTTAAATAACTTTCTCGGAATTAAAATTAAAGCGAATATAAAATTTGTGTAGTCAATATAACCAAGTTATAGTTTTCTTTGGTAGAATGAACACTCACTCTAGATAATGTAAGACAATAAAGTGAAGATTCTGCAACCTTAATTATAGGAATTTATCCTTAATTCAGCATGTCAATCCTATAAGTTTCTAGAAGTCAAATCAGAATAATATAGCGTTAATTTCAGCACTTACTAGCTTAATGGAAGGGATTTTGTCTGTCAATAATTGTCTGGATGTTTCTAGACGTATTTCTTATTTTTGTAAGTCCTGGCCAGCAGCCTATATAAGGGACAACTCTCATTGTTAAAAAAATCAACGAGTGATATATAATAAAATCTCTTTCTTCTTTGTTTATTTCAGTTTCTTAGAGTTTTAGGTTGTATCAGCCTATCACTCAAGTTTTATACACATTTAGGATTGTCGCAATTCTAAATTATTCATACTTCAGTTGTTTCACCGCTTTCAAGTGGCATCAGAGTGCAACTGGACGATGGAAGCTTCTGAAGACTCAACTCCAGGTGTCATGAAAGCGATGCTGGACTTGCAGAAGGAGACTCTAAGGGTTCTCCAAGGTTTACAGGCCTCTTTTGAAGTTTTGCGGGCTGACTTTCAAAAATCAGTTTTACATACTGATGATGTTCCTCGGAATCATGCCCATCCACCCCCATATCCACCGCCAATATATCCTCTGCCAAACAATGGCCGAAATTAGACCTGGCAATTCGTTCATGTCGTGTATTTTCGTGTCGTGTACTTTCGTGTTTCGTGTACCAAAAGTTCAAACCCATACACGACACTAAATGAATTCGTGTCATGTCGTGTCGTGTACCGCGTAAATTCGTGTCGTTTCGTGTCGTGTTTTCGTGTCAGGCACATAATATAAATATAAATATTAAAATATTATAAAAATAATAATTTTAATATTATAATATTATTTTTATAGGTTTTAGTAGACGAAATGAAACGAATGGCAACGAAAACACGAATGTTTACATGAAATTTATGAAAATTCACATTATATTTTCAAATTTTAAAGTTTAGTATAAACAGAATTCATAAAATATATATTTTTATTAAATCAAACATAAAATATTATATATATATATATTTATTTATTTATTTATTTATTTCGTGTACCTCGTGTCGTGTCGTGTACCCAAAGGGTAAACACAAAACCGACACTAAATCTCGGTCGTGTACTTTCGTGTTCGTGTATTTTCGTATCGTGTACTCAAAATGCAAACCCAAACACTAAATTTTCGTGTCGTTTTCGTGTCGTGTGGTAAAATGCCGGGTCTAGCCGAAATCAGCCCCCGCCAAAACCCAGAAACTCTTGTTCAACATGAATTTGTTGACGGTAGCGAAGATGAATTTGAAATGGCTGAAAACATGGGCATGCGGCCTCAAAATATGAAGAATTTTAATAACAGGCCTAATTTTGGTCGTGCTGGAGGCAACTTTGAGTCTCAGCTAAAGATGGATCTTCCCGTATTCAACGATCAATTACACATTGAAGAATTTCTGGATTGGCTTCACGAAGTGGATAGGTTCTTTGACTATATGGAGATTCCTGAAGACAAAAAGGTGAAATTGGTGGCCTACAAGTTGAAAGGTGGAGCTTCGGCATGGTGGGTGCAAGAGCAGATGTCAAGGGTTCGCATGGGGAAAACACCAATAAGATCCTAGAAGCGGATGAAACAACTTCTGAAAGGTAACTTTTTGCTTCGAGACTATGATCAGATTTTGTTTCAGCAGTATCAAAATTGTCAACAAGGAAGCCGTTCCGTACGAGAATATTCAACAGAATTCTTTAGATTGTCTACCCGAAATAACCTTTTTGAAACTGAATCTCAAAGGGCAGCAAGGTTTATTGGTGGATTAAAACCGAACATCCAAGATAAAATAGGTATTCAAGATGTATGGGATCTTAGTGAGGCCATTCGACTTGCAACTAAGGCTGAAACTCAATGTGAGAGAATTTCTGGTCGAGGACAGCAGCCTTACAAACAGTATTTTGGTGAATCCTCGAGAGGAAGCAACAATCAAATCAAAGGAAAAGAAGAAACTAGTGGCGGAAAACAAATTGAAACATCTAACGGGTTGGGAAGAGGTCGTTCGCCAGGCAACAACATGACGCAAAAGGATTCAAACCACCAGGGACCTTTAGGACGACCAAATGAGAAGAAAAATCAGCCCCGCAATTCCTATTCCTACCCAACTCAAGACAAGTGCTACCGATGTGGCGCAAGCGGACATAGATCCAACACTTGTCCTCAACCACGTACTAGAGGAGTTAATATAGTCAACCAAGAACCCACTTCAGAAGGAGAACAGCCATATACAGATGGTTTCGAGGAAGAGAATCAGCAGTATGACACTGATGACGAAAATGTTGAATATGCATTTGCTGACGAAGGGAGGAGGTTTAATATGATTCGTCATATGTTGCAAACTACAAAACATCCACTCCAAAACTTGCAGCGTTGTAAGATGTTCAAAACCACATGTAAGGTTGGAGACTTCGTTTGTGATCTTGTTGTTAATAGTGGGTGCGAAGAAAATGTTGTGGCAAAAGTAGTGGTGGATAAATTAAAGCTGCCAACTACAACCCACCCAAAGCCCTACCTAGCTGGTTGGATTTCAAATGGCCATCAACAGGAAGTAAAACAACAATGCAAAATCTCATTTTCCGTTGGTGGTGTTTATTTTGATGAGCTCATATTCGATGTCATTGACATGGATGTTAGTCACCTCATTCTCGGGAGGCCATGGCAGTATGATTATCAAGTTTTGCATAAAGGTAAAGACAACTTTTACATTTTTCAGAAAGATGGAAAGAAGATTGTTCTTGTTCCTCTAAACGTGAAAGAGCGTCCTAGGCTCTCTAAACCAAATGAGCGATCAATTTTAATCACCAAGAAAATTCTTGAAGAGGTAGAAGAAGACCACAAACTATTTGCTCTAGTTAGCAAAGGTGACGGTCCCCCGCCTACGGCAATTCCAGAAGCATTAAGTGTAACACCCCCAATCCGCTCAGGGATATTACACGCCGTAGACCCTCTCCTCGAAGATCTACCAGGCTGGTAACAACATTTAACATCTCGACAATGCCTTCAAGGCTAAATGACTCAGTAGACCGATTTGGTCTTTCAATAAAAATATACAACTCAATCACAACATATACCCACGCAGGGGTCAAAATACAATAAACTCCCGTACAACGGGGAAAAGATACTGCAGCGGAAAAGAAAATACAACTAGACCAATACAACATCAACGGATCCTCGTGTGATTATTATCGTTCATCTTTCATCATCCTTCGTGTCGACCCTGTGTTATGCTCCAAAACCTGAATGCAAAAATAGACATCCACCCCCCGAATACTCAGGGGTTAGCAAAACTCCACTGTTTTGCTAGTGCAAATACAAAGTGCAAATACGAGCCATACAATTCACATTCCACGAATAACAATAACCAGGAATCCTCAAAGATCCAAACGAAACGAAAAGTACTTCTCGAGGCAAGGGTTTGAGAAAACCTTTAAAAATCGAAATACCATAAATCAATGGAAATAATTTATAAGACGGTTTAGAATGCCATCGAGAGTTTTAATAGAAAACCATTTAGGATTATCAAATCCTACTTTTCAAAATCCACAAGACAAAAGGGGTCACCGCCCAAATCTTTACTTTCCGAAAATGACATTTACCAACCCGTTGGGATTTTAGCCCCAAATCCATAAAACGACTTTTACAAAACCATTGGGATTTTAGCCCCAAATCTCATCAACTCACAAGACACAAGAACGACCACAAGGTTCGTCTCCCAACATCAAAATCCACAAATAAAGGATTTAAAACAAACAATAAAATACTCTTGTGCCATCCTAGCCAAGTAAGCCAAACGAACAACTTACCTCTTACACACTTAGTCGATGCATGCAATCATGAAAACCGTTCAAAAGCGCTCATTTCCTAAATGCCATAAATAAGTCACATTTGTAAAATGCACCACAATTAACCGTCGATCCACACCTCCGTGGACCCCTACCGAGACCCCGTCGGATCTAACCCGTAGTGGTTAAAAGCAAAGCTCGTCGATCCACACCTCCGTGGACCCCTACCGAGACCCCGTCGGATCTAACCCGTAGTGAGCATACACACACACACGTTACTCATGCAATACTAACATGCTAAGAATGTAAGTTCATTAAGAATACTCACTAGAGATGGCCATTAACTCGACACCATTATCAAACTCTTCAAAAATAAATAACAAGATTAAATACGGAATACACGATTCCATAACTTAAACAATAGGAGTATCATCATAAAATCCTTCAACGTTCAAAATAACCAAATCATAATCAATTCTCAAAACACCGTTCACAAATCACACTCGTTTTGAAAGAAAGCCTTTAACGAGGCCAAACCGAAATCCTTTGAAACTTCGTTTCAAACAACCAAACAAACACACTAATACGATCACCGATCATCATATCCACAAAATAAGAAAAGTATGGGCAAGGTACTTGCCTCGATATCACAATCGCAACGAGACGACGGATAGGACGCGGTCGAATAGCCCCGAACCCCGAACAATATCAAGAACGCGATAGCACCACGAGTATTACGAGAATAACACCACACGAATCATCAATCACCAAACGGAATTCAACATCGGAATCCTCGGACACCTATAAACCTCCGGAAGTAACAATAACACATGGTTACGACGAGAATCAAGGCCAAAACAACGGAAATCCCAACAAACTATCGAAGGGAAACTCATTGGGACATTTAATCGAACACTAAATGTTCAATAATTCCCAAGAACACTCGAATCGTCGATCGAGTTAAACAAACTTGATATATGGATATACAACCTATAGAACATGATTAATAACATCATACTACACCAATCGATGTATCAAAATCGGATTAGAAACGAAATCAAGAACAATTTCTCCAAAAAGTCAACTTGAAGGATAATCAAGAAATATACCTTGATTTGGATGAAGGATTCAAGTAGAGGTCGAAAATCTACAACAAGACTTGAGGTAGATGATCTCTACAAGTTTTGGAGCACTCAAATCGCCCAAGAATCGCCCACAATCGCCTAAGATGAAGGAGGAAGAAGAGAGGAGAAAAAATGAAGTTTTTCTCCTCGCAAATCTGCTAAAAAACGCAGAAAAAGCCCGTGTGCCGCGGCACAGGACAAGTGTTCCGCGGCCCGGGGCCACCAAAAACGCCCAGGAATCAGCTTAGTGCCGCGGCACAGTCTGAGTGTGCCGCGGCACACGGTACAGCCACCTTCAACACCAAAAAGGCACACCGTGCAGTCTTCGCTATTTCGACCATAACTCCTTCGTATGGACTCCGATTGACTCACCGTTTGACCCATTGGAAAGATAACTTGATTCTCTATAATGTTGCAAAGATTCAGAATTTTTGGAGTTTCCAAGAATTAATGGTGACTTTACAAAGTCGAACTCCCACGTGAAAAAGTCGATTAAGGACACGGAACTCAACAAAACTACACCGAAACGAACTCGGATGACAAAAAGTGCAGAATTAATCATTCTCGGAATGACGAAACGGTCAGGAGTGAGTTGTCAAAACGAACTTCCGCCGAAAAAAGAAAATTACCGAAATTCGAAATTGCGGATATTACATTCTACCCTCCTTAAAAGAAGTTTCGTCCCGAAACTTAAAACAAGTAGGGGGGAGCAATATACCCGCCAGGAAAACTCGACGAGATACACAAAAATAGAAAACTCGCGCCCAACGGCGAAACGCTGCAAGAAATGCAAAGAGACATACGGCGTGAAAACACGCTCCACGACGACCAACACAATGTCGCCGTTAGGGATACAATAAAACCAACAAATTACAAGCGTCATCAAACGGATAATATAGCCAAGTCAATTATCCGACAATCACAAAACACAACGAACGAAAGTCAGTATGATTGGCCAACCCAACGGTACATCAATCGAAACGCGAGCCAATCGCTGAACTAATACGGAATTCCACCGCCCAAGGGTTGGAAGATCGAAAACGAGACTAATTTCCCAAACTTAAGGGAATTAGGAATGAGCCTGAATGCTCAACGATCACGAAACGAGGACAAAAACCGAACAAACAAACGACCGAACCACAACGGTCGAGACAACAAAAAGCGAACAATCATGTTCGAATCACGAAGAACAATAAAATTCAAACAACAACTCCAAGGTTCACGTCTCGACTCGAGACAATATATGATCCGGTGAAAACAACAACGTATGCATTCACATAAGATCCACATGAAAGGGAATAGAAATTGAAAAGTCACAACGACAAACGAGTTATTCCGAAATGATGCCACACTCGTTCGATAAACAAAAACAAGGGGCAGGACAAGCTCAGAAATGTCAACGAACATAAATGAGTCGACAAAGTATAATATACAGAAGTTCAAAATCCGATCCCTTCGAATAAAAGGACTAGTAGAACCAAATGATGTTACTCCCGAACAAGGTTCACAAGAATCGAACCGAACTCGAAAAAAGTCACATCGATAACCAGATCGGCCCACAACAAGATCACAGCTCGTTCGAACGATGAAACCGAAATACAGAACTTGTTCATATAGTGTCAACGAACATGAGAGAATCGATAGTGTGGAGATAGAGAAATTACAGAAGTCAAAATAGTACGGGCATTACCTCCGACCTCGTCCACGAAATTCACAAAACAGGAGCAAGGTAACAAGACATTAAACAACCGACACATAACGGAACGATCACCGATGCACACGGCCATACCAACCCAAGCTCTAACAGCTCGCACATGCGCGACAACGCAGAAATCACCACGAGGCGACAATATTCAACACCAACATCCCACCTCTCACAAGGGGCTAACACAACAAATGTGTGGAAAACGACTCAACGCTCACACCGCCAAATCGGTCATACTCGGGAGCAAACATCAAAATGACAACGCGAACATCACACATACATACCCAGCCCTCAAACGGAAATGGATAGGTTTTAAAAACGAAAACCTCATTTTGAAAATAATTTAGAAGAACACCGATTGATCTTGAGTATCATCTTTCAAAAAAAAGTACAAACGTGAAACATCGTTATCGAGACATTGGAGAACCATTTCGCATTTGATAAGAATGAAGATACTTTCTCTTAATGAAAACTTTCAAAATATTCGACCCTCGGGTCTAAATAAAAGTGTTTCTAAAACATTGAAAATATCTCAAAACATTTTGGTCCTCGAGGCAGAAAAATTTTGAAATATATTGTGGCACCTGGATGTACCACAAGAAAATAACTCATTTGAAAAAAATATGTCTTGAAATTTATTTCTAAGATACTCAAGTTTTCGAAAATAATTCAATGCCAAAAAGGACGATGCCAAAAAGGCTAGAATGCCCAAAAATTTCAGGTAGTCACACGGAACATCATAGCGCTGTGGGTCCCGCGTCGGAACCCCAGGCTAAAAACCATTTACAAAAATGCCAAAAGGTGATGTGTAATATTTCAAAAACTCACGAAAGCCATTTACAAAATACTAAATACCGTCACAAGAATTTCGCCAAAGCGATCAAGGCCATAATGCCAAAAACTCGGTTAAGGGAAGCGGTTATCGAAATAAAACTCGGTCGGTAAAATACCGAAAGTCATTACAAAAGAACTCACGCAGCGGATAAAAGAAATACAGTTCAACATGCACAATCCAGCAACACTACTCCTCATAAGAATAAAATTTTAGAGTCAAATAACCACATTCAGAACAAAACCACTTGCCCCATTCGGGGCCTCTAAAGACCCTCCCGCACTGGCTAGTGAGCAAGTCGAACGTGTATAAGCACAAAGCTTCCACAAGAGAACTTGTAAAACGTGCAAATCGATTCGAAAATCATCAACCACGGACAAAAGCAACAATAAAAAGACATCACAAGCGACGACACTCCTCGTATAAATCAAATACGAGAGTCGACTAAATACATATCGTGAAATCAAAATCCACATAAGGATTCCATCACTTAACAAATAATCATAAAAATAGCTCGTGTCACACGAGGCACAACACAAAGAAGGGAGACTTACTTCCACAGGTCGCACGAAGATGAGGATCGCCCCACGATACTAATCCCGACAAACAAACTCAAACGACGCGTCGCGACACGACTCAGTCAGATAAAATCCGACGAAACAAGACTCAAACAACACGACTTGACCCGACAGCCTAGGTTTCCTCAACCTAAGCTCTGATACCATTTATGTAACACCCCGATCCTCGGGGATATTACACGCCGTAGACCCTCTCCTCGAAGATCTACCAGTGGTAACAACATTTAACATCTCGACAATGCCTTCAAGGCTAAATGACTCGATGACCGATTTGGTCTTTCAATAAAAATATACAACTCAATTACAACATATACCCACGCAGGGTCAAAATCTGATAAACTCCGTCTGACGGGGAAAAGATCTTGCGGCGGAAAAGAAAATACAACTAGACCAATACAACATCAACGGATCCTCGTGTGATTAGTATCGTTCATCTTTCATCATCCTTCGTGTCGACCACTCGTGTTATGCTCCAAAACCCGAATGCAAAATAGACATCCACCCCGAATACTGGGGTTAGCAAACTCCACCGTTTTGCTAGTGCAAATACAAAGTGCAAATACGAGCCATACAATTCACATTCCACGAATAACAATAACCAGAATCCTCAAAGATCCAAACGAAACGAAAAGTACTTCTCTAGGCAAGGGTTTGAGAAAACCTTTAAAAATCAAAATACCATAAATCAATGGAAATAATTTATAAGACGGTTTAGAATGCCATCGAGAGTTTTAATAGAAAACCATTTAGGATTATCAAATCCTACTTTTCAAAATCCACAAGACAAAAGGGGTCACCGCCCCAAATCTTTACTTTCCGAAAATGACATTTACCAACCGTTGGGATTTTAGCCCCAAATCCATAAAACGACTTTTACAAAACCATTGGGATTTTAGCCCCAAATCTCATCAACTCACAGTACACAAGAACGACCACAAGGTTCGTCTCCCAACATCAAAATCCACAAATAAAGGATTTAAAACAAACAACAAAATACTCTTGTGCCATCCTAGCCAAGTAAGCCAAACGAACAACTTACCTCTTACACACTTAGTCGATGCATGCAATCATGAAAACCGTTCAAAAGAGCTCATTTCCGGAAATGCCATAAATAAGTCACATTTGTAAAATGCACCACAATTAACCGTCGATCCACACCTCCGTGGACCCCTACCGAGACCCCGTCGGATCTAACCCGTAGTGGTTAAAAGCAAAGCTCGTCGATCCACACCTCCGTGGACCCCTAGCGAGACCCCGTCGGATCTAACCCGTAGTGAGCATACACACACACACACGTTACTCATGCAATACTAACATGCTAAGAATGTAAGTTCATTAAGAATACTCACTAGAGATGGCCATTAACTCGACACCATTATCAAACTCTTCAAAAATAAATAACAAGATTAAATACGGAATACACGATTCCATAACTTAAACAATAGGAGTATCATCATAAAATCCTTCAACGTTCAAAATAACCAAATCATAATCAATTCTCAAAACACCGTTCACAAATCACACTCGTTTTGAAAGAAAGCCTTTAACGAGGCCAAACCGAAATCCTTTGAAACTTCGTTTCAAACAACCAAACAAACACACTAATACGATCACCGATCATCATATCCACAAAATAAGAAAAGTATGGGCAAGGTACTTGCCTCGATATCACAATCGCAATGAGACGACGGATAGGACGCGGTCGAATAGCCCCGAACCCCCGAACAATATCAAGAACGCGATAGCACCACGAGTATTACGAGAATAACACCACACGAATCATCAATCACCAAACGGAATTCAACATCGGAATCCTCGGACACCTATAAACCTCCGGAAGTAACAATAACACATGGTTACGACGAGAATCAAGGCCAAAACAACAGAAATCCCAACAAACTATCGAAGGGAAACTCATTGGGACATTTAATCGAACACTAAATGTTCAATAATTCCCAAGAACACTCGAATCGTCGATCGAGTTAAACAAACTTGATATATGGATATACAACCCATAGAACATGATTAATAACATCATACTACACCAATCGATGTATCAAAATCGGATTAGAAACGAAATCAAGAACAATTTCTCCAAAAAGTCAACTTGAAGGATAATCAAGAAATATACCTTGATTTGGATGAAGGATTCAAGTAGAGGTCGAAAATCTACAACAAGACTTGAGGTAGATGATCTCTACAAGTTTTGGAGCACTCAAATCGCCCAAGAATCGCCCACAATCGCCTAAGATGAAGGAGGAAGAAGAGAGGAGAAAAAATGAAGTTTTTCTCCTCGCAAATCTGCTAAAAAACGCAGAAAAAGCCCGTGTGCCGCGGCACAGGACAAGTGTGCCGCGGCCCAGGGCCACCAAAACGCCCAGGAATCAGCTTAGTGCCGCGGCACAGCCTGAGTGTGCCGCGGCACACGGTACAGCCCCCTTCAACACCAAAAAGGCACACCGTGCAGTCTTCGCTATTTCGACCATAACTCCTTCGTTTGGACTCCGATTGACTCACCGTTTGACCCATTGGAAAGATAACTTGATTCTATATAATGTTGCAAAGATTCAGAATTTTTGGAGTTTTCAAGAATTAATGGTGACTTTACAAAGTCGAACTCCCACGTGAAAAAGTCGATTAAGGACACGGAACTCAACAAAACGACACCGAAACGAACTCGGATGACAAAAAGTGCAGAATTAATCATTCTCGGAATGACGAAACGGTCAGGAGTGAGTTGTCAAAACGAACTTCCGCTGAAAAAAGAAAATTACCGAAATTCGAAATTGCGGATATTACATTAAGTCCCCTCATGAAGGAGTATGCTGAACTTTTTCCAGATGAGTTACCTGGTGAGTTACCTCCCATGTGTAACATTCAACATGCTATTGACCTGATTCCAGGAGCAAGTCTTCCAAACCTGCCACATTACCGTATGAGTCCCCAAGAACACTCAATTCTGCAATACCAAGTAGAAGAACTTGTCAAAAATGGAAAGGTTCAACCCAGCATGAGTCCTTGTGCCGTACCAGCCTTGCTTGTACCAAAAAAAGATGGTAGTTGGCGTATGTGTGTTGATAGTCATGCTATCAACAACATTACCATAAAATACAGATTTCCAATTCCCCATCTAGACGACATGCTTGATATGTTGGGAGGAGCTAAACTTTGCAGCAAGATAGATTTAAAGAGTGGTTACCATCAGATACGTATTCGTCCAGGCGACGAGTGGAAGACAGCCTTCAAAACAAAGGAAGGACTATATGAGTGGAAGGTAATGCCTTTTGGACTTTCAAATGCACCTAGCACATTTATGAGGCTTATGCACCAGGTCCTTCAACCGTTTTTGGGTAAGTCGTTGTCATTTATTTCGACGACATTCTTATTTATAGTCGGACACCAGAAGAACATTATAATCATTTACATCAAGTTTTTGATGTTCTGATAAAGAATAAGCTATATGCTAATCTCAAAAAATGCAGTTTCATGACAAATAAGTTAATCTTTCTGGGATATGTTGTGAGTGATGCTGGCATAATGGTCGATGAAGAGAAAGTTAAGGTTATCCAAGAGTGGCCGTCACCAAAATCCATGTCTGAAGTACGTTCTTTTCATGGGTTGGCGACATTTTATAGGCGATTTATACGCAACTTCAGCGCCATAGCAAGTCCCATGACTGATTGTTTGAAGAAGGGACCTTTTGTGTGGACAGATGCAGCGGAAAAGAGCTTTCAATTAATCAAAGAGAAGTTGACAAATGCCCCAATTTTGGTGTTACCATCTTTTGAGAAACTATTTGAAGTACACACAGATGCATCCATTACCGGAATAGGTGCTGTTCTTTCTCAAGAGGGTCGTCCCGTGGCTTTCTACAGTGAAAAACTAAGCGAATCCAGAAAGAATTGGTCCACATATGAGCTAGAATTTTATGCGATTGTGCTAGCACTCAAGTACTGGCAGCATTATCTAGTACAAAGAGAATTTGTACTATATTCCGATCACCAAGCTCTCAAATTCATCAACAATCCAAACAATCAGAAACGGACGCATTCAAGATGGATAGCATTTCTCCAACAATTCACATTTACATTGAAGCATAAGTCTGGACAGCAAAACAAGGTAGCTGATGCCCTTAGTCGACGAGTATATGTCCTACATAGTTTGCACACGGAAGTTATTGGGTTTGACACTTTCAAGGACTTGTATGCTTCTGATTCTGATCTTGCCGAGCACTGGGCTCGCTGTCACAATGGACAGCCTAGTAAGTTTCTCATACACGAGGGATTTATTTTCTTTGGAGCGCGCTTATGCGTACCTAATTGCTCTTTAAGAGAGCAGATTATTAAAGAACTACATGGTGGAGGACTAGCTGGACATTTTGGACGGGACAAGACCGTTAGTTTGGTAGAAGATCGTTATTATTGGCCACATTTAAAAAGGGATGTTGGAAAATTTGTTCAAAGGTGCTATGTATGTCAGACTTCAAAGGGACAAAGACAAAATCTTGGCTTGTATACCCCTTTACCCGTACCAAATTATCCGTGGGAAGATATATCAATGGATTTTGTATTAGGGTTGCCTCGCACACAAAGACAACAAGATTACGTATTCGTGGTAGTGGACGGAGTTCGAGAAGATGGCGCATTTCATTCCATGTCGGAAGATCACGATGCCACCAACATAGCTAATCTGTTCTTCAGAGAAATTGTTCGTTTGCATGGGGTACCTAAATCTATTGTCTCTGATCGAGATACAAAGTTTCTCAGTCACTTTTGGAAAACATTATGGCGATGATTCGGTACTGAATTACAGTATAGCAGTACTTGTCATCCGCAAACAGATGGCCAGACCGAGGTGGTGAATCGAACTTTGGGGAACATAATCAGGTGCCTTTGTAGTGATCGCCCCAAGAAATGGGATTTCTATTTATCTCAAGCAGAATTTGCATATAATAATATGTAAAGTCGTACCACAGGAAAGTCCCCATTTGAAGTCATTTATGGTCATGCTCCACACCATACTTTAGACCTAGTTCCTCTACCCAAAATCCCTGGGTATTCAATTGCAGCTGAACACCTGGCTGATCATATTCAAAAGGTCCAAGTACAAGTCCAGAAGCAAATTGAGATTTCGAATGCCAAGTACAAGGAGCAAGCTGATGTTCACAGGCGAAAGAAGATTTTTAGGGAGGGTGGTGACATAATGATCTATATGCGTAAAGGATGACTACGAGCAGGAAGCCATGGCAAGTTGACACCGAAGAAAATCGGACTATATAAAATTCTCAAGAAAATCAATGACAATGCCTATGTAATTGATATTCCAGACTCTATGGGCATATCAAAAACATTTAATGTAGCAGACATTTACAAATTCTTTCCAGATTGTCCCAATAAACAGGTTCAACTTGAGGACGAGTTCTTTACAAGTGGAGGAGACTAATGTAGGACAATAAAGTGAAGATTCTGGAACCTTAATTATAGGAATTTATCCTTAATTCAGCATGGTAGTCCTAGAAGTTTCTAGAAGTCAAATCAGAATAATATAGCCTTAATTTCAGCACTTACTAGCTTAATGGAAGGGATTTTGTCTGTCAATAATTGTCTGGATGTTTCTAGATGTATTTCTTATTTTTGTAAGTCCTGGCCAGCAGCCTATATAAGGGACAACTCTCATTGTTAAGAAAATCAATGAGTGATATATAATAAAATCTCTTTCTTCTTTGTTTATTTCAGTTTCTTAGAGTTTTAGGTTGTATCAGCCTATCACTCAAGTTTTATACACATTTAGGATTGTCGCAATTCTAAATTATTCATACTTTAGTTGTTTCACCGCGTCACTAGAACTAATTGAGAGGGTGTACATGATATAAAGGCTTATTACTTTTATTGACGATTACACAAGGTTTTTCTACTTAAATTTGTTAAGAAATAAAGATGAACTTGTTGCAGCTTTAAAAAAATATAAAATTGAAGTTGATATTCAACTTGACAATCAAAATAAACTAATTCAGAGTGTTAGAGCTGAGTATCTTATACCATTTGAAGATTTATATATTGGGTGGGGTATAATTCAGCAAACATATCTCTTGTCCAAGGGTCGCAAGGTTATCTTGATGCAATCTTGGACACCACCACGCCCCCCCCCAGTTTATGAAGTCTCGTAAGAGATGGTACTTACGATCTATATGTTGCCTTGCTTTATGGGCTATGGTTCCTTCGAGATTGTGAACCACAATAAAGTGTGATACGCTTAGGCAATCTAAGGACCACATCCAAGTCTATTAAGAAGTTATTGAGCCATAGTGCTTCATTGGGTACTCTTGAGGTCGTCACGTATTTGGCTTTCTTGGTAGAATATGCTATGCATTTCTGCCTGACACTCATCTAACTGATGACTCCACCTGAATCAGTATAACCTAGGCAACATATATTATCTGATTGATAAGTCAGCATATGCTCCTTAGTCATTCTCAGGTATTTGAGTATATGTTTAACAACAATCCAGTGCCCTTGTCCAGTGTTAGACTGATATCTCGCGACCATGCCTACGGCATAACATATACCGGGTCTAGTGCAAATCATAAAATACACGAGGCTTCCCATCGTCGAGGCATAAGGTACCAGATTCATGCCATTCTCAGGTACCTGAGTATATGCTTAACAGCAATCCAGTGCCCTTGTCCAGTTTTAGACTGATATCTCGCTACCATGCCTACATCATAACATATACTGGGTCTAGTGCAAAGCGTAAAATACACGAGGCTTCCCATCGTCGAGGCATAAGGTACCAAATTCATGATATCTATATTATTTTGTGCCTTTAGACACATATGTTTTACAGATGAATTCCATGTCCGTATGGTAAGAAGCCTTTCTTGGAACTTTTTGATGCTAAATCGCTTAAGCACCGTATCGATATAGGATGCCTGTGATAAGCACAAGATCATTTTCTTGCGATCATGAATGATCCTTACGCCAAGGGTGTGACCCGTTTCTCCCAAAATCCTTAATGTCGAACTGCACATACAGCCATGGTCGTATTCTTGATAATTCCTTCACATTGTTTCCAATCATAAGGATATTGTCAACGTACAGTACATGAAGACCAACACATTTCTGTCGTACTTCTTATACACATAACTCTCACTTAGACATTGAACGAACCATAGGGCTGGATGATCTTGTCAAATTGCATGTTCAAATATCTTGATGCTTGCTTAAGTATATAGATGGATCTTTTCAGCTTGCGCACTAAGGGCTCATATTCTTCACTAATGAATCTCTCTGTTTGGCACATATAGATGTCCTTATCCAGATTTCCTTTTAAAAATGCAGTCTTGGCATCCATCTATCAAATCTCCTGTTTCCAAATTTACAATTATGGATATGAGAATCTGGATTAACTTAAGCATGGATACTGGTAAAAAAGTCGCATCATAATCAATCCTCATTTTAGGTATAACCTTTTGTACCAACCATTGAGTAAATATTTCATAGTTTCATACATTTACAAAATCTTGCTAAGCCTATATTTTAAGGTCTCAATTTTCACGTCGGATCCCCTCTTACCCTTGTAGACTCACTTGGTGTCAATGAGTTTTACCCTATTAGATAGTTCTACTAGCTCCGATACTTGATTGAAACCCAAAGATTCCATTTATGATTCCATTGCTGATTTAGAGGAATCAGCATCCTTATCTTGTATTGCATCGTCAGAAATTTAGGGATTCGATTCATCTTTGTCTGGAACAATGTTCGAAGATACTCCCATGCACATAAATCACTCAGGTTGACGAATAACCCTCACACTACGACGCAACATGTCCTAAGTTTGTGTATTAGTGTCGATACGTGATGCATCATAAGTTGTGTTTGTACATTGTTCCTCTGGTCTTAGCATTAAATGATACTCTGTAACCTTAGTCATCATTAATACTATGTTCACACTTCATCCCGCGGCATAGTAAATGCAGTCGTACCTCTGTTTAAATGCACTTAAAGTACCGAATATGTTAGGCATAAACAATTCCTTTAATCATAACAGTAATGCTCTTTGCAACATTGTAATGTATGGAATACCTGTAATAATCCTTGTGTGGATCCGACAACAATAAGTGATGTATCCTTAAAGGATCTTCTGCTGTAATCTTTGTCTCCCTGTTGTGTCCTCCGACCACTGTAACTCTGAAGTTGTAGGATGCTATTCAAGGTTCTGCACTTATCAAATCCCAAGGGATTTATCCTAACAAAAGAAACCAATCGATCTCCAATTGAAAGACACCTTTTATTCTAGCCGGAAAGATTTTTTTTTAAACTTTATCAAGAAGGGGTTTCCAGCATTCAGTTCTTCTACTGTTCGCCCCTATCGTGATTCCCATGTATGAAAAAGGAAACGAACCATACAGACATTTGAGAATCTGAGCGAAACTGGCCAGTTGCTCATTATTTGTATAAAACCCAATCTTTTACCGAAATTAAGACGAAGCCCTGCAACTTCAAAAAGTCTAAAGCTTCCTTCATTGTTCGAGCATTACGTTCATTACGTTCATTAGCTTGTCCCATTACGATAGTACCGTCTGCAAATTTCAGATGTGTGATGCTAATTTTATTCTCCCGACTTCCACTCCGTTAAACAATTACAGTTGGGTAGCTCGTTCCATAAGTATACTAAACCCCTCAACAACAATAAGGAAAATAAAGGGCGTGAGAGGATCACCTTGTTTGAGCCCTTTTTGAAGAGGAAAAAAAAAACGAACGGACTGCCATTAACCAACACTGACATAGACTCTGATGACATAACGTTCTCGTCCAACATATCAATTTATAACAAAAGTTCAACTGCCCACCAATTCATATATTCAATGTTCTTCCATAATATCGAGTCATATACTTTTTCAAAATCAATCTTGAAGAACATACTCATCACCTTCTCTCCTCGATTATTATAATTTCTACTACCTTTAGAAAAATGAGTTTTCCGTTTTGGTTGGAGAAACTTTTACCAGAAAACGAGTTATATAATCCACATTACTTGAGCATATTACTTTATAGTCACAACAAAAAATCTTCTACTCCCTCATAGTGTTTTGAATTATAGACAGACCAACAAAACAATATTCGAGTACCAACAAAACAGTATTTATTGTACTCGAAAATTTTAGATTTTTATCTATAATTTGAAATATAACTGATTTACTGAATTCAAATTTCACATACAATAAAAACTTCACTTAAAAGAGTAAATATGTTTAATCCCACTACAAATAGAGGTGTTATAAATAATTTCCACGCTTTTAACATAGAAATGACTATAAGTTGAGAAAAAAAAATTATGATTATTTTTTCGAGATGGAGTATATTTTTTTGTTTAGTCCAATCATTATTGGCCAAAAATATTATCTATTATATATATAATAGCGTTACGGATTCTAACACTAGATTAATTCTCTCTTCTATGTGGCATTCTCTTAATTTTGGATTCTTATTTATCTAAAACTGAATTCCACATCAATTTAAAATGGTACTTAACTGATGGACAACCTAAATAAATAGAATTCAATATCTTGAATCCCACATCGATTTAAAATAGAACTCCACCAATAGAGAACCTAAATAAATACCGAAGATTCAATGTTATTTTGGGTAATTACTTTATTTCTATTGAAAATTTAATTTGACCAATTATTAGGTTTGTATTAATAGTATTTATATATAAATTTAAATCCCACACTAGTTTTAACAGAGACTCCATCGATTGGATAACCTAAATAAATACTCACAATCAATATGTATCTTTTCATCTCACAATTATGTTACACCACCAGTTAATAGTTTTATATTTATTGAAAAACTTAATTTGATCAATATTTTTGCCTAGACATAACAAATTTACCTAATATTAATTGGGTCAATTTTAATGTTGATGAAATAAATAGTTTTACTTACTTACACACACGCGCGCGCGCGCACACACACACACACACACACACACATATATATATATAATCAATTTGTATTTTACAATCACATTTCCATATGCAATTAATTTGACCAATTATTGAGTTGGCTAAATACTTATTGTTATTTTTATTGAAAATGAATTTTGGCCAATCATTGTTCGCCAAATAAATAATCTTATTTTTTTGATTTTTTTTTATATTATTTAATTTAATTTGTCCAATTTATCAATGTCTAATAATTTGAGCGAATTTAATTTTTTTAAAGTCAAACATAACAACCAAGTATTGTAACAACTTATATATGCTTATGTAGATTTTATAAGTTTCATATATTTGGGTAATTCATTAATATAATCAATATATATTTTACCATCATATTTCTCATCGCCAATTAATTTGACCAATTATCGAGTTTGCTAAATAAATAGTATTATTTTTGTTGAAATATAATTTGGTCAATTATTAAGTTGGCTAAATAAATATTTTTTATTAAAAAATTAATTTGGCTAACTTATTGACGTTTAGCTTAATCTGTGTATCAGCATATAACAATTTGAGCAATTTGATTTTTTTTGAAGTGAGACGTAACAACCAATGATTACAACAACTTAAATTAAATTATTTAGATATTTTAGTAGATTTGGGAAATTAGTCCATATAGCTATACATATTTGCGAGGGGAACATGTGCTAAAATTATTTTTTAATTGAGTTTGAGACGGGTATAGTTATATAAAATCTAAATGAGTTCGAGATGGCTGAACCCTAACTGTATTGTTTCGTGTCTCACTATATGGGTTTGGGATGAAAACGCGTAGTAAATTCACTTTTAAGTCAGATATCGGGCTAGTGGCTCAATCCTCGCGAGTACGGTTATATAAATTATAAACGGGTTCTAGTGGCTCAATCCTTGCCACGTCTTTTTGGTTTTTCGTTGTGTTCTGCCGCGGTGAGGAACTCCGAATGGCTGAAGCTAACTAATAAATATAATTGGCAAGTTTTTTGGATTAATAAATTTGATAAAAAAATATAATTTTTTTTCTTTTATATATATATATATATAATACCATTACGCATCCACTGCACTACGTTAACTCTCTCACATGTGGTATTTTTTATATTCTATATTTTCAAATCGGTTGATAGATAGCCAACTCTGTTTATCCCATCTTGATTTTAAATGACACTTCACTCAATGAATAACTAAATAAATATTTAACATAAATACGTATTTTAGCCATAATTATTTTACACCACCACGTTAATTTGGTCATCTATTGAGTTGGCTAAATGAATAATTTTATTTTTATTAGAAAATTAAATTTGGCAAATTATTAATTAAACTTCATTGGCCCAAATATGTATATATTTATTTTTTAATATCTAATTTATATATGCATAAATATTATTTTTATGTTTTTTTAATAAATTCGATTATCTTCACTTACAAATAAATATATAGTGTCTAATAGCAATATGGATTCGAAGTACCACGTTAACCCTCTCTCCTACATGAAGTTTTTTATTTTTTTATTATTATTTATCTAAAATCTTGAATCCCACATCAAAGTATAGGTATATAAATTGTAAAGGGTTTTGAAGATTGTATAATTCTAAAATTATACTAGGAATTTAACTTTTGTTGAAGGGAAAATAACCTAGACAATAAAATAGGGCAAAATTGTGTATTATTCCATTGATGGCATCCCTTTAAATAGGAAGAAATACATACAAGCAGACCTAACCATACCCTAACTAGGAAAGCCCGTAAACTAACAGACTTAGGCACACAATGGGTATTATTACTTTAACACTCCCCCTTGTGCCTAGTCTACAAGCGCATGTCATGTTGCCTCGTTAAAACCTCGTCAAGCAAAAACCCAGTGGGAAAAATGTCTTGATCGTAGGAAAAAGAGTACAACATCTAGACACATCAAGTTTAGACTTCGTCCTTTGAATCTATCCTCTCATATGATCGTTACATTAATCATAGCGCTACTAAGGTGACCATTCCATCGATCCCTAAAATCGTACATCTTGTTACCTCGTTAAAAACCTTTCCAAGTGATAAAAACTCTGTGGGATAATGATCCTTGGAAGGAAAAGAGTATAACGTACGGTGTGGATGTAAGACTCCCCCTCAAGTCTACATCTCCCCCTGATTTGTACATCAATCGTCGTTGTCTCATTAAAAACTTCGCCAAGTAACAAAACCCAATGGAGAAAATGAACCTTGGTCAAAGAAAAGAGTACAACACATGTGATTAAGTTTCTTTATATATCATCACTTCCTTGTGATCTTTACATCAATCTCGGAAGTTGGAAAACTCTACAGCTCCCCCTAATGTATATATTCATATATCGTTGCCTCGTTAAAAACCTTGCCAAGTAACAAAACCCAGTGGGAAAAATAAACCTTGGTCTAAGGAAAAGAGTGCAACCTATGTGAGTATGTTCCGTTATATCTCACATATTTCCCGTTATGATCATTCCATCAATCATGGGGATTTACAAGTTACATTATGTTCATAAATGTAAGTATGCTCATTAGTGGCAGTACTTAACCGCTAGTTCCTCACAAGTATAGAATGATAGTTCTTAATCATGTACACTCACGGACTGATTCATGCAAAGCAATAATCATGTCGTGAAGGAGGTATCCAAAAGGGATTTGCGTAGTCGATTTCCAAAATATAAGCAAATCATACCAACACATACTTTGTGGTAGTTGCTTCGGCACCAACATTTACTTTCGCACTTGCCTTTTCGTAAGCAGCTTCCTTTGCCTGTTCGTAGGGAAAGGATAGTCCCAAGTCAATGGTTTCTTTTAAGTATCAGAAGATATTCTTGATACCATTCCATTGATGTTGCGTCGATGCTGAACTAAATCTAGTCAGCGAATTAACTAAGGAGTGATATCAGGTCGTGTACATTGAGTCAAGTACAATAATGCGCTATTGCACTCAAGTAGGGAATTTCAGCTCCCAAAGCTCTTCATCACTTTCCTTTAGACAAAATGGATCTTTCCTTTGCATCCAAATGTTCGACCTATCATGGGGTGCTAGTCGGGTTTACCTTGTCCATGTTAAAGTGCCTGAGAATCTTCTGGACATAGGTAGACCGGTGGAATGAATTCCACAAACTCGATGTCTATGTCAATGCCTCGACAGAACCGAGTTTTCCCAAGATCTTTCATCTCAAACTCAATTTTCAAGTATCAGGTGGTTTCTCTTATTTCATCAAGACCGATTATGTTCACGTCATCGACGTACATTGCGATGATCGTGAATCCGAAACTTATTTGTGAAGACGCGGGGACACAGTTCATCATTCTTTTATCCCTTCCCAATCAAGTAGTCACTTAGAGGGTTATACCACATCCTTAAGGATTGCTTCAAAAACGTAAAGTTGAGCGTTTCAATCAAATTGAAAACGCACTCCGTGGTCTAGAGTCACTTGATTTGGGTAGTGAAATGCCATCGGGCACTTTCATATATATCTCCGTATCTAGATCCTCATAGAGATACGCAGTAACCACATCCATGTAGCTGCATTTCCAGTCCCTCGAAAATTACCACGCTAACCAAATAACGGAACGTATACGTGGGAGTACATTTCCTCGTAATCAATTCCAGGGCATTGTGAGAAGCATTACTTCGTGAACCTTGTACATTAGGACTCTACTATTCTCACTATGATTTACGACAAAGACTCGGTTATGTCCTTCAGGCTTTACACTTGGTTAGGTTAGAACTACCTACACCAAATATCTGTCACTTTGTCAGAGAATCTAATTCTACCTGGAATGTTTGTCTTACATGCCAATCAACTCTATGTTGATTTCGTCCAATTGAGCGAGGTTCGACATCATCGTACTTTATGATTCATGACATGTCATCAAAGTGGGTGGTTGATCAGGCCACACCCTCATAATTTCATCGAGATTCTTGATTTTCTGAATCATATCTTTGGGGGTCCCCCTCGTCATGACTCATGAACATAATAAAATCAAGCATAATATCATGAAATGAGTTCATTGATGGTTAACATGTGAATTTGTGCCATACTCTACCTCTTCCTTGGGTGAGTATTTAGTCGAACCATGAGGCTTCCACCCCTTCATTCGCAGGGAGCCACGACCTCAACCACACCTCCACCAGGTGCAGTTGCATCACCCGGTTCATTGGTGATGTGCCCCTTACAGGGGACTTCTGACCTTACAGGCACATTTGCAGCTGTAATGTGAGATCTTGTCACTTGAACGATATCAGAATGCATCAGGCATCGAATCTGCTACATCCTGAAGATCGAGTGTTCTTTATGCTTCACGCTAACATTGTGAAGTTCGGGGATCATAATGAGACAAAGTGGGGACACACCACGACAATGCTTGTTGTTCCCCGAGAAATTACGTTTTCTCTCCTCCCCCTAACGACGGGAAGGCTATCTCATTAAAGTGACAATCCGCAAATCGTGCGGTAAAGAGATCACTGTGAAGGTTCTAAATAGCGGATAAACGTCTGGAGATTCTTATCCAACGTGAATACTTAATCGTTTCTAAAGACCGATGTGCTGTGGGGCACAGAAGGCACATATAATGCATAACCAAATATGCGCAATTGGCACTCAAGTCCGTCTGGGTCCAAAATACATAAATCAGGATTCCAGTTACCAACTGGTACGCATAAACTAATTGGTTAGCAAAAGGTCTTAGAATGAACGATTTAAGTAAAGTTGCGTGCAATATTGCATAATTCCAGGCAAAATATGCAAATTGGTGCGCATAACCAATGACATAATCACCATACATATTCGTTTGAAGGCGGTTTATGTGAGACCGTTTGCATATGCACATGGGACGAGATACTATTCATTGATCTCTATCATGTAATAAACATCAAGTACTTTTTGATGTGAACTCTCCAACATCATCGAGTCCTTTAGATGTGATAAGGGAAGTGAGCCCTTATAAGTTATCTTGGAAGTTCTGCAGCAGTTTGAGTGGACAGGAGAGCGACATGTGACCAACATGTCGGAGAATCCATCAAAACCATAAATACATAAATGGTCCGCATAGATGGATGGATCCACAAATATCTCCTTATATTCAGCGTAAGAATAGAATGCTTGCTTTTGTTTCTTTAGCGTAGGAAGGTCTCGCTTCTACTTTGGCTAAAGAGCAGGCTTTGCAACACTAAGTGGTGGGCATTTGATATGCATCCGGTTCTTTTTAGATGATATAATACGATTAACATCAACATTGTTCTTTATGTTGAGTTGTTGCCACATTTTCGCTCGAAAAGTAATGATGTTCGCGCAAGTTCTTTAGTATACGAATCATTATACTTCAACCAGAATTACCTAGTTTATCGTTCCAAAACCTATATGAGTCTATTGTTGGGAATAGTACCCTAGGACATTCGATGTGCCTAGATTTGTAACTGTCACAATTAAATAAAGTTATTTGATATCATTTATTTCTCGTTGATTATTATAATGTGTACATGTTTTAATATTATAATAATCGAATAATAGTTATTCACGAATAATAAGATTATTCAAATGTCCCTGGTATAATCGCGTTGAGTAGAGACTCAAGTAATTAATATACTAGTATAAGTTTGATTGATAATCATCAGATGATTATGCGTATGGTACAGATCAATCTTATGGGTATTGGTTGGAGAACTAAATCACTGTATGGAAATGTCATAAGTGAATCTCAATATAATAGTATGTCAATATATCCTTGAACTTGAGATTATCATAGAGTCCAACATGATAATTGATATGCCTTGACGTAATCTAACGTCATCTGAAACATGGTGATCATAAAGGTTAGCGATCAGGATTAGTGGGAGTCATGTAGAGGGCAATGAATAATCGAGATAGGGATTTGTCCCTCTCCTTAGTGAGAGAGATATCTGCTGGGCCCCTCGATAAGTAGGACTGAAGGAAATGCATGGCCATGCTCAAATAAAGAGTCATTTGATTCAATCAGTCTACTTAAGATCGAGAAAGCATTTGAACATAAATAAGTATGACAGAATCCATGACTTAGTTCAAATATGATATCGCGTGACAAAGGGATTTGACACGTTAAAAGGTTTAATGGACTATTAACTTATATTATTTGGGTAATCATAATATCTTGCTAGAGGCCGCTTATGATTTATTATTTAATAAGGTATTAAATAATTGCCAACATAATATAAGCCTTTGGGTCGCACGTACGACAATTATAGACAAGTAGAAATAAATATCAACTGGGAATAATAAATATAATATTGGATATTATATTTATAAGGTGATTAAATAATAAGTAATATATATAATATTGGATATTATATATATTATATTATTTAATAACATGAGGGGTAACTAAGCAATTACTATATTCTTGAATCTAGGATTACTTAGTATAAATAAGGAGTCTATGACAAGGAGTTGTCATAAGAAACCCTACATCAACATAAAATCGCCCTTCCCAGAAGAAAAGAAAAATCGGCCTCCACCTCTTACAGTAGGAGAACGACGTCGATCTTATGATCTTCTTCTCTTAGTTGATCTTGATCGATAGTACAATCCTTCTAGTAAGGAATTTGTGTTGTACTATTTATCAATATTATTCGTAAGGATCTAGCAATCCGGCTTGTGGAATTGTTCGTGTGTGGATCACCCAAAGAGGAAGGAGATATTCATCTGCTTCTAGTCTGGATTTAGATTTGTTCGTCGGATTAAGGTAATTCGATTAACACTTTAATCAAATAATTAAATTACTGCATGAGATCCTAAATTAGGTTTTCTTATTATTTCTTCCGCCGCATTTTACTCTTGATTGATGTATTCGATGAATAGAAAACCCAACAGTGGTATCAGAGCCAACTTGCATGTAATTTAATTATTTTTTTAGAACATGTTTATGTGTAAATTATGTTATTGATTATGTTTAAAAAATATAGATTTTATAAAATAATTTTTTTGGTTTAATTTGATTAAATCGGATTGTCAAAAATAAATTTTCTGGACTGTTTTCACGATTTCTTTTTTTGTAATTCCAGGGATTCGATCCCTAGTTGCCTGGATTCCCTTCAGCTGACTTACCATGTGGTCTGCCAGTATGTTTGTTGAATTGTACACGGATCTTTTATAAAAGGCATTAAATATGTTTAGAAAATTTGGAAATAATAGTTGCAAAATGTTGCAACTATTGCCGCTGGGTTTCGAACCCGTGCGGATCCGTGGGCAGAGGTGCGCTCGGCCATCTGGGCTAGGGATCCAGATTGTTAATTTTTGACACAGTTTTAATTTATTTTCAGACAGATTGATTATTTAGTATATTACATGCTTTATTAATTATTTGATAATTATTTATGGCATGTGTATGGTGTATGGCATGACCATAAATTGACCAATGTGATTGGATACTTTATTTACTTATGGGTTGGTTTTATAGCCTGCGTGTCATTTAATTATATTTGGTTTTACGGCTTGCGAGTCATCTATTTAAATTATTTAATTATTTTACGGCCTGCGTGTCGTTCACACCTCTTGTAATTTAATTTACTAGTGTAGTATTGGAATTCATTAATGTAATGAAGACAAGAAGGACGAGACGAACGGACTCGAGGAGCCAATTGATCGTGTATGACGTTCCAAGGAGTTGGCAAGATCAATGAAGACCAATTGCAACCTTTTAGATTAACCCTTGTGATTTTCATGTTGGCTCATGGAAATCACGTTAGGAATTATGGTCATGCTATACACGGTCCTATGCTTTTATTGTCATGTGATGCAATGTATGTTTAAATTTATGCACGTATGTGATGCTATGTATGTTTAGATGTATGTTAGCAAACATAGACATTAACATAGGATAAAAATCCCTCGTTAAAATTTTAAAATGCCGTTCATTTGAAAAACACCTATCAAGACTTCGATCATATTGAGTGGGTCATGCCAAAGCTGGGCGCTCGGATTATCTTAGTAAGGTAGGTAATGGTGATACCTATACATTTAATGAATTTGGAAATCAAAATAGTTTTGAACCTTAAGGCATAAGATGGGATTATAACATGCTTGGGCATACGATGCCAAATCCCATGAATACAATCTAAGAGTTACATATGATGTAATCGATAAAGAGTTATCCACCTAAAATAGCTCAATTCTAGGCGTCATGCCAAAGCTGAGTTTAGGATTGTGCGAAATGGGATCTTAGCCCACTAAAATTACAAATGTTGTAAATTAAGGGTACTTTGTTTTAGTGGGAGTATTTTTCGAGAAATAAAATAATGTGACTAAATATTTTGCATATTGAATTTTGTAGAATGGCATCAAACAACACATCCACCATTTCAATGCGATCCGTCCTTGAGAAGGACGAGCTCAAAGAAAACGGCAGCAACTATCTTGATTGGATCCAGAGCTTGAGAATAGTTCTCAAGCAAGAAAGAAAGTTGTATGTTCTTTAGGAACAAATTCCCGATGAGCCAGCTGACAATGCAAAAAAAGCAACAAAATACAAATGGAAGAAACATTGTGATGATTCCATTAATGTCAGTTGTCTTATGTTAACCACCATTTGTCCAGAACTTCAGAAGAATCTGGAGGAAATGGAAGCTTATGAGCTAAATGCTCACCTCAAGAACACTTTCTCGAAGCATTCTAGGCAAGAGAGGTATGAGACATTTCAAGCCTTGTATGCTTACAAGATGGTTGAGGGGACATCTATCAGTGCTCATGTGCTCAAAATTAAAGAATATATTGATCATCTTGAAAGGCTTGGTTTTCCACTTTCTAAGGAGCACTCCACGGATGTGATCCTAAACTCATTTCCCGAAAGTTTCGGTCAGTTCATTATGAACTATAATATGAATGAGATGGAGAAGTCCATTGCTGAGCTGCATGGGATGCTTAAAACGGCTGAGCAGAATATTAAGAAGAAACCAAGCCACGTGCTGATGGTTAGCAAAGGGAAGTCCTTTAAGAACAAAGGCAAAGTCAAGGGTAAGACAAAAGTTGCCAAATCTAAAAACCCTTCTAATCCGGTTTTCAAGACTAAAGCTCCCAAAGATGGAAATTGCCATCATTGCAATAAACCAGGACACTGGAAAAGAAATTACAAGGTTTACTTGAAAGAGCTAAAGCGTACCAAGGGTAGTGAGACTACCACATGTATATTTGTTATAGAAGTTAACTTATCTACTTCTAACTCCTGGTATTGGATACTGGATGTGAATCTCACATTTGTACAAATGTGCAGGGGTTGAGAAGCAGTAGAGAACTGAAGAAAGGGGAAGTGGATCTAAGAGTCGGCAATGGAGCAAGAGTTGCTGCACTAGCTGTAGGAACTTATGATCTAGTTTTACCCAATGGGCTTTTGTTAGTTTTGAACAATTGCTATTATGTTCCTGCTATGAATAGGAATATTATTTCAGTTTCTACATTATATTGTGAAGGTTACAGTTTTCTTATTAAGAATAAGATTATTCGTATTTTCTTCGATGACTTGCTTTATGGTACTGCAAAGTTATATACTGGCCTTTACAATATTGATCTAGATGAGTCCGACACTTTGGAAGTCTATAGATGAGACCTTTTCACCAGTAGTCATGCTTTAATCAATTAGAATTTTATTTGCCATTGCCTCATACTATGATTATGAAATATGGCAAATGGATGTCAAAACATCATTCCTTAATTGAAACTTACTAGAGGATGTGTACATGACACAACCTGAAGGTTTGTTCATCCAGAAAATTCTAAAAAGGTTTGCAAGCTTCAAAGATCCATTTATGGGTTGAAGCAGGCTTCTAGGAGCTGGAATCTTCGTTTTGATGAAACTGTCCAAGAGTTTGGGTTCATTCAAAATGAAGATGAACCATGTGTGTACAAGAAGGTTAGTGGGAGCATAGTTGTTTTCTTAATCTCATATGTAGATGACATATTACTCATTAGAAATGACATTCCCACCTTGCAGATAGTCAAGACTTGGTTTGGAAGTTGTTTTTCAATGAAAGACTAAGGAGAAGCTGCTTACATTCTTGGGATAAAATCTATAGAGATAGATCAAAGAGAATGATTGGTCTGAGTCAAAGTACCTAGTACTCGACCAGATGTATAGTTTGCCCTTAGCATGACAAGTCGATACCAATCAAATCCAGGTGAAAGTCACTGGACAACAGTGAAAACCATCCCAAAGTACTTGAGAAGAGCTAAGGATGCGTTCAAAATATATGGAGGTGTGGGAAACGAGCTGGCTGTAAATAGTTACGCCGATGCAAGTTTCAAAACTGATAGAGATGATTTAAGATCGCAAATGGTTCTGTGTTTTGTTTAAAATGAATATGTTGTGAGTTGTAAATGTTCCAAGTAAACACGCTCATAGATTCTATAACTTAAGACTGAGTACCTGGCAGCATCGGATGCAGCCAAGGATAATATGTGAAACCTTTTATGTCCTATAAGTCTTTACTTAGTCCAGTAGGTCCTGGACGGGCCGATTGCGCACGCTGCTGCCGATGTCTTGCGCCTTCTCGGACCGGCCAAGATCTGGACGTGGCGGCCGATAGCGCATGCTACCCGGACAACCTAGCGCACGCTAGTCAGTTACCAGTATATATATGACCGAACAGCCCTGTTTTCACCCATTTTTCACTTCTCTTCCTTCATGTCCGCGGCTGGTGCTTTTGAGAGCAAGGAGGCATGTTGTTGAACAACAAATCCACAAACATCCTGAGTTCATATCTGTTGTTGCCCGAAATATTATCCGAAGATAGATATTGCTGGAATGGACGAACAACAAACAAATTGCGAGAGCACTTCCGTGGGTGTGTGAATAACACAAGATTTGCCGGGTTTGTTAGGCCCGGGCTTGAATGCTCTCGCGAGATATTATTAATACAAATATTCGTGGATACAAGTACTAATGTAAGAATCTAATTACAATGAGTGTAGAAGATCCTATTTATCTAGCTCTTGAGCGAAGCTTTGGTGTTCTTGCTCTCTGCCGATCGTCTTCTGTGTGAGAGAGGCTGAGAGAGAAGAAAGAACCGAGAGATAGCTGTTGCCAAGAGTAAGAATGCCAAGTTGTGTGCTGAATCAGGGAGAGAGTTCCGAGAGTTCAGAGTGTTGGCCGAGAATCAGAGAGTTTTCCAAGTGCAGGCAGCCTTCTATTTATAGGAGCTGGGATGTCCTGTTTTCTGGCGGGCGATCGCCTTTCGTCCAATATAATAATGGGGCGATCGTCTTTAAGTCACATGGGTTGTCTGCCTAAAGCTTGCGGCTGCTGCTGGCAGCCAGCTGTGCGGTCCAATGAGGAGCCAGCACGCGTCCAGAGTTGCTGTCACGGGCGGTCCCACTGACACCTTTCGGCGGGCTTGTCGGTTGGTGGAAAGATGCTGATAGGCTGTGGTCAACTATCCATGTGCTGCAGCGCCTTTTCCGGATCTGCATGTGGGCCTTGTCCCGAGCTTCGGCCTTTGCCGACCTGACGATCGATGGCTTCGCGTATCGGTCCTTGCCGACTGGACGATCGATGGCTTCGCGTGGCATGAGGAGGTCGCCATTTGGTCGCCAAGTACCGAGAGACGATCGCCTTATATGTTGATCGCTCGGCACCGGGACTTGTCCTGGGACCTTGAGGTCGGCAGCTCTGCCTTGGCTGCTGGGCTCTGGCTAGGTCGCCCGGTCTCTGAGGCGATCGCCGGTCGAGGTGTGTAATTCTCTACATAACAATATCATTGATCGATCATTTCATAACATCCTTCAATCGACCGAATCAAGGTTAATTTTTCCTAAAATCCAAACTTTGGGAAATTTGAGGATCTTGGTAGATTTCGTCCGCTCGAGCCATATGAACTTAAATTACTGATGGATAATTGTAGATTAAGTTGTATTCTATCATTTTCATCATCTTTCCACGGTTTTACCATTTCCGATTCATCGTTTATATGAACTTTCGTTTGACGCCTTCAAGGTGTCCGGGGAAATGCCGCAGAGAGGAATTTGGTCGTTTTGTGATGTTTTCCTCGTGTGATTGATTGTTTATTTGATGATAGGATATTAGGGATGAATTCCCTATGATAATCCGGTGTTGAGCCTTTCCGATCGTTGTTTCATTGGAATTCCGGATTTTCCCAATCGACCGTATTTTCGGAGTATTCGCGAGAGTTTACCAAGGCAAGTACCTTGATATACGAATTGTAACTGCGTGAAATCATTGTTGTCGAAGTGTATGAATTTATACGGATGTATATATGTGTATATATATATATATATGTGTATATATATATATATATAGATTTATATATAATTATATGTTAAATATATGTGTGTATATACGTATATTGATATATATGCCTATGTCGGTGAACGACGAGTGATGAATGCTAACACTAGTTGACGTACTCAACTTGGATTGATGGATGAACTATAGTTATTCATATAATATAGTAAGGTTATATATATATATCTATATATCAATATATATATATATATATATATTCGGTTGAGTCGCAATATAGGGATATATGTGCGGTGTTGGTTGGTTATGCTTGAAGGCTTATTGTGATTGAGTTTTGATTGATAACGTGCATGTTATTGTTTATATGTGTGGTTATGGACTGGCGGAGAAATTGTGTGACTTGATGTACCGAGTTGATAATTGTTATGACGTTTGTCTGTGTGCTTGATGTTTGTAACAATGTGTATACTTGTTGTGAGAAACGTCATATCCGGGAACCTCTGAGGGCGGGGCGTGCACTCCGGCCTGGTGTACGCTGCAATGTGCGGCTCCATATGGGTGGTGAACGCCGGTGTTACATAATGCGTGTGTCAAGGGGCGGCTCTTGCGGGAGTGATCGCCGGCGCATTGACATGTTCAATGAGCGGCCAACATAGTGGAGTGAACGCCGGTGCACAGGTGCGCAAGGGAGGCGCCTGGCAGGCTTATTGGTTATGGGTATTTGAGTGATAGCTAAGACCCCGTTACCGAACGATGTTCGTATCTCAAATTCTTTCAACTCACTTTTAAATGTTTGTCTTGATATAGACCACGATTCGTGATTTTGAAAGCTTGTTTCAAATTGTTTTTAAAGCATTGGTATCAGGGTTAATTAACCAATGAGGTTTGACGAAATCTCCGAGGGTTAATTAATCGGGGGTCTTGAGCAGGATATGTCGAATGAGAGATTGTGCCTTTGATTGTACTGTGATGTTATTCTGTGTATTGGGTCGAGAACCCCGTGAGATGTTGAGATCTTTGATCTTGTGGTGTTATTCTGTGCATTGGGTCGAGGACCCCGTGGGATATTGAGATGATTGATCTCGTGATGATATTATTTGGATTGGGTCGAGAACCCCGTGAGATGTTGTAATGATTCGCTTGTGATTGTGTTTTATAAATTGAGTCGACGACCCCGAATAACGTTGTAATGGTTTTCTTGCAAATTGTTTTCCACGTGCTGGGTCGAGGACCCGAGAGCTTTTGAAGTTATTTTCTAAAAGTATTCCTATTCGATTTTCAACACCCCAAGATGGCCCGAGTCAATAATAATGTTTTCAAACTATCTTATCAAATTGGTTTTCCTTTTATAAAAGGGGTTTTTCAAGCTAGATCTTTTGACTCATTGGGCTTGTTTTAGAGTTTCATTGATGTTATGATCCGTAAAGGGAATATGGCTATATGATTACCTTTCACCTTGTGTAAACGAATGCTTTGATGTGCTGTTTGTGGGATTGTGTGGATTATGTTAAGGCTTCGCGGCTGTTGAGTTTTGTGTTGTTATTGTTCGTATATCTTGTATATTATGTACTTGCACTAGCAAAATTCCAGTTTGCTAACCCCCGAGTTTTCGGGGGGTGGGTGCCTGTTATGCACTCAGGTTTTGGCAGCTCGGGAGTAGTCACGGGATTGGCTTGGAAGAAGATGGAAGACGACGATGCTAATCACACAAGAGTCAGAGTCTTTCCTTTTGTTTTCACTTTGGTCGGTATTCCCCTTTTGGTCGAGTCTTCACCCTTGCATGGGTGTAGTTTTCATTTATTAAATTGAGTTGTCATTTCTTTCTATATTAAAGTTTATTCTTGTCATTGAGATGTGAATTCCATTAGTTCTGAATTTTTTAATGACCTTGTCGGTCTACTTTGTAATTAGATTGACCCTGGTCGGTCAATCATTTGAGTAGTCTATTGGAGTGTAGCCTGGTAGATCCTTGTGAGAAGGGCCTATGGTGTGTGACATTCCCGGACGTATTCTGGGGGTGTAACATTTATGGTATCAGAGCTTAGGTTTGCGAAAAACCTAGGCCGTTGGGTCAAGTCCATGTCTTGTGTAAGTCGCGCGCGTCAGAGTTGTGATTAATATCGTGGTTCCGACATCGTTTTCAGGCAATCCGTGATGGTAAGCCTCCCGATCGTAAGTCCCCTTATATACGTATTTGATTATATCGTGCTAATGTGTTTAATGTGATCAAAGGGGTTGGAACTTGTTAGTTATATTATTGTTTCAGGATATAACATGCGTATGCGGTCCGAGTAAAAATGGTTATGTAGTATGCTTCGGAAGTCGAGCATATTTATCTGTTTCTGCACTTTATAAGAATAAATTTATGAATGTTAATTTTATCCGCCGCGTGAGTATTTTGAGATGGCTTTTGGTATCTTGCAAACCGAGTTTTGATATTTTGGTCTTGCACGTTTTGATAGTAACCTTATGACGGTATTTGATATTTTATAAATGACTTTTGTGAGTATTTGAGAATATTACCGACATCGGCCTTTTTGGCATTTTGAACATTTTTTTGAAAATGATTTTTAGCCTGGTGGGTTCCGGCACGGGGCCCCCGACGCTGTAGTATCACGAACATTTTAAAGTGGTGTTTTGAAATTTTTCTAACATTGAGAAAACCCATGATTTAATGTAGTCATGTCAAATGGTCACGTATTTCGAGGAAGGATCCGTTCGATTAAACCTTTTGGTAGAAGAGGAGAGATTTTTCAATTTGTGGTATTGGGAACTCAACGCTTTTGAAATATTTCAAATTACTTACGATTTAATTTTCAATTTTTCTTTTATGCATTACTCGAAAATAATTTTAAAGTCGATGTATAAACTTCCTCTTCCAAAATAAAGGATAGTATCTACAAGTTTTGGGCGTAACGTGACTCGCCCTCTTTCTCAAAAAAATTGTTTTCATTAAGTGCATGCATATAATGATCGTCCTCGTCGGAGGACTGGAAATTGATTTCAGATAATTTTGTACTTTACGATATTACTGTTATTCTAAAGATGTTAATTAAACCTTGTGTTAATAATTGTGGTGTACTGTATGATTGATTATTTGATAATGCTGAACGGTGCTATCTGCATTAGCATGTCGAACCTTAGTGGAGGTGGATTTGATGATGGTAGTGGAAGCGGTGATATGATCCGTTCAGTAACGATTCATAATATAGTGAGGGATACCGGGACCAGACGACATCCTACAAAATTTTCCTCAATGGTTGAACCTTCGAGCAAGGCGAAGAGGCCCAAGACATCTGAAAAATTTTCGGTTGCTGTTTCCAGCAAAAGTGACTTTGATCGTTTGTCATTTCATTGCTTTACGTTTCCAACTCTTGTTGTCCTAGGCTTCGGGGCCTAAATGTCTTCTTAGTATGGGGGAATGTACTACCCGTACTCTTCTTAGTATTTTCAGTGTTGGGTGACTTTCATTGTTGGTACTTCATCTGTGACCCTCTCGATAATTTTTAAACTACCCTGTTGTACTTAGCCTACCGTTCTCCGAACGAATTTCAGAGCCGTTTTGTTAGACTCCGTGGATTATTGTGGTCTTTCCACATCTGAACTTGATCCTTGCAAAATTTTGTTCGAAACTATTATTCTCATACGTGCAATTAACATTTCCGAATGTATTATGAACTTGGATGCGGTTGGTTGAGCTCGAAACATGGTTTTCAGGACGTCTGAGCTGTTTTGTGATTTTCTTAACTCTGGGAGCTTTTGTATCCAAATTCATACTCCTCCACCTCAACTTATCGTGTTCACATACATTTTTATCGCCTCGACCCACATACCAGATGCTTGCTAGGTCAGTTCATCGTATTTCTGGAACCTTGCATTCGCGCTTTGCTCGTGATGATTTGGGGCTGAGCAAGTAGTTATTTCCTTGATTGTTCCGCCGCTCTCTATTTTAAGTTTCGGGACGAAACTTATTTTAAGAGGAGTAGAATGTAATATCCGAGATTTTTTTTATTCTGATTAATTCGAATTTTCTTTTTAGACCGGAAACTTCTTGGTTTTCGGGCGTTGGTATTATTTTTCTCGACAATCGGTTTTGTATTTATGGTCATATGTGGTGATTTGTTGTATATTAATTTCATTTCGGATCGATGTTGTTGTCCGCGAGCGTTTCGTCGTGTTCGTTTCGTGCGTTTTTGAGAATCGAGTCATCAGGCCACGGCAGCTGGGCGCTGGCCGGACAATTGCGGTAGGAACCGGCATGCGGCTGGGCGCTAACCGGACAGTTGCGGCAGGGACCGGCCTAGCGTACACTACGGCCGGACAGCTGCGCGTGCTAACCCACAGGAGTAGCGCACGCCACTGCCGGGAGGTAACGCACGCTAATCGGCCAGCGATCTAGGCGGTAGAGTGCGGACTTCGCCGGACCCAGTAGAGCACGCTACGGCCGGGACAGTGCGCGCGCTTCTTTCGAGCTAGCGCACGCTCTGCAGGCTCGGCCGACGCCGCTACTGGCCGGGCGATTAGTCGATGGGTCTGGGACGGGCCGATTGCGCACGCTGCTGCCGATGTCTTGCGCACGTTATCGGACCCCGGCCGAAGATTCTGGACCAGGGCCGTCCGATAGCGCACGCTACTCGGACAACCTAGCGCACGCTAGTCAGTTACCAGTATATATATAACCGAACAGCCCTGTTTTCACCCATTTTTCACTTCTTCCTTCATGTCCGCGGCTGGAGCTTTTGAGAGCAAGGAGACATGTTGTTGAACAACAAATCCACGAAGATCCTGAGTTCATATCATTGATCGATCATTCCATAACATCCTTCAATCGACCGAATCAAGGTTAGTTTTTCCTAAAATCCAAACTTTGGGAAATTTGGGGATCTTGGTAGATTTCATCCGTTCGAGCCATATGAACTTAAATTACTGATGGATAATTGTAGATTAAGTTTTATTTTATCATTTTCATCATCTTTCCACGGGTTTACCATTTCCGATTCGTCGTTTATATGAACTTTCGTTTGACGCCTTCAAGGTGTCCGGGGAAATGCCGCAGAGAGGAATTTGGTCGTTTTGTGATGTTTTCCTCGTGTGATTGATTGTTTATTTGATGATAGGATATTAGGGATGAATTCCCTACGATAATCCAGTGTTGAGCCTTTCCGATCGTCGTTTCATTGGAATTCCGGATTTTCCCAATCGACCGTATTTTCGGAGTATTCGCGAGAGTTTACCAAGGCAAGTACCTTGATATACGAATTGTAACTGCGTGAAATCATTGTTGTCGAAGTGTATGAATTTATACGGATGTATATATGTGTATATATATGTGTGTGTATATATATAGATTTATATATAATTATATGTTAAATATATGTGTGTATATACGTATATTGATATATATGCCTATGTCGGTGAACGACGACGAGTGATGAATGCTAACACTAGTTGACGTACTCAACTTGGATTGATGGATGAACTATAGTTATTCATATAATATAGTAAGGTTATATATATATATATATATATTCGGTTGAGTCGCAATATAGGGATATATGTGCGGTGTTGGTTGGTTATGCTTGAAGGCTTATTGTGATTGAGTTTTGATTGATAACGTGCGTGTTATTGTTTATATGTGTGGTTATGGACTGGCGGAGAAATTGTGTGACTTGATGTACCGAGTTGATAATTGTTATGACGTTTGTCTGTGTGCTTGATGTTTGGAACAATGTGGATATTTGTTGTGAGAAACGTCATATCCGGGAACCTCTGAGGGCGGGGCGTGCACTCCGTCCTGATGTACGCTGCAATGTGCGGCTCCATATGGGTGGTGAACGCCGGTGTTACATAATGCGTGTGTCAAGGGGCGGCTCTTGCGGTAGTGATCGCCGACGCAATGACATGTTCAATGAGCGGCCAACATAGTGGAGTGAACGCCGGTGCACAGGTGCGCAAGGGAGGCGCCTGGCAGGCTTATTGGTTACGGGTATTTGAGTGATAGCTAAGACCCCGTTACCGAACGATGTTCGTATCTCAAATTCTTTCAACTCACTTTTAAATGTTTGTCTTGATATAGACCGCGATTCGTGATTTTGAAAGCTTGTTTCAAATTGTTTTTAAAGCGTTGGTATCAGGGTTAATTAACCAAGGAGGTTTTACGAAATCTCCGAGGGTTAATTAATCGGGGGTCTTGAGCAGGATATGTCGAATGAGAGATTGTGCCTTTGATTGTACTGTGATGTTATTCTGTGTATTGGGTCGAGAACCCCGTGAGATGTTGAGATCTTTGATCTTGTGGTGTTATTCTGTGCATTGGGTCGAGGACCCCGTGGGATATTGAGATGATTGATCTCGTGATGATATTATTTGGATTGGGTTGAGAACTCCGTGAGATGTTGTAATGATTCGCTTGTGATTGTGTTTTATAAATTGGGTCGAGGACCCCGAATAACGTTGTAATGGTTTTCTTGCAAATTGTTTTCCACGTGCTGGGTCGAGGACTCGAGAGCTTTTGAAGTTATTTTCTAAAAGTATTCCTATTCGATTTTCAAAACCCCAAGACGGCCCGAGTCAATAATAATGTTTTCAAACTATCTTATCAAATTGGTTTTCCTTTTATAAAAGGGGTTTTTCAAGCTAGATCTTTTGACTCATTGGGCTTGTTTTAGAGTTTCATTGATGTTATGATCTGTAAAGGGAATATGGCTATATGATTACCTTTCACCTTGTGTAAATGAATGCTTTGATGTGCTGTTTGTGGGATTGTGTGGATTATGTTAAGGCTTCGCGGCTGTTGAGTTTTGTGTTGTTATTTTTCGTATATCTTGTATATTATGTACTTGCACTAGCAAAATTCCAGTTTGCTAACCCCCGAGTTTTCGGGGGGTGGGTGCCTGTTATGCACTCAGGTTTTGGCAGCTCAGGAGTAGTCACGTGATTGGCTTGTAAGAAGATGGAAGACGACGATGCTAATCACACAAGAGTCAGAGTCTTTCCTTTTGTTTTCACTTTGGTCGGTATTCCCCTTTTGGTCGAGTCTTCACCCTTGCATGGGTGTAGTTTATTAAATTGAGTTGTCATTTCTTTCTATATTAAAGTTTATTCTTGTCATTGAGATGTGAATTTCATTAGTTCTGAATTGTTTAATAACCTTGTCGGTCTACTTTGTAATTAGATTGATCCCGGTCGGTCAATCATTTGAGTAGTCTATTGGAGTGTAGCCTGGTAGATCCTTGTGAGAAGGGCCTACGGCGTGTGACATTCCCGGACGTATTCTGGGGGTGTTACATTTGGTGTTGATGTTGCGCTTGATAATGCATGTGTACATGTATTATCTCTTTTCGGTGCGTTATGGTTTGACGTGGTGTTTTGCTAAGTGTTTGATGCCTCTTGGCGAATTGTATGAATATCCTTGATGTGATATGTTATTTGTGTGAATGTGTGGATATGGTTGAAGGTCTACGGTGACACATGGCACGTGATCATGTGGTCAGGATGCAACAAGTGATTGATCCAACCGTGAGAGCCTGATATAATCTACGGTGGCACATGGCATGCGATCATGTGGCCAGGATGCAACAAGCAATTGATCCAACCGTGAGATGTGTGTGATTTGTTTTCGCTAGCCAGCTCGGGAGGGTCCTTCGAGGCCTCGAGTGGGATTTGTGACTTCGTCCCGGTCCTAGGCGATGCGCGTGCGCGATTATGTTTTGTTGATTTTTATGTCTGTCGAGGACACGTGATGTTGGGCTCTGGCCCTGTGAATTGTTGTCGGTTTTCTATTTGCGAAAACAAAACCTTTGGGTTGTGACCCCTGTTGATTTTGAAAAGATAAGGATTCGGTAATCCTAAATTATTTTCTATTAAAACACTCGATGGCATTTTAAACCGTCTTACAAATTGTTTCCCTTTATTTGTGATCTTTCGATTTTGGAATGTTTTACCCAAACTCTTGCCTCGGGAAGTACTTTTCGTTACGTTTGGATCTTTGAGGATTCCTGGTTATTGTTATTCGTGGAATGTGAATTGTATCTCTCGTATTTGCACTTTGTTCTTGCACTAGCAAAACAGTGGAGTTTTGCTAACCCCCGAGTATTCGGGGGGTGGATGTCTGTTTTTGCATTCAGGTTTGGGAGCATAACACATGGTCGGCACGAAGGATGATGAAAGATGAACGATACTAATCACACGAGGACCCGTTTGATGTCATATTGGTTTAGTTGTATTTTATTTCCGCTGCAGTATTCTTTCCCCGTTGTACGGGAGTGTGTTGTATTCGACCCCCTGCTGGGCATGTATTGTAATTGAGTTGTATGTATTTATTGAAAGACCAAATCGGTCTACTGAGTCATTTTAGCCTTAAAGGCGTTGTTGAGTTTTTCGATTTTGTTACCAGCCTGGTAGAACCTTGAGGAAAGGTTCTACGATGTGTAATATCCCTGAGCGGATTGGGGGTGTTACATAGCAAATGAAAATAAAAAAGAAAAAAAGGAACACATGAAATAAGAAAATCAAAACCTAACCATTCTAATAAAAATATTTCATTTCATTTCATTTCCAACTAGGTATGGAAACTAAAAAATTAAAATAATCTACCAGGGTAGCTTTAACTTTGCTCATCTCTGTCTTATTATAAGAAAAAAAATTCTATGGAAAAATTCAAAGATGAGAGAGTACTGCATTCACATAGTATGTTATGAACTAATTATAATGAACTAACCTCTTTTTAAATTCGAACCTAACGTTCTTTATAGAGAATGAAGTATAATATATTTAGACAAAAAATATCGAATCGATAGTGAACCGAAAAATATGATTTGTTTGGGTTTTGAGATTTAAAAACCAAAACAAAACCAAACCAAGATGGGCTTTTAAATTTGGTTGGGGTCGGCACCCCAACTGGAAACCGAAAATACCCCTAGTCAAAAGCATCAATTGAGTTGCTTCTGTGGTTCCAGCTGTACCAACTTTTATAAAGAATTTACTGCAAAAATTGATAAACAAACCCCTCAAATATTCTAAATCTCTAAAAAAAATGTAAAAAAATATTTGTAAGAAGTATTTCCAAAAACTCCCTAAATACAAATTCTTATAATTGAATCTTATCTTATAAGATTATTTCCAAATATTCTAGTTTGAATCTATACTTTTAACATTTAATCATATTGATATATACTCACTTTTTAAAGTCCCATTTGCTCTCAAATATTTATCTACAATTTAAAGTCCCACTCTGCTTTTTGTACCATATTACCCTCTCTTCTTTATTTAATTACTACTTTTTTCACTAATGGACCCACATTCCACTCATAACACTTACTTTTACCACTACATTTTTCTCCAAACCACTACTCTTTTCTCCAAATCACTACCTTTTTCTTCCACCCACTTTACATTTATCAATTTTTCTTAACCTCCGCGCCCAACATCAAATGAGATTTTAAAAAGTGAACGGAGGGAGTATTTGACAATGTTGTTTCATAAATCAAGAGAGGAATGTTTTAGTTTGAATTTATGTTTTTACACTTCTATTTAAAGTATACCCTCGGCTATGTCAAACTCTATTTATTATTTTATAATTTTTATTTAATGTGCCGAATTCTATTTAATACGAGACATTTGAATCCGTGCGATGCACCAGCTTTGTTTTTTGATAAAAAATTGAACTTTTGCTTATATCTAAAACTCAACTTTTTTGCCAATACTTCATCGTAAAAGCACATATTAATATTGTAGTTTAAAATTGATTTTTAGTGTCAGAACCCTCTTGTTCATGTGTTTAATTCTTCTTGTTCATGTGTTTCTCCTGAGATAGATGTTTCAGCTAAAGTAGTTTTATTCTTTATTTTTGTTTAGTAAATGCACACTTTATTCCATAATTTTGAGTTTTATGATATAATCCATTGTTTGTATATTTGTATTATAAGTAATAGATCGATAAGTTTAATATTTTAAAATCAAAGAAAAAAAATCAATTAGTTCATGTATGAGATTATTTTTTGAACACACCGACTTATACAATAAGTAATTAAGTTTTCAAAGTAAATGTAATGACAAATTTTTAATTAAAGCCAAAATAGCATTTCATTCAAAATATTTCATGTGATTCAACCCTTGTATCATAATCGTATAACTGCATAAGTATTAGTTTTCAGGAAATGATATTTGTTTGTGTTCACTTTCTCAATAGGTTTTAACATAACATAAATGTAACGTTCACGTGATATCATCATAAAACAACACACTATATTATACATTTGTACTTGCTCTATTATGCGTAATGTTCTATGCGAGATACCATATGTAATAGCATGCTAACTAATATTTAGTTCAATTATATATGTAATTACCTTTGATAAATACTAAAACTTACCTTTTTACCATCAAATGAGAATCAGTCATGCATGTCTACAAATTTTGTTTCCATGTCATTGTGCAACTACATGAGAGTCGACACTTTTCACCAGTTAGCTAAAAAAGTTGATATTTTTACCATCACATAAAAACATAAAATATAGACCTCAAGTAAAAAGCTAAAATTCACATAAAAAATAAAATGTAGACCTCAAATAAGAAGCTAAAATTTAAACCTCAAATAAAAAGGGTCGTGTATCGATCTTGATATTTTAGTTGTCATGTCACTTACAACATCCCAACGCATCTATAGGAGAGTCGACAAAGCTCGATTATTGTAGCATAACTTAACATGTTGGTTCAAAGTAAATAAAGAGACCTACTTAGTAATTGTAACACCCCCGATATATTCAGGAATATTACAGCACCGTAAATCCTTTACATAGGGATTTACAAGGATGAAGAAATGAAAAGACAATAATAGATACCAACGTACGAAAGTAACTGAAATAAGATACAACAGTTCTGACCAATACTGAAAATACAAATGTCCAAAGGAAAAGTATTAACACATCACCAAATCCAAATCATCACAAACGACGACGTACTCGAGTACTTATTAAAACGATACAAACAACAGACAAATAAACCCGGCCGGAACATCACTCTGCACCCTCGTCGTCATACAACTCCAGTGGTTGTTTCCCCGCTCTCCTGGATCCTGAACATAAACAAATGTTCACCCCCGAAGGGGTTAGCACAACGATGCTAGTACAAGTACCACAACATATTATTCAACATCTCATGAAGAATAAAAATAATACAAATGACAAAAATCCAAAGAGTCTTCTACTACGAGAAACTCAATAATAACATACACATGATAATCACAACATGATATCACAACATACAAATAGTAATTCCGATGATCCAGCGTTCACTGCCTAGACACCCCGATGATTCCGTCAAACCAACCCGAGGTGGAAAAACCCGTCCGATGATCCAGCGCACGCTAGCATAGATCCCCCGATGATCCCGTCGGACCAACACGAGGTGGACATACAACAAAGACATACACGTACAACAATATGTATAACATCAATACATAAAACAGTTAAGGTACTTGTCTCGATTCGAAGACAAGGAAGACTTCCACGAATATCAAAATGCTTCGAAGACAAGGAAGACTTCCACGAATATCAAAATGCTCGAAGGTCGTCCCCTTCGATTAAACACGTTGCTAAGCTCGAACCTTAATAAAAGAAATAATATAGAATTTATCTCACGTCGTACGAATGTCTAACAATCCAATTTACGGCCGAAAGTACATAAAATGTAATCTGTCTGAACTGCTTAGCGTACGCTACGTATTCTATGTAGTGTGCGTTAATCCTGCTCGTTAGCGCACGTAAACAACGAAGTCTAGCGTACGCTAACTATGTATCGACATTCCTCTCTGATCAGCCGACTGACTCGCCTGATGACATAACGTACGTTACGTACCAAATGTAGCGTATGCTAAACATGCCCGATAGCGTATGTTAATCTACGTAGCTTAGCGTACGCTAAGCGTGCATGGCAGTTTCACTACTGGGCAGCGGACTGTTCCAACGGTGATGAAACTTACGAACTCCTCAGTGATTAACGTACGTTACCCGTCTACATATCATATTCATAACTTATGAATGATCTTACGGATTCAATCATCTTTGAATTTAAGGAAATGAATATCATCACAATTCTTATATTCAACTCGATTATCATTCTCAGGTGAAGTTCGGTGATCTCAGGTTGATGCACTAGATTCCATTGTCATAATATATTCAGACTTCATCTTAAAGGTGAACTACCAATTCCAACTTGTAAGAAAGGGTACAACCTAAGATGATTCTTTCTAAGGTGCTTTTAACAAATGTGATATCAACTCCAAGTTTACGATCAATATGGCAATGTTATTCATACGGCTAATCAATCTCAGAATATTCCTCTCATCATTTGACGTAGTAGGATTCCAACTACGATGTTTCAACGACGATATCATGAGCATAATCATTCCAATCTTCTAAACATGATATTTGTTTGAATAATTCACCAATGGAACTCAATATCTTGATAGCATGATTCATCTTATTCTTCAGAACACGAATCTAAGGCTGGAGATAGAATTAACATACCTTAAGATGAAGAAATCACCAAGCCAAAAAGGTAGAATCTAACTCCGGTTGTTTGTATGCCAATCCAAGGTGCTTCTCCACTTCAATGATCAATCACAAGTGACATCCAATCTTTAATGATCAAGTAGAGGTGGTCTAAGTGTGTTTAAGGAGGATAAAAGGCTCTCTGGTCTCTCAAGAACGAAGGACAAGTGAAGGAAATGTAAACCAAGTAAAATGGGTTGCTGTCCTTTTATAACATTTCTGTACTTACGTTATTTAGCGCACGCTATAGCAATATCCTTAGCACACGCTAATTAGTGTTGACTCCAAATCTGTCCAGGTTCGCCCGCGGGGATCTTATCCGGACCCACATCTGGCTGGCGCATGTGCTAGCCGCCCAGTTCAATAATTGACTGATTAACGCACGCTACGCTACATTCGTAGCATACGCTAATTTTAACAGATAACTTATGTTAAGCTATCCTTGTTAGCGTACGTTATCACGTATTTTCATGGAAAAATTTACATGTTGCCATACTCATGTACAAGGGTTCAAATACGAGAATATCAATACTTCAATTATCGATATCACAATACTGAATAATACAGGGTTCAAAACAGATGAAATACACAATAATAAATTCGGATATTACATACTCTCCTACTAAAAAGAAGTTTCGTCCCGAAACTCAAGACGAAAATAACTCTGGATATCTGTACTTCATGCTATCTTCCGTTTCCCTAGTGGCTTCTTCCACTCCGTGGCGTGACCACTAGACCTTGACCAATGAGATCGGTTTGTCCCTCAATTGCTTAACTCGACTCGAGTATCCTGATCGGTCTCTCTCCAAATGTGCCATCTTGAGCGACTTCGATCTCGTCGAAATCAATGACATTGACTAGGGTCTGGTATATACTTCCGTAGCTGGGCTACGTGGAACACGTTATGAACATGGCTCAATGACGGCGGTAATGCCAATCTGTATGCCAATTCCCCCACTCTCTCAAGAATGTCGAACGGTCCGATATATCTTGGACTCAACTTCCCCTTTCTTCCGAAACAAAAGATTCCCCGAGTAGGAGAAACCTTTAAAAGTATGTGATCTCCAGTACTGAATTCTAATGTATGACGGCGTACATCTGCATAAGATTTCTGTCTACTCTGGGCGGTCAACAGCCTTTCGCGAATCAAAGCTATCTTCTCTCGAGTTTGCACGATAAACTCTGGTTCCATTCCGATCAAATCTGATGAATCGTCCCAACATAGGGGCGATCTGCATCTTCTCCCGTATAATGCCTCAAATGGTGCTATCTTAATAGAAGCATGCCAACTATTGTTGTAGGTAAATTCAATCAACGGTAGATGAACTTCCCAGTCAGTTGACCAATCTAAGGTACAAGCCCTTAGCATATCTTCCACTGTTTGAATAGTCCTCTCGGATTGTACATCTGTCTGCGGGTGATAAGCTGTGCTGAAGTTCAATTCGGTCCCCAAGGCTTTATGAACTACTTTCCAAAAATGAGACACAAAACGACTGTCTCGGTCAGAAATAATGGTATTCGGCGTACCATGCAATCAGACTATCTCTGAAATAAATACTCGTGCCAACCTCTCTGTTCCCCACGTGTCCTTGATGCCTTGAAAATGAGCTGATTTGGTTAAACGATCAACTATCACCCAAATCATGTTCATTCCTGACTTGGTTCTCGGCATACTAGTGATAAAGTCCATCGATATGTCCTCCCACTTCCATTCGGGAATCGGGAGCGACTTCAGCATTCCGGCAGGTCGTTGATGCTCGATCTTAACCTGCTGACAAGTCAAGTATTTCAAAACATAATCCGCTACATTTTTCTTCATGTTGCCTCACCAAAAGTTCTGCTTCAAGTCCTTATACATCTTACTGGTGCCCGGGTGGATAGAATAGGGCGTGCTGTGAGCTTCCTTCTAATCGTCTGTTTCAGAACATCGACATCGAGAATGCAAAGTCAGTTCTGAAATCTCAAAACTCCATCATCATGAATTACGAATCCAGGGGCCTTTCCTTTGATCACTTCATCACGTAACCGAATCATCAAAGGATCATCTGCTTGCTTATATTTGATCTCTTCGGTTAACGATGGAGTTTTTTCCATCACGCACAGTTGTCCTTGGACTCTTTGCAACCATACTTCTATTCCTTCTCGAATCATCTCTCGTTGAATGCTGAGCTGGGAGCTCAGAGTCTCCAGCATCTGAATAGAAACAGGCTTGCGGCTAAGTGCATCGACCACTACATTTGCTTTGCCTGGATGATAAAGAATCTCCAAGTCATAGTCCTTAATAAGTTCCAGCCATCTTCTTTGCCGCATGTTCAACTCTTTCTGACTGAAGATGTATTTGAGACTCTTGTGATCCGTAAAGATCGCGGTGAGTCCGTCTGAGATAATGTCTCCAGATTTTCAAAGCAAAAACTACTGCTGCTAGCTCCAAATCATGCGTTGGGTAATTCACTTCATAAGGTTTCAGCTGGCGTGACGCATAAGCGATCACCTTATCATTCTGCATCAATACGCATCCGAGTCCTTGGTTCGAAGCATCACTGTAAACTATAAATCCTCCAGTTCCCCGTGGGAGTGCTAAAATCGGTGCGGTCGTCAATCTCTTCTTCAATTCATCAAAGCTATTCTGGCACAACTCATTCCACTCAAACTTTTGAGTTTTCTGCAGTAGTCGAGTAAGTGGGCGGGTAATTTTGGAAAACCCTTCCACGAACCGACGATAATATCCAGCAAGTTCTAAGAAACTCCGGACTTTTTTCACGTTCTTTGGAGGCTTCTAATCCATAACTGCTTCGATCTTCTGAGGATCTACTCGGACTCCTTCAGCTGAAACCACATGGTCGAGGAACATTACTTCCTTTAGCCAGAATTCACACTTAGAAAGTTTGGCATACAATTGTTCATTCCTCAACAGGTCTAACACAATCCGTAAATGCTGTGCATGCTCTTTCGGGCTCTTAGAATACACCAGAATGTCATCAATGAACACAACCACAAATTTATCCAAATATTCAATGAACACTCGGTTCATCAATTGCATGAATACAGCAGGTGCATTAGTGAGACCAAACGGCATCACTACAAACTCATAGTATCCGTAGCGAGTTCTGAACGCTGATTTCGGAACATCAGATAATCCTCAGCTGATGATATCCTGATCTCAGATCGATTTTAGAAAACACCATTGCTCCTTGTAACTGGTCAAACAAATCATCAATCCGTGGCAATGGATACTTGTTCTTAATCGTCATCTTGTTCAGCTCTCGATAGTCAATACACAGTCGAAGCGATCCATCCTTCTTCTGGACAAAAAGAACTGGTGCTCCCCAAGGCGAAACGCTTGGCTGGATATAGCCTTTTTCCAGTAACTCCTCCAGTTGCTTTTTCAGTTCGTACATCTCAGTAGGTGCCATACGATACGGCGCCTTAGAAATTGGTGTAGCTCCGGGTTCCAGCTCGATGGTGAATTCTACATCCCGTCGTGGAGGTAGTCCAGGTAACTCGTCAGGGAATACATCCGGAAATTCGTTCACAGCAGGAATGGATGAAAGTTCCACAATTTCGTCTTCTTTCTTCATTGCATAGCACCAGTATCCGGTACAGCCCTATTTCAACAATTTGACAGCTTTCATCGCCTTGATCATTTTTCCAGAGCTTCCTGGTTTCCATCCTTCAAACAGTATTTCGGAACCATCGTCAGCGATCAGTGAGATATTCCTCTTTCGGTAGTTTACAATAGCTCCATATTGATTAAGCCAATCATCTCCGAGTATCAGGTCGTCTCCTTGCATTTCTATCACAATCAAATTTGAGAGCCACTTTATACCTCCAAACGATACAGGGAAATCTCTAGTTTCTAAGTTTCCAACAATCCTCTATCCGTCGATAAACCCACAACATAAGGTTCACAATCATGAAAACCATAAATATTCAAACGATTTACACAAGACAAGGATATAAATGAATGCGTAGCTCCTGTATCGAATAAAACGCTAACTGGCTGGGAAAGGATCTGAACAGTACCTGATACGACAGCAGCATCCTGATTGTCTGTTCTCCTCATCTCGTACAGACGTGGGGAAACAAATCCGGCACTCGATGTACCCTTTCGGTCCCACTATCCTCTGCCTCGTCCGCGGCCAAAATTCTGAGGCATCTGAACATTTTGCTGCGTCATTGTAATCTTGGCTTCCTTCGAACCCATTTGTGGTGTACGGGCTCTAAAAGACTTTGCAGCCTCTTCAAAAAACACCGCAGGATGTCCCTCTCGACCACAATCAAAACAAGTCACGGCAGGTAGGGGGCAATTTCGTCGATAGTGCCCCGTCTGGGCACAGTTAAAGCATTTCCTGGTGACATCCGTCGTGGTTGATGCTGCTCCGAAGTTCCTTCCGCTCTTAGATGGGTGCGGAGGTTTCTTAAACGAATGGAAGGATGACTGGGCCTTGTGGGGCCCGCTGATCTTGTGCTCCATGAAACTACCGGAGACTTTGTGCTTCTTGGACTCTGCCAACTTCTCCGTTGCTGCTTCCTTGATTTCATACGCCAATGCTTTATCCTGGTATTGACGGAGAGTGCTACATTCAAAACCGGACATATACCTCTGGATTTCTGGTTTCATTCTCATATCAAAATGGATCATCATTTCTGCATCTAATCTGACCAGATGTCGAACAAATGCCAGCTGCTGGTTAAACGTCTTAATTGCCTGAGATACTGGCACATCTGAAGGCTGAGTGGAGAAAAACTCCCGAACTTTGGCTTCCCTCAAAGGACGAGGGCAGTACCGAGCTTCCGTCATCAATTTAAATTCTGTCCAGTCCGCATCATGATCTGCAGGCCGGATGGCTTCCCACCACTCGGATGCTTCCCCTATCAGAAGGTACTGAGCAATAGAGGCTCTCCGGTCGTCTGGGCAGTTAATCCCGGAAAAAATTTTCTCCAATTTCTTTAACCAATGATCCCAGGTGGGAGTCTCAGAAATACCGTCGAATTTAGGTGGTTGCATCTTCGCCACCTCTTGCAGCCATCAGTCGCCTCGATTTCCCATGTCTGGGATACCCTAATGTCGATCTCCCTGTTGTAACCCTACTGCCACCTGCATTCGGTCCACGACTTGGGCGAACTGAGTCATCTGGTTCACCACCTGACGAAGGATTTCGGGTACAGCAGGTTCCGGTTCATTATTAATAGATCTATGTGGCTCGCCTGAGCTGTGGCTGGCCTGATTAGAAGGCGAAGCTTCTATTTTGGCATTCCTTCGTCCGCTTCCATGACCGCGATCACGTCCACGTCCACCTCTCAACATACTGTAAGCATAAATACTCAATATACATGAAACAATATCGTTCAATGTTCAAGTATAAAGAGATACAATATGAAAAGGACGAGATAGAGTTTAGGAACTTACAACCACCACTCGCATGAAGACGTAGGCAGTACAGTGATGTTATTCATGGCCGGTTACTTCAAAAGACGTATACGACCCCTATTTTAACCCAATGGCCAAGATATCCATAATCTTAGCTCTGATACCATATTCTGTAACACCCCCGATATATTCAGGAATATTACAGCGCCGTAAATCCTTTACATAGGGATTTACAAGGCTGAAGAAATGAAAAGACAATAACAGATACCAACGTACGAAAGTAACTGAAATAAGATACAACAGTTCTGACCAATACTGAAAATACAAATGTCCAAAGGAAAAGTATTAATACATCACCAAATCCAAATCATCACAAATGACAACGTACTCGAGTACTTATTAAAACGATACAAATAATAGACAAATAAACCCGACCGGAACATAACTCTGCACCCTCGTCGTCATACAACTCCAGTGGTTGTTTCCCCGCTCTCCTGGATCCTGAACATAAAAAAATGTTCACCCCCGAAGGGGTCAGCACAACGATGCTAGTACAAGTACCACAACATATTATTCAACATCTCACGAATAATAATAATAATACAAATGACAAAAATCCAAAGAGTCTTCTCCTACGAGAAACTCAATAATAACATACACATGATAATCACAACATGATATCACAACATACACATGGTAATTCCGATGATCCAGCGTTCACTGCCTAGACCCCCCGATGATTCCGTCAAACCAACCCGAGGTGGAAAAACCCGTCCGATGATCCAGCGCACGCTAGCATAGACCCCCCGATGATCCCGTCGGACCAATACGAGGTGGACATACAACAACGACATACATGTACAACAATATGTATAACATCAATACATAAAACAATTAAGGTACTTGCCTTGATTCGAAGACAAGGAAGACTTCCACGAATATCAAAATGCTCGAAGGTCGTCCCCTTCGATTAAACATGTTGCTATGCTCGAACCTTAACAAAAGAAATAATATAGAATTTATCTCACGTCGTACAAATGTCTAACAATCCAATTTACGGCCGAAAGTACATGAAACGTAATCTGTCTGAACTGCTTAGTGTACGCTACGTAATCTATATAGCGTGCGTTAAGCCTGCTTGTTAGCGCACATAAACAATGAAGTTTAGCGTACGCTAACTATGTATCGACAGTCCTCTCTGATCAGCCGACTGACTCGCCTGATGACATAACGTACGTTATGTACCAAACGTAGCTTACGCTAAACATGCCCGATAGCGTACGTTAATCTACATAGCTTAGCGTACGCTAAGCGTGCATGGCAGTTTCACTACTGGGCAGCAGACTGTTCCAACAATGATGAAACTTACGAACTCCTCAGTGATTAACGTACGTTACCCATCTACATATCATATTCATAACTTATGAATGATCTTACGGATTCAATCATCTTTGAATTCAAGGAAATGAATATCATCACAATTCTTATATTCAACTCGATTATCATTCTCATGTGAAGTTCGGTGATCTCAGGTTGATGCACTAGATTCCATTGTCATAATACATTCAGACTTCATCTTAAAGGTGAACTACCAATTCCAACTTGTAAGAAAGGGTACAACCTAAGATGATTCTTTCTAAGGTCCTTTTAACAAACGTGATATAAACTCCAAGTTTACGATCAATATGGCAATGTTATTCATACGGCTAATCAATCTCAGAATATTCCTCTCATCATTTGACGTACTAGGATTCCAACTACGATGTTTCAACGACGATATCATGAGCATAATCATTCCAATCTTCTAAACATGATATTTGTTTGAATAATTCACCAATAGAACTCAATATCTTGATAGCATGATTCATCTTATTCTTCAGAACACGATTCTAAGGCTGGAGATAGAATTAACATACCTTAAGATGAAGAAATCACCGAGCCAAAAAGGTAGAATCCAACTCCGGTTGTTTGTATGCCAATCCAAGGTGCTTCTCCACTTCAATGATCAATCGCAAGTGACATTCAATCTTTAATGATCAAGTAGAGGTGGTCTAAGTGTGTTTAAGGAGGATAAAAGGCTCTCTGGTCTCTCAAGAACGAAGGACAAGTGAAGGAAATGTAAACCAAGTAAAATAGGTTGCTGTCCCTTTATAACATTTCTGTACTTACGTTATTTAGCGCACGCTATCGCAATATCCTTAGCGCACGCTAACTAGCGTTGACTCCAAATCTGTCCAGGTTCGCCCGCGGGAATCTTATCCGGACCCACGTCCGGCTGGCGCATGTGCTAGCCGCCCAGTTCAATAATTGACTGGTTAACGCACGCTACGCTACATTCGTAGCGTATGCTAATTTTAACAGATAACGTACGTCAAGCTATCCTTGTTAGCGTACGTTATCACGTATTTTCATGGAAAAATTTACATGTTGCCATACTCATGTACAAGGGTTCAAATACGAGAATATCATACTTCAATTGTCGATATCACAATACTGAATAATACAGGGTTCAAAACAGATGAAATACACAATAATAAATCCGGATATTACAGTAATAATAATAATAATAAAAACAAAAGAAAGCTATTATATAAAAAGTCTTTGGAGTATATAATTCACGTCTTCATTTGTACATCATTCCTACGGTCCTACTGATTGTTTAACATTCGTCCCTTGAACACCTTCATGCATGTGAGGCAATCTTCTTCTAGTTTACGACTCAAAAGTTGCGCCATATTGTTCCTTGACGTAAAGTGTTACATTTCCCTGTCAATTCCACATGTTAATAATGTAAAATACATGGTTAAGGTTCTTAACCTCACATGAAACCAATGGATAATGTACGCATATAACTCACCTGAGGCATATCACCATATGAGAGCATTGGGTCTTGTAGCTTACCGGTGAAGGAGTGTTTTGTAGTTGGTGTAAGATGCTATATACAACATTCCCCCATCAACGAATTGCGTACTCCCATAGCATCGATGGCTTCTTTGTAGACTTTTTATATAGGCACAAATAGATGAATGTAGAAGCATCTTATTAATGCTTCCGTAAGTTGAAAGGGTCTTATTAATGCTTCAGTAACAATATGAAATGAAGTTGAAAGGATTGTGCAAATTAATTGCTTCGGTAATTATATGAAATGAAGTTGAAAGGAATGTGCAAATTAATTAAAAACAAGTTTATTAACTCAACTTTTATATGTCAAAATTAAGTATTTGATATGATGACATTTAAACTTTAATACTCCACATTAATTAGGAGGACTTAATCTTTATATATATAAGATAACGTGCCTAACTCGTGCTAAACACTTTTTTTTGGATAGGAAGTAGAGCACAACTCTAAGGGACTGTTTGGTTCACTGGAAAATGATGGAAAAGGAAAACCTTTTCCTTCCAAATTTTCCTTTTGTCGTGTTTGGTTCAAAAATAAGGAAGGAAAATATTTTTCTTGGAACCCAGATTTTCCCTTACAATCCGGAAAAGCTTTTCCACCATACCCCCAAAGAAAAGATTTTCCATCCCCTAAAACAAAAAAAACCCTACCCACTATCGAAGCTCGTCGGCTCGGTTAACCAGAACCATATTAAATATTATTTTTATATTTTATTATTTTATTTTTTGTAAATTAAAAATTTAAAACTCTAATTTTGTTAAATAAATATTTTATATTTTGTTAAAAATTTATAATAATATATTATATATTTATTAAATATTAATTTTATATTTATAATTTATAATTTTAAAATTAAAACCCTAAATGACTAAATCTCTATCTAGAATTAAAAAAAACATGGTTTTCGTCGCCTCCCCTGGAACGAAGCTCGTCGCCGACGGCTGCCCCTGGAACGAAACTCGTCGCCGTCGGCTGCCCCGGGAACGAAGCTCATCGTTGTCGTCTCCTCTCCCTGCTTCGCCTTCATCAAATTCGGTTCCAAAATTGGTATTTTTTTTGCTAGGGTTTATACCGTTTGCATTATTGATTTGAGGATTGAAAAGATTGAACCAGACATGAAATAGAAAGGGTTAATGACGCCAAAATCCACAACCTTTCACCCGACTTTCATTTTTTCCACAACCTTTTTAAAAATCCTGTAAATCCAAAACATTTGGCACTTGTTCGATTTTTCCATAATTTTGATTTAGCCCCAAATTCGGTCCTACGTGGACCCTACGTGGACGCTGTCGCCGCCGAAAATTTAAACTGCGTCGTTTTAAGCTTAGGGTTAATAACGCCAAAATACACAACCTTTGATGTCCCTTTCATTTTTTCCACAACATTTGGCACTTGTTCGATTTTTCCATTAGCAGCATCTAAAAAGTTGAAAAATATTTTCAATTTTTTGTTTTTTTGCACAATTTTAAGGACGGCTTTATAATGTAGATCTATTTTTTTTTATTTTAAAAAAAAAATCCGTTTGTAGAGTTTCTCTTTTTAGATTTTGACTAGTTAGTTTTCCAATTAGTATATCATGATCTTAAAACAATATACTTCCTAAAAACTGAAATCGAAGAAAAACCCAAAAAAGAAAAAACAGTTGAAATATTGGGAATATATTACGTAAGTGCAAATAATTAATGAAAACATTCTTGCCTATTTATTGCCATGAAACCAAATCACCTTAAAACAAACAATTGACATCTAAAAAACACACACACACAAGAAAAAAGAAACACTAATTATGTTAAGATGCAAACAAACAAATGAGTGTTTTAATATTATCTGAAACTCCTTAAAATTAACTAGTCAAAATCTAAAAAAAGGAACTCTACAAACTGATTTTTTTTTGGAAAAAAAAAATAGAACTACATTATAAAACCGTCCTTAAAATTGTGCAAAAAACTAAAAATTGAAAATATTTTTCAACTTTTAAGATGCTGCTAATGGAAAAATCGAACAAGTGCCAAATGTTGTGGAAAAAATGAAAGGGACATCAAAGGTTGTGTATTTTGGCGTTATTAACCCTAAGCTTAAAACGACCTACTTAAATTTTCACATGGGCCCACGTAGGCCGAATTTGGGGCTAAATCAAAATTATGGAAAAATCGAACAAGTGCCAAATGTTGTAGATTTACAAGATTTTTGAAAAGATTGTGGAAAAAATGAAAGTCGGATGAAAGATTATGGATTTTGGAGTGGTGAACTACACTCGGAAGGGGCGAGAGTTCCAGCTTGACTTATCGATAAGACAAGAGTAGAGTTGGTATATGGTAGGTTTGAAGCAACGACTTCACACGTGGCAGAGTTCGTGGCAGAAGACAAGGTACGCAGGGGAGCAGGCCAAAGGTCTGGCAACAAAAGTATGGCAGGTATAGCTTGGCTAGAGACCGATCTCAGCGTTCTTCTTCTCCTGAGCAATGGACCAGCCCCATAAGAATTAAACAGCACAACTACGTGGCCAAGGCACACCTTGCCGATCTTCCTCCAAGAACCTGAGCAGTCGTGGTGGGGGGTTATTCAGCTGGTAAAAGCTTGGTCGCGATCCGATGCCCAAGCAGCTAGGAAATCAGCTGACCTATTAGCTTCTCTAAGAACATGAGTGAAGACAACTGCCTTATGTTCCGGGGAAACAGCCCAGACTTGCCGAACTAAGCTATATAGCTGCAACCCTTGCTACGATCGGCGTTTAACATGTTGATAACTCGTGCTAAACTTATTCGCAATATCTCATTCATTTTATTTCCCATTCTTGTTTTCAGAATAATTACTTTACTATGTATATTATTAGTGTATAGCCCGTTGAATACTTTGTTAGACCTATAAATAATTACTTTATTAGATCTATCACTTTATATTATAATTTACAAATAATTATAAATAATATAATTTGTTAGAGTTCAGCCACTTGAAATCACACCGCAGCAAAACACACCAATAAATAAAAATGATGAGGATGGATTCAGCCACCGAACTCATTTAGAATTTATGTACTTATACTCGTCCTAAGCCCGATTGAAATATAATTTTACTACTTATTTCAGTTCAAAACTCGTATAGTAAAACATAAAACAAGGAGAGCATGATCCAGCCACTCAAATTTGCTCAAATTTTTATACCTTGATGAATTGGACAAATTAATTAAAGGTCAATAAATTAGCATTAAAAAAATTAATTTGACCAACTTAATGATTGACCAAATTATATTCTCAATAAAAATAACACTATTTATTTGGCCAACTCGATAATTGATCAAATTAATTGGCGATGAGAAATACAACAACAACAACAACATCTAAGCCTTAGTCCCAAAATGATTTGGGGTCGGCTAACATGAATCAAACTTTGAAACCGTCAATAATCGTTACATAAATAACATAAAAGGAAAAAAAGGGAAAAAGTAGAGAAAAAAGCAAATAAAGAAGAGAATAATGTAAAAAAAAAAAATCCTGAAAAATAAATTAAAAGATAAAATGAAATAAAAGAAAATAGAAAAAAAAAAAGAGGAATCAGACTCCATCCATCATCCGTATTCTTTCCCGCCACATTTGCCTCTCCATCGCCATACTTTCTCCAATTCCAAGAAACCGCATATGATTTTCAATCATCTTTATCCAAGTTTTCTTGGGTCTTCCTCTATCTTTCACAACATTACTTGTTCCCCAACTTTCTAGCCTCCTCACTGGGGCATCAATAGGTCTTCTTCTCACATGACCAAACCATCGTAATCGATTCTCCATCATCTTGTCTTCTATAGACGCAACTCTTACCTTCTCTCTGATCACCTCATTTTTGAGCCGATCCTTTTTGTATGACCACACATCCATCGTAGCATACGCATCTCTCGCCACATTCATCTTTTGAACGTGACAATCGCTTTTCTGACCCAACACTCGGTGCCATATAACAAATAGGCCTAATTGCCGTGCGGTAAATTACCCTTTAATCTATGAGGCATGCCAGATCACATAAAACCTCTGTGGCACTCTTCCACTTCAACCACCCCGCTTTATTCTCGTGAGCCACATCACCATCTAGCTCTCCATCCTTTTGGATAATAGATCCAAGATACCGAAAGAAAGTGGATCCATGAACAACTTTCCCATCAAATGTGATCATCCCCGCCTCTCTATCACTCAAGCTAAACCTACACTCCATATATTCGCCTTACTTCACCACCTAAAGCCTCGAGCTTCCAAAGTATCCTCCAAAGTTCCAATTTCACAGACTCCAACCTTCGTTTCATCAATCAACACAATATCATCTGCGAACATCATACACTACGGAACGTCATTTTAAATTTCTCTTGTCAATTCGTCCATGACTATGGCAAAGAGAAAAGGACTAAGAGCAGATCCTTGATGCACCCCAATCGTAATAGGGAATTCTTCTGTCCTCCCAACATTAGTACGTACACTTGTACTAGCTCCCTCATACATGTCCTTTATAATGTCAATATATTTCCGCGATACACCCTTCTTTGCTAAGGCCCACCAAAGTACTTCTCTTGGTACTTTATCATATGCCTTCTCTAAATCAATAAAAACCATACGCAGATCTTTCTTTTTATCTCGATAATGTTCCATCAACTGCCGGATAAGATAAATTGCTTCCATGGTCGATCTTCCAGGCATAAATCAAACTGATTTTCTGTTATCTTCACACACTTTTTATGATGGTAAAATGCACATTGATTATATGAATTAATTCCCATATCTATTAAAATTGAAAAAATCTACATAATCGAATATAAGTTGTTACAATAATTGGTTGTTACGTCTGACTTAAAAAAAAATCAAATTTGCTCAAATTGTTAGACGTTGATAAATTGAACTAATTAGATTAAATAAAAATAAATTAGTCGAATTAAAGTTTCTAATAAAAATAAGATTATTTATTTGGCCAACTCAATGATTGGCAAAATTTAATTTCCAATAAAAATAACACTATTTATTTGACCAACTCAATAGTTGATCAAATTTATTGCATATGAGAAATATGATGGTACAATACACATTGATTTTAAGTACTTGTTTAGTTCTCTAATTGTAACGCCCCGATTTCGCATATACAATTATTGTGAATTATAGAAAACATGTTCAATTTTATTAAATTAATGCCCGAATAATTTATCATTTAATTCATGATCATGCAAATTCATTTATGTCATTATAATTCATGTCCAGTCATGTGATTTGTCGTGTCATTCCTCATTTTATTTCATCGTATTTCATATCGTCATTTCTAGGCCCGAGTCATATTTCAAGCGATATTAATTGTTACCCATAAGATTTCACAAGTCCATTTTAATTAATTTTAATCCATTCACTTTGGATCGGCCTAAGCCACCCATTATAATATTCAGCCCAAATTCTATAATTAATTAAGAGACCCAATTATAATTATAACATCCAGCCCATATTTCTCTCTCCTATACTCACACACGATCAGAACATGGGAGAGTTTTCCTGCATTAACCACCTTAGTGGAGGTGATGGGATAATAATCAGCAGTTAATAAAATCAGTATAAGAAGGAAAAACACCTACACTTCACGATGAACAGCAGAAAACCACACACACTACATCTCATTATACAACAAATTCAGTATACTACATTATTACACAAAATCATAAGTCAGAAGCCTTTTCTTCTCACCGATCAAGGTATGTCTTCTCCCTTTTCTTTTACTTGTTCATCCCATTTCAGAAATTTGCAATCCGATTCACTAACCCAAAACAAACCTGAAATCTCCATCACCGATTTTCACAATCCAAATTCAAGATCAATCATCACCAAGAATCAGAACCCAAATCAAACCTTCTTAGAGTCTTAGAACCAAGCCATGAAAACTGAACTTTATTTCAGCCCAAAAATTCAGCATCCGCCGAGCTCTCGGACCTTTAACACAACCCAAAAATCATAACACGGACATACAATTCAAACCAGATCCGACCCGAGCCTGAAATCAACAATCAAATCCATCAAGCAAATTTCAGGAACCCAAATTCTGTTCAAACGACCCATCAATTTCGGGTTAGTTTAACACCAAAGTCAGTCGCCTCATCGCTGTAGTCCCAGATCGGTCGATAGCAGTTGTTAAGAACCACCAGAATCCATGACCACCTTTTCATTTTGCCCAACCCGAGGCCAGTCCAGTCGACCCGATCCTGAACTGCAACCCAAACCTCGTTCATAATTCAAAAAATTTAATACCTAGAATCAAATCCAGATTTCCCTGTTCAACCAACCCGAACCCGAACGACCTTCCAGAATATGCCGCCACTTACCTGTTCACCGCCGCCCTTGCCTTCACCGCCGCACCACGACCGCTTCGCCGATTGTTTTCTGTTTTTTTTCCTCTTTCAATACCTGCAGAGCCCCTTTTCTTCTGTGTGATTTTGTGTGTGTGAGTGTGTCTGGTAGAGATGAATCCCAATTAGATTTTGGTAAGCTTGTGTGTATTTTTTTTTGGCGGAGGAGTTGAGATGGAGAGAGAACCGTAGGAAAGGGAGAGAGAGGGTGTCAGCCGAGAGAGGAGAAGTGACGATGAGAGTCGCCGACTTGTGTCTTAGGGTTTTTATACCCGATGTTTTTAGGGTAATTCGTATTTAGCCCCCATAGTTCCAGACCTTCTAGAAGTGACCTCAGTTCTTTTTCTAGCCTTTTAATTTCAGTCCACTCAGTCTCCAATTCCCTACAATTAAACCCCCAGGTTTTAGAATACTCAATCTAGCCCCAGTCTGATTTATAATTATTTTTAGTCAGCCCCAATCAGATTTATAATTTCTTCAATTTCAGTCCCCATATAGTTAATTCTTACGAATTAACTCCACTTAGCTTTATAACTCCTTCGATTTTAGTCCTTAAATATTTATTCCCTTCAATTTTACTTCAATCAACTTTTCAATAGTTAAAATCATCCTTATTTATCTGAGCCATTAAAATATTGATTATATTCATTAATAGTAATATTTCAATTTTAATCTATGCCTCGTATTTTATTCCCAGTTATTATATATTTATAAATTATAATAATAGTGATTATCATTATTAATTATAGATAATAACAAGAATTTACGGGACTAGAATTGTCGAGTCAAGCATTTCATCACATTCAAGTCAAGAACTGCATTTTATCCAGGTGTGGGGATTTATTACGCTTTTGTTTATTTTAATTGCTTTATATATTGTCTCGTATGTGCACGTTGTTGCTACCTAAAATATTATCCGGAGATAGATATTGTTGGAATGGATGGATAGCAAATAAAGTGCGAGAGCACTTCCATAGAGAAAGTAAATAACACAAGATTTGCCGGGGTTGTTAGTCCCGGGCTTGAATGCTCTCGCGAGATGTTATTAATACAAATATTCTGGAATACAAGTATTAATGTTAGAGTACAATTACAATGAGTGTAAAGACCCTAGTTATCTTAGCTAGCTAGCGTGTAGATTGCTGGAAGAACCAGATGTGATGCTCTGTGAGTTCTTGTAACAACGTTGATGAGCTGTGACGACCGTGAGAAATCGACAGTCTCTCACGGTGTGTTTTAGATGTATGTTTGAGCTCCTGGGCTTGCGAGTCTCTTCGAATCTATGCTGTGGAGACTTCTTGCCTCTGCCGACCGTCTTCTGGTTGAGAGGTGCTGAGAGAGAAATCCTGAGGTAGATCCGAGAGAGGAAGCCAAGAGTCTGTCTGTGTGTATGTATTCTGAATGTATTTATCCACTGAGAGGGAATCAGAAGAAGAACCTATTGCCAACTGCCAGGAACCTTTTTCCAGTTGCTGGAAGTTCTCTATTTATAGGACTGAGAGATGCTGGGCGATCGCCTCTGCTGTAATATAATAAGCGGGCGATCGTCTTTTAGCACATGGACTGGTTTCCTTAAAGTCTACAGGAGTTGCTGGCAGCCAGCTGTGTGGTCCAATGAGAAGTCTGAACGCGTCTGAGTCGCTGTCACGGGCGGTCCCACCTTGTACCTTTGGGCGGGTTTGTCGGTAGGTGAACAGGTGGTGATAGGCTGTGGTCAACGATCCGGGTTATGCGGCGCCTTTCGTGGATCTGCACATGGGGGCTGTATTGAGATCCAGTCTTCGTGGACTTTGATGGACGAAGGTCTCTGTTCGGGGCACAGGACGGTCGTCCTAAGTCGGGCACCAGAGTCGACCGCTAGGTGCCAAAGGCGATCGCCTTGAGAGTCGATCGCTAGATACTCGAAGGCGGACTGCTATCTTCGCTTAGGTGAGTTCGCCATAGCATGATTGGTTGTGGACTCGGTCGCTCGGCCTTGTAGTCGATCGCCGGTTGAGGTGAATAAATCTCGGCACAACAATTGCCCCCCAGCTCGCTCCGATGTTGGAAACGTGGGGTGAGGTGGTTCTGCTGGCGATCGCTGAATTTTGACGAGTGACTCTGCATTTTACGGAACTGGCGATCGTCATTGAGCTGTTTGATTCTGAATTTGGACGACTTGGTCGGTCGCCGGAATGAGCGGGAAACGACAGTGGTTGTGGAAAAGTCTCTGGGGCACGTATCGGATTCCTGTTGGGGGAGGCCGACGGTTAGAGGCGACTCCTCGTCTGGCGTGTCCTTGAAAAGACGCGTACGCGAGTTTCAATGGAGCATTAATTGCGACGGTTGCACTCCCGACCCCTGAGATTCTCCTTAATTGCATAGAAGTCCCTGCCATCTCCTATAAAAAGGCGCTGGTTTGTAGGGTTAAGACCCTTATGCGTTTTTACCAGAGAAAGAAGGATTTTGCAGAAGAATATTTCTGAAGATCTGACTGGCGATCGTCGATCGATTCCATCCTTGGTAAGAAAACATTCCTTTTCTCTTCTTCTTATTTCGAGAATGTCTGGAACATCTTCTTAGCACGGAGTGGGCACCACCTCCACCGCCGGGGCTTCCAATGTCCGGGAAGGACCTTCTGCAGGATTCCATCTGGAGACGGCCGCCGAAGCTATCCGCGCCAGTATTGATCCCGCGGAAGTCGAGGCGCTATTTAATGAGGCCGACGTCGCTAGGGAGGCGGCGGTTGAGCACAGACGCTCGCAGATGGAGAGAGATTCGGCGGTGAGGGCCTACTGGGAGCAGCATAGTGCTTTTGGCCAGGCCTATGTGGCCTTTGCTGAGATTATGGAGAGGTTGGCCGGTCCGTCTCCTAAATTCAATTACCGGGAGTACTCGATCGCCATCCTTATCAACCTCCTAAGCGATCGCTTTTCCGGGCTGCGCAGCGATCGCTATGGTCCCTTGGCTAGATAAAGAGATCCGCGACCAGAAAGGACCTGGCCGTCTGGAGGACGAGGTTTCATGTCCCTTCAGATGTGGATCTTTTTGTGCCAGCCGAGAATGAACGAGCCGATCAGCCTCCGGAGGGCATGGTTGCCGTGAACGAAGCAATCATGGAGGCTAGGCTACGGTTCCCTCTGTGTTTTTCTGTCTCCCACTTGCTGGCGGCTTGGAACGTGGCGCCGCTCCAGTTGACGCCGAATGCATGGCTCCAGATCATTTGCACTCTCACCTTGTTCGGTGCTCACCGACTGTACCGCCTCCCTTCGCCGTTGGAGATGAACCACCTGTTCAAGTTGACGGCTCAGAAAGGGTCGGTCGGAGGCTTTCACATTCAAGGCCGATCCGGTTGGGTGATCCTCGGAGTCCCGAACAAGGTGCGGGGCGACCCGGCGAAGTGGTTCTAGGTCGCCGGTTCCTGGAAGGCCTCAATGAGTGATAATCCTATGGGCGAGCTGGGCATTCCCACAGGCTTCCGGGAGAGGAATCCGAGTAAGGGTTTTGACTCTCCCTTTGTTCGGATGTGTTCTGAACTGATCTAATTTGGTTCCGTTCTTGCAGGTTTCCATATTCCGACGATCGACGAGCTTCCTTTTGACTTTCTGGTCATCTGGGAGCAGATACGAAGTCTGCCGGACGACGATTTAGATGCTCACTGGATTAACAAGGAGAGTCGTTGGCTGTCTGCTCGGCTATTCTGTTTCCCGAGACATCTTTCGGTTTCAGGTATGAGTTTCTACGATCTTCAATTGCTTGGCGATCGTCCTACTCGAGGAATATGTCTAACTGTTGTTTGATTGTTCTTTATTGCAGAAGTTCGCTTTCCTCGTTTCTTGGAGCCTCCAGCGGAGATAGCTATGTCGAACCCTGGAGTTCTGAGCCGCCTTCGCCAGAAGAAGTTATCTAGGGCTCCTCCTGTGGCATTACCTATCATTCCGGAGGTGAGGCCCGTCGTGGAGCCGATCATTGCGGAGGAGGAACCTCGGGAGGAGGGGCTCCGGGCGAACCGCAAGCGGCAGAGGTCGGGAGAAACTCTAGTTTCTGCCCCCACCGGTGAGGTGCCGATCGCCACACCTCCGATCACCGCTGTTCCTCCGGTGAATGAGCCTACGACCTCTGCGGCTTTCTTGCGAGAGATGGCGATCGCTGAGGCTGAGACCCCTCGCGGGAAGCCATACTTTGGTCGCGACCCCGAGAGGGCTGAGAGGTAGACTTTGTTTGTTTGCTGAATTTCGTCACTTGCGTGGGATATGTGCTAACTCTTGTTGTTTTGATGCAGGATCCGTAGCACTAACCCATCTTGTCCGCCGATGGTGCTGGATTTCTTAGCGAGCTGATCTCCTCGCGCGGCCTGCGATGTCCCACTGTATGTAAACTGGGCCGTTTCTGCTTTGCCAAAGGCCTGGACGACGGACTTGGATGCGATCGCACGCCAGCGATCCGGGAGCGCAATGCAGGCTGCTTTCGCTCTCTCTATTCAGGCGGCGATGGCCGCCGGCTGCGGGGAGTTCGAGGGGCGTCCTTCCACTACACGTCTGCAGGCGGACCTCGAGGCCGCTCGAAAAGAGAACGCCGAGTTCGCCGACAGGATTGTGGCAATGGAGAAGGACTCCTTAGATGCAGCTAAACGGGCGAGTCATGAACTTGAGCTGGCGAGACAGGATGCCGAGCAAGCCCGGGTGACGGTCGACCGATTTCGGGATCGGATGACAGATGCCCGACGGTTGCAGGTGGCCGCTGAGAAGGAGGCCGATCAAGTGAAGGTGACTGTCGCTCGGCTGACTAGCGAGCTGGCGTCGTCGAGGGGAGAGACGGCTGCAACGGAGGCCGAACTTCAGGGTGCGCAACAGGCGGTTGTGGAGCTGAAAGGGAAGCTAGAGGCGACCGAGGCCAATCCCTTTCTTAACGTGGGGTTCATCAGTGAGTTTGCCTATTACATGGCGTTCGCTGACTCGCTCCGAGCTGCTAAGAAGGGAGGACTGGAGGTCGTCCCTCTAGCCGAAAACTTCAAGGCGTATGTGTTGGAGCACCCTCTTCACCCTGACTTCACCGTTCCGATATTGGACCTCTCGGAAATCAGTGTGGACTTGAGCTGGTATCCGACTCCGGCGAACCTTGTTCATCCTGACGCTCCGAAGGACGGAGAGGCTGCTCCGGTAGCTGGCGAAGGATCGCGGACCGATCCGGAGGTTGGAGGCGAAGGCCAGGCAGGGGCCTGAGGCTCTTCGTTCTTATTGTTTTAGCTTTGTAATTTTGTAGCTCTCTTTTGTAATACTTAGGCCTTCGGGCGACCGTGTATGTACTTCTGAAACTTCAAGTAATGAAATGAATGTCTGCTCCTTCGATTTATCACTTGAATGATTGCTTTTCTGAGTCTTTGCATGACTTTTTACAAATGTGTGAGGAGAGATTGTTGCGTGTGTAGCTCTAAGTGAATTGATAAACTCATATAGATAACTTTTACAACAAATTCGATCGCTGCACAAACATCTGAATAATGCCGATCTTCGTATGTCGTTGAATAGAGACGGTCATCGTATAAATAGCTCCGCACTCTTCCCCCTTGTTTTTGTTCACTTAGTGAAAGTAAGGGGACGAAAATAAATCATTGAGTGAGCGGTCTTCAATTTTGTCGAATCTTCGAAAGGCCGTCCATCTCGGTCTTAAGGATCCGTGCACGATCGCGGAGTTCGATGGACCGATCTCCACGATCATGTCTTGTACGCGAGCGACATTCCGTCTGATGGCTAAGTTCTCGCGAATCACTTAATTGGTAGGGTCCTCTGAAGGCTGCGCCTCGCCTCATATTTTAACGAAGGGCGTGCGGTCTTGGTCTGGAAGATTCCTTGCGCGGGGCGTTGTCGGATTAATCAACTCCACGTCCGCGGCTTGTTAGCTCTGCTTCTACCTCGGCCCGCCAATAAGATGGCGACCCTCGACGGTATACGTTGAGACGGGGGGAGGGACGCGTCGCATTGTCCGGGAAGGACCCACCACGTTAAGTGATGGACCTTTGAGGGTGGGCGAACGTGTCCACAGATTAGTTTTGGAGGGCCCTCAGACTATGCCGGCCTCGTATTTAAACGAAGGGCGGGCGATCGTGGCCCAAAGGGACCTTGCATGGGTGCAGAGAACGGTTCCATCGTCCTCCACGACCATGGCGACACTCTTCTACCTCGGACCATCAAGTCAGATGACGATCCTCGATGGTATACGTTGTGTAAGGGGAGGAGATCGCCTGCCTAGGTTCTTCATGCAGATGATGAACTTTAGATAGCGAGCGAGTAATCCTCTCATTTATTTTGGAGAGACCTTCGGCTATGCCCGTCTCGTATTTAAACGAAGGGCAAGCGATCGAAGCCCAAAGGAACCTTGCATGGACGGATCGTCGGTTTAATCGATTTTCGCGACCATGGCGGCACTCTTCTACCTCGGACCATCATGTCAGATGACGATCCTTGACGGTATACGTTGTGCTAGGGGAGGCGATCGCTGCCTAGGTCCATCATGTCGATGACGAACTTTAGAGGGCGAGCGAGTCATCCTCTTTTTTAAAGCGTTTGTTCAGGCAGTAGCCTTTGATTTGATGAGGCGGGAAAACGGGGAGAGACGTCCGAAGTTCCCTTCTCTTGATTGAAGCATGTAGATACGGTCGCCGAGGTTGATCGAGGGGTCGGCTCGTATGATCTTTCCGGCCTGTTCGCGTTCCACTCGGGCGACCATGTTGGGAGATTGGTGGGGCTCCGACTAAGCCAATAAGCTGTCCAACTTGCCTTCTTCGAATAATCTCCAGATTTGTCTGGGGAGGTCGCGACATTTGTTGGTGTTGTGGCCGGGACTTTTGTGGTAGGCACAATATTGATTGTGGTCCAGATGACCATGGTCCCTTATCGCCTTTGGCTTGTTTAGCGGTTCGCGCCCCTTGATGGCGTAAAAAATGTGGGCCAAAGTTCGGTTGAACGTGTGGAGGAGATGGGCTTCCATATCCTCGAAGGCCTTGTGGTCTCCGGATGACTTGGCGACCGTCTTTTTGGTTTTGGCGATCGCCGTCTTTCGGACAGGAGGAGGCGTTTCCTCGCCTAGGCGGAGGGTGAGTAGCCTTTGCCTGGCCAGAAAGTCGGCAGCCTTAGCGCGGAAGATCGCGTAGGTCGGGGGGATGTCTTTTGTGAGATGTCTAAACATGGGTGAGTGACCGTAGAATCCACCCACGATGGAGTAGAGAGCGAGCTCGTCGCTGATGGGATCGCTGGTGAGGAATATTTCGTCTACTCGGTCGATGTAATCTGCGTCGGATTCGTCTTCCCCCTGCCTGATTTTCATCATGCGGTGGGGGCCTTCTGGTCTAGCGACCTTGGCGCGAAGTATGACGTGAAGTCACTCGCCAGTTTCTCAAAGGAGATGATCGATCGCGGTGGTAGTGAGACGTACCACCTATGGGCCAGCTCGCCCAATGTTAGCGGGAAGATTCGGCATTTGGTTGCATGATGCCCCACACCCGGTCATGTAAATACGGAACTTACTTAGGTGGGTCTCGGGGTCCGATCTCCCTTCATATAGAGGTATTTTGGGAAGAGCGATCCTTGGTTGCACGGGGGTGAGCTCGATGTGGACCGCGAGTGGTTCGGTCGGTCCGATGATCTTTCTGCTGGTGCTTGCCCCAGTGTCCAAGAGTGCTTTCATCTCGTCGAGCTGGTGTTGCATAGCGGACATCGCCGTGGCCTGGTTGCTCGCGGCTAGGCGCTCGGAGCGGGATCCGAGGTGATCAAGTACTGATCCCCTGGCGTTCGGAGTGGGAGCCAAATGGTTGACTTGTGTTCGACTGGGAGTTGGGTATGCCGAACTTCTGGTGACGGACTCGGATTCCGTCGTTTCGTGGTTGGGGCCAGAATGCCCCGGTCGCCATGATGGATCGCTTCCCAAGCGACTGAATACAGAAGCATCCGACCTTGCGAGAGCCTTTTCTCGCGAATCGGGTCTTTCTGACGATCGCTCGCCCAGTAGCCCCTTGAACTTCCGTTTGCCCACTCGGCGGATGGCCGATGGAGTTATAGCGGGCGTCGCGCATGCTCTCCGTTGCTCCTTTAGGATGGCCATAGCCTTCTCGATCTGTTCCGCGGTTTGGAACTGGTCGAGTGAGAGGCTGGGGCCACCCCTCAGGTGCGGGATCGAGAGTCTCGCGTTGTCGCGGCTTCCCTCTGCCGTCGGCTGGGGCTCGGATTGAGCCGGGATATGATGTCTGGCAGTTCGGAGAGTGGCTCTCTTCGATGTAGTGGCGGACATCATGATTCTGAAGGCTTTTCTTTGAAGCGCAGTGAGTGTCACTTCAAGTATATGCCCCGAGAACAGTGAGTGTTCTTCGGGACGGTAGGAATAAGAAATGAAGGTTTAGATTCCCCTTCCTCTAGCGCCAATTGTTGCTACCCAAAATATTATCCAGAGATAGATACTGCTGGAATGGATGGATAGCAAACAAAGTGCGAGAGCACTTCCGTAGAGAAAGTAAATAACACAAGATTTGTCGGGGTTGTTAGTCCTGGGCTTGAATGCTCTCGCGAGATGTTATTAATACAAATATTCTGTAATACAATTATTAATGTTAGAGTACAATTACAATGAGTGTAAAGACCCTAGTTATCTTAGCTAGCTAGCGTGTAGATTGCTGGAAGAACCAGATGTGATGCTCTGTGAGTTCTTGTAACAACGTTGATGAGCTGTGACGACCGTGAGAAATCGACAGTCTCTCACGGTGTGTTTTAGCTGTATGTTTGAGCTCCTGGGCTTGCGAGTCTCTTCGAATCTATGCTGTGGAGACTTCTTGCCTATGCCGACCGTCTTCTGGTTGAGAGGTGCTGAGAGAGAAATCCTGAGGTAGATCCGAGAGAGGAAGCCAAGAGTCTGTCTGTGTGTATGTATTCTGAATGTATTTATCCACTGAGAGGGAATCAGAAGAAGAACCTATTGCCAACTGCCAGGAACCTTTTTCCAGTTTCTGGAATTTCTCTATTTATAGGACTGAGAGATGCTGGGCGATCGCCTCTGCTGTAATATAATAAGCGGGCGATCGTCTTTTAGCACATGGGGTGGTTTTCTTAAAGTCTGCAGGAGTTGCTGGCAGCCAGCTGTGTGGTCCAATGAGAAGTCTGCACGCGTCTGAGTCGCTGTCACGGGCGGTCCCACCTTGTACCTTTCGGCGGGTTTGTCGGTAGGTGAACAAGTGGTGACAGGCTGTGGTCAACGATCCGGGTTATGCGGCGCCTTTCGTGGATCTGCACATGGGGGCTGTATTGAGATCCAGTCTTCATGGACTTTGATGGACGAAGGTCTCTGTTCGGGGCACAGGACGGTCGTCCTAAGTCGGGCACCAGAGTCGATCGCTAGGTGCCAAAGGCAATCGCCTTGATAGTCGATCGCTAGATACTCGAAGGCGGACTGCTATCTTCGCTTAGGTGAGTTCGCCATAGCATGATTGGTTGTGGACTCGGTCGCTCTGCCTTGTAGTCGATCGCCTATCGAGGTGAATAAATCTCGGCACAACACACGTGAAATCAGTCAGAAGCACTTAAATGTGCAATCAGTCAGAAGCACTTAAATGTGCAACCAGTCAGAAGCACTTAAATGTGCAATCAGTGAGAAGCACTTAAATGTGCAAATCAGTCAGAAGCACTTAATTGTGCATAAAGCCTTCGGGCTAGCCGACTGGCTTCAGAATTTATCAGTCATGTTGTTTATACTTGCTAATATATTTAGTAATTAACGTAGACATATTGCGTACTCTCCACACTGAGCGAGTTGGAAGCTCACCCCACTATTTTACCCCCTTTCAGGTTGAGGAGCTCGATGTGGCATGCGCTTGAGTGTGGCATGATCAAGCTGATGATCAAATATTTATTTGTTAAATGTTATTTCTATAAGATTATATTTTTGAACAATGTTCGACTTGTTTTAATTTCACGTCGGAGTATGTTTTTGTTTAATGGTGACTTGCGATTATTAAGTTTGTCTTTTTAAAATGCATTTCCGCTGCAAAATTTCTATTTATTCTTCCTAAAATTTGAAGAATTATATTTTAGGTAAGTGGTCGCTACATAAGTGGTATCAGAGCGGGTCTACGATTCTGGAGACTCGTTAAAATGGTTTCTTTTTCAAAACTGAAATTTTATTTTCGCAAGTAGTCAAATATTTTTATTTTTTTTGCAATTATAATAATCATCCACCTCCGCCGCTCCACGTCGACTCCAAGGTACATTAAGTTATGATTATTCATTATGTGATGAATACAGTTTGCCAGATGAACCATGATTCATGTATTACAGATGCATTGTCAGTCTATTTTGTACATAAGAATTTTATGATAAAGTATTTGGGCATGAAATTGTTTTCTTATAAATTCATAAGTATATGTGTGACATGCGTAAATCACCATTTCTAGAAATCTCTGGTTCTCAACCCATAGATGCAATGTAATTCTTCATCTTATTCGTCTCCCTCGTTGGGCAAGTACTGAGGGATCATTGAGTATGATATGCCTTAGATAATGGCAACTCGTAGACATGGACGCCCAACCAACCAAGGTGGAGATAATCTCGGTGGTGAGAATGCCAACCTTGGTGCTGGTGGTGGTGGTGACGGAGGTCAGGATAACCACAATAATAACGTGCCAGCTCCTACTCAGGCACAAGTTGTGCAATAGTTCCGGCGTTTTACCCCACCAACATTCAATAGTCGAGAAGGACCAGCTTTTGTTGATGAATGTTTCATGTCGCTCGAGCGCACCTCTGAGCTCATTGGGTGCACTGATGCACAATGAATTCTTTGCGGCCAATACCAAATGGTGGAGGATGCTGGACGCTGCTGGATAAGCTACCGGCGCTTGAGGCCGGCAGCCGAGCGTGCATCATTGACTTGGTATCGGTTCAAGGAAATAGTGATAGAGCCGTACTACCCACAACATTACCGAGAGAAAATGGAGAGAGAGTTTTGGAATCTCGAACGAGGAAGAGAATTTGACTCTAGCTTGTATTTAATGGATTTTGACGTGATCCTTGGTATGGACTGGCTCGATAGACATGATGCTGATATAAGGTGCCGTGAGAAGAAGGTGACATTAAGGTGTTCCGAAGGTGAGTCGATCACCTTTTATGGTACTAAGAGTAGGACAGTACCCAGAGTAATCAGTGTCATGAAGGCACTGAGAAGTCTAAGAAAGGAGAAATGTTAGGGTTACTTGGTGAGTTTGGTCGACAGTCGTACTAATGACGTGTCCCATACAGACGTACCTACAGTACGGGAGTTTTTGGATATGTTTCCAGGAGATTTGCCGGGAGTCCCACCGGACCGACAAGTGGAGTTTAGTATTGATTTGGTCCCTGGGGCTGCCCCAACATCCAAATCGCCATATAGAATGGCTCCGAGGGAACTTCAAGAATTAAAGGTCCAAATTCAAGAGTTGCTGGAGCTCGGATTTGTTCGTCCTAGTGTGTCACCATGGGGTGCACCAGTGCTGTTTGTAAGAAAGAAGGATGGGTCACTTCGGATGTGTATAGATTACAGAGAGCTGAATCGACTCATGGTGAAGAAAAAATACCCGTTGCCGAGAATCGAGGTTCTATTCGATCAGTTGAGGGGAGCTGGAACCTTTTCGAAGATCGATTTTGCGATCGGGGTACCACCAATTGAAAATTAGGGAGTGTGACATTCCCAAGACGGCTTTCAGGACCCGTTATGGACATTTTGAATTTGTAGTGATGCCATTTGGTCTGAGTAATGCACCAGCAGTCTTTATGGATTTGATGAACAGGGTGTTCCAACCTTACTTGGATAAGTTCGTGATCGTCTTCATAGATGACATCTTGGTGTATTCTAAGGACAAGGAACAACACCAAGAGCATTTGAGGGTTACATTGGAGACACTTTGCAAAGAGAAATTGTATGCCAAGATCAAGAAATGTGAGTTTTGGTTAAACAGAGTTGGATTCCTTGGACATGTGGTGACCTCAAAAGGAATTGAGGTAGATCCCGATAAAGTTGTAGCAGTGAGTAGTTGGGGAGTACCCAAGAATGCGAGTGAAGTTCGTAGCTTTCTGGGCCTAGCTGGCTATTATAGAAGATTTATCGAAGGATTTTCTAAAATCGCCACTCCTATGACCCAATTAACAAGGAAGGGCGTGAGGTTTGAATGGAGTGAGAGGTGCGAGGAAAGTTTTCAAGAGTTGAAAAGGAGACTAACCTCGGCACTAGTATTAACGATTCCTGATCCGACGGATGACTTTGTTATTTATAGTGATGCTTCAAAGCAGGGTTTGGGTTGTGTTTTGATGCAACATGGTAAAGTAGTAGCCTATGCATCAAGACAGCTTAAACCGCATGAGTTGAACTATCCAACACATGATATGGAGTTGGCTGCTGTAGTTCATGCGCTGAAGATTTGGCGCCACTATCTCTACAAAGGAAAGTGTGAGATATACACGGACCATAAAAGTCTGAAATATCTTTTCACACAGAAGGATCTTAACATGAGACAAAGGCGATGGTTAGAATTGGTGAAGGACTATGATTGTACCATCCATTACCATCCGAGTAAGGATAATGTGGTAGCTGATGCCTTGAGTCGGAAGACTAGAGGCGAGTTAGCTTGCTTGACCGATCAGGAGAGTTTGATAAAGGAGTTCTCCGAGTTGAGAATTGAGGTAGTTGAGTCTTCAAAGAGTCCGAAAGCAATCCTACCATCTTTGGTCTTGCAACCAAACTTGAGGGACAAGATTAAGGAGGCTCAAACACGTGATAAGTTCTTGTGCAAGATGAAAGATCGAGCACAAGCTGGGAGTATTGAGAAATTTGTCGTTGCCGCAGACGACGTTTTGACTTATGATGGGAGGTTGTGTGTTCCTAAGGATCCATCCCTTATGAAGCAGATTCTTGAAGAAGCTCACAATGCACCATACTCTGCTCACTCGGGAGGTACAAAGATGTACCACGACCTGAAGAAGTTCTTTTGGTGGAGAGGAATGAAACAGGACATTGGTGTATTTGTGGAGAGATGTATGATATGTCAGCAAGTGAAGGCAGAACACCAACGACCAGGAGGTTTACTTCAACCGTTGTAAATCCCAGAATGGAAATGGGAGCATATCACAATGGATTTCGTGGTTGGTCTGCCACGAACAGTGAGGAAGAACGATGTTATCTGGGTGATAGTGGATCGTTTGACGAAGTCATCTCTTTTTCTACTGGTGAGGATGACTTACAGTATGGAACAGTATGCAAGGATTTATATTTGGGAGATCATGAGGTTACATGGTGTTCCAGTGTCGATCGTATCGGATAGAGATCCGCGATTTAAGTCGAAATTTTGGAAGAGTCTTCAGAGTGCGTTGGGCACTAAGTTAAATTTCAGTATTGCATATCATCCGCAAACCGATGGTCAATCTGAACGGACTATCAAGACACTTGAAGATTTGTTGAGGGAGTGTGTTCTTGATACTGGTGAGAATTGGGAGAATATTTTGCCGTTAGTAGAGTTTGCTTATAACAATAGTTACCAAGCAACTATACAAATGGCCCCGTACGAGGCTCTCTACGGAAGAAAATGTCGATCGCCTCTTTATTGGAGTGAGGTTGGAGAAGGAAAGATTTTGGGTCAAGAATTGATCGAGCAGATTGTAGACAAGATATCTGAGATAAGAAGTAGAATTAAGACTGCCTAGGATCGGCAGAAGTCTTATGCGGATAAACAGAGGAAAGATATCCAATTTGAGATTGGAGAGAAGGTGTTCCTGAAGGTAGCACTGATGAAAGGAGTAATACGATTCGGTAATAAGGGAAAGCTACAGCCTCGTTATATCGGACCTTTTGAGATTTTGGGTCGTGTTGGTGAGCTTGCTTATAGTTTGGCATTGCCGATGGAATTATCAGGAGTGCACAATGTCTTTCACGTCTCCATACTGAGAAAATACGTACATGATCCTGGTCATGTATGCAATTTCAAAGAGTTGCATGTAGCCAAGAATCTGACTTATGAGGAGGTACCTATAGCTATTTTGGAGCGTAAGGTACACCAGTTCCGAAATAAAGAGGTTAAATTGGTGAAAGTTCAATGGAGTCGTCATGGACCAAATGAGGCAACTTGGGAATGTGAAGAGGAGATCCGTTCTAAGTATCCAACGTTCATTTTTCAAGGTACGTAACTTAATTTTCGAGGATGAAAATTTGTTAAAGGGGGGTAGGTTGTAACGCCCCGATTTCGCATATACATTTATTGTGAATTATAGAAAACATGTTCAATTTTATTAAATTAATGCCCGAATAATTTATCGTTTAATTCATGATCATGCAAATTCATTTATGTCATTATAATTCATGTCCAGTCATGTGATTTGTCGTGTCATTCCTCGTTTTATTTCATCGTATTCCATATCGTCATTTCTAGGCCCGAGTCATATTTTAAGCGATATTAATTGTTACCCATAAGATTTCACAAGTCCATTTTAATTAATTTTAATCCATTCACTTTGGATCGGCCTAAGCCACTCATTATAATATTCAGCCCAAATTCTATAATTAATTAAGAGCCCAATTATTATTATAACATCCAGCCCATATTTCTCTCTCCTATACTCACACACGATCAGAACATGGGAGAGTTTTCCTGCATTAACCACCTTAGTGGAGGTGATGGGATAATAATCAGCAGTTAATAAAATCAGTATAAGAAGGAAAAACACCTACACTTCACGATGAACAACAGAAAACCATACACACTACATCTCATTATACAGCAAATTCAGTAAACTACATTATTACACAAAATCATAAGTCAGAAGCCTTTTCTTCTCACCGATCAAGGCATGTCTTCTCCGTTTTCTTTTACTTGTTCATCCCATTTCAGAAATTTGCAATCCGATTCACTAACCCAGAACAAACCTGAAATCTCCATCACCGATTTTCACAATCCAAATTCAAGATCAATCATCACCAAGAATCAGAACCCAAATCAAACCTGCTTAGAGTCTTAGAACCAAGCCATGAAAACTGAACTTTATTTCAGCCCAAAAATTCAGCATCCGCCGAGCTCTCGGACCTTTAACACAACCCAAAAATCATAACACGGACATACAATTCAAACCAAATCCGACCCGAGCCTGAAATCAACAATCAAATTCATCAAGCAAATTTCAGGAACTCAAATTCCGTTCAAACGACCCATCAATTTCGGGTTAGTTTAACACCAAAGTCAGTCGCCTCATCGCTGTAGTCCCAGATCGGTCGATAGCAGTTGTTAAGAACCACCAGAATCCATGACCACCTTTTCATTTTGCCCAACCCGAGGCCAGCCCAGTCGACCCGATCCTGAACTGCAACCCAAACTGTAATATTCGCAATTTCGATTTTCTGGTAATTTTATTTTTTTGGCGGAAATATGTTTTGACGACTCTCTCATGACCGTTTCATCATTACGAGAATATTTAATTCTGCACTTTTTGTCATCCGAGTTCGTTTCGGTATCGTTTTGTTGAGTTCCGTGTTCCTAAACGGCTTTTCCGCACTCGAGTTCGATTCTTGCGAATCTCGTCTGAAACTCTCGTTTCGAGTTTCTCGTAAGTTCATTTGATGTTTTTATTCATGTTGCGAGCTTTGGCTTGGTGTTTCGATCGTGTATCGTGTATTTCGGATGTTTTGGGCCATTTTCGTAATTTCCCAAAGTTTGGGGTAATTACTTTCCGTTGTCGAATTTCGAGCCTTCGGGTGGTCGGAATCGTGTGTTCTCTTAGCGCTTGGATTCGTCTTTGCGAGTACTTCGTAACTGTATCTTCGATTCATATTCAGGTTCGGGTTTCGGCGTCGTCCGGGCCGTCGGAGTGGCCATGACCGAGTCACGGCCGCACTTCTTGGAAGCGGGGCACAGCTCGGCGATTCGGCCGTAAGGTGCGATTCTGGTATGCGTGCTTAGCGGTGTTCGGAAGAATGCGATTCTGGCCGTAAGAAAGTGTCGATTCTGGCCGTCGAGTGCAGTGTTCGGACGAATGCGATTCTGGCCGTAAGGACTGCCGATGCGGCCGTAAGTGCCGAGTTACGGCCGTAAGGCCCTGTCGGTTACGGCCGTAAGCGATCGGCAGGTGCTGGGCGAGTTTTGACGAATGCCGGTTACGGCCGTAAGGCCCTGCCGGTTACAGCCGTAACCTTGTCGGCCATATATAGGCTGTGACCGGCCATACCTCATTTTCTTCACATTTCTTCACCCGGGTGCGGCTGGCGACAGGGAAAATCGGGAAATGGAGTTTTTGGTCAATTCCACTCTATTTATAAGCGTTTTTGAGGATTCTTATCGATTATATCAACATCAAATCATTGTTCTTCGTCGGATCAAGGTAATTTCTTGAAATCTCCTAGAATTTGATTTTTCGAGATTTCTTCTTGATTTTCGTTGTTCGTCCGAATTTGATGAATCGGTTGATGTTAGTAAACATTATTAATCGTGTTCTATGGATTGTATATCCATATCTTCGATTCGTTCAACCCGATTGATGATTCTTAGGTTCTTGAGGAACCTTGAACATTTAGTGTTCGATTAAATGTCTCAAAGAGTTTCTTTCGGTCGTTGTGTTGATTTCGATTGATATTGTGTTATTGAATGAATTGTATTTCATTCAAGTTTTTCGAGTACTTGTGTTTATCGGAGGACGCCGTTCGTTGTTCGTGGAAGGATTTCATCGCCTTCGGTTGAGGCAAGTTTTATACTTGTATTAGTCAATGAGATTAATGTTATCATATATGTGTATGAATGTGTTGTATCATTCCGAGACTTAGTCTTTTCATAAGTTCATTGATATTAGGGGATCGTTCGACACGATACTCTTCGGCAATTATGCCAAATGTTTATTATCATTCATTAATGGCCGGTAAGGCATTGAGATATTCGTTGTTAATGTTATTATCGATCACCGGTTCGCGGTATCGATGTATCGGTTGTTGTTGTTAATATTGATGTCGATCTAAGAGGTTGTTGTAATCATTGTTATTAATGTTGGCATCCTATCATTCATGTTGTATTGGCCGATTGAAGGCATTATCGTATTCGTTCTCATCTTCGTCGTCGGTAGCCGATTAAAGGTGCCAAGGCATTCATTGTATCATTGTTATCGATTGGCCGTTCTAAGGCAATCGAGGAGTTCAATCATTCATTGTATCATTATTATCGATTGGCCGTTCTAAGGCAATCGAGGAGTTCAATCATTCATTGTATCATTATTATCGATTGGCCGTTTTAAGGCAATCGAGGAGTTCAATCTTTCATTATATCATTATTATCGATTGGCCGTTCTAAGGCAATCGAGGAGTTCAATCATTCATTGTATCATTGTTATCGATTGGCCGTTCTAAGGCAATTGAGGAGTTCAATCATTCATTGTATCATTGTCACCGATTAGCCGTTCTAAGGCAATCGAGGTGCTCAATCATTCATTGTATCCTTGTTATCGATTGGCCGTTCTAAGGCAATCGAGGTACTCAATAATTCGTTGTATCATTGTTATCGATTGCCCGGTCTAAGGCAATCGAGGTATTGAATCATCCGCTGCATCATTGTTATCGGTTGGCCATTCTAAGGCAATCGAGGTATTGAATTGTGGCTGTCGAGGATAGTTCCCATCTGTTGCATCATTGTTATCGGTTGGCCATTCTAAGGCAATCGAGGTATTGAATTGGGGCTATCGAGGATAGTTCCCATACGTTGTATCATTGTTATCGGTTGGCCATTCTAAAGCAATCGAGGTATTGAATTAGGGCTGTCGAGGATAGTTCCCATCCATTGTGTCGTTGTTATCGATTGACCATTCTAAGGTAATCGATGTATTGAATTGGGACAGCCGAGGACGGTGCCCATCTGTGAGTCATCATTATCGTGTTAGCCGACTCAAGGCAGCACACTATCACTCTCGTGAATTAGGTAATCTTCGGATCGTTTCCGTTTGTGATTCATTATATTTTGGAGTCTAGTCTCGGCTAGTGCTCATTATTGGTAAGTTTGGGGCTTGAACCTTCACGGTTGGGCTTCCAACACCTACAATTCAGTAGGTCACGGCCATTGGATGGCCTAATTATGATACGGCTTCGTACCGTGGCTTCGGCCCTAATTGTGATACAGCTTCGTGTCGTGGCTTCGGCCCTAATGGTGATACGGCTTCGTGCCGTGGCTTCGGCCCTAATTGTGATACGGCTTCGTGCCGTGGCTTCGGCCCTAATTGTGATACGGCTTCTTGACGTGGCTTCCACTAATTACGTACGGCCGTGCGTGGCCCTAATTGTGATACGGCCTCGTGCCGTGGCCCGGCCCTAATCGTCGTCTGACTTCGGGCTGTTTTGGCTTCATGTGATAGTGATATTTGACAGCTTTGGCTGAGTGGCTTTCAGGCCTTTGTGATTGTCTTGGTAATTTCATTGGAGCCTTCGGGCATTGTGATTCATAATTAATTCAGTTCTGGTTTGGTTCATGTCGTGTAATTCATTGTGGTACTCTATAATTATAATTCGCCGTTGGGCATTTACGTTCTAACCTGTCGAACAGGTATTAATAGTATGCCTAGGGCATAATGTTTCACGAATGCTCGGTTCTTACATTGGTTTGTGAGCATCTCGTATTATTATTATCATTGTACCGTTTTATTCTGCTTTTGGATGCATATCATGTTACACATGTATTTGATGTTCATTATCTGGATGACTGACCCCGTGGGGGCGGAATATGTTTTCATGATTTAGGTGCTTGCGAGGAGAGAGTTGAGACACAGGGGCATGATGATGGCGACGAGGCATTCGAGCGATACTAGTCCGAGTTGTTCATGTTTGTCAGTCAGTTGGAGTGTTCTCCAGTTTGTCAGTCATTGTCATTATGTATTACCCGAGCAAGGCTCATGGTTGTGGTTGTATTTTCATTTTGGCCATGTAAGCCCATCATTGTCGTTAAAATTCCTTATCGGAATATTGTGTCGGATATCATGGTAGGGACTGTGATCTCCCTTGTTGGTTAATTTTAATGTATTTTAGTCATGTTCGCCTAGTGGATCTCTGGGTGTGGGGTCCACGGCACTGTAATAACCCAATGGAATTTGGGGGTGTTACAGAAGATGATATCAGAGAGTTTGGGTTGTGAGATACCCTGATATGTGAGTTATGTGGCTCTACCGATGCGGTAGTAGTGGGACTGTCAGGTTATGACAATCTGGACAGTCGGGTTTTGTGAGTCGTGAAATTTGTATGGCTGCACGAGTCATTCATTCATCGAGTCATCGTCAGTGAAGACTAGTATCGTGAGACCTCGAAGCTTCGTATGACCTGTGTAAGGACTCGATTCTCTTTATGTTCATACATTCATCATGTCATTAATTGTTCATACTTTGTTGAAACCTATATGTGATATTAGTGTTATGATTGATTCATGACTAATTGTTTTGAAGCACGTGTGACTTGTGTAAGCGTTAAGGATCAACTCATTCATCAGTTAATAATCCTCAGTCATCATTTTGATCTTGTCGATCATGTTAATTCATTCATCACTCAGTCAATCTCATCGTTCAGTTAATTCATTCATCACTCAGTTAATCTCATTGTTCAGTTAATTCATTCATCACTCAGTCAATCTCATTGTTCAGTTAATTCATTCATCCCTCAGTTAATCTCATTGTTCAGTTAATTCATTCACCACTCAGTTAATCTCATTGTTTAGTTAATTCATTCATCACTTAGTCAATCTCATCGCTCAGTTAATTCATTCATCACTCAGTCAATCTCATCGCTCAGTTAATTCATTTATCACTCAGTCAATCTCATTGTTCAGTTAATTCATTAATCATCCAGTCCATCTCACGGTTCAGTTGTTGATCTTATGGATCGAATTTTCAACCTTGTTAACTTGTTCAAGGTAATCATTTCAGGAATTTCATCAGATAATCATGTTACCTCACTTGATCTTTCATTCGATCTTATCATATTCCGGCGTCATGTCGACGATCATTTCATTGCATTATTAATGCATTCATTGTGTTAGAGCATGTATGCTCATTGTTATCATTCCGTCTCGTAATCATAATGCGATCTTCATACGGGATCTGTAATTATCATGTGACTTTCCTGCCTCGGTATGGAAAGAGCTGTCAGAGGGACATCGGACTCCGACGTCCAAGAGATCGTTTTCTAGTCGTCTTCGTGCTGGGAGAGCATCTTCATCTCGCATTTACGAGTTATTTATTGTTTGCTTTAAATGTGATATAATAGCACATTCATCACCGGTTTTGAGCAAGTTAATTCTTGCTCGGTAATAGGATAATCATTCATTTCATTTGTCGTTCATTCATTCATATAAGTCATTCATCATATTTCAATCACGTTGAGACTTATAATTATCAAACTAATCATTCACTTCACGGGGAACAATGGTTCCAATCATTTCATTTGAGCTATCAACCATTACGTTATCATTTCACCCCGGTGAGTCGTTCTTGATCCTTGTTGGATTTCGATTCATTATCATTCATTGTAATCATTCTTGTTCGTGTGTATCTCGTTGATTTTTCCTGGCGGGATATTGCTTCTCCCTACTTGTTTTAAGTTTCGGGACGACGCTTCTTTAAAGGGGGGTAGTATGTAATATCCGCAATTTCGATTTTCTGGTAATTTTAGTTTTTCGGCGGAAGTCCATTTTGACGACTCGCTCATGACCGTTTCGTCATTCCCAGAATATTTAATTCTGCACTTTTTGTCATCCGAGTTCGTTTCGGTATCGTTTTGTTGAGTTCCGTATTCTTAAACGGCTTTTCCGCACTCGAGTTCGATTCTTGCGACTCTCATCCGAAACTGTCGTTTCGAGTTTCTCGTAAGTTCATTTGATGTTATTATTCATGTTGCGAGCTTTGTCTTGGTGTTTCGATTGTGTATCGTGTATTTCGGACGTTTTGGGCCATTTTCGTAATTTCCCAAAGTTTGGGGTAATTACTTTCCTTTGTCGAATTTCGAGCCTTCGGGTGGTCGGAACCGTGTGTTCTCTTAGCGCTTGGATTCGTATTTGCGAGTACTTCGTAACCGTATCTTCGATTCATATTCAGGTTCGGGTTTCGGCGTTGTTCGGGCCGTCGGAGTGGCCACGGCCGAGTCACGGCCGCACTTCTTGGAGCAGGGCCTGGCCTGGCCGAGTTACGGCCGTAAGGTGCGATTCTGGTATGCGTGCTCGGAAGTGTTCGGGACGAATGCGATTCTGGCCGTAAGAAGTGCCGATTCTGGCCGTGCGGTGCGAGCCTTTATTCGGACGAATGCGATTCTGGCCGTAAGGACTGCCGGATGCGGCCGTAAGTCTTGAGTTACGGCCGTAAGGCCCATCGATTCTGGCCGTAAGTGATCGGCGGCCCAGGCGAAGTTTTGACGAATGCCGTTACGGCCGTAAGGCCTGCCGGTCTGGCCGTAACCTGTCGGCCATATATAAGTGTGGTGGCGGACCTCATTTTCTTCACATTTCTTCACCCGGGTGCGGCTGACGACAGGGAAAATCGGGAAATGGAGTTTTTGGTCGATTCCACTCGATTTCTAAGCGTTTTTGTGGATTCTTATCGATTATATCAACATTAAATCATTGTTCTTCGTCGGATCAAGGTAATTTCTTGAAATCCCCTAGAATTTGATTTTTCGAGATTTCTTCTTGATTTTCGTTGTTCGTCCGAATTTGATGAATCGGTTGATGTTAGTAAACATTATTAATCGTGTTCTATGGATTGTATATCCGTATCTTCGATTCGTTCAACCCGATTGATGATTCTTAGGTTCTTGAGGAACCTTGAACATTTAGTGTTCGATTAAATGTCTCAAAGAGTTTCTTTCGGTCGTTGTGTTGATTTCGATTGATATTGTGTTATTGAATGAATTGTATTTCATTCAAGGTTGTTCGAGTACTTGTGTTTATCGGAGGACGCCGTTCGTTGTTCGTGGAAGGATTTCATCGCCTTCGGTTGAGGCAAGTTTTATACTTGTCCTAGTCAATGAGATTAATGTTATCATATATGTGTATGAATGTGTTGTATCATTCCGAGACTTAGTCTCTTCATAAGTTCATTGATATTAGGGGATCGTTCGACACGATACTCTTCGGCAATTATGCCAAATGTTTATTATCATTCATTAATGGCCGGTAAGGCATTGAGATATTCGTTGTTAATGTTATTATCGATCACCGGTTCGCGGTATCGATGTATCGGTTGTTGTTGTTAATATTGATGTCGATCTAAGACGTTGTTGTAATCATTGTTATTAATGTTGGCATCCTATCATTCATGTTGTATTGGCTGATTGAAGGCATTATCGTATTCGTTCTCATCTTCGTCGTCGGTAGCCGATTAAAGGTGCCGAGGCATTCATTGTATCATTGTTATCGATTGGCCGTTCTAAGGCAATCGAGGAGTTCAATCATTCATTGTATCATTATTATCGATTTGCCGTTCTAAGGCAATCGAGGAGTTCAATAATTCATTGTATCATTATTATCGATTGGCCGTTCTAAGGCAATCGAGGAGTTCAATCATTCATTGTATCATTATTATCGATTGGCCGTTCTAAGGCAATCGAGGAGTTCAATCATTCATTGTATCATTGTTATCGATTGGCCGTTCTAAGGCAATCGAGGAGTTCAATCATTCATTGTATCATTGTCATCGATTAGCCGTTCTAAGGCAATCAAGGTGCTCAATCATTCATTGTATCATTGTTATCGATTGGCCGTTCTAAGGCAATCGAGGTACTCAATCATTCGTTATATCATTGTTATCGATTGGCCGGTCTAAGGCAATCGAGGTATTGAATCATCCGCTGCATCATTGTTATCGGTTGGCCATTCTAAGGCAATCGAGGTATTGAATTGGGGCTGTCGAGGATAGTTCCCATCCGTTGCATCATTGTTATCGGTTGGCCATTCTAAGGCAATCGAGGTATTGAATTGGGGCTATCGATGATAGTTCCCATCCGTTGTATCATTGTTATCGGTTTTCCATTCTAAGGCAATCGAGGTATTGAATTGGGGCTGTCGAGGATAGTTCCCATCCGTTGTGTCGTTGTTATCGATTGACCATTCTAAGGTAATCGATGTATTGAATTGGGACCGCCGAGGACGGTGCCCATCTGTGAGTCATCATTATTGTGTTGGCCGACTCAAGGCAGCACACTATCACTCTCGTGAATTCGGTAATCTTCGGATCGTTTCCGTTTGTGATTCATTATATTTTGGAGGCTAGTCTCGGCTAGTGCTCATTATGGGTAAGTTTGGGGCTTGAACCTTCACGGTTGGGTTTCCAACACCTACAATTCAGTAGGTCACGGCCATTGGATGGCCTAATTGTGATACGGCTTCGTGCCGTGGCTTCGGCCCTAATTGTGATACGGCTTCGTGCCGTGGCTTCGGCCCTAATGGTGATACGGCTTCGTGCCGTGGCTTCGGCCATAATGGTGATACGGCTTCGTGCCGTGGCTTCGGCCCTAATGGTGATACAGCTTCATGCCGTGGCTTCGGCCCTAATTGTGATACGGCTTGGTGCAGTGGCTTCGGCCCTAATTGTAATACGGCTTCGTGCCGTCGCTTCGGCCCTAATTGTGATACGGCTTCGTGCCGTGGCTTCGGCCCTAATGGTGATATGGCTTCATGCCGTGGCTTCGGCCCTAATTGTGATACGGCCTAAATCGATACAGCTTCGGGCTGTTTTGGCTTCATGTGATTGTGATATTTGATAGCTTCGGCTGAGTGGCTTTCAGGCCTTTGTGATTGTCTTGGTAATTTCATTGGAGCCTTCGGGCATTGTGATTCATAATTAATTCAGTTCTGGTTTGGTTCATGTCGTGTAATTCATTGTGGTACTCTATAATTATGATTCGCCGTTGGGCATTTACGTTCTAACCTGTCAAACAGGTATTAATAGTATGCCGTGGGCATAGTGTTTCACGAATGCTCGGTTCTTACATTGGTTTGTGAGAATCTCGTATTATTATTATCATTGTACCGTTTCATTCTGCTTTTGGATGCATATCATGTTATACATGTATTTGATGTTCATTATCTGGATGACTGACCCCGTGGGGGCGGAACATGTTTTCATGTTTTAGGTGCTTGCGAGGAGAGAGTTGAGACACAGGGGCATGATGATGGCGACGAGGCATTCGAGCGATACTAGTCCGAGTTGTTCATGTTTGTCAGTCAGTTGGAGTGTTCTCCAGTTTGTCAGTCATTGTCATTATGTATTACCCGAGCAAGGCTCATGGGTGTGGTTGTATTTTCATTTTGGCCATGTAGGCCCATCATTGTCGTTAAAATTCCTTATCGGAATATTGTGTCGGATATCATGGTAGGGAATGTGATCTCCCTTGTTGGTTAATTTTAATGTATTTTAGTCTTGTTCGCCTAGTGGATCTCCGGGTGTGGGGTCCACGGCACTGTAATAACCCAATGGAATTTGGGGGTGTTACAGAAGATGGTATCAGAGAGTTTGGGTTGTGAGATACCCTGATATGTGAGTTATGTGGCTCTACCGATGCGGTAGTAGTGGGGAATCGAGTTATGACAATGCTGACGATCGGGTTTTGTGAGTCGTGAAATTTGTATGGCTGCACGAGTCATTCATTCATCGAGTCGTCGTCAGTGAAGACTAGTATCGTGAGACCTCGAAGCTTCGTATGACCTGTGTAAGGACTCGATTCTCTTTATGTTCATACATTCATCATGTCATTAATTATTCATGCTTTGTTGAAACCTATATGTGATATTAGTGTTATGATTGATTCATGACTAATTGTTTTGAAGCACGTGTGACTTGTGTAAGCGTTAAGGATCAACTCATTCATCAGTTAATAATCCTCACTCATCATTTTGATCTTGTCGATCATGTTAATTCATTCATCACTCAGTCAATCTCATCTGTTCACCGCCGCCCTTGCCTTCACCGCCGCTCCACGACCGCTTCGTCGGTTGTTTTCTGTTTTCTTTTTTCTCTTTCAATACATGCGGATCCCCTTTTCTTCTGTGTACTTTTGTGTGTGTGAGTATGTCTGGTAGAGATGAATCCCAATTGGATTTTGGTAAGCCTGTGTGTATTTTTTTTTTTTTGGCGGAGGAGTTGAGATGTAGAGAGAACCGTAGGAAAGGGAGAGAGAGGGTGTCGGCCGAGAGAGGAGAAGTGACGATGAGAGTCGCCGACTTGTGTCTAAGGGTTTTTATACCCGATGTTTTTAGGGTAATTTGTATTTATCCCCCATAGTTCCAGACCTTCTAGAAGTGACCTCAGTTCTTTTTCCAGCCTTTTAATTTCAGTCCACTCAGTCTCCAATTCCCTACAATTAAACCCCCAGGTTTTAGAATACTCAATCTAGCCCCAGTCTGATTTATAATTATTTTTAGTCAGCCCCAATCAGATTTATAATTTCTTCAATTTCAGTCCCCAAATAGTTAATTCTTACGAATTAACCCCAGTTAGCTTTATAACTCCTTCGATTTTAGTCCTTAAATATTTATTCCCTTCAATTTTACTTCAATCAGCTTTTCAATAGTTAAAATCATCCTTATTTATCTGAGCCATTAAAATATTGATTGTATTCATTAATAGTAATATTTCAATTTAATCTATGCCTCGTATTTTATTCCCAGTTATTATATATTTATAAATTATAATAATAGTGATTATCATTATTTATTTTAGATAATAACAAGAATTTACGGGCCTAGAATTGTCGAGTCAAGCATTTCATCACATTCAAGTCAAGAACTGCATTTTATCCAGGTGTGGGGATTTATTACGCTTTTGTTTATTTTAATTGCTTTATATATTGTCTTGTATGTGCACGTGAAATCAGTCAGAAGCACTTAAATGTGCAACCAGTCAGAAGCACTTAAATGTGCAATCAGTCAGAAGCACTTAAATGTGCAAATCAGCCAGAAGCACTTAATTGTGCATAAAGCCTTCGCGCTAGACGACGGGCTTCAGAATTTATCAGTCATGTTGTTTATACTCGCTAATATATTTAGTAATTAACGTAGATATATTGCGTACTCTCCACACTGAGCGAGTTGGAAGCTCACCCCACTATTTTACCCCCTTTCAGGTTGAGGAGCTCGATGTGGCATACGCTTGAGTGTGGGATGATCAAGCTGATGATCAAATATTTATTTGTTAAATGTTATTTCTCTAAGATTATATTTTTGAACAATGTTCGACTTGTTTTAATTTCACGTCGGAGTATTAAGTTCGTCTTTTTAAAATGCATTTCCGCTGCAAAATTTCTATTTATTCTTCCTAAAATTTGAAGAATTATATTTTAGATAAGTGGTCGCTACACTAATCAATGAAGTCTCATTCAAAATCAATGTGGTATGGAATATTATAATTAAAAAAGGAATATAAAAATTAAAAAATACCACGTACGAAAGAGAATTAAAGTGCTGCTCTGAATATATTTTGCTATATATATATATATACTATATAAAACTTATCTCCATTAATTTAATATGGAAGGGGGATTTATGTCACTTATTTAAATATATAATATAAAATAATCTAACAAAATACATAAAAAAGATTTAAAAATTATAATTATACCTAACTTCAAAAGATGGGTGGGCCGTATTTGGAGGTTATGTAAGACGAAACATGTAACACCCCGATATGTTCGAGATAATTACAGCGCCGTAAATCCTTTGTATAAGAATTTACAAGGCTAATTTGAGAAATACGGAAATAATACTGAAGTGTCATTAATAAAAGGAAATTCAAACCCGTTCGACAATTCAAATAAGTCCATTATTACAAAATGTCCCCAAAACATCAACAACATAAACGTACTCGAGTACTGAAAATAACCGGAAAACAAGACAACATGATCCATATCACTGAGCCACTTCATCGTCGTATCGGTACTGTGGTTGCTTCCCCGCTCCTCGGCTACCTGAACATCAAAACAAATGTCCACCCCCGAAGGGGTTAGCAAAACGATGCTAGTACAAGTATCATAATACATAAGTCAACAATGCATCATAAACATACAAAACGGATTTCCGTCACCGGAATCCAACGATGCGAATCCTCACGATTCCATCAACACAATACATGGTAATCCAACGATCCAGCGCCCTTAGTATAGATCCCCATGATGATACCGTCAGACCAACGCATGGTGGAAAACCCGTCCAACGATCCAGCGCCCTCACCATAGATCCCCATGATGATCCCGTCGGACCAACGAATGGTGGACATTCGATCTAGCGCCCTCAGCATAGATCCTCATGACCCCCCTCGGATCATTTACAATATAAACCATGCAATCATGCATACACATATGCAGTTCAATATGTTCATCAACACGAACAATTAATAACGAATACCACAACAAATCAAAGAAAATAACCTCATACTCGACAACATAAACAAAACCGTATGCATGATCAAAGTTCCAATATAAACCAAACTCAATATATGATACTTGCCTCGAAAATGGCAAGAATAAAATACTCCAACGAATGTCACGCGTCCGTAGGCCACCGCCCCTCGATCGACCCCTATGCAAGGCTCGGACCTTGTTCAAAAAGAGATACAAGGAACTTAACATACTACTCGATACTAACGTACAATCACCGAATAACTTTATTAGAATCGTAAAATAGTGACGTAAGGCCGGTTCGTGGTTAGTATACTAGATGAGAGCTGAACCGGAAATGATAATACACTAAAAGAGAGTTGAACGATCATTTCGGAGGTGAAGTGCCGATGTTTATGAGTTCAATGATTTACAAGATATTAAAGATTTCGGGTTTAAATAAGGGATTCAATTCTAAATTCTCATATGTTCGGCTATTACGATTTTACCACAAATGTTACTCAAGATGGAAAGCATGCCCAAGTATTACGCAAGGAAAACAATACTACGGTGATCCGGGTTGAGTTCAATGACATGGCCGATTCATCATCCTCAAGAACATGAAGAATATTGTCAAAACAAATACCCTTAGCAAACATGAATTTCATCGGTGGAACATCAAAGGAATTCATAGAATTTAAATAAAATCATGCTCATGATTCCAACGAGGTAAGGATACTACATCCTAAGGTTTTTATCCATCAAGGCTCGATCAACATTCTTAACAACGAGGGAAAAACAAGGTATAATCGGTTTCTAATCTTCAAAAATATGGTGCTGGACTCAAAATATCTTTAACTAGTCCAAAGATTTCCGAAGCAAGCTCAAAGCATAGCTAAGAACATAAATTCTAGCTTGGTGAATCGTAACATACCTTAAACGGAAGGATAAGTTGGAATAACATGGTGAACTCTATGCACAAAAGCTAGAACACCAATCCTCAAAGCCCCTTTGTCTTCAATGGTGATGTTAGGAGGCTGGTATGCAGGATTTGGATGGAGGAAATAAATCTCAAAGTCTCAAAAATCGAGTATGCAAAGTGGTGAAAACTGAAAAATGAAGATGGGTGCTGTCCTATTTATAGAAAAGGGTTATTAGCGCGCGCTACTCCTTCAATTTAGCGTGCGTTAACGGGCTATTAGTCTACTGTCTCTGACGTGTCTCGGCATAGCGTACGTTAAACAGCCTTACGTGCGCTAAAATCAACGATTAGCGTAAGCTAACAACTATTTTTAGCGTGCGCTAACGACTGAACGAAGGTTCACTGACCTCACTGTACTAGACTTAGCGTGCGCTAGCTTCATAACATTAGCGTGCGCTAAGTACCATTGACTCGACTTTTCCAAAAGCCGTCCAGATACATCCCGACATGTCCCGACCAAGATCCGCAGCTGATCTCACCTACCACCCTGTCATAATCAAGTTGACTACGTATAGCGCGCGCTAAGGTTCATACACAGCGTGCGCTACGAAACCAAATTAGCGTACGCTACGCCTTGTGGTTAGCGTGCGCTACTAGTGCAAAAATTATAAATGTTGAACACATTCATAGAATCATACGTTCAACAACACCGGATCATGAAATACTCTGGATAATACTCAGATAAAATACAACATATACAATGTCACAATGTTCAAAATACACATTAGAATCTCGGGTATTACAAAACAACTGTCTCATTTATTAATTTTTATTATCATAATTTCATATTTTCATTTATTAATTTTTGGTTTTAGCAAAGAGATTGCAGAAGGGTATTTTTGGTAGAGAAACATCAGTTTGTAAACGGCAACAATTATTGGGGTGGAATTACATATGAAGAGACTATTTTAATTGTAACTTTTAATGTAAATAAACTAATTTAAATACAAAAGTTATGATAAACATCACAATGCAAATGCACCTTCTAATACACAAGGTGATTAAAATGAACTTTTAAATGATAGTATAAATTACAAGATGGTTAAATTTTAGCTATGAAATCTTAGATACAATCGGTGCATCGCACGGGTTGAATAAACCAAAAACAACCCCGTAGCAACATACGGGTTAGTAAAGCCTCATTTCATATAACTAATTACATAGACTAAAATAAAAGGACAATAACAATAAAAAAACATATAAACTTCTCTAAAAGGCATTTAAATTCTGTCGTCCCAATCAAGTTAGAAGAATCATCCCAACACAGGGGCGATCTACATCTTCTTCCGTACAACGCTTCAAACGGTGCCATCTTAATGGAAGCATGCCAACTATTGTTGTAGGTGAATTCAATCAAGGGCAAATGAACCTCCCAGTCGGTTGACCAGTCTAAGGCACAAGCTCTAAGCATGTCTTCTACTATCTGTATAGTTCTTTCGGACTGGCCATCCGTCTGAGGATGATAAGCCGTGCTAAAGTTCAGCTCGGTTCCCAAAGCCCTGTGAACTGCCTTCCAAAAGTGCAACATGAAATGACCATCTCGATCCGAAATAATGGTCTTTGGCATTCCATGCAATCGGACTATCTCTGTAATGAAACCTCGTGCTAATCTTTCGGGTCCCCAAGTGTCTTTAATACCCAGGAAATGAGCCAACTTGGTTAGTCGATCAACTATAACCCAAATCATGTTCATTCCCGTCTTGGTCCTTGGCATACTGGTGATGAAGTCCATCGATATGTCCTCCCACTTCCACCCAGGGATTGGAAGTGGCTTCAACATTCTGGCAGGTCGCTGATGTTCAATCTTAACCTACTGACATGTTAAACACCTCGAAACGTATTCTGCTACATCCTTCTTCATATTTCCCCACCAGAAATTTTGTTTTAGATCCTTATACATCTTACTGGTGCCCGGGTAAATAGAATAGGGCGCGCTGTGAGCTTCCTTCAGAATGGTCTGTCTCAAGACATCATCATTGGGAATGTAATGTCGATTCTGAAATCTCAGAATTCCATCGTCTTGAATCACGAATCCTGGGGCCTTCCCTTTCTTTACTTCGTCACATAACCGCAGAATTAGCGAATCATTAGGCTGCTTAGATTTGATTTCCTCGACTAATGACGAAGTTAGTTCCATCACGTATAGTTGCCCTTGGACTCCTCGTGACCATACTTCAATCCTTTCACGGATCGGTTCTCGTTGAATGCTGGTTTGGGACGTGAGCGCTTCCAACACTCGAAGAGAAACAGGTTTACGGCTCAGTGCATCAGCTACCACGTTTGCTTTGCCTGGATGATAGAGGATTTCCAAATCGTAATCCTTGACCTATTCCAGCCACCTTCTCTGCCTCATGTTTAATTCCTTCTGACTGAAAATATACTTGAGGCTCTTATGATCTGTAAAGATCTGACAATGAGTGCCGTATAAATAATGTCGCCAAATTTTCAAAGCAAAGACCACAGCTGATAACTCCAGATCATGAGTCGGGTAATTTACTTCGTACGGTTTCAACTGTTGAGAGGCATAGGCAATCACCATATCCTTATGCATCAACACACATCCCAGACCCTGATTTGAAGCGTCGCTGTACACCATGAATCCCTCGTTTCCATCTGGTAACGCTAGTATAGGTGCTGTCGTCAGTCTCTTCTTAAGTTCATCAAAGCTAGTTTGGCATTTCTCATTTCACACGAATTTCTGAGTCTTCTGCAACAATTGAGTAAGCGGACGAGCAATTTTGGAAAATCCTTCTACAAAACGGCGATAATATCCAGCAAGTCCTAAGAAACTTCGGACTTCTTTCACGTTATTAGGATATTCCCATTCCAAGATTGCTTCGACTTTCTTCGGGTCCACCTGAACTCCGTCTGCTGATATCACATGCCCAAAGAAGGTTACTTCCCTAAGCCAAAACTCGCATTTAGAAAGTTTCGCATAAAGCTGTTCATTCCTCAAGGTGCTCAAAACAATACGCAAATGCTCAGCATGCTCCTCTATGTCTTTCGAATAGATCAAGATGTCATCGATGAAGACTACCACAAATTTATCCAAGTATTCTAAGAATACCCGATTCATCAATTGCATAATTACCGCAGGAGCATTGGTAAGTCCAAATGGCATCACCACGAATTCATAATGCCCGTACCGGGATCTGAAAGCAGATTTCGGTATGTCCGATTCCTTAATTCTCAACTAATGGTATCCTGATCGCAAGTCAATATTCGAGAATACCCTTGCCCCTTGCAGTTGATCAAACAAATCGTCGATCCGAGGTATAGGATACTTGTTCTTGATCGTCACCTTGTTTAGCTCCCTGTAATCAATACATAATCGAAGGGATCCATCTTTCTTCCGGACAAAGAGAATGGGTGCTCCCCAAGGAGAGACGCTAGGTTGAATGTAACCCTTCTGCAATAATTCCTCAAGCTGTTTATTTAGTTCATACATCTCGGTTGGCGCCATACGGTATGGTGCTCTAGAAATAGGTGCAGCTCCAGGCTCCAATTCGATATTAAACTCTACTTCTCTCTGTGGAGGTAAACCGGGTAGTTCATCAGGGAATACGTCTGAGAATTCGTTTACCACTGGAATATAGGCGAGCTCGACTCCTTCTTCTTTCTTCATGGCATAACACCAAAATCCGTAACAACCCTGCTTTAGCAATTTAACTGCTTTCATGGCTTTTATCAGTTTTCCTGAGCTTCCCGGTCTCCATCCCTTAAATAAATGTTCAGATCCGTCATCAGCAATTATATAAATGACTCTCTTTCGGTAATTCAAAATAGCTCCATAACGGTTGAGCCAATCATCTCCGAGAATTAAATCGTCACCATGGATGTCGACTACAATAAGATTTGATGGCCAATCTCTCTGTAACACCCCGAGATATTCAGAGTATATTACAGCGCCGTGGATCCCTACATGGGACCCACCAGGCTACAATATCGAACACCCCTTGACTAACCATCTCGGTTAGCGAGGAAACGCAATCAAATAGACATCACATGAAAATACACCCGGAACAACCGACCAAAAGAGTAACAATCATCATTATAGCAATTTAAAATAATACAACACGAAGTTGAATTTCAAAAGCCTAAGTACTCGCGAGTACAGTCTATCAGTTTATAAATATAGGAAACAACCATATCATTAGACACAGGAAATAAGACGACCCAAATGCACATGTCAACGACCTTGGCCGACCTCCTCGTACTGTCCCGGTGCTCGCTCGTCCGGATAATCATAACCTGAAATCCATAACAAGAATTTCCCCAAAACGGGTCCCCAAAGGGGTTAGCAATTGCGCTAGTACAAGTAATCAAGGCAAACCAATCGCTTACACATTTCATAGTACATGCACCAATATCATTTCAAAAACCAAAACTAGACATGTCTTTTCCGGAAACAAACAGTCACAATTAATTTCCCTAGGACCGGGACGAAGCCACGAATCCCACTCGAGGCCTCTAAGGACCCTCCCGAGCTGGTCACATTCACAAAACAAATCAAGCACCACACGTCACCTAGGACCGGGACGAAGCCACGAATCCCACTCGAGGCCTCTAAGGACCCTCCCGAGCTGGCTAGCGAATCAAACTCATGAATCTAGGACGAAGCCATAGATTCCCTCGAGGCCCCGTCGGACCCTCCCGAGGTGAGTAAAGCACACACAATATACATTACCATTTCATGTTAAGCATAAAGGTTTCCAAGAAATACTTGCCTTGAATATTTTGATGACGCAACGAACGGAAAGGATAATCACCGACGAACACTAGGAATCAACGGAACCGAACCTAACGATTCGAAGAACATAATTACAACCAACTCTAGCCGAATACGGAAATGGAATACACCCGAAAACCCGCCTACGATTCATGTATATTCGCACAAAATAACAACGAGGTCGGGCCACAACCAAACCCTCTCGATTCCGCAAAACTATGAAAATATACCATGAATCCGTAGGAAAACTAATGATATCAACAAGATTAATCATATTCATCAAGAATCCATCAACAAAACGGGAAGAATCGGACAAAACCCCAAAATCCCCCAATTATCCAAAAGGTAGGGTTCAAGAGATATTACCTTGAGGATTCAAGTATTTAGATTCGTAGAACACGCCTTGGATTGATTGCCCGGGCTTCACAACCGAAGAATAATGATGAAAATCAACCCCCCAAATGATAAAGATGAGAAGCTCTCCTCCTCTCTCACTCTCTCTCGCGTCTAAGGAAGAAGAAGGAAATGAGCTGTTCACGCTCAAAACAACACAATTATAGAGGGTTGACCGCATTGTGTGCCGCGGCACAGGCCAAAATTTTACTCCCAGGGTTTGGCAGTGTGCCGCGGCACAGCCTGCGTGTGCCGCGGCACCCGGTAAAGTCGGGTTATGGTCGCAGATGCCACACGAGTGTGCCGCGGCACCGGGCGGGTGTGCCGCGGCACTGACTTGGCACTGTGCCGCGGCACCGGATGGGTGTGCAGCGGCACACAGTACAGTTCGCTCGACCAACAACTGAAGAAATTTGTGTGCCGCGGCGCACACACCTTGTGCCGCGGCCCACACCCCCTTTGGGTCCCAAAATGATAAAAAAATGATCCGGAAAGAGAATAAAAACGATAGAAATCAACATTAGGGAACCAATAACACGAAATGGATCTACGGCAACCCCGAAACGGCGGTTCCGCACAGCAATAACGAGAATACAGTTCAACAGTTGACAGGAAGGACACACTGAAAGGTACACGAGGGTCACTACGATCGAGAAATACACCAAAATGAAGAAACAAGGGAATGAAAAATGCGGATATTACATTCTACCCCTCTAAAAATAAGTTTCGTCCCGAAACTTAAGAAACAAACAACTCAGGGTTCCTAGCACGCATGCTATCCTCGGTTTCCCAAGTTGCCTCCTCGATACCGTGTCTCGACCACTGCACTTTGACCAAAGGGATGGTCTTATGCCTCAGTCGTTTCTCACGATGCTCCAAAATCTTCAAAGGACGCTCCTCAAAAGTAATATCTTCAGCAATATCAATCTCGCCATAATCGATGACGTGACTAGGATCCAGGACATATTTCTTCAGCTGGGAAACATGAAAAACGCTATGAACACGGCTCAAGGCCGGAGGTAGCGCCAAACGATATGCCAAATCACCGACTCGCTCAAGAATCTCGAAGGGCCCAATAAATCTCGGACTCAACTTCCCTTTCTTCCCGAAACGGAAAACTCCTCTCGTCGGCGAAACCTTCAGCAAAACGTGGTCTCCCACCTCGAATTCTAAAGGTCGACGACGGACATCGGCATATGACTTCTGTCGACTCTGGGCCGTCAATATCCGTTCCCGAATTAAATCTATCTTCCGCCTCGTCTCTAAAACGACATCCGTCTCGGTCCCGACCAAATCGGACGCCTCATTCCAACAAATCGGTGATCGACATCGCCGCCCATAAAGTGCCTCGTACGGTGCCATCCGAATCGACGCGTGCCAACTATTGTTGTACGTGAATTCGATCAATGGCAAATGCTTCTCCCAGTCACTACCCCAATCGAGAGCACAAGCGCGCAATAAATCCTCGAACGTCTGGATAGTGCGTTCCGACTGTCCATCTGACTGGGGATGAAAAGAGGTACTCAAATGCAAACGGGTATCCAACGCCTTATGCACCGCCTGCCAAAAGTACGATACGAAACGGCCATCACGATCCGAAACAATAGACTTCGGAGTACCGTGAAGCCTCACAATCTGCGCGATAAATATACGGGCCAACTTCTCCGGGCCCCAAGTGTCCTTGATGCCCAGAAAATGTGCCGACTTGGTCAGACGGTCAACAATCACCCATACCATATTCATGCCCAACCTCGATCTCGGCAAACTCGTAATGAAATCCATCGATATATCTTCCCATTTCCATTTCGGAACGGGAAGTGACTGCAAAAGCCCAACCGGTCGCTGATGCTCGATTTTAACTTGCTGGCAAGTCAAACACCTCGCTACAAACTGCACGACCTCCTCCTTCATATCATTCCACCAGAAATTCCATCTCAGATCCTTGTACATCTTACTCGAACCAGGATGAACGGAATAAGGTGTAGCATGGGCCTCGCGCAAAATACTCTGTCTCAATTCTAAGTCATTCGGCACACAAAGCCGACTCTGGAATCTCAAAACACCATCCTCATGGATCACAAAGCCGGGAGACTTTCCCTTAAGAATGTTCTCTCGGATTTGAGTAATCATCGGATCGTCCAACTGCTTCAGCTTAATTTTATCGATCAAAGACGACGAAATCTCTAAAGCACAAAGTTGCCCGATAGCCCCAGGCAACAAAACCTCAACATCAAACTCAATCAAAGCCCACCGAAGCTCAGACTGAGACGTAAGGATCTCAAGCGACCGCAACGCAATCAGTTTCCGACTCAAGGCGTCGGCCACGACGTTCGCCTTGCCCGGATAATAAAGGATTTCGAGGTCATAATCCTTAATCAGCTCTAACCACCTCCTCTGCCTCATATTCAACTCCCGCTGAGTAAATATATATTTCAGACTTTTATGATCGGTAAAAATCTGACATGCAGAGCCGAAAAGATAGTGACGCCAAATCTTGAGCACGAAAACGACTGCCGCTAACTCCAAATCATGAGTAGGGTAGTTAAGCTCATACGGCCTCAACTGTCTCGACGCAAAGGCAATGGTCTTGCCGTGCTGCATCAATACGCACCCAAGACCCTGGCCCGAAGCATCACTATAAACGGCGAATCCCTCGTTGCCACATGGCAATGCTAAAACCGGAGCTGAAGTCAAACGTTTCTTCAGCTCCTCAAAACTGGACTACCTCTCGTCATTCCAGACGAACTTCTCGGATTTCTGGAGCAACTGTGTAAGTGGCCGAGCTAGTTTCGAGAAACCCTCGACGAATCTACGATAATAGCCAGCCAAACCCAAGAAACTACGGATCTCCTTCACACTAGTGGGCGGTGCCCAATCCAACACTGCCTCAATCTTCTGCGGATCCACTCGAACTCCCTCGGCTGAAATCACGTGACCCAAAAACATCACTTCCTTCAGCCAGAACTCACATTTCGAGAACTTCGCATAGAGTTGCTCGGCCCTCAAAATGTCTAACACTATCTGCAAATCATGGGCATGCTCTTCCCCGTTCCTCGAATAAATAAGAATATCGTCAATGAAGACGACGACACACTTATCCAAATACTCGATAAAGACTTTGTTCATCAACTGCATGAACACCGCCGGCGCATTAGTTAACCCGAAAGGCATAACTACAAACTCATAATGTCCGTATCTCGTCCGAAAAGCTGTCTTCGGCACATTGGACTCTCTCACCCGGAGCTGATAGTACCCCGATTTCAAATCAATCTTCGAGAATACCGCAGCTCCCTGCAACTGGTCGAACAAGTCGTCAATCCTCGACAAAGGATACTTGTCCTTGATGGTCACCTTGTTCAGTTCACGATAGTCGATACACAAACGTAGTGAACCATCCTTCTTTCGCACAAACAGGACCGGTGCACCCCAAGGCGAGGCGCTCGGTCGAACATACCCCGACTCAAGAAGCTCACTCAATTGCTTCTTTAACTCGGACATCTCTGAAGGTGCCATGCGATACGGCGCCTTCGAAATCGGAGCCGCACCCGGCTCTAACTCTATAGCGAACTCGACCTCACGATCCGGTGGCAATCCCGGTAACCCGTCAGGAAATACATCGGAAAATTCATTAACGATTGGAATCGACGAAAGCTCGACTCCACCACTCTCCGCCTTCAAGGCGTAGCACCAATAACCAGTACACCCTTTTCGCAGGAGTTTCACCGCCTTCAAGGCGTTAATAACAAACTTCTGGTTTCCCCCCTTTCGCCCTGCGAAAGAGTGTTCGGTGTCGTCCTCGGCTAACATGGTGATGATTTTCGTGCGGTAGTTCATGATTGCGCCATGCCGCTCGAGCCAATCATACCCGAGAATCAAATCCTCACCCTCGATACCCACGACAATAAGATTAGAGAGCCAAGCCCTCTCACAAATAATCACAGAACAGTCCCGGACTTCTCGATCACCGACAATTCTATCACCGCTAGGAAGTTTAACGATCAAAGGCTCGCAAGGTGACAAGCAGTCGAGACTCAAACGGCGTACACACTCTAGAGAAATGAATGAATGCGTAGCACCCGAATCAAAAAGCACATTGACAGGATGGGAATGGATATGAACGGTACCTGTCGCCACAGTAGCTGCTGGATCATCGGTCCTCCTCATCTCGTAGATATGCGGCTGGGCAGAGCCGACACTAGAAGCTCCTCCTCTAGCGGGCTGACCCCGACCCCTACCTCGGCCGGCACTCGGCGGAGGTGGCGGAGCAAATGAGCCCTGGTTCACACTCGGCTCCATAGGTGCTGGGTGAGAAGAACGGGCGCCGCGAAACTGTCTGAGTTTCTCGCAAAAAGAAGCTTTGTGGCCCGATTGTCCACAAGTATGACAAGTTAAAGGTGGACGAAGACAATCCTGGTTCACGTGGCCTGGCTTGCCACAGTTAAAGCATCTGGGGTCCCAGACGACGGTTCCGGCGGCACTCCGAAAGCTCCCAGAGAAACGAGCCGAACCGCCCGTAGAAATATTTGCAGCCTGAGATTTCTGCTGGCCTCCACTCTTGGGACCAGAAAAATTTCCGACCGACTTCTGCTTCTTGCTCTCACGAGCCAGATCGCTAGCCGTCACCGACATATCATAAGCAAGAGCTCGACTCTGATAATCCTTCAAGGTAGTACAGACGAGCCCAGACATATAGTCCCGAATAGACAGTTTCATCCTCCTGGAAAAATGGAAAATTTTGTCGCTCTCTTCGACAACTTGGGTCTTCACATAGCCCAACTCCTTGTTAAAATCGGCAATAGCTTGGGATACGGGAATATCCCGTGGTTGAGCATCATAGAAAGCATGCACTCGAGACTGTCTGACCGGCCACGGACAATATTCGGTCTCCATCAATTCTTGAAATTCGACCCATGAAGCAACATGATCTTTGGGACCAACGGCCTCCCACCAATCCGTAGCATCTCCCGTGAGAAAGTATTGAGCAGTAGGGACCTTACGGTCCTCGGGGCAGTTGGTAGCAGTGAAGACTTTGGATATCTCCTTGATCCACCCTTCCCAGTCGATCGGGTCCGAAGCTCCCGAAAACTGAGGAGGATGCATCTTGATGACATCCTGAAGCCAGCGATCCGCTCCGCCCCGATTAGCATGGGCCTGATCGGGGTTCTGGACCACCTGAGCTATAGCCGCCATCTGGTTAACCATTTGCTGCATAACAGCCGCAATACCAAGATCGGCGCGCTCCTGAGAAGAAGCATGACTGTGACGGTCACCGGTACTGCCGGCTCCCGAAGAATGCGACGTGGTCGCCCTACCGGCTGCCCCACGTCCTCGGCCGCGTCCACGACCACGACCACGGTTTCCTCCGGCATCCATACTGATGTTGAGAGATAACAGATGTATATCGATGATGAGTAAGGGAGGAAAAACAACTACGATTCAAAAGTGGAAATACAATGCAAGAAACAAAAGAGCCGAATAAGAAAACTTACGAGCACTGGAAGTACTGGGATGCTGGCAGCGGTGTGACAATGTGCAAAACAAAACACGACTAGACCCCAAATAACCAACAAGCCTAGGTATCCATAAACCTAGGGCTCTGATACCATTTTCTGTAACACCCCGAGATATTCAGAGTATATTACAGCGCCGTGGATCCCTACATGGGACCCACCAGGCTACAATATCGAATACCCCTTGACTAACCATCTCGGTTAGCGAGGATAACGCAATCAAATAGACATCACATGAAAATACACCCGGAACAACCGACCAAAAGAGTAACAATCATCATTATAGCAATTTAAAATAATACAACACGGAGTTGAATTTGAAAAGCCTAAGTACTCGCGAGTACAGTCTATCCGTTTATAAATATAGGAAACAACCATATCGAATTAGACACAGGAAATAAGACGACCCAAATGCACATGTCAACGACCTTTGCCGACCTCCTCGTACTGTCCCGGTGCTCGCTCGTCCGGATAATCATAACCTGAAATCCATAACAAGAATTTCCCCAAAACGGGTCCCCAAAGGGGTTAGCAATTACGCTAGTACAAGTAATCAAGGCAAACCAATCGCTTACACATTTCATAGTACATGCACCAATATCATTTCAAAAACCAAAACTAGACATGTCTTTTCCGGAAACAAACAGTCACAATTGATTTTCCTAGGACCGGGACGAAGCCACGAATCCCACTCGAGGCCTATAAGGACCCTCCCGAGCTGGTCACATTCACAAAACAAATCAAGCACCACACGTCACCTAGGACCGGGACGAAGCCACGAATCCCACTCGAGGCCTCTAAGGACCCTCCCGAGTCAAGCGAATCAAACTCATGAATCTAGGACGAAGCCATAGATTCCCTCGAGGCCCCGTCGGACCCTCCCGAGGTGAGTAAAGCACACACAATATACATTACCATTTCATGTTAAGCATAAAGGTTTCCAAGAAATACTTGCCTTGAATATTTTGATGACGCAACGAACGGAAAGGATAATCACCGACGAACACTAGGAATCAACGGAACCGAACCTAACGATTCAAAGAACATAATTACAACCAACTCTAGCCGAATACGGAAATGGAATACACCCGAAAACCCGCCTACGATTCATGTATATTCGCACAAAATAACAACGAGGGCGGGCCACAACCAAACCCTCTCGATTCCGCAAAACTATGAAAATATACCATGAATCCGTAGGAAAACTAATGATATCAACAAGATTAATCATATTCATCAAGAATCCATCAACAAAATGGGAAGAATCGGAAAAAACCCCAAAATCCCCCAATTATCCAAAAGGTACGGTTCAAGAGATATTACCTTAAGGATTCAAGTATTTAGATTCGTAGAACACGCGTTGGATTGATTGCCCGGGCTTCACAACCGAAGAAGAATGATGAAAATCAACCCCCCAAATGATAATGATGAGAAGCTCTCCTCCTCTCTCACTCTCTCTCGCGTCTAAGGAAGAAGAAGAAGGAAATGAGCTGTTCACGCTCAAAACAACACAATTATAGAGGGTTGACCGCATTGTGTCTTTGCGGCCTGAGCCAAAATTTTACTCCTGTGGTTCGGCAAGGTGCCGCAGACGGCTGCGTGTGCCGCGGCACCGTCTGATCGGGTTTTGGTTGCGTATGCCACACGAGTGTGCCGCGGCACGGGTGTGTGCCGCAGATCGATTGCATCACCGTGCCGCGGCACCGGATGGGTGTGCAGCGGCACACAGTACAGTTCGCTCGACCAACAACTGAAGAAATTTGTGTGCCGCGGCGCACACACCTTGTGCCGCGGCCCACACCCCCTTTGGGTCCCAAAATGATAAAAAAAATGATCCGGAAAGAGAATAAAAACGATAGAAATCAACATTAGGGAACCAATAACACGAAATGGATCTACGGCAACCCCGAAACGGCGGTTCCGCACAACAATAACGAGAATACAGTTCAACAGTTGACAGGAAGGACACACTGAAAGGTACACGAGGGTCACTACGATCGAAAAATACACCAAAATGAAGAAACAAGGGAATGAAAAATGCGGATATTACACTCTCCCTCCTATAGTCACTGGAAAATCTCTAGTTTCTAGGGTCCCCACAAGTTTCTCTCCGCTCGGTAATCCCACAATATAAGGTTCACAATCATACAATCCCGAGATTTTCAAACGATTAACACAGTTCAAAGATATGAAAGAATGCGTAGATCCTGAATCGAATAAGACACTAACTGGTTGCAAAAGGATCTGAATCGTACCTGATGCAACAGCCGTGTTCTGATCGTCTGACTTTTTCATCTCGTAAATACGCGGAGGAATGGACCCAGCGCTGGATGCCTCTCTTTTCCCAACATTCTGCTGCTGGAAACCACTCTGTTGCGTCTGGTTTACACTTGTATCCTTCGGAACCGGTGCAGGAGTGCGAGTACCAAAAGATCGAGTCGCATTTCCACAAAACGTTGCGCGATGTCATTCCTGTCCACACGCGAAACAGGTCACAGCAGGTGCGAAACAATCACGTCGAACATGCCCTGTTTTGCCACAGTTATAACATTTCCTCCCTGCCTCTGAAACGGTTGGTGCTGCCCGGAACTTCTTTCCACCTCGAGAAGGATGCGGAGGCCTCCTGGATGAATGAAATGAAGACTGGCCCTTGCGGGGCCCACCACTCTTGTTCTCCGTGAAGTTGCCAGACACCTTCTGCTTCTTTGCTTCCGTTGATTTCTCTACTGCCGCCTCTTTCATATCGTAGGCCAGTGCTTTGTCCTGATACTGTCGCAAAGTGGTACACTCAAATCCGGACATATATTGCTGAATATCCGGCTTCATCCGCATGTCAAAATGAAAAATCCTCTCCACCTCGGTCCTGACCAAGTGGCGCACATAAGTCAGCTGGTGATTAAAAGTCTTAATCACGTCTGTCACAGATGCCTCTAAATTTTGTGGTGAGAAAAACTCTCGGACTCGGACCTCTCTAACTGGGCGAGGACAATATTGCGCTTCCATCATTAATTTGAATTCCGTCCAGTCAGCATTATGATCCTCAGGTCGAATGGCCTCCCACCAGTCGAAAGCCTCCCCAGTCAGGAGATACTGGGCGATCGGAACCTTTCTATCATCGGGACAGTTAATCCCTGCAAAGATCTTCTCTAACTCCTTCAGCCAGTGATCCCAAGTAAGTGTCTCAGCAGAACCGTCAAATTTTGAAGGGTGCAATTTGACCACCTCAGTAAGCCATTTGTCTCCTCGATTATCCTCGTTGTGTTGCTGTCCCATCGCCGTCTGCATGCGGTCAACTACCTGAGCAAACTAGTTTATCTGAGCAACCACCTGTTGAAGCACTCCCGGCATATTAGGATTTGCATTATTATTTGATGATCCCTGCTGTCCTCCAGAATGGGAATCGGTTCGACTAGCCGATAATTCTGGGGTAGACGCCGAATCCTCCTGTCTCGCATTACCACGTCCGCGTCCACGACCTCCCCTCAACATACTGTAAACACAAATACTCAATATCCAGGGCAAACTTTTCTAAAAGAAAGTCCGTCAATATTCACAAAACAGGAATTAAATAAAACGGTAGTATTTGAGATTAGGAGACTTACAACCACGGTCCACTCGACGATGCTGGCTGAGCAGTGATGTTACAAACGACCCATAAATCAAATAACGTAAACAGACCCAACTAACCCGACTGCCAAGATATCCATGAATCTTAGCTCCGATACCATATTCTGTAACACCTCGATATGTTCGAGATAATTACAGCGCCGTAAATCCTGTGTATAAGAATTTACAAGGCTAATTTGAGAAATACGGAAATAATACTGAAGTGTCATTAATAAAAGGAAATTCAAACCCGTTCGACAATTCAAATAAGTCCATTATTACAAAATGTCCCCAAAACATAAACAACATAAATGTACTCGAGTACTGAAAATAACCGGAAAACAAGACAACATGATCCATATCACTAAGCCACTCCATCGTCGTATCGGTACTGTGGTTGCTTCCCCGCTCCTCGGCTACCTGAACATCAAAACAAATGTCCACCCCCGAAGGGGTTAGCAAAACGATGCTAGTACAAGTATCATAATACATAAGTCAACAATGCATCATAAACATACGAAACGGATTTCCGTCACCGGAATCCAACGATGCGAATCCTCACGATTCCATCAACACAATACAGGGTAATCCAACGATCCAGCACCCTTAGTATCGATCCCCATGATGATCCCGTCGGACCAACGCATGGTGGAAAACCCGTCCAACGATCCAGCGCCCTCAGCATAGATCCCCATGATGATCACGTCGGACCAACGCATGGTGGACATTCGATCCAGCGCCCTCAGCATAGATCCTCATGACCCCCCTCGGATCATTTACAATATAAACCATGCAATCATGCATACACATATGCAGTTCAATATGTTCATCAACACGAACAATTAATAACGAATACCACAACAAATCAAAGAAAATAACCTCATACTCGACAACATAAACAAAACCGTATGCATGATCAAAGTTCCAATATTAACCAAACTCAATATATGATACTTGCCTCGAAAATGGCAAGAATAAAATACTCCAAAGAATGTCACGCGTCCGTAGGCCACCGCCCCTCGATCGACCCCTATGCAAGGCTCGGACCTTGTTCAAAAATAGATACAAGGAACTTAACATACTACTCGATACTAACGTACGATCACCGAATAACTTTATTAGAATCGTAAAATAGTGACGTAAGGCCGGTTCGTGGTTAGTATACTAGATGAGAGCTGAACCGGAAATGATAATACACTTCAAGAGAGTTGAACGGTCATTTCGGAGGAAGTGCCGATGTTTATGAGTTCAAGGATTTACAAGATATTAAAGATTTCGGGTTTAAATAAGGGATTCAATTCTAAATTCTCATATGTTCGGCTATTACGATTTTACCACAAATGTTACTCAAGATGGCAAGCATGCCCAAGTATTACGCAAGGAAAACGATACTACGGTGATCCGGGTTGAGTTCAATGACATGGCCGATTCATCATCCTCAAGAACATGAAGAATATTGTCAAAACAAATACCCTTAGCAAACATGAATTTCATCGGTGGAACATCAAAGGAATTCATAGAATTTAACTAAAATCATGCTCATGATTCCAACGAGGTAAGGATACTACATCCTAAGGTATCCATCAAGGCTCGATCAACATTCTTAACAACGAGGGAAAAACAAGGTATAATCGGTTTCTAATCTTAAAAAATATGGTGCTGGACTCAAAAGATCTTTAACTAGTCCAAAGATTTCCGAAGCAAGCTCAAAGCATAGCTAATAACATAAATTCTAGCTTGGTGAATCGTAACATACCTTAAACGGAAGGATAAGTTGGAATAACTTGATGAACTCTATGCCCAAAAGCTAGAACACCAATCCTCAAAGCCCCTTTGTCTTCAATGGTGATGTTAGGAGGCTGGTATGCAGGATTTAGATGGAGGAAATAAATCTCAAAGTCTCAAAAATCGAGTATGCAAAGTGGTGAAAACTGAAAAATGAAGATGGGTGATGTCCTATTTATAGAAAAGGGTTATTAGCGCGCGCTACTCCTTCAATTTAGCGTGCGCTAACGGGCTATTAGTCTACTGTCTCTGACGTGTCTCGGCATAGCGTACGCTAAACAGCCTTACGTGCGCTAAAATCAACGATTAGCGTAAGCTAACAACTATTTTTAGCGTGCGCTAAAGACTGAACGAAGGTTCACTGACCTCATTGTACTAGACTTAGCGTGCGCTAGCCTCATAACATTAGCGTGCGCTAAGTACCGTTGACTCGACTTTTCCAAAAGCCGTCCAGATACATCCCGACATGTCCCGACCAAGATCCGCGGCTGATCTCACCTACCACCCTGTCATAATCAAGTTGACTACGTATAGCGCGCGCTAAGGTTCATACACAGCGTGCGCTACGAAACCAAATTAGCGTACGCTACGCCTTGTGGTTAGCGTGCGCTACTAGTGCAAAAATTACAAATTTTGAACACATTCATAAAATCATACGTTCAACAACATCGGATCATGAAATACTCTGGATAATACTCAGATCAAATACAACGTATACAATGTCACAATGTTCAAAATACACATTAGAATCTCGGGTATTACAAAACAGCCGTCTCATTTATTAATTTTTATTATCATAATTTCATATTTTCATTTATTAATTTTTGGTTTTAGCAAAGAGATTGCAGAAGGGTATTTTGGGGAGAGAAACATCAGTTTGTAAACGACAGCAATTATTGGGGTGGAATTACATATGAAGAGACTATTTTAATTGTAACTTTTAATGTAAATAAACTAATTTAAATACAAAAGTTATGATAAACATCACAATGCAAATGCACCTTCTAATGCACAAGGTGATTAAAATGAACTTTTAAATGATAGTATAAATTACAAGATGGTTAAATTTTAGCTATGAAATCTTAGATACAATCGGTGCATCGCACGGGTTGAATAAACCAAAAACAACCTCGTAGCAACATACGGGGTAGTAAAGCCTCATTTCATATAACTAATTACATAGACTAAAATAAAAGGACAATAACAATAAAAAAACATATAAACTTCTCTAAAAGGCATTTAAATTCTGTCATCTGCTCATTCAACCGTTCGCCCCAATATTACGTACAAAACACGTAGATATTCAACCATAGACCGTGCATCGCACGGGTTGGATAATGCCTCATATATATAAAAGTAAAATACTAGTCAAATTTGTTATGCCTGAGCAGAAAAGATATTGATCAAATTATGTTTTCAAATACAATAAAACTATTAACTGCTGGTGCAAAACAATTGTTAGGTGAAAAAATAAATATTTATTCTGAGTATTTATTTAGGTTATCCAATCGATGAAGTCATGTTTAAAACTAACGTGGAATTTAAATTTATATATAAACACTACTAATACAAACTGAATAATTTCCCCAAATTAAATTTTGAATAAAATAAAACTATTCATTTGACTTAATACAAAATTAATATTAGCCAAATTATTTTTTTAATAATAAAACTAATAAACTCATTGTGCAAAATAATTTTAGAGTAAAAGATATATATTGATTTTAAATATTTATTAGGTCCCCCAATCGGCATTAGCCTCATTTAAGATCGATGTGGTATTCAAAATTCTAAATAAACACGACTAATGCAAATTCGATAATTGGTCAAATTAGATTCTTCAATAAAATATAAAGTAATTTATTTGGATAATTTAATAATTGTTATTATTAATATTGGTCAAACTAAAACTTTAAATTAAAGTAAGGCTACTAAATAAAACAGACGTGACATTCAAAATTTAGATATACAAAATTAATACTCGACTTAATAATTGTCCAAATTAAACATAATAAAAATAAAATTCTTAAGCTTGTGTCTGGAATAACGATGGGGTAAAAAATACACATAGAATTCTAAGTATTTGTTTAGATTCTTCATTGGTGGAGTTCTATTTTAAATCGATGTGGGATTCAAGACATTGAATTCTATTTAATTAGGTTATCCATCGTTTAAGTACCATTTTAAATCAATATGAGATTCAAGCAAGGCCGGCCAAACCATTAATGAGGCCCAAAGCGTGTTCAGAAATGAGGTCTTTAATATTTTAACAATAATATCTTATAAAAATATTATATTTTATATCATTTTTTTCGATCTTCTTGTAATAAAAAATCATTTATTAAATTACATTAAAATTTGAAGGTTGTTGGAAAATTTAAATAATATACTATGTTTTGAGCTATTTGTGATGCGCAAAATATCAACGTCGTGAGTAAATTTCAATAATGAACTATTTTTATATATAGAATTTAAAAAGAATTTTTACTAGAAAAAGAATTTCAATTGCATTTTATATGAATAAATCATCTTAATATAATTATTTGAAAAGAAGAAAAATTGGGTACTCAAAAAGAAGAAAATTTAGAAACTACACTAACACATATTGTCATTTTTAGAGAACACTAAGAGAATGCCACATAGAAGAGAGAGTTAGGCTCTGTTATTTTGGACTGAATGAATCTGAAGTGAACTGAACTAAATTGAACTGAATGGAACTGAACTGAACTGAACGGACCTGAACTGAACTGAACTGAACTAAAATATATTAAGAGTAAATAATAATGATAAAATAATAATAATATTATAATAAATATTTAAAATAATAAATATAATAAAGATAATGTGATAATAAAATATAATGTAATAAAATATTTAAAATAATAAATATAATAAAATAAAAATAATATTATAGTAAATAATAAAAAAAATAATAAATATAATGTAATAATAATATAATTAATTACAGTCATAATAATAAAACTAATAATACTAATAAATATGCTCCAAATGTCCCGAATGTCACAAAAGTATCAAATGTCACAAATAATAATAATAATAGTAATAACAATGATAATAATGATAAATAATAATAATAATAATAATCAACAACAACAATAAATATTATTACTAATAATAGTAAATATTATTAGTATTAATAATAGCAATCAACAACAATAATAATAATAATAATAACTGAACTGAACTGAACTGAACTGAACTGAATTGAACTGAATGGACCTGAATTGAACTAAACTGAACTGAACTGAATGGACCTGAACTGAAATGAATTGCACTGAATGGACCTGAACTGAACTGAAAAATAAGTCCAAAAGAACAGGGCATTAATGTGGTGCTTCAAATCTATATATATATATATATATATATATATATATATGCAGGAGTGGCTTCAGGTGAGAATGCAATTTAAGTTAAGAAATAAGAATGAATTTCATCCATAGATCTTGATAAATGGATGACCTAGATTTATTCTCACAAAAATTTGATGGACATAATGCAATATTTTAATGCATCGATATTTTGATGCACGAAATGCATATAGTTCATGCATAATTAGTACAAAACTCATGTATATTCACAATTCGCACGATAAGAATCATTCTTATTTGATCCTAAATATATACATATATATATATATATATATATATATATATATATATATATATATATGTGTGTGTTTAGGTGAGAATGCAGTTTAAGTTAAGAAATAAGAATGAATTTCATCCATAGATCTTGATAAATGGATGGCCTATATTTATTCTCACAAAAATTTGATGCATATAATGCAATATTTTAATGCATCGATATTTTGATGCATATAATGCATTAATGCATTGCAATTTTGATGCACGAAATGTATATATTTCATGCATAATTAGTACAAAACTCATGCATATTCGCAATTCGCGGGATAAGAACCATTCTTATTTGATCCTAAATATATATATATATCTATTTCCTATAAATATATATATATATATATTATACTAAAAGATTGAGTCCCCTTATTAATGTGGAGGCTTCAAGAATATGTACGGTACAAACAAAGAATAGCAAGGAACTCAATGCAGATTCAGTTCTGTTAATCAATTCGGTCCTGTTAATCAATTCACATGAATGCAAACCATTCCTTGTAATATCCGTGTTTTTCCTTTTTCCGGTATTTTCATTTTTGGTGTATTTTTCATTTTAGTGACTCTCTTGTAACTGTATTGATATTTCGAGAATATTTAATACTGGACTTTTTGTCATCCGAGCTTGTTTCGGACTTGTTTTACTCAATTCCTTGTTTAATATCATTTCCGTCGTTATTTCATTCAATTATCGTAACCATTGTTCGGCCGCCATTTTGGGGTTTCCGCAGGTCCGTCTCATGTTGTTATGCATGTTGTGAGCTTCCGTTTTGTGTTTCGATCGAGTGTATCATGTTCGTGGGTCGTTTTTCATCACTTTGGGGCCCAAACAGTGTGTGCCGCGGCACAACCTGTAACACCCCCAAGACATTCAGGGCATATTACAGCGCCGTGGATCCCACACTGTGGAATTCACCAGGCTAACGTATCAACCAGACATTCGACGACGACATACAATTATCAATAAAATGACAATCCAAATAAAAGACTACAACCCGACAATTAGAATCCAACATCAATCCGTTTCCCAAAATGGGAACACAACATTAACAATTTTGAAAAGGAAGTACTCGAGTACTTAAACCAATTTTACAATACAGAAATCCCAAAACAAGATATCAATAATAACCGACAGACAGAACACCAATAATCAACTACTGGACAGTATCATGCTTGCCCATCATCCTCATACGGCTCGAGTGCTCACTTGTCCCCACGATCGATACCTGAAATACAAAAAGTATTTCCCCCATTTAAGGGGTTAGCGACAACTGCTAGTGCAAGTACAATCCATTTGAACTACATTCTAATCAGATGAATATATGCGCCAAAAATTCATTTTAGAAAACATTTTATATTCCGGAATATTTACAATGTACAATCACAAAACACATTATCTCCAACAAATCACAATTCAAAGTTAACCGTTGGTACGAGACTCACGGCCACCGTACCCCGCAGAGCCCCGTCGGACATCCCTGGGTGGCTAATCACAGTTCGCGATACGCACACTCACGGCAATACGTATCCCTAGAGGCCCCGTCGGACCGTCCCTAGGTGAAAATACACATATCCATCCACAACAACCACGATACAGCCATAATTCAAATACTAGAACATGTAAACAAATGTAAAGTACTTGTCTTTGAGACATTCTTGAAGAAACGGAAGTGAAACACGACTACGAACGGTCCGGGTGGAAAACGACGGTTCCTAAACGAAGGATCAACATAGTTCAGTCCCAACGGACAACAATACTCTACTGGAATACACCCATAACCCCGATTATAAACTACGATAATGAACGATCAATTGATACGGGCGAGGGTTTACGCAAAATCTCCCCGTATTGATAGTTCACGGATTACAATCAAGGAAAATGGATTTGGAATCACCCAATAATCACAATCGGTAAGGAATATCGTAACATAATCGAACAATTCGGAACTAATCTCTAGAATCCCGAAAACCCCCCAAATTCATCAAAGTTAGGGTTCATGAGGAAATACCTTGAATCGGAGTGAAGGAGATGGGTTTAGATGATGATGTGTTATGCTCGAGACACAAGAATCGGACTGGAAGGGAACTCCACCGATTACTCTCCACAATCTACTCTGAGATCGCCGAAATCGCCCGTAGGAAGGGAAGGAAAGAAAAAGAATGAAAAATAATGCCGAATCTGAACTGCCACTGATCTATATAAATTGTATAGTTAGCGCACGCTAACTATCAAATATAGCGCGCGCTAACGGGGCTGTAACCTGTCCAGTAGCTACTGCTACCACTCGTTAGCGCACACTAACAATAGTTAGTTAGCGTACGCTAACTGCACATCGGTAGCGCACGCAAGGTAACAGGAGTAGCGTGCGCTACCTACGCAGCAGTTCAGTACTGCTGCTCACATCAGCAGTACGCTGCTGTCGAAGGTACAACACACGAAATGCACGACAAGGCCAGAATCCAGAAACATAAACATGAAGCATGCAAGACAACAGAGCTAAGCGCTGAAAGAAAATATAATTCTGATCACCGGGGGGTCCGAAATGCGACAACGAAAAGGGGATTCCCTAAACTATTAGGAAATTACAAAAATGGCCCAAGTGTCCGAAAATCACGAAACGACGTCGGATTTATAAACCGAAAGTCTCAACATGACCAACTCAACCATAATAACTTGTACAAACCAAGAAACAACGAAAACGAACGAGTTTTACGAGAATCGAACGTTCATACGGCAAAACATGCCATAAAATGAAATTACGTGAAAACATCACCAAAACTCATCCAAATGGAAAAACTCTAAGAATAAAGTAGATTCAAAATGTCGAGACGGTTACAAGCGAGTCGATAAAAATACACATACACCAAAATGGAAACTGCTAAAAAAGAAAAGTTACGGATATTACATTCTCCCCCTCTAAAATAAAGTTTCGTCCCGAAACTTAAGAATCAAAAAGCTCGGGGTGCCTCGAACGTATATCCTCCGCTAACTCCCACGTCGCTTCCTCTACTCCGTGTCTAGACCATTGCACCTTAACCAAAGGGATGGTTTTGTGCCTTAACTGTTTGTCTCGACGCTCCAAAATCTTGACGAGCCTCTCTTCGAACGTAACATCCTTCTCGATCTCCACGTCTCCAAAATCAATAATGTGGGACGGGTCCGGAATGTACTTCCTCAACTAGGAAACGTGAAATACACTATGAACATGACTCAGCGACAGAGGTAAAGCCAAACGGTATGCCAACTCACCTACTCTCTCCAATATCTCGAAAGGCCCAATATACCTCGGCCTGAGCTTCCCCTTTTTCCCAAAACGGAAGACTCCCTTCGTCGGAGACACTCTCAACAAAACATGATCTCCCACCTCAAACTCCAAAGGTCGACGCCTAACATCCGCATAAGACTTTTGTCGACTCTGAGCAGCCAACATTCTCTTTCTAATCAATTTAACTTTCTCCCTCGTCTCTAACATAAGGTCTGGCTCGGTGCCAACTAGATCGGACGGCTCATCCCAACATATCGGCGATCGGCAACGTCGGCCATAAAGTGCCTCATACGGTGCCATCTTAATCGACGCGTGCCAGCTATTATTTTAAGTAAACTTAATTAAGGCCAAATGCTCCTCCCAGTCATTACTCCAATCTAACGCACACGCGCGCAAAAAATCCTCGAACGTCTGAATGGTACGTTCGGACTGCCCATCGGTCTCGGGATGGAATGAAGTGCTCAAACATAACTGTGTCCCCAATGCTTTATGTACCGCCTGCCAAAAATGCGATACAAATCGGCCATCTCTGTCCGAAATAATGGTCTTCGGCGTACCATGAAGTCTCACTATCTGCGCGATAAAAATACGAGCCAATTTTTCTGGACCCCAAGTATCCTTGATGCCCAGAAAATGTGCCGACTTAGTCAGTCGGTCTACAATCACCCACACCATATTCATACCAGTCTTCGTCCTCGGTAAACCCGTGACAAGATCCATAGAGATATCCTCCCACTTCCACTCCGGGACGGGAAGTGGTTTCAACAACCCGACTGGCCACTGATGCTCAATCTTGACTTGCTGACACGTCAAACACTTAGCCACAAACTGAACTACCTCATTTTTCATATCGTTCCACCAGAAATTGTTCCTCAAATCTTTATACATCTTACTCGAGCCCGGATGGACTGAGTAAGGCGACGCGTGAGCCTTTCGCATAATACTCTGTCTCAATTCCGAGTCGTTCGGAACACACAACCGACCTCGGAATCTCAACACTCCATCCTCATGAATAACGAATCCCGGGGCTTTCCCTTTCCTTACACTCTCTCGAAGCTGAATAAACATCGGGTCCTCTAACTGTCCTGACTTAATGTCGTCGACTAAAGACGACGAAACCTCAAGTGTACGCAACTGCCCGGAACTCTCTGGTAGCACAACCTCAATGCTCAATCTCATAAACTCTCGCTGAAGTCCCGACTGGGCCGTAAGTAGCTACAGCGCCCGAAGCGATACCGATTTCCGGCTCAAGGCATCTGCTACCACATTAGCCTTGCCCGGATGATAGAGGATCTCGAGATCGTAATCCTTAATCAACTCCAACCATCTCCTCTGTCTCATATTAAGCTCTTTCTGCGTAAAAATGTACTTCAGGATCTTGTGATCGGTGAAAATCTAACACGACGAGCCATACAAGTAATGATGCCAGATCTTCAACGCAAATACAACTGCGGCCAACTCAAGATCGTGCGTAGGGTAATTCAACTCGTATGGTTTCAGCTGACGGGAAGCATAGGCAATCGTCCTCCCGTGCTGCATAAGTACACATCTGAGCCCTTAGCCCGAAGCATCACCGAAAACCGAGAAACCCTCATTACCACTCAGTAAAGCCAAAACAGGAGCGGTCGTCAACCGCTTCTTCAACTCCTCAAAACTATTCTGCCTCTCATCGGTCCACACAAACTTCTCTGACTTCTGTAACAACTGAGTCAGCGGTCGAGCGAGCTTAGAGAACCCCTCGACGAATCTACGGTAATACCCGGCTAATCCTAGAAAATTGCGGACCTCCTTCACGTTCTTGGGCGGCGCCCAATCCAACACTGCCTCTACCTTATGTGGGTCCACACGAACACCCTCGGCCGAGATCACATGACCGACAAACATAACCTCCCGTAACCAAAACTCACATTTTGAGAACTTCGCAAAAAGATGTTGAGTTCTCAAAATATCTAATACGATATGTAAATGACGGGCGTGCTCCTCCTCGCTCCTCGAGTAAATCAGGATGTCATCGATAAAAACGACTACACACTTATCGAGGTACTCGATAAAGACCTTGTTCATAAGCTGCATGAACACGGCCGGTGCGTTGGTTAGCCCAAAAGGCATAACCACAAACTCGTAGTGACCGTATCTCGTACGAAAGGCCGTGTTCGGAATATCAGAGTCCTTCACTCGGAGCTGATAATACCCCGATCTCAAATCAATCTTCGAAAACACAGTTGCCCCTTGCAATTGGTCGAACAAATCATCGATCCTCGAGAGCGGATACTTGTTTTTGATGGTCACTTTGTTCAACTCTCGGTAGTCGATACACAGACGAAGTGACCCATCCTTCTTCTTTACAAATAGGACCGGTGCTCCCCAAGGCGAAGCGCTCGGTCGAATATATCCCATGTTTAGCAACTCTCCCAACTGTTTCTTCATCTCCAGCATCTCGGCGGGCGCCATACGGTATGGCGTCTTAGAGATCGGTGCTGCACCCGGCTCTAAATCGACGGTAAACTCAACTTCTCGGTCCGGCAGCAATCCCGGCAACTCGTCTGGAAAGACATCAGGATACTCACACACTACCGGAATAGACGAGAGCTCGACTTCCCCTTCTCCCGATCTCAAAGCGTAACACCAATACCCCGTGCAACCTCCCCGAAGAAGTCTCACCACCCTCAAGGCGCTGATCAGTAATCTCTGGCTACTCCGCTTACGCCCCACAAAAGAATGCTCGGTACCGTCAGAGGCTAACATCGAAACGATTCTCGTTCTATAATTCATGATCGCCCCATGACGGTCCAGCCAATCCTCACCCAGAATAAAATCCTCATCTCTAATATCTACCACAATCAGATTAGAAGGCCAATCCCTCCCCGCGATACTCACAGAAAAATCTCTAATCTCACGATCCCCCACGATGCTATCCCCACTAGGAAGTTTAACAACAAAAGGCTCACAAGCAACTAGGCAATCAACATGTAGACGACGCACACAATCCATAGATATAAAAGAATGCGTAGCACTAGAATCGAACTATACGGAAACGGGATGATCAAGGATGTGGACGGTACCTATAGCCACCATCTCGTCAGGATCTCCTACTCGTCTCATCTCATACACTCGGGGCGGAACAGACCCCGCACTAGAAGCTCCCCCTTTAGAAGGCTGCCCACGTCCTCGACCTCTACCAAAACTCTGCTGCGGCTGAGGAACTGTCGGTGCCTGATTCACACTCCGCTCTCCCGCAGCTGGGCTGATATGAGCCCGAGCTGCATCCGTACAAAACTTAGCACGATGACCCATCCGACCACAAGCAAGACACTGAATCAGAGGCCTATCACTCTCACTCATCATGTGGCCCGGACGACTACAGTTGAAGCACGTAGGACCATGAACGGAACCAGTAGGAGCAGACCTAGAACCGTTTCCTCGCCTAACTGATGGCGACTGACTCCCGAAGACTCGCGAACCAGACTGAGCCTTCGGATACCCTCCTGACTTGCCTCCCGAAAACTGACCTGAGGTCTTCTGCTTCTTTCCTTTGGTTGCCATCTCTGTCGCAGAAAACGACATCTCGTAAGCCATCGCTTTATTCTGATACTCTTTTAAAGTCGTGCACCCCAGACCAGCCATGTAGTGGCGCACCCTCGGTTTCATCCGCATATCAAGTGGCGGATCTTTTCAAGCTCATATCGGACTTGGTTTCTCACATAATGCAGCTGTTGATTGTAGTCTTTGATAGCTTGAGAAATAGGAACATCTTGGGGCTTAGCCTCAAAGAAGGCTCGGATCCTCCCCTCGTTCACTCGCCATGGACAAAATTCATCTTCCATTAGATCCCAAAACTCTGCCCACGTGGCTACCCGGTCACGCGGTTTCACCGCTTGCCACCACGTTGCTGCCTCCTTGGCGAGGAAGTACTGAGCAATGGGTACTTTCCTCTCCTCAGAACAATTAGCAGCCTCAAATACTTTTTCCATCTCGAATAGCCAGTTCTCCCAACCGGAAGGGTCGGAAGCACCATCAAACTGCGGAGGACGCATACGAATCACGTCCTGAAGTAACTTATCATTGCCGGATCCAGTAGGAGGAACCGGGTTGGCATTAGCTTGTCCGACTAGAACGGCCTGAGTCAGTAGCGTCATCTGGTTCGCTACTTGTTGCAAAATATTATCCACTCCAACATTCTCATTAGCATTACCGGAGCTAGCAGATTGGTCCTGCTGACCTCCGGAACTAGGGGGAACACTGTTCGACAAAAAAGGCATCGCCGAATCAGTTCCCGGGTGATCGGACATGTCCGCCCCACCGGCTGCGCCACGTCCCCTACCGCGTCCGCGACCGCGTCCTCTACCAGCAGGAATTCTGAAGAAGTAACGGGTAAGTACAATTCAAACGCATAACGCAACAAGATACTAAGACAAGAATAGAACAGAACGGTGAAACAAGTCAAGTTAGGAAAAACTTACGAGCACCGGCGTACAGAGATGATGGCATAGCAGTGATACTGTCCCAAAAACGACACTTAACTAGACCCAAATAACCGACAGCCTAGGTATCCATAAACCTAAGCTCTGATACCATATTCTGTAACACCCCCAAGACATCCAGGGCATATTACAGCACCGTAGATCCCACACTGTGGAATTCACCAGGCTAACGTATCAACAAGACATTCGACGACGACATACAATTATCAATAAAACGACAATCCAAATAAATGATTACAACCCGACAATTAGAATCCAACATCAACCCGTTTCCCAAAACGGGAACATAACATTAATAATTTTGAAAAGGAAGTACTCGAGTACTTAAACCAATTTTACAATACAGAAATCCCAAAACAAGATATCAATAATAACCGACAGACAGAACACCAATAATCAACTACTGGACAGTATCATGCTTGCCCATCATTTTCATACGGATCGAGTGCTCGCTTGTCCCCACGATCGATACCTGAAATACAAAAAGTATTTCCCCCATTTAAGGGGTTAGCGACAACTGCTAGTGCAAGTACAATCCATTTGAACTACATTCTAATCAGATGAATATATGCGCCAAAAAGTCATTTTAGAAAACATTTTATATTCTGGAATATTTACAATGTACAATCACAAAACACATTATCTCCAACAAATCACAATTCAAAGTTAACCGTTGGTACGAGACTCACGACCACCGTACCCCGCAGAGCCCCGTCGGACATCCCTGGGTGGCTAACCACAGTTCGCCATACGCACACTCACGGCAATACGTATCCCTAAAGGCCCCGTCGGACTGTCCCTAGCTGAACATACACATATCCATCCACAACAACCACGATACAGCCATAATTCAAATACTAGAACATGTAAACAAATGTAAAGTACTTGCCTTTAAGACATTCTTGAAGAAACAGAAGTGAAACACGACTACGAACGGTCTGGGTGGAAAACGACGGTTCCTAAACGAAGGATCAACATAGTTCCGTCCCAATGGACAACAATACTCTACTGGAATACACCCATAACCCCGATTATAAACTACGATAATGAAAGATCAATTGATACGGGCGAGGGTTTATGCAAAATCTCCCCGTATTGATAATTCACGGATTAAAATCAAGGAAAATGGATTTGGAATCACCCAATAATCACAATCGGTAAGGAATATCGTAACATAATCGAACAATTCGGAACTAATCTCTAGAATCCTGAAAAAACCCCCAATTCATCAAAGTTAGGGTTCCTGAGGAAATACCTTGAATCGGAGTGAAGGAGATGGGTTTAGATGATGATGTGTTATGCTCGAGACACAAGAATCGGACAGGAAGGGAACTCCACCGATTACTCTCCACAATCTACTCTGAGATCGCCGAAATCGCCCGTAGGAAGGGAAGGAAAGAAAAAGAATGAAAAATAATGCCGAATATGAACTGCCGCTGATCTATATAAATTGTATAGTTAGCGCACGCTAACTATCAAATATAGCGCGCGCTAACGGGGCTGTAACCGGTCCAGTAGCTACTGCTACCACTCGTTAGCGCACGCTAACAATAGTGAGTTAGCGTACGCTAACTGCACATCGGTAGCGCACGCAAGGTAACAGGAGTATCGTGCGCTACCTACGCAGCAGTTCAGTACTGCTGCTCACATCAGCAGTACGCTGCTGTCGAAGGTACAACACACGAAATGCACGACAAGGCCAGAATCCAGAAACATAAACACGAAGCATGCAAGACAACGGAGCTAAGCGCTGAAAGAAAATATAATTCTGATCACCGGGGGGTCCTAAATGCGACAACGAAAAGGGGATTCCCTAAACTATTAGGAAATTACAAAAATGGCCCAAGTGTCCGAAAATCACGAAACGACTTCGGATTTATAAATCGAAAGTCTCAACATGACCATCTCAACCATACGAACTTGTACAAACCAAGAAACCACGAAAACGAACGAGTTTTACGAGAATCGAACGTTCATACGGCAAAACATGCCATAAAATGAAATTATGTGAAAACATCACCAAAACTCGTCCAAATGGAAAAACTCCAAGAATAAAGTAGATTCAAAATGTCGAAATGGTTACAAGCGAGTCGATAAAAATACACATACACCAAAAATGGAAACTGCTAAAAAAGGAAAGTTACGGATATTACACAACCCTTACAAGACTTGAGCCTGGGGCGGCTGTACTGTGCGCCGCGGCACACGGCGTTACGTGTCGCGGCACGGCCCAAAAACCTGCTCTCAAATTCCAGCCACGGGTCGCGACACACTCGGCCTGCGCCGCGGCACGCGAGTCAGCAGGGCTATATGTCAGCGGGTTTTTGGAGAGGATTTCATTTCCTCTCCTTTCTTCTTCTTCCTCACGGTTTAGGCGATTTGGGGAGAATTTTGGGCGATTTGGGTGTCTTCAATCTTACAGAGTTCATCCACCTTGAGTTCTTGGTGTAGATTAACGAATTCTACTTGAGTTCTTCATCCTAATCCAAGGTAATCTCCTAGAACCCTATTTTTGGGAAATTTGGGGGTTTTTGAGTTTTTGTCCGAGTCGTTCCGTATTGTTGATTAATCCATAATGTATATGATCAATCTTGTTGGTATTCTTGTTTTCCATATGAATTCATGGTGTGTTTCGTGGTATTGGTGTAATCGAGAGGGTTTGGTTGCGATCTGCCCTCGTTGTTGTTTTGTACGGATATACATGAATCGTAGATAGGTTTTCGGGTGTATTCCATTTCCGTATTCATTTAGAAATGGTTGTGATTGTATTCTTTTAATCGTTAGGTTCGGTTTCGTCGGTTCCTAGCAGTCGTGTTTGATTTCCTTCCGTTCGTGTCGTCGTCAATTACTCAAGGCAAGTATTTTTGGAAACCTTTATGATTAATATGAAATGTGATGTGTTTGTGTGTGCTTTGCTCACCTCGTGAGGGTCCGACGGGGCCTCGAGGGAATCTAATAGTTTAGCCCTGGATTCACGAGTTTGATTCGCTAGCCAGCTCAGGAGGGTCCTTAGAGGCCTCGAGTGGGATCAGTAGTATAGCCCCGATCCTAGGCGATGCCTTCGCGTGATTTGTTTTATGACATGGCCAGCTCGGGAGGATCCTTAGAGGCCTCGAGTGGGACCAGTGGTATAGCCCTGGTCCTAGACAAATTTATTATTGACTGTTTGTTTTCCGAAAAAGATATGTGTGGTTTTGGTTTTGTAATCGAATTGGTGCATGTACTATGAAATGTGTAAGCGAATGGTTTGCGTTGATTATTTGTACTAGCATAATTGCTAACCCATTTAGGGACCCATTTTGGGGAAATTCTTGTCATGGGATTTCAGGTTATGTTCAGCCGGACGAGCGGGCGCTGGGACAATACGTGGATGCTGGCCAGGGTTTTTGACATGTGCATTTGAGTCTCCTTATTTCTGTTGTCTCTTTCGATATGGTTGTTTTCCCAATTATAAACTTATAGATTGTACTCGCGAGTACGTAGGCATTTTCATTCGGATTGTGTTTCATGTCGTTGGAAGTTGTTATATGTTGGAGCTGTAATATCCGTATTTTTTCGTTCCCGGTATTTATTTGCCGTATTGTATATTATCGTATTGGTATTTTTGAGAACACTTATTTCTGGACTTGTTGTCGTCCGATTCTCGTAATTGTTGCTCGGAACCGCCGTTCGGGGTTGCCGTAGATCCATCCTATGTTACTAGGCTTGTTATGAGCTGTCGTTTGATGTTTCGTTCGTGTTTCGGTGTTTTGGGGCCGTTATCATTCTGTGTCTAGTGCGCACTATCATTCTTGTTTAGCGCACGCTAAGTACCATATAGTAGCGCACGCTACGTTTGCTTCGTAGTGCGCGCTAGGTGGTCGAGTCTGGAAGTGGCAGTGAGTTCGGTTTTGGTCTCTGCTCTCTGGACAGACAGATTAGCGCACACTACACTTTTGTCTAGCGCACGTTGTTGTTGCGGACTAGCGCGCGCTAGGTGTCCGGTAGCGCGCGCTAACGCGATAGTACAGTACTGGGCATTTGCTTCTGGACTCGATTTGGTGTCCAGGAAGCGCACGCTACGGCTTGATAGTGCGCGCTACCGAGAGGCTATTAACGCACGCTAACTTGACATGTTAGCGCACGCTAGTGGTCCAGAACTATAAGTTCTGGACTGGACAGTTTACTTTCTGGACCGGAGTATCACCCGATAGTGCGCGCCAGCTTGACATGTTAGCGCACGCTAATAACCATCTGGTTATAAAAACCAGAGAGTTGACCTAGACTCTCATTTCACTCTCTTTTTCTCTCTCTCCGGTTTGTGGGCGAATCTTGGGCGATTTCTGAGCGATTTGAAGCGTTGGAATTCCTATCCATCATTTTCTTGTGTTCTTGGTGAAGATTAACAACACCAACACTTATTATTCATCTTTAATCCAAGGTAATCTCTTAGAACCCTATTTTTTGGGAAATTTGGGGGTTTTTGAGTTTTCGTCCGATTTATTCCGTATTGTTGATTAATTCATGATGAATATGATTAATCTAGTTGGTATTCATGGTTTCCCTATGGATTCATGGTATATTTCGTGATATTTGCATAATCGAGAGGGTTTGGTTGTGGTCCGACCTCGTTGTTGTTCTTGTACGAATAAACATGAATTATAGGAGGGTTTTCGGGTGTATTCCGTTTCATACTCGTTTAGAGTTGGTCGTGATTGTGTTCTTCGAATCGTTAGGTTCGTGGTTGTCGGTTCCTAGCGTTCGTCGGTGATTTTCCTTTCCGTTCGTTGCGTCATCAATTACTCAAGGCAAGTATTTTTGGAAACCTTTATGCTTAACATGAAATGGTGATGTATATTGTGTGTGCTTTGCTCACCTCGGGAGGGTCCGATGGGGCCTCGAGGGAATCCAATGGTATAGCCCTGGAATCATGAGTTTGTTTCTCTAGCCAACTCGGGAGGGTCCTTAGAGGCCTCGAGCGGTATCAATGGTATAGCCCTATTCCCAAGTCAATGTGCTATTGGTCGGTATCGCCGTTTGGAGATAGAGTTGTGAAACTCTTTCGCGTTGCGGAAGCGATTTAAATAAAGTGCAGAAAATAAATCGACACAAGGATTTAAAGAACTTCGGCCAATCGTGCCTACGTCCTCTCTCGGTATCTTTTTCAATAGGCTTAAGATAAACCTCTGCACCTCTCTTCTATCGGTCGAGGGATAACCGTTACAAGCTCGTATTCTATCGGTCCGAGTAAACCGTTCAATCACTTGTCTTTATGTCGGTCCAAGTTAAACCGTTTTCCTTTTCTATTTGATAAGGAATCAACCACTCTAGCTTTCTATCGGTACTAGATAAACCTCACTTAGATATCGATTACGATACTAACGGTGCCGGATCCTTGATCCTAATAACACCAAATTTAATTGTATCTTTTCTTTTACCTCTCGTGTATGTGCTGAATGTATAAACACTCAAACTATTAATATAAGCACAATTACAACAACAAGAATGTGTATAACAATATATGAATACCATTAGAAGCAGGGCTGGGACTTAGGACCCGAATAACCGAAGATCCGAACCGAAATTGACATTTCGGTTCGGTTCGGTTCGGGTTTTAAGAAAAAAATTATTTATAAATTTCGAGTTCGGGTCCTGCAATAAATTTCGGGTTCGGGTTCGGTTATTGTAATTTCAAAATTTCAATAACCGTACTATCTGAAATTAGTGACAATAACCGAACAAAAAATTAAAACCAATTATACCCAAACACAAAATTAAAACCCATGCTAGTCGTACTACCCATAGTTATTTTATTTTAGGTGTTTCTACTTTCTATACACTATATAAACTAAAAAAAACTAACCTAAAGCTTAAAACAATCGAGTTTATGATTATTTTTGTTTCTCCCAATTTCATACTTTATTGTAATTTGATTTAAGCTAAAGTTTACTGCTAATTAACTTTGCTCAAATTTCTTCTTCTTCTTCTTTCTCTTCTTTTTTGGATGATATGTAAGGAGTTGTATGAGAACTGTCTTTTTGAGTTAATTGTTATTTTCTCTTGAAAAAGAAAAATAAAGGTAATAATATCAACATAACCAAATAAACTGAAGTAACAGAAAAAATTTCGGGTTTTCCGGTTATTTCTAAAAATTTTGAACTGTAATTTTTGGTTCGGGTTTTTTCGATTTTTTGGTAAAATTACTTCGGTTCCTGGAGAAAAAAGTCAGGAACCGAACCCGAATTACATAACACATTTGGAACTTTGGTTCCTTATTTTTTTTCAAGAAACCGAACTATCCCAGCCCTAATTAGAAGTGGTACTTATAGGTATTTTTCTTCCAACTCGCCATTAGCTCTGAAGCCTTCATTACGTACGTTATTACCCAAATGTTACGTACGTTAAAGCCATTACGTATGTTAACTCCTTTTGGTTATGTATGCTACGTTCTTCACAGAACAGTACAGTAGCCTTCGTCTTTATCATTACGTACATTAGCCTCCTTTCCATTACGTACGTTATACGTAGTCAATATGTCCGTTGTATGCTGACCTATGACATGATGTCATCTCCAACGTTCTTCTTGTTTGAATTCACAAACACATCATTACGTACGTTATCTTTCATGTTTTACGTACGTTACCTTAGTCACATTACGTACGTTATGCTGACAATATAGCGACTCTTTGTTGTTTTGCTTTGTTTAGCAACTTAATTATCAAAACTCTATTAATGAATATTTGGAATAAATATTCCAACAATCTCCCCCTTTTTGATGATTGCAAAACAGCAACCTGAATTGGATAAAACCTGAAAAATAAAATATATATATATATTTGTACGAATCAAAGTTTCCGGCTTTGATCGTTTCGTTAGTTTCACCCATCTTTTTTCTTTTCTGTCATTTTCGACTTCTCCATTTTTCTCATTTTTCAACTACTTCGTTTCTCCCTCTTTTTGTATCTTTTTTCCTTTTCGACTTCTTCTTCTTTTTAAGTTTTCTCTTCCCCTTTTTACTTTTCATTTTTCTCGTCATTCTTCCATGACACTTTTTATCTGATTCAACTCCTTTCTCCACCTTTTTGTATTCAGCAAAAAGTATAATAAAAACGAATAAAATACCAATTGATATATATAAAAATATGCATGATAGGGTAAAAACTCTCCCTGACAAAAATATCCATTTTAAAAATATGCTCCTCCTGAGTAAAATATCAATTTGTTAAAAATTAATTTTTGGGGACCCAACCTATAGTTGGTTTTTCTTTAGAGACATAGACGATATTCGGTATAAAAGTTCCTTTTGGAATCCAGATTTTCTTAGTTTTTATCATCCGTCATGGGCTTTTGCAATTTGAAATATGGTGCCCAATTTTCAAATATTTTTCACATCGGGGTATTTTGGAATTTACGGATTCGTTTTTAGAAAGTTGTTTGAATCCCAACCCGTGTTTATTCAAAGTATATTTTTAAACCAAGAGCATTTGTTTCTTCGTTAAATTCTTTAGCTTGGTTTGAACTTTCAAAAGATCCTCCTTTAAAATATTTTTATTTTCAAGGCAATGAGAATGATCGGTTTCTACGAATTTCCCCTTTCCAAGAATTTTGGAAATTTTAGTTTCCAATAATTTATTTTCGCTTGGAGGGATTTAATCTTGGATAAAAGCATTTTCAAAATCCGTATGTAATAATTCAAATGTTTTAAATAACTCGTCGTGAGAGGATGTACTTACTTGACTTTCGACGTCGCTATCGTCGAATGAACTTCGAGCCATAAGAGCGAGATTATTTTGATTGATAAAATCATCATCTTGTAGGTCACAAGTCATCCAGGAATAAGTTTAGGGGGGTGAATAGACTTATTGAAACTCTTTTCTACAAAGGGTGAGTTTCTCAGCTGATAGATACAGATGGCTTGAAGTCGTTTGTAGACAGGTATGCGGAATTCAGCTAATGACGAAAGCAATAACTAAACAATGGAACAGTTAAGTATGTATGCAGCAGGTAAATATGATGCTAAAGCAGTAAAACACGCAGGCAGTTTATAGTGGTCTCAGAGGTGGGGTAATCCTCTACTAATCCACTTTTCTTCAAACCAGTTGGAGATGAATTCACTATAATTTTCAACGAGTGATAAATATTACAGTGATTCTACTTAGCTACAACAACTTCCAACCAGTGGAAATCCTGTCGTTGCAACTGCTTCCGACTGCCTAGCACCCCTTGATCTTTAAATCCTTGGATGCCTATCAGTCATGCACACTTCAACCAGTGAAGTACCTCGAACTTAGGTTTTAAGACACGAGTGGTTGTCTTCTCCAACTAAGAGCTTTCTTAGTATATGAACTGTGATCTCTTGCTCTTCACGGTGCTATAGTTCGCTTAATTGCTTTGATTGCTTTAATTGCTTGAGAGTGTTGTTCGCATCGTACTGCTCAATTCAAATCTTCAAGTATTTATAGATGTAGATCCTTGAGGTTCCTTCATAGCCGTTGGAGTTCCTGTAACAAATTCATCCGTTGGAGAAATAGACTTCTTTGTTTTTTTTCCGAACGTTGCAAGGCTGGATTCCCTTATTTTAATCCATTTCCGACCGTTGTGAAGACTTTCATGTTGTAGCGCCGAATCTTTTGATTATAATATGCTTAAAGTCTTCAGCGGTGGGTCTCGATGAATTATTTAATTCATTACTTTCCGGGAATCTCTCCAGTCTGTCCCTTATCGCCCGCATGTGACTATCCGTGATTATTGACTTTTCAACGCATGCTGACGTGGACTGGATTACTTGGCTGATTACTCTGACATAACTTATCTGATCTCTTTTTGGTCAATCTGTCTGACGTGCAGTCAACCTTCTCTGATGTCGGACTTCTCTGACGACCTGTTTGAAGTCTTCTGACCTGATGAACTTATCTGATCTGATGGTCAAACTTCAGATGACTTGGACTTCATCTGATCACTTGACTGCAGTCTGGTCAAACTTCTATGATAAATATTTTGACCATGATTTCTCTGATAATCTCTTTCTTCAGAACTTGTCTGATGATAAGTAGTCTATGGTCAACCTTCTCTGATCAGTTGAGTTGACTAGGACTTCTCTGATATGAACTTATCTGAGATTTATACTTAGCCGATTTTTAAGCCTAACTTACATGGCATATAGAAGATACTCATTTGGTTCTTCTTTACATTTTGCCAAGTATTCAACTATACTCAATTTGGCTTATAGAAGATACTCATTTGGTTCTTCTTTATAATTTTACCAGGTATTTAAAAACATACATTTGAATAAACAAACAAATACAGGGATGACATCATCAAAATCTAATAAGTATTCCTAACACATCTTCTTCTTCATTGCTCCATGTTGCTATTAAAACCTCCTTCTTGGGGTTTGCTCGGCAATTTTTCGCAAAGTGGCCTGGTTTACCACAGACTCGACAGTTGTTGTCGAGTTTCTTCATTCTGCCCAAGATGTCTTTCTTTCTCCGGTTTAATAAGGTTTGGAACTTATTAATATTCTTGGTATAATATACCGATTCTTCGTCGCTATCATCAACAGGGATTTCTTCCTTTCTTGACATTTTAGCCTTCATGGCTATCGACTTTTCCTTCGGCTTCGGCTTGACACTTCGTGATTTTAAAACTATCTCATAATTAATTAGCGAACCAACGACGGCGCTAAATCAAGCGTATTGAGATCTTTAGATTCCATGATCGTAGTCACGGTGCCATCCCATTCGCTAGGTAGTGATCGTAAAATTTTCTTGACTTTTTCACTACTAGGTAATGGTTTTCCGAATGAAGCTAGCCCATTAGTGATGACGAAAATCGTTCGAGCATATTGGTGATGGACTCATCACCCTTCATCATGAATAATTCATAGTCATGGAGAAGCATATTGATCTTCGTCTCCTTGACTTGATTTGTGCCTTCATGTGTGATTTCTAACATTTTCCAAATTTCTTTGGCGCTATCACAAGAAGATATCTGGTTGTGTTCTTACGGATTTAAGGCACAATATAGGAGTTGAGTTGCCTTACAATTGTAATGGTCGTTTTTCCAATCCACATCATCATACTTTTCAAAGGTTTTGAGAGTTCCATTTGAGTTCGTCGGAATTTTGGGACCAAGACATATTACCTTCCAAAGCTCGATGTCATATGCTTGGATGAATATTGACATCTTTTTCTTCCACGTCATAAAGTTCGAGCCATCAAAAAATGGTGGTCGATTTAGAGCAAGGCCTTCGACTGGAGCAATTTGAAATTCCATTTGGATCGACTCCTCGGATGTTAAGCCGCTTCTAGAAGGTACTGCTCCGATACTAATTGTTGGAGCAATATTGGTCGGTATCGCCGTTTGGAGATAGAGTTGTGAAACTCTTTCGCGTTGCGGAAGCGATTTAAATAAAGTGCAGAAATAAACCGTACTAGGATTTATAGAGGTTCGGCCAATCGTGCCTACGTCCTCTCTCGGTATCTTTTTCAATAGGCTTAAGATAAACCTGTGCACCTCTCTTCTATCGGTCGAGGGATAACCGTTACAAGCTCGTCTTCTATCGGTCCGAGTAAACTGTTCAATCACTTGTCTTTATGTCGGTCCAAGTTAAACCATTTTCCTTTTCTATTGGACAAGGAATCAACCACTCTAGCTTTCTATCGGTACTAGATAAACCTCAATTAGATATTGATTGCGATTCTAACAATGTCGGATCCTTGATCCTAATAACACTGAATCCAATCGTATCTTTTCTTTACCTCTCGTGTATGTGTTGAATGTATAAACACTCAAACTATCAATATAAGCACAATTACAACAACAAGAATGTGTATAACAATATATGATCACTTAGTCGTTTGCTTTGCGTTGTTGTATGATGAATAACATTAGAAGTGGTATTAATAGGTATTTTTCTTCCAACTAGCCATTAGCTCTGAAGCCTTCATTACGTACGTTATTACCCAAATGTTACGTACGTTAAAGCCATTACGTACGTTAACTCCTTCTGGTTACGTATGCTACTTTCTTCACAGAACAGTCCAGTAGCCTTCGTCTTTATCATTACGTACATTAGCCTCTTTTCCATTACGTACGTTATACATAGTCAATATGTCCGTTGCATGCTGACGTATGCCATGATGTCATCTCCAACGTTCTTCTTGTTTGAATTCAAAAACACATTATTACGTACTTAAACTTTCATGTTTTATGTACGTTACCTTAGTCACATTACGTACGTTATGCTGACAATATAGCGTACGTTATTTTCTTTTTGACCAGCTTTTTGCGACTTCGATTCCTTCGTTGTTTTGCTTCGTCTCTTTGTTGTTTTGCTTTGTTTAGAAACTTAATCATCAAAACTCTATTAATGAATATTTGGAATAAATATTCCAACATTATATTTGTCAGGTGATGTTTATTCCGCCGGTTGTACCGGGCGTGTTATTTAATTTTCGTATTGATAATGTATGTTTCTTCGCTAACCAAGATGGTTAGTCGAGTGGTAATTCTTGTTTATCCTGGTGGGTCCCATGTATGGGTCCACGACACTGTAATACTAATATCTCGGGGGTGTTTCAGAAATCAGTATCAGAGCACTAGGTTTATGGATACCTAGTCTTGTCGGTTATTTGGGTCTAGTTTTGTTTTGTTTTGCACATCGTCATACCGCTGCCAGCATCTCGGTACTTCCAGTGCTCGTAAGTTTTCCTTACTCGATTACTTGTTTTCTCATACCGTATTTCCATTTCTTGAACTGTGGTTGTTTTTCCTCTCATACTTATCATCGAGTTGCTTTTGCTACCTTTTAACACCAATATGGATGCTGGAAGAGGGCGTGGTCGTGGTCGTGGATGCGGCCGGGGCCGGGGACGTGGGGCATCCAGTGAGGTGGCCATGTCACATTCTTCGGGAGCCGACAGTACTGGTGACCGTCATAGCCATCACTACACCAAAAACAGGATTTTATGACATTGAAACTCGCTGGATTTGTGACTGTCAATGACAGTCACAACTTTATGACTGCCAATAACAGTTACAAAAACCAAACAGTGATAAATCCAAATGCTTGTGACTGTTAACGACTGTCACAAGTGTTCTGACTGTCTTGAGCAGTCACAAATTCAAATATTTGTGACTGTCTTGAGCATTCATATAATTTTCAGTTTTATGTATAAATACATTTTGCCAAACCCCATCTTCTCTTCCTTTTTCGTCTCTTTCATTCATATTCTCCTCCAGCCTCTCTTTTACACCCGATCTATCAAAAGCAAAAGAAAAAATTCCAACAAATTGAATCATTCTTAGAGAACACAGATATTCTCTATCAATCCGGGTATCTATCCGATTGAAGGTGGGCTACGGAGGTCTATCTCAGCAATCAAATTCCACTCGTTCCGGCTGGAATTCGATCCTGTGGACTGGGTCGGGGCCCCGACGGTCGAAGGGTTGCATCTTCAATTCCATCATATGGGGTAAGCTTCTATTGTTTCCATTCTGATTCCGGGATCCTACTTGCTTGCTCGAAGTGCTCTTTGAGTGTCTTACGTATGGTAAGGCTTCCATAGCTGACCTTGCAACTATCATTCAAACACAGCTTTCATAAGAATAGATTCTAAGAATGATAAATAGAATTATGAATCTTCTGAATGTCCAAATGCAATACCGCAAGTTTTTGCCAAGAAGAATCCTCTAAAACCCCAAATCGGCCTTTGTTGTAACTTGCCTTTATTGGTATTTATTGCCTTTGTTGTGTGTTTTCCTTTTCTTTTTTTTTAGTGCTGGAATTCACTCTCTTATTGGTATTATGTGTATGATTACATACTAGCAAATATGTTCAAATGTATTACCTGTAGGTTATAACTTAAGGTTGCTCGAATTGGGTGTTTATAGATTATTATGTAAGGTTTCACATTCTAGTGGACTTGTTTACTGAACCTAAACCGAGAATATGGTACTTTTCTGAACAAACTGGAAATGCCTATATTCACTGGAAATGCCTATATTCATTGCATCATAAAAAAAAGGTTTATATTAAGTTATGAATTTTATATTTTTGCTCAGTTGCTCTTTGCCATTTGGTGGTTACTATTTCTCATGAATTTGGCAAGTCAATTAAGCTTGGTATTATCGAGGATGCAACTAACAGAAACCGCCTATCAAAACTTCTTCGTTTTGAGACGTAAGCACATTTTTGGAATACATATAATTTGCTGAAATTCAGCATTTTTTTTAACATTTGTGGTGTTTGTCCTCTGCAGCACTAACTCAGATGGTAAATTAACTTCACTTGATCAATACATCTCAAGAATGAAATCTGGACAAAAAGACATCTTTTACATTACTGGAACAAGCAAGGAACAGCTGGAAAAATCTCCATTCCTTGAGAGACTAACAAAGAAAAATTATGAGGCAAGTGTTCAACTCCTCATTATTCTACTTACTACTCTACTTTTTAAGTTTAATCACAAAACCTACCCCTGAGATTAAGACAAATTGCAAAAATCCACTTCATGAACCCTTTTGAGTGGGCGCTTTTGCAAAGCAACAAATAAATGCCAGGGGTTATTTGTAATTTTCAAGAATATTTGGGTTCTTTTACTAGTTAGAATAACTCGGGTGTAATTTTTGAAACGATCCTTTATTTCTTCGAATCAAAACTGAATGCACATTTTTGCTTGCAGGTTATTTTCTTCAATGATTCGGTTGATGAGTATCTGATGCAGTATCTAATGGATTACGAAGACAGGAATTTCCAGAACGTATCCAAAGAGGGACTGAAAATCGGAAAGGATGCTTGAAATATCCAAGTAGTGGAAATAACGGGCACGACATATCCAACACTGGAATTTTTGTCCCTTAAGTCTTAACATTGTTGATTCCCCCCCCTAGAATTCACCTGTTGTTTATGATTGCCAGCTTGAGAAGTAAGTAATTCCCCATGGGAATGATTGAACTGGAGTGTTTTTTTGCTTCTGCCTTGTTGTTTTATTTATGAGTTCATCATATTTAGCTTCTACCCTTCCATATTGGCATTTTCTTCTTGTTTGTCATTGGACTGCTACTTGTATTCCATTTTGAGGAAGAGAAAGAACTTTGAAGATAGTTCTGTTAGGGAGTTGAAGCTTCTATCTACATTGTACTAGCATTTTGTATTATATTAATGCCAATGGCCACTGCTGGCGATATTATTACTTCAATCTGGATGCATAATCTCTAATGTAAATTCTCTATATCTAAGGTAGACATGACATGCTTACAAACATGGTCATTTATATGTTTGATAGAGTTTGTTTTTTTCTTTGTTATTATTAGTTTGAATGTATTATGTCAAGATACATTTAACTTTAGAAGCTACATGTTAATATGAGACATATCACTTTTGGGATGCCAGGTTTGCCATGAAAAATTGACTACAGTGAGGCAAGACACTCTGGATAAAAAGAGTTGTATCATTGTAATGGTAAGATATTAATTATGATTTTTCGTTTTTGTTTTTTTCCTTTGTGATTATTCTGCAATTCATTGTATGAAGGCTAGTTCTTGCATCTAAGCAGACTGACGAAGGCCATGCCTTCCATGAAGAAGGTTTGTATGAAGGCTAGTTCTTGCATTCAATCAGTGATCTGTTTCACAAAGTCTAACACCGTGCTTTTTGTGAGTCTTGATGATTCTGTTTCTTTGGTTTTAATTTTCTTTTTCCTTTTAATTTGTGAAACTAGAATGCTGGATACATTAAGATCGGGCAAGTTTTTGATAAACTCGTCAAGGAGATTGGAAGTCCAGTTGACTTTGAACTTCCTGAATCATTTAATAAATGGAAACCTACGTATTACTCCTTCATCAAGCACAGTATCCTTAATAGTTGGTTGCAAATTTTATTTTATCTTTTAATATGTTTTTTTTTCTTTTGTCAGCAGTCCCTTATGGTTTTTACGATTATGTATAAAAAAAATCTGGGTAAATAGACTAAACTACAGGGTAGTTTTTGTAATTATCCTTAAGCTAATGGTTCTCGATGGATATCATTTCTTGCAAGCATTTACACAGTTTGTTACGTTGACACCAACTTTGGCGGATACGTAAGCCGTAAAGTTCTTCAACGTTTGCGATCCTTCAATTAAGAGCAGCTATACATCAGAAATCGTGGATGGTGGGCTTTTGGGTCCCTTGTTCAACGTAGGTAATCAAATTGTTTTAGCATTGGTAGTTGGTTTTACGTATCTTGAGTTTTGCTCCCATCTTGGTTCGGTTCGTCTTGTGTCTCAATGTTATTTTGGATTAATGTGTTTTGTTTGATTGAATGATAAAAAAAGAACTCTATATTAACTGTTTGGCCAAAATATATTTTACTTCTTTTTTCTTTTCTTTTTTTTTTAAAAAAAAAAAGAAAAAAGAAGTAAAGTTCCTATTTTAGAGAATCTGTTTTGACCTTTAAGATATTTATGACAGGTAACTCTGGAAGAGCAACCAAACGAGACCTTTGTGCGGGGCTCAGCAGAGCAATGCTGGGAAATGGTGGTGCAGAGACTTAATCAAGAAATAATGAGACAAAGATGTTCGGGAAAACAAGGACTGCCTCGATTGCAGCCTTCAAGTAGCATCAACGGACTTGAAATGTTTGGTTTTCATTCTCCGTCCATCGTTCAGGTAGACCTAACTCCGTCCCTATACAAACATAGTTCTATGCGAACTTCTTTGTGTTATTTGTGCTTCCATGGTATGATTAATCAAAATACTTGCCAAATCCCCAAAAAAAAAACCTGTGTATATTTTAGATTTTTGGGATACGAGATGAAACAGGTATAGTATTCGGAATAGAAAATTCTGCCGTTCGTTTTAATGTTATTGAATGCTAACTAGATTATATATTCTTCAGGCAATTGAGGGACTCGATCCGCACCACAAATGCTCGGAATATTGGAAAAACAAGCTCCCAACAAAGAAACCATCATCAAATTCATGTGACATTTTAGAAGGCGGTCGAAAGAACTCTTGGGAGACAAGGTCCGACGAAGGGCAAATAGCAGATAGTTTTGAAGGCAATAAATTATTAATAGGCAACGGTGATTATTTATCGGAGGATGAGATAAAATCAGTGTTAAGACAACTGATGAGGAAAACTAATACTCCATACTTATTTTATTTTCAATGGGTTGGTTCGGAGTTTTCTTTACATGTGTTATTTTTCAGCATTACATTGTGATTTGTATGTTTTGCAAAAATTAATTGGAGTGTTGTGTGAATACTTTGAGAAATATGTTTGGATTGTATTATGAATTCATTGTGAAAAATAATTAGATTGCATTCACAGAAAAATTGGTTTTACTATTTTTTTTTTGTGAAGACAGTCAGAAGACAGTCAAGAAAAATGATATTTGTGACTGTCCATGGAAGTCACGAAAGTTGAAATTCGTGACCGCTAATGACTGTCACAAAGGTGGAAATTCGTGATTGCCAATGATAGTCATAAATGGTATTTGTGACTGCCATGGAAAGTGTTATTGTAAAGTCATATAAATGAGGTTTTGTCACTGTTTTGTGACTGTTTTTGACACTCACAAAAAAACTTGTGACTGGTGATTTTATGACAGTCATTTGTGACTGTTTTTGCCATTTGTGACAGTTTTGACAGTCATAAAATCGTGATTCTGGTGTAGTGCATGCTACTACTCAAGATGGCGCCGATCTTGGTGTTGCGGCGGTGGTGCAACATATGGTGAACCAAATGGCTGCGATAGCCCAGACGGTTCAGAAATCGACTCCGGCCCATGCTACTCGGGGCGGAGCAGATCGTTGGCTTCAGGATTTCATAAAAATGCATCCTCCTCAGTTTTCGGGGGCTTCAGACCCGATCGGCTGGGAGGGTTGGATCAAGGAGATATCCAAAGTCTTTGTCGCCACCAACTGTCCCGAGGACCGCAGGGTCCCTATCGCCCAGTACTTTCTCACTGGGGACTCTACTGATTGGTGGGAGGCTGTTGAGCCTAATGACCATGTTGCTTCATGGGTGGAATTCAAGGACCTGATGGAGACCGAATATTGCCCGTGTCCGGTTAGACAGGCTCGAGTCCATGCCTTTTTTGACACTCAACCTCGGGATACCCTTTTTCTCAAGCTATTGCCGATCTCAACCGGGAGTTGGGTTTCGTGAAGGCCCAAGTTGTAGAGGAGAGCAACAAAATTTTCCACTTTTACAGACGAATGAAATGGTCGATTCGGGACTACATATCTGGGTTCGTCTGCACCACTTTGAAGGATTATCAGAGTAGAGATCTTACCTATGATATGTCTGTGATGGAAATCCGTCGGAAATTTTTCGGGCCACAAGGGTAGAGGTCAGCAGAAATCTCAGTCCGCAAATATTCCTGCGGGCGGTTTGGATCGTTTCTCTGGGGGTTCTCGAGGTACTGCTAGAGCCTCCGTTCGTGATATCATATGCTTTCAGGCCATAAGAACCGGCAGTGTCTTCGTCCGCAGTTGAATTGTCATACTTGTGGTCAGTCGAGCCACAAGGCTTTCTATTGTGAGCGGGTAGGACAGATTCTCAGTGCCCAGACTTTTTTTCCAATGCCTAGAGAGTCGAATGTGAACCAGGGCTCATTTGCTCCGTAGTCTCTGCCGAGTACCAGTCGAGGGAGAGGTCAGGGTCAGCCCGCTAGAGGGGTAGCTTCCAGTGTCGGCTCCGCCCATCCGCGTGTCTATGAGATGAAGAGGGATGATGATCCAGCGGCCACTGTGGCGACAGGTACCGTTCACATCCTGTCAGTGTGCGTTTTGATTCGGGTGCTACACATTCATTCATTTCTCTGGAGTGTGTGCGCCGTTTGAGTCTTGACTGTTTGTCGCCTTGTGAGCCTTTCATCGTTAAACTTCCTAGCGGTGGTAGAATCGTTGGCGATCGAGAGGTCCGAGACTGTTCTGTGATTATCTGTGAGAGGGCTTGGCTCTCTAATCTTATTGTTCTGAGTATTGAGGGTGAGGATTTAATTATCGGGGATGATTGCCTCCAGCGGCATGGTGCAATCATGAACTACCACGCGAGGATCATCACCATGTTAGCCTAAGACGGCACCGAGCACTCTTTCGCGGGACGAAAGAGGGGAAACCAGAAGTTTGTAATTAACGCCTTGAAGGTGATGAGACTCCTGCGGAAGGGGTGTATTGGTTATTGGTGTTACGCCTTGGAGGCGAAGAGTGGTGGAATCGAGCTTTCATCGATTCCAGTCGTTGGTGAGTTTCCTGATGTTTTTCCTGATGAGTTACCGGGGTTGCCACCGGACCGTGAGGTTGAATTCGCCATAGAGTTAGATCCAGGTGCGGCTCCGATTTCGAAGGCGCAGTATTGCATGGCACCTTCAGAGATGGCCGAGTTAAAGAAGCAGTTGAGTGAGCTTCTTGAGTCAGGGTATATTCGACCGAGTGCTTCCCCTTGGGGCGCACCTGTTCTGTTTGTGCGGAAGAAGGATGGTTTGCTGGGTTTATGTATCGACTATCGCAAGCTAAACAAGGTAACCATTAAGAACAAGTATCCTTTGCCTAGGATTGATGACTTGTTTGATCAGTTGCAGGGAGCTGCGGTATTCTCGAAGATCGACTTGAGATCGGGGTACTATCAGCTTCGGGTGAAAGAGTCCGATATTCCGAAAACAGCTTTTCAGACGAGATATGGACATTACGAGTTTGTGGTTATGCCCTTCGTGTTAACTAATGCACCGGCAGTGTTCATGCAGTTGATGAACAAGGTCTTTATCGAGTATTTGGATAAGTGTGACGTCATCTTCATTGACGATATCCTTATTTATTCGAAGAACGAGGGGGAGCATGCCCATCATCTGCGTGTGGTGTTGGACATTTTGAGGACCGAGCGGCTCTATGCGAAGTTCTCGAAATGTGAGTTCTGGATGAAGGAAGTGATGTTTCTGGGTCACGTGATTTCAGCCGAGGGGGTCCGTGTGGATCCACAAAAGATTGAGGCAGTGTTGGATTGGGCACCGCCTAAGAACGTGAAGGAGGTCCATAGTTTCTTGGGTTTGGCTGGCTACTACCATAGGTTCGTCAAGGGGTTTTCGAAACTAGCTCGGATGCTTACACAGTTGCTCCAGAAATCCGAGAAGTTTGTCTGGAATGACGAGAGGCAGTCGAGTTTTGAGGATCTAAAGAGGCGTTTGACTTCAGCCCCGATTTTGGCGTTGCCGTGTGGCAACGAGGGTTTTGCCGTTTATAGCGATACTTCGGGTTAGGGTCTTGGGTGCGTGTTGATGCAGCACGACAATACTATTGCGTTTGCGTCGAGGCAGTTGAGGCGTATGAGCTTAACTACCCTACTCACGATTTGGAGTTAGCGGCAGTTGTTTTTGCGCTCAAGAGTTGGCGTCACTATCTTTTTGGCTATGTATGTCATATTTTTACCTATCATAAAAGTCTGAAGTACATATTCACTCAGCGGGAGTTGAATATGAGATAGGTAAGGTGGTTAGAGTTGAGTAAGGATTATGATCTCGAAATCCTGTATCATCCGGGCAAGGCGAACGTTGTGGATGATGCCTTGAGTCGGAAACCGATTGCGTTGCGGACGCTTGAGATCCTTACGTCTCAATCTGAGCTTCAGCGGGTTTTGATCGGGTTAGGTGTTGAGATTTCGTTGCTGGGAGTTGTCGGACAACTTTGCGCTTTGGAGATTTCGTCGTCTCTGATCGATGAAATCAAACTGGAGCAATTGGAGGATCCGATGATTACTCAAATCCAAGAGAATGTTCTTAAGGGAAAGTCTCCTGGGTTTGTGATTCACGAAGATGGTGTGTTGAGATTCCAGAGTCGGCTTTGTGTACCGAACGACTTGGAATTGAGGTAGAGTATTTTGCGAGAGGCCCATGCTACGCCTTACTCAGTTCATCCTGGTTCGAGTAAGATGTACACGGACCTGAGGAGGAATTTCTGGCGGAATGATATGAAAGAAGAGGTCGCACAGTTTGTAGCAAGATGTTTGACTTGTCAGCAGGTCAAAATCGAGCATCAGCGACCGGCTGGGTTATTGCAGTCGGTTCCCGTTCCGGAATATAAATGGGAAGATATTTCGATGGACTTCATCATGAGCTTGCCTAGATCGAGATCGGGCATGAATATGGTTTGTGTGATTGTGGACCGTCTGACTAAGTCAACACATTTTCTGGGCATCAAGGATACTTGGGGACCGGAGAAATTGGCTTGTGTGTTTATTGCGCAGATTGTGAGGTTTCATGGTACTCTGAAGTCTATTGTTTCGGATCGGGATGGCCGTTTTGTATCGCACTTTTGGCAGGCGGATGGACATTCGGAACGCACTATCCAGACGTTCGAGGATATGTTGCGCGCTTGTGCTCTTGACTGGAGCAGTGACTGGGAGGAGCATTTGCCATTGATCGAGTTCACGTACAACAATAGTTGGCACGCGTCGATTCGAATGGCACTGTATGAGGCACTTTATGGGCGGCGATGTCAATCACCGATTTGTTGGAACAAGGCGTCCGATTTGGTTGGGACCAAACCGGATATCGCTATAGAGACGAGGTGAAAGAAGGAATTGATTCGGGAGAGGATGTTGACTGCTCAGAGTCGACAGAAGTCATATGCCAACGTCCGTAATCGACCTTTGTAGTTCGAGGTGGGAGACCACATTTTGCTTAAGGTGTCGCCGATGAGGGGAGTTTTCCGATTCGGGAAGAAGGTAAAGTTGAGCCCGAGATTTATTGGGCCTTTCGAGATTCTTGAGAGAGTCGGCGAGTTGGCTTACCGTTTGGCGTTGCCCCCGGCTTTGAGCCATGTTCATAGCATTTTCCATGTTTCCCAACTGAGGAAATATGTCCCAGATCCTAGTCACGTCGTCGACTATGGTGAGATTGATATCGCCGAGGATATTACTTTCGAGTGTAATATCCGGATTTATTATTGTGTATTTCATCTTTTGTTGAACCCTGTATTATTCGGAATTGTGATCTCGATAATTGGAGTATGATATTTCTCATATTTGTATCTTTGTACATGAGTATAGCGGCATGTAATTTTTCTCATGCAAACACGTGATAACGTACGCTAAGAATGTAGCTTAACGTACGTTATCAGCTAAAACTAGCGCACGCTACGAATGAGGAATTGCGTGCGTTAGGCAGTCAATTATTGAGCTAGACGGCTAGCACATGCGCCGACCAGGCGTGGGTCTGGATAAAATTTCCGTGGGTGAACCTGGACATTTTTGGAGTCAACGCTAATTAACGTGCGCTAAGGACAGTAAGATAGCGTGCGCTAATCAGCTAACGTGCAGAAATATTATATAAGGGACAACACCCTCATTTCATTTGGTTTACGTTTCCTTCACTTGTTCCTCGTTCCTTGGAAGTCCAGAGAGCCTTCCCTACTTCTTAAACACATATAGACCACCCATAGGTGATCATTGAAGATTGGATGTCACTTGTGATTGATCATTGAAGTGGAGAAACATCTTGATTTGGCAAACAAGCAACCGGAGTGGGATTCTACTTATTGTCTCGGTGTTTTCTTCATCTTAAGGTATGTTACACTACTTCCTACCTTGGATTTATGTTATCAAGGATATGAGGATTATGCTATCAAGATATTGAGTTTCATTGATGAATTATCCAAACAACATCTTGTTTATAAGTTGGAATGTTTATACTTTTTTTTTTTTTTTTTTTTTTTTTATACTTAAGATATCATCGTTGGAAACATCATGATTAGCATCTTACCACGTCGAATGATGAGAGAAATATTCTGAGATTGATTATCCGTATTGATGACGTTACCATATTGGTCGTAGACGTAAAGTTGTTATCACTTTTGTCAAATGGACTTAGGAAAGAATCATAGAAGATTTGCATCCTTTCTTATAAGTTGGAATTGTTAGTTCATCTTCTTGGTTAAATCGGGATGTAATGATGATATTGGAATCTAGTGCATCCACCTTAAGAACACCAAACTTCACATGAGAATTGTAATCAAGATAGAATATGGTGTTGTTATGATTATACGTATCCCTGTATCTCGAAGATGTTTGAATCCGTGAGATCATTTGTAATAAGATGAACGTAACATGCATGGAGATAACGTATATTTAACACTGAGGATTTCGTAAGTTTCATCACATTTAGAACAGTCGACTGCCCAGGGAAGAACTGTCATACATGTTTAGCGTGCGCTAAGCTTTATAGTTAACGTGCGCTATCGGGCATAAGTTAACGTACGCTACGCTTGTAACGTAACGTGCGTTATATCATCAGACGAGTAAATTGACTGATCAGTGAGGTACTGACAGTGTATGGTTAGCGTACGCTAGACTTCGTATTATTATGTGCGCTAACAAGTAGACTTAACGTACGCTACATAGGATACATAGCGTGCGTTAAGCAAGCCAGGAATATTACAATTTATGAACTTCCGACTATAAATTAGATTGTTAACATTCGTGCGACGTGAGATGAATTCTAAATTATTTCTTTTGTTTAAAGTTCGAGCTTGTTACGTGATTGATCGAAGGGGTGACCTTCAAGTGTTCCGTTCTTCGTGGAAGTATCATTCTTGTCATCGAATCGAGGCAAGTACCTTAATTAGAATTGTCCGATTTATGTCGGTTATGTTGTGATTGTACTGTGTACATGTGTTATGATTAATTGTCCACCATGTATTGATCCGATGGGAATCATCATGGGAAATCTATAGCTGTGTGCGTTGGATCGTTGGACAGGTAGTTCCACCATGTTTTGGTCCGACGGGATCATCATGGGAATCTATAGTTGTGTGCGCTGGATCCTTGGAATACCATGAGTATGTTGAGACTGTTATAATGTGATATGTGTTGTAATTATTTTCTCGTTGGAGAAATTTATTGTTGATTAAATCATTGTTATATGATTATCGTACTTGTACTAGCATCGTTGTGATATTTGTGTATGTTCAGGATCCTGGAGAACAGGAAAACAATCACTAGAGCTGCATGACGACGAGGGTGTAGAGTGATGTTCCGGCCGTGTTTCATTATCTGTTGTTGTATTATTTTTAATAAGTACTCGAGTACGACGTCGTTTCTGATGATTAGATTTTGGTGATGTATTAATATTCTTCCTTTGGATAATTGTGTTTTCGGTATTTTTGTCCAGAACTGTTGTATTTATTCCAGTTACTTTCATATGTTGGTCCTTGTTGTTGTCTTTTCATTTCTTCAGCCTTGTAAATTCTTATGGAAAGGATTTACGGCGCTGTAATATTCCTGAATATATCGGGGTGTTACAAAATATGGTATCGGAGCTAAAATTATGGATATCTTGGCCATTGGGTTAAAATAGGGGGCATATATGTCTTTTGAGGTAACCGGCCGGGAATAACATCATTGTACTGCCTACGTCTTCATGCGAGTGGTGGTTGTAAGTTCCTAAACTCTATCTCATCCTTTACATGTTGTATCTCTTTATACTTGAACATTAGAACGATATTGTTTCCTGTATATTGAGTATTTATGCTTACAGTATGTTGAGAGGTGGACGTGGACGTGGTCGCGGACGCGGACGAAGGAATGCCGAAAGAGAAGCTTCGCCTTCTAATCAGGCCAGCCACAGCTCAGGCGAGCCACAGAGATCTATTAATAATGAACCGGAACCTCCTGTGCCCAAAATCCTTCGTCAGGTGGTGAACCAGATGACTCAGTTCGCCCAGGTCGTGGACCGAATACAGGTAGTAGTAGGACTACAACAGGGAGGTGAACAGCAAGGTATTCCGGACATGGGAAATCGAGGCGACCGATGGCTGCAAGAGGTGGCGAAGATGCAACCACCTAAATTCGACGGCTTTTCTAAGACTCCCACATGGGACCATTGGCTGAAGGAATTGGAGAAAATTTTTGCCAGAATTAATTGCCCAGACGACCGGAGAGCCTCTATTGCTCAGTACTTTCTGATAGGGGAAGCGTCCGAATGGTGGGAAGCCATCCGGCCTGTAGACCATGATGCTGATTGGACAGAATTTAAATTGATGATGGAAGCTCAGTACTGCCCTCGTCCTGTGAGGGAAGCCAAAGTTCGGGAATTTTTCTCCGCACAGCCGTCAGACGAACCAGTATCCCAGACAATTAAAACGTTTAATCAACAGATGACATTTGTTCGACACCTGGTCAGAACAGACGCGGAAATGATTATCCATTTTGATATGAGAATGAAACCAGAAATCCAGAGGTACATGTCCGGTTTTGAATGTACCACTCTCCGTCAATATCAGGATAAAGCATTGGCGTATGAAATCAAGGAAGCAGCAATGGAGAAATTTACAGAATCCAAGAAGTAGAAAGTCTCTGGTAGTTTCACAGAGCACAATAGCAGCGGGCCCCGCAAGGCCCAGTCATCCTTCCATTTGTTTAAGAAACCTCCGTACCCATCCAAAAGCGGAAGGAACTCCGGAGCAGTATCAGTAACGACGGATACAGCTAGGAAGAGCTTTAACTGTGGTCGCCCAGGCCACCTTTGGCGTGATTGTTTTCGTACTCCGGTTACATGTTTTGATTGCGGACAGGAAGGGCACCGTGCGACGTTTTGCAAGGATGCTACCCGTACATCACAGCCAGCTCAGAGAGAAGCCAGCATCCAACAGACGCAGCAAAGTGTTCATATGCCTCATAATTTTGGCCGCGGACAAGGCAGAGAACAGTGAGACCGAAAGAGTACATCGAGTGCCGGATATGTTCCCCCACATCTGTACGAGATGAGGAGAACAGACGATCAGGAGGCTGCTGTCGCATCAGGTACTGTTCAGATCATTTCCCAGCCAGTTAGCGTTTTATTCGATACAAGAGCTACGCATTCATTTATATCCTTGACTTGTGTAAATCGTTTGAATATTTCTGGTTTTCATAATTGTGAACCTTATGTTGTGGGTTTACCGAGCGGAGAGAGGATTGTTGGAAACTTAGAAACTAGAGATTTCCCTGTATCAGTTGGAGGCAGAGAGTGTCTTTCAAATCTGATTGTGATAGAAATACAAGGAGACGACCTGATACTCTCGGAGATGATTGGCTTAATCAACATGGAGCTATTGTAAACTACTGAAAGAGGAATATCTCGCTGATCGCTGACGATGGTTCCGAAATACTGTTTGAAGGATGGAAACCAGGAAGCTCAAAAAAGATGATCAAGGCGATGAAAGCTGTCAAATTGTTGAAACAGGGTTGTACCGGATACTGGTGCTATGCAATGAAGAAAGAAGACGAAATTGTGGAACTTTCATCCATTCCTGTTGTGAACGAATTTTCAGATGTATTTCCTGACGAGTTACCTGGACTACCTCCACGACGGGATGTAGAATTCACCATCGAGCTGGAACCCGGAGCTACACTAATTTCTAAGGCGCCGTATCGTATGGCACCTACTGAGATGTACGAACTGAAAAAGCAACTGGAGGAGTTACTGGACAAAGGCTATATCCAGCCAAGCGTTTCGCCCTGGGGAGCACCAGTTCTTTTTGTCCGGAAGAAGGATGGATCGATTCGACTGTGTATTGACTATCGAGAGCTGAACAAGATGACGATTAAGAATAAGTATCTGTTGTCGCGGATTGATGATTTGTTTGACCAGTTACAAGGCGCAATAATGTTTTCTAAAATCGATCTGAGATCAGGATATCATCAGCTGAGGATTAAGGAATCTGATGTTCCGAAATCAGTGTTCAGAACTCGCTACGGACACTATGAGTTTGTAGTGATGCCGTTTGGTCTCACTAACGCGCCTGCTGTATTCATGCAATTGATGTACCGAGTGTTCATCGAGTATTTGGATAAATTCGTGGTTGTGTTCATTGATGACATTCTGGTGTATTCTAAGAGCCCGAAAGAGCATGCACAGCATTTTCGGATTGTGTTGGCCCTGTTGAGAAATGAACAATTGTACGCCAAACTTTCTAAGTGTGAATTCTGGCTAAAGGAAGTAATATTCCTCGGCCATGTGGTATTAGCTGAAGGAGTCCGAGTAGATCCTCAGAAGATCGAAGCAGTTATGGATTGGAAGCCTCCAAAGAACGTGAAAGAAGTCCGGAGTTTCTTAGGACTTGCTGGATATTATCGTCGGTTCGTGGAAGGGTTTCCCAAAATTACCCGCCCACTTACTCGACTACTGCAGAAAACTCAAAAGTTTGAGTGGAATGAGTTGTGCCAGAATAGCTTTGATGAATTGAAGAAAAGATTGACGATGGCACCGATTTTAGCACTCCCACGAGGAACTGGAGGATTCATAGTTTATAGTGATGCTTTGAACCAAGGACTCGGATGCGTATTGATGCAGAATGATAAGGTGATCGCTTATGCGTCACGACAGCTGAAACCTTATGAAGTGAATTACCCAACGCATGATTTGGAGCTGGCAGCAGTAGTTTTTGCTTTGAAAATCTGGAGACATTACCTGTACGGGACTCACTGGCAGATCTTTACGGATTACAAGAGTCTCAAATACATCTTCAGTCAGAAAGAGTTGAACATGCGGCAAAGAAGATGGCTGGATCTTATTAATGACTATGACTTGGAGATTCTTTATCATCCAGGTAAAGCAAATGTAGTGGCCGATGCACTTAGCCGCAAGCCTGTTTCTATACAGATGCTGGAGGCTCTGACCTCCCAGCTCAGCATTCAACGAGAGATGATTCGAGAAGGAATTGAAGTATGGTTGCAAAGAGTCCAAGAACAACTGTGCGTGATGTAAATAACTTCATCGTTAACTGAAGAAATCAAATATAAGCAAGCAGATGATCCTCTGATGATTCGGTTACGTGATGAAGTGATCAAGGGAAAGGCCCCCGGATTTGTAATTCATGATGATGGAGTTTTGAGATTTCCGAACCGACTTTCCATTCCCGATGTCGATGTTGTGAAACAGACGATTATGAAAAAAGCTCACAGCAAGCCCTATTCTATCCACCCAGGCACCAGTAAGATGTATAAGGACCTGAAACAGAACTTTTGGTGGGGCAACATGAAGAAAGATGTAGCGGAGTATGTCTCGAAGTGTTTGAATTGTCAGCAGGTTAAGATCGAGCATCAACGACCTGCCGGAATGTTGAAGCCGCTCCCGATTCCTGAAAGGAAGTGGGAGGACATATCGATGGACTTTATCACTAGTATGCCGAGAACCAAGACAGGAATGAACATGATTTGAGTGATAGTTGATCGTTTAACCAAATCAGCTCATTTTCTAGGCATTAAAGACAAGTGGGGACCAGAGAGGTTGGCACGAGTATTTATTTCAGAGATAGTCCGATTGCATGGTACGCCGAAGACCATTATTTCTGACCGAGAAAGTCGTTTTGTGTCTCATTTTTGGAAAGCAGTTCATAAAGACTTGGGGACCGAATTGAGCTTCAGCACAGCTTATTACCCGCAGAGAGGTGGACAATCCGAGAGGACTATTCAAACAGTGGAAGATATGCTAAGGGCTTGTGCCTTAGATTGGTCAACTGATTGGGAAGTTCATCTGTCGTTGATTGAATTCACCTACAGCAATAGTTGGCATGCTTATATTAAGATGGCACCGTTTGAGGCATTGTATGGGAGGAGATGCAGATCGCCCCTATGTTGGGACGATTCATCGGACTTGATCGGAATGGAACCAGAATTGATCGCGCAGACACGAGAGAAAATAGCCTTAATTCGCGAAAGGCTGTTGACCGCCCAGAGTAGACAGAAGTCTTATGGAGATGTATGTCGTCGTCCATTAGAGTTCAGTATTGGAGATCACGTGCTTTTAAAAGTTTCTCCTACTCGTGGAATCTTTCGTTTTGGGAGAAAAGGAAAGATGAGTCCAAGATATATCGGACCATTGGAGATCCTTGAGAGAGTTGGAGAGTTGGCCTACAAATTGGCATTACCGCCGTGATTGAGCCATGTTCATAACGTGTTCCACGTATCCCAGTTACGGAGATATATACCGGATTCTAGTCATGTCATTGATTTCGGAGAGATCGAGATCGCTCAGGATGGAACGTTTGAAGAGAGACCGGTCAGGATACTCGAGAGTCGAGTTAAGCAGTTGAGGAACAAACCAATCGCTTTGGTCAAAGTTCAGTGGTCATGCCACGGAGTGGAAGAAGCCACTTGGGAAACGGAAGATAGCATGAAGTTCAAATATCCAGAGTTATTTTCACCTTGAGTTTCGGGACGAAACTCCTTTTTAGTAAGAGAGTATGTAATATCCGGATTTATTATTGTGTATTTCATCTGTTGTTGAACCCTGTATTATTCAGAATTGTGATCTCGATAATTGGAGTATGATATTTCTCATATTTGTATCTTTGTACATGAGTATAGCGACATGTAATTTTTCTCATGCAAACACGTGATAACGTACGCTAAGAATGTAGCTTAATGTACGTTATCGGCTAAAACTAGTGCACGCTACGAATAAGGATTTGCGTGCGTTATGCAGTCAATTATTGAGCTAGGCGGCTACCACATGCGCCGACCAGGCGTGGGTACGGATAAGATTCCCGCGGGTGAACCTGGACAGTTTTGGAGTCAACGCTAATTAGCGTGCGCTAAGGACAGTAAGATAGCGTGCGCTAATCAGCTAACGTGCAGAAACATTATATAAGGGACAGCACCCTCATTTCATTTGGTTTACGTTTCCTTCACTTGTTCCTCGTTCCTTGGAAGTCTAGAGAGCCTTCCCTACTTCTTAAACTCATATAGACCACCCATACGTGATCATTGAAGATTGGATGTCACTTGTGATTGATCATTGAAGTGGAGAAACATCTTGATTTGGCAAATAAGCAACCGGAGTGGGATTCTACTTATTGTCTCGGTGTTTTCTTCATCTTAAGGTATGTTACACTACTTCCTACCTTGGATTTATGTTATCAAGGATATGAGGATTATGCTATCAAGATATTGAGTTTCATTGATGAATTATCCAAACAACATCATGTTTATAAGTTGGAATGTTTATACTTAAGATATCATCGTTGGAAACATCATGATTAGCATCTTACCACATCGAATGATGAGAGAAATATTCTGAGATTGATTATCCGTATTGATGACGTTACCATATTGGTCGTAGACGTAAAGTTGTTATCACTTTTGTTAAATGGACTTAGGAAAGAATCATAGAAGATTTGCATCCTTTCTTATAAGTTGGAATTGTTAGTTCATCTTCTTGGTTAAATCAGGATGTAATGATGATATTGGAATCTAGTGCATCGACCTTAAGAACACCAAACTTCACATGAGAATTGTAATCAAGATGGAATATGGTGTTATTATGATTATACGTATCCTTGTATCTCGAAGATGTTTGAATCCGTGAGATGATTTGTAATAAGATGAACGTAACATGCATGGAGATAACGTATATTTAACACTGAGGATTTCGTAAGTTTCATCACAATTAGAACAGTCGACTGCCCAGGGAAGAACTATCATACATGTTTTGCGTGCGCTAAGCTTTATAGTTAACGTGCGTTATCGGGCATAAGTTAACATACGCTACGCTTGGAACGTAACGTGCGTTATATCATCAGACGAGTAAATCGACTGATCAGTGAGATACTGACAGTGTATGGTTAGCGTACGCTAGACTTCGTATTATTACGTGCGCTAACAAGTAGCCTTAACGTACGCTACATAGGATACGTAGCGTGCGTTAAGCAAGCCAGGCAGATTACAATTTATGAACTTCCGACTATAAATTAGATTGTTAACATTCGTGCGACATGAGATGAATTATATATTATTTCTTTTGTTTAAGGTTCGAGCTTGTTACGTGATTGATCGAAGAGGTGACCTTCGAGTGTTCCGTTCTTCGTGGAAGTATCATTCTTGTCATCTAATTGAGGCAAGTACCTTAATTAGAATTGTCCGATTTATGTCGGTTATGTTGTGATTGTACTGTGTACATGTGTTATGATTAATTGTCCACCATGTGTTGATCCGACAGGAATCACCATGGGAAATCTATAGATGTGTGCGCTGGATCGTTGGACAGTTAGTTCCACCATGTTTTGGTCCGACGGGATCATCATAGGAATCTATAGCTGTGTGCGCTGGATCGTTGGAATACCATGAGTATGTTGAGACTGTTATAATGTGATATGTGTTGTAATTATTTTCTCGTTGGAGACATTTGTCATGATTATTGTTGATTAAATCATTGTTATATGATTATCGTACTTGTACTAGCATCGTTGTGCTAACCCCTTCGGGGGTGAACATTTGTGTATGATCAGGATCCAGGAGAGCAGGAAAACAATCACTAGAGCTGCATGATGACGAGGGTGCAGAGTGATGTTCCGGTCGTGTTTCATTGTCTGTTGTTGTGTTATTTTTAATAAGTACTCGAGTACGACGTCGTTTCTAATGATTGGATTTTGGTGATGTATTAATATTCTTCCTTTGGATAATTGTGTTTTCGGTATTTTTGTATTTATTCCAGTTACTTTCATATGTTGGTCCTTGTTGTTGTCTTTTCATTTCTTCAGCCTTGTAAATTCTTATGAAAAGGATTTACGGCGCTGTAATATTCCTGAATATATCAGGGTGTTACATCGAGGAGCGTCCCTTGAAGATTTTGGAGCACCATTAGAAGCGACTGAGGCATATTACCATTCCATTGGTCAAAGTGCAGTGGTCGAAGCATGGTGTCGAGGAGGCAACTTGGAAAATTGAGGATAACATGCGTGCTAGGTATCCCGAGTTGTTTGTTTCTTAAGTTTCGGGACGAAACTTGTTTTTAGAGGGGGAGAATGTAATATCCGCGTTTTTCCTTTTTCTGGTATTTTCATTTTTGGTGTATTTTTCATTTTAGTGACTCGCTTGTAACAGTATTGATATTTCGACAATATTTAATACTGGAATTTTTGTCATCCGAGCTTGTTTCAGACTTGTTTTACTTAATTCCTGTTTAATGTCATTTCCGTCGCAATTTCGTTCGATTCTCGTAACCGTTGTTTGGAACCGCCGTTTCGGGGTTGCCACATGTCCGTATCATGTTTTTATACATGTTGTGAGCTTCTGATTGGTGTTTCGATCGAGTGTATCATGTTCGTGGGTCGTTTTTCATCACTTTGGGGCCCAAACAGTGTGTGCCGCGGCACAAGGGATTGTGCACCGCGGCACAGCCCTTGCAAGACTTGAGCCTGGGGCGGCTGTACTGTGCACCGCAGAACATGGTGTTCCGTGCTGCGGCGCGTCCCAAAAACCTGCTCGCAAATTCCAGCCGCGAGGTGCGGCACACTCAGCCTGCGCCGTGGCACGCGAGTCAGCAGGGCTATATGTCAGTGGGTTTTTCGAGAGGATTTCATTTCCTCTCCTTTCTTCTTCCTCCTCACGGTTTAGGCGATTTGGGGTGAATTTTGGGCGATTTGGGCATCTTCAATCTTAGAGAGATCATCCACCTCGAGTTCTTGGTGTAGATTAACGACTTCTACTTGAGTTCTTCATCCTAATCCAAGGTAATCTCCTAGAACCCTATTTTTGGAAAATTTGGGGGGTTTTGAGTTTTTGTCCGATTCGTTCCGTATTGTTGATTAATCCATGATGTATATGATCAATCTTGTTGGTATTCTTGTTTTCCCTACGAATTTATGGTGTATTTGGTGGTATTGGTGTAATCGAGAGGGTTTGGTTGCGATCCGCGCTCGTTGTTGTTTTTTACGAATATACATGAATCGTAGGTGGGTTTTCGGGTGTATTCCATTTCTGTATTCGTTTAGAAATGGTTGTGATTGTATTCTTCGAATCGATAGGTTCGGTTTTGTCGGTTCCTAGCGGTCGTGTTTGATTTCCTTCCGTTCGTGTGGTCGTCAATTACTCAAGGCAAGTATTTTTGGAAACCTTTATGCTTAACATGAAATGGTGATGTATTGTGTGTGCTTTGCTCACCCCGGGAGAGTCCGATCGGGCGTCGAGGGAATCCAATGGTTTAGCCCTGGATTCACGAGTTTGATTCGCTAGCCATCTCGGGAGGGTCCTTAGAGGCCTCGAGTGGTATCAGTGGTATAGCCCCAGTCCTAGGCGATGCCTGTGCGTGATTTGTTTTATGACATGGCCAGCTCGGGAGGGTCCTTAGAGGTTGTTGACATGTGCATTTGAGTCTCCTTATTTATGTTGTCTCTTTCGATATGGTTATTTTCTAAATTATAAACTTATAGATTGTACTCGCGAGTACGTAGGCATTTTCATTCGGATTAAGGTTCGTATCGTTGGAAGTTGTTATATTTGTCAGGTGATGTTTATTCTGCGGTTGTACCGGGCGTGTTATTTAATGTTCGTATTGGTAATGTATGTTTCTTTGCTAACCGAGACGGTTAGTCGAGTGGTAATTCTTGTTTAGCCTGGTGGGTCCCATGTAGGGGTCCACGGCACTGTAATACACCTCGAATATCTCGGGGGTGTTACATTCCTCACTTAATGCAGCCAGCAACCATTCATCTATTATAACTCCAAAGAATGCATATGAAGTGTTTTTGCGGCTTCAAGAATATGTACGGTACAAACAACGAATAACAAGGAACTCAATGTAGATTCGTCCGTTTAATAAATGCAGTCCTGTTAATCAATTCACAAGAATGTACTCACTTAATGTAGCCAACAACCATTCATCTATTATAACTCCAAAGAATGTATAGGAAGTGTTTTTTCGGTTTCTGGAATACAAATCATAGTAACAGTTACAATCAAGAGGTTACAATCAGTTACAATCAACAGGTTACAATTCAAAATCCTTACAAATATATAAATAGGATGTGCCTGCTTTTACAATCCTACAACTACTCCCTCCTCAATTACACCAGCATTAGTAAAAGAAAGATACCATGTCAAAGGCAGCCACACAGTCCAAAGCCCATGTTTTCTTGGACCAGTTAGATCTTAAGGTAACAGGGCCCACTGTCGCCGTGGTGTGCAGAAAATGGGATGTTAATGCTGTTATGGGTCGTTACCTTAGCATCGATTTCCTGATATCTGATGGGAGGGTAAGGTGAAAATTACTTCTCCTAAAAGTAAAAGAAAGTGAATTAATAAGAATTACAAAGATCTGTCTAATTTGTGTTTCAGTGCTGTGATGAATGGCAGATATGCTAACGCCTTTTTTCTGCAGGGTAATACCATGCATTGCATAGTAAAGTCGAATACATCACACACTTTTGTGAATAGGTTGAAAGAGGGGATCATATATACCATTAACGACTTTGTTCTCCTACCAAACACAGAATAATACCGGATCATAAAAGAGAGTGCTTACATGCTTGAATTTCATGGTGGCACGACCGTACGAAGATCTTTGGTGAAGGCAGATGGTTTTGTGAGGTATCATTTTGACCTTATTGATTTTGATGACCTGCAAGTTACAGATAACAAATACTTGATTGGTAATGTTCTATCTCTGCTAAATTTGTTGTAGTGTCTGAGATGATAGTTATGCTCTTAAGTAAATGTATACCTTGCAGATGTCGTGGGATACGTCACAAATGTGGGCAGGAGCACTCAACAGAGAACACGTTCAAAGACCCTAGATTTCTACCTAACCATTCAAAGGTTAGTGTCATTGTCTTTACACTTATAGGTGGTTTCAAGGAATATCAATAATGACTAGGCCGCTGTTATTTTGGTTTCCCATAAAATAGGGGCCAATCAGTTAGGGTCACATTGTGGGGAAGCCTTGGCGATGTGTTGATCGAGAAGAAAACAAAGAGTCCTGGCCTTCATGCGGTGATTCTAACTTCGGTCAATGCAAAGCTCTACAACAGTAAGAACCCGTGAACATTAACTATTTAAGATATTTTAAAGGATGCAAGGAATGATACACTATTGTCCTTTACCATGCAGATAAGCTTCATCTATCGAGCAGTTCATCTACTTTGACACTCGATGATGCTGAGATTCCCGCGTTAAAGGAGTTTACATCAGAGGCGAGGTAATACACTTTCGATAAATTCCTCAGCCCTTTCCCAGACCATTAAACATTAACATTCATCTGGATGATAGTGAAATAGATATTGGCAAAGAAGCTGTGCTAGCTGACAACTTTGAACCCAGGGTTGAGACATTGGAGAACCTACTGATTTGGGCGCGCAACCGAAAAACTGATATACCAACCATTCTCTTCAAACTACAGCGGCTGTAATTTTATTCCACTTCAAACCAATGGTCATTTTTTTTCCCACAGTCTGTGACGTTCAACTGTCAAGTCATAATTAACAATATTAGGACAAGGAAAGGCTGGAACTACCCGTCATGTGGTGGTGATAAGTGCAAAAAGGGTGTGACAAGAAGGGAAGGGAAATTTTGGTGTGACGCATGCAATAAGCCTGCTGATTATCCTGTTGTGAGGTACCATACTATTTTGTGTAAACTGATCGGCTCCACGTTGGGCCTCACCTTCGGAATGAGAGGTAACGCCACCGGAGGAACCCGAGATGACTTTTTCTGGCGAAGACGGCTCAGAACTCCGGGGTTCGACATGGCTATCTCCGCTGGGGGCTCCAAGAAACGAGGAAAGCGGACCTCTGCAAGAAAGAAAAATCACACAACAGTTAGACATATTCCTCGAGCAGGACGATCGCCAAGCAATTGGAGATCGTAGAAACTTATACATGAGACCGAGAGATGTCGTGTGAAACAGAATAGCCGAGCAGACAGCCAACGGCTCTCTTTGTCAATCCGGAGAGCATCTAAGTCGTCGTCCGGCAGGATTCGTATCCGCTCCCAAACGACCAGAAAATTGAAAGGTAGCTCGTCGACCACCGGAATATGGAAACCTGCAAAAGGAAAACCAAATTAGATCAGCTCAGAACATATCCGAATAAAGGGAGAGTCAGAACCCTTACCCGGATTCCTCTCCCGAAAGCTAGTGGGAATATTCAGCTCGTCTGTGGGATTGTCGCTCGCTAATGCCTTCCATGCACCGCCGACCCAGAGCCATTTCGCCGGATCGCCCCGCACCTTGTTTGAAACCCCAAGGATCACCCGACCGGATCGGACTTGAATGTGATAGCCTACGACCGACCCTTTCTGATCTGTCAGCTTGAATAGGTGGTTCATCTCCAATGGCGAAGGAAGGCGGTACAGTCGGTGACCGCCGAACAAGGTGAGAGCACAAATGATCTGGAGCCAGGCGTTCGGCGTTAACTGGAGCGGCGCCACGTTCCAAGCCGCCAGCAAATGGGAGACATAAAAAGACAGAGGGAACCACAGCCCAGCCTCCATGTTGCTTCATTCACGGCGACCATACCCTTCGGGGGTTGGTCGGCTCGTTCATTCTCCGCCGGCGCGAAAAGATCCACATCTGAAGGGACATGATACCTCGCCCTCCAGACGGCCAGGTCCTTCCTGGTCGCCGAGCTCCTTATCTGGCCTAAGGACCATGGAGATTGCTGCGCAGCCCGAAACAGCGACCACTTAGCAGGTTGATAAGGATGAGCGATCGAGTACTCCCGATAATCGAATTTAGGAGACGGACCGGCCAACCTCTGCATGATTTCAGCAAAGGCCAAATAGGCCTGGCCAAAGGCACTATGCTGCTCCCAGTAGGCCCTCACCGCCAAATATCTCTCCATCTGCGAGCGTCTTTGCTCAACTGCCGCCTCCCTGGCAACGTCGGCTTCATTGAATAGCGCCTCGACTTCCGCGGGGTCAATACCGGCGCGGATAGCCTCGGCGGCCGTCTCCAAATGGAGTTCTGCGAAGGATCCTCCCCGGGCAGTCGAAGACCCGACGGCGGAGGTGGTGCCCATTCCGTACGATGAAGGTACTCCAGACATTTTCGAAAAGAAGAGGAGAAAAGGAGTGTTTTCTTACCAAGGGATGAATCGATCGACGATCGGCAGTCAAATCTTCAGAAAAATTCTTCGGCAATATTCTTCTTCTTCTCCAATAAAAGCGCATAAGGGTCTTAACACTGCAACCTGACGCCTTTTTATAGGAGATGGCAGGGACTTCCATGCAAATATGGAGAATCTCAGGGGTCGGAGTGCAACCGTCGCAATTAATGCCTCCCTTGAAACCCGCGACGCGTCGTTTCAAGGACACGCCAGACGAGGAGTCATAACTAACCGTCGGTCTCCCCCTACAGGAACCCGACACGTGCCCCGGAGACTTTTCCTCGACCGCTGTCATTTCCTGCTCATTTCAGCGACCAACCAGGTCGTCCAAGTTCAAAACCAAACCGCTCAAAGACGATCGCCAGTTCCGTAAAATGCTGAGTCACTCGTCGAAGTTCAGCGATCTCCAGTAGAACCACCTCACCCCATGTTTCCAACATCGGAGTAAGCTGGGGGGCAATTGTTGTGCGGCGATTTATACGCCTCGACGACGATCGACAAACAAGGCCGAGTGACCGAGTCCACAACCAAACAAGCTACGGTGAACTTGCCTAAACGAAGGTAGCATCCCATCTCCGAGCATCTAGCGATCGACCCCCAAGGCGATCGCCTTCGGGCACCTAGCGATCGACTCTGGTGCTCGACCTAGGACGACCGTCCTGTGCCACGAACAAAGACCTTCGTCCGTCAAAGTCTACGAAGACTGGATATCAAAGCAGGCGCCCATGTGCAGATCCGCGAAAGGCGCCGCATAACATGGATCGTTGATCACAACCTGTCACCACCTTCTCACCTACCGAAAGACCCGCCGAAAGGTACAAGATGGGACCTCCCAGGACAGCGGCTCAAGACGCGTGTAGACTCCTCATTGGTCCGCACAGCTGGCAGCCAGCAACTCCCGCGGACTTTAAGGAAACCAACCCATGTGCTAAAGACGATCTCCCGCTTATTATAATACAGCAGAGGCGATCGCCCAGCAACTCCCAGTGCTATAAATAGAGAACCTCCAGCAACTGAAAAGAGGTTCTCGATTTAGTTCCGAAATCCGTTCAGGAAAACATACAAATTCTCAGACTCTTGGCTTCTTCTCTGGAATCTATCTCTGGATTTCTCTCTCAGCACCTCTCAACCAGAAGACTGTCGGCAGAGGCAAGAACTCCTTACAGTACATATTCAAAGAGACTCGCAGGCCCAGGAGCTCAGACATACAGCTAATACACACTGTGAGAGACCGTCGACTTCTCACAATCGTCACAGCACATCAACGTTGTTACAAGAACTCACAGAGCATCATATCTGGTTCTCCCGGCAATTTTCACGCTCAATAGCTAAGATAACTAGGGTCTTTACACTCATTGTAATTGTACTCTAACATTAATATTTGTACTCCAAAGTATTTGTATTAATAACATCTCGCGAGAGCATTCAAGCCCGGGACTAACAACCCCAGCAAATCTTGTGTTATTTTACTTTCCTCACGGAAGTGTCTCGCACCTTGTTTGCTACTCGATCATTGCAGCAATATCTATCTTCAGATATTATTTTGGGTAGCAACAATTGGCGCTAGAAGGAGGGCAATCTTAACCTTCATTTTTATTCCTACCGTCCCAAAGAACACTCACTGTTCTCGGGGTATATACTTGAAGTGACACTCACTGCTCTTCAAAAAAAGCCTTCAGAATCATGACGTCCGCCACTACATCGAAGAGAGCCACTCTCCGAACCGCCGGACATCATATCCTGGCTCGATCCGAGCCCCAACCGACGGTAGAGGGAAGCCGCGGCGACGCGAGACTCTCGATCCCGCACCTGAGGGGTGGCCCCAGCCTCTCACTCAACCAGTTCCAAACCGCGGAACAGATCGAGGAGGCTATGGCCATCCTAAAGGAGCGACGGAGAGCATGCGCGACGCCCGCTATAACTCCCTCGGCCATCCGCCGAGTGGGCAAACGGAAGTTCAAAGGGTTATTGGGCGAGCGATCGTCAGAAAACCCCGATTCGTGAGAAAAGGCTCTCGCAAGGTCGGACGCCGTATTCAGTCGCTTGGGAAGCGATCCATCATGGCGACCGGGGCATTCTGTCCCCAACCACGAGACGACGGAACCCGAGTCCGTCACCAGGAGTTCGGCTTACCCAACTCCCAGCCGAATACAGGTCAGCCGTCTGGATCCCGCTCCGAACGCCAGGGGGTCAGTACTTGATCGCCTCGGCTCCCGCTCTGAGCGCCTAGCCGCGAGCATCCAAGCCGCGGCGATGGCCGCTATGCAACGCCAGCTCGATGAGATGAAAGCACTCTTGGATACTGGGGCAAGCACCAGTAGATCATCGGACCGACTGAGCCACTCGCGGTCCACATCGAGCTTGCCCCCGTGCAACCAAGGATCGCTCCTCCCAAAACACCTCTATATGAAGGGAGATCGGACCCCGAGACCCACATAAGAAAGTTCCGGATCTACATGACCGGGTGTCGGGCATCAGATGCGACCAAATGCCGAATCTTCCCATTAACATTGGGCGAGCTGGCCCATAGGTGGTACGTCTCACTACCACCGCGATCGATCATCTCCGTTGATAAACTGGCAAATGACTTCACGTCATACTTCGCCGCCAAGGTCGCCAGACCAGAAGGCCCCCACCGCATGATGAAAATCAGGCAGGGGGAAAACAAATCCGACGCAGATTACATCGACCGGGTGGATGAAATCGTCCTCACCGGCGAGCCCATCAGTGACGAGCTCGCTCTCTACTCGGTCCTGGTGGGATTCTACGGTCATTCACCCATGTTTAGACATCTCACGAAGGACATCCCCCCAACCTACGCGATCTTCCGCGCTAAGGCTGCCGACTTTCTGGCCAGGCAAAGGCTACTCACCCTCCGCCTGGGCGAGGGAACGCCACCTCCTGTCCAAAAGATGGCGATCGCTAAAACCAAAAAGACGGTCGCCAAGCCATTCGGCGACCACAATGCCTTCAAGGATGTGGAAACCCATCTCCTCCACAAGTTCAACCGAACTCTGGCCCACATTTTTTACGCCATCAAGGGGTGCAAACCGCTAAACAAGCCAAAGGCGATAAGGGACAACGGTCATCTGGACCACAATCAATATTGTGCCTACCACAAGAGTCCCGGCCACAACACCAACCAATGTCGCGACCTCCTCAGACAACTCTGGAGATTGTTCGAGGAAGGCAAGTTGGACAGCTTATTGGCTTAGCCGGAGCCCCACCAATCTCCCAACACGGTCGCCCGAGTCGAATGCGAACAGGCCAGAAAGCTCATACGAGTCGAACCCTCGATCAACCTCGGCGACCGGATCTACATGCTTCAATCAAAAGGAGGGAACTTCGGAAGTCTCTCCCCGATCTCCCGCCTCATCGAACCAAAGGCTACTGCCTGAGCAAACGCTTCAAAAAAGAGGATGACTCGCTCGCCCTCTAAAGTTCGTCATCGACATGATGGACCTAGGCAGCGATCGCCTCCCCTAGCACAACGTATACCGTTGAGGATCGTCATGTGACATGATGGTTCGGGGTGGAAAAGTGCCGCCATGGTCGCAAAAATCGATTAAACCGACGATCCGTCCATGCAAGGTTCCTTTGGGCTTCGATCGCTCGCCTTTCATTTATATACGAGGTGGGCGTAGCCGAAGGACTCTCCAAAACAAATCAGAGGATTACTCGCATTCCCTCTAAAGTTCGTCATCTACATGAAGAACCTAGGCAGACGATCTCCTCCCCTTACACAACGTATACCGTCGAGGATCGTCATCTGACTTGACGGTCCGAGGTAGAGGAGTGTCGACATGGTCGTGAAGGACGATGGAACCGTTCTCTGTGCCCGTGCAAGGTCCCTTTAGGCCACGATCGCCCACTCTTCGTTTAAATACGAGGCCGGCGTAGTCTGAGGGCCCTCCAAAACAGATCTGTGGACACGTTCGCCCACCCTCAAAGGTCCATCACTTAACGTGGTGGGTCCTTCCCGGACAATGCGACGCGTCCATCCCCCCGTCTCAACGTATACCGTCGAGGGTCTCCATCTTAATGGCGGCCCGAGGTAGAAAAGAGCTAACAAGCCGCGGATGTGGAGTCGATTAATCCGACGACGCCCCGCACAAGGAATCCTCCAGACCAAGACCGCACGCCCTTCGTTTAAATATGAGGCGAGGCGCAGCCTACGGAGGACCCTCCCAATTAAGTGAGTCGTGAGAACTTAGCCATCAGACGGAATGTCGCTCGCGCACAAGACACGGTCGTGGAGATCGGTCCATCGAACTCTGCGATCGTGCACGGTTCCTCAAGACCGAGATGGACGGCCTTCCTCGAGGAATCGGCAAAATTGAAGACCGCTCACTCAACGATTTATTTTCGTCCCCTTACTTTCACTAAGTGAACAAAAAAAAGGGGGAAGTACGGAGTTATATATACGACGATCGTCCCTATTCAATTACATACGGAGATCGGCATTTTTCAGAATGTTTGTGCAGCGATCGAATTTGTTGTAAAAGTTATCTATATGAGTTTATCAATTCACTTGGAGCTATACACGCAACAATCTCTCCTCACACATTTGTACGAAGTCATGCAAAGACTCAGAAAAGCAATCATTCAAGTAATAAACCGAAGAAACAAACATTCATTTCATTACTTGAAGTATCAGAGTACATACACGGTCGCCCAAAGGCCTAAGTATTACAAAGGAAAGCTACAAAATTACAAGTCAAAAAGCTAAAACAATAAGAACGAAGAGCCTCAGGCCCCTGCCTGGCCTCCACTTTCAACCACTGGATCGGCCCGCGACCCTTCGCCAGCTTCCGGAGCTGCCTCCCCGTCCTCCGGAGCATTAGGATGAACAAGGTTCACCGGAGTCGGGTACCAGCTCAGGTCCACGCCGATTTTCGAGAGATCCAAGATCGGCACAGAGAAGGCAGGATGAAGAGGGTGCTCCAATGCCTTGAAGTTTTCAGCAAGGGGGCCGACCACCAGCCCTCCCTTCTTAGCAGCTCGGAGCGAGTCAGCGAACGCCATATAATAGGCAAACTCACTGACAAACTCCACGTTGAGAAAGGGATCGGCCTCGGTCGCCTCCAGCTTCCCTTTCAACTCCGCAACCGCCTGTTGCGTACCTTGGAGCTCGGTCTCCCTAGCAGTCGTCTCTCCCCTCGACGACGCCAGCTTGCTAGTCAGCCGAGCGACAGTCACCTTCAGCTGATCGGCCTCCTCCTGAGCGGCCGCATGCAACCGACGGGCATCTGTCATCTGGTCCCGAAATCGTTCGACCGCCACCCGGGCTCACTCATAATTCTCTCTCATCAGCTCAAGATCCTGACTCGCCCGTTTAGCTGCATCCAAGGAGTCCTTTTCCATAGCCACAATCCTGTGGGCAAACTCGGCATTTTCTTTCCGAGTGGCCTCGAGGTCCGCCTGCAGACGAGTAGTAGAAGGAAGCCCCTCGAATTCCTGCACAGCCTGGGCAGCCATCGTCGCCGCCTGGAGGGAGAGAGCGAAAGGAGCCTGCATTGTATTTACGGATCGCTGGCGAGCGATCGCATCTAAGTCGGTCGTCCAGGCCTTCGGAAAAGCAGAAACAGCCCGGTTGACATACAATGGGACATCGCAGGCCGCGCGAGGAGATCGGCTCGCGAAGAAATCCAGCACCATCGGCGGGCAAGCTGGGTTAGTGCTGCGGATCCTGCATCAATCAACTTAAAGTTGGCACATCTCCCACGCAAGTGACGAAACTCAACAAGCAAACAAAGTTTACCTCTGGGCTCTCTCGGGGTCGCCGCCAAAGTATGGTTTCCCGCGAGGGGTCTCAACCTCGGCGATCGCCATCTCTCACAAGAAAGCCGCAGAGGGCGTAGGCTCATCCACCGGTGGGACCGCGGTGATCGGAGGCGCAACGATCGGCACCTCACCGGCAGGGGCAGAAACTGGAGGTTCGCCCGACCTCTGCCGCTGGCGGTTCGTCCGGAGCCCCTCCTCCCGAGCTTCCTCCTCCGCTATGATCGGCTCCACGTTGGGCCTCACCTCCGAAATGAGAGGTAACGCCACCGGAGGAACCCGAGATGAGTTCTTCTGGCGAAGACGGCTCAGAACTCCGGGGTTCGACATGGCTATCTCCGCTGGGGGCTCCAAGAAACGAGGAAAGCGGACCTCTGCAAGAAAGAAAAATCACACAACAGTTAGACATATTCCTCGAGCAGGACGATCGCCAAGCAATTGGAGATCGTAGAAACTTATACCTAAGACCGAGAGATGTCGTGGGAAACAGAATAGCCGAGCAGACAGCCAACGGCTCTCTTTTTCAATCCGGAGAGCGTCTAAGTCGTCGTCCGGCAGGCTTCATGTCCGCTCCCAAATGACCAGAAAATCGAAAGGTAGCTCGTCGACCGCCGGAATATGGAAACCTGCAAAAGGAAAACCAAATTAGATCAGTTCAGAACATATCCGAACAAAGGGAGAGTCAGAACCCTTACCCGGATTCCTCTCCCGAAAGCTAGTGGGAATATTCAGCTCGTTTGTGGGATTGTCGCTCGCTAATGCCTTCCATGCACCGCCGACCCAGAACCATTTCTCCGGATCGCCCCGCACCTTGTTTGGAACCCCAAGGATCACCCGACCGGATCGGACTTGAATGTGATAGCCTCCTACCGACTTTTTCTGAGCCGTCAGCTTGAATATGTGGTTCATCTCTAATGGCGAAGGAAGGCGGTACAGTCGGTGACCGCCGAACAGGGTGAGAGCACAAATGATCTGGAGCCAGGCGTTCGGCGTTAACTGGAGCGGCGCCACGTTCCAAGCCACCAGCAAATGGGAGACAGAAAAAGATAGAGGGAACCGCAGCCCAGCCTCCATGATTGCTTCATTCACGGCGACCATACCCTCCGGGGGTTGGTCGGCTCGCTCATTTTCTGCCGGCGCGAACTGATCCACATCTGAAGGGACATGATACCTCGCCCTCCAGACGCCCAGGTCCTTCCTGGTCGCCGAGCTCCTTATCTGGACTAAGGACTATGGAGATTGCTGCGCAGCCCGAAACAGCGACCGCTTAGCAGGTTGATAAGGATTAGCGATCGAGTACTCCCGATAATCGAATTTAGGAGACGGACCGGCCAACCTCTCCATGATTTCAGCAAAGGCCAAATAGGCCTGGCCAAAGGCACTATGCTGCTCCCAGTAGGCCCTCACCGCCAAATCTCTTTCCATCTGCAAGCGTCTTTGCTCAACCGCCGCCTCCCTGGCAACGTCGCCTTCATTGAATAGCGCCTCGACTTCCGCGGGGTCAATACCGGCGCAGATAGCCTCGGCGGCCGTCTCCAAATGGAATTCTGCGGAGGATCCTCCCCGAGCAGTCGAAGCCCCGGCGGCGGAGGTGGTGCCCATTCCGTACGATGAAGGTACTCCACACATTTTCGAAAAGAAGAGGAGAAAAGGAGTGTTTTCTTACCAAGGGATGAATCGATCGACGATCGGCAGTCAAATCTTCAGAAAAATTCTTCGGCAATATTCTTCTTCTTCTCCAATAAAAGCGCGTAAGGGTCTTAACACTGCAACCCGACGCCTTTTTATAGGAGATAGCAGGGACTTCCGTGCAAATATGGAGAGTCTCAGGGGTCGGAGTGCAACCGTCGCAATTAATGCCTCCCTTAAAACCCGAGACGCGTTGTTTCAAGGACATGCCAGACGAGGAGTCATAACTAACCATCGGTCTCCCCCTAAAGGAACCCGACACGTGCCCCGAAGACTTTTCCTCGACCGCTGTCATTTCCCGCTCATTTCAGCGACCGACCAGGTCGTCCAAGTTCAAAACCAAACCGCTCAAAGACGATCGCCAGTTCCGTAAAATGCTGAGTCACTCGTCGAAGTTCAGCGATCTCCAGTAGAACCACCTCACCCCACGTTTCCAACATCGGAGCGAGCTGGGGGGCAATTGTTGTGCGGCGATTTATACGCCTCGACGACGATCGACAAATAAGGCCGAGTGACCGAGTCCACAGCCAAACAAGCTACGGCGAACTTTCATAAACGAAGGTAGCAGCCCACCTCCGAGCATCTAGCGATCGACCCCCAAGGCGATCGCCTTCGGGCACCTAGCGCTCGACTCTGGTGCCCGACCTAGGACGACCGTCCTGTGCCACGAACAAAGACCTTCGTCCATCAAAGTCTACGAAGACTGGATCTCAAAGCAGGCGCCCATGTGCAGATCCGCGAAAGGTGCCGCATAACATGGATCGTTGGCCACAGCCTGTCACCACCTTCTCACCTACCGACAGACCCGCCGAAAGGTACAAGGTGGGACCTCCCGGGACAGCGGTTCAAGACGCGTGCAGACTCCTCATTGGTCCGCACAGCTGGCAGCCAGCAACTCTCGCGGACTTTAAGGAAACCAACCCATGTGCTAAAGATGATCGCCCGCTTATTATAATACAGCAGAGGCGATCGCCCAGCAACTCCCAGTTCTATAAATAGAGAACCTCCAGCAACTGAAAAGAGGTTCTCGATTCAGTTCCGAAATCCGTTCAGGAAAACATACAAATTCTCAGACTCTTGGCTTCCTCTCTGGAATCTATCTCTGGATTTCTCTCTCAGCACCTCTCAACCAGAATACGGTCGGCAGAGGCAAGAACTCCTTACAGTACAGCTAATACATACTGTGAGAGACCGTCGATTTCTCACAGTCGTCACAGCACATCAACGTTGTTACAAGAACTCACAGAGCATCATATCTGGTTCTTCCGGCAATCTTCATGCTCAATAGCTAAGATAACTAGGGTCTTTACACTCATTGTAATTGTACTCTAACATTAATATTTGTACTCCAAAGTATTTGTATTAATAACATCTCGCGAGAGCATTCAAGCCCGGGCTAACAACCCCGGCAAATCTTGTGTTATTTTACTTTCCCCACGGAAGTGCTCTCGCACCTTGTTTGCTACTCGATCATTCCAGCAATATCTATCTCCAGATAATATTTTGGGTAGCAACAAAATGTAACATAAGTCTCAAAAGTCAACCATTTCAAAACACTCATCAAACTTTCGATCATTTCTAATATGGGTCTGCCAAAGCAGGGTGTATGGATTTTATGTTAAGGAGGCGAGATGAATAAACAATCTTATACATATGTTTTAAATGGTTAAGACTTATATAGGTTATAGAAAACGGTTTTATACCTATGGATTATTTGGGATTAATACGATCAAAACGACATAAGATGTCATCCCAATAATCTAAAGCATCTTTTAATTACAAGGGACATGCCAAAGCTGTGTCTGTGGTTATTTGATCGTTATATTATAATTTGTATATGTGTATGTGATACATAATATTTGAGACTAACATGTTAACATAAGATGTCATCTCTATTGATAAAAACTAAACTTCTTTTATTTGCGAGGGACATGCCAAAGCTGTGCTTGCATTTACTTGATCGTTAGATTTTAAAATCAATATATCTCACAAATAAATTTGCATATTAATATTGTAGAATCAATTGTGCCAATCAATACAAACTCGTTGCAATCAATTCTTGACAAAGAAAAACTTTCTGGCACTTATTACCTTGATTGGTCAAGGAACTTGAGAATTGTTCTCAAAGCTGAAAAGAAGCAGTAAATTCTAGAAAACTCAATTCCTGATGAACCGGATTAACCACCACCAAAGCTCAAAAAGATGCTTATAGTAAGCATATGAATGGTTTTTTGGATGTGACATGCCTTATGCTAGCAACCATGAACTCGGAGCTGCAGATACAGTTCGAGAACATGGAAGCTTATGAAATGATGGGTCAGCTTAAGGAAATATTCCAAGAGCAAGCCCGTCAGAAAAGGTTTGCCACTACGAAGGCATTGAATGGTTGTAAAATGTCTTCAGGTACTTCTGTGAGTGCTCATGTCCTTAAGATGAAGGGCTACATTGAGCATCTTGAAAAGCTAGGAGCTCCTATCAGTCAGGAACGCTCTACATATATGATCTAGCATCACTGCCTTCAGAGTACGATCAGTTTGTAGTAAACTTCAACATGCACAACATGGAGAAGACTATTATTGAGTTGCATGGGATGCTAAAACAAACTGAGACAAACATTAAGAAGGTTGTTCCTAATGTTTTAATGGTTCAAAAGAAATGGAATAAAAAGAAAGGGAATAAGATGGCCCCGAAAGATAAAGGTAAGGGTAAAATGCAAATGTTTCCTAAACCCAAACCTAAACCTTTCAAGAAGTCATCGAAAAAACCCACTGCACTGAAACTGGTCATTGGAAAAGGAATTGCAAGGTATACCTAGAAGAAATGAGGAAACGGAAGAGCGGTGAGACCGCTGCTTCAGGTATTCTTGTTATATAAGTCAATTTATCTACTTCTTCATCATGGGTATTAGATACCGGTAGTGAAGCTCACATTTGTGTGAATGCGCAGGGGCTGCGAAAGAGTACACAACTGGAAAAAGGTGAAATGGACCTACGTGTTGGAAATAAAGCAAGAGTTGCTGCTATTGCCATAGGGACTTATGATATAAAGCTACCAAGTGGACTTGTATTAGAACTTAATAATTGTTATTGCGTTCCTGCTATGGGTAGAAACATTGTATCAGTTGCTTGCCTTGATCTGGAAGGATATGACTTTACTATTAAGAATAGTGTAATGTCTATATTTAATAGAGGTATTTTTTATGGAGATGCCTTGATGAGTGGGAGATTATATCCCATAAATCTTGAAAGTTCCAAATCTGTCTATAACTTGAATGTCAAAAGACTTAATCAAATGATTTAAACCAAACATATTTCTGGCATTGTCGTTTGGGCCATATAAACGAGAAACGTATAACCAAACTCCATAATGATGGAATCTTGGACACATTTGATTTAGAATCATATGATATGTGCGAATCTTGCTTATTAGGCAAAATGACCAAAGCTCCTTTCACGGGCCATACTGAGAGAGCTGCAGATTTATTGGGCTTAATACATATTAATGTATGTGGACCAATGAATACAAATGCTAGAGGAGGTTTCCAATACTTCATAACGTTCACAGATGACTTAAGCAGATTTGGATATATCTACTTACTGAGTCATAAGTCTGAGTCGTTTACGAAATTCAATCAATTTCAAAATGAAGTACAAAATCATTTCGGCAAAACTATTAAAGCGCTATGATCAGATCGTGGGGGTGAATATTTGAGCCATGAATTTGACAATCATCTCAAAGATTGTGGAATTGTTTCACAACTAACTCCACCTGGTGTAACACCCTCAATCCACTCAGGGATATTACACGTCGTATACCCTTTCCTCAAGGATCTACCAGGCTGGTAAACAACGTCGAACATCTCAACAATGCCTTTAAGGCTAAAAATGACTCAGTAGACTGATTTGGTCTTTCAATAAATACATACAACTCAATACATGCCCACGCAGGGGTCGAATACAAAATGCTCCCGTACAACAGGGAAAATATACTGCAGCGGAAATAAAATACAACTGAACCAATACAACAACGTACGGTTCCTCATGTGATTAGTATCGATCATCTTTCATCATCCTTCGTGCCGACCCTGTACCACGATCCCTGAAACCTGAATGCAATAATACAGACATCCACCCCCCGATTTCTCGGGGGTTAGCAAAATTCCACTATTTTGCTAGTGCAAGTACAAAGTGCAAAAATACGAGTCATACAATTCAAGTTCCAAGAATAATAACGATCAAGAATCCTCAAAGATTCCAACATAACAAGAAAGTACTTCCCGAGGCAAGAGTTTGAGTAAAACTTTCTAAAAACCAAGAGAATCACTAATCAAGGGAAAATAGTTTACAAAATGGTTTAATATGCTTTCAGGAGTTTTAATAGAAAACAATCTAGGATTATCGAATCCTTAACTTTCCAAAACTCGAAATACGGATGGGGTCAACGCCCCGAAGGTTTGTTTTCCGTAAAATGACCTTTAGAAAACCGTTGGGATTTTAGCCCCAAATTACATCAAATCACAGTACACGAAAACGATAGCAAGGTTCGTTTTCCAACATCAAAACCCCAGAATTAAACGACTAAAACACATACGATAAAATACTCTAGTGCCATCCTAGCCAAGTAGGCCAATGAACAACTTACCTCTTACACACTTAGTCAATGCATGCAAATCATGAAATCACCGATCAAAACACTCGTTTCCAGAAACGCCAATCTCAAAACACATTTGTGAAATACACCACAATTAACCGTGGATCCACCCCTCCGTGGACCCTTACCGAGACCCCGTCGGATCTAACCCATAGTGGTTAAAAGCCTCGTGGATCCACCCCTCCGTGGACCCCTACCGAGACCCCGTCGGATCTAACCCGTAGTGAGCATACACACACACACGTTACTCATGCAATACTAATATGCTAAGAATGTAAGCTCGTCAAGAATACTTACTAGAGATGGCCACTTACTCGACACCGTTATCAAACTCATCACAACACAACACGATTAACGCGGAATACATGATTCCATAACTTTAAACAACAGGGGTATCACCAAAGCCCTCAACGTTCAAAACAATCAAATCATAATCAATTCCCCAAAACACACCGTTCACAAAACACACGCACATTTTTAAAAAGAGCCCTTGACGAGGCCAAAACGAATCTCTTGGAAATACATTTCAAATAACCAAACAAACACACCAAGACGACCACCGATCATCATATCCACAAAATGAGAAGCGTATGAACAAGGTACTTGCCTCGAAACCATGATCGCAACAAGACGACGGATGAAATACGGTCGAACGGACCCGAACTCCCGAACACTATCAAGAACGCGATAGCGCCGCAATTACTACGAGAATAACACCACACGAATCATCAATCACCAACGAGATTCAACATCGGAATCCTCGAGCACCTATAAACCTCCGTAAGGAACAATAACACATGGTTATGACGAGACTCAAGGCCAAAACAACGGAAATCCCAACAAACTCTCGAAGGGAACTCATTCGAACATTTAATCGAACATTAAATGTTCGAGACCCTCCAAGAACAAAGAAATCACCCCTCGGGTCGAACGAATCCAAGATACGAGTATCCAATCCGTAGAACATGTTCAAAACAACGTTTATACAACAATTAATTGAACAAAAATGGATTGGAATCGAAATAAAAAGGAAAATCCCCAAAATCTTCAAAAACAAGGGTTCAAGCCAAAATACCTTGATTCGGACGAAGAACACGGATCGGACGATGATATAATCGACAAGAATCCTCCAAAATGCCTTAGAAATGATTAGAACCGGCCAAGAACTCGAGTTCCTGAACCCCCGTCGCCAGCCGCCGCAAGAAATGAGAAAAAGTGGAAAAATGAGGTCTGGCCGAGTCCCCTGGCCTATATATGCCGATAGGGTTACGGCCGTAACCGGCAGTGCCTTACGGCCGTAACTGGCATTTGGCAAAATCTGCCCAGTGCCTGCCGATAGCTTACGGCCGTAACTACAGGACCTTACGGCTGTAACTCGGCATTTACGGCCGTACCCGGCAGGTCCTTACGGCCGTAACCAGCATTCGTCCGAACACTGCCTGGCACCCGTACGGCCGTAACTGACAGCCCTTGCCGTAACCGGCACTTATCCAGCCATGACTGCCGAGCACGTACGGCCGTAACTGGCACCTTACGGCTGTAACTCGGCCAGGCCAGGCCCTGCTCCGGTCGTGACTCGGCCGTGGCCACTCCGACGGCCCGGACAACCCCGAAACCCGAACCTGAATATAAACCGAAGATACGGTTACGAAGTAATCGCAAAGACGAATCCAGGCGCTAAGAGAACATACGATTCCGACCACCCGAAGTCTCAAAATTCGACAACGGAAAGTAATTACCCCAAAATTTAGGAAATTACAAAAACGGCCCAAAACGTCCGAAATACACGATACACGATCGAAACACCAAGACAAAGCTCGCAAAACGAATAATAACATTAAATGAACTTACGAGAAACTCGAAACAACAGTTTCGGACGAGATTCGCAAGAAACGAACTCAAGTGCGGAAAAGCAGCTTAAGAACACGGAACTCAACAAAACGATACCGAAACAAACTCGAATGACAAAACGTTTAGAATTAATCATTCACGAAATGACGAAACGGTCATGAGCGAGTCGTCAAAACGGACTTCTGCCGAAAAAAAAGATATTGCCGGAAATCAAAATTGCGGATATTACATACTACCCTCCTTAAAAGAAGTTTCGTCCCGAAACTTAAAACAAGTAGGGGGAAGGAATATCCCGCCAGGAAAACTCAACGATATACACAAGAAACGCGTAACTTACGCCCAACGACGAAACGTTACAAGCAACACAAAGGAATATAATGCGTGAAAACACGTTCCACGACGACCATCACAACGCCCCCGGTAGAGACATAATAAAACCAACAAGTGATAAGCGTCATCAAACAGATAATACAATCAAGTCGATTATCCGAACTATCACAAAACACAAATCCCCTGTTACAAGGAACACGCACAATCGAGAAGATAGAAAATAAACACAAAACGATCCACAAGGACAATCACAAACAATTCGGACTACGCCGAAATCCTCAAAAGTATACTAGGCATCTCTGTGCCCTTTCGGAGCAGAGACGCAGCCTCGATCCCCAAATCTCTCAGCTACCGTCTAGCAATGCACGGCTCAGTGACCCACCTGGCCACACTCGAAACAACTGACTAACAGTGAACGACAATTCTTCGCGGTACGAGATCGGGCAACCACAGTCAGACAACCCCGATCGAACAACAACGATCGAACAACAACGACCGAACAACAACGATCGAATAACAACGATCAAATAATAATGATCGGACAACAACGATCAAATAACAATGATGGAACAACAACGATCGAAAAAGAATGATCGAGCAACAACGATCAAATAACAATGATCGAACAACAACGATCAAAAAGCAATGATCGAGCAATGACTCCGAAATTCACACTTCAACTAAAGACATCAAAAGAACTAGTAGAACCAAAAGTTGTTACTTCCGAACAAGGTTCACAAGAATCGAACCGAACTCGGAAAAGTCACAGCGATAACAAGATCACAGCGCGTTCGAAAAATGAAACCGAAATACAGAACAAGTTCAGAAAGTATCAACGAACACGAGCGAGTCGATAGACTTGAGAAAGAGGAAATGCAGAAGTCCAAAAACAATACGGGTATTACATTCGACCTCTTATAAAAGAAGGTCGTCCCTGCAACTCATAATAATGAAAACAAGGCAACAACACAAAAGCAGCTGACGGAAACATTTCCCATGGGCCTCTTAGAGCCGATCCTGATATCTATAGTGAAGTTCGTGCCCCGAAAGACTCGGAACCCAACTCGCAAAACTGGATCCTGTGTCTCTCGAGTCCACACTTGAAATGCATTAGTGACGATAAGGACAATTGGTACGTGCATGCCCCCGGCACACCACGGTTGAAACACCTCGGCTCGGCATACCGAATATATAAATGCTAGATACGATGGAACATAACATCGCAAAACAACAAATCGGAGATGACAACTTGGCATAACATATCAACACATACTAAAATCACAACAACCACGTCATCGTTCGATGATTACAATGTCCCGAATGATAACCAGCACACAAATACAAAACATCATGAAATAATCACAAATGTACACAATCATACAAACCCAAGCTCTAACAGCTCGCACAGGTGCGATAGCACGCAAATCACCACGAAAAGAAAACATTGAAGATCAACAACACACCTCTCACAGAGGGCTAACGAAACAAATGCGTGGCAACGACTCAACGCTCACGCCACCAATTGAATCACAATTCAGAGGGGTAACACCCTAACGACAATACCAACATCATACATACATTTCCGGTCCGTAAACAGGAATGATAGGCTTTAAAAACGAAAACCACCTTTTTGAAAACAATTTGGAAACACCGGTAGATCTTGAGTATCACCTTATAAAAAGTAGTACAAACACCATTATCGAGACTTTGAAAACCATTTTGCGTTTGAACAAAAATGAGGACACTTTTCTTTTAGTGAAAAACTTCCAGAAATATTCGACCCTCGGGTCTAAGCAAAGCATTTCTAAATAATGGAAAATGTCTCAAATTGTTTTGGTCCTCGATTGGAATGATTTTGAATCGTATTGTGGCACCTTGAAGTACCACGAGAAAATAATTCATTTTAAAATGTACGTCTCGAAATTTATTTTCTAAGATATTCAAGGTTTTCAAAAATTCAATAGGCCAGAATGCCCGAAACTCACAAAATCCTTTATCAAACCATCATAAAACATTCAAGGTCAAAGTGCCAAAACTCGATTTAGGGAATCGGTTTTATGAATTAGAACTCAGTTTGCAAAATACTGAAAGTCATTTTTGAAAGGACTCACGCAGCGGATAAAATACAGTTCGAAAATACATTAGCAGCGACACCGCTCCTTATATAAATAAAATATTAGAGTCGAATACCCACATATCACGGAATCAAAATCCACAGAAGGATTCAATCACTCAACGATATAATCATACAAGCAGCTCTTGTTACACGAGGCACAACACAAAGAAGGGATACTTACATCCACAGGTCGCACGAAGATGATGATCGCCCCACGATACTAATCACGACCAACAAACTCAGACGACGCATCGTGACACGGCTCAGTCAGACAAATTCTGACGAGACAAGAACTCAAAGGACACCACTAAACCCGACAGCCTAGGTTTTCACAACCAAGGCTCTGATACCATTTATGTAACACCCCCAATCCACTCAGGGATATTACACGCCGTAGACCCTTTCCTCAAGGATCTACCAGGCTGGTAAATAACGTCGAACATCTCAACAATGCCTTTAAGGCTAAAAATGACTCAGTAGACCGATTTAGTCTTTCAATAAATACATACAACTCAATACATGCCCACGCAGGGGTCGAATACAAAATGCTCCCGTACAACAGGGAAAATATACTGTAGCGGAAATAAAATACAACTGAACCAATACAACAACGTACGGTTCCTCATGTGATTAGTATCGATCATCTTTCATCATCCTTCGTGCCGACCCTGTACCACGCTCCCTGAAACCTGAATGCAATAATACAGACATCCACCCCCCGATTTCTCGGGGGTTAGCAAAATTCCACTATTTTGCTAGTACAAGTACAAAGTGCAAAAATACGAGTCATACAATTCAAGTTCCAAGAATAATAAGAATCCTCAAAGATTCCAACATAACAAGAAAGTACTTCCCGAGGCAAGAGTTTGAGTAAAACTTTCTAAAAACCGAGAGAATCACTAATCAAGGGAAAATAGTTTACAAAATGGTTTGATATGCTTTCAGGAGTTTTAATAGAAAACAATCTAGGATTGTTGAATCCTTATCTTTCCAAAACTCGAAATACGGATGGGGTCAACGCCCCGAAGGTTTGTTTTCTGTAAAATGATCGTTACAAAACCATTGGGATTTTAGCCCCAAATTACATCAAATCACAGTACACGAAAACGATAGCAAGGTTCGTTTTCCAACATCAAAACCCCACAATTAAATGACTAAAACACATACGATAAAATACTCTAGTGCCATCCTAGCCAAGTAGGCCAATGAACAACTTACCTCTTACACACTTAGTCAATGCATGCAAATCATGAAATCACCGATCAAAACACTCGTTTCCGGAAACGCCAATCTCAAAACACATTTGTGAAATACACCACAATTAACCGTGGATCCACCCCTCCGTGGACCCCTACCGAGACCCCGTCGGATCTAACCCATAGTGGTTAAAAGCAAGCTCGTGGATCCACCCCTCCGTGGACCCCTACCGAGACCCCGTCGGATCTAACCCGTAGTGAGCATACACACACACACACGTTACTCATGCAATACTAATATGCTAAGAATGTAACCTCGTCAAGAATACTTACTAGAGATAGCCACTTACTCGACACCGTTATCAAACTCATCACAACACAACACGATTAACGCGGAATACATGATTCCATAACTTTAAACAACAAGGGTATCACCAAAGCCCTCAACGTTCAAAACAATCAAGTCATAATCAATTCCCCAAAACACACCGTTCACAAAACACACGCACATTTTTAAAAATAGCCCTTAACGAGGCCAAAACGAATCTCTTGGAAATTCATTTCAAATAACCAAACAAACACACCAAGACGACCACCGATCATCATATCCACAAAACGAGAAGCGTATGAACATGGTACTTGACTCGAAACCATGATCGCAACAAGACGACGGATGAAATACGGTCGAATGGCCCCGAACTCCCGAACACTATCAAGAACGCGATAGCGCCGCAATTACTACGAGAATAACACCACACGAATCATCAATCACCAACGAGATTCAACATCGGAATCCTCGAGCACCTATAAACCTCCGGAAGGAACAATAACACATGGTTACGACGAGAATCAAGGCCAAAACAATGGAAATCCCAACAAACTCTCGAAGGGAACTCATTCGAACATTAAATGTTCGAGACCCTCCAAGAACGAAGAAATCACCCCTCGGGTTGAACGAATCCAAGATACGAGTATCCAATCCATAGAACATGTTCAAAACAACGTTTATACAACAATTAATTGAACAAAAATGGATTGGAATCGAAATAAAAAGGAAAATCCCCAAAATCTTCAAAAACAAGGGTTCAAGCCAAAATACCTTGATTCGGACGAAGAACACGGATTGGACGATGATATAATCGACAATAATCCTCCAAAATGCCTTAGAAATGATTAGAACCGGCCAAGAACTCGAGTTCCCGAACCCCCGTCGCCAGCCGCCGCAAGAAATGAGAAAAAGTGGAAAAATGAGGTCTGGCCGAGTCCCCTGGCCTATATATGCCGACAGGGTTACGGGATGTAACCGGCAGTGCCTTATGGCCGTAACCGGCATTCGGCAAAATATGCCCAGTGCCTGCCGATAGCTTACGGTCGTAACTCGGCATTTACGGCCGTACCCGGCAGGTCCTTACGGCCGTAACCGGCATTCGTCCGAACACTGCCTGGCACCCGTATGGCCGTAACTGACAGCCCTTACGTCCGTAACCGGCACTTATCCAGCCATGACTGCCGAGCACGTACGGCCGTAACTGGCACCTTACAGCCGTAACTCGGCCAGGCCAGGCCCTGCTCCGGTCGTGACTCGGCCATGGCCACTCCGACGGCCCGGACAACCCCGAAACCCGAACCTGAATATCAACCGAAGATACGGTTACGAAGTACTCGCAAAGACGAATCCAGGCGCTAAGAGAACACACGATTCCGACCACCCGAAGTCTCAAAATTCGACAACAGAAAGTAATTACCCCAAAATTTAGGAAATTACGAAAACGGCCCAAAACGTCCGAAATACACGATACACGATCGAAACACCAAGACAAAGCTCGCAACACGAATAATAACATTAAATGAACTTACGAGAAACTCGAAACAACAGTTTCGGACGAGATTCGCAAGAAACGAACTCAAGTGCGGAAAAGCCGCTTAAGAACACGGAACTCAACAAAACGATACCGAAACGAACTCGAATGACAAAAAGTGCAGAATTAATCATTCTCGAAATGACGAAACGGTCATGAGCGAGTCGTCAAAACGGACTTCTGCCGAAAAAAAAGATATTGCCGGAAATCAAAATTGCGGATATTACACCTGGAACACCTCAATGGAATGGTGTGTCGGAATGGAGAAATCAAACCTTGTTAGACATGGTTAGATCGATGATGGTTCAATCTGATATTCCAATTTTTTTGGGGTTACGCCTTAGAGACTGCTGCGTTCATTTTAAATCGAGTACCATCTAAATCAGTTCAAAGCACACCATATGAGATATGGACAAGGAAATAACCTGTTTTATCTTTCCTTAAGATTTGGGGTTATGAAGCTTATGTGAAGCGAATTATCGCTGATAAATTATCATCCAAATCAGATAAATGTCTTTTTGTGGGATATCTTAAGGAAACTAAAGGATATTACTTTTACATCCCATCAGAGAATAAAGTGTCTGTTGCTCGATCTGGAGTATTCCTTGGGAAGGAATTTATTTCCAAGAAGAATAGTGGGAGCAAACTAACTCTTCATAAGATGAGAGAGCCACAAATAGATACTGAACCTTTAGATAAAATTGATTTAAACTCACATAGAGATGTTGAGACCACTTCTTCTATACCAGCTCCACGTAGGTCTATACGTTATCATCGTGAACCTGAGAGATATGGATTTCTCATCACAAATGACAAAAATGTGGAACTCATGGATCTAGATGAGCCCACAACCTACAATGAAGCAACTACTGGCATCGAATGCGAAAGTTGGCTTGAAGGGATGAAATCCGAAATGCAATCCATGTATGATAATCAAGTATTGACTTTGATTGATCTTCCTAAAGGTTCCAAAGCAATTGGTTGCAAATGGATCTTTACAAAGAAAAATGACATGGATGACATTGTACAAACATACAAATCATGATTCGTGGCGAAAGGATACAGACAGACTCATGATATTGACTATGATGAAACTTTTTCGCCAGTCGTAATGATTAAATCAATTAGAATTATACTTGCCATAGCAGCATATTATGATTATGAGATATGGCAAATAGATGTCAAAACCGCTTTTCTTAATAGGAATTTAAATGAGGATGTGTATATGATACAGCCCGAATGTTTTGTCAATCCTAATAATCCTAATAAAGTATGTAAGCTTCTAAAATCCATTTATGGTTTGAAGCAGGCATCCCGGAGTTGGAATCTTCGTATTTATGAAAAAATCAAAGAGTTTGGTTTCATTAGAAATCAAGACGAACCTTGTGTATACAAGAAGATTAGTGGGAGCGCAATTATTTTTGTAGTACTCTATGTGGATGATATCCTACTCATTGGAAATGACATCCTTACTTTGCAAAGTGTTAAGCTTTGGCTAAGTAAATGTTTTATAATGAAGGACTTAGGAGAAGCTGCCTATATACTGGGTATAAGGATTTATAGAGATAGATGTAAAAGGCTTCTTGCCCTAAGTCAAAGTACATATGTTAACAAGGTACTGAAACGGTTCAGTATGCTTAATAGTAAGAAAGGGTTCTTACCTATGTCACATGGCATAAAGCTCAGTATAACTCAAAGTCCTTGTTCGAAGGAAGAGAGAGATAGAATGAGATTGATACCTTATGCTTCGGCTATAGGATCTATCATATATGCCATGATATGTACTAGACCGGATGTATCATTTGCATTGAGTGCAACTAGCATATACCAGTCTGACTCTGGTGAGGCTCAATGAACCATAGTCAAAAGCATACTTAAGTACTTGAGAAGGACTAAAGATATGTTCTTGATATATGGTGGTCAAGATGGTGATTTGGTCCTTAATGGCTATGTCGATGCCAGTTTTGAGACAGACCAAGATGATTCAAAATCGCAGTCGGGATATATATTTTGCTTGAATGGTGGTGTTGTTAGCTGGAAGAGTTCCAAACAACCAACCACAGCTAATTCTATAATGGAAGCTGAGTACATAGCCGCTTCGGAAGCATCTAAAGAAGCTGTTTGGATGAGGAAGTTCATTGGTGAACTGGATGTGGTTCCTAGCATTGTTGATCCAGTTAATTTGCACTGTGATAACAATGGAGCTATTGCACAAACTAAAGAACTAAGATCACGACAAGCATCCAAACACATACTTAGAAAGTTTCACCTCATTCGAGAGATTGTCACTCGTGGCGATGTGAGGATATGCAAAGTTCACATGGATAATAACATAGCGGATCCTTTAACCAAGCCGCTTTCTCAAGCGAAGAATGATGGTCATATAAAGGCTATGGGTCTTTAGTTTATGTCTGTGTAGGACTAAGAGCAAGTGGAAGATTGTTAGTATAATGCTCTAAGTCTACTGTTTAATAATAATGTGGAGATGTTTATTATTTAATATTGATTATATTATTGAATTAATATTCTGCTTACGATCATCAAGTATGTGACTTGATAGTAAAGCTCGTTAAAGCATTAAAGAATATTTATTCTAGATATCCCTAGTAATATGATTACTAGTATGATAATGATACGATGACTATGTTTTACTGGTCATGAACATGGGATGTTATATCACGTCATAGATACATGTAGAGACATCGTATTGGATATGACCTAACAGAGAGAATTATATATGTATTAAGTCATTATAATTCCTCTGATTGTTATATATTATTTAAATCCTTATTACCTAAAGACACTACAGTTTACAACATAATGAGTATCGTATTTTAACACAATACCAACGTCTTCTGTAACAAGACACCATATAGTTTGTGATTGGATACGGTACGATTTATGCATAGGGAAGTAGTTTGTCCAGAGGGGACTTGTCCCTCCTATAAAACGGAGAAGATATCCACGGGCCCTTGATAAGTTAAATTGTTTAAATGCATGACCATGCTCAAATTGATCAATAAAGAGTTATTGATAAATATTTGAATTGGACAATTGTAACTTGAGATCAAGAATATTAATTAAGCGATATAAGGTCGACTTATCCATGCCTTATGCTTAACTAGGATATCGTGCGACGAGAGGGTTAAATATTATACAATAATGGGATTTCGTTCGTGCCGTCGAATTAATTTTTTTAATACGGGTAGTCATAATGTCTAGCTAGAGGCCGCTTATAATTTATGAGTCATAAAAATTGTTTTATACTCATTGCCGTATTAATTAGAACCTATAGGGTCACACACTTAAACGAGCAGAGCAGCTATTTTGTTCCGGTTAATTATGGTTGGTAAAAAGGTTGGTGAACCCTTAGCTATTTTGAGGACTATAAAAGAGTCTCTTGTGATAGCCCTCAAATAAGAATTAATCACAAGTGAAGACATATTTATGGAGAGAGAATAAAAAATCTGATTTTGATATTTCTCTCTCACAAAAGTCTTGAAGATATATTTAAAAGTTGAATAATCAAAAGGATCAAGAATATATCTTCATATCTTTGAAGGTTGATTCTTTGACCAAGAAAGTATTTAGAATACTCTTATAATCTTCATCTAATCTTGTAAGTTTGATCTTTAATAACATATTGAATAAGACATAGTTGTTATTTTTATATCAAAGTTCAAGAATATTTGAATAATATTCTTGGTGTTCTTGTTCTTACCATAATCTAGAACATACCTATATTCAAATTGATTTAAGTGAAATCTTTGTTGAATCGGAGCTAGCAATCCATTAGACGCTCGGGACTTGTTTGTTGTGTGGATACGGTAGAGGATGCTCGCTTCTTGCAACGTCTCTAGAAGGCTCGATCGAAAACACGCTACAAGAGGTAACAATCTTGTTCTTCATACTTTGATAATATACTTGGATCCTTGGAGGGATTTTACATATTATATTATACTTCCGCTGCTCTATTTCGATATATGATGATATCATAAATCTTATTAGTTCGATAAAAACCTAACACGAATTCGGGCCATACAGGCTATACAAAGAAAATGGGGCTCGAAACGAATTTAGTATGAAACACAGATTTTCGAGCCGAGGTCGGACCTAGGTTTTGGAAAGCCCGACAACCCAAAAAAAACCAAATTTATAGGTTGTTCGACCTTTTTTTTAACATGTCCTTGAAAAAGTCCGGAAAAACTCCAAAGGCACCGAAAATATCCGAAAAACTTACAAAATTTAGAAAAGTAATTTATGTGATAATTTTTTGAACATAATATAGACACATATTTTATTTTGAACAAACTCGAAAAATCCAGAAGTTCGGACAGATCCACGAGGCGAGCTCATTTCGATTTTACATTTTCAAAAAATCTGACTCGACCTGATAACCTTATTGATGACTTCTCAAGGTATGTATGGGTCTATTTCCTAAATCATAAAGATGAAACTTCTGAAAAATTCAGGGAATTCAAGGACACAGTAGAAATTGAGCTCGGGAGAAAGATCAAGTGCCTTCGCATTGATAACGGTGGAGAATACAATTCAAACGAGTTCAACAACTATCTCAAGGAGTTAACATTCGAAGACAACTCACCTGTTCAAAAACTTCACAAAAGAATGGAGTAGCAGGGAGTAAGAATCGCCACCTACCAGAGACGTGTAGAAGTCTTCTACATGCCAAAAATATTGATACAAGATTTGGGCAGAATGCATGAAGACGGTGGTCTATATCACCAATAGGCTACCACAATCGAGGTGGACTTGTTTCACCGTTTGAGAAATTTTATAATGTAAAACCAAATATCAATTATGTTTGAGTATTTAAATGTGTATGTTATGTATTTATTGCAATGGGGGTCGTACTAAGTTTGACAAGAACACTATCAGCTTATGAACATAAGAAAGATTGGAAATATTGTGATCCCGATACAAACAAGATGTATGTCTCACAAAGTATTGTATTCGTTGAGGCATCTTCATGGTAGGCAAATAAGATGGCACTACCAGATACGCAAGAGCTGCAAGAATAGTTACAAATTAAGTTGCAACTAGATTTCTTTGAATACAACGGTGACAACAATTTAAGAAGTTATTAAGTGAGTTTGGAAGTTTTATTATTTTGTGAGTTTGTAATTTTATTTTTGAGTGGTAATAAAAGAAATAATTTTCTAACAAATCATCATAAATATGTGAGACAAGAAATTTGTCACTATTGATACCTCCACAAATTAATTCTCACTATTGAGATAAAAAAAAAAAATGGATTAGAGGTTGGGTTAGAAATGCTATAAATCGTGTTGCAGATGTGTACATCAAAACTGCAGTGGCAAGAAAGCAAAACCATATGTCTTGAGCAAGTATACATTTGCTGTGACTTCGATCATTAGGTAACTCGTTTCTTCTCAGAAAAGAAAGAATTAAAACTTAACTTTTAGTTCAAGTAAATAGGAGAGCTAATAAAAAAATAAAGACCACTTTTGTCACGTCGGTAGGACTATAAGACCATTTTCTTGTGGGCTTAATTTCAGAATATTTCAGTTCAGTTCAGCTCAACTCAAATTTAAAATCAATATTATTAATTGTTATTGTTATTAATTATAAATAATAATATATAATAATTATTATTATAATTTCTTATTATTATTGTTGTTTATATTATCAATATGCTATATATTCTATAGTTTATTATATTATTATTATTATTATTATTGTTTATATTATTGTATAAATAATTATTATTGTTGTATATATTATTTTCTAATAAGATTAATTACTAGGAGTATCACTAATGATATTGATTATTATTACCAATAATATTATATAAAGTTATTTTATTAATATTTATATTCTTATTATTAATATTAAAATTTTATTGTTGTAATATAAATAATAATATATATTGTTATATAATTTTATTATTAATTATTACTCTTATTATGATTATTAATATTATTATTATCAATAGTATTATATATTTGTAGTATGATTATTATTATTGTTTTTTTGGTGATATAACTAATTTTATTATTGTTGTATATATGTTATGTGATATTTATTATTATTATTCTCTATAATAATATTATATATAATTTATTCTTATTATTATTGTAATATATATTATTATTGTAGATGTTATATATATATATGTATGTGTGTGTGTGTGTATTATCTATACTACTCATTATCATTATTTTATTATTATTTATTCAGTAACTTCACTTCAATTTAGTTCAATTCAGTTTAGCACATTTCAGAGTTCAGTTCAGTAAAATTCAGCTCAAACGAACAAAGTCTAAGTTTGATTGACAAAAAAGAGAAGTTGTTCTTTCTAAAAATAAAACCATATCCCCCTATATACTATTTGTGAAACTAATTTGACAAATACCAAAAAAATAAACGTTCATAGTTCATGTCATAATTTATTGTCCAATCAAATCATGAAATTATTACATATCATTCTTTTTTGCCACATAATAATAAAGTGATTTATAATTTATAATATTTATAATTGTAATTGGAATGGAACCTAATATATGGATGGAAATCTTATTACAGTTGCCAAATATAAAAACTATCAAATAATATATTTTTGTCAATTATCCAAAAATAGTAATTTACCAAAAATACATTCCAGAAATACAATATAGTTGTACTTTAAATTGAAATTGCCGTAATCATTTTGGCGTTTACACACGTTTGCATGTTCAATATCAATCTTACTGATTAAAGGATCAATTTTTTTAGTAGAACCGGAATTTTTATTGAGGCTATTTTAATATTTTGTGCTAAGATTAATATTTATTTTTTAATTAATTTTAACTAATTAGTAACTAACAAATATAACATATACTTACTCAAATCTTAGTTAGGGAAGGTAGATTGAGATAGTTTGGCCACGTCCGCAGGAGGCAGTGTAATATCCGCAATTTCGATTTCCGGTAATTTTCTTTTTTCGGCGGGACTCCGTTTTGACGACACGCTGGTGACCGTTTCGTCATTCTGAGAATGATTAATTCTGCACTTTTTGACATCCGAGTTCATTTCGGTGTCGTTTTGTTGAGTTCCATGTTCTTAAGCGACTTTTCCGCGCTTGAGTTCGATTCTTGCGAATCTCGTTCGAAACTGTTGTTTCGGGATTCTCGTAAGTTCATTCAACGTTGTTATACGTGTTGTGAGCTTCGGTTTGGTTATTCGTTGCCGTATCGTGATTTTCGGACATTTGGGTCCGTTTTGTAATTTCCCAAAATTGTGGGTATCCATCGTCATACCCATTTCTGAGATGTGCTGTTGCTGTATCTCTGAGTCGTTAGCGCACGCTACGCTTTGTGGCTAGCGTGCGCTAAGGTGCTGTAGTTAGCGGACGCTAAGTATTGTAGTTAGCGCGCGCTAACGGGTGGTGCAGAAACAGTCCAGAGGCTACTGGACTGGGTTAGAACGTTGGTTAGCGCACGCTATTTAGTAACATAGCGCGCCCTAGGGTGCATTGGTAGCGCACACTAGGGTGAGGGTAGTGCACGCTACCTGGTGGTTCAGGGCAGTCCAGGAGCTACTGGACTGGGTCTGAAGGTCTCGTTAGCGCACGCTAACACTTGTTGTTAGCGCACGCTAACAGTGTATTTTTGGTCAGGAGTTTTGTTCGGTGCCGCGATAGCGCACGCTAATTTGTGTCCAGTATAAATACTGGACACCACTCTAGAATCTGCATTTTTCTTTATTTCTTCTTCTTCCACCGCGAGTTTGAGACGTGGCGACTAGGGTTCGCGATTTGGGCTGATTTTCTTCCATCCAAAGGTGTTTTGGAGTATCCTAGGTGATTATAACATCATCTAATTCATTGTTCTTCGCCGAATCAAGGTATTTTTCTTGAATCCCTATAGTTGACTTTTTGGGAGTTTTGTTCTTGATTTTGTTTTCCATCCGATTTTGATAAACCGAATGTTGTTTAATGATGTTGTTAAACATATCCTATGGATTTTATATCCATATTTCAGTTTGGATTTCCATTTTCGTGTTTTGTCGGGACGGGTTGCGTTCTTGACCGTTTTGGGGGAAACCCTTGAACTTTCGTCGTTTGTTCCTTTAATTCGGCGGCTTTGGGTCGTACCTTGGAATTCATTTTCATTGTTGTTGTTGTCGTTCGTAGCTTATTGTCGCGGGTTGTCGTTCGGCGGAGTCGGCGGGTTCGTAGTCGGTTCGTGCCAACCTATTTCGGTCGATTCTCCGCGTTTGTGATTATTTCGAGGCAAGTACCTTATTTATACTTTTCTTGTTTTGTGGATATGATGATCGGTGATCGTCTAAATTTGTTTGTTTGGTTGTTAGAAAAGAACTCTCAAAAGATTCGGTTAGCCTCGTTAAAGGCTCTCTTTCAAGACCGTGTGTATTTTTTGACTGGTGTTGGGAAAACAAAGACCCTGTATCGAAACAGCTGGGATACTCGAATCCCTATATCGAATGTTATTTAGAGGTTTTGACATATATGCCAAATACAGTAAAGGAAACTGTATCGAGGCTTTAAGGCTTTATCTCAGATCGAAGACTCCGCCTCGAATCAGCATAAGTGAAGCTCGTCAGTACAGCAAGAAGTCTTGTAAAAAGACCAAGTATGGAAACTGTCTCGACACCCAAAATACAGTTATCTTCCATACAGTTCACAAGAGGACAAGAAGGAACACAAGTCAAGTCCCGTTGAACAAAGAAGTATTTAAATACTCAAGGATAAAGTATTTAAATCGCCGATCTTCAGATCTTCAGAATCCCGCGAAATCCGGATCATGTCATATTCCCGTTAAAGGAAATCTTATTCAAACGGATACATCTCAACGGATACTTTCTTCAGAGACTATATATATCCTATGAAGACATTGAAGATCAGTTACCCAAGTAACCTAATACCCAAGCTATCAAAGTTATCATCTGAGCAAACATATCTCCAAAGCATACTGCAATTAAGAACGAAAGAGATATACAGTGCTCAACATCAAGAACAGCCATCATCAGCTCAAGAACTTCAAAGCTGTTGTTCTTACCTGGTTACCTACCTTTTACCTCTGTGTAAAAACCGAGCTCTGTGTGAACTCAACAAGTTATTCTGACTTGTGTGGGACGAATAAGGACGAAGCTTTGGAACTGTGTGTGAAGAAGCTAGTCAAGAAGAAAGCTTTAACCAATCTGTGTGAACGGTTGAAAGCGACATTCTTTGTATCAATCTGTGTGAACGATACAAGGATAGGTTTGTTTATAATTACGTAGTTTTGTACGCAGTAATTATAATAAACTTTTCACTCCTGTGTGGAGGACCAGTGGACGTAGAGGGGTTTACCTCGAACCACTTTAATTACTGTGTTATTTACCTTCAGCTTTTACTGTTTTAAATTACTGTGATATATTAAGTATACACCAAATACTTCGTTGCTGTATCCACGGCAACTAACTGTATCCAAGACTTCCGCTACGCAATCAGATTTAGATTCCGTACAGTTTGTTGTTTAAATTATTTTCCAAACTGTATCCAGTATACTTAAGTGGCCAACAAGTGGTATCGGAGCGGTTGATTCTAAAAAGAATCAGTCGTATTCCTTTTAACCGAATCAGATTCAAATCACTTATTTTCAAAACAGTCTCTTTCATTCCTATATTATCAGTATGGATACTTCTATTATTAACAAAGTCCCTATGTTCTCTATTAACGAATTTGACGACTGGAGAATTAGAATGGAAGCTCATCTTGCAGCAATGCACGAAGAGATGATTTTTGTTATACAGGATGGTCCGATCAAGATCATGAAGGTCAATCCAGCCGCAAGGATTGAGGGCCAAGCCCATCTTTGAAATGCTCGAGAAAGAACGCGAGCAATGGACAACAGATGAAAGGAAGCGAGCCAATCTCGACAACGTGGCTAAGAACGCGTTATTTTTCACTCTTCACAAAGGCACGTTCTCAAAGGAAAAGACATGCAAAACAACCCAAAGAAATCAGGATAAACTCAAGTTAATTTGTGAGGGAACTGAGCTCTCAAAAGAAAACAAGATTTCAAAACTTACTCAGCAATTTGAATCTTTTGAAATGAAACCAACGGAAACTCTTGAGGAACTTGACCTCAGATTTACTGGTATTGTTGGTGAACTTGAAGCGTTGGGCAAGATTTACACCCAAAAGGAGAAGAACTTAAAAATTTTCAGATCTCTCGGCCGATGGGACATTAAGACCACACTATGCGTGTATCCTGTAATCTTAATGAAATATCCACTTTTGATCTCTTCTCGACCTTAAAGCTTTTGAGTATGACATTGACAAGAGAGAAAGATGAAGAATCTCCTTCAAAGGTCACTCTTCTTCTTCAGTATCGAACCGTCGACACAAAGATGCCTAGCTCGTCAAGCCCACCACAAGAACGCCGACAAGGACGACGACATCTTGTCACAAGATGAAATGGCGCTTCTAATGCATAAATTCAAAAGTTCATCAAACAATCTGAAAGACTCCTACGTGCCCAAACCTCACAACAAGGTAAGTACCAAACATCATCCGGTGATGCTAACTCGTGTTATAATCAGGAAACCGTGCCATTATGCAAACAAATGTCCTCATCCCAAAGTCCAAAGATTGCCCGAGGCCGAGCAACAAGAGAGAGATGAAAGAAGACGTGCTTGGAAAGACAAGCTCAAGGCCCCGATTGGAGAATCGAAGCCTCCCCCACACCATCCAAATCAGCAGAATGTCTTCAGTGGTCATGAAAGTGATTCATCGACGATGAGTTCGATGATAAAGTATACATGTGCTTTATGGCCAAAGATGTTCCGAAGGTGAAGACAATGACGATGAGGTAAGTTCAACCTCAGTTATTCCACCTAATGCATCTCATACTTTCGAAAATATGATGAATGAGTTTAAAAACATTCAAAAGGCCCATGAGACTCTAAAAACTGAGAATATACAGCTTCAATTAACAAATCTAGAGCTGAAAGATGAAAATGACTTGCTGAAAATAAATTATGAAAATATGTCTCTTGATTGTGAAACCAGCAAAGTCTATTTTGAAAAACTCATGGAGAGCAATCATCAACTTGCTCATGAACTAAATGAGGTTAAAACCCATAATGAGAGCAAGACAAATGATTTGGTTCTACTACAAACCAAAATTACAACTCTCGAGAAGCGAGAAACTGAACTTGAGACCATTCTGAAGTCTTTTGAAAAATCGTCCAAAAGAATGGAAGAAATTCTGAGCACTGGGTAACACGCTCATGATAAAAGTGGCATAGGATACAGCTCATGTTCGAATAAAGGTAAAACTAGTACTGTGTTCGTCAAGAGTGTGGAACACATTCCAGAATCGGAAGATACTCCTACTCCCATAAAGGAACCTGTTGTACCGAGAAAACCGAAGGCTGCAATTCCGCCCCAACAACTCTACTATTCGAGACAGTGGAACCAACAGCCACTCAGAAGGCGTAATCTACAGCATGCTCCACAAGCATATCATCAAAGCCGACAGTCATTCAGAAAGAAAGCGGTATCCAACCACCAAAGGCCCGCACGGCAGCACTCAAGATAAAGGCGCCTAGGTATTGGATACAGAGCCCCTTTATCCCTCAAGACACAGATGCCGGTGCGGTATCAACAACGGATTGGGAATCCAACCGGAGACCCGTAAGACAAGTCATAGGCCTAAGAAAATGGCTCCACCTCCCAGACGGCACTCATCGAATAATAATAATAACCCCGAATTTTACATGCATAGTAATTATCATGATTATAACAACTACGGATATGCCCCGTAGATATCGCAATCTGCACTGCAGTACATCCTACAAGAAACCAATTGCCGTCAGGAAAGTCTGGGTACCTAAAGGAACTAACATATATGGACCCAAAAATCAAAGGGGACCTTAATCTACCTAATTTCTTTGTTACAGGACATTCTAGAGGAGGATACCTGGTACTTCGATAGTGGATGCTCTCGTCACATGATTGGAGATAGGAGCAAGCTATCTGATTTTGTAGAAGGTCGTGGTCCAAAAGTTCGCTTCGGTGATAAGTCTAAAGGAAGAACAAGAGGGATAGGAAACCTACTTGTCGGGAAATTCAAGGTCACCGATGTTGCATATGTTGAAGGCTTACAGTATAATCTACTTAGTATTAGCCAGTTCTGTGATAAACAGTTCTCGGTGAAGTTCTATATAGATCGCTGTAGAGTTAAGAACACCCAAACCAAGGAAGTTGTGCTTACAGGAAGCAGATCAGGTAATATGTACATTGCTGACTGGAAGCCTATGAGCTCCTCAATTCCATGTTTTGTTGCCAAAGGCACTGCAGATCTTAGCTGGTTATGGCACAAGAGGATGTCTCACGTCAACTTCAAGACGATCAACAAGCTCTCAAGACAGGGTATGGTTAGAGGTTTGCCAGATGTGTCATTCAAGAAGGACAGCGTCTGCGGACCATGCCAGAAAGGCAAGCAAATCAAGTCAACCCTGAAAAGCAAATCCTACCTTTCAACCCAAAGAGTGTTGGAAATGCTACACATGGATCTCTACGGACCTGTAGACCCAGTAAGTTTGGGAGGTAAGAAATATTGCATGGTTGTTGTTGATGACTATTCCAGGTATGCTTGGACGATCTTTCTTAGCAAGAAGAAGGAAACAACATCAAGGCTGCCCGAGCTCCTGAGGAAGTTGCAAAATGAAAAAGCATCGAGTATCGTGTGCATTCGTTCCGACAGAGGTACTGAATTTACTAACCGCTTTATAGAGCAATACTGTTCGGAGAATGGAATACAGCATGAATACTCAGCTGCCCGTACACCTCAACAAAATGGTGTTGCCGAGCGAAAGAATAGGACGTTGAAAGAAGCAACAAGGACAATGATTGTCGCAAGCAAATTGCCACAGTGTTTCTGAGGTGAAGCAACCAATACAGCGTGCTACACTCAAAACCGCTGTATCGTCAACAAGCACCACAACAAAACAGCTTATGAGGTATGGAATCACAAAACCCCATTAGTTTCGTATTTTCACATTTTTGGATGCAGGTGTTATGTATTGAACAATGGGAAGGACCAACTTAGAACCTTTGATGAAAAATCAGATGAAGGAATATTCGTAGGATACTCCTCCGTCAGCAAAGCTTTCAGAATCTTTAATAAAAGGAGGCTGACGATCGAGGAATCAGTTCATGTAGTGTTCGACGAACCACACCATGACCCTACAGGAGTAGATGATATCACTCAGACATTCACCATCTATCTATCTTGGATCCACCTACACCCATAGAACCCGTAGTTGATTTAGAAATCAACCCCGCACTGTAAGAATCGATGTGGATGAAGTCGACGCATGTCTAAGCCGTACCCACAGAAACTTTTGATACAGTACGGGATCCTGAACTAGAACCCGACCGAAGATGGTTGAGAGATCACCCGCAAGAACTGATCATTGGAAACATTAATGCTGGTGTTTCTACTCGTAGGAGAATACAGAGTACTCAAGGAAATGTACTTTGTGCACAAGAAGAATCTAATGCTGAAGTTTCACAGTTTCCTGAATGGAAATCTCAATCCGAACTTAGGAGACTCAATATGTGCACTATCGCTGTATTCTTAGCCCAGTCCGAACCTGTTTCGACCATAGACACTCTTAACAACTCTCATTGGATAACATCTATGGAAGAAGAGCTTAACGGTTTCGAAAGAAACAATGTATGGTATCTTGTACCCAGACCGACACACCAATCGGTTATAGGAACCAAATGGGTATTTCGAAATAAAAAGGATCGAAATGGACTTATCATAAGGAACAAATCCAGACTAGTAGCACAAGGCTATTGTCAGGAAGAAGGAATCGACTATGATGAAACCTTCGCCCCTGTAGCGAGACTAGAAGCCATTAGGATATTTTTTAGCCTTTGCCGCCCATAAGAGTTTTATCGTATACCAAATGGACGTCAAGAGTGCTTTCCTGAATGGAGAACTTGCAGAAGAAGTTTATGTTGAACAACCACCAGGGTTTGCCAACACAGACGGTATCGATCTAGTTTACAGGCTAAGGAAAGCACTGTACGGACTTAAACAAGCCCCTAGAGCACAGTACGAAACCCTGACCCAGTATCTAACCAACAACGGATTTGAGAAAGGTGTTGTCGACAAAACCTTGTTCAATATACAGGAAGGTGATGACCTTCTAATGGTACAAATCTATGTCGATGATATTATTTTTGGTTCAACTAACCTTGCTCTATGTCAAAGGTTCTCACATCTCATGCAAAGTAAATTTGAAATGAGTATGATGGGGGAACTTAGTTATTTCCTAAGTTTGTAGGTAAAGCACCGCCTACGGGTATATTCATCAACCAGAGAAATACGGCAAGGAACTTCTCAACAAATTTGGAATGAACACTTCCAAATCCTCGCCAACCCCCATGAGCACTTCCGTGCAAATTAGTCTTGATGAAGCCGGAAAGCCGTTTGACCAATCACTCTACAGAAGCTCATTGGTTCGCTCCTGTACCTAACGGCTAGCAGGCCCGATATCCAGCTTTGTTGGAGTGTGTGCGAGATACCAAGTTGCACCTAAGGAATCACACCTCAATACAAATAAACGAATCTGAAGTACATTAAAGGAACAATGATGCAGGATCGTGGTATCCTAAGGAAGGCGGATTCGATTTAGTTGGATACAATGACTCGGATCTCGGAGGTCGCAAGCTAGATAGGAAGAGTACAAGTGGAACTTGTCACTTTCTCGGACCTAGACTTGTTTCTTGGTTCAAGAAGAAGCAATTGGCTAACTCTCTTCCACGGCCGAATCGTAGTACTATGTCAGCCGGTAGTCATTGTATGCAGATCCTTTGGATGCAGCAACAACTGTCAGATTATGGAATCGATGCTAGAGAGACTCCAATCATGAATCATGTCGAGAACAAGGATGTTCGCCTGGAAAAAGTTCATACAGACATCCAGCTGGCCGACATCTTCACCAAGCCTCTCGACACAGCAAGATTCAACATGCTCGCAATGCACTGGGAATTCTACAAATGCACTCCGTAAGTAAATTTACTGTTTTCACTCAACAATTGAGGGGAATGTCAGAAGACCCGTGAATACAAGATTCAACATTAATTATCCGTACACTTAATCATCAATACAGTACTGTAGCGAGGGAACGCATATGAATCCTACAGCTGGTGTGTGCAATAATTAAGGGGGAATATTGTAGGACCCATGAATACAGCATTAATCCAAATATTGCTGTATGGAATTCAAAACCTATTAGTACCTTTATAAGGGGGAACGTTGTATCGACGCGGAGAACAGCACATGCTATAGGATTTCGATTCAGTATATAATATAATATTATTTCCTTTTAAAATAATTTTTGTCCACGTGCCCTGTTTTTATGTCAAACGTCATGTTCATTAAATGCCTTACACGACATCTGGACAACTGAATCTCAAAAGCCGCAATGTTTTTAAATTGTTTATTATTTTTAAACCGCTTTTAGGCATTTAGGTATCAACCTATGTCAAGTGGGACCCATTGTATTTTAAAACCTTTTAATGGATTAGCGTCAGATTACACTCAATCCATCCTAACCGTTGATTTCAAAACCGGTTCCCATCCCTTAAAATCGACCATTCGTACTCTGCAAAACCCTATTTCGCCGCCCAAGTATAAAAGGATCAGATTCCGCCATTAGAGACTCTTTACGCTTCGCAATTACAAGAGTTCTCAAGCAAACAACTACATATTTTTCTCGCCTATTCATCGCGAATTTATTGTTTTCTTCCACCTTTGTTTTAAGAAAACATCAATGGCTAGTCAATCTTCTTCCCCTGTTCTGAAGAAATCCTCCAACATCATTGATGGCCGGATCTTCTCCAAACCTGTCATCATCGAGCGTATTCTCTCGGAAACCAACGACTCAGAACCGATGGAGTATATCATTACTCGTCTTGAACAACAAGGTCTCTATCGCTTCGGGAGCAAGACCGCCGACAAATACGACGCCCATCTGGTTGAGGAATTCTACCTCAACGTGTTAGGCGTATTTTTATACGCTTATTTATCTTTATTTTGTAGTGTTTTGGAGTGTGAAATCATCTAAATGAGCTTTTAATGCCTTGATTTTGTATGATTGACAGGAAATCGAAGTCCGGGAGCTAAAACGAGGCAAAACGGGCAAAACGCAAAATCGACTATGAGCCGCGGACAAGGAATCGAGCCGCGGACAGAAGACACCACCAAGGGCGAGTAAGGCCACTCGTGTCGCGGCACGGCCCAGTGAGCCGCGCACGTAAGAATTTATTTACGCCCGTGCATTGACTTTTCGCTATGTGCCGCGGCACAGCCCAAGTGAGCCGCGCCACACTTAGCGGGTTTTATACGTCTGCAGATTTTGGGCCGTTTGGCCGATTTCGACCAACTAATACGGACGCGATTTGTGGAGGTGTGAGCTATAAATAGGGCTTAAGACCCTAATTTAATTATCTTGGAATCATTGAATCTAATACCTTGGAGAGCTTAAGCTTGGAGACGGCAGAAGAGGAGGAAAGGTAAGAATTCAAGGGCGGGCGGGAGTCAAGAACGGAGGAATCCGAACTTCATCTCGTTTGAATTTTATGCTTTCATTTATTTATTCGTATTTTCGCTTTTAGTATGTCGCTAAAGCCCTAATCTAGGGTTTTGATGAAACCTTTGTTTTGACGAATTGATTGAGATTATCCAATTTATTACCTTTTTATTGAGTTTTCCCAATTATGTTTAATGCTTGCAATTATCGGCCAATAGTTGTATTGATTTAATCATTCACTTGAATCGGGAGAGGAGATTTGGAGAGGAACTATTGGTGAGGACCGTTTTATTCTGTGAGATAGGAATATACTCATAGGAACTACGTGGCCTTTAGGAGATTTCATGCTTTTTGCCTATCGACGAGATAATTCACCTAGGGATAGAGTGCGTTAGTCGCCGTTAGATAAATCTATTGACCTCGGGAGAGGCGGTAGAATATATTAGCAATCTCCGCCTTCAATAAATTGGGAAAATTATTTATTACGGATAATCGAGATTAAATTCGGATAAATTAAGGTGGATTCAGAACCCTAGACTTACTCACCATTTGATTTCCTTTAATCCAAGATATTGTTTTCTACTGCTTAGTATTTTAGAAATTCTTTTAGTTATTAATCGCAAAACCCAAATTCGATTGTTCGGATAAAATTGGAATACGAAAACATCGGTAGTTAGAGATTCAATCCTCGTGGGAACGATACTCTACTTATCACTTTATTACTTGTAAACGATGACGTGCACTTGCGTGTAGGAAATATCGCAACAAGTTTTTGGCGCCGTTGCCGGGGATTGAAATTTTTCTAATATCGATTTAAGTATTTCCAGTCTTAATTTGAACGTTTTATTTTTATTTTTGTGTATTTAATTTTGTTTATTCGTTTTTCCTTTCAGGACCTTTCGTTAGTGCATGAGAAGACTCGGTAACGAAGGCCTACTACCTTTGGACACCGAGCTCGAGCGCACTCTAAGAAGGAACAAAAAGGAGAAAAGAGAGTTGCAGACGACAGTCAACATGGCCGAGAATATTGAAATCCAGGGGGAGACAACCAAGTGCGGCAAGTTCAACCGTAACTAGCTCTTAGAGATTATGCCATGCCGCAGTCAACGCTAATTTTTCGGGAATTCGGCGTCCCACTATCCAAGCTAATAACTTTGAGATCAAGCCCGCCATTATTCGGATGGTGCAAAGCGAGCCCATTCTCGTGATCGCCGAAGGACGACCCGAATGCCCACATTGCTTCGTTCCTTGAGATATGAGACACATTTAAAACGAATGGTGTCACCGACGATGCCATCCGATTGAGGCTTTTCCCTTTCTCTTTGAGGGATAAAGCAAAGTTTTGGTTAAATTCCCTACCGCCGGGGTCAATTACAACATGGGAGAGGTTAGCGCAAGCCTTCCTTGCAAAATTTTTCCCACCAGCTAAGACGGCGAGGTTGAGAAACGAGATAACTACTTTTGCCCAGTACGATATGGAAACGCTCCACGAGGCGTGGGAGCGATATAAAGAATTGCTACGAAGATGCCCTCATCACGGCATTCCTGATTGGCTTCAGCTGCATACGTTTTATGGTGGTTTGAGTGCTTCTACACGCACTCTTGTGGATGCGGCCTCCGGTGGGACATTCATGGGAAAATCTATGGCCGAGGCTCACGTGCTTTTGGAAGATAACCGAAGAGAGTAATGGAATTTTCGAGCAATGATCCGATCTCCACCTTGTCAGCTCAAGTCGCCGCTTTGACACAACAGCTCCAGACATTTTCGCACGCACCAGCCCCCGTTACCATCGAAGCATGCAATTGGTGTAACGGATCACACCCGAGCGCGGAATGTCAATTTTGAAATCCTTTCGAGCAACATCAGATGGAGCAAGCTCAAGTCGTAGCCAATGGAAATCGACAAAGCAATTTCTACCCCAGCACTTATAATCAAGGGTGGAGGAATCAACAAAATTTTCCATGGAGAAATGGGCAAGCTATGAAGGCTCCACAACCTCACTTCGTGCAACCACCACAGCAGCACCCTCAATCACCAAAGGTATCTTTGGAAGATGCTCTTGCTCAATTGGCGGCTAACACAAGCCAATTCATGACCCGCACCGAGACGACTCTCCAAAATCATTCGACCTCCATCCGAAATTTAGAAACACAAATGGGGCAGATTGCTAATTTATTGTCTTCTTGGTCCCAAGGTGCAGCCCCCAACGCAGCCGAAGTGAAATCCAAGGAAAATGTGCAAGCGATCGAATTACGAAGCGGAAAGAAGTTGAAAGGGCAGCCTATTAATGACAAAGAGCAGCCGATCGAGCAGAACGAGAAGGAAAAGGATGAGACGCCTAAGCCAAAGGAAGTATCGACTACTCAGCCCACTCCTCAAGTTCCATTCCCACAGCGTTTCCAAAAGCAAAAACTGGACAAGCAGTTTTCAAAATTCCTCGACGTCTTCAAGAAATTGCACATAAACATTCCGTTCGCCGACGCATTGGAACAGATGCCGAGTTACGTCAAGTTCATGAAAGAGATCTTATCCAATAAACGAAAGCTCGAGGAATATGAGACGGTCGCTTTAACGGAAGAGTGCAGCGCTATTTTACAAAAGAAACTCCCACATAAATTGAGAGATCCGGGAAGTTTCACCATTCCTTGCATCATCGAAATTCATCTTTTGAAAGAGCCCTATGCGATCTCGGGGCGATATAAATCTTATGCCCCTTTCGATTTTTAAAAAGTGGAGATTGGGAAGCCAAGCCGACGGCTCTCTACAATTGGCCGATAGATCCATCAAATATCCGAGGGGTGTGATAGAGGACGTTTTAGTCAAAGTGGATAAGTTCATCTTTCCGGCCGATTTCATCGTACTTGATATGGAAGAAGACCAAGATATCCCAATTATTTTGGGAAGACCATTTTTGGCAACAGCCGAGCGTTGATTGATGTGGAAAAGGGAAAGGCGACTTTGCGTGTTCAAGAGGAGCAAGTAACATTCAATATTTTTCGATCCGTAAAATATCCAAGTGACACCGAAAATTGTTTCCAAGTTGACGTCATTGACTCGTGCATGAGTAGAACTTTTCGAGAAAATTATCCACCCGATCCATTGGAATCCGTTTTGATCAAATGCTTCAACCAAATGGAGAGCATGCACCACGTACGACACATGGATGCTTCCCGCCAATTTTTATTCGTAAACCATTCGAGGAGCTAGGAAGTTCACTAACTCGACCGACCCCATCGATTGAAAAACCTCCAAAGTTGGAACTCAAAAAGCTGCCACCTCATTTGAAGTATGCGTTCGGGGCCCGACGACTCCCTTCGATTATTCTTTCGGCCACTTTAGCAGGAGATCAAGAGGCAAAATTATTAAGAGTTTTGAGGGAATACAAATCGCTCTTGGATGGTCTATCGCGGATATTAAGGGAATCAGCCCATCGATTTGCATGCACAAGATCTTGATGGAGGAAGACTACAAACCATCCGTGGAGCATCAACGCTGAATCCTAACATGAAGGAGGTGGTAAAAGTCGAGGTTTTAAAACTCCTCGACGCAGTATGATCTTTCCAATTTACGATAGTAAGTGGGTAAGTCCGGTTCAAGTTGTGTCGAAAAAGGGTGGGATAACAGCTTGTTCAAAACGATAATAATGAATTAATTCCCACCAGATTGTTACGGGGTGGCGTATGTGCATAGATTATAGGAAACTAAATAAGGCCACTAGAAAAGATCATTTTCCCTTGCCTTTTATTGATCGGATGTTAGATAGATTAGCCGACACGATTTCTATTGCTTTCTCGATGGTTATTCGAGGTATAATCATTTACATAGCCCCGAAGACCAAGAGAAAACGACGTTTACATGTCCTTACGGCATTTTCGCTTATAGGCGCATGCCGTTTGATTGTGTAATGCGCCGCGACTTTTCAACGGTGTATGATGGCTATTTTTTCCGACATGGTAGAGCAAAGGTATTGAGATTTTCATGGATGATTTTTCTGTTTTTGGAGATTCTTTTGACATTTGTTTGGAAAATTTGCAGAAGGTCTTGCGAAGATGTGAAGAGACCAATTTAGTCTTGAATTGGGAAAAGTGTCATTTTATGGTGCAGGAGGGCATTGTGCTTGGCCATCGAATATCCTCACATGGAATTGAAGTCGACCGAGCGAAAATTGAGACAATTGAGAAGATGCCTCCACCCACTTCGGTCAAGGGGATTAGGAGTTTTCTGGGACATGCCGGTTTCTATCGCCGATTTATTAAGGACTTTTTAAAGATCACGAAGCCGCTGTGCAATTTACTCATGAAAGATGTCCCATTTACTTTCGACGAGTCTTGTACAGAAAGTTTTGAGTTGCTAAAGAAAGCTCTAAGCACGGCACCGGTGATAGTCGCTCCGGATTGGGACCTTCCGTTCGAACTAATGTGCGATGCTAGCGACTTTGCCATTGGGGCTGTTTTGGGGCAGAGACGAGGGAAGGTGTTTCATGTCATATACTATGCGAGCCGAACACTCGATGACGCCCAAAGAAATTATGCCACAACGGAGAAGGAATTGTTGGCGGTGATCTTTGCATTTGATAAATTTCGGGCTTATCTACTAGGAACGAAAGTGATAGTGTGGACCGATCATTCGGCGATAAAATACCTTTTGGAGAAGAAGGATGCCAAAAGGCTGATTTGGTGGGTGCTACTCCTTCAAGAATTCAACTTGGAGATTCGGGACAAGAAAGGGACAGAAAATGTTATAGCCGATCACCTTTCACGATTAGAGAGTTCCCTCGAGAAGAAATAAAGTCAGCCACAAATTATAGAAACCTTCCCCGACGAGCAGCTCTACAAATTGGATTCAACACATGCGCCTTGGTATGCTGATCTAGTGAACTACTTAGCAAGTAAAACAATTCCGAACGACCTCTCACGTCATCAAAAGAAGAAGCTAATCTCGGACGCTAAGTACTATTTGTGGGACGATCCTTTTCTTTTCAAGCGATGCCCCGATCAAATTATCCGTAGATGCATTCCGGATGAGGAAATCCACAGTGTGCTGAACCATTGCCATGCATCGCCCTACGGTGGACACTTTAGTGGAAATAGAAACGGCTGACAAGGTCTTACTGTCGGGATTTTATTGGCCGTCCTTATTCAAAGATGCTCACTCCTTTGTGTCTACATGTGATCGGTGTCAACGGACAGGAAACATCTCAAGACGACACGAAATGCCGCTGAACACCATACTTGAAGTCGAATTATTTGATGTATGGGGGATCGACTTCATGGGTCCATTTCCCCCATCAAACAAGAATCTCTACATTTTGGTGGCCGTGGATTATGTCTCCAAATGGGTTGAAGCGGTGGCACTACCTACGAATGGGTCCAATGTCGTAATCAAGTTTATTAAACAACATATCTTCTCACGCTTTGGGACTCCACGTGCTATTATAAGTGATGGTGGGTCACACTTCGACAACAAAGTTCTTGATGCGGTTTTGAGAAAGTACGGAGTCACTCATCGTGTTGCCACAGCATACCATCCGCAAACGAGTGGTCAAGTCGAGATATCAAATCGAGAGCTGAAGTGGATTCTAGAAAAGACGGTCAGCTCGTCTCGAAAAGATTGGGCATCTAAACTCGATGATGCACTTTGGGCGTACCGGACTGCGTATAAAACACCTATCGGAATGTCGCCCTACAGATTGGTCTATGGAAAAGGTTGCCATCTACCCGTAGAGATGGAACACCGTGCTTATTGGGCGATAAAGAAACTAAACTTTGATCTAAAATCCGCGGGGGAAAAGCGTTGTTTGCAGCTGAACGAGTTGGAAGAAATTCGCCACAACTCATACGAAAATGCAAAACTTTATAAGGAGCGGACAAAAATTTGGCATGATAAGCACATCACGCAGAGAGAATTTGTCCCGGGTCAAGAGGTGTTGCTATTCAACTCGCGCTTAAAGTTATTTCCCGGGAAATTGCGTTCACGATGGTCGGGACCGTTCACCGTAGTTCAAGTGTTTCCACATGGTGCAGTAGAAGTTCAAAGAGATGGCCGAAAATTCAAAGTTAATGGACAGCGGTTGAAGGCCTACTTGGGAAATCCAATCGACACGCAGAAAACGAGTGTCACCTTATCCACCGCCGGATGAATGCGAGAAAAGTCCGGCTGAAGACTATAAACTTAGCGCTCCTCGGGAGGCAACCCGAGTATTAGTTGTAGATTCTTTGTTGTTTGCTTGCATTTTTTTTTTTTTGAGTCTCTCTTTGTCGTCTTTATTCTTTGATCCATCCTTCCCTCTCGTCTTGATGTTTTCGTGTTAAAATTCTGTGCAGGAATCAGCAAAGGGGAGGAATTCAATGATGGGCCGCGGCACAGTCCAGGTGAGCCGCGGCACACATCAGCTGATGAAAAAGGGCCGATCAAACTGTACCCTGTGCCGCGGCATGATTTTACTGAGCCGCGGCACACCAGGTCGCTGAGCCGCGGCACCCGATAACTGAGCCGCGGCACACTAAATGATCAAAAAACGCCCAGGGAGCCTGTACTTTGTGCCGCGGCACACTAAAGCTGTAATATCCGCAATTTTCGATTTCCGGTAAATTTCTTTTTCGGCTGGAGTCCGTTTTGACGACTCGCTCATGACCGTTTCGTCATTTCGAGAATGATTAATTCTGCACTTTTTGTCATCCAAGTTCGTTTCGGTATCGTTTTGTTGAGTTCCGAGCTTTTTAGCGACTTTTCCGCACTTGAGTTCGATTCCTGCGAATCTCGTCCGAAACTGTTGTTTCGAGTTTCTCGTAATTTCATTTAATGTTATTATTCATGTTGCGAGCTTTGGTTTGGTGTTTCGATCGCGTGTCGTGATTTTCGGACGTTTTGGGCCATTTTCGTAATTTCCCAAAGTTTTGGGTAATTACTTCCGTTGTCGAATTCCAAGCCTTCGGGTGGTCGGAATCGTGTGTTCTTTTAGTGCTCGGATTCGTCTTTGCGAGTACTTCGTAACCGTATCTTCGATTCGTACTCAGGTTCGGGTTTCGGGGTCGTTCGGGCCGTCGGAATTGGTCCCGGCCGAGTCATGGCCGGGCATGCTCGGGCCAGGCGATCTGGCCGAGTAACGACGTTAGTGCTCGGCCGTTACGCACGTAAGGGCGATTACGCACGTAAGGCCCGGCCGTAACGTCGTAGGCGGCGGCGATTTTGGGCGATGACTTCGGTTACGCACGTAACCCTTGGCGGTTACGCACGTAACGGCCGTGATCGGCTATTTAAGGCTGCGGGACGTTTTTTCACCCATTCTCTCACTCTTTCTCTTCTCTTCCGCGGATGGAGGCGTGGGAATCTTGGAGCAATGTTGTTATACATTTAATCCATGAAGATTTGAGGCTCATATCATCAATCATCCCTCCTATAACATCCTCCGATCTACCGAATCAGCCGATTTTCTAGAAATCTAATTTTGGGGATTTTGGGTATTTTGGTTGTTTTCGTCCGATTAATCCGATTTAACTTGGTATTATGATAGATTGATGATTATTAAGATGTATTACATCTTTTCCCTTGTTATTCCATGGTTGGATCGTATCGATTCGTTGTTTTCGTCGAGTTCTTGATCGACGCCTTGAAGGTGTCCGATAAAATGTCATAGAGGGGTTTTCGGGCATTCTACGATTATTCTTCCTCGTATGATCGATGATTTATTGATTATATGTTGTTAGGGTCGAATTCTTGTGGAGAACTCGAGTCGGAACCCTTCCGTTAAATCGTTTTATTCAAGCTTCTCGATCGTGGGTGTATTCTTTTTCTTCGCCGGGGAATCGTAGGTGTTCGAGGTGTCCCGACTGAGCCGTGATTGTAGGAGTGTCCGGTATCGATTATCGAGGCAAGTATCTTGCCCATACATTACGTGTTTTGTGGATATTATGGTTGTTAATCGTCGATATGTGCTAAATAAATATTAATAACCATTTTTCAAAAGAATCGGAATATTTACCATCATGCTTTTGTAAAGGTGACCCATGTGTGTCGGGAATTAATGTTCTTAGATGAATATGTGAGTTTGTGTGATATTAGTTGTGTCGTCTTTGTTGAAATCTTGTGCTTCCTTGTGAATCGCATCATTACTTGGTCGTGAGTATGTGTTGGATGAACTGGCCATTCTAGTAAGATACCTCGACTATATATACTGTGATTGACCTTCGAGGCTTGTGGTTTGCAACTGTGATTTTGGAACGTGTGTGTGTGTTGTTCCTTCCACCCGGAGTGTCCGACGGGATGTCTGGGGGTCGATACTAAGGGGTACGGCCACGGAAGTGGACTTGGGTGCGTGTGTGGATGAACTTCCACCCGGAGTGTCCGACGGGATGTCTGGGGGTCGATACTAAGGGGTACGGCCGCAGAAGTGGTTTCCCACCCGGAGTGTCCGACGGGATGTCTGGGGTCGATACTAAGGGGTACGGCCGCGGGTTACCAGTTGTGGTTTTCATCTTGAGGATGACGTTGATGTTTTCGTTAATTGTGATATTGTCCGGAGTATCACAATGCTTTGTGCTTGGGGTCGAGAGACATTATATATCGAGTCTTGGTGCTTGGCTAGAATGGCATAGGAATAATGTGTTATGTGTAATGTGTCCTTGTAAGTGAATTGAAGTGGATGATCGGGTCGTAGACCCTGTGTTTTGTGACCGGAATGGTTGGGTCGTGGACCCCGTGTTTTGTTAAATGGACATGTATTTTGAAAAATGAACTTTGGGGCTGTGACCCTAAATGGCTTTCGAGGAATTAAGAACATTTTTCAATTTTTGATGTTTTCAAAACTCCTGAGATTTGGAAATGTTTTCAAAATGCTTACTTGCTTCGTTTCTGCTTTCAAGACTTGAACTATTTTTAACTAAATATATCTCAGGAAGTCTTTCGTTATATTCTCGGAATGTGTTGTGTATGGCTCGTATTTGCACGTTATACTTGCACTAGCAAAACAGTGGAGTTTTGCTAACCCCCGCGTAATCGGGGGGTGGATATCTGTATTGTGTCCAGGTACATGCAGGTTTTCGGGAGCAAGACACAGGATCGGCACGAGGGATGATGAAAGACGAATGATACTAATCACACGAAGGCCAGTTTTGGGTTCAGTTAATCGTAGTCCATTGTATTGTCTTTTCCGCTGTCTTATTTTTCGTTGTTGCAAGTATTTTACCCTTGTGTGGGTATGAGTCTGGATGAGTTTATGTATTTTGATTTGTAAGTCTGTGACAAAAGACCAAATCGGTCTATTGGTCCGTTATTTTGATTCGTCGGTATGTAATGTAATGTGTTGTTTGGATGTCTTGCCTGGTGGATCCTCACGGAGAGGGTCTGCGGCGTGTAATATTCCTGGTTTGATCTGGGGGTGTTACATTTATGGTATCAGAGCTTTAGGTTGAGGAAACCTAGGCTGTCGGGTCGAGTTATGTGTTGTTGAGTCTTGTATTGTCAGATTTTGTCTGACTGAGTCGTGTCGCGACGCGTCGTCTGGGATGTCGGCCGTGATTAGTATCAAGGTGCAGCCATCATCTTCGTGCGATCTGTGGATGTAAGTCTCCCTACTACATGTTGTACCACGAGCTATACGAGCCTGTATGATTCTGTGTTATGTAGTATTATTTGAAGGTGTATCGTGAGTAAGTGACATATATTTGTTAATTCCCGTTTTGTGCTAGAATGAAGAATGATATGGCCAAATGTATCCTTGTATGAACTGTTTTGCTTGCAAGAGCAACAACCTTGGAATTTTTAGTTTCGAAGGCTCCCGGGGAGCCACGTAAATTTTTAAAATGTTCTCCAAGGGAGGAAAAAAAAAAAAAAATTTGTTTTTTTGTATGATGACCTCAAGGTCGAAAATTTTTAGACTTCAAACTACCGATATTTCATTCTCATCTCATACTATAAGTTTTCAAAACTCAAGTTTTTAACTCAAATGAGGTCTTCAAAATATACTCAAGACGTGACTCTCGTTTGTAACTTTTCGGTTTCATGAATGTTGGTCAGAAGATGCGTATTGATGATGCTCTCGTTGTTGAGCAAAGGTGCCGCTTTATGATTAAAATAGTGACGTGAATGTTGAGTCCATCGGTATGTATGTGTTGAGATAGTCCTCTTTATTGAGAAGTAAAATTTTTGTTTTTGTAGGATGATTTTCTTTTGATGGTTGCTTGTGAGATGTTATAATTATGTGAATCGATGACATTTAGACTCGTATGTTGTTGCTTATTTGTAACCTTCGAGTCTAGTATTACCTCATATATGTTTGCAATCGTGTTGGTGATTAGAGCAGTTAGCACAGGCTTAATTCGAGCCTAACGCGCGCTAACGTGGCGTGTTTAGCGCACGTTAATCTTTGTTGTAACGCGCACTAATCAACCTGGGCAGAGGTTATGGAACCGCATTATAGCCGTCAGGTCTAACTTTTGCGGCCAATCACCTGTAGTTGTATTCTCTACGTGGTGTCTAGTGATAACAATCACAGCGTGAATGTGTGTTAAGACTTTTCGTATTGCTAGGTGATATTTGATTGTATTTGATGAATTGATCAATTATGTCTGCTGTGTGTGTTCAAAAAATTTCCTGGAAACTTCACAAAGTTTTGACGGTTCGATTCATCGGCGGCTCCGTGTATACTTCGAAAAATTATTTGGAATTGGCAAGCCGGCCTTGGATTCTCAAATAAAACCTCGACGGTATTTGAAAGAGTTGTTTTAAAGTACATGTAGACATTTTGTAAAATATTACCGTCGTTGGTGTTTGTGAAGTGTTGGGAGAATTTTCGAAAATGATTTTTAACGTATTGTTGTATTTTCAAATAATTCGAGTAAATGATTTTCAAAAATCTTTCACACCATAAAAATATTTTATTTCAAAAACCAATGCGATTTTTATTTTCAAAAATATATAGTGAAAGATGAAAAATCTCACTCGATGTAAAATTCAAACTCGGATTTGGAAATGTTAGAGTATGTAAGAATGATTTGATGATCTTGCATGGTTAACTTGTTAGTTGTTAACGGTGATGATGATACGTAGGGGCATGATGACTTCAAATGATTTCAAATGAGATGGTTTAAGTATGTTGTTTACAAGTTGACGAAACAACCCGAGGTACCAAAAGTACTTTTAAAGTTTATTTTAAATACCATACAAATCCAAGGATTTTCAAAAGATTTCCTTTAAAAGGATACCTCGTGGATTTTCTTTTCGAGTTGTTATTGATTACCTTATGTGTTATGTCGTGCTGGGTTGGTACTTTAGTATATTATTTTTGCGAAGTTGCGCCATCGTATCGAGTGAGAATCCGCTTAGTATGTCTAGGGACAGAGGATACGGTCGTGACCGCGGTATAGATTGTCGTGGAGATCAGATATGGGACCAAGAGGATATGGTCGGGAAGGTTGCTATTCCAGCACTTCGTTCTCGTTGTTTAGGTTTCGGGACGAAACCTCTTTTAAAGGAGATATGATGTAATACCCGCATTTTTTCTTTCTTTCTCTTCTGTTTCGTCCAACCGTATCGACTCGACTGTGTTCGTTGATGCTTCTGACCTGGTGTTGTTTCTCACCTTTGTCATTCGAGCGAGTTCTGATATTGTCTCAAATTGACCTATATATTGTTGTGACCTTTCCAAGTTCGGAAAATTAGTCTCGTTTTCGATCTTCCAACCCTTGGGCGGTGGAATTCTGTATTTGTTCAGCGATTGGCTCGCGTTTTGATTGATGTACCGTTGGGTTGGTCAATCGTATTGATTTTCGTCCGTTGTGTTTTGTGATTGTTCGGATAATTGACTTGATTGTATTATCTATTTGATGACGCTTGTCACTTGTTGGTTTTGTTATATCCCTAACGGCGACGTTGTGTTGGTCGTCGTGGAGCGTGTTTTCACGTCGTATATTCCTTTGTGTTGCTTGTAACGTTTCGCCAATGGGCGTAAGTTACGCGTTTCCTTGCGTATCTCGTTGAGTTTTCCGGGCGGGATATTGCTTCTCCCTACTTGTTTTAAGTTTCGGGACGAAACTTCTTTTAAGGAGGGTAGAATGTAATATCCGCAATTTTCGATTTCCGGTAAATTTCTTTTTCGGCCGGAGTCCGTTTTGACGACTCGCTCATGACCGTTTCGTCATTTCGAGAATGATTAATTCTGCACTTTTTGTCATCCAAGTTCGTTTCGGTATCGTTTTGTTGAGTTCCGAGCTTTTTAGCGACTTTTCCGCACTTGAGTTCGATTCCTGCGAATCTCGTCCGAAACTGTTGTTTTGAGTTTCTAGTAATTTCATTTAATGTTATTATTCATGTTGCGAGCTTTGGTTTGGTGTTTCGATCGCGTGTCGTGATTTTCGGACGTTTTGGGCCATTTTCGTAATTTCCCAAAGTTTTGGGTAATTACTTCCGTTGTCGAATTCCAAGCCTTCGGGTGGTCGGAATCGTGTGTTCTTTTAGTGCTCGGATTCGTCTTTGCGAGTACTTCGTAACCGTATCTTCGATTCGTACTCAGGTTCGGGTCGGTCGTCGCCGTCGGAATTGGTCCCGCCGAGTCATGGCCGGCATGCTCGCCAGGCCCTGGCCGAGTAACGACGTTAGTGCTCGGCCGTTACGCACGTAAGGGCCGGTTACGCACGTAAGGCCCTGGCCGGTAACGCACGTAGCCGGCCGGCAGCTTAGAGCGATGACTTGACGCACGTAACCGCTTGGCGATTCACGTAACCCGGCCGGCAATCGGCCTATTTAAGGCTGCGGACGCTTTTTTCACCCATTCTCTCACTCTTTCTCTTCTCTTCCGCGGATGGAGGCGTGGGAATCTTGGAGCAATGTTGTTATACATTTAATCCATGAAGATTTGAGGCTCATATCATCAATCATCCCTCCTATAACATCCTCCGATCTACCGAATCAGCCGATTTTCTAGAAATCTAATTTTGGGGATTTTGGGTATTTTGGTTGTTTTCGTCCGATTAATCCGATTTAACTTGGTATTATGATAGATTGATGATTATTAAGATGTATTACATCTTTTCCCTTGTTATTCCATGGTTGGATCGTATCGATTCGTTGTTTCGCCGAGTTCTTGATCGACGCCTTGAAGGTGTCCGATAAAATGTCATAGAGGGGTTTTCGGGCATTCTACGATTATTCTTCCTCGTATGATCGATGATTTATTGATTATATGTTGTTAGGGTCGAATTCTTGTGGAGAACTCGAGTCGGAACCCTTCCGTTCGTCGTTTTCTTCAAGCTTCTCGATCGTGGGTGTATTCTTTTCCTTCGCCGAGGAATCGTAGGTGTTCGAGGTGTCCCGACTGAGCCGTGATTGTAGGAGTGTCCGTTATCGATTATCGAGGCAAGTATCTTGCCCATACATTACGTGTTTTGTGGATATTATGGTTGTTAATCGTCGATATGTGCTAAATAAATATTAATAACCATTTTTCAAAAGAATCGGAATATTTACCATCATGCTTTTTGTAAAGGTGACCCATGTGTGTCGGGAATTAATGTTCTTAGATGAATATGTGAGTTTGTGTGATATTAGTTGTGTCGTTCGGTGCTGTTGAAATCTTGTGCTTCCTTGTGAATCGCATCATTACTTGGTCGTGAGTATGTGTTGGATGAACTGGCCATTCTAGTAAGGTACCTCGACTATATATACTGTGATTGACCTTCGAGGCTTGTGGTTTGCAACTGTGATTTTGGAACGTGTGTGTGTGTTGTTCCTTCCACCTGGAGTGTCCGACGGGATGTCTGGGGGTCGATACTAAGGGGTACGGCCACGGAAGTGGACTTGGGTGCGTGTGTGGATGAACTTCCACCCGGAGTGTCCGACGGGATGTCTGGGGGTCGATACTAAGGGGTACGGCCGCGGAAGTGGTTTCCCACCCGGAGTGTCCGACGGGATGTCTGGGGGTCGATACTAAGGGGTACGGCCGTGGGTTACCAGTTGTGGTTTTCATCTTGAGGATGACGTTGATGTTTTCGTTAATTGTGATATTGTCCGGAGTATCACAATGCTTTGTGCTTGGGGTCGAGAGACATTATATATCGAGTCTTGGTGCTTGGCTAGAATGGCATAGGAATAATGTGTTATGTGTAATGTGTCCTTGTAAGTGAATTGAAGTGGATGATCGGGTCGTAGACCCTGTGTTTTGTGACCGGAATGGTTGGGTCGTGGACCCCGTGTTTTGTTAAATGGACTTGTATTTTGAAAAATGAACTTTGGGGCTGTGACCCTAAATGGCTTTCGAGGAATTAAGAACATTTTTCAATTTTTGATGTTTTCAAAACTCCTGAGATTTGGAAATGTTTTCAAAATGCTTACTTGCTTCGTTTCTGCTTTCAAGACTTGAACTATTTTTAACTAAATATATCTCGGGAAGTCTTTCGTTATATTCTCGGAATGTGTTGTGTATGGCTCGTATTTGCACTTTATACTTGCACTAGCAAAACAGTGGAGTTTTGCTAACCCCCGCGTAATCGGGGGGTGGATATCTGTATTGTGTCCAGGTACATGCAGGTTTTCGGGAGCAAGACACAGGATCGGCACGAGGGATGATGAAAGACGAATGATACTAATCACACGAAGGCCAGTTTTGGGTTCAGTTAGTCGTAGTCCATTGTATTGTCTTTTCCGCTGTCTTATTTTTCGTTGTTGCAAGTATTTTACCCTTGTGTGGGTATGAGTCTGGATGAGTTTATGTATTTTGATTTGTAAGTCTGTGACAAAAGACCAAATCGGTCTATTGGTCCGTTATTTTGATTCGTCGGTATGTAATGTAATGTGTTGTTTGGATGTCTAGCCTGGTGGATCCTCACGGAGAGGGTCTGCGGCGTGTAATATTCCCGGTTTGATCTGGGGGTGTTACAAAAGCTGAGCCGAGGCACACGAACACACTGAGCCGCGGCACCCGACGAAATATCAAAACGTCCCAGTCCGACTGTACTTTGGGCCGCGGCTCACTTATATTGTGCCGCGGCCCCCGTCGCAAAATAAGAACAGCCAGGTAAGGCTCATTCAGTCGATCGGCCTGCATAGGATACTTCTTCCCTCCCTTCCTTCCTTCCTGCACACGATGAGGTTAGTTGGTTCCATTCTATTAGTCTCCTTCTCAAATTCTCCAGGTAATTTTTGATTTCTAAATCATAAGTGATTATTGATGTGAAAAGATTTGGAGTTTTATACTGTTAGTTGTTCTTCATTGTGGCTTCTAAAATGGAGTTGGAATATGGGGAATTTGTTATTGTGATGGAATTGATGTTTATGAACGAATTGTTGATGATGGTTTTTGTAATTCGGTTATAATCAGGTTATTATTTTTGGGATTTGGAATTAACCATAAAAATTCTTGTTCTTCATTTTAACTTGTGCACACAAGGTGTTTGATAAATTGCAGCAATGAAAAATGGGTAAGCTAGGCATTTTCAAACTTATATGCAATGAATCATGTTGTCACATTATCCCCAACCTCTACATCATGTTCAACTTGAGAGCTCGTACTTAACTTCCTTTTTGATGATGCAAGCTCGTTTATTCACATTCCGCATGATGTAGTCAAGAAGCATGCAAGCTCACCGGACGATGCCGGCACCAGCTCCTGAGCAGACTGGAGGGGAGTACTTGACCTTTTTACTTTTCTTGCATATCATTTTTGTCCATTGAGGTCAATGTACGTCCTAAATTTGGGGGGGGATTTACATTCAGTCTACATTCATTGTTGTACTCTATTTTCTTGCTGTACATTATATTTTGTTGCACTTTTCTTTTCTTTGCGAAAATTTTTTTTAGATAGCCTTGCTTGCCGTAGTTTTTCTTTATTCGTGAATTTTCGTGCTTCTATTTGTGTGATACTGATGTTACGACACTGTCTTTCTCTCTGAAGAAGCGGGCGAGTTCTAGTCGAGTTGTAGTCAGTTATTTCGCTCGCTTAGTATTCAATTAGGTCCGAAATTTTTCGTGATTGTAGAGGTCTTGCGTATAAGAGACGATACATACTTGTTTTTAAATCCCCATCAATACGTTTGGCTACATTTTCCTGATAGTGAGTCGACTGCTTTCTTTAGTCGTGTTGGCACTTAGATGGAGTTTAGAGTCGGCCGCTTTTCCCTAAAAGTCGAGATAAAGTGTTCTATGAAGGGAAGTCTAGTAACCGGGGTATTCGCGTGACCATTGTTTACTCTCGCGTAAAACGACGACCCTGATTAGACTAGTGATTTAGATATTTCACATGTGCCAATGATAGGGAGCCTAGTAACCGGGGGCATTCGCGTGACCCGCTGTTTACCCTCGCGTAAAACGTCAACCTTGATTCGGACATGCGGAAATTATATATTCGAGTTGTTTCTCCGCTGTAGACGGGAACTTAGTAACTAGAAGCATCCATGTGCCCCATGAGTGTCTTTTACGTCAAACGGTTTCCTAATACATGAGAATGGAAGTTCCACCCTAGGATTATCCCGATGAAACATCCCGAGATCCTAACCTAGTGGTCGACTCGAATCAAATTCTTGAGCATATATATATAAGGGAATACTGTCCGAGGGTTTTTTTTGTTATGAGACTCGTGAAAACTTGTGCCTTTAGACTGTGTAACGGGACGAACTAGCTCGTCTATTTTAGCCTTTCATATTGACGGTCGATTTGACTCACGTTTTGTTGATTTTTGAGCTGAGTTTTCTTCATGAACGAGCGATTAGGACTGAACTTGAATACTTTGCGGAATCATTATTCTGAGTGCAGCTCGCTTTTATGACACTCGTGTTATTTAGAGAGAATTACAGGATAGTATTGATTAGGTTGAACACTATGAGTTGCACGATCATTCACGACATTCTTTTATTGACTTTAATTCTTTTTGCTCGAGGACAAGCAAAGGCTTAAGTTTGGGGGTATTTGTTAGGCGTATTTTTATACGCTTATTTATCTTTATTTTGTAGTGTTTTGGAGTGTGAAATCATCTAAATGAGCTTTTAATGCCTTGATTTTGTATGATTGACAGGAAATTGAAGTCCGGGAGCTAAAACGAGGCAAAACGGGCGAAAACGGCAAAACTGGACTATGAGCCGCGGCACAAGGAATCGAGCCGCGACAGAAGACACCACCGAAGGGCGAGTAAGTCAGACTGTGCCGCGGCACGGCCAGTGAGCCGCGGCACGTAAGAATTTATTTACGCCTGTGAATTCGACTTTTCGCTATGTGTCACAGCCCAAGTGAGCCGCGGCACACTTAGCGGGTTTTATACGTCTGCGCGGATTTTGGGCCGTTTGGCCGCCACCAACTAATATGGACGCGATTTGTGGAGGTGCTGAGCTATAAATAGGGCTTAAGACCCTAATTTAATTATCTTGGAATCATTGAATCTAATACCTTGGAGAGCTTAAGCTTGGAGACGGCAGAAGAGGAGGAAAGCAGAAGAATTCAAGGGCAGAAGGCGGGAGCTGAAGAACGGAGGAATCCGAACTTCATCTGCGTTTGAATTTTATGCTTTCGTTTATTTATTCTGTATTCTCAGTTTTTAGTATGTCAGGCTAAAGCCCTAATCTAGGGTTTTGATGAAACCTTTGTTTTGACGAATTGATTGAGATTATCCAATTTATTACCTTTTTATTGAGTTTTCCCAATTATGTTTAATACTTGCAATTATCTGGCCAATAGTTGTATTGATTTAATCATTCACTTCGAATCGGGAGAGGAGATTTTGTGAGGAACTATTGGTGAGGACCGTTTTATTCTGTGAGATAGGAATATACTCATAGGAACTATGTGGCCTTTAGGAGATTTCATGCTTTTTGCCTATCGACGAGATAATTCACCTAGGGATAGAGTGCGTTAGTCGCCGTTAGATAAATCTATTGACCTCGGGAGAGGCGGTAGAATATATTAGCAATCTCCGCCTTCAATAAATTGGGAAAATTATTTATTACGGATAATCGAGATTAAATTCGGATAAATTAAGGTGGATTCAGAACCCTAGACTTATTCACCATTTGATTTCCTTTAATCCAAGATATTGTTTTCTACTGCTTAGTATTTTAGAAATTCTTTTAGTTATTAATCGCAAAACCCAAATTCGATTGTTCGGATAAAATTGGAATACGAAAACATCGGTAGTTAGAGATTCAATCCTCGTGGGAACGATACTCTACTTATCACTTTATTACTTGTAAACGATGACGTGCACTTGCGTGTAGGAAATATCGCAACACAATGCCGCCGTCCGTTTTCTGTCACTAGCCCAGGGAGGACATGTTGCGGACATCACTGCAACAGTCCAAAGAGTGGAAATCTGCATCAATCGCGATCTACTCCAGAGAATCTACAGGCTGCCTGCCGACGGCCTAACCATGGACCAACTTGAGACGTTCGGGTCTCAAGAGCTCATTACCAAGTTTTATGGACTATTTACAGGGTCCAAAGTGGTTGATATGGTGACAACCACTTGTCACAAGAAAAATTTTCTTCTTCATTTTGTTTATCTTCATGACTTTTGCTCCAGGATCATTGAAAACCGAACCGGTGCGTTCGAGATGTGCACGAACTTAAGGTTCAGAATGATGGTAGCTATTTTGACCTGTGAAAAGGTCAATTGGTGCCAAATCATTCTGAAACGTCTTCAAGAAGAGGTGTGCAAACCTGCCACCCAAAAGAAATCCTTTGGTTTAATGCTGAACTACATTCGAATGCGGATCGACGCAATCCGCCGATGCAAAGAAAAATAGCTCGAGGATATACTTAGGAGGTGTCAAACCCACTGCGTATAACCAGAGCACCATGCATTGCAACCACCCGAGAACCAGGCACATGCCTATTTCTGCCAACCCAAGAGATGAAACCGTGAAGGTCCCAGAAATGGTATCTTGAAAGAAGCGAAAGCGATCTCACAACAAGAAACACTCTGCTGGTGAGAAGTCCAAGAAGAGACTCAGGAGGCTCTCAAAAATCAAAGCCAAGCACTCCAAGGATGTCTCGCCCGTGGCGCAACCCACTGATAAAGAACCCCAGGGCCCAACCCCTGTGGAAGAGGTGTCTCCTACTGCATCGACAGTAGATCCCGAGCCTTTGGCGGCTACAACGGATATAGAGACATCTGCCAACGCTCAATACTTTAGCGAGTCGGCTGCCCATCCAAGATGCAGTAATCGCTCTATCTTCCGTTGAAAAGGCACTGAATTGGATGCACACCTATGCCGTCGAAGAAATGACCACTCTTCAACACGAAGTATCTCGAGTTGTCGACGCATTCATTCTTTTTCCAGAAGTTTTCAAGCAAGCCTTGAAGATCATGGAAGATAAACAGGAGCAACTGCTAAAGGAGGAAGCTACAAAGACAAGGATTGCTGAAGCCAAGACCGCTTGTGCAATGATTGAGAACAGCTCTCAACTGCGTGCTCACGACAAATGCATTCAAGAAATGTCGCAGACTCTTTCCTCCCTTGTTGAAAGAATGACCAGCATCGAGACCAAACAGGACGCCGCTCTTGAAATCCTGCAAAGTCTTGATGAAGCCAAAAAGGGGGAAGAGGCACGAGAAGCTGCAAGGAGAATAAGGCTGCAACAAGAAAGGGAATTTGAGGTCGCTGCATAAAGATTACCGCCGAATTGAACAAGCGGCACCTCCATCCCATAGTTTTAAAATTTCGTGCTCCGCACCGTAATTCCATGATCCTAATGTCCCTTGGCAAACTCTTATTCAAAGACCTTCGGAAATTCGTCCACGACCAACCGCAACCCAACCGCCGACGAAGTGAAGCACTTGGAGGAAGAATGAATCGATGAGATATTTTGTCGACTCATCGTGAATCCGCCATCTTCAAAAATTATAAAACGTTAGCGGAAGCGTGGTATAAGTTTACGAAGATGCTAGAAGAAGGTAAACTCCTCTCCAAATCGAAATGAAATCAAAACATAGAAGAGGAGATCGGGTCACCCATCCGTAAGATCGATACTTGCCTTTGATCGTTCATATGAAGGAAGAGCGATTTACCAGGATCGAGGCAATGATTCTCTTCAAAACTGGTGGCGCGGCACCGAGAACGAACCCGGAAAAAGACCATGGAGGCATGCGGATTATAGATAAGGAGATGAAATTTATGTATATTGTTTTTGTTTTTGTAATTTCTATTCGAAACAGCAAACTTTGTACTCAATCATTTTTGAATATCAATAAAATAGTTTGTTTGTCTTGAAAGATTACAACTCGTAATCTACTGTGTTAATCTATGATTACTTAAAATTGTTTGATAGGAATCTCAAGTTAGATAAACTTGATTGAAAAATACGCTGTACGAACTAGTCTACGAACAGTTCATAATTTCAGTTGTAAACTTAGAATACATTGTAAGATTGTGCCTGCGCGCCAATCATAAGGCTTAAGTTGTAATAAATCTCAAACTGTATCGAACGTGCCTGCGAGCAGTTCATTATTGTAGACTAAGTCACTAAGTCAGACCTTTTGACAAAAGACCAAGAAATCTGCCAGAAGTCATCAAAGAAGAATGCTTCATGAAGAAGGTTTTGGCATCATCAAGAAGACTCGAAGAGTTAAGAAAGTTAGTCTTGGCAAATTGTCAAAAAGGGGGAAATTGTTGGGAAAACAAAGACCTCAGATTTAAACAAATGGATACTCGAATCCCTATATCGAATGTTATTTAGAGGTTTTGACATATATGCCAAATACAAGAAAGGAAACAGTATCGAGGCTTTAAGGCTTTATCTCAGATCGAAGACTCCGCCTCGAATCGGATAAGTGAAGCTCACAAGATAAGCAAGAAGTCTTGTAAAAAGACCAAGTATGGAAACTGTCTCGACACCCAAAATACAGTTATCTTCCATACAGTTCACAAGAGGACAAGAAGGAACACAAGTCAAGTCCCGTTAAACAAAGAAGTATTTAAATACTCAAGGATAAAGTATTTAAATACCGCGCCTTCGATCTTCGTAATCCCGCGAAACTGGATCATGTCATATTCCCGTTAAAGGAAATCTTATTCAAACGGATACATCTCAACGGATACTTTCTTCAGAGACTATATATATCCTATGAAGACATTGAAGATCAGTTACCCAAGTAACCTAATACTCAAGCTATCAAAGTTATCATCTGAGCAAACATATCTCCAAAGCATACTGCAATTAAGAACGAAAGAGATATACAGTGCTCAACATCAAGAACAGCCATCATCAGCTCAAGAACTTCAAAGCTGCTGTTCTTACCTGGTTACCTACCTTTTACCTATGTGTAAAAACCGAGCTCTGTGTGAACTCAACAAGTTATTCTGACCTGTGTGGGACGAATAAGGACGAAGCTTTGGAACTGTGTGTGAAGAAGCTAGTCAAGAAGAAAGCTTTAACCAATCTGTGTGAACGGTTGAAAGCGACATTCTTTGTATCAATCTGTGTGAACGATACAAGGATAGGTTTGTTTATAATTACGTAGTTGTGTACGCAGTAATTATAATAAACTTTTCACTCCGGTGTGGAGGACCAGTGGACGTAGAGGGGTTTACCTCGAACCACTTTAATTACTGTGTTATTTACCTTCAGCTTTTACTATTTTAAATTACTGTGATATATTAAGTATACACCAAATACTTCGTTGCTGTATCCACGGCAACTAACTGTATCCAAGACTTCCGCTACGCACTCAGATTTAGATTCCGTACAGTTTGTTGTTTAAACTATTTTCCAAACTGTATCCAGTATACTTAAGTGGCCAACAATTGGTGTGTTTGGTAAACAATTATGTGAATCCTATGAATACGCTTGGTGTTGTTGTCGTGCTTTGATAATATAGATTACTATATTATCTCATTTCGGTGTGTCGTGATTTGATACTCGTATCGTGCTGTGTGTTTGTTGCCTTTGGGTGAATTGTTTGGATATCCTTGGCGAGTTGTGTTATGTGTGTGAATGTGTGTATATGGGCGGGGTCTACGGTGTCACATGACATGTGATCATGTGGTCAGGATGCAAAGTGATTGATCCAACCGTGAGAGCTTCGGGATACCTACGGTGACACATGACGTGCGATCATTTGGTCAGGAGACAACAAGTGATTGATCCAACTGTGAGATGACGTGGCAAGGGATCACGGTGGTGTATGGAACCTGCGGTGACATATGGCATGTGATCATATGGTCAGGAGACAACAAGTAATTGATTCAACCGTGAGATGATGTGGTATGTGTTCACGGTGTTATGTATATGTGCTTTGCTCACCTCGGGAGGGTCCGTCGAGGCCTCGAGAGAATCTATGACTTCACTCTGGATTCACGAGTTGGTATTGTATTTGTGTGACCAAGATTTACGTATCTTGGGTGATTATGTTGTGTTGATTTTATGTCCGTCGAGGACACGTGACGTGGGTTTTGACCCTGTGAATTGTTGTTGGTTTTCTATTTGTGAAATAAAACCTTTGGGCTGTGACCCTTGTTGATTTTGGAAAGAGAGGTAATTGAAAATCCTAAATTGTTTTCCGTTAAAACTCCTGAGGGCATTTCAAACCGTTTTACAAATTGTTCTCTTGATTTGTGATCTTTCGAATTTGGAAGCTTTACCCAAACTCTTGCCTCGGGATGTATTTTCGTTATGTTTGAATCTTTGAGGATTCCTGGTTGTTATTATTCTTGGAATTTGAATGATATGACTCGTATTTTGCACTTTGTACTTGCACTAGCAAAATAGCGGAATTTTGCTAACCCCCGAGGAATCGGGGGGTGGATGTGTGTATTGCATTCAGGTTTTGGGGAGCATAGCACAGGGTCGGCATGAAGGATGATGAAAGATGATCGATACTAATCATATGAGAACCCGTTCGTTGTTGTATTATTTCAGTTGTACGTTATTTCCGCTGCAATATTTTCCCTGTTGTACGGGGGTATTTTGTATTTGACCCCTGCGTGGGCATGTATTGAGATTGAGTTGTATGTTTTTATTGAAAGACCAAATTGGTCTACTGAGTCATTTTAGCCTTAAAGGCATTGTTGAGATGTTCCATGTTGTTACCAGCCTGGTAGATCCTTGAGGAAGGGTTCTACGACGTGTAATATCCCTGAGCGGATTGGGGGTATTACATAAATGGTATCGGAGTTTAGGTTGTGGAAACCTAGGCTGTCGGGTTTAGTTGTATCTGTTGAGTTTTATCTTATCGGATTTTATCTGACTGAGTCGTGTCGCGACGCGTCGTCTGAGTTTGTTGGTCGTGATTAGTATCGTGGGGCGATCATCATCTTCGTGCGACCTGTGGATGTAAGTCTCCCTTCTTTGTTTTGTGCCTCATGTGGCACGAGCCACTTGTATGATTATGCGTTGAGTGATGAAATCTTTATGCAAATTCTTGGTTTCGTGATGCGTTTATGTGACTCTCATATTTCGTTTATATGGGGAGTGTTGTCGCTATTTATGTCCTTTTGACTGTGATATTTGACTGTTTGTTTTTCGGTAAAAGACATGTGTTGTCTTGGTTTTGAACGAGTTGATGTGTGTATTATGATGTATGTAAGTGAATGTCGACACGTGTGAGCTTTGGGCATTCTGGCCTATTGGATTTTTGAAAACCTTGAGTATCTTAGAAAATAAATATTCGAGACGTACTTTTAAATGGATTGTATTTTCGAGGCGCCTACTAGCGCAACTATCTGTTTCAAAATTCTTCTACTTTGAGGACCAAAATATTTTTTAGATATTTCAGTAATTTTGGAAACGCATTTGCTTAGACCCAAGGGTCAAATATTTCTGAAAGTTTTTCACTAAAGAAAAGTGTCCTCATTTTTCACTAAAGATGGTTTTTCAAAGTCTCGATGACGATGTTGTACTACTTTTTGAAAGGTGATACTCAATATCAACCGATATTTCCAAAATTATTTTCAAAAGGTGGTTCTCGTTTTTAAAACCTATCACTTCTTGCTTGTGGTCGGAGAAGGTATGTATGATGTTAGTATTGTCGTTAGGGTGTTAGCCCTCCGAGTTGTGATTGAGTTGGTGGTGTGAGCATTGAGTCGTTCGCCACACATTTGTTGTACTAGCCCTCTGTGAGAGGTGTGTTGTGGTATTTAATGTTTATCGCCTCGTGGTGAATTGCGTGTTGTCGCACATGTGCGAGCTATTAAAGCTTGGGTTCGTACGTTTGTGTACATGTGTGATTGTTTCATGATGTTTTGTGATTGTCTGCTGGTTATCGTTCGGCGATCGGGCCGTTGAGATCGCCGAACGATGCCGTCATTACTGTGATGTTGGTATGTGGTTGCTTTATGATAGTAATTGTAACGCCCCGATTTCGCATATACATTTATTGTGAATTATAGAAATTATATTCAATTTTATTAAATTAATGCCCGAATAATTTATCGTTTAATTCATTATCATGCAAATTCATTTTTTTGTCATTTAATTCATGTCCAGTCATGTATTTCATGTCATGTCATTTCTCGTTTTATTTCATCATGTTTCATATCGTCATTTCTAGGCCCGAGTCAAATTTTAAACAATATTAGTTGTTAAAAGATTTTACAAGATAAATAATAATATTATTTATTATTTATTATTACTATTATTGTTATTAATATTATTATTATTATTATTTAATATTCAGCTTAACATTTGAAGAAATTGAAGAAAACGTTTTTTTTTGTTTTCTTCCTATACTCAAACTTTTCCAATTCCTTCCCAACTTTTCAAATCAATGCATTTAACCCAAAATATTAACCAAATTAAGACACACTCATTTGGGTCTTTTCTAATTCTTCTTACAGTATAAATACACAACTATACAGTAGAATAATAATACACATAATACACCAAAATACACAAACATATTTTGTTGTTTCTCTCCTTCCCGCAGCGTCGGGCCACCAATCTAAAAGGTAAAATTCTTCATCTTTCTTTTGTTCTCCTGCAATTTCAACCCCAACCATGAACTGATATTCAAAGTAGCCAAGATAATTCAATTTCAGTACAAAGATAAAACTCAAATCAAATTTAGGAATCAAACCCAGATCGAATCTACCCGGTTCAATTCCTACCTGAACCCCACGGTCAGAAAATGAGGAAATGTGGGGGATTTGTCATTCCGCCCCTTCACCTTCACGGGCCCTGAGAATCGGACTCACGGCGGAGCTCCATCAAACCAAAACCCGGCCGAGCCCGAATCCAAAAACTCGAATCCTCCATCAGAAGATATTTTCGCCAAACCCTTCTTCCCCGTCCGCTTCCACATGAAACCTCCATCTCAAATATGTCCGACTTGTGCGCCGCCCATGAGCCAGACTCGAGCTCCGGCGAGAGCCAAGCCGTGGCCGAATCCCAATCGCGATTTTGACCACCCCAACACAAACCAGATCGCGTCCCTTAACCAAACTCAGTTGCAACGATCCCTCACCCCCAGCCGCGGCAGCCAACATCATCGTTGCAACGATCCCTCACCCCCAGCCGCGTTCTTCTCCCAATGTGTGAGTGTGTGTTTTATGAGAGGGAGAACAGTGAAAATCGGAGGATAAAGGCTGAAGCCTTTTGTTTAATCTCTGTTGCTTTTTTTAGACTGTGTGTTTGTGTGTGAATCGAGGGAGAGGAGAGAGAACGATTTTTTTGTGGATTCAGTAGAGAGAGAGATAGTTGACCGATTGGGACTGTGAGGGAAGAAGATAATTTCGGCCGACATGGGTGTTAATAGGGTATTTATACCCCAAACTTCCTGGGGTTATTCAATTGAGTCCCCTTTGTTTCCAGACCTTTCGATTCAACCCCAAATCAACTCTTCAGTTTATTCAATTTCAGTCCTTCAAATGTTTAATTTTTCAGTGTTACCCTAATTAGCTTTTCAATAATCAATTCCAGCCCTATTTTGGCACAAGCTATTAAAATATTGGTTGTATCCATTAATATTAATAATTAAATTTTAATCTATGACTCGTATTTTATTCCCAGTTATTATATATTTATAAATTATAATAATAGTGATTATTATTATTATTAATTGTAGATAATAACAAGAATTTACGGACCTAGAATTGTCGAGTCAAGCATTTCATCACATTCAAGTTCAGAACTGCAATTTTATCCAGGTGTGGGGATTTATTACGCTTTTGTTTATTTTAATTGCTTTATATATTGTCTCGTATGTGCACGTGAAATCAGTCAGAAGCACTTAAATGTGCAATCAGTCAGAAGCACTTAAATGTGCAACCAGTCAGAAGCACTTGAATGTGAAAGTCAGTCAGAAGCACTTAATTGTGCATAAAGCCTTCGGGCTAGCCGACGGGCTTCAGAATTTATCAGTCATGTTGTTTATACTTGCTAGTATATTTAGTAATTGTGTACTCTCCACACTGAGCGAGTTGGAAGCTCACTCCACTATTTACCCCCTTTTCAGGTAGAGGAGCTCGATGTGGCATGCGTATGAGTGTGGGATGATCAAGCTTCATGAGTTGTTATTTATTTATTTACTATTATTTTCCTAAGCTACGCTTTATGAACAATTGTTCCATTTGTTTTATTTTTAAAGTCAAATTATGTTTTTATTTAATGGTGATTTGGGATTATTACTTGCGATTATTAAGTTTATTTTTTTTCTTAAAAATGTATTTCCGCTGCAAAAATTTTATTTACTCTTCTTAAAATTAGAAGAATTATATTTTAGAAAAGTAGTCGCTACATAAGTGGTATCAGAGCGGGTCTACGGTTCTGTAGACTCGTTGAAATGTTTTCTTTTTCAAAACTAAAATTTTATTTCGCAAGTAGTCAAATATTTTTAGCAATTATGATCATCCTACTCTGTCGCTCCATGTCGACTCCAAGGTACACTAAGTTATTATTATTCATTATGTGATGAATGCAGTTTACCAGATCAACCGTGATTCATGCATTAAAGATGCATCATCTTCATTATATTTTGTACATAAGAATTTTATGATAAAGTATTTGGGCATGAAATTGTTTTCTTATAAATTCATAAGTATATGTGTGACATGCGTAAATCATCATTGCTAGAGACGCAATATAACTCTCCATTTTATTTTCTCCCTGTCGTTGGGTAAGTACTGAAGGGTCGTTGCGTGTGGTATGCCTTAGGATAATGGCAACTCGTGGACGTGGACGCCTAGCTAACCGAGGTGCAGATAATCTCGGTGGTCAGAATGCCAACCTTGGTGCTGGTGGTGGTGGTGACGGAGGTCAGGATAACCACAACAATAACGTGTCAGCTCCTACTCAGGCACAAGTTGTGCAATAGTTCCGGCGTTTCACCCCACCAACATTCAACGGTCGAGAAGGACCAGCTTTTGTTGATGAATGGTTCATGTCGCTCGAGCGCACCTTTGAGCTCATTGGGTGTACTGATGCGCAAAGAATTCTTTGTGGCCAATATCAAATGGTGGAGGATGCTGGACGCTGGTGGATAAGCTATTGGCGTTTGAGGCCGGCGGCCGAGCGTGCTGCATTGACTTGGGATCGATTCAAGGAAATAGTGATGGAACAGTACTACCCACAACATTACCGAGAGAAGATGGAGAGAGAGTTTTGGAATCTCGAACAAGGAGGGATGACGGTTGAAGAATATGAGAGGAAATTCAACCAAATCAGCTTCTTTGTGGAGCACATGGTGGATACAGACCGGAAGAGGGCCCTTAAGTTTCGGAGTGGTTTGCGTCCGAGTATTCGTCACATCGTGGCTGGTCATGGGGTGTTACCATATATCGAGACAGTGTTTCGAGCTCAAGAGGTTGAGGCTAGCCATAATCTGGATCAACAATAGTCAACTAAGCCTAATGTCGGTAAGAGGCATTGGAATGGGAACCAAAATAAGGTTGTTGCTTCTAATAAACAGAAGAAGGTAGATGAGAAATCTGGACCGTGTGCACCGATCACTAGGCCTGCATGCCCAAAGTGTGGTAAAAATCATGGCGGAGAGTGCTTGTATGGAAAAGGCGTCTGCTATAGATGCAAGGAGTCAGGACATTCATCTTCGAACTGTCATCTCCAAAGGGCCAAAGGTCAAGGTTCTGGGGGAAAAGCTCGCATTTATACTTTGACCCAAAGGGACGCAGATGAGAATCCCTGCACGGTGTCAGGTATGCTTATGATCTCTAATGTGCCCGCTTTCGCTTTATTTGACACTGGTGCCACACATACTTTTATGCCTACAAAGTTTTATCATTCCATTGGTCATAAAAGCGTTAGAACTGTTGAGTCTCTCGAGGTTAGCTTACCGTCAGGAAATACGATCCTCACTAATACAATGATTGACGAGAATATTGAGATAGGAGGTAGAGAGTTTGATGCTAGCCTGTATTTAATTAGCTCGATGGATTTTGACGTGATCCTTGGTATGGACTGGCTCGATAGACATGATGCCGATATAAGGTGCCGTGAGAAGAAGGTGACATTGAGGTGTTCTGAAGGCGAGTCGATCACCTTTTATGGTACTAAGAGTAGGACGGTACCCAGAGTAATCACAGCCATGAAAGCACTAAGAAGCCTAAGGAAGGAGCAATGTCAGGGTTACTTGGTGAGTTTGGTCGACACTCGTACTAATGAGGTGTCCCCTACAGACGTACCTATAGTACGGGAGTTTTTGGATGTGTTTCCAGAAGATTTGCCGGGAGTCCCACCCGACCGGCAAGTGGAGTTTAGTATTGATTTAGTTCCTCGGGCGGCCCCAACGTCCAAAGCGCCATATAGAATGGCTCCGAGGGAACTTCAAGAATTGAAGGTCCAAATTCAAGAGCTGTTGGAGCTCGGATTTGTTCGTCCTAGTGTGTCACCATGGGGTGCACCAGTAATATTTGTAAGAAAGAACGATGGGTCACTTCGGATGTGTATAGATTACAGAGAGTTGAATCGACTCACGGTGAAGAACAAGTACCCACTACCGAGAATCGAGGATCTATTCGATCAGTTGAGAGGAGATGGAACCTTTTCGAAGATCGATTTGCGGTCGGGATACCACCAACTGAAGATTAGGGAGTGTGACATTCCCAAGACGGCCTTCAGGACCCATTATGGACATTTTGAATTTGTAGTGATGCCATTTGGTCTGAGTAATGCACCTGCAGTATTTATGGATTTTATGAACAGGGTGTTCCAACCTTACTTGGATAAGTTCGTGATCGTCTTCATAGATGACATCTTGGTGTATTCTAAGGATAAGGAACAACACCAAGAGCATTTGAGGATTACCTTAGAGACACTTCGCAAGGAGAAGTTGTATGCCAAGTTCAAGAAATGTGAGTTTTGGTTAAACAGAGTTGGATTCCTTGGACATGTGGTGACTTCTAAAGGAATTGAGGTAGATCCCGACAAGGTTTTAGCAGTGAGTAGTTGGGGAGTACCCAAGAATGCGAGCGAAGTTCGCAGCTTTCTGGGCCTAGCTGGCTATTATAGGAGATTTATCGAAGGATTTTCGAAAATCGCCACTCCTATGACCCAGTTAACAAGGAAAGGCGTGAGGTTTGAATGGAACGGCAAGTGCGAGGAAAGTTTTCAAGAGTTGAAAAGGAGACTAACCTCGGCACCAGTATTAACAATTCCTGATCCGAAGGAAGACTTTGTTATTTATAGTGATGCCTCAAAGCAGGGGTTGGGTTGTGTTCTGATGCAACATGGTAAAGTAGTAGCTTATTCATCGAGACAGATTAAACCACATGAGTTGAACTATCCAACGCATGATCTGGAGTTGGCTGCTGTAGTACATGCGCTGAAGATTTGGCGTCACTATCTCTACGGAGGGAAGTGTGAGATATACACGGACCATAAAAGTTTGAAGTATCTTTTCACACAGAAGGATCTTAACATGAGACAAAGGAGATGGTTAGAATTGGTGAAGGACTATGATTGTACCATCCATTACCATCCGGGTAAGGCGAATGTAGTAGCTGATGCCTTGAGTCGGAAGACTAGAGGCGAGTTAGCTTGCTTGACCGATCAGGAGAGTTTGATTAAGGAATTCTCCCAGTTGAGGATTGAGGTAGTTGAGTCTTCAAAATGTTCGAAAGCAATCTTATCATCTTTGGTCTTGCAACCAAACTTGAGAGATAAGATTAAGGAGGCTCAACCACGTGATAAGTTCTTGTGTAAGATGAAAGATCGAGCACAAGATGGGAGTATTGAGAAATTTGTCATTACCGCAGACGACGTTTTGACTTACGATGGGAGGTTGTGTGTTCCTAAGGACCCATCCCTTAGGAAACAAATTCTTGAAGAAGCTCACAATGCACCATACTCCGCTCACCCGGGAGGTACAAAGATGTACCACGACCTGAAGAAGTTCTTTTGGTGGAGAGGAATGAAACGGGACATTGGTGTATTTGTGGAAAGGTGTATGATATGTCAGTAGGTAAAGGCAGAACACCAACGGCCAGGAGGTTTACTTCAACCGTTGGAAATTCCAGAATGGAAATGGGAGCATATCACAATGGATTTTGTAGTTGGTCTGCCACGAACCGTGAGGAAGAACGATGCTATCTGGGTGATAGTAGATCGTTTGACAAAGTCATCTCATTTTCTACCTGTGAGGATGACTTACAGTATGGAACAATATGCGAAGATTTATATTCGGGAGATTGTGAGGTTACATGGTGTTCCAGTGTCAATCGTATCGGATAGAGATCCGCGATTTACGTCAAAATTTTGGAAGAGTCTTCAGAGTGCATTGGGGACTAAGTTGAATTTCAGTACTGCATATCATCCGCAAACCGAAGGTCAATCTGAGCGGACTATCAAGACACTTGAAGATTTGTTGAGGGCGTGTGTTCTTGATACTGGTGAGAATTGGGAGAATATTTTGCCGTTAGTAGAGTTTGCTTATAACAATAGTTACCAAGCAACTATACAAATGGCCCCGTACGAGGCTCTCTACGGAAGGAAATGTCGACGCCTCTTTATTGGAGTGAGGTTGGAGAAGGAAAGATTTTGGGTCCAGAATTGATCGAGCAGACTGTAGAAAAGATAGTCGAGATCAGAAGTAGGATTAAGACCGCCCAGGATCGACAGAAGTCTTACGCTGATAAACGAAGGAAAGATATACAATTTGAGATTGGAGAGAAGGTGTTCCTGAAGGTAGCGCCGATGAAAGGAGTAATACGATTCGGTAAAAAGGGAAAGCTACAGCCACGTTATATCGGACCTTTTGAGATTTTGGGTCGCGTTGGTGATCTTGCTTATAGTTTGGCATTGCCGTTAGAGTTATCGGGAGTGCACAATGTCTTTCACGTCTCGATGCTGAGAAAGTACATACATGATCCTGGTCACATATGCAATTTCCAAGAGTTGCATGTAGCCAAGAACCTGACTTATGAGGAGGTACCTACAGCTATTTTGGAGCGAAGGGTACACCAGTTACGAAACAAATAGGTTAAATTGGTGAAAGTTCAGTGGAGTCGTCATGGACCAAATGAGGCAACTTGGGAACGTGAAGAGGAGATCCGTTCTAAGTACCCAACATTCATTTTTCAAGGTACGAAACTTAATTTTCGAGGACGAAAATTTGTTAAAGGGGGGTAGGTTGTAACGCCCCGATTTCGCATATACATTTATTGTGAATTATAGAAATTATATTCAATTTTATTAAATTAATGCCCGAATAATTTATCATTTAATTCATTATCATGCAAATTCATTTTTTTGTCATTTAATTCATGTCCAGTCATGTATTTCATGTCATGTCATTTCTTGTTTTATTTCATCATGTTTCATATCGTCATTTCTAGGCCCGAGTCAAATTTTAAACAATATTAGTTGTTAAAAGAATTTACAAGATAAATAATAATATTGTTTATTATTTATTATTACTATTATTGTTATTAATATTATTATTATTATTATTTAATATTCAGCTTAACATTTGAAGAAATTGAAGAAAACGTTTTTTTTTTTTTGTTTTCTTCCTATACTCAAACTTTTCCAATTCCTTCCCAACTTTTCAAATCAATGCATTTAACCCAAAATATTAACCAAATTAAGACACACTCATTTGGGTCTTTTATAATTCTTCTTACAGTATAAATACACAATTATACAGTAGAATAATAATACACATAATACACCATAATACACAAACATAATTTGCTGTTTCTCTCCTTCCCGCAGCGGTTTACCAATCTAAAAGGTAAAATTCTTCATTTTTCTTTTGTTCTCCTGCAATTTCAACCCCAACCATGAACTGATATTCAAAGTAGCCAAGATAATTCAATTTCAGTACAAAGATAAAACTCAAATCAAATTTAGGAATCAAACCCAGATCGAATCTACCCGGTTCAATTCCTACCTGAACCCCACGGTCAGAAAATGAGGAAAGGTGGGGGATTTGTCATTCCGCCCCTTCACCTTTACGGGCCCTGAGAATCGGACTCGCGGCGGAGCTCCATCAAACCAAAACCGGGCCGAGCCCGAATCCAAAAACTCGAATCCTCCATCAGAAGCTATTTTCGCCAAACCCTTCTTCCCCATCCGCTTCCACATGAAACCTCCATCTCAAATCTGTCCGACTTGTGCGCCGTCCATGAGCCAGACTCGAGCTCCGGCGAGAGCCAAGTTGTGGCCGAATCCCAATCGCGATTTTGACCACCCCAACACAAACCAGATCGCATCCCTTAACCGAACTCAGTTGCAACGATCCCTCACCCCTAGCCGCGGCAGCCAACATCATCGTTGCAACGATCCCTCACCCCCAGCCGCGTTCTTCTCCCAATGTGTGAGTGTGTGTTTTATGAGAGGGAGAACACTGAAAATCGGAGGATAAAGGCCGAAGCCTTTTGTTTAATCTCTGTTGCTTTTTTTTTAGACTGTGTGTTTGTGTGTGAATCGAGGGAGAGAGAGAGAGCGATTTTTTTGTGGATTCAGTAGAGAGAGAGATAGTTGACCGATTGGGACTGTGAGGGAAGAAGATAATTTCGGCCGACATGGGTGTTAATAGGGTATTTATACCCCAAACTTCCTGGGGTTATTCAATTGAGTCCCCTTTGTTTCCAGACCTTTCGATTCAACCCCAAATCAACTCTTCAGTTTATTCAATTTCAGTCCTTCAAATGTTTAATTTTTCAGTGTTACCCTAATTAGCTTTTCAATAATCAATTCCAGCCCTATTTTGGCACAAGCTATTAAAATATTGATTGTATCCATTAATATTAATAATTAAATTTTAATCTATGACTCGTATTTTATTCCCAGTTATTATATATTTATAAATTATAATAATAGTGATTATTATTATTATTAATTGTAGATAATAACAAGAATTTACGGGCCTAGAATTGTCGAGTCAAGCATTTCATCACATTCAAGTTCAGAACTGTAATTTTATCCAGGTGTGGGGATTTATTACGCTTTTGTTTATTTTAATTGCTTTATATATTTTCTCGTATGTGCACGTGAAATCGATCGAAGCACTTAAATGTGCAATCGATGAAGCACTTAAATGTGCAACTAAATAAGCACTTGAATGTGCAAATCGATCGAAGCACTTAATTGTGCATAAAGCCTTCTGCCAGCCGACGGCTTAATTTATCAGTCATGTTGTTTATACTTGCTAGTATATTTAGTAATTAACGTAGACATATTGCGTACTCTCCACACTGAGCGAGTTGGAAGCTCACCCCACTATTGACCCCATTTTCAGGTTGAGGAGCTCGATGTGGCATGCGTATGAGTGTGGGATGATCAAGCTTCATGAGTTGTTATTTATTTATTTACTATTATTTTCCTAAGCTACGCTTTATGAACAATTGTTCCATTTGTTTTATTTTTAAAGTCAAATTATGTTTTTATTTAATGGTGACTTGGGATTATTACTTGCGATTATTAAGTTTATTTTTTTTCTTAAAAATGTATTTCCGCTGCAAAATTTTTATTTACTCTTCTTAAAATTAGAAGAATTATATTTTAGAAAAGTAGTCGCTACAGTAATCATTGTATGCGTTGCATGTTATGATTTTCTGTTGTGCTGAGTGGTTGCTCATTCAGTATGCCGAGGGGCAGAGGTCGTGGTCGTGGCGACCGGATGCGTGATCGGGATCATGCTGCCGGTGATGGTGTTGGTATCCGGGTTACTACTATTCTGCAGTAGGTAGCTGCACAGATGAATCAGTTTACTCAAGCAGTTCAACGTAATACAGATGTGACCCAGAACATTGGTGAAAATCAGTGGCTTCGAGAAGAGGTTCGAATGAATCCCCCTCGTTTTGCTGGTGCCGCAGATGCATTGGGTTGTGATGGTTGGCTTGTCCAGTTGGAAAATATATTCGAGGTAGTTGATTGTCCAGAAGAACGTAAGGTACCGGTAGCTCAGTATCTTCTCGACAAGGATGTCGTTAACTGGTGGGAGGCTGTTAATCCTCGAGATCGTGTTGTCACATGGGCAGAGTTCCAGAGAATCATGAGAGATGAGTTTTGTCCGGAGCCGATCAGAAATCATAGGATCAATGAATTCTTTTCGGTGAAACCGCAAGATGTATCGCTGTCTCAAGCTATTATTGATTTTAGCAAATAGCTCAGCTATGTGCAGGATCGGGTAAAGACAGAAGAATATAAGATCTGTCATTTTAGTAGGATAATTAAGCCGGAGATTCATCAGTACATGGCGGGTCTCACCTGTACTTCGTTGAGAGAGTATCAGAATAGGGCGTTAGCCTACGAGCTATCCATATCATCGACTGAGCATATGTCAGAATCGAAGAAATAGAAGACGGTTGGGAACTTTTCAGGAAATCAGGGGAGTGGGCCCCCCGAGGATGGGACTTCGTATCGTCATCCCAAGATGGTTCCTCGATCGCGTGATCAGAGGAGTAGTACCCCTGCAGTGGGTAACGTGAGCAGCTCGAAGATATGTTATAACTGTAGTCGAGTGGGCCATACCACGAAGAATTATCGTTCATCGTTAGTCAGCTATTTCGAGTGTGGCCAGGCGGGTCACCGAGCCGTGCATTGCGAGTCGGTAGCTGAGAGATTTGGGGATCGAGGTTGCGTCCCTGCTCCGAAAGGACACGGAGATGCCTAGTGTGGTTTTTGAGGATTTCGGCGTAGTCCGAATTGTTTATGATTGTCCTTGTGGATCGTTTTGTGTTTATTTTATGTTTTCTTGACTGTGCATGTTTTCTTATGTTGGTACCTCTTGCTTTGTGATTGTTCGGATAATTCACTTGATTGTACTATCTATTCGATGACGCTTGTCACTTGTTGGTTTTATTATGTCTCTGCCTGTAGCGTTGTGATGGTCGTCATGGAGCGTGTTTTCACACCGTATGTTTCCTCGCGTTGCTTGTAACGTTTTGCCGTTGGGTGCGAGTTTCCGGTTCTTGTGTATCTCATTGAGTGTTTCCTGGTGGGATTTTTCTCCTCCCTACTTATTTTAAATTTCGAGACAAAACTTCTTTTAAGGAGGGTAGTATGTAATATGTGCAATTTCGATTTTCGGTAATTTTCTTTTTTCGGTGGGAGTCCGTTTTGACAACACGCTTGTAACTGTTTCGTCATTCTGAGAATGATTAATTCTGCACTTTTAGACATCCGAGTTCATTTTGGTGTCGTTTTGTTGAGTTCCGTGTTCTTAAGCGACTTTTCCGCGCTTAAGTTCGATTCTTGCGAATCTCGTTACTGTTGTTTTCGGTTTCTTGTAAGTTCATTCAACGTTGTTATACGTGTTGTGAGCTTCGGTTCGGTTATTCGTTGCCGTATCGTAATTTTCAGACATTTGGGGCTGTTTTGTAATTTCCCAAAGTTGTGGGTATCCATCGTCATACCCATCTCTGAGATGTGATGTTGCTGTCTCTCTGAGTCGTTAGTGTACGCTACGCTTTGTGGCTAGCGCGCGCTAAGGTGTTGTAGTTAGCGCACGCTAAGTATTGTAGTTAGCGCGCGCTAACGGGTGGTGCAGAAACAGTCTAGAGGCTACTGGACTGGGTTAGAACGTTGGTTAGAACATGTTATTTAGTAACATAGCGCGCACTAGGGTGCATTGGTAGTGCACGCTAGGGTGAGGGTAGCGCACACTACCTGGTAGTTAAGGGCAGTCCAGGAGCTACTGGACTGGGTCTGAAGGTCTCGTTAGCACACGCTAACACTTGTTGTTAGCGCACGCTAACAGTGTATTTTTGGTCAGGAGTTTTGTTCGGTGCCGCGATAGCGCACGCTAACCTTAATGATTAGCGCACGCTAATTTGTGTCCAGTATAAATACTGGACACCAGTCTAGAATCTGCATTTTTCTTCATTTATTTTTCTTCCTCTGCGAGTTTGAGACGTGGCGACTAGGGTTCGCGATCTGGGCTGATTTTCTTCCATCCAAAGGTGTTTTGGAGTATCCTAGGTGATTATAACATCATCTAATCCATTGTTCTTCGCCAAATCAAGGTATTTTTCTTGAATCCCTAGAGTTGACTTTTTGGGAGTTTTGTTCTTGATTTCGTTTTCCATCCGATTTTGATAAACCGATTGTTGTTTAATGATGTTGTTAAACATATCCTATGGATTGTATATCCATATTTCGGTTTGGATTTCCATTTTCGTGTTTCATCGGGACGGGTTGCGTTCTTAACCGTTTTGGGGGAAACCCTTGAACTTTGGTCGTTTGTTCCTTTAATTCGGCGGCTTTGGGTCGTACCTTGGAATTCATTTTCATTGTTGTTGTTGTCGTTCGTAGCTTATTGTCGCGGGTTGTCGTTCGGAGGAGTCGGCGGGTTCGTAGTCGGTTCGTGCCAACCTACCTCAGTCGATTCTCCGCGTTTGTGATTATTCGAGGCAAGTACCTTGTTCATACTTTTCTTGTTTCGTGGATATGATGATCGGTGATCGTCTAAATGTGTTTTTTTGGTTGTTTGAAAAGAACTCTCAAGAGATTCGGTTAGCCTCGTTAAAGGCTCTCTTTCAAGACCGTGTGTATTTTGTGATTGGCGTGTTTGGTAAACAATTATGTGAATCCTATGAATACGCTTGGTGTTGTTGTCGTGCTTTGATAATATAGATTCCTATATTATCTCATTTCGGTGTGTTGTGATTTGATACTCGTGTCGTGTTGTGTGTTTGTTGCCTTTGGGTGAATTGTTTGGATATCCTTGGCGAGTTGTGTTATGTGTGTGAATGTGTGTATATGGGCGGGGTCTATGGTGACACATGTGATCATGTGGTCAGGATGCAACAAGTGATTGATCCAACCGTGAGAGCCTCGGGATACCTACGGTGACACATGACGTGCGATCATGTGGTCAGGAGACAACAAGTGATTGATCTAACCGTGAGATGACGTGGCAAGTGATCACGGTGGTGTATGGAACCTGCGGTGACATATGGCATGTGATCATATGGTCAGGAGACAACAAGTGATTGATCCAACCGTGAGATGATGTGGCATGTGTTCACGGTGTTATGTATATGTGCTTTGATCACCTCGGGAGGGTCCGTCGAGGCCTCGAGGGAATCTATGACTTCACTCTGGATTCACGAGTTGGTGTTGTATTTGTGTGACCAAGATTTGCGTATCTTGGGTGATTATGTTGTGTTGATTTTATGTCTGTCGAGGACACGTGACGTGGGTTCTGACCCTGTGAATTGTTGTTGGTTTTCTATTTGTGAAAATAAAACCTTTGGGCTGTGACCCCTGTTGATTTTGGAAAGAGAGGGAATTGAATATCCTAAATTATTTTCCGTTAAAACTCCCGAGGGCATTTCAAACCGTTTTACAAATTGTTCTCTTGATTTGTGATCTTTCGAATTTGGAAGCTTTACCCAAACTCTTGCCTCGGGAAGTATTTTCGTTATGTTTGAATCTTTGAGGATTCCTGGTTGTTATTATTCTTGGAATTTGAATTGTATGACTCGTATTTTGCACTTTGTACTTGCACTAGCAAAATAGTGGAATTTTGCTAACCCCCAAGGAATCGGGGGTGGATGTCTGTATTGCATTCAGGTTTTAAGGAGCATAGCACAGGGTCGGCATGAAGGATGATGAAAGATGATCGATGCTAATCACATGAGGACCCGTTCGTTGTTGTATTGTTTCAGTTGTACGTTATTTCCGCTGCAATATTTTCCCCATTGTACGAGAGTATTTTGTATTTGACTCCTGCGTGGGCATGTATTGAGATTGAGTTGTATGTTTTTATTGAAAGACCAAATCGGTCTACTGAGTCATTTTAGCCTTAAAGGCATTGTTGTGATGTTCTATGTTGTTACCAGCCTGGTAGATCCTTGAGGAAGGGTTCTACGGCGTGTAATATCCCTGAGTGGATTGGGGGTGTTACAGGCAGTCCTCTACTCCGGTGAGGAGGGCTGAGAGTTTATTGGTTGTAGGGGGGAGGAGGAGAGGCAGACCGAGGAGGACGTGGGAGGAGCAGTTGAGATTAGATTTGAATGCCCTAAACTTATTCGAGACTATGACTGTTGATAGGTGCTCTTGGAGGCGCCAGATCAGAGTTGTGGACTCTTTTTTTGGGAGCAGTTCGGTAGTAAAGAGTCTCGGGATTGGGTTGTCTCGATTAGCTTTGACCTCGAGCATTGTATTTTTATTTTTATTTTTTTTATATTTTATCTTACTGCATTTTGCATGTGGTGTATTTTTGACAGGGAGCTGTGCGCGGAGTCAACCCCTCTTCTGTTAGAGCGGAGTTCATCGGGAGTGAAGTATCCAAATTCCTCTTAGGTAAGTCCCATGTGGATTAAGTCATGGGCTCAGGTATGGTATTAGCTTTTTCGAATCATATGCTTCCCTTTATATATATCACTCAATATTTTGCTGTTCACTAAGCTCGGGGTCTTCACGGAAACAGTCTCCCTACCGTAATAAGTAGGGGCATGGTCTGCGTACATCTTACCCTCCCCAGACCCTGCTCTGAGTGGGATATACTGGGTATGTTTGGTTTGTTTGGTTTGATTTGGTTTACTCAAATCTTAACCTTTTAGTTTTTTATATAGTTACTTAATTAATGATTAACTTTACATTTTATATTTCATAATTAAGGAATTTTGGAAAGAATAACTATAATGTTAAATATGCAACATTCAAATATATATATATATATATATTTAATAAATTTATAAGAAATATACAATAATATCATCAAATCCATACATACATTCAAACTTTCAACTATGCATAAAGAACTATTTCAAGTCATCCAATTACAGAATTAGCGCGACAAAAATTATATATTTATTAAGTATGTAACAATTACGAAATTGAGTAAAATATAGATCTCCAAGAAGCCTCCATTAGTGAAAGAGATAATAATCCAATAAAATTGGCGTGAGATGTGAACATGTAGTAAAATCACATTTCAATCTGATTTAGTATGAATACAGGTATATAAAGCTTAAAGGCTTCTGGGTGACTGAACTCATAGTTAGAACAAGAATGGATAGTAGAGTCACACTTTAACTGGGTTTGGGACAGGTCTTAAAATTCTAGATGAGTTCTGTGGCGGAGTCTAGCCTCATATTTCGATTCATCACCGTTCACCGTTGAAAATGATTTTGGCTGATTGAACTCTACTTAAATATCAATTTATTTATTATGTTTATATTTATAAATTACAACATAATATGATTTCCGTTAAATTTCGATGGGTTAAGCACTAATTACAATGAATTTAATTTTGTCTAGTTTCTTAATTAAAATAACAAATAAGTAAAAACAAATGTATGAATTAAAATATTTTAGGAAATATGAAAAATTATACTGCAATATGATCAGGATTTGTCATTACAATCAATTTTCAGGAAAATATCTGATGTTTTTTTTTAATTATTTTACTTTAAAAAGCTAAAAGACAGAAAAAAAATACTCAACAAAAAAAGTTTCCATCCAATTGATGATAATTTGATATCTTTAACGTTTTTAAGGAGAGAAAAAAAAAGGCTGGAAACTTTTCCAAAGTTGTTTTCATCCCAAGTTCCAAAAGAACATGGTACTTCCCATCCCATTTGTAGAGTTAAATTAAAATTCAGAAAAAATAAAAAATAAAAAATCTTTCAAAGTGCAGATTGAATACACGCCCTTAGATTAATGTACAGTTTTTTTACTTTTAATCACTAAGGTACTCTCTCTGTTTCAGTCCTATTGTAATATTAAAAGAAATTTTGTATATTTTAGGTGATTGGTTGTGGTAGATGTATAAATTTTGTAAGTATTGGACCATTGGTGATGAGCGTGTGATGTAGATTTAAAAATAAAAAGTATTGATAGTGAGTGTATGATAGAAAACTGGAAATTAAAAGAGAAGTGTGATGGTCTGATACGATTAGAGGTATTTAATAAAATGTTGATTTTATAAATGGATATTTTTGGGTGAAATGTAGTAATTCTGGTGAATAGGAAGGAGTATAATTTTTTCCGAATGATCTATTTTCATTTATTTTTTAATTTTCAGTTAATTAATATTAAAATTGTTATCGTATTAAAACTTTAATGACAAGGGAATATTATCAAAATATAACTAGATATTGAAATTTTATTTTAAAATTAAATTATTTTATTAGGAAAAATTATATTTTGAAATTAGACTATTCAAATGAAATCAGTATTTTGAGCGGTCCAAAAACCTTTCGGTCGGATTTTACTTGTGCTCAATCCCACTCATACAACTTGCGGTTTATGTTTGAAATCACAAATAACAAATAATCTGAAACCAACTCCCATTGTTTTTTCAATTTCTTTTTTTTTTGCAAGACAAAGGTGTTTGGAGAGAGAATAAATGGGAGGTTAGTGTTGGGGAGTTCATGGACTCAGACACTGGCATGAATTGTTTCTCTAAGTGAAATTGTTAGGACTGGTTCGACAGAAATTCGAAATATGAGCATTTTTAGATATGATAGGTAAACTTTATTCTGATTGGTTGGAAATTGGTTTAAAAGAATGAGTTTTGACTCAATTTTGAACTAATTTAATAATAATAATAATAATAATAAATGTTTAATTTTTGGGAATTAAATGTTAAATTATGAATCTATGTTTCGAGAAGATAAACGTAGGATCTTATTTTTCTCAAAATCGATTTCCGATGAGTGAAAAATAAATGATTAAAGTTGGTAAATTAAATTGAATTTAATGAAAAGTTATGTGGGATATGAGAAGTCATCTCACTAGAAATGTAACTTCTTCACTAGTTTATTGGTAAGAAGGTGAATGGATAGTTCAATAAACTAGTAGTCCACAATAGTGGATCAGCGATGCGAAGCCAACACATGAGTGCGCACCGCTGTCGTCCGTCCGCCCGCTGGTCGGCTCGGCATGGGTCTTAGGTCTTGATTCTTGACAATTGAACTTTGGACTAGACTTGAGCGATTTGGGCCATAGGGCTTGATGAAACTATTCCCAAGAATTAGGAGGCCATTATTTGTAGTGTATTTAAGAGGTAGTAATGAAAGCCTTAGGTGGGACGGAGTGGGAGCGGGTAAGGGGGGTGGGTTCGTGAAACCGCACGGCTACACCGTGCCGTGTAGGTCGGGTAAGGGGGGCGGGCTGATTTTTCGGTTTCTGAAGCCGCAGCAATATTGCAAAAAAATGACTGTTGGGGGAGGGATTCTAGCCGTTGTGCAACGGCTAGGAACAATAAAAAAAAAAAAAAAAATTCCAACCCCTATTTAAACTAATCTTTCACCTCTATTTTCAAAATAAAAACCCACAACACACAATAATCTTTCAAAAATACTAAACTATGGATCCAAGGAGAGGTAAAAAAACTTTCACCTCGCGTCAAGGTCGGGCTCAACCATCCCCGAATCAACCAAATCAAACTCCGTTAGGATTTACCCAATTTTATTCTCAACCATCCCCGAATCCATTTTATGTTCCACAACCCCAATCTCCACAATTTTTCCCATATAATATGGGTCCTCCTCAATTGAATCCACAACACTACAACATCACTGCTACAAGCGAGTTTTCCCCGTTCGAAAACCTTAGTGAAGACGTAGAGTACGTACCCGAAACACAACCACTACCAAATGAAGAAGACGAAGATGAGGAAGTTCAAGAAGTCGATCCTAGAGGGAAGAAAAAAGCTTTCGCCGGGAGGAGGCCCCGTGAAGTTTGGACGCCGGCACAAGAGGAGGCGTTGGCGAAAGCATGGGTTCAAATCTCCACTTGTGGTGTTGTCGGTAATGAACAAAAGTCCGACGGTTTTTGGAAACGGATTCTCGAGCATTACGAGGCAACTGTGGGTTCGAGTTCACGAACATTTCATGCGTTGAATACCAAGTGGAGAACAATGAACACGGCCATGGGTATTTTCAACGGCTACTACCTCCAAGCGGTACATAATCTATACTTTATTATTTACAATTACATTATTTTGTATATAATGTAGAAACGTGCTAAGGCTAGTGGGTGCAACGACTTGGACGTGGTGAGGCAAGCTGAAATGGATTTCTACACAGCAAGAAAAAAACAATTTCTTCATACCAGGGCGTGGGAGGTTGTCAGAGGACATGAGAAATGGACGGAGCAAGAATGTTTTCAAGATATTGCCGGTGCTGCAAGCAATTCTTCAAAAAGGAGGTCGGGGGAGTATGATGCGGCAAGCAACACCATTCCCGACATGAATGAAGACCCCACTCCTCCAATTGAATCAAGAAAAATGAAGAAGAAGCAAGCTGCATCCTCCTCGTCTATCTCAAGCGTTGCGGATGAAATCAACGCGTACACACAAAAGAAGACACAATATTTGGAAGAAAAACGCGAGATGGCGAAACAATTGTTGGCTACACAACTCGAGGGCGAAGTTCAAGAATACACAACGAGTTGAAGTTTTTGGAGCCGCATGATCACATTCGCGATCCTGCTATGTTGGAATTAGTTCTTACCCAAAAACGTGAACTTGCGGCCAAACACGGATGGGCTTGCAATTTTTAAATTGTAGTGCAAGTTATTTTAATTTCAACTTATGTAATATTTTTTTTTTTAAGTTGTAGTTTCAATTTTTAAGTTGTAGTTTTTTAAGTATTATGTAATGTTTTTTTTTTAATGAAATGGTATGTTTTTATTTTAAATATTGTATGTGATTTTATGTATTTAAAAAAAAAAATGAATTCGGGTACTAGGGTACCACTCCCACTTGTTAGGGTAGTGTTAGGGTAGTATTGGGGTAGTTTTGAGTTGGAAGGTTTTTATTGGATAGAGGTGATGTGGCACCCTTAGGGTATTAGGGTACAAAACTTCCACTCCCTCCACCCTTACATGATGCATTGAATGTCGTGATGGCTGCAAAACTCTAAACTAAAGGAATTCTGGATCCTATAAAAGGGGTATCTTTTATTTTGCATACATAATATAGAAGTCATCTCAGCATATTCCTCACATACTTCTATTTCGTGCTCATTTTTAAGCACTCAAAAGTTTACCGGAATTTTGAATTTTAGAGAGCACCGAATTCAGAAACATAGCAGTTGTATCTTGGGGACATCTTGTCTGAGCCGTCTACTCTTATACAGGGACAAAATTGCCTTACAGAAAGAGTTACATTCGCCTCTGCTAATTTGTATTTCATTCCAGTTTTTATTTCATTAGAACTGTTAGTAGGTTGCCTATATTTGTAACTTTTATTGTAATTACATAGTTAGAAATTCAGAGAACCAACATGATTATCCTCCAGATCGGTTTGGATAGATGGGTGCCTGACTCGGTTCATTGTAGTTAACATATCTTTATATAAATCTATAACATAAAGGACAACAGTATTTTCTGGTCATATTGTGCACATGAAAAGACCAATGTATCTCTAACCTATCCACCCTTTTGTGTTGAATTTAATAATAATAATAATATCAAATGTTCAACAACAATAAATTCAAAAAATACCCTTAAAAGTTAAATTAAATTAAAGGGACGACTAATCTTAAAAAAAAAAGATATTCCTAATGGGGATCTCCAAATGGACCTCCGAATGATCTGGTTTCTGGCCGGTCGTCACCTGCCGCCGGCAGAAATTCGACTGTCGGTCAGTTGTTTTTTCTTTTTTTTTTCAACGCTACGCCCACCGGCCTGCTTTTCCGGCGGACCACCGCCGACGGCCGTGCAAGTTCTTTTTTTCTTTTTTTTTACGCCAGGCCCGCCAGCTTGCTTTCCGGCAGGCCACCGGCGGGGGCCGTACCGTTTTTATTTTTAATTATTTTTACACCATGCAGGCCGGCCTACTTTCCGGCGGGTCACTGCCGGCGGCCAGCCAATTTTTTTTTACGCCAGGCCCGTCGACCTGCTTTTCGGTCGGGCAGTTATTTTTTTTATTTTACGTCAGGCCCGCCAATCTGCTTTACGGCTGGCCACTGCGGCCGACCGGCAAACCCCCGACGGACGTCCAGTTAAATTTTGTTTATACGCCAGGCCCGTCGGCCTATTTTTAGGCGGGCCATATTTTTTTTTTTGCCAGACCCGCCAACCTGCTTTCCGGCGGGCCACCTCCGACGACCGTCAAACTTCTGGCGGTCGGTCAATTTTTTTTATTTTTTATTATTTATTTTTTTAACGCCGGCCTGCTTTCCAGCGGTTGACCATTTTTTTCTTATTTTTTGGCGTGCCGGCATATTTTCGACGGTCTGTCAATTTCCTTTCCCCCCTTTTTTTAGCGGCAGGCCGTAGCTGTAACACCCCCAAATCCGCTCAGGGATATTACACGCCGTAGACCCTCTCCTCGAGGATCTACCAGGCTGATAACTAAAATCAAACATCTAAACCTCGCCTTTAAGGCTAAAATGACTCAGTAGACCGATTTGGTCTTTCAACAAATACATACAACTCAATTCCAAACACATACCCACGCAGGGGTCAAAATACAATAAACTCCCGTACAACGGGGAAAAGATACTGCAGCGGAAAAGAAAATACAACTAGACCAAAACGACGTCAACAGATCCTCGTGTGATTAGTATCGTTCATCTTTCATCATCCTTCGTGCCGACCATGTGTTATGCTCCAAAACACGAATGCAAAATAGACATCCACCCCCGAATACTCGGGGTTAGCAAACTCCTTTGTTTTGCTAGTGCAAGTACAAGTGCAAAAATACGAGCCATACAATACAAGTTCCAAGAACAATGATAATCGGGAATCCTCAAAGATCCAAACGTAAAGAAAAGTACTTCCCGAGGCAAGAGTTTGGGTAAACATTTCCAAAACCGAAAGATCGCAAATAAGGAAACAATTTACAAAAGCAGTTTAAAATGCCATCGAGAGTTTTAATAGAAAACAATTTAGGATTATAAAATCCTTCTCTTTCCAAAATCAATAGGGTCACGGCCCAAAGGTTTTGTTTTCGCAAATAGGAAATCACCAACAATTTACGGTCGAGCCCAACATCACGTGTCCTCAACGGACGTAAAATCAACGAAACATAATCACGCACGCGCATCGCCTAGGGCCAGGACGATACCACCGACATCCCACTCGAGGCCTCGAAGGACCCTCCCAGTGGCTAGCGAAACAAATCACACACATCTCACGGTTGGATCAATCGCTTGTTGCATCCTGGCCACATGATCACATGCCATGTGCCACCGTAGATTATCTCGAGCTCTCACGGTTGGATCAATCACTTGTTGCATCCTCGCCACATGATCACATGCCATGTGCCACCGTAGACCTTCAACCATATCCACACATTCACACGTATAACATATCACATCAAGGATATTCAAACAATTCGCCAGAGGCATCAAACACTTAGCAAAACACCACGTCAATTCACAACGCACCGAAATGAAATAATATACGCCCACACACAATACCAAGTGCAACATGAACACCAAGCATATACATAGAATTCACATAGTTATTCACGAACCACACCAATCACAAAACACACGGTTTTGAAAGGGGCCTTTAACGAGGCTAACCAAATCTTTTGAAAACTCATTTCAAACAAACAAACAAACCAAGACGATCACCAATCATCATATCCATGAAACAAGAAATGTATGGACAAGGTACTTGCCTCGAATAAGAACAACGCGGAGAATCGGCCAAGTAGGTTGGCCGAACCGACTACGAACCCGCCGACTCCACCGAACACCAACTCACGTTCATAAACTACGAAGGACAAATAATAACAATGAAATGAATTCCATAACACGACTCAAAGCCGTTGAATTCAAAGAACGAATGACGAAAGTTCACGGATTTCCCCAAAGCGGCCAAGAACACGATTCGTTCCGTCAAAACCCAGCGGAATTCCAAGTTGAAATATGGATATACAATCCATAGAATATGTTTAACAACATCATTTAACCATAATCGATCCATCGAAAACGGATGAAAAAGCGAGATCGGGGACAAATCCCCCAAAAGTCAATTCAAGGAAATCAAGAAATATACTTGATTACGAAGAACAATGGATTAAATGATGTTAAACACAAGAATACTATCAAGATTAATCATACCCATCATGAATTAATCAACAACACGGAACGAATCGGACGAAAATGCAAAAATCCCCAAATTCACGAAATTAGGGTTCTAAGGAAGATTACCTTGATTATTTGAATCAAAGGTTGATAACGGACGATCGATTGATGTTATGAGCTCAAGGACTTCATGGATTTATTGTTAAACAACATGGCTTCATCGCCCATGAATCGCCACTCGCGGATGGAGAAGGAAGGAAATGAAAAACGAAGTGAAATGTGACTGCTCACCATATTTATATCGGGCCACCTAGCGTGCGCTAGCCTTCCCGGACTAGCGTGCGCTATCGGCCAGATCGGCCGAGCACCTCGGCCAGGCCCACACGACCGGCATCACCGACCAACCTGCCGGCCGAACTGTGCCGACTGACTCCCGCTAGCGTGCGCCACGGCCGGATACTGCGCGTGGCCCGACTGTCGGTAGCCACCGGATCGACCGCCCGGCTGTAACGTACGCTAGCCGGCCGACAGCGTGCGCTACGCCTGCCGACTAGCGCGCGCTACGCTCGGCGTAGCGTGCGCTACCTGCCGATCCTGACCGAGTCCAGAACCTCATAAACCCCACTGCCCAGGCCCGATAGCGTACACTAGGCCACCCGGCAGCGTGCGCTACACCTGCCGGTTAGCGCGCGCAGCCTTCCGGCCGTAGCGTGCGCTACGCCGGTTCCTGCCGCACCCGTCCGGCCGGTGCCCGCAATCGTCCGGCCAGTCCATAACCGTCGGCGATCCAGCGCCGCAACCGCCGGGCTCGGCGACCGATTTCAGCGTCACGGGCGAACACGTCGAAATGTTCGCGGACAACATAAACGACTCGAAATGAAAGCGTAATACCATAATTAGTCATACGCGACCAAGAAACGGGTCGAGACAACAATTACAGATACGGATACCCGTAACTTTCAAGAAATTACAAAATGGCCCAAAACGCCCGGAAATCACGATACGTGATCGAATAACCAAACCGAAGTTCACAACACGTCTAACAAAGTTAAACGGACTTGCGGGAAACTCGAAACAACAGTTTGACGAGATTCGCAAGAATCGAACTCAAGTGCGGAAAAGTCGCTAAAAAGCACGAACTCAACGAAACGACACCGAAACGAACTCGGATGTCAAAAAGTGTAGAATTAATCATTCTCGTAATGACGAAACGGACATGAGCGAGTCGTCAAAGCAGACTTCCGCGAAAAAGAAATTACCGGAAATCGAAAATTGCGGATATTACATTCTACCCTCCTTAAAAGAAGTTTCGTCCCGAAACTTAAAACAAGTAGGGAGAAGAAATATTCCGCCAGGAAAAACTCAACGAGATACACAAGAATGCGTAACTAACACCCAACGGCGAAATGTTACAAACAACGCAAAGGAGTATACGGCGTGAAAACACGCTCCACGGCGACCAACACAACGTCGCCGTTAGGGATATAATAAAAACCAACAAGTGACGAACGTCATCAAACGGATAATATAGCCAAGTAAATTATCCGACAATCACAAAACACAACGAACGAAAATCAATATGATTGACCAACCCAACGGTACATCAATCAAAACGCGAGCCAACCGCTGAACAAACACGAAATCCCACCGCCTAAGGGCTGGAAGATCGAAAACGAAACTAATTTCCCGAACTGAAGGGAATTACGAAGGAGCCTGAATGTTCGCCAATCACGGAACGAGGTCAATATAAACCGAACAATCAAACGATCAAACCACAACGATCGAGACAACAAAGATCGAAGAATCATGTTCGAATCACAAAGAACAATAAAGTTCAAACAACAACTCCAAGGTTCACATCTCGACTCGAGACAATATACGATCCGGTGAAAACAACAACGTATGCATTCACATAAGATCCACATGAAAGGGAATAGCAATAGAAAAGTCACAACGACAAACGAGTTATTCCGAAATAATACCACACTCGTTCGATCAACAAAAGCAAGGAGCAGGACAAGCTCAGAAATGTCAACGAACATAAACGAGTCGACAGAGTCGAAAATGTAAAAGTTCAAGATCCAGTCCACTTCGAATAAAAGAACTAGTAGAACCAAAAGATGTTACTTCCGAACAAGGTTCACAAGAATCGAACCGAATTCGGAAAGTGACAGCGATAACCAGATTGACCCAAAACAAGATCACAGCTCGTTCGAATGATGAACCCGAAATACAAAACAAGTTCGAGACGGTATCAACGAACACGAGCGAATCGATAGGCGGAGAAAGAGAAAATACAGAAGTCTAAAAACAACACGGGTACTACATTCGACCTCTTATAAAAAAAGGTCGCCCCCGCAACTCACAACAGCAAAATCAAGGTGACGACACAACAAGCAACCGACAGAAACATCCTTCAAAGGCCTCTCAAAGCCGATTCTGATATCTGTCTTTGAAGTTCGCGCCCGAAAGACTCGGAACCCAACTCGCAAAACTAGATCCTGTGTGAGAAAGATAATTGGTACGTGCATGCCCCCGGCACACCACGGTTGAAACACCTCGGCTCGGCATACCGAAAATACAACTACTCGATACAATGGATTAAAACACCGCAAAACAACATACCGGAGATGCCAACTCAGCATAACATATCAACGCATACAAAAATCACAACAACAACGGCATCATTCGAAGATTACAACATCCCGAACGACAGCCCTCACACAATCACAAACATCATGAAACAATCACCCATGTGTATAACGCATAAAAATCCAGGCTTTAACAACCCACACTAGTGCGACAATACGCAAATCGCCACGAGGCGATAAACAGTAAACACCAGTTCACACCTCTCACAGAGGGCCAACAAAACATATGCGTGGTGAACGACTCGACACTCACGCCACCAATTCAATCACAATTCGGGGTTGACACCGTAACGAAAGTTCGAAAACCATACACGCATTTCCGGTCCGCAAACATGAATGATAGGTTTTAAAAACGAGAACCACCTTTTGAAAACAGTTTGGAAACAACGATTGATCTTGAGTATCATTTTACAAAAAGTAGTGCAAACACCATTATCGAGACTTTGAAAATCATCTTGCGTTTGAACAAAAATGAGGACACCTTTCCTTTAGTGAAAAACTTTCAAAAATATTCGACCCTTGGGTCTAAGCAACTGCATTTGAAAATATCTCAAAAATATTTTTGGTCCTCAACCGGAAAATTTTTGAAATGTATTGCGGCATTAGAAAACACCTTGAAAACACCGCAAGAAAATAATTCGTTTTAAAAGTACGTCTCGAATTTTAATTTTCTAAGATACTCAAGGTTTTCAAAAATAATTCAATGGGTTAGAATGCCCCAAAATTTTCAGGTAATTACAAGGAACAATATAGCGCCGTGGGTCCCGCGCCGGAACCCACCAGGCTAAAAACCAATTACAAGAATGCCCAAAAAGGTCGATGACGGTAGTACTTATCAAAACTCACAAAATCATTTGAAAACACCCAACTACCGTCAAAACGGTCAAGGCCAACAACTCGGTTAAAGGAATCGATTTTCGAAATAAAATTCAGTCGGTAAGATACCGAAAGCTATCACAAAGGAACTCACGCAGCGGAAAAAAAGAAATAGAGTCCAACATGCACAATCCAGCAACTACTCCTCACATGAAAGAAATATGAGAGTCAAATAGTCACGTATCAAGAAATCAAAATCCATAAGAGGATTCCGTCACTTAGCAAATAAATCATAAAAATAGCTCGTGTCACACGAGGCACAACACAAATAAGGGAGACTTACAGCCACAGGTCGCACGAAGATGATGATCGCCCCACGATACTAATCACGACCAACAAACTCAGACGACGCGTCGCGACACGACTCAGTAAGATAAAATCCGACGAGACAAAAACTCGATAGACACCACTGACCCGACAGCCTAGGTTTCCACAACCTAAGCTCCGATACCATTTATGTAACACCCCCAAATCCGCTCAGGGATATTACACGCCGTAGACCCTCTCCTCGAGGATCTACCAGGCTGATAACTAAAATCAAACATCTAAACCTCGCCTTTAAGGCTAAAATGACTCGATGACCGATTTGGTCTTTCAACAAATACATACAACTCAATTCCAAACACATACCCACGCGAGGGTCAAAATACAATAAACTCCCGTACAACGGGAAAAGATATCTTGCAGCGGAAAAGAAAATACATCTAGACCTTAACGACGTGAACAGATCCTCGTGTGATTAGTATCGTTCATCTTTCATCATCCTTCGTGCCGACCCTGTGTTATGCTCCAAAACCTGAATGCAAAAATAGACATCCACCCCCCGAATACTGGGGTTAGCAAACTCCACCGTTTTGCTAGTGCAAGTACAAGTGCAAAATACGAGCCATACAATACAAGTTCCAAGAACAATGATAATCGAGAATCCTCAAAATCCAAACGTAAAGAAAAGTACTTCCGAGGCAAGAGTTTGGGTAAACATTTCCAAAACCGAAAGATCGCAAATAAGGGAAACAATTTACAAAAGCAGTTTAAAATGCCATCGAGAGTTTTAATAGAAAACAATTTAGGATTATAAAATCCTTCTCTTTCCAAAAATCAATAGTCACACCAAAGGTTTTGTTTTCGCAAATAGGAAATCACCAACAATTTACGGTCGAGCCCAACATCACGTGTCCTCAACGGACGTAAAATCAACGAAACATAATCACGCACGCGCATCGCCTAGGACCGGACGATACCACCGACATCCCACTCGAGGCCTCGAAGGACCCTCCCGAGCCGCTAGCGAAACAAATCACACACATCTCACGGTTGGATCAATCGCTTGTTGCATCTGGCCACATGATCACATGCCATGTGCCACCGTAGATTATCTCGTGCTCTCACGGTTGGATCAATCACTTGTTGCATCACGGCCACATGATGACATGCCATGTGCCACCGTAGACCTTCAACCATATCCACACATTCACACGGATAACATATCACATCAAGGATATTCAAACAATTCGCCGAGGCATCAAACACTTAGCAAAACACCACGTCAATTCACAACACCGAAATGAAATAATATACGCCCACACACAATACCAAGTGCAACATGAACACCAAGCATATACATAGAATTCACATAGTTATTCACGAACCACACCAATCACAAAACACACACGGTTTTGAAAGGGGCCTTTAACGAGGCTAACCAAATCTTTTGAAAACTCATTTCAAACAAACAAACAAACCAAGACGATCACCAATCATCATATCCATGAAACAAGAAATGTATGGACAAGGTACTTGCCTCGAATAAGAACAACGCGGAGAATCGACCGAAGTAGGTTGGCCCGAACCGACTACGAACCCGCCGACTCCACCGAACACCAACTCACGTTCATAAACTACGAAGGACAAATAATAACAATGAAATGAATTCCATAACACGACTCAAAGCCGTTGAATTCAAAGAACGAATGACGAAAGTTCACGGATTTCCCCCAAAACGGCCAAGAACACGATTCGTTCGTCAAAACCCGAAAGCGAATTCCAAGTTGAAATATGGATATACAATCCATAGAATATGTTTAACAACATCATTTAACCATAATCGATCCATCAACGGATGAAAAGCGAGATCGGGACAAATCCCCAAAAAGTCAATTCGAAGGAAATCAAGAAATATACTTGATTCGACGAAGAACAATGGATTAAATGATGTTAAACACAAGAATACTATCAAGATTAATCATACCCATCATGAATTAATCAACAACACGGAACGAATCGGACGAAAATGCAAAAATCCCCAAATTCACGAAATTAGGGTTCTAAGGAAGATTACCTTGATTATTGAATCAAAGGTTGATAACGGACGATCGATTGATGTTATGAGCTCAAGGACTTCATGGATTTATTGTTAAACAACATGGCTTCATCGCCCATGAATCGCCACTCGCGGATGGAGAAGGAAGGAAATGAAAAACGAAGTGAAATGTGACTGCCGCCATATTTATCTTGGGCCGACCTAGCGTGCGCTAGCCTTCCCGGACTAGCGTGCGCTATCGGCAGATCGGCCGAGCACCCTCGGCCAGGCCCACACGACCCGGCATCACCGACCAACCTGCCCGACCGACACCGACCCAACTCCCGCTAGCGTGCGCCACGGCCGGATACTGCGCGCGCTGGCCCAAATCGGTAGCCACCGGATCGAATCGCCCGGCAGTAACGTCGCTAGCCGGCGGCGTGCGCTACGCTGCCGACTAGCGCGCGCTACGCCGGCGTAGCGTGCGCTACTCGCCGATCTGACCGAGTCGAACCTCATAAACCCCACTGCCCGGGCCGATGGCGTACACTAGGCCACCGGCGTGCGCTACACTGCCCGGTTAGCGCAGCCTTTCCGGCCAGAGCCGTGGCGTCGCTTACGCCGGTTCTGCCGCACCGTCCGGCGGTGCCCGCAATCGTCCGGCAGCCCATAGCCGTCGGCCCGATCCATAGCGCGAACTCGGCGGCCGATTTCCAAACGTCACGGAGCGAACACGGCGAAAGTTCGCGGACAACATAAACGACTCGAAATGAAAGCGTAATACCATAATTAGTCATACGCGACCAAGAAACGGGTCGAGACAACAATTACAGATACGGATACGTAACTTTCAAGAAATTACAAAATGGCCCAAACGCCGGAAATCACGATACGTGATCGAATAACCAAACCGAAGTTCACAACACGTCTAACAAAGTTAAACGGACTTGCGGGAAACTCGAAACAACGATTTGGACGAGATTCGCAAGAATCGAACTCAAGTGCGGAAAAGTCGCTAAAAAGCACAGAACTCAACGAAACGACACCGAAACGAACTCGGATGTCAAAAAGTGTAGAATTAATCATTCTCAGAATGACGAAACGGACATGAGCGAGTCGTCAAAACAGACTTCCGCCGAAAAAAAAGAAATTACCGGAAATCGAAAATTGCGGATATTACAGTAGCCGCCGATAGATTTTCTGAAACCAACATATTTTTGTTCCTTTAGCAAGGTAAGGCGGTAATTTAATTATTTTATATAATACAATTATGGCACAACCACTGTGTCATTATGATACATGATATCTCTAATAAACAATAAAATACGAGGCAAAGATTTAAAATCTTATTAAGTTATTGATAGTAAAAATATCTAATTTACCTCGAAGTAAAACTACATCACAAAAAACTCTATTTTCGAACAACCAAAATACAGACTAAATAATTTATGGATGAACAAAGTAAGTGGAGTGGGTAATGACACAAATGTAAATATATATATACTTCCTCCGTTACTTTATTATTATAACGTGTTGACTATTACACTGTTCACATACTCTCTTTTAACCATCTTTTGTGATTTATACATATGAAAAAATATAGTCATGTGAGATCTTGTTAGATTTATCTCGAAATATACTTTCAAAATATCAACGTCTTATAATTTTTAAAAATAAAGAATTGAAGATTTTAATAATCAAAGTTGTGCATTGGCAAGCGTGAAAGTTCAGATGTTGCAGTTATAAAAGAACGGAGGTAGTATATATATATAGGGGAGCTTTATTTTTAAAACTCTTTTAAGTGCGAGAACTGCGAGAACTCCTCTAAACCAATGAGATTTTTTTAAATATTAAAAACTATTATTAAATCAAAAGGGTATTATAGTAAAATACAATTTTTATTACGGGAGATAACCCCTACTGATGATAACCCCGAATATAATAGCCCCTATTGATGATAACCCCTACTATATAGTAGGGGTTATGATCAGTAGAGGTTGTATGCATTGACATGATGTACATTATGTATTATTAGGAGTACAAAAGGTGGTTCTCGCAGTTCTCGCACTTAACAGGGTTCTAAAAATAAAGTTACACTATATATATATATATATATATAACGAGGCATTATCCAACCCGTGCGATGCACGGTCTTTGGTTGAATATCTATGTGTTTTGTACGTAATGTTGGGGCAGACAGTTGAATGAGCAGATGGCAGAATTTAAATGTCTTTTAGAGAAGTTTATATGTTTTTTTATTGTTATTGTCCTTTTATTTTAGTCTATGTAATTAGTTATATGAAATGAGGCTTTACTAACTCGTATGTTGCTCCGGGGTTGTTTTTGGTTTATTCAACCCGTGCGATGCACCGATTGTATCTAAGATTTCATAGCTAAAATTTAACCATCTTGTAATTTATACTATCATTTAAAAGTTCATTTTAATCACCTTGTGTATTAGAAGGTGCATTTGCATTGTGATGTTTATCATAACTTTTGTATTTAAATTAGTTTATTTACATTAAAAGTTACAATTAAAATAGTATTTTCATATGTAATCCTTTAACATGAATAAGTGACATAAATCCCCCTTCCATATTAAATTAAGGGAGATAAGTTTTATATGATATAGATAATCCCTCACACTGGGCCGGGTCGGACACCGTTCGATTAACAAAATTGTGAACCTCAAATCTATCCACTAAATTTTCTATACAGCCCGCTGAAACCTTTGAAGTGGGTTGATTGGATGTCATACTTGGACCGTCTTAATTAAGTTTTATTTAAAGAAATAAATAATAAAATACAAAATGGTTATAAACTAGAATTAAGTTAACAACAAACGAAGTATCTAATGATCTTAAAGTAATTTGAAACGCATGATTAGAAATCAATTAAGAAATGAAATCACTATTCAATCGGCAACAACACAATTAGGAATTCATAGCTGAAGAAACAGAATTCGAAAAAGTGATTGTTATTGGATAGATGTGTATTTGTTACAATGGAAGATTGAGAAAGTTCTAGAGATGAAAACAATTACGAATCATGATTGAAAATGAGAAAATGAAAGGTAAAACTATTTATAGAGGGGATAGGAGAGTTTGGGCGCCCCAAACTCTAACAAACTGAAAACTGTTTTGAAGCAGTTTTCACTTTAGGTCCTTCAGCTTTGGAAGTTGTCATTACCAGTCCCTGAGTTCACTTTGACTTGTAACAATCCCTTCCTCTTCAAATATTTCTTGACCTCAAGAATGTTCTTCAAAGTTGGGATTTTGAAGCAAATCAGTGTAACATTCCCAAGTAGCATCCTCATCAGTATGGTTGGACCACTTGACTAGCACATACACCACTGGTTTATTGTTCACCTTAGCAAGCTTCCTGTCCAATATAGCAATAGGTTCAGCTTCCAACAGTCCATTAGGTCCACAATGAGGAAGTATGCTCATCTTGTGAGTACTCCCTTTACATAATTTTAACTGAGACACATGAAAGACAGGATGCACTTGACTGGTTGGTGGCAATTCCAGCTTATAAGCAACTGCTCCAATCTTTTCAATGATCAAGAAGGGTCCAAAATACTTTGATGACAACTTGTGTTGTAGTTCTTTCGTGATGGTAACTTGCCTATGTGGCTGCAGTTTCAAGTACACCCACATACCAACATCAAAGACCCTTTCACTTCTATGCCTGTTGGCCTGATTTACCATCCTCTCTTGAGCTCTTTTGAGGTGGAATTTGCACACTTTTACAATTTCTTCTCTAGCTTGAAGTGATCTATTAACAGCTTCCACTGCACTCTCACCAGTCACATATGGAATGTGCACAGGGGGAGTTTGACCATACATTACTTCATATGGTGTAGTGTGTATTGTTGTGTGATAATTGGTGTTATACCAAAACTCTGCCATGGGAAGCCAAGTTGTCCACTCCTTAGGTCTCTCTCCACACATACACCTCAAGAAACATTCCAAACATTTGTTAACAACCTCTGTTTGACCATCCGTTTGAGGATGGTAAGCAGTTGATAATTTGAGTTGAACCTTCCATGTCTTGAACATAGACTGCCAGAAATGACTCAAAAACACTTTATCCCTATCACTGACAATAGATTCTGGTAACCCATGCAACTTGTACACATTGTCAAGGAAGACTTGAGCCACTATACTAGCTGTAAAACGGTGTTTCATAGCAATGAAATGTGCATACTTACTGAGTTTGTCCACCACAACAAGTATGACTGTCTTCCCATGAGAATTAGGCAAACTTTCCACAAAATCCATGGAAATAGAACTCCACACCTTTCCTGGAATTGGCAATGGCTGCAATAGACATGGGTAGGCTGCTAAATCTGGTTTTTGCCTCTCACGTGTGTCACATTCTCTTATAAATTGTTTCACCATCTTATGCAACCCTTTCCAATAAAACAAACTTCCAATTCTGTGCACAGTAACTGTTGTGCCAGAATGTCCCCCAATGGCATCTGAATGATAATGCTGGATGATGGTATTTCTGAGTTGCAAATCATCACCTACCACCAGCTTTCCCTTTCTTCTCAACAACCCATTCTCCCAACTATACTTGTCTTTCTTGTAAGTATTAGTCTGCAACTGTTGTATCACTTTCTTTAAAGCTTCATCTTTTAAGCAGCTTTCTTTAACTTGTTGCAATAAGTTTGTGGCTATAGGAGTAAAGACCATAGCATTCAACTCAGAACCACTTGAAATCCTGGACAAAACATCTGCTACCACATTCTCACTTCCCTTCTTATACTCAATTTCATAGTCATAACCAAGTAGCTTAGGTAACCATTTAGCCTGAAAGGGTGTTGTTACTCTTTGGTCTAACAAATATTTCAAGCTGAAATGGTCTGTTTTGATCTTAAAATGTCTATCCAAAAGATAACCTCTCCATTTCTCCAAAGCCATTAAGACAGCAAAAAATTCCTTTTCATATGTTGATAAAGCCTGGTGTTTGAGAGAAATAGTTTTACTTAGATAAGCAATTGGATGGCCCTCTTGTTGCAATACAACTCCTATTCCCAGACCAGAAGGTTCCCAAAATTTTATGGAGAAGATGTTCAAGGCTGGTTGTATAGGGCGAATCAGTTCTTTGATATGGATCACATTGATAGTGATGCACAGAAGTTTAAGCTAGTGTCCATGCATGTCTTTGAAAAGGCTCTGAACTGGCACAAGCAATTTATGAAGATGCATGGGTCTGTGATCAACTGGAGTGGCTATGAAGAGAACATACTTAAGAGGTTTGGTCCAGTCTTTGAAGATCCAATTGTGGAGCTTAAAAACCTCAAGCATACTACCTCAGTTCAGGTATATCAGGACTCCTTTGAAGCTTTGTTAAATAAAGTTGAATTGAGTGAAGCATATGCTATTAGCTTGTTTATTGGTGGATTGAAAGAGGAGGTAGGAATGACAGTTAGGATGTTTAAACCTGCAAGTTTGGCTGAAGTGTATTGCTATGCTAAAATGCAAGAAGCTAACCTAGTTGTAACTAGGAGTAGGTATACACCACTATTACCAACCCATAGGAATAGTGTGGCAAATGCTGTGGTCAATAGAAGTAATCTCACAAGCTCCAGTTCTGGCTTTACCCAACTTTGATAATACTTTTATAGTAGAAACGGATGCTTCTGGTCTGGGAATAGGAGCTGTATTGCAACAAGAGGGCCATCCAATTATTTAGATAAGCAATTGGATGGCCCTCTTGTTGTAATACAGCTCCTATTCCCAGACCAAAAGCATCAGTTTCTACTATAAAAGTGTTATCAAAGTTGGGTAAAGCTAGAACTGGAGCTTGTGTCATGGCTCTTTTCAAAGCTTCAAAGGCTATTTGTGCAGTACTATTCCACTGGAAAGCATTCTTTCTCAATAAAGCAGTGAGAGGCTGACTTATGATTGCATAGCTCTTGATGAATCTTCTATAGTAACCTGTCAAACCAAGGAACCCTCTCAACTGTTTAACAGTGTTTGGAACAGGCCAATCTTGCATCACTTGCACTTTAGAAGGATCAGTAGCTACCCCTTTATTTGACAACACATGCCCCAAATATTCAACACTTGTTGCAGCAAAAGTACACTTAGACCTTTTTGAAAACAATGAATGTGACTTCATCACAGTTAATACTTGTCTTAAGTGCTCCACATGACTTTCCAAACTGCTGCTATACACCAATATGTCATCAAAAAACACTAAAGTAAACTTCCTCAGAAAGTCTTTGAACACTGAATTCATCAGAGATTGAAAGGTGGAGGGTGCATTGGTTAGGCCAAAAGGCATCACAAGGAATTCATAATGGCCTTCATGTGTTCTGAAAGCAGATGTGTGCACATCTTCATCTTTCATTCTTATTTGATTGTATCCAGATCTGAGGTCAAGTTTTGAAAAGTATTGAGCACCATGTAATTCATCAATTAATTCCTCCACCATTGGTATTGGAAACTTGTCCTTAACTGTAAGATTGTTCAATTGCCTGTAGTCAACACACATCCTCCATGTACCATCCTTCTTTTTTACCATAACTATGGGAGATGAAAAAGAACTTTGACTGTTCCTAATCACCCCTGAATCAAGTAACTCCTTCACCATCATTTCTATGGCATCTTTCTGATTGGGAGGGTGTTTATAAGGTCTGATGTTCACACGTGGAGTGTTTGGAAAAAGAGGTATATGGTGATCATGTGACCTTTTTGGTGGCAGCTCTGTTGGTACATCAAAAATAGCCTCAAATTCAGATAGAACAGCTTTGATAGGCTCAGGACAAGAGTCTTGTACTTCCATTTGCAGCAATGTAGTAGGATAAACACAAACAGACATCATTGACAACTCAGCTACTTTTGACTTTTTATCCCCACTCTTTTGCTTCCCATTCATCCATTTAAGAGTAGCCTGATGTGTTCCCCTCAAAACTATCCTCTTTTGATTATAAGTGTACTCCATTGTCAAATTCTTAAAATCACACAGTATAACTCCCAAGGTGGACAACCACTGAATGCCTAACACCATGTCACATCCTCCCAAGGGCAATATCAACACATCAGCAGTATAAGTGATCCCTTGAAACTTCCATGTGAAATCTTTACATTCATACAAACAATTCATCATACTCCCATTAGCTACAGACACCTCCATTGGACAAATTTTTCTGAGTTTGCAGCCCAATTGCTTGGCAGTATAGAGGTCTAGAAAGTTATGAGTGCTTCCTGAGTCAACCAGTACATGTAGCAAATTCGTCCTTACAAATCCCCTGACTCTCATTGTTTTATAGGAATTGACCCCAGATAAAGCATTGAGAGAAATCAAAGGAGGCTCATCCATTAGATTGGGATTCACATTAAGCACCCCTTCATCAGTCAACCTCATATCAACATCTTCTTCAACTACCATTCCACTGCCAACCACTTCTAATGAATAAACTTGACCACTACACTTATGGCCAGGTGAATATTTCTCATCACAGTAAAAACATAAGTGTTTGGCTCTCTTTTCTTCTAACTCTTGTTGGGTAAGTTTTTTATAAGGTCTGTTTGGAATAACAGTAGTTTGACTAGCAGGCATGGGAGTGGCATTTCTTGAGCCTGTGAGATTACTTCTATTGACCACAGCATTTGCCACACTGTTCCTAGGGGTTGGTAATAGTGGTGTATACCTACTCCTAGTTACAGCTAGGTTAGCTTCTTGCATTTTAGCATAGCAATACACTTGAGCCAAACTTGCAGGTTTAAATATCCTAACTGTCATTCCTACCTCCTCTTTCAATCCACCAATAAACAAGCTAATAGCATATGCTTCACTCAATTCAACTTTATTTAACAAAGCTTAAAAGGAGTCCTGATATACCTGAACTGAGGTAGTATGCTTGAGGTCCTTAAGCTCCACAATTGGATCTTCAAAGACTGGACCAAACCTCTTAAGTATGTTCTCTTCATAGCCACTCCAGTTGATCACAGACCCATGCATCTTCATAAATTGCTTGTGCCAGTTCAGAGCCTTGTCAAAGACATGCATGGACACTAGCTTAAACTTCTGTGCATCACTATCAATGTGATCCATATCAAAGAACTGATTCACCCTATACAACCAGCCTTGAACATCTTCTCCATAAAATTTTGGGAACTCAACTTTAGTCAACCTGCCATATTGATTACCAGCATTAGTATCCCTTTGACTATTGCCTCCATTACTATTTTGACCTCCACTTGTACTAGTACCCTCCCCACTTTTCAAACTAGCAACATCATTTACTAATTTGTTCATAGTCTCCATCATTTGAGCCAGTTGAGCTGATAATGACTCAAATGTTTGGGGAACTTCTAACTGTGCAGCACGTGTTTGTGGTGCCATCACTGCTACGAATACTATGTAAAAATTTGGAATAACCGTCACCGAAAACCTAACAAACTCCGCCGGAATCGTAACAAACTCGCCGGAATCGTAACAAACTCCGCCAGAATCGTAACAAACTCGCCGGAATCGTAACAAACTCGCCGGAATCGTAATCTGAGCACCAGGAAAGTGCTCCGATACCAATTGAAACGCATGATTAGAAATCAATTAAGAAATGAAATCACTATTCAATCGGCAACAACACAATTAGGAATTCATAGCTGAAGAAACAGAATTCGAAAAAGTGATTGTTATTGGATAGATGTGTATTTGTTACAATGGAAGATTGAGAAAGTTCTAGAGAGGAAAACAATTACAAATCATGATTGAAAATGAGAAAATGAAAGGTAAAACTATTTATAGAGGGGATAGGAGAGTTTGGGCGCCCCAAACTCTAACAAATTGAAAACTGTTTTGAAGCAGTTTTCACTTTAGGTCCTTCAGCTTTGGAAGTTGTCATTACCAGTCCCTGAGTTCACTTTGACTTGTAACAATTATATCCCGCAGCAGAAGGGATATTTGTCGGTTAAGGAAACGCACAAAGAGAAGGGACTCGCCACGCAAAAAAGAAATCTCAATATGAATCATTACTTGTCGATGCCCCGAAGGTTTGTATGATTCAAAAAATAAAGATATCTCAATATAATATAAGAGTTATATACACATTGATATACTACTGCTTAAGAAATCATAGAGCTCGATGATGTCGAACCTTGATCTGTTGTATAATATGGACATAAAGTTTATTGGTCTAAATGAGAAAGGCAGAACAAGATTCTTTGATGAAGAGACATGTATTCGGTCTGGTAGTAGTAATGCCACTAAGTGTAAAACTTGTAGTACATAAGTGATCTTTGTCATTAAGATTAATGGGAAGAATAAAATCTTAATGAACAAGGCTCACTTTGTCGAGCAAGATTTCTAACAAATGCTGTCGAATTGATGACGAGGAGACATACTCTCCCTTAATTAACTTAGTAATATTTGAAGTACTGGAAATGCAGCTCAATGTTGTATGTTACTATTATATCTATGGAGATCTCGTGTAGATGCATATATAAAAGTGCATAATGGTCATATACTGCCCAAATCATGTGATGTTAAACCACGGAACCTATTTGCAATTAAATTAAAATGCTCGCTTTATGAATATGGTATACCGTATCAATGGCTACTTGATTGAGAAGGAATATAAGAACAATGGAATTATGCAAAAAAACATAAGTCTGTGATATGAAATAGTAGCTATATGTCGATGATATGAACATGTAGGTAGATAATTGAAAACTGAACATGATATAAATGATCATGGAAAAACTCAAATCTTGAGAGAACCGAGTTCATAGAGTACTAATCGAGTGTGATTTTGTTCACCCTCCTAAAAAGAGGGTGAACTTACCCTCCATAATTGGAGGGTAATTTTGAGATATAAAAATTAAAATTTTTAATTTTTGTTTCTTCTATGTTATTCTATTTGTCGAGATCTTTAATTTGAGTATAATTTTGATACATAATTTTGTAGTTTTGAAAAAATTATTTTCATAAATAAAAAATATTAATTTATCACTCAAAATAAAAAAATTCAAAAACTATAAAATTATGTATCAAAATTATACTCAAATTAAAGATCTCGACAAATAGAATAACATAGAAGAAACAAAAATTAAAAAATTTAATTTTTATATCTCAAAATTACCCTCCAATTATGGAGGATAAGTTTACCCTCTTTTTAGGAGGGTGAACAAAATCACACTCGTCCTAATCCCTCAGTTGTATATATCCAAAAGATGTAACCTAGCTACTTGAGTTACATCTATAGTAATTTATTCATCGTTATGTGTGATAACTAATATTAGAATTTTAAATGATCAACATGGACAACCGAGCTTGATTTGTGTTAAGCAAAACGATTTTGGTGGAAACAAATATTTTTTTGTTATAATATTATTTTGGACTTTAGCATTAATTATTATCACAAGACAAATAGTAACAAATTTTGTGATGTAATAGTAACAAAACTTGTGATTGTAATAGTGCCATATTTGTTACTATAAATATGTGGTTATGGAAATGAAGAAATTACACACACAAAAAGAACGAGTAATAAAACTTCATCTCATTTCCTCCCTACTTGTTCCCTTGTTATTTTTCTATTTTATACTATTATTATCTTCAATAATAGTCTTGCTTAATATAGTTTTATAACACGTTATCAGCACGAGTTGTTGCTCGAAAAAGGTTAGTATTATTCGAGTTTGAATTTATTTATACTAACTCGTTTTTATTCTTGTAGAAAAAAATGACCGGAATTGAAAATAAAAAATTCCAGATCCTCGATGTCACTGGAAATAACTATCTATCATGGTGCCTTGATGTTAAATTGCACCTCCAAGGTATGATATTGGCTACTACCTTGGAATTTGTGGAACTTGCTAATGCCGATATTAAAAATGAGGCAAATGCAATGATATTCATGCGCCATCATTTATCCGAGGATCTGAAGAATGAATATATACAAATTGAAAGGCCTTCTGAGCTCTGGAAGAAGCTCAAAGACATATTTGATCACACCAGAACTGTAATATTGCCACAGGCTCAATATGAATGGCAACTACTAAGATTGCAAGATTTTAAATATGTTGCTGATTATAATTCAGCCTTATTCAAAATTGAGTCTCGACTGACCTTGTGCGGTACACAGCTATCTGAGACTGATAAGCTGGAAAAAACATTCACCACGATGCATTCCTCAAATATGGTGCTTCAACAACAATACAGGCAACGACAATTTCAAACATATTCTGAGCTAATTTCAGTTCTTCTCACGGCTGAGAAGACAAATGAGTTATTATTAAAAAATCATGAACTACGACCTTCTGGGTCCCGTGTCGAACCTGAAGCACATACCAGCTCTGGTAGAGCTTCCGACCGATTCAAGAGCCGTGAAAATAGACCCAGACCTGGAACCCGGAAAAGTGGTGGACGTGGTGGCTACCGTCAAAATAATTACAAAAATGACCGCGGCGGACGTAACTATAATAATCGTGATAATTATCATTATTCCCGTCAAAATAAATATTCCGACAGACCAAGGCAATCAATTCACGGGCATCGTGATAAGGGAAAAATGCCTATGGAAAATTCTGGTGATGATCCATGTTGTAGATGTGGTATAACTGGACATTGGGCTAAATATTGTCGTACTTCCCAACACCGTGTGGATTCATATCAGGCATCAATAAAAAATAAAGGCAAAGATGCCCAGGCTCATACCACCAAAACATTCGAGCCATCCAAAGTTATTGAGACCAACACATCTGGGAACATATTTAATGGAAATCCTGACCAGGACTGGAAATCACTTGAGCTAGCAGATTTCCTTGAAGATCCTGGTTCAGTGGGACATGACGATGAATGGCTGAAATAAAATATTTATGCAATATATGTCGTATATTTACTTTCTGGCTTGTAATACCCCAGTTGTTTTTGTGTGTGTTTCTTTATGTATAATATAAATATCAATAAAATCATCCATATTTTTATATTAATTTTCTCCCACTTCCAACGGCTATAAACGGCTAGTAATAGTGATTTTTGATTCTATAAATATGCACACATTTTATTCAACAACTCACTCATATTCTCTACCCTCTTGTAGAAATTCTTAAGTATCTTCATCCGATTTTCTTCGAAAATGATTAACGGATCTCTCGTCTTTATTTTCTCAATGATCAGCATGATCATAATACTGATGTTTAGCAAAGACTTCCCTTCGGAATTATTCTGGATTGGTATTTCATTTATCATTTATATTGTTGGCCTTGTATCAGCACTAATGATACATACAAAAATGTATTATTAAAAAAAATATGTATGTATACATTTCCATTATCAATAAAAAAAATGTTTCATGTCTTAAATATTTATTATGTGATGATTTGATTGAACAGGAATACAAATGGAAAGTATCGAACAGATACACAATTGTCTTGTTGATAGTGCAACAATGCACTCAATATTTACAAATAAAGCATATTTCTCGAGCATGAAATTATGCTAGACGCACGTTACAACTATATCTGATCCCGTAGAGATTATTGATGGCTCCGGGAATGCAACTGTGATGTTGCCTAATGGAACAATTTTACACATTGAAAATGCGTTATTATCTGGTAGATCAAAAAAAAATCTGTTGAGTTTTAAGGATGTACGCCGAAATGGCTATCACTTGGAAACATTGATTGAAAATAATAAAGAACATCTCTATATTACATCCTATAAAATGGAAACTCGACTTGTCCACGAGAAAATTGAAGCAACTACTTCTGGACTGTATTGTGTCCCTATTCGAGCTTTTGAAACCTATGCTACCATGGCTTGGAAGCTGGTGAATCCTGATATATTTGGGTTATGGCATGATCGCCTTGGGCACCCAGGAACTTCTATGTTACGCAGGATTATTGAAAATACTTATGGACATCCATTAAAGGGCACAAAAATGCTAATGTCAAAGATTATTTTTGTGAATCATGTTCACGTGGAAAACTTATTACTACACCTTCTATGGAAAAGGTTGGTTATGAATCACCATCATTTTTACAATGCATTCATGGTGATATTTGTGGACCAATACATCCAGCAAGTGGACCATTCCGATATTTTATGGTCTTATTAGATGCATCATCCAGATGGTCCCACATATGTTTATTATCTACCAGAAATGTTGCTTTTGCACGACTCTTGTCCCAAATTATTAAACTTCGAGCACATTTTCCTGAATATCCTACAAAAAATATAAGAATGGATAATGCCGGAGAATTCACATTAAGAACTTTTTATGATTATTATGAAGCACTGGGAATTAATGTTGAGCACCCAATAGCACATGTTCACACCCAGAATGGATTGGCTGAATCCTTGATCAAACGTCTTCAAATTATTGCTCGTACATTATTAATGAGATCAAAACTCACTAGTGCAGTGTGGGGTCATGCAGTATTACATGCATCAGCACTCATCAGATTACGCCCCACTGCTTATCATATGCACTCCCCAATGCAATTAACTCTAGGCTTTGAGCCGAATATTTTGCACTTACGCACATTCGGATGTGCTGTTCGTGTGCCAATTCCACCTCCTCAAAGGACAAAAATGGGTCCTCAAGGTCGGCTTGGCATATACGTTGGATTTGATTCCCCAACAATAATTCGGTATTTAGAACCAACAACGGGTGATTTATTTACCGCTCGGTTTTCCGATTGTCATTTTGATGAGACGATGTTTCCATCAATTGGCAGGGATAAGACTGTTCTTAACAAAGATGAACAAAAACCAATTGAGGATATCTCCTGGAATGTACAAAGCTTATCCCACCTAGATCCACGTACTATAGAATGTGAAAATGAGGTGAAAAGAATCATCCATTTACAAAATATTGCTAATAGACTTCCTGATGCATTTAATGATGCAAGTAAGGTAACAAAGTCTTACATTCCAGCTGTGAATGCTCCAGCCAGGATCGTTGTTCCTAATGACACAAAAATGGATGATGATGCCCCACGACAAAAGCGTGGTAGACTTGTTGGTTCGAAGGACACTGTTCCTCGAAAAAGAAAGGGGAGAAGTACTGGGATCACAAACCAAGATCATCCTAGTGAGCATACTGCAGATGAATCTGCAGAGCGTAATACTGCAGATAATGATGGGATCATGGATTCTGAAAGCACCGAGAATGCCATAAATCATTACAATGAGATATGGGATCGAAAAAACATGATAGTCGATAATTTATTTGCTTTCTCGGTTGCACAAGAAATTATGAACGATGATTACGATAATGAACCACATTCAATAATTGAATGCCGTCAAAGGTCGGATTGGCCTAAATGGGAGGAAGCAATAGAATCTGAATTAGCTTCCTTAGAAAAATGGATGGTTTTTATCCCACTGGGTTTTTCCAACTTAAGGTTTTTAACGAGGTAGCTTATGCACAAGGTCTGGATCTGAGAATGTACTCTTTTCCCCTTCTGTCCGATTTTTGTCCCACTGGGTTTTCCGGCTTAAGGTTTTTAACGAGGCATACTCATCCAGCTTGCTATAATGCTACGTCCAAGGGGGAGTGTTATAATATCATTTTGGACTTTAGCATTAATTGTTATCACAAGACAAATAGTAGCAAATTTTGTGATGTAATAGTAACAAAACTTGTGATTGTAATAGTGTCATATTTGTTACTATAAATATGTGGTTATGGAAATGAAGAAATTACACACACAAAAAGAAAGAGTAATAAAACTTCATCTCATTTCCTCCCTACTTGTTCCCTTGTTATTTTTCTATTTTATACTATTATTATCTTCAATAATAGTCTTGCTTAATATTAGTTTTATAATATTTTTGTAATTGTAGTTACGTCATAATGTATTATTTGTTGTTGTAATCGAATTGTTCAAGTGAATATATATTTCTCATTCATCTTTTTTTTCTCAAAAGAATCAACTAACTAATATTAGTCCCATAACTATCTTATATGTCTAATTCTGATTCAATTTCTGCCGAAAAATGGAAATGAAGTCATTTTGAAAAAGTGGATCCAAATCCGCCTGGAAAGTGACTAGCATATGATCCAAAACGACGTCGTTCCATTTTTCTGTAAAAATTAGACTACAATTAGACAAATATACTAATTATGGGACCAAATTGAATAGTTGAATATTTGTGGGGAGTAGAAAAAGATGACACAGAAGGTATGGGACAAAAAAAACTTTTCTTCCCTTAATAATACGAAACACATATCTCCAAAATTCTCAAAACTTATATGAAAATATGAACTTATGAAAGAGGTCTGATACAATTATCATAATGTTGGACTATTTTTTGACTCAGACACAAAGAGAACGTTGAAGTAATTCTATTACACATATCTTGGTTTAGTCTAGTTAATTGGACTTTAGATTATGTTAATCATGTTATCTAAGGGTGTCGAGTGGTTCGGTTTCGAGTGGTTCGGTTCCGGTTAATCAAACCATAATTTTCGGTTAACCGGAATCATAAACGCCCCAAAATAGGAACCACTAACCACACCACTTTAAATTTCGGTTAACCGGAACCAAACCGTTATATATGGTTCCGGTTCGGTTAACCTTAAAAACCGTTTTTCTTTTCTTTTTGATCTGAAAAAACTGAAATAATCAATTCTAAAATGCTAAAATTAATTTTTTAAAACAAAAATAGTAGACAACAACACAATTAATCCATAAATCCAACAACTATAAGTCAAACTTAATCCATAAATCCAACAATTAAAATGCAAAACAATCACAAACGGAGAATTGATGTGGGGATAATTAATTTACATATTATTAATTCAATTGAATTTCTTTTTAGGATAAAAATATATAATTATATTATATTAATTTATCATAATTTTGGTTTGTGGTTCTGTGGTTCTGGAATAATTCGGTTCCGGTTAACCACAAACCATATTTTTTTTGGAATAGAAACCACAAACCGCACCTTAATCACAAATAGTGGTTCTCGATTAACCGGAACCACGTCGGTTCGATTCGGTTCTGATTAAAACCACTAACCACGAACCTTTTAAACATAAAAGAAAATAACTATTTTATCGTGAACAACACAAGGAGTAAAAGCAAAAAACTGAATGGATTTGATCAACTGCATTTGAGAGTGTAAATTTGTTCGCTCTCTTAAAAAGAAGTTGAACCAATCCTTCATATTTGGAGATGATTTTGACACTTAAAAATTAAAATTTTAAATTTTTATTTCTTTTATATTATTTTATTTATTTGAGATTTTTAATTTGAGTATAATATTGATATATAATTTTTAAAAATATTTTATTTTGAATTCAAAATTAATTTTCTTACCTACTAAAGATAAAATATTTTAAAATTTAAAATTACATATCAAAATCTCTCAAATCAAAGATCTCGACAAATAAAATAATATAAAAAAATAAAATTTAAAATTTTAATTTTTATATATTGAAATTATTCTTAAAGTGCGGAGGGTAAGAGCATCTCAAAAGACACGTCTCCATTACCTATAATCAATCTAGGTGGACAAAAATAGGGATTTAGCTTCAAAATACTTCCTCCAATCATTTCCTCTTTACCTAAAAAATTTTAGGTGAGAGAAAGATGAAACCCAGAGGGATCAATTTTGCTCCCCTATATTTGCCACATCATCTCCCACTACTTCATCCTCCAATTTTACTCAAAAATATATTACATTTTACTCTCACCATTCCATCCTTAGTAATAAAATATTATTTTTAAAATATAGGGATGCAATATATATAATATTATTGGAGCAAATCAACTTTATGATTCCCAATATTTTAGGGAATTAATATTTTATTATATTTTAAGGAATCAAAATAGGAATTGGCTTGGAGATAGCTCTACAAAATCACATTCCTTGCATTTGACAGCTAAATTTGTTTCTTCGTTCTCCTTATGCCACGTGCTAAAAGCAGTTGGCATGCAACAGTTCCAATCTATAATAATTTAATCTCCAATTAAACCCGAAAAAGTATCATTAATGTTTTGGAAATCTTCCACCCTAAGGCTACAATTTCTCATTATTATCAGTATTATAATAACTCTCTACTCTATATATCCTCGAATCAAAACCCCCTTTTTTTTCGTATAAACCACGCTTTTCTGTTTCTTTTTTTTTATATATATATATGAAGGAATACTGCAACAATGGCTGGAGATCCTAATTGTTCTTCAATCGTCAGTGAAAGCAATAAACAGGAAGGCAAGAATATATATATATATATTCCTTGTGTTGTGTTTGTGTTCCCTTTCAAGCTTTTATTATATATATATTTCGTTCATCGTGATTAATTTAGACGTACGACAGGGATGGAAAATCATCATCATCATGATCACGACAACGTTCTGCAGAAGCATGTTATGTTCTTCGATCTAAATAAAGATGGGGTTATTTATCCCTCCGAAACCTTTGCAGGTCTATTTTTTCTGCTATATAGTATGTAATAATTCTGATTTTTTTTATTCGGTAATTTGCCTATTTTCAATCTTGATATTTTTTATATTTTTCCCAGGTTTTCGAGCAATTGGATGTGGGGTTCTATTGTCCTCTGCCGCCGCCGTGTTTATTAACCTCGGACTTAGTCGGAAAACAAGACCGGTAATTAAACTCGATCTTGATCGATTTTCCTATATATTTTTGTCCGTTATTTAACATTCGCTCAATTCAAGTGGTATTTTAAGTAATGATGCCACTTGGAAATCCTGTTACGCATCGTTTGGTAACTAAATTTGGTTTTCCTTTCCAAGTTACTTTTTTCGGACAGGATAAGATTAACACAAAGGTCCCAACCAAAGTTTGCACTTATCTTTTATGTTTGTTTGTTTATTTGTTTTATTTGTTGGGCAAAATAACTCTACCAGGATTGAAGTTTGTCATTTTTATCACTTAAGGGACTAAAGTTTTAAGTGTTTCAAAAAGGGAATAAAGTTTAATTCGTTTCATCCGTCAGGGACTCCGTTAGTTTGGTCCCGTTAAGTTTTAACGGATTGATGACATGACCGTTAAGTGCCACGTGTCGGCATTTTATTGGTCGTTAATAATAAAATAATAATAAAAATTTTCAGATTTTTGTACTAACAATGAAATAATAACAAAAAACATATAAAAGTCTAAAAAATATAAGAAGTAAAAAATCTGTATTTTTTAGAAAAATTGTAACTTTATTTTCTTTTAAAAAAATCTGGAATATTAATATTAAAAATATAATGCTTTTATTTAAAGTTAAAATAAAAATTAAAAATTAAAAATATCTGGATCTGATTTATAATTAACCTTTAGTTTGTTTATTTAGATTGTTAGAGATTTTTTTGTAAAATAATATATATTTATTAATATTATGAAAAATTAGATCCAGTTTTCTATTTATTTATGAAAAATAATATCTCAATTTAAAAAAAAAAGTTTATAAATTAGATCCAAATTTTTTATTTTTTTATTTTTTATTTTCAAATTTTAAATAAAAACATCCGATTTTAAGTACTAATATGTTTAAAATTTGAGAAAAAAATAAAGTTTCATTTTTTTAAAAAAAAAATCCAGATTTTTTATATTTTTTTAGACTTTTATATTTTTATTATTATTTTATTATTATTACAGAAACCTGAATTTTTTTTTATTATATGTTTAATTTTTATTTTTAACTTTAAATAAAAGCATTAGATTTTTAATATTAATATTCAAAATTATAAAAAAAAAAATAAGTTTCAATTTTTCTAAAAAATACAGATTTTTTTTTATTTTTTATATTTTTTAGACTTTTATATTTTTTGTTATTATTTTATTATTATTACAAAAATCTGAAAATTTGTATTATTATTTTATTATTACCGACCAATAAAATGCTGACACGTGGCATTTAACGGTCATGTCATCAATCCGTTAAAACTTAACGGGACCAAACTAACGGAGTCCCTAACGGGTGAAACGAATTAAACTTTAGGCTCTGTTCTCTTTGCTGTTTTGAGGTCATTTTCTGTTTTTATTTTCGAAAACACTAAAAACGTGTTCTTTTTATCATTTTCGAAAATGTATTTTGGAAAACAAAAAAAATCTTTGTACACAAAACGCAAAACGCCCAAAACCTCGTTTTGAGCGTTTTGTTTGTATTTCAAGAAAAAATCTTCAAAATGCTCAAAATGTATTTTGAGTTTTTTTTTTGGATTATCCTAATTTGAAACTATGTCTAAAATAAAGATTTATGAATTTAATATTAATATTACCAAAAAAATATTTTGCAAAATAAATTTAACAGAACGCGTTTTCAGCAATTTTGAAAACAAGAACAAAAATAGAAAAATACAAAACATTTTTCAAAATGAAAATACAAAATGAAATACAAACAGAACGCACCGTAAGTGATAATAAAAATGACAAACTTCAGTTCCTAGTAGAGCTATTTTGCCTATTTGTTATACTACCTCCGTCCCATACGTAGGGCTGTTACCGAGCTGAACCCTACCGAACTTCACTGGGTTCGGCTCGGCTCGATTTTTTTTAAAACAAATATAACAAATATTTGATTTGGCTCGATTCGGCTGAATATAAAAACAAAGGTTCGATTCGGGTTCAAAACTTAGGTTCATTATTCAATTCAATTCGGTATTTCGATCAAACGTTTGCAAATAGGTTTTGTAAAAAAGGAAGAATGGTCTGGGGGTTATAAGAATATCGGACCGAGCCGAATATTTGATCAAATTTGGGTCGAATCCAAAGTCAGGGTTCAGGTCTATATTTAATGGGAGGAACCGAGCCCAAATCGAGCTTTTTCGAGTTGAATCTATCGAATCGGATCGAATATTTTGGTTCACTCACAGATCTACTCGGTCTACCCATAAGAGTGTGTTCACTCTTCATGGACAAGGATTTAATAAAAATTAAGTAGTTGTAGATTTAAAAAAAGAAAGGGTCCCATTTTTTATTGTATGATATGCTAATTATTATTGTTAATTAATTAAATGATAAAAAGTGTGGACGATCATTGGTATTATTGTAAATAAGTTGAAAATGTGGAGTAAAAATATAAGGGGTATTTTTCTAAAAATAGAGTTGGCACTCTTGTGGGACGGACAGAAATGGCAAATTCAGCACAATCTTGTGAGACGGAGGAGTATTTATTTGCTAGCGTACATAATTCATCACAGTATTCACGCATGTTGATTTGGGGAAATGAATGATGTAACAAAATGTTCAAGATCAATTGTGGGGTAAATTTAATGTGATTTTTTTTTTCTATCTGAGTATATTTTTATTCGTTCGAGGATTGCGTCGTCATCGTCATCATTATCATCAATCGAACATTAATCCCAACTACGTTTGAGATCGAAGACGGGTGGCATATAGATTATAATGCCTGTCTAACACTATAAATTCATTCAAAATAATATATTGAAGTTCTATGCCTCCTACTGCAACCTTGAGGCGAAAGAAGTATCAACATGGGGTAGAATTTCGAAAATCGTCATCGTCGTAGGTTTTTGTTCTCATTTGTATGAAAAATCTACATAATACATAGTGAACATCTACTTATGATTTATTTAAATTTTTGGTAGTCCATACCGTATGATCTAACTAAAATCGATGTAATTGTGATCAAAGCAGGATAAACATTTCTCTGTCCATTTCCCAATTGAGGTGAAAAATATCCAGATGGCCAAGCATGGAAGTGATTCCGGTGTCTATGACAAAGAAGGAAGGTACTTTCTTTACGTTGTTTTAATTGTTGAAGTTTTATTCCTTTATTTAAGATAATTATTAAAAAAAAACTATCCCGAGTTAAGTTTCGGTATCAAAATATATTTATCTTTTAAATTTGCAATTACTCGGACGTACTTGAAGTATATTACAAGTACTCGTACATACATGAGGTATCAGATCCCAAGGAAGAGAATATATCGGATTTTTGGCAAATTAACTCCATGTGTTTTATAAAATGGGTCATCTAACCTCATGTATAAATTAATAGTCGGATTATCCTCCTGTATTTTTTAAAAAATGAATGGACAGATTACCGCAATGTGTATATTAAATGGCATATACCTCATGTGTTTTAAAAAAGGTGCATTTTGCCCACCCTATCGCCATGTGTACTCGTGATGGAGGTAATCCGTTATTTACCCGATATATCTAATTTGTAATTAAGGATAGTCGAGTTTTTCTCCCTTCATGCTAGGCATCAAGGGTAGCATTTGTACCTTATTTTTTATTTTAAATTCAGAGTAAATGAACTTAAATGTCACCTTTAGAAGATACATTTTATTACACGCTTATATATTTGTATTTTTTTTTTCTCTTTGTCAAGCTTATATAATGCAAAAGTTTACCTAATCAATATTGGCCATGCCGCATAGCTCGTCTTGAAAATATTAATTTCACTCTTGGAAGGTTTGTTTCGACAAAATTCGATGAGATATTTAGCAAGCATGCACGTACGAATCCAAATGCCTTGACATCGAAGGAGTTGAAGAATCTCTTGAAATCTAACAGGGAGCCTAAGGACTACAGTGGATGGTATATATGTCGAACAAATATTACAAATTCTATTTATTTAACTAATGAATTTTAAATTTTCTCTCTAATTTATAATTTATTATTATTATTATTACATTGATAGGCTAGCTGGATACGTAGAGTGGAAGATCTTGTATAGCCTTTGCAAGGACGAACAGGGCTTGCTTCAGAAAAATACTGTAAGAGCTGTTTACGACGGAAGCTTGTTCGAACTAATGGCCAAGGAGAAAGCATCTAAGAAGCAAAAGTAATTTCCCAGAAAAACATGAAATGAAATTGAAAAGTTTGTTTCGTTTCGATTCGATTCATTTTGTCATTTCGATTTTTTTTTTGTCGCTGCAGGTCAATAACTTCTAATGTTCGATGAATTCAAGATTTGTACGAAATTCTACAAAGAGTGAGATAGAATACCCCTTATTCTTTGGGCGTATGCATGTTTTATGTAAGAAATGACTGCTGAATTTTATGTATGTATGTATGTATGTATGTATTATAATCAATAAAGTGTTGTTTGATCCTACATGAATATTTTGTGTGAATATCAAGTTGTAGTACACTTTGTCCGTCCCATTATATGCTTACTTTGTTTTCGTAAAATCGTATCCATTTGATTTCTGCACTATAGATATATTAATTTTGACCAAATATTTTATTAATATTTTAAAAAAAGTCGAATATTATTGCACAATTTTGTTAAATAGTCTTGATGGATATTTTAAATACTATTTTTTATAATATAAACTGACTAAAAATTTAAGATATTGGCGGTCAAAAAATTTAAAAAAAATTTGTGTATTGTGTTGAGAAATGAGAAAGTCAAATTATTGTAGTTTTTTCAGAGTAAGAACGAGAAAATGTATACTCGAGTTTGTTCAATTGTTGGTGTCAATTGTAACTCCAACATAAAAATTTACTATTATGCATTATTCTTCTGGCAAAAATTACTAATCGGTTATTTGTAAATATTTTCATTGTTTCCAATAGAGTCAAAGACTCTTTATTTTTTGGTTCTTGATTATAATGGAATAAAACAAAATGACTCATTAAACTGGCTGCACTTTTTTTTCTCCTGAAGTACTAGTCATTCCATGCAATTATCGATGCAATTTTCATTTTGGATCATCCGGAAGAAGCCTCTCTGTGTTAAGACATGGGTAAGGCTGCGTACATCCGATCATTTCTTATCCCGCTTTTTGCGGGAGCTATTAAGGCATTGGGGTAATGTTGTTGTTGTTGTTATTTGTGGAAATAAAAAGATACTTCCTAAATCCAAAGGTAAAAGTAGAAAAAGAAACGAGTGTTGGGTCTTTTTTTCAAAATACAACCAACTTGTTCAAAAATTCCGAGTCTTTGTGTAACCTCGTTTCCGTGGCTAAAACCATATACTTCACGCAAACATATAAATCCAACGAGATCGTGTCTCTTTATATTCTCTCTCTCTCTCTCGAGTTCATACAAATGCCTTAATATGTAGAAAAGTCGCGTATTTATTTCACGCCATGTTCAATTCTCCCTACATATATTTCCTTATGCCAGCAAGACAGACGCCATCCAACGTCAATCGTAGCCCTACAGACAGCCCAACACCTCTGTTCACCACTCAAATCTCGGCCATTCAATATTAGGCCCACCTCACAGCATGTCACCCTCTCTTCTTGGTTTGTATCCTCAATCCCCACCACGAACTTCAACTCCTACAAACTCAAACCAGCATCATTTGTCTCGATCGTCCCCAACTCCTCCTACTGAGGCCCCTCATGAACTCCAATCTCATCGTAAGCGTAACCGCTCTCAGTCGTATGCCCATTCCATGACCACATGTGCTCATGGGGAGTTTTCAAGCCCAAAATTGTTAACTGAGTCAGAAAACAGACTTTACCAGATGATGTCGAGCTCACATATGTGTATCTCAGACTCTCACCAGCCCACGTTAGCAACATGCAATGTCTGATTAAATTTATTGCTCCCTCGTGTCATGGAACACGGGACCTTGTACCAAACTCCCAGACATTAATCTTACTAAAAATAAATGGGTCTTTTGAATCGAAAGAAACCCTGATGGTTCCATCAATCAGAAAGTTCGCCTAGTTACCAAACGATTTCATGAGCGTCCTGGATTGACTATAATGAGAACTTCACTCTGGTTGCCAAACCCATTACAGTGCACTCTACGCTTCCCATCGCCTTGATGTGATCATGGCCAATTAGACAATTGAATATCGGCAATGAATTCCTTCAATGTCAACTTCAAGAACATGTATTTATGGTTCAACCTCATTGTCGATCAAAATCTTCCGTATCATGTATATCGTCTTAAGAAATATTTATATGGTCTCAAACAAGCCACTCGCGCTTGGTATCAAGCCCTTAGCTTGGCCCTATTAGATTTTGGCATCAAGCAATCTACTATTGGGTCCTCCATATTCACCTTTCACAAAGACTCCACATATCTCCTCGTATTTCTTTATGTAGACGACTTAATCATATCTAGAACTCGTATCTAGCTCGAGCTCCTCCCGTCTTGCTCTTATTATCTCTCACCTACAATGGAAACATTGCAAAAATGTGAAGAAGGCATCTTTATCTAATATTAACCTTCTTCGTCATCGTCATATTGATGTCGCGAAACATGTCTCCGCATTTATGGCTTCAAAACAGTCAACATCTCTCACTATTATTATTGATGTTACTGCTTATCGACAAGCAAATGATGGACTTCAATATCTTAATTACTCTAACCAGGCGTGATATGGCCTTCACCATTTGCCGTCTAGCTCAATTTATGGCCTCGCCTATAGAACGTGACTGGAGTGGTGTAAAACGTCTCTTTCGTTATCTCAGAGGCACGCTCTATCATGGCTTACACCTTTGATGTCCTACTGATTTATAACTCTCGCAGAAGTCTAACTAATGACCGCTCTACATCTGCATGTGTAATCTTCTTGGGACCTAATCCTATCTCTTGGAGGTCTAAAAGCCACACTACGATCCTCTAAAATCCACACTAGTGTCACACTAGTTTGTTGGATTAAGCACCTATGAGACTTCGGTATTCCTTCTCGCACCAAACCACAACTTCTATGTGATAACATTAGCGCCACCAAACTCGCACCTCATGTCCTTTCTTCACACATGAAGAACGTCAAACTTGACATTCATTTTATTCGAGATCTCACTGAGAAAGGCATCCTCTCCATCTCACTTATCAGCATTGTGAGCTACAAACTAATTCTCTCAGAAAATCTTTGCCTCGAGCTCGATTTTTATTTTGACGCTCCACTCGGTGGCTGACAGCACATCGATTTTGCGAGGGTGTATTATGGAAGATTCCCGTATATCTTTGTATCAGGGGCGGAGGGAGGGGGGGTCCAAGGGGGTGCATGGACCCCTCCGACCGACGAAAATTACCCTATGAAATAGAGGAAGCTATATATATGGTTGTCCGACCTCCGCAATCTTCATAGGTCCGGACCCTCCCGAGTAAATATTCTGCTTCTGCGATTGTGTCCATTTTATAAATAATCACCTACGATCAATGGTTTATATTGTACTTATCTTAAAGGCCTCACCCCTATACCCCACCTAAGTAATTTTTCTGTGAGACTCAAACCCTCAGCCCCACAAAAATTCCTTTGCACTTTGATTATCTCACTTAGGATTTTTATTGATAAAGGGTATAAAGACAAAAGATAAATTGGCATCACCTACAATACTGAATGACATATGTTTATCACTCCACGACTCGAGCCCTTGGACATTGATGATTTACAACAACCTAAATAACTGAGTACAAAAATGGAAAAACCGGACCTGATTCCACAACCCCAAATGTTTGTATTCCTTGCAATGTTCAAGCCCATTAAACTACATTTATTGTATCAGCTAAAAATTTCGTAGAGTGCACTTTATGGCCCTCACATTCTCCTATTTGCTGAGATGGTAAAAGTCATACGGTTAAACCTCGATAAATGAATGTTCGATAAACGAATAATCTCGTCAAATGAATAATATTTTTTGATCCCAATAACATGTTCAAATTTTCTTTCGATAAATGAATAATTTCGCTAAATGAATATTTTTCTCCGGTCCCGATCATATTCATTTATCGAGGTTTTACTGTATCATCTGCGTATTATAAATGAGATATTTTTACCTTTTCACTTTATGTCTCTACCACTGCGTGTAACAACCACACTTACTTTCTCGTTTATTTTTTATTTTTGTGACTCGCGTGTACTCGATTTGTTGATTGTGCAGTACTATTGGAGTTGTCGTTTTACACTTTCGTGTTTTCATTTTGGGTTTGAGCTATTTCTCGAATTTGTGATTCTTTTGTTATTCGTGGAGTTTTGTCGTTCGGTACCAATTTCGTATCGTGTACATTGTTGTTATCGTATAGAACGATAGTGCTTTGATTTGTGAATTCAATGTTAATGTAAGCACTTGGTTGTTTTTCGTAGATCGATGTGTTGATGTCGTTCGGAGTTGTTTTTGGATTTGGTGAACCATTCCTGTTGTTCAGCAACAGGTTACAGTCGTCAGCTTCATAGACCTACGGCCGTAAGGCTCTTTTGATATGGTCGTAATCAGCGTCGGCCCAACCTATTTGGAGGCCCAAAGCGAACTTTTTTTGTGAGGCCTTTTAAAGAAAAAGATAACATAAAAATAAGAAATATATGTGTACTTATACTTTATATTTTTAATTTCTATCTAGTGTTATTATTTGTAAGTTGTTGCAGTGGTAAATTTTTGGCTAATGTGCAATAATTTCCTTTTCCATCCGTCCGCAACCTATGTGCATTGTTTATTTTTGGCAATTTTTTTACCCTTTCACAACAGAAGTGGATCCATTTACTCCACTCACAACACATCATACCAACTAAGTCAACTCAAATATTAAAACTCGTGCCGGTCAAAAGAGTGCATATGGGTGACAAACGGAGTAGTAGTATTGAACATGTGTTCAAATCTCCACAAAGATAAATATATTTTTGTTTTTAATTTTAATATGCATGAAAAACTAAAATTTTCGTTAAAAAGAGGCTTGCAGGATTCGATCCTGCGTCCCTCCAATTAAGGAGTAAAGACTATTGCCAACTGCGCTGCAAACGGTTGGTGTGTTTTGAGGCCCCTTTTTAATATATGATGCTTAATTTGGGCCATAAAATTTTTATTTTTTTAGGCTCAAAGCGAGGGCTTGGACTGCCTTATGCTTGGACCGGCCCTGGTCGTAATATGGGGTATTGAGTAGGAATTATTTGTTAATTCTGATTTGACTAGTAGAAACTAGAGTCGTTGAATAAATCGTGGTGTTTATTCATGTTCCTTGATGTTTAATCGATTCAATCCGATCTAGATCGAGTTTTGAGAAATTTCGCATTCATAATGTTAGTTGTGTCGTTTCAGTAGGGTATTCAGAGTGTTTCTCATTCGATTTGATTATGGTGTTATTGATATAACATTATTGTGGATTAGTATTGAGTCGTTAAAAAGAACTTGGATCGAAATCCTTTCTGTTCGTCATTTCTTCATGTGTTGTTCATCAAGGCAAGTACTCTATTTACATGTTATATATTTCTTGCACTGTAAATTGTGTATAAGACGGTTTTCCTATATGAGCGAGAAATGATGTTATAAGTTCAACCAGTGATGCCCAACGGGTTGTTTCGAGATCTATGCTAAGAGCGATGGATCATGAATGAGGGTTATTCCACCCAGAGATGACTGGTAGGGCATATGAGAATCTATGATAAGGGCACTCGATTGCGATACCCATGAGAATTGGTTTTGGTCAGTGGACCCTTAATGTTTTATTGTGATGGTTTTGATAATATTCCAGAATATTAAACTGTTTTGCGAAAATGTGAACGTGGTGAATGTTTGTGAATATATTTCATATGATTATGTACGTACACTAGTTATTTATGCACTATCTCATTTGAGTGAGAAATGCCTATTATACATTTTAGGTGATCGTTTGTTCGAGAAGCAAGCAAGAGTTGTCTATGAAAATGACGGGCATCAGGGATATTAATGTAACACCCCCAAACCAATTGAGAATATTACAGCGCCGTAGACCCTCTCCGTGAGGATCTACTAGGCTGAAAGCGGAAAACACAACGTAAAGATAGGTGCCAACATGGCTCACTAGACCGATTTAGTCTTTTCCACAACACACGCATCAAATATACATAACTCTTTCTCAAAATTCATACCCACACAGGGGTTGAATACATCAAAATTCCCTTAGAACGGAAGAATAACACAACGGAGAGACAAACAACAAAGCTCTACCAAAATACTCAACGACTGGTCTTCATGTGATTAGTATCGTCATCTTCCATCATCCTTCTTACCGATTCTGTGAGTCGCTCCCCAGCAACCTGCAAGTACCTGGATGCAATACAGACATCCACCCCCCGAATACTCGGGGGTTAGCAAAACTCCACTGTTTTGCTAGTGCAAGTATAAAATACAAATACAAGCCATACATATCATACTCCAATACATAATAATCGTGAACGTACTTCCCGAGATAAATCACTTGATCAAAATGGTTCAGTCGAAAGATAGGGTAAACCCGGTATACATCTTGTAAAACATTTTACGATCTCGGGAGTTTTGAAAATATTTGGGATTAAGAATTTTCAAGCCTTTCAAAACCATTTAGGGACAAAGCCCAAAAATCACTTTCCCAAAATACAATTATGATAGTAATGCACGGGGTCCACGACCCACTCATACCATTCCGGTAACAAAGCACGGGGCCCAAGACACGATCATATCATAACAACATGTTTCCACAGATTATTCGCGTACTGTGCTAGCAAGCCACGGACCTCAGATGCTCCCGTAGAACATACCCGAGTGAATAACCCATAGGGCAACCATATCGAATCACATGTCACCGTAACAACAGTCACGTGACCACAAGCACAGATACGTTCATAACCAAATCACAACCATAAGTTATCCCGACATCGGGCTAACAAGCCACGAACCTCAGAGTCCCCACAAGACATACCCGATGAATAACCCCGCAAGTTATCCCCGGCATCGCGCTAACAAGCCACGAACCTCGGAGTCCCCGCAAGACATACCCGATTGGATAACCCTACGGTCACCCCCGACCCATACTAGCAAGTATGGATCTCAGAGATTCAACGATCCTACCCGGAGGCACATCACATACAACAAGCACACAACAATAATCAACTATCAAGCTAAGCAACATTAAGCATCACAACCTCCTTTCAAAGGAATAACAATTAATATCACAACATGTCACATTCTCACCGAACATGTACACGTATCGCCACACCATCCTCGGCAAGTCATCACGGTCTATTATATTCACGAAGTATGGTTATAACATCTATCAACATACGAAACTAACACATATACTCCGAAAACACATTTATTCACGAACATGTGAGTTATCTTGAAGAAAACCCTTTTCCGACAATTTACCGATCCTTTATAAGATTCATTAAAACATTCAAGTTCTATATATAAAAATCAATTATCAACTACCACATCTATGAAATACGAAGTGTATGGGCAAGATACTTGCCTCGATACCACGAGCAACGACACGACGAACGGACACGGTCGGGTAGCCTCCGAACTTCCAAAAATGACCAAGAATCCAGCAACCTTACGAATCCTACGAAAATAACATCACCAAGAATCAATAACACAAATCGGAACCCGAAACGATCCTAAAAACAACAAGGATCTAAGGGTTTCTCAAGAAAATCAAGAACTATGTTCCGAGTGATATAAACTCATGAAGGAGTGCAAAAATCCGAAGATCAAGACCAAAACAACAAGAATACACCATCGATTCATTATCCTCAGAGTAAATCGAAGAAGCAAGGAGAAACCCCCAAAATTCAAGAACTAGGGTTCTAAGAAGAGATTACCTTGATTTGGACCAAGAAGATGATTAGATGTTGTTAAACACCTACAAATCCGCTCCAAGATGAATCTTGATGAAGAAGATCGCTCAAAATCGCCTCTGGAGCTCACTCCCGTCGGAAGGGATAAAGAAGGGAGAGAAATGACGAATTAACACTGTTGTCCAGTATTTATACTGGACAGTTATTAGCGTGCGCTAAACACCCTGCATTAGCGCGCGCTAACGGGGTCAACGCCCCAGAAAATACCGCCTATAACACAGTTAGTGTGCGCTAGCCAAAAACCGTAGCGTGCGCTAACGGGTCACAAAACCAGTCCAGTAGCCCCTGGACAGATCTACACCTACCAGGTAGCGTGCGCTAGAAAGAACGATTAGCGTGCGCTAAGCAGTCGATAGCATGCGCTAAGCAGTCGATAGCGTGCGCTAGCTACCAACATTATCGTGCGATAACGAGACCCCAGTCCCAGTCCAGTAGCTCTTGGACTGTCGCTGGACTGCCAGTTAGCATGCACTACACATCCGGTAGCGTGCGCTAACCACAACAAAGTAGCATGCGCTATGCCACAAGCATTAACGTGCGCTACACTACAAAATCCCAAAAAACTCACAAAGTGATCCGAAACGCCTCCAAACACATGCCCCAATAAGGCACGAGCAAAACATGGTACAGAACGAGTCGACAAGACTGGAACTACAGAATTTCAACAATCCGATCCACTTCTAATGAAAGAAGTTTATCTCCGAAATTCGAAACAACAAAGCGAGGGAAATAACATAACATACAACTGATAGACTACGCCACTCAGGAACTCCTCGGATTCGATCCTGATATCAATGCTCAAGTCCGTGCCTCGGAAGGCTCGGTGCCTAACTCGCAAAACTGAACCTGATGTCCCTCGAGCCCGCATTTGTAACACGTTACTGGCGGAGAAGGACAATGTGTACGAACATGCCCCGACACATTGCAGTTAAAACACCTCCTGGCTTTACCAGGAGTCAAAGCAGACGACTTGGAACTCTCAGTCCCACGCATCGAGCGATGGAGCTTCACAGCAGAAAGACTACGACATTGCAAACTAGAAACACCAACTCATGCACTGTCCACAAGGTCATCGGACTTCCTCTGCTTCTTCGACTCGGGCACACGTTCCGATGATAACGAGGCTAGTTCACAGGCTAAGGCTCGATCTTGATAGTCCCTCAACGAAGTGCAAGTGAGTCCCGACATATACACGCGAATCTCTGGCTTCATTCGTCTGTCAAAGTGAAAGATCTTCTCTTCCTCGGTTCTTACCCGATCTCGCATATAACTGAGTTGTTTGCTATAGTCGATGATAGCCTGTGACACTGAAATATCTTGCGGTTCTGCCAAATAAAATTCACGAATCCTCTGCTCTCTAATCGGTTTCGGATAGAACTCAGCTTCCATAAATGCCTGGAACTCCGCCTATGTGACATTACGATCACGAGGTTTAACAGCTTCCCACCAATTAGCAGCATCTTTGTCAAGAAAGTACTGAGCGATAGGCACCTTCCGCTCTTCGGGACAATCCACAACCTCGAATAACTTTCCCAACTGGAAAATCCAACCATCCCAACCCAACGCATCCGCAGTACCGGCGAATCGAGGGGGATTCATACGAACTACCTCGCGAAGCCATTGCTTTATGCCGACGTTCTGATTCGCGTCAACGCTACGTTGAACCGCCTGGGTCAACTGAGTCATCTGAGTCGCTACCTGTTGCAATATAGTAGCAACACCCAAGCCAATATCATTCCCGGTAATATTCTCTCGATCACGCCATTGATCCCCGTGGCCATCAGTAACACGGTTACGACCACGACCTTTGCCCCTCGGCATATTAACAAGCAACCTAACGTAACGAAAATCACATAATCACAAACAACAACTATTACAACACACGTGGAATTCACTCACAGACGATCGACTGCAAAAGTTAGGCCCGACGGCAAAAATGTAGTCCCCAAACTTTTGCTCAACTATAAAGCGTGTTCCACAACAAAAGATGACGTTTGCTAGCTGTGCAAGTTTGGTAAGACATTCATAATCACCCATCAACGGTATTATACTGGAGATTACAAATAAACAATAGTGTATAAATCCGAAGACTAGCATTTCACATAATTATCACATTACACAGATAACCATCAGAAGTTAAATAACATTCCAGACCGAGTCTCCACCTCTCGGTCAAGAGAATTATCTCGACGAGTGCCTACCGAACGACTCAGCGTTCACACCACCACTTTAATCACAACTCTGGGCATTATAACCAAAATGATAACATCCTCACCACATACCTTTTAAACGAAATTCGTGCAACCGAAAAATTGAATGCGAAAGTCACGTATCAAGTAAATTTTTGATATACCTAGTTTGAGTATTTAAAGATCAAATTTTGAAAATTTGCAATGCAAGATGAAAATAAAATAGTATATATGTAGTTTGAATTCTCAAAATTTTCGGCCTCGAGGTGATCATATGAAAATCAAACTCTTTTCCTCTCTTGGAGGATGTTTTAAAAATGAAAAATTATGTGACTTTCCCAAAATATTTGAAACTTTAAAGTATCAAATTAATAAGCCTTCTTAGTGTAACCACACCAAAACATTATTCCTGTAAAAATAATTTATACATATATATATATATATACATATACACCGGCACATTACCAAAAATAGACAATCATGGAGCACGTATTCATGATTAACATTTAACTCTTCATCATAACACAAATATCACACAAACTCGTGTAACACGATACACAACAATATAGTGGGGAGACTTACATCCACAGATCGCACGAAGATGATGGCTGCACCTTGATACTAATCACGACCGATCTCCAAACGACGCATCGCGACACGACTCAGTCAGACAAAATCTGACAAGACAAGACCCGACAACACACTACTCGACCCGACAGCCTAGGTTTCCACAACCTATGCTCCGATACCATATTCTGTAACACCCCCAAATCAATTGGAAATATTACAGCGCCGTAGACCCACTCCGTGAGGATCTACCAGGCTGAAAGCGGAAAACACAACGTAAAGATAGGTGCCAACATGGATAATAACGACTCACTAGACCGACTTGGTCTTTTCCACAACACACGCATCAATTATACGTAACTCTTTCTCAAAATTCATACCCACGCAGGGGTTGGAATACATCAACATTCCCTTATAATAGAAGAATAACACAACGGAGAGACAAACAACAAAGCTCTACCGAAATACTCAACGACTGGTCTTCATGTGATTAGTATCGTCGTCTTCCATCATCTTTCGTACCGATTCTACGATTCGGTCCCCAGCAACCTGCAAGTACCTGGACGTAATACAGACATCCACCCCCCGAATACTCGGGGGTTATCAAAACTCTACTGTTTTTCTAGTGCAAGTATAAAATACAAATACAATCCATACATATCATACTCCAATACACAATAATCGTGAACGTACTTCCCGAGATAAATCAGTTAATCAAAACGGTTCAGTCGAAAGATAGGGGTAAACCCGATATACATCTTGTAAAACATTTTACGATCTCGGGAGTTTTGAAAACATTGGGGATTTAAGAATTTTCAAGCCTTTCAAAACCATTTAGGGATACAGCCCAAAAATCACTTTCCCAAAATACAATTATGATAGTAACTCACGGGGTCCACGACCCACTCATACCATTCCGGTAACAAAGCACGGGGCCCAAGACCCGATCATATCATAACAACATGTTTCCACAGATTATTCGCGTCCCACAGACCTCAGATGCTTCCGTAGAACATACCCGAGTGAATAACCCACAGGGAAACCATATCGAATCACATGTCACCGTAACAACAGTCACGTGACCACAAGCACAGATACGTTCATAACCAAATCACAACCATAAGTTATCCCAGCATCGTGCTAACAAGCCACGAACCTCGGAGTCCCGCAAGACATACCCGATGAATAACCCCACAAGTTATCCCCGGCATCACGCTAACAAGGCACGAACCTCGGAGTCCCCGCAAGATATACCCGATTGGATAACCCTACGGTCACGCCCGACCCATACTAGTAAGTATGGATCCCAGAGATTCAACTATCCTACCCGGAGGCACATCACATACAACAAGCACACAACAATAATCAACTATCAAGCCAAGCAACATTAAGCATCACAACCTCCTTTCAAAGGAATAACAATTAATATCACAATATGTCACATTCTCACCGAACATGTACACGTATCACCACACCATCCTCGGCAAGTCATCACGGTCTATTATATTCATGAAGTATGGTTATAACATCTATCAACATACAAAACTAACACGCATACTCCGAAAACACATTTATTCACGAACATGTGAGTTATCTTGAATAAAACCCTTTTCCGAGAATTTACCGATCCTTTAGAAGATTCATTAAAACATTCAAGTTCCATATATAAAAATCAATTATCAACTATCGCGTCTACGAAATACGAAGTGTATGAGCAAGATACTTGCCTCGATACCACGAGCAACGAAATGACGAACGGACATGTCGGGTAGCCTCCGAACTTCCAAAAATGACCAAGAATCTGGCAACCTTACGAATACTATGAAAATAACATCACCACGAATCAATAACATAAATCTGAACCCAAAATGATCCTAAAAACAACAAGGATCTAAGGGTTTCTCAAGAAAATCACGAACTATGTTCCGAGTGATATAAACTCATGAAGGAGTTCAAAAATCTGAAGATCAAGACCAAAACAACAAGAATACACCATCGATTCATCACCCTTGGATTAAATCGAAGAACCAAGGAGAAACCCCCAAAATTCAAGAACTAGGGTTCTAAGAAGAGATTACCTTGATTTGGACCAAGAAGATGATTAGATGTTGTTAAACACCTACAAATCCGCTCCAAGATGAAGCTTGATGAAGAAGATCGCTCAAAATCGCCTCTGGAGCTCACTCCCATCGGAAGGGATGAAAAAGGGAGAGAAATGACGAATTAACGCTGCTGTCCAGTATTTATACTGGACAGTTATTAGCGTGCGCTAAACACCCTGCATTAACGCGCGCTAACGGGGTCAACGCCCCAAAAAATACCGCCTATAACACAGTTAGTGTGCGCTAGCCAAAAACCGTAGCGTGCGCTAACGGGTCACGAAACCAGTCCAGTAGCCCCTGGACAGATCTGCACCTACCAGGTAGTGTGCGCTAGAAAGAACGATTAGCGTGCGCTAGTACCAACATTAGCGTGCGCTAACGAGACCTCGGCCCGATCCGAGAGCTCCTGATCAGCCGGATCGCCAAATCGTGCACTACACATCCGGTAGCGTTCGCTAACCATAACAAAGTAGCGTGCGGTATGCCACAAGCATTAGCGTGCGCTACACCACAAAATCCCAAAAACTCACAAAGTGATCAGAAACGCCTCCAAACACATGCCCCAATAAGGCACGACCAAAACATGGCACAAAATTCCAACGATGAGGACAATAAAAACTCAACAAATCCCGAACAAGAATCTCGAGTATTACAATTAATGACTCGTGGTTGATTATGTAGGAGTTGTTTAGTAGCGACACATCCACTAGTTTTGCATTTCTATTAAGTACATCAAGAAGGTGTTTAGTATGATGTAATTGACTTAATAAAGCTATATACCGATTTGTATTATGACTTAATTCATGTTTAGTAAAGGCTATAAAATTTTAGGCCATTAGGGGTTTATGCTCGGCCCCCATATAACCCTCTATTGTAAATCAGGACACCGGGGAATATATTCTTCAATACTTAGCAATATGGGTTTGTACAAATCCCAATGTCTACCAAACATATTTTATTTGGGTTCATATAATTAGCAATATGAGTTTATATATATATATATATATATATATATATATTTATATCCACCTTCTAGGATTCCTGTCATGCTACCGAACGTCTCCCAAGTCTATAGCCAACGACATAATGGTCTCAAAGAAATACAATGGCAATTCATTGATGGGCTCAAGCCCAAAGTTTGAATGTATATAGGGTACTTTACATATATATACAATAATTAAAAAGTAATTACACAAATCACGTTGGGAGAAAAGAATTACAAAACAAACACATGGTCTACCCACATCTTTAACAAACGCCATGAAAGAAGGAGTTTAATATGAAAAATTATATATAATTAATTCAATTAACTACCTCCTTAAAAAACGCTACGGAAGGAGTTTTATTATGGAAAATTGTAATGTTTGATATAATTAATTTAATTACCAAAATCATTTATCCCTCAACCATAATTTTCATAATACCCTTGAGAAGTCATCAGTTATTAATTACTGGTGTAATGATGACCGACAATAACTTTGAGAGGCTGGATTCGGTGAATTTTGATAAACAATTTAATTGGATACATGCAAGCAATAGTTGAGTTACTGGATTATTGCATTTAGATACTATTTACTCTTGCACATTATCTTTTTATATTTAACAAATAAAAAATAGAAGTACAAATCTGAAGTGTAATTTTGATTACCCGATATTGTATTTCGATAATTGTTATTATTGCTCAATAATATTTTACTTTTGACAATGAAAAACCGAGATGCAAAACTTTAGATAATATCAAGTGTAAGTTAGTTTCCTAAATATACACATTAAGACATCTTTTACTGTTGAACGTTAATTTGTTTTGAATTTACCATGTAAACTAAAAGCATGTATTGTGCAAGTAATAATTTAGTTATATGAATATTGCATATATTCATACTCATTAATTTGTTTAACAAATGAACACAATCTGTGGATAGTATGATGTGTAGTTTGGTTATCTAAATATGCACATTTGAATATCGTCTATAGTTTATCATTTATTTTATACTTAGCAATGTCATTCACAGGATTGTGAATACTTGCAAATAATAGTTTGGTTACTAAATATTAAATTTAATACCTATTCGTCATGCTAATTTTGTTATATATCTAACAATGAAAATTGGATGAACACAATTCCGGATGCTTTATGTATTTATTTTACTACATGTTTAATATTCATTGGTTGACATCGACTTATTTAAATTTGTAGTCCATATTCAAAAACACATTTATGGACACCATCATGCGATATTATGGTTACCTTAATATATATATTTTGAACTGGAAAAGTTTCAAAGAATATATCCTCCATATATTTATCATATATCAAGGTCAACAATGTACAAATCTTCCTCGAGTTATTTATATTTGAAATATAAATTTAATCAATACATTTCAACATATGACATATCCTCAACCATATGGATGCATACAACCATTGTAACCATTATTTGGCAAATTAGTAACCAATTGTTGAAAAAACCAATTAAAAAACACATCACAATAAGGTGGTGTGAACAACCGCTATATTAAAAATACGGTAACCTAACAAATAATGCTTTAGAGAGTATCTCTGAATTTGCTAAATAATTTTCTAAAAAGGATAAAAAGAAGTCTTCTCTGATTAAACCTCACACCCCAAAAGAATCATCCATCCGAGTATCATCCACCGCCTTCACTGTCCTCTCTCAACCCAAAAAATCTAACCACACAATAAAGTCCCGAAATCTATATATTCCAAAACCAACTGAACCACCACCTCAGTCATTGAAACCATCAAAGTTGAAAATAGTCGCTGCCACGATCATAAATTTTCTGAAATTCCAGCCAAAATCGAGCATAAATTTATTAAATCCTCGATGTTCTCTTCGGCGATGGAAAATCCATAATTCTGAATCTGAATATCACGAAGCAAACTCAGGCCGCTGCGACCGTCGCTACCTCCCATTGATTTACCTCCTTATGGGCTCCTCTGAATATCAAGAAGCAAACTCAGGGATGAAGAAGAAATAATAAAGGGGAGAGGGAGAATTAGGAAAGAAATAACCGTAAATAAATGAGAAGATATCTTCTCTTTTGTATTAAATAACCACTTCCGTAGTTTAAGGAATGGTCTATTAAATGATGAAATAAAAAATTACTTTCATTATTTGTGTAAATTTTTGTAGAGTTGTGATATTTGTAATATTAAAGCAAAATGTACTGTAAATCATCCTATATGTTTCAAATAAATTTGTAAGTCAATCAAGCATGTGTCCGCCCAACGCTCATTCATAATGCTCGTGGGCTTATTCGTTGCAATGGGCTTGCAAAACTGATGACTGCGCTTTGATGGGATTTTATCGGGCTTTTTCAAAACTCGTTGGCATAGGGCCAGCGGGATCCTACTACACACACCATCGGTGAACCTAACTATTTATTTTCCGGTTAATTCTAATTAGGTGAAGTGATTGTATTTTCAAAACCTTTCATGATAAGTCTCATTCATCTCTTAGGGCAATTATATATAGTACTCTTATTGTTTGATTCAATTACAAATTAGTATTCACAGTCTGAACAATTACATCTGGATTCCAATGTGTTGACCAATTGCTTACATGTCCTTACTTGCTGATGTACATGCTTCTTCGGCATGAGTTGGAAGACATTAAACAAATATATTTGCTGATGTGTATATTATTGGCATAAGTTAGCATAATAAATTAGTTTTGAACTAAATAATTTAAATAAAAAATACTTGTTATAAAATTATATTTATATAAATTAATAAATTGATTTACTCTTAGGTTTTCTCCGGCGGCGGCTACTTGACAAAATTGGATTCATAAGGAAAGGCTTTCTGACTCACGTACGAAGCTACAGAGCTTTCAATCGACCTGAAATAGCCCGAACTTGCCGGTTGCAAGCCTCCTCGGAGTTACGAGGGGTAAACGAAAACTCCACTAGACTCTATTCAGACACGGGAGGGAATGCGAACGACTGGAAAGACAAACTGCTTACCTTATATATGAAGCTTGCTGGAAAGGATTGGAGTAGAGGGTTGAATCGATGAGGGGAGGTTCGCCGGCAGGGTCTCGTCGGGAAAGCTGAAACGGAACTCTAAGCATCAAGAAGAAAGCAGGCAAGGCCTGTGTTAGTTCTATGGAAAATTTGAACTGATTCTAGCAGGGCAAGTCCAACTCTTATCCTTACCTAATTGAATGCGGCATCGACCTGGAAATCGTAGCAGCTGCCGTAGGAATAGAGCCATCGTCGAACAGCAGAGGCAGGGAATCCAGTGGGGTTTTCTTGATGTTATTGGAGGCGGCACAGAATAGAGAGTAAATAAGGTTCTATTTGGGTCACGCTTGGCTTAAATAGGCAAAATGGGAATCTAAAATCAGATCGTATGGCGGAAATCTTCGCCAGAATTTTTGACGTATCATGGAGCAGAAAAGGAAAGAATATGATGATGATGACATCATCATGAAATTGACCACACAACCATTTCCCACACAACTATTTACAACGATTGATGTGGCAGTGGGACCCACCAATTAAAAAATAAAAAATAATGCTAGTTGAAAAAGTCAATAGCCTTCAATTGTTATCCCTGCAAATTGAAAAATAGAGAGATGGACTGACATAAGTTGGGGACTGATCTCAAAAAGTCATACTAATTTTCTGACGAGAACAGACTTTCAATCTTATTCACAAAGATTTGAACCATGTTTACCCACCGTCAGCGCCGCCCTGAGCCAGATGACAAAGAGGGGGAAAGGGTTAGCGACGACTACCCATCGTGAAACCCACCATGACAGTGCCATCGCCGACCACCGATCGCTCCCTCTCCGGCCATCGTGAAACCTACCATTTATTTTTAACAATTTTTTTAAATAGCTTATTGGATTACGTTTTGTGATTTCTACTTCTCTGAAAGTTGTAACTTTTTGTTTTGATTTTAAAGTTGATTGTTTCAACCATTCACATAAATGTACTGATTTTTGTTTATTCAACTTGTTCTTGCTTTTTGTTTCCAGATTATTGGAGGATGTGAAGATAATGAAGGGAATGATTTTCAGGGATACAATGAAGACACCAAGCTCTCAATCCAATTTATGAGGACTAATGCAATGATGATTGATCAACATTTGTGTGTTTTTCTTTTGTTAATCTTGTATTTGTAGAAAGAGGCAAAAACTTAGTCAGCCCTTGTTAAATAATGTAATGCAAGTTCAATGGACATGTGATGCACTTTGTAATGAAGCAAAATGTTATAGAATTTTGCTATCAACTCCGTCTATAAAATGATATGGGGATTTCGGAATTGTGTTTATGTTATTATTGATTGTGAGAAGATGTTTAGATGTCGAGCTAGGCAAGAAAATTGGGGAGATGCTGGCAAATTTTTTCCATACAAAACTATTTCTTGACCACTTTTTAAAACAGTGCTGCTTCATCATTGAATCTCCTCCTCCTTAATATGTCATGATGACATACCTCAACACTAATGGTTACTTGATTTTGTTAATGTATTATACCCTTAAATCTCTTCACTCCTTCCTTACATGTCCTCGTGAGTGCTGAATATTCGTTTTCCAATTTGATGGTGACTCTACCAAATTGCATATAATGTTACTTTCAGTTAGTGACCTTTTCCAGTGAAGATTACAGCATAATCACCCTAAAATTATGAACATGTGATAAATCTTTGCCCAATGCTAATGAACTAGTAAATTTGAATTCAAAAGCCATAAACTTGTAAATTTCAATTCAAAAGCCACAAACTTGAATTTTTTGGACGAACAAGAGAAGCTAGTCAGATGGTACATAACATTCACAAGTTCCTACAATAGCAGAGATATGGTACGAAAATCCTGCAACAGCAGATATACTAAAAGATATTGTGTAAACCAAGCAATTTTTCTACTCTTCATCATCATCTTCTGCATTCATCATTTGAGTAAAACTTGGTTATGTCCAACATTGGCTTCGATTTTCAAATAAACTTGATTGTCCTCTTGCCGAAACTTGACTATTAAATAAACTTGGCATGTTGGTTTGCGAACATGGAGAATTTGAAGCAAATTGATTAAAGTTTGTCCTGGTTGGGCCTAAACTTGGAGTCAGTGGGAAGATACTTTGATATGTCATTTTTGGTCGCATACTATAGGATATTATATTTGACCACATTTGATGATGCCATGTAGCTTGTGTAACTCTGCATAATAAAGATAAGAAGGAATTATGAATCACCTTAACATGAAACAAGAAAGCATATATATTGAGTCACTCTTCATAAAAAAGCCTCATAAAGACTCATGCCTTGTCTTTCGCATTGGACAATGTCTTCTTTTTTGTTTCCCTATTCTTCTTAACTACTTTTTCCACAAAACCTTGTTTCCCTTTAGTCGGTGGTCTACCTTTTCGGCGGAGAACTTCCGGGTCAAGTATGTTTGTACTTTGGTTCGAATGTATAACCCCGTCTCTAAGTGAAATAGAATCATGGACCATATTACTTTCACAAATAACCGAAACTTCAAGCAAATGTTGTTTTAGCTTGCGCACCCGAGTCATGACCATATCATACTTTTCTTGAAAATCTTCAGCCAAGTCGGTGATCCATTAAAGAGTTTGCACATATTGTCATTCTGACGTGCCTCAATTGTCATTGATGAGTTATCGTACTTGATCTGAACTTCTGTGTAGATAGTTTTCACATTTTTGCACCATCTTCTCAATATATACATGTCAGGAACTCTTTCAATTCCCCTTTAATTGAAAATCATCAATTGATGTCTACACACCATTACCTTAAACTTAAATAATCTACAATTACAATGTGCCTCTGATGAAGAAATGAAAACTCGCAAGTGTACGAATCGCTTTTGTAGGAAGCGGGAAGTAACTCCGAGGTCGATCTCTCGAGGAATTGGAAATGGTTTGAAGTTCGATTATGTTTAGCAAATAGTCGGATTAACAAAAGTAAAGTAAATTAAAACACGGTGAATGATTCGATTGAGACGAAACTTCGTAAAACAAGTGTGGAAAATTAAATTAATCGAGTCGTTAAAAACACCGAATTAAAGGTTGGATTTCTAGAGAATACAATTATGAGAATGATATGGGAGTTTAGAATCACCGACACACATGTTATCAACTATTAGTTTCGATACTCAAAGAATTTATGGTTTGGAATTACCGATTGCTCACAACTAAAAGAAAACCCGTTTGATGGCGGCGAATTCTAAAAATCGAGATTGTTCTTTTCGAAAATAAGGGAAACTCCTTTGATGGGGAAGAGCCCCTAACTAACAATCAATTAACCGACTACTTTTGATGAGGTAAATCGCTAAAAGATTGCGGAAAAAGATTTAAAACATTCACAATCACTTCTATCGGGTCGTTTGATGGCGAACACCGACAAAAACCCTCGATTTATAATAATAACAACTATGAAATAGGTTTGATGATCTAAATCAAAAGTTCTTATGCGAAGAACAAACAAGGAGGAACAATCCCAAACTTTACCCGGAAAAACAATAGGAACTAACAATCGATAACATGTGTGTGGCTCAATCTAAAAACCCATATGAAATGATTATCTACTCATGATTATGTAATACCCTGTTGTAATTCAGTCATTATCATTCAGTAATTTCATTCGGTGATTGTCACTCAGTGGATTTTCACTCATTTATAATCATTCATCAATCATATTCATTCACCCGTGTTCACCGTTCATAAAAACTTCGAGTTGTGTATCATTATTGTTCATTGTTTCAACTTTCCTCTTATGAGTTCGACTTTGTTAGATCACCATTAATTTTTGGTAACTCCAAAAATTCTAAATCTTTGCAATATTATAGAGCATCGAGTTAGCTTTCCAATGGTTCAAACGGTGAGTCAATCGGAGTCCGGACGATAGAGTTATGGTCGTTTTAGTTCAACCGCTCATTTTTCAGTTATTGGCCGATCACTGCCGAACGAACTCGGCCGTGTCGTCCGACACGGCCCGTGCCATACTCGTCCGGAAATGCCGAAGTCTCTGCCTCAGGACCCGACCGTGTCGTCGGGCACGGCCGAGTCGAACTCTTCCGGATAAGCCAGTATCGACTGCCGACACGCCCGACCGTGTTCCAGGACACGGTCGAGTCAATGCCGAGCGCCGCGGACGGGTCACTGTCGGTAGGCCCCTTCGTGCCGCGACCGTGTCAAGCAGGACACGGTCGATTCCCTGCCGGCCAGCTGCGCGCCGCGACCGTGTCAGGCGGACACGGTCGAGCCTGTCAGCCGAGTCAACCCCTATAAATTGGTTTTTTGAGCATTTCAGCTCATTTGTTCCATCTTTTCCACCTTCTTGCGAGAGAGATAAGCTTGAGGGAGAGATTTCTTCATCAATTACCATTTGAGTTTGTATTTTTCATCACCTTCAATCATTTGGGAAGCTTGGATACTCGATTAAACTCGTGTTCTTCGGATTAAAGTACTTGGATCTTCAAGAGGTAATTCCTTAAACACTTTGGACTTCGATTTTGTGTTGAGATATGATGTTTTGGACATTATAATCATGTTATATGAAGGGATATGTATATGATTATGAGTTTATATAAGGATTCATTGGATTATTGAGGGATTATTCAAGAACACTTTGAATATCGAGTTGAAATTGGGGGTTTTCGATTAATTGTCGTTATAATCACGATTTTGGATATTCATAATGGATTATTGATCGTATTGGAGATGTTTTGTTGGTTTGAAACACTTCTTGAGGATTTGATGTTGGTATTTTTGAAGTTTGGTTATAAACAATCGAAGTTGGCCACAAAGTGTTCGATATAATGCCTTAATGGACTTGGTTTAGTCGTATCGATGTGTTGAGTTCGTTATATTCGTGTTTGATTCCTGTATTGAACGGATTGTTGGTAATTGTATTTATTCAAGGTTGTTCGAGCGACCGATATCTCAATTAGGACGTTGTTCGTGGAAGGATAATTGTCACCGGTATTGTGTAAGTTAATTCTTACTCGGTTAAAAGGATATTCATCCCTTTTGTTGTTGTTCATTCATAATCATAACTCATTCATCATTGTATTAACCGTATCAAAACTTGTTATTGTCAATTAATCACTTCAGTCATAAGGAACGACGGTTCCAATCATTTCATTGAGCTGTCATTTACTTCACTATTATTTTCATCTCGGTGAGTCATTCTTGGCCTTGTCGAATTATTATTCATTGATATTCAGTGTGGTCATTCTCGTTCATATGACCTTCTGGGTTCATATTGCGTGGCCGGGTGTGGCTGTGTGGAATTTTTAGTCGTGCACACGATGGTTATTGTATTGGGTTCACCGATACATTAGACCGTGCACACGGGAAAGCGTTACACCGTGAGACTAATTAGGTACACGGACGGGTGTTGTACACTCGCACAGAACACTACGGGCGTACTATGATACCCCTCTTCAGCGTAATTCATAATTAAGATATTTCATAACTTCAGATATAATCATGATTGTGTATTTTCAACCCTTGAGGATTGTTGTTCTTTGTAACTGACCCCGTTTGGGGATTTTGTTTTTCAGGTCATGGCAAGGCAAACGCACGGAATAGCATGTTGATGTTGAGGAGTCCTAGTGATACTAGTAGGGGGCCCCAAATCCTTCTACCATTCCTATTGTTGTCATTTATTTTCCGCAGATTTTCACTTGGTTATTCCGTTTCATTCGGTGTTGTGTATTTTATCTTCATATAAAATATACATGTATTCTGTATTATCCAGGTGTGTTGTATGAAACTCCTCATCGGAGTAATTAATGTTGTAATGTGGTTCGGTACTACATTCACCCCGTGTAATTCATTCATTTTCATCCGCCCGGTGGGTCCTGGGGGTCCACGGACCGTAATATCTGCCTAGTTTGGGGTGTTACTGAGTTGGTATCGGAGCGTGGTTTTGAATACTACCTTCCGAGTCATGTCTCATTTGAAATCATCGTCATCGACTAGTATCATTGGACTTTCGCGTCACGTGTGACTGTGCAAATGCCGAGCCAATCGAATCTAAGAACTGTAAGATTTCTAACGCCATGGTATAATTTCTCGCAATAGTCATTCATTCATCATTCATCAATTAACAATCCTCAAACATCATCATTCATTATGATCAGACGATCATATTAACTCATTAATCACTTAATTCATTTCATTACTCGATTAATGATCAGACGATCATATTAACTCATTAATCACTTAATTCATTTCATTACTCGATTAATGATCGGGACGATCATATTAACTCATTAATCACTTAATTCATTTCATTACTCGCTTAATAATCGGGATGATCATGTTAACTCATTAATTACTCAATTCATTTCATTACTCGATTGTCAATCTGGATGATCATATTATCAATCTTGTTAAGTTATTCAAGATAATCATTTCAAGAATTTCATCAGATAATCATGTAACTTCAAGAAATCATTCATATAATCACTAAGTTAGAGCATGTATACTCATTTTCATCATCTCATGACATAATCATAACGTGCTAATCATGCGGGAAATATAATCATTATGCGACCTTCCTCCTTCAAGATGGAGAGAACTGTCGAGGATGCACGGAGAGGCCGTGGTGCGGATGAAACCCGGAAATAATCACTCGCTGCCGAAATCGTGCCCAGGACTCGCTCGATCGTAAGATGTTCGGGTTGATCCACTCACTTTTATGCAGCCATGATGACCCATGTGCGGTTGCTCAATCATCATTGCGCCACTGACGGATTAATCGAGAGAACTCTCCCGTATGAGCCACCGCTAAGGAAATTGGCCGAGCAAAGAACTCGCATATGTCAACAGAAATCAACGGCGTAATCTATCCGAAGGCGGTCACCAACCTTCAAGAAGCCTCGTGGGCCCTAGCATTTCGGCGACCTTCTACGGCGCATGATCGTGCGGGATCTCAATCCCGAGCGCCACTCGGCCATCACCTGTTTCAACTGTGCAAAACAAGGTCATTTCAGTACTAAATGTCCGAGGCGGTGTCATATGCCATAATCGTGGAATTGCGGGGCATAGGGCCCGTTTTTGCCGAAAGGACTCCAAGTCGGCTCGCGCATCTCGTGCCCCAAGCAACCAAAGCTTTAATCGATCGCTTTGTCATCGCTGTTTAAGGCAATGGAAGCAAATAGAGTTGGAGCCCGTATTTATCGAGACGGAGCGTCGGTTCGGGACCGCAAGTCCTGCATTCATATGATGAGGAGGATCGACGATCCGGTGGTCCGAATGATTTCAGGTATACTCGTAATTTTATTTCAACTTGTGTGTACCTTTTGATGCTGGTACACCGCATTCATTCATTTTTGAATCATGCTTGAATAGACTTATTTCGGGATAGTCCTACTTAACGACCGCGATTGGTTGATGGATCTAATCGTGGTGAATTTTATCTTAGGACGATGTAATTTTCGGTATTAGTTGGTTTAACCGTCTTGATACCATCCTCAGTATTTGTTAGCGTTTGGTCGCTATCTTTCCGTCGTTGGTTGTCGAATGTGTGCTTCAAGGTAGTAATCCCTGTTGTTCCAGAAGAAGTATTATTATGACGAAAGCAGAGAAATTCCGCAATCGAACTATTCAATCATTCATTGCATCATTTCCATCGATTGGCATTTCTAAGACAATCGAGTCATTCAATCATTCAGTGTATCATTTCCATCGATTGGCCTTTCTAAGACAATCGAGTCATTCAATCATTCATTGTATCATTTTCATCGATTGGCCTTTCTAAGACAATCGAGTCATTCAATCATTCAGTGTATCATTTCCATCGATTGGCCTTTCTAAGACAATCGAGTCATTCAATCATTCATTGTATCATTTTCATCGATTGGCCTTTCTAGGGCAATCGAGTTATTCAATCATTCATTGCATCCTTTCCATCGATTGGCCTTTCTAAGACAATCGAGTCATTCAATCATTCATTGTATCATTTTCATCGACTGGCCTTTCAAAGGCAATCGAGTTATTCAAACATTCATTGTACCATCTTCATCGATTGGCCTTTCTAAGGCAATCGAATTGTTCAATCATTATTGGTATCTCTTTTTATCGATTGACCATTCTAGGTCAATCGAAATGTTCAAACATTCGTGGTATCATTGTCATCTATTGAAGATGTATTTCCAGACGAGTTATCTGGTTGCTTTCACATAGAGTAGGGGAATTCAGGAGTGAGTTAGAGCCGGTACGTCCCCTTTATTGAAGGCACCGTATCGGATGGCCCCGACCAGAATGCAGGAGTTGAAGATTAAACTTGAGGAGTAGTTCGAGAAAGGTTATCTCCGACCGATTGCGTCCCCGTGAGGAACACCAGTGTGATCTGTCAAGGAGAAGGATGGCTCGTCTCGTGTGTGTATTAATTACCAGGAGTTGAACAGGGTGATGATCAAGAGTAGTATCCCTTACCCCGTATTGATGATCTTTTAGATCAACTTCAGGGAGCCTCAGTATTTTCCAAGATCGACTTAAGATCTGGATATCACCAGTTGCGGATTCGAGAATCGGATATCGCGAGGACAGTGTTTCGTACACGCTATGGTCATTATGAGTTCGTAGTTATGCCGTTCGGACTAACTATTACACCTGTGGTATTCATGGGGTTAATGAATTGGGTTTTCATCGACTTTTTGGATCAGTTTGTTGTTGTCTTCATCGACGACATTTTGATTTATTCTCGTAGCCGAGAGGAACACGAGGTTCATCTTTATCAGGTTCTCGACGTGTTGAGACGAGAGCAACTTTATGGAAAGATTTCCAAATGTGAGTTCTGGAGGTCCGAAGTGACTTTCTCGGGCATGTAATTTCATCTGACAGAGTTCGTGTCGACCCTCAGAAGACGGAGACTATCCGAGATTGGCAACCTCCTAAAGATATTAAGTAAATCCGATGTTTCCTCGAATTAGCTGGTTAATTATTCAACCCACGGCCGGAGCTAGCAACCGTGGTTTTAGCGTTGGGGATTTGGCGTCGTTGCCTTTATGGCGTTACCTGTCAGATATTCACCGATCATAAGAGTTTAAAGTATATATTTACTCACAAGGAGTTAAATATGCGACAGAGGCGGTGGTTGGAACTAATCAAAGATTTTGATATCGAGATCCTTTACCACCCGGGCAAGGCGAACGTTGTCGCCGACGCCTTGAGTCGTAAGTCCACTCAAGAGCAGATGCTTGCTCATTTAACAGTTCAGAAGGAGCTTCAACATGAATTCCTTAGACCCGAGATCGAGGTCTGGCTTCAGCGAGTTCAGGGACAACTTTGTATGTTAGAGATTTCATCGTCACTTGAGGAGGTAATCAGAGAGAATCAGAGTTCAGACCCTTCATTGTTGCGCATCCGTGAAGATGTGGCTCAGGGGAAAGCCCCTGGATTCGTGGTCCACGAGGATGGACTTTTGAGGTTTAAGAATCGGATGTGTGTACCGGCGAATGATGAGTTGAAAAACTCGATTTTGAGAGAAGCTCATACTACCCCTTATTCTGTTCATCCGGGGTCTAGCAAGATGTATAAGGACTTGAAACAAAATTACTGGTGGAGTAATATGAAGCGAGAAGTCGCAGAATTTGTTTCGAGATGCTTAACCTGTCAACAAGTCAAGATGGAACATCAGCGACCAGCGAGTATGCTGATACCGCTCCCTATTCCAGAATGGAAGTGGGAAGACATTTCTATGGATTTCATCACGAGTTTGCCGACGAGTCGTCGTGGCATGAATGCGATCTGGGTGATTGTGGATCGCTCAACTAAATCAGCTCATTTCCTTGAGATCAAGGATACGTGGGGTCCCGAGAGACTGGATCAGTTGTTCATCAAGGAGATAGTGAGACTGCACGGTACTCCTAAGAGTATCGTTTCCGATCGTGACGGACGATTTGTTTCCCATTTTTAGAAATCAGTTCATCGTGCTATGGGAACTCAGCTTAATCTCAGTATTGCCTTTCATCCTCAGTCCGACGGACAATCAGAGAGAACTATTCAGACATCAGAGTACATATTGAGGGCATGCGTCCTCGATTAGTAGGCGATTGGGAAGCCCAATTACTGTTGTTTAAGTCCATGTACAGTATAGTTGGCATGCCTCCATTAAGATGGCACCTTACGAGGCCTTGTACGGTCGTCGTTGTCGATATCCTTTGTGTTGGGATGACTTGTCAGAATCAATCGGCACCGAACCCTACATGCTTATAGCCGCCCGGGAGAAGGTAGCTTTGATCAAGAGTCGTATGTTGACAACTCAGAGTCGACAGAAATCATATGCAGATAATCGTTGTCGACCACTAGAGTTCGAGACGGGTGACCATGTTTTGGTCAAGGTATCCCAGAGTCGAGGTATTTTCCGTTTCGGAAAACGGGGGAAGTTGAGTCCGAGATTCATTGGACCGTTTGAAATTTTGGATCGAGTAGGTGAGTTAGCTTATCGATTGGCTTTACCTCCGGATTTGAGTCGAATTCATAATGTGTTTCATGTCTCTCAGTTGCGGAAGTTTGTTGCCGACCCGAGTCACATACTTCAGTTCGACGAAATCGAGATCGCGGATGATCATTCGTACGAGTAGCGCCCTGTACGAGTGTTGGAGCGGCGAATCAATCAGTTGAGGAATAAGTCGATTCCTTTGGTCAAGATTCAGTGGTCTAGACACAGAGTCGAAGAGGCTACTTGAGAAACCGAGGATAGTATGCGGGAGAGTTATCCCGAGTTGTTTGACCCTTAGTTTCGGGGACGAAACTCTTTTAAGGGGGGGTGTATGTAATACCCGGTTGTAATTCAGTCATTATCATTCAGTAATTTCATTAGGTGATTGTCACTCAGTGGATTTTCACTCATTTATAATCATTCATCAATCATGTTCATTCACCCGTGTTCACCGTTCATAAAAACTTCGAGTTGTGTATCATTATTGTTCATTGTTTCAACTTTCCTCTTATGAGTTCGACTTTGTTAGATCACCATTAATTTTTGGTAACTCCAAAAATTCTAAATCTTTGTAATATTATAGAGCATCGAGTTATCTTTCCAATGGTTCAAACGGTGAGTCAATCGGAGTCCGGACGAGAGAGTTATGGTCGTTTTAGTTCAACCGCTCATTTTTCAGTTATTGGCCGATCACTGCCGAACGAACTCGGCTGTGTCGTCCGACACGGCCCGTGCCGTACTCGTCCGGAAATGCCGAAGTCTCTGCCTCAGGACCCGACCGTGTCGTCGGGCACGGCCGAGTCGAACTCTTCCGGATAAGCCAGTATCGACTGCCGACACGCCCGACCGTGTTCCAGGACACGGTCGAGTCAATGCCGAGCGCCGCGGACGGGTCACTGTCGGTAGGCCCCTTCGCGCCGCGACCGTGTCATGCAGGACACGGTCGAGTCCCTGCCGGCCAGCTGCGCGCCGCGACCGTGTCAGGCGGACACGGTCGAGCCTGTCAGCCGAGTCAACCCCTATAAATTGGTTTTTTGAGCATTTCAGCTCATTTGTTCCATCTTTTCCACCTTCTTGCGAGAGAGATAAGATTGAGGGAGAGATTTCTTCATCAATTACCATTTGAGTTTGTATTTTTCATCACCTTCAATCATTTGGGAAGCTTGGATACTCGATTAAACTCGTGTTCTTCGGATTAAAGTACTTGGATCTTCAAGAGGTAATTCCTTCAACACTTTGGACTTCGATTTTGTGTTGAGATATGATGTTTTGGACATTATAATCATATTATATGAAGGGATATGTATATGATTATGAGTTTATATAAGGATTCATTGGATTATTGAGGGATTATTCAAGAACACTTTGAATATCGAGTTGAAATTGGGGGTTTTCGATTAATTGTCGTTATAATCACGATTTTGGATATTCATAATGGATTATTGATCGTATTGGAGATGTTTTGTTGGTTTGAAACACTTCTTGAGGATTTGATGTTGGTATTTTTGAAGTTTGGTTATAAACAATCGAAGTTGGCCACAAAGTGTTCGATATAATGCCTTAATGGACTTGGTTTAGTCGTATCGATGTGTTGAGTTCGTTATATTCGTGTTTGATTCATGTATTGAACGGATTGTTGGTAATTGTATTTATTCAAGGTTGTTCGAGCGACCGATATCTCAATTAGGACGTTGTTCGTGGAAGGATAATTGTCACCGGTATTGTGTAAGTTAATTCTTACTCGGTTAAAAGGATATTCATCCCTTTTGTTGTTGTTCATTCATAATCATAACTCATTCATCATTGTATTAACCGTATCAAAACTTGTTATTGTCAATTAATCACTTCAGTCATAAGGAACGACGGTTCCAATCATTTCATTGAGCTGTCATTTACTTCACTATTATTTTCATCTCGGTGAGTCATTCTTGGCCTTGTCGAATTATTATTCATTGATATTTAGTGTGTTCATTCTCGTTCATATGACCTTCTGGGTTCATATTGCGTGGCCGGGTGTGGCTGTGTGGAATTAGTCGGGCACACGATGGTTATTGTATTGGGTTCACCGATACATTAGACCGTGCACATGGGAAAGCGTTACACCGTGAGACTAATTAGGTACACGGACGGGTGTTGTACACTCGCACAGAACACTACGGGCGTACTATGATACCCCTCTTCAGCGTAATTCATAATTAAGATATTTCATAACTTCAGATATAATCATGATTGTGTATTTTCAACCCTTGAGGATTGTTGTTCTTTCTTTGTAACTGACCCCGTTTGGGGATTTTGTTTTTCAGGTCATGGCAAGGCAAACGCACGGGAATAGCATGTTGATGTCGAGGAGTCCTAGTGATACTAGTAGGGGGCCCCAAATCCTTTCAGTCATTCCTATTGTTGTCATTTATTTTCCGCTGCAGATTTTCACTTGGTTATTCCGTTTCATTCAGTGTTGTGTATTTTATCTTCATATAAAATATACATGTATTCTGTATTATCCTGGGTGTGTTGTATGAAACTCCTCATCGGAGTAATTAATGTTGTAATGTGGTTCGGTACTACATTCACCCTGTGTAATTCATTCATTTTCATCCGCCTGGTGGGTCCCAGTCGGAGGTCCACGGCAGTGTAATATGTGCCTAGTTTGGGGTGTTACAGATTATTTCAACAATAATAATGGAAATTGTAAAACAAGACATGGTAGAAACTTCCCTTGTAAAAGCCGAAATCGAATTCCCGATGAAGGTTTGATGATCTTCCTTCAAGAACTCACAACAAAATGATACAAGGATATTTTATTCACTCACAAATGTATTTTTTTCTTCAAGATAAGCATACAAGAAGCTGATGAAAAATCCCTCTTTTCCTCCCTTTTTGGTGTGTGTCTCCCTAAATCTTGTGTTTTTCTCACACAATCTCTTACAAAATCAGAATATCCATCCTAAGGGTCTCTAATACCTTTTTATAAAGCAAAAGTGCCAAAAAATCCATCCAAATCGTGTAAAATGTCAAAGAAATGGACTTGCACCGAAAAGTGACACGGCCCGTGTCCTGGGACACGGCCGTGTCGTACTATCCTGGAAATTGCAAAGTGTTATGTCCACCGGACGGCCGTGCCATACTGCGCTAGAAATGCAGATTAGACTGGATCGTGAATCGGCCGTGTCCTATGACACGGCCGTGTTGTACTCTTCCGGAAACTGAAATTCTCACTGGAACGAGACCCGGCCGTGTCCTATGACACGGTCGAGTTGCTTCTTCTTGTTTTTATTCTGGTTTTTGGTCTTCTTCGGCTTGATCCTTCGTTCTTGTATCAATACACCTCGAAATTTAGCGTATGATATACCGTTTCGAAGCTAATTTCACGAGGAATTTATATCAAAGGAGAACACATATCAATTCGGAGTGATAATTCTGGAATTTAGAATATACGACCGATATTGCTTTAATATTTTATCGTTTTAGGCCTCGTTTTAGCTCTTGATCGTCATAAACTCCAATATTGGCTATGAAAGCGCATATTTCACCACAATCTTCACTTGGCTACCTATAAATTAAAAACACAACATACCACGCATAAAAGAGAAAAAAATACTGAAAAGCAAACAAAAACATGACTAAATAGAATAGAATGAGTCGATCAAGAATCGACTCATCAAATCCCCCCAAACTTAAACTTTGATCGTCCGAGCAATGAACTTTAAAATAACCACTCACAAGGGGAACTCCACTCTCAACATACCTCAGAGGACCTTTTCGAAAATTTCATCAATACGCTTCAAGTAAAATAAGTTGAGTTCTTCAAAGTTTTCAAATCTCCGGGGTGCTTCCTTAACATCATAGTCAATACTTGGCAAATAAAAACCTCACCGGTCAAGTGTATTCAATCACTCTCAAAGTGATATAGGGATAAATATACGCTCGGAACTCATTCAATGAAATAAAGAACCCCATAGGCTTGCCAATCGTCTACATCTCTACCACCGTTTTGTGTATGCAAAATTGTGAATCAAAAGGGATTTTATTCGGCTGTAATGTAGGCTTGGGTCGGGGTGGGGCAAATATGGCTAAAGTAACTTGACTTGAGCAATTTCGAACTAAATCACCATAATCTCTTAGAAGCTCAAGATTTTTTTGAAGTTTGCTTCTTTGAACCCTTAACTATGTAACATTTGCAACAATCACTTTTGAAAGTTAGAAACGCAGCCTTAAGCCCTCCTTATCGCTCCGATTTTTTTTTGGCTTGGGTTGTTTTAGGATCTGTTTTACGCGAATGTAAACGATGGGTCACATGAATACACCCGGTTACTAGGATCAAAGCATACACAACTGCTTCCAAGCATACTCATATCTAAGGTAACTGTTTTACGCGAATGTAAACATGGGTAACATGAATACACCCGGTTACTAAGTTCCAAAAACTAGCGGAGTAATTATTTTCTCCATTTCAACATTCCCAACAATATGTATATCACCCAACGTCACCACAATATTTGTATCCTCGTCAAAAATAATTTCTAATTGCTTAAGTATGGGTCAAAGGATTATAGCAGTGGAAAGTTCGATATGTGGTTTGACAATGAAATAGACAATGAGCTCGATTAGGTTTATTTAAGGAATAATCAAATGTCGGGTTGGCCAAAATCGAAGGGTTAAGATCAAAGGCGCCTAAAATCATTTTCACTCAATTGCACACGCACTAGTAGTTTTGAACAAGATATCAAGGCAAGTTCTAGAGTCTTAAATCACGAATGAAATACTCGACAATGAAACTTGCATATTTGAAAATGCACGAAGGCTCAAAAGCTCACAAGTAGATTTGTTCATACCTCCAAGATATTAAACTACTTATTCAATTTCACACTCGTTTCAATTATAAACAATTTTCTCTTCAAATTATCCTCGATTTGTAAATCAAAACAACGAAATAAATCCCGAGACATCCAAGAAAAGAGTTCATACTTCAAAGTTTTTATCAAAATTGCAAGATGCTCAAAACACACCAAATGTTTATAAAAAAACACACCAAAAAGAAGTCTACCGACAAAAACAAGCAAAAATAAACAAACAAGCAGAATAATATCCAAAAATAAATAAAACAAAAGTAACGAAGTATTTATTGACCAAACCCCCCCAAACTTGAATTAAAGAATATACGCACGAAGGGGGTATAGTATTTAAATAAAAGAATTTCATTGGTCAAGAAATACTTACGATCGGTTTTACTGGTGGGGCGGAGGGAAGTGGCCTTGCTGGAGATGCCACTCATGCATTTGTCTCAAAAGAGACAACATCTCGTTCCGCTCCTGTCTAGCCTCCTCTCGGAAGGAGACGAACTCCTCTCGGAAGGCTACGAACTCCTCCCTTAATGTTGGACGCGAGGGGGCATGTCTAGTTTCGGCCTGCCTTGACGTCTCGGGCCGATCTTTGGGGCTTTTTTCTTCTTCTTCTTCTTCTTCTTCATCCTCCTCTTCTTCCTCTTCATCCGGGCCTCTTTCATAAGCCTCTTCCTATTCCATCCTCCCTGCTCTGTCTTCATCCATAATGCGCCGAGGTCGAACATTTCGGTCAAGAGGGCTGTGACCCGGGGGAGCCAATCCAGCTGCCATCCGCGCTTGTCGGTGCGCTTCCGTAGCCATCTGCAGATTTCCTATGTCCCGAATATTATTTATGGTCGTCAGAGGCATATTCGGGAGAAGGAAATGGTCATTGTCGGTCTGGAAGAAGACTGCGCGCGATTCGTAATCCAGGATGTTCATAACTTTCATCACAGAGATAGAGAGCAGCTTGTTTCCTGGTAGGGGAGTCCTCTGAGCTAAGGAAATCTCATAGTGAAGTGCGATAGGGGTAATCAAACCCCCTATCCATATCTCCCCTTTCGGCTACGTCACAATATCCTCAAAATGTTCGGCTATCATTGCCCCGGTGGCTGGAATTATGTTATCGAGTATGTGGGTCAGGATGTATAATTCTCGGAGTGAAATAGGCCCGTATCCTTTCGGCCATAAATAGTATTCGCAATCACCTTGTGTAGGTATCGGAGTATTAGATTGTGAAGATTCGATCCTTTAGCCAATTTTGCAACGTAATACCGTGCCTCGCTCCCCGGGTATTCCACCATAGCTCTCCAATAGGTTTCACATGCGAATCGGTTTATTTGGTAGTGTCCGTTGTGTCTCGCATGATAAATGTCTTCCAGCTGGTTGATGGTTAGCCTTTCGTCATTATTGTTGAACCGGAATATTATTTCGGTTGGTTCACGAGTCACCGGATCTCTTCTGACGGTGAGAGTGCTAAGAAACTCCATCGTGAGACACGTATAAGTTGGCCATTGTTGCGTCATCATCCAGGCCCAATTCACTCTTTCTAAGAATTTCATGATGTCATCTTGTATGCCCATTGCGGTCATACATTCATTATCGGTCCATCGCGTAGGAAGCATTTTTTTCAGGGCTAGCGTCTCCCACCTCGCTTGTCATGATTCAGGGAAATTAATTGTGTAAGATTCGGGGGTTTCGACAGCCCCTAGGGTTTCCACTCGTGCCGGTTGCATTTGTTCTCCGGCGTTCCGACCCCTTCCCCGCTGAGAGTTCCCTCATCCACGTCCTCGAGCCATTTTCTGCAAAAATTTTTAATTTATCATTTATTCAAGGACTAATAATGCATTTCTCCCCCAAACTTATAACGAACAATGGAATAATCCCCCAATATAATCATTATTGATCAAAACAACTCCCAAGTAAAATTTATCGTTTGAATCCTCCAGAAATCATTATCTTCATCATGGAAAACATCCATTAACCACAAGAATTTCCAATTGAGTAATTTAATCATCAAGCATTAAGAACTATCAAGAATCTCTAATTTATCATCTTCAATGTAATTCATGAACCCTAGATAATCAAAGACTTGTGATTCTAACATCATAGCATGTTCATAATCAAGAAGAATCATCAAAAACATGAAAAACATACCTTGGATTCGGAGAATTTGAAGAGAGAAAAATTAAAAATGAGCCTCACGAGTCGCCGGATTTGACTGCTTTGAGTGAGAAATTGGTTGAACAATGATGGTTTCGTAAATGATTCTAGTATCTTCCCTTGATTTTTGCGCAAAATCCTTTTGAAAATGAAGAGATAAATTGGGAAGATTGGTGCTAAGGTTCGGGAGGGGAGAAAAAAATTGCTAGGGGAGATGAAAATGGGGGACTCGGCCGCGCGTCCCTTTTATAGGCCCGACGGACACGGTCGTGTCGTACCTGTTCACAAATAAAAAAAACGTTCTGTCTTACCAACCCGGTCGTGTCATGTGACACGGCCCGTGTCCAACTCCTCCAGAAATGTAAAATTCACTGTATTGAGACCCGATCGTGTCCTGTGACACGGCCGTGTCGTACTGGCCCAGAAAAATAAATTCCCACTGTAATGAAACCCGACCGTGTCATGTGACACGGCCGTGTTGTACTCCGCCAGAAATTGAATTTTTCACTGTATTGCAATTTGGCCGTGTCCTGTGACACGGCCCGTGTCCAACCTGCCCAGATTTGCGAGTTTTCGATAACGCTCTCGTTTCCCTGCATTTTAACACCTAAAGTCGAAACGGTCAGTCTCGAACCAAGCCAAAAAAAATGAATAAGGAAAATAAATTCGAAAAACAAAAAGATGAAAATCTAACTAAACATTTGGGTTGCCTCCCAAGTAGCTCTTTTTTATAGTCATTAGCTCGACTTCTTCCCGTCTTACTCAATTTTCGACATCATGCACCTTTATGCATTCAAACACATTGATTTCTTCACTTCGCCCGAAGTATGGTTTCACTCTATGTCCGTTCACTTTAAAATGCTCATTCTTCCATGGATCAAGGAGTTCTACCGCTCCGTGTGGCCATACTTGCATGACTTTGAAAGGTCCGCCCCATCGCGACACTAATTTTCCCGGCATGAGCTTAAGACGAGAATTGTGTAGTAGAACTTCCATCCCAGGTTCTAGAGATTTGCGAATGATACGCTTGTCGTGATACCGTTTCGTCCGTTCCTTGTAGAGCTTAGCATTTTCGTATGCCTCGTATCGCAACTCTTCCAGATCATTCAAATGTAGAAGTCGTTCTTCCCCAGCCTTTTCTTGATCTAAATTTAGCGCTTTGATAGCCCAATACGCCTTATGTTCTAACTCAACAGGTAGGTGGCATGCCTTCCCAAAAACTAGGCATTACGGGCTCATTTCAATCGGAGTTTTGTAAGCCGTGCGATATGCCCATAAGGCATCGTTCAACTTCATTGCCCAATCTTTTCTTGTCGGCTTCACTGTCTTCTCAAGTATTGCCTTTATCTGTCGATTACTCACTTCAACTTGCCCTGAGGTTTGTGGATGGTAAGCCGTTGCGAACTTATGCGTCACGCTATACTTCTTGAGAAACCTAGCAAGTTGTCTGTTGCAAAAGTGTGTCCCTCTATCGCTAATCACAGCTCTTGGCGTCCCGAACCTGCAAAAAATCACATCCTTGAAGAAATTGCAAACCACGTTAGCATCGCTAGTCCGGGTCGGAATTGCTTCCACCCACTTAGAAACGTAATCCACAGCAACTATATTCAAATCCAAAGGAAGGTGGAAAAGGACCCATAAAATCCACTCCCCAAACATCGAAAAGTTCCACTACAAGATTGTTTGTCAACGGCATCTCATTTCTTTTGCTTATGTTCACCGTTCGTTTACAACGATCACAACTCTTGCAATAGGAATAAGCGTCCTTAAATAATGTCGGCCAATAGAATCCATATTGTAGAACTTTGTGTGCCGTTTTCTTCATGCTAAAATATCCCCCACAGTGCAAGTCATGACAAAATGATAAGATGCTCTCGTACTCTTCTTCCGGGATACAACGTCGGAATACTTGATCGGGCCCCAACTTGAATAAGTAAGGGTCATCCCAAAAGTAATGCCTGCACTTGGAAATAAATCTCTTCTTCCCCTGAAAGGTCAATTCGGGCTGTAAAACACCACTAACAATATAATTAACAATATCGGCATACCAAGGTGTCTTAGGCACATCAAACAATTGTTCGTCAGGAAAAGTTTCAACAATCGACAAAGAGTTATCGAGCTTAAAATTATCTCCCTCGGTTAATCTAGATAAATGGTCGGCAACTACGTTTTCAGAACCCTTCTTATCCTTGAATTCCAAATCAAATTCTTTCAACAAAAGAACCCACCGAATCAATCTTGGATTGGCATCGGATTTTTTTAACAAATATTTCAATGCGGCGTGATCCGTATGCACAATTACTTTCGAACCAACCAAATAGGATCGAAACTTGTCTAATGAAAACACAACTGCTAAAAATTCTTTTTCGGTGGTGGTGTAATTTTCCTGGGCTTCATCGAGTGTTTTGCTAGCATAATAAATTACATGGAAAAATTTATTCACTCTCTGCCCCAAAATGGCACCAATAGCAAAGTCGGATACGTTGCACATAATTTCAAATGATAAAGACCAGTCGGGGGCAACAACAATAGGTGTGGAAGTTAACTTTTCTTTTAAAGCATTAAAACCGACCAAATATTCCTCGGTAAAATCAAATTTGGCATCCTTGCACAAAAGGTTACTTAAAGGGCGGGCAATTTTTGAAAAATCTTTAATGAAACGCCTATAAAACCCGGCATGCCCTAAAAAGCTTCGAACCTCATTTACACATGAAGACAGAGGTAATTTAACAATTAAATCAACTTTAGCCTTATCAACCTTCATTCCCTTATTGGAAACCACATGACCCAAAACAAGACCTTGTTTTACTATAAAATGACTCTTTTCCCAACTAAGTGTAAGATTACACTCAATACATCGTTCGAGCACAATAGTCAAATTATGTAAACAATCATCAAAAGTGGTTCCAAACACAGAAAAGTCGTCCATGAATACCTCGATAGATTTTTATAACAAGTCGGAGAATATGGAAAGCATGCACCTTTGAAAAGTAGCGGGAGCATTGCAAAGACCAAACGGCATCCTCCAAAAGGCAAAAGTGCCAAAAGGGCAAGTGAAAGTGGTTTTCTCTTGATCCTCTGGAGCAATGGGAATCTGATAGAAACCTGAAAGACCATCTAGAAAACAGTAATAATCATGCCCAGCTAAACGTTCCAACATTTGATCAATGAAAGGGAGGGGAAAATGATCTTTTTTCGTTACGGCATTTAATTTCCGGTAATCAATGCACATTCTCCAACCGGTCACTGTTCTAGTGGGCACCAATTCATTTTTATCATTACGAACCACCGTTATTCCAAATTTCTTAGGCACTACATGCACAGGACTAACCCACTTACTGTCGGATATCGGGTAGATGACTCCGACATCTAGCAATTTCAAAACTTTCTTTTTCACTACATCCTACATGTTTGGATTCAAACGCCTTTGAGCTTGCCTACCAGGTTTAACATTATCCTAAAGAATTATTTTATGCATGCACCTAACAGGACTTATCCCCTTGATATCATAAATACTCCACCCAATTGCTTCCTTCAATTTGGTTAGAACTTCTACTAATTTGTTTTCTTGCAAATGAGTTAATTCGGAAGAGACAATCACAGGGTAAGTGTCACTCTTGCCTAAGAAAACATATTTAAGATGTGCCAGAAGTTCTTTCAATTCAAGTTGGGGCGGGGTGATTTCAACGGGCTCCTTAAAATTTAATTCCAAAGGTATCTCAAGATCGTCTACTTCATCAATGGGTTCAGATTTATCTAGCAATGCAATATACTCTTCAATTTCTAACTTATTCAGCCCCATATTATGCTCAACGGTTAGAGCATCATGCAACGTATCCCCTACATTGTCATGCAAATATGTATCATCAACCAAAGAATCAATGCAATCAATAAAATTACAATCATGGGAAGCATAAATATGAGAAGGGATAGGCAATGAACCGAATACGTCGATTTCCACAGTTTTGCCCGAGACGGTCATCGTGACTTTTCCTTCATCAACATCGACGATTGTTTTTATTGTACGCGTGAATGGCCGTCCTAGAAGTATTGTCCCCTCATTTTCACTCGTCGCAAAATCGCTCATCTCCAAGATAACAAAATCGGTTGGAATCACCAACTTGTCCACTTGCACTAATAGGTCTTCAATGACTCCCTTGGGGTATTTCACCGACCTATCCGCCATTTGGAGAGTCATTCTTGTTGGTTTGATTCCCCCGAGTCCAAGCCTCAAGTAAGTCGAGTATGGCATGAGATTCACACTTGCTCCCAAATCGAGCATCCCACGAGCAACTTTCTTATCTCCCATAGTGATGTCGATCATAAAACTTCCGCGATCGCCTTTCTTTTAACTCCTTGCCTCTACCTCGTAGAGCACCACTTTCTCGTTCCCAAAATATCGTCTCTTGTTGGAGGTCAACTCTTTGAAAAATTTTGTGTAAGCGGGAATGTTTTTCACAACATCCAAGAGAGGTAAGTTGACACGAACCTTTGAAAGCATGCCGTAGATTTTGGAAAATTGCTCATCTTGCTTTGCTTTTCTAAGTCGGCTCGGAAAATGGATCGGTGGCTTATATGGTTGAGCAGATTTGTGAAGCTTGGAAGTCGAAGTTGCTTCGTCTATTCTCTCTTCTTGATTTCCTGACTCTTCTTCTTTCTCACCGCCCCTTTCTTTTTGCTTCGGAATTAGCCTCTTTATTAATCACTTTACAACTTCGGAGAGTGGTAATAGCTTGAGCTTGCTCGGGTTGACTCGGTAGTTTACCCCTTTCTTGCCTACGTGCCTCGGTAACAAGTTGCCCAATTTGAACCTCTATTTTCTTCACTGAGGCTTCTAAATATTCGAACCTTTATTGCTTTCCTTAATGAATGCCGCAATACTCTCCTCGAGAGAGTTCCTTTGTTGTGGAGGTGGTTCACTTTGCGTTGGTTGTTGTACTCGGTTTCCTCCGTTGTATTGAGCTTGGGCATTTGTGTCATACGGCATCGGATTGTTGTTTCTCCATGAGAAATTCGGATGGTTTCTTAGCCCAGGATGATAAGTGTTTGGGAGAGGTGCATTTCTTGCATTTCCGCCATAATTATTTCTCCTCTCCTCCCATTCGGGTCTTCCCGTGCTTTGTCTCATAGCCCAATTCACTTGCTCGGTTTGTCCTTCCGGAAAAGTATGTGGGCAAGAATTTGCATCATGTCCGGGTGCTCCGCAAATCTCGCAAACTCGTGAGCTCGAAGATGTATTTTGAGTCTTGAGTTGTCTTAGTTCCTTCGTTAACTCATCGATTTTAGATTGCATTTCGTCCTTCTCGCTTAGTTGGTTTACGGCTCCCTACGAACACGTACACTTTTTTGTTGTGAATTAGCTCCCAACATTTCATACACATCATACGCTTGTCTCTCCATTAACCCCCAAAATGAACCACCGGCTGTATTATCCACCGCATCTTGGCAATATTGAGCCAATCCATCGTAGAAGAATTGATTAAGTAGTTGAAGCGGATAGTGATGGTGTGGGCAATGAATGAGGAGCATCTTGAATCGGTCCCATGCTTCGTGAAATGCCTCCCCCTCTTGTTGTCCAAATGTTGAGATTTGAGTTCTCAATTGTGTGGTCTTCGAATGAGAGAAGTATTTGGTAATGAATTTGTCGTAAACTTCATCCCACGTTCATAGTGAGCCCGGTGCCAAAGTCATCCACCATTGTTTTGCCCCATCCTTGAGTGTATAAGGGAAGCACTTCACTCTTAGTTGATCCTCGCTCAACCCATTTAATGGAAAATTGTCAATTGCCACATAGAAGTCTCAGATGAACGACAACGGATCCTCACGTGCTAATCCGTGAAATGAGGGCAATTGCTCGATGTGAAATCCACTTATGTGGTAATTCCTTGTCGCCGGTGCTAATTGGATGTACGAGATGGCGGTGTTCACCACGGGCTTTGTATAGTCTCGCATTAGATGCTCAACCGGAGGTTGTTGCGGCATATTGTAGTTTGCTTCCATCCCATATTGAGGTCCGGGATAATAATTCGCTCCATATTGCACTCCAACGGGTGGTTGTCTCGGATAGAAGTACCCCCTTGTTGAGCTTCGGGTATCCCTTGATTGCGCGCAACATTCTCATATCTCGGAAACCTTGGTTGACGAATGTTTTCTTCATCTATATTTTGTGCAACATTCTCAACCCTCGGTTGATGAGGGTTTTCTTCTTGGAGCAAAAGTCGCTCTTCAAGATTCGGATTCTCCTCGTCGTTTGCCATTGATGATGTGGCTATTGCTTTTGATGCTCTAATCCTTTGAACTTCGTCTATGGGTGGAAGAATCGGGTTACCCAACAATCTCCTACCAAGCATAAACAAAAGAAATTAGAGCGAATTTTTTTTTATCGAAAATAATGAAAACAGAAAAATGATCAAGAATAATAATTCAACTACTATTAAAACAAGATAAAAAATTAAACGCCAATTCTCCGGCAACGGCGCCAAAAACTTGATGAGCAAATTAAAACCCGCAAGTGTACGAATCACTTTTGTAGGAAGCAAGAAGTAACTCCGAGGTCGATCTCTCGAGGAATTAGAAACGGTTTGAAGTTTGATTATGTTTAGCAAATAGTCAGATTAACAAAAGTAAAGTAAATTAAAACATGGTGAATGATTCGACTGAGACAAAAGTTCGTAAAACAAGTGCGGAAAATTAAATTAATCGAGCCGTTAAAACACCAAATTAAAGGTTGGATTTCTAGAGAATACAATTATGACAATGATATGGGAGTTTAGAATCACCGACACACACGTTATCAACTATTAGTTTCGATACTCAAAGAATTTAGGGTTTGGAATTACTGATTGCTCACAATTAAAAGAAAACCCGTTTGAAAGCGGCGAATTCTAAAAATAGAGATTGTTCTTTTCGAAAATAAGGGAACTCCTTTGATGGGGAAGAGCCTGTTGGGTTTTCTATGCATCGAATACAAAATATTCGGAGTAAAAACGCAGCAGAACAATAAATGTGAAAACCCAATTTAGGATCGCATGCAGTAATTTAATTGTTTAATTAAAGAGTTAATCGAATTACCTTAATCCGATTGAACAATTCTAGATCCGGACTAGAAGCAGATGAATATCTCCTTCCTCTTTTGGTGATCCACACACGAACAATTCCACAAGCCGGATTGCTAGATCCTTACGAATAATATTGATAAATAGTACAACACAAATTCCTTACTAGAAGGATTGTACTATTGATCAAGATCAACTAAGGGAAGAGAGACGACCGACTCCGTTCTCCTACAATATGATGTAGATGGCCGATTTTTTTCTTCTTGAAGGGCCGATTTTTAGGTCTTGTATTCTTAGTTTCAACTCCTTGTCCAAGACCTTATATTTATACTAAGTAAACCCTAGATTCAATAATCTAGTATTTACTTAGTTGCCCCTCAACTTATTAAATAATACAATATATATAATATCGATATTATATATATTACTTATTATTTAATCTCCTTATAAATATAATATCGATATTATATTTATTATTCCCGATTGATATTTATTCCTACTTGTCTATAATTGTCGTATGTGCGACCCAAAAGGCTTATATTATGTTGGCAATTATTTAATACCTTATTAAATAATAAATCATAAGCGGCCTTTAGCAAGACATTATGATTACCCAAATAATATAAGTTAATAATCCATTAAACCTTTTAACGTGTCAAATCCCTTTGTCACGCGATATCATATTTGAACTAAGTCATGGAGTCTGTCATACTTATTTATGTTCAAATGCTTTCTCGATCTTAAGTAGACTGATTGAATCAAATGACTCTTCATTTGAGCATGGCCATGCATTTCCTTGATCCTACTTATCGAGGCCCAATGAATATCTCTCTCACTTAAGAGAGGGACAAATCCCTATCTTGATTATTCATTGCCCTCTACATGACTCCCACTAATCCCGATCGCTAACCTTTATGATCACCATGTTTCGATGACGTTGGATTACGTCAAGGCATACTTGATTATCATGTTGGACTCTATGATAATCTCGGGTTCAAGGATTTATTGACATCTTGTATTGAGATTCACTTATGACATTTCCATGCGGTGATCTCAATGCGGGTCGGTCGATACTAGTTCTCCAACCAATACCCATAAGATTGATCCGTACCATACGCATAATCATCCGATGATTATCAATCAAACTTATACTAGTATATTAATCACTTGAGTCTCTACTCAACGCGATTTTACGGGGACATTTGAATAATCTTATTATTCGTGAATAACTATTATTCGATTATTATAATATTAAAACATGCACACATTATAATAATCAACGAGAAATAAATGATATCAAATAACTTTATTTAAATGTGACAATTACAAATCTAGGCACATCGAATGTCCTAGGGCACTATTCCCAACAATCTCCCACTTGCACTAGGACCATTCATTCATGACTTTTAGTCCTATCGCTCTAGCATGCTCAACATGCTTTCCTTGTGAGAGAGGCTTGGTAAGTGGATCTGCAACATTCTCTTCCGTTGCTACTTTGCATATTGTAATATCTCCTCGTCACGATCTCTCCGACTAGGTGATATTTTCGAGTATATGTTTGGAATTATGATGGGACCTAGGCTCTTTAGCTTGTGCAATAGCACCATTATTGTCACAATAAAGGCTTATGGGACCTGGATGGTTGGCACCACTCCTAGTTCGTAACGAACTTCTTGATCCATACGGCTTCCTTAGCCGCATCCGATGCCGCAAGTACTCGCACTGTAACCATAAGAATCGGCAACCGTGCTTTGCTTGGAACTCTTCCAACTCACAACACCTCCATTCAATACAAACACATAACCGGTTTGCGATTTGAAATCGTCTCTGTCGGTTTGAAACTTGCATCGGCGTAACCTCTTCTGACCCATTTCGTTTCCCACCCTCCATAAACTAGGAAATCATCCTTAGTTCTTCTCAAGTACTTTAGGATGGTTTTCACTTTCTTATCGATGACTTTCACTGGATTCGATTGGTATCGACTTGTCATACTAAGAGCAAGCGATACATCTAGTCGAGTACAAATCATGGCATATATGATCGATCCAATAGCCGAAGCGTATGGTATCTTGCTCATATGGGCTCGCTCATCGAGTCTTAGGACTCGAGTCTCACTCGGATGAATGCCATGTGACATTGGCAAGAGTCCTCTCTTGGAGTCTTGCATATTGAACCTCTTCAATATTTTATTAATGTATGTACTTTGACTCGGACCAATCAATCTCTTTGATCTATCTCTATAGATCTTTATCCCAAGAATGTAAGACTTCTCCTAAGTCTTTCATTGAGAAACAACTTCCCAACCAAGTCTTGGTATGCGCAAGGTGGGAATGTCATTTCCAATGAGTAATATGTCATCTACATATAAGACTAAGAAAACAACTATTCTTCCACTAACCTTCTTGTACACACAAGGTTCATCTTCATTTTGAATGAACCCAAACTCTTTGTGAGTTTCATCAAAGCGAAGATTCCGACTCAGAAGCCTGCTTCAACCCATAAATGGATCTTTGAAGCTTGCAAACCTTTTTAGAATTTTCTGGATGAACAAAACCTTCAGGTTGTGTCATGTACACATCTTCGAGTAAGTTTCCATTAAGGAATGCTGTTTTGACATCCATTTGTCATATTTCATAATCATAGTATGCGGCAATGGCAAATAAAATTCTAATTGATTTAAGCATGACTACTGGCGAAAAGGTCTCATCATAGTCAACACCATGAATCTGTCTATAACCTTTTGCCACTAGTCTAGCTTTATAGGCTTGCAGATTATCATCCATGTCTTTCTTCTTTTTATAGACCCATTTGCACCCAATGGTTTTAACACCCTCAGGTGGATCTATCAAGTTCCAAACTTGATTGTCATACATGGATTGCATCTCAGACTTAATGGCTTCTAGCCATTCCTCGGACTCTGGTCCTGAAGAAGCTTCTGTATAGGTACTAGGCTCATCATCTATGAGCGATGCATCATCATCCTCTGTTACGAGATAACCATATCTCTCAGGTTCATGTCGCATCCTATCAGATCTGCGTGGGACTTGTGTACTTTGAATGGGCTCTTCAACTGTTTCTTGAGCTTGTTCGGTTTCCATCGGTGAAGCGATGTCTTCTTGTGGTTCTCGAGTTTCCTCGAGAATTACTCTTCTCCCACTGTCTCTTTTGGAAATAAATTCCCTTTCTAAGAATACAGCATTTCGAGCAACAAACACTTTGTTCTCTGCGGGCTTGTAAAAGTAATATCCTTTAGTTTCCTTAGGATATCCCACAAATAAACATCTTTCGATCTTTTGCCGGTTTGTCAAACACTTGGCGCCTTACGAACGCTTCGCAACCCCGGATCTTTAGAAAAGACAAGTTTGGTCTTTTACCGGTCCATTTCTCAAATGGTGTCTTTTCAACTACTTTAGATGGAACACGGTTAAGGGTGAATCTGTTGTTTCTAAGGCGTGGCCCCAAAATGATAATGGAAGCTGTTCGACTCATCATGGATCGAACCATATCTAATAAAGTTCGATTCCTCCTCTCGGACACTCCGTTATCTTTGAGGTGTGCCGGAGGAGTAAGTTGCGAAACAATTCCACAACTCCTAAGATGATCATCGAATTCTTGGCTCAAGTATTCCCCACCTCGATCCGATCGAAGGGCTTTAATTGTCTTGCCAAGTTGATTCTCAGACTTCATTCGGAATATTTTGAACATTTCAAAAGATTCATGTTTATACTTCATAAGATAAACATATCCATATCGGCTAAAATCATCGGTGAATGTAATGAAGTATTGGTATCCGCCTCGGCATGAGTGCTAAGAGGTCCGCATACATCGGTATGTATTAGGCCTAATAGATCACTAGCCCTTTCTCCATGACGGTGAAAGGATTCTTCGTCATCTTGCCCAATAAACAAGATTCGCATGTCCCATATGATTCATAGTCAAAAGAGTCTAAAAGTCCATCATTATGGAGTTTAGAAATGCGTTCGTTTATGTGACCAAGTCGACAATGCCATAAGTAAGTCGGATTAGAATCATTGAGCTTAGGTTTCTTGGATGCAATGTTATAGACTTCCAAAGTGTCGGACTCATCTAGATCAATATTGTAAAGGCAGTTATATAACTTTGCGACCATAAAGCAAGTCATCAAAGAAAATACGAATGATCTTATTCTTAATAAGAAAACTGTAACCTTCACAATCTAATGTAGAAACTGAAATAATATTCCTATTCATAGCAGGAACATAATAGCAATTGTTCAAAACTAACAAAAGCCCATTGGGCAAAACAAGATCATAAGTTCCTACGGCTAGTGCAGCAACTCTTGCTCCATTGCCGACTCTTAGATCTACTTCCCCTTTCTTCAGTTCTCTACTGTTTCTCAACCCCTGCACATTTATACAAATGTGAGATCCACATCCAGTATCTAATACCCAGGAGTTAGAGGTAGATAAGTTAACTTCTATAACAAATATACCTGTGGCAGTGTCACTGCCTTTGGTACGCTTTAGCTCTTCCAAGTAAATCTTGCAATTTCTTTTCGAGTGTCCTGGTTTATTGCAATGATGGCAATTTCCATCTTTGGGAGCTTTAGCCTTGAAACCCGGCCTAGTAGGGTCTTTAGATTTGGCAGTTTTTGCCTTACCCTTGCCCTTGCCTTTGTTCTTAAAGGATTTCCCTTTGCTGACCATCAACACATGGCTTGGTTTCTTCTTAATATTCTGCTCAGCCGTTTTAAGCATCCCATGCATTTCAAGAATGGACTTCTCCATCTCATTCATATTATAGTTCATAATGAACTGACCAAAACTTTCGGGCAATGAGTTTAGGATCACATCCGTGGAGTGCTCCTTAGAAAGTGGAAAACCAAGTCTTTCAAGATGATCAATATATCCTTTCATCTTGAGCGCGTGAGCGCTGACAGATGTCCCCTCAACCATCTTGCAAGCATACAAGGCTTGAAAGGTCTCATACCTCTCTTGCCTAGCATGCTTCGAGAAAGTTTCCTTGAGGTGAGCATTTAGCTCATAAGCTTCCATTTCCTCCAAATTCTTCTGAAGTTCTGGACAAATGGTGGCCAACATAAGACAACCGACATCAATGGAATCATCACAATGTTTCTTCCATTTGTCTTTTGTTGCTTTGTTTGCATTGTCACCGCTCATCGAATTTCTTCCTCAAGAACATCTGACTTTCTTTCTTGCTTGAGAACTATTCTCAAGCTCCGGATCCAATCCAGATAGTTGCTGCCGTTTTCTTTAAGCTTGTCCTTTTCAAGGACAGATCGTAGTGAAATGGTGGATGTGTTGTTTGATGTCATTCTACAAAATTCAATATGCAAAATATTTAGTCACATTATTTTATTTCTCGAAAAATACTCCCACTAAAATAAAGTACCCTCAATTTACAACATTTGTAATTTTAGTGGGCTAAGATCCCATTTCGCACAATCCTAAACTCAGCTTTGGCATGACGCCTAGAATTGAACTACTTTAGGTGGATAACTCTTTATCGATTACATCATATGTAACGCTTAGATTATATCATGGGATTTGGCATCGTATGCCCAAGCATGTTATAATCCCATCTTATGCCTTAAGGTTCAAAACTATTTTGATTTCCAAATTCATTAAACGTATAGGTATCACCATTACCTATCCCACCTTACTAAGATAATCCGAGTGCCCAGCTTTGGCATGACCCACTCATGATGATCGAAGTCTTGATAGGTGTTTTTTTAAATGAACGGCATTAAAATTTTAACGAGGGATTTTTATCCTATGTTAATGTCTATGTTTGCTAACATACATCTAAACATACATAGCATCACATACATGCATAAATTTAAACATACATCGCATCACATGACAATAAAGCATAGGACCGTGTATAGCATGACCATATCCTAACGTGATTTTCATGAGCCAACATGAAAATCACAAAGGTCATCTAAAGGGTTAAATATGGTCTTCATTGATCTTCCCAACTCCTTGGAACGTCATACGCGATCAATTTGCTCCTCGAGTCCGTCTTTCTCGTCCTTCTTGTCTTCATTACATTAATGAAATTTAATACTACACTAATAAATTAAATTACAAGAAGTGCAAACGACACGCAGCCGTAAAATAATAAATAATTTAAATAGGCGACTCATGAGCCGTAAAACCAATTATAATTAAGCGACACGCAGCCGTAAAACCAACCCATAAGAAATTAAATTATCCAATCACATTGGTCAATTTATGGTCATGCCATACACCACACACATACCATAAATAATTATCAAATAATTAATAAAGCATGTAATATACTAAATAATCAATTTATCGACAATCGACAATAATTAAAATTTGAGTCATCACATTAACAAAGCGGACTCGTGAGATGGTACCCAGTAGCGATCTGGGCACGGGTTTGCCCGGGTTCGAAACCCGGCGGTTGCAGTTGCAACATTTTACAACTATTATTTCCAAATTTACTTTTATATTAAAAGGGCTTATAAGAAAAGGATTACTTTAAAATTTCCAAAACAGTTCCCAGCCGAGATGGTAAGGCGCCGGATTTCAAGGCAATGGACTCGGGTTCGAATCCTGTGTTTTGCGGAATAAATTTTGTAATATTAAAACAGATTTCCTGCCTTTAATAAAAACATCCGTGAGAAAGTTACCAAATTAAAGTGCTAGACCACTTGGTAAGAGAAGCTCCAGCCTCTCATATTGGCAAGGGATCGAAACCCCTTCCCAGCAAAATCATTTTGCTAATTAACACAACCCGCGGGTCCAGGCCCAACCCGACTCGGACCCGAATCTGCCCGACTCGCCACTGCATCGTTTCAGTTCGAGCTTCCGACCGTTTGTGCGAAAAACAGTCCAGAAAATTATTTTTGACGATCCGATTTAATCAAATTAAACCAGAAAAAATATTTTATAAAATCTATATTTTATAAACATAATCAGGAACATAATTTACACATAAATATGTTCTACACAAACAATTAAATTACATGCAAGTTGTCTCCGATACCACTGTTGGGTTTTCTATGCATCGAATACAAAATAATCGGAGTAAAAACGCAGCGGAACAATAAATGTGAAAACCCAATTTAGGATCGCATGCAGTAATTTAATTGTTTAATTAAAGAGTTAATCGAATTACCTTAATCCGATTGAACAATTCTAGATCCGGACTAGAAGCAGATGAATATCTCCTTCCTCTTTTGGTGATCCACACACGAACAATTCCACAAGCCGGATTGCTAGATCCTTACGAATAATATTGATAAATAGTACAACACAAATTCCTTACTAGAAGGATTGTACTATTGATCAAGATCAACTAAGGGAAGAGAGACGACCGACTCCGTTCTCCTACAATATGATGTAGATGGCCGATTTTTTTCTTCTTGAAGGGCCGATTTTTAGGTCTTGTATTCTTAGTTTCAACTCCTTGTCCAAGACCTTATATTTATACTAAGTAAACCCTAGATTCAATAATCTAGTATTTGCTTAGTTGCCCCTCAACTTATTAAATAATACAATATATATAATATCCAATATTATATATATTACTTATTATTTAATCTCCTTATAAATATAATATCCAATATTATATTTATTATTCCCAGTTGATATTTATTCCTACTTGTCTATAATTGTCGTATGTGCGACCCAAAAGGCTTATATTATGTTGGCAATTATTTAATACCTTATTAAATAATAAATCATAAGCGGCCTCTAGCAAGACATTATGATTACCCAAATAATATAAGTTAATAGTCCATTAAACCTTTTAACGTGTCAAATCCCTTTGTCACGCGATATCATATTTGAACTAAGTCATGGAGTCCGTCATACTTATTTATGTTCAAATGCTTTCGATCTTAAGTAGATCGTTGAATCAAATGACTCTTCATTTGAGCATGGCCATGCATTTCCTTCGATCCTACTTATCGAGGGGCCAAAGAGATATCTCTCTCACTTAAGAGAGGGACAAATCCCCATCTTGATTATTCATTGCCCTCTACATGACTCCCACTAATCCCGATCGCTAACCTTTATGATCACCATGTTTGAGATGACGTTGGATTACGTCAAGGCATAGCGATTATCATGTTGGACTCTATGATAATCTCAGGTTCAAGGATTTATTGACATACTGTATTGAGATTCACTTATGACATTTCCATGCAGTGATCTCAATGCGGGTCGGTCCAGTACTAGTTCTCCAACCAATACCCATAAGATTGATCCGTACCATACGCATAATCATCCGATGATTATCAATCAAACTTATACTAGTATATTAATCACTTGAGTCTCTACTCAACGCGATTTTACCAGGGACATTTGAATAATCTTATTATTCGTGAATAACTATTATTCGATTATTATAATATTAAAACATGCACACATTATAATAATCAACGAGAAATAAATGATATCAAATAACTTTATTTAAATATGGCAATTACAAATCTAGGCACATCGAATGTCCTAGGGCACTATTCCCAACAGAGCCCCTAACTAATAATCAATTAACTGACTACTTTTGATGAGGTAAATCGCTAAAAGATTGCGGAAAAAGGTTTAGAACATTCACAATCACTTCTATCGGGTCGTTTGATGGCGAACACTGACAAAAACCCTCGATTTTATAATAATAACAACTATGAAATAAGTTTGATGATCTAAATCAAAAGTTCTTATGCGAAGAACAAACAAGGAGGAACAATCCCAAACTTTACCCGGAAAAACAATAGGAACTACCGAACTAACAATCGATAACATGTGTGTGGCTCAATCTAAAAACTCTTATGAAATGATTAGCTACTCATGATTATTTCAACAATAATAATGGAAATTGTAAAACAAGACATGGTAGAAACTTCCCTTGTAAAAGCCGAAATCGAATTCCCGATGAAGGTTTGATGATCTTCCTTCAAGAACTCACAATAAAATGATACAAGGATATTTTATTCACTCACAAATATATTTTTGTCTTCAAGATAAGCATACAAGAAGATGATGAAAAATCCCTCTTTTCCTCCTTTTTTGGTGTGTGTCTCCCTAAATCTTGTGTTTTTCTCACACAATCTCTTACAAAATCAGAATATCCATCCTAAGGGTCTCCAATACCTTTTTATAAAGCCAAAAGTGCCAACAAAATCCATCTAAATCGTGTAAAATATCAAAGAAATGGACTTGCACCGAAAAGTGACACGGACCGTGTCGTGGGACATGGCCGTGTCGTACTATCCTATAAATTGCAAAGTGTTCTGTCCACCGAACCCGGCCGTGTCATACTGCGCTAGAAATGCAGATTAGACTGGATCGTGACTCGGCCATTGTAATACCCGTAATTTTGTTCCCTGGAAATTTTCTATTTTTGGCGGAAGTCTATTTTGACGACTTTATTGGGACCGTTTCGTCATCCTGAGAATGATTAATTCTACACTTTTTGTCATCCGAGTTCGTTTCGGTATCGTTCTGTTGAATTCCGTGTTATTTAGCGACTTTTCCACGTATAAGTTCGACTTTGTTAAATCACCATAAATTCTTGGAAACTCCAGAAATTCTGAATCTTGGCAATATTATAAAGCATCGAGTTAGCTTTCCAATGGTTCAAACGGTGAGTCAATCGGAGTCCGGACGAGGGAGTTATGGTCGAAATAGCTAAGTCACTCTCATTTTCCAGATTCGGCCAAAACCGCTTTGTACCGGTGCCGCGGCACACACTGGCTGAGCCGCGGCACCTTTGCCGAGCCACAGGAGCAAATTTTGGGCCTGTGCCGCGGCACACCTATACTGAGCCGCGGCACACATGACAGTTTACCCTATATCTGCGTTTTTTTTTTGTGCGATTCAACCGATACTTTTTCATTTCTTCACCTTCACACGGGAGAGAAGGCTTGAGAGAGGGAAGTTTCTTCATCTATCACTTGAGTGGGTGACTTCCTTCATCTATTTTCGATTGTGAAGCCCGGATAATCGTTCTATCGCGTGCTCTTCGAATCATAGTGCTTGAATCTTCAAGAGGTAATTTCTTCAACATCTTGGATTTCGATTTTGTATTGGGTAATGATGTTTTGGATGTTAAAATCATGGGGTATGAAGTGATATACGCATGATTATGGACTTGTTGGAGTATTCATCGGATTATTGAAAGATTATTCAAGAACACTTCGAATTTTGTGTTGGAAATTGGGGATTTTGTTTGACTTCATCCTTTTAATCCGTAGTAATTTAGATTAGTGATGGATTGATGATGATTTAGGTGTATTCTATCATTTCCATCGTTATTCCACGGTTGGAGTGTATTGATTCGTCGTTTCGGTTGAGTTATTAGTCGACGCCTTGAAGGTGTCCGACAAAAGGTCTAAGAGGGGGGTTTTATGCGTTGTACGATTATTATTCATCGTACGATTGTTGATTTATCATTGATATGACTTAGGGACGAAATCCTTGTGAAGAACTCAAGTCGGAACCCTTCCGTTCGTTGTCTTCTTCGTGGTTCAAGCTTCGGTCGAACCGTGTTCTTCGGGATCTTGATAACGTTTATTAAGGCAAGTATACATTTATGATTGCGTTCGACTTTGAAAGTATGAAATATTGATGGTATGATTATTTCTAGCCACTCCGGACGGGCCTATGGTCCTCTCGAGGGTTTCGTAGCCTCAGTGCGATTCCATGGTTGATATGAGCAAGCTGTTTCTACGGCATTCATATGAAATAATGTTGGCATGTAATGAACGAACCGTTTGTGGCATTCCTACATGTAACGGCGTATGATATGAACGAACCGTTTCTACGGCATTCACATACGTCTTGAGATTTTAGTCATTCCGGAATACTAGTCTTAAATTGATGAATTGACGGATATTGATGAATTGACGGATTACATTTACTTTATTGTCGAGGAGTATTATGTTTCATATTGTTATACTTGCACTAGCTATTCGACGGCTAACCCCTTTATGGGGGAAATACGTTTCATGTATTTCAGGTTCCAAGAGAGCGGACAGGTGGGTATCGGGTCGGCATGAAGATGATGGGCAAGTGTGATACTGTGTCTTGTCTCCGGTTATTTTCTTGGATTCCTCCATTCAGTGTTGTTGTACTGGAATGGATTTTTAAATACTCGAGTATTGTATTTCAGTTTCCTTGATGTTTCGGCCTGTGTTGCCGAGGTATTGATTTGTGCAGTGATGTATATGGTTTCATTGGTTATGGTTTTGAATACCATTTGTATCGTCTTTCTTTCTATTGTATGTAGACCTTATCGGTCAAGTTTATAGTTCCGCATATGTTTAGCCTTGTGGGTCCCACGGCGGGGCTCACGGCGCTGTAATATACCCTGAATAACTTGGGGGTGTTACAGAATATGGTATCGGAGCTTAGGTTTATGGATACCTAGGCTGTCGGTCTTTTGGGTCGATTGAGTCGGCATTTGCCCACAGTATCACTACTCTGCCATCATCACAGTGCGACCGGTACTTGTAAGTCCTCTCACTCTTCTTGTATTCTTCTTAATCGTTTCGTTTATAGCTTGGTATTCTTGGGAATTGGTCACTTCGAGAATGTGCGATTTGGATTATACTTACGCACGTGTGTGCCTTTCAGAATGTTGGCTGAAAGTAGGAAGAATCGTGGTCGTGGTCACGGACGTGAACTCTTCCTTGAGATTTTGTTAAGTTGCTAATTGCGATAATGGTGTGTATCGGTATTATGTTGAGACTTTGTTTAGGAGTCGCATGCTAGTATCACGGGAGATCTTCGACTTGAGACTTGTAAGTATGTTGTTCGAATTATTCGATAATTCTTGGTGAAATTGAATTCCCGTTGAAATGTTGTTTATGCAGTGATTGTAAGTTTCGAGGACGAAACTTATTTTTAAGGGGGGTAGAGTGTAATACCCCGATTTTTCGGATATATTTTTTTTTGTTTATATATTGGATATCGTGGATGGTTAATTATGCTCGAGGACGTTGTGAACGTATGACAATGTTATTGAATTGAGTATATGTATTGATTTTGCCGTATGCTCGTATTTGGTATGTCATGACTTTGGACAGGAATTGTTGAAATTGGCTAAGTATGGAATTATTACGTACGTTAATAAGGTGAGATTACGTACGTAAGATTGGCATGGTTACTTACGTTAAGGCTAAGGTATTACGTACGTAACGAAGGCATCGGACAGAACCGAGTCCTGGTCGGCAGATGAGACCCTGTTTCGGCAACTTTCGGCGGAGGATGTTGACAGGTGAGTCAATGTACGTGTTACGTCCGTTATACAGGACGTGTTACGTACGTTATACAGGACGTGTTACGTACGTAACACAACCATTGTACCGTAGCAAGTCAACTGGTATATTACGTACGTTTTATGGTATGGGTTACGTACGTAATGGGTACGCGAAATGAGACAGTGAGTTGGTTACGTCGTTATGGATATTGGATTACGTCGTTAAAGTTGTTACGTCGTTAAGAAAGGACACTTACGTACGTGATGAGAGTGCAATTTATATATTGAAGTGTTGCCTTTCATTTCTCTCACGATCCTTTGAGATATTTCTCTCCAAAACTCGTCCCTCTTCACTTTTAAGAGTGTTCTAAACACTTTTAACATGATTGTGAGCTTGGAATCATGGAATTAGAGCTTGGTTATGGAACTATTGTTGATTCTTGAAGTGATTTCTTGTGTTATCCATATTATATGAGGTTTATGTTGAAGGAAGATAATGATATGCTTTGAATATGTTGATTATGATTATGGAATCATAGAGATCTTGATGTTCTTGAGGCCATATGATGACTATGATGATTTAATGATTCTTGGAATGGAGTTCAATTATTCTTTCTTCGTGGTTCGTCCATACAAGGTAATCCTCGTATCCCTTTGATAGTGGCTCATTTTTTCTTTTTGGATTACTACTTGGGAGGGAGTATGTTGGGAATCGTGTATTTTGATGTTCGTCTTATTTCAATGAAAATGCATAAATTGGACTGTACTTTTATCCGCTGCGTGAGTATTTTTGAAATGGATTTTGGTATTTTCCAACTGAAATTTTATTTTGTAAAACCGATTCCCTAAACTGAGTTTTTGGCATTTTAACCTTGATCGTTTTGACGGTATTTGGAAAATGGTTTTTTAGTATTTGAAAAATATTACCGTCATCGGTCTTTTTGGCATTTTTGAAATGACGTGGAAAATTGTGCTTAGCCTAGTAAATCCTTGTGAGAAAGGTTTACGGCGTGTAATATTCCCAGGAGGATCTGGGGTGTTACAATCTTGGTATCATGTGATAATGTTGTACGAGATTTATTGGAATCGTAATAAGAGATTTCGGATGTTGATATGATTATTGAGATCTTCTTCATATGACGATAAGGGTTTTGTTGTGATTCTTGAGGTTGTATGAATGACATGATGAAGGAAATGATAACATGGAGATATATATACCTCGGATATGTTGTTCTGAACGTGATTTCGGATATATCATGCTCTTGCAGAACTCTTGAATTATCCGAGGTGATGAAAATTTTTAAGAAGGTTGATGTTTTGAATATGAATATGGAATATTCATATCTAGAGCTAAACTATGTGTTGGAAATAATATTCGTATAGGAAATACGAATGTGATTATGAGCTTGATGAGACTATTATTCATCTCTGAATTTGGAAGCCCATACGTATGGAGCAAATATTCAAATCGAATGATTGGAGTGTTTGATAACCTTAAAATATGATTATCTATAATGTTGAACTAATTGGATGGTTAGAATTAACGATGATCATCGGAAAATTTTAACTACGGATTCTGAGAAGGGAACCTTGTCAATTCGTATTTAAGAATTGAGTTTGGAACCGATAATATTTAGACCCTTATTATTGGTCGAATTGGTTCGATATGATCATCGGATTTGGCTCGTATTGTGGACATGGATTCGTGAGGGTGCGAGTTGGGCCGATTCGGATGTGATTGGTCGAGATATGGTGAAGCGATTGAGTTTGTGGTTTGGTGGTATTGATATTGGTCGTCATCGAACGGTTGATTATCAATCCTTCGTTTTACAATAAGATGTGATGTTTGATCATAGATTATGACGGTTGTGTTGCGGTTAAGGTTGAAGGGTTCGTAGATTAACTTGGTCGAGGCGAGGAAATTCGTAAGACGAAATCAACTGAATTGGTAACAGTTCGTTGTATTGATATCGAGGTAAGTTTTATACTCGTACTAGTCAATGAGACTAATGTTATTGTGTAGGCGTACGAATGTGTGTATCATTTCGGGACTTGGCCTCTTTATGATTGTATTGATGTCAAGGGATTGGTTGACACGACGCCCGTCAGCAAATTATGCCAAATGTTACTGTTGTTTGTAAATGGCCGGTTCAAGGCATTACGATACTTGTTGGTAAAGTTGCTGTCGATAGCCGGTTCGCGGTATCGATGTATCGATTATTATTGTTCGCGATTAATGTCGTTCTGAGACATCGTTGAATCTTTGTTGTCGAATTGGAACTGTTGCTATGATGTTGCGTTAACCGAATTGGGACGTTTGATATATCCTTTTGTCATCTCCGTTTCGGTGGTCGGTTTAAGACACCGGGACATCTATTTAATCGTATCATTGATTATCGATTGACCGTTCTAAGGTAATCGGGGTATTGAATTGGGATTATCGAAGATAATTCCCATCCGTTGTCAAAGATATTCTCATCCATTGTATCGTTGTTATCGATTGGCCATTCTACGGTAATCGAAGTATTGAATTGGGACTGTCGAGGAGAGTTCCCATCCGTTGAATTATTATTGTCGTGTTGGCCGACTCAAGGCAGCACATTATTATTCTTGTGAACTCGATAATTTTGTGATCGTTGAGGGTTGAGGATTTCCCGAATTGTGGTGTTGTGATTATTGCCGTGTTAATCGGTCCTTAGGGAATTCTGATCCCAGGATGGTTGTTTTGAATATCGTTGGTCGTGTCGATCTTTCATTATTCGTGTGTCATCGTTCACTTGGTGAGTCGTATGATCCGTATTGGATGTTTTATCCCTTGAGTTTCGTTGTCATGTTGTATCGTGGCATATCTGGAATCATGTCTGCGTGCCGATTGGTTATGTGCAGGATTTTTAGCCAGGCACTCGATGGTCATGCGTGGATATTTCCGCATTGGACCGTGCACACGAGACGTAGTTCTTGAGGCTAATTAGGTACATTGTCACACGTATATTCTGGATTCCATATACGGGGTGGACATGTGCACGGACACATTTCCGGATCGGGCGTACTGTGATGTTCCTCTTGAGCTTTATTGATTGATCGTTCGTAGTCCATGTTGTATTGGATATGTCCGACGATTTGCGACTGGTTGTTCATACGCCGAGGGGTATGTCCGATCGAGTTTGCTTCTTTGAGATCTGTATTGTGATGATTCTGACTTTGGGCATTCGGCTTTCGTGCCATTGTGATGTATCGGTATTTCCGTTGGAGCCTTCGGGCATTGTGAATTCGTATCTTTTCGGCATTGGTTTGGTTTACCTTCGGGTAATGTATTGTTGTGTTCTATATTGATGATTCGCGTTTGGGCGTAAGTTTGATTCTTGTGTATCTCTGAGTTTTCTGGCGAAATACTTCTTCTCCTACTGTTTTAAGTTTGGAATGAAACTTCTTTTAGGAGGGTAGAATATAATACCGTAATTTTGTTCCCGGAAATTTTCTATTTTTGGCGGAAGTCTATTTTGACGACTTGCTTGGGACCGTTTCGTCATCCCGAGAATGATTAATTCTACACTTTTGTCATCCGAGTTCGTTTCGGTATCGTTACATTGAATTCGTGTTCTTTAGCGACTTTTCCACGTATAAGTTCGACTTTGTTAAATCACCATAAATTCTTGGAAACTCCAAAAATTCTGAATCTTGGCAATATTATAAAGCATCGAGTTAGATTTCCAATGGTTCAAACGGTGAGTCAATCGAAGTCCGGACGAGGGAGTTATGGTCGAAATAGCTAAGTCACTCTCATTTTCCAGATTCGGCCAAAACCGCATGTACCCAGTGCCGCGGCACACCTGGGCTGAGCCGCGGCACACTGCCGAGCCCTGGGAGCAAATTTTGGGCCTGTGCCGCGGCACACCTATACTGAGTCGCGGCACACATGACAGTTTACTCTATATCTGCGTTTTTTTTTTTTGCGATTCAACCGATACTTTTTCATTTCTTCACCTTCACACGGGAGAGAAAGCTTGAGAGAGGGAAGTTTCTTCATCTATCACTTGAGTGGGTGACTTCCTTCATCTATTTTCGATTGTGAAGCCCGGATCATCGTTCTATCGCGTGCTCTTCGAATCATAGTGCTTGAATCTTCAAGAGGTAATTTCTTCAACATCTTGAATTTCGATTTTGTATTGGGTAATGATGTTTTGGATGTTAAAATCATGGGGTATGAAGTGATATACGCATGATTATGGACTTGTTGGAGTATTCATCGGATTATTGAAAGATTATTCAAGAACACTTCGAATTTTGTGTTGGAAATTGGGGATTTTGTTTGACTTCATCCTTTTAATCCGTAGTAATTTAGATTAGTGATGGATTGATGATGATTTAGGTGTATTCTATCATTTCCATCGTTATTCCACAGTTGGAGTGCATTGATTCGTCGTTTCGGTTGAGTTATTAGTCGACGCCTTGAAGGTGTCCGACAAAAGGTCTAAGAGGGGGGTTTTGTGCGTTGTACGATTATTATTCATCGTACGATTGTTGATTTATCATTGATATGACTTAGGAACGAAATCCTTGTGAAGAACTCAAGTCGGAACCCTTCCGTTCGTTGTCTTCTTCGTGGTTCAAGCTTCCCGGTCGAACCGTGTTCTTCGGGATCTTCGGTAACGTTTATTAAGGCAAGTATACATTTATGATTGTACGTTCTCGACTTTGAAAGTATGAAATATTGATGGTATGATTATTTCTAGCCACTCGGACGGCCTATGGTCCTCTCGAGGGTTTCGTAGCCTGCAGTGCGATTCCATGGTTGATATGAACGAACCGTTTCTACGGCATTCATATGAAATAATGTTGGCATGTAATGAACGAACCGTTTTGACGGCATTCCTACATGTAACGGCGTATGATATGAACGAACCGTTTCTACGGCATTCACATACGTCTTGAGATTTTAGTCATTTCGTAATACTAGTCTTAAATTGATGAATTGACGGATATTGATGAATTGACGGATTACATTTACTTTATTGTCGAGGAGTATTATGTTTCATATTGTTATACTTGCACTAGCTATTCGACGGTTAACCCCTTTATGGGGGAAATACGTTTCATGTATTTCAGGTTCCAAGAGAGCGGACAGGTGGGTATCGGGTCGGCATGAAGATGATGGGCAAGTGTGATACTGTGTCTTGTCTCCGGTTATTTTCTTGGATTCCTCCATTCAGTGTTGTTGTACTGGAATGGATTTTTAAATACTCGAGTATTGTATTTCAGTTTCCTTGATGTTCCGGCCTGTGTTGCCGAGGTATTGATTTGTGCAGTGATGTATATGGTTTCATTGGTTATGGTTTTGAATACCATTTGTATCGTCTTTCTTTCTATTATATGTAGACCTTATCGGTCAAGTTTATAGTTCCGCGTATGTTTAGCCTTGTGGGTCCCACGGCGGGGCTCACGGCGCTGTAATATACCCTGAATAACTTGGGGGTGTTACAGCCATGTCCTATGACACAACCGTGTTGTACTCTTCCGGAAACTAAAATTCTCACTGGAACGAGACCCGGCCGTGTCCTATGACACGGTCGAGTTGCTTCTTCTTGTTTTTATTCCGGTTTTTGGTCTTCTTCGGCTTGATCCTTCGTTCTTGTATCAATACACTTCGAAATTTAGCGTATGATATACCGTTTCGAAGCTAATTTCACGAGGAATTTATATCAAAGGAGAAAACATCTCAATTCGTAGTGATGATTCTAGAATTTAGAAAATACGACCGACATTGCTTCAATATTTTATCGTTTTAGGCCTCGTTTTAGCTCTTGATCGTCATAAACTCCAATATTCACTATGAAAGCACATATTTCACCACAATATTTGCTTGGATACCTATAAATTAAAAACACATCATACCACGCATAAAAGAGAACAAAAATACTGAAAAGCAAACAAAAACATGACTAAATAGAATAGAATGAGTCGATCAAGAATCGACTCATCAGCCTCATTGGTTTAAGCATTAAAGTTCATAGTAAATGACACACGTTTTCTCATTTTCTCCTCTCCTTCTCCAAATGTAACCCATTCTTTTACCTCATATTCGGACAATATGTCATTTTCTCCTTTTAAATACCAATTACACTTAAGTTTTCCAGCAAATTCCTTATGACTCTAACCTTGTCATGCGTGTAAACACTTTGGAATTTATTCTCCAACTCATCATCTGAATCTATGCATGGAATGTAAGAGCTCCAACTTTTTATATCATCCAATTTTTTATTTTCCACCTTATTTTTCAATGCATTTTCATATTGCTCTACAAACTATTTCAAAGTTGTCTTCGAATGAATGTATCCATGAAAATATGCATTCATTCCCTCACTTCTTTGTGTGGATGACATTCCCGCCCAAAATATATCCTTCACATATGCAGGCACCCACCGATTCTTTTCCAAGTACAACCCATGTAACCATGTGTTACTTTTCAGCTCGTACTTTGTGATGCACTCTTGCCAAGCATCCTCAAATTCTCTGGAACTTTTTTTATAATATGCCATATGCACCATCGGTATCGGGTGTCAGGGAAGACATTTTCTATAGCATTTTTCATGGCCATACATTGATCAGTAATAATTGCATTCGGAGCACGACCCCACATACATATCTTCCAACTATTGAATAATCACATAAACGATTCCATGTCTTCATGAGAGATGAGTCCAAAACCAAATAGTATAGGCTTACCATGATGATTCAAACATACAAATGGAGCAAAAGGCATGTCATACTTGTTCGCCAAGTATGTTGTGTCAAATGTCACAACATCATCAAACTCCTTACAAGATGCCCTACTCCTTGCGTCAGCCCAAAATACATTCCTTAGTCGTCCTTTCTCATTTAAATCCAATGCATAGAAGAAGTCGAATTATCGGCTTTCATTCTCATGAAATAACGATGCATAGCATCAGCATCTCCTTCCACAAGTCGTAAACGTCTAAGCTTGTCCATATAATTTCTGCAATCCTTCTCAAGATACGGAACCTTATCGGGTCCCCCAGCCTCAATCTGAATTGAGTCAAAAGTCTTGTGTAATCTAATTCCGGCTTTATCATTCAAGTCAAGCTTTCTTTTTGAATCTTGATCAAGTATTCTATTGCTCTTGAAAAACCGCGCTTTCCCCGGGCTATATTCATGATTATGCTCCAAAATAACCCGATTTAACACCCATTTCCCATCCCGGTGCATAACTACCGTAATATGAGCTTGACATTCAATTTTTTATTGTGGCCGTAATTTGACAGGGTTGCTTGTTGTCCCTCTTGCCTTTCCAGCACGACTGCATGAAAGACCAATATCCTTCAACTTTCCATCTTTTCCCTTTCTCGGCGTTCTTTTAGCCACATCAAACCCTTTTTGTTTAGCGTATCTTGAGTAATACATATAAGCTTCGTCTGGTGTGTCGAATGTCATTCCCACCTGTGGTTCTTCCACTCGCTCTTCATAATTATTAATTGTCATCTCATTCTTTTCTTCGCATTCACTATCTTCACTCCATACATCTTCTTCCACTATAGAAGGCATTATCGACGGAATAGACTCTAGGGACATTATACTAATTCATAAACAAACAACAATACCATGAGACATATGCACATGTTCTCATATTTCCACTATGCTTTACACAATCTCAATCAAATTCTAATTTTTAAACTAGGGTTTATCCCTACAAATTGAAAAATAGAGAGAGGGACTAACCTGAGTTGGGGGATGGCATCGTGGTGGGCAGCGTACGGCGGGGATTGTGGTGGCTGACCTTCTTCTCCTCTCTTTCCCTCCCTCTCTGTCGCCATTTCACGCTTTATTTGGAAAACAATTTTTAATTTTTAATTGAAAGTCTGTTTTCGTCTATCTTCCGATGAGTATTGCAAAAAATAAGAAAGAAAGTCTTATACGAAAATGCTACTCAGGGAACATAAAGAAACCTCAGGGGCTATTGACTTTTTCAACTAGTATTATTTTTTATTTTTTAATTGGTGGGTCCCACTGCCACATCAGCCGTTGTAAATAGTTGTGTGGGAAATGGTTGTGTGAGTAGCATTTCCGAATTGAAAATATCCCAAAAGAGAAAAGATTCTTAGAAAATCCTAGAAAATGAAAAAAATAAAGAACTAACGATTGAAAAATTAAAAAGACTTAAAAAAAATAAAAGAAAAAAAAAATCTGAAAGCCCAAAATTCTTGTTCAACAATTACATATACACCCAATTTAGTTTCATTCAATTATCCCTCACATGAATAATTACTTCTTAAATATTAATAGCATGGACATCCACGTGGGACAAAACATGTGTTAGCAAGTGTCCTTGGAGCTGACATCATCCCTTCTTTTGACTTGGAATTTTTTGTCGTAAGTTTGAAAATAAAGTACAATATAAACAAATTTGTAATTGTTCAAACTGTGAGTACTAATATGATTTGGAGTCATTCAGCAGGAGTTGAATGTATAATTATTCATCGTCTCTTATAATATCTATAATATATACGTGAATGTATTCAAAACATTTCATGATGAGCTATAGTTTCATAACGTACTCCGCATCTATGTTGAATTTGATAATAATATCAAACATTCAATAATAATAAATTTCTAAACAATCTTAAAAAAATATTTTATTTTAAATTAAGAGACAACTAAACTTTGCATTTTTTGTTCTCCGACGAACTCCGCTGAGCGGCCATTTTTTTTTACTACCGATTGCCGAACTGTTTTCTGGCGTGTCAGTTGGACCTCCAGCGGCTGACCAAACTTTTTTTTTCTTGGATGTATGCCGCTATTCTCCAATGGTCCGACTATCGGCGGGCTACTCGATCGATCTTTTTTTGGCCGTCTGGATTGTTCTCCGGTGACCTGTTAATTTATTTTACAAAGGTCGGCGGACCACTAATGCCGGCATATATTTTTTATCTCCAATTTTTCTATAATTTAGATCCAAATTATAATATTGTTATCGTGCCATATGGCACGAGTTATGTCAAGTCTATAATATAAGAGACAACGGTATTTTTTTTTTGTCGTCGTAATGTGCACTTGGAAGACCATTTTACCCTTTATATTAACCTTAATATTATCAAATATTCAACAATAATAAATTTTCAAAAGTACCCTCAGAATATTAAACTAAAATGACAACCAACCCTTTTTTTCGTTCCTGACGGGGTTCTCCGAAGGACCTCCGACGATCGGTAATTTTTTTCTTTCCCTTTTTTTTGGGCTTCAGTCGGCCTGTATGCTGCCGGAGCCGTCGCTGGTAAACCCTCGACAGCCAACATATTTTGTTTTTCAATCAAGTAATCTGATAATTGAATTACTTTAATCTAATTATGACACTCTATCGTATCATTATGACACAAGTTATATAGAACACACACATATATGCATTATGAGTGATGATTACATACATACTAATGATGTTAATACACTAAATAGAATATTTAGGTAAACCTATCTCATATGAATATGACCGATATCATTATCATACCACCCAAATTATATGCAAATACTTTTATACTGCTTCTGCATTAAATGTTTATTCAAATAAAGAACTAATGATGCAATTAACTTTATTAAAGAAGACCAACAATCCCGAAATTTTAGGAATAACACAAACAATGTAGGTGGAGAATGTTACGCCCACAAACAAATTTCTACAAAAAACTCATAAAATAACGTGACAGCGGGTGATTGGTGTAATCAGATAGATGAGAGAGAAACTGACACAAAATACACCAATCACTCACTGACACATTATTTTGTGGGTGTTTTTGTGGAAGTTTATTTGTGGGTGTAGCATTACTCTTCAAAATATAGGGGCGGAGCCCCCACAACTCACCATCGAAGTACTAATTCAGCTCCATTCGCACCCATATGAAATTTTGAAATGATACAAGAAGACATATTTATCAAACTTATAGTATATGACTGTCTTTTTCTACAAAGCTGCTACACACACAAAAGCACACATAAATGCACACCCTGCTTTGTAGGGGTTGTACCCTGCGTAGTAGAGGTTGTACCCTACACAATCCCTACTACCCATAAAGTAGGGTACAATCTCTACTACGCAGTGTACAACCCCTACACAGTAGGAATGTGCATTTGTGTGTGCAATTGTGTGTGTAACATTATTCTTTTTTCTTACATATAAATCATAAAATATCATCAAAGAAAAAAGATATATATATATATATATATATAATTAATGCAAAATTCAAAATATAGCAATAATAAAAGAGGGGAAAATAGCTCATAGTCGTACATATGCAAAATCCAAAAAAAAATATTTGTACCAAGTTCATAATGTGCAGTGGCGGAGGGAGGGGGTCCACGGACCCCTCCGGTGGAGTCAAATTCCCCTATAAAATATGGGAAGTTATATAGATAATTGTCCGACTTTCGTAATTTTTATAGTTCCGGATCCTCCTGAGTAAACGTTCTGCTTCCGCCACTGATAACGTGTACTCCCTCGGTCCCGACCAAAGATTTACATTTCTATTGAAAATTGGTCCTTTTAGTAAGTTTACATATGTGACCTTTTACAATATAATCAAACAATCATCTTTTATATTTTAATCTTCACCACACATTTCTCATCAAATTTTGTACATTTTAATCTCCACCACACATTTATCATCATTACTTATAGCAATCTGTCGGAATCGTTATTAAATTTAATTTTATTTTGTAAAATTAAATATCATAGGATCGATCTACGTTCCGAGTAGATGATCGTGGTATATTCACATTCTCTAAACCGATTCCCGGTGAGTGAGAAATAGTGAATTAAAGTTTGTCACTTAATTGTGGGTTAATGAGGGGTGACTATCCACATTGATTAATGAGCTATCATTGTTCAACTATATAAGGAGTTTTCATTATACATAATTAATGGCACATGTGATGGGCTTAAAACCCATACGCGCGCGTCGCCGCCGCCTGCCCGCCTCACCTCGGCCGCGAGCCGCGTGCCGTGGACCGTGGCCTTGGCCTAGGTCTTGGTCTTGGTCTTGGTCTTGGCAATTGGTCTTTGGGTGGTCTTTGGGTTGTTCTTTGGGCCTGGTCATGGGCTAGGCCTTGGCTTGATTAAAAAAAATTTGGACTAGCTCAACAATGTTGTTGGGCTCGTATGTGCACATAAGAATGTCGAGGTACATCACTCAAGCGGTTAAGGAGATGAATACAGTCCAGGTAGGTCCTAACTGTTCAAACGGCCGATTTGAATTCTGTAATTTCCCAGGTGTGATGAGGATGAATAAATGGCCAATTTGAATTCAGTAACTCCTGCCTTTTTGAATTTTGAAACTCCCCTGTATCAATACAGCATGAATGCCTGCATTATGACAGCAGCATGAATGCATACATTATGACAGCCATTAGTGGCTGTGGTAAATCCCTGTAGATGTGAGATGGCCTATAAATAGGCATGCATCTCATTTGCATCAGCACATGCAAAAATTGAAATACACAAAGCTTTCTGCATACTCTGCACACTTAGTTTCATAAGTCAGTTTCGTCCTCCCCTCATTCCAGTTCGTCGGAGCTCGTGGGTTTGTGGTGCTACTACCTCCGAGATGCTGTCGTTTTATCTTTGGAGGCGATACGTCAGAACCGAGAGCACTACTGGAGCGTATTTCGGATTGCGGATAGAGGTTTCCTCGACTCGGCATTAGTTTACGGTTCTCTAATTTTTCCTGTAAATTAAATTCAGTTTCGAGTTTTGTAATTTCTGTTTTCGAGTTTTGTAAATTCGCTTTTTCGAGTTTTGTAATTTCTATTTTTCGAGTTCTGTGATTTCTGTATTTTCGATTTGTAATTTTGTTTCTAGTTGTCATTTATTTTCGCCCGGCAAGTCTTTACGAAAGAAATTCCAACAAGTGCAAGACGAAATATACTTGCTGTTTTTACTAAATCATACAACTGGAGATGTCGACTGCTGCATCCACCGACTCAAGCACCACCGTTGCCTTTGCCTCTGCCACTGCATCAACCATGGCAAACATTGTTGCTGCGACTATGTCCAATCTGATGAGCTCAACCACCTCAGCGATAATTCCATGGGTGTTTTCGAACCCCTTTCTGACAACTGGTGGATCCACCTCGAGTGTCACCGTTGGTTCCACTTTCAGTGGTACTGTAGGATCCATGTTAGGATCTACTGTTGAAGCCTACGTGTTCAACATAAGTGGTTCCTTTTTTGGAACAACCTCGGGGCCAAGGATGACGCCTACCGCCGAGAAGCCGCCAAAATTTGGTGGAGCCGAATTCAAAATGTGGCAACAAAAGATGTTGTTCTATTTGACAACATTGGTCTTTGCAAATTTTCTTAAGGAAGATGAGCCACCAGCGCTGAGTGCACAAGAGACAAGTTTCACTGTCCGAGCCGCCTATGACAACTGGCACAATGGATCTTTATAAAAACTTTATTCTAAATTCTTTAGAGGATAGTTTGTACAATGTGTACTTTGTAAACACATCAAAAGTGATGTGGGACGCACTTGAAAAGAAGTACCGAAGTGATGATACAGGTACGGAGATGTTTGTAGTCGTCATGTATTTGGACTATAAAATGGTTGATTCAAGGCCAATCATGGAACAAGTGCAAGAGTTCCAACTCATTATTCATGACGTCAATGCCGAGGGGATGGTCCTGTCGGACGCTTTCACTGTTGCAACTGTGATCGAGAAGTTGCCCCCCATTTGGAAAGACTTAAAGAGCTACTTCAAGTACAAGCGAAAGAAGATGACTCTTGAAGACTTGATTGTGAAATTGCGCATAGAGACAGATGTGTGCAAGAATGATCATAATCCAAAAGGCCTGATCGATGCTAAGGCCAATCTGTTGGAGCAAGGCGGTCCCTCCATCAAACGAGATCGCCCAAGTGCCAAAGATAAAGACAAAGGGAAGCAATCAGCCAAGTAGTTTGATGGTGATTGCTTCAACTATGGCAAACATGGGCACACGGCGAAGAACTCCCAAAAGCCGAAGGCCAACAAAAAGAAGAAACATCTCGCCAACATCGCCGAGATTGACGGCGTATGGAAAGAGGACGATCTTGCTGCAATTGTCACCGAAGAGGTCAACCACGTTGAGAACCAAGGTGGTTGGTACCACTACAAGATACTGGGCTTTTTGCGACATCGGAAAAGTGTCGCTAACACTTGTTTTAATGTCGCAAATGTTAATTTGCGACATTTTCTGCGTCATTGTAAATTATGTCATAACAGCCCGTGTAGCATTTTTATGACACTTTTTTTCAGTTGTGTCGCAACATATACGACAATTTTTGCCACGCTAAATTGATTGTCATATAAAATTGGCGACACATTACGCGTCATTAGTCGTGGTGACGCGTGTTTGTTTGCGTCACATTACACGACATTAGCTAATATGACGCTTCCTTGTTTGCGACAGTAGAATGAATGTGTCGTTTTATTTATACAACACTTTTTCATTTGTGTCGCAACATATACGTCATTTTGTGCCACATTAAATTATTTGTCGTAATAAAATTGGCGTCACATTACGTGTCATTAGTCATAGTGTTGCATGTTAGTGTGCGTCGCATTACACGACATTAGTTAAAATGACGCTTCTATTTGCGACACTAGCATGCGACATTAGAATGAATGTGTCATTTTATTTCTACAACACTTTTTCGTTTGTGTCGCAACATATACGTCATTTTGTGCCACATTAAATTATTTGTCGTATAAAATTAGCGCCACATTACGTGTCATTAGTCATAGTGTTGCATGTTAGTATGCGTCACATTACACGACATTAGTTAAAATGATGCTTCTATTTGCGACACTATGAGAATGAATGTGTCGTTGTATTTCTACAACACTTTTTTATTTGTGTCGCAACATATACGTCATTTTGTGCCACATTAAATTATTTGCCATATAAAATTAGCGTCACATTACGTGTCATTAGTCATAGCGTTGCATGTTAGTATGTGTCACATTACACGACATTAGTTAAAATGACGCTTCTATTTGCGACACTAGCCTGCGACATTAGAATGAATGTGTCGTTTTATTTCTACAACACTTTTTTACTTGTGTCACAACATATACATCATTTTGTGCCACATTAATTTATTTGCCATCTAAAATTGGCGTCACATTACGTGTCATTAGTCATAGTATTGCATGTTAGTCTGCGTCAAAATTTACGACGTTAGTGGAAATGACGCATCCTTATTTGTGACACTAGCATGCGACATTAGAATGAATGTGAAGTTTTCTTTTTGTGACACTTTTAATTAATATTGCAATTTATACGATATTTTTTGCATCACTAAATTAATTGTTATATAAATTTTGCAACACTCTACGCGTCATTAATCGCGTTGACGCATGTTAGTTTGCGTCACATGGCTTGTGACATTACAATTAATATGTTGTAGATTTTAGCTACACATGCTACGTCATTTTAAAGCACTATATTGTACAAAACAAATAACAAAAGTCACAAAATACACCAAAAATAATATTTCAACTAGTTATAAAGTTCAACACATAATAACAAATAATTTCTAAACGACAAAAGTGAAATTATAAATACTTATTCAACATAGTAGCATACCATCAATTATTCAAAAAAAAACAAATTGAAATAAAAATATCTCTATGCAAGAATGCAAATTCCATAGCTCCAAGCTCTTCATTGCTATTTTTCCTTCCTCTTGTTGCTCTTTCTTCCAGTTTTTCCTTGCTCCTATGTAATTTATATAATTTTTTTATTATATTGTACAAATAAATAAGTTAAATTATTGGTAAAAATATTGTTTTATCAAAATACCTGTGTACATGGAGCATCTTCACGTGTGTTGTCCTTCTCCGAGTTATTTGTTACTTTCTCTCTCTAACAAAATTGATCACAAAAAATACTATTTAAATTTGGAAAATAAGGTACAATATTAACAGAGAACTGATAATTTACCTCAAGATCAGTTCCATTGTCATCATTAGTGCTCTCAAAAATATTAGCTCCTAGTAATAACCCTTTATTGGGAGCTTGTATGCGCCGAGAACTAAAAGACGACCCTGATGCCTGCAACATTTTTATTTAAAACCATGAATTAAACGATACTGTAGTAATGAAATTATAATTTTGAATTTATTAGAACTTACAATGATATTTTGATCCTCTAACATGTGAAGTTTAGACTGAAGCATCTCCATTTGAGAAAAATATTCATCCTTGAATTTTGAAATTTGCTCTTCAAATTTCTTTTCAATGCTTTCGACTTTTTCACTATATTTTTCTTGGACAGCCCTGTAACACCCCCAATATATTCGGGAATATTACAGCGCCGTAAATCCTTTACATAAGGATTTACAAGGCTGAAGAATTGAATAAGCATAAAAAGGTACTAACGAATGGAAATAACGGAATTAAGATACAACAGTTCTGACCAAATACTGAAAATACAAATGTTCAACAGAAATTATTAATACATCACCAAATTCAAATTTATCAAAAACGACTACGTACTCGAGTACTTATTGAAATAACTAACAAACAACAGACAAGTAAACCCGGCTAGAACATCACTCTGCACCCCCATCGTCATGCAGCTCCAGTGGTTGTTTCCCCGCTCTCCTGGATCCTGAACATAAACAAAATGTTCACCCCCGAAGGGGTTAGCACAACGATGCTAGTACAAGTACCACAACATATTATTCAACATCTCACGTAAAATAATAATACGTAATTGACAAAAACACCAACGAGTCTTCTCCTACGAGAACTCAATAAGTAACATACACATCTGATAATCACAACATGATATCATAACAAACACATGGTAATTCCGACGATCCAGCGTTCATCGCCTAGAACCCACGATGATCCCGTCGGACCAACCCGTGGTGGAAAAACCCGTCCGATGATCCGGTATGCGCTAGCATAGATCCCCGATGATCCGTCGGACCAACACGAGGTGGACATACAACAACGACATACACGCACGACAATATGTACAACATCAATACATAAAACAAATAAGGTACTTGCCTCGATTCGAAGACAAGAACAAAACTTCCACGAAACGAAACACTCGAAGGTCGCCCCTTCAATCAATCACGTTGCTAAGCTTGAACCTTAACAAAATAAGTAATATAGATTTCATTTATAGTCGTACTAACATTTAATAATCCAAATCACGGTCGGAAGTTCATAAAATGTAACCTAATCGGTCGAGTCAAAAGTCGCCATTGATCGGTAAGTCAAAAGTCAACATCGATCGGTAGTCAAAGTCAACCTCGCTGATCAGTCGAGTCAAAAGTCAACCCTCTGATCAGCCGAGTCCCGTCGAGACGATCATTTTAAAAAAATTCATCCAAATCCGAGTTCGTATGAAGAAGTTATGACCCAAAGTCACCTCGCCGATCGGTAGGCGTCAAAATTCAACCTCGCTGATCAGCCTAGTCAACCTAGCTGATCAGCCTAGTCAACCTCTCTGATCAGCCGAGTCAAAAGTCAACCTCGAGACGATCGTTTTAAAATAAAATTCATCCGAATCCGAGTTCGTATGAAGAAGTTATGACCTGTAAGTCACCTCGGATCGGTAGGCGTCAAAAGTCAACCTCGCTGATCAGCCTAGTCAACCTAGCTGATCAGCCTAGTCAACCTCTCTGATCAGCCGAGTCAAAAGTCAACCTCGAGACGATCGTTTTAAAATAAAATTCATCCGAATCCGAGTTCGTATGAATAAGTTATGACCCAAAGTCACCTCGCCGATCGGTAGGCGTCAAAATTCAACCTCGCTGATCAGCCTAGTCAACCTAGCTGATCAGCCTAGTCAACCTCTCTGATCAGCCGAGTCAAAAGTCAACCTCGAGACGATCGTTTTAAAATAAAATTCATCCGAATCCGAGTTCGTATGAAGAAGTTATGACCCAAAAGTCACCTCGCCGATCGGTAGACGTCAAAAGTCAACCTCGATCGGCCTAGTCAACCTAGCTGATCAGCCTAGTTAACCTCTCGATCAGCCGAGTCAACCTAGCTGATCAGCCGAGTCATCCTCGCTGATCAGCCGAGTCAAGTCAACCTCGCCGATCGGCCGACTTGACTCGCCTAGTTGATGACAATAGGGTATTGGGTAGAAAAGCGAACATACGAAATTCTCGTGAAGTTGGGTGATCCAAGATTGATGTGTTAGATTCCAATATCATCATTATATCCATAAAACATCTAACAAATCCAACTTATATGGAAGGATATAACCTCGATGATTTATTCATAAGTATAAACATCCCAATTTCTAAAACATGATGATGCTTGGATGATTCTATCAATGGAACTCCATATCTTGACAAAGATACTTCTATCATAACCTTGATAACACGAATCCAATTAGGAATTAGTATTAACATACCTTAAGATGAAGAAAACACCGAGGCAATAAGTAGAATCCAACTCCGGTTGCTTGCTTGCCGATCAAGATGTTTCTCCACTTCAATGATCAATCACCGGTGACACCCAATCTTCAAAGTTCACAAAGGGGGTGGTCTAAATGTGTTTGAGTTAGGGAAAACCCTCTGGACTTCCAGAAATTAAGAACAGTGAAGGAAGATGAAAACCAAATGAAATGAGGTCTTTGTCCTTTATAAAATGTTTCGGCCCCTGTGCTCAATAATTCTACGCTAGATTCCAAAGTCATCCAGTGCTTAATAATTAAAAGCATCCCGAGGACCATGTCTTTGGCCTCCACCCAACTCCATAATTGATTACTTTACTTATAATATGCGGCCATACTCAATAATTTGTATTATTGAGCATTTGTATGGGACAAGTAATATCCGCCATACTCATGCACGAAAATACAAATACGGTAAATACCATATTCCACTTATTGATATCACAATTCCAACTAATACGGGGTTCAAATACAGTGAAATACTCGGTAATTAATCCGGATATTACATACTCTCCTACTAAAAGGAGTTTCGTCCCGAAACTCAAGACGAAAATAATCCTGGATATATGGACTTCATACTTTCTTCTCGTTTCCCAAGTGGCTTCTTCCACTCGTGGCGCGACCAGAACCTTGACCAATGCGATCGGTTTGTTTCTCAACCGCTTAACTCGACTCTCGAGTATCTGATCGGTTTCTCTTCAAACGTGCCATCTTGAGCGACTTCGATCTCGCCGAAATCAATGACATGACTAGGATCTGGTATATACTTCCGTAATTGGGATACGTGGAACACGTTATGAACATGGCTCAATGACGGCGGTAATGCCAATCTGTATGCCAACTCTCCAACTCTCTCAAGGATTTCGAACGGTCCGATATATCTCGGACTCAGTTTTCCCCTTTTTCCAAAACGGAAAATTCCCCGAGTAGGAGTAACCTTTAAAAGTACGTGGTCTCCAGTATTGAACTCCAAAGGGCGACGACGTATGTCTGCGTAAGATTTCTGGCGACTCTGGGCGGTAAACAGCCTCTCACGAATCAAGGCTATCTTCTCTCGAGTCTGTACGATCAACTCTGGTTCTGTCCCGATTAAGTCTGATGAATCGTCCCAACATAAGGGCGATCTACATCTCCTCCCGTATAATGCCTCAAACGGTGCCATCTTAATGGAAGCATGCCAACTATTGTTGTAGGTAAATTCAATCAACGGTAGATGAATTTCCCAATCGTTTGACCAATCTAAGGCACAAGCCCTTAGCATGTCTTCCACCGTTTGAATGGTCCTCTCGGATTGTCGTCGATCTGCGGGTGATAAGTCAGATCAAGTTCAATTGTCCCCAAGGCCTTATGAATCGCTTTCCAAAATGAGACACAAAGCGGCCGTCTCGATCGAAACAATGGTTTTCGGCGTTCCATGCAATCGAACTACCTGAAATAAATACTCGTGCCAACCTTTCTGGTCCCCACGTGTCCTTGATGCTTAGAAAATGAGCTGATTTGGTTAAACGATCAACTATCACCCAAATCATGTTCATTCCTGTCTTGGTTCTCGGCATACTAGTGATAAAGTCCATCGATATGTCCTCCCACTTCCATTCAGGAATCGGGAGTGGTTTCAACATTCCGGCAGTCGTTGATGCTCGATTTTAACCTCACGACAAGTCAAGCATTTCAAACGTAGTCCGTTACATCTTTCTTCATGTTGCCCCACCGAATTCTGTTTCAAGTCCTTATACATTTCTTGGTGCCGGGTGGATAGAATAGAGGCGAACTATGAGCTTCCTTCATAATTATGCATTTGAACATCGACATCGGGTACACAGAGTCGGTTCTGAAATCTCAAAACTCCATCATCTTGGATTACGAATCCGGGGGCCTTCCCCTTGATTACTTCATCACGTAACCGAATCATCAGAGGATCATCCGCCTGTCTAGATTTGATTTCTTCGGTTAATGATGAAGTTATTTCCATCATGCACAGTTGTCCTTGGACTCTTTGTAACCATACTTCAATTCCTTCTCGAATAATCTCTCGTTGAAGGCTAAGTTGGGAGGTCAGAGTCTCCAGCATCTGAATAGAAACAGGCTTGCGGCTGAGGGCGTCGGCCACTACATTCGCTTTGCCTGGATGATACAAAATCTCCAAGTCGTAGTCCTTAATCAGCTCTAACCATCTCCTTTGCCGCATGTTCAACTCTTTCTGACTGAAGATGTATTTGAGACTCTTGTGATCCGTAAAGATCTGACAGTGAGTCCCGTACAGATAATGCCTCCAGATCTTCAAGGCAAAAACTACTGCCGCTAGCTCCAAATCATGTGTTGGGTAATTAACTTCATAAGGTTTCAGCTGTCGCGACGCGTAAGCGATCACCTTGTCATTCTGCATTAATACGCATCCGAGTCCTTGATTCGAAGCATCACTGTAAACTATAAATCCTCCTGTTCCCTGTGGAAGTGAAAGAATTGGTGCCGTCGTCAATCTCTTCTTCAATTCATCAAAGCTAACCTGACACAACTCATTCCACTCAAACTTTTGAGTTTTCTGCAGGAGTCGAGTAAGTGGACGGGAAATTTTGGAAAATCCTTCCACGAACCGACGATAATACCCAGCAAGTCCTAAGAAACTTCGGACTTCTTTCACGTTCTTAGGAGGCTTCCAATCCAAAACCGCTTCAATCTTCTGAGGATCTACTCGGACTCCTTTAGCCGATACCACATGACCGAGGAACATTACTTCCTTTAGCCAGAATTCACACTTAGAGAGTTTGGCGTACGGTTGCTCGCTTCTTAAAAGTTCTAATACAATCCGCAAATGCCGTGCATGCTCTTAGGTTCTTAGAATATACTAGAATGTCATCAATGAACACGACCACAAATTTATCCAAATATTCGATGAACACTCGGTTCATCAACTGCATGAATACAGCAGGTGCATTAGTGAGACCAAACGGCATCACTACAAACTCATAGTGTCCGTAGCGAGTTCTAAATGCTGATTTCGGAACATCTGATTCTTTAATCCTTAGCTGATGATATCCTGATCTCAGATCAATTTTAGAGAATACTGTTGCTCCTTGCAACTGGTCAAATAAATCATCAATCCGTGGCAACGGATATTTGTTCTTAATCGTCATCTTGTTCAGCTCTCGATAGTCGATACATAGTCGAAGTGATCCATCCTTCTTTCGGACAAAAAGAACCGGCGCTCCCCAGGGAGAAACGCTTGGCTGAATATAGCCTTTGTCCAGTAACTCCTCCAGTTGCTTTTTCAGTTCATACATCTCAGTAGGTGCCATACGATATGGCGCCTTAGAAATTGGTGTAGCTCCGGGTTCCAGTTCAATGGTAAATTCTACATCCCTTCGTGGAGGTAGTCCAGGTAACTCGTCAGGAAATACATCTGGAAATTCGTTCACAACAGGAATGGATGAAAGTTCCACAATTTCGTCTTCTTTCTTCATTGCATAACACCAGTATCCGGTACAGCCCTGTTTCAACAATTTGACAGCTTTCATCGCTTTGATCAACTTTCCTGAGCTTCCCGGTTTCCATCCCTCAAACAATATTTCGAACCATCGTCGCCGATCAGCGAGATATTCCTTCTTCGGTAGTTTACAATAGCTCCATATCGATTAAGCCAATCGTCTCCGAGTATCGATCGTCCCCTTGCATTTCTATTACAATCGATTTGAGAGCCACTCTCTGCCTCCAAATGATACAGGAAATCTCTAGTTTCTAAGTTTCCAACAATCCTCTCTCCACTCGGTAAACCAACAACATAAGGTTCACAATTATGAAAACCGAAACATTCAAACGATTTACACAAGACAAGGATATAAAAGAATGTGTAGCTCTGTATCGAATAAAACGCTAGCTGGGGAAAGGATGCGGGCCGATGCACGATGCGGCAAAGAGATCACGATCGTCTGTCCTCCTCATCTCGTACAAGCGTGGGGAATAGATCCGGCACTCGATGTACCCTTTCCGTCCCACTGTCCTCTGCCTGCGCCGCGGCCAAAATTCAGGCATCTGAACACTTTGCTGCGTTTGTTGGATCTTGGCTTCCTTCGATCGGGCCGTGGTGTACGGGCTCTAAAGACTTTGCGGCCTCTTCACGTAACACCGCACGATGTCCCTCTCGACCACAATCAAAACAAGTCACGGCGGGTAGGGGCAATTCCGTCGATAGTGCCCGTCTGCGCAGCTTAAAGCATTTCGATAACATCGGTCATAGTTGATGTTGCTCAAGTTCTTTCCGCTCCTAGCTGGTGCGGAGGTTTCTTTAAAGAATGAAAAGATGGCTGGGCCTTGCGGGGCCGTGTTCTTGTGCTCTGTAAAAGTACCGAGACTTTACGCTTCTTGGATTCCGTAAATTTCTCCATAGCCGCTTCCTTGATCTCATACGCCAATGCCTTATCCTGGTATTAGCGGAGTGTGGTACATTCAAACCGGACATGTACCTCGGATTTGGTTTCATCCTCATATCAAAATGGATCATCATTTACGCATCTTACGACCGGATGTCGAACAAATGCCATTCTTTGGTTAAACGTCTTAATTGCACGAGATCTTGGCACATCTCAAGGCCGAGCGGAGAAAAACTCCCGAACCTTAGCTTCCTTCACGGGACGAGGGCGATCGAGCTTCCATCATCAATTTAAACTCTGTCAATCAGCATCATGGTCTATAGGCGGATGGCTTCCCACCATTCGGACGCTTCCCTATCGAGAAAATATTGAGCGATAGAGGCTCTTGGTCGTCAGGCGATTAATTAAGCAAAGATTTTCTCAGCTCCTTTAACCAATGATCCCGGTGGGAGTCTCGAAATACCGTCGAATTTGGGTGGTTGCATCTTTGCCACCTCCTGCAGACCGGTCACCTCGATTTCCCATGTCCGGATTCCTTCTTTGTCCCTCTCCTGCGTAGTCCCACCGCCACTTGCATTCGGTCCACGACACAGGCGAACCAGTCATCTGGTTCACCACACGACGAAGGATTTACAGTACAAGAGTTAAGTTCGTTATTGATAGATCTTTGTGGCTCGCGAGCTATGGCCTTTGATTAGAAGGCGACGCTTCTCTTTCAGCATTCCTTCGTCCGCGTCCGCGACCGCGACCACGTCCACGTCCGCCTCTCAACATACTGTAAGCATAATTACTCAATATACAGGAAACAATATCGTTCAAATGCTCAAGTATAAGGAAATGTAACATGCAAAGGATGAGATAGAGTTTAGGAACTTACAACCACCGTCCGCACGACGACGTAGCGATCTGATGATGTTATTCGGCCGGTTACCTAAAAAGACATTAAAGACCCATACTTTAACCCAACGGCCAAGATATCCTTATTCTTTGCTCCGATACAATATTCTGTAACACCCCCAATATATTCGGGAATATTACAGTAGCCGTAAATCCTTTACATAAGGATTTACAAGGTCAAGAATTGAATAAGCATAAAAAGGTACTAACGAATGGAAATAACGGAATTAAGATACATGATTCGACCAAATCGAAAATACAAATGTTCAATGAAATTATTAATACATCACCAAATTCAAATTTATCAAAAGCGACTACGTACTCGAGTACTTATTGAAATAACTAACAAACAACGAGACAAGTAAACCCGCTAGAACATCACTCTGCACCCCCATCGTCATGCGGCTCCAGGTGGTTGTTTCCCGCTCTCTGGATCCCGAACATAAACAAAATGTTCACCCCGAAGGGGTTAGCACAACGATGCTAGTACAAGTACCACAACATATTATTCAACATCTCACGTAAAATAATAATACGTAATTGACAAAAACACCAACGAGTCTTCTCCTACGAGAACTCAATAAGTAACATACACATCGATAATCACAACATGATATCATAACAAACACATGGTAATTCCGACGATCCAGCGTTCATCGCCTAGAACCCACGATGATCCCGTCTGACCAACCCGTGGTGGAAAAACCCGTCCGATGATCCAGTATGCGCTAGCATAGATCCCCGATGATCCCGTCGGACCAACACGAGGTGGACATACAACAACGACATACACGCATACGACAATATGTACAACATCAATACATAAAACAAATAAGGTACTTGCCTCGATTCAAGACAAGAACAAAACTTCCACGAAACGAAACACTCGAAGGTCGCCCTTCAATCAATCACGTTGCTAAGCTTGAACCTTAACAAAATAAGTAATATAGATTTCATTTATAGTCGTACTAACATTTAATAATCCAAATCACGGTGGAAGTTCATAAAATGTAACCTAATCGGTCGAGTCAAAAGTCACCTCGCTGATCAGAGTCAAAAGTCAACATCGCTGATCACCGAGTCAAAAGTCAACCTCGCTGATCAGTCGAGTCAAAAGTCAACCCCTCTGATCAGCCGAGTCCCGTCGAGACGATCATTTTAAAAAATTCATCCAAATCCGAGTTCGTATGAAGAAGTTATGACCCAAAAGTCACCTCGCCGATCGGTAGGCGTCAAAATTCAACCTCGCTGATCAGCCTAGTCAACCTAGCTGATCAGCCTAGTCAACCTCTCTGATCAGCCGAGTCAAAAGTCAACCTCGAGACGATCGTTTTAAAATAAAATTCATCCGAATCCGAGTTCGTATGAAGAAGTTATGACCCAAAAGTCACCTCGATCGGTAGGCGTCAAAGTCAACCTCGCTGATCAGCCTAGTCAACCTAGCTGATCAGCCTAGTCAACCTCTCTGATCAGCCGAGTCAAAAGTCAACCTCGAGATGATCGTTTTAAAATAAAATTCATCCGAATCCGAGTTCGTATGAAGAAGTTATGACCCAAAGTCACCTCGCCGATCGGTAGACGTCAAAAGTCAACCTCGATCGGCCTAGTCAACCTAGCTGATCAGCCTAGTCAACCTCTCTGATCAGCCGAGTCAAAAGTCAACCTCGAGACGATCGTTTTAAAATAAAATTCATCCGAATTCGAGTTCGTATGAAGAAGTTATGACCCAAAGTCACCTCGATCGGTAGACGTCAAAAGTCAACCTCGATCGGCCTAGTCAACCTAGCTGATCCAGCCTAGTTAACCTCTCTGATCAGCCGAGTCAACCTAGCTGATCAGCCGAGTCATCCTCGCTGATCAGCCGAGTCAAGTCAACCTCGCCGATCGGTAGACTTGACTCGCCTAGTTGATGTGATAGGGTATTGGGTAGAAAAGCTGAACATACGAAATTCTCGGTGAAGTTGGGTGATCCAAGATTGATGTGTTAGATTCCAATATCATCATTATATCCATAAAACATCTAACAAATCCAACTTATATGGAAGGATATAACCTCGATGATTTATTCATAAGTATAAACATCCCAATTTCTAAAACATGATGATGCTTGGATGATTCTATCAATGGAACTCCATATCTTGACAAAGATACTTCTATCATAACCTTGATAACACGAATCCAATTAGGAATTAGTATTAACATACCTTAAGATGAAGAAAACAGAGGCAATAAGTAGAATCCAACTCGGTTGCTTGCTTGCCGGATCAAGATGTTTCTCCACTTCAATGATCAATCACCGGTGACACCCAATCTTCAAAGTTCACAAAAGGGGGTGGTCTAAATGTGTTTGAGTTAGGAAAACCCTCTGGACTTCCAGAAATTAAGAACAGTGAAGGAAGATGAAAACCAAATGAAATGAGGTCTTGTCCTTTATAAAATGTTTCGGCCCCTGTGCTCAATAATTCCTACGCTAGATTCCAAAGTCATCCAGGCTTAATAATTAAAAGCATCCCCAGACCATGTCTTTGGCCTCCACCCAACTCCATAATTGATTACTTTACTTATAATATGCAGCCATACTCAATAATTTGTATTATTGAGCATTTGTATGGGACAAGTAATATGCTGCCATACTCATGCACGAAAATACAAATACGGTAAATACCATATTCCACTTATTGATATCACAATTCCAACTAATACAGGGTTCAAATACAGGTGAAATACTCGGTAATTAATCCGGATATTACAAGCCCGGTCAAAATCTTCTCGAGAAGTGAAAATCGAGTTTTTATTCTTCAAAGCTGCATTGTTGCCGCGTAAACATCCAGGCGCTTCTTTTCCAATAACTTGTTCAAAAATCTCATCATTAGCATCAATGTCATCCACCAATTCATCCGGAAACTTCCTCTTCAACTCTTTCAACTTAGCCTAAAACAAATATTATATCTCAAAACTCAAAATAAAACCATCTTATACAAATCAATAGCCCAACGAGGTGCAAAGAGTATATGTCAAAATTGAATGAGAATAAATGAAATGAAAATCAAAATTATTCAACCTAGAGCGAAAATATGAGTACTTACAATCTTTTCTTCAGTTTGAGTATCAAGGGGTTTTCCAACTTTGCCGTTTCTTGAACAAATAAACAAATCTATCTTTGAAGGTTCTTTACCATGCTCCCGACGAAACTATTGAGACAATAATAATTATAATCAGTGACTATGAGAGCGTACATGCCTTAAACTTTCCTACATATTTATTACAAAAACTCAGATTTTGCCAAGAGTTTGAGAGGAAAGAACACGTCAAGATATATAGTTAGACCTGCCCAAACAATTTCGCACCTTACCACTAGATATCAAACCGTCGGTCGAGAGCAAGATAAGGCTCTTCAAGACCTTCTCTTACCCTTTCCCAGATAAGATTTAAGAATCAGCATTAGCCGGATAAATGGGAAGATCAAGTTGGTGAGCCGTGTGAAGGAAACACAGTAAGCTCGTCAGTCTTGGCCTAAGTAGTCACTAAGGGATAATGTTGCATTTCATATTACTTCCTCTTTACCAAGTGGAGCATGCGAAGCAAGGAACTAGATTTTAACTTAAAAAATCCGAACATATCTGAACATACCGAGCAGCGCACAAATAACAAAAAATCAACATATCTGAACATATCAAAAATATCAAAAACAAAGATACAAAACATATCAAAAAATCTGATATGTTTAACTTAATCTGATTTTAACAGTAGCACTGTTAACTTAACCTAACGAGCAGTAGCACCAAATAACAAAAATCGAACATATCCGAACATATAAAAATATCAAAAGCGAGATACAAAGCATATCAAAATCGATATGTTTAACTTAATCGATTTTAACAGTACACTGATTTTAACTTAATCGAACATAAACAAGATACAAAACATATCAAAAATCAACATATCCAAGAATCGACCAAATCGATGAAACAAGAAAAAATCAAGAAGGGGGTAACATTAAAAACTTTACCAAATAAAGAAGAAGGCACTTCTCTCAGTATATAGAATGATTTATTTATAAGACGATTTATATAAAAATAAATAAAACATGTATACTACCTCTTCTTTAACACATGCCATATCTTTTCTTCCCATTCTAGGTGGCAGCTGAACATGTTTTCGGCTATTTCTGTTGGCTTTACTAAGCTTCTGTCAATTAACAAAGAAACAAATGTCAAATAACCGACTCGGTTATTTTGTGAAAGATTTCCATGATTTTGGCCTAAATGAAGTGTTGAAGTGTCATAAGTATGGGAGTGTTGAGGATCCAACACGGACTATATGGGAGATATACTTTTAATCCAAAAAAAAAATCTAAAATCTATAATGGTTCTTAGTTAACATATGGGAGATGGTTTCTAATATAATCTCCCCTGTATGTATATATGTATATATTTAAAATAAGTTAGCTAACCTTTGCACCATTAGAGCTCCAATGGTTCACCAATAATGGCCATTGATCAGCTTCCACTCTTGGTGGACATTTGGATAGTACACTGCTTTTATCATATCGAGAAGGAGTATAAAATTTTGCTTTTAGTCTGTTTTTCCAATCTTTCCAGAGCTTCCCGAGTTTCTTCATACAATTCTTCTTGTAGCTATCAGTCAAGTTAGTATTATCCTACGAGCAAAATATAAAAGCATACATTTAAATAAGAAGACTTGTACATATTTTGTTCTATGTCATATGGAAAGCATGCATTGGAATGTTTTATTTGCATGATACATAATTTTGACCTTTTGTTCTGTCTCACTGTTGGGCTCATTTGCTAATGTTCGAACTAATTAAAAAGTAACACATTCATTTGCATTGTGAACGGAAGATTTACTTGTCAAAGACAAAGTGGGTTAGCTCAAGTGGTAAGAGCATCCACTAAGTAGGTATAATGTAATAATAAAAAATGTGCATGTTAAAGATGAATTACATTTGACATGGATTTGTTAAGCAGGTTGCTTAATGCTTTCGATAAATAAGATGGATTCTACCTTATTTTTGAGGAAATGAACCTTGACCTATCCAAGTTCATCTACTATATTGAAAATAACATTAAAATTTGAATATACATACCTTCACTTCAGCCCACACAAGGTCTTTTTGTATATTAGGAACTGCCCTCCAGTCCGTATACGAAAGAGGTAACTTGTTTCCATCCTTGGCCAGAATACCCAATTGAGATGAAAACATAGCCGCATTGTTCCCAACAACATTATTTTCAGAATCTAATTCTAAAATCAAAACTTTTCCAGTACCCCATTCGTATCCCACTTTGGCTTGTCCTCTTCTCACTAAACCTATTAATAAGTTTTGTTTTTAAGAGTTTAATAATAAATTTATTATTTTAAATAAATAAATAAAACATTAACAGTTTAGTTTACCTCGACTGTTGGCATCATCTTCATCTTCAGTAACATGAGGCTCATCATCACCGTTTTCATTTCCAATATCATCAAATGGGCTTTGGGTAGTATCATTGGTCCCTGAATTGTTGTCGGAAAATGATCCATCTGAGTCAGAACCATTATTGGTATTAGCTTGGTTCTGTGTTTCAGGAACTATGGTGTCTAGCATTGGCCCGATTGAGCGTCGAGGTTTCTTCACAGCAGGAGCCATGGGTGTCTGCAAACAAATATTTTCAAAAAAAAAAAATGATACTGTTACTTCCTAAATATTTTCCTGCTGTGGTTTCTTCACAGCAGGAACCACAACTACAATATTTTCAAGTTGTCACTCTTAAATTCATGTATGAGATTAACCATACAAAACAACCGAGCTCCACAGATTTTTTCTTTGATTAGTCTTTGGAAAAAGAAAAAAGAAAAAGAAAAAATAGTTGAAATCGAGTCTTACCTCTCTGCCGATTTGATTCGTGACGATGGTGGAAAATTAGGGCTACGAATGAGTTTCTACTCTCCCGCGATTTCTCGAGTTCTTGCAGAGGGAATGAAATATATGATAAGCAAATTTTTCTTTTCTATAGATGTATTATAAAAGGAATCAAGGAATCAGCCATAATCAAAACTTTCCTTTATCCGTCGTATGCCATACATGGCTTCTTTCCTCAACATAGGTTTCTTTCTGTCGACCGCTAGTGAAGGTTGGAGAAAGAAGAATACATCTGATTTTTTCCTCAAAGTAAGGAATTAGAGTTCTTTGCTACTATTTTTATTATTGTAGCAATAATAAAAAAGAAAAGAAAAGAAAAGAATTAGAGTTCTTTACAAAAATTTTTATTATTATTTATAAAAGAAAAGGAGAGATTAGTGACGGTGAAAAAAAGTTATATACGATCTTGTTTCCAATACGAAGTAAAGCCGGTGAAAATCGACCAGTTGACCCGATTAACTGATATAATCATTATTTTTTGTTGTCGAAGAACATTTATATAAGATTATGCTATACATATGACAAATTAATAGTAGATTCCTTTTTGTTTAATTTTTTTTAAAGCAAATAATTACAATATATTAAATAATCACAAAAATCTAAACCTTGCGACGCGGAGGACTCGAACCCGACACCTTCAAATTATATTAGTAGATTATTTGTTATTATGTAAGTTTACACTTTGAAGTTATATACGCTTTGTTTCCAATACGAAGTAAAGCCGGCGTGAAAATCGACTGTGTTGACCCGATTAAGCGATATAATCATTATTTTTGTTGTCGAAGAACATTTATATAAGATTATGCTATACATATGACAAATTATTAGTAGTTTCCTTTTTCTTTAATTTTTTTTGAAGCAAATTATTAGTATATATATTAAATTATCACATAAATTTGAAGGTTGCGTCGCGGAGGACTCGAACCCGAGACATTCAAATTATATTAGTAGTTTATTTGTTATTATGTAAGTTTACACTGAAGTTATATACGATCTTGTTTCCAATACGATAAAGCCAGCGTGAAAATCGACCGTGTTGACCCGATTAATCGATATAATCATTATTTTTTGTTGTCGAAGAACATTTATATAAGATTATGCTATACATATAACAAATTATTAGTAGTTTCCTTTTTCTTTAATTTTTTTATAAAGCAAATTATTACTATATATTAAATTATCACATAAATTTGAAGGTTGCGTCGCGGAGGACTCGAACCGGAGACCTTCAAATTATATTAGTAGTTTATTTGTTATTATGTAAGTTTACCGAAGTTATATACGATCTTGTTTCCAATACGAAGTAAAGCCAGTGAAAATCGACGAGTTGACCCGATTAAGCGATATAATCATTATTTTTGTTGTCGAAGAACATTTATATAAGATTATGCTATACATATGACAAATTATTAGTAGTTTCCTTTTTCTTTAATCTTTTTAAAGCAAATTATTACTATATATTAAATTATCACATAAATCTAAAGGTTGCGTCGCGGAGGACTCGAACCCGAGACCTTCAAATTATATTAGTAGTTTATTTGTTATTATGTAAGTTTACACTGAAGTTATATACAGTCTTGTTTCAATACGATAAAGCCAGTGAAAATCGACCGAGTTGACCGATTAAGCGATATAATCATTATTTTTGTTGTCGAAGAACATTTATATAAGATTATGCTATACATATGACAAATTATTAGTAGTTTCCTTTTTCTTTAATTTTTTTAAAGCAAATTATTACTATATATTAAATTATCACATAAATCTAAAGGTTGCGTCGCGGAGGACTCGAACGAGACCTTCAAATTATATTAGTAGTTTATTTGTTATTATGTAAGTTTACACGAAGTTATATACGATCTTGTTTCCAATACGAAGTAAAGCCGGCGTGAAAATCGACCGAGTTGACCCGATTAAGCGATATAATCATTATTTTTGTTGTCGAAGAACATTTATATAAGATTATGCTATACATATGACAAATTATTAGTAGTTTCCTTTTTCTTTAATTTTTTTAAAGCAAATTATTACTATATATTAAATTATCACATAAATCTAAAGGTTGCGTCGCGGAGGACTCGAACCCGAGACCTTCAAATTATATTAGTAGTTTATTTGTTATTATGTAAGTTTACACCGAAGTTATATACGATCTTGTTTCCAATACGAAGTAAAGCCGGCGTGAAAATCGACTGTGTTGACCCGATTAAGCGATATAATCATTATTTTTTGTTGTCGAAGAACATTTATATAAGATTATGCTATACATATGACAAATTATTAGTAGTTTCCTTTTTCTTTAATTTTTTTAAAGCAAATTATTACTAAAAATTAAATTATCACATAAATATAAAGTTTGCGTCACGGAGGACTCGAACCCGAGACCTTCAAATTATATTAGTAGTTTATTTGTTATAATGTAAGTTTACACGAAGTTATATACGATCTTGTTTCCAATACGAAGTAAAGCCGCGTGAAAATCGACTGAGTTGACCGATTAACTGATATAATCATTATTTTTGTTGTCGAAGAACATTTATATAAGATTATGCTATACATATGACAAATTATTAGTAGTTTCCTTTTTCTTTAATTTTTTTTAAAGCAAATTATTACTATATATTAAATTATCACATAAATCTAAAGGTTGCGTCGCGGAGGACTCGAACCAGAGACCTTCAAATTATATTAGTAGTTTATTTGTTATTATGTAAGTTTACCTTTGAAGTTATATACGATCTTGTTTCCAATACGAAGTAAAGCCCGTGAAAATCGACCGAGTTGACCCGATTAACTGATATAATCATTATTTTTTGTTGTCGAAGAACATTTATATAAGATTATGCTATACATATGACAAATTATTAGTAGTTTCCTTTTTCTTTAATTTTTTTTAAAGCAAATTATTACTATATATTAAATTATCACATAAATCTAAAGGTTGCGTCGCGGAGGACTCGAACCCGAGACCTTCAAATTATATTAGTAGTTTATTTGTTATTATGTAAGTTTACACTGAAGTTATATACAGTCTTGTTTCCAATACGAAGTAAAGCCAGCGTGAAAATCGACCAGGTTGACCGATTAACTGATATAATCATTATTTTTTGTTGTCGAAGAACATTTATATAAGATTATGCTATACATATGACAAATTATTAGTAGTTTCCTTTTTCTTTAATTTTTTTTTAAAGCAAATTATTACTATATATTAAATTATCACATAAATCTAAAGGTTGCGTCGCGGAGGACTCGAACCTGAGACCTTAAAATTATATTAGTAGTTTATTTGTTATTATGTAAGTTTACACTGAAGTTATATACGATCTTGTTTCCAATACGATAAAGCCAGTGAAAATCGACCGTGTTGACCCGATTAATCGATATAATCATTATTTTTGTTGTCGAAGAACATTTATATAAGATTATGCTATACATATGACAAATTATTAGTAGTTTCCTTTTTCTTTAATTTTTTAAAGCAAATTATTACTATATATTAAATTATCACATAAATCTAAAGGTTGCGTCGCGGAGGACTCGAACCGAGACCTTCAAATTATATTAGTAGTTTATTTGTTATTATGTAAGTTTACAGAAGTTATATACGATCTTGTTTCCAATACGAAGTAAAGCCGTGAAAATCGACGAGTTGACCCGATTAATCGATATAATCATTATTTTTGTTGTCGAAGAACATTTATATAAGATTATGCTATACATATGACAAATTATTAGTAGTTTCCTTTTTCTTTAATTTTTTTAAAGCAAATTATTACTATATATTAAATTATCACATAAATCTAAAGGTTGCGTCGCGGAGGACTCGAACCCGAGACCTTCAAATTATATTAGTAGTTTATTTGTTATTATGTAAGTTTACACTGAAGTTATATACAGTCTTGTTTCCAATACGAAGTAAAGCCAGCGTGAAAATCGACCAGGTTGACCCGATTAACTGATATAATCATTATTTTTTGTTGTCGAAGAACATTTATATAAGATTATGCTATACATATGACAAATTATTAGTAGTTTCCTTTTTCTTTAATTTTTTTTAAAGCAAATTATTACTATATATTAAATTATCACATAAATCTAAAGGTTGCGTCGCGGAGGACTCGAACCCGAGACCTTCAAATTATATTAGTAGTTTATTTGTTATTATGTAAGTTTACACTGAAGTTATATACAGTCTTGTTTCCAATACGAAGTAAAGCCAGCGTGAAAATCGACCAGGTTGACCCGATTAACTGATATAATCATTATTTTTTGTTGTCGAAGAACATTTATATAAGATTATGCTATACATATGACAAATTATTAGTAGTTTCCTTTTTCTTTAATTTTTTTTTAAAGCAAATTATTACTATATATTAAATTATCACATAAATCTAAAGGTTGCGTCGCGGAGGACTCGAACCCGAGACCTTCAAATTATATTAGTAGTTTATTTGTTATTATGTAAGTTTACACTGAAGTTATATACAGTCTTGTTTTCAATACTGTAAAGCCGGCGTGAAAATCGACCGTGTTGACCCGATTAAGCGATATAATCATTATTTTTGTTGTCGAAGAACATTTATATAAGATTATGCTATACATATGACAAATTATTAGTAGTTTCCTTTTTCTTTAATTTTTTTAAAGCAAATTATTACTATATATTAAATTATCACATAAATCTAAAGGTTGCGTCGCGAAGGACTCGAACCGAGACCTTCAAATTATATTAGTAGTTTATTTGTTATTATGTAAGTTTACACCGAAGTTATATACGATCTTGTTTCCAATACGAAGTAAAGCCGCGTGAAAATCGGCGAGTTGACCCGATTAAGCGATATAATCATTATTTTTGTTGTCGAAGAACATTTATATAAGATTATGCTATACATATGACAAATTATTAGTAGTTTCCTTTTTCTTTAATTTTTTTAAAGCAAATTATTACTATATATTAAATTATCACATAAATCTAAAGGTTGCGTCGCGGAGGACTCGAACCCGAGACCTTCAAATTATATTAGTAGTTTATTTGTTATTATGTAAGTTTACACCGAAGTTATATACGATCTTGTTTCAATACGAAGTAAAGCCGAGCGTGAAAATCGACCGAGTTGACCCGATTAAGCGATATAATCATTATTTTTGTTGTCGAAGAACATTTATATAAGATTATGCTATACATATGACAAATTATTAGTAGTTTCCTTTTTCTTTAATTTTTTTAAAGCAAATTATTACTATATATTAAATTATCACATAAATCTAAAGGTTGCGTCGCGGAGGACTCGAACCCGAGACCTTCAAATTATATTAGTAGTTTATTTGTTATTATGTAAGTTTACACGAAGTTATATACGATCTTGTTTCCAATACGAAGTAAAGCAGCGTGAAAATCGACTGTGTTGACCCGATTAAGCGATATAATCATTATTTTTTGTTGTCGAAGAACATTTATATAAGATTATGCTATACATATGACAAATTATTAGTAGTTTCCTTTTTCTTTAATTTTTTTTTAAAGCAAATTATTACTATATATTAAATTATCACATAAATCTAAAGGTTGCGTCGCGGAGGACTCGAACCCGAGACCTTCAAATTATATTAGTAGTTTATTTATTATTATGTAAGTTTACACTGAAGTTATATACAGTCTTGTTTCCAATACGAAGTAAAGCCAGCGTGAAAATCGACCAGGTTGACCCGATTAACTGATATAATCATTATTTTTTGTTGTCGAAGAACATTTATATAAGATTATGCTATACATATGACAAATTATTAGTAGTTTCCTTTTTGTTTAATTTTTTTTAAAGCAAATTATTACTATATATTAAATTATCACATAAATCTAAAGGTTGCGTCGCGGAGGACTCGAACCGGAGACATTCAAATTATATTAGTAGTTTATTTGTTATTATGTAAGTTTACACTGAAGTTATATACATTATTTATTATTTTTTAAGTTTACATTTATACAATCTTTTTTTTTTTTTTCGTTTTTCTCTATTGGTACATATAAAACATTTTCTTGTGCATTATTTATCGCGGAAGCCACTACCGGACAAGGTGGCAGGAGCACTAACATATTTCCCGTAGGTGCCTGGTTCGATTCTCACTAGGTGCGTTCCAATATTTCTTTTTTTTTCGTTTTACTCTATTGGTACATATAAAAACATTTATTGTGCATAATATATCGCGGAAGCCACTACCGGACAAGGTGGCAGGAGCACTAACATATTTCCCGTAGGTGCCTGGTTCGATTCTCACCAGGTGCGTTCCAATATTTTTTTTTCGTTTTACTCTATTGGTACATATAAAAACATTTCTTGTGCATAATATATCGCGGAAGCCACTACCGGACAAGGTGGCAGGAGCACTAACATATTTCGTAGGTGCACAGTTCGATTCTCACCAGTGCGTTCCAATATTTTTTTTCGTTTTACTCTATTGGTACATATAAAAACATTTCTTGTGCATATTATATCGCGGAAGCCACTACCGGACAAGGTGGCAGTAGCACTAACATATTCCCCCGTAGGTGCCTGGTTCGATTCTCTGCGTTGCAATATTTTTTTTTTTCGTTTTTATTTATTTTTCTCACCAGGCAACTTAGCTTTTTTTTATTCTTATGAAGAACTTTTTCGTTCTTCTCTATTTTTCTCATCAGGCAACTTTTTTTGTCTTCCCCTTTTCCAACAACCATCTACCACCACCAGCATAAAAAGATAATCGGCTGCAAGAATCATAATTTCTTCTCCGGCGCTCGCGCAACCATTCTTTACCGCCGTCCAACCTAGCCTTTCCCCGGCTCTTGCAGTATAGTCAGGTATGTAACTTAAAGTTTCAGTTTTTATTTGTTGAATATGGTTTAATTTGAATTTAATTATGTTAGAGGTGTGTTGTTGAATTTATATTGTATTTAAAAAATCCATTTTTTTTTTCGTTTTTTGATTATATTTTGTTAAAATCATTATGTGATGGGGTAACTTGAACAGGTAGATGGATAAATCGTGGATTTACATAAAAGAAAGAACTTCAGTTGATGCTTTTAAGCGGGGTTTAGAGAATTTCCTTGACTTTGCATACACAAACAAGAAGCCTGAGCAAGAGATAAAGTGTCCCTGCCGTGACTGCAGAAATTCGAGAACACATCCCAGAGATGAGGTATATTATCATATTATGGTTAAGGGTTTTCAGCATGGTTATACTAATTGGGTGCATCATGGTGAACGATCAAAATATCTTGATCAAGTTGTGAATGCCTCTGAAGAAAGAACTGAAAATGATGATATGGAAGGGTTATTGCATGATGTATTTGTGCCTCCATATCATCATGGTTCTGTTAATGACAATACAAATGGTTTGGGTACTAATCCTGAAAGCTCTCAAGGAGAAAGAAGACACTCTGAAAATCACTTTGACGAAAACACTGAAAAGTTCTTTAATCTTTTGAAGAATCTTTGAAGTTGAGTTATTTCCTGGTGTAAGAACTTTACCATCCTATCATTTATTGTGCGATTGTTGCATGTTAAATCGCTTTGTCGGTGGAGCAACAATTCATTCACAATGTTGATACAAGTATTGAAGGAGGCATTTCAACACATTGAGATGTTTCCAAGCTCTTATAGAGAAGCTTGGAAAATAATCAAAGAATTGGGACTTGAGTATAAAAAGATTCATGCGTGTCCTAACGATTGTCAGTTGTATTGGAAGGATACGAGAGAATGATGAAGCATGTAAGCACTGCAAGACTTCTAGATATAAGCCATTTGGGGTGCAAGATGAGTGTTCAACTAAAAGAGAACATAGAGTCCCAGCAAAAATTGTTCGGTATTTTCCTTTAAAACCGAGACTCCAAAGATTATATATGTCTTCAAAAACGTCTCAGCTAATGAGATGGCATGCAGAAGAACGCACTAGAGATGGTAAGCTTAGGCATCCGGCAGACTCTAAAGTGTGGAAATCATTTGATGAAAAGTATCCAGACTTTGCCACAGATTGTCGTAATGTTCGACTGGGGCTAGCAGCAGATGGTTTTAATCCATTTGGGTCAATGAGCAATTCCCGCAGCACTTGGCCAGTTCTTCTCGTTCCTTATAATTTACCTCCCGGAAGGTGTATGAAACAAACATCGATTATTTTATCTACACTTGTTGATGGTCCTCGAAGTCCAGGAAATGATATTGATGTCTATTTGCAGCCCTTGATTGATGAACTTCAAGAGTTATGGAATCACAGGGTTCCTACATATGACGATGAACAAAGGTATGTTCGATTACGTGCTGCGCTATTTTGGACTATAAATGACTTTCCTGCTTATGCTATGTTGTCGGGTTGGAGCACGAAGGGTGCATATGCATGCCCTTGTTGTAACAAAAATTGTCAATCTCGTTGGCTAAATAATGGGGGTAAGTTTTGTTATATGGGGCATCGTAGGTTTCTTCCAAGTAATCATAAGTATCGCAGAGATCCTACTCATTTTGATGGTTATGTCGAGAATGCTCCTAAACCTAAAAGATTATTAGGTTCGGAGATATTGAAGCGGTTAGATGGCATGCCAAATAACTTTGGAAAGTATAGTGCCCAAAAAGTAGGGAAAAGAGGAAATTGAAAGAAGTCACTCAAGTGATACTTGAATGCGTATACTGATTGGAAGAAGGTTAGCATTTTCTTTCAATTACCTTCTGGAATGAAAATCTTGTTCCCCATAACCTTGATATCATGCACATAGAGAAGAATGTTTTGGAGAGTATCTTATGGACTCGCTTGGTGTTCTTGATAAAACAAAAGATAATCTTAAATCAAGATATGATCTCGAAGAGCCGGGCATTCGGAAGTCACTACATCCTCGGAAAAAGGTGATAAAATTTATCTACCCCTTCTTGTTTCACATTGAACAAGAATGAGAAAGATATTTTTGAAGGTCTTGAAGAATGTCAGGTACCAGATGGGTATGCATCAAATATATCAAAATGTGTCAATTTAGCTCATTGGAATATATCTGGTCTCAAGAGTCATGATTGTCACATTCTAATGCACAACATTCTTTGCCAATTGCCTTGAGAAGATCGGCTCTAAACATGTCTCGCAAAGCACTAATTGGCTTATGTGATGTTTTCAAGCAATTGTATTCGAAAGTTCACGGTGAAGAAGAATTTGAAGCTTTGGAGACTCAAGTTGCATTGGTGCTTTGTGATTTGGAAAAATATTTCCACCTTCATTTTTCGATGTTATGGAGCATTTACCGATCCACTTGCCGAAGAGGCTAAACTTGCTGGTCTGTTCAATTTCGTTCGATGTATCGATTGAGAGGTAATACTTAATATTAATTTAAATTACATTCATATTATGAGGTTAAAATTGTACATTTAACGGTGGTGGTGGTGGAAGTGGTGGTTGCTAGAAAATTTTTGAGTGTTAATAGTTCATTATTTTATTATTAATAATAAAATGGATTTCGTGGAAGACAGAGAAATCATTGGTGCGATATGATTTGGGTTTCATATTACCTTTCGGGACTCTGGCTACATGTATTTATATTATGTTTTCTTATTTTCCATGCATTTTTCACTCAACTATAAAGGTTAATTACTTGAATAGTTTTATGGTCTTGCAAAATATGCCTTGTAATCGAGAAGTCTTTGATCTAGGTGGAACATTTTGAAGGTCATCTTAATTCCTTTAATTTTTTATCTTATAGTTAAATATGGACACGGATAAAAAAATGAGGTTAGCGAGAAAGGATAATGTTAAGATGGATATGCGGACACATTAGATTGAATAGGTTAAGAAATGAATATTTTATGAAAAAGTGGGAGTAGCATCAATGTATGATAAGAAGTTAGAGAAACACGCTTAAGATGGGTGGGACATGTACGGAGGAAATATTTAGATGCATGGTGCGATATTTAAAGTAGGAATCCCTTACTCGCATTAAAAGAGTAAAGGGAAGACCTAAATAAATTTGTAAAAACTATCTAAAAGATACTTTATATCTAGAAATAAATGAAAATATGGCAATTGACCAAAAATGATGGCACGATCTCGATCCATATAGCCAACCTTACATAGCATGGTTGTTGTTGTTGTTGTTGTTACTAATTATGAATTGTGGATATGCATCTCTTTTGATTAGCGAATTAGTCGAAACCTAAAGCAACATGCATGTACATCGATTCGATTTCCTTGTTCTTGGTGTAACAAGTTCCACTTACTAATCTTGGCTTGATATGCTTTTCTCGGACAATATTCATGCTTTTAATCTTGAGTCTCGGACAATATTCATGCTTCTAATCTTGAGTCTCGGACAATATTCATGCTTTTAATGTCTCGACAATAATATTTTTATTGTTTAGGTATTTGTGCACATTGAAAAATCATGTTCGCTCTCGTAGTCACCCGGAGGATCAATAGGCGAGGGATATCTTGCCGAGGAGTGTATGACATTTTGTTCAATGTATTTAAGTGATGTTGAATCAAAGTTGAATAGACCAAGTAGAAAGCAGTGAAGGCGGTGAGAATGGCTCAACCCAAGATAATGGTCGACCTTTAGGAAGAGAAGAAAGATTTATGCTTGACGACATAGAATGGGTTCAAGCACATAGATATGTGCTCAATAATCTACCTATTGTCGACAAGTTTAAAAGGTTTTCACATATACACTATATTTCATTTATGTTTGAACCTTTAATTTTTATAGCTAAGTTGATAATATTTGAATTTGCGGGAACATTTGGGTGTACTACGACGTGGTAATCGACGCATGTCAAGTTTTAATATGCAAAAGCTTCATGTCGAAACCTTTCATGATTGGTTTAAGAAAAGGTATGTAATTAACTTGTTTCCAATAGTGTTATGAACTATTTATTTTTATAATATAATATGTTGTGAGTACATATTTAAATTATAGATTTTGTTAAAATGTATTGGTATATGAAATGATACATTCAAGTAATGCTACTAATGTACACCAAGATATTGCATTCCTAGTCTTTGGACCAAGTAAATGGGCTCGTCGTTACCTTTGGGTATCTTGTAAATGGACTTCGTTTTCACACTAAGAAGCGGGAGATGATGAGAAAAACCCCGGAATAGTGGAGTGTTCTTGAATGCTTCTATGAGTAGTTTTTCAAGCGGCAAGGATAAGAATCTATATTAGGTGACGTGTCATTTTATGGTGTTTTAAAGGATATAATAGAAGTGAGGTACACCAATGACATAAAATTTATTCATTCAAGTGTGATTGGGTTGATCGTAATTCAGATTGAAACACGATGAGTTTAATTTCACTTTGGTGAACTTTGCTCACTTACTATATAGAGGAAACGTGATGGATGAGCCATTTATTCTAGCATCTCAAGCTCAACAAGCATGGTATATACAAGATCCAGTTGATCCAGATTGGCATGTAGCTTGAAGATGACCCCTCGAGCTATATTCAATGTTGACCCTGAGATTAATGAATTTGGAAGCACCGAGGATGAGCTGTTTTCTTATCAAGGTGAAACAAATATTGAAAATGAGATCATATCTTATGCTAGAGCAGATGTTGAAGGGGAGACACTCGTAAGAAGTGATCACTCTGATGAAAATAGAGTTCATGATTTAGAACAAGGACCAGATCACTCCGCAAGTGATGATTTTGATCCCAATGATGATGATGATTTTTTTGAAGATGTTATACCACCTAATGAGAGTGAAGATGATTAGGTAAAGTTTTTAATGTTACCACCCTTCTTCAGTTTTTTCTTGTTTTTGGAACCTGGAAGGCCTATGAAAACTGACAAATCGGCCATACTTGTTGATGCCGTCCGAGTTCTAAACCAACTAAAAACTGAATCACAGGAATACAAAGACACAAATGAGAAGCTTTTGGAAGAGATCAAAACTTTGAAGGTTAGACATCGTAATTTGGTCCAGTATAGTTCCGTAGTTTTAGTTTTGGTTCTTTCTGAAAGCTAGAACAATGCATTGTTTTCATCCATACTTTTTTATTATTTAGTATTGAACTCTTCAGTAAGTGTCGTTTGACTTTTTAGTATTGAACTTTGACCCTTTTTTTAGATATTGTACTGATATATGTATAAATGATACCATTAAATTTGATTTTTAAAATATTTTCATAATATTGTTTTTTGATAATTTTGAATGGTAGAGTTAGAAAGTTATGGTCAATGTTTTATCTCGAGAAACGAGAAAAACACTTGCTGAAAACTAAAGTTTTTTTTTTTTTTCGTGAAGAGAAGCTGGTGCTTAAGGCAGATAAAGAAAGGATAGAGCAACAGTTGAAAATGCTAGGCCTTCCTCCGACTGGATTTATGTATCCTCCGGCCGGGACAAACAAGATGCCCATGTTTCCCAGCTACGGATATGTCCCAATGTGGCAGTATTTACCACCATCTGCCTGTGATACATCTCAAGATCATCATCTCAGGCCCCCTGCTGCTTGAATCGTCCACATACAACATAGGTGCTTTTTAATAACTTGATGTGAATTGAGATTATGCATTGTTATGCATGACGTTCTTGTAGATATGATAAAAAATTGTCAAGATTGTCTTTGATCGTTTAGATTTGTTTTAGTTTTTTATACAATTTCGATTTTGAAGGAAATGGATCACATTTTGTCCTGCATGGACCCTTTGTCAAGGAAAAGTAAAAAATTACAGTTGTAAAGCGTCATTCCCCTTGAAGCAGTCTCGGATCAACACATTATTGTGTGGGGCTGTATTTAAAATTATTTTTTATTGTTATTTTTGTGCCACTAGTACAAACTCCATAACAAAAAGTGATGCAATGTGTGCCATTCGTGTGCAACACCCATTTAAAAGTGTTGTATAATAGTGACATTTTATTGAGGTCTCATAAATAATGACACAATTTAGAAACACAAAAATGAGTGTCGGCGTCCGTGTCACTAAAATACGACACAAAATATAGATGACGCACAAATGACATGAATATATGACACTAGATGTAACGCTATTCTAAAAATATGGTATAACTATGACATTTGATTAATGTGTCACAAATAAATTGTAGCAATTTAGAGTCATGAAAACGAGTGTTGCGCGTGTGTCACTAAATTGCGACACAATATGTATGTGACACACAAGTGACGTGAATATACGACACTAGATGCAACACTATTCTAAAACTATGGTATAATAGTGACATTTTATTGAGGTGTCATAAATAAATCGACAATTTAGAAACACAAAATGAGTGTCGCATCCATGTCACTACAATACGATACAAAATATAGATGACGCACAAATGACGTAAATATACGCCAATAGTCATGTAACACTATTCTAAAAATGTGGTATAATTATGACATGTGATTGAGGTGTCGCAAATAAATTGTCTCAATTTTGAGACACAAACCGAGTGTCGTGCGTGTGTCACTAAACTACGACGCAATATGTATGTGACACACAAGTGACGTAAATATACGACACTAGATGCAACACTGTTCTAAAAATGTGGTATAATTATGACATTTGATGGAGGTGTCGCAAATAAATTGTCTCAATTTTGAGACACAAAACGAGTGTCGTGCGTGTGTCACTAAACTACGGCAATATGTATGTGACACACAAGTGACGTAAATATACGACACTAGATGCAACACTGTTCTAAAAATGTGGTATAATTATGACATTTGATGGAGGTGTCGCAAATAAATTGTCTCAATTTTGAGACACAAAATGAGTGTCGTGCGTGTGTCACTAAACTACGACGCAATATGTATGTGACACACAAGTGACGTAAATATACGACACTAGATGCAACACTGTTCTAAAAATGTGGTATAATTATGACATTTGATGGAGGTGTCGCAAATAAATTGTCGTAATTTCGAGACATAAAAAGGAGTGTCGCGCGTGTGTCACTAAACTACGACACAATATGTATGTGACGCATAAATGATGCAAATATATGACACTAGAAGCATAAGTGTGGTAGTTCAGTGACACTGTCGCATAAGCGTGTGTCGCAATAGGCCTATAATGTTGTAGTGTACGTCGACACCGGTGCGACCGCCCACATTTGTGCCGATAGAAGCCACTTTAAGACCTATCAACCTGTTGAGGGGAGGAAGCTCAACATGGAGAATCCAGCTTCATCTGAGATTGTCGGAGTTGGAGAAGTGGCCCTTAAACTAACGTTCGGATAAACACTCACCTTGAAAAATGTGCTTAATGTTCCTGACATTCGGAAGAACTTGGTCTTGGGCTTTATACTAGTTAGTAAGGGGTTTAAACTAGTGTTTGAGTCAGATAGGGTTGTCATAAAGAAGTTTGATAGGTTTTTTGGTAAGGGTTACCGCTCGGAGGGACTCTTTAAACTTAATGTTTTGACTATGCGCCATGTAATCAAGTTATTAATGGTAATTAAAATGCTACTGCTTCCTATTATTTGGCCGAGTGTTCAGATTTATAACATTATAGATTAGGTCATGTGAATCTAAATGCTATAAAAAGATTAGTAAACTTAGATTTACTAAAAGTAAATGAAGTCAATACTCAAAACAAATGTGAGATTTGTGTTGAGGCAAAAATGACGAAGCTACCTCATTCGGTAAAACGAAACACAAAATCCCTTGAATTAATTCACACAGACGTGTGTGATTTAAAGTTTGTGCAAACTAGAGGTGGTAAGAAGTACTTTATCACTTTCATCGATGAGTGCACAAGATATTGTTATCTTTATCTTTTGAGAAGTAAAGATGAGGCTATTGAAGCATTTAAGAACTTCGGGAATAAAGCCGAGACCCAAATAGGTTGTCGTATCAAAATGGTTCGAAGCGATAGAGGAGGCGAATATGTAGCCCCGTTTGAGGAACTATGCAACGAGAGTGGTATAATTCATCAAACAACAGCTCCATATGCACCACAATCTAATGGCGTTGCTGAACGTAAGAATCAAACACTTAAAGATATGATGAATGCCTTACTAATTAGTTCAGGGTTGCCCCAGAATATGTGGGGGGAAGCTATATTGACAGCCAACTACATATTGAACAAGATTCCATGGAAAGGTAAGGACGTTACTCCTTATGAGTTGTGGAAAGGTAGAAAACCATCATACAAATATCTCAAAGTGTGGGGGTGTTTGGCGAAGGTTGAGGTGCCTCTACCTAAACAACTTAAAATTGGTCCTAAAACGATCGATTGTATCTTTATTGGGTATGCACTGAATAGCAGCGCTTATCGGTTTGTTATCCACAAGTCAGAAGTACCTGATATGACTGTGGGAACAACAATTGAGTCAATGAATGCTATATTCTTTGAAAACATATATTCTTGTAAGGACAATGATAAAGTTGAGAACAATTCTAGCAATAGAGTTGAAGATTTGTAAGGACAATGATAAAGTTGAGAACAATTCTAGCAATAGATTCGAAGATGAAGCAATAAGTTCAAAATCTGCGGATGTAGATCCAAAGTCACGTAAGTGATCGAGACCTAATCTGGAAGATGTAGAACTACGATGTGGTAGTAGGGTTAGGACATCAAATACATTTGGACCTGACTACACAGCATTCATGTTGGATGAAGAACCAACATCTATCAAAGTAGCTTATGCTAGACCAGACGAGTTGCTCTGGAAAGAAGCTGTTCAGAGTGAAATTGACTCAATTTTGCAAAACCAAACTTGGGTTTTGATTGATTTACTTGAAGGTTATAAGCCCTTAGGATGCAAATGGATCCTTAAAAGGAAGTACAAGACAGATGAGTCAATTGATAAGTATAAAGCTTGTTTAGTAGTCAAAGGTTTCAAGCAGAAGGAAGGGTACGATTTTTTCGATACCTATTCACCTGTAACGAGGATTACGTCTACTCGAGTGCTTCTCACGATTGCTGCTTTGAACAATCTTGAGATTCATCAAATGGATGTTAAGAAGCTTTTCTGAATGGTGATCTGGATGAAGAGATCTATATAGAACAACCTGAAGGTTTTGTAGTAACTGGACAAGAGAAAAAGGTCTGCAAACTGGTTAAGTCTCTATATGGATTAAAACAAGCTCCATTACAGTGGCACTTGAAATTTGATAATGTAATGTTATCAAATGGTTTTAAATAAACTAGTGTGATAAATGTGTTTATATTAAGAACACTAATAACGTCTATGTTTTTGTGTGTCTTGATATAGATGATATGTTAATCATGGGTAGCAATATACAAGTGATTAACGACACTAAGAACATGTTAAAAAATAAATTTTGACATGAAAGACATGGGACTAGCCGATGTGATTCTTGGAATGAAAATTTTAAGAAAATCTGATGGAATCATCTTGACACAATCTCACTATGCCAAGAAAGTCCTCAATAAGTTTAATGGTTTTGATAGCTTGCCGGCCAAGACCCCAATAGAGTTAAATGTTCACTTGAGCAAAAATTGAGGGGAGCCCGTTGCACAAAAAGAATATGTGTGAGTCATTGGGTGTTTAATGTATCTTACAAATTGCACTCGACCCGACTTAGCTTGCGCTGTGAACAAATTAAGTCATTACACGAACAATCTAAGCAAATAGCATTGGAAAGCTCTTGTTAGAGTTTTGAGGTACTTGAAGTATACTCAAACCTTGGGCTACACTATTCGAGATATCCCCCAGTACTTGAAGGGTACAGTGATGCGAATTTGATACCTGGTACAAAAAGTTTATTTTCTACAAGTGGTTACGTGTTCACCATTGGGGATGGAGTTGTCTCGTGGAAGTCTGCGAAACAAACGTGTATAGCCTGATCCACCATGGAATCAGAATTCATAGCTTTGGACAAAGCTGGTGAAGAAGTCGAGTGCCTCAGAAACTTTCTAGAAGATATTCCATGTTGGTCAAAGCGAGTACCTACAGTAATTATTCACTGCGATAGCCAAGCTGCTATTGGTAGGGCAAGAAATAACATGTATAATGGAAAGTCTCGACATATTTGTCGACGCCATAATACCGTGAGACATTTGATCAAAAGTGGGGTTATCTCTATTAACTATTTGAGGTCATTGGATAGTCTAGCGGATCCGCTAACCAAAGGGTTAAACCGTGATCAAATGAATAAATTGCTAAAGGGAAAGAGTTTAAAATCCACAAATTGAGAATTGTCATAGTGGTAACCTAACAAAGCTGACTGGAGATCCCAAGAACTTGATTCAATGGGAAAACTGAGCTATGAGAGTTTCGTGTGAAACACTCATCTAAGTTTATTCCCTATAGAGCAATTGAGTGTTGAAAGCTTGCATAGTGGTGATGTTAAGTCTATGACTTTTAATGATTCCTAAAGACCTCGAGGAGGTAGAGTATGGCAAGATACTCGGTAAAGAATCATATATATAAGTAAGAAGTGAGGGCCGCTTCATGAAATACACTTATGAATTCAAAGGGGTGTCCAAGGCCCGCAAAGGACACAAAACATGAGAACGGATGAGGTTGAGGTGTTCAAGTGTTAGCACCATTGTCTCGGTGCACGCCGTGAGGGAATAGCTCAAAACGTCACGCCACTAATCCGCCTGTGTACCCGATGATGTTAATTATGGAAGGTTCAAAGCCACGAACTACCTATCCTTATACTTTAACGCCTCTTGAGGACTGAGCTTGTGTCTGTACATTGCATTTGGGCTATTTTCACTCATGTGGGGGATTATTAGAATCGCTATTGAATTTAATTTTATTTTGTAAAATTAAATATCATAGGATCAATCTACGTTCCGAGTAGATAATCGTGGTATATTCACATTCTCTAAACCGATTCCTGGTGAGTGAGAAATAGTGAATTAAAGTTTGTCACTTAATTGTGGATTAATGAGGGATGACTATCCCACATTGATTAATGAGCTATTATTGTTCAAGTATATAAGGAGTTTTCATTATACATGTATAATTAATGGCAGATGTGATGGGCTTAAAGCCCACACGCGCGCACCCGCGCGCGCCGCCGCCGCCCGCCTCGCCTCGACCTCGGCCGCGGTCTTGGATCTTAGATCTTGGCAATTGGTCTTTGGGTGGTCTTTGGGGTTGGCCTTGGGCTAGGCCTTGGCTTGCTTAAAGAATTTTTGGACTAGCTCAACAATGTTGTTGGGCTCGTATGTACACATAAGATGTCCAGGTACATCACTCGAGCGGTTAAGGAGATAAATACAGTCCAAGTGCGTCCTGACTGTTCAAATGGCCGATTTGAATTCTGTAACCTCCCAGGTGTGATGAAGATGAGTAAATGGACGATTTGAATTCAGTAACTCCTGCCTTTTTGAATTTTGAAACTCCCATGTATCAATGCCTGCATTATGACACTCATTAGTGGATATGTTAAATCCCTACAGGTGTGAGATGGCCTATAAATAAGCATGCATCTCATTTGCATCAGCACATGTGAAAATCGAAATACACAAAGCTTTCTGCATACTCTGCACACTTAGTTTTATAAGTCAGCTTCGTCCTCTCATCATTCCAGTTCGTCGGAGCTCGTGGGTTTGTGGTGCTACTACCTCCGAGACGCTGTCGTTTTATCTTTTGAGGCGATATGTCAGAACCGAGAGCACTACCGGGGCGTATTTCATCTTGCGGATAGAGGTTTTCTCGACTCGGCATTAGTTTACGGTTCTCTGATTTTTCCTGTAATTTCAATTCAGTTTCGAGTTTTGTAATTTCTATTTTTCGAGTTTTGTAATTTCTGTTTTTCGAATTTTGTAATTTATGTATTTTCGAGTTGTAATTTTATTTCCAGTTGTAATTTATTTTCGTCCGACAAATCTTTACGATAGAAATTCCAACACAATCATTACTTAAAATACATCAAATACAAACAGTATCTTTGGCTGGGACCGAGTATCACTAACGTATTTTATAGTAGTACATATCGTGGTAGCGTATCCATACCAGAAAAAGTCACATTTCCCATCACATGCTACACCATCATATACGATCCATACATACTCCACTCATCATCTCCTACCCACTTACGATAACTTCTGCACCTAGCGTCTCCCAGGCCACCACCCTCACTAAAAAGTAAAAACACCCCCAAACACTAACTACAAAACTAGCTAGTAACCACAAATTCACACTACACACGTCGATAAACATCTCTCTCTCTCTCTCTCTCTCCATTCAGAGGGGATAATATGCATATGCATGGTGTCGACCCTCTTTCTCTCTCCTCACCTCTGTGTGTTCTCCTCGTCATTTTCCTCTCGCAATTCACAGACCCGTCAAATTGCGCCATCCCCGAGTCCTTCGTCTACGTCGGCTGCTCCCAGCTCAAATACAGCCCCGGATCGCCCTACGAGGCCAACGTCAACTCCGTCCTCTCCTCCATCGTCAACTCCGCCTCCCTCTCCAGTTTCAACAACTTCAAAATCTCTTTACCCGGATCCGCCCCCAGCGACGTCGTTTATGGCCTCTTCCAGTGCCGCGGCGACCTCGGCAGTCCCGACTGCCACAGCTGCGTCGCCAGCGCCGTCGGCCGTATCGGGGCCTCCTGCGTCGGCGCGACGGGCGGCGCGCTGCAGCTGGACGGGTGCTTCGTGAGGTACGATAACACTTCGTTTATCGGGGATGAGGATACGACGGTGGCATCCAATAAATGCGGGCCGTCGACTGCCGGTGATACGGATCTGTTGACACGGAGGGATGCTGTGCTGTGGTATCTGACGGCGGGTGGGCAGTTTTTCCGTGTGGCTGCGTCTGGGAAAGTGCAAGGTGAGGCGCAGTGCACACAGGATTTGAGTGCGAGCGAGTGCCAGGATTGTCTGTCGGCGGCGATCCAACGGCTGAAAAGTGAGTGTGGGTCGTCGTCGTGGGGGGACATGTTCTTGGGCAAGTGCTACGCGCGCTACTCGGAGCGTGGGTACACTTCCAAAAGCGGTAAGCTGATACAGTACTACCAATGGTGGTGGTTGCTCATTGCTTTTCATTACTTTTTTAAGTCATGACTTTTACGAGAAATAATAGGACAACACCCTTAACCACACTCCCAACACATTCGTATTTTATGAGTATTGTACCGCGTGCTTTACTATTAATTTCATTATAATATTATTATGAATATTTTATCTGTAAAGCATGCGGTACAACACCCATAAATCACGGAAACTTCTTATATTGCCGTATGACTTATGTGAAATCTGTTTCATTTTAAGTTATGTAAATGTACTAAATAGATATGGTTCCCTTTTTGGCCTTTTGCACGTGTATTGATTGGAGTTTGAATCCATGTCATATTTTAGATTATTAAGGGTTGTTTGTTTAATGAACAATGATTGAGAGGTAAGAATGATTGAGAGGCTCTGCATGATTGAGTGTAGAATAAAATTTGGTTGTTTGGTAACTGTTCTGAATGGTAACGCTGAATGATAACAAATTACTAAATTACCCTTCTGTATAAACCAATAAAACCAAACCAAACCAAACATACCCAGTATATCCCGCTCAGAGCAGGATCTGGGGAGGGTAAGATGTACGCAGACCATGCCCCTACTTATTACGGTAGGGAGAAATTTAGTGAAGGCCTCAGTTAGTGCGCACAACATATTGAGTGAAAATACAAAGAGCGTATGATACGAAAAACTCAATACTGGGGCGCAGGCGTGAACTGTCCACATGGGACTTACCTAAGAGGAATTTGGCTACTTCACTCGATGAGCTGCTCAAACGAAGAGAGGTTGACTCTGCGCCTTCACTGTCAAAAATACACCACACGCAAAAGGCAATAGGATAAAATATACAATAAATGTAAAAATGCAATGCTCTAGGCCAAAGCTAACCGAGACAACCCAATCCTGAGGCTCTCAACTACAGCACCACTCCCAACTAAAGAATCCACAACTCTGATCTGACGCTTCCAAGCGCACCTATCAACAGTCATGGTCTCGGAAAGGTTTAAGGCCTTCAAATCCAATCTCAGTTGCTCCTCCCACGACCTCCTCGGTCTGCCTCTCCTCCTCTCCCCGACAACTACTAAACTCTCGACCCTCCTCACCGGAGCAGACGCTTGCCTCCTGCGGACGTGGCCAAACCATCTCAATCTCCCTTCCCTAACTTTTGCTGAAATGGGCGCCACTTCTAGTGCGTTCCTGAAGACCCCGTTCGAGATTCTATCTAACATTGAGCGACCACACGGCCAGCGTAACATTCTCATTTCAGCCACTTCCAACTTGCTCTCAAGCGACTTCTCCATCGCCCAACATTCGGAGCCATACAACATTGCAGGTCGGATTGCCTCTCTATAGAATTTACCCTTCAACTTTAGAGGGACTTTCTCGCACAGGACCCTTGTCGCTGCTCTCCACCTTATCCACCCCGCCTTGATGCGATGAGTGACATCATCTTCACACTCACCTTCCTTCTGAATGATCAAACCCAAATACTTAAACTTATCCGTAAGGGGAACGATCTGATCCGCAATCATAACCTCTACATCTTGCTCGTTGGCCTCACCACTAAAGTTGCACCAGAGATATTCCGTCTTAGACCGGCTCACACGCAAGTCCTGGGATTCTAACTTAGACCTCCATAGCTCCAACTTCGAGTTCACCTCCCTCCTCGACTCCGCCACTAACACAATGTCGTCAGCAAAAAGCATGCACCATGGGACGCCATCTTGTATCCCCCGCAAAATGACGTCAAGGATCAGAGCGAAGAGAAGTGGGCTTAGCGCCGACCCCTGGTGTAGCCCTATCTCAACCGGGAAATACTGGGTGTCACCAGCTGGGGCCCTACCGCACATCCTAGCTTGGGAGTACATATCTTGGATCGCCCTAACGAACGGCAATCACACCCTCCTCTCTACTAGGCTCCTCCAAATAACATCGCGCGGAATGCTATTATAAGCTTTCTCTAGATCTATGAACACCATATGGAGGTCCTTACGCCGCTCTATAAACTTCTCCATAAGGCGTTTGACGAGATGAATGGCCTCAGTTGTGGACCTCCCCGGCATGAAGCCAAATTGGTTCTCTGAGATCTCAACTTCTCTTCTAACCCTGCATTCAACCACTCTTTCCCAAAGTTTCATAGTATGACTGGGGAGTTTAATACCCCTATAGTTACTACAACTCTGAGCATCGCCTTTGTTCTTGAAAAACGGCACGACAATACTATGCCTCCACTCCGTTGGCATCTTAGAACCTCTGAGGAGGATGTTGAACAGCTTTACTAGCCACTGAACTCCGACTTCCCCCAGATAGAGCCACACCTCAATATGGATCTGATCCGGGCCTACAGCCTTAGCTCTACCCATTTTCATTAGGGCACCCTTTACTTCCTCCTTGCTGATGCTTTCACAAGAACTAAACGAACGGGCAGAAGATAGACTAACTCCTTGCACCACTGAGTCACTACCCCTAGCCTCATTGAAAAGTTCAAAAAAATACCTATTCCACCTCTCCTTAATAGCCACATCGTTCACTAATACTTGGCCCAAATCATCCTTAATAAACTTAACGGGATCCAGGTCGCGCCGCCCTCTTTCCCTAGCTTTCGCTAGTTTAAAAATATCATTCGCTCCTTCTTTGGTGTCTAGGCGCTTGTACATCTCCTTGTAAGCCTGCCCTTTAGCCTTAGCCACTGCCTTCTTAGCCTCTCTTTTCGCCACCTTGTACGCTACAATTTTCAAGATTCTCTCCTCCCCAGCACTAACCGACAAAAGCTCCTTAAATAGCGCTTGTTTAGCTTTAACCTTCTTTTGGACCTCCTCATTCCATCACCATGCCCCCCTAGGTCCACTACACCTGCCCGAAGAAACCCCCACCACCTTCTCGCCCACCCTCCTAATAGCATTGGCCATGCTGGTCCACATAAGGTTAGCATCGCCCCCTTGCAAAAAACCTCCTTCGCGGGTCAGAGACTCCTTGAATACTGCCGCCTTCTCACCCTTCAGATCCTTCCAGAGAATCCTAGGTCTAGATTCTCTAGCCCTGCTAACAACACGACCTCCCATGGATAAATCCATAGCCAGCAGCCGATGTTGAGAAGCACAGGCCTCACTCTGGAACACCTTGCAGTCCACGCACGCCCTAGCATCACGACTGCGCAAAAAAAGGTAGTCAATTTGGGTGTTGTGCCCCCCACTACTGAAGGTGATGAGGTGCTCAACTCTCTTCTGAAAAACAGAGTTTGCAATTACCAACTCATGCGCAGTGGCAAACTCCAACAGTGCGGAACCTCCTGCATTCCTAACTCCGAAGCCGAAACCCCCATGCACATTATGGTAACCATCCACCCCCTCACCAATGTGCCCATTGAAATCGCCCCCCAAAACAATAAATTGATCGTCCGGAATACACCCGACCAACTCATCTAAACATACCCAAAAAGGTTCCTTAACAGGCACACCAAAACCAACATGCGGGGCATACGCACAAACCACGTTAACCACCTCCCCAACCACCACTCTAACGGACATAATCCTATCATTACACCTCTTCACTTCTACAACGTTATCCTTAAGCTCCTTAGACAAAAGAATACCCACACCATTACTCGAGTTAGCAAGGCCAGAATACCACAATTTATAACCGTTCGCCTCCCTGGACTGCGCCCCCTTCCACCTAGTCTCCTGAATACAAGCCACATCAACCCTTCTCTTACCCAAAATATCCACAAGCTCCAAAAGCTTACCCGTCAAGGTAGCCAAATTCCAACTACCAACTCGTAAACAGCGCGACATCGACCAACACAAAACACAAACGCACTACGAAAAATAAAATGTGGTAGTGAAGCCAAAAATGAAAAAATGATGAGAATGTGATAGACAATTTAAAAGCCAACAAACCACATACAAATCAGTAAGTAGCATATATATGGATTACGAAAATGAAATTAAATAGAAAAGTACAATGATACCAGACTTCGACATGCTTTGAAAGATTTCGGGCAGCTTAAAAATCCGACTGGGAAACCTGCAAAACAAACAGCTAAAATACAGTACTACTGTTAGATTGACAGGGTGGGATGAATGCAGCGGTGTAATGTTATTCTTCCGGCGATACGCCGACCAGAGATGACCAGCAACCCGGAGCAGCGCAAGTTAAGGCAAAGCTCTGTGGTTAATTAACTAAGCTATCGTGAGAAAACCCCCAATATTAGTAAAACGGGATCTGGACTGGTGTTTCTCGATGGATTTCGCGTCAAAGAACTCCCGAGACTATATCTGTAATTTTTGACAATAGATTCGCGATTTGTGATCTGGCAAGCTGGATCTGAGCGAATGATCTAGGGCGATGGAGAATTATGTGTACAAGTCTTGACTTCTCAAAACAAATCTGCGGCTGGCGGTGGAGAAATGGAGGTCTGTTGAATTCAGACTACTTGCACCGGAAAAGAGGTCCGAAAAAAATTCCAATCCTATAGATAGAGGACACACTTTCTGTATAAACCAATAGAAATCTGCAAATCCAAAATTCAAAATCCAAAATCAATCCAAAATCCAAACCTGCAAATCCAAAATCCAAAATCAATCCAAAATCGAAAACCAACAAATCTATGAACACAGAGAACACAGACTCCAGATCGATCGATCCTCATCTCCATCTCCCGGTCAATCCATCTCCAAATCAGCGACTCCAGATCGATCTCCATCTCCAAATCGGTGTGTCGATTTTCTGTTTCCTCTATTTCTCCTCAAGTCGATCGATCCTCATCTCCATCTCTAGACCTGGCAAACGGGCGGGCTCGGCCCAAACGGGCCGGGCATAAAACGGGCGGGCCTTTTTTGGGCCGGGCCAAAAAGGCCCGGTTTTTCCTGGGCCAAAATTATTAGGCCGTGGCCTCCAGGCGGGCTCGGCCGGCCATGGGCCTCGACTTTTTTTTTTTTGAAATATTAATTCAAATAAATATACAAATATTTTTCGATCCTTAATTATTATATTATTCACTATACTATCACAATCAGATAAATAAATATACAATTATTTTTATTTGATAATTACATTATTTACTACACTACCATAATCAAAAGACAAATATACAAATATTTTTATTTGATCAGCATATCATTTATCTCTACTTATTTCTTATAAAATCATAAAATAATATTATTATTGATATGAGATACTACAAATAATCACAAAGTCCCAAAAATAAAATTACATCAATAATTAACATATAGATGTATTATAATCTAACAAACAAGGAAAAAAATTAAATATTATAATTACACATAACATAAATTAAAAAAAAAAAAAAACTATGCCGGGCGGCCTTGTGGCCGGGCCTCTATGGGCGGGCCATCTGGCAGGCCAAAAGGCCGGTTTTTTGGGCTAATAATATGGCCCAATGCCCGCTAAAAGCAGGTATTTGCTGGCCATGAACTGGGCCTATTTGCAGGTCTATCCATCTCCCTAAATCGATGAACACAGATTGTGGAAGACATCAATCTGCAAGAAAAACCTAAACATTAATCGATGACTTCTTCTTCTTTACTAATCAATTTCTGCAAATTCACCAAACCAAATCGATTTTCCATATGGATGAACACAAACCAAATCCATTTTCCAGTGATCGACGAGAGACAGAGGAGAGGCGAGAGAAGAGAGACGAGAGAAGAGGGAGGTCTGAGGGCAAAAATGGAACACGAGCGTCTCTGAATGGTTGAGTGAGGGTATGGATGCAAAATGGATCAGGACTCTTTGTAACCATTAAGAGATAAAAATTTTTTGCCAACCAGTTGTGGCCTCTGAGCGATTCAGAGGTAGGCTCTTAATGGTTACATTAAGAGCCAAACAGACAGTCCCTTAGTCCACTTTTTTAGAAAATTGCGGGTCCTTCTCTGCTATAGACGGAACATCAGAGATATTAAACGGGTTGACACTAGTAATTTCAAGTTAAGGATACGATCTAGGAAACTTTTTATTTAAAAGGGTTAGTAATATGCTGATTTAACTCGTACTCTAGGGGACTTTAGGTTCCAATGGAGCCAAAGACTCCTTATTCTTTGGTTCTTGATTATAATGGAATAAAACAAAATGACTCACTAAACTGGCTGCACTTCTTTTTCTCATGAAGTACTAGGTATTCCATGCAATTCGCGATGCAATTTTTATTTTAGATCATCCTAAATTGACCTCTGTGTTAAGACAGGGTAAGGCTGCGTCATCCGATCACTTACCCCGCTTTTTGCGAGGCCGAGCGTTACGGGTAATGTTGTTGTTGTTGTCGTCTAGGGCACTTTAGGCTAAATGCCCACTATTGAGCTATAAGTTAAAAAAATTAAAATTACATATTTAAACCAAAACTTTTAAATTTAAACATGTTTAACACTTAAACCTAACTTTTAAACGGAAGTGTTTATTATAAAATAGTTATAAAACTAATATTACAACTCATATTATTATAATATTTAAATATCATAACTTATAATATATTTTAAAAATAATGTTGTAACCAAAGAAACTGATAAAAACTAGTTATATTTACAAAATAACAATACAACTATAGGATTTGATATACTAACTCAGTTTACAAATAAAACTAATAATTGAACATTATATACACAATCAAATTGAGTAAGAGTAGAGTTTTTTCTGGTACAGGTAATAAAAAATAAACAATATATTACAATTATGTTTATATTTAATAAATAGTGGGCTGGCGGTTAATCAATTCATCTGTGGGCTAGTCCTAATAGACTGAAGGGCCCGGCTAGCAAAAAAGTGCTGATTTAAAGGCCGAAAAAGTTGAGCGATAAACCTCTATTTTTTATTCAAGTCATGCGTGGCCGGCAACCCTTTTTTATCCACATAGGAGGGGGGTGCACTGCACTCCATTTTTTTCCTGCCCCCACAGCGCGACACGTCGAGAAGAATTTATTTATTTTTTTCAACTAGATGTTCTCCGGTGCGATGCACCACATGAGATATTCTCTTATTAGAAAATAATTTCTCGATCTCTAAATTTATTTTTGATAATCTTCGATATGAATATCATATTAGCGTAATATTAATAAAAGACTTATTGATTGTATTATGGGGTGTAATATAATTTAAGAAAGAGTACTACATTAACGGAGTGTTAAGTCAATTAATTATCAATTCGTGAACAAATTTCCAGACATCTAGAAAAAAGTAGGAACAAATTTTAGAGACGAAAGTAATATGTGATTAAGTCTTAATATATGTGTATGTGTGAAGTGTATGTTTTATTATTTTTAGTTATTATAATTAAATAAATATCATAATTTATTTTTTATGTAAGCAATAAATGATTTAATATACTTTTATTTTGCATCAATTAATTTTACTGAAAATAAATATTCATAGTTTTTATAATAAAAATTTTTTGTGCAATCGGTCATTATTGTAAATCCATCAAATTTATTATATTAATATGGATGTCTAGTTGAAAATTGTGAAATAAAAATTAATTTGATATATTTTTCATTAAAAATAAATTTGATTTAAAAAATTATAAACATTTAAAATTTTAAGCTAACAAAATAAAGGAAGAATTTTTTATATTGGTAGATGAGTGTAAGATGTGGAATAAAACTCCCATAATACATATCTAGAATTTTTTTTTAAAGAAATTTAAGGATAGATCTCTATATATAAACTATATTTTAAAATAAAAAACCAAAAAACTTAGAGAGTGACATGTGTCACGACTCTTCTTTAATCCCTCCCAAACCCAACCATGGTAGTATTTTGATGGGTCCCACCGAGTTAGCTGCTTTCACTCGCCTCTGTGACACTGTGAACTAAAAATGCGGGCTGCCAACATTAAAAAGTAATATCTAAAAGTAAAACCTTTTGTGTTTTCATTCAATTGAGAACAGTGGTATAAAAAATAATGGAAATCACCTTTTGTGTTTTTATTGATGGCTTATTTTACTTATGTTTCTCCATGGTGACTAATTAGGTCGGTGTTTGTGTTCTCCATGTTGAACGAAGAAATAAAGAAAATTTTCCACTTATAGGAGAGCGATAGGAAATGATCAATACTATAGGAAACATTTTCACTGAGATCATTTATCAAACAGTTTGTGAGCATTCATATCCAAAACCACAATAACCTATTTCATTTTCATTAATTGGTTTAATCAAGCAAGTGTTGTGTTATCAATTCCTCAAACGTAAGGTATGCCTCATATAAACCTTAGCAAATACCACTAATTTAGATTGAGGAGTTAAATGTTCAAGAGAGCTTCAATAGAGATATTATATAGAATAGAGTACAAGAATTAGTCCTAATTTCCTTCAAATTAAGTTGAAGTCATGAAACCTTTAAGACAAAAAATGACAAAACACATAAAAGTATGTTTAGTCCAAGCATATAAACTCCCTGCTACTTGATTGCAGCCAAACACACCACTCGAATTGGCTTGGAACCGCTTTCTTGATGTTTCTGCAGATCGACTCATTGAGTTGCAAAGAAATTTGGAGCACCATCACCAATATGATAATCCTATAATAATCAAGAACTCAAAGTTAAAATTGTTAAAACTAGCTACTTCGGATATTTTAAATTCACCATTTCACCTCAATTTGCAGTAATACAAATTAACATTATAGGAAACTAACCCTGGGCGAGTAAGCTCTAAAGTGAGTTCCCATATTTTGCGGTATAAACAACGAGGATGGAGTAGGAGCAAGACCTTCCATATCAAATCGTGAAGGAGTCGCCCCGAACGTTCTTCGAATTGGGATTTCGATATCTCGCAAACCTTTACCATTAATATAAAATTATATTTAATTGACATTAATTAATGAAATTACCAATAATATATGTATATAAATTTCCAGAGAGCAAATGGAATCATACCTTGGGTAGATAATGTCCTTTTTCGGCCTTTACATTTTGGTTTTTCCCAATGACTGCTATGACGCGTATTTGTGTGGCGTCGATTCACAACGAGCGGTGGGTCACGGCATGCATATCTCTGTGCCTCAATATTATTCGCCTCATCTGCCTCAGTAGTATTAGCTTCTTCAGGTCGAGGGTTTTTCTGATTCTCTTTATCTATCCTCCCAGAAATACGATGCTCGTCACGCCAAGCCACCAACCGATCAAGAAGCTGTGCACGACTGTTACTATCTATGTTTCGTGAATGGAGAATCTCATACGTGGTACGCATGATGAGGCTATTCAATGCTACATCATTCCCTATATGCACTTGTGTAGATGAAGATACTGTTCGAGTGTGAGAAAGAGTAGCACAACGCCTCTTAGCTTCTTTTGACAACCTCTTCACAAGATATTTACAGGGCAACGAATGGACTTTGTTGTCGTAGAAAACTTTGAAAATATGTTTGCACAACACACCTATTTTCTCCCACAAGAAACATGAGCACGATGCCTCATGTGTAGTCGCGTGGAATAGGACACGTCTGGATCTCCCTCTTTTACTGCTACTTTTGACAATCAATAGGAGCAGATTAGGATTATCTTCACTCGTATTACTTTGCACAATCTCTTCATTTATCGAGTGGGTCGCCTCATACTCAAATGACAAGAACACGGTTCTTGTGAAATATTTGGCTATTTGTTTCAGTAGTGGATTATCTTCGACTAGAAGCCCTGGAACCCCTAAACTTGCTGTGTCAAATTCACCCTCCAATCTTCGCCAATCCATCCGTACCTGTTCATATTTCATTAAAAAGTCATAAATACTTCCAACAGAAGATGTTATCTCCTTCAGGCATTTGTTCGTGGCCTCGCTCCGAGAGGTAGCATGCAGCCCAGCACAAAACTTCTCCTGAGTAAATACACTAGCCCACCGTTTCCTCAACTAATACATGTCACGGAACCAAGTTCCATTGCTGCCCAAGTCGAAATCAGTAGTGAGACTTCTCCATCTCATCTCGAATTCATGCTCAGTCTCACACTCTTTCATGCAAAAAAAAAACACTTACTTAAGAAAGCAGGATTAGTGTTCAAACTCCCAAAATGCGAAGGTGCATTTTTATTTATGTGCCACTGGCACAGTCGGTGGCTGGTTTTCTTGAATTGGGAATCTATGGCGTTCATTAGTGCTTTGCACTGATCGGAGAAAATGATATCAGGCTCCCTCCCATTCATTGATTCTAGGAAAGTCGAGAGTAGCCATTCGAAAGTTTCTGTTCTCTCGTCTGACAGGAAAGCTAGAACGAAGAGGCAATTTTTCATGTGATGATTCACACCAATAAAAGGAGCACACATCAACCCATATTTGTTGGTCTTGAATGTGGTGTCGACCGAGAGAACATCTCCAAAGTATTCATAGTCAATTAGGCATCGAGTATCTCTGTAAAAGAGGTTCATCAAACGACCACCATCATCAGTCTGAATCCTCTAAAAAAAAAGAAATTGTCCTTGTTCGACTGCTCTACGAAGTGATTCACTAGTGCATTGGAGTCGGAATCTTCCAATTTCGACTTCTTCCTCACGTTATCCATGTGGTGATAAGCGTCTTTCCTCACAAACCCTACATTTGCAGCACCACCTGCCTCTTTCTCCATGAACCGACAAGCGCTGCTTATTCTAATACCGGCTGATTGCATAGCTTCAAGGACAGATTTGGAATAAGGAGTCATCTGCCGAGATGAACGTAATAAATGACTATGCTCCTTGTTGGCCAACTCATGGTTGTGGTTGTTCACAAACTTGGACACCCGCCATTTGCCCTCTTTTTTATCCTTTACCACCGTCAGTTTAGCTTTGCATTTAGTACGGAAATCTTGTTTCCTGTATACGTGTAGATGTTCAGTCAATGCCTTGGAGTTGGTCTTGCCTTCACACGAGCAAAAATAATTTTTTCGCTTCACTTCAGTACATTTGTTAAAATACTTCTGCGTGCCTTTCTTAACACTAAACCCCATTAATCGGCCAAACTCACAATAAAGTAGAAACACTTCATCCAAGGACTGGAAATTTGAACCTGGTGAAAACCTCTGCTCAAAAGATTTTGCAATGGCATTATCACTATCCACAACATCATCAAGAAGCAATTCATCATCGGAAGAATATAATAAGGCCTCGGATTCACCTCTTCCATGAAGACTACAATCTGAGATCACTGGTGCAGTGGGCTGCTCCGAATCATGATGTGATTCAAACGGCTCATTCACAAATGTAGGGTCGTATTGAAATGAAAGATCACTCCGAAAAGATTCGTTCAAATCAAACTCCATGATTAATGTGTGTTGGGTACCACCTGCATGATCATATATAATTCCATGATTTGAGAGATCATTATCATCTTCGATATAAAATATAAAATGTGAACACCTTTTTCTCTATTAAATCACTCATGCATGGCTATTTCCCAACTGCCAATCATGAATAAAACTATGCAAAAGAAAAAAATTGAATTCGTCGAAATTCAAATCACACCACAAAAATGGGATCTGAATGCTACCCTTAGCAGTTAAATATAAATCCACCATAAATGCTTTCTTTAATATTGGAAGCACAAAGATAAGTGAATAAAAATGCTAGGAAACAGAAAAGAAAAAAAATTAAAAAATCGAATTTTCCACCTCACAGGAAACAGAAAATAGACGTAATTGTCGCCGAACTCCTTCCACCACCATCGGCGTCGTCGCCGCACTCCTTCAACCACCGTCGGATTCGGAGACGCAGTCGTTAAATTATATTATAGCTTGCATTCTGAAACTCGCCCCATCGTCATCGTGTTTTCGCTTCAGGTTTTACTTTTAGATATTACTTTTTAATATTGGCAGCCCGCAGTTTTAGTTCACAGTGTCGACAGAGGCGAGTGAAAGCAGCTAACTCGGTGGAACCCATCAAAATACTACCATGGTTGGGTTTGGGAGGGATTAAAGAAATTGAAAAAGGTAAAAAAATTCTTCTTCACGTGTCGCGCTGTGGGGGCTGGAAAAAAGTGGAGTGCAGTGCACCCCCCTCCTATGTGGATAAAAGGATGTGAGCTCGAAGTCCGTGCGGCATCCCCATGCAATCATGCGAGCGTAGAGCACAAGGGTAAATTATAGAAAACCGACACAGTATTACTGGTTTCGCCCTGTCATGGATTCATCAGGAGAACGACTCCAGTTCCCGACCAGTTGGCCCGACCAGATTATGTAGGGATGGTCGAATTCCCTTTCTAGGTTAAGTCCAAAACTAGTGGTAAGCTCTCCGAACTGAACCGGGTCGGCATACCTGAACTCTCAGGGTTTCTTTCAACAACACTGAAGGAACAACCATTGAAGTACAATCCTACAATATATTTTGCACAGCCATCATGACATAGGGACAAATCTTGGTTGAACCATATTCGGGTTGGAAAATATCGACTTGGGATTGGCCCAGTAGTATACTGAATTGGGCCAATCCTGAGCCGTTTCTGAGTTGGGTCGGGCTAACCCGGTCCATTATATGTATATAATAAAAATATAAAAATTATATTTTTAATATTTGAAGTTATATTAAAAAAATATTATTTAAAAAAATAAAATATTAATATTTTACTATATTATATATTTATATTATAAAATAATATATATTACTGTCGTCTGGGCCAATTTCGAGCCAGGTTGGACCATAGGATGAGCTGGATTATGGGACGCGAATTGGCTGGATAGTGGGTTGGGATGGACTCGATTTCAAAAATCCGAACCAGAACCGGCCCACCTTTTTAGTGGGCTCGACTGGTCCACGTCACTAAAAAGCCCAGGCCAACCCATGAAACAACCAAGCTCATCACAGCCCATGAATTCAGCCCAACCCGCCCGAGGACCGGCACAGAATCAATTCAGTCTGCTATTTTTTTATAATATACTATAAAATATATTGTGTTTATTTTTTAAAATATATATTTTTATTATAATTTCAAAAAAAAATACTACAAACCGCCCTAGGATCGAAAATTCCAGTTCCTTTATGGGTCGGTCCCGGTCTGCATTTACATAGCTTGAACCGCTTTTGGCCCGGCCCATGATCGGCCCAGCCTGCCCACTGGCCAGCTCTAGTGGAGCCTAAAGTACTGTACACTAAGTAGGGGTGTTCATGGATCGGGTATTCGATCCATGATCAATTTTTATCATCCGACCTGCTTCTCTCGGTTTTGTAAAAATCGAACCATGAACCAGTCCACATACAGTGGACACCTACTCTTTCGGTTACTCAAAACCGGTTTGAATAGACTAGGTACCCGACCTAATCCATCTTAATAAAAATAATTTTTCAAGAAAAAAATAAAAAAAATATAAAACATCATTAAATCTTTTCTCAAAAGTATTAACATGTTGCCAGACGGGATTAAAAATTAAATCTTTGTCATATCTTCAATCAATAATAACAGAGTAGACGAAAGTGGCATCAATTTGCACAAATTTAGCGTCAATCTGGATGAAAGTAACACCAATATGCATGAAATCAGTATCAATATTGACTATAACATCCCAATCTGACAACTATCCATACCAATCAAATCTTATACGTCATCACTAACTATATAGTCTCATACTTCCTCGGTATGCCTCTGGTTTTGGTGTGGGGATCGATTCAACCTAGTGGCAAGTACAGGATTATGAGGTCAAGGAGGCAAAGTGCAAAATTTTCAAAAAAGTTTACAAGGGAAAAATGTTAGAAAGATAGAAAATGGTATTTTCATTCATAATTCGTAACAAAATTAATACCATATATTCAGGCTATCATTTTTTGGTAAATATATTTTGATATGACCAAGTAACAACTGTACGGTACACAAGCACCAAACCAAACCAAACTGAGAAGACTCTATAACATAAGACTAAGCATGTAGAAATCTAGAAAGTCTTGCATCCTACCTACTTCTCAACGCAATAATTATTTGACATTGACGGATAACATAGTCTTCGTCATTTGTTGTATCCTTAAACCTTCTATAGTTCCTTTCCTTCCAAATCATGTAAAGCACCACAGTAAGAGTCAACCTGTACATCTGTTGTTTAATTGATTTAGATCGGCATTGGGAGTTCATATAAATCTTCTCTTCATTCCAGTCTCTAGCTATCCTAGGAACACCACTCCATTCAGTCACTTTCTCCCAAACAAGAGTTGAGTATGGACATTTAAAGAATAAGTGAGTCACAGTCTCCACTTCCACTTCACATAGACTACATATTGGATCAACAAGAATTCCAACTGAGTTCAAGTAGCCACTGGTCACCATCCTCCTCAATATGTCCAGCCAACGTATAAAAATACACTTTGGTGGAGCTAAGTTGCAGCATAACATCTTCTTCCATTCCACTGTTTGTGTACACCCTCGCAATTCTTTATAAACTTTGCTGATTGGGAAATTAGGTCTGAGTAGTAGATTCATTCCCTCAGCAGTTGATGCAATAACCTCCCTAGATTCAACTATCTTCCTTACTACCCAAGAAGCTTGATAAGGAATGTTCATGGTACTAAGGCTTTGATTCTTTATGTAATATCCATTGATCCATTGGACCCAAAATTGTCCTTTTTTCTGAGCCACACCATAATAATTTGCACACAGCTGCTTTGTTCCACCAAGAAAACTGAGTTATGTTCCAACCCCCTACAACCTTAGGTAAGCATATCTTATCCCAAGCAACTAAAGCTCTTCTATATTGATTAGCTTTCCCTGTCCAGAGAAAGGTCCTACAGATAGTAATAATTTTATGATGAAGGAGAAAAACATAACTCCAGTAGATTTCTATGATGTTTAATACAGACTTAACAAGTTGGATCTTCCCTGCATAATACAGGAGTTTTAAATACCATCAGTTGATCCTGTCAGTAATTTTATTTATCAATGGCTGACACTGTAAAACTGTCAATTTCTAGTAGACAAAGGAACTCCAAGGTATCTGAAAGGTAGGTCTCCCTTCGCCATACCAAATTCAGTGAAAATCTGAGTCTGAGTATCAGTATGAACCCCCCCAAAATATACACAACTCTTTGATTGATTAGCCTTAAGCCCAGAAATATCTGAGAACTTGTAAAAGGCCTCCATCAGTTGTCTCACTGAGCTAACATCTCCTCTGCAGAAAAGTAAGAGATCATCTGCAAAATAGACCCCACTAAGCCAAGTTTTTTGCATCTTGGGTGGTATTTGAAGTCCTTGTTATGTTGTAGCTCCAATAATTCTCTGTGGAGATAATCTATACATAGAATAAAAAGATAAGGGGAGATAGGGTCACCCGTCTCAACCCTCTCTTTGCAGCAAAAGGTTCTGTGACCTCCCCATCAATAGAGATAGCATATTGCACTGTACTCAAACAAGACATTATCCACTGAATAAATCTATATGGAAACTTCATTTCTAGTAAAAGATATTTCAAAAATGGCCACTCTACAAAATCTTAGGCCTTATGAATATCTATCTTTATCATACATCTTGGGGAAATAATTTTCCTGCTATACCCCTTGATGATTTCATGACTTAATAAGATATTATCAAAAATGGCCCTCCCCTGTACAAAGGCTGACTGATTATCACTCGCCATGCCATAGCTTTTGAGATGATTTTATATAGTATGCTACAACATGCAATAGGTCTGTATTCCTTTATAGAGCTTGCAGATGCAGATTTTGGAAGTAAAGACAATAGAGTAATGTTTATAACAGGAGGGAGATTTCCTGCTTTGAAGAAATGTTGGACAGCCTCTATAACATCCCCTCCAACCACATCCCATGCCTTCTTGAAGAAATAAACATTATATCCATCCAGGCCAAGAGCCTTGTAGGAATCGATAGCAAATAATGCTTGTTTAATTTCCTGACATGTAAAAGAGCAACAAAGTTGTTTTTGTTGCTCATGGGAAAGCAGGCCCTCTCTCAATCACCTTCCTATCCACCATAGGTAAGCTGGGGGCAGAACTCCCCATTAAGTTCGAATAGAAGCTCCTGATCTCCTCCTTAATATGGGTCTGAGTCACACACCTTGTCCCATCATCTTTGATCAGAAACTGAATAGCTTTGTTGTTTTGTCTTGCCTTTTAAAAAGCATGAAAAAAATTTGGTATTGAAATCTCCAAGCTTAATCCAATCAGCTCTTGACTGTTGTCTCCAAATACTTTCCTCAATGTTACTTCATTTCTCAACTTCCTGAAGTAGTCTCATTTCTTCCTTGATTAGCTCTATGTTCACCTTATCCCGAACCAGCAGGATTTGGGTATCACAGAGCTTAATTCTGAGGTCTTGAAGCTTCTCTGGAATATTTCTATAATGAGATGTGTTGATGTGCTTAAGGCGTTCTTCAAGTTCTTCAACCTGTACCAGACATTCAAAATTTTGTTAGAATGCAATGCTCTCCCCAGCCCTCCTCTAGCACATTCTTAAAATCTAAATGATCTTCAATTGCGTTAATAAATCTGAATGGGTTATTTCTTTGGTGTGTCCCCTCTCCAATCTTTAGAAGTTGGGGGCAGTGATCTGACACCCCTCCACAAAATTTCTACTACTACTTCACTATACTCCCTGCACCATCTCCCATTTGCCACACAGTGAGAAGATTCGTGCACTCCCTTCTTGCTTGTTGCACCAAGTGTAATTACTTCCCACCATTCTCAAAGGGGTGAGGAAAATCATTTGGAGACACTCATTGAAATCCTTAAGTTCTGCTTCAGTAACAGGATTACCCTGAAATCTCTCCTCAACATGTAGAAGGGCATTAAAATCATCACCTATTAGGAGAGGTTCAGTCAAAGACTGAGATATTCAAGTTATCATTCAACCACTAGTGAAATGATTTTTAATATTCATTGGGAAAAGGCACTCTTCATTATAGTTGCAACCGGTAAAACTAAAATAATCCATCATTTTTTTGGCAAGACTAGTAATCCCTTTCGAATGTATATGATGAACACAAACATAAGCTGACTCAGACAAAAAAAAATCATAAGGAAAAAACCGAGCAAGACGAATGAGCTTCCAATTACTTTTTTTTTTTTTTTGATAACTAGGTGATCCCAGCTTAGCCGGACTAATCCTAGTCCCTCAATGAACCCACTCATAACACATTGAGAGAAGTAAATCGCGAGTCGCTCGAGCAATTTCAGGGTTCCCAATGCCTTTTCTGTATACTTCTGCGCACAAGGAGAAGCCCTTAACTGATTGCACGCCTCGGGTTCCCGGACGATTCTGAGAATGACCACCGATTAGTCAAGACCTCCGGGTTCCCAGCAAGGAAATACTCCCACACTGCCGCTTGACGCGAGATTAAACATTGATTAGCGGTTGCTTGAGCTATCCCCGGGGAGCTAGAGGATCATAAAGAGAAAAACTTCCTCTTTCACCTCCTTTGGTGGGGTTAGAACCCAAGACCTATCCAAAGGAGTGTCTTGGGAGTAGGTGTCCTACCACTGGACCATCCACCATTCCCCAATGAGCTTCCAATTATTATCTCTAAGGCTCATTTTTTGTCATAAGAATCATTCCACAAATCTATAAGTCAATTAATTCAATCAATCTTACCTTTATCAAATGACTGAGTAAACGATCTAATGTTTACTGAATATAAAAAATATTGAACCTAATCTGAAATGATATATATTGTATATTTTTACTTATTTTCTCAGTCTCAAAATTTCTGCAGCTTAAATTTTATGTAAAATTTTCAGGAGAATTTTAGTAGAAAATAAAAGATTCTCTTGAAAGGTCAAGTTATTTCTCCGTGCATGAAACGAAAGGGGCAGGGGAGTGACAGAAAGAAAGAAAAATATCACTTGTTTATAATGTGTTTTGTCTTTAATTTTTTTTCTATATGTTCTAGAGCTACTTTTGTCTAGAATTTTTTTGGATGGTTATGGACTTATGGTAGGGAACTGAATTAATTTACATTGGGAAGCTTTTTTGGTAAAAAGGATTGATAAAATTATATATTTTTTTTTAATTGTAATATCAACTCATTCACTGACTATACTTGAAACTTTAAATTAAGTTGGTTTAATTTTTACGTCAATTTAGTGCTACTTGCTTTCTTAATGATGCTACTTTCGTCCAATTATTAAGATACTAATTGATTTTTAATATACTTTTTGGTGTACAGTATGTAGCTTAAACCGTAGATTGTGGAAATAATATTCGTTTGATATTTTTTATTTAAAATGAGTAACAAACGTGTAAGTTATTGGCTTTTTCTTTTCTATAATTGAGAAAAAAAAAATGGAAGAAGGGATAGCTTACGTGGATGCTCAGATAGACAGTTGGGGATGAAGTCAAAACCGTAAGAAAAATGGTGCTATTTTACGGGGCAATCCTGAACCACATTCCCAAACATACGTGTTTTATGGGTGTTATATTACGTGTTTTACTATTAATTTTATTATAATATTATTATGAATATTTTATCTGTAAAGTATGCGGTACAACACCCATAAAGCACGGGGTGTGTATTAGGGTGTGGTTCAGGGTGTTGCCCTATCACCCCTCATTTTACAGCGGACTGATGCTATTTTGGAGCAATTTTGTTATAATTTTATCTACATTAGATGTTCTCGATGCACCACATAAGATATTCTCTTATTAGAAAATAATTTCTCGATCTCTAAATTTATTTTCGATGATTTTCGACATGAGTATCATATCAGCGTAATATTAATAAAATACTTATTGAGTGTATTATGGGGTGTAATATAATTCTAGAAAGAGTACCATATTAGCGGAGTGTTAAGTCAATCAGTGTCCATTACATGAACAAATTTCCTGGACATACCGAAAAAAAGTAGGAACAAATTTTGGGGACGAAAGTAATATGTGATTAAGTCTTAATATATGTGTGTGTGCATTGTATGTTTTATTATTTTTAATTATTATAATTAAATAAATATCATAATTTATTTTTTATGTAAGCAATAAATGAGTTAATATATTTTTATTTTGCATCAATTAATTTTACTGAAAATAAATATTCATATTTTTCTAATATAATTTTTTTGTGCAATCCGTCATTATTGTAAATCCATCAAATTTATTATATTTATATGGATGTCTAGTTGAAAATTATGAAATAAAAATTAATTTGATATATTTTTTATTAAAAATAAACTTGATTTAAAAAATTATAAACATTTAAAATTTTAAGCTTGTTCCGGAAATTATTATTCCCGTGATGTGTCTTACCTAATACTGGTTGTAGATACATAGATGGAAGGTTCTAGATCCTTCTAGAGGTAGTAGGATCCTATTAGATGTCTTACCTTATCTAGGAATCCTATGCATGGAAGGACTCTCATTGTAATGCCTATATAAAGACCCCTCTATCAGTGTTATGAATACAATTGATTGACTCTATTTACAGTCTTTTACTTTCTCCTGAAACACGTTATCAGCACGTAGTCTTCCAACTGAGCAATTCCGAAAATAATTTCGCCCAAAAATCTTCTGAAAAATCCGAAATTCAAAAAAAAAAAAAATGCGTCCGAAAAACCCTAGCCGTCGGAATCGCGACCTGTGACGCCTCCTTCCCCCCTCCTCTGTCGCGATCTGCAACCCACTACAAACCTGCCAGGCGCGTCCGACTACAGACCTTCACCACAGATCTGGACCGACCCGAAACCTTTGCCGCCGCCATCAAAGACTGTCTCGGGGTATTCCACGCCGCCCATCCGTTGGATTTCGAGGAGAGAGAAACCGAACAGGCGAAGATCGAAAGAGTCACCAAGGGAACGTGAGGCATCCTGCTGGCGTGCGTCGACTCGAAAACCGTGAGGCGCGTGGTGTACACTTCCACCGTCGGAGCTGTGGTCTTCAACGACGAGATTTTCGCTATCGGTGGTTTGGACGTTGATGAAAGCGCCTGGACCGACGTGGTGGTGTCGGCGTTTCTGAAGTTCTCTTTCGTGATAGGACGCGGCGGCGTCGGTGGAAATATTTTCAGGGCGGAGAAGGAGATTTTGTTTATTCCGAAATTGAATAATGATTTATTTTCTAATGCCTATAAGGCAATTTTGGATTCAGATTCATCCTCTGGTGCTGCTGTGCTGTTCAAAAGCGGCAGATGAAGGAATTTCCGGAGAAGCCGAAAATCGAAAAAAAAAAAGAAAAAAAAACGAGAGACGAGAATTTCCGCGCGTAAATTTTCTGGACAGTGTAGTCGTACCAAAATCACGTTTCCCGATTCGTTAACCGTCGGATCGGTGTGAAATTTTGATAGCAACTTCCCAACATAAATATCTGTATATTCAACGGTGGAGATCAGATTCCAAGTAGTATTGTTTACTGAATATGTCGCCAAACATAAGCAAATTTTTATAAGAAAATTTGGAGATCCGACCTCATCCAATACTGAGCTGCTGCATCGCCGCGCTCGAGTCCTTTTTTCGGACGATTATCGAGCCCAGTAGCCCTTTCCGGGCGTTTCTCAACTCTCTCTTTTCCTAAATAATGATTCATTTATCATTAACTTGTATGTTTATGAATCTAATTGTGTTTATGCTTTACTTGGCATATAGGAAAACATGTTGCTCGTGATAATGTGCACGCTATGGAGAGAAGTCATATTTATTATCCCGTTCAAGGATCAAAGTAAATATGGAAGTACCCACGAAAATATGTTGCTCATATGGAGAGAATCTCCCGTTCAAGGATCAAAGCAAATACGGAATCAAGTACCCACGTAAGATTTTATTAAAGTTCCCGTTTTTCAATACCTCTCTTTTGGGAATTTTTTTGGGGAATTGGGTATTTGGGTTCTTTATCTCCCACGCTTCTTTGCGGTGGATGAGACTATGAGAGGTGGTATTACTCTTGTATGTCGAAGTAAACTGTGTGACGGTCCTGGGGGAGTCACGGATAATTGTTGAAAGTCGATATTTGTGGTTGTTGCATACACCACGTTTTGGGTGCGATTTGACGTCGTCGTTTTGTCGATTTTAAACCAACAATTGAAAAAAAAATATTGTCGGTAACGGTAAAGTTATGACTCGCTCATGATTAGTCACGGATTTGTGACGTATAAATGGGACAAACATCGATTGCGATGGATATGTCGTGGTTAAAATCGATTTGTGACGGAATTGTCATGTTGAATTGAGCGACCACCACGTTGGTCTTGACCCAATCCCATACTTGAAAAACTCCATCTTTCATCGTATTAAAATAAAATATTGCATGTGGATGTAGTCATGCACCGTCTCCTTGCAATATGATATATGAAAGAATGTACGAGTAATTCTCATGAATTTTAACATGTAAAGCAATGGCATATTGCGGTAAATACATGAATTCGTTGACCTCGATTATAGTTCGTATGACTATAGGTCCGAATACTTTTTCGAGTATTTGTAAAGGCATGTGCCTTATACATTTGACTATGTTTAGTCGATCTTATTGGATGGTCAAGACAAGTTGGTTATGGTATATTCATTATGTCTCATGGTTCAAAATGTTTAATTATGATGCACCGCGTTGTATCTATATAACATGGCTATTATGACGTATACTTGCAAATTGAGAATTAAAATACTTGGTTGATTTGATGCACTTTGGTGGATTTTATCTACACTTTGATCATGACTAGGCGCATCCTCCTTGGTATTTGTTTATGTTTTGAAAGTTCAAACGGAATCAGTGGTTTTTAAATGCAATTTTAGTCACTGACATTCCTACTTTCTCTGCAAGTCTACCAAGTTGGAGTTACCGAAAGGATCATTAGTCGAGATAAGAAATTGAGCACCCTGCTGCATTTCAACGCACATATGGCTGTCACTGCCATGTTTTTGCATCAACACTTATGTCATTGGATATGGTCTCAACCTTGTTTTCTCCTAAACTTGGAAATACTAAATAGCCAATTAAAACATGCACTGTGATCTGAGTTTAATTATCCGTGTGGTGCACAATATATGGATAGAAAGATACGGAAGTCTAGTTTCCAGAACATCTGACCGTTCGTCCATAGCCTACCTAACAAGGGAGTTATAGCTGTTTTAGTGAACAAAGGTCAAGCTGCGCGGAATTTTATTTTCAGCGATTGTGCTAACTTTTGTCCCAACCAACTTGGTTCCCATCTTAAATTTTCAAGTGGTCTTATGACACATGTTTTTCAATCTCTTTTTGGCCAAATTTGCCATAGATGATGCAGTTTTTGGTATGCGTTGTACGCTAAACTATCATCTTTCAAATGTTGAAAAACAGTTTCCTTGGGGAAGCCCAAAATACGCACCCTTATAAGAAGGTCGAGCGTGTGCATGGTAGTGTTACACCATGCTTGTGTCGTAATTTTGCCCCTTAAGCATATAACCTTGCCATGTTACGCACTCAATATGATAGATCATTTTGATCGTATCAGGAATAAAATCTCTATGTTACTAGAGTGTTCGCTATGCTCATATTTGTAAAATTTTGCAAGCGAAATTGAGTGCGTATTAAGCTATTTCCAAGGAATGCAATATTTTTGGATTTCGTGTTATAAATCCATTATGACTACGATGACTAGGTCATCACAATCAATGAGCGGTATGATCCTCAAGTTGTTGAATGCCGAATGGCGTTTTCTAGTTACATATGTTCCGTAACAATTGAACCATGTTATGACTCGGTGATATATATGCCAAAATGTATCACTCATAGCATCTCATTATGATTTGTGAGAAATAAAATCTTATGCATCACTTGTATTGAATATGTGAAAGGAAAAATATTCATGAGTCAATATGGTCCGGCTTGCATCGGTTTGTGTAACCAGAAGATGTATTGGGACATTGACACATTTAGGCTTTAATAGTCCGGAGTTTGGACAATTTGATGATCCATATACCACGGTATTGTCATGGACATTATTTTCTTTGAACAAAGAAACTAGTTGGATCAAAGACACCAAAGTACGTTGGTGGAGTCATGAGCAGGGCTCATGACCGATGGTGATATTTATGTCATCCGCGTCTTATTTTCATAAGCATGTGTGACGCCAAAGACCCCCCGATGATCCTTCTTAGCCATGTCATTGATTAAGGCCTATTCTCTGGCACGATTAGGAGATGACACCCTCCTATGCTAAAGAGAATAATGTAATGACTCGCATAAGCATGGTGCTGAGTCCTCCCTTTTCACCGAGTCCTTATACATACATGATCATAAGCATTAGCCTGGGTGGCTTATGATGCTATGATGGTGTTCACAAATGATCGTACTCAAGTGATAACATTATATGTTATGTTGTTCCTTTGACAATGATTGATAAGTTGAGGAAACCTGAGTTATGGTTGTCCAACTTGCGGACCATTCATTGTAAAGGTCGGTTCACCCACTTTTTAGACCAAGTCTTAAAGTGAAAATTTAAGGAGTACTTCCTAACATCCAAGGCTATTTTCTCACAAATTTTGATGCCATTTGGAGACTTGGAAGGAGGTGAACCACTTAAATGAAGTTTTCACATACCACCAGCCGTCCTATCAACTAGTTCGATGTCATTTCGACCGATTTCTGACCACAAGGTTGATGGTTTTGGAATCCTAAACACCCGTTTATACATGCTCACAAAATTTTGAGGTGTTTGGGGCTGGTAAAGAGAGTGAACTCTTCAAGAAAGCACTAGAGGTTCGATAAAACCAACCGCCTATCATCGGTTCAATCGTTTCTTCATGTTCGATCCCGGTGGTGCATGGTGGCGGTTTTGTTGAATTCTCAAGACCAGTAGATACGGCTATGTAGCATAGGTCAACATGTCATATTCACCTATACCTATCATCATTCAAATGTTTAGTTACGAGTGTAACAGTATGTATTTTGTTAACTGGATTGTGTTAACACTTAATACCTTTATCGTCCACATGTTCATGTGCCAAAGTGCGTCACCACAACGCATTATGATGGGTTATAAATGATGAATATGACATGCGCTTTCACTCATAGTCCGCTTAAAATATACCTTGGCAGACGATCTCGTAAGTCACTTTGATGAGCCAGTCTTCCCGTCGTTAGGGCGAGATGCAAACGATCATGTTCGAGTAGAACGACTTGGAATTGTCGTAGTTTGTCCCTACTGTGTTTCACCAAGTTCCCTAAAGTGACGAGATTAAATACATGCTGCAAACATGTCTGCAAGGATTGTGTCCGGTCATGGACGTTCGTCATCTATAAATGGTGATATGGTAACACCACAAATTATGGTAGATGGTGTTACTAGGCCGTGGATCTCATCGAGTATTGGGATGCCACTTGGTTCGATAAATACTCTCGCTAAGAATGTATGCGAGTTTGGTACATGAAACTTGATCATATGATCAAATGAACTCATCCGTCTCATGTGATTCTGGATTATAGTTATCATTGGGGGATGCCTCAATGAATGCCAATCCATAAAGAGTACTCTATGAATAAAGCCGGTTCATGAGGACGTGGAATGTGAGTTTAATCGAACCATACTTCGTTGAAAATCTACAACGTTGTAGCCTTGGCCTAAAATGGAAATATATGCGATTTCAGTACAAACAAAGTGATAGCCCTTTGTTGAAGTGGTACCGACACTCCAAAGATAAGATCTATCTGTATACTTTGTCAAAGTGACTGAGAGAAGAAGTTAAACTCACCTCATGGCGCGAGGTTTCTCATGAACGCACTGGAATCGACTACGATGACACGAAAATTAGTTGTGATATCGTAATGGATATTATAGCATCCACTATCTTTTCAGTTAGATAGTTTCCCAAAAACTGACGTGCAGCTTGTGGTTAAATCTTATCTTAGTGGGGAACTAAGTTAAGTAATGGAAGGATCTCGTGGTGGATCAGACTCAAATCAAGTGGCTCCTGACCACGGAGCGCGCCGATAAGTGATTTTCGGGAACGCATACTAAGTATATACTTGATTTGGAAGAGATATGAAGCTTTTGCATGTAAAATTAAGGGTTTATAGTGATGTACTCTTGTGAGACTAAGAGATCCGCTAAATCCAAAGTTAAGAATGAAAGGATCTTGGGGACACTTGATGATGCGTATTCATCAATCAGTTTAAGGCAATCTAAGGGACGATTTCCCTAAGAGACGATAAAGTAATGCCTATATGATTCCCAATGATTAGTCGAAGACATCTTAAGACTTGGCTCACTTAAGTGATGATGCAGTCTTAAGAGAAAAGTACGGTATTATGTACTCATGTTTGACTCGATGTACTCATTCGTAACAATCCGGTAAAGCCACTGTGATGATGGCATAGGATGCGCTCACGCAATGTCTATGATTGACAAGAAGCTTAAAGCTCGCTCTATCTCGATAAAAGGACACTTGAAAACTGATACCCGAATCTGCCCAGAATATGTTGGTCTATCTCCCATATGACATACAGGGCAGCTCACTTGATGGAAAATGGTGAAATTGGTGCCATTGGAAAGGTTTGTGTCTGCTTTCCAAGGAACCCAACCATTTGATCACATTCATCATGTTGAGTGACATATAACTATTGTTGCAAAGTAGGACAGGATATGTCCGGTAATTTACTGAGTCAACTTCGATAGAGCTTTGTGATCTGCTCAGGTCGATCTAGGTTACGTACTGTATGTGAATGAAAAGCTATGGGTGTCTAGTTTTCATAAGTTCTTACAGTTTCATTGATGCCTATTGAATCGAAGAAGTTATGACTGATTTAGTGCATGGAGGTCAAGACTTTAGAAAACTTGATAAGTCTTTAGCGACTCTGCACTTTGGATGTGTCGCGCTCTTTTTGTCCTTAGACCAAGGTTTGTTTTTCCCCATTGGGTTTTCACTTGGTAAGATTTTTAACGAGGCGGCCTATGAGAACATCCATACAATGATGCGTTGTACTTCTGTTCAACTTAGACGAAGAGGTATTTTTCCCACTGGGTTTTTCCTTGGTATAGTTGTGAGGGCAACTTGGCATTCGACTCTTATGATTTGAGGTACTCATCAGGGGGAGTCGTTATGTATACATCAGGGGGATTATACATGACATGTTATGTTGGTGCGTTGCAATCTTTTCCTCATCAAGCCTTTATTTTTCCCATGGGGTTTTGTTTTGGCTTGGAATAGGTTTTTACGAAGGCAACACCTTGTGCACCATTGTTGTATTAGTGATCGACACAGGGGGAGTGTTCCGGGAATTATTATTCCCGTGATGTGTCTTACCTAATACTGGTTGTAGATACATAGATGGATTTCTAGATCCTTCTAGAGGTAGTAGGATCCTATTAGATGTCTTACCTTATCTAGGAATCCTATGTATGGAATGACTCTCATTGTAATGCCTATATAAAGGCCCCTCTATCAGTGTTATGAATACAATTGATTGACTCTATTTAGAGTCTTTTACTTTCTCCTGAAACAAAGCTAAAAAAATAAAGGAAGGATTTTTTATTGGTAGATGAGTGTAAGTTGTGGAATAAAACTTCCACAATACATTTTTTGAAATTTAAGAATACATCTCTATATATAAACTTTATTTTAAAATAAAAGATCAAAAAGCTTACAAAGTGACATGTGTCACGACTCTCTTTTAATAGAATTATAGATTTGCAAGTATTGTTGAAACTAATATTGGTAAAAAATTCTATATTATCATTTATTTAAAAAAAATTATTGAATAATTGAGATAATTTCTTAATTTCCACACCAAAATTTCGTTCCCATTTCAACATTTTCGTATAACAATAGTAGTATATAATAATGCAATTGTTAATAGGCTCAAATCTATTTATGTTTTATAAATTCTATGAAATCTCCTTATAGTAAGAAAGTCTATACAAAATCTCTCTGTTAAATTTTCTATTCTTAATTTTTCTGTTACGAAAACAAAAAAGTATGTAACAAATATTTAAAAAATCAGAAATTATTTATCAAATTTGATATTATTTTTAAATTGTAAAATTTGGTCTAAAAAATTAATTGAGATTTTTTACTTTGATAAAATTAATTTAAGATGTATAAATATTATTTAAATATATAGAAAATATATGTAAGAAAATACATTTTCGATTTCTTTATTTTTTAAAGAATTTCTTTAAAAATTATGAAATAAGTAATTTTCTTGAACTAAGAAAATATTAAATTTTTATTTCCTTTAGAAAATTTAAATAATTTGAAAAAATGTAAAAAAATCAATTTTATGCACATTATTTTTCTATAAAATAAATTTTTCTAGTTAATTTTTAAACAAACTTTGAGAATTTAGATCAGAATATTCAAATAATTTTGTAAATTTAAATATTCTTAGTATTTTTTATTCTTTAATGGAAAAATTAATGCCGTTAACTTTTTAACGGAAACTTAATGTATGGAATTTTGGGCGAGGATCCCTACAAGGATTGCACGGCCTGCACTTTGTGCACTCACACACACCCGCACGCGCAGGTGTGTGTGTGTGTGTCATCAAACGGACGGTGCCAGGCGTAGTCTTTGTGCAGCTGCAGAGATCACACCCCGGAATTTTGTGCAAATATTCTTACAATACGAAGAGATTTTAATAAAATATAAGAGGATGTAATGCACTTTTACACATGAGAATTTTATGCATTTTATCCATTAACAAGTTGATTATTTCCTAGTTTACTACTCATTTAAGTATTCACTTATTTATTACCCCCGTCCTTTTTTAGTTGTTCAGTTTGACTTTTGACCGGTCAAATTGACTAAAATTTGACTGAAATTTATGAATTTTATATAACTGATAAAATAGAAAAAAATATATCATTATAAAGTACATATAATCTATTTTAAAATGCAATTTTCACTTTCTAAAAATAATAAAAGAATTATTCATAATCTTTGGTTAAAAATTGGTCAATTTGACCATTGAAAGTCAAAATAGGACAACTAAATAGAGACGGAGGTAGTATTGTCTTATCTGTTTTTTTTAAGGTCAAAGTTAATTGTTAGTTGTTAGTACACCAAGCTCCCAAGCAACTAATTACACCAAGCTACCTTATAACTCCCATAAACTCCAATTCGTTCTCAATGGGGATCAAACTTGTGTAATACCCGTAATTTTGATTTTCCGGTAATTTCTTTTTTTCGGCGGAAGTCCGTTTTGATGACTAACTCATGACCGTTTCGTCATTCTGAGAATGATTAATTCTAAACTTTTTGCCATCCGAGTTCGTTTCGGTGTTTGTTGAGTTCCGTGTTTTTTAACGACTTTTCCGCACTTGAGTTCGATTCTTGCGAATCTCGTCCGAAACTGCTGTTTCGAGTTTCCCGTAAGTCCGTTTAATTTGGTTAGACGTGTTGTGAACTTCGGTTTGGTTATTCGATCACGTATCGTGATTTCCGGGCGTTTTGGGTCATTTTGTAATTTACCCAAAGTTACGGGTATCCATATATGTATTTGTCGTCTTGACCCTTTTCTTGGTCGCGTATGATTAATTATTGCATTACGTTTTCATCTCGAGTCGTTGATGTCGTCCGCGAACTTTTCGTCGTGTTCGTTCCGTGCGTTTTCGGAAATCGAGGCATCGGGTCGTGGCGAGTGGCCGGTGGCCGGACCGGTGCGGCCTTGTCGGAAGTCTTGGGCAGCCGAGCAGCACGGCAGAACCGGCGAGCGCACGCTTCTGGCCGGGCGCGCTTAGCTCGGCAGTTGTAGCGCACGCTGCCGAAGTCACCCAGCACGCTTCTCGGGCCCGGGCGGAGGGATTCGAGGTTCTCGATTCGTAGGATCGGCGGTAGCGCACGCCATCGCTTGGTCATGGCGCACGCTAATCGGCAGGGTAGCGCCGTCGGCCGACTAGCGTACGTTACGGATGAGTTTGTTAGTCCAGTGGCTACTGGACAGGTCGGCTAGCGCGCGCAGGCTTCCGGCCGTAGCGCACGCTAGCGGGAGTCGGGCGGACGAGTCATGGTCGGCAGAATTAGTCGGTGGTGCCGGGTCATGCGGGCCATGGCCGAGAGTGCTCGGCCGATACTGGCCGATAGCGCACGCTAGTCCGGGAAGGCTAGCGCACGCTAGTTCCGGCCCAGTATATATATGACAGACCAACGACTTTTTCATTCATTTTTCATTTCCTTTCTCTTCGTTCCGCGACTGGGGTTTTGGAGGAGACGAAACTATGTTGTTAGACAACAAATCCATGAAGTTCTTGAGGTTATAACGTTGATCAATCATCCTATAACATCCTTCGATCCAGCGAATCAAGGTTAGATCTTTAGAACCCTACTTTTGGGGAGATTTGGGGTTTTCGCGTTTTTGTCCGATTCGTTCCGTTTTGTCGATTAATTCATGATGAATATGATTAATCTTGTTGGTATTCTTAGTTTCCCTACGGATTCATGGTATATTTCGTGATTTTTACGGAATCGAGAGGGTTTGGTTGTGGTCCGCCCTCGTTGTTGTTTATATACGAATATACATGAATCGTAGGCGGGTTTTCGGGTGTATTCCAATTCCATATTCATTTAGAAATGGTTGTGATTGTATTCTTCGAATCGTTAGGTTCGGTTTCATTGGTTCCTAGCGTTCGTCGGTGACTTTCCTTTCCGTTCGTTGCGTCGTCAATAATTCAAGGCAAATATTTTTGAAAACCTTTATGCTTAACGTGGAATGGTAATGTATTTTGTGTGTGATTTGCTCACCTCGTGTTGGTCCGACGAAATCAAGGAGGGAATCCAAAGGTTTGCATCCCGGATTCATGAGTTTGTTTAGCTAGCCAGTGCGGGAGGGTCCTTAGAGGCCTCGTGCGGGAATTTATGATATGACTCTGTTCCCAAGGCGATGCATGTGCGTGTTTTGCTTTATAATATAGCCAGTGCGGGAGGGTCCTTAGAGGCCTCGTGCGTGAATTTATGATATGACTCTGTTCCCAAGGCAAATTGTTTGACTGTTTATTTCCGGAAAAGACATGTCTGGTTTTGACTTTTGAAATTGATATTGGTGCATGTACTATGAAATGTGTAAGCGATTGGTTTGCCTTGAATACTTGTCCTAGTGTAATTGCTAACCCCTTTGGGGGACCCGTTGTCGGGGAAATTCTTGTTATGGATTTCAGATTATGTTCAAATGCACCAGACGGCGCTACTGGATGGTACGAGGATGTCGACCAAGGTTGTTGACATGTGCAATTGAGTCTTGTTATTTTCTACTGTCTCTTTTGATGTGGATGTTTTCCAAATTGTAAACTTATAGATTGTACTCGCGAGTACTTAGGCTTTTCCTTTCGGATTGTGTTTGGACTTCGTTTGAGTTACTGTATTTGTCGGTTGATGTTTATTATGCCGGTTGTACCGGACGTGTTGTTTTATGTTCTTGTTGTTAACAATTGTTTCCTTGCTAACCGAGACGGTTAGTCGAGAGGTGTTTTCTTGTGTTAGCCTGGTGGATCCCATGTAGGGGTCCATGGCGCTGTAATACACCTCGAATATCTTGGGGGTGTTACAGAAAATGGTATCAGAGCTCTAGGTTTATGGATACCTAGGCTTGTTGGTTATTTGGGTCTAGTTGTGTTTTGTTTTGCACATTGTCACACCGCTGCCGGCATCTCAGTACATCTAGTGCTCGTAAGTTTTCCTTACTCGATTCTCTTGTTTTCTCGTATTGAAATTCCACTTCTTGAACTGTGATTGCCTCTCTCGTACTTATCGTCGAGTTGTTTTTTTTCGATCCATCCGGTTCGTGTACTTTTGATTCTAGTATTGCGCAGTCCTTTGTCTCTCTGGAGTATGTGCGCCGTTCTGGGCTTGACCGTTTGTCGTTTTGCGAGCCTTCCATCGCTAAACTTCCTAGCGTTGGTGGGATCGTTGGTGATCGAAAGATCCGAGTTTTGCTCCATGGTTTATTGTGAGAGGGCTTGACTCCCTAGTCTTTTGTTGTATGATGGAATCTGTGTTTGGTAATTGCGGTATACTAAATGTATATTGAGCCGAATGTACTGATGGGTTGGACACCGAAGGGTGCAGTATGATGTAGAAGTTTTGAACATTGATATGTTCCGGGAAAGGTATCGATGGCAGAGTTTGTTGAGAAACTCACATAGATGGTTTCGACGTGTGTTCGAATCGGTGTTCGTTAGTTATATTATTAAACTTGAAGAGATAGTTTGACATATGCTTGGAATTAGTATTTACGAGTTGCGCTTGTTGAACTGGTGATTTTTGAATGCCGTATATGCGTGTGTTCGGGGATTGATTGTACTTGGATAATTATTAATATTTACAACCAATGTGTTTCTATTAATAATAATACATGTAGCGTGCATGCTTGAAAATTTTCTTAGACTTGATCGTATTGTGGGTTTTGAAAAGTGACATGAATTTGGGCGAGCCAGCCTTGTATTTTCAAATAAAACCTTGTGTCGGTATTTAAAGGTCGTGTATAAAAGTGTTTAGGACATTTTATAAAATGCTACCGCTGTTAAGCCCTTGTCGTGTTTGAAAGGGTCTTGAAAACGATTTTTAACTTATCGGTTTTATTTTCGAATAACTAGAGTATACGATTTTAAAATCAGATTAGCCTGGGGAAACCTAGGATGTCGAGTCAAGTTGTGTTTGTTGAGTTTTGTCTCGTCGGATTTTGTCTGACTTAGTCGCATCGCGACGCGTCGTTTGAGATCATTGGTCGTTATTAGTATCGAGGGGCGGTCGTCACTTATGTGCGACCTATGGTTGTAAAACTCCCTTCTTTATGTTGTGCCTCGTGTGACGCGAATTATTTGTATGATTTGTTGCTAAATGATGGAATCCTTCTGTGGATTTTGATTTCACAAGATTCTGCTGTGCACTAAGCTGGGGGTCTTCACGGAAACAGCCTCCCTACCGTAATAAGTAGGGGCATGGTCTGCGTACATCCTACCCTCCCCAGACCCTGCTCTGAGCGGGATATACTGGGTATGTTTGGTTTGGTTTGGTTTTGTTTATTCGACTCTCGTATTTGGTTTATACGAGGAGTGTCGTCACTGCTGATGTGTTTTCGTACCGCATTTTATCCGCTGCGTGAGTTCTTTCAAACGGCTTTCGGTATTTTGCAAACTGAGTTTTATTTCGTAAAACCGATTCCCTAAATCGAGTTTTGGCATTTTGGCCTTGAACATTTTATGACGGTTTGACAAATGAGTTTGTGAGTTTTGGAAAATATTACCGTCATTGGTCTTTTTAGCATTTTCGAAATGACGTGGGAAATTGTGCTTAGCCTAGTAAACCCGTGTGAGAAAGGTTTACGGCCTGTAATTTTTCTGATATGCTCTGTTGTTGTCTCTGTGGGTCGTTAGCGCACGCTACGCTTTGCGGCTAGCGTGCGCGAGAGTGCGTTGGTAGCACGCTAAGGGGAGGATAGCGCACGCTACCTGGTAGTTCAGGGCAGTCCAGGAGCTACTGGACTGGGGCTGAAGTTCTCGTTAGCGCACGCTAACACTTGGGGTTAGCGCACGCTAACAGTGTATTTTTGGTCAGGAGTTTCGTTTGGTGCCGTGATAGCGCACGCTAACCTTAATGATTAGCGCACGCTAATTGTGTCGATATAAATCTTGGACACGATCTAAGTTGCATTTTTCTTCATTTCTTCTTCTTCCTCCATGAGTTTGAGACGTAGCGACTAGGGTTCGCATCTGGGCTGATTTTTCTGCCATCCAAAGGTGTTTTGGAGTATCCTAGATGATTTTTAACATCATCTAATCCATTGTTCTTCGCCGAATCTAGGTATTTTCTTGAATCCCTAGAGTTGACTTTTTGGAGTTTTGTTCTTGATATCGTTTTCCATCCAGTTTTGATAAACCGATTGTTGTTTTAACGATGTTGTTAAACATATCCTAAGGGTTGTATATCACTGTCGTGATTTTGAGCGATTTGATGCGTGTGATATGATGTGTTTAAGTGAATGTTGATACGTGCGAATTTTGGGCATTTTGGCCTATTGTACTTCTGAAAAACTTTGAGTATCTTAGAAAACAAACCTCGAGACGTACTTTTAAAATGAATTATTTTCTCACAGTGCTCTCAAGATGCCTACTAGTGGCACGCTATGTTTCAAAATTATTCTACTTTGAGGATCAAAATATTTTGAGATATTTCTAATGATTTAGAAACGCATTCGCTTAGACCCGAAGGTCAAATATAGCTGAAAAGTTTTAATTTAACGAAAGGTGTCTTCATTTTTTTATCAAACGCAAGATGATTTTTTTTAAAGTCTCGATGACGATGTTTGTACTACTTTTTGATATATGATACTCAAGATCAACTGGTGCTTGCAAATTATTTTCAAAAGGTGGTTTTCATTTTCAAAACCTATCATTCTTATTTGCGGTCCGGGAATATATGTGTGATGTTCGTACTCTCGTTAGGGTGTTAACCCCCGAGTTGTGGTTGAATTGGTGGTGTGAGCGTTGAGTCGTTCGCCACACAGTTGTCGTGGTAGCCTCTGTGAGGGGTGTGATGTTGGTATTGGATGTTGTCGCCTCGTAGCGATTTATGCGTTATCGCATATATGCGAGCTGTTAGAGCTCGGGTTTGTATGATTGTGTGCATCGGTGATTGTTCTGCGTTGTGTCGGTTGCTTGTTGTATTGTTACCTTGGTTCCGTTGTTGTGAGTTTCGGGGGCGAGGTCAAAGGTAATACCCGTACTATTTTGACTTCTGTATTTTCTCTTTCTCCAGTCTATTGATTCGCTCGTGTTCATTGATACCTTCTGAACTTGTTCTGTACCTTGGATTCATCGTTCGAACGAGCTGTAATCTGATTTTGAGTCGATCTGGTTATCGCTGTGACTTTTCCGAATTCGGTTCGATTCTTGTGAACCTTGCTCGGAAGTAACATCTTTTGGTTCTAATAGTTCTTTATTCGAAGTGGATCGGATTTTGAACTTATGTATTTTCGGCTCTATCGACTCGTTTATGCTCGTTAACATTTCTGAACTTTCCCTATCCCTTGTCTTTGTTGATCGAACGAGGGTGGTATTGTTTCGGAATAACTCATCTGTCGTTGTGGCTTTTCAATCGCTATTCCCTTTCCTGTGGATCTTATGGGAATGCACATCTTGCTGTTCTCACCAGGTCATCCTGGGAGTTGTTGTTTGAATTTTATTATCCTACGTGTTTCGGACATGATTGTTCGATTTTTGTTGTCTCAATCGTTTGTTTGTTCGGTTTTTGTTCTCGTTTCGTGATTGTTGAGCGTTCAGGATCCTTCGTAATTCCCTTAAGTTCGGAAAATTAGTCTCGTTTTCGATCTTCCACCCTTGGGCGGTGGAATTCCGTATTTGTTCAGCGTTGACTCGCGTTTTGGTTGATGAACCGTTGGGTTGGTCAATCGTATTGATTTTCGTTCGTTGAGTTTTGTGATTGTTCGGATAATCGACTCGATTGTATTGTCTGTTTGATGACGCTTGTCACTTGTTGATTTTATTCTGTCTCTATCGGTAGCGTTGTGTTAGTCGCCGTGGAGCGTATTGTCATGCCGTATGTCTCTTTGCGCTTTTTGCAGCGTTTCGCCGTCGGGCGCGAGTTTTCGGTTTTTGTGTATCTCGTTGAGTTTTCCTGGCAGGGGATATTGCTTCTCCCTACTTATTTTAAATTTCGGGACGAAACTTCTTTTAAGGAGGGTAGAATGTAATACCCGTAATTTTGATTTTCCGGTAATTTCTTTTTTTCGACCGAAGTCCGTTTTGACGACTAACTCATGACCGCTTCGTCATTCTGGGAATGATTAATTCTACACTTTTTGCCATCCGAGTTCGTTTCGGTATTGTTTTGTTGAGTTCCGTGCTTTTTAGCGACTTTTCCGCACTTGAGTTCGATTCTTGCGAATCTCGTCCGAAACTGCTGTTTCGAGTTTCCCATAAGTCCGTTTAACTTGGTTAGACGTGTTGTGAACTTCGGTTTGGTTATTCGATCACGTATCGTGATTTCCGGGCGTTTTGGGCCATTTTATAATTTACCCAAAGTTACGGGTATCCATATCTGTATTTGTCGTCTTGACCCTTTTCTTGGTCGCGTATGATTAATTATTGCATTACGTTTTCATCTCGAGTCGTTGATGTCGTCCGCGAACTTTTCGTCGTGTTCGTTCCGTGCGTTTTCAGAAATCGAGGCGTCGGGTCGTGGCGGCTGAGCAGCTGGCCGGACCGGTGCGGCACTGTCGGAAATCGGCACCGCCGAGCAGCACGGCAGAACCGCGTAGCGCACGCTCTGGCCGGAGCCCGGCTGCGCGCTAGCTCGGAGTGTAGCGCCACGTCGAAGTCGACCAGCGCACGCCATCGGGCCCGGGCGGAGGATTCGAGGTTACGGACTCGGGTAGGATCGGCGGGTAGCGCACGCTCGCTTGGTCGTGGCGCACGCTAATCGAGGGTAGCGCCGCGTCGGCCGACTAGCGTGCGTTACGGATGAGTTTGTTAGTCCAGTGGCCCGGATGGGCCAGTCGGCTAGCGCGCAGCTTCCGGTAGCGCACGCTAGCGGGAGTCGGCGGACGAGTCATGGTCGGCGGGGTGGTCGGTGGTGCCGGGTCATGCGGACCATGGCCGAGAGTGCTCGGCGTCTTGGCCGATAGCGCACGCTAGTCCGGAAGGCTAGCGCACGCTAGTTCCGCCTCAAGATATATATGAGACAATGACTTTTTCATTCATTTTTCATTTCCTTTCTCTTCGGTCCGCGGCTGGGGTTTTGGAGGAGACGAAACCATGCTGTTAGACAACAAATCCATGAAGTTCTTGAGGTTATAACGTTGATCAATCATCCTATAACATCCTTCGATCCAGCGAATCAAGGTTAGATCTTTAGAACACTACTTTTGGGGAGATTTGGGGGTTTTCGCGTTTTTGTCCGATTCGTTCCGTTTTGTCGATTAATTCATGATGAATATGATTAATCTTGTTGGTATTCTTAGTTTCCCTACGGATTCATGGTATATTTCGTGATTTTTACGGAATCGAGAGGGTTTGGTTGTGGTCCGCCCTCGTTGTTGTTTACATACGAATATACATGAATCGTAGGCGGGTTTTCGGGTGTATTTCAATTCCATATTCATTTAGAAATGGTTGTGATTGTATTCTTCGAATCGTTAGGTTCGGTTTCATTGGTTCCTAGCGTTCGTCGGTGACTTTCCTTTCCGTTCGTTGCGTCGTCAATAATTCAAGGCAAGTATTTTTGGAAACCTTTATGCTTAACGTGGAATGGTAATGTATTTTGTGTGTGATTTGCTCACCTCGTGTTGGTCCGACGGGATCAAGGAGGGAATCCAAAGGTTTGCGTCCCGGATTCATGAGTTTGTTTAGCTAGCCAGTGCGGAGGGTCCTTAGAGGCCTCGTGCGGGAATTTATGATATGACTCTATTCCCAAGGCGATGCATGTGCGTGTTTTGCTTTATAATATAGCCAGTGCGGGAGGGTCCTTAGAGGCCTCGTGCGGGAATTTATGATATGACTCTGTTCCCAAGGCAAATTGTTTGACTGTTTATTTCCGGAAAAGACATGTCTGGTTTTGACTTTTGAAATTGATATTGGTGCATGTACTATGAAATGTGTAAGCGATTGGTTTGCCTTGAATACTTGTACTAGCGTAATTGCTAACCCCTTTGGGGGACCCGTTGTCGGGGAAATTCTTGTTATGGATTTCAGGTTATGTTCAATGCAGACGAGCGGCGCTGGATGGTACGAGGATGTCGGCCAAGGTTGTTGACATGTGCAATTGAGTCTTGTTATTTCCTGCTGTCTCTTTTGATGTGGATGTTTTCCAAATCAGAACTTATAGATTGTCTTTCGCGAAGATTTAGGCTTTTCCTTTCGGATTGTGTTTGGACTTCGTTGGAGTTACTGTATTTGTCGGTTGATGTTTATTATGCCGGTTGTACCGGACGTGTTGTTTTATGTTCTTGTTGTTAACAATTGTTTCCTTGCTAACCGAGACGGTTAGTCGAGAGGTGTTTTCTTGTGTTAGCCTGATGGATCCCATGTAGGGATCCACGGCGCTGTAATACATCTCGAATATCTTGGGGGTATTACAACTTGGATCTTCTCAGTGGCTAGTGGGCTTAAGCCACCTCATTTTATCTTATCTGTTTATTTTGTTGGGATGATTTTGAAATGAGTTTGAAGTGCATTTATTAGTCGTGAACTATTACAATAGCTCAGCGTCAAACTACTACATTAATTCACTCTATCTTTACATTATTTATATACTCCCTCCATTTTTCTTTAGATATTGTTTGACTTTTTGACACATATTTTTAGGTGCTTTGACCGTATAGTTAAAATTATTATCTTTAAATAATTTTTTTGTGAATTAAAATTTAGATTGTATATTTTTATTCAAAAAAATAAAATTTAAAAAATGATAAATTTAACTACCCGATCAAAGCACCTAAAAATGTGTGTCAAAAAGTCAAACGACATCTAAAGAAAAATGGAGGGAGTACTAACTTTTAAGTATATTTTATTCTATTAATACAAAAAAGTAATATTTTCACATGTAATATATTGAATTTGTCTCAAAAAATATTTTTAAAATATTATTTCATAATTTTTGTTAGTATATAATTAAAATTATAATTTTTAAAATTATATACAGAACTATACGAACGGAGAAAAGTCAAATATTGCATTAAAAAATGAATATGTTCTTTTGTGCTTTTACAGAAAATGCTGATGATGATGATGAGGCCCATGAGATGTAGAGAACACTTGCCATTCTTATTGGACTTATTGCTTGTGTTGGTGTGCTTGTTGTCCTCCTCTCTTTCTTAAGTAAACTTTCTGATCATGTTTCTTAATTTCTTTCTTTATTATTTTATTTTCTTGGTAATAAAGTGTTATACTGCATTTACATAACACTTTTTGTAAAGTTGTGAAAAAGTAAAAAAGGAAAAAATCAAAGTATTGATTCTTTTGTAATTTAACTGCAGGTGGTAAATAATCAAGGAACATTGAAACGACACTGTTAATAAAATGTAATATCATATGGTAAAATTTATCTTCTTTGGATTCTCTTTTAATAAAGAAAAAGGAGGAAGCATGGAATACGTTCTAGGGGTATTTAAAAATATCCGATATCCGATATCCGATCCGAAATATCTGAAAACCCGAAGTTTTGGATATTCGAAAATTCGGATATTCAAAAATTCGGATATCCGGAAATTCGGATTCGAATATCGGATAGTACATTTCAGAAAAATCGGATATTCGGATATCCGAAAAATTCTAATTTTTTTTTTTATATTTTAAATAATAGAAGGTATTCGGATATTCAGATATCCGATATTCATATCCAAATTTTTTTTCGGATATTCGTATATCCGATATCTGAATCCGAATATTTTTTTCGAATATAAGGATATGCGAATATGATTCATATTTTTTTCCGGATATTCGGATATCCGATATCCGTATCCGAAATTTTGAATATCCGAAAATTGGATATCCGAAATTTCGGATGCGAATATCGAATATCAAACTCTACTATCCGAATTTTCGGATATCCGAAATTCCGGATATCCAATTTTGAACACCCCTAATACGCTCATGTAGCAGTTTGCATGAAGGACTAAATTTACCTTTTGATACTTTAGAAATTAGGGTATATATTATTTTAGGCTCTGTTCTTTTGGGCAATTTCGATTCGATTGATTCATTGATTACTTTGATTCGATTCGATTCACTTCAGCAAATTATTTTTATTATTGATATTAATTATCAAGAATAATATATATATATATATAATTTTTTATCAAGAATAATTATTGTTGTATATATTGTTATATAATATTAATTATTATTAATATTAATATTATCAACAATACTATATACAAATTTTTATTATTGATCTCATTATTTTAATTTATTGGTAATTGTTGTATTGTTTTTGGTTGTTGTTGTAATCTAATAATTATTATTTAATATTAGTCTAATAATTTATCGGTCGTAGTATTATTATTGATAATCGAAGCTATAACTTTTATTATCATTGTTGTATATATATTATTATCTAATATTATTAAAAATATAATGAGAAGAGAGTCAACCATTATTAATATAAAATGTAGCATGGAATAAAATATTTAGACAACTACCTTACGAATTTTTTTAAAAATAATTGTTTATTACTACTACAATCTATTTTTCTTGCATTTCATCATTGACGCTATTAGATCCCCAAATTTTGTAATGCAATACTTTGCCGCACGACGGACATGATATTCTTTCGATCTGCATCAAACATTTGAGAATCTATTGTTCCACGAACATTCGCCTCATATTGTATAATTGGTATCCCAAGCTCGTACATTCGTATAATGTTATGAAGTGTGAAACAGGAAACAATAACAGACATTTTGATACTTTTCGGACATTTGAGGCATATATTTTAGCACCTTCCATCTTTTCTTCAACTAACCAAAAGTCATTTCCACTTTCATTCTCAATGATGAATGTCGATGATTGAAACATTCCGAAATGCCCACAGGTGGTGCATGCTTATATTCTGGCAAGTGGCATCTGACTCCTACATCGCTAATAGGAGACATATATTCAAGAGTGTTTCGATATCCCGAGTCCACCAAATAATATTTTCCTACAAATAGTCACTACTATATACATCAAACTGTATATGTAAATATATATGGAAGTTAAAGAATAAAATTGTACCTTGAGGTGGTGCGGAAAAATATATTTTGAATCTATTAAATAATCCCGCCATACTGTAATATCATGTGCACTTCCTTGTCATCCCACGATAATAAATGTAAAAATTCATAATAATAATAATTATTATTTTTTTATTAAGAATTATTATTCATAATTATTATTATTATTATTTTTTAAATGAAGTTAAATTAAAAAATATTATAAATAATTATTATTATAATTTTTCCAAATGAATTAAATTAAAAACATTATTATTATTATTATTATTATTATTTTAAATGAATTAAATTTAAAAATTTTATACATAATTACTATTATTATTATTATTATTATTTTAAATGAATCAAATTTAAAAATATTATACATATAATTAATTTTTTTGTGATATAAATAATTTCAGTTCATTTCAGTTTAGTTCAACACAATTCAGTTCAGTTCAGTTCAGCAAAATTCAGTTCAGTTCAGTTCAGTTCAGCAAATTTCAGCTCAAAAGAATAGAGCCTTAATCAAATTGTTCTTGTTGTTTGTTGATTCTTTAGTCTATACTCGCAAGCGTACGATTTGTTCGATGTAGAAATGCGGTGCAAGGTCGATTCCACAGGGAGGACTATGATAGGGAAGTAAAATTATTCCTATCGTTTTGAACCAAATTAAATTAAATCTAACATAGTCTCAAATAATTTGATATTGGAATGTTATAATAATTGCATTAAATAACTAGTAATTTTTAAGTAGATTTTAGATAAATTGATTTTAAATAATTTACTAGGGTTTAGAATCCACCAATGTCTATTTATTATTTAATTTATATTTTAATTCTAAGAAATTCAGGGAACAGATTCTGAAATAAATCTCACTATTACCCTATAGATTTGACAATAAGTACAAAATTATAATTCAAATATAGATTTTCCTTCGCTTGAAAAATGTAATTTCTAAGCATTATATGTATCCAATTTAATGGAAAACAAATAATTAAAGAAATTAACTAATATCAATAATCACAAAGCAAGGGGCAATTTATAACTATAAAAAATACGTGATATAATTGATGAAATAATATTCCCCTATTGAAGCGAAAATCATAATCATTAAAAACATTTATTTGGAATTATTATATAAATATTAATAATAATATAGACATGGTTTCATCATAACCCCAGTAAAAAAAAATTACTCATTCATAATAACAACACAAATAAATAAATATTCCATAATATTATTACTCAAATATAATTTTATTACATAATATTTTTATTTCTCTCTCTTACAATAATATCTCTCTATTTTTTCTCTTTTTTTTTTCTCTTCCCAAAATCACTACACCTTCCTCCCCTATTTATACTACTACAAAATTAATAAAATAATAATTTTTAAAATTTTAAAATCCCACCCTCAATTATTTCACGGCTGTTAAGGGGTGCTGATGTCATGGATGACATCAGCACAGAGTTGAATTTCTGGTCCAATCGGGTGTTCACACGTGGCACAATATTGTCCGTCTATTTAATTGTCCTTCGAACGGTCATAACTTCTTCATACGAACTCGGATTCGGATGATTTTTTTTAAAACAATCATCTCGACGAGATGAATAAAATGAGACCAGTCGTGAATATATTTGAATTTTGTAAAAATATCGCCCTTGAACCAATTGATCTGTCTTGTACCGGTTGGTTAACCTGCAGATATAATTTAATTCCAATTAATTATCCAAAAATGACACAAAATTATAGAAAATTCTAACAAAATGAAATAATATAAATATACGGTAAAACGAATAAATTATCACACAACACACAATTATATATATAAAATACTAATAAAAATATTACTCAAAATATACTAAACAAATTCCCCCATACTTATCTTTGCACGTCCTCGGAAAATCTTATACCCTAGTTATAATACTCATATGCTGAAAAAAGTCATGACAAAACCAATATCACGAGAGAACAAGTGATCATGACCCAAGTGAGATCAGAGAAAAATAGGATGCCGCACCAAATTCTAACAACTTCATTGAGAATCGAATGCAAAAAGATTCAATACCCTCACGGTGGATATCACTCTTCACTCAAGTGTATATACGGGATATTCGAGAAGAGTTCACTCATATCAAAGCATAATGTGTCATTACCATATGCTTGGTCAAAAATCAAATCTCCACTACTTAAAAATAAACTCATGCATAGATCAAAAGGTCTTTCTTTTGGTTGTAACGTGACTTTGGGTATGGGTAGGATAAAGGAAAAATTATGAGGTTTGTTAGCCAAGATCAATTGTGAATTTAGATGCATAACAAACCCTACAAATAACAATCAACACCCCCCTTCTGTAATGAAAACTCTCAAACCATCATCCCCAAGTTATTCTGTACATGGTAATTGAATATTCATCGGGTAAGGTCATACTCTTGTGTAAGAAAAAATATGCAATGGATCTTCTGGAAGGAATTATGTATCACTCAAGGGATAGTTCAAGTGCTATTTTATGTATATATAGTGATAATTTTTGCACTTGACCTCCCGCTTTTTTTTCTTTCAGGCCGTTTTTTTAAAAAAAATTTTTTGGCCTTTATTTATATTTTTTTATTGGGTTCAATACTCCAATGTACTTCACACCCTTTCACTTTCAACAAAAGATCTTAATCTCCACAATACTCTTATGAACATCGATCCCTATTTGTCACACATCTAGTTCACAATTAAATCCTTGACTAGAGGGTGCAAATGGATGAGTCATCAACAAGAATGGATAATGGCTAAAGTAATGTGCTTGATCAAAGAAATAGGCTCAGGCTCAATGGGGCTTCTAAGGATAAAATATAATGGGTGGGAAAATATAAGCCAACAAGGGGTTAATCCTAATTGCCTTTATCATCTTAATGCAAGAGTTTCTGAATGTAGTCTCGAAATGTATAAATGAGCAAGTTCTAGAATGAACACAATATGTTTGACCACACAGCAAAAAATATAGACCGTATATATAAGGATTGCTCTAAGGCTCAAAACTCACAAAAAGGGTGTTGTGTACTGAATCCCATACATCTTCATCCAAATCCATTATCAAAACCAGTGAAACATCCCAAAAATGATTTTTTCACTAACGTTTTCTCAAGAAAATGGTGCCGGGATTTTCAACCTCTTTTTTTTTTATTTCATATATATATATATAGATATACACCTTACCCCACACTTAATGATAAACAATATCCATATTGTGTAAAAAGAACAATGGAGTAAGGGTTTAAATAAGGCTTCCCTGTTTATGAAAGACGACGCTTCGCTCAAGCCTTTTTTTTTGGACCTGCAAGAAATAAGTATGGCAAAACAACAAAAGAAAATATATACCCGGAAGTATAACACAAACAACCTAGATGCGCTTCAAGAGAGTCTGAAGAGTCGCCTTACGCTGCCATCAATGCTTTTATTAAAAACAAATGAAAAAAAAGTACAGTAATAGAAATAACAATATATAAATCGTGGATAGATGCGCGTCAAGAGAGTCCGAAGAGAAACTCCTTAATCTGCCATCATCTTCACGATTTTTACACCGCTAAAAAGTAAAAACAACAAGAGGAATGAAGTGGGATATCAGAGGGAAAGGAATATATCAATTTTACATTTCCGCACAGTGAAATCTTCCATCCAAACAATATTAGCTAAATGCAATAAGTTTTTTGATCAGCTCTTCTGGTGGTGTTGCAACAACTATGATTCGTTTAGCACGCTCAGAAATAAAACCTTTTTCAGAAGAGTAGTTGATGAAAGATAGTAAACCATCGAAGAAACCATTGAAATTTAGCAGACCTATTAGTTTCATATGAACATTTAGCTGGGCTCTAGTAACCACATGAAAAAGTTCCTCAAGAGTGCCAAAACCACCGGGAAGGGTGATAAAGGCATCAACATTATTTGTCATGTGAGTTATGCGGTCTTGCATATTCACAGCTCTGAACTCATCTCCAATGATTGCTCCAGTGATTTTACTTTCAGCCAGAGGTTTTGGAATGATTCCCAACACTTTACTCCTTCCATATAGGCAGAAGCAGCAGCACGTCCCATTAATCCTAGACTTCCTCCTCCGTAAACTACATGATTGCATTTTTCTCCTAAAGTACAACCCAAGTTATGGACTGCTTCAATAAAGCAAGCCTCTTTCCCATGACTAGCTCCACCAAAAATGCAGATGGAGTTAAATCTTTTTGTGGAAGATGATGATTCCATTTTTGAAAAGAAAATTACTTAGAGAGAAAATGAAAAGAATACAAGTTTGAGGGATGCAGAAAAGAAACAACTGCAATGTTTATTTATAGATGCAAAATAAAGTAAAAAGATTTATCAAATCTGTGACCGCGTTAATTGCGCTTCAACTACTCAATAGAATAATGAATACATTTATTGCTTGTCACATTTTTTATTCAGAAAATAAAAAAAAACGACAACAAGTAAAGATACTCACGTGTATGTACAGTAGTTGTGATTGTGGCTCACACCTTCCTCTGATTTTACGTTCAAAAACGGCTTAAACGCCTTCTATGAGTCGGGGAGAAGCTTCCCATCCAATTTTCTTACAAATTCGCAAACATGGTCTTTTAACATTAGATTCCCAAGACGTTGTTCATATTCTGGTTTGAATTTATTCCACAAACATCGAATTCCATAATGTACGAGTCCATTAGGATGCGTGTCAAGAGAAATTTCGATATCATCTAAATTCTCCTTATTCAGACCATCCTTGATGAACTGAATTTTATCTTCTCTGTTTGTGGAAGGAATTCCAAAAGATCGGCATCTTGAATCACAGTTCCACCTGGCACATTTGTAGCAAACGACCATTTTCTTTGCTCGTCGTTTCTTGGCATATGAACCTTTTCCAAGCCCTGGTAAAAATATAGTTGGTATTTCCGTGAATTCACCCGCTATTCTCACTTTGGCTTCAATAATGAATCGAATATCAAAAGGTATGCCGTTATTCATAAGCAACCTCATCCTTTCAAGTCTGGCTTGGTAAAGTTTCAAAATGACTTTTTTGCTAAGGGGAATCTTTTTTCAATTGTTTTCAAAGTTTGTTCCACAATTAAAAAATAAAATAAAAAAAAAATATCTACAAAATCAGTTGTTGTGGGAAACTGAAAAATACGACTTTACTAGCCACGGAGTACCGTTATCCGCCACTTGACCGGACAAACACAATGGAGTATTAGTTCACAATATCGGTGTCCTTAAGAAGAACCTCTTCTACCTCAAAAGATTTTAATTCTAAGTATGGTTTTAACCGTTGACCATTTACTTTGAAAATATTGCCATTTTTTGGATTTTCAATTTCTACAGCTCCGTGAGGATAGACCGCACGAATAATAAATAGACCAGACCATCGTGAACGCAACTTGCCTGGAAATAATAATAAACGATAGTTAAAAAGGAGGACTTTTTGACCAGGAGAAAAAGTTTTTCTCAAGATGTGTTTATCATGAAAAAATTTCATTTTGTCCTTATATTTCCTTGCACAATCGTAAGCATCATTTCTGATTTCTTCCAATTCATTTAGTTGAAGTTTTCTATGAATTCCAGCCAAGTCTAATGAAAAATTTAATCGTTTTATGGCCCAGTATGCTCTATGTTCCAATTCAACAGGCAAATGACATAGTTTTCCAAAGACAAGCCTAAATGGAGACATTCCGATGGGAGTTTTAAAAGCAGTACGGTAAGCAATGCATCATTCAATCGCAAAGACCAATCTTTCCTTGTAGGATTAACAGTTTTTTCAAGAATATGTTTGATTTCTCTGTTTGAAATTTCAACTTGTCCACTTGTTTGAGGGTGATAAGGAGTAGCAACTTTATGTGTAACACCATATTTTTTAAATAAATGATTCAAGAATTTATTACAAAAATGTTTTCATCCATCACTTATAATTGCTCGTGGTGTTCCAAATCTGGAAAAATTATTTTCTTTCAAAAATTTTACCATGAGTTTGTGGTCATTTGTTTTGCAAGCAATTGTTTCTACCCAGTTTGAAACATAATCGACGGCCACAAGGATGTAAAGATTGCCAAAAGAAATTGGAAAAGGTCCCATAAAATCTATGCCCCAAATATTAAATATTTCAATAATTAAAATTGGGTTTAATGGCATCATATTTCTTTTAGAAATTCGACCTAATCTTTGACATCTATCATATGTGCTGCAATATGAATGTGTATCTTTGAAAAGTATTGGCCAATAAAAACCACATTGCAGAATTTTAGCAGTTGTTTTCTATGAACTAAAATAACCTCCACATGCATGATCATGACAAAAGGAAATGATATTTTGTTGTTCATGTTCTGGCACACATCTCCTAATGATTTGATCAGGACAATATTTGAACAAATATGGATCATCCCAAAAGAATTTTTTTTACTTCGTTTAAAATTTTTGTTTTATCTTGGTTATTCCAATGAGATGACATGTTACCAGTGACAAGATAATTGACAATGTCTGCATACCAAGGTATTTGAGAAACAGACATGAGATGTTCATCAGGGAAAATTTCATTAATGGGAGGTTCGTTATCAGTAAAATTCACGATTAGCCTAGACAAATGATCATCAACAACATTTTCAGAACCTTTTTTATCTCGAATTTCTAAGTCAAACTCTTGTAACAATAGAATCCAACAAATCAAGCGAGGTTTAGCATCTTTCTTAAAAAGAAGATATTTTAATGCAGCATGGTCAGAGTAAATTATGACTTTCGAACCAATCAAGTAAGGTTGAAATTTGTCTAAGGCAAAAATGACTGCAAGCAATTCTTTTTCAGTTGTAGAATAATTTAATTGGGTATCATTTAGAGTTCTACTTGCATAATATATTACAGTTGGCAATTTATTTTCTCTTTGACCCAATACTACACAGACGGTATAGTCGGATGCATCACACATTATTTCAAAAGGAAGATTCCAGTTTGGAGATTTGATGATAGGTGCAGAGCTCAACATAGATTTGAGTGTCTTAAAAGCTTTTAGACAATGATCATCAAATACAAAAGGCGTGTCTTTTGAAAGTAAATTACATAATGGCCTTGAGATTTTGCTAAAATCTTTGATGAATCGACGGTAAAAACCAACATGGCCTAAGAATGACCGAATTTCTTTAATCGTTCGTGGGGGTGGAAGGCTGGATATTAAATCAACTTTAGATTTGTCCACCTCAATTCCTTTTTCAGAAATCACATGTTGTAACAGCCCGAAAACGGCGGGTAATACAGTGCCGTGGACCCCCACTGGGACCCACCAGACGATAGCACGATATGAACCTATATCCCGACAACGTGGTACCGTACCACAATATTAATCAAAACCCCGATGTGGAGTATAAATTATACGTGTCTTAATTAGGGCAATAGTACACAGGATCCAAATTCGGTATAGACCATGTGAAGATGGACAATACCTTACAAATTATAATACAATCATCCGACACAAAATACAAATGAAAATTACAATAAGACTTAACCGAACATAAAACGACTCGGGCTCCCCGAATTAGCATCCTTCAAAACCCTCCGTCACCACCGTGCTCTTCCTGTGCCTTGCCCTTTCCTCGCCCTGAAATACAAGTATTTCGCCCAAACCACAGGGTCAGCTATACATGATAATAATTCTCATGACATTATACAATTCATATATATACGGATCTCAAAGAAACAACCGACTACTGAATATACCCCACATGCGTATAAACAGTCAGTACCAACTGTCGAACATATCCAAATATACTAACAACCATATAATATGGCTCAAGACGGACGTCACAGTACGCCCGATCCGGAAAATGTGTCCGTGCACATGTCCACCTCGTATACGGAATCCAGAATATACGTGGGACGATGTACCTAATTAGCCTCACGAACTACGTCTCGTGTGCACGATCTAAATGCGGAAACATCCACGCATGATCATCAAGTGCCCGGCTAAAAATCCTACACATAACCAATCGGCACGCATATATGACTCCAGATATGTCACGATACAACATGACAACGAAACTCAACGAATTACACCTTTACCAAGGAATCGAACAACTCACTGAAGTGTCAACAAAGATCATCAGAACCAACGGTAACAAGAACGGTAAAGTCGGGTATATCATCCCAACACAATGATAATACGATCAAGGGCATCACCATATCACAAATCATAGATTCTCAGAACATTTCATATACACGAAACGCATAATAATCACAAGAATTCAACCATCATTATAACCAAGCAAGATAACTTGCCTCAATTCCGTAGATGAATAATCCTTCTTTGAATGATCGACCGAACGGTATCCTCGTCTAACAATATTCACGTGAACAAGCAACCTTGATTGAAACGTAATTCATTCAACAACACATTCGTACGATAATAGTATTATTACATAGAAACAATATTCATAAGTTTACTTGAATAGTTCAATTATTATATTGAACATTCTAATGTTCCAATTACGAATCATCATATAACATGTTTATTAGGTTCATTCACAAATTCTAGCATTAATGTCAAGTATTTGAAGTCCAGAATATTACCAATGTAACATTGTGAAAACATCATTTCAAATCATCGGTACTTCGGATTATGATATAAGTTTGTGTTTAATTACATTCTTCATTATCTTACCAACGATTACATTAAACCGGTCCAGAAATGAAATCGTAAGTTTAAGTTTTTAACAAACTAAGAACGTCATCCTATTATACGTCTCCTAATACACACGGATTAGTGTAATTGAGTTCGGCTACCCATTTTACCGCATTAGTAACACCATAATCGCTATAATCATCCTAAGAGCATTATCAACATATTAATGTAGTGATTAACACCTCTTTAAGTTATCAACGAAATCGATTAACTTGAACACATGAATATTACGACTGTATTCTATCGAAATCCTTTGTTTTACTTTGAAGAAGTTATCAAAAACCTAGTATATTGTTTGGATGTCCGGAACTCTAAACATAACATCACTCAATCTTGTAATAATTATTTTCAGGGGATTAACATAATCCTTTAAACAATTCATTACATCAATTTATTGATTCATCACCAAGATATCGATTTTAGAGGGCCAAAAATATGGTTTCATGTTACCTTTCAAGGATCAATTGAATGTTCAAGGCAAGGATAGTATTTCACACCTCTAGTCATCAAGGATTCCATTACTTACATGTTTTTGGTGTCAAGATTAAAATCAACTTCCTATTATTATGTTATTAATCAGGTTTTATCTATCTTTATCAACACAACCCTATTATGAAGTTATCATACATCAACAAGTAATACCAACACCCCTAATGTTGTTCTTCACTAAGTTTGAGCATGATTCAAATAATTGATCATGTTTATACTAGATTAAACTAACATTATGTGAAGTGTTTATATACTAACATCATCATAAGCATAGATTTAATATGAGTTAAAGAAAAACCAACCTCAAAATGGAGAACAACACCAACACTTCCAAGAAGACACTTCAAACTCTTAATCTCCAAGTCACAAACCAAGTGCTGAAGCTCCAACACAATATAGAAGGGATAGAATGAAAGGCAAGTCATATTTTTATAACCTGAACTCAGCATTACGTACGTTAATGAGAGGGGTTAACGTGCGTTAAAGCCCTTACGTACATAATCTCATGAACATTACGTACGTAATCGATTTATCAGATCTTTCTGACTTGAAATACACAAGTCGTTACGTACGTAAATATATAACTATTACGTACGTAATAGCCGTTGACTTGGCTGTCGCGATCGACTCCCGACCACCTACCCACGTTCGGTCCCACCCGCCGAAAGGCGGGCTGCTGATGGATACCCCACATTACGTACGTTAACATATAAATGTTACGTACATAGCGTACGTAAAGAAGATATGTTTACGTACGTTAAGTTCTATAACAAGCAAAAAAATGGAATTCTCTCAAAATCACCCAACAATTACTATAGTATGAATGACCATTATTCCAACTTAACATAATTCATCAATATACTTGCTACAACAATACATATATGGTGCGACAATACTTGCTTTAAATCAGAAAATACCATAGTAAAGGCCAGGGTATTACATACTCCCCCCTTAAAAGGAGTTTCGTCCCCGAAACTAAGGGGTAAACATATCGGGGTATCTCTCTCGCATACTATCCTCAGTCTCCCATGTAGCTTCCTCGACTCCTTGTCTCGACCACTGAATTTTCAATAAGGGAATCGCCTTATTCCTCAACTGTTTGATTCTCCTTTCGAGTATCCGTATAGGACGCTCCTCATACGAATGGTCATCGGCTATTTCGACCTCGTCGAATTGAATAATGTGACATGGGTCAGCAACATACTTCCTCAACTGAGATACATGGAATACATTGTGAATCCGGCTTAAGGCTGGTGGTAACGCCAAACGATAGGCTAGGTCGCCTACTCGTTCCAGAATCTCAAACAGACCAATGTACCTTGGGCTCAACTTGCCCCTCTTCCCGAATCGGAAAACACCTCAAGTAGGAGATACTTTGACTAGTACATGATCACCAACCTCAAACTCGAGTGGTCGTCGACGATTATCTGCATATGATTTCTGGCGGCTTTGGGCCGTTAAAAGACGACTCTTGATCAGGGTAACCTTCTCGCGGGCTGCTAATAACATCTCAGGCTCCGTACCAATAGATTCAGACAAATCGTCCCAACACAAAGGGGACCTACAACGACGACCATACAATGCCTCATAAGGTGCCATCTTGATCGAGGCGTGCCAGCTGTTATTATATGTGAATTCTACTAACGGTAGTTGGGCTTCCCAGTCGTACTTCCAATCGAGAGCACATGCTCTCAACATATCCTCTAGAGTTTCAATAGTCCTCTCAGACTGACCATCGGTCTGAGGATGAAAAGCCGTACTAAAGTTCAACTGTGTACCCATCGCACAATGAACCGCCTTCCAGAAGTGCGACACAAACCGTCCGTCACGATCTGATACAATACTCTTAGGGGTACCATGTAGTCTCACAATCTCTTTGATGAATAACTGGGCCAATCTCTCAGGGCCCCACGTATCCATAATCTCCAAGAAGTGGGCTAATTTAGTCAGTCGATCCACAATCACCCAAATCGTATTTATGCCTCGACGGCTCGTCGGCAAACTAGTAATAAAATACATCGATATGTCTTCCCACTTCCACTCGGGGATCGGGAGCGGTTTCATCATGCCAGCTGGTCGCTGATGCTCAATCTTGACCTGCTGACAGGTCAAACACCTCGAAATGAATTCGGCAACCTCCCGTTTCATGTTACCCCACCAATAATACGACTTCAAATCTTTATACATTTTGTTTGATCCCGGGTGTATGGAATACGGGGTAGCATGAGCCTCCTTCAGAATAGTATCCTTCAACTCTTCATCTGCTGGTACACATACTCGGTTTTTAAAGCGTATCAGTCCATCCTCGTGAACCACAAATCCAGGGGCCTTCCCCTGATCGATTTCTCCTCGAATTCTGGATAAGAACGGGTCCATCATCTGTTTCGTCCTGACCATATCTTCTAGGGATGATGAAATCTCAAGCGTGCAAAGTTGTCCCTAAATGCGCTGTACCCAGACCTCAATCTCTGGTCTCATGAATTCTAATTGCAACTCCCTCTGGGCGGTCAAACGAGCCAGTATCTGCTCCTGCACTGTCTTACAGCTCAAGGCATCGGCAACCACGTTTGCCTTGCCTGGATGATAAAGGATCTCAATATCATAGTCTTTGATTAGCTCTAACCACCTCCTTTGTCTCATATTCAACTCCTTCTGAGTAAAAATATACTTCAGGCTCTTGTGATCCGTAAAAATCTGGCAGGTAACTCCATATAGATAGTGGCGCCAGATTTTTAAAGCAAATACTATAGCTGCTAACTCCAAATAATGAGTCGGGTAGTTGACCTCGTAAGGACGCAACTGTCTAGATGCATAGGCGATCACTTTCCCGTTCTGCATTAATATGCAGCCAAGGCCCTGTCTCGATGCATCGCTATATACCACGAATCCTTCCGTTCCTTTAGGTAGAACCACAATAGGTTCTTATATTAATCGACTCTTGAGTTCATTAAAACTTTGCTGACATGCTTCCGACCACAAGTACTTCTTATCTTTCCTCAACAGATTAGTCATCGGTTGAGCAATTTTGGAAAAACCTTCCACGAATCGTCTGTAATAGCCTGCTAGACCCAGAAAACTACGAACTTCCTTCACATTCTTTGGAGGTAGACAGTCTCGGATAGCTTCTGTCTTATGTGGGTCCATTCTCACTCCATCTGCTGATATTACATGTCCCAGAAAAATAACTTCAGGCATCCAGAATTCACATTTAGAAAATTTTCCATAGAGTTGTTCTCGCCTTAACGCATCGAGAACCTAGCGGAGGTGACACTAATGCTCCTCATGATCACGAGAGTAGATCAGGATGTCGTCAATAAAAATGACTACAAAACGATCCAGATAATCAATAAAAACCCGATTCATCAATTCCATGAATACTGCCGGTGCATTAGTCAGTCCGAATGGCATGACAACGAACTCATAATGCCCATAGCGAGTGCGAAAAGCTGTCTTCGGAATGTCAGACTCTCGAATCCGCAATTGGTGGTACCCGGATCTTAATTCGATCTTGGAAAATACAGTGGCTCCCTGGAGCTGATCCAATAAATCATCGATACGAGGTAAAGGATACTTGTTCTTTATTGTTACTTTGTTCAGCTCACGATAATCAATACACAAACGTAGCGATCTGTCTTTCTTCCGTACGAATAACACCGGTGCTCCCCAAGGGGACGCACTGGGTTGGACATAGCCTTTTTCAGTTAACTCCTCAAGCTGTCTCTTCAACTCCTGCATCTCAGTCGGGGCCATACGATATGGTGCTTTCGAAAGCAGAGACGTCCCTGGCTCCAACTCGATGGTGAATTCCACCTCTCGCTGTGGGGGTAGTCCTGGAAGCTCTTCTGGAAATACATCTGGATAGTCTCGAACTATCGGAATATCAACCAATTTGACTGGTCAGTTAGTTGTATTGGTCATGTAACACCAATAACCAATGCATCCCTGGTTCAGTAATATCACAGCCTTCATAGCGTTGATGACTCTCCCAGAATGACTGGGATTATCACCCCGAAAAATACATTCGATGCCATCATCAGATGTGACGGTCACCATTCGCTTACGGACGCTAAGCACGGCATCATGAAGATCCATCCAGTCGATACCCAAGATTACATCATCTTTAGGTAAATCAACCACAATCAAATCGGACAACCACTCACGATCGTTCATGCAAATCGGACAATTCTGTACTTCACGATTCCCAATAATTCTTCTACCATCGGGTAGACCAATGACATAAGGTTCACAATCAGTAACATGATCTAGTTGCAAACGACTCAAACAAGAGGCAGATAAAAAGGAGTGTGAAGCACCAATATAAAAAAGAACACAAACGGGCTGAGAATGGATCTCGAGAGTACCTGCAATCATGCTGGCTTCGGGATCGTCGGCTTTCTTCATCTCGTAGACTCTGGGTTTTGCAACTCCGGTACCAGGTGTACCAGCTTGATTTCCGCGGCCCATCCCTTTGTTTGCCCCGGTAGTCTGGTAAGAAGCGGACGGAGGAGCACGGTCCTAGACAGAAGACTGTACTGGAGCAAGAGATGCTACTGGAGCACGCCCGGGTCCACTCCAGCAATAACGAGAACGATGTCCGCTCTTCCCAAAAGTGTGACAGGCAACGGCCGGCTTCGGACACTTGGAGCTGATATGCCCCTGGTCCCCACAGTTATAACACACGACAGATGAGCTGATTGCCCGAGAGTGCGTTCCGGTCGGCTTCGGCGCCATAGGTGGCCGTTCATAAGGATTTCGTACTAACTGGGGCTTCTTGAATATCCCCCGGTTACTGTCTGCCTGACAATAGTTAACACATCCTCGTCTTTCGACGGATCAGGGTTTAGTAATTCGGACAGTTTGGCCACACGGAGGGGTGCAGGAATAGTAACGATCTAGCATAAGATTCTTGAATTCTTCCCAAGTACTCTCGCCATCAGCAGGCCTCACAGAAAGCCACCAAGTATGGGCACTCTTACTAAGGTAGTAGGCTGCCACAACAACTCGATTTTCCTCTGGGCACTCCACCATCTCGAACAGTTTCTCGAAATGCTCTATCTAGTGTACAATGTCAGTAGGCTCAAATGAGCCTTCAAAAGTCGGAGGTTGCTGTCGTGATATGTCGCTAATAATCCGGCTCACGATCCCGCCATGCACCAGAGGCGGAGGCTGCTGCCCCTGCTGTTGACCAGTAGTATTCCTCTGCATAGCTTCCATTAGCTGACCCATTTGGGTCATCTGGGCCGTCATGCCCTGCATCACAGTGTAAGGATCGACACGTGCATTTTCTCCATTGTGATGTGATTGGTCCCTAGAAGGCGAATCACTGCCTGCGGAACTCTGTTCCACATTCGCGCACCTATTGGCTCGTGGTATCGGGATTCGGCCCCTTCCGCGGCCTCGTCCTCCTCTGCCACGGCCTCTCAGATTCCTTTCCATACTGAAAGAATCAAGTCACAAGTACAGTTTAAGTTATCAATCATAATTCATGCTAAGTTAATAGCAACAAGGAATTTCATATCCAACAAAGCAGTTCGTAATGAATTACTGGCACCGCAGGTGCTATACACTCAATATCATATCAACATCAAGTTGAAACAATTCCAATCACATAATTAATTTAGGTTTTCCTCAAACAGATGAATTTTACCACCTGTTAGCAAGATGCAAAGATCAGTAAAGAGACCAACACGTCATCAACATTATGCCAGTAATCAAATTATGGTTCATGAGAAACATACCGTATTCGACGGGTCACGCGCTTGCACAGGTTACACGTGGCACGAAGGTTTCTTGATGCTATTTCGATTCTACAATGACTCAAAAGAAAACACACTCTCTGATACCATCTTCTGTAACAGCCCGAAAACGGCGGCTAATACAGTGCCGTGGACCCCCACTGGGACCCACCAGGCGATAGCACGATATGAACCTATATCCCGATAATGTGGTACCGTACCACAATATTAATCAAAACCCCGATGTGGAGTATAAATTATACGTGTCTTACTTAGGGCAATAGTACACAGGATCCAAATTCGGTATAGACCATGTGAAGATGGACAATACCTTACAAATTATAATACAATCATCCGACACAAAATACAAATGAAAATTACAATAAGACTTAACTGAACATAAAACGACTCGGGCCCCCCGAATTAGCATCCTTCAAAACCCCCTGTCACCACCGTGCTCTTCCAGTGCCTTGCCCTTTCCTCGCCCTGAAATACAAGTATTTCGCCCAAACCACAGGGTCAGCTATACATGATAATAATTCTCATGACATTATACAATTCATATATATACGGATCTCAAAGAAACAACCGACTACTGAATATACCCCACAGGCGTATAAACAGTCAGTACCAACTGTCGAACATATCCAAATATATGAACGACCATATAATATGGCTCAAGATGGATGTCATAGTACGCCCGATCTAGAAATGTGTCCGTGCACATGTACACCCCGTATACGGAATCCAAAATATACGTGGAACGATGTACCTAATTAGCCCCACGAACTACGTCTCGTGTGCACGATCTAAATGCGGAAACATCCACGCATGATCATCAAGTGCCCCGCTAAAAATCCTACACATAACCAATCGGCACGCAGATATGACTCCAGATATGTCACGATAAAACATGACAACGAAACTCAACGAATTACACCTTTATCAAGGAATCGAACAACTCACTGAAGTTTCAACAAAGCTCATCAGAACCAATGGTAACAAGAATGGTAAAGTCGGGTATATCATCCCAACACAATGATAATACGATCAAGGGCATCACCATATCACGAATCATAGATTCTCAGAATATTTCATACACACGAAACGCATAACAATCACAAGAATTCAACCATCATTATAACCAAGAAAGATAACTTGCCTCAATTCCGTAGATGAATAATCCTTCTTTGAATGATCGACCGAACGGTATCCTCGTCTAACAATATTCATGTGAACAAGCAACCTTGAATGAAACGTAATTCATTCAACAACACATTCGTAATAGTATTATTACATAGAAACAATATTCGTAAGTTTACTTGAATAGTTCAATTATTATATTGAACATTCTAATGTTCCAATTACGAATCATCATATAACATGTTTATTAGGTTCATTCACAAATTCTAGCATTAATGTCAAGTATTTGAAGTCCAGAATATTACCAATGTAACATTGTGAAAACATCATTTCAAATTATCGGAACTTCGGATTATGATATAAGTTTGTGTTTAATTACATTCTTCATTACCTTACCAACAATTACATTAAACCGGTCCAGAAATGAAATCGTAAGTTTAAGTTTTTAACAAACTAAGAACGTCATCCTATTATACGTCTCCTAATACACACGGATTAGTGTAATTGAGTTCGGCTACCCATTTTACCGCATTAGTAACACCATAATCGCTATAATCATCCTAAGAGCATTATCAACATATTAATGTAGTGATTACCACCTCTTTAAGTTATCAACGAAATCGATTAACTTGAACACATGAATATTACGACTGTATTCTATCGAAATCCTTTGTTTTACTTTGAAGAAGTTATCAAAAACCTAGTATATCGTTTGGATGTCCGGAACTCTAAACATAACATCACTCAATCTTGTAATAATTATTTTCAGGGGTTAACATAATCCTTTAAACAATTCATTACATCAATTTATTGATTCATCACCAAGGTATCGATTTTAGAGGGCCAAAAATATGGTTTCCTGTTACCTTTCAAGAATCAATTGAATGTTCAAGGAAAGGGTAGTATTTCACACCTCTAGTCATCAAGGATTCCATTACTTACATGTTTTTGGTGTCAAGGTTAAAATCAACTTCCTATTATTATGTTATTAATCAGGTTTTATCTATCTTTATCAACACAACCCTATTATGAAGTTATCATACATCAACAAGTAATACCAACACCCCTAATGTTGTTCTTCACTAAGTTTGAGCATGATTCAAATAATTGATCATGTTTATACTAGATTAAACTAACATTATGTGAAGTGTTTATATACTAACATCATCATAAGCATAGATTTAATATGAGTTAAAGAAAAGCCAACCTCAAAATGGAGAACAACACCGACACTTCCAAGAACACACTTCAAACTCCTAATATCCAAGTCACAAACCAAGTGCTGAAGCTCCAACACAATATAGAAGGGATAGAAATCTATTTGGCAGGGTGGGGAATCATTTTCTCAGAGGAAGAGTTGAATAGGTCGGGTAGAAAAATGAAAGGCAAGTCATATTTTTATAACCTGAACTCAGCATTACGTACGTTAATGAGAGGGGTTAACGTACGTTAAAGCCCTTACGTACGTAATCTCATGAACATTACGTACATAATCGATTTATCAAATCTTTCTGACTTGAAATACACAAGTCGTTACATACGTAAATATATAACTATTACGTACGTAATAGCCTTTGACTTGGCTGTCGCGATCGACTCCCGACCACCTACCCACGTTCGGTTCCACCCGTCGAAAGGCGGGCTGCTGATGGATACCCCGCATGACGTACGTTAACATATGAATGTTACATATGTAAGGCTACGTACATAGCGTACGTAAAGAAGATAAGTTTACGTACGTTAAGTTCTATAACAAGCAAAAAAAAATGGAATTCTCTCAAAATCACCCAACAATTACTATAGTATGAATGACCATTATTCCAACTTAACATAATTCATCAATATACTTGCTACAACAATACAGATATGGTGCGACAATACTTGGTTTAAATCAGAAAATACCATAGTAAAGGCCAGGGTATTACACATGTCCTAAGACAATTCCTTTTTTAACCATAAAATGACATTTTTTCCAGTTTAGGACAAGATTCTTCTCCTTACACCTAACCAACACTTGGTTTAAGTGGTGTAAACATTCATCAAAGCTAGACCCGAATACAGAAAATCATCCATAAAAATTTCCAAAAACGCTCAACCATGTCAGAGAAAATGCTCATCATACACCGCTGAAAAGTAGCAGGTGCATTACACAGACCAAATGACATTCGCCGGTAATCAAAAATGCCGAAAGGACAGGTAAAAGTGGTTTTTTCTTGATCTTCAGGAGCAATGGGAATTTGGTTATAGCCGGAATATCTATAAAGAAAACAATAATAAGCATGATCGGCTAACCTTTCTAGCATTTGATCAATAAAAGGAAGTGGAAAGTGATCTTTTCTTGTAACAGAGTTTAATTTTCTGTAATCAATACATACTCTCCATCGAGTTTGAATTCTGGTTGGAACAAGTTTATTTTCTTCATTCGTGATTACAGTTATGCCAGATTTCTTTGGAACTATATGAACAGGACTAACCCAAGGGCTGTCAGAAATAGGGTAGATGATCCCTACATCTAAGAGTTTGATTATTTCAGCTCTTACAACTTCTTTCAAATTAGGATTTAGTCTTCTTTGAAATTCTCGAGAAGTTTTCATATTTTTTTCAAGGTGAATTCGATGCATGCATATAGAAGGACTAATACCTTTAATATCAGAGATGGTCCAGCCTATTGCTTCTTTATGTTCTTTAAGAACATTGATTAACTTATCATCTCGTTCTTCATCTAAATCAGATGCTATAATGACTGGCAGGGTTTCTAATGGTCCTAAAAATGCATATTTTAGAGACTCAGGTAATGGATTGAGCTCTATCTTTGAATCTTCAATGGGTACTTCTTTATTCATTTGACTCTCAAGTGGTTCAGTTTTAGCTTTCCATTTATCATTATCCATTAATGGTGTAGACTCTAGTAAAGAATTTACTTCATTAATTGAACTGTCGATGTCAAAATCTGAGCCAAAATGAGCAAGACAACTTTCAAAAAGATCATCATCATCCATTTTTGGAAAGAAATAAGGACTCATACTATCTATCATATTTACCTCACAAACATCATCATAATCATCATGTTGTTGAGAAATGTTAAACATATTTAGTTCAACAGTCATATTTCCAAAAGAAAATTTTATGATGCCATTTCTATAGTTAATTAATGCATTTGAAGTAGCTAAAAATGGCCTTCCTAAAATGACAGGGATTTGATCTTTGGTATTCTCAACAGGTTCAGTGTCTATGACTATAAAATCAACAGGAAAGTAGAATTTATCTACTTGAATCAGAACATCCTCAACGATTCCTCCGAGGTATTTTTATAGATCTATCAGCTAGTTGAAGTATCACAGATGTTGATTTTAGCTCCCCTAATCCAAGTTGTGTATAAACAGAATATGGTAATAAATTCACACTGGCTCCTAAATCAAGCAAGGCTCGTTTAATGATGTGATCTCCAATGACACAAGATATTGTAGGACTACCAGGATCTTTATACTTAACGGGAGTTTTATTTTGGATTATTGAGCTAAAATGTTCTGCTAAAAATGCCTTTCTTGGAACATTTGTTCTTCTTTTTACAGTACAAAGATCTTTCAAGAAAACTTAGAATAAGCAGGCACTTGTTTAATTGCATCAAGGAATGGAATATTTATTCGAACTTGTTTAAATATTTCCATTATATCTTTGTATTGCACACTTTTATCTTTTGGAATAAGTCTTTCAGGAAATGGAGCTTTTGGAACGTAAGGCTTTTCTTTTTCTTTAGAATCTTTTGATTTTGAAACTTGTGGTTCATTTGATTTTTGTTCCGGATCATAGTCAGGCTTTTGTATTTCTTTTCCGCTTCTAAGGGTAGTTATGGACTGAACTTCTGCGTTAGAAGAGTTTACTTCATATTGTCCTTTAGGATTATGGATGGACTTACTTGGAAATTTTCCCTTTTCTCTTTCAGCTAAAGTTGTTGCAAGTTGACCAATTTGTGTTTCAAGCTTAGAAATAGCCTGTGAGTTTGATTGTACAGCTTACTGAGTTGATTGGAACATTTGTTGAGTAGATTGCATGAATTGTTGAAACGTATCTTCCAAAGATGGTTTCTTTGGCACTGTAGAAGGATACTGATAAGTATTTGGAGGATATTGTAACACCCCAAAAGGCGGCTATTACAGTGTCGTGGACCCCACACTGGGACCCACCAGGCGATATCCAAAATAGGTTAAATAAGCATTATCTTTCTGATACCGAACCACAATAATTAGTCACTACTCCGACTAGGAGTTTATTTAATAGTATGGCCAACGGCCTTATGATACACATGATCCGAAAACACAAGTATAAACCATATGGAGATGGAAAATACTTAAATATTTATCTAACCAGACAAAAATTTAAATAAGGCAAAATTAAAGTAATATTACACGGTTTAAAACATAACCGGACAACAATAGACTTGGAGCCCCCGAACTAGTATCCCTCGAACCCTTCTCCGTCAACATGCTCTTCCCGTGCCTTGCCTTTGCCTCGACCTAAAATACAACACAAGTATTTCGCCCATAACACAGGGTCAGATATACATGATAATTAATTCTTCCGACATTATACAATTCACATATATAGATCTCAAGGAAACATCCCGACTATTAATCATACCCCTCAGGCGTATGAACAATCAGTCACAAACCATCGAACACATCCAATCATACATGGACTATGAACGATTAACAATATGGCTCAAGATGGACATCACAGTACGCCCGATCCGGAAATGTGTCCGTGTATATGTCCACCCCGTATACGGAATCCAGAATATACGTGTGACAGTGTACCTAATTAGCCTCACGAACTACGTCTCGTGTGCACAGTCGAATACGGAAACATCCACGTATGACTATATAAGTACCCGACTAAAAATCCTACACAATATCCAATCGGCACGCAGATATGATTCCAGAAATGTCACGATGCAACATGACAATGAATTTCAACGAAATACATATCCGATTAAGGATCAGGAAAAACTCACCAAAGTGATAATAAGGACCACCAAGATCAACGATTCAAAGTGACGGACTTGGGAATGCAAATCCCATGATGAACGATGGAACAACGTCAAAGACAGTATCAAATTTATATAACATTTCACAAACATTTCATACACATGAAATGTATAAACATCACAAGAATCTAAGCATCATTATAACCAAGCAAGATAACTTGCCTCGATACGGAGACGAGAAAATCCTCCCTTGTCGAATCAAACGAACGGTCCTTCGACTAATATTGTTTACTCGAACAATCAACCTGAAACGAAATACATTTTACTCAATAACATATCCGTATATTTAACGATATAAAATTAGTGATACGACACCCTACAATTCTTTTAACTCAATTCATCCTTAAAATCGGTTCGCAAGACAATTACCGAATGTTCGCATGATTCTTTATAACCAAGGATTTATCAAGAACATGTTAAACAACCACTTATGCTGTCCACAACATCTTATGTAGATTAAACTTTCTAAAAACATTACAATGTTAAAAGGTAAAAATCTGCACCACTATGTTCATCATCTCATCTAAATTGAATAGTAAGCTTATAAGAAGGTTTATATTAGTTATGAGATTACACCATATTTATGAAGATTATCAAGTCATCCTTACAAAACTGAAAGATCCATTAATATCATTATGAATTCACTATCTTAAGAACACTACAAGATGATCAAACACATTCTTAGGTTATTAACACATCCGGTTAATTAGAAGTTATTGTTGTTCTCATAACTACACTTATCTTTTCTCAAGGTCCTGCTGGACTGAACATAATGAGGTCATAACTCCTAAGAATTTGAACAAGAGAACATCATCCTACTTCTAACATTGCCAAGTTCTTCCCAAGGTAAGTGAATATCAAACATGGTGTTTATACACTTCATGGTAACAATTACATTGATTAAGTCTAACTATGATGAAGCTAGCTGATTTATCAAGGTCCTACTGAGATGAATTCATCCAGCAAGGTGAGCATGATGATTATAAACATGGTTACTATCATTATAACATTAAGAACTTATCTATTTCAAACCCTCATTTATCATATTCATCAAGAAGTGTGAAGAAGTTTAATTAAAACCATGTTTTACTTGATTAATCTAACTCTAGGTGAAGTGTACTTCATTACTAACATCAACATATGAAAACAATACAGAGAAGAAAGTACACCTACCTCCAGAAACGAAGAACAACTTTCAACACCATAAGAAACACACTTCAAGCTCAAGAACGCCTTCTAACTTCGAATCAATGAGTTCCAAACCAAGTTACAAGACTTGAAACCAAGTTGGAGAAGGTAACTATAGGTCTTAGGAGGTAGGAGAGGGAATAAACGAAGAGAAAATCGGGTTGAGGCTGAAGAGAAATGAAAAATAGGCTGGGTCTATAAATAGACTGCACAACTTTAACGTACGCTATTTAACAATTTTAGCGTACGTTAACGCTACTACGTACGCTAATCTGTAAGAGTTACGTACGTAATCAGCTTACAGTGGCTACTGACTTGAATCCGCAGGCCATTAGCGCACGCTATTTAAAAGGGTGTTACGCACGCTAATAAAAGTTGACTCTGGCCGACACAATAGCTCAGACATCATACACATGCATGCCAATGGACAACAAGTTCACGTGCGGAAGTCAACTGATGTCAGATTCCTTCTTAACGTACGCAACAGACAACGTATTACGTACGTTAAATCACGAGTTTAGCGTATGTTAGTTAAGCTACGTAGCGTACGCTACACCAACAGAAAAAGTTCAAAAATGCAACCCTCCAATTAACATCGAATCATCAAGTATGAAATGAAATAACAATGATATGAAGCTCAAATCTATAATACCTCAACATAATACTAAATGCAACGATCCACGATAATCAAATTATCTGAATATACAACGACAGATAAAATGAAAAATTACAGTCGGATATTACATACTCCTCCACTTAAGAGGAGTTTCGTCCTCGAAACTAAGGGGTAAATAACTCGGGGTATCTCACTCGCATACTATCCTCGGTTTCCCATGTAGCCTCCTCGACTCCATGTCGTGACCACTAAACCTTTAGCAGGGGAATTGTCTTGTTTCTCAACTGTTTGATCCTCCTCTTGAGTATCTGTACAGGACGCTCCTCGTACGAATGATCCTCCGCTAATTCGATCTCATCGAATTGAAGTATATGACTCAGATCAGCAACGTACTTCCTCAACTGGGAGACATGAAACACGTTGTGAATCCGACTTAAAGCCAGTGGCAAAGCCAGTCGATAAGCCAGATCACCTACATGCTCCAACACCTCAAATGGCCCAATGTACCTCAGTCTCAGCTTGCCCTTCTTCCCAAAACGAAAAACACCTCGGGTAGGAGACACTTTCATCAACACATGGTCACCAACCTCGAACTCAAGCAGTCGTCGATGGTGGTCAGCGTAGGTTTTCTGTCGACTTTTCGCCGTTAACAAATGACTCCTAATCAGGGAAATCTTCTCACGGGCTGCTAACAACATATCGGGTTCCATACCCAAAGATTCTGACAGTTCGTCCCAACATAAAAGGGACCTACAACGACGGCCATACAATGCCTCATACGGTGCCATCTGAATCGAAGCGTGCCAACTATTATTATAAGTGAATTCCACCAAAGGTAGCTGGGCTTCCCAATCGTCCTTCCAATCGATAGCACATGCTCTCATGTCCTCTAGAGTTTGGATGGTTCTCTCAGACTGACCATCGGTCTGCGGATGAAAAGCCGTACTGAAATTCAATTGCGTGCCCATCCCACGATGGACTGCCTTCCAGAAGTGTGACACGAACTGCCCGTCACGGTCCGATACAATACTCTTGGGGGTACCATGTAACCCTATAATCTCTTTAATAAATAGCTGGGCTAATCTCTCGGGACCCCATGTGTATTTAATCTCCAAAAATTGGGCTGATTTGGTCAGCCGATCCACAATCACCCAAATCGTGTTCATTCCTCGACGACTCGTCAGCAAGCTAGTGATAAAATCCATCAATATGTACTCCCTTTTCCGATCGGGAATCGGGAGCGGTTTCAGCATTCCTGCGGGTCGCTGGTGCTCAATCTTAACCTGCTGACAGGTTAAACATCTCGAAACGAATTCACGACCTCACGTTTCATATTTCCCCACCAATAATGTTGCTTCAAATCCTTATACATCTTACTAGACCCCGGGTGAATCGAGTACGGGGTAGCATGGGCTTCTCTCATGATAGAGTTCCTCAACTCTTCGTATGGTGGTACACACGCTCGATTCCTGAAGCATATCAATACATCCTCGTGGATCACAAATCCAGGGGCTTTCCCTTGAGTGACTTCATCCCGAACTCGAGATAGGAATGGATCCGTAATCTGCTTCGATCTGATTATATCATCAAGAGATGGAGAAATCTCAAGTGCGCAAAGCTGTCCCTGAACACGCTGTAACCAAACTTCAATCTCTGGCCTCATAAGGTCCAACTGCAATTCCCTCTGAGGTGTCAAGCGGCTAAGCATATGCTCCTGCACTGTCTTACGGCTCAAGGCATCGGCAACCACATTTGCCTTGCCTGGATGATAAAGGATCTCGATATCATAATCTCTGATTAATTCTAGCCACCTTCTATGCCTCATGCTCAACTCCTTCTGAGTAAAAATGTACTTCAGCCTCTTGTGATCCGTAAAAATCTGACAGGTAACTCCATAAAGATAGTGACGCCAGATTTTTAAAGCAAACACCACAGCTGCTAGCTCCAAGTCATGGGTCGGATAGTTAACTTCATAGGGTCGCAATTGCCTCGATGCATAGGCAGTCACTTTTCCTTCTTGCATTAGTACACATCCAAGGCCCTGTCTCGACGCGTCACTATACACCACGAATCCTTCTGTTCCCTTTGGTAGAACCAAAACAGGTGCTGAAATCAATCGACTCTTGAGCTCATCAAAACTTTGCTGACATGACTCTGACCACAAGTACTTCTTATCCTTCCTCAGTAGGTTAGTCATTGGTTGCGCAATTTTGGAAAATCCTTCCACGAACCGTCGGTAGTAACCCGCTAGGCCGAGGAAACTACAAACTTCCTTCACGTTATTCAGAGGTAGCCAATCTCGAATGGCTTCTGTCTTCTGTGGGTCCACTCTCACTCCTTCGGCTAATATCACATGCCCAAGAAAGATAACTTCAGGCATCCAGAATTCATATTTATAAAACTTCCCATAAAGCTGTTCCCGCCTCAACGTATCGAGAACTTGGTGGAGATGATGTTCATGCTCTTCATTGTCACGAGAGTAAATCAGAATGTCGTCAATAAAAACTACTACAAAGCGATCCAGATAGTTAATAAAAACTCGATTCATCAACTCCATGAATACTGTCGGTGCATTAGTCAATTCAAATGGCATCACCACGAACTCATAATGCCCATAGCGAGTACAGAAGGCTGTCTTCGAGATGTCAGACTCTCGAATCCTCAACTGATGATAACCAGATCTCAAGTCGATCTTAGAAAACACAGCAGCTTCCTAAAGTTGATCCAATAAATCATAAATACGAGGCAAATGATATTTGTTCTTGATGGTTACCCTGTTCACCTCACGGTAATCAATACATAAACGCAGAGATCCGTACTTCTTTCGTACAAATAACACTGGTGCTCCCCAAGGGGACGCACTAGGTCGAATATAGCCCTTTTCAGTCAACTCCTCAAGCTGGTTCTTCAACTCCTGCATCTCAGTCGGAGCCATACGATATGGTGCTTTTGAAAGCGGGGACGTACCTGGCTCTAACTCAATAATAAACTCCACGTCACGATGAGGAGGTAAGCCTGAAAACTCGTCTGGAAATACATCTGTGTAGTCTCGGACTACCGGAATGTCGGCCAATTCGACTGGTCGATCTGTTGTTTTGGTCATGTAGCACCAATAACCAATACACCATTGATTAAGCAGTTTCACTGCCTTCATAGCGCTGATGACTCTCCCGGAATGGCTGGGATTATCACCTCGAAAAGTACACTCAAATCCATCATCAGAAGTGACGGTTACCATCCGTTGCGGACACGAAGTATGGCATCATGACGATCCATCCAATCGATACCCAAGATTATATCATCCTTAGGTAAATCGACTACAATTAGATTTGACAATCACTCACGGACGTTCATGCGAATCGAACAGTCCTGGACTTCACGATTCCCAATAGTTCTTCTACCATCGGGTATACCAATCACATAGGGCTCACAATTGATAGCATGGTCTAGAGGCAAACAAATTAAACAAGAAGTAGATATAAAAGAGTGTGAAGCACCGGTATAAAAAATAACTCACACCGGCTGAGAGTGGATCTCGAGTATACCTGCAATCATGCTGGCCTCAGGATCGTCAGCTTTCTTCATTTCGTAGATCCTGGGTTTTGCGGCTCCTGCACCATGTGTACTACTTTGATTCCCACGACCCGTTCCCCTGGTTGCCGCGGTAGTCTAATAAGAAGCGGACGGAGGCACACGGTCCTGGACAACAGACTGATTTGGAGTATGAGATGCTACTGGTTCACGTTCGGGCCCATTTCTGCAAAAACGAGCACGATGCCCATTCTTCCCACAAGTATGGCATGCGACGGCCGACTTCGGGCATTTGGAGCTGACGTGCCCCTGGTCTCCTGTTGCGATATTTCCTACACGCAAGTGCACGTCATCGTTTACAAGTAATAAAGTGATAAGTAGAGTATCGTTCCCACGAGGATTGAATCTCTAACTACCGACGTTTTCGTATTCCAATTTTATTTGAACTATCGAAGTTGGGTTTTTGGGTTAATAACTAAAAGAATTAATAAAAGACTAAACAGAAAACTATAGCTTGAATAAAAGGAATCAAATGATAAATAAATCTAGAGTTCTGAATCCACCTTAATTTATCCGAATTTAATCTTGATTATCCGTAATAAATAATTTTCCCAATTTATTGAAGGCGGAGATTGCTAATATATTCTACCGCCTCCCGAGGTCAATAGATTTATCTAACGGCGACTAACGCACTCTATCCCTAGGTGAATTATCTCGTCGCTAGGCAAAAAGCATGAAATCTCCTAAAGGCCACGTAGTTCCTATGAGTATATTCCTATCTCACAGAATAAAACGGTCCTCACCAATAGTTCCTCACCAAATCTCCTCTCCCGATTCAAAGTGAATGATTAAATCAATACAACTATTGGCCAGATAATTGCAAGCATTAAACATAATTGGGAAAACTCAATAAAAAGGTAATAAATCGATAATCTTAATCAACTCGTCAAAATAAAGGTTTCATCAAAACCCTAGATTAGGCTTTAGCCCGACATACTAAAAACTCGACAATACAAAATAAATAAACGAAAGCATAAAATTCAAACGCAGATGAAGCTCGGATTCCTCCGTTCTTCGCCTTCCGCCTTCGCCCTTGAATTCCTCCGCTTCCTCCTCTTCTCTGTCTCCAAGCTTAAGCTCTCTTAGGTTTAGATTCAATGATTCCAAGATGATTAAATTAGGGTCTTAAGCCCTATTTATAGCTCAGCACTTCCATAAATCGCGTCCGTATTAGTTGGTTGAAAATCGCTTCAAACGCCCAAAATCCAAGCAGACGTACCAAACTCCGCTAAGTGTGCCGCGGCTCATCAACTCGTGCGGCACATCGCCAAAATCAATACCAGGCGTAATTAAATCCTTCGCCGCTGCTCACATGGGCCGTGCACAGTAGTACACTACTACCGCCCTTCGGCCGGTGTCTTCCTTTGCCGCGGCGCCTTCCTTGTGCCGCGGCTCATAGTCCAGCTTTTGCCGCTACCGCTTTGCCTCGCTTAAGCTTCCGGACTTCAATTTCTGTCAATCATACAAAATTAAGGCATTAAAAGCACATTTTGATGATTTCACACTCCAATATACTACAAAATAATGATAAATAAGCGTATAAAAATAAGCCTAACAAATACCCCAAACTTAAGCCTTTGCTTGTCCTCAAGCAAAAAGAATTAAAGTCAATAAAAGAATGTTGTGAATCATCGTGCAACTCATAGTGTTCAACCTAATCAATACTATCCCGCCATTCTCTCTAAATAATACGAGTGTCATAAAAGCGAGCCGCACTCGTAATAGTGATACCGCAAAGTAATCAAGTTCACCCTAATCATTTGTTTATGAAGAAAACTCACTCAAAGATCAACAAAACATGAGTCAAATCACCCACAATATGAAAGGCTAACATAAACAAGCTAGTTCGTCATGCTCCACGCCTAACGGCACAATTTTTTTCACGAGTCTCATAACAAATAAACCTGACAAGATCCCCTTATATAAATATGCTTAAGAATTTGATTCGAGTCGACCACTAGGTTAGGATCTCGGGATGTTTCATCGGGATAATCCTAGGGTGGAACTTCCATTCTCATGTATTAGGAAACCGTTTGACGTAAAAGACACTCATGGGGCACATGGATGCTTCTAGTTACTAAGTTCCCGTCTACAATGGAGAAACAACTCGAATACATAATTTCCGCATGTCCGAATCAAGGTTGCCGTTTTACGCGAGAGTAAACAATGTTCACGCGAATACCCCTTGTTACAGGCTCCCTATCATTGGCACATGTGAAATCACTAAATCACTAGTCTAATCGGGTCGCTGCTTTACGCGAGAGTAAACAACGGGTCACGCGAATACCCCTGTTACTAGACTTCCCTTCATAGAACACATTATCTCGACTTTTAGGGAAAACTGCCCGACTCTAAACTCAATTTAAGTGCCAACACGACTAAAGAAACAAGATTTACTCACTATCCGGAAAATGTAGCCAAACGTAATGATGGGGATTTAAAAACAAGTATGTATCGTCTCTTATCCGCCAAGTCCTCTACAATCGCGAAAAATTTGACCTAATTGACTACTAAGGTAATGTAAATAATCGACTACAACTCGACTAAAACTCGCCCGCTTCTTCGAGAGAAAGACAAAGGTCGTAACATCAGTATCACACATAATAGAAGCACGAAAATTCACGAATAAAGAAAAACTACGGCAAGCAAGGCTATTAAAAAAAAAAATTTTCGCAAAGAAAGAAAAGTGCAACAAAATATAATGTACAGCAAGAAAATAGAGTACAACAATGAATGTAGACTGAATGTAAATCCCTCCCCCAAACTTATGACTTACATTGACCTCAATTGACATAAATGAAATGCTTGAAAATTAAAAGGTCAAGTACTCCTCCACCGCTCAGAGCCGTGCCGCATCGTCCGGTGAGGAAGGTGGTGTGGTGGCCGGGCGGGCGCGATAAATGGCCAGTCGGTATGCATGATGTGGGCCGTGCCCATGCGGCGAGGTGCTCGATGATAAGCCTCCCTCGCAGCAAGACGCCTCTCCGCTCGTCGGCTGGCCCGGCGGGCCTGCTCTCTCATCTCGGCTCTGGCGGCAGCAACAACACTCTCCCGCGCCGCCCGCTGCTCCTCTCGCAAGGCAGCCATCCAGCTCTCTCTCTCTCTCTCCTCATCTCGTCTCTCTCTCTCTCTCTCCTCAACTCCTCTCTCAGCTCCTCTCTCTGCTCCTCTCTCTCTCTCCTCAGCTCCTCCCTATGCTCTTCTCTCTGTCTCCTCAAATCCTCCCGCAGCCCATCAAACAGCTCCTCCAACCTCGCTCTGTCAAGCTGCGGGCCGGCCTCTCCGTGCGTCAACAAAAGCGGCCTGGGATCCTCATGAGCCTCCTCGAGCAAAAATCTCGCCCGAAGCGTGTGCCGGTGCTCCGCCCCACCGCTCAAAGTGCGATATGATGCGGTGGTCGATCGGGCCTGTGGCAAGCATCGGCTCGCTGATCGACCACGCCACCGATCACGCATAAAGCGCATATGAGGGAGGGGTGCTTCAACCCGCCTTGGCCCCCTGGATACTCCGGAAGATAGATCGGACCGTAATGGGGGCCACATCAAAACGCAGCCCGAGGTGATAGCAAAAAGTATCCGGCGCGGAGAGAAAACTCAGACGGATCCGGGAGGTGGGATCAATGCGGCACAAATAAAGTAAAGCCGTGCTCGCCCGAGCCGGGCCGAGGCGCGAGCCTCAAGTGAAAAGTAGATGAGCTCAGGCTCGCCGCTCCCGGGCCGCACGGCCAGGTAATCGTCTCAAGCGTGGCCTCCTTAGTGAGGCCGGTCATCACACGGCCATAGCCGTCTCGCCCATCGCCGAAACCCAAACAGCCTCCGAATAGCAGCTTGGGAGAAATCAATCGTGACCCTGACGTCGACTGAGTCCGAGACTCTAGAGATGGCAACGTATGCCCCGCCGGATGTGCTTCACAGAGCGCCGCATAAAACTCTGGACGATCGAAATGATCAGCCGCTCAGAGGTGCGGTAAATCTAGCCCATCCCATCTCGTCAATCATCATGAGCAACTCCCGTCCCGAGGAGCCGGAGTAAAACCTCTCTCGGGAATAAGTGGACGCGGACGGATCTTTTCGTTGAATATCTTGTGGATCTCGGGGTCCAAAATTGGTGCCCCTCCGCCTCGGCCCGACCCCGAGAGGTCTCTCGCGTAGGGATGACTCGGTCCTAGCACGCTTGGTCAACTTCTTCGTGCGCGCCATAATCACCCCGAGAAGTACACACGAGGGTTTATTTACGCAACAATAGTAACGATGATATATGCGTGGCTAAAGACATCAAACCGTAAATTCCGACATTAAGACACTAGCGCATACGAGAGAAAAAGATGAATTTGGACTTAAACATCTAAACTGGATGTAAGGGTTGGGCTTGTCAGAATTGAAAACGTATACGTTTGCACAAAACTTCAAAACACTTGCTTTTTCAAAGAAAACTATTCATTTGGGCAATTTATCGGACACCTTGAGGGCGCATGTTTACTTGAAGAATAAACATAGTTCTAGCTCGATTCAGCCCCCAAAAATAGAAATGCAATTCAATTAGCAACAACTTAACACATTCAACTCATTTATGTTCCAATTTAATCAAGAAAATTCGATGAAACTACCCTGTTATTCTCTAACAATCACAAAACTATATGAAGAAAAATAAACATGTTCCAATCATTTAAAGCATAGACACTTCCATATATCAACCATAAGCAAATAAGAATTCAAGATTCAAACGTACCTTTTTGAAGATTTCAAGAAAAATCGCAGGTAAAATAATTGAAGTATCGCTTGCGGCTTCGCTACTGGGAGGGAAGGCAAGGAAATAGGAAAGCTTACTCGAAATGCCGGCCGAATGCTCGTTATATGCTACTGGCCTTTCAAATTCGCATAGTGTGCCGCGGCTCACAATCGATGTGCCGCGGCACAAGGTACGATCCCTTTTACCTGTGTCTCGTTTTGTCGTGTGCCGCGGCTTAAATTCCGTGTGCCCCGGCTCATTGCTCAAGTGTGCCGCGGCTCATTTATGCCGTGCCGCGGCACAAAGTACGATCGGTTTTGCCTTCCTCGGCGAATGATGTGTGCCGCTCACAATAATCGTGCCGCGGCTCATACTCCGCTCCCCGGGACTTTCCCGCACGTAATTTTGAAAAGAAGACGTTAAAAACGAGAGGACGAAGCATATAGAATCAAAAAAATGATGAAAAATAAGAATCACGAAAAACAAGAAAAATAAAGAAATGCAAGATTCTACAACTACGAGCTCGGGTTGCCTCCCGAGAAGCTCTAAGTTTATAGTCGTCAGCCGGACCTATTGAACAACGTTAGTTTGCTTTTCGCAAACTCCATTCGCTTCCGCCCGCTTATCGAACCGTTTATATTTTGGTTAAAATTATGACCATTGGTCATCAGCGTTCGATTCTCGGTTCAGTAATCAAATGTTGTTTGCGAAGAGGTTTCGACTTGAAAACTTCCGAAACACCCGGTTTCTCCATGACTAATTTTTCTTGGCTTTCGGCTCACTCTCCTCCTTCGCCAACGAACTCACGATCGCAGCAGATTTTTCCTCATGCTCGAGGAATGCCACTGCTCAACATCCTTCTTAAAACTTGGGCCATTCAAAACAAAATCAATTTTTCCACCGACGATGTTTTCGGTGCTTTCCTCTTTCAACAACATCCACGCTTTCAATTTGAGACTCTTTACCAAGACTTCCGGACATGGGAGCGATTTGAACACTTGAAAAGTGACTTGCCTGCCTTGGACCCTCAGAGTTTACTCCCCCTTTTCCACGTCTATAAGGGTGCGGCCCGTAGCTAGAAATGGTCGTCCCAAGATGATCGGAATATTTTCATCTTCCTCCATGTCTAGTACGATGAAATCAGCCGGAAAGATGAACTTATCGACTTTAACTAAAACATCCTCGATCACTCCCCTGATACTTTATCGATCGATCTGCCAATTGTAAGGAGACTGTGGTTGGCTTGGCTTCCCCAATATTCAGCTTTTGGAAAATCGATAGAGGCATGAGGTTGATACTTGCACCAAGATCGCATAGTGCCTTATCAAACGAAAGATTCCCCATGGTGCACGGTATGTTGAAGCTTCCTGGATCTTTCAATTTAGGTGGGAGCTTCTTTTGAAGAATTGCACTGCACTCCTCTGTCAAGGCAACCGTTTCAAACTCTTCAAGTTTTCTCTTCTTAGATAATATCTCTTTCATGAACTTGACATAACTCGGCATCTGCTCCAATGCTTCGGCGAACGGAATATTTATGTGAAGCTTTTTGAACACCTCAAGGAACTTAGAAAATTGTTTGTCCGCCCTTCTTTGCTGTAGTCTCTGCGGAAACGGAACGGGGGGAACACATGTCTTCGAGATCTCCGCCTTCAAGTTCTTCGACTCCTCTGGCTTTAATTCCTTCGACTCCTCAATCACCTTCTCCTCTTTACCCTGCTCGGGCTGATCCAGCAACTCTCTCCCGCTTCTCAAGCTAACTGCGTTTAGACTCTCTCTAGGGTTAGTCTCTGTTGTACTCGGCAATGCTCCCTCCGACGAGTCGTCAATACATTAGCGATTTGGCCCACTGACCTCCAAATTCCGAATGGAAGCAGAATGATTTTGTAGTGTAGCTTCCGTCCGAGTCATAAATTGACTCGTATTGGCCGCCAATTTTGCAAGCGCTTCCTCGAGAGACACTTTAGGAGCGGAAGGGGGCTGCTGTTGATTCTGAGTGAAAGGGGGCTGGTGTGCGTTCTGTCCGTTTCTCCATGAAAAGTTGGGGTGATTGCGCCACCCCGGATTATAAGTATTGAGTACGGGTTATTCGGTCGATTCCCATTTCCTACGAATTGAGCCTGCTCCATCCGATTTTGCTCGAACGGATTTCCAAATTGACACTCCGCACTCGGGTGTGATCCGTTACACCAATTACACGTCTCAATGGTAACGGGCTGGTGCGTGCGAAAAGTTCTCGAGCTGTTGTGTCAAAGCGGCGACTTGAGCCGACAAGGTGGAAATCGGATCATTGCTCGAAACTTCCATTACTCTTTTCGGTGTCAATCTTTCTGCTGGCCATTGGTATGCTTCGGCCATATCCTCCAAAAGCACGTGAGCCTCGGCCATAGATTTTCCCATGAATGTTCCTCCGAGGTCGCATCCACTAAAGTGCGTGTAGAAGCACTCAAACCACCATAAAATGTGTGCAACAAGCCAATCAGAATGCCGTGATGAGGGCATCTTCGAAGTAATTCTTTATATCGCTCCCACGCCTCGTGGAGCGATTCCATATCGAACTGGGCAAAAGTAGTTATCTCGTTTCTCAACCGCGCCGTCTTAGCTAGTGGGAAAAATTTTGCAAGGAAGGCTTGCACTAACCTCTCCCAAGTTGTAATCGACCCCGGCGGTAAGGAATTTAACCAAAATTTTGCTTTATCCCGCAAAGAAAAAGGGAAAAGCCTCAATCGGATGGCATCGTCGGTGACACCATTTGTTTTAAATGTGTCACATATCTCAAGGAACGAAGCAATGTGGGCATTCGGGTCGTCCTTCGGCAATCCACAGAAAGGGCTCGCCTGTACCATCTGAATAATGGCGGGCTTGATTTCAAAATTATTAGCTTGGATGGTGGGACGCCGAATTCCCGAAAAATTTGTGTTGGCTTGCGGCATGGCATAGTCCCGAAGAGCGAGTTCCGGTTGAACTTGCCGCACTTGGTTGTCTCCTCCTTGGATTTCAATATTTTCGGCCATCTTGACCGTCGTCTGCAACTCTCTTTTCTCCTTTTTATTCCTTCTTAGCGTGCGCTCGAGCTCGGTGTCCAAAGGTAGTAAGCCTTCGTTACCGAGCCTTCTCATGCACTACACGAAAGGTCCTGAAAGGAAAAACGAATAAACAAAATTAAATACACAAAAAATAAAAATAAAACGTTCAAATTAAGACTGGAAATACTTAAGTCGATATTAGAAAAATTTCATTCCCCGGCAACGGCGCCAAAAACTTGTTGCGATATTTCCTACACGCAAGTGCACGTCATCGTTTACAAGTAATAAAGTGATAAGTAGAGTATCGTTCCCACGAGGATTGAATCTCTAACTACCGACGTTTTCGTATTCCAATTTTATTTGAACTATCGAAGTTGGGTTTTTGGGTTAATAACTAAAAGAATTAATAAAAGACTAAACAGAAAACTATAGCTTGAATAAAAGGAATCAAATGATAAATAAATCTAGAGTTCTGAATCCACCTTAATTTATCCGAATTTAATCTTGATTATCCGTAATAAATAATTTTCCCAATTTATTGAAGGCGGAGATTGCTAATATATTCTACCGCCTCTCCCGAGGTCAATAGATTTATCTAACGGCGACTAACGCACTCTATCCCTAGGTGAATTATCTCGTCGCTAGGCAAAAAGCATGAAATCTCCTAAAGGCCACGTAGTTCCTATGAGTATATTCCTATCTCACAGAATAAAACGGTCCTCACCAATAGTTCCTCACCAAATCTCCTCTCCCGATTCGAAGTGAATGATTAAATCAATACAACTATTGGCCAGATAATTGCAAGCATTAAACATAATTGGGAAAACTCAATAAAAAGGTAATAAATTGGATAATCTTAATCAACTCGTCAAAATAAAGGTTTCATCAAAACCCTAGATTAGGGCTTTAGCCTGACATACTAAAAACTGACAATACAAAATAAATAAACGAAAGCATAAAATTCAAACGCAGATGAAGCTCGGATTCCTCCGTTCTTCAGCTTCCGCCTTCTGCCCTTGAATTCCTCTGCTTTCCTCCTCTTCTCTGTCTCCAAGCTTAAGCTCTCTTAGGTTTAGATTCAATGATTCCAAGATGATTAAATTAGGGTCTTAAGCCCTATTTATAGCTCAGCACTTCCATAAATCGCGTCCGTATTAGTTGGTTGAAAACAAGCCAAACGGCCCAAAATCCGCGCAGACGTACCAAACCCGCTAAGTGTGCCGCGCTCATCAACTCGTGCCGCACATCGCCAAAATCAATACCGGGCGTAATTAAATCCTTCTCGTGCCGCGGCTCACATGGTGCCGCGGCACGAGTACACTCTACTCGCCTTCGGTGGTGTCTTCCTTTGCCGCGCCTGCCTTCCTTGTGCCGCGGCTCATAGTCCAGCTTTGCCGCTACTGCTTTGCCTCGTTTAAGCTTCCGGACTTCAATTTCCTGTCAATCATACAAAATTAAGGCATTAAAAGCTCATTTAGATGATTTCACACTCCAAAATACTACAAAATAATGATAAATAAGCGTATAAAAATACGCCTAACATCTCCGCAGTTATAGCACACAACAGATGAGGGGACCGCTCGAGAGTGCGATCCGGCTGGCTTCGACGCCATGGGTGTTCGATCAGAAAGGTTTGGAAATGACTGGGGCTTCCTAAATGTCCCCCGGTTACTCTCAGTTTGGTTTTGGTTCCGAGATCTTTTGTTGTTGGGCTGTGGTTGCTTCTTATAAATCTCCTTCGCGGTGAGCTCGTATTCCAGAGCTTTCTCGATGAACTCCGGCAGGGTCGTACAGTGGTGATTCAATAGCTGCATTCTCATTCGGGGTTTAAGCCTCTTGAGAAAATACTTGATTTTATGAGCCTCCGTTCGTACAATCGACGAGGCAAAAGGAAGAAGTGCCTGAAATTTCTTAGCGACAGATAGTACATCATCCTCGGATGGGTCCGGGTTTAGCAATTCCGACAGTTTGGCCTGACGGAGTGGCCCTGGATAGTAACGTCTAGCATAAGGTTTTAAATTCCTCCCAAGTGTAAGCACCATCAACTGGCCACACTGAAAGCCACCAAGTGTGAGCGCCCTTGCTGAGATAGTAAGCTGCTACGGAGACGCGATTCTATTCCGGGTAGTCCACCATCTCAAATAGTTTCTCAAAATGATCGATCCAATGCACAATGTCAGCAGGCTCAGAGGAGCCTTCAAAGGTCGGAGGTCGCTGGCGAGAGATGTCGCTGATGATCCGACTCACGGGTCCGCCAATCACAGGAGGTGGAGGATGAGGCCCCTGTTGCTGGCCAGTAGTGGCCCTCTGCATAGCTTCCATTAATTGACCTATCTGGGTCATCTGAGTCATCATGACCTGCATCACAACATAAGGATCGACATGCGCATCCTCACACCCACTGTGGTGCTATTGGTCCCTAGAAGGCGAACCACTGTCTGCGGAACTATGATCCACATTCGCGCGTCTGTTGGCTCGAGGTATCGGGATTCGGCCCCTTCCGCGGCCTCGTCCCCCTCTGCCACGACCTCTCAGATTCCTTTCCACACTGAAAGAATCAATCATAATGATAATCATAAGTACAATTCAAAATACTATTCAAAATTCATGCTAAGTTAATAGCAACAAGGAATCACATATTCAAGGAAACGGTTCATAGTTAACTATTGACACCACGAATGTCACACAGAATATTACATTGACGTCAAGTCGAACAATTTCAATCATATAATCCATCCAGCATCTGCCTCGAATTATTAATCAGATAAATCCTGCCACAGATCCTCGAAATAACAAGATCAACAAAGAGATCCATTCCGATATCAATATCATGCGAGTAATTAAATCATGGCTCGAAGAGTACATACCGTATTTGGCTTGTAGGGTCAGGCGCTTGCACAGGTCACATGTGACACGAAGGTCTTTGGATACTAGTTCATTATACAACGACTCTTAAAGAGAAACAAAACAACACTCTCCGATACCATCTTCTGTAATACCCCAAAAGGCGGCTATTACAGTACCGTGGACCCCACACTGGGACCCACCAGGCGATATCCAAAACAGGTTAAATAAGCATTATCTTTGTGATACCGAACCACAATAATGAGTCACTACTCCGACTAGGAGTTTATTTAATAATATGGCCAACGACCTTATGATACACAGGATCCGAAAACACAAGTATAAACCATGTGGAGATGGAAAATACTTAAACATTTATCTAACCAGACAAAAATTTAAATAAGGCAGAATTAAAGTAATATTACACGGTTTAAAACATAACCGGACAACAATAGACTTGGGCCCCCCGAACTAGTATCCCTTGAACCCTTCGCCGTCAACATGCTCTTCCCGTGCCCTGCCTTTGCCTCGACCTAAAATACAACACAAGTATTTCGCCCATAACACAGGCTCAAATATACATGATAATTAATTCTTCCGACATTATACAATTCACATATATAGATCTCAAGGAAACATCCCGACTATTAATCATACCCCTCGGGCGTATGAACAATCAGTCACAAACCATCGAACACATCCAATCAAACATGGACTATGAACGATTAACAATATGGATCAAGATGGACATCACAATACGCCCGATCCGGAAATGTGTCCGTGTACATGTCCACCCCGTATACGAAATCCAGAATATACGTGTGACAGTGTACCTAATTAGCCTCACGAACTACGTCTCGTGTGCACAGTCCAATACGGAAACATCCACGTATGACTATATAAGTGCCCGGCTAAAAATCCTACACAATATCCAATCGGCACGCAGATATGATTCCAGAAATGTCACGATACAACATGACAACGAATTTCAACGAAATACATATCCGATTAAAGATCAAGAAAAACTCACCAAAGTGATAAGGACCATCAAGATTAACGATTCAAAGTGACGGACTTGGGAATGCAAATCCCATGATGAACGATGGAACTACGTCAAATACAGTATCAAATTTATATAACATTTCACAAACATTTCATACACATGAAATGTATAAACATCACAAGAATCTAATCATCATTATAACCAAGCAAGATAACTTGCCTCGATACGGAGACGAGAAAATCCTCCCTTGTCGAATCGAATGAACGGTCCTTCGACTAATATTGTTTACTCGAACAATCAACCTTAAACGAAATATATTTTACTCAATAATATATCTGTATATTTAACGATATAAAATTAGTGATACGACACCCTACAATTATTTTAACTCAATTCATCCTTAAAATCGGTTCGCAAGACAATTACCGAATGTTCGCATGATTCTTTATAACCAAGGATTTATCAAGAACATGTTAAACAACCACTTATGTTGTCCATAACATCTTATGTAGATTAAACTTTCTAAAAACATTACAATGTTAAAAGGTAAAAACCTGCACCACTATATTCATCATCTCATCTAAATTGAATAGTAAGCTTATAAGAAGGTTTATATTAGTTATGAGATTACACCATATTTATGAAGATTATCAAGTCATCCTTACAAAACTGAAAGATCCATTAATATCATTATGAATTCACTATCTTAAGAACACTACTAGATGATCAAACACATTCTTAGGTTATTAACACATCCGGTTAATAAGAAGTTATTGTTGTTCTCATAACTACACTTATCTTTTCTCAAGGTCCTGCTGGGCTGAACATAATGAGGTCATAACTCCTAAGAATTTGAACAAGAGAACATCATCCTACTTCTAACATTGCCAAGTTCTTTACAAGGTAAGTGAATATAAAACATGGTGTTTATACACTTCATGGTAACAATTCCATTGATTAAGTCTAACTATGATGAAGCTAGCTGATTTATCAAGGTCCTACTGAGATGAATTCGTCCAGCAAGGTGAGCATGATGATTATAAACATGGTTACTATCATTATAACATTAAGAACTTATCTATTTCAAACCCTCATTTATCATATTCATCAAGAAGTGTGAAGAAGTTTAATTAAAACCATGTTTTACTTGATTAATCTAACTCTAGGTGAAGTGTACTTCATTACTAACATCAACATATGAAAACAATACAGAGAAGAAAGTACACCTACCTCCAAAAACGAAGAACAACCTTCAACACCACAAGAAACACACTTCTAACTTCGAATCAATGAGTTCCAAACCAAGTTACAAGACTCGAAACCAAGTTGGAGAAGGTAACTATAGGTCTTAGGAGATAGGAGAGGGAATAAACGAAGAGAAAATCGGGTTGAGGCTGAAGAGAAATGAAAAACAGATTGGGTCTATAAATAGACTGCACAACCTTAATGTACGCTATTTAACAATTTTAGCGTACGTTAACGCTACTACGTACGCTAATCTGTAAGAGTTACGTACGTAATCGGCTTACAGTGGCTACTGACTTGAATCCACATGCCATTAGCGCACGCTAATTAAAAGGGTGTTACGCACGCTAATAAAAGTTGACTCTGGCTGACACGACAGCTCAGACATCATACACATGCATGCCAACGGATAACAAGTTCACGTGCAGAAGTCAACTGATGTCAGATTCCTTCTTAACGTACGCAACAGACAACGTATTACGTACGTTAAATCACGAGTTTAGCATACGTTAGTTAAGCTACGTAGCGTACGCTACACCAACAGAAAAAGTTCAAAAATGCAACCCTCCAATTAACATCGAATCATCAAATATGAAATGAAATAACAACGATATGAAGCTCAAATCTATAATACCTCAACATAATAATAAATGCAACGATCCACTATAATCAAATTATCCGAATATACAACGACAGATAAAATGAAAAATTACAGTCGGATATTATAGATATTGATTAGGACGGACATTTTGTTGATTTGACATGTTTATTTGATGTCCTCCTTGATTCATTGGAGGCATGTTTTGCTTCCAGAAAAAATTTGGATGATTCCTCCAATTTGGATTGTAAGATGGAGCAAATGGACTGTCCGAAAATTTTCCATATGAATGTAACACATTGTCTTCTTCATTAAAAATTTCTTGATTTTGTGGACAAGAGGGACAAGATTGAGATGAATGAAATGATTCCGCACATGAAATGCAAAATTCATGTTTTGAGTTTGACGAGGGGATGGATTGCTTCAAGACTAACACATCCACTTTTCGTACTAAATCATCTATAGTAGATTTTATTTCAACATCTTGTTTAACCTCGTAAATTCCACCTTTTTTTGGGGTCGTATGCATCGATTTGGCTCTAGAGTCGAGTGAATTCCATTGTTGTGAATTAATTGACATATTTTCTAGTGCATTCCTAGCTTCGTCTACAATAAGGTGAAGAAATTTTCCATCATGCATTGCTTGGATTAATTGGCGATTGTTTGGAGTTAAACCGTCATAAAAATATTTTACCAAACGCCATATTTCAAAACCATGATGGGGACACTTAAGGATTAAATCATTAAATCTTTCCCAACACTCATAAAATTCTTCATTTTTTTTTTGGAAAAATTATGATATATCTCTTCTAAGAATATCAGTTTTGGACATTGGAAAAACTTTTGCGAGAAATTTATTCACTAGTTGGTCCCAAGTAGTAATTATTCTTGCTTGAAGAGAATTTAGCCAGAATTTTGCTTTATCTTTGAGAGAAAATGGAAATAATCTAAGTTTGACAGATTCATCAGAGAAATTTTGGAATCGAAAAGTAGAACAAATGTCGAGAAATTCCTTGACATGCATATAGGGATCTTTTCTTTCCAAATCGTGAAAAGATGGAAAAAGTTGAATTATTGATGGTTTAAGTTCGAAATGAGTTGCATTAGTCGTAGGCAACACTATGCAAGAAGGAGAATTAGCACTCACTGGAGAAAAATATTCTATTAAAGTTTTCTCTTTTGCAGCTTGATTATTCCGATTTTTGATTTCGTCCATTTTTGGTATCGGTTTCGTTTGTTGAACTTCAATTTTAGTTAAGAACAATCTTCTTCTCGTTAATCGACCTTTATTATTTCGTTGCCAAACTTGCATTCACCAATATTTCAATTTTTTTTAACTTTGCATACAAACCAAATTATGATAGTCGATCGAACTTCCAGATCGTTGGAGGCATCACAATGGTCGCACTTAAAATCCAACTTTCTTCGGCATGTACAACAGAGGCCTTTTTGCCAGAATTCAGTCGGTTTTCAAAATGAGTTTGTATAAGATTGATATTTAGATTTTCTCTATTCAAATCGAACAAAGTAGTGAGTGAAAAATATCAATCCCTTGTTGAATCTTTTAAAGAATTTTATTGTTTAATTATTTTTTTTGACTTTTTATATTTTTATTATTATTAATGATAATTATTATAATTATTACTAAAATTATAGGATGTAATAGATTGCAAAGGAATAAACTTACTAATTGATCTACGGAAGCAATATCTATTGATAAACTAAATTGTACGACGAGAAATATTGCAACTAAACTAAATGTCTAAAAATACTGTAAATAGAAAATAACAACTAAAAACACAATCTAAATTTACCACTAGAAGATTCTATTAAAACTAAAGACAAGATATTTTTATATTAAAAAAAATTCTGATTTTTTTTTATATTTTTTTAGTTTTTATATTTTTATATTTATTATAATTTTATTATATTTTTAGACTAATAATATTGAGCTAATATATATATATATATATATATATCCAGATATATTATTTATTTTTTTCACAAAAAAAATTCAGATTTTTTTTAGAAAAAAAATAAAAATTACAAACTTTTATTTTATTTATGCAAACAATAAAAATAGTTTTTTTATTACAAATTTTCGTTTCTGTTTTTTTTTTATAAATTTTCAGGTTTTTAATTTTTCTTAATATTTTACCTTTTTTATTAAAGTATTGTAATTTATTTTTTTAAAAAAAAATCTGTTTTTATTAAAAAAATTCAAAGTTCAGAATTTTTTTATTATATATATTCCAGATTATTTAAATTATTAATTCTTAATCTGATTTTTTTTCTTAGATTTTTATGAAAAGTAAATTTTTTGTTTAATAAAACTAGCAGGTTTTACTTTTAAAAATAAAACAAAACAATTCAGATTTTTATTTATTATGGAAAATATTATTCCAGATTATTTTTTAATTTTTTTTATTATTTTTTATTTTTTCGAATTTAAATTAAAATTTTTGATTTTTTAATATTAATATTACAAAATTACAAAAATATTACCTTAAAGTCTGAAACTTTTTGTTTTATTTTCCAGTTCTTTTATTTAAAATAAAAATAAATAAGTTTTTCGATTTTTAAACTTTTTCAGATTTTTTTATATTTTTATATATTTTTGGACTTTTTTATTTTTTTTATTATTTTATTATTATTTTTACGAAAATGAACAGTAGCTTTTATTATTATTACTTATATTTTTATATAAGTTTTTATTATTTTTCAGAATTTTTTTATGAACGTAAAAAGAAAATAAATTCTACTACTAACTATTATTTATACTAACACAATCTAAACGGATATTAAAAAGACAAATAATAATAAAAAAAACAGTAAAATAAATAACTAGTAGAAGAATTTAACTAATTTGGTGACGACAGTCTTCTTGTACTTCGTTTGTGCCTCCCCTGCAACGGCGCCAAAAACTTGTTGTATGTTTATTCTTTAGTTTAATACTCACAAGAGCACGATTTGTTCGATGTAGATATGCGGTGCAAGGTCGATTCCACCTGGAGGACTATGATAGTGAAGTAAAATTATTCCTATCGTTTTGAACCAAATTAAATTAAATTTTAACCTAGTCCCAAATAATTGATATTGGAATGTTATAATAATTGCATCAAATAACTAGTAATTTTTAAGTAGATTTTAGATAAATTGATTTTAAATAATTTACTAGGGTTTAGAATCCACCAATGTCTATTTATTATTTAATTTATATTTTAATTCCAAGAAATTCAGGAAACAGATTCTGAAATCAATCTCACTATTACCCTATAGATTTGACAATAAGTACAAAATTATAATTCAAATATAGATTTTTCTTCGCTTGAAAAATGTAATTTCTATGCATTATATGTATCCAATTTAATGAAAAATAAATAATCAAAGAAATTAACTAATATCAATAATCACAAAGCAAGGGGGAATTTATAACTATAAAAAATACGTGATATAATTGATGAAATAATATTCCCCTGAAGCTAAAATCATAATCGTTAAAAATATTTATTTAGAATTATTATATAAATATTAATAATAATATAGACATGATTTCATCATAACCCCAGTAAAAGAAAATTACTCACTCATAATAACAACACAAATAAATAAATATTCCATAATATTATTACTCAAATATAATTTTATTACACAATATTTTTATTTCTCTCCCTTACAATAATATCTATCTAGTTTTTTCTCTTTTTTTTTCTCTTCCCAAAAATACTACACCTTTCTCCCCTGTTTATACTACTACAAAATTAATAAAATAATAATTTTTAAAATTTTAAAATCCCACCCTCAATTATTTCACGGCTGCTAAGGGATGCTGATGTCATGAATGACATCAGCACAGAGTTGCATTTCTGGGTGTTGACACGTGGCACAATATGATCCGTCTATTTAATTGTCCTTCGAACGGTCATAACTTCTTCATACGAACTCGGATTCGGATGATTTTTTTTAAAACGATTGTCTCGACGAGACGAATAAAATGACTATATTTGAATTTTGTAAAAATATCGCCCTTGAACCAATTGATCTGTCTTGTACCGATTGGTTACCTGCAGATATAATTTAATTTCAATTAATTATCCAAAAATGACACAAAATTATAGAAAATTCTAACAAAATTAAATAATATAAATATATGGTAAAAAGAATAAATTATCACACAACACACAATTATATATATAAAATACTAATAAAAATATTACTAAAAATATACTAAACAGTTCTATAGTAATGAGTCATCATATGATTGTACTCTTATCATCATGTTACATTAATTTATGGTTTTTGTTCTATTTCATTTAATTAATAATTTTTATTGAGGAATATTTTTATGAATGTGTTATTTGTGTTTATAGTTAACTTGTTACTGTTTCAGGAGAAAGTAAAAAGACTGTAAATACGAGTCAATCAATTGTATTAATTACACTGATAGAGGGGCCTTTATATAGGCATTACAATGAGAGATCTTCCATACATAGGATTCATAGATAAAGTAAGACATCTAATAGGATCCTACTACCTCTAGAAGGATCTAGAACCTTCCTTCTCTGTATCTACAATCAGTATTAGGTAAGACACATCACGGGAATAATAATTCCCGGAACACTCCCCCTGTGTCGAGCACTAATACAACAATGGTGGAGAAGATGTTGCCTTCGTAAAAACTTATTCCAAGCCAAAACAAAACCCAATGGGAAAAATAAAGGCTTGATGAGGAAAAGATTGCAACGCACCAAGATAACATGTCATGTATACTCCCCCTGATGTATACATAACGACTTCCCCTGATGAGTACCTCAAATCATAGAATTCAGATGCCAAGTTGCCCTCACAACTATACCAAGGAAAAACCCAGTGGGAAAAATACCTCTTGGTCTAAGTTGACAGAAGTACAACGCATCATTGTATGGATGTTCTCATAGGTCGCCTCGTTAAAAACCTTACCAAGTGAAAACCCAATGGGAAAAAACAAACCTTGGTCTAAGGACAAAAAGAGCGCGACACATCCAAAGTGCAGAGTCGCTAAAGACCTATCAAGTTTTCTAAAGTCTTGACCTCCATGCACCAAATCAGTCATAACTTCTTCGATTCAATAGGTTTCGACGAAACTGTAAGAACTTATGAAAATTAGACACCCATAGATTTTCATTCACATACAGTACGTAACCTAGATTGACCTGAGCATATCACAAAGCTCTATCGAAGTTGACTCAGCAAATTACCGGACATATCCTGTCTTACTTTGCAACAATAGTCATATGTCACTCAATCATGATGGATGTGATCAAATGGTTGGTTTCCTTGGAAAGTAGACACAAACCTTTCCAATGGCACCAATTTCACCATTTTCCAACAAGTGAGCTGCCCTGTAGGTCATATGGGAGATAGACCAACACATTCTGGGCAGATTCGGGTATCGGTTTTCAAGTGTCCTTTTTATCGAGATAGAGCGAGCTTCAAGCTTCTTGTCAATCACAGACATTGCGTGAGCGCATCCTAGGCCATCATCACAGTGGCTTTACCGGATTATTACGAATGAGTACATCGAGTCAAACATGAGTACATAATACCGTACTTTTCTCTTAAGACTGCATCATCACTTAAGTGAGCCAAGTCTTATGATGACTTCGACTAATCATTGGGAATCATATAGGCATTACTTTGTCGTCTCTTAGGGAAACCGTCCCTTAGATTGCCTTAAACCGATTTATGAATACGCATCATCAAGTGTCCCCAAGATCCTTTCATTCTTAACTTTGGATTTAGCGGAATCTTTTAGTCTCACAAGAGTACATCACTATAAACCCTTAGTTTTACACGCAAAAGCTTCACATGTCTTCCAAATCAAGTATATACTTAGTATGCGTCCCCGACAATCACTTGTCGATGTGCTCCGTGGTCAGGAGCCACTTGATTCGAGTCTGATCCACCACGAGATCCTTTTATCACTTAACTTAGTTCCCCACAAAGATAAGATTTAACCACAAGCTGCACGTCAGTTTTTGGGAAACTATCTAACTGAAAAGATAGTGGATGCTATAACATCCATTACGATAGCACAACTAAGTTTCGTGTCATCGTAGTCGATTCCAGTGCGTTCATGAGAAACCTCGTGCCATGAGGTGAGTTTAACTCCTTCTCTCACTCGCTTTAACAAAGTATACGGATAGATCTTATCTTTGGAGTGTCGGCACCACTTCAACAAAGGGCTATCACTTTGTTTATACTGAAATCGCATATGTTTCCATTTTAGGCCAAGGCTACAACGTTGTAGATTTTCAACGAAGTATGGTTCGATTAAACTCACATCCATGTCCTCATGAACCGGCTTTATTCATAGAGTACTCTTTATGGATTGGCATTCATTGAGGCGTCCCCCAATAATGACTATAATCCAGAATCACATGAGACGGATGAGTTCATTTGATCATATGATCAAGTTTTATGTACCAAACTCGCATACATTCTTAGCGATAGTATTTATCGAACCAAGTGGCATCCCAATACTCTATGAGATCCACCGCCTAGTAACACCATCTACCACAATTTGTGGTGTTACAATATTACCATTTATAGGTGACAAACGTCCATGACCGGACACAATGCTTGCAGACATGTTTGCAACATGTATTTAATCTCGTCACTTTAGGGAACTTGGTGAGGCACAGTAGGGACAAACTACGACAATTCCAAGCCGTTCTACTCGAACATGATCGTTCGCATCTCCCCCTAACGACGGGAAGACTGGATCATCAAAGTGACTTACGAGATCGTCTGCCAAGGTATATTTTAAGCGGACTATGAGTGAAAGCGCATGTCATATTCATCATTTATAACCCGTCATAATGCGTTGTGGTGACGCACTTTGGCACATGAACATGTGGACGATAAAGGTTTTCAGTGTTAACACAATCCAGTTAACAAAATGCATATTGTTACACTCGTAACTAAGCATTTGAATGATGATAGGTATAGGTGAATATGACATGTTGACCTATGCTACATAACCGTAGCTACTGGTCTTGAGAATCCAACAAAACCGCCACCATGCATCACCGGGATCGAACATAAAGAAACGATTGAACCGATGATAGGCCATTGGTTTTATCGAACCTCTAGTGCTTTCTTGAAGAGTTCACTCCCTTCACCAGCCCTGAACACCTCAAAATTTCGTGAGCATGTATAAACGGGTGTTAGGATTCCAAAACCATCAACCTTGTGGTCAAAAACCGGTCAAAATGACATCGAAGTGGTCGTTCGGACGGCTGGTGGTATGTGAAAACTTCATTTAAGTGGTTCACCTCCTTCTAAGTCTCCAAATGGCACCAAAATTTGTGAGAAGGTAGCCTTGGATGTTAGGAAGTACTTGTTAAAATTTCACTTTAAGACTTGGTCTAAAAGTGGGTGAACAGACCTTTACAATGACTGGTCCGCAAGTTGGACAACCATAACTCAGGTTTCATCAACTTATCAATCATTGTCAAAGGAACAACATAACATATAAATGTTATCACTTGAGTATGACCATTTGTGAACACCATCATAGCATCATAAGCCACCCAGGCTAATGCTTATGATCATGTATGTATAAGGACTCGGTGAAAAGGGAGGACTCAGCACCATGCTTATGCGAGTCATTACATTATTCTCTTTAGCATAGGAGGGTGTCATCTCCTAATCGTGCCAGAGAATAGGCCTTAATCAATGACATGGCTAAGAAGGATCATCGGGGGGTCTTTGGCATCACACATGCTTATGAAAGCAAGACGCAAATGACATAAATATCATCATCGGTCATGAGCCTTGCTCACGACTCCACCAACGTACTTTGGTGTCTTTGATCCAACTAGCTTCTTTGTTCAAAGAAAAAATGATGTCCATGGCAATACCATGGTATATGGATCATCAAATTGTCCAAACTCCGGACTATTAAAGCCTAAATGTGTCAATGTCCCAATACATCTTCTGGTTACAAAAACCGATGCAAGCCGGACCATATTGACTCATGAATATTTTTCCTTTTCACATATCCAATACAAGTGATGCATAAGATTTTATTTCTCACAAATTACAATGAGATGCTATGAGTGATACACTTTGGCATATATATCATCGAGTCATAGCATGGTTCAATTGTTACGGAATATATGTGACTAGAAAACGCCATTCGGTATTCAACAACTTGAGCATTATTCCACTCATTGATTGTGCTGACTTAGTCATCATAGTCACAATGGATTTATAAACCGAAATCCAAATATATTGTGTTCCTTGAAAATAGCTTAATATGTACTCAATTTCGCTTGCAAAATTTTATAAACATGAGCATAGCGAACACTCTAACAACATAGAGATTTTATACCAGATACGATCAAAATGATCTATCATATTGAGTGCATAACATGGCAAGGTTATATGCCTAAGGGGCAAAATTACGACACAAGCATGGTGTAACACTACCATGCACACGCTCGACCTTCTTATAAGGGTGCGTATTTTGGGCTTCCCCAAGGAAACTATTTTTCAACATTTGAGAGATGATATTTTAGCGTACAATATATACCAAAAATCGCATCATCTATGGCAAATTCGGACAAAAAGAGGTTGAAAAACATGTGTCATAAGACCACTTGCAAATTTAAGATGGGAACCAAGTTGGTTGGGACAAAAGTTAGCACAATCGCTGGAAAATAAAATTCCGCGTAGCTTGACCTTTGTTCACTAAAACAGCGATAACTCCCTTGTTAGGAGGACTATAGACGAACGGTCAAATGTTCTGGAAACTAGACTTCCTTATCTTTCTATCCATAGGTTGTGCACCACAAGGATCATTAAATTCAGATCACAGTGCATGTTTTAATTGACTGCTTTAGTATTTCCCAAGTTTAGTGAGAAAACAAGGTTGAGACCATATCCAATGGCATAAGTGTTGATGCAAAAACATGGCAATGACAGTCATATGTGCGTTTAAATGCAGCAGGGTGTTCGATTTCTTATCTCGACTGATGATCCTTTCGGTGACTCTAACTTGGTAGACTTGCAGAGAAAGTAGGAATGTCGGTACAGCTAAGGCTGTTTAAAAACCACTGATTCCGTTTGAACTTTCAAAGCATAAACAAATACCAAGGAGGATGCGCCTAGTCATGATCAAAAGTGTAGACAAAATCCACCAAAGTGCATCAAATCAACCAAGAATTTTAATTCTCAATTTGCAAGTATATATGATAATAGCCATGTTATATGGATGCAACGCGGTGCATCAATATTAAGCATTTTGAACCATGAGACATAATGAATATACCATAACCGACTGGTCTTGACCATCCAATAAGATCGACTAAACATAGTCAAATGTATAAGGCACATGCCTTTACAAATACTCGGAAAAGTATTCGGACCTATAGTCACACGAACTATAATCGAGGTCAACGAATTCATGTACTTAATGCAATATGCAATTGCTTTACATGTTGAAACTCATGAGAATTACTCATACATTCTTTCATATATCATATTGCAAGGAGACGGTGCATGACTACACCCACATGCAATATTTTATTTTAATAGGATGAAAGATGTAGTTTTCCAAGTATGGGATTGGGTCAAGACCAACGTGGTGGTCGCTCAATTCATCATGACAAATCCGTCACAAATCGATTTTAACCACAACATATCCGTCGCAATCGATGTTTGTCCCATTTGTACGTCACAATTCCGTGACTAATCATGAACAAGTCATAACTTTACCGTTACCGACAATATTCATTTTATTCAATTGTTGGTTTAAAATCGACAAAACGGCGACGTCAAATCGCACCCAAAACGTGGTGTATGCAACAACCACAAATATCGACTTTCAACAATTATCCGTGACTCCCCCAGGACCGTCACACAGTTTACTTCAACATACAAGAGTGATACCACCTCTCATAGTCTCATCCACCGCAAAGTAGCGTGGGAGATAAAGAACCCAAATACCCAATTCCCCAAAAAAAATTTCCCAAAAGAGAGGAATTGAAAAACGGGAACTTTAATAAAATCTTACGGGTACTTGGTTCCATATTTGCTTTGGTCCTTGAACGAGAGCTTCTCTCCATATGAGCAACATATTTCTGTGGGTACTCCGTTCTATATTTACTTTGATCCTTGAACGAGATAATAAATATGGCTTCTCTCCATATCTTGCACATCATCATGAGCAACATATTTTCCGAATCTGGACTGGGTATGCAACTGGAACTGGGCCGGGTTGGAGACAGTGTTGCTCGTGGGTTGGAGGCTGACATCGGGTTGTAGACTTAGGGTTCAACTTTTTTTTTTCGGATTCTTTTGGTAGGTTTCAGAACGGATCTGAAACGGTGGTCGAGCCTGCGAGGCCATACGGTGGGGTATGGTTTGCGTGAAGAAGACGACGGACAGTCGACTGGTTGCACTCTAATGTGGAGGTTTGCTATGAATTAGGTTCGGCGGCGGCGGATCCGATCTGGGCTGGGGGCGGAGCGGGCAGTCGTCAAGTGAGCCTGGAGACGAGTCGCGATGGTGTGATCGGATGGATGGTTTTGGATAGTTGAAGAAGACGGCCGGTCGGAGGGGGGTTGCTGGCCGGGGAAGAAGAAGATGACTTTTCTTGCTCCAATGGCGGCGGCGCCCGAGGGTTAGGGTTATTGTGCAGAAAATCCAATTTTTTTTTTCCGGGATTTTCAGAAAAAATGGGAGAAAATTTTTTTTACTCAGTTGGGGACTATGTGCTGATAACGTGTTTCAAGAGAAAGTAAAAAGACTGTAAATACGAGTCAATCAATTGTATTCATAACACTGATAGAGGGGCCTTTATATAGGCATTACAATGAGAGTCCTTCCATACATAGGATTCATAGATAAGGTACGACATCTAATAGGATCCTACTACCTCTAGAAGGATCTAGAACCTTCCATCTATGTATATGCAATCAGTATTAGGTAATACACATCACAGGAATAATAATTCCCGGAACAGTTACTTCACTATTTTGTTATAATTACGCCTGTGGCAAATCAGTTCCGATGCAAAACAATAAAGGAACGGAAACCGAACCGTTGCAAAAAATATCTATTCGGTTTTACTGTATTTTTGGCTTGAATCGCGCTGGAACCGAACCGAAAAAAACTAGCGGTTTCTCGATTCTCTGAGATCTAAAAAAAATGTCCACAAGTCGGTCCTCGGTTGCGGTCTCAATGTGGTTCCTTTCGATTCCTTCAATTCCTACGGCTCAAATCGATTCAGCGTTGCGGTTCCGACAAACTATCTATTATAAATTGTCTATTATAAATTGTAGTTAAATTCATAATATTCATCGATTCCTTTCGGTTCCTTTGATTCTTTCGGTTCCTACAGGTTCTTTTAAAAAATTTAATAGGAATCGCGAAGCGAACCACTATAAAATCAAGGAACCGAACCGCCTAAACAATATTAATTTTGCTTCTAGGAAGCGAACCGAATCGTCGGTTCCGCGGTTCTCCATTTCAAAAGTCTCATTATAATTCATCATAAACAAAATTATACTGATCATACATACTCACGAGCGAGATGAAATAATTAACTTTTTTATTGAGCATATTATGAGGAAAGGAACGAGGGGCTCTGGATTTATGGAAATGATTCGGATCCAAACCTCTCAATATAACATATATAAGAGTGAGAAAATCCACTCATTAGCCACTTTGTCCTAGTCAATGACAATATTTGTCAAGGGACTTAGTTTGTACAAATTCTAACCACAAAAGGATAATTACGGACCAATATACCCTTACTTTTCAATAAATTCATCCACTTTATCTATCTCCTTCCTTTTTCTTTTTCCTCCTTTTTTTCTCTCTAATTCACTTTTGAGATCCCTTTTTCTCTTTCCAGATGCAATACTTTCTCTCTCTCTCTCTCTCTCTCTCTCTCTCTCTCTCTCTCTTTTCGCTTGCCTTTTTTCTCTCTCATTAGTTATTGGTTATGAATTTACAGTCGTTACGACGTATGTATTTCGTACTGTCTCGTTACCATGTGTTGTTTACCTTTTGTGTTACTGTATCGTAACTGCGTTACCATGTGTTATTTTACCTCAACATGACATTGTTTGTCATGTGGTAATGCAGTATGAGATCACAATTTCGTATTTTATTTACCGTGTTGGAATATTGTACACGAGGTACCAGTAAGCGGATACGATATTTATTTTTTCGTTATGTTCGTTACTTTTACATACAGAGCTGATCGTTTGTTACTTATTTCATGGTAACCCTGTAATAAATGATCAATTATTAACCGGGTTGCATTCTTACATGCTAGCAACTCTTTATGAAATGGTCATTTATTTATTGTGTTACTCTATTGTCTGTTGGTAACTCGTTAAGAAATAATCATTTCTTTATTGTGTTACCCATCTCTTTGATCCGTGCCTCCCTATCTAGACCGACCAGCATGTTGGGAGGGAGCAGCTGAGCATTGGAGCTTGAAGTAGAGGAGCCCACAACAACGACAACTTCTTCTTCCTCATCGTCTTTGCTTCGCTTTCTCTTTATTTTTGCTGTGATTTGCATCAAACTTGAAGGCAAAGGGCTGTGTTTCTGGATCTTCTTCAAGAGACTTCCAGTAGTCTGTGTTCAACTCTCTCTTATATGGATCAAGTGCGTTGCGTTGATCAGATCCTACAAACAACATAGTAACATGGTAAGTTTACATGGTACACTTGGTAAGAAGTTACAATTTCTTACAAATATACCAGAACCCCATTAAGAGACACTAATTCGTATCTGGAAACAGTTACGGTTACGCCAATACGAAGCCATTAATTCGTAACTTCGTACTAGTTTACCTTATAAGAATTATAGAATTCGTAATGGGGGTACTAGTTACTAAATCATATTTTTACCTTTGAGTGATATTCTGGGAAGTCGTTGGCCGTGCTATACCTATACCTCAGCATACAGGGCCTCTTTTCTTGCTCCATGCGACCGCCCATTTTCAGCTCAATAGATGGTATTACTTAATGAATCCAAACCTGCAAAAGATATAATAAGAGTATCAAACACATAAAATGGTAATCTAGATAAGAACTTATTATTTAGTGTTGAGTTACCCGTATCAAATGATAACCCGGTTAGGATATAGTAATTGCGTTACTAATATAAAATGGTTACCCAAGAAAAATGGTAACCGAGTTAAGATATAATAATTACTTTACCAATATAAAATGGTAGTCTATATAAAATGGTAACCCAGTTAAGATATACTAAGAGTTACAAATCACAAAAATGGTAGCCCATATAAGCGTTTAATATATCTTAACTGGGTTACCATTTTCTATGGTAACTCAGTTAAGATATAATAATTGCGTTATAGAGTTATGCTAGTAGTCACTTACCGAGAATGCAATTGTAATACCTTTTAGATGGTAGGATCCTGGAATGTATTTTCTTTCCGAAATTGTTATTTCTTTCAAGGATTACCAACACACAATAGGGTAACCCAATAAATAAATGATCATTTCTTAACGAGTTACCAGCACACAATAGAGTAACACAATAAAGAAATGATCATTTCGTAACGAGTTACTAGCATGTAAGAATGTAGCCCGATTAATAATTGATCATTTATTACAGAGTTATCATGAAATAAGTAGGAAACGATCAGCTTTGTATGTAATAGTAATGAACGTAACGAAAAAACAAATATTGTATCTGCTTACTGGTACCTCATATACAATATTCCAATACGGTAAATAAGATATAAAATTGTGATCTCATACTGCGTTACCACATGACAAACAATGGCGTGCTGAGGTAAACTAACACATGGTAACGCAGTTATGATACAGTAACACAAAAGGTAAACAACACATGGTAACGATGTTAGGGTTGTATACGTCAAAGCATACTTTATGCTTGTATTACCTAATTTCCCAGTCTTTATCTATGAGAATATTTAATTCATTTATCACATGTTTTGCATATTTATTCACGCTATGGTTATGCAAATGTAGTCTAAATTACTTTATATTGTAGATAATGTGGTGTGTCGTGTCACACAGAAGATCACATTATCGGTTCCTTATATAGTAATATTTAGTTCACAACCTATATAACATTAGAACGTTATGTGAGAGGTTGTAGTATATGCTTGAGATTGGTTGGTCTTGACCATTAGCATATATTAGCGTATTCGTTATACGTTGAACAGGATCGAGGTGAGATAGATTCTTCTGTACTGACTATAAGGAGAACATACATCTCGGATGTAATATTCGCATTTTTCTTTCCCTTGTATTTTCATTTCCGGTGTATTTTTCGATTGTAGCGACCCTCGTGTATCTTTCAGTGTATCGTTTCCGTCATCTATTGATCTGATTCTCGTAATTGTTGTATGGAACCGCTGTTTTGGGGTTGCCGTAGATCCATTCTATGTTACGATGCATATTGAGGTGTTCCGTTTGATGTTTCATTCGTATTCCGGTGTTTTGGACCGTTTATATTTCGTACCTAGCGCACGCTATCTTTTCTGCATAGCACACGCTAGAGGTCCCTTAGTAGCGCACGCTACGTTTGTTTCGTAGCGAGCACTAGCGAGTTATCCCTGGGAGTGGCAGTTCTGTTCCCAGCCCTCTGGACTATCGGATTAGCGTACGCTACTTTGTCTAGCGCACGCTAATTTCGGGAGACTAGCGCACGTTAAGTTGTCCGGTAACATGCGCTAACGTGACTGTCCAGTACTGGATAATTTGCTACTGAACTCGGTCAGGTGCCCAGGTAGCGCACGCTACGTTTGTACGATAGCGCGCACTTGCGGGTTAGGTGAGTATTGGGCAGTTAACTTTTGGACTCGGCTGATGTCCAGTTAGCGCACGCTATGGCCAATAGCGCGCGCCACCGAGAGATTATTAGCGCACGCTACGTTTAGAGTAGCGCACGCTAACGGCCAGAAATCTGGCTACTGGACTGGGATGCTAATTGTATGGGCTGGAGTTTTGTCCCGTTAGCGTACGCTAACTTTAGGGATTAGCGCGGGCTAACACTCCCTGGCTATATAAACCAGGGAGTTGACCCAGATGAACATATTATTTTTATTTCTTCTCCTCCCCGCGACGTAGAGCTTCTCCAGGCGATTTTCGAGCGATCTCTTCCTCCGATTATTTCAGGCATCCCCTACCTTGAGTTTTTGAAGTATATTAGCAACACCTACTTGTGTTCTTCATCCTCAATCCAAGATAAATCTCTTAGAACCCTAATTTTGGGAGATTTGGGGGTTTTTGGATTTTCGTCCGATTTGTTCCGTTTTGTTGGCTAATTCATGATGAATATGATTAATCTTGTTAGTATCATTAGTTTTCCTACGGATTCATGGTATATTTTGTGGTTTTTACTGAATCGAGAGGGTTTGGTTGTGGTCCGCCCTCGTTGTTATTTCTATACGAATATATATGAATCGTAGGCGGGTTTTCGGGTGTATTCCATTTCCTTATTCGTCTAGAGTTGGTTGTGATTGTGTTCTTCGAATCGTTAGGTTCGGTTCCGTTGGTTCCTAACATTTGTCGGTGTTTTTCCTTCCGTTCGTTGCGTCGTCAATTATTCAAGGCAAGTATTTTTGGAAACCTTTATGCTTAACGTGAAATGGTAATGTATATTGTGTGTGATTGCTCACCTCGGGAGGGTCCGACGGGATCACGGAGGGAATCTATGGCTTCATCCTGGATTCATGAGTTTGTTTTGCTAGCCAGCTCGGGAGGGTCCTTCGAGGCCTCGAGTGGGATTCGTGGCTTCGTCCCGGTCCTGGGTGACGTGTGGTGCTTGATTTGTTTTATGAATGTGGCCAGCTCGGGAGGGTCCTTAGAGGCCTCGAGTGGGATTCGTGGCTTCGTCCCGGTCCTAGGCAAATTGATTGTGACTGTTTGTTTCCGGAAAAGACATGTCTGGTTTTGGTTTTTGAAATGATATTGGTGCATGTACTATGAAATGTGTAAGCGATTGGTTTGCCTTGATTACTTCTACTAGTGTAATTGCTAACCCCTCTGGGGACCCGTTGTGGGGAAATTCTTGTTATGGATTTCAGGTTACGACCATCCAGACGAGCGAGCACTGGGACAGTATGAGGATGTTGGCCAGGGTCGTTGACATGTGCATTTGGGTCTACTTATTTCTTTTGTCCATTTCGATATGGTTGTTTCCCATATTTATAAACTTATAGATTGTACTCGCGAGTGCTTAGGCTTTTCATTTCAAACTCCGTTTTGTATTACTTTAAATTGTTACATTGTCGGTTGATGCTTATTCGTTGGTTGCTCCGGGCGTATTTTTATTGTTGTGTTATTTAAATGTGTGTCCTCGCCAACCGAGATGGTTAGTCGAGTGGTGTTTTCTTGTTGTACCCTGGTGGGTCCCATGTAGGGGTCCACGGCACTGTAATATACTCTGAATATCTCGGGGGTGTTATAGAAAATGGTATCGGAGCGAACTAGGTTTATGGATACCTAGGCTTGTTTGTTATTGGGTCTAGTCGTGTTTTGTTTTGCACATTGTCACACCGCTGCCAGCATCTCAGTACTTCCAGTGTTCGTAAGTTTCCTTACTCGATTCTTTACTTTTTCGTACCGCATTTCCGTTTCTTGAACTGTGGTTATTCTCCCTCTTCTACTTATCATCGAGTTGCTTTTGCCACTTCTTATCACCAGCATGGATGCTGGAAGGGGCCGTGGTCGTGGTCGTGGCCGTGGACGCGATCGAGGATGTGGGGCAGCCGGTGGGGCGGCCACGTCGCATTCTTCGGAGTCGGCAGTACCAGTGACCGTCACAGTCATGCTTCTTCTCAGGAGCGCGCCGATCTTGGTATTGCGGCCGTTATGCAGCAAATGGTCAATCAGATGGCGGCGATAGCTCAGGTGGTTCAGAACCCGGATCAGGCCCATGCTAATCGGGGCGGAACGGATCGCTGGCTTCAGGATATCATCAAGATGCATCCTCCTTAGTTTTCAGGAGCTTCGGACCCGATCGGCTGGGAGGGGTGGATCAAGGAGATATCTAAAGTCTTCATCGCCACCAACTGTCCCAAGGACCGTAAGGTCCCTATTGCCCAGTAATTTCTCACTGGGGATGCTACGGATTGGTAGGAGGCCGTTGGGCCCAAAGACCATGTTGCTTCGTGGGACGAATTTCAGGAATTGATGGAGACCGAATATTGCCCGTGGCTGGCCAGACAGGCTCAAGTGCATGCTTTCTATGATGCTCAACCACGGGATATCCCCGTATCTCAAGCCATTGCTGATTTTAACAAAGAGTTGGGCTATGTAAAGACCCAAGTTGTCGAGAAAAGCGACAATTTTTCACTTTTCCAGACGGATGAAACTGTCCATTCGGGACTATATGTCTGGGCTAGTCTGTACTACTTTGAAGGATTATCAGAGTCGAGCTCTTGCCTATGAAATGTCGGTGACGGCCAGTGCGGTGGTCCGAGAGAGTAAGAAGCAGAAATCCACTGGGAATTTCTCGGGTTACAAGGGTGGAAGTCAGCAGAAATCTCAACCTGCAAATATTTCTAAGGGTGGTTCGGATCGTTTCTCTGGGAGTTTTCGAGGTGCCACCGGAACCTTCGTCCGGGAACCCAGATGCTTTAACTGTGGCAAGGCAGGCCATGTGAACCGGGAGTGTCCTCGTCCGCCTTTGACTTGTCATACTTGTGGTCAGTCGGGCCACAAGGCTTCTTTTTGTGAACAACTCAGACAGATTCGCGGTGCCCGTTCTTCTCACCCAGCACCTATGGAGCCGAGTGTGAACCAGGGCTCATTTGCTCCGCTGCCTCCGCCGAGTGCCGTCCGAGGTAAGGGTCGGGGTCAGCCCTCTAGGGGAGGAGCTTCCAGTGTCGGCTCTGCCCAACTGCGTATCTATGAGATGAGGAGGGCCGATGATCCAGCAGCTACTGTGGCGACAGGTACCGTTCATATCCATTCCCATCCTGTCAGTGTGCTTTTTGATTCGGGTGCTACGCACTCATTCATTTCTCTAGAGTGTGTACGCCGTTTGAGTCTCGACTGCTTGTCACCTTGCGAGCCTTTCATCATTAAACTTCCTAGCGGTGATAGAATTGTCGGTGATCGAGAGGTCCGAGACTGCTATGTGTTTATTTGTGAGAGAGCTTGGCTCTCTAATCTTATTGTCGTTAATATTGAGGGTGAGGATTTGATTCTCGGGGATGATTGGCTCGAGCGGCATGGCGCAATCATGAACTACCGCACGAGAATCATCACTATGTTAGCCGAGGACGGCACCGAGCACTCTTTCGCAGGGCGAAAGAGGGGAAACCAGAAGTTCTTTATTAACGCCTTGAAGGCGATGAGTCTCCTGCGAAAGGGGTGTACTGGTTATTGGTGCTATGCCTTGAAGGCGGAGGATGGTGGAGTCGAGATTTTGTCGATTCCAGTCGTTAGTGAGTTTCCTGATGTATTTCCTGGCGAGTTACCGGGTTTGCCACTGGGTCGTGAGGTCGAGTTTGCTATAGAGTTAGAGCCGGGCGCGGCTCCGATTTCAAAGGCACCGTATCGCATGGCACCTTCAGAGATGTCAGAGTTGAAGAAACAGTTGAGTGAGCTCCTTGAGTCGGGGTATGTTTGACCGAGCGCCTCACCTTGGGGCGCACCGGTCCTGTTTGTGCGGAAGAAGGACGGTTCGCTACGTTTGTGTATCGACTATCGCGAACTAAACAAGGTGACCATCAAGAACAAGTATCCTTTGCCGAGAATTGATGACTTGTTCGATTAGTTGCAGGGAGCTGCGGTATTCTCGAAGATTGATTTGAGATCGGGGTACTATCAGCTCCGGGTGAGAGAGTCCGATGTGCCGAAAACAGCTTTTCAGACAAGATACGGACATTATGAGTTTGTAGTTATGCCTTTCGGGTTAACTAATGCGCCGGCGGTGTTCATGCAGTTGATGAACAAAGTCTTTATCGAGTATTTGGATAAGTGTGTCGTCGTCTTCATTGACGATATTCTTATTTATTCGAGGAACGAGGAAGAGCATGCCCATCATTTGCGGGTGGTGTTAGACATTTTTAGGACCGATCAACTCTATGCAAAGTTCTCGAAATGTGAGTTTTGGCTGAAGGAAGTGATGTTTTTAGGTCACGTGATTTCAGCCGAGGGGGTTCAAGTGGATCCGCAGAAGATTGAGGCAGTGTTGGATTGGGCACCGCCCAAGAATGTGAAGGAGATCCGTAGTTTCTTGGGTTTGGCCGGCTACTACCGTAGGTTCGTCGAGGGTTTCTCGAAACTGGCTCGTCCGCTTACACAGTTGCTCCAGAAATCCGAGAAGTTCGTCTGGAATGACGAGAGGCAGTCGAGTTTCGAGGAGCTGAAGACGCGTTTGACTTCAGCCCTGATTTTAGCATTGCCGTGTGTCAACGAGGGTTTTGCTGTTTATAGTGATGCTTCGGGTCAGGGCCTTGGGTGCGTATTGATGCAGCACGGCAAGACCATTGCGTACGCATCGAGACAGTTGAGGCCGTATGAGCTTAACTAACCTACTCACGATTTGGAGTTAGCGGCAGTTGTTTTTGCGCTCAAGATTTGGCGTCACTATCTTTTCGGCTCTGCATGTCAGATTTTTACCGATCATAAAAGTCTGAAATACATATTTACTCAGCGGGAGTTGAATATGAGGCAGAGGAGGTGGTTAGAGCTGATTAAGGATTATGACCTCAAAATCCTTTATCATTCGAGCAAGGCGAACGTCGTGGCCGACGCCTTGAGTCGGAAACCAGTTGCGTTGCGAACGCTTGAGATCCTTACGTCTCAGTCTGAGCTTCAGCGAGATTTGATTGAGTTAGATGTCGAGGTTTTTCTGCCTGGAGCTGTCGGGCAACTTTGTGCTTTAGAGATTTCGTCGTCTTTGATCGACGAAATTAAGCTGAAGCAATTGGAGGATCCGATGATTTCTCAAATCCGAGAGAACGTTCTTAAAGGAAAGTCTCCTGGGTTTGTAATTCACGAGGATGGTGTTTTGAGATTCCAGAGTCGTCTTTGTGTACCGAACAACTCAGAGTTGAGACAGAGTATTTTGCGTGAGTCCCATGCTACACCTTACTCCGTTCATCCTGGTTCGAGTAAGATGTACAAGGACCTGAGAAGGAATTTCTGGTGGAATAATATGAAGGAGGAGGTCGCGCAGTTTGTAGTGAGATGTTTGACTTGTCAGCAGGTCAAAATCGAGCACCAGCGACCGGCCGGGTTATTGTAGCCACTTCCCGTGCCGGAATGGAAATGGGAAGATATATCGATGGACTTTATTACGAGTTTGCCGAGGTCGAGGTCGGGCATGAATATGGTCTGGGTGATTGTGGATCGTCTGACCAAGTCGGCACATTTTCTGGGCATCAAGGACACTTGGGGCCCGGATAAGTTGGCTCGTGTATTTATCGCGTAGATTGTGAGGCTTCACGGTACTCCGAAGTCTATTGTTTCGGATCGTGATGGCTGTTTTGTATCGCACTTTTGGCAGGCTGTGCATAAGGCGTTGGGTACTCGTTTGCGTTTGAGTACCTCTTTTCATCCTCAGTCAGATGGACAGTCGGAACGCACTATTCAGACGTTCGAGGATATGTTGCATGCTTGTGCTCTCGATTGGAGCAGTGACTGGGAGCAGCATTTTCCATTGATCGAATTCACGTACAACAGTAGTTGGCACGCGTCGATTCGGATGTCACCGTATGAGGCACTTTATGGGCGGCGATGTCAATCACCGATTTGTTGGAATAAGGCGTCCGATTTGGTTGGGACCGAGCCGGATGTCGTTTTAGAGATGAGGCGGAAGATAGAATTAATTCGGGAACGGATGTTGACTGCCCAGAGTCGACAGAAGTCATACGCCGATGTCCGTCGTTGACCTTTAGAATTCGAGGTGGGAGACCACGTTTTGCTGAAGGTGTCGCCGATGATAGGAGTTTTCCGTTTCGGGAAGAAGGGGAAGTTGAGTCCGAGATTTATTGGACCCTTCAAGATTCTCGAGCGAGTCGGTGGGTTAGCATACCGTTTGGCGTTACCCCCGGCCCTGAGTCATGTTCATAGCGTTTTTCATGTTTCCCAGTTGAGGAAATATGTACCGGATCTTAGTCACATCATCGATTATGGTGAGATTTGATGTCGCGGAGGATATTACTTTTGAAGAACATCTTTTGAAGATTTTGGAGCGTCGTGAGAAACGACTGAGGCATAAGACCATATCTTTGGTCAAGGTGCAATGGTCGAGACATGGTGTCGAGGAGGCAACTTGGGAGACCGAGGATAGCATGCGTGCTAGGTACCCTGAGTTGTTTGTTTCTTAAGTTTCAGGACGAAACTTATTTTTAGAGGGGTAGAATGTAATATCCACATTTTTCTTTCCCTTGTATTTTCATTTCCGGTGTATTTTTCGATCGTAGCGACCCTCGTGTATCTTTCAGTGTATCTTTTCCGTCATTTATTGATCTGATTCTCGTAATTGTTGTACGGAACCGCCATTTCGGGGTTGTCGTGGATCCATTCTATGTTACGATGCGTTTTGAGGTGTTCCGTTTGATGTTTCGTTCATATTCCGGTGTTTTGGACCGTTTATATTTCGTACCTAGCGCACGTTATCTTTTCTGCATAGCGCACGCTAGAGGTCCCTTAGTAGCGCACGCTACGTTTGTTTCGTAGCGCGCGCTAGCGAGTTATCCCTGGGAGTGGCAGTTCTGTTCCCAGCCCTATGGACTATCGGATTAGCGTACGCTACTTTGTCTAGCGCGCGCTAATTTCGGGAGACTAGCGCACGTTAAGTTGTCCGGTAACGTGCGCTAACGTGACTGTGTAGTACTGGACAGTTTGCTACTGAACTCGGTCAGGTGCCCAGGTAGCGCACGCTACGTTTGTACGATAGCACGCGCTAGCGGGTTAGGTGAGTATTGGGCAGTTAACTTTTGGACTCGGCTGATGTCCAGGTAGCGCATGCTATGGCCGATAGCGTGCCCTACCGAGAGGTTATTAGCGCACACTACGTTTCGAGTAGCGCACGCTAATGGCCAGAAATCTGGCTAATGGACTGGGATGCTAACTGTATGGGATGGAGTTTTCTCCCCTTAGCGCACGCTAACATTGGGGATTAGCGCGCGCTAACACTCCCTGGCTATATAAACCAGGGAGTTGACCCAGATTAACATATTATTTTCATTTCTTCTCCTCCCCGCGACGTAGAGCTTCTCCAGGCTATTTTCGAGCGATCTCTTCCTCCGATTATTTCAGGCATCCCCTACCTTGAGTTTTTGAAGTAGATTAACAACACCTACTTGTGTTCTTCATCCTCAATCCAAGGTAAATCTCTTAGAACCCTACTTTTGGGAGATTTGGGGGTTTATGGATTTTCGTCCGATTCGTTCCGTTTTGTTGGCTAATTCATGATGAATATGATTAATCTTGTTAGTATCATTAGTTTTCCTACGGATTCATGGTATATTTTGTGGTTTTTACGGAATTGAGAGGGTTTGGTTGTGGTCCGCCCTCGTTGTTATTTCTATACGAATATACATGAATCGTAGACGTGTTTTCGGGTGTATTCCATTTCCGTATTCGTCTAGAGTTGGTTGTGATTGTGTCCTTCTAATCGTTAGGTTCGGTTCCGTTGGTTCCTAACGTTCGTCGGTGTTTTTCCTTCCGTTCGTTGCGTCGTCAATTATTCAAGGCAAGTATTTTTGGAAACCTTTATGCTTAACGTGAAATGGTAATGTATATTGTGTGTGATTGCTCACCTCGGGAGGGTCCGACGGGATCACGGAGGGAATCTATGGCTTCATCCTGGATTCATGAGTTTGTTTCGCTAGCCAGCTCGGGAGGGTCCTTCGAGTCCTTCGCTAACACATTAATTAATTAAAAGCTATCAGTAGCTTAAATTAATTAATGGACATGGAATATATTAAATACGAGAAATAATTAATTCAAAAAGGAGCCCAATTTCGTAATTTGGGATTTTGATAGGAAGTGCAATATTAACTTATTAGTGGACTAAGTTGATATTAATAGAGTCTTAATATTAGGAAGAGTCCTAATATGGGAAGAAGATATCTATTAAGAGTCCTTACCATATCCCCCTTAAGGTCCCTAGAGTAGCCCAAAACACCTATAAATATGTAGCATGGGGTGGCCGATTTTCCATTCATTATTGTCTAAGAAAATCGATTTTTGTGTGTGTTTAATTGTGGATCTTGACTTGTGTCTTGGATTCCATAATTTAGATAACACAATATTTTTCTAAAAATACCAAAATATTCAAGAAAAATAGAGCGAACAAAAATCATGAGTTTTTTGAGAAAAGATTTCGGCCGAACCCCAGCTGTCCATATTTGATCTGGTAGATTGTTGCCCACACGACATCCGGACATAGGCGGGATATACTCTAGAAGATCTTGAAGTAGAAATACAAAAAGATCGGAGAGGAACACGAAGAGGAGACAAATCGACCAAAAGGGAATTTCTACCACTTCGCGTCAAAGGTATAAATTACCAACTCCCATGCGTAAATATGTTTATTTAATTGTTTATTAATATGTTTAGTTAATTAATTGACAAGCCTAAATAGATTCGGTTTTTATGTTGGTTAGTTTATAAAATCTTCATCAAATAATATCCACCAACTAGCTTCCGCTGCGTTTTATATTCCAACAATTGGTATCAGAGTCGGTCTTTAGGTTCTGTTCAATTTAATTAATTTGGTGATTAATATGCTAGCAATTAAATATTCGTATAGTATGATTTTTTGGAATATTTTGCTAGAATTTGTCTTGCAGCAAAATATGATCCAACTATCATGACTATGTGATGTTTTTATTTATTTATGCGTTTTTGATAATTTGGCCCGTTTTTGTGGCATGTATAAGTTTTTCCCGTGAGAAAATCCACGGGTAGAATAAGATTCATTTTTCTTGTAATTTGATTTAAATTCGATGTATTTTATTTCGAATAAACTTGTAATTGAATTGGAACACTCAAAGTACGAAAGAGAAAGAACTCCAGCGCGAAGAGGAGTCCCGATCGGACGAACCGACCGAGACCAGAAAGGTGCCGACGGATCAGGCTAGCAATGCTCCAGTCATGGCTCACGCAATCGCCGCCTAGGCAAATGGGCAGCCGGGTAGCGGATCGGGCAATGGGCAAGAGGTCGGGCAAATGGCAATGGTCGGGCAATGGCGCAGGTCAAGTTGTCCGGTTCGAGTCGCTCAATTCGTTTTTCCGCGAGATGCTTGAAGCAGTGGGAGCAAACGAGCCGAAGGTTTTCTCGTTATTCAAAACGAGGAATAAAAGCCATGATAATTGGATTTAATTGTCCAATTTTATTATTTGTTGGTTTTTATTGTTTTGATGTATGGCATGTATGGATGTATGCGTGATATGTTTCCTTGCATGTTAGGACGAGAAAATTAAAAACCTTAATTTTTCAAAATAACTAAGTGATTTTAAATTGATTTTTCAAAATGAAATTGGCCTCCATAATTGGTTTAAATTGTGAAATAATTACCATGCGCGTTGACATTAAAGTCTTCCTCCACATTGGATGTGCCAATTATTGGCTCACTGGTTTTAAACTTCAAATTTTATAACAAAAAGGTGAATATTATTTTTTATGATAGGACCTCTCCATCTGTAGGACTATTATCATTAAATGATATTCTAAGGTTTGTTAAATTATGGTGTTCACTTAGGTGTATTAATTAATAAGCTCTCAATCGGAGTCTATGTTAATTAAATACATGGCCAAGAGGAACCGACTATTAATTTTACTTGTCAAAACGCATCTTGGCTAGATAGTAAAATTAAAGACATTAAAATCTACTTGAAAATGTATGTGTAAACGTCCACACTATCGTGGCTTGAATATGTGCGGTTTTTCAAGGTGTTGGTTGATTACATATATATTGTTTTAAGGTTTTTCAATATATTTTGCATCGAATTATGTGATGAATGGTGTTTTTAATTTTATTCTCAGATGTCTTTCAATCCACTAGCTGTTATTCTCAAAGAAAACAAACTTGATGGCACTAACTTTGCCGACTGGAAAAGAAATCTTGATATTGTCTTGACTGCCGAGGGGCATAAATTTGTTTTAACTAAAGAGAGCCCTTTGGAACCAGAATCGGATGCCACTCCTGAAGAGTTGGCTGAATTCCGGAAATGGAAAAAGTATGATGAGATGGCTCCCTGTCATATTTTGGCTTCATTGATAAATGTATTGCAGCATCAGCATCAGACGATGGGCTCGGCCGCGAAAATGATGAAAAATCTCACTGAGATGTTTGGTCATCAGAACCGGGCGGCTAGGCAAAATGCAATGAGGGTTTTGATGACAACCCAGATGTCTGAAGGGACCCTAGTAAGGGATCACGTTCTTAAAATGATGTCTCATTTGAACGAACTGAGCATACTGGGGCCACTATCGATGCGGAGTCGCAGGTCGATATTATCTTGGGCAGTTTACCAAGAAGCTTTGAGCAGTTCCGCCTTAACTACAACATGAATCGTAGGACTTACACATTGGCGGAACTTCTGACAGAGCTTCAGTCTGCAAAAGGTCTCTTCAAACAAGGTTATCATCAAATTCTTGCGGCAACCGGTGCTGCTTCTTCAAAACCCAAATGGGGAAAGAAGAAAAAACAGGTTGACCAGAAGCAAGTGGAAACCTTCAAAGCTAAGGGCAAGGCTCCTCAGTCAAAGGCTCCTCAGCCGGAAGCGAACAAAAAGCCGAAGGGCAAGTGCTTCAACTGCGGTCTGAATGGGCATTTCAAGAGTGACTGCCCTAAGAAAGGTACGTCTCATGCACCAGTAGTCAAAACATGTTTGGTTGCCTGTTCCATCACTTTTTGGATAGTGGATTCGGGCTTCACTGATCATCTTTGTTATGACTCGCAGGGGTTCCAAGTAACCAAGGTACTTAGTGCGGATGAGATTACAATAAGCTGGGGCGACTATTCTAGGCTGAAGGCTGTTGCAGTGGGAGTCGTGTAGCTAAAAGTTGATGATAGGATTTTAGTTCTTAACAATGTATTATTGATACCTGATTTTAGAATGAATTTGATTTCGGTTTCTAAATTGCGTCGTGAGGGATATTCAGTTTCTTTTGAATGTAATGCAGTTATTAAAAGAAACGGTGAATCTGTTTGCACGAGTACTTATAGTGAAGAACTGTATATCATTAATGTTGCCCCAGCTCCCTTGCATACTTATAAATCACTTAATTCTTTGAATAATCCTAATAAAAGGAAAGAGCATTCGAGCATAAATCCAACATATTTGTGGCATTTACGATTGGGTCATATTAACCTTAGAAGGATTCAAAGATTGGTGAGCGATGGCCCCTTGGATTCGCTCTAAGTTGAGTCATTTCCAACCTGCGAATCTTGTCTAGAAGGTAAAATGACTAAAAGTGCTTTTCAAAGCAAAGGAAATCGTGCGCAAAATGTGTTGGAATTGGTTCACACTGATGTATGTGGTCCAATAAACATTCAAGCTAAAGGTGGTTTCAAATACTTCATCATGTTTATAGATGATTATTCGAGGTATGGATATATCTATTTGATGCGACCTAAGTCTGAATCTTTTGATAAGTTCAAAGAATTCAAGGCTGAAACGGAGAAGCGTCATGGACAGAGTATCAAGTCACTACGATCTGATCGTGGTGGCGAATACCTTAGTGGAGAGTTTTTGGATTTATTGGCACATGAGGGGATTACTTCCCAGCTCACATCGCCTGGTACACCACTACAAAATGGTGTTGCTGAACGAAGGAATCGTACTTTATTGGAGATGGTTAGGTCAATGATGAGTTATTCTGATTTGCCTATTTCGTTTTGGGGATACACTTTGGAAACAGCGGCGTACATTCTAGACTTGGTGCCTTCGAAATCAGTTCCAAAAACACCCACAGAACTGTGGAATGGGCGCAAGCCTAGTCTAGGACATGTTCAGATTTAAGGTTCACCAGCACACATGCTGAATAAGGAAGCTGATAAGTTGGCATCTCGTACAAAAGTACGAGTGTTTGTAGGATATCCGAAGGGAATGAAGGGTGTCTTATTCTACAGTCCTAAAGACCAGAAGGTCATTGTTAGCACCAATGCCCGGTTCTTAGAGGAGGACTATGTAATAAGCCACAAGCCTATGAGTGAGGTAATTATAGAAGAACTTAGGGGCGAGATTTCGACAATACCAATTGTACAAACACCTAGTGTACCACGTATCGACACTATTGTGGATATGCAAACCAATGACATGCCTCGTCGTAGTGGGAGGGTTGTTCGTCAACCTGAACGTTTCATCGGCGTGGGAGCGTCTTCGGCCCACTCCACGGACCAGGATGAAATGGATCCATGTACGTATAAGCAGACAGTTCAAGACAAGGATACTGAATCCTGGCAAACAGCAATGGAATCCGAAATGGGATCTATGGATTATATTCAAGTGTGGGAGCTAGTAGAGCTACCCATTGGAAGTAAGTGGGTCTACAAGCGTAAGACAAGATCGAAAGGGAAGGTTGAAACCTTCAAAGCAAGGCTTTTTGCGAAAGGTTACACTCGGAAGAAGGGCATTGACTACGATGAGACATTTTCGCCAGTAGCCATGCTTAAATCGATCCGGATTCTCTTAGCTATAGCTGCGCATTTGGATATGGAGATTTGGTAGATGAATGTCAAGACTGTGTTCTTGAACGGGAGTCTTGATAAGGAAATCTATAAGCACCAACCTGAGGGATTCATTGCTGAAGGAGAGGAGCACTTAGTGTGCAAACTTAAGAGAGCCATTTATGGTCTCAAGCAAGCATCAAGGTCTTGGAACATGCGATTTAATGAGGTCATTCAATCGTATGGTTTTGAACAGTGTCCTAGTGAGGTTTGTGTATACAAAAAGTGCGATGGAAACGTGCTGGTGTTTCTTGTACTGTACGTAGATGATATACTTCTAATTGGTAACAATGTGAAGGCATTATTATACGTAAGGGTATGGCTGTATGAGCAGTTCGATATGAAGTATTTGGGAGAAGCTGGGCACATCCTTGGTATAAAGTGTAACACCCCCAATCCGCTCAGGGATATTACACGCCGTAGATCCTTTCCTCAAGGATCTACCAGGTTGGTAACAACATCGAACATCTGAACAATGCCTTTAAGGCTAAAATGACTCAGTAGACCGATTTGGTCTTTCAATAAATACATACAACTCAAACACATTACATGCCCACGCAGAGGTCGAATACAACACACTCCCGTACAACAGGAAAGAATACTACAGCGGAAATAAAATACAACTAAACCAATGACATCATACGGATCCTCGTGTGATTAGTATCGATCATCTTTCTTCATCCTTCATGCCGACCCTGTGCTATGCTCCAAAACCTGAATGTAATACAGACATCCACCCCCCGAATACTCGGGGGTTTGCAAAACTCCACTGTTTTGCTAGTGCAAGAACAAGTGCAAAAATACGAGCCATACAATACAAGTTTCCAAGAACAACAATAATCAGGAATCCTCAAAGATTTAAACATAACGAAAATACTTCCCGAGGCAAGAGTTTGGGAAAAACATTCCAAAACCGAAAGATCATCAATCATGAGAAACAATTTATAAAACAATTTAAAATGCCATCGGGAGTTTTAATAGAAAACATTTAGGATTTCAGAATCCTTCTCTTTCCAAAATCAATAGGGGTCACAGCCTAAAGGTTTTATTTTCACAAATATAACCAACAACAATTCACAGGGCCAGAGTCCGATTCAAGTGTCCTCAACGGACATAAAATCAACACAATATAATCACATACAAGCATCGCCTAGGACCGGGACGAAGACACAAATCCCACTCGAGGCCTCTAAGGACCCTCCCGAGCTGGCCACAAATCATAAAACAAATCACGCACATTCATCGCCTAGGACCGGGACGAAGCCACAAATCCCACTCGAGGCCTCTAAGGACCCTCCCGAGCTGGCTAGCTAAACAAATCACACACCATATCTCACAGTTGGATCAATCACTTGTTGCATCCTGACCACATGATCACGTGCCATGTGTCACCGTAGACCTTCAACCATATCCACACATTCACACAAATAACATATCACATCAATAATATCCAAGTAATTCACATCAATGGCAACAAACACAATGCACGACACAATGGTCAAATCACAACGCACCGATATGAGATAATATATACATATATTATCAAAGCACAACGACAACACCAAGTGTATTCATAGTAATTCACGTAACCATCCACGAACACAATGTCCACAAAACACACGCGTTTTGAAAGAGGGCCTTTAACAAGGCTAACCGAATATTTGAAAGTGAAATTCAAACGATCAAATAAACACAAGGAGACGATCGCTAATTATCATATCCATAAAACAAGAATTGTATGGACAAGGTACTTGCCTCGAATAACCACAACGCGGAGAATCGACCGAAGTAGGTTGGCACGAACCGACTACGAACTCGCCGACTCCACCGAACGACAACCCGCAACAATAAACTACGAACAACAACAATAAAAACGAAAATGAATTCCAAAGTACGACCCAAAGCCTCTGAATTCAAGGAACAAACAACGAAAGTTCAAGGGTTTCTCCCAAAACGGCCAAGAACGCGAAATGACCCGACAAAACATGAAAATGGACTTCCCAACTGAAATATGGATATTCAATCCATAGGATATGTTTAAAAGCATCATTTTACAACAATCGGTTCATCAAAAACGGATGGAAAATGAAATCAAGAACAAATCCCCCCAAAAAGTCAATTCGAGGGAAATCAAGAAATATACCTTGATTCGACGAAGAACAATGGATTAAATGATGTTAAACACAAGAATACTACTAAGATTAATCATACCCATCATGGATTAATCAACAATACGGAACGAATCGGACAAAAACGCAAAAACCCCAAAATTTCTCAAAATAGGGTTCTAAGAAATCTCACCTTGATTCGCTGGATCAAAGGATGATATACGATGATCAATCAATGATATGAACTCAAGAACTTCGTGGATTTGTTGTTCAACAACATGGCTTCGCCTCCTACGAAACTCCAGCCGCGGACAGAAAAGAAAGGAAATGAAAAACGAGTGAAAATGCGACTGCTCTGTCACATATATAATGGTGCAGCCTAGCGTGCGCTAGGCTGCCGAGCTAGCGTGCGCTATCGGCCCGGGCCGCAATCTAGAGACTTCCTGGAGTAGACTGCTCGGCCAAGTAGCGTGCGCAGCCTTCCGGCCGTAGCGTGCGCTACCTGCCGTTCGTAGCGTGCGTAGTGTCCGGCAGTAGCGTGCGCTACCTGCCGATCCACCCGAGTCCAGAACCTCACTGTCCCTACTGTCTCGGCCGACTAGCGCGCGCAGCTAACCGGCCGTAGCGTGCGCTGCCTCCCAGCCATAGCGTGCGCTACCTTCCGGCCATAGCGTGCGCTATTCCGGTTCCTGCCGCACCCGTCCGGCCGATTGCCATAACCGTCCGGCCGATTACTGCAATCGTTCGGCGATGCGACCACGGGACTCGACGACTCGATTATCCGAAATCGCACGGAACGAACACGACAAAACGCTCGTGGGCAACATCATCGACCAGAAATGAAATACCATGCAACAATTAATCTCACGCGACCATGAAAAAGGTCAAGACAACAAATTGAATGCTGATACCCACAACTTTGGGTAAATTACAAAATGGCCCAAAACGCTCGAAAATCATGATACGTGATCGAATAACCAAACCGAAGTTCACAACACTTCTAACAAAGTTAAACGGACTTACGGGAAACTCGAAACAGTAGTTTCGAATGAGATTCACAAGAATCGAACTCGAGTGCGGAAAAGTCGCTAAGAAACACGGAACTCAACAAAACGGCACCGAAACGAACTCGGATGTCAAAAAGCTCAGAATTAATCATTCTCAGAATGATGAAACGGTCCTAAGTGAGTCGTCAAAATGGACTCTCGTCAAAAAAGGAAAATTACCGGAAATCGAATTTGCGGATATTACATACTACCCTCCTTAAAAGAAGTTTCGTCCCGAAACTTAAAACAAGTAGGGAGAAGCAATCTCCCGCCAGGAAAAATCAATGAGATACTCAAGAAACGCGTAACTTACGCCCAACGGCGAAACGTTACAAGCAACGCAGAGGAATATATGGCGTGAAAACACGCTCCACGACGGCCAACACAACGCCACCGGTAGGCACATAATAAAACTAATAAGTGACAAGCGTTATCAAACAGGTAATACAATCAAGTCAATTATCCGAACAATCCCAAAACACAAAGCACCTATCACAAGGAAACACGCACAGTCGAGAAAACAGAAATAAACACAAAATGATCCACAAGGACAATCACAAACAATTCGGATTACGCCGAAATCCTCAAAACCATAATAGGCATCTACGTGTTTTTTCGGAGCAGGGACGCAAACTCGATCCCCCAAATCTCTCAGTTACCGTCTCGCATTGCACGGCTCGGTGACCCATCTGGCCACACCCGAAACAACAAACTAACGGTGAACGACGATTCTTCACGGTACGAGATCAGGCAACAACAGTCAGGCAACCCCGATCGAACAACAACGATCGATCAAAAATGACTGAACAACAACGATAGAACAACAACGGTCAAACAACAACGATCAGATAACAATGATCGAACAACAACGTCGAAAAAAAATAACTCCGAAGTTCACAATTCAACTCAAGACATTAAAAGAGCTGGTAGAAAATGGAAGATGTTACTTTCGAACAAGGTTCACAAGAATCGAACCGAACTCATAAAAGTCACAACGATAAGCAGATCAATCCGAAACAAGGTCACAACCTCTTCGAACGATGAAACCGATACAGAACAAGTTCAGAAAGTATCAACGAACACGAGCGAGTCGATAGAGTTGAGAAAGAGGAAATGCAGAATCCCAAAGATAATACAGGTATTACATTCGACCTTTTATAAAAGAAGGTCATCCCCGCAACTCCCAATAACGGAAACAAGGCAACACACAAAAGCAGTCGACGAAAACATTTCCCTTGGGCCTCTTAGAGCCGATCCTGATATCTGTACTGAAGTTCGCGCCCCGAAAGACTCGGAACCCAACTTGCAAAACTGGATCCTGTGTCTCTCGGGTCCACACTAGAAACGCATTACCGACGAGAAGGAAAATTGTACGTACATGCCCCCGGCACACCACGGTTGAAACACCTCAGCTCGGCATACCAAATATACAAATGCTAGATACAATGGAACATAACATCACAAAACAACAAACCGGAGATGTCGACTTGGCATAACATATCAACACATACTAAAATCACAGCAACCACGGCATCGTTCAACGATTACAATAGCCCGAACGATAGCCAACACACAATCACAAATATCATGAAGCAATCACCCATGTACATAAACGTACAAACCCAAGTTTTAACAGCTCATACTCGTGCGACAACAACACGCAAATCACCACGAGGCGACAAACAGTGAATACCAGTTCACACCTCTTACAGAGGGCTAGTACAACAAATGCGTGGCAACGCCTCAACATTCATGCCACCAATTTGATCATACTCGGTAGCTAACATCATAACGACAATGCGAACATCATATATACATTCCCAGACCGCAAATGGGAATTGATAGATTTTTAAAAAAAATGAAAACCACCTTTTGAAAATAATTTTGGAAACACCGATTGATCTTGAGTATCACCTTTCAAAAAGTACAAACGTGAAACATCGTTATCGAGACTTTGGAAAATCATTTTGCATTCGATAAAAATGAGGACACTTTCTTTTCGTGAAAAACTTTCGGAAATATTCGACCCTCGGGCCTAAGCAAAAGCGTTTCTAAATCATTGAAAATATCTCAAAACATTTTGGTCCTCGAGGTAGAAGAATTTTGAAACACATTGTGGCACCTTGGAAGTACCACGAGAAAACAATTCATTTTAAAAGTACGTCTCGAAATTTATTTTCTAAGATACTCAAGGTTTTCAAAAATAATTCAATGGGCTAGAATGCCCAAAAATTCTCATGTAATAATATTCGTTTAAACACATCATAGTACACGCATCAAATCGTGCAAAATCAAGACAATACATGTCTTTTACCGGAAAACAGACAGTCACATCGCAGTTCAAACTTGCTTAGGACCGAGGCTAAACCACTGGTCCATCCGAAGCCCATATGTACTGAGTAAATCGCACCCATAAACATTTCCATACCATATTGAGCACAAGGTTTCACGAAAACACTTGCAAACGAACAAATCAGTTTGAAATATACACGCAGCGGACAAACCAACAGTCAAGAATACATCACCACCGACACTCTTCCTATAAACAAAATATGAGAGTCAAATAACCACATATCACTAAATCAAAATCCATAGGAGGATTCCGGCGCTTAACACCTAATCATACCAGTAACTCGCAACAGACGAGGCACTATCACAACGACGGGAGATTTACAACCACAGGTCGCACGAAGATGTTGATCGCCCCATGATACTAATCACGACCAACGAACTCAGATAACGCGCCGCGACATGACTCAGTCAGACAAAATCCGACGAGACAAAACTCAACAGACACAACTTGACCCGACAGCCTAGGTTTCCACAACCTAATCTCCAATATCAATTATGTAACACCCCCAATACGCTTAGGGATATTACACGCCGTAGATCCTTTCCTCAAGGATCTACCAGGCTGGTAACAACATCGAAAATCTCAACAATACCTTTAAGGGTAAAATGACTCAGTAGACCGATTTGGTCTTTCAATAAATACATACAACTCAAACACATTACATGCCCACGCAAGGGTCGAATACAATACACTCCCGTACAACGGGAAAGAATACTGCAGCGGAAATAAAATACAACTAAACCAATGACATCATACGGATCCGCGTGTGATTAGTATCGTTCATCTTTCATCATCCTTCATGCCGACCCTGTGCTATGCTCCAAAACCTGAATGTAATACAGACATCCACCCCCCGAATACTCGGGGGTTAGCAAAACTCCACTGTTTTGCTAGTGCAAGAACAAGTGCAAAAATATGAGCCATACAATACAAGTTTCCAAGAACAATAATAATCAGGAATCCTCAAAGATATAAACATAACGGAAATACTTCTCGAGGCAAGAGTTTGGGAAAAACATTCCAAAACCGAAAGATCACCAATCACGAGAAACAATTTATAAAACAATTTAAAATGCCATCGGGAGTTTTAATAGAAAACAATTTAGGATTTCAGAATCCTTCTCTTTCCAAAATCAACAGGGGTCACAGCCCAAATGTTTTATTTTCACAAATAGAACCAACAATAATTCACAGGGCCAAAGCCAGATTCAAGTGTCCTCAACGGACATAAAATCAACACAATATAATCTGACACAAGCATCGCCTAGGACCGGGACGAAGCCACAAATCCCACTCGAGGCCTCTAAGGACCCTCCCGAGCTGGCCACAAATCATAAAATAAATCACGCACATGCATCGCCTAGGATCGGGACGAAACCACAAATCCCACTCGAGGCCTCTAAGGACCCTCCCGAGCTGGCTAGCTAAACAAATCACACACCATATCTCACGGTTGGATCAATCACTTGTTGTATCCTGACCACATGATCACAAGCCATGTGTCACCATAGATTATCTCAGGCTCTCACATTTGGATCAATCACTTGTTGCATCCTGACCACATGGTCACGTGCCATGTGTCACCGTAGACCTTCAACCATATCCACACATTCACACAAATAACATATCACATCAATAATATCCAAGTAATTCACATCAATGGCAACAAACACAATGCACGACACAATGGTCAAATCACAACGCACCGATATGAGATAATATATACATATATTATCAAAGCACAACGACAACACCACGTGTATTCATAGTAATTCACGTAACCATCCACGAACACAATGTCCACAAAACACACGTGTTTTGAAAGAGGGCCTTTAACAAGGCTAACCGAATGTTTGAAAGTGAAATTCAAACGATCAAATAAACACAAAGAGACGATCGCTAATTATCATATCCATAAAACAAGAATTGTATGGACAAGGTACTTGCCTCGAATAACCACAACGCAGAGAATCGACCGAAGTAGGTTGGCACAAACCGACTACGAACTGGCTGACTCCACCGAACGACAACCCGCAACAATAAACTACGAACAACAACAATAACAATGAAAATGAATTCCAAAGTACAACCCAAAGCCGCTGAATTCAAGGAACAAACGACGAAAGTTCAAGGGTTTCCCCCAAAACGGCCAAGAACGCGAAACGACCCAACAAAACATGAAAATGGACTTCCCAACTGAAATATGGATATTAAATCCATAGGATATGTTTAAAAGCATCATTTTACAACAATCGGTTCATCAAAAATGGATGGAAAATGAAATCAAGAACAAATCCCCCCAAAAAGTCAATTCGAGGGAAATCAAGAAATATACCTTGATTCGACGAAGAACAATGGATTAAATGATGTTAAACACAAGAATACTACTAAGATTAATCATAACCATCATGGATTAATCAACAATATGGAACAAATCGGACAAAAACGCAAAACCCCCAAAATTTCTCAAAATAGGGTTCTAGGAAATCTCACCTTGATTCGCTGGATCAAAGGATGATATAGGATGATCAATCAATGATATGAACTCAAGAACTTCGTGGATTTGTTGTTCAACAACATGGATTCGCCTCCTCCGAAACTCCAGCCGCGGACAGAAAAGAAAGGAAATGAAAAACGAGTGAAAATGTGACTGCTCTGTCACATATATAATGGTGCAGCCTAGCGTGCGCTAGGCTGCCGAGCTAGCGTGCGCTATCGGCCCGGGCCGCAATCTAGAGACTTCCTGGACTAGAATGCTCGGCCAGATAGCGTGCGCAGCCTTCCGGCCGTAGCGTGCGCAGTGTCCGGCAGTAGCGTGCGCTACCTGCCGATCCACCCGAGTCCAGAACCTCACTGCCCCTACGGTCTCGACCGACTAGCGCGCTCAGCTAACCGGCCGTAGCGTGCGCTGCCTCCCGGCCGTAGTGTGCGCTACCTTTCGGCCGTAGCGTGCGCTAAGCCGGTTCCTGCCGCACCCGTCCGGCCAGTGCCCGCAACCATCCGGCCAGTGCCCGCAATCGTCCGTCCAGTGCCCGACCACCAGGACTCGACGACTCGATTATCCGAAATCGCACAGAACGAACACGACAAAACGCTCATGGGCAACATCATCGACCCGAAATGAAATACCATGCAACAATTAGTCACACGTGACCAAGAAAAGGGTCAAGACAACATATACGAATGCGGATACCCACAACTTTGGGTAAATTACAAAATGGCCCAAAATGCCCGAAAATCACGATACGTGATCGAATAACCAAATCGAAGTTCACAACACGTCTAAAAAAGTTAAACGGACTTACGGGAAACTCGAAACAGTAGTTTCGAATGAGATTCACAAGAATCGAACTCGAGTGCGGAAAAGTCGCTAAGAAACACGGAACTCAACAAAATGGCACCGAAACGAACTCGGATGTCAAAAAGTGCAGAATTAATCATTCTCAGAATGATGAAACGGTCCTAAGCGAGTCATCAAAACGGACTCTCGCCAAAAAAAGAAAATTACCGGAAATCGAATTTGTGGATATTACATTAAGATCTTTCGAGATCGCAAGAAAAGAATGTTGTGCTTATCTCAGGCATCCTATATCGATACGGTGCTAAAGTGGTTCAGCATGGAGAATTCCAAGAAAGGTTTCTTACCTTACAGACATGGAATTCAGCTATCTAAGGCTACATGTCCTAAGACACAGAAGGAGATAGATGACATGAAGCTGGTCCCTTATGCTTCGGCAGTGGGAAGCCTCATGTATGCTATGCTTTGCACTAGGCCTGATATCTGTCATGCTGTAGGTATGGTGGCGAGACATCAGTCGAACCCAGGACCGGGACATTGAATTGCTATCAAGCATATACTCAAGTACCTGAGAAGGACTAGGGAGCATATGCTTGTATATCAATAAGATACACTTTGTCCTTTGGGTTACACTAACTCATATTTCCATTCAGACAAAGTTAAGCTTAAGTCAAGCTCGAGATATATTTTTGTTGGACTTAGATGTGGTTCTGGGTTTGCATAGAAGTACCACAATTTTATTGTGGCAATACTGGTGCGTTTATAAACCCGGAGGAACCACGAGCCCATAGAGCAAGGAAACATATCAGTCGCAAGTAACGTTGTAAAATGAGGGAACATAGTGTTGTTCAAGATTGCATCTGGAAACAACCTAGTTGATTCTTTCATGTGGAAGGAATGGGGTTGAGATGTATGTCAGCATTGCTTTGAGTATAAGTGGGAGATAGATAGACATAGTCTAGATAGTGTACTTCAAAAGCATGCTTTGAGTATAAGTGGGAGATTGTTAGGGTTGTATACGTCAAAGCATACTTTATGCTTGTATTACCTAATTTTCCGGTCTTTATCTATGAGAATATTTAATTCATTTATCACATGTTTTGCATATTTATTCACGCTATGGTTATGCAAATGTGGTCTAAATTACTTTATATTGTAGATAATGTGGTGTGTTGTGTCACACAAAAGATCACATTATCGGTTCCTTATATAGTAATATTTAGTTCACAACCTATATAACATTAGACCGTTATGTGAGATGTTGTAGTATATGCTTGAGATTGGTTGGTCTTGGCCATTAACATATATTAGCGTATTCGTTATACGTTGAACAGGATCGAGATGAGATAGATTCTTCTATACTGACTATAAGAAGAACGTACATCTCGGACAATTATTATTTCTTAATTCTAGTGATTAATATTTAATTATATATATTTAATATTTATTGCTTTGATTTATCATGGGTGAGAGACACGATGATTGACTCAATATGCTCGATATTTTGGGCAATATTATTATTTATATGTTAATTAATATTATAGCTAGAAATCGTGTCCCGACCAGTCGGGTTGATCATGTCCCTTGAGGCACTCGAAAGGATTATTATATTAAACCTATGGTGGAATTAATTTTCCGATATAATAATAAAGGTCGAGTGGTATACTCATGTATAACACATTAATTAATTAAAAGCTGTCAGTAGCTTAAATTAATTAATGGACATGGAATATCTTAAACACTGGAAATAATTAATTCAAAAAGGAGCCCAATTTTGTAATTTGGAATTTTGGTAGGAAGTGCAATATTAACTTATTAGTGGACTAAGTTGATATTAATAGAGTCTTAATATTAGGAAGAGTTCTAATATGGGAAGAAGATATCTATTAAGAGTCCTTACCATATCCTCCTTAAGGTCCCTAGAGTAGCCCAAAACACCTATAAATATGTAGCATGGGGTGGCCGATTTTCCATTCATTATTGTCCAAGAAAATCGATTTTTGTGTGTATGTGTTTAATTGTGGATCTTGACTTGTGTCTTGGATTCCATAATTTAGATAACACAATATTTTTCTAAAAATACCAAAATATTCAAGAAAAATAGAGAGAACAAAAATCGTGAGTTTTTTGAGAAAAGATTTCGGCCGAACCCCAGCTGTCCATATTTGATCTGGTAGATTGTTGCCCACACGACATCCGGACATAGGCGAGATATACTCTAGAAGATCTTGAGGTAGAAATACAAAAAGATTAGAGAGGAACACGAAGAGGAGACAAATCGACCAAAAGGAAATTTCTACTACTTCGCGTCAAAGGTATAAATTACCAACTCTCATGCGTAAATATGTTTATTGAATTATTTATTAATCTATTTAGTTAATTAATTGACAAGCCTAAATAGATCCGATTTTTATGTTGGTTAGTTTATAAAACCGTTATCAAATAATAACCACCAACTAGCTTCCACTGCGTTTTATATTCCAACAAACGAGATGGTACGAAATACATACGTCGTAACGACTGGGATAGTATATATACCTTCATTATCTTGATTGGTCCTTCCTAGATGATGAAGATTGTAATATATCGGATTTTCGGTATAAATTTTTTTCGCGTTATTTTATCTAAGATATACTGGATAGCATGGTGTCTATACAATATGGATAAAATAATTTGAGAACTGAGACAGTTGTATTTGTATAATTGACGTGATTGATTGACAGTTATAATTGAGGATATCGTGTATCACGTTGTTTTAATTTTGATATCGAGTATATTATATGGGAATATTATTGGGATGTGTATCCGAATTCAGTATGTTGAGACGACAGGCAGGAGCAGTTATATTTGGCTAAGTGCAGAAGCCATTACGTACGTTAAGCTGAGGAGCTTACGTACGTTAAGTTGGTAAGAATGACGTACGTTATGTATCATGCATTACGTACGCTATGAGGGGAATCAGACATGATCCAGGCTGTGGCCGACAGTGGGCGTGTGGTCGGCAACTTTCGGCGCATATGTGGACAGGTGAGTCAACGAATGATTTAACATATGCTATGATGCAGTGTTACGTACGTTAGAGGAGCAAGATGTTTACGTACGTTCTGCAAGTTGTGCTACGTACGTAATGGTATCAGTTGATTAGAACCATAGCTTCTGGATTGAGGATAACGCACATCATTGTTATGTTATTACGCATGTTAATGGTGTGTTGCGTACGTAAGTATTTGGACATTACGTACGTAACTGAGTTACTATTGCAAGTCAACACCTGTATTACGTACACTATGGCATGGGCCTTACGTACGTAATCATGGAGTGGGAATGAGGCAGCAGCCTCTAGACTATCGTTACGTACGCTATCAAGGTCAGATAATGGACGTAAAGAGTTGTTGCGTATATTAAGGGTTGCATGTTACGTACGTAACATGAGAAGTCTATATATGAGAGATGTTCGTCACTTCAATATTTTCAGAACTTCACTTTATTTTTTTCGCCCTTCAACCCTTCGAGATGGATTTTTGGTTCTTCTAACTTGATTATGAGCTTGAGGACAAGGATTTGGAGCTTGAGATATGAAGATATTGTTGGTTCTTGAGGTGTTTGATGGTGTTGTTCATGTTCTTGAGGTATTTTGACCAACTCTACACCTTGATTTTGGATTCTTGGTATTGTTATAATTTTTTGATTCGTATGATGATGGTTATGGTGGTATTGTTGTGATTCTTGATGTTATGTGAAGTGTATGTTGAAGAATATGATGATATATGTCTTGGATTATGAGTTAGATGATGGTTTAGATGTTAGAAGACATTGGGGCATGTCGTTTTGTTGATTATGAACGGGATTACAAATGTTAATTGGATATGATTATGGATTAATTCATGTTCTTGAGGAACTCTTGAATTATATGTCATGATATGATGAATATGTGTAAGGTGTTGGTGTTTTAGATATGAATATGGAATATTCATATCTAGAACCAAGTCATGTGTTTTGGTATAATATTCGTATAGGAATATGAATATGATTACGACTTTGATGAGATTATTATTCATCTTTGAGTTTGGAAGTTCATACGTATTGAACAAGTGTTCAATTCGAATGATTAAATTATTTGACAGCCTTGAAATATGATTATCTATAATGTTGAACTAATTGGATGGTTAAGATTGATGATGAGAATCGGTAATTGGTTTTGACTATGAATTTACAAGGAGGAACCTTGTTAATTCGTATTTAAGATTGAATTTGGAATCGATAATATTTAGACTCTTGTTATTGGTTTGAACTGATTGTTGATATGATTATCAAATTTCGGCTCGTATTGTGGAAATGAGTTCGTAATTATTTGAGTTGTATTGTTCGGTTTTATATATGATTGAGGTATTGTTGAACCATTGAGTTTGTTGGTTGGGTATATCGGTTGTTGATTGTTCGAACTTGTTGTTAATCAATTATTGCAATAGGTTGTGATGATTGATCGTCGATTGTGACCGTTGTGTTGCGGTTGAAGTTGAAGAGCTCGTAGATTGCTTTTGGCCGGGGCTGAGGAGCTCGTAGACGAAGGCAATGGAATTGGTAATGGCTTTGTCGTATCGGTATCGAGACAAGTTTATACTTGTTCAGTTATTAATATTTAAGGAATGGTTTTGGTTCATTTTATTTATAATTCATATAGCAATGATATTATAAATTTAAATTGTCGGGATGATGGTTTATATATTGTGCTTTGGTTTGGATTAAATAATAATGTATATGATTTAAATTCATTTGGTGAAGACGGAGATGTGAGTTATATTTAGTCTGTGAAATGGAATGTCGGATATCGAGGATAGTTTATAGTATCGACATTGATGCTTGGATGATGGTTTATTGATATTAATGGACTGTACCTCATTCGAGATTATTCGAATAACTGTGTATTCGTTCGGGGATGTTTGTTCGTGAAAAGGATATTGTCTTCAGCTTTTGAGGTAATTTAAGTATTGCTCAGTTATGAGGATAATTATTCTGGTGAATTGTTGTATATGTTGTATGTTGATCTTTCGTATAATGGGATTCATATTTGATTGTTTCGTTGAGGGGTGTTGATCCCAGGACTGTTGGTATTGAGATCGTTGATCATGTTGACCATTCATTGGAGATGATGATCCCAGGATTGTTGTTTTGGATATTGATTGGTGGTGTCGACTTTTCATTGTCTGTTTGTCGTTGTTCACTTTGGTGAGTCTTTTGATCCTTATTGGATATGTGATTCTTTGAGTTTCGTTGTAATGTTGCATCGTGACATATCTGGAGTCATATCTGCGTGTCGATTGGTTATGTGTAGGATTTTCAGGGCGGGCACGTATAGTTATGTGATGGGTTCATGACCTCACATTGAGCTGTGCACATGAGACGTACTTCGTGACACTGATTAGGTACAAGACCACACGTGTATTTGATCGATACCCGGGGTGGCTTGTGCACGGACATATTTCCGGATCGGGCGTACTGTGACGTCCATCTTTGAGCCATATTGATTGGTCGTTCGTCCTCCATTTATGGTTGGGTATGTTCGACGGTTTGCGACTGGTTGTTCATACGCCCGAGGGGTATGTTCGACAGTCGGGTTTGTTTCTTTGAGATCCACTATGTGTGATTTGTTGATCCTTTGTTGATCGTGTTGGAGTTTATCATGTTGATGATATTCTCAGTTATTGTTGATCCTTTGTTGATCGTGTTGGAGTTTATCATGTTGATGATATTCTCGGTCGTTGTTGATCCTTTGTTGATCGTGTTGGAGTTTATCATGTTGATGGTATTCACGGCCGTTGTTGATCCTTTGTTGATCGTGTTGAAGTTTACCATGTTGATTGTATTCTCGGTCGTTGTTGATCTTTTGTTGATCATGTTCGAGTTTATCATGTCGATGGTATTTTCGATTATTGTTGATCCTTCATTGATAGTATTTGAGTTTATCATGTTGGTGATATTCTTGGTTGTGGTTGGCCTTTGGTTGGTCATATTGGAGTTTATCATGTCGATGATATTCTCGATTGATTTATTGGTTGATCATGGTTATTGATCGTATGAGCGTTCGGACTTTGTGTCGATGTTTCGGGATTTTGCTGTCATTGGTCTACAGATGTATTGTGTATATTTGGTTCTTATCAGGATTGGTATTTGATTGTGCGATCCGACGGACAGGATTTGGCACGGATGGATTATTCCACACTTATGAGTTATGATGTTTTGAGAATTCTTGGTATTGTTTGTATACAGTACACATGGTTGTAGTTGAGTTCATTTCATCATTTGAGAATGCGAAATGTGGATTATGGTAAGGATTGATTTGATCTGGATTGCTATGGGTTGCTGAGGTTATGACGGTAAGATTACGTTGGTAGTATTCTTACTATGTTATTACATTGGTATGTAATTATTTATGATGATGTGATCGTTATCATTGTCGAGTATTGTGGTTGACCCCGTCGTGGGCTTTATTTTTAGGTACTCGGAGATCGAGCTAGTAGTGGTCGTGAAGGAATGAGCTTCCTGGGTGATACTGGCTATGACATTACTTTTGGGAACCGAGTATTTGACTGATTGTTTTATTCCACTGCAAATGTATATTTTGAACTGTGTTTATGTCCGTTGCGTGTGTATTTTAAAATGGCTTTCCGATATTTTTACCAACTCGCGTATACTATTACAATGGCCTTTTTGGTATTTTGCAAACTTGGGTTTATTTCGTAAAACGATTCCCTAAACTATTTTTATCGGTACGTTGTTACGTATTTTCTGTGAACGCAAGTGCACGTTGTCGTATACAAGTAATAAAGTGATGAGTAAAGTATCATTCCCTCGAGGACTAATGTGCTAATTACCAATTTATAGGTATTTCTAATTTTACTTGAACGACCGAAAAATTTGTGGTTAATTAGCTATAGAAAAACGAAAGACTATAATAAACAAGGAAATCAATTATCCGATAAAAGGAGATCAAATAGGAGAAAAATCTAGGATTAAGAATTCACCTTGATTAATCCAAATTAATCTTGATTTATATAATTTATATAATTTCCCAATTAATTGAAAGCGAAGATTATAATTTAATCTAATGCCTCTTCCGAGGTCAGTAGAATTTTCCAAAGCGAATAATTCACTCTATTCCTAGGTGAGTTAATTCGACATTAGCCAAAAAGTTCTATAATCTTCAAAATATCGATGCTTCATAATTCTTATGAGTATATTCCTATCTCACAAGATAAAATAGTTTCCTCCCAATTATCAATACTCACTATCCTCTTCCGATTCAAGTTAAGTAGCTAGAACAATTCAATCGTCGGCCACACAATTGAAAGCATTAAGAACAATCGGGGAAAACTCAATAGAAAAAGGAAAACTATCAATAATGTAAAATCAAGAATTAATTCGACATAATTTCGATTTCATTTCAATCCTAGAATAAAGGGGTCTATCCCGACATGCTAGAAAAAAATACAAAAATACTTGAATTAAACATAAGGTTGAAGAATTTCAAACACGATTGAATACTTGTCCTCTTCCGTTCTCTGGCCTTCGTTCTCTGCTGCTAGGTATTCTCCTTTTCTTCCTTCGATTCCCTCTTTTCTAACCTTCTCTAGGCTTTTATAACCATCTCCTGCCTCCAAAACGCGTCCGAGGATTAGGTCTAGTCCGCCTCCAAAACGGCCAAAATCGCGAGGTAAAATCAGGCTTCCCGCCGCCGCGGCCCGTGGCCCAGAATAAGTGTGCCGCGGCCCTAGCCATGGCGCCGCCCAGGTCTGGGCAAAATTTCAGTACGGGCCGCGACCCGTAGCAAGTGTGCCACGGCCCCCGGTACAATTTGCACCGATTGCTCCATGTTGTGCCTTGTGACGCGGCTCAGCTTCGTTACGACGCGGCCCTCTACCGAAAAATGTCGTTTTTTGGCTTGTTTTTCTTCGTTCAAGCTTCAGGACTCTAATTTCCTTCAAAACATGTAAACATAATGCAATAAGAGCTCATTTATGCAGATTTAAACCCAAAAGGGAGATAAAATAATGATCATAAAGCGTACAAAATAACATGTAACAAATACCCCCAAACTTAAGCCTTTGCTTGTCCTCAAGCAAAAATCAATTTCAAACAGACTACAAGTGTCGTGGTAAGTCGTCCAAATCCGTAGCGCTCAACTTATTAATACTACCCTGAAATCTCAAAGAATAATACGAATAACGTACTAGTGAGTCACAGTACCGACAATGATTCCTCAAGGAAACCATTCCTAGTGCTAGTCTCAGCCCATGGAGATAGTCAAGGCTAAAGGATCAACATACGTGAAATGAATCGACCGACAATATGAATGTTGAAGTTATAACAAGCTAACTCGCCTAGTCCCACAGTGCAGCACAAATGACATTCCCTGGACAACAATCCCTTCTTATTTAATAACTATTATTATTCGAGTTAGCCACTAGGTTTCGACTCCCGGAATGTTTCCTCAGAAGAATCTTAAGGTGGATTTTCATTCTCATGTATTGAGGAACCGTTTGACGTAAAAGACACTCATGGGGCTCATGGATGCTTCTAGTTACTAGGTCTCCCTCTACAGCGGAGAAAAAACTCGAGTATCTTTTTTTGGCACGTCCCATTCAAGGTTGCTATTTTACGCGAATGTAAACAACGGGTCACGTGAATGCATCCGGTTACTTGGCTTCCTCTGATAGGAGATATGATTTTTCCGAACAATTATTCTATCTCTTACTCATGCCTATTCAAGGTTGTCGTTTTACGCGAATGTAAACTATGGGTCACGAGAATACACCCGGTTACTAGACTTCCCATCCTAGGACATGCAAGGCTGCTCATATTTTTGGGAATTAAAACTGTACAAACCAATGTCTAATCGTAGGTACTTAGTTTAATGCTTACAAGGCCAATGTTACTAGGCGACTAGCTAAGTGAATAGTGCAATGAAACATATAGACGGCAACTATAATCACGTATGTCTCATTTCCTGAATGCCAAGGCTACCATAATGGCACAAAAACCATGCCGAAAATGAGTACTCGAGTATAAAATAGCATAATGTGATGTGAACTAGACTACACTTATCCGGTTCTTCACATAGATATCAGTGTTATATATTCAGTTTTACACATGGCTGCACGACATACACACGAAATGATAACAATATCCACGATACCAAAGAAGACAAGCAAGACAAACTAAATAAATAAAAACTAAACCCCCCCCCCCAAAAAAAAAAAAAACTTGAGAAGTACATTGACCCCAATGGACGACAAATAAGAATAAGCAATAAAAGATAGGTCAAGTACTCCCCTGAAAAAGAAAGCTCAGGCACTAGCATCAGCCTCGTCAGGTGAAGTAGGTGGTGTAGGTGGCCTGGTCGGAGGTATGAATGGTCCGTCTGGGTGGAGGATATGGCCCATCCACACCGCTAAGTACTCCTGATGGTAAGCATCTCTTGCATCTAAACGCCTCTCAGCACGCCGATTGGCCCAGCGGACCTACTCGTACATCTCATGTCTCACAGCTGCGATCATACTGTCTCGCTCTGATCGAATCTCATGCCTCAGGCCGTCAAACATCGCCTATAAAATGTGATCTCTCGCTGGGGGTGGAGCAGACTCGGTCTGATCATCTGTATCAGTCTCCGGCTCATGAGTAAGCAGAAGGGGCTCTGAGGTAGTCTGAATGGGAGGCGAGTGCTCGTGCAGCTCATCCAACAGAAAACCTCGTCCTTGTGGGTGTGCTCGTGCGCCTCCCCACTGGTCGAAATGAGAGATAATACGATGGTCAATCGGACCCTGGGGTGCGATGGTAGGCTCGTCACCCGACCAGACCACACCCGACTGGCGACATAAAGCCCAGATCAGAGAAGGATGCTTTAGTCCCATGTTGGCGCCTCCCTTGATGCATTATAGAATGGACCAGGCCAGACGTGGACCCACATTGAATCTAAGAGCGGACGTGATGGCATAGATCAGTCGAGCACGAGGAAGTAAGACAGAGCGTATCTGTGAAGTAGGGTCAATCCGTGAGCAAAGGAAGTATAGCCAGGCTCATCCTAGCCGACTGAGCCGTGAGCTCTTAAAGAAGAAAACTGCGAACCCCGGAACACGCGTCTCCCAAACGGACTCCGGCTGAGTAAGTGCTTCCAACAGTGCCTCCCTCGTGAGGCTACCCATCATCGTCATGAAAGCCGAATAATCTACCTCGGGTAGCTCATATAAATGCCGAATCATAGCTGCAGAGAAGTCAACCGTCTGACCACGGACAACGACCTCTGTACGGGTATCCAGTCTCCCCAACATCTGTCCTCCCCACATATGGTGTAGCAAAGCACGGGTGTAGAATTCATGCACGATAGAGATGACGGCTGGCTCAGGTTGTGCGACAAATCGTGTCCAGCCTATCTCGGTGGTCATGGGTAATAATTCACCGTCTTATGGGGCGGGAGTGAATCCCCTCTCAGGAATGATGGGCCATGGGCGAATCCTTTCATTAAAGAGTCGATGAACCTCAGGGTCTGATAGATACTGGAATTGGCCATCTATCGGGTTTTGAGAGGTTTCCCCTCTCGGGGGAGATGATCGAGTCGTAGCCCGGTGGGAGCCTAGCTTCCTCTTTCGAGCCATTACGGGTTCCTAGAAAATAAAAGCAGGATATCAGATGACAAAATAGTATAACGAGACACCAACCATAAACTTATAAAGTGTGAAAAACATATATACGGATATAGCATTAAAACTTCTCAACTTCACACGAGAGACATGATGTGAAAATTTAACTCAAAATAGCCATTAGGGCTGGGGGAATATACTCTTCAGATAATCATGTTTGGTTCATAAGATTGATGATTTTTAGTTCAAGCAAGTTTCACTGGAGCATTACATCAAACACTTGGTATGCATAAACTCAAATCAAGAGAAAAAGAATTATTTGTGAGTTCAATCACCAACAACAAACCTTTTTTCGCATTAATCCATGACAACTCACGAAACATAAGCAACATCAATCGATATTCTTAATAAATTACGACCAAAATCTCAAATAGAACTCAGAAGATAAGCAAGTTCATCAAAGAATGAAAAGGAATACCCAATCCTTGATCCTTGAAATTATTTCAGCAATTAAACGTAGATAGTATGGATTACTTGGTGTTGGATCAAATATGATGATAAGAAGAAGAATTGATTTGAACGGAGTAACTTGCGCCGCGGACGAAGGGTTTAGAGTGTAATCTGTTTCGGCTGTATACTTTCCTTCTCTCTCGTTTGCTCGGCACTGCTTGGTCTGGAATTTTAATATTTTCAGCATGGGCCGCGGCGTAGTAAGTGGGCCGCGGACCTCGGTACAGGAAGTTTTAGCATTTGAGGAGACTAGTCGCGTGCCGCGACTCGTAGGAAGGGTGCCGCGGCTTCCAGGGTAAGTGTGCTGCGGCTCAGCACTGTCGTGCCGCGGCCCATAGTACAGTTTACTGGGTGAGTGTCTTTGGGGTTTTGGTGTGCCACGGCTCCTGGGCGAGTGTGCCGCAGCCCAGAATATGCGTGCCGCGGCCCCTAGTACAGTGGGTTGAGCCTAAATTGGAGTCTTTTGCGTGTCGCGTCCCGTTATTAGTGCGCCGTGGCCCTTAATGAAAATTGGCCCTGGAGTGGTTCCTGCGAAGGTTTTTCAACTGTAATCAAACAAAACACGTGAGAAAAGTACAGTAAAGCAAAAATACCGAAAAAATTTGACTCCTAAAATGGAAAAACAACGAAAACTAAAATCTACCACTAATACTCGGGTTGCCTCCCGAGAAGCGCTAAGTTTATAGTCTTCAGACGGACCTTTTGAAAATCAATTTGTTTTTCGCAAACACTATTTGGACTCCGCCAAGTCCATCGAACCGTTATTACGTGTTTTACATTTTTGACCATTAGTTTTTAACCGTTCGACTTTTGATTTGGACATCCAACGTTCTTTGCGAAAAGACTTGAACAATAGTAACTTCTCAAAACACCCATGTTGCAAGTAACTTGGCAACCGTTTCACTTCCGGCTTAGTTTTCTTTTCAACGGATGAATTTACGGCGGCATTAGAATTTTTTAATGGTGGGAGAACGGATGATGAAGACGACATGTCCAAATGCCTAAGATACGCAACTCGTTCTAAATTTTTCTTAGATGTCGGCCCAACAGATTCTGAACATTCCGACAGAGAACTATTTCGGAGTGTGTCTTCCACAAAAATATCTAAGCTTTCAATTTGAGAACACTTCTCAACATCACTTGGATACGGGAGAGATTGAAACACTTTGAATGTTACTTGTTCATCTTGAACCCGAAGCATCAATTCACCCTCATGAACATCAATAAGGGTCCTACCAGTGGCTAAAAATGGTCTACCCAAAATAATCGGAATGTCATGATCTTCTTCCACATCGAGCACAATAAAATCAACGGGGAAAATGAATTTATCAACCCTGACCAGGACATCTTCTATCACCCCTCTAGGATACTTGATGGATCGATCTGCTAGTTGTAAAGAGACCGTAGTAGGCTTGGCCTCCCCAATACCTAGTTTCTTGAAAATAGAAAGAGGCATAAGATTAATACTGGCGCCAAGGTCACACAAATCTCTATCAAACGACAAGTTCCCAATAGTGCAAGGTATAGTGAAACTTCGTGGATCTTTCAATTTAGGTGGAAGCTTTTTTTGAAAAATGGCGCTTCACTCTTCAGTTAATGCCACCGTTTCATATTCTTCGAGCTTTCTTTTGTTAGATAATATCTCCTTCATAAATTTCACATAACTTGGCATTTGTTCCAAAATGTCGGAAAATGGGATATTAATGTGCAATTTCTTAAAGACATCAAGAAACTTCGAAAACTGCTTGTCTAACTTTTGCTTTTGCAGATGCTGTGGAAACGGGACTGGTGGTACATAAGTAGGATGTGTGGTCGAGACTGCTTTTGGTTTGGGCTTTGAGGACATAGTGGTCTCTACTTGAGTGGGCTCCTCATCCTTGACTTTCTCAATGGGAATGCTCTTTTCTTTCCCACTCTTGGACTGCTCGTGTAGTTACTTTCCACTTCGTAACTCAATAGCTTGCACATATTCCTTGGGATTCGTTTCGGTAGCACTTGGTAAGAAACCTTGGGATCTAGATGATAATAGATTTGCAATCAGACTCATTTGAACCTCCAAGTTCCGAATAGAAGCGGAATGATTATGTAGAGTCGTTTCCGTGCGAGTCATGAATTGACTCGTGTTAGCCGCCATTTGAGCAATTGCATCTTCTAAAGAAACCTTCAGTGGTTGAGGGGGCTGCTGTGGTGGCTGAGTGACTTGAGTTTGTGGAGGATTGTTCAACTCTTGCCCGTTCCTCCATGAAAGATTTGGATGATTTTGCCACCCTTGGTTGTAAGTGTTAGAATACGGGTTATTTTGACGATTTCCATTCCCCACAAATTGAGCTTGTTCTATATGAGATTGCTCAAATGGATTCCCGACTTGACATTCAGCACTAGGATGAGATCCACTGCACCAATTACATGTTTTCGTGGTACCGGTAGAAGGAGCGTGTGATAAAACTTGGAGTTGTTGAGTTAGAGCTGCCACTTGAGCTGATAGCGTAGATATTGGATCATTATCGAAAATTTCCATAACTTGTTTCGGGTTCACACGCTCAGAAGGCCACTGATAAGCATTCGCAGCCATAGCTTCTAGAAAGGAATAAGCTTCAGCCATAGTTTTGCCCATTAAAGCACCTCCAATTGCTGCATCTACTAGAGTGCGTGTAGAGGCACTCAATCCGTTATAGAACGTTTGAATTTGCAGCTAATCCGGTAGACCATAGTGGTGGCATCTCCTTAGCAAGTCTTTATATCGCTCCCATGCCTTATGTTGCGACTCCATATCGTACTGTCCAAAAGTGGTTATCTCATTTCTGAGTCTTGATGTCTTCGCCGGTGGAAAGAACTTAGCCAGAAAAGCTTGTGCTAACTCCGCCCAAGTTGTGATAGAGCCTGACGGGAGTGAATTTACACAGAACATGGCCTTGTCCCTTAGATAAAATGGGGAAATCAATAGACGAATGGCATCATCAGTAACACCGTTATTTTTTAATGTGTCACAAATCTCGAGAAATGAAGCAATGTGAGCATTGGGGTCATCATTCGCCAATCCGCACAATTGGCTTGCTTGCACCATTTGAATGATAGCTGGTTTGATTTCAAAATTATTTGCTTGAATGGTCGGGCGTCGAATCCCCGAAAAGTTTACATTGATTTGTGGAAATGCATAATCACGAAGAGCCAATGCTGGTTGAACCTGCTGAATTGGGTTGTCAATCCCTTGATTTCCAGTGTTGTCTCTGTTAGGATTATGCCCTCGAATGCCACTCAGAGGTTCTTCAGTGAGGGAATTTTACTTGTAATTATGTAAATCATTTATATAAGGTAATGAATGTTTCTTTATTTACTGGTAGTTACTGGCGTTCCTAACTCGTAAATATACGTATAGAAACTAGTCTCTGTATTTGAGAGCATAACGTTCCACTCCTTATTGGATAAGGAGGTCGGCACTGGAAAGGTTTATAGCTCAAATACTTAATCGTTCGCAAGTCGATGAAACTTGACTGGGCATTAAGTTAATGTGAAGACTTGTATGACGTGTTCTTTGACATGGAGAGTGCCTGTCGAACACTAATGGTTAGTGGGAGCACACGTTATAGGTATGCTAATTGGATTAGTATACTCGAACCGACTCACCCTCGATTGGTCACACGGATTTCACTCCGGGACAGTCAATGACGGAATCGAAAGGTTGTGATAGGTATTCGTGAACCTTCGACTTGAGGATTTAGTAGGGATGTGCTTGTGACGTCAAGATTTTCATTAGAGTAGTTCGACCCTATAAACCGAAAGGCGGGGGTCAACCTCGACGTGCATCTTGACGGGCAAGTAGCAGGTCCTACTGAATACCAAGATAGAATTCTTTCTCCCGTTAGTGAGCGGGTTATGTGTCCTATGCGGTTATTGGCAGATGAGATCATAAGTCTTTGGCCAAAGCATTGGAGCTAGTTGTATTAGATACACGACAGCTCGATGATCTCGATTTGCATTAACGCATGCATAGCGTCAAGTACAGATAGGGTTTGACTGATCGTGACTCTATAACTTGATTGGGACATTTGAAAGAAGGGTTTATACGTATACTGGTATTCACGACAGAATGGTTCTTGAATGATCCCAATCATTCGTTCTCAGTTGGGGTACAGTGTAGGCCGCCAGGCTGGCTAGGTGGTGCTACTACTCTTTGGTTCCTCCCATTGCTGACTGAGACGGACCTACCGAGTCGCGCAATAGGATTGACAACGGAATGAATAAAGCTAATTCTCTCATTATGAATATTAGATATTGGATATCTAATTTTGGAACATTGGATGTTTAAATCGATTTATTGGATAAATTGATTTACGGCCTAATGAATTAAATAAATTACTGGGTGATTAATTTAATTCATATATATAATTATTTCTTGGAGAAATTAATTATATTATTTTGTATTTGATATGATGAAATTAATTGGATTAATTAAACTATACAAATACATCGGAACGGAATTGGAATTTATCTGTTTGGACTCTCGGGAGTCCGAAACGAACCAAACTCATTCGTTTCTCCATGGCCCCCCCCATTTCTAGCCACCTTCCTTTTGGACTTATGTCTCCATTCTTTAATGTATGATAATTGTGGAGGTGGGGTTAGATTCCCACATGCATGAGTTGTTGCTAGTAGTGGGGAGTTGAATAAAAGGGATGAAGACATCTTTCATTTTAACCTACACATTCCTACGTGAGAGTGAGATAGAGAGAGAGAGAGGAAAACCATTTTCTCAATTGTCTTCATCATCTTCTTCATATCATCTTAATTGTTCTTGGAGAAAATTAAAGATATATTGAGAGATATAAATTAAAACACTTAGAGTGTTATAACTAAAGTTTCATCACTTGATTCTAGCCGTAACCTTAGAGGTTAATCGAGTGTTGTCATTCCGTTCGTTTCTCCGACGCGTGACAAGTAGAGACGCGGTTTTTCGGCGTTGGATCATCCAAGGGCTTGGAGCATTTTGGATCGTTTGGGGAATAGCTCAAGAGAAGGAAATCCATATAATCAACGGACGACAAGGGTATGATTTCGAATCTTCCTTTGTTTATTTTATATTCGTATATACGTAGCTCGATCGATCCTCGTAGGGATTCAGATCGAATTAATTTTCGTTTTACCGCTTCCGCTGGGCCTTCGTTTTAGGCACTGAATCCCAACAGTCTCCCATGGTATCCGTAATCAATAGCTCACGTCTTTCCTTCCTGTTTTTCCGCAGATTGCGTTCGAGTTCGGTATCCAAAGGAAATAAACCTTCGTTACCAAATTTTCTCATGCACTAAACGAATTACTGAAAGGAAAACAAATGAAACCAAATTTACACAAAAATAAAATAATGTTCAAATTAGGACTAAAATTTTTGAAATTGATATTAGCAAAAACAATCAGTCCCCGACAACGGGCGCCAAAAACTTGTTACGTATTTTCCATGAACGCAAGTGCACGTTGTCGTATACAAGTAATAAAGTGATGAGTAAAGTATCATTCCCTCGAGGACTGATGTTCTAATTACCAATTTATAGGTATTTCTAATTTTATTTGAACGACCAAAAAATTTGTGGTTAATTAGTTATAGAAAAACGAAAGACTATAATAAACAAGGAAATCAATTTTCCGATAAAATGAGATCAAATCGGAGAAGAATCTAGGATTAAGAATTCACCTTGATTAATCCAAATTAATCTTGATTTATATAATTTATGTAATTTCCCAATTAATTGAAAGCGAAGATTATAATTTAATCTAATGCCCCTCTAGCCTTCGTTCTCTGTTGTTAGGTATTCTTCTCTTCTTCCTTCGATCCACTCTTTTCTAACCTTCTCTAGGCTTTTATAACCATCTCCTGCCTCCAAAATGCGTCCGAGGATTAGGTCTAGTCCGCCACCAAAACGGCCAAAATCGCGAGGTAAAATCAGGCTTCCCGTCGCCGCGGGCCGCGGCCCGGAATAAGTGTACCGCGGCCCTAGCCATGTGTCGTCGCCCAGGTCTGGGCAAAATTTCAGTACGGCCCGCGGCCCATAGCAAGTGTGTTGTGGCCCCTGATACAGTTTGCACCGATTTCTCCGTGTTGTGCCTTATGACGCGGCCCAGCTTCGGTGCGACGCGGCCCTCTACCGAAAAATGTCATTTTTTGGCTTGTTTTTCTTCGTTCAAGCTTTAGGACTCTAATTTCCTTCAAAACATGTAAACATAATGCACTAAGAGCTCATTTACGCAGATTTAAACCCAAAATGGAGATAAACTAATGACCATAAAGTATACAAAATAACATGTAACATACGTGTCAACTATGACTTAAGGTATGTTTTGAAACTGTCGAGATTTGGCATTTCGCCTTGTACTTTCAAATGGAACTTTACGACGGTAATTTAAAAAATAGATTTTTAGAGACTATTTGAGTATTTGAAAGATATTACCGTCATTGGCCTTTTTGGCATGTTTGAAATGATTGTGAAGATGATTTTTAGCCTGGTGGGTTCCGGCGCGGGGCCCATGGCGATGTAATATTCCCGGATGGTTTTGGGGGTGTTACAAAGATCATCTTCGTGCATCGCTGCAAGATGAGATTCTATCCTAATTCTCCAATCATCAAATTCATCAATAGAGAATGTAGGAACTTTATTGATCATTGAGATGTCAATGATAGAAGAAGATGAATGATGAAAATATGAAAATAAGAGTTTCAAAAGCTAACCATTTTTGTGGACCTAATTCAGTTAAAAATCGACTTATTCTTTGTAGAATCAACGTCTCCCATACTACTTGTTGGCCATACAATATACAGTAAACATCTTAGAGGGGGGTTGAATAAGCTGTATCTTTTTCGAAGTTATTTGCATAGCGGAAGTCTGATATTAAGTTGTTGTAAATACAGCAACTAAGTATTCTCCTATTTTCTTGGTGCGTATAGGGTTTTTGAAATATGTATACTTAAATAACACAAGCAAATATGAAAACAGTAAATGACATAATGTAAATACACACATATTTAAATGGTTCGAGGTAAACCCCTCTACGTCCACTGGTCCTCCACACAGGAGTAAAGATGTTTATTAAAATTACAGCGTACACAACTATGTGACTTTAACTAAACGTTTCGCTGTATAGTTCATACAGATTGATACAGTCGACAGAGCTTGGGCCGTTCACACATATTGGCTTTGTAATATCCTCAATTTTGATTTTTAGTAAAAAAAAAAATTTGGCAGGAGTCCGTTTTAACGGCTCGCTTGTAACTGTTTCGTCATTCTGAGAATGATTAATTCTGCACTTTTTGACATCCGAGTTCGTTTTGGTGTCGTTTTGTTGAGTTCCGTGCTTCTTAGTGATTTTCGGGCGTTTTGGGCCATTTTGTAATTTCCTAAAGTTGTGGGTATCCGCATTCGTATTTGTTGTCTCGACCCTTTTTAGGGTCGCGTGTGAGTTTGATTAGAGCTCAAGCTCTTAGTTTGATCTTATTCTGGATCTTTCCGTGCGTATCTTGAACTTGATATTTCGATCGAAGGAGTCCGTCGTTGTACCCGTTTTGGGAACCCTACTGTTGTAGTTTCTCGGTGCATTAGCGCGCGCTAATGGATTTACTTAGTGCACGCTATCGAGCAGCAGACTCAGAACCAGTGGGTACTGGAGTACCCCGTTAACGCACGCTACCATATATGTAGCGTATGCTAGTGATGCTTCCTTACGTACGCAATGCGACCTTCGTTACGTACGCTAGCGCGAGCAGGATTCCGGGCAGAGGAGTCTATATGACTCTTACGTACGCAAGGGCTTGCACCTTACGTACGTTAATCATCTAGCGTATGTTAATGTTGGTCCCCAAGAATGATGAAGACTATCCTCACTGTACCAACATGAGTCTTTTCTAGCACGCTTTGTCCTCACTCACGCACACCTGAGAAACTTTCCAGGGGGTCACCCATCCCATAACTACTCCAGGCTAAGCGCGCTTAACTTTGGAGTTTCTATGAGATGGCTACCAGAAAAGAAGATGCATCTTGTTGGTATGAGTAGTCCAAATCAATTCATTTAACCACTTTCTAGTGCAGATCTCACAGGTCGAATTGCAAGCCGCGCCTCGCGCATTTTTAAGCTAATGCAGGCAGGATGCTGACCGAAGTCCAACAATCCCCCTCCCAGTATCTGCCAGCATCTCAGCCCCATAGTCTGGAAACCTCCGCGAACTAGATTTGATCACACAGCCCTCTATCGGCTAGATTCATTCACACAGTCCTCCAACACTTAACATCAGCATCTGTTCCAGCTCCGTTTACTTTTGCTGCGCCAGTATCTCAGTTCCAGCATACTAGATTTGATCACATAGACCTCCAGCACCTGACAACCTCCACAGCGCCAACATCTTAGTTCCGACCAACTGGCAACATTTGCTACATGCCCGCCTCTCAGTTCCAACACTCTCGCAGCCTCCACTGTAGGATACTCCGAGCAGTTCCAACACTCTCGCAGCCTCCACTGTAGGATACTCCGAGGGAATCCACACCTGTGACCTGCTCTGATACCAATTGTTGGTCCCCAAGAATGATGAAGACTATTCTCACTGTACCAACACGAGTCTTTTCTAGCACGCTTTGTCCTCACTCACGCGCACCTGAGAAACTTTCCAGGGGGTCACCCATCCCATAACTACTCCAGGCTAAGCACGCTTAACTTTGGAGTTTCTATGAGATGGCTACCAGAAAAGAAGATGCATCTTGTTGGTATGAGTAGTCCAAATCAATTCATTTAACCACTTTCTAGTGCAGATCTCACAGGTCGAATTGCAAGCCGCGCCTCGCGCATTTTTAAGCTAATGCAGGCAGGATGCTGACCGAAGTCCAACAGTTAGGTTTCGTCCTTAACGTGCGCTAGCTCCTGTTTGCTATATATAATCAGGAGTTGACCCAGAATCGGGATTTTTCATCCCATTTCTTCTTCCTTTGGCTTTTGGCGATCTGGGGGGCTGAAGAACGAGTTTTCATCGGGCTTTGATGATGGTAATCATCTCGGTGGGCATTTCTCATGTTCATCATCATCTAATCATCTACCAATCGTTCTTCTTTTTGTGAATCAAGGTATTTCCTAAAATCCTAGATTTGTGATATTTGGGGGTTTGTCTCGATTTCGTGACTCTAATCCGAAATTATTGATTCCTTTGTTGGTATCTAGTCATATTGACCTTAGCCCCCAGTTTGGAATTCCATTTTCATGTTTTTTTCGGGTCGATTCGTGTTCTTGGCCGTTTTGGGGCAAACCCTTAAACTTTCGTCGTTTGTTCCTTTAATTCAGCGGCTTTGGGTCATGCTATGGAATTTATTTTCATTATTGTTATTGTCGTTCGTATTTTATTGTCACGAATTGGTGTTCGGCGGAGTCAGCTGGTTGATAGTCGGTTCGTGCCATCCTACTTCGGTCGATTCTCCGCGTTTGTGATTATTCGAGGCAAGTACCTTGTTCATACATTTCTTGTTTTGTGGATATGATGATCGTTGATCGTCTAAGTGTGTTTGTTTGGCTGTTTGGAATTTTCAAAAGATTCGGTTTAGCCTCGTTAAAGACTCTCTTTCAAAATGCATGTGGGTTTTGTGAACGGTGTGTTTTGTGTGAATGGTTAAGCGAACCTTATGAATACGCTTGGTGTTGATGTTGTGATTTGATGATATATATACATGTATTACTTCATTTTGGTGCGTTGTGATTTGACAATTGTGTCGTGCTAAGTGTTTGTTGTCTCTGTGTGGGTTATTATGATATCCTTGGTGTACTATGTTATGTGTGTGAATGTGTGGACATGGGCGAGGTCTACGGTGACACATGGCTTGTGATCATGTGGTCAGGATGCAACAAGTGATTGATCCAACCGTGAGAGCCTAAGAAAAACTACGGTGACACATGGCTTGTGATCATGTGGTCGGGATGCAACAAGTGATTGATCCAACCGTGAGTGCATAAGAAAACCTACGGTGACACATGGCTTGTGATCATGTGGTCAGGAGACAACAAGTGATTGATCCAACCGTGAGATGATGTGGCATGTGATCACGGTGGTGTAGATATGATTTTGGATGTGTTTTGCCAGGTCAAGTACCTTGGACGTGTTACCAAGATTTCGTATTTTGGGTGGTTATATTCTGTTGACTTTATGTCCGTCAAGGACACGCGACGTGGACTATGAACCCTGTAGATTGTTGTTGTTGTTTTTCTTTGAGAAAGCAAATCTTTGGGCTGTGACCCCTTTCGGTTTCTTTTTTGAAAGAGGAGGATTCGATAATCCTAAATTGTTCTCCGTTAAAACTCCCGAGGGCATTTTATTACATTATATAAATCGTTCTCTTGATTTGTGATCTTTCGAATTTGGAAAGTTTCTCCAACTCTTTGCCTCGGGACGTATTTTTCGTTATATTTGAATCTTTGAGAAATCATGGTTATTATTATTCTTGGAATATGATTTGTATGACTCGTTTTGCACTTTGTACTTGCACTAGCAAAATAGTAGAATTTTGCTAACCCCCGAGTAAATGAGGGGTAGATGTCTGTATTGCATTCAGGTACGTGCAGGGCCTTGGGGAGTATAACACAGGGTTGGTACGAAGGATGATGAATGATGATCGATACCAATCACATGAGGACCCGTACGCTGTTGTATTGGTTTAGTTGTAGTTATTTCCGCTGCAGTACTTTTCCCCGTTGTATGGGAGCGTATTGTATTTTAACCCCTGCGTGGGTATGTATTGAGATTGAATTGTATGTATTAATGGAAAGACCTAATCGGTCTACTGGGTCGTCATTTAGCCTTAAAGGCAACATTTTGATATTTGATTTTAGTTACTAGCCTGGTAGATCATTGAGGAAAGGGTCTACGACGTGTAATATCCCTGAGTGGATTGAGGGTGTTACAGGCTTGGATTCTTCGACTTGCTCTTCCTACATAGATCGAAGCTTCGTATTTAAAGCTATCGTCCCACACAGGTCGGAAGTAGCAATGCTTAGTCCACACAGGGCTAAGTTAATCTCAATGTAAGGTTTGGTAGAACAAGGTCAAACAACAGCTGTATGCTTTGATGAGCGTTCGCTGTAAGGTGTGCTGTTTGCGTTAAGGACTCTGTATATTTCTTCTCTTGATGAAGCTGTATGCTCAGGGAAATATACTACTCTTTGTAAGCTTGATATTCAGATTGTCAAAGCTAATGCGTCAGATGTATTTCGTGAGGTAAAGTGCTGAGTTAGCAATGTTCACTTGCTTGGGGCTATTTATAAACCTTGGAAATAGATCCGTTATAAATGTAGCTGGTGGCAGGTTGGTGAGATTGAGACTGCTCTGATTGGAGGCTTCAGAATGTTTGAATTAAAGACGATTCACATTTAATGCTTCGTACATTCTTTTTGTCTAGCATTAAATGCTCTTCAGACTGTTCAGACTGTAGTCTCTTTCAGCCTCATTAAATGCCGTCCTATCAGCATTAAATGTTACTTTAACCGTGAATACTTTTTGAATAAATAATATGTTTTCACAATGGTTTAAAGTTTTCTTCAGTCCTGTTGGATATATATATTACTTTTCCTAAGTAAAACACCTACAACATGCTTGCTGTATCTAACTTCTTCTATATCTGCTGTATATTGATGAATGCACTGTAGGAAGGGACTTCTGACTATGCTGGAAGATCTTTCGCGGTATGGACAGGCTGTATGAAGTTTCATAATAGCTTTCATACTTAGACCGAAATGCTGACTTTAAAGAACTTTGCTGTATAAGGCAATTATGAAATACAGGGCGGATTTTTTCCAACACCTGGGCTTATAGGTATCAACCTTGCCATCCCATTAGTCTTTCTCTTGTAGGGCACTTTGTCCTTGGGGCAGTCTACTACCTGATTGGCATGCATCGAGTCTATCTCAGCTTCCATATCTTCTCGTCATTTCGTGGAGTCTACATACACCATCGCTTGGTCATAGGTCGCGGGGTCGGTCTCTTGGATATCACCTGGAACCTCATAGAGACCCATTTCATCCAATTGCATAAAGCCATACCTTTCAGGTAAATGAGACACACCCTACTAGACCTGCGAGGTGGTTGTACTTTTGTTTCAGAAGGTTTGGTTCTAACTTCTTGTACAGGTGTCTCCTGAGGAGTTTTATTGTATTCTTCCAAACAAATACTTCTACCTGATCACCTTTCTGAATGAACTAATCTTCCAGGAAGTGTGTCTATAAAGCAACGATGATCTTTCGATCTTCGGGCATGTAAAGTAGATAACCCATCATCCCAGATAGGAATCCAATGGAATTTTCCTTCACGGATCTTGCTTCCAACTTCTCCACCTTAGTCTTCTTGACATAGGCGGGACATCCCCAAATCCTAATATGATTAAGACTTGGTTTCTTACCCTCCCATATCTTATATGGAGTCTTAGGAATGGACTTGAAAGGACATCTGTTCAAGATATAAGCAGCAGTAAGGAGCACATAACCCCACAGGTAAATCGGTAAGCATGGAACGAAATATGTCCAACAAGCTTCAGTTCCTTCTTTCCTACACAACATTTAACTAAGGAGTTACTGGAGGTGTAAGTTGTGACACTATTCTGTGCTCCTTTAGGAACTAGTCAAATTCTGTACTCATATATTCGCCACCTCAGTCCGACCGAAGTGCTTTGATATGATTACCAATTTGCTTTTCGACTAGGGCATTAAATTCCTAGAATTTCTCAAAAGCCTCAGATTTATGTTTCATTTAGCACACATAACCATACCTAGTATGATCAATCGTGAATGTAATGAAATACTAATATCCGTCACGTGCTGCTTCCAAAGCACCACACATGCCGGTATGGACTAATCCAAGTTTATCAGCGACTCTTTCAAAAGTCTATGTGAAGGAGGACTTAGTCATTTTGCCCTTAATGCAAGATTCACAAGTTGGAAAGGGATCTAATCCCAATGGGCCTGTAAGTCTATCCTTTTCTATTTTGTAAACCCCGGTCGCACCAACATGATCAAGTCTAAGATGCCATTTCAAAGCTTGATTAGTTTCAGCCCTACCATGCTTCCTAGTCATAATTTTCGCGACGACTTTGTTACTTAAGTTTAGATGATACAATCCATTTAACAATGTATCAGTGCCTACTAATTTATTTCGAAAATTAATTTTGCAAGTACTATTACCAATGAAAAATAAAAATCCTTTCCGATCCATGACCGGATTAGATACAATATTTTTATGCCCCTGGGCAAAACGAGTACATCATCTAATGTTAAAACAAAGCCGGATTCCAAATCCAAAAGAAGTGAGCTTATGTCAGTTGTTGCGACACTATATCCGCTTCCGACAGTAACTATCACTTCCTCAGCTCCAAGCTTCCTACTTTGTTTCGGATCCTGATTCATGGTATAAATGTGAGAACTAGCACCTGAATCTAGTATCCAAGAAGTAGAAAATATGGTAGCAGAAAAATTTGTTTCCAAAACTAAAAGTTTCGTACCTGAAGCCCTATGAAGGATGGGACAGTCTCTTGCCCAGTAGCCCAGCTCACCGCATTTGAGACGTGTATCTGTCTTCACCTTCTTGCTCTTAGGAACCATCGGGGCCTTGCCCTTACCCTTAAAAGCCTTACCTTGTGAGCTCATATGCTTCTTGGTCTTTTTCTTCTTATTCTTGGACCTCCGAGATCCAGAAAAAATCACAAGGGTAGACTCTTTCACCCACGGAGTCTTCATCTGAGACTGAGCAGTTACAAGTTTGTCCATTAACCCTGCTAAATTGCAAGCAATCTCATTTCGTAACAAACTGAGAGAAAAAATCAGGAAGAGATTGCAAGATAAGGTCAGTTTGGAGAGGAGAATGCATCCTAGAATCAAGAGCCTCCAATCTCTCGATCATAGCGATTATTTTGAAGACGTGGTCCCCGACTTTCTCACCTTCCTTCATCTTGGAACCAAAGAGCTACTTAGATATCTCATATCCAGCAGTTCGATTGTGCTCACCATAAAGCTCGGTTGAGTAAGATAAGATATGCGTAGCAGAAGTCATTTTCTCATGAGCTCTCTGAAGCTCATTAGACATAGAACTCATGAGCTATCTGATGATCATAGCAGAAGTCATTTTCTGATGAGCTCTCTGAAGCCCATCATATAGCCACGAACTCTAATTTCATCTTAACCCACTTTTCGTGGATATCAACATCTTCCTGACTGGCCCTGGTCCGCATGGAGCCGCCAGAATGTCCGCCTCCAAGACGTATCTCAACACCTCTATATTGAGGATAATCATCAGATTGCGGAGCCAGTCCAGAAAGTTTGGTCCAGTTAAGATGTTCTTCTCGAGTAAATTTGCGAGTGGGTTCATTGTCATTTTGAGAGTTGATAGTTTATTTGTCTACATTAAGTATGACAAATTGATTAGTGACTCGTTCGATCATGGTCTGATTTTAGAATTAAGGACCTTTCTATTCATTTCACCCAACTATTTTTATCGGAATAACACACTTCCTTGTGAAATCCAGAAGTATTTGTTCGCTTTAGTTCATAGTGGTGATCGAGTTCTTTATAAATTTTAGTAGAGGGCAACCGAACAGGTGTCTATTAATCTCTATAAAGTGGTGTCCAACACCAACCCATCTAATGGATGGTTCGTTCTTCTTTTTCCCTTGTTCACTCCCTCAACCTATACGGTTTCTATAGTTCGTGAAAAAGTTAAGTTTATACCATAGACGCTGATCAGTTTCACAATTAAATCTTATCCGGCAACCGAACAGATTTTTAGGGATAAAATTTGCTCCAACCGAAGGCATCTAATGTACTCTCGGAATTTATCGACCCTCCCCGAAAGACTACCCGATAACTCGGAAGTGTAGCACATTCGGTTTGGATTTCAATTTTCCGAGAGCTTGATGGAGGTAAGAAAAACCGTGAAACCTTTTAAACTTAATATTTTATTGTGGGAGAATTTTTGCGATTGGTGTTAGACTTTGCATATTAATTTATTTAAGCGCATTTGTGGGCATTCATACCATATGAATAAAATATTCACAACATAGTTGCTACCAACATACAGGTCATGGACCGTTCCTAGAACAAAACATCGTAATCTAATTACATGTCTTGAGTCTTGAATCTTCGTCCTCTCGAATGGATCGTCCTCCGGTCTCCGTCATTACATATAAATTTTACATTGAAAAATTGCATCCTTTATACAATTTTTCTAGTAAAATAAATAGGCTTAAAATGGCTTTACAACCCAATCGAATAAAACAAACGATTCAAAACTAGGTCCATGAACTACATCACCTATTCGAGTGAAACAGAAACCTACTCGAGTGGAAGAGAAGCATCGAGTTACCTGGTTTCCTGCAGCTCCGCCAGCAATAGCTACGGAGAAGATTGCGGAAGAAATCATCCAAGAGCCTTTGGCGTCTGCGACGCCATCCGGGGAAGAAGAACCTAGAGATTTGGGAAAGATGATTGCATGGCCATTTGAGAGTTACTCGAAAATATTGGCGTCACTCGAAAGCTTTAAACTCACCTCCAATTGTATGAAATTTAATGTCTGTTTAGAATGTATGTAATGAGGTTGCAGGAATTAAAGCGACTCAAATGGTAGATGACACAAACAAGACGCTTATTCGAGAACGAGATTATGTCACAAATAGTTACTTGTGTTTGTAGCTTACTAGGGTAACTTATACTTGGGTTACTCAAAATATTTACTCGAATGTTTTACTCGAATACAAAGATTTGACCCAATATTAATCAAATAAAAGATTTACTCGAATTTTCCCCAAACCTCCCGAATGTGTATTACGTTCGAATAAATGTCTAAACCTGTAATTTAAGTAACAAGTTGTTAAAGTTGGGCCCCAAAAATATTACTATGCCTGAATGGGTACACTGTACACATATTCCCATAATGCAAAATTACTAGCTCTCGGAAAATAAGAGGTCATGACATGAGAGTCGAGATTTATTTAAGATTCATTCATCCAGGTTTTATTTAGATTCATAAATTTAAAATTAAGATTTAATTCACATTGGTTCATATGAAACCATTGATATAGATAAAAATATATATATATATATATATATGAGAAAAATAATTAGAATCATCAATTTTTAACATGCACAATAATTGGTTTTATAGTACTTGTAATTATTACTTACGATATTCGTCAAGACGAGAATCTTATTTTCTTATATCATTTTATTATTTATATTACTACGCTTCAAAGGGTTTTCTTATTTTTAGGTTCATGTATTAGAAATAATGTTAAGCTACTAGTATTTTTATTTTATTTTATTTTTCTTAGTGTTTTAAAAAAAGAAAAAAAATTAGATAAGGTTAAAGATGGGAGGTGTTTGGATATTTGGTAGATAGTTATAAAAGTTTTGTTTAAATGGTGTTTGGGTAAAAACTAAAGGGTATTGTTGTCATTTTAAAAGTGTTAAAGACCAAAGGCGTGCTTATCTAAGAACCACAAGGGCTATCAGTGTAATTTCTAAAACTTAGGGACTAAATGTAAAATTTCGATAAAACCACAAGGACTATCCATGTAATTTACCCTTTAAAATTTACTGTATACACAATTTTCTTTTTTCTTCCACGAGCAGAAAGCTTTTTTATTTTTCTTTTCTCGATTGGGCAGCTTAGGCTCTGTTCTTTTGGTGAAATTCTTTGAATCGAATTTTGCTCAAGCAATCAATTTCTTTGAATTAGTAAATCAATTGTGTTGAATTTGAATCGAATCAAACCGAAATTATTTATATCACAAAAAAATCAATTATATGCATAATATTTTTAAATTTAATTCATTTGTAATAATAATAATAATTATTATGTATAATATTTTTAAATTTAATTCATTTAAAAAATAATAATAATATTCATTTAGAAAAATTAGAATAATAATAATTATTGTATAATATTTAAAATTTAACTTCATTTAAAAATAATAATAATTTATGAATAATAATTTTTAATTAAAATAACTAATAATAGATATTATCATAAAAACAATAAAATATTAAAAACAATTGATAAAAGAATGCTAAAAAGTCCAAAACCCACAATTGATAAAATAAAAGAGTAGGTTCCTCTTTTCTTCCCTCTCCCCCCTTATTATAACTAGCTTGACTCACAGCTTAGGGCTTCCCCCTAATACAACATGAAACGAATGTTCGTGAAACAATAGATTCTCAAATGTTTGATGCAGATCGAAAGAATGTCATGTTCGTCGTGCGGCAAAGTATTGCATTACAAATTTGGGGATCTAATAGCGTCAATGATGAAATGCAAGAAAAATAAATTATAGTAGTAATAAACGATTATTTTTAAAAAATTCGTAATGTACTTGTATACATATTTTATTCCATGCTACATCTTATATTTATAATGGTTGACTCTCTTCTCATTATATTGTTAATAATATTAAATAATAATATATATACAACAATGATAATAATAAAAGTTATAGCTTCGATTATCAATAATAATACTACGATCGATAAATTATTAGATTACTATTAAATAATAATAATTATTAGATTACAACCACCACCAAAAATAATACAAACAATAATACTACTACCGATAAATTAAAATAATGAGATTAATAATAAAAATTTGTATATAGTATTGCTGATAATATTAATATTAATAATATTTAGTATTATATAACAATATATATATACAACAATAATTATTCTTGATAAAATTTTTCATATATATATATATATATATTCTTGATATCAACAACAAAAATAATTTCTTTGAATCAATCTGTGTTGAACTTTCTTTGACTTTCTTGGTGATCAGCGAAAAGTCGAAATTAAACCCAAAAGAATGTAATTCAGAGACAAAATTGAACCGTAAAAGCCGACTCTTACTATATTATTACATTAGGCGAAAAAAGTATTTTTAATGGCAACATAGGTTGCAACTATGTTCGGCCACATCGCATAACGTACAACATACAACATAGGATCAATTACCAAAAATTACCTTGAGATTTATCCACATTACAAAATACATCAGCCATCTTTCAAATATACAAACACCAACCTCTCGAGGGTACTTCATAGAGCAAAAGCATATGTCAAGTGGGGGTATATGCGATTCACAAAAGATAGCTGGTTTCTTTTACGATTAGACTAAACTTCCAAAGGTATTTTTTTGTAATTTATCATCTCTATGACACAACTGTGAAGCTGATTAATTCTTGTAATATAAGTCACATTCCAAGGTTGAGTGGAACTTATTAAGACGAAGAAACTGCCGAACCCGAGACAAGGGGTTCGCTAAGTAGGAGGAGTTCATTACAGAGACCCGTGAAAACAACATCATCCGTTTCAACTGGTCTGAACTTAATAAGTGCCGCAGGGACCAGACCCTCGTCTTCTAGCGTTGGTGCTCTTTCTCCTCCGGGTGCTGGAAAACGAGGGATTAATCGACGCTTAATTAAATCAGGATGTTGTAGCTCAAACTCTAAGCTCGGGTCTTTCAATGCATTGCTCACAAACTGAAAAAGAAATGAAAGGTTAAAGCAAACATGTTAGAGAAAAGATAATGGTGTATAGGGTTTTTATGAGTGAGGTTAAATCATCGGCTACTTCCAGCGGACACAAGACAGAAAATAAGGTTACATGCTCCCTCCATCGCACTTAAAGAGTCCTACTTGTCCTAATAGAAGAGTCCACTTTCACAATAAAACATTAATATCATATTCAAATTAGAATATTTCTTAAGTTAATATTTTTTGTTATATAAATAAGAATAATAGCTTATAGGGAGTATTAACTAGATCCGATTACTCAATCAAGAGTTGCTATAATGCCCCACTAGTATATATATATATATATATATATATATATATATATATATATATACACATATCAAAAGACTAACCTCATATAGAACTCCAGTCGAATTGGACGGAGAAAAGATAGCTTGAAGCACCACCCCATCAGGAAACTGTACTCTAATGACAGTTCTGTTATACCGCCGTTTCGCAGCTTTTGCCTGCTTTTCTCTGTATGATTTAGGAATTAGAAGCTTAGACTCTTCCAACTTCTTCTTTCTTGCATCTGCTTCCCTTTTCAATTCTTCGGTAGTAAGATTGTAAAAAGAATCAGGCAGCTCGATTTTCGCGGCTACACTCTCAGGGACAGAGAAAAAAACTCGAATCTAATTTCGAATTATCAGAAAAATTAAAAAAAAAAATAGCAGAAGAAATCTTGAAGACGTAAACTAATTGCAGCAGAATAGAGAACAAGAATTCATATTCCGGAAATGAAACCGAGAAGAAAATCTACCACAACTTATACTGTATGCATATAATCTTAAAATCCTGATTCTGATGTATAAATTAGAAATTAGCCGCATAAAGTTTCCGTCTAAAAACACAACCACCTTTTTTTCCCTCTAGATAAATGGATTAATGGAACTCAATTAGTGCTGTCATGTGATAGTCAAAAACGAGCTTTTAAGTGCATAAACAAACTTAAATTATGAACTCCGAGTCTAAATTCCAAAAAGAAATGACGATGCAAGGACAACATAGGAGCAGCCAAGATTTTCATGAAGCACCCATACATCAAAATTGAAGCTTTGATTCCTCCTATAGTTGCAAAGTTGGACACATCAGTTACATTGAAAAGATTTTAAGAATTCATGCTATTGTCTCCATTACTTGTCCCCCTCTCTCTTCGGCCTTGCACAATTAAGTTAATGATCAAAGTTGCCTATAAATAAGGGTGACTCAAATACAACTTCAACAATTAAACATTGACTTTGTTCTGGATGCTAATGTAAGTGAGCTGATAATGTACAGATGTCAAATTCTTAAAATTATTTTGAAGATGTCTTTGCATCTTTTTTATCATGGCAGCATGCCCGGCACAGGGCCCCACGTGATCCCAAGAAGAAAATCAACAGAGTTCCCTTCTTGAATAAATCAACATTCACAAACATAAAGAAGAATCGAAAAGAACTGCTTTATTCAAGGGCTACCTCTTCTTAGAAGTTTTTTCTTGCTTCCCCTTGGACTTAATTCTAGTGTACCTTTTAAGTGACTACTATAATGTTAGAAATATAAAGAGAAACTAATATAATCTATTTACATTTTAGATCGTAATAGAATTAACGACACTGTACAGATTCTATATCCTTGAAAATTGGCAAAACTTGTTTCTAAAGCAGTGCCGGACAAGAAAATATATCAGAAACAAAACACTGGAAAACTCGTATTCCAAATAATCATGAACTTTTTAATCTAATCGCAACTTGTCCTTTCAATAATGACTGGGTCGAAAAAATAGGAAAGCAAACTGCAAGATATCTGATCAAAAGTTCAAAACAATTATCAAGAGAAACAGTAACAAATCAATAACCACCTGTTTTCAACATGATAGTAATAGTTTATCAACATTAAACAAACTTAAACCTTTATGCAATTGTTTAGTTTCCAAAATGTCGGACTATAGAGAAAAATAAAATAATTGACAAATAAATAAATAAATGATTCCAGATCATATGCTATTCTTATACCCTGAACTTCAAAAGCAACTTCTCATTAACCTTTTCAGATTGCTTTCTGTTTTATGTACATATAGAGGACGTCAAAGGGCTCCCTCCCTCCCTCCCTCCCTCTCTCTCTCTCTCTCTCTCTCTCAACAAATTTGCCTACAAGCAATAATTCATATTAGCAGTCATTTAATCCTTATCTACCTACCAGGCATAGAAAAAAACAGATTGCAATAAGGATAATTTGAACAAGCCAGGAACATATTATGTTTCAGACCATATACCTGTCTATCAATTTTCTTCGGCTCAACAGGTACCTCTATCTCAGCTGGGGCAATAGACGGCAACTCTTCAACCTTCTTAGGCTCTAGCAACGATACAGCATTTTTTAGTGAACCAAGCCTCTTCTCAGAAGGATCATCCATCATGAGCCACATTTCCCCATTTTCCTCTTTCAACTCAAACCCGACACACTCTAGCAACTCAATCCCTCCTGGGGCATCTCCTATTGCCTCCTTTATCTTTGGATTCCCCATTCTCATCTTCCTAAACTTAGCATTTTCGGGTTCTCTCACCACATTCTTGAAAAGTCTTAATACAACCTCCTTAGAACCATCACTCGGATTCCCAGACACATAAGCACCCACACAGACCTCCAATTGCTTCTCAATTCCATCAGATTCATTACCGTGGGTCTCATTTTCCGAAGTCGGTGTACTTAAGCAAGATTCAATATGGACAGAGACCTCGTCCTCTGAGGTGTACGCTTTACCACAAACTGGACACTCAAACACTTCCAAGGAATACCCATTTGGGTTCCTTTTCCCGGAAGTAATCAATGGATTAAATGGATCGAACCCTTTATCAGACTTTTCTCGTTTATCCGAATTTACCGGTTTTACATGGTTTCTATTTTGTAATTGCTGTTCGGAAATATTGCTAACCTTCGGAGGCGAAGGCTTGGCAGGCGAAGGCTTGGGATTAAGCAATGATGATGAAGATGATAGCGATTGAGATGGAGAAGATGAAGAGGATGATGATGATCCCAATACTCTGCCTTGGCCTTTGAATTTGCGTGACGATGAAGTTGAGAATGGCTTGTTGACTTTTTTCATCAAACCCTTCATTTTATCTTTCACTTCATCCATTTCGCTTCCGATTCAAGAAGAATAATTTGAAGTGAATAATCTCAGAACAAATAACGGATTGCAGGATGAAAACGAAAAAAAATTGAAGCCAAGTATATAGTTTTTTGGTTTTCAAGTTCGCGTTGATGTGTAACGCATAGAGAGAAGAAAAATGCAAAAGGAAAGAGGCTGAGAAGAGACGATGGATCAATTTGAGGAACCGTCCACGAAGAGGTATAGGGACTAGGGAGGTTGGCAAGACGGTGTGATGGAATTTTGCCGAGTAGTTAGGGCCATATTGTAATTTAAAAAATCATCCAATTGAGTGTAAGAATTATATAAAATACGAGTCATTATTCAATCCGTGCGATGCACGGTCTTTGGTTGAATATCTACGTATTTTGTACGTAATGTTGGGGCAGACGGTTGAATTAGCAGATGGCAGAATTTAAATATCTTTAGAGAAGTTTATATGTTTTTTTTATTGTTATTGTCCTTTTATTTTAGTCTATGTAACTAGTTATATGAAATGAGGCTTTACTAACTCGTATGTTGCTCCGGGGTTGTTTTTGGTTTATTCAACCCGTGCGATGTACCGATTGTATCTAAGATTTCATAGCTAAAATTTAACCATCTTGTAATTTATACTATCATTTAAAAGTTCATGTGTATTAGAATGTGCATTTGCATTGTGATGTTTATCATAAAACTTTTGTATTTAAATTAGTTTATTTACATTAAAAGTTACAATTAAAATATTCTCTTCATATGTAATCCTTTAACATGAATAAGTGACATAAATCCCCCTTCCACATTAAATTAAGGGGGATAAATTTTATATAGTATAGATGTTTATTGTTTGATCCAATTACATATTAGTACACACAGTTTAAATATTTACAACATACACACTCAAATTTAACTTTCAACGTTGACTTTTTAATGAATTTGTAATTGTTCAGACTGCTTGCTAACTTGGATGTTTGTTTGAACAATTACATCTACACTCCAAACTCCCATATGACTTGATTTTTGGAGGAATTTGTAATTGTTTAATTATGTGTATTAATCTGATTTGAAGTCATGCAGCGGAGATGGATTATGTAAATATTTTTATGATAATATTTGTAAAGGAGACGAACATAAGGGAAAGCATGTCATTTTCCGTTGTTTTAAATATGACAATGATGATTGTTGAAGTGAATGCATCAATCGTAAGGAAATAGATCATATGAAAACTAATTACCTTGTGAAATCTAGAAACTTTTGTAGGCCATTGATATTAGTGATCTAACGGTCGTAGATGAGCAGAATTATATGTATTTATTTATTTTTTTATTGCATTATTTGTTGCATATACCAGCGACCAGCTTGATGCAACAAATAATAACAAATATGCAATGAAATCACTTAATAATACAATTGGTTTTTAGATTTCACCATTAAGGGTGTTTCCACCATAGTCAATCCCTCAATCGTAATATAGAAAACAATTGATAGAGAAAACAAAAATTGTAGAAAATTGAATTGACTTGTATCTTAATATCAATGATAGAGACAACATTTATATATAATATATGCAATATAAAAAGAGTCTTTCTAAATATAAGATTCTATACATGGTAAATAATTATAGAATTCAGTAGCTTTTGGAAGGATCTGATATTTCTATCATCTATGGTACCTAATCTAAACGGTATTGGTGTAAGACACACATCGGAAAAGGACAAAAATGTGAACACTCCCCTATGTTTAATATTAATACAATAGTGGTGCAACGATGTTGCCTCAGTAAAAACAATAGCCATGTCAAATAAAACCCCGTGAAAAAAAAACTCGTTGCAAGAAAATGTGCACAATGCACCCACTACAAATGCTGAAATCATGTGGCGTATACTCCCATGAAGTATACATAAATGATCCCCTTGATGAGTAAATCAACCATGGAGCTCGGATAGGCGGAAAGTTCGAAAAAATAGGTTTGACTCGCTGAGAACTTGGCACTTGCCCCTCTAGCTAGAAGGGTTTCTGTAATACCCAGTTGTAATTCAGTCATTATCATTCAGTAATTCTCATTCAGTAATTGTCACTCAGTAATTATTCATTCATTAATGATCATTCATCGTTCATATTCATTCATTGTATTCACCGATCAGAGTAATTGTATCGTACATCAGTTATTATCCGTCGTCCTACCTGGTTGGAGGATCGAACCGTGGTCATCATCATTGTCATCTTCATGGTGGGCTGTGTGTGAGGAGTAGCGCACGCTACGTACTCTCTTTAGCACGCGCTAATTGAGTACGGGTAGCGCACGCTAGCTCTCCGTATTAGCGCACACTAATGTGGTTCAGGCCTGCAGTCCAGAAGGCACTGGACTGTAGCCGAGTTGGAGTAGCAAGAACAAGGAAACAACATCAAAGCTGCCCGAGCTCCTGAGAAAGCTTCAAAATAAAAAGGCATTGAGTATCGTGTCCATTCATTCCGACAAAGGTACAGAATTTACTAACCACTTTATAGAGCAATACTGTTCGGAAAATGGGATATAGCACGAATACTCAACTGCCCGTACACCTCAACAAAATGGTGTTGCCGAGCGAAAGAATAGGACGCTGAAAGAAGCAACAAGGACAAAGATTGCCGCAAGCAAGTTGCCACAGCGTTTCTGGGGCGAAGCAACCAATACAACATGCTACACTCAAAACCGCTGTATCGTCAACAAGCACCACAACAAAACAGCATACGAGCTATGGAACAACAAAACTCCATTAGTTTCATATTTTCACATTTTTGGATGCAGGTGCTATGTATTGAATAATAGGAAGGATCAACTCAGAACCTTTGATGAGAAATCAGATGAATGAATATTTGTAGGATACTCCTCCGTCAGCGAAGCTTATAAGATCTTTAATAAAAGGAAGCTGACGATCGAGGAATCAGTTCATGTAGTGTTCGACGAACCTCACCATGACCCTACAGGAGTAGAAGATGTTACTCAGAACATCCAACATCTCTCCATCTTAGATCCACCAACTTCCATAGAACCTGTCGTTGACCTAGAAATCAACCCCGCAGCTGTAAGAATCGACGTAGATGAAGCCGACGCTGTACAAGCTGAAGCTGTATCTACAGAAACTCTCGATACAGTACAGGACCCTGAATTAGAACTCGACCGAAGATGGTTGAGAGATCACTCGCAAGAGCTCATCATTGGAAACATTGATGCTGGTGTTTCTACCCGTAGAAGAATACAGAGTACACAAGGAAATATACTTTGTGCACAAGAAGAACCAGATACTGAGATATCACCATTTCCTGAATGGAAATCTCAATCCGAGCTTAGAAGACTCAACATGTGCACTATTGTTGTATTCGTAGCCCAGTCCGAACCTGTTTCTACCATAGACGCTCTTAATAATTCTCATTGGATAACATCTATGGAAGAAGAGCTTAACGGTTTCGAAAGAAACAACGTATGGTATCTTGTACCCACACCTACGCATCAATTGGTTATATGAACCAAATGGGTATTTAGAAACAAAAAGGATCGAAATGTACTTATTATAAGGAACAAATCAAGGCTAGTCACACAAGGCTATAGACAGGAAGAAGGCATAGACTACGATGAAACCTTTGCCCCTGTAGCCAGACTAGAAGCCATTAGGATATTTTTAGCCTTTGCCGCCCATAAGAGCTTTATTCTATACCAAATGGACGTCAAGAGTGCATTCCTAAATAGAGACCTTGCCGAAGAAGTTTATGTTGAACAAACACCAGGGTTTGCCAACACAGACGGCATCGACCTAGTATACAGGCTGAGGAAAGCACTGTATGGACTTAAGCAAGCCCCTAGAGCCTGGTATGAGACCCTATCCCAGTATCTAACCGATAATGGATTTGAGTAAGGTGCTGTGGACAAGACCTTGTTCAAAATACAGGAAGGTGATGACCTTCTAATGGTGCAAATTTATGTAGATGATATAATTTTTGGTTCAACTAACCTTGCTTTATGTCAAAGGTTCTCTCATCTCATGCAAAGTAAATTTGAAATGAGTATGATGGGAGAACTTAGTTATTTCCTAGGTTTGCAGGTAAAGCAGTTGCCTACAGGTATTTTCATCAACCAGGAAAAATACAGCAAGGAGCTTCTCAACAAATTTGGAATGAACACTTCCAAATCATCGTCAACTCCCATGAGCACTTCCGTGCAAATTAGTGCTGATGAAGCCGGAAAGCCGGTTGACCAATCTCTCTACAAGAAGCTTATTGGCTCGCTCCTGTACCTAACGGCTAGCAGGCCCGATATCCAGTTTGTTGTAGGAGTGTGTGCGAGATATCAAGTAGCACCTAAGGAATCACACTTCAATACAGCTAAACGAATCCTGAAGTACATTAAAGGAACAGTCGATGTAGGACTGTGGTATCCTAAAGAAGGCGGATTCGATTTAGTTGGATACAACGACTCAGATCTCGGAGGCTGCAAGCTAGATAGGAAGAGTACGAGTGGAACTTGTCACTTTCTTGGACCTAGACTCGTTTCTTGGTTCAGTAAGAAGCAATTGGCTAACTCACTTTCCACGGCTGAATCAGAATACTATGCTGCTGGTAGTTGCTGTATGCAGATCCTTTGGATGCAACAGCAGTTGTCAGATTATGGGATTGAATCCAGAGAGACGCCAATCATGTGTGATAGCACGAGTGCAATTGCAATCACACACAATCTTGTATTGCACTCACGCACTAATCATATCAACATGAAGCATCATTTCATAAGGAATCATGTCGAGAACAAGGATGTTCGGCTCGAAAAAGTTCATACAAATATTCAGTTGGCCGACATCTTCACCAAGACTCTCGACACAACAAGATTCAACATGCTTAGACAAGAATTGGGAATGCTACAGCCCGAATCCCTATAAGTAATTTACTGTTTTTACTCAACAATTGAGGGGGAATGCTGTAAGACCCAAGAATACAGCATCCACCATTAATTATCTGTACACTCAGAGCCTTCAATACAACATTGTAGGGAACAAAGACATATGAATCATCCTACAGCTGACATGTGCAATAATTAAGGGGGAATACAGTATGACCCATGAATACAGCATTAATCCAAAAGTTGCTGTATGGAATTAAAACCTATATGTACCTTTTAAGGGGGAACGTTGTATCATCACGGATACAGCACATAGTATAGGATTTCGATTCAGTATATATATATATATATATATATATATATATATACTATAATATTTCATTTTAAAATAATTTTTGTCCACGTGCACTGTTTTCATTTCAAACGTCATTTACATTAAATGCCTTACACGACATCTGGACAACTGAATCTCAAAAGCCGTGATGTTTTAAAATTGTTTAATGTTTTAAACCGCCGTTTCAGGCATTAAGGGTAACAACAAATGTCAGAAGTGGGACCCGCTAATATTTTAATATTCCGTGGATAAGTGTACCAGTTACACTCAGTTCATCGTGACCGTTCATTTCAAAAACCGGCTCCCATCCCTTAAATCTGACCATTCGTACTCTGTAAACCCTACTTCGCCGCCCACTATAAAAAGACTGATACTGCCATTTGAGACTCTTTACGCTTTTTGCAAAATTTAAGAGCACTCAAGCAAATACAGCCTACAAAGTTTTCTGTGTTTTACTGCAAATTTCTCTTAATCTCTTTCATATCTTGTTGAGAATCACCAATGGCTGCTCAGACATCTTCTCCCGCCCTCAAGAAAGCCTCGAACATCATCGATGGACGGATCTTCTCAAGATCTATCATCATCGAGTGTATTCTCTCTGAAACAAATGACGTCGAACCAATGGAGTTCATCATCACCAGACTCCATCAGCAAGGCCTCTACCGCCTTGGGAGTCAAACCGCCGAAAAATACGACGTTCATTTGGTTGAGGACTTCTACCGCAACGCTGCCGTTCGTTTTCTGTCGCTGGCCCAGGGAGGCCATGTCGCTGACATCATCGCTGTCATTCAAGGAGTGGAGATCTGCATCGACCGAGATCTTCTCCAGAACCTTTACAGGCTGCCCGCTGATGGCCTGACCATGGCAACAGCCAGATATTATTCCCGAGTAGGAAGAATTAGTCCCTCCTGTTGCGAAGTGTTGAGACAGTGCGCGCACCTGTGCGACACGGCGCACAGACACGGCGAAAAATGCCGCGGGTCTTGTGCCGTTTTGCACAGGTCATACCAGATAGCCTCTGGTCACATGACGACGCTACCACAACTGAAAAAGACGATAAAGCCACAACACGACATGCCGACCCAACGGTCCGAGAAAATACAAGCAACAAAAAATAATATCCAATAAACCGGAACGGTTCGAGGTAAACAACCAAAATCGAACAATAAAAAATAAACCGGGAAATAAAAGGTACGAATATTACATTCCTCCCCTCTAACAAAAAGTTTCATCCCGAAACTTAAAATGTGAACAACTCCGGATACTTTGACTTCATGCTGTCCTCGGTTTCCCATGTAGCTTTTTTCGTCCCATGTCTTGACCATTGTACCTTCACCAACGGAATAACTTTACGCTTAAGTTGTTTCACCCGGCGTTCCAAGATCCGAATCGGTTTCTCTTCCAAGGTCATGTCGGATCCCAATGTAATCTCCCCGAAATAAATAATATGGCTAGGACCCGACACATATTTCCTCAACTGTGAGATATGAAACACATTATGCACGTGACTTAACGACGGTGGAAGAGCCAAACGATAAGCGAGATCCCCAACCCGCTCCAAAATCTCAAAGGGTCCAACATACCTCGGGCTAAGTTTACCCTTCTGACCGAAGCGATAAAATCCTCGAGTTGGCGACACCTTCAGTAAAACGTGATTCCTAACCTCAAACTCTGACGGTCGACGATGCATGTCGGCATAGGACTTCTGTCGACTCTGAGCCGTCAGTAGCCTATCACGGATCAGAGCAATTTCTTCTCTCGTCTCAACTACCAAATCCGGTTAAGTACCTATCAAATCAGACGCGTCATCCCAACATAAAGGTGATCTACACCTTCTTCCGTACAAGGCCTCAAATGATGCCATTTTAATCGAGGCATGCCAACTGTTGTTGTACGTGAACTCGACTAATGGAAGATGTGACTCCCAATCATCTTTCCAATCTAAAGCACATGCTCTCAACATGTCCTCCAGTGTTTGTATAGTCCACTCTGACTGTCTGTCTGTCTGAGGGTGATATGATGTACTGAGTCTCAACTCAGTCCCCAAGGCTCGATGAACAGCGTACAAGAAATGTGATACTAACCGGCCATCTTGATCTGAAACAATACTCTTAGGAGTCCCACATTTTGGGTATTTCTTTGATACGGTACGGATGGTTGTATTCGGTTGCATCTCGTTATTTGAGAATGCGAGATGTGAATTATGGTAAGGATTGGGTTGATATGGATTATCACGAATTGGTAAGGTTAAGACGGTAAGATTAAATCGATGGTATTCTTACTTGTAATTACATTGGTATGTAATTATTTATATGATGTGATCGTTATCATTATTGAGTATTATGGCTGACCCCATCGTGGACTTTATTTTTAGGTACTCGGAGATCGAGCTAGTAACGGTCATGAAGAGATGAGCTTCCCCGGTGATATTGGCTATGGCATGGGTATTTGGGAATCGAGTATTCTTTTCTGGTTGTTATTTTTCCGCTGCAAATGTATTTCCTACTATGAATTTTATTTGTTGTGTGTGTATTTCAAAATGGCCTTTTGGCATTTGATATTTTTCACAACATCACTTCGTTTCTTCGTTCTTCGACCCTCTGAGATGGATTTTTGGCTCTTCTAACTTGATTATGAGCCTGATGGCATGGATTGGAACTTGATATATGAAGATGTTGTTGATACTTGAGGTGTTTGATGGTGTTGTTCTCCTTGAGGAATGTTGATCAACTCTAAACCTTGATTTCGGATTCTTGGTATTGTTATCATTGTTTACTTCGTATGATGATGTATATATGGTAGTATTGTTGTGATTCTTGATATTATGTGAAGAGTATGTTGAAGAAGATGATGATATGTATGTATTAATCGGATTATTAGTTAAAGATAATAGTTTAGAGGTTATATAACGTATTGGATTACGTTGTCTTGATGATTATATGCTGAAGTAGAAGCTCAGAAAGTCAAAGATGTTGTTCATATCCTGTTCTATCCTTTGAACAAACCCAGATCAGCCCTGTGTGAACTGAGTAATCTTTGCTACTCCGGAACTGTGTGTGAAGGAATTGCATCGAAGAAGACGAAGCTTCAGAACTGTGTGTGAAGAAGCCAGTCAAAGTGTTAGCTCAAACCAATCTGTGTGAATGGTTGAAGCTAAGATCTTTATATCAATCTGTGTGAATGAAATATTGATTAAGTGTTGTTATAATTACGTAGTTGGGTACGCATTAATTATAATAAACTTTTTACTCCTGTGTGGAGGACCAGTGGACGTAGAGGGCTTTACCTCGAACCACTTTAAATACTATGTTATTTACCTTCTGCATTACTTGTTTTATTTAACTGTGATTATTTAAGTATACACTGCACATCGAGTTGCTGTATCCACAACAACTTACTGTATTTAAGACTTCCGCTACGCACTGAGATTTAAAATCAGTACAGCTTTTTGTTTAAAACACTTTCCAAGCTGTATCCAGTATACTTAGTGGCCAACATTAACTCATTAATCACTCAGTTCATTTCACTATTCAGTTGTTGATGTTGAGGGTCATATCATTAATCTTGTTAACTTGTTCAAGATAATCATTTCAAGAATTTCATCAGATAATCTCGTCACTTCAGTTGATCATTCATGTAATCATTGTGTTTGAGCGCGTGTGCTCATTTTCATCATTTCATAACGTAATCATAATGTGATATTCATGCGAGATATATAATCATCTTGTGACTTTCCCACTTCAGTATGGAAAGAGCTGGCAGAGGATGCGGGGGAAGAGGCCGCGGTGCGGGCCGAACCCCGAGAACTTGTGTGAACACACGTGCGAACGCGAGTAATAATGCTAATTCATCGAGCAGCGCCGCCGCCACTCATTCTCCTGGAAATGATCATTCACTGTCAGGGAGTCGTAGCCGGGACACAGTTCATTCAGAGGGTGTTCGGGTTGACCCACTCGCCTTTATGCAGGGCATGATGGCCCAAATGACTCAAATGGCATGCCTCATGGAGACGATGCAGAACTCAGCTACCCAGAATCAACAGGCTCCTCCACCGCCACCTCAGGGGCAGGAGAGGGGTGTGAGCAGTATTATTGGCGACATCTCTCCCTAAAGACCACCTAACTTTGAGGGCTCGTCTGAGCTGGCAGATATTGTTCATTGGCTTGAGCATTTCGAGAAGTTATTTGCTATGGTGGATTGCCCCGAAGGGCATAAAGTTTCAGTTGCGGCTTACTACCTGGGTAAGAGCGCTCATTCATGGTGGATATCGTTGAAGCCCACCGACGGATCATGTACTTGGGATCAATTCAAGACTCTCATGATGGAGAGGTATTATCCGGCCCCACTCAGAGAGGCCAAGTTATCGGAATTACTCACTCCCGACCTATCAACGGACGATGATGTTATCGCCATCGCCGAGAAATTTCAGGAGCTTCTTCCTTTCGCCTCGTCTATTATTCACTCTGAGGTGGACAAGATCAAGTATTTCAGCAAGAGGTTGAAACCTCGTATGCGGATGTAGTTGCTTAATCACAATTGCACCACTCTGGACAAATTTATCGAGAAGGCTCTTACTTATGAGCTTACTGCTAAGGAGATTGCTAAGAATCAAACTCCATCATCTAGCAAGAAGTCAAAGAATCAAAATCAGCCTGAAGGCAGTCAGGCAACTTTCAAGAAGCCTCAAGCGGGCTCTACTTTCTGAGCGACCTCCTATGGTGCCCAGACCCGCGGAATCTCAGTCACGAGCGGCCAGTTCGGCCATTACCTATTTCAACTGTGGAGAACAGGGTCATTACAGCACGAAGTGTTTGAGGCAAACCGTCACGTGCAATAACTGTGGAATGGCGGGGCATAGGGCCCGTTTTTGCCGAAAGGACTCCAAACCTACTCCGGCGTCATCTCAGGCCCCGAAACAGTCAGCGGTTCCAAATCAAGCTACTCACTTCGCATCTTTTAATATGACAGGAGCTAACAAAGGCAGAGCCCACAGCTATCAAACGGGAGCATCCAGTTCCGGGTCTGGAAAGCCTTGAATTTATGAGATGAAGAGAGCTGATGATCCGGAAGCCCGAATGATCTCAAGTACACTCAAAATTCTATCTCAACCTGTGTGTACCCTTTTTGATACTAGTGCATCGCATTAATTCATTTCCGAGTCATGTTTGAGTAGACTACGTCTGGGTAGTGCTACTAGTTGTGAGCCTTATGTCATTGGTCTACCTTATGGTAGAAGAATTATCGGGAATCGTGAGATTAGGGATTGTCCGATTCAGTTTCATGGCCGTGATTGGTTAGCAAACCTAATCGTGGTAGATTTACTGAGAGACGACGTCATCTTGGGTATTGATTAGATGGATCGTAACGATGCCACCATTAGTGTCCGTAAGCGTATGGTCACTATCATTTCAGATGATGGAGTCGAATGTGTTTTTCAGGGAGGTAGTCCCAGCTGTTCCGGTAGAGTCATCAACTTGATGAAAGCAGTGAAATTACTCAATCAGGGGTGTGTCGGTTATTGGTGCTATATGACCAAGACCGAGAAACCATCAGTAATGTTGACGGATATTCCTGTAGTGAGAGAATATGCCGATGTATTTCCAGACGAGTTACCTAGTTTGCCTCCACAGAGAGATGTGGAATTCACAATTGAGTTGGAGCCTGGTACGTCCCCAATATCGAAGGCACCGTACCGGATGGTTCCGACCGAAATGCAGGAGTTGAAGAATCAATTAGAGGATCTAAACGAGAAGGGTTATATTCGGCCGAGTGCATCCTCGTGGGGAGCACCTGTGTTGTTTGTCAAGAAGAAGGATGGTTCGTTTCGCTTGTGTATCGATTACCGGGAATTGAACCGGGTGATGATCAAGAATAAATATTCTCTACCCTGTATTGATGATCTTTTGGATCAACTTCAGGGAGCTTCAGTATTTTCCAAGATCGACTTAAGATCTGGATATCATCAGTTGCGAATTCGAGAGTCGGATATCGCAAGGACAGTGTTTCGAATATGCTATGGTCATTATGAGTTCGTGGTAATGCTGTTTGGGTTAACTAATGCACCTGCGGTGTTCATGGAATTAATGAATTGGGTTTTCATAAACTATTTGGATCAGTTCGTGGTTGTCTTCATTGATGACATTTTGATTTATTCTCGTGACCATGAGGAGCACGAATCTCACCTTCATCAGGTTCTCGACGTGTTGAGACGAGAGCAACTTTATGGAAAGTTTTACAAATGTGAGTTCTGGATGTCCTAGGTGACGTTTCTCGGACATATGATTTCATCAGATGGAGTTCATGTTGACCCTCAGAAGACGGAGGCTATCCGAGATTGGCAACCTCCGAAGAATGTTAAGGAAATCCGAAGCTTTCTCGGATTAGCTGGATATTACCGGCGATTTGTGGAGGGATTTTCTAAAATTGCTCAACCCATGACGAACCTTTTACGGAAGGATAAGAAATACATGTGGTCCGATGCGTGTCCGCAGAGTTTTGAGGAACTCAAGAGCCGATTAATTTCAGCACCTGTCCTTTCTTTACCGCAAGGGACGGAAGGATTTATGGTTTATAGTTATGCGTCCGGACAGGGTCTCGGATGTGTACTAATGCAGAACAGGAAAGTTATTGCTTATGCTTCATGGAAATTGAGACCTTACGAGGTTAATTATCCGACCCACGACCTGGAGCTAGCAGCCGTGGTGTTCGCACTGAAGATTTGGCGTCATTATCTTTATGGCGTTACATGTCAGATATTCACCGATCATAAGAGTTTGAAGTATATATTTTACCCGAGTCTCTAAAATATGCATTTGTAGGACCATCAGAAACCCTACATGTTATCATAGCATCTGATTTAGGTGAAGACTGGGAAGATAAGTTAATCAATGTCCTTAAATAACATAAAAAAGCAATAGACTGGACCATCTCAGACATTAAGGGTATTAGTCCTTCTATATGCATGCTAGAATTCATCTTGAAGAAAATGCAAAAATATCTCGATAATTTCAAAGAAGATTAAATCCTAATTTGAAAGAATTTGTAAGAGCTGAAATAAGCAAACTCTTAGATGTAGGAATCATCTATCTTATTTCTGATAGCCCTTGGGTCAGGTCTGTTCACATAGTTCCAAAGAAATCTAGCATAATTGTAATCACAAATGAAGAAAATGAACTTGTTCCAACTAGAATTCAAACTGGATGGAGAGTGTATTGATTACAGAAAATTGAACTTTGTTAGAAGAAAAGATCACTTTCCACTTCCCTTTACTGATCAAATGCTATAAAGGTTAGCCGATCATGCTTATTATTGTTCTCTTGATGGATATTCCGGCTATAACCAAATTCTCATTGCTCCTGAAGATAAAAAAACACTTTTACCTATCCTTTCGGCACTTTTGTAATACCCCAATTTTTCGGATATATTTTTCGTTTATATATTGGATATCGTGGATGGTTAATTATGCTCGAGGACGTTGTGAACGTTTGATAATATTATTAAATTGAGTATATGTATTGATTTTGCCGTATGTTCGTATTCGGTATGTCGTGACATTGGACATGAATTGCTGAAATTGGCTAAGTATGGAATTGTTACGTACGTTAACAAGGTGAGATTACGTACGTAAGATTGGCATGGTTACGTACGTTAAAGCTAAGGTATTACGTACGTAACGAGGGCATCGGACAAGACCGAGTCATGGTCGGCAGGTGGGACCTAGTGTCGGCAACTTTCGGCGGAGGATGTTGACAGGTGAGTCAACGTACGTGTTACGTACGTTATACAGGACGTGTTACGAACGTAACACGACCGTCGTACTGTAGCAAGTCAACTGGTATATTACGTACGTTATGTGGTATGGGTTACGTACGTAATGGACTTCACGGAATGAGACAGTGAGTTTGTTACGTACGCTATGGATTTTGGATTACGTACGTTAAAGTTGTTACGTACGTTAAGCAAGGATACTTACGTACGTAATAAGAGTGCAGTTTATATATTGAAGTGTTGTCTTTCATTTCTCTCACGATCCTTTGAGGTGTTTCTCTCCAAAAATCGTCCCTCTTCACTTCTAAGAGTGTTCTAAACACTTCTAACATGATTGTGAGCTTGGAATCATGGAATTAGAGCTTGGTTATGGAACTATTGTTGATTCTTGAAGTGATTTCTTGTGTTATCCATATTCTATGAGGTATGTTGGATATTTCTCCTTTTCATTTCGGAATTTTGATGTTATAGTTGATGAATGATTCGTATGAAGATGATTATGATGTTGTTATTGCGATTCTTGAGGATATATGAGGTTTATGTTGAAGGAAGATAATGAATTGGTGATCAAATGATTCGATTATGTTGTTATGATTATGGAATCGTAGTATTCTCGATGTTCTTGGTGGTTTGTTGCGATTCATGATGTTATGAGAAGTATATATGTTGAAGAACATGATTATATACACCTTTAATTGTGAATAAGTATTGTTTAGATGTTAGAACACACCCGATTATGTCGTATTTGAGATTTTGAATATGATTTCGGAATTAGTTGTGTTCTTAAGGAACTCTTGGATTATATGAATTGTTGAACATGTTTAAGAGGTGTTGGTGTTTTAGATATGAATATGGAATATTCATATCTAAAACTAAGTTATGTGTCTTGGTACAATATTCGTATAGGAATACGAATATGATTCCGGATTTGATAAGGTTATGATTCACTTTTGAGTTTGAGAATTCATACGTGTTGAATAAGTGTTCAATTCGGATAATGGAAATATTTGAAACCTTTGGACTATGGTATTCTATAATGTTGAATTAATCGGATCATCCGGATTAGTGATGATAATCGGTAATTGGTTTAATTATGATTTACAAGGAGGAAACTTGTATCCGTATTTAAAATTGAATTTGGAATCGGTAGTGTTAGACCCTTGTTGGTTTAAATTGATTATTGATATGATCTTCGGCTTTTGGAATCGTATTGTGGTTTTGAATTCATGATTGATTGGTTTGGATTGTTTGGATTTGTATTTAATCGGGATATCGTGAAACCGTTGGGTTTATTGATTGTTATTTGTGATCATCGAGTTACGGCTTGTATTGTGGATATGAGTTCGTATTTGTTGAGTTGGATTAGTTGGTTTTATGAATATGATCGAGGTTTCGTTGAACCGTTGAGTTTGTTGGTTGGGTATGTCGGTTATTGATTTTTATCGAATGTGTGTTAATCGGTTATTGCAATAGGTTAATATGTTTTGATCGTGGATTATGACCGTTGTGTTGCGGTTGAGGCTAAAGAGTTCATAGATTGATTTTGGTCGGGGCTGAGGAGCTCGCAGACTAAGGCAATGGATTTTGGTAACGGCTTCGTGGTATCGGTATCGAAGCAAGTTTATACTTGTTCAGTTTATAATATTTGATGAATGGTTCGTTTTCATTTCATTTATAATTCATATAGCAATTTTTTTAGAAATGTAAATTATCAGGATGATGGTTTGTATATCGTGCCATAGTTTGGATTAAATCATAATGTATATGATTTAATTATGTTCAAGGAAGAAGTGAGTTATCTTTCGTAAAGAAATAGAATATCGGATATCGAGGACAGTTATCGTGTCGATATTGATGCCGGGATGGTGGTTTGTTGGTATAAATGGACTATACCTATTTCGGGATTATTCGTATAACTATGTGTTCGTTCAGGGATGTTGTTCGTGGAAAGAATATTTTCTTCGACTTTGAGGTAATTCCTGTATTGTTCAGTTATGAGGATAATAGTTCTGAAGAATTATTGTATATATGTTGTATGTTGATGTTTTGTATGTTGGGATTCGTATTGATTATTTCGCTGAGGGATGATGATCCCAGGGCTGATTGTATTGAGATCGTTGATCGTGTTGATCATTTGTCGGGGATGATCATCCCAGGATTGTTGTTTTGGATATTGATTAGTCGTGTCGACTTTTCTTTGTCAGTTTGTCTTTGTTCACTTCAATGAGTCTTTTGATCCTTATTGGATATGTGATTCTTTGAGTTTCGTTGTCATGTTGCATCGTGACATATCTGGAATCATATCTGCGTTCCGATTGGTTATTGTGTAGGATTTTTATCCAGGCACATATATAGTCATGTGTGAATATTATTTCCGTATTGGACTGTGCACACGAGACGTAGTTTCATGAGGCTAATTAGGTACACTGTCCCACGTATATTCTGGATTCCGTATACGGGGCGGACATGTGCACGGACACATTTCCGGATCGGGCGTACTGTGATGTCCATCTTTGAGCCATATTGTTTGGTCGTTCATCCTCCATTTATGGTTGGGTATGTTCGACGGTTTGTGACTGGTTGTTCATACGCCCGAGGGGTATGTTCGACAGTCGGAGTTATTTCTTTGAGATCCATTATTGTTGATCATTTGGAGTTTACCTTGTTGATGGTATTCGCGGTTATTATTGGTCCTTTGTTGATCATTTGGAGTCTACCTTGTTGAGGGTATTCTTGGTTATTGTTGATCTTTATTGATCGTGTTGGGAGTTTACCATTTTGAGGGTACTCTCGGTTATCACTGATTCCTTGTTGGTCATATTGGAGTTATCATGTTGGTGATATTCTCAGTTGACGTATTGGTTGATCTAGTTATTGATCGTATGAGCATTCGGACTGTACGTCGATGTTTCGGGATTTGTATTCATTGGCATGTGATAGTTGATCTACATAAATGTTGTGTACTATTGGTTTATACAGGTTGAGATTTGATTATGTAATCCGACAGACAGGATTTGGCACAGATTGGATTATTTCCGCACTTATGAGTTATGATGATGTTTTGAGGATTATCAGTATTTTTGGAATACAGTAGAGATGATTGTTGTTATATTCATTTCGTCATTTGAGAATGCGAAATATGGATTATGGCAAGGATTGATTTGTTATGAATTGTCATGGATTGGTAAGGTTATGACGGTAAGTTTACGTTGGTAGTATTCTTACTATATTATTACATTGGTATGTAATTATTTATGATGATGTGATCAGTATCATTATTGAGTATTGTGGCTGACCCCGTCGTGGGCTTTATTTTTAGGTAATCGGAGATCGAGCTAGTAGCGGTCGTGAAGGGGTGAGTTTCCCGGGTGATACTGGCTGTGGCATGATTTTGAATATCGAGTATTTCTTTTCTAGTTGTTTTATTCTGCTGCAAATGTGTATTTTGAACTGCATTTATCCGCTGCGTGCGTATATTTCAAAATGGCTTTCGGTATCTTTATCCGATGTGTGTGTGTATTTTAAAAGGGCATTTTTGGCATTTTGCAAACTTGGGTTATTTTCGTCAAACTCTTTTTCCCAAATTATTTTATCGGTACATTTAAGTGGTGACTTAACGTACATTTTAAACTGTTGAGATTTGGCACTTCGCCTTGTATTTTCAAATGGTATTCTATGACGGTATTTGAGAACTATGCTTTTGAAAATATTTGAGTATTTGCAAAATATTACCGTCATCGACCTTTTTGGCGAGTTTGAACGTTTTGAAATGGTTTTTAGTCTGGTGGGTTCCGGCGTGGGACCCACAGCGCTGTAATATCCCGGATGGTTTTGGGGGTGTTACAGAAGATGGTATCGGAGCCCATGGTTTTGTGATAACTCGGCATGTGCGTTATGTGGCTCTACCAGTGTGGTAGTTGCGTGATTTTTGTGTAACTGGATTTCTGTGTTGTTTTGGTTCTGTGTGATTTTTGAGTACTGTCGTGGTGATGTGTGGGTTTGGGGATTGTTGGTGTTTCTGAGACCGATGAGGTAGGGAGTGAATGCCGGTGCCGTGGTCATGTGCAATGTGTGGCTCCAATCGGGAAGTGAACGCCGGTGGGAGGCACGTGCAATGTGCGGATTTCGATGTGGAGTGGAACGCCGGTGATACGTGCATGTGACAAGGAGTGGCTCATGCGCTTTAGGTGAGGAGACACAGCGTCACAGATCCCACAAAACTCGACAGTGCTCTAAACTTGTTGTGGTCTTGGCGGAGACCAATCGTTTTCAAATTGGGATTATTCCTGTTTTGGCATTCTTGTTGTGTTGAGATTTTTGAAATGGTGTCATATGCTAGTATCACGGGAGATCTTCGTCTTCACTGACCTGTAAGTATGTTGTTCGGATTATTCGATAATTCTTGGTTATCTTGGTGATTTTGTATTTTCCGTTGAATTGTTGTTTGTGCGAGTGACTGCAAGTTTCGAGGACGAAGCTTATTTTTAAGGGGGGTAGAGTGTAATACCCTGATTTTTCGGATATATTTTTCGTTTATATATTGGATATCGTGGATGGTTAATTATGCTCGAGGACGTTGTGAACGTTTGATAATGTTATTGAATTGAGTATATGTATTGATTTTGCCGTATGTTCGTATTCGGTATGTCGTGACATTGGACAGGAATTGCTGAAATTGGCTAAGTATGGAATTGTTACGTACGTTAACAAGGTGAGCTTACGTACGTAAGATTGGCATGGTTACGTACGTTAAAGCTAAGGTATTACGTACGTAACGAGGGCATCAGACAAGACCGAGTCATGGTCGGCAGGTGGGACCCAGTGTTGGCAACTTTCGGCGGAGGATGTTGACAGGTGAGTCAACGTACGTGTTACGTACGTTATACAGGATGTGTTACGTACGTAACACGACCATCGTACTGTAGCAAGTCAACTGGTATATTACGTACGTTATATGGTATGGGTTACGTACGTAATGGACTTCACGGAATGAGACAGTGAGTTCATACGCTATGGATTTTGGATTACGTACGTTAAAGTTGTTACGTACGTTAAGCAAGGACACTTACGTACGTAATGAGAGTGCAGTTTATATATTGAAGTGTTGTCTTTCATTTCTCTCACGATCCTTTGAGGTATTTCTCTCCAAAACTCGTCCCTCTTCACTTCTAAGAGTGTTCTAAACACTTCTAACATGATTGCGAGCTTGGAATAATGGAATTAGAGCTTGGTTATGGAACTATTGTTGATTCTTGAAGTGATTTCTTGTGTTATCCATATTCTATGAGGTATGTTGGATATTTCTCCTTTTCATTTCGGAATTTTGATGTTATAGTTGATGAATGATTCGTATGAAGATGATTATGATGTTTTTATTGCGATTCTTGAGGATATATGAGGTTTATGTTGAAGAAAGATAATGAATTGGTGATCAAATGATTCGATTATGTTGTTATGATTATGGAATCGTAGTATTCTCGATGTTCTTGGTGGTTTGTTGCGATTCATGATGTTATGAGAAGTATATATGTTGAAGAACATAATTATATACACCTTAAATTGTGAATAAGGATTGTTTAGATGTTAGAACACATCGGATTATGTCGTATTGGAGATTTTGAATATGATTTCGGAATTAGTTGTGTTCTTAAGGAACTCTTGGATTATATGAATTGTTGAACATGTTTAAGAGGTGTTGGTGTTTTAGATATGAATATGGAATATTCATATCTAAAACTAAGTTATGTGTCTTGGTACAATATTCGTATAGGAATACGAATATGATTCCGGATTTGATAAGGTTATGATTCACTTTTGAGTTTGAGAATTCATACGTGTTGAATAAGTGTTCAATTCGGATAATGGAAATATTTGAAACCTTTGGACTATGGTATTCTATAATGTTGAATTAATCGGATCGTCCGGATTGGTGATGATAATCGGTAATTGGTTTAATTATGATTTACAAGGAGAAAACTTGTATCCGTATTTAAGATTGAATTTGGAATCGGTAATGTTAGACCCTTGTTGGTTTAAATTGATTATTGATATGATCTTCGGCTTGTGGAATCGTATTGTGGTTTTGAATTCGTGATTGATTGGTTTGGATTGTTTGGATGTGTATTTAGTCGGGATATCGTGGAACCGTTGGGTTTATTGATTGTTATTTGTGATCATCGAGTTACGACATGTATTGTGGATATGAGTTCGTATTTGTTGAGTTGGATTAATTGGTTTTATGAATATGATCGAGGTTTCGTTGAACCGTTGAGTTTGTTGGTTGGGTATGTCGGTTATTGATTTTTATCGAATGTGTGTTAATCGGTTATTGCAATAGGTTGATATGTTTTGATCGTGGATTATGACCGTTGTGTTGCGGTTGAGGCTAAAGAGTTTGTAGATTAATTTTGGTCAGGGCTGAGGATCTCGCAGACTAAGGCAATGGATTTTGGTAACGGCTTCGTGGTATCGGTATCGAGGCAAGTTTATACTTGTTCAGTTTATATTATTTGATGAATGGTTCGTTTTCATTTCATTTATAATTCATATAGCAATGTTTTTAGAAATGTAAATTATCGGGATGATGGTTTGTATATCGTCCCCTAGTTTGGATTAAATCATAATGTATATGATTTAATTATGTTCAAGGAAGACGTGAGTTATCTTTTGTCAAGGATATAGAATATCGAATATCGAGGACAGTTATCGTGTCGATATTGATGTCGGGACGGTGGTTTGTTGGTATAAATGGACTATACCTATTTCGGGATTATTCATATAACTATGTGTTCGTTCAGGGATGTTGTTCGTGAAAATAATATTTTCTTCGGCTTTGAGGTAATTCCTGTATTGTTCAGTTATGAGATTAATAGTTCTGAAGAATTATTGTATATATGTTGTATGTTGATGTTTCGTATGTTGGGATTCGTATTGATTATTTCGCTGAGGGATGATGATCCCAGGGCTGATTGTATTGAGATCGTTGATCGTGTTGATCATTTGTCGGGGATGATGATCCCAGGATTGTTGTTTTGGATATTGATTAGTCGTGTCGACTTTTCTTTGTCAGTTTGTCTTTTTTCACTTCAATGAGTCTTTTGATCCTTATTGGATATGTGATTCTTTGAGTTTCGTTGTCATGTTGCATCGTGACATATCTGGAATCATATCTGCGTTCCGATTGGTTATTGTGTAGGACTTTTAGCCAGGCACATATATAGTGATGCGTGAATATTATTTCCGTATTGGACTGTGCACACGAGACATAGTTTCGTGAGGCTAATTAGGTACATTGTCCCACGTATATTCTGGATTCCGTATACGGGGCGAACATGTGCACGGACACATTTCCGGATCGGGCGTACTGTGATGTCCATCTTTGAGCCATATTATTTGGTCGTTCATCCTCCATTTATGGTTGGGTATGTTCGACGGTTTATGACTGGTTGTTCATACGCCCGAGGGGTATGTTTGACAGTCGGAGTTATTTCTTTGAGATCCATTATTGTTGATCATTTGGAGTTTACCTTGTTGATGGTATTCTCGGTTATTGTTGGTCCTTTGTTGATCATTTGGAGTCTACCTTGTTGAGGGTATTCTTGGTTATTGTTGATCTTTATTGATCGTGTTGGGAGTTTACCATTTTGAGGGTACTCTCGGTTATCATTTATTCCTTGTTGGTCATATTGGAGTTATCATGTTGGTGATATTCTCAGTTGACATATTGGTTGATCTGGTTATTGATCGTATGAGCATTCGGACTGTACATCGATGTTTTGGGATTTGTATTCATTGTCATGTGATAGTTGATCTACAGAAATGTTGTGTACTATTGGTTTATACAGGTTGAGATTTGATTGTGTAATCTGACGGACAGGATTTGGCACAGATTGGATTATTTCCGCACTTATGAGTTATGATGATGTTTTGAGGATTATCAGTATTTTTGGAATACAGTAGAGATGATTGTTGTTGAATTCATTTCGTCATTTGAGAATGCGAAATATGGATTATGGCAAGGATTGATTTGTTATGAATTGCCATGGATTGGTAAGGTTATGACGGTAAGTTTACGTTGGTAGTATTCTTACTTTTACGTTGGTAGTATTCTTACTATATTATTACACTGGTATGTAATTATTTATGATGATGTGATCAATATCATTATTGAGTATTGTGGCTGACCCCGTTGTGGGATTTATTTTTAGGTACTCGGAGATCGAGCTAGTAGCAGTCGTGAAGGGGTGAGTTTCCCGGGTGATACTGGCTGTGGCATGATTTTGAGTATCGAGTATTTCTTTTCTGGTTGTTTTATTCCGCTGCAAATGTGTATTTTGAACTGCATTTATCCGTTGCGTGTGTATATTTCAAAATGGCTTTCAGTATCTTTATCCGATGTGTGTCTGTATTTTAAAAGGGCCTTTTTGGCATTTTGCAAACTTGGGTAATTTTCGTCAAACTCTTTTTCCCAAATTATTTTATCGGTACGTTTAAGTGGTGGCTTAACGTACATTTTAAACTGTTGAGATTTGGCACTTCGCCTTGTATTTTCAAATGGTATTCTATGACGGTATTTGAGAACTATGCTTTTGAAAATATTTGAGTATTTGCAAAATATTACCGTCATCGAACTTTTTGGCGAGTTTGAACGTTTTGTAAATGGTTTTTAGCCTGGTGGGTTCCGGCGCGGGACCCACGGCGCTGTAATATCCCGGATGGTTTTGGGGGTGTTATACTTTTACTTACCGACAAATGCCATTTGGCTTGTGTAATGTGCCTGCTACATTTCTGCAATGTATGATGGGCATTTTCTCTGACATGGTTGGGCGGTTTTTAAAAATTTTTATGGATGATTTTTCTGTATTCGGGTCTAACTTTGATGAATGTTTACACCAGTTAACCCTGGTAAGGTGTAAGGAGAAAAAACTTATACTAAAATGGAAAAAATGGCATTTTATGGTTAAAAGAGGAATTGTATTAGGACATGTGATTTTTGTAAAAGGAATTGAGGTGGACAAATATAGAGTTGACTTAATATCCAATCTTCCACCTCCACGAACGATTAAAAAAATCTGCTCATTCTTAGGCCATGCTGGTTTTTACCATCGATTCATTAAAGATTTTAGCAAAATCTCAAGCTCCTTATGTAATTCACTTAAAAAAGACACACCTTTCTTATTTGATGATCATTGTTTAAAATCTTTTAAGACACTCAAATCTATGTTGAGATCTGCACCTATCATCATATCTTTAAAATAGAATCTTCCTTTTGAAATAATATGTGATGCATTTGACCATGCCGTCGGTGTAGTACTGGATCAAATAGAAATCAAATTGCCAATTGTAATATATTATGCAAGTAGAACTCTAAGTGATGCCCAATTAAATTACTCTACAACTAAAAAAAGAATTCCTTGAAGTTGTTTCTGCCTTAGACAAATTACGACCTTACTTGATTGGTTCGGAAATCATAATTTACTCCGATCATGTTGCACTAAAATATCTTCTTTTCAAGAAAGATATTAAACCTCGCTTGCTCCATTGAATTCTACTGTTACAAGACTTTGACTTAGAAATTCGAGATAAAAAAAGATCTGAAAATATTGTTACTGATCATTTGTCTAGGCTAATCGTGAATTTTACAGATAAAGAACCTCCCATTAATGAAACTTTCCCTGATGAACAACTCATGTCTGTTTCTCACATACCTTGGTATACAGGCACTTCAATTGCCTTGTCACTGGTAACATGCCATCTCATTGGAATAAATGAAGTAAAAAATTATTTTAGGATGATCCATATTTGTTTAAATATTATCCTCATAAAATCATTAGGAGATGTGTGCCTGAACATGAACAACAAAATATCGTTGCATTTTGTCAGGATCATGCATGTGGAGGTCATTGTAGCTTAAAGAATATAACTACTAAAATTCTGCAATGTGGTTTTTATTGGCCAACACTTTTCAAAGATACACAAACATATTGCAGCACATATGATAGATGTCAAAGATTAGGTCAAATTTCTAAAAGAAATATGACGCCTTTAAACCCAATTTTAATTATTGAAATATTCGATGTTTGGGGCATCGATTTCATGAGACATTTTTCAAATTCTTTTGGCAATCTTTACATCATTGTGACTGTTGATTATGTTTTAAAATGGGTCGAAGACATTGCTTGTCAAATAAATGAACACAAAGTCATGGTAATTTTTTTGAAAGAAGTAATTTCCAGATTTGGAACACCACGAGCAATTATAAGTGATGGAGGAAAGTATTTTTGTAACTAATTTTTAAATCAGTTATTTAAAAAATCTGGTGTTACACATAAATTTGCTACTCCTTACCACCCTCAAACAAGTGGACAAGCTGAAATTTCAATAGAGAAATCAAATATATTCTTGAAAAAACTGTTAATCCTAAAAGGAAAGATTGGTGTTTACGATTAAATGATGCAAACTCCTATCAGAATGTCTCGATTTCAGCTTGTATTCCATATCATTTGCCTATTCAATTAGAACATAGAGCATATTGGGCCAAAATGATTAAATTTTTCATTAGACTTAGCTGGAATTCATAGAAAACTCCAACTAAATGAATTGGAGGAAATCAAGAATGATGCTTACGATTGTTGAAAAAATAAAAGGATAAAATGAAATTCTTTCATGATAAACACATCTTGAGAGAAACCTTTTCTGCTGGTGAAAAAGTTTTTCTTTTTTACTTTCGTTTGCTATTATGTCCATTCAAGTTGCGTTCACTATGGTCTGGTCCATTTATTTATTCATACGGTTTGTTGGGATTTGGTCCAGCATCCTGCATTCATGGGCTTAAAAGTACGTGAGGCGCGGCTTGCGATTCGACCTGTGAGATCTGCACTAGAAAATAGTTAATTGAATTGATTTGAATTTTGGACTACTCATACCAACAAGATGTATCTTCTTTTCTGGTAGCCATCTCATAGAAACTCCAAAGTTAAGCGTGTTTTGCCTGGAGTAGTTATGGCATGGGTGACCCCCTGACAAGTTCCTCAGGATATGCGTGAATGAGGATAAAGCGCGCTAGAAAAGACTCGTGTTGGTACAGTGAGGACAATCTTCATCATTCTGGGGACCAACGATTGGTATCGGAGTAGTTCACGGGTGCGGATTCCCTTGAAGTATCCTATAGTAGAGGCTGCCAGAGTGTTGGAACTGAGAGGCGGGCATGCAACAGATGTTGCCACTTGGCCGGAACTGAGATGCTGGCACAGTGGACGTTGTCAGGTACTGGAGGGCTGTGTGATCAAATCTAGTATGCTGGAACTGATATACTGGAGTGGAAGTAAACAGAGCTGGAACAGATGCTGATGTCAAGTGTTGGAGGACTGTGTGAATGAATCCAGCCGTTAGAGGACTGTGTGATCAAATCTAGTTCGTGGAGGTTTTCCAAACTCTGGGGCTGAGATGCTGGCAGGTACTAGGAGGGGGATTGTTAGGCTTCGGTCCAGCATCCTGCCTACATGGGCTTAAAAATTCGCAAGACGCGGATTGTGATTCGACCTGTGAGATCTGCACTAGAAAGTGGTTTGGAGTACTCATACCAACAAGATGTATCTTTTTTTCTGGTAGCCATCTCATAGAAACTCTAAAGTTAAGCATGCTTGGCCCGGAGTAGTTATGAGATGGGTGACCGACAGGGTATGCGTGAGTGGGGACAAAGTGAGCTAGAAAAGACTCATGTTGGTACAATGAGGACATTTTTCATCATTCTGGGGACCAACACAGTCTATCCACACGGAGCTGTAGAAATTAAAAATCCAAAAATGGTAATATTTTTAAAGTAAATGGTCAACTGTTGAAACCATAGTTGGAATTAAAATCTTTTGAGATATAAGAGGTTCTTCTTAAAGACCCGACATTTTGAATTAATACTCTGTTATGTTTGTTCTGTCAAGTGGCGAATAATGGTACTTCGTAGCTATTAAAATCGGATTCTTCAGTTTAGCAATGGATATTTGTAGATATTTTCTCTTTTTATTTTTTTTAATTACGGAAGAAACTTTGAAAACTATTGGAAATGATTTCTGTTTCTCAGCAAAAAAAGTCATTTTGGAAATTACAAAAACAGACTTGAAAGGATGAAGTTGCTTATGAATAAAGACATGCCTTTTGATATTCGATTCATAATTGAAGCCAAAGTAAGAATGGCAGGTGAATTCACAGAAACACCACTAGATTTTTATGATCGCTTGGAAAAAGTTCATATGCCAAGGAACGACGAGCAAAGAAAATGGCCGTTTGCTACAAATGCGCCAGATGGAACTGTGATTCAAAATGTCGTTCTTTAGGAATTCCTTCCATAAACGGAGAAGATAAAATTCAGTTCATCAAGGATGGTCTAAATAAGGAGAATTTAGATGATATCGAAGTTATTCTTGACACGCATCTTAGTGGACTCGTACATTTCGGGATTCGATGTTTGTGGAATAAATTCAAACCAGAATATGAACAACGTCTTGGGAATCTGACGTTAAAAGACCTTGTTTGCAAATTTGTAAGGAAATTGGATGGGAAGCTTCTCCCCGACTCATAGAAGGCGTTTAAGTCATTTATGAACGTAAAATCAAAGGAAGATGCAAGCTGCAATCACAACTATTGTACATATATGTATCTTTAATTTTTGTCATTTTTTCAGATTTTCTGAATAAAAAAAGTAATATGCAATAAATGCATTCATTTTTCTATTGAGTAGTTGAAGCGCAATTAATGCAGTTACTAATTTGATAAAACTTTTTACTTTATTTTACATCTATATATAAACATTGTATTTGTTTCTTTTCTATATCAAACTTGCATTTTTCTCCTTTTCTCTCTAAAATAATTTTCTTTTCATAAAAATAGATTCATCATCTTTCACAAAAAGATTTAACTCCATATGTATTTTTGGTGGAGCTAGTCATAGAAAAGAGGCTTGCTTTATAGAAGCAGCCCACAATTTGGGTCGTACCTTAGGAGAAAAATGCACTCATGTAGTTTACGGAGGAGGAAGTCTAGGATTAATGGGACGAGTTGCTGCTTCTGCCTATATGGAAGGAGTAAAAGTGTCGGGAATCATTCCAAAACCTCTGGCTGAATGTAAAATCACCGGGGCAACCATTGGAGATGAGTTCAGAGCTTTGAATATGCAAGACCGCATAACTCACATGATAAATAATGTCGATGCCTTTATCACCCTTCCCGGTGGTTTTGGCACTCTTGAGGAACTTTTTCATATAGTTACCAGAGCCCAGCTAAATGCTCATAAAAACCAATAGGTCTGCTAAATGTCAATGGTTTCTTTGATGGTTTATTATCTTTCATCGATAATTCTTCTGAAAAAGGTTTTATTTCTGAGCGTGCTAAATGAATCATAGTCGTTGATCAAAAAACTTATTGTATTTGTTCCTCAACAAAATCCATCTAGCTAATGTTATTTGGATGGAAGATTTCGTTGTGTGAAAATGTAAAATTGATGCATTCATTTCCCTTTGATATCCCACTTCAGTTCTTTTGTTGATTTTACTTTTTAGCGGGTGTAAAAATCATGAAAAATGATGCTTCTTGATCTCTTGACACGCATATATTCATGATTTATGCATTGCTATTTCTATTGCTAGATTTTTTCTCATTTGTTTTTAATAAAAGCATTGACGACGGCATAAGGAGACTCTTCGGACTCTCTTGAAGCGCATCTCAGTAGCTTCTTTTATACTTAAGAGTGTTTTTATTTTTATTGATGACAGCGTAAGGCGACTCTTCGGACTCTTTTGAAGTACATCTAGGTTGTTTGTGTTATACTTTCGGGTATATATATTTTCTTTTATTGTTTTGCCACATTTATTTTGCTTGCAGGTCTAAAAAGGCTTAAGCTAATCATCATCTTTCATAACAGGGAATCCTTCTTTAAACCCTTACTCCATTGTTCTTTTTACACTTTAAGGATATTGTTTATCGTTAAGTGTGGGGAAATAGTGTATATATATGTATCTTTCTCTCTCTATCTCTCTCTCTCTCTCTCTCTCTCTCTATATATATATATATATATATATATAAAGTTGAAAATCATGGCACCATTTTCTTGAGAAAATATTAGTGAAGAAATTAATTTTTGGGACGTTTCACTGATTTTAATAATGGATTCGATGAAAGTGTATGTGATTCAATACACAACACCCTTTTCGTGAGTTTTGAGCCTTAGAGCAATCCGTATATATACGCTCTATATTACATTGTTGTGTGGTCAAACATATTGTGTTTATTTTAGAACTTGCTCATGTATATATTTCGAGATTATAATTCAGATTCATCATTTTCACTTCTCACTTCGATTCCGGGCGATTTTGGGCGATTCGGAGATGCACTCATCCATCATCATCTTCAAGCTTATAATTTGGATTTATCATCATTTCATCCTCTCCAACACATCAAATCAAGGTAATTATTTCTTGGATCTAGAATTTCAGATTTTGGATATTTTCCTTCCGATTTCTTCGTGTAAGCTTGAATTGTTGTTGGAATATGTTAGATATGGATTATCTACCTTGAATAAATGTATTCCTATGGATTTATTGATATGTTTTTCAGATTTGATGAACATTTGGAGAATTAATCAAGAACCCTTGATGTTGACTTTGGTTGTTTTTGGGGGTTTCCGATTATAGTTGCCGTAACTTCGAGTTGTGGTCTCCTATTGGAATATTGATATCATTGAAGGTGTTTTGTTGGATTGAACTACTCATTTTGGAGTTGGTTTCGATATATTTGGGTTTTGGTTATAATCAAGGGTTGATGTTCGCTAAGTGGTTGTTTGAATGCCTCAATGAGTTTGGATATTGTTGTATCGACCTTTGAGTTAGTCGTAATTCATCACAATCATAAAGGTGGTTTGATATTCATTTGCCAGATCTCATAACCATAATGAGCTGAAATAACAACTAATTAACTTCAAGAGTCGAAGATGAAAATATGGACAAAAGAATAAAGTTAGCGCACGCTAACAGCTATACTTGCGCCCACTAGTAATCAAGACATTGAGTTCTGTGCTTACTCATCGAAGCAAATAGTGCACGCTAGTATACATACGAGCGCACACTATGGAAATAAAGATAGCGCGCTACAAGTATCCAAACACACGCTATGAAGATCAGAACAGATTATGGATCAAGACAGAAAGGTCTGCAAATGAGAGTAGATAACACACGCTACATGGTAACACTAACTCACGCTAAAGCATTACCATAACGCACGCTAAATATCACAGTTATCGCACTCAAGAGTTGGAATCATACCGTTGATAATATATCGTCTGACACCTTTTCAACACGAAAATCACACAAAATCTGGAAAGTAAATATTGACTATCTAGCGCACGCTATGAAGGATGATTAACGCACACTAAGTTCAAAATTGTATCCATTGCACAAAGACTTGTGTGACAAGACCGTTTCGTTCAAAGTCAACAGCCGTTAGCGCACGCTAAGGAAGATAATAGCGCACGCTAAAAACAACAGGCAGTAATGGCTAATTGAGGCTTAAAGCCTATAAGTACCAATGCATTTGGTATTGAACATAACAACAACTTCAAATAAATCCTATATACATCTGATATTGTTATATATTATTATTGTTGTAATCTAGATTAATTGATAAGAGTTTGAGTGCTTAATTCGCTCAATCATACATGAGAGGAAAGAAATGATTGTAGATTTGATTCGGTGTTACTAGGATCATGGGTCCGGTATTATTAGAATAATAATCTAAATCCAAATGAGGTTTTTCTAGTACCGATAGAAAGCTAGAAAGGTTGTTTCCTTATACTATAGAAAAGGAAAAACAGTTTATCTTGGACCGATAAAAAAAAAAGATTGTAACGATTTATCGTGGACCGATTGAAGACAAGATTGTAACGGTTTACCTCGGACCGATCGAAGACAAAAGGTTTATCTTGAACCTATAAAAAAAGATAGTGAATGAGAAAGGACGTAGGCAAATTGGCCGAACCTCTATAAATCTCTGTGTCATTTATATTCCGCACCTATCTATCGCTTCCGCAATCGCACAAAGGATTTCAATACTCTTAACCCCACTATTCAACATCTATTCTAGTGGCGGTACCAAGCTCAACACACACAACCTTGTACACATAAATATATTCAACCTTGTACACACACAACACATAGGTCCACACGCATTTTTGTACACACACACGTGTGTATATATATATAGGGATAGGTATATATATATAGGGATAGGTTATATATATATATATATATATATATATATATGGATAGGTTCAGGTAGGAAAGCTTTTTTTTTTGTAGGAAATAGGAATGATTGTAAGTCATTGATTCTTGGAGATTAATGGTCCAGATTTCGTTCTGGTGTGCTAACACGGAAAACTAGGAGTGCTAACGAATTTAGTTATTGGGGGTACCAATGTAATTTGACTAATTTCACTTATGGGAAGTTCATACAATCATGGGAAGTTCCTATGTTCATGGGATTTCATATTTTAGGTTAATATATATTTTTATGGGATTTTATTTTTTTTAGTCGTTCGAATATTTTATATTTTTTGTGTATTTATTTTATTTTTTAAAAACTAACATTATCTTTTTTCTATTTGATTTGTATTTTTAAAAATCGGAACTATTGTGCTAATCATTTGTTTTGTGTGTGCTGCAAATTAAAAAACAGAGTACAGTTCTGGTTATGTTCCAATTATGTGTGTTTTTTTGTTATGTTTTATTGTGTACATTGCAGTCAATTTTAATACAATGTGTTGTGCTTTATTTTTTTGGAAGATAAATAATTTGAATTGGTATATTTTAAATTTAGGTAAATTAATGTTGTACAAGTTTCTGCTTATGTTGTGACACATGATAGGTATTATACCTTCTGTGCAACGTTGATATGAATAGTGTGCTAGGTAATATATCTTGTGGTGCTTATCGTACTAGTTTATATAACTTGTGGTAAATTACTATTCAACAGATGTGTGCAACGTTGATATGAATAACGTGCGAGGTAATATAAATTGTGGTGCTTATCGTAACACGTGATAGATATTATACCATGTATATATATCTTGGAACATATATCTTAGTGTGCTAGGTAATATATTTTGTATCAAAATTGACTGTATTGTACAAAATAAAGCATAACAAAAAAATCACATAATTGGAACATAACCAACCGCACTGCTTTTCCAATTTGCGGACACAAAATAAATGGTTAGCACAATGATTCCGATTTTTAAAAATACAAATCAAATAGAAAAAAATAATGTTAATTTTAAAAAAAATAGAAATAAATACACCAAAAATATAAAATATTTGAACGACTAAAAGATATGAAATCCCATAAAAAAATATATTAACCTAAAATATGAAAAATCCCATGAATACAGGAACTTCCCATGATTGTAGGAACTTCCCATAAGTGAAATTAGTCAAATTACATTGATACCCCCAATAATTAAATTCGTTAGCACTCCTAGTTTCCCGTGTTAGCACACCAGAACAAAATCTGGGCCATTAATCTCCAAGGATCAATGGCTTACAATCATTCCTATTTCTTACACTTATACCATTTCACTCCATAACCCATCCCAACAATCATTCCTATTTCTTACACTTATACCATTTCACCCCATAACCCACTCCAAGACATCTGCATAGACACACAATACATTTGTACACACACATACAACCTTGTACACACATACAATACATAGGTTAGCACACATATTTGTAGACACACAATACATATATATATATTCGCACACATAAAACATATCGGTACACACATACAACACATCTGCACGGACACACAACCTTGTACACACACGGCTTGGTGTACATACAGTTCGGCATACACGCATAGCCCCGAACAACACCAGTCACGCCGTCGTCCACTTGTGTGGGATGCCCCGTCGAAAATGGAACTCAAACATCAAAGTCGCCGGAAATCCAAACCAAACCTCCAAAAGTCCAGCAGTCACTACTTCAAATATGACGTTTAATATCGGTGTTTTAACAACGATTCTAAGAAAACCGCTGTTAAATGGACACGGTGGCAGAATTTGTAATTTTTTAGACAAACTTAATAGCGATTTTTAGAACAACTGTTGTTAAAAGTACATTATAACAGCGATTGTTAACAATTGATGTCAATTATACAGAATAATATCGGTTTCTGGCAACTGCTGTTAATTTTCTCTCCCTTTAACAAGGGTTATTAAACAACCACTAGTACAAATATCTCCTTTACTGACACTAAAATAGTGTCAGTAATTAATTTTACTGACACTTTATAATAGTGTCAATAATACTAAAGCCAGAAAATACTGACACTAATTTTTAGTGTCAGTAATACAAGAGTCAATAAATACTGTGTTGTTGCCCAAAATATTTATCCGAAGATTAAATACTGCTGGAATGGACGGACAACAAACAAGGTTGCGGGAGCACTTCCGAGAGAATATGAATAAACACAAGATTTGCCGGGTTTGTTAGGCCCGCGTTTGAATGCTCTCGCGAGATGTTATTAATACAAATATTCGTGGATACAAGTATTAATGTGAGAATCTAAGTACAATGAGTGTAAAAAGATCCTGTTAATCCAGCTCTTGAGCGAAGCTTGGTGTTCTTCGTCCCTGCCGATCGTCTTCTATATGAGAGAGGCCGAGAGAAGAAAGAACCGAGAGATAGCTGTTGCCAAGAGTAGGAGAACGCCAAGTTGTGAGTATTGCTTGTTGGGAATCCGTGAATAGCGAGAATGCCAGAGAGTGCTGAAGAATTTCGGTTCCTGGACCTAGAGCAGGCAGCCCTCTATTTATAGGGGCTCAGGAGCCTTGTTTCCTAAAGGGCGATCGTCTTCCGGCCAATATAATAATGGGGCGATCGTCCTCAAGTCACATGGTCTGTCTGCCTAAAGTCCAAGGCTGCTGCTGGCAGCCAGCTGTGCGGTCCAATGAGGAGCCAGCACGCGTCCGGAGTCACTATCACATGCAGTCCTACTGACACCTTTCGGCGGGCCTGTCGGCTGGTGGGAAGATGCTGACAGGCTGTGGTCAACGATCCGTGAAATGTGGATCTTGTCTCGGCGCTGCACGTGGGCTCTGTCCTGGGCTTCGGCCATTGCCGAGTGGATGACCATCGGCATCGAGCGGCATGAGGTGATCGTCAATGGTCGGTCACCATGGGTCGGCATCGGTCGGTTACCAAAGGTCGGTCGACAAGTGCCGAGAGACGATCGCCTACTAGTCGGCCACCAGGAGTTGATCGCCAAGTACCGAGAGACGATCGTCTGGTCGTCGGCCATCATGTGTCGATCGCTCGGCACCGGGACTTGTCCTGGGACCTTCGGTCGGTCGATCTATCTCGGCTGCTCGGCTATGGATAGGTGGCCTGGTCGCCACTCGGCAGTTGTGCCTCAGTTGCTCGGCTGCGACACGGTCGCCCGGTCTCTGAGGCGATCGCCGGTCGGAGAGTATACTTCTCGACACAACAATTGCCCCCCCCAGCTTGCTCCAATGTTGAAGACATGGGGCGAGGTGGCTCTTGCTGGTGATCGTGTAAGATGAGGACGGGCGATCCATTGAGCTGACTTTGGATTCGGACTTGGGCGATCTGGTCGATTGGCTAGCTATCTTTCGGTCTTGTACCTGAAAAAAACAACATTGGCCGATCCCTCTCAGAAACTTGGTGGTTTCGTCGTTTTGAGGAATCGTGCATAGTCGCGGAGTTCGATGGACTGACTCCATGACTGTGTCTTGTGCGCGAACGACATTGACTGTCTCGTGACTCATTTTATTGTAAGGGTCCTGTGTTAGGCTGCGCCTCACCTCGTATTTAAACGAAGGGCGTGCGGTCTTGGTCTAGAGGAGTCCTTGCGTGGGGCAGCGTCGGATGATTCAACTCCACATCCGCGGCTTGTTAGCTATGCTTCCACCTCAGCCCGCCATGAAGATGGCGAACCTCGACGGTGTACGTTGAGACGGGGGTAGTGACGCATCGCATTGTCCGGGTTCACCATGTTAAATGATGGTCCTTTGAGGGCGGGCGATCGTATCCACTGATTAGTTTTGGAGGGCCCTTAGACTACGCCGGCCTCGTATTTAAACGAAGTACGGGGCGATCTTAGCCCGAAGGGACCTTGCATGGCCGAAGCAGCCGGTTCCATCGACTACCAGGACCATGGCTGTAAGTTGCGCGGTGGAGGTGATCTCGTGCCTTAGTCCATCATGTTAGATGGTGAACTGTAGATGGCGAACGAGTCCTCCGGTTTTTGGTGATGTAGCGTGATGATGGCGATCGGGCTGGAAGACTGGCGATCGTCGCTCGGCTGCCGATCGCGTTATTCGTAGGTTGGTATCGGTGATCGGGCGGGAGATCGGTGATCATCGTTCGGGCGCCGATCGCGCTGCTCATAGGCTGAGGAGAAACCTTTGCCTGGCCAAAAAGTCTGCGGCTTTAGCTCAGAAGGTCGCGTAGGTCGAGTGTTGGTCTTTCGTAAGGTGCCTGAACATAGGCGAAAGGCCATGGAATCCTCCTAGGACCATGTAGAGGGTGATCTCATCGCTTACGGGTTCGCCGTTGAGGATGATCTCGTCTACTTGGTCGATGTAGTCTGAGTCGGACTCTTCTTCTCCCTGCCTGATTTGCATCATGCGAAGGGGACCTTCCGGTCGAGCGACCTTGGCGGCGAAGTACTCTGTGAAGATGTTCACCAGTTGGTTAAAGGAGCCGATGGACCGAGGCGGCAATGAGGCATACCACCTGTGGGCGAGGTCGTCCAGCGTCAGAGGGAACATTTGACACCTGGTCGCATCTGATGCCCCACACCCGGTCATGTAGATGTTGAACTTGCTCAGGTGTATTTCGGGGTCTGATCTCCCCTCGTACAAAGGTGTTTGCGGGGGAGCGATCTTGTGTTGCACGGGGGCGAGCTCGATGTGGACCGCGAGCGGCTCGCTCGGCTCGGCGATCTTGTTCTTGGCGCCTGCCCTGGATTCCATGAGCGCCTTCATGTCGTCGAGCTGGCGTTGCATCGCGGCCATCGCCGTGGCTCGGTCGCTCGTGGATCGGCTTTTGGAGTGGGAGCTGAGGCGTGTACCGATCTCCAGACTGCGCTGTTGCCGACCTCGGCTATTTGGCGAGAGGGAGCCAGACGGCTGGGCGGCCTTCTGGGAGTCGGATAGGCCGAGCTCCTGGTGACGGACTCAAACTCTGTCGTCTCGTGGCTGGGGCCAGACTGCCCCGGTCGCCAAGATGGGTCGCTGCCCAAGCGATCAAAAACAGAGGTGCCCCAGCTGGCGAGCGCCTCTTCTTGCGGATGGGAGCCTCCTGGCGATCTCCCGGCCAGCAATGCCTTGAACTTCCGTTTGGTCTTCCGGCGGATGGCCGAGGGGGTGATAGCGGGAGGCGCGTCGAGAGCACTCCGTCGCTCCTGTAGGACGGCCATGGCCTCCTCGATCTGCTCCGCGGTTTGGAACTGATCAAGTGAGAGACTTGGGCCGCCGCCCAGGGGCGGGATCGAGCGTCTCGGACCGCGGCGGCTACCTTCCGCCATCGGCTGTGGCTCGGACTGAGACGGAACGAGGCGTCTGGCGGGCTGGCCAGCGGCTTTCTTCGACGCGGAAGCGGAAGACATGATTCTGAAAGCTTTCTCTGAAGAACAGTGAGTGTTTCTTCAGGTATATGCCCCGAGAACAGTGAGTGTTCTTCGAGACGGTAGGAATAAAATTGAGGGTTAGATAACCCCTTCCTCTAGCGCCAATTGTTGTTGCCCAAAATAGTTATCCGAAGATTAAATACTGCTGGAATGGACGGAAAACAAACAAGGTTGCGGGAGCATTTCCGAGAGAATATGAATAAACACAAGATTTGCCGGGTTTGTTAGGCCCGGGCTTGAATGCTCTCGCGAGATGTTATTAATACAAATATTCGTGGATACAAGTATTAATGTGAGAATCTAAGTACAATGAGTGTAAAAAGATCCTGTTAATCCAGCTCTTGAGCGAAGCTTGGTGTTCTTCGTCCCTTCCGATCGTCTTATATATGAGAGGGGCCGAGAGAAGAAAGAACCGAGAGATAGCTGTTGCCAAGAGTAGGAGAAAGCCAAGTTGTGAGTATTGCTTGCTGGGAAGCCGTGAATAGCGAGAATGCCAGAGAGTGCTGAAGAATTTCGGTCCCTGGACCTAGAGCAGGCAGCCCTCTATTTATAGGGGCTGAGGAGCCTTGTTTCCAGGCGGGCGATCGTCTTCCGGCCAATATAATAATGGGACGATCGTCCTCAAGTCACATGGGTTGTCTGCCTAAAGTCCAAGGCTGCTGCTGGCAGCCAGCTGTGCGGTCCAATGAGGAGCCAGCACGCGTCCGGAGTCACTGTCACATGCGGTCCTACTGACACCTTTCGGCGGGCCTGTCGGCTGGTGGGAAGATGCTGACAGGCTGTGCTCAACGATCCGTGAAATGCGGATCTTGTCTCGGCGCTGCACGTGGGCTCTGTCCTGGGCTTCGGCCATTGCCGACTGGATGACCACCGGCTTCGAGCGGCATGAGGTGATCATCAATGGTCGGACACACGGGTCGGCATCGATCGGTTACCAAAGGTCGGTCGACAAGTGCCGAGAGACGATCGCCTACTAGTCGGCCACCAGGAGTTGATCGCCAAGTACCGAGAGACGATCGTCTGGTCGTCGGCCATCATGTGTCGATCGCTCGGCACCGGGACTTGTCCTGGGACCTTCGTTCGGTCGATCTATCTCGGCTGCTCGGCTATGGATAGGTCGCCTGGTCGCCACTCGGCAGTTCTGCCTCGGTTGCTCGGCTGCGACACGGTCGCCTGGTCTCTGAGGCGATCGCCGGTCGGAGAGTATAATTCTCGACACAACATACTAATACTAAAATAGCGTCAGTATTTTTTTTACTGACACTAAAATAGTGTCAATAATTAATTTTGTACTGACACTAAACATTAGTGTCAGTATGTTCTGCTTTAGCATTAGTGACACTATTATAAAGTGTCAGTAAAAATAATTACTGACACTATTTTAGTGTCAGTATATGCTCAGATTTGTGAAAAAAAATCTATTTTTATCTCAATTCTATTTTTATCTTAACTACATTTTTTATTTAATTACATGAAAAAAATACCATAAATTAAAATATTCAAACAGACAATTCACTTATAAAACATCCCAAATGCAATTCACTTAAAAAAGCAGCAGAATACAAAACCAAGCATCGAGAGCCATCAAAATACAATCAAAATACTAAACTACCAACAAATCACCTCAATCAAGTCTGCGAAATTCTGAACTATACCAACAGAACACCTCAATCAAGTATAGTAATCAAGCATTCAACTTAACTACTAACAAAACACTTCAACCAAGTTTCGCAGCAAATGTGCTGCCAGACCTCACAAAAAACAATTCCTCCAACTCAACACTCTCCATCAACACAAAAACAATGGATTTTAAGCATACAATGCAAAACACAACTTCAACCATCAATAGCATCAATCTGTCCCACCACACCTACATGCTCAACAACTTCAAATTTTTCCCACCTATGCAAGTGTAAAGAATTAATTAACATACTATATCTAACTAATGTTCCATAGATATTCAGAAGAATTTTGTATATAAATGACTCGTATTAAAATTACCTCACGATTGTATGCTATAATTAACTTGGCAACATATGTAGCCCATCGATCACGTAGTTCCGAAAGATCTTTCATGCTGTAGTTATCGATTCCCTTGAATTGACATTTCAAATTCACAAAAATAAGATTGTCAACAGAATAGTGAAGCATTTGTAAACTTAATGAGCTTGAGCAAGCAGACCAGATTTTCGTATTTATAAACTTAATAAAAACTAAATAATGAAGCAGACCAGATTTTCGCATTTGTAAACTTATCAAAAACTAAATAATGAAGCAGGCCAGATTTTCAGTTGTCCAGGCGCCCACCTAACACTAATGGGCGGCGCCTAATTGGCAACTTGCCCGCCTTGCTTCATTTCAGTCGAGGCGAAGCCTCCAGGCAGGCTGGGTGGACCACCCAGGCGACACCATGATAACACTGCTTAGAAATTTAACAACACTAAAATTTTTGATACTTACATCATTTTTTAGAATGTTCACATCCTTAACGATATCTTTGATATATTTCATCACGTAGTAGCCACATTCAAAAAAGTTTTGTTGCTTTGGACACTACAAAAGAAGATCTGTTAAGTAATGTAATAGCTGAATATTCGTTTTTGTTTAAAATTTGTACTCAACATATTTTGATTTTGCCATTTTTACCTTCACAGAAACCCACTGCACATTAATATTTCTATCACACTTCAAAGATTGATATATTCTAATCCCCCTGCAAAGAAGAATTTAAATCATTGGTAAAGATAATGAATGGGTTTTCATGAAAACTATATTAACTAATATAACGACAACAAATTTATTACCCTATTTCAAACTCGTCTAATTTATTATAATTGATATCATATAATAAGATTTTATAAATAGTACTATGAATTATAACTAACAATATCTAACATACCGAATTAAGTGAGTGAAGCAGATACAACTGTAAAAGGAATATCCTGTCATTACTTTCCCCATCTGTATGTATTTTTTTTTCAAGATGTAAACATCCATATTTCTGCAGGAAAATAGAACAATAACTACATAAGACAAGTATGCATATACAATGATACACATGCGATCTGAACTTGGTCGCTAAAACTGATGAAAAAAAATAAAACTACATCAGATGAAGTTCATGCATAAATTGTCAACTAGCAGATAGATGGATTCCTTCCAGAATTCATACCAAGCATTTCCAGTAAAGTCACGCCCTGATTTCTCGGAACCAAGTTCCTTATAGTCAAAATCTTCAGCGGCCTGATTTCTCCAAATATGTCTCTTCCCACTCTACAGCTTTATCAGCACTAACACCTCTATTTACAATGCATCTGCACACCACACCATCAGGCCTTACCTCAATTCTGATCTCCTTTCACCACCTTGATCCATCTGGATAAATTTCCCCAGGTGATTCAATTTTAATTTTAATAAAAGGAGTACCTGCTTCTACTGCATTTTCTGAAAATAAATGATCAATTTTACAATCATATCAGTGTGATGTTCCGAATCTATTTAAGTTGTCTATGGAGTTGAGCTACACATTTCTACTTTTTCAATCAGTGAAAGTGACTGGAGAGGGATCAGGGGAGGGTTGTGACCATTTTCAAGTTTACTCAAAAAAATAGCATAAAAAACATAATACATGATGAGTATTGGGTTCTATTAACTCATATCCAGGTCCCAGAGGCAACTACAAACAAAGTATCCTCCGAGTTCACCCCTTAATGTAAATCAAAAGTACAGAAGAACAAGGTAATATAGCTCAAAAGAAGAAAAAGAACAACCATGTTGTAGACTATGTTCCACTACGACTATCCATAGTTGCAGCAGTGATTGTCCGGGATCAAATTGGAGAAAGGTTTGCTGAGGGACTAGAGGATCACATATATGGTTCCTTTGCATTGAACTTTGTTAATAGATCATGGCTACCGGTGATTCTAACAGGTATTACATGGTATCTCATAGGCTTATATGTAGCAAAAGTAGTGGAAGTTGTTCAAAGTAAAATAGGCTATGATAGGTAGAGTACTGATGCACTGAAAGTGCGTGGATTATGTTCAGTCATTTAGGTAATGTATAGATACTACATACATATTTGTATACATAAGATCCCCTAATCATATTTGTAAACCTAACTTTTTTTAAGGTAGTACTCTCTTAAGTCAATAGTCGTGTATTATTCCGTACTTCATTTCATAATAAGTAATTCCACCTGAAGCCATTTCATAGTAACCATTTCCAAGCAACATGCTTTTAGATCAGGCAACAAGCATAAAATAATTTGGCCGCAAGTATAAAACTGAACTCATGAGAGCACTCGATCGTACTATATTCTCGCCTAATCAGATTTAGGACCACAATAACAGTCCACTGTACAATACATTATTCGCTTTCTGCCATATACCACGACGAATTTGAGGAAATAGGCAATGAAAAGTTTAACTTCACCTCTTTTTGCTGGTGGTTCAGTGAAGTTGATTTCAAAACATTGGAAAATTCATCAACTGTCCTTACCCACCTATAACATGATAGAACGAAAAGTGAACCATAGTATGAATCTATTAAGCTCGAACAGAAAAAGACGTAATCTGGAATGCCAAAGTCTTTAATAGGAACATCAATATACCATATGCTTTTTGCAGTCAATCCTTCAAAAAAATGGTAGATGTCCCCCATGTTGTGTGGTAGCTAAGACAACATTATCATTTAACCTACAAATTTCATTTCAGTATTTCATAGCTTATTCTATCCATATACTAGTGTATAACCCATACCATAATAGCACGGTGGCGGAGCCATAATGACGGTGGTTGTGCCATAATTGGATAAAATATCAAATTATTAGAATATTTGCTAGAAATAAACATGTCGGCTGCGGGGGCCAAATGAAAAAAAAAACTGTCCGGTCGTTGGTGGTCCGCCGACAGCCGGTAGACGGCTTATCGGAGAACAAGCAAGCATCCGAAGAAAAAAAATAGAGCAGTTGTCGGAGGTCCGCCTGCCGTCGGTAGGCTACCCGCCAGAGAGTAGTCCGGCAAGTGGCCGCCAAAAAAAAATTGTTTGGCACTAGAGACCGACATGAGCCCCCCCAAAAAAATTGACCGGCTGTCGTAGGTCCGTCAGACCGTGTCCGACAAATCAAATTATAATAATCAACCTTCAACATAGAGGAATAATGTAATTTCGGTAAACGACTCAAATGCTTATAATCTTCATCTATTTTTTTCAAAAAATTCATCAATTAAGAAATAATATTCTCAAATATTCATTTATTAAAAAAAAAGTGGCGTGCAAATGGACAACACATACCTGCACTCATCTAGAGAACTAATGCAGAGAAGGGGTACCATTACACTTCCCACATAATTACAGCTGCTACACTTTCTGTAGTATGTATCCACAGTCTGGGAAAAAAATGGATTATCATTCAGTCTTTTGCATTGAAGGTCCACCCAAAGGATAAGTTATCCGATTCCTGTATTATCATTATTACCTTACAATTAGCAAGAAAACGTGTTGCAGCATTGTCAAATTCCCGAGCAGTACATGACTGAAAATTACAATGATAATAGCTATGTTTCATCTTCCTCAAAATTGGTTTTGGAAGGCAAGTGTCGAGAGATTATGGACAGAAGATAGATTTACCAGTTTAATAGCTTCCCAGTTTGAAAGACGAGAATGGATATCCTGATGCCTGTAAAATTCCACATTATATCGTCAAAATGTTTTTACACAGAGCGGACGACACTCTCAAGAGAAGTGAAAATGAACATACAAAGACGCATATTTTTTCATGTCGTCGGTCAGAACTTTGCTGTATAAACATTGCACAAGTCTACGTCTCAAGAACCTGTTAACTAGCTGGAAAGACGAAGAGGACAGTCCAATTAATACTTGAAACTTAACCTATTGCAGCAACTTTAGAAAGCAAGAAGAAGCACATGCAAACATGAAATTAAAGATTGAAGATTAATGAAAAATAAATAATTAAGTACTAATCAATGACTCCCAAGGAGAATCTTGTTGTGTGTATGACTGTTTACCAAATAGTTCCTAGTATTAAAACCAAAACATAGGGAAATTCATAGCAAAAACACAGTCTGTAGGAAACACATAATATCTGAGCTTTTTCTCTCCATGAATCATCTAACCACCAAAAATGTGCTCAAGATAAAAATCCAAAGAGTAATTGGTGACTTCGAAAGCACACGAAAACCCTGAAACCAACCCTTCAAAACACATTCCGTCTCTAAACCTAGCTTCCATCGATTACCCATACGGAAAAATTACTGAGAGACGGTTTGTCAGGCAGAATTAACCATTTTCAAGTGCCATACAGATGATGCCACCATAGCTAATCTGGGCATACTTAACCATGTCCGCAAATGGCAGATATTAATCATTCAACTACTTCCAATGACTTCCAACTAAATCAATGTACATCTCCGATAATGCTACTGGCAAGCAGCAAACCGGCAAACCCTAAAACGCCACTCCACAAATCCTGAATCGACCTTCGGGATGCAGACATTTCTTACTCCCATTCTATGAAAAAAAACAAAAAAAAAACTCTTTAACTCGAACTGAAATTTACATATACCAGAAACCAAAACAAACTGCACAGCAAGAAAATGAGAAGAAGTAAAACACAAAGAGGAAGAAAAATCTAACATTCAGACTCGGTAAAGAACACCCGTGTTGGCGAGCGAATGAAGAAGAGGGAGATATGGGCTAGATTTTTCAGAATTAATCAACCAGAACAGATGAAAAGGGTTAGACAGGAATGAAATACAGAAAGATCATCTGTCTTCAAGAAGAATGAAATAGATGAAAAGGGTTAGAGACAGAGTGTTTACCTGAGGAAGATTTTGCGGAAGAGAGAAGGAACCCACCGGAGATCGAACCAGAACAATCGTTGGAGAAGTTGAAGAATGTGAGGATGGGGAGGCGTGCTGATGTAAATGAGGGAGAGAGAGAGACTTCTCTCGATTGAGTAGGGTTACGTGTGAAGTATTATAAATAAATAATATGTTTTAAATAAATTGAGTTGTTTTTATTATTGATATTTAAGTGTCAGTAAATTCTGATACTCAAGTTACTGATACTTAAGTGTCAGTATCTTATGACACAATTATATTAAAAAATGAGTCAAATGTCTGAAGTTACTGACACTTTTGATAAAGTGTCAGAAACTAAGTGTCAGTAAATGCTGTTTTTATAGTAGTGAACCGTTGTTAGTTTGTTCATTTAACATCCGTTTGTTTTACAACCGCTGTTATATGGACATTAAAAAACCATGGGGAGACAGATACGCAATGCTACTACTGCAAGCAAAAAAACCCTCCCCCCTGCGAAAAAAGCCACGATCAATCTTGAATCTTGCCCGATCCCTCTCAATTGCCCGCCTGGAAGTTAGTGTTGCGTGAAAGTTTCTCGCTCAATTATTTTGGTGTTCTTTTTACTCTTCTGTTTTGGCTCTCGGTTTCATCATCTTCGTGTTGCTGCCCTGACCTCCGTCGTGTCTTCGCCGCATTGCTCGCCCAGGTCAGTCTCCAAAGCAACTCCATCTCAGTCCGTCTATCTTGCATTTTATTTTCCTTCAACTTCTTCACTCTCGCAACAGGATTGTCGATTTGATTAGTTTTGAGTTCGAAAGTTTGGCCACAAATTTAATGAAAAAAATTCTACATTTTATATTTTGTAGGGTATTTATTCACTACAAATGATTTCAGAAAAAAAAATTCTTACTACTTTTAATTTTTCAGTAGGAGGTTTACTTTTGTTGCATGATTGGGAAGAAAAAGAAATGTTCAGCTAAGCCTATTAACATGTCTGTTAACCTGTTATCAAAATGGTTTCAGATGTTATGCATGGGAGAATAGTTTCAAGACGAAGGTTCAGAATGTCAGAAATGAGTTGTCTTGGTTTCAGACGAAGGTTCAAATTGTCTGCTGAGAGATGTATAATTTTCGTCTTAAAAGATATTTTTTTAGTTTACTATTAATCATGATCCGTGTATGATTTAGCACTTGTAATGTTTGTGTGATATTATTTATATATATTTATATATATAAATTTAATCTAAATTCAAAGTATGACTTAGTTAAATTCTTAACATCTCTTCGATGTTAATTTAACTGCTTATGCAACATGTTATTTCATTTTGGTGTTGTGATACTACATAATTATTATTTGTATTTTTGAAATATTATTTTTATATGTGTAGATGTTCGATGGCGTTGCAACACTTCTTGAAGAGAGTACTGAAGAAACTCGAACTGAATGGGCAGAACCTTTTGTGAAGGTTAGGAATCGTCTTGAAGTTGCATGAACACGTGATATATTTGTGAGTTGTAGCAGCATAAGTTTTTTTCACCTTTTTACTTTACTAAAATTCTTTATTCCTATTTTTATGTCGGTTGATGAAATTGTAATTGTTGAATGTAATAAAATTGTTGTATTGTTCAATTGGATAAAATTATGGTTGTCAGTATATGTTGTTGAATTTATTGAAATTTGGACGGTAGTAAGTTGGAAAACAGGATTTCCATGCGATTTGCACAGACCAGGCTCGCACTGACCTGCCGCCAACAGTCTGACCCAGAATCGCGAGCCCAGGACTACTGTCCACCACCTCGAGATCCTTCCATCTCTTTGCTCCTCCTCCTGTTCGTTGTTCATCACTGCTGAAGAAGAAGGGGAGGGTGTTGGTGGTGCGTTTCGTCGAGCCCAGGACTACTGTCCACCACCTCGAGCCCAGGACTACTGTCCACCCCCAATGTTTAGATCGATGTTTTTTTTTTTTTTTTTTTTTTATCAATGTTTAGATCGATGTGAATTAGAAGAAAGAAAAATTCCTCTGCCTTTTGACTCCAGGCATGAATAGAAATGAATTGGGTAATTTACATATATATATATATATATATATATAACAATTATAAAGTATTTACACAAATATAATAAGGACAAAATATTTATAAGGATAACCTAAATTAATAACATGACAATTACAAATACATCATTGTTTCACGGGAGAGATTCTAAACTTGAGAAATTGAAGGAAGGTGAATTACCAAAAGTAACAAATCGTTTCAAAATGGTTGAAGCACCAGAAAAGGAAAAAAAAATCTTCTCATTCAGTTACCTAATTTATTCATCCCTACAAATCGGTAATATACTGCAGATCAACTCCACGAAATTGAGAGAATCGGATACTTATTCAAAAATAGAATCGGATATCTTGAAAAACTCCTTTTTTGTCACTCTATATTAAAGTAACCAAACACTTTTATTCAAATATTTTAGTTGTTTAAAAAATACATTAGCATGCATTATATTAACTGAAAAATAGTTATACACAGACTCTGATCCTGTCACCAAACTTGAAATTTACTAACTGGAAACCATTATGTAAAACAAGTATGTATCTCGTACTATGTATTAAAGTAATCAAACACTTTTGTTCAAGTATCCAATTTTTTTAGTAAATACAATACTCATTGAAAACTACTTTTAAAAAAATATGTATCTCATGCCGCGCTTTAAAGTAACTCCACACTTTTGTTACCGTACACATTGGTTATATAAAGGTTTTTAAACTGTGTTAGAATAAATAATAACTATTATGTCAAAAATGAGTATTTTGTACTGTTTATCGGAATAACCAGACACCTTTATTAGAGTATCCATTTTTATAACTGAATACATCAGCATAAAGTATATTTAACTTCAACCTATTATGTCAAATGTGAGAAACAATGAATACATCTTTGGATACTTTCAATAAAGTATTTGTTACTTAATCATAAATAATAATACCCATTTTTTATAAATAAATGAACAGATATTTATTCTCATGAACTCAGAATAAAAGTAACCATATGCTTTAATTTAGGTAACCTTTCATGGATCGTTTAGTATCTAATTACCATACAAAAGTCAAGAAATTTTACTATGAATCTCTAGTCGTATTACTCAAATTACAAAAAGATTAGTAGTTGCAGTATCCATCATCTTTTACTCGAGTAACCAATCAAATATCATTTAGTATCTGACTACATAATGACATACTTTTGAAACACACTGCAATGCATTTCAAGCATAAAATACAACATATGGCTTCTAGTTCCAGGTTCACCCTTTTCTATGGCGCCTGGCTGTCCAGGCATGAGGTGTTGCTCAAACACCTTGAGCATCTCTTGTCGCCGAAAGATGGTTTTGACAGAAACTACGAATGCGGTCAAATAATCCCTGCATTTTTTTCTCATTATCAACAATTGTACGCCGAAAGAGCTCGGGCCGCCGGCGGGGACGTCTTTCTCTTCTTTTCTCCGTCGTGGATGAGCTCATTCGAGCGCTCTCTGCTCTGGGTTTCCGGTTATCGGCCGTCGATGCTCTTTTCGATCATGGAGAGATCTGTGGCGGAGGAGCTCACCGGAGAGTAGAGGGAGAGGATCGAGGAGGTGAAGCTCGAGACGCGGCGGAAGAATAAAACCAGATCTGCATTTTATGAAGAAGAAAAAGAAACAATGGAAAGAGAGAGAGAAACATATTAATTATGAGATTTTTTTTTTCAATAAATAAGTGCTCTTCCCCAATTTATTGGATAAGATCTATATTTATATAAATATATTATTAAAAAACTGTCACTAATGTAATTATTTTATCTTTGTGTTATTATTGTAATATTTTATTATAATGTACTAGTAGATGTAATTTTCCCAAATGAATTTGGGGTTCATGTCCCATGTTCTAATTGGGCCTAATTTTCTAAATGGGCTCAAATCAACTCCAATTAACTATAGTTGAATTATTTATCCTACTAGATGTTCTCCCGTGCGATGCACCAGACAAAATATTCTCTTATTAAAAAATAATTTCTCAATCTCTAAATTTGTTCTTGAGGATCTTCGACATGAGTATCACATTAGCCTAGTGTCAATAAAAACTTATTGACTATATTATGAAGTGTAATATAATTGAAGAAAAAGTATCACATTTGCGTAGTGGTAAGTCAATTAGTGTCCATTACATGAACAATCTGAACATACCGAAAAAAGGTAGGAATAAAGTTTGTGACGAAAGTAATATGTGATTAAGTCCTAATATGTGTGTGCGCAGTGTTTTTATTATTATTAGTTATTATAGTTAAATAAATATCATAATTTATTTTTTATGTAATCAATATGAGTCTTAAATCTAATTTCATAAAAATGAGGTAATTTATTTTTATTTTTGCATTAATTAATTTTACTGAAAATTAATATTCATATTATTCTAATAAAAGTTTTTTGTGCAATCGGCCATTAATATAAATCCATCAAATTTATTATATTCAATACGGATGTCTAATTGAAGATCATAAAATAAGAATTAATTTGATATACTTTTCATTAAAAATAAACTTGATTTAAAAAATTATAAACATTTAGAATTTTAAGTTAAACAAATAAAGGAAGATTTTTTTTTATTGGTAGATGAGTGTAAGTTGTGGAATAAAACTCCCACAACACATATCCGAAAAAAAGTATAAAAATTTAAGAATACATCCTTATATATATAGGCTATATTTTAAAAAAAATTCAAATAACTTACAAAGTGACATGTATCACGACTTTCTTTTAATAGAAATATAGATATGTCGGTGCAGATATGTCGTTTATTATCTCATATTATCCTACTCTGATTCCGCACCAATCATTGATCTATAGTTGATCATTTTGTGGATATTACATATTTAAAATGGCATATATTGTGAGTAATAATATAAGAATGTCTCACATACAGAAAACACGACTAACGTCACAACGAGAAATGTGAAAACCCTCGTTTGACAACTTCCCACTCTTCAATTGTAACTTTGTGGTTACCGACGAGTAGAGCAAATCAATTATAACTCGATAATCAATACAAATAATATCCGAAAAATAATAAACACGAGACACAATATTTTAGCGTGGAAAACCCCTCAAGACAAGAGTAAAAACCACGGGGCCGAAGCCGCTTAAATCCACTATCACCAATTCACAATACACGATTCGTCCCTAATACAAACTAGGGGTATACACCAATAATCTTCAAATACTTGGTAATAAACTGTAATACCCGAGATTTCTGTTATGTAATTGGAACTTGCGATATTGTAATGATTGTACTTTTGTCTGAGTACTATTTTCCGTATTTTCATATCCGATGTTGTCGAGCGTTTAATTTCGTGGTTGTGATTTTAAGATTGTAAATCTGCGCATATAGCGCACGCTACCGGATATGTTTAGCGTGCGCTAACGTGGGTTCATAGCGCACGCTATTGAGAGTCATTAGCGCACGCTATGCGTGGTCAATTTGATTGGGACGTGTGGTAGGTGAGATCTGGCCGGGGGACCCCTATCGGATCGTGTCGGGATGTACCTGGACGGCTTTCGGGGAAAAGCCGAGTCAACGCCTTAGCGCACGCTACAGGTATATGCGTAGCGCACGCTAAGTGCTGAGTACAGATTAGTCAGTGAACCGTTAGCGCACGCTACGAGCAGGGTCTAGCGCGCGCTAATAGCCATTTATTATAAATAGGACAGCATCCTATTCGTGATTTCAGTTCTCTCTACTCCCATTACCCGAATTCTTACACTTAGAACTTAACTTCCTTCATCCTAAACACTTCATATCAACACCCTAGTTCGTGATTGAAGATCGTACATCGTTGGAGATTGGTGTTCAAGCCTTCGGTGTTGGACTTCTTCGATTTCCTCCGTGTTCTTCACTACTTTGAGGTAGGTGATTCTTCACCGATGTTAGTAATGTTCTTAAGGACGTCTGATCATGTTTAGATAGCCAGTTATTTCGTTTATGATCGATCATCACATGTTAGAAGGATACTTTGACGTATCGGCACTATTTATCGTATGAACATTTGAACCATCTTAGTAGTATGGACTCCTAAGCGTTTTCAAATCGATTTATGATCAGTAATCGGAGATTACCTAGTTCGTATGTTTTACGTAAGGAATCATATGTTGTGGGACTTGAAATAATCGGAACTTAGAATATTTCTTGAAGATCTTAGAAAAGATATGTTGTTGAGATGATTATCCGTATAAGTTGTACCTCATGATCATGGAACTTCCACAAAACTTATTAGCATGACGTGCTTGAGGATGACATGTTGTATCAACATAGAATTCGTGAATTCACCACCTTTCAACCCGATTTTCGGTAGCGATGATACGCCATGCAAGGTTAGCGCACGCTAACATATGTGAGTTAACGTGCGCTATCGAGGTTCGATTAACGCACAATACGTCGTAGCGTGCGTTATGTATCGGCAGTTTAAAGCGTCGATTCGTAACTAGCGCCGCTAGTCTTACCCGATAAGCGTCGCTAACAGCCGGATTAGCGCCGCGTTACGTAGAGTATGTAGCGCCGCTAAGCGATCGAGCATTGTTTATTTTGAGCTTTTCGGTCCTGACCGAATTGTTAAACCATCGTTCGACTTGAGATGATTTGTATATCGTTCCTTTTGTTAAGGTTCGAGCTTGTTATGTTGATCGAAGGAGGCGGCCTTCGAGTGTGTCAAGATCATTGAAGTGTTTCGTCCTTGCCATTTTCGAGGCAAGTATCATATGTCGAGTTCGATTTATCATGCTTGTGGTTTTATTCATATTGTTGAATATGAGATGTGTTTCTGAAAATTCTCGTGATATTCGTTGTTGTTTGTTCGTATTGATGAACATATTGAAATGCATATGTGTATGCATAATTGATTGATTATGGTATAAATGATCCGAGGGGGTCATGAGGATCTATCTTTGAGGGCGCTGGATCGAATGTCCACCATGCGTTGGTCGACGGGATCATCATGGGGATCTATCTTTGAGGCCCGGATCGTTGGACGGGTTTTCCACCATGCGTTGGTCAAGCGGGATCATCATGGGGATCTATCTTGAGGCGCCGGATCATTTGGATTACCTTGTATTGTGTTGATGGAATCGTGAGGATTCGCATCGTTGGATTCCGGTGGCGGAAGTCCGTTTTGCATGTTTTATGATGCATTGATGATTTATTGTATGATGATACTTGTACTAGCATTGTTTTGCTAACCCCTTCGGGGGTGGACATTGTTTTGATGTTCAGGTAGCCGAGGAGCGGGGAGGCAACCACAGTACCGACAGGACGATGAAATGGCTCAGTGATGTGATTGGTGTTATTGTTATTGTGATTTGTCTTCTTGATTCGTTTAGTACTCGAGTAAGTCTGTTTTAATAAAGTCAATTCGATATGGTTGTATAAGTTAACTCGTTTGATCGGTTGAATCAAATTTGTATTTGGACTTCAGTTGTACGATTGAATTATTTTTACACTTCTTTCAAAATCAGCCTTGTAAATCCTTATCTAAAGGGTTTACGTCGCTGTAATTATTCCGAATATCTCGGGGTGTTACAGAATATGGTATTGGAGCTAAGATTTATGGATATCTTGGCAGTCGGGTTAGTTGGGTCTGTTTACGTTATTGATTATTGGTCGTTCGTAACATCACTGCTGAGCCAGCATCGTCGTGTGGACCGTGGTTGTAAGTTTCCTAATCTCGAATACTACTGTTTTATTTAATTCATGTCTTGTAAACATTGATGGATGTACTTTGAGAAAGTTTGTCCTGGATATTGAGTATTTATGTTTACAGTATGTTGAGAGGAGGTCGTGGACGCGGACGCGGTCGTGGACGCGGACGTGGAAATGCGAGGCAAGAAGAGTCGGTATCTACCCCAGAGATAACCGCTAGTCGAACGGATTCCCATTCCGGGGACAGCGAGGATCGGCAAATAATAATGCGAGATCCTAACGTGCGGGAGTGCTTCACAGTGGTTGCCCAGATAAACCAGCTTGCTCAAGTTGTGGATCGCATGCGACGGCGATGGGACAAAGCAGATAACGTGGATAATCGGGGAGATAAATGGCTTACCGAGGTGGTCAAATTGCATCCTCCGAAATTTGATGGTTCTGCTGAGACGCTTTCTTGGGATCACTGGCTGAAGGAATTAGAGAAGATTTTTGCGGGGATTAACTGTCCCAACGATAGGAAGGTTCCGGTCACCCATTATCTTCTGACCGGGGAGGCTTTCGACTGGTGGGAGGCCATTCGACCGGAGGAGCACAATGTTGACTGGACGGAATTCAAATTGATGATGGAGGCGCAGTATTGTCCTCGCCCAGTTAGAGAAGCCCGTGTTCGGGAGTTTTTCTCACCACAAAATTTGGAAGTATCTGTGACGGACGTGATTAAGACTTTTAATCACCAGCTGACTTATGTGCGCCACTTGGTCAGGACCGAGGCGGAGAAGATTTTTCATTTTGACATGCGAATGAAGCCGGAAATTCAGCAGTATATGTCCGGATTTGAATGTACCACTTTGCGATGCTCGGGACAAGGCGTTGGCCTATGATATGAAGGAGGCGGCAGAGAGAAAGCGACGGAAGCAAAGAAAGCGAAGGTGTCAGCAACTTCACGGAGGATAAGAGTAGCGGACCTCGCAAGGGTCACCTCTTTTCATTCATCCGAGAGACCTCCGCATCCTTCTCGAGGTGGAAAGAAGTTCCGGCAGACCGACTGTTTGAGACGCAGGAAAGAAGTGTTACAAGCTGTGGCAAGGCGGGACATGTTCGACGTGATTGTTTCGCGCCTTCTGTGACTGTTCAGTGTGGACAGAAGGACATCGCGCAACATTTTGTGGGAATGCGACCCGATCTTTTGGTACTCGCACTCCGGCTCGATCCGAAGGAGATGAGTGTGAACCAGACGCAAGAGTGGATTTCAGCAGTGACGGCAGGAAGAGAGAGACATCCATCTTTGGGTCCGTTCCTCCGCTGTCTGAAATGAAGAAATCGATGATCGTAACACGCCTTGTTGGGAAAACAAAGACCATGTCAAAGCAGTAGGGATACTCGAATCCTGTATCGAATGTTATTTAGAGGTTTTGACATATATGCCAAATACGATAAAGGAAAGCGTATCGAAGCTTTGAGGCTTTATCTGTATCGAAGACGCCTCGAATCGGCATAAGTGAAGCTCTTGATCTGCAAGTATTCTTGTAAAAGACCAAGTATGGAAACTGTCTCGACACCCTAAACACAGTCATCTTCCATACAGTTCACAAAAGGACAAGAAAGAACACAAGTCAAGTCCCGTTGAACAAAGAAGTATTTAAATACTCAAGGATAAAGTATTTAAATACTGCCAGTCTTCGAATCTTGAGAATCCCGAAATCGGATCATGTCATATTCCCGTTGAAGGAAATCTTATTCAAACGGATACATCTCAATGGATACTTTCTTCGGAGACTATATATATCCTATGAAGACATTGAAGATCGATCAAGTAACCTAACATTCAAGCTATCAAAGTTATCATCCGAGCAAACATATCTCCAAAGCATCGCAATTAAGAATGAAAGAGATATACAGTGCTCAACATCAAGAACAGCCATCATCAGCTCAAGAACTTCAAAGCTGCTGTTCTTACCTGGTTACCTACCTTTTACCTCTGTGTAAAAACCGAGCTCTGTGTGAACTCAACAAGTTATTCTGATCTGTGTGGGACGAAAAAGGACGAAGCTTTGGAACTGTGTGTGAAGAAGCTAGTCAAGAAGAAAGCTTTAACCAATCTGTGTGAACGGTTGAAAGTGACATTCTTTGTATCAATCTGTGTGAACGATACAAGGATAGGTTTGTTTATAATTACGTAGTTGTGTACGCAGTAATTGTAATAAACTTTTTACTCCTGTGTGGAGGACCAGTGGACGTAGAGGGGTTTAACTCGAACCACTTAAATTACTGTGTCATTTACCTTCAGCTTTTACTGTTTTAAATTACTGTGATATATTAAGTATACACCAAATACTTCGTTCTTGTATCACGGCAACTAATCGTATCCAAGACTTCCGCTACGCACTCATTTAGATTCCGTACAGTTTGTTGTTTAAACTATTTTCCAAACCGTATCCAGATACTTAAGTGGCCAACAAGTGGTATCGGAGCGGTTGATTCTAAAAAGAATCGATCGTATTTCTTTTTAACCGAATCGATTCAAATCACTTATTTTCAAAACAGTCTCTTTCATTCCTATATTATCGGTATGGATACTTCTATGATTAACAAAGTCCCTATGTTCTCTATTAACGAATTTGACGATCGGAGAATTAGAATGGAAGCTCATCTTGCGGCAATGCACGAAGAGATGATTTTTGTTACACAGATGGTCCGATCAAGATCATGAAGGTCAATCCGGCCGCAGGATTGAGGGCCAAGCCCATCTTTGAAATGCTCGAGAAAGAACGCGAGCAATGGACAACCGATGAAAGGAAGCGAGCCAATCTCGACAACGTGGCTAAGAACGCGTTATTTGTCACTCTTGACAAAGGCACGTTCTCAAAGGTAAAGAGCCGCAAAAGCGACCCAAAGAAATGGGATAAACTCAAGTTAATTTGTGAGGAACCGAGCTCTCAAAAGAAAACAAGATTTCAAAACTTACTCAAAGAATTTGAATCTTTTGAAATGAAACCAACGGAAACACTTGAGGAACTTGACCTCAGTTCTTGGTATTGTTGGTGAACTTGAAGCGTTGGGCAAGATTTACACCCAAAAGGAGAAGAACTTAAAAATTTTCAGATCTCTCCCGGCCCGATGGGACATTAAGACCACACTATGCGTGTATCCTGTAATCTTAATGAAATATCCACTTTTGATCTCTTCTCGACCTTAAAGCCTTTGAGTATGACATTGTGAAGAGAGAAAGTCAAGAATCTCCTTCAAAGGTCACAGCTCTCGCCGCTGTATCGAACCGTCGACACAGCATGCCTAGCTCGTCGAAGCCCGGTCATAAGAATGCTGACAGTGACGACGACATCCTGTCACAAGATGAAATGGCGCTTCTAATGCATAAATTCAAAAGTTCATCAAACAATGGAAAGACTCCCTACAGCCCAAAACCTGTCAACAAGGTAAGTACCGAAACATCATCTGGTGATGCTAACCTGTGTTATAACTGCAGGAAACCAGGCCATTATGCAAACAAATGTCCTCATCCCAAAGTCCAAAGATTTCCTGAGGCCGAGCAACAAGAGAGAGATGAAAGAAGTCGTGCTTGGAAAGACAAGCTCAAGGCCCTGATTGGAGAATCAGAAGCCTCCCCCACACCATCCAAATCAGCAGAATGTCTTCAGGTGGTCACTGAAAGTGATTCATCTGACGATGAGTTCGATGATAAAGCATACATGTGCTTTATGGCCAAAGATGTTCCAGAAGATGAAGATAGCGACGATGAGGTAAGTTCAACCTCAGCTATTCCATCTAATTCATCTCATACTTTCGAAAATATGATGAATGAGTTTAAAAACATTCAAAAGGCCCATGAGACTCTAAAAACTGAGAATATACAGCTTCAATTAACAAATCTAGAGCTGAAAGATGAAAATGACTTGCTGAAAATAAATTATGAAAATATGTCTCTTGATTGTGAAACCAGCAAGGTCGATTTTGAAAAACTCATGGAGAGCAATCATCAACTTGCTCATGAACTAAATGAGGTTAAAACCAACAATTAGAGCAAGACAAATGACTTGGTTCTACTACAATCCAAAATCACAACTCTCGAGAAGCGAGAAACTGAACTTGAGACCATTCTGAAGTCTTTTGAAAAATCGTCCAAAAGAATGGAAGAAATTCTAAGCACTGGGCAACATGCTCATGATAAAAGTGGCTTAGGATACAGCTCATGTTCGAATAAAGGGAAAACTAGTACAGTGTTCGTCAAGAGTGTGGAACACATTCCAGAATCGGAAGATGCTCCTAGTCCCATAAAGGAACCTGTCATGCAGAAAACCGAAGGCTGCAATTCCGCCTCAACTCTACTATTCGAGACAGTGGAACCAACAACCACTCGAAGGCGTAATCTACGGCATGCTCCACAAGCATATCATCAAAGCCGAAAGTCATTCGAAAGAAAGCGGTATCCAACCACCAAAGGCCCGCACGGTACCCTCAAGATGCAGTGCGCCTAGGTATTGGATACGGGAGCCTGTTATCCCTCAAGACGCAGATGCCGATTCGGTATCAACAACAACATTGGGAATCCAACCGGAGACCTGCAAGGCGGTGTTAAGCCTAGGAAAATGGCTCCACCTCCTAGACGGCACTCGTTTTGGAATAATAATAATAAACTGAATTTTACATGCATAGTAATTATCATGATTATAACAACTACGGATATGCCCCGTAGATATCGCAACACTGCACCGAGTACATCCTACAAGAAACCAATTGCTGTCAGAAAGTTTGGGTACCTAAAGGAACTAACATATATGGACCCAAAATCAAAGGGGACCTAAATCTACCTAATTTCTTTGTTACGGGACATCCTAGAGGAGGATACAGTACTTCGATAGTGGATGCTCTCGTCACATGACTGGAGATAGGAGCAAGCTATCCGATTTTGTAGAAGGTCGCGGTCCAAAAGTTCGCTTCGGTGATAAGTCTAAAGGAAGAACAAGAGGAAAGGAAACCTACTTGTCGGAAAATTCAAGGTCACCGATGTTGCATATGTTGAAGGCTTACAGTATAATCTACTTAGTATTAGCCGATTACGTGATAAACAGTTCACGGTGAAGTTCTATATAGATCATGTAGAGTCAAGAACACCCAAACCAAGGAAGTTGTGCTTACGAAGCGGATCGGGTAATATGTACATTGCCGATTGGAAGCCTATGAGCTCCTCAATTCCATGTTTTGTTGCCAAAGGCACTGCAGATCTTAGTGGTTATGGCACAAGAGGATGTCTCACGTCAACTTCAAGATGATCAACAAGCTTTCAAGACAGGTATGGTTAGAGGTTTGCCGGATGTGTCATTCAAGAAGGACGGCGTCTGCGGACCATGCGAGAAAGGCAAGCAAATCAAGTCAACCACGAAAAGCAAATCCTACCTTTCAACCCAAAGAGTGTTGGAAATGCTACACATGGATCTCTACGGTCTGTAGACCCGAGAAGTTTGGGAGGTAAGAAATATTGCATGGTCGTTGTTGATGATTATTCCAGGTATGCTTGGACGATCTTTCTTAGCAAGAAGAAGGAAACAACATCAAGGCTGCCCGAGCTCCTGAGGAAGTTGCAAAATGAAAAAGCGTCGAGTATCGTGTGCATTCGTTAAACGAGGTATTGAATTTACTAACCGCTGTATAGAGCAATACTGTTCGGAGAATGGAATACAACACGAATACTCAGCTGCCCGTACACCTCAACAAAATGGTGTTGCCGAGCGAAAGAATAGGACGTTGAAAGAAGCAACACGGACAATGATTGCCGCAAGCAAATTGCCACAGCGTTTCTGGGGAGAAGCAACCAATACAGCGTGCTACACTCAAAACCGCTGTATCGTCAACAAGTACCACAACAAAACAGCTTATGAGGTATGGAATAACAAAACTCCATTAGTTTCGTATTTTCACATTTTTGGATGCAGGTGTTATGTATTGAACAATGGGAAGGACCAACTTAGAACCTTTGATGAAAAATCAGATGAAGGAATATTCGTAGGATACTCTTCCGTCAGCAAAGCTTTCAGAATCTTTAATAAAAGGAAGCTGACGATCGAGGAATCAGTTCATGTAGTGTTCGACGAACCACACCATGACCCTACAGGAGTAGATGACATCACTCAGGACATTCACCATCTATCTATCTTGGATCCACCTACACCCATAGAACCTGTCGTTGATTTAGAAATCAACCCCGCAGCTGTAAGAATCGATATGGATGAAGCTGACGCTGTACAAGCTGAAGCTGTACCCACAGAAACTTTCGATACAGTACGGGATCCTGAACTAGAACCCGACCGAAGATGGTTGAGAGATCACCCGCAAGAGCTGATCATTGGAAACATTAATGCAGGTGTTTCTACTCGTAGGAGAATACAGAGTACACAAGGAAATGTACTTTGTGCACAAGAAGAATCTAATGCTGAAGTTTCACAGTTTCCTGAATGGAAATCTCAATCCGAACTTAGGAGACTCAATATGTGCACTATCGCCGTATTCTTAGCCCAGTCCGAACCTGTTTCGACCATAGACACTCTTAACAACTCTCATTGGATAACATCTATGGAAGAAGAGCTTAAAGGTTTCGAAAGAAACAATGTATGGTATCTTGTACCCAGACCGACACACCAATCGGTTATAGGAACCAAATGGGTATTTCGAAACAAAAAGGATCGAAATGGACTTATCATAAGAAACAAATCCAGACTAGTAGCACAAGGCTATTGTCAGGAAGAAGGAATCAACTATGATGAAACCTTCGCCCCTGTAGCGAGACTAGAAGCCATTACGATATTTTTAGCCTTTGCCGCCCATAAGAGTTTTATCGTATACCAAATGGACGTCAAGAGTGCTTTCCTAAATTGAGAGCTTGCAGAAGAAGTTTATGTTGAACAACCACCAGGGTTTGCCAATACAGACGATATCGATCTAGTTTACAGGCTAAGGAAAGCGCTGTACGGACTTAAACAAGCCCCTAGAGCCTGGTACGAAACCCTGTCCCAGTATCTAACCAACAACGAATTTGAGAAAGGTGCTGTCGACAAAACCTTGTTCAAGATACAGGAAGGTGATGACCTTCTAATGGTACAAATCTATGTCGATGATATTATTTTTGGTTCAACTAACCTTGCTCTATGTCAAAGGTTCTCACATCTCATGCAAAGCAAATTTGAAATGAGTATGATGGGGGAACTTAGTTATTTCCTAGGTTTGCGGTGTAAAGCCTGGTGTATATTCATCAACCAGAGAAATACAAAGAAGGAGCTTCTCAACAAATTTGGAATGAACAATTCCAAATCCTCACCAACCCCATGAGCACTTCCATGCAAATTAGTGCCGATGAAGCCGGAAAGCCGTTTGACCAATCACTCTACAGAAGCTCATTGGTTCGCTCCTGTACCTAACGGATAGCGTGCCCGATATCCATTCTTTGTTGGAGTGTGTGCGAGATACCAAGTTGCACCTAAGGAATCACACTTCAATACAACTAAACGAATCTCGAAGTACATTAAAGGAACAAATGATGCAGGATCGTGGTATCCTAAGGAAGGCGGATTCGATTTAGTGGATACAGACTGGATCTCGGAGGTCGCAAGCTAGATAGAAGAGTACAAGTGGAACTTGTCACTTTCTCGGACCTATACTCGTATCTTGGTTCAAGAAAAAGCAATTGGCTAACTCTCTTCCACGGCCAATCGTAGTACTATGTCCGGTAGTCATTGTATGCAGATCCTTGGATGCGGAACAACTGCCGATTATGGAATCGATGCTAGAGAGACTCCAATCATGTGTGATAGCACGAGTGCAATTGCAATCACGCACAATCCTGTGCTGCACTCGCGCACTAAGCATATCAACATGAAGCATCATTTTATCAGAAAATCATGTCGAGAACAAGGATGTTCGCCTGGAAAAAGTTCATACAGACATCCAGCTGGCCGACATTTTCACCAAGCCTCTCGACACAGCAAGATTCAACATGCTCGTAATGCAATGGGAATACTACAAATGCACTTCGTAAGTAATTTCTGCTTTTTACTCAACAATTGAGGGGAATGTCAGAAGACCCGTGAATACAGATTCAACATTAATTATCCGTACACTCGAATCATCAATACAAGATCAGTAGCGAGCGAACGCATATGAATCCTACAAATTGGTGTGTGTAATAATTAAGGGGGAATATCAGAGGACCCATGAATACAAAGATTAATCCAAATATTGCCGTATGGAATTTAAAACCTATTAGTACCTTTTTAAGGGGGAACGTCAGATCGACGGAGAACAAAGACATGCTATAGGATTTCGATTCAAGATATAATATAATATTATTTCCTTTTAAAATAATTTTTGTCCACGTGCCTGCTTTTATGTCAAACGTCATGTTCATTAAATGCCTTACACGACATCCTGACAATCAATCTCAAAAGCCGCGATGTTTTTAAATTATTTATTATTTTTAAACCGCCGTTTTAGGCATTTAGGGTATCAACCTATGTCAGAAGTGGGACCCGCTCTATTTTTAAACCTTTTAATGGATTAGCGTACCAGTTACACTCAGTCCATCCTAACCGTTGATTTCAAAATCGGTTCCCATCCCTTAAAATCTGACCATTCGTACTCTGCAAAACCCTATTTCGCCGCCCAAGTATAAAAGGACTGTATCTGCCATTAGAGACTCTTTACGCTTTCTGCAATTACAAGAGTTCTCAAGCAAACAGCCTACATATTTTTCTGCATATTCACTGCGAATTTCGACTGTTTTCTTCCACCTTTGTTTTAAGAAAACATCAATGGCTAGTCAATCTTCTTCCCCTGTTCTGAAGAAATCCTCCAACATCATTGATGGCCGGATCTTCTCCAAACCTGTCATCATCGAGCGTATTCTCTCGGAAACCAACGACTCAGAACCGATGGAGTATATCATTACTCGTCTTGAACAACAAGGTCTCTATCGCTCGAGCAAGACCACGACAAATACGACGCCCATCCGGTTGAGGAATTCTACCTCAACGCCGCCGTCCGTTTCTCATCACTAGCCCAGGGATGACATGTTGCTGACATCACTGCAACAGTCCAGGGAGTGGAAATCTGCATCAATCGCGACCTACTCCAGAGAATCTACAGGCTGCCCGCCGATGGCCTGACCATGGACCAACTTGAGACGTTCGGGTCTCAAGAGCTTATTACCAAGTTTTATGGACTTTTTACAGGGTCCAAAGTGGTTGATATGGTGACAACCACTTGTCACAAGAAAAATTTTCTTCTTCATTTTGTTTATCTTCATGACTTTTGCTCCAGGATCATTGAAAACCGAACCGGTGCGTTCGAGATGTGCACGAATTTAAGGTTCAGGATGATGGTAGCTATTTTGACCTGTGAAAAGGTCAATTGGTGCCAAATCATTCTGAAACGTCTTCAAGAAGAGGTGTGCAAACCTGCCACCCAAAAGAAATCCTTTGGTTTAATGCTGAACTACATTCTGACGAAGTGCGGACTGACGCAATCCGCCGATGCAAAGAAAAATAGCTCGAGGATATACTTAGGAGGTGTCAAACCCTCTGCGTATAACCAGAGCACCATGCATTGCAACCACCCGAGAACCAGGCACATGCCAATTTCTGCCAACCCAAGAGATGAAACCGTGAAGGTCCCAGAAATGGAATCTTCAAAGAAACGAAAACGATCTCACAGCAAGAAACACTCTGCTGGTGAGAAGTCCAAGAAGAGACTCAGGAGGCTCTCAAAAATCAAAGCCAAGCACTCCAAGGATGTCTCCCCCGTGGCGCAACCCACTGATGAAGAACCCCAGGGCCCAACCCCTGTGGAAGAGGTGTCTCCTACTGCATCGACAGTAGATCCCGAGCCTTTGGCGGCTACGACGGATATAGAGACATCTGCCAACGCTCAAGACTTTAGCGAGTCGGCTGCCCATTCGGAGCCAAAAGCTACTTCTCCTCTGCGGGATCCCACACCCGTGCAGGATCCATCATCCTTCGGGGCACCATCCCCTGCAAGGAGTCCATCTTCCGTACAGGATCCCATACTGCACAGAATCCTCAAACAGCGTCTCCAGACGTTATTCGAAGTCCCTCCCCTGACTCGATCATAAATCAAACACTTCTTTCGGTTCAAATTGAACACGCGTATGAAAGATTCCTGCAATGGAAATGCTATGGACTAGCTCCGTACGACACACTGTACAATTGGAGCGATTGGAGCCACGAAGAGAGATTCGTCTCCGAAGTAACAGACTCAACTGAAATTGAGGCCCTGCTTCGATGGGACAACTCCTCGTGCAAGGATCTAATTGAAAGCCACCTGCTGCACAAATCTGACGCCCGAAGAAAAGGAAAGAAGAAGTCAGAGGATTCTCCCATTAATCCAAAAGATGACGACGATCATGACTCAGACGACGACGACGATGCTCTACAAGCAGGTCTGAGAATGAGCCGTGAAGAGGCTGAAGCCCGAGACGCCTCTCCACCCAGAAAAGACGAAGGGCCTTCTACCCAAGCCAATCCCCCTTCGCCACAGCCCGAGAACATTCCCGACCAGGAGGATTCAGTCCCTCCAAATGAGGAACTTCAAGAAATTTTGGAACAGGCACCCGAGCTGCTGCGACCGAAGAAGCTATTCCCGAAAGCCAACAGAGGATTCACCCTCTCCGCATCCATGATTGTGAAGAGTCTTCGCAACAGAAGCTTCTCCACCAACTGCCGCCGAACCACGGAAGCCGCTCCCGCCCCTTCAACAATGGAATTCGAGGACGGCATGCAACCCGAGGATGTCCAACTTACTTCACGTCCATCCGTGAATGTAAGAAGATTGAACGGTTCAGACTTCGCCCAACTGCATTCTCCGATCTCGCCGCACGAAAAGAGCGCCTGCGAGCTCTTGGCCTTCAGACTGTATTTATCCAAGATGCAGTAAACGCTCTATCTTCCGTTGAAAAGGCACTGAATTGGATGCACACCTCTGCCGTCGAAGAAATGACCACTCTTCAACACGAAGTATCTCGAGTTGTCGACGCATTCATCCTTTTGCCAGAAGTTTTCAAGCAAGCCTTGAAGATCATGGAAGATAAGCAGGAGCAACTGCTGAAGGAGGAAGCTACAAAGACAAGGATTGCTGAAGCCAAGACCGCTTGTGCAATGATTGAGAATAGCTCTCAACTGCGTGCTCACGACAAATCCATTCAAGAAATGTCGAAGACTCTTTCCACCCTTGTTGAAAGAATAACCAGCATCGAGACCAAACAGGACGCCGCTCTTGAAATCCTGCAAAGTCTTGATGAAGCCAAAAAGGGGGAAGAGGCACGAGAAGCTGCAAGGAGAATAAGGCTGCAACAAGAAAGGGAATTTGAGGCTGCTCAGAACAGTATCATTGCCGAATTGAACAAGCTAGCACCTCAATCCCAAAGTTTTAAAATTTCAGGCTCCAGACCGGAATTCCATGACCCCAATGTCCCTTGGCAAACTCTTATTCAGAGACCTTCGGAAATACGTCTGCCGACCAACCGCAACCCAACTGCCGACGAAGTGAAGCACTGGAGGAAGAATGAACTGATGAGATATTTTGTCAGACTCATCAGGGAATCCGCCATCTTCAAAAATTATAAAACGTTAGCGGAAGCGGCAGATAAGTTTACGAAGATGCTAGAAGAAGGTAAACTCCCTCTCCAAATCGAAATGAAATCAAAACATAGAAGAGGAGATCGGGTCACCCATCCAGAAGATTGGATACTTGACTTTGATCGTTCATATGAAGGAAGAGCGATTTACCAGGATCGAGGCAATGATTCACTTCACAACTGGTGGCGCGGCACCGAGAACGAACCCGGAAAAAGACCATGGAGGCATGCGGATTATCGATAAAAAGCTGAAATTTATGTATATTGTTTTTGTTTTTGTAATTTCTATTCGAAACAGAAAACTTTGTACTCAATCATTTTTGAATACCAATAAAATAGTTTGTTTGTCTTCAAAGATTACAACTCGTAATCTACTGTGTTTATGTATGATTACTTAAATTGTTTGATAGGAATCTCAAGTTAGATAAACTTGATTGAAAAATAAGCTGTACGAACTAGTCTACGAACAGTTCATAATTTCAGTTGTAAACTTAGAATACATTGTAAGATTGTGCCTGCGCGCCAATCATAGGCTTAAGTTGTAATAAATCTCAAATCAGATCGAACGTGCTCAAGCGGTTCATTATTGTAGACTAAGTCACTAAGTCGACCTTTGACAAAAGACCAAGAAATCTGCCAGAAGTCATCAAAGAAAAAATGCTTCATGAAGAAGGTTTTGGCATCATCAAGAAGACTCGAAGAGTTAAGAAAGTTAGTCTTGGCAAATTGTCAAAAAGGGGGAAATTGTTGGGAAAACAAAGACCTCAGATCAAACAAATGGATACTCGAATCCTCGTATCGAATGTTATTTAGAGGTTTTGACATATATGCCAAATACAGTAAAGGAAACTGTATCGAAGCTTTGAGGCTTTATCCTGTATCGAAGACCTGCCTCGAATCAGCATAAGTGAAGCTCTTCAGTACAGCAAGTAGTCTTGTAAAAAGACCAAGTATGGAAACTGTCTCGACACCCTAAACACGGTCATCTTCCATACAGTTCACAAAAGGACAAGAAAGAACACAAGTCAAGTCCCGTTGAACAAAGAAGTATTTAAATACTCAAGGATAAAGTATTTAAATACGCCGGCCTTCGTATCTTCGTAATCCCGCGAAATCCGGATCATGTCATATTCCCGTTGAAGGAAATCTTATTCAAACGGATACATCTCAACGGATACTTTCTTCAGAGACTATATATATCCTATGAAGACATTGAAGATCGATCAAGTAACCTAACATTCAAGCTATCAAAGTTATCATCCGAGCAAACATATCTCCAAAGCATACCGCAATTAAGAACGAAAGAGATATACGATTGCTCAACATCAAGAACAACCATCATCACTCAAGAACTTCAAAGCTATTGTTCTTACCGGTTACCTACCTTTTACCTCTGTGTAAAAACCGAGCTCTGTGTGAACTCAACAAGTTATTCGACTGTGTGGGACGAATAAGGACGAAGCTTTGGAACCGTGTGTGAAGAAGCTAGTCAAGAAGAAAGCTTTAACCAACTGTGAACGGTTGAAAGTGACATTCTTTGTATCAACTGTGTGAACGATACAAGGATAGGTTTGTTTATAATTACGTAGTTGTGTACGCAGAATTATAATAAACTTTACTCCCGTGTGGAGGACCGGTGGACGTAGAGGGTTTACCTCGAACCACTTAAATTACTGTGTCATTTACCTTCAGCTTTTACTGTTTTAAATTACTGTGATATATTAAGTATACACCAAATACTTCGTTGCTGTATCCACGGCAACTAACTGTATCCAAGACTTCCGCTACGCACTCAGATTTAGATTCCGTACAGTTTGTTGTTTAAACTATTTTCCAAACTGTATCCAGTATACTTAAGTGGCCAACACAGCTGTTGCATCAGGTACGATTCAGATCCTTTTGCAACCAGTTAGTGTCTTGTTCGATTCAGGAGCTACGCATTCTTTTATATCGTTGAACTGTGTTAATCGTTTGAAAATCTCGTGCTTGTATAATTGTGAACCTTATGTTGTGGGATTGCCGAGCGGAGAGAAAATTGTGGGAACCCTAGAAGCTAGGGATTTCCCAGTATCTATAGAAGGAAGAGATTGGCCATCGAATCTTATTGTAGTTAACATCTACGGTGACTATTTAATTCTCGGAGATGATTGGCTCAACCGCTATGGAGCTGTTCTGAATTACCGAGAGAGAGTCGTTTCCATCATTGCTGATGACGGATCTGAACACTTATTCCGGGGATGGAGACCAGGAAGCTCGGGAAAATTGATCAAGGCAATGAAAGCGGTGAAATTACTGAAGCAGGGATGTCACGGACTTTGGTGCTATGCCATGAGGAAAGAGGAAGGAGTAGAGCTCTCGTCCATTTCAGTTGTGAATGAGTTCTCAGATGTATTTCCTGACGAACTACCTGGGTTACCTCCGCAGAGGGGAGTAGAATTCACTATCGAACTAGAGCCTGGAGCAGCTCCTATTTCCAGAGCACCATACCGCATGGCGCCAACCGAGATGTATGAACTCAAGAAGCAACTGGAGGAATTGTTACACAAGGGATATATCCAACCTAGTGTTTCTCCTTGGGGAGCGCCCGTTCTCTTTGTCCAGAAGAAAGACGGATCCCTCCGATTGTGTATTGATTACAGGGAGCTCAACAAGATGACGATCAAGAATAAGTATCCTATACCTCGGATCGACGACTTGTTTGATCAACTGCAAGGGGCAAGGGTATTCTCGAAGATTGACTTGCGATCAGGATACCACCAGTTGAGAATTAAGGAATCGGATATACCGAAATCTGCTTTCAGATCCCGGTACGGGCATTATGAATTCGTAGTGATGCCGTTTGGACTTACCAATGCTCCTGCAGTATTCATGCAATTGATGAATCGGGTATTCTTGGAATACTTGGATAAATTTGTGGTCGTCTTCATTAACGACATCCTGATATATTCGAGGGATGCAGAGGAACATGCTGAACATGTACGTGTGGTTTTGAGCACCTTGAGGAAGGAACAGCTGTATGCAAAACTTTCAAAATGCGAGTTCTGGCTTAAGGAAGTAACCTTCCTTGGGCATGTGATATCAGCCGACGGAGTTCAGGTGGACCCGAAGAAAGTCGAAGCAATCTTGGAATGGGAAGCTCCTAAAAACGTGAAAGAAGTCCGAAGCTTCTTAGGACTTGCTGGATATTATCGCCGCTTTGTAGAGGGATTTTCCAAAATTGCTCGTCCTCTCACTCAGCTGTTACAGAAAACTCAAAAGTTCATATGGAATGAGAAGTGCCAGGCTGGTTTTGACGAACTTAAGAGGAGGCTGACGACAGCACCTATATTAGCGCTGCCAGAGGGAACTGACGGATTTATGGTATACAGCGATGCTTCGAATCAGGGTCTGGGTTGTGTATTGATGCAGAAGGATAAAGTGATTGCTTATGCTTCTCGGCAATTGAAACCATATGAGGTTAATTACCCGACTCATGATCTGGAGTTAGCAGCTGTAGTTTTTGCACTGAAAATTTGGCGACATTATTTGTACGGCACTCATTGTCAGATCTTACAGATCATAAGAGCCTCAAGTACATTTTCAGTCAGAAAGAATTAAACATGAGGCAGAGAAGGTGGCTGGAATTGATCAAGGATTACGACTTGGAGATTCTCTATCATCTGGGGAAAGCAAACGTAGTAGCCGATGCTTTGAGCCGCAAACCTGTTTCTCTTCGAGTGTTGGAAGCACTTACGTTCCAAACCAGTATCCAACGAGAACTGATCCGTGAAGGGATTGAGGTATGGGCACCAGGAATCCAAGGGCAACTGTATGTGATGGAACTGACTTCATCATTAGTCGAGGAGATCAAGTCTAAACAATTGAACGATTCTCTGATCCTTCGATTATGTGACGAAGTAAAGAAGGGAAAAGCCCCAGGATTCGTGATACAAGATGATGGAGTTCTGAGATTTCAGAGTCGACTTTGCGTTCCCGAGGATGATGATTTGAGACGGACAATTTTGAAGGAAGCTCATAGCGCGCCCTATTCTATTCACCCAGGCAGTAGTAAGATGTGTAAGGATTTAAAGCAAAACTTCTGGTGGGGGAATATGAAGAAGGACGTAGCGGAGTACGTTTCGAAGTGTTTGACTTGTCAGCAGGTTAAGATTGAACATCAACGACCTGCCGGTATGTTAAAACCGCTTCCGATCCCTGAGTGGAAATGGGAGGATATCTCGATGGACTTCATCACTAGTATGCCAAGGACTAGAACGGGAATGAACATGATTTGGGTTGTAGTTGATCGACTAACCAAGTCGGCTCATTTCCTGGGAATTAAAGATACATGGGGACCCGAGAGATTGGCACGAATATTTATTGCGGAGATAGTCAGATTGCACGGGACGCCGAAGACCATTATTTCGGATCGAGATGGTGGTTTCGTGTCACACTTCTGGAAAGCAGTTCATAAGGCTTTGGGAACTGAGCTCAATTTTAGTACGGCTTATCATCCCCAAATGGACGGTCAGTCCGAAAGGACTATTCAAACTGTAGAAGACATGCTTAGAGCTTGTGCTTTGGATTGGTCAACTGATTGGGAAGTTCATCTGCCATTAGTTGAATTCACCTACAATAATAGTTGGCATGCTTCAATTAAGGTGGCACCATTTGAAGCTTTGTACGGGAGAAGATGCCGATCACCCCTATGTTGGGATGATTCTTCGGATTTGATCGGGACGGAACCAGAATTGATTATTCAGACTCAAGAGAAGATAGCCTTGATTCGAGAGAGACTGTTGACTGCCCAGTCGGCGTAAGTCTTATGCAGATGTACGTCGTCGCCCTCTAGAGTTCGACACTGGGGACCATGTACTATTGAAGGTGTCTCCTACACGAGGGATTTTCCGTTTTGGGAGGAGAGGCAAGCTTAGTCCGAGATATATCGGACCATTTGAGATCCTCGAGAGAGTTGGAGATTTAGCATACAGGTTGGCCTTACCGCCATCGCTGAGTCACGTTCACAATGTGTTTCACGTATCCCAACTGCGGAAGTATGTACCAGACCCCAGTCACGTCATTGATTTCGACGAGATCGAGATAGCTAATGACGGAACCTTCGAAGAGAGACCAATCAAGATACTGGAGAGCCGGATCAAACAATTGAGGAATAAACCAATACACTTGGTTAAAGTACAATGGTCACGACATGGAGTCGAAGAGGCCACTTGGGAAATGGAGGACAGTATGAAGACTTGATATCCGGAGTTGTTTTCATCTTAAGTTTCGGGACGAAACTTCTTTTTAGGGAGGAAGGATGTAATACCCGAGATTTCTGTTATGTAATTGGAACTTGCGATATTGTAATGATTGTACTTTTGTCTGAGTACTATTTTCCGTATTTTCATATCCGATGTTGTCGAGCGTTTAATTTCGTGGTTGTGATTTTAAGATTGTAAATCTGCGCATATAGCGCACGCTACCGGATATGTTTAGCGTGCGCTAACGTGGGTTCATAGCGCATGCTATTGAGAGTCATTAGCGCATGCTATGCGTGGTCAATGTGATTGGGACGTGCGGTAGGTGAGATCTGGCCGGGGGACCCCTGTCGGATCGTGTCGGGATGTACCTGGATGGCTTTCGGGGAAAAGCCGAGTCAACGCCTTAGCGCACGCTACAGGTATATGCGTAGCGCACGCTAAGTGCTGAGTACAGATTAGTCAGTGAACCGTTAGCGCACGCTACGAGCAGGGTCTAGCGCGCGCTAATAGCCATTTATTATAAATAGGACAGCATCCTATTCGTGATTTCAGTTCTCTCTACTCCCATTACCCGAATTCTTACACTTAGAACTTAACTTCCTTCATCCTAAACACTTCATATCAACACCCTAGTTCGTGATTGAAGATCGTACATCGTTGGAGATTGGTGTTCAAGCCTTCGGTGTTGGACTTCTTCGATTTCCTCCGTGTTCTTCACTACTTTGAGGTAGGTGATTCTTCACCGATGTTAGTAATGTTCTTAAGGACGTCTGATCATGTTTAGATAGCCAGTTATTTTGTTTATGATTGGTCATCACATGTTAGAAGGATACTTTGACGTATCGACACTATTTATCGTATGAACCTTTGAACCATCTTAGTAGTATGGACTCCTAAGCGTTTTCAAATCGATTTATGATCAGTAATCGGAGATTACCTAGTTCGTATGTTTTACGTAAGGAATCATATGTTGTGGGACTTGAAATAATCGGAACTTAGAATATTTCTTGAAGATCTTAGAAAAGATATGTTGTTGAGATGATTATCCGTATAAGTTGTACCTCATGATCATGGAACTTCCACAAAACTTATTAGCATGACGTGCTTGAGGATGACATGTTGTATCAACATAGAATTCGGGAATTCACCACCTTTCAACCCAGTTTTCCGGTAGCAGTATTCTGCCATGCAAGGTTAGCGCACGCTAACATATGTGAGTTAACGTGCGCTATCGAGGTTCAGTTAATGCACAATACGTACGTAGCGTGCGTTATGTATCGGCCGGTTCAAACTGTCAGTTCGTAACTAGCGCACGCTAGTCTTACCCGATAGCGTACGCTAACAGGCCTGCTTAGCGCACGTTACGTAGAGTATGTAGCGCACGCTAAGCAGTCCAGGCAGATTGTTTATTTTGAGCTTTTCGGCCATAGACCGAATTGTTAGGCCATCGTTCGACTTGAGATGATTTGTATATCGTTCCTTTTGTTAAGGTTCGAGCTTGTTACGTTGATCGAAGGAGGCGGCCTTCGAGTGTGTCAAGATCATTGAAGTGTTTCGTCCTTGCCATTTTCGAGGCAAGTATCATATGTCGAGTTCGATTTATCATGCTTGTGGTTTTATTCATATTGTTGAATATGAGATGTGTTTCTGAAAATTCTCGTGATATTCGTTGTTGTTTGTTCGTATTGATGAACATATTGAAATGCATATGTGTATGCATAATTGATTGATTATGGTATAAATGATCCGAGGGGGTCATGAGGATCTATGCTGAGGGCGCTGGATCGAATGTCCACCATGCGTTGGTCCGACGGGATCATCATGGGGATCTATGCTGAGGGCGCTGGATCATTGGACGGGTTTTCCACCATGCGTTGGTCCGACGGGATCATCATGGGGATCTATGCTGAGGGCGCTGGATCGCTGGATTACCTTGTATTGTGTTGATGGAATCGTGAGGATTCGCATCGTTGGATTCCGGTGGCGGAAGTCCGTTTTGCATGTTTTATGATGCATTGATGATTTATTGTATGATGATACTTGTAGTAGCATTGTTTTGCTAACCCCTTCGGGGGTGGACATTGTTTTGATGTTCAGGTAGCCGAGGAGCGGGGAGGCAACCACAGTACCGACAGGACGATGAAATGGCTCAGTGATGTGATTGATGTTATTGTTATTGTGATTTGTCTTCTTGATTCGTTTAGTACTCGAGTACGTCTGTTTTTGATGAGTCGATTTTTGATCGTCTCATTCTGTTCTATCGAGTCGCACTTTCATTTGTTTTCGAGTGTTTTTGCCCTTTTTACGCGTGGTATGTTGTGTTTTTGTTTTGTAGGTATCCGGACGAAGATTGTGGTGAAATATGCGCTTTTATGGCCAATGTTGGAGTTTATGACGATCAAGAGCGCGAACGGGGCCTAAAACGACGAAAGATTTAAGCAATATCGGTCGAATCTCCTAAATACCAGAATCTCCACTCCGAATTGAGATGTATTCTCCTTTGATATAAATTCCTCGTGAAATTAGCTTCGAAACAGTATATCATATGCTAAAATCCGAGGTGAATTGATACAAGAACGAAGGATCATGCCGAAGAAGACCAAAACCCGGACTAGGCTGCACCAGGCAACCGGACTAGGCTGCGACATGCGCTCGGCTGCATCAGGTAACTCGGCCGTGCCATGGGACACGGCCGGGTCTCATTCCAGCAAGAACGGCACTTTCCGGATGAGAAGGACTCGACCGTGCCTTTTGGGACACGGCCGAGTCACTTTCGGCCATTTCGCCTTTCCCGCATAGTCTTTGCCGCGGCCGTGTCACGGGACACGGCCGAGCCTCTCGACAGACTACTTTTCGATTATTCAGCGCAGCGCGACACGGCCGTGTCCCAGGACACGGGCCGTGCCACTTTTTGGTTCATGTCACTTTCCTTGACATCTTTGCATATTTTAAGCCTTTGTCTTGATTTTTTTGGATATAAAACAAAGGGGAGTGACCCCTTGAGAGGTATACTTGTCTTGTGAAGAAGATATTTTGTGGAAAAACACAAGATTAGGGAAGAAAAACACCAAAAGAGTGGGAAAGAAAGAGATTTTCATCATCTTCCTTGTGTGTTCTTGGAGTGAGAAAAATACTTTAGTGAGATATAATAATTCCTTGTATAAATTTGTTGTGAGTTCTTGTAAGAAGATCATCAAACCTTCATCGGGAATTCGATTTCGGCATTTACAAGGGAAGTTTTTACCATGTTTTGTTCTTCAATTTCCATTATTGTTGTTGAATTAATCATGTGTGGCTAAACACTTCATATGGGTTTTTAGATATAGCCACACACATGTTTTTGATTGTTAGTTCCTTTTGATTTTCCGGATAAAGTTTGGGATTGTTCCTCTTGTTCGTTCTTCGTTTAAGAACTTTTGAATTAGATCATCAAACCTTTTTCATTGTTGTTATTATTATTCGAATCGAGGTTTTTATCGGTGTCCGCCATCAAAGCGACCCGAAGAAACGATTGTGAATGTTCTCGAGCTTTTCGCACGATCTTTTAACGATTTACCTCATCAAAAGTAGTCGGTTAATTGATTGTTAGCTAGGGTTTCGTCCCCATCAAAAGAGTATCCCTTAATTTTCGTTGAGAACAATCGTGAGTTTTAGAATTTCCGCCATCAAACGGATTTCTTTTAATCGTGAGCAATCGATAATTCCTAACCTTATTTATTTGAGTATCGGAACTAATAATTGATTACGTGTGTGTCGGCGACTCTAAATTCCCATATTAATCTCATTATTGTTATCTCTCATTTATCCGACTATCAAATTGGTGTTGTTATCACTTAGTTCAATTTAAATTTTGTGCATTAGTAATTGTAATCATAATCAACAAATGATGTATTTTAATTTAATTTACCTTTGTTCATTCGACTATTTGCCGAACATTATCGAATTTTAAACCGTTTCCAATTCCTCGAGAGATCGACCTCGGAGTTACTTGCCGCTTACTAAAAAAAGCGATTCGTACACTTGCGAGTATTTAATTTGAATCCATCAAGTTTTTGGCGCCGTTGCCGGGGAGTTGGCGTTTAATTTTTAATCTTGTTTTAATGATAGTTGAATTGCTATTCTTGATCAATACTATTTCGATAAAATTTGCTCTTACTTCCTTTGTTTATGTTTGGTAGGAGATCGTTGGGTAACCCGATTCTTCCACCGATAGACGAAGTTCAAAGAATTAGAGCACCAAAAATAATGGCCACAACATCAAGGCAAACGACGAGGTGAATCCGGAATTTGAAGAGCGACTTTTGATCCAAGAAGAAAACACTCGTCAACCAAGGGTTGAGAATGTTGCACAAAATATAGATGAGGAAGAAATTCATCAACCAAGGTTTCCGAGATATGATAATGTTGGGCGCAATCAAGGGATACCGGAAGCTCAACAAGGGAGGTACTTTTATCCGAGACAACCACCCGTCGGAATGCAATATGGAGCGAATTATTATCCCGGACCTCAATATGGGATGGAGGCGAACTATAACGTGCCGCAACAACCTCCAGTCGAACATCTTATGAGGGACTATGCAAAGCCCGTAGTGAACACCGCCATTTCATGCATCCAATTAGCACCGGCCGCAAGGAACTACCACATAAGCGGATTTCACATCGAGCAATTGCCCTCATTTCACGGATTAGCACGAGAGGATCCGTTATCATTCATCCGAGATCTCTATGTTGCGATTGATAACTTCCCATTGAACGGGTTGAGCGAGGATCAACTAAGAATGAAGTGCTTCCCTTATACACTCAAGGATGGGGCGAAACAATGGTTGATGACTTTGGCGCCGGGCTCACTGAAAACGTGGGATGAAGTTTACGACAAATTCATTACCAAGTACTTCTCTCATTCGAAGACTACACAATTGAGAGCCCAAATCTCAACATTCGGACAACAAGACGGAGAGGCATTTCATGAAGCATGGGACCGATTCAAGATGCTCCTTATTCAATGCCCACACCATCACTATCCGCTTCAACTACTTAATCAATTCTTCTATGATGGGTTGACACAATATTGCCAAGGAGCGGTAGATAACGCCGCCGGTGGTTCGTTTTGGGGGTTAACGGAGAGACAAGCTTATGACGTATTTGAATTATTGGGGGCTAATTCTCAACAAAAAATGTGCGTGTTCATAGAGGACTTGTGAACCAAGTAAGCGAGAAGGACGAGATGCAATCTAAAATCGATGAGTTAATGAAGGAACTAAGACAACTCAAGATTCAAAATAAATCTTCGAGCTCACGAGTTTGCGAAATTTGTTGGGGACCCGGACATCATGCTAATTCTTGCCCTTATATTTTTCCGGAGAACAAACCGAACAAGTTAATTGGGCTATGGGACAAAGCACGGAAGGCCCGAGTGGGAGGAGAGGAGGAATAATTATGGCGGAAACGCAAGAAATGCACCTCTCCCAAATACTTATCACCTGATGGCATACGACGCAAATGTCCAAACTCAATACAACGGAGGAAACCGAGCCCAACAACCAACGCGAAGTGAACCACCTCCACAACAAAGGAACTCTCTTGAGGAGAGTATTACGGCATTCATTAAGGAGGGCAAGGAAAACCGAGTGGAGAACAATAAAAGGTTTGAATCTTTAGAAGTTTCGATGAAGAAAATGGAGATTCAAATTGGGCAACTTGCTACCGAGGCATGCAAACAAGAAACGGGTAAACTACCAAGTCAACCCGAGCAAGTTCAAGCTATTAACACCATCCGAAGTGGTAAAGTGATAAATAAAGAGATAATTTCCGAAGCGAAACAGAGGGGCAGTGAGAAAGAAGAATTGCCGAGTCAATCAGAGAAATCTATGGTGATTGATGAGGATGAGTCGAACGATGAAGAAATCCGAGTAACTGCTACCCAATCTTGCGAGACTCGAATTCCTTGGGACAAATCTAAAGATCCAATCGAGAAGCCAATTGAAGAGAATAAGAGCGAACCGGTCAAATCAATGCATCGAAAGGAGGACCTAGAAAGCTTTGACATGGAAGTTCTTTTCGTGGAGAAAGAAGTTCCCACTGTGAACTTAGGAGCGAGTATTAATTTAACACAAAAACCAATATACTCGCCACTAGGTTTGGGGGAGGTAATAGTCCCGATGGATTTCGTGATACCAAACATAGAAGAAACATCACCAACAAAAATCACGTCACTTATTCTTCAAGGAAGACATTTCATGGTGACGATGATAATGAAAATTGAAATGGTGACAAAAGCGCTCACAATGGAAATCCATGGAACCACTCTCCACATCCTTACAAAGGAAAACGAGCGAAAAATGACGAGCTATATGGTTGGACCTAGCACATTTCCATTTAATCCCGGATAGAAGAATACGAAGAAGTCGAGCTAAAGACTATAAAAAAGCGCTGCTTGGGAGGCAACCCAAGGGAGTTTTAATTTTTATCGCTTTTATTATTATTATTATTGCATTAATTTTGTTTTTGTCTGTGGCGTGTGTAGGTAATCTAATAAAGGAAGTATTCATCTCAGGAAGAAACCTAGCCTATTGAAAGTAGAGACCCGAGCACAAAAGCATGGTGCCCGCGATCAAAACCACACATCTTAATCCGGTAGTTTTATATTCTTTCTTTTTAATTTGCATTTTCGCATTTTTCCTGACTTAATCTTTCTGCTTGGGGATAAGCAAAGGTTTAGGTTTGGGGGGGTGCAACTTCTTCGATTTTTATTTGTTTTTTGTTTGCGTGATGTTTGTTTCCTTTCTTTATTTTTTTTCTTGCGTGATGTCGTAGTTGGATTGAAATAACCTTGTTAACTGTTGGGTATATGGATGATTAATCGTGTTTGTGTTTGGCTCGTAGAGTTTAATAAATCTAATTGATTGCTTGACCTTGCGTGTGAATGTATAGTTTTTGGTTACTTGATTTGACGTGTAAGGAATGAGTATGGTAGTCCAAAAGCCGTGAGTCCTTGTGCCTAATTAAACCGTTCACTTTTAGCGGTGAAATTCTTTCATGAGTGATTTCTCTTCTTATGGATTGTATTCTTTAGAACTTGCATGATTCTGTCGGATGACGTGTTGATATTTACATACACGAGGAATGATTAGGGCTGCCCATTTTTTTGTCTTGAACCTACTTATCTAAAAATATCCACCAATTCATATCAATATCCTTTGCTAGCCTCGTTGAGCCTTTAGCCGTAATTTTGTTCGAAAAACCCGCATCTTATTGCTCCATGTCCAAAAGCCATAACTTACCCAAGTATTGGTCCACGTAAGAGCACGGGAGGGTGTATTTGAAAAACAAAGGTGTGCAAAGTTTGTGGTGTATAGAGGCAAAAATCTTCTCTCCCGTTCCCCTGAAAATAATAAGCCCCACAAAAAAAAAAGGGTGATCCTAATAATAATAGTGGGATAGAAAAAATAGGGGAGGAGAGGAGTGAGCCTAAGAAAAATAAAAGGGAAGTCGTTGGGTTGTTAGAAATAGGCCAATATCATAAGAATTACACTTAACAAGGCCTAGAAAAAAAGAGGGAGATATATATACGGGAGAATTGAAGTAGAATGATCGATCTTGCTTTGAGTTTTTATTTCATATATATGAGGATCGTATATGCTCTACTTGGACTGAACTTGTAACTACTAGCCAAATTTTCCCAACCTGAGCCACAACCCTGTTACAACCAAAAGTAAGACCCTATGACTCATGTTTTGTGAATATTGATGCGTTTGATGAAGAGAAGAAGTGCAAGCATATAGTAGAACTTTCCATTTGAATCGAGTTGAGCGTATTGACCTATCTAAACACTTGAGAGATGAGTGAATCGATATAATTCAGTGAGGGACTATTAAGAGTTGTTTTCTTTCATGTTCAATCAAGTGCCATTGCTTTCCACTCATTTGTGAGTTCAGGCTTCCATGATGAATTACGAGACTTTACGATACTTTTACATTCTCGGTTGATTGTATGTATACCCGATGATTAACTTGATTATTCAATCCTTCTCGTTTTCTTTGTCGTGTGTTTTATTTATTTTTGCTTGGGGACAAGCAAAGTTTAGGTTTGGGGGGATTTGATGAGTCGATTTTTGATCGTCTCATTCTGTTCTATCGAGTCGCACTTTCATTTGTTTTCTAGTGTTTTTGCCCTTTTTACGCGTGGTATGTTGTGTTTTTGTTTTGTAGGTATCCGGACGAAGATTGTGGTGAAATATGCGCTTTTATGGCCAATGTTGGAGTTTATGACGATCAAGAGCGCGAACGGGGCCTAAAACGACGAAAGATTTAAGCAATATCGGTCGAATCTCCTAAATACCAGAATCTCCACTCCGAATTGAGATGTATTCTCCTTTGATATAAATTCCTCGTGAAATTAGCTTCGAAACGGTATATCATATGCTAAAATCCGAGGTGAATTGATACAAGAACGAAGGATCATGCCGAAGAAGACCAAAACCCGGACTAGGCTGCACCAGGCAACCGGACTAGGCTGCAAATTGCAACCGGACTAGGCTGCACCGGACTAGGCTGCGACATGCGCTCGGCTGCATCAGGTAACTCGGCCGTGCCATGGGACACGGCCGGGTCTCATTCCAGCAAGAACGGCACTTTCCGGATGAGAAGGACTCGACCGTGCCTTTTGGGACACGGCCGAGTCACTTTCGGCCATTTCGCCTTTCCCGCATAGTCTTTGCCGCAGCCGTGTCACGGACACGGCCGAGCCTCTCGACAGAACTACTTTTCGATTATTCAGCGCATGCGACACGGCCGTGTCCAGACACGGCCGTGCCACTTTTGGTTCATGTCACTTTCCTTGACATCTTTGCATATTTTAAGCCTTTGTCTTGATTTTTTTGGATATAAAACAAAGGGGAGTGACCCCTTGAGAGGTGTACTTGTCTTGTGAAGAAGATATTTTGTGGAAAAACACAAGATTAGGGAAGAAAAACACCAAAAGAGTGGGAAAGAAAGAGATTTTCATCATCTTCCTTGTGTGTTCTTGGAGTGAGAAAAATACTTTAGTGAGATATAATAATTCCTTGTATAAATTTGTTGTGAGTTCTTGTAAGAAGATCATCAAACCTTCATCGGGAATTCGATTTCGGCATTTACAAGGGAAGTTTTTACCATGTTTTGTTCTTCAATTTCCATTATTGTTGTTGAATTAATCATGTGTGGCTAAACACTTCATATGGGTTTTTAGATATAGCCACACACATGTTTTTGATTGTTAGTTCCTTTTGATTTTCCGGATAAAGTTTGGGATTGTTCCTCTTGTTCGTTCTTCGTTTAAGAACTTTTGAATTAGATCATCAAACTTTTTTCATTGTTGTTATTATTATTCGAATCGAGGGTTTTTATCGGTGTCCGCCATCAAACGACCCGAAAGAAACGAGCTTTTGAATTAGATCATCAAACTTTTTTCATTGTTGTTATTATTATTCGAATCGAGGGTTTTTATCGGTGTCCGCCATCAAACGACCCGAAAGAAATGATTGTGAATGTTCTCGAGATTTTTCGCACGATCTTTTAACGATTTACCTCATCAAAAGTAGTCGGTTAATTGATTGTTAGGTAGGGTTTCGTCCCCATCAAAAGAGTATCCCTTAATTTTCATTGAGAACAATCGTGAGTTTTAGAATTTCCGCCATCAAACGGATTTCTTTTAATCGTGAGCAATCGATAATTCCTAACCTTATTTATTTGAGTATCGGAACTAATAATTGATTACGTGTGTGTCGGCGACTCTAAATTCCCATATTAATCTCATTATTGTTATCTCTCATTTATCCGACTATCAAATTGGTGTTGTTATCACTTAGTTCAATTTAAATTTTGTGCATTAGTAATTGTAATCATAATCAACAAATGATGTATTTTAATTTAATTTACCTTTGTTCATTCGACTATTTGCCGAACATTATCGAATTTTAAACCGTTTCCAATTCCTCGAGAGATCGACCTCGGAGTTACTTGCCGCTTACTAAAAAAAGCGATTCGTACACTTGCGAGTATTTAATTTGAATCCATCAGTTTTAATAAAGTCAATTCGATATGGTTGTATAAGTTAACTCATTTGATCGGTTGAATCAAATCTGTATTTGGACTTCAGTTGTACGATTGAATTATTTTTACACTTCTTTCAAAATCAGCCTTGTAAATCCTTATCTAAAGGGTTTACGGCGCTGTAATTATTCCGAATATCTCGGAGTGTTACATAAACAATCTTCAAGTATTTGGAATACACAATAACAATATGATCGAGGAAAAAACACTGTAAATAGCTTACACAAAAAGCTAAAGAAATACCCGAACTTCTGGACTTAAAATCTCGATCTACTCCAGTGAAAAGATTTGCTTAATAGCTATCAAGCTCTTGTCAAAATATCATGACGATCCGACCAATAAATCTCCGGGAAATTGAAGAAATGTATTTCTCTCTCTTGTTTCTCTCTCTATCTCTCTTTCTTGCTGCTCTCAAAAGTGTAGGTGATGGAATGAAGAAATCCCGCAAGAAAACCTGCTAAAAAGGAACCCAAAGGCAGGGTTGACACGTGTGCCGCGACCCGTGCAAAGTGTGCCGCGACACACACAAAAAGAAAACGCCCAAGATTTTGCCGGGGGCCGTGGCATGGCTGGAAGGGGCCGCGGCCCATAGTACAGGCGCGGATGGCTTTGATGAAGGAATTCTGGGGGCCTCGGCCCGGCTGCTGTGTGCCGCGGCCCGGCTGTGCAAGGTGAGAAAATGGCTTTTTCAAGCGTGGTGCCGCGGTCCGGAGGGTTTGTGCCGCGGCCCGGAGTCCAGTCAACTCCGAAAATACCTGTATTTCGGAAATAACTCCTACAAATCTCCCCCTTTTCGGAATATAGGAAGAGTTCGCCATCCCGACGATCGAACAACACACTTTCACCTTCTCTCTACTCAATGCCTTGATTAACATATCGGAACCATTATCATCGGTATGAACTTTATCAAGTTCAAATAAACCATCCTCCAATGCATCTCGGATCCAATGGTACCTCACATCGATATGCTTTGTTCTCTTGTGAAAAGTCACATTCTTAGCCAAATGAATCGCACTTTGACTATCACAAAGAACCACGTAACGTCGTTGTCGGAAGCTTAGCTCTCGTAAAAATATTTTCAACCATAAGAGCTCTTTACTCGCTTCCACCGCTGTAATGTACTCGACCTCCATTGTAGATAAGGCAATGCATTTTTGCAATCTTGATTTCCATGACACGGCTCCCCTTGCAAATGTCACCAAATAATCGGAAGTAGATTTTCGGTTATCTTCATTACCGGCCATATCCGAATTGGAATATCCAACAAGCATTGCTTTCCCATTTCCAAATGTAATCCCCAATTTGGAAGTACCCCGTAAATATCTAAATATCCATTTTACGGCTTCCCAATGCTTCTTTCCCGGATCCGATAGAAACTGGCTCACCACTCTCACGGCATGAGCAATGTCGGGCCTAGTACATACCATAGCGTACATCAAACTCCCGACCGCAGAGGCATAAGGAATTTTATCCATATCCTCAATCCCCTCCTTCATCTTAGGGCAATCTTTGCTCGTCAATTTAAAATTATTAGTAAGAGGCGAACTAACAACTTTAGCTTTGTCCATGTTGAAGCGTTTAAGCACCTTCTCGATATATGTTAGGAATACTTGTTAGATTTTGATGATGTCATTAATTTAAAATCAAATGTTTATTAATTGGCAAAATGTAAGGAAGAACCAAATGAGTATCTTCCATAGGCCAAATTACGTTAAGTATAAAACTTGGCAAATTGTAAAGAAGAACCAAATGAGTATCTTCTGTAGGCCAAAGTTAGTTAGGCTGAAAATCGGCTTCTAAGTACTAAAATACAGTCTAGTCCATCAGAGAAGTACAATGACTCAATCGAGTAGCCCCAGTCAACTAAAATTTATCGTAGAAGTTTGACCAGATCAGCCAAGGTACCTCGGGAAGTCACACGATCGGACAAGTCTCAAACAGTGAATGCAGTAGAAGACCTACCTGCAGAGATGTAAGCTGCACATCAGCCTACTCAACTACAGCCTAGTACTCCAAGTCCACGTCAGCATGCTTTGAAAAGTCAAATATTACGGAAAGCTCACATGCAACGTGAAGAGACAAATTGGAGTGATTCCCGCAAGAGATATGATTTAATTAAATCATCCTGACCCACCGTGAAGACTTTAATCCTTTTATATTCAAAAGATTCGGCGCTCACATGCAGAAGTCCTCACAACGGTCGGAAGATAAAATTAAATAATGGGAATCCAGCCTTGCAACGTTCAGAAAAGATTAAACAATGAAGTCTCTCTCCAACGGACGGATTTGTTCAGATTTGCAACGGCTACAAGGAAGAAGCTCAGAGATCGTGATCTATATATATCTGAAGATTTGAAACTGAGCAACTACCGGTGCGAACATATACTCTAGCGATCAAAGCAATCAAAGCAATCTCAAGCAATCAAATAGCATCGTGAAAAAGAGCAGATCCAAAAAGTTCATATTCAAGGAAGCTCTTAAGTTGGAGAAGACAAACACTCTTGTCTATAAATCTTGAGTACGGGGTACTTCACTGGTTGAAGTAAGAGACTGTAAGGGCATCCGAGGATCGAGGATCAAGAGGTGCAAGGCAGTCAAGTGTGTGTACAACGGCACGGAATTCCACTGGTTGGAAGCTGTTGTAGTGTGTAGTGAATCACTGTAATATTTATCACTGGTTGAAAATTATAGTGAATTCATCTCCAACTGGTTTGGAGAAAAGTGGATTAGTAGAGGATTACCCCACCTCTGAGACCACTATAACTGCCTGTGTTATTTACTGTTTTACTGCATCATACTCTAACTGCTGCATACATTGTTAAGTGTTTCATTAAGATTAATTTATATTCGTCATCAGCTGACTTCCGCACTTAGCCAAGAACAAACGACTCCAAGTCATTTGTTTGACTATCAGCTGAAGAAACTCACTCTTCGGAAAAAGAGTTCAAGAGTTTCAACAAGTCTATTCACCCCCCCTCTAGACTTGTTCCTGGACGACTTGTGACCTACAAGTGGTATCGGAGCGGTTGGTTCATTTTTTTCCACGAACCAGATCTATACTAGATATATATCTTATCTCTCACTTTATAATGGAACACATGCACTCTAGACTACCTGTCTTTTCAGTTGACGAGTATGATCTCTGGAAGATAAGAATGCAGGCACACTTATCTTCAATCCATGACGACATGTGGTGCATCATTGAAGACGGCCCGTTCATTTTCGAGAAGGACAACACAGTAGGAGATCGCACTGGGAGGCCCGAAAAGATTCCTAAGAAGAGAACGGAGCCGACCCCGAAGAGAGAAAGTGGCCAATCTTGACAACGGGGCCAGAGATGTGCTATACCAAACTCTTGACAAATCCACAATGGTCAAGATCAAAAATTGTAAGAATGCCAAAGAGATTTGGGACACATTAGCTCTAATGTGTGAAGGAACGGAGCTGATCAAGGAAAACAAGTTGTCAATAGCTATCCAAAAGTTTGACAACTTTAAAATGAAGAATGGTGAATCAATAGACCAAGTGGACACAAGGTTCACTGAAATTATCAATGAAATCAACTCCCTGGGCAAAACTTATGGCAACAGGGAAATGGCACTCAAGGTCCTCAGATCACTCAATCCCGAATGGAGCATGAAGGCTGTAGCTATGAGAGAATCCAAAGACCTGAATAAGATAAAGATTCAGGAGCTGTTCTCTGATCTAAAGGCTTATGAGTTCGAGCTTCCAAGCTCATCCTCAACTGAGCCTGCAGAGAAGGGAATCGCATTTGCAGCCGAGTCCCCTGCTAAGAGCTTATCTGATGTGAAACCTCCAAATCCACTAGATTTCGAGGAGGAAATGGCTTTCATAATGCAAAGGTTCAGCAACTTCAGAAAGAACTACTCCAAGTATAAGAAAAACTACAAGGAGAATCCAAGAAGGAACCAGAAGGCCGGAAGCTGGAAAGTTGAATGCTACAACTGTCACAAAATAGGACACATCCAGATGGATTGTCCCGAGCTCAAGAAGGACGAAACCAAGAAGGAGGTGGGCAGAAAGGAAGACAGAAGAAAAGCTCTCATCGGAGAAGACCAGGAGCATGTCGAATCAAGCGGCGGTTTCTTTTCTGATGAAGACGAGGAGTATGATTGCCTGATGGCAAACTTGGCTGATGAAGAGGTAACCTCTAAACCTACCGGTTCAAATAATAGCTCACCATGTCACAAGATATGGATTTACATGAATCGGTAAATCAATTATTCAAAGATTTTGAAACACTTAAATCGCACACCAAGTCAGACAATGAGAGAAGACTCAGCTGCAATATGAGTATAGGCATCTGAATCATGATTTCGATAAACTCTGCATAGATTTAAATAAGGTTTATACAACTACAGCTGATTTTAAAAACCAGGCAAGTGTCAATACAATTGAGATAGATCGGCTAAATATTTTACTTAAAGAAAAGTCACCGCACTTGCTCATGCCAAAGCCGAGTTTACTAAGTGGCACGTATAAATAAAACTCAGCGCAGAAATAACCTCCCTGAAGGCATCTTCAACTCTGGGCGAATTGTGTACCTATAAAAGGTCATTATAGACCAAATCAGTCCTTGGATATGATTCTCACACTCCCTCTAGTTCTGAAACCAAGTTTATCAAGGGAGAAACAATGGTCTCGATCACGAGCACTGTATAAACCGATTTTCAAAAAGCAGCAACAAAGTCAAACGTCTGCCGCAGTCAAGTTACACCGCATGACCACCTAGACAGCGACTAGCAGCGGCCCGGCAAAAGCAAAGAAATGCACAACATGCCCACTATTACCAACAACTTCCCAAAAATAGATTTCATAATGGGAGGGGCAGATGGAAACCTCAAGGTTATCCAAATTATCAAAATGAACAAGTGTGGAGACCACAAAGGTTTAACAAATGGTCTCAGCCTAGATTTAGAAATGGCCCACACTATTTTGAGGAATATCCGGTATACAATCCAACCAGGAGATTTAGACCTCGACCACAGGCACCTTATAAGGGTTATAATAATAATAATAACAAGTTTCATAATCCAAGGAGAAATCAATTCTCCAGGAAACCAACTAACCCCAAAGGACCCACACAAATTTGGGTACCTAAATCTCTGCTTGTTTAATTGCAGAAAAGGTGGAAGGACTACAACCACATCTCCTCCAGCTCAAATTTTGGAGGTGAAGAATGGTTTGTAGACTCCGGATGCTCAAGGCATATGACCGGGAACAAGAAGATGCTGACCAAATATATCAAAGAAAGAGGTCCCGATGTAACCTTTGGAGATAGCTCTAGAGGACAGACAAAAGGCTTTGGAGAGTTGCACCGAGGAAACATTGTAATATCCAAAGTTCATTATGTCAAAGGACTCAAATACAACCTCCTGAGCATAAGCCAGTTCTGCGATGAGAAGAATCTAGTAGTCTTCACCATCTTGAAGTGTATGGTGATAGACATCTTATCTGGAGAAATAAAGCTACAAGGATTCAGAAGAAGAGATGTATACATGATTGATTGGAACACAGGAACACCTAACTCCTGCTTTCTATCCAAGACTGGCGAGAATGGATGGTCATGGCACAAAAGACTATGTCACCTAAACTTCAAAGCCATCAACAAGATTAGCTCTCGAAGCTGGTCGAGGACTTCCAAATGAAGTATTCAAGAAGGAAGCACTCTGTGATGCATGTCGAAGGGAAAGCAGACCAAGGCATCGTTCAAGCCGATTCGACTACAACGCTCACAACAAGGATCTTAGATCTACTCCACATGGATCTATTTGGTCCTATCAAGCCAAGGACTTTGAGCGGCGAAAGCATGCTCTTGTGATTGTAGATGATTATTCAAGGTACACTTGGATCATTTTTCTATTCAAGAAAAGTGAAACCACGACCAAGTTACAGAGAGCCGAGAAGGATCGAATGAGAAATCCCTCTCCATAATCAAGATCAGATCAGATAGAGGAGGAGAGTTTCTCAACAAAGCGATAACTGATTACAGCGATCAGAATGGGATCCAGCATGAGCTCTCTGCAGCCAGGACACCCCAGCAGAATGGTGTTGCTGAAAGAAGGAAAAAAACCCTGAAGGAAGCAGCAAGGTCCATGATTGCGGCGGACCTTCCCAAGAGGTTACAGGTGAAGGCATTAACACACTGCCACACCCGAGCAGAGTATGATAGTAGGGAGACATGGCAAAACTCCCTATGAGGTTTGGAATAATAGAACTCCTCGTTGCTTACTTTCATGTTTTTGGTTGTAAGTGTTTCATCAACAACAACGGTAAAACACACTAAATGCCTTTGATGCTAAAGCGATGATGGTCTATTTATGGGATATTCCCAAAGAAGCAAGGCATATAGAGTTTTTAACAAAAGAACCTTAGTTGTGGAAGAAACACCCCATGTTGTTTTTGATGAATCTCTTGTTGAGTACAGAAACAACTTGAGCAAATTGAGAACAAGCTCAAGTCAAGAAACCTTGAAGAAGTCATTGTACATGACCTTGGAATGGTGGACTCACTGCAGATCGGCTGATGACCCAATGCGGTGATGAAGACCCAATCGAGATCGACAGATCACCAAACCTATCCGATCCGATTCTTCTTGAAGACCAGTGAGTCGACAAAGACACATCTCATTGTAACCAAGCTGCAGATGACAAGGCGTAGCCGATCCGATTGCGCACTTAATCCAGCAGATGCGAGATAACCACCAGAGCAATCCAACAGGGGAACAAACCCGAGAGGACGAGATCCCCAAATGGCTTAAGGATCATCCAATTCAAGAAATCATCGGAAAGTTGGTGATGGAGTCAAGACAAGACAGTCAACTCTACCAGCAGGAATGGCGATGTTCTCATGTTTCATGTCACAAATTGAACCCAAGACTACAGAACAAGCCTTGGAAGATTATTCATGGATTAATGCCATGCAAGAGGAATTGGAGCAGATGGAAAGAAACAAAGTTTGGGAACTAACAGACAGACCTAATCACAAGAAAGTTATTGGCACCAAATGGGTGTATAAAAACAAGAGTGATGAAGACGGAGCTGTTGTTAGGAATAAAGCCAGACTCGTAGCAAAAGGATATGCACAGTGTGAGGGAATAGATTTTGATGAAACTTATGCACCTGTTGCAAGATTAGAAGCCATCAGACTATTCCTCGCATATGCTGCATTCAAGGATTTTGAAGTTTACCAGATGGATGTGAAAAGTGCGTTTCTAAACGGAATCCTAGAAGAAGAAGTCTATGTAGAGCAACCCCCAGGTTTTGTCAAAGGAGACAAAGTCTATAAGCTGTTGAAGGCTCTGTATGGACTCAAGCAAGCACCGAGAGCATGGTATGAAACACTGTCTGTGTTTCTTGATAAAAATGGATTTTGCAAGGGAAAAGTGGACAAGACCCTATTCAGAGTGGAACACGAAGGCCACATATTAATAGTTCAGATTTATGTGGATGACATCATATTCGGATCAACCAATCCAGAGCTATGCGAGAAATTCTCCAACCTCATGCAAGGAGAATTTGAGATGAGTATGATGGGAAAACTTAACTTCTTTCTCGGATTACAAGTTAAGCAGATGGAAAAAGGAATTTTCATCAACCAAGCAAAGTATACCAGGGATCTTATCAAGAGATATGGAATGGAATCAGCCAAGCCCGCAAGAATTCCAATGAGCACAAGTACTCACCTGGATGCAGACGAGGCAGGCATATCAGTGGACTCAACCCACTACAGAGGAGTCATCGGATCTCTTCTGTACCTAACTGCAAGCAGGCCAGACATATCATATGCAATTGGAGTTTGTGCAAGATTCCAGTCCAAGCCGAAGCAATCACACCTAGATGCAGCCAAGAGAATAATTAAGTACCTAAAGTCTACAATTAATGTTGGACTGTGGTACCCAAAGGATGACAACTTCGAGCTATCAGGATACTCAGATGCGGATTTCGCAGGATACAAAATCAATAGGAAGAGCACTAGTGGAACGTGTCAATTCCTAGGAACCAGACTGATATCCTGGTTTAGCAAGAAGCAGGTTTCTAACTCCATATCCACTACAGAGTCAGAATACCTAGCTGCAGGTAGCTGTTGTGCACAAATTCTATGGATCAGACAACAGTTAAGGGACTACAATATTATTGCCAACGAAGTTCCAATATGGTCTGACAACAATAGTGCTATTGCAATAACCAACAATCCGGTTTTGCACTCAAGGACAAAGCACATTGACGTTAAGCACCATTTCATTCGAGACCATGTGCTTAACAAAAGGGTTAGAGTTGAAAGAGTTAGCACAGACTACCAAATAGCTGACATCTTCACCAAACCATTGCCAGAAGAAAGATTCCTAGAGCTTAGCAGAGACCTTGGATTACTAGATTGGGAATCTAGTTCTGAAGCAAGTTGAAGGAAGGACGGACCCTCGGAGAATCGGCTAAGGCGATGCGGCGAGAAGACGAAGGCCGAGGCAAAGCAACTTAGTGTCTGAGAATACCGGCGAGAAGTCAAACTCACTGTTGCGAGTGGTCAACGATCAGCGAAATCGAGACCGGCTAAGTTCTCTAAACCGACCTCTAATTTTTAATTAATATCTGCCACATTTATAAATATTATTTTGGCTAAAATGGCATTTAAAATATACACCTTTATAAGCCAAGTGGCAATTTTAAATACATACGTCACACGCCTATTTAATTAACCTCTACGGTGGCCAATCAGAATCAACCGTCAAATTTTAAATGGGGCCACCGATTCAAATTTGAAATTCAAAAGAATATGAAAAGGCGTACCACCGTTTAAATTTATAATAAACTAATCCAAACGTCCTTTCATCTTCTTTATAAGGAAGAAAACCTTTCACTTTCCTCTTTACGCGTCCAGAAACCCTAGAATTTACAGAGCAAAATATACACTAAAAATCCTAAAATCCTTTTTGCAGAAATGGCATCTTTTGAAGGCGTAAACTTGAAGGCGATGAAGGACCAAGTCATCTTCTCCATGGTCGTCGACTTCGAAGGTTTATTGGAAGCGAATCTAGAGGACTTCGATATGATCAACTTAATCCGGGCGATGAAGCTGAACGGAATCTACCCGTTTCTCGACATCAACCCACAACATTTGTTCAAGGAAGATGTCGTCGAATTTTATCGTAATGCCTCTCTGATTCAGCACGGGATTAACAGCTCAGTCGGCGGAGTTCCTATCACCATAGATCGAGAGAAGATCCGTTCCGTATTTGGGATGAAACATCGCAGTTTGGCGGTCGAAGCTCTTAAACAATCACCCGCCGAAACCTGGAAGACGATCAAGGTCGAAAACATCCCCGAGAAATTGAAGTTTACAGCGAAGAGGAATGAGTTGAAAAGGATTTATCGAGTTGCTTTGGACATCACAAACAAGATAGTGATGGGGATGGCAGGCAGCTATGACCAACTGTCATCATCCAAATTCATGGTGTTGGGTGCGTTAATTCAACAAGAGGAAGTTGATTGGGCGGATTATATTTTCAGGCAACTTGTTCGCGAGGTGAACAAGGTCGAATGGCTTGAAGGTGAGAAGAAATTCAAAACTAAGTTGGCGTTCGGAACGCATCTTAGTTGGTTGTTGGAGAAAATCGGAGTGGCTAAAGGAAATATTGACCCTTTCCACCCGAACAAGAGGCTAGGTCACATGGACCATGACAAGAAGAAGGTTGGAGTCACTGGGAGAGCAGCCCAGTTGTTGAAGGATTTGCCAGACTCAAGCTATTGCCCAAGATACGATTTATCAGACTCGGACCAACCTGCAGCTGAGATCGGAACTGCAGTCGAGTCCGAGAATGAGTCTGACGATACACCAATCGCCATCCGATTCAAGAGACGGGGACCAGCCCCAGAAGGACCTTCTAACCTGCAGTCATCACCTGAACCCTCTCCAAAGAGGCCAAGGAAGCTGCAGTTCAGCGAAGGAGAGCAGCCTGAGCACCATACTGCCCCATCACCCAATCACGGTTCATCGGACACACTGCACTGAATACCGAAACTCGAATTGTACTGTTATTACACCTCCCGTACATAACCGAAGAAGAGGAAGCAGTCTTGTTATCTCTATTCCCTGACGATTACACTTTCAATCTTTTAGAAAATAATACTTTTAATCTCTCTATTGAGCAACTTCAGCTTGTCAAACCACAAGCAGAAAAACACTCTTTTGTAAATATTTTTAAAGAGTGGAAAACTCTCAAAACCATGTCTTTTACAAATTTTCAAACTTTTGTTGAAACTAGTGGTTGGGAATATCCCCAAGCCACTGAGGATGTTCTGACTAATTTTTGCAAAGAGTCAGATTTAGTTTTACTCCTCCAGGATAACTGGTTCATGTCACACTTTGAGACAAACATGGACCACTTTATCCATTCTATTATGTTAAGTATTTTTAATGGTGATTTTGGAGAGGAGGAAGAGGAGGAAGTAGAACAGGAGATTAGGATTGAAGAAATTAATGGAGACAATGAAGTTATCAATTTGGTTAAAGAGGATGAAGAAGAAAAAGAATCTGAAGAAAATATACCAGTTGAAAAACAAACAGAGGAGATTGAGAAAACAGAAGAAGTTGCTGATGAAGGAGATGAGGAAGAAGGAGAAGAAGTAGAGCAGGAAAAAGATGAAGAAGATAAGGAGGATGAAGATGATGAAGGAGAAAAGAAAGAGAAAGATGATGCTAAAGATGATGATAATGATGATGATAATGATGATGGAAGTGAAGGAGGAGCAGAACAAGAAAAGGAAGAAGAAAAAGAAAAATCTGGAGAAGAAGAAAGGGAAGAAGAAGAAAGAGAAGGAGCCAAAGAGCCAGAGCCAGAGCCAGAGGCAACTCATGCAGCTGCAGATAGGATTGTTGTGCCTGCCAGGTACACCAGCCTAGATGCAGAGCTGGAAGAAGACTCCAGGTCAGGGACCCCGGAGAAAACCCAATCTGACCTACCTGCTGTAGCCAGGAGCCTGCAGTCTAGTGGCTCCCTTGCTGAAGGATCAGGAGAACACTCCCCATCAGCTCAGTTATCTCCTACCATGACTGAGCTGATCAAGCAAATTGTCAGAGACACCATTGGGGAGCTGCTGTCAACTCAGGTCACTCCTGACCTTCAGACCATAAATGCCAAGATTGACACCCTACTTCAGAGAGAGATCCCTCAGCTTCCTCCTCCTACAAACAACAGAATGCCTTTTGGCATGTCTGATTGGATGAGACGCATGGAACAACAGTTGACAACCCTTATTGATGCTGGCAAAAAGGGGGAAGAGAGGATTCAGGGGGAAGAGAGAGAAATCAGAAGTAAGAAGAAGCAAGATGTCCCTCAGATTGAAGGACCCTCTAGCCTAAAGAGGAAGGAAGCTGTAGATCAAGAAGACCAGGCTGACCAGCCTGTAGGAAAAAGAAGAAGGACCAGAAGCGGCTTTGAACCTACTCTTGAATGGGAAGGGTTGGAGCTATGGTATGTTTAGGATTTCTGCCCATTTGAAGCTCTTGAAATGTGGGGAGCTGCTAGGAAAAGGTTCATCAGAGACTATTATGTCTGGGAACTACTTCAAGATGACAAACTCTCCCCACAGGAGATTTTCATAAACTGGATGGAAGAAGTTCATCCTAAGCTTTGGTCATTCTCAAAAGCACGCTAAAGATCAAAAGCTTTTCCCATGATCCCTCCATTCGTAGTCAAGAAGCACCAATCCGTATGGATGGTGAACTTGATGAGCTACAACTTCGAAGGAAATCAAGCTAGTGTGCCTTGAGAACAAATTCGGATCTCGGCGGGAGCAGGATTTCGCAAAGACTCGTGGTGAAAAGAAAATATGGCCTTGCTCCAGTCAAGGTAATACCTATCGGAGCCAAACCATTCAAGCCTGCCAAGCAGCCTATTCGAAGAGGCAGAGGAAGAGGCAGATGACCTTAGTTATTTTTCTTACTTGTAATTTATTTTCTGTACTTAAAACATTCTTGTAAAATTTCAATGATAAGTCAGAAAGTTTTATGAACAGTCTGTTGAATGACAATTTTCCAGTTGTCTCAATATTAGACTGATTTCAGTTTTGTCTCGCACCTAAGTGCAGACTTGGTTATTTGATTTCTTACTTAGTTTTGCCATCATCAAAATAGGGGGAATTTGTTAGGAATACTTGTTAGATTTTGATGATGTCATTAATTTAAAATCAAATGTTTATTAATTGGCAAAATGTAAGGAAGAACCAAATGAGTATCTTCCATAGGCCAAAATACGTTAAGTATAAAACTTGGCAAATTGTAAAGAAGAACCAAATGAGTATCTTACGTAGGCCAAAGTTAGTTAGGTGAAAATCGGCTAAGTACTAAAATACAGTCTAGTCCATCGAGAAGAAATACAGTAGACTCAATCGGAGTAGCCCAGTCAACTAAAATTTATCGAGAAGTTTGACCAGATGCAGCCAAGGTACCTCGGGAAGTCACCGATCGAGACAAGTCTCAAGCGGTGAGCAGTAGAAGACCTACTGCAGAGATGTAAGCCGCACATCACCTACTCAACTACTGACTAGTACTCCAAGTCCACGTCGGCATGCTTTGAAAAGTCAAATATTACGGAAAGCTCACATGCAACGTGAAGAGACAAATTGGAGTGATTCCTTAAGAGATATGATTTAATTAAATCATCACCCACCGTGAAGACTTTAATCCTTTTATATTCAAAAGATTCGGCGCTCACATGCGTAAGTCCTCACAACGGTCGGAAGATAAAATTAAATAATGGGAATCCACCTTGCAACGCGTTCGAAAAGATTAAACAATGAAGTCTCTCTCCACGGACGGATTTGTTCGATTTGCAACGGCTACAAGGAAGAAGCTCGAGATCGTGATCTATATATATCTGAAGATTTGAAACTGAGCAACTACCGGTGCGAACATATACTCTAGCGATCAAAGCAAACAAAGCAATCTCAAGCAATCAAATAGCATCGTGAAAAAGAGCAGATCCAAAAAGTTCATATTCAAGGAAGCTCTTAAGTTGGAAGACAAACACTCTTGTCTATAAATCTTGAGTACGGGGTACTTCTTTGGTTGAAGTAAGATCGTAAGGGCATCCGAGGATCGAGGATCAAGAGGTGCAAGGCGGTCAGTGTGTGTACAACGGCACGGAATTCCACCGTTGGAAGGCTGTTGTAGTGTGTAGTGAATCACCGTAATATTTATCACCGGTTGAAAATTATAGTGAATTCATCTCCAATCGGTTTGGAGAAAAGTGGATTAGTAGAGGATTACCCCACCTCGAGACCACTATAACTGCTGTGTTATTTCTTGTTTCTTGCATCATACTCTAACTGCTGCATACATTGTTAAGTGTTTCATTAAGATTAATTTATATTCGTCATCAGCTGACTTCCGCACTTAGCCAAGAACAAACGACTCCAAGTCATTTGTTTGACTATCAGCTGAAGAAACTCACTCTTCGGAAAAAGAGTTCAAGAGTTTCAACAAGTCTATTCACCCCCCCTCTAGACTTGTTCCTGGACGACTTGTGACCTACAATATATTGCTCTTGCGACATGTGTAATTTCTGGGCTGCTCTATCCCGAGTAATTCTTATCCTAAGAATTTGTTTAGCTGCCCCCAAGTCTTTCATGGCAAAATAATTGTTCAATTCTTTCTTCAAGTTGGCAATCCTCTCGGTATTCTTGCCAATGATCAATATGTCGTCCACATAAAGTAATCAGATGATAAAATCATCATCTCCAAATTTCTTGAAAAATACGCAATGGTCTAGAGTCGTCTTCCGGTAGCCTTTCTCCCCCATAACCGACTCAAACTTTTTTGTACCATTGCCGTGGTGCTTGATTCAACCCGTATAAACTCTTCCGGAGTTTACAAACATAATCCTCTTTGCCTTTGACCTCAAATCCTTCCGGTTGCTTCATATAAATTTCTTTGTCAAGGTCTTCATGAAGAAATGCCATCTCGACATCCATTTGCTCAACCTCAAGATCAAGGCTAGCCGCAATACCAAGGACCAAACGAATCGATTCTATCTTCACAACCAGAGAAAAGATTTCGCCAAAATCAATGCCCTTCTTTTGAGTAAATACCTTCACTACGAGTCTAGCTTTGTATCGGGGCAATGAAGTATGCTCCTCCAACTTCACCCTATACACCCATTTGTTTCTCAAAGCTCTCTTGCCTTTCGGCAACTTCACCAACTCGTAAGTATTATTCTCATACAAGGAACTCATCTCGTCTTGCATGGCATCCATCCATTACTTCTTCTTTCATCCTCCATTGCCTCCACAAAATATTGGGCTCTCCCTTGTCGGTGAGTAAAACATACTCATCGGATGAATTACGAGTGGAGGGATGACGGTCCCTCGTCGACCGTCTATGTGGAACCAAAGATGGCATGTTCGTCATGAGTAGATCGGGATGAGCTCCATCGGTGTCATCTTGTCTCAACTCATCGTTGTCACCGACATCATGTTGTTCATCATTTTGGACATCCTCTCCACCGGGTGTCTCAACATGTTATGGAGGAACGAGATCCAAATCAATAAGATCATAGTCGTGTTGTGGAGCCGACTCTCCATTCTCAACATCCTTCATCGTTTGATCTTCAACGAAAACAACATCTCTTGACCGAACAAGCTTCTTGGTCACCGGGTCATACAATCTATACCCGAACTCATCAATCCCGTAACCAATAAAAATACATGGCTTCGTCTTGGAATCAAGCTTTGATCTCTCATCATTCGGAATGTGTACAAAAGCTTTACATCCGAAAACCCTTAAGTGGCGGTATGAGATGTCTTTACCACTCCACACTTTATCCGGGACATCAAACTCCAAAGGAACACACGGCGTCAAATTAATCACATGAATCGCCGTGTTCAAAGCTTCTCCCCAAAACGACTTTGGTAATCCGTCATGTGAGAGCAAACATATAGCTCTTTCGACCAAAGTCCGGTTCATTCTCTCCGCCAAGCCATTAAGTTGTGGAGTCTTCGGGGTGTCTTTTGATGTCGGATCCCTTGCTATCAGCAATATTCATCAAAGGCCCCGGTGTATTCTCCACCATTGTCCGTCCGAATACACTTTAGCTTCTTCCCGGTCTCTCTTTACACCGAGGCATGAAATTGTTTGAAAACATCTAACGCTTTTGATCTTTGGTCTTCAAGGTGTATGCCCACACCTTTCTCGAGTGATCGTCGATGAATGTGACAAAGTATTGGCAACCACCAAGCGTCCTAGTCTTCATAGGACCACAAACATCGGAATGAACAAGATCAAGAACATTTTCCTTCCGTGAAGGAGTATGACTCTTAAAGATGACTCTCCTTTGCTTCCCGGCTAGACAATGAGAGCATATTTTAAGATGTACCTTGTGAACCCCGGATAACGCCTCCTTCTTCGACAATAACGCCATCCCTTTCTCGCTCATGTGACCGAGTCTCTTATGCCATAGCTCGGCCATGTCATTATTGTCGATTGTGTTCATGGAATTAATCGTGACCTTTGGAAGTGTCACGTACAATTTTCCTTCCTTTTCTCCTCTCCCGACAATCAAGGAACCTCGAGTGAGTTTCCACCCTCCCTTGTCAAAACCACTATGATAACCATCATCATCGAGTAAACCAACGGACATAACATTAAGTCTCATATCCGTAACATGTTTTACATTCCGTAAAACAAGTTCCACACCGGTGTCGAATCTCAAATGAACATCTCCCACTCCAACAATTTTGGATAACCCATCGTTACCCATCTTGACTATACCATAGTCACCCGGAGTATAAGAGGAATAAAAATCTCTACGTTATGTAACATGACACATAGCTCCACTATCGACCACCCAACTCGAATCATCTCTAGCAAGGTTCACCATATCATAATCACAACAAACAAAGAATTCTTCGGTATTAGTATTTACTTCAGCTTTATCATTACTACCGCTCTCCTTCTTTTGTGAATTCTCTCGGCCTTGGCGATTTTCCTTCTTCAATTATCGGCAAAATTTCTTTGTATGCCCTTTCTTACCACAATGGTAACATTCAACATTTGCATACTTCCCCCGGGAATTACTCCTTTGTGGCCCTCTATTACTTGGGCCTCTACTTTGACCTCTCCCCCGTCTTTCGGTAACTAGAACATCCGACTGTGATGAAGATCCCTGTGCTTTTCTTCGGACCTCTTCATTCAACATGTTCCCCTTAGCAAGTTCCATCGAAATTACTCAATCGGGATCAGAGTTAGATAACGACGTTCAAAACGTCTCCCAAGAATCCGGCAATGTGCCCAATAACCACAAATCTTGCACCTCCTCTTCGAATTTAATGCCCATTCTCGCAAGTTGATTAATTGTGCCTTGTAATGCATTCAAATGATCCGACAGAGGAGTCCCGTATCGATACTTCAAATTCATCATTTGTTTAATGAGGAATAACTTATTATTCCCCGTCTTCCGAGCATACAATTGCTCGAGCTTGTGCCATAATTCCCGAGCGTCCTTCTCTCCACTAATATGATTCAAAACATTGTCATCAACCCATTGTCGAATATACCCGCAAACTTGGATATGTAAAATAGTCCACTCCGCGTCGGACTTGCCTTTCGGTTTATCTTTGCTAAAAACCGGTAAATAATAATCCTTCACATATAGAAGGTCTTCCATCTTCCCCTTCCATACGTGGTAGTTCGAACCATTCAAGTTAACCATTCTACTCGTGTTGGCTTCCATCTTACAATTGAGATAATAAACACCACGAAGCAACAAATCCCGTGGCTCCGATACCACTTTGTTGGGAAAAACGCGACTAACGTCACAACGAGAAATGTGAAAACCCTCGTTTGACAACTTCCCACTCTTCAATTGTAACTTTGTGGTTACCGACGAGTAGAGCAAATCAATTACAACTCGATAATCAATACAAATAATATCCGAAAAACAATAAACACGAGACCCAATATTTTAGCGTGGAAAACCCCTCAAGACAAGAGTAAAAACCACAGGACCAAAGCCGCTTAAATCCACTATCACCAATTCACAATACACGATTCGTCCCAAATACAAACTTGGGGTATACACCAACAATCTTCAAATACTTGGTAATAAACAATCTTCAAGTATTTGGAATACACAATAACAACATGATCGAGGAAAAAAACACTGTAAATAGCTTACACAAAAAGCTAAAGAAATACCCGAACTTCTGGACTCAAAATCTCGATCTACTCCAGTGAAAAGATTTTCTTAATAGCTATCAAGTTCTTGTCAAAATATCATGACGATCCAACCAATAAATCTCCGGGAAATTGAAGAAATGTATTTCTCTCTCTTGTTTCTCTCTCTATCTCTCTTTCTTGCTGCTCTCAAAAGTGTAGGTGATGGAATGAAGAAATCCCGCAAGAAAACCTGCTAAAAAAAGAACCCAAAGGCAGGGTTGATGTAACACCCCAAACTAGGCGACTATTACAGTGCCTTGGACCCCCGACTGGAACCCACCAGGCGAATGAAAATTAATGACTCAAATAATATAATTGTAGTACCGAACCACATTATATCATCAATTACTCCGATGAGGAGTTTCAAGTACAACACACCCAAGATAATACCGAATACATGTATATTTTATATGAAGATAAAATATACAACACTGGATAAAATGAGTATTCAAACGGAAGTCTGCAGCGGAAATAAAAATGAAGGAGACATGAAGACTGAAAGGATTGGGCCGCCCTACTAGTATCACTGGGACTCCTCGCCGTCAACGTTCTCTTCCCGTGCCTTAGCCTTGCCATGACTTGAAAACAACATCCCCCAACGGGGTCAGTTACACAGAACAACAATCCTCAAGAGTTGAATAAACACAATCATGATATATCTTAATTATGAAATTAAGCTGAAGAGGGGCATCATAGTACGCCCGTAATGGTATGTGCAAGTTCACAAGACGAGTGTCCGGACACACCTGCCCTTGTACCTAATTAGTTTTACGGAGGTACGTTACCGTGTGCACAGTCCAATGTGTCGGTGAACCCGATCACATGACTATCACGTGCCCGACTAAAAGTTCCACACATCCCCACTCGGCCACGCAATATGAACCCAGAAGGTCATATGGACAAGAATGACCATGAAGAATATTAATGAATAACGATTCGACAAAGTCAAGAATGACTCACCGAGATAAAATGATAGTGAAATGAATGATAGCTCAATGAAATGATTGGAACCGTCGTTCCTCATGAATGAAGTGATTATTTGACAATTACAAGTCTCAAAACGGTTAATAGATTATGAATGAGTTATGATTATGAATGAACAACAACAAAAGGAATGAATATCCTTTTAACCGAGTAAGAATTAACTTACACAACATCGGTGAAGAATGTCCTTCCTCGAACAATATCCTAAAATGAGATGTCGGTCGCTCGAACAACCTTGAATAACACAATTTCCAATAATCCGCTTAATATACGTATCAAGCATGAATTACGACTAACTCAAAGGTCGATACAACAATATCCAAAATCATTGAGGTATTCAAACAAACATTTAGCGAACATCAACCCTTGATTATAACCAAATCCCAAATATATCGAAACCAACTCCATAATGAGTAGTTCAATCCAACAAAACACCTTCAATGATATCAATAATCCAATAGGAAACCACAACTTGAAGTTACGACAACTATAATCGGAAACCCCCAAAAATAACCAAAGTCAACATCAAGGGTTCTTGATTAATTCTCCAAATATTCATCAAATCCGAAAAACACATCAATAAATCCATAGGAATATATTTATCCAAGGTAGATAATCCATATCTAATATGTTCCAACATAAGTCCAAGCTTACACGAAGAGATCGGAAGGAAAATACTCAAAATCTGAAATTCTAGATCCAAGTAATAATTACCTTGATTTGATGTTGTGGAGAGGATGAAATGATGATTAATCCTAATGATAAGCTTGAAGATGATGAGAGATGAATTCATCTCGAAGAGATTCTTCCAAATCGCCCAAAATCGAATCGCCCAAAAACGAAGTGAGAAATGAAAAATGACGAAACTTGGGCTGACTGCCCTATTTATACTATTCCAGCTTAGCGCACACTATGACCTGATATGCAGCGTGCGCTAACGGGTTAACCGGACAGTCCAGTGAGCTCTGACTGCCTCGTTAGCGTGCGTTAACCCGAAAAGTTAGCGTGCGCTAACTGATATGTGATGCCCAGTAACTGGAGTCCAGAACCTCCTGTTCTCTGATCGGCTCGCGATAGCATACGCTACACCCAAAACTCGGCGTGCGCTACTACACCATTAGAGTACGCTAATATCCATTCATAGCGTATGCTATGAATTATTCCAAATCAGTCCAGTACCCACTGGACTCTGCTTGATCGACCTTAGCGCGCGCTATACTGCTAGCATAGCGTGCACTATCCGTACTCACTAGCGCGCGCTACTTACCATTTGTAGCATGCGCTACTACAACTCAACTGCAGTCCAGTCCCTTTTGGACTGTCTGCCTAAACCACGCTAGCGTGCGCTAATGCTGAGAGGTAGCGTGCGCTACCCGTACTCAATTAGCACGTGCTAAAGAGAGTACGTAGCGTGCCCTACTCTTCACACACAGCCCATTACGACAAAGACAATGATGATAACCACGGTTCGATCCTTCAACCAGGTAGAAAGACGAATAATAACTGATGTACGATACAAATACTCTAATCGGTGAATACAATGAATAAATATGAACGATGAATGATCATTAATGAGTGAATAATTACTGAGTGACAATTACTGAATGATAATTACTGAATGATAATGACTGAATTACAACCGGGTATTACATACACCCCCATTAAAAGAGTTTCGTCCCCGAAACTAAGGGTCAAACAACTCGGGATAACTCTCCCACATACTATCCTCGGTTTCCCAAGTAGCCTCTTCGACTCCGTGTCTAGACCACTAAATTTTAACCAAAGGAATCGTCTTGTTCCTCAACTGTTTGATTCGCCGCTCTAAGACTCATATAGGACGCTCCTCATATGAATGATCGTCCGCGATATCGATCTCGTCGAACTGAAGTATGTGACTCGGGTCGGCAACATACTTCCGCAACTGAGAGACGTAAAACACATTATGAATTCGGCTCAACGCCGGAGGTAAGGCCAATCGATAAGCTAGCTCGCCTACTCAATCCAAAATCTCAAACGGTCCAATGAACCTTGGACTCAACTTTCCCCGCTTCCCGAAACGGAAGATACCTCGACTCGGGGATACCTTGACCAAAACATGGTCACCCGCCTCGAACTCTAGTGGTCGACGATGATTATCTGCATATGATTTCTATTTACTCTGAGCGGTCAACAAACGACTCCTGATCAAAGCTACCTTCTCACGGGCGGCTATAAGCATATCGGGCTCGGTGCCGATTGATTCTGATAAGTTATCCCAACACAAAGGAGATCAACAACGACGACCGTACAAGGCCTCGTAAGGTGCCATCTTAATCGAAGCATGCCAACTGTTATTGTATGTGAACTCGATCAACGGTAGTTGGGCTTCCCAATCATCTTTCCAATCGAGGACACATGCTCCCAACATGTCCTCCAATGTCTGAATAGTCCTCTCTGATTGTCCGTCTGACTGAGGATGAAAAAATGTGCTGAAATTAAGCTGAGTTCCCATAGCACGATGAACTGATTTCCAAAAATGTGACACGAATCGCACATCACGATCAGAAACGATACTCTTAGGAGTTCTGTGCAATCTTACTATCTCTTTGATGAACAACTGGGCAAGTCTTTCGGGACCCCACGTATCCTTAATCTCAATGAAATGAGCTGATTTAGACAAACGGTCCACAATTACCCAAATTGTATTCATGCCACGATGACTCGTCGGCAAACTCATGATGAAGTCCATTGAAATATCTTCCCACTTCCACTCTGGAATAGGGAGAGGTTTCAGCATACCCGCCGGTCGCTGATGTTCTATCTTGACTTGCTGACAGGTTAAGCATCTCGAAACAAATTCCACGACTTCTCGCTTCATATTACTCCACCAGTAATTTTGTTTCAAGTCTTTGTACATCTTGCTAGACCCCGGATGAATGGAATAAGGGGTAGCATGAGCTTCTCTCAAAATCGAGTTTTTCAACTTGTCGTTTGCCGGTACACATAACCGATTCTTAAATCGCAAAAGTCCATCCTCGTGGACCACAAATCCAGGGGCTTTCCCCTGCACCACATCCTCATGGATGCGCAACAAAAACGGGTCTGAACCCTAATTCACTCTGATTGCCTCCTCAAGTGGCGATGAAATCTCTAGCGTACAAAGTTGCCCTTGTACTCGCTGTAACCAGACCTCGATCTCGGGTCTCAAAAATTCCTGCTGAAGTTCCTTCTGAACTGTTAAATGAGCAAGCATCTGCTCCTGAATGGACTTAAGACTCAAGGCGTCGGCGACAACGTTCGCCTTGCCCGGGTGGTAAAGTATCTCAATATCATAATCTTTGATTAATTTCAACCACCGCCTCTGTCGCATATTTAACTCCTTCTGAGTAAATATATACTTCAAACTCTTATGATCGGTGAATATCTGACAGGTAATGCCATAAAGATAATGACACCAAATCTTCAATGCGAACACCACGAGTGCTAGCTCAAGGTCGTGGGTCGGATAATTGACCTCGTAAGGTCTCAATTGCCGCGAGGCTTAAGTAATCACCTTCCCGTTCTGCATTAGTACACATCCGAGACCCTGTCCAGACGCATCACTATATACCACAAATCCTTCCGTCCCTTGCGGTAAAGAAAGGACAGGTGCTGAAATTAACCGGCTCTTGAGTTCCTCAAAACTCTGTTGACACGCGTCGGACCACGTGTATTTATTATCCTTCCGAAAAAGGTTCGTCATGGGTTGAGCTATTTTAGAAAATCCTTCCACAAATCGCCGTTAATAACCAGTGAATCCGAGGAAACTTCAGATTTCCTTCACATTCTTCGGAGGTTGCCAATCTCGGATCACATCCATCTTCTGAGGGTCGACACGAACTCCGTCTGATGAAATTACATGTCCGAGAAACGTCACCTCAGACATCCAGAACTCACATTTGGAAAACTTTCCATAAAGTTGCTCTCGTCTCAACACGTCGAGAACCTGATGAAGGTGAAATTCGTGCTCCTCTCGGTCATGAGAATAAATCAAAATGTCATCAATGAAGACAACCACGAACTGATCCAAATAATGGATGAAAACTTGATTCATTAACTCCATGAATACTGCAGGTGCATGAGTTAACCCAAACGACATTACCACAAACACATAATGACCATAACGTGTTCGGAATGCCGTCCTTGCGATATCCGACTCCCGAGTTCGCAACTGATGATATCCAGATCTTAAGTCGATCTTGGAAAATACTGAAGCTCCCTGAAGTTGATCCAAAATGTTTGCCACTAAGTATACTGGATATAGCATGGAAAGTGTTTTAAACAACAAGCTGTACTGATTTTAAATCTGAGTGCGTACCGGAAGTCTTAAATACAGTAAGTTGCTGTGGATACAGCAACTCGATGTGCAATGTATACTTAAAATAATCACAATTTAATAAAACAAGTAAGGCAGAAGGTAAATAACACAATATTTAAAGTGGTTCGAGGTAAACCCCTCTACGTCCACTGGTCCTCCACACAGGAGTAAAAGGTTTATTATAATTACTGCGTACACAACTACGTAATTATAATAACATACAATCAATATATCGTTCACACAGATTGATGTAAAGATCTTAGCTTCAACCGTTCACACAGATTGGTTTGAGCTAACACTTGACTGGCTTTTTCACACACAGTTCTGAAGCTTCGTCTTCTTCGATGCAATTCCTTCACACACAGTTCTGGAGTAGCAACGATTACTCAGTCCACACAGGGCTGATCTGGGTTTGTTCAAGGTTTAGAACAAGATATGAACAACATTTTGACTTTCTGAGCTTTCAGCTGATGATGTGTTGTTCACTATTTGAGCACTGTATATCTCTTAGATCTGAGTTGCAGTAAGCTTCTGGAGATATGTTTTGCTCTGATGTATATAATAATAGCTTTTTCACTTAGTAACTGATCTTCAATGCCTTGATGAGATATATATAGTCTTCTGAAAAATATATTCATTGAGATAAATCCGTTGAGCAAGATTCCGTTCCAGCGGGATGAAAAGCACGATCCAGATTTTGTGGGATTTGAAGATCTGTTGACTTACAGTATTTAAATACTTTATCCTTTAGTATTTAAATACTTCTTTATCAACGGGACTTGACTTCTAGCGGGAACTGAAGATTCCTTCTTTGTCCTGTTGAGAGCTGTATGGAAGATCACTATATTGACAATTCGAGATAGCTTCCATACTTGGTCTTTATAAGACTTCTTTGCTGTGCTGATAAGTTCCACTGTATGCTGGATCTATAACAAGTTTTCGATACAGGTTGACACTTCATCTTTTCGATACAGTTTCCTTACTGTATTCTGGATTGGATTATTGTCAAAACATCTTAACACAACATCTCGATACAGTTTCCTTACTGTTTTGATACCGGGCATTGTTATCCTGACAATTTCGATATAGGGTATTTGTTATCCCAACAATTTCCCCCTTTTTGACAATTTGCCAAGACTTCAAATCTTTCAAGTCTTCTTGATGATGCCAAAACCTTTTTCATGAAGCGAATAACCTTCTTGATAACTTCGGGCAGATAACTTGGTCTTCTGTCGAATGATCTGGCTTTCAGCAACTTAGTCTATTTCTATGAACTGCTCGCAGGCGAGTTCGATACAGCTAAGAGTTTTTACAACTTAAGCTTATGATTGGCGCGCATGCACAATCTTACAATGCATACAACTGAATCTATGAACTGTTCGCAGACAAGTTCGTACAACTTAATTTTCAAACAAGTTTCTATACTTGTGATTGTTATCCCAACAATTTAAGTTATGTAATCATATATTAACACAGTAGATTATGAGTTGTAATCTTTCAAGACAAACAAACATTTTTATTGATAAAAAATAGAGTACAAGGTTACTGTTTTGAAAGGAAAAATTACAAACAAAAATAATACACTAAGGATTTCAGCTCCTATAGTCAGCATGTCTCCATGGCCTTTTCTCTGGATCATTCTCGGTTCCACGCCACCAGTGCTGTAGGGAATCATTGCCTCGATTTTGATAGATTGCTCTACCATCGTATGATCTGTCAAAGGCAAGAATCCAGTCTTCTGGATGGGTGATCCGATCTCCTCTTCTATGCTTGGATTTCATTTCCTGTTGGAGAGGGAGCTTTCCTACTTCTAACATCTTCGAAAATATGTCTGCAGCCTCCGCTAATGTTTTATAACTTTTGAAGATGGGGGATTCCCTGACGAGTTTGACAAAATATCTCATCAGTCCATTTTTCCTCCATTGCTTCACTTCTTCGGCAGTAGGATGGCGGTTGGTTGGCAGACAAGTTTCAGAAGGTCTTTGGATTAATCTTTGCCAGGGGACATTTGGATCATGAAACTCAGGTTGGGAACTTGAAATCTTGAAACTTTGAGAGGGAGGATCTAGTTTGTTCAATTCAGCTGTGATGGTGTCTTGAGCGGCATTAAATTCCCTTTCGTGCTGGAGCCTTGTTCTCCTTGCTGCTTCTCTCGCTTCTTCCCCCTTTTTGGCGTCATCAAGACGTCCTAGGATCTCCAGTGTGGCATCCTATTTCGTCTCAATGTTTGTCATTCTTTCGACAATGGTGGAGAGCACCTGCGACATATCTTTGATACTTTTGTCGTGGGCTCGAAGATGAGAGGTAGTTTCGATCATGGCTGCTGCGGTCTTGGCCTCAGATATGCGAGTTTTGGATGCCTCTTCTCTCGGGAGTTGCTCTTGTTTTTCTTGCATGATCTTCAGGGCTTGCTTGAAGACTTCTGGCAATAAAGTGAAGGCTTCTACTACTCGAGAGACTTCATGCTGTAATGTAATCATCTCTTCGACAGTAGATGTGTGCATCCAGTTTAGAGCTTTTTCAACTGAATACAAGGCATTAACTGCATCCTGGATAAAGACGGTTTGAAGGCCAAGAGCACGCAGTCGCTCTTTCCTAGCAGCAGTGCTGGGAGAATCCGGCTTGTCAAAATCTTCGGCTCCATTCAACCTCCTCAAATTCACGATAGGGCGTGAATTGAGTTGGATATCCTCAGGTGTAGTACCGTCGTCGGATTCCATGGTTGGTGGGGCGGGAGCAGCTGTTGCGGGTTCGGTGGCAGGAGGTGTGGTATCTTCCTGTTGCGAAGAGGTGTCTGTAGACATGGGTACAAGAGGGACTGATTCCTCCTGTTGTCTCTCAGCTTCTGCCTGTTCTGACAGAGGGACTGATTCCTCTTGCTGGACGGCGCGCGAAACTTCTTCTTCTTCTGCGGAAGTAGGCTCGGGTTCCTGTTCCGAAACAATTTCTTCTTCCTCGATTTGAGGGACTGATTCCTCATCGTCAGGAATATTTTCTTGCTGTGGCGAAGGGGGCTCACTCCGGCTTGATGGCTCTTCGTCATCCTTGGCTTGATTCTGTAGCAAAATTCGTGCAAGTACACGTATGGCAAGCAGAAATTCTTCTTGTGACAGGTGGTTTGAACCACTTCAACCGTAGCTGAGCCTGTGAACATGCCATAGTATTTTGTCAACAGCTCTTGAGACCCAAAAGTCTCAAGGTCTTCCATGGTGAGGCCATCAGCGGGCAGCCTGTATATTTTCTGGTGAAGATCTCGATCGATGTAGATCTCCACTCCTTGAATAACAGCAGTGATGTCAGCAACGTGGCCTCCATGAGCCAGCGACAGAAAGAGAACGGCGGCATTGAGGTAAAAGTCCTCAACTAAGTGAACATCGTATTTCTCAGCGGTGTGGCTTCCAAGGCGGTAGAGGCCTTGCTGACGTATCCTGGTGATGATGAACTCCATGGGATCGGCGTTATTTGTTTCAGTGAGAATTCGTTCAATGATGACAGATCTGGAGAAGATCCGTCCATCAATGATGTTCGAGGCTTTCTTGAGGGCGGTGGCAGAGGTCTGAGTATTCGCCATTGATAAATCTCAAGAAAAGATTGAAAGAGATTAAGACAGATTTACAGTAAAACGCAAAGAAAACTTGTAGGCTGATTTTTGCTTGAGTGCTCTAAGAATATCCAGAAGGCGTAAAGAGTCTCAAATGGCAGTATCAGTCCTGTTATAGTAGGAGGCGAAGAAGGGTTTCTCAGAGAACAAATGGTCAGATTTAAGGGATGGGAACCGATTTTTGAAATGAACGGTCAGGATGGACTGAGTGTAACTGGTACACTTATCCATTAAAATGTTAAAATATGAGCGGGTCCCACTTCTGACATTTGTTGTTACCCTTAATGCCTGAGACGGCGGTATTAAACATTAAACAATTTAAAAACATCGCGGCTTTTGAGATTTGATTGTCTAGATGTCGTGTAAGGCATTTAATGTAAATGAGGTTTGACATGAAAACAGGGCACGTGGACAAAAATTATTTTAAAAAGAAATGATATAATATAATATATATATATATACTGAATCGAAATCCTATAGTATGTGCTGTATCCGCGACGATACATCGTTCCCCCTTAAAAGGTACATATAGGTTTTAATTCCATACAACAACTTTTTGATTAATGCTGTATTCATAGGTCATACTGTATTCCCCCTTAATTATTGCACACATCAGCTATAGGATGATACATATATCTTTGTTCCCTACAGTGCTGTATTGAAGGCTCTCAGTGTACATATAATTAATGGTGGATACTGTATTCTTGGGTCTTACAGCATTCCCCCTCAATTATTGAGTAAAAATAGTAAATTACTTATAGGGAGTCGGGCTGTAGCATTCCCAATTCTTGTCTAAGCATGTTGAATCTTGCTGTGTCGAGAGGCTTGGTGAAGATGTCGGCCAACTGAATATCTGTATGAACCTTTTCGAGCCGAACATCTTTGTTCTCGACATGATTCCTTATGAAATGATGCTTCATGTTGATATGCTTAGTGCGCGAGTGCAGGACAGGGTTGTGCGTGATTGCAATTGCACTCGTGCTATCACACATGATCGGGGTCTCTCTGGCTTCAATCCCATAATCTGACAACTGCTGCTGCATCCAAAGGATCTGCATACAGCAACTACCAGCAGCATAGTATTCTGATTCAGCCGTGGAAAGTGAGTTTGCCAATTGCTTCTTACTGAACCAAGAAACCAGTCTAGGTCCAAGAAAGTGATAAGTTCCACTTGTACTCTTCCTATATAGCTTGCAGCCTCCGAGATCCGAGTCGCTGTATCCAAGTAAATCGAATCCGCCTTCTTTAGGATATCACAGTCCTACATCGACTGTTCCTTTAATATACTTCAGGATTCGTTTAGCTGTATTGAAGTGTGATTCCTTAGGTGCTACTTGATATCTCGCACACACTCCAAAAACAAACTAGATATCGGGCCTGCTAGCCGTTAGGTACAGGAGCGAGCCAATAAGCTTCTTGTAGAGTGATTGGTCAACCGGATTTCCGGCTTCATCAGCAGTAATCTGCACGGAAGTGCTCATGGGGGTTGACGATGATTTGGAAGTGTTCATTCCAAATTTGTTGAGAAGCTCCTTGCTGTATTTTTCCTGGTTGATGAAGATGCCTGTAGGCAACTGCTTTACCTGCAAACCTAGGAAATAACTGAGTTCTCACATCATACTCATTTCAAATTTGCTTTGCATGAGATGAGAGAACCTTTGACATAAAGCAAGGTTAGTTGAACAAAAAATTATATCATCTACATAGATTTGTACCATCAGAAGGTCATCGCCTTCCTGTATTTTGAACAAGGTCTTGTCCACAACACCTTTTTCAAATCCATTATCGGTTAGATACTGGGACAGGGTTTCATACCAGGCTCTAGGGGCTTGCTTAAGTCCATACAGTGCCTTCCTTAGCCTGTATACTAAGTCGATGCCGTCTGTGTTGGCAAACCCTCGTGGTTGTTCAACATAAAATTCTTCGGCAAGGTCTCCATTCACGAATGCACTCTTGACGTCCATTTGGTATACAATGAAGCTCTTATGGGCGGCAAAGGCTAAGAATATCCTAATGGCTTCTAGTCTGGCTACAGGGGCAAACGTTTCATCATAGTCTATGCCTTCTTCCTGACTATAGCCTTGTGCGACTAGTCTTGATTTATTCCTTATAATAAGTCCATTTCGATCCATCTTGTTTCGCAATACCCATTTGGTTCCTATAACTGATTGATGCGTAGGTCTGGGTACAAGATACCATACATTGTTTCTTTCGAAACTGTTAAGCTCTTCTTCCATAGATGTTATCCAATGAGAATTATTAAGAGCGTCTATGGTCAATAGTGCACAGGTTGAGTCTTCTAAGCTCGGATTGAGATTTCCATTCAAGGAATGGTGATATCTCAGTATCTAGTTCTTCTTGTGCACAAAGTACATTTCCTTGTGTACTCTGTATTCTCCTACGAGTAGAAACACCAGCATCTATGTTTCCAATGATCAACTCTTGCGGGTGATCTCTTAACCATCTTCGTTCGGGTTATAATTCAGGGTCCCGTACTGTATCGAGAGTTTCTGTAGATACAGCTTCATCTTCTACAGCGTCGGCTTCATCTACGTCGATTCTTACAGCTGCGGGGTTGATTTCTAGGTCAACAACAGGTTCTATGGGAGTTGGTGGATCTAAGATGGAGAGTTGTTGGATGTTCTGAGTAACATCTTCTATTCCTGTAGGGTCATGGTGAGGTTCGTCGAACACTACATGAACTGATTCCTCGATCGTCAGCTTCCTTTTATTAAAGATCCTGTAAGCTTTGCTGACGGAGGAGTATTCGACAAATATTCCTTCATCTGATTTCTCATCAAAGGTTCTAAGTTGATCCTTCCCATTATTCAACACATAGCACCTGCATCCAAAAATGTGAAAATACGAAACTAATGGAGTTTTGTTGTTCCATACCTCGTATGCTGTTTTGTTGTGGTGCTTGTTGACGATACACCGGTTATGAGTGTAGCATGCTGTATTGGTTGCTTCACCCCAGAAACGCTGTGGCAACTTGCTTGCGGCAATCATTGTTCTTGTTGCTTCTTTCAACGTCATGTTCTTTCGCTCGGCAACACTATTTTGTTGAGGTGTATGAGCAGCTGAGTACTCGTGTTGTATCCCATTTTCCAAACAATATTGTTCTATAAAGCGGTTAGTAAATTCTGTACCTCTGTCGGAACGAATGGACACGATACTCAATGCTTTTTCATTTTGAAGCTTTCTTAGGAGCTCGGGCAGCTTTGATGTTGTTTCCTTCTTCTTACTTAGGAAAATTGTCCAAGCACACTTGGAGTAATCATCAACAACAACAAGACAGTATTTCTTACCTCCCAAACTTACCGGGTCTACAGGACCATAGAGATCCATATGTAGCATCTCCAACACTCTTTGGGTTGAAAGGTAGGATTTGTTCTTCAGGGTTGACTTGATTTGCTTGCCTTTCTGACAAGGTCCGCAGATGCTGTCCTTTTTGAATGGCACGTTTGGCAATCCTCTTACCATTCCCTATCTTGAGAGCTTGTTGATCGTCTTGAAGTTGACATGAGACATCCTCTTGTGCCATAACCAGCTTAGATCTGCAGTGCCTTTGGCAACGAAGCAAGGAATTGAGGAGCTCATAGGCTTCCAGTCAGCAATATACATGTTACCTGATCTACTTCCTGTAAGCACAACTTCTTTAGTCTGGATGTTCTTGACTCTACAGCGATCTATATAGAATTTCACCGAGAACTGTTTATCACAGAACTGTCTAATACTAAGTAGATTGTACTGTAAGCCTTCAACATATGCAACATCGGTGACTTTGAATTTTCCGACAAGTAGGTTTCCTTTCCCTCTTGTTCTTCCATTAGATTTATCACCGAAATGAACTTTTGGACCGCGACCTTCTACAAAATCTGATAACTTGCTTCTATCTCCGGTCATGTGATGAGAGCGTCCACTATCAAAGTACCAGGTGTCCTCCTCTAGGATGTCCTGTATGCAAAGAGATTAAGTAGATTTAGGTCCCCTTTGATTTTTGGGTCCATGAATGTTAGTTCCTTTAGGTACCCAAAGTTTCCTGACAGCAATCGGTTTACTGTAGGTCACATTCGGTACAGTGTTGCGATATCTACGTGGGGCATATCCGTAGTCGCTATAACCATGATAATTATTATGCATGTAAAATTCAGGGTTATTATTATTAGTCCAGTACGAGTGCTATCTTGGAGGTGGAGCCATTTTCTTTGGCCTAACAGCTTGCCTTCTGGGTCTCCAGTTGGATTCCCAACACTGTTGTTGACACTGTGCGGACACCTGCTGTCTCGAGGAATAATGGGGCTCCTATATCCAATACCTAGGCGTGCTGTACTGATAGTACTGCCGTGCGGGCCTTTGATATTTGGATACAGCCTTCCTTCTGAACGGCTGTTGGCGCTGTTGATATGCTCGGGGAGCATTCTGTTGAGTGCGCCTTTCAGGTTTCAATGGCTGGTGATTCCGCTGTCTGGAATATGATTGCGGTGGCGGAATGGCAGCCTTTGCTGTTCGCTGTGCAACAGGTTCCTTCACAGGACTCGAAGTTTCTTTCTTTCTCGTTTTTCGAGAGTTTTAACTTTGTCTTGAAGTAGAACCAAATCATTTGTCTTGCTCTCATTGTGAGTTTTAACCTCACTTAGTTCATGAGCAAGTTGATGATTGCTCTCCATGAGTTTTTCATAATCGACTTTGCTGGTTTCACAATCAATAGACATATTTTCATAATTTATTTTCAGCAAGTCATTTTCATCTTTCAGCTCTAGGTTAGACAATTGGAGCTATATATTCTCATTTTTCAATGCTTCATGGGCCTTTTGATTATTTTTAAACTCATTCATCATGTTTTCAAAAGTATGAGATGCATTTAATGGAATAGCCGAGGTTGAGCTTACCTCATCATCGCTATCTTCACCTTCCGGAATGTCCTTGGCCATAAAGCACATATATGCTTTATCATCGAACTCATCGTCAGATGAATCACTTTCAGTGACCACCTGAAGACATTCTTCGGATTTGGATGGTGTGGGGGAGGCTTCTGATTCTCCAATCAGGGCCTTGAGCTTGTTTTTCCAAGCACGTCTTCTTTCATCTCTCTCTCTTGTTGCTCTGCCTCCGGCAACCTTTGAACTTTGGGATGAGGACATTTATTTGCATAATGTCCTGGTTTCCTGCAATTATAGCACAGGTTAGCATCACCGGATGAAGTTTTGATACTTACCTTGTGGACAGGTTTGGGCCTGTAGGGAGTCTTTCCAGACTGCTTGATGAACTTCTTGAACTTATGCATGAGAAGCGCCATTTCATCTTGACACAGGATGTCATCGTCACTGTCAGCATTCTTGTGACTAGGATTCGATGAGCTGGGCATGCTGTGCCGACGATTCGATACAGCGGCTAGTGCTGTAACCTTTGAAGGAGATTCTTCAGCTTTCTCTCTTCTGTCAATATCATACTCAAAAGCTTTGAGGTCAGAGAAGAGATCAAAATTAGATATTTCATTTAAATTACATAACACACCCATAGCTGTGGTCTTAATGTCCCATCGGACAGGGAGAGATCTGAAAATTTTTAAATTCTTTTCCTTTTGGGTATAAATTTTGCCCAAAGCTTCAAGTTCACCAACAATACCAGTGAATCTGAGGCCAAGTTCCTTAAGTGTCTCAGTTGGTTTCATTTCAAAGGATTCATATTGCTGAGTCAGTTTTGAAATTTTGTTTTCTTTTGAGAGCTCAGTTCCTTCACAAATCAACTTGAGTTTATCCCAGATTTCCTTGGCTGTTTTACAGCTCTTTACCTTTGAGAACGTGCATTTGTCAAGAGTGACAAATAACGCGTTCTTAGCCAAATTGTCTAGATTGGCGCGCTTTCTTTCATTTGTGGTCCATTGTGCATGCTCCTTCTCGAGCATCTCAGCATGGGCTTGGCCTTCAATCCTTGCGGCCGTGTTTACCTCCATGATCTTAATGGGGCCATCCTGTATAACAAAAAATATTTCTTCGTGCATTGCTGCAAGATGAGCCTCCATCCTGATTCTCCAATCATCAAATTCATTAATAGAGAACATAGGCACTTTGTTGATCATAGATGTATCCATGTGAGAATAAGGAATGAAAAAGACTGTTTTAAAAATAAGTGATTTGGATCTGATTCGGTTAAAAATACGACTGATTCTTTTTGGAATCAACCGCTCTGATACCACTTGTTGGCCACTAAGTATACCGGATACAGCTTGGAAAGTGTTTTAAACAACAAGCTGTACGGATTTTAAATCTGAGTGCGTAGCGGAAATCTTAAATACAGTAAGTTGCTGTGGATACAACAACTCGATGTGCAGTGTATACTTAAAATAATCACAGTTTAATAAAACAAGTAAGGCAGAAGGTAAATAACACAATATTTAAAGTGGTTCGAGGTAAACCCCTCTACGTCCACTGGTCCTCCACATAGGAGTAAAAGGTTTATTATAATTACTGCGTACACAACTACGTAATTATAACAACATACAATCAATATATCGTTCACACAGATTGATATACAGATCTTAGCTTCAACCGTTCACACAGATTGGTTTGAGCTAACACTTGACTGGCTTCTTCACACACAATTCTGAAGCTTCATCTTCTTCGATGCAATTCCTTCACACACAGTTCTGGAGTAGCAACGATTACTCAGTCCACACAGGGCTGATCTGGGTTTCTTCAAGGTTTAGAACAATATATGAACAACAACTTTGACTTTCTGAGCTTCTAGATGATGATGTGTTGTTCACTGTTTGAGCACTATATATCTCTTAGATCTGAGTTGCAGTAAGCTTCTGGAGATATGTTTTGCTCTAATGTATATAATAATAGCTTTGTCAATTAGTAACTGATCTTCAACGCCTTGATGAGATATATATAGTCTTCTGAAAAATATATCCGTTGAGATAAATACGTTGAGCAAGATTCCGTTACAACGGGATGAAAAACACGATCCGGATTTTGCGGGATTTGAAGATCTGTTGACTTACAGTATTTAAATACTTTATCCTTTAGTATTTAAAAACTTCTTTATCAGCGGCACTTGACTTCTAGCAGGAACTGAAGATTCCTTCTTTGTCCTGTTGAGAGCTGTATGGAAGATCATTGTATTGACAATTCGAGAAAGATTACATACTTGGTCTTTATAAGACTTCTTTGTTGTGCTGATAAGTTCCACTGTATGCTGGATCTATAACAGGTTTTCGATATAGGTTGACACTTCAGCTTTTCGATACAGTTTCCTTACTGTATTTTGGATTGGATTATTCTCAAAACATCTTAACACAACATCTCGATACAATTTCCTTACTGTTTCGATACCGGGCATTGTTATCCTGACAATTTCGATATAGGGTATTTGTAATCCCAACACAAAATATCATCAATACGGGGTAGAGGATATTTATTCTTGATCCTCACCCTGTTCAAATCCCGATAATCAATACACAAACAAAATGAACCGTCATTCTTCTTGATAAATAACACTGGTGCTCCCCACGGGGACGCACTCGATTGGATATAACCTTTCTTGGTCAAATCCTCTAATTGATTCTTCAGTTCCTACATTTCGGTCGGGGCCATCCGATACTATGCCTTCAAATATTGGAGACGTACCAGGCTCCAACTCAATCGTGAATTCCACATCTCTCTGTGGAGGTAAACCAGGTAACTCATCTGGAAAGACATCGGAATATTCTCTTACTACAGGAATATCCGTCAACATTATTGATGGTTTCTCGGTCTTGGTCATATAGCACCAATAACCGACACACCCCTGATTGAGTAATTTCACTGCTTTTATCAAGTTGATGACTCTCCCGGAACAGCTGGGATTACCTCCCTGAAATACACATTCGACCCCATCATCTGAAATGGTAGTGACCATACACTTACGGACACTAATGACGGCATCGTGACGATCCATCCAATCAATACCTAAGATGACGTCATCTCTCGGTAAATCTACCACGATTAGGTTTGCTAACCAATCATGACCATGAAGCTGAATCGGACAATCCTTAATCTCATGATTCCCGATAATTCTTCTACCATCAGGTAAACCAATGACATAAGGCTCACAACTAGTAGCACTACCCAGACGTAGTCTACTCAAACATGACTCGTAAATGAATGAATATGATGCACCAGTATCAAAAAGGGTATACACAGGTTGATATAGAATTTCGAGTGTACCTGAGATCATTCGGGCCTCCGGATCATCTGTCTTCTTCATCTCATAAATTCAGGGCTTGCCGGCCCCTGAACCGGATGCTCCCGTCTGATAGCTTTTGGCTCCGCCTTTATTTGCTCCTGTCATCTTGAACGACGCGTACTGAGTGGCATGATTCTGCACCGCTGACTGTCTTGGGGCCTGAGATGACACCGGAGTAGGTTTAGAGTCTCTTCGGCAAAAACGGGCCTTATGCCCCGCAATTCCACAGTTATGGCATGTGATAGTCTGCCTCGGACACTTGGTGCTGAAATGACCCTGTTCTTCACAGTTGAAACAGGTGATGGCTGAACTGGCCGCTCGTGACTGAGATTCTGCGGGTCTAGGCGCCATAAGAGGTCGCTCAGAAAAAGTAGAGCCGCACGAGACTTCTTGAAAGTTGCGTGACTACCTTCAGACTGATTAAGATTCTTTGACTTCTTGCTAGCAGATGAAGGTTGCTGCTTAGCAATCTCCTTAGCAGTAAGCTCATAAGTAAGAGCTTTATCGATGAATTCGGCGAGGGTGGTGCAATTGTGATTAAGCAACTGCATCCGCATACGAGGCTTCAACCTCTTGCTGAAATACTTGATCTTGTCCGCCTCAGAGTGAATAATAGACGAGGCGAAAGGAAGTAGCTCCTGAAATTTCTCGGCGATGGCGAGAACATCATCGTCCGCTGAGAGGTCGAGAGTGAGTAATTCTGATAACTTGGCCTCTCTGAGTGGGGCCGGATAATACCTCTCCATCATGAGAGTCTTGAATTAATCCCAAGTACAAGATCCGTCGGTGGGCTTCAACGATAACCACCATGAATGAGCACTGTTACCCAGATAGTAAGCCATGACTGAAACTTTGTGCTCTTCGGGACACTCCACCATAGCAAACAACTTCTCGAAATGCTCAAGCCAGTGAACAATATCCGCCGGCTCAGACGATCCCTCAAAGGTAGGTGGTCTTTGGCGAGAGATGTCGCCAATAATACTGCTCACACCCCTCTCCTGCCCCTGAGGTGGCAGCGGAGGATCCTGTTGGTTCTGAGTAGCTGAGTTCTGCATCGTCTCCATGAGGTGTGCCATTTGAGTCATCTGGGCCATCATGCCCTGCATAAAAGCGAGTGGATCAACCCGAACACCTTCTGATTGAGCTGTGTCCCGGGTACGACTCCCTGACAGTGAATGATCATTTCTGGGTGAATGAGTGGCAGCGTCGCTGCTCGATGAATTAGCATTATTCCTCGTATTCGCGCTGTTGTGTCACGATTTATTCATCCCGACAGGCGATCGACTATAAGGCCGAGCGACCAAGTCAACATCAGTCAAACTATGGCTAGCTCGCCAAATCAAAGATATCAGACCCCCATCAGTTACCCAGCGATCGACCCCCAAGGCGATCGCCCTTTGGCACCGGCGATCTACTCTACTAAACCGGCTAAGGGCAATCGACTGCGCCCGGCGAAGACGATCGCCGTCAAAACCATCAAGGACTGGATCTCGTGAAAGCACCCACGTGCGAGATCCACCAAAGCGGCGCGAGATCTTCGCGGCGAGATAAGATCTTTCTTGTGAGACAAGACATTTGACCACATCCTGTCACCTACCTCACCTACCAGCATGCGCGCCGAAAGTTTTCAGTGGGACCACCCGCGACAGCAACTCAGGACGCGTGTAAGCTCCCCATTGGACCGCACAGTTGACTGCCAGCAACTCCTGCAGACTTTGAGGGGACAGGCCCATGTGCTAAAAGACGATCGCCCGATTATTATAATGCAGAAAAGGCGATCGCCCGGCGTATCCAAGCTCTATAAATAGAGAACCTCCTCCTACAGGAAAAAGGTTCCGACTTCGCACAACTTACGGTTCGGAATTGACTCAACCTACGGTTCCCAGTTCACTGAATATACGGTTCGGAATTCATTTGACTTACGTCCGAAATACATTCCACCAAAAGTTCACATTCTCTCACATTCCGATACACCCACGGAAATACTGAAGAACACACATATCATCAAGCTCCCGGCTATCTCACTGGAATCCATCTCAGGACTTCTCTCTCCAAATCTCTCGTCCAGAAGACGATCGGTAGAAGCGGCAAGTCTCCACTAGACAGATTCCAAGGGATTCATAAGCCCAGAAGCCCAAACATCCAGCTAAATACTCGCCGTGACAGGCGGTCGATCTCTCACCGCCGCGACTGTTCATCACCTTTGTTACAAGAACTCACAGAGCATCAAATCTGGTTCTTCCGGCAATCTACACGCTCACTAGCTAAGATAACAAGAAACTTTACACTCATTGTAATTGTATTCTTACATTAGTACTTGTATCCCCGAATATCGGTATTAATAATATCTCGCGAGAGCATTCAAGCCCGGGACTAACAACCCCGGCAAATCTTGTGTTATTTATCTTTCTTACGGAAGTGCTCTTGCATTTGTTTGCTATCCCATCCATTCCAAAGAATATCTATCTCGGATAATATTTTGGGTAGCAACAATTGGCGCTAGAAGAAGGGCATCTAACCCTCAAACTTTTATTTCTACCGTCCCGAAGAACACTCACTGTTCTCGGGCATATACTTGAAGTGACACTCATGCGCTTCAAAGAAAACCTTGAGAATCATGACATCCGCCGGTACATGAAGCAAGTCGCTCTCCGAACCGCCGGACACCATATCCGGCTCAATCGAACCCGGCCCGACGACAGGTGAAGCCGCGGCAACGCGAGACTCTCGATCCCGCATCCGAGAGATGGCCCCAACCTCTCACTCGATCAATTCCAAACCGAGGAACAGATCGAGGAGGCTATGGCCATCCTGGAGGAGCGACGGAGAGCATGCGCGCCACCCGCGATAACTCCCTCGATCATCCGCCGCATGGGAAAACGGAAATTCAATGGGCGACTGAACGAGCGATCGTCAAAAAGCCCCAATTCGCGAGGAAAGGCTCTCGCACGACCGGACGGATCCATATTCGATCGCTTGGGACGCGACCCATCCCGGCGACCGGGACACTCTGTTTCCAACCTTGAAAATACGGAATCCGAATCCGTCACCAGGAGTTCGGCCTACTCACCTCACAGCCGAACGCATGTCAGCCATCTGACTCCCGCCCCGATCGCCAGGGACTCAGTACTCAATCGCCTCGGCTCCCGCTCCGATCGCCGAGCCGCTAACAGTCAGGCCACGGCGATGGTCGCCATGCAACGTCAGCTCGACGAGATGAGAGCACTCTTGGACACTGGGGCAAGCACCAGCAAGAAGATCGCCGGGCCGACCGAGCCACTCGCGGTCCACATCGAGCTTGTCCCCATACAACCAACGATCGCTCCTCCTAAAACACCTCTGTATAAGGGGAGATCGGACCCAGAAACCCACCTGAGTAAATTCCGAATTTACATGGTAGGTGTGGGGCATCGATGCAACCAAGTGCCGGATCTTCCGTGACATTGGGCGAGCTGGCCCATAAGTGGTACGTCTCACTAACACCACGATCGGTCACCTCTTTTAAGAAATCGCGGATGACTTCACGTCATACTTCGCCCGGCAAGGTCGCCAGAGACGAGAAGGCCCCAGCATGATAAAAATCAAGCGGGGAAGGACGAAATCGACGCAGATTACATCGACCGGGTAGACGAAATCATCCTCACCGCGAACCCGTCGGTGATGAGCTCGCTCTCTATTCGGTCATGGGGGATTCCACGGTCACTCTCCCATGTTCGGACATCTCTCCAATGATATTCCCCAACTTACACGATCTTCGCGCTAAAGCCGCCAACTTCTGGCCGTGCAAAGGCTACTTACCCTCCGCTTAGACGAGAAACGCCACCTCTTGCCCGGAAGATAGCGATCGCCAAAGCAAAGAAGGCGATCGCCAAGACACCGGAGATCTCAAGGCTTTCGAGGACATGGAAGCCCATCTCCTCCATACGTTCAATGAACTCCGGCACATATTTTCTATGCCATCAAGGGGCACGAAGAGCTCAAAAAGCCAAAGGCGATAAGGGACCACGGTCACTGGACAACAATCAATATTGTGCCTACCACAAGAGTCCGGCCACGGCACCAACAATTGCGCGACCTCCTCAAACAGCTCTGAGACTGCTCGAGGAGGGCAAGTTGGACGACTTATTGGTTTAGCGAAGCCCCCGCCTATCTCTATAGACGATCGTCCGAGTCGACGCATAAGCAGTGGGAAGCTCATACGAGCCGACCCCTGGATCAACCTCGGCGACCGTCTCTATATGCTTCAATCAAGAGAAGGAGACCACGGAAGTCATCTCGATCTCCCTCCTTATTTAAGAAACTGGAGGACTCGATCGCCATCTGCAGTTCACCGTCTAACACGATGGACTAAGGCACGAGATCGCCTCCCCCGCACAACGTACACCGTCGAAGGTCGGCATCTACATGACGATCCAAGGTGGAAGAGTGCAGCCATGGTCGTGGTGGTCGATAATTCCGACTGCTTAGGCCATTCAAGGTCCCTTTAGGCCAAGATCGCCCGCCCTTCGTTTAAATACGAGGCCGGCGTAGTCTGAGGGCCCTCCAAAACAAATCAGTGGACACGATCGCTCGCCCTCAAAGGTTCATCATCTGACATGGTGAACCCGGACAATGCGACGTGCCACAACCCCGTCTCAACGTACACCGTCGAGGTCGGCCATCTCCATGGCTGGCCGAGGTGGAAGCAGAGCTAACAAGCCGCGGGCGTGGAGTTGATTCATCCGACGCTGCCCCGCGCAAGGACTCCTCTAGACCAAGACCGCACGCCTTTCGTTTAAATACGAGGCGAGGCGCAGCCTAACGGAGGACCCTCATAATAAAGTGAGTCACGAGACACTCAATGTCTTCGCGCATCTAGACATGATCAAGGAGTCGGCCCATTGAACTCCGCGATCGTGCACGGTTCCTCAAGATGGACAACCGTCCCCGAGGATTCGACAAAGTTAAAGACCGCTCACTCAAGGAATTATTTTCATCCCCTTACTTCCACTAAGTGAATAAAAACAAGGGGCAAGAAGAGTGCGGACTACCTACACGACGATCGTCGCTATTCAACCACATACGGAGATCGTCATTTTTTCAGATGTAATGCAGCGATCGAACTTGTTGAAAAAAGTTGTCTTATGAGTTTATCAATTCATTTGGAACTACCCTCGCAACGATCTCTCCTCACGCATTTGTACAAAGTCAAACAAAGACTCAAAAATAACCATTCATTCAAGTGATAAGTCAGAAATCCAAATGCTCATTTTATTACTTGAAAAATAGAGTACACGGTCGCCCGAAGGCCTAAGTACTACAAAAAGAAAGCTACAAACTACAAAGAAAGTAAGCTAAAAAGAGTAAAAAAAGGAAGCGCCTCAGGCCCCTGCCGGGCCTTCGCCATCAGCATTCGGCGCGGTCCCCTCATCTTCCGGAGCATCGGGATGAGCAAGACTGTCTGGAGACGGATACCAGCTCAAATCCACGCCGATGTCCGCCAGGTCCAAGATCGGCAAGGAGAAAGCCGAATGGAGAGGATGCTCCAATGCATATGACTTGAACTTCTCAGCTAGAGGACCGACCTCCAAGCCTCCCTTCTTAGCCGCTCGGATCGAGTCGGCGAACGCCAAGTAATAGGCGAACTCGCTGACATACTCCAAATTTTGGAAGGGATCGGCCTTGGTCGCCTCAACCTCTCCTCTCAGCTCGGCCATCGCCTGTTGCGATCCACAGGCTCGGCCTCCCTCGCAGCAACCTTCTCTTTCGCCTCACTTGACTCGGCTCAGTGGGCGATCGTCACCTTCGCGATCGGCCTCCTCCTCAAGAACATTCCTCGCCTGGACGGCACTCTGCATCGGTCCCGAAATCAGTCGACCGCCATTCGGAATTTCTCGGTCTCCTTCTTCTCGGCTCAAGCTCGTGGCTCGCCCGCAGCCGCCTCCAAGGAGTCCTTCTCCATCGCCACGATCTTGTCGGCAAACTCGGCGTTCTCTTTCCGAGCCGCCTCGAGATCCTCCCCAAGGCGAATAGTGGAGGGCCTCCTCAAACTCTGAGCACTGGAAGGCCATGGTCGCCGTCTCGAAGAGAAAGGGCGACAACAAGATGCATCGAACTCGGCGATCGGCCGCGAGTGATCGCATCCGAGATCGATTGTCCACGCCTTCGGCGGGGCGAGCGATCTTGCTAACATAGGGAGGAATATCACGGGAATGGCGAGGAGATCGGCTCGCCAGAAATCCACGACCATCGGTGGACAAGAAGGATCTGCGCGACGGATCTGCATCAAAACAACTAAGTTAGTACAACTCCTACGCAGATGCAATTGTCAACACGAAATGCTATCTACCTCTCGGCCTTCTCGGGATCCCGACCAAAAACGGCTTCCCTCGAGGAATCTCTGCATCCGCGATCGCCGTCTCCGCAGAAAAGCCGCAGAGGGCGCTCGCGCTCGGAGCAACGATGGTGATCGGAGGCGCGACGATCGGCACTTCATCGCCGGGCGAAACGGTTGCTTCGGCCTCGGCCTCTTGCGATTCGCCCAAGCCCCTCCTCCGGAATTTCCTCCTCGACCACGACTGCTCTACGCGAGCTCGGCTCCACACGAGGCTCCGCCTCCGAACTATAGGCAATGCGACGGTGGAACCCGAGTCGACCTCTTCGCGTGAAGACGGCCTAGGACTCCTGGGTTCGACATAGTGATCTCCGGAGGCTCAAAAGCGAGGGAAACGAACCTCTGCGATTAAAGACGATCGACTAACGGTCGGACATCATCCTTAAAATAAGGCGATCGCCTAGTAAGTGAAGATCGCAGACCACATACAGCACCGCGAGATGTCTCGGGAAGCGGAATAGTCGAGCCGACAACCGACTCTCCTTGTTGATCCGAGTGGCGTCTAGGTCGTCGTCCCGGCAAGCTCCTAATTCGCTCCCAAACAACGAGGAAGTCGAAGCGGCTCCTCGATCGCGGAATATGAAAGCCTGCAAAGCAATCAAATTAGATCAGTCAACGCATCAGCGAAGGAGAGTCTAAACCCTTCCGGATTCCTCTCCCGAAATTCGGTGGGGATCTCCAGTTCGCTGTGGGATTGTCGCTCGCGAAGCTCTCCACTTGCCGGCGACCCAGAACCACTTCGTCGATCGCCCGTATCTTATTCGAACTCCAAGAATCACCCGGCCAGATCGGCCTTGAATATGGTAACCGCCGACCAACCCTCTATGAGCCGTCAGTTTAAACAAATAGTTCATCTCCAACGGCGACGGGAGACGGTACAGGCGGTGACCGCCGAAAAGGGTGAGGGTGCAAATGATTTGGAGCCAGGCGTTCGGCGTCAGCTGAAGTGGCGCCACATTCCAAGCGGCCAGCAGATGGGAGACCGCAAAGGACAGAGGGAAGCGCAACCCGGCCTCCATAACGGCCTCACTCACTGCGACCATACCCATCGGAGGCTGGTCGGCTCGTTCATTCTCCGCGGGCGCAAACATGTCCACATCTGAAGGAACATGGAATTTTGTCCTCCAGACGGCCAGATCTCTCCTGGACGTCGAGCTCCGTATTTGGCCGAGCGACCACAACGATCGCTGCGCGGCACGATACTGCGACCGCTTGGGGAGCACATAGGGATAAGCGACCGAATATCCCCTGAAATCGAATCGCGGAGTAGGACCGGCCAATCTCTCCATTATTTCGAGAAAGGCCCTATAGGCGTCCAAAATCACTATGTTGCTCCCAGTAAGCCACGATCGCGGATCTCTCTCGATCTGCGATCGTCTCTCCTCGGCCACCGACTCCCTAGCAATATCGGCCTCATTGAACAAAGCCTCAACTTCAGTAGGTCGATTCCGCTCGAATTGCTTCACCGCCGTCTCGGTGGAAGACGGAAGAAGTTTCTCCTGGCGGCCGATGTCGGCGGCGTAACCAGTTCCCGCTCCAAACGATGATGAGGTTCCGCCATTTTCGAGTTAGAAAGGAAGAGAAGGATTTTTCTTACCCCAAAGTGAAATCGATCGACGATCGGCACTTAGATCTTGAAAATTCAAGGCGAGTCCTTCTTTCTCCAAAAGCACGCGTGAGTGAGGCTGCAGCCCAGCGCCCCTTTTATAAGAGAAGCGGGGACCCGTTTGCAATAAGAGAAAACCTCGGGGTCGAATCTCAAACGGCGCACCCGGTTGACCCCTCGAGACCCGCGTACGCGTCTTTTCGAGGACGCGTCAACCGAGGAGTCATTAAGGACCGTTGGCGTCCTCCAATAGAAGCCCGACACGTGCGAGAAGACTTTTCAACACCCATTGTTTTTCCCGCGCAGTTCAGCGGCCAACCAGGTCGTCCAAATCCAGAGTATATCAGCTCAAAGACGATCGCCAGTTCCATTAAACACGAAGTCGCTCGTCAATAGTTCAGCGATCGCCAAGAGAGCCACCTCACCCCACGTTTCCAACGTATGAGCGAGCTGGGGGGCAATTGTTGTGTCACGATTTATTCATCCCGACAGGCGATCGACTATAAGGCCGAGCGACCAAGTCAACATCAGTCAAACTATGGCTAGCTCGCCAAATCAAAGATATCAGACCCCATCGATTACCCAATGATCGACCCCAAGGCGATCGCCCTTTGCACCTGGCGATCTACTCTACTAAACCGGCTAAGGGCAATCGACTGCGCCCGGCGAAGACGATCGCCGTCAAAACCATCAAGGACGGATCTCGTGAAAGCACCCACGTGCGAGATCCACCAAAGCGGCGCGAGATCTTCGCCACGAGATAAGATCTTTTCTTTGGCAGACAAGACATTTGACCACACTGTCACCTACCTCACCTACCAAAGATGCGCGCCGAAAGTTGTCGGTGGGACCACCGCGGCGGCAACTCGGGGCAGCGTTTAAGCTCCCATTGGACCGCCTGATTGGCGCGGCAACTCCTGCAGACTTTGAGGGCGAGGCCCATGTGCTAAAAGACGATCGCCCGATTATTATAATGCGAAAAGGCGATCGCCCGGCGTATCCAAGCTCTATAAATAGAGAACCTCCTCCTACAGGAAAAAGGTTCCGACTTCGCACAACTTACGGTTCGGAATTGACTCAACCTACGGTTCCCAGTTCACTGAATATACGGTTCGAATTCATTTGACTTACGTCCGAAATACATTCCACCAAAAGTTCACATTCTCTCACATTCCGATACACCCACGGAAATCTTGAAGAACACACATATCATCAAGCTCCCGGCTATCTCACCGAATCCATCTCGTGACTTCTCTCTCCAAATCTCTCGTCCGTAAGACGATCGGCGAAGCGGCAAGTCTCCACTAGACAGATTCCAAGGGATTCATAAGCCCAGAAGCCCAAACATCCAGCTAAATACTCGCCGTGAGAGGCGGTCGATCTCTCACCGCCGCGACTGTTCATCACCTTTGTTACAAGAACTCACAGAGCATCAAATCTGGTTCTTCCGGAAATCTACACGCTCACTAGCTAAGATAACAAGAAACTTTACACTCATTGTAATTGTATTCTTACATTAGTACTTGTATCCCCGAATATCGGTATTAATAATATCTCGCGAGAGCATTCAAGCCCGGGACTAACAACCCCGGCAAATCTTGTGTTATTTATCTTTCTCACGGAAGTGCTCTTGCATTTGTTTGCTATCCCATCCATTCCAGCAATATCTATCTCCGGATAATATTTTGGGTAGCAACACGCGCGTGTATTCACACGAGCTCTCGGGTTTCGGCCCGCACCATGGCCTCTTCCCCCGCGTCCTCTGCCAGCTCTTTCCATACTGAAGTGGGAAAGTCACATGATAATTATATATCTCGCATGAATATCACATTATGATTACGTTATGAAATGATGAAAATGAGCATATGCGCTCAAACACAATGATTACATGAGTGATCAACTGAAGTGACGTGATTATCTGATGAAATTCTTGAAATGATTATCTTGAACAAATTAATAAGATTAATGATACGATCCTCAAGATCAACAACTGAACAGTGAAATGAACTGAGTGATTAATGAGTTAACATGATCGACATGATCACAAATGAAAATGATGAATGAGGATTGTTGACTGTTGAATGATGAATGAGTGATTCTTATTTCTAGAAACTATACCATGGCATCAGAAATCTTACTATTCTTTGGTCTGAGGGGCTAGGCTCTTGCACAGGTCACACGTGACGCGAAAGTCCAAGGATACTAGTCTGATGAACGATGATTTCAAATGAGACATGACTCGGAAGGTAGTATTCAAAACCACACTCCGATACCAACTCTGTAACACCCCAAACTAGGCGACTATTACAGTGCCGTGGACCCCCGACTAGGACCCACTAGGCGACTGAAAATTAATGAATTAAATAATATAATTGTAGTACCGAACCACATTATATCATCAATTACTCCGATGAGGAGTTTCAAGTACAACACACCCAAAATAATACCGAATACATGTATATATTATATGAAGATAAAATATACAACACTGAATAAAATGAGTATTCAAACAGAAGTCTGCAGCGGAAATAAAAATGAAGGAGACATGAAGACTGAAAGGACTGGGCCCCCCTACTAGTATCACTGGGACTCCTCGCCGTCAACGTTCTCTTTCCCGTGCCTTAGCCTTGACATGACCTGAAAACAACATCCCCCAACAGGGTCAGTTACACAGAACAACAATCCTCAAGAGTTGAATAAACACAATCATGATATATCTTAATTATGAAATTAAGCTGAAGAGGGGCATCATAGTACGCCTGTAATGGTATGTGCAAGTGAACAAGATGAGTGTCCGGACACAGCCGCCCTTGTACCTAATTAGTCTCACGGAGGTACGTTACCGTGTGCACAGTCCAATGTGTCGGTGAACCCGATCACATGACTATCACGTGCCCGACTAAAAATTCCACACATCCCCACCCGGCCACGCAATATGAACCCAAAAGTTCATATGGACAAGAATGACCATGAAGAATATTAATGAATAACGATTCGACAAAGTCAAGAATGACTCACCGAGATGAAATTATAGTGAAATGAATGATATCTCAATGAAATGATTGGAACCATCGTTCCTCATGAATGAAGTGATTATTTGACAATTACAAGTCTCAAAACGGTTAATACATTATGAATGAGTTATGATTATGAATGTGTTTCTACCCAAAATATTATCCGGAGATAGATATTGCTGGAATGGATGGATAGCAAACAAATGCGAGAACACTTCCATGGGAAAAGTAAATAACACAAGAATTGCCGGGGTTGTTAGTCCTGGGCTTGAATGCTCTCGCGAGATATTATTAATACAAATATTCGGGGATACAGATATTAATGTAAGAATATAATTACAATGAGTGTAAAGATTCTTGTTATCTTAGCTAGTGAGCGTGTAGATTGCCGGAAGAACTAGATATGATGCTCTGTGAGTTCTTGTAACAACGTTGATGAGCTGTGACAGCGGTGATAGATCAACAGTCTCTCAAGGCATGTATTAGCTATATGTTTGAGTTTCTGGGCTTGTGAGTCTCTTTGAATCTGCACTGTGGAGACTTCTTGCCTCTGCCGACCGTCTTCTGGATGAGAGGTAATGAGAGAGAAATCCTGAGGTAGATTCCGGAGAGGAAGCTGGGAGCTTGATGGTATGTATTCTCTCTGAACTTAATGGAGAATATGTGAACCGAATGAAGAATTCGTGAACTGAATGTGGAACCTTTTTCTAGTAGAAGGAGGTTCTCTATTTATAGGACTTGGATCTGCTGGGCGATCGCCTTTCATGTATTATAATAAGCGGGCGATCATCTTTTAGCACATGGGCTTGTCTCCTTAAAGCCTGCAGGAGTTCTTTGTGATCACCATGCGGTCAATGAGAAGCTTTGGGCCAGCGTCGAGTCATCACGAGCGGTCCCACCTTGTGCTTTTCGGCGGGCTTGTCGCTAGGTAAAGCCGCCCTTGTCAGAGACAACTGTTGGTGGTCAATGATCCATGAAATGTGGATCTTGTCTCAGATCTGCACATGGGTGTTGTTTTGAGATCCAGTCTTCGTAGACTTTGATGGACGATCGTCTCTGTTCGGGGCGTAGGACGACCGTCTTTAGCCGGGAACCAGAGTCGATCGCTAGGTGCCAAAGGGCGATCGCCTTGGGAGTCGATCGCTGGATACCTGAAGGTGGTCTGGTATCTTCGCTTAGGCGCGTTCGCCATAGCTTGATTGGTTGTGGACTCGGTCGCTCGGCCTTGTAGTCGATCGCCTGTCGAGGTGAATAAATCTCGATACAACAATTGCCCCCCAGCTCGCTCCTATGTTGGAAACGTGGGGTGAGGTGGTTCTGCTGGCGATCGCTGAACTTCGACGAGCGACTTTGCGTTTCACCGAACTGGCGATCGTCTTTGAGCTAATTGATTCTGAATTTGGACGATCTGGTAGGTCGCTGAAAAGAGCAGGAAACGGCAGCGGATGCGGAAAGGTCTCTGGGACACGTGTCGGGTTCCTTTTGGGGTAGACCGACGGTCATTAATGACTCCTCGTCTGACGCGTCCTTGAAAATACGTGTACGCGGGTTTCAAGGGGGTCAATAAATGCGACGGTTGCGCTTCGACCCCTGAGATTCTCCTTAATTGCACAAGAGCCCCTGCCACCTCCTATAAAAAGGCGTAGTGTTGCAGTGTTCATTCTTACGCGCATTTATCGGAGAAAGAAGGTTTTGCTAAAGATTTTTCTGGAGACTCTGCTTCCGATCGTCGATCGATTCAATCTTGGGTAAGACGAACATTCCTTTTCTCCTCTTTTCTTCAAAAATGGCTGGAACATCTTCTTCACACGGAGTGGGCACTTCCTCCGCCGCTGGGCCTTCTAATGTCCGGGGAGGATCCTCCGCGGACTTCCATCTGGAGACGGCCGCCGAGGCTATTCGGGCCGGAATTGACCCTGCGGAGGTCGAGGCACTGTTCAACGAGGCCGACGTGGATAAGGAGGCGTCCGTCGAACATAAGCGCTCGCAGATGGAGAGAGATCTTGCGGTCAGGGCCTACTGGGAGCGGCACAGTGCCTTTGTCCAGGCTTATGTGGCCTTTGCTGAGATTATGGACAGGCTGGCCGGTCCGTCTCCAAGATTCGATTTCCGGGAGTATTCGATCGCTCACCCTTATCAACCTCCCAAGCGATCACTATTTCGAGCTGCTCAGCGATCTCTGTGGTCTCTTGGCCAAATCAGGAGTTCGGCGACCAAGAAGGATCTGGCCGTCTGGAGGACGAGGTTTCATATCCCTTCAGACGTGGATCTCTTTGTGCCGGCTGAGAATGAGAGAGCCGATCAGCCTCCGGAGGGGATGGTCGCTGTGAACCAAGTGATCATAGAGGCAGGGTTGCGATTTCCTTTGTCGTTCTCCGTCTCCCATCCGCTCGCTGCTTGGAACGTGGCTCCACTCCAGCTGACGCCAAATGCTTGGCTTATCTGCACTCTCACCTTGTTCGGCGGTCATCGACTGTACCGCCTCCCTTCGTCGTCGGAGATGAACCACCTGTTCAAGATGACGGTTCAGAAAGGGTCGGTTGGAGGCTATCATATACAAGGCCGATCCGGTCGGGTGATCCTTGGAGTCCCGAACAACGCGCGGGGTGATCTGGCGAAGTGGTTCTGGGTCGCCGGTGCCTGGAAAGCCTCAGCGAGCAACAACCCCACTGGCGAGCTGGAGATTCCCACTGGTTTTCGGGAGAGAAATCCCGGTAAGGGTTCATACTCTCCCTTTGTTCGGATATGTTCTGAACTGATCTAATTTGATTTCGTTTTTGCAGGTTTCCACATTCCGGCGATCGAGGAGTTGCCTTTTGATTTCCTGGTCGTCTGGGAGCGGATACGAAGTTTGTCGGACGACGACTTGAATGCGAGCCGGATCAACAAGGAGAGTCGTTGGTTGTCCGCTCGCCTATTCCATTTTCCGAGACATCTCTCGGTCTCAAGTACGAATTTCTACGATCTCCATTTGCTGGGCGATCGCCCTGTTGGAGGAATATGACTAACTGTGGCTTCATTGTTCTTATTTGTAGAGGTTCGATTTCCTCGCTTTTTGGAGCCCCCACTGGAGATAGCTATGTCGAACCCTGGGGTATTGGGTCGTCTCCGCCAGACGAAGTCATCTCGGGTTCCTCCTGTGGCGTTACATATCATCCCGGAGGTGGAGTCTCGCGTGGAGCCGATCGTGGCTGAGGAGGAAGTTCGTGAGGAGGGGCTTCGGATGAATCGAAAATGGCAGAGGTCGGGAGAAACTCTAGTTTCTGCCCCTGCCAGCGAGGCGCCGATCGCCGCGCCTCCGATCACCGTTGTTCCTCCGGAGAATGAGCCTACGCCTTCTGCAACTTTCCTGCGGGAGATGGCGATCGCCGAAGCTGAGACCCCTCGCGGGAAGCCATACTTCGGTCGCGATCCTGAGAGAGCCGAGAGGTAGACTTTGCTTGCTGAGTTGAATTTTGTCATTTGCGTGGGAGATGTGCTAATTTTGTTGTTTTGATGCAGGATCCGTAGCACTGATCCGTCTTGTCCGCCGATGGTGCGGGATTTCCTGGCGAGCCGATCTCCTCGCCAATCCTGTGATATCCCACTGTACGTCAACCGGGCTGTTTCCGCTTTGCCGAAGGCTTGAACGACCGATCTGGATGCGATCGCTCGTCAGCGATCCGGGAGTACAATGCAGGCTGCTTTCGCCCTTTCTATCTAGGCGGCGACCATCGCTGCCCAGGCTGTGCCGGAGTATGAGGGGAGTCCTTCCGCTACTCGCCTGCAGGCGGATCTCGAGGCGGCTCGGAAAGACAACACCGAGTTCGCCGACAAGATTGTGGCAATGGAGAAGGACTCCCTAGATGCAGCTAAGCGGGCGAGTCATGAACTTGAGCTGGCGAGGAAGGATGCCGAGGAAGCCCGGGCGACGGTCGACCGATTTCGGGACCGGATGACAGACGCCCGACGGTTGCAATTGGCCGATGAGAAAGAGGCCGATCAACTGAAGGTGACCATCGCTCGTCTGAATAGCGAGTTGGCGGCGTCGAGGGGAGAGACGGCTGCCAGGGAAGCCGAGCTCCAGGACGCGCAACAGGCGATGGCGGAGCTGAAAGGGGAGGTAGAGGCGACCAAGGCCGATCCCTTCCAAAACTTGGAGTTTGTCAGCGAGTTTTCCTATTATATGGCGTTCGCCGACTCGATCCGAGCTGCTAAGAAGGGAGGGTTGGAGGTCGGCCCTCTAGCTGGAACTTCAAGGCGTACACGTTGGAGCATCCTCTCCATTCTGCTTTCTCCTTGCCGATCTTGGATCTCGTGGATATCGGCGTGGACTTGAGCTGGTATCCGACTCCGGCCAATCTTGTTCATCCCGACGCTCCGGAGGATGGGGAGGCCGCTCCGAAGGCTGAAGGCGAAGGCCAGGCAGGGGCCTGAGGCACTTCATTTTTAATGTTTTAGCTTATTGCCTTTGAAATTTGTAGCTTTCTTTTTGTAGTACTTAGGCCTTCGGGCGACCATGTATTCTGACCTTTCAAGCAATGAAATGAACGTTTGATTCTCCGATTTATCACTTAAATGATTGCTATTTTTGAGTCTTTTGTTTGACTTTGTGTAAATGTGTGAGGAGAGATCGTTGCAAGTGTAGGTCTACGTGAATTGATAAACTCATATAGATAACTTTTACAACAAATTCGATCGCTGCACAACATCTGAAAAATGGCGATCTCCATATGTGATTGGATAGGGACGATCGTCATATGGGTAGTCTGCACTGTTCCCCCTTGTTTTTGTTCACTTAGTGAAAGTAAGGGGATGAAAATAACTCGTTGAGTGAGTGGTCTTCAATTTTGTCGAATCCTCGAGGACGGTCGTCCATCTTGAGGAACCGTGCACAGTCGTGGAGTTCGATGGACCGACTCCATGACCATGTCTTGTGCGCGAGCGACATTGTCTGTCTCGTGACTCATTTTATTGTGAGGGTCCTCTGTTAGGCTGCGCCTCGCCTCGTATTTAAACGAAGGGAGTGCGGTCTTGGTCTAGAGGAGTCCTTGCGCGGGGCATCGTTGGATTAATCAACTCCACTTCCGCGGCTTGTTAGCTCTGCTTCCACCTCGGCCCGCCATGAAGATGGCGACCCTCGACGGTGTACGTTGAGATGGGTGTAGGGACGCATCGCATTGTCCGGGTCCACCAAGTTAGATGATGAACCTTTGAGGGTGAGCGATCGTGTCAACTGATTTGTTTGGAGGGTCCTTCAACTACGCCCGCCTCGTATTCAAACGAAGGGCGAGCGATCTCAGCCCAAAGGAACCTTGCATGGCCTAAGCAGTCGGTTCCATCGACCACCAGGACCATGGCTACACTCTTCCACCTCGGATCGTCATGTTAAATGCCGACCGTCGACAGTGTACGTTGTGTGGGGGAGGCGATCTCGTGCCTTAGTTCAACATGTTAGATGATGAACTATAGATGGCGAGCGAGTCCTCCAGTTTTTCAATGAGGTGGGAGATCGGGGAGAGACGTCCGAGGTTCCCTTCTCTTGATTAAAGCATGTAGAGATGGTCGCCGAGGTTGATCGAGGGGCTGGATCGTATGAGCTTCCCAGCCTGTTCGTGTTTGACTCGGACGATCGTGTCTAGAGATTGGTAGGGGCTCCAGCTAAGCCAATAAGCTGTCCAACTTGCCCTCCTCGAACAATCTCCAGAGCTGTTTGAGGTGGTCGCGGCATTGGTTGGTGCTGTGGCTAGGACTCTTATGATAGGCACAATATTGATTGTGGTCCAGGTGACCGTGGTCCCTTATCGCCTTTGGCTTGTTCAGCGGTTCGCGCCCTTTGATGGTGTAGAAAATATGGGCCGGAGTTCGGTGGAACGTATGGAGGAGATGGGCTTCCATGTCCTCGAAGGCCTTGAGATCTCCGAGTGGCTAGGCGATCGCCTTCTTGGTTTTGGCGATCACCGTCTTTCGGACAGGAGGTGGCGTTTCCTCGCCTAGGCGGAGGGTGATCAGCTTCTGCCTGGCCAGAAAGTCGGTAGCCTTGGCAGTGGAAGATCGCGTATGTTGGGGGAATGTCCTTCGTCAGATGTCTAAACATGGGTGAGTGACCATAGAATCCCCTCAGGACCGAATAGAGAGCGAGCTCGTCACTGACGGGTTCGCCGGTGAGGATGATTTCGTCTACTCAGTCGATGTAATCCACGTCAGTTTCGTCTTCCCCCTGCCTGATTTTCATCACGCAGTGGGGACCTTCTGGTTTGGCGACCTTGGTGGCGAAGTATGACGTGAAGTCATTCGCTAGTTTATCAAAGGAGATGATCGATCGTGGTGGTAGCGAGACGTACCACCTTTGGGCCAGCTCGCCCAATGTTAATGGGAAGATCCGGCACTTGGTTGCATCTGATGCCCCACACCCAGTCATGTAGATTCGGAATTTACTTAGGTGGGTTTCAGGGTCCGATCTCCCTTCATACAGAGGTGTTTTGGGAGGAGCGATCTTTGGTTGGACGGGGGCGAGCTCGATGTGGACCGCGAGTGGCTCGGTCGGCCCGATGATCTTTCTGCTGGTGCTAGCCCCAGTGTCCAAGAGTGCTTTCATCTCGTCGAGCTGGTGTTGCATAGCGGCCATCGTCGTGGCCTGGCTGCTCGCGGCTCGGCGCTCAGAGCGGGAGCTGAGGCGATCGAGTACTGATCCTCTGGCGATCGGAGCGGGAGTCAGACGGTTGATCTGCATTCGGCTACGAGTTGGGTAGGCCGAACTCCTGGTGACGGACTCAGATTCCGTCATTTCGTGGTTGGGGCCAGAATGCCTCGGTCGCCATGATGGGTCACGTCCCAGGCGACTGAATACGGATCCGTCCGGTCGTGCGAGAGCCTTTTCTCGCGAATCGGGGCTTTTTGATGATCGCTCGCCCAGTAGCCCGTTGAATTTCCGTTTTCCCATGCGACGGATGGTCGAGGGAGTTATTGCGGGCGACGCGCATGCTCTCCGTCGCCCCTCTAGGATGGCCATAGCCTCCTCGATCTATTCCTCGGTTTGGAATTGGTCGAGTGAGAGGTTGGGGCCATCCCTAGGGTGTGGGATCGAGAGTCTCGCGTTGCCGCGGATTCCCCCGGTCATCGACTGGGGTTCGGATTGAACCGGGATATGGTGTCCGGCGGTTCGGAGAGTGGCTCTCTTCGATGTACCGACGGACGTCATGATTCTGAAGGCTTTCTTTGAAGCGCAGTGAGTGTCACTTCAAGTATATGCCCCGAGAACAGTGAGTGATCTTCGGGACGATAGGAATGAAAAATGAAGGTATAGATGCCCTTCCTCTAGCGCCAATTGTTGCTACCCAAAATATTATCCGGAGATAGATATTGTTGGAATGGATGGATAGCAAACAAATGCGAGAACACTTCCATGGGAAAAGTAAATAACACAAGAATTGCCGGGGTTGTTAGTCCCGGGATTGAATGCTCTCGCGAGATATTATTAATATAAATATTCGGGGATACAGGTATTAATGTAAGAATACAATTACAATGAGTGTAAAGATTCTTGTTATCTTAGCTAGTGAGCGTGTAGATTGCCGGAAGAACCAGATATGATGCTCTGTGAGTTCTTGTAACAACGTTGATGAGCTGTGACGGCGGTGAGAGATCAATAGTCTCTCACGGCGTGTATTACCTATATGTTTGAGTTCCTGGGCTTGTGAGTCTCTTTGAATCTGCACTGTGGAGACTTCTTGCCTATGCCGACCGTCTTCTAGATGATAGGTACTGCGAGAGAAATCCTGAGGTAGATTCCGGAGAGGAAGCTGGGAGATTGATGGTATGTATTCTCTCTGAACTTAATGGAGAATGTGTGAACCGAATGAAGAATTCGTGAACTGAATGCAGAACCTTTTTCTAGTAGAAGGAGGTTCTCTATTTATAGGACTTGGATCTGCTGGGCGATCGCCTTTGCTGTATTATAATAATCGGGCGATCGTCTTTTAGCACATGGGCTTGTCTCCTTAAAGCCTGCAGGAGTTGCTGGCGGCTAGCTGTGCGGTCCAATAAGAAGCCTGCATGGGTCTGAGTCACTGTCACGGGCGGTCCCACCTTGTGCCTTTCCGCGGGCTTGTCGGTAGGTAAAGCCGCCCTTGTCAGAGACAGCTGTTGGTGGTCAATGATCCATGAAATGCGGATCTTGTCTCGGATCTGCACATGGGTGCTGTTTTGAGATCCAGTCTTCGTAGACTTTGATGGACGATCGTCTCTATTCGGGGCGTAGGATGGCCGTCTTTAGCCGGGCACCAGAGTCGATCGCTAGGTGCCAAAGGGCGATCGCCTTGGGAGTCGATCGCTGGATACCTGAAGGTGGTCTGGTATCTTCGCTTATGCGAGTTCGCCATAGCTTGATTGGTTGTGGACTCGGTCGCTCGTCCTTGTAGTCGATCGCCCGTCGAGGTGAATAAATCTCGATACAACAAAATGAACAACAACGAAAGGAATGAATATCCTTTTAACCGAGTAAGAATTAACTTACACAAAACCGATGAAGGATGTCCTTCCTCGAACAACGTCCTAAAATGAGATGTCGGTCGCTCGAACAATCCTGAATAACACAGTTTCCAATAATCCGCTTAAGTATCAAGCATGAATTACGACTAACTCAAAGGTCGATACAACAATATCCAAACTCATTGAGGTATTCAAACAAACACTTAGCAAACATCAACCCTTGATTATAACCAAATCCCAAATATATCGAAACCAACTCCAAAATGAGTAGTTCAATCCAACAAAACACCTTCAATGATATCAATAATATAATAGGAAACCACAACTCGAAGTTACGACAACTATAATCGTAAACCCCCAAAAATAACCAAAGTCAACATCAAGGGTTCTTGATTAATTCTCCAAATATTCATCAAATCAAAAACACATCAATAAATCCATAGGAATACATTTATCGAAGGTAGATAATCCATATCTAACATGTTCCAACATAAGTCCAAGCTTACACGAAGAGATCGGAAGGAAAATACTCAAAATTCGAAATTCTAGATCCAAGAAATAATTACCTTGATATGATGTGTTGGAGAGGATGAAATGATGATTAATCTGACTGATAAGCTTGAAGATGATGATAGATGAATTCAGCTCGAAGAGATTCTTCCAAATCGCCCGAAATCGCCCGGAATCACCCAGAAACAAAGTGAGAAATGAAAAATGACAAAACTTGGGCTGACTGCCCTATTTATACTGTTCCAACTTAGCGTACGTTATGACCTGATATGTAGCGTGCGCTAACGGGTTAACCAGATAGTCCAGTGAGCTGTGATTGCCTCGTTAGCGTGCGTTAACCCAAAACGTTAGCGTGCGTTAACTGATATCTGATGCCCAGTAACTGGAGTCCAGAACCTCCTGTTCTCTGATCTGCTCACGATAGCGTACGCTACACCCAAAACTCGGCGTGTGCTACTATACCATTAGCGTACGCTAATATCCATTCACAGCGTACGCTATGAATTATTCCAAATCAGTCGAGTACCCACTGGACTCTGCCTGATCGACCTTAGCGCGCGCTATACTGCTAACATAGCGTGCGCTATCCGTACTCACTAGCATGCACTACTTACCATTCGTAGCGTGCGCTACTACAACTCAACTGCAGTCCAGTACCTTCTGGACTGTCTGCCTGAACCACACTAGCGTGCGCCAATGCTGAGAGGTAGCGTGCGCTACCCGTACTCAATTAGCACGCGCTAAAGAGAGTACGTAGCGTGCGCTACTCCTCACACACAGCCCATTACGATGAAGACAATGATGATAACCATGGTTCGATCCTCCAACCAGGTAGAAAGACGAATAATTACTGATGTACAATACAAATACTCTGATCGGTGAATACAATGAATGAATATGAACAATGAATGATCATTAATGTGTGAATAATAACTGAGTGACAATTACTGAATGATAATTACTGAATGATAATTACTGAATTACAACCGGGTATTACAGTTGACCCGTGTGCTGCGGCCCGTGCAAAGTGTGCCGCGGCACACATAAAAAGAAAACGCCCAGCTGGAAGGGGCTGCGGCCCATAGTATAGGCGCGGATGGCTTTGCTGAAGGAATTCCGGGGGCCGCGGCCCGACTGTGCAAGGTGAGAAAATGGCTTTTTCAAGCGTGGTGCCGCGGCCCAGAGGATTTGTGCCGCGGCCCGGAGTCCAGTCGACTCTGAAAATGCCTATATTTTGGAAATAACTCCTACAAGAATGTCTCACATACAGTTTGCCGATGACACTATATTTTATGGAGGCTGCAATCATTGGAAGTGCGTAGATAATGAGACGAGTGTTAAGGAGCATTTGAAATATTATTGGGTCTTAAAGTCAAATTTGACAAATGTTGCTGACGGAGTTAATGTCAATGAAAAAAGATTAATTGGATGACATGGATGATAGTTTAAGGTGCAGAAAGGGATCGATTCTTTTTGTGATCTCATATCAAGATCGTCATGTGCCATTGAAGGATGTCAGAATGGTCATGTGTTATATAGAAAATCAGGAGTCGCTGGAAGAGGTGTAAAGGTAACAAAAGTATTGGGAAAAAATCAATTTTAATTGATTTTTTAATGGCTAATATATTTAATTTATGTAAAATTAAATAGTTCAGGATTAATATACGTTCGGAGTAGCTAACCATGGTATATCTAATTTCTCAAAACTGATTTCTAGTGAGTGAGAAATTAATGAATGAAGTTAGTCATTTGAAAGGGTATTTTGAAATGAATGGAAATATGAGAATCCCATCCCACATTGGAAATGTGATGTAGGTTACGGCACTTAATAAAGTAAAGAGAGTTGGATAGTGTGCAACATGACCAAAACTATGCACCTTGGAGTTGAATAGACCACACGCGCGCCCGCCCGTCCGGTCGGCCGACCGCTCGGCTCGGCTCGGGCTCGGGCTCGAAATCATGGACTTTGGACCTTGGCAATTGGTCTTTGGGTGGTCTTGGGCACAAATATTACTTTTTGGTGCCAAGCATACTTGAATTTTGGACGTTTAAACACTCCTCCTTTTGTGACTTTTGGAATGAAACGGCAATACACTGATTGTGTGTATTAATGCAGCAGTTTCTTAGTCATAAAACCTGTCTTAATGCAGCAGTTTTATCATGCCTTAATGCTGTAGTTTAGTTGTCTTAAATGCACTGATTTAATACCACATGATAGAGATGCATATATATATAAGAGTTTATAGTGGAGGCTGCATTCTACAGATAACATCATCTATCATCGAACTATCAGAATACACATACATACATATAGTTTGCTCAGTTCTTGCATATCTTCAGTTCGTCGGAGCTTCTTTTCTGGTGTGCTACAGAACTGAAGACGTTTGCCGTTGTATCTTTGGGGATAATATATCTGCAAATTGTCAGTACTATACGGGACATAATTGTCTTGCGGAAAGATATCAATCGCCTCGGCTTCAAGAATATTATTCGTGTAATTTCATTCTCTATTTTCAGTTTACATTTTCTAATCGAATTGTAGGAATAGTAGTACTGTTCAGTAGATTTTCTTTTTCCCGTTTTATTATATTTTTCGGAATTACATAAGAACAACAATCGCAAGATAATTATTTGAAGATGTCTACTGGTTTGGATGTTATCTCTTCTGGTCAGAAGAGTATCACTCCTGCTGTTGTTCCAACCATTCCTGCTCAGGCCGAAAAACCTAAAAAATTCAACGGACTAGATTTCAAGCGTTGGCAACATAAAATGCTTTTCTACAAGACCACCCTCGGTTTGGCAAAGTTTCTGAAGTATGACCTCCTGTCATGGCTGATAATTAAACAAATGCTGAAAAATGCGCTGCATTTGATGCATGGGGGCAAGGTTATTACCTTTGCCGGAACTATGTCCTTAACGGGCTTAGTAATGAACTATACAATATGTAAGGTGCCATGAAAACTTCCAAAGAACTTTTGGATTCCTTGGAAAAGAAATACAAAACCGAGAAGCCGGAGCGAAGAAATTCGTGGTCGGCAAGTTTTTGGACTACAAGATGGTTGATACGAAAACGGCCTTATCTCAAGTCCAAGAGTTGCAATTAATTTTGCATGAGATTCATGTTGAGGGCATGAGTCTGAGTAAATCTTTTCAAGTAGCGTGTGTGATTAAAAAATTGCCGTCGGACTGGAAAGATTTCAAGAATTACTTGAAACATAAGAGAAAAGAGATGTCTCTTGAGGATTTAGTTGTTCGTCTTTGTATTGAAGAGGACAATAAAAAGTATGAGACTAAGTCAGGCAAGTTGTTTATTGCGAACTAGGCTCGTGCAAACTTGATGGAGCAGAGCAACTTCATCAAAAGAAAAGTGTCTTCAGCACCGCACAATAAAGGGAAGCAGCCTGCCAAGGTTTGGAAATTTACTGGCAATTGTCACAAATTTCGCAAGCCAAACCATATGGCTAAGGACTTCAGAAATCCCAAAGTGCCCAACGGACCAAAAAAGGGGAAGTCAAGTGCCCACCTTGCTGAACACGATCCTGCTATAATATCCGTACCTTTTTATTTCTAGCAATTTCCATTTTTGGTGTATGTCTATTTTTATCGACTCGCCTGTAATCGTTTCGACGTTTTGAATCTACTTTATTCTTGGAGTTTTTCCGTCTGGACGATTTTTAGAGGTATTTTTACGTAATTCTATTTTTATGTTATGTTTCGCCGTATATACGTTCGATTATCGTAAAACTCGTCCGTTTTCATTGTTTCTTTGTTACATAAGTCCGTATGGTTGAGTTGTTCGTATTGTGACTTTCGGTTTGCTAATCCGACATCTTATCGTGATTTTCGAGCATTTGGGCCGTTTCGTAATTTCCTTAAACTTAAGGGAAGTTTACTTTCGTCGTAGAATTCCGAACCTTCGAGGAATCGGAATTGTGTTTTCTTTTAACGCTTAGATTCATCATCGAGAATACTTCGTAACCATATTTTTTGTTCGATAGCAGGTCCGGGTTTTGGAGTCGTCCGGGATAGTTCGGACAATAGCTTCCTAGACTGCTGTCCAATAGAGTGTTACGGTCATAACACTCCATTCATTATGGCTGTAATGTTGGCTTTGTTATGGCCGTAATGCAACTCTTGTTACGGCCGTAACAGCCTGATGTTTTAAGAACAACGGGCAGAGGTGAAAACCTCATTTCTTTTCCTCTCTTCGTTTTTTCTTTCGTCGGGTGACACCCACAATCCCCCAGGGGCAAATTCCACCATTTTTTATTCATGTGTTCTTCATTTTCCATCACCGTAGTGTTGTGGTAACATATTATCATCAAAGTAATCATCTTCCACCGTCTGAATCCGTCTTAGAACCCTAACTTTGTCAATTTTGGGGTTTTTTCGGGTTTTGTTTGATTAATCTCGAATTGTTCAAGTTTGTTGTGTTATTCCTTACCAATTGTTGTTAATGGGTGATTCCCAATCCGATTTCATCGAGTTTAATCCGCGAATTATCGATTCGGGGAAATTTTGCGTAAACCCTCGCCCGTATAGATTGAACGTATATTGTCATAGCTTGTAATCGGAGTTATGGGCGTATTCCATTCGATTATTGTTGTCCGTTAGGACTGAGTTATGTTAATCCTTCGTTTAGGAACCCTCGTTTTCCATCCAGATCGTTCGTAGTCGTTATTCATTCTCGATTCTTCGAAGATGTCTCAAAGGCAAGTACTTTACATTTGTTTACGCATTCTATGAATTATGGCTTTTCGTGGTTGTATGGATGGATATGTGTATGTTCACCTAGGGACGGTCCGATGGGGCCTCTAGGGATACGTATTGCCGTGAGTGTGCATATCGCGAACTATGATTAGCCACCCAGGGTTGTCCGATGGGGCTCTGCGGGGTACGGTGGCCGTGAGTCTCGTACAAACGGTTAACTTTGAATTGTTTTGTTGGAGAAATGTGTTTTGTGCTTGTGCACCGTAATTATTCCGGAATATAAATGTTCTAAAATGATTTTGGCGCATTTTTCATCTGATTAGAATGGTAGTTCAAATAGATTGTACTTGCACTAGCAGTTGTCGCTAACCCCTTAAATGGGAGAAATACTTTTGTATTTCAGGTACAGGTCATGGAAACAAACGAGCATGCGAGCCGTACGATGATGATGGGCAGGCGTGATTCTGTTCAGTGGTTGTCTTTTGGTGTCTTGTTTTTGGATTTCTTTATTATGTCATTTGCTTAAGTACTCCAGTACTTCTTTCTTGAATTTATTAATGTTGTGTACCCATTATGGGGAGTAGATTTGATGTCAAATTGTATTGTTGAATTTCAACCTTTGGTGTTGAATGTCGTGGATTGTGAAATTGTCGTTTTATTGATGATGTATGTCTTTGTCGAATGTCATTTTGGTACGTTAGCCTGGTGGATTCCACAGTGTGGGGTCCACGACGCTGTAATATGCCCTGATCATCTTGGGGGTGTTACAGAATATGGTATCAGAGCTTAGGTTTATGGATACCTGGGCTGTCGGTTATTTAGGTCTAGTTGAGTGTCGTTTTTGAACAGTATCACTGCTACGCCATCACCTCAGTACGTCGATGCTCGTAAGTTTTTCCTAACTTGACTCGTTACGTTGTTCTGTTATGTTCATTTCTTGGTATCTTGTCGCGTTTTGCGTTTGAACTGTACTTACCCGTTACTTCTTCAGAATACCTGCTGGTATAGGACGCGGACGCGGTCGCGGACGCGGTAGGGGACGTGGCGCAGCCGGTGGGGCGGCCATGTCCGATAACTCGAGAACTGATTCGGCGATGCCTTCCTTGTCGAACAGTGTTCCACCCAGTTCTGGAGGCCAGCAGGATCAGTCTGCTAGCTCCGGCAATGCTCATGAGAATATCGGGGTGGCAAATATTTTACAGCAAGTAGCGAACCAGATGACGCTACTAACTCAGGCCGTCTTGGTCGGCCAAGCTAATGCCAACCCGGTTCCGCTTACTGGAACCGGCAATGATAAGCTACTTCAGGACGTGATTCGTATGCGTCCTCCACAGTTTCATGGTGCTTCCGACCCTTCCGGTTGGGTGAGTTGGTTATTTGAGATGGAGAAAGTATTCGAGGCTGCTAACTGCTCTGAGGAGAGGAAGGTACCCATCACTCAGTACTTCCTCGCCAAAGAGGTGGCAACGTGGTGGCAAGCGGTGAAACCGCGTGACCGGGCAGCCACGTGGGCAGAGTTCCGAGAGCTGATGGAGGACGAATTTTGTCCGTGGCCAGATAAATAGGGGAGGATCCGAGCCTTCTTTGAGGCTAAGCCCCAGGATGTTCCGATTTCGCAGGCAATCAAGGAATACAACCAACAAGTTCATTATGTGAGAAACCAGGTCCGAGATGAGCTAGACAAGATCCGCCACTTTGATATGCGGATGAAGCCTAGGGTTCGTCACTACATGTCTTGTCTCGGATATACAACTCTGAAAGATTATCAGAACAAGGCAATGGCTTATGAGATGTCATTTTCTGCAACAGAGAAGACAAACGAGGGAAAAAACAGAAGACCTCCAGTCAGTTTTTGGGAGGCAAGTCTGGTGGGTATCCGAAGGCTCAGTCTTGTTCGTGAGTCTTCGGGAATCAGTCCCCGTCATTTGGGCGAGAAAACGGTTCTAAGTCTGCTCCTACTGGTTTCGTTCGTGGTCCTACCTGCTTTAACTATGGTCATCCCGACCACATGATGAGTGAGTGTGACAAGCCTCCGATTCAGTGTCTTGCTTGTGGTCGGATGGGACATCGTGCTAAGTATTGTACGGACGCAGTTCGGGCACCAGTTACTCAGATATCAGCCCCAGCTGCAGGAGAACCGAGCATGAATCAGGCACCAACAGTTTCTCAGCCACAGCAGAGTTTTGGTAGAGGTCGATGATGTGGGCAGCCTTCTAGAAGGGGAGCTTTTAGTGTGGGGTCTATTCTACCCCGTGTGTATGAGATGAGACGAGCTAGAGATCCCGACGCGATGATGGCTACAGGTACCGTTCACATCCATGACCATCCTATTTCCGTGTTATTCGATTCTAGTGCTATGCATTCTTTCATATCTATGGATTGTGTGCGTCGTCTGCGTGTTGATTGCCTAGTTGCGTGTGAACCATTTGTTGTTAAACTGCCTAGTGGGGATAGCATCATGGGGGATCGTGAGATTAAAGATTTTTCGGTGAGTATCGCGGGGAGGGATTGACCTTCTAATCTGATTGAGGTAGATATTAAGGACGAGAATCTGATTCTTGGTGAGGATTGGCTGGACCGTCATGGGACAATCATGAATTATAGAACGAGAACCGTTTAGATGTTAGCCTCTGACGGTACCGAGCACTCTTTTGTGGGGCGTAAGCGGAGTAGCCAAAGATTCTTGATCAGCGCTTTGAAAGCCGTGAGACTTCTTCGAGGAGGTTGCACGGGTTATTGATGTTATGCTTTGAGATCGGAAGAAGGGGGAGTAGAGCTCTCGTCTATTCCAGTAGTGTGTGAGTATCCTGATGTCTTTCCAGACGAGTTGCCGGGTTTGCCGCCATACCGAGAGGTTGAGTTTACTGTGGATTTAGAGCCGGGTGCAGCACCGATTTCTAAGATGCCATACCGTATGGCGCCTACCGAGATGCTGGAGTTGAAGAAATAGTTGGGAGAGTTGCTAAACATGGGGTATATTCGACCGAGCGCTTCGCCTTGGGGCGCACCAATCCTGTTTGTAAAGAAGAAGGATGGGTCACTTCGTCTGTGTATCGACTATCGAGAGTTGAACAAAGTGAGTATCAAAAACAAGTATCCGCTCCCGAGGATTGATGAATTGTTTGACCAATTGCAAGGGGCAACCGTGTTTTCGAAGATCGATTTGAGATCTGGGTATTATCAGCTCCGAGTGAAGGATTCCGACATTCCGAAGACGGCCTTTCGGACGAGATACGACCACTACGAGTTTGTGGTTATGCCTTTTGGGCTAACCAACGCCCCAACCGTGTTCATGCAGCTTATGAACAAAGTCTTTATCGAATACCTCGATAAGTGTGTAGTTGTTTTTATCAATGATATCCTGATTTACTCGAGGAGCAAGGAGGAACAAGCACGTCATTTGCATATTGTGCTGGGAATCTTGAGAACTCAGCATCTTTTTGCGAAGTTCTCAAAGTGTGAGTTTTGGTTACGGGAGGTTATGTTTCTAGGTCACCTGATCTCGGCCGAGGGTGTTCGTGTGGACCCACATAAGATAGAGGCAATGTTGGATTGGGCGCCGCCCAAAAATGTGAAGGAGGTCCGCAGTTTTCTGGGTTTGGCCGGGTATTATCGTAGATTTGTCGAGGGGTTCTCTAAGCTCGCTCGACCGCTGACTCAGTTGTTACAGAAGTCAAAGAAGTTTGTGTGGATCGACGAGAGACAGAATAGTTTCGAGGAGTTGAAGGAGCAGTTGACGACCCTCCCGTTTTAGCTTTACCGAGTGGTAATGAGGGTTTCTCAGTTTTTAGTGATGCTTCGGGCCAAGGGCTCGGATGTGTACTCATGCAGCACGGGAAGACGATTGCCTATGCTTACCGTCAGTTGAAACCGTACGAGTTGAATTACCCTACGCACGATCTTGAGTTGGTCGCGGTTGTGTTTGCGTTGAAGATCTAGCGTCATTACTTGTATGGCTCGTCATGCCATATTTTCACCGATCACAAGAGTCTGAAGTACATTTTCACACAGAAAGAGCTAAATATGAGACAGAGGAGATGGTTGGAGTTGATTAAGGATTACGACCTCGAGATCCTTTATCATCCGGGCAAGGCAAATGTAGTGGTAGATACCTTGAGTCGGAAATCGGTATCGCTTCGGGCGCTTGAGTTACTTACGGCTCAGACAGGACTTCAGCGAGAGTTGATGAGGTTGAGCGTTGAGATTGTACTACTAGAGAGTTCCGGGCAGTTGCGTACTCTTGAGATTTCTTCGTCTCTAGTCGACGACATTAAATCGGGATAGTTGGAAGACCCGATGTTTATTTAGCTTCGAGAGAATGTAGGGAAGGGGAAAGCCCCGGGATTCATGATACATGAGGATGGTGTGTTGAGATTCCGAGGTAGGCTGTGTGTTCCGAACGACTTGGAATTGAGACAGAGTATTATGCGGGAGGCTCATGCGTCACCTTACTCAGTCCATCCGGGCTCGAGTAAAATGTATAAAGATTTGAGGAAGAATTTATGGTGGAACGACATGAAGAATGAGGTAGTTGAGTTTGTGGCTAAGTGTTTGACTTGTCAACAAGTCAAAATCGAGCATCAGCGGCCAGTCAGATTGTTGAAACCACTCCCCATCCCGGAATGGAAGTGGGAAGATATCTCGATGGATTTTGTCACATATTGGCCGAGGATGAAGACCGGAATGAATATGGGGTGGCTGATAGTGGACCGACTGACTAAGTCGGCACATTTTCTGGGCATCAAGGATACTTGGGGTCCAGAAAAATTAGCTCGTATTTTTATCGTGCAGATAGTGAGACTTCATGGTACGCCGAAAACTATTATTTCGGATAGAGATGGCCGGTTTGTATCGCATTTATGGCAGACGGTACATAAGGCATTGGGGACACAGTTGCGTTTGAGTATCTTTCCATCCTCAGACCGATGGGCAGTCCGAGCGTACCATTCAGACATTCGAGGATATGTTACGCGCGTGTGCGTTAGACTGGAGTAGTGACTGGGAGGAGCATCTAGCCTTGATCAAGTTTACGTATAATAATAGCTGGCACGCGTCGATTAAGATGGCACCGTATGAGGCGCTTTATGGCCGACGTTGCCGATCACCGATATGTTGGGATGAGCCATCCGATCTAGTTGGCACCGATCCGGATCTTGTGTTAGAGACGAGGGAGAAAGTTGAATTGATTAGAAAGATAATGTTGGCAGCTCAGAGTCGACAAAAGTCTTATGCGGATGTTAGGCGTCGACCTTTGGAGTTTGAGGTGGGAGATCATGTTCTGTTGAGAGTGTCTCCGTCGAAGGGAGTTTTCCATTTTGGGAAAAAGGGGAAGCTCAGCCCGAGGTATATTGGACTTTTCGAGATATTGGAGAGAGTCGGTGAGTTGGCATACCATTTGGCTTTGCCTCCGTCGTTGAGTCATGTGCATAGTGTATTTCACGTCTCTCAGCTGAGGAAGTATGTTTCAGACCTGTCCCATGTTATTGATTTCAGGGACGTGGAGATCGATAAAGATGTTACGTTTGATGAGAGGCCCATCAGGATTTTGGAGCATCGAGACAAACAATTAAGGCACAAAACCATCCATTTGGTTAAAGTGCAATGGTCAAGGCACGGAGTAGAAGAGGCAATGTGGGAGTTGGAAGAGGATATGTGTTCGAGGCACCCCGAGCTTTTTGATTCTTAAGTTTCGGGACGAAACTTCTTTTTAGAGGGGGAGAATGTAATATCCGTACCTTTCTATTTCTAGCAATTTCCATTTTTGGTGTATGTCTATTTTTATCGACTTGCTTGTAACTGTTTCGACGTTTTAAATCTACTTTATTCTTTGAGTTTTTCCGTTTGGACGAGTTTTGGAGGTATTTTTACGTAATTCCATTTTTATGTTATGTTTTGCCGTATGTACGTTCGATTCTCATAAAACTCGTCCGTTTTCATTGTTTCTTTGTTTACATAAGTCCGTATGGTTGAGTTGTTCATGTTGTGACTTTCGGTTTGCTAATCCGACATCGTATCGTGATTTTCGAGCATTTGGGCCGTTTCATAATTTCCTTAAACTTAAGGGAAGTTTACTTTCATCGTAGAATTCCAAACCTTCGGGGAATCGGAATTGTGTTTTCTTTTAACGCTTAGATTCGTCATCGAGAATACTTTGTAACCATATTTTTGGTTCGATAGCAGGTCCGGGTTTCGAAGTCACCCGGGATAGTTCGGACAGCAGCTTCTTAGACTGTTGTCCAATAGAGTGTTACGGCCGTAATACTACATTCATTACGGCCATAATGTTGGCCTTGTTACGGCCATCATGCAGCCCTTGTTATGGCTGTAACAGCCTGCTATTTTAAGAACATCGGGCAGATGTCAGAACCTCATTTCTTTTCCTCTCTTCGTTTTTTCTTTCGTCGGGCGACACCAACAATCCTCCAGCGGCGAATTCCACCATTTTCGATTCATGTGTTCTTCATTTTCCATCACCGTAGTGTTGTGGTAACATATTATCATCAAAGTAATCATCTTCCACCGTCTGAATCTGAGGTAAATGGCTTAGAACCCTAACTTTGTCAATTTTGGGGTTTTTTCGGGTTTTGTTTGATTAATCTTGAATTGTTCAAGTATGTTGTATTCTTCCTTACCAATTGTTGTTAATGGGTGATTCCCAATCCGATTTCATCGAGTTTAATCCGCAAATTATCGATTCGGGGAGATTTTGTGTAAACCCTCGCCCGTATAGATTGAATGTATATTGTCATAGCTTGTAATCGGGGTTATGGATGTATTCCATTCGATTATTGTTGTTCGTTAGGACTGAGTTATGTTAATCCTTTGTTTAGGAACCGTCGTTTTCCATCCAGATCGTTCGTAGTCGTTATTCATTCCTGATTCTTCGAAGATGTCTCAAAGACAAGTACTTTACATTTGTTTACGCATTCTAGTATTTTAATTATGGATTTTCGTAGTTGTATGGATGGATATGTGTATGTTCACCTAGGGACGGTTCGGAGGGACCTCTACGGATACATATTGCCGTGAGTGTGCGTATCGCGAACTATGGTTAGCCACCCACGGATGTCCGACGGGCTCTGCGGGGTACGGTGGCCGTGAGTCTCGTACCAACGGTTAACTTCGAATTGTTTTGTTGGAGAAATATGTTTTGTGCTTGTGCACCGTAAATATTCTGGAATATAAATATTTTCTAAAATGATTTTGGCGCATTTTTCATCTGATTAGAATGGTAGTTCAAATGGATTGTACTTGCACTAGCAGTTGTCGCTAACCCCTTAAATGGGGGAAATACTTTTGTATTTCAGGTACAGGTCATGGAAACAAACGAGCATGCGAGCCGTACGAGGATGATGGGCAGGCGTGATTCTGTTCAGTGGTTGTCTATTGGTGTCTTGTTTTTGGATTTCTTTATTATGTCATTTGCTTAAGTACTCGAGTACTTCTTTCTTGAATTTATTAATGTTGTGTACCCATTTTGGGGAGTGGATTTGATGTCAAATTATATTGTTGAATTTCAACCTTTGGTGTTGAATGTCGTGGATTGTGAAATTGTTGTTTTGTTGATGATGTATGTCTTTGTCGAATGTCATTTTGGTACGTTAGCCTGGTGGATTCCACAGTGTGGGGTCCATGGCGCTGTAATATGCCCTGATCATCTTGGGGGTGTTACACCTGCACCAGGAGAACTTAATGATTTCGATATGTCTACAATGATGTTTGAGGCACCAGAAGAGCACTTTTATGTTGTCGAGGATATTTATGATTCCGACAAAGCCGCTATGGATTTTGAGACAAATCTGATCGACAACCCAAGAGAGTCGTTCATTGATACTGGAGCCACTCGTCATGTTTTCTCCGACAAGGAAATGTTTTCCACTTATGCCCCTGCAACTGGTAGGAAGCTGTGTATGGGAAGTTACTCGTCATCCAAGGTTGTTGGAGTTGGAAATGTGGTTCTGAAGTTAACTTCTGGAAAAGAACTGATGCTGAAGGATGTGCTGCATGTCCCAGACATCCACAAGAATCTGATCTCTGGCTCACTGTTGGTGGAACATGGCTTTATACTAGTGTTTGAGGCTAAGAAATTTGTACTTAGCAAGTTGGTCAATTTTTAGGTCGTGGCTATCTTGACTTTGGTCTATTTAAGATGAATGTAATGGTTGCACCGTGTAACCAAACCAAGTACTAATGAGAAAGATTATTCTTCTGCATATATGCTTGAACATTCTAATTTATGTCATGTTAGATTAGGACATGTAAATCTAAATGCGATAAAGCGACTTATGAATTTGGAATTACTTACAACTTCAAAAATTAATTCACAAAAGAAATGTGAAGTCTATGCTGAAGCCAAAATGGCCAAATTACCTTTTCGTTCGATGGAAAGGTGTACTGAACCTCTAGGTTTAATTCATACTGATGTGTGTGATTTAAAAATGGTTCAAACTAGAGGTGGTAAAAAGTATTTCATTACTTTTGTTGGGCTTCGGTCCAGCATCCTGCCTGCATGGGCTTAAAAATGAGCGAGGCGCGGCTTGTGATTCGACCTGTGAGATCTGCACTAGAAAATGGTTAAATGAATTGATTTGGACTACTCATACCAACAAGATGCATCTTATTTTCTGGTAGCCATCTTATAGAAACTCCAAAGTTAAGCACGCTTAGCTTGGAGTAGTTATGGGATGGGTGACCCCCTGGGAAGTTTCTCAGGGTGCGCGTGAGTGAGGACAAAGCGTGCTAGAAAAGACTCATGTTGGTACAATGAGGGACAGTCTTCATCATTCTGGGGACCAACAACTTTCACTGATGATTGCACCCGGTATTGCTACTTATATTTGTTAAGAAGCAAAGATGAAGCTATAGAAGCTTTTAAAAACTATAAAGTTGAATTTGAAAATCAACTTAGCAAAAAGATCAAAATGGTTCGAAGTGATAGAGGTGGAGAATATGTTGCACCTTTTGAAGAATTATGTGCTGAATCAGGCATAATTCATCAAACGACTGCACCGTATAGACCACAGTCTAATGGTGTCGTCAAACGCAAAAATCAAACTTTAAACGAAATGATGAATGCCATGTTGATCAATTTTGGATTACTTGAGAATATGTGATGGGAAGCTGTTTTAACAGCCAACCACATATTGAAAAGATACCTAGTAAAGGTAAAGATAATGTTAGGTGTATGCCCTCAAATGCCACTCAGAGGATGTTGAGTGAGGGCATTGTACTTGTTATTATGTAAATCATTATCATAAGGCAAATGGATGTTTCTTTATTTACTGGCAGTTACTGGAATTCTTAACTCATAAATATATATAGAAACTAGTCCATGTATTTGAGAGCAAAACATTCCACTCCTTATTGGATAAGGGGATCGGCGCTGGAAAGGTTTATAGCTCAAATACTTAATCGTTCGAAAGTCGATGAAACTTGACTGGGCGTTAAGTTTATGTGAAGACTTGTATGACGTGTTATTTGACATGGAGAGTGCCCGTCGAACCTTAATGGTTAGTGGAAGTACACGTTATAGGTATGCTAATTGTATTAGTATACTCGAACCGACTCACCCTCGATTCGTCACACGGATTTCACTCCGGAACAATCAATTACGGAATCGAAAGGTTGTGATAGGTATTCGTGAACCTTCGACTTGAGGATTTAGTAGAGATGTGCTTGTGATGTCAAGATTTTCATTAGAGTAGTTCGACCCTGTAAACCGAAAGGCGGGGGTCAACCTTGACGTGCGTCTTGACGGGCAAGTAGCAGGTCCTACTGAATACCAAGATAGAATTCTTTCTCCTATTAGTGAACAGGTTATATGTCCTATACGGTTATTGGCAGATGAGATCATAAGTCTTCGGCCAAAGCATTGGAGCTAGTTGTATAGGATACACGAGAGCTCGATGATCTCGATTTGCATTAACTCATGCATAGCGTCAGGTACAGATAGAGTTTGACTGACCGTGACCCTATAACTTTATCGGGACATTTGAAAGGAGGGTTTATACGTATACTGGTATTCACAACAGAATGGTTCTTGAATGATCCCAATCATTCGTTCTCAGTTGGGGTACAGTGTAGGCCGCCAGGCTGGCTAGGTGGTGCTACTATGCTTTGTTTCCTCCCATTGCTGGCTGAGACGAACCTACCGAGTCGCGCAATAGGATTGACGATGGAATGAATCGAGCTTACTCTCTCATTATGAATATTAGATATTGGATATCCAATTTGGGACATTGGATGTCTAAATTGATTTATTGGATAAATTGATTTACGGCCTAATGAATTAAATAAATTACTGGGTGATTAATTTAATTCATGAATATAATTATTTCTTGGAGAAATTAATTATGCTATTATGTATTTTGATGTGATTAATTAATTTAAATAAATACATCGGAACGGAATCAGAGTTTATCTGTTTGGACTCGCGGGGGTCCGGAACAAACTGAACTCTTCAATTCCCTTCTAGATGGCCGCCCCCCTTTGTCTTCCACGTAATGTGGTGGAAGACTTCATGATTTAAAATCATGAATTGTTTTATCTAAGGGGACATGGAATCGCCTTTTAATTTGTAAAGGTGATATGATTGATTGGAATGAAGAATAAAAGGAGGAGACTAATACTCCCTCACCCACCATTCATTGCTTCATCCGTAAGTTCAAGTGAGATAAAGAACTAAGAGTCCTTTTCAAAGTCTTCATATTCTTCTTCATTTTGTTCTTGGTTGTTCTTGGAGAAAAATCGAGAAATCAATTGAGATATAGTGAGATATACACTTAGAGTGGTATAATCACAATTGAAAGCTTCATCATCCTCGCTGTAGCCGTATCCTTGGAGGATATCAAGGTGTTGTCATTCCGATCATTTCTCCAGCGCGTGGCAAGTAGAGACGCGGTGCTTTCGGCGTTGGATCATTCAAGAACTTGGAGCGGATTGGATTCGTGAAAAGCATTTAAAGCTTGGGGAATCACTCAAGAGAAGAACACCATTTAATCAACGGACTACAAGGGTATGTTTCTCGTATCTTCTTGTGCTTCGTTTTAATATTCGTATATACGTAGCTCGATCGATCCTTGTAGGGATTCAGATCGAATTAATTTTTATTTTACCGCTTCCGCTGGGCCTTCGTTTTAGGCACCGAATCCCAATAGATAAGACACCCTACGAGATGTGGAAAAATCGTAAACCATTTTATAAATAATCAAAGTGTGGGGGTGTTTGGCTAAGAGAGGAATACCATAATCCGAACAAGTAAAAATTCATACATAAGTATGCCATACATATTTTTAGTACACAAGTCAAAAATTCTGAAATTACTAAGGATACTACGATTGAATCAAGAAATACTAAATTCTTTGAAAATATCTTTCCTTGCAAAGATAGTGCTGAATCTAGTTTTAATAAACGAACATATGAGACTGTGATGAAGTCTACACTAAGTGTTGGAGAATCAAAAGATGTAGAACTGAGACGTGGTAAAAGAGTAAAAACGGCTAAATCATTTGGACCTGATTTTATCACTTTCATGTTGGACGATAGGCCTAATTCTATCAAGGAGGCCATGTCCAGTCCCGGTAGACCACTCTGGGAAGAAGCAATTAATAGTGAAATGACATCTATTCTGCAAAATCATACTTGGAAGTGTTAGGATTGTATACATCAAAGCATACTTTATGCTTGTATTACCTAATATCCCGGTCTTTATCTATGAGAATATTTAATTCATTTTATCACATGTTTTGCATATTTATTCACGCTATGGTTATGCAAATGTTGTCTAAATTACTTTATATTGTAGATAATGTGGTGTGTCGAGTCACACACAAGATCACATTATGTAATACCCAATTGTAAATTCATTCATTCTCATTCAGTAAACCGTTCCTCTGTAATTTTTCACTTATTAATAATCATTCATCATTCACATTCATTCATTCGTGTTCACCGTTCGGAGTAACTTTGAGTCGTGTATCGATATTGTTCATTGTTTCAAACTTGCTTGAGAATTGAGACGAGAATATTATCTTGATTGTTGTAATTGCTTCATTAGTCGATGTTGCTATTGGAGTTCATACCATTTCAAAATTTACTCCTTGCTCGAATCGTGCTATTGTTGGGCAACTCCTTGTAATCATTGCACGGAACCACCGTTTTGGGGTTTCCGCACTTCCATTTCGTGTTATTGTTCCCAAGTATTGAATCCTATTGCTTTTATTCTCTTCCCGGGTCGTTTTTCATCATTTTTGGGCCCAAATAGTGTGCGCCGCGGCACAATGCATTTTGGGCGATAACCGCTTGTACCGCGGGCCGTGGCCCCCTGCTGGCCGGGCCGCAGCACTAAGCCAAAGCGCTGGGCAGATTTTTCGCCATGGGCCGCAGCACACCCATCCCGTGCCGCGGCACACGGTGCAGATTTGCCTTTTTCGGCGGGTTTTGTGAGGAGTAATCTCATTTCATCATCCTCCTCCTCTCCTTGGGTGATTTTTGGGCGATTTAGCATCATCAAACTCAGAGAATTTCATCTTCTTCAAGTTGTGGTGTGGATTAACAACATATTTGTGGTTGCTTCATCCTAATTCAAGGTAATTTCTTCAACCCTAGATTCGATTTTTGAGTTGGAGCATGATGTTTTGGATGATATAATCATGATTTGTGAAGGATATACATTCGATTATGAGTTTTTATGAGTTATCATCGGATTGTTGGAAGTTTTATTCAAGAACACTTTGAAAGTTGACTTGGAATTGGGATTTGCAATTCAATGTTATCTTAAACTCGATTTGAGTATTCCTATTGGATTATCGATTGTATTGATGATGTTTTGGTGGATTGTATCATTCATTAGAGGTTGATTTTCGATACAATTGGGATTAGTTGTAAATAATGGCAGATTGTTTACAAAGTGTTTGTCGAAATGCCCCAATGAGTTTGGATTTATTGTATCGACCTCTTGAATTGGTTATGATCGCTATTGATACGTATATTAAGTGAATTGGTAATTGTGTTATTCAAGGTTGTTCGAGCGACCGATATCTCCATTAAGGACGTTTGTTCGTGAGAGGACATTTCATCACCAGTATTGAGTAAGTTGATTCTTACTTGGTTAAAAAGGATACTCCTTCCTTTTCTTGTTGTTCATGCATATTCATAATTCATTCACAATATATTAGTCATGTTGTGACTTGTAATCATCAAACTAATCATTCAATTCACGAGGAACGACGGTTCCAATCATTTCAGTGAGCTATTATTCATTTCATTATTACTTCATCTCGGTGAGTCATTCTTGACCCTTGTCGGATTATTATTCATTAATATTCATCACGGTCACTTTTCTTCTTGTGACCTTCTGGGCCCATATTGCGTGGCCGGGTGGTTATATGTGGAATTTTTAGCCGGGTACACGATAGTCAGGTGATCGGGTTCACCGACACAATGGACTGTGCACATGGTATCGTGCCTCCGTGATACTAATTAGGTACAAGTGCGGGTGTGTCCGGACACTCGTCTTGTGCACTTGCACGTCCCATTACGGGCGTACTATGATGCCCTTCTTCAGCTTCATATCATAATTAAGATATATAATGATTGTGCTTGTTCAACTCTTGCGGATTGTTGTTCTGTGTAACTGACCCCGTTGGGGGATACTTTTTTCAGGTCATGGCAAGGCAAAGGCACGGGAAGAGAACGTTTACGGCTAGGAGTCCCAGTGATACTAGTAGGGGGCCTCAATCCATCTATTTGTTCATGCTTTCTTATTATGTATTTTTCCGCTGCACTTCCGTTTGGATTGTCATTTATTGAGTGTTGTATATTTATCTTCACATAAAATATACATGTATTCTGTTCTCCTGGGTGTGTTATATTTGAAACTCCTCATCAGAGTAATTTTTGATGTAATGTGGTTCGGTACTACATTTACACTGTGTAATTCATTATTCTTCACTCGCCTGGTGGGTCCCAGTTGGGGGGTCCATGGCACTGTAAAATCCGCCTAGTTTGGGGTGTTACAGAGTTGGTATCGGAGAGTGGTTTTGAATACTACCTTACGAGTCGTCTCATTTGAAATCATCGTTCATCAGACTAGTATCATTGGACCTTCGCGTCACGTGTGACCTGTGCAAGCGCCAAACCCCTCAGACCGAAAGAACAGTAAGATTTCTGACGCCATGGTATAATTTCTGGCTATCAGAATCATTCATTCATCATTCATCAGTCAACAATCCTCAATCATCATTATCATTTTTGGTCATGTTGATCATGTTAATTCATTCATCACTCAGTTAATTTCATTGCTCAGTTGTTAATCTTGTGGATCGTATCATCAATCTTGTTAACTTGTTCAAGATAATCATTTCAACAATTTTATCAGATAATCATGTCACCCCAGTTGATCCTTCATCCAATAATTGTGTTAGAGCGTGTATGCTCATTATTATCATTTCATCACGTAATCATAATGCGAGATTCATGCGAGTTCTATAATTATCATGTGTTTCCTACCTTCAGTATGGATCGAGCTGGCAGAGGACGCATGGGAAGAGGCCGCGGTGCAGGCCGAAACCCGAGAGCTCGAGTGAACACCCATGCGAATGCGAGGAATAATGCTAATTCATCGAGAAGCGACACTGCCACCCACTCACATGGGAATAATCATTCCCCGTCAGGAAGCCGTACCCAAGATACAACTCAATCAGAAGGTGTTCGGGTTGATCCACTCACTTTTATGCAGGGCATGATGGCCCAATTGACCCAGATGGCATGTCTGATAGAGACGATGCAGAACTCAGGCACTCAGGCTCAACAGGCTCCTCCGCCGCCACCTCAGAGGCAAGAGAGGAGTGTAAGCAGTATCATCAATGACATCTCTCACCAGAGGCCACCTACCTTCGAGGGCTCATCTGAGCCGGCGGACATTATTCACTGGCTGGAGCATTTTGAGAAGTTATTTCCTATGGTGAAGTGTCCCGAAGGACACAAAGTTTCAGTTGCGGCTTACTACCTGGGTAAGAGCGCTCACTCTTAGTGGATATCTTTGAAACCCACTGACGGATCTTGCACGTGGGACCAGTTCAAGACTCTCATGATGTAAAGATATTATCCGGCCCCACTCAGGGAGGCCAAGTTGTCGGAGTTACTCAGTCCCGACCCCTCAACGGAAGAAGATGTTCTCACTATTGCCGAGAAATTTCAGGAGCTACTTCCTTTCGCCTCATTTATTATCCACTCGGAGGTGGATAAGACCAAGTACTTCAGTAAGAGGTTGAAACCTCGTATGCGGCTACAATTGCTTAATCATCATTGCACCACTCTGGCCGAATTCATCGAGAAAGCTCTTGCTTATGAGCTTACTGCTAAGGAAATTTCTAAGAATCAAACTTCATTTCTGGCAAGAAATCAAAGAATCGTAATCAGTCCGAAGGCAGTCAGGCAACCTTCAAGAAGCCTCGTGCGGGCTCTACTTTTTAGGAGTGACCTCCTATGGTTCCGAAACCTGCGGAATCTCAGTCCCGAGCAGCCAGTTCGGCCATCACCTGTTACAACTGTGGAGAACAGGGTCATTTCAGCACTAAGTGTCTGAAGCCGACCCTCACATGTAATAACTGTGGGATTGCTGGGCATAAGGCCCGTTTCTTCCGAAGAGACTCCAAACCTACTTCGGAGACATCTCAGGCCCCGAAGCAGTCAGCGGTTCAGAATCAGACCACTCAGTCCGTGTCGCTTAAAACGACGTGGGAAAACAAAGGCGGAGCCCACAACTATCAGACAGGAGCATCTAGTTCTAGGGCTGACAAGCCCCGAATTTATGAGATGAAGAGAGCCGATGATTCGGAGGCCCGAATGATCTCAGGTACATTCGAAATTCTATCTCAACCAATGTGTACCCTTTTTGATACTGGTGCATTGCATTCATTCATTTCCGAGTCATATTTGAGTAGACTTCATCTGGATAGTTCTACTAGTTGTGAACCTTATATCATTGGACTACCTGATGGTAGAAGAATTATCAGAGATCGTGAGATTAAGAATTGTCCGAATCAGCTTCATGACCGTGTTTGGTTGGCAGACCTGATCGTGGTAGATTTACCTAGAGACGACGTCATTTTGGGTATTGATTGGATGGATCATCACGATGCCATCCTTAGTGTCCGTAAGCGTATGGTCACTATTATTTCAGACGATGGAGTCGAGTATGTATTTCAGGGGAGTAATCCCAGTTGTTTCGGAAGAGTTATCAATATGATGAAAGCATTGAGATTACTCAATCGGAGTTGTGTTGGTTATTAGTGCTATATGACCAAGACCGAGAAATCACCAGTGTCATTGGCGGATATCCCGGTGGTGAGAGAATATGCCGATGTATTTCCAGATGAGTTACCTGGTTTGCCTCCATAGAGATATGTGGGATTCACGATTGAGTTGGAGCCTGGTATGTCTCCAATATTGAAGGTACCGTATCGGATGGCCCCGATCGAAATGCAGGAATTGAAGAATTAATTGGAGGAATTAGCCGAGAAGGGTTATATCAGACCGAGTTTGTCAAGAAGAAGGATGGTTCGTTTCGCTTGTGCATTAATTATCGAGAGCTAAACAGGGTGACAATCAAGAATAAATATCCCCTCTCCCACATCGATGATCTCTTGGATCAACTTCAGGGAGCTTCAGTATTTTCCAAGATCGATTTGAGATCTGGGTATCATGAGTTACGAATTCGAGAGTCAGATATCGCTAGAACGGCGTTTCAACTATGGGCATTACGAGTTTGTGGTGATGCCGTTTGGGTTAACTAATGCACCTACTGTATTCATGGAGTTGAGTTTTCATCGACTATTTAGACCGGTTCGTGGTTTTTGTCATAGACGACATTTTGATTTATTCTCGTGATCGAGAGGAGCACGAATTTCACCTTCATCAGGTTCTCGACGTGTTGAGACGAGAGCAGCTTTATGGAAAATTTTCCAAATGTGAGTTCTGGATGTCCGAGGTGATGTTTCTCGGGTATGTGATTTCATGAGACGGAGTACGTGTCGACTCTCAGAAGACGGAGGCTATACGAGATTGGCAACCTCCGAAGAATGTTAAGGAAATCCGAAGCTTTCTCGGATTAGCAGGCAATTACCGGCGATTTGTGGAAGGATTTTCTAAAATCGCTCAACCTATGCCGAACCTTTTGCGGAAGGATAAGAAACACATGTGGTCCGATGGGTGTCAACATATTTTTGAAGAACTCAAGAGCCGTTTGATTTCAGCACCTGTCCTTTCCTTGCCACAAAGGACGGAAGGATTCGTGGTGTATAGTGACGCATTCGGACACGGTCTTGGATATGTATTAATGCAGAACGGGAAAGTTATTGCCTATGACTCACGACAATTGAGACCTTACGAGGTCAATTATCCGACCCACGACATAGAGCTAGCAGTCGTGGTATTCGCGTTGAAGATTTGGCGTCATTATCTTTATGGCGTCACTTGTCAGATTTTCACCGATCATAAGAGTTTGAAGTATATATTTACTCAGAAGGAGTTAAATATGCGACAGAGACGATGGTTGGAACTAATAAAAGATTACAATATCGAGATTCAATACCACCCGGGTAAGGCAAACGTTGTCGCCGATGCCTTGAGCTGTAAGTCTGTTCAGGAGCAAATGCTTGCTCGTTTAACAGTTCAGAAGGAACTTCAACAGGAATTCCTGAGACTCGAGATCGAGGTCTGGTTACAGCGAGTGCAAGGGCAACTTTGCATGTTAGAGATTTCATCGCCACTTGAGGAGGCGATCAGAGTGAATCAAGTTTCAGACCCATTTTTGTAGCGCATCCGAGAGGATGTGGCTCAGGGGAAAGCCCCTGGATTTGTGGTCCACGAGAATGGACTTTTGCGATTTAAAAACTGGTTATGCGTACCGGCGAATGCCGAGTTGAAAAACTCGATTTTGAGAGAAGATCATGATGCCCCTTATTCCATTCATCCGGGGTCTAGCAAGATGTACAAATACTTGAAACAAAATTACTGGTGGAGTAATATGAAGCGAGAAGTTGCAGAATTTGTTTCAAGATGTTTAACCTGCCAGCAAGTCAAGATAGAACATCAGCGACCGGCGGGTATGCTAAAACCGCTCCCTATTACAGAGTGGAAGTGGGAGGATATTTCAATGGACTTCATCACGAGTTTACCGATGAGTCGTCGTGGCATGAATATAATTTGGGTAATTGTGGACCGCTTATCTAAGTCAGCTCATTTACTTGAGATTAAGGATACATGGGGTCCCGAGAGACTTGCCCACTTGTTCATCAAAGAGATAGTGAGATTGTACGGTACTCATAAGAGTATCGTTTCTGATCGTGACAAGCGATTCGTGTCACATTTTTGGAAATTAGTTCATCGTGCAATGGGAACTCAGCTTAATCTCAGCACAGCTTTTCATCCTCATTCCGACGGACAATCAGAGAGTACTATCCAGACATTGGAGGATATGTTAAGGGAATGTGTTCTCGATTGGAAAGAAGATTGGGAAGCCCAACTACCGTTGATTGAGTTCACGTGCGATAATAGTTGGCATGATTCGATTAAGATGGCACCTTACGAGGCCTTGTACGGTCGTCATTATCGATCTCCTTTGTGTTGGGATGACTTATCAGAATCAATCGGCACCGAGCCCGATATGCTTATAGCCACCCGCGAGAAGGTAGCTTTGATCAGGAGTCGTTTGTTGACCGCTCAGAGTCGACAAAAGTCATATGCAGATAATCGTCGTCGACCATTAGAGTTCGAGGCAGGTGACCATGTATTGGTCAAGGTATCCACGAGTCGAGGTGTTTTACGTTTCGGGAAGCGAGGAAAGCTTAGTCCGAGATTCATTGGACCATTTGAGATTTTGGATCGAGTAGGCGATCTGGCTTATAGATTGGCTTTACCTCCAGCCCTGAGCCGAATTCATAACGTGTTTCATGTCTCTCAGTTGCGGAAGTATATTGCTGACTCTAGTCACATACTTCAGTTTGATAAAATCGAGATAGCGGATGATCATACATATGAGGATCATCCCGTACGAATCTTAGAGCGACGAATCAAACAGTTGAGGAACAAGACGATTCCGTTGGTTAAAATTCAGTGGTCGAGACATAGAGTCGAAGAGAATACTTGGGAAACTGAGGATAGTATGCGGGAGAGTTATCCCGAATTGTTTCACCCTTAGTTTCGAGGACAAAACTATTTTTAAGGGGGGGAGTATGTAATAACCGATTGTAAATTCATTCATTCTCATTCAGTAAACCATTCCTCTGTAATTTTTCACTTATTAATAATCATTCATCATTCACATTCATTCATTCGTGTTCACCGTTCGGAGTAACTTTGAGTCGTTTATCGATATTGTTCATTGTTTCAAACTTGCTTGAGAATCGAGATGAGAATATTATCTTGATTGTTGTAATTGCTTCGTTAGTCGATGTTGATGTTGGAGTTCATACCATTTCAAAATTTACTCCTTGCTCGAATCATGCTATTGTTGGGCAAACACTTGTAATCATTGCACGGAACCACCGTTTTGGGGTTTCCGCACTTCCATTTCGTGTTACTGTTCCTAAGTATTGAATCATATTGCTTTTATTCTCTTCCCGGGTCATTTTTCATCATTTTTGGGCCCGAATAGTGTGCGCCGCGGCACAAGGAAGTGTGCGCTGCAGCACACACCTTGTGCATTTTGGGCGAGAACCGCCTGTACTGCGGGCAGCGGCCCCCTGCTGGCCGGGCCGAGGCACTAAGCCAAAGCACTGGGCAGATTTTTGGCCATGGGCTGCGGCACACTCAGCCCGTTCCGCGGCATACGGTGCAGATTTGCCTTTTTCAGCGGGTTTTGTGAGGAGTGAGCTCATTTCATCATCTTCCTTCCTCCTCCTATCCTTGGGTGATCTTGTCGGTGATTTTTGGGCGATTTAGCGTCATCAAACTCAGAGAATTTCATCTTCTTCAAGTTCTGGTGTGGATTAACAACATATTTGTGGTTGCTTCATCCTAATTCAAGGTAATTTCTTCAACCCTAGATTCGATTTTTGAGTTGGAGCATGATGTTTTGGATGATATAATCATGATTTGTGAAGGATATACGTCCAATTATGAATTTTTATGAGTTATCATCGGATTGTTGGAAGTTTTATTCAAGAACACTTTGAAGGTGGACTTGGAATTGGGATTTGTAATTTAATGTTATCGTATACTCGATTTGAGTATTCCTATTGGATTATCGATTGTATTGATGATGTTTTGGTGGATTGGATCATTCATTAGAGGTTGGTTTTTGATACAACTGTGATTAGTTGTAAATAATGGGAGATTGGTTACAAAGTGTTTGTCGAAATGCCCCAATGAGTTTGGATTAATTGTGTCGACCTCTTAAATCGGTTATGATCGCTATTGATATGTATATTAAGCGAATTGGTAATTGTGTTATTCAAGATTGTTCGAGCGACCGATATCTCCATTAAGGACGTTTGTTCGTGAGAGGACATTTTATCACCGGTATTGAGTAAATTGATTCTTACTCGGTTAAAAGGATACTCATTCCTTTTGTTGTTGTTCACGCATATTCATAATTCATTCACAATATATTAATCATGTTGAGACTTGTAATCATCAAACTAATCATTCAATTCACGAGGAACGACAGTTCCAATCATTTCAGTGAGCTATTATTCATTTCATTATTACTTCATCTCGGTGAGTCATTCTTGACCCTTGTCGGATTATTATTCATTAATATTCATCACGGTCACTTTTGTTCTTGTGACCTTATGGGCTCATATTGCATGGCTGGGTGGTTATGTGTAGAATTTTTAGTCGGGTACACGATAATCAGGTGATCGGGTTCACCGACACAATGGACTGTGCACATGGTAACGTGCCTCCGTGAGACTAATTAGGTACAAGTGCGGGTGTGTCCAGACACTCATCTTGTGCACTTGCACGTCCCATTACCTGCGTACTATGATGCCCCTCTTTAGCTTCATTTCATAATTAAGATATATAATTATTGTGCTTGTTCAACTCTTGAGGATTGTTGTTCTGTGTAACTGACCCCGTTGGGGGATATTGTCTTCAGGTCATGGCAAGGCAAAGGCACGGGAAGGGAACGTCGACAACGAGGAGTCCCAATGATACTAGTAGGGGGCCTCAATCCATCTATTTGTTCATGCTTTCTTGTTATGTATTTTTCCGCTGCACTTCCATTTGGATTGTCATTTATTCAGTGTTGTATATTTTATTTTCACATAAAATATATATGTATTCTGTTCTCCTGGGTGTGTTGTACTTGAAACTCCTCATCGGAGTAATTGTTGAATTAATGTGGTTCGGTACTACATTTGCACTGTGTAATTCATTATTTTTCACTCGCCTGGTGGATCCCAGTCGGGGCTCCACGACACTGCAAAATCCGCCTAGTTTGGGGCATTACACATTATCGGTCCCTTATATAGTAATAATTAGTACACAACCTATATAACATTAGACCGTTATGTGAGAGGTTGTAATATATGCTTGAGATTGGTTGGTCTTGACCATTAGCATATATTAGCGTATTCGGTATACGTTCAACAGGATCGAGGTGAGATAGATTCTTCTGTACTGACTATAAGAAGAACTACATCTCGGACAATTATTATTTCTTAATTCTAGTGATTAATATTTAATTATATATATATTTAATATTTATTGCTTTGATTTATCATGGGTGAGAGTCAAAATGATTGACTCAACATGCTCGATATTTTGGGCAATATTATTATTTATATGATAATTAATAATGTAGCTAGAAATCGTGTCCCGACGAGTCGGGTTGATCATGTCCCTTGAGACACTCGAAAGGATTATTATATTAAACCCTGCAGGTAGAATTAATTTTCCGATATAATAATAAAGCTCGAATGGTATACTCATGTATAACATATTAATTAATTAAAAGCTTTCAGTAGCTTAAATTAATTAATGGACATGGAATATCTTAAACATGAAAAATAATTAATTCAAAAAGGAGCCCAATTTCGTAATTTTGGATTTTGGTAGGAAGTGCAATATCAACCTTCTAGTGGACTAAGTTGATATTAATAGATTCATTATATTAGGAAGAGTCCTAATATTGGTAAGGTGAAATCTATTGGGAGTCCTTACCTTATCCTCCTTAAGGTCCCTAGAGTATCCCAAAACACCTATAAATATGACATAAGGGGTGACCGATTTTAACACACTCCTTGGAACAAGAAATTTTCGATTTTTCTTCTAATTTTGTGTTTAATTATGGATCTTGACTTGTGTCTTGGATTCCACAATTTAGCTAACACAATATTTTTCTAAATACTCAAATATTCAAGAAAAATAGAGAGAAAAATTCGTAAGGTATTTCTTGGGAAAAATTTCTGCCGATCCATATTGCAGTCCAAGCAGTCCGGTAGATTGTTGCCCATATGACATCCGTATATAGGCGGGATATACTCTAGAAGATCTTGAGGCAGAAATACAAGAAGATCAAGGAGGAGTACGAAGGAGAGTTCGATCGACCCAGAAGGAATTTTCTACCACTTTGCTTCAAATGTACGAATTACCTATTCTACTGCGTAAATACGTATATTTAAATTGTTAATTAGTCTGTTTAATTAATTAATTGACAAACCTAAATAGATCCGCAATTTTGTTGGTTAGTTTATAAAACCCAATATATTCAATTCATCAATCTCGCTTAGCTGCGTTTTATATTCCAACAATTGGTATCGGAGCCGGTCTTTAGGTTATGTTCATTTTAATTAATTTTATGATTAATTTGCTAGCAATTTAATATATTCATATGGTATGATGTTTGGAATATTTTGCTAGAAATTGTCTTGCAGGTAAATATGGTCCAATTATCATGGCTATGTGATATTTTTATTTATTTACGCATTTTTGGTAATTTGGCCCGGTTTTGAGGCATGTATAAGTTTTTCCCATGAGAAAATCCATGGGTAAAATAAGATTTTATTTTTTCTTGTAATTTTAGTTGTAAATTCGATGTATTTTATTTCATATAAAATTGTAATCAAATTGTAATACACAAAGTACAAAAGGAAAAGGAGTCCAAGGTGCAAGAGAAATCCTAAACGAAAAGGGAATCCCGGACGACGACAAGGACACTCGGCCGACCGTCCAGAACCGAAGAGCTGTGGGTCTGGCTTGTCTCGGGTCGAATCAGCCGAGGGTAGGTTGCCGGGCCACGGGTCGGGTCAGGCAGCGGGTCGGGCTTGTACGGGTAGGTTCGTTCGGTGTATGGTCCTATTCGTTTATCCACCGTTCGTTGCGTCCGTTGGAGCACAATTATTTTAATTTGGAAATTTCTCATGCAATTAATTTTGCATGGAAGAAAGTTTCTAAATTTGGCAATATTTTTTCCCCAATCGAGACGAGGTGACGAGATGCTTGAAGCTGTGGGAGCAAAAGGGCCAAGGATTTTCTCGTTATTCAAACGAGGAATAAAAGCCATGATAATTAGATTTACTTATCCCGTTCTAGTTATTTTTTGGTTTTAGTGTTTTGATGTATGACATGTATGGATGAGTGCGTGATATATTTCTTGCATGGTAGGACGAGAAAATTAAAAACCTTATTTTTTTCAAAATAACTAAGTGATTTTAATAATTGATTTTTCAAAATCAAGTTGCCCTCCATAATTGGTTTAAATTGTGAAAATTAGCATGCACGTTGACAATAGAGTCTTCCTCCACATCGGATATGCTGATTATTAGCTCACTAGTTTTAAACTTCAATTAGATAACAAAAAGGTGAATGTTATTTTTTATGATAGGACCTCTCCATCTGTAGGACTATTATCATTAAATAATATTCTAAGGTTTGTAAAATTATGGTATTCACTTAGGTGTGTTAATTAATAAGCTCCCCATCGGAGTCCATGTTAATTTAATACATGGCCAAGAGGAACCAACTATTAATTTTACTTGTCAAAACGCATCTTGACTGGATAGTAAATTAAAGACATTAAAATCTACTTGAAAAATATATATGTAAACGTCCACACTAACGTGGCTTGCATGTGCGGTTTTTTTCGAGGTGTTGGTTGACTGCATATATATTGTGTTTTAAGGTTTTTCATATATTTTGCGTCGAATTATGTGAAGAATGTTGTTTTTAATTTTATTCTCAGATGTTTTTCAATCCACTAGCTGTTATTCCCAAAGAAAATAAACTTGATGGCACTAACTTTGCCGACTGGAAAAGAAATTTTGACATTGTCCTGACTACCGAGGGCCATAAATTTGTGTTAAATGAGGAGAGCCCTCTGGAACCAGAACCGGATGCCACTCCTGAAGAGTTGGCTGAATTCCGAAAATGGAAGAAGTCTGATGAGATGACTCGCTGTTACATTTTGGCTTCACTGACAAATGTATTGCAGCATCAGCATCAGACGATGGGCTCAGCCACGGAGATGATGAAAAATTTCACCGAGATATTTGGTCATCAAAACCGGGCGGATAGGCAAAATGCAATGAGGGTGTTGATGACAACCCAAATGTCTGAAGAGACCCCAGTAAGGGATCATGTTCTAAAAATGATGTCTCATTTGAATGAACTGAGCATACTGGGGACTACTATCGATGCGGAGTCGCATGTCGATATTATCTTGGGCAGCTTTCCAAGAAGCTTTGAGCAGTTCCGCCTTAATTACAATATGAACCGTGGGACATATACTTTGGTGGAAGTTATGACAGAGCTTCAATATGCTGAAGGTCTCTTCAAACAAGGTTATCATCAAATTCTTGCGGCAACCGGTGCTACTTCTTCAAAACCCAAATGGGGAAAGAAGAAAAAGCAGGTTGGCCAGAAGAAAGTGGCAACCTTCAAAGCTAAGGGCAAGTCTTCTCAGTCCAAGGCTCTTATGTCCGATGCAAACAAAAAGCCGAAGGACAAATGCTATAAGTGGGGTCTGAAGGGGCATTTCAAGAGTGACTGCCCTAAGAAAGGTACGTCTCATGCACTAGTAGTCAAAAACATGTTTGACTGCCTGTTCTATCACTTCGTGGATAGTAGATTCGGGCTCCACTGATCATGTTTGTTATGACTCTTAGGGGTTCCAAGTAACCAAAGTACTTAGTGCAGATGAGATTACTATTAGCTGGGGAGACTATTCCAGGCTGAAGGCTGTTGCAGTGGGAGTCGTGCAGTTAAAAATTAATGATAAGATTATAGTCCTAAATAATGTATTATTACTACCTGTGTTGCTACCCAAAATATTATCCGGAGATAGATATTGTTGGAATGGATGGATAGCAAATAAATGCGAGAACACTTCCGTGGGAAAAGTAAATAACACAAGAATTGCCGGGGTTGTTAGTCCCGGGCTTGAATGCTCTCGCGAGATATTATTAATACAAATATTCGGGGATACAAGTATTAATGTAAGAGTACAATTACAATGAGTGTAAAGATTCTTGTTATCTTAGCTAGTGAGCGTGTAGATTGCCGGAAGAACCAGATATGATGCTCTGTGAGTTCTTGTAACAACGTAGATGAACTGTGACGGCGGTGAGAGATCGACAGTCTCTCACGGCGTGTATTAGCTGTATGCTTGAGCTCCTGGACTTGTATGTCTCTTTGAATCTGCACTGTGGAGACTTCTTGCCTCTGCCGACCGTCTTCTGGATGAGAGGTACTGAGAGAGAAATCCTGAGATAGATTCTGGGAAGGAAGCTGGGAGCTTGGAAGCATGTATGTTCTTCTGTATTTCCGTGAATGAATTCGGAATGTAAGTGAACGAAATTGGGAACCTTCTTCCAGTAGGAGGAGGTTCTCTATTTATAGGACTTGGATATGCCGGGCGATCGCCTTTGCTGTATTATAATAAACGGGCGATCGTCTTTTAGCACATGGGCTTGTCCCCTTAAAGTCTGCAGGAGTTGCTGGCATTCAGTCGCGCGGTCCAATGAAAAGCGTGCATGCGTTTGAGTCGATGTCACGGGCGGTCCCACCTCGTGCCTTTCGGCAGGCTTGTCGGTAGGTAAATCCGTCCTTGTCAGAGACAGCTGTTGGTGGTCAATGATCCGTGAAATGCGGATCTTGTCTCGGATCTGCACATGGGTGCTGTTTTGAGATCTATTCTTCATGGACTTTGACGGACGATGGTCCCAGCTCGTGGTGCAGGACTATCGTCCTTATCCGGGCACTAGAGTCGATCGCCAGGTGCCAAAGGGTGATCGCCTTGAGAGTCGATCGCTAGGTACTTGATGGTGGTCTGGTATCTTCGATTAGGCGAGTTTTGCCATAGTTTGATTGGAGTGGACTCGGTCGCTCGACCTTGTAGTCGATCGCCTGTCGAGGTGAATAAATCTCGATACAACAATTGCCCCCAGCTCGCTCCTATGTTGGAAACGTGGGGTGAGGTGGTTCTGCTGGCGATCGCTGAACTTCGACGAGCGACTCTGCATTTCACTGAACTGGCGATCGTCTTTGAGCTGATAGATTCTGAATTTGGATGATCTGGTAGGTCGCTGAAAAGAGCGGGAAACGGCAGCGGATGCGGAAAGGTCTCTGGGACACGTGTCGGGTTCCTATTGGGGGAGACCGACGGTCATTTATGACTCCTCGACTGACGCGTCCTTGAAAAGACGCGTACGCGGGTTTCAAGGGGGTCAATAAATGCGACGGTTGCACTTCAGCCCCTGAGACTCTCCTTAATTGCTTATAAGTCCCTGCCATCTCCTAGAAAAAGGGCAGGGTGGCTGTGTTCATTCTTACGCGCATTTACTGGAGAAAGAAGGACTTGCTGAAGATTTTTCTTAGGATCTTATTGCCGATCGTCGGTCGATTTCATCTTTGGTAAGAACACACTCCTCTTTTCCTCATCTTGAATTCAAGAATGTCTGGAACATCTTCTTCACATGGAGTGGGCACTTTCTCCGCCGCTGGGACTTCTGATGTCCGGGGAGGATCCACCGCTGAATTCCATCTGGAGACGGCCGCTGAGGCTATTCGGGCCGGAATTGACTCTGCGGAGGTCGAGGCGCTGTTCAATGAGGCCGACGTGGATAAGGAGGCGGCCGTCGAACATAGGCGCTCGCAGATGGAGAGAGATCTTTCGGTCAGGGCCTACTGGGAGCGGCACAGTGCCTTTGGCCAGGCATATGTGGCATTTGGTGATATAATGGAGAGGTTGGCCGGCCCGTCTCCAAGATTTGACTTCCAGGAGTATTCGATCGCTCATCCTTATCAACCTCCCAAGCGATCGCTATTTCGGGCTGCTCATCGATCTCTGTGGTCGCTTGGCCAAATCAGGAGTTCGGCGACCAGGAAGGATCTGGCCGTCTGGAGGACGAGGTTTCATATCTCCTCAGATGTGGATCTCTTTGTGCCGACCGAGAATGAGAGAGCTGATCAGCCTCCGGAGGGGATGGTCGCTGTGAACGAAGCGATCATGGAGGCAGGGTTGCGATTTCCCTTGTCGTTCGCTGTCTCCCATCTGCTGGCCGCCTGGAACGTGGCGCCTCTCCAGCTGACGCCAAATGCTTGGCTCCATATAATTTGTACCCTCACCTTGTTCGGCGGTCACCGACTGTACCGCCTCCCTTCGCCCTCGGAGATGAACCACCTGTTCAAGATGACGGTTCAGAAAGGGTCGGTCGGAGGCTATCATATACAAGGTCGATCCGGTCGGGTGATCCTTGGAGTCCCGAACAAGGCACGGGGCGATCCGGCGAAGTGGTTCTGGGTCGCCGGTGCCTGGAAAGCCTCAGCGAGCGACAACCCCACTGGCGAGCTGAACATTCCCAATGGTTTTCGGGAGAGAAATCCCGGTAAGGGTTCATACTCTCCCTTAGTTCGGATATGTTCTGAACTGATCTAATTTGATTTTGTTTTTGCAGGTTTTCACATTCCGGCGATCGAGGAGTTGCCTTTTGATTTCCTGGTCGTTTGGGAGCGGATACGAAGTTTGTCGGATGACAACCTGAATGCTAGCCGGATCAATAAGGAGAGTCGATGGTTGTCCGCTCGCCTATTCCGTTTTCCGAGACATCTCTCGGTCTCAGGTACGAATTTCTACGATCTCCATTTGCTTGGAGATCATCATGTTGGAGGAATATGACTAACTGTGGCTTGATTGTTCTCATTTCTAGAGGTTCGTTTTCCTCGCTTTGTGGAGCCCCCATCGGATATTGCTATGTCGAACCCTGGTGTTTTGGGTCGTCTCCGCCAGACGAAGTCATCGCGGGCTACTCCTGTGGCGTTACCTATCATCCCGGAGGCGGAGCCTCGCGTGGAGCCGATCGTGGCCGAGGAGGAAGTCCGGGAGGAGGGGCTTCGGATGAATCACAAATGGCAGAGGTCGGGAGAAACTCCAGTTTCTGCCCCTACCAGTGAGGTGCCGATCGCCGCACCTCCGATCACCGTTGTTCCTCTGGAGAGTGAGCCTACTCCCTCCGCGGCTTTCCTGCTGGAGATGGCGATCGCCGAAGCTGAGAACCCTCGCGGGAAGCCATACTTCGGTCGCGATCCAGAGAGAGCCGAGAGGTAGACTTTGCTTGTTGAGTTGAAACTTGTCATTTGCGTGGGAGATGTGCTAACTTTGTGTTTTGATGCAGGATCCATAGCACCGATCCGTCTTGTCCGCCGATGGTGCGGGATTTCCTGGCGAGCCGATCTCCTCGCCAATCCTGTGATATCCCGTTGTACGTCAACCGGGCCGTCTCCGCTTTACCGAAGGCCTGGACGACCGATCTGGATGCGATCGCTCGTCAGCGATCTGGGAGCACAATGAAAGCTGCTTTCGCCCTTTCTCTCCAGGCGGCGACCATGGCTGCCCAGGCTGTGCAGGAGTATGAGGGGCGTCCTTCCACTACTCGCCTGCAGGTGGATCTCGAGGCGGCTCGGAAAGAGAACGCCAAGTTCGCCGACAAGATTGTGGCAATGGAGAAGGATTCCCTGGCCGCAGCTAATCGGGCGAGCCAAGAACTTGAGATGGCGAGAAAGGATGCTGAGCTATCCCGGGTGACGGTCGATCGCTTTCGGGATCGGATGATAAATGCCGTCCGGGAGCAGAAGTCCGCTGAGACGGAGGCCGATCGTCTGAAGGTGATGATCGCTCGGTTGACTAGCGAGCTGGCGGAGTCGCGGGAAAAGACGGCTGCAAGGGAGGCCGAGCTCCAAGGCGCGCAGCAGGCGATGGCGGAGCTCAAAGGGGAGGTAGAGGCGACCAAGGCCGATCCCTTTCAAAACTTGGAGTTTGTCAGCGAGTTCGCCTATTATATGGCGTTCGCCGACTCGATCCGGGCTGCTAAGAATGGAGGTTTGGAGGTCGGCCCTCTTGCTGAGAACTTCAAGGCGTACGCGTTGGAGCATCCTCTCCATTTTGCTTTCTCCTTGCCGATCTTGGATCTTGCGGATATCGGCGTGGACTTGAGCTGGTATCCGACTCCGGCCAACCTTGTTCATCCCGACGCTCCAGAGGATGGGGAGGCTGCTCCAGATGCTGAAGGCGAAGGCCAGGCAGGGGCCTGAGGCACTTCATTTTTTAATGTTTAAGCTTATTGCCTTGTAATTTGTAGCTTTCTTTTTGTAGTACTTATGCCTTTGGGCGACCATGTACTCTAATCCTTCAAGCAATGAAATGAACGTTTGATTCTCTGATTTATCACTTGAATGATTGCTATTTTTGAGTCTTTTGCTTGACTTTGTACAAATGTGTGAGGAGAGATCGTTGCAAGTGTAGGTCTACGTGAATTGATAAACTCATATAGATAAATTTTACAACTAAATCAATCGCTGCAAAACATTTGAAAGATGGCGATCTCCGTATGTGATTGAATAGGGACGATCGCCGTATATGCAGTCTGCACTCTTCCCCCTTGTTTTTGTTCACTTAGTGAAAGTAAGGGGATGAAAATAACTCGTTGAGTGAGCGGTCTTCAGCTTTGTCAAATCCTCGAGGACGGTCGTCCATCTTGATGAATCGTGCATAGTCACAGAGTTTGATGGACCGACTCCATGACCATGTCTTTTGCGCGAATGACATTGTCTGTCTCGTGACTCATTTTATTGTGAGGGTCCTCCGTTAGGCTGCGCCTCGCCTCGTATTTAAACGAAGGGCGTGCGGTCTTGGTCTGGAGGAGTCCTTGCGCGGGGCGTCTTCGGATTAATCAACTCCACTTCCGCAGCTTGTTAGCTCTGCTTCCACCTCGGCCCGCCATGAAGATAGTGACCCTCGACGGTGTACATTGAGACGGGGGTAGTGACGCGTCGCATTGTCCGGGTTCACCACGTTAAATGATGAACCTTTGAGGGTGGGCGATCGTGTCCACTGATTAGTTTTGGAGGGCCCTCAGACTACGCCGACCTCGTATTTAAACGAAGGGCGGGCGATCTTGGCCCAAAGGGACCTTGCATGGCCTAAGCAGTCGGTTCCATCGACCACCAGGACCATGGCTACACTCTTCCACCTCAGATCGTCATGTTAAATGCCGACCTTCGACGGTGTACATTGTGCGGTGGAGGCGATCTCGTGCCGTAGTCCACCATGTTAGATGATGAACTACAGATGGCGAACGAGTCCTCCGGTTTTGATGATGTTGCTTGATACCGGCGATCGGGCTGAAAGACTGAAGATCGTCGTTCGGGCGCCGATCGCGCTGCTCATAGGCTAAGACGAAACCTTTGTCTGGCCAGAAAGTCTGCGGCCTTAGCGCGGAAGATCGCGTAGGTCGTGGGTTGGTCCTTCGTAAGATGCCTGAACATAGGCGAAAGACCATGGAATCCTCTTAGGACCGAGTATAGGGCGATCTCATTGCTTACGGGCTCTCCGTTGAGGATGATCTCGTCTACCCGGTCGATGTAGTCTGAGTCGGACTCTTCTTCCCCTTGCCTGATCTGCATCATGCGATGGGGACCTTCTGGCCGAGCGACCTTGGTGGCGAAGTCTGTTGTGAAGTCGTTCGCCAGTTGATTGAAGGAACCGATGGATCAAGACGGCAATGAGGTGTACCACCTGTGGGCAAGGTCGTCCAGCGTCAGAGGGAACATTCAGCACCTGGTCGCGTCTGATGCCCCACACCCGGTCATGTAGATGTGGAACTTGTTCAGGTGAGTTTCGAGTCCGATCTCCTCGCATGCAGGTGTTTGCGGAGGAGCGATCTTATGCTGTACGGGGGCGAGCTCGATGTGGACCGCAAGCGGCTAGCTCGGCCCGGCGACCTTGCTCTTGGCGCCTGCCCCATATTCCAGGAGCGCCTTTATGTCGTCGAGCTGGCGTTGCATCGCGGCCAGCGCTGTAGCTTGGTCGCTCGTAGATCGGCTTTTGGAGCGGGAGCCAAGGCGATCGTGCACCGATCTCCTGTCTCCGCTGCTGCCGACCTCGGCTCTTTGGCGAGGGGGAGCCAGATGGCTGGCCTGACTTCTGGGAGTTAGATACGCCGAACTCCTGGTGACGGACTCGAGCTCCGTCGTCTCGTGGCTGGGGCCGGACTGCCCCGGTCGCCAAGATGGGTCGCTGTCTAGAAGATCAAAAACAGAGGTGTCCCGGCTGGCGAGCGCCTCTTCTTGCGAATGGGAGCTTCCTAGCGATCGCTTGGTCAGTAACGCCTTGTACTTCCGTTTGGTCATGCGGCGGATGGCCGAGGGGATGATAGCGGGCGGCGCGTCGAGAGCACTCCGTCGCTCCTATAGGATGGCCATGGCCTCCTTGATCTGTTCCGCGGTTTGGAACTGATCGAGCGAGAGGCTTGGGCCGTCCCTCAGGGGCGGGATCGAGAGTCTCGGACCGCGGCGGCTACCCTCCGCCATCGACTGTGGCTCAGACTGAGATGGAAGGAGGCGTCTGGTGGATCGGCCAGCGGCTTTCTTCGATGCGGAGGTGGAAGACATGATTCTGAAAGCTTTCTCTCAAGAACAGTGAGTGTTTCTTCAGGTATATGCCCCGGAGAACAGTGAGTGTTCTTCGAGACGGTAGGAATAAAAATGAGGGTTAGATGGCCCCTTCTTCTAGCGCCAATTGTTGCTACCCAAAATATTATCCGGAGATAGATATTGCTGGAATGGATAGATAGCAAACAAATGCAACAACACTTCCGTGGGAAAGTAAATAACACAAGAATTGTCGGGGTTGTTAGTCCCGGGCTTGAATGCTCTCGCGAGATATTATTAATACAAATATTCGGGGATACAAGTATTAATGTAAGAGTACAATTACAATGAGTGTAAAGATTCTTGTTATCTTAGCTAGTGAGAGTGTAGATTGCCGGAAGAACCAGATATGATGCTCTGTGAGTTCTTGTAACAACGTAGATGAACTGTGACGGCGGTGAGAGATCGACAGTCTCTCACGACATGTATTAGCTGTATGCTTGAGCTCCTGGACTTGTATGTCTCTTTGAATCTACACTGTGGAGACTTCTTGCCTCTGCCGACCGTCTTCTAGATGAGAGGCACTGGGAGAGAAATCCTGAGATAGATTCTGGGGAGGAAGCTGGGAGCTTGGAAGCATGTATGTTCTTCTGTATTTCCGTGAATGAATTCGGAATGTAAGTGAACGAAATTGGGAACCTTCTTCCAGTAGGAGGAGGTTCTCTATTTATAGGACTTGGATATGTCGGGCGATCGCCTTTGCTGTATTATAATAAATGGGCGATCGTCTTTTAGCATATGGGCTTGTCCCCTTAAAGTCTGCAGGAGTTGCTGGCAGTCAGTCGCGCAGTCCAATGAGAAGCCTGCACGCGTCTGAGTCGCTGTCACGGGCGGTCCCACCTCGTGCCTTTCGGCGGGCTTGTCGGTAGGTAAAGCCGTCCTTGTCAGAGATAGCTGTTGGTGGTCAATGATCCGTGAAATGCGGATCTTGTCTCGGATCTGTACATGGGTGCTATTTTGAGATCTATTCTTCGTGGACTTTGACGGACGATGGTCCCAGCTCGTGGTGCAGGACGATCGTCCTTAGCCGGGAACTAGAGTCGATCGCCAGGTGCCAAAGGGCGATCGCCTTGAGAGTCGATCGCTAGGTACTTGATGGTGGTCTGGTATCTTCGATTAGGCGAGTTTTGCCATAGTTTGATTGAAGTGGACTCGGTCGCTCGACCTTGTAGTCGATCGCCTGTCGAGGTGAATAAATCTCGATAGAACAACCTGATTTTAGAATGAACTTAATTTCGGTTTCTAAATTGCGTTGTGATGGATATTCAGTTTTTTTGGAGATAATGCAATTATTAAAAGAAATGGTGAATATGTTTGCAAGAGTACTTATAATGAAGGACTTTATATCATTAATGCTGCACCAACTCCCTTGCATAATTATAAATCGCTTAATTCTTTGACTAATCATAATAAAAGAAAAGAACCTTCAAGCAAAAATCAAAAATATTTGTGGCATTTATGATTGGGTCATATTAACCTTAGAAGGATTCAAAGATTGGTAAGCGATGGCCCATTGGATTCACTCCAAGTTAAGTCATTTCCAATCTGCGAATCTTGTCTGGAAGGGAAAATGACTAAAAAGTGCTTTCCAAAGCAAAGAAAATTGTGCACAAAATGTATTGGAATTGGTACACACCGATGTATGTGGTCCAATGAACATCCAGGCTAAGGGTGGTTTCGAATACTTCATCACGTTTATAGATGATTATTCGAGATATGGATACATTTATTTGATGCAACGTAAGTCTGAATCTTTTGATATGTTCAAAGAATTCAAGGCTGAAACGGAGAAGCGTCATGGACAGAGTATCAAGTCACTACGATCTGATCGTGGTGGCGAATATCTTAGTGGAGAGTTTTTAGATTTCTTGGCACATGAGGGGAGTACTTCCCAGCTCACTGCGCCTGGTACACCTATCAAAGAATTCAAGGCTGAAATGGAGAAGTGTCATGGACAGAGTATCAATTCACTACGATCTGATCATGGTGGCGAATATCTTAGTGGAGAGTTTTTTGATTTCTTGGCACATGAGGGGAGTACTTCCCAGCTCACTGCGCTTGGTACACCACAACAAAATGGTGTTGATGAACGAAGGAATCGTACTTTATTAGAGATGGTTAGGTCAATGATGAGTTATTCTGATTTGCCTATTTCATTTTAGGGATACGCCTTGGAAACAGCGGCGTACATTATAAACTTGGTGCCTTCGAAATCAGTTCCAAAAACACCCACAGAACTGTGGAATGGGCGCAAGCCCAGTCCGGGACATGTTCGGATTTGGGGTTCACCAGCATACGTGCTGAATAAGGAAGCTGATAAGTTGGTATCTCGTACAGAAGTACGAGTGTTTGTAAGATATCCGAAGGGAACTGTAATATCCAGAATTTCTACAACTATTGTTTAATGTTATTTTATCCGAGTTATGTTGTAAATCGTGGAATCTGTAGAGTATGGATAAAATAAATGAAGGACTCAGACATCTATATTGGTATAATTGTCGTACTTGGTCGACAATTGTATTTGAGGATATAATGTGTTGTGTATACATATTCGGTATATTGAATCGACGAGCAAGATCAGTGTAAATGGCTAAGTATAGCCTTATTAGCGCACACTAATATTCAAGCATAGTGCACGCTATCGTGCAGGTTTAGCGCACGATAAAGGCAAAGGATAACACACATTGGTGCAGAACAGATCATAGGGAATCTACGTGTGGACCCGGCTACTTTCGGCACATGTTCCGATAAGGTCAACGGATATTTTGGTATGAAGGATTAGCGCACGCTAAGCATGAGGCGTAACACACGCTAATTATAGATCGGTCAAAGGGAATCTTGGCTTTATTGGTTACTTTCGGCGTGTAGGACCTAGACACATTTAGGACATGTGCAGATTGTCGGGTCAACGAAGATTAGCGCATGATAAGGTTGAATATTAGTGCACGCTAATGGTGTATTACTGTAGTAAGCCAACGTCTCTATAACGTACGCTATGATCTTAGTGTTACGTACGTAAACCATTGTGCGAAGCAAGGCAGTAGCCTCTGGACCTCGATAGCGCACGCTAACAAGGTAAGTTAGCGCACGCTAAAGAATGTAACGTATGCTAAATGAAGATGTTAGCACACGTTAATAATGTACAGTATATATATGTGCAGTTGGCCATTATTTTTCATTTTCGTCCATTCCTTCCTTGCAACTGATAGAGAGAGTTTTTGTAGAGATGTTTGAGGTTCCAAACACTGGATTATGGTGTAGTTAATCGTCCAAAACAACATTTGGAGCTTGGAAGTGATTGGGAATGGATTCAACCTTGAGATTCAATCCATTCCTTCAAAGAGGTAATTACTCTTCATCTTTGGATTTCGTTTTGGATTGAATATTGATGTTCTTGAGTTGATGATTAACATATAAACAAGTTGATAAACATGATTATGAGATGGATTACCGGGTTGTGGTGATGTTGTTGTTGATATATGGATATTGATATGATTCTTGTGGTTTGAATTGTGTTGTTCGTCTTCTTGAGATTAGTTGGTTAATCCCTCTCCTCATTTTCAGATATTGATGTTATTGTTGATGATTACTCTCATGATAGATTATGGAAGTGTTGTTATGGTTCTTGGTGTTTCATGGAGTTTAGGTTGAGAAAGATGATGATATGATGATATGTATATATATATATATGGAATTATGTTGTTTTGTTATGAACATTATTATGGAATCATGGTGTTCTTGGTGCTCTTGGTACATATCACATCATAGAATATTGTGTGATAAGATATGAATGGTTTCAGATATAAACTTGGATTGGATGATTAGAACTAATATTATGTTGATTATAGTGGTTGATTTCGTATGTTCTTGATAAGGTATGGATCATGATGATGAGATTGAATTTGGAAAGGATGTGATTGATCTTGGAGTATAATTTCCTTTACATTCGTATCCGTAATTGCAAGGTGTTAAGTCGATACTTGTAAGGCATGCAATTGTATAACATTAGCGCACGCTAGCTGAACTGGCTAACTCACGCTAACGGAAATAACTTAGCACACTCTACGATATATGATTAACGTGCGCTAAGTGGTCAGGTAGTGTAGTATATCGTGTTGTGGTTATGAATTCGTGCTGGTTTGAGTTGGATTGTTCAGACTATGTTTTACCGAGATATTGTAGAACCGTTGGGTTTGTTGATTGGTTATATCGATTGTTGATTATTATCTAATGTGTGTTAATCGATTATTGTAATAAGTTGAGATTATTGATCGGTGATTAGAACCATGCTTTGCGGTCGTGTTCGAGAATGTTCGTAGATTGCTTTGGCCGGGGCTGAGGAGCTCGTAGACAAAGGCAATGGAATTTGTAACGGCTTCCTCATCATTGTATCGGTATCGAGGCAAGTTATTACTTACACAGTTTATAATATTTAATGAATGGTTTCGATTTCATTCGTTTATAATACGTATAGCAATAATTACAATTGTGAACACTGGAGATTTTGGATTGTACGTTGTTTTCAGATTTTGGGAATTTAAATCATAATGTATATGATTTACTTTGGTTATTGGTATACTTGGGTATCGAGGATACATTGTGGTATAGGTGAATACATGAATTATCTACCGTCCGTGACATTTTGGACCGTCGAATATTGAGGATAATGGTTGGTGATGGTTTAGACATCGAGATTGCTCTCGGAAGACTCGGGGCAAGTACTCTAATCATTTTTGTCATTTTGTGTCGATCATATTGTCATACATTGTGTATTGTTGTTGTCATGCATTTGTGTATTGTTGTTAATATGCATTTGTGCATTGTTGTCGTATGTCCACCTCGTGTTGATTTGACGGGATCATCTTGGGATCTATGCTAGCGTGCGCTGGATCATTGGACGGGTTTATCCACCTCATGTTGGTCCGACGGGATCATCTTGGGATCTAGGCAGTGAACGTTGGATCATCGGATTACCCCTATATTGTTGTGCATATGTATTTTATGGGTTATCCACCTCGTGTTAATCTATCAGGATCATCTTGGGATCTATGCTGCGTGCACTGGATCATCGGATTTCCATAAGTATACATTGTTGTTATTGATGTGAGCATATTGAAGTTGTCATATGAGTATGCATTTGTAGGTCTTGTGTTAGGACCATGTCCGTATGTTGTGTTGATCTGATCTTGGATTAGACTGACGTGATTTTGTCATGGCATTTCATATCTTGAGGTTAATTCCATATTTCCTTTGGTATTTGTCTTTTGATGGACAATCGATTATCGTGTTGGGATTTGATGATGTTATCCGATGGATTGAATTGATCAGAGCTGGTATTTTTCTATATCATGAGTTAGTGATGATATTCTGATAATCTTGAGTATAGTTTAAGGAAATACATATGCTATGTTTGAGTTTATTGGTTAATCGAGATTACGAGATGTACAATATGATCATGGTTATTTTGATGAGGATTATTCGAGTAAGTAAAGTTACGGCAGTAAGATTACATTGCTCGTATTCTTACTTAGTATTTTCATTAGTATGTAATTATTGACTTGATGTGATTGTTATCATTGTTGGATATTATGACTTACCCCGTCGTGGGATTTCTTTTTAGGTTCTTAGGATAACGAGATTGTAGCGTTCGTGAAGAGATGAGCTTTCTGGATGATATTGGCTATGGCTTGTGTTTGTGAATCGAGTTTTCTAATTATATGTTGTATTCCGCTGCTATTTTTAATTGTTGTCATTTCCGCTGTATGAGTATTTCTTAAATGCCCTTTTGATTTTTGGCAACTTGAGTTATTTTGGAAATTGTTTTCTAAACTATCAAGTTTCGGCTGTTTGGCCTTGTCCTTTCAAATGAGATGTTACGACGGTTTTTGATAAACGAATTTTATAAAGTCTTCGAATGATTTTAAAATATAGTACCACCGTTAGCCTATTGGGTATTTGTAAATGTTTGCGAAAATGTCTTTTAGCCTTGTGGGTTCCGTCTCGGGGCCCACGGCGCTGTAATATTCCTGGATGGCTCTGGGGGTGTTACAGAATATGGTATCGGAGCTTAGGTTGAGAAAACCTAGGCAGTTTGGTCGGGTCGAGTCGAGTCGAGTCGTGTTTTTATCACGTCATTCGAGTTTTCGATTGACGAGTATTAGAGCCCTGGGTTTTTGTTGTTCAATCGGGCTTGTGCGTTATGTGATTTACCAGTGTGGTACTGGGGTCGTTGTAACTTTTTCAAATGGTGTTAACGTGTTTCTTCGGATAGAGATGTATTGTGTTCTCGAGTTGAACTAAGTTTGCAAAATGTGTGTTTTGTAAATGTCCATGTCGAGTATTTTCTAGAGTTGAGACATGTGCCAGTATCACGGGGAATCGCCAGCTTCACGATCTGTAAGTATTTGGATTCTTAAATTGCATTGAGATTTATTGCCGTTCTAAGTTGATATGCTTTGAGATTCAGCAGAATATTATGCGTTACAGTATAAGGTCAAGATTGATGATCTTGAGAAGTCATGATTTTGGAAATCAATATATCGGTTAAATTGTAGAAATGGAGTTGTGTATTCGGGAGGAGGACTGTGGATTGTTGAGAAGAACATGTAGTCATGTTAGTTTATTTTGAGATATATGAAACTGTTTTTGAGCATTTGAAAATGATACTTTTCAAAATGAATGTTTTACGGAAAATGATTTTTTTGGGCCGAGACCCAATCAATTTTGAAATAGTTTTATAACTCATGACTTGTGGTATAAAAGGGTTTTCTACTTTATAACTCCTTGTAATGTGGAACGGGATTGGCTGAGACCCTAATGTTTCTAAAAGGCTTTTCTGTTTTCAAAAGAACTCCCGAGATTTGTAAAAACACCTTACCAATCGTTTATCTATTTATTACTGCCTTTCGGGGTTTTGGTTTACTTGTTCAAATGAGACTTCTCAGGTAGTCTTTCGCTGTGTTTGATTTGTTGATTATTCAATGTTTTATCATAACATAAGTTGAGGTGATCCAGTATGGGTTAATGGTTGACGTTGTGAGTCATATGTGGAAGAAGATTTTTTGTCGGGGTCTATACATTGAGATTGTGGAACTCTATCGGGTGGTTTTCTAATGGAATGTCAATAGATTCGGTGACAAGTCAAACTGGTATATAGGAGTATGGATGTGGTCAATCATTTGCATAATTTCATTTATTTAATCGTGTGTATTCGGAAAGAATTTTCATCGAGAACTTGACACCAGCAAGCCGATTTAATTTTTCGAAAATTGATTTCGTGGTCTTACGAAAATGTATGTTTTGAGTTTTGAAATTCTTGAAAGAACTTTCGAAAATTTGTCTTCTTTGTTGTTACCAAAAATATTATTCGGAATAGTTTGCTGGATATGGCTACGGGTGAGTAACAAACAAAATGCGAGAGCATGAGCGATGGAATGAAAATAACACAAGATTTGTCGGGGTTGTTAATCCCGGGCTTGAATGTTCTCGCGAGATATTATTAATAATAATACTACTTTGGAGTACAACTATTAATGTTAGAGTATGAGTACAATGAGTGTAATAACCCTAGTTGTTTAGCTCTTGAGCGCTGATGATTGCCGGAAGAACCAGAGTTAATGCTCTGTGAGTTCTAGTTACAAAGATTAAATATAGTGAGTGTTCGTTTCTACCGAACGTCTTTCTTATCTCTGGGATTTCACTTGAGGGGAATTCCAAGTCCTTTCCCAAATATTGGAAGTCTCCTATTTATAGAAGAGGAGGTAGTTAGGATGTCTTAATTCCAAATGGGCGATCGCCTTTCCTGTATTAAATGCTCATTTAAACGGGCGATCGTCTAAGCACGTGGGTCGGTTTTCTTAAAGTCCGCGGCTGCTATAGGCAGCCAAACGTGCAAACCAATGAGGAAACAACACGTGCCCCGCAATTCAGTCTTGGGATGTCCCACCTAGGGCGCCTTTTGCGGGTCTGTCGGTAGGTGAGAGGCTGTCCTTGTCACTAACAGTTGGTGATGGGCTGGAGTCAAAAAGCCTTTTCCTGCGGCTCCGTTTGCGGGTATGCACGTGGGCCTTCTTCCCGAGATTCAGTCTTTGTATACTTGACGGATGTCGGCTTTACACGTGGCATAAGGCGGTCGTCTTTGGACAGGCACTAAAGACGATCGCCTTGTAAGATGATCGCCAGGCACTTGAACTCGACCTGTCATCTTCGTTTGGTAAGTCCGCCTTGGTTCATTTGACGCTGACTCTGGTCGCTCGGCCCTAGTTCCGATCACCGTTGAGGCGTATTAATCGTCGTACAATAATTGCCCCCCAACTCGCTCCGATGTTAAAGAAGTGGGGTGAGGTGGTTCTACAGGCGATTGTTTGAATTAAATGCGAGAGACCCATCACCTTATGGAACAGACGATCATCTTCTCGAGTGGACTTTGATTTTGAATTTGGACGACCTACTCGGTCGCTGAAAAGAGCGGGAAGTGAAAGATGACTTGAAACGTCACTGGGGCACGTGTCACGTTCCTGTTAGGGGAGTCCGACGGTTTGTCAGACTTATCTTCTGGTGTGCCCTTGAAACCACGCGCACGCGGGACTCGAAGTCGGCATTAAATTTGGACTTTTCTTACCTTTGCGCTTCGGCCCTTGAGACTTTGTTTATTTGCCCATAAACCCCTGCTTTCTCCTATAAAAGGGGCTAGGGTCTCTGGGTTACAACCTTATCTGCACTTTGTCTGAGAAGAAAGATTGCCGGATTCCTTTGAAGCTTAATGTCACCGAGCGTCGTTCGACTAGACTTTTTAGGTAAGAAAAGCAAAAAAACCTTTTCTCTTTTTCCTTTCTTTTTCTTTGGAGATGTCCGGAGAAACACCGACGGTGTATGAGATGGGTATCACTTCTGCCGACGGGACTTCGACCGCCCGAGATGAAATCTCCGCGGAGTTCCATGTGGAGACAGCCGTCGAGGCTCTTCGCATCGGTATTGAACCCGCGGAGGTCGAAGAACTGTTTAATGAAGCCGATGCGGCCAGGGCGGCAGAGGCCGAGCGAAGTCGTTCTCTGGCCGAAGAGGAGATGGAGGTGAAGGCGTACTGGGAGCGAAACAGTGTGTTCCTGGCCGCGAAACAGTGTGTTCCGGGCCACTTATGGAGAAATTGGTTGGCCCAATTCCTAAGTTTGATTTCCGCGAATACTCAATCGCCCATCCATATCAACCCAAAAGGCGGACGCTGTTCCGGGCCGCACAATGCTCCCCATGGTCCCTTGGCCAGATTAGAAGCTCGGCGACCAGGAAGGATTTGGATCGCTGGAGGGCGAAGTTCCATGTCCCCTCTGACGTTTCCCTCTATGTGTCCGCCGAGAATGAATGAGCCGACCAACCTCCTGAGGGCATGATCGCCGTTAATGAGGCGATCATGGGGACCAAACTGCGGTTTCCACTGCCATTCGCCATTTCCTCCTTGTTGACCGCTTGGAATGTGGCGCCGCTCCAACTGACGCCGAACGCCTGCTACAGATCATCTGCACCCTTACTCTGTTCGGCGGTCATCGGCTGTACCATCTTATTTCGCCGCTGGAGATGAACAATCTCTTCAACCTGACGGCTCAGAAGGGTTCCGTTGGCAGATACCACATTCAAGGTCGCTCGGTCCGGGTGATTCTTGGGGTCCCGAACAAGGTCTGAGGCGATCTGACGAAGTAGTTCTGCGTCGGTGGTGCGTGGAAGTCGGCCACAAGTGACAATCCCACCGACGAGTTGGATATCCCCACCGGCTTCCGGGAGAGGAATCCGAGTAAGGGTTTTGACTCTCCCTTTATTCGGATATATTCTGAACTGATCTAATTTGGCTTTCTTATTGCAGGTGCCCTTGTTCCGGCAGCAGGCGAACTAGCCTTTGATTTTGCGATCATTTGGGAGCGGATACGTAGTCTTCCAAACAATCATATCGATGCTCTCCAGATCAATAACGAAGCCTGCTGGTTGGCCGCTCGGCTATTTTTTTTTCCTCGCCACTTAAGGGTTCCAGATATGAATTTTCATGATCTTCCTTTGCTTAACGATCCTCTTGCAGCTGAGGAAAGTGACTAACCTTTGCCGATTGTTTTCTTTGCAGAAATCCGCTTCCCTCGCTTCCCAGAGCCCCCGACAGAGATCTCTATGTCGAATCCCGGGATCATGAGTCGCTTGCGCCAATGGAAGAAAATGAGTCGAGTTCCTGCAGCGCTGATCCGACCTATATCGGAGGCAAGGCCTCTTGTGGAGCCAGTCGCCGATGCACAAGAGCCTCGGGAGGAGGGAGAACTCCGGCTCAACCGCAAGAGGCAGAGGGCGGAGGAGCCCTCAACCTCTTCTGCTGTTGATGCGCCTACCGTGGCGCCGCCGATCGCTGTACCTCCGCTTTCTGCGATTCCACTGGTGGAGGGGTCCACGCCCTCCTCGAGTTTCCTGGAAGCCGCGGTGGTTGCCCGCGCTGAGACCTCTCGTGGGAGGCCATTCTTCGGCCGCAACCCGGAGAAGGTCGAAAGGTGAGCTTGGTTGCTTTGCTGGATTATGACATTTCCTTGTAGGAGATATACTAACTCTTTTGTTCTTGGTACAGGGTCCGTCTTTCCGACCCGAACTGCTCGCCGCTGGTGCTGGATTTCTTATCGAGCAACGCTCCTCGCGAGGCTTGTGATGTCCCTCACTATGTTGCTCGGGCTGTCGCTGCCCTGCCGAAGGCCTGGACAACCGACCTGGATGCGATCGCTCGCCGTCGATTTGCTGATACGATGCAGGCGACCTTCGCTCTAGCCCTTCAGACGGCGACGATGGCTGCCCAGTCCGTGAAAGACTATGAGGGGCGGCCCTCCACCGCTCGTCTTCTGGCGGACCTCGAGGCTGCTCGAAAACAAAATGCTGAGTTTGCTAACAGGCTTGTGGCGATGGAGAAGAGCTCCGTGGAGGTGGCCAACAGGGCGAGCCAGGATCTTTATCAGGCCCGGGCGGAAAATGAACGGATGCGGGATCAGATGACGGATACCCGCAGGTCGCACGCGGCTGCTCATAAGGAGGTCGCCGAGCTGAAGGCGATCGTCAAGCGATTGACCAGCGAGCTGGCGTCATCGAAGGAAGAGGTGGCCGCCAAGGTTGTTGATCTCCATGGCGCGAACCAAACGCTTGTGGGGCTGAGCGAGAAGCTAGAGGCGACCGAGGCCGATCCCTACCTTAACGTGCAATACATCAACGAATTTGCCTGTTATATGGCTTATGCTGACGCAATCTGTGCTGCTAAGAGGAGAGGGCTCGAGGTCGGTCCTTTGGATGATAACTCAAAGCCTACGTGCTTACACACCCTTTGCAGCATGCCTTCTTCGTGCCGATCCTAGACCTCTCCTTGGATCATGGGGTCGACTTGAGCTGGTATCCGTCGCCCAACAACCTTGTTCACCCGGATGCCCCGGAGGACGGGGGTGCAGCACCTGATGCTGGCGAGGGGGCGAACGCCGATCCTGCGGCCGAGGGCGATGGCTCGGTAGGAACACCCAGAACTAGGCTTTGCTCTTTTTGTTTTTACTTGTAATTTTCTAGGCTTCTCTATTTTGTATTCTGCCCTCGGGCGACCGTACTTGTACTTCAAATGAAATGAAATGAGTATTTCCTTATCTGATTTCTTGTTTGTATGTTCGTCTTTCCGAATCTTTTGCATTTGACGTCATACAAAGGTGTTTGAGGAGGAGCGATCATCGTACGTACAGCTCCAAATGAATTGACATACTTAAACTCATACTGGTAACTTTCAGAACAAAGTCAGTCTTCCTGTGTATATTTGAACAAAGCCGATCGTCGTATGCATAGCTCTGCTCTCCCTCTTGTTTTTATTTACTTAGCGAGCGATCTTTGGTCTAGTTCTTGCGATCCTCAATTTTGCAGATTCCTCGAGGAAGGCCGACTATCTCGGCCTAGAGGAACCTTGCACGGTCGCGGAGTTCAATGGAACCGACCTCTGCGACCATGTCTTGTGCGCAAGCGACATTCCGTTTGATGGTCTACGTCTCGCGACTCACTTAATTGTGAGATTCCTCCGTAGGCTATGTTTTGCCTTGCAATGTAGCGATGGGACAGACGATCTCAGCCTGGAGGAGTCTTTGCACGGAGTGCCGTCGGATGAATCGACTTCGCGACCATAGCTCGTTAGCACTTTCTTGCCTGGGACCGACATGTTAGATGGCGGACCTTCGAGGGAATACGTTGTGATGGGGGGCGGGACGCATCGCATTATCCGGGTCCACCATGTTAGATGATGGACCTTTGAGGGCGGGCGAGCGTGTCCACAGATCTGTCTTTAGAGGGTCCTTCGGCTACGCCCGCCTCGTATTTAAACGAAAGGGCGAGCGATCTCTGCCCAAAGGAACCTTGCATGGACGGGCTGTCAGTTCCATCGACCTGCAGAACCATGGCGGCACTTTTCTACCTTAGATCGTCATGTTAGATGGAGATCCTCGATGGTATACGTTGTGCTGGGGGATGCGATCACTTGCGTAGGTCCATCATGTTAGATGACGAACTTTAGAGGGTGAACGAGTCATCCTCTTTTTGGAGGCGTTGCTCAGGCAGTAGCCTTTGGTTTGTTTTTCCGAAGCAAATCACTTAGGGAGAATTGTAAAATCTCGTTAAACACTTTGCACATTAAGTAAATGATTATAGGGTGTTTCTACTGATAATACTTCTTCAAATGGACGGCGTTCCAGGGATATTGGTCCGGAGTGCCGTCTGGGTGTTGGATCTCATAGTCTCCTTTGGTTAGCCACTATCCTGAACGGCCCCTCCCAGTTCGGTCTGAATACTCCCAAGTGGGTCTGGATCTTCTTGAGGACTAGGTCGCCCACTTGAAATCACCTTTCTTTGACCTTTGAATTGAAGAACTTTTCGGATTTCCTTTTATGGATCGTGTTCTTTATTTCTGAGGTCAGTCGTCGTTCTTCGAGCATATCCAAGTAGATTCACCGAGCTACATCATTGTCAGTCGTCAGTTGTTGTGCAGTTCGGTGGCTGAGGACGGCGATCTCCGATGGGATCACTGCTTCTGTTCCGAAAGCGAGGGCGGATGGGGTTTCGCCGGTTGAATTTCTTGTCATCATTCGGTAGGGCCACAAAACATCCGGGAGCTCAGTCGCCCAACGCCCTTGCTTGGATTCGAGTCTGGATTTGATCGTGTGCTTGAAGATCTTATTTACAGCCTCTACCTGCCTGTTTGTTTGAGGGTGGTAAGGGGCCGAGAACAACTTTTTTATTCCCCATTTCTCGCAGAATTGCATAACTTCCAAGCCGTCGAACTACTTTCCGTTGTCGGAGATGATAGCCTAAGGTAAACCGAAATGGCAGATGATGTTTTTCCAAATGAACTTAATTACTTGATCTTGGCCGATCTTGTTGAGTGGTTCGGCCTCTGCCCATTTTGTGAAGTAATCGACCCCCACGATGGCGAATTTACATCCACCCGGTGCTGTTGGCAAAATACCGATGGGGTCGATGCCCCATTGGGCGAACCGCCACGGACTATACATAGAGGTGAGCTGCTCGGGGGAGAGCTTGATGTTCGGGCCCATTATTTGACACCTCTGACAAGATCGGGTGTAGGAGATCGCGTCCTTTCATAGGGTAGGCCAGAAAAAACCTTACCTGGTCATCTTGTGGATAAGGGCTCGACCTCCCGCGTGATTTCCATAGATCCCGTCATGGATTTCGGCTAAAACAAGTCGGCCTTCCTCCGGCGTAATGGATTTGAGGAGAGGAAGGCTGAAAGCTCGCTTGTAAAGCCGGTCGTCCAAGAGGTTGTATCTGGTCGCTCGGAGCTGAAGCTGGCGAGCCTTGACCCGATATGTGGGGACCATTCTATCCTTCAAGTATTCAATGAACGGAGTCATCCAGTTCTCTTCGGAGATGGCAACTGTGGCGACCAAGCTTTTGTCGATCGCCAATCTTGCCACATTAGTGATCTGGATGTTAGAGAAATCCGCTGCCCCATCTGACGATGTGAGTTTGGATAGGGCATCGGCCTGGGAGTTGTGCTCTCTCGGGATTTGCTCGATCAACACTTCCTCGAAACTTGTGCACATTTCGGTGACCAACTCTTGATATTTGATCATTTGTTCACCGCGCGCTTCATATTCTCCCTTGACTTGCTTCACGACTAATAGGGAGTCCATGAAGATGTGAAGGCGACGAACGCCCACGGCGAGCGCTAGATCGAGCTCGCCTACTAAGGCTTCGTACTCGGTTTCATTGTTGGTCGCTCGGAAATCGAAACGCACAGCATTTGTGAAACTCTGTCCATCGGGTCTGATGAGGACAATCCCCACCCTCGCTCGCGAGCTGGTCGACGAGCCATCTACGAATAGTTTCCAGGCGGGATGGCCGACTTGGGTCGGGCTAGGCGGGAAAGTTAATTCCACCACAAAATCCGCCAGCGCTTGGCCCTTGATCGCCGTGCGGTGAGCATACGTGACACCGTATTCGGCAATCTCCAATGACCACTTGAGGAGTCGCCCGTTGGTGTCTGGACGGTGCACAACTTGACTTAGAGGGAGAGTCGTCAGAACCTCCACTTGGTGTTCGAAGAAGTAGGCTCTTAGCTTGCGAACACTCATGACAAGTGCGTAGGCGAGCTTCTCTAGAGGCGTGTAACGTGTCTCCGCGTCATGTAGCGCTTGACTAATGAAGTAGATCGGCAAGTGGGTTTGCCCCTCTGCTCGCACTAATACTGCGCTCATCACGACCTCTGAGGCTGCCAGGTAAAGGAACAGCTTCTCGCCGGGGATCGTTTTTGCCAAAATTTGAGGGTTGGAAAGATACTCCTTGATTTTGGCGAACGCCATTTGACTTTCTTTCGTCGACACAAATTTTTTATCTTTTATGGTGGCGAATAAAGGCTTGCTTTTGTCTCCGAGCCACGAGATGAAACGATTAAGGGATGCCAAACACCCCGCGAGGCGTTGCACCTGCTTGACATTCCGTGGTTCTTGCATGTCGAGAATCGCCTTGATCTTTGTGGGGTTCGCTTCGATCCCCCTTTGGCTCGGTATGTGCCCCAGGAATTTTTCGGAGCTTACTCCGAAGTTGCATTTCTTGGGGTTCAGCTTCATGTTGAAACTCTCAAGGATGGCGAACGTCTCGGCGAGGTCCTTGAGGTAATTTTCCTTTTTGAGGCTCTTGACCACAATGTCGTCAATGTAGACCTCCATGGTTTTTACGATTTGATCGGCGAACATCCTGTTGACTAGGCGTTGGTAGGTCGCCCCCACATTTTTCAGACCGAACGGCATTTGGACCCAAAAGAAAACGTCTTTTTCCGTGTGGAATGATGTGTGTTTTACGTCTTTCTCCAACATTGGGATCTGATGGTATCCGGCGGAGGCGTCCATAAACGACATCATTTTGCAACCTGCCGTGCTATCGACCAAGTGGTCAATATGAGGCATTCGAAAGTGATCTTTTGGACAAGCCGCGTTGAGGTCGGTGAAATCGATGCATAACCTCCAGGAGTCTCTCGCCTTCTTGACGAGCACCGCATTGGCCACCCACTGTGGCTCGTCGGTAGCTACACCGATCAGTTTATTGTCGAGCAGCTTCTTGACTTCTACGTCTAGCGCAGCATATTTTTCTGGACCGAATTTCCTACGTTTTTGGTGAACAAGCTTCCTTGCCGGATCGATCTTCAGATAGTGGCAAGCATGCTCAGGATTGATGCCGACCATATCTTGATGCGACCAGGAAAAGATTCCGATGTTCTTCCCTAGTAAACTGATCAAATCGTCTTTTAGCTCTGGATCGACGCTCGAGCCTATCTCCACTTCCCACTCCGGGCGAGCCGAATCGATTGTTATACTTTCCAACTCTTCGGTGGGTACGGTCGCTTCTCGTTTGGATCGATCGCCGGACTCGATCCTTTGATCAACATCGAGGCTTGGCTCGAGGTCGATCCTCGGTTCGATGTCGTCCGACGATCGATGTGAGATGCCATTTTCTAAGTTGGGCTGGTATGAGGTGTTTGGCTCGTCGATCTCCATTGGTTGGTTGTCGATCATCCCAGTGTTACAAACAGGACAAGAAACGTTTAAAGGAAAAGCTACAACACAAGAGTAGTTCAAACACTTCTTTGCCATTAGCTGATCCCCTTTTACAGTACCGACTATCCCTTCGGTAGTGGGGAATTTGATACAATAAAATAAAGAGGAGGAGACCGCCTCGAAGGTTTCTAAAAAAGGGCGACCTATGAACCCATTATAGATGATGGGCATGTCTACAATGTTCAGGTTCCTAGTGATCTTAACCTTAGGATCGTAACAGCAAACTAGCTCGACGGAGAGCTTGATCCTTCCATAGGCCTTGACCGTGTTGTCGCCGAACCCTTGAAGCACGGTTTCGAACGGCTTGATCAATTTGGTCAGGTTGCCGAGCTGGTCTAGAGCAGACTTGAATATGATGTTGCAAAAGCTCCCGTTGTCAACCAGTACGCGGTCGACCGTTTTCCCTAGGATACATGCAGAGATCACCAGGGCATCCCCCTTGAGGCACTGCACTCCCTCCCTATCCTTGTTGGAGAACGAGATGAGCGCATCTTTGAAGATGGTTAGCTCCGGGGGCACCACGACATGGACTCCGGCGAACGCCCTCAGCTCGGCCTTCCGTTTTTTGTTTGACATGGTGGAAACCGGGGAAAGACCTCTGAGATTTCCACCTCCTGATTGAAGCATATTGACGCAGCCCCTGGGGTTGATCGAAGGAATCGTTTCATCCGAGTCCTCCGGCTCATCGTTCTGTCATTCTGTCGCCGATCCTGGCCCCCGGTTCTTTCTGCCCGGGGCACCGGTTGGTTACTAAGCTGTCCAGCTTACCTTCCTTGAACAATCTCCAGAGTTGTCTGAGGAGGTCGCTACATTGGCTGGTGTTGTGGCCGGGACTTTTGTGGTAGGCAGAAAATTTATTGCGGTCCAGATGACCGTTGTCCCTCATTGTCTTTGTCTTGCTTATCCATTAGCGCCCCTTGATGGCATTGAAGATATAGACCGGAGATAGATTGAGGTTGCGGAGGAGGTGGACTTCCACATCCTCGAAGGCCTTGAACTCACCGGGTGGCTTTGCGACCGCCTTTCTGGGCTTGGCGATCTCCTTCTCTGGGATGGGAGATGGCACCTTCCTCTCTCCGGTTACCCCTCGCCTAGGCGAAGGGTGATCAACCTCTGCCTACCCAGAAAGTTGGCGGCCTTGGCGCAGAAGATCGCATAGGGGGATGTCCTTTGTGAGGTGCCTGAACATGGGAGAAAGACCATCAAAACCCTCCAGGACCGAGTAGAGGGAGAGCTCGTCGCTTATGGGCTCGCTGGTGAGGACTATTTCATTGACCTAGTCGATGTAATCTTCATCGGACTCGTCTTTCCCTTACATGATCTTCATCATGCGGTGGGGACCTTCTGGCCGAGCAATCTTGGCGGTGAAGTACGACGTGAAGTCGCTTGCCAGCTTTTCAAAATAGTTAATTGAGCGCGGTGGCAATGATATGTACCACCTATGGGCAAGATTGCCCAATGTTAATGGGAACATTCAGCATCTCGTCGCGTCCGATATCCCACATCCGGTCATGTAGATCCGGAACTTGCTTAGGTGAGTCTCGGGGTCCGATCTCCCCTCATACAAAGGTGTTTGAGGAGGAGCGATCTTTGGTTGCATGGGGGCAAGCTCGATCTGGATCACGAGCGGCTCACTTAGTCCGGCGACCTTTCTCTTGCGCCTGTCCCGGTTTCTAGGAGCACTTTCATATCGCCGAGCTGGCATTGCATTGCGGCTATCGCCGTAGCCTGGCTGCTCGCGGTCTGGCTCTCGGAGCAGGAGCCGAGGCGATCATGTACTGATCTCCTGGATCTGTTGTAGGCGACGAGGTCTTTGCCGCCGAGCTCAATTTTTCGGCGAGGGGGAGCCAAATGGCTGGCCTGTTTTCTGGGAGTTGGGCATGCCAAACTCCTGGTGACGGATTCAGACTCTGACGTCTCATGGCTGGGGCCAGAATGCCCAGGTTGCCATGTAGGATCACTTCCTAGGCGGCTGTAGACAGAACTATCCCGCCTCGCGAGTGCCTTTTCTTGCGACTCGGGGCTTTCCGAAGATTGCTCGATATATAACCCCTTGAGCTTTCGTTTGCCCGCGTGGCGGATGGCTAAGGGGGTAATAATAGGCGTATCGCATGCTCTCCGTCGCTCCATTAGGATGGCCATGGCCTCCTCGATCTGTTTCGCGGTTTGGAATTGATCGAGTGAGAGGCTGGGGATGGTTTGCTGGATATGGCTACGGGTGAGTAACAAACAAAATGCGAGAGCACGAGCGATGGAATGAAAATAACACAAGATTTGCCAGGGTTGTTAATCCCGGGCTTGAATGCTCTCGCGAGATATTATTAATATTAATACTACTTTGGAGTACAACAATTAATGTTAAAATATGATTACAATGACTGTAATAACCCTAGTTGTTTAGCTCTTGAGCGCTGATGATTGCCGGAAGAACCAGAGTTAGTGCTCTGTGAGTTCCTGTTACAAAGATTAAATATAGTGATTGTTCATTTCTACCGAACGTCTTTCTTATCTCTGGGATTTCTCTTGAGGCGAATTCCAAGTCCTTTCCCAAATGCTGGAAGTCTCCCATTTATAGTAGAGGAGGTAGTTGGGATGTCTTAATCCCAAATGGGCGATCGCCTTTCCTATATTAAATGCTCATTTAAATGGGCGATCGTCTTAGCACATGGGTCAGTTTCCTTAAAGTCCGTAGCTGCTATAGGCAGCCAAACGTGCGAACCAATGAGGAAACAACACGTGCCCCGCAATTCAGTCTTGGGATGTCCCACATAGGGCCCCTTTTGCAGGTCTGTCGGTAGGTGAGAAGCTGTCCTTGTCACTAACAGCTTGTGATGGGCTAGAGTCAAAAAGCCTTTTCCTGCGGCGCTGTTTGCGGGTCTGCACGTGGGCCTTCTTCCCGAGATTCAGTCTTCGTAGACTTGATGGATGTCGGCTTTACACATGGCATAAGGCGGTCGTCTTTGGACGGGCACTGAAGACGATCGCCTTGTAAGATGATCGCCAGGCACTTGAACTCGACCTGTCATCTTCGTTTGGTAAGTCCGCCTTGGTTCATTTGACGCTGACTCTGGTCGCTCAGCCCTAGTGCCGATCGTCGTTGAGGCGTATTAATCGCCGCACAACATTCTTGACAAGACTATATGATTTCAAACTGGTTTTGAAAACGTGATTGATATACATATGCATTTAGTGCATAGTGCATATCATGGTAAAGTTATGAGTGTGACTCACTAACTGGATAACACATCATTGGTACGATGAAAAGAGATTCGAACTTTAGTATGGTAGTTTGGTTTATCCAGGGATGATCGGTTGATTGATCAAATAAGAGATATATAATGCGTGTTGTAGATTCATGTACAGAATGTGATTTTGGAACTTTGGATTTTGTAGAACCAGGACATATGTGCTATGCGATTCCATTGGTATGGTAGTAGTGTGATTTTACCATAGTGATTTTTGAGTGATTCCTTTAGAAGTGTGTATTTGGGGATGGTGATCCCAAGATGGTTGTTTTGGGTAATGATTGGTCGTTCCCACTCCGTGTAGGATGGGGTATGTTCATCAGTTTGCGGCTTGTTGTTCATATGCCAAGGGGTATGTTCAACAGTCGGGTGTGTTTCTATGAGATCCACTGTATGTGATTGGTATAACATTTTGAGAATGTTATTCTTTCGTATATCTGTTTCTGCGGTTCTGTGTTGATCATGTTGGAGCTTACCGTGTGAGGGTATTTCCGATTATCATTGATCGTTCGTTGATGATATTGGAATTTATCATATTGATGATATACTCGGTTGTGTTTTGACCTTTGGATCGTCATATTAGAGTTTATCATGTTGATGATATACTCGATTGTGTTTTGACCTTTGGTTGGTCATATTAGAGTTATCATGTTGATGATATTATCGGTTAAGTTGTTGATTGATCATTGTTAATTATCGTATGAGCGTTCGAATTTGGTGTCAATGTTTTGGGATTTGTGTCATTATTTTGGCAGTCGTTTCATAGATGTATCGTGTATTATTTGTTTTATCGGAATTGGGAGTTGACTATATAATCAGGCAAACAAGATTTGACACAGATAGATTATTTCATCCGAAGATGATATATTTTGTTGAGACTCACGGAATTGTGATTGTAAGAGTATTGAGGCTTTACGGTGGAGTCACTTGCTAGTATCTCAGTAGATCTTCGACTTGGCGCATATGTAAGTATACTGTTTTGGTTATTCGTTAATGATGATGATTGATCGTTTTCGTGATGGTTTCAGAATATTTTGGTTGAACAGTTTGTTTGTTTTTCTATGACGGATTGCAAGTTTCGAGGACGAAACTTATTTTAAGTGGTGTAGTATGTAATATCCGGAATTTCTAAGACTATTGTTTAATGTTATTTTATCCGAATTATGTTGTACAGCGTGGAATCTGTACAGTATGGATAAAATAAATGAAGGACTGAGACATCTGTATTGGCATAATTTTCGTACTTGGTCGACAATTGTATTTGAGGATATAGTGTGTTGTGTATACATATTCGGTATATTGAATCGACGAGCAAGATCAGTGTAAATGGCTAAGTATAGCCTTATTAGTGCACGCTAATATTCAAGCATAGCGCACACTATCGTGTAGGCTTAGCGCACGCTAGTGCAGAACAGATCATAGGGAATCTACGTATGGACCCGGCTACATTCGCGTATGTTCCGATAAGGTCAATAGATGTTTTGCTACGAAGGATTAGCGCACGCTAAGCGTGAGTCTTAACGCACGCTAATTGTAGATCGGTCAAAGGGAATCTTCGCTTTATTGGTTACTTTCGGCGTTTAGGGCCCAGACACATTCAGGACATATGCAGATTGTCGGGTCAACGAAGATTAGCGTATGCTAAGTTTGAAGATTAGCGCACGCTAATGGTGTATTACTGTAGTAAGTCAATGTCTCTTTAACATACGCTATGATCTTGGTGTTACGTACGTAAACCATTGTGCGAAGCAAGGTAGTAGCCTCTGGACCTCGAGAGCGCACGCTAACAAGGTAAGTTAGCGCACGCTAAAGAATGTAACGTTCTCTAAATGAAGATGTTAGCGCACCTTAATAATGTACAGTATATATATGTACAGTTGGCCATTATTCTTCATTTTCGTCCATTCCTTCCTTGCAACCGATAAAGAGAGTTCTTAGAGAGATGTTTGAGGTTCCAAACACTGGATTATGGTGGAGTTAATCGTCTATAACAACATTTGGAGCTTGGAAGTGATTGAGAACGGATTCAACCTTGAGATTCAATCCATCCCTTCAAAGAGGTAATTACTCTTCACCTTTGGATTTCGTTTTGGATTGAATATTGATGTTCTTTAGTTGATGATTAACATATAACAAGTTGATAAGCATGATTATGAGATGGATTACCGGGTTGTGGTGATGTTGTTGTTGATATATGGATATTGATATGATTCTTATGGTTTGAATTGTGTTGTTCGTCTTCTTGAGATTAGTTTGTTAATCCCTCTCCTCATTTTCAGATATTGATGTTATTGTTGATGATTACTCTCATGATAGATTATGGACGTGTTGTTATGGTTCTTGGTGTTTCATGGAGTTTAGGTTGAGGAAGATGATGATATGATATATATATATATATATAATTATGTTGTTTTGTTATGAACATGATTATGGAATCATGGTGTTCTTGGTGTTTTTGGTACATATAACATCATAGAAGAATGTGTGATAAGATATGAATGGTTTCGGATATAAACTTGGATTGGATGATTAGAACTAATATTATGTTGATTATAGTGGTCGATTTCGTATGTTCTTGATAAGGTATGGATCATGATGATGAGATTGAATTTGTAAAGGATGTGATTGATCTTGGAGAATTTCGTTTACATTCATATCCGTAATCGCAAGGTGTTAAGTCGATACTTGTAAGGCATGCAATTGTATAACATAAGCGCACGCTAGCTGAACTGGCTAACGCACACTAACGGAGATAACTTAGCGCATGCTATGGTATATGATTAACATGCGGTAAGTGGTCAGGCAATGTAGTATATCGTGTTGTGGTTATGAATTCGTGCTGGTTTGAGTTGGATTGTTCAGACTATGTTTTACCGAGATATTGTAGTACCGTTGTGTTTGTTGATTGGTTATATCGGTTGTTGATTATTATCGAATGTGTTTTAATCGATTATTGTAATAGGTTGAGATTATTGATCGGTGATTAGAACCATGCTTTGCAGTCGTGTTCGAGAATGTTCGTAGATTGCTTTGGCCGGGGCTGAGAAGATCGTAGACGAAGGTAATGGAATTTGTAACGGCTTCCTAATCGTTGTATCGATATTGAGGCAAGTTATTACTTGCACAGTTTATAATATTTAATGAATGGTTCCGATTTCATTTGTTTATAATTCGTATAGAAATAATTACAATTGTGAACACTGGAGATTTTGGATTGTACGTTGTTTTCAGATTTTGGGAATTTAAATCATAATGTATATGATTTAATTTTGTTATTGGTATACTTGGGTATCGAGGATACATTGTGGTATAGGTGAAGACATGAATTATCTACCGTCCATGACATTTTGGACTGTCGAATATTGAGGATAATGGTTGGTGATGGTTTAAACATCGAGATTGCTCTCGGAGGACTCGGGCAAGTACTCTAATCATTTTTGTCATTTTGTGTCGATCATATTGTGATACATTGTGTATTGTTGTTGTCATGCATTTTTGTATTATTGTTAATATGCATTTGTGCATTGTTGTCGTATGTCCACCTCGTGTTGATCTGACGGGATCATCTTGGGATCTATGCTAGCATGCGCTGGATCACTGAATGGGTTTATCCACCTCGTGTTGGTCCGACAGGATCATCTTGGGATCTAGGCAGTGAACGGTGGATCATCGGATTACCCATATGTTGTTGTGCATATGTATATTATGGGTTATCCACCTCGTGTTGATCTATCGGGATCATCTTGGAATCTATGTTGCGTGCGCTGGATCATTGGATTTCCATAAGTATACATTGTTGTTATTGATGTGAGCATATTGACGTTGTCATATGAGTATGCCTTTGTAGGTCTTGTGTTAGGACCATGTCCGTATGTTATGTTGATCTGATCTTGGAATAGACTGACGTGATTTCGTCGTGGCATTTCATATCTTGAGGTATGTTTCGTATTTTCTTTCGTATTTGTCTTTTGATGGACAATCGATTATCTTGTTGGGATTTGATGATGTTATCCGATGGATCGAATTGGTCAGAGCTGGTATTTTTCTGTATCATGAGTTATTGATGATATTCTGATCATCTTGAGTATTGTTTAAGGAAATACAGATGCTATGTTTGAGTTTATTGGTTAATTGAGATTATGAGATGTACAATATGATAATGGTTATTTTGATGAGGATTATTTGAGTAAGTAAAGTTACGGCAGTAAGATTACATTGGTCGTATTCTTACTTAGTATTTTCATTGGTATGTAATTATTGACGTGATGTGATTGTTATCATTGTTGGATATTATGGCTGACCCCGTCGTGGGATTTCTTTTTAGGTTTTTGGGACATCGATATTGTAGCGGTCGTGAAGAGATGAGCTTCCTAGAGGATACTGGCTATGGCTTGTGTTTGTGAATCGAGTCTTCTGATTATATGTTGTATTCCGCTGCTAGAGTATTTTTAATTGTTCTCCTTTCCGCTGCATGAGTATTTCTTAAATGCCCTTTTGATTTTTGGCAACTTGAGTTATTTTGGAAATCGTTTTCTAAACTATCGAGTTTCGGCTGTTTGGCCTTGTCCTTTCAAATGATATGTTACGACGGTTTTTGATAAACGGATTTTATAAAGTCTTCAAATGTTTTTAAAATATAGTAATGTTGTTAGCCTCTTGGGCGTTTGTAAATGTTTGCGAAAATGTCTTTTAGCCTTGTGGGTTCCGTCTCGGGGCCCACGGCACTGTAATATTCCCGAATGGCTCTGGGGGTGTTACAGGAACGAAGGGTGGCTTATTTTACAGTCCTAAAGATCAGAAGGTCATTGTTAGCACCAATGCCCGATTCTTAGAGGGGGACTATGTAATGAGCCACAAGACTAGGAGTGAGGTCATTCTAGAGGAACTTAGGGGCGAGATTTCGACAATACTAATTTTACAAACACCTAGTGTACCACGTATCGACACTATTATGGATACGCAAACCAAGGACACGCCTCGTCGTAGTGGGAGGGTTGTTCGTCAACCTGATCGTTTCATCAGCGTGGGAGCGTCTTCGGACCACTCCCTGGACCAAGATGAAACGGATCCATGTATGTATAGGCAGATAGTTCAAGACAAGGATGCTGAATCCTGGCAAACAACAATGGAATCCGAAATGGGATCTATGGATTCTGATCAAGTGTTGGAGGTAGTAGAGCTACCCAATGGGGTAAAACCCATTGGAAGTAAATGGGTCTACAAGCGTAAGAGAGGATCGAAAGGAAAGGTTGAAACCTTCAAACCAAGACTTGTTGCGAAAGGTTACTCAGAAGGAGGGCATCGACTACGATGAGACCTTTTCGCCGGTAGCTATGCTTAAATCGATCCAGATTCTCTTAGCTATAGCTACGCATTTGGATATGGATATTTGGCAGATGGATGTCAAGACTGCATTCTTGAACGGGAGTATTGATAAGGAAATCTATATGCGCCAACCTGAGGGATTCATTACTGAAGGTGATGAGCACTTAGTATGCAAGCTTAAAAGAGCCATTTATGGTCTCAAGCAAGCATCAAGGTCTTGGAACATGCGATTTGATGAGGTCATTCAATCTTATGGTTTTGAGCAGTGTCCTAGTGAGGTTTGTGTATACAAAAAGTGCGATGGAAGCGTGCTAGTGTTTCTTGTACGGTACGTAGATGATATACTTCTAATTGGAAACAATGTGAAGGTATTATCAGACGTAAGGGTATGGCTGTCTGAGCAGTTCGATATGAAGGATTTGGGAGAAGCCGGGCACATCCTTGGTAATAAGATCTTTCGAGATTGCAAGAAAGCATGTTGTGCTTATCTCAAGCCTCCTATATCGATACAGTGCTAAAGCAGTTTAGTATGGAGTCCAAGAAAGGTTTCTTACCTTACAGACATGGAATTCATCTATTTAAGGCTATGTGTCCTAGGACACAGAAGGAGATAGATGACATGAAGCTGGTCCTTTATGCTTCGGCAGTGGGAAGCCTCATGTATGTCATGCTTTGCACTAGACCTGATATCTGTCATGCTGTAGGAATGGTGGCGAGATGTCAGTGTAACACCCCCAAGATATTCAGGGTATATTACAGCGTCGTGGATCTCTACATGGGACCCACCAGGCTAAACGACCAAACATATTCATTGACTCACGGAATCAACATAACATCACCTCGTCATAATGATGCAAAACAAAATAATTCACCCGGTTCAACCGGTCGAATACCACCCAATCATCCAACACAAACATAATGGACAAACATTTCAATCCGAACAAATAAGAACTCCTAAGTACTCGAGTACTTCTATTAGTTTACAAATGGATAACGCATCAAAAGAAAGGAAACCATAAAAACACAATCATGCACAATCATCCCGCCCGGCCATTATCCGTGTACTGGTCTAGCGCCTGTTCGTCTCGATGAACGTGACCTGAAATTCATAAAACGAATTTCCCCAAAATGGGTCCCCAAAGGGGTTAGAAATCATGCTAGTACAAATAACCAAATGAACAACTTACACCTTACACATATAGTCAATGCATGCAATTATGAAAACATCGGTTGAAACACACATTTCCGGAAATGCCAATAATCCGAAACACATTTATAAATGCACCACAATTAACCGTCGATCCACATCTCTGTAGACCCCTATCGAGACCCTGTCGGATCTAACCCGTAGTGGTTAAAAGCAAGCTCGTCGATCCACATCTCTGTGGATCCCTACCGAGACCCCGTCGGATCCAACACGTAGTGAGCATACACACACACACCATTTCTCATGCAATCCTACTATGTCAAGATTGTAAGTTCATAAGGGTGTGACACGAACGAAAAGGAAGAATCAAACACGACCGCCAGGAACCGGAGGAAACGAACCTAACGATTCAAAGTTTACAATCACAACCACAACTAAACGAATACGGAAATGGAATACACCCGAAACCCCGCCTACGATTCATGTATATTCATACAAGAACAACAACGAGGGCGGACCACAACCAAACCCTCTTGATTATGAAAATACTACAAAATATACTATGAATCCGTAGGAAAACCAAGGATATCAACAAGATTATTCATATTGAACAGGAATTGATCAACCACACGGAACGAATCGAGCAATAAAATTAAAAACCCCAATTTATCCAAAAGTAGGGTTCTAAGAAGATTTACGTTGATTCGGACGGAGGAAGACGATTATGATGATGATAAACTACAGCTGGAACACAATACTCGATCTCCCAAGAATTTCCACGGACAAAACTTGAAGAATCGCTCAAATCTCTCTAAGAACACTCGCTATGGACGGAAGGAAGAAAATGAAGAAAGTCGCGAATACAAGGTCAACTCCCGATTTATAAAACCTGGGTTTCTGTTACGTACGTTACCTGAGATGGTTAACGTACGTAATGCTCATTACATACGTTAACACTCAGTATTAACGTACGTAATGGCTGGGCAGAACAGGCTGCCCCAAAACACTGAGGTCGTTAGCGTACGCTACAACAGACGGCTAACATACGCTACAAGAGGATTACGTATGTAACATCAACGCCTTTACGTACGTAAGGGTCTGGGCAAAAACTGGGCAGACTCACTTTCCAACAACGCTGGGTGCGATAGCCTATGCTACGCAGGATAGTTTAGTGTACGCTACCATGGATTTACGTACGTAACAGAAAGAGTTAACATACATAATGGTTCGGACAGAACAATCTGTCCAATCTGCTGAAGGCCATAACGCACGTTAGAGATGAGCTATAATGTACATTATGAAGGTGTCGATAGCGCACGCAAGGAAGCTTGCATAACGCACGTTATGCATGCAGCAGTTCAACACTGCTGAACGAAGTTAGCTGCATCGGGCGGTTCAAAAATGAGACACAACACAAGGACAGATTCCAACGCATAGATATGAAATATTCACAATGACGACGCTGAAGGTTGAAGGAGAATACAATTCCGACTACCGAGGAATCCGAGAAACAACAAGGAAAGTAAAATTCCCTAAACTTATAGGAAATTACAAAATCGAACGGGTTCTACGGGAATCGAACGTCCATGCAACAATACATGACATAAGACGAAATAATATCAAAACACCTCCGAAACTCATCCAAATGGAGAAACTCCAAGAATTAAATAGATTCAGAATGTCGAAACGGTTACAAGCGAGTTGCCAAAAACAAAAAATACACCAAAATGAGAATACCGGGAAAAGAAAAATGCGGATATTACATTCTACCCCTCTAAAAATAAGTTTCGTCCCAAAACTTAAGAACCAAACAACTCGGGGTACCTAGCACACATGCTATCCTCGGTTTCCCAAGTTGCCTCCTCGACATCATGCCTTAACCACTGCACTTTGCCCAAAGGAATGGTCTTATGCCTCAGTCGCTTCTCACGGCGCTCCAAAATCTTCAAGGGACGCTCCTCGAAAGTAATATCCTCGGCAATATCGATCTCACCATAGTCGATGACATGACTAGGATCCGGAACATATTTGCTCAGCTGGGAAACATGGAAGACGCTATGAACGTGACTCAAGGCCCGAGGTAGTGCCAAATGGTATGCCAACTCACCGACTCACTCGAGAATCTCAAAAGGTACAATAAATATCGGACTCAACTTTCCCTTGTTCCCAAAGCGGAAAACTCCCCTTGTCGGCGACACCTTTAACAAAACGTGGTCTCCCACCTCGAACTCCAAAGGTCGATGACGGACGTCGGCATACGACTTCTATCGACTCTGAATGGTCAACATCCGTTCCTAAATCAATTCTACCTTCCGCCTCGTCTCTAAAGCGATATCCAGTTCGGTCCTAACCAAATTGGATGCCTCGTTCCAACAAATCGGTGATCGACATCGCCGCCCATAAAGCGCCTCATACGGTGCCATCCGAATTGACACGTGCCAACTATTGTTGTACGTGAATTCGATCAATGGCAAATTCTCCTCCCAGTCACTGCTCTAGTCAAGAGCACAAGCACGCAACATATCCTCAAACGTCTGAATAATGCGCTCCGACTGTCCATCTGACTGAGGATGAAAAGAGGTACTCAAACGCAAACGAGTACCCAATGCCTTATGAACCGCCTGCTAAAAATGCGATACAAAATGGCCATCCCATACCCGAAACAATAGAACTTGGAGTATCGTGAAGCCTCACAATCTGCGCAATAAACACACGAGCCAACTTCTCCGGGCCCCAAGTATCCTTGATGCCTAGAAAATGTGCCGACTTGGTCAGACGATCAATAATCACCCAAACCATATTCATGCCCGACCTCGATCTCGGCAAACTCGTGATAAAGTCCATTGAAATATCTTCCCATTTCCATTCTGGAATGGGAAGCGACTGCAATAACCTGGCCGATCGCTGATGCTCGATTTTGACATGCTGACAAGTCAAACATCTCACTACAAACCGTGCGACCTCCTCCTTCATATCATTTCACCAAAAATTCCTTCTTAGGTCCTTGTACATCTTACTCGAACCAGGATGAACAGAGTAAGGCGTAGTATAGGCCTCACGTAAAATACTATGTCTCAATTCCGAGTCGTTCGGTACACACAGCCGACTCTGAAATCTCAGTACACCATCTTCATGAATCACAAACCTAGGAGACTTTCCTTTAAGAACATTCTCTCGGATTTGGATAATCATCGGATCCTCCAGTTGCTTCAGTTTAATTTCATCGACCAACGACGACGAAATCTCTAAAGCACAAAGTTGCCCGACAGCTTCCGGCAACACAATCTCAACAGTCAGCTCCATCAAATCCCGCTGAAGCTCATATTGAGACGTAAGGATCTCAAGCGTCCGCAACGCAACCGGTCTCCGACTCAAGGCATCTGCCACGACGTTCGCCTTGCCCGGATGATAAAGGATTTCGAGGTCATAATCCTTAATCAACTCTAACCACCACATCTGCCTCATATTCAACTCCCGCTAAGTAAATATATATTTCAGACTTTTATGATCGGTAAAAATCTGACATGCAGAGCCAAAGAGGTAGTGACGCCAAATCTTGAGCGCAAAAACAACTGCCGCTAATTCCAAATCGTGAGTAGGATAGTTGAGCTCATACGACCTCAACTGTCTCAACACATACGCAATGGTCTTGCCGTGCTGCATCAATACGCACCCAAGACCCTAACCCGAAGCATCACTATAAACAACAAAACCCTCATTGCCACACGGCAACGCTAACACTAGGGATGAAGTTAAACGCCTCTTCAGCTCCTCAAAACTCGCCTGCCTCTCGTCATTCCAGACGAACGTCTCTGACTTCTGGAGCAACTGTGTAAGTGGCCGAGCTAGTTTCGAGAAACCCTCGACGAACCTACGATAGTATCCAGCCAAGCCCAAGAAGCTACGGACTTCCTTAACATTCTTAGGCGATGCCCAATCCCACACTGCCTCGATCTTCTGTGGATCCACACGGACTCCCTCGGCTGAAATCACATGACCTAGAAACATGACCTCCTTCAGCCAGAACTCACATTTCGAGAACTTCGCGTAGAGTTGCTCGGTCCTCAAAATGTCTAATATCACTCGCAAATGATACGCGTGCTCCTCCTCGTTCCTCGAATAGATAAGGATATCGTCAATGAAGACGACGACACACTTATCCAAATACTCGATAAAGACCTTGTTCATCAACTACATGAACACCACCGGCGCATTGGTTAACCCTAAGGGCATGACCACAAACTCATAGTGTCTGTATCTCATCCGAAAAGCTGTTTTCGGAACGTCGAACTCCTTCACCCGGAGTTGATAGTACACCGATCTCAAGTCGATCTTTGAGAATACCACCGCTCCATGAAACTGATCGAACAAGTCATCAATCCTCGGCAAGGGATACTTATTCTTGATGGTCACCTTGTTTAGCTCGCGATAGTCGATACACAAACGCAGTGAACCATCCTTCTTCCGTACAAACCGAACCGGTGGGCTCCAAGGTGAAGTGCTCGGTCGAATATATCCCGACTCTAGAAGCTCACTCAACTGCTTCTTCAACTCGGCCATCTCGGAAGGTGCCATGCAATATGGTGCCTACGAAATTGGAGCCGCGTCCGGCTCTAACTCAATAGCAAACTCTACCTCACGGTCCGGTGGCAAACCCGGTAACTCGTCAGGAAAAACGTCAGGAAATTAACTAACAACTGGAATCGATGAAAGCTCGACCCCACCACTCTCCGCCTTCAAGGCATAGCACCAATATCCAGTACACCCCTTTCGTAGGAGTCTCATCTCCTTCAAGGCGTTAATAACAAACTTATGGTTTCCCTTCTTTCGCCCTGCGAAAGAGTGCTCGGTGATGTCCTCGGCTAAAATAGTGATGATTCTCGTGCGGTAGTTCATGATCGCACCATGCCGCTCGATCCAATCATCCCTGAGAATTAAATCCTCACCCTCAATACCCACAATAATAAGACCAGAGAGCCAAGACCTCTCGCAAATAAACACAGAACAGTCTCGGACCTCTTGATCACCAACGATCCTATCACCGCTAGGAAGCTTAACGGCGAAAGTCTCACAAGGCATCAAACAGTCGAGACCCAAACGGCGCACACAATCCAAGGAGATGAATGAATGCGTAGCACCTGAATTGAAAAGCACACTGACAGGATGAGAATGAATGTGAATGGTACCTGTAGCTACGGTGGCGGCTGGGTCATCGGCCCTCCTCATATCATAAACACGCGGGTTGGAGGAGCCATACTGGAAGCTCCCCCCTTAGCGGGCTGACCTCGACCTCTCTCTCGACTAGCACTCGGCGGAGATTGAGAAGCAAACGATTCTTGATTCACACTTGGTTCCCTAGGCGCTGGAATGGAAGCCCGGGCACCAAGGATTCTCTCTCTCTCTCTCTCGGCACAGAAAGCAGCCTTGTGGCCCGACTGTCCAACTGATTACATGTCAGCAAAGGTCTCAAATAAGTACGACTGATGTGGCTTGTACGGCCACAATTAAAACACTTCACATCACGGAAAGGAGCACTGGTAGTTCCACGGGAACCCCCAGTAGAACGAGCTGGACCACCACCAGCGGAAAAAGTAGTAGATTAGGATTTCTGCTGACCCCCACCCTTGTGGCCCGAAAAATTCCCGATGGATTTCTGCTTCTTACTTTCGCGAGCTGCCTCACTAACCGTCACTGACATATCGCAAGCAAGGGCTCTACTCTGGTAATCCTTCAAGGAAGTGCAGATGAGTCCAGACATGTAGTACCGAATTGACAGTTTCATCCGTCTGGAAAAGTGAAAAATTTTGTCGCTCTCCTCGACAACTTGGGTCTTCACGTAGCCCAACTCCTTGTTGAAATCGGCAATAGCTTGAGAGACAGGAATATCCCGCGGTTGAGCATCATAGAAGGCATGGACTCGAGCCTGTCTAACCAGCCACGAGGAATACTCAATCTCCATCAGGCCCTTGAATTCTGCCCATGAAGCAACGTGATCCTTAGTCCCAACGGCCTCCCACCAATCACTAGCGTCCCCAATGAGAAAATATTGGGTAATAGGGACCTTGCGGTACTCAGGACAGTTGGTGGCAACAAAGATCTTGGATATCTCCTTGATCCACCCCTCCCAGCCAATCGGGTCTGAGGCTCCCATAAACTGAGGAGGATGCATCTTGATGACATCCTGAAGCCAACGGTCAGCTCCGTCCCGAGCAGCATGGGCCGGATTCGGGTTCTGAACCACCTGGGCTACCGCCGCCATTTGGTTCACCATTTATTGCATAACAGCCGCAACACCAAGATCGGTGCCATCTTGAGTAGAAGCATGGCTACGACGGTCACCGGTACTGCTGGCTCCGGAAGAATGCGACGTGGCCGCCTCACTGGCTGCCGCACGTCCCCGGCCGCGTCCTCGACCACGACCACGCCCACGACCACGGCCTCTTCCAACATCCATACTGATGTTAAGTAAGTAGCAAAATCCATACGATGGTAAGTGTAAAAAGAAAAACAATCACAAATCGAGAATCAAAGGTGTGATACAAGGAAACAAGGAACAGAGTAAGGAAAAAAAACATACGGGCATGGCAGCGTGATGACGATGTGCAAAACGAAACACAACAAGACCCAAAAAATCGACAAGCCTAGGTATCCATAAACCTAGTGCTCTGATACCATTTTCTGTAACACCCCCAAGATATTCAGGGTATATTACAGCGCTGTGGATCCCTATATGGGACCCACCAAGCTAAATGACCAAACATACTCATCGAATCACGGAATCGACATAACATCACATCATCATAAACACGCAAAACAAAATAATTCACCCGGTTCAACCGGTCGAACACCACCCAATCATCCAACACAAACATAATGGACAAACATTTTAATCCGAACAAACAAGAACTCTTAAGTACTTGAGTACTTCTATTAGTTTACAAATGGATAAAGCATCAAAAGAAAGGAAACCATAAAAACACAATCATGCACAATCATCACGTCTGGCCATCATCCGCGAACTAGTCCAGCGCCCATTCGTCTCGATGAACCTGACCTGAAATTCATAAAACGAATTTTCCCAAAAGGGGTCCCCAAAGGGGTTAGCAATTACGCTAGTACAAGTAACCAAATGAACAACTTACACCTTACACATATAGTCAATGCATGCAATTATGAAAACATCAGTTGAAACACACATTTCCGGAAATGCCAATAATCCAAAACACATTTATAAAATGCACCACAATTAACCGTCGATCCACGTCTCTGTGGACCCCTACCGAGACCCCGTCGGATCGAACCCGTGGTGGTTAAAATCAAGCTCATCGATCCACGTCTCTGTGGACCCCTACCGAGACCCCGTCGGATCTAACCCATAGTGAGCATACACACACACCATTTCTCATGCAATCCTACTATGTCAAGATTGTAAGTTCATAAGGGTACTTGCCTCGATCAATAGATGGTGACACGAACGGAAAGGAAGAATCAAACACGACCGCGAGGAACCGGTGGAAACAAACCTAACGATTCGAAGAATACATTCACAACCATAACTAAACGAATATGGAAATGGAATACACCCGAAACCCCACCTACGATTCATGTATATTCGTACAAGAACAACAACGAGGGCGGACCACAACCAAACCCTCTCGATTACGAAAATAGTACGAAATATACCATGAATCCGTAGGAAAACCAAGGATACCAGCAAGATTATTCATATCCAACAGGAATTAACCAACAGTACGGAACGAATAGAACAATGAAATTGAAAACCCCCAATTTACCCAAAAGTAGGGTTCTAAGAAGATTTACCTTGATTCGGATGGAGGAAGATGATTATGATGATGATAAACTACACTTGGAACACAATACTCGATCTCCCAAGAATTTCCACGGACAAAACTTGAAGAATCGCTCAAATCTCTCTAAGAACACTCGTTGCGGACGGAAGGAAGAAAATGAAGAAAGTCGCGAATGCAAGGTCAACTCCCGATTTATAAAATCTGGGTTTCTGTTACGTATGTTACCTTATATGGTTAACGTACGTAATGCTCATTACGTACCTTAACACTCAGTATTAGCGTACGTAATGGCTGGGCAGAACCGTCTGCCCCAAAACGCTGAGGTCGGTAGCGTATGCTACAACAGACGGCTAGCGTACGCTACAAGAGGCTTACATACGTAACATCAATGTCTTTACGTACGTAAGGGTCTTGGCAAAAACTGGGCAGACTAACTGTCCAACAACGCTGGGTGCGATAGCATACGCTACGCCGGATAGTTTAGCGTACGCTACCATGGCTTTACGTACGTAACAGAAAGAGTTAACGTACGTAATGGTTCGGACAGAACAATCTGTCCAATCTGCTGAAGGCCATAACATACGTTAGTGATGAGCTATAACGTACATTATGAAGGTGCCGATAGTGCACGCAAGAAAGCATGCATAACACACTTTATGCATGCAGCAGTTCACCACTGCTGAACGAAGTTAGTTGCATTGGGCGGTCCGAAAACGAGACGCAACACAAGGATAGATTCCAACGCGTAGATATGAAATATTCACAACGACGAAGCTGAAGGTTGCAGGAGAATACAATTCCGACTACCGAGGAATCCGAGAAACAACAAGGAAAATAAAATTCCCTAAACTTATAGGAAATTACAAAATCGAATAGGTTCTACGAGAATCGAATGTCCATGCAACAATACATGACATAAGATGAAATAATATCAAAACACTTCCGAAACTCGTCCAAATGGAGAAACTCCAAGAATAAAATAAATTCAAAATGTCGAAACGGTTATAAGCAAGTTGCCAAAAATGAAAAATACATTAAAATGAGAATACCGGGAAAAGAAAAATGCGGATATTACAGTCAGTCGAACCCAGGACCGGGATATTGGATTGCTGTCAAGCATATACTCAAGTACCTGAGAAGGACTAGAGAGCATATGCTTGTATATCAATTGGATACACTTTGTCTTTTGGGTTACACTGACTCAGATTTCAGTTCGGACAAAGAAAAGTCGAAATCAACTTACGGATACGTTTTCACTTTGGGAGGTGGAGCTATCAGTTGGAGGAGTGTGAAGCAGAAATACATAGCGGACTCTACCATGGAATCCGATTATGTAGCAGCCTGAGAGGCAACTAAAGAGGCGGTATGGCTCAAGTACTTCCTAAAGGATTTGGGTGTGATTCCTGATTTGCCTAGGAGATTTACACTTTATTGTGATTATACCGGTGCTGTTGCAAATTCGAAGGAACCACGGCCCCACAAAGAAAGCAAACATATCAAGCGCAAATATCATCTCATTCGAGATTTTGTGAAGAGAGAAAATATTGTTGTCTCCAAGATAGCATCTGAAGACAACCTAGCTGATCCTTTCACGAAAGGGTTGCCCTCAAAGTCATTTTAAGGGCATGTGGAAGGTATGGGGTTGAGATGTATGACATCATTGCTTTGAGTATAAGTGGGAGATAGATAGATATAGTCCAGATAGTATACTTCAAAAGCATGCTTTGAGTATAAGTGGGAGATTGTTAGGGTTGTATACATCAAAGCATACTTTATGCTTGTATTACCTAATTTCCCGGTCTTTATCTATGAGAATATTTAATTCATTTAATCACATGTTTTGCGCATTTATTCACGCTATGGTTATGCAAATGTTGTCTAAATTACTTTATATTGTAGATAATGTGGTGTGTCGAGTCACACAGAAGATCACATTATCAGTCCCTTATATAGTAATAATTAGTTCACAACCTATATAACATTAGACCGTTATGTGAGAGGTTGTAATATATGCTTGAGATTGGTTGGTCTTGACCATTACCATATATTAGCGTATTCGGTATACGTTGAATAGGATCGAGGTGAGACAGATTCTTCTGTACTGACTATAAGAAGAACGTACATCTCGGACAATTATTATTTCTTAATTTTAGTGATTAATATTTAATTATATATATTTAATATTTATTGCTTTGATTTATCATGGATGAGAGTCAAAATGATTGACTCAATATGCTCGATATTTTGGGCAATTTTATTATTTATATGATAATTAATATTATAGCTAGAAATCGTATCCCGACCAGTCGATTTGATCATGTCCCTTGAGGCACTCGAAAGGATTATTATATTAGACCCTGCAAGTGGAATTAATTTTTTGATATATAATAAAGCTCGAGTGGTATACTAATGTATAACATATTAATTAATTAAAAGCTCCCAGTAGCTTAAATTAATTAATGGACATGGAATATCTTAAACATGGGAAATAATTAATTCAAAAAGGGGCCCAATTTCGTAATTTGGGATTTTGGTAGGAAGTGCAATATCAACCTTTTAGTAAACTAAGTTGATATTAATAGATTCATTATATTAATTAGGAAGAGTCCTAATATTGATAAGATGAAATCTATTGGGAGTCCTTCCCTTATCCTCCTTAAGGTCCCTAGGGTAGCCCAAAACACCTATAAATAGGACATAAGGGGTGGCCGATTTTAACACACTTCTTGGAACAAGAAATTTTTGATTTTTCTTCTAATTTTGTGTTTAATTGTGGATCTTGACTTGTGTCTTGGATTCTACAATTTAGCTAACACAATATTTTTCTAAATACTTAAATATTCAAGAAAAATAGAGAGAAAAATTCGTAAGGTATTTCTTGGGAAAAATTTCGGCCGATCCATATTGCAGTCCAAGCAGTCCGGTAGATTGTTGCCCACACGACATCCGGATATAGGCGGGATATACTCTAGAATATCTTGAGGTAGAAATATAAGAAGAGCAAGGAGGAGTACAAAGGGGAGTTCGATCGACCCAAAAGGAATTTTCTACCACTTCGCTTCAAAGGTATGACTTACCAATTCTACTGTGTAAATACGTTTATTTAAATTGTTAATTAGTCTGTTTAATTAATTAATTGACAAACCTAAATAGATCTGCAATTTTGTTGGTTAGTTTATAAAACCTAATATATTCAATTCATCAATCTCGCTTCTGCTGCGTTTTATATTCCAACAGGAAGTTGGTCGATCTTCCATCGGGTTGTAAACATTTAGGATGAAAGTAGATTCTAAGGAAGAAATACAAAGCAGATGGAACCATTGATAAGTTTAATGTCTGATTGGCTACTAAAGGGTTTAAACAAAGAGAAGGATATGATTTCTTCGACACTTACTCACCAGTAACCAGAATCGCATCTATTAGGGTGCTTCTCTTGATTGCCGCCTTACAAAATCTTGAGATTGGGAAAATTGCATTTTTGAATGGCGAATTAGAAGAAGAAATTTATATGGAACAACCCGATGGGTTTGTTGCAACAGGTCAAGAGAAAAATGTGTGCAAATTAATCAGGTCATTGTATGGACTTAAACAAGATCTGAAACAATGGCATGTTAAATTTGATAACACGATGTTATCAAATGGTTTCAGAATCAATGAGTGTGACAAATGTGTTTATATCAAAGGTACATCAAATGCATATCGTCATTGTATGTCTACATGTAGATGACATATTGGTAATGGGTAGTAGTCATGATTTAATCATGGACACGAAAAGAATGTTCAAAAGAATTTTTAACATGAAAGACATGGGCAATGCTGATGTAATCCTGGGTATTAAAATCCATAGAACTCAAGATAGAATTACCTTGTCACAATCTCACGACGTTGGGAAAGTGCTCAAGAAATTTAATGCCTTTGATGGTCCTATACGCAGGACACATATTGATATGAGTGTAAATCTGATTGCTAACAAATCAGAAATAGTAGCTCAATCGGAATATTCACGTGTTATAGGTCTGATGTATTTGACAGATTGTAAACGTCCAGATTTGGCCTTTTCAGTTAACATGTTGAGTAGGTATACGAGCAATCCTAGTCATGAGCATTGAAATGCATTGAAAAGGGTTTTAAATACTTAAAGTACACCCTAAACTTTAGACTACACTACTCGAGGTACCCGGCTGTACCCGAGGGATATTGTGATGCTAGTTGGATTAAAGATAATAGAGAATCTAAATCTACTAGTGGATATGTCTTTTGCATCGGAGGTGGAGCTATTTCTTGTAAATCCACAAAGCAAACATGTATAGCTCGATAAACCATGAAATCTGAGTTTATAGCTTTAGATAAAGCTAGTGAAGAAGTTGAGTGGCTTTAGAACTTTTTAGAAGATATTCCTTGTTGGGATAAGCCTGTGCCACCTGTGATGATTCATTGTGATAGCCAAGCGGCTATAGGAAGGGCTCCGAGCCTTATGTATAACGAAAAGTATCGTCATATTCGCTGAAGGCATAATACCGTTAGACAATTGATCTCAAATGGTGTAATATCTATAGACTATGTAAAGTCAATGGATAATCTTGCTGATCCCTTTACAAAGGGACTTTAACGAGCTCAATTGGAATTATTGCTAGAAGTAATGGGTTTAAATCCACAAATTTAAAGAAGGATCATAGTGGTAATCCAAACATGCTGAATAGAGATCTCATGAACTTGGTTCAGTGGAAAAACAAAGCTAATGTGAATTCAGTATAGCACTTGGAACAATTTAATGTTCAAAGCTCATTCCTAGAAAGCAATTCAAGGGCTCTTACCTGAGAATTGTGGTGAGGATAAGTCATAATGATTTTTAATGAATCCCAAACCTATAAGGTGGAGTATTGCAGGGTACTCTTCATGGGAGGTCACCTATATAAGTATGAAGTGAGGGCCGATTCAAATATAAACACTTATAAATCCAAGGTGTTGTCCATGGCCAAAAAGGACACAACTGAAGAATGGAAATGTATCGAGAACTTGTTGTGTGAGTATCATTATCTCGGTATACACTATGAAGGAAAAGTTCAAGGCATCACGTCCACTAGGCCGTCAGTATATCCGATGATATTTACTAAGGAAGGTTCAAAGCCACAATCTACCTATCCTGATGAAAGAACTCATGAGGACTGAGTAACTAAGTCTGCATTCGTGCATGCATTAATTTCCACTCATGTGAGGGATTGTTGGGGGAAAAATCAGTTTTAATTGATTTTTTAATGGCTAAAATATTTAATTTATATGAAATTTAATAGTCTAGGATTAATCTGCATTCGGAGTAGATAATCGTAGTATATCTAATTTCTCAAAACTGTTTTTTAGTGAGTGAGAAATTAATGAATGAAGTTAGTCATTTGAAAAGGCATTTTGAAATGAATGGGAATATGAAGAATCCCATTCCACATTGGAAATGTCATGAAGGTTAAGACACTTAATAAAGTGAAGAGAGTTGGATAGTGTGCAACATGAACAAGACTATGCACCTAGACTTGGAGCTGACTAGACCACACGCGCGCACATGCCGCCCGCCCACCCATCCGTCCGGTCGGACGGCTCGGATCGGCTTGGGCTCTAGCTCTGGATCGTGGATTGTAGATCGTGGACCATGGACCTTGAACCTTGGATCTTAATGCTTCGTTCTTGGCAATTGCTTTTTGGGTGGTCTTGGTGGGCTTGGGCTTGGGCTTGAGCACGAATAATAATTTTTTAGTACCAAGCAGACTTGAATTTTGAACGTTTGAACACTCCTCCTCTTGTGACTGTTGGAATGAAACGGCAGTACACTGATTCTGTGTATTAATGTAGCATTTTCTTAGTCATAAAACCTGTCTTAAACTCTTTGTCACTATATACTTTTGGAGGACGTTTAAACACTCCTCCTCAGTTCTTGCATATCTCTTCGCTAGAGCTTGTTTTCTGGTGTGCTACAGAACTGAAGCGTTAGCCGTTGTATATTTGGGGATAATACGTCTGAAAACCGTCAACACTATATGGGACGTAATTATCTTGTGGAAAGATATCAATCGCCTCGGCTTCAAGAATATTATTCGTGTAATTTCATTCTCTGTTTTCAGTTTATATTTTTTAGTCGAATTGTAGAATACTGTTTAGCAGATTTTCTTTTTTCCATTTTATTATATTGTTTGGAATTACCGAAGAACAACAAAAAGCTCTCTTAGCAGAAGAATCACCTTATATCATCTCTACATATTTACTCTCTTTCTTTTTACCTTATCTCTAAGAAAGACTTCGGTGAAATTGTGAAACTTTAACAAAATTTATGTGTGTGTGTTTTTTTTTTTTTTTTTTTTTTTGGGGGGGTGGGGGTGGGGGGGGGGGTGGGTGGGGGTGGGGGTAATTAGTAGTATGGATTATGGCTCGCAAAAAAACTACCTGCCCAGCATCGACCCCCAACCTGCATATAACAAGAAAAAACACTTAGAAATAGTATATCAGCATTGTCTCATCTCGTCTCGTATCGTCCAGCCTTGCAAGGTTATGGTCCGGCGCACACTGCTAGCATGGATCGATTTGAATACTATTTGTTGTGCAAAACATTAGGGGGGATTGGGGTGAGGGTCTGGAGCTTTTTAGTGAAGCATTTCGGGGAAGTGGATGTGGAGGGCTTGAGTGAGAAAATGAGTTTATGAGTAGCAGTCTTGGAGTCGAAATATGGAGAGGGCTAAGGGAGGGGATCTAGTCCATCTATGGGGAGGACAAGGGATCAATGATTTGAGTGGTGGAGGGTCATAATGAAGCTCACTTTTGGAGCTTCTGGGGCTGGTTTTAGAGTAGCTTATAAGAGGTCATTGGGGCAGGAAACATTATATTATTACGGGAAGATGTCTGGGTGAGAGTCACTGAGCTTAGATAGAGAGGGGAGGATGGGAGAAATGGGACAGTGGGAGAAAGGATGTTGGGGATGGAGAATATTTTTACTTTATCGTGATATAGAATCTTTTAATTCTCTTGTTTTCTTGATTAATAGGTTTTTAGTTAAAGCCGGAGTTGAAGATTCCTTGAGATGGATGGAGTCGTAGAATGGCCAATAATGTACGAAGGAAGCTTATTACACGCTCATCATCAAACAAGACTTATGACAATTGATGCTATGAAAGAAAGTGCGATTAAGCTCGCGGAACAATTGGAGAGTACTCTGGGATCATCTACCGACTAAAGCAACTTACTTAGCCGAAATATTCTCACGTTCAATGACAGACTAAGGTGCATTTTTAAGGAGTTCTTACCAAAGTGTATCACATAAGATTTGGTTGGAATGTTTCAAATAGCTTGGTATCACCACTGTTCTTCGTTCAAACGCCCTTTCCAATATCAATAATGCACATTGCCATATTTTAAAAGGCAAAAAATGGAGGTAGTTGGCGGCTCACTACAAGAAATTTCAAAAATACCGACATATTTTATCGATCAAATATTTGGTCGGTAATTGCGGACCGATTACGAAATGACTTCCAATAAATTACGATATTATTTTAATTTAAATAATTTAAAAAAATTACCAATGAAATTATGACGAAATAGAAACAGACTTTGCTGACGGATATTTTTCCGTCGGTATATCATCAGGAAAATAGGCTCTAAAATTTATCGCCTAAATTTTCCAACGAAATACCGACGGATTACTATCAAAAAAATTACCAAAATGATGTTGTTGGTAATCTTTGGTCATTATTAAATTTACTAAAGAATATAACAGAAGTAATTACCGATTAATTAGTCTTCCGTCAGCAATTACCGATGGATATATCGACCGATAAATAAGTAATATAAATTATCACCAAAACACATAAATATATATGTAAAATACTAATAAAAGTACTGCCAAAAATATACCAAACAAATTCCCTCACACTTATCATTTGCATGTCCTCGGATAAATCTTATACCCGTGTAATAACACTTATATGCTGAAAAATTCATGACAATGCCAATATCAAGGGAGAACAAGTGATCATGACCCGAGTGAGATCAGAGAAAAATAGGATGCCCCGCCAAATTCTAACAACTTCATTGAGACTCGAATGCGAAATGTTTCAATGCCCTCACGGTGAATGTCACTCTTCACTCAATTGTATATACGGGATATCCGAAAAGAGTTCACTCATATCAAACATAATGTGTCATTACCATATGCTTGGTCAAAAATCAAATCTCCACTACTAAAAAGGATAAACTCATGTATAAATCCAAACGGCCTTCTTTTGGTTGTAAGATGGCTTTGGGTATGGGTAGGATAAAGGGAAAATATGAGGTTTGCTAGCCAAGATCAATTGTGAATAAGGTGCATTACAAATCCTACAAATAACAAGCAGCATCTCCTCTTTTGCATGAAAGCTCTCAAATCATCATCCCCAAGTTATTCTGTACTTCTCCAAAGTAAATGAATATCCATTTGACAAACTCTTATTGTTCAACTAGAAAAAGCATGTCAATTGATCCTCTAGAAAGTAATATGTGTCACTCAAGGGACATATATTTATGTATACATGGTGATGATTTTCGCACTTGACTTCCCATTTTTTTTTCCTCTTTTTTTGCCTTTATTTATATCTTCATTTCATTCAGTTTAATACTCCAATGTACTTCACATCCTTTTAGGTTCAATGAAACTATCGATCCCCACAATACTCTTATGAACATCAATCTATATTTTCACACATCTAGTTCACAATTAAATATTTGACCATAGGGTACAAATGGACGAGTCATCAACAAGAATGGATAATGGCAATAGTAATGTGCTTGATCAAAGAAATAGGCTAAGGCTCAATGGGGCTTCTAAAGATAAAATGTGATGGGTGAGAAAATATAAGCCAAAATGGATTAATCCTAACTGCCTTCATCATCTTAATGCAAGAGCTTATAATTGTAATCTCGAAATGTATACATGAGCAAGTTCTAAAATGAACACAATATGTTTGACCACAGAACAAAATAATATAGAGCGTATATATACGGATTGCTCTAAGGCTAAAAACTCACGAAAAGGGTATTGTGTATTGAATCCCATACACTTTCATTGAATCCATTATTAAAATCAGTGAAACATCCCAAAAATTAATTTCTTCACTAATATTTTATCAAGAAAATGGTGCCATGATTTTCAACTTTATATATATATATAGATAAATAGAGAGATACATATATATACTGTAACACCCCCAGATCAAATCGGGAATATTACACGCCGCAAACCTGTAATATTCGCATTTTTCTTTCCCTTGTATTTTCATTTTCGGTGTAGTTCTCGGTTTTAGTGACCCTCGTGTATCTTTCAGTCTATCTTTTCCGTCATCTATTGATCTGATTCCCGTAATTGTTGTGCGGAACCGCCGTTCGGGGTTGTCGTGGATCCATTCTATGTTTTGATGCGTCTTGAGAAGTTCCGTTTGATGTTTCGTTCATATTCCGGTGTTTTGGACCATTTATATTTCGTACCTAGCGCACGCTATCCTTTCTGCATAGTGCACGCTAGGGGTCCCTTAGTAGCGCACGCTACGACTGCTTCGTAGCGCGCGCTAGAGAGCAAGCCCTGGGAGGGGCAGTAATAATTCCAGCTCTCTGGACTGGCGGATTAGCGTACGCTACGTAGCCTAGCGCACGCTAATGCTGAGGGCTAGCGCACGCTGAGATGCCCGGTAGTGTGCGCTAGCGTGAGTGTCCAGTACTGGACAGTTTGCTACTGGACTCGGCTGATGCCCAGGTAGCGCACGCTATTGGTCGATAGCGCGCGCTACCGATACACTTTAGCGCACGCTACGTTTGGCCAATAGCGCGCGCTGACCAGATCAGGTGTGTACTGACAGTTCCTTCTGGACTCGGCTGGTGTCCAGGTAGCGCACGCTATTGGTCGATAGCGCATGCTACCGAGAGGTTATTAGCGCACGCTACGTTTCGAGTAGCGCACGTTAGCGGCCAGATATCTGGCTACTGAAGTGGAGTTTTGTTCTGTTAGCACACGCTAACTTTGAGGATTAGCATGCGCTAACACTCCCTGGCTATATAAACCAAGGAGTTGACCGAGATGAAGGTAATTTCTCATTTTCTTCCTCCTCTCTGCGGCTAAGGTGATTCCGGGCGATTTTCTTGGCGATTTCTTCCTCCAATCATCTTATCCAACATCTTCCTTGAGTTCTTGGTGTATTATAACAACATCAACACGAATCTTTCATCCTAATCCAAGGTTCATTTCCGCCGGTTCCTCGCGGTCGTGTTTGATCTTTCATTTCCGTTCGTGTCACCGTCTATTTGATCGAGGCAAGTACCCTTATGAACTTACAATCTTGACATAGTAGTATTGTATGAGAATTTGCATGTGTTTGTATGCTCACTACGGGTTAGATCCGATGGGGTCTCGGTAGGGGTCCACGGAGGGGTGGATCCGCGAGTTTTGCTTTTAACCACTACGGGTTAGATCCGACGGGGTCTCGGTAGGGATCCACGGAGGGGTGGATCCATGGTTAATTGTGGTGTATTTTACAAATGTGTTTTGATTATGGCATTTCCGAAAATGAGTGCTTTAGAAATATGTTTTCTTGATTGCATGCATTGACTATATGTATAAGATGTAAGTTGTTCATTTGATTACTTGTAGTAGCGTAATTGCTAACCCTCTGGGGACCCATTTTGGGGAAATTCGTTTTATGAATTTCAGGTCAGGTTCATCGAGACGAGCGGGCGCTGGACCAGTATGCGGATGATGGCCGTGCGTGATGATTGTGCACGAGTGATGTCTTATTGTCTTCTATCTTTTTATCTTTTTTGGTTTTTAAACTAATAGAAGTACTCGAGTACTTAAGATTTCTTGTTCGTCCGGATTGTATTGTTGTCTATTATGTTTGTGTCGGATGATGGAGTTATGTTAGACCGGTTGAACCGGGTGGATTATTATGTTTTGCGTCTTTATAATGAGGTGTTATTTTGTTGTTTCCGCGAGTCGATGAGTATGATGTTTGTTCAGCCTGGTGGGTCCCATATAGGGATTCACGGCGCTGTAATATACCCCGAATATCTTGGGGGTGTTACAGAAAATGGTATCAGAGCACTAGGTTTATGGATACCTAGGCTTGTCGGTTTATTGGGTCTTGTTGAGTTTCGTTTTGCACATCATCGTCACGCTGCCATGATTCCGGTACTACCAGTATCCGTAAGTTTTTCCTTACTCTATTCCTTGTATCGCACCTTTGATTCTCGATTGTGATTGTTTTTCTTCTCGTACTTACCATCGTATGGCCTTTGTTACTTCTTTAACGTCAGTATGGATGCTGGAAGAGGCCGTGGTCGTGGTCGTGGCCGTGGACGCGGTCGAGGACGTGGGGCAGCCAATGGGGCGGCCACGTCGCAGTCTTTGGGAGCCGGCAGTACCGGCGACCGTCACAGTCATGCTTCTTCTCAGGAGCGCGCCAACCTTGGTATCGTGGCCGTTATGCAGCAAATGGTGAATCAAATGGCGGCGATAGCCCAGGCGGTTTAGAACCCGGATCCGTCCCACGCTAATCGGGACGGAGCGGATCGCTGGCTTCAGGATGTCGTCAAGATGCATCCTCCTCAGTTTTCGGGAGCTTCGGACCCGATCGGCTGGGAGGGGTGGATCAAGGAGATATCTAAAGTCTTCACTGCTACCAACTGTCCCGAGGACCGCAAGGTCCCTATTGCCCAGTACTTTCTTACTGGAGACGCTACGGATTGGTGGGAGGCCGTTGGACCCAAAGACCGTGTTGCTTTGTGGGCCGAATTTCAGGAATTGATGGAGACCGAATATTGCCCGTGACCGGTGAGATAGGCTCGAGTACATGATTTCTATGATGCTCAACCACGGGATATTCCCGTATCTCAAGCTATTGCCAATTTTAACAAGGAGTTGGGTTATGTGAAGACCCAAGTTGTCGAGGAGAGCGACAAAATTTTCCATTTTTCCAGGCGGATGAAGTTGTCGATTCGGGACTATATGTCGGGGCTCGTCTGTACTACCTTGAAACACTACCAGAGCAGGGACCTTGCTTACGATATGTCTGTGACGGCAAGTGAAGCGGCCCGCGAGAGTAAGAAGTAGAAATCCACCGGGAATTTTTCAGGCCACAAGGGTGGGGGTCAGCAGAAATCCCAATCTGCTAATTTCCCCGCCGGCGGTGGTCCAGCTCGTTCCGCTGGGGGTTCTCGCGGAACTACCAGTGCTCCTTTTCGAGATGTGAAGTGTTTTAACTGCAGCCAAGAGGGCCACATCAGTCGTAATTGTCCGAAACCTTTGCTGGCATGTAATCAGTGTGGCCAGCCGGGCCACAAAGCTGCTTTCTGTGCTGAGAGGGAGAGAATCCTTGGTGCCCGGGCTTCCATTCCAGCGCTTAGGGAACCAAGTGTGAATAAAGGATCGTTTGCTTCTCAATCTCCACCGAGTGCTAGTTGAGGGAGAGGTCAGGGTCAGCCCGCTAAGGGGGGAGCTTCCAGCGTCGGCTCAGCCCACCCGCATGTCTATGAGATGCGGAGAGCCAATGACCCAGCGGCTACCGTGGCGATAGGTACCGTTCATATTCTTTCTCATCCTGTCAGTGTGCTTTTCAATTCTGGTGCTACGCATTCGTTCATATCTCGGGATTGTGTGCGCCATTTGAGTCTCGATTGTTTGACGCCTTGTGAGCCCTTCATCATTAAGCTTCCTAGCGGTGATAGGATCGTTGGAGATCACGAGGTTCGAGACTGTTCTGTACTTATTTGTGAGAGGGCTTGGCCCTATAATTTTATTGTTGTGGGTATTGAGGGTAAGGATTTGATTCTCGGGGATGATTGGCTCGAGCGGCATAGTGCAATCATGAACTACCGCACGAGGATCATCACCATTCTAGCCGAAGACAGCACCGAGCACTCTTTCGCTGGGCGAAAGAGGGGAAACCAGAAGTTCGTTATTAACGCCTTGAAGGCGATGAGACTCCTGCGAAAGGGGTGTACTGGTTATTGGTGCTACGTCTTGAAGGCAGAGAGTAGTGGAGTTGAGATGTCTTCGATTCCAATCGTTAGTGAGTTTCCTGATGTATTTCCTGACGAGTTACCGGCATTGCCACCGGATCGTGAGGTCGAGTTTGCTATAGAGTTAGAGTTGGGCGTGGATCCTATTTCGAAGGCGCCGTATTACATGGCACCTTCAGAGATGTCCGAGTTGAAAAAGCAGTTGAGTGAGATTATTGAGTCGGGGTATGTTCAACCGAACGCCTCGCCTTGGGGCGCACCGGTCCTGTTTGTGCGGAAGAAGGATGGTTCACTACGTTTGTGTATCGACTATCGCGAACTAAACAAGGCGACCATCAAAAACAAGTATCCTTTGCCGAGAATTGATGACTTGTTTCACCAGTTGCAGGGAGCTGTGGTATTCTCAAAGATTGATTTGAAATCGGGGTACTATCAGCTCCGGGTGAGGGAGTCCGATGTGCCGAAAACATCTTTTCGGACGAGATATGGGCATTATTAGTTTGTAGTTATGCCTTTCGGGTTAACTAATGCGCCGGCGGTGTTCATGCAGTTGATGAACAAAGTCTTTATCGAGTATCTGGATAAGTGTGTCGTCGTTTTCATTGACGATATTCTTATTTATTCGAGGAACGAGGAAGAGCATGCCCATCCTTTGCGAGTATTGTTAGACATCTTGAGGACCGAACAACTCTATGCGAAGTTCTCGAAATGTGAGTTCTGGCTGAAGGAAGTGATGTTTCTAGGTCACGTGATTTCAGCCGAGGGGGTTCGTGTGGATCCGCAGAAGATAGAGGCATTATTGGATTGGGCATCGCCCAAGAATGTGAAGGAGATCCGTAGTTTCTTGGGTTTGGCTGGCTACTACCGTAGGTTCGTCGAGGGTTTCTCGAAACTGGCTCGGCCACTTACACAGTTGCTCCAGAAATCCGAGAAATTCATCTGGAATGACGAGAGACAGTCGAGTTTCGAGGAACTGAAGAAGCGTTTGACTTCAGCCCCGGTTTTAGCGTTGCCATGTGGCAACGAGGGTTTTGCTGTTTATAGTGATGCTTCGGGTCAGGGTCTTGGGTGCGTATTGATGCAGCACGGCAAGACCATTGCCTATGCGTCGAGACAGTTGAGGCCGTATGAGCTGAACTACCCTACTCATGATTTGGAGTTAGCGGCAGTCGTTTTTGCTCTCAAGATTTGGCGTCACTATCTTTTCGGCTCTGCATGTTAGATTTTTACCGATCATAAAAGTCTGAAATACATATTTACTCAGCGGGAGTTGAATATGAGGCAGAGGAGGTGGTTAGAGCTGATTAAGGATTATGACCTCGAAATCCTTTATCATCCGGTCAAGGCGAACGTCGTGGCTGACGCCTTGAGTCGAAAACCGGTTGCGTTGCGAACGCTTGAGATCCTTTCGTCCCAGCCTGAGCTTCAGCAGGCTTTGATCGAGTTAGATGTTGAGGTTTTGTTGCCTGGAGCTGTCGGGCAACTTTGTGCTTTAGAGATTTCTTCGTCCTTGATCGATGAAATTAAGCTGAAGCAGTTTGAGGATCCGATGATTACTCAAATCCGAGAGAATGTTCTTAAGGGAAAGTCTCCTGGGTTTTTGATTCACGAGGATGGTGTTTTGAGATTCCAGAGTCGGCTTTGTGTATCGAACGACTCAGAGTTGAGACAGAGTATTTTGCACGAGGCCCATGCTATACCTTACTCCGTTCATACTAGTTCGAGTAAGATGTACAAGGACCTGAGAAGGAATTTCTAGTGGAATGATATGAAGGAGGAGGTCGCACAGTTCGTGGCGAGATGTTTGACTTGTCAGCAGGTCAAAATCGAGCACCAGCGACCGGTCGGGTTATTACAGCCACTTCCCGTTCCGGAATGGAAATGAAAAGATATATCGATGGATTTCATTACGAGTTTGCCGAGATCGAGGTCGGGCATGAATATGGTCTGGGTAATTGTTGATCGTTTGACCAAGTCGGCACATTTTCTGGGCATCAAGGATACTTGGGGCCCGGAGAAGCTGCCTCGTACATTTATTGCTCAGATTGTGAGGCTTCACGGCACCCCGAAGTCTATTGTTTCGGATCGTGATGGCCATTTTATTTCACACTTTTGGTAGGCGGTGCGTAGAGCTTTGGGTACTCGTTTGCGTCTGAGTACTTCTTTTCACCCTCAATCTGATGGGCAGTCGGAGCGCACTATCCAGACAATCGAGGATATATTCCATGCTTGTGCTCTCGATTGGAGTAGCGATTGGGAGGAACATTTGCCATTGATCGAATTCACGTACAACAACAGTTGGCACGTGTCGATTCGGATGGCACCGTATGAGGCACTTTATGGGCGGCGATGTCGATCACCGATTTGTTGGAATGAGACGTCCGATTTGGTCGGGACCGAGCCAGATGTCGTTTTAGAGACGAGGCGGAAGATAGAATTAATTCGGGAACGGATGTTGACTGCCCAGAGTCGACAGAAGTCGTATGCCGACGTCCGTCGTCGACCTTTGGAATTCGAGGTGGGAGACCACGTTTTGCTAAAGGTGTCGCCGACGAAGGTAGTTTTTCATTTCGGGAAGAAAAGGAAGTTGAGTCCGAGATTTATTGGACCCTTTGAGATTCTCGAGCGAGTCGGTGAGTTAGCATACCGTTTGGCACTACCCCCGGCCTTGAGTCATGTTCATAGCTTTTTTAATGTTTCCCAGCTGAGGAAATATGTACCGGATCCTAGTCACGTCATCAATTATGGTGAGATTGATGTCGCCGAGGATATTACTTTTGAGCAGCGTCCCTTGAATATTTTGGAGCGTCGTGAGAAACGACTGAGGCATAAGACTATCTCTTTGGTCAAGGTGCAGTGGTCGAGACACGGTGTCGAGGAGCCAACTTGGGAAACCGAGGATAGCATGCATGCTAGGTACCCTGAGTTGTTTGTTTCTTAAGTTTCGGGATAAAACTTATTTTTAGAGGGGTAGAATGTAATATCCGTATTTTTCTTTCCCTTGTATTTTCATTTTCGGTGTATTTCTCGGTTGTAGCGACCCTCGTGTATCTTTCAGTGTATCTTTTCCGTCATCTATTGATCTGATTCCCGTAATTGTTGTGCGGAACCGCCGTTTGGGGTTGCCGTGGATCCATTCTATGTTTTGATGCGTCTTGAGATGTTCTATTTGATGTTTCGTTCATATTCCGGTGTTTTGGACCATTTATATTTCGTACCTAGCGCACGCTATCCTTTCTGCATAGCGCACGCTAGGGGTCCCTTAGTAGCGCACGTTACGACTGCTTCGTAGGGCGCGCTACAGAGCAAGCCCTAGGAGTGGCAGTAATAATTCTAGCTCTCTGGACTGGCGGATTAGCGTATGCTACGTAGCCTAGCGCACGCTAATGCTGGGGGCTAGCGCACGGTGATATGCCCGGTAGCGTGCGCTAGCGTGAGTGTCCAGTACTGGACAGTTTGCTACTGGACTCAGCTGATGACCAGGTAGCGCACGCTATTGGTCGATAGCGCGCGCTACCGATACACTTTAGCATACGCTACGTTTGGCCGATAGCGCGCGCTGACCGGATCAGGTGTGTACTGACAGTTGCTTCTGGACTCGACTGGTCTCCAGGTAGCGCACGCTATTGGTCGATAGCGCGCGCTACTGAGAGGTTATTAGCGGACGCTACGTTTCGAGTAGCGCACGCTAGCGGCCAGATATCTGGCTACTGGACTGGAGTTTTGTTCCGTTAGCGCACGCTAACTTTGAGTATTAGCGCGCGCTAACACTCCCAGGCTATATAAACTAGGGAGTTGACCTAGATGAAGGTAATTTCTCATTTTCTTCCTCCTCTCTGCGGCTAAGGCGATTCCGGGCGATTTTCTTGGCGATTTCTTCCTCCAATCATCTCATCCAACATCTTCCTTGAGTTCTTGGTGTATTATAACAACATCAACACGAATCTTTCATCCTAATCCAAGGTTCATTTCCGCCGGTTCCTCGCGGTCGTGTTTGATCCTTCATTTCCGTTCGTGTCACCGTCTATTTGATCGAGGCAAGTACCCTTATGAACTTACAATCTTGACATATTAGTATTGTATGAGAATTTGTGTTTGTGTATATGCTCACTACGGGTTAGATCCGACGGGGTCTCGGTAGGGGTCCACGGAGGGGTGGATCCGCGAGTTTTGCCTTTAACCACTACGGGTTAGATCCGACGGGGTCTCGGTAGGGGTCCACGGAGGGGTGGATCCATGGTTAATTGTGGTGTGTTTTACAAATGTGTTTTGATTATGGCATTTCCGGAAATGAGTGCTTTGGAACTATGTTTTCTTGATTGCATGCATTGACTATATGTATAAGATGTAAGTTGTTCATTTGGTTACTTATACTAGCGTAATTGCTAACCCCTCTGGGGACTCGTTTTGGAGAAATTAGTTTTATGAATTTCAGGTCAGGTTCATCGAGACGAGCAGGCACTGGACCAGTATGCGGATGATGGCCGTGCGTGATGATTGTGCACGAGTGATGTCTTATTGTCTTCTATATTTTTTTCTTTTGTGGTTTTTAAACTAATAGAAGTACTCGAGTACTTAAGAGTTCTTGTTCGTCCGGATTGTATTGTTGTCTATTATGTTTGTGTCGGATGATGGTGTTATGTTAGACCGGTTGAACCAGGTGGATTATTATGTTTTGCGTCTTTATGATGAGGTGTTATTTTGTTGTTTCCGCGAGTCGATGAGTATGATGTTTGTTCAGCCTGGTGGGTCCCATATAGGGATTCACGGCGCTATAATATACCCCGAATATCTTGGGGGTGTTACAAGACCCTCCCCGTGAGGATCCACCAGGCTAGACATCAAAACAACACATTACATTACATACTGACGAATCAAAATAACGAACCAATAGACCGATTTGGTCTTTCGTCACTGACTTACAAATAAAAATACATAAACTCATCCAGACTCATACCCACGCAAGGGTAAAACACTTGCAACAACGAACAATAAGACAGCGGAAAAGACAATACAATGGATTTCGACTAACTTAACCCAAAACTGGCCTTCGTGTGATTAGTATCATTCGTCTTTCATCATCCCTCGTACCGATCCTGTGACTTGCTCCCGAAAACCTGTATGTACCTGGACACAATACAGATATCCACCCCCCGATTACTCGGGGGTTAGCAAAACTCCACTGTTTCGCTAGTGCAAGTATAAAGTGCAAAAACGAGCCATACACAACACATTCCGAGAATACAACGAAAGACTTCCCAAGATATATTTAGTTAAAATAGTTCAAGTCTTGAAAGTAGAAACGAAGCAAGTAAGCACTTTGAAAACACTTCCAAATCTCGGGAATTTTGAAAACATTAGAAATTGAAAAGTTCTTAATTCCTAGAAAGCCACTTAGGGTCGCATCCCCAAAGTTTATTTTCCAAAATACAAATCCGTTAACAAAGCACGGGGTCCACGGCCAAAACATTTCGATCACAAAACACAGGGCCCACGACCCGATCATCCACTGCAATTCACTTACAAGGACACATTACACATAACACGTTATTCTTATGCCATTCTAGCCAAACACCAAGACTCTATATATAATGTATCTCGACCCCGAGCGTAAATCATTGCGATACTCCGGACATATCACAATTAATCATCAAAACATCAAGATCAATATCAATATCACAGAAACCACACTTGGTAACCCGTGGCCGTACCCATTAGTATCGGCCCCCAGAGGTCCCGTCGAACCGTCCCCAGGTGGAAGAACATCAACACACGCACCCAAGTCCACTTCCGTGGCCGTACCCATTAATATCGGCCCCCAGAGGCCACATGCCATCCCCAGGTGGAAGAGTAATAACTCACAGATTACAAAACCACAACTCTCAAAGGTCAAACACACAAAAAATATATATAGTCGAGGTACCTTGCTAGAATGGCCATATTATCCAACACATGCTCACGACCTAGAACTATATCAATTCACAAAGAAGCACAAGATCTCAACAGCACCGAACGACACAACCAATATCACACAAACTCACATATTCATCCATAACCACGTGACTCCAAGCACATAATTTGACTAGAGAATTACACTTTATATTTACCGACGATATAATCATACATAATGACATCACACGAAAGTAAGGTGATCCTATACTCGACAATAGCACACATATTCAATTAAGCATATTAATTCCCGACACACATGGGTCACCTTTACGAAAACCATGATGGTAAATGTACTGATTCTTTTGAAAAATGGTTATAAATATTTATTTAGCACATATCGACACTTAGCAACCATTATATCCACAATACACATAATGTATGGTCAAGATACTTGCCTCGAAATCGGCACGCAAGTATTCCGAAGAACACGGCTCAACCGGAAAGCTTTGAAACGCCCGATGCTAATGAAAAGGAAGACGACAACGAACGGAAGGGCTCAATACGGTTTCTTCGCAAGAAACTTGACCCTAACATCATATAATTAATAAATCAATGATCATACGAGGAAGAATAATCGTAGAACGTCCGAAAACCCCTCTATGACATTCTAGCGGACACCTTCAAGGCGTCGATTAAGAACTCAACCAAAATGAAGAATCTATACGATTTGACCATGGAATAACAAGGAAATAGGTATAATACACCTTAATAATCAATAATCTAAGTTATTACGGATCAAACGAACGAAATCCAACAAAAACCCCAATTCCCCCAAAACTAAATTTGCAAGAAATCTAACCTTGATTCGGTAGATCGGAGGAGGTTATGGGATGATTGATCAATGATATAACCTCTGGAACTTTGTGGATTTGTTGTTCAACAACATGGCTCCATGTTAACCACACCCCCAGCCGCGGAAGAGAACGAGAAGAATGAGAAAAATGGTGAAAAACACGATCATAGGCCTTAAATAGCCGCCGTCACGGCAGGTTACGACGTAATCGCCAAGGGCTTACGTACGAATCGCCATGGCCGAAGTCATTGCTCCAAACCGCTGCCCGTGACGTTATCGACTGTGGCCTTACGTACGTAATCGCCTTACGACGTAATCGCCGAGCACTACCGGCCGTAACTCGCCGCAAGGCTGGGCCTGCATCGCCGGCCATGACTCGGCCGGGGCCAACTCCGACGGCCCGAACGACCCCGAAACCCGAACCTGAATACGAATCGAAGATACGGTTACGAAGTACTCGCAAAGACAAATTCGAGCACTAATAGAACACACGATTCCGACCACCCGAAGGCTCGAAATTCGACAACGGAAAGTAATTACCCCAAACTTTGGGAAATTACGAAAATGGCCCAAAACGTCCGAAATACACGATACACGATCGAAACACCAAGCCGAAGCTCGCAACATGAATAATAACATTAAATGAACTTACGAGAAACTCGAAACAACAGTTTCAGACGAGATTCGCAAGAATCGAACTCAAGTGCGGAAAAGCCGCTTAAGAACGCGGAACTCAACAAAACGACACCGAAACGAACTCGAACGACAAAAAGTACAGAATTAATCATTCTCAGGATGACGATACGGTCATGAGATAGTCGTCAAAATAGACTTCCGCCGAAAAAAAGAAATTACCGGAAATCGAAATTGTGGGTATTACATTCTCCCCTCCTTAAAAAAAGTTTCGTCCCGAAACTTAAAACAAGTAGGGAGAAGCAAAATCCCGCTGGGAAAACTCAACGATATTCACAAGAACCGAAAAACTCGCGCCCAACGGCGAAACGTTACAAGCAACGCGAAGGAATATACGGCGTGAAAACACGCTCCACGACGACCAACACAACGCCACCGGTAGAGACAACAAGTGACGAGCGTCATCAAACAGATAATACAATCAAGTCGATTATCCAAACAATCACAAAACACAACGAACGAAAATCAATACGATTGACCAACCCAACGGTTCATCAATCAAAATGCAAGCTAAACGCTGAACAAATACGGGATCCCACCGCCCAAGGGTTGGAAGATCGAAAACGAGACTAATTTCCCGAACTTAAGGGAATTACGAAGGAGTCTGAACGTTCAACAATCACGAGACGAGATCAACAAAAACCGAACAATCAAACGATCGAACCACAACGATCGAGACAACAAAAATCGAACAATCATGTTCGAATCACGAAGAACAATAAAATTCAAACAACAACTCCAAGGTTCACAATAATCGAACCGAACTCGGAAAAGTCACAGTGATAACCAGATCCACTCAAAACAAGGTCACAACTCGTTCGAACGATGAAACCGAAAAACAGAATAAGTTCAGAAAGTATCAGCGAATACGAGCGAGTCGATAGAATTGAGAAAGAGAAAATGCAGAAGCCAAAAATAATACGGGTATTATATTCGACCTCCTCTAAAAGAAGTGTAGTCCCCGAAACTCACAACAACGAAATCAAGGTGACAACACAACAAGCATCCGAAAAAAACATCCTTCAAAGGCCTCTCAAAGCCGATCCTGATATCTGTGCTGAAACGTGAACTCCGAAAGTCTCGGTAGCCAATTCGCAAAACTGAATTCAGTGTCCCTCGAGTCCTCACCTAAAATGCGTTACTGACGGGAAGTACAATTTACACGTGCATGCCCCGGCACATCACGGTTGAAACACCTTGGCTCGGTATACCGAAAATACAAATGCTAGATATAATGGGGCATAACGTCGCAAAACAACATAGCGGAGATGCCAACTTAGCACAACAAATAATCATTACACATATCATATACAACGATTACCATCGTAAAATAATACACACACAAACACTACAGCAACGACGGTATCGTTCGGCGACCTCAACGGCCCGAACGATAACCAGCACATATTCACAAATGTACACAATCATATAAACCCAAGCTCTAACAGCTCGCACAGGTGCGATAGCATGCAAATCACCACAAAGCGACAATTAGTAAATACCAGTTCACACCTCTCACAGAGGGCTAGTACAACAAATGCGTGGCAACGCCTCGACGTTCATGCCACCAATTGGATCATACTCGGGAGCAAACACGATAACGACAAAGCAAACATCATATATACATTCCCAAACGCAACAGGAATTGATAGGTTTTTTTAAAAAAAAATGAAAACCACCTTTTGAAAATAATTTAGAAAAACACCGGTTGATCTTGAGTATTACCTTTCAAAAAAGTACAAACGTGAAATATCGTTATCGAGACTTTGGAAAACCATTTCGCATTTGTTAAAAATGAGGACACTTTCTTTTAGTGAAAAACTTTCAGAATATTCGACCCTCGGGTCTAAGTAAAAGTGTTTATAAAACATTGAAAATATCTCAAAACATTTTGGTCCTCGAGGTAGAAGAATTTTGAAACATATTGTGGCACCTTGGAAGTACCATGAGAAAACAATTCATTTTAAACGTACGTCTCGAAATTTATTTCTAAGATACTCAATGTTTTCGAAAATAATTCAATGGGCTAGAATGCCCAAAAATTTCAGGTAATTACACGGAACATTATAACGTCGTGGGTCCCGCGTCGGAACCCACCAGGCTAAAAACCATTTACAAAAACGCCAAAAAGGCCGATGACGGTAATATTTCAAAAACTCACAAAAGCCATTTACAAAATACTAAATACCGTCATAAGAATTTTGCCAAAAGGATCAAGGCCATAATGCCAAAAACTCGGTTAAGGGAATCGGTTTTTGAAATAAAACTACGTCAGTAAAATACCGAAAGCCATTACAAAAGAACTCACGCAGCGGATAAAATAAATACAGTCAAATATGCACAATCCAACAACACTACTCCTCATATGAACGAAATATGAGAGTCAAAAAACCACATATCAAGAAATCAAAATCCATAAGAGGATCCCGTCAATTAACTCATAGCCATACCTGTAACTCGCATCAGACGAGGCACAAACACAAAGAAGAGAGACTTACATCCACAGGTCGCACGAAGATGATGGCTGCACCCTGATACTAATCACGGCCGACATTCCAAACGACGCGTCGCGACACGACTCAGTCAGACAAAATCTGACAATACAAGACTCAACAACACATAACTCGACCCGACAGCCTAGGTTTCCTCAACCTAAGCTCTGATACCATAAATGTAACACCCCCAGATCAAACCGGAAATATTACACGCCGCAGACCCTCCCCGTGAGGATCCACCAGGCTAGACATCAAAACAACACATTACATTACATACCGACGAATCAAAATAACGAACCAATAGACCGATTTGGTCTTTCGTCACTGACTTACAAATCAAAATACATAAACTCATCCAGACTCATACCCACGCAAGGGTAAAATACTTGCAACAACGAACAATAAGACAGCGGAAAAGACAATACAATGGACTTCGACTAACTTAACCCAAAACTGGCCTTCGTGTGATTAGTATCATTCGTCTTTCATCATCCCTCGTACCGATCCCGTGACTTGCTCCCGAAAACCTGCATTTACCTGGACACAATACAGATATCCACCCCCCGATTACTCGGGGGTTATCAAAACTCCATTGTTTCGCTAGTGCAAGTATAAAGTGCAAAAATGAGCCATACACAACATATTCCGAGAATACAACGAAAGACTTCCCGAGATATATTTAGTTAAAATAGTTCAAGTCTTGAAAGTAGAAACGAAGCAAGTAAGCACTTTGAAAACACTTCCAAATCTCGGGAATTTTGAAAACATTAGAAATTGAAAAGTTCTTAATTCCTCGAAAGCCACTTAGGGTCACAGCCCCAGAGTTCATTTTCCAAAATACAAATCCGTTAACAAAGCACGAGGTCCACGGCCCAACCATTTCGATCATAAAACACAGGGCCCACGACCCGATCATCCACTATAATTCACTTACAAGGACACATTACACATAACACGTTATTCTTATGCCATTCTAGCCAAACACCAAGACTCTATATATAATGTATCTCGATCCCGAGCGTAAAGCATTGTGATACTCCGGACATATCACAATTAATCATCAAAACATCAACATCAATATCAATATCACAGAAACCACACTTGGTAACCCATGGCCGTACCCATTAGTATCGGCCCCCAGAGGCCCCGTCGGACCGTCCCCAGGTGGGAAACCACTTCCGCGGCCGTACCCATTAGTATCGGCCCCCAGAGGTCCCGTCGAACCGTCCCCAGGTGGAAGAACATCAACACACGCACCCAAGTCCACTTCCGTGGCCGTACCCATTAATATCGGCCCCCAGAGGCCACATGCCATCCCCAAGTGGAAAAGTAACAACTCACAGATTACAAAACCACAACTCTCAAAGGTCAAACACACAAAAAATATATATATAGTCGAGGTACCTTGCTAGAATGGCCATATTATCCAACACGTGCTCACGACCCAGAACTATATCAATACACAAGGAAGCACAAGATCTCAACAGCACCGAACGACACAACCAATATCACACAAACTCACATAATCATCCATAACCATGTGACTCCAAGCACATAATTTGACAAGAGAATTACACTTTACATGTAGCGACGACATAATCATACATAATGACATCACACGAAAGTAAGGTGATCCTATACTCGACACTAGCACACATATTCAACTAAGCATATTAATTCCCGACACACACGGGTCACCTTTACGAAAACCATGATGGTAAATGTACCGATTCTTTTGAAAAATGGTTATAAATATTTATTTAGCACATATAGACACTTAGCAACCATTATATCCACAAAACACGTAATGTATGGGCAAGATACTTGCCTCGAAATCGGCACGCAAGTATTCCGACGAACACGGATCAACCGGAAAGCTTCGAAACGCCCGATGCTATCGAAGAGGAAGACGACAACGAATGAAAGGGCTCAATACGGTTTCTTCGCAAGAAACTCGACCCTAACATCATATAATTAATAAATCAACGATCATACGAGGAAGAATAATCGTAGAACGTCCGAAAACCCCTCTATGACATTCTACCGGACACCTTCAAGGCGTCGATTAAGAACTCAACCAAAACGACGAATCTATACGATCCGACCATGGAATAACAAGGAAATAGGTATAATACACCTTAATAATCAATAATCTAAGTTATTACGGATCAAACGAACGAAATCCAACAAAAAACCCAATTTCCCCAAAACTAGATTTTCAAGAAATCTAACCTTGATTCGATAGATCGGAGGAGGTTATGGGATGATTGATCAATGATATAACCTCTGGAACTTCGTGGATTTGTTGTTCAACAACATGGCTCCATGTTAATCATACCCCCAGCCGCGAAAGAGAAGGAGAAGAATGAGAAAAATGGTGAAAAACCCGACTGCAGGGCCTTAAATAGGCTGCCTGCCCGTAGGGTTACGTACGTAACCGGCCAAGGGCTTACGTACGTGTTGGTCCCTTTCTAAAGTACTCGATACAGCTTGGGAAATGTTTAAGCAACAGGCTGTATGGTTTTTCGAATCTGAGTGCGTAGCGGAAGTCTTAAATATAGTAAGTTGCCGTCGATACAGCAACTCGGTCTAATCTCCTGTTAGCTTGGTGCATACATGGTTTTGCAGTGTATACTTGAATAAATCACAGTTATGAAAACAGTAAAAGCTAAAGGTAAATAACGCAGTATTTAAGTGGTTCGAGGTAAACCCCTCTACGTCCACTGGTCCTCCACACAGGAGTAAATCGTTTATTAAATAATTACTGCGTACACAACTACGTAATTATAAACAAACCTATCCTTGTATCGTTCACACAGATTGATACAAAGAATATCACTTTCAACCGTTCACACAGATTGGTTAAAGCTTCCTTCTTGACTAGCTTCTTCACACACAGTTCCAAAGCTTCGTCCTTATTCGTCCCACACAGGTCAGAATAACTTGTTGAGTTCACACAGAGCTCAGATTTTACACAAAGGTAAAGGTAGGTAACCGGGTAAGAACAGCAGCTTTGAATATGGAGTTCTTGAGCTGATGATGGCTGTTCTTGATGTTTGAGCACTGTATATCTCTTTAGATCTGATTTGCAGAAAGATTCTGGAGATATGTTTTGCTCTGATGTATATAATAACAGCTTCTTCACTTGGTGACTGATTTCGTTGTGGTTGTACGTATTTGATCTTCAATTTCTGGGGATATATATAGCATTCTTGGATATATCCGTTGATATAGATCCGTTGGGCAAGATTTGATAGTTGACTTGAATAGACCAGGATCCGGATATTGCGGGATTTGAAGATCTCTGATAGCTTCAGTATTTCAATACTTTATCCTTGGGTATTTAAATACTTCTTTATCGAACGGTACTTGACTTTAGTAAATATCAAAGATTCCTTTCCAAACGGTCTTCAGTCCTGATCCGATGAGAATGCTGTATCTACTGGTGCTGTAGGCATAATGGAATAGTCAGGCGCTGTATGGAAGGGCGCTGTATTGAGGTTTCGAGACAGCTTCCATACTTGGCGTTTATTTAGACTTTGTTGCTGTATCTAGTTAGCGCGAGAGCTTTGCTGTATGCTGGCGCTGTGATAAGATCTTCGATACAGGATTGCAACTTCAACCGGCTTTCGATATAGGGCTTGCTGTATCAAGCTTTGTTGTTTTGGTAATTATCAAAACAATATTATTTATCCCAACAGTACGTAACCGGCCATGGCTGAGTCACTGCCCCAAATCTGCCGGCCCGTTACGTACGTTACCGGCCAGGGCCTTACGTACGTAACCGTCCTTACGTACGTAATTGCCGAGCACTACCGGTCGTAACTCGGCCAGTGCCGGCCTGGGCCCAAACTGCCCTGCCATGACTCGGTCGGGGCCAACTCCGACGGCCCGAACGACCCCGAAACCCGAACCTGAATACGAATCGAAGATACGGTTACGAAGTACTCGCAAAGGCGAATTCGAGCACTAATAGAACACACGATTCCGACCACCCAAAGGCTCGAAATTTGACAATGGAAAGTAATTACCCCAAACTTTAGGAAATTACGAAAATGGCCCAAAACGTCCAAAATACACGATACACGATCGAAACACCAAGCCGAAGCTCGCAACATGAATAATAACATTAAATGAACTTATGAGAAACTCGAAACAACAGTTTCAGATGAGATTCGCAAGAATCGAACTCAAGTGCGGAAAAGCCGCTTAAGAACACGGAACTCAACAAAACGACACCGAAACGAACTCGAACGACAAAAGTGCAGAATTAATCATTCTCAGGATGACAATACGGTCATGAGCGAGTCATCAAAACGGACTTCCGCCGGAAAAAAAAATTACCGGAAATCGAAATTGCGGGTATTACATATACACCCTTTCCCCACACTTAACGATAAAAAATATCCTTATTGTGTAAAAAAAACAACGGAGTAAGGGTTTAAAGAAGGATTGCCTCTTATGAAAGATGATGATTAGCTTAAGCCTTATTGGACCTGCAAGCAGAATAAATGTGGCAAAACAATAAAAGAAAATATATACCCGAAAGTATAACACAAACAACCTAGATATGCTTCAAAAGAGTCCGAAGAGTCGCCTTACGCTGCCATTAATAAAAATAAAAACACTCTTAAGTATAAAATAAGCTACTGAGATGCGCTTCAAGAGAGTTCGAAGAGTCTCCTTATGTTGCCATCAATACTTTTATTAAAAACAAATGAGAAAAATTCTAGCAATTAGCAATGCATAAATCATGAATAGATGCGTGTCAAGAGATCAAGAAGCATCATTTTTCATGATTTTTACACCCGCTAAAAAGTAAAATCAACAAAAGAACTGAAGTGGGATATCAAAGGGAAATGAATGCATCAATTTTACATTTTCGCACAACGAAATCTTCCATCCAAATAACATTAGCTAGATGGATTTTGTTGAGGAACAAATACAATAAGTTTTTTGATCAACGAATATGATTCGTTTCGCACGCTCAGAAATAAAACCTTTTTTCAGAAGAATTGTCGATGAAAGATAATAAACCATCAAATAAATCATTGACATTTAGCAGACCTATTGGTTTTTATGAGCATTTAGCTGGGCTCTGGTAACTACATGAAAAAGTTCTTCAAGAGTGCCAAAACCACCGGGAAGGGTGATAAAGGCATCGGCATTATTTATCATGTGAGTTATGCGGTCTTGCATATTCACAGCTCTGAACTCATCTCCAATGGTTGCCCCGGTGATTTTACTTTCATCCAGAGGTTTTGGAATGATTCCCGACACTTTTACTCCTTCCATATACGCAGAAGCAGCAGCACGTCCCATTAATCCTAGACTTCCTCCTCCGTAAACTACATGAGTTTATTTTTCTCCTAAGGTACAACCCAAGTTGTGGGCTACTTCTGTAAAGCAAGCCTCTTTTTATGACTAGCTCCACCAAAAATACATATGGTGTTAAATCTTTTTGCGGAAGATGATGATTCTATTTTTATGAAAAGAAAATTATTTTAGAGAGAAAAGGAGAAAAATGCAAGTTTGAGTGATGTAGAAAAGAAACAAATACAATGTTTATCTATAGATATAAAATAAAGTGAAAAGATTTATCAAATCAATAACTGCATTAATTGCGCTTCAACTCCTCAATAGAAAAATGAATGCATTTATTGCATATCACTTTTTTTATTCAGAAAATCCGAAAAAATGACAAAAATTGAAGATACTCACATATATGTACAGTAGTTGTGATTGTGGCTTACATCTTCCTCTGATTTTACATTCAGAAATGACCTAAATGCCTTCTATGAGTCGGGAAGAAGCTTCTCATCCACTTTCCTTACAAATTTTCAAACAGGGTCTTTTAACGTCAGATTCCCAAGACGTTGTTCATATTCTGGTTTAAATTTATTCCACAAACATCGAATCCCAAAATGTACGACTCCACTAAGATGCGTGTCAAGAATAACTTCGATATCATCTAAATGTGGTCGTGTGGTTGCACAATGTTAGATAGAATTGCGAACGGGGTTTTCAGGAACGCGCTGGAAGTGGCGCCCATTTCAGCGAAAGTTAGGGAAGGGAGATTGAGATGGTTTGGCCACGTCCGCAGGAGGCAGGCATCTGCTCCGGTGAGGAGGGTTGAGAGTTTAATAGTTGTCGGGGAGAGGAGGAGAGGCTGACCGAGGAGGACGTGGGAGGAGCAACTGAGATTAGATTTGAAGGCCTTAAACCTTTCCGAGACCATGACTGTTGACAGGTGCGCTTGGAGGCGCCAGATCAGAGTTTTGGATTCTTTTGTAGGGAGCAGTGCTGTAGTTGAGAGCCTCAGGGTTGGGTTGTCTCGGTTAGCTTTGACCTAGAGCATTGCATTTTTACTTTTATTGTATATTTTATCCTATTGTCTTTGCGTGTGGTGTATTTTTGACAGGGAGCTGTGCGCAGAGACAACCTCTCTTTTGTTAGAGTAGCGTTCATCGGGAGTGATGTAGCCAAATTTCACTTAGGTAAGTCCAATGTAGATCAAGCCATGGGCTCAGGTATGGTCTCGAGCTTTTTCGAATCATATGTTTTTCTTTGTATTTATCACACAAGATTCTGTTGTGCACTAAGCTGGGGGTCTTCACGGAAATAGCCTCCCTACCGTAATAAGTAGGGGCATGGTCTGCGTACATCTTACCCTCCCCAGACCCTGCTCTGAGCGGGATATACTGGGTATGTTTGGTTTGGTTTGATTTGGTTTCTCCTTATTTAGACCATCCTTGATGAACTGAATTTTATCTTCTCCGTTTATGGAAGGACTTTCCAAAGAACAACATTTTGAATCACAGTTCCATCTGGCGCATTTGTAGCAAACGACTATTTTCTTTGCTCGTCGTTTCTTGGCATATGAACTTTTTCCAAGCGATCGTAAAAATCTAGTGGTGTTTCTGTGAATTCACCTGCCATTCTTATTGTGGCTTCAATTATGAATCGAATATCAAAAGGCATGTCTTTATTCATAAGCAACCTCATCCTTTCAAGTGTGTTTTTGTAATTTCCAAAATGACTTTTTTGCTGAGAAACAGAAATCATTTCCAATAGTTTTCAAAGTTTCTTCCGTAATTAAAAAAAATAAAAATAGAAAATATCTACAAATATCCGTTGTTAAACTGAAGAATCTGATTTTAATAGCCACGGATTACCGTTATCCCCCACTTGACAGGACAACATAACAGAGTATTAATTCACAATGTCGGGTCTTTAAGAAGAACCTCTTCTATCTCAAAAGATTTTAATTCCAACTATGGTTTCAACCGTAGACCATTTAATATAAAAATATTACCACTTTTGGATTTTCAATTTCTACAGCTCCGTGTGGATAGACTGTGTTGGTCCCCAAAATGATGAAGACTGTCCTCATTGTACCAACACGAGTCTTTTCTAGCTCGCTTTGTCCTGACTCACGCACCCCCTGAGAAACTTCCCAGGCAGTCACCCATCCCATAACTACCCCGGGCCAAGCACGCTTAACTTTGGAGTTTATATGAGATGGCTACCAGAAAAGAAGATGCATCTTGTTGGTATGAGTAGTCCAAATCAATTCATTTAACCACTTTCTAGTGCAGATCTCACAGGTCAAATCGCAAGCCGCATCTCGCAAATTTTTAAGCCCATGTAGGCAGGATGCTGGACCGAATCCTAACAATACCCCTCCCAGTACCTGCCAGCATCTCAGCCCCAGAGTCTGGAAAACCTCGGCAAACTAGATTTGATCACATAGTCCTCTAACGATTGGATTCATTCACACAGTCCTCCAACACTTGACATCAGCATCTGTTCCAACTCTGTTTACTTCCACCGTGCCAGTATATCAATTCCAGCATACTAGATTTGATCACACAGCCCTCCAGTACCTGACAACCTCTACTGTGCCAGCATCTCAGTTCCGGCCAAGTGGCAACATCTGTTGCATGCCCGCCTCTCAGTTCCAATACACTGGCAGCCTCCACTGTAGGATACTTCAAGGGAATCCGCACCCGTGACCTACTCTGATACCAATTGTTGGTCCCCAGAATACTGAAGATTGTCCTCACTGTACCAACACGAGTCTTTTGTAGCGTGCTTTGTCCTCACTCACGCATACCCTGAGGAACTTCTCCGGGGGTCACCCATGCCATAACTACTCCAGGCCAAGCACGCTTAACTTTGGAGTTTCTATGAGATGGCTACCAGAAAAGAAGATGCATCTTGTTGGTATGAGTAGTCCAAAATTCAAATCAGTTCATTTAACCACTTTTTAGTGCAGATCTCACAGGTCGAATCACAAGCCGCGCCTCACGTACTTTTAAGCCCATGCAGGCAGGATGCTGGACCAAAGCCCAACAAACCGTATGAATAAATAAATGGACCAGACCATAGTGAACGCAACTTGAATGGACATAATAGCAAATGAAAGTAAAAAAGAAAGACTTTTTCACCAGCAGAAAAGGTTTCTCTCAAGATGTGTTTATCATAAAAGAATTTCATTTTGTCCTTATACTTTTTCCACAATCATAAGCATCATTCTTGATTTCCTCCAATTCATTTAGTTGGAGTTTTCTATGAATTCCAGCTAAGTCTAATGAAAAATTTAATCATTTTGGCCCAATATGCTCTATGTGCTAATTGAATAGGCAAATGATATGGAATACAAGCCAAAATCGAGATATTCCGATAGGAGTTTTAAAACCAGTACGGTAAGCCCACATTGCATCATTTAATCGTAAAGACCAATCTTTCCTTTTAGGATTAACAGTTTTTTCAAGAATATATTTGATTTCTCTATTGAAATTTCAACTTGTTTACTTGTTTGAGGGTGATAAGGAGTAGCAAATTTATGTGTAACACCAGATTTTTTAAATAACTGATTCAAAAATTGGTTACAAAAATACTTTCCTCCATCACTTATAATTGCTCGTGGTATTCCAAATCTGGAAAAAATATTTTCTTTCAAAAAATTTACCACGACTTTGTGTTCATTTATTCGGCAAGCAATGTCTTCTACCCATTTTGAAACATAATCAACGGCCACAAGGATGTAAAGATTGCCAATAGAATTTGGAAAATGTCCCATGAAATCGATGCCCCAAATATCAAATATTTAAATAATTAAAATTGGATTTAAAGGCGTCATATTCTTTTAGAAATTCGACCTAATCTTTGACATCTATCATATGTACTGCAATATGATTGTGTATCTTTGAAAAGTGTTGGCCAATAAAAACCGCATTGCAGAATTTTAGCAGTTATTTTCTTTGGGCTACTATGACCTCCACATGCATGATCCTGACAAAAGGCAATGATATTTTGTTGTTCATGTTCAGGCACACATCTCCTAATGATTTGTTGAGGATAATATTTAAATAAGTATGGATCATCCCAAAAGAATTTTTTTACATCATTTATTCCAATGAGATGGCATGTTACCAGTGACAAGGTAATTGACAGTGTCTGCATACCAAGGTATGTGAGAAACATACATGAGTTGTTCATCAGGGAAAGTTTCATTAATGGGAGGTTCTTTATCTGTAAAATTCACGATTAGCCTAGACAAATGATCAGCAACAATATTTTCAGATCTTTTTTTATCTCAAATTTCTAAGTCAAAATCTTGTAACAGTAGAATTCAATGGAGCAAGGGAGGTTTAACATCTTTCTTGAAAATAAGATATTTTAGTGCAACATGATCGGAGTAAATTATGATTTTCGCACCAATCAAGTAAGGTCGTAATTTGTCTAAGGCAGAAACAACTTCAAGCAATTCTTTTTCAGTTGTAGAGTAATTTAATTGGACATCATTTAGAGTTCTACTTGCATAATATATTACAATTGGCAATTTGAATTCTCTTTGACCCAGTACTACACTGACGGCATGGTCAAATGCATCACATATTATTTCAAAAGGAAGATTCTAGTTTAAAGATATGATGATAGGTGCAGATCTCAACATAGATTTGAGTGTCTTAAAAGATTTTAAATAATGATCATCAAATAAGAAAGGTGTGTCTTTTTTGAGTGAATTACATAAGGAGCTTGGGATTTTGCTGAAATCTTTAATGAATCAATGGTAAAAACCAGCATAGCCTAAGAATGACCAGATTTCTTTAATCGTTCGTAGGGGTGGAAGATTGGATATTAAGTCAAACTTAGATTTATCCACCTCAATTCTTTTTACAAAAATCACATGTCCTAATACAATTCCTCTTTTAACCATAAAATACCATTTTTTCCATTTTAGTATAAGTTTTTTCTCCTTACACCTAACCAGGGTTACGTGGTGTAAACATTCATCAAAGCTAGACCCGAATACAGAAAAATCATCCATAAAAATTTCTAAAAACCGTCCATCCATGTCAGAGAAAATGCCCATCATACACTGCTGAAATGTAGCCGGTGCATTACACAAGCCAAATGTCATTTGTCGGTAAGAAAAAGTGCCGAAAGGATAGGTAAAAGTGGTTTTTTAATCTTCAGGAGCAATGAGAATTTGGTTATAGCCGGAATATCCATCAAGAGAACAATAATAAGCATGACCGGCTAACCTTTCTAGTATTTGATCAGTAAAGGAAAGTGGAAAGTGATCTTTTCTTCTAACAAAGTTCAATTTTCTGTAATCAATACACTCTCCATCCAGTTTGAATTCTAGTTGGAACAAGTTCATTTTCTTCATTCGTGATTACAATTATGCTAGATTTCTTTGGAACTATATGAACAGAGCTGACCCAAGGGCTATCAGAAATAGGATAGATGATTCCTACATCTAAGAGTTTGCTTATTTCAGCTCTTACAACTTCTTTCAAATTAGGATTTAATATTCTTTGAAATTATCGAGATATTTTTGCATTTTCTTCAAGATGTATTCTAGCATGCATATAGAAGGACTAAGGCCCTATTCTTTTGAACTTATTTTTCGCTTTTCGATTTCAGTCCATTCGAGATTCATTTCAGTCCATTCGATTCGATTCATTGATTCGGCCTACCCAGTTCTTCTTCTTATTATTATTATTATTAATCTTAATTATTATTATTGTTATTATTACTAATAATATTACTATTATCGTTGTTGTTGTTGATTACTATTATTATTATTTACCATTATTATTATTATTATTTACCCTTAATATATATTTCAATTCAATTCATTCGATTCATGTCGATTCGGTTTAGATCCATTCGGGCCGATTCGGGATTCAGATTCATTCAGTCCAAAAGAACAGAGCCTAATACCCTTAATGTCTGAGATTGTAATATCCGCAATTTTCGATTTTCGGTAAATTTCTTTTTCGGCCGGAGTCCGTTTTGACGACTCGCTCATGACCGTTTCGTCATTTCGAGAATGATTAATTCTGCACTTTTTGTCATCCGAGTTCGTTTCGGTATCGTTTTGTTGAGTTCTGAGCTTTTTAGCGAATTTTCCGCACTTGAGTGCGATTCTTGCGAATCTCGTCCGAAACTGTTGTTTCGAGTTTCTCGTAAGTTCATTTAATGTTATTATTCATGTTGCGAGCCTTGGTTTGGTGTTTCGATCGCGTATCGTGATTTTCGGACGTTTTGGGCCATTTTTGTAATTTCCCAAAGTTTTGGGTAATTACTTCCGTTGTCGAATTCCGAGCCTTCGGGTGGTCGGAATCGTGTGTTCTCTTAGTGCTCGGATTCATCTTTGCGAGTACTTCAGAACCGTATCTTCGATTCGTACTCGTGTTCGGGTTTCGGGTCGTTCGGGCCGTTTAATTGGTCCCGGCCGAGTCATGGCCGGCATGCTCGCCAGCGCCCCGCCGAGTAACGACGTTAGTGCTCGGCCGTTACGCACGTAAGGGCCGGTTACGCACGGAAGGCCCCGGCCGGTAACGCATTTAGCCGGGCCGGCAGCTTTGGGGCGATGACTGCTACGCACGTAACCCTTGGCCGATTACGCACGTAACCCGGCCGGCACGGCCTATTTAAGGCCTCATGACGCTTTTTTCACCCATTCTCTCACTCGCTTTCTTCCCTTCCGCGGCCGGAACTTGCTCAATCATGGAGGCATGTTGTTATACAATGAATCCATGAAGTTTTGAGGTTCATAACATCAATTGATCATCACGTAACATCCTTCAATCCAAATAATCAAGGCAAGTTTTCTTAAAATCTAGTTTTGGGGATTTTGTTCGATTTGTCCGTTTAATCCGTTTTAACTCGTAATAGTGATGTATTTATGATTGTTAAACATTATTATGTCGAATTCCTTGCTGTTCCTCGGTTGAATCGCCGAGGATTTGTCGTTTTATTGAGTTTCTTATCGACGCCTTGAAGGTGTCCGATAAAATGTCACAAAGAGGATTCGAGCGTTCTACGATTATTATTCCTCGTTCGTTCGTTAATTTATTGATGGTATGATGTTAGGGTCAGATTTCTCGCAAAGAATTCGAGTCGGAACCCTTCCGTTCGTCGTTTTCTTCAAGCTTTTCGATCGTGGGTGTATTCATTGTCTTCGCCGGAGAATCGTAGGTGTTCGAGGTGTCCCGACTGATCCGTGATCGTGGGAGTGTCCGGTATCGATTATCGAGGCAAGTATCTTGCCCATACATTACGTGTTTTGTGGATATAATGGTTGTTAATCGTCGATATGTGCTAAATAAATATTCATAACCATCTTTTTCAAAAGTATCAGATATTTACCAACATGGTTTTCTTAAAGACGACTCGTGTGTTCCGAGAATTAATATGCTTAATTGAATACGTGTATTAATGTTGAGTATAAGATCGTAATACTTTCGTGTGATGCCATTGTGTGTGATTACGTCGTCGGTAAGTTTTGAAGTTTAGTCCTTTGTTTAAGCTGTACGTGGAGACATGTGGTTATCGATGAATTATGTGAATTTATGTGATATTGGTTGTGCCGTTCGGTGCTTTTGGAATAGTGTGCTTTCTTGTTGATAGTATTAGTTCTGGGTTATGAGTATATGTTGGATGAACTGCCATTCTAGTAAAGTACCTCGACTATATATACCGTGATTGACCTTCGAGGCTTGTGGTTTGCAAATCGTGATTTTGGAACGTGTGTGTGTGTTGTTCCTTCCACCGGAGTGTCCGACGGGATGTCCGGGGTCGATACTAAGGGGTACGGCCACGGAAGTGGACTTGGGTGCGTGTGTGGATGAACTTCCACCCGAGTGTCCGACGGGATGTCCGGGGTCGATACTAAGGGGTACGGCCGCGAAGTGGTTTCCCACCCGAGTGTCCGACGGGATGTCCGGGGTCGATACTAAGGGGTACGGCCGCGGGTTACTGGGCCAGTGGTTTTCATCTTGAGGATGACGTTGATGTTTTCGTTAATTGTGATATTGTCCGAGTATCACAATGCTTTATGCTTGGGGTCGAGAGACATTATATATCGAGTCTTGGTGCTTGGCTAGAATGGCATAGGAATAATGAGTTATGTGTAATGTGTCCTTGTACGTGACTTGAAGTGGATGATCGGGACGTAGACCCTGTGTTTTGTGACCGAATGGTTGGGTCGTGGACCCCGTGTTTTGTTAAATGGACTTGTATTTTGAAAAATGAACTTTGGGGTCATGGACCCTAAATGGCTTTCGAGGAATTAAGAGCATTTTCAATTTTTGATGTTTTCAAAAATCCCGAGATTTGGTAATGTTTTCAAAATGCTTACTTGCTTCATTTCTGCTTTCAAGACTTGAACTATTTTTAACTAAATACACCTCGGGAAGTCTTTCGTTGTATTCTCGGAAGATGTTGTGTATGGCTCGTATTTGCACTTTATACTTGCACTAGCGAAACAAAGGAGTTTGCTAACCCCGAGTAATCTGGGGTGGATATCTCAGATTGTGTCCGTGCACATGCAGGTTTTCGGGAGCAAGACACAGATCGGCACGAGGGATGATGAAAGACGAATGATACTAATCACACGAAGGCCGCTTTGGGTTCGATTAGTCGAGTCCATTGTATTGTCTTTTCCATTGCCTCATTGTTCGTTGTTGCAAGTATTTTACCCTTGTGTGGGTATGAGTCCTGGATGAGTTTATGTATTTTGATTTTTATGTCGTTGACGAAAGACCAAATCGTCTATTGGTCCGTTATTTTGATTCGCTTGTATGTAATGTAATGTGTTGTTTTGATGTCTAGCTGGTGGATCCTCACGAGAGGGTCTCATGGCGTGTAATATTCCCGCTTGATCTCGGGGTGTTACATTTATGGTATCGGAGCCTAGGTTGAGGAAACCTAGGTCAGTCGGGTCGAGTTATGTATTCTTGAGTCTTGTATTGTCGATTTTGTCCGATCGAGTGTCGCGACGCTTGCCCTGGGATGTCGGCCGTGATTAGTATCAAGGTGCAGCCATCATCTTCGTGCGATCTGTGGATGTAAGTCTCCCTACTACATGTTGTACCACGAGCTATACGAGCCTGTATGATTCTGTGTTATGTAGTAGTATTTGAAGGTGTATCGTGAGTAAGTGACATATATTTGTTAATTCCCGTTTTGTGCTAGAATGAAGAATGATATGGCCAAATGTATCCTTGTATGAACTGTTTTCTTTGCAAGAGCAACAACAACCTTGGAATTTTTAGTTTCGAAGGCTTCCAGGGAGCCACGTAAATTTTTAAAATGTTCTCCAAGGGAGGAAAAATTTAGATTTTTGTATGATGACCTCAGGGTCGAAAATTTTTAGACTTCAAACTACCGATATTTCATTCACATCTCATACTATAAGTTTTCAAAACTCGAGTTTTTAACTCAAATAAGGTCTACAAAATATACTCAAGACGTGACTCTCGTTTGTAACTTTTCGGTTTCATGAATGTTGGTCAGAAGATGTGTATTGATGATGCTCTCGTTGTTGAGCAGTGGTGCCCGTTTTATGATTAAAATAGTAACGTGAATGTTGAGTCCATCGGTATGTATGTGTTGAGATAGTCCTCCTTATTGAGAAATAAAATTTTCGTTTTTGTAAGATGATTTTCTTTTGATGGTTGCTTGTGAGATGTTATAATTATGTGAATCGATGACATTTAGACTCGTATGTTGTTGCTTATTTGTAACCTTCGAGTTTAGTATTACCTCGTATATGTTTGCAATCGTGTTGGTGATTAGAGCAGTTAGCACATGCTTAATACGAGCCTAACGCGCGCTAACGTGGCGTGTTTAGCGACGTTAATCTTTGCTGTAACGCGCGCTAATCAACTCCGGGCGAAGCTATGGAACCGCATTATAGCCGTTAGGTCTAACTTTTGCGCCAATCACCCGTAGTTGTATTCTCTATGTGGTGTCTAGTGATAACAATCAAGCAGCGTGAATGTATGTTAAGATTTTTCGTATTGCTAGGTGATATTTGATTGTGTTTGATGAATTGATAAATTATGTCTCATTGTGTGTTCAAAACGCTTCTGGAAACTTCACAAAGTTTTGACGGTTCGATTAATCGGCGGCTCCGTGTATACTTTGAAAATTATTTGGAATTGGCAAGCCTTGGATTCTCAAATAAAACCTCGACGGTATTTGAAAGAGTTGTTTTAAAGTACATGTAGACATTTTGTAAAATATTACCGTCGTTGATGTTTGTGAAGTGTTGGGAGAATTTTCGAAAATGATTTTTACCGTATTGTTGTATTTTCAAATAATTCGAGTAAATGATTTTCAAAAATCTTTCACACCATAAAAATATTTTATTTCAAAAACCAATGCGATTTTTATTTTCAAAAATATATAGTGAAAGATGAAAAATCTCACTCGATGTAAAATTCAAACTCGGATTTGGAAATGTTAGAGTATGTAAGAATGATTTGATGATCTTGCATGGTTAACTTGTTAGTTGTTAACGGTGATGATGATACGTAGGGGCATGATGACTTCAAATGATTTCAAATGAGACGGTTTAAGTATGTTGTTTACAAGTTTTGACGAAACAACCCGAGGTACCAAAAGTACTTTTAAAGTTTATTTTAAATACCATACAAATCCAAGGATTTTCAAAAGATTTCCTTTAAAAGGATACCTCGTGGATTTTCTTTTCGAGTTGTTATTGGTTACCTTATGTGATATGTCGTATTGAGTTGGTACTTTAGTATAATATTTTGCGAAGTCGCAATCGTATCGAGTGAGAATCCGCTTAGTATGTCTAGGGACGAGGATACGGTCGTGACCGCGTATAGATTGTCGTGGAGATCGGATATGGGACCAAGAGGATATGGTCGGGAAGGTTGCTATTCCAAAGACTTCGTTCTCGTTGTTTAGGTTTCGGACGAAACCTCTTTTAAAGGTGATATGATGTAATACCCGCATTTTTCTTTCTTTCTCTTCTGTTTCGTCCAACCGTATCGACTCGACTGTGTTCGTTGATGCTTCTGACCTGGTGTTGTTTCTCACCTTTGTCATTCGAGCGAGTTCTGATATTGTATCAAATTAATCTATATATCGTTGTGACCTTTCCAAGTTCGGAAAATTAGTCTCGTTTTCGATCTTCCAACCCTTGGGCGGTGGAATTCTGTATTTGTTCAGCGATTGGCTCGCGTTTTGATTGATGTACCGTTGGGTTGGTCAATCGTATTGATTTTCGTCCGTTGTGTTTTGTGATTGTTCGGATAATTGACTTGATTGTATTATCCATTTGATGACGCTTGTTACTTGTTGGTTTTGTTATATCCCTAACGGCGACGTTGTGTTGGTCGTGGAGCGTGTTTTCACGCCGTATATTCCTTTGCGTTGCTTGTAACGTTTCGCCGATGGGCGTAAGTTACGCGTTTCCTTGCGTATCTCGTTGAGTTTTCCTGGCGGGATATTGCTTCTCCCTACTTGTTTTAAGTTTCGGGACGAAACTTCTTTTAAGGAGGGTAGAATGTAATATCCGCAATTTTCGATTTTCGGTAAATTTCTTTTTCGGCCGGAGTCCGTTTTGACGACTCGCTCATGACCGTTTCGTCATTTCGAGAATGATTAATTCTGCACTTTTTGTCATCCGAGTTCGTTTCGGTATCGTTTTGTTGAGTTCTGAGCTTTTTAGCGAATTTTCCGCACTTGAGTGCGATTCTTGCGAATCTCGTCCGAAACTGTTGTTTCGAGTTTCTCGTAAGTTCATTTAATGTTATTATTCATGTTGCGAGCCTTGGTTTGGTGTTTCGATCGCGTATCGTGATTTTCGGACGTTTTGGGCCATTTTTGTAATTTCCCAAAGTTTTGGGTAATTACTTCGTTGTCGAATTCCGAGCCTTCGGGTGGTCGGAATCGTGTGTTCTCTTAGTGCTCGGATTCATCTTTGCGAGTACTTCAGAACCGTATCTTCGATTCGTACTCAGTTCGGGTTTCGGGTCGTTCGGCCGTTTGACCGTCCCGCCGAGTCATGGCCGGCATGCTCGCCAAAGCGCCCTGGCCGAGTAACGACGTTAGTGCTCGGCCGTTACGCACGTAAGGGCCGGTTACGCACGTAAGGCCCCGCCGTAACGCATTTAGCCGGCCGGCGCTGGGGCGATGACTCGGTTACGACGTAACCTCGCCTAAGACGACGTAACCCTACGGCAATGGCCTATTTAAGGCTCGCGGACGCTTTTTTCACCCATTCTCTCACTCGCTTTCTTCCCTTCCGTGGCTGGAACTTGCTCAATCATGGAGGCATGGTGTTATACAATGAATCCTTGAAGTGTTGAGGTTCATAACATCAATTGATCATCACGTAACATCCTTCAATCCAATAATCAAGGCAAGTTTTCTTAAAATCTAGTTTTGGGGATTTTGTTCGATTTGTCCGTTTAATCCGTTTTAACTCAGAATAGTGATGTATTTATGATTGTTAAACATTATTATGTCGAATTCCTTGTCGTTTCCTCGGTTGAATCGCCGAGGATTTGTCGCTTTATTGAGTTTCTTATCGACGCCTTGAAGGTGTCCGATAAAATGTCACAAAGAGGATTCGAGCGTTCTACGATTATTATTCCTCGTTCGCTCGTTAATTTATTGATGGTATGATGTTAGGGTCAGATTTCTCGCAAAGAATTCGAGTCGGAACCCTTCCGCTCGCCGCTTTCTTCAAGCTTTTCGATCGTGGGTGTATTCATTGTCTTCACGAGAATCGTAGGTGTTCGAGGTGTCCCGACTGATCCGTGATCGTGGGAGTGTCCGGTATCGATTATCGAGGCAAGTATCTTGCCCATACATTACGTGTTTTGTGGATATAATGGTTGTTAATCGTCGATATGTGCTAAATAAATATTCATAACCATCTTTTTCAAAAGTATCGGATATTTACCAACATGGTTTTCTTAAAGACGACTCGTGTTCCGAGAATTAATATGCTTAATTGAATACGTGTATTAATGTTGAGTATAAGATCGTAATACTTTCGTGTGATGCCATTGTGTGTGATTACGTCGTCGGTAAGTTTTGAAGTTTAGTCCTTTGTTTAAGCTGTACGTGGAGACATGTGGTTATCGATGAATTATTTGAATTTATGTGATATTGGTTGTGCCGTTCGGTGCTTTTGGAATAGTGTGCTTTCTTGTTGATAGTATTAGTTCTGGGTTATGAGTATATGTTGGATGAACTGGCCATTCTAGTAAAGTACCTCGACTATATATACTGTGATTGACCTTCGAGGCTTGTGGTTTGCAACTGTGATTTTGGAACGTGTGTGTGTGTTGTTCCTTCCACCGGAGTGTCCGACGGATGTCCGGGGTCGATACTAAGGGGTACGGCCACGGAAGTGGACTTGGGTGCGTGTGTGGATGAACTTCCACCGGAGTGTCCGACGGATGTCCGGGGTCGATACTAAGGGGTACGGCCGCGAAGTGGTTTCCCACCCGAGTGTCCGACGGATGTCCGGGGTCGATACTAAGGGGTACGGCCGGTTACCGATTGTGGTTTTCATCTTGAGGATGACGTTGATGTTTTCGTTAATTGTGATATTGTCCTAGTATCACAATGCTTTGTGCTTGGGGTCGAGAGACATTATATATCGAGTCTTGGTGCTTGGCTAGAATGGCATAGGAATAATGTGTTATGTGTAATGTGTCCTTGTAAGTGAATTGAAGTGGATGATCGGGTCGTAGACCCCGTGTTTTGTGATCGAATGGTTGGGTCGTGGACCCCGTGTTTTGTTAAATGGACTTGTATTTTGAAAAATGAACTTTGGGGCTGTGACCCTAAATGGCTTTCGAGGAATTAAGAGCATTTTCAATTTTTGATGTTTTCAAAAATCCCGAGATTTGGAAATGTTTTCAAAATGCTTACTTGCTTCATTTCTGCTTTCAAGACTTGAACTATTTTTAACTAAATACACCTCGGGAAGTCTTTCGTTGTATTCTCGGAATGTGTTGTGTATGGCTCGTATTTGCACTTTATACTTGCACTAGCGAAACAGTGGAGTTTTGCTAACCCCCGAGTAATCGGGGGGTGGATATCTGTAATGTGTCCAGGTACATGCAGGTTTTCGGGAGCAAGACACAGGATCGGCACGAGGGATGATGAAAGACGAATGATACTAATCACACGAAGGCCAGTTTTGGGTTCAGTTAGTCGGAGTCCATTGTATTGTCTTTTCCGCTGTCTCATTGTTCGTTGTTGCAAGTATTTTACCCTTGTGTGGGTATGAGTCTGGATGAGTTTATGTATTTTGATTTTTATGTCAGTGACGAAAGACCAAATCGGTCTATTGGTCCGTTATTTTGATTCGTCGGTATGTAATGTAATGTGTTGTTTTGATGTCTAGCCTGGTGGATCCTCACGGAGAGGGTCTGCGGCGTGTAATATTCCCGGTTTGATCTGGGGGTGTTACAGGTCCAGTCTATTGCTTCTTTATGTTACTTAAGGACATTGATTAACTTATCTTCCCACTCTTCATCTAAATCAGATGCTATGATAACATGTAGGGTTTATGATGGTCCTAAAAATGCATATTTTAGAGACTCGGGTAATAGATTGAGCTCTATCTTTGAATCTTTAATAGGTACTTCCTTATTCATTTGACTCTCAAGTGGTTTAGTTTTCCCATTTATCATTATCCAATAATGGTGTATACTCTAGTAAAGAATTTACTTCATTAATTGAACTGCCGATGTTAAAATCTGAGCCAAAATGAGCAAGACGACTTTCAAAAAGATCATCATTAATTTTTGAAAAGAAATGATGACTCATATTCTCTATCATATTTACCTCACAGTTATCATCATGGTCATTATACGATTGAGAAATGTTAAACATATTTAGTTCAACAGTCATATTACCAAAAGAAAATTTTTGTGATCCCATTTCTATAGCTAATTAATATATTTGAAGTAGCTAGAATGGCTTTTCTAAAATGATTGGGATTTGATCTTTGATATTCTCAATAGGTTCAATATCTAGGACTATAAAATCAACAGGAAAGTAGAATTTGTCTACTTGCATCATAACATCCTCTATGATTCCTCTAAGTATTTTTATATATCTATCAGCAAGTTCGAGTATCACAGATGTTGATTTAAGCTTCCTAATCCAAGTTGTGTATACACAGAATATGGTAATAAATTCACACCGGCTCCTAAATCAAGTAAGGCTTGTTTATTGATGTAATCTCTAATGACACAAGATATTGTAGGACAACCGGGATCTTTATATTTAACAAGAGCTAACATGTTAAGCTAAAAATACCTTTCTTGGAACATTTGTTTTTCTTTTTACAACGTAAAGATCTTTCAAGAATTTAGAATAAGCAGACACTTGTTTAATAGCATCAAGAAATGGAAAATTCATACGAACTTGTTTAAATATTTCCAATATATCTTTGTATTGCACATTCTTATCTTTTGGAATAAGTCTTTGAGTAAATGGGGCTTTTGAAATATAATGCTTTTGTTCTTCATTAGAATCTTTTGTCTTTTGTAACTTGATTATTATATTCTATTAAAGTTTTCTCTTTTGTAACTTGATTATTCAAATTATCAGTTTCGTCCATTTTTTGTATTGGTTTTGTTTGTTGAAATTCAATTTCAGTTAAGGACAATCTTCTTCTCATTAATCGAACTTTATTATTTCGTTTCCAAACTTGCATTCACCAATTTTTTAATTCTTTTACTTTTAGCTTTGCATACAAACCAAATTATGATAGTCGATCGAACTTCCAGATCATTGGAGGCGTCACAACGGTCGCATTTAAAAATCCAACTTTCTTCGGCATGTACAACATGTTGGGAAAACGGCCTCAAAATTCCCAACAAGCCTCCCAAAGAACGAAAATAGAGAAAAATAAATAACACAATAATATACGTGGAAAACTCCAAAAATCAGAGAAAAACCACAGGCCTCCAGAGAGAAAACTCCACTATGTGAAAAATTATTACAATCACACAGCTATTATCTCTCAAGCCAACCCCCAATTACACCCACACTCTCCAAATATTTAACTCACACCTTTCACACTCTAAGACAAGAGAAAGAGAGAAAGAAGAATTAAATACTTAAAGTGTATTTAATTGGTGCATTTTAATCCTTAGCCTTGGACCTCTTTTTATAGGCTTGAAGTCCCTTCCACCTTTCATTATTCCACCGATGTGGGATAACCTTCCAAACTTTTCTTTTATTATAGCCAACAAATTCTCAACAAACTCCACCTTGGCTAAATAAAAGAAAGTCTCTGCTGTCACACCGACAACCATTATTTGAACCAACAATCATAATTCTCAGAGAACTATCATACTCCACCATAAAAGAGTATCACCACTTAGAATAATCTATTCTAAGAATTTTACCTCGGCACATGTCGAAAAACTTGCTGAAAGGTTTATGGTACAACTTCCCTGTTGGCCACCGGAAGTTCATCAGCCATCGACATCAATCTTCACCACACATCTTGCATCAATGCCAACCCAATGCCCATGTGTAAATCCGTGAACCCGCTAACAAAAGGACACATCCCATTCCATGGTAACGGGCATACCATGGGGATTCCAACTTCTCAAAAGAATTCTTCACTGTCAGTGACGACGGAGACATTGTTAGCAGAATTGGAGCTTTTTGCCGAATCCGCTCCACCTGGACAATTTCTCTTGACATGCCCAGACTGTCCACACTTCCAGCACGTTGGATACTTCGAAGAGTTTTTCTTCTTCCCGTTCCTACATATCAAAACCGCACCTTTTGATGAAGTATTGCTGCTACCTTCCAGTCTTTTCTCCTCGGACAGGAGTTTGCTAGTAACATCTTCATACTTCAGGGTCTCTTTCCCGTACATCAGAATAGGCTTCATATGTTCATAGGAAGATGGCAAAGATAATATGAGCCTCAACGCTTTATCCTCATCTTCAACCTTTACTCTGATAGCCTCCAGTTCCGAGACGATACCATTAAGAACACTCAGATGATCTGAAATTTTTGTACCTCCATCCATACGTAGAGTATAAAACTGCTCCTTGAGATACAACCGATTCGAGATGCCCTTGCCTTGGTACAACTGTTCAAGCTTCTCCCAAAGCTCCTTTACTGTTGACAACCCATGCACATTAGCAAGCACATTCTTTGCCAGGCACAAATGAATAGCACTTGCTGCTCTCAAATCCATATCATCCCATTCTTCATCATCGCCTTTACTGGTCCCGTTTTTATCATCGCTGGAAACAGGGGCTGGTTTCCCCCTCAACGCCTTGTGTAATCCGGACTGAATCAGCACATCCTTGACTTGAACTTGCCACAAGCCAAAATTGATCCTTCCGTCAAACTTCTCTACAGCGAACCTCATGGGACTGAACCTTGACATCATATCCGTGTCTCAAACATAACAGAATCCTCGTGTCTGATGTGGAAGATCAGACAAAGCTGCAACCACAGAGCATACTCCGAACCTCTAAAATACCAAGACACCCTATAATACGACCAATAGAAATTTGTTTCTGATGTGGAAGATCAGGCAAAGCTGCAACCACAGAGCATACTCCAAACCTCTAAAACCGAGACCTCCCCGAACCCGGGGCTCCAATACCAGTTGTTGGGAAAAAATCAGATCCCACATTCATCCACTAGGGTTGAGCAGAAATAACCGAGAAATAACATGAAAAATAATAATAATCCACAACACAAGAATATACGTGGAAACTCCAAAACCGGAGAAAAACCACGGGTCTATAGAGAGAAAACTCCACTATGTGAAAAATTATTACAATCACATAGCTATTATCTCTCAAGCCAACCCCAATTACACCCACACTCTCCAAAGATTTAACTCACACCTTTCACACTCTAAGACAAGAGAAAGAAACAAAGAAGAATTAAATACTTAAAGTGTATTTAATTGGTGCATTTTAATCTTTAGCCTTGGACCTCTTTTTATAGGCTTGAAGTCCCTTCCACCTTTCATTATTCCACCGATATGGGATAACCTTCCAAACTTTTCTTTTATTATAGCCAACAAATTCTCAACACAACAAAGGTCTTTTTTGTAATATCCGAAATTTCAGAGTAAATTTTTCGCGTAATTGGATTAATTTTGGAAGTAAAATATTTTGGTAAAAGTTAATTAGATGAAAATCGTATTGTTTTTTAGAAGGCAAATATAATACTATTAAATTGTTGACTACATAACGTCTTGATTGGTATATATCGGATATGAAATATCTTATGTCACTATTGTAGATTATTGTTAGTATTAATTATGGGGTTGAGTGGGTGTGAATTATGATCGGATAATATTTTCTAATCTCGTCGAACAATTCTCAGCAGAATCCGACAGTGCGCAACGTCGAGTTCTCTGATGACAGGAAAATTAGTCTGATTAGATAAAACATATTAAATATATTTCATAACTAAGACTAAATTATAATTGATGATGAATTATCTTAAGATACACCATTAATGTAATATGCATATCAATTAGCCTATCACGGTCTGTATATTTTAATTCGTCCTTCAGTTTGGAAGAATAACCTTCTTGATTGTTTTTTATAACAAATAACCTTTCTTATACATATTATTAGAATTCTAATAACAGCACATATATTGTCATTAAAGTCCAACAACACTTTTCTTTTATTCAAACCTTTTCACATGTTCTACCTACTTTTGTCTCCTACATGAAGCCACTTCACGGATGTTTCCTCATTTTCACATGCTTGTACACAAACTCATCAGGAAATAAAAGGAGATCTATAATATAGTACGCTCATCCAGTACTTCACCAAGCAAATCACCGAGCAAACAAAAAAATAAACTAATGCAAATCAGAAATTGAATCCTACTGCTATCATCGTCAAAATTTCTGTCTGGAAGCCAAACCCATTCATTCTGAATGCCACTCTCACCAGAGATGGAAGTTAATCCTTACGGCGATTAGATTCACCAAATGCGGTCGAAGCTTGCCGAAGTTATTTCTGTCGGCACAAGTGTTGAGGACCAAAGCAGGAAAAGTCGATACCGGCGAAACTCGAATGCTGGAATTAGAGATTCACAGCCATGCCGACTCCAAAACCCAAATGCGCTGCCCATCTTCACTGGAAACTTGGCCGGAAATTGGAGCCCGAAACATCACAGGGTCATAGTTTTCCACTGCGGAAATTGGGAATCAGATCCATCAACCTCAAGTGGAGCTTGCCGGATTTCCTCTCTACCAGGCTATTTCGCGTTAGACGACAGCACTAACCCATTCACCAACCGCCATCCCTCGCCGTCTGAAAAATAAACTCGAAGTCACTGGTGTTGATGACCTATCGTCGCTGTCGTACGAATCGAAGCGTTCACCGCCGGCTGAACGGTAGTTGACCTGTGAATCGAGTCGAGCACCATGAGAAGCTGCCATCTGCCACTGTTCGGAGTCGTGGGCGACCTCCGTCCAGATATAGCGATGTTGTTTCGCGAAAGCCTCCTCCTCCGAGAAACTGGATTTCAGCGGCCGCGCTCCTCCTCTCGAATGGTGTGGTATCGACTGGGTGGGTGTGATTTTGTGCAGAGTAGAGAGGGAGAGATATATGAGGTAGAGTGTCCCATTCCCGTGTGAAGAAAAAGAAAATAAAAAGAAGGAGAAGAGAGAGATAGAGAGAGAGAGCGAGGGAGTCGATCAGGGTAGATAAGAACAGAGAAAAGGGAGATAGTGGGCGGCGTGATAATTTAGGGCTGGGTCATTTATTTTGGGCCTATCCTTAGGGTCATCTTGATTAATGGGCAGACTCAATTAAATTGAGATTTGGATTGAGTCTTGTTTGGTTTAACAGGTTAAGGATTATTAATTGGATTTATTTGGAGCATTGGTTGAGATTATTGGTCATTGGTCCAGATCGTTCAATTGATCCATTAATTTTCTTGAGTAACATATGTATTCATATTGACCCGATTGAAGGTTTCCATATTATTAAATTATTATGTAGTGATAATTAATCGAGTTATTGGAATCAAGTAAATTAATGATAATATTTTGATTAATTAATCGTGAATTAGGGTATGATTATTTGATGTACTTTGGGGACCATTGAGTTCGTGAGCTATCCCGTGATCGGAAATATCATTCATTGGACCTAAGTTTGTTCGTTTGATTAATTGTTGTTGTTCATTCGATCATCATTCGTTCGTTTCGTGGAGGACGCTTTGATCGTACAGGAGCATCTTACGTCTTTGGTATTGAGGCATGTGAACTCTTGCCTTGTTATGATGATAATATGTCTTATATATGTTATATATATTTATGTTCATTTAGCTTTATGAATTTTGATTTATGATGATATTATTATTGATCTTGTCGATCATCTATTGATGAACATTGGTTTCGAGTCTTATTTATACCCTCGTTGCGTTTCGATGAGTTGTTTTGATCTTCGTTGGATTCGTATGTCCTTCGTTGAGTCTTGCTCCCTTGTTGGGAATTGTTAAGTCATTATTGAATTTCGATGTGACTTTTGTTATCTCGTGGCATTCCAGGTCACACTGGCATGCCGGTTGGTATGTGTAGGATTTTCATGTCGGGCACATATAAGGTCGTGAGTTGGTAGTTGACCTCACATTTGTAATACACAAGATCTTCGTTCCAATTTTATTAAGTTTTTCTGCGGGATATCGATTTGGCGTTGCCCATGTCTTTGGATTGTTGTGCCACGTATAATTGTGTCATGAGTTGACACGTGTTTGATTTCCATTCGAGATCATTTCTTGAGTTTTGACTCATTTCAGTGTAGCGCACGCTACCGCTTGTGGTGTAGCGCGCGCTACTGTGTTGTTATTACCGCATGCTACCTGGTGTGTAGCACACGCTAATTGGCAGTTCAGAGACAGTCCAGAAGTTACTGGACTGAGACTGGAGTCTCGTTAGCGCACGTTATGGTTGGTAGCTAGCGCACGCTATTGTCTGTTTAGCGCACGTTATTTCTTCGTTCCAGCGCACGCTACAGTAGGTGCGAATCATCCGTGAGCTACCGGATCGATCCGTGACCCGTTAGCGCACGCTACGCTTATAGGCCAGCGCACGCTAACAGTGTTACATGCGGTAAGTTCTGGGCGTTGACGTCGTTAGCGCACGCTAATACTGTCTAGTTAGCGCACGCTAATAACTATCCAGTATAAATATTGGACAGCAGGCTTTCCTTCCCCATTTTCTTCCTTTTTCTCTCTTTCTCATTCCCAGTCGTCGGGAAGCGTCTCTAAGGGAGATTTTGGGCGATCTTCTTCATTAAGCTTCATCTTGGAGCGGATTTGTAGCTGTTTAACAACATTTAATCATCCCGTTTGCTCAAATAAAGGTAATCTCTTCTTAGAACCCTAGTTTCTTGAATTTGGGGGTTTTCCTTGGTTTTGGTGATTTTTACCCGATCTCATTCGATCGGTTGAGTATTATTGATTGTTTTAGCCGTAGCTTTTGGTTTGACAACCCATTTATTGATTTTGTATCACCCGGAGCAATGATTCTTGATTTCCTTGATAACACTTAGATCCTTGTTGTTTTTAGGATCAATTCGGATTTCGATTAGTGTTATTGATTCGTGTTGGTGTTATCTTCATAGTATTCGTGGGCTTGCTGGATTCTTGGTCGTCTATGGAAGTTCGAGGGCTATCCGACCGTGTCCGTTCGTTGTTCTGTTGCTCGTGGTATCGAGGCAAGTATCTTGCCCATACATTACATATTTTGTGGATTTAATAGTTGGTATGATTTTCAATATGTCCTTAAAGATGACTCGTATGTTTTCGTTGCTAAATGTGCTTGTCTAAGTAGTATGGGGAAACATGTGTTTATTGATTGTGAGATAAAGATGGTAACTCCCTTATGAGGAGGTTGTGCCATTCGGCATGGTTGGAAAGGTATTTTCTCTCGTTATTATGTGTATGGTACTAGTTGGATCGTTGAATTCTAGTGTTAATTATATCGCTACTTGGTCGTGAGTATGTGTTGTAATACCCGAGATTTCTGATGTGTATTTAAACCTTGTGATATTATATTTATTGCATTTTGATCTGAGTATTTTCCTCTGTATTTCATGATTCTGTGTTGTTGAGCGTATGATTTCATGCATGTTTTTCATACTTGCATTTTTGTGCACTTGTAGCGCACGCTAACATCTTAGCATTAGCGCACGCTAATTTAGTTAGCTAGCGCACGCTACGTAGGAGTTGTAGCGCGCGCTACACGTAGTCATCATGATTGAGACAGGTTGGTAGGTGAGATCAGACCACAAATTTGGTTGGGATTATGTCGGGATGAACCTGGACGGCTTTCTGGAAAAGTCGAGTCAACGGTGTTTAGCGCACGCAAATGGTTTGAGGTTAGCGCACGCTAAGTCTAGTACAGTGAAGTCAGTGAACTTCCGTTCAGTCATTAGCGCACGCTAAAAATAGTTGTTAGCATACGCTAATCGTTGATTTTAGCGCACATAAGGCTGTTTAGCGTACGCTATGCCGAGACCCGTCAGAGTCAGTAGACTGCTAGCCCGTTAGCACACGCTAATTTAGGAGAGTAGCGCGCGCTAATAACCTTTTTCTATAAATAGGACAGCACCTAACTTCATTTTTCAGTTTACACCTCTTCCCACACCCGATTTTTGGACGTTGAGTCACTCCCTCCATCCAAATCCTACATACCAGCCTCCTAACATCACCATTGAAGACAAAGGAGCTTTGAGGATTGGTGTTCTAGCTCTTAGATGTGGAGTTCATCAAGATATTTCAACCTTTCTTTCCGAATAAGGACCGAACCTTGCATAGTGATCGATCAAGCGATGGCGGCTTGCGGACGTGTGACATTCGTGGGAGTATTTAGTCCTTGCCATATTTGAGGCAAGTATCGTATGTTGAGTTTGGTTTATATTGGAACTTTGATCATACATACGGTTTTGTTTATGTTGTCGAGTATGAGATTATTTTCTTTGATTTGTCGTGGTATTCGTTATTAATTTTTCGTATTGATGAACATATTGAAATGCATATGTGTATGCATGATTGCATGGTTTATATTGTAAATGATCTGAGTGGGTCATGAGGATCTATGCTGGGGGCGCTGGATCGAATGTCCACCATGTGTTGGTCCGACGAGATCATCATGGGGATCTATGCTGACGGCGCTGGATCGTTGGATGGGTTTTCCACCATGCGTTGGTCCGACGGGATCATCATGGAGATCTATACCAAGGGCGCTGGATCGTTGGATTACCCTGTATTGTGTTGATGGAATCGTGAGGATTCGCATCGTCGGATTCCGATGACGGAAGTCCATTTTGTATGTATTATGATGCATCATTGATTTATGTATTATGATACTTGTACTGGCATCGTTTTGCTAACCCCTTCGGGAGTGGACATTTGTTTTGATGTTCAGGTAGCCGAGGAGCGGGGAAGCAACCACAGTACCGACATGACGATGAAGTGGCTCAGTGATGTGGATTTTGTTGTCTTGTTTTCTGGTTATTTTTCAGTACTCGAGTACGCTTATGTTGTTGATATTTTGGGGATGTTTTGTAATATTGGACTCATTTGAATTGTCGAACGGGTTTTGAATTTCTTTTTCATTAATGACACTTTAGTATTATTTCCGTATTTCTCAAATTAGCCTTGTAAATTCTTATACAAAGGATTTACGGCGCTGTAATTATTCCGAATATATCGGGGTGTTACAGAATATGGTATCGGAGCTAAGATTCATGGATATCTTGGCAGTCGGGTTTAGTTGGGTCTGTTTACGTTATTTGATTTATGGGTCGTTTGTAACATCACTGCTGAGCCAGCATCGTCGTGTGGACCGTGGCTGTAAGTCTCCTAATCTCCAATACTATCGTTTTATTTGATATCTGTTTTGTGAATTTTGACGGACTTTCTTTTAGAAATTTTGCCCCGGATATTGAGTATTTGTGTTTACAGTATGTTGAGGGGAGGTCATGGACGCGGACGCGGTAGTGGACGCGGATGTGGTAATGCGAGACAGGAGGATTCAACGTCTACCCCAGAATTATCGGCTAGTCGAACTGATTCCCATTCTGGAGGACAGCAGGGATCAGCAAATGATAATGCAAATACTAACATGCCGGGAGTGCTTCAACAGGTGGTTGCTCAGATAAACCATTTTGCTCAGGTACTTGATCGCATGCAGACAGCGATGGGACAGCAACATAACGAGGATAATCGGGGAGACAAATGGCTTACTGAGGTGGTCAAATTGCACCCTCCAAAATTTGACGGTTCTGTTGAGACAATTACTTGGGATCACTGGCTGAAGGAGTTAGAAAAGATCTTTGCAGGGATTAACTGTCCCGACGACCGAAAGGTTCCGATTGCCTAGTATCTCCTGACTGGGGAGGCTTTCGACTGGTGGGAGGCCATTCGACCTGAGGATCATAATGCTGACTGGACAGAATTCAAATTAATGATGGAAGCGCAATATTATCCTCGCCCAGTTAGAGAGGCCCGAGTTCGGGAGTTTTTCTCACCACAAAATCTAGAGGCATCTGTGACAGACGTGATTAAGACTTTTAATCACCAGCTGACTTATGTGCGCCACTTGGTCAGGACCGAGGCAGAAAGGATTTTCCATTTTGACATGCGGATGAATCCCGAAATTTAACAATATATGTCCGGATTTGAATGTACCACCTTGCGATAGTATCAGGACAAAGCACTGGCCTACGATATGAAAGAGGCAGCAGTAGAAAAATCAACGAAAGCAAAGAAGCAGAAAGTGTCTGGCAACTTCATGGAGAACAAGAGTAGTGGACCCCGCAAGGGCCAGTCCTTATTTCATTCATCTAGGAGACCTCCGCATCCTTCTCGAGGTGGAAAGAAGTTCCGGGTAGCATCAACAGCTTCAGACGCAGCGAAGAAATATTATAACTGTGGCAAAATAGGGCATGTTCGACGTGATTGTTACGCACCTGCTGTGACCTGCTTCGAGTGTGGACAGGAAGGACATCGCGCAACGTTTTGTGGAAATGCGACTAGATCTTTTGATACTCGCACTCCTTCATCAGTTCTGAAGGAGACAAGTGTGAACCAGAAGCAGCAAAGTGGGTTCCAATAGCAGAATGTTGGGAAAAGAGAGGCGTCCAGTGCTGGGTCCGTTCCTCCATGCCTGTACAAGATGTGGAAGTCAGATGATCAGAACACTGCTGTTGCATCAGGTACGATTCAGATCCTTTTGCAACCAGTTAGTGTCTTATTCGATTCAGGAGTTACGCATTCTTTCATATCTTTGAATTGTGTTAATTGTTTGAAAATCTCATGCTTGTATGATTATGAGCTTTATGTTGTGGGATTACCGAGCGGAGAGAAAATTGTGGGAACCCTAGAAACTAGAGACTTTCCAGTGTCTATAGGAGGGAGAGATTGGCCATCAAATCTTATTGTAGTCGACATCCATGGTGACGATCTAATTCTCGGAGATGATTGGCTCAACCGTTATGGGGCTATTTTAAATTACCATAAGAGAGTCATTTCTATCATTGCTGATGACGGATCTGAACAATTATTCAAAGGATGGAAACCGGGAAGCTCAGGAAAATTGATCAAAGCTATGAAAGCAGTGAAACTGCTGAAGCATGGTTGTTACGGATTTTGGTTTTATGCCATGAAGAAAGAAGAAGGAGTCGAGCTCGCATCTATTCCAGTGGTAAACGAATTCTCAGACGTATTCCCTGACGAACTACCCGGGTTACCTCTGCAGATGGAAGTAGAGTTTAATATCGAATTAGAGCCTGGAGCTGCACCTATTTCTAGAGCACCATACCGTATGGCGCCAACCGATATGTATGAACTAAAGAAGCAGCTTGAGGAATTATTGCAGAAGGGGTACATTCAACCAAGTGTTTATCCTTGGGGAGCACCCGTCCTCTTTGTTCAGAAGAAAGATGGATCCCTCCGATTATGTATTGATTACAGGGAGCTAAACAAGGTGACGATCAAGAACAAGTATCCTATACCTCGGATCGATGACTTGTTTGACCAACTGCAGGGGGCCAGAGTATTCTCTAATATGGATTTGCGATCAGGATACCATAAGTTGAGAATTAAGGAATCGGACATACCGAAATCTGCTTTCAGATCCCGGTACGGGCACTATGAATTTGTGGTAATGCCATTCAGACGTACCAATGCTCCTGCGGTATTTATGCAATTGATGAATCGGGTATTCTTAGAATACTTAGATAAGTTCGTGGTCATTTTCATTGATGACATCTTGATCTATTCGAAATACCCAGAGGAGCATGCTGAGCATTTGCGTGTTGTTTTGAGCACCTTGAGGAATGAACAGCTTTATGAGAAACTTTCTAAATACGAATTATGGCTTAAGGAAGTGGCTTTCCTTGGGCATGTGATATCAGCTAATGGGGTTCAGGTAGACCCGAAGAAATTCGAGGCAATCTTGGAATGGGAATCTCCTAATAATGTGAAATAAATCTGAAGTTTCTTAGGACTTGCTGGATATTATCGCCATTTTGTTGAAGGATTTTCCAAAATCACTCGTCCGCTTACTCAACTGTTGCAGAAGACTCAGAAATTCATGTGGAATGAGAAATGCCAAGCGAGTTTTGATGAACTTAAGAGAAGACTGACGACAGCACCTATACTAGCGTTACCAGATGGAACCGAGGGATTTATGGTATACAGCGATGCTTCAAATCAGTGTCTGGGATGTGTGTTGATGCAAAAGGATAGGGTGATTGCCTATGCCTCTCGACAGTTGAAATAGTATGAATTTAATTACCCGACTCATGATCTGGAGTTAGCAGCTGTGGTCTTTGCTTTGAAAATTTGGCGACATTATTTATACGGCACTCATTGTCAGATCTTTACAGATCATAAGAGCCTCAAATATATTTTTAGTCAGAAGGAATTAAATATGAGGCAGAGAAGGTGGCTGGAATTAATCAAGGATTACAATCTGGAGATTCTCTATCATCCAGGCAAAGCGAACGTGGTAGCCAATGCACTGAGCCGCAAACCGGTTTCTCTTTGAATGTTGGAAATGCTTACGTCCCAAACCAGCATTCAATGAGAACTGATCCGCGAAGGGATTGCAGTATGGTCACCAGGAATCCAAGGGCAACTATACGTGATGGAACTAACTTCGTCACTAGTCGAGGAAATCAAATCTAAGCAGTTGAATGATTCTCTAATTCTTCGGTTATGTGACGAAGTTAGGAAAGGAAAGGCCCCAGGATTCGTGATACAAGTTGATGGAGTTTTAAGAGTTCAGGGTCGACTTTGCGTTCCCAATGATGATGTTTTGAGGCAGACGATTCTGAAGGAAGCTCACAGCGCGCCCTATTCTATTCACCCGGGCACCAGTAAGATGTATAAGGATCTAAAACAAAACTTCTGGTGGGGAAACATGAAGAAGGATGTAGCAGAATACGTTTTGAAGTGTTTGACTTGTCAGCAAGTTAAGATTGAACATCAGCGACCTGCCGGAATGTTGAAGCCACTTCTGATCCCTGAGTGGAAGTGGGAGGATATATCGATGGATTTCATCACCAATATGCCAAGGACCAAGATGGGAATGAACATGATTTGGGTTGTAGTTTATTGACTAACCAAGTCGGCTCATTTTCTAGGAATTAAAGACACGTGGGGACCCGAGAAATTGGCACGAGTATTTATTTCAGAGATAGTCCGATTGCATGGTACACCGAAGACCATTATTTTGGATCGAGATGGTCGCTTCGTGTCGCACTTTTGGAAGGCAGTTCACAGGGCTTTGGGAACCGAGCTGAACTTTAGCATGGCTTATCACCCTCAAACGGACGGTCAGTCCGAAAGGACTATTCAGATAGTAGAAGACATGCTTAGAGCTTGTGCCTTAGATTGGTCAACCGACTGGGAGGTTCATTTGCCCTTGATTGAATTCACCTACAACAATAGTTGGCATGCTTCCATTAAGATGGCACCATTTGAAGCATTGTATGGGAGAAGATGTAGATCGCCCCTATGTTGGGATGATTCTTCTTACTTGATTGGGATGGAACCAGAGTTGATAGTTCAGACTCAAGAGAAGATAGCTCTGATTCGTGAAAGGATGTTGACTGCCCAGAGTCGACAGAAGTCTTATGCAGATGTGCGTCGTCGCCCGCTGGAATTTAAAATTGGGAACCATGTATTATTAAAGGTTTCTCCTACCCGGGGAATTTTCCATTTTGGGAGGAGAGGTAAGCTAAGTCCGAGATATATCGAACCATTTGATATCCTCGAGAGAGTTGGGGATTTAGCATATAGGTTGGCCTTACCGCCATCGCCGAGTCACGTTCACAATGTGTTTCATGTATCCCAGTTACGGAAGTATGTACCAGATCCCAGTCATATCATTGATTTCGGCGAGATCGAGATAGCTAATGATGGCTCGTTCGAGGAGAAACCAATCAAGATACTTGAGAGTCGGATCAAACAATTGAGGAATAAACCAATACCCTTGGTTAAAGTACAATGGTCACGACACGGAGTTGAAGAGACCACTTGGGAAATGGAGGATAGTATGAAGGCTAGATATCCAGAGTTGTTTTCATCTTATGTTTTGGGACGAAACTTCTTTTTAGGGAGAGAGAATGTAATACCCGAGATTACTGATGTGTATTTAAACCTTGTGATATTGTATTTATTGCATTTTGATCTGAGTATTTTCCTCCGTATTTCTTGATCCTGTGTTGTTGAGCGTATGATTTCATGCATGTTGTTCATACTTGCATTTTTGTGCACTTGTAGCGCACGCTAACATCTTATCATTAGCGCACGCTAATTTAGTTAGCTAGCGCACGCTACGTATGAGTTGTAGTGCGCTCTACACGTAGTCAGCATGATTGAGACAGGTTGGTAGGTGAGATCAGACCACGGATTTCGTTGGGATTATGTTGGGATGAACCTGGACGGCTTTCTGGAAAAGTCGAGTCAATGGTGTTTAGCGCACGCAAATGGTTTGAGGTTAGCGCACGCTAAGTCTAGTACAGTGAAGTCAGTGAACTTTTGTTCATTCATTAGCACACGCTAAAAATAGTTGTTAGCGTACGCTAATCATTGATTTTAGCGCACGTAAGGCTGTTTAGCATACGCTATGCCGAGACCCGTCAGAGTCAGTAGACTGCTAGCCCGTTAGCGCACGCTAATTTAGGAGAGTAGCGCGCGCTAATAACCGTTTTCTATAAATAAGACAGCACCTAACTTCATTTTTCAGTTTACACCTCTTCCCACACCCGATTTTTGGACGTTGAGAGTCACTCCCTCCATCCAAATCCTACATACCAGCCTCCTAAAATCACCATTGAAGACAAAGGAGCTTTGAGGATTGGTGTTCTAGCTTTTGGACGTGGAGTTCATCAAGATATTTCAACCTTTCTTTCCGAATAAGGACCAAACCTTGCATAGTGATCGATCAAGCGACGGCGGCTTGCGGACGTGTGACATTCGTGGGAGTATTTAGTCCTTGCCATCTTTGAGGCAAGTATCGTATGTTGAGTTTGGTTTACATTGGAACTTTGATCATGCATACGGTTTTGTTTATGTTGTCGAGTATGAGATTATTTTCTTTGATTTGTCATGGTATTCGTTATTAATTGTTCGTATTGATGAACATATTGAAATGCATATGTGTATGCATGATTGTATGGTTTATATTGTAAATGATCCGAGGGAGTCATGAGGATCTATGCTGAGGGCGCTGGATCGAATGTCCACCATGCGTTGGTCCGACAGGATCATCATGGGGATCTATGCTGAGGGCACTGGATCGTTGGACGAGTTTTCCACCATGAGTTGGTCCGACGGGATCATTATGGGGATGTATACCGAGGGCGCTGGATCGCTGGATTACCCTGTATTGTGTTGATGGAATCGTGAGGATTCGCATCGTCGGATTCCGGTGATGGAAGTCCATTTTGTATGTATTATGATGCATCGTTGATTTATGTATTATGATACTTGTACTAGCATCGTTTTGCTAACCCCTTCGGGGGTGGACATTTGTTTTGATGTTCAGGTAGTCGAGGAGCGGGGAAGCAACCACAGTACCGACATGACGATAAAGTGGCTCAGTGATGTGGATTTTGTTGTCTTGTTTTCTGGTTATTTTTCAGTACTCGAGTACGCTTATGTTGTTGATGTTTTGGGGATGTTTTGTAATATTGGACTCATTTGAATTGTCGAACGGGTTTTGAATTTCTTTTTCATTAATGACACTTTAGTATTATTTCCGTATTTCTCAAATTAGCCTTTTAAATTCTTATACAAAGGATTTAAGGCGCTGTAATTATTCTGAATATATCGGGGTGTTACATGTGTTAGATGAACTGGACATTCTAGTAAGATACCTCGACTATATATACTGTGATTAACTTTCGAGGCTTGTGGTTTGCAACTGTGAATTATGTTATTGTGTGTATGTGTTGTCGTTCTTCCACCCGGGGATGGCATGTGTGGCCTATGGGGGCCGATACTAATGGGTACGGCCACGGAAGTGGACTTGGTTGTGTGTATTGTCGTTCTTCCACCCGGGGATGGTCCGACGGGGCCTCTGGGGGTCAATACTAATGGGTACGGCCTCGGGTGACCAAGTGTGGATAGTTGTGATGTTGAGACTTGTTAATGTACTGTTTTAATGATTAATTGTGATAATGTCCGGAGTATCATAATGCTTTGTGCTCGGGGTCGAGATACACTATATATTGAGCCTTGGTGTTTGGCTAGAATGGTATAAGAGTATTGTGTTGTGTGTGATTTGTCCCTGGAAGTGAATTGAATTGGATGGTTGGGTCGTGGACCCCATGTTTTGTGAATGGGTTTATATATTTCGGAAAATAAACTTTGGGTTGTGACCCTAAGTGGCTTTTGATAAATTAAGAGCTTTTCAATCGCAAATGTTTTCAAAACTCCCGAGATCCTGAATCGATTTCTAAATGATCAATGATTTCCTTTATATTTTATCCCTTGTAATACTTTATCCAAATGAACTATCTCGGGAAGTCTTTCGTTGTAATCTCGGAATGTGCTGTGTATGGCTCGTATTTGTACTTTATACTTGTACTATCAAAACAGTAGAGTTTTGCTAACCCCCGAGTATTCGGGGGGTGAATGTATGTTCTGCGTCCAGGTACATGCAGGTTTTGGGAGCAAACCACATGATCGGTGCTAAGGATGATGGAAGATGAATGATATTAATCACCCGAAGGCCAGTTTTATGTGCAGTCAGTCGGAGTTCGTTGTATGGTCTTTTCTGCTATCGTACTCTTTGGTTTGTGAGTGTATTTTACCCTTTCATGAGTATGAGTCCAGACAGAGTTATGTATATTAGAGTTGTTTGATAATGATGTAAGACCAAATTGGTCTATTGGTTCGTTCTTTTAATTAGGTTGGTATGTGATGTAATGTGTTGTTTCGATGTCTAGCCTAGTGGATCCTCACGGAGAGGGTCTACGGCGTGTAATATTCCCAGTTTGATTTTGGGGGTGTTACAATTATGGTACCAGAGCTTAGGTTGCGGAAACCTAGGCTGTCGGGTCCAGTCGGGTATTGTCGTGTCTTGTCCTGTCAGATTGTGTCTACCTAAGTCATGTCGCGATGCGTCGTCTGAGATGTCGACCGTGATTAGTATCAAGGTGCAGCCATCATCTTCGTGCGACCTGTGGATGTAAGTCTCCCTACTATATTGTGCCTTATGTTATACGAGCTTGTATGATTTTGTGTTATGACGTGGAGTTTAAAGGTGATTTGTGATTATGTGGCCTATGCTTGTTTGATCCTTGTATGTTGCTAGAATGAAAGTGGTGCCAACGTATATGTATATATATACACATCTTGGTATAAGTCGTTTTTACAAGGGTAATGGCCTTGGTGTGGTTATGCAAAGAAAAATTCGTCAATGTGATATTTTAAAGCTTTACATGTTTTTGGGGAGTCAGGTGAGTTTTGTCTTAAAACATCCTCCAAAGGGAGGAAACGATACCTCGATCATATATAAAACTAAATAGTATATCAAACCATTACGAATTCATATCCACCATATGAACCGATATCCGATAATTGCTAATCAATATAACCGATCGACAAACTCAATGATTTCATAATATCTCGATTAAACATAAGTCCGAACAATCCAACCCAACAATTACGAATTCATAACCAAAATACGATTACGGATACGAATGTAAAGGAAATCATATTCGGTGATCAATCACAATCTTTCCGGATTCCAAATTGATATCATGATTCGTATTTCATCAAGAACATATGAGTTTTACCACTACAATCAATGAACATTCGATCTTCATATCTAAAGATACTGATAATTCAACCTACGATCGTCTTGCTATGTTAAATTCATCAAGAAGTTCCTCAAGAACACTAAGTGATTCGAAATCATGTTCATAGCCATCAAAACAACCTAATTCGATATATTCTAACATCTAAACAATCCTCATTCATAATTCAAGGTGTATATTATCATATCCTCCAAGATATGATCCTCCTCACATCAAGAATTGAAACAATTCTACCAAGAACACCAAGAACACTATCATTCTATAATCATAACCAACATAATCAAGACATAAACCATCATATCCTTCAACATATAGTTCATATAACCTCAAGAACCGTAACAACAACATGATAATCATCTTCATATGAATCATTCATCAGCAACAACATCAGAATCCGGATTGAAAGAGATGATTATCCAACATACCTCTTAGAAGATGTAATACACAAGCAAATACTTGAAGAATCATCAATATCCCGACGGTATTGAAAGAGTCGATTTAAAGTACCTTTGAACATTTTGTAAAATGTTACCGTCGTTGATTATTGTGTAGTGTTAAGAGGATTTTCGAAAATGATTTTTGACGTACTGTTGTATTTTCAAATGATTCGAGTACATGATTTTCTAAAATCTTTCACACCATAAAATTTTTATTTCCAAAAACCAATACAATTTTTATTTTCAAAAATATATAGTGAAAGATGACAAATCTCACTCGATTTAAACTTCAAACTCGGTTTTGGAAAAGTTTCCTGTACTGATTATAGTGTGTACGAATGGTTTGATGACCTCATGTGGTTACCTTGTTTGTTATTAACGGTGATGCTAGTGTGTAGTGGCGTGGTGATCTTGACAATACCGGTTGCACAGAAAATATTGTTTTGCAAATAATTTCAAAATGAGACGGTTAAAGTCTTTTGTTTATAAGCTTTGATAAAACAGCCCGAGGTACCAAAAACACTTTCAAAGTTTAATTTTGAATAGCATACAAATCCAAGGATTTTCAAATGATATCATTTCAAAGGATACCTCGCGGACCTTCTTATCAAGTTGCCATTAGCTGGTTTATGTGATATGTCGAGTTGAGTTGGCACTTTAGTATATTATTTCGCGATGTTGTGCCATTATATTGAGTGAGTATCCGCTTAGTATGCCGAGGGGCAAAGGGCGTGGTCGTGACCGCGGTGCAGATAGTCATGGAGATCAGATGCGGGACCAAGAGAAGATTTCCGGAAAGGTTGCTATTCTAGCACTTCGTTCTCGTTGTTTAGGTTTCGGAGACGAAACCTCTTTTAAAGGTGATATGGTGTAATACCCATATTTTTTCGCTTTCGTTTTGTTCGACTCTATCGACGAGTTTGTGTTCGTCGATATTTTCTAGACTTGTTATACTCTTCACTTTTTGTTGTTTGAACGAGTTGCGTTATTATTTCGGGTTAATCCGTTTGTCGTTGTGACTTTTTCTGAATTCAGTTCCGCTCCTGTGAATCTTATGTAAATGTATATCTTGTCATTTTCACCAGATCATATATTGTCTTGATTCGTGCTGTGGACTTCGGGGATGCTATTCGATTTCTGTTATTCGTTATGATTCGGATATGATTGTTCGACCATTGTTGCATCGATCCTTGTTGTTCGATCGTTTGTTGTCCAGTATTCGTTGATCTCGTATCATGATTTTTGAGCATTCAGATCACTTCGTAATTTCTTTAAGTTTGGGAAATTAACTTCATATTCGATCTTTTAAACCTTGGGTCGTTGGAATTTCATATTTGTTCAACGATTAACTCATGCTTTGATAGCTATGCTATTCGGATTGGTCAACCATATTAATTTTCGGATCGCTGCGTTTTGTTATCATTCAGGTGTAGCGATAGGGATGTTAGCAGCCTCATGCTGCATGTGATTCGTTGGAGGTAATCGGCAATGGATAACATATGTTGTCAGAGATTGTTTGCGCTGATCGTTTTATTGTTTTAAGTTTCGGGGCCGAAACTTCTTTTAAGTGGGGTAGAATGTAATACCCGAATCTTCATTCCAATTTTTTTGATTTTTTCTGCGGGATATTGGTTTGGCATTGCCCATGTCTTTGGATTGTTGTGCCACGTATGGTTGTGTCATGAGTTGACACGTGTTTGATTTCCATTCCAGATCATTTCTTGAGTTTTGACTCATTTCAGTGTAGCGCACGCTACCGCTTGTGGGGTAGCACGCGCTACTGTGTTGTGATTAGTGCACACTACCTGGTGTGTAGCGCACGCTAATTGGCAGTCCAGAGACAGTCCAGGAGTTACTGGAGTAAGACTGGAGTCTCGCTAGCGCACGCTATGGTTGGTAGCTAGCGCACGCTATTGTCTGTTTAGCGCACGTTATTTCTTCGTTCCAGCGCACGCTACCTGGTAGGTCCAGATCTGTCCAGGATCTACTGGACTTGATCTGTGACCCGTTAGCGCACGCTACGCTAATAGGCTAGCGCACGCTAACATTGTTACATGCGGTAATTTCTGGGCGTTGACCTCGTTAGCGCGCGCTAATACTGTCTGGTTAGCGCACGCTAATAACTGTCCAGTATAAATACTGGACAGGAGGCTTTCCTTCCCCATTTTCTTCCTTTTTCTCTCCTTCTCATTCCCGGCCGTCGGGAAGCGTCTCTAAGGGAGAATTTAGGCGATCTTCTTCATTAAGCTTCATCTTGGAGAGGATTTGTAGGTGTTTAACAACATCTAATCATCCCCTTTGCTCAAATCAAGGTAATCTCTTCTTAGAACCCCAGTTTCTTGAATTTGGGGGATTTCCTTGGTTTTGGTGATTTTTACCCGATCTCATCCGATCGATTGAGTATTATTTATTGTCTTGGCCGTGGCTTTTAGTTTGACAACCCATTTATTGATTTTGTATCACCCGGAACAATGATTCTTGATTTCCTTGAAAACACTTAGATCCTTGTTGTTTTTAGGATCAATTCGGATTCCGATTAGTGTTATTGATTCGTGTTGGTGTTATCTTCGTAGTATTCGTGGGGTTGCTGAATTCTTGGTCGTCTCTGGAAGTTTGTGTAATACCCGGTTGTAATTCAGTAATTATCATTCAGTATTTATCATTCAGTAATTTTTCACTCGTTAATGATCGTTTGTCACTCTTATTCAATCATGGCATTCATCGTTCAGAGTAATTGTATCGTGTATCAATCGTCGTTCATCACTAATCTAATTGGAGTTTCGTGTCGTGTTTATCATCATTGTCATTTTCATTGTGGGCTGTGCGTGAGGAGTAGCGCACGCTACGTACTCTTTCTAGCGCGTGCTAATTGAGTACAGGTAACGCACGCTACCACTCAGCATTAGCGCACACTAATGTAATCTTGGCTGCAGTCCAGAAGGTACTGGACTGCAGGTGAGTTATTAGTAGCGCACGCTACGAGTGGTAAGTAGCGCGCGCTAGTGGATTGTAGTAGCGCACGCTAATAATTGCTGTAGCGCGCGCTAAGGACGGATCAGGTTGAGTCCAGTGGCTACTGGACTGCACTGGATTAATTCATAGCGCACGCTATAAGTTGTTTTTAGCGTACGCAATCGATATATTAGCGCACACTAAATATTGGTTGTAGCGCACGCTACCGAGGTCAGATCAGAGGACAGACGGTTTCTGGACTTCAGTACTGGACAACAGATTTTTAGCTAGCGCACGCTAACAATTGGAGTTACGCACGCTATTGAGATAGAGTTAGCGCACGCTACCAGGTTGTGGCGTACGCTAACGGGTCAGCCAGAGTTCACGGGAATGTTCATACAACTCGTTAGCGCATGCTAAATAGCAGGTCATAGCGTGCGCTAATCTGGAGCAGTATATATTGGATAGTTAGCCTGAGTTTCGTCATTTCCTCACTTCTCTTCGTTTTTGAGCGACGTCGGGCGATTTCGAGCGACTTGGAGTGTTCTCTTCGAGCTGCTATCACCTATCATCATATTCAAGTCTTTGAGTTGGATTATCATCACTTCATCATCTCCTTAACATCAAATCAAAGGTATTAATCTCTTGGATCTAGAATTTCGGATTGTTGGGTTTTTCCTTCCGATTTCTTCGTGTAAGCTTGGATTGTTGTTGGAATATATTAGATATGGATTATCTACCTTGGATAGATGTATTCCTACGGATTTAATGGCTATTTTGGGGATTTATATCAAGAACCCTTGGGGTTGACTTTGGATTAATTGGGGATTTTTCGATTGATGTTGTTGTAATCTTGAATTGTGGATTCCTATTGGATTATTGATATCCTTGAAGTGTTTTTGATAGTTCGAAATACTCATTTTGGTGTTGGTTTCGATATATTCGGGTTTGGATATTTTCGAAGTTGTGTGGTTTGTTTCGTATTCGTTAGAATGCCCCAATGAGTTTGATTATCGTTGTATCGACTTTTGGGTTAGTCGTGTTTCGTTGCTTGATATATGTATTGATCGGTTGTTGGTAATTATTGTTATTCAAGGTTGTTTGAGCGACCGGTATCTTGATTAGGACGTTGTTCGTGGAAGGACATTGTCATCGGTATTGTGTAAGTTAATTCTTACTCGGTTAAAAAGGATACTCATTCCTTTTGTTGTTGATTACTCATAATCATAACTCATTCATCATGGTATTAATCATATTGAGACTTGTAATTGTCGAATAATCATTTCATTCACGAGCAGCGGTTCCAAATCATTTCATTGGTTTATCAATCACGTCACTATTATTTTCATCTCGGTGAGTCATCTTGGACTTGTCGAATTATTATTCATTGATATTCATTGTGGTCATTCTCGTTCATATGACCTTCTGGGTTCATATTGCGTGGCCGGGTGTGGCTGTGTGGAATTTTTAGTCGGGCACACGATGGTCATGTATTGGGTTCACCGATACATTGGACCGTGCACACGGTAACGCTTACCTCCGTGAGACTAATTAGGTACAAGGACGGGTGTGTCCGGTCATTCGTCTTGTACACTTGCACAGAACATTACGGGCGTACTATGATACTCCTCTTCAGCGTAATTCATAACTAAGGATATTTCATAACTTCAGATAATTCATGATTGTGTATTTTCAACCCTTGAGGATTGTTGTTCTGTGTAACTGACCCCGTTGGGGGATTTTGTTTTCAGACCACGGCAAGGCAAAGGCACAGGAAGAGCATGTTGACGGCGAGGAGTCCCAGTGATACTAGTAGGGGGCCCCGGTCATTCCGTTTGTTTTAGTCATTTCAGTCATTTCCGTCATTTGTATTTTCCGCTGCAAATTCCGTTTGAAATGTTTACTCGTTCAGGGTGGTGTATTTTATCTCCATATAAAATATACTAGTATTCGGTATTGTCCTGGTGTGTTGTACTTAAACTCCTCATCGGAGTACTTGGTAATATAATGTGGTTCAGTACTACAATTATATTATTTAATTCATCATTTTAATTTGCCTGGTGGGTCCCAGTCGGGGATTCACGGCACTGTAATATCCGCCTAGTTTGGGGTGTTACAGAGTTGGTATCGGAGCGTGGTTTTGAATACTACCCTCCAAGTCATGTCTCATTTGAAATCATCGTCATCGGACTAGTATCATTGGACTTTCGCGTCACGTGTGACCTGTGCAAATGCCGAGCCAATCAGACCAAGAGCTGTAAGATTTCTAACGCCATGGTATAATTTCTGGCATGAATCATTCATTCATAATTCATTAGTTAAAAATCCTCAACCATCATTTTCATTTGACCAGGACGGTCATGTTAACTCGTTAATCACTCAATTCATTTCATTATTCAGTTGTTGATCAGGAATATCAAATCATTAATCATGTTAACTTGTTCAAGATAGTCATGTCACCTCAGTTAATCATTCATGTAATCACTGTGTTAGAGCGCGTATGCTCATTTTCATCATCTCATGTCATAATCATAACGTGATATTCATGCGGGAAATATAATCATCATGTGACTTTACTACTTCAGTATGGAGAGGGCAAGAAGAGGACGTGGAGGACGAGGCCGTGGAGTGGGCCGAATCCCAAGAGCTCGTGTGAATACACGTGCAAACGCGAGAAATAATGCTAATTCATCGAGCAGCGATGCTGCCACTCATTCACCTGGACGCGATCATTCACTAATGGGGAGTCGTACCCGGGACACGGCTCAGTCAGAAGGTGTCCGGGTTGACCCACTCGCTTTCATGCAGGGCATTATGGCCCAAATGACCCAGATGGCACAGCTGATGGAGACGATGCATAACTCCGTCAATCAAAATCAACAGGCTCCTCCGCCGCCACCTCAGAGGCAAGAGAAGAATGTGAGCAATATCATCGGCGACATCTCGCCCCAGAGGCCACCTACTTTTGAGGGCTCGTCTGAGCCGGCGGATATTATTCATTGGCTCGAGCATTTCGAGAAGTTGTTTGCTATGGTAGAGTGTCCCGAAGGACACAAAGTTTCTGTTGCGGCTTACTACCTGGGCAAGAGCGCACATTCTTGGTGGTTGTCGTTGAAGCCCACCGAAGGGTCATGTACTTGGGATCAGTTCAAAACTCTCATGATGGAGAGGTATTATCCGGCCCCGCTCAGAGAGGCCAAACTGTCAGAATTACTCACCCCCGACCCCTCAGCAGACGAGGATGTTCTCGCCATTGCCGAGAAATTTCAGGAACTTCTTCCGTTCGCCTCATCTATCATTCATTCCGAGGCAGATAAGATTAAGTATTTCAGCAAGAGGCTGAAACCCCGTATGAGACTACAGTTGCTTAATCATAATTGCACCACGTTGGCTGAATTCATTGAGAAAGCTCTTACCTATGAGCTTACTGCTAAGGAGATTGCTAAGCAGCAACCTTCATCTGCTAGCAAGAAGTCCAAGAACCGTAATCAGTTTGACGGCAGTCAGGCCACTTTCAAGAAACCTCGTGCGGGCTCTGCTTTTTCTGAGCGACCTCCTGTGACGTCTAAACCCGCGGAATCTCAGTCTCGAGCGGCCAGTACGGCTATCACCTGTTTTAACTGTGGGGATATTGGTCATCTCAGTACCAAGTGTCCGAGACAGACTATCACGTGTCATAATTGTGGGATTGCTGGGCATAAGGCCCGTTTTTGCCGTAGGGACTCCAAACCTACTCAGACGTCATCTCAGGCCCCTAAGCGATCGGCCATTCGAATCGAAGCCACTCAATCGGCGTCGTTTAAAGCAGCGGGGAGCGACTAAAGGTGGAACCTATAGCCGGCGACAGGAGCGTCGGTCTGGGACTAGCAAGCCCAGTTTATGAGATGAAGAAGACCGATGATCCGGAGGCCCGAATGATCTCGTGTACACTCGATATTCTATCTCAACTTTGTGTGTACCTTTTTGATACCGGTGCATCGCATTCATTCATTTCCGAGTCATGATTGAGTAGACTACGTGCGGGTAGTGCTACTAGTTGTGAGACTTATGTCATTGGTCTACGATGGTAGGCAATTATCGGAAATCGTGAGATTGAATCGTCCGATTGACTTCATGGTCGTGTATGGCGGCGGACCTAATCGTGGTAGATTTTCCGAGAGACAGCGTCATCTTGGGTATTGATTGGATGGATCGTCATGATGCCATCATTAGTGTCCGTAGCGTATGATCACTATCATTTGACGATGGGGTTGAATGTGTGTTTCGGGAGGTAATCCTACATTGCAGTAAGGTCATTAATTTGATGAAAGCAGTGAGATTACTCAATCAGGGGTGTGTTGGTTATTGGTGCTTTATGACCAAAACCGAGAAACCATCAGTAATGTTAACGGATATTCCGGTAGTGAAGGAATATGCCGATGTTTTTCCAGATGAGTTACCTGGTTTGCCTCCACAAAGAGATGTGGAATTCACAATTGAGTTGGAGCCCGGTACGTCCCCAATATCGAAGGCACCGTACCGGATGGCCCCGACCGAGATGCGGGAATTGAAGAATCAACTGGAGGAGTGATTCGAGAAAGGTTATATCCGACCGAGTGCGTCCCCGTGAGGAGCACCAGTGTTGTTTGTCAAGAAGAAGGATGGTTCATTTCGCTTATGTATTGATTATCGGGAGTTGAACAGGCTGACGATCAAGAATAAGTATCCTTTACCCCGTATCGATGATCTTTTGGATCAACTTCAGGGAGCTTCAGTATTTTCCAAGATCGACTTAAGATCTGGATATCATCAGTTGCGGATTCGAGAGTCTGACATCGCGAGGACGGCGTTTCGAACACGCTATGGTCATTATGAGTTTGTGGTTATGCCGTTTGGATTGACTAATGCACCTGCGGTATTCATGGAGTTAATGAATCAGGTTTTTATCGACTTTTTGGATCAGTTTGTTGTTGTCTTCATCGATGACATTTTGATTTATTCTCGTGACCAAGAGGAACACGAGGTTCATCTTCATCAGGTTCTCGACGTGTTGAGACGAGAGCAACTTTATGGAAAGTTTTCCAAATGTGAGTTCTGGATGTCCGAAGTGACTTTTCTCGGACATGTAATTTCATCAGACGGAGTTCGTGTCGACCCTAAGAAGACGGAGGCTATCCGAGATTGGTTACCTCCGAAGAATGTTAAGGAAATCCGAAGTTTTTTCGGATTAGCGGGTTATTATCGGCGATTTGTGGAGGGATTTTCTAGAATCACTCAACCCTTGACGAACCTTTTGCGAAAGAATAAGAAATACACGTGGTCCGACGCGTGTCAGCGGAGTTTTGAGGAACTCAAGAGCCGGTTAATGTCAGCACCTGTACTTTCCTTGCCGCAAGGGACGGAGGGATTTGTGGTTTATAGTGATGCGTCCGGTCAGGGTCTCGGATGTGTACTCATGCAGAATGGAAAGGTTATTGCCTATGCTTCACGGCAATTGAGAGCTTACGAGGTTAATTATCCGACACACGACCTGGAGCTAGCAGCCGTGGTGTTCGCTTTGAAGATTTGGCGTCATTATCTTTATGGCGTTACCTGTCAGATATTCACCGATCATAAGAGTTTAAAGTATATATTTACTCAGAAGGAGTTAAATATGCGACAGAGACGATGGTTGGAATTAATCACAGATTATGATATTGAGATCCTTTACCGCCCGGGCAAGGCGAACGTAGTCGCCGACGCCTTGAGTCGTAAGTCCGTTCAGGAGCAGATGCTTGCTCGTTTAACAGTCCAGAAGGAGCTTCAGCAGGAATTCCTTAGACCCGAGATCGAGTGCGGCTTCACAAGTTCGGGGACAGCTTTGTATGTTGGAGATCTCATCGTCACTTGAGGAGGCAATCGGAGAGAATCGGGGTTTGGACCCATCATTGTTACGCATCCGTGAGGATGTGGTTCGAGAAAGCCACTGATTTGTGGTCCACGAGGATGGACTTTTGAGGTTTAAGAATCGGTTGTGCGTCTGCGAATGACGAGTTGAAAAACTCGATTTTGAAAGAAGCTCATGCTACCCCTTATTACATTCATCCGGTCTAGCAAGATGTACAAGGACTTGAAACAAAATTACCGGTGGAGTAATATGAAACGAGAAGTCGCAGAATTTGTTTTGAGATGCTTAACCTGTCAACAAGTTAAGATTGAACATCGGCCAGTGGGTATGCTGAAACCTCTTCCTATTCCCGAATGGAAGTGGGAAGACATTTCTATGGATTTCATCACGAGTTTGCCGACGAGTCGTCGTGGCATGAATACGATCTGGGTGATCGTGGACCGCTTAACCAAATCAGCTCATTTCCTTGAGATCAAGGATACGTGCGGTCCCGAGAGACTTACCCAGCTGTTCATCAAAGAGATAGTGAGACTGCACGGTACTCCTAAAAGTATCGTTTCCGATCGTGACGGACGGTTTGTGTCTCATTTTTGGAAATCAATTCATCGTGCTATGGGAACTCAGCTCAATCTCAGTACCGCCTTTCATCCTCAGTCCGACGGGCAATCAGAGAGGACTATTCAGATATTAGAGGACATGTTGAGGACATGTGTCCTCGATTGGAAAGACGATTGGGAAGCCCAACTACCATTGATCGAGTTCACGTATAATAATAGTTGGCATGCTTCGATTAAGATGGCACCTTACGAGGCCTTGTATGGTCGTCGTTGTCGATCTACTTTGTGTTGGGATGACCTATCAAAATCAATCGGCACCGAGCCCGATATGCTTATAGCCGCCCGTGAGAAGGTAACTTTGATCAGGAGTCGTTTGTTGACCGCTCAGAGTCGACAGAAATCATATGCAGATAACCGGCGTCGACCTTTAGAGTTCGAATCAGGTGACCATGTTTTGGTCAAGGTATCCCCGAGTCGTGGTATCTTCCGTTTCGGGAAGAGGGGGAAGTTGAGTCCGAGATTCATTGGATCGTTTGAGATTTTGGATCGAGTAGGCGAGTTAGCTTATCGACTGGCTTTACCTCCAGCGTTGAGCTGAATTCATAATGTGTTTCATGTCTCTCAGTTGCGGAAGTATGTTGCCGACCCGAATCACATACTTCAGTTCGATGAAATCGAGATTGCCGACGATCATTCATATGAGGAGCGTCCTATGCGAGTTTTAGAGCGGCGAATCAAACAATTGAGGAATAAGATGATTCCTTTGGTTAAGATTCGTGGTCTAGGCACGGAGTCGAAGAGGCTACTTGGGAAACCGAGGATAGTATGCGGGAGAGTTATCCCGAGTTGTTGGACCCTTAGTTTCGGGGACGAAACTCTTTTAAGGGGGGGTGTATGTAATACCCGGTTGTAATTCAGTAATTATCATTCAATATTTATCATTCAGTAATTTTTCACTCGTTAATGATCGTTTGTCACTCTTATTCAATCATGGTATTCATCGTTCAGAGTAATTGTATCGTGTATCAATCGTCGTTCATCACTAATCTAATTGGAGTTTCGTTTCGTGTTTATCATCATTGTCATTTTCATTGTGGGTTGTGCGTGAGGAGTAGCGCACGCTACGTACTCTTTCTAGCGCGCGCTAATTGAGTACAGGTAGCGCACGCTACCACTCAGCATTAGCGCACGCTAATGTAATCCTGGCTGCAGTCCAGAAGGTACTGGACTGCAGGTGAGTTATTAGTAGCGTACGCTACGAGTGGTAAGTAGCGCGCGCTAGTGGATTGTAGTAGCGCACGCTAATAATTGCTGTAGCGCGCGCTAAGGACGGATCAGGTTGAGTCCAGGCTCTTTGGTACCTTTGGATTAATTCATAGCGCACGCTATGAGTTGTTTTTAGCGTACGCAATCGATATATTAGCGCACGCTAAATATTGGTTGTAGCGCACGCTACCGGTCGAATCGAGAGGGCCAGACGGTTTACGGACTTGATGCTTGGGCAGATTTTTAGCTAGCGCACGCTAACAATTGGAGTTACGCACGCTATTGAGATAGAGTTAGCGCACGCTACCAGGTTGTGGCGTACGCTGGGTCAGCCAGAGTTCACTGGAATGTTCATACAACTCGTTAGCGCACGCTAAATAGCAGGTCATAGCGTGCGCTAATCTGGAGCAGTATATATTGGACAGTTAGCCTGAGTTTCGTCATTTCCTCACTTCTCTTCGTTTTTGAGCGACATCGGGCGATTTCGGGCGACTTGGAGTGTTCTCTTCGAGCTGCTATCACCTATCATCATATTCAAGTCTTTGAGTTGGATTATCATCACTTCATCATCTCCTTAACATCAAATCAAAGGTATTAATCTCTTGGATCTAGAATTTCGGATTGTTGGGTTTTTCCTTCCGATTTCTTCGTGTAAGCTTGGATTGTTGTTGGAATATATTAGATATGGATTATCAACATTGGATAAATGTATTCCTACGGATTTAATGGCTATTTTGGGGATTTATATCAAGAACCCTTGGGGTTGACTTTGGATTAATTGGGGATTTTCCGATTGATGTTGTTGTAATCTTTAATTGTGGATTCCTATTGGATTATTGATATCCTTGAAGTGTTTTTGATTGTTCGAAATACTCATTTTGGTGTTGGTTTCGAAATATTCGGGATTGGATATTTTCGAAGTTGTGTGGTTTGTTTCGTATTCGTTAGAATGCCCTAATGAGTTTGATTATCGTTGTATCGACTTTTGGTTTAGTCGTGTTTCGTTGCTTGATACGTGTATTGATCGGTTGTTGGTAATTGTTGTTATTCAAGGTTGTTCGAGCGACCGGTATCTTGATTAGGATGTTGTTTGTGGAAGGACATTGTCATCGGTATTGTGTAAGTTAATTCTTACTCGGTTAAAAAGGATACTCGTTCCTTTTGTTGTTGATTACTCATAATCATAACTCATTCATCATGGTATTAATCATATTGAGACTTGTAATTGTCGAATAATCATTTCATTCACAAGGAACGACGGTTCCAAATCATTTCATTGGTTTATCAATCACGTCACTATTATTTTCATCTCGGTGAGTTATCTTGGCCTTGTCGAATTATTATTCATTGATATTCATTGTGGTCATTCTCGTTCATATGACCTTCTGGGTTCATATTGCGTGGCCGGGTGTGGCTGTGTGGAATTTTTAGTCGGGCACACGATGGTCATGTATTGGGTTCACCGATACATTGGACCGTGCACACGGTAACGCTTACCTCCGTGAGACTAATTAGGTACAAGGACGGGTGTGTCCGGTCATTCGTCTTGTACACTTGCACAGAACAATACGGGCGTACTATGATACTCCTCTTCAGCGTAATTCATAACTAAGGATATTTCATAACTTCAGATAATTCATGATTGTGTATTTTCAACCCTTGAGGATTGTTGTTCTGTGTAACTGACCCCGTTGGGGGATTTTGTTTTCAGGTCACGGCTAGGCAAAGGCAAGGGAAGAGCATGTTGACGATGAGGAGTCCCAGTGATACTAGTAGGGGGCCCCAGTCATTCCGTTTGTTTCAGTCATTTCAGTCATTTCCGTCATTTGTATTTTCCGCTGCAAATTCCGTTTGAAATGTTTATTCGTTCAGGGTGGTGTATTTTATCTCCATATAAAATATACTAGTATTCGGTATTGTCCTGGTGTGTTGTACTTAAACTCCTCATCGGAGTACTTGGTAATATAATGTGGTTCGGTACTACAATTATATTATTTAATTCATCATTTTAATTTGCCTGGTGGGTCCCAGTCGGGGATTCACGGCACTGTAATATCCACCTAGTTTGGGGTGTTACAGTTTGAGGGCTATATGACCATGTCCGTTCGTTGTTCCGTTGCTTGTGGTATCGAGACAAGTATCTTGCCCATACATTACATATTTTGTGGATTTAATAGTTGGTAATCGACGTTACGTGCCGAATGAATGTCTATAATTAACTTTTAAAGGAATCGGTATGCTTTTCAATATGTCCGTAAAGATGACTCGTATGTTTTCGTTGCTAAATGTGCTTGTCTATGTATGTGTGTTAGTGTTGAGTATAAGAATACCTTACTTTAGTAGGGTTTCGTTTTATGTGATTATGTTGTTTGTAGATTTAAAGTTTGACCCTTCATTGAGGTATGTGTGGGGAAACATGTGTTTATTGATGATCATGTGTCATTGTGAGATAAAGATGGTAACTCCCTTATGAGGAGGTTGTGCCATTCGGCGTGGTTGGAAAGGTATTTTCTCTCGTTGCTATGTGTATGGTACTAGCTGCATCGTTGAATTCTAGTGTTAATTGTATCTCTACTTGGTCTCGAGTATGTGTTAGATGAACTGGCCATTCTAGTAAGATACCTCGACTATATATATTGTGATTGACTTTCGAGGCTTGTGGTTTGCAACTGTGAATTGTGTTATTGTGTGGGTGTGTTGTCGTTCTTCCACCCGGGGATGGCATGTGTAGCCTCTAGGGGCCGATACTAATGTTTACGGCCACAGAAGTGGACTTGGTTGCGTGTGTTGTCGTTCTTCCACCGGGGTATGGTCCGACGGGGCCTCTGGGGGTCGATACTAATGGATACGACTGCGGAAGTGGTTTCCCACCCGGGGATGGTCCAACGGGGCCTCTGGGAGTCGATACTAATGGGTACGGCCGCGGGTGACCAAGTGTGGATAGTTGTGATGTTGAGACTTGTTAATGTACTGTTTTGATGATTAATTGTGACATTGTCCGGAGTATCACAATGCTTTGTGCTCGGGGTCGAGATACACTATATATTGAGTCTTGGTGTTTGGCTAGAATGGCATAAGAGTATTGTGTTGTGTGTGATTTGTCCCTGGAAGTGAATTGAATTGGATGGTTGGGTCGTGGACCCCGTGTTTTGTGAACTCGTTTATATATTTGGGAAAATAAACTCTGGGTTGTGACCCTAAATGGCTTTTGATAAATTAAGAGTTTTTCAATCGCAAATGTTTTCAAAACTCCCGAGATCCTGAATCGATTTCTAAATGATTAATGATTTCCTTTATATTTTATCCCTTGTAATACTTTATCCAAATGAACTATATCGGGAAGTCTTTCGTTCTAATCTCGGAATGTGTTGAGTATGGATCGTATTTGTACTTTATACTTGTACTAGCAAAACAGTGGAGTTTTGCTAACCCCCGAGTATTTGGGGGGTGGATGTCTGTTCTGCGTACAGGTACATGCAGGTTTTGGGAGCAAAACACAGGATCGGTGTGAAGGATAATGGAAGATGAATGATACTAATCACCCGAAGGCCAGTTTTAGGTGCAGTCAGTCGGAGTTCGTTGTATGGTCTTTTCCGCTGTCGTACTCTTTGGTTTGTGAGTGTATTTCCAGACAGAGTTATGTTTATTAGAGTTGTTTGATAATGATGTAAGACCAAATCGGTCTATTGGTTCGTTCTTTTAATTAGGTTGGTATGTGATGTAATGTGTTGTTTTGATGTCTAGCCTGTTGGATCCTCACGGAGAGGGTCTACGGCGTGTAATATTCCCGGTTTGATTCTGGGGATGTTACAACATTGGACTGTGCACACAAGACGGTTACTTCGTGAGACTGATTAGGTACAAGACCACACGTGTATTCGATCGATACCCGTTGGTGGCTTGTACCTGGACACATTTCCATCCCAGGCGTAGTGTGGCTGTGTTGGCCACTAAGTATACTGGATACAGTTTGGGAAATAGTTTAAACAACAAACTGTACGGATTTTAAATCTGAGTGCGTAGCAGAAGTCTTGAATCTGATGAGTTCTTTGTGGATACAACAACTAAATATATAGAGTATACTTAATTAATCACAGTAATTAAAACAGTAAAAGCCGAAGGTAAATAACACAGTAATTAAAGTGGTTCGAGGTAAACCCCTCTACGTCCACTGGTCCTCCACATAGGAGTAAAAAGTTTATTATAATTACTACGTACACAACTACGTAATTATAACAACACACAATCAATATATCGTTCACACAGATTGATATAAAGATCTTAGCTTCAACCGTTCACACAGATTGGTTTTGAGCTAATGCTTTGACTTGCTTCTTCACACACAGTTCTGAAGCTTCGTCTTCTTCAATGCAAATCCTTCACACATAGTTCCGGAGAAGCACAGATTGCTCAGTCCACACAGGGCTGTTTGTTCAAAGTATAGAACAGATGGTGAACAACAACTTTGACTTTAAGAGCTTTCAGCTGATGAAGTGTTGTTCAGAATGATGAGCACTGTATATCTCTTTTGATCTGAGTTGCAGTAAGCTTTGGAGATATGTTTTGCTCTGATAATAATTTCGATAGCTTGGGTAACTGATCTTCAGCATCTTGATGTGATATATATAGTCTCTGAAATATATATCCGTTGAGATGTATCCGTTTGAGTGAGATTCCGTTCCAAAGGGATTATAACACGATCCGTATTTAGCGGGATTTGAAGATCTGTTGACTGATAGTATTTAAATACTTTATCCTTGAGTATTTAAATACTTCTTTATTCAACGGGACTTGACTTCTGGAGATTCCTTCTTTGTCCTGTTGTGATCTGTATGGAAGATGACTGTATTTGAGATTCGAGACAGTTTCCATACTTGGTCTTTTATAAGACTTCTTGCTGTACTGAAGGGATTCATTATATGCTGATTCGAGGCAGGTCTTCGATACAGGATAATGCCTCAATGCTTCGATACAGTTTCCTTTACTGTATGCGGATTGGCATATATGTCAAAACCTCTTTATTAAATACCATTCGATACAGGGATTGGATATCCATTTGTTTGATCTGAGGTTCTTGTTTTCTCAACAATTTCCCCCTTTTTGACAATTTGCCAAGACTTACTTTCTTAACTTTTCAAGTCTTCTTGATGATGCCAAAACCTTCTTCATGAGGTGATCTTCTTTGATGTCTTCTGGCAGATTTCTTGGTCTTTCGTCAAAAGGTCTGTCTTAGTCTAAATGATGAACTGCTCGCAGGCGAGTTCGATACCGTTAAGGATTTTTACAACTTAAGCTTATGATTGGCGCGCAGGCATAATCTTACAATGTATTCTAAGCTTACAACTGAAATCATGAACTATTCGTAGACTAGTTCGTACAGCTTTATTTTCAATCAAGTTTGTATACTTGAGTTTGTTTATCAAACAATTTAAGTAATCATACATCAACACAGTAGATTACGAGTTGTAATCTTTCAAGACAAACAAACACTTTTATTGATATTCAAAATAAATTGAGTACATGGTTTGCTGTTTCGAAGAGAAAAATTACAAATTAAGAATATTATACATAGATTTCAGCTCCTATCTGTAGTCCGCATGCCTCCATGGCTTTCTCCCTGGATCATTCTCGGTACCACACCACCAGTTCTGTAGGGAATCATTGCCTCGATCCTGGTATATAGCTCTTCCTTCATAGGATCGATCAGAGGCAAGAATCCAGTCTTCTGGATGGGTGATCCGATCTCCTCTTCTGTGTTTGCTCTTCATATCAAGCTGGAGAGGGAGTTTTCCGTCTTCTAACATCTTCGTAAATTTGTCTGCGGCCTCTGCTAACGTTTTATAGCTCTTGAAGATGGCGGATTCCCTGATGAGCTTGACAAAGTATCTCATCAGTTCGTTTTTCCTCCATTGCTTCACTTCATCGGCAGTAGGATGGCGATTGGTCGGTAGACGAATTTCAGAAGGTCTCTGGATTAGATTTTGCCACGGAACATTTGGATCATGAAATTCAGGTCGGGAGCCTGAAATCTTAAAACTTTGGGAGTGAGGGGCTAGCTTGTTTAACTCGGAAGTGATGCTGTCTTGAGCGGCCTCGAATTCCCTTTCTTGCGGTAGCCTGATTCTCCTAGCAGCTTCTCTTGCCTCTTCCCCCTTTTTGTCTTCATCAAGACGTTCTAGGATTTCTAGTGCAGCATCCTATTTCGTCTCGATGTTAGTCATTCTCTCTACAAGGGCGGAAAGCGTATGCGACATAGCTTTGATACATTTGTCGTGGGCGCGCAATTGAGAGCTGTTTTCAATCATGGCACATGCGGTCTTGGCTTCAGCTATTCGTGTTTTGGTTGCTTCTTCCTTCAGGAGTTGCTCCTGCTTGTCTTCCATGATTTTCAGAGCTTGTTTGAAAACTTCTGGCAGAAGAACGAATGCCTCGACAACACGAGATACTTCATGTTGTAGAGTGGTCATCTCCTCCACAGCAGAAGTATGCATCCAATTTAATGCTTTCTCAACGGAAGACAGAGCATTCACTGCATCCTGGATGAATACAGTTTGAAGACCAAGTGCGCGCAGGCGCTCTTTCCTAGCAGCAGAAATAGGAGAATATGGTTGAGCAAAGTCTTCAGAGCTGTTCAACCTCCTTACGTTCACGGTTGGGCGTGAAGTAAGTTGGACATCCTCAGGTTCGATACCGTCCTCGTATTCCACGGTTGAAGGGGCGGGAGCAGCTTGTTCTGGTTCGGCGACAGGGAGTTGAGTGGCTTCCTGTTGCGAAGTTTCTTCAGTAGACATGGATACAGGAGGGACTGAATCCTCCTGTTGTCTTTCAGGTACAACTTCTTCGGTGGCAGCAGGCTCAGGTGCCTGTTCCAAAATTGCTTCAACTTCCTCGATTGGAGGGACTGATTCCTCTTCGTCGGGAATTAACTCTTGCTGTGGCGAAGGGGGATTGCTTCGAGTAGATGGCCCTTCGTCACCTTTGGGTGGAGAGGCGTCTCTAGCTTGACCCTCTTCACGACTCATCCTCAGACCAGCTTGAAAAGCATCGTCGTCGTCGTCTGAGTCATTGTCATCGTCTTTTGGATTTGCGGGAGAGTCCTCTGACTTGTCCTTTCCTTTCCTTCAAGCGTCAGATTTGTGCAGAAGATGGCTTTAAATCAGTTCCTTGTAGAAGGGATTGTCCCATCGGAGCAGGGCCTCAATTTCTGTTGAGTCCGTCACTTCTGAGACGAATCTTTCTTCTTGGCTCCAATCGCTCCAGTTGTACAATGTTTCGTACGGAGCTAGCCTGTAGCCTTTCCATTACAAAAATCTTTCGTAGGCGTGTTCAATTTGAACAGAGAGAAGGGTCTGATTAATAATCGAGTTAGGGGAGGGACTGCGTACAACGTATGGAGACGCTGTAGCGAGGGATTCCTGTACAGGTATGGGATCCTATATGGAAGTGGGGCTCCTTACAGGGATGGTGCCCTGAAGGAAGATGGATCCTGTACGGGTGTGGGATCCCGCAGAGGAGAAGCAGCTGTTGGCTCCAAATGGGCAGCCGACTCGCTAAAGTCTTGTTCGTTGGCAGATGTCTCATTATCCGTCCTAGCCGCCAAAGGCTCAGGATCTACTGTTGATACAGTAGGAGACACCTCTTCCACAGGGGTTGAGCCCTAGGGTTGTTCGTCAGTGGGTTGAGCCACGGGGGAGACTTCTTTGGAGGGCTTGGCAGTTTTGACTTTAGAAAGCCTCCTAAGTCTCTTCTTGGGCTTCTCACCAGCAGTGGGTTTCTTGCTGTGAGATCTCTTTCTCTTATTTGAAGATTCCACTTCTTGGAACTTCAAAGACTCATCTCATGGATTTTCGGAAACTGGCATACTTCCAGTTTTTGGATGGTTGCAGACCATAGTGGTTTGATTATACGCAGTAGGCTTGACGCCTCCTAGGTATATCCTGGGGTTATTCTTCTTAGCATCGGCGGATTGCGACAGTCCGCATTTCGTCAGGATATGGTTTAACATCAAACCAAAAGATCTCTTCTGGGTGGCCGGCTTGCACACCTCCTCTTGCAGGCGCTTCAGGATTATCTGGCACCAATTGACCTTTTCACAGGTCAGAATAGCCACCATCATCCTGAACCTCAGGTTGGTACACATTTCGAACGCACCGGTTCGATTCTCAATTATCCTGCAGCAAAAATCATGAAGATATACATATGGGAGACAAAAATTTTTCTTGTGACATGTAGTCTGAACTATGTCAACAACTTTGGAGCCTGTGAACAGTCCATAATATTTAGTGATTAGCTCTTGAGACCCGAATGTCTCAAGTTGATCCATAGTCAGGCCATCAGCGGGTAGCCTGTAGATGTTCTGGAGCAGATCGTTATCAATACAGATCTCAACTCCCTGGATTGTAGCGGTGATATCGGCAACATGACCTCATTGGGCCAGTGACAGAAAGCGTACGGCGGCGTTGAGGTAAAATTCCTCAATCAGATGAGCATTGTACTTATCAGCGGTCTGACTTCCAAGGTGATAGAGGCCTTGTTGACGAAGCCGAGTTATGATGTACTCCATGGGTTCTGCGTCGTTGGCTTCAGACAGAATGCGCTCAATGATAACAGATCTTGAAAAGATCCAGCCATCAATGATGTTAGCAGTTTTCTTCAGAGCAGGAGAAGAAGTTTGTCCAGCCATTTGATGATATCTTAAGAAAAAGTGCAAGAAAATAATCGAAATATGCAGTAAAATGCAGAAAAGTATGTAGGTTGTTTTTGCTTGAGAACTCTTGAATTTCCAGAAAGCGTAAAGAGTCTCTAATGGCAGATTCATTCCTTTTATAGTTGGGCGGCGAAATAGGGTTTTGCAGAGTACGAATGGTCAGATTTTAAGGGATGGGAACTGGTTTTTGAAATCAACGGTTAAGATGGACTGAGTGTAACTGGTACACTAATCCATTAAAATGTTTAAAAAAAATGAGCGGGTCCCATTTCTGACATTTGTGTCACCCTAAATACCTAAAACGGCGGTTTTAAAACAATAAACAATTTAAAATATCGCGGCTTTTGAGATTCAGTTGTCCAGATGTCGTGTAAGGCATTTAATGTACATGACGTTTGACATAAAAATAGGGCACGTGGACAAAAATCATTTTAAAAATAAATAATATGATATTATATATATACTGAATCGAAATCCTATAGTATGTGCTGTTTAGCGTCGATCTGACGTTCCCCTCAAAAAGGTACATATAGGTTTTAAATTCCATACAGCAACTTAAGGATTAATGCTATATTCGTGGGTCCTACAGTATTCCCCCTTAATTATTGCACACGTCAGCTGTAGGATTCATATGTCTTCGCTCGCTACAGTACTATATTGACGATTCTGAGTGTATGAATAATTAACGTTGGATACTGTATTCTTGAGTCTTACAGCGTTCCCCATCAATTTGTTGAGTAAAAACAGTAATTTACTTACAGGGAGTCTGGCTGTAGCATTCTCAATTCTTGTCTGAGCATGTTGAATCTTGCTGTGTCGAGTGGCTTGGTGAAGATGTCGGCCAGCTGAACGTCTGTATGAACCTTTTCAAGGCGAACATCCTTGTTCTCGACGTGATTCCTTATAAAGTGATGCTTCATGTTGATATGCTTAGTGCGCGAGTGCAGGACAGGATTGTGCGTGATTGCAATTGCACTCCTGCTATCACACATGATTGGAGTCTCTCTGGCATCGATTCCATAGTCTGACAACTGTTGCTGCATCCAAAGGATCTGCATACAGCAACTACCAGCAGCATAGTACTCTGATTCAGCCGTGAAAGAGAATTAGCCAATTGCTTCTTATTGAACCAAGAAACGAGTCTAGGTCCAAGAAAGTGACAAGTTCCACTTGTACTCTTCCTATCTAGCTTGCAGCCTCCGAGATTCGAGTCGCTGTATCCAACTAAATCGAATCCGCCTTCCTTAGGATACCATAGTCCTGCATCGACTGTTCCTTTAATGTACTTCAGGATTCGTTTAGATGTATTGATGTGTGATTCCTTAGGTGCAACTTGATATCTTGCACACACTCCAACAGCAAACTGGATATGGGGCCTGCTGGCCGTTAAGTACAGGAGCGAACCAATAAGCTTCCTGTAGAGTGATTGGTCAAACGGCTTTCCGGCTTCATCAGCACTAATTTGCACGGAAGTGCTCATGGGGGTTGGCGAGGATTTGGAAGTGTTCATTCCAAATTTGTTGAGAAGCTCATTGCTGTATTTTTCTTGGTTGATGAAAATACATGTAGGCATCTGCTTTACCTGCAAACCTAGAAAATAACTAAGTTCCCCCATCATACTCATTTCAAATTTACTTTGCATGAGATGAGAGAACCTTTGACATAGAGCAAGGTTAGTTGAACCAAAAATAATATCATCCACATAGATTTGCACCATAAGAAGGTCATCACCTTCCTGTATCTTGAACAAGGTCTTGTCCACAGCACCTTTCTCAAATCCGTTGTTGGTTAGGTACTGAGACAGGGTTTCGTACCAGGCTCTAGGGGCTTGTTTAAGTCCATACAGTGCTTTCCATAGCCTGTAAACTAGGTCGATACCGTCTGTGTTGGCAAACCCTGGTGGTTGTTCAACATAAACTTCTTCTGCAAGGTCTCCATTCAGGAAAGCACTTTTGACGTCCATTTGGTATACAATAAAGCTCTTATGGGCGGCAAAGGCTAGAAATATCCTGATGGCTTCTAGTCTCGCTACAGGGGCGAAGGTTTCATCATAGTCTATGCCTTCTTCCTGACTATAGCCTTGTGCGACTAGTCTGGATTTATTCCTTATGATAATTCCATTTCGATCCTTTTTGTTTCGAAATACCCATTTGGTTCCTATAACTGATTGATGTGTTGGTCTGGGTACAAGATACCATACATTATTTCTTTCGAAACCGTTAAGCTCTTCTTCCATAGATGTTATCCAATGGGAATTATTAAGAGCGTCTATGGTCGAAACAGGTTCGGACTGGGCTAAGAATACAGCGATAGTGCACATATTGAGTCTTCTAAGCTCGGATTGAGATTTCCATTCAGGAAACTGTGATATCTCAGCATCAGATTCTTCTTGTGCACAAAGTACATTTCTTTGTGTACTCTGTATTCTCCTACGAGTAGAAACACCAGCATTTATGTTTCCAATGATCAGCTCTTGCGGGTGATCTCTCAACCATCTTTGGTCGGGTTCTAATTCAGGATCCCGTACTGTATCGAGAGATTCTGTGGATACAGCTTCAGCTTGTACAGCGTCGGCTTCATCCACATCAATTCTTACAGCTGCGGGGTTGATTTCTAAATCAACGACAGGTTCTATGGGAGTTAGAGGATCCAAGATAGATAGTGAATGTTCTGAGTGATATCATCTACTCCTGTAGGGTCATGGTGTGGTTCGTCAAACACTACATGAACTGATTCCTCAATCGTCAGCTTCCTTTTGTTAAAGATACTGAAAGCTTTGCTGACGGAGGAGTACCCTACGAATATTTCTTCATCTGATTTCTCATCAAAGGTTCTAAGTTGGTCTTTCCCATTATTCAATACATAAAACCTGCATCCAAAAATGTGGAAATACGAAACTAACGGAGTTTTGTTGTTCCATACCTCATATGCTGTTTTGTTGTGGTGCTTGTTGACGATACAGCGGTTTTGAGTGTAGCATGCTGTATTGGTTGCTTCACCCCAGAAACGCTGTGGCAATTTGCTTGCGGCAATCATTGTCCTTGTTGCTTCTTTCAACGTCCTATTCTTTCGCTCGGCAACACCATTTTGTTGAGGTGTACGGGCAGCTGAGTATTCGTGCTGTATTCCATTCTCCGAACAGTATTGTTCTATAAAGCGGTTAGAAAATTCTGTACCTCTGTCGGAACGAATGCACACGATACTCGATGCCTTTTCATTTTGCATCTTTATCATGAGCTCGGGCAGCTTTGATGTTGTTTCCTTCTTCTTGCTAAGAAAGATCGTCCAAGCATACCTGGAATAATCATCAACAACAACCATGCAGTATTTCTTACCTCCCAAACTTACTGGGTCTACAGGACCGTAGAGATCCATGTGTAGCATTTCCAACACTCTTTGGGTTGAAAGGTAGGATTTGCTCTTCAGGGTTGACTTGATTTGCTTGCCTTTCTGACATGGTCCGCAGACGTTGTCCTTCTTAAATGACACATTTGGCAAACCTCTAACCATTCCCTGTCTTGAGAGCTTGTTGATTGTCTTGAAGTTGACGTGAGACATCCTCTTGTGCCATAACCAGCTAAGATCTGCAGTGCCTTTGGCAACAAAGCATGGAATTGAGGAGCTCATAGGCTTCCAGTCAGCAATATACATATTACCTGATCTGCTTCCTGTAAGCACAACTTCCTTGGTTTGGATGTTTTTTACTCTACAACGATCTATATAGAACTTCACCGAGAACTGTTTATCACAGAACTGGCTAATACTAAGTAGATTATACTGTAAGCCTTCAACATATGCAACATCGGTGACTTTGAATTTTCTGACAAGTAGGTTTCCTTTCCCTCTTGTTCTTCCTTTAGATTTATCACCGAAACGAACTTTTGGACCACGACCTTCTACAAAATCTGATAGCTTGCTCCTATCTCCGGTCATGTGTCGAGAGCATCCACTATCAAAGTACCAGGTATCTTCCTCTAGAATGTCCTGTAACAAAGAGATTAAGTAGATTTAGGTCCCCTTTGATTTTTGGGTCCATGATTGTTAGTTCCTCTTGGTACCCAAGTTTTCCTGGCAGCAATTGGTTTACTGTAGGACATACTTGGTACAGTGTTGCGATATCTACGGGGGGCATATCCGTAGTTATTATAACCATGATAATTATTATGCTTGAAAAAATCAGGGTTATTATTATTAATCCAGTACGAGTGCCGTCTTGGAGGTGGAGCCATTTTCTTAGGCCTAACAGTTTGCCTTCTGGGTCTCCAGTTGGATTCCCAATGCTGTTGTTGATACTGAATCGGCATCTGCTGTCTCGAGGGATAACGGGGCTCCTGTATCCAATACCTCGGCGTCTTTGTCTTGATAATCTTGCCGTGCGGGCCTTTGGTGGTTGGATACAGCCTTCCTTCTGAACGGCTGTTGGCACTGTTGATATGCTCTGGAGGCATGCTGTTGAGTGCGCCTCACAGGTTGGAATGGCTTATGATTCTGCTGTCTTGAATGGGATTGCGGGGGCGGAATAGCAGCCTTCGGTTTTCTCGGTACAGCAGGTTCCTTCATGGGACTAGGGATTTCTTCCGATTCTGGAATGTGTTCCACACTCTTGACAAACACTGTACTAGTTTTCCGTTTGTTTGAACATGAGTTGTATCCTAAGCCACTTTTATCATGAGCATTTTGCCCAGTGCTCAGAATTTCTTCCATTCTTTTGGACGATTTCTCGAACGATTTCAGAGTGGTCTCAAGTTTAATTTCTCGCTTTTCGAAACTTGTGATTTTGGCTTGAAGTAGAACCAAATCATTTGTCTTGCTCTCGTTGTGAGTTTTAGCCTCACTTAGTTCATGAGCAAGTTGATGATTGCTCTCCATGAGTTTTTCAGAATCGACCTTGCTGGTTTCACAATCAAGAGACATATTTTCATAATTTATTTTCAGCAAGTCATTTTCATCTTTCAGCTCTAAATTAGTTAATTGGAGCTGTATATTCTCAGTTTTCAGTGTCTCATGGGCCTTTTGAATGTTTTTAAATTCATTCATCATGTTTTCAAAAGTATGAGATGCATTTGATGGAATAGCTGAGGTTGAACTTACCTCATCGTCGCTGTCTTCACCTTCTGGAATGTCTTTGGCCATAAAGCACATATATGCTTTATCATCGAACTCATCGTCAGATGAATCACTTTCAGTGACCACCTGAAGACATTCTTCTGATTTGGATGGTGTGGGGGAGGCTTCTGATTCTCCAATTAGGGCCTTGAGCTTGTATTTCCAAGCACGTCTTCTTTCATCTCTCTCTTGTTGCTCGGCCTCCGGCAACCTTTGGACTTTGGGATGAGGACATTTATTTGCATAATGCCCTAGTTTCCTGCAATTATAGCACAGGTTAGCATCACCAGATGATGTTTCGGTACTTACCTTGTGGACAGGTTTGGGCCTGTAGGGAGTCTTTCCAGACTGTTTGATGAACTTTTTAAATTTATGCATGAGAAGCGCCATTTCATCTTAAGACAGGATGTCGTCGTCACTGTCAGCATTCTTGTGACTAGGCTTCGACGAGCTGGGCATGCTGTGTCGACGGTTCGATACAGCGGCTAGAGTTGTGACCTTTGAAGGAGATTCTTCAGCTTTCTCTCTTCTGTCAATATCATACTCAAAAGATTTGAGGTCAGAGAAGAGATCAAAAGTAGATATTTCATTAAGATTACAAGATACACGCATAGCTGTGGTCTTAATGTCCCATCGGGCTGGGAGAGATCTGAAAATTTTTAAATTCTTCTCCTTTTGGGTATAAATTTTGCCCAACGCTTCAAGTTCACCGACAATACCAGTGAATCTGAGGTCAAGTTCCTCAAGTGTCTCAGTTGGTTTCATTTCCAAAGATTCAAATTGATGAGTCAGTTTTGAAATCTTGTTTTCTTTTGAGAGCTCAGTTCCCTCACATATCAACTTGAGTTTATCCCAGATTTCTTTGGCTATTTTGCAGCTCTTTACCTTTGAGAACGTGCCTTTGTCAAGAGTGACAAATAACGCGTTCTTAGCTACGTTGTCAAGGTTTGCTCGCTTTATTTCATCTGTGGTCCATTGCTCGCGATCCTTCTCGAGCATCTCTGCATGGGCTTGGCCTTCAATCCTTGCGGCCGTGTTTACCTTCATGATCTTGATAGGACCATCCTGTATAACAAAAATCATCTCTTCGTGAATTGCTGCAAGATGAGCCTCCATTCTAATTCTCCAGTCGTCAAATTCGTTAATAGAGAACATAGGGACTTTGTTGATCATAGAAGTATCCATGTGATAATACAGAAGTGAAAGAGACTGTATTGAAAATAGGTGATTTTGGATCTGATTCGGTTAAAAATATGACTGATTCTTTTTAGAATCAACCGCTCCGATACCACTTGTTGGCCACTAAGTATACTGGATACAGTTTGGAAAATAGTTTAAACAACAAACTGTACGGATTTTAAATCTGAGTGCGTAGCAGAAGTCTTGGATACAGTAGGTTGCTGTGGATACAACAACTAAATATATAGAGTATACTTAATTAATCACAGTAATTAAAACAGTAAAAGCTGAAGGTAAATAGCACAGTAATTAAAGTGGTTCGAGGTAAACCCCTCTACGTCCACTGGTCCTTCACACAGGAGTAAAAAGTTTATTATAATTACTACGTACACAACTACGTAATTATAACAACACATAATCAATATATCGTTCACACAGATTGATATAAAGATCTTAGCTTCAACCATTCACACAGATTGGTTTTGAGCTAATGCTTTGACTTGCTTCTTCACACACAGTTCTGAAGCTTCGTCTTCTTCAATGCAAATCCTTCACACACAGTTCCGGAGAAGCACAGATTGCTCAGTCCACACAGGGCTGTTTGTTCAAAGTATAGAACAGATGGTGAACAACAACTTTGACTTTAAGAGCTTTCAGCTGATGAAGTGTTGTTCAGAATGATGAGCACTGTATATCTCTTTTGATCTGAGTTGCAGTAAGCTTTGGAGATATGTTTTGCTCTGATAATAATTTCGATAGCTTGGGTAACTGATCTTCAGCATCTTGATGTGATATATATAGTCTCTGAAATATATATCCGTTGAGATGTATCCGTTTGAGTGAGATTCCGTTCCAACGGGATTATAACACGATCCGGATTTAGCGGGATTTGAAGATCTGTTGACTGACAGTATTTAAATACTTTATCCTTGAGTATTTAAATACTTATTTATTCAACGGGACTTGACTTCTGGAGATTCCTTCTTTGTCCTGTTGTGAGCTGTATGGAAGATGACTGTATTTGAGATTAGAGACAGTTTCCATACTTGGTCTTTTATAAGACTTCTTGCTGTACTGAAGGGCTTCACTATATGCTGATTCGAGGCAGGTCTTCGATACATGATAATGCCTCAATGCTTCGATACAGTTTCCTTTACTGTATGCGGATTGGCATATATGTCAAAACCTCTTTATCAAATACCATTCGATACAGGGATTGGATATCCCGGCTGTTTCAATACAGGGTTCTTGTTTTCCCAACAGGCTCCATTCTTTGAGCCGTAACTGTTAGTTGATTCATACAACATGTTTGATTGCGTATGTTTGCAACATGATGGGTTATAATCCTGCCGATTCACATTTGATCGCATGTGTTCGACGATTTGAGATTATGATCAATGATTTCCTTTATATTTTATCCCTTGTAATACTTTATCCAAATGAACTATATCGGGAAGTTTTTCGTTGTAATCTCGGAATGTGTTGAGTATGGCTCATATTTGTACTTTATACTAGTACTAGCAAAACAGTAGAGTTTTGCTAACCCCCGAGTATTTGGGGGGTGGATGTCTGTTCCGCGTCCAGGTACATGCAGGTTTTGGGAGCATAACACAGGATCGGTGCGAAGGACGATGGAAGACGAATGATACTAATCACCCGAAGGCCAGTTTTAGGTGCAGTCAGTCAGAGTTCGTTGTATGGTCTTTTCCGCTGTCGTACTCTTTGGTTTGTGAGTGTATTTCCAGACAGATTTATGTTTATTAGAGTTGTTTGATAATGATGTAAGACCACATCGGTCTATTGGTTCGTTCTTTTAATTAGGTTGGTATGTGATGTAATGTGTTGTTTCGATGTCTAGCCTGTTGAATCCTCACGGAGAGGGTCTGCGGCGTGTAATATTCCCGGTTTGATTCTGGGGGTGTTACAACATTGGACTATGCACACAAGATGGTTACTTCGTGAGACTGATTAGGTACAATGCCACACGTGTATTCGATCGATACCCATTGTTGGCTTGTGCCTGGACACATTTCCATCCCAGGCGTAGTGTGGCGCCATTCTTTGAGCCGTAACTGTTAGTTGATTCATACAATATGTTTGATTGTGTATGTTTGCAACATGATGGGTTATAATCTGGCCGATTCACATTTGATCGCATGTGTTCGACGATTTGAGATTATGATCGAACTTGTGGTTTATACAACATGTATGATTGCGTATATTCCGGTTTTGGATGATGATTTGTTAATTCAAATAGCATGTGTGATTATGTATGTTCGACATATTGAGATTTATTATTTGTGTAACTGACCCTGTGGTTTTCGGCGAAATATGTTGTTTTATCTTATTTTAGGTCGCGGGAAGGCTAAGACACAGGAAAGTCAAGGTGACGACGAAGAGTCACAAGGATACTAGTCAAGGGCCTGAGTCTTTTTATTTCCGGATGAATTTCTTTTCAGTTCCGCTGCATTTTTATTCCCTATATTTGTATTGTATTGGTATATCTATCTTCATATAGAGTATACATGTATTATATTGATCCTGGTCTGTTTGGCATATGTTAGCCAGAATCTGTATAAAATCCTCATCGGAGTAATTGGTAAACATAATGTAGTTTGGTACTGCAATTATGTTATGTCAATTATTGTAATGTGTTTTGCCTGGTGGGTCCCAGATAGGGATTCACGGCACTGTAATGACCGCCTAGTTTGGGGTGTTACAGAAGATGGTGTTAGAGCGTGGTTTTTCAATACTACGTATCCGAATCATTTCTCCTTGTAAAGTCATTATTGATCAGACTAGTATCAAGAGATCTTCGCATTACGTATGACATGTGCCATTGCCGAGCCCCACCTATGAAGTACGGTATGTGATTTTATGCCATAATTTAATTACTGGCATTGATAATTTGTTGATCATTATGTTGATTTTGTTGGAGTTTATCATGGTATTGATATCCTCCGTTGATTTTGTTGGAATTTATCATGGTATTAATATTCTCGATTGGATTTGTTGGAGTTTATCATAGTAATGATATTCTCGGTTGACTTTGTTGGAGTTTATCATGATGATGATATTCTTGGTTGATTTTGTTGGAGTTTATCATTTTGTTGATATTCTCGGATTTTAGTTTTGGAGTTTATAATTTTATTGATATTATCATATTTTATTGGAGTTTATCATTTTATTGATATTCTCGGATTTTATATTGATATTCTCGGATTTTATTTCTGGAGTTTATCATTTTATTGATATTTTTAGATTTTATTGGAGTTTATCTATTGATATTCTCGGATCTTGTTAATGAAGTTTATCGTTTTATTGATATTCTCCGGATTAAACTTTTGACTTTATATTCGTTCTGATTTTATATCAAGATACAAGACAATAAAATGGTGTTGAGAATTCTGAATCATATTGACTTTATTATGATAGAAATATTGTGGGAACAAACTGCAATTAAGATACAAACTTAAAATGATAGATTCACGAATAAACCTCACAGAGAGAGTGCTAGATCCAAAGCAATTTTCGACTCGTGCTATAGCATCAGTGCGTACGATGCGAATAGCAGTTGGATCGGGCTCAGGTATATATGTGAGGAATTTATCGATCAATTCCTCAGGTGTTGTTGCACAAAGAAGGAGTCTTCGTGACAGTGGAGATGCAAAACCTTTTTCCACTAGAGAATCCAGAAAAGCGAGGAGGACATCGAAGAACCCGTCGACGTTGAGTATCCCCACCGATTTTTGGTGGATGTTCATCTGTGCCCACGAGAGCATCTGGAATTCGATCCTCCAGCGTATTGAAACCTCCTGGAAGGACGACGAACGCATCAGCATTATCACCCATGCTAATAATCCGGTCATGCATGGATAACACTCTAAGTTCATTCCCATAAGTCGGGCCAACAAGTGGTGAATCTGCCAAGGGTTTCAATATTTCCCCTAAGATTTTTGCATCGCCCATCGAAGCAGAGGCTGCCACACGACCCTTTAGACCTGTATTTCCTCCTCCGTATATTATACTGATTTTTCTTGCGGCCAACACTTCCGAAATTGTCAGCTGTTTTTCGGAAGCGGACATCTTTCCCAAGAGTGGCTCCGGCAAATACACAGACGGATTGGATGTTATATAAAGGTGATGATGCTGCTGGTTTCTCGATGAAAGTTATATTTAAGGGAGGTATGTGATAATGAGAATGAGAATAGAGAAAGAACTTGAATGAGTTGAATACGATTAATTTCTCACTGATGCGACTATTTATAGTGGAAAGGCAACGTGAATCAAGACAAGTGGAATTACGAATTACGAGAAAAGATTTTAAAAATCTATAGAACGACACTTGCTCGTGTAGTCACAGTAAAACGTCATTATCAGTGACATATATCAAATTTGGCGGGATACGGAATAGGCGACGAACTGCCTTTGTCCTATGTCCTTAAAAAAATTCATAGTAGATGAATTATTTATGCAGAGTACACGACATCCAAAGTTGAGAGCAATATGAATGTAGATAGTGCGATATAATGTTATTATATTAGTTCAGATTTAATTTCGTAAATGAGAATTTTTGTATTTTGATTAAACAAAGTGTTGAAAATTTGAACTAAAAGGTATCACCGATCTTTCAAATAAAAGAAGCAAATTTTTTATTTCGAAGGAAGGATTATTGTTTGGTATTTTAATAAAAATATATTATTTTAAAATTTGGAAGAAGGAAAAATAGTGATTTCTTAACTTTTGAATTTAAATGATTTTTGGAGTTACCAATACTTTTGAGATATTTCTAAAAATTGCCATAATTACGATATTGGCATTTTGATATTTTTTTATCGAGACTTGTGCAAATGTGTTTGCAATGGTATTGAGACTTCGAAAGTGGGGTCATATGCTAGTACCACGGGAGATCATTGGCTTCACGCACTTGATTGTAAGTTTCGAGGACGAAACTTATTTTAAGGAGGGGAGTATGTAATATCCGAAATTTCAGAGTAATTTTTTCGCGTAATTGGATTAATTTTGGAAGTAAAATATTTAGGTAAAAGTTAATTGGATGAAAAATCGTATTATTTTTGAGAAGGCAAATATAATACGGTTAAATTGTTGACTGCATAGTGTCTTGATTGGTATATATCGGATATGAAATATCTTTTGTCACTATTGTAGATTATTGTTAGTATTAATTATGGGGTTGAGTGGGTGTGAATTATGACCGGATAATATTTTCTAATCTCGTCGAACAATTCTCAGCAGAATCCGACGGTGCGCAACGTCGAGTTCTCCGATGAATTTTTCAGCGAAGAATAGGAAAATTAGTCGGATTAGATATAACATATTAAATATATTTCATAACTAAGACTAAATTATAATTGATGATGAATTATCTTAAGATACACCATTAATGTGATATGCATATCAATTAGCCTATCACTGTCTGTATATTTTAAGTCGTCCTTCATTTAGGAAGAATAACCTTCGTGATTGTTCTTTTATAACAAATAACCTTTCTTATACATATGATTAGAATTCTAATGACAGCACATACATTGTCATTAAAGTCCAACAACACATGTTCTACCTACTTTTGTCTCCTACATGAAGCCACTTCACGGATGTTTCCTCATTTTCACATGCTTGTACACAAACTCATCAGGAAATAAAGGGAGATATATAATATAGTACGCTCATCCAGTACTTCACCAAGCAAATCACCAAGCAAACAAAAAAAATAAACTAATGCAAATCAGAAATTGAATCCTACGGCTATCATCGTCAAAATTTATGTCCGAAAGCCAAACCCATTCATTCTGGATGCCACTCTCGCCGGATATGGAAGTTAATTCTTACGGCGATTAGATTCACCGAACACGGTCGATGCTTGCCGGAGTTATTTCTGTCGGCACAAGTGTTGAGGACCAAAGTAGGAAAAGTCGATACCGTCGAAACTCGAATGTTGCCGACTCCAAAACCTAAACGCGCTGGCCATCCTCACTGGAAACTTGGATGGAAATTGCAGCCCAAAACATCACAGGGTCACAGTTGTCCAGTGCGGAAATTGGGAATCAGATCCATCAACCTCAGGTGGAGCTTGCTGGATTTCCTCTCTGCCAGGCTATTTCGCGTCAGCCGACTATCACTAACCCATTCACTGTCACACCCCCAGATCCGACCGGGAATATTATAGTGTCGAGGGCCCCGAGATGGAACCCACAAGGCTGAAGAAAATTTTCAAAAATATTTACAAACGTCCAAGAGGCTAACGACGGTAGTGTCTTTAAAAAAAACATTCGAAGACTTAATAAAATCCGTTTATCAAAACCATCCTAAAATCTCATTTGAAATCACAAGGCCCGAAATGCCAAAAGTCAATGGTTTAAAACATACGTTAAGCTATCGCTTACACGTACCGACAAAATAGTTTAGAAAACGGTTGCCAAGTAACCTAAGTTACCAGAAACAAAAAGGCCATTTAAAAAATACTCACGCAGCGAAAAAGGCAAACAATTAAAAAATACTCTAGCAGCGGAATACAACAACTGATCAGGAAACTCAATACACAATTACATGCCCTAGCCAGTATCCTCCGGGAAGCTCATCTCTCCACGACCGCTACAAGCTTTATAATCCAAGAACCTAAAAAGAAAGCCAACGACGGGGTTAGCCATAATATCCAACAATGATAACCATCACATCTCGTCAATAATTACATATTAATGAAAATACTAAGTAAGAATACTACCAATGTAATCTTACTGTCGTAACTTTACGAAAATCCACGATTCGTATCCTTAACAACACATTACGATAATGCCGAAATATCTGTACAGTATCTCAACAATACCCAAGGTTCTCAAAATATTATCATAACTCGCGATACAGAGATTATACCAACTATGGCCAATTCAATCCATCGGATAACGTCAACAATTCCAATATGATAATCGATTGTCCATCAAAGACAAGTACCAAAGGAAATACGGAACATACCTCAAGATACGAAATACCATGACAATCATGTCAGTCTAATCCGAGATCAGATCAACACAACATATGGACATGGTCCTAACACAAGACCTACAAATGCATACTCATATGACAACGTCAATATGATCACAACAATAACGAGAATGTATACTTATGGCAAACCCATAATATACATATGCACAACAACAATACATGGTAATCCAACGATCCAGCGCACACATCTATAGATTCCCATCTTGATCCCGTCGGACCAACGCATGGTGGCATTACATGTCCAGCGATCCAGCACACACAGCTATAGATTCCCATCTTGATCCCCTCGGACCAACGCATGGTGGACATATGACAACAATGCAAAACTACACAAAACAACAGTACACAATGCACGACAACAACAATGCACAAATGCATGACAACAATGATATACGAATGTATCACAACATGATCGACACAAAATGACCAAAAATGATTAGAGTACTTGTCCCGAGTCCTTCGAGAGCAATCTCGATGTCCAAACCATCACGAACAATTATCCTCAATACTCGACGGTACAAAATACCACGGACGGGAAATAATTCACGTCTTCGTCAATGTATCATCGATACCAAGTACACCAACAATAAATGTAAGTCATATACCTTATGATTTAATTCCCAAAACTCGAATACAACCTATAATCCCAAATCTCATGTGATTATGATTATAAACATTGCTATACGAATTATAAACGAATGAAACTGAAACCATTCATTAAATATTATAGACTGAGCAAGTAATAACTTGCCTCGATACCGATACGACGATGATGAAGCTGCTACCAATCTCATTGCCTTCGTCTACGAGCTCCTCGGCTCCGACCAATGCAATTCACGAACATACTCGAACACGACCGCAACATACGGTTATAATCACTGATCAATAATCTCAACCTATTGAAGTAATCAAATAGCAACGATTTGATAACAATCAATAATCGACATAGCCAACCAATCAAACTAAAATTCAAGGCCGACTCGCCAATTTTAAACGATTTTCAAAGTCCACACGAAGCCGCTGATTAAGCGAACCATCAAAACTTTATGAAATTTAATTTTCTACAACTTGCTCAAGTTTATAAAATTTTCAGGAAAGCATTTTCGAACACACACACAGCAGACTTAATTTATCAATTTACTGAACAAAATCAATTATCACTTAGTGCAACGAGAAGTCATAACACCCATTCATACAAAACAGTTGACATTACTAGACAACACACATAGAATACAGTCACTGGTGATTGACTGCAAAGGTTAGGCCTAACGGCTAAAAGAAATGCGGTTCTCTAGCCCCTGTCTAGGCTAACTAACGCGCGCTACAACAAATATTTAGCGTGCGCTACCCATGCTGCATTAGCGCGCGCTAGCCTCACACACAGCGTGCGCTAACTGTTCTATTTCAGCAACATGATTGCGAACGTATATACAACATTACTAGAATCGAAGGTCACAAGTAAACAACGACAACATTCGAATCTCAAATTCATCGATTGACATAATTACAATACCTCATGAGCAACCATCAAAAGGCAATTTTCATTCAAAACCGAAAGGTTAAAAGCAAGAGTCACGTCTTGAGTACATTTGTAGACCTCATTTGAGTGTTTTAAATGTAACACCCCCAGAATACATCCGGAAATGTTACACGCCGTAGGCCCTTCTTACAAGGATCTACAAGGCTGAACTCTACTATACTACAAAATGATTTACCGACCGGGGTGAATACTCGATCGACAGAGAATTACCAACCAAACGAAACAAAAGAAAAGACTCTGACTCTAGTGTGATTAGTATCATTGTCCTCCATCTCCTTCCCAGCCAATCCGGTGACTGCTCCCGAGCTACCAAAACCTGAGCGCATAACAGGCACCCACCCCCCGAAAACTCGGGGGTTAGCAAACTGGAATTTTGCTAGTGCAAGTACATAAGATACAAGATATACGAATAATAACAACACAAAGCTCAATAGTCGTGAAACCTTAACACAAACCACACATTTAAATGGTCAACACAGAATAGCATTACATACACAAGGTGAGAGATAATCACATTGTCATATTCTCCTTACAGAACATAATACCAATGAAACTTTAAACGAGCCCAAGGAGTCAGAAAAATCTCTTTTTATAAAAGGAAAAGTATTTTGATAAGAAAGTTCAAAAACATTAATATTGACTCGGGCCATCTTGGGGTTTTGAAAATCAAATGGAAATACTTTAGAAAATACTTCAAAAGCTCTCGGGTCCTTGACCCAACATGTGGAAAATAATTTGCAAGAAAACCATTACAACATTATTTGGGGTCCTCGACCCAAATGGTAAAGCACTATCACAAGCGAATCATTACAACATCTCACGGGGTTCTCGGCCCAATCCAAATGATATCATCACGAGATCAAATCTCAACATCTCACGGGGTTCTCGACCCAATACACAGAATAATCAACACAGTACAATCAAAGGCACAGCCTCTCAATCGACAAAACCTGCTCAAGACCCTTGATTAATTAACCCTCGGAGATCTCGTCAAATATCCTTGGTTAATTAACCCTGATACCAACATTTAAAACAAGTTGCAAAGATTTAAATTTCGAAAATCATTTGGTAACGGGGTCTTAGCTATCACTCAAATATCCGTTACCAATAAGCCTGCCAGGCGCCTCCCTTGCACACCTGTGTACCGGCGTTCACTCCACTATATTGGCCGCCCATTGCACATGTCACCGCGCCGGCGTTCACTTCCACAGGAGTCGCCCTTGCTCGCGCATTAAGTAACACCGGTGTTCACCAATCATATGGAGCCGCTCATTGCAGCGTACATCAGGCCGGAGTGCACGCCCCGCCCTTAGAAGTACCCGGATATGACGTCTCTCATAACAAGTATTCACATTATTACAAACACCAAGCACACAGTCAACCGTTGCAATAATTATCAAATCAGTTCCTCAATTCACATAATCTATTTTCCAATACGCAACTACGCAAAATAAACAATAACTCGCACGTTATTCATCAAGACTTAGCACATTAGGCCTTCAACACTATCAATCAATACTACATAAATATCCTTATATCGTAACTCAACCGAAAATACAAACATTACCATATTACCTCTATAAACATCATTCGTACTTTAGTCTAAGTTGAGTACGTGGACTAATATTGGTATGAATCACTCAACATTTATCTCCATATGTATATTTATATACATATAAATATATCTATACATATATCTATGCATATCTATATATATATAACGTAAATGCAGATATTCATAACATGATTCATATACTTCAGCAACAATGATTTCACGTAATTATAATTCGTATATCAAGGTACTTGCCTTGGTAATCTCTCGCGAATACTCTGGAAATATAGTTGATTGGAACAATCCGGAACCCCAACGGAAACGATGATCGGAAAGGCTCACCACTGGATTATCGTAGGAAATTCGTCCTTAATATCCTATCATTAAATAAACAATCAATCACACGAGGAAAAGCATAAAGAGATGGCTGAACCCTAACTGTTCTCTACGTAACGTACGTTACACACATACGTAACGTACGTTACGTCTGCACGTTAGCGCACGTAAGCTACAAGGATTAGCGCACGCTAAGCATGCATTGGACAGTTCTTCTCAGTTCAGACGACTGCCTTGCCTGAGGGTATAACGTACGTAATGCATAGAGCTTAACGTACGTTATATTCACACATATCATACTCATGTGAATCAGAATGACCCTATGGTGTTGATGTCTATGAATTCCCGGTTAATCCTCCCATCATAAGACTTACTCCAAATCTCGATTATAGATCCTCAAAGGTAGTTCGGAAAATCTGAGGTTGTTATCAATATTAAGTCTATGATCATTATGGAAACACCATACAATATGGTTTATTAATCTCAGAAAACTTACCTTACTTGATCATCATAACAAGAATCGAACTATAATGTTCTTAACTCGGGTAACTAAAGCATGAACATTCCAACTTCCAAAAACATGATGTTCGGATAAAAATCATTTATGGAGCTTAATAATCCCGGTGGTATGCTCATAACATCCTTAAGAACACGAATTCAAGGTTGAGGTAGCATTAACATACCTTAATATGAAAGAAACGCAGAGACAAGAGGTAGCATCCAACTCCGATTGCTTGGATATCAATCCAAGATGTTTCGTAACTTAAATGATCGAGTTAATGTGATCTATAGGTGTTTTAGAGGGCTGGAGACTCTCTAGAAATGAAGGAAAACAAAGTACAAGTGAAAGGGACGAAGTGAAATGAAATGGGGTGTTGTCCATATATATAATATCTTGAGCTTTACGTACGTTAGCCTTAGCCATTTACGTACGTAATCGACTTAGCGCACGCTACCATTCGATCTTAGCGTACGCTATCGTTCATTGATAGCTTAGTGTCTCATTCTGTACTAGCTTACGTACGTTACTCCCTATGCATTACGTTCGTAAGCTACACACATTAGCGTACGCTAGTTACAAACCTTAGCGTACGTTAACACCCGTTGACCCCAAAACTGTCCAGGTTCATCCGCGGGAATCTTTCCGAGCCCCACCACCAGCCGTCCATGTGCTAGCCAGTCTGTTCAATTATTGACCTCCTTACGTACGCTACGTCTAGCTCGTAGCGTACGCTATCTCCAGTTCGTAACGTACGTTACGCTTACCGGTTAGCATGCGTTACGACGTAGTTGCATGCGAAGTATTAAAAGTTGATATTATCATGCATGAGGATATGAATGCGGAAACGATCGTACTTCGATTATCGATAACACCAATTCAGGTAATACAGGGTTCAACTACGGACGAAAATACCCAACAATTTATCCGGATATTACATACTATCCCTCTTAAAAGAAGTTTCGTCCCGAAACTTAAAGTAGAGTGGTGGAACAACCAAGGAAAAATAACTGCTTGTTCAGCCCCAAAACATCACGAGCGATGCGCGAAAGCAAGGTTCTAAAAATACAATGATGGGACCTAGGAAGTATCAGGCACGTCAATTGAGGCGATAAATTACACGTGAACATGAGAAGTTAGAATGGAGAAGTAGAAGCTCACGGAATTAAGGAAATTCACAAACGGCTCAGATGTACTAAAATCGCGTGTCGAGCTCGACCCACCGTATTCAAGTTCATAACACATTGGAAATATTAATCGCACGAAATGGGAACAAATAGTTTCGAACAAAATTCTGCAAAGATTAAGTTCAGATGTGAATAGACCACAATAATTCACGGAGTCTAACAAATCGGTTCTGAAATTCGTTCGAATGATGTTAGGTTCAGTAGAACATGGTAGTTTGAAATTGTCAAGAGGATCACAGATGAATCATCAACAATGAAAGTCTCCCAACATCGAAAATACTAAGAAGAGTGTTGTCCGTCTTCCAGCAGTATTAATCTTCGGATAATAGGGACAGCCGAGTCTTGTTCTCTAGTGGCCGATCGCCTGCCGGCTATTAGAATAATCTGCCGATCGCCTGCCGGCCAATACTTTAATGGGGCGACCTCCTGGGCTGTCAGGCTAAAGTCCAAGGAAGATGCTGGCTGTCCGAATAAAGTCCATTGCAGTGGCTGGCGCCAGCTGGGCGGTCCAATAAGGAGCCATCACGTGTCCGGAGTCAGTCAACATGTGGCCCTACTGACAAGCTTTCGGCGGCCTGTCGGCTGGTGGAGGGAATCTGCCAGATTGTGGTCAATGGCCCGGGATTCGCGGATCTTGTCCCGGCCTTCGCACATGGTGCCAGTCTTGAGGCTCGGCCTTTGCCGACTTGGATGGCCATCGGTGGTGATCGACATGAGGTGGTCGTCCCTGGATGGTCTTCGGAGGTCGTCATCGGCCAGTGGATGGAGGTCGCCAAGGGTCGGTCGCCAAGGGTAGGTCGTCAGGGGCCGAGAGACGGTCGATCGCCAAGGGTCGGTCGCCGAGTACTGAGAGGCGATCGCCTTGATGTCGATCGCTCGGCACCGGGATTCGCCCTGGGCCCTTTCTTGGCCGCGACTAGCTTGTCCACTGGGCTTAGGCTCGGTCGCACAGTCGCCGATCGGCAGCTTGCCTTGGTCGCTCGCGGTGACTCGGCCGCTCGGCACGTAAGTCGCTCGCTCGGCCTCGGAGGCGATCGCCGGTCGGAAGGTGTTAAATCTTGACACAACAATTGCCCCGACTTGCTCCTATGTTGAAGACATGGGGCGAGGTGGTTCTTCCGGTGATCGCGTCGGATGAGGACGGCGATCCGAGCCGACTTAGGACTCGGACTTGGGCTTAATCATGGTCGATTGGCTTAGCTATCTTTCGGTCTTGTACCGCAAAAACAACATTGGCCGATCCCCACGGAAACTTGGTGGTTTCGCTTGCTTGAGGAATCGTGCACGGTCGCGGAGATCGATGGACCGACCCCATGACCGTGTCTTAGTGCACAAAGACAATGAGTGCCTCGTGGCTCACTTTATTATGGGGGTCCTCTGTTAGCCGCGCCGCCTTGTTTTTCAACGAAAGGCGTGCGGTCTCGGTCTAGAGGAGTCCTTGCGCGGGCGGCGTCGGATGAATCAACTCCACGCCCGCGGCTTGTTAGCTCTGCTTCCACCTCGGCCGGCCATGGAGATGGCCGACCTCGACGGTGTACGTTGAGACGGGGTTGTGGAATGAGTCCACCGATTAATGTTGGAGGGCCCTCCGACTACGCCCGGCCTCGTATTTAAACGAAGGGCGGGCGATCTCGGCCGAAAGGACCTTGCATGGCCGGGCGGCCTGGTTCCATCGATCGCCGGGGCCATGGCTTTATGATGTGCGGTGGAGGCGATCTTATGCCTTAGTCCGTCATGTTATATGCCGGATCGTAGTTGGCGATCGTGTCCGCCGGTTGCCGATGATGTTGCGATCTCGCCGAAGATCGCGCGATCGTCGCTCGCGGCCGATCGCTTTATTCGTAGGTCGAACTTGGCGATCGGGCGCGGCTAGTCACTCATGTTAGAATGGATCAGGCGGGGATCGAGTCCTCCGGCTCACTGGGTAGTAGCGATCGGGCCGGGAGATCGGAGGTCGTCGCGCGGTGCCGATCGTTTCTACTCCTAGCCAAGGAGAAGCCTCTGCCAGACAGAAATCGCGGCTCGCCCTAAGGCTGCGTGGGTCGTCGGTAGGGTCTTCGTGAGATGCCCGAACATAGGCGAAGCCCCGAAACCTCTTAGGACCGCGTAGAGGGCGGTCTCATCGCTTACGGGCTCGCCGTTGAGGATGATCATGTCAACCCGGTCGATGTAGTCCGAGTCGGACTCTGTTCTCCTTGCACGATCCGCCACATGCGATGGGGACCTTCGGCCGAGCGGCCTTGGTGGCGAAGTATTCCGTGAAGACGTGCGCCACTCGTTAAAGGAGCCATGGACCGTGGTGGCAATGAGGTGTACCACCGGTGGGCGAGGTCGTCTAGTGTCGGAGGAACATTCGACAACGGGTCGCGTCCGATGCCCCACACCCGGTCATGTAGATGTTGAACTTGTGCAGGTGTGCTTGGGTCCGATCGCCCCTGGTACACGGGCGTCTTAGGAGGGGCGATCGTGTGCCGCACCGGCGAGCTCGATGTCGATCGCGAGCGGCTCGCTCGGCGGGCGATCGTCTGGCGGCGCCGCCGGATTGCAGGAGCGCCTTCATGTCGTCGATCGACGTTGCATTGCGGCGATCGCCGCGCTCGGCCGCTATGGATCGGCTTTGGGAGCGGGGCCGAGGCGATCGTGTACCGACCTCCGACCCCACCGCGCCGACCTCGGGAATCGGTGAGCGGGAGCCGTGCGGCCGGATCGTCTTGTGGGAGCCGGGTAGGCCGAGCTCCTCGTGACGGACACCAACTCCGCTGCCTCGTAGCCGGGCCGGATCGCCGCCAGTGTCGGTCGCCGCCTGTGCGATCGAAGACAGACGCGCCCCGGCTGTCGAGCGCCTCTTGTTGCGGGCGAGAGCCTCCTGGCACTTGTTCGGCCAGTAGTGCCTTAAGCTTCCGCTTGAACTTCCGGCGAGAGACCGGGGGGGCGGTAGCTGGAGGCGCGTCGAGTGCACTCTGTCGCTCCTGAAGGACGGCCAGGGCCCCTTCGATCTGTTCCTTGGTTCGGAACCGATCGAGCGAGAGGCTCGGGCCGCCTTCCCGGGACGTGGTCGAGCGTCTCTGACCGCGGCGGCTGCCTTCCGCCATCGGCTGCGGCTCGGACTGGGACGGAACAGGTCCGCCGGCTGTCGGCCGGCTTTCTTCGACGCGGAGGCGGAAGACATGTTTTCTGAAGGATTTCTTTTGAAGCGCAGTGAGTGTCACTTCAAATATCTGCCCCGAGAACAGTGAGTGTTCTTCGGGACGGTAGGTGTAAAAAATCGAGGGTTGATTGCCCTCCTTCTAGCGCCAATTGTTGTTGCCCAAAATATTTATCCGAAGATTAATACTGCTGGAAGACGGACAACAAACAAATGCGGGAGCACTTCCGAGAGAAAATAAAACGAGATTTGCCGGGTTTGTTAGGCCCGGGCTTGAATGCTCTCGCGAGATGTTATTAATACAAATATTCGTGGATACAAGTATTAATGAGAGAAATCTAAATACAATGAGTGTAAAAAGACTCTGTTAATCCGGCTCTTCGTCCCGCCGATAATCTGCTCGAGGAGAAAAGGCCGGGAGAAGTAAGACCGAAAGAAAGCTGTTGCCAAGAGTTGGATGTTTCCCAAGTGCACGTATTGTTTCTGTATTGAGTGCTTGAATCGTGAGATTGCCCAGCCCAAATGCAAGTGCAGGCTGCCTTGCTTATATAGGGACAGCCGAGTCTTGTTCTCTAGTGGCCGATCGCCTGCCGGCTATTAGAATAATCTGCCGATCGCCTGCCGGCCAATACTTTAATGGGGCGACCTCCTGGGCTGTCAGGCTAAAGTCCAAGGAAGATGCTGGCTGTCCGAATAAAGTCCATTGCAGTGGCTGGCGCCAGCTGGGCGGTCCAATAAGGAGCCATCACGTGTCCGGAGTCAGTCAACATGTGGCCCTACTGACAAGCTTTCGGCACGTCGGCCGGTGGAGGGAATCGCCAGACAGGTCAATGGCCCGGATTCGCGGATCTTGTCCCGGCCTTCGCACATGGTGCCAGTCTTGAGGCTCGGCCTTTGCCGACTTGGATGGCCATCGGTGGTGATCGACATGAGGTGGTCGTCCCTGGATGGTCTTCGGAGGTCGTCATCGGCCAGTGGATGGAGGTCGCCAAGGGTCGGTCGCCAAGGGTAGGTCGTCAGGGGCCGAGAGACGGTCGATCGCCAAGGGTCGGTCGCCGAGTACTGAGAGGCGATCGCCTTGATGTCGATCGCTCGGCACCGGGATTCGCCCTGGGCCCTTCGGTTGGCCAGACTAGCATGTCCACTGGGCTAAGGCTCGGTCGCCTGGTCGCCGATCGGCAGGCTTGCCTTGGTCGCTCGGCAGTGACTCGGTCGCTCGGCCTGTAAGTCGTTCGCTCGGCCTCGGAGGCGATCGCCGGTCGGAAGGTGTTAAATCTTGACACAACAAAGAGCATGGGTACTACGTGCCCCCGTACTAAGAAGACATGTCAGCTCCGAAACTTAAAACAGCAGGAGTTGGAAATGAAAAGCAATTAAAATGAAAAACAATCAAAGTCACGATTGTTGGAAACAGCAACGACTAGAACACAGCACAAAATCTTCATTCGCCTATGATAGGCTCTTCAGCAGAAGACATAAGGTTTCGGGACATTTTCCGGCCACTCGCTCTGCTCACCGACAGAGTAACATTCTTTGCCAATTCAGAAATTATCTCACAATGTTTCTCCCGATGGCCTTCACACCCGCACCGATGACAAGTTAAGAGTGGGGAGGGACAGTTTACACGGATGTGTCCCGTACGGTTGCAGTTGAAGCACACTCTCTTCTTACCGGGAGTCACCGATGCTGGTTGGGGATTCCCAATGCTCATTCTCGACCGCAAAGTCGACGCATTCGAACGACGTGGGGGTTTGAGAATCTTAGTCTCGTCACCGCCCAAAAATTTTCCAGATGTCCTCGGTCTCGTTTCTCCGCTCGTTGGCTCGGTCACCGAGGAGGTTTCATAGGTTATCGTCTGATCTTGATATTCCTTCACCATAACATGAATCGTTGTCGTACGAACCACCTCACCACTTCCGCTTCCTATATTACGTCTACATCCACCAGGGCTCGTCATGCTAATGCAGATAGTACCGTTTATTGTTATCACATAGTCGGTTGTACGGTATACCACAATTATCAACATAAGGTTTAATTAGCATCCTTAGAATAACGGTAATATCGTAAAGCACGAAATTTTTCTGAAATCAACTTCCAATCCTTCGTCTAGGATGATCATTATGCGTATGCTTTTAATGAAAAAAAATTTTAAAACAAAAGCCAAGTCACGTTGTGCTCAAAACTTGTAAATACTGTCCTTTGTTGGAAGAGGAAGTTTATACAATGACTCTAAAAAAAATTTTATTTTCGAGTAATGCCTACAAGAAAATTGAAAATCAAATTATAACTAGTTTGAAATATTTCAAAAATGTTGAGTCCCAAATGCCACAATTTTGAAAATCTTTCTTCTTCTACCAAAATATTTATTCGAAATAATTTTCACCAAAATATGTGACCATTCGACACGACTACATTAAATCATGAGGTTCACAATGTTAGGAAAATTTCGAAACACTACTTTGAAATGTTCGTAATTCGGCCTAAATATTACTCACGGGATTCTGCGCCGAAACATATCAGGCTAAAAACCATTTAAAAATCATTTCAAAATATGTCAAAAAGCCGATGACGGTAGCATTTTCCAAAACTTACAAAATCATTTGTAAAATATTAAATACCGTCATAAAAATACCGTTAAATGTGCAAGACTAAAATGCCAAAATGTCAAGAGTCATTTCAAAGTACTCACGCAGCGGATAAAATTAACACTCAAAGATTTATCCTACTGAAATGCAGAAATCAATAAATATGTTCGATTACCGAAGTATACTACATAACCATTCTCACTCGAACCGTATACGCAGGTAATATCGTAAAACAATATAATCTCTAACAAGTTCAAACCCTAGGTTCACATTAAGCACAATATAATCAAATACGTATATAAGGGGACTTACGATTCGGGAGGCTTACCATCACGGATTGCTTGAAGATGATGTTGGAACCACGATACTAATCACAACTCTGACGCGCGCGACTTACACAAGACATGGACTTGACCCAACGGCCTAGGTTTTTCGCAAACCTAAGCTCCGATACCATATTTGTAACACCCCCAGAATACATCCGGAAATGTTACACGCCGTAGGCCCTTCTTACAAGGATCTACAAGGCTGAACTCTACTATACTACAAAATGGTTGACCGACCGGGGTCAATCTAAATACAACGCAGACCGACAAGGTCATTAAACAATTCAGAAACAAATGAACTTTACATCTCAATGACAAAAATAAACTTGAACACAGAAAAGAACGACAACTCAATTTAATAAATGAAAACTACACCCATGCAAGGGTGAATACTCGATCGACAGAGAATTACCGACCAAACGAAACAAAAGAAAAGACTCTGACTCTAGTGTGATTAGTATCATTGTCCTCCATCTCCTTCCCAGCTAATCCGGTGACTGCTCCCGAGCTGCCAAAACCTGAGCGCATAACAGGCACCCACCCCTCGAAAACTCGGGGGTTAGCAAACTGGAATTTTGCTAGTGCAAGTACATAAGATACAAGATATACGAATAATAACAACACAAAGCTCAATAGTCGTGAAACCTTAACACAACCACACATTTAAATGGTCAACACAGAATAGCATTACATACACAAGGTGAGAGATAATCACATTGTCATATTCTCCTTACAGAACATAACACCAATGAAACTTTAAACGAGCCCAAGGAGTCAGAAAAATCCCTTTTTATAAAAGGAAAAGTATTTTGATAAGAAAGTTCAAAAACATTAATATTGACTCAGGCCATCTTGGGGTTTTGAAAATCAAATGGAAATACTTTAGAAAATACTTCAAAAGCTCTCGGGTCCTTGACCCAACATGTGGAAAACAATTTGCAAGAAAACCATTACAACATTATTTGGGGTCCTCGACCTAAATGGTAAAGCACTATCACAAGCGAATCATTACAACATCTCATGGGGTTCTCGGCCCAATCCAAATGATATCATCACGAGATCAAATCTCAACATCTCACGGGGTTCTCGACCCAATACACAGAATAATCAACACAATACAATCAAAGGCACAGCCTCTCAATCGACAAAACCTGCTCAAGACCCCTGATTAATTAACCCTCGGAGATCTCGTCAAATATCCTTGGTTAATTAACCCTGATACCAACATTTAAAACAAGTTGCAAAGATTTAAATTTCGAAAATCATTTGGTAACGGGGTCTTAGCTATCACTCAAATATCCGTTACCAATAAGCCTGCCAGGCGCCTCCCTTGCACACGTGTGTACCGGCGCTCATTCCACTATATTGGCCGCCCATTGCACATGTCACCGCGTCGGCATTCACTCCCACAGGAGCTGCCCCTTGCTCGCGCATTAAGTAACACCGGTGTTCACCAATCATATGGAGCCGCTCATTGCAGCGTACATCAGGCCGGAGTGCACGCCCCGCCCTCAGAGGTACCCGGATATAACGTCTCTCATAACAAGTATTCACATTATTACAAACACCAAACACACAGTCAACCGTTGCAACAATTATCAAATGAGTTCCTCAATTCACATAATCTATTCGCCAATACGCAACTACGCAAAATAAACAATAACTCGCACGTTATTCATCAAGACTTAGCACATTAGGCCTTCAACACTATCAATCAATACTACATAAATATCCTTATATCGTAACTCAACCGAAAATACAAACATTACCATATTACCTCTATAAACATCATTCGTACTTTAGTCTAAGTTGAGTACGTCGACTAATATTGGTATGAATCACCCAACATTTATCTCCATATGTATATTTATATACATATAAATATATCTATACATATATCCACGCATATCTATATATATATATAACGTAAATGCAGATATTCATAACATGATTCATATACTTCAGCAACAATGATTTCACGTAATTATAATTCGTATATCAAGGTACTTGCCTTGGTAATCTCTCGCGAATACTCCGGAAATACAGTTGATTGGAACAATCCTGAACCCCAACAGAAACGATGATCGGAAAGGCTCAACACTGGATTATCGTAAGAAATTCGTCATAACAAGATGGTTTATTAATCTCAGAAAACTTACCTTACTTGATCATCATAACAAGAATCGAACTATAATGTTCTTAACTCGGGTAACTAAAGCATGAACATTCCAACTTCCAAAAACATGATGTTCGGATAAAAATCGTTTATGGAGCTTAATAATCCCGATGGTATGCTCATAACATCCTTAAGAACACGAATTCAAGGTTGAGGTAGCATTAACATACCTTAATATGAAAGAAACGCAGAGACAAGAGGTAACATCCAACTCCGATTGCTTGAATATCAATCCAAGATGTTTCGTAACTTAAATGACCGAGTTAATGTGATCTATAGGTGTTTTAGAGGGCTGGAGACTCTCTAGAAATGAAGGAAAATGAAGTACAAGTGAAAGGGACGAAGTGAAATGAAATGGGGTGTTGTCCATATATATAATATCTTGAGCTTTACGTACGTTAGCCTTAGCCATTTACGTACGTAATCGACTTAGCGCACGCTACCATTCGATCTTAGCGTACGCTATCGTTCACTGATAGCTTACTGTCTCATTCTGTACTAGCTTACGTACGTTACTCCCTATGCATTACGTACGTAAGCTACACACATTAGCGTACGCTAGTTACAAACCTTAGCGTACGTTAACACCCGTTGACCCCAAAACTGTCCAGGTTCATCCACGGGAATCTTTCCGAGCCCCACCACCAACCGTCTATGTGCTAGCCAGTCTGTTCTATTATTGACCTGCTTACGTACACTACGTCTAGCTCGTAGCGTACGCGATCTCCATTTCGTAATGTACGTTACGCTTACCGATTAGCGTGTGTTACGACGTAGTTGCATGCGAAGTATTAAAAGTTGATATTATCATGCATGAGGATATGAATACAGAAACGATCGTACTTCGATTATCGATAACACCAATTCAGGTAATACAGGGTTCAACTACGGATGAAAATACCCAACAATTTATCCGAATATTACATTAAAAAAAATAGTGTTTTGAAAACTTACAATACAAAATGCTTCAATCCCATATTTCCAAGCTCACAATCGACTTAGGGGAGCTAAAACTCCATCTCTCAGTGTTTGGAGGCGAAGAACGAAGTGAAATAATGAAGAGAAATGAAAGACGGACATTCACTTATAAAACATTCCAGTTCGTTACGTACGTAACATGCCCATGTTAACGTACGTAACAACCATTTACGTACGCTATCTGACTTTGGTAGCGTACGTAATGACAGTCCAGAGTAAACTGACTCATTTCGTTCAATGCCTTACGTACGTAACTCTTGCTCCGTAACGTACATAATACATACGTTGACTTGCTACAGTAACATACTCTTTAACGTACGTAATAATCCGTCCTTAGCGTACATAATGGTCGGGGTTGAATCCTTTGTACACATACGCTGCCAACACCGGGTCCCACCTGCCGACAATGACTCGGTCCTGTCCGATTCCTCTTGTTACGTACGTAATACCTTGTCCATAACATACGTAACACTAGAAACTTAGCGTACGTTATCTCAAAATCTTAACGTACGTTAAGGGCTCTATACTTAGCCATTTCTAACTGTTCCTGCCTGTCTCAACATAGCGAAAACACATACACACATACTGAATACATATACTAAATCCATTAATATTATCATACGAAAACCCGACACACAATGTCTTCCAATACCACTGTCAACCGAGTGCGGTAATAATACCAATACAGATGTCTTAGTCCTTCATTTATTTTATCCATACTGTCAGATTCCACGCTGTACAATATAACTCGGATAAAATAATATTAAACCACAGTAGTAGAAATTCCAGATATTACATACTACACCACTTAAAATAAGTTTCGTCCTTGAAACTTGCAATTCGTTATAGAAAACAAACAAACCGTTCAACCAAAATATTCTGAAACCATCACAACAACAATCAATCATCATCATTAACGAATAATCAAAATAGTATACTTACAAATGCGCAAAGTCGACGATCTCCTGAGATACTAGCAAGTGACTTCACTATAAAGCCTCAACGCACTTACAATCACAATTTCATGAGTCTCAACAAAATATATCATCTTCGGATGAAATAATCTATCCGTGTCAAATCCTGTCTGCCTGATTACATAATCGAGTCCCAATCCTGATACAACTCAATAATACACGATACATCTGTGAAACAACTGTCCAACACAATGGCAATGAATCCCGAAACATCGACACAAAATCTGAACGTTCAGATGATCACCAGCAATGATCAACCAATAAATTAACCGAGAATATCATCGACATGATAAACTCCAATATGACCATCCAGAGGTCAAAACACAATCGAGAATATCATACACATGATAAACTCCAATATAACCAACGAACGATCAACGATAATCAAGAATACCCTCACACGGTAAACTCTAACACGATCAACACAGAACCACAGAAATAGATATACGAACGAATAAAGTTCTCGAGACGACACACCAATCTCATACAGTGGATTTCAATAAACATACCCGACTGGTGAACCTCCTCGGCATACGGACAACCAATCACAAACCGACAAACATATCCAATCATACATGGAGTGGGAACGACCACTCAATATCCAAAACAACCAGCATGGGGTCATCATCCCCAAATCCACACTTATAAAGAAATCATTCAAAAATCATTATGGTAAAATCGCGCTACTACCATACCAATGGAATCACATAGCACATATGTCCCGGTTTCACAAAATCCAAAGTTCCAAAATACATCTTGTGCATGAATCTACAACACGCAACATATTTTTCTTATCCGATAAATCTATCGATCATCCCTGGATAACCAAACTACCATACTAAAGTCCGAATCTCTTTTCCTTGTACCATCGATATGATATCCAGCTTATGAGTCACACTCACAACTTCACCATGATATGCACCATGCACTAAATGCGTATGTATATCAGTCACATTTTCAAAACCAGTTTGAAATCATATAGTCTTGTCAAGAAGACAAATTTTCGAAAGTTCTTTCAAAAATTTCAAAATTCAAAATATAAATTTTCGTAAGACCACGAAATCAAATTTTGAAAAATTAAATCGGCTCGCTGGTGCCAAGTATTCGATAACAGTTTCCTTCGAATCCACACGATTTCGAAGTTTTAAAATGAAAACTATGCAAATGATTGACCACATGCATACTCTTGTATACCAATTCGGTTCGTCACCAATATTCACTGATATTCCATCGAAAACCACACAATAGAGTTCCAAAATCTCAATATATAAACTCCGACTAAAAACTCCTTTTTCCACATATGACTCGCAACATCAATCATTAACCCATCCTGGATCACCTCAAATATGCTATGACAAAACATTGAATGACCAACAACTCAAACACAGCGAAGGACTTCCCGAGAGGTTTTATTTGAATATGTAAACCAAAACCCCGAAAGGTAGTAATAAAATGCACAAACGATTGGTAAAGTGTTTTAAAAATCTCGGGAGTTTTAGAAAACAAAAAAGCTTTCTTTTGAAACATTTGGGTCTCAGCCCGTATCTTGCTCCGCATTACAAGAAGTTTAAAAAGTAAAAAACCCTTTTCGGACTCCAAGTCCTGAGTTATAAAACTATTTCGAAATCGATTAGGTCTCGGCCCAAAATCATTTTCAAATGCTCAAAACAGTTCATATATCATAAAATGAATTAACAAGACTACATGTTCTTCTCAACAATCCACAGCATTTCTCCCAAATGCACAACTCTGTTCCGAAATATAACCGACATATTGATTTCCAAAATCATAACTTCTCAAGATCATCAATCATGTCCCAACCCTGTCACGTTATACTGTAATGCATAATATTCTGCTGAATCTCAAAGAATATCAACTTAGAACGACACTAAATCTCAATGCAATTCAAAAATCCATTTACTTACAGATCGTGAAGCCGAAGATCCCCCGTGATACTGGCACATGTCTCAACTCTAGAAAATACTCGACACAGATATTTTCAAGACACATTTTGCAAACTCAGTTCAACTCGAGAACACAATACATCTCTATCCGAAGAAGCACGTTAATACTATTTGGAAAAGTTTATAATAAGCCCAGTACTACACTAGCAAATCACATAACGCACAAGCCCGAGTGAACAACAAAACCCAGAGCTCAAACACTTGTCAACCGACAACTCGAATGACACAACAAAAGCACGACCCAACTCGACCCGACTGCCTAGATTTTCTCAACCTAAGCTCCGATAACATATTCTGTAACACCCTCAGATCCGACCGGGAATATTACAGCGCCGTGGGCCTTGAGATGGAACCCACAAGGCTGAAGGAAATTTTTAAAAACATTTACAAACGTCCAAGAGGCTAACGAAGGTACTGTCTTTTAAAAAAAACATTCAAGGATTTAATAAAATTTGTTTATCAAAACCATCGTAAAATCTCATTTGAAATCACAAGGCCCGAAATGCAAAAAGTCAACGGTTTAAAACATACGTTAAGCTATCGCTTACATGTACCGAAAAATAGTTTAGAAAACGGTTGCCAAGTAACCAAAGTTACCAGATACCAAAATGCCATTTAAAAAATACTCACGCAGCGGAAAAGACAAACAATTAAAAAATACTCTAGCAGCGGAATACAACAACTGATCAGGAAACTCAATACACAATTACATGACCTAGCCAGTATCCTCCGGGAAGCTCATCTCTCCACGACCGCTACAAGCTTGATAATCCAAGAACCTAAAAAGAAAGCCCACGACGGGGTCAGCCATAATATCCAACAATGATAACCATCACATCTCGTCAATAATTACATACCAATGAATATACTAAGTAAGAATACTACCAATGTAATATTGCCGTCGTAACTTTACGAAAATCCATGATTCGTATCCTTAACAACACATTAAGATAATGCCGAAATATCTGTACAGTATCTCAATAATACCCAAGGTTCTCAAAACATTATCAGAACTCGCGATATAGAGATTATACCAACTCTGGCCAATTCAATCCATCGGATAACGTCGACAATTCAAATACGATAGTCGATTGTCCATCAAAGACAAGTACCAAAGGAAATACGGAACATACCTCAAGATATGAAATACCATGACAATCACGTCAGTCTAATCCGAGATCAGATTAACGCAACATACGGACATGGTCCTAATACAAGACCTACAAATGCATACTCATATGACAACGTCAATATGATCACAACAATAACGACAATGTATACTTATGGCAAAACCATAATATACATATGCACAACAACAATACATGGTAATCCAACGATCCAGCGCACACAACTATAGATTCCCATCTTGATCCTATCGGACCAACGCATGGTGGCATTACCTATCCAGCGATCCAGCACACACAGCTATAGATTCCCATCTTGATCCCGTTGGACCAACGCATGGTGGACATATGACAACAATGCACAATTGCACAAAACAACAGTACACAATGCACGACAACAACAATGCACAAATGCATGACAACAATGATAGACGAATGTATCACAACATGATCAACACAAAATGACCAAAAATGATTAGAGTACTTGTCCCGAGTCCTTCGAGAGCAATCTCGATGTCCAAACCATCATGAACAATTATCCTCAATACTCGACGGTACAAAATCCACGGATGGTAAATAATTCACGTCTTCGTCTATACCACAATGTATCCTCGATACCAAGTACACCAACAATAAATGTAAATCATATACCTTATGATTTAATTCCCAAAACTCGAATACAACCTATAATCCCAAATCTCCTGTGATTATGATTATAAACATTGCTATACGAATTATAAACGAATGAAACTGAAACCATTCATTAAATATTATAGACTGAGCAAGTAATAACTTACCTCGATACTGATTACGACGATGATGAAGCCGCTACCAATACCATTGCCTTCGTCTACGAGCTCCTCGGCCCCGACCAATGCAATTCACGAACATACTCGAACACGACCGTAACATACGGTTATAATCACCGATCAATAATCTCAACCTATTGAAGTAATCAAATAGCAACGATTTGATAACAATCAATAATCGACATAGCCAACTAATCAAACTCAACGGGTCAACGATACCTCGATCATATATAAAACCAAATAGTATATCAAACCATTACGAATTCATATCCACCATATGAACCGATATCCGATAATTACTAATCAATATAACTGATCGACAAACTCAACGATTTCAAAATATCTCGATTAAACATAAGTCCGAACAATCCAACTCAATAATTACGAATTCATAACCAAAATACGATTGCGGATACGAATGTAAAGGAAATCATATTCGATGATCAATCACAATCTTTTCGGATTCCAAATTGATATCATGATTCGTATTTCATCAAGAACATACGAATTCTACCACTACAATCAATGAACATTCGATCTTCATATCTAAATATACCGATAATTCAACCTACGATCATCTTGCTATGTTAAATTCATCAAGAAGATCAAAAAGAAAACTAAGTGATTCGAAATAATGTTCATAGCCATCAAAACAACCTAATTTGATTTATTTAACATCTAAACAATCCTCATTCATAATTTAAGGTGTATATTATCATATCCTCCAATATATGATCCTCCTCACATCAAGAATAGAAACAATTCTACCAAGAACACTATGATTCTATAATCATAACCAACATAATCAAGACATAAACCATCATATCCTTCAACATATAGTTCATATAACCTCAAGAACCATAACAACAACATCATAATCATCTTCATACGAATCATTCATCAGCAACAACATCAAAATCCGGATTGAAAGAGAGTATTATCTAACATACCTCTTAGAATATGTAATACACAAGCAAATACTTGAAGAATCATCAATATCCTCGTATCCAAGCTTCAGTCCCATATTTCCAAGCTCACAATCGACTTAGGAGAGCTAAAACTCCCTCTCTCAGTGTTTGGAGACAAAGAACAAAGTGAAATAATGAAGAGAAATGAAAGACGGGCATTCACTTATAAAACATTCTAGTTTGTTACGTACGTAACATGCCCATGTTAACGTACGTAACAACCATTTACGTACGCTATCTGACTTTGGTAGTGTACGTAACGACAGTCCAGAGTTAACTGACTCATTTCATTTAATGCCTTACGTACGTAACTCTTGCTCCGTAACGTATGTAATACGTACATTGACTTGCTACAGTAACATACTCTTTAACGTATGCAATGATCCATCCTTAGCGTACGTAATGGTCGGGGTTGACTCGCTTGTCCACATCCGCTGCCGACACCGGGTTCCACCTGCCGACAATGACTCGGTCCTGTCTGATTCCTCTTGTTACGTACGTAATACCTTATCCATAACGTACTTAACACTAGCAACTTAGCGTACGTTATTTCAAAATCTTAACGTACGTTAGGGCTCTATACTTAGCCATTTCTAATCGTTCATGCCTGTCTCGACATACCGAAAACACATACAAACATACTGAATACATATAATGAATTTAATAATATTCTCATACGACAAGGCCGACACACAATGTCTTCCAATACCACTGTCAACCGAGTGCGGTAATAATACCAATACAGATGTCTTAGTCCTTCATTTATTTTATCCATACTATACAGATTCCACACTGTACAACATAACTCGGATAAAATAATATTAAACCACAGTAGTAGAAATTCCGGATATTACATTCACCAACCGCCATCCCTCGCTGTCTGAAAAAGAAACTCGAAGTCACTGGTGTTGATGTCCTATCGTCGCTATTGTACGAATCGAAGCGTTCACCGCCAGTTGAATGGTAGTTGACCTGTGAACCGAGTCGACTGGCGTGAGAAGATGCCATCTGCCACTGTTCGGAGTTATGGGCGACCTCTGTCAAGATATAGCGATGCTGTTTCGCGAAAGCCTCCTTCTCCGAGAAACTGGATTTCGGCGGCCGCGCTCCTCCTCTCGAATGGCATGGTATCGACTGGGTGGGTGTGATTTTGTGCAGAGTGGAGAGGGAGAGATATATTAGGGAGGGCATCCGATTCCCATGTGAAGAAGAAGAAAATAAAAAGAAGGAGAAGAGAGAAATGGAGAGAGAGAGAGAGAGGGAGTCGATCGGGGTAGATAAGAACAGAGAAAAGAGAGATAGTGGGCGGCGTGATAATTTAGGGCTGGGTCATTTATTTTGGGCCTATCCTTGGGGCCATCTTGATTAATGGGCAGACTCAATTAAATTGAGATTTGGATTAAGTCTCATTTGGTTTAACAGGTTAAGGATTATTAATTAGATTTATTTGGAGCATTGGTTGAGATTATTGGTCATTGGTCCAGATCGTTCAATTGATCCATTAATTTTCTTGAGTAACATATGTATTCATATTGACCCGATTGAAGGTAATCTATATTATTAAATTATTATGTAGTGATAATTAATCGAGTTATTGAAATCAAGTAAATTAATGATAATATTTTGATTAATTAATCGTGTATTAGGGTATGATTATTTGACGTACTTTGGGGACCATTGAGTTCGTGAGCTATCCCGCGATCGGGAATTTCGTTCGTTGGACATAAGGTTGTTCGTTTGATTAATTGTTGTTGTTTATTCGATCATCATTCGTTCATTTTGTGGAGGACGACTTGATCGTGCAGGAGCATCTTACGTCTTTGGTATTGAGGCAAGTGAATTCTTGCCTGGTTATGATGATAATATGTCTTATATATGTTATATATATTTACGTTCATTTATGCTTTGTGAATTTCGATTCATGATGATGTTATTATTGATCTTGTCGATCATCCATTGATGAACATTGGTTCCGAGTCTTATTTATACCCTCATTGCATTTCGGTGAGTTGATTTGATCTTCGTTGGATTCGTATTTCCTTCGTTGAGTCGTTTGGTCCCTTGTTGGGAATTGTTAAGTCATTATTGAATTTCGATGTCACTTTTGTTATCTCGTGGCACTCCGGGTCACACTGGCGTTCCGGTTGGTATGTGTAGGATTTTCATGTCGGGCACATATAAGGTCGTGTGCTGGTAGTTGACCTTACATTGGACTGTGCACACGATACGGTTACTTCGTGAGACTAATTAGGTACAATACCGCACGTGTATTCGATCGGTACCCATTGGTGGCTTGTGCATGGACACATTTCCATCCCGGGAGTAGTGTGGCGCCATTCTTTGAGCCGTAACGGTTAGTTGATTCATACAGCATGTTTAATTGCGTATGTTTTCAACAGGATTGGGTTATAATCTGGCCGATTCACATTTGATCACATGTGTTCGACGATTTGAGATTATGATCGAACTTGTGGTTTATACAGCATGTATGATTGCGTATATTCCGGTTTTGGATGATGATTTGTTAATTCACATAGCATGTGTGATTATGTATATTCGACATATTGAGATTTATTATCTGTGTAACTGACCCTGTGGTTTTGGACGAAATATGTTGTTTTATCATATTTTAGGTCGCGGGAAGGCTAAGGCACAGGAAAGTCAAGGTGACGACGAAGAGTCTCAAGGATACTAGTCAAGGGCTCGAGTCTTCTTGTTTCCGGATGTATTTTTTTTTAATTCCGCTGCATTTTTATTCTCTGTATTTGTATTGTATAGGTATATCTATCTTCATATAGAGTATACCTGCATTATATTGATCCTGGTCTGTTTGGCGTATGTTAGCCAGAATCTGTATAAACTCCTCATCGGAGTAATTGGTAAACATAATGTAGTTTGGTACTGCAGTTATGTTACGTCAATTATTGTACTATGTTTCGCCTGGTGGGTCCCAGATAGGGATTCACGACACTGTAATGACCGCCTGGTTTGGGGTTTTACATTTTTGCCAAAATTCAGTCGGTTCTCAGAATCAATTTGTACAAGATTGATATTTAGCTTTTCTCTATTCAAATAGAATAAAGTAGTGAGTGAAAAATATCAATTCCTTGTTGATTCTTTTAAAGGATTTTATTATTTTAATTATTTGCTTTTTTGAGTTTGTTATTATTATTACTAATAATTACGATAATTATTTTAATTATTACTTGTAGAATGTAACCATTTTCAAATGAATAAACCTACTATTTTCTGATTTTTTTAATAAATTTTCAGATTTTTAATTATTTATTTTCTAATATTTGCCCTTTTCATTACAGATTTCCCGGTTGGTAACCCCAGTTGGTGACACCAAGCTAGGACTTGCGTTAGGACCCCAGTTGGTGACACCCAGTATTTCCCAGTTCAAATAGGTCTATGTAACACCCCCAAGATATTCGAGGTGTATTACAGCGCCGTGGACCCCCACCTGGGATCCACCAGGCTAACACATAAAAACACCTATCGACTAACCGTCTCGGTTAGCAAGGAAACAATTGTTAACAACAAGAACATAAAACAACACGTCCGGTACAACCGGCATAATAAACATCAACCGACAAATACAGTAACTCCAACGAAGTCCAAACACAATCCGAAAGGAAAAGCCTAAGTACTCGCGAGTACAATCTATAAGTTTACAATTTGAAAAAAAACACCCACATCAAAAGAGACAAGAGGAAGTAACAAGACTCACCGCACATGTCAACAACCTTGGCCGACATCCTCGTACCATCCCAGCCGCCGTCTGGGCCGAACATAACTCGAAATCCATAACAAGAATTTCCCGACAACGGGTCCCCAAAGGGGTTAGCAATTACGCTAGTACAAGTATTCAAGGCAAACCAATCTCTTACACATTTCATAGTACATGCACCGATATCATTTCAAAACCAAAACTAGACATGTCTTTTCCTAAAACATACACCCACAATTAGCCTTGAGAACAGCGGCAGATACATTCTCACTCGAGGCCTCATAGGACCCTACCGAGTTGGCTACAATTACGTAAAAACAAAACCACGCACACGCTATGCCGTGAGAACAGGCGGCAGATACATTCTCACTCGAGGCCTCACAAGGACCCTACCGAGTCAAGAAGCAGACGAAACTCGTGAAATCCATGGCAAAGATAGATTTCCTCCTTGACCCCGTCGGCCAACACAAGGTGAGTTACACACAAGTAATATACATCACCATTTCATGTTAAGCTTAAAGGTTTCCAAAAATACTTGCCTCGAATTATTGACGACGAAGAACTAAGAGAAAGTCACCGACGAACGCTAGGAACCAATGAAACCGAACCTAACGATTCGAAGAATACAATCACAACCGTTTCTAAATGAATACGGAATTGGAATACACCCGAAAACCCGTCTACGATTCATGTATATTTGTATATAAACAACAACGAGGGCGGACCACAACCAAACCCTCTCGATTCCGTAAAAATCACGAAATATACCATGAATCCGTAGGGAAACTAAGAATACCAACAAGATTAATCATATTCATCAAGAATCCATCAACAAAACGGAAAGAATCGGACAAAAACCCCAAAATCCCCAATTATCCAAAAGGGAGGGTTTCAAGAAATAATACCTTTGGAGATTCAAGTACTAAGATCCGTAGAACACGCGTTGGATTGATCGTCCGGGCTTCACTAACGAAGAAAAATGGTGAAAATCAACCCCTCAATGGATAAAGATGAAGAACTCTTCCCCTCTCTCTCACTCTCTCTCGCGATGCAGGTGAAATGAAGGAGAAGACGACCGATCTCGTCTAAAAAGGACGAGATTGTACAATTACCGCTTTGTGCCGCGGCACGTGCCAAAAATTACTCCTGTGTTTCGCATTGTGCCGCGACACGACGCGTGTGCCGCGGCACCGTCTGATTGGGTTTAGGTCGCAGACGACACGAGTGTGCCGCGGCACCGACAGTGTGCCGCGGCACTGCTCGCACCGTGCCGCAAGATGGATGGGTGTGCCGCGGCACGCATGCTTTGTTCGACCAACAATCGAAGGAATTTGTGCCGCGCACGCACATCTTGTGCCGCGCCCACACCCCCTATTGGGTTCCAAAATGATAAAAATGATCCTAAAGAGAATAAAACGATAGGAATCAATATTTGGGAACCAATAACACGAAATGGATCCACGCAACCCCCAAACGGCTGCCCGCACCACAATAACGAGAATACAGCTTCAACAGTTGACAGAAGGACACACCGAAAGGTACGCGAGGGTCACTATGACCGAGAAATATACCAAAAATAAAAATACAAGGGAAAGAAAAGTACCGGATATTACAGACAACAATTACAGATACGGATACCCGTAACTTTGGGCAAATTACAAACGGCCCAAAACGCCTAGAAATCACGATACGTGATCGAATAACCAAACCGAAGATCACAACACGTCCAACAAAGTTAAACGGACTTGCGGGAAACTCAAATGCTAGCTTGACGAGATTCGCAAGAATCGAACCCAAGTGCGGAAAAGTCGCTAAAAAGCACGGAACTCAACAAAACAACACCGAAACAAACTCGGATGACAAAAAAGTGTAGAATTAATCATTCTCAGAATGACGAAACGGTCATGAGCGAGCCGTCAAAACGGACTCCGGCCGAAAAAAAGAAATTTACCAAAAATCGAAAATTGCGGATATTACATTCTACCCTCCTTAAAAGAAGTTTCGTCCCGAAACTTAAACTAAGTAGGGAGAAACAATATCCCCTGCCAGGAAAACTCGACGAGATACACAAAAACCGAAGACTCGCGCCCGATGGCGAAATGCTGCAAGGGACGCAAGGAGACATACGGCGTGAAAATACGCTCTAGGGCGACTAACACAACGTCACCGGTAGAGACATAATAAAATCAACGAGTGACAAGCGTCATCAAATAGACAATACAATCGAGTCGATTATACGAACAATCACAAAACTCAACGAACGAAAATCAATACGATTGACCAACCCAACGGTTCATCAACCAAAACGCGAGTCAACGCTGAATAAATACGGAATTCCACCGCTTAAAGATTGGAAGATCGAAAACGAGACTAATTTCCCAAACTTAAGGGAATTACGAAGGAGCCTGAACGCTCAACAATCACGAACGAGAACAAAAACTGAACAAACAAACGATTGAGACAACAAAAATCGAACGATCATGTCCGAAACACGTAGGATAATAAAATTCAAACAACAACTCCCAAGATGACCTGGTGAGAACAGCAAGACGTGCATTCCCGTAAGATCCACAGGAAAGGGAATAGCGATTGAAAAGTCACAACGACAAACGAGTCGTTCCGAAACAATACCACCCTCGTTCGATCAACAAAAGCAAGGGATAGGGAAAGTTCAGAAATGTTAACGAGCATAAACGAGTTGATAGAGCCGAAAATACAGAAGTTCAAAATCCGATCCAATTTGAATAAAAGAACTATTAGAACCAAAAGATGTTACTTCCGAACAAGATTCACAATAGTCGAACCGAATTCGGAAAAGTCACAGCGATAACCAGATCGACTCAAAACCAGATTACAGCTCGTTCGAATGATGAAACCAAGGTATAGATCAAGTTCAGAAGGTATCAATGAACACGAGCGAATCGATAGACTGGAGAAAGAGAAGATATAGAAGTCAAAATAGTACGGGTATTACTTTTGACCTCGCCCCCGAAACTCACAACAACGGAACCAAGGTAACAATACAATAAGCAACCGACACAATGCGGAACAATCACCGATGCACACAATCATACCAACCCGAGCTCTAACAGCTCGCATATATGCGATAACGCATAAACCGCTACGAGGAGACAACATCTAATACCAATATCACACCCCTCACAGAGGCTACCACGACAACTGTGTGGCGAACGACTCAACGTTCACACCACCAATTCAACAACAACTCGGGGGTTAACACCCTAACGAGAGCACGAACATCACACATATATTCCCGGACCACAAATAGGAATGATAGGTTTTGAAAACGAAAACCATCTTTTGAAAATAACTTGCAAGCACCAGTTGATCTTGAGTATCATATATCAAAAAGTAGTACAAACATCGTCATCGAGACTTTAAAAATATCATCTTGCGTTTGATAAAAAAAATGAAGACACCTTTCGTTAAATTAAAACTTTTCAGCTATATTCGGCCTTCGGGTTTAAGCGAATGCGTTTCTAAATCATTAGAAATATTTCAAAATATTTTGATCCTCAAAGTAGAATAATTTTGAAACATAGCGTGGCACTAGTAGGCATCTTGAGAGCACTGTGAGAAAATAATTTATTTTAAAAGTACGTCTCGAGGTTTATTTTCTAAGATACTCAAGGTTTTTCAGAAGTACAATAGGCCAAAATGCCCAAAATTCGCACGTATCAACATTTACTTAAACACATCATATCACACGCATCAAATCGCTCAAAATCACGACAGTGATATACAATCCTCAGGATATGTTTAACAACATCGTTAAAACAACAATCGGTTTATCAAAACTGGATGGAAAACGATATCAAGAACAAAACTCCAAAAGGTCAACTCTAGGGATTCAAGAAAATACCCAGGTTAGGTGAAGAACAATGGATTAGATGATGTTAAAAATCATCTAGGATACTCCAAAACACCTTTGGATGGAAGAAAAATCAGCCCAGATGTGAAACCGAGTCGCTACGTCTCAAACTCATAGAGGAAGAAGAAGAAATGAAGAAAAATGCAACTTCTAGGCTGGTGTCCAGTATTTATACTGGACACAATTAGCGTGCGCTAATCATTAAGGTTAGCGTGCGCTATCACGGCGCCAAACAAAACTCCAGCCCAAAAATACACTATTAGCGTGCGCTAACCCCAAGTGTTAGCGTGCGCTAACGAGAACTTCGATCCGGTAGCTCCCGGATCGCCTTGAACTACCGTGTAGCGTGCGCTATCCTCCCTTTAGCGTGCTACCAACGCACTCTTGCGCGCTAGCCGCAAAGCGTAGCGTGCGCTAACGACCCACAGAGACAACAGAACATATCAGAAAAATTACATGACGTAAACCTTTCTCACACGGGTTTACCAGGCTAAGCACAATTTCCCATCTCATTTCGAGAATGCTAAAAAGACCAATGACGGTAATATTTTCCAAAGCTCACAAAATCATTTGTCAAACCATCATGAAATATTCAAGGCCAAAATGCCAAAACTTGATTCAAGGAATCGGTTTTAGGAAATAAAACTCAGTTCTCAAAATACCGAAAGCCGTTTGAAAGAACTCACGCAGCGGATAAAATGCGGTATGAAAATACATCGAAGTGATTTACACTCCTCGTATAAACCAAATACGAGAGTCGAATAAACACATATCGTGAAATCAAAATCCACAGAAGGATTCCCTCATTTAGCAACAATCATACAAATAACTCGCGTCACACGAGGCACAACATAAAGAAGGGAGTTTTACAACCATAGGTCGCACATAAGTGACGACCGCCCCTCGATACTAATCACGACCAATGATCTCAAACGACGCGTCGCGATGCGACTAAGTCAGACAAAATCCGATGAGACAAAACTCAACCAACACAACTTGACTCGACAGCCTAGGTTTCCCCAAGCTAATCTGATTTTTAAAATCGTATACTCTAGTCATTCGAAAATAAAACCAATAAGTTAAAAATCGTTTTCAAGACCCTTTCAAACACGACAAGGGCTTAACAGCGGTGACACTTTATAAAATGTCCTAAAACACTTTTATACACGACCTTTAAACACCGACACAAGGTTTTATTTGAAAATACAAGGCTGGCTCGCCCAAATTCATGTCACTTTTCAAAAACCCACAATATGATCAAGTCTCAGAGATTTTCAAGCATGCACGCCGCATGTATTATTATTAATAGAAACACATTGGTTGTAAATAACAATAATGAGCCAAGTACCAACAATTTCCGAACACATGCATATACGGCATTCAAAAATCACCAGTTCAAAAAGCGCAACTCGGAAATACTAATTCCAAGCATATGTCAAACTATCTCTTCAAGTTTAACAGCGTAACCAAAGATCACCGATTTGGACGTACGTCGAAACCAGCTATGTGAGTTTCTCAACAAACTCTGCCATCAATACCTATACCGGAACATATCAATGTTCAAAACTTCTACATCATACTGCACCCTTCGGTGTCCAACTCATCGGCACATTCGGCTCAACATACGTTTAGTATATCGCAATTACCAAACACAGATTCCATCATACAACAAAATACTAGAGAGTCAAGCCCTCACACAATATACCACGGAGCAAAACTCGGATCTTTCGATCACCAACGATCCCACCAATACTAGGAAGTTTAGCGATGGAAGGCTCGCAAAACGACAAACGGTCAAGCCCAGAACGGCGCACATACTCCAGAGAGACAAAGGACGGCGCAATACTAGAATCAAAAGTACACAAACCGGATGGATCGAAAAACAACTCGACGATAAGTATGAGAGAGGAAATCACAGTTCAAGAAGTGGAATTTCAACACGTGAAAACAAGAGAATCGAGTAAGGAAAACTTACGAGCACTAGATGTACTGAGATGCCGGCAGCGGTGTGACAATGTGCAAAACAAAACACAACTAGACCCAAATAACCAACAAGCCTAGGTATCCATAAACCTAGAGCTCTGATACCATTTTCTGTAACACCCCCAAGATATTCGAGGTGTATTACAGCGCCGTGGACCCCCACCTGGGATCCACCAGGCTAACACAAGAAAACACCTCTCGACTAACCGTCTCGGTTAGCAAGGAAACAATTGTTAACAACAAGAACATAAAACAACACGTCCGGTACAACCGGCATAATAAACATCAACCGCCAAATACAGTAACTCCAACAAAGTCCAAACACAATCCGAAAGGAAAAGCCTAAGTACTCGCGAGTACAATCTATAAGTTTACAATTTGGAAAAAAAAACACCCACATCAAAAGAGACAGTAGGAAGTAACAAGACTCAATTGCACATGTCAACAACCTTGGCCGACATCCTCGTACCATCCCGCCCGCTGGCCGAACATAACCCGAAATCCATAACAAGAATTTCCCGACAACGGGTCCCCAAAGGGGTTAGCAATTACGCTAGTACAAGTATTCAAGGCAAACCAATCGCTACACATTTCATAGTACATGCACCGATATCATTTCAAAAACCAAAACTAGACATGTCTTTCCTAAAACATACATACCCACAATTAGCCTTGAGAACAGGGGCAAGATACATTCTCACTCGAGGCCTCATAGGGACCCTACCGAGTTGGCTACAATTACGTAAAAACAAAACCACGCACACGCTATGCCGTGAGAACAGGCGGCAGATACATTCTCACTCGAGGCCTCACAAGGACCCTACCGAGTTGGCTAGCAGTGCGAAACTCGTGAAATCCAGGCGGCAAAGATAGATTTCCCTCCTTGACCCCGTCGGGCCAACACAAGGTGAGTTACACACAAGTAATATACATCACCATTTCATGTTAAGCTTAAAGGTTTCCAAAAAAATACTTGCCTCGAATTATTGACGACGCGAAGAACGGAAGGGAAAGTCACCGACGAACGCTAGGAACCAATGAAACTGAACCTAACGATTCGAAGAATACAATCACAACCGTTTCTAAATGAATACGGAATTGGAATACACCCGGAAACCCGCCTACGATTCATGTATATTCGTATATAAACAACAACGAGGGCGGACCACAACCAAACCCTCTCGATTCCGTAAAAATCACGAAATATACCATGAATCCGTAGGGAAACTAAGAATACCAACAAGATTAATCATATTCATCAAGAATCCATCAACAAAATGGAAAGAATCGGACAAAACCCCCAAAATCCCCAATTATCCAAAAGGGAGGGTTTCAAGAAATAATACCTTTGGAGATTCAAGTACTAAGATCCGTAGAACACGCGTTGGATTGATCGTCCGGGCTTCACTACCGAAGAAAAATGGTGAAAATCAACCCCTCAATGGATAAAGATGAAGAACTCTTCCCCTCTCTCTCACTCTCTCTCGCAATGCAGGTGAAATGAAGGAGAAGACGACCGATCTCGTCTAAAAAGGACGAGATTGTACAATTACCGCTTTGTGTGCCGCGGCACAGCCGAAGTGTGCCGCGGCACGAGCCAAAATTACTCCTGTGTTTCGCATTGTGCCGCGACATACCGCAGCCGCGGCACCGTCTGATTGGGTTTAGGTTGCAGACGACACACGAGTGTGCCGCGGCATCGCTCGCACCGTGCCGCGGCACGGATGGGTGTGCCGCGGCACAGTCTGATTTGTTCGACCAACAATCAAGGAATTTGTGTGTGCCGCGCACGCACATCTTGTGCCGCTGCCCACACCCCCTATTGGGTTCCAAAATGATAAAAATGATCCTAAAGAGAATAAAACGATAGGAATCAATATTTGGGAACCAATAACACGAAATGGATCCACTAGAACCCAAACGGCTTCCGCACCACAATAACGAGAATACGCTCAACAGGTTGACAGAAGGACACACTGAAAGGTACGCGAGGGTCACTATGACCGAGAAATATACCAAAAATAAAAATACAAGGGAAAGAAAAGTACCGGATATTACAGAGACAACAATTACAGATACGGATACCCGTAACTTTGGGCAAATTACAAAACGGCCCAAAATGCCCGGAAATCACGATACGTGATCGAATAACCAAACCGAAGATCACAACACGTCCAACAAAGTTAAACGGACTTGCGGGAAACTCAAACAGTTAGCTTTGACGAGATTCGCAAGAATCGAACTCAAGTGCGGAAAAGTCGCTAAAAAGCACGGAACTCAACAAAACAACACCGAAACGAACTCGGATGACAAAAAAGTGTAGAATTAATCATTCTCAGAATGACGAAACGGTCATGAGCGAGCCGTCAAAACGGACTCCGGCCGAAAAAAAGAAATTTACCGAAAATCGAAAATTGCGGATATTACAGTCTACACCAGGGGTCGGCGCTAAGCCCTCTTCTCTTCACTCTAATCCTTGACGTCATTTCGCGAGGGATACAGGATGGCATCCCGTGGTGCATGCTTTTTGCTGACGACATTGTGTTAGTGGCGGAGTCGAGGAGGGAGGTGAATGCGAAGTTGGAGCTTTGGAGGTCTAAGTTAGAATCCCAGGGCTTGCGTGTGAGCCGGTCTAAGACCGAGTATCTCTGGTGTAACTTTAGTGGTGAGGCCAACGAGGAAGATGTAGAGGTTATGATTGCGGATCAGATCGTACCCCGTACGGATAAGTTTAAGTATTTGGGCTCCATCATTCATAAGGAAGGTGAGTGTGCAGATGATGTCACTCATCATATCAAGGCGGGGTGGCTAAGGTGGAAAGCAGCGGCGGGGATCCTGTGGGATAAGAAAGTCCCTCTTAAGTTGAAGGGTAAATTCTATAGAGCGGCAATCAGACCTGCAATGTTGTATGGCTCCGAATGTTGGCCGATGAATAAGTCGCTTGAGAGAAAGTTGGAAGCGGCCGAAATAAGAATGTTACATTGGTCGTGGGGTCGCACAATGTTGGATAGAATCCCGAATGGGGTTTTCAGGAACGAGCTTGAGGTGGGGCCCATTTCAGCGAAAGTTAGGGAAGGGAGATTGAGATGGTTTGGCCACGTCCGCAAGAGGCAGAATTCTGCTCCGGTGAGGAGGGTCGAGAGTTTAGTGGTTGCCGGGGAGAGGAGGAGAGGCAGACCGAGGAGGTCGTGGGAGGAGCAACTGAGATTAGATTTGAAGGCCTTAAACCTTTCCGAGACCATGACTGTTGATAGGTGCTCTTGGAGGCGCCAGATCAGAGTTGTGGATTCTTTTGTAGGGAACGGTGCTGTAGTTGAGAGCGTCAGGGTTGGGTTGTCTCAGTTAGCTTTGACCTAGAGCATTACACTTTTAACTTTTACTATATATTGGATCCTATTACCTTCTGCGTTTTTTTTTTCTTCTTTTTTTTACAGGGAGCTGTGCGCAGAGTCAACTTCTCTTCGTCATCGAGAGTGCAGTTGCCAAAGCCCCCTTAGGTAAGTCTCATGTGAATTAAACCATGGGCTTAGGTATGATCGTGAGCTTTTTCGTATCATATGCTGCTTTGTATATACCACTCTATACTTCGTTGTGCACTAAGCTGGGGGTCTTCACGGAAACAGCCTCTCTACCGTAAAAAGTAGGGGCATGGTCTGCGTACATCTTACCCTCCCCAGACCCTGCTCTGAGCGGGATATACTGGGTATGTTTGGTTTGGTTTGGTTTATTACAGATTTCCAATTTTATTTTAAATAAAAAACAAGTTTGTGTTTTTAGATGAAAATTATTAAATAGAAATAACAATTTTTTTATTATACTATTTCTAGGTTTTTAAATAAAATTTAATCTGGTTTTTTAGATTTTTAATTTCTTTTTTAAAAAAGATAAAACTGCTTTTTTTTAAAAGTAAAATTTTCTTTACGAAAAATAAAACTAGCAGGTTTTATTTAAAAATAAAATAAAAAACTCAGATTTTTTATTTATTTTATGAAAAATAATATTCCAATTTTTTTGTTAAAACAATTTATAAATAAGATCCAAAATTTCTATTTTAAATTTTACTTTTTATTTTAAAATTTTAAATTAAAAATTACGGAGTTATATTTTTCTTATAAATTAAATCAAGTCAAATCTGATTAAAATTCCAAGTATTATAAACTGTTTTAATAAAAAAATTCTAGAATATTATTTTTCGATTTTTTAATATTAATATTTCATAATTAATAAAAATTTTCTAAAGTTTCCATTTTTTTATTTCAAGATCTTTTAAATAAAAAAATAAATTCCAATTTTTTTTCAATTTTCTAATTCTTTTTTATGTTTTATTCTTTTTAGACTTTTTATAATTTATATAATTTTTATTAATTTTATGAAAATGAGAAGTAGCTTTTTTATTATTATTTAATTATATCCTTATTTTTTTGTTATTACAAAAAAGACAGTTAATAACAATACAAAAAAGCAGTAAAATAAATAATTAGTAGAAGAATTTAACTAACTTGGTGACGCCGATCTTTTTGTACTTCGTTTGCGCCTCCCCGGCACCGGCGCTAAAAACTTGTTGTTGTCTCTACTAAGTTTAATATTCGCAAGCGCGATCATTCAATGTAGATATGCGGTGCAAGGTCGATTCCACAGGAGGACTATGACGGTGAAGTAAAAATATTTCTAGCGTATTAAGTCAAATTATATTAAATTCTAACATAGTCCCAAATAATACGATTGTTGAGTGGTTGTAAGAGTTGCATTAAATAACAATAACTTTTAAATGAATTTTAGATAAATAGATTTTTGATTAATTTACTAGAGTTAGAATCCACCTATGCCTATTTATTACTTATTTTATATATTAATTCCAAGAAATTCAGGAACTAAATTTGAAATCAATCTCACTATTTCCCTATTGATTTAACAATAAGTACAAAATTATAATTCAATTATAAATTGCCCTTCGCTTGAAAAGTGTAATTTCTAAGCATTATATGTGTCCAATTTAATGGAAAACAAAAAGTTAAAAACAATTAACTACAGTGTAATTACTTTAAATTAATACTGGACAATTAATAATCTCTATAAAATTAATATTTTTTCAGTCCCGACTTGGGCCCCAAGCGTGTAATATCCGGAATTTCTATTACTATTGTTTAATGTTATTTTATCCCAGTTATATTGTACATAATGGAATCTGTACAGTATGGATAAAATAATAGAAAGACTGAAGCAACTGTACTTGTGTAATTTTCGTATTTGGTCTACAATAACATTTAAGAATACAATGAGTTGAGTATATGAGTATTTAATATGCCGTATGTTCGTATACAGTATGTCGAGACATCGGACAGGAACAGTTGGATTTTGGCTAAGTACAGAAGGCCATTACGTACGTTAAGTTTATGGGCTAACGTACGCTAAGTTGGTACGCTTTACGTACGTTATGCATAAGGCATTACGTACGTAACAAGAGGAATCAGACTTATGATCGGATAGTGGGGTCCGTGGTCGGTGGATTTCGGCGCGGATGTGGACAGGTGAGTCAACGGATGGATTTACATACGCTATACAGAGTGTATTACGCACGTAATACGAGTATAATAATGTAGCAAGTCAACGTACGTATTACGTACGTAATGGATTAAGTGTTACGTACGTTACGGCGCGGCTGGCCGAGTCGTGGCCAAGATGACCTGTAGTGGCCGATCATGGTCGGCAGTGACTCGCTGGGGGCAAGGACAGGCCGATAACGTACGTAAGGCTGTGGCCGGTTACGGCCGTAAGGGCCCGCTATGTACGTAAGCAGCTGTCGGTTACGTACGGGAGGATGTCGACCAAACTGGGCAGTTTGTTTTCAGGGACCGACTACGTACGTAAGGACGCTGCCAGTTACGTACGTAAGAAACCGGCAGGTCTCGGCCTATATAAGACCTGGACACGGATCACTTGCCATTTTTCATTTTTTCTTCGTTTCTTCGCGATTTCTTCAGCAAAAATGGATGGATTTGATTGATATCATCAAAGAGCAATATGTTTTGGAAGTTGGATTCATGGATAACATCTTCTTCCGCCCAGATCGAAGGTGAGAACACCTAAACTTTTGGTTTTTGGATATCCTTGGAGTTTCTTGGTGTTTTGACCAATTTGATTCGTTTTGGTTCAGATTATTGATGGAACTTTGTTGTAATCTCGTAATCATTCAATACTCTTGAAGTTTTGTGGAACAAATTCGAGTATTTCTTCGTTAAAATGATTGAATTGGATTATGCCTTCAAAGTGTTCGATGAAATGCCTCAATGAGTAGAACTTGGGAAATTCTACACGTTTTCATATGAATGGTGATTGAATTGATATTGTTGTGATGATTCTTGGTAATTACGGGAATTTTGTTAAGGGAAGATGATGAGTTGATGATCAAATGCCTTGATTAGGTTGTTATGATTATGGAATCGTAGTATTCTCGATGTTCTTGGTGGTTGATTGCGATTCATGATGTTATGAGAAGTATATGTTGAAGAATATGATTATATACACCTTGAATTGTGTTTAGTCGGGATATTGTCAAATAATTGAGTTTGTCGATCGGTTATATTGATTAGTAATCATCGGATTTCGGTTCATATGATGGATATGAATTCGTAAAATGATTTGAGTATATTATTTGGTTTTATATATGATCGTGGTATCGTTGACCCGCCGAGTTGATTGGTTGGTCGTGTCGGTTGTTGATTGTTATCGGATATGTGTTAATTGATTACTTTAATAGGTTGAGATTATTGATCGGTGATTATAACCATATGTTGCGGTCGTGTTCGAGTATGTTCGTGAATTGCATGGGTCAGGGTCGAGGAGCTCGTAGACGAAGGCAATGAGAGTGGTAGCGGCTCCATCATCGTCGTATCGGTATTGAGGTAGGTTATTACTTGCTCAGTTTATAGTATTTAATGAATGGTTTCCGTTTCATTCGTGTATAATTCGTATAGCAATGTTTATAATCGTAATCACATGAGATTTGGGACTATAAATCATATTCGAGTTTTGGGAATCTAAATCATAATGTATATGATTTACTTTTGTTATTGGTATACTTGTATATCGAGGATATATTGTGATAAAGACGAAGATATGAATTATCTGCAACCCGTGATACTTTGGACCGTCGAGTATTGAGGATAATGGTTCGTGATGGTTTAGACATTGAGATCGTTCTCGAAGGACTCAGGGCAAGTACTCTAATCATTTTTATCATTTGTGTCGATCATATCGTGATACATTCGTGTATCGTTGTTGTCATGCATTTGTGCATTGTTGTTGTCGTGTATTGTGTTCTGTTGTTTTGTGCAGTTGTGCATTGTTATCATATGTCAACCCCGTGTTGGTCCGACGGGATCATAGGGGGATCTATGCTAGCGTGCGCTGGATCATCGGACGGGTTTTCCACCTCGGGTTGGTCTGACGGGATCATCGGGGGATCTAGGCAATGAACGCTGGATCATCGGATTGCCATGTATTGTTATTGTGCCTATGTATATTATGGGCTTGCCATAAGTATACATTGTCATTATTGTTATCGTATTGACGTTGTCATATGAGTATGCATTTGTAGGTCTTGTGTTAGGACCATGTCCGTATGTTGTGTTGATCTGATCTCGGATTAGACTGACGTGATTGTAATGGTATTTCGTATCTTGAGGTATGTTCCGTATTTCCTTGTTACTTGTCTTTGATGGACAATCGATTATCGTATTGGAATTGTCGACGTTGTCCGATGGATTGAATTGGCCAGAGTTGGTATAATTTCCGTATCGCGAGTTATAATAATGTTTCGAGAACCTTGGGTATTGTTGAGATACCGTACAGATATTTTAGTATTATCTTATTGTGTTGTTAAGGATACGAATCATAGACTTTCGTAAAGTTACGACGGTAAGATCACATTGGTCGTATTCTTACTTAGTATTTCCATTGATATGTAATTATTGACGTGATGTGATGGTTATCATTGTTGGATATTATGGCTGACCCCGTCGTGGGCTTTCTTTTTAGGTTCTTGGATTATCAAGCTTGTAGCGGTCGTGAAGAGATGAGCTTCCCGGAGGATACTGGCTAGGACATGTATTTGTGTATTGAGCTTCTGATTAGTTGTTGTATTCCGCTGCTAGAGTATTTTAATTGTTTATCTTTATCAGCTGCGTGAGTATTTTTAAATGGCCTTTTGGTATCTAGTAACTTAGGTTACTTTGGCAATCGTTTTCTAAATTTGTTATGTCGGTGCGTGTGAGCGATAGCTTAACGTATGTTTTTAAACTGTTGAGTTTTGGCATTTCGGGCCTTGTGGTTTCAAATGAGATTTTACGACGGTTTTGTTAAACGGGTTTTATAGAGTTTTCGAATGTTTTTTTAAGGATGTACCGTCGTTAGCCTCTTGGACGTTTGTAAATGTTTGCGAAAATTTCCTTCAGCCTTGTGGGTTCCATCTCGGGGCCCACGGCGCTGTAATATTCCTGGATGGCTCTGGGAATGTTACAGAATATGGTATCAGAGCTTAAGTTGTGAAAACCTAGGCAGTCGGGTCGAGTTGGGTCGTACTTTTGTCGTGTCATTCGAGTTGTCGGTTGACAAGTGTGTGAGCTCTGAGTTTTTGTTGTTCACTCGGGCTTGTATGTTATGTGATTTACCAGTGTAGTACTGGGGGTTGTTGTAAACTTTTTCAAATGGTGTTAACGTGTTTCTTCAGATAGAGTTGTGTTGTGTTCTCGAGTTGAACTGAGTTTGCAAAATGTGTGTTTTGAAAATATCTGTGTCGAGTATTTTCTTGAGTCGAGACATGTGCCAGTATCACGGGGAATTGTCGGCTTCACGATCTGTAAGTTTTTGGATTTTTGAATTGCATTGGGATTTATTGCCGTTCTAAGTTTATACGTTTTGAGATCCAAAAAGATATTATGCGTTACAGTATGAGATGACACAGTTGAGACAAGATTGATAATCCTGAGAAGTTATGATCTTGGAAATCAATATGTCGATTAAGTTTTAGAACGGAGTTGTGCATTTGGGAGAAATATTGTGGATTGTTAAGGAGAGCATGTAGTCATGTTAGTTCATTTTGAGATATACAAACTGTTTTTGAGCATTTGAAAATGATACTTTTCAAAATGAATGTTTCATGGATGTTTTACGGAAAATGATTTTTGGGCCGAGACCCAATCGATTTTGAAATGGTTTTATAACTCAGGACTTGGGGTCCGAAAAAGGGTTTTCTACTTTTTAAACTTCTTGAAATGCGGAACGAGATACGGACTGAGACCCTAATGTTTCAAAAGAAAGCTTTTCTGTTTTATAAAACTCCCGAGAATTGTAAAACACTTTATTAATCTTTATCGATTTCGTTTCTGCCTTTCACGGTTTTAGTTTACTTGTTCAAACGAAACTCCTCGGGAAGTCTTTCGCTGTGTTGATTTGTTTCAATGTCTTGTCATAGCATAACTGAGGTGACCCAAGATGGGTTAATGATTGGCGTTGCGAGTCATATGTGGAAAAGGAGTTTTTTTTATCGGAGTCTATATATTGAGGTTTTGGAATTATATCGTGTAGTTTTCCGATGGAATGTCAGTGGAATTTGTGACGAGCCGGATTGGTATACAGGCGTATGAATGTGGTCAATCATTTGCATAGTTTTCATTTTAAGACTTCGGAATCGTATGGATTCGAAGGAAAACTGTTATCGAATACTTGGCACCAGCGAGCCGATTTAATTTTTCAAAAATTGATTTCGTGGTCTTACGAAAATTTGTGTTTTGAGTTTTGAAACTCTTGAAAGAACTTTCGAAAATTTGTCTTCTTAACGAGACTGTATGATTTCAAACTGGTTTTAAAAATGTGATTGATATACATAGGCATTTAGTGCATAGTGCATAACATTGTGGAGTTATGAACGTGACTCACGAACTGGATAATACATCAGTATGGAACGATGAAAAGATATTCGAACGTTAGTGTGGTAGTTTGGTTATCCAGGGATGATCGGTTGATCTATCGGATAAGAGAAATATGTTGCGTGTTGCAGGTTCGGGTACATAATGTAATTTTGGAACTATGGGTTTTATGAAACTGGGACATATGTGCTATGTGATTCCATTGGTACGGTAGTAGCGCGATTTTACGATAGTGATCTTTGAATGATTTCTTTGTAAGTGTAAATTCGGGGATGGTGACCCCATGCTGGTTGTTTTGGATATTGAGCAGTCGCTCCCACTCCTTGTATGAATTGGTATGTTCATCAATTTGCGATTGGTTGTTCGTATGCCGAGGGGAATGTTCACCAGTCGATTGTGTTTCATTGAGATTCACTGTATGTGATTTGTTTAATGTTTTTAGAATTTTGTTCTTTCGTATATCGGTTTCTGCGGTTCTATGTTGATCATGTTGGAGCTTACTGTGTGAGGGTATTCCCGATTATCGTTGATCGTTCGTTGGTAATATTGGAGTTTATCATGGTGATGATATTCTCGATTGTGTTTTAACCTCTAGTTGGTCATATTGGAGTTTATCATGTTGATGGTATTCTCGGGTGCGTTTTGACCTTTGGATTGGTCATATTAGAGTTTATCATGTCAATGATATTCTCGATTAATTTATGGGTTGATCATTGCTGGTGATCATCAGAGCGTTCAGATTTTGTGTCGATATTTCGGGATTTATTGCTATTGTGTTGGACAGTTGTTCACAGATGTATCGTGTGTTATCGGTTTTATCAGAATTGGGACTTAATTGTGCGATCAGGCAGACAGGTTTTGACACAGATAGATTATTTCATCCGAAGATGATATATTTTGTTGAAACTCATGGAATTGTGATTGTAAGCGCATTGAGGCTTTACAATGAAGTCACTTGCTAGTATCTCAGGAGATCGTTGACCTGCGTATTTGTAAGTATGCTCTTTTGATTATTCGGTAATGATGATTGATCATTGTCGTGATGGTTTTGGGATATTTTGGTTGAATGGTATGATTGTTTGTTTTTATAACGGATGTTAGACGTATTTTTATACGCTTATTTATCATTATTTTGTATTAATTTGGAGATTTAATTTGCTTTAATGAGCTTCTAATGCCTTACTTTTGTATTATTGTCAGGAGATTGGAGTCCGGAAGCGAAAACGAGGCGAAACGGGCGAAAACGGCAAATTTTGGCTGTGAGCCGCGGCACAAGGCAAGTGGGCCGCGGCACAGGAAGACAACCAGCGAGCACAAAGTAAAGCGTACTCTGCGGCTGATCCCAGTGAGCCGCGGCACGAGGCAGATTAAATGGCGCCCGTGCATCAGTGAAGGCAATGTGCCGCGGCACAGATTTAGTGCGCCGCGGCACACTAGGCGGTTTTTGTATGCTCCGCGCGGATTTGGGCCGTTTCGAAGCCAGTTCTCGACCTACTCACACGGACGCGATTTGGCGACTGTGCAAAGCTATAAATAAGGGTTTAAGACCCTAATCAATCATCTTTTGATCTTTGAATCTTTGGGGGATCTTGGGAATTAGAGAATCGTGAGGAGACAGCAGAAGACTTCAAGAGCAGAAGGCGGAAGCCGAAGAACGGAAGAATCCGAGCTTCATCTGCGTTTGATTTTCATGCTTCTAATTATTAATTCTGTATTTTCCTTTATTAGTATGTCAGGCTAAAACCCTAATCTAGGATTTTGATGAAACCTACGTTTTGATGGATTTGCTTGAGATTATCTAATTAATTACCTTTTTGTTGAGTTTTCCCAATCGTGTTTAATGCTTTCAATTATCTGGACAATAGTTGTATTGTTTTAATCATTCAATTCGAATCGGGAGAGGAGAATTGGTGAGGAACTATTGGTGAGGACCGTTTTATTCTGTGAGATAGGAATATACTCATAGGAACTACGTGGCATTCTGGAGATTTTATGTTTTTTGCCTATTGACGAATTAATTCACCTAGGGATAGAGTGCGTTATTCGCCTTTAGAAAAATCTATTGACCTCGGGAGAGGCGGTAGAATATATTAGCAATCTCCACCTTCAATAAATTGGGAAAATTATTAACTTCAGATAATCGAGAGTAAATTCGGATAAACCGAGGTGGATTCAGAATCCTAGACTTATTACTCATTTGATTTTCTTTCCTCAAGCGATCATCTTGACTGTCTAGTCTCTTATTAATTCTTTTAGTAATTAATTGCAAAACCCAAAATTCGATTGTTCAAATAAAACTAGAATACATAAAAATCGGTAGTTAGTGATTCAGTCCTCGTGGGAACGATACTCACTCATCACTTTATTACTTGTAAACGATAACGTGCACTTGCGTGTAAGAAATATCGCAACAAGTTTTTGGCGCCATTGCCGGGGATTTGGGCCGTTTCGAAGCCAGTTCTCGACCTACTCACACGGACGCGATTTGGAGACTGTGCAAAGCTATAAATAAGGGTTTAAGACCCTAATCAATCATCTTTTGATCTTTGAATCTTTGGGGGATCTTGGGAATTAGAGAATCGTGAGGAGACAGCAGAAGACTTCAAGAGCAGAAGGCGGAAGCCGAAGAACGGAGGAATCCGAGCTTCATCTGCGTTTGATTTTCATGCTTCTAATTATTAATTCTGTATTTTCCTTTATTAGTATGTCAGGCTAAAACCCTAATCTAGGATTTTGATGAAACCTACATTTTGATGGATTTGCTTGAGATTATCTAATTAATTACCTTTTTGTTGAGTTTTCCCAATCGTGTTTAATGCTTTCAATTATCTGGCCAATAGTTGTATTGTTTTAATCATTCAATTCGAATCGGGAGAGGAGAATTGGTGAGGAACTATTGGTGAGGACCGTTTTATTCTGTGAGATAGGAATATACTCATAGGAACTACGTGGCATTTTGGAGATTTTATGTTTTTTGCCTATTGACGAATTAATTCACCTAGGGATAGAGTGCGTTATTCGCCTTTAGAAAAATCTATTGACCTCGGGAGAGGCGGTAGAATATATTAGCAATCTCCGCCTTCAATAAATTGGGAAAATTATTAACTTCAGATAATCGAGAGTAAATTCGGATAAACCGAGGTGGATTCAGAATCCTAGACTTATTACTCATTTGATTTTCTTTCCTCAAGCGATCATCTTGACTGTCTAGTCTTTTATTAATTCTTTTAGTAATTAATTGCAAAACCCAAAATTCGATTGTTCAAATAAAACTAGAATACATAAAAATCGGTAGTTAGTGATTCAGTCCTCGTGGGAACGATACTCACTCATCACTTTATTACTTGTAAACGATAACGTGCACTTGCGTGTAAGAAATATCGCAACAAGTTTTTGGCGCCGTTGCCGGGGACTGAAATTTTTGCTAATATCGATTTCAGTATTTCTAGTCTTAGTTTGAACGTTTTTATTTTACTTATTTTTGCGTATTTAATTTTATTTGTTTATTTGTTTTTTCCTTTCAGGATCTTTCGTGTAGTGCATGAGAAAACTCGGTAACGAAGGCCTACTACCTTTGGATACCGAGCTCGAGCGCACTCTTAGGAGAAAGAAGAAGGAGAAACGAGAGTTACAGACGACGGTGACCATGGCCGAAAATATCGAAATTCAAGGAGGAGACAACCATGTGCAACAAGTTCAACCGGCACTAGCACTTCGAGATTATGCTATGCCCCAAATTAATGCTAACTTTTCGGGGATTCGGCGTCCAACAATCCAAGCCAACAATTTCGAGATCAAGCCTGCGATCATTCAGATGGTGCAGGCGAGCCAATTCTGTGGATTGCCGAATGACGACCCAAACACTCATATTGCTTCTTTCCTTGAGATTCGTGACACGTTCAAGAACAATGGTGTCACCGACGATGCTATCCGATTGAGGCTTTTCCCTTTCTCTTTGAGGGATAAAGCGAAATTTTGGCTAAATTCCTTACCGCCGGGGTCGATCACAACATGGGCAGAGTTAGCGCAAGCCTTCCTTGCCAAATTCTTCCCACCCTCTAAGACGGCGAGATTGAGAAACGAGATCACCACTTTCGGTCAGTATGATATGGAATCGCTCCACGAGGTGTGGGAGCGATACAAAGATTTGTTACGGAGATGCCCGTATCACGGCCTTCCAGACTGGCTTCAAATTCAGACGTTCTACAATGGTTTAAGTGCTTCTACACGCACTCTCGTGGATGCAGCCGCCGGTGGGGCTTTGATGGGAAAGACTATGGCCGAGGCACACTCGTTGTTGGAATCTATGGCCGCAAATGCATATCAATGGCCATCTGAAAGATTAACGCCGAAGCGAGTTATGGAAGTTTCTAGTAATGATCCGATTTCCACATTGTCATCTCAAGTCGCCGCCTTGACCCAACAGCTTCAAGCATTTTCGCATTCACCTTCCCCCGTTACCATTGAGACATGCAATTGGTGTAACGGATCCCACCCGAGCGCGGAGTGTCAAGTCGGAAACCCGTTCGAGCAACATCCGATGGAGCAAGCTCAATTCGTGGGAAATGGAAATCGACAAAATAACTCTTACCCCAGCACTTATAATCAAGGGTGGCGAAATCAACAAAATTTTTCGTGGAGGAACAGGAAAGCTTTAAAACCTCCACAATCTCACTTCGCGCAGCCCCCACAGCAGCCCCCTCAATCACCAAAGGTATCATTGGAAGATGCTCTTGCTCAATTGGCGGCTAACACGAGCCAATTCATGACCCGTACTGAAGCGACATTGCAGAATCATTCCGCTTCCATTCGCAACTTGGAAGTTCAGCTGGGCCAAATTGCTAATGTGTTGACAGCCCGCCCGGAGGGAGCATTGCCAAGCACGACCGAGACAAATCCTAGAGAGAGTCTAAATGCAGTTAGTTTGAGAAGCGGGAAGGAGGTGTTGGACCAGCCCGAGAGGTGTGAAAAGAGGAATGAAATTGAGGAGAAGAATAATTTAGCGACAGAGGAGTCACAAGATTTCAGACCTTCGATAACATTTCCGGATAAACCGAAGGCATATGTGCCATCCGTCCCTTTTCCGCAGAGATTACAGCAGAAAAAGGCGGACAAACAATTCTCTAAGTTCCTCGACGTGTTCAAAAAGCTTCATATTAACATTCCATTTGCCGACGCGCTGGAACAAATGCCGAGCTACGCTAAATTCATGAAAGAGATATTGTCGAAGAAAAGAAAACTCGAGGAGTTTGAGACAGTCGCCTTGACAGAGGAATGCAGCGCAATTCTTCAAAAGAAGCTCCCACCAAAATTGAAAGATCCGGGAAGTTTCAACATACCGTGCACCATGTGGAATCTTTCTTTTAATAAGGCATTGTGCGATCTTGGTGCTAGTATTAACCTCATGCCTTTGTCTATTTTCAAGAAGCTGGGAATTGGAGAAGCAAAGCCGACAACAGTCTCCTTACAATTGGCCGATAGGTCCATTAAGTATCCGAGAGGAGTGATTGAGGATGTGCTAGTAAAAGTGGATAAATTTATCTTTCCAGCGGATTTTATTGTTCTCGACATGTAGGAAGATGAAGATATCCCGATTATCTTGGGACGACCATTTTTAGCGACCGGCAGAACTCTTATTGACGTGGAAAAAGGAGAACTAACTCTGCGGGTTCAAGAGGAGCATGTCACGTTCCAAGTGTTCAAATCTTTTCCATGTCCGGGAGGTGTTGATATAAGCTCTCAAAGTGAAAGTGTAGATGTCGTTGAAAAAGGAAAACACCGAAAACATCGTCGGTCGAAAAATTCAGATTCTGTGTCAGATGGTCCAATTTTTAAGAATGATGTAGAACGAGTAGCATTTCTCGAGCATGCGGACAAGTCTGCTGTAGTCTTGAGTGCGTTCGTGAAGGAGGGAAACAATCCGGAATTCAAACGGATATCTATTCATGAGAAAAACGGGTGTTTCGGAAAGTTATTCTCGTCAAAACCTTTCCGCAAACAACATTCAATGTCCGAACCGAAAGTCGAATCATTAACAACCGATGGTCATAATTTTAAAAACCATATCAACGGTTCGATGAACGGGGCGGAGATCAATTGGAGTTTGCGGAAAGCAAACTGAGTTTTTTTTAATAGGTCCGGCTGAAGACTATAAACTTAGCACTTCTCGGGAGGCAACCCGAGTTCGTAGTTGTAGATTTTTGCATTTCTATATTTTTCTTGCATTCTTGAATTTTTATTTTTCATCATTTTGTGCTTTGATTTGCTTTTGCCTCTCGCTCTTGACGAGTTCTTCTTAAAATTCTGTGCAGGAAAAGTCCGAGGGAGAAAATTATGCTCGAGCCGCGGCACAAGTATTGTGATCCGCGGCACACACAAATCGAAAGGGAGAGCTACACCCACTGTACCCTGTGCCGCGGCACGGCATAACTGAGCCGCGGCACACCTGAGCCCTGCGCCGCGGCACACGAACGCTGAGCCGCGGCTCACAACAAAACAAACGAACAGGCAAAACAGAACTGTACTCGGTGCCGCGGCTCACTTGAGCTGTGCCGCGGCACACCATGCGGAATTCGAAGGGGCCAGGTACCTTATAACTCTCATTCGGCCGGCCACCCCAGGTAAGTTTTCCTTCCCTTCCCTCCCCTTGCGCGCGCGATCGGCCGAGTTCTTCCTTCCCCTTCTTCTTGCGATTTTCTTGCACTTTTCACAAACCAATCAAGGTATGTTCCAATCTCTAATCTCTACTTGTTTTATGAATTTAAATTTGAAGTTGTGTATGCATTGGATGGATTGAATATGTTTATTTTCCTTCAAAAGTCTATGATGGTTTAGTGGATGACATGGTGGTTTTAATTGAATTTTCATGGGTATTTTGGATTATTGATGAATTGAGTATGTAGTTTTGAAGGTAAATGATTTGTGTTTCTGTTCTTGGGGGTTGAATCGAGCTATAGCCATGTTTATTCTTCAAGTATACTCTTGCCCATTAGGTGTTCGATGAAATGTCTAAATGAAAAATTTTCTTTGTTAAGGCAATATTTTGAATCTTTGTGCAACGTATTCGTTCTGAAATTACAGCAACCCCAACCCGTACGTCTAGTTTAAACGTTATGGTTCAAATTCATTTTTCTCTCACGGTTGTGCTATCTCGTAAAAATTCTTGATTACGGCCGGATATCCTTAGCCGAGTGATGATTATTCTCATTATTAGTTGAGTAAGTAACCTTCGATGTTTAAATTATTTTCAGGATCGTTATGGCTAGGACTAAGAAGCTGAACAAGAGGGCCAGGACTCAGTCATCCCCCACTCGAGGGAAAACCTCTCGTAGTCGCGCCGAGTCTGAGGGGCACCAGTTCTCCGACCCTGAGATCCACAAAATCTTCAATGAGAAGATTCGGCCGCGACCTCTTATCCCGGAGAGGGGATTTACTCCAGCTCCCCAAGACGGGGAACTGCTTACCATGATAGATGAGATGGGGTGGGCCAGATTTGCTGCACCCCCCGAGCCAGCGGTTATTTCGATAGTGCAGAAGTTCTATGCCAGCGCGTTACTGAAGCACATTCGGGCAGGCCATACGTTGCCGTCGTTAGACTCTCGGACTCAGGTCGATGTCCGAGGTATTACGATTGATTTTTCCACAGCTGCTATTCGGAGGTTGTTTGGGCTTCCGGTGGTAGATGAGTCGGCTTATGACCGAGTGATGACTAGCCTCACGAAGGAGGCCCTGCTCGAGACTATTGCACAACCCGACTCCGACTGGGAGCAGCGCGCACAGGGTTCTTCCACTTTCCATTTTAAGAGCTCGCGCCTCAGTCGGCTCGGGCGTGCCTGGCTTTACTTTATTTGCGCTCGTATTAACCCCACATCTCAGATCCGCACTGTCTTTCTCTCCCGCGCCCGGACACTATATGCTATCACATTCGGGTTGCGTTTTGATGTGGCCCCTCTCTTAGTCCGTTCTATATTTCAGTGCATTCAGGGAGGAGCCAAGACGGGGTTGAAGCACCCCTCTCTCATCTGCGCTTTGTGCCGGCAGTCGGGGCTGACGTGGTCAGACGACGAGCCGATGCTTGCTCCCCAGGCCCCGATCGACCACCGCATCATCTCACATTTTGACCAGTGGGGAGGAGCGCCGGCGCATGCTCGGGGGAGAGGATTTCTACTAGATGAGGCCCACGAGGGGTCCCCCGAGCCTCTTTTGCTGACACATGGAGATGCCGGCCCGCCGCCCGACAGAGAGAGATTGCAGGAGATGTTTGATGGGCTGAGGGAGGATCTGAGGAGAGAAAGAGAGGAGCTGAGAGAGGAGACGAGGAGAGAGAGAGGATATGAGAGAGGATATGAGGAGAGAGAGAGATGAGATGAGGAGAGAGAGGGAGAGTATGCTGGATGCCATGCGAGAGGAGCAGCGGACGGAGCGAGAGAGCGTTATTGCTGCCGTCAGAGCTGAGATGCGAGAGCAGGCCCGCAGGGCCAGCCGACGAGAGGCGATGCGTCTGGCAGCGAGGGACGCCCACCATCAGGAGCACCTTGCCGCATGGACGGCCCATATCATGCATCCATACGGGCCATTTATTGCACCCGCTCGGCCAGCCACACCACCCTCCTCACCAGATGATGCCGGCACCAGCTCGTGAGCGGACTGGAGGGGAGTACTTGACCTTTTTACTTTTATTGCATATTATATTCTGTCCATTGAGGTCAATGTACGTCCTAAGTTTGGGGGGGTTTACTTTCAGTTGCTACATTCATTGCTGTACTGATTTTGTTGCATTTTTCATTACTTTGCGTTATTTTTTTTCGATAGCCTTGCTTGTCTTGATTTTTCTCTATTCGTGAATTTTTCGTGCTTCTAATTGTGTAATACTGATGTTACGACACTGATTTTCTCTCTGAAGAAACGGTCGAGTTTTAGTCGAGTTGTATTTAGTGATTTCTGTTTCTGCTTAGTATTCATTTAGGTCCGAAATTTTTATCGTGATCGTAGAGGTCTTGGCAGATAAGAGAGGATACATGCGTGTTTTAAAAATCACCGTCGATACGTTTGGTTACATTTTTCGGTTAGCTAATCGTCCAGTTACATTAGTCGTGTTGGCACTTAGATTGAGTTTAGAGTCGGTCAGTTTTTCCCAATAGTCAAGATAATATTTGTTCTATGATGGGAAGTCTAGTAACCGGGGGTATTCACGTGACCCGTTGTTTACTCTCGCGTAAAACGACGACCCTGATTAGACTAATGATTTAGAAATTTCACATGTGCCGATGATAGGGAGCCTAGTAACTGGGGGTATTCGCGTGACCCGATGTTTACTCTCGCGTAAAACAGCGACCTTGATTCGGACATGCGGGAATTATTTATTCGAGTTGTTTCTCCGCTGTAGAAGGGAACTTAGTAACTAGAAGCATCCATGTGCCCCATGAGTGTCTTTTACGTCAAACGGTTTCCCAATACATGAGAATGGAAGTTCCACCTTAGGATTATCCCGATGAAACATCCCGAGATCCGAACCTAGTGGTCAACTCGAATCAATTTCTTGAGCATATATATATATATAAGGGAATACTGTCCGAGGATTATTTTTATGAAACTCGTGAAAATTTTGCAATTAGACTGTGGAACGAGGCGAACTAGCTTGTTTATTTTAGCCTTTCAAATTGACGGTCGATTTGATTCATGTTTGTTAATTTGTGAGCTGGATTTTCTTCATGAACGAGTGATTAGGACTGAACTTGGTTACTTCGTAGAATCAGTGTTCTGAGTGTAGCTCGCTATTACGATACTCGTATTATTCAGAGAGAATTTCAGGAGAGTATTGATTAGGTAGAACACTACGAGTTGCATGATTATTCACGACATTCTTTTGTTGAAATTAATTCTTTTTGCTTGAGGACAAGCAAAGGTTTAAGTTTGGGGGTATTTGTTAGGCGTATTTTTATACGCTTATTTATCATTATTTTGTATTAATTTGGATATTTAATTTGCTTTAATGAGCTTCTAATGCCTTACTTTTGTATGATTGTCAGGAGATTGGAGTCCGGAAGCGAAAACGAGGCGAAACGGGCGAAAACGGCAAATTTTGGCTGTGTGCCGCGGCACAAGGCAAGTGGGCCGCGGCACAGGAAGGAAACCAGCGAGCACAAAGTAAAGCGTACTGCGTGCGCGGCACGATCCAGTGACCGCGGCACGAGCGAATTAAATGGCGCCCGAGCATCCGGTGAAGGCAATGTGCGCGGCACAGATTTAGTGCGCCGCGGCACACTAGGCGGTTTTTGTATGCTCCGCGCGGATTTGGGCCGTTTCGAAGCCAGTTCTCGACCTACTCACACGGACGCGATTTGGAGACTGTGCAAAGCTATAAATAAGGGTTTAAGACCCTAATCAATCATCTTTTGATCTTTGAATCTTTGGGGGATCTTGGGAATTAGAGAATCGTGAGGAGACAGCAGAAGACTTCAAGAGCAGAAGGCGGAAGCCGAAGAACGGAGGAATCCGAGCTTCATCTGCGTTTGATTTTCATGCTTCTATTTATTAATTTTGTATTTTCCTTTATTAGTATGTCAGGCTAAAACCCTAATCTAGGATTTTGATGAAACCTACGTTTTGATGGATTTGCTTGAGATTATCTAATTAATTACCTTTTTGTTGAGTTTTCCCAATCGTGTTTAATGTTTTCAATTATCTGGCCAATAGTTGTATTGTTTTAATCATTCAATTCGAATCGGTAGAGGAGAATTGGTGAGGAACTATTGGTGAGGACCGTTTTATTCTGTGAGATAGGAATATACTCATAGGAACTACGTGGCATTTTGGAGATTTTATGCTTTTTGCCTATTGGCGAATTAATTCACCTAGGGATAGAGTGCGTTGTTCACCTTTAGAAAAATCTATTGACCTCAGGAGAGGCGGTAGAATATATTAGCAATCTCCGCCTTCAATAAATTGGGAAAATTATTAACTTCAGATAATCGAGAGTAAATTCGGATAAACCGAGGTGGATTCAGAATCCTATACTTATTACTCATTTGATTTTCTTTCCTCAACCGATCATCTTGACTGTCTAGTCTTTTATTAATTCTTTTAGTAATTAATTGCAAAACCCAAAATTCGATTGTTCAAATAAAACTAGAATACATAAAAATCGGTAGTTAGTGATTCAGTCCTCGTGGGAACGATACTCACTCATCACTTTATTACTTGTAAACGATAACGTGCACTTGCGTGTAAGAAATATCGCAACAACGGATTGCAAGTTTCGAGGACGAAACTTATTTTAAGTGATGTAGTATGTAATATCCGGAATTTCTATTACTATTGTTTAATGTTATTTTATCCGAGTTATATTGTACAAAATGGAATCTGTACAGTATGGATAAAATAATAGAAAGACTGAAGCAACTATACTTGTGTAATTGTCGTATTTGGTCGACTATAACATTTAAGAATACAATGGGTTGAGTATATGAGTATTCAGTATGCCGTATGTTCGTATCCAGTATGTCGAGACGTCGGACAGGAACAGTTGGATTTTGGCTAAGTACAGAAGGCCATTATGTACGTTAAGTTTATAGGCTAACGTATGCTAAGTTGGTATGCTTTACGTACGTTATGCATAAGGCATTATGTACGTAACAAGAGGAATCAGACTTGTGATCGGATAGTGGGGCCCATGGTCGGCGGCTTTCGGCGCGGATGTGGACAGGTGAGTCAACGGATGGATTTACGTACGCTATACAGAGTGTATTACGTACGTAATACGAGTATAATAGTCTAGCAAGTCAACGTACGTATTACGTACGCAACGGATTAAGTGTTACGTACGTTACGAGGCGGCTGGCCGAGTCGTGGCCGAGATGACCTGTAGTGGCCGATCATGGTCGGCCGTGACTCACAGGGATGGCCGATCACGGTCGTCAGTGACTCGCTGGGGGCAAGGACTGGCCGATAACGTACGTAAGGCTGTGGCGATTCTGGCCGTAAGCCGCTATATGCGTAGCGGTACCGATTCGTCACGGAAGGATGTCGACCAAACCGGGCAATTTGTTTTCAGGGCCGACTATGTACGTAAGACGCCGCCGATTCGTACGTAAAGGAACCGTGAGTCTCGCCTATATAAGGCACGACACGGATCACTTGCCATTTTTCATTTTTTTTCTTCGTTTCTTCGCGATTTCTTCAGCAAAAATGGATGGATTTGATTGATATCATCAAAGAGCAACATGTTTTGGAAGTTGGATTCATGGATAACATCTTCTTCCGCCCGGATCGAAGGTAAGAACACCTAAACTTTTGATTTTTGGATATCCTTGGAGTTTCTTGGTGTTTTGACCGATTTGATTCGTTTTGGTTCAGATTATTGATGGAACTTTGTTGTAATCTCGTAATCATTCAATACTCTTGAAGTTTTGTGGAACAAATTCGAGTATTTCTTCGTTAAAATGATTAAATTGGATTATGCCTTCAAAGTGTTCGATGAAATGCCTCAATGAGTAGAACTTGGGAAATTCTACACGTTTTCATATGAATGGTGATTGAATTGATATTGTTGTGATGATTCTTGGTAATTACGGGAATTTTGTTAAGGGAAGATGATGAATTGATGATCAAATGCCTTGATTAGGTTGTTGTGATTATGGAATCGTAGTATTCTAGATGTTCTTGGTGGTTGATTGCGATTCATGATGTTATGAGAAGTATATGTTGAAGAACATGATTATATACACCTTGAATTGTGTTTAATCGGGATATTGTGAAATCATTGAGTTTGTTGATCGGTTATATTGATTAGTAATCATCGGATTTCGATTCATATGATAGATATGAATTCGTAAAATGATTTGAGTATATTATTTGGTTTTATATATGATCGTGGTATCGTTGACCCGCCGAGTTGATTGGTTGGTCGTGTCGGTTGTTGATTGTTATCGGATATATGTTAATTGATTACTTCAATAGGTTGAGATTATTGATTGGTGATTATAACCGTATGTTGCGGTCATGTTCGAGTATGTTTGTGAATTGCATGGGTCAGGGCCGAGGAGCTCGTAGACGAAGGCAATGAGAGTGGTAGCGGCTTCATCATCGTCGTATCGGTATTGAGGTAAGGTATTACTTGCTCAGTTTATAGTATTTAATGAATGGTTTCCATTTCATTCATGTATAATTTGTATAGCAATGTTTATAATCGTAATCACAGGAGATTTGGGATTATAAATCGTATTCGAGTTTTGGGAATCTAAATCATAATATATATGATTTACTTTTGTTATTGGTATACTTGTATATCGAGGATATATTGTGATAAAGACTAAGATATGAATTATCTGCAACCCGTGATACTTTGGACCGTCGAGTATTGAGGATAATGGTTCGTGATGGTTTAGACATTGAGATCGTTCTCGAAGGACTCGGGGCAAGTACTCTATGTAATATCCGCAATTTCGATTTCCGGTAATTTTTATTTTTCGGTGGAGGTCCGTTTCGATGACTTGCTTATGACCATTTCGTCATTCTGAGAATATTTAATTCTGCACTTTTTGTCATCCGAGTTCGTTTCGGTATCGTTTTGTTGAGTTCCGTGTTCTTAAACGACTTTTCCGCACTTGAGTTCGATTCTTGCGAATCTCATCCGAAACTGTTGTTTCGAGTTTTTCGTAAGTTCATTTAATGTTATTATTCATGTTACGAGCTTTGGTTTGGTGTTTCGATCGTGTATCGTGTATTTCGGACGTTTTGGGCCATTTTCGTAATTTCCCAAAGTTTGGGGTAATTACTCCCGTTGTCGAATTTCGAGCCTTCGGGTGGTCGGAATCGTGGGTTCTCTTAGCGCTTGGATTTGTCTTTGCGAGTACTTCGTAACCGTATTTTAGATTTATATTCAGGTCAGGGTTTCGGGGTCATTCGGACTGTCGGAGTGGCCACGACCGAGACACGGTCGCAGCAGGTACTGGCCTGGCCGAGTTACAGCCGTAAGGTGCCTATTACGGCCGTAATTGATCGGCAGGCATGGCCTGACGAATGCCAGTTACGGCCGTAAGGGCGAAGTTACTGATAAATGCAGTGCGGCGGCTTAGGACGAATGCCGATTACGGCCGTAAGGACCTGCTGGGTACAGCCGTAAGTGCCGAGTTACGCCGTAAGGCCCGGCCGGTTACGGCCGTAAGTGATCGGCCATGGTCGGCTATTTAAAGGCCTGGACGTGGATCTCTCGGCCATTTTCCATTTTTCCTTCGTTTTTCGCGACCCTTCGACGGAATTTGAGGGTTTTTGATCGAGAACATCATAGAACATCATTTTTGGAAGGCTTGTGTTGATTATATCATCATCTAATCCGTGTTCTTCGTCCAAATCGAGGTATTTTGGCTTGAACCCTTGTTTTTGAAGATTATAGGGATTTTCCTTTTGATTTTGATTCCAATCCATTTTTGATCAATTAATTGTTGTATAAACATTGTTTTGAACGTGTTCTACGGATTGTATATCCGTATTTCGAGTTCGTTGGAATCCAATCGGGATTTTTGGTTTTCTAAGGAACCTTGAACATTTAGTATCCGAGTAAATGTCTCAAAGGGTTCCCTTCAATTCTTGACCGTGTTTTCCTTTGTTTTAAATTGTTATTCTCGTAGTAACCATGTTTCCATTGGATTTCACGGAGGATTGTAGGTGTTCGGGGTTTTTCAGGTTGTGCCGTATTCGTAGGAATATTCGAGTGCCGACTATCGAGGCAAGTATCTTACTTATACGTTTTGTACCTTGTGAATATGACTACGCGTTGAAATGAAGGAATTGTGGTTATTTGTGATAAACTTGGAAATGTGTCTATATTAGTCGATTGTACACTTGGATGTGTATCGTGTTATAGGTATTGATTGTGAGTTATGTGACATCGATTCATCGAGGATTTGGATGATAATATTGGGTTATATGTATTTGATTGTGTAAAGCTTGTATTGGTTGTAATGTCGGCTTCGGGCTAAGTATACTAGTTGTGTGAAATTGTAATGGACAAGATGATTGTTTGATTGTGTGCGTGTTGGTGTAATGTGAATGTGAATGTGAATGTTGTGTGCTGGAACGCTAAGTTCACTCGTGTGGGTTCGACGGGGCCTACGAGGATTCATGGCATAGGTCCATGGGATCATAACTTAGTGTGTGTGGTGCTGAGGTCCAATCGGGCGGGTCTGACGAGGCCTACGATGATTCATGGCACAGGTCCATCGAATCAGGACATAATACGTCCAGTCGTGCGGGTTCGACGGAACCTACGGTGACACGTAACACAGGTTCACGGGGTCAGGACCAGTTGTTGTGATTGATGTGTTTGTTTCTTTCCGTGTGGGTTGTTGAACCTACGGAGACTCGTGGCAGGAGATCACAGGGTCATGAATATGTTTGGATCGTCTAAGTTTTGAAAATGAAGTTTTCTAGAAAGGAATGTTGGGCCGAGCCCCGCGAGATTTGTGGAAATATTTTCGTACTGTAAATTACCGAAATGCGAATTGGATTCGGGTTTGAACCCTAAGGTTTTTCTAAAAGGATTACCAAATCAGGACTTGATGTCTTAAAAGTTTTGAATTTCTAAAAATCCCCGAGAGGAGGATCTTACTTTTAAATGTTTCATAGCTTATCTCCCTTGTTAAAACCTCCCGGGAATATTTTGGTACTTGGTTATTAAACTTGATTATGATCAATGTTTGCTCGTTACTTTTCGTATGATTTAATACTTGTACTAGTAAAACAGTAGAGTTTTACTAACCCCCGAGTAATCGGGGGGTGGATGTCTGTTCTGCGTCCAGGTACATGCAGGTTCAGGGGAGCAGTCACAGGATTGGCACAAGAGGATGACGAGCTGCGATACTAATCAAGAGTCGAGAGTTGGTAGAGTTTGGTTGTATTGTTAGAGTTGATTTCAGTCTTCCGCTGTATTGTGTTTCGACCCCTATGTGGGTAATGTTGTTTTAGTCAGTTCTATTGATGGAGTTGTGTGACCTCATCAGTCTGTGTATTCATGTGTAAGTGACTTTAACGGTCTGTATTATTATATTGTTTGACCCTGGCCGGGCAAGCATTTGGTTGTTTATGGGTGTTTAGCCTGGTAGATCCTTGTGGAAAGGGGTCTACAGCGTGTAATATTCTCATATGGTTTTGGGGGTGTTACATTTATGGTATCGTAGCTTAGGTTGCGGAAACCTAGGCTGTCGGGTCAAGTCGAATCGTGATTTGTCGAGTATTGTGTGGTTTTGTCATTCGAGATGTCAGGTGACAAGTTGAGTTGTGCGTAGTCACAACGTGTCGGATATGTTGTCGGATGAGATTAGTATCGTGGGCGACCGTCATCTCCGTGCGGCCTGTGGACGTAAGTCTCCTCCTTTATGCGAGGTACCTGTGTATCATGATTTTATCTTAGTGAGTTAATTGCGGTGCATAATTTTATTTGCACAGTGTTGTGTAATATAATGTATTTAATACTTGTGGCACATAGGATATGTATAAAGCTGGGCGTATTGTTGTTTTACCTTTGAACTACTGTGTGGGGTGGTATGGGGTGAAAGTTGTAAACATTGATGGGTTTTGAAAAGGTATCGACAGTAGAGTTTGTGAGAAACTCCGATGAATGATTTTGTTGTGTGTTTAAACTTGGTACCACGAGATGCATTTGATTGAATTGGCGACCCTGGTTGCCGTTTGAGCATATGGTTTTAAATTCGACTGTTTTTGGAATGTTGTAATTTTGGCCGCTACGGGTAGGTTTGAGAACGTTTTTCTGAAGGATTTTACGGTTTGAGCATTTTTGTAGAAATTGATTTTTGGAAAATATTTTGGTGGTGCGGTCAAACAACGGTTTGTATGGATTTTAAAATCGGTTAAATTTTGGACAAATGGGCCGTGTATTTTCAAATGACACCATCATATGGTATTTGAAAAATGTGTTTTGAAGTACTTCGGATATTGCGAAATATTACTGTCGTTTTGGTAGTGAACCAAAGGATTTTGGAAAATTTCTGATTTGCAAAACAACTTTGGCTTTCGTAAATTAGAACGTTATGTGTTTATGTATTGAAGTTAAGTCGTGCAGTGAGTTGCTATGTTATTATTCTCGTCAGAAAATCTGGGTTGTATGCCCAAGTGGTAGGATACGTTGTTAGGTATCGTTCCCCACTTCAATGACCGAGGTATTAAACAAAGTGTTTTCAAAATTTCATCCCAAAATCTTTCGAAACTCGCAAATTTTAAAATATTAACATTTGAACAAATACCTCGGAAAAATTTCATTTTTAAAAAATGTTACAAGTGTAGTCTCAATGACATGTATGCGGTCTTGACCGTGTTTATTTTGGTATAAGACGTGCACCTCTGTTGGTGTAACCGTGCGAATTACTTACGAATTTAAGTCTATTATTGCAGTGTTAGTTTGTGTACTCGTGTGATGACTTGGAGTGAATACTTTATTGTGCTACTAGTTGTTGCCCTATGTTGATTAGGTGATGTTTATTTTGTTGTTCTGAATGGCTGTCCGTTCAGTATGCTGAGGGTAGAGGTCGAGGCCGTGGTCGTGATGGTGGTCGTAATCAGGAACATGAGAGGGTGACTCACTCCTTGCCGAGTACCAATCAGCTTAGTACAGATCAGGGACATTCTCATTCAGCCAGCGTTAATGTTGACGTTGGCGCCGCCACCATCCTTCGTTAGGTGGTTGACCAGTTAGTGCAGATGAATCAGGCCGTACATCAGAATGAGAACCCAAATGGGGATAACGGAGCTAGTAAGTGGTTACGAGATGTGATGAGAATGCACCCGCCCCGTTTTGTAGGTTCTTCTGACTCGTTAGGTTGTGAGAACTGGCTCTTCCAGTTGGAAAGAATATTCGATGCTGTAGGTTGTCCTGAGGAAAGGAGAGTACCCATTGCTCAGTACTTGCTTGACAAAGAAGCTGCAGACTGGTGGCAGGCTGTAGTGCCTGCAGATTGTACACCTACATGGGCCGAGTTTAAGACCTCCATGGAGGCAGAGTATTGCCCGTTGCCTGTTAGTGAGCGTAGGATCGTTGAGTTTTTCTCGGCTACACCCCAGGATGTGTCGATATCCCAGCCGATAGTCGATTATAATCGGCAGCTAGCTTATGTTCGCGATCAGGTGAGAAGTGAAGCGGACAAGATCCGGCATTTTAATATGCGCATGAAACCACATATCCGTGAGAGTATGGCTCCGCTTATGTGTACTACCTTGAAAGATTATCAGGACCGAGCTCTAGCCATCGAGATGACTGTTTCCATGTCAGAGGGTAGCTCAGGAGGTAAGAGGCAGAAGACCTCGAGTAACTTTTCAAGAGGCCAGAGAAGTGAGATTCGAGAGCCTATTACTTTGTATTGCCCTTATGGGAACACTTATCGTTCGTTTGATCAGTCTAAGAATCCTACTCACGATCCGAGTAAGACAAGCGGCGTGAAGTTATATTTCAATTGTAGCCGTGTGGGCCATACTCGGAAGAATTGTCGCTCGCCGCAAGTTAACTATTTCAAATGTGGACATGTGGGACATCAGGCGGTATACTGCGAGACCATCGTTGAGATGTTCGGGAGCCGAGATCCTGCCCCTACGCGTGGAGAGCTCAGTGGTGCCTAGTAGCGTAGTTGCGTGTTGTATTTGTGTTGTAATTCGTGTAGAGATTGATATTTATTGCGTGAACTTTTTGGTTTTGTTTGTATTCTACCCTGATGTTTTATTTTAAGTTTCGGGATGAAACTTATTTTTAGTGAGATAGAATGTAATATCAGGTACCCTCGTTTTTCGTTATCTTGAATTGTTTGTGTTTTGACGTCGGACATTTTCTTGTTGATGAGAATCGGAATGATTTCTATCGTGATACTCTATTTGTTTCTATCGCATAGCCGTTTTAGTCGGGTGCGACTTGTTGTCGCGTGCATTTCTTTGATTAAATGTGTGCATGTGCTGTGGTATGTGATGTGTCGTTAATTGCTCTTTATTGTTTTGAATTATTGTCGATGGCGTTGTGTTGGTCGTCATGGGGCATGTTTTCACGCTGTATATTCTTTCACGTTGCTTGTAACGTTTCGCCAATGGGAGAAAGTTACACGTTTCTTGTGTATCTCGTTTAGTTTTCCTGTCGGGATATTGCTTCTCCCTACCTATTTTAAGTTTCGGGACGAAACTTCTTTTATGGAGGGTAGTATGTAATATCCGCAATTTTGATTTCCGGTAATTTTCATTTTTCGGCGGGATGTCTGTTTCTTTCCGTGAGGTTTGTTGAACCTACAGAGACTCGTGGCAGGAGATCACGGGGTCATGAATATGTTTGGATCGTCTAAGTTTTGAAAATGAAGTTTTCTAGAAAGGAATGTTGGGCCGAGCCCCGCGAGATTTGTGGAAATATTTTCGTACTGTAAATTACCGAAATGCGAATTGGATTCGGGTTTGAACCCTAAGGTTTTTCTAAAAGGATTACCAAATCAGGACTTGAGGTCTTAAAAGTTTTGAATTTCTAAAAATCCCTGAGAGGAGGATCTTACATTTAAATGTTTCATAGCTTATCTCCCTTGTTAAAACCTCCCGGGAATATTTTGGTACTTGGTTATTAAACTTGATTATGATCAATGTTTGCTCGTTACTTTTCGTATGATTTGATACTTGCACTAGTAAAACAGTGGAGTTTTACTAACCCACGAGTAATCGGGGGTGGATGTTTGTTCTGCGTCCAGGTACATGCAGGTTCAGGGGAGCAGTCACAGGATTGGCATAAGAGGATGACGAGCTGCGATACTAATCAAGAGTCGAGAGTTGGTAGAGTTTGGTTGTATTGTTAGAGTTGATTTCAGTCTTCCGCTGTATTGTGTTTCGACCCCTGTGTGGGTAATGTTGTTTTAGTCAGTTTTGTTGATGGAGTTGTGTGACCTCATCTATCTGTGTGTTCATGTGTAAGTGACTTTAACGGTCTGTATTATTATATTGTTTGACCCTGGTCGGGCAAGCATTTTGTTGTTTATGGGTGTTTAGCCTGGTAGATCCTTGTGGAAAGGGGTCTACGGTGTGTAATATTCCCATACAGTTTTGGGGGTGTTACACTCTAATCATTTTTATCATTTGTGTCGATCATGTCGTGATACATTCGTGTATCGTTGTTGTCATGCATTTGTGCATTGTTGTTGTCGTGTATTGTGTACTGTTGTTTTGTGCAGTTGTGCATTGTTGTCATATGTCCACCTCGTGTTGGTCCGACGGGATCATCAGGGGATCTATGGTAGCGTGCGCTGGATCATCGGACGGGTTTTCCACCTCGATTTGGTCTGACGGGATCATCAGGGGATCTAGGCAGTGAACGATGGATCATCGGATTGCCATGTATTGTTATTGTGCATATGTATATTATGGGCTTGCCATAATTATACATTGTCGTTATTGTTGTGATCATATTGACGTTGTCATATGAGTATGCATTTGTAGGTCTTGTGTTAGGACCATGTCCGTATGTTGTGTTGATCTGATCTTGGATTAGACTGACGTGATTGTAATGGTATTTCGTATCTTGAGGTATGTTCCGTATTTCTTTGGTACTTGTCTTTGATGGACAATCGATTATCGTATTGAAATTGTCGACATTGTCCGATGGATTGAATTGGACAGAGTTGGTATAATTTTCGTACCGCGAGTTATGATAATGTTTCGAGAACCTTGGGTATTGTTGAGATACCGTACAGATATTTCAGTACAATCTTATTGCGTTGTTAAGGATACGAATCGTGGACTTTCGTAAAGTTACGACAGTAAGATCACATTGGTCGTATTCTTACTTAGTATTTCCATTGATATGTAATTATTGACGTGATGTGATGGTTATCATTGTTGGATATTATGGTTGACCCCGTCGTGGGCTTTATTTTTAGGTTCTTGGATCATCAAGCTTGTAGCTGTCGTGAAGATATGAGCTTCCCGGAGGATACTGGCTAGGACATGTATTTGTGTATTGAGTTTCTGATCAGTTGTTGTATTCCGATGCTAGAGTATTTTAATTGTTTATCTTTATCCGCTGCGTGAGTATTTTTAAATGGCCTTTTGGTATCTGGTAACTTAGGTTACTTTGGCAATCGTTTTCTAAATTTGTTCTGTCGGTGCGTGTAAGCGATAGCTTAACGTATGTTTTTAAACTGTTGAGTTTTGGCATTTCGGGCCTTGTGGTTTCAAATGAGATTTTACGACGGTTTTGTTAAACGGCTTTTATAGAGTTTCGAATGTTTTTTTAAGGATGTACCATCGTTAGCCTCTTGGACGTTTGTAAATGTTTGCGAAAATTTCCTTCAGCCTTGTGGGTTCCATCTCGGGGCTCACGGCGCTGTAATATTCCTGGATGGCTCTGGGGTGTTACAAAGCGTAAATTAATAATTTCGATAAATTGATAAGATAAAAATTTTTTTGAGACCCCTTTATAAATCAAAGGTCCCATCAACACCATAAATTAATAATCTCACAAAATTACAAAGATAACCAAGACAACTTGGTAAAATATGACTCTAGTGTTGATTGTTTTTTATTGAAATTCAAATCAAAATGAATCTCATCTCTCACTTTTTTCATGGCACTTAAAAGCTCTGGTGTGGTATACTCTGACTGCATAAAAAAATTATGAAGGATGGGATGCTCTCTCTTGTACTCACATAGTGACTTGCGTATTTGATCAGTCATTGTTTTTTTTTCAACACCTTTTAAGTGAGAAGTCATTGTATTTGTTGGTATTTTTTACAAATCTTTTGTTATATATATAGTAATTTTTCCATGAGTATTTAACATTGAACATAATGTACGTATGAATCTAGTTTTAAAATATTGAACATACGTACGAATCTAGTTTTAAAACATTGAATAATTAGATCAATTTCCTAACATTGAATACTAATTAAATTCAAGTTCCTAACATTTAATACTCATTACTATCTCTATGTAAATAATTTAAATTCATAGACTTTTGATGTAATTAATTTTAAATTGGTTGAATATAAAATACCTATTTAAATTAATAAATTATTAAATTATCGATTAATTACTACCTATCTAAAATTAATATTTTTCTGGTCCCAACTGTATTAATTTATAGAGGTCATACTATAATATCAATACATTGTAAATACAGTGTAACCTCTTTAAATCAATACTCGATAAATTAATAATCTCTATAAAATTAATATTTTTTATGGTCCCGACTTGGGCCCCAAGCGTAAATTAATAATTTCAATAAATTGATAAGATGATAATTTTTTGGAGACCCCTTTATAAATCAAGGGTCACATCAACATCATAAATTAATAATCTCAGAAAATTACAAAGATAACTAAGACAACTTAGTAAAATATGACTAGTGTTGATTGTTTTCTATTAAAATTCAAATCAAAATAAATCTCATCTCTCACTTTTTTCACGGCACTTAAAGCTCTGGTGTGGTATTACTCTGACTACATGAAAAAATTATGAAGGATGGGATGATCTCTCTTGTACTCACATAGTGACTTGCGTATTTGATCGATCATGATTTTTTTCAACACCTTTTAAGTGAGAAGTCATTGTATTTGTTGGTATGTTTGTACAAATCTTTTGTTACATAGATAGTAATTCTTCCATAAGTATTTACCATTGAACATAATGTACGTATGAATCTAATTTTAAGACATTGAACATACGTACGAATCTAGTTTTAAAACATTGAATAATTAGATTCAAGTTTCTAACATTGAATACTAATTATATTCAAGTTCCTAACATTAAATACTCATTATTATCTCTATGTAAATAAATTTAAATTTGTAGAATTTTGATGTAATTAATTTTAAATTGGTTGAATATAAAATACCTCTTTAAATTAATAAATTATTAAATTATCGATTAATTAATACCTATCTAAAATTAATATTTTTCCGGTCTCAACTTGTATTAGTTTATAGAGGTCAAACTGTAATATCAATACAGTGTAACCTCTTTAAATGAATACTCGATAAATTAATAACCTCTATAAAATTAATATTTTTTCCGATCCCGACTTGGGCCCCTAGCGTAAATTAATAATTTCGATAAATTGATAAGATAATAATTTTTTTAGACCCCTTTATAAATCAAGGGTCCCATCAACATCATAAAGTAATAATCTCAGAAAATTGCAAAGATAACTAAGACAATAGTAAAATATGACTCTTGTGTTGATTATTTTCTATTGAAATTCAAATCAAAATGAATCTCATCTCTCACTTTTTTCACGGCACTTAAAAGCTCTAGTGTGGTATACTCTGACTGCATGAAAAAATTATGAAGGATGGGATGATCTCTCTTGTACACAAATAGCGACTTGCGTATTTGATCAGTCGTGGTTTTTTTATTTCAACACCTTTTAAGTGAGAAGTCATTGTATTTGTTAGTATGTTTTTACAAATCTTTTATTATATATATAGTAATTCTTCCACAAGTATTTAAGGTTAAACATACTGTACGTATGAATTTAGTTTTAAAACATTGAATAATTAGATTCAAGTTCGTAATATTGAATACTAATTAGATTCAAGTTCCTAACATTGAATACCCATTAATATCTCTATGTAATTAAATTTAAATTCATAGAATTTTGATGTAATTATTTTTAAATTGGTTGAATATAAAATACCTCTTTAAATTAATAAATTATTAATTTATCGATTAATTAATACCTTTCTAAAATTAATATTTTTTCCGGTCCCAACTGTATTAAATTTTAGAGGTTCTACTGTAATTACAAAGCAATGAGGAATTTATAACTATCAAAATACGTGATATTCCTCTGTTGAAGCGAAAATTATAATCATTAAAAATATATAGTTGGAATTATTATATAATATTAATAATAATATAGACATGGTTTCATCATAATACAGTAAAAATAAAATCACTCACTCATAATAATAACACAAAGAAATACATATTCCATAATATTATTTATCAAATATAATTTTATTACACATTATATTCTAAGGACAAGAAAAAACACCAAGAGCATTTGAGGATTACATTGGAGACGCTTCGCAAGGAGAAGTTGTATGCCAAGTTCAAGCAATGTGAGTTTTGGTTAAACAGAGTTGGATTCCTTGGACATGTGGTGACTTTAAAAGGAATTGAGGTATATCCCGATAAGGTTGTAGCAGTGAGTAGTTGGGGAGTACCCAAGAATGCGAGCGAAGTTCGCAGCTTTCTGGGCCTAGCTGGCTATTATAGAAGATTTATCGAAGGATTTTCGAAAATCGCCACTCCTATGACCCAATTAACAAGGAAAGGCGTGAGGTTTGAATGGAGTGACAGGTGCGAGGAAAGTTTTCAAGAGTTGAAAAGGAGACTAACCTCGGCACCAGTATTAACTATTCCTGATCTGACGGAAGACTTTGTTATTTATAGTGATGCCTTAAAGCAGGGTTTGGGTTGTGTTTTGATGCAACATGGTAAAGTAGTAGCCTATGCATCGAGACAACTTAAACCACGAGTTGAACTATCCAACGCATGATCTGGAGTTGGCTGCTGTAGTACATGCGCTGAAGATTTGGCGTCACTATTTCTACGGAGGGAAGTGTGAGATATAAACGGACCATAAAAGTTTGAAATATCTTTTCACACAGAAGGATCTTAACATGAGACAAAGACGATGGCTAGAATTGGTGAAGGACTATGATTGTACTATCCATTACCATCCGGATAAGGATAATGTGGTAGCTGATGCCTTGAGTCGGAAGACTAGAGGTGAGTCAGCTTGCTTGACCGATCAGAAGAGTTTGATAAAAGAATTCTCCCAGTTGAGGATTGAGGTAGTTGAGTCTTCAAAACGTTCGAAAGCAATCTTATCATCTTTGGTCTTGCAACCAAACTTGAGGGATAAGATTTAGGAGGCTCAACCACGTGATAAGTTCTTGTCTAAGATGAAAGATCGAGCGTATTGAGAAATTTGTCGTTGCCGCAGACGACGTTTTAACTTACGATGGGAGGTTGTGTGTTCCTAAGGACCATCCCTTAGGAGGCAAATCCTTGAAGAAGCTCATAATGCACCATACTCCACTCGCCCGAGAGGTACAAAGATGTACCACGACCTGAAGAAATTCATTTGGTGGAGAGGATGAAATGGGACATTGGTGTATTTGTGGAGAGGTGTATGATATGTCATCAGGTGAAGGCAGAACACCAACGACCAGGAGGTTTACTTCAACCGTTGGAAATTCCAGAATGGAAATGGGAGCATATCACAATGGATTTCGTAGTTGGTCTGCCACGAACCGTGAGGAAGAACGATGTTATCTGGGTGATAGTAGATTGTTTGACGAAGTCATCTCATTTTCTACCTGTAAGGATGACTTACAGTATGGAACAATACGTCAAGATTTATATTCGGGAGATTGTGAGGTTACATGGTGTTCCAGTGTCGATCGTCTCGGATAGAGATCCACGATTTATGTCAAAATTTTGGAAAATTCTGCAAATTGGATTAGGCACTAAATTGAAATTCAGTACTGCATATCATCCGCAGACCGATGGTCAATCTGAACAGACTATCAAGACACATGAAGATTTGTTGAGGGCGTGTGTTCTTGATACTAGTGAGAATTGGAAAAATATTTTGACGTTAGTAGAGTTTGCTTATAACAATAGTTACCAAGCGACTATACAAATGGCCCCGTATGAGGCTCTATACGGAAGGAAATGTCGATCGCCCCTTTATTGGAGTGAGGTTGACGAAGGAAAGATTTTAGGTCCATAATTGATCAAGCAGACTGTAGAGAAGATAGCCGAGATCAGAAGTAAAATTAAGACTGCACAGGATCGGTAGAAGTCTTATGCTGATAAACAAAGGAAAGATATCCAATTTGAGATTGGAGAAAATGTGTTCTTGAAGGTAGTGCCAATAGAAGGAGTGATATGATTCGGTAAAAAGAGAAAGCTATAGCCTCGTTATATCGGACCTTTTGAGATTTTGGGTCGTGTTGGTGATCTTGCTTATAGTCTGGCACTACCGTTGGAGTTATCAGGAGTGCACAATGTCTTTCACGTCTCCATGCTGAGAAAGTACATACATGATCTTGGTCACATATGCAATTTCAAACAGTTACATGTAGCCAAGAATCTGACTTATGAGGAGGTACCTACAGCTATTTTGGAGCGTAAGGTACATCAGTTACGGAACAAAGAGGTTAAATTGGTGAAAGTTCAATGGAGTCGTCATGGACCAATTGAAGCAACTTGGGAACGTGAAGAGGAGATCCGTTCTAAGTATCCAACATTCATTTTTCAAGGTACATAACTTAATTTTGGAGGATGAAAATTTGTTAAAGGGGGGTAGGTTGTAATATCCGCAAATTCGATTTCCGGTAATTTTTTTTTTGGCGAGAGTCTATTTTAACGGCTATCTTGTCACCGATTCGTCATTCTGAGAATGTTTAATTCTGCACTTTTAGACATCCGAGTTCGTTTTGTTGAGTTCCATGCTTTTTAGCGACTTTTCCGCACTTGAGTTCGATTCTTGCGAATCTCGTTCGAAACTGCTGTTTCGAGTTTCCCGTAAGTCCGTTTAACTTTGTTAGACGTTTTATGAACTTCAGTTTGGTTATTCGATCACGTATCGTGATTTTCGGGCATTTTGGGCCATTTTGTAATTTACCCAAAGTTGTGGGTATACGCATTCGTATTTGTTGTCTTGACCCTTTTCATGGTCGTGTGTGATTAATTGTTGCATGGTATTTCATTTAGGGTCGATGATGTTGCCCATGAGCATTTTGTCGTGTTCGTTCCGTGCGTTTTTGGATAATCGAATCGTCGAGTCCTGGTGGTCGCACCTCGCCGGACGGCTATGGTAATCGCCGGACGGCTATGGCACCGCCGGACGGGTGCGGCAGGAACCGGCATAGCGCACGCTACAACCGTAAGGTAGCGCGCGCTACGGCCGGGAGGCAGCGCACGCTATAGCCGGTTAGCTGCGCGCGCTAGTCGACCGAGACAGAAGGGCCAGTGAGGTTCTAGACTAGGGTGGATCGGCAGGTAGCGCAAGCTACTATCGGGCACTGCGTACGCTACAACCGGAAGGTAGCGCGCGCTATGGCCAGAAGGCTGCGCACGCTACTTGGCCGAGCAGTCTAGTCCAGGAAGTCTCTGGATTGCGGCCCGGGCCGATAGCGTACGCTAGCTCGGCAGCCTAGCGCACGCTAGCCGCACTGAGATAAATGTGACAGAGCAAATCCGATTATCATTTTTCCCATTTCTCTCTTTCTCTTCCGCGAGCCTTGGGGATCTTGAAGCCATGTTGTTTAACAACAAATCCACAAAGTTCTTGAGTTCATATCATTGATTGATCATCCTATATCATCATTTGATCCAGCGAATCAATGTGAGATTTCCTAGAACCCTATTTTGAGAAATTTTGGGGGTTTTGCGTTTTTGTCCGATTCGTTCCGTATTATTGATTAATCCATGATGGGTATGATTAATCTTAGTAGTATTCTTGTGTTTAAAATCATTTAATCCATTGTTCTTCGTCGAATCAAGGTATATTTCTTGATTTCCTTCGAGTTGACTTTTTGGGGGGATTTGTTCTTGATTTCATTTTCCATCCGTTTTTGATGAACCAATTGTTGTAAAATGATGTTTGTAAACATATCCTATGGATTGAATATCCATATTTCAGTTGGGAAGTCCATTTTTATGTTTTGTCGGGTCGATTCGTGTTCTTGGCCGTTTCGGGGGAAACCCTTGAACTTTCGTCGTTTGTTCCTTGAATTCAGCGGCTTTGGGTCATACTTTGGGATTCATTTTCGTTGTTATTGTTGTCGTTCGTAGTTTATTGTTGCGGGTTGTCGTTCGGTGGAGTCGGCGAGTTCGTAGTCGGTTCGTGCCAACCTACTTCGGTCGATTCTCCGCGTTGTGGTTATTCGAGGCAAGTACCTTGTCCATACAATTCTTGTTTTATGGATATGATAATTAGTGGTCGTCTCCTTGTGTTTATTTGATCATTTGAATTTCATTTTCAAAGATTCAGTTAGCCTTGTTAAAGGCCCTCTTTCAAAACGCGTGAGTTTTGTGGACATTGTGTTCGTGGATGGTTACGTGAATTACTATGAATACACTTGGTGTTATCGTTGTGCTTTGATAATATATATGTATATATTATCTCATATCGGTGCGTTGTGATTTGACCATTGCTTCGTGCATTGTGTTTGTTGCCATTGATGTGAATTACTTGGATATTATTGATGTGATATGTTATTTGTGTGAATGTGTGGATATGGTTGAAGGTCTACGGTGACACATGGCACGAGATCATGTGGTCAGGATGCAACAAGTGATTGATCCAACCGTGAGAGCCTGAGATAATCTACAGTGACACATGGCTGGTGATCATGGGGTCAGGATGAAACAAGTGATTGATCCAACCGTGAGATACGGTGTGTGATTTGTTTAGCTAGCCAGCTCGGGAGGGTCCTTAGAGGCCTCGAGTGGGATTTGTGGCTTCGTCTCGGTCCTAGGCGATGCATGTACGTGATTCGTTTTATGATTGTGGGTAGCTCGGGAGGGTCCTTAGAGGCCTCGAGTGGGATTTGTGGCTTCATCCCGGTCCTAGGCAATACTTGTACGTGATTATGTTGTGTTGATTTTATGTCCGTTTAGGACACTTGATGCGGGCTTTGGACCTGTGAATTGTTGTTGGATTTATTTGTGAAAATGAAACCTTTGGGCTGTGACCCCTGTTGATTTTGGAAAGAGAAGGATTCTGAAATCCTAAATTGTTTTCTATTAAAACTCCCGATGGCATTTTAAACTGTTTTGTAAATTGTTTCCCTGATTGGTAATCTTTTGGTTTTGGAATGTTTTTCCCAAACTCTTACCTCGGGAAATATTTTCGTTATGTTTAAATCTTTGAGGATTCCTGATTATTATTGTTATTGGAACTTGTATTGTATGGCTCGTATTTTTGCACTTGTTCTTGCACTAGCAAAACAGTGGAGTTTTGCTAACCCCCGAGTATTTGGGGAGTGGATGTCTGTATTGCATTCAGGTTTTGGTGCATAGCATAGGGTCGGCATGAAGGATGATGAAAGATGAACGATACTAGTCGCACGAGGATCCGTACAATGTCACTGGTTTAGTTGTATTTTATTTCCGCTGCAGTATTCTTTCTCGTTGTATGGGAGTGTGTGTATTCGACCCCTGCGTGGGCATGTAATGCGTTTGAGTTGTATGTATTTATTGAAGGATCAAATCGGTTTACTGAGTCATTTTAGCCTTAAAGGCATTGTTGAGATGTTCGATGTTGTTACCAACCTGGTAGATCCTTGAGGAAAGGTTCTACGGCATGTAACATCCCTGAGCAGATTGGGGGTGTTACATAAATGGTATCAAAGCTTAGGTTGTGGAAACCTAGGCTGTCGGGTTTAGTGGTCTCTGTTGAGTTTTTGTCTCGTCAGAATTTTTCTGACTGAGTCGTGTCGCGATGCGTCGTCTGAGTTTGTTGGTCGTGATTAGTATCGTGGGGCGATCATCATCCTCGTGCGACCTGTGGCTGTAAGTCTCCCATCTTTGTGTTTGTGCCTCGTCTGATGCGAGTTACTGGTATGATTATGTGTTAAGTGACGGAATCTTTATGCAGATTTTTAGTCTCATGATTGCGTTTATGTGACTCTCATATTTCGTCTATATGAGCGGTGTCGCTGCTAATGTATTTTTGAACTGTATTTTATTCGCTGCGTGAGTTCTTTCAAAATGACTTTCAGTATTTTGCAAACTGAGTTTTACTTCGTAAAACCGACTCCCTAAATTGAGTTTTGGCATTTTGGCCTTGAATGTTTTATGACGGTTTGATAAATGATCATGTGAGTTTTTAGGCATTCTAGCCTAATAGATTTTCGAAAACCTTGAGTATCTAAGAAAATAAATTTCGAGACGTACCTTTAAAATGAATTATTTTCTCGCGGTACTTTCAAAGTGCTTTCTAGTGCCGCAATATATTTCAAATTATTCCAATTGGGGACCAAAATATTTTGAGATATTTTCAATTATTTAGAAATGCTTTGCTTAGACCCGAGGGTCGAATATTTAGGAAAGTTTCAATTTAAAAGACGAGTGTCCTCATTTTTGTTCAACGCAATATGGTTTTCAAAGTCTCAATAATGGTGTTTGTACAACTTTTTGAAAATGTGATACTCAGGATCAACTGGTGCTTCCAAACTGTTTTCAAAAGGTGGTTTTCGTTTTTTTTAAAACCTATCATTCCTGTTTGCGGTCCGGGAATGTATATGTGGTATTCGCATTGTCGTTAGAATGTTAGCTCCCGAGTATGATGAAATCGGTGGCGTGAACGTTGAGTCATTTGCCACGCATTTGTTGTGATTAGCCCTCTGTGAGAGGTGAGAGGTTAGTATTGAATGTTGTCGCTTTGTGATGATTTGTGTGTTATCGCACCAGTGCGAGCTGTTGGAACTTGAGTTTGCGTGTTTGTGTAAATGCATGATTGTTTCATGCTGTTTTGTGATTATGTGCTGGTTATCGTTCGGGCCGTTGTAATCGTCTAACGATGTCGTGGTTGATGTGGTTTTAGTATGTATTGATATATTATGCCAAGTTGGCATCTCCGGTTTGTTGTTTTGTGATGTTATGTTCCATCGTATTTTGTATCTAGCATTTGTATATCTGGTATGTCGAGCCGAGGTGTTTCAACCGTGGTGTTCTAGGGGCATGTACGTACAATTGTCCTTCTCGTCGGTAACGCGTTTCAAGTGTGGACCCGAGAGACACAGGATCCAGTTTTGCGAGTTGGGTTCCGAGTCTTTCGGGGCGCAAACTTCAGTACAGATATCAGGATCGGCTCTAAGAGGCCCATGGGAAATGTTTCCGTCGACTGCTTTTGTGTTGTTGCCTTGTTTGTGATTGTCCTTGTGGATCGTTTTGTGTTTATTTCTGTTTTCTTGACTGTGCGTGTTTCCTTGTGATAGGTGCTTTGTGTTTTGGGATTGTTCAGATAATCGACTTGATTGTATTATATATTTGATGACGCTTGTCACTTGTTGGTTTTATTATGTTTCTACCGGTGGCGTTATGTTGGTCGTCGTGGAGCGCGTTTTCACGCCGTATATTCCTTTGCGTTGCTTGTAACGTTTCGCCGTTGGGCGTAAGTTACGTGTTTCTTGTGTATCTCGTTGAGTTTTTCTGGCGGGATATTGCTTCTCCCTACTTGTTTTAAGTTTCGGGACGAAACTTCTTTTAAGGAGGGTAGTATGTAATATCCGCAAATTCGATTTCCGGTAATTTTCTTTTTTGGAGAGAGTCTGTTTTAACGGCTCTCTTGTCAGCGTTTCGTCATTCTGAGAATGTTTAATTCTGCACTTTTCGACATCCGAGTTCCTTTCGGTGTTGTTTTGTTGAGTTCCGTGCTTTTTAGCGACTTTTCCACACTTGAGTTCGATTCTTGCGAATCTCGTTCGAAACTGCTGTTTCGAGTTTCCCGTAAGTCCGTTTAACTTTGTTAGACGTGTTATGAACTTCGGTTTGGCTATTCGATCACGTATCGTGATTTTCGGGCATTTTGGACCATTTTGTAATTTACCCAAAGTTGTGGGTATCCGCATTCGTATTTGTTGTCTTGACCCTTTTCATGGTCGCATGTGATTAATTGTTGCATGGTATTTCATTTTGGGTCTATGATGCTGCCCACGAGCGTTTTGTCGTGTTCGTTACGTGCATTTTCGGATAATCGAGTCGTCGAGTCCTGGTGGTCGCACCGCCGACGGCATGGTAATCTTGCCGGACGGCTATGGCACTGCCGGACGGTGCGGCAGAACCGGCGAGCGCACGCCACGCCCGGCCGCGCGCGCTAGTCGGCCGAGACAGTGGGGGCGGTGAGGTTCGACTCGGTGGATCGGCAGTAGCGCACGCCATCGTCGGCATCGCGACGCTACGACCGGAAGATAGCGCGACTACGGCCGGAAGGTCGCGACGCCACTGGCCGAGCGCCTAGTCCAGAAGTCTCTCGGATTGCGCCCGGCCGAGAAGCGACGCTAGCTCGGCAGCCTAGCGCACGCTAGGCTGCACCAGTATAAATGTGACAAAGCAGTCCAGTTTCGGTCATTTTTCCAATTTCTCTCTTTCTCTTCCGCGGCTGGAGCCTTGGGGAGCTTGAATCCATGTTGTTGAACAACAAATCCACGAAGTTCTTGAGTTCATATAATTGATTGATCATCCTATATCATCCTTTGATCCAGCGAATCAAGGTGAGATTTCCTAGAACCCTATTTTGAGAAATTTTGGAGTTTTTGCGTTTTTGTCCGATTCGTTCCGTATTATTCATTAATCCATGATGGGTATGATTAATCTTAGTAGTATTCTTGTGTTTAACATCATTTAATCCATTGTTCTTCGTCGAATCAAGGTATATTTCTTGATTTCCTTCGAGTTGACTTTTTGGGGGGGATTTGTTCTTGATTTAGTTTTCCATCCGTTTTTGATGAACCGATTGTTGTAAAATGATGTTTTTAAACATATCCTATGGGTTGAATATCCATATTTCGGTTGGGAAGTCCATTTTCATGTTTTGTCGGGTCGATTCGTGTTCTTGGCCGTTTCAGGGGAAACCCTTCAACTTTCGTCGTTTGTTCCTTGAATTCAGCGGCTTTGGGTCGTACTTTGGAATTCATTTTCGTTGTTATTGTTGTCGTTCATAGTTTATTGTTGCGGGTTGTCATTCGGTGGAGTTGGCGAGTTCGTAGTCGGTTCGTGCCAACCTACTTCGGTCGATTCTCCGCGTTGTGGTTATTCGAGGCAAGTACCTTGTCCATATAATTCTTGTTTTATGGATATGATAATTAGTGGTCGTCTCCTTGTGTTTATTTGATCGTTTGAATTTTATTTTCAAAGATTCGGATCCCTCTTTCAAAACGCGTGAGTTTTGCGGACATTGTGTTCGTGTATAGTTATATGAATTACTATGAATACACTTGGTGTTGTCGTTGTGCTTTGATAATATATATGTATATATTATCTCATATCGGCGCGTAGTGATTTGACCATTGCATCGTGCATTGTGTTTGTTGCCATTGATGTGAATTACTTGGATATTATTGATGTGATACGTTATTTGTGTGAATGTGTGGATATGGTTGAAGGTCTACGGTGACACATGGCACGTGATCATGTGGTCAGGATGCAACAAGTGATTGATCCAACCGTTAGAGCCTGAGATAATCTACGGTGACACATGGCTGGTGATCATGGGGTCAGGATGCAACAAGTGATTGATCCAACCGTGAGATACGGTGTGTGATTTGTTTAGCTAGGCAGCTCGGGAGGGTGCTTAGAGGCCTCGAGTGGGATTTGTGGCTTCGTCCCGGTCCTAGGCGATGCATGTGCGTGATTCGTTTTATGATTGTGGCCAGCTCGGGAGGGTCCTTAGAGGCCTCGAGTGGGATTTGTGGCTTCGTCCCGGTCCTAGGCAATACTTGTACGTGATTATGTTGTGTTGATTTTATGTCCGTTGAGGACACTTGATGCGGGCTCTGGACCTGTGAATTGTTGTTTGATTTATTTGTGAAAATGAAACCTTTGGGCTGTGACCCCTGTTGATTTTGGAAAGAAAAGGATTCTAAAATCCTAAATTGTTTTCTATTAAAACTCCCGATAGCATTTTAAACTGTTTTATAAATTGTTTCCCCTGATTGGTGATCTTTCGGTTTTGTAATGTTTTTACCAAACTCTTACCTCGGGAAGTATTTTCGTTATGTTTAAATCTTTGAGGATTCCTGAATATTATTGTTCTTGGAACTTGTATTGTATGGCTCGTATTTTTGCACTTGTTCTTGCACTAGCAAAACAGTGGAGTTTTGCTAACCCCCGAGTATTCGGGGGGTGGATGTCTGTATTGCATTCAGGTTTTGGAGCATAGCACAGGGTCGGCATGAAGGATGATGAAATATGAACGGTACTAATCACACGAGGATCCGTACGATGTCATTGGTTTAGTTGTATTTTATTTCCGCTGCAGTATTCTTTCCCGTTGTACGGGAGTGTGTTGTATTCGATCCCTGCGTGGGCATATAATGCGTTTGAGTTGTATGTATTTATTGAAAGACCAAATCGGTCTACTGAGTTATTTTAGCCTTAAAGGTATTTTTGAGATGTTCGATGTTGTTACCAGCCTAGTAGATCCTTGAGGAAAGGTCCTACGGCGTGTAATATCCCTGAGCGGATTGGGGGTGTTGCAGTTGTAACGCCCCGATTTCGCATATACATTTTATTGTGAATATTATAGAAATCATGTTCAATTTTATTAGATTAATGTCCGAATAATTTTATCGTTTAATTCATTTTATTTTCCCAGTCATGTGATTCATGTCGTGTAATTTCTCGTTTTAATTCATCGTGTTTCATGTCGTCATTTCTAGGCCCGAGTCAAATTTTAAGCGATATCGTTACCCATAAGATTTCACAAGTTCATTTTAATTAATTTAATCCATTCACTTTGAGCCGTCCTAAGCCAAACCCATTATAATATTCAGCCCAAATCCTATAATTAATTAAGTGGCCCAATTAATAAATATCTACTTTCAGTCCAATTACCATTTTATCTTTTTGTCCAGCCCAACATTTGAAGAAAACATTTTTCTTCATATACTCAGACTTTTCCAATTTCTCCCCAACATTAAGATCTCAAATCAATGCATTTAATCCCAATTATTAACCAAATTAAGACACATTCATTTGAGTCTTTTCTAATTCTTCTTCTTACGGTACATATAACACACACACACACACACACATATATATATATATACACTCACTATCTTCTCCAATCGGCAGTACCAAGCAGAGATCATCTGCTCTTATTACACAACTCTACAATCTGCAAATATCTCTACTGCAAACTAGGAGGAAGAAGAATAATTTACAAGAAGAAGATATAGCTTTCAGCCGGTCATCGAGAATTCTAGCCTATTTCCACCCGATCTTGTTCAAATCTAATAAGGTAAAACATCATACAACCGACGATTTTTCTGCCAACTTTTCTTATGTTCAACCGTGTGTGAATTATAGTTGATATTTCTTATCTTTCCCCAATCCAAAACGTGTGCAAAGACAAAGCAAAAACACAAAACCATAAACCTTTTGATTAAGATAATCAAATTTTAGTCTCAGATCTGTTTTCAGGAACCAAACTTGGTTGCACAACCCGAAATTCGAACCAAACCCGAAACCAACCTGAAACCTCAATTTCAACCCGAATTCACGTAACCCACCTAAATCAGAACCTCCGCCATGCCCGGACGCCGATGCCATATGTCCGCCGAAAATTAGGACAGAAACTCTAACCCACAGCCGACCTAAATCGCTGTCGCCGCTCCAGTTTCTGCCTGTCATCACCACACGGTGGAGGACAAGGGCCAATGCCTTTTTGTTTCGCTGCAAATCTAGCATCCTGAATTCTGTGTATACTCATGTGAGTGTTTATACGAATGATTTCTGTGTGAATTTGAGAGTGTGAGAGAAGGATGATTTGAGAGAGAGAGAGAGAGAGAGAGAGAGCGATATATTTTTTTTCAGAGAGTAGCAGGGAGAGAGATGAACTGAGAAGAAAAAAGTGAGAAAGAGGGAGAATCGGGAGAGAGAGAAAGGGGAGAGGCAGGGAAGAGTGAGTAATGTCGGCTGACTTCTTAGGGCTAAGGGTTTTATATCCTGCTTTTTTTTAGGATTTTCAATTTAGCCCCCAAGTTCCAGACCTTCTCGATTTGACCCCAAATCAACGTTCCAGTGTATTTAATTTCAGTCCCTGAATTTTCCAATCCTTTTTAATTCCCCCCAGCCAGATTCAATATTTTAAAAATCAGTCCCTTTCGGCTAAGCTTTTAACATTTTGACCTTTTCAATTGATATTATTATTCACTCATAATTTAATTCTCAGTCATATAATAATAATAATAATTTTCTGTTATTATTAATTGTAGATAATAACAAGAATTTTCGGGCCTAGAATTGTCGAGTCAAACATCTCATCACATTCAAGTTCAAGAACTGCATTTTTATCCAGGTGTGGGGATTTATTACGCTTTTGTTTATTTTAATTGCTTTATATATTGTCTTGTATGTGCACGTGAAATCAGTCAGAAGCACTTAAATATGCAAATAAGTCAGAAGCACTTAAATATGCAAATCAGTTAGAAGCACTTAAATGTGCAAATCAGTCAGAAGCACTTAATTATGCATAAAGCCTTCGGGCTAGCCGACGGGCTTCAGAATTTATTAGTCATGTTGTTTATACTTGCTAATATATTTAGTAATTAACGTAGACATATTGCGTACTCTCCACACTGAGCGAGTTGGAAGCTCACCCCACTATTTAACCCCTTTCAGGTTGAGGAGCTCAATGTGGCATGCGATTGAGAGTGGGATGATCAAGCCTATGATTAGATATTTACTTATTTAATGTTATTTCTCTCAAACTATGTTTTATGAACAAGTGTTCGATTTGTTTTAATTTCACGTCGAAGTATGTTTTTATTTAATGGTGACTTGAGAATAATACTTGCGATTATTAAAATTTGTCTTTTGAAAAATGTATGTCCGCTGCAAAATTTTATTTATTCTTCTTAAAATTAGAAGAATTATTATTTTTGAAAAGTGGTCGCTACATCGGATGTGCTGATTATTGGCTCACTAGTTTTAAACTTCAATTAGGTAACGAAAAGGTGAATATTATTTTTTATGATAGGACCTCTCCATCTGTAGGACTATTGTCATTAAATAATATTCTAAGGTTCGTTAAATTATGGTGTTCAGTTAGGTGTATTAATTAATAAGCTCCCCATCGGAGTCTATGTTAATTTAATACATGGCCAAAAGGAACCAACTATTAATTTTACTTGTCAAAACGCATCTTAACTGGATAGTAAAATTAAAGACGTTAAAATCTACTTGAAAAATATATATGTAAACGTCCACACTAACGTGGCTTGCATGTGCGGTTTTTCGAGGTGTTGGTTGACTGCATATATATTGTGTTTTAAGGTTTTCCATTATATTTTGCATCGTATTATGTGATGAATGGTGTTTTAATTTTATTCTCAGATGTTTTTCAATCCACTAGCTGTTATTCTCAGAGAAAACAAACTTGATGGCACTAACTTTGCCGACTGGAAAAGAAATCTTGACATTGTCCTGACTGCCGAGGGGCATGAATTTGTTTTAAATGAGGAAAGCCCTCTGGAACCAGAACCGGATGCCACTCGTGAAGAGTTGGCTGAATTTCGAAAATGGAAAAAGTCTGATGAGATGGCTCGCTGTTACATTTTGGCTTCACTGATAAATGTATTGCAACATCAGCATCAGACGATGGCCTCGGCCGCGGAAATGATGAAAAATCTCACAGAGATGTTTGGTCATCAGAACCGGGCGGCTAGGAAAAATGCAATGAGGGTGTTGATGACAACTCAAATGTCTAAAGGGACTCCAGTAAGAGATCATGTTGTGAAAATGATGTCTCATTTGAATTAACTGAGCATACTGGGAGCCACTATCGATGCCGAGTCGCAGGTCGATATTATCTTGGGCAGCTTGCCAAGAAGCTTTGAGCAGTTCCACCTCAACTACAATATGAATCGTAGGACTTACACGTTGGCAGAACTTCTGACAGAGCTTCAATCTGCCGAAGGTCTCTTCAAACAAGGTTATCATCAAATTCTTGCGGCAACCGGTGCTAGCTCTTCAAAACCCAAATGGGGAAAGAAGAAAAAGCGGGTTGGCCAGAAGCAAGTGGCAACCTTCAAAGCTAATGGAAAGGCTACTCAGTCCAAGGATCCTCAGTTCGAGGCAAACAAAAAGCCGAAGGGCAAATGCTATAAGTGCGGTCTGAAGGGGTATTTCAAGAGTGACTGCCCTAAGAAAGGTACGTCTCATGCACTAGTAGTCAAAACATGTTTGGTTGTCTGTTCTATCACTTCGGGGATAGTAGATTCGGGCTCCACTGATCATGTTTGTTATGACTCGCAGGGGCTCCAAGTAACCAATAGTGCGGATGAGATTACTATTAGCTGGGGCGACTATTCCAGGCTGAAGGTTGTTGCAGTGGGAGTCGTGCAGTTAAAAGTTAATGATAGGATTCTGGTCCTAAATAATGTGTTATTAGTACCTGATTTTAGAATGAATTTAATTTCAGTTTCTAAATTGCGTTGTGATGGATATTCAGTTTCTTTTGAAAATAATGCAGTTATTAAAAGAAATGGTGAATATGTTTGCACCAGAAATAGATATTCAAGTACTTATAATGAAGGACTTTATATCATTAATGCTGCACCAGCTCCCTTGCATAATTATAAATCACTTAATTCTTTGACTAATCCTAATAAAAGAAAAGAACCTTCGAGCATAAATCAAACATATTTGTGGCATTTACAATTGGGTCATATTAACCTTAGAAGGATTCAAAGATTGGTGAGCGATGGCCCACTGGATTCGCTCCAAGTTGAGTTATTTTCAATCTGCGAATCCTGTCTAGAAGGGAAAATGACTAAAAGGGCTTTCCAAAGAAAAATAAATCGTGCACAAAATGTATTGGAATTAGTACACACCGATGTATGTGGTCCAATGAACATCCAGGCTAAGAGTGGTTCCGAATACTTCAGCACGTTTATAGGTAATTATTTGAGATATAGATACATCATGCGACGTAAGTCTGAATCTTTTGATAAGTTCAAAGAATTCAATGCTGAAACGGAGAAGTGTCATGGACAGAGTATCATGTCACTACGATCTGATCGTGGTGGCGAGTATCTTAGTGGAGAGTTTTTGGATTTCTTGGCACATGAGGGGATTACTTCCCAGCTCACTGCGCCTGGTACACCACAACAAAATGGTGTTGCTGAACGAAGGAATCGTACTTTATTAGAGATGGTTAGGTAAATGATGAGTTATTCTGATTTGCCTATTTCGTTTTGGGGATACGCTTTGGAAACAGCGACGTACATTCTAAACTTGGTGCCTTCGAAATCAGTTCCAAAAACACCCACAGAACTATGGAATGGGCGCAAGCCCAGTCTAGGACATGTTTGGATTTGAGGTTCATCAGCACACGTGCTGAATAAGGAAGCTGATAAGTTGGAATCTCGTACAGAAGTACGAGTGTTTGTAGGATATCCGAAGGGAACAAAGGGTGGCTTATTCTACAGTCCTAAAGATCAGAAGGTCATTGTTAGCACCAATGCCCGATTCTTAGAGGAGGACTATGTAATAAGCCACAAGCCTAGGAGTGAGGTCATTATAGAAGAACTTAGGGGTGAGATTTCGACAATACTAATTGTACAAACACCTAGTGTACCACGTATCGACACTATTATGGATATGCAAACCAAGGACACGCCTCGTCGTAGTGGGAGGAATGTTCGTCAACCTGAACGTTTCATCGGTGTGGGAGCGTCTTCGGACCACTCCCCGGACCAGGATGAAACAGATCCATGTACGTATAAACAGGCAATTCAAGACAAGGATGATGAATCCTGGCAAACAACAATGGAATCCGAAATGGGATCTCTGGATTCTAATCAAGTGTGAGAGCTAGTAGAGCTACCCGATGGGGTAAAACCCATTAGAAGTAAGTGGGTCTACAAGCGTAAGAGAGGATTGAAAGGAAAGGTTGAAACCTTCAAAGCAAGACTTGTTGCGAAAGGTTACACTTAGAAGGAGGGCATCGACTATGATGAGACCTTTTCACCAGTAGCCATGCTTAAATCGATTTGGATTCTCTTAGCTATAGCTGCGCATTTGGATATGGAAATTTGGCAGATGGATGTCAAGACTGCGTTCTTGAATGGGAGTCTTGATAAGGAAATCTATATGCGCTAACCTGAGGGATTCATTGCTGAAGGAGAGGAGCACCTAGTGTGCAAGCTTAAAAGAGCCATTTATGGTCTCAAGCAAGCATCAAGGTCTTGGAACATGTGATTTGATGAGGTCATTCAATCGTATGGTTTTGAATAGTGTCCTAGTTGTAACACCCCGAGATATTCGGAATAATTATAGCGCCGTAAACCCTTTTAGTAAGAATTTACAAGGCTAATTTGAAGAAATGTAAAAATAATACAACAGTACCATTAAAGTTCAAAATACAAAACCCGTTCAAACAGATCAAATGAGTCTATTATTACAACCATCTCAAAATATTAATAAGACACGCGTACTCGAGTACTGAAAATGAACCAAAAAGACAAGTCACAATAACAATAAACATCACTGAGCCCCTTCGTCGTCATATCGGTGCTGTGGTTGTTTTCCCGCTCCTCGGCTACCTGAACATCAAAACAAATGCCCACCCCCGAAGGGTTTAGCAAAACGATGCTAGTACAAGTATCATATTAAACAAATCGAATATGCAACAACAATGCATAACAGAATACACAACACGGACTTCCGCTACCGGAATCCAACAATGCGAATCCACAAGATTCCATTAACACAACATGGGTATTCCAATGATCCAGCGCCCTCAGCATAGATCCCAAGATGATCCCGTCGGACCAACACGAGGTGGAAAAACCTGTCCAATGATCCATCGCCCTCAGCATAGATCCCAAGATGATCCCGTCGGACCAACACGAGGTGGACATCCGATCCAGCGCCCTCAGCATAGATCGTACAACATTCACAAACGCAACTTATGCATACATATATGCAAAATCGCTATGTCCATCAACATGAACATACAAGTAATCGATAACGAATACCATACAAATCAATGAAATAAATCCCATGTTCAACAACATGAATAAACCACATGCATGCTCAAAATACCAATCATTAACAAATTACGATACTTGCCTCAAAGATGGCAAGAACTAATTACTCCAATGATCTCAACACACTCGAAGGCCGCCTACTTCGATCGAACGTTCGCAATGCTCGGCCCTTGAACAAACAGGAAAAATAACGGCAACTCAAAACAAGTTTAAACGTACGAACATCTAACGTCTCCTACGGTCGAGTTAACACTCTAAGCTAGCCAGCTCATAGTTCAACTTACCCGACGAACGATCGGTTGAGCTAGCGATATTCAAATCATCATGAATTCGTACTTAGATTACGGATTATCGATTCCATCACCAAGTTCGGTTATAAATCACGTTTCAATCCGAGTTTAAGGTTTAATCATCACTACACTTCGTTCTTCCACAATTTACCTTTCTTGCCAAAATTTACGTTCATAGCAATGGTTACCCATCAACACCCTTTTGTTCGAATCATCAACATGAAGATAACCATATCCAGAAATCACTATGAGTTATGAATTATGTTGAAGGTCACCTCATACTATCCAAGGATTATTTCTAGACCACTCTAATAATTCATCTTCTTGGAAAAAAATCTCATACTAAGTGATGATAATAACAGTACCCCAACATGTAAGTGATTCGAATAAGACATCCTAAAATATACCAAAATCTCAGAAATCACAAATCCTCGATTCAACTCAAAAGGGTTCGATTACAATCTTCTTACTCAAAGGGGTTCTAAAATGATTACTTCAAGTTTACATGGTATGGTGCTCAACGTAATCATTAATCAATAACCTTGATAAGTTCCAGGAGGAAGTGATAATTCGAATAAGAACACGAATTCTAAGTTCGGGCAGCGACTTGTATGGAAAGAAAAGATGAAAACTCTTGATGAACTCAACGTTGGACGCTTGAACACCAACCCTCAAAGCTCCTCGCCTTCAATGATGTGTTAGGAGGCTGATATGAAGGTTGAAGATGGGGAGGGTAACTCACAAAGTCGCGGAATTGGAGTGAGGGTTGAAGTGGAAGTCTGAAAAATGAAGGAGGGTGCCGTCCTATATATAAAAAATGGTTATTAGCGCGCGCTACGGCCATATCCATAGCGTGCGCTAACGGGCTTGCAGTCTACAGTTTCAGCCTGGCCTCGACTTAGCGTACGCTAACATCCCTTAACGCACGCTAAGTACATAGATTAGCGTATGCTACCACTCATATAGCGTGCGCTAACGGCCACACGAAGCTTCACTGACCTCACTGTTCTCAACTTTAGCATGCGCTAGCCTCATAACATTAGCGTGCGCTAATCACCGTTGACTCGACTTTTCCAAAAGCCGTCCAGATTCATCCCGACATGTCCCGACCAAGATCCGCGGCTGATCTCACCTACCACCCTGTCTTAATAAAGTTGACTACGTATAGCGCACGCTAAGGTTCATACACAGCGTGCGCTACGAAACCCAAATTAGCGTATGCTACGCCTAGTCGTTAGCGTGCGCTACAAGTGCAAAAATTACAATTTTGAACACATTCATGAGATCATACGCTCAACAACACCGGATCATGAAATACGCTGGATAATACTCAGATCAAATACAACATATACAATGTCACAATGTTCAAAATACACATTAGAATCTCGGGTATTACATCCTCTCTCCCTAAAAAGAAGTTTCGTCCCAAAACTTAAGATGAAATTAACTCTGGGTATCTAGTCTTCATACCTTCCGCCGTTTCCCACGTGGCCTCTTCAACTCCATGTCGTGACCATTGCACTTTAACCAAGGATATTATTTTATTCCTCAATTGCTTGATCCGACTCTCGAGTATTTTGATTGGTCTCTCTTCGAAGGTGCCGTCATTAGCTATCTAGATCTCGCCGAAATCAATGATATGACTGGGATCTGGTACATACTTCCGTAACTGGGATACGTGAAACACATTTTGAACGACTCGGCGATGGCGGTAAGGCCAACCTATATGCTAAATCCCCATCTCTCTCGAGGATCTCAAATGGTCTGATATATCTCGGACTCGGCTTTTCTTTCCTCCCAAAACAGAGAACTCCCCAAGTAGGAGACACCTTCAATAGTACATGGTCTCCAATCTCAAACTCTAGTGGGCGACGGCGCACATCCGCATAAGACTTCTGTCGACTCTAGGCAGTCAACAGCCTTTCCCGAATTAAAGCTACCTTCTCTTGAGTCTGAACTATCAACTCTGGTTCCGTCCCAATCAAGTCAGAAGAATCATCCCAACACAGGGGCGATCTACATCTTCTCCTGTACAACGCTTCGAATGGTGACATCTTAATGGAAGCATGCCAACTATTGTTGTAGGTGAATTCAATCAAGGGCAAATGAACCTCCCAGTCGGCTGACCAATCTAAGGCACAAGCTCTAAGCATGTCTTCTACTGTTTGAATAGTCCTTTCGGACTGACCGTCCGTCTGAGGATGATAAGCCTTTCTAAAGTTCAGCTCGGTTCCCAAAGCCCTGTGAACTGCCTTCCAAAAGTGCGATATGAAGCGACCATCTCGATCTGAAATAATGGTCTTCGGTGTACCATGCAATCGGACTATCTCTGAAATAAATACTCGTGCCAATTTCTCGGGTCCCCACGTGTCTTTAATTCCTAGGAAATGAGCCGACTTGGTTAGTCGATCAACTACAACCCAAATCATGTTCATTCCCGTCTTGGTCCTTGGCATATTGGTGATGAAATCCATCGATATATCCTTCCACTTCCACTCAGGGATCGAAAGTGGCTTCAACATTCTGGCAGGTCGCTGATGTTCAATCTTAACCTACTGACAAGTTAAACACTTCGAAACATGTTCTGCTACGTCCTTCTTCATATTTCCCCACTAGAAGTTTTGTTTTAGATCCTTATACATCTTACTGCTGCCCGGGTGAATAGAATAGGGCGCGCTGTGAGCTTCCTTCAGAATTGTCTATCTCAAAACATCATCATCGGGAACGCAAAGTCGACTCTGAAATCTCATAACTCCATCATCCTGTATCACGAATCCTGGGGCCTTCCCTTTCTTTACTTCGTCACATAATCGAAGAATCACAGAATTGTTCAACTGCTTAGATTTGATTTCCTCGACCAGTAACGAAGTTAGTTCCATCACGTATAGTTGCCCTTGGATTCCTGGTGACCATACTTCAATCCCTTCGCGGATCAGTTCTCTTTGAATGCTGGTTTTGGACGTAAGTGCTTCCAACACTCGAAGAGAAACAGGTTTACGGCTCAGTACATCAGCTACTACGTTTGTTTTGCCTGGATGATAGGGGATTTCCAAATCGTAATTCTTGATCAATTCCAGCCACCTTGTCTGCCTCATGTTTAATTCCTTATGACTGAAAATATACTTGAGGCTCTTATGATCTATAAAGATCTGACAATGAGTTCCGTATAAATAATGTCGCCAAATTTTCAAAGCAAAGACCACAGCTGCTAACTCCAGATCATGAGTCGGGTAATTAACTTCGTACGGTTTCAACTATCAAGAGGCATAGGCAATCACCCTATCCTTTTGCATCAACACACATCCCAGACCCTGATTTGAGGCGTCGCTGTTGTAACATCCCCAAAACCGTATGGGAATATTACACGCCGTAGCCCCTTTCCACAAGGATCTACGAGGCTAAACATCCATAAACAACCAAATGCTTGCCCGACCAGGGTCAAACAATAAAATGATACAGACCGATATGGTCACTTACACGTGAATACACAGACCGATGAGGTCACACAACCCAATCGATAAAACTGACTTAAATAACATTACCCACACAGGGGTCGAAATACAATACAGCGGAAGACTGAAATCAACTCTGACAACACAACAAAAATCAAGATAACTCTCGACTCATGATTAGTATCGCAGCTCGTCATCCTCTTGTGCCAATCCTGTGATCGCCCCCGAACTGCATGTACCGGACGCAAACAGACATCCACCCCGACACTCGGGGTTAGTAAAACTCCACTGCTTTACTAGTGCAAGTATCAAATCATACGAAATGTAACAAGCAATTAATAATCGTGATCAAATATAATAATCAAGTATCAAATATTCCCGGAGGTTTTCACAAGAGAAGATAAGCTATGAAGCATTCGAAAATAAGATTATCATCTCTGAATTTTTAGAATTTCAAAACCTTAAGACCTCAAGTCCTTATTCACAAAACCTTTCAAAACTTAAGGGCCTTAACCCAAAACTTGTTTCATAATTCAACAGCTTTACAATACCTAAACATTTCCATAAATCTCGTGGGCTCCCAACATTCTTTCTTAAAACTTTTCTGTAAAAACTTTGATTTGAAAAGTATCATGCTCATGACACCGTGATACACCATCACGTGTCTCCGTAGGTTCAACAACCCGCACGGACTACATCACGCACAATTAAACAAACATAATCAATTCCGACACCGTGATCCATCACACGTGTCTCCGTAGGTTCAACAACCCACACGGACTATTAACCAAACATAACCAATTCCGACACCGTGATCCATCACACGTGTCTCCGTAGGCATAACAACCCGCACGGACTATATCAATCACAACAATCACACACACACCCCGACACCGTAGTCCACCGCCACGTGTCACCGTAAGCCCCGTCGAGCTCACCCGGTTGACGACCGTGTCCGAAACTCATGGTCCACCGCCATGCGTTATCGTAGGCCTCGCTGATCAAAGACGATTGGACCTCGCACCTCACTAAGTTCTGATCCCGTAGTCCACCGCCACGAATCCTCGTAGGTCCCGTCGAACCAACACGAGTGAACTTAGCGGTCACACACATATTCACATTCACATTACATACAACAACGAGCACAATTAATCAATCACCTTGATCACCACAAAATCGTACATTGCACGCAAATAACACAACCTCGACACTCGCAACAACTATCATCAATCAACGACATTTAACCAACATAACACACATTCGGTACACAATACATTGTACAACCAAGTGTGCAACCATCCCATATGTACGTCGCATTCCTGCACAAATGGCACAACGCCTAACACGTATACTGATATAACACTATTATCACAAAGCCTTCAAATTGCGGAAAACACAACCAACTCAAACGGAACATATTTACGAAGGCAAGCAAAGTCATTATACATCTCATACGTAATTACTAGTCGCAAGATACAAGTCGTATAGTAAGATACTTGCCTTAATAACCGCTACCGAACGCTCCGAAGAACACGGTTCGACCGGGAATCTCGAACCCCAAAGATGGAAACGAACGGAAGGGTTCCGACTCGAGTTCTTCACAAGAATTCGCTCCTAAGTCACAACGATGTCAATTCAATCACAATTCTACGAAAACGTATGGAACTTCCCAAGTTCTACTCATTGAAGCATTTTATCGGACACCTTGAGGGCATAGTCCAATTCAATCGATTATTCAAGGTAATACTCAAATTCGTTTCACAAAACTTCAGGGGTAATGAATGATTTCGAGTATACAACCATGTTCTAACAATAATCTAAACTAAAACGAATCAAATCGGCCAAAACATCAAGAAACCTCAAAAATTCCCAAAACCAAGAGTTTAGGTGTTCTTACCTTCGATCCGGGTGGAAGATGATGTTAATCCATGAATCAAACTTCCAAAACGTGTTGTTCTATGATTCTCTTACTCAAATCCATCTATTTATGTCAAGAAATCGCGAAGGAACGAAGGAAAAAATGAGAAATGGCCGGATAACTCACCTGTGCCATTAAATAGCCGATTCGCACCGTGCCGCAAAGACAGACAAGTGTGCCGCGCCCACGGCCAAAAACTGCCCAGCGCTGGCTTAGTGCCGCGGCAGACACTGAAGTGTGCCGCGCACACGGCATACCCACTCCAACCCCAAAAAGGCACATCGTGCAGTCTTAGCTATTTCGACCATAACTCCTTCGCCCGGACTCCGATTGACTCACCGTTTGAACCATTGGAATGCTAACTTGATGCTTTATAATATTGCAAAGATTCAGAATTTTTGGAGTTTCCAAGAATTTATGGTGATTTTTACAAAGCCGAACTCATACTTAGAAAAGTCGTTTAGTAATCCTGAACTCAACAAAACGACACCGAAACCCGAACCTGAATACGAACCGAAGATACGGTTACGAAGTACTCACAAAGACGAATCTAAGAGCTAGTAGAACACACGATTCCGACCACCCGAATGCTCAAAATTCGACAACGGAAGGTAATTACCCCAAACTTTGGGAAATTACGAAAATGGCCCAAATGCCCGAAAATCACCATACGACAACGAATAATCAAACCGAAGCTCACAACACGTATAACAACGTTAAATGAACTTACGAAAAACCCCAAATGACAGTTTCGAACGAGATTCGCAAGAACCAAACTCAAGCGCGGAAAAGTCGCTAAAAAGCACGGAACTCAACAAAGCAGCACCGAAACGAACTCGGATGACAAAAAGTGCAGAATTAAATATTCTCCGAATGACGAAACGGTCAAAAGAGAGTTTTCGAAACGGACCTCCGCCGAAAAATGAAAATTACCGGAAATCCGAAATTGCGGATATTACAGCTGTACACCATGAATCCCTCGATTCCATCCGGTAACGCTAGTATAGGTGCTGTCGTCAGTCTTCTCTTAAGTTCATTAAAACTAGCCTAGCATTTCTCATTCCACACGAATCTCTGAGTCTTCTGCAACAGCTAAGTGAGCGGATGATCAATTTTGGAAAATCACTCTACAAAACAGCAATAATATCCAGCAAGTCCTAAGAAGCTTCGGACTTCTTTCACATTATTAGGAGATTCCCATTCTAAGATTGCTTCGACTTTCTTCGGGTCTACCTGAACTCCATCAGCTGATATCACATGCCCAAGGAAGGTTACTTCCCTAAGCCAGAACTCGCATTTAGAAAGTTTCGCATAAAGCTGTTCATTCCTCAAGGTACTCAAAACAATACGCAAATGCTCAGCATGCTCCTATGTGTCTTTTGAATAGATCAAGATGTCATCGATGAAGACGACCACAAACTTATTTAGGTATTCTAAGAATACCCGATTCATCAATTGTATAAATACCGCAGGAGCATTGGTAAGTCCGAATGGCATCACCACAAACTCATAGTGCCGGTACCGGGATCTGAAAGCACATTTCGGTATATCCGATTCCTTGATCCGCAATTGATGGTATCCCAATCTCAAGTCGATCTTCGAGAATACCCTTGCCCCCTACAGTTGGTCAAACAAATCGTCGATCCGAGGTATAGGATACTTGTTCTTGATCGTCACCTTGTTTAGCTCCCTGTACTCAATACATAATAGGAGGGATCCATCTTTCTTCCGGACAAAGAGAACGGGCGCTCCCCAAGGAGAAATGCTAGGTTGAGTGTAACCCTTCTGCAATAATTCCTCCAGCTGCTTCTTTAGTTCATACATCTCGGTTGGCGCCATACGGTATGGTGCTCTGGAAATAGGAGCGGCTCCAGGCTCTAATTCGATATTGAACTCTACTTCTCTCTGCGGAGGTAACCCATGTAGTTCGAGTGTACTACTTTGCGACAGTATCAAGACAAAGCGCTGGCCTACGACATGAAAGAGGCAGCGGTGGAGAAATCGATGGAGGAAAAGAAGCAGAAAGTGTCCGGCAACTTCTCGGAGAACACGAGTAATGGGCCCCGCAAGGGCCAGTCTTTATTTTATTCATCTAGAAAGCCTCTGCATCCTTCTTGAGGTGGAAAGAAGTTCCGGACAACATCAACAGTTTCGGACGCATCAAAGAAGTGTTATAATTGTGGTCGAGCAGGGCATATTCGACGTGATTGTCCCGTTCCTTCTGTGACTTGTTTTGAATGTGGGCAAGAAGGGCACCGTGCAAATTTTTGCGGAAATGTGACTAGATCATTTGGTACTCGCACTCCAGCACCAGGCCCGAAAGAGAGAAGTGTGAACTAGACGCAGCAGAGTGGGTTTCAGCAGCAGAATGTTGGGAAAAGAGAGGCATCCAGTGATGGGTCCGTTCCTCCACGCTTGTACGAGATGAGGAAATCTGACGATCAGAACACTGTTGTTGCATCAGGTACGATTCAGATCCTTTTGCAACCAGTTAGTGTCTTATTCGATTCAGGAGCTACACATTCTTTCATATCATTGAACTGTGTTAATCGTTTGAAAATCTCGTGTTTATTTGATTGTGAGCCTTATGTTGTGGGTTTGCCGAGCGGAGAGAGAATTGTGGGAACCCTAGAAACTAGAGATTTTCCAGTATCCATGGGAGGGAGAGATTTGCCATCAAATCTTATTGTAGTCAACATCCATGGCGACGATCTAATTCTCGGAGATGATTGGCTCAAACGTTATGGGGCTATTTTAAATTACCGAAAGAGAGTCATTTCTATCATTGCTGATGACAGATCTGAACATCTATTCAAAGGATGCAGACCGGAAAGCTCGGGAAAATTGATCAAAGCTATGAAAGCAGTAAAATTACTGAAGCAGGGTTGTCACGGATTTTGGTGCTATGCCATGAAGAAAGAAGAAGGAGTAGAGCTCTCATCTATTCCAGTTGTGAAAGAATTCTCAGATGTATTGTTTGGCTCTTACGATTCATACCACAAGTGTGACTCAAGATACAAGCATACCAAATGTACTACGCAAGGAAATGGTACTACGGTGATCCGGGTTGATTTCATTGACATAGCTGATTCATTACAAGCATGAACATGAAGAACCTTGTCAAATCAAATACCTCTATCAAACATGAATTATCATCGGTGGAACATCACGGTAATTCTTAGAATCTTACTAAAAGCATGCTCATAATTCAAAACAAACTTAGGATACTACACCCTAGGGTTTTTATCCATCAAGGCTCGATAAACACTCTTAACAATGAGGGAAAAACAAGGTATAATCATGTTCCAATTTTCAAAAATATGGTGCTAGATTCATAAGATCTTTAACTAGTCCAATGATTTCCGAAGCAAGCTCAAAGTATGGCTAAGAACATAAATTCTAGCTTGGTAAATCGTAACATACCTTAAACGGAAGGAAAGGTTGGAATAACTTGATGAAATCTACGCCCAAAAGCTAGAACACCAATCCTCAAACCCCCTTTGCCTTCAATGGTGATGTTAAGAGGCTGGTATACAAGTTCAGGTTGGAGGGAGTAACTCTCGAAGTCTCGGAAATCGGGTGTGGGAAGAGGTGTAAACTGAAAAAATGAAGTTAGGTGCTGTCCTATTTATAGAAAAATGTTATTAGCGCACGCTACTGCTCCTAATTAGCATGCGCTAACGGGCTTGCAGTCTACTGTCTCTGTCCGGTCTCGGATTAGCGTATGCTAAATATCCCTTACGTGCGCTAAGTACAGCAATTAGCGTACGCTACCACTCAATATAGCGTGCGCTAACGACCATACGAAGCTTTACTGACCTCACTGTACTCAACTTTAGCGTGTGCTATCCTCATACCAGTAGCGTGTGCTAAGCACCGTTGACTCGACTTTTCCAAAATCCGTCCAGATTCATTCCGACATATCCCGACAAATATCCGCGGTCTGATCTCACCTACCACCCTGTCTTAATCAAGTTGACTACGCATAGCGCGCGCTAAGGCTCATAAATAGGGTGTGCTAGGAAACTCAATTAGCGTACGCTACGCTCAGACGTTAGCGTGCGCTACAAGTGCACAAATATAATTATAAACAACATCATTCATGAAACCATACGCTCAACAGTACAAGATCATGAAATACGAAGGATAATACTCAGATCAAATACAACATATACAATGGCACAAGGTTCAAAATACACATTAGAATCTAGGGTATTACATAGGGAGCATATGCTTGTATATCAATCATATACACTTTGTCCATTGGGTTACACCGACTCAGATCTCAGTGCGGATAAAGAAAAGTCAAAATCAACTTCCGGATATGTTTTCACTTTGGGAGGTGGAGCCATCAGTTGGAGGAGTGTGAAGTAGAAATGCATAGCGGACTCTACCATGGAAGCTGGGTATGTAGCAGCCTCAGAGGTATCTAAAGAGGCGGTATGGCTCAAGTACTTCCTAAAGGATTTGGGTGTGATTCCTAATTTGCCTAGGAGTATTACACTTTATTGTGATAATATCGGTGCTGTTGCAAATTCGAAGGAACCACGGGCCCACAAAACAAGCAAACATATCAAGTGCAAATATCATATCATTCGAGATTTTGTGAAGAGAGGGAAGATTATTGTCTCCAAGATAGCATCTGAAGAGCCCTCAAAGTCATTTTAAGGGCATGTGGAAGGAATATGGTTGAGATGTATGGCAACATTGCTTTGAGTATAAGTGGGAGATAGATAGACATAGTCTAGATAGTATACTTCAAAAGCATGCTTTGAGTATAAGTGGGAGATTGTTAGGGTTGTATACATCAAATCATACTTTATGCTTGTAATACCTAATTTCCCGGTCTTTATCTATGAGAATATTTAATTCATTTGTCACATGTTTTGTATATTTATTCACGCTATGGTTATGCAAATGTTGTCTAAATTACTTTATATTGTAGATAATGTGGTGTGTCGACTCACATAGAAGATCACATTATTGGTTCCTTATATAGTAATAATTAGTTCACAACCTATGTAACATTAGACCGTTATGTGAAAAGTTGTAATATATGCTTGAGATTGGTTAGTCTTGACCATTAGCATATATTAATGTATTCGGTATACGTTGAACAGGATCGATGTGAGATGGATTCTTCTGTACTGACTATAAGAAGAACGTACATCTCGGACAATTATTATTTCTTAATTCTAGTGATTAATATTTAATTATATATATTTAATATTTATTACTTTGATTTATCATGGGTGAGAGCCACAATGATTGACTCAATATGCTTGATATTTTGGGCAATATTATTATTTATATAATAATTAATATTATAGCTAGAAATCCTATCCCTACCAATCGGGTTGATTATGTCCCTTGAGGCACTCGAAAGGATTATTATATTAAACCTCGCAGGTGGAATTAATTTTCCGATATAATAATAAAAGTCGAGTGATATACTCATGTATAACACATTAATTAATTAAAAGCTGTCATTAGCTTAAATTAATTAATGGACATGAAATATCTTAAACACGAAAAATAATTAATTCAAAAAGGAGCCTAATTTCGTAATTTGGGATTTTGGTAGGAAGTGCAATATCAACCTTTTAGTAGACTAAGTTGATATTAATAGAGACTTCATATTAGGAAGAGTCCTAATATTGGAAATATGATCTCTATTGAGAGTTCTTACCTTATCCTCCTTAAGGTCCCTAGAGTAGCCCAAAACAGCTATAAATAGGACAATGGGTTGGCCGATTTTTTCACTCATTATTGAACAAGAATTTCGATTTTTTTGTGTGTTTTAATTGTGGATCTTGACTTGTGTCTTTGATCCCACAATTTCGTAAACACAAAATTTTTCTAAAATATCATCAAGAAAAATAGAGAGAGAAATCGAGATAGTCTTGAGGCACAATAGTGGTTCGGTCGATCCCATACTGCAAAGTCCGAGTTCGATCCAGTAGATTATTGCCCACACGATATTTGGATCTTAGGCGGGATATACTCTAGAAGATCTTGAGGTAGAAATACAAGAAGATCAAGGGGGAGTACGAAGGGGAGTTCAATCGACCGAGAAAGAATTTTCTATCACTTCGCTTGAAAGGTATGAATTGCCAATTCTACGACGTAAATACGTGTATTTAAATTGTTAATTAATATGTTTAATTAATTAAATAGACAAGCCTAAATAGATCCGCTATTTTGTTGGTTAGTTTATGAAACCATATATATTCAAATTATTCCATCTCGCTTCCGCTGCGTTTTATATTCCAACATCTATTACCAACGAAAATTTTGAGTTTTACCGACGTTTTTATCGATAATACACTAGATTTTTGTAGTGGCGCTGCTTTGTGGTTGAGTGTGGTTGGCGATTGTGGATAGAGAGAAATGCTCGAATCTTTGATTAAGTTAATATTTCAATGGATGAAGCAGTAGAGGAAATAAAACCGAGATTGTTGTGGAGTTAAGTATCTATACTTCTATTAAAAGAGAGCGGTGACATGTGTCATTTTCTAAGTTTTTTAATTTTTTAAAAAGTACTAGTGTATAGCCCGTCGAAACTCGATGGGTAATCACTTTACATTGTAATTTACAAGTAAAAATTGAAAGATTGTACAACCAATTGCAATTGTACAGCAGCGGAAATAAACAGAAATAATGAGTATGGAATTCAGTCACCCGAACTTCTTTAGAATTTATGTACTTGTATTCGTCATAAACTCAATTGAAAGATAATTTTACTACTTATTCCAGTTCAAAACGCATATAGTAACACATGAAACAATGAAAATATGGTATAAATATTCAAACTTGTTTAAAATCTTTATACCTATATTCATCAAACTCAATTAAGATATGACTTTATTACCCGTTTATATCCGAGACCCTATATAATATCTGCTAATTACTCAACCTATTAAAATTTATATAATTTAAATAAGTAAACATAAGTTGCTATAGTAATTGGTTAATCCATCTCATTGAAAACTCAAACATTGTAAAGTAAAAGTTAAGAATAAATATTATAAATGACAAAAGATTAAAAGTTAAATTCCTAGTATAATTCTGGAATTATACAATCTTCAAAACCGTTAACAATTTATATACCTATACTTTGATGTGGGATTCAAGATTTTAGATAGATAATAATAAAAATATAATAAACTTCATGTAGGAGAGAGGGTTAACGTGGTACTTCGAATCCATATTGCTATTAGATACTTTATATATTTATTTGTAAGTGAAGAGAATCGAGTTTATTAAAAAAATCTAAAAATATAAAAATAATATTTATGCATATATAAATTAGATATTAAAAAATAAATATATACATATTTAGGCCAATGAGATTTAATTAATAATTTGCCAAATTTATTTTTCTAATAAAAATAAAATAATTCATTTAGACAACTCAATAGATGACCAAATTAACGTGGTGGTGTAAAATAATTATGGCCAAAATACGTATTTATGTTAAATATTTATTTAGTTATTCATTGAGTGGAGTGTCATTTAAAATCAAGATGTGATAAATTGGCTATCTATCAATCGATTTGAAAATATAGAATATAAAAAACACCACATGTGAGAGAGTTAACGTGGTGCTCGTGATGCGTAACGGTATTATATATTTATATAATAAAATTATATTTTTTATCAAATTTATTAATGCAAAAAACTCGTCAATATATTTATTAGTTAGCCTCAGCCATTCAGAGTTCCTCACCGCGGCATAACACAATGAAAAACCAAAAAGATGTAGCGAGGATTCAGCCATTCGAACCCGTTTATAATTTATATACCCGTATTCGCCCGACATCTGACCTAAAGGTGAATTTACTACACATTTTCATCCCAAACCCATATAGTGATACCCGAAATAATACAGCTAGGGTTCAGCCATCTCGAACCCATTTAGATATTATATACCTATACCCGTCTCAAACTCAATTAAAAAATAATTTTAGCACATATTCCCCTAACAAATCTATATAGCTATATGCACTAATTTCCCAAATCTACTAAAATATATAAAATCTAAATAATTTAATTTAAATTGTTATAATAATTGGTTGTTACGTCTCACTTCAAAAAAATCAAATTGCTCAAATTGTTATATGCTGATACACAGATTAAGTTAAACGTCAATAAGTTAGCCAAATGAATTTTTAATAAAAAAAATATTTATCGGGATCTCTCTTTTTTAGTACCAAATCATAAAAGTAATAAGTTATATATCCCCATTCATAAAACTATAAGTTTTTTATACCAAAATGTGTTAAAAGACTTTATTACCCTTAAAGTCTACCACTAAAAGATAAAAAATATAAAAAATAGAAGATTATTAAAAGCAAACAACAATAAAAAATAGAAAATTATTAAAAGCAAACAACAATAATCTAAATGGTCCCACAACTCAATATTTTCCTCTACAAAAAAACTCTCCGTATCTCTCTGCAAAAAAGTCTCCCGTCGTGAAACCCTTTCGCCGGCCAGAAAATGTCGAACTCCGACTACCAAAGAGAATCTGAAGACGCCAGAAGTTCCTCACACGCTAGTGACACTCCATCTGAAGAGGAATTCGTCAATGAGCCGCCGGTTAGTGTATTTTCATTCACACACGATCGTGCCACGACGGTTGTTCATCGTCCCACGATGGTGCTGAAGAAGATGACACCATCGTGTACATGATGGTCTTTCGTGGGCACGATGGTTTAGACACGATGGTCGTCGATCGTGTGTGCCGTCGTGTGCTAGAAGATCAAAGGCTCCTGCCCTGCACACGATCGACGCCCGTCGTGTGAGCCGTCATGTGGCACACGATGGTCTTCACACGACGGGCATCGATCGTGTGCCTGCCATCGTGTGCAAGGCATAATTTTTTTCGTTTTCTTAAGCATTCTATCATATTCTTATGAGTTGTATGTCTATATTGCAGACTAGTTGCGTATGGAAGAGACCTACATTGCGCTTTGTTACACGTCAAGTGAATCTTTACATACGAGAGGCGGTATTTAAAGAGATCATTGAGACACTAAGAAGTATGGGCCGCAATTCCGCAGTTGCTGATCGAGCTATCGAGAGCTTGACTTAGGAGGTCCTGGGGCGCTTGATTAAAGTTAGGAGAAATGGGAGTTCAAATACTGCTCTACATCACTTGATTGCCCGTCAATTGGAGGGTGATCAAATCCCCCCGGATGAGTCGTGGTTCTAGGTTTGCGGGAGGACCATTCGTTTTACGGCCCGTTATTTTGCCATGATCACTGGACTGCATTTTGGAAACTCTACCTTCCATCCATAGGACGACCATCTCCTTCGGTCTGACGGTATTTTCCACAGAATACTCCATGGCAAAAATATTAAGGTTAGTGTTCTGCGGAAGAGGTTCAATGCTCGAGATTTTGGTAGAGACATAAGAGATTATGTGAAGGTTGCCAATTTGATTATATACTACTACTTTATCCTATGCCGTGACGACATGATGGTCGCGACATGGGTATGGGCATTAGTTGAGGATTTCGAGCAGTGGGATATGTTTCCTTGGGGTTCTTATGCTTTTGGGGTTTTATCTTACTACATAGGCAACGTTGCCATGAAGGAGGGACAAGAGCACAAGGACTATCACTTCTATGGTCCTGTTTGGGCTTTACAGATATGGTCATATGAGATGATTCCTTCATTGGGAGCATTGTGTGGTATTCGAGATAAATCTGTCCAAGTCCCCCAGTGTTTGATGTGGACTACGAGGAAGATGTTCTGTGATTTCACTCATTTCTTCGACGATAAGGTACATAAATTTGTAAATGTATTTTCTCCTGACTTCATCTCTTCAACGTTATGTTTTTGCCCATCTAATGGTATGCTTTAATGACTAATTTTGCAGCACCGAGTACTTCCCTCTTTACCGCATCTGGAGGAGGATGAGGATGAGTACTACTACCTGAGCTTTGAGAATGGCTCGCCATATGACGTTAAGTTCATTAAGCCTGTAAGAATAGCTGTGAAGAACAAAGAGGATGAGCCTGCGCCGATCCCGAGAAAGAAAGTTATGGATAGGTTGAAGAAGGCTGCTGGGAAATTGATTACATATGATTCGGCACATAAAGTGTCGAAGCGACGCCGGCAGAGTACCCCACCAGTAGATGGTGCAGAGACATCGGACCAGGCGAGGCAGCCAGAGAGGGTGTGTTGTGTCCACGGACTTCCTTGTCCGGACCACACCCAGGACACGAGCAGGGATGAGTACTTCGATCGCCGTTTGAAGGCGATCTCGTACGAAGATTCTGAGTCAGGATTTATTGCTCGAGTTTCTCGCCGGGTGCTTTCTGGGATCGTGGATTTCTTCGGACCTACGCATAGACGTTATAGGAGCCCGATACACTACTCAACTGGGAGCCATGAAAGGTTTCCCGATAGGCCTCGTCATTCTGCATCTGTTAGCAGCGCCCAACGGAGGATTCCTGACCCTCCACATCACTCAGTCTCTAGTGCAGCCCACAGTCACCATTCTCAGCGTCAGCCTAGTCATCATTCTCAACGTCAGCCTAGTCACCATTCTCAGCGTCCGCCTACCCACCATTCTAAGGTCCAGCACAGTCACCATTCTGATATCTAGCACAGTCACCATTCTCAGATTCATCATTATTTTGAGCGGACTCAGCAGCCCCTTGATTACGAGCATCAGTATGAGCCATTTGAGGCGCCGTTTCAGTAGTATGGGATGATGTTCGACTGGTTTCAGGACGAGCATCATTATAGTGCAATGTTTCAATGTGAAGGTGGTGGTCCTCAGCAGCAGCCTCCATTTCAGATCGAGCAGCCAGTTTTTGAGATCGAGCAGTCGACTGTACAGCTCTCTGATCATTATAGTTGTGAGAGGGATGTTGAGGGTGATGAAGATGGTGAGAGTGCCGGAACGCAGCATTTGGGTGAGCGTAGTCTTCCACCGCGAGTGAGTCGACCATCTACTGCTATTCGGGAGACTTTTGTGGTGGTGCCTACAAGAGATAGCGAGACTCTGAAGAAGTTGTACCTACACTTTAGGAGGGAGCAGCCATGTGATGCTATTGTCCGGTGTTTGGAGACTGGGCATGCTCTCACCCAGGCGTTATTTGACCGGATAGAGTCTAGCCATGAAGACTTTTATGCCGAGGTGATAGATTGTTATGTGCTTGCGACTCGAGTGAGGCTTCGGAGGGGAGTCCGTAGTGTTGGTGTCGGTAGAGTTGGAACTGTACTTGCCGGCTCCCAATTTTACGTAAGTTCTATAACCTACTCGCTTGTATATCATTGGTGTGATGTGGATTTTTTTTTATTTTGTTGTTTGGCTTTTTGTAGTTAGTTATGGCCAACGATTTTGCAAGACTCCATCCGGATGATCCACTTGGTATCAAGGTGTAATATCCGGATAAATTGTTGGGTATTTTCGTCCGTATTTAAACACTGTATTACTCAAATTTGTGCTATCAATAATCGAAGTATGATCATTTCCATATTCGTATCCTCATGCATGATAATATCAACTTTTAATCCTTCACATGCAACTACGTCGTAACGCACGCTAACAGGTACGCGTAACATACATTACGAGCTAGAGATAGCATACGCTACGAGCTAGACGTAGCGTACATAAGGAGGTCAATGATTGAACAGGCTGGCTAGCACATGGACGACTGGTGGTGGGCTCGTAAAGATTCCCGCGGATGAACCTGGACAGTTTTGGGGTCAACGGGTGTTAACGTACGCTAAGGTTTGTAACTAGCGTACGCTAATGTGTATAGCTTACGTACGTAATGCATAGGGTGTAATGTACGTAAGCGAGTACAGAATGAGACAGTAAGCTATCATTGAACGATAGCGTACGCTAAGAACGAATGGTAGCGTGCGCTAAGTCGATTGCGTACGTAAATAGCTAAGTCTAACGTACGTAAAGCTCAAGATATTATATATATGGACAACACCTCATTTCATTTCACTTCGTCCCTTTCACTTGTACTTCATTTTCCTTCATTTCTAGAGAGTCTCCAGCCATCTAAAACACCTATAGATTACATAGACTGGATCATTTAAGTTAAGAAACATCTTGGATTGGCATTCAAGCATTCGGAGTTGGATGCTACCTCTTGTCTCTGCGTTTCCTTCATATTAAGGTATGTTAATGCTACCTCAACCTTGAATTCGTGTTCTTAAGGATGTTATGAACATACTACCGGGATTATTAAGCTCCATAGATGATTTTTATCCGAACATCATGTTTTTGGAAGTTGGAATGTTCATATTTTAGTTACCTGAGTTAAGAACATTATAGTTCGAATCTTGTTATGATGAACAAGTAAGGGAAGTTTTCTGAGATTAATAAACCGTATTGTATGGTGTTTCCATAATGATCGTAGACTTAATGTTGATAACAACCTCAGATTTTCCGAACTGCCTTTGAGGATTTATAATCGAGATTGGAGTAAGTCATATGATGGGATGATTAACCTGAAATTCGAAGACATCAACACCATAGGATCATTCTGATTCACATGAGTATTATATGTGTGAATATAACGTACGTTAAGCTCTATGCATTACGTACTCTATACCCTCAGGCAAGGCAGTCGTCTGAACTGGGAAGAACTGTCAAATGCATGCTTAGCATGCATTAATCTTTGTAGCTTACGTGCGCTAACGTGCAGACGTAACGTACGTTATGTAGGCGTGTAACGTACGTTATGAAGAGTACAGTTAGGGTTCGTTCATCTTTCTATGTTTTTCCTTGTGTGATTGATTGTTTATTTAATGATAGGATATTAAGGACGAATTTCCTACGATAATCCAGTGTTGAGCCTTTCCGATCGTCGTTTCCGTTGGAGTTCCGGATTGTTCTAATCAACTGTATTTCCGGAGTATTCGCGAGAGATTACCAAGGCAAGTACCTTGATATACGAATTATAATTACGTGAAATCATTGTTGCTAAAGTGTATGAATCATGTTACGAATATCTATATATATATATGTGTGTGGATATATGTATAGATATATGTATATATATATATATATACATATGGAGATAAATGTTGGGTGATTAATACCAATATTAGTCGATGTACTCAACTTAGATTAAAGTACGAATGATATTTATAGAGGTAATATGGTAATGTTTGTATTTTCGGTTGAGTTACGATATAAGGATATAATATATGTAGTGTTGATTGGTAGTGTTGAAGGCTTAATGTGTTAAGTCTTGATGAATAACGTGCGAGTTCTTGTTTATTTTGCGTAGTTACGGACTGGCGAATAAATTATGTGAATTGATGAACTGATTTGATAATTGTTGTAAAGGTTGACTGTGTGCTTGGTATTTGTAACAACGTGAATACTTGTTATGAGAGACGTCATATTCGGGTGCCTCTGAGGGCGGGGAGTGTACTCCAGCCTGGTGTACGCTGCAATGAGCGGCTCCATATGATTGGTGAACACTGGTGTTACTTAATGCGCGAGCAAGGGGCGGCTCATGTGGGAGTGAATGCCGGCGCGGTGACATGTGCAATGGGCGGCCAATATAGTGGAGTGAACGCCGGTACACAGGTGTGCAAGGGAGGCGCCTGGCAGGCTTATTGGTAACGGATATTTGAGTGATAGCTAAGACCCCGTTACCAAATAATTTTCGTAATTCAAAGTTCTTGCGACTCGCTTTAAAATGTTGGTCTTGATGTAGACTGCGATTCGTGTTTCTGAAATTTCGTTCCAACTTGTTTTAAATGTTGTTATCAGGATTAATTAACCAAGGATATTTGACGAGATCTCCGAGGGTTAATTAATCAGGGGTCTTGAGCAGGATTTGTCGAATGAGAGGCTGTGCCTTTGATTGTACTGTGATGATTATTCTGTGTATTGGGTCGAGGACCCCATGGGATGTTGAGATTTGATCTCGTGATAATATTATTTGGATTGGGCCGAGAACCCCGTGAGATGTTGTAATGATTCGCTTGTGATAGTGTTTTATCAATTGGGTCGAGGACCCCGAATAACGTTGTAATAGTTTTCTTGCAAATTATTTTCCACATGCTGGGTCGAGGACCCGAGAGCTTTTGAAGTTATTTTCTAAAAGTATTCCCATTAGATTTTCAAAACCCCAAGACCGCCCGAGTCGTTAATAATGTTTTCAAACTATCTTATCAAAATACTTTTTGTTTATAAAAATGGATTTTTAAACTAAATCTTTTGACTCCTTGGGCTTGTTTAAAGTTTTTTTGGTGTTATGTTTCGTAAAGAGAATATACTATGTGATTATCTTTCACCTTGTGTATGCAAATGCTATTCTGTGTTGACTATGGGTATGTATGGTTTGTGTTAAGGCTTCGCGGCTGTTGAGTTTTGTGTTGTTATTGTTCGTATATCTTGTATATTATGTACTTGCACTAGCAAAATTCCAGTTTGCTAACCCCCGAGTTTTCGGGGTGTGGGTGCCTGTTATGCGCTCAGGTTTTGGCAGCTCGGGAGCAGTCACGGGATTGGCTTGGAAGGAGTTGGAAGACGATGATGCTAATCACACAAGAGTCAGATTCTTTTTCCTTTATTTCATATTGGTCGGTATTTTCCCATTTGGTTGAGTATTCACCCTTGCACGGGTGTTGGTTTTGCATTTATTAAATGGAGTTGTCATCCCTTTTTGTGTGAAAGTTTATTTTTGTCATTGAGATGTAAAGTTCATTAGTTTCTGAATTGTTTAATGACCTTGTCAGTCTGCGTTGTATTTAGATTGACCCCGGTCGGTCAATCATTGTGTAGTCTAGTAGAGTTTATCCTGGTAGATCCTTGTGAGAAGGGCCTACGGGGTGTAACATTTCCGGATGTATTCTGGGGGTGTTACATTTATGGTATCAGAGCTTAGGTTTGCGAGAAACCTAGGTCGTTGGGTCAAGTCCATGTCTTGTGTAAGTCGCGCGCGTCAGAGTTGTGATTAGTACCGTGGTTCCAACATCATCTTCAAGCAATCCGTGATGGTAAGCCTCCCGAATCGTAAGTCCCCTTGTATACGTATTTGATTATATTGTTCTTAACGTGAACCAAGGGTTTGAACTTGTTAGAGATTATATTATTTTATGATATCACCTGCGTATACGGTTCGAGTGAGAATGGTTATGTAGTATACTTCGGAAGTCGAACATATTTATCGGTTTCTGCATTTCAGTAGAATAAATCTTTGAGTGTTAATTTTATCCGCTGCGTGAGTATTTTGAAATGACTCTTGGTATTTTTCAAATTGAATTGTTATCTCATAAGACCGATTCCCTAAACCGAGTTTTGGCATTTTAGTCTTGCACGTTTTAACGGTATTTTTATGACGGTATTTAATATTTTACAAATGATTTTGTGAGTTTTTGAAAATGCTACCGTCATCGGCGTTTTGGCGTATTTTGAAATGATTTTGTAAATGGTTTTTAGCCTGGTAGGTTCCGGCACAGAATCCTCGGCATGTAATATTCCCGGGCCGAATTACGAACATTTCAAAGTAGTGTTTTGAAATTTTCCTAACATTGCAAATCTCATGATTTAATGTAGTCATGTCAAATGGTCACGTATTTTGGTGAAAAATTCTTTCGAATAAACATTTTGGTAGAAGAGGAAGGATTTTCAAAATTGTGTATTTGGGACTCAACACTTTTGAAATATTTCAAATTAGTTACAATTCGATTTTCAATTTTCTTGTAGGCATTACTCGTAAATAAATTTTTAGAGTCATTGTATAAACTTCCTCTTCCAAAATAAAGGACAGTATTTACAAGTTTTGAGCACAACGTGACTAGGCTTTTGTTTCAAAAAAAATTTTCTCATTAAAAGCATACGTATAATGATTGTCCTAGTCGAAGGACTGGAAATTGACTTCAGAAAATTTCGTGCTTTACGATATTACCGTTATTCTAAGGATGCTAATTAAACCTTGTGTTGATAATTGTGGTATACTGTTAGGCATATTTTTATACGCTTATTTATCATTATTTTGTATTATTTTGGAGAGTGAATTTGCTTAAATGAACTCTTAATGCCTTAATTTTGTATGTTTGTCAGGAGATTGGAGTCCGGAAGCTAAAACGAGGCGAAACGGGCGAAAACGGCGAATTTTGGCCGTGGGCCGCGGCACTAGGCAAGTGGGCCGCGGCACAGGAAGGCAACCAGCGGGCACAAAGTAGATCAGACTGCATGCAGACACCTGTGAGCCGCGGCACAGATGAATTAAAAGGCGCCCAGGCTTCCAGCTGAAGACCATGTGCCGCGGCACACTAGGCGGTTATGGTGAGCTCCGCGCGGATTTGGGCCGTTTTGAAGCCAGTTCTCGACCTACTCACATGGACGCGAATTGGAGACTGTGCAGAGCTATAAATAAGGGTTTAAGACCCTAATTAATCATCTTGAATCTTTGGATCTTGGAAAATCTTGGAATCAGAGAATCTTGAGGAGACGGCAGAAGAGGAAGATAAGCAGAAGACTTCAAAAGCAGAGGGCGGAAGCCGAAGAACGGAGGAATCCGAGCTCTTCATCTGCGTTTGATTTTAATGCTTTTATTTAATTATTCTGTATTTTCATTTATTAGCATGTCAGGCTAAAACCCTAATCTAGGATTTTGATGAAACCTACGTTTTGACGGATTTGCTTGAGATTATCTATTTAATTCCCTTTTTGTTGAGTTTTCCCAATCGTGTTTAATGCTTTCAATTATCTGGCCAATAGTTGTATTGTTTTAATCATTCAATTCGAATCGGGAGAGGAGAGTTGGTGAGGAACTATTGGTGAGGACCGTTTTATTCTGTGAGATAGGAATATACTCATAGGAACTACGTGGCCTTTTGGAGATTTTATGCTTTTTGCCTATTGACGAATTAATTCACCTAGGGATAGAGTGCGTTATTCGCCTTTAGAAAAATCCATTGACCTCGGGAGAGGCGGTAGAGTATATTAGCAATCTTCGCCTTCAATAAATTGGGAAAATCATTAACTTCAGATAATCGAGAGTAAATTCGGATAAACCAAGGTGGATTCAGAATCCTAGACTTATTCATCATTTGATTCTCTTTCTTCAAGCTATCGTTTTTACTATTTAATCTTTTGTTAATTCTTTTAGTAATTAATTGCAAACCCAAAATTCGATTGTTCAAATAAAACTAGAATACATAAAAATCGGTAGTTAGTGATTCAGTCCTCATGGGAACGATACTCACTCATCATTTTATTACTTGTATACGATAACGTACACTTGCGTTCAAGAAATATCGCAACAAGTTTTTGGCGCCGTTGTCGGGGACTGAAATTTTTCTAATATCGATTTCAGTATTTCTAGTCTTAGTTTGAACGTTTTATTTACTTATTTTCATGTATTTAATTTTATTTATTTTATTTGTTTTTCCTTTCAGGATCTTTCGCGTAGTGCATGAGAAAACTCGGTAACGAAGGCCTACTACCTTTGGATACCGAACTCGAGCGCACTCTTCGAAGGAACAAGAAGGAGAAACGAGAGTTACAGATGACGGTGACCATGGCCGAAAATATCAAAATTCAAGGAGGAAATAATATTGTGCAGCAAGCTCAACCGGAAATGGCACTTCGAGACTATGCCATGCCGCAAATTAATGCTAATTTTTTGGGAATTCGACGCCCCACTATCCAGGCGAACAACTTCGAGATCAAGCCTGCGATCATTCAGATGGTGCAGGCTAGCCAGTTTTGTGGATTACCGAATGATGACCCCAACGCTCATATTGCTTCTTTTCTTGAGATTTGTGACACGTTCAAGAACAATGGTGTCACCGACGATGCTATCCGATTACGGCTTTTCCCTTTCTCTTTGAGGGATAAAGCAAAATTTTGGCTGAATTCCTTACCGCCGGGGTCGATCACAACATGGGCAGAGTTAGCGCAAGCCTTCCTTGCTAAATTCTTCCCACCTTCTAAGACGGCGAGATTGAGAAACGAGATCACCACCTTTGGTCAGTATGATATGGAATCGCTCCACGAGGCATGGGAGCGATACAAATATTTGTTACGAAGATGCCCACATCATGGCCTTCCAGACTGGCTTCAAATTGAGACGTTCTACAATGGATTGAGTGCCTCTACACGCACTCTCGTGGATGCAGCCGCCGGTGGGGCTTTGATGGGAAAGACTATGGCCGAGGCACACTCGTTGTTGGAAGCTATGGCCGCAAATGCATATCAATGGCCATCTGAAAGAATAACGCCGAAGCGAGTGATGGAAATTTCGAGTAATGACCCGATATCTACATTGTCAGCCCAAGTCGCAGCCTTGACTCAGCAGCTTCAAGCATTTTCGCATGCTCCTTCCCCCGTTACCATTGAGACTTGCAATTGGTGTAATGGATCTCACCCTAGCGTGGAGTGTCAAGTCAGAAATCCGTTCGAGCAGCCCCAAATTGAACAAGCTCAGTTTGTAGGAAACGGAAACCGGCAAAATAATCCATACTCCAACACGTATAATCCGGGGTGGCGTAATCATCCCAACTTTTCGTGGAGAAACGGACAGAACTCGAACCAGCCTCCGTTCCCTCAAAACCAACAGCAGCCCCCTCCCGCTCCAAAAATTTCTCTCGAGGAAGCAATTGCGAAATTGGCAGCGAATACGAGTCAATTCATGACCCGTACTAAAGCGACATTGCAGAATCATTCCGCTTCCATTCGCAACTTGAAAGTCCAGCTGGGCCAAATTGCTAATGTGTTGACAGCCCGCCCGGAGGGAGCATTTCCAAGCACGACCGAGACAAATCCTAGAGAAAGTCTAAATGCGATCAGTCTGAGAAGCGGGAAGGAGGTGTGTGACCAGCCCGATAGAAGTGAAAAGAGGAGTGAAATTGAGGAAAAGAAAAATTTAGCAACGGAGGAATCACAAGATTGGAGACCTTCGATAACGTTTCCGGATAGCCCGAAGGCATATGTGCCCCCCGTCCCATTTCCGCAGAGATTACAGCAGAAAAAGGCGGACAAACAATTCTCTAAGTTCCTTGACGTGTTCAAAAAGCTTCATATTAACATTCCATTTGCCGACGCGTTGGAACAAATGCCGAGCTACGTTAAATTCATGAAAGAGATATTGTCGAAGAAAAGAAAACTCGAGGAGTTTGAGACAGTCGCCTTGATAGAGGAATGCAGCGCAATTCTTCAAAAGAAGCTCCCACCAAAATTGAAAGATCCGGGAAGTTTCAACATACCGTGCACCATGGGGAATCTTTCTTTTAATAAGGCATTGTGCGATCTCGCTGCTAGTATTAACCTCATGCCTTTGTCTATTTTCAAGAAGCTGGGAATTGGAGAAGCAAAGCCGACGACGGTCTCCTTGCAATTAGCGGATCGATCTATTAAGTATCCGAGAGGAGTGATTGAGGATGTGCTAGTAAAAGTGGATAAATTTATCTTTCCAGCGGATTTTATTGTTCTCGACATGGAGGAAGATGAAGATATCCCGATTATCTTGGGACGACCATTTTTGGTGACCGGCAGAACTCTTATTGACGTGGAAAAAGGAGAATTAACTCTGCGGGTTCAAGAGGAGCATGTCACGTTCCAAGTGTTCAAATCTTTTCCATGTCCGGGAGGTGTTGATAAAAGCTCACAAATTAAAAGTGTAGATGCCGTTGAAAAAGAAAAACACCGAAAACATCGTCGGTCGAAAAATTCAGATTCTGTGTCAGATGGTCCAATTTTTAAGAAAGATGTAGAACGAGTAGCATTTCTCGAGCATGCGGACAAGTCTGCTGCGGTCATAAAGTCATTTTTGAAAGAGGGAAATAAGCCGGAAATCAAACGGACATCTAGTCATGAGAAAAACGGGTGTTTCGGGAAGTTGTTCACGTCAAAACCTTTCCGCAACCAACATTGGGTGTCCAAACCGAAAATCGAATCGTTAATGACCGATGGTCAAAATTTTAAAAACCATATTAACAGTTCGATGAACGGGGCGGAAACCAAATGGAGTTTGCGAAAAGAGAACTGATTTTTTTTAAATAGGTCCGGCTGAAGACTATAAACTTAGCGCGTCTTGGGAGGCAACCCGAGTTCGTAGTTGTAGATTTTTGAGTTTCTGCTTTTATCTTGCATTCTTGAATTTTTATTTTTCATCATTTTGTGCTTTGATTTGCTTCTACCTCTCGCTTTTGACGTGTTCTTCTCAAAATTCTGTGCAGGAAAAATCCCAGGGGAAAAATTCATTATTGAGCCGCGGCACACACAGATCGAAAGGGAGGGCTAAACAAACTGTACTCTGTGCCGCGGAACAACATTACTGAGCCGCGGCACACTTGAGCACTGAGCCGCGGCACACGAAACCTGAGCCGCGGCCCACGACAAAACATGCGAACAGGTAAAAAGGGACTGTACGCGGTGCCGCGGCTCACTTGAGCTGTGCCGCGGCACACCATGCGGAATTCGAACAGCCAGGTAACTTATAACCTGCATTCGGCCGGCCACTCCAGGTACAATTTCCTTTCTTCCTTCCCTCCCCTTGCACGCGATCGGCCGAACACTTTTCCTTCTCCTTCTTCTTGCGATTTTCTTGCATTTTCCATAATCCAAGCAAGGTATGTCTAAATTCCTAATCTCAAATTGTTCCATGAATTTGAATGTGAAGTTGTGTAGTGCATTTGATGGTTGAATATTCTTATTTCCTTGAAAAGTTCTAGGATAGTTAAGTGAGGACATGATGTTTTGATCGATTTTTCATGATTATTTTTGATATTGAATGAATTGAATATGTCGTTTTGATGGTGAATGATTCGTGTTTTTGTTCTTGGGGATTTAATCGAGCTATTGCCATGTTTGTTCTTCAAGTAAACTCTTGCCCTTTAGGTGTTCGATGAAATGTCTAAATGAAAAAAATTTTCTTTGTTGAGGCAATATTTTGAATCTTTGTGCAACGTATTCGCTCGGAATTACAAGAACCCCAACCCGTGCGTCTAGTTTAAACGTTATGGTTCAATTTCATTTTTCTCTCACGGTTGTGCTATCTCGTAAAGATTTGATTTACGGCGGATATCCTTAGGCAGTGATGATTATTCTCGTTATTAGTTGAGTAAGTAACCTTCGGTGTTTAAATTTTTTCAGGACTGACTATGGCTAGGACGAAGAAGCTGAGCAAGAGAGCCAGGACTCAGTCATCCCCCACTCGAGGGGAAACCTCTCGTAGCCGCGCCGAGTCTGAGGGGCACCAGTTTTCTGACCCTGAAATCCACAAAATCTTCAATGAGAAGATTCGGCCGCGACCTCTTATTCCGGAGAGGGGATTTACTCCAGCCCCCCAAGACGGGGAACTGCTTATGATGATAGATGAGATGGGGTGGTACCGATTTGCTGCACCCCCCGAGCCAGTGGTGATATCGATAGTGCAGGAGTTCTATGCCAGTGCGTTATTGAAGCACATTCGAGCAGGCCAGATGTTGCAGCAGTCAGACACTCGGACTCAGGTCGATGTCCGAGGTATTACGGTTGATTTTTCCACAGATGCTATTCGGAGGTTGTTTTGGCTTCCGGTGGTAGATGAGTCGGCTTATGACCGAGTTATGACTAGCCTCACGAAGGAGGCTCTGCTAGAGACTATTACGCAGCCCGACTCAGACTGGGAGCAGCGCGCACCGGGTTCTTCCACTTTCCATTTCAAGAGCTCGCGCCTCAGTCGGCTCGGGCGTGCCTGGCTATACTTTATTTGCGCTCGTATAGACCCCACATCTCAGATCCGCACTGTTTTTCTCTCCCGCGCCCGGACACTATATGCTATCACATCCGGGCTGCGGTTCGATGTGGCCCCTCTCTTGGTCCGTTCTATATTCCAGTGCATTCAGGGAGGGGCCAAAACGGGGTTGAAGCACCCCTCTCTTATATGCGCTCTGTGCCGGCAGTCGGGGATGACGTGGTCAGACGACGAGCCGATGCTTGCTCCCCAGGCCCCGATCGACCACCGCATCATCTCACATTTTGACCAATGGGGAGGAGCGCCGGCGCACGCTCGGGGGAGAGGATTTCTACTGGATGAGGCCCACGAGGGGTCCCCCGAGCCTCTTTTGCTGACACAGGGGCAGGCAGATGCCGGCCCGCCGCCCGACAGAGAGAGATTTCAGGCTATGTTCGATGGGCTGAGGGAGGATATGAGGAGATAGAGAGAGAGGAGACGAGGAGAGAGAGAGAGGAGACGAGGAGAGAGAGAGGATATGAGAGAGGACATGAGGAGAGAGAGAGAGGAGATGAGGAGAGAGAGGGAGAGTATGCTGGCTGCCATGCGAGAGGAGCAGCGGACGGAGTGAGAGAGCATTATTGCTGCGTCAGGGGTGAGATGCGAGAGCAGGCCCGCCGGGCCAACCGGCATGAGGCGAGGCGTCTGGCAGCGAGGGACGCCTACCATCAGGAGCACCTTTCCGCTTGGACGGCCCATATCATGCACCCAGACGGGCCATTTATTGCACCTGCTCGGCCAGCCACACCACCCTCTTCACCGGATGATGCCGGCACCAGCTCGTGAGAGGACTGGAGGGGAGTACTTGACCTTCTTATTCTATTGCTTATTATATTTTGTCCATTGAGGTCAATGTACGTCCTAAGTTTGGGGGGGTTTACTTTCTGTCGCTACATTTATTGCTGTACTTTTTTCGTTGCACTTTTTATTACTTTAAGTTATTTTTGTCGATAGCCTTGCTTGTCTTGATTTGACTCTATTCGTGAATTTTTCGTGCTTCTATTTGTGTGATACTGATGTTACGACACTGTTTTTCTCTCTGAAGAAACAGTCGAGTTTTAGTCGCGTTGTAGTCAGTGATTTCTGTTTCTGCTAAGTCGTCATTTAGGTCCATATTTTTTTCTCGTGATTGTAGAGGTCTTGGCGGATAAGAGAGGATACATACTTGTTTTGCAATCACCGTCGATACATTTGGTTACATTTTTCGGTTAGCTAGTCGTCCAGTACATAAGTCGTGTTGGCACTTAGAGTGAGTTTAGAGTCGGTCAGTTTTTCCCAAAAAGTCGAGATATTTTTGTTCTATGATGGGAAGTCTAGTAACCGGGGGTATTCACGTGACCCGTTGTTTACTCTCACGTAAAACGACGACCCTGATTAGACTAGTGATTTAGAAATTTCACATGTGCCGATGATAGGGAGCCTAGTAACCGGGAGTATTCACGTGACCCGTTGTTTACTCTCGCGTAAAACAGCGACCTTGATTCGGACATGCGAGAATTAGCTATTCGAGTTGTTTCTCCGCTGTGGAGGGGAACTTAGTAACTAGAAGCATCCATGCGCCCCATGAGTGTCTTTTACGTCAAACGATTTCCCAATACATGAGAATGGAAGTTCCACCCTAGGATTATCCCGATGAAACATCCCGAGATCCAAACCTAGTGGTCAACTCGAATCACTTTCTTGAGCATATATATATAAGGGAATACTGTCCGAGGATTATTTTTATGAAACTCGTGAAAATTTTGCCATTAGACGGTGGAACGGGGCGACTTTAGCTCGTTTATTTTAACCTTTCATATTGACGGTCGATTTGATTCACGTTTGTTAATCTTTGAGCTGGATTTTCTTCATGAACAAGTAATTTGGACTGAACTGGGTTATTTTGTAGAATCAGTGTTCTGAGTATAGCTCGCTATTACGATACTCGTATTTTTCAGAGAGAATTTCAGGATAGTATTGATTAGGTTGAACACTATGAGTTGCACGATTATTCACGACACACTTTTGTTGAAATTAATTCTTTTTGCTTGAGGACAAGCAAAGGCTTAAGTTTGGGGGTATTTGTTAGGCGTATTTTTATACGCTTATTTATCATTATTTTGTATTATTTTGGAGAGTGAATTTTTTTAAATGAACTCTTAATGCCTTAATTTTGTATGTCTGTCAGGAGATTGGAGTCCGGAAGCTAAAACGAGGCGAAACGGGCGAAAACAGCAAATTTTGGCCGTGGGCCGCGGCACAGGAAGGCAACCAGCGGGCACAAAGTAGACTGTACTCTGTGCCGCGGCACAGTCCAGGTGAGCCGCGGCACAGATGAATTAAAAGGCGCCCAGGCTTCCAGCTGAAGACCATGTGCCGCGGCACAGATTTAGTGAGCCGCGGCACACTAGGCGGTTATGGTGAGCTCCGCGCGGATTTGGGCCGTTTTGAAGCCAGTTCTCGACCTACTCACATGGACGCGAATTGGAGACTGTGCAGAGCTATAAATAAGGGTTTAAGACCCTAATTAATCATCTTGAATCTTTGGATCTTGGAAAATCTTGGAATCAGAGAATCTTGAGGAGACGGCAGAAGAGGAAGATAAGCAGAAGACTTCAAAAGCAGAGGGCGGAAGCCGAAGAACGGAGGAGTACGAGCTCTTCATCTGCGTTTGATTTTAATGCTTTTATTCAATTATTCTGTATTTTCATTTATTAGCATGTCAGGCTAAAACCCTAATCTAGGATTTTGATGAAACCTACGTTTTGACGGATTTGCTTGAGATTATCTATTTAATTCCCTTTTTGTTGAGTTTTCCCAATCATGTTTAATGCTTTCAATTATCTGGCCAATAGTTGTATTGTTTTAATCATTCAATTCGAATCGGGAGAGGAGAGTTGGTGAGGAACTATTGGTGAGGACCGTTTTATTCTGTGAGATAGGAATATACTCATAGGTACTACGTGTCCTTTTGGAGATTTTATGCTTTTTGCCTATTGACGAATTAATTCACCTAGGGATAGAGTGCGTTATTCGCCTTTAGAAAAATCTATTGACCTCGGGAGAGGCGGTAGAGTATATTAGCAATCTTCGCCTTCAATAAATTGGGAAAATCATTAACTTCAGATAATCGAGAGTAAATTCGGATAAACCGAGGTAGATTCAGAATCCTAGACTTATTCATCATTTGATTCTCTTTCTTCAAGCTATCGTTTTTACTGTTTAATCTTTTGTTAATTCTTTTAGTAATTAATTGCAAACCCAAAATTCGATTGTTCAAATAAAACTAGAATACATAAAAATCGGTAGTTAGTGATTCAGTCCTCGTGGGAACGATACTCACTCATCACTTTATTACTTGTATACGATAACGTACACTTGCGTTCAAGAAATATCGCAACATATACCGTACAACCGACTATGTGATAACAATAAACGGTACTATCTGCATTAGCATGACGAGCCTTGGCGGACGTAGACGTGATATAGGAAGCGGAAGCGGTGAGGTGGTTCGTACGATAACGATTCATGTTACGGTGAAGGAATATCAAGATCAGACGATATCCTATGAAACCTCCTCAGTGACCGAGCCAACGAGCAGAGAAAAGAGACCGAGGACATCTGGAAAATTTTTGGGCGGTGAAGAGACTAAGGTTCTCAAACCGCCACATCGTTCGAATGCGTCGTCTTTGCGGTCGAGAATGAGATTTGGGAATCCCAAGCCATCATCAGTGACTCACGGTAAGAAGAGAGTGTGCTTCAACTGCAACCGTACGGAACATATCCGTGTAAACTGTCCCACCCCACTCTTGACTTGTTATTGGTGCGGGTGTGAAGGCCATCGGGAGAAACATTGTGAGATAATTTCCGAATTGGCAAAGAATGCTACTCTGTTGGTGAGCAGAGCAAGTGGCCGGAAAATGTATCGAAACCTTATGTCTTCTGCTGAAGAGCCTAACATAAGCGAATGAAGATTTTGTACTATGTTCTAGTCGTTGCTGTTTCCAACAATCGTGACTTTGATCGTTTTTCATTTTAATTGCTTTTAGTTTCCAACTCCTGCTGTTTTAAGTTTCGGGGCTGAAATGTCTTCTTAGTATGGGGGAACGTATTACCCGTACTCTTCTTAGTATTTTCGGTGTTGGGAGACTTTCATTGTTGGTGATTCATCTGTGATCCTCTTGACAATTTTAAACTACCATGTTCTACTAAGCCTACTGTAACACCCCCAATCCGCTCAGGGATATTACACGCCGTAGAACCTTTCCTCAAGGATCTACCAGGCTGGTAACAACAAACGAACAACTCGACAATGCCTTTAAGGCTAAAAAGACTCAGTAGACCGATTTGGCCTTTCAATAAATACATACAACTCAATTACAATACATGCCCACGCAGGGGTCGAATACAACACACTCCCGTACAACGGGGGAAGAATACTGCAGCGGAAATAAAATGCAACTAAACCAATAACATCATACGGATCCTCGTGTGATTAGTATCGTTCATCTTTCATCATCCTTCGTGCCGACCCTGTGCTATGATCCAAAACCTGAATGCAAAAACAGACATCCACCCCCCGAATACTCGGGGGTTAGCAAAACTCAACTGTTTTGCTAGTGCAAATACAAAGTGCAAATACGAGCCATATAATTCAAGTTCCACGAATAAAAATAACCAGGAATCCTTAAAGATTAAAATACCACGAAACGAATACTTCCCGAGGCAAGAATTTGAGTAAAACTTTCCAAATCCGAAAGATCACAAATAACGAGAATGGTTTGCACAATGGTTTAAAATACCCTCGGGAGTTTTAATAGAAAACAAATTAGGATTATCAAATCCTTCTCTTTCCAAAATCAACAGGGTTACAGCCCAAAGGTTTTATTTTCGCAAATAGAAAACCGACAACAATTCACAGGGCCAGAGCCCAACATCACGTGTCCTCAACGGACATAAAATCAACGAAACGTAATCACGCACGCGCATTGCCTAGGACCGGGACGCTACCTCAGACATCCCACCCGAGGCCTCGAAGGACCCTCCTGAGCTGGCTAGCGAAACAAATCACAACATCTCACGGTTGGATCAATCACTTGTTGCATCCTGGCCACATGATCGCATGCCATGTGCCACCGTAGATTAACTTTGGCGCTCACGGTTGGATCAATCACTTGTTGCATCCTGGCCACATGATCACATGCCATGTGCCACCTTAGTTTTTCTTAGGCTCTCACGGTTGGATCAATCCCTTGTTGCATCCTGGCCACATGATCACATGCCATGTGCCACCGTAGGCCCCCCCCACATTCACACAATCACACACATAGCACAATGCAACAAAGATATCCAAATAATTCATCCAGAGGCATCAACACTTAGCAAAACACCACGTCAAACCACAACGCACCGAAATGAAATAATATACGTCCACACGCAATACCAAGTGCAACATCAACACCAAACATATCCATAGAGTTCACATAGTCATTCTCAAACCACACCATTCACAAAACACACGCGTTTTGAAAGCAAGCCTTTAACAAGGCTAAACCGAATCTTTTGAAAGTTCAAATCAAACGATTAAATAAACACATAGAGACGATCACTAATTATCATATCCATAAAACAAGAATTATATGGACAAGGTACTTGCCTCGAAATTGGCACGCAAGTATTCCGACGAACACGACTCAACCGGAAAGCTTCGAAACGCCCGATGCTATCGAAACGGAAGACGACGACGAACGGAAGGGTTCGACATGGTTTCTTCGCAAGAAACTCGACCCTAATAACATATAATCAATAAATCATCGATCATACGAGGAAGAATAATCGTAGAATGCCCGAAAACCCCTCTAAGACATTTTACCGGACACCTTCAAGGCGTCGGTCAAGAACTCGACCCAAATAACGAATCGATACGATCCAACCATGAAATAACAAGGGAAATGATATAATACATCTAAATAATCATCAATCCATCATAATCCTAAGTTAAATCGGATTAAACGGACGAAAACAACCAAAATACCCAAATTCCCCAAAACTAGATTTCTAGGAAATCTGACCTGATTCGGTAGATCGGAGGGTGTTATAGGACGGATGATTGATGATATGAACCTCAAAACTTCATGAATTCATTGTACAACAACATCTAATCACGAATCTCTAAGCCACAGCCGCGGAAGAAATTGAGAGGAATGAGAAAAATGGGTGAAAACCCGATCACAGGCCTTAAATAGCCGATCGGCCGAGTTACGTAATCGGCCAAGGCTTACGACGTAACCGAGTCATGCCCCAAATCGCCCGTCCGTTACGCATGCGTAATCGGCCGGGCCTTACGACGTAACCGGCCTTACGTGCGTAACGGCCGAGCACTACCGGCCGTAACTCGGCGGTCTGCTGGGCCAGCACGCCCGGCCATGACTCGGCCTGGGCCAACTCCGACGGCCCAAACGACCCCGAAACCCGAACCTGAATACGAATCGAAGATACAGTTACGAAGTACTCGCAAAGACGAATCCGAGCACTAATAGAACACACGATTCCGACTACCCGAAGGCTCGAAATTCGACAACGGAAAGTAATTACCCCAAACTTTGGGAAATTACGAAAATGGCCCAAAACGCCCGAAAATCACGATACGTGATCGAATAACCAAACCGAAGTTCACAACACGTCTAACAAAGTTAAACGGACTTACGGGAAACTCGAAACAGCAGTTTCGGACGAGATTCGCAAGAATCGAACTCAAGTGCGGAAAAGTCGCCAAAAAGCACGGAACTCAACAAAACGATACCGAAACGAGCTCGGATGACAAAAAGTGCAGAATTATCATTCTCGGAATGAAGAAACGGTCATGAGCGAGTCGTCAAAACGGACTTTCTCCGAAAAAAGAAATTACCGGAAATCGAAATCACGGGTATTACATTCTACCCTCCTTAAAAGAAGTTTCGTCCCGAAACTTAAAATAAGTAGGGAGAAGCAATATCCACTGTCAGGAAAACTCGACGAGATACCCAAAAACTGAAAACTCGCGCCCGACGGCGAAACGCTGCAAGAAACGCAAAGGAACATATGGCGTGAAAACACGCTCCACGATGACCAACACAACGCCACCGATAGAGACATAATAAAACCAACAAGTGACAAGCGTCATCAAACATATAATACAACCAGGTCGATTATCCGAACAATCACAAAACACAACGAACGAAAATCAATATGATTGACCACCCCAACGGTACATCAATCAAAACGCGAGCCAATCGTTGAAGGAATACGGAATTCCACCGCCCAAGGGTTGGAATATCGAAAACGAGACAAATTTTCCGAATATAAGGAAATTAGGAAGGAGTCTGAACGCTCAACAATCACGAAACGAGATCAACAAAAACCGAACAATCAAACGATCGAACCACAACGATCGAGACAACAAGAATCGAACAATCATGTTCGAATCACGAAGAACAATAAAATTCAAACAACAACTCCAAGGTTCACATCTCGACGCGAGACAAAACATTATCCCGTAAAAACAACAAGATGCGCACTCACATAAGATCCACAGGAAAGGGAATAGCAATTGAAAAGTCACAACGACAAACGAGTAATTCCGAAACAATACCACCCTCGTTCGATCGATAAAATCAAGGGATAGGGAAAGCTCAGAAAATGTTAATGAACATAAACAAGTCGACAGAGTCAAAAATACAGAGGTTCAAAATCCGATCCACTTCGAATAAAAGAACTAGTTGAACCAAAAGATGTTACTTCCGAACAACATTCACAATAATCGAACCGAATTCGAAAAAAGTCACAGCGATAACCAGATCGACCCACAACAAGATCACAGCTCGTTCCGACGATGAAACCGAAATACAGAACAAGTCCGGAAGGTATCAACGAACATGAGCGAATCGATAGACTTGAGAAAGAGGAAATGCAGAAGTACAAAAATAATACGGGTATTATATTCGACCTCTTCAAAAAGAAGTGTCATCCCCGAAACTCACAACAACAGAAACAAGGTAACAACACAAAAAGCAACCGACATAAAAATCTCCCATGGGCCTCTCAGAGCCGATTCTGATAATTGTGCTGAAGTGCGAACTCCGAAAGTCTCGGTAGCCAATTCGCAAAATTGAATTCGGTGTCCCTCGAGTCTACACTTGAAATGTGTTACCAACGAGAAGGACAAATTGCACGTACATTCCCCCGACACATCACAGTTGAAATGCCTCGGCTCGGCATACCGAAAATATAAATGCTAGATACAATGGAACATAACATCACAAAACAACAAACCGGAGATGCCAACTCAGCACAACAAGGAATCATAACACATATCATATACAACGATTACCATCGTAAAGTAATACACACACAAACACTACAGCAATGACGGCATCGTTCGGCGACCTCAATGGCCCGAACAATAATGAGCACATAATTACAAACATCATGAAACAATCACACATGTACAGAAACGTACAAACCCAAGCTTTAACAGCTCACACAGGTGCGATAACACGCAAGCCACCGCGAAATGACAACATTAAAGATCGTCATCACACCTCCCACAAAGGGCTAACAGAACATATACGTGGCGAACGACTCAACGTTCACACCACCAATTCAATCACAATTCGGAGGGCTAACACCCTAACAATAATACCAACATCATACACACATATTCCGACCACAAGCAGGAAATGATGGGTTTTAAAAACGAAAACCACCTTTTGATAACAGTTTGGAAACACCAGTTGATCTTGAGTATCATTTTACAAAAAGTAGTGCAAACATTGTTATCGAGACTTTGAAAATCGTCTTGCGTTTGAACAAAAATGAGGACACCTTCTCTTAGTGAAAGACTTTCAAAAATATTCGACCCTTGGGTCTAAGAAACTGCATTTGAAAATATCTCAAAATATTTTTGGTCCTCAACCGGAAAATTTTTGAAATGTATTGCGGCATTAGAAAACACCTTGAAAACACCGTAAGAAAATAATTCGTTTTAAAAGTACGTCTCGAATTTTAGTTTTCTAAGATACTCAAGGTTTTCAAAAATAATTCAATGGGCTAGAATGCCCGAAAAGTTTAGGTACTTACACGGAACATTATAGCGCCGTGGGTCCCGCGCCGGAACCCACCAAGATAAAACCATTTACAAAAACGTCAAAAGGGTTGATGACGGTAAAATTTCAAAAACTTACAAAAGCCATTTACAAAATACTAAATACCGTCATAAGAATTTCGCCAAAATGATCAAGGCCATAATGCCAAAAACTCGGTTAAGGGAATCGGTTTTCGAAATAAAACTCAGTCGGTAAAATACCGAAAGCCATTACAAAAGAACTCACGCAGCGGATAAAAGAAATAAAGTCAAACATACACAATCCAGCAACACTACTCCTCATATGAACGAAATATGAGGGTCAAATAACCATATATCAAGAAATCAAAATCCATAAGAGGATCCCGTCACTTAACAAATAATCATAAAAAAATAGCTCGTGTCACACGAGGCACAACACAAAGAAGGGAGACTTACATCCACAGGTCGCACGAAGATGATGATCACCCACGATACTAATCACGACCAACAAACTCAGACGACGCGTCGCGACACGACTCAGTCAGATAAAATCCGATGAAACAAGACTCGAACAACATGACTTAACCCGACAGCCTAGGTTTCCACAACCTAAGCTCCGATACCATTTATGTAACACCCCCAATCCGCTCAGGGATATTACACGCCGTAGAACCTTTCCTCAAGGATCTACCAGGCTGGTAACAACAAACGAACAACTCGACAATGCCTTTAAGGCTAAAAAGACTCAGTAGACCGATTTGGCCTTTCAATAAATACATACAACTCAATTACAATACATGCCCACGCAGGGGTCGAATACAACACACTCCCGTACAACGGGGAAAGAATACTGCAGCGGAAATAAAATGCAACTAAACCAATAACATCATACGGATCCTCGTGTGATTAGTATCGTTCATCTTTCATCATCCTTCGTGCCGACCCTGTGCTATGCTCCAAAACCTGAATGCAAAAACAGACATCCACCCCCCGAATACTCGGGGGTTAGCAAAACTCCACTGTTTTGCTAGTGCAAATACAAAGTGCAAATACGAGCCATATAATTCAAGTTCCACGAATAACAATAACCAGGAATCCTTAAAGATTAAAATACCACGAAACGAATACTTCCCGAGGCAAGAATTTGAGTAAAACTTTCCAAATCCGAAAGATCACAAATAACGAGAATGGTTTGCAAAATGGTTTAAAATACCCTCGGGAGTTTTAATAGAAAACAAATTAGGATTATCAAATCCTTCTCTTTCCAAAATCAACAGGGTCACAGCCCAAAGGTTTTATTTTCGCAAATAGAAAACCGACAACAATTCACAGGGCCAGAGCCCAACATCACGTGTCCTCAACGGACATAAAATCAACGAAATGTAATCACGCACGCGCATTGCCTAGGACCGGGACGCTACCACAGACATCCCACCCGAGGCCTCGAAGGACCCTCCCGAGCTGGCTAGCGAAACAAATCACAACATCTCACGGTTGGATCAATCACTTGTTGTATCCTGGCCACATGATCGCATGCCATGTGCCACCGTAGATTAACTTTGGCGCTCACGGATGGATCAATCACTTGTTGCATCCTGGCCACATGATCACATGCCATGTGCCACCGTAGTTTTTCTTAGGCTCTCACGGTTGGATCAATCGCTTGTTGCATCCTGGCCACATGATCACATGCCATGTGCCACCGTAGGCCCCGCCCACAATCACACAATCACACACATAGCACAATGCAACAAAGATATCCAAATAATTCATCCAGAGGCATCAACACTTAGCAAAACACCACGTCAAACCACAACGCACCGAAATGAAATAATATACGTCCACACGCAATACCAAGTGCAACATCAACACCAAACACATCCATAGAGTTCACATAGTCATTCTCAAAGCACACCATTCACAAAACACACGCGTTTTGAAAGCAAGCCTTTAACAAGGCTAAACCGAATCTTTTGAAAGTTCAAATCAAACGATCAAATAAACACATAGAGACGATCACTAATTATCATATCCATAAAACAAGAATTATATGGACAAGGTACTTGCCTCGAAATTGGCACGCAAGTATTCCGACGAACACGGCTCAACCGGAAAGCTTCGAAACGCCCGATGCTATCGAAACGGAAGACGACGACGAACTGAAGGGTTCGACATGGTTTCTTCGCAAGAAACTCGACCCTAATAACATATAATCAATAAATCATCGATCATACGAGGAAGAATAATCGTAGAATGCCCGAAAACCCCTCTAAGACATTTTACCGGACACATTCAAGGCGTCGGTCAAGAACTCGACCCAAATAACGAATCGATACGATCCAACCATGAAATAACAAGGGAAATGATATAATACATCTAAATAATCATCAATCCATCATAATCCTAAGTTAAATCGGATTAAACGGACGAAAACAACCAAAATACCCAAATTCCCCAAAACTAGATTTCTAGGAAATCTGACCTGATTCGGTAGATCGGAGGGTGTTATAGGATGGATGATTGATGATATGAACCTCAACACTTCATGGATTCATTGTACAACAACATCTAATCACGAATCTCTAAGCCACAGCCGCGGAAGAAATTGAGAGGAATGGGAAAAATGGGTGAAAACCCGATCAGTGGCCTTAAATAGCCGATCGCGGCCGAGTTACGTACGTAACCGGCCAAGGCTTACGTACGTAACCGAGTCACTGCCCCAAATCTGCCGGCCCGTTACGTACGTAACCGGCCAGGCCCTTACGTACGTAACCGGCCTTACGTACGTAATGGCCGAGCACTACCGGCCGTAACTCGGCCAGTGCCGGCCTGGGCCCAGACTGCCCGGCCATGACTCGGCCTGGGCCAACTCCGACGGCCCGAACGACCCCGAAACCCGAACCTGAATACGAATCGAAGATACGGTTACGAAGTACTCGCAAAGATGAATCCGAGCACTAATAGAACACACGATTCTGACTACCCGAAGGCTCGAAATTCGACAACGGAAAGTAATTACCCCAAACTTTGGGAAATTACGAAAATGGCCCAAAACGCCCAAAAATCACGATACGTGATCGAATAACCAAACCGAAGTTCACAACACGTCTAACAAAGTTAAACGGACTTACGGGAAACTCGAAACAGCAGTTTCGGACGAGATTCGCAAGAATCGAACTCAAGTGCGGAAAAGTCGCCAAAAAGCACGGAACTCAACAAAATGATACCGAAACGAGCTCGGATGACAAAAAGTGCAGAATTAATCATTCTCGGAATGACGAAACGGTCATGAGCGAGTCGTCAAAACGGACTTTCTCCGAAAAAATAAATTACCGGAAATCGAAATCACGGGTATTACACCTACTGTCATTCGAACGAACTTTAGAACCAATTTGTTAGACTCCGTGAATTATAGTAGTCTATCAACATCTGAACGTAATCCTTGTAAAATTTTGTTCGAAACTATTTGTTCCCACTCGTGCGGTTAACATTTCCAATGTGTTATGAACTTGAATACGGTTGGTCGAACTCGACACGCGATTTCAGTACGTCTGAGCCGTTTGTGATTTTCCTTAATTCTAGGAGCTTTTACTTCTCCACTCTAACTTCTCATGTTCATATGTAATTTATCGCCTCAATTTACGTACCAGATACTTGCTAGGTCCAATCATTGTATTTTTAGAACCTTGCATTCGCGCATTGCTCGTGATGTTTTAGGGCTGAGCAAGTAGTTATTTTTCCTTGGTTGTTCCACCACTCTACTTTAAGTTTCGGGACGAAACTTCTTTTTAGAGGGAGAGTATGTAATATCCGGATAAATTGTTGGGTATTTTCGTCCATATTTGAACACTGTATTACTCGAATTTGTGCTATCAATAATCGAAGTATGATCGTTTCCGTATTCGTATCCTCATGCATGATAATATCAACTTTTAATCCTTCACATGCAACTACGTCGTAACGCACGCTAACAGGTAAGCGTAACATATGTTACGAGCTAGAGATAGCGTACGCTACGAGCTATACGTAACGTACGTAAGGAGGTCAATGATTGAACAGGCTGGCTAGAACATGGACGGCTGGTGGTGGGCTCGGAAAGATTCCCGCGGATGAACCTGGACAGTTTTGGGGTCAACGGGTGTTAACGTACGCTAAGGTTTGTAAGTAGCGTACGCTAATGTGTGTATCTTACGTACGTAATGCATAGGGTGTAACGTACGTAAGCGAGTACAGAATGAGACAGTAAGCTACCATTGAACGATAGCGTACACTAAAAACGAATGGTAGCGTGCGCTAAGTCGATTGCGTACGTAAATAGCTAAGGCTAACATACGTAAAGCTCAAGATATTATATATATGGACAACACCCCATTTCATTTCACTTCGTCCCTTTCACTTGTACTTCGTTTTCCTTCATTTCTAGAGAGTCTCAAGCCATCTAAAACAACTATAGATTACATAGACTCGATCATTTAAGTTAAGAAACATCTTGGATTGGCATTCAAGCAATCGGAGTTGGATGCTACCTCTTGTCTCTGCGTTTCCTTCATATTAAGGTATGTTAATGCTACCTCAACCTTGAATTCATGTTCTTAAGGATGTTATGAACATACTACCGGGATTATTAAGCTCCATAGATGATTTTTATCCGAATATCATGTTTTTGGAAGTTAGGAATGTTCATGCTTTAGTTACCCGAGTTAAGAACATTATAGTTCGAATCTTGTTATGATGAACAAGTAAGGGAAGTTTTCTGAGATTAATAAACCGTATTGTATTGTGTTTCCATAATGATGGTAGACTTAATGTTGATAACAACCTCAGATTTTCCGAACTACCTTTGAGGATTTATAATCGAGATTGGAGTAAGTCTTATGATGGGATGATTAACCTGCAATTATGCCAAGGATGTTGTATAGTATAATGTATTTTTGATATTGATGAGGTGTAGGATAAATCCAGACCAGCCCTGTGTTGCACACGATGGCAGAACACGATCGTGCCGATCATGGGTTACGATCGTGCCGATCATGGGTTACGATCGTGCCGATCATTGGTTACGATCGTGCCGATCGTGGGTTACGATCGTGCCGATCGTGGGTTACGATCGTGCCAATCTTGGGTTACGATCGTGCCCATCGTGGGTTACGATCGTGTGCATTCTTCCATGACCGTGGGCACGACCGTGAGCGTCTGACAGCACCCGCATGCCCATGGCTATGACCGTGTGCACACGACAGCATAGACAAAAACATTGAATGGCTATGACCATGTGCACACAACAGCATAGACAATTACCTTATAGTGGCAACGACATGACGACATGGAATCTGATCCAAATCAAACTCACGACAACAACATGTCCAGGTTCGAAGGTCGACCTCATAAGAAACTTTGTTTTCTTCGACTTTATAAACAAGTGGGGTGGTAGCTCGAATGGCAAGAGTCAGACTGGCTTGCACAGAGTTAGAAAGCTTTTCAAAAGTGTGCATTGTCAATTCATGGTCTCTTGATGTAGCTTCTCCGTGCTTCTCATCAAACCAATTCTCTAAAATTAGGCGAAATATCTCAAGTAACGAGCAAACAGGTAAACGCCTCGCCCACAACATACGATTATTAAAGCATTCAACATCATTGGATGTCAAGAAGTTATAGCGTCGTACCGGACACTACGACCTAGCCCACCTCTCTGGCCCAATTTCAGAAAGGCGCCTGTGAGCCCCATTAGGGCTTTCAATATGTAGTTTCGAAAAGTAGTTTTCAAATACTTCTTCACGATGCGTGTAGGCAGCAGTTCTAAAGAGTCCTATAGCATGCGCACCGTAGGAGGTCAGATTTTTTGTAAGATGGTAATAGCAATGCATTCGGAGAGACGGCTCAAACAGCATTCTGAATGCTCTTATGTTGGTCACTCACAATCAGTAAATCTTCCATCGGATTGTAGCATCTGCGCAGGTTATACAGAAAATAAGTCCATGACTCGTCGTTCTCTATCGGACCGAGACCAACTGCAAGAGGAAATACTTGCTCGTTCCCGTCAAATGTGACGGCCGCAAATAGAGTTCCTTTATTCCTTCCCTTCAGGTGGGTCCCATAAACTATAATCACCGGTCGAAGGCACGTATCAAATGCCCTAATACTCTGTCCAAGTGCAACGAACATGTGGAAAAACACTCCCTTACGAGTCGTCTGCAAATCATAAATTGTCCCTGGATTACGCTGTTTTAAAAAATACAGATAAGATGGGAGCCTCTGATACGACTCATCAAAGCCTCCATATGTATTCTCTATCGCTATATTCCTCGTCCGGAGAGCAAAACTGTATAGCATGTCAATGCCGTACTCCTTACACATCTCTGCAATCATCTCCTTTGGCCTTCACCAGTCAATCTTTTAGCAAAATAATGGGCGGCAACCTCAGAAGTGACTGATCGTGCGGCAGCACGGTTCAAATCAGGGTGACAGCTGTGATCCAATGTCAACTTAGTAATTCTCCAAATAGTTGCACCCTCAATAGTACACAACCTAAACTGACAATTTTTTCGCCCACTCTTACAGACAAACACTATACGTTTATCGGCGGAACGATCAGTGATACATTGTAACATGTTTTCCAAATGATACATTCCTACAGTTATCCTCAACTCTGTCTTGGAACGAAATGTGGACCCCACCTCTAGGCGGCAGTAGCGGTGGAGGCCGCCGACCCAACCCAAAGTCCGGCACTACGGTCCTAAATGGAATGATCCAGTTACGCATTGATTGTAGATGCTCATGCTCGCTCGCATATTGATGGTCGGATGAGAAGTTCTGACGACTCATAATCCTATCCATTTGGGCCGGTTGGCAAACCCAAGCAAGAAATTCCGCAGATAGTGACTCAAGCAAGTCTTTACAACAATCTTCATCTTTGGATGTATGCACCTCCTCATCTTCCTCGTCTTCCTCATCTTCCTCGTATTGATAATCTTTGGAAGGTGTTGTTGCCTGAAATATTTATTCGAAGATGAAACACTGCTGGAATGGATGGACAACAAACAAAGTTGCGGGAGCACTTCCGAGGGGGTGAATAACACAAGATTTGCCGGGTTTGTTAGGCCCGGGCTTGAATGCTCTCGCGAGATGTTATTAATACTAATATTTATGGATACAAGTATTAATGTGAGAATATAAATACAATGAGTGTAAAAGATCCTATCTATCTAGCTCTTGAGCGAAGCTTTTGGTGTTCTTGCTCTCTGCCGATCGTTTTCCGTGTAGGAGATGCTGAGAGAGAAGAAGAAACCGAGCGATAGCTGTTGCCAAGAGTATGAAAGCCAAGTTGTGTTCTGAAATCATCAAGAACCCCGAGAGGTGACCGAGTGCAGGGAGCCTTCTATTTATAGGGGCTGAGATGCCTTGTTTCCCGGCGGGCGATCGCCTTTCGTCTAATATAATAATGGGGCGATCGTCTTCAAGTCACATGGGCTGTCTGCCTAAAGTCCAAGGCTGCTGCTGGCAGTCAGCTGTGCGGTCCAATGAGGAGCCGGACGCGTCGGAGTTCTTTGTCATGGCGGTCCCTCGACACCTTTTGGCGGGCCTATCGGCTGGTGGAAAGATGCTGACAGGTTGTGGTCAATGATCCGTGAAATGCGGATATTGTCTCGGTACTGCACGTGGGTTCTGTCCTGGGCTTCGGCCTTTGCCGACTGGATGATCATCGGCTTCGAGCGGCATGAGGCGGTCGTCATTGGTCGGTCATCAGAGGTCGGCATCGGCAAGTGCCGAGAGATGATCGTCTGCTAGTCGGCCACTAGGAGTCGATCGCCAAGTACCGAGAGACGATCGTCTTAGATGTCGATCGCTCGGCACCGGGACTTATCCTGGGACCTTCGGCTGGCCGATCTGTCTTGGCTGCTCGGCTACGGCTAGGTCGCCTAGTCTTTGGTCGGCAGTTCTGCCTTGGCTGTCAGGCTAAGGCTAGGTCGCCCGGTCTCGGAGGTGATCGCCTGTCGAGACGTATAATTCTCGACACAACAATTGCCCCCCAGCTTGCTCCGATGTTGAATACATGGGGCGAGGTGGTTCTTGCTGGCGATCGTGTAGGATGAGGACGGGCGATCCGATCGATTGGCTAGCTATCTTTCTGTCTTGTACCTGCAAAAAACAACATTGGCCGATCCCTCGTAGAAACTTGATTGTTTCGTCGCTGAGGAACCGTGCACAGTCGCGGAGTTCGATGGACCGACTCCATGACCGTGTCTTGTGCGCGAACGACATTGTCTGTATCGTGACTTATTTTATTGTGAGGGTCCTCTGTTAGGCTGCGCCTCGCCTCGTATTTAAACGAAGGGCGTGCGGTCTTGGTCTAGAGGAGTCCTTGCGCGGGGCGTCGTCGGATTAATCAACTCCACTTCCGCGGCTTGATAGCTCTGCTTCCACCTCGGCCCGCCATGAAGATGGCGAACCTCGACGGTGTATGTTGAGACGGGGGTAGTGACGCGTCGCATTTTCCGGGTTCACCATGTTAGATGATGAACCTTTGAGGGCGGGCGATCGCGTCCACTGATTAGTTTTGGAGGGCCCTCAGACTACGCCGATCTCGTATTTAAACGAAGGGCGGGCGATCTTGGCCCAAAGGGACCTTGCATGGCCGAAGCAGCCGGTTCCATCGACTACCAGGACCATGGCTGTACGTTGTGCGGTGGAGGCGATCTCGTGCCTTAGTCCATCATGTTAGATGGTGAACTGTAGATGGCGAATGAGTCCTCCGGTTTTGGTGATGTTGCTTGATAATGGCGATCGGTCTGGAAGACTGGTGATCGTCGTTCGGCTACCGACCGCGTTATTCATAGGTTGATACCGGCGATCGGGCTGGAGATCGTCGCTCGGGCGCCGATCGCGCTGCTCATAGGCTAAGAAGAAACCTTTGCCTGGCTAGAAAGTCTGCGGCTTTAGCGCAGAAGATCGCGTAGGTCGAGGGTTGGTTCTTCGTAAGATGCCTGAACATAGGCGAAAGACCATGGAATCCTCCTAGGACCGAGTATAGGGCGATATCATCGCTTACGGGCTCGCCGTTGAGGATGATCTCGTCTACCCGGTCGATATAGTCCGAGTCGGACTCTTCTTCCCCTTGCCTGATCTGCATCATGCGATGGGGACCTTCTGGCCGAGCGACCCTGGTGGCGAAGTACGCTGTGAAGTCGTTCACCAGTTGGTTAAAGGAGCCGATGGATCGAGGCAGCAATGAGGTGTACCACCTGTGGGCAAGGTCGTCCAGCGTCATAGGGAACATTCGGCACCTGGTCGCGTCAGATGCCCCACACCCGGTCATGTAGATGTTGAACTTGCTCAGGTGTGTTTCGGGGTCTGATCTCCCCTCGTACAAAGGTGTTTGCGGAGGAGCGATCTTATGCTGCACGGGGGCGAGCTCGATGTGGACCGCGAGCGGCTCGCTTGGCCCTACGATCTTGCTCTTGGCGCCTGCCCCGAATTCCATGAGCGCCTTCATGTCGTCAAGCTGGAGTTGCATCGCGGCCATTACTGTAGCATGGTCGCTCGAGGATCGGCTTTTGGAGCGGGAGCCGAGGCGATGGTGTACCGATCTCCTGACTCCGCTGTTGCCGACCTCGGCTATTTGGCGAGGGGGAGCCCGATGGCTGGTCGGCCTTCTGGGAGTCGGATACGCCGAACTCCTGGTGACGGACTCGAGCTCCGTCGTCTCGTGGCTGGGGCCGGACTGTCCCGGTCGCCAAGAAGGGTCGCTGCCCAGGCGATCGAAAATAGAGGTGCCCCGGCTGGCGAGCGCCTCTTCTTGCAGATGGGAGCCTCCTGGCGGTCGCTCGGTTAGCAACGCCTTGAACTTCCGTTTGGTCATCCGGCGGGTGGCCGAGGAGGTGATAGCGGGAGGCGCGTCGATAACACTCCGTCGCTCCTGTAGGATGGCCATGGCCTCCTCGATCTGTTCCGCGGTTTGGAACTGATCGAGCGAGAGACTTGGGCTGTCCCCCAGGGGTGGGATCGAGCATCTCGGACCACGGCGGCTACCCTCCGCCATCAGCTGTGGCTCGTACTGAGACGGAACGAGGCGTCTGGTGGGCTGGCCAGCGGCTTTCTTCGACGAGGAGGCAGAAGTCATGATTCTGAAAGCTTTCTCTGAAAAACAGTGAGTGTTTCTTCAGGTATATGCCCCGGAGAACAGTGAGTGTTCTTCGAGACGGTAGGAATAAAAATGAGGGTTAGAAGCCCTTCCTCTAGCGCCAATTGTTGTTGCCCGAAATATTTATCCGAAGATGAAATACTGATGGAATGGACGGACAACAAACAAAGTTGCGGGAGCACTTCCGAGGGGGTGAATAACACAAGATTTGCCGGGTTTATTAGGCCCGGGCTTGAATGCTCTCGCGAGATGTTATTAATACTAATATTTGTGGATACAAGTATTAATGTGAGAATCTAAATACAATGAGTGTAAAAGATCCTATCTATCTAGCTCTTGAGCGAAGCTTTGGTGTTCTTGATCTCTGCCGATCGTCTTCCGTGTAGGAGATGCTGAGAGAGAAGAAGGAACCGAGAGATAGCTGTTGCCAAGAGTAGGAAAGCCAAGTTGTGTGCTGAAATCGTCAAGAACCCCGAGAGGTGGACGAGTGCAGGGAGCCTTCTATTTATAGGGGCTGAGATGCCTTGTTTCCCGGCGGGCGATCGCCTTTCGTCCAATATAATAATGGGGCGATCGTCTTCAAGTCACATGGGCCGTCTGCCTAAAGTCCAAGGCTGCTGCTGGCAGCCAGCTGTGCGGTCCAATGAGGATCCATCACGCGTCCGGAGTTGCTGTCACGGGCGGTCCTACTGACACCTTTCAGCGGGCCTGTCGGCTGGTGGAAAGATGCTGACAGGCTGTGGTCAATGATCCGTGAAATGCGGATCTTGTCTCGGTACTGCACGTGGGTTCTGTCCTGGGCTTCGGCCTTTGCCGACTGGATGATCATCGGATTCGAGCGGCATGAGGTGGTCATCATTGGTCGGTCACCAGAGGTCGGCATCGGCAAGTGCCGAGAGATGATCGTCTGCTAGTCGGCCACCAGGAGTCGATCACCAAGTACCAAGAGACGATCGTCTTAGATGTCGATCGCTCGGCACCGGGACTTATCCTGGGACCTTCGGCCGGCCGATCTGTCTTGGCTGCTCGGCTACGGCTAGGTCGTCTGGTCTCTGGTCGGAAGTTCTGCCTTGACTGCCAGGCTAAGGCTAGGTCGCCCGGTCTCGGAGGTGATCGCCTGTCGAGACGTATAATTCTCGACACAACAGAAGGCATGTCATAATTTATGTTGTCGGGCTCTACTCTCGAGCCGCTACATCCCATATTAACCTCGGGAGTGGAGGAGATGCTGTTCTCAACATAGACCTCAGGATCTTCCTTATATTCTACTAGTAATCGAAGTATCTCGGTATCGCCCCGTAATAGGACTTTTACTTTATTTCCCTTGGCCATGTGTGTCAAGTACCATAATTTGTAATCGGACTCATTTGGACCACCCAAACCCTCTTTGATAACCCCCACGAGGTTTGCACGACTAACTTTGCTCGTGTCGATATAGACAAAAAAGGAGTCCCCGTCTACATATGTCGATCGCTCCCAATGACCACCGTGATGTATCAAAATACGCTGCCACCACATCTGATTACAAAAAGATGAATAACTATTCAGAAAACTGAGCGAACAATATTATAAAACGGTCTGCCTTAGATACGACCGATGCACACGGTCGTATACTACCATGTGCAGTGATCGTGTGCAAGTTTCTGGCCATGAACACGATCGCTGCACACGATTGCAGACGATCGTGAACACGTTAGTTGTGTGCACGATGTCAAGGTCGTTGGACACGACCGTTGCACACAGTGGCTTCCCATCGTGTGCAGCGATCGTGTCCATAAGAACTAGTCGGGAATTTTTTTTTCCCAACGGTCAAATACTGATGCATACCTTCTTTATGAACCCAGAAGCACGACAAATGAAGTCCTATTTGAACGTCAACTTTTCTTTTCGAATAATCTTGTGATTTTATAAGATTTTTGAGAGACCCTTTGTCAAAAATGGTTATGTTGGTTTGATGTATATGTTTGTAGTTAAATTTTGGTTGTTGGACATTAATATCGATCGGAGCAGATGGGGAAAGTAAAAAAGAAAAAAGAGAAGAAAAGTAGTTTAAATTAAATAAAAAAAAAGTGAAGTCAACATTTCAACAAAAGAGAAGACATTTTAGTCTTTTTAATCAAAATGGTACTAAAAAATTATAGTTTTATGAATGGGGATATAAAACTTATCAATTTTATGATTTGGTATTAAAAAATTGATTCCCACATATTTATTTAGCCAACTTAATAATTGGCCAAATTATATTTCAACAAAAATAATACTATTTATTTAGCCAACTCGATAATTGATCAAATTAATTGGCGATGAGAAATATGATGGTAAAATACATATTGATTATATTAATAAATTACCCAAATCTATGAAAAATCATAAAATATACATACTTATATATAAGCTGTTACAATACTTGGTTGTTATGTTTGACTTTAAAAGAAATCAAATTCGCTCAAATTATTAGACATTGATAAATTGGACAAATTAAATTAAATAAAATAAAAAAATTCAAAAAAATAAGATTGTTTATTTGGCGAACAATGATTGGCCAAAATTCATTTTCAATAAAAAAAACAATAAGTATTTAGCCAACTCAATAATTGGTCAAATTAATTGCATATGAGAAACGTGATGGTAAAATACAAATTGATTTATATATATATATATATATATATATTTGTGTGTGTGCGCGTAAGTAAAACTATTCATTTCATCAACATAAAAATTGACCCAAGTAATATTAGGTAAATTTGTTATGTCTAGACAAAAATATTGATCAAATTAAGTTTTCCAATAAAAATAAAACTATTAACTGGTAGTGCAAAATAATTGTGAGATGAAAAAAATACATATTGATTATGAGTATTTATTTAGGTTATCCAATCGTTGGAGTCTCTTTTAAAACCAATGTGGGATTTAAATTTATATATAAATCTATACTATATAATACTTATCCCCCTTAATTTAATGTGGAAGGGGGATTTAATTGTAACTTTTAATTGTAAATATATGAATAGACTATTTTAGTTGTAACTTTAATGTAAATAAACTAATTTAAATACAAAAGTTATGATAAACATCACAATGCAAATGCATCTTCTAATACACAAGGTGATTAAAATGAACTTTTACATGATAGTATAAATTACAAGATGGTTAAATTTTAGCTATGAAATCTTAGATACAATCGGTGCATCGCACGGCTTAAATAAACCAAAAACAACCCCGGAGCAACATACGGGTTAGTAAAGCCTCATTTCATATAACTAATTACATGGACTAAAATAAAAGGACAATAACAATAAAAAACATATAAACTTCTCTAAAAGGCATTTAAATTCTGCCATCTGCTTATTCAACCATCTACCCCAATATTACGTACAAAACACGTGCACCTTATAATACACAAGGTGATTAAAATGAACTTTTAAATGATAGTATAAATTACAAGATGGTTAAATTTTAGCTATGAAATCTTAGATACAATCGGTGCATCACACGGGTTGAATAAACCAAAAACAACCCAGAGCAACATACGGGTTAGTAAAGCCTCATTTCATATAATTAATTACATAGACTAAAATAAAAGGACAATAACAATAAAAAAACATATAAACTTCTCTAAAAGGCATTTAAATTCTGCCATCTGCTCATTCAATAGTCTGCCCTAACATTATGTACAAAACACGTATATATTAAACCAAAGACCGTACATCGCACGGGTTGGATAATGCCTCGTACTATTAATACAAACTTAATAATTGGCCAAATTAAATTTTCAACAGAAATAAAATAATTACTCAATATAACATTGAATTCTCGGTATTTATTTAGGTTCTCTATTGGTGGAGTTCTATTTTAAATCTATGTGGGTGTAATACCCGAGATTTTTGTTCCAATTACTTTGGATTTTTCTGGATATTTCTCGGTTGCTGAGTATCGGTATTAGTTTTCTCGATGATTGATTTTTGTGTTCATATGGTCGCATGTGATTATTTGTTGCATGGTGTTTCGTTTCAGATTATTGGTGTTGTCCGTTGGTGTTTTGTTGCATGTTGAATGATCGATGTTTTGTCGAGGAGTATCGTTGTTGTGCATTTGGGTCGACTTTGTAAGATCACCATCGGAACTCCGCAATTTCGATTTTCGGTAAATTTTCTTTTTTGGCGGAAGTCCATCTTAGTGACTCTATTGGAACTATTTCGTAATTTAGAGAATGGTTAATTCTACACTTTTTGTCATCCAAGTTCGTTTCGGTGTCGTTTTGTTGAGGTCCGTATTATTAAGCGACTTTTCCAAGTATGAGTTCGACTTTATAAAATCACCATCAATTCTTGGAAACTCCAAAAGTTCTGAATCTTTTCAGTATTATAGAGCATCAAGTTAGCTTTCCAATGGTTCAAACGGTGAGTCAATCGGAGTCCGGACGAAGTAGTTATGGTCGAAATAGCTAAGACTGCACCGTGCGCCTTATGATGCTGGAGCCGGCTGTATGTAACACCCCGAGATATTCAGAGTATATTACAGCGCCGTGGACCCCCCCACATGGGACCCACCAGGCTACAAACAAGAAAACTCCACTCGACTAACCATCCCGGTTAGCGAGGACACACATTTAATTATAAGACATAAAAAGTTACGCCCAGAGCAACCGGCGAAATGATCATCAACCAACAATGTAACAATTTAAAAGTAGTACAACACGGAGTTGAATTTGAAAAGCCTAAGTACTCGCGAGTACACTCTATCAGTTTATAAATATAGAAAACAACCAAATCGAAGTGGACGAAAGAAATAGAAAGACCCAAATGCACATGTCAACGACCCTGGCCAACATCCTCGTACTGTCCAGGTGCCCGCTCGTCTGGATAATCATAACCTGAAATCCATAACAAGAATTTCCCCAAAAACGGGTCCCCAGAGGGGTTAGCAATTACGCTAGTACAAGTAATCAAGGCAAACCAATCGCTTACACATTCCATAGTACATGCACCAATATCATTTCGAAAACCAAAATAAGACATGTCTTTTTCCGGAAACAAACAGTCGCAATTAATTTGCCTAGGACCGGGACGAAGCCACGAATCCCACTCGAGGCCTCTAAGGACCCTCCCGAGCTGGCCACATTCATAAAACAAACCAAGCACCACACGTCACCTAGGACCGGGACGAAGCCACGAATCCCACTCGAGGCCTCTAAGGACCCTCCCGAGCGCTAGCGAATCAAACTCATGAATCCGGGACGAAGCAATAGACTCCCTCGAGGCCGCTTCGGACCCTCCCGAGGTGAGTAAAGCACACACAATATACATTACCATTTCACGTTAAGCATAAGGGTTTCCAAGAATACTTGCCTTGAATATTTTGATGACGCCTTGAACGGAAAGGATAATCACCGACGAACACTAGGAATCAACGGAACCAAACCTAACGATTCGAAGAACATAATTACAACCAACTCTAGTCGAATACGGAAATGGAATACACCAAAACCCGCCTACGATTCATGTATATTCATACCAAAAATAACAACGAGGCGGACCACAACCAAACCCTCTCGATTCTGTAAAAATCCACAAAATATCCATGAATCCGTAGGAAACTAAAGATACTAACAATATTAATCGTATTCATCAGAATCCACCAACAAAAGCGGGACTAATCGGAAGAAAAACCCAAAACCCCCAAATTAATCGAAAATAGGTTTCTAGAGATGTTACCTTCGGAGATTCAAGTACTAAGATCCGTAGAACACGCGTTGGATTGATTGTCAAGCTTCACGATCAAAAGGAGATGAAGAAAATCAAACACTCAAATGATTTGTGAAGGAAAAACCCTCCCTCAAGCTTACTCTCTCGGTTGAAGGTGAAGAAAAGGGGAGAAATGGGCTAAAATGCTGAAAAAATGAATTTATAGGGGTTGGTGCTGCCGGACACGGCCGTGCCGATCGGCAGTCGTGTTGCAGTGGCGACAGGACTCGGCCGTGTCCCCTTGACACGGTCGTGTTACCTGGTGGCGATAGGGACTCGACCGTGTCCTGCTTGACACGGTCAGCGCGGAGGGCCTCCCGACAGTGACCCGTCCGACGACTTCGGCATGACTCGACCGTGTCCCGGAACACGGTCGGGCGTGTCGGCGATCGGTCAGCATTTCCGGACGAAATGCGGCACGAGCCGTGTAGGGCGACACGGTCGGGTCCTGAGACGAAACTTTCGGCGATTCCAGGCAGTGCAGCACGGGCCGTGTCGGACGACACGGCCGAGTTCGATCGGCGGTGATCGGCCAAAAGCCCGAAAGCGACCATAACTCTCTCGTCCAGGACTCGATTGACTCACCGTTTGAACCATTGGAAAGCTAACTCGATGTTCTATAATATTGCAAAGATTTATAATTTTTGGAGTCACCAAAAATTAATGGTGATCTATCAAAGTCGAACTCATATGAGGAAAGTTGAAACAATGAACAATAACGAGAATACAGTTCAACAGTTCACAGGAAGGACATACTGAAAGATACACGAGGGTCACTATGACCGAGAAATATACCAAAAATGAAAATACAAGGGAAAGAAAAATACCGGATATTACATTCTACCCCTCTAAAAATAAGTTTCGTCCCGAAACTTAAGAAACAAACAACTCAGGGTACCTAGCACGCATGCTATCTTCGGTTTCCCAAGTTGCCTCCTCGACACCGTGTCTCGACCACTGCACTTTGACCAAAGGGATGGTCTTATGCCTCAGTCGTTTCTCACGATGCTCCAAAATCTTCAAAGGACGCTCCTCGAAAGTAATATCTTCAGCAATATCAATCTCGCCATAATCGATGACGTGACTAGGATCCGGAACATATTTCCTCAGCTGGGAAACATGAAAAACGCTATGAACATGACTCAAGGCCGGAGGTAACGCCAAACGGTATGCTAACCCACCGACTCGCTCGAGAATCTCGAAGGGTCCAATAAATCTCGGACTCAACTTCCCCTTCTTCCCGAAACGGAAAACTCCTCTCGTTGGCGACACCTTCAGCAAAACGTGGTCTCCCACCTCAAATTCTAAAGGTCTACGACGGACATCGGCATATGACTTCTGTCGACTCTGGGCCATCAACATCCGTTCTCGAATTAATTCTATCTTCCGCCTCGTCTCTAAAACGACATCCGGCTCGGTCCCGACTAAATCGGACGCCTCATTCCAACAAATCGGTGACCGACATCGCCGCCCATAAAGTGCCTCATACGGTGCCATCCGAATCGACGCGTGCCAACTATTGTTGTACGTGAATTAGATCAATGGCAAATGCTCCTCCCAGTCGCTGCTCCAATCGAGAGCGCACGCACGCAACATATCCTCGAACGTCTGGATAGTGCGTTCCGGTATCCATCCATCGGCGAGGATGGAAAGAGGTACTCAAATGCAAACGGGTACCCAACGCCTTATGCACCGCTTGCCAAAAGTGCGATACGAAACGACCATCACGATCCGAAATGATAGACTTCGGAGTACTGTGAAGCCTCACAATCTGTGCGACAAATATACGGGCCAACTTCTCTGGGCCCCAAGTGTCCTTGATGCCAGAAAATGTGCCGACTTGGTCAGACGATCAACAATCACCCAAACCATATTCATGCCTGATCTCGATCTCGGCAAACTCGTAATGAAATCCATCGATATATCGTCCCATTTCCATTCCGGAACGGAAAGTGACTGCAATAACCCAGCCGGTCGCTGATGCTCGATTATGACCTGCTGGCAAGTCAAACATCTTGCCACAAACTGTGCGACTTCCTCCTTCATATCATTCCACCAGAAGTTCCTCCTCAGGTCCTTGTACATCTTACTCGAGCCAGGATGAACGGAATAGGGTGTGGAATGGGCCTCACGCAAAATACCCTGTCGCAACCCTGGATCGTTCGGCACACAAAGCCGACTCTGGAATCTCAAAACACCATCCTCGTGAATCACAAACCCAGGAGACTTTCCTTTAAGAACGTTCTCTCGGATTTGAGTAATCATCGGATCCTCTAATTGCTTCAGTTTAATTTCATCGATCAAAGACGACGAAATTTCTAAGGCACAAAGTTGCCCGACAGATCCAGGCAGCAAAACCTCAACATCTAACCCGATCAAAGCCCGCCGAAGCTCAGACTGAGGCGTAAGGACCTCAAGCATTCGCAACGCAATCGGTTTCCGACTCAAGGCGTCGGCCACGACATTCGCCTTACCCGGATGATAAAGGATTTCGAGGTCATAATCCTTAATCAACTCTAACCACCTCCTCTGTCTCATATTCAACTCTCGCTGAGTAAATATGTATTTCAGACTTTTATGATCGGTAAAAATCTGACATGCAGAGCCGAAAAGATAGTGACGCCAAATCTTGAGTGCAAAGACAACCACCGCTAACTCCAAATCGTGAGTAGGGTAGTTAAGCTCATACGGCCTCAACTGTCTCGACGCATAGGCAATGGTCTTGCCGTCTTTGCATCAATACGCACCCAAGACCACGACCCGAAGCATCGCTAAAAGCGGCGAAACCCTTGTTGCCACATGGCAATGCAAAACCGGGTGAAGTCAAACGCTTCTTCACTCCTCAAAACTCGATCGCCTCTCATCGGTCGAGACGAACTTCTCGGATTTACGGAGCAATCAGTATAAGTGGTCGAGCTAGTTTTGAGAAACCCTCGACGAACCTACGGTAGTAGCCAGCCAAACCCAAGAAACTACGGACCTCCTTCACATTTGTGGGCGATGCCCAATCCAACACTGCCTCAATTTTCTGCGGATCTACTCGAACTCCCTCGGCTGAAATCACGTGACCCAAAAACATCACTTCCTTCAGCCAGAACTCACATTTCGAGAACTTCGCATAGAGTTGCTCGGTCCTCAAAATGTCTAACACTACCCGCAAATGATGGGCATGCTCTTCCTCGTTCCTCGAATAAATAAGAATATCGTCAATGAAGACGACGACACACTTATCCAAATACTCGATAAAGACTTTGTTCATCAACTGCATGAACACCGCCGGCGCGTTAGTTAACCCGAAAGGCATAACTACAAACTCATAATGTCCGTATCTCGAAAAGCCGCTGCACGCGGACTCCCTCACCCGAGCCGATAGTACCCCGATCTCAAATCAATCTTTGAGAATACCGCCGCTCCTCGAATCGGTCGAACAAGTCGTCAATCCTCGGCAAAGGATACTTGTTCTTGATGGTCACCTTGTTCGATTCACGATAGTCGATACACAAACGTAGTGAACCATCCTTCTTACGCACAAACAAGACCGGTGCGCCCCAAGGCGAGGCGCTCGGTCGAACATACCCCGACTCAAGAAGTTCACTCAACTGTTTCTTCAACTCTGACATCTCTGAAGGTGCCATGCGATACGGCGCCTTCGAAATCGGAGCCGCACCCGGCTCTAACTCTATAGCAAACTCAACCTCACGATCCGGTGGCAATCCCGGCAACTCGTCAGGAAATACATCAGGAAACTCACTAACGACTGGAATCGATGAAAGCTCGACTCCACCATTCTCCGCCTTCAAGGCGTAGCACCAATATCCAGTACACCCTTTCCGCAGGAGTTTCATCGCCTTCAAGGCGTTGATAACAAACTTCTGGTTTCTCTTTCGCCCTGCGAAAGAGTGTTCGGTGCCGTCCTCGGCTAACATAGTGATGATTCTCGTGCGGTAGTTCATGATTGCACCATGCCGTTCGAGCCAATCATTCCCGAGAATTAAATCCTCGCCCTCGATACTCACAACAATAAGATTAGAGAGCCAAGCCCTCTCACAAATAATCACAGAACAGTCCCGGACTTCTCGATCACCGACAATTCTATCACCGCTAGGAAGTTTAACGATGAAAGGCTCGCAAGGTGACAAGCAGTCGAGACTCAAACGGCGTACACACTCTAGAGAAATGAATGAATGCGTAGCACCCGAATCAAAAAGTACACTGACAGGATGGGAATGGATATGAACGGTACCTGTCGCCACAGTAGCTGCTGGATCATCGGTCCTCCTCATCTCGTAGATACGCGGCTGGGCAGAGCCGACACTGGATGCTCCTCCCCTAGCGGGCTGACCCCGACCCCTACCTCGGCCGGCACTCGGTGGGGGCGGCGGAGCAAATGAGCCCTGGTTCACGCTCGGCTCCATAGGTGCTGGGTGAGAAGAACGGGCACCGCGAAACTGTCTGAGCTTCTCGCAAAAAGAAGCTTTGTGGCCCGACTGACCACAAGTATGACAAGTCAAAGGTGAACGAAGACAATTCCGGTTCACGTGGCCTGGCTTGCCACAGTTAAAGCATCTGGGGTCCCGGACGACGGTTCTGGCGGCACTCCGAAAGCTCCCAGAAAAACGAGCCGAACCGCCCGTAGAAATATTTGCAGCCTGAGATTTCGCCGCCTCCACTGGGACTGAAAATTTCCGACCGACTTCGCTTCTTTGCTCGCGAGCCAAATCGCTTGCGGTCACCTACATATCATAAGCAAGAGCTCGAATCTTATAATCCTTCAAGGTAGTACAGACGAGCCCAGACATATAGTCCCGAATGGACAGTTTCATTCTCCTGGAAAAATGAAAAATCTTGTCGCTCTCTTCGACAACTTGGGTCTTCACATAACCCAACTCCTTATTAAAATCGGCAATAGCTTGGGATACGGGGATATCCCGTGGTTGAGCATCAAAGAAAGCATGCACTCGAGCCTGTCTGACCGGCCATGGACAATACTCGGTCTCCATCAACTCCTGAAACTCGGCCCACGAAGCAACATGATCTTTGGGACCAACGGCCTCCCACCAATCTGTAGCATCTCCCGTGAGAAAGTATTGAGCAATAGGTACCTTACGGTCCTCGGGGCAGTTGGTAGCAGTGAATACTTTGGATATCTCCTTGATCCACCCTTCCCAGCCGATCGGGTCCGAAGCTCCCGAAAACTGGGGAGGATGCATCTTGATGACATCCTGAAGCCAACGATCCGTTCCGCCCCGATTAGCATGGGCCTGATCGGGGTTCTGGACCACCTGAGCTATATCCGCCATCTGGTTAACCATTTGCTGCATAACAGCCGCAATACCAAGATCGGCGCGCTCCTGAGAAGAAGCATGACTGTGACGGTCACCGGTACTGCCGGCTCCCGAAGAATGCGACGTGGCTGCCCCACGTCCTCGGCCGCGTCCACGACCACGACCACGACCACGGTTTCCTCCGGCATCCATACTGAAGTTGAGAGATAACAGAAGTATATCGATGATGAGTAAGGGAGGAAAAGCAACTACGATTCAAATGGGAAAATACAATGCAAGAAACAAAAGAGCCAAATAAGAAAACTTACGAGCACTGGAAGTACTAGGATGCTGGCAGCGGTGTGACAATGTGCAAAACAAATACGACTAGACCCAAATAACCAACAAGCCTAGGTATCCATAAACCTAGATCTCTGATACCATTTTCTGTAACACCCCGAGATATTCAGAGTATATTACAGCGCCGTGGACCCCCCCACATGGGACCCACCAGGCTACAAACAAGAAAACTCCACTCGACTAACCATCCCGGTTAGCGAGGACACACATTTAATTATAAGACATAAAAAGTTACGCCGAGCAACCGTGAAATGATCATCAACCAACAATGTAACAATTTAAAAGTAGTACAACACGGAGTTGAATTTGAAAAGCCTAAGTACTCGCGAGTACAGTCTATCAGTTTATAAATATAGAAAACAACCAAATCGAAGTGGACGAAAGAAATAGAAAGACCCAAATGCACATGTCAACGACCCTGGCCAACATCCTCGTACTGTCCAGGTGCCCGCTCGTCCGGATAATCATAACCTGAAATCCATAACAAGAATTTCCCCAAAAACGGGTCCCTAGAGGGGTTAGCAATTACGCTAGTACAAGTAATCAAGGCAAACCAATCGCTTACACATTCCATAGTACATGCACCAATATCATTTCGAAAACCAAAATAAGACATGTCTTTTTCCGGAAACAAACAGTCGCAATTAATTTGCCTAGGACCGGGACGAAGCCACGAATCCCACTCGAGGCCTCTAAGGACCCTCCCGAGCTGGCCACATTCATAAAACAAACCAAGCACCACACGTCACCTAGGACCGGGACGAAGCCACGAATCCCACTCGAGGCCTCTAAGGACCCTCCCGAGCTGGCTAGCGAATCAAACTCATGAATCCAGGACGAAGCAATAGATTCCCTCGAGGCCCCGTCGGACCCTCCCGAGGTGAGTAAAGCACACACAATATACATTACCATTTCACGTTAAGCATAAGGGTTTCCAAGAATACTTGCCTTGAATATTTTGATGACGCAACGAACGGAAAGGATAATCACCGACGAACACTAGGAATCAACGGAACCAAACCTAACGATTCGAAGAACATAATTACAACCAACTCTAGTCGAATACGGAAATGGAATACACCCGAAAACCCGCCTATGATTCATGTATATTCATACCAAAAATAACAACGAGGGCGGACCACAACCAAACCCTCTCGATTCCGTAAAAATCCACAAAATATCCATGAATCCGTAGGAAACTAAAGATACTAACAATATTAATCGTATTCATCACGAATCCACCAACAAAACGGGACTAATCGGAAGAAAAACCCAAAACCCCCAAATTAATCGAAAATAGGTTTCTAGAGATGTTACCTTCGGAGATTCAAGTACTAAGATCCGTAGAACACGCGTTGGATTGATTGTCCGGGCTTCACGATCAAAAGGAGATGAAGAAAATCAAACACTCAAATGATTTGTGAAGGAAAAACCCTCCCTCAAGCTTACTCTCTCGGTTGAAGGTGAAGAAAAGGGGAGAAATGGGCTAAAATGCTGAAAAAAATGAATTTATAGGGGTTGACTGCCGGACACGGCCCGTGCCGATCGGCACGGTCGTGTGTTACTGATTGGCAGCGAGGACTCGACCGTGTCCCGCTTGACACGGTCGTGTTGCACACCGGCCGATAGGGACTCGGCCGTGTCCCCTTGACACGCGGCCGGCGCGGAGGGCCTCCCGACAATGACCGTCCGCGGCTGACTTCGGCATGACTCGACCGTGTCACGGAACACGGTCGGGCGTGTCGGCGATGGCTCGCATTTCCGGACGAAATGCACGGGCCGTGTCGGGCGACACGGTCGGGTCCCGAGACGAAACTTTCGGCGATTTAGGCAGTGCAGCACGGGCCGTGTCGGACGACACGGCCGAGTTCGATCGGCAGTGATCGGCCAAAAACTGAAACGACCATAACTCTCTCGTCCGGACTCCGATTGACTCACCGTTTGAACCATTGGAAAGATAACTCGATGTTCTATAATATTGCAAAGATTTATAATTTTTGGAGTCACCAAAAATTAATGGTGATCTATCAAAGTCGAACTCATATGAGGAAAGTTGAAACAATGAACAATAACGAGAATACAGTTCAACAGTTCACAGGAAGGACATACTAAAAGATACACAAGGGTCACTATGACCGAGAAATATACCAAAAATGAAAATACAAGGGAAAGAAAAATACCGGATATTACACTGTACCGCGGGCCGCGGCCCTCTGCTGGCCGGGCTGCGGCATTGAAACATGCTGGGCGTTATTTTTGGCCACGGGCCGCAGCACACTCAGTCCGGGCCGCGGCACGCGAGTCTTTTCTGCACTATTTCAGCAGGGAATCGGGAGAGGACTTCATTTCCTTTCCCTTCTTCATCTTCCACACAAATAGAGTGATTTAAGGGCGATCTATCTCAGGGAATTCATCCTCCTCGAGTTCTTGGTGTGGATTAACAACTCAATTCGTATTCTTCGTCATTAATCCGAGGTATTTTCTTGATTCTCCGGAGTTGACATTTTTGGGAGTTTTATTCTTGATTTCATTTTCCATCCGATTTTGATAAATCGATTGGTGTTAGATGTTGTTATTAAACATGTTTTATGGATTGTATATCCATATCTTCGGTTCGTTTCAACCTGAAGGGTGATTTGAGTGTTCTTGAGGTGTAGTGAACATTTGATGTTCGATCAAATGTTCGAATGAACTTTCCTTCGATAGTTTTTTGCAATCTCCATTGTTTTTGGTCTTGATTCTCGTTGTAATCGTATCTTCATTGTTTTTGGCCGGGGTATTATAGGTGTTCGAGGGTTTCCGATCGAGCCTTCCCATTGCTTCGCGTGCTTTGGACTTGAGGCGAGTATCTCGTCTATAATCTTTATACTTTGAGAATGTGACGTGTCGTGAATTTAACATGGACTTGTTAGTGATTGAACGTTTAACTATAACTCACTTCTAAATGAATATGTGATTCTATGAAAGTAAATACGAGCGGAAACTTGAAATTCTTGGAGAATGATAACCACCATTTCATGTGTATTGTGTTCGAGACGGATATTTAGAAGTGAGTAGTTATCCGAGGAATTGTGGAATATTTGTATTGTTCACTTGTTAGAATGTTTACTAAATGATGGTGTGACGTGAATGTTAGGCCTTGTGAAAGTGTTTGTTGCATTAACTCATGATTTTATGTGTTTGTGATTGTGATGTGAATGTTATACCTTATGAAAGTATTTGTTGCATTAACTCATGATTTTACATGTTTGTGATTGTAGCGAATGTTATATATTTGTTGTTGTGAAGTCGGTGAATTGAGATATTGACCGGGTAGGGACCCGTGAGGCCTCCGGCGGCACATACTTGCGAGTACGGCCAGATGTTATGATTTGACCATAAGGTTATCGAATCGGGTAGATCTGGAGAGGGCTCCGAGAATCGTCACTTGCGAGTGCGATGTCACGATAACTTGTGGGTATGTTTGAATGATGATTAACCGGGTAGGGACCCGTGAGGCCTCCGGCGGCGCGTACTTGCGAGTACGGCCAGTTTATATGATTTGACCATAAGGTTATCTAATCGGGTAGGTCCGGAGAGGGCTTCGAGAATCTTTACTTGCGAGTAAGATGTCAAGATAACTTATGTGTGGGTTTGAGCTTATTTTTCGGTATCTAATCCGGGTTGGGTCCCATCGGGCCACAGAGGTGATTTGAGTATTTGACTGGATATCTCTGAACTGTGAATCTATGAATCTTGGATTCCGGTTATATTGGAGATTGTGGCTCTGCCTTTGAGGCTTGCATGGAATTTGAAACCTCTACATGATTTTGAAAGGAAACCCTTTTGAAAATGAGAACCACAAATATTTTCATGATTTTACACTGAGACCCCCGACGTCCTCAATTATTCTCTCAAATGTGTTTTGAAGTTATCATTATGATCTTCCCTAATGGAAACCATTTTCGAAAAGATTTTAGACTCGGGGATCGTGTTGCTACCTTGTTGAAAGCTTATTTTCATAACGGTTGTATTCTTGATGTATAACTTTATAGCTTGGTTACTTGCTAGCGATTCCATCGCTAACCCCTCGTTGGAAATTTTGTTAATTATTCCAGGTGTTCTGACTGGAGAGTGAGCAACCACAGGATCGGCTCGGAGGATGATGTAAAGTAGCGATACTAGTCACAGTTGTAGTCGGTTGTCCGTCAGTGATCTGTTGGTCTGAGTTTTTCCTTGTCATCCTTGAAGGGATGGACATTTTATGTAATATGTAATTGAGTTGTATTTTGGTTTATCAGATGTACGGATATGCGGCGTTTTGAGAGACCTAATCGGTCTACGGTATTATGTTTTGGTCGAGTTGACAATATGTGGGTTTTGTTTTGTAGTCTCATGCCTGGTAGATCCTTGCGGAAAAGGGGTCTACGGCGTGTGATATCCCTGAGTGGATTGGGGGTGTTACAGTGGGATTCAAGATATTGAATTCTATTTATTTAGGTTGTCCATCAATTAAGTACCATTTTAAATTGATGTGGAATTCAGTTCTAGATAAATAAGAATCCAAAATTAAAAGAATGCCACATATGAGAGAGAATTAATCTAGTGCTTAGAATCCGTAACGCTATTATATATATATATATATATATATATATATAGAGAGAGAGAGAGAGAGAGAGAGAGAGAGATGTATTCTTCAATTTTTAGAAAAATTAAGAAAAAAAAAGAATATTATGGATATGTGTTGTTGGAGTCTTAGGCTCTGTTCTTTTGGACTGAATGAATCGAATCGAATCAATCGAATCGGATTCAATCGAATCGAATCAATTGATCAATGGAATCAATCGAATCGAATCAAATATATATTAAGGGTAAATAATAATAATAATGGTAAATAATAATAATAATAGTAATTAACAACAACAACGATAATAGTAATATTATTAGTAATAATAACAATAATAATAATTAAGATTAATAATAAAAATAATAAGAAGAAGAACGGAGTCGAATCAATCGAATCGAATCGAATCGAATGGACTCGAATCAATCGAATCGAATCGAATCGAATGGACTCGAATCGAATCAATCGAATCGAATCAATCGAAAATCAAAATAAGTCCAAAAGAACAGGGCCTTATTCCACAACTTACACTCATCTACTAATAGAAAAGTTCTTTATTCATTTTTTTAGCTTAAAATTTTAAATATTAATAATTTCTTTATATCAAGTTTATTTTTAATGAAAAATATATCAAATCAATTCCTATTTCACGATCTTTAATTAGACATCTATATTGAATAATAAGTCTGATGGATTTACATTAATGACCGATTGTACATAAGACGTTTATATTAGAAAAAATATGAGTATTAATTTTTAATAAAATTAATTGATGTAAAATAAAAGTAAATTAACTCAATTTTATGAAATTAGGTTTAAGACTTTATTGCTTACATAAAAAAATAAATTATGGTACTAAACATAGTAAAACATACACTGCATAGACACATATATTAAAGCTTAATCATATACTATTTTCGTCAACAAAATTTATTCCTACTTTTTTTTGGCATGTCTCCAAAATTTGTTCAGGTAATGGATATTAATTGACTTAACACTATGCTAATGTGAGACTCTTTCTCCAATTATATTAAACTCTATAATACAGTCAATAAATTTTTTTATTAAAATTCATGTCGAAGATTCTAAAGAATAAATTTAGGATCGAAAAAACATATATTTTAATAATAAAATATTTTGTCTGATGCATCACATAGGAGAACATCGAGTTTCGATTTTGAGATGTTAAACTCGTATATTTTGCTTTAATTTTGAGGTATATCTTATATCCTCCCACCTTAATAATTTTTTTCTTTCTTAATAATTTTGAAATGCTATAAGAAACTGTAAACAAAAATTTCATAAGACAGTCTAAAAATACTATCGATGTAATAAAAAAATTATCTGCTATAATTCCAAATGTTTTAATATATATTATCCATCCATACTTAACATTAAAAAAAAGTCGCAAAAAAACTAAAGAAATATGTGTCATCTCCACGTTAATTGTCTTTTTAAAAATCTTAAAAAAAATGGGTTAGAGGGTTATTCCATTTAATACTATCTACCAATTAAAAATTTTCTCTTATTTGGTTCTTTTTATTTTTAACCTAATAGTTTATTATAACTTTTTGGTATCAATTTTATTTTTGATAAAATAAATAATCAAATTAATTCCTACTTCGTGCTCTTTAATTTGATATCCATATAGTATATATATAAAGTAATTTAAATATAATTATGATATATTTAGATGATTAAAATATTTCTATATGGAAATATAAGAATATTGAAGAAAAATATTATTTTAGTTTATTTTCATAGTTTTGTACTTTAATAATTATTTAATTTTTTAGAATTATTTTGTTTCGATTATAAAATAATAAAAAAATTATATTAATGTCAAATCATATAAAAAATTATATTAGTAAGAATATGGGTTATATACTTTTAATGAAAATTGATAATAATAAACATAATTTAATTAATATTTATAAAATTAGATATAAGACACATATTAGCCTATATGAAAAAATAAATGTCTATGCTTAATTAAATTAAATTTTCCTATCATGTGCCCTTAGATCACATGATAGGAGTTTATAAATGGAACTAAATCAAATAATAGTGTATGTGTATGTATATATATATTGACCAATATTCTAAAAGGCGCTAGGCGGTAGGCGGGCGGACGGGGACCTTCTAGCGCCTAGGCCTTGGAGGCGGCGCCTAGGCGGCTAGGCGCTAGGCGGTTTTTTTTTATGTGTTATATTTTATTTATTTTTATATATGCATACAAAGTGCATAATAATATTCTTTTAAAAATTCTTTTGGAGAGGAATTTTTTTATTATGCATAATAAAAAATTCTCATTTTTTATTATTGAAGATACCAAGTAAAAAACAAAGCATTCAACTCTATCAATAAAAGCAAAACAAAACAAAACACATTAAAAAACAACATTCAAAAAGCAAAAGTCACAAATTAAAGTCAAAACTCCATCTCTTCCTATGTCCTTCCTCCAATACATGTTCTCCATCAGACTCATAGTCATACTCTTCATCATTTTCCTCCTCTTTATCGGACCTAAGTTAAATTTAAATATACTAAAATTTAATAAATAATAATTCAAGTTTTAATTAAATGACACCAGTTTAATTAATATATTTAAAATTAGTACAGTAGTAACGGTACTCACATCAGCTTTTTTTTTTTAAAAAAAAAGCCGCCTGGACCCGCCTCAGCCCGCCTAGAGCCTCCTACCCGCCTGGCATAACCGACTATGGGGTAGTCGGGGCGGAGGTCGATCTTCTAGCGCATAGGCGCCGCCTAGACCGATTTTTAGAACAATGATATTGACTCATGTACATTTTATAATAATTTTACAACATTATTGAAATTTAATTATATATTATTAATATAATAAAATATTTAATATTTTACGACGTGCATCGGGAGGACATATAGTTTCTCTAGAAAATGTTTAATATCTCATCTCCGACCACGTGTACAATAAATATGTACAATGTTGTACCTCTTATCACAATTAAAATTTAAAAGAAATACATGAGACTAGGGCTGTTTGTTTGGCTCTTAATGGTTACATTAAGAGCCTACCTCTGAATCGCTAAGAGGCCATGACTGTTTGGCAAAAAAAATATGACATCTTAATGGTTACAATAACCTCTTAACCATTAAGCATCCATACAATCTTTCAACCATTAAGAGGCAAACAATTTCCGATTTACCTCTCCTCTTAAATTAAGAATTATTATTCATAATTATTATTATTTTTTAAATAAAAAAAATATTAGACATAATTATTATTATAATTTTCTAATGAATTAAATTAAAAAATATTATACATAATTATTATTATTTTAAATGAATTAATTAAAAAATATTATGCATAATTATTATTATTATTTCAAATGAATTATATTTAAAAATATTATACATAATAATAATAATTATTATAATTATTATTTTAAATGAATTAAATTTAAAAATATTATACATAATAATAATAATTATTATTATTATTATTTTAAATGAATTAAATTTACAAATATTATACATAATTATTTATAAAAATTAGGGTTTTTATTTATAAAAAGGAGAGGTTTTGGTACGTAAGAGGAGGAAAAATGAGAATTTTAATCGCTACTTTTATATAGAAGGGTAAAATATATTGAATAATAAGTCTGATGGATTTACATTAATGACCGATTGCACATAAGACGTTTATATTAGAAAAAATATGAGTATTAATTTTTAATAAAATTAATTGATGTAAAATAAAAGTAAATTAACTCAATTTTATGAAATTAGGTTTAAGACTTTATTGCTTACATAAAAAAATAAATTATGGTACTAAACATAGTAAAACATACACTGCATAGACACATATATTAAAGCTTAATCATATACTATTTTCGTCAACAAAATTTATTCCTACTTTTTTTTGGCATGTCTCCAAAATTTGTTCAGGTAATGGATATTAATTGACTTAACACTATGCTAATGTGAGACTCTTTCTCCAATTATATTAAACTCTATAATACAGTCAATAAATTTTTTTATTAAAATTCATGTCGAAGATTCTAAAGAATAAATTTAGGATCGAAAAAACATATATTTTAATAATAAAATATTTTGTCTGATGCATCACATAGGAGAACATCGAGTTTCGATTTTGAGATGTTAAACTCGTATATTTTGCTTTAATTTTGAGGTATATCTTATATCGTCCCACCTTAATAATTTTTTTCTTTCTTAATAATTTTGAAATGCTATAAGAAACTGTAAACAAAAATTTCATAAGACAGTCTAAAAATACTATCGATGTAATAAAAATTATCTGCTATAATTCCAAATGTTTTAATATATATTATCCATCCATACTTAACATTAAAAAAGTCGCAAAAAAACTAAAGAAATATGTGTCATCTCCACGTTAATTGTCTTTTTAAAAATCTTAAAAAAAATGGGTTAGAGGGTTATTCCATTTAATACTATCTACCAATTAAAAATTTTCTCTTATTTGGTTCTTTTTATTTTTAACCTAATAGTTTATTATAACTTTTTGGTATCAATTTTATTTTTGATAAAATAAATAATCAAATTAATTCCTACTTCGTGCTCTTTAATTTGATATCCATATAGTATATATATAAAGTAATTTAAATATAATTATGATATATTTAGATGATTAAAATATTTCTATATGGAAATATAAGAATATTGAAGAAAAATATTATTTTAGTTTATTTTCATAGTTTTGTACTTTAATAATTATTTAATTTTTTAGAATTATTTTGTTTCGATTATAAAATAATAAAAAAATTATATCAATGCCAAATCATATAAAAAATTATATTAGTAAGAATATGGGTTATATACTTTTAATGAAAATTGATAATAATAAACATAATTTAATTAATATTTATAAAATTAGATATAAGACACATATTAGTCTATATGAAAAATAAATGTCTATGCTTAATTAAATTAAATTTTCCTATCATGCCTTAGATCACATGATAGGAGTTTATAAATGGAACTAAATCAAATAATAGTGTATGTGTATGTATATGTATATTGACCAATATTCTAAAAGGCGCTAGGCGGTAGGCGGGCGGACGGGGACCTTCTAGCGCCTAGGCCTTGGAGGCGGCGCCTAGGCGGCTAGGCGCTAGGCGGTTTTTTTTTATGTGTTATATTTTATTTATTTTTATATATGCATACAAAGTGCATAATAATATTCTTTTAAAAATTCTTTTGGAGAGGAATTTTTTTATTATGCATAATAAAAAATTCTCATTTTTTATTATTGAAGATACCAAGTAAAAAACAAAGCATTCAACTCTATCAATAAAAGCAAAACAAAACAAAACACATTAAAAAACAACATTCAAAAAGCAAAAGTCACAAATTAAAGTCAAAACTCCATCTCTTCCTATATCCTTCCTCCAATACATGTTCTCCATCAGACTCATAGTCATACTCTTCATCATTTTCCTCCTCTTTATCGGACCTAAGTTAAATTTAAATATACTAAAATTTAATAAATAATAATTCAAGTTTTAATTAAATGACACCAGTTTAATTAATATATTTAAAATTAGTACGAGTAATCGGTACTCACATCGCCTTTTTTTTAAAAAAGCCGCACTGACCCGCCTCGGCCCGCCTAGAGCCTCCTACCCTTTGGCATAACCGACTATGGGGTAGTCGGGCGGAGGTCGATCTTCTAGCGCATAGGCGCCGCCTAGACCGATTTTTAGAACAATGATATTGACTCATGTACATTTTATAATAATTTTACAACATTATTGAAATTTAATTATATATTATTAATATAATAAAATATTTAATATTTTACGACGTGCATCGGGAGGACATATAGTTTCTCTAGAAAATGTTTAATATCTCATCTCCGACCACGTGTACAATAAATATGTACAATGTTGTACCTCTTATCACAATTAAAATTTAAAAGAAATACATGAGACTAGGGCTGTTTGTTTGGCTCTTAATGGTTACATTAAGAGCCTACCTCTGAATCGCTAAGAGGCCATGACTGTTTGGCAAAAAAAATATGACATCTTAATGGTTACAATAACCTCTTAACCATTAAGCATCCATACAATCTTTCAACCATTAAGAGGCAAACAATTTCCAGATTTACCTCTCCTCTTAAATTAAGAATTATTATTCATAATTATTATTATTTTTTAAATAAAAAAAATATTAGACATAATTATTATTATAATTTTCTAATGAATTAAATTAAAAAATATTATACATAATTATTATTATTTTAAATGAATTAATTAAAAAATATTATGCATAATTATTATTATTATTTCAAATGAATTATATTTAAAAATATTATACATAATAATAATAATTATTATAATTATTATTTTAAATGAATTAAATTTAAAAATATTATACATAATAATTATTATTATTATTATTATTATTTTAAATGAATTAAATTTACAAATATTATACATAATTATTTATAAAAATTAGGGTTTTTATTTATAAAAAGGAGAGGTTTTGGTACGTAAGAGGAGGAAAAATGAGAATTTTAATCGCTACTTTTATATAGAAGGGTAAAATATATTGAATAATAAGTCTGATGGATTTACATTAATGACCGATTGCACATAAGACGTTTATATTAGAAAAAATATGAGTATTAATTTTTAATAAAATTAATTGATGTAAAATAAAAGTAAATTAACTCAATTTTATGAAATTAGGTTTAAGACTTTATTGCTTACATAAAAATAAATTATGGTACTAAACATAGTAAAACATACACCGCATAGACACATATATTAAAGCTTAATCATATACTATTTTCGTCAACAAAATTTATTCCTACTTTTTTTTGGCATGTCTCCAAAATTTGTTCAGGTAATGGATATTAATTGACTTAACACTATGCTAATGTGAGACTCTTTCTCCAATTATATTAAACTCTATAATACAGTCAATAAATTTTTTTATTAAAATTCATGTCGAAGATTCTAAAGAATAAATTTAGGATCGAAAAACATATATTTTAATAATAAAATATTTTGTCCGATGCATCACATAGGAGAACATCGAGTTTCGATTTTGAGATGTTAAACTCGTATATTTTGCTTTAATTTTGAGGTATATCTTATATCCTCCCACCTTAATAATTTTTTTCTTTCTTAATAATTTTGAAATGCTATAAGAAACTGTAAACAAAAATTTCATAAGACAGTCTAAAAATACTATCGATGTAATAAAAAATTATCTGCTATAATTCCAAATGTTTTAATATATATTATCCATCCATACTTAACATTAAAAAAGTCGCAAAAACTAAAGAAATATGTGTCATCTCCACGTTAATTGTCTTTTTAAAAATCTTAAAAAAATGGGTTAGAGGGTTATTCCATTTAATACTATCTACCAATTAAAAATTTTCTCTTATTTGGTTCTTTTTATTTTTAACCTAATAGTTTATTATAACTTTTTGGTATCAATTTTATTTTTGATAAAATAAATAATCAAATTAATTCCTACTTCGTGCTCTTTAATTTGATATCCATATAGTATATATATAAAGTAATTTAAATATAATTATGATATATTTAGATGATTAAAATATTTCTATATGGAAATATAAGAATATTGAAGAAAAATATTATTTTAGTTTATTTTCATAGTTTTGTACTTTAATAATTATTTAATTTTTTAGAATTATTTTGTTTCGATTATAAAATAATAAAAAAATTATATTAATGTCAAATCATATAAAAAATTATATTAGTAAGAATATGGGTTATATACTTTTAATGAAAATTGATAATAATAAACATAATTTAATTAATTTTTATAAAATTAGATATAAGACACATATTAGCCTATATGAAAAATAAATGTCTATGCTTAATTAAATTAAATTTTCCTATCATGTGCCCTTAGATCACATGATAGGAGTTTATAAATGGAACTAAATCAAATAATAGTGTATGTGTATGTATATATATATTGACCAATATTCTAAAAGGCGCTAGGCGGTAGGCGGGCGGACGGGGACCTTCTAGCGCCTAGGCCTTGGAGGCGGCGCCTAGGCGGCTAGGCGCTAGGCGGTTTTTTATGTGTTATATTTTATTTATTTTTATATATGCATACAAAGTGCATAATAATATTCTTTTAAAAATTCTTTTGGAGAGGAATTTTTTATTATGCATAATAAAAATTCTCATTTTTATTATTGAAGATACCAAGTAAAAAACAAAGCATTCAACTCTATCAATAAAAGCAAAACAAAACAAAACACATTAAAAAACAACATTCAAAAAGCAAAAGTCACAAATTAAAGTCAAAACTCCATCTCTTCCTATGTCCTTCCTCCAATACATGTTCTCCATCAGACTCATAGTCATACTCTTCATCATTTTCCTCCTCTTTATCGGACCTAAGTTAAATTTAAATATACTAAAATTTAATAAATAATAATTCAAGTTTTAATTAAATGACACCAGTTTAATTAATATATTTAAAATTAGTACTGAGTAACGGTACTCACATCACTTTTTTTTTAAAAAGCCGCTGACCCGCCTCACCCCGCCTAGAGCCTCCTACCCGCCTGGCATAACCGACTATGGGGTAGTCGGGCGGAGGTCGATCTTCTAGCGCATAGGCGCCGCCTAGACCGATTTTTAGAACAATGATATTGACTCATGTACATTTTATAATAATTTTACAACATTATTGAAATTTAATTATATATTATTAATATAATAAAATATTTAATATTTTACGACGTGCATCGGAGGACATATAGTTTCTCTAGAAAATGTTTAATATCTCATCTCCGACCACGTGTACAATAAATATGTACAATGTTGTACCTCTTATCACAATTAAAATTTAAAAGAAATACATGAGACTAGTCATTTTTTGTTTGGCTCTTAATGGTTACATTAAGCCTACCTCCGAATCGCTAAGAGGCCATGACTGTTTGGCAAAAAAAATATGACATCTTAATGGTTACAATAACCTCTTAACCATTAAGCATCCATACAATCTTTCAACCATTAAGAGGCAAACAATTTCCAGATTTACCTCTCCTCTTAAATTAAGAATTATTATTCATAATTATTATTATTTTTTAAATAAAAAAAATATTAGACATAATTATTATTATAATTTTCTAATGAATTAAATTAAAAAATATTATACATAATTATTATTATTTTAAATGAATTAATTAAAAAATATTATGCATAATTATTATTATTATTTCAAATGAATTATATTTAAAAATATTATACATAATAATAATAATTATTATAATTATTATTTTAAATGAATTAAATTTAAAAATATTATACATAATAATAATAATTATTATTATTATTTTAAATGAATTAAATTTACAAATATTATACATAATTATTTATAAAAATTAGGGTTTTTATTTATAAAAAGGAGAGGTTTTGGTACGTAAGAGGAGGAAAAATGAGAATTTTAATCGCTACTTTTATATAGAAGGGTAAAATATATTGAATAATAAGTCTGATGGATTTACATTAATGACCGATTGCACATAAGACGTTTATATTAGAAAAAATATGAGTATTAATTTTTAATAAAATTAATTTATGTAAAATAAAAGTAAATTAACTCAATTTTATGAAATTAGGTTTAAGACTTTATTGCTTACATAAAAAAATAAATTATGGTACTAAACATAGTAAAACATACACTGCATAGACACATATATTAAAGCTTAATCATATACTATTTTCGTCAACAAAATTTATTCCTACTTTTTTTTGGCATGTCTCCAAAATTTGTTCAGGTAATGGATATTAATTGACTTAACACTATGCTAATGTGAGACTCTTTCTCCAATTATATTAAACTCTATAATACAATCAATAAATTTTTATTAAAATTCATGTCGAAGATTCTAAAGAATAAATTTAGGATCGAAAAAACATATATTTTAATAATAAAATATTTTGTCTGATGCATCACATAGGAGAACATCGAGTTTCGATTTTGAGATGTTAAACTCGTATATTTTGCTTTAATTTTGAGGTATATCTTATATCGTCCCACCTTAATAATTTTTTTCTTTCTTAATAATTTTGAAATGCTATAAGAAACTGTAAACAAAAATTTCATAAGACAGTCTAAAAATACTATCGATGTAATAAAAAAATTATCTGCTATAATTCCAAATGTTTTAATATATATTATCCATCCATACTTAACATTAAAAAAGTCGCAAAAACTAAAGAAATATGTGTCATCTCCACGTTAATTGTCTTATTAAAAATCTTAAAAAAAATGAGTTAGAGGGTTATTCCATTTAATACTATCTACCAATTAAAAATTTTCTCTTATTTGGTTCTTTTTATTTTTAACCTAATAGTTTATTATAACTTTTTGGTATCAATTTTATTTTTGATAAAATAAATAATCAAATTAATTCCTACTTCGTGCTCTTTAATTTGATATCCATATAGTATATATATAAAGTAATTTAAATATAATTATGATATATTTAGATGATTAAAATATTTCTATATGGAAATATAAGAATATTGAAGAAAAATATTATTTTAGTTTATTTTCATAGTTTTGTACTTTAATAATTATTTAATTTTTTAGAATTATTTTGTTTCGATTATAAAATAATAAAAAAATTATATCAATGCCAAATCATATAAAAAATTATATTAGTAAGAATATGGGTTATATACTTTTAATGAAAATTGATAATAATAAACATAATTTAATTAATATTTATAAAATTAGATATAAGACACATATTAGTCTATATGAAAAAATAAATGTCTATGCTTAATTAAATTAAATTTTCCTATCATGTGCCCTTAGATCACATGATAGGAGTTTATAAATGGAACTAAATCAAATAATAGTGTATGTGTATGTATATGTATATTGACCAATATTCTAAAAGGCGCTAGGCGGTAGGCGGGCGGACGGGGACCTTCTAGCGCCTAGGCCTTGGAGGCGGCGCCTAGGCGGCTAGGCGCTAGGCGGTTTTTTTTTATGTGTTATATTTTATTTATTTTTATATATGCATACAAAGTGCATAATAATATTCTTTTAAAAATTCTTTTAGAGAGGAATTTTTTTATTATGCATAATAAAAAATTCTCATTTTTTATTATTGAAGATACCAAGTAAAAAACAAAGCATTCAACTCTATCAATAAAAGCAAAACAAAACAAAACACATTAAAAAACAACATTCAAAAAGCAAAAGTCACAAATTAAAGTCAAAACTCCATCTCTTCCTATATCCTTCCTCCAATACATGTTCTCCATCAGACTCATAGTCATACTCTTCATCATTTTCCTCCTCTTTATCGGACCTAAGTTAAATTTAAATATACTAAAATTTAATAAATAATAATTCAAGTTTTAATTAAATGACACCAGTTTAATTAATATATTTAAAATTAGTACAGTAGTAACGGTACTCACATCAGCTTTTTTTTTTAAAAAAAAGCCGCCTGGACCCGCCTCAGCCCGCCTAGAGCCTCCTACCCGCCTGGCATAACCGACTATGGGGTAGTCGGGGCGGAGGTCGATCTTCTAGCGCATAGGCGCCGCCTAGACCGATTTTTAGAACAATGATATTGACTCATGTACATTTTATAATAATTTTACAACATTATTGAAATTTAATTATATATTATTAATATAATAAAATATTTAATATTTTACGACGTGCATCGGGAGGACATATAGTTTCTCTAGAAAATGTTTAATATCTCATCTCCGACCACGTGTACAATAAATATGTACAATGTTGTACCTCTTATCACAATTAAAATTTAAAAGAAATACATGAGACTAGGAATTTGTTTCATTTCTTAATGGTTACATTAAGAGCCTACCTCAATCGCTAAGAGGCCATGATCAAGCTAAGAAAAAAATATGACATCTTAATGGTTACAATAACCTCTTAACCATTAAGCATCCATACAATCTTTCAACCATTAAGAGGCAAACAATTTCCAGATTTACCTCTCCTCTTAAATTAAGAATTATTATTCATAATTATTATTATTTTTTAAATAAAAAAAATATTAGACATAATTATTATTATAATTTTCTAATGAATTAAATTAAAAAATATTATACATAATTATTATTATTTTAAATGAATTAATTAAAAAATATTATGCATAATTATTATTATTATTTCAAATGAATTATATTTAAAAATATTATACATAATAATAATAATTATTATAATTATTATTTTAAATGAATTAAATTTAAAAATATTATACATAATAATAATAATAATTATTATTATTATTTTAAATGAATTAAATTTACAAATATTATACATAATTATTTATAAAAATTAGGTTTTTATTTATAAAAAGGAGAGGTTTTGGTACGTAAGAGGAGGAAAAATGAGAATTTTAATCGCTACTTTTATATAGAAGGGTAAAATATATTGAATAATAAGTCTGATGGATTTACATTAATGACCGATTGCACATAAGACGTTTATATTAGAAAAAATATGAGTATTAATTTTTAATAAAATTAATTGATGTAAAATAAAAGTAAATTAACTCAATTTTATGAAATTAGGTTTAAGACTTTATTGCTTACATAAAAATAAATTATGGTACTAAACATAGTAAAACATACACCGCATAGACACATATATTAAAGCTTAATCATATACTATTTTCACAACAAAATTTATTCCTACTTTTTTTTGGCATGTCTCCAAAATTTGTTCAGAATGGATATTAATTGACTTAACACTACGCTAATGTGAGACTCTTTCTCCAATTATATTAAACTCTATAATACATCAATAAATTTTTTATTAAAATTCATGTCGAAGATTCTAAAGAATAAATTTAGGATCGAAAAACATATATTTTAATAATAAAATATTTTGTCTGATGCATCACATAGGAGAACATCGAGTTTCGATTTTGAGATGTTAAACTCGTATATTTTGCTTTAATTTTGAGGTATATCTTATATCCTCCCACCTTAATAATTTTTTTCTTTCTTAATAATTTTGAAATGCTATAAGAAACTGTAAACAAAAATTTCATAAGACAGTCTAAAAATACTATCGATGTAATAAAAAATTATCTGCTATAATTCCAAATGTTTTAATATATATTATCCATCCATACTTAACATTAAAAAAGTCGCAAAAACTAAAGAAATATGTGTCATCTCCACGTTAATTGTCTTTTTAAAAATCTTAAAAAAAATGGGTTAGAGGGTTATTCCATTTAATACTATCTACCAATTAAAAATTTTCTCTTATTTGGTTCTTTTTATTTTTAACCTAATAGTTTATTATAACTTTTTGGTATCAATTTTATTTTTGATAAAATAAATAATCAAACTAATTCCTACTTCGTGCTCTTTAATTTGATATCCATATAGTATATATATAAAGTAATTTAAATATAATTATGATATATTTAGATGATTAAAATATTTCTATATGGAAATATAAGAATATTGAAGAAAAATATTATTTTAGTTTATTTTCATAGTTTTGTACTTTAATAATTATTTAATTTTTTAGAATTATTTTGTTTCGATTATAAAATAATAAAAAATTATATTAATGCCAAATCATATAAAAATTATATTAGTAAGAATATGGGTTATATACTTTTAATGAAAATTGATAATAATAAATATAATTTAATTAATATTTATAAAATTAGATATAAGACACATATTGGCCTATATGAAAAAATAAATGTCTATGCTTAATTAAATTAAATTTTCCTATCATGTGCCCTTAGATCACATGATAGGAGTTTATAAATGGAACTAAATCAAATAATAGTGTATGTGTATGTATATGTATATTGACCAATATTCTAAAAGGCGATAGGCGGTAGGCGGGCGGACGGGGACCTTCTAGCGCCTAGGCCTTGGAGGCGGCGCCTAGGCGGCTAGGCGCTAGGCGGTTTTTTTTTATGTGTTATATTTTATTTAATTTTATATATGCATACAAAGTGCATAATAATATTCTTTTAAAAATTCTTTTGGAGAGGAATTTTTATTATGCATAATAAAAATTCTCATTTTTATTATTGAAGATACCAAGTAAAAACAAAGCATTCAACTCTATCAATAAAAGCAAAACAAAACAAAACACATTAAAAAACAACATTCAAAAAGCAAAAGTCACAAATTAAAGTCAAAACTCCATCTCTTCCTATATCCTTCCTCCAATACATGTTCTCCATCAGACTCATAGTCATACTCTTCATCATTTTCCTCCTCTTTATCGGACCTAAGTTAAATTTAAATATACTAAAATTTAATAAATAATAATTCAAGTTTTAATTAAATGACACCAGTTTAATTAATATATTTAAAATTAGTACAGTAGTAACGGTACTCACATCAGCTTTTTTTTTTAAAAAAAAGCCGCCTGGACCCGCCTCAGCCCGCCTAGAGCCTCCTACCCGCCTGGCATAACCGACTATGGGGTAGTCGGGGCGGAGGTCGATCTTCTAGCGCATAGGCGCCGCCTAGACCGATTTTTAGAACAATGATATTGACTCATGTACATTTTATAATAATTTTACAACATTATTGAAATTTAATTATATATTATTAATATAATAAAATATTTAATATTTTACGACGTGCATCGGGAGGACATATAGTTTCTCTAGAAAATGTTTAATATCTCATCTCCGACCACGTGTACAATAAATATGTACAATGTTGTACCTCTTATCACAATTAAAATTTAAAAGAAATACATGAGACTAGGGCTGTTTGTTTGGCTCTTAATGGTTACATTAAGAGCCTACCTCTGAATCGCTAAGAGGCCATGACTGTTTGGCAAAAAAAATATGACATCTTAATGGTTACAATAACCTCTTAACCATTAAGCATCCATACAATCTTTCAACCATTAAGAGGCAAACAATTTCCAGATTTACCTCTCCTCTTAAATTAAGAATTATTATTCATAATTATTATTATTTTTTAAATAAAAAAAATATTAGACATAATTATTATTATAATTTTCTAATGAATTAAATTAAAAAATATTATACATAATTATTATTATTTTAAATGAATTAATTAAAAAATATTATGCATAATTATTATTATTATTTCAAATGAATTATATTTAAAAATATTATACATAATAATAATAATTATTATAATTATTATTTTAAATGAATTAAATTTAAAATATTATACATAATAATAATTATTATTATTATTATTATTTTAAATGAATTAAATTTACAAATATTATACATAATTATTTATAAAAATTAGGTTTTTATTTATAAAAAGGAGAGGTTTTGGTACGTAAGAGGAGGAAAAATGAGAATTTTAATCGCTACTTTTATATAGAAGGGTAAAATATATTGAATAATAAGTCGATGGATTTACATTAATGACCGATTGCACATAAGACGTTTATATTAGAAAAATATGAGTATTAATTTTTAATAAAATTAATTGATGTAAAATAAAAGTAAATTAACTCAATTTTATGAAATTAGGTTTAAGACTTTATTGCTTACATAAAAATAAATTATGGTACTAAACATAGTAAAACATACACCGCATAGACACATATATTAAAGCTTAATCATATACTATTTTCACAACAAAATTTATTCCTACTTTTTTTGGCATGTCTCCAAAATTTGTTCATGAATGGATATTAATTGACTTAACACTACGCTAATGTGAGACTCTTTCTCCAATTATATTAAACTCTATAATACACCAATAAATTTTTTTATTAAAATTCATGTCGAAGATTCTAAAGAATAAATTTAGGATCGAAAAACATATATTTTAATAATAAAATATTTTGTCTGATGCATCACATAGGAGAACATCGAGTTTCGATTTTGAGATGTTAAACTCGTATATTTTGCTTTAATTTTGAGGTATATCTTATATCCTCCCACCTTAATAATTTTTTTCTTTCTTAATAATTTTGAAATGCTATAAGAAACTGTAAACAAAAATTTCATAAGACAGTCTAAAAATACTATCGATGTAATAAAAAAATTATCTGCTATAATTCCAAATGTTTTAATATATATTATCCATCCATACTTAACATTAAAAAAAGTCGCAAAAAAACTAAAGAAATATGTGTCATCTCCACGTTAATTGTCTTTTTAAAAATCTTAAAAAAAATGGGTTAGAGGGTTATTCCATTTAATACTATCTACCAATTAAAAATTTTCTCTTATTTGGTTCTTTTTATTTTTAACCTAATAGTTTATTATAACTTTTTGGTATCAATTTTATTTTTGATAAAATAAATAATCAAATTAATTCCTACTTCGTGCTCTTTAATTTGATATCCATATAGTATATATATAAAGTAATTTAAATATAATTATGATATATTTAGATGATTAAAATATTTCTATATGGAAATATAAGAATATTGAAGAAAAATATTATTTTAGTTTATTTTCATAGTTTTGTACTTTAATAATTATTTAATTTTTTAGAATTATTTTGTTTCGATTATAAAATAATAAAAAAATTATATTAATGCCAAATCATATAAAAAATTATATTAGTAAGAATATGGGTTATATACTTTTAATGAAAATTGATAATAATAAATATAATTTAATTAATATTTATAAAATTAGATATAAGACACATATTGGCCTATATGAAAAAATAAATGTCTATGCTTAATTAAATTAAATTTTCCTATCATGTGCCCTTAGATCACATGATAGGAGTTTATAAATGGAACTAAATCAAATAATAGTGTATGTGTATGTATATGTATATTGACCAATATTCTAAAAGGCGCTAGGCGGTAGGCGGGCGGACGGGGACCTTCTAGCGCCTAGGCCTTGGAGGCGGCGCCTAGGCGGCTAGGCGCTAGGCGGTTTTTTTTTATGTGTTATATTTTATTTATTTTTATATATGCATACAAAGTGCATAATAATATTCTTTAAAAATTCTTTTGGAGAGGAATTTTTTATTATGCATAATAAAAATTCTCATTTTTATTATTGAAGATACCAAGTAAAAACAAAGCATTCAACTCTATCAATAAAAGCAAAACAAAACAAAACACATTAAAAAACAACATTCAAAAAGCAAAAGTCACAAATTAAAGTCAAAACTCCATCTCTTCCTATATCCTTCCTCCAATACATGTTCTCCATCAGACTCATAGTCATACTCTTCATCATTTTCCTCCTCTTTATCGGACCTAAGTTAAATTTAAATATACTAAAATTTAATAAATAATAATTCAAGTTTTAATTAAATGACACCAGCTTAATTAATATATTTAAAATTAGTACAAAGAGTAATCAGATTTCACATCACCTTTTTTTTAAAAAAAAAGCCGCTGGACTGCCTCACCTCGCCTAGAGCCTCCTACCCGCTGGCATAACCGACTATGGGGTAGTCGGGCGAGGTCGATCTTCTAGCGCATAGGCGCCGCCTAGACCGATTTTTAGAACAATGATATTGACTCATGTACATTTTATAATAATTTTACAACATTATTGAAATTTAATTATATATTATTAATATAATAAAATATTTAATATTTTACGACGTGCATCGGGAGGACATATAGTTTCTCTAGAAAATGTTTAATATCTCATCTCCGACCACGTGTACAATAAATATGTACAATGTTGTACCTCTTATCACAATTAAAATTTAAAAGAAATACATGAGACTCGGGCGGTTTGTTTGGCTCTTAATAGTTACATTAAGAGCCTCACCGAATCGCTAAGAGGCCATGACTGCTTTGGCAAAAAAAATATGACATCTTAATGGTTACAATAACCTCTTAACCATTAAGCATCCATACAATCTTTCAACCATTAAGAGGCAAACAATTTCCAGATTTACCTCTCCTCTTAAATTAAGAATTATTATTCATAATTATTATTATTTTTTAAATAAAAAAAATATTAGACATAATTATTATTATAATTTTCTAATGAATTAAATTAAAAAATATTATACATAATTATTATTATTTTAAATGAATTAATTAAAAAATATTATGCATAATTATTATTATTATTTCAAATGAATTATATTTAAAAATATTATACATAATAATAATAATAATTATAATTATTATTTTAAATGAATTAAATTTAAAAATATTATACATAATAATAATAATAATAATAATAATAATTATTATTATTATTTTAAATGAATTAAATTTAAAAATATTATACATAATTATTTATAAAAATTAGGGTTTTTATTTATAAAAAGGAGAGGTTTTGGTACGTAAGAGGAGGAAAAATGAGAATTTTAATCGTTACTTTTATATAGAAGGGTAAAATGGTAATTTGTCATCATTCAGAGTTACCATTCAGAACAGTTACCAAACAACTAAATTTCATTATGCACTCAACCATACACAGCCTCTCAACCATTCTGGCTTCTCAACCATTCTGGCCTCTCAACCATTCTGCACTAAATCATTCAGCAACTGTTACTACTCACATCAGTTTTTTTTTTTAAAAAAAAGCCGCCTGGACCCGCCTCAGCCCGCCTAGAGCCGCCTACCCGCCTGGCATAACCGACTATGGGGTAGTCGGGGCGGAGGTCGACCTCCTAGCGCGTAGGGGCCGTCTAGACCGATTTTTAGAACAATGATATTGACTCATATACATTTTATAATAATTTTACAACATTATTGAAATTCAATCATATATTATTAATATAATAAAATATTTAATATTTTACGAAGACTTATAGTTTCTCTAGAAAATGTTTAATATCTCATCTCCGACCACGTGTACAATAAATATGTACAATGTTGTATCTCTTATCACAATTAAAATTTAAAAGAAACGAGACATGCAGAACCCGTGCTACGCACGGGCTAAGAATCTAATTGTTAATCGTGTATTCTTTCTGTATATTGGCGAGTGTATACTTAATTATTGTTTAGTATGTTGTATGAAATGTTTTAACTTTCTTGTATAAAAATTTAAAAGTGTTTGATGTTGTTTTGGTTTTGTGGTGTTGTATTTTATATAGGGGCTTTTGGTTATTAAGTTGTGATGGCTTTGTTTCTTTTGGTCTATTACTTATTTGCATGATAAAAAAAATGGCTTTATTTCTTTTGGTTTATTACTTAGCCCTACAATACTTGTCCATTAGATGGTTTTTGCATGGTAATATGAAGCACATGAGTCTATCTAATTGGTTATAGTTTAATGTGCGTTAAATATTTTCTTTATTAAGTTTGTAAGTTAAAGTTTGTGTAATAATGTATATATAATAATGCCACATAAACTGTATAAAAATCGTTACAACCCATTTTAGCTTCATCTCATTTTATTGTACAACTAATTTCATTGAAAATTAACATTGAAGTCTAACTAATATTAATAAATTTATCAATAAACTCAATTCTAAATAGCCAACTAAATGAATATTAATTAACACACTATTAATAATTCCTAAAACCTTTGGACTCCACTATTATGTCTTACACTTATTTTTTTAATTTACAAATGGGTTTGAGCAAAAATTATGTACTTTTTCTTTTATATTCATTATTCAAGTTGCATGCTTACATAAACTAATCATGCTAAAAAGTATAATTTAACCATTTAAATGTTGCTTTACATACATGCTCGTGCACATTTTCTTTAATCAATTCGCATATGTGAGTTACATCAATAGAAAACACACATAAATTACTTGTATATGAAAATGCATTAACATAATGCATATATCTATATATATTGCATTAGGTTAAATCATCAATTATTCTTGCAACCTTTTCAACTTCATCTCATTCCATAACCGACTTTTAATTCTATACTAATTACTAAATATTATGTGATAAATTCCGGCAAGCCTTGCACTTCCATCTCGATGTTGTATATACTTCACATTAAATGCACCGGTTTTGTTTTTCGATAAAAGTTTGAACTTTTGCTTATGTTTAAAACTCAACTTTGTTATTTGATATTATAATTTACAAACGGATTTAAGTCAAAATTATGTATTTTTTCCTTTTTATGTATTTACAAACGAATCCCACTCGAGGCCTCTAAGGACCCTCCCGAGCTGGCTAGCGAATCAAACTCATGAATCCAGGACGAAGCCATAGATTCCCTCGAGGCCCCGTCTGACCCTCCCTGTAATATCCGCATTTTTTCTTTCTCTTGTAATTGTATTTCCGGTGAAATTCTCGATTGTAGTGACCCTCGTGTATCCTTCAGTGTAACTTTTCCGTCATCTTTTGATCTGATTCTCGAAATTGTTGTGCGGAACCTACGTTTCGGGTTTGCCGTGGATTCATTCTATGCTATGATGCGTTTTGAGGTGTTCCGTTTGATGTTTCGTTCGTATTCTGGTATAGTGGACCGTTTATGTTCTGTACCTAGCGCACGCTAATTTGTCTGCATAGCGCACGCTAGAAGTCTCTTTGTAGCGCACGCTACGTTTACTTCGTAGCGCGCGCTAGCGAGTGAACCCTGGGGGTGGCAGTTCAACTTCCAGGCCTCTGGACTATCGGATTAGCGCACGCTATCTTGTCTAGCGCACGCTAATGTCGGGAGACTAGCGCACGTTAAGTTGTTCAGTAGCGCGCGCTAGTGTGACTGCCCAGTACTGGGCAGTTTACTACTGAACTCAATCAGATGCTAGTTAGCGCACGCTACGCTTGTATGGTAGCGCACGCTAACGGGTCAGGTGAGTTTTGGGCATGTGGCTATTGGACTCGACTGATGTTCAGGTAGCGCACGCTATTGGTCGATAGCGCGCGCTACCGAGAGGTTATTAGCGCACGCTACGCAGGTATGGTAGCGCACGCTAACGGCCAAAAACCTGGCTTCTGGACTGGGACGCTAACGGTAGGGTTTGTAATCTTATCCCGTTAGCGCACGCTAACCTTGAGGTCTTAGCGTGCGCTAACACTCCCTGGCTATATAAACCAGGGAGTTGACCGAGATAATCACAAAATCTCATTTCTCTCCTTCTTCCGCGGCCGAGCGACTCCAGAGGCGATTTGAGGCGATTTTCTCCTTCCAACCACTTCAGAGATTCTTTTGCTTGAATTCTTGGTGTAGATTAACATCCTCCACTTGTGTTCTCATCCTAAATCCAAGGTAATCTCTTAGAACCCTACTTTTGGATAATTTGGGGTTTTTGGGATTTTCTTCCGATCCGTTCCGTTTTGTTGATGGATTCATGATGAATATGATTAATCTTGTTGGTATTCTTAGTTTCCCTACGGATTCATGGTATATTTCGTGATTTTTACGGAATCGAGAGGGTTTGGTTGTGGTCCGCCCTCGTTGTTGTTTATATACGAATATACGTGAATCGTAGGCGGGTTTTCGGGTGTATTCCATTTCCATAATCGTTTAGAAGTGGTTGTGATTGTACTATTCGAATCGTTAGGTTCATTCTCGTCGGTTCCTCACGGTCGTGCTTGATTCTTCCGCTCCGCTCGTCGCCGTCTATTTAATCGAGGCAAGTATCCTTATGAACTTACAATCTTAACATAGTAGTTTTGTATGAGAAATTGTGTGTGTGTGTATGCTCACTACGGGTTAGACTCGACGGGGTCTCGGTAGGGTTCCACGAAGCTGTGGGACCGCGAGCTTGCTTTTAACCACTGTGGGTTAGATCCGACGGGGTCTCGACAGGGATCCACGAAGCTGTGGGTCCGCGGTTAATTGTGGTGCATTTTACAAATGTGGTTTTGATTATTGGCATTTCCGGAAATGAGTGTTTTGGAAACTATGATTTCTTGATGGCATGCATTACTATATGTGTAAGATGCAAATTGTTCATTTGGTTACTTGTACTAGCGTAATTGCTAACCCCTCTGGGGACCCGTTTTGGGGAAATTCGTTTTATGAATTTCAGGTCAGGTTCATCGGGACGAGCGGGCGCTGGACCAGTTCACGGATGATGGTCATGCGTGATGATTGTGCATAAGTGACGTCTTAATGTCTTTTTTTGTCTTTTCATCTTTTGTGGCTTTTGAACTAATAGTTGTACTCGAGTACTTAAGAGTTCTTGTTCGTCCGGATTGTATTGTTGCCTATATGTTTGTGTTGATTGATGATGTTATGTTTGGCCCGGTTGAACCGGGTGGATTATTCTTTTGCGTCTTTATGACATGGTGTTGGTTTGTCGTTTATGTGAGTCGATGAGTACGATCTTTGTTCGGCTGGTGGGTCCCATATAGGGATTCACGGCTGTAATATACCTCGAATATCTTGAGGGTGTTACGAGAAAATGGTATCGAGCACTAGGTTTATGGATACCTAGGCTTGTCGGTTTATTGGGTCTTGTGGTGTTTTGTTATGCACATCATCACGCCGCCATGATTCCAGACTACCAAAGGTCCGTAAGTTTTCCTTCCTCTGCTCATTAATTCCTTGTATCGTGCCCTTGATTCTCGACATGTAATTGTTCTTTTCTTGTACCGATCCTCGTATGGCTTTTGCTACTTATTTAACTCCGTATGGATGATGCCGAAGAGGTCGTGGTCGCGGCCGTGGTCGTGACGCGGCCGGGACGTGGGGCGGCCTGGGGCGGCCACGTCACGATCTTCGAGCCGGCAGCATCGGCGACCGTCATAGCCATGCTTCTTCTCGGGAGCGTGCCGATCTTGGTATTGCGGCCGTTATGCAACAAATGGTGAACCAAATGGCGGCAATAGCGCAGCGCTCGAACCGGACTGTGCCCACGCTAATCGGGGTGGAGCGGATCGTTGGCTCCAAGATGTTATCAAGATGCATCCTCCTCAGTTTTCGGGAGCTTCAGACCCGATTGGCTGGGAAGGGTGGATCAAGGAGATATCTAAGGTCTTCGTGTAATATCCGCAATTTCGAATTTCGGTAATTTTCTTTTTTTCGGCGGAAGTCCGTTTTGACGACTCGCTCATGACCATTTCGTCATTTCGAGAATGATTAATTCTTCACTTTTTGTCATCCGAGTTCGCTTTCGTGTTGTTTTGTTGAGTTCCGTGCTTTTAGCGACTTTTCCGCACTTGAGCTCGATTCTTGCGATCTCGTCCAAACCTGCTGCTTCGAGTTTCTCGTAAGTTCATTTAATGTTATTATTCATGTTGCGAGCTTTGGTTTGGTGTTTCGATCGCGTATCGTGATTTTCGGACGTTTTGGGCCATTTTCGTAATTTCCCAAAGTTTTGGGTAATTACTTCCGTTGTTGAATTCCGAGCCTTCGGGTGGTCGGAATCGTGTGTCCTACTAGCTCTTAGATTCGTCTTTGTGAGTACTTCGTAACCGTATCTTCGGTTCGTATTCAGTTCGGGTTTCGGTGTCGTTTTGTTGAATTCGGGATTACTAAACGACTTTTCTAAGTATGAGTTCGTCTTTGTTAGATCACCATTAATTTTTGATGACTCCAAAAATTATAAATCTTTGCAATATTATAGAACATCGAGTTAGCTTTCCAATGGTTCAAACGGTGAGTCAATCGAGTCCTGACGAGAGAGTTATGGTCGCTTTAGTGGAAGATCACGGTGTCGGGCACCGTCAGAGCCTTTCGGCCGATAGGGGCCGATAGACTCTACCGCCGGCATTTTGTATAGGGTATCGGTTGGGCCTATCGGCCGATAGGCCGGCCGATAGGTTCTGCTGTGTTGCACTATAAATGTGGTTTTGAGCGTGAACAGCTCATTCTTTCCCTTTTTTCCACCGAGTCGCGAGAGAGAAGTATAGAGGGGGAGAGTTCTTCATCCGGGGGTCGATTTTCATCATTTCTTTTCGGTTGTGAGGCTCGGATAATCAATCTAACGCGTGTTCTACGGATCTTAACACTTGAATCACTCAAGGTAATCTTCTAAGAACCCATTTTTGGGAGATTTTGGGGATTTTGGGTATTTTGTTCGATTTCGTCCGTTTAATCCGATTTAACTTAGGATTTTGATGGATTGATGATTATTTAGATGTATTATATCATTTCACTTGTTATTCCATGGTTGGATCGTATCGATTAGTTGTTTGAGTTGAGTCCTTGACCGACGCCTTGAAGGTGTCCGACAAAATGTCTTATAGGGTTTTCGGGCGTTCTACGATTATTCTTCCTCGTATGGTCGATGATTTATTGATTGTATGATGTTAGGTCGTGTTTCTTGCGAAGAAACCGTGTTGAACCCTTTCGTTCGTCGCCGTCTTCCGCTTCGATAGCATTGGGCGTTTGAAGCTTTCCGATTGAGCCGTGTTCGTCGAATACTTGCGTGCGGTTTGAGGCAAGTACCTTGTCCATACTTTTCTTGTTTCGTGGATATGATGATTGGTGATCGTCTTGGATTGTTTGTTTGTTTGAAATGAGTTTTCAAAAGTTTTGGTTAGCCTCGTTAAAGGCCTCTTTCAAAACCGTGTGTGTTTTGTGATTGGTGTGGTTCGTGAATAACCATGTGAATTCTATGTATATGCTTGGTGTTCATGTTGCACTTGGTATTGTGTGTGGACGTATATTATTTCATTTCGGTGCGTTGTGGATTGACGTGGTGTTTTGCTAAGTGTTTGATGCCTCTGGGCGAATTGTTTGAATACCCTTGATGTGATATGTTATTTGTGTGAATGTGTGGATATGGTTGAAGGTCTACGGTGGCACATGGCATGTGATCATGTGGCCAGGATGCAACAAGTGATTGATCCAACCGTGAGAGCTCGAGATAATCTACGGTGGCACATGGCATGTGATCATGTGGCCAGGATGCAACAAGCGATTGATCCAACCGTGAGATGTGTGTGATTTGTTTCGCTAGCCACTCGGGAGGGTCCTTCGAGGCCTCGAGTGGGATGTCGGTGGTAGCGTCCCGGTCCTAGGCGATGCGCGTGCGTGATTATGTTTCGTTGATTTTACGTCCGTTGAGGACACGTGATGTTGGGCTTTGACCCTGTGAATTGTTGGTGATTTCCTATTTGCGAAAACAAACGTTTGGGCTGTGACCCTATCGATCTTTTGGAAAAAGAAGGATTTTATAATCCTAAATTGTTTTCTATTAAAACTCTCGATGGCATTTTAAACTGTTTTGTAAATTGTTTCCCTTATTTGCGATCTTTCGGTTTTGGAAATGTTTACCCAAACTCTTGCCTCGGGAAGTACTTTTCTTTACGTTTGGATCCTTGAGGATTCCTGATTATTATTGTTCTTGGAACTTGTATTGTATGGCTCGTATTTTTGCACTTGTTCTTGCACTAGCAAAACAGTGGAGTTTTGGATGTCTATTTTTGCATTCAGGTTTTGGAGCATAGCACAGGGTCGGCACGAAGGATGATGAAAGATGAACGATACTAATCACACGAGGTTCCGTTGATGTCGTATTGGTCCAGTTGTATTTTCTTTTCATTGCGGTATCTTTTCCCCGTTGTACGGGAGTTTATTTTATTTTGACCCCTGCGTGGGTATGTGTTTGGGAATGAGTTGTATGTTATTATTGAAAGACCAAGTCGGTCTACTGAGTCATTTTAGCCTTAAAGGCGATGTTTAGATGCTTGATTTTAGTTATCAGCCTGGTAGATCCTCGAGGAGAGGGTCTACGGCGTGTAATATCCCGAGTGGATTGGGGTGTTACATAAATGGTATCGGAGCTTAGGTTGTGGAAACCTAGGTGTCGGGTCGATGGTGTCTATCGAGTTTTTGTCTCGTCGGATTTTATCCGATCGAGTCGTGTCGCGACGCGTCGTGCGAGTTTGTTGGTCGTGATTAGTATCGTGGGGCGATCATCATCTTCGTGCGACTGTGGTCGTAAGTCTCCTTCTTTGTGTTGTGCCTCGTGTGACACGAGCTATTTTTATGATTTATTTGCTAAGTGTGAGAATCCTCTTATGGATTTTGATTTCTTGATCTGCGACTAATTGACTCTCATATTTCTTTCATGTGAGGAGTAGTTCTTTGGATTGTGCATGTTGGTGTATTTCTTTTTTTCCATTGCGTGAGTTCCTTTGTAATGGCTTTCGGTATCTTACCGATCAATTTTATTTCAAAATCGATTCTTTTAACCGAGTTGTTGGCCTTGGACCGTTTTGGTAGTTGGGTGTTTTCAAATGATTTTGTGAGTTTTGATAAGTACTACCGTCATCGACCTTTTTGGGCATTCTAACCCATTGAATTATTTTTGAAAACCTTGAGTATCTTAGAAAATTGAAATTCGAGACGTACTTTTAAAGCGAATTATTTTCTTGCGGTGTTTTCAAGGTGTTTTCTAATGCCGCAATACATTTCAAAAATTTTCCGGTTGAGGACCAAAAATATTTTGAGATATTTTCAAATGCAGTTGCTTAGACCCAAGGGTCGAATATTTTTGAAAGTTTTTCACTAAAGAAAAGGTGTCCTCATTTTTGTTCGAACGCAAGATGACTTTCAAAGTCTCGATAATGGTGTTTGTACTGCTTTTTGTAAAATGATACTCAAGATCAACTGTTGTTTCCAAACTGTTTTCAAAAGGTGGTTTTTGTTTTTAAAACCTATCATTCTGTTTGCGGACCGGAAATGCGTGTATGGTTTTCGAACTTTCGTTACGGTGTTAACCCGAATTGTGATTGAATTGGTGGTGTGAAGCGTTGAGTCGTTCGCCACGCATATGTTTTGTTAACCCTCTGTGAGAGGTGTGAACCGTGTTCTTGTTTGTCGCCTCGTGGTGCTTTGCGTGTTGTCGCACGGGTGTGAGTGTTGAAGCTTGAGTTTGTACGTTTGTGTACATGTGTGATTGTTTCATTATGGTTGAAATTATGTCTTGGTTATCGTTCGGGCCGTTGAGGTCGCGAACGATACCGTTCTTTGTAGTGTTTGTGTGTGTATTACTTTACGATGGAAATTGTTGTATATGATATGTATTATGATTCCTTGTTGTCTTTGAGTGGTTACTTATTTAGTATGCCGAGGGGCCGAGGTCGTGGTCGTGGCGGCCGGACGCGTGGTCGAGCATGCCGCCGGTGATGGTATTGGTATTGGTGTTGCTACTATTTTGCGGCAGTAGCCACTCGGATGACTCGATTGACTCGGGCGATTCGGTGTATTACAGATGTGACCCAGACACTGGTAAATCGGTGGCTTCGAAGTGATTCGTATGAATCCCCCTCGATTCGCCGGTGTTGCGGATGCGTTGGTCAGGATGGTTGGCTTTTCCATTGGAAAAGATTTTGAGATAGTTGATTGTCCGGAAGAACGTAAGGTCGGTAGCTCGAAGATCTTTTCGACAAAGATGCCGCTAGTGGTGGGAGGCTTTTAAGCCTCGAGATCGCGTTGTCACGTGGGCGAGTTCGAGAAATTCATGAGAGATGAGTTTTGTCCTAACCGATCAGAAATCGAGAGGATTAATGAATTCTTTTCGCGAAACCGCAGGATGTACCATTGTCTCAAGCTATTATTGATTTTAGCAAACAAAGCTCGGCTATGTGCGTAATCAAGTAAGGACAGAGGAGGACAAGATTTGTCATTTTAGTAGGCGGATGAAGCGGAGATTCGCAAGACATGGCAGGTCTCGCTTGTACTTCCTTGAGAGATTATCAAAATAGGGCGTTAGCCTACGAGCTATCAGTTATCGACCAGAGTATGTCGACTCGAAGAAACAGAAAACCGTTGGGAACTTTTCAGAAATCGGAGTGGGCCCCTTGAGGTTGGGACTTCGTCTCGTCATCCCAATATGGTTCCTAGATCGCGTGATCAGAGGAGTAGTACCCCTGCAGTGAGTAATGTGAGCACTTCGAAGATATGTTATAACTGTAGTCGAGCGGGCCATACTGCGAAGAATTGTCGTTCACCGTTAGTCAGCTGTTTCGAGTGTGGCCAGGTGGGTCACCGATCCGTGCATTGCGAGACGGTAGCTGAGAGATTTGGGGATCGAGGTTGCGTCTCTGCTCCGAAAGGACACGGAGATGCCTAGGGTGGTTTTGAGGATTTCGGCGTAGTCCGAATTATTTATAATTACCCTTGTGGATCGTTTTGTGTTTATTCTCTGTTTTCTCGACTGTGCGTGTTTTCTTGTAACAAGTAATTTGTGTTTTGTGATTGTTTGGATCATTGACTTGATTGTATTATCCATTTGATGACGCTTGTCATTTGTTGGTTTTATTATATCCCTAACGGCGACGTTGTGTTGGTCGCCGTGGAGCGTGTTTTCACGCCGTATACTCCTTTGCGTTGTTTGTAACATTTCGCCGTTGGGCGTTAGTTACGCATTCAGTGTACCTCGTTGAGTTTTCTGGCGGAATATTTCTTCTCCTACTTGTTTTAAGTTTGGACGAAACTTCTTTTAAGGAGGGTAGAATGTAATATCCGCAATTTAATTCGGTAATTTTCTTTTTTCGCGGAAGTCCGTTTTGACGACTCGCTCATGACCATTTCGTCATTTCGAGAATGATTAATTCTTCACTTTTTGTCATCCGAGTTCGTTTCGGTGTTGTTTTGTTGAGTTCCGTGCTTTTTAGCGACTTTTCCGCACTTGAGCTCGATTCTTGCGAATCTCGTCCGAAGCTGTCGTTTGAGTTTCTCGTAAGTTCATTTAATGTTATTATTCATGTTGCGAGCTTTGGTTTGGTGTTTCGATCGCGTATCGTGATTTTCGGACGTTTTGGGCCATTTTCGTAATTTCCCAAAGTTTTGGGTAATTACTTCCGTTGTTGAATTCCGAGCCTTTGGGTGGTCGGAATCGTGTGTCCTACTAGCTCTTAGATTCGTCTTTGTGAGTACTTCGTAACCGTATCTTCGGTTCGTATTCAGGTTCGGGTTTCGGTGTCGTTTTGTTGAATTCAGGATTACTAAACGACTTTTCTAAGTATGAGTTCGTCTTTGTTAGATCACCATTAATTTTTGATGACTCCAAAAATTATAAATCTTTGCAATATTATAGAACATCGAGTTAGCTTTCCAATGGTTCAAACGGTGAGTCAATCGGAGTCCGGACGAGAGAGTTATGGTCGTTTTAGTGGAAGACTGTCAGCTGTCGGGCACCGTCCAGGAGCCTTTCGGCCGATAGGGGGGGCCGATAGACTCTACTGCCGGCATTTTGTATAGGGTATCGGTTGGGCCTATCGGCCGATAGGTTCTGCTGTGTTGCACTATAAATGTGGTTTTGAGCGTGAACAGCTCATTCTTTCCCTTTTTTTTCCACCGAGTCGCGAGAGAGAAGTATAGAGGGGGAGAGTTCTTCATCCGGGGGTCGATTTTCATCATTTCTTTTCGGTTGTGAGGCTCGGATAATCAATCTAACGCGTGTTCTACGGATCTTAACACTTGAATCACTCAAGGTAATCTTCTAAGAACCCATTTTTGGGAGATTTTGGGGATTTTGGGTATTTTGTTCGATTTCGTCCGTTTAATCCGATTTAACTTAGGATTTTGATGGATTGATGATTATTTAGATGTATTATATCATTTCCCTTGTTATTCCATGGTTGGATCGTATCGATTCGTTGTTTGAGTTGAGTCCTTGACCGACGCCTTGAAGGTGTCCGGTAAAATGTCTTAGAGGGGTTTTCGGGCGTTCTACGATTATTCTTCCTCGTATGGTCGATGATTTATTGATTGTATGATGTTAGGGTCGTGTTTCTTGCGAAGAAACCGTGTTGAACCCTTTCGTTCGTCGTCGTCTTCCGTTTCGATAGCATTGGGCGTTTCGAAGCTTTCCGGTTGAGCCGTGTTCGTCGGAATACTTGCGTGCCGGTTTCGAGGCAAGTACCTTGTCCATACTTTTCTTGTTTCGTGGATATGATGATTGGTGATCGTCTTGGATTGTTTGTTTGTTTGAAATGAGTTTTCAAAAGTTTTGGTTAGCCTCGTTAAAGGCCTCTTTCAAAACCGTGTGTGTTTTGTGATTGGTGTGGTTCGTGAATAACCATGTGAATTCTATGTATATGCTTGGTGTTCATGTTGCACTTGGTATTGTGTGTGGACGTATATTATTTCATTTCGGTGCGTTGTGGATTGACGTGGTGTTTTGCTAAGTGTTTGATGCCTCTGGGCGAATTGTTTGAATACCCTTGATGTGATATGTTATTTGTGTGAATGTGTGGATATGGTTGAAGGTCTACGGTGGCACATGGCATGTGATCATGTGGCCAGGATGCAACAAGTGATTGATCCAACCGTGAGAGCCTGAGATAATCTACGGTGGCACATGGCATGTGATCATGTGGCCAGGATGCAACAAGCGATTGATCCAACCGTGAGATGTGTGTGATTTGTTTCGCTAGCCAGCTCGGGAGGGTCCTTCGAGGCCTCGAGTGGGATGTCGGTGGTAGCGTCCCGGTCCTAGGCGATGCGCGTGCGTGATTATGTTTCGTTGATTTTACGTCCGTTGAGGACACGTGATGTTGGGCTTTGACCCTGTGAATTGTTGGTGATTTCCTATTTGCGAAAACAAACGTTTGGGCTGTGACCCTATCGATCTTTTGGAAAAAGAAGGATTTTATAATCCTAAATTGTTTTCTATTAAAACTCTCGATGGCATTTTAAACTGTTTTGTAAATTGTTTCCCTTATTTGCGATCTTTCGGTTTTGGAAATGTTTACCCAAACTCTTGCCTCGGGAAGTACTTTTCTTTACGTTTGGATCCTTGAGGATTCCTGATTATTATTGTTCTTGGAACTTGTATTGTATGGCTCGTATTTTTGCACTTGTTCTTGCACTAGCAAAACAGTGGAGTTTTGCTAACCCCCGAGTATTCGGGGGGTGGATGTCTATTTTTGCATTCAGGTTTTGGAGCATAGCACAGGGTCGGCACGAAGGATGATGAAAGATGAACGATACTAATCACACGAGGTTCCGTTGATGTCGTATTGGTCCAGTTGTATTTTCTTTTCCGCTGCGGTATCTTTTCCCCGTTGTACGGGAGTTTATTTTATTTTGACCCCTGCGTGGGTATGTGTTTGGGAATGAGTTGTATGTTATTATTGAAAGACCAAGTCGGTCTACTGAGTCATTTTAGCCTTAAAGGCGATGTTTAGATGCTTGATTTTAGTTATCAGCCTGGTAGATCCTCGAGGAGAGGGTCTACGGCGTGTAATATCCCTGAGTGGATTGGGGGTGTTACACTTCGTTGCCACTAACTGTCCTGAGGAACGTAGAGTCCCTATTGCTCAATATTTTCTCACTGGGGACGCTACGGACTGGTGGGAGGCCGTTGGGCCCAAAGACCATGCTGCTTCGTGGGCTGAGTTTCAAGAGTTGATGGAGACTGAATATTGCCCGTGGCCAGTCAGACAGGCTCGGGTACATGCTTTTTATGATGCTCAACCGCGGGATATCCCCGTGGCTCAAGCTATTGCTGATTTTAATAAGGAGTTGGGTTATGTGAAGACCCAAGTTGTCGAGGAGAGTGACAAGATTTTCCATTTCTCCAGACGGATGAAGTTGCCGATTCGGGACTATATGTCGGGGCTCGTATGCACTACCTTGAAAGATTACCAGGCAGGCCCTTGCTTACGATATGTCCGTGACGGCGAGTGAGGCGGCCCGAGAGAGTAAGAAACAAGTCCGCGGAATTTTTCGGGCCACAAAGGTGGGGGGTGAAATTTGATCTGCTAATTTTCCGTGGTGGTGGCCCACTCGATCTCTGGGTTTCCCGTAGGCTGCGGTGCCCCTTCTCGAGAGGTGAAATGCTTCAATCGTGGCGCAGGCCACATCGGTCGTGTTTGTCCGAACCCTTTCGACGTGTAATCGGTGTGGCTACCGGGTCACAAAGGCCGTCAGGCTGAGAGGGAGAAAATCCTTGGTGCCCGGGCTTCCATTCCAGCGCCTAGGGAACCAAGTGTGAATCAGGGATCGTTTGCTCCTCAATCTCCGCCGAGTGCTAGTCGGGGGAGAGGTCGGGGTCAGCCCTCTAAGGGGGGAGCTTCCAGTGTCGGCTCAGCCCACCCGCGTGTCTATGAGATGCGGAGAGCCGATGATCCAGTGGCTACCGTGGCGACAGGTACCGTTTATATTCTTTCTCATCCTGTCAGTGTGCTTTTCGATTCCGGTGCTACGCATTCGTTCATATCTCTGGATTGTGTGCGCCATTTGAGTCTCGACCGTTTGATGCCTTGTGAGCCCTTCATCGTTAAGCTTCCTAGCGGCGATAGGATCGTTGGTGATCAGGAGGTTCGAGACTGCTCTGTACTTATTTGTGAGAGGACTTGGCCCTCTAATCTTATTGTTGTGAGTATCGAGGGTGAGGACTTGATTCTTGGTGATGATTGGCTCGAGCGGCATGGTGCGATCATGAACTACCGCACGAGAATCATCACTATGTTAGCCGAGGACGGCACCGAGCACTCTTTCGCGGGGCGAAAGAGGGGAAACCAGAAATTCGTCATTAATGCCTTAAAGGCGATGAGTCTCCTGTGAAAGGGGTGTACTGGTTATTGGTGCTATGCCTTGAAGGAGGAGGATGGTGGAGTCGAGCTTTCGTCGATTCTAATCGTTAATGAGTTTCCTGATGTATTTCCTGACGAGTTACCGGGATTGCCACCGGATCGTGAGGTTGAGTTTGCTATAGAGTTAGAGCCGGGCGCGGCTCCTATTTCGAAGGCGCCCTATCGCATGGCACCTTCAGAGATGTCCGAGTTGAAGAAGCAGTTGAGTGAGCTTCTTGAGTCGGGGTATGTACGACCGAGCGCCTCGCCTTGGGGTGCACCGGTCCTGTTTGTGCGGAAGAAGGATGGTTCACTACGTTTGTGTATCGACTATCGCGAACTAAACAAGGTGACCATCAAGAAGAAGTATCCTTTGCCGAGAATTGATGACTTGTTCGATCAGTTGCAGGGAGCTGCGGTATTCTCGAAAATTGATTTGAAATCGGGGTACTATCAGCTCCGGGTGAGAGAGTCCGATGTGCCGAAAACAGCTTTTCGGACGAGGTACGGACATTATGAGTTCGTAGTCATGCCTTTCGGGTTAACTAATGCGCCGGCGGTGTTCATGCAGTTGATGAACAAAGTTTTTATCGAGTATCTGGACAAGTGCGTCGTCGTCTTTATTGACGATATTCTTATTTATTCGAGGAGTGAGGAAGAGCATGCCCATCATTTGCGGATAGTATTAGACATTTTAAGGACCGAGCAACTCTATGCAAAGTTCTCGAAATGTGAGTTCTGGCTGAAGGAAGTGATGTTTTTAGGTCACGTGATTTCAGCCGAGGGGGTTCGTGTGGATCCGCAGAAGATTGGGGCCGTATTGGATTGGGCACCGCCCGAGAATGTGAAGGAGCTCCGTAGTTTCTTGGGTTTAGCTGGCTACTACCGTAGGTTCGTCGAGGGTTTCTCAAAACTAGCTCGGCCACTCACGCAGTTGCTCCAGAAATCCGAGAGGTTCGTCTGGAATGACGAGAGGCAGTCGAGTTTCGAGGAGCTGAAGAAGCGGTTGACTTCAGCCCCGGTTTTGGCGTTGCCATGTGGCAACGAGGGTTTTGCCGTTTATAGCGATGCTTCGGGTCAGGGTCTTGGGTGCGTATTGATGCAGCACGGCAAGACCATTGCCTATGCGTCGAGACAATTGAGGCCGTATGAGCTGAACTACCCTACTCATGATTTGGAGTTAGCGACAGTCGTTTTTGTGCTCAAGATTTGGCGTCACTACCTTTTCGGCTCTACATGTCAGATTTTTACCGATCATAAAAGTCTGAAATACATATTTACTCAGCGAGAGTTGAATATGAGGCAGAGGAGGTGGTTAGAGTTGATTAAGGGTTATGACCTCGAAATCCTTTATCATCCGGGTAAGGCGAATGTCGTGGCCGACGCCTTGAGTCGGAAACCAGTTGCGTTGCGAACGCTTGAGATCCTTACGTATCAGTCTGAGCTTCGGAGGGCTTTGATCGAGTTAGACGTTGAGGTCTCGTTGCCGGGAGCTGTCGGGCAACTTTGTGCTTTAGAGATTTCATCATCTTTGATCGATGAAATTAAGCTGAAGCAATCAGAGGATCCGATGATTACTCAAATCCGAGAGAACGTTCTTAAGGGAAAATCTCCTGGGTTTGTGATTCACGAGGATGGTATTTTGAGATTCCAGAGTCGGCTTTGTGTGCCGAACGACTCAGAGTTGAGGCAGAGTATTTTACGGGAGGCCCATGCTACACCTTATTCCGTTCATCCTGGTTCGAGTAAGATGTACAAGGACACGAGAAGAAATTTCCGTGGAATGATATGAAGGATGAGGTCGCACGGTTTGTAGCGAGATGTTTGACTTGTCAGTGTCAAAATCGAGCATCGGCCATTCAAGTTATTCTGATCACTTCCGTTCCTAATGGAAATGGGAAGATATATCGATGGACTTCGTCACGAGTTTGCCGAGATCGAGGTCGGGCATGAATATGGTATGGGTGATTGTTGATCGTCGACCAAGTCGGCACATTTTCTCGGGCATCAAGGACACTTGGGCCCGGAGAAGTTGGCTCGTGTGTTTATCGCGCAGATTGTGAGACTTCACGGTACTCCGAAGTCTATTGTTTCGGATCGTGATGGTCGTTTCGTATCGCACTTCTGGCAGGCGGTGCATAAGGCGTTGGGTACCCGGTTGCATTTGAGTACCTCTTTTCATCCCCAGTCAGATGGACAATCGGAACGCACTATCCAGACGTTCGAGGACTTGTTGCGTGCATGTGCTCTCGATTGGAGTAGTGACTGGGAGGAACATTTGCCGCTGATCGAATTCACGTACAACAACAGTTGGCACGCGTCGATTCGGATGGCACCGTATGAGGCACTTTATGGACGGCGATGTCGATCACCGATTTGTTGGAATGAGGCGTCCGATTTGGTCGGGACCGAGCCGGATGTCGTTTTAGAGACAAGGCGGAATATAGAAGTAATTCGGGAACGGATGTTGACTGCCCAGAGTCGACAGAAGTCGTATGCCGACGTCCATCGTCGACCTTTGGAATTAGAGGTGGGAGACCACGTTTTGCTAAAGGTGTCGCCGACGAAGGGAGTTTTTCGTTTCGGGAAGAAAGGGAAGTTGAGTCCGAGATTTATCGGCCCCTTTGAGATCCTCGAGTGAGTAGGTGGGTTGGCATACCGTTTGGCGTTACCTCCGGCCTTGAGTCATGTTCATAGCGTTTTTCATGTTTCCCAGTTGAGGAAATATGTCCCGGATCCTAGTCACATCATCGATTATGGTGAGATTGATGTCGCCGAAGATGTTACTTTCGAAGAGTGCCCTTTGAAGATTTTGGAGCATCGTGAGAAGCGATTGAGGCATAAGACCATACCTTTGGTCAAGGTGCAGTGGTCGAGACACGGTGTCGAGGAGGCAACTTGGGAAACCGAGGATAGCATGCGGGCTAGGTACCCCGAGTTGTTTGTTTCTTAAGTTTCGGGACGAAACTTATTTTTAGAGGGGTAGAATGTAATATCCGCATTTTTTCTTTCTCTTGTAATTGTATTTCCGGTGAAATTCTCGATTGTAGTGACCCTCGTGTATCCTTCAGTGTAACTTTTCCGTCATCTTTTGATCCGATTCTCGAAATTGTTGTGCGGAACCGCCGTTTGGTTGCCGTGGATTCATTCTATGCTATGATGCGTTTTGAGGTGTTCCGTTTGATGTTTCGTTCGTATTCTGGTATAGTGGACCGTTTATGTTCTGTACCTAGCGCACGCTAATTTGTCTGCATAGCGCACGCTAGAAGTCTCTTTGTAGCGCACGCCACGTTTACTTCAGAGCGCGCTAGCGAGTGAACCCCGGGGTGGCGGTTCAACTTCCGTGCCTCGGACTATCGGATTAGCGCACGCTATCTTGTCTAGCGCACGCTAATGTCGGGAGACTAGCGCACGTTAAGTTGTTCAAGAGCGCTGCTAGTGTGACCGCCCGATCTTGGGCGCTTACTACTGAACTCAATCAGATGCTAGTTAGCGCACGCTACGCTTGTATGGTAGCGCACGCTAACGGGTCAGGTGAGTTTTGGGCATGTGGCTACTGGACTCGGCTGATGTTCAGGTAGCGCACGCTATTGGTCGATAGCGCGCGCTACCGAGAGGTTATTAGCGCACGCTATGCAGGTATGGTAGCGCACGCTAACGGCCAAAAACCTGGCTTCTGGACTGGGACGCTAACGGTAGGGTTTGTAATCTTATCCCGTTAGCGCACGCTAACCTTGAGGTCTTAGCGTGCGCTAACACTCCCTGGCTATATAAACCAGGGAGTTGACCGAGATAATCATAAAATCTCATTTCTCTCCTTCTTCCGCGGCCGAGCGACTCCAAAGGCGATTTGAGGCGATTTTCTCCTTCCAACCACTTCAGAGATTCTTTTGCTTGAATTCTTGGTGTAGATTAACATCCTCCACTTGTGTTCTCATCCTAAATCCAAGGTAATCTCTTAGAACCCTACTTTTGGATAATTTGGGGGTTTTGGGATTTTCTTCCGATCCGTTCCGTTTTGTTGATGGATTCATGATGAATATGATTAATCTTGTTGGTATTCTTAGTTTCCCTACGGATTCATGGTATATTTCGTGATTTTTACGGAATCGAGAGGGTTTGGTTGTGGTCCGCCCTCGTTGTTGTTTATATACGAATATACGTGAATCGTAGGCGGGTTTTCGGGTGTATTCCATTTCCATAATCGTTTAGAAGTGGTTGTGATTGTACTATTCGAATCGTTAGGTTCATTCTCGTCGGTTCCTCACGGTCGTGCTTGATTCTACCTATCCGATCGTGTCGTCGTCTATTTAATCGAGGCAAGTATCCTTATGAACTTACAATCTTAACATAGTAGTTTTGTATGAGAAATTGTGTGTGTGTGTATGCTCACTACGGGTTAGACTCGACGGGGTCTCGGTAGGGTTCCACGAAGCTGTGGGACCGCGAGCTTGCTTTTAACCACTGTGGGTTAGATCCGACGGGGTCTCGGCAGGGATCCACGAAGCTGTGGGTCCGCGGTTAATTGTGGTGCATTTTACAAATGTGGTTTTGATTATTGGCATTTCCGGAAATGAGTGTTTTGGAAACTATGATTTCTTGATGGCATGCATTACTATATGTGTAAGATGTAAATTGTTCATTTGGTTACTTGTACTAGCGTAATTGCTAACCCCTCTGGGGACCCGTTTTGGGAAAATTCGTTTTATGAATTTCAGGTCAGGTTCATCGGGACGAGCGGGCGCTGGACCAGTTCACGGATGATGGTCATGCGTGATGATTGTGCATAAGTGACGTCTTAATGTCTTTTTTTGTCTTTTCATCTTTTGTGGCTTTTGAACTAATAGTTGTACTCGAGTACTTAAGAGTTCTTGTTCGTCCGGATTGTATTGTTGCCTATATGTTTGTGTTGATTCATGATGTTATGTTTGACCGGTTGAACCGGGTGGATTATTCTGTTTTGCGTCTTTATGACATGGTGTTGGTTTGTCGTTTATGTGAGTCGATGAGTACGATGCTGTTCAGCCTGGTGGGTCCCATATAGGGATTCACGGCGCTGTAATATACCTCGAATATCTTGAGGGTGTTACACTCCCGAGGTGAGTAAAGCACACACAATATACATTACCATTTCACGTTAAGCATAAGGGTTTCCAAGAATACTTGCCTTGAATATTTTGATGACGCAACGAACGGAAAGGATAATCACCGACGAACACTAGGAATCAACGGAACCAAACCTAACGATTCGAAGAACATAATTACAACCAACTCTAGTCGAATACGGAAATGGAATACACCCGAAAACCCGCCTATGATTCATTTATATTCATACCAAAATTAACAACGAGGGCGGACCACAACCAAACCCTCTCGATTCCGTAAAAATCCACAAAATATCCATGAATCCGTAGGAAACTAAAGATACTAACAATATTAATCGTATTCATCACGAATCCACCAACAAAACGGGACTAATCGGAATAAAAACCCAAAACCCCCAAATTAATCGAAAATAGGTTTCTAGAGATGTTACCTTCGGAGATTCAAGTACTAAGATCCGTAGAACACGCGTTGGATTGATTGTCCGGGCTTCACGATCAAAAGGAGATGAAGAAAATCAAACACTCAAATGATTTGTGAAGGAAAAACCCTCCCTTAAGCTTACTCTCTCGGTTGAAGGTGAAGAAAAGGAGAGAAATGGGCTAAAATGCTGAAAAAAATGAATTTATAGGGTTTGCGATCGCCGACACACGGCCGTGCGATCGGCACGGTGTGCCGTGTTGCACACCGCCGACAGACTCGACCGTGTCCCGCTTGACACGGCCGTGTTGCACACCTGGCCGATAGGGACTCGACCGTGTCCCGCTTGACACGGCCGCGGCGCGAGGGCCTCCCGATGGACTCCGTCCGACAATGACTTCGGCATGACTCGACCGTGTCCCGGAACACGGTCGGGCGTGTCAGCGATGGCTCGCATTTCCGGACTTGTACGGCACGGGCCTTGTCGTACGACACGGTCGGGTCCCGAGACGAAACTTTCGGCGAGCATTTAGTACGGCACGGGCCGTGTCGGACGACACGGCCGAGTTCGATCGGCAGTGATCGGCCAAAAACTGAAACGACCATAACTCTCTCGTCCGGACTCCGATTGACTCACCGTTTGAACCATTGGAAAGCTAACTCGATGTTCTATAATATTGCAAAGATTTATAATTTTTGGAGTCACCAAAAATTAATGGTGATCTATCAAAGTCGAACTCATATGAGGAAAGTTGAAACAATGAACAATAACGAGAATACAGTTCAACAGTTCACAGGAAGGACATACTAAAAGATACACGAGGGTCACTATGACCGAGAAATATACCAAAAATGAAAATACAAGGGAAAGAAAAAATACTGGATATTACACTGTACCGCGGGCCGCGACCCTCTGCTGGCCGGGCTGCGGCATTGAAACATGTTGGGCGTTATTTTTGGCCACGGGCCGCAGCACACTCAGTCCGGGCCGCGGCACGCGAGTCTTTTCTGCACTATTTCAGCAGGGAATCGGGAGAGGACTTCATTTCCTTTCCCTTCTTCATCTTCCACACAAATAGAGTGATTTAAGGGCGATTTTTGGGCGATCTATCTCAGGGAATTCATCCTCCTCGAGTTCTTGGTGTGGATTAACAACTCAATTCGTATTCTTCGTCATTAATCCGAGGTATTTTCTTGATTCTCCGGAGTTGACCTTTTTGGGAGTTTTATTCTTGATTTCATTTTCCATACGATTTTGATAAATCGATTGGTGTTAGATGTTGTTATTAAACATGTTTTATGGATTGTATATCCATATCTTCGGTTCGTTTCAACCTGAAGGGTGATTTGAGTGTTCTTGAGGTGTAGTGAACATTTGATGTTCGATCAAATGTTCGAATGAACTTTCCTTCGATAGTTTTTTGCAATCTCCATTGTTTTTGGTCTTGATTCTCGTTGTAATCGTATCTTCATTGTTTTTGGCCGGGGTATTATAGGTGTTCGAGGGTTTCCGATCGAGCCTTCCCATTGCTTCGCGTGCTTTGGACTTGAGGCGAGTATCTCGTCTATAATCTTTATACTTTGAGAATGTGACGTGTCGTGAATTTAACATGGACTTGTTAGTTATTGAACGTTTAACTATAACTCACTTCTAAATGAATATGTGATTCTATGAAAGTAAATACGAGCGGAAACTTGAAATTCTTGGAGAATGATAACCACCATTTCATGTGTATTGTGTTCGAGACGGATATTTAGAAGTGAGTAGTTATCCGAGGAATTGTGGAATATTTGTATTGTTCACTTGTTAGAATGTTTACTAAATGATGGTGTGACGTGAATGTTAGGCCTTGTGAAAGTGTTTGTTGCATTAACTCATGATTTTATGTGTTTGTGATTGTGATGTGAATGTTATACCTTATGAAAGTATTTGTTGCATTAACTCATGATTTTACATGTTTGTGATTGTAGCGAATGTTATATATTTGTTGTTGTGAAGTCGGTGAATTGAGATATTGACCGGTAGGGACCCGTGAGGCCTCCGGCGGCACATACTTGCGAGTACGGCCAGATGTTATGATTTGACCATAAGGTTATCGAATCGGGTAGATCTGGAGAGGGCTCCGAGAATCGTCACTTGCGAGTGCGATGTCACGATAACTTGTGGGTATGTTTGAATGATGATTAACCGGGTAGGGACTCGTGAGGCCTCGGCGCTGCATTTGCGAGTACGGCGCTTTATATGATTTGACCATAAGGTTATCTAATCGGGTAGGTCCTGAGAGGGCTTCGAGAATCTTTACTTGCGAGTAAGATGTCAAGATAACTTATGTGTGGGTTTGAGCTTATTTTCGGTATCTAATCCGGGTTGGGTCCCATCAGCCACAGAGGTGATTTGAGTATTTGACTGGATATCTCTGTGAATCTATGAATCTTGGATTCCTGTTATATCGAGATTGTGGCTCGCCTTTGAGGCTTGCATGGAATTTGAAACCTCTACATGATTTTGAAAGGAAACCCTTTTGAAAATGAGAACCACAAATATTTTCATGATTTTACACTGAGACCCCCGACGTCCTCAATTATTCTCTCAAATGTGTTTTGAAGTTATCTTTATGATCTTCCCTAATGGGAACCATTTTCGAAAAGATTTTAGACTCGGGGATCGTGTTGCTACCTTGTTGAAAGCTTATTTTCATAACGGTTGTATTCTTGATGTATAACTTTATAGCTTGGTTACTTGCTAGCGATTCCATCGCTAACCCCTCGTTGGAAATTTTGTTAATTATTCCAGGTGTTCTGACTGGAGAGTGAGCAACCACAGGATCGGCTCGGAGGATGATGTAAAGTAGCGATACTAGTCACAGTTGTAGTCGGTTGTCCGTCAGTGATCTGTTGGTCTGAGTTTTTCCTTGTCATCCTTGAAGGGATGGACATTTTATGTAATATGTAATTGAGTTGTATTTTGGTTTATCAGATGTACGGATATGCGGCGTTTTGAGAGACCTAATCGGTCTAGGGTATTATGTTTTGGTCGAGTTGACAATATGTGGGTTTTGTTTTGTAGTCTCATGCCTGGTAGATCCTTGCGGAAAAGGGGTCTACGGCGTGTGATATCCCTGAGTGGATTGGGGGTGTTACAGTGGGATTCAAGATATTGAATTCTATTTATTTAGGTTGTCCATCAATTAAGTACCATTTTAAATTGATGTGGAATTCAGTTCTAGATAAATAAGAATCCAAAATTAAAAGAATGCCACATATGAGAGAGAATTAATCTAGTGCTTAGAATCCGTAACGCTATTTTATATATATATATATATATATATATAGAGAGAGAGAGAGAGAGAGAGAGAGAGAGAGAGGGAGGGAGGGAGGGAGGGAGGGAGGGAGGGAGGGAGGGAGGGACGGAGGGAGGGAGGGAGGGAGAGAGAGAGAGAGAGAGAGAGAGAGAGAGAGAGAGAGAGAGAGAGAGAGAGAGAGAGAGAGATGTATTCTTCAATTTTTAGAAAAATTAAGAAAAAAAAAGAATATTATGGATATGTGTTGTTGGAGTCTTTGGCTCTATTCTTTGAGAATTTAATCAATCGAATGAATCAATCGAACGGATTCGAATCGAATCGAATCAATTGAATCGAATGGAATCGAATCAATCGAATCAAATATATATTAAGGGTAAATAATAATAATAATGGTAAATAATAATAATAATAGTAATTAACAACAACAACAACGATAATAGTAATATTATTAGTAATAATAACAATAATAATAATTAAGATTAATAATAAAAATAATAAGAAGAAGAACGAGTCGAATCAATCGAATCGAATCAATCGAATGGACTCGAATCGAATCGAATCAATCAATCGAATGGACTCGAATCGAATCAATCGAATCGAAATCAAAAATAAGTCCAAAAGCAATGCGCTTATTCCACAACTTACACTCATCTACTAATAGAAAAGTTCTTTATTCATTTTTTTAGCTTAAAATTTTAAATATTAATAATTTCTTTATATCAAGTTTATTTTTAATGAAAAATATATCAAATCAATTCCTATTTCACGATCTTCAATTAGACATCTATATTGAATAATAAGTCTGATGGATTTACATTAATGACCGATTGCACATAAGACGTTTATATTAGAAAAAATATGAGTATTAATTTTTAATAAAATTAATTGATGTAAAATAAAAGTAAATTAACTCAATTTTATGAAATTAGGTTTAAGACTTTATTGCTTACATAAAAAAATAAATTATGGTACTAAACATAGTAAAACATACACTGCATAGACACATATATTAAAGCTTAATCATATACTATTTTCGTCAACAAAATTTATTCCTACTTTTTTTTGGCATGTCTCCAAAATTTGTTCAGGTAATGGATATTAATTGACTTAACACTATGCTAATGTGAGACTCTTTCTCCAATTATATTAAACTCTATAATACAGTCAATAAATTTTTTTATTAAAATTCATGTCGAAGATTCTAAAGAATAAATTTAGGATCGAAAAAACATATATTATAATAATAAAATATTTTGTTCACGATCACATAGGAGAACATCGAGTTTCGTTTTTGAGATGTTAAACTCGTATATTTTGCTTTAATTTTGAGGTATATCTTATATCCTCCCACCTTAATAATTTTTTTCTTTCTTAATAATTTTGAAATGCTATAAGAAACTGTAAACAAAAATTTCATAAGACAGTCTAAAAATACTATCGATGTAATAAAAAAATTATCTGCTATAATTCCAAATGTTTTAATATATATTATCCATCCATACTTAACATTAAAAAAAAGTCGTAAAAAAACTAAAGAAATATGTGTCATCTCCACGTTAATTGTCTTTTTAAAAATCTTAAAAAAATGGGTTAGAGGGTTATTCCATTTAATACTATCTACCAATTAAAAATTTTCTCTTATTTGGTTCTTTTTATTTTTAACCTAATAGTTTATTATAACTTTTTGGTATCAATTTTATTTTTGATAAAATAAATAATCAAATTAATTCCTACTTCGTGCTCTTTAATTTGATATCCATATAGTATATATATAAAGTAATTTAAATATAATTATGATATATTTAGATGATTAAAATATTTCTATATGGAAATATAAGAATATTGAAGAAAAATATTATTTTAGTTTATTTTCATAGTTTTGTACTTTAATAATTATTTAATTTTTTAGAATTATTTTGTTTCGATTATAAAATAATAAAAAAATTATATTAATGCCAAATCATATAAAAAATTATATTAGTAAGAATATGGGTTATATACTTTTAATGAAAATTGATAATAATAAACATAATTTAATTAATATTTATAAAATTAGATATAAGACACATATTGGCCTATATGAAAAAATAAATGTCTATGCTTAATTAAATTAAATTTTCCTATCATGTGCCCTTAGATCACATGATAGGAGTTTATAAATGGAACTAAATCAAATAATAGTGTATGTGTATGTATATGTATATTGACCAATATTCTAAAAGGCGCTAGGCGGTAGGCGGGCGGACGGGGACCTTCTAGCGCCTAGGCCTTGGAGGCGGCTAGGCGCTAGGCGGTTTTTTTTTATGTGTTATATTTTATTTATTTTTATATATGCATACAAAGTGCATAATAATATTCTTTTAAAAATTCTTTTGGAGAGGAATTTTTTTATTATGCATAATAAAAAATTCTCATTTTTTATTATTGAAGATACCAAGTAAAAAACAAAGCATTCAACTCTATCAATAAAAGCAAAACAAAACAAAACACATTAAAAAACAACATTCAAAAAGCAAAAGTCACAAATTAAAGTCAAAACTCCATCTCTTCCTATATCCTTCCTCCAATACATGTTCTCCATCAGACTCATAGTCATACTCTTCATCATTTTCCTCCTCTTTATCGGACCTAAGTTAAATTTAAATATACTAAAATTTAATAAATAATAATTCAAGTTTTAATTAAATGACACCAGTTTAATTAATATATTTAAAATTAGTACAGTAGTAACAGTACTCACATCACCTTTTTTTTAAAAAAGCCGCTGACCCGCCTCACCCGCCTAGAGCCTCCTACCCGGCTGGCATAACCGACTATGGGGTAGTCGGGCGGAGGTCGATCTTCTAGCGCATAGGCGCCGCCTAGACCGATTTTTAGAACAATGATATTGACTCATGTACATTTTATAATAATTTTACAACATTATTGAAATTTAATTATATATTATTAATATAATAAAATATTTAATATTTTACGACGTGCATCGGGAGGACATATAGTTTCTCTAGAAAATGTTTAATATCTCATCTCCGACCACGTGTACAATAAATATGTACAATGTTGTACCTCTTATCACAATTAAAATTTAAAAGAAATACATGAGACTAGAAATTTGTTTGTTTGCTTAATAGTTACATTAGAGCCTACCTCTGAATCGCTAAGAGGCCATGATTGTTTGGCAAAAAAAATATGACATCTTAATGGTTACAATAACCTCTTAACCATTAAGCATCATACAATCTTTCAACCATTAAGAGGCAAACAATTTCCAGATTTACCTCTCCTCTTAAATTAAGAATTATTATTCATAATTATTATTATTTTTTAAATAAAAAAAATATTAGACATAATTATTATTATAATTTTCTAATGAATTAAATTAAAAAATATTATACATAATTATTATTATTTTAAATGAATTAATTAAAAAATATTATGCATAATTATTATTATTATTTCAAATAAATTATATTTAAAAATATTATACATAATAATAATAATTATAATTATTATTTTAAATGAATTAAATTTAAAAATATTATACATAATAATAATAATTATTATTATTTTAAATGAATTAAATTTAAAAATATTATACATAATTATTTATAAAAATTAGGGTTTTTATTTATAAAAAGGAGAGGTTTTGGTACGTAAGAGGAGGAAAAATGAGAATTTTAATCGCTACTTTTATATAGAAGGGTAAAATGGTAATTTGTCATCATTCAGAGTTACCATTCAGAACAGTTACCAAACAACTAAATTTCATTATGCACTCAACCATACACAGCCTCTCAACCATTCTGGCCTCTCAACCATTCTGCACTAAATCATTCAAAGAATCACATTACTCACATCAGCTTTTTTTTAAAAAAGCCGCTGACCCGCCTCGGCCTTTAGAGCCGCCTACCCGCCTGGCATAACCGACTATGGGGTAGTCGGGGCGGAGGTCGACCTCCTAGCGCGTAGGGGCCGTCTAGACCGATTTTTAGAACAATGATATTGACTCATATACATTTTATAATAATTTTACAACATTATTGAAATTCAATCATATATTATTAATATAATAAAATATTTAATATTTTACGAAGACTTATAGTTTCTCTAGAAAATGTTTAATATCTCATCTCCGACCACGTGTACAATAAATATGTACAATGTTGTATCTCTTATCACAATTAAAATTTAAAAGAAACGAGACATGCGTAACTGTATACGCACGGGCTAAGAATCTAATTGTTAATCGTGTATTCTTTCTGTATATTGGCGAGTGTATACTTAATTATTGTTTAGTATGTTGTATGAAATGTTTTAACTTTCTTGTATAAAAATTTAAAAGTGTTTGATGTTATTTTGGTTTTGTGGTGTTGTATTTTATATAGGGCTTTTGGTTATTAAGTTGTGATGGCTTTGTTTCTTTTGGTCTATTACTTATTAGCATGATAAAAAAAATGGCTTTATTTCTTTTGGTTTATTACTTAGCCCTACAATACTTGTCCATTAGATGGTTTTTGCATGGTAATATGAAGCACATGAGTCTATCTAATTGGTTATAGTTTAATGTGCGTTAAATATTTTCTTTATTAAGTTTGTAAGTTAAAGTTTGTGTAATAATGTATATATAATAATGCCACATAAACTGTATAAAAATCGTTACAACCCATTTTAGCTTCATCTCATTTTATTGTACAACTAATTTCATTGAAAATTAACATTGAAGTCTAACTAATATTAATAAATTTATCAATAAACTCAATTCTAAATAGCCAACTAAATGAATATTAATTAACACACTATTAATAATTCCTAAAACCTTTGGACTCCACTATTATGTCTTACACTTATTTTTTTTAATTTACAAATGGGTTTGAGCAAAAATTATGTACTTTTTCTTTTATATTCATTATTCAAGTTGCATGCTTACATAAACTAATCATGCTAAAAAGTATAATTTAACCATTTAAATGTTGCTTTACATACATGCTCGTGCACATTTTCTTTAATCAATTCGCATATGTGAGTTACATCAATAGAAAACACACATAAATTACTTGTATATGAAAATGCATTAACATAATGCATATATATATATATATTGCATTAGGTTAAATCATCAATTATTCTTGCAACCTGTTCAACTTCATCTCATTCCATAACCGACTTTTAATTCTATACTAATTACTAAATATCATGTGATAAATTCCGGCAAGCCTTGCACTTCCATCTCGATGTTGTATATACTTCACATTAAATGCACCGGTTTTGTTTTTCGATAAAAGTTTGAACTTTTGCTTATGTTTAAAACTCAACTTTGTTATTTGATATTATAATTTACAAACGGATTTAAGTCAAAATTATGTATTTTTTCCTTTTTATTCATTACTCAATGTGATATTTTTAATATGTCATATTTTGCTATTATGGCAAACTCATTTAATGGGCGTAAATATTGATTTCTCACTAATGATTCTACATATAGAAAAGAAAACACTTTGCGATGCGTGGACCTTATTCTTTTCAATAATAATTCAATTGCACACGATAAATTCATTCTAATATTTCTTAAAGAGCATTTAAAAGCAACTACTTATATAAACTAATCATGCTAAAAAGTATCATTTAACCATTTAAATATTGCTTTACATACATGCTCGTGCACATTTTCTTGAATCGATTCGCACATGTGAGCTACATCAATAGAAAACGCATATAAATTACTTGTATATGAAAATGCATTAACATAATACATATATCTATATATATGTTTATCTATAACAATCACCTAAATATGTAAGAAACAAAGAAAATAGTTGGTATCCCAATCTTTGGTTCCATTTACGTGAGCATGCATGATCTTGTGTGATTTTCAGACTGCATAGTAAGATAACTAAATTAAGAAAAAAGAAGACCAAGTTAATTACAAAGATCTAAAAGATGTGAATCATCTCCAAAATGTTGCAAAAGAGAATTTACATACCGCTACCAACAATCAAAGATCTAAAAGATGTGTGAATCATCATCAAATGTACATACTAAATGTGATTTTGGCCGGTTTATATAGGCATGAATTAAGTTAAATCATTAATTATTCTTGCAACCTTTCGCTACCCTTGCACTTCATCTAACCGACTTTTAATTCTATACTAAATGCCACGCGATCAATTCGCAACCTCGCACTTCCTCTCCTTTTATGATTGTATAGTTATTATGAGATTGAATTCCGAAGATTACCATCTCAGACTTACGCAACTACTAAACGACTCCAACTTGATTCTAACTCTAAAAACTTTATCATTGTAACTCCACATTAAATTGAATCTTATAGTATTATAGATACATGAGACTAAAGCCCACTACAAGAACAATCTTACTTCTCTTCCCCCTCCCCCCCCCCCTCTGCTGCTAGTCGCTGCAGTTATTCACCTGAAAATACTGCTTACCTTTTGAGTTTTTCAAAGGGGTTCTATGTTCCGTACATGAGTTGGATTTTCTAATTTACTCGAGGAAAAAGTCGAGAATTTCATAACTAGATTTCCCCCCCCCCCCCCCCCCCTAAATTTTAAGAATTAATTCTGCGATTTCCTGAACTATTGACGGCCTTTTTCTTCCCTTTTTTGCTGGATATTTTGTGATATGGAGAGGGATTTTATGGGTTTGAATTCTAACAACCCTATTGTTATTAAGGAAGAGTTTGTTGAAGGAGGCTGCGAGGATTTTGGTATTTTTCTTTATTCTCTTTTCCAAGTGACATATTTATACGAATCTTGATCTCATTGATTGTTTTTTACTGATGAATGTTTCATACTTAATGCTTGAATTTTAGTTTTTCAAATTCAAGTTTCACTTTTTTTCTGTAACCCCCACCCCGGTTCTTGTCAACAGTAATTTCTTTGTTTCTTTTAATGAAATTTGGTATTTACATTTGAAGCTGAAATTGAACTAAATAGCTTATTAATTATTATTAATATTTGTAATTATTATTTTTTTTACTGCAGTTTATGTGTGTTAATGTGAATTTATTTTGGTTCTTTATTGTTCTAAATTTAGTGCTTGAAGCTTTTATAACTCTTGGAAATATTGATGATATGTTATTAAATACTGATGTGGCCTTTTCTAGGTTTAGATCTTAATAGTTTACTGGTGATTCTCATATATTTCTTAGAAACAAACTTCATCATCTGATAAAAGATTGCATTATGGCGAATGCGATCAACAGTTTCCAATGGGCTTGGGATCTATACCTATTTGATCACATTCCTATTTTAACTAACGGATATCCAGTGCGATTCAATCGATATAATAAAATCTTAGAAGGGCTTAAATTATGAAATCTTTCCCTGGATTTAGAATGCTTTATTTTTGCTTTCATGGTCAAAAGAAGTAGAAACATATGATTATCACGGTATAAATTTTGGTATAGAGTCTGCATGCATGACTTAGATTTGTCGTACTTTCAGTATCCAACAAATGACGTACTTAAATCAGAATCTGATTATCGTTATTCTTTTTAACTGGATTCTTAAAGGATTAACGAGGAGCTCAGGCGTACCGTGGCCATTGTCGAATGAGCCGTCTGCTCTGCCTCACTTTATGTATTTCAATTGTGACCAAGAAGAAAAATCGTCAAAGGTAAAGAAGTCTTATATTCTTGCATCTCATGCATGCGTGGCGAATTCTGGTTCGGACACGTTTGAAGCCATGGACGAACGACGATCAGCCGACCAGGTTGTTCTTTATGTTTTGTCCTCGAGTAACATTATTATAGTCATCATATGTTTATGCATTTGTATACTTAGATATCTACTAATTTCAGGACCTTAAGAGCACATAAACTATGAATGAAGAGATTTTTTTTTTCTTTTTTTTTTAAAGTAAAAATTTAACAGCTAATCTATGCAACAAAATGGGCTCTCTGCAGATCCTGTCCATGACGTTGCAGTGCATTATTTTTCGATGATGTCTCATTTTCTGAAGCCTAGTTTGTGGGTTTTTGCCAGAATTTTGGAGGTGCTAATATGACGCAACAGTTTCTTGGTGGGCTTTCTATGGCTGGAACAACCGAACAATGGTAAATATGGAATGGATCCTTCTAATTTTAAGAGATGATGCAGAACAAATCTTATTTTATTATATATATTTTTTTCAATTTCTTTTACTATGACGATAGGAATAATTCAAAGGCTTCGAGTGCCTCGAATCAACTGACCATTTTTTATGGCGGAACTGTGAATGTCTTTGATGACATCACTCCTGAGAAGGTGCTCTTTTTTCGACCCTCTCTTTGCTAGACTGTTTTTACTTTTTTTTTTCCCTGAGTGATTTCTTTTTTGCAGGCCCAGGCGATTATTTTTCTGGCTGGAAACGGGTGTGCCCCTTCGAACGTTGCTCAAACAAAACATCATACGCAAGCACCGGATAGGGCATTGGTTAACCAATCAATGAATATTCCACCGCCCTCTAATCTCCCGAACCATATGTGCGATGACCCGTCGGAGATTCCACGTGCTAATAGTGATGAAGTTGTCGTATCTAAGACAGGTTGCATGTCGGCAAGCGCTGTTGAAAAAGTCGAGCCTCCTAGAGTGGTATTACCAATAAGATCTGTTGCGCCGTCTTCTATGATATCGTCGGGTATCCCCATGCAAATTTCTCAAACTTTTTTTTTTTTTTTTTTTTTTTTTTGGGGGGGGTTTAAGCTGCTCCAATAGTTAATGGTTGTTACATACAAGAGTGATTTTCTTTCTGCGTGGCTCAAGTGGTATTATTTTTCCCGCTCGTTCTCATATGACTTGCATCCGATTCTGAGGAAATATATATTTCATACAAGGATAATATATATATTCGTATATGCAATTTGATCCAACTTGTATCTCAAATTAAGGTCACTTCGTTTCGGTGAAGATATTCTTGAGCTTTCGAGTGGCAAGTTTAATTTACCTGTCCTGTTATTGTGGGGTGAGTGCCCATTCACCTGCAAACTAATGCTTGTTCAATACTCAAACTAAGAGCAGGTGATTTTTTTGTGCAGCTGTTCCCCAGGCACGCAAAGCATCTCTGGCTCGATTTTTAGAGAAGCGTAAAGAGAGGTGCGTCTGTATTATGGTCTCGTACATTTATTTTCTTAATTTATTCCCATTTTTAGAAGTTGTCTTTCTTGATTGAGTTCCAAAGTTATAATCATGTTCAAGGATAGCACGAGTAGAAGGGAACTTTAGTAAATTTGATACATCAGTTTTTCGACAATTGTAAAATGTAAACGTATAAATGTTTGATTCTTCACTGTCTGAAAAATGGGGAACTTCTATCTTGACATTGAACTTCCCATTTCGTTTTTTTAGGGCAATGAATGCAGCACCGTACAAGCTGAGCAAGAATATTACAGACGATTGTGCCACACAAGAGTCGAATGATTTTGGCTTATCGGCTACCTCTGGGGTGTGCTCGAGTCCTGTTTCTATGAGCAAGAGGGATTAGTGGTGACATCCTAGATCTTTTATAGAATATTAAAATGTAGCAATTTAATCTTTAGATCATTAAGTTTTGTTGTATCAGTAAGGATACTGATGTATTCTCGATTTGTTGATGTATTATGAATTTGAGCAAAAGTGTTCATGAACAAAGTATAAATCTCGTTCTATATATTTTTTGCTTTATTGTTGTACTTGACTGGTAGACATATAAACAAAACTGACGTTATCACAGAAAACGGCGGTAGACTTAAGAAAAGAACAATGAAGATCCAAAAGAAGATTGTGCAGCCAAGAAAGACTCGACGGCTGCATTTTCCAAGCCTCGAATAAGAGACGGAATAGTGACGTTTGGAAGACCAAGAAATAAAATTCTCACTGAAGAAAATACAGTAACCAAAAGTCGAAAGATTGAGTATTGGGATAACTTGTCAGTCAGTCAGTGTATATGCAATAAGATAAGTAGTAAATAGGGATGTAGGAGAGGAGACCATATTCAAGGGCGCCTTGAAAATAGCGGAGAAGTTGTTTAAGAGCATTCATATGATGCTCACAAGGATCGTGCATAAAAATGCAAATTTGTTGAACTGCATAAGAGAGATTAGGTCAGAAGAAGGTAAGGTACTGACGAGCTCCAACAAGGTTGCGGTAGAGTGTGGGGTCTGAGTAGGGAAAGGTGGAAGTAGATGATAATTTAGAATGGGTATCATCATGGGTGGAGACAGGAATCCACTGAGTCAGGCCGATGCGGTCAAGAATTGCGTGAGCGCATTTGGCCTGAGTGAGAAATAGACCATATGATGAACAAGTATCCCAAGAAAATAGTAAAGCAGACCAACACCACTCATAACAAACTAGGAGGAAAGTCGGTGGAGAGATGAGTAAGAAAGAGAAGAAGAGGAAGAGATGAGAATAATATCATATACATATAAAAGCAAGAAGGTGGAATGAGAGCCACGATGAACAATATTAGCGTATATTGTATATATTAAGTTTCCTAGTTGAGCATATCTTCTCCATTGTTAGATTAGATAATTTTGGCAAGAGTTTGTATATAGTCTTTTACCTTCTTTATAGGAGAGGATCGTGGCTTTAGTTTACGATAGTTTTTGGTATATATATATGTAACTCTTTTCCTGGTGGCTATTCAGGATACACTTCCAATGTTTATGAGAGTTCTTCATATTTAACATGGTATCGGAGAAAGGTTGAGAACGTAATTCTCTCATCTTCCTCGAGAGCATGGTGAGTAGCCACGATAATACCAAGGCAAAGGCCATTCTGCCATCGCCGTACGCTCTCATATCTAATGACAATCCTGGTAATCTAATTACACACTCAATTGAAGGGTTCTAATTTTGAAGAATGGGTGAAAGCCATACGTGTTGCACTTCGGGCAAAACGAAAGATGGGGTTCATCAACGGATCATATAAACAACCCAATGAGAATTCAAATGAGATTGAGGATTGGTGGACGGTGAATTGCATGATCATCTCATGGATTTTCAACACCATTGAGCCGAGTTTGAGGTCCACAGTTTCTTATAAGGAAACGGCGAAGGATTTATGGGATGACATCAGCAGCAATTTCTGTCTGAAACGACGCACGCATACACCAGTTGAAGATGGAGATTTCCAATTGTAAACAAAACGGCGAATCCGTGATGGGTTATTATGTAAGGATCAAAAAGATATGGGATGATCTCAATGATCAAGATCCGATGCCGGTGTGTTCCTGCAGCGGATGCAAGTGCGATATCAGCACTCAACTTAAGAAGAGAACCGAGGAGGAAAGGGTGCATCAATTCTTGATGGGATTGGACGACACACTATGGATCGATCAGATCAAGTATCATTGCCACCGATCCGCTTCCTAATATGAATATTGTTTATTCTCGTGTCTCGGAACAAGAGCGGGTACGCACTATGACACAAGGTTCATCTGAACGTCCCGATCCAGTGAGTTTTGCAATGAAAATGACGAATGTTCGAGCACCAAATACGGATAAACCCACATGTGAGCATTGCAAACGCACTGGATATACGATGGAAACCTGCTATTGATTTCCAGAAGGCTGGAGAGTGCCTGGTCAGCCGGCGTCTGGTCAGTCGGCAGGACGTGGACGTGGCAAAGGCGATGGTCGTGGCGGCGCACGTTACACGGTAACACCGGCTAGAGTAAACGCAGCACTTGTAGCGGATTCCTCAAATTCAAGCAGGGAATCGATGACAAGGATAAAGCTGGATTGGAGAGTTTGAGTGCCGAAGATTGGGATGTGCTGAAATCCCTCGTGAACGACCGCAAGTCGGACTCCAATTTGAGACTTTCTGGTAATGCAAAAATGGTTTGGTTTATTGATTCAGGAGCGTCGCATCATATGACGGGTACACTTGATTCATTTAGTGATTCCCGGGATATTATTCCTAGTCCCGTTTGGATGCCGAATTGCGGAAAATTGTTGGCAACCAAGACGGGAACATTGAGATTGGGGCAATCACGCTTGAAGAATCTTCTTTATGTTGAAAAAATAAATTGCAATTTGATCTCTGTCACAGATAACTTGTGACAAATCCTATGTTTTATTATTTACTGATCGACTGTGTGTTATACAGGACCGCACCATGAGGATGCTGATTAGAGCGGGTGAAGAGCGTGACAGGCTGTATGTTGTGAGGGAAACGTTGCAGGTTCGTGTGCATAATTTTGTGGGCGATCCGAGTAACTCAGATTTGTGGCATATGCGTTTGGGACATCTCTCTATCCGAGTGGTAGAATTGCTTTCTCGTATGAATAAAAGTATTTGTGTTAGTCGCAATAAAGAACACCATTATGATGTATGTTTTTGAGCTAAACAAACTCGGATCCCTTTTGATTCTAGCGACAATAAAGCTTCGGCGATTTTTGAATTAATACCTTGTGATTCTCGGGTGCTTATCGTGAAACTTCGTTGTGTGGTTCAAGGTGTTTTCTCACTAGTTTTGATGATTTTTCCCGTGCTCTTTGGGTGTTTTTGTTGAAAGAAAAACACGAGGTGCCTCGTATCGTAAAGAATTTTCTGGCTATGATTGAACGCCAATTTAGTAAACAAGTGAAAACTTTGAGAAGCGATAATGGTAAAGAATTTACTTGTCTTACTAATTATTTGCAAGAACGTGGTATTTTGCATCAAACTTTTATGGTTGATACACCTTAACAAAACGGACAGGTTGAGCGCAAACATAGACATATTTTGAATGTGGGCAGGGCCTTGAGTTTTCAAGCTCATTTACCTATTGAATTTTGGGGCGAATGCATTTTGACGGCAGGTTATTTAATAAATCGAACACCCTCATCTCTTTTACACGGCAAAACTCCTTTTGAAATTCTTTTTGGGCGTTCTCCTTCTCTTGTTAATCTTCGCATTTTTGCTTATCTGTTATGCAAAAAGCTTGAATCGTGATCAGGATAAATTTGCTAGTCGGAGTAGAAGGAGCGTTTTTCTTGGGTATGGCTATGGTAAGAAGGGGTGGAGGTTATATGATTTGGAAACGCACATAATTTTGGAGTCTCATGATGTGGTGTTTGCTGAGACAATTTTCCTTTGCTCCGGTCTTGGATACTCGAGAGGAGACGCCGGCTGATCCGCATGTAGGGGTTGATACTATGGATTCAAGTGACACCGATGATGTTCCCGGAATTTAGCCTGATAATGCGGAACCTGTTGCATGCGATATATCTCCTGATTGTAATGCACCAGCTGAGGATGGGACGCCAGGTCTGGTGGAGGATGAAGCTTCGGGCAGGGGACGGAGAGGTAAAATTCCCTCCATTCGTCTTCAGGATTATGTCACACATACTGCCCGGCTCGATGCTTCTTCCACTCACCGCGCTCCTAAAGCATCCTCAGGTACTCGTTACCCGATCTCTAATTATGTCACTTGTAATAATTTTTCTCCTTCACATCGTTGTTTTTTGGCAACCGTTTCTGCAGGGATTGAACCCTCGAGTTTTAAGGAAGCCATGCGTCATGAGTGCTGGCGGGAGGCCATACTAAGGAGATTCAGGCGTTGAAAAAAAATGGAACGTGGGAAGAGACTTTTCTGCCTCATGGAAAGAAAGCTTTGGGAAGCAAATGGGTGTTTAAAATTAAATATAATGCCGACGGTTCATTGGAACGTCATAAGGCTCGCTTGGTGGTTTTCGGCAATCATCAAGTCGAAGGGCTTGATTATACAGAGACCTTCGCCCTACCGCTAAAATGTTCACGGTCCGCACTTTTTTGGCTGTTGCCGCAGTAAAGCAATGGGATTTGCATCAGATGGATGTTCATAACGCTTTCTTACATGGCGACCTCGATGAAGAGGTATATGCGGTTTCCTCTGGGTTTTGCATCTCCAGACACTGGTCAGGTTTGTCGCTTGCGCAAGTCATTCTATGGGCTGCGTCAAGCACCTCGATGTCGATTTTCTAAACTTGGCAGTGCTCTCACGCGGTATGGTTTTGTTCAGTCAAATTCCAATTATTCTTTGTTTACTTACTTTACAGCCCATGTGCATCTTATCGTTCTCATTTATGTCAATGATCTGGTTATTGATGGTGATGATGGAGACGCTATTCAGCGTTTCAAGTCCTATTTGTGTTCTTGTTTTCATATGAAGGACTTAGGGAAATTAAAGTATTTCTTGGGCCTTGAGGTTGGTCGCGCTGCCACGGGGATTTTTCTTAGTCAGCGCAAATATGCATTAGATATTATTTCTGAGCTGGGATTGCTTGGCGCTAAACCAATCGGAACTCCGATAGAACAGAATCATCGCCTTGCTTTAGCCGAAGGCTCAGATTTGTTAGCTCCAGAGCGATATCGGCGGTTGGTTAGTCGTCTCATTTATTTAACAATCACTCGACCCGAGTTAACTTATTGTGTTCACAGTTTGGCTCAATGTATGCAACAGCCAAAGACGGCGCACTGGGAGGCTACGTTGTGTGTTGTTCGGTACTTAAAACTCAATCCTGGTCAGGGTATTCTTCTCAAGTCTTCTTCGGCGTTATCTCTACGGGCGTATTTAATGACCTATTTTATTTTTCTTGGTGATTCGCCTATCTCCTGGAAAACGAAGAAGCAACATACTGTCTCTCGCTCCTCGGCCGAGGCCGAGTATCGTTCTCTTGCCGCCACCACTTGTGAGTTGAAGTGGCTGCACGGTTTGCTGCGCACTCTGGGGATTGAGTGCTCGACTCCCATTCCTCGTTACAGTGACATCCAGTCCGCTCTACACATTGCTCAGAATCCAGTTTTGCACAAGCGCACCAAACATAATGAAGTGGATTGTCACTTGATTCGTGATGAAGTTCGGCACAGTTTTATACTTCCCTCATACGTCTCAACGACGCACCAGCTTGCGGACATTCTCACGAAGGCACTCGGGCGCTCTCAGTTTTTCACGTTACTTGTCAAGTTGGGCATCTCGAATCTCCATGCTCCAACTTGAGGGGGGTTATTAGCGTATATTGTATATATTAAGTTTCCTAGTTGAGCATATCTTACTCCATGGGTTAGATTAGATAATTTTGGCAAGAGTTTGTGTATATAGTCTTTTACGTTCTTTATAGGAGAGGATCGTGGCTTTAGTTTACGATAGTTTTTGGTATATATATGTAACTCTTTTCCTGGTGAATATTCAGAATACACTTCCAATGTTTATGAGAGTTTTTCATATTTAACAAACTATAGAAACAGGAGTGTCAACTCGACTGCTAACAAAACCAAGAGAGGTGATGTAGGTGGCAAAGTGAGAATGCCAAGCATGAGGAGCCTACTTGAGACCGTAAATAGTCTATTGCAAACGGCAAACATGAGTAAAACGAGATGTGTCAAGAAAACACGAAGGACGTTTCATGCTTTTGTAAAGGGCGATGATGAGGGCAATAGACGTCTTATACAGTAGTTTTTGCTTGCTTAATATTTGTACTTCCTCTCAAGAGGTTGCGCTTATAATTAGATCTCGAGTGACCAATAACCGAATAACTTAAACAAAAATGAGGCAGTTTTTCATACTCCAGTATAACATAGTCTTCAGGATGAAATGAAGCAGGATTAGTTTTCACTATGGCCTAGAAATAGAGACCGAAGTTCCAATTTAAAATGTTGTCGCCAATCTTATACTAGCAAGAGTAAATAACATTTCTAAATGCTTTACTATGATCTCAATAGAAAAAGAACGATTTGGCTCTACCTTTTGTTGGACTTGTAAGCAAATGGCAGAAGACAATGAGTGGAGGCAAGAAACAGCTCTTTGGTGTTTAAGATGAATTTTGTCCCCTACAAATTCTCTTTGGTTGAACGACTAATCGTCTCCCAAGATAAAACATCTCTCATTCTCAAAATATCAGCACAACAGATTCATAAACTAAATGAACCCGTAATTAGACCTGGCAAAAGTGGCCCAGGCCCACAGGCCGGCCCAGCCCACCCATGAATAAATGGGCTTTGGGCTTTACATTTTTAGCCCATAGAAACTTGGGCCTTTTTGGCCCGCCCAGATTTTGGCCATTACGCGCGTGAGGCCATGAAAAATTTAATAACTAATAAATATTAATTAATTAGGCTAAGGTTAATGGGTATAACCTTACACAGTAACTTATTTCAATTTAAAGTTGATTTTGTTTAGATTTTTGTATTGATATTTTGCTATCGAATACAGATAATGGACCAAGTGATGAACTACTTTCCGTACCGCTGGTTGTAGTGCAAGAATCTAACGGTTTTAATAGTATTGAAATGGATGTTTGAACTTTTTAAAATAGTTGAAAATATATTTCTATCATATTATTGATATTTTTAATATATTTTGGTTAATTAAGTTGGAAGCAAGAAAAAATCAGAATTTCATGGACTGACCAGCCCAAAGATGGGCCACTACCTCAATATTTAGCCCAAAAATCCCTAGGCTTTTTTTTACCAAATTTGACCGACCCATTGGCAGCCCAGCCCGTTTGGACTGGCCCAGCCCAATTGCCAGGTATACCCGTAATGCTTTCGAACTCTTTTTTGGAATGCAGTAGGAATATATGCTTTATAGAGTAAATTACAAGAAGAAAAATGTATCAAGATGAATTTTTTTTGACGTAATCTTTAATTCAAACAAAATGGTATTTATAACACCAAAAAGTTATTTCTGTAAAGTTGCAACTTTCTGCAACAGATACGTTGGTGGTTCGGTGATAAAAGCGAGTTACGCAGGGGAAAATAAAACCGATCTAACCGGATAAAACCAAACCCCAAAACGGATCGTACAAGCATCATATAAACGAATATAAAAATAACGAAGATGAGAATCAAAGAATACCTACCATGTAGTCCTTTGATAATATGATCTTCGAAGGAAAAACCCGAGCAAGTCTTTTCTGGTTAGCTACACGAATACGAATCCACTTCGTTCTTCCTTGATGAATGATCAAGACACCGAAGATGCCGAGTGTCTCTGCTTCACACGCGTTGGAACTTGACCGGAAAATTCAACGAAACTCCGTTCTTAAAGAACACGAGTAGGAAGTTATCGTAGGAATTTTTCTCTCAATTTTCTTATAATTCTACCACCTCTAAGATGAAGAATGAAACTCAGAAAAATTTTGTCCCCTCTCTCTCTCTCTCTCTCTCTCTCTCTCTCTCTCTCTCTCTCTCTCTCTCTCTCTCTCTCTCTCTCTCTCTCTCTCTCCCGTGATTCTCATTGGTGGTGTTAAAAAATAATCTGTTATACACCTCACATGATAAAGTGATAAGATGTTTAAAAGATAAGATTTCCACATCTCAAAACTGTGGAATCAATTGGAAGAAAAAAAAACACCACATCAACAAGTAAAAGACAACACACTTAAGAGTAGCATGAGGGGTGGGGCGGCCTTAGGTAGGTGCTAGGAAATGGGCCGAGTCACCCGGCTCGTGTACCGGACGTAAGTCAAACGACTTCGTTAAATACACTCCATTTTATCACCTATGTATTTATACTAATTAATTAATCCAATTAATTAATTATATTAAATACTAGTATATTTCTTAAAGAAATATTATTTATGAATTAAGTTAATTACCCAGTAACTTAATTTCAATTCAAAAGACCGCTATTTGATTTATCCAATAAATTATAATTAGATATCCAATATCTAATATTAATAGAGAGATAATAAATTCATATTTATCCGTCAACGATCCTGATGCGCGACTCTGTAGGTCCGTCTCAGCCGGCATTGGGAGGAACCAATGAGTGCGGGCAGCACTTAGCCAGCCTAGCGGGCCTCACTGTAAACCCCGACTGAGAACGAATGTAGGGATCATTCCAAAACCATTATGTCGTGAATACAGTATATGTATAAACCCTTCAATCATATGTCCCGGTCAAGTATTAGGGTCACGGTAAAGTCAAACCCTATTGTAACTTGACTATATGCACTTATTAATGCAAACCTAGATCACCGAGCTCTTGTGCATCAAATACAACTAGATTTAACTGCTTTGGCCAAATACTTATGATCTCATTTGCCATTAACCGCATAGGACATTTACCTGCTCACTTAGAGGAGAAAGAATTCTATCTTGGTATTCAGTAGAGACTGCTAATTGCCCACTAAGTTGCATTTCGAGGTTGACCCCACCAATCGACGATTGGATCGAACTACTCTAATGACTTACTTAATGTCAGAAGCACATCTCCTACTAAAACCTCAAGTCAAAGGTCCACGTATACCTATCACAACCTTTCCATTCAGTCATTGATAAACCCTGAGTGATATCCATGTGACCGAATCGAGGTGAGTCATGTTTGAGTATACTAATCTCATTAGCATACCTATAACGTGTGATCCCACTAACTCTTAGGGAATACATGAACTCATCATGTTAAAGTACACGTTATACAAGTCTTGTCAAAACTTACTGCCCAGTTAAGTTTTATCGACTTGCGAACGAGTTAAGCATTCGAGCCCTAAACACTTCTAGTGCCTATCTCCTTATCTCCATAAGGAGTGGAATGTTTGCTCTCGAATGCAAGGATTATTATTTCATATACCAAATCACAATGCCTGTGATATACAATAATATAGAAATAATAAATGCCTTTATTTAATATAATATTCATAATAACGATACAATGCTCTCACTCTCTCATCCTCTGAGTGGAATTCGAGGGCATATTCCTAAAAACTCCCACTTGCACTTGTAATATCCGTAGCTTTCCATTTTTAGCAGTTTCTATTTTTGGTGTATGTCTATTTTTATCGACTCACTTATAACCGTTTCGACATTTTGAATCTACTTTATTCTTGGAGTTTTTCCATTTGGATGAGTTTTGGTGATGTTTTCACGTGATTTCATTTTATGATATGTTTTACCGTATGAACGTTCGATTCTCGTAAAACTCATTTGTTTTCATTGTTTCTTGGTTTGTACAAGTTCGTATGTTTGAGTTGGTCATGTTGAGACTTTCAGTTTGTAAATCTGACGTCGTTTCGTGAATTTCGGACACTTGGGCCATTTTTGTAATTTCCTTATAGTTTAGGGAATCTCATTTTTGTTGTCGCATTACGGACCCTCCGGTGGTCGGAATTATATTTTCTTTCAGCTCTTAGCTCCGTCGTCTTGTATACTTCGTGTTTATGTTTCTGGATTCTAGCCTTGTCGTGCGTTTCGAGAATTGTACCTTTGGCAGCAGCGTACTGCTGATGTGAGCAGTACTAAACTGCTGCGTAGGTAGCGCACGCTACTCCTTTCCTCTTGCGTGCGCTATCGATGTGCAGTTAGCGTATGCTAACTAGTTGTTGTTAGCGTGCGCTATTGTGTAGTATCTAGCGCACGCTAACGATGTCGGGCAGTAACTTCGGAACTGTTTATAAGCCCCGTTAGCGCGCGCTACTTGTGATAGTTAGCGTGCGCTAACTATGCAGTTTAAATAGATCAGCGGAAGTTCAGATTCAGCATTTTTTTTCATTCTTTTTCTTTCTTTCCCTTCCTACGAGCGATTTCGGCGATTTCAGAGCAGATTGTGGAGAGTAATCAGTGGAGTCTCCTTCCAGTCCGATTCTTGTGTTTCAAACATAACACATCATCATCTAAATCTATCTCCTTCACTCCGATTCAAGGTATTTTCGTCTAGAACCCTAAATTATCAATTTTGGGGGTTTTCCGGGTTTAGCTTATTAGACTCGAATTATTCTAGTATGATGTGATATTCCTCATCGATTGTTGTTATCGGATGGATTCCAATCCATTTCACCTAGTTAAATTCGTGAATTATCGATTCGGGGAGGTTTTGCGTAAACCCTCGCCCATATCGATTGATCGTTCATTATCGTAGTTTGTAATCGGGGTTATGGGTGTATTCCAATCGATTATTGTTTCCCGTTGGGACTGAACTATGTTGATCCTTCATTTAGGAACCGTCGTTTTCCACCCGGACCGTTCGTAGTCATATTTCACTTCCGTTTCTTCAAGAATGTCTCAAAGGCAAGTACTTTACATTTGTTTACATGTTCTAGTATTTGAATTGTGGCTATTCGTGGTTGTTGTGGATGGATATGTGTATGTTCACCTAGGGACGGTCCGAAGGGCCCTCTCGGGATACGTATTGCCGTGTGTGTGCGTATCATGAACTATGGTTAACCACCCAGGGATGTCGGACGGGGCTCTGTGGGGTACGGTGGCCGTGAGTCTCGTACCAAGGTTAACTTTGAATTGTTTTGTTGGAGAAAATGTGTTTTTGTGCTGTGCACTGTATATATTCCGGAATATAAATATTTTCTAAAATGATTTTTGGAGCATATATAGTTCGGAATGTAAATAGTTCAAATGATTGTACTTGCACTAGCAGTTGTCGCTAACCCCTTAAATGGGGGAAATACTTTTGTATTTCAGGTACAGGTCTTGGAGATAAGCGAGCACTCGAGCCTTATGAGGATGATGAGCAAGCATGATACTGTCCAGTAGTTGATTGTTGGTGTTCTATCCTGTCATTTATTTTGATGTCGTGTTTTGGAGAATTCTGTTTTATGAAATTGGTTTAAGTACTCGAGTACTTCCTTTTTAAAATTGTTAGTGTTGTGTTCCCGTTTTGGGAAATGGGTTCGATGTCGGATTTTATTTGTCGGATTGTAGTCTTTTATTTGAATTGTCGTTTTGTTAATGATTATATGTCGTTGTCGAATGTCTTGTTGGTACGTTAGCCTGGTGGATTCCACAGTGTGGGGTCCACGGCACTATAATATGCCCTGATCGTCTTGGAGGTGTTACAGAATATGGTATCAGAGCTTAGGTTTATGGATACCTAGGCTGTCGGTTATTTGGGTCTAGTCGAGTGTCGTTTTTGGACAGTATCACTGCCATACCATCATCTCAGTACGCCGGTGCTCGTAAGTTTTCCTAACTTGACTCGTTGCATTGTTATGTTCTTTTCCTTCTTGGTATCTTGTTGTGTTTTGCGTTTGAATTGTACTCACCCGCTACTTCTTCAGAATTCCTGCTGGTAGAGGATGCGGACGCGGTCGCGGACGCGGTAGGGGACGTGGTGTAATATCCTGAATTTTAGGAATACATACCGACTAAATACGGGAATTGTAAATTTATTTGAATGTATTGGAGATATATTTCTGGTCTTGGAACATTTAAAATAAGAAAGGGATACCGGAAATGTTAGTAGAAACAAGATTGGACATTTTCTCGGAGGTGTCGTGGACAAGTATCAATTTTGAAAAATCACCACGGATTTTTGGGATGTTCGAAAATTCTGAAAATTAACAGTATTATATAGATTTGAGTTAGCTTTCTAGTGGTCCAAACAGTGGGTCAATCCGAGTTTGGACGAGAAAGTTATGGTCGAATTAGTAAATACTATTTGCAGAACTTTAGTTCTGTCAACGAACATTCACCAGTGCAGCGATGTTACAGACATAATTCATAAAAATCCAACCGTCGGATTAATATGGAATTTTGACAGTCAGTTCTAAACACCTTAAAGTCTATTTTGGACGGTGAAGATTGGATTTGGATGTACAATGTGACCGTAATAATTAAAAGAACGAAAGGATTCCTGTTTTTCGGATTCATATTGAGAAGTCTCGGTATTTTATAGATTTCTGAAGATTTAACCGTTGGATTGCACTGAATTTTGGATATGTTATTTATCAAATAGTTTTTTATAATATATGAACGGTGGAGATTATATTTGGATTTTGTTAGTAAAAGTTATGGCTCTCGGACAGTAGTTGTGTTTTGAAGGATGTGTTTTGTCCCACATCGGTTGAGAATAAAGATGAGAAGCCTTGCTTACGCTATAAGAATGTATTTTATCCCACATCAGTTGGGAAAAAAGGGGAAAAGCCTTCTTATTCTATATAAGGAGTCTTGATGTCTTTCTCACAAGTACACCCAAGTAATACTTTAGTCTTATTTGATTCAAATTAAATTCCTTTCTTGTATTCTCTTTAAAGAGAGTGGTGAGAAGGGTGAGAATCATGTAGACTTGTAATAGTGTAGGGTTGTCGAGTTAAAAGAAAGAAATTCTATATGATTGTAGAAATTTATCATATAGTGAAGTCTCTTTTGAGTGGATCGTGGTTTTCTTCCGTATTTGGAGTGCCATTTTCGGTGGAGCAACCGTGATTGAATAGCTCGATGAAGGGCAAGACGTAGTCCGATTTTACTTAATTTTGGATATCTTGTTGCCGACTCATGGTCCTTCATTTTGACCGGTTGGATCGTGCACTGGAGTTCTATATTGTGAGTTATTGCTACTGCACGTTACTGGGCAGATTCGGCTTCGTCGTATCGATATTGAGGCAAGTTATTACTTGTTCAGTTATAGTGTTTCGATAAGTAATTTCAATTACATGTCATAAGTATTCTGTGTTGTATTGCATATTGACGAATGTATAAATGGAATCTTGTGAGGATTGTAGTATACAGTAGATGTTGTTGATGATATTTGGATATTCTTGGTCGATGAGGTGCGTTTGGAAGGAATCCGAATAGAGGTACGTTTTTGTGGTAATCGTACATGAATCCGAATAGAGGTATGTTTTTGTGGTAATTGTACATAGAGGATTGTGTACGGGAAAGTATTCGTTATTGAGGTATTATACGGTACTGTTGTGATATTGGGATTTTGACGAGAATCGTTGGATAAATCGGGAGTGGTAAGGTTATAGTTTGTGGTTATCATTCTCACTATGCATGACATATGATTAATTATGTTTATGTATTTGCGGTTATTTATCGGGCATTATGGTTGACCGTTGTAGGACTTATTTTTCGGTATTGGAGATTTGATAGAGCGGCCGTGAAGAGACGAGGATCCCGAATGATACTGGCTATGGCATATAGTGGGGAATCGTGTATTGACTGTTTATTTATTCTTGATGTAAAATGTATTTTCGAACTGTATTTTATCCGATGCGTGAGTTCTTTCAAAATGACTTTCGGTATTTTGCAAATGGAGTTTTATTTCGTAAAACGGATTCCCTAAATCGAGTTTTGGCATTTTGGCCTTGAACGTTTTATGACGGTTTGACAAATGATTTTGTGAGCTTTGGAAAATACTACCGTCACCGGCCTTTTGGCGTTTTGAACGGTTTTAAAAATAATTTTTAGCCTGGTGGGTTCCGGCGCGGAATCCACGGCGTGTAATATTCCCGGGCTGAACCGGGGGTGTTACAATTATGGTATCGGAGCCCAAGGTTTTGCGGAACCGGCATGTGTGTTATGTGGCTCTACCGATATGGTAGTAGCGTGGTTTTTGTGTAATTGGATTTCTGGCTATTTTGAACTGTATTGATTTGGAACTGTGTTATTTTTGAGTTCTGTTGTAGTGCTGTGTGGATTTGGTGATTGTTGGTGTTTCCGAGACCGACAAGGCAGGGAGTGAACGCCGGTGCCGTAGTCATGTGCAATGGGCGGCTCCAATCGGAAAGTGTACGCCGGTGCGAGGCACGTGTCAAGGAGCGGCTTTCGATGTGGAGTGGAACGCCGGTGATACGGGCATGTGTCAAGGAGCGGCTCATGCGCTCTAGGTGAGGAGGACACAACGTCACAAATCCCACACAAAACTTGACAGTTCTCCAAACTGTAATCTGATCTTAGCGGAGATCAATTGTTTTCGAAATTGTGTGAGTAATTGTGAAAATTACCAATTTGTTGGTATTGGCATTTTATTGTGTTGAGATTTTCGAAATGGAGTCATATGCTAGTATCACGGGAGATCATCGACTTCACAGACCTGTAAGTATATTGTTCGAATTGTTCGATAATGATTGTTTACTTTTGGTGATGTTGGATTTTCTGATTAAACTGTTGTTTGTAAGAGGATTGCAAGTTTCGAGGACGAAACTTATTTTTAAGGGGGGTAGTATGTAATATCCTGAATTTTAGGAATACATACCGACTAAATACGGGAATTGTAAATTTATTTGAATGTATTGGAGATACATTTCTGGTCTTGGAACATTTAAAATAAGAAAGGGATACCGGAAATGTTAGTAGAAACAAGATTGGACATTTTCTCGGAGGTGTCGTGGACAAGTATCAATTTTGAAAAATCACCACGGATTTTTGGGATGTTCGAAAATTCTGAAAATTAACAGTATTATATAGATTTGAGTTAGCTTTCTAGTGGTCCAAACAGTGGGTCAATCCGAGTTTGGACGAGAAAGTTATGGTCGAATTAGTAAATACTATTTGCAGAACTTTAGTTCTGTCAACGAACATTCACCAGTGCAGCGATGTTACAGACATAATTCATAAAAATCCAACCGTCGGATTAATATGGAATTTTGACAGTCAGTTCTAAACACCTTAAAGTCTATTTTGGACGGTGAAGATTGGATTTGGATGTACAATGTGACCGTAATAATTAAAAGAACGAAAGGATTCCTGTTTTTCGGATTCATATTGAGAAGTCTCGGTATTTTATAGATTTCTGAAGATTTAACCGTTGGATTGCACTGAATTTTGGATATGTTATTTATCAAATAGTTTTTTATAATATATGAACGGTGGAGATTATATTTGGATTTTGTTAGTAAAAGTTATGGCTCTCGGACAGTAGTTGTGTTTTGAAGGATGTGTTTTGTCCCACATCGGTTGAGAATAAAGATGAGAAGCCTTGCTTACGCTATAAGAATGTATTTTATCCCACATCAGTTGGGAAAAAAGGGGAAAAGCCTTCTTATTCTATATAAGGAGTCTTGATGTCTTTCTCACAAGTACACCCAAGTAATACTTTAGTCTTATTTGATTCAAATTAAATTCCTTTCTTGTATTCTCTTTAAAGAGAGTGGTGAGAAGGGTGAGAATCATGTAGACTTGTAATAGTGTAGGGTTGTCGAGTTAAAAGAAAGAAATTCTATATGATTGTAGAAATTTATCATATAGTGAAGTCTCTTTTGAGTGGATCGTGGTTTTCTTCCGTATTTGGAGTGCCATTTTCGGTGGAGCAACCGTGATTGAATAGCTCGATGAAGGGCAAGACGTAGTCCGATTTTACTTAATTTTGGATATCTTGTTGCCGACTCATGGTCCTTCATTTTGACCGGTTGGATCGCACTGGAGTTCTATATTGTGAGTTATTGCTACTGCACGCATCGGGCGATTCGGCTTCGTATCGATATTGAGGCAAGTTATTACTTGTTCGATTATAGTGTTTCGATAAGTAATTTCAATTACATGTCATAAGTATTCTCGTGTTGTATTGCATATTGACGAATGTATAAATGGAATCTTGTGAGGATTGTAGTATACAGTAGATGTTGTTGATGATATTTGGATATTCTTGGTCGATGAGGTGCGTTTGGAAGGAATCCGAATAGAGGTACGTTTTTGTGGTAATCGTACATGAATCCGAATAGAGGTATGTTTTTGTGGTAATTGTACATAGAGGATTGTGTACGGGAAAGTATTCGTTATTGAGGTATTATACGGATCTTGTTGTGATATTGGGATTTTGACGAGAATCGTTGGATAAATCGGGAGTGGTAAGGTTATAGTTTGTGGTTATCATTCTCACTATGCATGACATATGATTAATTATGTTTATGTATTTGCGGTTATTTATCGGGCATTATGGTTGACCCCGTTGTGGGACTTATTTTTCAGGTATTGGAGATTTGATAGAGCGGCCGTGAAGAGACGAGGATCCCGAATGATACTGGCTATGGCATATAGTGGGGAATCGTGTATTGACTGTTTATTTATTCTTGATGTAAAATGTATTTTCGAACTGTATTTTATCCGATGCGTGAGTTCTTTCAAAATGACTTTCGGTATTTTGCAAATGGAGTTTTATTTCGTAAAACCGATTCCCTAAATCGAGTTTTGGCATTTTGGCCTTGAACGTTTTATGACGGTTTGACAAATGATTTTGTGAGCTTTGGAAAATACTACCGTCACCGGCCTTTTGGCGTTTTGAACGGTTTTAAAAATAATTTTTAGCCTGGTGGGTTCCGGCGCGGAATCCACGGCGTGTAATATTCCCGGGCTGAACCGGGGGTGTTACACGTGGTGCATCCGGTGGGGCGGCCATGTCCGATAACTTGGGAACCGATTCGACTATGCCTTCTTTGTCGAACAGTGTCCCGCCTAGTTCCGGGGGTCAGCAGGACCGGTCTGCTAGCTCTGGTAATGCACATGAGAATGTTGGAGTGGCGAACATTTTACAGCAAGTAACAACCAGATGACGCTACTAACTCAGGCCGTCCTGGTCGGCCAAGCTAATGCCAACCCAGTTTCGCTTACTGGATCCGGAAATGATAAGCTACTTTAGGACGTGATTCGTATGCGTCCTCCGCAGTTTGATGGTGCTTCCGACCCTTCCGGTTGGGAGAATTGGTTGTTTGAGATGGAAAAGGTGTTTGAGGCTGCTAACTGCTGTGAGGAGAGGAAGGTACCCATCGCTCAGTACTTTCTCGCCAAAGAGGCGGCAACGTGGTGGCAAGCGGTGAAACCACGTGATCGGGCAGTCACTTGGGCATAATTCCGGGAGTTGATGGAAGACGAGTTTTGTCCATGTCCAGTGAAAGAGGGGAGGATCCGAGCCTTCTTCGAGGCTAAGCCCCAGGATGTTCCGATTTCGCAAGCAATCAAGGACTACAATCAACAACTGCATTATGTGGGAAACCAAGTCTGAGATGAGCTTGATAAGATCCGTCACTTAGATATGCGGATGAAACCGAGAGTGCATCATTACATGTCTGGTCTGGGATGCACAACTTTGAAAGAGTACCAGAATAAGGCGATGGCTTATGAAATGTCGTTTGCTGCGACAGAGACGGCAGCCGAGGGGAAGAAACAGAAGACCTCCGGCCAGTTTTCGGGAGGCATGTCTGGTGGGCATCCGAAGGCTCAGTATGGTTCGAGAGTCTTCGGGGGTCAGTCTTCGTCATTTGGGCGAGGAAACGGTTCTAAGTCTGCTCCTACTAGTTCTGTTCGCGGTCCTACGTGCTTTAACTGTGGTCATCCCAGCCACATGATGAGTGAGTGTGATAGGCCCCCAATTCAGTGTCTTGCGTGCGATCGGATGGGGCATCGAGCTAAGTTTTGTACGGGTGCAGTTCGGGCGCCAGTTACTCAGATATCAGCCCCAGCTGCGGGAGAGCCGAGTGTGAATCAGGCACCGACAGTTCCTCAGCCACAACAGAGTTTTGGTAGAGGTTGAGGACGTGGACAGCCTTCCAGAGGGGAAGATTCTAGTGCGGGGTCTGTTCCGCCCTGAGTATATGAGAAGAGACGAGCAGGAGACCCAGATGCGACGGTGGCTACAGGTATCGTTCACATCCTTGACCATCCTGTTTCCGTATTATTCGATTCTGGTGCTACGCATTCTTTCATATCTATAGATTGTGTGCGTCGTCTGCATATTGATTGCTTGGTTGCGTGTGAACCATTTGTTGTTAAACTTCCTAGTGGGGATAACATCGTGAGGGATCGTGAGGTTAGAGATTTTCCAGTGAGTGTCGCGGGGAGGGTTTGACCTTCTAATCTGATTGCGGTAGACATTAGAGATGAAGATTTGATTCTGGATGAGGATTGGCTGGACCGTCATGGGGCGATCATGAATTATAGAACGAGGACTGTTTCGATGTTAGCCTCTGACGGTACCGAGCATTCTTTTGTGGGACGTAAGCAGAGTAGCCAGAGACTCCTGATCAGCGCCTTGAGGGCGGTGAGGCTTCTTCGGGGAGGTTGCACGGGTTATTGGTGTTACGCTTTGATATCGGAAGAAAGGGGAGTCGAGCTCTCGTCTATTCCGGTAGTACGTGATTATCCTGACGTCTTTCCAAACGAGTTGCCGGGTTTGCCGCCGGACCGAGAGGTTGAGTTTACCGTCGATTTAGAGCCGGGTGCAGCACCGATTTCTAAGACGCCATACCGTATGGCGCCTGCCGAGATGCTTGAGTTGAAGAAACAGTTGGGAGAGTTGCTAGACATGGGGTATATTCGACCGAGCGCTTCACCTTGGGGCACACCGCTCCTGTTTGTAAAGAAGAAGGATGGGTCACTTCGTTTATGTATCGACTACCGAGAGTTGAACAAAGTGACCATCAAAAACAAGTATCCGCTCCCGAGGATCTACGATTTGTTCGATCAATTGCAAGGGGCAACCATGTTTTCGAAGATTGATTTGAGATTGGGGTATTATCAGCTCCGAGTGAAGGATACCGATATTCCGAAGACGGCATTTCGGACGAGATACGATCACTATGAGTTTGTGGTTATGCCTTTTGGGCTAACCAACACCCCAGCCATGTTCATGCAGCTTATGAACAAAGTCTTTATCGAGTACCTCGATAAGTGTGTAATCATTTTTATCGACGACATCTTGATTTACTCGAGGAGCGAGGAGGAGCATGCCCGTCATTTGCATATCGTGTTAAATATTTTGAGAACTCAGCATCTTTTTGCGAAGTTCTCAAAGTGTGAGTTTTGGTTACGGGAGGTTATGTTTCTCGGTCATGTGATCTCGGCCGAGGGTGTTCATGTGGACCCACATAAGGTAGAGGCAATGTTGGATTGGACGCCGCCCAAGAACATGAAGGAGGTCCGCAGTTTTCTGGGTTTGGCCGGATAGTACCGTAGATTCATCGAGGGGTTCTCTAAGCTCGCTCGACCGCTGACTCAATTGTTACAGAAGTCAGAGAAGTTTGTGTGGACCGATGAGAGGCATAATAGTTTTGAGGAGTTGAAGATGCGGTTGACGACCGCTCCTGTTTTGGCTTTACCGAGTGGTAATGAGGGTTTCTCAGTCTTTAGTGATGCTTCGGGCCAAGGGCTCGGATGTGTACTCATGCAGCACGGGAGGACGATTGCCTATGCTTCCCGTCAGCTGAAACCGTACGAGTTGAATTACCCTACACACGATCTTGAGTTGGCCGCAGTTGTATTTGCACTGAAGATATGGCGTCATTACTTGTATGGCTCGTCGTGTCAGATTTTCACCGATCACAAGAGCCTGAAGTACATTTTTACGCAGAAATAGCTTAATATGAGACAGAGGAGATGGTTGGAGTTGATTAAGGATTACGATCTCGAGATCCTTTATCATCCGGGCAAGGCTAATGTGGTAGCAGATGCCTTGAGCCGGAAATCGGTATCACTTCGGGCGCTTAAGTTACTTACGGCTCAGCCGGAGCTTCAGCAGGAGTTGATGAGGTTGAGTGTTGATATTGTACGGCCAGAGAGTTCCGGACAGTTGCGTACTCTTGAGATTTCTTCATCTGTGGTCGATGACATTAAATCAGGACAGTTGGAGGACCCGATGTTTAGTCAGCTTCGAGAGAGTGTAGGGAAGGGGAAAGCCCCGGGATTCGTTATTCATGAGGACGGTGTGTTGAGATTCCGAGGTGGTTGTGTGTTCCGAACGACTCGGAATTGAGGCAGAGTATTATGCGAGAGGCTCATGCATCACCTTACTCAGTCCATCCGGGCTCGAGTAGAATGTATAAAGATTTGAGGAAAAATTTCTGGTGGAACAGCATGAATAATGAGGTAGTTCAGTTTGTGGCTAAGTGTTTGACTTGTCAGCAAGTCAAGATTGAGCATCAGCGGCCAGCCGGGTTGTTGAAACCACTTCCCATCCCGGAATGGAAGTGGGAGGATATCTCCATGGATTTTGTCACGAACTTGCCAAGGACGAAGACCGGAATGAATATGGTGTGGGTGATTGTAGACCGAATAACTAAGTCGGCGCATTTTCTGGGCATCAAGGATACTTGAGGTCCAGAAAAATTGGCTCGTATTTTTATCGCGCAGATAGTGAGACTTCATGGTACGCCGAAGACCATTATTTCGGACAGAGATGGCCGATTTGTATCGCATTTTTGGCAGGCGGTACATAAGGCATTGGGGACACGGTTACCTTTGAGCACTTCTTTCCATCCCCAGACCGATGGGCAGTCCGAGCGTACTATTCAGATGTTCGAGGATATATTGCGCGCATGTGCGTTAGATTGGAGTAGTGACTGGGAGGAGCATCTAGCCTTGATTGAGTTTACGTATAATAATAGTTGGCACGCGTCGATCAAGATGACACCGTATGAGGCACTTTATGTCCGACGTGGCCGATCACCGATATGTTGGGATGAGCCATCCGATCTAGTTGGCACCGAGCCAAACTTTGTGTTAGAGATGAGGGAGAAAGTTGAGTTGATTAGAAAGAGAATGTTGGCTACTCAGAGTCGACAAAAGTCTTATGCGGATGTTAGGCGTCGACCTTTGGAGTTTGAGGTGGGAGATCATGTTCTGTTGAAAATGTCCCCGTCGAAGGGAGTTTTCCATTTTGGGAAAAAGGGGAAGCTCAGCCCGAGGTATATTGGGCCTTTCGAGATATTGGAGAGAGTCGGTGAGTTGGCATACCGTTTGGCTTTGCCTCCGTCGTTGAGTCATGTTCATAGCGTATTTCACGTCTCCCAGTTGAGGAAGTACGTTCCGGACCCGTCCCACATTATTGATTTTGGAGATGTGGAGATCGATAAGGATGTTACGTTTGAGGAGAGGCCCATTAAGAGTTTGGAGCGTCGAGAGAAACAGTTAAGGCACAAAACCATTCCTTTGGTTAAGGTGCAATGGTCTAGACACAGAGTGGAAGAAGCGACGTGGGAGTTAGAGGAGGATATGCGTTCGAGGCACCCCGAGCTTTTTGATTCTTAAGTTTCGGGACAAAACTTTATTTTAGAGGGGGAGAATGTAATATCCGTAACTTTCCATTTTTAGCAGTTTCCATTTTTGGTGTATGTCTATTTTTATCGACTCGCTTATAACCGTTTCAACATTGTGAATCTACTTTATTCTTGGAGTTTTTCCATTTGGACGAGTTTTGGTGATGTTTTTACGTGATTTCATTTTATGACATGTTTTGCCGTATGAACGTTCGATTCTCGTAAAACTCGTTCGTTTTCGTTATTTCTTGGTTTGTGCAAGTTCGTATGTTTGAGTTGGTCATGTTGAGACTTTCGGTTTGTAAATCTGACGTCGTTTCGTGAATTTCGGATACTTGGGCCATTTTTGTAATTTCCTAATAGTTTAGGGAATCTCATTTTCGTTGTCGCATTACGGACCCTCCGGTGGTCGGAATTATATTTTCTTTCATCGCTTAGCTCCGTCGTCTTGTATACTTCGTGTTTATGTTTCTGGATTCTGGCCTTGTCGTGCGTTTCGAGAATTGTACCTTTGGCAGCAGCGTACTGCTGATGTGAGCAGTACTGAACTGCTGCGTAGGTAGCGCACGCTAATCCTTTCCTCTTGCGTGTGCTATCGATGTGCAGTTAGCGTACGCTAACTAGTTGTTGTTAGCGTTCGCTATCGTGTAGTATCTAGCGCGCGCTAAGCCTGTCTAGCGCACGCTAACGATGTCGGGCAGTAACTTCGGGATTATTTATAAGCCCCGTTAGCACGCGCTACTTGTGATAGTTAGCGTGCGCTAACTATGCAGTTTAAATAGATCAGCGGAAGTTCAGATTCAGCATTTTTTTTTCATTCTTTTTCTTTCTTTCCCTTCCTACAGGCGATTTTGGCAATTTCAGAGCAGATTGTGGAGAGTAATCAGTGGAGTCTCCTTCCAGTCCGATTATTGTGTTTCAAACATAACACATCATCATCTAAATCCATCTCCTTCACTCCGATTCAAGGTATTTTCGTCTAGAACCCTAAATTGTCAATTTTGGGGGGTTTTCCGGGTTTAGCTTATTATACTCGAATTATTCTAGTATGATGTGATATTCCTCATCGATTGTTTTTATCGGATGGATTCCAATCCATTTCACCTAGTTAAATTCGTGAATTATCGATTCGGGGAGGTTTTGCGTAAACCCTCGCTCGTATCGATTGATCGTTCATTATCGTAGTTTGTAATCGGGGTTATGGGTGTATTCCAATCGATTATTGTTGTCCGTTGGGACTGAACTATGTTGATCCTTCGTTTAGGAACCGTCGTTTTCCACCCGGACCGTTCGTAGTCACATTTCACTTTCGTTTCTTCAAGAATGTCTCAAAGGCAAGTACTTTACATTTGTTTACATGTTCTAGTACTTGAATTGTGGCTATTCATGGTTGTTGTGGATGGATATGTGTATGTTCACCTAGGGACGGTCCGACGGGGCCTCTAGGGATACGTATTGCCGTGTGTGTGCGTATCACGAACTATGGTTAACCACCCAGGGATGTCCGACGGGGCTCTGCGGGGTACGGTGGCCGTGAGTCTTGTACCAAGGTTAACTTTGAATTGTTTTGTTGGAGAAAATGTGTTTTTGTGCTGTGCACTGTAAATATTCCGGAATATAAATGTTTTCTAAAATGATTTTTGGCGCATATATTCATCTGATTAGAATGTAGTTCAAATGGATTGTACTTACACTAGCAGTTGTCGCTAACCCCTTAAATGGGGGAAATACTTTTGTATTTCAGGTACAGGTCTTGGAGATAAGCGAGCACTCGAGCCGTATGAGGATGATGGGCAAGCATGATACTATCCAGTAGTTGATTGTTGGTGTTCTATCCTGTCATTTATTTTAATGTCGTGTTTTAGAGAATTCTGTTTTATGAAATTGGTTTAAGTACTCGAGTACTTCCTTTTTAAAATGGTTAGTGTTGTGTTCCCGTTTTGGGAAATGGATTCGATGTCGGATTTTATTTGTCGGATTGTAGTCTTTTATTTGAATTGTCGTTTTGTTAATGATTGTATGTCGTTGTCAAATGTCTTGTTGGTACGTTAGCCTGGTGGATTCCACAGTGTGGGGTCCACAGCGCTGTAATATGCCCTGATCGTCTTGGGGGTGTTACAACACTTAATGACACAAACTATGGTATCTAATACACATACTCTTCAGATGTCTCTCTAAGACCTTATGAGATAGTGGCTTGGTAAGCGGATCAGCAACGTTATTTGCTGTGTCTACTCTCTGCAGTATAACATTCCCTTCTTCAACCATTTCTCTAACAAAATGATATTTTCTTGCAATATGTTTGGTGTTGTGGTGAGCCCTGGGCTCCTTAGCCTGTGCAAAATCTCTATTGTTGTCACGAAATAGTGTCACGGGCTCCTCTGTGTTAGGAACCACTTGAAGTTCCTCAGTGAACTTCTTAATCCAAAAAGCTTCTTTAGCAGCCTCCGTGGCTGCCTGATATTCGGCTTGACATGTTGAGACAGCAGTCGAACTTTGCTTGGCACTTCTCCAAGAAACTGTCCCACCATTTAGAGTAAATATATACCCTGATGTGGACATCTTAACATTCATGTCCCCTGAAAAATCTGAGTATGTATAACCCATCACTGTCAGTTCTCCTCCGCCGTATGTAATAATCAAGTCTTTAGTCCTCCTTAGGTACTTAAGAATGTTCTTTACAGCAGTCCAATGTTCCTGCCCTGTATTTGACTGAAACCGACGTACTACGCTCAGCATAGAAAATATCCGGTCTAGTGCAAATCATAGCGTACATGAGGCTACCTACTGCCGAAGCATATGGCACCTTACTCATTTCCTATCTGTCTTCCTCACTTTGAGGACACATCTCTAAGGAAAGTTTTGCACCATGTTGCATAGGAAGGTGTTAGGAATATGTCCTCGAATGCCACTCAGAGGATGAGAGAGTGAGAGCATTTGTATTGTAATTATGAATATTTAATAAGACAATTATTACTTCTATATTATTGTATATCACTCGCATTGTGATTTGGTATATAGAATAATAGTCCTTGGATTTGAGAGCAAGCATTCTACTCCTTATGGAGATAAGGAGATAGGCACTAGAAGTGTTTAGAGCTCGAATGCTTAACTAGTTCGCAAGTCGATAAAACTTAATTGAGCATTAAGTTTAGCCATGATTTGTATAACGTATACTTTGACATGTAGAGTGCCTGTCTTCACTAAGAGTTAGCGGGAGCACACATTATAGGTATGCTAATGATATTAGTATACTCGAACACGACTCACCTCAATTCGGTCACAAAGATATCACTCAGGGTTTGTCAATGATTAAATCGAAAGATTGTGGTAGGTATACGTGGACCTTTTGTAATATCCGACTGTAATTCTTCTTCTTTTACTGTTGTACTACTCGAAAAATTTGAATATCTTTAAATCACGTTGCATTTAGATTAATAGTTATTGATGTTGAGATATATCAGAATAGAACTAATTATAATTGTCATTCGTATTGTGGTTTATTGCTATACATTGTGTAGATTGTTGCATTTTTTTAGCTAAGTCTTTTATGCCTAACGTACACTACTGCTTTAACATAGCGTACGCTATTTCCTCAGTGTTACGTACGTAATGTACTTCAGTTTATGTATGTAACAAAGGGAATCTGATCCGATCTCAACTTTCGGCATGGGGTGCCATGCAGGATTCGGCTAATTGGGCCTTTCGAGACATCCAAGTTGACCTACATTACGTACGCAATGCTCATTCTATAACGTACGTAATGCGATAGGTATTTTGAGGCAGTAGCCTTTGGAGACTGATTCCATACGTAACAATTTGTGTGTAGTGTACGTAAAGAGACTAATGTACGTTAGCTTCATGCTATAACGTACGTAATGGTTGTGCAGTTTATAAAAAGACAGCTCTTGTCTTTCATTTTGCACGACCCAACCTTGATATTTTTCTTCAAGAGATCGCCCCTGCCTCCCTAGATCGACCTTGCACCTTTCCATCTTATTGTAGCTTGCATCTCGGATTGAAGATTATTGATTGAAAGCTTGGAGTGTGTTCTTGATAGTCTTGGTGTTGTTCTTCTTTTTCTTAAGGTTAGTTATCTTAAACCTTGCTGATTTGGTTTTGATGATGATTCTTGCTTATGATATTCAACTAACCTAGTATAATATGTAAATTATCAGGACTATGAACAATTAAGGTGAATGATATGTTGGTAGATACATGGCTGTTATGGAATTCTTAGGTAACATGAAGATGTTCTTGATGATTAAATGATAATAATCATGTTTTTAAGAATCATACTCAGTCTGCTGGATTGATTAATATTATTGGGGCAATGATGATCATAGGTTTTGATATAGTTAAGTTAAAATCAATGGGTTGATGACATAGGATATGTTAGAACATTATGTTAAGTATTAACCAACATCTTGGGAATAAAATTGATGAATGATGAAGATTGGGATGATGTTCGTATGATTCAGAAACTCTAAATATTATAACTATATTTTTGAAATGGCTTAGCAAAGTCTTTGGGAGATGATAAAGGATTATGAAGATCACAACTATAACTTTTATATATTCAAGTTAACCGGATGTTTTTGATGACTTAAGAATATGTTAATCATTATACTCATAGGTTGATAGTGTTCTTAGGAAGCTTATGATGATTATTTGTGATAATGTCATTATAGAAAGTTTGGTCGAATTCATTCACAACGACCCTTGTGTAATAGATGATGTAAATGTGGGTGAACCTTAAGAACTTGGCAAAACCGATTTTTAAAGATGAATTCGGTGTATTATAATTCATTAATGAAACGATAGTATGTCCATTGGTATAAAATGAACTATTCGAGTAAGATTGCGGGTGTTATTTCCTATGAATTGATATCATTATTGTATGAATGAGCTACGTTTCATTCAAGGTTGCTTGTTCGAGTGAGTATTATTAGTCTAGGATACCGTCCGTTCATTCGTTCGAAGAAGGACTATTTCATCTACAGAATTGAGGCAAGTTAATTTTGCTTGGTTATAATGATGATTGAATTCTTGTGAACGTTATACATTTCGTGTATATGAAATGCTTTATGAATATATGATTCGTATGTGACTTTGTTCTTGATCATAGTACCGTTTCGTTGTGGGATTGTATTCCCAAGTTCATCACTTTTGCATCGTTAGTCTCATTGATCATTTTGTCACTTCAGTGAGTTTACCGATTCTTAATTGAATGTGTAATTTATTGAGTTTCGTTTTTATGTTGTATCGTGACATATCTGGAATCATATCTGCGTGCCGATTGGTTATGTGTAGGATTTTTAGCCAGGCACATATGGTCATACGTTGGTGTTTCCGTATTGGACTGTGCACACGAGACGTAGTTCGTGAGGCTAATTAGGTACATTGTCTCACGTATATTTTGGATTCCGTATTCGGGGTAGACATGTGCACAAACACATTTCCAGATCGGGCGTACTGTGATGTCCGTCTTGATCCATGTTGATTGATCGTTCATATTCCATGAATGATTGGGTATGTCCGACGGTTTGTGACTAGTTGTTCATACGCCCGAGGGGTATGTTCAATAGTCGGGTTGTTTTCTTGAGATCCTATATATATGAATTGTATAATGTCTTGATAATTATTATCATGTATATCAGACCCTGTCGTTTGGGCGAAATACTTGTGTTGTATTTTAGGTCGAGGCAAAGGCAAGGCACAGGAAGAGCACGATGGCGGCGAAGGGTTTGAAGGATACTAGTTCAGGGCCCCCAAGTCTTTTGTTGTCCAGTTATGCTTAAACCGTGTAATGTTATTTTCCGCTTCACTTGAACTATTGTCGATTATACTACTAATATTTGGATTATGTGTATTCTGAGGCTAATAGCCGTACTATTTGAAGGCTCCTAATCGGAGTAATGATTGTTGTATTGTGATTCGGTATCACGATAATATTATGTTTAATTTTGGTATTGGTATCAACTGGTGGGTCCGAGAGTGGGGTCCACGGCACTGTAATGGCCGCCGTATTTGGGGTGTTACAGAAGATGGTATCGGAGAGTCATTTCTCTTTAAGAGTCGTTGTGAGTTGAACCAGTATCAAGAAACCTTCGCGTCATGTGTGGCCTGTGCAAGCGCCTGAACCGACAAGCCAAATACGGTATGTTCTTTATGTGCCCTGATTTAATTACTGGCAAGATGTTAATGGTGGAATTGATCTTTTAATGATCTTGATATTCCGAGTGATTTGTGGCAGAATTTATCTTATCAATATTCCGAGGGAAATTTTGAATTAGTTATGTGATTGGATTTGTTTTGACTTGATGTCGATATGGTATTTTGTATAGCACTAGTGGTGCCGATAATTCGTGATGAACTATTTCCTTAAAATTGTAGTTACATTGTTGCTATTAACTTAGCGTAAAAATTGTGATTGCCATAGAGGTGGTCATGATTCTTTCAGTATGGATAGAAATTTGAGAGGCCGTGGCAGAGGGGGTCGAGGCCGCAGAAGGGGCCGAGTCCCGAGGCCACGAGCCAATACACGATCGAATGTGGAGCAGAGCTCAGCGGGTAGTGATTCACTTACTGAGAACCAGTCACACCATACCGAGCGGCACGAGGGCGCGCGCATCGACCCGTATGTTGTTATGCAGGGCATGATGACCCAGATGACCCAGATGGGTCAATTGATGGAAAGCTTTGCAGAGAGCTGCTACTACTGGCCAGCAGCAAGGACCTCATCCACCACCTCATGTGCACAGCAGACCCGTGAGCCGGATTATTAGCGATATCTCTCGTCAGCGACCTCCGACTTTTGAAGGATCCTATGAGCCTGCGGATATTGTACACTGGATCGAGCACTTTGAGAAGTTGTTCGAGATGGTAGAATGTCCGGAAGAGAACCGCGTCTCCGTGATGGCTTACTACCTTAGTAAGAGCGCCCACACATGGTGGCTTTCGGTGAGACCAGCTGATGGTGTATGCACTTGGGAGGAATTCAAGAACCACATGCTGGATCGTTATTATCCCAGTCCACTCCGTGAGGCCAAGCTTTCAGAATTGCTGAACCCAGACCCATTTGAGGAGGATGATGTGTTATCGATTGCTGAAAAATTTCAGGCACTTCTTCCATTCGCTATGTTGATTGTTCGGACGGAAGCGGATAAGATCAAGTATTTTTTCAAAAGGCTTAAACCCCGGATGAGGATGCATTTACTTAATCACCACTGCACGACTCTACCGGAGTTCATCGAGAAAGCTCTAAAATCCGAACTTACTGCGAAGAAGATTTCCAAAAAGCAGCCACAGTCCAACAACAAGAGATCCAGGAACCAGAACTAGCCTGATAGTAATCGGGGAACATTCAAGAAACCCCAATCTGTACCAACTTTTTCTGAGCGGTCACCTATGGCGCCAAAACCAGCAGGATCACATTCTCGAGTGGCCAGCTCGTCTATTATGTATTTTAACTGTGGAGATCAATGGCACGTCAGCTCCAAATGTCCGAAGCCGGCTGTTGCATGTCATACTTGTGGGATTATTGGGCATCATGCTCGTTTTTGCAGAGGTGGGCCGGGACGTACACCAGTAGCCTCTCATGCTCCAATTCAGTCTTTAGTTCATGACCAGGCACCTCCGTCTGCCTCTCATCAGACTATCGGGGCAAGCAGAGGGATGGGCCGTGGAAGCCAAGTTAGTGCAGCTGGTACCGGAGCTGCAAAACCAAGAATATACGAGATGAAGAAGGTTGAAGACCCCGAAGCTAGCATGATCGCAGGTACACTCGAGATCCACTCTCAGCCTGTATGTGTTCTTTTTGATACTGGTGCTTCACACTCCTTTATGTCTACTTTTTGTTTGAGTCGTTTGCAATTAGATCATGTTATCGATTGTGAACCTTATGTAATTGGTATGCCCGATGGTAGAAGAATTGTGGGAAATCGTGAAGTACAGAACTGTCCGATTCGCACGAACGACCGTGAGTGGTTATCAGACTTGATTGTGCTCGATTTACCTAAAGATGATGTGATCTTGGGTATCGATTGGATAGATCGTCATGATGCCATACTTAGCATCCGCAAGCGGATGGTGACCGTCACTTCTGATGATGGTTTCGAGTGCACTTTTTAGGGTGATAATCTCAGCCGTTCCAGGAGGGTTATCAGCACAATGAAAGCAGTGAAACTGCCTAATCAGGGGTATATTGGTTAATGGTGCTACAAGACCAAGACAGTGGATCGACCAGCTGAATTGGCCGATATTCCAGTGGTCCGAGACTACCTAGATGTTTTTCCAGATGAGTTTCCATGCTTGCCTCCACATCGTGAGGTAGAGTTTACCATTGAATTAGAGCCAGGTACGTCCCCACTTTCTAAGGCACTGTATCGCATGGCTCCAACTGAGATGCAGGAGTTGAAGAGCCAGCTCGAGGATTTGACTGAGAAGGGTTATATTCGACCCAGTGCATCCCCTTAGGGAGCACCAATGTTATTTTTGCGGAAGAAAGACGGATCCTTGCATTTATGTATTGATTATCGAGAGTTGAACAGGGTAACAATCAAGAATAAATATCCGTTGCCTCGTATTGATGATTTGTTAGATCAAATCCAAGGCGACGCTGTATTTTTCAAGATCGACTTAAGATCCGGCTATCATCAGCTGAGGATTCGAGAGTCCAATATTTCTAAGACATCCGTTCGTGCTCGTTATGGGCATTATGAGTTCGTGGTGATGCCGTTTGGACTGACTAACACACCGACAATGTTCATGGAATTGCTGAATCTAATTTTCATTGACTTTCTGGATCGTTTTGTGGTCGTTTTCATCGATGAGATTTTGATTTATTCATGTGACCGTGAAGAACACGAGTTTCATCTCCGTCAGATTCTCGGTGCGTTGAGACGAGAACAACTCTATGGAAAATTTTCTAAATGCGAGTTCTAGATGTCTAAAGTCACTTTTCTTGGGCATGTGATATCAGTTGATGGGTTAGTGTGGACCCACAAAAGGCAGAGGCTATCCGGGATTGTCTACCTCCGAGGAATGTGAAGGAAGTTCGTAGTTTCCTTGGTTTGGCAGGTTATTACAGACGGTTTGTGGAAGGCTTCTCCAACATTGCTCAACCGCTGACTAATCTGTTAAGGAAAGATAAGAAGTATACATGGTCAGAGTCATATCAACAAAGCTTTGACGAACTCAAGAGTCGATTAATTTCGGCACCAGGCTTAGTCCTACCACAGGGGACCGAAGGATTCATGGTGTATAGTGATGTGTCCGGATAGGGCCTTGGATGTGTATTGATGCAGAATGGGAAAGTGATTACCTATGCATCGATATAATTGCGACCTTATGAAGTCAATTACCCGACCCATGATTTGGAGTTTGCATATGTGGTGTTTGCTTTAAAAATTTGGCGCCACTACTTATACGGAATCACTTGTCAGATTTTTACGAATCACAAGAGGCTGAAGGATATTTTTACTCATAAGGAGCTGAACATGAGACAGAGGAGATGGCTAGAGCTGATTAAAGATTATGACATTGATATCTTATACCATCAGGGGAAGGCAAATGTGGTTGTCGATGCCTTAAGTCGTAAGACGATACAAGAGCCAATGCTTAGACATTTGACAGCTCAAAGAGAATTGCAGTTAGATCTTATGAGGCCGGAGATCAAAGTCTGGTTACATCGTGTTCAGGGACATCTTTGCACACTGGAGATTTCGTCGTCCCTTGATGATATAATCAGATCGAAGCAGATTACGGACCCATTCTTATCTCAAATTCGAAATGAAGTAACTCAAGGGAAGGCCCCTGGATTTGTGATCCACGCGGATGGACTGATACGTTTCAGGAATTGAGTATGTGTACCGGCAAATGAAGAGTTGAGAAACTCTATCGTGAGAGAGGCTCATGCTATCCCATACTCCATTCACTCGGGGTCTGTATAAAGATTTGAAGCAATGTTATTGATGGGGGAATATGAAACAAGAAGTTGCAAAATTCGTTTCGAGATGTTTGACCTGTCAGCAGGTTAAGATTGAGCATTAGTGACCAGTAGGTATGCTGAAACCACTCCCGATTCCCGAATGGAAATGGGAGGACATATTGATGGATTTTATCACTAACTTACCAATGAGCTGTCGAGGTGTGAACGTGATTTGGGTGATTGTGGATCGTCTGACCAAATCAGCCCACTTCTTGGAGATTAAAGACACGTGTGGTCCCGAGAGATTGGCCCACTGTTCATTAAAGAAATTGTAAGGTTACACGGTACACCCAAGAGTATCATATCGGATCATGACGGGCGATTCGTGTCACATTTCTGGAAAGCAGTTCCTCATGCAATGGGTACGCAATTGAACTTCAGTACTGCATTTCATCCTCAGACCGATGGCCACTCTGAGAGAACTATCCAAACTCTAGAAGATATGTTGAGGGCATGTGCTCTCGATTGGAAAGACGATTGGGAAACCCAACTACCTTTGGTGGAATTCACCTATAATAACAGTTGACATGCTTCGATTCAGATGTCACCTTATGAAACCTTGTATGGCCGTCGTTGTAGGTCCCCTTTGTGTTAGGACGACCTGTCTGAATCTCTGGGTACAGAACCCGATATGTTGTTAGCAGCTCGTGAGAAGATCACTCTGATTAGGAGTCGGTTGTTAACGGATCAGAGCCGATAGAAATCATATGCAGACAACCGTCGACGACCGCTTGAGTTTGAGGTTGGTGATCATGTGCTAGTTAAAGTGTCCCCTACTCGAGGTGTTTTTTGGTTTGGGAAGAGAGGCAAGCTGATTCCGAGGTATATTGGACCGTTTAAGATTTTGGAATGTGTGGGCGATCTAGCTTATCGTCTGGAATTACCACCAGCTTTGAGTCGTATTCATAATGTGTTTCATGTCTCCCAATTGAGGAAGTATGTTGCTTATCCGAGCCACATACTTCAGTTCGAAGAGATCGAGTTAGCCAATGATCATTTTTACGAGGAATGTCCTGTGCAAATACTCGAGAGGAGGGTCAAACAATTGAGGAACAAGACGATTCCCCTACTGAAGGTTCAGTGGTCATGACATGGGGTCGAGGAGGCTATGTGGAAGACACAAAGCAGCATGAGAGAGAGGTACCCCGAGTTGTTTACCCCTTAGTTTTGGGGACAAAACTCCTTTTAAGGGGGAAGTGTGTAATATCCGACTGTAATTCTTCTTCTTTTACTGTTGTACAAGGAAAATTTAAATATTGTTGAATCACATTGCATTTAGTATAATAGTTATTGATGATGAGATATATCAGAATAGAATTAAATATAATTGTCATTTGCATTGTGGTTGATTTCTAGACATTGTGTAGATTATTGCATTTTTTGGCTAAGTCTTTTATGCCTAACGTACGCTACTGCTGTAACATAGCGTGCACTATTTCCTAAGTGTTACGTACGTAATGTACTTCAATTTACGTACGTAACGAAGGGAATCTGATCCGATCTAAACTTTCGGCATGGAGGGCCATGCAGGATTCAGATAATTCGGCCTTTCGAGACAGCCATGTTGACCTACATTACGTACGTAATGCTCATTCTATAACGTACGTAATGCGATAGGTGTTTTGAGGCAGTAGCATTTGGAGGCTGAATACATACGTAACAACTTGTGTGTAGCGTACGTAAAGAGACTAACGTATGTTAGCTTCATGCTATAACGTACGTAATGGTTGTGCAGTTTATAAAAGACAGCTCTTGTCTTTCATTTTGCACGACCCAACCTTGATATTTTTCTTCAAGAGACCACCCCTCTGCCTCCCTAGATCGACCTTCACCTTTCCATCTTATCTTGGAGCTTGCATATTGGATTGAAGCTTATTGATTGAAAGCTTGGAGTGTGTTCTTGATAGTATTGGTGTTGTTCTTCTTTTTCTTGAGGTTAGTTATCTTAAACCTTGCTGATTTCGTTTTGATGATGATTCTTTCTTATGATATTCAACTAACCTAGTATAATATGTAAATTATCAAGACTATGAACAATTAAGTGAATGATATGTTTGTAGATACATGGGTGTTATGGAATTCTTAGGTAACATGAAGATGTTCTTGATGATTAAATGATAATAATCATGTTCTTAAGAATCATACTCAGTCTGCTGGATTGATTAATATTATTGGGGCAATGATGATCATAGGTTTTGATATAGTTAAGTTAAAATCAATGGGTCGATGATATAGGATGTGTTAGAACATTATGTTAAGTATTAACCAACATCTTGGGAATAAATTGATGAATGATGAAGATTAGGATGATTCTGGTATAATTCAGAAACTCTAAATGTTATAACTATGTTTTTGAAATGGCTTAGCAAAGTCTTTGGGAGATGATAAAGGATTATGAAGATCACAACTATAACTTTTATATATTCAAGTTAACCAGATGTTTTTGATGACTTAAGAATATGTTAATCATTATAGTCATAGGTTGATAATGTTCTTAGGAAGATTATGATGATTATTTGTGATAATGTCATTATAGAAAGTGTGGTCGAATTCATTCACAACGATCCTTGTGTAATTGATGATGTAAATGTGGGTGAACCTTAAGAACTTGGCAAAACTGGTTTTTAAAGATGAATTCGATGTATTATAATTCGTTAATGAAATGATAGTATGTCCATTGGGATATGATGAATATTCGAGTAAGATTACGGGTGTCGTTTTTTATGAATTGATATCATTATTGTATGAATGTGTTGTTGAATGAGTTACGTTTCATCCAAGGTTGCTTGTTCGAGTGAGTATTATTCGTCGAGGATACCGTTCATTCGTTTGTTCGTTCGAAGGATTATTTCATCTACAGAATTGAGGCAAGTTATCTTGCTTGGTTATAATGATGATTGAATTCTTGTGAACGTTATACATTTCGTGTATTTGAAATGCTTTATGAATCTATGATTCGTAATGTGACTTTGTTCTTGATCATAGTACCGTTTCGTTTTGGGATTGTATTCCCAAGTTCATCACTTTTGCATCGTTGGCCTCGTTGACCATTTTGTCACTTCGGTGAGTTTATCGATTCTTAATTGAATGTGTAATTTATGTCATGTTGTATCGTGACATATCTGGAATCATATCTGCGTGCCGATTGGTTATGTGTAGGATTTTTAGGTACATGAGACGTAGTTCGCGAGGCTAATTAGGTACATTATCTCACGTATACTCTGGATTCCGTATACGGGGTGGAGATGTGTACGGACACATTTACGGATCGGGCGTACTGTGATGTTCGTCTTGAGCCATGTTGATTAGTCGCTCATATTCCATGAATTTTAGGGTATGTCCGATGGTTTGTGACTAGTTGTTCATACGCCCGGGGGGTATGTTCAATAGTCGGGTTGTTTTCTTGATATCCTATATATATATGAATTTTATAATGTCTTGAGAATTATTATCATGCATATCTGACCATGTGGTTTGGGCGAAATACTTGTGTTGTATTTTAGGTCGAGGCAAAGGTAAGGCACGGGAAGAGCACGATGATGGCGATGGGTTTGAAGGAGACTAGTTCGGGGGCCCTAAGTCTTTTGTTGTCCGGTTGTGCTTAAACCGTGTAATATTATTTTCCGATTCATTTGAACTATTGTCAATTGTACTATTATTTTAAGTATATTCCATCTTCATATGGTTTATACTAATATTTGGATCTTGTGTATTCTAAGGCTAATATCCGTACTATTTGAAGGCTCCTAATCGGAGTAATGATTGTTGTATTGTGATTCGATATCACGATATTGTTATGTTTAATTTGTGTAACGGTATTGCCCGGTGGGTCCCAGAGTGGAGTCCACAGCACTGTAATGGCTGCCGTATTCGGGGTGTTACATCTTTGACTTGAGGTTTCAGTAGGAGATGTGCTTGTGACATTAAGTTAGTCTTTAGAGTAGTTCGATCCAATCGCCAGTTCGTGGGGTCAACCTCGAAATGAAACATAGTGGGCAAGTAGCAGTCTCTACTGAATACCAAGATAGAATTCTTTCACCTGTAAGTGAGCAGGTAAATGTCCTATGCAGTTAATGGCAAATGAGATCATAAGTCCTTGGCCAAAGCAGTTAGAGCTAGTTGTATTTGATACACAAGAGCTCTGTGATCTCAGTTTGCATTAATAGAAAGCATAGAGTCAAGTTAAAGTAGGATTTGACTTTACCGTGACCCTAATACTTGATCGGGATATATGATTGAAGGGTTTATATGTATACAGTATTCACGACATAATGGTTTTGAATGATCCGATCATTCGTTTTTAGTTGGGTTACGGTACGGAGCACTAGACTGGTTAAGTGTTACCCGTACTCCTTGGTTCCTCCCATTGCCAACTAAGACGGACCTATGGAGTCGTGCACAAGGATATTTGATGAATAAATATGTATTTATTATCTCTTCATTAATATTGGATATTAGATATCTAATTTGATTTATTCGATAAATCATGCGGTCTAGTGAATTGAAATTAATTACTCGGTGATTAGTTTAATTCATAAATAATTATTTCTTGGAAATATATTATTATAATTTTGTATTTTATAAAATTAATTAATTATATTAATTAATTAAGTATAAATACAAATTGATATAAAACGAAGTGTATTAGACGAGCGTGTAACACCCCAATTCACAACTGGGACATTACACGTCGTAGAACTCTCATGAGGTCTACCAGACTAACACATGACACACATTCTGTAATATCCGGATTTATTACAGTGTATTTCATCTGTATTCAACCATGTATTATTTCGGATTGGTGATTTTGATTATTGGAGTATGATATTTCGTGCATTGATATCATTATACATAAGTATAGAAACATGCAAAATTGCTCAAACAACCTAGTGATAGCGCACGCTAAGAATGTATCTTAACGCGCGCTATCGGGCCACTATTAGCGTACGCTACGAGTAGTAATGTGCGTGCGCTAAGGACTCAATTATTGGCAGGCGGTGGCTCGTGCGCCCGGGGACATGGGTCGGATAAGATTCCCGGGCGCACCCGGACAAAATCTGAAGTCAACCATTATTAGCGCACGCTAAGGGATACTTAGTAGCGTGCGCTAACTTATCAATAATGCAGAAATTATAAATGGGACAACAACCGCTTGAGCTTTCATTTCCTTCGTCTATACTTCATCTTTGTGAGTCCAGAGCAATAATCTACCTTCTAAACACTTAGAACATGTATGAGTGATCATAGAACGATTGAGTATCACTTGTGAAGTGATCCTTGAAGAGAAGTGACACCTTGGAGGGCACGTAACCAGCGAGTCGGATTACACCTTGTGGTTCATGATTTCGGCATATTAAGGTATGTTCAACCTATCACCGGTCTTAGATTCGGATTTACAATGGATATGATGATCATGTTAACGGGATATTGAATTTCATTAGTGAATTATTTCAACAACATCATGTTTAGAAGATTGGGATGTCTCTGATTAAGATATTATTGTTGGAATCTTGAAGTTGGAATCTAGTACTTCAAATGATGAGAGATATATTCGGAAGTTAACAATCCGTATGATTTATGTTATCTTTGTGATCATGATTTGGAAAATATGTTATAAGAACTTAAAGGGAGAATCATCTTAGGAAATATTCTTTCGTATAAGTCGGAATTGTTAGTTCACCTCAAGATGAAGTCTGAATATGTATAATGATAGTAGAATCTAATACATCAATGGAGATCACCAACTTTGCATGAGAATTGTAATCAAGATGGATTATGGTGTCATGATGATTATTCGTATATTTGCATCTTGAAGTTGATATAATACTGGAGATTATTCATAAGAGTAAGAACTTGGTATTCATGGAAGTAACATGAATTATCACGAAGGATTTCATTGTTTCGTTCACGGCAAGAGCAGTTCTTGCTCGTGATGCGCCATGCGAATAGCGCACGCTATGTTATGCGATTTAACGTGCGCTTCTCGAACACTAGTTAGCGTGCGCTACGTTTGGTGCGTAACGCACGCTAGACCATCGAGCGAGTCGATTGGTAGTCGGTGAAATCTTGACCATGCGTCGTTAGCGTGCGCTAGGCTTTGTTGTTTGCGTGCGCTATCGGGCGAGGCATGCGCCACGCTACACGAAGTACTTAGCGTGCGCTAAGCTCCTCGGGCGGTGCGGTTTATGAACTTTTGACCGTTAAGCGAATTGTTAAACATTCATACGGCGTGAGATAAACTCTATATCATTTCTTTTGTTAAGGTTTGGTCTCGTTACGTGATTGATTGAGGAGGACGATCTTGAGTGTTCATTTTCGTGGAAGTATTGTTATTGTCTTCAAATCGAGGCAAGTACCTTAATTGTTTTATGTATTGTTGTTATACATATTGTCGTGCATGTATGTCGTTATTGTGTGTCCACCTCGTGTTGGTCCGACGGGATCATCGGGGATCTATGCTAGCGTCTTGTTTGGATCATCGGACGGGTTTTCCACCACGGGTTGGTCCGACGGGATCATCGTGGGTTCTAGGCGATGAGCAGCTGGATCGATGGAATTACCATGTGTATGTATTGATATCATGTTGTGATTATCGATTGTGGATGTTATGTTTGAGTTTCTCGTAGGAGAAGACTCGTTGGTATTTTATCGTTTATGTTATTATTATTCACCGTGAGATATGAGTAATATGTTGTGGTACTTGTACTAGCATCGTTGTGCTAACCCCTTCGGGGTGAACATTTTGTTTGTGTTCGGGATCCGGGAGAGCGAGAAACAACCACTGGAATTGTATGATGACGGGGGTGCGAGTGATGTCCCGACCGGGTTTATTTATCTTTCGTTTATTCGTTATTTCAATAAGTACTCGAGTACGAAGTCGTTTGTGATGTTTTGAATTGGTGATGTAATATTGAGTTACATTGAACAAATTGTACTATTTACGTATTTGGTCGAATTGATGTCTTGAAATTCCGTTATTTCCATTAAATCGGTAACTTTTTATACTTGTTAAATTCTTGACCTTGTAAATCCTTATGTAAAGGATTTACGGTACTATAATATTCGAATATATTGGGGTGTTACGAATATGGTATCGGAGCTAAGATTATGGATATCTTGGCCGTTGGGTTAAAATAGGGTCATTTATGTCTTTTGGGATAACCGGCCGTGAATGACATCTTTGCACCGCCTACGTCTTCATGCGAGCAGTGGTTGTAAGTTCCTAAACTCTATCTCGTTCTTTGCATATTGTATCTCTTTATACTCGAATATTAGAACGATGTTGTTTCTGTATATTGAGTATTTATGCTTACGGTATGTTGAGAGGCGGACGTGGGCGTGGTCGCGGTCGTGGACGCGAGACGGAGAAATGCCGAAAGGGAAAGCGTCGCCTTCTAACCGGGCAGTCATAGCTCGGGCGAGCCGCGGAGTCTATTAATAATGAACCGAGATCTGCTGTGCAGAGATCCTTCGTCAAGTGGTGAACCGGATGACTCGGTTCGCCCAGTCGTGGACCGAATGCAAGTGGCGGTTGGGCTACGGCGAGGAGAGGGACGACAAGGGATCCCGGATATGGGAAATCGAGGTGGCCGGTGGCCGCAAGAAGTGGCGAAGATGCAACCACCCAAATTCGACGGTATTTACGAGACTCCCACAGGATCATTGGTTAAAGGAGTGGAGAAGATTTTTGCCGGAATTAAGCGCCTGACGATAGGAGAGCCTCTATCGCTCAATATTTTACGATAGGGAAGCGTCGAATGGTGGGAAGCCATCGGCTGTAGACCATGATGCCGATTGGACGAGTTTAGATTGATGATGGAAGCCCGATTGCCCTCGTCCTGTGAGGAAGCCAAAGTTCGGGAGTTTTCTCTGCCCGGCCTTACGATGTGCCCGTATCCCGGCGATCAAGGCGTTTAACCAAGGTGGCATTTGTTCGACATCGGTCGAGCAGATGCGAGAAATGATGATTCATTTCGATATGAGAATGAAACCGAGAAGTTCGAGGTACATGTCCGGATTGAATGTACCACACTCCAATACCAAGATAAGGCATTGGCATATGAGATCAAGGAAGCGGCCATGGAGAAATTTGCGGAAAACAAGAAGCGAAAGTCTGGTACTTTCACGAGCACAAAAGCAATGGCCCGGGCCGTAAGGCCCAGTCATCTTTTCACTCTTTTAAGAAACCTCCGCACCCGGCTAGGAGCGGAAAGAATTTGGGCGACATCAACTATTCGATGTTACCAGAAATGCTTTAAGCTGCGCCAGACGGGCACTATCGACAGAATTGCCCCCTTCCTGCCGTGACTTGTTTTGGCGTGGGCCAGAGAGGACATCGGGCGGTGTTTTGTGAAGAGGCTGCAAAGTCTTTTAGTGCCGTGCACCACGGCCCGATCGAGAAGGAGGCGGTATTCCACGAGGCGGCAAAGTGTTCGGATGCCTCGGAATTTTGGCCGCGGGCGAGCGAGGACAATGGGACCGAAAGGGACATCGAGTGCGGATCTGCTCCCCACGTGCATGCGAGATGAGGAGGACAGACGATCGGGATCTTCTTTGTCGCATCGAGTCTTGTCGAGATCCTTTCCCGGCCCGATTAGCGTTTTATTCGTCACAGAGCTACACATTCTTTCATATCTTTGTCTTGTGTAAATCGTTTGAATATTTCCGGTTTTCATGCTTGTGAACCTTATGTTGTTGGTTTACCGAGTGGAGAGAGGATTGTCGGAAATTTAGAAACTAGAAATTTCCCTGTATCATTTGGAGGCGAGTGGCTCTCAAATCGATCATGATAGAAATGCAAGGAGATGACCTAATACTCGGAGACGATTGGCTTAATCGATATGGAGCAATTGTGAACTACCGAAGGAGGAATATCTCGCTGATCGGCGACGATGGTTCCGAGATTCTGTTTGAGGATGGAAACCGGGAAGCTCGGGAAAGTTGATCAAGGCGATGAAAGCTGTCAAATTGTTGAAACAAGGGTATCTTAGATGCTGGTGCTACGCAATGAAGAAAGAAGAAGAAATTGTGGAACTTTCATCCATTCCTGTTGTGAGCGAATTTCCGGATGTGTTTCTGACGAGTTACGGACTACCTCCACGAAGGGATGTGGAATTTACTATTGAACCGGAACACAGGCGACACCAATTTCTAAGGCGCCGTATCGTATGGCACCTCTTGAGATGTCTGACGAAGAAGCGGTGGAGGATTCTTGGACAAGGGCTATATTCGACCAAGCGTTTCACCACAGGAGCGCCGATTCTTTTGTCGAAAGAAGGATGGATCGCTCATTGTGTATTGACTATCGAGAGTGAACAAGATGACGATTAAGAGCAGTGTATCCGTTGCCACGGATTGATGATCTATTTGACCGATTGCAAGGGCAACGGTATTTTCTAAAATTGATCGAGATCGGGATATCATCGACTAAGAATTAAGGAATCGATGTTCGAAATCCGCATTCGTAACTCGTTACGGGCATTATGAGTTTGTGGTGATGCCGTTTGGTCTCACTAACGCACTGCGATATTTATGCAATTGATGAACCGTGTGTTCATTGAATTTTGGATAAATTTGTGGTCGTGTTTATCGATGACATTCTTGTATTCTAAGAGTCGGAAGAACATGCACGGCATTTGCGGATTGTATTGGGACTTTTGAGGAAGCGAACAATTGTACGCCAAACTTTCTAAGTGTGAATTCGGCTAAAGGAAGTAATGTTCCTCGGCCATGTGGTGTCGGCTAAAGGAGTCAGTGGATCCTCGGAAGATCGAGGCAATATTGGATTGGAAGCCTCGAAGAACGTGAAAGAGGTCGAAGCTTCTTAGGACTTCTTGGATACTATCGTCGATTCGTGGAAGGGTTTTCTAAAATTTCCGCCCACTTACTCGACTCCTTGAGAAAACTCAAAAGTTTGAGTGGAATGAATTATGTCGATTAGCTTTGATGAATTGAAGAAGAGATTGGCGACGGCACGATTCTATCACTTCCACGAGGAACGAGGATTCATAGTTTCTGATGATGCTTGAACCAAGGACTTGGATGCGTGTTGATGCGAATAACAAGGTGATCGCTTATGCATCGCGACAAGCTGAAACCTTATGAAGTGAATTACCCGACACATGATTTGGAACTAGCGGCGGTGGTTTTGCCTTGAAGATTTGGAGGCATTATCATGCAGGACTCACTGTCAAATCTTTACGGATCATAAGAGCCTCAAGTACATATTGATCGAGAAAGAGTTGAATATGCGGCAAAGAAGATGGTTGGAAGGCGATTAAGGACTATGACTTGGAGATTTTATATCATCCGAGCAAAGCGAATGTAGTGGCCGATGCACTTAGCCGCAAGCTGTCTCTATTCGAGATCTTTGGAGACAACGACCTCCCAACTTAGCCTTGGCGAGAGATGATTCGTGAAGGGATTGAAGTGTGGTTCTGAGAGAGTCCAGGGGACAAGCGTGCGTGATGGAGATAACCGTCATTAGCCGAAGAAATCAAATCTAGGCAGGCGGATGACCCTCGATGATTCGGTTGCATGGCGAAGTGATCAAAGGAAAGGCCCCGGATTCATAATTCATGACGATGGAGTTTGAGATTTGGGACCGACTCTGCGTTCCGATGTTGATGTTAAAGCAGGACGATTATGAAGGAAGCTCATAGTTCGCCCTATTCTATCCACCCGGGCACCGATAAAATGTATAAGGACTTGAAGCGGAATTTACGGTGGGGCAACATGAAGAAAGACGTAGCGGACTATGTTTGAAATGCTTGACTTGTCGGCGAGTTAAGATCGAACATCAACGGCCTCTTTGGAATGTTGAAGCCGCTCCCGATCCACTGAATGGAAGTGGGAGGACATATCAATGGACTTCATCACTAATATGCCGAAAACCGGGACGGGAATGAACATGATTTGGGTGATAGTTGATCGTTTAACCAAATCGGCTCATTTTCTAGGCATTAAGGATACGTGGGGACCGAGAGAGGTTGGCACGAGTCTTTATCTCGAGAGATAGTTCGATTACATGAGTACGCCGAAGACCATTGTTTCGATCGAGACGGCCGTTTTGTGTCTCACTTTTGGAAGGCGATTCATAAGGCTTTGGGGACCGAATTGAACTTGATCTGACTTATCACCGCATGATCGATGGACAATGCGAGAGAACTATACAAACGGTGGAAGATATCTTTGGGGCACATGCCTTAGATTGGTCAACGATTGGGAAGTTCATCTACCATTGATTGAATTTACTTACAACAATAGTTGGCATGCTTCCATTAAGATGGCACCGTTTGAGGCATTATACGGAAGGAGATGCGAATCGCCCTTATGTTGGGACGATTCATCGGACTTGATCGGAGCAGAACCAGAGTTGATCGGCGGACTCGAGAAGATAGCCTTGATTCGTGAAAGGCTGTTGGCGCCAGTCGCGAAATCCTATGCGGACGTCGCCGCCGCCCATTGGAGTTGATCTGGAGATCACGTACTTTTGAAGGTTTCTCCTACCCGGGAATCTTTCGTTTGGTAGGAAAGGTAAGTGAGTCCGAGATATATCGGACCATTTGAGATCCTCGAGAGAGTTGGGGAGTTGGCCTCTGATTAGCATTACCGCCGTCATTGTACCATGTTCATAACGTGTTCCACGTATCCCGATTCGGAGATATATACGGATCCAGTCATATCATCGATTTGGCGAGATCGAAGTCGAGCGAGGATGGGACGTTTGAAGAAAGACCAATCAAGATACTCGAGAGTCGAGTTAAGCAGGAGGAACAAGTCAATCGTTTTGGTCAAAGTTCGGTGGTCACGTCATGGAGCGGAAGAAGCCACTTGGGAAACGGAAGGCGATATGAAGTTTAGATATCCCGACTTAAATTCAACTTGAGTTTCGGGACGAAACTCCTTTTTAGTAGGAGAGTATGTAATATCCGGATTTATTACAGTGTATTTCATCTGTATTCAACCATGTATTATTTCGGATTGGTGATTTTGATTATTGGAGTATGATATTTCGTGCATTGATATCATTATACATAAGTATAGAAACATGCAAAATTGCTCAAACAACCTAGTGATAGCGCACGCTAAGAATGTATCTTAACGCGCGCTATCGGGCCACTATTAGCGTACGCTACACGGTAGTAATGCGTGCGCTAAGGACTCAATTATTGGCGAGGCGGTGGCTCGTGCGCCAGCGGGACATGGGTCCGGATAAGATTCCCGCTGACGCACCCGGACAAAATCTGAAGTCAACCATTATTAGCGCACGCTAAGGGATACTTAGTAGCGTGCGCTAACTTATCAATAATGCAGAAATTATATATGGGACAGCAACCGCTTGAGCTTTCATTTCCTTCGTCTATACTTCATCTTTGTGAGTCCAGAGAGCAATAATCTACCTTCTAAACACTTAGAACATGTATGAGTGATCATAGAACGATTGAGTATCACTTGTGAAGTGATCCTTGAAGAGAAGTGACACCTTGGAGGGGCACGTAACCAACCGGAGTCGGATTACACCTTGTGGTTCAGTGATTTCGGCATATTAAGGTATGTTCAACCTATCACCAGTCTTAGATTCGGATTTACAATGGATATGATGATCATGTTAACAGGATATTGAATTTCATTAGTGAATTATTTCAACAACATCATGTTTAGAAGATTGGGATGTCTACAATTAAGATATTATTGTTGGAACCTTGAAGTTGGAATCCTAGTACTTCAAATGATGAGAGATATATTCGGAAGTTAACAATCCGTATGATTTATGTTATCTTTGTGATCATGATTTGGAAAATATGTTATAAGAACTTAAAGGGAGAATCATCTTAGGAAATATTCTTTCGTATAAGTCGGAATTGTTAGTTCACCTCAAGATGAAGTCGAATATGTATAATGATAGTAGAATCTAATACATCAACCGGAGATCACCAACTTTGCATGAGAATTGTAATCAAGATGGATTATGGTGTCATGATGATTATTCGTATATTTGCATCTTGAAGTTGATATAATCTTGGAGATTATTCATAAGAGTAAGAACTTGGTATTCATGGAAGTAACATGAATTATCACGAAGGATTTCATTGTTTCGTTCACGGCAGAAGCAGTTCTTGCTCGGCGATGGCGCCATGCGAATAGCGCACGCTATGTTATGCGGTTTAACGTGCGCTATCGAACACTAGTTAGCGTGCGCTACGTTTGGTACGTAACGTCGCTAGACCATCGACGAAGTCGATTGGTAGTCGGTGAAATCGACCATGCGTCGTTAGCGTGCGCTAGGCTTTGTTGTTTGCGTGCGCTATCGGGCGGGCATGCGCCACGCTACGAAGTACTTAGCGTGCGCTTAGCTCCTCGGGCGGTGCGGTTTATGAACTTTTGACCGTTAAGCGGGTGTTAAACATTCATACGACGTGAGATAAACTCTATATCATTTATTTTGTTAAGGTTTGGTCGTTACGTGATTGATTGAGGAGGACGATCTTCGAGTGTTCATTTTCGTGGAAGTATTGTTATTGTCTTCAAATCGAGGCAAGTACCTTAATTGTTTTATGTATTGTTGTTATACATATTGTCGTGCATGTATGTCGTTATTGTGTGTCCACCTCGTGTTGGTCCGCGGGATCATCGGGGATCTATGCTAGCGTCTTACTGGATCATCGGACGGGTTTTCCACCACGGGTTGGTCGCGGGATCATCGTGGGTTCTAGCGGTGAGCATTTGGATCGATGGAATTACCATGTGTATGTATTGATATCATGTTGTGATTATCGATTGTGGATGTTATGTTTGAGTTTCGTAGGAAGACTCGTTGGTATTTTGTCGCGTTTATGTTATTATTATTCACCGTGAGATATGAGTAATATGTTGTGGTACTTGTACTAGCATCGTTGTGCTAACCCCTTCGGGGGTGAACATTTTGTTTGTGTTCGGGATCCGGGAGAGCAGGAAACAACCACTGGAATTGTATGATGACGGGGGTGCAGAGTGATGTCCCGACCGGGTTTATTTATCTTTCGTTTATTCGTTATTTCAATAAGTACTCGAGTACGAAGTCGTTTGTGATGTTTTGAATTGGTGATGTAATATTGAGTTCTGTTGAACAAATTGTACTATTTCTGTATTTGGTCAGAATTGATGTACTGAAATTCCGTTATTTCCATTCGTCAGTAACTTTTTATACTTGTTAAATTCTTCAGCCTTGTAAATCCTTATGTAAAGGATTTACGGCGCTGTAATATTCCCGAATATATTGGGGGTGTTACACATTCCGTACTTGAAATCCCAAAGACACAATCATCAATGTAAAATGGGGCTGTGGCCTCGGCCAAAACGTTTTAATAAATGTACGTGAAAATATAAGTCAATACCATATCATTGCCCACGTAGGCGACTTTAACCGATTTAATGAAAATTAGTCAAATTCCGATAACTCAAACAGTATAAATGACCATACATAAATAAAGACTCGATCCTCATAATCATGCCAATCCATCCTTTGCGTTCATATCTCGTGCCTCCTCCTCACCTCTTTCGGTACCTGAAATGCATAAGACGTATTTCCCCCATTTAAGGGGTTAGCATTCGAATAGCTAGTGCAAGTACACAATTACACTACATTATATACACATACGATTTTACACAATCATCTCAATCAGAAACCATTTGCCATAAATATTCCGGAATACTACATTGGCAATCAAATCAGTTATCAATTCATCACAATATCACAAAATCACAACTGGTATCCCGTGGCCGTACCCCTTAGTATTGACCCCCAGACATCCCGTCGAATGCTCCGGGTGGGATACCACTTCCGCGGCCGTACCCCTTAGTATCGACCCCTAGACATCCCGTCGAACGCTCCGAGTGGAAGTTCCACCACACACGCACCCAAGTCCACTTCCGTGGCCGTACCCCTTAGTACCCCAGACATCTCGTCAAATGCTCCGGGTGGAAGGAACAGAACTCACGCACCAAAAACCACAATTTATCATTCATTTCGAAAACGTAACATACATAACGGAATGTAATACATGTACTTGCCATGGTTAACACGACGTGAAGGAAAACGGTGATCGGAAAGGTTTTTGGCCCGAATAATCTTCACAAATCCGAACCTAGCACAATAACGATATACAACCAATCTCAATACTACGAAAACGTAGGTATTCATCCTAATTCTACCCGTTGGAACAATTCATCGAACAACACAAGGTCATAACCGGTTCCCCTCTATCAACGGAGAAAAATATCGAATTCAATCCGCAAAAATTCGCGAGAGAAGTAAGGGATAGTGATTATACTATCGAAATCTAACAATCGTGAGACGCAAATCGGACTAGAAGGGTGAAAACCGAAACAAAACCCCAAAATCCCCAAAAGCTAGGGTTCTAACGAAAAATACCTCGATTCGGGCGGAGAAGGATGATTGTGATGATGATTAACCTCCATTAGGACACAATATTTGATTTACGGAGGAACTCTACGGATTGCCCTGCTCGAATCGCCCCAAAATCGCTTGAAGAACTCCCGTCGCGAGTAAAGGAAGGAAGAAGAAACGAAATAATGCATCTGAGGTCAACTTAGAATGTAAGCCCTGACAGTGCGTTACGTACGTTAACACAAATTGTTAACGTACGTTACGACGTTTACGTATGTAACGTCTCACCCGTTATCGTACGTAACCGAACTGTCTGTACTATCTGATGAAGTCCATAATGTACGTTACTAGGAGGGCATAACGTACGTTATGCAGGTGCCAATAGCGCACGTTAAGAAGCATGCATAACGTGCGTTATGCATGCAGCAGTCCCACGGTGCTGAACTCCGTTTCCTGTACAGACGATATAATGACGGAACACAACACAAGGACAGAACCAGAAGTGTAAACACGAGGTATCCGTAACAACGAAGATAAGTGCTGAAAGAAAATACACTTCCGACTATCGGACAATCCGAAATACAACAAGCAAGATAAAATTCCTTAAACTTATAGGAAATTACAAAATGGCCCAAACATCCAAAAAGTCATGATACGACGTCGGATTAACAATCTGAAACTCACAACATGAGCAACTCATCCATATGAACTCATGGAAACAGAGAAATAATGAAATCGAATGAGTTTTACGAGAATCGAACGTACATGCGACAAGATATAATTCAAGATGAAAATACGTAAAAACATACTCGAAACTCGTCCAAACGGAAAAATCCCAAGAACAAAATAGATTCAGAATTCCAAAATAGTAACAAGAGAGTCGTCCGAAATGAACATACACCAAAAATAGAAATTACCAAAAATAGAAAGTACGAATATTACATTCTCTCCCCCTAAAAATAAGTTTCGTCACGAAACTTACAACGCAAATAACTCGGGGTATCTCGACTTCATACTCTCTTATGTCTCCCACGTGGCTTCCTCGGATCCATGCCTCGACCATTAAACCTTAACCAAAGGAATGGTTTTGTGCCTAAGTTGCTTCACCCGACACTCTAAAAGCTGAATCGGACTCTCCTCGATGGTAATGTCGGGTACCAACTCAATCTCTCCAAAATCAATAATATGGCTAAGGTCCGGTACGTACTTCCTAAGCTGGGAAACATGAAATATGTTATGCACGTGACTCAAGGACGGCGGCAAGCCTAACCGATATGCAAGCTCTCCAAATCTCTCTAAAATCTCGAACGGTCCAATATATCTCGGACTAAGTTTACCTTTCCGGCCGAAGCGGTAAACTCCCCGTGTCGGCGACACCTTAAGCAAGACATGGTCCCCCACCTCAAACTCCAACGGCCGGCGACGTGTGTCGGCATAAGACTTCTGTCGACTCTGGGCCGTTAACAACCTATCACGAATCAAGGCAATTTTCTCTCTCATCTCAACTACCATATTGGGCTCGGTACCAATCAGATCGGACGCATCATCCCAACACAACGGCGATTTGCACCTCCTCCCATGCAATGCCTCAAATGGTGCCATTTTGATCGAGGCAAGCCAACTATTGTTGTATGTGAACTCGATCAATGACTGGTGTGACTCCCAATCATTCTTCCAGTCTAAAGCACAGGCTCTCAACATATCCTCTAGCGTCTGTATCGTCCGCTCTAACTGTCCGTCTGTTTGAGGGTGGTAAGATGTACTGAGTCTCAACTCAGTCCCCAAAGATCGATGAACAGCCTGCCAAAAATGTGATACAAACCGGCCATCTTGATCCAAAACAATACTCCTAGGAGTCCCATGCAACCTCACAATCTCTGCAATAAACACTCGTGCCAGCCTCTCCGGCCCCCAAGTGTCCTTAATACCCAGGAAATGAGCTGATTTGGTTAGTCGATCGACAATAACCCAAATCATGTTCATTCCAGTCCGAGTCCTAGGCATCCCGGTAATGAAATCCATAGAGATGTCTTCCCACTTCCATTCCGGAATGGGAAGTGGTCGTAGCAACCCCGCGGGCCGCTGATGCTCAATCTTAACCTGCTGACAGGTCAAACACTTCGCCACAAACTCGCTAACGTCTGTCTTCAAATTGCTCCACCAGTAGTTACTCCTCACATCTTTGTACATTTTGCTCGTACCAGGATGTATGGAGTAAGGCGTGGTATGAGCGTCACTCAAGATTTTCTGTCTCAACTCAATATCACTCGGTACACATAATCTGTCGTGAAATCTCAAAACTCCATCATCCTGAACCACAAATCCAGGGGATTTCCCCTTCCTCACATCCTCCCTCAACTGGACCAAAAACGGATCATCATACTGTTTCGCCTTGATATCATCAGTCAAGGACGAAGTGATCTCCAACGCATAACTGACCCTAATCTCTAACGCCATCAGCTTCCGGCTCAACGCACCAGCCACTACGTTAGCCTTACCCGGATGATAAACTATCTCGAGGTCGTAATCTTTAATTAGCTCCAACCACCTACGCTGTCTCATATTCAACTCTTTCTGACTGAAGATATACTTCAAACTCTTGTGATCCGTGAAAATCTTACACGACGACCCATAGAGATAATGCCTCCAGATCTTTAAGGCGAAAACGACCGCAGCTAACTCCAAATCGTGCATGGGGTAATTTACCTCATAAGGTTTCAACTGGCGGGACGCATAAGCAATAACCCTATCTCTCTGCATCAAAACACATCCGAGCCTGAGGCCCGAGGCATCACTATACACCACGAAATCCCCGTTCCCCTGAGGCAATGCTAAAATGGATGCGGTAGTCAATCGTCTCTTCAACTCGTCAAAACTATCCTGTCTGTCTGTGGTACACTCGAACTTCTGAGTTTTCTGGAGTAAATGAGTGAGCGGTCTAGCGATCTTAGAAAATCCCTCAACGAATCTACGATAATAGCCTGCAAGTCCCCAAAAACTCCTCACTTCCTTCACATTCTTGGGTGATTCCCATGCCATCACCGCCTCTATCTTCTGTGGAACTACCCGAACTCCCTCCGTTGAAATCACGTGCCCAAGGAACATCACTTCCTTGAGCCAAAACTTACACTTAGAGAACTTCGCTCACAACGGCTCAGTTCTCAAAGTGTCCAACATAATCCGGAGATGTAAAGCATGCTCCTCTCGACTCCGGGAATACATAAGGATGTCGTCGATAAAGACGACTACGAATTTGTCCAGATACTTAATAAAAACTTTGTTCATTAACTGCATGAACACTGCTGGGGCATTGGTTAGCCCGAAAGGCATAACCACAAACTCGTAATGGCCATATCTTGTCCAAAAGGCAGATTTCGGTATATCGCTGTCCCGAATCCTCAACTGGTAGTAACCCGATCGTAAATCAATCTTCGAAAGGATTGTCGCTCCCTGAAGCTGATCAAACAAGTCGTCGATCCTGGGCAAAGGGTACTTGTTTTTTATGGTCAACTTGTTTAATTATCGGTAGTCGATGAATAAACGAAGCGATCCATCCTTCTTCTTAACAAAAAGTATGGGCGCACCCCAAGGCGATGCGCTCGGTCGAATATACCCTTTATCTAACAATTCCCCCAACTGTTTCTTCAATTCTAACATCTCCGACGGTGCCATACAGTATGGCACTCTAGAAACGGGATCCGCATTCAGCTCAAGATCAATAGGAAACTCAACCTCTCGCTGTGGTGGTAATCCCGGCAAGTCAAGTGGAAATATGTCGGGGTACTCACTAACAACTGGAATCGACGACATGTCGACTCCACCATCCTCCGCCTGCAGAGCGTAACACCAATAGCCGACACAACCCTGATTCAGAAGTTTCATCGCCTTCAAGGCGCTAATCACACTTCCCGATCTACCCGGTTTACAACCGACAAGAGTATGCTCGGTGCCGTCCTCAACCACTATAGAGATGGTGCGAGTCCGATAATTCATGATAGCGCCATGCCGATCCAACCAATCGTCCTCGAGGATCAAATCCTCACCCTTAAGATCTATAACAATGAGGTTCGAGGGCCAATCTCGGCTCCCGATCCTCATTGGGTAATTCCTAAATTTCCGGTCCCCAACCATACGATCCCCGCTAGGCGTACCCACTACGAACGGTTCGCACTCATACAAGCAGTCAATACCAATACGACACACACAATCCGAAGCAATAAAAGAATGAGTAGCACCCGAATCGAAAAGCACCGAAACTGGACGAGAAAGGATCTGAGTGGTACTTGACGCCACTGGAACGTCTGCCTCCTCCGTGCGCCTCATCTGATATAACCTAGGATGGACTGAGCCCGAAATAGATGCAACTCGGCGGTCCGGCTGACCCCGACCCCTACCACGGCCCCAAATCTGAGAACTTGAGTGGCTGGAGTCTTCTGATCGACGCTAAGATCCTTCTGAATGGTGGTGGAATATGGAACTCTGGCGGCTCTGGCAGTCCTCTCGCAATGAGCGGCCCTGTGCCCGGTCTGTCCACAAGTAAAGCAAGTAACGGGAGGGAATGGACAATCCTTCATCAAATGCTTATATTGGTTGCAGTTAAAACAAACCCTGCCACTAGAAGCAACAGACTGGACTGAATGATTACCCTGAGATCCTCCAGTCTGATGAAACGGCCTCTTCCCAGGTGTAGGGGCAGACTGAGCTCTTGAAAATCGACCACTCTTGCCGGCTGAAAAACTGCCAGCTGCTTTCTGTTTCTTGGCCTCGGAACCCAACTCTGATTCCGGTGCAGCCACGTCAATCGCCAGGGCACGATCATGGTATTCCTTCAAGGTGGCACACATGAGCGGTGCCATACTCTGCTTGATATGCGGTTTCATGCGCATATTGAAATAACGGATTTTATCGGCCTCAGTCCTCACTTGATCTTTCACGAACCCCAACTGCTGATTATAAGTGATGATGGCCTGAGAAATCGGCACATCCTGAGGTGTAGCATTAAAGAATTCCACAATCCTGCACTCCTTGACTGGCGGTGGACAATATTCTGCTTCCATATCAGCCTTAAATTCCTCCCAAGTGGCCCGACGGTCTCTGGGCGCCACAGCCTCCCACCATTCCGCAGCTTTCTTATCCAGGAGGTACTGAGCAATATGTACCCTCCTGTCATCGGGACAAGCCACGGCGTCAAAAGTCCTGCTCAACTGAAAGAGCCAATTCTCCCAACCGAGGGAGTCAGAAGAACCAGTGAAATGGGGGGTGCATCTTAGTTACTTTATGAAGCCATTTACTAGCTTCATCCTCTGGAGTCGGGGGCGGATTCTGGTGTCCACCCTGAGCTATCTGAGCTAGCTGGGATACCAACTGCTGAAGTACGGCAGTAGCCTCGGCATCAGCGTTATTACCCGACGACACTGAATGAGAAGCCAAATCCGCAGAGGACTGAGAATGTGAGCCTTTCTTGATATTAGCACCACGACCACGGCCTCGGCCGCGCCCCCTAGATGGTCTACCACGACCTCTCAACATACTGAAGAAAATATGAAAAGAACAAGATCAGAAAGATTCAAAATTTACAAGGCTCGTATCACAATTCACAATTTCCAAACAACACAAGTTATAAATTTTAGGAATATAAGAGTTCAAGGAGACTTACAGCCACGGGTCGCACAAAAAGACGGTAGCACGATGATATTAGGCTCAATGACTGACTCTAACGACATAACTGACAGACCCAAAATTAACCGACAACCTAGGCATTCAAAACCTAAGGCTCCGATACCATAAATGTAACACTCCAATTCACAACTGGGACATTACACGCCGTAGAACTTTCATGAGGTCTACCAGGCTAACACATGACACACATTCCGTACTTGAAATCCCAAAGACACAATCATCAATGTAAAATGGGGCCGTGGCCACGGCCAAAATGTTTTAATAAATGTACGTGAAAATATAAGTCAATACCATATCATTGCCCACGCAGGGAACTTTAATCGAGTTTAATGAAAACCAGTCAAATTCCGATAACTCAAACAGTATAAATGACCATACATAAATAAAGACTCAAGCCTCATAATCATGCCAGTCCATCCTTTGCGTGCATATCCCGTGCCTCCTCCTCACCTCTTCCGGTACCTGAAATGTATAAGACGCATTTCCCCCATTTAAGGGGTTAACATTCGAATAGCTAGTGCAAGTACACAATTACACTACATTATATACACATACGATTTTACACAATCATCTCAATCAGAAATCATTTGCCATAAATATTCCGTAATACTACATTGGCAATCAAATCAATTATCAATTCATCACGATATCACAAAATCACAACTGGTATCCTGTGGCCGTACTCCTTAGTATCGACCCCCAGACATCCCGTCGAACGCTCCGAGTGGGATACCACTTCCACGGCCGTACCCCTTAGTATCGACCCCAGACATCCCGTCGAATGCTCCGGGTGAAAGTTCAACCACACACGCACCAAGTCTACTTCCGCGGCTGTACCCCTTAGTATCGACCCCCAGACATCCCGCCGAATGCTCCGGGTGGAAGGAACACAACTCACGCACCCAAAAACCACAATTTATCATTCATTTCGAAAACGTAACATACATAACGGAATGTAATACATGTACTTGCCTTGGTTAACACGACGTGAAGGAAAATGGTGATCGGAATGGTTTTTGGCCCGAATAATCTTCACAAATCCGATCCTAGCACAATAATGATATACAACCAATCTCAATACTACGAAAACGTAGGAATTCATCCTAATTCTAACCGTTGGAACAATTAATCGGACAACACAAGGTCATAACCGGTTCCCTCTATCAACGGAGAAAAATATCGAATTCAATCCGCAAAAATTCGCGAGAGAAGTAAGGGATAGTGATTATACTATCGAAATCTAACAATCGTGAGACGCAAATCAGACTAGAAGGGTGAAAACCGAAACAAAACCCCAAAATACCCAAAAGCTAGAGTTCTAACGAAAAATACCTCGATTCGGGCAGAGAAGGATGATTGTGATGATGGTTAACCTCTCTTGGAACACAATATTCGATTTGCGGAGGAACTCTACGGATTGTCCTGCTCGAATCTCCCCAAAATCACTTGAAGAACTCCCGTCGCGAGTAAAGGAAGGAAGAAGAAACGAAATAACGCATCTGAGGTCAACTTAGAATTTAAGCCCTGACAGTGCGTTACGTACGTTAACACAAATTGTTAACGTACGTTACGATGTTTACGTACGTAACGTCTCACCAGTTAACGTACGTAACTGAACCGTCTGTACTATCTGATGAAGGCCATAATGTACGTTACCAGGAGGGCATAACGTACGTTACCAGGAGGGCATAACGTACGTTATGCAGGTGCCGATAGCGCACGTTAAGAAGCATGCATAACGTGCGTTATGCAGGCAGCAGTCCCACACTACTGAACGTCGTTTTCTGTATAGACGATACAACGACGGAACGCAACACAAGGACAGAACCAGAAGTGTAAACACGAGGTATCCGTAACAACGAAGCTAAGTGCTGAAAGAAAACACACTTCCGACTATCGGACAATCCGAAATACAACAAGCAAGATAAAATTCCTTAAACTTCTAGAAAATTACAAAATGGCCCAAACATCCAAAAAGTCACGATACGATGTCGGATTAACAATCCGAAACTCACAACATGAGAAAGTCATCCATACGAACTCATGGAAATAGAGAAATAATGAAATCGAATGAGTTTTACGAGAATCGAACGTACATGCGACAAGATATAATTCAAGATGAAAATACGTAAAAACATCCTCGAAACTCGTCCAAACGGAAAAACCCCAAGAACAAAATAGATTCAGAATTCCAAAATAGTAACAAGCGAGTCGTCCGAAATGAACATACACCAAAAATAGAAATTACCAAAAATAAAAAGTACGGATATTACAGCACGAACGTCCTGTACACGAACCGAATGGCTCGGCCCGTTTTCTCACCTAAAACTAAGTGGATCCCCCTCACTTTCTGCTCACCTTCTATGGTATTTCCTAATATGTGAGGTGTATTTTCTTATATAGCAAAGTATGAAGATTTGTAATGAGATTCCATATCTCATAACTTATCTCATTTTTTGTTATATAATAAAAGTAAGTCTTTCATTTTGTGGGTTAGACTTGAGTAAGCAAAAAACACACACAAAAGGTGTGCTCCAGCCGTGAACATCATGTGAAGAGGGAGAAGAAATTTTTCTTCAAGTCTTGTTCATCTTTGAGACAAAGAAAAAGAAGAAGAGAAGAGAAGAAAAATACTATATCAATTCCTAGCCGTGTTCTTTGAGAACGGATTGATATATTATTTTTCCAATCAATATCCGACGCGTGATAACGTAGAGACACTTGGCTTCTTCGGTTTTGATCATTCATCAAGCTATAATGAATTGGATTCATGTTCGTGTTGGTGCGGGAAATGATAAAAGCTTGGCTTGGGAATTTTTCTTCAAGAAGATATTATCAAAGGTCTACGAGGGTATGATCTCTTAATTTTATCTTCGTCTTTTTATATTCATTTATACGATACCTGATCGATCCGTTTTTGGGGTTTGGTTTTATCCGGTTGGACTGGTTTATTTTCCGCTGCGTATCTCGTTTTGTTCACCGAATCCTAACAGTGGTATCAGAGCGAGGTCTTGCGATTGTATATACGATTTTTTGCATTTGGAATGCTTGGTTATTTTTTATGATTTAGAATCACAATTATTTTAATTGTTAATGTTTAATTGTTCATCTAAAAATTATTTTTCATGATTTTATGTTACAATATAAATCTAATTTTCTTTTGAAAAACTGATTTAATTGTGTAATATAAAAATTAGAAAAATATTATTTTTGGATTCGGGACAAAAAAGACGAGCCGGATCGGTAAATTAATTTCCCACAAATTAAACTAGATTTAATTTGACTAAAATATAATTATGGTAATTTTATTTTTAAGGGAATTAATTTAATTTTGTCCAGAACAAATCAAAATTAATAGTTACGTGAAATAATTGGATTAATTCTAATTGTTGGATTAATTTTTGTTGATTAGATCAATATTTAGATTAATCATTTTTACCATTTATTTAATGTGATTGTTGCATTAATTTTGAACGGTGATGTAGTCCATGGACCTAGTTTTGAATAGTTTATTTTATTCGATTGGGTTCTAAAGGCCGTTTTGAGCCTATTTATTTTACTAGAAAATTTGCATAGGATGCAATTTTTCAAATGTAAAATTTATATGTGATGACGAAGACTGGAGGAAGATCCGCTCGAGAAGACGAAGATTCAAGACCAATGACGTATAATTAGATTACGATGTTTTTGTTCCAGGAACGGTCCATGAACTGCATGTTGTTAGTTTTAGGTTGTGTATGTTTTCATATTGTATGACAAACAAACCGACAAACCGCGCTTATAAACGGATTAATGTGCAAAGTGTAACATATAATCGCGTTAATCGCGTTAATACTCCCACTTATAAACACTAAATTATAAAGGTTACGAGGTTTCCTACCCTCCGTCAAACTCATGGAAAATTGAAATCTAAACCAGAATATTATTCTTCCGAGTATGCCAGGGTAATATTTTTGGGGAAGGTTGATAAATTCCTAGAGTGCATTAGATGCCTTTGGTTGTGACAAATCAAACCCCTAGAAACCATATGAGTTACCGGGTGAGATTCAATTGTCAGACTAATAGGAGTTGACGGTTTAAACTTAGATAGTTCAGCGAGCCATAGAAACCGAATGGGTTGTGGGCAAGTGAACTAGGGGTAAAAGAAGCTGAATCGTCCATTAGATGGGTTGGTGTTAGACACCACTTTATAAAGAATGATAGAATAGACACCGTATGGGTTGCCCTCTATTAAACTTTGTAAAGAACTCGATCATTACTATGAAATCAATCGTGACTTCCAGATTTCACATGGGAGTGTGCAAATGCCGATAAAATAGTGGGAGCAGAGTTATGAATAAAGAAAGTCCTTAAATTCATTACTCGGATCATAATTAACTAATCACTAATGAATCTTAACTTATTCTCTGCAGTTAACAAAATCTCTCAAAATGACAATGAACCCACTCGCTATACTGCTTGAAAAGAACGTCTGGTAGTGCACTATGTGGGTAGCCGGAACTTGATTGTCCTCACTATGGAAATGCTGGGATACATCTTGGAGGCGGACATCCCAGCGGCTCCTGCAAGGACCCGAGCCAATCAGGAAGATGTCGATGCCCATGACAAATGGGTAAAAGACGACGTAAGAGTGCGCGGCTACATGTTAGGCTCAATGACTAATGAGCTTCAATGTGCCTATGAAAATATGACGTCTTCGAGATCCATCTTAGCGCACCTGGCAGAGATCTATGGAGAGCATAGTCGAACTGCTAGATATAAGATATAAAGCAATTATTCGGCACTAGGATGAAGGAAAGAGAGAGGGTTGGGGACCATTTCCTCAAGATGATCTCGATGATTGAGAGATTAGAAGCTCTTGATCTTCAGATGCATGCATCTCTACAAACTTACCTTATCCTGCAGTCACTTCCTGACTCCTTTTCGCAATTTGTCATAAACTTCAACTGCAATGAGATTGTATGAAACTTAGCTGGGCTAATGAACAAACTTATGAATGTCCAGTCTCAGATGAAGGCAAAGGGAAAGGAAGCTGCACTTGTGATTTTTTATGGGACTTGGAAGTCCAAGAATAAGAGGAAAAAGAACAAAAAGCAGTTAGGTCCAGTAGTCAAGATTGATAAAAAAGGGTAAAGCCCCAATGGTTCAAAAGTGCAAGGGGCCAAAGCCTTAGCTGTGGTGAGCTAGGTCACTGGAAAAGGTACTGTCCAAAGCTTGACCGTAATGCACCTTTAGGTACGTAACTACTGATTTAAAAACAAATTTTTCTGAAACTGTATATTCTACTTCTTGGATACTTGATTCTGGTGCGAGTTCTCACATTTGTACAATGAATCAGGATCTAGAACGAAGTAGGAATATGGATTCAAGGGAGGTGATGGTCACCGTCGGAAGTGGACATAGTGTCGAGGCTTCTGATGTTGGATCCCTTATGTTGGATTTAGAATATGGTTTTATTCTTACTTTAGATGATGTACTTGTTGGCATAAGAATATTGTATCAATTCCCGGTCATGGACCGAAAGGGATTTCACTTCTTTATTGGAGATGGGTCCTGTCGTATATATTTCAGCAATAAATTAGTTGGTACTGCTACATTGTTAAATGGTTTATACCATTTGAATCTAAAGAATAAAACAACGGTGAACACTATAACTAGGAAGCTTGGTAGGGGTGAAACACACCAAGCACTTAAGTAGCATCTTAGACTTGGTCATATTGGTCATACCAAGGTTCACAAAATGGAGAAAGATGGACTTATAGGTCCATTGGGATCGGATCCTATCCAACTTGTGAATATTTATAACGTCCCAAATTAAGCCTGATGCCACAGTGCCGTAAATCCCATGTGGGACCCACAAGGCGAGTTTTAAAGGAGGTTTTAAAAAAATAATTTATTCAACAAGTAGTTTGCGGAAGTGTTCAAATGAAAGCGTTCATACAACCGAAATATAAAAGGTAACAATGTCTGTTCATACGGTTATTACACAACGTGGATTATTCAAATTTAGTTTAAGAAATAACAAGTCTTCTTCCCAACACTGCTCAGGCCTGACCGGAACCTTCGGGAATGTCCTGCACATATTCAACAAATTTTCCTGACGCGACGTATCCTTTCAGTCAACCCAGGTCAGACATTTCGAACAAATTTCAATGATAGAATCAGATGAATTCAGAAACAATGTTATCACCGAATATACAATTTAACGTCATTCCTTTTATCAGCATATAAACTTCCAAGGTCGCAACCAAGGGCCACAGAAGTATCTACACAGGAATACTCCGGATGTGGGTACCATTCAGGTTTTATCCCTCAACACAGTTCCGCAAGATATATCAACATATAAACTCCCAAGGCCGCAGCCAAGGGTCACGAAAGTATCTACACAGAAATACTCCGGACAAGATAGATAAGACGAGCACCTTACCATAGACAGTAACACATGCAATATTCTGAAATATTAATACGTAAGGTTCGAGCAAGATTTACTTGCCTCAAATACAACGAGAGTTACTTCCTTGATAACACAATGGGTCGAATGACCACACCCGAAAGCCCAACCTATTACATGTTCGTCGATTAACATCTTGTAGTAATAATGGTGATTAATGACAATCCTCCCCGTCCCGTAAGGATCCCAAACTTGATTGTTCATGTTGCCAAAATTAGAATTCTCTATTTGTGATCATAATGCATATTACTAGTTTCCTCGGTTCGCCATTTTACAATTTATCATCTCGTTGATTAATGTTCTAATACAACATCTCTACGTCGTGATTATGGCTCAAGGCCATCGTAATTACATCACTAATTTTAGTTTAAATTACTAGAATGGAACGATTAAGCACTAATTCCCGAACTTAACATGTTTGATTACTTATCCGATTTGATAGTCGTTAATTAGTTCATCAAGGGATTATTAACATTTTTAAGATATGGTAATTGGATTATAATTGGAATCTACAACAAGATGATTCTAAGGTGTTGGTGATTAACAATTCGGTTATGAGTTCCCATTTAATTACGAGTACTACCATCACTCATTCTAATTACTTAACAAGATAGGCATCGATTAATAATTGTGATAGTTTTCACCATTCCGATCATTCCCGAAAGTGCTAAACTACCCAAAGCATCCGAAATTTAGTATAGCTCGTATAACAACACTGAAATGAGTTCAAGATTCGATAACAAAAGAGGATGAAGAACGATGAAGGACGATGAAGAACGAAAGGGTAGCACCTTCAAAACCTCCTCCGGAGCTTGATCAACTCACTGCAACAGGATAACACTTGATTAGGGAGGCTAAGAACCGACTTAGAGAGGGTGGAGGATAGTATGAAGAGCAAAGAGTGAGTTTTGGGTCGGAAGAAATGAAAGGGAGGGTGTCCTTATATAAATTCGGAATGGCTTTGCACACGTTAGGCTTGAAGCTTTACGTACGTAAGCCATGTTATGTACGTTATCATGGAGAGCTTAACGTACGTAAAGAAAAACTCATAACTTACTGGACTAATTTACACACATCGTTACGTACGTAAGGAAACTCGGCTAACATACGTAACACCGCCGAAAGTTGGTCTGACAATGCACCATCCGGTGAAGATTTCCTATCCGAACACCAAAGACCGCGTTACGTACGTAAGGCATAACCTTTAGCGTACGTAATGTCACATACTTAGCGTACGTAATACATAGTTTTTAACGTACGTAAGGTTCAGTTTATTTACAAGTTATTATCACATTGATTCCTTATAACGCGACTCCCTCTCAATATCGTCGAGTAATCTCTCGGGGAACAAGACGTTGGCCACCATCATATTCGCACCGATAATTGCCCAACGATATCGAGGTATGTCACCTACAAATCATAAATCATCATACAATCAGAATACAAGAATAATAGGCGCAGACAAGCATTATTCATGTTTATACAGTACGAACATATCATCTAAAATACGTTTATCGTGACGGAGTATATTTATTTATTAAATAGATGAAATAGAAATGATCGCACAACATGAAATAACATGTAATACTGGTGGTATTACACACTATTCCCCTTAAAAATAGTTTCGTCCCGAAACTAATAAAATAACTCAGGATGATTTTCCCTCATGATCCACTCTGTCTCCCAAGTCGCTTCTTCTATGCCATGGTGCGACCATTGAACTTTTACAAGAGGTATGGCCTTATTCCTTAGTGTCTTTACGCGTCGATCCAAAATCGCGGTTGGGACTTCTCTAAAGGTAGCATCATTAGAAATCTCCACCTCCTCGAAATTAATCTTGTGGCTTGGGTCGTACACGTACTTCCTCAGCTGGGAAACGTGGAAGACGTTATGCACTCCATCTAATGAAGGTGGCAGTGTGAGTCGATAAGCGAGTTTACCAACTCGGTCCAGTATTTCGAATGGGCCAATAAATCTCGGGCTCAATTTTCCCTTCTGGCCGAAGCGTCGAACACCCCGCATCAGCGATACTTTGACCCAAACATGGTCCCCGACCATAAATTCCAACGGTCGCTGGCGGTCCGTAGCATATGACTTTTGGAAGCTCTGAGCCGCCAACATGTGTTTTCGAACGATGGAAATCTTCTTAATAGATTCCTGGATCAGATCCAACTCGGTAGCGATGACATCAGACACATCATCCCAACACAGGGGAGACTTGCACCTCCTACCGTACAAGGCCTCGAAGGGTGCCATGCCTATGCTTGCATGCCAGCTGTTGTTGTATGAAAATTCTTCCAAGCAGAGGTGTCTGGCCCAATCCTTACCCCAATCGAGTACACACGCTCTTAATATATCCTCCAGGGTTTGTATAGTACGTTCTGTCTGTCCATCTGTTTGAGGGTGGTAGGTCGTGCTGAAATGTAACTGAGTACCCATAGCCTTGTGGACATCCTTCCAGAAGCGGGACACGTATCTAGTATCTCTATCTGATAAAATTCCCGAGGAAACGCCATGTATCCTTACGATTTCTAGCATAAAGATGGTGGCCAGCTGCTCTGTCCCGGTGGTCTCCTGAATTGGAATGAAATGTGCCGACTTCGACAGTCGGTCTACAATGACCCTTATCGTGTCTTTTCCTCCCGCCGTCACTAGTAACTTGGTGACAAAATCCATTGATATGCTCTCCCATTTCCATTCTGGAATGGGTAAGGGCTGCATGATTCTGGCCAGCCTGCGATGTTCAATCTTCACATGTTGACATGTCATATATCGAGCAACGAACCTCGCTACCTCTTGTTTCATGTTCTTCCACCAGAAGCTCTTCCGTAAATCCTTATACATCTTGCTCGCCCCGGGATGCACCGAATAGGGAGTAGAATGAGCTTCCTTGAGTATAGTTTGTCTAAGCTCGTCATTCGGTGGTGTTGTTACCCAAAATATTATCCGGAGATGATATGCTGGAATGGTCGAGTAACAAACAACTGCGAGAGCACGTCTGCGGGGAAATTAAATAACACAAGATTTACCGGGGTTGTTAGTCTCGGGCTTGAATGCTCTCGCGAGATATTATTAATACGAATACTTGGGAGTACAAATATTAAAGTTAGAGTACAATTACAATGAGTGTAAAGACCCTAGTTATCTTAGCTCTTGAGTGCTGAAGATTGCCGGAAGAACCAGAGATAATGCTCTGTGAGTTCTTGTAACAACGATGGAGTGCTGTGCTGACTGTGAGAAATCGACGGTCTCTCACTATGTGAATTAGCTAGACTCTCGTATGAAGTAGTTTCTGTACTTATGAACCTTTAAATCTGGAGTTCTCTGAACTGTAGGGAGTTCTTGTTTCTGCCGACTGTCTTCTGGTTAAGAGGTTCTGAGAGAGAAATCCTGGATAGATTCAAGAGAAAGCCGAGAGTCTGAATTTTTCTGAACCTTTCTCCAGTTGCTGGAGGCTCTCTATTTATAGGACTGTGGGTCACTGGGCGATCGTCTTTAGCACATGGGTTGGTCTCCTTAAAGTCCGCAGCAACTGTTGGCAGCCGGATGTGCGAACCAGTGAGAAGCCAACTCGCGTCTATGTCGCTGTCTTGGGAGGCCCCACTTAGGACCTTTCAGCGGGTCTGTCGTTAGGTGAGGCCATCCTTGTCACTGACAGCTGCTGATGGGCTGGAGTCAACGATCCATGTTCTGCGGCACCATTTGCGGATCTGCACATGGGTCCTTTGCTTCGTGATCCAGTCTTCGTAGACTTGACGGACGATGGCCTTACTCGTGGCATAGGGCGGTCGTCCATGGTCGGGCACCAGATTTGGTCGATAGGTACCAAGAGACGATCGCTCCGGGAGGTCGATCGCTAGATACTAGAAGATGGACTGTTAGCTTTGACTTGGCAAGATTGTCGTAGCTCATTTGGTCGTAAACTCGGTCGCTCGGCCCTTACACCGATCGCCGTCGAGGCGTATAAATCCCCGCACAACAGGTGGAATACAAATTTTGTTCTTAAACCTTACCAACTTCCCTTGGATCCTGTAGTCTAAAATAAATCCCCCTTCGGCCCTTGCGCCGATCGCACGAAGTTCCGGGTCTTCCATTTGTGCCAGGCGTATCTCATCCAGCAAGGTTGGATGAATGTTAATTGAGCACAACTGTCCCTGGCGGTGTTGTATCCATACTTCAATGCCATTCCTCCTTATATCTTGCTACAATTCCAACTGTACCGTTAAACCGGATAGTGTCATCTCATGTGCAGTTTTCCGACTCAGTGCATCTGCCACGACGTTGGCCTTTCCAGGGTGATATAAAATCTCCACATAGTAATCTTTGATCAGCTCCAGCCAACGCCTCTGTCTCATGTTTAACTCCCTCTGGGTGAAAATGTATTTTAAACTCTTGTGGCCGTAAAAATTTTACAGGTAACCCCATAAAGGTAGTGTCTCCAAATCTTAAGGGCGTGGACCACTGCAGCCAGCTACAAGTCGTGCGTCGGATAGTTCACCTCGTATGGTTTAAGTTGTCGAGAGGCGTATGCAATAACTCTGTCATTTTGCATGAATACACATCCAAGTCCATGCTTAGACGTATCGGTGTATATTACGAATCCTTCTGTGCCCTGCGGTAGTACCAGTACTGGCGTAGTAGTCAGCTTCCTCTTCAGTTCGTCGAAGCTCTCCTGAAAATCCGTTGTCCAAACAAACTTGGTACTTTTCCTTAGTAGATTCGTCATCGGCCGAGCAATACTAGAAAAAGCTTCGACAAACCGTCGATAATATCCTGCCAATCCCATAAAACTCCTCACTTCCTTGACATTTCTTGGTGGTTCCCAACTCATACCTGTCTCGATCTTCCGGGGATCTACCTTAACGCCTTCTGCCGAAATCACATGTCCCAAAAAGGTTACCTCCGGCATCCAGAACTCCCATTTAGAAAGTTTGGCATAAAGTTGGTGTTGCCTCAAAACACTCAACACCTGTCTCAAGTGTTCCTCATGCTCCTGTCGGCTCTGGGAATAGATCAAAATGTCATCGATAAAGACTACCACACACTTGTCGAGAAATTCTATCAGAACCTTGTTCATCAATTCCATTAAAACAGCTAGGGCATTAGTCAATCCAAACGACACCACAATCTACTCGTAGTGTCCGTACCTCGATCGAAATGCGGTCTTTGGAATATCCTCCTCTCGAATTCTCAATTGGTGATATCCAGAACGTAAATCGATCTTTGAAACACAGTCGCTCCCCGTAGTTGATCCAGTAAATCATCAATCCTTGGAAGTGGGTAACGGTTCTTAATAGTGACTTTATTTAGTTCTCTGTAATCGATACACAAGCGTAGGGAGTTGTCCTTCTTCTTTACAAAAAGGACCGGCGCACCCCATGGCGAAGTGCTCGGACGAACGAGCCCCTTCCTTAGCAATTCCTCGAGTTGTAACTTTAATTCCTTCATCTCAGCTGGTGCCATCCTGCATGGTTCCTTGGAGATAGGTGTCGTCCCTGGCTCAAGTTCAATCGAAAGATCGACCTCCCATCGTGGCGGCAATCCTGGTAATTCATTGGGAAAAACGTCCGGAAATTCGCTTACCGTGGGAATATTAGCAACTGACAATTGTGATATGTCCTCCTCAAGAATATAACATAAATAATATGTTTCCCGTTCGTCACAAGATACTCCTGCTGTAAGGAGACTGAGAGACCCCTTAGTACTAAAGTGTTCTCGGCCTTTGATCATGTGAGTAACACCGTCGGGAGTTGTAATGGAAACTGTCAGGTGATAGGTGTCTAATATCGTCCTGTGCATTGTCATCCAGTCCATACCCAAAATAACGTCTTCGTTCTGAAGTGGAAAAACCATGAGATTTTCTGTCCAGCCCTGACTATCGACGCGGATCGGGCAGTTTCGAACTACCAAATTACCCCCCACCCTGCTACCCTCGGGTAGCTTAATAGTAAAAGATTCACAAGGTACACAAGGAAGATTCAAATGGTTAACACATTCCACGGATATGAACGAATGGGTCGCTCCAGTATCAAACAGTACATGAACAGGCTGGGAATTAATAAGAAGTCTACGTGAGACAGCAGGTGCAGTCTGGCTATTAGTGGCCCTTAGTTCGAACACGCGGGATGGTAGTGTCCCCGAGGAGGGTGCAGTGCCTCCCTCGCGGCCACGTCCTCTTCCAGCACCATATGGAGGAGTTTGGTAAGGTGGGGATCGATAGTCGGACGTGGAGGATGCTCTGGATGTCTGAACCGAGCCTTGTTGACTCTGAGGAGCTAAAATTTGTGCAGGTTTGATCCGTGAACAGTAGCGAGACATGTGCCCCCCCTTTCCGTATGAAAAACACTTTGTAGACACCTTACGACACTGACTCATGGTATGCCCCGCTATGCCACAATTGAAACAGCTCCGGTGAGAAGGCTCGTCAGATGCTCCTTTCTGTTGGGATGAAGCTGCTGATTTAGAGGAGAACCCAATTCCCGAGTTCATTCTGCTAGAGCTCCCAAACTGATTAGATGTCTTCTGCTTCTTCTGGTTATGCCCGGTATCCGAACTGACAACCGTACCGGCGTATGCTGTGACCACGTCCTCATATACCCTCAGAGTGGTGCAGTGAAACCCGGCCGCATAGCGTTGAACATCTTCCGGCAACCGTTGAGCAAGGTGGCAAATTCGTTGATCTTCCGATGGGACCATCTGTGCTACATAGCTTAGTTTGGTCTTGTAAGCTCGAATGATTTCGGGTACTGGTAGGTCCTGAGGTCCTGTACTGAAGAAACTCCACGCTTGAGCAGTCTGTGCTGATCGGGGACAGTACTTGTATCTCAATAGTTTGGAAAACTCGGTCTATCCGACTACTCTATCCTCCGGCTTATAGGTCCTCCACCATCGGGCTGCGGTGTCGTGGAGCTGGTTGATTTCGAGCGGTACCTTTCAGTTCCCTGGGCAACCGATCACCTCGAAGGTAGTCTCCATCTCGGAGATCCAATCATCCACGTGCTTATCCCCTGATCCATCGAATAATGGCGGTCTGGCCTTCAGCATTTCTCCCAGCCAACGGTCCTTCCAAGCATTCTCTTCTATGTCAATGACCGGTACACGTTCTGCCCGGTTGACCTGAGCGATTCCCATAGCAATGGCCTGGGCGAGGGTCTGGACAAAGGCCGGATCAAATCCCCCGTTGTTCTAATTTTCCGCCGCCTATTCGTTCTGATTAACGGGCGGTGGCTGATTCCTAGCTGGGTTAGTTTCACCGGTATTCCCGTCTTCCTGTTGATTCATAGCGGAACCCTGTGAAGCGTTTACGTTCCTTCTAGCTCCACGACATGCCATTAGTGATGATTGCTCGATCTAAAAGGTTAGTTTAGTACAACAGTCTCTGAGTTTTTACTGAATTCAAACATTATACCTGATTCTCAGGAGTTTACGTGTATTTTACCTCGACATTCCTCGATGAGCTACGGTCGCCAGGAGTGTTGGACTTTTGAAGGCAAGATGTTTTCAAAAAAAATATTTTGATACACTCTCCACGTGAGTTTTCGGCTCCAATACCATTTTCTGTAACGTCCCAAATTAAGCCGGACGCCACAGTGCCGTGAATCCCGTGTGGGACCCACAAGGCGAGTTTTATTAGAAAAAAAATTTATTCAACAAGTAGTTTGCGGAAGTGTTCAAATGAAAGCGTTCATACAACCGAAATATAAAAGGTAACAATGTCCGTTCATACAGTTATTACACAATGTGGATTATTCAAATTTAGTTTAAGAAATAACAAGTCTTCTTCCCAACACTGCTCAGGCCTGACCGGAACCTTCGTGAATGTCCTGCACATATTCAACAAATTTGCCTAACACGACGTATCGTGTCAGTTAACCCAGGTCAGACATTTTGAACAAATTTCAATGATAGAAACAGATGAATTCAAAAACAAGGTTATCACAGAATATACAATTCAACATCATTCCTTTTCTCAGCACATAAACTCCCAAGATCGCAACCAAGGGTCTGTAATATCCGCGTTCTCTATTTTTAGTAATTTCTATTTTTGGTGTTTATTCGTTTCGGACAACTCGCTTGGCACTGTTTTGGAATTCTGAACCTATTTTGTTCTTGGAGTTTCTCCGCTTAGACGGGTCTCGATGATGTTTTTACGTAATTTCATCTTGTGTTATATTTTGTCTCTTGTGTATTCGATTCTCATTAAACTCGTTCGATTTCGTCATTTTCTTACTTCCATGAGTTCGTATGATTGAGTAGAGCATGTTGTGAGTTTCGGATTGTTAATCCGACGTTGTGTCGTGATTTTCGGATGTTTGGGCCGTTTTTGTAATTTTCTAGAAATTTAGGGAATTTGTTCCTTGTTCGACTTTGGTCGTGTACCTCAGACCGTTTTGGGGTTCCGCACTTCCATTTCGTGTTATTGTTGCCCAAATATAAATTTCTATTGCTTTTATTCTCTTTCCGGATCATTTTTCGTCATTTTGGGACCCGAGGGGGGGTGTGGGCCGAGGCACAAGGATTGTGCGCCGCGGCACACACATTACCCAGTTGTTGGCTGAGCAGTGTCTGGTGTGCCGCGGCACAAGGATTGTCTTGCCGCGGCACACAGTGAGTCGGTGCCGCGGCATACTTATGCAGGCTGCGGCACACCGTGTGGCACTTGCCGGCCAAAACCTCTTTGCAGCGTGCGCGGCCAGATCCGGCAGGCCGCGGCACATGCCGAGTCGAGCCGCGGCACACTTCGAATGAGCCGCGGCACGAGCGGTCGGCCGATCACCGGGCGCAATTTTTGGCCTGTGCGGCCTTGATTCGTGAGCCGCGGCACACAATGCGGTCAGCGCTATATCAGCGTTTATTTTCAGCGGATGCAGTTCATTTATTCCTTCCTTCCACCGTACGCGAGAGAGAGAGGGTTGAGAGGGGGATTTTTCTCCATCTACCTTTTGATTGTGTGTTTTTCTTCATCTTCCTTCGATCGTGTGGCTCGGATTGTGGATCTAGCACGTGTTCTTCGGATTATAGGGCTTGAATCTTCAAGAGGTAAGAACTCCTTTAACCCTAGTATGATTTTGGGGAGGGTTTGGTGGTGATCTTGTGTTTTAATTCGAATTAACCGATGTTGTTGTTAGATTTTGATAGTATTCACGTGACCCTTGGTTTTCTTGTTATTGGTTGGGATGAAATCCCGTTGTTACACCGTTGACCAATTTCATTTCCTTACGCACTCTTGGTGTCCGATGAATTGCCCCAATGGGTAGAATTAGGATTAGTTCTTACCTTTCCGCATTATTGAGACTTGTTGTATACCGTTATTGTGTTAGGAGAGGATTTGGGAAGATTGTTCGGACCAAAACCTATTCCTTCGTTGTTTCCCTTGTTTCGACGTGTTCAAGGCAAGTACATGTATTACATTTCGTTATGTATGTTGTGATTTTTGAAATAAATGATGAATGGTGATTTTTGGGTGCGTGAGTTGTGTTCCTTCCACCCGGAGTGTCCGACGGGATGTCTGGGGGTCGATACTAAGGGGTACGGCCGTGGAAGTGGACTTGGGTGCGTGTGTGATTGAACTTCCACCCGGAGTGTCCGACGGGATGTCTGGGGGTCGATACTAAGGGGTACGGCCGCGGAAGTGGTATCCCACCCGGAGTGTTCGACGGGATGTCTGGGGGTCGATACTAAGGGGTACGGCCACGGGATACCAGTTGTGATTTTGTGACATCGTGATGATTGAAAACTGATTTGATTGCCAATGTAGTATTCCGGAATATTTATGGCAAATGATTTCTGATTGAGATGAATGAGTAAAACCGTTTTTGTATATAATGTTGTGTAATTGTGTACTTGCACTAGCCATTCGAATGCTAACCCCTTAAATGGGGGAAATGCGTCTTATGCATTTCAGGTACCGGGAGGGCTGAGGAGCAGGCATGGGACACGCACACAAAGAATGGGTTGGCTTGATGATGTGGCTCGAGTCTGCATTTTTATGTTTTGTCATTGCATGGTCGAGTATTGAAGTTATACTATCCATTTTGAAACTTGGTTTAAGTCCCCTGCGTGGGCAATAAATTGGTATTTAACCTCTGTTCATGTATTACGTTAAAAATGTTTTGGCCGAGGCCACGGCCTTATTTACTTTTGAGTGCATTATTCGGGACTACATTGTGGTTTATATGTCATGTGTTAGCCTGGTAGACCTCACGAGGGTTCTACGGCGTGTAATGTCCCAGTTGTGAATTGGGGTGTTACATTTATGGTATCAGAGCTTAGGTTTTGAATACCTAGGCTGTCGGTGAATTTTGGGTCTGTCAGTTGCGTCATTAGAGTCATGTTGGCCACTTAAGTATACTGGATACAGTTTGGAAAAGTAGTTTAAACAACAAACTGTACGGAATCTAAATCTGAGTGCGTAGCGGAAGTCTTGGATACAGTTTAGTTGTTGTGGATACAACAACGATGTATTTGGTGTATACTTAATATATCACAGTAATTTCAAACAGTAAAAGCAGAAGGTAAATGACACAGTAATTTAAGTGGTTCGAGGTAAACCCCTCTACGTCCACTGGTCCTCCACACAGGAGTAAAAAGTTTATTATATAATTACTGCGTACACAACTACGTAATTATAAACAAACCTATCCTTGTATCGTTCACACAGATTGATACAAAGAACATCGCTTTCAACCGTTCACACAGATTGGTTAAAGCTTCCTTCTTGACTAACTTCTTCACACACAGTTCCAAAGCTTCGTCCTTATTCGTCCCACACAGGTCAGAATAACTTGTTGAGTTCACACAGAGCTCGGTTTTTACACAGAGGTAAAATGTAGGTAACCAGGTAAGAACAGCAGCTTTGAAGTTCTTGAGCTGATGATAGTTGTTCTTGATGTTTAAGCACTGTATATCTCTTTCGTTCTAACTTGTTGTATGCTTGGGAGATATGTTTGCTCAGATGATTACTTTGATAGCTTTGAGAGTTGGGTTACTTCAGTAGATTTCGTAAGTTACTGATCTTCAATGTCTTCAAGGATATATATAGCCTCTGAAGAAAGTATCCGTTGAGATGTCCGTTTGAAAAAGATTTCCTTCAACGGGAATATGACATGATCCGGATTTTGCGGGATTCTGAAGATCTGAAGACTGACAGTATTTAAATACTTTATCCTTGAGTATTTAAATACTTCTTTGTTCAACGGAACTTGACTTGTGTTCTTTCTTGTCCTTTTGCGAACTGTATGGAAGATGACTGTATTAAGGCATCGAGACAGTTTCCATACTTGGTCTTCTTACAAGTCTTCTTGCTGTACTGACGAGCTTCATTTATGCTGATTCGAGGCAGGTCTTCGATACATGATAAATCCTTAAGCCTCGATACAGTTTCCTTTACTGTATTTGGCATATATGTCAAAACCTTCTTAATACCAAATAACAATCGATACAGGGATCGGGTATCCCGGCTGATTCGATACAGGGTGATTGTTTTTCCCAACAATTTCCCCCTTTTTGACAATTTGCCAAGACTAACTTCAACTCTTCGAGTCTTCTTGATGATGCCAAAACCTTCTTCATGAAGCATTCTTCTTCGATGACTTCTGGCAGATTTCTTGGTCTTTTGTCAATAGGTCTGACTTAGTGACTTAGTCTACAATAATGAACTGCTCGCAGGCACGTTCGATACAGTTTGAGATTTATTACAACTTAAGCCTATGATTGGCGCGCAGGCACAATCTCACAATGTATTTCTAAGTTTTACAACTGAAACTATGAACTGTTCGTAGACTAGATCGTACAGCTTTAATTTTTCAATCAAGTTTATCTAACTTGAGATTTCTATCAAACAATTTTAAGTAATCATACATTAACACAGTAGATTACGAGTTGTAATCTTTCAAGACAAACAAACTGTTTTATTGATATTCAAAATGATTGAGTACAAGGTTTGCTGTGTCGAATAGAAATTACAAAAACAAAAATAAGGTACATAAATTTCAGCTCTTTATCTTTGATCCGCATGCCTCCATGGTCTTCTTCCTTGCTCGAACTCGGTGCCGCACCACCAGTTTTGAAGTGAATCATTGCCTCGTTCCTGGTAAATTGCTCTTCCTTCATAAGAACGATCAAAGGCAAGTATCCAATCCTCTGGATGGGTGACCCGATCTCCTCTTCTATGTTTTGATTTCATCTCGACTTGGAGAGGGAGTTTACCTTCTTCTAGCATCTTTGAAAACTTGTCTGCCGCTTCCGCCAATGTTTTATAATTTTTGAAGATGGCGGATTCCCTGATGAGTCTGACAAAATATCTCATCAGTTCATTTTTCCTCCAGTGCTTCACTTCTTCGGCAGTTGGGTTGCGGTTGGTCGGCAGGCGTATTTCCGAAGGTCTTTGAACAAGATTTTGCCAAGGGACATTTGGGTCATGGAATTCTGGTCTGGAGCCTGAAATTCTAAAGCTTTGGGGTTGAGGTGCTAGCTTGTTCAAATCGGGCAAATCATGTCCTGAGCAGCCTCAAATTCCCTTTCCTGTTGCAGTCTTATTCTCCTTGCAGCTTCTCGTGCCTCTTCCCCCTTTTTGGCGTCATCAAGACTTTGCAGGATCTCAAGAGCGGCGTCCTGTTTGGTCTCGATGCTGGTTATTCTTTCAACAAGGGAGGAAAGAGTCTGCGACATATCTTTAATACATTTGTCGTGCGCACGCAGCTGAGAGCTGTTCTCAATCATTGCACAGGCGGTCTTGGCTTCAGCAATTCTTGTCTTTGAAGCTTCCTCCTTCAGCAGTTGCTCTTGTTTATCCTCCATGATCTTCAAGGCTTGCTTGAACACTTCTGGCAAAAGGATGAATGCGTCCACAACTCGAGATACTTCATGTTGCAGAGTGGTCATTTCTTCTACGGCAGAGGTGTGCATCCAATTCAGTGCCTTTTCAACAGAAGATAGAGCGTTAACTGCATCTTGGATAAATACAGTCTGAAGGCCAAGAGCTCGCAGGCGCTCTTTACGTGCAGCAGAGATAGGAGAGTCAGGCTGGGCGAAGTCTTCAGCACCGTTTAACCTTCTTACATTCACGGATGGACGTGAAGTAAGTTGGATATCCTCAGGTTCGGTACCGTCCTCGGATTCCAAGGTTGCAGGGGCAGGGGCAGCTTCTTGTGGTGCGGCGACAGCTGGTTCAGAAGCGTCCTGTGGCGAAGGTTCTTCGGCAGGTAAGGATGCAGAAGGGACTGAATCCTCCTGTTGGCTGGCAGGAATGGCTTCTTCGGTCGCAACAGGCTCGGGTGCCTGTTCCAAAATTTCTTGATCTTCCTCGACTGGAGGGACTGATTCCTCCTGGTCGGGAATGTTCTCCGGCTGTGGCGAAGGTGGATTGGCTTGGGTTGAAGGTCCTTCGTCGTTTCTGGTTGGAGAGGCGGCTCAGGCTTCAGCCTCTTCACGGTTCATCCTCAGACCTGCTTGAAGAGCATCGTCGTCATCGTCTGAGTCATGATCGTTGTCATCTTTTGGATTTATGGGAGAGTCCTCTGACTTCTTCTTTCCTTTTCTTCTGGCGTCAGATTTGTGCAGCAGGTGGCTTTCAATGAGATCTTTGCAAGATGCGTTGTCCCATCGTAGCAGGGCCTCAATTTCAGTTGAGTTTGTTACTTCGGAGACGAACCTCTCTTCGTGGCTCCATTCGCTCCAGTTGTACAGTGTGTCGTACGGAGCTAGCCTATAGCTTTTCCATTGCAGAAATCTTTCGTACGCTTGTTCAATCTGAACCGAAAGAAGTGTTTGATTTATGATTGAGTCAGGGGAAGGACTTCGAATCACGTCTGGAGACGCTGTTTGAGGATTCCTGCAGTATGGGATCTGTACGGAAGATGGACTCCTTGCGGGGATGGTGCCCGAAGGAAATTGGATCTGCACGGGTGTGGGATCCGCAGAGGAGAAGTAGTTTTGGCTCGAATGGGCACCACGTGCTAACGTCTTGAATGTTGGCGAGATGTCTCTATATCCGTCGTAGCCGCCAAAGGCTCGGGATCTACCGTCGATGCAAGAGGAGACATCTCTTCCGAGGTTGGGCCACAGGGTTCTTGATGGAGTTGCGCCACGGGCGAGACATCCTCGGAGTGCTTGGTTTTGATTTTTGAGAGCCTCAAGTCTCTTCTTCGATTTCTCACCACAGAGTGCTTCTTCTTTGTGAGAACGCTTGCGTTTCTTCTTTGAAGATTCCATTTGGGACCTTCACGGTTTCATCTCTGGGTTGTCGAAATAGGCATGTGCTCGGTTCGCGGATGGTTGGCATGCATGGTGCTCTGGTTATAAGCAGTGGGCTTGACGCCTCCTAAATATATCCGTGAGCTATTTTTCTTGGCATCGGCGGATTGCTTGACTCCGCACTTCGTCAGAATGAAGTTCAGCATTAAACCAAACGATTTCTTTTGGGTGGCAGGTTTGCACACCTCTTCTTGAAGACGTTTCAAAATGATTTGGCACCAATTGACCTTTTCACAGGTCAAAATAGCTACCATCATTCTGAACCTTAGATTCGTGCACATCTCGAACGCGCCGGTTCGATTTTCAATGATCCTGGAACAGAAGTCATGCAGATAAACGAAATGAAGAAGAAAATTTTTCTTGTGACAAGTGGTTGTCACCATATCAACCACTTTGGACCCGGTAAAAAGTCCATAAAACTTGGTAATCAGCTCTTGAGACCCAAACGTCTCAAGCTGGTCCATGGTCAGGCCGTCGGCGGGCAGCCTGTAGATTTTCTGGAGTAGGTCACTATTGATGCAGATTTGGACTCCTTGGACTGTTGCAGTGATGTCAGCAACGTGTCCTCCCTAAGCTAGTGACAGAAAACGAACTGCGGCGTTGAGGTAGAATTCCTCAACCAGATGGGCGTCGTATTTGTCGGCGGTTTTGCTTCCTAAGCGATAAAGACCTTGTTGTTCAAGATGAGTAATAATATACTCCATCGGTTCGGTGTCGTTGATTTCAGAGATGATGCGCTCGATGATGACAGGTTTCGAGAAGATCCGGCCATCAATGATGTTGGAGGTTTTCTTCAGAACGGGGGATGAAGATTGACTAGCCATGGATGTTTTCTCAAAACGAAGGTGGAAGAAAACAGTAGAAATTCGCAGTGAATATGCAGAAAATATGTAGGTTTGCTTGCTTGAGATCTCTTGTAATTGCGAAGCGTAAAGAGTCTCTAATGGCGTATCTGATCCTTTTATATTTGGGCGGCGAAATAGGGTTTGCAGAGTACGAATGGTCAGATTTTAAGGGATGGGAACCGGTTTTGAAATCGACGGTCAGGATGGATTTAGTATAACTGGTACGCTAATCCATTAAAAGGTTTTAAAATACAGCGGGTCCCACTTCTGACATATGTTGATTACCCTAAATGCCTAAAACGGCGGTTTAAAAATAATAAACAATTTAAAAACATCGCGGCTTTTGAGATTCAGTTGTCCAGATGTCGTGTAAGGCATTTAATGAACATGACGTTTGACATAAAAACAGGGCACGTGGACAAAAATTATTTTAAAAAGGAAATAATATTATATTATATATTGAATCGAAATCCTATAGTATGTGCTGTTCTCCGCGTCGATACAACGTTCCCCCTTAAAAAGGTACTAATAGGTTTTAAATTTCATACAGCAATATTTGGATTAATGCTGTATTCATGGGTCCTACAGTATTCCCCCTTAATTATTGCACACATCAGCTGTAGTATTCAGATGCCTTCGTTCGCTACAGTACTGTATTGATGTTTCTGAGTGTACAAATAATTAATGTTGGATACTGTATTCACGGGTCTTACAGCATTCCCCCTCAATTGTTGAGTAAAAACAGTAAATTTACTTACAGGGAGTCTGGCTGTAGTATTCCTAACTCTGTTCTTAGCATGTTGAATCTTGCTGTGTCGAGAGGCTTGGTGAAAATGTCGGCCAGTTGGATGTCTGTATGAACCTTTTCCAGGCGAACATCCTTGTTCTCGACATGATTCCTGATGAAATGATGCTTCATGTTGATATGCTTAGTGCGCGAGTGCAAAACAGGATTGTGCGTGATTGCAATTGCACTCGTGCTATCACACATGATTGGAGTCTCTCTAGCATCGATTCCATAATCTGACAGTTGTTGCTGCATCCAAAGGATCTGCATACAGCCTACCAGCAGATAGTACTCTGATTCACCGTGGAAAGAGAATTTGCCAATTGCTTCTTATGAACCAAGAAACGAGCCTAGGTCCAAGAAAGTGACAAGTTCCACTTGTACTCTTCCTATCTAGCTTGCACCTCCGAGATCCGAGTCAGTATCCAACTAAATCGAATCCGCCTTCCTTAGGATACCACGGTCTACATCGACTGTTCCTTTAACGTATTTCGTGATTCGTTTAGTCGTATTGAAGTGTGATTCCTTAGGTGCAACTTGGCATCTCGCACACACTCCAACAAAGAAATCGATATCGGGCTGCTAGCCGTTAGTACAGGAGCGAACCAATGAGCTTCTGTATAGTGATTGGTCAAACGGCTTTCGGCTTCATCAAGACTAATTTGCACGGAAGTGCTCATGGGGTTGGCGAGGATTTGGAATTGTTCATTCCAAATTTGTTGAGAAGCTCCTTCTTGTATTTCTCTGGTTGATGAATGTACCTGAGTAAGCTGCTTTACACCAAACCTAGGAAATAACTAAGTTCCCCATCATACTCATTTCAAATTTGCTTTGCATGAGATGTGAGAACCTTTGACATAGAGCAAGGTTAGTTGAACCAAAAATAATATCATCGACATAGATTTGTACCATTAGAAGGTCATCTCCTTCCCGTATTTTGAACAATGTTTTGTCGACAGACCCTTCTCAAATCCGTTGTTGGTTAGATACTGGGACAGGGTTTCGTACTGTGCTCTAGGGGCTTGTTTAAGTCCGTACAGGCTTTCCTTAGCCTGTAAACTAGATCGATACCGTCCGTGTTGGCAAACCCCGGTGGTTGTTCAACATAAACTTCTTCTGTAAGCTCTCCATTCAGAAAGCACTCTTGACGTCCATTTGGTATACGATAAAATTCTTATGGGCGACAAAGGCTAAAAATATCCCGATGGCTTCTAGTCTCGCTACAGGCGAAGGTTTCATCATAGTCGATTCCTTCTTCCGACAATAGCCTTGTGCTACTAGTCTGGATTTGTTCCTTATGATAAGTCCATTTCCATCCTTTTTGTTTCGAAATACCCATTTGGTTCCTATAACCGATTGGTGTGTCGGTCTGGGTACAAGATACCATACATTATTTCTTTCGAAACCGTTAAGCTCTTCTTCCATAGATGTTATCCAATGAGAGTTGTTAAGAGCGTCTATGGTCGAAACAGGTTCGGACTGGGCTAAGAATACAGCGATAGTGCACATATTGAGTCTCCTAAGTTCGGTTTGAGATTTCCATTCAGGAAACTGTGAGACTTCAGCATTAGATTCTTCTTGTGCACAAAGTACGTTTCCTTGTGTACTCTGTATTCTTCTACGAGTAGAAACACCTGCATTAATGTTTCCAATGATCAGCTCTTGCGGGTGATCTCTCAACCATCTTCGGTCGGGTTCTAGTTCAGGATCCCGTACTGTATCGAAAGTTTATGTGGGTACAGCTTCAGTTTGTACAGCGTCAGCTTTATCCACATCGATTCTTACAGCTGCGGGGTTGATTTCTAAATCAACTACAGGTTCTATGGGTGTAGGTGGATCCAAGATAGATAGATGGTGAATGTCCTGAGTGATATCATCTACTCCTGTAGGGTCATGGTGTGGTTCGTCGAACACTACATGAACTGATTCCTCGATCGTCAGCTTCCTTTTATTAAAGATTCTGAAAGCTTTGCTGACGGAAGAGTATCCTACGAATATTCCTTCATCTGATTTTTCATCAAAGGTTATAAGTTGGTCCTTCCCATTGTTCAAAACATAACACCTGCATCCAAAAATGTGAAAATACGAAACTAATGGAGTTTTGTTATTCCATACCTCGTAAGTCGCTTTGTTGTGGTGCTTGTTGATGATACAAATGTTTTGAGTGTAGCACGCAGTATTGGTTGCTTCACCCCGTAAACGCTGCGGCAATTTGCTTGCGGCAATCATTGTCCTTGTTGCTTCTTTCAACGTCCTATTCTTTCGCTCGGCAACACCATTTTGTTGAGGTGTACGGGCAGCTGAGTACTCGTGCTGTATGCCATTCTCCGAACAGTATTGCTCTATAAAGCGGTTAGTAAATTCAGTACCTCTGTCGGAACGAATGCACACGATACTCGATGCTTTTTCATTCTCGCAACTTTCTCAGAGCTCGGCGACCTTAATGTTGTTTCCTTCTTCTTGCTAAGAAAGATCGTCCAAGCATACCTGGAATAATCATCAACAACAACCATGCAATATTTCTTACCTCCCAAACTTACTGGGTCTACAGGACCGTAGAGATCCATGTGTAGCATTTCTAACACTCTTTGGGTTGAAAGGTAGGATTTGCTTTTCAGGGTTGACTTGATTTGCTTGACTTTCTGGCATGGACCGCAGACGTTGTCCTTCTTAAATGACACATCTGGCAAACCTCTAACCATACCCTGTCTTGAAAGCTTGTTGATCGTCTTGAAGTTAACGTGAGACATCCTCTTGTGCCATAGCCAGCTAAGATCTGCAGTGCCTTTGGCAACAAAACACGGAATTGAGGAGCTCATAGGCTTCCAACAAGAATGTACATATTACGATCTGCTTCTGTAAGCACAACTTCCTTGGTTTGGATGTTCTTGACTCTCTGCGATCTATATAGAACTTCACCGAGAAGCTGTTTATCACAGGCGGCTAATACTAAGTAGATTATCTTGTAAGCCTTCAACATATGCGACATCGGTGACTTTGAATTTCCCACAAGTAGGTTTCCTTTCCCTCTTGTTCTTCCTTTAGATTTATCACCAAGCGAACTTTTGGACCGCGACCTTCTACAAAATCGTATAGCTTGCTCCTGTCTCCGATCATGTGGCGAGCATCCACTATCGAAGTACCTGTATCCTCTTCTAGAATGTCCTGTAACAAAGAAATTAGGTAGATTTAGGTCCCCTTTGATTTTGGGTCCATATATGTTAGTTCCTTTAGGTACCTGCATTTTCTGACAAGAATTGGTTTCTCGTAGGATGTACTCGGTACAGTATTGCGGTATCTACGGGGGGCATATCCGTAGTTGTTATAATCATGATAATTACTATGCATGTAAAAATCAGGGTTATTATTATTATTCCAGTACGAGTGCCGTCTAGGGGGTGGAGCCATTTTCCTGGGCCTAACAGCTTGTCTTCTGGATCTCCAGTTGGATTCCCAATGCTGTTGTTGATACTGAACTGGCATCTGCTGTCTTGAGGGATAACGGGGCTCCTGTATCCAATACCTAGGCGCACTGTACTGAGTGTACTGCCGTGCGGGCCTTTGGTGGTTGGATACTGCCTTCTTTCTGAATGACTGTCGGCTTTGATGATATGCTTGGGGAGCATGCTTTAGATCACGCCTTCTGAGTGGTTGTTGGTTCCACTGTCTCGAATTGTAGAGTTGTGGAGGCGGAATGGCAGCCTTCGGTTTTCTCTGTGCAAGAGTTCCTTTATGGGACTAGGAGCATCTTCCGATTCTGGAATGTGTTCCACACTCTTGACGAACACAGTACTAGTTTTACCTTTATTCGAACATGAGCTGTATCCTAAGCCACTTTTATCATGAGCATGTTGCCCAGTGCTTAGAATTTCTTCCATTCTTTTGGACGATTTTTCAAAAGACTTCAGAATGGTCTCAAGTTCAGTTTCTCGCTTCTCGAGAGTTGTAGTTTTGGTTTGTAGTAGAACCAAATCATTTGTCTTGCTCTCATTATGGGTTTTAACCTCATTTAGTTCATGAGCAAGTTGATGATTGCTCTCCATGAGTTTTTCAAAATCGACCTTGCTGGTTTCACAATCAAGAGACATATTTTCATAGTTTATCTTCAGCAAGTCATTCTCATCTTTCAGCTCTAAATTTGTTAACTGAAGCTGTATATTCTCAGTTTTTAGAGTCTCATGGGCTTTTTGAATGTTTTTGAATTCATTTATCATATTTTCGAAAGTATGAGATGCATTAGGTGGAATAACTGAGGTTGAGCTTACCTCATCGTCGCTGTCTTCACCTTCTGGAACATCTTTGGCCATAAAGCACATGTATGCTTTATCATCGAACTCATCGTCAGATGAATCACTTTCAGTGACCACCTGAAGACATTCTGCTGATTTGGATGGTGTGGGGGAGGCTTCTGATTCTCCAATCAGGGCCTTGAGCTTGTCTTTCCAAGCACGCCTTCTTTCATCTCTCTCTTGTTGCTCGGCCTTCGGCAACCTTTGGACTTTGGGATGAGGACATTTGTTTGCATAATGGCCTGGTTTCCTGCAGTTATAACACAGGTTAGCATCACCGGATGATGTTTCGGTACTTACCTTGTTGACAGGTTTGGGCCTGTAGGGAGTCTTTCCAGACTGTTTGATAAACTTTTTGAATTTATGCATTAGAAGCGCCATTTCATCTTGTGACAGATGTCGTCGTCATTGTCAGCGCTCTTGTGACCGGGCTTCGGCAGGCTAGGCAAGCCGTGTCGACGGTTCGATCTGACGGCGAGAGAGTGACCTTTGAAGGAGATTCTTCACTTTCTCTCTTCACAATGTCATACTCAAAAGCTTTAAGGTCGGAGAAGAGATAAAAGTGGATATTTCATTAAGATTACAGGATACACGCATAGTTGTGGTCTTAATGTCCCATCGGGCTGGGAGAGATCTGAAAATTTTTAAGTTCTTCTCCTTTTGGGTGTAAATCTTGCCCAACGCTTCAAGTTCACCAACAATACCAGAAAATCTGAGGTCAAGTTCCTCAAGTGTTTCCGTTGGTTTCATTTCAAAAGATTCAAATTGCTGAGTAAGTTTTGAAATCTTGTTTTCTTTAGAGAGCTCAGTTCTCTCACAAATTAACTTGAGTTTATCCCAGATTTCTTTGGCTGTTTTGCAGCTCTTTACCTTTGAGAACGTGCCTTTGTCAAGAGTGACAAATAACGCGTTCTTAGCCACGTTGTCGAGATTGGCTCGCTTCCTTTCATCGGTTGTCCATTGCTCGCGTTCTTTCTCGAGCATTTCAAAGATGGGCTTGGCCCTCAATCCTTGCGGCCGGATTGACCTTCATGATCTTGATCGGACCATCCTGTATAACAAAAATCATCTCTTCGTGCATTGCTGCAAGATGAGCTTCCATTCTAATTCTCCAGTCGTCAAATTCGTTAATAGAGAACATAGGGACTTTGTTAATCATAGAAGTATCCATACTGATAATATAGGAATGAAAGAAAGCTTTTGAAAATAAGTGATTTGAATCGATTCGGTTAAAAGAAATACGACCGATTCTTTTTAGAATCAACCGCTCCGATACCACTTGTTGGCCACTTAAGTATACTGGATACGCTTTGGAAAAGTAGTTTAAACAAAAAACTGACGGAATCTAAATCGAGTGCGTAGCGGAAGTCTTGGATACAGCTTTAGTTGCTGTGGATACGGCAACGACGTATTTGGTGTATACTTAATATATCACAGTAATTTCAAACAAAAGCGTAAGGTAAATGACACAGAATTTAAGTGGTTCGAGGTAAACCCCTCTACGTCCACCTGGTCCTCCACACAGAGTAAAGTTTATTATATAATTCTGCGTACACAACTACGTAATTATAAACAAACCTATCCTTGTATCGTTCACCGCATTGATACAAAGAACGCCGCTTTCAACCGTTCACAGATTGGTTAAAGCTTCCTTCTTGACTAACTTCTTCACACACAGTTCCAAAGCTTCGTCCTTATTCGTCCCACACAGGTCAGAATAACTTGTTGAGTTCACACAGAGCTCGGTTTTTACACAGAGGTAAAATGTAGGTAACCAGGTAAGAACAGCAGCTTTGAAGTTCTTGAGCTGATGATAGCTGTTCTTGATGTTTAAGCACTGTATATCTCTTTCGTTCTAACTTGCAGTATGCTTGGGAGATATGTTTGCTCAGATGATTACTTTGATAGCTTTGAGAGTTGGGTTACTTCAGTAGATTTCGTAAGTTACTGATCTTCAATGTCTTCAAGGATATATATAGCCTCTGAAGAAAGTATCCGTTGAGATGTCCGTTTGAAAAAGATTTCCTTCAACGGGAATATGACATGATCCGGATTTCGCGGGATTCTGAAGATCTGAAGACTGACAGTATTTAAATACTTTATCCTTGAGTATTTAAATACTTCTTTGTTCAACGGAACTTGACTTGTGTTCTTTCTTGTCCTTTTGCGAACTGTATGGAAGATGACTGTATTAGGGCATCGAGACAGTTTCCATACTTGGTCTTTTACAAGTCTTCTTCTTTGTCTTGTGAGCTTCATTTATGCTGATTTGAGGCAGGTCTTCGATACATGATAAATCCTTAAGCCTCGATACAGTTTCCTTTACTGTATTTGGCATATATGTCAAAACCTTCTTAATACCAAATAACAATCGATACAGGGATCGGGTATCCCGGCTGATTCGATACAGGGTGATTGTTTTTCCCAACAAGTCAGTTGTTGAGCCTAATATCATCATGCTACCGTCTTTTCGTGCGACCCGTGGCTGTAAGTCTTCTCGAACTCTAATATTTCTGTAATTCGTTTTCTTGCGCTGTTCGGAATCGTGACTTGCGTTACCAACTTTGTGAATTGTGAATCTTCCTGATCTTGTTATTTTCTTATTCTCCTTAAGTATGTTGAGAGGTCGTGGTAGACCGGCTAGGGGACGCGGCCGAGGCCGTGGTCGGGGTGCTGATAATGAGGAGGGCTCACTTTCTCAGTCATCTGCAGACTCAGCCTCTCACTCAGTGCCGTCGGGTAATAATGCCGACGCCGGGGCTACTGCCGTACTTCAACAGTTGGTAGCCCAACTTACTCAGATAGCTCAGGGTGGACGCCAGAATCCGCCCCCGACACCGGAAGAGGAGGCTAGTAAGTGGCTTCAGACGGTGACTAAGATGCACCCTCATCGTTTCTCCGGATCCTCTGACTCCCTCGGTTGGGAGAATTGGCTCTTTCAGTTGTCCAGGACCTTTGATGCCGTAGCTTGTCCTGAAGACAGGAGGGTACATATTGCCCAGTACCTCCTGGATAAGGAAGATGCGGAATGGTGGGAGGCCGTGGTGCCCAGAGACCGTCGAGCTACTTGGGAGGAATTCAAGGCTGCTATGGAAGCAGAGTATTGTCCGCCGCCAGTCAAGGAGCGCAGAATTGTGGAATTCTTCACCGCTACACCTCAGGATGTGCCTATTTCTCAGGCCATCATTTCTTACAATCAACAGTTGGGTTTCGTAAGAGATCAAGTGAGAACGGAGGCTGATAAAATCCGTTACTTTAATATGCGAATGAAGCCGCATATTAGGCAGAGTATGGCACCGCTCATGTGTGCCACTTTGCAGGAATACCAGGATCGCGCCCTAGCGATCGATATGGCGGTTCCGGAATCAGAGTCGGTTTCGGAAGCTAAGAAGCAGAAGACTACTGGTGGACTCTCGACCGGGAAGGGTGGTCAGTTTTCGAGGTCTCGTTCTGCTCCCATACCGGGGAAGAGGCCGTTCCATCAGGCCGGTGGATCTCGTGGTAACTGTTCGATTCGATCCGTTGCTTCTGGCGGCAGGGTTTGTTTTAACTGCAACCAATATGAGCATTTGATGAAGGATTGTCCTTTTCCTCCAGTTACTTGCTACACTTGCGGGCAGACCGGGCATCGGGCGACTCATTGTGAGAGAGCCACCAGGGCCGCTAGAGTTCCGACTACCACTACCGATCAGAGGGATCACAATACTCCAGCTACTCAGGTTTCGCAGGGTTCGGGTCGCGGTAGAGGCCGGGGACAGCCGGATCGCCGTGCAGCCTCGAGTTCGGGTTCAGTTCACCCCCGATTGTACCATATGAGGCGCACAGAGGAGGCGGACATTCCGGTGGCGTCAGGTACCACTCAGATCCTTACTCATCCAGTTTCCGTGCTTTTTGATTCGGGTGCTACTCATTCCTTTATTGCATCGGATTGTGTGAATCGTATTGGCTTTAACTACTTGTTTGAGTGTGAACCATTTGTGGTGGGTACGCCTAGCGGGGATCGTATGGTTGGGGACCGAGAAGTTAGGGATTTCCCCGTGAGGATCGGGATCCGAGATTGGCCCTCGAACCTCATTGTTATCGACCTCAAGGGTGAGGATTTAATCCTCGGGGACGATTGGTTAGAGCGTCACGGTGCTATCATGAACTATCGGACTCGTACTATCTCGATCGTGGCCGAGGATGGCACCGAGCATACTCTCGTCGGCTGTAAGCCGGGTAGATCGGGGAGCGTGATTAGCGCCTTGAAGGCGATGAAACTTCTGAACCAGGGTTGTGTCGGCTACTGGTGTTATGCTCTGAAGGCGGAAGATGGTGGAATTGACATGTCATCAATTCCAGTTGTTTGTGAATATCCCGATGTTTTCCCAGACGACTTGCCGGGATTACCACCGCAGCGAGAGGTGGAGTTTCTTATCGATCTTGAGCCGAATGCAGCCCCTATTTCTCGAGCACCATACCATATGGCACCGTCGGAGATGTTAGAGTTGAAGAATCAGTTGGGAGAATTGTTAGATAAAGGGTATATTCGACCGAGCGCATTACCTTGGGGTGCGCCCATACTCTTTGTTAAGAAGAAGGATGGGTCGCTTCGTTTATGCATCGATTATCGAGAATTAAACAAGTTGACCTTCAAAAATAAATACCCTTTGCCCAGGATTGACGATTTGTTTGATCAGCTTCAGTGGGCGACAGTCTTTTCGAAGACTGATTTGCGATCGGGCTACTACCAGTTGAGGATTCGGGACGTCGATATTCCGAAAGCTGCCTTTCGGACGAGTTATGGCCATTACGAGTTTGTGGTTATGCCTTTCGGGCTAACCAATGCCCCAGCAGTGTTCATGCAGTTGATGAACAAAGTTTTCTGTGAGTATCTAGACAAATTCGTAGTCGTTTTTATCGACGATATTCTTATCTATTCACGGAATCGGGAGGAGCACGCCTTACATCTCCGGATTGTATTAGACACTTTGAGGACTGAGCAGTTGTACGCGAAGTTCTCTAAGTGTGAGTTGGCTCGAGGAAGTGACGTTCCTCGGGCATGTGATTTCAGCAGAGGAGTTCGGGTAGATCCACGAAGATAGAGCGGTGATGGCTTGGGAGCCGCCTAAGAATGTGAAGGAGGTGAGGAGTTTTCTGGTCTTGCCGGCTATTACCGCAGATTCGTTGAGGGATTTTCTAAGATCGCTAGACCACTCACTCGGTTGCTCCGAAAACTCGAAGTTCGAGTGGGACTGCAGACAGCGGGGATGCCTTTGACGAGTTAAAAAGACGTCTGACTACCGCACCCGTTTTAGCATTACCTCAGGGGAACAAGGATTTCGTAGTGTATAGTGATGCTTCGGGCCTTGGTCTAGGATGTGTTTTGATGCAGAGAGACAGAATGATTGCTTATGCGTCCCGCCAATTGAAACCTTATGAAGTAAATTATCCCACGCACGATTTGGAGTTAGCTGCGGTCGTTTTCGCCTTAAAGATCTGGAGGCATTACCACTATGGGTCATCGAGTAAGAATTTTACGGATCACAAGAGTCTGAAGTACATCTTCAGCCAGAAAGAGTTGAATATGAGGCAGCGTAGGTGGTTAGAGCTAATTAAAGATTACGACCTCGAGATACTTTACCATCCGGGTAAGGCCAACGTAGTGGCTGATGCGTTGAGCCGAAAACCGATGGCTTTGCAGATGTTAGAGGTACTTACACCGCAGAGTAGGATCCAGCGAGATTTCATCTGTCAGAATATTGAGGGTTGGGTTCAGAGAGTTCAGGGCCAGTTATGTGCGTTAGAGATCACTTCGTCCTTGACTGATGATATCAAGGCGAAGAAGTATGACGATCCGTTTTTGGTCCAGTTGAGGGAGGATGTGAGGAAGGGGAAAGCCCCTGGATTCGTGGTTCACGATGATGGAGTTTTGAGGTTTCGCGGCAGACTTTGTGTACCGAGTGATATTGAGCTGAGACAGAAGATCTTGAGTGAAGCTCATGCTACACCTTACTCCATACATCCTGCTACGAGTAAAATGTATAAGGATGTGAGGAGCAACTACTGGTGGAGTAATTTGAAGACAGACGTTAGTGAGTTTGTGTCGAGGTGTCTGACCTGTCAGCAGGTTAAGATCGAGCATCAGCGACCCGCGGGGCTGTTACGACCACTCCCTATCCCGGAGTGGAAATGGGAGGATATCTCTATGGATTTCATTACCGGTATGCCTAAGACTCGGACGGGAATGAACATGATTTGGGTCGTTGTTGATCGACTAACGAAATCAGCTCATTTTCTAAGTATTAAGGACACTTGGGGGCCGGAGAGGCTTGCACGAGTGTTTGTTGCGGAAATAGTGAGATTGCATGGGACCCCTAAGAGTATTGTTTCGGATCGTGATGGCCGGTACATATCACATTTTTGGCAGGCCGTTCATAGAGCTTTGGGAACCGAGTTGAGACTTAGTACATCCTACCACCCTCAGACAGACGGACAGTCTGAGTGGACGATACATACGCTAGAGGATATGTTACGAGCCTATGCTATAGATTGGAAGGATGATTGGGAGACACACTTGCCGTTGATCGAGTTCACGTACAACAATAGTTGGCATGCCTCGATCAAAATGGCACCATTCGAAGCGTCGTATGGGAGGAGGTGCAGTTCGCCGTTGTGTTGGGATGATACGTCCGAGCTAATCGGTACCGAGCCCGACATGATAGTTGAGACGAGGGAGAAGATTACCCTGATTCGTGGTAGATTGCTGACGGCCCAGAGTCGGCAGAAGTCTTATGCCGATACACGTCGCCGACCGTTGGAGTTTGAGGTGGGAGATCACGTCATGCTTAAGGTGTCGCCGACACGGGGAGTTTACCGCTTCGGTCGGAAGGGTAAACTTAGTCCGAGATATATCGGGCCGTTTGAGATTTTAGATAGAGTTGGAGAGCTTGCGTATCGGTTAGGCTTGCCGCCGTCCCTGAGACACGTGCATAACGTATTTCATGTTTCCCAGCTTAGGAAGTACGTATCGGACCCTAGCCATATTATTGATTTTGGAGAGATCGAGTTGGGGCCCGACATTACCTTCGAGGAGAGGCCGATTCAGATCTTAGAGCGTCGAGTGAAGCAACTCAGGCACAAAACCATTCCTTTGGTCAAAGTGCAGTGGTCGAGGCATGGATCCGAGGAAGCCACGTGGGAAACGGAGGAGAGTATGAGGTCGAGATACCCCGAGTTATTCGTGTTGTAAGTTTCGGGACGAAACTTATTTTTAGGGGGAGATAATGTAATATCCGCGTTCTCTATTTTTAGTAATTTCTATTTTTGGTGTTTATTCGTTTCAGACAACTTGCTTGGCACTGTTTTGGAATTCTGAACCTATTTTGTTCTTGGAGTTTCTCCGCTTAGACGGGTCTCGATGATGTTTTTACGTAATTTCATCTTGTGTTATATTTTGTCTCTTGTGTATTCGATTCTCGTTAAACTCGTTCGATTTCGTCATTTTCTTACTTCCATGAGTTCGTATGATTGAGTAGAGCATGTTGTGAGTTTCGGATTGTTAATCCGACGTTGTGTCGTGATTTTCAGATGTTTTGGCCGTTTTTGTAATTTTCTAGAAATTTAGGGAATTTGTTCCTTGTTCGACTTTGGTCGTGTACCTCAGATCGTTTTGGGGTTCCGCACTTCCATTTCGTGTTATTGTTGCCCAAATATCGATTTCTATTGCTTTTATTCTCTTTCCGGATCATTTTTCGTCATTTTGGGACCCGAGGGGGGGTGGGCCGCGGCACAAGGATTGTGCGCCGCGGCACACACATTACCCGATTGTTGGTGGCCGAGGTGTGCCGTGTGCCGCGGCACAAGGATTGTGCGCCGCGGCACAGTAGTCGGTCTGCGGCACACTTGTCCGGGCCGCGGCACACCCGTGTGGCACTTGCCGGCCAAAACCTACTGTACCGCGTGCCGCGGCACACTTCGAATGAGCCACGGCACAATGAGCGGTCAGCCGATCACTGGGCGCAATTTTTGGCCCTGTGCCGCGGCACAGTTTAGCTGAGCTGCGGCACACAATGCGGTCAGCGCTATATCAGCGTTTATTTTCAGCGGATGCAGTTCATTTCTTCCTTCCTTCCACCGTACGCGAGAGAGAGAGGGTTGAGAGGGGGATTTTTCTCCATCTACCTTTTAATTGTGTGTTTTTCTTCATCTTCCTTCGATCGTGTGGCTCGGATTGTGGATCTAGCACGTGTTCTTCGGATTATAGGGCTTGAATCTTCAAGAGGTAAGAACTCCTTTAACCCTAGTATGATTTTGGGGAGGGTTTGGTGGTGATCTTGTGTTTTAATTCGAATTAACCGATGTTGCTGTTATATTTTGATAGTATTCACGTGACCCTTGGTTTTCTTGTTATTGGTTGGGATGAAATCCCGTTGTTACACCGTTGACCAATTTCATTTCCTTACGCACTCTTGGTGTCCGATGAATTGCCCCAATGGGTAGAATTAGGATTAATTCTTACCTTTCCGCATTATTGAGACTTGTTGTATACCGTTATTGTGTTAGGAGCGGATTTGGGAAGATTGTTCGGACCAAAACCTATTCCTTCGTTGTTTCCCTTGTTTCTTCGTGTTCAAGGCAACTACATGTATTACATTTCGTTATGTATGTTGTGATTTTCGAAATAAATGATGAATGGTGATTTTTGGGTGCGTGAGTTGTGTTTCTTCCACCCGGAGTATCCGACGGGATGTCTGGGGGTCGATACTAAGGGGTACAGCCGTGGAAGTGGACTTGGGTGCGTGTGTGATTGAACTTCCATCCGGAGTGTCCGACGGGATGTCTGGGGGTCGATACTAAGGGGTACAGCCGCGGAAGTGGTATCCCACCCGGAGTGTTCGACGGGATGTCTGGGGGTCGATACTAAGGGGTACGGCCACGGGATACCAGTTGTGATTTTGTGACATCGTGATGATTGAAAACTGATTTGATTGCCAATGTAGTATTCCGGAATATTTATGGCAAATGATTTCTGATTGAGATGAATGAGTAAAACCGTTTTTGTATATAATGTTGTGTAATTGTGTACTTGCACTAGCCATTCGAATGCTAACCCCTTAAATGGGGGAAATGCGTCTTATGCATTTTAGTGCAGGAGGGCTGAGGAGCAGGCACGGGACACGCACGCAAAGAATGGGCTGGCTTGATGATGTGGCTCGAGTCTGCATTTTTATGTTTTGTCATTGCATGGCCGAGTATTGAAGTTAGACTGTCCATTTTGAAACTTGGTTTAAGTCCCCTGCGTGGGCAATAAATTGGTATTTAACCTCTGTTCATGTATTACGTTAAAAATGTTTTGGCCGAGGCCACGGCCTTATTTACTTTTGAGTGCATTATTCGGGACTACATTGTGGTTTATATGTCACGTGTTAGCCTGGTAGACCTCACGATGGTTCTACGGCGTGTAATGTCCCAGTTGTGAATTGGGGTGTTAAAGGGTCACGGAAGTATCTACATAGGAATACTCCGGACGTGGGTACCATTCAGGTTTTATCCCTCAACACAGTTCCGCAAGATATATCAACATATAAATTCCCAAGGCCGCGGCCAAGGGTCACGGAAGTATCTACACAGGAATACTCCGGACGATACAGATAAGACAAGCACCTTACCATAGACAGTAACACCTGCAATATTCTGAAATATTAATACGTAAGGTACGAGCAAGATTTACTTGCCTTAAATCTGACGAGAGTTACTTCCTTGATAACACAATGGCTCGAACGACCACACCCGAAAGCCCAACCTATTACATGTTCGTCGATTAACATCTTGTAGTAATAATGATGATTAATGACAATCCTCCCCGTCCCGTAAGGATCCCAAACTTGATTGTTCATGTTGCCAAAATCGGAATTCTCTATTTGTGATCAAAATGCATATTACTAGTTTCCTCGGTTCGCCATTTTACAATTTATTATCTCGTTGATTAATGTTCTAATACAACATCTCTATGTCGTGATTATGGCTCAAGGACATCGTAATTACATCACTAATTTTAGTTTAAATTACTAGAATGGAACGATTAAGCACTAATTCCCCGAACTTAACATGTTTGATTACTTATCTGATTTGATAGTCGTTAGTTAGTTCATCAAGGGATTATTAACGTTTTTACGATATGGTAATCGGATTATAATTGAAATCTACAACAAGATGATTCTAATTTGTTGGTGATTAACAATTCGGTTATGAGTTCCCATTCAATTACGAGTACTACCATCACTCATTCTAATTACTTAACAAGATAGGCATCGATTAATAATTGTGATAGTTTTCACCGTTCAGATCATTCCCGAAAGTTCTAAACTACCCAAAGCATTCGAAATTTAGTATAGCTCATATAACAACACTGAAATGAGTTCAAAATTCGATAAACTTAGCTCAATTGACAAAAGAGGATGAAGAACGACGAAGGACGACGAAGAACGAAAGGGTAGCACCTTCAAAACCTCCTTCGGAGCTTGATCAACTCACTCCAACAGGATAACACTTGATTAGGGAGGCTAAGAACCGACTTAGAGAGAGTGGAGGATAGTATGAAGAGCAAAGCGTGAGTTTTGGGTGGTCGGAAGAAATGAAAGGGAGGGTGTCCTTATATAAATTCGGAATGGCTTTACGCATGTTAGGCCTGAAGCTTTACGTACGTAAGCCATGTTACGTACGTTATCATGGAGAGCTTAACGTACGTATGGAAAAACTCAGAACTTACTGGACTAATTTACACACATCGTTACGTAAGGAAACTCGGCTAACGTACGTAACACCCGTTGACTTGACTGTCGCTATCGCGCTGAAAGTTGGTCTGACAATGCACCATCCGGCGAAGATTCCCTATCCGAAGACCGAAGACCGCGTTACGTACGTAAGGCATAACCTTTAGCGTACGTAATGTCACATACTTAGCGTACGTAATACATAGTTTTTAATGTACGTAAGGTTCAGTTTGTTTACAAGTTATTATCACATTGATTCCTTATAACGCGACTCCCTCTCAATCTCATCGAGTAATCTCTCGGGGAATAAGACGTTGGCCACCGTCATATTCGCACCGATAATTGCCCAACGACATCGAGGTATGTCACCTACAAATCATCAATCATCATACAATCACAATACAAGAATAATAGGCGCAAACAAGCTTTAATCATGTTAATACAGTACGAACATATCATCTAAAATACGTTTATCGTGACGGACTACAATTATTTATTAAATAGATGAAATAGAAATGATCGCTCAACATGAAATATCATGTAATACTGGTGGTATTACAATCTTGCCTTTAAGGCAAAATGACTAAGTTACCCTTCGCAGGGACTTTTAAAGAGCTGCTGAAAAACTTGGATTGATCCATACCGATGTCTGTGGCCCTTTTGAAGTGGCACGAGATGGTTTTCAGTATTTTATTACATTCATTGATGACCATACTAGGTATGGGTTCGTCTACTTAATGAAACATAAGTCTGAAGCTTTTGATAATTCAAAGAATTTAAAACCTTAGTTGAAAATCAAATAGGTAATCGTGTTAAGACTCTTCGGTCAGACCGAGGTGGTGAGTACATTAGTATTGAGTTTGATGAGTTCTTAAAAGAACTAGGAATAGTGTTACAATTCACTCCTCCAGCTACTCCACAATTAAATGGTGTATCAGAAAGAAGGAACCGAACCTTGTTAGACATGGTTCGCTCCATGCTTAACTATACAGATCTACCGATTTATCTGTGGGGTTACGCGCTCCTTACTGCTGCGCATATCTTGAACAGATGTCATTCCAAATCCGTTCCTAAGAGTCCACATGATATGTGGAGAGGTAGGAAACCAAGTCTTAATCACATTAGGATTTGGGGATGCTCTGCTTATGTCAAGAACACTAAAGTAGAGAAATTGAAAGATAGGTCTGTGAAAGGTCATTTCATAGGATATCTGGGGGATTCCATAGGATATTTATTCTACATGCACGAAGATCATGTTGGGTTATTATCGAATTAATAAGATTTATGATCTCATCATATATCGAAATAGAGCGGCCGAAGTATAATATAATAAGTAAAAATGCTCCGAGGATCTAAGTATATTATCAAAGTACGAAGAACAAGATTGTTACCTCTTGTAGCGTGTTTTCGATCGAGCCTTCTAGAGACATTGCAAGAAGCGAGTGTCCTCTACAGTATCCACACAACGAACAAGTCCCGAGCATCTAACGGATTGCTAGGTCCGATTCAACAAAGATTTCACTTAAATCAATTTGAATATAGGTATGTTCTTGATTATGGTAAGAATAAGAACACCAAGAATATTATTCAAATGTTCTTAAACTTTGATCTAAAATAACAAATATGAATCTTATTCAATATGTTACTAAAGATCAAACTCACAAGATTAGATGAAGATTAGAAGAGTATTCTAAATACTTTCTTGGTCAAAGAATCAACCTTCAAAGATATGAAGATATATTCTTGATCCTTTTGATTATTCAATTTTTGAATATATCTTCAAGACTTTTGAGAGAGAGAAATATCAAAATTAGATTTTTGATTCTCTCTCCACAAATATGTCTTCACTTGTGATTTTTTCTTGTATGAGGGCTATCACACCTTTCGGCGGGCCTGTCGGTTGGTGGAAGGATGCTGACAGGCTGTGGTCAACGGACCATGTGCATCTGCGCCTTTTCCGGATCTGCATGTGGGTCTTGTTCCGAGCTTCGGCCTTTACCGACTGGATGATCATCGGCTTCGCGCATCGGCCCTTTCCGACTGGGCGATCGATGGATTCGCACATCGGCCCTTGCCGACTGGACGGTCGATGGCTTCGCGTGGCATGAGGAGGTCGCCACTTGGTCGGTCGCCAGGAGTCGATCGCTAAGTACCGAGAGACGATCGCCTTCAGATGTCGATCGCTCGGCACCGGGACTTGTCCTGGGACCGTCAGTCAGCCGATCTGTCTTGGCTGCTCGGCTATGGCTAGGTCGCCTGGTCTCTGAGGCGATCGCCGGTCGAGGCGTATAATTCTCGATACAACAATTGCCCCCCAGCTTGCTCCGATGTTGAAGACATGGGGCGAGGTGGTTCTTGCTGGCGATCGTGTAGGATGAGGATGGGCGATCCGTTGAGCTGACTTTGGTTTCCGGACTTGGGCGATCTGGTCGATTGGCTAGCTATCTTCGGTCTTGTACCTGCAAAAAACAATATTGGCCGATCCCTCGTAGAAACTTGATTGTTTCGTCGCTGAGGAACCATGCATAGTTGCGGAGTTCGATGGACCGACTCCATGACCATGTCTTGTGCGCGAACGACATTGTCTGTCTCGTGACTCATTTTATTGTGAGGGTCCTCTGTTAGGCTGCGCCTTGCCTCGTATTTAAATGAAGGGCGTGCGGTCTTAGTCTAGAGGAGTCCTTGCACGGGGCTTCGTTGGATTAATCAACTCCACTTCCGCGGCTTGATAGCTCTGCTTCCACCTCGGCCTGCCATGAAGATGGCGACCCTCTATTGTGTACGTTGAGATGGGGGTAGTGGCACGTCGCATTTTCCGGGCTCACCATGTTAGATGATGAACCTTTGAGGGCGGGCGAACATGTCCACTGATTAGTTTTGGAGGGCTCTCAGACTACGCCGGCCTCGTATTTAAACGAAGGGCGGGCGATCTTGTCCCAAAGGGACCTTGCATGGCCGAAGCAGCCGGTTCCATCGACTGCCAGGACCATGGCTGCACTCTTCCACCTCGGATCGTCATGTAGATGCCGACCTTCGATGGTGTATGTTGTGCGGTGGAGGCGATCTCGTGCCGTAGTCCACCATGTTAGATGATGAACTGTAGATGGCGAACGAGTGCTCCGGTTTTGATGATGTCGCATGATACCGGCGATCGGGATGGAAGACTGGAGATCGCCGTTCGGGTGCCGATCGCGCTGCTCATAGGCTAAGAAGAAACCTTTGCCTCGCCAGAAAGTCTGCGGCTTTAGCGCGGAAGATCGCGTAGGTCGGGGGATGGTCCTTCGTAAGATGTCTGAACATAGGCGAAAGACCATGGAATCCCCATAGGACCGCGTAGATGGCGATCTCATCGCTTATAGGCTCGCCGTTGAGGATGATCTCGTCTACCCGATCAATGTAGTCCGAGTCGGACTCTTCTTCCCCTTGCCTGATCTGCATCATGCGATGGGGACCTTCTGGCCGAGCGACCCTGATGGCGAAGTATGCTGTGAAGTCGTTCGCCAGTTGATTAAAGGAGCTGATGGATCAAGGCGGCAATGAGGTGTACCACCTGTGGGCAAGGTCGTCCAGCATCATAGGGAACATTCGGCACCTGGTCGCGTCTGATGCCCCACACCCGGTCATGTAGATGTGGAACTTGCTCAGGTGAGTTTCGGGGTCTGATCTCCCCTCATACAGAGGTGTTTGCGGAGGAGTGATCTTATGCTGCACGGGGGCGGGCTCGATGTCGACCGCGAGCGGCTCGCTCGGACCGGCGATCTTGCTCTTGGCGCCTGCCCCAGATTCCAGGAGCGCCTTCATGTCGTTGAGCTGGCGTTGCATCGCGGCCATCGTTGTAGCTTGGTCGCTCGTGGGTCGACTTTCGGGGCAGGAGCCGAGGCGATCATGTACCGATCTCCTGACTCCGCTACTGCCGACCTTGGCTCTTTGGCGAGGGGGAGCCAGATGGCTGGTCGGCCTTCTGGGAGTCAGATACGCCGAGCTCCTGGTGACGGACTCGAGCTCCGTCATCTCGTGGCTGGGGCCAGACTGCCCCGGTCGCCATGACGGGTCGCTGCCTAGACGATCAAAAATGGAGGTGCCCCGGCTAGCGATCGCCTCTTCTTGCGAATGGGAGCCTCCTCGTGATCACTCGGTCAGCAACGTCTTGTACTTCCGTTTGGTCATCCGGCGGATGGCCGAGGGGGTGATAGTGGGAGGCGCGTCGAGAGCACTCCGTCGCTCCTGTAGGATGGGCCATGGCCTCCTCAATTTGTCCCGCAGTTTGGAACTGATCGAGCGAGAGACTTGGGCCGTCCCTCAGGGGCGGGATCGATCGTCTGGGACTGCGGCGGCTACCCTTCGCCATCGGCTGTGGCTCGGACTGTGACGGAACGAGGCGTCTGGCGGATCGGCCAGTGGCTATCTTCGATGAGGAGGCAGGAGTCATGATTCTGAAAGCTTTCTTTGAAGAACAGTGAGTGTTTCTTCAGGTATATGCCCCGGATAACAGTGAGTGTTCTTCGAGACGGTAGGAAAAAATGAGGGTTAGATGCCCTCCTTCTAGCGCCAATTGTTGTTACCCGAAATATTATCCGAAGATAGATATTGCTGGAATGGACGGACAACAAACAAGGTTGCGGGAGCACTTCCGAGGGGGTGTGAATAATACAAGATTTGCCGGGTTTGTTAGGCCCGGGCTTGAATGCTCTCGCGAGATGTTATTAATACGAATATTCGTGGATACAAGTATTAATGTAAGAATCTAAATACAATGAGTGTAAAAGATCCTATTTGTCTAGCTCTTGAGCGAAGCTTTGGTGTTCTTGCTCTATACCGATCGTCTTCTGTGTGAGAGAGGCTGAGAGAGAAGAGAGAACCGAGAGATAGCTATTGCCAAGAGTGAGAAAGCCAAGTTGAGTGCTGAATCCGGGAGAGAGTTCCGAGAGTTCAGAGTGTTGGCCGAGAATCCGAGTTCCGAGAGGAAAAATCTGGTCCTTGTCCAAGTGCAGGCAACCTTCTATTTATAGGAGCTGTGATGTCCTGTTTTCTGGCGGACGATCGCCTTTCGTCCAATATAATAATGGGGCGATCGTGTTTAAGTCACATGGGCTGTCTGCATAAAGCTTGCGGCTGCTGCTGGCAGCCAGCTGTCCGGTCCAATAAGGAGCCGGCACGCGTCCTGAGTTGCTGTCATGGGCGGTCCCACTGACACCTTTCGGCGGGCCTGTCGGTTGGTGGAAGGATGCTGACAGGCTGTGGTCAACCGACCATGTGCATCAGCGCCTTTTCCGGATCTGCATGTGGGTCTTGTTCCGAGCTTCGGCCTTTACCGACTGGATGATCATCGGCTTCGTGCATCGGCCCTTGCCGACTGGGCGATCGATGGCTTTGCACATCGGCCCTTGCCGACTGGACGATCGATGGCTTCGCGTGGCATGAGGAGGTCACCACTTGGTCGGTCGCCAGGAGTCGATCGCTAAGTACCGAGAGACGATCGCCTTCAGATGTCGATCGCTCGGCACCGGGACTTGTCCTGGGACCGTCGGTCGGCCGATCTGTCTTGGCTGCTCGGCTATGGCTAGGTCACCTGGTCTCTGAGGCGATCGCCGGTCGAGGAGTATAATTCTCGACACAACACTTTGTAAAGATCCATTTACACCCAATTGCTTTGGAACCTTTAGGAAGATCAATCAAAGTCCATACTTGATTATCATACATGGATTGCATTTTGGATTTCATCCCTTCAAGCCAACTTTCGCATTCAATGCTAGTAGTTGCTTCATTGTAGGTTGTGGGCTCATCTAGATCCATGAGTTCCACATTTTTGTCATATGTGATGAGAAATCCATATCTGTTAGGTTCATGATGATAACGTATAGACCTACGTGGAGCTGGTATATAAGAAGTGGTCTCAACATCTCTATGTGAGTTTAAATCAGTTTTATCTAAAGGTTCAGTATCTATTTGTGGCTCTCTCATTTCATGAAGAGTTATTTTGCTCCCACTATTCTTCTTGGAAATAAATTCCTTCTCAAGGAATACTCCAGATCGAGCAACAAACACTTTGTTCTCTGATGGGATGTAAAAGTAATATCCTTTAGTTTCCTTAGGATATCCCACAAATAGACATTTATCCGATTTGGGTGATAATTTATCAGTGATAAGTCGCTTCACATAAGCTTCACAACCCAAAATCTTAAGGAAAGACAAAATAGGTTGTTTCCTTGTCCATATATCATATGGTGTGCTTTGAACTGATTTAGATGGTACTCGATTTAAAATGAACACAACAGTCTCTAAGGCGTAACCCTAAAAATAAATTGGAAGATCAGCTTGACCCATCATCGATCTAACCATGTCTAACAAGGTTCGATTTCTATGTTCTGACACACCATTCCATTGAGGTGTTCCAGGTGGAGTTAGTTGTGAAACAATTCCATAACTTTTGAGATGATCGTCAAATTCATGGCTCGAATATTCACCACCACGATCTGATTGTAGTGGTTTAATAGTTTTGCCTAACTGATTTTGTACTTCATTTTGAAATTGCTTGAATTTCGTAAACGACTCAGACTTATGACCCATTAAGTAGATATATCCGAATCCGCTTTAAGTCAGACGTGAACGTTATGAAGTATTGGAAACCTCATCTAGCATTTGTATCCATTGGTCCACATACATCAGTATGTATTAAGCCCAATAAATCTGCAGCTTTCTCAGTATGGCCCGTGAAAGGAGCTTTGGTCATTTTGCCTAATAAGCAAGATTCACACGTATCATATGATTCTAAATCAAACGTGTCCAAGATTCCATCATTATGGAGTTTGGTTATACGTTTCTCGTTTATATGGCCCAAACGACAATGCCAAAAATATGTTTGGTTTAAATAATTTTATTTAAGTCTTTTGACATTCAAGTAATAGACAGATTTGGAACTTTCAAGATTTATGGGATATAATCTCCCACTCATCAAGGCATCTCCATAAAAAAACTTTATTAAGTATGGACATTATACTATTCTTAATAGTAAAGTCATATCCTTCCACATCAAGGCAAGTAACTGATATAATATTTCTACCCATAGCAGGAACGCATTAACAATTATTAAGTTCCAATACAAGTCCACTAGGTAGCTTTATATCTTAAGTCCCTAAGGCAATAGCAGCAATGCTTTATTTCCAACACGTAGGTCCATTTCACCTTTTGCCAGTTTTCTACTCTTTCGAAGCCCCTGCGCATTCACACAAATGTGAGCTTCACTACCGATATTTAATACCCATGATGAAGAAGTAGACAAATTGACTTCTATAACAAGAATACCTGAAGCAACAGTCTCACCGCTCTTCCATTTCCTCATTTCTTCCAGGTAGACTTTGCAATTCCTTTTCCAATGACCAATTTCATTGTAGTGGTAGCAAGCCCCCTCTTTGGGTTGTTTCGATAACTTCTTGAAAGGTTTAGGTTTGGGTTTAGGCAACATTTTCATTTTACCCTTACCTTTATCTTTCGGGGGGCCATCTTTTTCCCTTTCTTTTTATTCCATTTCTTTTGAACCATTAAAACATTAGGAACAACTTTATTAATGTTTGTCTCAGTTTGTTTTAGCATCCCATGCAACTCAGTAAATGTCTTCTCCATGTTGTGCATGTTGAAGTTTACTACAAACTGATCATACTCTGAAGGCAGTGATGCTAAGATCATATCTGTAGCGAGTTCCTGACTGATAGGAGCTCCTAGCCTTTCAAGATGCTCAATGTAGCCCATCATCTTAAGGACATGAGCACTCACAGAAGTACCTGAAGACATTTTACAACCATTCAATGCCTTCGTAGTGCAAACCTTTCCTGACGGGCTTGCTCTTGGAACATTTCCTTAAGCTGACCCATCATTTCATAAGCTTCCATGTCCTCGAACTGTATCTGCAGCTCTGAGTTCATGGTTGCTAGCATAAGGCATGTCACATCCAAAGAATCATTCGTATGCTTACTATAAGCATCTTTTTGAGCTTTGGTGGCGGTTGATTCCCGTTCATCAGGAATTGGGTTTTCCAGAATGTAATGCTTCTAATTAATACGACAATGAGTATAAAACAATTTTTACGACTCATAAATCATAAGCGACCTCTAGCTAGACATTATGACTACCCGCATTAAAATAATTAATTCGACGGAACGAACGAAATCCCGTTACTGTATAATATTAATCCTCTCGTCGCGCGATATCCTAATTAAGCATAAGGCATGGATAATTTGACCTTATATAGCTTAATTAATATTCTTGAGCCCAAGTTACAATTGTCCATTTCAAATATTTATCAATAACTCTTTATTGATCAATTTGAGCATGGCCATGCATTTAAATAATTTAACTTATCAAGGGCCCATGGATATCTTCTCCGTTTTATAGGAGGGACAAGTGCCCTCTGGAAAAACTACTTCCCTCTGCAAAAATCATACCATATCCAATCACAAACTGTGTGGTATCTTGTTACAGAAGACGTTGGTATTATGTTAAAATACGATACTCATTATGTAGGAAACTGTAGTGTCTTTCGGTAATAAGGACTTAAATAATATATAACAATCAGAGGAATTATAATGACTTAATCCATATATAATTGTCTTTGTTAGGTCATATCCAATACGATGTCTCTACATGTATCTATGACGTGATATAACATCTCATGTTCATGACCAGTAAAACATAGTCATCGTATCATCATCATACTAGTAATCATATTACTAGGGATATCTAGAATAAATATTCTTTAATGCTTTAACGAGCTTTACTATCAAGTCACATACTTGATGATCGTGAGCAGAATATTAATTCAATAATATATTCAATATTATATAATAATAAATGTCTCCACATTATTATTAAACAGTAGACTTAGAGCATTATACTAACAGATCATAGAATCATCGTTGCTTTACAAACATACTTCCTCGAAGATGAGTTCATTCAGGAAGGAGGCACAGGTAGAAATATTTCTTTGTAAGAAATAAAAGAAACACCAATGAGATACCTGTATAAGATATTAGAACCAAACCTTATGAAATACAAACACAACTTCGCAAGTCTAGTTGAATTTCTCGATTACCTGAGAGGTATGGCTATCTGCTTCAAGAGGAACTGGGTGTCCATGAGATGACAGAAAGTAGTCAAGAGAATGATCCTTCTACATACGACCAAGCGATGATAGATGTTGACTCCGCCAAGTGGCAAGAAGCTATGGAAGCTGAGATAGACTCAATGCATGCTAATTAGGTCTAGACTTTAGTAGATCGTCCTAAAGGCATAGTGCCTATTGGAAACAAATGGATCTATAAAAGAAAGACTGATGGAGATGGCAATGTTGATACCTATAAGGCCAGGCTTGTGGCAAAGGGTTATTCTCAAAGAGAAGGAATCGATCTATGATTAAGTCTATTCGCATGATGCTTGCCATAGCAGCCCACTTAGATGATGAAATATGGCAAATGGATGTGGAAACGGAATTCCTAAATGGATTCCTTGAGGAGGAGATTTACATGGAACAGCCTAAAGGATTCATATCTCAAACAAATATTCATAAAGTATGCGAACTTCAACGTGCCATTTATGGACTGAAGCAAGGTTCAGGGAGTTGGAATCTTCATTTTAACGAGACAGTCAAAGAGTTTGATTTTGTTCAAAACGAAGAGGAGCATTGTATTTACAAGAAGGTTAGTGGGAGCAAAATTACGTTCTTAATACTATATGTAGATGACATTATACTTATAGGAAATGACGTAGGAATGCTCAGTTCTGTGAAAGCTTGGCTTTCAAAAGAGTTCTCAATGAAAGACTTGGGAGAACCTACATATATTCTGGGTATTCGCCTCTACCGGGATAGAGCGAAAAGAATGTTAGGTCTTTCCCAATCCCTCTACATAGAAAAGATCCTGAAGCAATTTAGGATAGAAGATTATAAAAGAGAGTTTCTACCTATGCAACATGGTGCAAAACATTCCTTAGAGATGTGTCCTCAAAGTGAGGAAGACAGAAAGGAAATGAGAAAGGTACCATATGCTTCGGCAGCAAGTAGCCTCATATACGCTATGATTTGCACTAGACCGGACATTGCCTATGTTGTGAGCGTAGTAAGTCGATTTCAGTCAAATCCAGGGTAGGAACATTGGACTGCTGTGAAGAACATTCTTAAGTGCCTAAGGAGGACTAAAGACTTGGTTCTTACTTATGGCGGTGCAGAACATAAAGTGATGGGTTATATGGACTCAGATTTTTCGGGGGATATGGATACTCAGATGTCCATATCAGGGTATATCTTTACTCTGAATGGTGGGGTAGTTTCTTGGAGAAGTTTCAAACAAAGTTCGACTGCTATCTCTACATGTCAAGCCGAATATCAGGCAGCCACGGAGGTTGCTAAAGAAGCTTTTTGGATTAAGAAGTTCACTGAGGAACTTCAAGTGGTTCCTAATGCATAGAAGCTCGTGAAGATGTTTTGTGACAACAACGGAGCTGTTGCACAGGCTAAGGAGCCTAGGGCTCACCACAACACCAAACATATTGCGAGAAAATATCATTTTGTTAGAGAAATGGTTCAGTAAGGGAATGTTATACTGCAGAGAGTAGACACAGCAAATAATGTTGCTGATCCGCTTACCAATCCACTATCTCAGAAGGTCTTAGAGAGACATCTGGAGAATATGGGTATTAGATACCATAGTTTTTGGCATTGAGTGCAAGTGGGAGATTGTTAGGAATATGCCCTCGAATGCCACTCAGATGATGAGAGAGTGAGATCATTTGTATTGTAATTATGAATATTTAATAAGGTAATTATTATTTCTATATTATTGTATATCACTGGCATTGGGATTTGGTATATAAAATAATAGTCCATACATTTGAGATCAAACATTCTACTCCTTATGGAGATAAGGAGATAGGCACTGGAAGTGTTTACAGCTTGAATGCTTAACTAGTTCGCAAGTCGATAAAACTTAATTGAGCATTACATTTAGCTAAGATTTATATAACGTGTACCTTGACATGTAGATTTCATGTATTCATTAAGAGTTAGTGGGAGCACACGTTATTGGTATGCTAATGAGATCAGTATACTCGAACACGATTCACCTCGATTCGGTCACATGGATATCACTCGGGGTTTGTCAATGACTGAATTGAAAGGTTGTGATAGTTATACGTGGACATTTGACTTGAGGTTTCAGTAGGATATATGCTTGTGACATTAAGTTAGTCATTATAGTAGTTCGATTCAATTGCCAGTTGATGGGGTCAACCTCGAAATGCAACTTAATGGGCAAGTAGCAGTCTCTACTGAATACCAAGATCGAATTCTTTCTCCTGTAAGTGAGCAGGTAAATGTCCTATGAGGTTAATGGCAAATGAGATCATAAGTCTTTGGTCAAAGCAGTTAGAGCTAGTTGTATTTGATACACAAGAGCTCTGTGATCTCGGTTTGCATTAACAAAAAGCATAGAGTCAAGTTACAGTAGTGTATGACTTTACCGTGACCCTAATACTTTACTAGGACATATGATTGAAGGGTTTATACGTATACGGTATTCACGACATAATGGTTTTGAATGATCCAATCATTCGTTCTTAGTTGGGTTATGGTACGTAGCACTGGACTGGCTAAGTGTTACCCATACTCATTGGTTCCTCCTATTGCCGACTAAGACGGACCTATGGAGTCGCGCACAAGGATATTTGATGGATAAATAAATATTTATTATCTCTTCATTAATATTGGATATTAGATATCTAATTTGATTTATTTGATAAATCATGCGGTCTACTGAATTGAAATTAATTACTTGGTGATTAATTTAAAATTCATAAATAATTATTTCTTGGAATATATTATTATAATTTTGTATTTGATATAATTAATTAATTAGATTAATTAATTAAGTATATATACAAATTGAGATAAAACAAAGTGTATTAGACGTGCGAACGTCTTGTACACGAACCGAGTGGCTCGGCTCGTTTTCTCACCTAAAACTAAGTGGGCCGCCCCCTCACTTTCTCCTCACCTTCCATGTTACTTCCTAACACGTGAGGTGTATTTTTTTATATAGCAAAGTATGAAGACTTGTAATGAGATTCCATATCTCATGATTGATCTCATTTTTTGTTATATAATAAAAGTAAGTCTTTCATTTTGTGGGTTAGACTTGAGAAAGAAAAACACAGACACAAAAGGTATGCTCCAGCCATGAGCTTCATGTGAAGAGGGGAAGAAATTTTTCTTCAAGTCTTGTTCATCTTTGTGAGAAAGAAAAGGTTGAAGAGAAGAGAAGATAAATACTATATCAATTCATAGCCATGTTCTTTGAGAATGGATTGATATTATTTTTTCGATCAATATCCGACGCATGATAACGTAGAGACACTCGGATTCTTCGATGCTTTGATCATTCATCAAGCTACAACAAATTGGATTCGTGTTCGTGTTGGTGACCGGGAAACAATCAAAGCTTGGCTCGGGAATTTTTCTTCAAGAATATATTATCAAAGGTCTACGAGGGTATGATCTCTTAATATTATTTTCGTCTTTTTATATTCGTTTATACGATGCTTGATCGATCCATTTTTGGGATTTGGTTTTATCCGGTTGGACCGGTTTATTTTCTGTTGCGTATCTAGTTTTGTTCACCGAATCCCAACAGAAGGAACCCTCTTTTAGAATCTTCCATCCTAAATCTCTTCAGGATCTTTTATATATAGAGGGCCTGGGAAAAAACTAACATTCTTTTCGCTCTATCCCAGTAGAGGCGAATACCCAGAATATAGGTAGATTCTCCCAAGTCTTTCGTTGAGAACTCTTTAGAAAGCCAAGCTTTCACAGAACTGAGCATTCCTACGTAGTTTCCTATAAGTAAATGTCATCTACATATAGTATTAATAATGCAATTTTGCTCCCACTAACCTTCTTGTAAACACAGGGCTCCTCTTCATTTTGGACAAAATCAAACTCTTTGACTGTCTCATTAAAACAAAGATTCCAACTCCGCAAAGCTTGCTTCAGTCCATAAATGGCACGCTGAAGTTTGCATACTTTATGAATATTGGTTAGAGATATGAATCCCTTAGGTTGTTTCATGTAAATCTCCTCCTCGAGGAATCCATTTAGGAATGCCGTTTTCACATCCATTTGCCATACTTCATAATCTAAGTGGGCTGGTATGGCTAGCATCATGAGAATAGACTTAATCATAGCTACAGGTGATAAGGTCTCGAAGTAATCAATTCCTTCTATTTAGAAATAACCCTTTGCCACAAGCCTAGCCTTATAGGTATCAACCTTGCCATTTCTACCACTCTTTCTTTTATAGATCTATTTGTTTCCAATAAGCACTATGCCTTTGGCATGATCTAATAAAGTCCAGACCTGATTAGCATGCATTGAGTCTATCTCAGCTTCCATAGCTTCTTGCCACTTGGCGGAGTCAACATCTACCATCTCTTGGTCGTATGTAGAAGGATCACTCTCTTGACTACTTTCTATCATCTCATGGACACCCAGTTTCTCTTGATGCAGATAGCCATACCTATCAGGTAATTGAGAAATTCTATTAGACTTGCGAGGTTCTGTTTGTATTTCAGAAGGTTCAGTTCTAATATCTTGCACATGTGTCTCATTTGGTGTTTCTTTTATTTCTTCCAAAGAAATATTTCTACCTGCGCCTCCTTCCTGAATGAACTCATATTCGAGGAAGTGTGATTGTAAAGCAACGATGATCCTATGATCTTCGTGCATGTAGAATATGTATCACATGGAATCCCCTGGATATCATATGAAACAACCTTTCATAGACCTAGCTTCCAATTTCTCTACTTTAGTCTTCTTGACATAAGCAAGGCATCCCCAAATCCTAATGTGATTAAGACTTAGTTTCCTACCTCTCCACATCTCATGTGGAGTCTTAGGAATGGATTTGGAAGGACATTTGTTCAATATATGTGCAGCAGTAAGGTGCACATGACCCACAGATAAATTGGTATATCATTGTAGTTAAGCATGGAGCGAACCATGTCCAACAAGGTTCAGTTCCTTCTTTCTGATACACCATTTAATTGTGGAGTAGCTGGAGGAATGAATTGTGACACTATTCCTAGTTCTTTTAAGAACTCATCAAACTTAGTACTCATGTACTCACCACCTCGGTCTGACCGAAGAGTCTTAACACGGTTACCTGTTTGATTTTCAACTAGGGCTTTAAATTCCTTGAATTTATCAAAAGATTCAGACTTATGTCTCATTCAGTACACGAACCCATACCTAGTATGGTCATCAGTGAATGTAATGAAATACTGAAAGCCATCTCGTGCCACTTCAAAAGGGCCACAAATATCGGTATAGATCAATCCAAGTTTTTCAGCAGCTCTTTCAAAAGTCCATGTGAAGTGTAACTTAGTCAGTTTGCCTTGAAGGCAAGATTCACAAGTTGGATCTGATCCCAATGGACCCGTAGGCCCATCTTTCTCCCTTTTATGGACTATGGTCTGACCAATATGACCAAGTCTAAGATGCTACTTAAGTGCTTGGTTTGTTTCATCCCTACCACGCTTCCTAGTTATAATGTTCACAGTCGTTTTATTCTTTAGATTCAAATGGTATAAACCATTTAATAATGTAGCAGTACCAACCAATTTATTTTTGAAATAAATACGACAAGACCCATCTCCAATAAAGAAGTGAAATCCATTTTGGTCCATGACCGAAATTGATACAATATTCTTATGCCCCTTGCGCAAAACAGGTACATCATCTAAAGTAAGAATAAAACCAGATTCCAAATTCAACATAAGGGATCTAATATCAGAAGCCTCGACACTATGTCCACTTCCGATGGTGACCATCACCTCCCCTGAATCCAGTTTCTTACTTCGTTACAGATCCTGATTCATTGTACAAATGTGAGAACTCACACCGGAATCAAGTATCCAAGAAGTATAATATACAGTTACAGAACAATTTGTTTTTAAAACCAGTAGTTCCATACCTGAAGGCGCATTACGGTCAAGATTTGGACAGTACCTCTTCCAGTGGCCTAGCTCACTGCAGTTAAGGCACACATCCGTTTTCTGGGCCCCTTGCTCTTTTGAACCATTGGGGCTTTGCCTTTCCCCTTATTGATCTTGGATACTGAACCTAACTATTTTTTGTTCTTTTTATTCTTATTCTTGGACTTCCAAGTCCCAGAAGAAATCACAAGTGCAACTTCCTTTCCCTTTGTCTTAATCTGAGACTGGGCAGTCGTCAGTTTATTCATTAGACCACCTAAGTTACATGCAATCTCATTGCAGTTGAAGTTCATAACAAATTAAGAAAAGGAGTCAGGAAGTGACTGCAGGATAAGGTCAGTTTGAAGAGATGCATGCATCTGAAAATCAAGAGCTTCTAATCTCTCAATCACTGAGATCATCTTGAGGACATGGTCCCCAACTTTCTCTCCTTCCTTCATCCTGGCACCGAATAGTTGCTTTGATATCTCATATCTAGCAGTTAGACTATGCTCTCCATGGAGCTCAGCCTGGTACGCTAAGATGGCTCTCGAAGACATCATCTTTTCATGGGCACATTGAAGCTCATTAGTCATTGAGCCTAACATGTACCCGCGGACTCTTCCGTCGTCTTTTACCCATTTCTCATGGGCATCAGCATCTTCCTGATTGGCTTGGGTTCTTGGAGGAGCCGTTGTAATGTCCGCCTCCAAGACGTATCCCAGTATTTCCATAGTGAGGACAATCCTCAAGTTCCGAAGCCAGTCCACATAGTTCGGACCATTCGGGACGTTCTTTTCAAGCAGTATAGCGAGTGGGTTTATTGTCATTTTGAGATATTTTGTTAACTGCAGAGAATAATTTAAGATTTGTTAGTGATTGTTTAATCATGATCCGAGTAAAGAATTTAAGGACTTTCTTTATTCATAACTCGGCTCCCACTATTTTATCGGCATTTTCACACTCCCATGTGAAATCTGGAAGTCACGGTCGACTTCATAGTGGTGATCGAGTTCTTTACAAAGTTTAATAGAAGGCAACCCATACGGTTTCTATTATATCATTCTTTATAAAGTGGTGTCTAACACCAACACATCTAATGGATGATTCAGTCTTCTTTTACCCCTAGTTCACTTGCCCTCAGCCCATTCGGTTTCTATGGCTCGCTGAACTATCTAAGTTTAAACCGTCAACTCCTATTAGTCTGACGATTGAATCACCCGGCAACCCATACAATTAATTCAAATTTAATATTCGTATGTAGTATACCTATAAAATATTTTCTTCAAATTTTCCCATCATAAAAATTCCAAATTTAATGATTTAATCAAATTAAACATAACTTAATATTGGGAAAATCAATTTTCGAAAATATAATGAAAAACGAGACCCGGTGCCCGACAGCCTGGAAGTTGTGGGCACAGTGTCGGACAGCGCTCGGCAGCTGTAGGATACATCTCGGCACCTGCTCGGCAACCGCTCGACAGCTGTAGGATACAGCTCGACAGCAGACCGGCAACTGTAGGATACAGCTCGACACATGCTCGGCATCCGCTCGACAGTTGTAGGATACAGCCAGGCACCTGCTCGACAGCTGTAAGATACAACTCGGTAGCTGTAGGATACAACCCGGTAGTGGCTCAGCAGCTGTAGGATACATCCCGACACCCACTCTAAGTCAGAAGATACACTGACGGCTATAGGATACATCCCAGAGTGGCTCGGCGGTGTAGGATACAAATGCTAGCCGCTTCTACAGCTTGTATCAGTATCATCCAACGATGGCATACGACTCGTTTTCGGGCAGATTTCTAAAATTATATTATTTCTGATCTTCATATTATTTATATAAATCACAAAAAACACTACTACAGACGAATATTAAAATATCTACGATTATCATAAGATTCCAAATGATAAAGTATCATCAAGCACTACACCATAGATGGCTTTCTACAACACTTAGGGTGGGGTGTTACCTTCTTGTATGTTACCATAGCTATGAAATTTTGGACCTATCACAACGTTGTGGTTATGGTGTTACCAAATCCATAAATGTATGTTACTCTAGTCATAAAAGGTGTTACACTCAGCAACACCATGAGATGTGTTACCTTAGAGTATTAATAAACAAATTTTGAATTTTATTTAAAATGAATGATTTAATAATTTTTTAACTATAAAAGTAATTAATTTTAATAAAATCATTGAAGTTATTATTATAAAAAATATTCTATCAAAAAATAAATTATTTTTATAAATATTATAATATTTTAAATAAATTTAAAATGATAATGTTTTAAAATAAACTAGTATTCGGAAATTAATAAATTCTTATCAAAATCATTAAAAAATGATTAGAGAAAAATAACACCTTGTAATAATTATGGATTAATATAAATTATAATAGTTTTAATAATTATAATTAACACTAACAAATTAAAATAAAGTTGTAATATTTTAAAAAAATTAAAAATAAAGAGAGTGACTTATTAAGAGTGGTGAGCGGCTGTGAAATAATTGAGCGGTAAATGAAATAACTGAGCGGCAAAACAAATACTGGGGAAATGAAATTGGGGGGAAAAAATTTGGGGCTTCATTCTCTTCACCAGGCTTCTCTCCCACTCACTCGCTCGTCTCCCTTACTGCGCTTTTCTCACTCACTCGCGTCTCTCGCCTCTCGCTTCAATTGATGGTGTACTCGTATGTCTCACTTCACTTCAATTTAACGTGTTCAAGTTGGGTTAGGGTTTAATTCAAGAGGTTCAAGGATCCGATTAGGGTTCAAGCGGGCTCAATAAATTTGATGGAAACATAGTTTCCGTTCAACATCTACGATTTAGTCTTTGTTTGGTTTCGATTTGAGGTATAACCCTCACTTTCTATGTTTCGTTTTATCCCCCCGTCTCTCTCGCCCTCGCCCTCCCTCTTATTACTATGCAATCTCACTATGTTATTTATATATCACTATGTTATTTATATATTTATACATTGTTAGTTCTGTGTTTGTTTAATTGCTGTTAGATTTATATTGACAGAACCATTCTACCATTTTTGGTATTTTATTCATGTTTATGTGTGTGTGTGTGTGTGTTTGTGTAAGTACTTGGCAGTTTGGAACTCTTTGGAACCACTTCTCCTGAGATTTTTATTTGGCCTAATTGGTTTTATCAATAACTTAATTCTACTTGGCATCTTTGTGTGTACTCGTGATTCAACATGATCTGATAGTAATCTAAATTGTTTACATGTTTTTCTTCCTTTTTTTTTTCTTCCGAATGTCCATGCGAGTGCAGCTGAAACTCTTTGGACTCTTTCATTCCATCCTATTAATGCAATCCAAATAGCGAACAGTTCAGGGCTATGGCTTCTGGCGCAACATTGTACTTCATCTAGGTCAAAAATGGTGCAATTTGTGTCTGCATTGACACTTACATATATCCTTGATGGAAGGTATCTTTTATCTATGATGATGCTGTTACTCTCTTGTCCTAAGAGTTCCTTGATATGCTCATAACATAATTATAACTCTAATGTTTTCAGTAATATTTATACATATATAACTTTACTATTGATACACTGTACATGTTCGGTGGAGATATATGCCATGTTCTGGTACACCAAATCCCTTTGTCAAAATTAATGATGCAGAATAATACTATTTTTAATCCTGACTTGCGTTTGCCAACAAGATTTATAAATAGATATTGGCATTGAAGTCAGTAATTTTACATTGTATTAAAATCTGAAATGACTTATTATATAAGAATTAGAAAACCTTTTTTATTTTTCTAATCTGCAACTTTATCGTATCGAGTCTATCGACCCTGTTGACAATCATCAGATTAGTGTGTATTTATACAGCTATATCCAAACACATCCTATCTTTGTAGAGTAGTTGTGTAAATCAATTGAACATGTGTTGCATTTAGGAGCTTAGTAAAGGCAGTACAAAAACTCAGAGTCAACTAGTTTCAGAAATAACTCCTTGCTATGTATATATTTCTCTGATGTTATATTCAACAATATGCTCAGTTTTATATCCGAAATAAATCAGTTTGGTGGGTGATTGTGATGTGGATAATTATGTTGCTAAATTCGTCTCTTGATTCTCAAAATGCAGATCCTTACTATGACTGGTGACATGCTTTGTTTGTTATATATATATATATATAATAAATTATCCCTTGTGATGTTTGTTATAGATAATTGCTTCTATGCAAAGCTATTTTGTTATTTTTCAGTACCATTATGGTTTTTATTGCTCTATATGTACAAAGTGAAAGGAAATAGGACAAATGGATAAACTTTTACTATTGTGGGTTTTGGACCTGTAAGATATACTTTATATTTTCTATTCTCGATGAATATTGAAGATTTATAAATAAATATGCTTTTGTATGACTAGATGTATTGTCTTGAAGTTGCTAAGTAGTTTGTATGTTTTGTACAGAGTGGATGAATTTCGTCTACCTATTCAGAACACAAATTCAAAAGTTTACTAGGTTCATATAGGTTATTGGCCAAGAAGTCCATTAACTACTGGGTAACTTGCCAGGCATCCCAAATATAACTCCATCGTACCATTCTATGCCTCAGGTAATCAAGTGCCCGTCTTACTATGCTTGTTACTATTTTTGTCAAAATATTATCAAACTAAAAGTAGCTCGAATGATACTAATTTTGGTCCCAATTTCTTCCCATCTGTCTCATGTTATAGCTGGTGTGCCATTGGTAAACAGATTTAATAAAAAAGTATTGTAAATTCATTATAATATAAGTGCCATTGGTAAACAGATTGAAATTTAAGGATATGTGTCATTTTGGAATGCTTGTATTGTATTTCAACGAGTTCATCCATTAGTTAGGGCATTTGTGTTGACAAATATCCTGAAATACGGGGAATTGAAAACTTTACATAACACATTTAAGATCACAGTTAGTTTTTTTTACCAAGGCTTTTTGCTGCACATAACACATTTAAGCTATTTGGATCATGAGATTACTGGTGCTGTAACCCATTTTAGTTGGCAATATATGCTGTTTTACATGGACTTTAAATTTATATTAGTGACTGAATAATATCCATACCCAGTTGTGGTGCTATTATAAGTTATTACTTATTTGTTGCTTTTACAAGAGAATTATAGATCAGTGTAACTAGTCTGCACCAAATGATACAAAACCTACACCTGGTTCAGTTTTCATTTTGATGCTAGTTAAGAATATATTGTAGGTCAAGAGATTAAAGGAAATTCAATATGTTGAGTTAAACTTTGCATACTATATATTCATGTCATTATTTGGACTAGGCTGTATAGTTGAATGTGAAGTTGATGAATGAGATATTATGCAGGTAACAAACTATTGCGCTCCAGAGAGGCAGGGGCAAGCTACTAAACAAACCCAAAATGCGACATAACGTGCACTGCTAGAGGATTTAGATCTAAGGAGAGTGTACAAAGAAAAAGGCGAAAAAGTTGGAGATGGTACTCGGCCACCCTAGCTCTTAAACATCCACTTCCATATGATAGTACCATTTGAACTAGTGTGTTGGTTTTTTTATTGCGTTTATGTTATTTGTTCTAGTACTTTAACGTTCCAAATTATGTTATTTACTTGGTGTTGGCGGATTTGATTGGATGACGTAGTTAGTTTTGCGATTGGACGATGTAGTTGGTTTTGTGATTCGATGATGTAGCTAGTTATTTTGTGAGTGAATATTTTTCTGAATTGGTTTGTTAGTTTTTTTAATGGGAAATGCTATATTTAAAATTTACATTTTTATTTTGTTAAACTAAAGCTGTTACCTTAGGTAATACACATATATATATATATATATATTTTATATGTTGCAAATGCCTTTTATTGGTACTATATTACCTAAGGTGTTACCTTAGATAATATATATATATATATATTATATGTTGCAAATGCCTTTTATTGGTAACACATGCAGTTGGTAATATAGGTGTTGCAATAGACTAAAGTGGGCCCCACTTTGTGGGGCCCATCTGATTTTCTATATATTTTGTAAAATCATAAAGTCTGTTGCAACACGGAAACGATGTTGCTGTAGGATCCTCATGATGTTGTTGTAGAGTTCTTTGGTAATGAATTTGTCTATGTTAGCATAGGCTGATTATTTTGTTGCCTTTGAGTCCAAAGGCTACTGCTCACAGAGCAACTTAGCTAAAATGTTACCTTTGACCATTTTGGGTCTCTGGCAACAAAAAATTGGGTCTAAGGTAACACAGTTATGTGGTTGCCGAAGGCCATTTATGGCGTAGTGAAGCATGCATTCAAAATGCAAAATATCGTCTATATGAACGCATTAACCTTGCTCTGATACCACTATTGGGATTCGGTGATAAAAATGAGTTATGCAGCGGAAAATAAAACCGGTCTAACCGGATAAAACCAAACCCCAAAACGGATCATACAAGCATCGTATAAATGAATATAAAAATAATGAAGATGAGAATCAAAGAATACTTACCCTTATAGCCCTTTGATAATATGATCTTCGAAGGAGCTAGCCTTTTTCGGTTAGCTACACGAACACGAATCCAATTTGTTCTTCCTTGATGAATGATCAAAACACCGAAGATGTCGAGTGTCTCTACTTCTTACACATGTAATATCCGGAATTTCTACTATTGTTGTTTAATATTATTTTATCCTGTAATACCCGAGATTTCTGTTATGTATTTGGAACTTGTGATATTGTAATAATTGTACTTTTGTATGAGTACTATTCTCCATATTTCATAATCCGATGCCATCGAGCATATAATTTCGTGTATGTGATTTATATGGTTGAAATTCTGTACATGTAGCGCACGCTACAGGCTACGGGTAGCGTACGCTAACATGGTTTCATAGCGTACGCTACCGAGTGTAAGTAGCGCACGCTATGCGTGGTCAGACTGATTGAGACGTGCGGTAGGTGAGATCTGGCCGGGGACCCCGCCGGATCTGTCGGATGTACCGGACGGCTTTCGGGAAAAGCCGGGTCAACGCCTTTAGCGCACGCTACAGAATATGCGTAGCGTACGCTAAGTGCCGAGTACGCTTTAGGCGTGAGCCGTTAGCGCACGCTACGAGTAGGTGTAGCGCGCTAATAACCATTTATTATAAATAGGACAACATCCTATTCGTGAATTCGATCCTTTCTTCCCCATAACCCGAACTCTTGCACTTGAAACATAACTCCATTCGTCTTAAACACTCCATATCAACCTCCTAGTTCGAGATTGAAGATCATATATCATTGGAGAGTGGTGTTCGAGCCGTGGGTGTTGGATTGCTTCATTTTCATCCGTGTTCTTCACTACTTTGAGGTAGGTGATTCTTCACCAATGATTAGTAATGTTCATGAGGAAGTTTGAATCATGTTTGGATAGCAAGTATCTCGTTTTTATCGGTCATCACATGTTAGAAGGATACTTTTGACGTATCGGTACTAGATGTCGAATGAACCTTTGAACCATCTTATTATAAGGACTCTAAGCATGTTTAAATCGATTTATGATCAAGTGATCGGATATTACCCAGTTGATACATTGTATACGTTGGAATCATGTGTTTTGGAACGTAAGACGATGGAACTTAGATTATTTCTTGAAGATCGTAGAGGAATTGAGATATCGAGATAACTATCCGTATATTGGTGTTTCATAATCATAAATCTTCCAGAAACCTTAGTAGCATGATATGCCCGAGGATAACTTGTAATATCACCATAGGGTTCATGAGTTCTTCATCATTCAACCCAGCTGTTCGTAGTATTCGCCATGCATTAGCGCACGCTAACATGTGTGAGTTAACGTGCGCTATCGAGGTTCGGTTTACGCACGTAACGTCGTAGCGTACGTTATGAGGCGGCCGAGTCGATCGCCAGGTTGTGGCTAGCGCACGCTAGTCCTATACGATAGCGTACGCTAATGATTCAGCTTAGCGCACGTTACGTATAGTACGTAGCGCGCGCTAAGCAATCCAGGCAGCTTGTTTAGTTGAGCTTTTCGGCCGTAGGTCGAATTGTTAGGCCATTGTTCGACTCGAGATGATTTGTATATCGTTCCTTTTGTTAAGGTTCGAGCTTGTTACGTTGATCGGAGGGGGCGGCCTTCGAGTGCGTCGAGAGCATTGAAGTATATCATTCTTGCCATCTTCGAGGCAAGTATCGTGATATGTTAATATCGGTATTTTTGGAGTATACGTATGATTATGCATGTTGTTGAACATGATATTTACTTCGTTGATTTGTCATGATATTCGTTGTATATTGTTTATATGTTCATGTTGATGAACATAATGATTTGGCATATGTGTATGCATGAGTTGTATTTGTATACGTTGTACGATCTATGCTGAGGGCGCTGGATCGGATGTCCACCTCGTGTTGGTCCGACGGGATCATCTTGGGATCTAGGCTGAGGGCGCTGGATCATTGGACGGGTTATTTCCACCTCGTGTTGGTCCGACGGGATCATCTTGGGATCTATGCTGAGGGCGCTGGATCATCGGAATACCCATGCTGTGTAATGGAATCTTGTAGATTCGCATTGTCGGGTTCCGGTAGCGGAAGCCCGGGTGATATGTCTTGTTGTGTATTGTTGATGCATTTTAGAATTGTTTAAATACGATACTTGTACTAGCATTGTTTTGCTAACCCCTTCGGGGGTGGACATTTGTTTTGATGTTCAGGTAGCCAAGGAGCAGGGAAATGACCACAAGCGTGACGTGACGACGAAGGGGTTCAGTGATGTTTATTGTTATTGGAGATTTGTTGTCTTGGTTTGGTTTCTGTACTCGAGTACGTGTGTCCTTTGATATTAATTCGATATGGTTGTATTAATTTCCCGTTGAACCAGTTGTACGTTTCATAAACTCGAATTTTCGCAGTATTGACGTCTTATTTTCACTTTCCTTTTTAATTAGCCTTGTAAATCCTTATTTAAAGGGTTTACGGCGCTGTAATTATCCCGAATATCTCGGGGTGTTACAGAATATGGTATCGGAGCTAAGATTTATGGATATCTTGGCAGTCGGGTTTTATTTGGGTCTGTTTACGTTATTTGATTTACGGGTTGTTTGTAACATCACTGTTCAGCCGAAGTCGTCATGTGGACCGTGGTTGTAAGTCTCTTAAATCTCTTATACTACCGTTTTACTTAATTACTGTTTTGTGAGTATTGACGGACTTTATTTCAAAAATTTTGTTCTGTATATTGAGAAATTTCGTTTACAGTATGTTGAGAGGAGGTCGTGGACGCGGACGCGGTCGTGGACGCGGACGTGGTAACATGAGACATGAGGATTCCGCAACTACCCCAGAAATATCGGCTAGTCGAACCGATTCCCACTCTGGAGGGCAGCAAGGATCGGCAAATGATGATGCAAATCCGAACATGCCGGGAGTGCTTCAACAGGTGGTGGCGCAGATAAACCAGTTCGCCCAGGTCGTTGATCGCATGCAGACAGCGATGGGACAGCAGCACCATGAGGATAACCGGGGAGACAGATGGCTTGCTGAGGTGGTTAAATTGCACCCGCCAAAATTTGACGGATCTGCTGAGGCACTTACTTGGGATCACTGGCTCAAGGAGTTGGAAAAGATATTCGCGGGTCTTAACTGTCCCGAGGACCGGAAGGTTCCCATTGCCCAGTATTTTCTGACTGGGGAGGCCTTTGACTGGTGGGAGGCTATTCGACCCGAGAACCATAATGCGGATTGGACGGAATTCAAACAAATGATGGAAGCACAGTATTGTCCTCGTCCGGTTAGAGAGGCGAAGATCCGAGAGTTTTTCTCACCACAGAGTTCGGAGGCATCTGTGACAGATGTAATTAAAACCTTTAATCATCACCGACTTGTGTGCGACACTTGGTCGAACGGAGGCGTAAAAGATTTTTCATTTTGATATGCGGATGAAGTCGAGATTCAAGGTACATGTCGGATTCGAGTGTACTACGTTGCGGCAGTACCAAGACAAAGCGCCGCCTACGACATGAAAGAGGCGGCGGTGGAGAAATCAGTAGAGGCAAAGAAGCAGAAGGTGACCGGCAGCTTTGCAGAAAACAAGAGTGGTGGGGCCCGCAAGGGCCAGTCTTCCTTTTATTCGGCTAGGAAACCTCCACATCCTTCTAAAGGCGGAAAGAAGTTCCGGACAGCATCAGCAGTTTCGGACGCATCAAGGAAATGCTACAATTGTGGTCGAGCAGGGCATATTCGAAGAGATTGCCCCGCATCTTCTGTGACTTGTTACGATTGTGGGCAAGAAGGGCACCGTGCGGCTTTCTGTGGAGCCGCTACTAGATCTGTTGGCACCCGCACTCCAGCACCGGTTCCTAAGGAGATAAGTGTGAACCAGACACAGCAGAGTGGATTTCAGCAGCAGAACGCTGGGAAGAGAGAGACATCCAGTGCTGGGTCCGTTCCTCCGCGCCTGTACGAAATGAGGAGATCTGACGGCTGAACACCGCCGTTGCATCGTGCGATTCTGCATCCTTTTGCAACCAGTTAGTGTCTTGTTCGATTCAGGAGCTACGCATTCTTTTATATCCTTGAACTGTGTTAATCGTTTGAACATCTCGTGCTTGTATAATTGTGAACCTTATGTTGTGGGATTACCGAGCGGAGAGAAAATTGTGGGAACACTAGAAGCTAGGGATTTCCCAGTATCTATAGAAGGGAGAGATTGGCCATCGAATCTTATTGTAGTTGACCTATGCGGTGACGATTTAATTCTCGGAGATGATTGGCTCAACCGTTGTGGAGCTGTGTTGAATTACCGAGAGAGAGTCATTTCCATCATTGCTGATGACGGATCTGAATACTTATTCCGAGGATGGAGACCGGGAAGCTCGGGGAAATTGATCAAGGCAATGAAAGTGAAATTATCAAGGTGGATGTCACGGACTTTGGTGCTATGCCATGAGGAAAGAGGAAGGAATAGAACTCTCGTCTATTTCGATTGTGAATGAGTTCTCGATGTATTTCTGACGAGCTACCGGGTTACCCCGCAAAGAGAAGTGGAATTCACCATCGAATTAGAGCTGGAGCAACCCCTATTTCCGGGCACCATACCGCATGGCGCCAACCGAGATGTATGAACTCAAGAAGCAAATCGGAGGAATTGTTACAGAAAGGCTATATTCAACCGAGCGTTTCCCCTTGGGAGCGCCTGTTCTTTGTCCTAAGAAAGACGGATCCCTCCGACTGTATTGATTACAGGAGCTTAACAAGATGACGATCAAGAATAAGTATCCTATACCTCGGATCGACGACTTGTTTGATCAACTGCAAGGCGAGGTATTCTCGAAGATTGACTTGCGATCGATACCACCAATTGAGAATTAAGGAATCGGACATACCGAAATCGATTTGAGATCGATGACGGCATTATGAATTTGTGGTGATGCCATTCGGACTTACCAATGCTCCTGCGGCATTCATGCAATTGATGAATCGGGTATTCTTGGAATACTTGGATAAATTTGTGGTCGTTTTCATTGACGACATTTTGATATATTCGAGGGACGCAGAGGAGCATGCTGATCATTTACGTGTGGTTTTGAGCATCTTGAGAAAGGAATGACTATATGCAAAATTTGCTAAATGCGAGTTCTGGCTTAAGGAAGTAACCTTCCTTGGGCATGTGATATCCGCCGATGGAGTTCAGGTGGACCCGAAGAAAGTCGAAGCAATCTTGGAATGGGAAACTCCTAAGAACGTGAAGGAAGTCCGAAGCTTCTTAGGACTAGCTGGATATTATCGCCGCTTTGTAGAGGGATTCTCCAAAATTGCTCGTCCGCTCACTCAGCTGTTACAGAAAACTCAAAAGTTCACGTGGAATGAGAAATGCCAGGCTGGTTTTGACGAACTTAAAGAGAGGCTGACGACAGCACCTATATTAGCGCCGCCCGGAAAGGCCTGATGGATTCATGGTATACAGCGACGCTTCAAATCAGGGTTTGGGTTGTGTGTTGATGCAGAAGGATAAGGTGATTGCTTATGCTTCTCGGCAGTTGAAACCGTACGAAGTTAATTATCCGACTCATGATCTGGAGCTAGCAGCTGTGGTTTTTGCTTTGAAGATTTGGCGACATTATCTGTACGGCACTCATTGTCAGATCTTTACGGATCATAAGAGCCTCAAATACATTTTTAGTCAGAAGGAATTAAACATGAGGCAGAGAAGGTGGCTGGAATTGATCAAGGATTACGACTTAGAGATTCTCTATCATCCGGGGAAAACAAATGTAGTAGCCGATGCATTGAGCCGTAAACCTGTTTCTCTTCGAGTGTTGGAAGCACTTACATCCCAAACCAGTATTCAACGGGAACTGATCCGCGAAGGGATTGAAGTATGGGCACCAGGAATCCAAGGGCGACTTTATGTGATGGGCCGACTTCATCACTAGTCGAGAAGATCAAGTCCAAGCGGTTGGACGATTCCCCGATCCTTCGATTATGTGATGAAGTAAAGAAAGGAAAAGCCCGAGGATTCGTGATACAGATGATGGAGTTCTGAGATTTCAAAGTCGACTTTGCGTTCCCGATGATGATGATTTGAGACGGACTATTCGAAAGAAGCTCATAGCACGCCCTATTCTATTCACCCAGGCGCAGAAGATGTATAAGGATCTTAAACAAAACTTCGGTGGGGAATATGAAGAAGGACGTGCAGATACGTTTCGAAGTGTTTGACTTGTCAGCAGGTTAAAATTGAACATCAGCGACCTGCCGGGATGTTAAAGCCGCTTCCGATCCCTGAATGGAAGTGGGAGGACATTTCGATGGATTTCATCAAAAGTATGCCAAGGACTAGAGCAGGAATGAACATGATTTGGGTCGTAGTTGATCGACTAACCAAGTCGGCTCATTTCCTAGGAATCAAGGATACATGGGGACCCGAGAGATTGGCACGAGTGTTTGTTGCGGAGATAGTCAGATTGCATGGGACGCCGAAGACCATTATTTCGGATCGAGATGGTCGTTTCGTGTCACACTTCTGGAAAGCAGTTCACAAAGCTTTGGGGACTGAGCTCAACTTTAGCACAGCTTATCACCCCCAAACAGACGGTCAGTCCGAAAGGACTATTCAAACTGTAGAAGACATGCTTAGAGCTTGTGCGTTGGATTGGTCAACTGATTGGGAAGTTCACTTGCCCTTGATCGAATTCACTTACAATAATAGTTGGCATGCTTCTATTAGAATGGCACCATTTGAAGCTTTGTACGGGAGGAGATGCCGATCGCCTCTATGTTGGAATGATTCTTCGGATCTGATCGGGACGGAACCGGAATTGATTATTCAGACTCAAGAGAAAATAGCTTTGATTCGAGAAAGACTATTGACTGCCCAGAGTCGACAGAAGTCTTATGCCGATGTACGTCGTCGTCCTCTAGAGTTCGACGTTGGGGATCATGTGCTATTGAAGGTGTCCCCTACACGAGGGATTTTCCGTTTCGGGAGAAGAGGTAAGCTTAGTCCGAGATATATCGGACCATTTGAGATCCTAGAGAGAGTTGGGGATTTAGCGTACAGGTTGGCCTTAGCGCCATCGCTGAGTCATGTTCACAATGTGTTTCACGTATCCCAACTGCGGAAGTATGTACCGGACCCCAGTCACGTCATTGATTTCGACGAGATCGAGATAGCTAATGATGGCACCTTCGAAGAGAGACCTATCAAGATACTTGAGAGCCGGATCAAACAATTGAGGAATAAACCAATACATTTGGTTAAAGTACAATGGTCACGACATGGAGTCGAAGAGGCCACTTGGGAAACGGAGGACGGTATGAAGGCTAAATATCCGGAGTTGTTTTCATCCTAAGTTTCGGGACGAAACTTCTTCTTAGGGAGGAAGGATGTAATACCCGAGATTTCTGTTATGTATTTGGAACTTGTGATATTGTAATAATTGTACTTTTGTATGAGTACTATTCTCCATATTTCATAATCCGATGCCATCGAGCATATAATTTCGTGTATGTGATTTATATGGTTGAAATTCTGTACATGTAGCGCACGCTACAGGCTACGGGTAGCGTACGCTAACATGGTTTCATAGCGTACGCTACCGAGTGTAAGTAGCGCACGCTATGCGTGGTCAGACTGATTGAGACGTGCGGTAGGTGAGATCTGGCCGGGGGACCCCTGTCGGATCCTGTCGGATGTACCTGGACGGCTTTCGGGAAAAGCCGGGTCAACGCCTTAGCGCACGCTACAGGAATATGCGTAGCGTACGCTAAGTGCCGAGTACAGTTTAGACTGTGAGCCGTTAGCGCACGCTACGAGTAGGGTGTAGCGCGCGCTAATAACCATTTATTATAAATAGGACAACATCCTATTCGTGAATTCAGTCCTTTCTTCCCCCATAACCCGAACTCTTGCACTTGAAACATAACTCCATTCGTCTTAAACACTCCATATCAACCTCCTAGTTCGAGATTGAAGATCATATATCATTGGAGAGTGGTGTTCGAGCCGTGGGTGTTGGATTGCTTCATTTTCATCCGTGTTCTTCACTACTTTGAGGTAGGTGATTCTTCACCAATGATTAGTAATGTTCATGAGGAAGTTTGAATCATGTTTGGATAGCAAGTATCTCGTTTTTATCGGTCATCACATGTTAGAAGGATACTTTTGACGTATCGGTACTAGATGTCGAATGAACCTTTGAACCATCTTATTATAAGGACTCCTAAGCATGTTTAAATCGATTTATGATCAAGTGATCGGATATTACCCAGTTGATACATTGTATACGTTGGAATCATGTGTTTTGGAACGTAAGACGATGGAACTTAGATTATTTCTTGAAGATCGTAGAGGAATTGAGATATCGAGATAACTATCCGTATATTGGTGTTTCATAATCATAAATCTTCCGTAAACCTTAGTAGCATGATATGCCCGAGGATAACTTGTAATATCACCATAGGGTTCATGAGTTCTTCATCATTCAACCCGATTTCGGTTCGTAGTATTACGCCATGCATTAGCGCACGCTAACATGTGTGAGTTAACGTGCGCTATCGAGGTTCGGTTTTCGCACGAGCGTCGTAGCGTCGTTATGAGGCACCGAGTCGATCGCCATTTGTGGCTAGCGCCGCTAGTCCTATACGATAGCGTCGCTAACAGCTTAGCGCACGTTACGTATAGTACGTGGCGCGCTAAGCAATCGAGCACTTGTTTAGTTGAGCTTTTCGCGTAGTAGGTAATTGTTAAACCATTGTTCGACTCGAGATGATTTGTATATCGTTCCTTTTGTTAAGGTTCGAGCTTGTTACGTTGATCGGAGGCGGCCTTCGAGTGCGTCGAGAGCATTGAAGTATATCATTCTTGCCATCTTCGAGGCAAGTATCGTGATATGTTAATATCGGTATTTTTGGAGTATACGTATGATTATGCATGTTGTTGAACATGATATTTACTTCGTTGATTTGTCATGATATTCGTTGTATATTGTTTATATGTTCATGTTGATGAACATAATGATTTGGCATATGTGTATGCATGAGTTGTATTTGTATACGTTGTACGATCTATCTTGAGGCTGGATCGGATGTCCACCTCGTGTTGGTCCGACGGGATCATCTTGGGATCTAAGTGAGGCCGGATCATTGGGACGGGTTATTTCCACCTCGTGTTGGTCCGACGGGATCATCTTGGGATCTATCTTTGAGGCGCTGGATCATCGGAATACCCATCTTTGTGTAATGGAATCTTGTAGATTCGCATTGTCGGGTTCCGTAGCGGAGCCGGGTGATATGTCTTGTTGTGTATTGTTGATGCATTTTAGAATTTTTTAAATACGATACTTGTACTAGCTTTGTTTTGCTAACCCCTTCGGGGGTGGACATTTGTTTTGATGTTCAGGTAGCCAGGAGCGGGAAAGCGACCACGATCTGACGCGTGGCGGCGAAGGGTTGATGATGTTTATTGTTATTGGAGATTTGTTGTCTTGGTTTGGTTTCTGTACTCGAGTACGTGTGTCCTTTGATATTAATTCGATATGGTTGTATTAATTTCCCGTTGAACCAGTTGTACGTTTCATAAACTCGAATTTTCGCAGTATTGACGTCTTATTTTCACTTTCCTTTTTAATTAGCCTTGTAAATCCTTATTTAAAGGGTTTACGGCGCTGTAATTATCCCGAATATCTCGGGGTGTTACATATCCGAGTTATATTGTACAGCGTGGAATCTGTACAGTAGAGATAAAATAAATAAAGGACTGAGATATCAGTATCGGTATAATTGTCGTATTTGGTCGACAATTACATTTGAGGATATTGTGTATCAGGTTGTCGTACTTTTGATATTGGGTATATCGTATGATGATATTATTGGAATCAGTGTTTTTGTACAGTGTGTCATATGTTCGCTTTTGGTATGTCGAGACGTTGGACAAGAACTGCGGAAAATGGCTAAGTATAGCCTTATTAGAGCACGCTGATATTCATGCATAACGCACGCTATCGTGCAGGATTAGCGCACGCTACGTTTATAGGTTAGCGTACGCTAGTGCGGCGAATCGGAAGGAATCTGCGTGTGGACATTGCCGCTGGCGCACGTTACGTAAGTCAACGGTTGTTGTCTGAAGTATTAGCGCACGCTAAAAGATTAGGCTTAGCGCCGCGCTAATTATGTATCGATCGACAAGGAATATTATCCTTGCCGAATCTTTGTCGGAATGTGGGGCGAGTGGTAGGTGAACACTGTAGTAAGTCAACTTCGGATAGCGCACGCTAAGAGTAAGGACTTGCGTACGCTAGACATGATGATTTACGTACGTTAATGCATGGGCATTACGTACGTAAGGTAGTTTACGAAGCAAGACAGTAGCCTCTGGGCTTTGATAGCGCACGCTAACAAAGTCAGTTAGCGCACGCTAAGGCTAGCGCACGCTAAACATAATGGTTTAGCGCACGCTAGTGATGTATTCTATTTAAAGGGACAAACGGGCGTCATGAAACATTTCGTCCATTTCTTTCCTTTCACCCGATAGAGACAACCTTGTGAGAACATTTGGAGTTCCTAAACACTGAGGTATGATCCTCTTTAACAAGATTAAAGATGGAAATCATGGAGTAAAGCTTTGTTCTTGAAATCATTGGTGATTCGTGGAAATCAATCCATTCCTTCAAAAAGGTAATTACTATTCACTTTGAGATTTCGTTTTGGATTGTATATGATGTTCTTGAGTTGATGATTATCATATAAACAAGTTGATGAGTATGACAACGAGTTGGATTACCGTACTAAGTTAGTGTTGTTATCAATATATGAGTATTGATATGTTTCGTATGGTTTTGGATGGAATTCAAGATATATGTTGATGTAATTCCCTTCTTCAATTCGGATTTTTGATGTTTTGTCGTTGGTTACTTCGTATGGTAACGATTATGGTGGTGCTATTGTGATTCTTGAAGTTATATGAATTGTATGTCGAACAACATGATGAATAAGGATTTTTAGATGTTAGAACACATCGGATTTTATCATTTTATGGATCATGAACGTGAATTTGGATAATTCGTGTTCTTGAAGAGCTATTAAATTATATGTCATGATTGTTATGAAATCCTTAATTTCGAGATGAGTTGATCATTGTCATGATGGAAGTGTTAGACGATGCTTGAAATGCATGCCACTGCACAGCATTAGCGCACGCTACGTTTACTGCCTAGCGCGCGCTAACGGGAGCAACTTAGCGCACGCTACGTTAGGTGATTAACGTGCGCTAAGTAGGCGATGACGATGTAGTATTTTTGTGTTTTGATTAGGAATTCGTGATGGTTTGACTTGGTTGGTTACATTGTGTTTATTCGAGATTGTGTTGAACCGTTGAGTTCGATTGGTTAGTTTTCTCAGTTGTTGACCGTTATCGGATATGTGTTATTTGATTTCTTCGATAGGTTGAGATTATTGATCGGTGATTATAACCGGATATTGCGGTCGTGTTCGAGTATGTCCATTGTATTGCTTTTGATCGAGTGAGGAGCTCGTAGATAAAGGCAATGTGTTCGGCAAGGACTTCGTGGTATCGGTATCGAGGCAAGTTATTACTTGCTCGGTTATAATATTTAATGAATGGTTTTGATTTCATTTCGTTTTTAATGCATATAGCGATGATTATTATTGTGAACTCGGGTATCCGGATCGCATATCGTTCTTTCGATTAAGGAGGTAAATCATAATGAATATGCTTTATCTCAGTTATTGGTATGTTCGAGTATCGAGGTTACATTATGGTAAGGACGAGGATATGAGTATCTATAGTTCGTTGTACGTTTGGATCGCCGAGCATTGGGGATAATCGTCGGTGATGATTGGACATCGAGGTTGCTCCCGAAGGATTCGGGGCAAGTATTCCATATTGAATACGGTTTAATGTTATTTATTTTGGTCTCGCACATTTTCTTTCATGTTGTTGAACATGAATTCGTTCTAGTAAATTGTCATGTTGTCGTGCATGTTATGTTGTTCTTGTTGATTAACGTGTTGATTTGCATATGTGTATTCTTATTTTGTTGTTATGTTGTGTAAATAATCCGATGGGATTATGAGGATCTATCTTGAGGGCCTTTGGATCGGATGTCCACCATGCGTTGGTTCGACGGGATCATCATGGGGATCTATCTTTGAGGCGGGATCGTTGGGATGAGTTTTCCACCATGCGTTGGTTCGACGGGATCATCATGGGGATCTATCGAGAAGCCGGATCGTTGGATTACCGGTATTGTGTTGATGAAATCTTGTGAATTCGCATCATTGATTTTATCATGTGTTGTTGTTCACATGTGTATTGTTAGTTATCCACCTTATGTTGATCGATAGGATCAACAAAGGGATCTATCTTGAGGCGCTTGGATCGTCGGATTTCCATTGAGTATACATGATTGTTATTCTTTGTGATCATATTGACGTGGTCATATGAGTATGCATTTGTAGGTCTTGTGTTAGGACCGTGTCCGTATTGCATTGATCTGATCTCGGATTAGACCGGTATGATTATCGTGGCACATCATATCTCGAGGTATGTTCCATATTTTCTTTGGTCTTGTCTTTGGTGGACAAACGGTTATCGTCTTGGGATTTGATGATATTATTCGATGGATCGTATTGGTCAGAAATGGTAGATTTCCGTATCGTGAGTTGGTTATGATAGTTTGAGGATCTTGAGCATTGTTTGAAGTACAATACAGATATTATGCTCGACTTTATTGGTTAATCGAGTACAGGATGTGAAATGTGATAATGGTTATTCTGATGAGAATTTCTTGAGTAAGTAAAGATTACGTTGGTCGTATTCTTATGTTGTATTCTCATTGGTATGTTATTATTAATGTGATGTGACGGTTATCATTGTTGGATATTATGTCTGACCCCGTCGTGGGATTTCTTTTAGGTTCTCGGAGTATCGAGCTTGTAGCGGTCGTGAAGAGATGAGCTTCCTGGAGGATACTGGCTAGGACATTTTCTGTACATTGAGTTTCTTGTTTGGTTCTTGTTTTCCGCTGCTAGAGTATCGTTTTGGTTGGTCTTTTTCCGCTGCGTGAGTATTTTAAGACGTACTTTTGGTATCTGGTAACTGAGGTTACTTTGGAAATCGTTTTCTAAACTTTTGAGTATCGGCTGTTTGGCCTTGCGATTTCAAATGAGTTTTTACGACGGTTGTTGATAAATGGATTTTATAAGTCTTTGTGAATTTTTAAAGTTAGTACCGTCGTTGGCCTCTTGGGCATTTGTAAATGTTTGCGAAAATTTCTTTTAGCCTTGTGGGTTCCATCTCGGGGCCACGGCGCTGTAATATTTCCGGTTAAATGCAGGGTGTTACGAATATGGTATCGAGCTTAGGTTGAGAAAACCTAGGCATTTGGGTCGAGTTGGGTCGTGTTTTTGTTGCGTCATTCGAGTTGTCGATTGACAAATACTAGAGCCGTGAGTCTTTGTTGTTCACTCAGGCTTGTGCGTTATCGGATTTGCAGTCGTAAATCTTGGGCTTGTTATAACTTTTCCAAATGGTGTTTACGTGATATATTGTGTTCTTGAGTTGCGAGTTTGCAAAGCGTGTGTTTTGAAAATACTGTGTTGAGTATTTTCTTGAGTCTAGACATGTGCCGTATCACGGGAATCGTCGGCTTCACGATCTGTAAGTATTTGGATTTTTTTGAGATTTATTGCCGTTCTAAGTTGATACGTTTTGAGATTCGAGATATCATGCGTTATGGTATAAGGTGAATGATTTGGGACGAGATTGATGATCTTGAGAAGTTATTGTTTTGGAAATCAATATGTCGGTTAAGTTTTGGAACGGAATTGTGTAATCGGTAGAAGGACTATGAATTGTTGAGGAGAACATGTAGTCATGTTAGTTCATTTTGTGATATATATGAACTGTTTTGAGCATTTGAAAATGACACTTTTCAAAATGAATATTTCACAGATGTTTTACGAAAAATGATTTTGGGCCGAGACCCAAATCGATTTCGAAATGGTTTTGTGACTCAGGACTTGAAGTCCGAAAAGGGGTTTTCTACTTTTTAAACCTTTTGTAATGCGGAACGAGTTACGGGCTGAGATCCTAATGTTTCAAACGGCTTTTCTGTTTTCTTAAAACTCCCGAGACTTGTAAAACACTTTACCAATCGTTTATCTATGTTATTTCCGCCTTTCGAGGCTTTGGTTTACTTGTTCAAATTGAACCTCTCGGGAAGTCTTTCGTTGTGTGGATTTGTTTCAATATTTTGTCATATCATATTTAAGGTGATCCAGGATGGGTTAATGACTGACGTTGCAAGTCATGTGTGGAAAAGGAGTTTAGTCGGAATTTATATATTGAGATTTTGGAACTCGATCGTGTGGTTTTCCGATGGAATATCAGTGGATATTGGTGACGAACCGAATTGGTATACAGGAGTATGGATATAGTCGAGCATTTGCATACTTTTCATTTTAAAACTTCGAAATCGTGTGGATTCGAAGGAAACTATTATCAAATACTTGGCACCATCGAGCCAAGTTAATTTTTCGAAAATTGATTTTGTGGTCTTACCAAAATTTATGTTTTTAGTTTTGAAATTTTTGAAAGAACTTTCGAAAATTGTCTTCGTGACAAGAATATATGATTTCAAACTGGTTTTGAAAATGTGATCGAGGTACATACGGATTTAGTGCATAATGCATATCGTGGTGAAGTTCTGAATGAGACTCACGAACTGGATGGTACATCAGTATGGTACAATGAAAGAGATTCGAACGTTAGTATGGTAGTTTGGTTATCCACGGATGATCGGTTGATTTAGCGGATAAGAGAAATATGTTGCGTGTTGTAGATTCATGCACATAATATTATTTTGGAAACTGGGGATTTTGTGAAATCGGGACATATGTGCTATGTGATTCCATTAGTACGGTAGTAGCGCGATTTTACCACAGTGATTCTGGAATGATTTCCTTGTAAGTGCAAATTTGGGGATGGTGACCCCATGCTAGTTGTTTTGGATATTGAGTGGTCGTTCCCACTCCTTGTATGAATTGGTATCTTCGTCGATTTGCGATTCGTTGTTCGTATGCCGAGGGGAAAGTTCACCAGTCGGTTGTAATACCCGGTTGTAACTCAGTCATTTTCATTCGGTAATTATCAGTCTGTATTTGTCACTCAGTAATTCTCACTCATTAATAATCACTCATCATTCATGAATCACTCAATTGCGTTCAATGTTGGCATGTTGTAACCGTGTATCAGTTACCGATCGTCATTTCATCTCCGTTTGAGTGTCGGAACGGGAGTATTATCATTATCATCGTGATTGGTAGTCTTGTGCTGGAGTATCATTCTTTGGCATGTGTTAGACTTGTTCATTTCCACATTCGTATGATTTGTCGGATCATTCATCAGTCGTATCGAGGAATCGGGATCATCGGATTTATTCACCTTGGCCAACATTGAGTTACGGCCGTAAGGTTCTGGGATACGGCCGTAAGTCCGGTAGTGCGGCCGTAAAGGCTGGCGATTACGGCCGTAAGTGGTCTGCAAAGTGCCCGGGCATTTTGGCGAAGGTGAGTTACGGCCGTAAGGAAGGTGAGATACGGCCGTAAGTGGTGTTCGTTAATTTGGTGTTGTCGACCAAGGGTGACTTACGGCCGTAAGGGTTGCGGCATACGGCCGTAAGTCGAAGCAGTGCGGCCGTAAGGCTTGGCGGATACGGCCGTCTGGCTGAGAAGGATGTCGCTATTTTTGACGTGGGCGGGTTACGCCGTAAGGTTGGCCGGATACGGCCGTATCATCGAAGTTACGGCCGTAAGGTGTGCGATGCGGCCGTAAGGCTGTCGGCAGGTGTTTTTGTGAAAGGCGGAGTTACGCCGTAACTCGGGAAGCGATTCTGGCCGTAAGTCTGCAGCGCGAGCTTTCGGACGAAGTTGAGTTACGGCCGTCTGAGTTGGCGATTCGGCCGTAAGGCCGTTGACTTGGAAAGTTATGGCCGTAAGAGGGCGAGTTACGGCCGTAACTCCGGCAGATTTAAGTACTCGGCGGGACATTTTTACTCATTTTCATCCTCTTCTTCTTCTTGTTCGAAGAGAGACTTGAGAGAGGTATTTTTCCATCCTCAATCACTTGTGTATTCGGATTTCATCATCTTATTTCGTTGGGAAGCTTGGATAGTCGATTTAACACGTTTTCATCGGATCGAAGTGTTTGGATCTTCAAAGGTAATATTCTTCAACACCTTGGATTTCGATTTTGTGTTGAGGTAAGATGTTTTGGACGTTATAATCATGTTATATGAAGGGATATGTATATGATTATAAGTTTGTATAAAGATTAATTGGATTATTGAAGGATTATTCAAGAACACTTTGAATATCGAGTTGAAATTGGGGGTTTTCGATTAATTGTCGTTATAATCACGTTTTTGGATATTCGTTTTGGATTGTTAATCGTATTGAAGATGTTTTGTGGGTTTGAAACCTTTCTTGAGGGATTTGATATTGATATATTGAGGTTTGATTGTAAACAATCGGAGTTCGGACGCAACGTGTTTGATTTAATGCCTCAATGGACTTGGTTTAGTCGTATTGGCGTTTTGAGTTCGTTATATTCGTGTTTGATTCGTATATTGAACGGATTGTTGGTAATTGAATTGTTCAAGGTTGTTCGAGCGACCGATATCTCAATTAGGACATTGTTCGTGGAAGGATAATTGTCACCGGCGTTGAGTAAGTTAATTCTTACTCGGTTAAAAGGATATTCATGCCTTTTGTTGTTGTTCATTCATAATCATAATTCATTCATCATTATATTAACCGTATAAAAACTTGTTGTTATCAATTAATCATTTCATCATAAGGAGCAGCGGTTCCAATCTTTTCATTAATTTGTCATTTATTTCATTACCATTCCATCTCGGTGAGTCATTATTCATTTTCGATGTCACTTTTGTTATATCGTGGCATTCCGGTCATCTTGGCGTGCGGTTGGTATGTGTTGGATTTTCATGTCGGGCACATTATAGTCGTGTGTTGGTTGGTGGCCTCACATTGGGTGTGCACACGATTCATATTGTCTCGTGAGGCGATTAGGTACAAGACCACGCGTGTATTCGATCGATACTCGTTGGTGGCTTGTGCACGGACACATTTCCATCCGGGCGTAGTGTGGTGCCATTTCCTTTGAGCCGTCTTGTTAGTCGATTCATATAGCATGTTTGATTGCGTATGTTTCGGAGGATATTTCATAACTTCGGATATAATCATGATTGTGTATTTTCAACTCTTGAGGATTGTTGTTCTTTGTAATCGGCCCGTTTGGGGATTTTGTTTTTCGTGTCATGGCAAGGCAAACGCACGGGAATAGCATGTTGATGTCGAGGAGTCCTAGTGATACTAGTAGGGGCCCCGATCTTTCGATTATTCATGTTATTGTCCTTTATTTTCCGCTGAGACTTTCATTTGAATACTCCGTTTCATTCGGTGTTGTGTATTTTATCTTCATATAAAATACACCGGTGTCAGTATTGTCTGGTGTGTTGTAACTAAACTCCTCATCGGAGTAATTATTGCGTAATGTAGTTCGGTACTACATGTATCTTGTGTAATTCATTCATTTTCTTTTGCTGGTGGGTCCCAGGTTGGGGATCTACGGCCGTAATATCCGCCTAGTTTGGGGTGTTACGAGTTGGTATCGGAGCGTGGTTTTGAATACTACCTTCCGAGTCATGTCTCATTTGAAATCATCGTCATCGGACTAGTATCATTGGACTTTCGCGTCACGTGTGACTGTGCAAATGCCGAGCCAATCGACAAGAAAGAAGCGTAAGATTTCTAACGCCATGGTATAATTTACGGCAATAGTCATTCATTCATCATTCATCATTTCACAATCCTCAACATCATCATTTATTATGATTAAGACGATCATGTTAACTCATTAATCACTTAATTCATTTCATTACTCGATTAATGATCGGGACGACCATGGTAATTCATTAATCACTTAATTCATTTCATTACTCATTTGCCGATCTAGATGATCATATTATAAATCTTGTTAAGTTATTCAAAATAATCATTTCAAGAATTTCATCAGATATTCATGTCACTTCAGTCAATCATTCATATAATCACTAAGTTAGAGCATGTATACTCATTTTCATCATCTCATGACGTAATCATAACGTGATAATCATGCGGGTAATATAATCATTATGCGACCTTCCTACTTCAGTATGGAGAGAGGCTGTCGAGAGATGCAGGAAGAGGCGCGGTGCGGGCCGAAACCCGAGGAATAATCACTCGTTGTCGGGAAATCGTGCCCAGGACTCGGCTCGATCAGAAGATGTTCGGGTTGATCCACTCACTTTTATGCAGGCCATGATGACCCATGTGCAGTTGCTCAATCATCATTGTGCCACTCTGACCGGATTAATCGAGAGAACTCTTCCGTATGAGCCAGCTGCTAAGGAAAGTGCTGAACAACAACCTTCATTTGTCAACAAGAAATCAACGAAGCGTAATCAATCCGAAGGCGGTCAGTCAACCTTCAAGAAGCCTCGTGTGAGCCCTATCGTTTCTGAGCGACCTTCTACGGCGCATAATCGTGCGGGACCTCATTCGGCGGCGATTCGGCCATCACCTGTTTCAATTGTGGAACGCCGGGTCATTTCAGCACTGAGTGTCTGAAACCGTCTATCACGTGCTATAATTGTGGGAATTTTGGACATAAGGCCCGTTTTTGCCGAAAGGACTCCAAGTCGGCTCCGGCGGCATCTCAGGCCCCGAAGCAATCAGCGTTTCAGAATCAGACTGCTTTGTCAGCGTCATTTAAGACAATGGAAACAAATAGAGTTGGAGCTCGTACTTATCAGACGGGAGCGTCCGGTTCGGGGGCCGGCAAGTCCCAGATTCATATGATGAGGAGGATCGACGATCGGTGGTCCGAATGATTTCAGGTATACTCGTAATTTTATTTCAACTTGTGTGTACCTTTTGATGCTGGTACACCGCATTCATTCATTTTCGAATCATGCTTGAATAGACTTATTTCGGAATAGTCCTATTGCTTGTGGACTTCATACCATCGGTCTACCTGACGATGGAAGAATTTTCGGAATTTTACCAAATTAAGCTTAATGACCGCGATTGGTTGATGGATCTAATCGTGGTGAACTTATCTTAGGACGATGTAATTTTCAGTATTTGTTGGTTCAACCGTCTTGATACTATCCTCAGTGATTGTTAGCGTTTGGTCACTATCTTTCCATCGTTGGTTGTCGATTGTGTGCTTCGAAGTGATCCCCGTTGTTCCAAGTAGAATTTTTATTATGGCGGAGGCGAGAGATTCCGCGATCGAACTATTCAATCATTCATTGTATCATTTTCATCGATTGGCCTTTCTAGAATCGAGTTATTCAATCATTCATTGTATCATTTTCATCGATTGGTCTTTCTAGGGCAATCGAGTTATTCAATCATTCATTGTATCATTTTCATCGATTGGCCTTTCTAGGGCAATCGAGTTATTCAATCATTCATTGTATCATTTTCATCGATTGGCCTTTCTAGGGCAATCGAGTTATTCAATCATTCATTGTATCATTTTCATCGATTGGTCTTTCTAGGACAATCGAGTTATTCAATCATTCATTGTATCATTTTCATCGATTGGTCTTTCTAGGGCAATCGAGTTATTCAATCATTCATTGCATCATTTTCATCGATCGACCTTTAAGGGCAATCGAGTTATTCAAACATTCATTGTGTCATCTTCATCGATTGGCCTTTCTAAGGCAATCGAGTTGTTCAATCATTATTGGTATCTCTTTTTATCGATTGACCATTCTAGGACAATCGAAATGTTCAATCATTCGTGGTATCATTGTCATCGATTGACGATGTAATTACAGACGAGTTATCTGGTTGCCTTCACATAGAGTAGTGGAATTCAGGAGTGAGTTGGAACCGGTACGTTCCCTTTATCGAAGGCACCGTATCGGATGGCCCCGACCAGAATGCAAGAGTTGAAGATTCAACTTGAGGAGTAGTTCGAGAAAGGTTATCTCCGACCGATTGCGTCCCGTGAGGAGCACCCGGTGTGATCTGTCAAGGAGAAGGATGGCTCGTCTCGTGTGTGTATTAATTACGGAAGTTGATCGGGGTAATGATCAAGAGTAGTATCCCTTACCCGTATTGATGATCTTTTAGATCAACTTCAGGAGCCTCGGTATTTTTTCCGGGATCGACTTAAGATCTGGATATCACCGATTGCGGATTCGAGAATCGGATATCGCGAGGACAGCGTTCATACACGCTATGGTCATTATGAGTTCGTAGTTATGCCGTTCGGGCTAACTATTGCACTGCGGATATGCATGGAGTTAATGAATCGGGTTTTCATCGACTTTTTAGATCGGTTGTTGTTGTCTTCATCGACATTTTGATTTATTCTCTTAGCGAGAGGAACACGAGGTTCATCTTCTTCGAGTTCTCGACGTGTTGAGGCGAGCAATTTTATGGAAGTTTTCTTAATGTGAGTTACGGATGTCCGAAGTGACTTTTCTCGGGCATGTAATTTCATCGGCGAGTTCGTGTCGACCCTCGAAGACGGAGGCTATCCGAGATTGGCAACCTCCGAAAGATGTTAAGTAAATCCAAGTTCCCGGATTAGATGATTAATTATCCAACCCACGAAGAGCTAACAACCGTGGTTTTCGCGTTGGAATTTTGGCGTCATTACCTTTATGGCGTCACTGTCGATCATTCACCAATCACGAGAGATGAAGTATATATTTACTCACAAGGAGTTAAATATGCGGCAGGCGGTGGTTGGAACTAATCAAAGATTTTGATCTCGAGATCCTTTACCACCCGGGCAAGGCGAACGTTGTCGCCGACGCCTTGAGTCGTAAGTCCGTTCGGGAGTAGATGCTTGCTCATTTAAGAGTTCGAAGGAGCTTCAGCGGGAATTCCTTAGACCCGAGATCGAGGTCCGACTTCAGCAAGTTCGGGACACTTTGTATGTTAGAGATTTCATCATCACTTGAGGAGGAAATCGGGAGAATCAGGGTTCGATTCATTTTGTTGCTCATCCGCAAGGATGTGGTACGAGGAAAGCCCCTCAAATTGTGGTCCACGAGGATGGACTCTTGAGTTTTGAGAATCGGTTGTGCGTACGGCGAATGATGAGTTGAAGAGCTCGATCTTGAGAGAAGCTCATGCTACCCCTTATTCGGTTCATCCGGGTCTAGCAGGTGTACCAGGATTTGAAACAACATTTACGGTGGAATAATATGTAGCGAGGAGTCGCGGAATTTGTTTCGAGATGTTTAGCCTATTAGCAAGTCAAGATTGAAAATCGGCGACCGGTGAGTATGCGATATCGCTTCCTATTCCAGAATGGAATTGGGAAGAAATTTCTATGGATTTCTTAACAAGTTTGCCGGCGAGTCGTCGTGGCATGAATACGATCTGGGTGATCGTGGATCGCTATCTAAATCAGCTCATTCCCTTGAGATCAAGGATACGTGGGGTCCCGAGAGACTTACCCAATGCTCGTGAGAGTTAGTGAGATTGCACTGTACTACTATGAGTATTGTTTCTGATCGTGTCGGTCGATTCTTGTCTAGTTTAGGTAATCAGTTCATCGTGCTTTGAGAACTCAGCTTAATATCATTACCGTTTTTCATCCTCAGTCCGACGGACAATCAGAGAGGACTTTTCAGACAGTGGAGGACATGTTGAGGGCATGCGTCCTCGATTAGTAGAGGATCGGGAAGCCCAATTACTGTTACGGTTGTCGAGCTCCCTTGTGTTGGGATGACCCATCAGAGTCAATCGGCACCGAGCCCGATATACTTATAGCCGCCCGGGAGAAGGTAGCTTTGATCAGGAGACGTCTGTTGACTGCTCAGAGTCGACAGAAATCATATGCAGGTAATCGTCATCGACCACTAGAGTTCGATACCGGTGATCCCGTTTTGGTCAAGGTATTCCCGAGTCGAGGTATTTTCCGTTTCGGAAAACGGGGGAAGTTGAGTTCGAGATTCATTGGACCGTGTGAGATTTTGAATCGAGTAAGCGAGTTAGCTTATCGTTTGGCTTTACCTCTGTTGTTGGGCCGAATTCATAATGTGTTTCACGTCTCTCACATACTTCAGTTGACGAAATCGAGATCGCGGATGATCATCCGTACGAGGAGCGTCCTGTACGAGTGTTGGAGCGGCAAATCAAACAGTTGAGGAACAAGATGATTCCTTTGGTCAAATTCAGTGGTCTAGTCACGGAGTCGAAGAGGCTACTTGGGAAACCGAGGAGAATATGCGGGAGAGTTATCCCGAATTGTTTGACCCTTAGTTTCGGGGACGAAACTCTTTTAAGGGGGGGAGTATGTAATACCCGGTTGTAACTCAGTCATTTTCATTCGGTAATTATCAGTCTGTATTTGTCACTCGTAATTCTCACTCATTAATAATCACTCATCATTCATGAATCACTCAATTCGTTCAATGTTGGCATGTTGTAACCGTGTATCGATTACCGATCGTCATTTCATCTCCGTTTGAGTGTCGGAGCAGGAGTATTATCATTATCATCGTGATTGGTAGTCTTGTCTTTGAGTATCATTCTTTGGCATGTGTTAGACTTGTTCATTTCCACATTCGTATGATTTGTCGGATCATTCATCAGTCGTATCGAGGAATCGGGATCATCGGATTTATTCACCTTGGCCAACATTGAGTTACGGCCGTAAGGTTCTGGGATACGGCCGTAAGTCCAATGGGTACGGCCGTAAAGGCTGGCGATTCTGGCCGTAAGTGGTCGGCCAGTGCCCAGGCATTTTGGCCGAAGGTGAGTTACGGCCGTAAGGAAGGTGAGATACGGCCGTAAGTGGTGTTCGTTAATTTCGGGTGTTGTCGACCAAGGGTGACTTACGGCCGTAAGGGTTGCGGCATACGGCCGTAAGTCGAAGTCTGGCCGTAAGGCTTGGCCGGATCTGGCCGTCTCTGTGCAGGAAGGATGTCTCGGCTATTTTTGACGTGGCGGGTTACGCCGTAAGGTTGGCGGATACGGCCGTATCATCGAGTTACGGCCGTAAGGTGTGCGATGCCGTAAAGGCTGTCGACGGGTGTTTTTGACGAAGGTGGGTTACGCCCGTAACTCGGGAGCGATTCTGGCCGTAAGTCCCGGCGAGCTTTCGGACGAAGTTGAGTTACGGCCGTCTGAGTTGGCGATTCTGGCCGTAAGGCCGTTGACTTGGAAAGTTACGGCCGTAAGAGGGCCGAGTTACGGCCGTAACTTCCGGCGATATTTAAGTACTCGGCGGGACATTTTTACTCATTTTCATCCTCTTCTTCTTCTTGTTCGAAGAGAGACTTGAGAGAGGTATTTTCCATCCTCAATCACTTGTGTATTCGGATTTCATCATCTTATTTCGTTGGGAAGCTTGGATAGTCGATTTAACACGTTTTCATCGGATCGAAGTGTTTGGATCTTCAAAGGTAATATTCTTCAACACCTTGGATTTCGATTTTGTGTTGAGATAAGATGTTTTGGACGTTATAATCATGTTATATGAAGGGATATGTATATGATTATAAGTTTGTATAAAGATTCATTGGATTATTGAAGGATTATTCAAGAACACTTTGAATATCGAGTTGAAATTGGGGTTTTCGATTAATTGTCGTTATAATCACGTTTTGGATATTCGTTTTGGATTGTTAATCGTATTGAAGATGTTTTGTGGGTTTGAAACCTTTCTTGAGGGATTTGATATTGATATATTGAGGTTTGATTGTAAACAATCGGAGTTCGGGCCATAGCGTGTTTGATTTAATGCCTCAATGGACTTGGTTTAGTCGTATTGGCGTTTTGAGTTCGTTATATTCGTGTTTGATTCGTATATTGAGCGGATTGTTGGTAATTGAATTGTACAAGGTTGTTCGAGCGACCGATATCTCAAATAGTACATTTTAAGAGTAAGGATAATTCTCACCGTCGTTGATTAAGTTAAATCTTACTAGGTTAAAAGGATATTCAAGCATTTTGTTGAAGTACATTCATAATCAAAATTCATTCATCATTTAATTAACCGTATAAAAACTTGTTGTTATCAATTAATCATTTCGATCATAAGGAGCAGCGGTTCCAATCTTTTCATTAATGTCATTTATTTCATTACCATTCTATCTCGGTGAGTCATTATTTATTTTCGATGTCACTTTTGTTATATCGTGGCATTCCGGGTCATACTGTCGTGCCGGTTGGTATGTGTTGGTTTTTCATGTCGGGCACATTATAGTCGTGTGTTGTTTGTTTGCCTCACATTGGGTGTGCACACGATTCATATTGTCTCGTGAGGCCCGATTAGGTACAAGACCATGCGTGTATTCGATCGATACTCGTTGGTGGCTTGTGCACGGACACATTTCCATCCGGGCGTAGTGTGGTGCCATTTCCTTTGAGCCGTCTTGTTAGTCGATTCATATAGCATGTTTGATTGCGTATGTTTCGACAGGATATTTCATAACCCGGATATAATCATGATTGTGTATTTTCAACTCTTGAGGATTGTTGTTCTTTATGGCCGGCCCGTTTGGGGATTTTGTTTTTGGTCATGGCAAGGCAACGCACGGAATAGCATGTTGATGTCGAGGAGTCCTAGTGATACTAGTAGGGGCCCCGATCTTCGATTATTCATGTTATTGTCCTTTATTTTCCGCTGCAGACTTTCATTTGAATACTCCGTTTCATTCAGTGTTGTGTATTTTATCTTCATATAAAATACACCAGTATTCGGTATTGTCCTGGTGTGTTGTAACTAAACTCCTCATCGGAGTAATTATTGCTGTAATGTAGTTCGGTACTACATGTATCTTGTGTAATTCATTCATTTTCTTTTGCCTGGTGGGTCCCAGTTGGGGATCTACGGCACTGTAATATCCGCCTAGTTTGGGGTGTTACATCGGTTGTGTTTCGTTGAGATCCACTGTATGTGATTGGTGTGTCGTTTTGAGAACTCTATATCGGTTACTGTGGTTCTGCGCTGATCGTGTTGGAGCTTACCGTGTGAAGGTATTCTCGATTACCGTTAATCGTTCGTTGGTCGTATTGAAGTTTATCACGTTGATGATATTCTTGATTGTGTTTTGACCTCTGGTTGGTCATATTGGAATTTATCAGGTCGATGATAAATTCGGTTGATTGTTGATCATTGTTGGTGATCATCTGAGCGTTCGGATTTTGTGTTGATGTTTCGGGATTCGTGTCGTTGTTTTGGGCAGTTGTTTTGTAGATGTATTGTGTATAATTCGTCTTATCGGAATTGGGACTTGATTATGTAATCAGGCAGACAGGATTTGATTCGGGCAGATTGTTTCATCCGAAGATGATATATTTTGTTGAGACTCAGGGAATTGTGATCGTAAGCATATTGAGATTGTACAGTGAGATCGCTGGCTAGTATCTCCGGAGATCGTCGACCTGCGTATTTCGAAGTATGCTCTTTTGGATATTCGGTAATGATGATGATTAATCGTTGTCGTGATGGTTTTGGGATATTTTGAGTTGAACGGTATGTTTGTTCGTTTTATGATGGATCGCAAGTTTCGAGGACGAAACTTATTTTAAGGGGTGTAGAATGTAATATCCGGAATTTCTACTATTGTTGTTTAATATTATTTTATCCGAGTTATATTATGCAGCGTGGAATCAGTGCAGTAGAGATAAAATAAATAAAGGACCGAGATATCGTATCGGTATAATTGTCATATTTGGTCGACAATTACATTTGAGGATATTGTGTATCAGGTTGTCGTACTTTTGATATTGGGTATTTCGTATGATGATATTATTGGAATCAGTGTTTGTGTTGAGTGTGTCTTATGTTCGCTTTTGGTATGTCGAGACGTTGGACAAGAATCGCGGAAAATGGCTAAGTATAGCCTTATTAGCGCACGCCGATATTCATGCATAACGCACGCTATCGTGTGATTAGCGCACGCTACGTTTATAGGTTAGCGTCGCTAGTGCGCATGAATCGGAAGGAATCTGCGTGTGGACCCGCTTTCGGCGCACGTTACGGTAAGTCAACGGTTGTTGTCACGAAGTATTAGCGCACGCTAAAAGATTTAAGCTTAGCGCACGCTAACTATGTATCGATCAACAAGGAATCTTATCCTTGCCGATCTTTGTCGGAATGTGGGGCGAGTGGTAGGTGAACACCGTAGTAAGTCAACTTCGGATAGCGCACGCTAAGAGTAAGGACTTGCGTCGCTAGACATGATGATTTACATACGTTAATGCATGGGCATTACGTACGTAAGGTAGTTCTGAAGCAAGACGGTAGCCTGCAGGCTTGATAGCGCACGCTAACAAAGTCAGTTAGCGCACGCTAAGGCTAGCGCACGCTAAACATAATGGTTTAGCGCACGCTAGTGATGTATTCTATTTAAAGGGACAAACGGGCGTCATGAAACATTTCGTCCATTTCTTTCCTTTCACCCGATAGAGACAACCTTGTGAGAACATTTGGAGTTCCTAAACACAGAGGTATGATCCTCTTTAACAAGATTAAAGATGGAAATCATGGAGTAAAGCTTTGTTCTTGAAATCATTGGTGATTCGTGGAAATCAATCCATTCCTTCAAAAAGGTAATTACTATTCACTTTGAGATTTCGTTTTGGATTGTATATGATGTTCTTGAGTTGATGATTATCATATAAACAAGTTGATGAGTATGACAACGAGTTGGATTACCGTACTAAGTTAGTGTTGTTATCAATATATGAGTATTGATATGTTTCGTATGGTTTTGGATGGAATTCAAGATATATGTTGATGTAATTCCCTTCTTCAATTCGGATTTTTGATGTTTTGTCGTTGGTTACTTCGTATGGTAACGATTATGGTGGTGCTATTGTGATTCTTGAAGTTATATGAATTGTATGTCGAAGAACATGATGAATAAGGATTTTTAGATGTTAGAACACATCGGATTTTATCATTTTATAGATCATGAACGTGAATTTGGATAATTCGTGTTCTTGAAGAGCTATTAAATTATATGTCATGATTGTTATGAAATCCTTAATTTCGAGATGAGTTGATCATTGTCATGATGGAAGTGTTAGACGATGCTTGAAATGCATGCCACTGCACAAAGATTAGCGCGCGCGCTTCGTTCTTGCCTGGCTACTTCGGGAGCAACTTAGCGCCGCGCTACGTTAGGTGATTAACGTGCGCTAAGTAGGCGACGAGGCGATATTTTTGTGTTTTGATTAGGAATTCGTGATGGTTTGACTTGGTTGGTTACATTGTGTTTATTCGAGATTGTGTTGAACCGTTGAGTTCGATTGGTTAGTTTTCTCAGTTGTTGACCGTTATCGGATATGTGTTATTTGATTTCTTCGATAGGTTGAGATTATTGATCGGTGATTATAACCGGATATTGCGGTCGTGTTCGAGTATGTCCATTGTATTGCTTTTGATCGAGGCTGAGGAGCTCGTAGATAAAGGCAATGTGTTCGGCAGCAGCTTCGTGGTATCGGTATCGAGGCAAGTTATTACTTGCTCAGTTATAATATTTAATGAATGGTTTGATTTCATTTCATTTTTAATGCATATAGCGATGATTATTATTGTGAACTCGGGTATCCGGATCGCATATCGTTCTTTCGATTACGGGAGGTAAATCATAATGAATATGCTTTATCTCGCTTATTGGTATGTTCGAGTATCGAGGTTACATTATGGTAAGGACGAGGATATGAGTATCTATAGTTCGTTATGCGTTTGGATCGCCGAGCATTGGGGATAATCGTCGGTGATGATTGGACATCGAGGTTGCTCCCGAAGGATTCGGGGCAAGTATTCCATATTGAATACGGTTTAATGTTATTTATTTTGGTCTCGCACATTTTCTTTCATGTTGTTGAACATGAAGTCGTCCTAGTAAATTGTCATGTTGTCGTGCATGTTATGTTGTTCATGTTCATGAACGTGTTGATTTGCATATGTGTATGCTTATTATGTTGTTATGTTGTGTAAATAATCCGATGGGATTATGAGGATCTATGCTGAGGGCGCTGGATCGGATGTCCACCATGCGTTGGTACGACGGGATCATCATGGGGATCTATTCTGAGGGCGCTGGATCGTTGGACGGTGTTTTCCACCATGCGTTGGTTCGGGGATCATCATGGGGATCTATCTTTGAGAAGCTGGATCGTTGGATTACCAGTATTGTGTTGATGGAATCTTGTGAATTCGCATCATTGATTTTATCATGTGTTGTTGTTCACATGTGTATTGTTAGTTATCCACCTTATGTTGATCTGATAGGATCAACAAAGGGATCTATGCTGAGGGCGCTGGATCGTCGGATTTCCATTGAGTGTACATGATTGTTATTGCTGTGATCATATTGACGTGGTCATATGAGTATGCATTTGTAGGTCTTGTGTTAGGACCGTGTCCGTATTGCATTGATCTGATCTCGGATTAGACCGGTATGATTATCGTGGCACATCATATCTCGAGGTATGTTCCATATTTTCTTTGGTCTTGTCTTTGGTGGACAAACGGTTATCGTCTTGGGATTTGATGATATTATTCGATGGATCGTATTGGTCAGAAATGGTAGATTTCCGTATCGTGAGTTGGTTATGATAGTTTGAGGATCTTGAGTATTGTTTGAAGTACAATACAGATATTATGCTCGAGTTTATTGGTTAATCGAGTACAGGATGTGAAATGTGATAATGGTTATTCTGATGAGAATTTCTTGAGTAAGTAAAGATTACGTTGGTCGTATTCTTATGTTGTATTCTCATTGGTATGTTATTATTAATGTGATGTGACGGTTATCATTGTTGGATATTATGTCTGACCCCGTCGTGGGATTTCTTTTAGGTTCTCGGAGTATCGAGCTTGTAGCGGTCGTGAAGAGATGAGCTTCCCGGAGGATACTGGCTAGGACATTTTCTGTACATTGAGTTTCTTGTTTGGTTCTTGTTTTCCGCTGCTAGAGTATCGTTTTGGTTGGTCTTTTTCCGCTGCGTGAGTATTTTAAGACGCACTTTTGGTATCTGGTAACTGAGGTTACTTTGGAAATCGTTTTCTAAACTTTTGAGTATCGGCTGTTTGGCCTTGCGATTTCAAATGAGTTTTACGACGGTTGTTGATAAATGGATTTTATAAGTCTTTGTGAATTTTTAAAGTTAGTACCGTCGTTGGCCTCTTGGGCATTTGTAAATGTTTGCGAAAATTTCTTTTAGCCTTGTGGGTTCCATCTCGGGGCCCACGGCGCTGTAATATTTCCGGTTAAATCTGGGGGTGTTACAACACATTGGAACTTGACCAAAAAATTTAACGAAACTTCGTTCTTGAAGAACACGGCTAGGAAGTTATCGTAGGAATTTTTCTCTCAATTTTCTTACAAGTCCACCACCTCTAAGATGAAAAATGAAAGTTAGAAAAACTTTGTCCCTCACTTAATCTCTCTCTCTCGGCCGTGATTCTCATTAGGTGTCCAGTGGTGGTGTTAAGAAACAATCTCTTATACACCTCATATGATAAAGTGATAAGATGTTTAAAAGATAAGATTTCCACATTTCAAAAATGTGGAATCAAGTGGAAGAAAAAAAAACACCACACACCAACAAATAAAAGACAACACACTTAACATTAGACCCGGCAAAATAGGTCAGGGCCATAGAAGGGCCCGCCCGTTTTTGGGCGGGGCCGCATATTATTAGCCCAAAAACCGGCCTTTGGCCCGCATTTGGGCCCGTAGAGGCCGGCCATGGCTTGCCCCGCCTGGCTTTTTTTTTTTTTGTTATGTTATGTGTAATTATAATTTTAATTTTTTTTCCCTTGTTTGTTAGATTATAATACATCTATATGTTAATTATTGATGTAATTTTATTTTTTTGGGGACTTTGTGATTATTTGTAGTATCTCGTATCAATAATAATATTATTTTATGATTTTATAGGAAATTAGTAATGATAAATGATATGATGATCAAATAAAAATATTTGTATATTTGTCTTTTGATTATGGTAGTGTAGTAAATAATGTAATTATCAAATAAAAATAATTGTATATTTATTTATCTGATTGTGATAGTATAGTGAATAATATAATAATTAAGGATCGAAAAATATTTGTATATTTATTTCCGAATTAATATTTCAAAAAAAAAAAAAAAGTCGAGGCTCATGGCCGAGCCCGCCGGGAGGCCACGGGCCTAATAATTTTGGCCCATGAAAAAGGGGCTTTTTGGCCCGGCCCAAAAAAGGCCCGCCCATTTTATGCCCGGCCCGTTTGGGCCGGGCCCGCCCGTTTGCCAGGTCTAAGTAACATAAGGGGTGGGGCGGCCTTAGGTAGGTGCTAGGAAATGGGCCGAGTCATTCGGCTTGTGTACCGAACGTTCGTCAAACGGCTCCATTAAAAATACTCCGTTTTATCACCTATTATATTTATACTAATTAATTAATCCAATTAATTAATTATATCAAATACAAATATATTCCTTTAAGAAATATTATTTATGAATTAAATTAATTACCCAGTAACTTAATTTCAATTCCACAGACCGCTATTTGATTTATCCAATAAATCATAATTAGATATCCAATATCTAATATTAATAAAGAGATGATAAATTCATATTTATCCGCCAATGATCCTGATGCGTGACTCTGTAGGTCCGTCTCAGCCGTTATTGGGAGGAACCAATGAGTGCAGGCAGCACTTAGCCAGCCTAGCGAGCCGCACTCTAAACCCCGTTTGAGAACGAATGTAGGGATCATTCTAAAATCATTATGTCGTGAATACCGTATACGTATAAACCCTTCAATCATATATCCCGGTCAAATATTAGGGTCACGGTAAAGTCAAACCCTATTGTAACTTGACTCTATGCACTTGTTAATACAAACCGAGATTCCCGAGCTCTTGTGCATCATATACAACTAGCTCTAATTGCTTCGGCCAAAGACTTAAGATCTCATTTGCTATTTACCGCATAGGACATTTACCTGCTCACTTATAGGAGAAAGAATTCTATCTTGGTATTCAGTAGAGACTGCTACTTGCCCACTAAGTTGCATTTCGAGATTGACCCCACCAACCGGAGATTGGATCGAACTACTTTAATGACTAACTTAATGTCAGAAGCACATGTCCTACTGAAACCTCAAGTCAAAGGTCCACGTATACCTATCACAACCTTTACATTTAGTCATTGACGAACCCTGAGTGATATCCATGTGACTGAATCCAGGTGAGTCATGTTCGAGTATACTAATCTCATTAGCATACCTATAATGTGTGCTCCCACTAACTCTTAGTGAAGACACACTCTTCATGTTAAAGTACACGTTATACAAGTCTTGTCTAAACTTACTGCACAGTTAAGTTTTATCGACTTGCGAACCAGTTAAGCATTTGAGCCCTAAACACTTCCAGTGCATATCTCCTTATCTCCATAAGGAGTGGAATGTTTGTTCTCAAATGCAAGGACTATTATTTCATATACCAAATCACAATGCCTATGATATACAATAATATAGAAATAATAAATGTCTTTATTTTATATAATATTCATAATTACAATCCAATGCTCTCACTCTATCATCCTCTGAGTAGCATTAGAGGGCATATTCCTAACAAGATAAACATGAACTAATGCATTTTTATGGACGAGAAAGACACCTTTAGAAGTCGAAATGGTCCATTTTGAACCTACTGAAAACTGCAGGGCCAAATTAAAAGGTTATGAAATTTCTTGTCTATTGGCAAAATCTTGGGAACTGGTTGGTTAATAACAAAAATTTATGTATGTTCGTACAATTAATTTTTAGAGAAGGAGTTTAAAATTAAACCAATATTTACCAAGTAATTATTTATTTGTATAGTCCAAAAAAGAATAATCTTTGAGCCCAACCCCCAAGCCTACCTAGGCTTGTGCCTGGGCTTGTGCACGAGAATGAGCACATCATGTTCAACAAGTGAGCGGAAGCAGGCGTGTGTGGGCTTTGCCAAACCCTCATGTATGAAGGTATTCCCTCGTTTAAGAATTCGGGTACCTCTTGGGTCTCAAACCCAAGAGTCCATATTAGACTTAATAAAGAGCTCTAATTCTTCATCCAAAACTAATGTGGGAAGAATATGTCTTCATCCTTATTTGCTATTTATTTTACTACCCGCAAGTGTACGGAGTAGATATAGAAAGTGGCGAGCAAAGTCACATATAGAGAGACTAATTACTCTCATTATATCAAGTACTCAATTCTAGTGTTTTCAATTTTATCTAGACGATCAAAGCTTTGAGAAAGTCTAATTTACTAAATGTGACGTAGGTTTCAATTCTAGTGTTTGAATGATGAGTAAGTAGATTCCAAGACTAGGTTTCCATTATTTGCTAGGATCGAAAGATTTGACTTGTGATTAATGTTCTACTTGTCTTCCTAATGTGACGATCACAAAGTTCCTTTAAAAGTCACTCTCGAGATGCAATTAGAACGTAGATGTAATACCCGGTTGTAATTCAGTCATTATCATTCAGTAATTTCATTCGGTGATTGTCACTCTATGGATTTTCACTCAATTATAATCATTCATTAATCATGTTCTTTCACCGTGTTCACCGTTCGGAAAAACTTCGAGTTGTGTATCGTTATTGTTCATTGTTTCAACTTTCCTCATATGAGTTCGACTTTGTTAGATCACCATTAATTTTTGGTAACTCCAAAAATTCTAAATCTTTACAATATTATAGAGCATCGAGTTAGCTTTCCAATGGTTCAAACGGTGAGTCAATCGGAGTCCGGACGAGAGAGTTATGGTCGTTTTAGCTCAACCGCTCATTTTTCGCTTTTGGCGATCACTGCCGAGCGAACTCGGCCGTGTCGTCCGACACGGCCCGTGCCGCACTCGTCCGGAAAGTGCCGAAGTGTACGCCTCGGGACCCGACCGTGTCGCTCGCACGGCCGAGTCGAACCCTTCCGGATAAGCGAGCGATCGCTGACACGCCCGACCGTGCCGCCTGCACGGCCGAGTCATGCCGAAGTCGCCGGACGGGTCACCGTCGGGAGGCCCTCCACGCCGCGACCGTGTCAGCCGGGGACACGGTCGAGTCCCTCGCTGCCACTGTCGGCCAATCAGGCGACACGACCGTGCCGATCGGCACGGCCGGTCCGTGTCCGAGGTAGTCAACCCCTATAAATTCATTTATTGAGCATTTCATCTCATACCTTCCAGATTTTTCAACCTTTTACGAGATAGAGAAGCTTGAGGGAGGGTTTTTCCTTCACAAATCATTTGGGTGTTTGATGATCTTCATCTCCTTTCGATCGTGAAGCCCGGATAATCAATCTAGCGCGTGTTCTTGATTAAAACACTTGGATCTTCAAGAGGTAATTCCTTCAACACTTTGGACTTCGATTTTGTGTTGAGATATGATGTTTTGGACGTTATAATCATGTTATATGAAGGGATATGTATATGATTATGAGTTTGTATAAGGATTCATTGGATTATTGAGGGATTATTCAAGAACACCTTGAATATCGAGTTGGAATTGGGGATTTTCGACTAATTGTTGTTATAATCACGTTTTTGGATATTCATAACCGATTATTGATCGTATTGGAGATGTTTTGTTGGTTTGAAACACTTCTTGGGGGATTTGATATTGGTATATTGAGGTTTGATTGTAAACAATCGGAGTTTGGTCGCAACGTGTTTGATTTAATGCCTCTATGGACTTAGTTTAATCGTATCGACGTTTGGAGTTCGTTATATTCGTGTTTGATTCGTATATTGAACGGATTGTTGGTAATTATATTTATTCAAGGTTGTTCGAGCGACCGATATCTCAATTAGGACGTTGTTCGTGGACGGACATTCTTCATCGTTGTTGAGTAAGTTAATTCTTACTCGGTTAAAAGGATATTCATCCCTTTTGTTGTTGTTCATTCATAATCATAACTCATTCATCATTATATTAATCATATCAAAACTTGTTGTTATCAATTAATCGTTTCAGTCATAAGGAACGACGGTTCCAATCTTTTCATTGAGCTGTCATTTATTTCGTTACCATTCCACCTCGGTGAGTCATTATTCATTTTCGATGTCACTTTTGTTATATCGTGGCATTCCGGGTCATACTGGCGTGCCGGTTGGTATGTGTAGGATTTTCATGTCGGGCACATTATAGTCGTGTGTTGGTTGATGGCCTCACATTGGACTGTGCACACGAGATTGATTGTTTCGTGAGACTGATTAGGTACAAGACCACGCGTGTATTGATCGTTGGTGGCTTGTGCACGGACACATTTCCATCCCGGGCGTAGTGTGGCGCCACCCTTTGAGCCGTACTGTTAGTTGATTCATATAGCATGTTTGATTGCGTATGTTTCAACAGGATATTTCATAATTTCGTATATAATCATGATTGTGTATTTTCAACCCTTGAGGATTGTTGTTCTTTGTAATCGACCTCGTTTGGGGATTTTGTTTTTCGTGTCATGGCCGTGCAAACGCACGGGAGAGCACGTTGACAGCGAGGAGTCCTAGTGATACTAGTAGGGGGCCCGATCTTTCGATTATTCATGTTATTGTCCTTTATTTTCCAGCTGAGACTTTCATTTGAATACTCCGTTTCATTCGGTGTTGTGTATTTTATCTTCATATAAAATACACTAGTATTCAGTGTTGTCCTGGTGTGTTGTAACTAAACTCCTCATCGGAGTAATTATTGTTGTAATGTAGTTCGGTACTACATTTATCTTGTGTAATTCATTCATTTTCATTTGCCTGGTGGGTCCGGTTGGGGATCTACGGACCGTAATATCCGCCTAGTTTGGGGTGTTACGAGTTGGTATCGAGAGTGGTTTTGAATACTACCCTCCAAGTCATGTCTCATTTGTAATCATCGTCATCGGACTAGTATCATTGGACTTTCGCGTCACGTGTGACTGTGTGCGATGCCGAGCCAATCGACCAAAGAATCGTAAGACTTCTAACGCCATGGTATAATTTACGCAATAGTCATTCATTCATCATTCATCATTTAACAATCCTCAAACATCATCATTCATTATGATCGGACGATCATATTAACTCATCAATCACTTAATTCATTTCATTACTCGCTTAATAATCGGGACGATCATGTTAACTCATTAATTACTCAATTCATTTCATTACTCGGTTGTCAACTGGATGATCATATTATCAATCTTGTTAAGTTATTCAAGATAATCATTTCAAGAATTTCATCGATAATCATTTAACTTCAAGAAATCATTCATATAATCACTAAGTTAGAGCATGTATACTCATTTTCATCATCTCATGACATAATCATAACGTGCTAATCATGCGGGAAATATAATCATTATGCGACCTTCCTACTTCGAGATGGAGAGAGGCGTCGGGGATGCACGGGAGAGGCGCGGTGCGGAAACCCGAGAAATAATCACTCATTCCGGGAAATCGTGCCCAGGACTCATTTGGACCGAGAAGATGTTCGGGTTGATCCACTCACTTTTATGCGAGCCATGATGACCCATGTGCGGTTGCTCAATCATCATTGTGCCACTGACCGGATTAATCGAGAGAACTCTCCAAGATGAGACTACGCTAAGGAAAGTCTTGAACAACAACCTTCATCTTTCGGAAGAAATCAACGGCGTAATCAACCCAAAGGCGGTCACCAACCTTCAAGAAGCCTCGTGAGCCCTATCGTTTCTAAGCGACCTTCTACGGCGCATAATCGTGCGGGATCCCATTCCCGAGCGGCCGATTCGGCCATCACTGTTTCAATTGTGGAACGCCGGTCATTTCGACCGAGTGTCCAAACCGTCTATCACGTGCTATAATTGTGGGAATTTTGGGCATAAGGCCCGTTTTGCCGAAAGGACTCCAAGTCGGCTCGGTGGCATCTCGGGCCCGAAGCAACCAACGTTTGAATCGATCGCTTTGTCATCGCTGTTTAAGGCAATGGAAGCAAATAGAGTTGGAGCTCGTATTTATCGACGGAGCGTCCGGTTCGGGACCGCAAGTCCCGATTCATATGATGAGGAGGATCGACGATCCGTGGCCCGAATGATTTCGTATACTCGTAATTTTATTTCAACTTGTGTGTACCTTTTGATCTTTGGTACACCGCATTCATTCATTTTCGAATCATGCTTGAATAGACTTATTTCGGGATAGTCCTATTGCTTGTGGATCTCATACCATCGGTCTACTGACGATGGAAGAATTTTCTAATCATACCTAAGTAAGCTTAGTAACCGCGATTGGTTGGTGGACCTAATCGTGGTGAATTTATCTTAGGACGATGTAATTTCGGTATTAGTTGGTTTAACCGCCTTAATACTATCCTCGGTGTTTGTTAGCGTTTGGTCGCTATTTTCCGTCGTTGGTTGTTGAATGTGTGCTTCAGGAAGTAATCCCCGTTGTTCCGTAAGAAGTATTATTATGACGAAAGCGAGAAATTCCGCAATCGAACTATTCAATCATTCATTGTATCATTCTCATCGATTGGCCTTTCTAGGACAATCGAGTTATTCAATCATTCCTTGTATTATTTCCATCGATTGGCTTTTCTAAGACAATCGAGTCATTCAATCATTCATTGTATCATTTTCATCGATTGGCCTTTCTAGGGCAATCGAGTTATTCAATCATTCATTGTATCATCTTCATCGATTGACCTTTCTAAGGCAATCGAGTTGTTCAATCATTATTGGTATCTCTTTTTATCGATTGACCATTCTAGGGCAATCGAAATGTTCAATCATTCGTGGTATCATTGTCATCGATTGATGATGTATTTCCCGACGAGTTATCTGGTTGCCTTCACATAGAGTAAGGGAATTCAGGAGTGAGTTGGAGCCGTGCGTCCCTTTATCGAAGGCACCGTATCGGATGGCCCCACTGTAATGCAGGAGTTGAAGATTCAACTTGAGGAATAGTTCGAGAAAGGTTATCTCCGACCGATTGCGTCCCCGTGAGGAGCACCAGTGTGATCTGTCAAGGAGAAGGATGGCTCGTCTCGTATGTGTATTAATTACCAGGAGTTGAAAAGGGTAATGATCAAGAGTAGTATCCTTTACCTCGTATTGATGATCTTTTAGATCAACTTCAGGGAGCTTCAGTATTTTCCAAGATCGACTTAAGATCTGGATATCACCGATGCGGATTCGAGAGTCGGATATCGCGAGACAGTTTCATACACGCTATGGTCATTATGAGTTCGTAGTTATGCCGTTCGGGCTAACTATTGCACCTGTGGTATTCATGGGGGTTAATGAATCGGGTTTTCATCGACTTTTTGGATCAGTTTGTTGTTTTCTTCATCGACGACATTTTGATTTATTCTCGTAGCCGAGAGGAATACGAGGTTCATCTTCATCAGGTTCTCGACGTGTTGAGACGAGAGCAACTTTATGGAAGGTTTTCCAAATATGAGTTCTGGAGGTCCGAAGTGACTTTCTCGGGCATGTAATTTCATCTCCCAGAGTTCGTGTCGACCCTCAGAATACGGAGGCTATCCGAGATTTGCAACCTCCGAAAGATGTTAAGGAAATCCGATGTTTCCTCGGATTAGCTGGTTAATTATCCAACCCACGGACGGAGCTAGCAACCGTGGTTTTCGTGTTGAAAATTTGGCGTCGTTACCTTTATGGCATCACCTGTCAGATCTTCACCAATCACAAGAGTTGATGTATATATTTACTCAGAAGGAGTTAAATATGCGACAGAGACGGTGGTTGGAATTAATCAAAGATTTTGATATCGATATCCTTTACCACACGGGCAAGGCGAGCATTGTCGCCGACGCCTTGAGTCGTAAGTCCGTTCAGGAGCAGATGCTTGCTCGTTTAACAATTCAGAAGGAGCTCCAACAGGAATTCCTTAGACCCGAGATCGAGGTCTGGCTTCAGCGAATTCAGGGACAGCTTTGTATGTTAGAGATTTCATCATCTCTTGAGGATGCAATCAGGGAGAATCGGGGTTCGAGACCCGGCATTGTTGCGCATTCTTGAGGATGTGGCTCGGGAAAGCCCCTGGATTCGTGATCCACGAGGATGGACTTTTGAGATTTAAGAATCGGATGTGTGTACCGGCGAATGACGAGTTGAAAAACTCTATTTTGAGAGAAGCTCATGTTACCCCTTATTCTGTTCATCCGGGGTCCAAAGAAGATGTACAAAGACTTGAAACAAAATTGCGATGGAGTAATATGAAGCGAGAAGTCGCAGAATTTGTTTCGAGATGCTTAACTCAACAAGTCAAGATGGAACCTCAATGACCGCGAGTATGCGATACCGCTCCTATTCCGAATGGAAGTGGGAAGACATTTCTATGGAATTCATCACGAATTGCCGGCGAGTCGTCGGGGCATAAATACGATCCGAGTGATCGCGGATCGCTTTACTAATTTAGCTCATTTCCTTGAAATCAAGGATATGTGGAGTCCCAAGAGAGCCCATTGTTCATCAAAGAGATAGTGAGACTTCACGGTACTCCTAAAAGTATCGTTTCCGATCGTGACGGACGGTTTGTGTCACATTTTTGGAAATCGATTCATCGTGCTATGGGAACTCGGCTTAATCTCAAGATCGCCTTTCATCCTCGGTCAACGGACAATCGAGAGAACTATTCGGACATTAGAGGACATGTTGAGGGCATGCGTCCTCGATTGGAAGGACGATTGGGAAGCCCAACTACCACCGATCGAGTTCACGTACGGTATAGTTGGCATGCCTCCATTAAGATGGCACCTTACGAGGACTTGTACGCCGTTGTCGATCTCCTTTGTGTTGGGATGACTTGTCGAATCAATCGGCACCGAACCCGACATGCTTATAGCCGCCGGGAGAAGGTAGCTTTGATCAAGAGTCGTATGTTGACTCGAGTCGGCGAAATCATATGCAGAAATCGTCGTCGACCACTAGGGTTCGAGACGGGTGACCATGTTTTGGTCAAGGTATCCCAGTCGAGGTATTTTCCGCTTTGAAAACGGGGAAGTTGAGTCCGAGATTCATTGGACCGTTTGAAATTTTGGATCGAGTAGGCGAGTTAGCTTATCGATTGGCTTTACCTCCGGCTTTGAGCAGGATTCATAATGTGTTTCACGTCTCTCAGTTGCGGAAGTCTGTTGCCGACCCGAGTCACATACTTGATTCGACGAAATCGAGATCGCGGATGATCATTCGTACGAGGAGCGTCTGTGCGAGTGTTAGAGCGGCGAATCAAACAGTTGAGGAACAAGACGATCCCTTTGGTCAAGATTCAGTGGTCTAGTCACGGAGTCGAAGAGGCCACTTGGGAAACCGAGGAGAATTTGCGGGAGTGTTATCCCGAGTTGTTTGACCCCTAGTTTCGGGGACGAAACTCTTTTAAGGGGGGGTGTATGTAATACCCGGTTGTAATTCAGTCATTATCATTCAGTAATTTCATTCGGTGATTGTCACTCTGTGGATTTTCACTCAATTATAATCATTCATTAATCATGTTCTTTCACCGTGTTCACCGTTCGGAAAAACTTCGAGTTGTGTATCGTTATTGTTCATTGTTTCAACTTTCCTCATATGAGTTCGACTTTGTTAGATCACCATTAATTTTTGGTAACTCCAAAAATTCTAAATCTTTGCAATATTATAGAGCATCGAGTTAGCTTTCCAATGGTTCAAACGGTGAGTCAATCGAGTCCGGACGAGAGAGTTATGGTCGTTTAGCTCAACCGCTCATTTTTCGATTTTGGCGATCAACTGCCCGACGAACTCGGCCGTGTCGTCCGACACGGCCCGTGCCGTACTCGTCCGGAAAGTGCCGAAGTTCGCCTCGAGGACCCGACCGTGTCGCTCGCACGGCCGAGTCGAACCCTTCCGGATAAGCGAGCGATTGCCGACACGCCCACCGTGTCGTCGGCACGGCCGAGTCATGCCGAGTCATTTGCCGCTGACGGGTCAGCGTCGGGAGGCCCTCAGCGCCGCGACCGTGTCAAGGGGACACGGTCGAGTCCTCGCTGCCACTGCCGGGTTAATCGGCGACACGACCGTGCCGATCGGCACGGGCCGTGTCCGGCAGGGTAGTCAACCCCTATAAATTCATTTTTGAGCATTTCAGCTCATTCCTTCCAGTTTTTTCCACCTTTTACGAGAGAGAAGCTTGAGGGAGGGTTTTTCCTTCACAAATCATTTGGGTGTTTGATTTTCTTCATCTCCTTTCGATCGTGAAGCCCGGATAATCAATCTAACGCGTGTTCTTCGGATTAAAACACTTGGATCTTCAAGAGGTAATTCCTTCAACACTTTGGACTTCGATTTTGTGTTGAGATATGATGTTTTGGACGTTATAATCATGTTATATGAAGGGATATGTATATGATTATGAGTTTGTATAAGGATTCATTGGATTATTGAGGGATTATTCAAGAACACCTTGAATATCGAGTTGGAATTGGGGATTTTCGACTAATTGTTGTTATAATCACGTTTTTGGATATTCATAACCGATTATTGATCGTATTGGAGATGTTTTGTTGGTTTGAAACACTTCTTGGGGGATTTGATATTGGTATATTGAGGTTTGATTGTAAACAATCGGAGTTTGGTCGCAACGTGTTTGATTTAATGCCTCTATGGACTTAGTTTAATCGTATCGACGTTTGGAGTTCGTTATATTCGTGTTTGATTCGTATATTGAGCGGATTGTTGGTAATTATATTTATTCAAGGTTGTTCGGCGACCGATATCTCAATTAGGGCGTTGTTCGTGACGGACATTCTACATCGTTGTTGAGTAAGTTAATTCTAACACGGATAAAAGGATATTCATCCCTTTTGTTGTAGTTCATTCATAATCATAAATCATTCATCAATATATTAATCATATCAAAACAAGATGTTATAAATTAATCGTTTGATCATAAGGAGCAGCGGTTCCAATCTTTTCATTGGTGTCATTTATTTCGTTACCATTCCACCTCGGTGAGTCATTATTCATTTTCGATGTCACTTTTGTTATATCGTGGCATTCCGGTCATCTTGGCGTGCGGTTGGTATGTGTAGGATTTTCATGTCGGGCACATTATAGTCGTGTGTTGGTTGATGGCCTCACATTGGACTGTGCACACGAGATTGATTGTTTCGTGAGACTGATTAGGTACAAGACCACGCGTGTATTGATCGTTGGTGGCTTGTGCACGGACACATTTCCATCCCGGGCGTAGTGTGGCGCCACCCTTTGAGCCGTACTGTTAGTTGATTCATATAGCATGTTTGATTGCGTATGTTTCGACAGGATATTTCATAATTTCCGATATAATCATGATTGTGTATTTTCAACCCTTGAGGATTGTTGTTCTTTGTAACTGACCCCGTTTGGGGATTTTGTTTTTCAGGTCATGGCCAGGCAAACGCACGGGGAGAGCACGTTGACGGAGAGGAGTCCTAGTGATACTAGTAGGGGGCCCCGATCTTTCAGTTATTCATGTTATTGTCCTTTATTTTCCGCTGCAGACTTTCATTTGAATACTCCTTTTCATTCAGTGTTGTGTATTTTATCTTCATATAAAATACACTAGTATTCGGTGTTGTCCTGGTGTGTTGTAACTAAACTCCTCATCGGAGTAATTATTGTTGTAATGTAGTTCGGTACTACATTTATCTTGTGTAATTCATTCATTTTCATTTGCCTGGTGGGTCCCAGTTGGGGATCTACGGCACTGTAATATCCGCCTAGTTTGGGGTGTTACAGTAGATTAAATAACCTATGATGACGCCTCCATCTGCCATAAATTATCTAACTCCAAAAAGTGCAAAAGATCAAAAGCCATCATAATCAACCACCGACCTCTCGGTCTTGTAATGGATTATGTCAATTAATTGAGACCTATTATTGAACTCATCTCTCGAATTATGAACAATATGTTAAGAATGCAAAAACATTGATCAAGTGTTCAAACATGAATAAAACCAATGAATTGAAAAAGAAATTCAAGTAGATGATAAATAAAATCCTAACAATCCATCACAAACAATGCACTCCATATCCGGAATCTAACAAGTTTAGTCGGACATGGTGAAAAGAGAAGAAGAAATTCTACTCAAATTGAACATGATTCATATTTACTGTGTGTGTTTATTTAATTTTCTGAAAGCGACTCATATAATTGTGTCTTATTTTGTTTTAGTGTAATAAACAAAATAGAGGTTGGGAGTGTGGTTATTATATTATGCACTGGATGTCGACTATCGTCCTAACACGTATTTTGGATGGTTGGATGGAGATAGTACATTTTTAACTTGAATTGGTGATAAAACTGTTTACTCGTTTACATTTAAAGTTTGTTTATTATACGTTTATATGTGCAAATGTTTGATGATGTTGAAGCACTGTCTAATGATATTATTCATAAAATTCGAGCTGATTGGGGACACTATTTCTTGGAGGTTCGAAAACGTCTTACGACATGATTTTGGTGTATTTGTATGAATTATACATTTGATATTTGTATGAATTATTTGGATGAATTGATGGTTTTTTTGTATTATCTTTTTCAATGAATTTGTTGTTGGTTAGTTCATTTTCGGTGTGTTTGGATTCAATGAATTGGTGGTTTATTGATTATTACAGTTTGATCCGAGTTCAGGTACTGGATTGTGCAAAAATAATGCCAAAATCTGGGCAAAAATCTGGACAAAATAACAGCGCTTCCCAGAAAACTGCAGTTAAAAATATTGAAACTACAACAGCGGTTCCCAGACAACTGCTGTTAAATTGTAAAAATAACAGCGGTTCGGAAACCGCCGTTAAATATCCGCTGTTAATGCGGTTCTTTATAACCGCTGTTAATTGGCATATTTAATAGCGGCTATATAGAACCGCTATTAATTGTCTAAAACAACGGCGGTTGCTAAAACCGCTGTTAAAATTAACAGCAGGACATACAACAGTGGTTCGGGAACCGCTGTTAGTTGGCCCCCAGAACCGCTGTTAAAAGCCTGGTGTGTAGTAGTGAAGGAAAGAGAGAAAGAAAGAAGATAATGATCTATCGATCTTGTTCCAATCCTTGCAGTTGATCTCCTTTGATGCTTTTGATTCCCTCTTGATAGTGTTTATAGCCTTCTAAATCCTTCTTAGACTTGATAATCTCGAAAATTGGCCTTTGGGGTTCTTTAATATATAGCCGCCAAATAGGGTTTAGGGTTATTAAAACGCATCAAACTCGTCAAACAAATAAATCATCACCGCCAAGTGACTCGACCGTGTCATTTGACACGACCAGTCGAATTGTCCCAGAAAATACCAAAATGTCTGTCTCGTGACATGGTAGGAGCCACGATCGTGTCATTTCACACGGCCCATGTTGTTTGACACGGTTGTGGCTGTGTTGTTCTGTTTGGCCCCATTTTTCAGTCATTCTTCACTCTGTACTCATGTTTGTGCATCACCTGATATACTTTTAGGGTCGGGACTTTGTTCATGCTTGATAATAACCTTATAAATGCCTGGAAGCACAATGAAAACCACCAAAGTATAATCGAGTCCAACAAAGAAAGAGATAAATATAAACACCACAATTACACACATCCAAGATCAATAAGTACCAGGAAAAACACTATAAAAAGAAGTGTAAAATTGTGTGAAAAAAAACCCTCCAAACTTAAACATTGAACGTCCCGAGCAATGCACTTTAAAATAAACACTCCTAAGGGAACTCAACCCTCGACACACCTCAAAGGACCATTTTGAAAATTCATCAATACGCTTCAAGAGATGAAAAGGTCGAGTAATTAAAAGTTTTCAAATCTCCATGGTGCTTCTTTAGCATCATAGCCAATACTTGAAAAATATAAACCTCTTTGGTCAAGTGTATTCGCTCACTCTCAAAGTATATAAATGGACGTGTATACGCTCAAAACTCAATCAATAAAATAAGAATTTTCATAATCTTACCAATTGTCTACATCTGTACCACTATTTTGTGCATGCAACTTTGTCGAATCAAAGAGGATTTCAATAGTTGTTGTAATACTCAGTTGTAATTCAGTCATTATCATCCAGTATTTATCGTTCAGTAATTGTCACTCAGTAATTTTCACTCATTAATGATCATTTGTCACTCATATTCAATCATTTTATTCACCGTTCAGAGTAATTGTATTGTGTATCAATTGTCATTCATCATCAATCTAGTTGGAGTATCGTGCCGTGTTTATCATCGTTGTCATCTTCATAGTGTCATGTGTGCGAGGAGTAGCGCACGCTACGTACTCTCTTTAGCGTGTGCTAATTGAGTACGGGTAGCGCACGCTACCTCTCAACACTAGCGCACGCTAGTGTAGTTCAAGCAGGCAGTCCAGAAGGCATTGGACTGCAGTTGGGTTGTAAGTAGCGCACGCTACGAATGGTAAGTAGTGCGCGCTAGTAGGCCGGAGTAGCGCACGTTATGCGGTCGGTGTAGCGTGCGCTTAGGTCGGATCAGGCTGAGTCCAGTGGCTACTGGACTGAATTGGATTAATTCCTAGCACACGCTACGAGTAGTTATTAGCATACGCTAATCGGGGTCAGTAGCGCACGCTGAATCTTGTGTGTAGCGCGCGCTACCGTGAACAGACCAGAGAACAGAAGGTTCTGGACTCCAGTACTGGGCATCAGATAATTCGTTAGCACACGCTAACCATATTTGTTAACGCACGCTAAGTACATGGTTGTAGCGCACGCTACAAGAGGTACGTAGCGCACGCTACCGTTGCGAACAGAGGATTCTGGACTACCCATTACACCCGTTAGCGCACGCTACGCACAGGAGCTAGCGCGCGCTAACCTGAGGACAGTATATATGGGACAGTGCAATCCATTTCGTCATTTCATCATCTCACTTCATTCCTTCGGCGGTTTTGGGCGATTTCGGGCGATTTGGAGAGTTTTCTTCGAGATGAATCCACAAATCATCATCTTCAAGCTTATCATTCGGATTAATCATCATTTAATCATCCCCATCACATCAAATCAAGGTAATGATTTCTTGAATCTAGAAATTTGGAGTTCAAGTGTTTTCCTTCCGATTTATTCGTGTAAGCTTGGATTATTGTTTGAATATGTTAGATATGGATTATCTACCTCGGATAAATGTATTCCTACGGATTTTATGGCATATATTTGGATTTCATGATTTGTTTGGGGTTTGATTCAAGAACACATTAGAGTTGACTTTGATAATTTTTAGGGGTTTTCGATTAGAAGTTGTTGTTAACTCGAATTGTGGATTCCTATGGGATTATTGATATCATTGAAGTTGTTTTGTTGGTTTGAAATACTCATTTTGGAGTTGGTCTTGATATATTCGCAATTTGGACATTATTGAAGGATGTATGTTGCTAAGTATTCGCTAGAATGCCTCAATGAGTTTGGATATTGTTGTATCGATATTTGAGTTGGTTATAATCGTGTTTGATACGTATATTGAGCGTTTGTTGGTAATTGTCATTCAAGGTTGTTCGAGCGACCGACATCTCATTGTAGGACGTTTGTTCGAGGAAGGACATTCTTCACCGGTTGAGTAAGTTAATTCTTACTCGGTTAAAAGGATATTCATTCCTTTTGTTGTTGTTCATTCATAATCATAATTCATTCATAATGTATTGATCGTATTGGAACTTGTAATTGTCAATTAATCACTTCATTCACAAGGAACGACTGTTCTAGTCATTTCATTGAGCTATCATCCGTTTCACTATCATTTCATCTCGGTGAGTCATTCTTGACTTTATTGGATTGTTATTCATTATTAATCTTCATGGTCATTCCTTGCCCATATGACCTTTTGGGTTCATATTGCGTGGCCGGGTGGGGATGTGTGGAATTTTTAGTCGGGCACGTGATGGTCATCTGTTGGGTTCACTGACACATTGGATTGTGCACACGGTAATGTACCTCCGTGAGACTAATTAGGTACAAGGACGGGTGTGTCCGGACACTCGTCTTGTGCTCTTGAACATACCATTACCGTCGTACTATGATGCCTCTCTTCAGCGTCATTTCATAATTCAGATATATCATGATTGTGTTTATTCAACCCTGGAGGATTGTTGTTCTGTGTAACTGACCCCGTTGGGGGATGTTGTTTTCAGGTCATGGCAAGGCTAAGGCATGGGAAGAGAACGTTGATGGCGAGGAGTCCCAGTGATACTAGTAGTGGGCCCCAGTCCTTTCATTCACTCGTGTTTTCTTTATTTTGTTTCCGCTGCAGACTTCCATTTAGATATTCATTTCATTTAGTGTTGTATATTTTATCTCCATATAAAATATACATGTATTCGGTATTATCTTGGGTGTGTTGTAATGAAACTCCTCATGGAAGTGATTGATGATATATTGTTGTTCGGTACTACAATTATATTATTTACTTCATAAATTTTCATTTGTCTGGTGGGTCCCAATCGGGGGTCCACGACACTGTAATATCCGCATAGTTTGGGGTGTTACAATTGTAATGTCGGCTTTTTAGCCGGATAGGATAAATATGGTTTAAGTGACTTTTACTTGGGCAAATTGGAATTACATCTCATTAATCACTCCGCACTCACTAAACATTTAGAAGCTTAAAATCTTGAAGATTGCTTCTTTCAACCCCTTAGCTCATGTTTTTCACAAAAGCACTTTTAGAAGTGAAAATCACAACCTTACTTCTATGTTTTTTTTTCTTTTTTTGCTACTGTCCAATTATCTGGGCAAATTATCCCGGCAAACCCGGTATGACCCTTCATGTAATAGACAACCTTATTTTTTCTGACATTTTTTTCTTCCCCTCAACTTATTTTGATAAACTGATAAGAACCTGTAATATCCAGATTTATTATTGAGTATTTCATCTGTATTTGAACCCTGTATTATTCGGAATTGTGATATTGATAATTGAAGTGTGATATTTCTTGTATTTGTATCCTCGTACATGGTTATGGCAAAATGTAAATTTTCCCATGAAAATATGTGATAACATACGTTAACAAGGAAGCCTAACGTACGTTATCAGTCTGAGTTAGCATACGCTACGAATGTAGCATAGCGTGCGTTAACCAGCTAATAATTGAGCAAGGCGGCTGTCACATGCGCCAGCCGGACATGGGTCCGGATAAGATTCCCGCGGATGAACCTGGACATTTTTGGAGTCAACGCTCGTTAGCGTGCGCTAAGGACATTGTGGTAGCGTGCGCTAAACAGCTAACGTACAGAAACATTATAAAATGGACAGCACCCCATTTTATTTTGTTTACGTTTTCTTCACTTGTTCTTCGTTTCTTGGAAGTCCAGAGAGCCTACCCTCCTTCTTAAACACATTTAAATCATCTCAACTTGATCGTTGAAGATTGAAGATTACTCATACTTGATCCTTGAAGTAGAGACTCATCTTGGATTGTCACACAAGCAACCGGAGTTGAAGTCTACCTATTGTCTCAGTGTTTTCTTCATCTTAAGGTATGTTAATACTATCTCCAACGTTGAATTCGTGTTCTTAAGGATACGATGAGTATGCTATCAAGATATTGAATTCCATTTATGAATTATTCAAACAACATCATGTTTAGAAGTTGGAATGATTATGCTTAAGATATCGTTGTTGAAACATCATAGTTGGAATCCTATTACGTCAATGATGAGGGTAATATTATGAGATTGATAATCCGTATTGAATAACTTTACCTCCATTGCTGCTTCTTTGATTTCATACGCCAATGGTTTATCCTGGTATTGACGAAGAGTGGTACATTCAAAACCGAAGACATCGGATCGGACTGGTTCGGATCAGATTTTTGTATTTTCGGTTCGGTTTTTCGGATTTGGTTTTTCTGCACACCCCTACGGACATGTACCTCTGGATTTCTGGTTTCATTCTCATATCAAAATGGATCATTATTTCTGCATCTGTTCTGACCAGATGTCGAACAAATGCCAGTTGCTGGTTAAACGTCTTAATTGCCTGAGATACTGGCACATCTGAAGGCTGAGTGGAGAAAAACTCCCGAACCTTGGCTTCCCTCACAGGACGAGGGAAGTACTGAGCTTCCATCATCAGTTTAAATTCTGTCCAGTCCGCATCATGATCTACAGGCCGGATGGCTTCCCACCACTCGAATGCTTCCCCTATCAGAAAGTACTGAGCAATAGAGGCTCTCCGGTCGTCAGAGCAATTAATCCCGGCAAAAATTTTCTCCAATTCCTTCAACCGATGATCCCAGGTGGGAGTCTCAAAAATACCGTCGAATTTGGGTGGTTGCATCTTCGCCACCTCTTGCAGCCATTGGTCATCTCGATTTCCTATGTCTGTGATTCCATGTTGTCTATTTCCCTGCTGTAATCCTACCGCCACCTGCATCCGGTTCACAACCTAGGCAAACTGAGTCATCTGGTTCACCACCTGACGAAGGATTTCAGGCACAACAGGTTCCGGTTCATTATTAATAGATCTTTGTGGCTCGCCTAAGCTGTGGCTGGCCTGATTAGAAGGCGAAGCTTCTATTTCAGCATTCCTTCTTCCGCGTCCGGGACCGCGACCACGTCCACGTCCACCTCTCAACATACTGTAAGCATAAATACTCAATATACAGGAAACAATATCATTCTAATGTTCAAGTATAAAGAGATACAACATATAAAGGACGAGATGGAGTTTAGGAACTTACAACCACCGCTCGCATGAAGACGTAGGCAGTACAGTGATGTTATTCGTGGCCAGTTACCTCAAAAGACATATATGACCCCTATTTTAACCCAATGGCCAAGATATAAATAATCTTAGCTCCGATACCATATTCTGTAACACCCCCGATATATTCAAGAATATTACAGCGTCGTAAATCCTTTACATAAGGATTTATAAGGCTGAAGAAATGAAAAAACAATAACAGATACCAACGTATGAAAGTAACTGAAATAAAATACAACAGTTCTGACCAATACTGAAAATACAAATGTCCAAAGGAAGAGTATTAATACATCACCAAATCCAAATCATCACAAACGACGACGTACTTGAGTACTTATTAAAACGATACAAACAACAGACAAATAAACTCGGCCGGAACATCACTCTACACCCTCGTCGTCATTCAGCTCCAGTGGTTGTTTCCTTGCTCTCTTGGATCCTGAACATAAACAAATGTTCACCCGCGAAGGGGTTAGCACAACGATGCTAGTACAACTACCATAACATATTATTCAACATCTCACGAAGAATAATAATAACATAAATGACAAAATACCAACGAGTCTTCTCCTGCGAGGAACTCAATAATAACATACACACATGATAATCACAACATGATATCACAACATACACATGGTAATTCTGATGATCCAGCGTTCATTGCCTAGACCCCCCGATGATTCCGTCAAACCAACCCGAGGTGGAAAAACCCGTCCGATGATCCAGCGCATGCTAGCATAGATCCACCGATGATCCTGTCGGACCAACACGAGGTGGACATACAAACACAACATATATGCACAACGATATATATAACATCAATACATAAAATAATTAAAGTACTTGCCTCGATTCGAAGACAAGAATAATACTCCCACGAATAACAAAACGCTCGAAGGTCGCTCCCTTCGATCAATCACGTTGCTAAGCTCAAACCTTAACAAAAGAAATAATATAGAATTCATCTCAAGTCATAAGAATGTCTAAAAATCCAAATTACGGTCGAAAATTCATAAAACGTAATCTGCCTGACTTGCTTAACGTACGTTAGTGCACGTAAGCTACGAAGTCTAGCGTACGCTAACTATGCATTGTCAGTCCTTCACTGATTAGTCGACTGATTCGTCTGATGGTATAACGTACATTACGTACCAAACGTAGCGTACGTTAACTATGCCCGATAGCGTACGTTAACTACATAGCTTAGCGTACGCTAAGCATGCATGGCAGTTTCTTACTGGGCAGACGACTATTCTAACTATGATGAAGCTTACGAAATCCTTAGTGATTAATGTACGTTATCTCTATACATATCATGTTCATACGTTTATGAATAATCTTATGGATTCAAACATCTTCTAGATACAAGGATATGTATAATCATCACAACGCCATACGCAATCTTGTTTACAATTCTCATGCGAAGTTCGGTGTTCTAAGGTTGATGCGTTAGATTCTAATATCATCATTACATTCAGATTTCACCATAAAGATGAACTAATAAATCCAACTTATAAGAAAGGATACAACCTTCGATGATTCTTTCTTAAGTCCTTATGCACAAATCCTTGAGGAACTTAACATATTTTGGAATTTGTTGAATCGCTTATATTAATGGAATGTTGATCTCCACTTTCCAGAACACATCCAGAATTTGTTTCTTCTTGCTCTCTGTTGCAGCATTCTTTAACCTGGAAGGAATAGGTACGTTGTCAGCACCAATACGAGAAGAATTAGATGTTATTACCTTGTTGCCTAGCAGTTCAGCACTGGTGTCTGTTTGACACTAGGTGACTCAGTGTCGGTCTGGACAGCAAATTTTTGTTTCTCGCCTTCATCGTTCAGATTTTCCTCGGATTTCTGAGGGTTCTCCAGCTATTTACCACTTCTCAAGATGATAGCACTCACGTTCCTAAGATTTACCTCTGTTTGGGAAGGTAGTTTCCCACTGTTCTGGCTCTCCAATCGACTCACTGAGGTAGCTTATTGACTAATTTGATTTTCAATAATTTTAATGCTGGGCTGAGTGTCGTGCTGAAATCGACTCATGTTCTGCTGCAATTGCATCGTGTTTCAAGTGAGGGCCTTCATCATCTCTTCGAGTGAGGGACTCATATTTTCCGACGGCTACTTGTAAAATTGGCCCTTATTCTGCTGAGGCTCCTCTTGCTGTGATTTCCACTTGAATTTGGGATGATCTCTCCATCATGGAATATATGTCTTGGAGTATGGATCATATTTTATTCCGTGAAATTTTTCAGTACCGACCACATTGGCATGTGCCCCGATCTCATCCAATAGTACCTTGCAATGCTCGGTGGTGTGCTCCATAGTTTGGCAAATTCGGTACGGTATGCCCTATGAGTTTCCAACAGCAAGTTTTCTGACAAAGGAGGTTAATTCGGTCAGTTTATCCTCAATAGATGAGTCATGTACTTCCTTCACCATTTTTACGGGATTGTCACGATATTCAAATTGATGTGAGTTGGCGGTCATGTTCGAGATGAGGGCCTTTGCTGCTGCTGGTGTCTTATCGACTAAAGCTCATCCGCTAGCTGCATCTATGGTACTTTGGTCTGTCGGAGCCAGTCCTTCGTAAAAGTACTGTATCAAGAGTTGCTCGCTGATTTGATGTTGGGGGCAGCGTGCAACCAATTGTTTGAATCTCTCCCAATATCCATTCTGGCTCTCTCCCATCATTTGTCTCGCACCACATATTTTCTTCCTTAGATTGGCTGCACGAGAGGCTGGAAAATATTTCTGCAAAAACAAGATATCCATTTCGTTCCATGTCGTGATAGTGGGCGACGGTAAGTAGAATAACCAATCCTTAACGAATCTTTTAATGAAAATGAAAAGGCTCTAAGCTTGATTTGTTCTTTGGTGACACCATTGGGCTTCATGCTTGAACAAACCACGGCCATTCTCCAAATAAAGTTACCACCTAAACGAGATGATCCAGGTATGTTGCCATCCCTTGTCGAATAGGTAATTCTCGATTTGAGCAAGCTATGTTAAACGTAGGGGCTTCTATAAATGTCATGCCACAATCTATTTATTCTTCTTTAAATTTGGGATCTTAAAAGAATCGAGGATAATAATTCAATTAGCTGATCGTAGTCATATATATCGCGAGGGAGTTATTGAAGATGTACTTGTACAAGTTAATGAGCTTGTTTTTCTAGCCGATTTCTATGTTTTAGATATGCAAGGTGAATTGTCAAATTCAACACCCATTTTTTTAGGAAGGCCATTTTTAATCACAGCAGAAACAAAGATAGATGTTATCAAGGGTTCCCTCACAATGGAATTTGATGGGCAAGTCGTAAATATTGATGATGCAATGAAACTTCCTTACGACACTTGTTCTTTGTTTGCATTGAGTGTGATTGGCCCTCTTGTCGAGTGTAATACCCGAGATTCTAATGTGTATTTTGAACCTTGTGCCATGGTATATGTTGTATTTGATCTGAGTATTATCCTTCGTATTTCATGATCTTGTACTGTTGAGCGTATGATTTCATGATGATGTTGTTTATAATTATATTTGTGCACTTGTAGGGCACGCTAACGTCTGAGCTTAGCGTACGCTAATTGAGTTTCCTAGTGCATGCTATGTATGAGCCTTAGCGAGCGCTATGCATAGTCAACTTGATTAACACAGGGCGGTAGGTGAGATCAGACCACAGATCTTTGTCGGGAAATATCGGAATAAATCTGGACGGCTTTTGGAAAAGTCGAGTCAACGGTGCTTAGCGCACGCTACTGGTATGAGGATAGCGCACGCTAAAGTTGAGTACAGTGAGGTCAGTAAAGCTTCGTATGGTCGTTAGCGCACGCTATATTGAGTGGTAGCGTACGCTAATTGTTGTACTTAGCGCACGTAAGGGATGTTTATCATACGCTAAGCCGAGACCGGACAGAGACAGTAGACTACAAGCCCGTTAGCGCACGCTAATTAGGAGCAGTAGCACGCGCTAATAACATTTTTCTATAAATAGGACACCACCTAACTTCATTTTTTCAGTTTACACCTCTTCCCACACCCGATTTCTGAGACTTTGAGAGTTACTCCCTCCAACCTGAACCTGTATACCAGCCTCTTAACATCACCATTGAAGGCAAAGGGGCTTTGAGGATTGGTGTTCTAGCTTTTGGGCGTAGAGTTCATCAAGTTATTCCAACCTTTCCTTCCGTTTAAGGTATGTTACGATTTACCAAGCTAGAATTTATGTTATTAGCTATACTTTGAGCTTGCTTCGGAAATCATTGGACTAGTTAAAGATCTTATGAATCCAGCACCATACTTTTTGAAGATTGGAACCCGATTATACCTTGTTTTTCCCTCGTTGTTAAGAGTGTTAATCGAGCCTTGATGGATAAAAACCTTAGGGTGTAGTATCCTAAGTTTATTTTGAATTATGAGCATGATTTTAGTAAGATTCTAAGAATTACCATGATGTTCCACTGATGATAATTCATGTTTTATAGAGGTGTTTGATTTGACAAGGTTCTTCATGTTCATGCTTGCAATGAATCGGCTATGTCAATGAAATCAAACCGGATCACCGTAGTACCGTTTCCTTACATAGTACATTTGGTATGCTTGTATCTTGAGTCACACTTGTGGTATGAATCGTAAGAGCCAAACATATGGGAGTCGGGAATTGAAACCAATATTGAAGTCTAGATTTTTATGACTTGTATATCCTTGAATCCTTAGACATCGGTATGTCGTCTCCGATGTGATCATTCGACTCATATGAAGTGTATCACTATTTCCGGCTCAGATTTCATCAAGCATACTAACCGCGAACCGGCCTTATGTCATTATTACATGATTTTAAGTTAGAATATTCGGTGATCATACGTTAGTTTCGAGTAGTATGTTAAGTTCCTTGTATTTCTTTTGAACAAGGTCTGAGCCTTGCATAGGGGTCGATCGAGGGGCGGTGGCCTTCGGACGCGTGACATTCATTGGAGTATTTTATTCTTGCCATTTTTGAGGCAAGTATCATATTTTGAAATTTGGTTTATATTGGAATGTTGATCAGGCATACGATTTATTCATGTTGTTGAACATGAGATTAATTTCTTTGAATTGTCATGGTATTCGTTATTGATTCCTTGATTGTTCACGTCAATGAATGTATTGATTTGCATATGTGTATGCATAATTGCACGGTTTATGTTGTAAATGATCTAAGGGGATCATGAAGATCTATGCTAAGGGCGCTGGATCGGATGTCCACCATGTGTTGGTGCGACGGGATCATCATGGGGATCTATGCTGAGGGCGCTGGATCATTGGACGTGTTTTCCACCATGCATTGGTCCGACAGGATCATCATAGGGATCTATACTGAGGGCGCTGGATCGTTGGATTACCCCGTATTGTGTTGATGGAATCGTTAGGATTTGCATCGTTGGATTCCGATGACGGAAGTCTATTTTGTATGTTTTATGATGCGTTGTTGATTCATGTATTATGATACTTGTACTAACATCGTTTTGCTAACCACTTTGGGGGTGGACATTTGTTTTGATGTTCAGGTAGCCGAGGAGCGGGGAAGCAACCACAGTACCGACATGACGATGAAGTGGCGCAGTGATGTAATTTGATGTTGTCTCGTTTTCCAGTTATTTTTCAATACTTGAGTACGCGTATTTTGTTGGTGTTTGGAATGATTGTAATAATGAACTCATTGTTGAACTGGTTTTGAACTTTAACCTCATTGACACTATAGTATTATTTTCTGTATTTCTCAAAATAGCCTTGTAAATTCTTATATAAAGGATTTGCGGCGCTGTAATTATTCCGAATATATCGGGATGTTACATATTATGGTATCAGAGCTAAGATTCATGGATATCTTGGCAGTCGGGTTTTATTTGGGTCTGTTAACGTTGTTCGATTTATTGATTGTCATAACATCACTGCTCAGCCAGCGTCGTCATGTGGACCGTGGTTGTAAGTTTCCTAAACTCTTATACTACCATTTTATTTAATTTCGGTTTTGTGATTATTGGCGGACTTTCTTTTAGAAACTTTTGCCATGGATATTGAGTATTTGTGTTTACAGTATGTTGAGGGGAGTCGTGGACGCGGATGCGGTCGTGGTAATGCGAGACAGGAGGATTCAGCGTCTAGTCGAACCGATTCCCATTCTGGAGGACAATAGGGATCAGCGAATGATAACGCAAATCCTAACATGCCAGGAGTGCTTCAAAAGGTGGTTGCTCCGATAAACCAGTTTGCTCAGGTAGTTGACCGCATGCAGACCGCGATGAGACAGCAGCATAACGAGGATAATCGAGGAGACAAATGGCTTACCGAGGTGGTCAAATTGCACCCTCTAAAATTTGACGGTTCTGTTGAGACACTTACTTGGGATCACTGGCTGAAGGAGTTAGAGAAGATCTTTGCAGGGATTAACTGTGCCGACGACCGAAAGGTTCCGATTGACCAGTATCTCCTGACTGGGGAGGCTTTCGACTGGTGGGAGGCCATTCAACCTGAGGATCATAATGCTGACTGGACGGAATTCAAATTAATGATGGAAGTGCAATATTGTCCTCGCCCAGTTAGAGAGGCCAGAGTCCGAGAGTTTTTCTCACCGCAGAATTCGGAGGCATCTGTGATAGATATAATCAAGACTTTTAATCACCAGCTGACCTACGTGCGGCATTTGGTCATAACCGAGGCAGAAAAGATTTTCCATTTCGATATGCGGATGAAGCCGAAAATTCAGCAGTATATGTCCGGATTCGAGTGTACTACCTTGCGACAGTATCAGGACAAAGCGATGGCCTACGACATGAAAGAGGCGGCGGTGGAGAAATCGATGGAAGCAAAAAAGCAGAAAGTGTCCGGCAACTTCGCGAAGAACAAGAGTAGTGGGCCCTGCAAGGGCCAATCTTCATTTTATTCATCAAGGAAACCTCCGCATACTTCTCGAGGTGGAAAGAAGTTCCGGGCAGCATCAACAGTTTCAGTTGCAGCGAGGAAGTGTTATAATTGTGGCAAAACAGGGCATGTTCGACGTGATTGTTACGCACCTGCTGTGACCTGCTTCGAGTGTGGACAAGAAGGGCATCGTGTGACATTTTGTGGAAATGCGACTAGATCTACTGGTACGCGCACTCCTGCACCGGTCCCGAAGGATACAAGTGTGAACCAGACGCAACAAAGTGGTTTCCAGCAGCAGAATGTCGGGAAAAGAGAGGCGTCCAGTGCTGGGTCTGTTCCTCCGCGCATTTACTAGATGAGGAAGTCAGGCGATCAGAACACTGCTGCATCAGGTACGATTCAGATCCTTTTGCAACCAGTTAGTGTCTTATTAGATTCAGGAGCTACGCATTCTTTCATATCTTTGAACTGTGTTAATCGTTTGAAAATCTCGTGTTTACATGATTGTGAGCCTTATATTGTGGGATTACCAAGTGGAGAGAGAATTGTGGGAACCCGGGAAACTAGAGATTTTCCAGTGTCTATAGGAAGGAGAAACTGGCCATCAATTCTTATTGTAGTCGACATCCATGGTGACGATTTATTCTCGGAGACGATTGGCTAAATCGTTATGGGGCCATCTTAAATTACCGGAAGAGAGTTATTTCGATCATTGCTGATGACGGATCCGAACATTTATTAAAAGGATGGAGACCGGGAAGCTCAGGAAGATTGATCAGAGCCATGAAAGCAGTTAAATTATTGAAGCAGGGTTGTCACGGATTTGGGTGTTATGCCATGAAGAAAGAAGAAGGGGTAGAAATCTCATCTATCCCAGTTGTGAATGAATTCTCAGACGTATTCCCTGACGAATTACCCAGGTTACCACCGCGGAGAGAAGTAGAGTTTAATATCGAATTAGAGCCTGGAGCCGCTCCTATTTCCAGAGAACCATACCGTACGGCGCCAACCGAGATGTATGAATTAAAGAAGAAGCTTGAGGAATTATTGCAAAAGGGTTACATCCAACCTAGCGTTTCTCCTTGGGGAGCACCCGTTCTCTTTGTCCGGAAGAAAGATGATCCCTTCAATTGTGTATCGATTACAGGGAGCTAAATAAGGTGACGATTAAGAACAAGTATCCAATACATCGGATCGACGACTTGTTTGACCAACTGCAGGGGGCAAGGGTATTCTCTAAGATCGACTTGAGATCAGGATACCATCAATTGCGGATCAAGGAATTAGATATACCGAAATCTGCTTTTAGATCCCGGTACAGGCATTATGAATTTGTGGTGATGCCATTCGGACTTACCAATGCTCCTAAGGTATTGATGCAATTGATGAATTGGATATTCTTAGAATACTTGGATAAGTTCATGGTCGTTTTCATTGACGACATTTTGATCTATTCGAAAGACCCAGAAGAGCATGCAGAACACTTGCATACCGTTTTGAGTACTTTGAGGAATGAACAGCTTTATGCGAAACTTTCTAAATGCGAGTTCTGGCTTAAGAAAGTAGTTTTCCTTGGGCATGTGATATCAGCTGACGGAGTACAGGTAGACCCGAAGAAAGTCGAAGCAATCTTAGAATGGGAATCTCCCAATAATGTGAAAAAAGTCCAAAGTTTCTTAGGACTTGCTGGATATTATCGCCGTTTTGTAGAAGGATTTTCCAAAATTGCTCATCCGCTTACTCAGCTGCTGCAGAAGACTCAAAAATTCGTGTGGAATGAGAAATGCTAGGCTAGCTTTGATGAACTTAAGAGAAGACTGACGACAACACCTATACTAGCATTACCATATGGAACCGAGGGATTCATGGTATACAACGACGCTTCAAATCAGGGTCTGGGATGTGTGTTGATGCAAAAGGATAAGGTGATTGCCTATGCCTCTCGACAGTTGAAACCGTACGAATTTAATTACCCGACTCATGATCTGGAGTTAGCAGCTGTGGTCTTTGCTTTGAAAATTTGGCGACATTATTTATACGGCACTCATTGTCAGATCTTTACAGATCATAAGAGCCTCAAGTATATTTTCAGTCAGAAGGATTAAACATGAGGCAGAGAAGGTGGCTGGAATTGATCAAGGATTACGATTTGTAAATCCTCTATCATCCAGGCAAAGCAAACGTGGTAGATGATGCACTGAGCCACAAACATGTTTCTCTTCGAGTGTTGGAAGCGCTTACGTCCCAAACCAGCATTCAACAAGAACTGATTCATGAAGGAATCGAAGTATGGTCACAGGGAGTCTAAGGGCAACTGTATGTGATGGAACTAACCTCGTCATTGGTTGAAGAAATCAAATCTAAGCAGTTGGATGATTCTCTGATTCTTCGATTATGTGACGAAGTGAAAAAAGGGAAGGCCCCAGGATTCGTGATACAGGATGATGGAGTTCTGAGATTTCAGATTCGACTTTGCGTTCTCGATGATGATGTTTTGAGACATACAATTCTGAAGGAAGCTCACAGCGCGCCCTATTCTATTCACCCGGGCACCAGTAAGATGTATAAGGATCTAAAACAAAATTTCTGGTGGGGGAATATGAAGAAGGACGTAGCGGAATACGTTTTAAAATGTTTAACCTATGAGCAGGTTAAGATTGAACGTCAGCGACCTGCCGGAATGTTGAAGCCACTTCCGATTCCTGAGTGGAAGTGGGAGGATATATCGATGGACTTTATCACCAGTATGCCGAGGACTAAGGCAGGGATGAACATGATTTGGGTGATAGTTGATCGACTAACCAAGTCGGCTCATTTCCTGGGTATTAAAGATACTTGGGGACCCGAGAAATTGGCACGAGCGTTTATTACAGAGATAGTTCGATTGCATGGAATGCCGAAGACCATTATTTCGGATCGAGATGGTCGCTTCGTGTCGCACTTTTGGAAGGCAGTTCACAGGGCTTTGGGAACCAAGCTGAACTTTAGCACGGCTTCTCATCCTCAGACGGACGGTCAGTCCGAAAGGACTATTCAGACAGTAGAAGACATGCTTAGAGATTGTGCCTTAGATTGGTCAACTGATTGGGAGGTTCATTTGCCCTTGATTGAATTCACCTACAACAATATTTGGCATGCTTCCATTAAGATGGCACCGTTTGAAGCGTTGTACGGGAGAAGATGTAGATCGCCCCTGTGTTGGGATGATTCTTCTAACTTGATTGGCACGGAACCAGAGTTCATAGTTCAGACTCAAGAGAAGGTAGCTCTAATTCGGGAAAGGCTGTTGACTGCCCAGAGTCGACAGAAGTCTTATGCAGACATGCATTGTCGCCCGTTAGAGTTCGACATTGGGGACCACGTGTTGTTGAAGGTTTCTCCTACTCGGGGAATTTTTTGATTTGGGAAGAAAGGAAAGCTGAGTCTGAGATATACTGGACCATTCGAGATCCTTGAAAGAGTTGGGGAGTTAGCATACAGGTTGGCCTTACCGCCATTGCTGAGTCACGTTCATAATGTGTTTCACGTATCCCAGTTACGGAAGTATGTACCAGATCCCAGTTATATCATTGATTTCGGCGAGATCGAGATAGCTAATGACGGCACCTTCGAAGAGAAACCAATCAAGATACTTGATTGAGGAACAAACCAATATCCTTGGTTAAAGTGCAATGGTCACGACACGGAGTCAAGGAGGCCACTTGGGAAACGGAGGATGGTATGAAGACTAGATATCAGGAGTTATTTTCATCTTAAGTTTCGGGACGAAACTTCTTCTTAGGGTGAGAGTATGTAATACCCGAGATTCTAATATGTATTTTGAACCTTGTGCCATTGTATATGTTGTATTTGATCTGAGTATTATCCTTCGTATTTCATGATCTTGTACTGTTGAGCGTATAATTTCATGAATGATATTGTTTATAATTGTATTTGTGCACTTGTAGCGCACATTAATGTCTGAGCGTAGCATACACTAATTGAGTTTCCTAGCGCATGCTATGTATGAGCCTTAGCGCGCGCTATGCGTAATCAACTTGATTAAGATAGGGTGGTAGGTGAGATCAGAGTGTGGATCTTTGTCGGGATATGTAGGGATGAATCTGGATGGCTTTTGGAAAAAGTTGAGTCAATGGTGCTTAGCGCACGCTACTTTATGAGGATAGCGCACGCTAAAGTTGAGTATAGTGAGGTCGGTAAAGCTTCGTATGGTCGTTAGCGCACGCTATATTGAGTGGTAGCGTACGCTAATTGCTGTACTTAGCACACGTAAGGGATGTTTATCATACGCTAAGCCGAGACCGGACAGAAACAGTAGACTACAAGCCCGTTAGTGCACGCTAATTAGGAGCAGTAGCGCGCGCTAATAACATTTTTCTATAAATAGGACAACACCTAACTTCATTTTTTCAGTTTACACCTCTTCCCACACCCGATTTCTGAGACTTCAAGAGTTACTCCCACCAACCTGAACCTGTATACCAGCCTCTTAACATCACCATTGAAGGAAAATGGGCTTTGAGGATTGGTGTTATAGCTTTTGGGCATAGAGTTCATCAAGTTATTCCAACCTTTCCTTCCGTTTAAGGTATGTTACGATTTACCAAGCTAGAATTTATGTTCTTAGCTATACTTTGAGCTTGCTTCGGAAATCATTGGACTAGTCAAAGATCTTATGAATCCAGCACCATATTTTTTGAAGATTGGAACCCGATTATACCTTGTTTTTCCCTCGTTGTTAAGAGTGTTAATCAAGCCTTGATGGATAAAAACCTTAGGGTGTAGTATCATAAGTTTATTTTAAATTATGAGCATGATTTTAGTAAGATTCTAAGAATTACCGTGATGTTCCACCGATGATAATTCATGTTTTATAGATGTGTTTGATTTGACAAGATTCTTCATGTTCATGCCTGTAATGAATCGGCTATGTCAATGAAATCAACCCGGATCACCGTAGTACCGTTTCCTTGCGTAGTACATTTGGTGTGCTTGTATCTTGAGTCACACATGTGGTATGAATCGTAAGAGCCAAACATATGGGAGTCGGGAATTGAAACCAATATTGAAGTCTAGATTTTGATGACTTGTATATCCTTGAAGCCTTAGACATTGGTATGTCGCCTCCGATGTGATCATTCGACTCATATGAAGTGTATCACTATTTTCGGCTCAGCTTTCATCAAGCATAATAACCGCGAACTGGCCTTACGTCATTATTACATGATTTTAATTTAGAATATTCGGTGATCATACGTTAGTTTCGAGTAGTATGTTAAGTTACTTGTATTTCTTTTGAACAAGGTCCGAGCCTTGCATAGGGGTCGATCGAGGGGCGGTGGCCTTCGGACGCGTGACATTCGTTGGAGTATTTTATTCTTGCCAATTTCGAGGTAAGTATTGTATTTTGAAATTTAGTTTATATTGGAATATTGATCATGCATACGATTTATTCATGTTGTTGAACATGAGATTAATTTCTTTGAATTGTCATGGTATTCGTTATTGATTCCTTGATTGTTCACGTCAATGAACGTATTGATTTGCATATGTGTATGCATAATTGCACGGTTTATGCTGTAAATGATCCAAGGGGAGCATGAGGATCTATGCTGAGGGCGCTGGATCGGATGTCCACCATGTGTTGGTCCGACGGGATCATCATGGGATCTATACTGAGCGCGCTGGATTGTTGGATGGGTTTTCCACCATGCATTGGTCCGACAGGATCATCATGGGGATCTATACTGAGGGCACTGGATCGTTGGATTACCCCGTATTGTGTTGATGGAATCGTGAGGATTCGCATCGTTGGATTCCGGTGATGGAAGTCCGTTTTATATGTTTTATGATGCATTGTTGATTCATGTATTATAATACTTGTACTAGCATCGTTTTGCTAACCCCTTCGGGGGTGGACATTTGTTTTGATGTTCAGGTAGCCGAGGAGCGGGGAAGCAACCATAGTACCGACATGACGATGAAGTGGTGTAGTGATGTAATTTGATGTTGTCTTGTTTTCCAGTTATTTTTCAGTACTCGAGTACGCATATTTTGTTGGTGTTTGGGATGATTGTAATAATGAACTCATTGTTGAACTAGTTTTGAACTTTAACCTCATTGACACTTTAGTATTATTTTCTGTATTTCTCAAATTAGCCTTATAAATTCTTAAATCGGGATGTTATTCCCGAATATACGGAATGCACTTTAGTATTGATTTTCTGTATTTTTGGATTTACGGTGCTGTAATTATTCCGAATATATCGGGATGTTACATCGAGAAAGTGTTTGAGTTGAATGTTAGGCGTATTTTTATGCGCTTATTTATCATTAGTTTATATCCATTTTGAGCCTAAAAATGCATAAATGAGCTTTTAATGCACTATCTTTATATGTTTTGCAGGAAATTGGAGTCCGGAAGCCTAAACGACGAAAAACGGGCGAAAACGACGATTTTTGGCCAGGGGCCGCGGCACAAGGAAAGTGAGCCGTGGCACACGCACGGCACACAAAGGCACCAAGCGAACTGTACGGTGAGCCGCGGCACAAGTAGAGTGAGCCGCGGCCCAGGAAGAAAACATGCGCCCATGCATCCGGCGCTGAGCAATAGGGGCCGCAGCACAGATTAAGTGAGCCGCGGCCCACGAGGCGGTTTTGATGTGTTGGCCGCAGTTCTGGGCCGTTTTTTGGAGTCTGTTCTCGACCTAATCCACGGACGCGTTTTGGAGGCTAAGGATTGCTATAAATAAGATTGAAGGTCAGAAAAAGAGGGGGATCTGGGGGAGATCGATCAGGAAGACATCGCGGGACGGGATCGAAGAACACAAGGAGGAGATTTGTGGGCGACGACAAGACCACGGATCCCTTACGGTTTTTCTTAATTTTTCTGCATCTGATTTTTTAGATCTGTTCGAGTAGGATTGTGATTGTAGCCGATTACATGACGGTTTGATTTATTTATTTTTATTTCAATTTACTCGTTATTCATATTGAGTTGGATTTTTCTCATTGTTCTTAATGCTTTTTAATTGTCTGGCCAACAGTTGAATTGTTTTGAATGTCTTTATGGATTCGGGAGATGAAATTTAGGCATAGTTCTTGTGAGAAAAATCATGATTGTCGTGAGATAGGGATATACTCATGGGAATTGTGAAGCCTATTAATTGTGGGGATTCATGAACTGTTTTAACTATTAATTATCTAATTCGAATAGGGATATATCGAGTTAATAATTCGTAGTATTTTCTATCGACCTTGGGAAAGGCTTTAGAGTAATTTAGGAATTCCTGGCTTACAATCAATTGAATAAAAGTGAATTGAATTGAATAAAAATCATTCCTGATTGTTTGAGGTGAAAATCATAATCCTACACCCTTATTATTATTATCTTTATTATTACTATTATTATTTATTTTTCTGCAATTAGTTTAGAAATAACTTCTATATAATTGTTCTTCAAATAAAATTACGAGTCGACTATATTTTGGTACTTAGTGAAATCAGTCCTCGAGGGAACGATATCTTACTTATCACTTTATTACTTGTTGACACCGTGCACTTGCAGCATAGTGTGAGGGATTTCCTCACAACAAGTTTTTGGCGCCGTTGCCGGGGACTGATTTTTCGCTAATATCATTACCAAGCGACTCTAATTTTAATTTGAAGTTTCTTTTCTTTAGCCTCTATATTTTTATTTTTTTCATTATGTTTTCCTTTGATTTTCGTGACCCTTGGCATTTCATAAATTTCGATGATCTTAATAATTTGCCTAATAGGGTCAGTCAGCCCCCTCCCCCGAAACAAAAGACCATGTTTGAACATTGTGTAGACGCTCTCAAAAATCCTGATAGTACCCCTCTTGAGCGAGAATGTGCAAGTCGTGGTCTTGAGATTCACTATGGTTATTTTCCAGCTCATAGATTTAGTAGTGAAGTTGAGGGGGAGGTTGAGAAGAAAGACATGCTGAGTTTTAGGGTCGATCCCCCAGCACCTGATAATTACATAAAGTGTGATGAGCTTGTAGAAGAAGTTACCATTGATGATGTTTCCAAATAAATTTCATTAATTCGTCATCAAACTTCGAACAATAAAGTGAACACTTATGTGCCTAAAATTTTATTAACGGTGCCACGCATAATTTTTCCTAAATCCATAATGGGAGAGATTGACCCATTACGTTTATTTTGTTGAGGCTGATTCTTTTAGTTCTAATGAGGTTGTTCATGATATGTATTTATTATTTACCCATTCGAACTCTACTTATTTTTACATACCTTATCATTATTATATTCTTCCATTATTTTTTGGTTGTCCGCATAATTATTCTTACTCATTATTTTTGGCAACCAGGCATGAACCAAAGCCTCCCTTGTGGAATAAGAGGCTTATAGATAGCAAGAAGGGGGTATTTGGCAATCTCCCTAGAAAGAAGCCACGTTAAATTTTTTTGCCACGTCGTGCTCAAGACGTAGGGAACAAGTAATGTTGTGAAAGGTAGAGGAAGACCCAAGAAAACTTGGATAAAGATGATTGAAAATGATATGCGGTTTCTTAGAATTGGAGAAAGTATGGCGATGGAGAGGCAAATGTGGCGGGAAAGAATACGGATGGTGGATGGAGTCTTATTTTTTTTTAATTCCTATTTTCTTTTATTTCATGTTATCTTTTAATTTATTTTTCAGGATTTTTCAATTTTTTTTTAACATTCATTCTCTTTTTTGTATTTGCTTTTTCCTCTACTTTTTCCCTCTTTTTTCCTTTTATGTTATTTATATAACGATTATTGACGGTTTCAAAGTTTGATTCATGTTAGCCGACCCCAAATCATTTTGGGACTAAGGCTTAGATGTTGTTGTTGTTGTTGTCGTGCTCAAGACGTAAAATAGAGTGCTTGATGGGAGGCAACTCATCATTTTTACTTGCTTTCTAGTTAGTTGTTTTTATTTGATTTTTCGTTAATATTTTTTTTCTTTGTTTTGTTATTTCGTTTGGATTTGTGTATTCTTGTGGCACTGATTTCTCTAATATCTTTTTTTAACCCCAATGAGTTATTATCCTTCATATTCTAGTCTTTCTTGACTTAATGTCTACAGTTATTTCATGATTAAAGACTAAGTTTGGGGGTCCCTGGTGATGTTGGGCATTATTTGAAGTATGGATTGACAGACGATTCCACTCAGACATGTGCTGTCGTTCAAGAAGACATTTGGAATAAGTTTCACTTTTCCTTATCTCTTTTATTTTCACATGAGTTTTATTGTTGATGATTTTATGTGTAGTGGAATAAATTGAAGCATGCGATATTCTCTTAATTTTCTTGGTTATAAATTGCGATTTCATCATTGTTTTATTTTTCGTGAATTTTTCGTGCTTCCATGTGTAAAATTGATGTTACGATACTGATTTCTCTTTGAAGAAACGGTTGACTTTTGGTCGAGTTGCAGTCAGCGATTTCTGTTTCCGTTGAGTATTCATTTAGGTCCGAAATTTTTTCATTTTTGTAGAAATTTTAGCGTATAAGAAAGGAGACATACGTGTTTTCAAGCCACCGTCTATACGTTTGGTTAACATGAGTCGTGTTGGCACTTAATTTGAGTTTAGAGTCGGACAGTTTTTCCCAAGAAAAAGTCGAGAAAATGTTCTATGATGGGAAGTCTAGTAACTGGGGGTATTTGCGTGACCCGTTGTTCACTCTCGCGTAAAACGACAACCCTGAATAGACTAATAGCTTAGAAATATCGCATTACCGATGATGGAAAGCCTAGTAACCGGGGGTATTCACGTGACCCGTTGTTTACCTTCGCGTAAAACAGCAACCTTGAATCGAACGTGCGGGAATAGCTATTCGAGTTTTTTCTCCGCTGTAGAGGGGGACTTAGTAACTAGAAGCATCCATGTGCCCCACGAGTGTCTTTTACGTCAAACGGTTCCCCAATACATGAGAATGGAAATCCACCCTAGGATTATCCCGATGAAACATCCCGAGATCCGAAACCTAGTGGTTAACTCGAATCATATTATTGATCATACATAAGGGAATGCTGTCCGTGATTTAATTTTGACGATGAAACTCTTAAATTTTTGCCACTAGACTGTGGGACTGGGTGAATTGGCTTGTTTAATCTAACCCTTCATATTGACGGTCGGTTAAATTCACGTTTGTTAATCTTTGAGCTTGATTTTCTTCATAAAGGTTGGTTAGGACTGAAAATGATTACTTCTTGGAATCAGTGTCCATGGATGTGACTCACTATTACGACACTCATATTATTCTTTGAGATTTTCAGGGTAGTATTGATTAAGTTGAGCACTATGGACTTGCACGAGTATTCACGATACTTTTTATTTAAAATTGATTTTTGCTTGAGGACAAGCAAAGGCTCAAGTTTGGGGATATTTGTTAGGTGTATTTTTATGCACTTATTTATCATTAGTTTATATCCATTTTGAGCCTAAAAATGCATAAATGAGCTTTTAATGCACTATTCTTATATGTTTTGCAGGAAATTGGAAGGAAGCCTAAACGACGAAAAACGGGCGAAAACAGCAATTTTTGGTCATGAGCCGCGGCACAAGGATGCTGAGCCGCGGCAGACGCACGTAGGGGTGGCAAATCGTGCGGGTCGGATCGTTATCGGGTTGACCTGATAACAACCCAACCTGTTAAGGTCAAACCCGAACACGACCTGATAAGGATTCCCTAAACCCGAACACGAACCCAACCTGATAAGGTCAAACCCGAACACGACCCGAACACGACACGAACACGATAAAAACACGATTGGATTCGTGTTGACCCAACACGATAGCAACACGATAACGACACGACACGTTAAAAACCTGTTTCAACACGATAACAACCTGATAACCTATAAATACTAACAAAAAAATGATAAAAAACAATAAGAATTATAAACCTCAAATAAAAGTCTAAAAGAAATAAATTATTAATTAAATATTTATTAAATATTTATTTTTTAATAAATATTTATTAAAAATATAAATTATAACAGGTTACACGAACCGAATGACCGAACCCGACCCGAAATTATCGTGTCCTTATTGGGTCAACCTGATAAGAACCCAAACCCAATAAGGCTTGACACTAACCCATTAATTTCGTGTCGGTCCGTGTCGTGTTTTCGTGTCGTGCCGAAAATTGCCAGCCCTAGACGCACGGCCCCAGCGAAGCCCCAAGCGGACTGTACCCTGAGCCGCGGCAGAAGGATGCTGAGCCGCGGCCCAGGAAGAAAACATGCGCCTAGGCATCCGGCGCTGAGCAGTAGAGGCCGCGGCACAGATTAAGTGAGCCGCGGCCCACGAGGCGGTTTTGATGTGTTGGCCACGGTTCTGGGCCGTTTTTTGGAGTCTGTTCTCGACAATCCACGAACGCGTTTTGGAGGCTAAGGACTGCTATAAATAAGATTGAAGGTCAGAAAAAGAGGGGGATCTGGGGGAGATCGATCAGGAAGACATCGCGGGACGGGATCGAAGAACACAAGGAAGAGATTTGTGGGCGACGACAAGACCACGGATACCTTACGGTTTTTCTTAATTTTTCCGCATCTGATTTTCTAGATCTGTTCGAGTAGGATTGTGATTGTAGCCGAGTACATGACGGTTTGATTTATTTATTTTTATTTCAATTTACTCGTTATTCGTATTGAGTTGGATTTTTCTCATTGTTCTTAATGCTTTTTAATTGTCTGGCCAATAGTTGAATTGTTTCGAATGTCTTTATGGATTCGGGAGATGAAATTTAGGCATAGTTCTTGTGAGAATAATCATGATTTTCGTGAGATAGGGATATACTCATGAGAATTGTGAAGCCTGTTTATTGTGGGAATTCTTGAACTGTTTTAGCTATTAATTATCTAATTCGAATAGGGATATATCGAGTTAATAATTCGTAGTATTTTCTATCGACCTTGGGAAAGGCTTTAGAATAATTTAGGAATTCCTGGCTTACAATCAATTGAATAAAAGTGAATTGAATTGAATAAAAATCATTCCTGATTGTTTGAGGTGAAAATCATAATCCTACACCCTTATTATTATTATCTTTATTATCACTATTATTATTTTCTATTTATTTTTCTGCAATTAGTTTAGATATAAATTCCATATAGTTGTTCTTCAAATAAAATTATGAGTTGACTATATTTTGGTACTTAGTGAAATCAGTCCTCGAGGGAACGATATCTTACTTATCACTTTATTACTTGTTGACACCGTGCACTTGCGGCATAGTGTGAGGGATTTCCTCACAACATTGAATTATAGGAAAGAGCTGGAAGTGATGCGTGCTAGAAACTTGGAGGCCTATAAAGAAAAGATTTCCATCAAGTTTCAAAGAGAATTACATTCAATGTGCAAGAAATATATAGAAAGGGTGAATCGGAGGTAGCCTTCTATGAGTATCTCAAGAGAGGAAAATTCCCATTAAGCACTCCAAGTAAGCTTGGTGTGGTACAAAAATGCGAGGCAACAGTAAAATACTTATTGAAACCTATACCAAAACTTCCTTGGTGCATTCGTTAAAAAGAGAAGTTCCAGTCGAGACAATGACTTAAAATAAAGGCACTAGCTGGTAGGCAACCCAGTGTTTATTTATTTTTATTTTTATTTTTTAGTTGTAGAACCAAATCAAATTTTCAATTCTTTATTTTTGTTTTTCGTAGGTACTAGAGGGTCTTGGATATGGTTGGTCAACAACAATGGACTTTAGATCAAGTTTGGGGAGGTCGACTATTATGCAGAGAAAATAACACCCGTAGGCCCAGTCTGAGAATCTGTCCCAGTGTGAGAATCTACAAGAAAGCCTACTTTCTCTCTAAGACTAACACACCGCACTAGCCCGGTGAACTCTTTTCCTTTTCCGTGCTTGATTTGTGCCTTTTTAATACATGTTGTCGCTAAATTATTTTCCCCGCACCTTGATTGTCCTTGAGTTAATTGCGAATAGTTGGTGAAAAGCATAATAGTATTTAGTATCATTTGCTCGTCTGGAATATTGGTTCGAATTAACTCAATATGTGGTTCGTAGTTTCGCCTTTATGTGGAAATTGTTTGGTTTTGCGTTAGTTTTTAATGGGATATTTCTCTGAATTAGAGACATAAAAATTGCAAAACTGTTAGAAAAGCCAGGAAAGAAGATTATGATTAAAATTTCACATGTGATTTGTACTTGGTCATTTACCCTCTTCTTGAAATTTCATTGGTCGTTGATTTTTTTTGGCTTACCGCATGCAAGGAGGCTAATTGAAAAAAAGGAGAGGTATTGAGCAGCAACAGCTGCCCAATTTTGGGGGTCCTAAAATATTGTGAAAAAAGTAACAATGAAAAATAAAGTACAAATCCATTATTGGTTCGTAGCTGTCGTCTCACACGAAAAGACAAAGTATTGGTGAAAAGAGCTACATGTTAGCAAATAACGGTGTGAAAGCTATCACCTATAAAAAAAATGTGTCGGTGAAAAGAGCTACACGTTAGCAAATAACGGTGTAAAAGCTATCACCTACGAAATATGATGAAGCTTGTGGATAGTGCATTTGCGTAAGTTCCTATCAATAAACAACCAGTTGAAATAATAAGTTTGGGGAGATGATTAAAATCTTTATCATAAGCTGAGAATTTTTTTAATATTCTTCTCTTCTTAGAACTGTTTAATAGGATTGCGTTTTTATGTGTGATAATTCTATGTAATTTTCATTAATTGCCTATGCAAAGCATGTTATTAATTACACAGAAGAGACTAGTATTACACCACTGTTTGAGTTAACGAAGGCTGAATATTTCAGGGCATGCAAATCATAATCCTACTTTTGTTAACGCTTCGATCCAACTCATTCTAAATTGCTTGAGGACCAGCAATGTTTTAAGTTTGGGGAGAGGAACTTTTATTTTAAGCGATTACTTGAAAAAAATTTAGGTCGGTGACTGGAATTTAAAGTTTTATCGAGCGTCTTTTGTAATACTCCCAGAAACTATGCGGGAATATTACACGCCGTAGACCCTCTCCGTGAGAATCTACCAGGCTAAACACAGAACATGACATCACATATCTTGCCGACATGGCTAAATTACGAATCGTTGGACAGACTTGGTCTTTCAACAATAACATACAACTCAAATATACATAATTCTGACAGGACTCATACCCACGCAAGTGTCAAATACACTCACAAACAGAAAAATACGACAGCAGAAAAAACCAAACAATGAACAACTCACTACACACACAACTGGTCTTCATGTGATTGGTATCATTCGCCCTCCATCATCCTTCGTAATGATCCTGTGTTTCACTCCCCAAGGACCTACATGTACCTGGACGCAATACAAACATCCACCCCCCGAGCCATACACAACACATTTCGAGAATACAATAACTTGAATAATCCATGGCTCATTCACACCGAAATACTTCATGAGATAGTTCAAACCGTAAAAGTAGAAATGAACGAGTGGTTGCTTTGAAAGTCAATACAAGATCTTGGGAGTTTTGAAAATATTTGGGATTTAAGAGTTTTCAACTAATCGAAAATCACTTAGGGTCACAGCCCAAACATGATTTATTTTCCAAAATACAAATTGATCACGAAACATGGGGTCCACGACCCAACTATTCACATCAATCCACTCCCAAAGACAAATTGCACACAACACTTCATTCTAATGACATTCTAGCCAAGTACCAAGATCCTGCATAATGTATCTCAACATCGAGAACAAAAACGTTATGATATTCCGGACATATCACAATTATCGAAAACATCAACATCATCCTCATGATGAAAACCACACTTGGTAACCCACGGACGTACCCCTTAGTATCAACCCCCAGAGGCCCCGTCGGACCGTCCCGGGTGGGAAACCACTTCCGCGGCCGTACCCCTTAGTATCTGCCCCCAGAGGTCCCGTCGAACCATCCCCGGGTGGAAGAACAACAACACGCACAGGTTTACAAAACTGCATGTCTCGATTGTTAGTCATAATATATATAGTCGAGGTACCTTACTAGAATGGCCAGTTTGTCTAACACATACTCACGACCAAGTAATGATACAATTAACACTAGAATCCAACGACGCAGCTAGTACCAATCACATAGCAATGAGAGAAAATACCTTTGCAACCACGGTGAATGGCACAACCTCCTCATAAAGGAGTTGCCACCTTTATCACATAATGTCACATGATCATCAATAAACACACATTTCCCTGCACATACCTCAATGAAAGGTTAAACTTTAAATCTACAAACGACATAATTACACAAAACGACACCCTACAAAAGTAAGGTATTTCTATACTCAACATTAATACACATACTTAGACAAGCACATTTAATAATGAAAACATACGAGTCATCTGTAAGGAAATATTGAAAAACATATCGATTCCTTTGAGAGTTAATTATAGACATTCATTCAGCATATATCGTCGATTACCGACTATTAAATCCACAAAGCACGTAATGTATGGGCAAGATACTTGCCTTGAGTATTTCGACGATTAAATGAGGTTGATAAAACTCGGGCAGGAGCTATCAATCCCCAATTTCCAAACCTAAGGTGATCAATATAGCAAGACTCGTATCAGGACTACTGATTCAAATCACAATAACACGTAGAATTCGAATCCATACTCTAAGGAGATTTTATCGAACACCTAGCGGACATTGTGAGTATAAGAAATGATATAGTTGGAAAATTCGATCTCTACCCTGCTATAATCGATGAAAACCACTCAAGAACATCAAAGAATCCAATAACATCTAAGAACCATCCTAGAAACCAGAACTAGTAAGAATCATTTGGAAGAACTTGAAGAACTTCCATTACATACCTTGATTTAATCCAGAAAAATGGATGATTCTTCGAGAACAACCTTGATATATGGATTCTACGATGTTAGGAACAAGTTTATGACTTGATTTTGGAGCACAAAACCGAAATTATTAATGGAGAATGAAGTTGAGTTGAAGAATGCCCTAGAACACTTCAGAAATGAGAGAGAGGGCTATTTATACTCATTCGGTCGGATTTTCAGCATTTCACCAATTCTGGGATGTGTCAAGTGACACGGTCGAGCCACTACCCGTGTCAACCAGCCAGTGAGTTTTGCTTAGCTAAAATAGTTCGAAACGGCCCGTGTCAAATGACACGGCCGTGTCACTGTACCAGGCTGAAAGTGTAGTCTGCTATTTCGACCATAATTCCTTCGTCCTGACTCCGATTGACTCACCGTTTGAACCATTGAAATACTAACTCAATTCTCTACATGATATATAATTTTAGAATTTTTAGATTTTTCTGGAATTTATGGTGAATGTATAAAGTCGAACCTAAATGTGGAAAGGTCGAAATAATATGCCGATTAATCCGAAGCAATATCAAAACTCGCTTGAATGATGAAAAGTGATGAACAAAACATGTCCAAAATGTGTCAATGAACACAAGCGAGTCGCTAGAATCGAAAAATATAAAAATGAAAAACATGGGTATTACATTCTACCCCACTAAAAAAAGTTTCGTCCCGAAACTTAAAACATGAAACAATCAAGGCAGGGCGAGCCTAGATAACACACGTTATCTGTTATCGACAGCGCACAAGAGCTCCATGCAGTATAGAGCTACTGCGGTCCGATTCAATATGCAAGAATATTTACGAAAAGCAACGAACATGAATTACTACGGTTGATAAAACCGATTTGTACAACAACCAAAACACGAGTCTTAACGCTGAAAGAGTACGAAATTCCGATAACCTCAAAGGTTGGGAGATCACATATAGGAACAATTACCCAAAACTTAAGGAAATTACGAAGTGGCCCAGACGCTCAATAATCACGACACGAGATCGAACAATAACGATTGAATAACAACTCTGAAGTTCACACCCAACTCAAGACATTAAATGAACTTGTAAGAACTACAAGACGTTCATTCCGCATAGGGCTCATGAGAGTCGAACCGAACTTGGAAAAGTCATAATGATAAACGGATTAATCCGAAGCAATATCACAACTCGTTCGAATGACAAAAACCGAAGAACATAACAAGTTCAGAAAGTATCAACAGAAATATAATGACCATTTATCGTTACAATCACGTCCATAATATACTACACATGGTAGCCAATCATTAAACTCCATGAGGTATCCATTTAAATAGTATCATTTGAGAATCTTTGAATTTATATGTTTTCCCGCATAAGAATTGAAAATACTTTTGATACCTCGGGTTGTTTTACCAAAATCATGAATCATAAGTCTTAACCATCTCTCTTTGAAAAAAATTTCAAAATAACATTCCAAAAGATCAGTTTGTTTAGGAACAACGTCATCAAAATAACTATGTCATCACGTATCCTTATCACAACTGACACCACACAGGGTAACCACATGTTACCATGCAACATCATCATAATTAACAACACACACGGTAACCCGCGGCCATGCACCTTAGCATCGACCCCCATAGGTTCTGCCGAACCGTCCCCGGGTGGGAAACCACTCATACTCACACATAATACTTCAACAGACCAACATTCACATCGGAAAAACAATCATAGGTAAATTTTCACATCGGAATAACATTGTATGGGTCACAAGCAAATTCAAACCACGCAACATAACAATTGGGCACTCATCCAAAATTCCCCATCAAGAACGGTAATATGACAAACACATCACAACGGCTTGACACCACACGGTTCAACTCTAGCCTATCACTTTAAGCAGAAATCCACATCCCCCACACGATGCACTTAACGCGTGCTAAGTATAAAATTAGCGTGCGTTAATGAGTCAGATAGCTTGCGCTAACTAACTTAATTCAATCCACACTTCAGTCCAGGTTCGTTAGCGTGAGCTAATGATGACATTAGCGTGCGCTAACGTACTCTTCTCAGGAAATTTTCCAAGTCCGAAATTTTAAAATCTAAGCCGAGTAAGATTTTTCATCTTTCATTATTTATTTTTGAAAATGAAAATCACATTTTTGTTTTAAAGAAAACAAAGTTTTATGATGTGAAAGATTTTTAAAATCATATATTCAAGTCATTTGAAAATAAAATCAATATGTTAAAATCATTTCCAAAATCCTTTTGAACACGACAAAAGATCAACGATGGTAAGATTTTGGAGTTACAAAATAGTAATAACGATCGTTAATATAACTTGAATAATCCATTACTCATTCACACTGAAATACTTCCCAAGATTTCTCATTAGGATAAAATAGTTCAAACTGTAAAAGTAGAAATGAACTAGTGGTCGCTTTGAAAGTCAATACAAGATCTCGGGAGTTTTGAAAACATCTGGAATTGAAGAGTTCTCAACTAATCGAAAACCACTTAGGGTCACAGCCCAAACATTATTTATTTTCCAAAATACAAACCGATCACGAAACACGGAGTCCACGACCCAACTATCCACATCAATTCACTCCCAAGGACAAATTACACACAACACTTCATTCTAATGACATTCTGGCCGAGTACCAAGATCCTATATAATGTATATCAACATCGAGAACAAAAACGTTGTGATATTCCGGACATATCATAATTATCGAAAACATCAAAATCATCCTCATGATGAAAACCACACTTGGTAACCCGCAGCTGTACCCCTTAGTATCGACCCCCAGAGGGCCCGTCGGACTGTCTCCAGGTGGGAAACCACTTCCGCAGCTGTACCCCTTAGTATCGGCCCCCAGAGGTCCCGTCGAAATATCCCCGGGTGGAAGAACAACAACACACACACATTTACAAAACTGCATGTCTCGAATGTTAGTCACAATATATATAGTCGAGGTACCTTACTAGAATGGCCAGTTTGTCCAACACATATTCACGACCAAGTAACGATACAATTAACACTAGAATACAATGATGCAGCTAGTACCAATCACATAGAAACGAGAGAAAATACTTTTCCAACCAGCCGAACGGCGCAACCTCCTCATAAAGGAGTTACCACCTTTATCACATAATGTCACATGATCCTCAATAAACACACATTTTTACGCATATACCTCAACGAAAGGTTAAACTTTAAATCTACAAACGACATTATTAAACAAAACGACACCCTACGAAAGTAAGGTATTCCTATACTCAACACCAATACACATACTTAGAAAAGCACATTTAACAACGAAAACATACGAGTCATTTTTAAGGAAATATTGAAAACATATTGATTCATTTGAAAGTTAATTATAGACATTCATTCGGCACATATCATCGATTACCGACTATTAAATCCACAAAACACGTAATGTATGGGCAAATACTTGCCTTGAGTATTTCTATGATTAAATGAGGTTGGTAAAACTCGGGTAGGAGCTATCAATCCCCAATTTCCGAACCTAAGGTGATCAATATAGCAAGACTCGTAACAGGACTACTGATTCAAATCACAATAACACGTAGAATTCAAATCCATACTCTAAGGGGATTTTTATTGAACACCTAGCGGGCATTTTGAGCATAAGAAATGATATAGTTGAATAATTCGATATCAACCCCGCTAGAACCGATGAAAACCAATCAAGAACATCTAAAAATCCAATAACATCTAAGAATCATCCTAGAAACAAGAACTAGTAAGAATCATTTGGAAGAACTTGGAGAACTTCCATACATACCATGATTTAATCCAGAAAATGGAAGATTCTTCGAGAACAAACTTGATATCCAGATTCTACGATGTTAGGAACAAGTTTATGACTTGATTTTGGAGCACAAAATCGAAATTATTTGTGGAGAATGAAGTTGAGTCGAAGGAATGCCCTAGAACATTTCAGAAATGAGAGAGAGGGATATTTATACTCATTCGGTTGGATTTTCATAATTTCAGCAATTTCCAGCCGTGTAAAATGAAACGGTCGAGTCACTGGCCGTGTCAACTGGCCAGTGAGTTTTGCTTAGCTAAAATAGTTCGACACAGCCCGTGTCAAATGACACGGCCGTGTGACTGTACCAGGCTGAAAGTGTAGTCTAATATTTCGACCATAATTCCTTCGTCCGGACTCCGATTGACTTACCGTTTGAACCACTAAAATCCTAACTCAATTCTCTACAACGATATAAAATTTTAGAATTTTTTGATTTTTCCAAAATTTATGGTGAATGTATAAAGTCGAACCTAAATGTGGAAAGGTCGAAATAATATGCCGATTAATCCGAAGCAATATCACAACTCACTTGAATGACAAAAAGTGCTGAACAAAACATGTCTAAAATGTGTCAATAAACACAAGCGAGTCGCTAAATCGAAAAAAATAGAAATAAAAAATACGGGTATTACATCTTCTAGGGTAAATTTTTTCAAATCTTTCGATATTTTTATGCTTGAGGACAAGCATTTGGTTTAAGTTTTGGGAGATTTGATCAATAGAAAATATTACATAATTATATGTGCTAAATGCATAATTATATTATATTTATTATAGCACAAGTTGATGTTTTTCTATCTATTTGATTTATGAAGGTAATTTTATTCACTAGTGGATATTATTCATTATTTCAGAAATTTATTATATTGACGTCGAAATAATCATCGTGACAATAAAATAAATCCAGTCCAAAGAAGAAGAAATCGGTCGAAATAAGAATTCTACTCCTACTAGGAAAAAGAAGAAGAAATCGACCGAGTTTTTATCTATTGAAACACATGTTGCATATTATAAAGAGAGAAGAATGGTAGATGACGAAGAGGGGAATACATCTCACGCCATTAATACATATCACGGCAGCACTAATTTATATATATACATCTCACGCACCAGCATCAAAAATTGAAGAGAAGCAGGAGGTTGGCCATCATCAAGGCACGGCTCCCGAGGGAAACATAAAAAAAAAAAAGCACAAGCAAATTGGAGTATTTTTTCGAACTTTTCAATGAGGCTAGAGGTAGTGATTCGGTGGTGCAAGGAGTTAGTCAATCTTCTGTTCGTTCGTTTAGTTCCTGTGAGAGCATCAGCAAGGAGGAAGTAAATGGTGCCCTAATGAATATGGGTAGAGCTAAGGTTGTAGGTCCGGATCAGATCCCTATTGAGGTGTGGCTTTATCTGGGGGAAGTCGGAGTTCAGTGGCTAGCAAAGTTGTTCAACATCCTCATCAGAGGTTCTAAGATGCCGACAGAGTGGAGGCATAGTATTGTCGTGCCTTTTTTCAAGAACAAAGGCGATGCTCAGAGTTGTAGTAACTATAAGGGTATTAAACTCCTCAGTCATACTATGAAATTTTGGGAAAGAATGGTGGAATGCAGGGTTAGAAGAGAAGTTGAGATCTCAGAGAACCAATTTGGCTTCATGCCGGGGAGGTCCACGACTGAGGCCATTCATCTCGTCAGACGCCTTATGGAGAAGTTTAGAGAGCGGCGTAAGGACCTCCATATGGTGTTCATAGATCTAGAGAAGGCTTATGATAGCATTCCGCGCGATGTTATTTGGAGGAGCCTAGTAGAGAGGAGGGTGTCGTTGTCGTTCATTAGGGCGATCCAAGACATGTACTCCCAAGCTAGGACGTGCGTTAGGACCCCAGTTGGTGACACCCAATATTTTCCGATTGAGATAGGGCTACACCAGGGGTCGGTGCTAAGCCCTCTTCTCTTCGCTCTAATCCTTGACGTCATTTCGCGAGGGATTCAAGATGGCATCCCGTGGTGCATGCTTTTTGCTGACGACATTGTGTTAGTGGCGGAGTCGAGGAGGGAGGTGAACTCGAAGTTGGAGCTTTGGAGGGCTAAGTTAGAATCCCAGGGCTTGCGTGTGAGCCGGTCTAAGACCGAGTATCTCTGGTGTAACTTTAGTGGTGAGGCCAACGAAGAATATTTTGAGGTAATGATTGCGGATCAGATCGTATCCCGTACAGATAAGTTCAAGTATTTGGGTTCGATCATTCAGAAGGAAGGTGAGTGTGAAGATGATGTCACGCATCGCATCAAGGTGGGGTGGCTAAGGTGGAGAGCAGCGACATGGGTCCTGTGCGACAAGAAAGTCCCTCTAAAGTTGAAGGGTAAATTCTATAGAGCGGCAATCCGACCTGCAATGTTGTATGGCTCCGAATGTTGGGCGATGAAGAAGTCGCTTGAGAGCAAGATGGAAGTGGCTGAAATGAGAATGTTACGTTGGTTGTGTGATCGCACAATGTTAGATAGAATCACGAACGAGGTTTTCAGGAACACGCTGAAAGTGGCGCCCATTTCAGCGAAAGTTAGGGAAGGGAGATTGAGATGGTTTGGCCACGTCCGCAGGAGGCAGGCATCTGCTCCGGTGAGGAGGGTCGAGAGTTTATTGGTTGTCGGGGAGAGGAGGAGAGGCAGACCGAGGAGGACATGAGAGGAGCAATTGAGATTAGATTTGAAGGCCTTAAACCTTTCCGAGACCATGACTGTTGATAGGTGCGCTTGGAGGCACCAGATCAGAGTTGTGGATTCTTTTGTAGGGAGCGGTGTTGTAGTTGAGAGCCTCAGGGTTAGGTTGTCTCGGTTAGCTTTGACCTAGAGCATTGCATTTTTACTTTTATTGTATATTTTATCCTATTGTCTTTGTGTGTGGTGTATTTTTTACAGGGAGTTGTGCGCAGAGCCAACGTCTCTTTTGTTAGAGTAGCGTTCATCGGGAGTGAAGTAGCCAAATTCCGCTTAGGTAAGTCCCATGTGGATCAAGCCATGGGCTCAGGTATGGTCTCGATCTTTTTCGAATCATATGTTTTCCTTTGTATTTATCACACAAGATTCTGCTGTGCACTAAGCTGGGGGTCTTCAGGGAAACAGCCTCCCTACCATAATAAGTAGGGGCATGGTCTGCGTACATCTTACCCTCCCCAGACCCTGCTCTGAGTGGGATATACTGGGTATGTTTGGTTTGGTTTGGTTTTCTTCGGCCGAGAGCAATGAGATAGATTTGAATATTCTGAATTTTTTATTCTATGCCTATTAATTATTTCTTCTTTTATTTAGCCATCATGCCCGGCTAAGTAATCTATTATAGTTCTTAGGGAAGTTTGAACCCGTATTTAAATTATTTGTGTTTTAATCCCGTAGCATATTCTTGACTTATTTCTCGTGAATTATCTTTGTGTTATTGAGCAGATTTATTTTTTGAAATAATTTACTTTAATTGGTCTGATCAACTTAATTGGGGGTTTTATATCTTTTGCTAGATTTAGGGTTATAATACGTAATCATTATAGTTCTAAATCGCAAGTAGCAGCAACTGATTTTTATCAGTTGGGTAACACAAAATTAAGATCCATTGGGTCGAGCTTGTGAACTCAATATCTTGTCTATTTCCATCATTTTGGTTCCTAATGCATCTAACGAACAAGATTTGAAGAGCTATTTTTGAATCCTTCGTTTAGATGGGTTTACTTGAACAACTTGTTTTTATTAGATGAATTTAGGAAACGATTGGAGTTAACAGAGCTTGTTGTTGACTTTGGAATAGGAGTTCATTAGGAATTAAGGAAAGATAAAGTGTTGCATTAATTCATAAATTAAACTAGAACGGGTGATAACGGAACTAAGAACTGGATATTAATAGCAATCGTTTTTCCTTACTTGATTTTTACTTCTTCTTTATTTACATACTTGTTATTTTAATTTATTTTGTTTACTTTAGATCAGCCAAACCTCCCCCCCTCTTTTTAGTATGTCTAGTATTATTATTTTTTTATAGGTTTAATTGAAGAGCTTGTTTTGATTAAATAAACTTAAGAAACAATTGGAGTTAACAGAGCTTGTTGTTGACTTCGGAGTATGAGTTCATTAGGAATTAAGGAAAGATAAAGTGTTGTATTAATTCATAAATTAAACTAGAACGGGTGATAACGGAACTAAGAACTGGATATTAATCGCAATTGTTTTTCCTTACTAAATTTTTACTTCTTCTTTTTTATTTGCATACTTATTATTTTAATTTATTTTGTTTACTTTAGATCAACCAAACCCCCCTCCTTTTTAGTATATCTAGTATTATTATTTTTAGTACTATTATTTATTTAGTATTACTATTTTTGTTTTTCAAAAATATTCAGCTCAATAAGTTTAATTAATTCAACCGTTCCTCGTGGGTTCGACCCTTACTTACCAGTACTATTATTTAGTATAAGTGAGTCAAGGACTTTTTACAAATATCTAATTTTGACGCGTCTCGACAGCTCGGCGCACAAGCATAGATCCCAAGATGATCTCGTCGGATCAACACGTGGTGGACAAATGACAACGACACATATGCACGACAATATGAATTACGTTTAATACGAAAAACATAATTAAAGTACTTGCCTTAGAATGGCGAAAAGTATTAAATACTTTTGATGAACATCAACACACTCGAAGGACGCCCTTTCGGCCAATCTCTTGCAACTCGAACCTTATACAAAAAGGAATAACGAAGAGTTCAACTTACGTAAACATAACTAACACATGAACATATAACGTTCCTAAGCTATGCTCGAGTTAATCATCCTACATACGGCCGGTTTTGACGGTTCAACCATCTGACGAACACTTAGTCGGACTTCCAATATAACATTATGTGAATTGAATGCCAATAACGGGGATAACTTGATGATTTCTACGAAATCAAGGATATTCATGTCATCCAGTTCCATACTCTGGTCTTGATTATCAATTCTAGTATATGGTTCTGCTATCCTACAATTCATATCAAGGGCATGATTCAAGATGAATGAATTCTAAAACATCTTTTCAAAGGAAAATGTATTCAACCGTGTTCTATGTTTGATTCATCACTAAGAATCCTGTACTCCCGCGAAGTAGTTCTTCCTACCAAAGTTCTATGTTCGATACGTTTGTCACCAATATAAACACTTCATTCTAACCATTAATATGAAGAAAGTTATCCAATCAAAATCGGCCCTTACAAAACATGAACCTATTCTTGATGAAAACCCTAAATATTCATTCTCTTGAATTCCTCTATCATAGGTGATAACATTAGCAATCCATTCGATGTATGAACATTTTGAAATAATCATCAAAGGTATGTTACAATCTCAGAAAAACTCCATCTTAATGTTCAACATAACAAGGCTCAACTTGAAATCTTCTCAACAGTGGAAAAACTGAAGTATAATCATCTCAATCCTCCTAAAACATGGTGTTAGGTTTATTACATCATCAATGGAATCTAATAATCATGCTCATAACATTCTTAAGAACATGAAATCAAGGTTGAAGTAGCTTCAACATACCTTATACGAAGAGAAACGACGAAACAATCAGTAAAACTCAACACCGGATACTTAAACACCAATCCAAGATGCATGTGATCTTCAAAACCAAGTTGAGAGGCTGATATAAGGAGTTTATAGGGTTAGGGAAACTCTCAAAGTTGCTGAACTTGGACAAGAAGTGGAGGGGAAATGAAAGAAGGTTGGTGTCTAGAAATGGAATTCTGAACTTAACGTACGTTAGCCATAACACCTTACGTACGCTAGCTCCTTAACATACGCTAGGAACATAATGTTATGCACATTATCACTCGTCTGTATCTTACTGCATCATTTCTGTCCTGCTTTACATATGTTGTTTACACACTTATGTACGCTACTTGATCAGCTTAGCGTACATCATTTTACCCTTGTAACGTACGCTATGATTCGTTGACTTGCCTTTCTAAAAGTTGTCTAGGTTCATGCAAGGGATCCGACAACATCTTCTGTAATACTCGTACTTTTTATTGACTGTTTGACCTTGTTGTTCTTCCTATTTCGTCGCTTTGTAAACACTTTGAGATGTTGTCATTGTTGATTTAAAGTTTCGTACCTTTCGGATCATTATCTTATTGATTGGACCTTACGGAATTGTTTTGGGACAGGCTGATAGCGTACGCTAAACCTAGGCTAACGCACGCTAATTCTGCTTTAGTAGCGCATACTGGTCCGAGCATAGCAGAGGCAGTGAGGTTTTCAGACTCTCGGGACTATCAGGTAACGTACGCTAGGCAGTAGCTAGCGCACGCTGTAAGTGTTGCGTAGCGCACGTTAAGTTATCAGCAGCGTACGCAAGGGCTCGAGCAGGGCAGAGGACAGTAGGTTCTAGACTCTAATTTCTGGATACCGACTCCCAGGTAGTGCATGCTAACTCTCGGCTAGCGCACGCTAAGGGAAGGCGATTAGTGCACACCACAGTATGCTTAATGCACGCTAACGAGGCTGGTAGAAGCCACTGGACTGCCGGGTGACCCTGTTAGCGCATGCTAATTTTGAGGCGTAGCGTGTGCTAGACTGGGCGCAGTATATAAGGGACAGTAAACCCCTGTACGCCTCATTTCTCTCCTTTCTTACTCATTCGACGAGAGCAGCGGATTTTAGGCGATTCGGAGCATTTGGAGGCGATCCTTCTTCAGATATCAACATCTTTGGTTGGATAACAAATATTTCACAACATATAATCCATTCCTATCTCCCCAATCAAGGTAAAAATCCTTATAACCCTAATTTTGGGAATTGTGGGGTTTTTCTTAGATTCGTCCGATTTATCCATTTTGGAGCTTGAGAACCTTGAGATTATGAAATATTTACCCCGTGTACGTGTTTTCCCTTCGATTTTATGGATTGCTTTGTACCTTGTTTGGATGTGAGAGGGTTTGGGTGATTTTCCAACCTCTAGATGTTTACCCTTGTAGTTTCGTGAATCGTAGGCGGGTTTTGGGAGTTTCTTCGTGTGATTTAAGTATGGATTATTGATTATCGTATTCCTTGCGAATCGTTTAGGTGCTGGAAGTGCGTTCTCGGACCTACCGAACTTATACTCTTTTCCTTCCGATTTCCCGATGTCTCAAAGGCAAGTATATATTTATGATTGTACATTCTCGACTTTGAAAGTAAGATATATGATTGGCATTATTGTTTATATCCACTCTGGGATGGACCGAAGGGTCCTCTGAGGGTTTCGTAGCCTCTGGTGCTGTAACACCCCAAACTAGGCGGATATTACAGTGCCGTAGATCCCCGACTGGGACCCACCAGGCAAATGAAAATGAATGAATTACACAGGATAAATGTAGTACCGAACCACATTACAACAATAATTACTCCGATGAGGAGTTTAGTTACAACACACCAGGACAATACTGAATACTAGTGTATTTTATATGAAGATAAAATACACAACACTGAATGAAACGGAGTATCCAAATGAAAATCTGCAGCGGAAAATAAAAGACAACAATATGAATAACTGAAAGATCGGGGGGGCCCTACTAGTATCACTGGGACTCCTCGACGTCAGCGTGTTCTCCCCGTGCTTTAGCCTTGCCAAGACCTGAAAAACAGAATCCCCAAATGGGGCCGGGCCATACGTAACAACAATCCTCAAGGGTTGAAGATACACAATCATGATTATATCTGAAGTTATGAAATATCCTGTCGAAACATACGCAATCAAACATGCTATATGAATCAACTAACAGTACGGCTCAAAGGGTGGTGCCACACTACGCCCGGGATGGAAATGTGTCCGTGCACAAGCCACCAACGAGTATCGATCGAATACACGTGTGGTCTTGTACCTAATCAGTCTCACGAGGCATATGACTCGTGTGCACAGTCCAATGTGAGGCCAACAACCAACACACGACTTAAACGTGCCCGACATGAAAAGCCAACACATACCAACCGGCACGCCAGTATGACCCGGAATGCCACGATATAACAAAAGTGACATCGAAAATGAATAATGACTCACCGAGATAGAATGATAGTGAAATAAATGACAGCTCAATGATATGATTGGAACCGTCGTTCCTTATGACTGAAGTGATCAATTGACAATAACAAGTTTGATATGGTTAATACAATGATGAATGAGTTATGATCATGAATGAACAACAACAAAAGGGATGAATATTCTTTTAACCGAGTAAGAATTAACTTACACAACACCGGTGACAATTATCCTTCCACGAACAACGTCCTAATTGAGATATCGGTCGCTCGAACAACCTTGAATAACACAATTACCAACAATCCGATCAATATACGAATCAAACATGAATATAACGAACTCAAAACGTCGAAACGACTAAACCAAGTCCATTGAGGCATTAAATCAAACACGTTGCGGCCAAACTCCGATTGTTTACAATCAAACCTCAATATACCAATATCAAATCCCCCAAGAAGTGTTTCAAACCAACAAAACATCTTCAACACGATTAATAATCCAAGACGAATATCCGAAAACGTGATTATAACGACAATTAATTGAAAACCCCCAATTTCAACTCGATATTCAAAGTGTTCTTGAATAATCCCTCAATAATCCAATGAATCCTTATACAAACTTATAATCATATACATATCCCTTCATATAACATGATTATAACGTCCAAAACATCATATCTCAACACAAAATCGAAATCCAATGTGTTGAAGAATATTACCTTTGAAGATCCAAACACTTCGATCCGATGAAAACGTGTTAAATCGACTATCCAAGCTTCCCAACGAAATAAGATGATGAAATACGAATACACAAGTGATTGATGATGACAAAATATCTCCCTCAAGCTCTCTCTCTCGGACAAGATGAAGGAAATGAGAAAAATGAGGAAAAGTGTCCCGGCCAAACCTTATATACTGCCGGAAGTTACGGCCGTAACTCGGCCCTCTTACGGCCGTAACATTCTGTGTCAATGCCTTACGGCCAGAATCGCCAACTCAGACGGCCGTAACTCGGCTTCGTCCGAAAGCCTGCCGACAGACTTACGGCCGTAACCGCTCCTGAGTTACGGGCGTAACCCGCCTTCGTCAAAAACATCCGCTGACATCCTTACGGCCGTACCCGCACACCTTACGGCCGTAACTCGGATGATACGGCCGTATCCGGCCAAACTTACGGGCGTAAGCCCTCTTCGTCGAAAATGACCAGGCACCTAGCCTGCAGCGTACGGCCGTATCCGGCCAAGCCTTACGGCCGTATCTCCCTCGCCTTACGGCCGTATGCCGAAACCCTTACGGCCGTAACTCGCCTTCGGCCAAAAACGTCTGGGAACCCTGCTCGACACGTACGGCCGTAACCGGCCATCCTTACGGCCGTAACCGGCCATCCTTACGGCCGTACTGCCCAACATACGGCCGTATGCCGAAATCCTTACGGCCGTAAGTCCTGCTCGTCCGAAATGGCCCGGAAACAACGAACTTATATTACGGCCGTATCCGACACTCCTTACGGCCGTAACTCGTTGCTGGACAAGATGAAATTCCGACAACTCTAATTTCTCGCTACGATCGATGAATGATTCGACATACCAAACGTTTGCGAACGCGAACAAGTCCAACACATGCCAAAAGGATACTTCCAGCACAAGACTACCAATCACGATGATAATGATAATACTCTCGTTCCGACACTCAAACGGAGATGAAATGACGATCGGTAACTGATACACGGTTACAACATGTCAAATGAACGCAAATGAATGAATCATGACTGATGAATGATTATTAATGAGTGAAAATTACTGAGTGACAATTACAGACTGATAATTACTGAATGAAAATGAATGAATTATAACCGGGTATTACATACCCCCCCCCCTAAAAAGAGTTTCGTCCCCGAAACTAAGGGTCAAACAACTCGGGATAACTCTCCCGCATACTCTCCTCGATTTCCCAAGTGGCCTCTTCGACTCCGTGTCTGGACCACTAAATCTTGACCAAAGGGATCGTCTTGATCCTCAACTGTTTGATTCGCCGCTCCAACACTCGTACAGGACGCTCCTCGTACGAATGATCATCCGCGATCTCGATTCCGTCAAACTGAAGTATGTGGCTCGGGTCGGCAACATACTTACGCAACTGAGAGACGTGAAATGCATTATGAATTCGACTCCATGCCGGAGGTAAAGCCAATCGATAAGCTAACTCGCCTACTCGATCCAAAATTTCAAACGGTCCAATGAATCTCGGACTCAACTTCCCCCGTTTTCCAAAACGGAAAATACCTCTACTCGGGGATACCTTGACCAAAACATGGTCACCCGTCTCGAACTCTAGTGGTCGACAACGATTATCTGCATATAATTTCTGTCGACTCTGAGCAATCAACATACGACTCCTGATCAAAGCTACCTTCTCCCGGGCGGCTATAAGTATATCGGGCTCGGTGCCGACTGACTCTGATGGGTCGTCCCAACACAAGGGAGATCGACAACGACGACCGTACCAGGCCTCGTAAGGTGCTACCTTCATCGCAGCATGCCAACTATAACTGTACGTGAACTCAATCAACAGTAATTGGGCTTCCCAATCGTCTACTAATCGAGGACGCATACCCTAAACATGTCCTCCAATGTCTGAATAGTCATCTCTGATTGTCCGTCGGATTGAGAATGAAAACGGTAATGAGGTTAAGTTGAATTCCCATAGCACGATGAACTGATTTCCAAAATGAGACAAGAATCGCCCGTCACGATCAGAAACGATACTCTTAAGAGTACTGTGCAATCTCACTATCTCTTTGATGAACAGCTGGGCAAGTCTCTCGGGACCTCACGTATCCTTAATCTCAAGGAAAGAGCTGATTAGTTAAGCGGTCCACAATCACCCAGATCGTATTCCTGCCACGACGACTCGAGGCATCGGCAACCACGTTTGCCTTACCCGGGTGGCACAGGATCCCGATATCATAATCTTTGATTAGTTCCAACCACCGCCTCTGTCGCATATTTAACTCATTCTGAGTAAATATATACTTCAAACTCTTATGATCGGTGAATAACTGACAGGTGACGCCATAAAGGTAATGACGCCAAATTCCCAATGCGAAAACCACGGCTGCTAGCTCCATGTCGTGGGTCGGATAATTAACCTCGTAAGGTCGCAATTGCCGTGAAGCATAGGGAATAACCTTCCCATCCTGCATTAATACACATCTGAGACCGTGTCCGGACGCGTTACTAAAAACCACGAATCCTTCCGTCCCTTCTGGCAAGGAAAAGACAGGTGCTGAAATTAACCGGTTCTTGAGTTCCTCAAAACTCCGCTGACACACGTCGGACCACGTGTATTTCTTACCCTTTCGCAAAAGGTTCGTCATTGATTGAGCGATTTTAGAAAACCCTTCCACAATTCGCCGATAATAACCGGCTAATCCGAGAAAGCTTCGGATTTCCTTAACATTCTTCGGAGGTAACCAATCTCGGATAGCCTCCGTCTTCTGAGGGTCGACACGAACTCCGTCTGATGAAATTACATGTCCGAGAAAAGTCACTTCGGACATCCAGAACTCACATTAAGAAAACTTCCCATAAAGTTGCTCGCGTTTTAACACGTCGAGGACCTGCTGAAGACGTACCTTGTGTTCCTCTCGATCACGAGAATAAAACAAAATGTCATCGATGAAGACAACAACAAACTGATCCAAAAGTCGATGAAAACTCGATTCATTAACTCCATGAATACCGCAGGTGCATTAGTTAGCCCGAACGGCATAACTACGAACTCATAATGACCATAGCGTGTTCGAAACGCCGTCCTCGCGATATCCGACTCTCGAATCCACAACTGGTGATATCCAGATCTTAAGTCGATCCTGGAAAATAATGAAGCTCCCTGAAGTTGATCTAAAAGATCATCAATACGAGGTAAGGGATACTAATCTTGATCATCACCCTGATCAACTCCTGATAATTAATGCACACACGAAACGAACCATCCTTCTCCTTGACAGATCACACTGGTGCTCCCCACGGGGATGCATTCGGTTGGACATACCCTTCCTCGAACTATCCTTCAAGTTGAATCTTCAACTCCTGTATTTCGGTCGGGGCCATCCAATACGGTGCCTTCGATAACGGGGACGTACCGGGCTCCAACTCACTCCTGAATTCCACTAATCTATGTGAAGGAAACCAGATAACTCGTCTGGAAATACATCGCCAATCGATGACAATGATACCACGAATGATTGAACATTTCGATTGCCCTAGAATGGTCAATCGATAAAAAGTGATACCAATAATGATTGAACAACTCGATTGCCTTAGAAAGGCCAATCGATGAGAATGATACAATGAATGTTTGAATGACTCGATTGTCTTAAAAAGGCCAATCGATGGAAATGATACAATGAATGATTGAATAACTCAATTGCCTTAGAAAGGCCAATCGATGAAAATGATACAATGAATGATTGAATGACTCGATTGTCTTAGAAAGGCCAATCGATGGAATGATACAATGAATGATTGAATAACTCGATTGCCTTAGAAAGGCCAATCGATGAAAATGATACAATGGATGAATAACTCGATTGCCTTAGAAAGGCCAATCGATGAAAATGATACAATGAATGATTGAATAACTCGATTGCCTTAGAAAGGCCAATCGATGAAAATGATACAATGAATGATTGAATAACTCGATTTCCTTAGAAAGGCCAATCGATGAAAATGATACAATGGATGATTAAATAACTCGATTGCCTTAGAAAGGCCAATCGATGAAAATGATACAATGAGTGATTGAATAACTCGATTGCCTTAGAAAGGTCAATCGATGAAAATGATACAATGAGTGATTGAATAACTCGATTGCGGAATTTCTCTGCTTTCGTCATAATAAAAATTCTTCTGGAACAACGGGGATTACTTCCCTGAAGCACACATTCGACAACCAACGACGGAAAGATAGCGACCAACCGCTTACAAACACTGAGGATAGTATCAAGACGATCAAACCAACTAATACCGAAAATTACATCGTCCTAAGATAAAATTCACCATGATTAGGTCCATCAACCAATCGCGGTCACTAAGCTTACTTCGGTATGATTTTCGAAATTCTTCCATCGTCAGGTAGACCGATGGTATGGGGTCCACAAGCAATAGGACTATCCCAAAATAAGTCCATTCAAACATGATTCGAAAATGAATGAATGCGGTGCACCACTATTAAAAGGTACACACAGGTTGAAATAAAATCACGAGTATACCTCAGATCATTCGGGCCACCGAATCGTCGATCCTCCTCATCACATGAATCCGGGACTTGCCGTCCCCCGAACTGGACGCTCCCGTCTGATAAATACGAGCTCCAACTCTATTTGCTTCCATTGTCTTGAACGACGTTGACAAAGCGATCGATTAAACGCCGATTGCTTCGGCACGAGATGCCGCGAGCCGACTTGGAGTCCTTTCGCAAAAACGGGCCTTATGCCCAAAATTCCCACAATTATAGCACGTGATAGACGGTTTGAGACACTGTGCTATAATGACCAGCCCATAATTGAAACAGTGATGGCGAGCAGCCGCTCGGACCGAGATCCCGCACGATTTTGCACCGTAGAGGTCGCCGAAACGATAGGACTCACACGAGGCTTCTTGAAGGTTGATCGACCGCCTTCGGATTGATTACGCTTCGTTGATTTCTTGCCGATGATGAAGGTTGTTGTTCAAGACTTTCCTTAGCAATGGCTCATACGGAGAGTTCTCTCGATTAATCCGCCGAGTGGCGTAATGATGATTGAGCAACCGCACATGGGTCATCATGGCTCGCATAAAAGTGAGTGGATCAACCCGAACATCTTCTCGATCGAGCCGAGTCCTGGCACGATTTCCCGACAACAGTGATTATTTCCGGGTTTGCCCGCACCGCGGCCTCTCCCCGTGCATCCCCTGACAGCTCTCCCCATACTGAAGTAGGAAGGTCGCATAATGATTATATTTCCCGCATGATTATCACGTTATGATTATGTCATGAGATGATGAAAATGAGTATACATGCTCTAACTTAGTGATTATATGAATCATTTACTGAAGTGACATGATTATCTAATGAAATTCTTGAAATGATTATCTTGAATAACTTAATAAGATTGATAATATGATCATCCAGATCGATAACTGAGTAATGAAATGAATTGAGTAATTAATGAGTTAACATGATCGTCCTGATCATTAACTGAGTAATGAAATGAATTAAGTGATTAATGAGTTAATATGATCGTCCTGATCACAATGAATGATGATGTTTGAGGATTGTTAATTGATGAATGATGAATGAATGACTATTGCCAGAAATTATACCATGGCGTTAGAAATCTTACAGTTCTTTCGGTCTGATTGGCTCGGCATTTGCACAGGTCACACGTGACGCGAAAGTCCAATGATACTAGTCTGATGACGATGATTTCAAATGAGACATGACTCGGAAGGTAGTATTCAAAACCACGCTCCGATACCAACTCTGTAACACCCCAAACTAGGCGGATATTACAGTGCCGTAGATCCCCGATTGGGACCCACCAGGCAAATGAAAATGAATGAATTACACAGGATAAATGTAGTACCGAACCACATTACAACAATAATTACTCCGATGAGGAGTTTAGTTACAACACACCAGGACAATACCGAATACTAGTGTATTTTATATGAAGATAAAATACACAACACTGAATGAAACGGAGTATCCAAATGAAAATCTGCAGCGGAAAATAAAAGACAACAATATGAATAACTGAAAGATAGGGGGGGCCCTACTAGTATCACTGGGACTCCTCGACGTCAGCATGTTCTCCCCGTGCTTTAGCCTTGCCAAGACCTGAAAAACAGAATCCCCAAACGGGGTCAGTTACACAGAACAACAATCCTCAAGGGTTGAAGATACACAATCATGATTATATCTGAAGTTATGAAATATCCTGTCGAAACATACGCAATCAAACATGCTATATGAATCAACTAACAGTACGGCTCAAAGGGTGGTGCCACACTACGCCCGGGATGGAAATGTGTCCGTGCATAAGCCACCAACGAGTATCGATCGAATACACGTGTGGTCTTGTACCTAATCAGTCTCACGAGGTATATGACTCGTGTGCACAGTCCAATGTGAGGCCAACAACCAACACACGACTTAAACGTGCCCGACATGAAAATCCAACACATACCAACCGGCACGCCAGTATGACCCGGAATGCCACGATATAACAAAAGTGACATCGAAAATGAATAATGACTCACCGAGATAGAATGATAGTGAAATAAATGACAGCTCAATGATATGATTGGAACCGTCGTTCCTTATGACTGAAGTGATCAATTGACAATAACAAGTTTGATATGGTTAATACAATGATGAATGAGTTATGATCATGAATGAACAACAACAAAAGGGATGAATATCCTTTTAACCGAGTAAGAATTAACTTACACAACACCGGTGACAATTATCCTTCCACGAACAACGTCCTAATTGAGATATATGTCGCTCGAACAACCTTGAATAACACAATTACCAACAATCCGATCAATATACGAATCAAACATGAATATAACGAACTCAAAACGTCGAAACGACTAAACCAAGTCCATTGAGGCATTAAATCAAACACGTTGCGGCCAAACTCCGATTGTTTACAATCAAACCTCAATATACCAATATCAAATCCCCCAAGAAGTGTTTCAAACCAACAAAACATCTTCAACACGATTAATAATCCAAGACGAATATCCGAAAACGTGATTATAACGACAATTAATCGAAAACCCCCAATTTCAACTCGATATTCAAAGTGTTCTTGAATAATCCCTCAATAATCCAATGAATCCTTATACAAACTTATAATCATATACATATCCCTTCATATAACATGATTATAACGTCCAAAACATCATATCTCAACACAAAATCGAAATCCAATGTGTTGAAGAATATTACCTTTGAAGATCCAAACACTTCGATCCGATGAAAACGTGTTAAATCGACTATCCAAGCTTCCCAACGAAATAAGATGATGAAATACGAATACACAAGTGATTGATGATGACAAAATATCTCCCTCAAGCTCTCTCTCTCGTACAAGATGAAGGAAATGAGAAAAATGAGGAAAAGTGTCCCGGCCAAACCTTATATACTGCCGGAAGTTACGGCCGTAACTCGGACCTCTTACGGCCGTAACATTCCAGGTCAACGGCCTTACGGCCGTAACCGGCCAACTCGTACGGCCGTAACTCGGCTTCGTCCGAAAGCCTGCCGACAGACTTACGGCCGTAACCGCTCCTGAGTTACGGGCGTAACCCGCCTTCGTCAAAAACATCCGCCGACATCCTTACGGCCGTACCCGCACACCTTACGGCCGTAACTCGGATGATACGGCCGTATCCGGCCAAACTTACGGGCGTAAGCCCTCTTCGTCGAAAATGACCAGGCACCTAGCCTGCAGCGTACGGCCGTATCCGGCCAAGCCTTACGGCCGTATCTCCCTCGCCTTACGGCCGTATGCCGAAACCCTTACGGCCGTAACTCGCCTTCGGCCAAAAACGTCTGGGCACCCTGCTCGACACGTACGGCCGTAACCGGCCAGCCTTACGGCCGTACTGCCCAACTTACGGCCGTATGCCGAAATCCTTACGGCCGTAAGTCCTGCTCGTCCGAAATGGCCCGGAAACAACGAACGTCTATTACGGCCGTATCCGACACTCCTTACGGCCGTAACTCGTTGCTGGACAAGATGAAATTCCGACAACTCCGATTTCTCGCTACGATCGATGAATGATTCGACATACCAAATGTTTGCGAACGCGAACAAGTCCAACACATGCCAAAAGGATACTTCCAGCACACGACTACCAATCACGATGATAATGATAATACTCCCGTTCCGACACTCAAACGGAGATGAAATGACGATCGGTAACTGATACACGGTTACAACATGTCAAATGAACGCAAATGAATGAATCATGACTGATGAATGATTATTAATGAGTGAAAATTACTGAGTGACAATTACAGACTGATAATTACTGAATGAAAATGAATGAATTATAACTGGGTATTACAGGTGCGATTTCACGGATAGTTGGGTTGACCACTCTGGGATGGACCGACGGTCCTCTGAGGGTTCCGTAGCCTCTGGTACGGTTCCACGGTTGATCATGTATGTATTAATGTGATGCTATGAGATTTAGTTATTCCGGAATACTATTCTTGAAATGATGAATTGATGGTTACTTTTACTTTATTGTCGAGGAGTATTGTGTTTCATATTCGATATACTTGCACTAGCTATTCGACGGCTAACCCCTTTTATGGGGGAAATACTTTTTATGTATTTCAGGTTCCCGGAGAGCAGACAGGCAGGTATCGGGTCAGCATGAAGATGATGGGCAAGCGTGATACTGTGCCTTGTCTCTGGAGACATTTTGTGTTTCCTCCATTCATTGTTGTTGTACTGGAATGGCTTTTGAATACTCGAGTATTGTTTTCAGTTTTCTTGAGGTTCCGGCCTGTGTTGCCGAGGTATTGATTTGTGACGCGTTGTATTTGGATACATTGGTTATGGTTTGAATACCATTTGTATTGTCTTCCATTACATTGTATTTGGACCTTCTCGGTCAAATTTTAATAATTCCGTGTATGTATAGCCTTGTGGGTCCCACGACAGGACTCACGGCGCTGTAATATACCCTGAATAACTTGGGGGTGTTACAGAATATGGTATCAGAGCTTAGGTTTATGGATACCTAGGTTGTCGGTCTTTTGGGTCGATTGAGTCATTGTTTATCTATAGTATCACTACTTTGCCATCATCACAGTGTGGCCGGTACTTGTAAGTCCTATTACTCTTCTTGTGTTTTCTTAATCACTTCGCTTTTAGTTTGATATTCTTGGGAATCGGTCACTTCGAGGATGTGAAATTTGGACTGTACTTACGTACTTTGTGTATCCTTTAGAATGTCTGCTGACAGGGGACAGAGACGAGACCGTGGTCGCGGACGTGGACTTTTCTTTGAGATATTTTCAAAAATTGCTAATTGCAGTATTGGTGTGTGTTTGTATTATGTTGAGACTCTGTATGGGAGTCGGATGCTAGTGTCATTGGAGATCATCGACTTCACGCACATGTATGTATACTATTTTGGTTATTCGCTCATGGAGACGATTGATTGCTCTTGTGATGAGTTTGGAAGACTGAGACAGTAGTAATTGTACAATTGACGTGATTAGTTGACAGTTATAATTGAGGATATCGGGTATCAGGTTGTTTTAATTTTTATATCGGGTATATCATATGAGAATGTTATTGAATCAAGTATATGTATTCAGCATGTCGTATATACATGTCCAGTATGTCGACACAACAGACATGAATAATTGGAATTGGCTAAGTGTAGCCTGATTAGCGCATGCTAATATTAAAGCATAGCGCATGCTAATGTACAAGCTTAGCGCACGCTAAAGGATTAGACTAGTGCGTGCATGGCCACGTCAGAACTTATCCGAGTGGTTGGCAAGGTTGTCGACAACTTTCGGTTTTCGTGCGTCAACGGCATGTAGCGCACGTGGGACATAAGAATTAGCGCACGCTAAATGTTGACCAGTCAAGGGAATCCCGGCAATCGCGGGTGCTTTCGGCATGTGGGGCACATGCATCTTCTGGGTAGGTGCAGACGGTCGAGTCAACTATGAATATAGTGTACGCTAATGAGACTTTTACTGTAGCAAGTCAACGCTATGTTATGCACGCTACGGCAAGGATTTTACGTACGTAACACATGGCACGAAATGAGGCAGTAGCCTCTGGACCTCGATAGCGCACGCTAACAAAGTCAGTTAGCGCACGCTATGGCAAGTAACGCGCGCTATTTTATGAGAGTAGCGCACGCTAGTAGTGCGTAATTGAGTAATGTTTTCCATTTCGGCCCGTTCCTTCTTTTCCACCGATAGAGAGAGTTCTTGGAGGATATTTTGAGGTTCCAAACACTTGTGTAATCATGGAATTGATCGTTTTTAACAACACTAAGCTTGGAATCGATTGGAAATGGATTCAACCTTGAGAATCAACCCATTTCTTCGAAGAGGTAATTAATATTCACTTTGGATTTTGTTTTGGATTGAAAATAGTTGTTCTTGAGTCGATAATCTGTCATGTATATGAGTTGATAAGTATGATTATGGATGGATTACCAAGTTATGTTGATATTATTGTCAAAGTGCGGATATTGATATGATTTGTGCTATTTTGAATGGTATTGTTGATCTTCAAGAGATATGTTGGTTAGTATCTCCAGACATTTTGACTTTGACGTTGCTATTGATGATTAGTTCATATGATAATAATTTATGAAGTCGTTATGATGATTCTTGGTATTCCACGGGAAGTTTGTTAAGGAAGATGACGACATGATGACTTATATGTTGAATTATGTTATGTTGTCATGAGCAAGGTTAGGGAATCATGGTGTTCTTGGCAGTATTGTTGCGATTCCTGATGTTATGATGATATATGCCTTAGACTATGAGTTAGATGACGGCTTAGATGTTAGAACATCGTATTTTGTCGTTTGGTCGATTGTGGACGTGATTTTGGATTAATTCATGATTCTTGAGAGACTCTTGAATTATGTGAGATGATGAACATTTATAAGAAGTGTGGGTGTTTTAGATATGAATATGGAATATTCATGTCTAGAGATGAATTACGTGTTTTGATATAATATTCGCATAGGAATACGAATATGATTACGAGTTTGATGAAATTATTATTCATCTCTGAGTTTGGAAGTCCATACATTTTGACCAAGTGTTCAAGTCGAATGACTGGACTGTCTAATAACCTTAGAATATGATTACCTATAGTGTTGAACTAATTGGATTGTTCGAAGTGAGGATGATCATCGGTAAAGTTTAACTATGGATTTACAAGAAGGAACCTTGTTAATTCGTATTTAGGAATTAAGTTTGGAATCGATAACATTTAGACCCTTATTATTGGTTCGAATTGGTTGCCAATATGGTCATCAGATTTGGCTTGTATTGTGGATAGAGATTTGTAAGTGTCTGAGTTGGATTGCTCATACTGTGTTTAGTCGAGATATTGTGGAACTGCTGAGTTTGTGGTTTGGTGGTATTGATATCGATCATTATCGAACTTGTTGATTATTAATCCTTATTTTTACAATAAGTTGTGATGTTTGATCATTGATTATGATCGCTGTGTTGCGGTTGAGGTCGAAGAGTTTGTAGATTGCTTTTGGTTGGGGCTGAGGAGCTCGTAGACAAAGGCAATAGATTTGGTAACGGTTTCATTGTATCGTTATCGAGGCAAGTTATACTTGTTCAATCATAATATTTAATGAATAATTTTGATTTCATTTCATTTATAATTCATATGGCAATGATATTATAAATGTAAATGGTCGGGATGATGGTTTGTATATTGTACTTTGGTTTGGATTAAATCATAATGTATATGAATTAAATGTGTTTGGTGAAGATAGAGATGTGAGTTATGGTCTGTGATACAAAATGTCAGATATAGAGGATAATTTATCGTGTCGACATTGATGTCGGGATGGTGGTTTATTGATATTAATGGATTGTACCTCATTCGAGATTATTCGAATAACTGTGTATTCATTCAGGGATGGTTGTTCATGGAAAGGATATTGTCTTCGGCATTGAGGTAATTTAAATATTGTTCAGTTATGAGGATAATTGTTCTGGTGAATTGTTGTATATGTTCTATGTTGATGTTTCGTATGATGGGATTCATATTGATTATGTCGTTGAGTGATGTTGATCCCAGGACTGTTTGTTTTGAGATCGTTGACCGTGTTGATCATTCATTGGGGATGATGATCCCAGGATTATTGTTTGGATAGTGATTGGTAGTGTCGACTTTTCATTGTCAATTTGTCATTGTTCACTTTGGTGAGTCTTTTGATCCTTATTGGATAAGTGATCCTTTGAGTTCGTTGTCATGTTGCATCGTAACCTATCTGGAGTCATATCTGCATACCGATTGGTTATTATGTATGATTTTTAGTCGGGCACACGATGGTCAGGCGTGGATGTTTCCGCATTGGACCGTGCACACAAGAAGTTACTTCGTGAGGTTAATTAGATACATGTCCCACGTATATCCTGGATTCCGTATACGAGGTGGACATGTGCGCGGACACATTTCTGGATTGGGTGTACTATGACGTTCATCTTTGATCCATATTGATTGGTCGTTCATCCTCCATTTATGGGCGGGTATGTTCGACGGGTTTTGACTGGTTGTTCATACGCCTGAGGGGTATGTCCAGTAGGGGTTATTTCTTTGAAATCCATTATTGTTGATTGTTTGGAGTTCACCTTGTTGATGGTACTCTCGATCGTTGTTGATTCCTTATTGATCGTGTTGGAGATATCATGTCAATGATATTCTCGATCGACTCATTGGTGGATCATTGTTATTGATCGTATGAGCATTCAGACTGATGGTCGATGTTTCAGGACTAGTTATCATTATGTTGTGATAGTTGATCTACAAATATATATGGTGGTATTGGGTTTGACCTAGATTGAGATTTGACGGTGCCATCCGACGGTCAGGATTTGGCACAGATAGATCATTCCACATTTTTGAGTTTTGATGATGTTTTGGGGATTCTTGGTATTGTTTGAATACAGTACAGACGGTTATAGTTGAGTTCATTTCGTATTTTGAGAATGCCTTTCAACATATCAAATCGTATGCTGATACTCGTCGTCTACCTTTAGAATTCGATTTTGGGAGACCATGTTCTACTCCAGGGTTGGAGATTTAGCTTATCGCTTGGCATTACCCCCAGATTTGAGTCACATCCATAACGTTTTTCATGTGTCTCAGTTGAGAAAGTATGTGCCGGATCCAAATCATGTTATTGACTATAGTGAGATTGAGTAACCGAGGATGTTACCTTTCCGGAGAACCCAGTGAAGATCCTTGAACGTCGTGAGAAGCAACTTCGGTACAAACCATCCTGTTGGCTATAGTGCAATGGTCGAGACATGGAGCCGAGGAGGCGACTTGGGAGATGGAAGAGAAGATGCAGTCGGAGTACCTGAACTTTTTATTTCTCAAGTTTCAGGACGAAACTTCTTTTTAGAGGGGGAGAATGTAATACACATACTTTTTATTGACTGTTTGACCTTTCCGTTCTTCCTATTTCGTCGCTCTGTAAACACTTTGAGATGTTGTCATTGTTGATTTGGAGTTTCGTAACTTTCGGATCATGATCTTGTTGGTTGGACCTTACGACAATGTTTTAGGACAGCTGATAGCGTACGCTAAGCCTAGGCTAACGCACACTAATTCTGTTTTAGTAGCGCACGCTAGCCTTGAGCCTTAGCGCACGATAATGGTCCGAGCATAGTAGAGGAAGTGAGGTTTTCAAACTCTCGAGACGAAGATCAATATGCTTCTCTATGACTACGAGTTATTTATGATGAAAGGTGACGAGTCCATCACCAACATGCTCGACCGATTTTCGGTCATCACAAATGGACTTACTTCGTTTGGAAAACCATTATCAAGTAGTGAAAAAGTCAAGAAAATCTTAAGATCACTACCTGTTGAATGAGACGGTATGGTAACGACAATTATGGAATCAAAAGATTTAAATACTCTTGATTTTAGTGCTCTCGTCGGTTCCCTTATAAACTACGAGATAGTACTTAAATCTCAGAATGCCAAGCCGAAACCGAAGGAAAGATCGATAGCCTTAAAGGCTAAGATGTCTAAAAAGAAAGTAATCCCGGTTGAAGAAAGCGACGAAGAATCGGCATATTATGTCAAAAATATTAATAAGTTTCAAATCTTATTAAACCGGAGAAAGAAAGACATCTCGGGCGAATCTAAGAAATTCGACAACTCTTGTCGATTATGTGGAAAACCGGGCCATTTTTTTAAGCACTGCCGAGCTAAACCCAAGAAGGAGGTCCTCGTTGCAACATGGAGTGATGAAGACGAAGATGATGATTTTATCAATCAAAATAATCTCGCTCTCATGGCACAGAGTTCATTCGACGATAGTAACGTCGAAAGCCAAGTAAGTAATTCTCACGACGAATTATTAGAAGCGTTCGAGTTATTACATACCGATTTCCAAAATACTTTAAAAGAAATCAAATCCCTTCAAACTAAAAATAAATCATTGGAAAATGAGATTTCCAAAATTCTGGAAAAGGGAAAATTTATCGAGATTGATCATTCTAAATGTCTTGGAAACGAAAATATCTTAAAGGATGATCTTGTTAAAGTGCAAACCGAGCTCAAAAATTTAACGAAGAAATTTTCTCTCGGAAACGAGAAATTTGAAAATATGCTCTCGGTTCAAAAGTTCACTTTGAACAAACAGGGGTTGGGATTCACACCCCATTCTAAAAATGAACCCTTAAATTTAAAGATACCCCGTTGCGAAAAATATTTGAAAATCGGGCATCACATTTCTAGCTGTAAAAGCCCACGACGGACGACTAAAATTAAAAAGATTTGGGTTCCTAAAGGAACAAATATTTCTAATATCGTCTATGTTTCAAATAAAAAATCAACTATAGGTTGGATCCCAAAAAATTGATTTTTATCAAAATATTTTACTTAGGGGGAGTAATAATTTTTTTAGGGGAGATAATATTTTCAGGGGGAGTTTATACCCTATTCTTGCATATTTTTTATTCATCAATTGGTATCTACATATTTTATATTTGGTATCGTTATATTGTTTTATACTTTTTGATGAAAACAAAAAGGGGGAGAAAGGAGAAAAGAAAAAGAATGGGATTAACCCTGAAAGGGGGAGAAAATCGAAGAAAAGTCGAAAAGATGAAGTTGAAAAGAACAATGAGGAGACGTCGAAAAGATGATGAAAATTTGAAAATTCGAAAAGAAAAAGAAAAAGAAAGAAGGAGTCGAAAAAGAAATGGGAGAAGAAACTAACGAAACGGACAAAGTCGATAAACTTTGGTGTGTACACATATACATATATTTGTATTTTTTTTGCAGGTAAATCCCATTGACGAAGTGTAGTTTTGTAATCATCAAAAAGGGGGAGATTGTTGAAACATTTTGTTCCATACATGCTTAAAAGTGTTTTGATGATTAAAGTTATTAAACAAAGCAAAACAACAATAAGACGAAGCCAAGCATCGAAGGAAATGAAGTGCAAAAAGCTGGATTTATTCAAGGCTAACGTACGTATAAGCTCATACATAGCGTACGTAACATGTGAAATTTTACGTACATAGTGAAAGTTACTTAACGTATGTAAAGGTGTTCAAATCAAATGAACGTTGGGGAGAGTCAAAGTCAGAAAGGCGGCAACAGATATATAGTGAAAGTTACTTAACGTACATAATGGATTGTTGATAACGTACGTAAAGAAAGAAACGAATGTTACTGGACTGAAACTGGTACGTGCTAACGTACGTAGTTAGTGGCGCTTAACGTACGTAATACGTTTAACGTACGTAAGCATGAAGAGTTAACGGCTATAATAAACGCACAGGGAGCTAACGGCTAGTTTGGTTGATGAAGGCTATAAATATCACATCCTTGGTATTCATGTAATATCTGGATAAATTGTTGGGTATTTTCGTCCGTATTTGAACCCTGTATTACCTGAATTGGTGTTATCAATAATCGAAGTATGATCGTTTCTATATTCGCATCCTCATGCATTATAATACCAACTTTTAATCCTTCACATGCAACTACGTCGTAACGCACGCTAACCGGTAAGCGTAACGTACGTTACGAACTGGAGATAGCGTACGCTACGAGCTAGACGTAGCGTACGTAAGAAGGTCAATAATTGAACAGGCTGGCTAGCACATGGACGACTGGTGGTGGGGCTCGAAAAGATTCCCGCGGATGAACCTGGACAGTTTTGGGGTCAACAGGTGTTAACGTATGCTAAGGTTTGTAACTAGCGTACGCTAATGTGTGTAGCTTACGTACGTAATGCGTAGGGTGTAACGTACGTAAGCTAGTACAGAACGAGACAGTAAGCTATCAGTGAATGATAGCGTACACTAAGATCGAATGGTAGCGTGCGCTAAGTCGATTACGTACGTAAATGGCTAAGGCTAACGTACGTAAAGCTCAAGATATTATATATGTGGACAACACCCCATTTCATTTCACTTCGTCCCTTTCACTTGTACTTCGTTTTCCTTCATTTCTAGAGAGTCTCCAGCCCTCTAAAACACATATAGATCACATAAACTCGATCATTTAAGTTACAAAACATCTTGGATTGATATTCAAGCAATCGGAGTTGGATGCTACCTCTTGTCTCTGCGTTTCTTTCATATTAAGGTATGTTAATGCTACCTCAACCTTGAATTCGTGTTCTTAAGGATGTTATGAATATACCACCGGGATTATTTAGCTCCATAGAAGATTTTTATCCGAACACCATATTTTTGGAAGTTGGAATGTTCATGCTTTAGTTACCCTAGTTAAGAACGTTATAGTCCGATTCTTATTATGATGATCAAGTAAGGAAATTTTCTGAGATTAATAAACCGTATTGTATGGTGTTTCCATAATGATCATAGACTTAATGTTGATAACAACCTCATATTTTCCAAACTACCTTTGAGGATCTATAATCGAGATTTGGAGTAAGTCTTATGATGGGAGGATTAACCGGGAATTCGTAGACATCAACACCATAGGTTCATTCTGATTCACATGAGTATGATATGTGTGAATATAACGTACGTTAAACTCTATGCATTACGTATGTTATACCCTCAGGCAAGGCAGTCGTCTGAACTGAGAAGAATTGTCCAATGCATGCTTAGCGTGCGCTAATCCTTGTAGCTTACGTGCACTAACGTGCAGACGTAACGTACGTATGTATGTGTGTAACGTACGTTACGAAGAAAACAGTTAGGGTTCGGCCATATTTTTATGCTTTTCCTCGTGTGATTGATTGTTTATTTAATTATAGGATATTAAGGACGAATTTCCTACGATAATCCAGTGTTGAGCCTTTCCGATCGTCGTTTCCGTTGGAGTTCCGGATTGTTCCAATCAACTGTATTTCCGGAGTATTCGCGAGAGATTACCAAGGCAAGTACCTTGATATACGAATTATAATTACGTGAAATCATTGTTGCTGAAGTGTATGAATCATGTTATGAATATCTGCATTTATATTATATATATATATATATATATATGCGTGGATATATGTATAGATATATGTATATGTATATAAATATACATATGGAGATAAATGTTGGGTGATTCATACCAATATTAGTCAACCTACTCAACTTAGACTAAAGTACGAATAATATTTATAGAGGTAATATGGTAATGATTGTATTTTCAGTTGAGTTACGATATAAGGATATTTATGTAGTATTGATTGATAGTGTTGAAGGCCTAATGTGCTAAGTCTTGATGAATAACGTGCGAGTTATTGTTTATTTTGCGTAGTTGCGTACTGGCGAATAAATTATGTGAATTGATCAACTGATTTGATAATTGTTGCAGCGGTTGACTGTGCTTGGTGTTTGTAATAATGTGAATACTTGTTATGAGAGACGTCATATCCGAGTACCTCTGAGGGCGGGGCGTGCACTCCCGCCTGATGTACGCTGCAATGAGCGGCTTCATATAATTGGTGAACACCGGTGTTACTTAATGCGCGAGCAAGGGGCGGCTCCTATGGGAGTGAACGCCGTCGCGGTGACATGTGCAATGGGCGGCCAATATAGTGGAGTGAACGCCGGTACACAGGTGTGCAAGGGAGGCGCCTGGCAGGCTTATTGGTAACGGATATTTGAGTGATAGCTAAGACCCCGTTACCAAATGATTTTCGAAATTTAAATATTTGCAACTTGCTTTAAATGTTGGTCTTGATGTAGACCGCGATTTGTGTTTCCTGGAGTTCGTTCCAACTTGTTTTAATGTTGGTATCAGGGTTAATTAACCAAGGATATTTGACGAGATCTCCGAGGGTTAATTAATCAGGGGTCTTGAGCAGGTTTTGTCGAATGAGAGGTTGTGCCTTTGATTGTACTGTGTTGATTATTCTGTTTATTGGGTCGAGGACCCCGTGAGATGTTGAGATTTGATCTCGTGATGATATTATTTGGATTGGGCCGAGAACCCCGTGAGATGTTGTAATGATTCGCTTGTGATAGTGCTTTACCATTTGGGTCGAGGACCCCGAATAACGTTGTAATGGTTTTCTTGCAAATTGTTTTCCACATGTTGGGTCAAGGACCCGAGAGCTTTTGAAGTATTTTCTAAAGTATTTCCATTTGATTTTCAAAACCCCGAGATGGCCCGAGTCAATATTAATGTTTTCGAGCTTTCTTATCAAAATACTTTTCCTTTTATAAAAAGGGATTTTTCTGACTCCTTGGGCTCGTTTAAAGTTTCATTGGTGTTATGTTCTGTAAGGAGAATATGACAATGTGATTATCTTTCACCTTGTGTATGTAATGCTATTCTGTGTTGACCATTTAAATGTGTGGGTTGTGTTAAGGTTTCACGACTGTTGAGCTTTGTGTTGTTATTATTTGTATATCTTGTATATTATGTACTCGCACTAGCAAAATTCCAGTTTGCTAACCCTCGAGTTTTCGGGGGGTGGGTGCCTGTTATGCGCTCAGGTTTTGGCAGCTCGGGAGCAGTCACCGGATTGGCTGGGAAGGAGATGGAGGACAATGATACTAATCACACCAGAGTCAGAGTCTTTTCTTTTGTTTCATTTGGTTGGTAATTCTCTATCGTTCGAGTATTCACCCTTGCATGGGTGTAGTTTTCATTCATTAAAATGAGTTGTCGTTCTTTTCTGTGTTCAAGTTTATTTTTGTCATTGAGATGTAAAGTTCATTTGTTTCTGAATTGTTTAATGACCTTGTCGGTCTGCGTTGTATTTAGATTGACCCCGATCGGTCAATCATTTTGTAGTCTAGTAGAGTTTAGCCTTGTAGATCCTTGTAAGAAGGGCCTACGGCGTGTAACATTTACGGATGTATTCTGGGGGTGTTACAATTCATTCATACAATAACGAAGAGCAAACTACTCATTGATCAGATATTCATATTGATATTATTGTTGTTGTGATATTGAGCTTATATTGTTAGTTTGAGTGTTTATACATTCAACATCATACACGAGAGGTAAAAGAAAAGATATGATTGGATTCGGTGTTATTAGGATCAAGGATCCGGCATTATTAGAATCGCAATCGATATCTTAGTGAGGTTTATCTAGTACCGATAGAATGCTAAAGTGGTTGATTCCTTGTCCGATAGAAAAGGAAAACGGTTTAACTTGGACCGACACAAAGACAAGTACGAGTGGTTTATTACGGACCAATAGAAAAATGTGATTATAACAGTTATCCCTCGACCGATAGAAGAGAGGTACAGAGGTTTTTCTTCAACATATTGAAAAAGATACCGAGAGAGGACGTAGGCTCGATTATAGCCGAACCTCTATAAATCCGTGTGTCGTTTATATTCCGCACCTTTATATTCGCGCTTCCGCATAACGGCGCAGATTCCGATCTCGATCCAACATCTCTTGCGTACGCTACGTAACCAACATAATGTATTGTATTACCTTATTTCCCTGTAACTACCTTATTGTATTACATTTAATCACATATTTTGCATATTTATTCACGTTATGGTTATGCAAATGAAATGTCTAATTATTTTATATTGTAGATAATGTAGTATGTTGGTGTCACACAGAAGATCACATCAATAGTTCACAACCTGTATAATTATTAGAAAAATTATGTGAAAGGTTGTAGTGTATGCTTGAGATTAGTTGGTCTTGACTATTAGCATGCATTAGCATATTTGCATACGTTGAACTGGATCGAGGTGAGATAGTGTCTTCTGTACTGACTGAAAGAAGAACGTAAATCTCGAATAATTATTATTTCTTAATTCTAAATATATAATATCTAATTGTGTATTTATAATATTTATTTATTTGATTTACCATAGGTGATAGTCAAAATGATTGACTCAATAAGTTTCGTATATTGGGCAATAATATTATTTATATAATAATAATTATTATTACTAGAAATCGTGTCCCGACTCGTGCGGGTTGATGATGTCCCCTTGAGGAGCTCGATAATAATTATTATATTAAACCCTGTGAGTGGAATTAATCCCGATATAATAATAAGGTTCGAGTGATACTACTCTTGGATAAGATATTAATTATTTAAAGTTGTTAGTAGCTTAAATTAATTAATGGAGATTCGATATATTAAACATGGGAAATAGTATATTTAAATAAGGAGCTCGGTTTCGTAAATTGGGATTTAGGTAGGAAGTGCAATATTAACTCTTTATTGGACTGGGTTGATAATTAATAGACTCAATATATTAGAAAATATCCTAATATGGAAATTTGAGGTCTATTAAGAGTCCTTTCCTAATCCTCCTTAAGATACGTATAGTTGTCCGTACATCTATAAATACAACTATAGGGGACAGCCTAAATCACTTCACCAAGCTTGTGAGTTCTTATTTTCTTGTGTTTAATTGTAGATCTTGACTTGTGTCTTTGATTCTACAATTTAGATAACACATTAATTTTTTAAGAGTGTTTACATAATACTAGAAATTAAAGAGAAAAAAATCGAGTGACATTAAGCCACAAGGGTTCGGCCGATCCAAATTTATTGTTCAAAGAAGTCCGGTAGATTGTTGCCCACACGATATCCGGACATAGGGCGGATATACTCTAGAAGATATAAAGGTAGAAACAAGGAGATCAAGGAGAAACTCGAAGACTTTGCTTCAAAGGTAATGTATTTTTAGATCTCTTAGATCTAGATAATAATACTACGAATTATCATGGTTAGACGCGTAGATTAATATTGTTCGTTTAAATTGCTTATTAATCTATTTAATTAATTATTTGATGAGCCTAAATAGATCCGATTTTTGAGGGCCGATTTTAGTAAATCCAAACCCGATGCTTCTGCTGCGTTTTATTTCCAACAATTCGTATCGGAGACGGTCTTTAGGTTCTGTTCAATTTAATTAATTTTGTGATTAATTTCTAGCAATTAAAAAAAATTCATATATTATGATCTTTGAAAAAATTTTGCTAGAATTGTCTTGCAGGTGAATATGGTCCAATTATCATGGCTATATGATTTTATTTTATTTTACGCGTTTTTGGTAATTTGGCCCATTTTTTGGTACTTATAAATTTTTCCCATGAGAAAATTCTCGGGTAGAATATAATATTATTTTTCCTTGTAATTTTGGTGCAAATTCGATGTATTTCATTTCATGTAAAATTGTAATCGAGTTGGAGTACACAAACTACGAAGGAAAAAGGAGTCCAATGCGAAAAGGAGTCCCAATCGGACGAACCGATCGGGACCAGAAAACTGCGGTGCGGTCCGGCCGCGGGATCGCGGTCCAGACCGCGGTCGAGGCTGCTGTTTGAGTCGTGTCGTCAGGTGTAGGATCCTATTTCGTTTTTCCGCTGTTCGTTGCGTCCGTTGGTGCACAATATTTAAATTTGGAATTTTCTTGTGCAATTAATTTTGCATGCAAAAGAAAGTCTCCAAATTTGGAAATTTTGTGGACCAACGGGGAAGAGGTGGCGAGATATTTGAAGCAGTGGGAGATTTCGAGACGAAAATTTTCTCGTTATTCAAAACGAGGAATAAAAGTCATGATAATTGATTTTTTATTGTTTCGAAAGTATGACATGTATGGATATGCGTGATATGTTTCTTGCATGTTAGAACGAGAAAATTAAAAACCTTAAAGATGAAATAACTAAGTGATTAAATTGATTTTTTTTAAAATAAATCAAATTGGCCTCCATGATTAATTTAAATTGTGAAGTAATTAGCATGCGCGTTGACATTAGGGTCTTCCTCCATACCGAATGTGCTAATTATAGGTTCATTAGTTTTAAATTTCAAATGATAACAAAAGATAAAAAATTATTTTTTATGACGAGACATCTCCATCTATAGGACTATTACTTAAAAGATAATATTTTAAGGTTGTTAAATTATGGTATTCACTTAATTGTATTAATTAATAAATTTCTCATCGGAATCTATGTTAATTAATACATAGCAAAAAAGAACCAACTATTAATTTTACTTGTGATAACGTAAATTGACTAGATAATAAAGTTAAATACGTAAAACTCTACTGAAAAAAAGAATCAAAGCCTGTTTGGTTTTTCGATTTCTTCACCAGAGTTGATGGGGAAAAAGTTTCAGAAACCGAAGGGAAAGATGACTGGAGCCAAACAAGGCGTGGGGGAGAGTGTGTAACACTGGATCTTCTCAAGAAGAAAATGGATGAATTCGCAAAAGAAAGAGACCGGGAAAAATACCATAGCCCCAGAAATCTTCTTCTCGCTTTGGTCGGTGAAATTGGTGAACTTTCCGAAATATTTCAATGGAAAGGAGAGGTTCCGAAAGGTCTGCCTGACTGGAAAGACGAAGAAAAGGCTCACCTGGGCGAGGAGCTATCAGATGTTCTGCTTTACCTGATTAGGTTATCCGACGTGTGTGGGATTGATCTGGATAAAGCTGACCTCCGCAAGATCGAGCTCAATGCACTGAAATATCCAGTGAATCTCTGCAAAGGGTCTTCAGACAGGAATGAATCTGATGATGTCGGAAACAGTAAATAAATAAATGGGCCACACCCGACCCACCCATGGTGTGACAGATTGATTTTTTATTTACTGTTTCTTTGCTAAAAGAAGGGGCAGTTTAAAATTCTAGTATATTTTTGCTTTTATGCTGAAAATGGATAGTTTGGGGTTGGGGGTATTTGATGGGATGGGATTTTGTTGTTTGGTATTGAAATCTTGGAGATTTTGCGACTGTTTGTGGTTTAATCGATGCTGCTACACACACATCCAAATGCACACACAAATGTACACCCCTGCTTTGTAGAGGTTGTACCCTGCGTAGTAGGAGTTGTACCCTGCTTTATTGGTAGTAGGGGTACAATCCCTACTACGCAGGGTACAACCCCTACAAAACAGGGATGTGCATTTGTGTGTGCATTTGTATGTGTGTAGCATTATTCGTGGTTTAATGGAGGACCAACTTTAACTGATGTGAAATTATGTTTGTTTTCAAAAAAAAAAAAAAAAAAAAAACTTTACTTGAAAAATATTTGTGTAAACGTCCATACGATCGTGGCTTGCATATTTGGGTTATTCGAGGTGTTGGTTGCTAGCATATATATTATGCTTTTAAGGTTTTTCAATATATTTTGCTATGCATTGTGTGATGAATGTTTTAAATTTTATCTCAGATGTCTTTCAATCCACTTGTTGTAATTCTCAAAGAAAAAAAACTAGATGGCACTAACTTTGCTGATTGGAAACGTAATCTTAATATTGTCCTGACTGGTGAGGAACACAAATTTGTTCTAACTGAGGAATGCCATTGGAGCCAGATGCGGATTCGACACCCGATGGGGTGAAAGAATTCCGCAGATGGAAGAAATCTGATGAGATGGCTCGCGGTTACATCTTGGATTCTTTAGCAAATGTATTGCAGCATCAGCATCAGAGTATGGGCACGACCGCAGAAATGATGAAAAATCTCGGCGAGATGTTTGGTCATCAGAACCGGGCGGCTAGACAAAATGCTATGAGGGTCTTGGTGACGACCCAAATGCCTGAAGGAACTCGGGTAAGGGATCATGTTCTAAAGATGATTTCTCATCTAAATGAACTTGATATCTTAGGTACTATCGATGTGGAAATGCAGGTCGATATCATCCTAGGCAGCTTACCTAAGAGATTTGAGCAGTTCCGCCTAAACCACAATATGAATCGTAGGGAGTATACCTTGGAGGAATTGCTGACAGAGCTTCAAGCTGCAGAAGGTCTCTTCAGGCAAGGGTATCAAGTTCTTGCGGCTACTATTGTTTCGACTTTTAAAACCAAGTGGGGGAAGAAGAAGAAACAAGTGGGCCAGAAGCAAGTGGCAACTCTCAAGGTAAAGAGCAAGGCTCCTCAGCCTGAGGCGAACAAAAAGCCAAAGGAAAAGTGTGCTACAAGTGCGGTCAGCAAAGACATTTTAAAGCGGACTGCTCTGCTCTTAAGAAAGGTATGTCTCGTGCACTAGTAGTCAAAACATGTTTGGCATCTTGTTCTTACATTTCGTGGGTAGTTGATTCAGGCTCCACTGACCATGTTTGCTTTGACTCGCGTGGTTTTCAAGTAACCAAGAAACTTAGTGCGGGCGAGATCACCATCAATGGGGCGATTATTCCAGGCTTATGGCTGTTGCATTGGGAGTCGTGCAGTTGAAGATTAATGATAAAATATCGGTCCTTGATAATGTATTATTAGTACTAGATTTTGGAATGAATTTAATTTCGGTTTTTAAATTAAAAGGTGATGGTTATTCACTTTCTTTTGATGATGATGATGATGATATTATTAGAAGAAGAAATGACGAATATATTTGCAAAGATATTTTTACTGATAGACTGTATATTATTAATACTGCACAAACTTCCATGTATAAACATAAATCGCTTACCTCTTTGTCTAAACCTAAAAAGAGAAAAGAACCTTCGGGCATAAACCAAGCATATATGTGGCATTTACGGTTAGGTCATGTAAATCGTATGAGGATTCAAAGATTGATAGATAATGGACCATTGGATGACCCTCCAAGTTGAGTCATTTCCGATTTGTGAATCCTCTCTAGAAGGTAAGATGACCAAAAGGGTTTTTAAGACCAAGGTAAACCGTGCTCATAATGTGTTAGAATTGGTTCATATGGATGTATGTGGTCCAGTGAACGTACAGGCTAGGGGTGGTTTCGAATACTTCATCACGTTTAGAGATGATTATCGAGATATGGATACATCTATTTGATGCGACGTAAATCTGAAGCCTTTAATGAGTTCAGAGACTTCAAGGATGAGATGGATAAGGGTCATGGAAAGAGTATCAAGTCACCACGATCTAATCATGGTTGCGAATACCTTAGTGGAGAGTTTTTGGATTTCTTGGCAAATAAGGGGATTTCGTCCCAGCTCACTGCGTCGGGAACTCCACAACAAAATGGCATTGCTGAAAGAAGGAACATAACTCTTTTAGAAATGGTTAGGTCAATGATGAGTTATTCGGGTTTACCTATTTCGTTCTGGGGGTATATCTTGGAAACAGCGGCGTACATTCTAAACCTAATGCCTACGAAATCAGTTCCAAAACACCCGCAGAACTATGGAGTAAGTGAAAGCCTAGTCTAGGACACATTCAGATTTGGGGTACTACAGCACATGTGCTGAATAAGGAAACTGATAAGCTGGCATCTCGTACAAAAGTATGAGTGTTTGTAGGATATCCTAAGGGAACGAAGGGTGGCTTGTTCTATAGTCCCCAGGATCAGAAGGTCATTGTTAGCACCAATGTCTGCAACCTGGAAGAGGATTATATGATTAGTCATAAGCCCATGAGCGAAATAAATCTGGAAGAGTTGAGGGGCGAGACTCCGTCTATACCAATCGTACAAGCGCAAACTAACACTGCACCACGTATCGATTTTGAGACTTTTACACCAACTCAGGGATTTGCCTCGTCATAGTGGGATGGTTGTTCGTCAACTGGAATGATTTATAGGTGTGGGACAGTCTTCAGACGCAATCCCAGATGCAGATGAATCAAATCCCTGGACTTACAAGGAGGCAATCCAAGATAAAGATGCTGACTCCTGGCAAGTAGCAATGGAATCAGAAATAGGATCTATAGATTCCAATCAAGTGTGGGAGCTAGTAGAACTACCTTATGGGGTACAGGCCATTGGGAGTAAGTAGATCTACAAGTGAAAGAAATGAGGTGACGGGAAGGTTGAAACCCTTAAAGCGAGACTTGTTGCGAAAGGTTACACTCAGAAAGAGGGTATCGATTATGATGAAACCTTTTCGCCAGTAGCCATGCTTAAGTCAATTTGGATTCTTTTAGATATAGTTGTGCATTTGGATCTAGAGATTTGGCAAATGGATGTCAAGACTGAATTCTTAAATGGAAGTCTAGACAAGGAAATCTACATACACCAATCAGAGGGATTCATTGCTGAAGTAGAAGAGCACTTAGTGTCCAAGCTTAAGATATCCATTTACGGACTTAAGCAAGCATCTAGATTTTGGAACACTCGATTTGACGAGGTAGTCGATGATATCCTTCTGATTGGAAACAATGTGAAGGATTTGTCGGACATACGGTTATGGCTATCTGAGCAGTTCGATATGAAGGATTTGGGAAAAGCAGGACACATCCTTAGAATCAGGATCTTTCGTGATCGGAAGAAAAGGATGTTGTGCTTATCTCAGGCATCTTATATCGATACAGTGCTAAAGCGGTTTAGTATGGAGAATTCCAAGAAAGTTTTTCTACCTTACAGACATGGAATTCAACTATCTAAGGATATGTGTCCCAAGAGACAAAAGGAGATAGATGACATGAAGCTGATCCCCTTATGCGTCAACTGTGGGAAGTCTCATGTATGCTATGCTTTGCACAAGACCAGATATCTGTCATGTCGTAGGTATGGCTGCTAGATATCAGTCGAACCCAGGACCAGGACACTGGATTACTGTCAAGCACATACTCAAGTACCTGAGAGGGACTAGGGAGTATATGCTAGTATATCAATCATACGACCAGTGTCCAATGGGTTACACTGACTCAGATTTTTCATCAGACAAAGAAAAATCCAAGTCTACTTCAGATTATGTGTTTAGCCTGGAAGGTGGAGCTATTAGTTGGAGGAGTGTGAAGCAGAAATGCATATAGGACTCTACCATGGAGGCCGAGCCGAGTACATGGCAGCCTCTAAGGCAGCCAATGAGGCGGTATGGCACAAGTACTTCCTGCAGGACTTAGATGTGATTCCTAATTTGCCAAAGGGTATTACACTTTATTGTGATAATACCGGTGCAGTCGCAAATTCGAGGGAATCACGAGCCCTGCAAGTAAACATATCAACCGCAAGTACCACATCATACGGCACTTCGTAAAGGAAGGAGACGTAGTTTTAGCCAGGGTTGCATTGGAAGATAATCTTGCTGATCTTTTCACGAAAGGCCTACCCTCAAAAAATTTTGGAAGGCATGTCGAAGGAATGGAATTACGGTGTATGGCAGCATTGCTTTGAGTATAAGTGGGATAAATGAGAGACTATGTAATAAAGTAGTATACTTAAAAGCATTATTTTGAGTATAAGTCGGAGAAATGAGAGACTATGTAATAGAGTAGTATACTTAAAAACATGTTTTGAGTATAAGTAGGAGATTGTTAGGGTTGTATAGTGCAAATTATACTTTATGTTTGTATTACCTTGTTTCCCTGTAACTACCTATGAGAATATTAATTATATTTAATCACATATTTTACATATTTATTCACGTTATGGTTATACAAATGAAATATCTAATTATTTTATATTGTAGATAATGTGGTGTGTTGGTGTCACACGGAAGATCACATTATCAGTGCCTTATAAAATAATACAATAGTTCACAACCTATATAATTATTAGACAAATTATTTGAAAGGTTGTAGTGTATGCTTGAGATTAGTTGGTCTTGACTATTAGCATGTATTAGCGTATTTGCATACGTTGAACTGGATCGAGGTGAGATAGTATCTTCTGTACTGACTGAAAGAAGAACGTAAATCTCGGATAATTATTATTTCTTAATTCTAAGTATATAATATTTAATTATATATTAATAATATTTATTGCTTTGATATACCATAGGTGAGAGTCAAAATGATTGACTTAATAAGCTTCGTATCTTGGGCAATAATATTATTTATATGACAATTATTATTATTACTAGAAATTGTGTCCCGACTCGTACGGGTTGATGATGTCCCCTTGATGAGCTCGATAATGATTATTATATTAAACCCTGTAGGTGGATTTAATTCCGATACAATAATAAGGTTCGAGTGGTGCTACTCTTGGATAAGATATTAATTAATTAAAGCTGTCAATAGCTTAAATTAATTAATGGATATTCGATATCTTAAACACAGGAAATAAAATATTTAAATAAGGAGGCCGATTTTGTAAATTGAGATTTGGGTAGAAAGTGCAATATTAACTCTTTAGTGTACTGAGTTGATATTTAATAGACTCAATATATTAGGAAATGTCATAATAGGAAATTTGAGGTCTATTAGGAGTCCTTCTCTAATCCTCCTTAATATCCCTAGAGTCGCCCATAACACCTATAAATACAACTATAGGGGACGTCCGAAATCACATCACCAAGCTTGTGAGTTCGATTTTTTTTTGTGTGTGTTTAATTGTATATCTTGACTTGTGCCTTTGATTCTACAATTTAAATAATATATTAATTTTCTAAGAGGGTTTACATAATACTAGAAAATAAAGAAAAAAGAAATCGAGTGACATTAAGCCACAAAGGTTTGGCCGATCCAAATTTATTGTTCAAGGAAGTCTGGTAGATTTTTGCCCACACGACATCCGGGCATAAGCGGGATATACTCTAGAAGATCTAAAGGTAGAAATACAAGGAGATCAAAGAGAAATTTGAAGACATTGCTTCAAAGGTAATGTATTCTTAGATCTAGATAAGAATACTACAAATTATCATGGTTAGACACGTAGATTAATATTGTTCGTTCAAATTTATTATTAATCCGTTTAATTAATTATTTGACGAGGCTAAATAGATCCGATTCTTGAGGGCCGATTTTAGTAAATCCAAACCCGACGCTTATGCTACATTTTATTTCCAATAGGCGCATGCATGAATTAACAAACTCTACACAATACGATCATGAATGTTGGATTACGGATAAGGAAAATCATATTATACAACATAATCATGTACTACATGTTTCAAATATAGATAAAAATACACAACAAGTATCCAGGTATTACATACTCCCTCTCTAAAAATAAGTTTTGTCCCGAAACTTAAGATAGAAATAACTCTGGGTATCTTGCCTTCATATTGTCTTTAGTCTCTCAGGTTGCTTCTTCGACTCCATATCGTGACCACTGAACTTTAACCAACGAGATTGGTTTATTTCTCAATTGCTTGATTCGACTCTCGAGTATCTTGATTGGTTTATCTTCAAATGTGTCATCATTATCTACTTCTATCTCGCCAAAGTCGATGACATGACTGGGATCCGATACGTACTTCCGTAACTGTGATACATGAAATACATTATGAACATGATTCAATGATGGAGGTAAGGCTAATCGATATGCCAATTTTTCATCTCTTTCGAGAACCTCGAATGGCCCGAAATACACGGACTCAGCTTTCCCTTCCTTCCAAAGTAAAAAATTCCCCGAGTAGGAGAAACTTTTAGAAGCACATGGTCCCCAATTTCAAATTCTAACGGGCAGCGACACACATATGCATAAGACTTTTGATGACTTTGGGCGGTCAAAAATCTTTCATGGATTAGGGCTACTTTTACCTGAGTCTGTATTACCAATTCTGGTTTTGTCCCGATTAAGTCTGAGGAATCATCCCAACATAAGGGTGACCTACATCTTCTCCCATATATAGCCTCAAATGGTGTCATCTTAATCGAAGCATGACAACTATTATTATAAGTGAACTCAGTCAACGGCCGATGAGTTTCCCAATCAATCGACCAATCCAGGGCACAAGCATGTCTTCTATTGTTTGAATAGTCCTCTCGGACTGTCCATCGATTTGGGGATGGTATGACGTGCTAAACCTCAACTCGGTTCCTAAAGCTTTATGAACCGCTTTCCAAAAATGTGATACGAAATGGCTATCCCGATCTGAGATAATGGTCTTCGGTGTTCCATGTAATCGGACTACTTCTGCAATAAATATCCAAGTCAATCTCTCTGGTCCCCAGGTATCCTTGATACATATAAAGTGAGCTAACTTGGTTAACCAATCAACTATCACCCAGATCATATTCATTCCAGTCTTGGTCCTCGACATGTTGGTGATAAGGTCCATTGAGATATTTTCCGAGTCCCATTAAGGAATTGGAAGTGGCTTTAATATTCCAACAGGTCGTTGATGCTCGATTTTAACCTGTTGGCAAGTTAAATACTTTGAGACATATTCCGCCACTTCTCACTTCATGTTACCCCACCAAAATTTTTGTTTCAGATCTTTGTACATCTTACTGGCACATGGGTGAATTAAATATAGTGTACTATGAGCTTCTTTCATGATTGTTTACTTTAGAATATGATCATTCGGGATATACAGTCGACCACGAAATCTCAAAACTCTATCTTTATGGATTACAAAGCCTGGGGCCTTTCCTTTAATCACCTCATCACGTAACCGAATTATCAAAGGATCGTCTAACTGCTTAGATTTGATTTCATGAGTTAATGATGAAGTTAGTTCCATCAAACATAGTTGCCCTTGAACTCTTTGTAACCACACTTCAATTTCTCCACGAATTAACTCTTTTCGAATCTTGGACTGGGTCCTGAGAGTCTCCAACATTTGAAAAGAAACAGGTTTGTGGCTCAGTGCATAGGCTACCACGTTTGCTTTGACTAGATGATAAAGAATTTTCAAATCATAGTCTTTAATCAATTCTGGCCATCTCTTCTGTAGCATGTTTAATTCTTTCTGACTAAAAATATATTTAAGACTCTTATGGTCAGTGAAGATCTGATAATGAGTTCCGTACAAATAGTTTCGCCATATTTTCAGTGCGAAAACAACAACGGCTAAGGCATTGATACAACGAATACCGCGAGATAAGCAGATGAGTAAAACCCTAAATTCAATAATTTTCCATCTAATCTCCAAAACAGCAATCCATGCAAATAAATACTTGTCTAAACAATTTTAGCTTGGACCATTTTCCCACGTGCTTTTATAGTTTTTTTAAACAACACTTTTTAGAACTTCATTGTCAAACTAGACAATTTTTGGTTCATTAACCAAACTTTGTGATTGTTTAGATGAATATGGAGCCTCTGATTTGTTCTTCTATTTACTCAAGAAAATATTACTCCTTCCGTCCCTTAAGTATATTTACTTCTTACCATTCTCATCTGTCTCAAAGAGTAGACATACTATATTTTTAGTATAATCACTTTACCCTTTCTTTCTACAGTCATACTCTCTCCACTCAACACACTATTTTTTTCTATAAAGTCATACACTCTTTCCACTCAAACACACCATTTATTAAAACCCATGTCAGTCACCCAGGTGCCTATATTTAAAGAACGGAGGGAGTAACTGTTTGCGTGCTCACCCTTTCTAGTGCTCAACCTTTTTAGTAGCACCTTCTTTGAATGCTCCATGTTGTACTTTTCCTTCATTATTCTCATTAAGCTGTAGAATAAATAGAGCATTGTTGTCCCTAACAACATTGCTTAAGCTTGGTTTTTAGTTGGACATTTAATGTTGGAGGAAGATAGAAGAAATGGAGATGTTTTATTCTCTTGGAGAAGTTAATGCTATTGTATGAAGTTTACATTTAATATTGTGTAGTGATTATGTTTATAGATAAATGTAATATTTGTTTAACATTTAGTTTTGGAAGGAAATTTGAATTTTCGGCTTTAGATTAAATTGGGCCAATGGTAATTTTTTGGTGGGAAAATTAATGTTAAGTGATAGATTAAGTTTAGGTGGGGAAATTTAAACATTGTATAACAATGTTAATCTCTATTTACTTTTTAAGTTGAAAGCAGAGTTATAAAATCTACAAGAAAAGACTTGCAAATATGGTCACTTTTATCCCCTTCACATCTTTCTTTTATTTCACCCAAAAGCACTGCAAAAATATAGAGAAAAAATGTATACTTGTTAAAGGAATAATACCTGTTGTGTGCCTAAGTCTGTTAGTTTATGGGCTTTCCTAGATAGGATTTGGCTGAGGCCTGTTTGTATGTACTTCACCCTATTTAAGGGATCTCATTGATGGAATAATACAACAATACTTTTGCCCTACTTTCTTATCTCAAGTTATTTTCCCTTCAACACGTTATCAGCACGTAGTTTCCCAACTGAGCAAGAAAAAAAAAGAAAAAAAATTGGACACCCGCAGCCGAAACCCTAGCCATGTCAACCCTACCGGATCTCCGCTGTCGTGCAGATCAGAAAAAAATCGCTGCTCCAAATTGCCGGCGGCGGCCACTGCCCTCATCTCCAGCCTGCCGCAGTTTGTTGCCCACATCCAGCCGCACATAGATCCAAGTTGTCCATCCACACCAGACCCGTGAATTTCAGTTCTCGGCCACCATCATCCCTATCGCCGGACAATCGGACCAGACTGGACCGCCTCCCACCCTATACGCTCGCTTGAGCTTCCCAGAACCAGCAAAAGCGGCGCCAACCCCGATCTGCGTGAAGCCTTGACCTGTTGCCTGTCATCTTCTTCACCGCGACCAGAATCGCATAAAACGCCGCCCGCCTTCCTCCCAAATCGAAGCAGCAACCTCATGTCGATTCACCAACCTCTATCTGCCCGACACCTAGATCGGCTCCGGAGGAATCCAACCTTTGGGTTCTGATCGCTCGTCTCCCAGCCTAGACTAGTACCCCCGACCCAACCCGCTTCACACGAAGAAACTCAACCCGGTCTAGCCCCGCTCGGATGCTTCTTCGACCCTGTTCCGACCCGTTTAGTAAGGCATCCCAGCCCGCAACGTAGCACGACCCGATAGGCAGCCTGAAATCTTACCCGACCTGAACTGTGGATGAAATATGAGGCCATCTCAAATCACTAAACTCTGCCGACGTCTCCCCCGCCGCACACCATATCTAACATGGAGGAGATTCATTTTCTCTTTTCTATTTTCTCAAGTTGAAATTGGAATATTTAATTTCATTATTTTCTAAAATCATATTTTAACCCTTGTTTTCATATTTTTTGCAAGAAAAAAAAAGTTCACCGACGATTCAAGCGGTCGAATGGAATGAGGAATATATTTTCATCCAAACAAATTAACGGTATGCCCTAGGAAAGAACCGTGTCTTTCCTATAAGGTACACAATCCGAATAACCCTACTATTTACAACGTGCAATTTTACATGCTTTAGTTACTTTAATTGCATATTTATATATATTATAAATTTATTTATGCTTAATTAAACCAATTAAAGCATGATACATTAATAACTTTAATTAAATTAAAGCGAATTGCTTAAAGCAACTTGAATTAAAATAAATTCACGCTGAATTAATATATATTGCGGCATAAGAAACCTACTTGACTGCATAGTACGTGTATAGATATATTCATAGGGCTATGTGATTATATCTATAATTATATATATATTTTGCATGCATCGTTAGTTATGACATGTGTATTAGGTTCATCATTAGTAGAACCTAGAGAACTTATTTCTACTGCTTATATCAACTCGAACCGTGATAAAGTAATTTCATTGGTAACCTTCAATAGCATCGAAAGTAATTTTGACCATATCTTGGTTCCGAAAAATAATAATGCTCCCATTATTGAAAATTTTATCATGAAAAGTACTCATGGTAAACTGTGAAAAATCATTTTCCTTTTTCTTGTATTAAGATAGCTTATTCAACTCACCCCAAATTTGACATCTTGGACTCAAAAGGGTTTAAGTACCATAGATGGGTCTCCTACGTCGAGACCACATTTATCACTAAAGAATATAGTGGTACGCTCCTTAACACCACAGACCAAGTACCGTCTGATAAGATAAAAGCGAGTGCACTTATATTCCTTAGGTGACACATCGAACCCAGCTTGAGATGGAAATATTTATTGTTGAAAATCCCGCAAAGAACTGTGGGATGCCCTTAAGGGCCGATTTGGGAACATGTGTACTTTGCTCCCAGAACTGATCGTGCAGTGGAATGAAATCCACTTGCTTGATTATAAACGGATCAACGATTTCAACAAAGATATTCTCCGCCTCAAGGCACGCCTAAATTTCTGTGGAAAGGACATCACAGAAGATGGCATGATCCATAAAACCCTTTTCACCTTCCCTACTTCCGCTCATATACTAACGAACCAGTATAGGCTGGAGTATGATAATAAACGCATCACTACCTTCAGTAAGCTAATCAACCTACTGCAAGTAGCTGAGAGGCATAACGAAATGTTAGTGAGCAGTAATGTCAGTCCGGTTGGGACAAAGAAATTTCCCAAGGCCAATTATGGCAAAGTGAATGATGGAAACCACCCCAATGAATAGGGGACTGGACATGATAGGCTTCTTGGTCAAGGACGTGGGAGTTCTTCCAATGTAATGCGAAGACTTGGTGCTCCCGGCTCTAATAGCCAAGGGAACCAAATAGCACCTACCCATCCCATTGCCTCTAAGGCTCGAGTTGGCAATGAACCGTGCTATCATTGTGGAGATGCTGGACATGGTACAAGAACTGCCATGCAAGCAAGCAAGTCGCATCTCGCTACAAGAAATATAGAGAGTCCAAAGAAAGGAGAACTCACTATATGGAAGAATATGATCTAGACAAGTCCCCCTATGTCAGTTTCACAGTCACCAATCGTCGAATTGAGTCATACGAGCCACTGTCTATAGACTGAATCTTAGTATTATGTTTACTTTCTCGTTTACATTTGGTATAGTTGCCTCAAGACGACTGTGTTGGTGTTTTCTTTTCAATAATGGCGTGATGCAACGTTATTTCACGAACAAGATATTAATATTGCTTACGTTAGATTCCTAGCTTTATTTCGAAGTACTGAATAATGCTTGAATGCTTATGGTTCGAAATTTCTCTCTCTTCTAAGGAATGAATCGAGTAGAACTTGAATGTTCTTAGATTTAGGCTTCTATTCATTGAATAAGTCGCCTTCCAAACCTCGGTAACTACGATGATTGGGTCATCCCAACTCATCAAAGGGCGAGGTAATGCTCAATTTTTGATGCCTAAATGGCACTCAATTACAAGTTACCGATACTCTGTATGCACCTAGAGCCCTTCGAACCTTACTTAGCTTCAACAATATACGTAGCAATGGTTTCCAGATTGAAACCCACTGTGAGAATGGAATAGAGTTTCTTTTATTCTAATGAATGTGGACGTATACACATTTTAGAATAACTGATGAGTCGATCTAGTGGATGTACCTCACTATTATTAGGTTTTTAAAATCCTATGTTTTCACCAACAATGTACTTTGGGACATAGACTCATATAGGCTTTGGCACGATAGACTAGGTCATCCTGGTCGAAGTATGATGATATGTATGTAATACCCAGTTGTAACTCAGTAATTATCATTCAGTATTTATCATTCAGTAATTGATACTCAGTAATTTCATTCATTATTGATCATTTGTCACTCAGATTCAGTCATGGTATTCATCATTCAGAGTAATTGTATCGTGTATCAATCGTCATTCATGATTAATCTGATTGGAGTTTCGTGCCGTGTTTATCATCGTTGTCATTTTCGTTGCAAGCTGTGCTTGAGGAGTAGCGCACGCTACATACTCCTTTTAGCGTACGCTAATTGGGTATAGGTAGCGCACGCTACCGCTCAGCTTTAGCGCACGCTAAGGCTACCTTGGCTGCAGTCCAGAAGGTCTTGGACCGGTGCGGTGAGAATATTTGTAGCGCACGCTACGAGTGGTAAGCGCGCGCTAACGGGTTGTAGTAGCGCACGCTATATGTGTGAGTAACGCAGCGCTAGGGACGGATCGAGTTGAGTCCGGTGGCTCCGGATCGCACGGGTTAATTCATAGCGTACGCTATGCATTGTTGTTAGCGTCTGCAACCGATATATTAGCGCACGCTAAACAATGGTTGAAGCGCACGCTATCGGGCCGATCGAGGTCGAGCGTTTTACGGACTCGATCGGGCGTCAAATATTTCTCTAGCGCACGCTAACAATGGATATTAGCGCACGCAAGTAGTATGGCCGTAGCGCACGCTACAAATAGGTACGTAGCGCGCGCTACCGTGTTCGGACAGTGGGTACTGGACTACCCAAATTACTCGTTAGCGCACGCTATGCACAAGGGCTAGCGCACGCTAACCTGGACTGAGTATAAATTGGATAGTTTAGTCAGAGTTCGTCATTTTTCATCTCATTTCATTCCTTCGGTAGTTTTGGGCGATTTCGAGCGATTCGGAGAGGATTCTTCGAGGTGTAATCATCAATCATCATCTTCAAGCTCATCTTTCGGATTGATCATCATTTCATCATCTTCATCACATCGAATCAAAGGTATTAATTTCTTGGATCTAGAATTTCGGATTTTTGGGTTTTTCCTTCCGATTTCTTCGTGTAAGCTCGGATTATCATTGGAATATGTTAGTTATGGATTATCTAACTTGTATAAACATATTCCTACGGATTTAATGGTTATTTTCGGAATTATTTCAAGAAACCTTGGGGTCGACTTCGGTTAATTGGGGATTTTCCGATTGATGTTGTTGTAATCATGAGTTATGGATTCCTAATGGATTATTGATATCCTTGAAAGTGTTTTGATGGTTTGAAATACTCATCTTGGAGTTGGTTTCGATTCATTCGAACTCGGATATCGTTGTGTCGACGTTGGAGTCGATTATGATCGTTTTTGATTTGCGTAATGATCGGTTGTTGGTAATTGTTGTTATTCAAGGTTGTTCGAGCGACCGGTATATCGATTAGGACGTTGTTCGTGGAAGGACTTTGTCATCGGTATTGAGTAAGTTAACTCTTACTCGGTTAAAAGGATACTCATTCCTTTTGTTGTTGATTGCTCATAATCATAATTCATTCATCATAATATTAATCATTTTGAGACTTGTGGTTGTCGAATAATCATTTCATTCACGAGCAGCGGTTCCAAATCATTTCATTGGGTTATCAATCAAGTCACTATTACTTTCATATCGGTGAGTCATCTTGGTTTTGTTTAATTATTATTCATTGGTATTCATCATGGTCATTCTCGTTCATGTGACCTTCCGGGTTCATATTGCGTGGCCGGGTGTGGCTGTGTGGAATTTTTAGTCGGGCACACGATGGTCATGTATTGGGTTCATCGATACATTGGACTGTGCACACGGTAACGCTTACCTCCGTGAGACTAAATATGAACAATGACGCATCTGACCGGACATTCGTCTTGTACACTTGCAAAGAACATTACGGGCGTACTATGGTACTCCTCTTGACGTAATTCATAATTAAGAATATTTCATAACTTCGTTAATTCATGATTGTGTAATTTCAACTCTTGAGGATTGTTGTTACGTATCGACCCGTTGGGGATTTTGTTTTCGTGTCACGGCAAGGCAAAGGCACGGGAAGAGCATGTTGACGGCGGCGAGTCCCGATGATACTAGTAGGGGGCCCCTGCATTGATCATTTACTCGATCATTTGTGTTTCCTTTATTTATTCCGCTGCAGACATTCCGTTTGAATGCTCATTTCATTGAGTGTTGTGTTTTTTATCGTCACATAAAATACACATGTATTCTATTTTATCCCAGGTGTGTTGTATAAAACTCCTCATCGGAGTAATTGATGTTGTAATGTGGTTCGGTACTACATTTACCTCGTAATTCATTCATTTTCATTCGCCTGGTGGGTCCCGATCGGGGGTCCACGGCACTATAATATCCGCCTAGTTTGGGGTGTTACAGAGTTGGTATCGGAGCGTGGTTTTGAATACTACCCTCCAAGTCATGTCTCATTTGAAATCATCGTCATCGGACTAGTATCATTGGACTTTCGCGTCACGTGTGACCTGTGCAAATGCCGAGCCAATCAGACCAAGAACTGTAAGATCTCTAATGCCATGGTATAATTTCGCATTAATCATTCATTCATAATTCATCGATTAACAATCCTCAATCATCATTGTCATTTGGACCGGGACGGTCGAGTTAACTCATCAATCACCAATTCATTTCATTATTCATTGTTGATCGTGAAGATCAAATCATTAATCTTGTTAACTCATCCAAGATAATCATTTCGGTAACTTCATCGATAATCATGTCACGTCAATTAATCATTCATGTAATCGCTGTATTTGAGCGCGTATGCTCATTTTCATCATTTCATAATATAATCATAATGTGATACTCATGCGAGATATATAACCATCATATGACTTTCCACTTGATATGGAAAGGGTTGGCGAAGGACGTGGAGGACGAGGCCGTGGAGCGGGCGAATCCCGAGAACTCGTGCGAATACCCGTGCAAATGCCGGGAATAATGCTAACTCATCGAGCAATGACGCCACTCACTCACACGGACGCGATCATTCAGCATCGAGGAGTCGTACCGGGACACGGCTCGGTCGAGAGGGTGTTCGGGTCGACCCACTCGCATTTATGCAAGGCATGATGGCCCAAATGACTCGGATGGCTCGGTTGATGGAGACGATGCATAACTCCGTCAATCGAATCGGCAGGCTCCTCCGCCGCCACCTCGGAGGCAAGAGAGGAATGTGAGTAACATCATCGGCGATATCTCTCGCCAGAGGCCACCTACTTTTGAGGGCCTCGAGCCGCAGATATCATTCATTGGCTCGAGCATTTCGAGAAGCTGTTTGCTATGGTAGAGTGTCCCGAGGGACACAAAGTTTCTGTTGCGGCTTACTACCTTGGTAAGAGCGCACATTCTTGGTGGTTGTCGTTGAAGCCCACCGAAGGATCTTGCACTTGGGATCAGTTCAAGACTCTCATGATGGAGAGGTATTATCCGGCCCCACTCAGAGAGGCCAAGCTGTCAGAATTGCTCACCCCCGACCCCTCAACAGACGAGGATGTTCTCGCCATTGCCGAGAAATTTCAGGAACTTCTTCCTTTCGCCTCGTCCATCATTCATTCAGAGGCGGATAAAATCAAGTATTTCAAAGAAGAGGTGAAACCCCGTATGAGACTTGATTTAATCATAATTGCACCACGTTGGCGAATTCATTGAGAAAGCTCTCACCTACGAGCTATCGCTAAAGAGATTGCTAAGCGGCAACCTTCGTCGCTAGCAAGAAATCGAAGAATCGAAATCGGTCAAGGCGGTCGACAACCTTCAAGAAACCCCGTGCGGGCTCGCTTTCGAGCGACCTTCTGTCGTCTAAACCCGCGGAATCTCAATCCCGAGCGGCGCTCGGCCATCACTGCTTTAATCATGGGAACTTGGTCACCTCGGTACCAAGTGTCCGAGTCGACTATCACATGTCATAATTGTGGGATTGCCGGGCATAAGGCCCGTTTTTGCCGTAGGGACTCCAAACCTACTCGACGTCATCTCGGGCACCTAAGCGCCACTGCTCGTAATCGTGCCACTCAATCAAGATCGTTTAAAACGACATGAGCGACTAACGGTGGAGCTTTTAGCCACAGACGGAGCGTCGGTCTGGACTAGCAAGCCCCGGATTTATGAGATGAAGAAGACCGATGATCCAGAGGCCCGAATGATCTCGTGTACACTCGATATTCTATCTCAACTGTGTGTACCCTTTTTGATCCGGTACATCGCATTCATTCATTTTCGAGTCATGTTTGAGTAGACTACGTGGGTAGTGCTACTAGTTGTGAGCCTTATGTCATTGGCCTACCCGATGGTAGACGAATTATCGGTAATCGTGAGATTCAATTGTCCGATTGGCCATGGTCGTGTATGGCCAGCGGACCTAATCGTGGTAGATTTGCCGAGGGACGACATCATCTTGGGTATTGATTGGATGGATCGTCATGATGCCATCATTAGTGTCCGTAAGCGCATGGTCACTATCATTTCAGACGATGGGGTTGAATGTGTGTTTCAGGGAGGTAATCCCGGCTATTCTGATAAGGTCATTAATTCAATGAAAGCAGTAAGGTTACTCAATCAGGGATGTGTCGGTTATTGGTGCTATATGGCCAAAACCGAGAAATCATCAGTAATGTTGACGGATATTCCGGTAGTGAGGGAATATGCCGATGTTTTTCCAGACGAGTTACCTGGTTTGCCTCCACAGAGGGATGTGGAATTCACGATTGAGTTGGAGCCTGGTACTTACCCGATATCGAAGGCACCGTACCTGATGTCCCCGACCGAAATGCAGGAATTAAAGAACCAACTTGAGGAATTGTTCGAGAAAGGTTATATCCGACCGAAAAGTGCGTCGTGGGGAGCACCGGTGTTGTTTGTCAAGAAGAAGGATGGTTCATTCCGCTTATGTATTGATTATCGGAGTTGAACAGGTGACGATCAAGAATAAGTATCCCTTACCCCGTATTGACGATCTCTTAGATCAACTTCGGGGAGCTTCGATTTTCCAAGATCGACTTAAGATCCGGATATCATCCATGGATTCGAGAGTCGGATATCGCGAGAACAGCGTTCGCACGCGCTATGGTCATTATGAGTTTGTGGTTATGCCGTTCGGATTGACTAATGCACTGCGGTATTCATGGAGTTAATGAATCGGGTCTTCATCGACTTTTGGATCGGTTTGTTGTTGTCTTCATCGATGACATTTTGATTTATTCTCGTGACCGGAGGAACACGAGTTTCACCTTCATCTAGTGCTCGACGTGTTGAGACGAGAACAACTTTATGGGAAATTTTCTAAATGTGAGTTACGGATGTCCGGTGACTTTTCTCGGACATGTAATTTCATCGACGGAGTTCGTGTCGATCCTCGAAGACGGAGGCTATTCGCGATTGGCTACCTCCGAAGAACGTTAAGTAAATCCAAGTTTCCTCGGATTAGCGGGTTATTATCGGCGATTTGTAGAGGGATTTTCTCGAATCGCTCAACCCTTAACGAACCTTTTGCGGAAGGATAAGAAATACACGTGGTCCGACGCGTGTCAACGGAGTTTTGAGGAACTCAAGAGCCGGTTAATGTCAAGACTGTACTTTCCTTGCCGCGAGGGACGGAAGGATTTGTGGTCTATAGTGATGCGTCGGACGGGGTCTCGGATGTGTGCTCATGCGAGCAGGAAGGTTATTGCCTATGCTTCACGGCAATTGAGACCTTACGAGGTTAATTATCCGACCCACGACACGGAGCTAGCGTAGTGGTGTTCGCTTTGAAAATTTGGCGTCACTATCTTTATGGCGTTACATCGGATATTCACCGATCATAAGAGCTTAAAGTATATATTTACTGAGAAGGAGTTAAATATGCGTCAGAGACGGTGGTTGGAATTAATCAAAGATTATGATATTGAGATCCTCTACCACCCGGGCAAGGCGAACGTTGTCGCCGATGCCTTGAGTCGTAAGTCCGTTCAGGAGCAGATGCTTGCCCGTTTGATTCGAAGGAGCTTCAAGGGAATTCCTTAGACCCGAGATCGAGGTCCGGCTTCACGAGTCGGGCAGCTTTGTATGTTAGAGATTTCATCGTCACTCGAGGAGGAAATCCGAGAGAATCAGGGTTTGGATCCATCATTGTTGCGCATCCGAGAGGATGTGGCGCGGGGGAAAGCCCCTGGATTTGTGGTCCACGAGGATGGACTTTTGAAGTTTAAGAATCGGTTGTGCGTACCGGCGAATGACGAGTTGAAAAACTCGATTTTGTAAGAAGCTCATGCTACCCCTTATTCTGTTCATCCGGGGTCTAGCAAGATGTACAAGGACTTGAAACAAAATTACTGGTGGAGTAATATGAAGCGAGAAGTCGCAGAATTTGTTTCGAGATGCTTAACCTGTCAACAAGTAAAGATTGAACATCGGCCGCGGGTATCTTTGAAACCCCTTCCTATTCCCGAGTGGAAGTGGGAAGACATTTCTATGGATTTCATCACGAGTTTGCCGACGAGTCGTCGTGGCATGAACACGATCTGGGTGATCGTGGACCGCTTAACCTAACCAAATCAGCTCATTTCCTTGAGATCAAGGAGACGTGGGGTCCCGAGAGACTTGCGCAACTGTTCATCAAAGAGATAGTCAGACTGCACGGTACTCCTAAAAGTATCGTTTCCGATCGTGACGGACGGTTTGTGTCGCATTTTTGGAAATCAGTTCATCGTGCTATGGGAACTCAGCTTAATCTCAAGACTGCTTTTCATCCTCGGTCCGACGGACAATCGAGAGGACCATTCGGACATTAGAGGACATGTTGAGGGCATGCGTCCTCGATTGGAAAGACGATTGGGAAGCCCAACTACCATTGATCGAGTTCAAGTATAATAATAGTTGGCATGCTTCGATCAAGATGGCACCTTACGAGGCCTTGTATGGTCGTCGTTGTCGATCTCCGTTGTGTTGGGACGACTTATCAGAATCATTGGGCACCGAGCCCGATATGCTTATAGCCGCCCGTGAGAAGGTAGCTTTGATCGAGTCATTTGTTGTGACATTCAGTCGGCTGAAATCATATGCGAGATAACTTAAATCGACCCTTAGAGTTCGAGGCAGGTGACCACGTGTTGGTCAAGGTATCCCCGAGTCGTGGTATCTTCCGTTTTGGGAAGAGAGGGAAGTTGAGTCCGAGATTCATTGGACCGTTTGAGATTTTGGATCGAGTAGGCGAGTTAGCTTATCGATTGGCTTTACCTCCGGCGTTGAGCCGAATTCATAATGTGTTTCATGTCTCTCACCGCGGAAGTATGTTGCCGACCAGTCACATACTTGATTCGGTATGTCGAGATCGCCGACGATCATTCATATGAGGAGTGTCCTATACGAGTTTTAGAGCGGCGAATCAAGCAGTTGAGGAATAAGACGATTCCTTTGGTTAAAATTGAGTGGTCTAGACACGGAGTCGAAGAGGCTACTTGGGAAACCGAGGATAGTATGCGGGAGAGTTATCCCGAGTTGTTTGACCCTTAGTTTCGGGGACGAAACTCTTTTAAGGGGGGGTGTATGTAATACCCAGTTGTAACTCAGTAATTATCATTCAGTATTTATCATTCAGTAATTGATACTCAGTAATTTCATTCATTATTGATCATTTGTCACTCAGATTCAGTCATGGTATTCATCATTCAGAGTAATTGTATCGTGTATCAATCGTCATTCATCATTAATCTGATTGGAGTTTCGTGCCGTGTTTATCATCGTTGTCATTTTCGTTGCAAGCTGTGCTTGAGGAGTAGCGCATGCTACATACTCCTTTTAGCGTACGCTAATTGGGTATAGGTAGCGCACGCTACCGCTCAGCTTTAGCGCACGCTAAGGCTACCTTGGCTGCGATCCGTAAGGTACCGGGTGCGGTGAGAATATTTGTAGCGCACGCTACTAGTGGTAAGTAGCGCGCGCAAACGGGTTGTAGTAGCGCACGCTATATGTGTGGAGTAGCGCGCTAGGGACGGATCGAGGTTGAGTCCGGTGGCTCTTTGGGATCGCCGGGTTAATTCATAGCGTACGCTATGCATTGTTGTTAGCGTACGCAACCGATATATTAGCGCACGCTAAACAATGGTTGAAGCGCACGCTATCGAGGTCAGATCAGAGGTCAGACAGTTTTCTGGACTCCAGTACTGGGCGTCAAATATTTCGCTAGCGCACGCTAACAATGGATATTAGCGCACGCTAGTAGTATGGCCGTAGCGCACGCTACAAATAGGTACGTAGCGCGCGCTACCGTGTTCGGACAGTGGGTACTGGACTACCCAAATTACTCGTTAGCGCACGCTATGCACAAGGGCTAGCGCACGCTAACCTGGACTGAGTATAAATTGGACAGTTTAGTCAGAGTTCGTCATTTTTCATCTCATTTCATTCCTTCGGTAGTTTTGGGCGATTTCGAGCGATTCGGAGAGGATTCTTCGAGGTGTAATCATCAATCATCATCTTCAAGCTCATCTTTCGGATTGATCATCATTTCATCATCTTCATCACATCGAATCAAAGGTATTAATTTCTTGGATCTAGAATTTCGGATTTTTGGGTTTTTCCTTCCGATTTCTTCGTGTAAGCTCGGATTATCATTGGAATATGTTAGTTATGGATTATCTAACTTGTATAAACATATTCCTACGGATTTAATGGTTATTTTCGGAATTATTTCAAGAAACCTTGGGGTCGACTTCGGTTAATTGGGGATTTTCCGATTGATGTTGTTGTAATCATGAGTTATGGATTCCTAATGGATTATTGATATCCTTGAAAGTGTTTTGATGGTTTGAAATACTCATCTTGGAGTTGGTTTCGATTCATTCGAACTCGGATATCGTTGTGTCGACGTTGGAGTCGATTATGATCGTTTTTGATTTGCGTAATGATTGGTTGTTGGTAATTGTTGTTATTCAAGGTTGTTCGAGCGACCGGTATATCGATTAGGACGTTGTTCGTGGAAGGACTTTGTCATCGGTATTGAGTAAGTTAACTCTTACTCGGTTAAAAGGATACTCATTCCTTTTGTTGTTGATTGCTCATAATCATAATTCATTCATCATAATATTAATCATTTTGAGACTTGTGGTTGTCGAATAATCATTTCATTCACGAGGAACGACGGTTCCAAATCATTTCATTGGGTTATCAATCAAGTCACTATTACTTTCATATCGGTGAGTCATCTTGGTTTTGTTTAATTATTATTCATTGGTATTCATCATGGTCATTCTCGTTCATGTGACCTTCCGGGTTCATATTGCGTGGCCGGGTGTGGGCATGTGGAATTTTTAGTCGGGCACACGATGGTCATGTATTGGGTTCACCGATACATTGGACTGTGCACACAGTAACGCTTACCTCCGTGAGACTAATTAGGTACAAGGACGGATGTGTCCGGACATTCGTCTTGTACACTTGCACAGAACATTACGGGCGTACTATGGTACTCCTCTTCAGCGTAATTCATAATTAAGAATATTTCATAACTTCAGTTAATTCATGATTGTGTAATTTCAACTCTTGAGGATTGTTGTTCTGTGTAACTGACCCCGTTGGGGGATTTTGTTTTCAGGTCACGGCAAGGCAAAGGCACGGGAAGAGCATGTTGTGGCGGCGAGTCCCAGTGATACTAGTAGGGGGCCCCAGTCTGTTCAGTCATTTACTCAGTCATTTGTGTTTCCTTTATTTATTCCGCTGCAGACATTCCGTTTGAATGCTCATTTCATTCAGTGTTGTGTATTTTATCGTCACATAAAATACACATGTATTCTATTTTATCCTGGGTGTGTTGTATAAAACTCCTCATCGGAGTAATTGATGTTGTAATGTGGTTCGGTACTACATTTACCTGTGTAATTCATTCATTTTCATTCGCCTGGTGGGTCCCAGTCGGGGGTCCACGGCACTGTAATATCCGCCTAGTTTGGGGTGTTACAATGTATACTAAAGAACTTGTACGAACATCATTACTTTTCGAGTGAAAATGTGGCAACAACTCAACATCAAGAACAATGTTGACGTTAATCGTGTTATGTCATCCAAAGAACCGGATGCATATCAAATGCCCACCAGTTAGTATTGCAAAGCCTGCTCTTTAGCCAAAGTAGGAGCGAGAACTTCCTATGCTAAAGAAACAAAAGCAAACATTCCATTCTTACGCTGAATATAAGGAGATATTTGTGGATCCATCCACCTAATATGCGGACCATTTATGTATTGATGGTTTTGATGGATTCTCCGACATGTTGGTCACATGTCGCTCTCCTGTCCACTAAAACTGCTGCAGAACTTCCAAGATAACTTATAAGACTCACCTCCATTATAACATCTAAAGGACTTGATGATTAGAGAGTTCACATCAAAAAGTACTTGATGTTTATTGCATGATAGAGATTAATGAATAATATCTCGTCCCATGTGCATATGCAAAGGTCTCACATAAACCACCGTCGAAAGAATATGTATGGTGATTATGTAATTGGTTATGCGCACCAATTAGCATATATTTGCTTGGTATTATGCAATATTGCACGCAACTTTACTTAAATCGTTCATTCTTAGACCTTTTTGCTAACCAATTAGTTTATCCGTACCAGTTGGTAACTGGATACCCTGATTTTTATAATTTGGACCCAGACGGACTTGAGTGCCAATTGCGCATATTTGGTTACGCATTATATGTGCCTTCTTCACCCCACAACGCATCGGTCTTTAGAAACGATTAAGTATTCACGTTGGATAAGAATCTCCAGACATTTATCCGCTATTTGAAACCTTCACAGTGATCTCTTTACCGCACGATTTGCGGATTGTCACTTTAATGAGACAACCTTCCCGTCGTTAGGGGGAGGAGAGAAAATGTAATTTCTCGGGGAACGACAGGAATTGTCATGGTGTCTCCACTTTGTCTCATTATGATCCCCGAACTTCACAATGTTACCGTGAAGCATAAAGAACACTCGATCTTCAGGATGTAGCGGTTTCGATGCCTGATGCATTTACTGATATCGTTCAAGTGACAAGATCTCACATTACAGCTGCAAATGTGCCTGTAAGGTTAGAAGTCCCCTCCAAGAGGCACATCACCAATGAACCAGGTGATGCAACCGCACTTGGTGGAGGTGTGGTTGAGGCCATGGCTCCCTGCGAAGGAATGGGTGGAAGCCACATGGTTCGACTAAATACTCACCCAAGTAAGAGGTAGAGTATGGCACAAATCACATGTTAACCATCAATGAACTCGTTTCATGAGATCATGCTTGATTTTATTATGTCCATGAATCATGACGAGGGGGACGCCCCGAAGATATGATTCAGAAAATCAAGAATCTCGATGAAATTATGAGGGTGTGGCCTGATCAACCACCCACTTTGATGACATGTCATGAATCATAAAGTACGATGATGTCGAACCTCGCTCAGTTGGATGAAATCAACATAGAGCTGATTGGCCTATAAGAAAAACATTCGAGGTAGAACTAGATTCTCTGACAAAGAGTCAGGTATTTGGTGTGGGTAGTGCTAACCTACCCAAGTGTAAAGCCTATAATACATAAACGAACCTTTGTCGTAAAGCGTAGTGAGAATATAGAGTCCTAATGTACAAGGTTTCACGAAGTAATGCTTCTCACAACGCCCTGGAATTGATTCCGAGGAAATGTACTCCCACGTATCCGTTCCGCTATTTGATTAGCTTAGTAATTTCCGAGGGACTGGAAATGCAGCCAATAGATGTGGTTACTGCGTATCTCTCTGGGGATCTAGATACGGAGATATATACGGAAGTGCCCTATGGCATTTCACTACCCAAATCAAGTAACTCCAGACCACGAAGTGCGTATTCAGTTCGTTTGAAACGCTCACTTTACGGTTTGAAACAATCCGGAAGGATGTGGTATAACCGTCTAAGTGACTACTTGATTGGGAAGGGATAAAAGAACGATGAACAGTGTCCATGCGTCTTCACAAATAAGTTCCGGATTCACGATCATCGCAATGTACGCCGATGACGTGAACATAATCGGTCTTGATGAAATAAGAGAAACCACGGATACTTGAAAATTGAGTTTGAGATGAAAGATCTTGGGAAAACTCGGTTCTGTCGAGGCATTGACATAGACATCGAGTTTGTGGAATTCATTCAACCGGTCTTCCTATGTCCAAAAGTTTCTCAGGCACTTTAACATGGACAAGGTAAACCCGACTAGCACCCCATGATAGGTCGAACATTTGGATGCAAAGGAAAGATCCATTTCGTCTAAACGAAAGTGACGAAGAGCTTTGGGAGCTCAAATTCCCTACTTGAGTGCAATAGCGCATTATTGTACTTAGCTCAATGTACACGACTTGCTATCACTCCTCAGTTAATCCGCTGACTAGATTTAGTTCAGCATCGACGCAATATCAATGGAATGGTATCAAGAATATCTTCTGATACTTAAAAGAAACCATTGACTTGGGACTATTCTTTCCCTACAAGCAGGCAAAGGAAGCTGCTTACGAAAAGGCAAATGCTAAAGTAAATGCTGGTGCCGAAGCAACTACCACAAAGTATGTGTTGGTATGACTTGCTTATGTTTTGGAAATCGAGTAAGCAAACCCCTTTTGGCTACCTCATCGAATCATGACAAGATTCTTGCTTTGCATGAATCAGTCCGTGAGTGTACATGATTAAGAACTATCATTCTACACGTGTGAGGAACTAGCGGTTAAGTACTGCCACTGATGAGCATACTTACATTTATGAACATGATGTAACTTGTAAATCCCCTTGATTGATGGAATGATCATAACGGGAAATATGTGAGATATAACGTAACATACTCACATAGGTTGCACTCTTTTCCTTAGACCAAGATTTATTTTTCCCACTGGGTTTTGTTACTTGGCAAGGTTTTTAACGAGGCAACAATATATGAATGTAAGCATTAGGAGGAGCTATAGAGTTTTCCAACTCTCGAGATCGATGTAAAGATCACAAGGAAATGGTGATTTATAAAAAAACTTAATCACATGTGTTGTACTCTTTTCTTTGACCAAGGTTCATTTTCTCCCATTGTGTTTTGTTACTTGGCGAAGTTTTTAATGAGGCAACAACTACTTGATTGATGTACAAATCAGGGGGAGATGTAGACTTGAGGGGGAGTCTTACATCCACACCGTACGTTATACTCTTTTCCTTCCAATGATCATTTTTCCCACAGGGTTTTTATCACTTGGAAAGGTTTTTAACGAGGTAACAAGATGTACGATTTTAGGGATCGATGGAATGGTCACCTTAGTAGCGCTATGATCAAATGTAACGATCATATGAAAGGATAGATTCAAAGGGCGAAGTCTAAACTCGATGTGTCTAGATGCTGTACTCTTTTCCCTACGATCAAGACATTTTTCCCACTAGGTTTTTGCTTGACGAGGTTTTAACGAGGCAACATGACATGCGCTTGTAGACTAGGCACAAGGGGGAGTGTTAAAGGAATAATACCTGTTGTGTGCCTAAGTCTGTTAGTTTATGGGCTTTCCTAGATAGGATTTGGCTGAGGCCTGTTTGTATGTACTTCACCCTATTTAAGGGATCTCATTGATGGAATAATACAACAATACTTTTGCCCTACTTTCTTATCTCAAGTTATTTTCCCTTCAACAATACTCATTTAAATATAAAATATTTTTTTGCCTTAAATTTAATAACAATTCTTTTTATACTTAAATTATTAGATCCGACTTTTAATCGAAGATTTTTGAGTCTTCTATTCGAGTAACACATTCAAATCACCTATTCGATACACACAAAAGATGCCCGAGTCACATATTCGAGTCATCTAAATTGAATTCGGGTCACCTATTCGAGTCACCTAAATTAAATTTGAGTCACCTAATATACATTCGAGTCAACTGAATTACATCTGAGTCACCTAAAATGTATTCCAGTTACCTAATTACATTCGAGTCACTTATTCGAGTCATCTAATTACATCCGAGTCACTAGTCGAATTCAAGTGACTCAGATGTAATTAGGTGATTCGAATGTCTCCGAGTAAAGGTCAAACCTGCAAATTTGGCTATGAAAAGAATTATTAAATTTAAAACAAAAAAGAATAATATTATATTTAAATTGATACATAATATACCCCTGCCAAGCACTGTCCGGGCGAGAGGGAGTATGTTACAATGATCATAAGGTCAGAGATGGCAGTTTTCACCCGACCCGCACTGTTTCGCCCCACCGCATGACATATGAGTTGTCCCGTTCTACGATCCACGGCGGGACGGGTCTGTATATCACTTCCGCCTCGTGGATATCCACCCCACCCAATTTTTTAATATTTTTTAAATATATTTAGTATTATACTATACTATTTATTTATATATTTCTTTATACAAATATATCTTATATATTTTTGTCAATATTGACAAATTTTATAAATAATATATATTATAAAAATAAAATACTAAATAAAAATCCATAAAAATATTTATTTTATTAAGCCCATGGGATGCTCGGATCTGAGTTTTCAAATACCCACCCGGACTCATTCCTTTTCATCCCTACATAAGGTCAAAATAGAGATTTCGTATCCAATATTGTGCTTTTTGGACATCCTTATATTCCATTCCCATCAATTACCAGTAGATAATAACAAAGAAGCAGCAGCAACTATTGAATCTTGACCGTCTATTCCGACAATAACACTCCGCTTAGTACAATATAGTTACCCAGGCCTCCGACCCGCCCCCCTCGCTCTCTTTTTCTTCCTATTTTCAAGCATTAGTATATGGCTTTATGTAGGGTTCTTTCCCACTTTTCCCACCGTAGTAGTATACTTTCTTGTGGGTCTTTGAGGTTTTGAACAAAAAAGAGTGCTTTTTTCCAAGATTTCTTAAGATTTAACCTTTGTACTTGAAATTAAAAAACTCCCAGAAAACAAAAATAAAGTTGTAGAGAGAGAGAGAGAGAGAGAATGGATTTAGTGTTTCTTGCTGTTTTCTTAATGGTGGTATCTGCTTCTTCCGCAGATGAAGGTGTGTGCTTCTTTTTTTTCTGTACATTTAGCTGTTTACTAGTCTGTATTTGCTTTCTTGTCCCCTGGTTTTATATTCAAGCAACTCTCTCTCTCTCTCTCTCTCTCTCTCTCTCTTTGTTACTTAGCCCAAGTATTACTTCAAACTATGTGTTCTTCATCTGCGAAGTCATGATTTTTGCGCTGTAATAAGGATTGTTCATTTTTTTTTTAGAAAAAGAATATAAATTCGGTGCTTCCTAAAGTTTCCAAGTAAGTTTATGCCTGAATTAATGTGTATTTTCCTTCACTGGAATCCTTCAATTCTGCCTCTAACCATGTTGGACTGCTGCTGTATTACTAACCAACTCATATGGTTGTTACTTTTGGACATTCTATGAAGTACATTGCACCAGACAGTACTACCATAATGAGGGGAAACAGACAGGGCATCCGACCGATGTTTGTTACATGTAGTAATCAATATGGAGTACTATAATGAGGGGAACATATAGTTTTGAAATATGACCTGTGGTAATCTTCATGTTGAAACATATATGAATCCAAAGTGGCACTTGTATACCGTTTATATAAATCTCTGACATTTTTCGTGTAATTATCTTATTATTGGAGATTGTTTTATCAATGTCGATTCTTGACTGTCAGGCGGTATTATGAAGAAATGAGTGAAAAAAATTTTATGTTGGCCCCGAGTTTTCTTTCCAATATTGTGAGTTATATTAGAGGGTTGTGGCTATTGTTTCTTGGTCTATTTAAATTGCTTTAATCAATCAAGTTTCGTATTAGATTAATCTCCGGTGAGTTGTTATTTGCTCGACGGCTGTCTTGACTTTTAATGTGATTGGTCGATATTCATGATTTGCCATTAAAAATCTTTTTACAAAAATCTCATCCGAGTTTCACGTCTCCTCAGCTTTCATCGGCGTAAACATCGGGACGTCACTCTCCGACATGCCGGACCCGACCCAAGTCGTCGCCCTCCTCAAATCCCAGAAAATCAATCACGTCCGACTATTCGACGCCGATCAAGCCATGCTGCTCGCTCTAGCCCACACCTCAATACAAGTCACGGTCTCCGTCCCCAACGACCAGCTGCTAGCCATCGGCCAATCGAAAGCCACCGCCTCCAATTGGGTCTCCCGCAACATCTTACCGTATTTCCCCGCCACCAGCATCACCGCCGTAGCCGTTGGCTCCGAAGTCCTCACCGCCCTCCCCAACGCGGGTCCCGTCCTTGTCCCCGCCATGAACTTCATCCACACCGCCCTCGTCGCCTTGAGTCTCGACTCCCGCATCAAGGTCTCCACTCCCCACCCATCCTCCATAATCCTAGACTCCTTTCCGCCCTCCCAAGCTTTCTTCAACCGCACGTGGGACCCCGTCATGGTCCCGCTGCTCAAATTCCTGCAGTCGACAGGGTCTTTCTTTATGCTGAACGTCTATCCGTATTATGATTATGTGCTGGCCGACGGTGCCATCCCATTGGATTACGCTTTATTCCGTCCGTTGATTCCGGCTAAGGAGGCTGTGGATCCTAACACCCTCCTCCATTATACTAATGTCTTTGATGCCGTTGTTGATGCCGCCTATTTCGCGATGTCGGTTTTGAATTTTACGAATATACCCCTAACAGTGACGGAGTCGGGTTGGCCTTCGAAGGGCGACCCGTCCGAGCCGGCCGCGACTTTGTACAACGCCAACACTTACAACAGCAATCTTATCCGACACGTTCTCAACAATACGGGGACTCCGAAACATCCCGGGATTGCGGTCAGTACGTATATCTACGAGCTTTATAACGAGGACCTTAGGTCGCTGCCGAGTTCGGAGAGGAATTGGGGCCTCTTCGATGGGAACGGGATGCGGGTTTATACACTAAACCTGACTGGTGCGGGAACTGTGTTAGCGAATGGCACGGCGAGTCAGACTTATTGCATTGCGAAGAACGATGCCAACAAAGAAAGGTTACAGGCGGCGTTGGATTGGGCATGCGGAGCAGGGAAAGTGAATTGTTCTGTTTTAGAACAGGGGGGGCCGTGCTATCAACCGAATAATGTGGTTGCTCATGCTTCGTATGCTTTCGATGCGTATTATCAGCGCGTGGGTAAGGGTAGTGGAACGTGTGACTTCAAGGGGGTAGCCACCGTCACGAGAACAGATCCAAGTATGTTAGCAAGAATATCTTTCGAAAGCGTAATTTTAGCATTTATACAAAAATTATCTTACGAGATGTGTTTTTTCCTGTTGCAGGTTATAATTCTTGCAATTTTCCTGGACGGTAAGAATCAACTCATCTGTTAGTACCATTAACCAAAATGCGATATGATCATATGGATTACTTATTAACGTTTGTTTTTAGACGTCTATGTTCCCAATTACGGAACGTAAGAAGGATTAACGTTGGGCTTTTCCTAATAATTGTCTCTTTTTTTTTTGCATGTAGTGGTGGAATAAATGACACCTTTCCAAATAGCACGGCACTTGCTCCATCCATTAATTCTACCGTATCCGGTTGCCGTTCCAGATTTTTCTACAGTGAAGACTTCTTTATGCATTCCCTACTTCTTTGTGTTGTACTCTTGACTGCTGTATATTTATAGTGATAGTCAAAGCTCTTCTCATGCAATTGATGCCGCGGAAGCGTTATAAATTTCATTGCGCGCCCAATTTGTTTGTCGTATACGAGAGTAAGGAGTGATTGTGAACACGATTCATTATTTGTATCATATATAACTAATTTGAAGATTTCGGTTGGGTGATATAATTACCCCCCATTTAGTGCAAGGGGGGGTTCCCTTCCAACATAGTGTGATTCAGTGTAAATTGCATAAATTACCCTTGAGGTTTAGTTTGATTACGAAAGAATTCAATTAGTTATCTGACCCGGGGGAATTCTTGGGCAGTCGAAAATGATACTTCAATGCACTTTGGATATACAGATCGATATAGCTATTGAATGAATGATGAGAGTTTCCAAGTGTTTGAGTGCAGGGAGTTTCTTGTACTCCGTGATATAGGGGATTTTGTCTCCCTTGACATGGTGTGGTTGATTGATTAGATTGTCTGAGTGTTTCGAGTTCTGCGTTATGGATGCCATGTACAATGATGTTGATTTCAAGCTTTTCAATTCGATTCAGTTCAGCTAAATTCACTATGGTTCAATAAATTTCAGTCCAAAAAAATAGAGCTAACCTTATTCCTCGTTTGATTATGCTCGGCTCTTTATCTTATTTAATTCTCACCAAAATTTGCGTGAGGCAATTTCAACTTTAATAATTACAAGGAAAAAATAAGTAAAAGACTTATTTTGTCTGCTGAGACATGATGCTAAATCAATCATAACATGTTTAGATACGAGTTGTTATATTATGAACCAGAGTTCATGAATCCAAGCAATACACAAAGTGGGGATGGATGGATTGATTGATTAGGATATTCGATGTCATTTATTAGTTCACCCTGTGTATATTGATCACTAATAGCTGCTTGCCTCACGACTCTCAGCGGCGTTTGGAAGGCAGCCAAGTGCTGGAAATTCCGCATATGTCCAAGGTTGGATGAAGCCATCAATGGGCCGGGCGAAATTAAATACAGATGGAGGTACAAACAGACGTCTTGAACGAAGCGTAGCTGGAGGTTAATGCCTGAGATGATAAAGGAGAATGGCTTTGTGGTTTCACCAAACAAACGTCTTCACCACTGTGATGCCGTTACAGCAGATGCAGAGAGCATAAAAGCAGGCCTTTAAATTGCTTGGGAACGTAGGATTCCAAAACTGGTTAGCGGAAATGGATTCAGCCCCAAGTTCTTCAGCTCCGAACATGATCAAGTTGCTACTATGGATATAAATACAGCTCCAGAACATCACCAGCGAATGCAAGGATCTGCTCGACAATCCTTGGGAGATAAGACGACTTCTTGTTATTAGCAGAAACCGTAACGCATGTGCCGACAAGTTAGCCAAGTTGGGATATGAAGATGGTGAACCGTTCCTACTCTGGAAATCTCTCCACCCACAGCAGCACATGGTTCCTTAACCATAGGATACCTTGAATTAGTTTTGAATGTTCTCTTGCACCAATTATGTGCCCAGAATGTAGATTTATGATTACCTCGTTTTCAAATTATCAAATTAACCTTATTTTCTAAACACAATTCGAATATATAAAGTCACACGCAAAATAGTAAAGATACTATTCTTGTGAAAGTGGCATTTAATATTATTTATTTTATGTGAATAACTATTATGCTCCTGATGTAATTGTGTAATTACGAGTGTATCGTCTACACTTTTCTTATAAATAGGACAATCGGTTATGAATGAAAAATATACCTGAGAATTTTTTTCTCCATTCTCTATTTATTCTATATGCAGTTTTATAACACGTTATCAACATGATTCTAACCATTTGAGTAATTTGATGAAAGTATGTTCTACATTTGTATTATATAGATGAATCTCTCTATCAAAAATTAAATTATTACGAACCATTTGATAGATTTGAGAGAAGAAATATTTGGGCTTGGAGAAAATGGAGTCGTATTGAATGAGAATTGAATTACTTACAAGACTACAAAATATATATATATATATATATATATATATATATATATATATATAGGCGCGTTACATGCGTCTAATATTAGATGCGATCTTTCTGATAATACTAATTTATGCATGAGATTTGTACTAATTATGCATGAAATATATGCATTTCGTGCATCAAAATTTCAATGCATTAATTCTCACAAATATTTGATGCATATAATCTAATATTTTAATGCATCGATATTTTGATGCATATATTGCATATTTTAATGCATTGAAATTTTGATGCACGAAATGGATATATTTAAATGCGTAATTAATCTGCATTGCATAAATTAGTCTTGTAAAAGTAAAATCTGCGTAATATTGATCTTGCGTAACGCGCCACTATATATATATATACCAAACTTATAAAACCCTAATAGCTACTAGAGAAGACTATACTGCCCTTAATATTACAATATACCATTTTAATTTAACACCCCCGCTCAAACTCATGAAGATGATGCGAGAATCATCGAGAGTTTGCTAAAAAAAAAAGAAACGATGACGATCGATAGTATGTGCCTTTATAAAGAAATCTGCGAGCTGATTTGAAGAGCAGATGAAAGGCGAGGACATTGTCCCATGTTCATAGTGATCTCCAGTTATATGACAATCGATCATAATGTGTTTTGTACGCTCATGAAACACAGAATTATGTGCAATCCGAATAGCACTTTTATTAGCACAATTTAAAAGAGTTGGACTAGAATAATGTACCCCCATATCAGCTAACAACCAACGCAACCAAATAATCTCACAAGTGGTGGAAGCCATAACACAATATTCTCCCTCAGTGGAAAATCGTGACACAACATCTTGTTTCTTGCTTTTCCAAGAGATAAGGGAGTCGCCAAGAATATACAAAAACCGGTAGTAGATTTACGATCAGTCGAGTCACCAGCCCAATCTGCATCTGAGTAGGCAGTAAGATATATAGAGGAAGTCCAAGAAAATAACAAAATAAAGGGTTTCCTCTAAGGTAGCGAAGAATATGAACAACAGGAGCCTAATGTACAAAAGTAGGAGAGATAACAAACTCACTAACAATGTGAACAACATAAGTAAAGTCCGGACAAGTAATTGTAAGATAAACTAAAATTCCAACAATAGTACGATACAGAGAAGGATCAGATAAAGGAGTATCGTCCGTAGGAGCATATCGAGCATTAATCTCAAGGGGAGAATCAGCAATTCAAGTGTCTGTTAGACGAGCTTGCTCCAAAATATCAGTTGTGTATTTTGATTGACAAAGAAGATATCCTTTTTGGGGAAGAGGCTACCTCAATACCCAAAAAATATCTCAAGGAACCCAAATCTTTCATCTCAGATTTTCGGGCAAGGCATTTTTCTGCACTGCAATACCATCAAGATAATCACCTGTAATTATCATATCATCAACATATAACAAAAGTAATATATGACCTGCAGATTAAGACCTGACAAAAAATGCAGGATCATGATAACTAGATGAAAAAACAGGACAATGGACCACTCTCGGAAACTTGTCAAACCAAGCGTGAGGTACTTGCTTAAGCCCGTACAAAGCCATTTTAAGTTTGCAAACATGTACTGTACTATGAGGAACACCCAATGGAGATGTCATGCAAACCTCCTCTTTAAGATCCCTATTCAAAAATGTTGGGTGCGGGGTCAGATATTTGCGCCGTTTGCGGAAGCGTAAATAAAATTGCGGAAAATAAATGACGCAAGGATTTATAGAGGTTCGGCTATAAACGAGCCTACGTCCTCTCTCGGTATGTTTTTCAATAGGCTAAAGAAAAACCTCTTCTCCTCTCTTCTATCGGTCGAGGTATAACCGTTACAATCACGTCTTCTATTGGTCCGTGATAAACCACTTGTACTTGTCTTTGTGTCGGTCCAAGTTAAACCGTTTTCCTTTTAGTAGACAAGGAATCAACCTCTCTAGCTTTCTATGGGTACTAGATAAACCTCACGAAGATAGCGATTGCGATTCTAACAATGCCAGATCCTTGATCCTAATAACACCGAATCCAATCGTATCTTTTCTTTTACCGCTCGTGTATGATTTTGTGTATAACACTCAATCACTCAATGTAAGCTCAATATTACAACAACAATATAATGAATATCAATCTCTGATCAAGGTATATAATACTTGAAGTTGTTGTACTTGATCAATACCATAAGCATGGTATTTATAGCCTTCATGAACAAACTAGCCGTTAGCTTCCTGTGCACTGATTACGTATGCTATAGCTCTTACATTACATACGTAAGTCCCTTTACATACGTTAACCCTGCCTAGTTACGTACGTTAGCATCTTCACAAAATAGATCAGGGAGTTTCATCATTTTTGAATACGTACGTTAACATTTCATTGGTTACGTACGTTAAGCCTTACGTCACTGCTGACGTCATATGTCCGTTGCATGCTTTTCTGACTTTGACTCCTCCAACGTTCATCTGGTTTGAACTCGTTTACGTACGCTATATAACTTTCATTACGTACCTAAAGTTCCATATATTACGTACGTTAGTGATCCCATGTTACGTACGTTAGCTTTGTCTTTCCAGCTTTTTGCACTTCGTTTTTCTTTCGATGCTTGGCTTCGTCTCTTCGTTGTTTTGTTTTGTTTATCGCCATTAATCATCAAAACACTTTATGTATGGAACAAAATGTTCCAACAATCTCCCCCTTTTTGATGATTACAAAACAACACTTCGTCAATGGGATTTACCTGCAAAAATACAAATATATGTATGTGTACAGACCAAAGTTTTCGACTTTGTCCGTTTCGTTAGTTTCTTCTCCCATTTCTTTTTCGACTCCTTCTTTCTCCTTTCCTTTAACTTTTCGAATTTTTCATCGTCTTTTCGACGTCTCCTCATTTTTCTTCAACTTCATTTTTGACTTTTCCTTTGTTTTGTTCAACTCCTTCGTTTTTCCAATTTTTTTTTGTATGCTATCGATTTTCTTCGATTTTTCTCCCCCTATCACGGTTAATCACATTTTCGACTTATTTCTCCATTCTCCTATCTCTTCCCCTTTTTGTATTCATCAAAAAAATGCAATAAAGTACCAATAAAATAAATTCAATAAATAATGAAATATGCAAAATAAATACAAGGGTATTAACTCCCCCTGAAAATATTATCCGTTTAAAAAAAATTACTCCTCCTGAGTAAAATACCAAAAATCAATGTTTGAGGATCTAACCTATAGTTGGTTTTTGTTTAGAAACGTAGACGATATTTGAAACGATTGTTCCTTTAGGAACCCAAATTTTCTTAATTTTTATCGTCCGTCTCGGGCTTTTGCAACTTGAAATATGATGCCCGATTTTTAAACACTTTTCGCAATGGGGTATCTTGAAATTAACGGATTCGTTTTTCAAACGAGATTTGAATCCTAACCCCTCTTTATTCAAAGTAAATTTTTGAACACCAAGCATTTGTTCAAATTTCTCGTTTCTGCACGAGAATTTCTTTGTCAAAGATTTAAGCTCGGTTTGTATTTTAGCGAGATCATCCTTCAAAATATTTTCATTTTCAATACACTTTGAATGATCGATAACAAATTTTCCCTTCCCGATAATTTTGGAATTTTCAATTTCCAAAGATTTATTTTAGACTTAAGGGATTTGATTTCCGATAATGCATTTTGAAAATCCGTATGAAGTAATTCAAATGCATCAAAAAGTTCATCACGGGAGGATGTACTTACTTGGCTTTCGACGTCGCTGTCGTCGAACGAACTCCGGGCCATGAGAGCGAGATTATTTTGATTGATGAAATCATCGTCTTCGTCTTCATCGCTCCATGTTGCCACGAGAACCTCCTTTTTGGGTTTAGCACGACAATGTTTAGCGAAGTGGCCTAGTTTTCCACATTGTCGACAAGAGTTGTCGAATTTCTTCGTTTCGCTCGAGATCTTCTTCCTCCGGTTTAATAAGGTTTGGAATTTATTAATATTTTTGGCATAATATGCCGCTTCTTCGTCGCTTTCCTCCACCGAGGTTTCTTCTTTCTTCCTCGATATCTTAGCCTTCATGGCTAACGATCGTTCCTTCGGCTTCGGCTTGACACTTCGTGATTTTAATACAATCTCATAATTGATTAGTGAACCAACAAGGGCACTAAAATCGAGCGCGTTGAGATCTTTAGATTCCATAATCGCGGTCACGGTGCCGTCCCATTCGCTAGGTAGTGATCGTAAAATTTTCTTAACTTTTTCACTACTAAATAATGGTTTTCCGAATGACGCAAGTCCATTTGTGATGACCGAGAATCGGTCAAGCATATTGGTGATGGACTCGTCACCTTTCATCATGAATAACTCGTAGTCATGGAGAAGCATATTGATTTTCGTCTCCTTGACTTGAGTCGTCCCTTCGTGTGTGATTTCTAGAATTTTCCATATTTCTTTCGCACTCTCACACGATGAGATTCGATTGACCTCTTCCGGGTTTAAGGCACAAAATAAGAGTTGAGTAGCCTTACAATTTAGATGGTCATTTTTCCAATCGACATCGTCGTATTCTTCGAAATATTTGAGCGTACCGTCGGATTTGATAGGAACTTTCGGGCCAAGACACATAATCTTCCAAATCTCTATATCGTAGGCACGAATAAAGATTGACATCTTTTTCTTCCATGTCAAATAATTTGAGCCATCGAAGAATGGTGGTTGGTTGAGAGCAAGGCCTTCGACTGGAGAGAATTGAAACGCCATTTTTGGATCTTTTTCTCCTTGGATGTTAAGCCATGTATTAGAGTACTGCTCCGATACCAATTGTTGGGTGCTGGGTCAGATGTTTGCGCCGTTTGCGGAAGCGTAAATAAAATTGCGGAAAATAAATGACGCAAGGATTTATAGAGGTTCGGCTATAAACGAGCCTACGTCCTCTCTCGGTATCTTTTTCAATAGGCTAAAGAAAAACCTCTTCTCCTCTCTTCTATCGGTCGAGGTATAACCGTTATAATCACGTCTTCTATTGATCCGTGATAAACCACTTGTACTTGTCTTTGTGTCGGTCCAAGTTAAACCGTTTTCCTTTTAGTAGGACAAGGAATCAACCTCTCTAGATTTCTATGGGTACTAGATAAACCTCACGAAGATAGCGATTGCGATTCTAACAATGCCGGATCCTTGATCCTAATAACACCGAATCCAATTGTATCTTTTCTTTTACCACACGTGTATGATTTTGTATATAACACTCAATCACTCAATGTAAGCTCAATATTACAACAATAATATAATGAATATCAATCTCTGATCAAGGTATATAATGCTTGAAGTTGTTGTACTTGATCAATACCATCAAGTACCAGTTGCTTCGCTGGTAGGCCCACTTAGGTTAGGCTTCAAGACCAACAGCGCTATTCGTCGGGCCATATCGGGCCTTCCCTGCTGTATGATGAATGGGCCCTTTTCAATGAAGAATCTTCTCTTGCGCGGTGAAAAGAAGATATATGACTGAGAGTCACGGGATTTTGAAAGCGCCGCATCTAGCTCAGCAGCTTCTTCAAAGAGCTAGCGACGACTGCTAAAGGTTTAAGGAAATTCACAAACCTGTCTTCGATACCACGCTCTTCAAGACCTTCGCCTAGGGTGTTGTGTTGGCGCCCTTTCTTCAACAAGAGGAAGTGAAGCCGAACTTCGAATCCATTAGAAAGCCTTGGTATTTATAGCCTTCATGAACAAACTAGCCGTTAGCTTCCTGTGCACTGATTACGTATGCTATAGCTCTTACATTATGTACGTAAGTCCCTTTACGTACGTTAACCCTGCCTGGTTACGTACGTTAGCATCTTCACAAAATAGATCAGGGAGTTTCATCATTTTTGAATACGTACGTTAACATTTCATTGGTTACGTACGTTAAGCCTTACGTCACTGCTGACGTCATATGTCCGTTGCATGCTTTTCTGACTTTGACTCCTCCAACGTTCATCTGGTTTGAACTCGTTTACGTATGCTATATAACTTTCATTACGTACGTAAAGTTCCATATATTACGTACGTTAGTGCCCATTTTACGTACGTTAGCTTTGTCTTTCCAGCTTTTTGCACTTCGTTTTTCCTTCGATGCTTGGCTTCGTCTCTTCGTTGTTTTGTTTTGTTTATCGCCATTAATCATCAAAACACTTTATGTATGGAACAAAATGTTCCAACAAAAAAGGCATTCTTAACAGCCATTTGCGAAATATGCCACTGGCGAACTTAGGCAACAATTAAAAAAACTCGAACAAATGTCATTTTGGCAATCGAGGCGAATGGTTCTTCGTAATCCATACCATATTGCTGAGAGAATCCTCTCGCAACTAAACGTGCCTTATACTATTCAACAAAACCATCTGACTTAGTCTTAATTTTGTATACCCAATGAGAACTAATTGGTTTCTTTCTAGACGATAGCGCTACAAAATCCCAAGTGTGATTTATAGCTAAAGCAGAAAGCTCCTCAGTCATAGCCTGTTGCCAAAAGAGGATCACGATATGCCTCAAGATAAGAAGTAGGATTAGAAAAATGGTGAACAGGTGATAAGAAAGCAATGTAAGATTGAGAATAACATTAATAAGCAAATTCAGGTAACTGAGTGGACTTACGGACATGATTGGATGGAGGGCGACGAGGAGGATCTGCAATTACTGGAGGTTCTTTATTGGGTAACCGTGTAGGGGGGCATCATCAAGACCATCATTTCCTTGATTTATAATAGCACTAGAAGATGATTCTATATTATTTGTATCGATGCTAAATGGATCAATGTGAATGAGGTCTGATTGAGTATGAGAGACGAAAGGTATGGAAAAGAAAGGGATATGCTCAATGAAGACAACATGACGTGCAACATACAATTTCCCGTGAGGATTGATCGTTGATTAAAACAATATGTTGCAGTCGAGTTCGAGGATGTTCGTAAATTACTATGGTCAGGTCCAAGGATCTTGTAGATGAAGGCAAGGAAATTGGTAATGGATTTATTATCATCGTAACGGTATCGAGGCAAGTTATTACTTATTCAGCTTATAATATTTAATGAATGGTTTCAGTTTCATTCGTTTATAATTCATGTAGTAATGAATATAATTGTGAACTCTGGAGATCTGGGCTTGTACGTTGTTTTCTGATTTGGAGAATTAAATCATAATGTATATGATTTACATTTGTTATTGGTATACTTGGATATCGAGGATACCTTATGGTAAGGATGACGATATGAGTTATCTATAGTCTATGGTACTTTTGGATCGTCGAACATTGAGGATAATCATTGGTGATGGTTTTGACATCGAGATTGGTCTCTGATGAGCCCGAACTAATCGGTCACCAAGAACCGAGTTGATCTCAGAAGTTTATCTGAAAAACTTCTCTCTCTAATATCTCTCTCTTTCTAAGAATGTCTCTTTTTTATATCTCGTTGCTTAACCTTGAGAAGAGAAGATTATCCCCTATTTATAGAAGGGAGAGCCGCCTTTCCTTGGAGACCTTTTCCTGGTTTTAGGGAAGATCCCAGATATTCAGGGATTTAGGCTGCGGCTTCCTATCCCTGGATATCCGGGATTGGGGGCTGCAGTTTATTAGCCCCTGGATTTTCGGGATTCTGTCAGGTGGGTCAAAATCTATCCTTTCGGGAGGTCAACCTTCATGAGCTCGGAAATTCCCGACCTCGGGGTAGGGTTATGTAGGTCGGTCTATCTTATGAGGGAACCCCTCAGGTCGAAACATTCCTCTCTGGGTAAAAAGGTCAGACTCCCTTTGTCTGGGCCTCGCCTTTTTACCCGAAGATCGGTATGTCGGGTCATATTTGAGCTTTTTTAGATCGGATTTTTGGGAGGTCTACATTTGTCGTCCTATAAACCAGTCCCCCCTATTCTAGTCGAGCTGTAAGACTGAGTAGAGTAATATTTATTAAGTTGGTGACCTTGATGTGATAATCACCGCGGATCAGGTTTTCACGTAATGATGATTCTCCTCTAGATTCGTGTGTATTTATGACTGCGCCGTTTCTTTTCTCAAATATCGCCTCCCAACCATCGTACCCCTATGCTTAGGTCCAGGTGTCAACTTACTATGGGTCGGCTAGGGCGGTATTGGATTTGGGCCGTTCTTTCGAAAAGGTCATCGGGCCCTCCAGATCGTCCTTTACCCCTCTTGGTTTTCGCCCCTCTCTCCTATAAACGGGAGTCTTTTGCTTCCTTTCTCATTTCCGCGTTTCTATCTCCCTAAACTCTAGTGCGAGAATCGTCTGGCGACATTATTGATCACAGCTATCTGCTTTCAGCGACGCCCCTTTGTTGTTACCCAAAATATTATCCGGAGATAGTATTGCTGGAATGATCGAGTATCAAACAAATGCGAGAACACTTCCGTGAGAAAATAAATAACACAAAATTTGCTGGGGTTGTTAGTCCCGGGCTTGAATGCTCTCGCGAGATGTTATTGATAAATATACTATTGAGTACAAATATTAATGTTAGAATCTATTACAATGAGTGTAAAGACTTCTAGTTATCTAAGCTGTAGAGCGTGTAGATTGCCGGAAGAACGAGATAGGGAGATCTGTGAGTTCTTGCTTTTGATGTTCTGTGAGTGTATATGAATCACTATGAATGTGTAAGTGATTGCCAGATGAGTTCTTATTGTCTCTGTATTCAAGATGATGTGATTCTGTTTTTACTGCCGTGTTATGAGCCTCCTATTTATAGGAGACAAGGTTGTTGGGACCTCTCCGGCGATCGCGGGCAACCGCCGTTTTTTTATATCATAATAAGATGGCCGATCGCCCCGTCACGTGTTTGTTCCCTTAAATGCAGAGTGCTTCTTGGTGGCGGTATGCGAGCCAATGGGAAGCCTGCACGCGTCCTGAGTTGTTGTCCGGGGAGGTCCCACTTTACACCTTTCGGCGGGCCTGTCGGTAGGTGAGGTAGGTGACAGGCTGGGGTCAAAGGTCTTATCTGTCGGTGCCTTTTGCAGATCTGTATGTGGGTCACCGTCCAAGATTCGGTCTTCGACGACTTTGACGGATGCTGGATATATACGTGGCACGAGATGATCGTCTCTGGTTGGACATAAAAGACGATCGCCAGATACCAAAATACGATCGCCAGATACCAAAAGACGATCGCCGTGGGTGCCGATCTCCGGGTGTTCGTCCAGAATATGTCTTCTATGGTTGGCTCTCAGATCACTATGCCGATCGCCATCGAGGCGTATTAATTGTCGGACAACAATTGCCCCCCAGCTCGCTTCGATGTTGAAAACACGGGGTGAGGTGGCACTGTTGGCGATCGCCACTGTTTAGACGATCAGACGATCTAATTTCAAATTTGGACGATCTCCTTTTGCGCTGGAAGCAGCGGGAAACAAAGGCGGGCTCTCGAAACGTTGTAAGGACACGCGTCGCGCGACTGTTGGACGGTTTGTCAGACTTGTCGCCTGGCGTGCCCTCTAAAAGACGCGCACGCGGGATTCGAGGGGCTGCATTTAATGTGTCCCCCCCGACGGTTGCACTCCAACCCTCAGGATTTTGCCTATTTGCAAAGAGATCCCTGCTCCTGTCTATAAAAGGGGCTATGGCTTCTTCATTTCTACTCTTAACGCTTCCTCGTTTTCTAGCCGAGATTCTGCAAAATTTTTCCGATGAACCTTGTGCCGACCGTCCTTCCTTTTAGGTAAGAACATAAATCTTCTTTCTCCCCCTTACTTTTCATAACATGTCTGGGGGATCTAAGACCTTCGAGACCGGAAGTACCTCCGCCGCCGCGGCTTCACCGAACCGGGAGGAAATTCCCATGGGACTCCACATGGAAACGGCCGTTGAGGCTATTCGTGCGGGGATTGCACCCGCAAAACTTGAGGAGCTCTTCAACGAGGCCGAAGTGGCGAGATCTGCGGCGACGGCGGAGCGAGGGGGTTCGCCGGTGGATGAAGATGAAGTGGTGCGGTTATCTTGGGAACGAGATAGCGTTTTCGGCCCTCCTTACATGGAATTTACTAAGCTTATGGAGGGGATTCCCGGGCCCTGTCCAGAATTCGATTTCGAAGTGTATTCCGCCGCTCATCCCTACGAACCTGTGAAGCGGACGGTGTTTCGGGCCGCCGACCCGTCTCAGTGGACTCTTGGTCAGATCCGGAGTTCGGCGACCCGGAAAGATTTGAGTCGCTGGAGGGCGAAATTCCATATTCCCTCCGACGTCTCGCTGCACGTGCCCTCGGAAAATGAATGTGCCGATCAACCTCCCGAGGGTCTGGTCGCCGTTAGTGAGATGATCATGGAGGCCGTCTTGCGATTCCCCTTACCGTTCGCCGTATCCTATCTATTGATCGCCTGGAATTTGGCGCCGCTCAAGCGACGCCGACGCACGGCTACGTATCATCATGCTTTGACACTTTTCGGCGGTCACCGGTTGTTCCGTCTCCTTTCTGCGATGGAAATGAACTATCTCTTCAAACTGGCTGCGCAGAAAGGGTCGATCGGCGGTAATCACATTCAAGGTCGAATGGGAAGAGTGGTCCTTGGTGTGCCGAACAAGACCCGGGGAGACCTGGCAAAATGGTGCTGGGTCGGCGGAGCGTGGAGGTCGGCGTCGAGTGATAGGCCGGAGGAAGAGTTGGAGGTTCCCACCAATTTTCGAGAGAGGAATCCGAGTAAGGGTTTTAACTCTCCCTTTGATCGGATATGTCTTGGACTGATCTAATTTTGTTTCCTTTTTGCAGGATCTCTTATTCCAGCGATCGTCGATCTCCCCTTTGATTTCTTGATCGTTTGGGAGCGAATTCGTGCCTTGCCGGATTCCTACATAGACGTTCGCTCACTCGGTCACGAACTTCATAGGTTGGGAGCTCGATTGTTTCGCTTCCCTCGTCATCTGAAAGTTCCAGGTATAGATCTCACTTCTTCCTTGCTTGACGATCATCTCCAAGAGATCGCAATGTCGAAGTAGATGTATAACTTGTCTGAATTCCTTCTTTGACAGAGATTCATTTTCCCCGCTTCGCCGAACCACCGCAAGAGATCGCCATGTCTAACCCTGGTCTCATCGGTCGTCTTCACCAGGGAAAGAAGACGGGTCGCATTGCTGTGATGATGTCTCGCCCCGTTCCTGTGGTGAGGCCTGCTGCGGTGCCGGTTGCCGAGCCAAAAATTCTGGAGGAGGAGCAACTCCAGCGCAACCTCAAGAGGCGGAGGCCGGAGGAGTCCCTGCCGATTAATGAGGCGAACGTGTCTATTTTGGAGCCGCCGGTTGCCGCGGCTCCTATTCCGCGGTTCCGATGGTGGAGGGATCTGGTTCCAGGCCCTCGGCGTTCGGCTCCAGGTCATCGGCCGGCTCCTTGAAAAAGGTGGCGATCGCCGAAGCTGAAACTTCTCGGGGCAAGCCCTATTTTGGCCGCGACCCCGAATTGGTCAACAGGTAAGACCGGATTGATCTTTCCGAGTTAGGTAATTTGAGTAAGGTATATTCTAACTCCTTTGTCTCTTTTGTTTGTGTTGCAGGGTCCGTCTTGCTGATCCGGACGTCTCGCCGATGGTGCTGGACTTCCTGGCGAGAAAGTCTCCGCAGAAGTCCCTCGACGTCCCTACTTACGTCCAGAAGGCCATCACTTCTCTGCCTAAAGCTTGGACGACCGATCTCGATGCGATCGCTCGTCGGCGGTCTGGAGATGCCATGCAGGCGACCATTGCCCTGGCTCTCCAGACGGCGACGATGGCTGTCCAAGCTGCCAAGGATTACGAGGGTCGATCCTCTAATGCTCGTCTCCATAAAGATCTCGAGACAGCCCGGAACCAAAATGTCGATTATGCCAGCCGGATCCAGGCTATGGAGAAGGATTACTTAGAGACGGCCAAACGAGCTAAGCAGGACATCGACTGGATGAAGCAGGAGCTGAGCCACTCCAAGGAAGTGGCCGATCGGTTCCGCGACCAGGAGAAGGAAGCTCGCCGGATGCATGTGGCCTTGTAGGAGGAGGCGACCGGGCTGAAGGCGGCGGTGGATCGGCTCAACAGCGAGCTGGAGAGGGCAAAGGGAGAGCTTGAGAAGGCTAAAGGAGAAATGGCCGCCAAGGTGATTGAGCTATCAGAAGCTGAGAAGACGACCACGGAGTTGGCTAAAGGCGATCGAGACCGATCCCTACCTCAATGTGGCACTTGTCGGCGAGTTCGCCTATTATGTGGCCTACGCCGACGTGGTCCGAGCCGCCAAGAAGGTAGGGATCGAAATCGGTCCCTTGAAGGAGAGCTTCAAGGCCTATGCGCTCGAGCACCCTTTGCATCCGGAGTTTTCCTTGCCGATCCTTGACCTCGTCGACTGGGGGATTGACTTGAGTTGGTATCCTTTTCTGGATAAGCTCATTTATCCTGATGCCGATGAGGGAGCGCGTGCCGATCCGCCACCTGGGGGCGAAGACCAGCCGGGGGGACCCTGAGAGATTTCTATGTCTTCCTTAGCTTGTAACTTTTTGCTTTTTCATTGTATTGCCTTCGGGCTTTGTAATGTACGAACTCCTTGATAATGAATAAAATACTCCTTTTTCGCACCTGTTTCTTTTTATGTAGGATCGCCTTTGAATGTTTGCATGCGAATTTTTTACAAATGTGTATGATTGCTTCCGATGTCTTGTTCATCCGACCGATTGTCTGAATGTTTGAAAGTATTGATATGTTCGGAAATTCTTACTTGTAAGTATTGTCGAACAAAACTGATCGTCCAGCGTGTGTTTGAACGAAGTCGATCGAGTACGGTTCCTTCTGTCCGATTCACATTTAGGATTAGCTCCCCTTCTCTGCCCCCTTGTTTTTGTTAATTTATTGTAAGTAAGGGAACAAAAATAAGGGGGCAGAGATGGTTTGGAAAGCCACTCGCGCCCCTTGATTGCGTTGAAGATGTGGGCCGGAGATAAGTTGAGGTTGTGGAGAAGGTGAACCTCTACATCCTCGAAGGCTTTGAACTCACCAGGCGGCTTTGCGACCGCCTTTCTGGACTTGGCGACCGCCTTCTTCTGGACATGGGATGGCGTCTTCCCTTCTCCGGATGGTCCCTCGCCTAAGCGGAGGGAGAGCATCCTCGGCCTGGCCAGAAAATCGGCGGCTCTGATGCGGAAGATCGAGTAGGTCGGGGGGATGTCCTTAGTGAGGTGCCTGAACATGGGTGAGTGGCCGCAGAATCCCCCCAGGACCGAGTAGAGAGCGAGCTCGTCGCTAATGGGCTCGCCGGTGAGGACTATCTCGTCTACCCGGTCAATGTAATCTTCGTCTGGCTCGTCCTTCCCCTGCCTGATTCTCATCATGCGGTGGGGGCCTTCTGGGCGAGCGACTTTGGCGGCGAAGTACGATGTGAAGTCGTTCGCCAGCTTCTCAAAGCAATTGATTGAGCGAGGTGGTAGTGAGATGTACCACCTGTGGGCGAGGTCGCCCAGAGTTAATGGGAACATTCGACACTTCGTCGCATTTGATGCTCCGCATCCTATCATGTAGATCCAGAATTTGCTCAAGTGGGTCTCCGGATCCGATCTCCCCTCATATAGAGGTGTTTGTGGGGGAGCGATCTTTGGTTGAATTGGGGCGAGGTCGATCTGGACTGCGAGTGGTTCACTTGGTCCAGCGATCGATCTCGTGGCGCCTGCCCCAGTTTCCAGGAGCGCCTTCATCTCGTCGAGCTGGCGCTGCATGGCAGCCATCGCCGTCGCCTGACTGCTCGCTGATTGGCTCCCGGAGCGCGAGCCAAGGCGATCGTGCACAGATCCCCTGGCCCCATGGTGGACGATGAGTTCTCTGCCAGCAGGCTCACTTCTTGGGCGAGCGGGGGCCCGCTGACCGGCTTGTCTTCTGGGAGTCGGATATGCCGAACTCCTGGTAAAGGATTCGGATACCGATGTCTCCCGGCTGGGGCCTGAGTGTCCGGGTCGCCATGAGGGATCGCTTCCCAGGTGGTTGAAGACGGAGTCATCCCGCCTGACGAGAGCTTTCTCATGCGGCTCGGGGCTTTCCGTTGATTTCTCAACATATATCCCCTTGAGCTTCTGCTTGCCTGCCCGACGGATGGCTGACAGAGTGATGGTGGGCGAGTCGCATGCCCTCCGTCGTTCCCTGAGGATGGCTATAGCCTCCTCAATCTGTTCCGCGGTCTGGAACTGATCGAGTGAGAGGCTAGGACCGTCCCTCGGGGGTGGGAGTGAGAGCCTTGCGTCGCCGTGGTCACCTTCCGCCGTCGGCTGGGATTCGGTCCGGGCCGGAATGAGGTTTCCGGTAGATTGTAGGGTGGCTCTCTTGGAGGTCGTTGCAGACGTCATTTTTCTGAAGGCTTTTCTTTTGAATAACAGTGAGTGTTTCTTCAAGTATATGTCCGGAGAACAGTGAGTGTTCTTCGAGACGGTAGGAATAAAAATGAAGGTTTAGATCCCCTTTCTCTAGCGCCAATTGTTGTTACCCAAAATATTATCCGGAGATAGTATTGCTGGAATGATCGAGTATCAAACAAATGCCAGAACACTTCCGTGAGAAAATAAATAACACAAGATTTGCCGGGGTTGTTAGTCCCGGGCTTGAATGCTCTCGCGAGATGTTATTAGTAAATATATTGTTGAGTACAAATATTAATGTTAGAATCTATTACAATGAGTGTAAAGACTTCTAGTTATCTAAGCTGTAGAGCGTGTAGATTGCCGGAAGAACCAGATAGGGAGATATGTGAGTTCTTGCTTTTGATGTTCTGTGAGTGTATATGAATCACTATGAATGTGTAAGTGATTGCCAGATGAGTTCTTATTCTCTCTGTATTCAAGATGATGTGATTCTATTTTTACTGCCCTGTTATGAGCCTCCTATTTATAGAAGACAAGGTTGCTGGGACCTCTCCGGCGATCGCGGGCGACCGCCGTTTTTTATATCATAATAAGATGGCCAATCGCCCCGTCACGTGGGGCTGTTCCCTTAAATCTGGGGCTGCTGTTGGTGGCCAGCTGTGCGAGCCAATGGGAAGCCTGCACGCGTCCTGAGTCGTTGTCCGGGGAGGACCCACTTTACACCTTTCGGCGGGCCTGTCGGTAGGTGAGGTAGGTGACAGGCTGGGGTCAAAAGTCTTATCTGTCGGCGCCTTTTGCGGATCTGCATCTGGGTCACCGTCCAAGATTCGGTCTTCGACGACTTTGACGGATGTTGGATATATACGTGGCACGAGACGATCGTTTATGGTTGGACATCAAAGACGATCGCCAGATACCAAAAGACGATCGACGTGGGTGCCGATCTCCGGGTGTTCGTCCAGAATGTGTCTTCTATGGTTGGCTCTCAGATCACTATGCCGATCGCCATCGAGGCGTATTAATTGCCGCACAACACCCTTCTCTCCTCCTCCGGAGAAACAAATTGCTGGGGTGGCTGAAAAGGAGCAACACCCGATAGGAGGTTGCTGCAGGCGACAGTGAACAAAACAAAGATCGATCTGGTCGTGACGAAAGACGACAGATGAAATTTCAAACCATGCAAAGATAATAGCTCTTCATGAAGAAAGTAAATAATACAGATGGTTACAATCAGTAACACAACATATCCGGAACATCAGGCTTACCAGTGAGTAGAGATCCCATGCTATTATACAAAGACAATTTCGCATGTGTTACTCAAATGAAAGAGGGTTACATCAAAAGTGAGAAGATTAAAAATATCCCCCAAAGTTCTTCTGATTCACATGTGAACTTAAAAGAAACAAAGAGATCGACATCCAGTGTATTCGATCTTGTGATTATGTGGCAGATCTTTTCATCACAAATGCACTCCCTACAATAGTTTTCAAGGAACATATACAAAATATTGGGAGGTGTCACCTCCGAGATCTTTAAAGAATAACTACTCATGCTGAGTTGAGGGGAGCATGTACTTTTTTTTCCCTTATTAAGTTTTTATCCCATTAGGTTTTTCTTAATAAGGTTTTTACAGTCCTCCAAGATGTTATGATAAGGATGTTCCTCAGTGTTGTTAGAGCCCGAAAGTTTAAAGACCACTTCAGAATCAGTCTCCACCACAATCCTAGCCACTCGCCTTTGCCAAGCCATCTCCAACCCATCACCAACCGCCATTAACTCAGCCAAATTGATTGAGATATCTCCAAGCCTCCTCTAAAAACCACATATCCACTCACCAACCTCATCTCTAAGTAAACCTCCACCATTAACAAAACCCATCAAGCCGAAGACACTTGCATCCGTGTTTAACTTAAACCAAGTTCTATCCGGTTTCCTCCAAGTAAAAGTAGCTATTCGATTTCCAACCCCGTTTCCTAAAACGAAAATCGAACGCACCACACAACTTTACGGAAAAGCCACTTGCAATTGTTGCGACATCATGCATATACGGCACATCACCTGATCCGTTGGAGAGAGATGATTTTGAAACAGATAAACATTCCCCCTTTTCCATAATCTGGTCAAACTTGGTAGACTTTTGTATATTACACGCAATCATTCTAACTATTTTTTCATATAGTTCATCTTTTTCGTCATCTTATGTTATGCCTTATAATTATAACAGTAATATTACATTATCATTCTTATAGTTCATAGTTATTATCATAGTAGTATCCTATAGATTTTGGGTGATCTTATGTCAAACATGACATTACATCTTATATATTAGTTGATAGCTATTTTTTACAACAATGTACACTTTTGAATTTTTGATGACAATTTGAATTCCTATCTCCAATATCAAATAATTTAGTTTGAAATTATATGTTTGTCTATATATATTTAAATAGTTTGATACAATTTGCGAAATATTACACGAGGATTAAAATATTGAAGCATAGAGAAAAAGTTATAAAAAGTTAGGACATGTGTGGGTGATTTTATCAAGAACTAATAAAAACTTTGGCCTTGATTCCTCATTCCAAAAGATGTTTACCAAACACTAGGTAAAGGGATTAGATTCATTCTGAACTGAACCAAACACACGATATCAGGAATCAAATTCCAACCTCGTATCATCCTAACCCGATTCCTAATTCCAAACTCAAATCTTACTGCGAACCAAACGACCCCAATCTACTTTGATTAATATAAAATTCTATATTTTAATCATGTCAACAAAAGTACAACTCTTATTGCACCATTTATCCTCACTTATTTTTTTTAGTTTTTCTTTTTTCAGTCAGTCAACATTGTAATTTACATAACATAATATATTAATTTTTACAAATAGTTTATAATATTTTAATTAAACATTAAACCTTTATTTTGAAAATTAACTTTTCTATGGGTACCATTTGAACTTTTTAAGTGGGATTGAGAGAATATATAAAACATGATTACATTTTCCCTTCCGAATAAATATATAAAGAGTGAGTCAGACCAGTAAATTGCAGAAATGTGGAAGCAAAACTTTGTTAAATTGCCAGTAAAGAAAAACATCATATTCAAAGACATGCTTCTTTCTTTCCATGAAAATTTCCAGGTCTGAATCTAAGAAAAAAAGTAACAGAGAATCAAAGAACCAAGAAAAGCTGAGAATCAAGAAAATGAAGCATCATCGGTCCAAAGGCTCAACAGTAGTCTTAAATAGGAGAACATAGATCTTATCGATTGAGAAATACAAGAACCCTCCTAAAGAATGTGTCACATACGATCCGAAGCTGGTTCCGACTATACAATGCCAAGCCGGACCATACGTTAAGTCGAAATCCTGCATAATTTACAAAAATTAAACTAAAAAGATGACTAACTTTTAGCGTTTCCAAATGTCGACTTCTACTTCTTATTCAACTTAATTTTAACAAAAAACTAAGAATTGAGGGAGAGGTGTTATAGAAATTAAAAATATGTAATTGGGTCAAAAGCATTTTGCACCCCTAATGTATGACCCCATCTGCACTTTGCACCTCAATAATCAAAATTTGGCAAAATGCACCATAATGTGTCATTTTTGTCGTATTTTATGCCTCCGTTCATCTGGCTGTTCAAAACTAACGGAATAGAACTCACGCTTTACTTAAGGGTATTGTGGTCTTTTCCATATCATTGCCGGTTTAGAATTGGAGGGAAATGATGTAGACTTTCCTGCCAAGAGCTCTTTTTATCTCCACTCCCCCCACCCACTCCACTGGATAGAAAAATTAAAAGGGAAGAAAGGGCAAGGAAAGAAGAAAGAAAAGCCAAATGGCTTATCGGGATTGTTCTTGTAGGGTTCCAAGTGCTTTGTTAACATCATGGACAAATGTCAATCCAGGATGAACATCTCTTCGATGTGCTGCCGGTAGATGTGGCTTCTTCCAATGGTATGACCCACCCATGTGTTCACAATCAACTAGAGTAATTCCAGGTCTTCTCAAGCGATTGAATAAGGCGGAGCAAATTGAGAGGAAGGCTCGTCGATATGTGAAGATGTTCATTGTTTTACTACTTGGTGCATGAGTGGCAAGGATTTCTTATTTCCTTACTCTTTCTTCCATTATTTTTCTTTCCAGTGGAGTGGTATGGAAGTGGAGATAACAAGAGGTTTTGGCGGGAAGGTCTACATTATTTCCCTGCAATTCTAAACACCCAATGATATGGAAAATGACCAAATACCTTAAGTAAAGCACATGAGAAGCACATGAGTTCTAATGACGGAGGGAGTAAAATGCGACAAAAGTGATACATTATGGTGCATTTTGCCAAATTTTGAACATTGAGGTGCAAAGTACAAATGTGGGTCATACATTAGGGTGCAAGATACTTTTAACCCTGTGTAATAATTTGACTATTTCACATGTACATAGAGCATTTTTTCACAACTTATCCAATGTTTAATGTTGAAGCAGTAATTCTAACTCTAGAAAATATTTATCTTCGATATAAAGATCCTGTATTGCTCTTCTTATTGTCATTCAAAAAATATTAAGATGGAACTCCAGATTTTAACATGGTAAGAACGCAATATGATTTTAAACAATTATATTTGTGAAATAAAATATGCAGCACAAATAATACATGTAGAAAAGTATACTAATAATAAATTATCCATACATTTGAAGAAATTGCGATTTAAGGAAATAAAGATTCAAAAATAGGGGTAAACTGAAATCGAAACAAAGTTGACACATAATTGAACTGAAATTACAATTTAAAGAAATTAGAATTTATAGACATATTGGGGGAAATAACAAGAAATCGTAATATAATAGATAATTATATTATATAATTAATTAGTAAACAAATTACATGTCATAAATTCTTATAAGATCCCCACAACAACGTCTAGTCAAGCCTAAAATGATGAGTTTCTTCATATTTCTAAACAAACCAAAAGATAGAAATCAAGAATTTATTTTCAAGAATTTATAAGACTAAAATTGCAATTCAGTCCATAAAATTGTTTTATGTTAATTTTTTCAACAATTCGGGGTGGAAGGAGCCTAAGCCGCTAAGAGAGGCTAGAGCCACGGCTCGACTCAAAAAAATCAATAGAATTTTTTTTAGCCTCGATTATTTATAAAAAAAGAAAAAAAAAATTCCAATCCCCGATTAATTTTTGCTGTTAAATATTTGAGCCCAGTTAATTTAAACTCCTGGTTCCGCTAGTGATTCAGTAGTAGTATGCAGCAGCAGCAGTAGCATTAGTATACCTTTTTGAGCGAGAGGGCGAGGCGTGTGGTGTCGATCTTGGCAGAAGAAGGCGCGATTGAATAGAAAATGTCTGTGGCAGTTCGGAAGGCGCGATCTTGAAGAGGCACGGGCATGTCTGATGCCCTCACGCGTATGTTGATACTGACGATGGAGCCAATATCACTACTGCTATCATTTTCTTGTTTCTTCTTCTGTATTAAACTGTTCAAGAATTTGCTTCTCCTCTCCAACTCTTGTTCTGCTGCATCCATTATTTTAATTTGAAAACAGTATATGATCCCTTCCTTCCTTACACCTAAACACAACTCATAACAATAATATAGCTCTCTCTCTCTCTCTCTCTCTCTCTGTGTGTGTGTGTGGTAGGAGGTGGAGGCGGTCCGGAGGAGAATAAAACATATGGGTGTCTTTATACAAGTCTTCCATCTTTTCTTCTCTCTTTTTTTTTTAATATTTATATTTGGAAATTCTATTCAACAAAAATATATTTTTTGGTTACTTTTTCGTTGCACTGCTTTGATGACTAAGAGCATGGGGTACGGCTGCGTTATAGACCAGCGCCAAACCACCAGCCGAAGTTTTTTCTTGGCGCACGACACCGTGGGTGGCGCCGTCGGCCGTTGCGCCGTGGTGGCCAGCCCACGCCATGGGTATTTTTTTTTTTTTTTCCTTTTTTGGGTTTTTGGTTGTGTTTGTGTTTGTGTTTCTTGTGTTTGTGTTTGTGTTTTGTTTTTTTGTTTTTTTTGTTTTTGTTGGTGTTTTGCAGGTAGCAGCAGTAGCAGTAAAAGGAGGGGAAGAGAAGAAGAGCGCCTCTTTTTTTTTTTTTTTTTTCTTTCTTTTTGGACTTGGTTTGTACTATATGTGTGTTTGGGCTTTGGCCTTTTTATAAGGTTATACTTCTTTTCTTTGATGCACATTTTTTTTTAAATTTGTAATGAGTTTTTTTTTTTTTTTTTTTTTAATTAATGAAGTTTATTTTATTTAATATTTTGTATTTTTAATTTTATTTAAAAAAAAAAAAAAAAAAAAAAAAGCCTGACACTTCTGCCAACGGATACGAAATGTGGTGCATAGGATTTACAGTGCCATGGAGCTTTCTACGACGTGGCACGATTTTGCCCATGGCACGAGCCAACTGGCACCAACGGCACCTGTGCTCTAAGAGGAGGAGTGGAAGTTTCTACCCTACTACTGCAAGTGCCACATCACCTCTATCCAATAAAACCTTCCAACTCAAAACTACCCCAATACTACCCTAACACTACCCTAACTAGTGAGTGGAACCTAGTACCCGAATTCAATTTTTTTTTTTAAATACATAAAATCACATACAATATTTATAATAAAAACATATCATTTCATTAAAATATAAAAACATTACATAATACTTAAAAAAACATAACATAATACTTAAAAATAACTAGATTAAAATAAATAAATCCATTAATCATCGAGATGCGGCAAGTCTTCACGTCTACGTGGTCCGTGAGATCATATCGAAGACGGTCATGGAGAAATTCATCTAGTAACTCCGCTACCACACTGTCCGAACAATGGTGACCGGATCCATTATATGAACCGGTGAGATTGCCCTCCTCGCGTTTTATAACCATATTGTGCAAAATAACACACGCATGAACCTGATTGGCAATCTTCGCTTTGGTCATAGCTCGAGTGGTCGATCAAGAATTTTCCATTTTCCTTTGAGAGCACCAAAAGCTCTCTCGACATCCTTTCTCGCTCCTCTTGTAACTTCGTAAATCTCTTTTCCTTTGGAGTCGTTTGGATACGGGTATGCTTTAACAAGTGTGGACCACTTAGGATAGATTCCATCTCACAAATAGTAGCCGCGTTTGTAAAAACGTCCATTCACGTGGAATGAACTACTCATCGCCGTTCCATTTCGAAATGTAAGATACAAGTCGACCGATTCAATACGTTGATATCGTTGTTTGACCCAGTGGACCAAAAAAGCATGCCAAATCCACATATCTTGTGACGCGGTGACTTCAAGCATAATAGTCAACACCATAGTCACCTCTCGTATATTGCCCTCTCAAATGTCTAGGACAATTTTTCCATCCGACGTGTGTACAGTCGAGGCTACCAAGCATCCCAGGAGGTGATGCTTCGCCATGGGCACGGAAAATGCGAGCAAGGTCGTGTCTTTGTCGGCCACGTAGGTACTCGGCCGTACAACTCAATGATGGCCTCACAAAAATAATCAAGACTTTCACGTGACGTTCTTTGAGACATGCATAAATATTCATCATACTCATCGGGCGGATTGCGGTTGCGAGTTGCCTAACGGCCGATGTGATTTTTGTTTCGCCGTGAAACTTTTTTCAATCTCGCGTCATAGCCTTCTTGAAAATATGGGTATCTCGCTTCAATGTCACCCACTATTTGCAAAAACATGCTTTTCTCCATTCGAAATTTTTTTTTAAAGTAATTGTCGTTGTACTTTGGTGTTTCAACGAACCAATCATTCTCTAAAGTTGCAAGACCTATTTCCCGATGACGATCCACGCTAGTTCGGCTAGAGCTTGCCGTGTCTTCATAATACTGAGCCGCTAGTTGAAGCATATTTTGCAACGAGCTACCCGTGGATAGCTCGTCGGACGAAGAAGGAATAACGTAATCGGAAGAATCGGAAGACATTTTTTTTTGGAGAGATTAGTGTGTTTTTTTTTTGAAAGGTGAGGGTAATTATTTTTTTTTTGGAGAGATTAGTGTGTGTTTTTGAAAGATTATTGTGTGTTGTGGGTTTTTATTTTGAAAATAGAGGTGAAAGATTAGTTTAAATAGGAGTGAGAATTTTTTTTTTTTAATTGGGCCATAGCCGTTGGATAACGGCTCAAATTACCCAACGGCATTTTTTTTGGGCAATCTTCACTCGGGCTCTGAACTCGCAAAATGAAGCCGCCCCCCTTACCCGACCTACACGGCACGGTGTAGCCGTGCGGTTTCACGAACCCGCCCCCCTTACCCGCTCCCACTCCGTCCCACCTAAAAAGAAAAAAAAAAGGCCAAATTGAATGACCTTTTTAATTGAAAAGTTCAAAACATTAAAAGAAAAAGAAAAAAAAAGAAAGAAAGGGTTGATGGGTAGGGCTATAGACATGAGTAAGGAGAAAAAAGTGTCGGACTAATTCAGATCGGAATAGTATCTTAGGAATGTAAATTCATCGGAACAGCATATAAAATAAAAAAATCAATAAATTTATTTTAAAATCCTTAACATAATTACAGAATATTTTTTTCTCAATACATCAGACTGAGCCACACGGAACTACTGTATTTATCCAATGAAATTTAGTTAACGATTAAAAATGTCAAAAAAAAAAAAAGGGCGTGTAATCTGAAAAAAAAAAATGTGTACAATCTGGAGATGGAAAAGTCGAGTCCTCGTAGGGAGACAGGCATCGACAATCACGGGCAAATTTAAAGGTAGGCCCTTACAATTTTATTTACCCTTATTAAAAGTTTAATATGTAGATTCTTCTTGTTTCTTTATCATTTATGTTGTAAAAATCAATTTTTAATTAACTTTTAAGGAGAAAATTTGTTTTGCTCTTTTACATATAGTAATATTTTTTTTGTCCCAAATTTAGTAATAACTCTTTTGATACCCAAATTGTCGAATTTGATCTATACTCGAATATATTCGAGTCATTTGTTATAATTTCGAGTAACATATTTTCGAGTCAACCTTAAAAAAATATAATATTGAGGAAAGTTGGAATATATTCGGGTTACACGAACAAAATGGGTGACTCGAAAGACAATTAATGAGATTCGGGTGACACGAAAAAATTCGTGTAATTAATTCGGGTCACACGAAATACATCATTGTAGGAGGGAGTTCTGAGTTCGGATTACTCAACACGAATTCGTGTGACCCGAACTGCATGAGTAACCGTGTTCGAGTGACACGAATCATATTCGTGTCACATGAATTTTATTTCCCGAAAACACAGAAGGATCGACTGAATTGCACGAGGGAGTTCGGCCAGTTCGGGTTACTCGAAAGACAATTAATGAGATTCGGGTGACACGAAAAAATTCGTGTAATTAATTCGGGTCACACGAAATACATCATTGACCGAATTGCAGGAGGGAGTTCGAGTTCGGATTACTCAACACGAATTCGTGTGACCCGAAACATTCATAAAATTTTGAATTATAAATACCATGCTCAGCACGCCACAACATCCATTGAATTGAACTATTTCTCAGCAATATTTTCACCTTTCTTTTTTGATATTATCTCACCGATATTTTTTTCCTTTCTTCTCTGATTAATTATCTCGAGCTCTCCCATATCGAAGAAGAAGGATTATTTCGACTGCAAAAAATAAAAGGTATATTTATCGCTCAATTTCCAATAATGTTTATACTTGAAATATCAAAAATATTCAAATACTATTTAATTGTGTAAATTTTTAGTTAATAACCTAAATTTTTTATATTATTTGACAGATGAGTTTTTGGAAAAATGTTATCATTCGCTATAATGGCAAGTGGCAAGATTTGGACTATCACGGTGGAGAAGAACAAATATTGTCTGTGCCCGTTGGTGTGAGCTATGCAACATTAGTAGATAATGTCCACTCTATTGTTGAAGCTGGTAGAACAAAACATGTTTATGTTCTATTTTCAATTGATTTTGATGGAAAAAAAGAAGCAAGATGAAGATAAAGAATGATTCTGATATAAATTACTTGTTCCAATTCAATAGTGAGCTTGTGATTTTTGTTAGCCTTCAGAATGCAACTAGCATTCCTCCAAAAGCTCCCTCATTTGGTCCACAATTTGACTTACCTGGATCTAGCTCTTTTCCGGTACCGTACAATTCTAATCGTATGGATTATTTGACTGATTGGGGTTCAAGCATGCAAATTCCTCAGGAATTTGATGGTTCTCGATTTGATGGTTGCGGTCCTTCAAATAATGTATGTGATGTTGGTGGTAATTGTGGTGGTGGTGGTAGTGCTGATGATGGTAGTAGTGATGATGACAATAACGACATAAATATCGATGATATCGATCTCGAAGATGTCGAGGTTCAGAAACATTGGTTTGAAAATTTTTGCAAATATTGTGAGAAAAAGGGCATGTTCAACAAAAGATTGGTAAAAGAAGCAGAACCAGAACGAGAATGGAGACGCTTTGATTTCGATCAATTAGTAGATGAAGAAGGTGCTCCAGCTCCTCCCCCTGGTCCTGGGTGGAAAATTCCAGGTAGACCTCCATATGTGTCTCCTTCTGAAGTTGATGATGATATGGACAAGAAATTTCATCCTGCAAATATACTATCTTTACAAAGAGGGTCTGTATTTCTCTCCAAAGATAGGTTGAAAAACGTTGTTGGGCGATATCATTTGCAAAAGAAGTCTCACTATCGTATTCTAAAATCTGATAAGCAGCGCTATTCTGCCGTTTGTACAGATAAAACCTGTAATTTTTTGTTGAGCGCCTCCGGGAGGGATGAATTTTGGAGAGTGCACTTACTGAACGAGCATACGTGTCATTTTGACCCAAATCGCAAGGCACCTAAGCAGTTGCCTTCTAAGATGCTCGATGAATACATGTCCGACAAACTATTAGTGGAAGGACAGATTATGACTCCGAAGCTAGTGCAGGCTCAACTTAAGAATGATTATTGTTTGACAGTCCGTTATGGCTTGGCATTGAGCATTCGCAACCATGCTATCTCGGTGATATATGGAGACCATCAGGATTATTTCAGAATGATCCCATCGTACTTGCATATGTTGGAGGTGACGAATCCAGGTACCATAACTGATTATGTGGTTGATGCAAATACTGGAAAATTTAAATACATGTTTTACGCTTTGGGGGCTTCGGTATCTGGATTTCGTTATGCTAGACCAATTATTGTTGTTGATGGGACACACCTTCGGGGTAAGTATCGAGGAGTATTATTTGTTGCTGTTACAAAAGATGGTAACAATCAGATATTTCCACTTGCTTTTAGAGTTGGCAACGTCGAATGCGATGAGTCGTGGAAGTATTTCATGTACAAATTGAAAGAGGCCTTTGGTTGTCCAAGGGACCTCTTGATTGTTTCAGACGGGCACAAATCTATAGCAAATGCTATAAGAGAGGTATTCCCACTTGCGCATCACGAGTTATGTTGTTACCACGTTCAGAAGCATTTGATTAAGTATGGTCAACATGTGGTTGCAATTTTCAATGCGGCAGCTTACAGCTATCGTATTGAGGACTATAATAGGCATATGGAAAGCTTAGAAATAGCATGTCCAGCTGCAGCTACCTACGTGAAAGAAACTGTCGGTGAAAATAAATGGGCTCGTGTGAAGTGCCCAGTCCGGCGATTCGAGGTTATGAATTCAAATGCCGTTGAAAGCATGAACAACCGTCTTCTATGGGCTAGAAGGCTGTCCGTTTCCGCACTTCTCGATGTATGTCGAACCGTGATAGAAGAATGGATATCTGATTAACATAAAAATGCAAATGAGTGTCCTGGACCTTTAACGAATCATGCATACGAGATATTGATGAAGGCGGTCGGAGCTGGATCGAACATGAACATTCAATTTCTTAGTGATGGGGTGTTCAAGGTGACCTCTAACAGGAAAAATTATGTTGTGGACTTGAGAGAGCAAAAATGCAGTTGTATGATGTTCCAGCATGATATGATCTCGTGCAATCATGCCGCTGCAGCTATAAGGTACCTAAATCACGACCAAACTATGTATATACATGATTACTATAAAGTGTCCACGCTTCGCCAAATGTGGGGACGGTCTGTGATTCCAGTACCTCACCCAAGTGATTGGTTCATTCCTGCTAACATCAAGGTAAAAGTTTGTGAACCACCAGACAATCCGAGGCAGGCAGGGCGACCAAAAGAAAGGAGACACACATCAGGGATTGAGTCCTCGACTCATAACCGTAAAATTCAAACATGCCTTAGATGCGGAGGCACAGGGCACAATAAAAAGACTTGCATTGCAGTTATTCCCCAACTATTTGAGGATTTCACAATGCAACCAACTCCGTCTAAAAAGGGACGTGCAAAAAAAAGTGTAGTATATGTCATTCTGTTGACCACACTGCTCCAAAATGTCCAACTAAGCATCTTTTCGACCTAAATGAGCCCCCAATGTAAAATTAGTTACATTTATTTAAAGTATTTATATGAATCAATTACGTTTTATTTGAACCGATTAAGTTTAATTTCAAATTGATTAAGTTTAATTTCAAATTGATTAAGTTTAATTTCAAATTGGTTAGGTTCAATTTCAAATCGGTTAGGTTCAATTTGAACAGATTATGTTCAATTTCAATAGACTAAATTCAAATTTCAAATTGATTAAGTTAAAATTGAATCAATTACGTTTTATTTGAAACCATTAAGTTTAATTTCAAATAGATTAAGTTTAATTTCAAATTGATTAATTTTAATTTCAAATTGATTAAGTTTAATTTCAAATTGGTTAGGTTCAATTTCAAATCGGTTAGGTTCAATTTGAACAGATTATGTTCAATTTCAATCGACTAAGTTCAAATTTCAAATTGATTAAGTTAAAATTGAATCAATTACGTTTTATTTGAACCGATTAAGTTTAATTTCAAATTGATTAAGTTTAATTTCAAATTGGTTAGGTTCAATTTGAACAGATTATGTTCAATTTCAATCGACTAAGTTCAAATTTCAAATTGATTAAGTAAAAATTGAATCAATTACGTTTTATTTGAACCGATTAAGTTTAATTTCAAATTGATTAAGTTTAATTTCAAATTGATTAAGTTTAATTTCAAATTGATTAAGTTTAATTTCAAATTGGTTAGGTTCAATTTCAAATCGGTTGGGTTCAATTTGAACAGATTATGTTCAATTTCAATCGACTAAGTTCAAATTTCAAATTGATTAAGTTAAAATTGAATCAATTACGTTTTATTTGAACTGATTAAGTTTAATTTCAAATTGATTAAGTTTAATTTCAAATTGGTTAGGTTCAATTTCAAATCGGTTAGGTTCAATTTGAACAGATTATGTTCAATTTCAATCGACTAAGTTCAAATTTCAAATTGATTAAGTTAAAATTGAATCAATTACGTTTTATTTGAACCGATTAAGTTTAATTTCAAATTGATTAAGTTTAATTTCAAATTGATTAAGTTTAATTTCAAATTAGTTAGGTTTACTTTCAAATCGGTTAGGTTCAATTTGAACAGATTATGTTCAATTTCAATCGACTAAGTTCAAATTTCAAATTGATTAAGTTAAAATTGAATTAATTACGTTTTATTTGAACCGATTAAGTTTAATATCAAATTGATTAAGTTTAATTTCAAATTGATTAAGTTTAATTTCAAATCGGTTAGGTTCAATTTCAAATCGGTTAGGTTCAATTTGAACAGTTTATGTTCAATTTCAATCGACTAAGTTCAAATTTCAAATTGATCAAGTTAAAATTGAATCAATTACGTTTTATTTGAACCGATTAAGTTTAATTTCAAATTGATTAAGTTTAATTTCAAATTGGTTAGGTTCAATTTGAATCAATTACGTTTAATTTGATACAAAATAATCATTATAAAAACGAATTCAGTATCTACATCATCGCTAATCCTATCACTAATCTCTATCATCCCACCGTATAAATAAACTAGTGGGATCACACACTACAGTATCTATATCTTCGCTAAACCTCCATATAGATCGGGCCATACGTCCTCTAAATGCACAAATATCCGCCTTGGTCTTTCCATGAGAGAAAGACTGCTGAACGAGAGACTCTATAGTCTGTATAGAATGCGCACCACAAGAGTTCGAGTCATCCTGTACATAGCATAAATCATTCCTCGTTGTAGCAACTCGAAACGGAGTCACCGGGGTGATATCAGGGCGGCGCTTGTAAAATCCAGAACGCTGTAGAATGGTAGGAATTAAGCGACATATACCCGATGCCTGCCGCGATCTCAACTTCCAATATGCATCGTGTTCCTGCGCCAGAGAATCGTGCATGATGATGATACCCTCCTCGAGTATAATGCGGAGAACAACCCAATGTCCGCTCGAGGACTCCGGAGACATATTCCAGATGGTCAACACCTGGATTGTTCAAAAAGTACATTGCCAGCACAATATCACACGAATAACTAATACAAATAAATAACAAAACATGCAATAAATTATCACCTCGCGTAACTCCCACCATGGGCGATGATCGACCCAAAATGGTCTCAGACCGTGAACGTGGTTGATCAAGAAATCGAGATCATCATATTCAATACTCAATGAACCTCCTCTCCTATTGAAGTTATTCCATACATTGATACACGTAGCCTAATATAAAATAATTTTGTCAGTAACGAAGCACTCAATTAATTTGGAATAAATTTATTAATATTTTTTCATTACCAAGAAGCTCGTATGAACTAAAACCCTATGAGCGGCCCAATCATCGAGCCATCGCACGCCAACAAATCCGGGATCAAATTGTAGGATCCCCATATATGCATCCAGATGCTGGATATCATTTAAATTTCAAATAATTTAAACATTTTCAATAACTACACGTTTCAATAAGAGATTACGTACATATAAATTGAAAGACTTACTTCTGCATCTATCAATCTGGATTCATCCTGTAGCATCAAAAACCAGGAGGCACTAGCTCCGAATGCAGCACCAACATTGACACTACAATTTACTTTTTGTTTAAGTACGGACAATTTTAGTAAATAATATTGAATTTACAATTTAACTCACCTCTCGCCGCTGTCCAACCACCTGTTATACGCGTCCTCATCCAAGTCCTTCCTCTTCCGAACTACAGTGGTCGAGAAGGGGGAATGCGGTCTGTATGACCTATACTGCAGTCTAGGCATATCACACGCATCTGCTCGAATAGGAATAGGAGAGTACTCAAGCGGGATAGGGCTCAGATCCGCAGTGGAAGAGGATGGTCTAAACCTAGGGGAAATCTCTGGTGGTGTCATCAACGTCTCAGCAGGAAGAACCGGGGGGTAACTGTCGGGACCAAGGCTCCATCAGCATGATGATAGAGACTCGCAGTGCGCTCTACCGGGACCGAGGCCCTATCAGAATGAGTACCAAGACTCGGAGTGTGCTCTACCGGGACTGATGCTCCTCCGGGGCTAGGGACACCCACAGTCTGCTCGGCGGGAGATGACACTCCATCCACACGAGTCTCTGTCGGCAACGATGATCCGTCAGCATCGGGGACTCTCTCAGTCTGCTCGGGGGGAATAGGCGCTTCGTCAAATCGAGGCTCTGTCGGAATCGAGGCATGAGAAGGAAAATCGTGCATAAGATCATTAATACCTCCAAAGTCCCATGCCGGCGTATCAAGAGGAGCAGACTGGCCCATTACCTCATCAATATGTCGACATATCTCCTTGACACTCTTGCCCACTGCGTCATCAACATATCGATGCATCTGCTCGACCGCTGAATCGATATATGTACGCAGATGGGTGAAAAGAGTATCAAAATCAGTAATCGGTGCAGTCTCCTGAGTACCCCGTGCCGAAGAAGATGCAGTCTGGTGAGGACCCTGTATCGGAGAACTATGGAGCGGCAAATCAGTATGTACAGGCTCACGAGGCTCTACTGATGACTCACGTCCATGAATATGATATAAAGGGTCAGAAATAACCGGACAGGATGCCCGCTGCCGGACAATACGCTCTCCGGCTAGATCACCGACAGAAGCATCACCATCACGAGCCCTCCCCTTCCCCTTCCCCCCACCCTTCTTGCATAGGGCCATCCTGTGCGTATACTGCACCCGCTCGCTCGCAGCATCACTAATGGACTGCATATACAGCTTCTGCTCCTCCTCAGGTGTCGGAGATAACACCTCAAAACAATCAATCTAAATACAATTCAATGATTCATTTTCAGTAATTATTACCTTAAATATCTACAAAAGTTTTTACGTATTGAAAACCTATAATTGATTACCTCATCATCGAAGAATGTGGTAAAATCAACATGACCCAGCTTCTTCAACTTCCAGCGTGTACAACGAGGCCGCTGGATGAAAGAAGCTTCGAGCATGGTCCCACATTTGGAGCCTAACAAAGGTATAGCCTCGCAAGCCCATATCTGAAAATAATAATTGAATCCCAACATAAGAAACAATAACAATATTTATTCTGAGTTTGAGTATATAATTAAGTTAATGAATGCGAGGACGTACCATAATAACATATATGTTACCATAAAAATGGTAACTTGGATCCAGACCAGCGGGGACCTCAGTGGGAACATCGCTCAAATATGTAACCAAAATCTGATATGAATATAAGCCCCATGGAAAGCTCTTCCACCGAGTCTGGTCCTCAACCAACGTCCACAACCACCGGTCAGCAATACGCTTGCCACCATCCACACCGAATATCAAATAGCAGACACACAACACCTTAGCGACCTTCAGCGCATCACCGGGATGCTCTCTAAAATATCCAGCAGCAAATCGATCACGAATACGGTCTAACATCTGCCCTCCACGACTGAGCAACGGATACCGATCGTACACGCTCCCCTCCGGTGGAACATCGTCCCCGTGTACATCAAAGTCGGAGTCTCCGAATCGCAAGCCGGTGACTAACGCATACTCATATCTAGAAAATCGAATAAATCGATGACCGAGCCTAAACCAAAACTCATCGGCCTGTGCATCCGGTCTAATCACCTCGTTCGAGAACAAGGCATGCAATGCGGCATTAGATACAAACCCCCCCACTCCTCCCAGACAAAGTGTCCAAGACACGACTCTCTAAACTCCCTAATAGTGTCATGACCTACACTCCGCAGCTCAGCAACAATCGTCTTAACAATCCCTAACCTAACATACCCATTTATGGAGCATTTCGAACCTCGCATATTCGGCCTCTTCCAAACAACATGCCGATTCAAATTTATCTTAATTTTAGCTTCATGCAGGTGTATTGAGGTAATATGTAATCGGGAAAAAGTAAGTGGATAATTCGAGTAACAGTGGGATTTATTCGATTTATTTCCATCGAGTTATTCTAATTCAACTTGAGACATCCTAATTCAATTTCAATCATCTAATGCAATTCGATACATTCTAATACAATCTGAGTCATCCTAATTCTAGTAGTTTTATATCAATTCGAATAATCGTAAATCAATTTGCGTTGTTCTAATTGTGGAGGGACATTATTCTTCTAAATTAATTTGAGAAATCCTAATTGGTCAATTAGTCCAATTTGAGTAATTTATAAACTATATTCGAGTAAGACAAATAAAAAAATGAAATAAACTAACTAAACGAAACAAACTAACTAAATTCGACAAGACATCCATATTTATAACATTCCCAAATTCGAATTGAAACTCGAATACGAATTACCAAGGTTACATAAATAATCAATTCAACACGACATCAATTCAATCGATATCAATTCATACATAAAGAATACGATATCAACACACGATAAGTATTTGGGGTTGACTGGTGCTACTTAATTCCCAAATTCAAATTTCTCTATTTTAATTTATTTTTTTCATCGTGTAAATCGAATGCAAATCTTATAATTCGAATGCAAATCGTGTAAATCAAATGTAAAACGTGTAAACCGAAATCGAGTAACGAGCATACTCGAGTGACACGAAAATAAAATCTTACCTCGTTTTCGGCGGAAGCGGCGGCGGACTCGGAATCGGCATTACCGTCAGCGGCGCTATTCAGAGAACGCCTTAAATTCGGGGAAGTCGAATTTGCCATCGAGGAGGAGGAAATAATTCGGATTCTTGAAACTAAGATTCGTGAAACTCGAATTCGTCAGATTCGTGAAACTCGTGAAGAAGGAAGAAGACGACTCGAGTCTTTGTTTTCCTGAAACTCGTTTCGGATTCGTGAAGAAGGAAGCCAGCCTCGAGTATTGTTTTAAAGATGAACTCGAGTATTTTGAGTAATATTCTTACCCGAATTCAGGTAATATTCTTACTTGGATTCGTGAAAATTTATATTCGTGAAACTCGAATATTCGAGTAATGTTCTTACCCGAATTCGGGAGTAATGTTCTTACCCGGAGTCATGAAGAAGGAAGCCAGCCTCGAGTGTATAAAGAGGAACTCGAGTACTTCGAGTAATGTTCTTACCCGAATTTGGGTAATATTCTTACCCGGATCCGTGAAACTCGAATATTCGAGTAATGTTCTTACCCGAATTCGGTTTTCGTGAAGAAGGAAGCCAGCCTCGAGTATTTCGTGAAAATTTGTTTTCGTGAAACTCGAATATTCGAGTAATATTCTTACCCGAATTCGTGACACGAAGTCTGTATTCATAATTACCCGAATTCGTGTGACACGAAGTCATTCGGGTAATTATGTTTGTGTTACACGAAATAAAATATTGTTTTTTAATATGACTCGAAATTTTATTACTCGAAATTAAAATAAATGACTCGAATATATTCGAGTAAAGGTCAAATTCGACAATTTGGGTATCAAAAGAGTTGTTACTAAACTTGGGGCAGAAAACAATATTACTATATCTAAAAGGGCAAAACAAGCTATTTCTACTAACTTTTAATGGTCAAATTTAATTTATGTAAAATTAACTAGTCCAGATAAATCTATGTTCTAGTAGATGATCGTAGTATATCTCAATTTTCAAAATTAATTGACGAGTGTGAAATAATGAGTAAAGTTAATCATTTGAAAGGACGTTTGATTTCGATGAGAGAATATGAAGAAACTAATCTCATATTGAATATGTGAGAGCTTTACGGAACCTAAAAAGTTGAAAAAAAGGTTGGAGAGTGAACAACATTGACAAAGACTATGTCCTACTAGATCCAGATCCAGAGCTGTTTTTTTTCCTAGATCAAATCTGGATCCGTCGGATCCATGAACACAAGATTTGAATCCAGATCCATCAAGTCTAATGGATCCAGGTTTGGATTCGAATCCGTAAGTTAATATTTTTCTTTTTTTAATAAATATATTTTATAATTTTTTTATATTATCAGATGTATGTAAAAATAATGAAACAAACTTATCGCATTTATAAATTTTCATCTAAGCAACATATAGTGATAGTTTATTTTTAGTCTTGCAAGAAAAGATAATCTAAAAGTAAAATAATGCTAAGTTTAGTTCAAATATATATCACAATTATATAAAATGGATTGTCGGGTCAGATTTGGACAGAATCCGCATTTCAAAATCAAGATCCAGATCCATATCCATCTAGGCCTAGGGGCAGGCTGGTCCGAACCCAAATTTTCGAGGCTGTTCTGAGCTGGTCCAAGTTTTTTGAGAGCTGGTCTCGTAGAAAGCTCGACCATTTCGAGCTCGATTCGAGCATTCGGCATTTTTGGGGCAAAATATTATGAGTTATACATTTCATATAACTAAACGTGTATCATGATATTTTAGCATCCAATTACGTTTATTAATCATTCAGTCTCATATCCAAACAGTTTTTGATCTAGCCACCATGACCATCATCTAGAAGCCACCCATCATGTAGAAGCCACCTCCACCTACACCACCTACCAAGCCACCATTGTTGACATCAAGCTTCCATTGTTGACATTGTGGTTTCGTTATTTACAACTAAGGACCTCTAAGATTAGTATAAATAGGCATGCTTGGTTTCTTGTAATATCATCTTGAGTTGAAGAAATAAATTGAGTTTTGTTAGAGTGTTTTCTCTCTCTTGTTCCTGAGCCATTTTTGGTATCAGAGCCAAGTTCCTAGATCCCCAATGTTGAGTTTGAGTGAATCTAGAGCCAAGAATAAAGAGTTTTGAGAGTTTTGGTGGTGCAACACCGCTGTCTGGTTTCAAAACACCTAGTTAGAGCCATTTTCTCACGAACTAATGATGCCATCGCGTTCGGAACGTCCAAAAACCTTGGACTTGAAGTTTTCGTGTTAAACATAGATTCCAAGGACATCGTTTGAAAGTCGTCTAAAAGTGCAGAACCGCCACCGGACCACCGGAAAATTGCCGGACCTTCACCGGAAAAACTGCCGAAAAATAATTTATTGTACATGTTGAAGTTCAAGTAATTTTTTCCCAGCCAAAGTCAGATTTGACCCAAAAAATAATTTATTGTGCTATTTTTGTAAGTGTCATCACAAAATAAAAAAATTCTTAGTATGCTTTGTGGTTGTAGTTTAATCTGATCCTCCACATCAGAAACGAAATATTTTTAAGTGATTTCAAACCTATTCATTTTCAACATGCCTTCACGAAGACAACCTCTACAAGACATTGAAATGACGACATACAGAGATAAATTCAGAAACTCCAAGACACTTTGCAGGCCCAACAAGTCTTGTTGAATGAACGCCAACCACCTTCAGAAGATGGAAAATCTTCCAGTGATTCCTCAACACCTAACATCGTCATCGTCTCCAAAAACCACCAGTCAGACATGATAACATCAAAGTTGACATTCCTGATTTTGAGGAAGACTTTAACCAGTTGATTTCATCGATTGGCTTCAGACAGCCGAAAGAGTGTTTGAATACAAGGAATTCCAGAAGAAAAGAAGGTGAAGGTTATTGCTGTGAAATTAAAGAAATATGCTTCCATTTGGTGGGAAAATCTTAAGAAAATGCGAGATCGAGAAGGAAAAGGCAAGACCAGAACATGAGAGAAAATGTGAAAGGAATTAACCAGAATGTTCCTTCCTCCTCAATACTACCAAGATAAATTCATCTAACTGCAAAATCTTCGTCAGAAGAATTTATCAATCGAATACTACACTATTTGAGAAGCTGATGATGCAGTGTGATATACAAGAAAAATAGGAGCAGACCATGCCAGGTACCTCGGAGGATTAAACACTGATATTGCTGATCGGGTTGAACTTCAACAATAATGGTCGTTAGAGGATGTATTCGTCTTGCTACCCGAGTAGAGAAGTAGCTACCCAAAAGATCTACTTATAGAAATTTATCTCCAGAAAACCAACCACCTTACACTCGAAAACCACCTACCAACCAACCAAGATATTCCAACCAACCCCCTTCTAAACCCATTTCTGTAAAATCCTAGCATTTTACATTATATAAATTATAAAGTAAGTACTATTATATGCCAATAATTAGTGAAATTATTTCTAAAAGTGACATCTTGATTTAAATGAATTATTATGGTATTATTATATAATAAATTTTAAAACATATATTTGGACATTTTCTGAGAAATATCTTGGAAACGTATCAACTTTGAAAAATCACCACGAATTTTTGATAAGTTCAAAAATTCTGAAAAATAACAGTATTGTAGAGAATTTAGTTAGATTTCCAATAGTTTAAATGGCAAGTCAATTGGAATCCGAACGAGGAAGTTATGATCAAATTAGTAAAAGACTATCAGCTGCCGAGCACCGTGCGTCAGAGCTCGGCAGGCGTCCGGGAATCCCGCGCGGATCGTCGCGCATGGGACCTGGTCGGGTGGTGTCGAAAGTCACCATGCATGACGAGCACCTTACGTCAGGCTGCTGACGCATGGGCGTGCGTCACACCATCTTTGTTGACTAAAGACCTGATTTGTGGCCTATAGATACATCATTACTTACTTCATTTATTCACCAAACTTAAGTAATTATATACATAAACTCATTATTTATAAATATACGTCTCTACATTTTCAATCGAAGTTCGTTTTGCCGATTATACGGGGTCATTTTCTGACGAGTCAAACCAGCTTTCCCGACAGACTGACTGGAACCTGTCCGATTAAAATCCCCAGTGAATTTCTGAAATCCAGATCGAGGTGCTATCTTTGAGTTCGATTATCTACCAATCCGTAAGTAGTTTTGATATCTTATTCGTGTGTTTTGTAGATAAAACACATGACTAATATCTTAAATTTTGAAATCTCATATTAGACATCATTTAGACATGTAAACGAGTTTGGACAAGTCAAGGCTGATTTTAGGTGTAGAAACATAACCTAAATTACGAATAACTTTTGATCCGTAAATCATTCTTCGATTCCGTTTCGTGCATTTTTCTCTTGATGTATTTCTCTGAACATAATAATTTTTCTTTCAATTTTTAGAGATAAAAAAATTTCCGACACCGTTTCCGTGTTAACTAAACTTAAAGAATTTAAGGATAATAGACCACATGAACAATTGAACTAAGTATTCCATAATCAAGGCTTAGTATTTAATATAAAATAAATTTAGATAACTTTTATCCGCCCGTATGACGTACTTAGATTTTTAACGACAATTTTAAGTATCATTTTCGAGATATGCAAATATAAAATAATTAAACCGGAATAAATGAATTTATGTTCTTATATAAAAATATCCAGTATTATTCTTAGAAATATTTGAAATGGAGGAAATATATTTTTATTTCAACTCAAATTATTAAGTATTACCTTTGTGAATATTTGAGGTTAATAAGTTGAAATTATTCTCAATGTTACTTTGTTAAATAAATTAAAAGGACTATTGTTTGATTTATTACTGCATAAGTAATATTTAAATTATAAATTGTTGAAAATATTTTTTAAAAAATATTCAAGGATGATGTCTAAGAGGTATTTACCAGGACATTTAATTTTTAGACGATAATTTTGTTGAAATTTGGTAAAATATAAAATAAAGGGCGAGCCTTTAAATTAAATTGAGACGTCTTAACAAAATGCTAATAGCATATTATTATTAGGAGGTCGAAACCTTGCCTAGGAGCGGACGACCTAACTCTCAAGATTTTTTTGGAATCACCTTATCGACGACTCACAAGGCAAGTTCGTTCAACTTGCTCGGCCCTAACATTATTGTAATTTTATGTGTTCGTTGTGTATTGATTATGTTGTGCCAATTGTGATGCTGTGAATCTGTGTAGTATGTGATGAATGTGAAGAGATGCAAAGTTATGCCGTTCTAGTGGGAAGAAAGAGAAATTTATAACGAACGTTCGTTCCACACCCGGATTGGGGGGGGTGGTAGAAATTGCACTATCCGGATATTGGGGATAGGTGCTTATGTGCTATTGTATGTATATGTGATATGTGTTGTTAGCTGATACTTTTGGAACTGCAAAATTCATACATATGAGCATATTGTTGCGATGTGTTATGACTGACCCGGGTATGGGCTGGTATTATTATACTTGCCACTTACAAGAATGCAGGCTTGGGAATGCGAAGGAACGGTGCATGCTTGACAATGGCAACTAGAATAAGTTTAGTTTTCTTCGCATTTATCTCGAAAATAAAGCGTATGTAATAATACTAAAATCGTGTGTATTTCGACTTTCTTATTTGTATGGAAAATATTATTCTCGTTTTCAAGATTGCTTATTTTTATTAAAAGTCTTTGTGATGTAAGATGAATAACCTAGCCTAGTGGGCCCCATGAGGGATCCACGACGCTGTAGCTACCCATAAATTTGGGGATGTTACAATTTCAACAGAAAACAAAACCAAGGCCATCAAATGCATTAAATGCCAAGATTTTGGTCACATTGCTTCCAACTGCCAAAATCGGAGAACTATAACAATTATCGAAGAAGATGCCTATGGACTATGAAGTATCTGAAGAAGAAGAAGAAGAAGAAGAAGAAGAAGAAGAAAAAGAAGATGCTTGAAAAGAATCTGAAGGAGGAAAGGATATAAATCTAACATATGATGAAAAAGTTACAGTTGCTGACCATGGTGAGTCTTTAGTAATCAGACGAAGCTTACATACAATGACCAAAATTGAAGAACCTTGGTTGAGGCATAACATTTTACACACCCATTGCACTTCCGCTAAAAAAATTTGTGATGTCATTACTAACAATGGAAGTTCTGAAAATATCGTTTTGAGTTACATGGTAGAAAAGTTAGATCTACCAACCCAAATTCATCCACACCCCTACAAGTTGCATTGGCACAATAAAACAAGTAAAGTAAAAGTTGACAAACGATGCCTTGTGACATTTTCTATTGGTCAGAAGTACCAGGATCAGGTTTTGGTGTGATATTGTACCTATGAATGCCTGTTAGCTTATCCTACGCACACCATGGCAATAGGATCGTCGAGCACTTTATGACTGTTATGCCAACACATACTCCTTTTTCAAAGATGGAGTAAAAGTCAAGCTAACTCTTTTACTCCAAGTGAGCTTGCGAAAAAAAATAATTGTTCATATTACTTACAAATAATCAATTTCTGAAAGCTGTAAAGAAGTTCAGACCATGAATTTTATTCTTCTTTTTTAGTCAAACCAGGAGAATACCATTCCGAATGAAATTAAGAAGTTGCTTGAAGAATTTTCGGATGTTGTTCCAGAAAAAATTCCATCTGGACTGCCACCAATGCGAGACATCCAGCACGCCATTGAATTCATTCGAGGAGCAGTAATTCCAAATAGACCCACCTACAGAATGAGTCCCAGAGCATGCTGAGATTCAACGTCAAGTTGAAGAATTATTGAAGAAAAGACTAGTACAAGAAAGTGTTAGTCCTTGTGCGGTTCCTGCTATTCTAGTCCCTAAGAAAGACGGAAGCTCGAGAATGTGTGTTGATAGTTGAGCCGTCAAAAAAATTAGAATAAAGTACAGATTTACAATTCTTAGACTTGATGATTTGCTCGATCAGTTACATGTTCCCACTATATTTTCAAAAATTGATCTTTGAAGTGGATACCATCAGATCAGACGTAGACTCGAAGATGAATGGAAGACAACGTTTAAAACCAAAGATGGTCTTTATGGATGGACTGTTATCCATTTGTGTTATCTCATGCTCCCAGTACATTCATGCGATTGATGAATCAAGTCCTCCGACCATTCATAGGGAAGTTCGTACTTGTCTATTTTGATGACATACTGATCTACAGTAAGAGCAATGAAGTGCATTTATAGCACCTTCACCAAGTGCTACGGGTCCTCCGCGAGCAGAAACTTTTTGCCAACCTGAAGAGATGTTCTTTCTTAACCAATAAAGTTACTTTTCTTGGTTATGTCATCACCACTGAAGGCATATCCAGAAAAGATAGAAGTAATCGCTAGTTGGCCTATTCAACAGTCCATCCATGATGTAAGAAGTTTCCATGGATTAGCCTCCTTTTACAGAAGGTTCATCAAAACTTTTAGTACAATTGCAGCCCCACTCGCAGATTACATAAAAGAAGACAATTTTCAACGGATCGAGGCCGCACAGAAAAGTTTTGGAGAACCGAGACTGAAGCACCTGTAATATCCGCAAATTCGATTTCCGGTAATTTTCATTTTTCCGGCGGAGGTCCGTTTCGACAACTCGTTTGTCGCTGTTTTGGAATTCTGAACCTATTTTGTTCTTGGAGTTTCTCCGCTTAGACGGGTCTCGATGATGTTTTTACGTAATTTCATCTTGTGTTATATTTTGTCTCATGTGCATTTGATTCTCGTTAAACTCGTTCGATTCCGTCACTTTCTTACTTCCATGAGTTAGTATGCTTGATTAGAGCATGTTGTGAGTTTCGGATTGTTAATCCGACGTTGTATCGTGATTTTCGGATGTTTGGGCCGTTTTTGTAATTTCCTAGAAATTTAGGGAATTTGTTCCTTGTTCAAGTTTGGTTGTGTACCTCAGATCGTTTTGGGGTTCCGTACTTCCATTTCGTGTTATTGTTGCCCAAATATCGATTCCTATTGCTTTTATTCTCTTTCCGGATCATTTTCGTCATTTTTGGGACCCGAGGGGGGGTATGAGCCGCGGCACAAGGATTGTGCGCCGCGGCACACATACTACCCAGTTGTTGGCCGAGCAGGTGTACTGTGTGCCGCGGCACAAGAATTGTGCGCCGCGGCACATGCCGAGTCGGTGCCGCGGCACACTTGTCCGGCCGCGGCACACCCGTGTGGCACCTGCCGGCTAAAACCTCCTGTACCGCGTGCCCCGGCACAGTCCGGCAGTGCCGCGGCACATGCCGAGTCGAGCGGCACACTCCTTATGAGCCGCGGCACAACGAGCGGCCACCACCACCGGCGCAATTTTTGGCCCTGTGCCGCGGCACAGATTTAGCCGAGCCGCGGCACACAATGCGGTCAGCGCTATAACTGGGTGTTTTCAGCGAGTTTCGCTCATTTCCTCCTTTTCTTCCATCGTGCGCGAGAGAGAGAGGGTTGAGAGGGGGATTTCTTCTCCATCCACCCTTTTGATTGTGTGTTTTTCTTCATCTTCCTTCGATCGTGTAGCTCGGATTGTGGATCTAGCACGTTCTTCGGATTATAGGGTTTGTATCTTCAAGAGGTAAGATCTCTTATACCCTAGTATGATTTTTGGGGAGGGTTTGGTGGTGATCTTGTGTTTTAATCCGAATTAACCGATGTTGTTGTTAGATTTTGATAGTACTCTCGTGACCCTTGGTTTTCTTGTTTATGGTTGGGATGAAATTCCGTTAATTCACCGTTAACCGATTTCAATTCCCTACGCACTCTTGGTGTTCGATAAATTGTCCCAACGGGTAGAACTAGGAGGGATTTCTTCGTATTCATGATGTGAGATTGATTGTATATCATTATTGTGTTAGGGTCGGATTTGAGAGGATTGTTCGGACCGGAACCTATTCCTTCGTCGTCTCCTTCGCGTCGTATTACCAAGGCAAGTACCTCGATATACGAATTGTAACTGCGTGAAATCATTGTTGTCGAAGTGTATGAGTTTATATGGAGGTATATATATATGTATGTGTATATATATATATATGTGTGTTTATATATATAGTTACATGTTAAATATATGTATGTATATACGTATATTAATATATATGTTTATGTCGGTGATCGACGAGTGTTGAATTCTAACATTAGTTGACGTACTCAACTTAGATTGATGGGCGAACTATAGTTATTCATATAATATAGTGAGGTTATATATTTATATATATATATCTATATATAAATGTGTATATATTCGGTTGAGTCGCAACATAGAGACATATGTGCGGTGTTGATTGAGTTGATTGATAACGTGCGTGTTATTGTTTATTTGTGTGGATATGGACTGGCGGAGAAATTGTGTGACTTGATGTACCGAGTTGAAAATAGTTGTGACAATTGTCCGTGTGCTTGATGTTTGAACAATGTGGATACTTGTGGTGAGAAACGTCATATCCGGGAACCTCTGAGGTCGGGGCGGTGTACTCCGGCCTGGTGTACGCTGCAATGTGCGGCTCCATATGGGTGGTGAACGCCGGTGTCACCTAATGCGCGTGCAAGGGGCGGCTCTTGCGGGAGTGACGCTGGTGCGGTGACATGTTCAAGGAGCGGCCGACATAGTGGAGTGAACGCCGGTGCACAGGTGTGCAGTGGAGGCGCCTGGCAGGCTTATTGGTTACGGGTATTTGAGTGATAGCTGAGACCCCGTTACTGAACGATGTTCGTATCTCAAATTATTTCAACTCACTTTCAAATGTTTGTCTTGATATAGACCGCGATTCGTGTTTTCGAAAGCTTGTTTCAAATTGTTTTTAAAGCGTTTGGTATCAGGGTTAATTAACCAAGGAGGTTTGTGAAATCTCAGGGTTAATGTCGGGGTCTTGAGCAGAATATGTCGAATGAGAGTTCTGTACCTTTGATTGTATTGTGGTGCTATTCTGTGTATTGGTTCGAGAACCCTGTGGAATGTTGAGATGATTGGTTTCGTGATGATGTTATTTGGAATGGGTTGAGAACCCTGTGAGCTGTTGTAATGATTTCGTTTGTGACGGTGTTCTATAAATTGGGTCGAGAACCCCAAATAAGTTGACTTGGTTTTTGGGTAATCGTTTTCCATACGTTGGGTCAAGGACCCGAGAGTTTTTTTTGAAATTAATTCCAAAAGCATCCCCATTCGATTTTTGTTTAAAACCCCAAGACGACCCGAGTCATTAATAATGTTTTCAAACTATTTTATCAAAATACTTTTCCTTTTTTTTATAAAAATGGATTTTCAAACTTAATCTTTTGACTCCTTGGGCTCGTCCAAAGTTTGATTGGCGTTATGTTCCATATAGAGAATATGACTATGTGATTATTTTTCACCTTGTGTATGCGAGTGCTATACTGTGTTAACTTTGGGAATGTATGGTTTGTGTTAATGGCTTCACGATGGTTGAATTTTGTGTTGTTACTGTTCGTATATCTTGTATATTATGTACTTGCACTAGCAAAATTCCAGTTTGCTAACCCCCGAGTTTTCGGGGGGTGGGTGCCTGTTATGCGCTCAGGTTTTGGCAGCTCGGGAGCAGTCACGGGATTGGCTTGGAAGGAGATGGAAGACGACGATGCTAATCACACCAGAGTCAGAGTCTTTTCTTTTGTTTCATTTTGGTCGGTATTTTCTTTGTCGTTTGAGTATTCACCCTTGCATGGGTGTAGTTATCGATTTTTAAATTGAGTTGTCATTCTTTTCTGTGTTCAAGTTTATTGTTGTCATTGTTGTATGAATGTCGTTAGTTTATGAATTGGTTTAAGACCTTGTCGGTCTACCTTGTATGTAATTTTGACCCCGGTCGGTCAATCGTTGAGTAGTCTTTTGGAGTTTAGCCTGGTAGATCCTTGTGATAAGGGTCTACGGCGTGTGACATTCCCGGTCGTATTCTGGGGGTGTTACATTTATGGTATCAGAGCTTGGGTTTGCGAAAAACCTAGGCCGTTGGGTCAAGTCCATGTCTTGTGTAAGTCGCGCGCATCAGAGTCGTGATTAGTATCGTGGTTCCGACATCATCTTCCGGCAATCCGTGATGGTAAGCCTCCCGATCGTAAGTCCCCTTATACATTGTGCTAATATGCTTAATGTGAACTAGGAATTGGAACTTGTTGGTGATATTATCGTTATAGGATATAACATGCGCATGCGGTCCGAGCATAAATAGTTACGTAGTATGCTTCGGAAGTCGAGCATGTTTATCTGTTTCGGTACTTTATTAGAATGAATTTACGAATGATAATGTTATCCACCGCATGAGTATTTTAAGATGGTTTTTGTTATCTTGCAAACCGAGTTTTGATATTTCGGTCTTGCATATTTTGATAGTATTCTTATGACGGTATTTGATATTTCATAAATGACTTTTGTGAGTATTTGAGAATGTTACCGACTTCGGCCTTTTTGGCATTTAGATCATTTTTTTAAGGAATTTTTGCCTGGTGGGTTCCGGTACGGGGCCCACGGCGCTGTAGTATCTCGAATATTTTAAAGCAATGCTTTGAAATTTTCTAACATTGTGTAAAGCCATGATTTAATACCGTCATGTTAAATGGTCACGTATCTCGGTGGAGAATTCTTTCGAATAAACATTTTTGAAGAAGAGGAAAGATTTTCAAAATTTTGATATTTGGGACTCAACATTTTCGAAATATTTCAAATTAGTTACGAATTAATTTTCGATTTCTTTTTTTTCTTTTATTCATCACTCGAAAATAATCTTTAGAGTCATTATGTAAACTTCCTCTTCCGAAATAAAAGACAGTGGTTACAAGTCTTGGGCGCAACGTGACTAGCCCTCTTTTTCAAAAATTTGTTTTCATTAAGTGCATACATATAATGACCGTCCTCGTCGAGGAACTCGAAATTGACTTCATAAAACTCTATGCTTTACGATAGTACCGTTATTCTAAGGATGCTAACTAAAACTCGGGTTGATAATTGTGGTATATTGTACGACTGATAAACTAATACTGTTGATCGGTGTTATCCGTATTAGTATGTCAAGCCTCGGCGGACGTAGACGTGATGATGGAAATGGAAGCGGCAAGGTGGTTCGTACGACCACGATCCATGCTACGGTGAAGGAGTATCTAGATCAATCGATATCCTATGAAATCTCCTCAGTGGTCGAGCCCACGAGCGAAGCCAAGAGACCGAGGATATCTGGGAAGTTTTTGGGCGGTGAAGAGTCTAAGGCTCCCAAACCCACACGTCGTTCGAACGCGTCGTCTTCGCGATCGGGAGTGAGCGCTTGGAATCCCAAGCCAGCATCGGTGACTCTCAGTAAGAAGGGAGGGTGCTTCAACTGCAATCTTCAGGGACATGTTCGTGCAAATTGTCCCTTTCCACTCTTGACTTGTTACCGGTGCGGGTGTGAAGGTCATCGGGAGAAGCATTGTGAGATAATTTCCGAACTGGCAAAGAATGCTACCCTATTGGCGAACAGAGCAAGTGGTGGAGAATGTCCGAAACCTATGTCTCCTTACAAGAACCTAACATGGGAGGATGAATATTTTGTAATATGCCCTAATCGTTCTTTGTTTTGGACAATCGTGACTTTGATCGTTCTTCATTTCATTGCTCTATGTTACCAACTCTTAACATTCTAAGTTCGGGATCGAAATGTTTTCTTAGTATGGGGAAATGTACTACCCGTACTCTTCATAGTATTTTCAGTGTTGGGTGACTTTCATTGCTGGTACTTCATCTATGACCCTCTCGATAATTTTTTTTTTAAACTACCCTGTTGTACTTAGCCTACCGTTCTCCGAACGAATTTCAGAACCGTGTGGTTAGACTCCGTGAATTATTGTGGTCTTTCCATATCTGAACCTAATTCTTGCAGAAATTTTGTTCGAAGCTAATATTCCCTCGCGTGCAATTGACACTTCTGAATGTGTTATGAACTTGGATTGTGGTTGGTTGAGCTCGAAACATGATTTTCAGGACGTCTGAACTATTTTGTGATTTTCTTAACTCGGGGAGCTTTGGTATCCAAATTCATACCCCTTCACCTCAACTCATCGTATTTCTGGAACCTTGCTTTCGCGCTTTGCTCGTGATGATTTGGGGCTGAGCAAGTAGTTATTTCCTTGATTGTTCCGCCGCTCTTTATTTTAAGTTTCGGGACGAAACTTCTTTTAAGGAGGGTAGAATGTAATATCCGCAAATTCGATTTCCGGTAATTTTCATTTTTCTGGCGGAGGTCCGTTTCGACAACTCGTTTGTCGCTGTTTTGGAATTCTGAACCTATTTTGTTCTTGGAGTTTCTCCGCTTAGACGGGTCTCGATGATGTTTTTACGTAATTTCATCTTGTGTTATATTTTGTCTCATGTGCATTTGATTCTCGTTAAACTCGTTCGATTCCGACACTTTCTTACTTCCATGAGTTAGTATGCTTGATTAGAGCATGTTGTGAGTTTCGGATTGTTAATCCGACGTTGTATCGTGATTTTCGGATGTTTGGGCCGTTTTTGTAATTTCCTAGAAATTTAGGGAATTTGTTCCTTGTTCAAGTTTGGTTGTGTACCTCAGATCGTTTTGGGGTTCCGTACTTCCATTTCGTGTTATTGTTGCCCAAATATCGATTCATATTGCTTTTATTCTCTTTCCGGATCATTTTCGTCATTTTTGGGACCCGAGGGGGGGTATGAGCCGCGGCACAAGGATTGTGCGCCGCGGCACACATACTACCCAGTTGTTGGCCGAGCAGTGTCGTGTGCCGCGGCACAAGGATTGTGCGCCGCGGCAGTAGTCGGTGCCGCGGCACACTTGTCGGCCGCGGCACACCCGTGTGGCACCTGCCGGCTAAAACCTCCTGTACCGCGTGCCCCGGCACAGTCCGGCAGTGCCGCGGCACATGCCGAGTCTGAGCCGCGGCACACTCCTTATGAGCCGCGGCACAACGAGCGGTCAGCCGACCACTGGGCGCAATTTTTGGCCCTGTGCAGCGGCACTGCTTTAGCCGAGCGGCACACAATGCGGTCAGCGCTATAACTGGGTGTTTTCAGCGAGTTTCGCTCATTTCCTCCTTTTCTTCCACCGTGCGCGAGAGAGAGAGGGTTGAGAGGGGGATTTCTTCTCCATCCACCCTTTTGATTGTGTGTTTTTCTTCATCTTCCTTCGATCGTGTAGCTCGGATTGTGGATCTAGCACGTGTTCTTCGGATTATAGAGTTTGTATCTTCAAGAGGTAAGATCTCTTATACCCTAGTATGATTTTTGGGGAGGGTTTGGTGGTGATCTTGTGTTTTAATCCGAATTAACCGATGTTGTTGTTAGATTTTGATAGTACTCTCGTGACCCTTGGTTTTCTTGTTTATGGTTGGGATGAAATTCCGTTAATTCACCGTTAACCGATTTCAATTCCCTACGCACTCTTGGTGTTCGATAAATTGTCCCAACGGGTAGAACTAGGAGGGATTTCTTCGTATTCATGATGTGAGATTGATTGTATATCATTATTGTGTTAGGGTCGGATTTGAGAGGATTTTTCGGGCCGGAACCTATTCCTTCGTCGTCTCCTTCGCGTCGTATTACCAAGGCAAGTACCTCGATATACGAATTATAACTGCGTGAAATCATTGTTGTCGAAGTGTATGAGTTTATATGGAGGTATATATATATATGTATGTGTATATATATATGTGTGTTTATATATATAGTTACATGTTAAATATATGTATGTATATACGTATATTAATATATATGTTTATGTCGGTGATCGACGAGTGTTGAATTCTAACATTAGTTGACGTACTCAACTTAGATTGATGGGCGAACTATAGTTATTAATATAATATAGTGAGGTTATATATTTATATATATATATATATATATATATATATATATCTATATATAAATGTGTATATATTCGGTTGAGTCGCAACATAGAGACATATGTGCGGTGTTGATTGAGTTGATTGATAACGTGCGTGTTATTGTTTATTTGTGTGGATATGGACTGACGGAGAAATTGTGTGACTTGATGTACCGAGTTGAAAATAGTTGTGACAATTGTCCGTGTGCTTGATGTTTGAACAATGTGGATACTTGTGGTGAGAAACGTCATATCCGGGAACCTCTGAGGGCGGGGCGGTGTACTCCGGCCTGGTGTACGCTGCAATGTGCGGCTCCATATGGGTGGTGAACGCCGGTGTCACCTAATGCGCGTGCAAGGGGCGGCTCTTGCGGGAGTGACGCCGGTGCGGTGACATGTTCAAGGAGCGGCCGACATAGTGGAGTGAACGCCGGTGCACAGGTGTGCAGTGGAGGCGCCTGGCAGGCTTATTGGTTACGGGTATTTGAGTGATAGCTGAGACCCCGTTACTGAACGATGTTCGTATCTCAAATTATTTCAACTCACTTTCAAATGTTTGTCTTGATATAGACCGCGATTCGTGTTTTCGAAAGCTTGTTTCAAATTGTTTTTAAAGCGTTTGGTATCAGGGTTAATTAACCAAGGAGGTTTGACGAAATCTCCGAGGGTTAATTAATCGGGGGTCTTGAGCAGGATATGTCGAATGAGAGTTCTGTACCTTTGATTGTATTGTGGTGCTATTCTGTGTATTGGGTCGAGAACCCTGTGGAATGTTGAGATGATTGGTTTCGTGATGATGTTATTTGGAATGGGTTGAGAACCCTGTGAGCTGTTGTAATGATTTCGTTTGTGATGGTGTTCTATAAATTGGGTCGAGAACCCCAAATAAGTTGACTTGGTTTTTGGGTAATCGTTTTCCATACGTTGGGTCAAGGACCCGAGAGTTTTTTTTTGAAATTAATTCCAAAAGCATCCCCATTCGATTTTTGTTTAAAACCCCAAGACGACCCGAGTCATTAATAATGTTTTCAAACTATTTTATCAAAATACTTTTCCTTTTTTTTTTATAAAAATGGATTTTCAAACTTAATCTTTTGACTCCTTGGGCTCGTCCAAAGTTTGATTGGCGTTACGTTCCATATAGAGAATATGACTATGTGATTATTTTTCACCTTGTGTATGCGAGTGCTATACTGTGTTAACTTTGGGAATGTATGGTTTGTGTTAATGGCTTCACGATGGTTGAATTTTGTGTTGTTACTGTTCGTATATCTTGTATATTATGTACTTGCACTAGCAAAATTCCAGTTTGCTAACCCCCGAGTTTTCGGGTGGGTGCCTGTTATGCGCTCGAGTTTTGGCAATCGGGAGCAGTCACGGGATTGGCTTGGAAGGAGATGGAAGACGACGATGCTAATCACACCAGAGTCAGAGTCTTTTCTTTTGTTTCATTTTGGTCGGTATTTTCTTTGTCGTTTGAGTATTCACCCTTGCATGGGTGTAGTTATCGATTTTTAAATTGAGTTGTCATTCTTTTCTGTGTTCAAGTTTATTGTTGTCATTGTTGTATGAATGTCGTTAGTTTATGAATTGGTTTAAGACCTTGTCGGTCTACCTTGTATGTAATTTTGACCCCGGTCGGTCAATCGTTGAGTAGTCTTTTGGAGTTTAGCCTGGTAGATCCTTGTGATAAGGGTCTACGGCGTGTGACATTCCCGGTCGTATTCTGGGGGTGTTACAGCACCAGTGTTAGCCCTTCCCAATTTTGATCAGGTGTTCGAAGTTAGTTGTGACACTTCCAACACTGGTATTGGTATTGTTCTTGTTAGGGTTGTATACATCAAAGAATACTTTATGCTTGTATTACCTAATTTTCCGATCTTTATCTACGAGAATATTTAATTCATTTGTCACATGTTTTGCATATTTATTCACACTATGGTTATGCGAATGTTGTCTAATTACTTTATATTGTAGATAATGTGGTGTGTCACACAGGAGATCACATTATCGGTTCCTTATATAGTAATAATTAGTTCACAACCTATATAACATTAGATCGCTATGTGAGAGGTTGTAATATATGCTTGAGATTGATTGGTCTTGACCATTAGCATATATTAGTGTATTCGGTATACATTGAACAGGATCGAGGTGAGATAGATTCTTTTGTACTAACTATAAGAAGAACGTACATCTCCTATAATTATTATTTCTTAATTCTAGTGATTAATATTAATTATATATATTTCATATTTATTGATTTGATTTATCATGTGTGAGAGCCACAATGATTGACTCAATATGCTCGATATTTTGGGCAATATTATTATTTATATGATAATTAATATTATAGCTAGAAATCGTGTCCCGACCAGTCGGGTTGATCATGTTCCTTGAGATACTCGAAAGGATTATTATATTAAACCCTGCAGGTGAAATTAATTTTCCGATATAATAATAAAAGTCGAGTGGTATACTCATCTATAACATATTAATTAATTAAAAGCTGCCAGTAGCTTAAATTAATTAATGGACATGGAATATCTAAACACGGGAAATAATTAATTCAAAAGGGAGCCCAATTTCGTAATTTGAGCTTTTAGTAGGAAGTGCAATATCAACCTTTTAGTGGACTAAGTTGATATTAATAAACTCATTATATTAGGAAGAGTCCTAATATTGGAAAGATGATATCTATTGGGAGTCCTTACCTTATCCTCCTTAAGGTCCCTAGAGTAGCCCAAAACACCTATAAAATGAGTACATGGGGGGCCGATTTTTGACACTCTTCTTGGTACAAAAATTTTCGATTTTTCTTCAATTTCGCGTTTAATTGTGGATCTTGACTTGTGTCTTGGATTCCATAATTTAGCTAACACATTATTTTTCTAAATGCACAAATATTCAAGAAAAATAGAGAAAAAATTTGTAAGGTAATTTTTGGAAGAAAAAGTGGTTCGGCCGACCCATATCACAGTCCGAGCAGTCCGGTATATTGTTGCCCACACGACATCCGGACATAGGCGGGATATACAATAGAAGATCTTGAGGTAGAAATACAAGAAGATCAAGGAGGAGTTCGATCGACCCAAAGGGATGTTCTACCACTTCGCTTCAAAGGTATGAATTACCAATTCTACTGCGTAAATACGTATATTTAAATTGTTAATTAATCTGTTTAATTAATTAATTGACAAGCCTAAATAGATCCGCTATTTACGTTGGTTAGTTTATAAAACCATAAACCTTCAATATCGCTTCCGCTGCGTTTTATATTCCAACAATTAGCATCAGAGCCGGTCTTTAGGTTTTGTTCAATTTAATTAATTTGTGATTAATTTGCTAGCAATTTAAATATTCCTATGGCATGATGTTTGGAATATTTTTGCTAGAAATTGTCTTGCATGTGAATATGGTCCAATTGTCATGGCTATGTGATTATTTTTATTTATATACCCATTTTGATAATTTGGCCCGGTTTTGAGGATGTATAATGTTTTTCCCGTGAGAAAATCCATGGGTAGAATAGGATTTTATTTTTCCTTGTAAAATTTGATATAAACTCTATGTATTTTAATTCTTGTAAAATTGTAATCGAATTGGAATACACAAACTACCGAAGGAAAATAAGTCAAGCGCGAAAAGGAGTCCTGATCGGACGAACCGACCGAGACTAGGCTGCTGCCGATCAAGACTCCGGCCAATACAGGCAGTCTCAGACGAATGTCTGGCCTGCCGCGCGTCGGCCAGGGGCAGGCTTCCGGGCCGCGGGTCGGATCGGGCAACGGGTCGGGTTTTGTCCAGGCAGGTTCGTTCAGTGTATGGTCCTATTCGTTTATCCGCCGTTCGTTACATCTGTTGGAGCACAATAATTTTAATTTGGAAATTTTTTGTGTAATTAATTTTGCATGGAAGAAAGTTTCTAAATTTGGCAATTTTTTATGCCCCAACCGGGAGGAGGTGACGAGATGCTTGAATCAGTGGGAGCAAAAGAGCCAAGGATTTTCTCGTTACTCAAAACGAGGAATAAAAGCCATGATAATTGGATTTAATTATCCAAATTTTTGTATGTTGGTTTTTATTATTTTGATGAATGGCATGTATGGATGTATGCGTGATATGTTTCTTGCATGTTAGGACAAGAAATTAAAAACCTTATTTTTTAAAATAACCAAGTGATTTTAATAATTGATTTTTCAAAATCAAGTTGACCTCCATAATTGGTTTGGATTGTGAAATAATTAGCATGCGCGTTGACATTAGAGTCTTCCTCCACATCGGATGTGCTGATTAGCTCACTAGTTTTTAACTTCAATTAGATAAAAAAAAAGGTGAATTTTATTTTTTATGATAGGACCTCTCCATCTGTAGGACTATTATCATTAAATAATATTCTAAGGTTTGTTAAATTATGGTATTCACTTAGGTGTATTAATTAATAAGTTTCCATCGGAGTCTATGTTAATTTAATACATGGCCAAGAGGAACCAACTATTAATTTTAATTGTCAAAACGCATCTTGACTAGATAGTCAAATTAAAGACATTAAAATCTACTTGAGAAATGTATATGTAAACGTCCACACTAATGTGGCTTGCATGTGCGGTTTTTTCGAGGTGTTGATTGACTGCATATATATTGTGTTTTAAGGTTTTTCAATATATTTTCCGTCAAATTATGTGATGAATGGTGTTTTTAATTTTATTCTCAGACAATCCACTAGCTGTTATTCTCACAGAAAATAAACTTGATGGCACTAACTTTGCCGACTGGAAAAGAAATCTTGACATTGTCCTGACTGCCGAGGGGCATAAATTTGTGTTAATTGAGGAGAGCCCCATGGAACCAGAACTGAATGCCACTCCTGAAGAGTTGGCTGAATTCCAAAAATGGAAGAAGTTTGATGAGATGGCTCGCTGTTACATTTTGGCTTCACTGACAAATGTATTGCAGCATCGGCACCACACGATGGGCTCAGCCGCGAAAATGATGAAAAGTCTCACCGAGATGTTTGGTCATCAGAACCGGACGTCTAGATAAAATGCAATGAGGGTGTTGATGATAACTCAAATGTCTGAAGGGACCCTAGTAAGGGATCATGTTCTAAAAATGATGTCTCATTTGAACGAACTGAGCATACTGGGGGCTACTATCGATGCGGAAACGCAGGTCGATATTATCTTGGGTAGCATACCAAGAAGCTTTGAGTAGTTCCGCCTTAACTACAATATGAATCGTAGGACTTACACTTTGGCGGAACTTCTGACAGAGCTTCAATCTGCTGAAGGTCTCTTCAAACGAGGTTATCATCAAATTCTTGCGGCAACCGGTGCTAGTTCTTCAAAACCCAAATGGGAAAGAAGAAAAAGTAGGTTGGCCAGAAGCAAGTGGAAACCTTCAAAGCTAAGGGAAAGGCTCCTCAGTCCAAGGTGAACAAAAAGCGAAGGGCAAATGCTATAAGTACGGTCTGAAGGGGCATTTCAAAAGTGACTGCCCTAAGAAATGTACGTCTCATGCACTAGTAGTAAAAACATGTTTGGCTGCCTATTCTATCACTTCGTGGATAGTAGATTCAGGCTCCACTGATCATGTTTGTTATGACTCGCAGGGATTCCAAGTAACCAAAGTACTTAGTGCGGATGAGATTACTAGTAGCTGGGGCGACTATTCCAGGCTGAAGGCTGTTGCAATGGGAGCCGTGCAGTTAAAAGTTAATAATAGGATTCTAGTCCTAAATAATGTGTTATTAGTACCTGATTTTAGAATGAATTTAATTTCAGTTTCTAAATTGCGTTGTGATGGATATTCAGTTTCTTTTGGAGATAATGCAGTTATTAAAAGAAATGGTGAATATGTTTGCACGAGTACTTATAATGAAGGACTTTATATCATTAATGCTGCGCCAACTCCCTTGCATAATTATAAATCGCTTAATTCATTGACTAATCCTAATAAAAGAAAATAACCTTCGAGCATAAATCAAACATATTTGTGGCATTTACGATTGTGTGATATTAACCTTAGAAGGATTCAAAGATTGGTGAGTGATGGCCCATTGGATTCACTCCAGGTTGAGTCATTTCCAATCTGCGAATCTTGTATGGAAGGTAAAATGACTAAAAGGGCTTTCCAAAGCAAAGAAAATTGTGCATAAAATGTATTGGAATTGGTACATGTTGGAACCAAATCGGAGTATGCGTCGTTGTGCGGAAGCGTCAATATAAAGTGTGGAAATAAAATGACACACGGATTTATAGAGGTTCGGCTATAATCGAGCCTACGTCCTCTCTCGGTATCTTTTTCTATAGGTTGAAAATATAAACCTCTGCATCTCTCTTCTATCGGTCGAGGGATTACCGTTACAATCACGTCTTCAATTGGTTCGTGATAAACCACTCGTACTTGTCTTTGTGTCGATCCAAGTTAAACCGTTTTCCTTTTCATAGGACAAGGAATCAACCTCTCTAGCTTTCTATGGGTACTAGATAGACCTCACTTAGATATCGATTGCGATTCATAATGCCGGATCCTTGATCCTAATAACATTGAATCCAATCGTATCTTTTCTTTTACCTCTCGTATATATGTTGAATGTATAAACACTCAAACTAACAATATAATCTCAATATTACAACAACAATAGAATGTATATGAATATCAGATCAATGTCTTGAATGCTTGAAGTTGTTTGTGAAACAATACCGTAGGAGTGGTATTTATAGCCTTCTTAATCAAACTAGCCGTTAGCTCCTTGTCCCTTCATTACGTATGCTAAAGCTCTTCCTTTACGTACGTTAGAGATTTTACAAACGGTAAATCTCCCTTGATATGTACGTTATCAATACAACAGATCAGTCCAGTAGCATTCATTTTATGTGTTACGTACGTTAGCCATTATTCATTACATACGTTAACATTTGTCAACATATCCCTGCTCGCTGACCTATGCCATTACGTCATCTCCAACATTCATCTCCTTTGAATTCACAAGCATCACATTACGTACGTTAAACAACTTTCCTTACGTACGTTAAGCTCCACAGGTTACGTACGCTATGATACACTTGTTACGTACGCTAAGCATGTATTTTCCAGCTTTTTGCGACTCCGTCTTCTTCGATGCTTTGCTTCGCCTCTTTGTTGTTTTGCTTTGTTTAGCAACTTTAATCATCAAAACTCTATTAATGAATGTATGAAATAAAATATTCCAGCAATCTCTCCCTTTTTGATGATTACAAAACAACACCCTTTGAATGGGATTACACCTGCAAAAATAAAATATATGTATATTTCTACGAATCAAAGTTTTCGGATTTGATCGTTTCGTTAGTTCTCCCATCTTTTTCTTTTTATCCTTTTCGACTTCTTCATTGTCATTTTTTATTTTTTGACTTTTCTCTTTTCTCCCCCTTTTTGCATTTTATTTTTCTCATCATTCTTCCATGACGCTTTTTATCTCATTCATCTTTCCTCTCCCCTTTTTTTGTTATCAGCAAAAAGTGTAAATAATATAAACTAATAAAAATGCCAATTAATGTATATAAAAAATATGCATGATACGGGTATGACTCCCCCTGAAAATAATATCTCCCCTTTAAAAAATATTACTCCCCTTGAGTATAATACCAATTGTTAAAAATTAATTTTTGGGATCCAACCGAGAGTTGGTTTTTATTTCGAAATATGAACGATGTTAGGAATAACGGTTCCTTTTGGAATCCAAATCTTTTTGATTTTTATCGCCTGTCTTGGGCTTTTGCAACTAGAAATGTGGTGCCCAATTTTCAAACATTTTTCACAATGGGTATTTTTAAATTTACAAATTCATTTTTAGAACGTGGTTTGAATCCCAACCCCTGTTTGTTTAAAGTGTATTTTGAACACAAAGCATTTGTTCAAACTTATCATTCCCGCATGAGGATTTCTTCGTCCAAATTTTTAGTTCATCTTGAACTTTAAAAGATCATTCTTTAGAATATTTTCATTTTCAACACATTTGGAATGATCGGTCTCGATAAATTTGTCCTTTTCAAGAATTTTGGAATTTTCAATTTCCAAAGATTTATTTTTAGATTTAAGGGATTTAATCTCGGATAAAGCATTTTGAAAATCAGTATGCAGTAATTCAAATGCTTCAAATAATTCATCGTGAGACGATGTACTAACCTGGCTTTCGACGTCGCTATTGTAATATCCGTGTTTTCTATTTTCGGTAATTTCTATTTTTGTTGTATGGTCGTTTCGGACAACTCGCTTAGCACTGTTTTGGAATTCTAAACCTATTTTGTTCTTAGAATTTCTCCGTTTGGTCGAGTCTCGATGATGTTTTTACGTAATTTCATCTTGAATTATATTTTATCGCATGTGTATTCGATTCTCGTTTAACTCGTTCGATTTTGTCATTTACCTATTTCCATGAGTTCATATGGTTGAGTGGAGCATGTTGTGAGTTTCGGATTGTTAATCCGACGTTGTATCGTGATTTTCGGACGTTTGGGCCATTTTGTAATTTCCTAGAAGTTTAGGGTGCTTTTATCCTCCTTGTCGTATTTTGGATTCCTCGGAAGTTGGTAGTGTATTTCTTTCAAAAGTCAGCTTCGTTGTTATGGATACCTCATGTTTACACTTTTGATTCTATCCTTGCGTTGCGTTTCGTTGTTGTATCGACTGTGCAGAATTAAGTGTTTAGCAACGTGGGACTGCTGCATGCATAACGTACGTTATGCATGCTCCATTACGTACGTTATGGAGGCATCATAACGTACGCTATACCCTATTGGTAACGTACGTTATGGTTTTCACAAATGAGTACAGATTGTTCGTTACGTACGTTAACCTGTGAGTGGTTACGTACGTAAACTTCATAACGTACGTTAACAACTCGTGTTAACGTACGTAACACTCTGTCAGGCGTTTTAAATCCTGACTCAACCTCAGTCGCGTTATTTCGTTCCTTCTCATCCCTTTGTGCGATACGTGAGTTCCTTGAGCGATTTAGAGCGATTTGCCCAGAGCAATCCTTAGAGTTCCTCTGGAGATTGATTGTTGTGCTTCAAGCAAGGTTTATCATCATCATAATCATCCTCCATCCGCCCGAATCGTGGTATATTTCCTTAGTGTAATATCCGGATTTATTATTGTGTATTTTATCTGTATTCGAACCCTGTATTATTCGGATTTATGATCTCGATAATTGGAATATGTTATTTCTCACATTGGTATTTTTGTACATAAGTATATCATCATGCAAAATTTCTCATGCAAACTCGTGATAGCGTACGCTAAGAATGTAGCTTAACGCACACTATCGGCTACTACTAGCGCACGCTACGAATGTAGGACTTGCGTGCGCTAGGTAATCAATTATTGAGCTAGGCGGCTAACACATGCGCCAGCCGGACGTAGGACCGGATAAGATTCCGCGACGAACACAGGCAGTTTTAGAGTCAACTCTTATTAGCGCGCGCTAAGGATGTATGGTAGCGTGCGCTAATCTGCTTTGAACAGAAAGTTTATATATGGGCCAGCACTCCATTTTATTCTCATTTCCTTCGTTCATCCTTCGTTCTTGAGAGACCAGAGAGCATATCATCTTCCTTAGACACACTTATAACACATCCACTTGATCATTGGACATTGGATACTTCTTGTGATTGATCATTGAAGAGAAGTAGCACCTTGGAGTGGCATATAACCAACCGGAGTCAGATTCTACCTTTGGGGTTCAGTGATTTCGTCATATTAAGGTATGTTGATTCTATCTCCAACTCTAGATTCGTGTTATGGAGAATAAGATGATCATGCTAGCAAAATATTGAGTTTCTTGGGTGAATTATCCAAACCACATCATGTTTGGAATATTGAGATGATTATGCCTTAAGTACCTTGATTATGAACATCATGATTCGAATCTTATTACAATGAACAAGTAGAGGAAGCTTCTATCATTGGTAATCCGAATCTAGTAGGTGTCTTCATAGCAATCATGGAATTGACTTTAACATCATTATTGTTAGACGAATCTAAAGGATTGATCATGGAAGGATTTATCTTGTAAAGATGGAATGTTAATCAAACTACAGAATGATAGTTTTTTATTGATATAAAGGTGTTGATATCGACCGTTAAGCCTTCCGAATTATCGCATGAAGAATTGTAATCGAAATGGATTATAGTTTTATAATAGTATACATATTCTTGAATCCGAAGTTGTTGTTACAGAATATGGTATCAGAGCTAAGATTATGGATATCTTGGCCATTGGGTTATAATAGGGGTCATATATGTCTTTTGAGGTAACCGGCTGCGAATAACATCACTCTACTGCCTATGTCTTCGTGCGGGCGGTGGTTGTAAGTTCCTAAACTCTATCTCGTCCTTTGCATTTGAACGATATTGTTTCCTGTATATTGAGTATTTATGCTTACAGTATGTTGAGAGGCGGACGTGGACGTGGTCGCAGTCGCGGACGCGGACGAAGGAATGCTGAAAGGGAAGCGTCGCCTTCTAATCAGGCCAGTCATAGCTTAGGCGAGCCACAGAGATCTATCAATAACGAACCGGAACCTGCTGTACCAGAAATCCTTCGTCAGGTGGTGAACCAGATGACTCAGTTCGCTCAGGTCGTGGACCGAATGCAGGTGGCAGTAGGATTACAGCAGGGAGATAGGCAGCAAGGGATCCCAGATATAGGAAATCGAGGTGACCGATGGCTGCAAGAGGTGGCGAAGATGCAACCACCTAAATTCGACGGTATTTCTGAGACTCCCACCTGGGACCATTGGTTGAAGGAACTGGAGAAAATCTTTGCCGGAATTAATCGCCGGGCAATGGAGAGCCTCTATCACTCAATACTTTCTGATAGGGGAAGCGTCCGAATGGTGGGAAGCCATCCGGCCTGTAGACCATGATGCTGATTGGACAGAGATTAAATTGATGATGGAAGCTCAGTACTGCCCCCGTCCTATAAGGGAAGCCAAAGTTCAGGAGTTTTTCTCCGCTCAGCCTTTAGATGTGCAGTATCTCAGGCAATTAAGACGTTTAACCAGCAGCTGGTATTTGTTCGACATCTGGTCAGAACAGATGCAGAAATGATGATCCATTTTGATACGAGGATGAAACCAGAAATCCAGAGGTACATGTCCGGTTTTGAATGTACCACACTCCGTCAATACCAGGATAAGGCATTGGCATATGAGATCAAGGAAGTAGCTATGGAGAAATTTACGGAATCCAAGAAGCAGAAAGTCTCTGGTACTTTTACAGAGCACAAGAGCAGCGGGACCCACAAGGCCCAATCATCTTTTCATTCTTTCAAGAAACCTCCACACCCAGTTAGGAGCGGAAAGAACTTCGGATCAGCATCAACCATGACTGATGTTACCAGGAAATGCTTTAACTGTGCCCAGACGGGGCACTATCAACGGAATTGCCCCCTACCTGCCGTGACTTGTTTTGATTTTGGTCGAGAGGGACATCGTGCGGTGTTTTGTGAAGAGGCTGCAAAGTCTTTTAGAGTTCGTACACCACGGCCCGATCGAAGGAAGCCGGTATCAATGACGCAGCAAAGTGTTCGAATGCCTCGGAATTTTGGCCGTAGGCGAGGCGGAGGAGCAGTGGGACCAAAAGGGTACATCGAGTGCGGATCTGTTCCCCACTTACATGCGAGATGAGGAAAGCAGACGATCGAGATCTTTGCTATCGCATCAGGTACTGTCCAGATCCTTTCCCAGCCAGTTAGCATTTTATTCCATATAGGAGCTACGGATTCTTTTATATCCTTGTCTTGTGTAAATCGTTTGAATGTTTCTGGTTTTCATAATTGTGAACCTTATGTTGTTGGTTTACCGAGTGGAGAGAGGATTGTTGGAAACTTAGAAACTAGAGATTTCCCTGTATCATTTGGAGGCAGAGAGTGGCTCTCAAATATGATTGTAATAGAAATGCAAGGAGACGATCTGATACTTGGAGACGATTGCTTAACCGATATGGAGCTATTGTAAACTACCGAAGGAGGAATATCTCGCTGATCGCTGATGATGGTTCCGAAATACTGTTTGAGGGATGGAAACCGGGAAGCTCAGAAAAGTTGATTAAAGCGATGAAAGCTGTCAAATTGTTGAAACGAGGCTGTACCGGATACTGGTGTTATGCAATGAAGAAAGAAGACGAAATTGTGGAACTTTCATCCATTCCTGTTGTGAACGAATTTCCAGATGTATTTCCTGACGAGTTACGTGGACTCCCTCCATGAAGGGTTGTAGAATTTACCATTGAGCTGGAACCCGGAGCTACACCAATTTCTAAAGCGCCGTATCGTATGGCACCTACTGAGATGTATGAATTGAAAAAGAAGCTGGAGGAGTTACTGGACAAAGGCTATATTCAGCCAAGCGTTTACATGCGGGAGCGCCGGTTCTTTTTGTCCGAAAGAAGGATGGATCGCTTCGACTGTGTATTGACTATCGAGAGCTGAACAAGATGACGATTAAGAACAAGTATCCGTTGCCACAGATTGATGATCTGTTTGATCAGTTGCAAGGAGCAACAGTATTTTCTAAAATCGATCTGAGATCAGGGTATCATCAGCTAAGGATTAAAGAATCTGATGTTCCGAAATCAGCATTCAGAACTCGCTACGGACACTATGAGTTTGTAGTGATGCCGTTTGGTCTCACTAATGCACCTGCTGTATTCATGCAGTTGATGAACCGAGTGTTCATCGAATATTTGGATAAATTTGTGGTCGTGTTCATTGATGACATTCTGGTGTATTCTAAGAGCCCAGAAGAGCATGCACAGAATTTGCGGATTGTATTAGAACTTTTGAGAAGCGAGCAACTGTACCCCAAACTCTCTAAGTGTGAATTCTGGCTAAAGGAAGTAATGTTCCTCGGTCATGTAGTATCAGCTGAAGGAGTCCGAGTAGATCCTCAGAAGATTGAAGCGGTTTTGGATTGGAAGCCTCCTAAGAACGTGAAAGAAGTCCGAAGTTTCTTAGGACTTGATGGGTATTATCGTCGGTTCGTGGAAGGGTTTTCCAAAATTTCTCGCCCACTTACTCGACTCCTGCAGAAAACTCAAAAGTTTGAGTGGAATGAGTTGTGTCAAGTTAGCTTTGATGAATTGAAGAAGAGATTGACGACGGCACCGATTCTATCACTTCCACAGGGAACTGGAGGATTTATGGTTTATAGTGATGCTTCGAACCAAGGACTCGGATGCGTATTGATGCAGAATGACAAGGGGATCGCTTATGCGTCGCGACACCTAAAACCTTATGAAGTGAATTACCCCACACATGATTTGGAGCTAGCAGCAGTAGTTTTTGCTTTGAAGATCTGGAGACATTATCATGCGGGACTCACCGGATCTTTCTGAGATCACAAGAGTCTCAAATACATCTTCAGTCAGAAAGAGTTGAACATGCGGCAAAGAAGATGGTTAGAGCTGATTAAAGACTACGACTTGGAGATTTTGTATCATCCAGGCAAAGCGAATGTAGTGGCCGACACACTCAGCCGCAAGCCTATTTCTATTCAGATGCTGGAGACTCTGACCTCCCAACTTAGCCTTCAACGAGAGATGATTCGAGAAGGAATTGAAGTATGGTTACAAAGAGTCCAAGGACAACTGTGCATGATGGAAATAACTTCATCATTAACCGAAGAAATCAAATATAGACAGGCATATGATCCTCTGATGATTCGGTTACGTGATGAAGTGATCAAGGGGAAGGCCCCCGGATTCGTGATTCATGATGATGGAGTTTTGAGATTTCAGAACCGACTCTGCGTTCCCGACGTCGATGTTCTGAAACATATGATTATGAAGGAAGCTCACAATTCGCCCTATTCTATCCACCCGGGCACCAGTAAGATGAATAAGGACTTGAAGCAGAATTTCTGGTGGGGCAACATGAAGAAAGATGTAGTGGACTATGTTTCGAAATGCTTGACTTGTCAGCAGGTTAAGATCGAGCATCAACGGCCTGCCGGAATGTTGAAGCCGCTCCCGATTCCTGAATGGAAGTGGGAGGACATATCGATGGACTTTATCACTAGTATGCCGAGAACCAAGACAGGAATGAACATGATTTGGGTGATAGTTGATCGTTTAACCAAATCAGCTCATTTTCTAGGCATTAAGGACATGTGGGGACCAGAGAGGTTGGCACGAGTATTTATTTTGGAGATAGTTCGATTGCATGGTACACCGAAGACCATTGTTTCTGATCGAGACGACCGTTTTGTATCTCACTTTTGGAAAGCAGTTCATAAGGCCTTGGGAACCGAATTGAACTTCAGCACGGCTTATCACCCACAGACTGATGGACAATCCGAGAGGACTATTTAAACGGTGGAATATATGCTGAGGGCTTGTGCCTTAGATTGGTCAACTGATTGGGAAGTTCATCTACCGTTGATTGAATTTACCTACAACAATAGTTGGCATGCTTCCATTAAGATGGCACCGTTTGAGGCATTATACGGGAGGAGATGTAGATCGCCCCTATGTTGGGATGATTCATCATACTTGATCGGGACAGAACCATAGTTGATCGTACAGACTCGAGAGAAGATAGCCTTGATTCGTGAAAGGCTGTTGACCGCCCAGAGTCGCTAGAAATCTTACGTAGACGTACGCCGTCGCCCTTTGGAGTTCAATACTGGAGACCACGTACTTTTAAAGGTTTCTCCTACTCGGGGAATCTTCCGTTTTGGAAGAAAGGGAAATCTGAGTCCGAGATATATCGGACCGTTCGAGATCCTTGAGAGAGTTGGAGAGTTGGCATACAGATTGGCATTGCCGCTGTCGTTGAGCCATGTTCATAACGTGTTCCACGTATCCCAGTTACGGAGATATATACCGGACCTAGTCATGTCATTGATTTTGGGGAGATCGAAGTCGCTCAGGATGGGACGTTTGAAGAAAGACCGGTCAAGATACTCGAAAGTCGAGTTAAGCAGTTGAGGAACAAACCAATCGCTTTGGTCAAAGTTCAGTGGTCACGTCATGGGGTGGAAGAAGCCACATGGGAAACGGAATATAGTATGAAGTCCACATATCCAGAGTTATTTTCGTCTTGAGTTTCGGGACGAAACTCCTTTTTAGTAGGAGAGTATGTAATATCCGGATTTATTATTGTGTATTTCATCTGTATTCGAACCCTGTATTATTCGGATTTATGATCTCGATAATTGGAATATGTTATTTCTCATATTGGTATTTTTGTACATAAGTATATCATCATACAAAATTTCTCATGAAAACTCGTGATAGCGTACGCTAAGAATGTAGCTTAACGCACGCTATCGGCTACTACTAGCGCACGCTACGAATGTAGGACTTGCGTGCGCTAGGTAATCAATTATTGAGCTAGGCGGCTAACACATGCGCCAGCCGGACGTAGGACCGGATAAGATTCCCGCGGACGAACCTGGACAGTTTTAGAGTCAACTCTTATTAGCGCGCGCTAAGGATGTATGGTAGCGTGCGCTAATCTGCTTTGAACAGAAAGTTTATATATGGGCCAGCACTCCATTTTATTCTCATTTCCTTCATTCATCCTTCGTTCTTGAGAGACCAAAGAGCATATCATCTTCCTTAGACACACTTATAACACATCCACTTGATCATTGGACATTGGATACTTCTTGTGATTGATCATTGAAGAGAATTAGCACCTTGGAGTGGCATATAACCAACCGGAGTCAGATTCTACCTTTGGGGTTCAGTGATTTCGTCATATTAAGGTATGTTGATTCTATCTCCAACTCTAGATTCGTGTTATGGAGAATAAGATGATCATGCTAGCAAAATATTGATTTTCTTGGGTGAATTATCCAAACCACATCATGTTTGGAATATTGAGATGATTATGCCTTAAGTACCTTGATTATGAACATCATGATTCGAATCTTATTACAATGAACAAGTAGAGGAAGCTTCTATCATTGGTAATCCAAATCTAGTAGGTGTCTTCATAGCAATCATGGACTTGACTTTAACATCATTATTGTTAGACGAATCCAAAGGATTGATCATGGAAGGATTTATCTTGTAAAGATGGAATGTTAATCAAACTACATAATGATAGTTTTTGATTGATATAAAGGTGTTGATATCAACCGTTAAGCCTTCCGAATTATCGCATGAAGAATTGTAATCGAAATGGAATATGGTTTTATAATAGTATACATATTCTTGAATCCGAAGTTGTTGTTATCCGTAAGATCATTCATAACCGTATGAACATGATATTCATGGAGGTAACATGAATTAACACTGAAGATTTCATTGGTTTGATCATGTTGAGATCAGTCTACTGCCCAGTAGTGAACTGTCATGCACAGTTAGCGCACGCTAAGCTATGTAGATTAACGTGCGCTATCGAGCATGAGTTAACGTACGCTACGTTTGGTACGTAACGTACGTTAGGCCATCAGATGAGTCAGTCGACTGATCAGTGAGGTACTGACCATGCATAGTTAGCATACGCTAGGCTTTGTTGTTTGCGTGCGCTATCGAGCAGACTTAACGCACGCTACACAGAGTACTTAGCGTGCGCTAAGAAGTTCAGACAGATTACATTTTATGAGATTTTGGCCGTAAATAGAATTGTTAGACATTCGTACGACGTGAGATAAATTCTATATTATTTCTTTTGTTAAGGTTCGAGCTTGTTACGTGATTGATTGAGGGGGGCGACCTTCAAGTGTTCGTTTTCGTGGAAGTATTGTTCTTGTCTTCGAATCAAGGCAAGTACCTTATTTGTTTTATGTATTGATGTTATACATATTGTCGTGCATGTATGTCGTTGTTGTATGTCCACCTCGTGTTGGTCCGACGGAATCATCGGGGGATCTATGCTAGCCTGCGCTGGATCATCGGACGGGTTTTTCCACCACGGGTTGGTCTGACGGGATCATCGTGGGTTCTAGGCAGTGAACGCTAGATCGTCGGAATTACCATGTGTATGTTATGATATCATGTTGTGATTATCAGTTGTGTATGTCATTTATGAGTTTCTCGTAGGAGAAGACTCGTTGGTATTTTTGTTGTTTACGTTATTATTCTTCGCGAGATATGAATAATATGTTGTGGTACTTGTACTAGCATCGTTGTGCTAACCCCTTCGGGGGTGAACATTTTGTTTATGTTCAGGATCCAGGAGAGCGGGAAAACAACCACTAGAGCTGCATGACGACGAGGGTGCAGAGTGATGTCCCGGCCGGGTTTATTTGACTGTTGTTTGTTGGTTATTTCAATAAGTACTCGAGTACGTAGTCGTTTATGATGAATTTGAATTTGGTGATGTATTAATAAGTTTCTGTTGAACATTTGTATTTTCAGTATTTGGTCAGAACTGTTGTATCTTAATTTCGTTACTTCCATTCATTTGTACCTGTTAATGTCTGTTCAATTCTTCATAGTAAATCCTTATGTAAAGGATTTACGACACTGTAATATTCCTGAATATATTGGGGGTGTTACAGAATATGGTATCGGAGCTAAGATTATGGATATCTTGGCCATTTGGTTATAATAGGGGTCATATATGTCTTTTGAGGTAACCGGCTGCGAATAACATCACTGTACTGCCTATGTCTTCGTGCGGGTGGTGGTTGTAAGTTCCTAAACTCTATCTCGTCCTTTGCATTTGAACGATATTGTTTCCTGTATATTGAGTATTTATGCTTACAGTATGTTGAGAGGCGGACGTGGACGTGGTCGCAGTCGCGGACGCGGACGAAGGAATGCTGAAAGGGAAGCGTCGCCTTCTAATCAGGCCAGTCATAGCTCAGGCGAGCCACAGAGATCTATCAATAACGAACCGGAACCTGCTGTACCAGAAATCCTTCGTCAGGTGGTGAACCAGATGACTCAGTTCGCTCAGGTCGTGGACCGAATGCAGGTGGCAGTAGGATTACAGCAGGGAGATAGGCAGCAAGGGATCCCAGATATAGGAAATCGAGGTGACCGATGGCTGCAAGAGGTGGCGAAGATGCAACCACCTAAATTCGACGGTATTTCTGAGACTCCCACCTGGGACCATTGGTTGAAGGAACTGGAGAAAATCTTTGCCGGAATTAACTGCCCAGACGACCGAAGAGCCTCTATCGCTCAATACTTTCTGATTGGGGAAGCGTCCGAATGGTGGGAAGCCATCCGGCCTGTAGACCATGATGCTGATTGGACAGAGATTAAATTGATGATGGAAGCTCAGTACTGCCCCCGTCCTATGAGGGAAGCTAAATTTCGGGAGTTTTTCTCCGCTCAGCCTTCAGATGTGCCAATATCTCAGGCAATTAAGACGTTTAACCAGCAGCTGAAATTTGTTCGACATCTAGTCAGAACAGATGCATAAATGATGATCCATTTTGATATGAGGATGAAACCAGAAATCCAGAGGTACATGTACGGTTTTGAATGTACCACACTCCGTCAATACCAGGATAAGGCGTTGGCATATGAGATCAAGGAAGTAGCTATGGAGAAATTTATGGAATCCAAGAAGCAGAAAGTCTCTGGTACTTTTACAGAGCACAAGAGCAGCGGGACCCGCAAGGCCCAATCATCTTTTCATTCTTTCAAGAAACCTCCACACCCAGTTAGGAGCGGAAAGAACTTAGGATCAGCATCAACCATGACTGATGTTACCAGGAAATGCTTTAACTGTGCCCATACGGGGCACTATCGACGGAATTGCCCCCTACCTGCCGTGACTTGTTTTGATTGTGGTCGAGAGGGACATCGTGCGGTGTTCTGTGAAGAGGCTGCAAAGTCTTTTAGAGTTCGTACACCACAGCCAGTCCAGAAGGAAGCCAGTATCCAACAGACGCAGCAAAGTGTTCAGATGCCTCAGAATTTTGGCCGTAGGCGAGGCAGAGGACAGTGGGACCAAAAGGGTACATCGAGTGCCGGATCTGTTCCCCCACTTCTGTACGAGATGAGGAAAACAGACGATCAGGATGCTGCTATCGCATCAGGTACTGTCCAGATCCTTTCCCAGCCAGTTAGCATTTTATTCCATATAGGAGCTACGGATTCTTTTATATCCTTGTCTTGTGTAAATCGTTTGAATGTTTCTGGTTTTCATAATTGTGAACCTTATGTTGTTGGTTTACCGAGTGGAGAGAGGATTGTTGGAAACTTAGAAACTAGAGATTTCCCTGTATCATTTGGAGGCAGAGAGTGGCTCTCAAATCTGATTGTAATAGAAATACAAGGAGACGATCTGATACTTGGAGACGTTTGGCTTAACCGATATGGAGCTATTGTAAACTACCGAAGGAGGAATATCTCGCTGATCGCTGATGATGGTTCCGAAATATTGTTTGAGGGATGGAAACCGGGAAGCTCAGGAAAGTTGATCAAAGCGATGAAAGCTGTCAAATTGTTGAAAGCAGTGCATCTGGGATCTTTGGTGTTATGCAATGAAGAAAGAAGACGAAATTGTGGAACTTTCATCCATTCCTGTTGTGAACGAATTTCCAGATGTATTTCTTGACGAGTTACGTGGACTCCCTCCACGAAGGGTTGTAGAATTTACCATTGAGCTGGAAACCGGAGCTACACCAATTTCTAAAGCGCCGTATCGTATGGCACCTACTGATATGTATGAATTGAAAAAGAAGCTGGAGGAGTTACTGGACAAAGGCTATATTCAGCCAAGCGTTTCGCCCTGGGGAGCGCCGGTTCTTTTTGTCCGAAAGAAGGATGGATCGCTTCGACTGTGTATTGACTATCGAGAGCTGAACAAGATGACGATTAAGAACAAGTATCCGTTGCCACGGATTGATGATCTGTTTGATCAGTTGCAAGGAGCAACAATATTTTCTAAAATCGATCTGAGATCAGGGTATCATCATCTAAGGATTAAGGAATCTGATATTCCGAAATCAGCGTTCAGAACTCGCTACGGACACTATGAGTTTGTAGTGATGCCGTTTGGTTTCACTAATGCACCTACTGTATTCATGCAGTTGATGAACCGAGTGTTCATCGAATATTTGGATAAATTTGTGGTCGTGTTCATTGATGACATTCTGGTGTATTCTAAGAGCCCAGAAGAGCATGCACAGAATTTGCGGATTGTATTAGAACTTTTGAGAAGCGAGCAACTGTACGCCAAACTCTCTAAGTGTGAATTCTGGCTAAAGGAAGTAATGTTCCTTGGTCATGTAGTATCAGCTGAAGGAGTCCGAGTAGATCCTCAGAAGATTGAAGCGGTTTTGGATTGGAAGCCTCCTAAGAACGTGAAAGAAGTCCGAAGATTCTTAGGACTTGATGGGTATTATCGTCGGTTCGTGGAAGGGTTTTCCAAAATTTCCCGCCCACTTACTCGACTCATGCAGAAAACTCAAAAGTTTGAGTGGAATGAGTTGTGTCAAGTTAGCTTTGATGAATTGAAGAAGAGATTGACGACGGCACCGATTCTATCACTTCCACAGGGAACTGGAGGATTTATGGTTTATAGTGATGCTTCGAACCAAGGACTCGGATGCGTATTGATGCAGAATGACAAGGTGATCGCTTATGCATCGCGACACCTAAAACCTTATGAAGTGAATTACCCCACACATGATTTGGAGCTAGCAGCAGTAGTTTTTGCTTTGAAGATCTGGAGACATTATCTGTACGGGACTCACTGTCAGATCTTTACAGATCACAAGAGTCTCAAATACATCTTCAGTCAGAAAGATTTGAACATGCGGCAAAGAAGATGGTTAGAGCTGATTAAAGACTACGACTTGGAGATTTTGTATCATCCAGGCAAAGCGAATGTAGTGGCCGACGCACTCAGTCACAAGCCTGTTTCTATTCAGATGCTGGAGACTCTGACCTCCCAACTTAGCCTTCAACGAGAGATGATTCGAGAAGGAATTGAAGTATGGTTACAAAGAGTCCAAGGACAACTGTGCGTGATGGAAATAACTTCATCATTAACCGAAGAAATCAAATATAGACAGGCAGATGATCCTCTGATGATTCGGTTACGTGATGAAGTGATCAAGGGGAAGGCCCCCGGATTCGTGATTCATGATGATGGAGTTTTGAGATTTCAGAACCGACTCTGCGTTCCCGATGTCGATGTTCTGAAACATACGATTATGAAGGAAGCTCACAATTCGCCCTATTCTATCCACCCGGGCACCAGTAAGATGTATAAGGACTTGAAGCAGAATTTCTGGTGGGGCAACATGAAGAAAGATGTAGCGGACTATGTTTCGAAATGCTTGACTTGTCATCAGGTTAAGATCGAGCATCAACGGCCTGCCGGAATGTTGAAGCCGCTCCCAATTCCTGAATGGAAGTGGGAGGACATATCGATGGACTTTATCACTAGTTTGCCGAGAACCAACACAGGAATGAACATGATTTGGGTGATAGTTGATCGTTTAACCAAATCAGCTCATTTTCTAGGCATTAAGGACACGTGGGGACCAGAGAGGTTGGCACGAGTATTTATTTCGGAGATAGTTCGATTGCATGGTACACCGAAGACCATTGTTTCTGATCGAGACGACCGTTTTGTGTCTCACTTTTGGAAAGCAGTTCATAAGGCCTTGGGAACCGAATTGAACTTCAGCACAACTTATCACCCAAAGACTGATGGACAATCCGAGAGGACTATTTAAACGGTGGAAGATATGATGAGGGCTTGTGCCTTAGATTGGTCAACTGATTGGGAAGTTCATCTACCGTTTATTGAATTTACCTACAACAATAGTTGGCATGCTTCCATTAAGATGGCACCGTTTGAGGCATTATACGGGAGGAGATGTAGATTGCCCCTATGTTGGGATGATTCATCATACTTGATCGGGACAGAACCATAGTTGATCGTACAGACTCGAGAGAAGATAGCCTTGATTCGTGAAAGGCTGTTGACCGCCCAGAGTCGCTAGAAATCTTACGTAGACGTACGCCGTCGCCCTTTGGAGTTCAATACTGGAGACCACGTACTTTTAAAGGTTTCTCCTACTCGGGGAATCTTCCGTTTTGGAAGAAAGGGAAATCTGAGTCCGAGATATATCGGACCGTTCGAGATCCTTGAGAGAGTTGGAGAGTTGGCATACAGATTGGCATTGCCGCCGTCGTTGAGCCATGTTCATAACGTGTTCCACATACCCCAGTTACGGAGATATATACCGGACCTAGTCATGTCATTGATTTCGGGGAGATCGAAGTCGCTCAGGATGGGACGTTTGAAGAAAGACCGGTCAAGATACTCGAAAGTCGAGTTAAGCAGTTGAGGAACAAACCAATCGCTTTGGTCAAAGTTCAGTGGTCACGTCATGGGGTGGAAGAAGCCACATGGGAAACGGAATATAGTATGAAGTCCAGATATCCAGAGTTATTTTCGTCTTGAGTTTCGGGACGAAACTCCTTTTTAGTAGGAGAGTATGTAATATCCGGATTTATTATTGTGTATTTCATCTGTATTCGAACCCTGTATTATTCGGATTTATGATCTCGATAATTGGAATATGTTATTTCTCACATTGGTATTTTTGTATATAAGTATATCATCATGCAAAATTTCTCATGCAAACTCGTGATAGCGTACGCTAAGAATGTAGCTTAACGCACGCTATCGGCTACTACTAGCGCACGCTACGAATGTAGGACTTGCGTGCGCTAGGTAATCAATTATTGAGCTAGGCGGCTAACACATGCGCCAGCCGGACGTAGGACCGGATAAGATTCCCGCGGACGAACCTGGACAGTTTTAGAGTTAACTCTTATTAGCGCGCGCTAAGGATGTATGGTAGCGTGCGCTAATCTGCTTTGAACAGAAAGTTTATATATGGGCCAGCACTCCATTTTATTCTCATTTCCTTCATTCATCCTTCGTTCTTGAGAGACCAGAGAGCATATCATCTTCCTTAGACACACTTATAACACATCCACTTGATCATTGGACATTGGATACTTCTTGTGATTGATCATTGAAGAGAATTAGCACCTTGGAGTGGCATATAACCAACCGGAGTCAGATTCTACCTTTGGGGTTCAGTGATTTCGTCATATTAAGGTATGTTGATTCTATCTCCAACTCTAGATTCGTGTTATGGAGAATAAGATGATCATGCTAGCAAAATATTGATTTTCTTGGGTGAATTATCCAAACCACATCATGTTTGGAATATTGAGATGATTATGCCTTAAGTACCTTGATTATGAACATCATGATTCGAATCTTATTACAATGAAAAAGTAGAGGAAGCTTCTATCATTGGTAATCCGAATCTAGTAGGTGTCTTCATAGCAATCATGGACTTGACTTTAACATCATTATTGTTAGACGAATCTAAAGGATTGATCATGGAAGGATTTATCTTGTAAAGATGGAATGTTAATCAAACTACAGAATGATAGTTTTTGATTGATATAAAGGTTTTGATATCAACCGTTAAGCCTTCCGAATTATCGCATGAAGAATTGTAATCGAAATGGAATATGGTTTTATAATAGTATACATATTCTTGAATCCGAAGTTGTTGTTATCCGTAAGATCATTCATAACCGTATGAACATGATATTCATGGAGGTAACATGAATTAACACTGAAGATTTCATTGGTTTGATCATGTTGAGATCAGTCTACTGCCCAGTAGTGAACTGTCATGCACAGTTAGCGCACGCTAAGCTATGTAGATTAACGTGCGCTATCGAGCATGAGTTAACGTATGCTACGTTTGGTACATAACATACGTTAGGCCATCAGACGAGTCAGTCGGATGATCAGTGAGGTACTGACCATGCATAGTTAGCGTACGCTAGGCTTTTTTGTTTGCGTGTGCTATCGAGAAGACTTAACGCACACTACACAGAGTACTTAGCGTGGGCTAAGAAGTTCAGACAGATTACATTTTATGAGATTTTGGCCATAAATCGAATTGTACGACGTGAGATAAATTCTATATTATTTCTTTTGTTAAGGTTCGAGCTTGTTACGTGATTGATTGAGGGGGGCGACCTTCGAGTGTTCGTTTTCGTGGAAGTATTATTCTTGTCTTCGAATCGAGGCAAGTACCTTATTTGTTTTATGTATTGATGTTATATATATTGTCGTGCATGTATGTCATTGTTGTATGTCCACCTCGTGTTGGTCCGACGGGATCATCGGGGGATCTATGCTAGCGTGCGCTAGATCATCGGACGGGTTTTTCCACCACGGGTTGGTCTGACGGGATCATCGTGGGTTCTAGGCAGTGAACGCTGGATCGTCGGAATTACTATGTGTATGTTATGATATCATGTTGTGATTATCAGTTGTGTATGTCATTTATGAGTTTCTCGTAGGAGAAGACTCGTTGGTATTTGTGTTGTTTACGTTATTATTCTTCGTGAGATATGAATAATATGTTGTGGTACTTGTACTAGCATCGTTGTGCTAACCCCTTCGGGGGTGAACATTTTATTTATGTTCAGGATCCAGGAGAGCGGGAAAACAACCACTGGAGCTGCATGACGAAGAGGGGACAGAGTGATGTCCCGGACGGGTTTATTTGACTGTTGTTTGTTGGTTATTTCAATAAGTACTCGAGTGCGTAGTCGTTTATGATGAATTTGAATTTTAGTGATGTATTAATAAGTTTATGTTGAACATTTGTATTTTCAGTATTTGGTCAGAACTGTTGTATCTTAATTCTGTTACTTCCATTCATTTGTACCTGTTAATGTCTGTTCAATTCTTCAGCCTTGTAAATCCTTATGTAAAGGATTTACGGCGCTGTAATATTCCTGAATATATCGGGGGTGTTACACTTAGAACCTTAACTTTTGGGGATTTGGGGGTTTTGTTTTGGTTTTCACCCTTCTAGTCCGATTTGCCTCTTATGATTGTTAGATTTCGATAGCGTAATCCCCATCCCTTGTTTCTCTTGTGGTTTTGCGGATTAAACTCGATGTTTTTCCCCCGTTGATAGTTTGGAATCGGTTTTGACCTTGTATTGTCCGACGAAACGTCCCAACGGGTAGAATTAAGACAAATTCTTACGTTTCCGCATTTTTGAGATCGATTGTATATCGTGGTTGTGTAGGATCGGATTTGTGAAGATTGTTTGGACCGAAAACTTGTCGTTCACCTTTTCCTTTCGCGTCATTTTATCCAAGGCAAGTACATGTATTACATTTCGTTATGTACGTTGCGTTTTCGAAATGATTGATGAATTATGGTTGTCGGGTGCATGAGTTGTGTTCCTTCCACCCGAAGTGTCCGACGGGATGTCTGGGGGTCGATACTAAGGGGTACGGCCGTGGAAGTGGACTTGGGTGTGTGTGTGGTTGAACTTCCACCCTGAGTGTCCGACGGGATGTCTGGGGGTCGATACTAAGGGGTACGACCAAGGGATACCAGTTGTGATTTTGTGATATCGTGATGATTGATAACTGATTTGATTGCCAATGTAGTATTCCGGAATATTTATGGCAAATGATTCTGATTGAAATGATTGTGTAAAATTCGTATTTATATATAAGGTTGTGTAATTGTGTACTTGCACTAGCTATTCGAATGCTAACCCCTTAAATGGGGGAAATGCGTCTTATGCATTTCAGGTACTGGTCGAGCTGAGGAGTTGGCACGGGATGCGCACACAAAGGATGGGCTGGCATGATGATGTGGCTCGAGTCTGTATTTTTATGTTTTGTCATTGCATTTGTCGAGTACTGGAATTAGACTGTTTACTTCTAAACTTGGTTTAAGTCCCCTGCGTGGGCAATGAATTGGTTTTTAACTTATGTTTCATGTACTCCGTTGAAATGTTTTGGCCGAGGCCACAGCCCTATTTACTTTTTGAGTGCATCTTTTGGGATTTCATTGTGGTTTATGTGTCTTGTGTTAGCCATTTGTGAATTGGGATGTTACATTTTTGGTATCGGAGCTTAGGTTTTAAATACCTAGACTGTCGGTAAATTTTTGGGTCTGTCGGTTGCGTCATTAGAGTCAATCGTTGAGCCTAATATCATCATGCTACCGTCTTTTCGTGCGATCCGTGGCTGTAAGTCTCCTCGAACTCTTTTATTTCTGTAATTCGTTTTCTTGCGTTGTTCGGAATTGTGAATTGTGATACCAACTTTGTCAATTGTGGATCTTTCTGATCTTGTTCTTTTCATATTTTCATCAGTATGTTGAGAGGTCGTGGTAGACCAGATAGGGGACGCGGCCGAGGCCGTGGTCGGGGTGATGATAATGAAGAGGACTCACTTTCTCAGTCCTCTGCGGACTCAGCCTCTCACTCAGTGCCGTCGGGTAATAATGCCGACGCCGGGGCTACTACCGTACTTCAGCAGTTAGTAGCCCAACTTACTCAGATAGCTCAGTGTGGACGCCAGAATCCGCCCCCAACACCCGAAGAGGAAGCTATCAAGTGGCTTCAGACGGTGACTAAGATGCACCCTCCTCGTTTCTCCGGATCTTCTGACTCCCTCGGTTGGGAGAATTGGCTCTTTCAGTTGTCCAGGACCTTCGATGCCGTAGCTTGTCCCAAAGACAGGAGGGTACATATTGCCCAATACCTCCTAGATAAGGAAGCTGCGGAATGGTGGGAGGCCGTTGCGCCCAGAGACCGTTGAGCTACTTGGGAGGAGTTCAGGGCTGCTATAGAAGCAGAATATTGTCCGCCGCCAGTCAGAGAATGCAGAATTGTGGAGTTTTTCACTGCGACACCCCAAGATGTGCCTATTTCTCAGGCCATTATCTCTTACAATCAGAAGTTGGGTTTCGTGAGAGATCAAGTGAGGACGGAGGCTGATAAAATCTGTTACTTCAATATGCGCATGAAGCCGCATATCAGGCAGAGTATGGCACCGCTCATGTGTGCCACCTTTAAGGAGTATCAGGATCGCGCTCTAGCGATCGAGATGGCCGCACCGGAATCAGAGTTGGGTATCGAGGCCAAGAAACAGAAAACGGTTGGCAGTTTTTCAGCTGGCAAGAGTGGCCGATTTTCGAGAGCACAATCTGCCCCTACTCCTGGGAAGAGACCGTTTCACCAGGCTGGGGGATCTCAGGGTAATCGTTCAGTCCAGTCCGTTGCTTCTGGTGGCAGGGTTTGTTTTAACTGCAACCAATATGAGCATTTGATGACGGATTGCCCTTCTCCTCCAGTTACTTGCTTTACTTGCGGGCAGACCGGGCATCGGGCAGCTCATTGCGAGAGGGCCACCAGGGCTGCTAGAGTTCCGACTACCACTGCCGATCAGAGGGATCACAGCACTCCAGATACTCATGTCCCGCAGAGTTCGGGTCGTGGTAGGGGACGGGGCCAGCCGGATCGCCGTGCAGCATCGAGTTCAGGTTCAGTTCACCCCCGATTGTATCAGATGAGGCACACAGAGGAGGCAAACATTCCGGTGGCGTCAGGTACCACTCAGATCCTTACTCATCCAGTTTCAGTGCTTTTTGATTCGGGTGCTACCCATTCCTTTATTGCATCGGATTGTGTAAGTCGTATTGGTTTTGACTACTTGTTTGAGTGTGAACCGTTTGTAGTGAGTACGCCCAACGGGAATCGTATGGTTGGGGACCGGGAAGTTAGGGATTGCCCAGTGACGATCGGGAGCCGAGATTGGCCCTCGAATCTCATTGTTATAGACCTTAAGGGTGAAGATTTGAACCTCGGGGACGATTGGTTGGATCGTCACGGTGCTATCATGAACTATCGGACTCGTACCATCTCGATAGTGGCCGAGGACGGCACCGAGCATACTCTCGTCGGTTGTAAGCCGGGCAGATCGGGGAGTGTGATTAGCGCCTTGAAGGCGATGAAACTTCTGAACCAGGGTTGTGTCGGCTACTGGTTTTATGCTCTGAAGGCGGAAGATGGTGGAGTTGATTTGTCGTCAATTCCAGTTGTTAGTGAATACCCTGACGTATTTCCGGATGACTTGTCGGGATTACCACCACAGCGAGAGGTAGAGTTTCCTATTGATCTAGAGCCGAATGCGGCCCCTATTTCTCGAGAGCCATACCGTATGGCACCGTCGGAGATGTTAGAATTGAAGAATCAGTTGGAGAGTTGTTAGATAAAGGGTATATTCGACCGAGCGCATCGCCTTGGGGTGCGCCTGTACTTTTTGTTAAGAAGAAGGATGGATCGCTTCGGTTATGCATCGACTATCGAGAATTAAACAAGTTAACCATCAAAAATAAATACCCTTTACCCCGAATTGATGACTTGTTCGATCAGCTTCAGGGGGCGACAGTCTTTTCGAAGATTGATTTGCGATCGGGCTACTACCAGTTGAGGATTCGGGACATCGATATACCGAAAGCTGCCTTTCGGACGAGATATGGTCATTAGGAGTTTGTGGTTATGCCTTTCGGGCTAACCAATGCCCCAACAGTATTTATGCAGTTGATGAACAAAGTTTTTATTGAGTATCTGGACAAATTCATAGTCGTCTTTATCGATGACATTCTTATCTATTCACGGAGTCGGGAGGAGCACGCCTTACATCTCCGGATTGTATTAGACATTTTGAGAGATGAGCATTTGTACGCAAAGTTCTCTAAGTGTGAGTTTTGGCTCGAAGAAGTGATGTTCCTCGGGCATGTGATTTCAGCAGAGGGAGTTCGGGTAGATCCAAAGAAGATAGAGGCAGTGATGGCTTGGGAGCCGCCTAAGAATGCGAAGGAGGTGAGGAGTTTTCTGGGTATTGCCGGCTATTACCGTAGATTTGTTGAGGGATTTTCTAAGATCGCTAAACCACTCACTCAGTTGCTCCAGAAGACTCAGAAATTCGAGTGGACCGCAATCAGACAAAGCAGTTTTGACGAGTTGAAGAGACGACTAACTACCGCACCCGTGTTAGCGTTGCCTCAGGGGAACGAAGATTTTGTGGTATATAGTGATGCTTCGGACCTCGGGCTCGGATGCGTTTTGATGCAGAGGGATAGGGTTATTGCTTATGCGTCTCGCCAGTTGAAACCGTATGAGGCGAATTACCCCACGCACGATTTGGAGTTAGCTGCGGTCGTTTTGCCTTAAATATCTGGAGGCATTATCTCTATGGGTCGTCGTGTAAGATATTTACGGATCACAAGAGTTTGAAGTATATCTTCAGTCAAAAAGAGTTGAATATGAGACAGCGTAGGTGGTTGGAGCTAATTAAAGATTACGACCTCGAGATACTTTATCATACAGGTAAGGCTAATGTAGTGGCTGATGCATTGAGCCGAAAGCCGGAGGCTTTACAGATATTGGAGGTACTTACGCCAAAGAGTAGGATCTGGCGGGATTTTATTTGTCAGAATATCGAGGTTTGGGTTCAGAGAGTTCAGGGTCAGTTATGTGCGTTGGAGATCACTTCGTCCTTGACTGATGATATCAAGGCGAAACAGTATGATGATCCGTTTTTGTTCCAGCTGAGGGAGGATGTGAGGAAGGGGAAAGCTCCTGAATTTGTGGTTCAGGATGACGGAGTTTTGAGATTTCTCGGCAGACTATGTGTACCGAGTGTTATTGAGCTGAGACAGAAGATCTTGAGTGAAGCTCATACCACACTATACTCTATACATCCCGGTACGAGTAAAATATACAAGGATGTGAGGAGTAACTACTGGTGGAGTAATTTGAAGACAGACATTAGCGAGTTTGTGTCGAGATGTTTGACCTGTCAGCAGGTTAAGATCGAGCATCAGCGACTTGCGGGGCTTTTGCGACCACTTCCTATCCCGGAGTGGAAATGGGAGGATATTTCTATGGATTTCATTACCAGTATACCTAGGACTCGGACTGGAATGAACATGATTTGGGTTATTGTATATCGACTGACCAAATCAGCTCATTTCCTGGGTAGTAAGGACACTTGGGGGCCAGAGAGACTGGCACGAGAGTTTATTGCAGAGATCGTGAGATTACATGGGACTCCTAAGAGTATTGTTTTGGATCGTGATGGCCGGTTTATATCACATTTTTGGCAGGCCGTTCATAGGGCCTTAGGGACCGAGTTGAGACTCAGTACATCCTACCACCCTCGATGCACGGACGATCGAGCGGACGATACAGACACTGAAGGATATGTTGAGAGCATGTGCCTTAGATTGGAAGGATGATTGGGAGTCGCACTTGCCATTGATCGAGTTCACGTACAATAATAGTTGGCACGCCTCGATCTGTTAGGAGTATGCCCTCGAATGCCACTCAGAGGATGTTGAGTGAGGGCATTGTACTTGTTATTATGTAAATCATCAATATAAGGCAATGGATGTTTCTTTATTTACTAGTAGTTACTGGCATTCCTAACTCGTAAATATACATATAGAAACTAGTCCGTGTATTTGAGAGAAAACCGTTCCACTCCTTATTGGATAAGGGGGTCGGCACTGGAAAGGTTTATAGCTCAAATACTTAATCGTTCGCAAGTCGATGAAACTTGACTGGGCGTTAAGTTTATGTGAAGACTTGTATGACGTGTTCTTTGACATGGAAAGTGCCTGTCGAACGCTATTGGTTAGTGAGAGCACACGTTGTAGGTATGCAAATTGGATTAGTATACTCGAACAGACTCACCCTCGATTCGTCACACGGATTTCACTCCGGGACAGTCAATAATGGAATCGAAAGGTTGTGATAGGTATTCGTGAACCTTCGACTTGAGGATTTAGTAGGGATATGGTTGTGACGTCAAGATTTTCATTAGAGTAGTTCGACCCTGTAAACCGAGAGGCGGGGGTCAACCTCGACGTGCATCTTGACGGGCAAGTAGCAGGTCCTACTGAATACCAAGATAGAATTCTTTCTCCCGTTAGTGAGCGGGTTATATGTCCTATGCGGTTATTGGCAGATAAGATCATAAGTCTTTGGCCAAAGCATTGGAGCTAGTTGTATTGGATACACGAGAGCTCGATGATCTCGATTTGCATTAACGCATGCATAGCGTCAAGTACAAATGGGGTTTGACTGACCGTGACCCTATAACTTGATCAGGACATTTGAAAGAAGGGTTTATACGTATACCGTATTCACGATGTAATGGTTCTTGAATGATCCCAATCATTCGTTCTCGCCTGGTACAGTGTAGGCCGCCAGGCTGGCTAGGTGGTGCTACTACTCTTTGGTTCCTCCCATTGCTGACTGAGACAGACCTACCGAGTCGCGCATTAGGATTGACGACGGAATGAATTGAGCTTATTTTCTCATTATAAATATTAGATATTGAATATCTAATTTATTGGACATTGGATGTCTAATTGATTTTGGGACATTGGATGTCTAAATTGATTTATTGGATAAATTAATTTACGGCCTAATGAATTAAATATATTACTGGGTGATTAATTTAATTCATGAATATAATTATTTTTTGGAGAAATTAATTATGTCATTATGTATTTGAGGATTAATTAATTAGATTAATTAATCTATATAAATACATCGGAACGAAATCAGAGTTTATCTGTTTGGACTCACGAGAGTCCGAAACGGACCGAACTTGTCCAATTCCTTCTAGAGGCTGCCCCACCTCATACTTTTCCCTCATGGTCTTGGTCTCATCCTTGGTAGGTTGATGACTAAAGACATTTGAGATATCATATCTCATTTTATATAGAAAGGTGATTTGAGGTGGTTGTAATGAGATTATATTGAAGACTTTGAAAACACTCACACACCCAAAATAAAACATATATCCAGCCGTGGGTTTTGGGAAGTGAGAGAGAGAAGATAGTTTTCATTTTAGTCTTCAACTTCATCTCCATCTTGTTCAACTTTCTTAGAGAAAGATTGAGAAAAAATAGAGAGAACAAGATTATACACTTAGAGTGTAATAATAAAAAGCTTCATCACTTGATTCTAGCCGTAACCTTAGAGGTTAATCGAGTGTTGTTATTCCGATCGTTTTCCGGCGCGTGGCAAGTAGAGACGCGGTGCTTTCGGCGTTGGATCGTTCAAGAGCTTGGAGCGGATTGGATTTGTAGAGATCAATCAAAACTTGGGGAATAGCTCAAGAGAAGGTTATCCATCTAATCAACAGACTACAAGGGTGAGTTTCTATATCTCTTGTGAATTCGTTTTTGATATTCGTATATACGTAGCTCGATCGATCCTCGTAGGGATTCGGATCGAATTAATTTTCGTTTTACGGCTTCCGCTGGGCCTTCGTTTTAGGCACCGAATCCCAACAGTGGTATCGGAGCATAGGTCTTGCAATCGTATATACGATATATTGCATTTGGAATGCTTGATTAAATGATTAGTGATTTGGAATCACAACCGTTTAATTCGTTGTTTTAATTGTTCGTCGAAAATTTAATTTTTCCATGTTTTTACGTTACTATATAAATCGTTTTTATTTACTAAAACTGAATTATATGGGTAATATTAAATTAGAAAAATATAATTTTTGAAATCGGGACGAAAAAGAGTCGGAAAATCGCCGCCCGGATCGCCCGGCCGCCTGTGGATCGCCCGGCTGCCCAAAGGTGCTGGACCGCTGCCGGGCAGCTTATTTCCTGCACTGGGCAGATCAGCCCTCGCCTAAGGACTGGCCGTGATGCGACCACGGGCTAGGCCCGGCGATTTTATTTCGATTCCGCTTTTGTATTTATGTTTCGTTATAATAATTTCCTAAATTAAATCGATTTAATTTGACTAAATAAAATACTTGGTGTTTTATTTTGAGGAAATTTATTATTGTGAAATATTTATCATCCGGTTTATACGAACGAATTAAAACTACCATGTTTGTGAATTAATTGGATTAATTCTAATAGATGGTTATTTTTATATTGGTTGGATCAATATATTTAATGTGTAGTCCATTTATTTAGTATTTATTGGATGAATGCTTTTGAATGGGGATGTGGTTCATGGACTTAGTTTTGAATCGTTCGGTTTTATTCGATTGGGTTGTAAAGGCCGTTTTGAGCCTATTTATTTTACTAGAATTATTTGTATCTAGGATGCAATTTTTCAATGTAAAATTTATATGTAATGACGAAGACTGGAGGAAGATCCATTTCGAGAAGACGAAGATTCAAGACGAAGACTTGTAATTAGATTACGGAGTTTTTGTTTTCTAGGAACGGTCCATGAACCACATGTTGGTAGCAACTAGGTTGTGAATGGTTGTTTCATATTGTATGAATGCCACAAACGCGCTTAAATGATTAATGTGCAAAGTGTAACGTTAATCGTGATAATTCTCCCACAACAAATTATTAAGTTTATAAGGTTTCAAGGTTTTGCTTCCCTCCATCGAGCTTTCGGGAAATTGAAATCCAAACCGGATGTGCTATGCTTCCGAGTTATCGGGGTAGTCATTCGGGGAGGACGGATAAATTACCGGGAGCGCATTGGATGCCTTTGGTTGGAGCAAATTTTATACCTAGAAACCTGATAGGTTGCCGGATAAGATTCAATTGTGAAACCGATTTGCGTCGATGGTATAAACTTAACTTGTTCACGAACCATAGAAACCGTATAGGTTGAGGGGAGTGAATAAGGGGAAAAAGAAGATCGAATCATCCATTAGATGGGTTGGTGTTGGACACCACTTTATGAAAATTAATAGACTAGAAACCTGTTCGGTTGCCCTATATTAAGATTTATAAAGAACTTGATCACCACTATGAAGTAGAGCGACGATACTTCCGGATTCCACATGGGAGTGTGTTGTTCCGATAAAATTAGTGGGAGCTGGGTAACAAGAATAGAAAAGACCTTAATTCTATACTCAGAACATAATTGAATGAGTCACTAATTAATCTATCGTACTTAATGCAGACTCAAATCTCAATATGACAATGAATCCACTCGCAATTCTACTCGAAAAGAACACCTTAATAGGACCTAACTTTGTGGATCGCCCGCAACTGATGATTGTCCTCGGTATAGAGGCACTGGGATACGTCTTGGAGACGGACATTCCGGCACCTCCCGTGCGGACCCGAGCCAATCGAGAAGAGATTGAAAACCACGAAAAGTGGGTTAAGGATGACGTGAAAGTCCGTGCTTATATGATGGCTTCCATGTCTAATGAGCTTCAGAGAGCTCATGAGAAAATGACTTCGCCAAAGTGCATTCTATCTCACTTAACCGAGCTTTATGGTGAGCACGCAGAATCGCTAGATATGAGATATCCAAGCAATCGCTCGGTGCAAGGATGAAGGAAGGTGAGAAGGTTTGGGAACACGTCCTCAAAATGATATCCATGATCGAGAGATTGAGGCTCTTGATTTTAAAATGGATACTTCTCTCCAAACCGACCTTATCCTACAATCTCTCCCGATTCCTTCTCACGCTTGTTATGAACTTCAACCGCAATGAGATTTCATGTAATTTAGCCGGGCTAATGAACAAACTTGTAACCGCCGTCTCGATGAAGACTCCGCGGATGAAGGAGTCTCGCTCTTGTGATTTCTTCAGACTCCTGAGGTCTAAGAACAAGAAGAAAAAGACCAAGAAGCAAATCGACTACAAGTTAAGGACCTTAAGGGTAAGGGCAAGGCCCCGATGGTTCAAGAACAAGAAGAAGAAGGATGCTTGTCTCAAGTGCGGTGAGTCGGGCTCTTGGGCTAGAGACTGTCCGATTCTTCATGGCACTTCGTGCATGTAACTTTTAGTTTTGGAAACAAATTGTTCGCTATCGTATTTTCTACTTCCTGGATACTGGATTCTGGTGCTAGTTCTCATATTTGTACCGTGAATCAGGATCTGGAACAAAGTAGGAAGCTTGGAGCTGGAGAAGTTATGATCACAGTCGGAAGCGGGCATAGTGTCGAGGCAACCGACATAGGATCACTTCTTTTGGGTTTAGAATCCGGCTTTGTTTTGACTTTAAAAGATGTACTTGTTTTTCCCAAGGGGCACAAAAACATTGTATCCATTCCGGTCATGGACCGAAAAGGATTTTCATTTTTTATTGGTGATGGTTCCTGCAAAATTTATTTTAGAAATAAACTAGTGGGTACTGCTACATTGTTGAATGGATTGTATCATCTAAAACTCAGCAACAAAGTAGTTGTGAATACTATGACTAGAAAACGTGGTAGGGATGAAACCAATCAAGTTTTGAAATGGCATCTTAGACTTGGTCATGTTGGTCAGACCAAGGTTTACAAGATGGAAAAAGATAGACTTATGAGACCATTGGGATCGGATCCATTTCCTACTTGTGAATCTTGCCTTAAAGGCAAAATTACTAAGTCCCCCTTCACAGGGACTTTTGAAAGAGCCGCTGATAAACTAGGATTAATCCATACCGACGTATGTGGTGCTTTGGAAGCAGCACGTGACGGATATCAATATTTCATTACGTTTACAGATGATCATACTAGGTATGGTTATGTATACTTAATGAAACATAAATCTGAGGCCTTTGAGAAATTCCAGGAATTCAAGGCCCTAGTCGAGAAACAAACTGGTAATCATATCAAAGCACTTCGGTCGGACCGAGGTGGCGAATATATGAGTATGGAGTTTGACGAGTTTCTTAAGGAACATGGAATAGTTTCACAACTAACACCTCCAGGTACTCCTCAGTTAAATGGTGTGTCAGAAAGAAGGAACCGGACCTTGTTAAACATGGTCCGTTCCATGCTGGGCTATAGTGACTTACCAATTTACCTGTGGGGGTATGCACTCCTGACTGCTGCTTACATCTTGAACAGATGTCCTTCCAAATCCGTTCCTAAAACTCCACATCAGATGTGGGAGGGCAGGAAACCAAGTCTTAATCACATTAGGATTTGGGGATGTCCCGCTTATGTCAAGAAGACTAAGGTGGAGAAGTTGGAAGCTAGGTCCGCGAAGGGACGTTTCATAGGATTCCCATCTGGGACGATGGGATATCTATTCTACATGCCCGAAGATCGAAGGATCATTGTTGCTTTACAAGCACACTTCCTGGAAGATGAGTTCATTCAGGAAGGCGGAACAGGTAGAAGTATTTCTTTAGAAGAATACAATGAAACTCCTCAGGAGACACCTGTGCAAGAAACTGGAACCGAACTTTCTGAAACACAAGTACAGCCACCTCGTAGGTCTAGTAGGATGTCTCATTTACCTGAGAGGTATGGGCTTGTGCACTTGGAGGAGCTGGGTCTCCATGAGGTTCCAAGTGATAGCCAAGAGACCGACCCGACGACCTATGACCAAGCGATGGTGGATGTAGACTCCGCGAAATGGCGTGAAGCTATGGAAGCTGAGATAGACTCAATGCATGTCAATCAGGTCTGGACTCTAGTAGACCGCCCCAAAGGCATAGTGCCTATTGGGAACAAGTGGATCTACAAGAGAAAGATTGATGGTGATGGCAAGGTTGACGCCTATAAGGCCAGGCTTGTGGCAAAGGGTTATACCCAGAAGGAAGGGATCGATTACCACGATACCTTCTCGCCCGTAGCCATGATCAAGTCTATTCGCATGATGCTTGCTATAGCTGCCTACCACGATTATGAGATATGGCAAATGGACGTAAAGACGGCTTTCCTTAATGGATTCCTCGAGGAGGAAATCTATATGGAGCAGCCTAAAGGCTTTGTGTCCGAAGTCGATATTCAGAAAGTGTGCAAGCTTCAGCATTCCATTTATGGACTGAAGCAAGCGTCACGTGGTTGGAACCTTCGTTTTGACGAGGCGGTCAAAGAGTTTGACTTCGTGCAAAATGAAGAGGAACCTTGTGTATACAAGAGGGTTAGTGGGAGAAAGATCGCATTCTTAGTACTATATGTGGATGATATTCTACTAATAGGAAATGACTTGGGAATGCCCAGTTCTGTAAAAGCTTGGCTTTCGAGTAATTTTTCCATGAAAGACTTGGGAGAAGCAACCTATATTCTTGGAATTCGACTCTACCGAGATAGAGCGAAGAGAACAATAGGTCTTTCCCAAGCCCTCTATATAGATAAGATCTTAAAGCGATTTAAGATGGATGATTCTAAAAGAGGGTTCCTACCGATGCGACATGGAATAAAACTCTCCTTGAAGATGTGTCCTCAAAGTGAGGAACAACGAAAGGAAATGAGTAATATACCATATGCTTCGGCCGTGGGTAGCCTTATGTATGCTATGTTGTGTACAAGACCTGACATCGCGCATCCTGTAAGCGTGGTGAGTAGGTTTCAGGCAAACCTGTAGGGAACATTGATCGCCAGAAAGAACGTTCTCAAGTACTTGAAAAGGACTAGAGATATGGTTACGATGTATGGCGGTGGAGAATCGATGTGGTGGGATTCACCGATTCGGACTTCCAAGGATCAAGGACGACTCGATGTCTACTGCTACATATTTACTCTTAATGGAGGAGCGAGATCTTGGCGTAGCGCCAAGCAAAGCGCGACTGCCGATTCCACCTGTCAGCCGAGTATCAAGCGACCTCGGAGGCTTCCAAGGAAGGGTTCTGGATTAAGAAGTTTCGGGAGAACTTCAAGTGATACCATGTGCCGAGTCGCCTGCTACTGCATCACGACAACGACGGAGTCAGAAGCGCAGCCAAGGAGCCGAGGTTTCACAACAGCACCAAACATATTGAGAGGAAGTATCATCTCGTAAGAGAATTTGTTCGCAAGGGATACATTGTGCTGCATAGAGTAGACTCGGCCGACAACGTCGCCGATCCACTGACCAAGCCACTTTCTCAGACTAGCTTGGAGCGTCATCTGGAGAACATGGGTATTAGATACCATCGTGTGTGGCATTGAGTGCAAGTGGGAGATTGTTAGGAGTATGCCCTCGAATGCCACTCAGAGGATGTTGAGTGAGGGCATTGTACTTGTTATTATGTAAATCATCAATATAAGGCAATGGATGTTTCTTTATTTACTAGTAGTTACTGGCATTCCTAACTCGTAAATATACATATAGAAACTAGTCTGTGTATTTGAGAGAAAACCGTTCTACTCCTTATTGGATAAGGGGGTCGGCACTGGAAAGGTTTATAGCTCAAATACTTAATCATTCGCAAGTCGATGAAACTTGACTGGGCGTTAAGTTTATGTGAAGACTTGTATGACGTGTTCTTTGACATGGAAAGTGCCTGTCGAACGCTATTGGTTAGTGAGAGCACACGTTGTAGGTATGCAAATTGTATTAGTATACTCGAACCGACTCACCCTCGATTCGTCACACGGATTTCACTCCGGGACAGTCAATGATGGAATTGAAAGGTTGTGATAGGTATTCGTGAACCTTCGACTTGAGGATTTAGTAGGGATGTGGTTGTGACGTCAAGATTTTCATTAGAGTAGTTCGACCCTGTAAACCGGGAGGCGGGGATCAACCTCGACGTGCATCTTGACGGGCAAGTAGCAGGTCCTACTGAATACCAAGATAGAATTCTTTCTCCCGTTAGTGAGCGGGTTATATGTCCTATGCGGTTATTGGCAGATAAGATCATAAGTCTTTGGCCAAAGCATTGGAGCTAGTTGTATTGGATACACGAGAGCTCGATGATCTCGATTTGCATTAACGCATGCATAGCGTCAAGTACAGATGGGGTTTGACTGACCGTGACCCTATAACTTGATCGGGACATTTGAAAGAAGGTTTTATACGTATACTGGTATTCACGACAGAATGGTTCTTGAATGATCCCAATCATTCGTTCTCAGTCGGGGTACAGTGTAGGCCGCCAGGCTGGCTAGGTGGTGCTACTACTCTTTGGTTCCTCCCATTGCTGATTGAGACGGACCTACTGAGTCGCGCATTAGGATTGACGACAGAATGAATTGAGCTTGTTTTCTCATTATAAATATTAGATATTGGATATCTAATTTATTGGACATTGGATGTCTAATTGATTTTGGGACATTGGATGTCTAAATTGATTTATTGGATAAATTAATTTACGGCCTAATGAATTAAATATATTACTGGGTGATTAATTTAATTCATGAATATAATTATTTCTTGGAGAAATTAATTATGTCATTATGTATTTTATGATTAATTAATTAGATTGATTAATGTATATAAATACATCGGAACGGAATCGGAGTTTATCTGTTTGGACTCACGGGAGTCCGAAACGGACCGAACTTGTCCAATTCCTTCTAGAGGCTGCCCCACCTCATACTTTTCCCTCATGGTCTTGGTCTCATCCTTGGTAGGTTGATGACTAAAGACATTTGAGATATCATATCTCATTTTATATAGAAAGGTGATTTGAGGTGGTTGTAATGAGATTATATTGAAGACTTTGAAAACACTCACACACCCAAAATAAAACATATATCCAGCCGTGGGTTTTGGGAAGTGAGAGAGAGAATATAGTTTTCATTTTAGTCTTCAACTTCATCTCCATCTTGTTCAACTTTCTTAGAGAAAGATTGAGAAAAAATAGAGAGAACAAGATTATACACTTAGAGTGTAATAATAAAAAGCTTCATCACTTGATTCTAGCCGTAACCTTAGAGGTTAATCGAGTGTTGTTATTCCGATCGTTTTCCGGCGCGTGACAAGTAGAGACGCGGTGCTTTCGGCGTTGGATCGTTCAAGAGCTTGGAGCGGATTGGATTCGTAGAGATCAATCAAAACTTGGGGAATAGCTCAAGAGAAGGTTATCCATCTAATCAACGGACTACAAGGGTGAGTTTCTATATCTCTTGTGAATTCGTTTTTGATATTCGTATATACGTAGCTCGATCGATCCTCGTAGGGATTCAGATCGAATTAATTTTCGTTTTACCGCTTCCGCTGGGCCTTCGTTTTAGGCACCGAATCCCAACACGATCAAGATGGCACCATTCGAGGCATTGTATGGGAGGAGGTGCAGATCGCCGCTGTGTTGGGACGATGCGTCCGAGCTGATTGGTACCGAGCCCGATATGGTAGTTGAGACGAGAGAGAAGATTGCTCTGATTCGCGATAGGTTGTTGACGGCCCAGAGTCGGCAGAAGTCTTATGCCGATATGCGTCGCCGGCCGTTGGAGTTTGAGGTGGGAGATCATGTCTTTCTTAAGGTGTCGCCAACACGGGGAGTTTACCGCTTCGGCCGGAAGGGTAAACTTAGTCCGAGATATATTGGACCGTTCGAGATTTTAGAGAGAGTTGGAGAGCTTGCGTATCGGTTAGGCTTGCCGCCGTCCCTGAGCCACGTGCATAACGTATTTCATGTTTCCCAGCTTAGGAAGTACGTATCGGACCCTAGCCATATTATCGATTTTGGAGAGATCGAGTTGGGGCCCGACATTGCCTTCGAGGAGAGGCCGATTCAGATATTAGAGCGTCGGGTGAAGCAACTCAGGCATAAAACCATTCTTTTGGTTAAAGTGCAATGGTCGAGGCATGGATCCGAGGAAGCCACGTGGGAGACGGAAGAGAGTATGAGGTCGAGATACCCCGAGTTATTCGCGTTGTAAGTTTCGGGATGAAACTTATTTTTAGGGGGAGAGAATGTAATATCCGTGTTTTCTATTTTCGGTAATTTCTATTTTTATTGTATGTTCGTTTTGGACAACTCGCTTAGCACTGTTTTGTAATTCTGAACCTATTTTGTTCTTGGAATTTCTCCGTTTGGTCGAGTCTCGATGATGTTTTTACGTAATTTCATCTTGAATTATATTTTATCGCATGTGTATTCGATTCTCGTTTAACTCATTCGATTTTGTCATTTACCTATTTCCATGAGTTTGTATGGTTGCGTGGAGCATGTTGTGAGTTTCGGATTATTAATCCGACGTTGTATCGTGATTTTCGGATGTTTGGGCCATTTTGTAATTTCCTAGAAGTTTAGGGTGCTTTTATCCTCCTTGTCGTATTTTGGATTCCTCGGAAGTTGGTAGTGTATTTCTTTCAAAACTCAGCTTCGTTGTTATGGATACCTCATGTTACACTTTTGATTCTATCCTTGCGTTGCGTTTCGTCGTTGTATCGACTATGCAGAATTAAGTGTTTAGCAGCGTGGGACTGCTGCATGAATAACGTACGTTACGCATGCTCCCTTACGTACGTTATAGAGGCATCATAACGTACGCTATACCCTATTGGTAACGTACGTTATGGTTTTCACAAATGAGTACAGATTGTTCGTTACGTACGTTAACCTGTGAGAGGTTACGTACGTAAACTTCATAACGTACGTTAACAACTCGTGTTAACATACGTAACACTCTGTCAGGCGTTCTAAATACTGACTCAACCTCAGTCGCGTTATTTCGTTCCTTCTCATCCCTTTGTGCGATACGTGAGTTCCTTGAGCGATTTGGAGCGATTTGCCCAGAGCAATCCTTAGAGTTCCTCTGGAGATTGATTGTTGTGCTTCAAGCAAGGTTTATCATCATCATAATCATCCTCCATCCGTCCGAATCGAGGTATATTTCCTTAGAACCCTAACTTTTGGGGATTTTTGGATTTTGTTTTGGTTTTCACCCTTCTAGTCCGATTTGCCTCTTATGATTATTAGATTTCGATAGCGTAATCCACATCCCTTGTTTCTCTTGTGGTTTTGCGGATTAAACTCGATGTTTTTCCCCCGTTGATAGTTTGGAATCGGTTTTGACCTTGTATTGTCCCAATGGGTAGAATTAAGACGAATTCTTACGTTTCCGCATTATTGAGATCGATTGTATATCGTGGTTGTGTAGGATCGGATTTGTGAAGATTGTTTGGACCGAAACCTTGTCGTTCACCTTTTCCTTTCGCATCATTTTATCCAAGGCAAGTACATGTATTACATTTCGTTATGTACGTTGCGTTTTCGAAATGATTGATGAATTATAGTTGTCGGGTGCGTGAGTTGTGTTCCTTCCACCCGAAGTGTCCGACGGGATGTCTGGGGGTCGATGCTAAGGGGTACGGCCGTGGAAGTGGACTTGGGTGTGTGTGTGGTTGAACTTCCACCCGGCGTGTCCGACAGGATGTCCGGGGGTCGATACTAAGGGGTACGGCCGCGGAAGTGGTATCCCACCCGGAGCGTTCGACAAGATGTCTGGGGGTCGATACTAAGGGGTACGGCCACGGGATACCAGTTGTGATTTTATGATATCGTGATGATTGATAACTGATTTGATTGCCAATGTAGTATTCCGGAATATTTATGGCAAATGATTCTGATTGAAATGATTGTGTAAAATTCGTATTTATATATAAGGTTGTGTAATTGTGTACTTGCACTAGCTATTCGAATGATAACTCCTTAAATGGGGAAAATGCGTCTTATGCATTTCAGGTACTGGTCGAGCTGAGGAGTTGGCACGGGATGCGCACACAAAGGATGGGCTGGCATGATGATGTGGCTCAAGTCTGTATTTTTATGTTTTGTCATTGCATTTGTCGAGTACTGGAATTAGACTGTTTACTTCTAAACTTGGTTTAAGTCCCCTGCGTGGGCAATGAATTGGTATTTAACTTATGTTTCATGTACTCCGTTGAAATGTTTTGGCCGAGGCCACGGCCTTATTTACTTTTTGAGTGCATCTTTTGGGATTTCATTGTGGTTCATGTGTCTTGTGTTAGCCTGGTAGACCTCACGAGGGTTCTACGGCGTGTAATGTCCCATTTGTGAATTGGGGTGTTACAGCTATCGTCGAATGAACTCCGGGCCATGAGAGCGAGATTATTTTGATTGATAAAATCATCATCTTCGTCGTCATCGCTCCATGTTGCAACGAGAACCTCCTTCTTGGGTTTAGCTCGACAATTCTTTGCAAAGTGGCCTGGTTTACCACATAATTGACAATTGTTGTCGCATTTCGTAGATTCGCCCGAGATGTCTTTCTTTCTCCGGTTTAATAAGGTTTGAAACTTATTAATATTCTTGGCATAATATGCTGATTTTTCGATGCTTTCATAAACCGTGATTTCTTCTCTTTTTGACATCTTAGCCTTCAAGGCTATAGTTCTTTCCTTCGGATTTGGTTTAGCGTTTCGAGATTTAAGGACTATCTAGGAATTTATTAGTGAACCAATGAGGGAACTAAAATCAAGATTATTGAGATCTTTCGATTCCATAATCGCCGTAACTGTGCCGTCCCATTCAACATGTAGTGATCTTAAGATTTTCTTGAATTTCTCGCTACTTGATAATAGTTTTCCGAACGAAGCTAGTCCATTGGTGATGATCGAAAATCAATCGAGCATGTTGGTGATGGACTCGTCACCCTTCATCATGAATAGCTCGTAGTCATGGAGAAGCATATTGATCTTCGTCTCCTTGACTTGAGTTGTCCCTTCGTGTGTGATTTCAAGAATTTTCCATATTTCTTTAGCACTTTCACACGATGAGATACGATTGATCTATTCTGGATTTAAGGCACAAAATAGAAATTGAGTAGCCTTACAATTTAGGTGGTCGTTCTTCCAATTCGCATCAGCATATTCTTCGAAGGATTTAAGCGTACCGCCGGATTTGAGAGGAATTTTCGGACCAAGGCAAATCACTTTCTAAAGATCGATGTCATACGCTCGGATGAATATTGACATCTTTTTCTTCCACATCATGAAGTTTGAGCCATCAAAAAATGGTGGTCGGTTAAGAGCAAGGCCTTCGACTGGAGCAAGTTGAAATGCCATTTGGATCTTCTCCTCGGATGTAAAGCCGTTTATTGGAGTACCTCTCCGATACCAATTGTTGGAATCAAATTGGAATATGCGCCGTTGTGCGGAAGTGTAGATATAAAGTGCGGAAATAAAATGACTCACGGATTTATAGAGGTTCGGCTATAATCGAGCCTACGTCCTCTCCCAGTATCTTTTTCTATAGGTTGAAGATATAAACCTCTTCACCTCTCTTCTATCGGTCGAGGGATTACCGTTACAATCACGTCTTCAATTGGTCCGTGATAAACCACTCGTACTTGTCTTTGTGTCGGTCCAAGTTAAACCATTTTCCTTTTCGTAGGACAAGGAATAAACATCTCTAGATTTCTATGGGTACTAGATAGACCTCACTTAGATATCGATTGCGATTCTAATAATGCCGGATCCTTGATCCTAATAACACCGAATCCAATCGTATCTTTTCTTTTACCTCTCGTGTATATGTTGAATGTATAAACACTCAAACTAACAATATAAGCTCAATATTATAACAACAATAGAATGTATATGAATATCAGATCAATGTCTTTAATGCTTGAAGTTGTATTGTGAAACAATACCATAGGAGTGGTATTTATAGCCTTCTTCATCAAACTGGCCGTTAGCTCCCTGTCCCTTCATTATGTACGCTAAAGCTCTTCCTTTACGTACGTTAGATATTTTACGTATGTTAAATCTCCCTTGCTACGTACGTTATCATACAACATATCAGTCCAGTAGCATTCGTTTTATGTGTTACGTACGTTAGCCATTGTCCATTACGTATGTTAACATTTGTCAACATATCCGTTGCTCGCTGACCTATGCCATGATGTCATCTCCAACGTTCATCTCCTTTGAATTCACAAACATCACATTACGTACATTAAACAACTTTCCTTACGTACGTTAAGCTCCACAGGTTACGTACGCTATGATAGACTTGTTACGTACGCTAAGCATGTATTTTCCAGCTTTTTGCGACTCCGTCTTCTTCGATGCTTTGCTTCTCCTCTTTGTTCTTTTGCTTTGTTTAGTAACTTTAATTATCAAAACTCTATTAATGAATGTATGGAATAAAATATTCCAACAGTACACACCGATGTATGTGGTCCAATGTGTAATATCCGCAATTTCGGATTTCCGGTAATTTTCTTTTTTCGGCGGAGGTCCGTTTAGACGACTCGCTTGGGACCGTCTCGTCATTCTGAGAATGATTAATTCTACACTTTTTGTCATCCGAGTTCGTTTCAGTATTGTTTTGTTGAGTTCCGTGTTTATTAACGATTTTTCCGCACTCGAGTTCGATTCTCGTGAATCTCATTCGAAATTACTGTTTCGAGTTTCCCGTAAGTCTGTTTAACTTTGTTAGACGTGTTGTGAACTTCGGTTTGGTTATTCGATCACGTATCGTGATTTTCGGACATTTTGGGCCATTTTCGTAATTTCCCAAAGTTTGGGGTAATTACCTTCCGTTGTCGAATTTCGAGCCTTCGGGTGGTCGTAATCGTGTGTTCTATTAGCTTTTAGATTCGTCTTTGCGAGTACTTCGTAACCGTATCTTCGGTTCGTATTCAGGTTCGGGTTTCGGTGTCGTTTTCTTGAGTTCGGTGTTATTAAACGACTTTTCCAAGTATGAGTTTGACTTTGTAAAATCGCCATAAATTCTTGGAAACTCCAAAGATTCTGAATCATTTCAATATTATAAAGCATCGAGTTAGATTTCCAATGGTTCAAACGGTGAGTCAATCGGAGTCCGGACGAGGGAGTTATGGTCGAAATAGCTAAGTCACTCACATGTTCCAGTTATGGCCGAGCAGCCTGCCGGAAGGGCCGCGACACACTTGGCCGAGCCGCGGCACGCACACATTGCAATCTTTGGCCGACCCGTCTGTACCTTGTGCCGCGGCACATGCCGGCAGGGCCGCGGCACACTGCCGAGTCACTGCCGGCAGATTTGGCCCTATGCCGCGGCACACTTCGGCTGGGCCGCAACACACTATGTCAGCCTATTTAAGGCCCAGCAGTCGTTTTTTTCGCCATTTTTCTCCTTCTTCTCCTTCTCTGCCGCGGCTGGGGTTGTTCCTATCATGGAGAGATGTTGTTGGTCAATAAATCCATGAAGTCTTGGAGTTCATATCATCAATCATCCATCCTATAACATCCTTTGATCGAGCGAATCAGGTCAGATTTTCTAGAAATCTAATTTCGGGGATTTTGGGTATTTTGTTCGATTTCGTCCGTTTAATCCGATTTAACTTAGTATTGTGATGGATTGATGATTATTTAGATATATTGTATCATTTCCCTTGTTATCCCATGGTTGGATCGTATCGATTCGTTGTTTTGGTCGAGTTCTTGACCGACGCCTTGAAGGTGTTCGGTAAAATGTCATAGAGGGGTTTTCGGGCGTTACGATTATTCTCCCTCGTATGATCGATGATTTATTGATTATATGTTGTTAGGGTCGAATTCTTGTGAAGAACTCGATTCGGAACCCTTCCGTTCATTGTCTTCTTCGGGGTCCGAGCTTCCCGGTCGAACCGTGTTCTTCGGAGCGTTTGGTAGCGGTTATTAAGGCAAGTATCTTACTATACGACTTATATCTTGCGACTAGTAATTACGTATGAGATGTGTGATGATTTTTCTTGCCTTCGTAATTATGTTCCGTTTGAGTTGGTTGTGTTTTCCGTAATTTGAAGGTTGTGCGATAATATTGTTATATTAGTATACGTGTTAGGCGTTGTGCCATTTGTGCAGGATTGCGCCGTACATATGGGATGGTTGTACACTTGGTTGTGCAATGTATTGTGTACCGAACGTGGGTTATGTTGGATATGTGTCGTTGATTGACGATAGTTGTTGCGAGTGTTGAGATTGTGTTATGTGCGGGTGATGTACGATTTTGTGGTGATCAATGTGATTGATCAATTTTGCTCATTGTTGTATGTAATGTGAATATGAATATGAATATGTGTGTGACCGCTAAGTTCACTCGTGTTGGTTCGACGGGACCTACGAGGATTCGTGGCAGTGGACTACGGGGTCAGAACTTAGTGAGGTACTGAGGTCCAATCGTGCTGGTCTGACGAGGCCTACGATAACGCCTGGCAGTGGACCATGAGTTTCGGACACAGTACGTCCAACCGGGTGAGCTCGACGGGGCTTACGGTGACACGTGGCAGTGGACTACGGTGGCAGGACTGTGTATGTGATTGTTGAGATTGATATAGTCCGTGCGGGTTGTTAAGCCTACGGAGACACGTGACAGTGGATCACGGTGTCGGAATTAGTTATGTCTGGTTAATAGTCCGTGCGGGTTGTTGAACCTACGGGGACACGTGACAGTGGATCACGGTGTCGGAATTGATTATGTTTGTTTAATTGTGCGTGGTGTAGTCCGTGCGGGTTGTTGAACCTACGGAGACACGTGACAGTGGATCACGACGTCATGAGCACGATTATTTTCAAATCAAAGTTTTGAAAAGAAGGTTTTAAGAAAGGAATGTTGGGCCGAGCCCCACGAGATTTATGAAATGTTTTCGTACTGTAAATTGTTGAAATACAATTTGAGATTTGGGTTAAGACCCTAAGATTTTCGAAAGGTTTTGAAATTCAAAAAAAAATTCCCGAGATGATAATCATATTTTCGAATGCTTCATAGCTTATCTTTCCTTGTGAAAACCTCCCGGGGATATTTGTTACTTGATTATTATATTTGATTCACGATCATTAATTGCTTGTTACATTTCGTATGATTTGATACTTGCACTAGTAAAACAGTGGAGTTTTACTAACCCCCGAGTAATCGGGGGGTGGATGTCTGCTTGCGTCGGTACATGCGTATTCGGGGAGCAACACAGGATTGGCACAAGAGGATGACGAGCTGCGATACTAATCATGAGTCGAGAGTTGTTCTGATTTTTGTTGTGTAGTCAGAGTTGATTTCAGTCTTCCGCTGTATTGTATTTCGACCCCTGTGTGGGTAATGTCGTTTAAGTAAGTTTTGTTGATTGGGTTGTGTGACCTCATCGGTCTGTGTATTCACGTGTAAGTGACCATAACGGTCTGTATTATTATATTGTTTGACCCTGGCCGGGCAAGCGTTTGGTTGTTTATGGATGTTTAGCCTGGTAGATCCTTGAGGAAAAGGTCTACGGCGTGTAATATTCCCATACGGTTTTGGGGGTGTTACATTTATGGTATCGGAGCTTAGGTTGCGGAAACCTAGGCCGTCGGGTCGAGTCGAGTCGTGATTTGTCGAGTAATGTGTTGTCTTGTCGTTCGAGTCGTCAGGTGACAAGTTGAGTTGTGCGTAGTCACAACGCGTTGGATATGTTGTCGGATGAGATTAATATCGTGGGCGACCGTCATCTCCGTGCGGCCTGTTGTCGTAAGTCTCCTCTTTTATGCATAATATGTGTGTTCATGATTTCAATTATGTGTGATATTTGTAGTGCATAATTTTGTTTACGCGGGGTTGTGCAATGAAGTTGTATTCAACACTTGGATACGCCGTATGTGTATAAAACTGGATGTATTGATGTTTGGGCCTTGAACCACCATGTGGGTTGGTATGGTGTGAAAGTTGTGAACCTTGATGGGTTTTACGGTAAAGTTTGTGAGAAACCCCGATGAATGATTTTGCTGTGTGTTTAAACTTGATACCACAAGATGCATTTGATTGAATTGGCGACCCTGGTTGCCATTTGAGTATGTGGTTTTAAATTTGACTGTTTTTGGAAGGTTGTAATTTTTGTCCGCTATGGGTAAGTTTGAGAGTGTTCTCTGAAGGACTTTACAGTTTGAGAATTTTTGTAATAATCGATTTTTGGAAAATATTTTGGTGGTGCGGTCAAACCACGTTTTATATGGATTTTTAAAATTTGTTAAACTTTGACAAATGGGTTGTGTATTTTCAAATGACACAATCAGACGGTACTTGAAAAATGTGTTTTGAAGTACTTGATGGTAAAATATTACCGCTGCTTTGATTATGAACTAAAGGATTTTGGAAAATTTTTATTTTGCAGAACGATTTTTGGTTTTCGGAATTTCGAACTTCATATGTCCACATGTTGGGGCAAGTGGTTGTGATAAGTTTGTGGTGTTGTTGTGCTCGCCGGAGAATGTTTCAGTGTTTTCTAAATATTGAGATACATGGTTTTGATTGGACGATCGGGGTATTAAAAGTGTTTTCAAGAATTTCATTTCACGAAATTTTTCAAACTTGAGAATTTTAAAATTTTATCATTTGAATAATACCCCGGAAATATTTTATTTTGCTGCGAGTGTTTGATCCCTACGATACGTGTGTAGTTTTGACTGTGTTTGATTTGGTAAAATCCAAACACCTCTATCGATGTGACTATGTGGATTATTTTTGAATGAAGTTCTTAAATTACAGTGTTAGTTCGTGCACTTGTGTGATGACTTGGAGTTGATGCTTTATCGTGCTGCTATTATCGTCCTATGTTGACGTTGTGACGTTTAATTGGTTGCGTTATTCTGTTTGGTCGTCCGTTCAGTATGCCGAGAGGTCGTGGCCGAGGACGTGGTCGTAGTCGTGGTCGCGATCAGGAGCGTGGGAGGGCGACTCCCTCCTTGCCGAGTACCGATCAGCTCAGTACAGATCAGAGACATTTGACTAGCGTTAATGTTGACGTTGGTGCCGCCACCATCCTTCGTCATGTGGTTGACCAGTTAGTGCAGATGAATCAGGCCGTACGTCGGGATGAGAACCCAAATAGGGATAACGGAACTAGTAAGTGGTTCCGAGATGTGATGAAGATGCAGCCACCCCGTTTTGTGGGTTCGTCTGACTCGTTAGGTTGGGAAAACTGTCTCTTCCAGTTGGACAGAATATTTGATGTTGTAGCTTGTCCGGATGATAGGAGGGTACCCATTGCTCAGTACCTGCTCGACAAAGAAGCTGCAGACTGGTGGCACGCTGTAGTGCCTGCAGATCGTACGCCTACATGGGCTGAGTTTAAGACTGCCATGGAGGCAGAGTATTGCCCGTTGCCTGTTCGTGAATGCAGAATCGTTGAGTTTTTCTCGTCTACGCCCCAGGATGTGTCAATATCTCAAGCGATAGTCGATTATAATCGAAAGTTGGCTTATGTTCGGGATCAAGTGAGAAGTGAAGCGGACAAGGTCCGATACTTCAATATGCGCATGAAACCCCATATCCGTGAGAGTATGGCTCCGCTTATGTGTACCACCCTAAAAGAATATCAGGACCGAGCTTTAGCCATTGAGATGGTTGTTTGTGTGTCGGAATCTAGTTCAGAGAGTAAGAGACAGAAGACCTCGAGAAATTTTTCAAGAGGCCAGAGAAGTGAGATCCGTGAACCTGTTGCTTCGCATTTTCCTTCTGGAAGCACTCCTCGTTCGGTTGACCAGTCTAAGAACCTTACTCCAGAGGCGAGTAAGACGATCGGTGTGAAGACCTGCTTTAACTGCAGTCGTGTAGGCCATGCGAGACAGAATTGTCGTTCGCCACCGGTTAATTGTTTTAAGTGCGGCCGACTGGGGAACCAAGCGGTGCATTGTGAGACCGTTGTCAAGATGTTCGGGAATCGGGTTTTTGTTCCTACTCGGGGAGGGTCCGACGGTGTCCAGTGACGTAGTTGTGTATCGTACTTTGTGATGTAATTCGTGTAGAGATTGATATTTGTTGCGTGAACTTTTGGTTTTGTTTGTATTCTACCATGATGTTTTATTTTAAGTTTCGGGACGAAACTTATTTTTAATAGGATAGAATGTAATGTCCGGTATTCTCGTTTTCTGTTATCTTGAATTGTTTGTGTCTTGACGTCGGACATTTTCTTGTCAACGAGAATCGGAGTGGATTCTATCATAATACTATATTTGTTTCTACCACATAGTCGTTGTGGTCGGGTGCGACTTGTTGTCGCGTGCGTTTCTTTGATTAAATGTGTGCATGTGATGCGTCGTTAATTACTCGTTATTGTTTTGAATCATTGCCGGTGACGTTGTTATGGTCGTCGTGGGGCGTGTTTTCACGCTGTATGTTCTTTCGCATTGCTTGTAACGTTTCGCCGTTGGGCGTAATTTTTTCGGTTCTTGTGTATCTCTATGAGTTTTCCTGGCAGGATATTGCTTCTCCCTACTTGATTTAAGTTTCGGGACGAAACTTCTTTTAAGGAGGGTAGAATGTAATATCCGCAATTTCGGATTTCGGTAATTTTCTTTTTTCAGCGGAGGTCCGTTTAGACGACTCTCTTGGGACCGTCTCGTCATTATGAGAATGATTAATTCTACACTTTTTGTCATCCGAGTTTGTTTCGGTATTGTTTTGTTGAGTTCCGTGTTTATTAACGACTTTTCCGCACTCGAGTTCGATTCTCGTGAATCTCATTCGAAATTACTGTTTCGAGTTTCCCGTAAGTCCGTTTAACTTTGTTAGACGTGTTGTGAACTTCGGTTTGGTTATTCGATCACGTATCGTGATTTTCGGACATTTTGGGCCATTTTCGTAATTTCCCAAAGTTTGGGGTAATTACCTTCCGTTGTCGAATTTCGAGCCTTCGGGTGGTCGGAATCGTGTGTTCTATTAGCTCTTAGATTCGTCTTTGCGATTACTTCGTAACCGTATCTTCGGTTCGTATTCAGGTTCGGGTTTCGGTGTCGTTTTCTTGAGTTCGGTGTTATTAAACGACTTTTCCAAGTATGAGTTTGACTTTGTAAAATCGCCATAAATTCTTGGAAACTCCAAAGATTCTGAATCTTTGCAATATTATAAAGCATCGAGTTAGATTTCCAATGGTTCAAACGGTGAGTCAATCGGAGTCCGAACGAGGGAGTTATGGTCGAAATAGCTAAGTCACTCACATGTTCCAGTTATGGCCGAGCAGCCTGCCGGAAGGGCCGCGGCACACTTGGCCGAGCCGCGGCACGCACACATTGCAATGTTTGGCCGACCCGTCTGTACCTTGTGCCGCGGCACATGCCGGCGAGCAGCGGCACCTTGTCGAGTCCTTTGCCGTGATTTGGCCCTATGCGCGGCACACTTGGTGGGCCGCGGCACACCGTGTCGGCTATTTAAGGCCCAACAGTCGTTTTTTTCGCCATTTTTCTCCTTCTTCTCCTTCTCTTCCGCGGCTGGGGTTGTTGCTATCATGGAGAGATGTTGTTGGTCAATAAATCCATGAAGTCTTGGAGTTCATATCATCAATCATTCATCCTATAACATCCTTTGATCGAGCGAATCAGGTCAGATTTTCTAGAAATCTAATTTTGGGGATTTTGGGTATTATGTTCGATTTCGTCCGTTTAATCCGATTTAACTTAGGATTGTGATGGATTGATGATTATTTAGATGTATTGTATCATTTCCCTTGTTATCCCATGGTTGGATCGTATCGATTCGTTGTTTTGGTCGAGTTCTTGACCGACGCCTTGAAGGTGTCCGGTAAAATGTCATAGAGGGGTTTTCGAGCGTTCTACGATTATTCTCCCTCGTATGATCGATTATTTATTGATTATATGTTGTTAGGGTCGAATTCTTGTGAAGAACTCGAGTCGGAACCCTTCCGTTCATTGTCTTCTTCGGGGTCCGAGCTTTCCGGTCGAACCGTGTTCTTCGGAGTGTTTGGTAGCGGTTATTAAGGCAAGTATCTTACTATACGACTTGTATCTTGCGACTAGTAATTACGTATGAGATGTGTGATGATTTTGCTTGCCTTCGTAATTATGTTCCGTTTGAGTTGGTTGTGTTTTCCGTAATTTGAAGGTTGTGCGATAATATTGTTATATTAGTATACGTGTTAGGCGTTGTGCCATTTGTGCAGGATTGCGCCGTACATATGGGATGGTTGTACACTTAGTTGTGCAATGTATTGTGTACCGAATGTGGGTTATATTGGATATGTGTCGTTGATTGACGATAGTTATTGCGAGTGTTGAGATTGTGTTATGTGCGGGTGATGTACGATTTTGTGGTGATCAATGTGATTGATCAATTTTGCTCATTGTTGTATGTAATGTGAATGTGAATATGAATATGTGTGTGACCGCTAAGTTCACTCGTGTTGGTTCGACGGGACCTACGAGGATTCGTGGCAGTGGACTACGGGGTCAGAACTTAGTGAGTGCGAGGTCAATCGTGCTAGTCGGCGAGGCCTACGATAATGCATGGCGATGGACCATGAGTTTCGGACACGATCGTCCAGTAGGTGAGCTCGACGGGGCTTACGGTGACACGTGGCAGTGGACTACGGTGGCAGGACTGTGTATGTGATTGTTGAGATTGATATAGTCCGTGCGGGTTGTTAAGCCTACGGAGACACGTGACAGTGGATCACGGTGTCGGAATTGGTTATGTCTGGTTAATAGTCCGTGCGGGTTGTTGAACCTACGGGGACACGTGACAGTGGATCACGGTGTCGGAATTGATTATGTTTGTTTAATTGTGCGTGGTGTAGTCCGTGCGAGTTGTTGAACCTACGGAGACACGTGACAGTGGATCACGGCGTCATGAGCACGATTATTTTCAAATCAAAGTTTTGAAAAGAAGGCTTTAAGAAAGGAATGTTGGGCCGAGCCCCACGAGATTTATGAAATGTTTTCGTACTGTAAATTGTTGAAATACAATTTGAGATTTGGGTTAAGACCCTAAGATTTTCGAAAGATTTTGAAATTCAAAAAAAAAATCCCGAGATGATAATCATATTTTCGAATGCTTCATAGCTTATCTTTCCTTGTGAAAACCTCCCGGGGATATTTGTTACTTGATTATTATATTTGATTCACGATTATTAATTGCTTGTTACATTTCGTATGATTTGATACTTGCACTAGTAAAACAGTGGAGTTTTACTAACCCCCGAGTAATCGGGGGTGGGTGTCTGTTTTGCGTCCAGGTACATGAAGATTCAGGGGAGCAGTCACAGGATTGGCACAAGAGGATGACGAGCTACGATACTAATCATGAGTCGAGAGTTGTTCTGATTTTTGTTGTGTAGTCAGAGTTGATTTCAGTCTTCCGCTGTATTGTATTTCGATCCCTGTGTGGGTAATGTCGTTTAAGTAAGTTTTGTTGATTGGGTTGTGTGACCTCATCGGTCTGTGTATTCACGTGTAAGTGACCATAACGGTCTGTATTATTATATTGTTTGACCCTGGCCGGGCAAGCGTTTGGTTGTTTATGGATGTTTAGCCTGGTAGATCCTTGAGGAAAGGATCTACAACGTGTAATATTCCCATACGGTTTTGGGGGTGTTACACAATGAACATCCAGGCTAAGGGTGGTTTCGAATACTTCATCACATTTATAGATGATTATTCGAGATATGGATACATCTATTTGATGCGATGTAAGTCTGAATCTTTTGATAAGTTCAAAGAATTCAAGGCTGAAACGGAGAAGCGTCATGGACAGAGTATCAAGTCACTACGATCTAATCGTAGTGACGAATATCTTAGTGGAGAGTTTTGGGATTTCTTGGCACATGAGGGGATTACTTCCCAGCTCAGTGCACCTGGTACACCACAACAAAATGGTGTTGCTGAACGAAGGAATTGTACTTTATTAGAGATGGTTAGGTCGATGATGAATTATTCTGATTTGCCTATTTCATTTTGGGGATATGCCTTGGAAACAGCGGCATATATTCTAAACTTGGTGCCTTCGAAATCAGTTCCAAAAACACCCACAGAACTGTGGAATGGGCGCAAGCCCAGTCTAGGACATGTTCGGATTTGGGGTTCACCAGCACATGTGCTGAATAAGGAAGCTGATAAGTTGGCATCTCGTGCAGAAGTACGAGTGTTTGTAGAATATCCGAAGGGAACGAAGGGTGGCTTATTCTACAGTCCTAAAGATCAGAAGGTCATTGTGAGCACCAATGCCCGTTTCTTAGAGGAGGACTATGTAATAAGCCACAAGCCTAGGATTGAGGTCATTCTAGAGGAACTTAGGGGCGAGATTTCGATAATACCAATTGTACAAACACCTAGTGTACCACGTATCGACACTATTGTGGATACGCAAACTAAGGACATGTCTCGTCGTAGTGGGAGGGTCATTCGTCAACCTGATCGTTTCATTGGCGTGGGAGCGTCTTCGGGCCACTTCCTGGACCAGGATGAAATGGATCCATGTACGTATAAGTAGGCAGTTCAAGACAAGGATACTGAATCCTGGCAAATAACAATGGAATCCGAAATGGAATCTATGGATTCTAATCAAGTGTGGGAGCTAGTAGAGCTACCCAATCGGATAAAACCCATTGGAAGTAAGTGGGTCTACAAGCGTAAGAGAGGATCGAAAGGGAAGGTTGAAACCTTCAAAGCAAGGCTTGTTGCGAAAGGTTACACTCAGAAGGAGGGCATCGACTACGATGAGACCTTTTCGCCGGTAGCCATGCTTAAATCGATCTGGATTCTCTTAGCTATAGTTGTGCATTTGGATATGGAGATTTGGCAGATGGATGTCAAGACTGCGTTCTTGATTGGGAGTCTTGAGAAGGAAATCTATATGCGCTAACTTGAGGAATTCATTGCTGAAAGAGAGGAGCACTTAGTGTGCAAGCTTAAGAGAGTCATTTATGGTCTCAAGCAAGCATCAAGGTCTTGGAAGATGCGATTTGATGAGGTCATTCAATCGTATGGTTTTTAACAGTGTCCTAGTGAGGTTTGTGTATACAAAAAGTGCGATGGAAACGTGCTAGTGTTTCTTGTACTGTACGTGGATGATATACTTCTAATTAGAAACAATGTGAAGGTATTATCAGACGTAAGGGTATGGCTGTCTCAGCAATTCGATATGAATGATTTGGCAGAAGCTGGGCACATCCTTGGTATTAGGATCTTTTGAGATCGCAAGAAAAGATGTTGTGATTATCTCAGGCATCCTATATCGATACGGTGCTAAAGCGGTTTAGTATGGAGAATTCCAAGAAAGGTTTCTTACCTTACAGACATGGAATTCAGCTATCTAAAGCTATGTGTCCTAGGACACAGAAGGAGATAGATGACATGAAGATGTTCCCTTATGCTTCTGCAGTGGGAAGCCTCATGTATGTTATTCTTTGCACTAGGCTTGATATCTGTCATGTTGTAGGCATGGTGGCGAGATATCAGTCGAACCCAGGACCGGTACATTGGATTATTGTCAAGCATATACTCAAGTACCTAAGAAGGAATAGGGAGTATATGCTTGTATATCAATCGGATACACTTTGTCCTTTGGGTTACACTGACTCAGATTTCAGTTCGGACAAAGAAAAGTCAAAATCAACTTCCGGATATGTTTTCACTTTGGGAGGTGGAGCCATCAGTTGGAGGGGTGTGAAGCAGAAATGCATAGCGGACTCTACCATAGAAGCCGAGTATGTAGCAGCCTCAGTGGCAGCTAAAGAGGCGGTATGACTCAAGTACTTCCTAAAGGATTTTGGTGTGATTCCTAATTTGCCTAGGTGTATTACACTTTATTGTGATAATACCGGTGTTGTTGCAAATTCGAAGGAACCACAGGCCCACAAAGCAAACAAACATATCAAGCGCAAATATCATGTCATTCGAGATTTTGTGAAGAGAAGGAAGATTATTGTCTCCAAGATAGCATCTGAAGACAGCCTAGCTGATCCATTCACGAAAGGGTTGCCGTAAAAGTCATTTGAAGGGCATATGGAAGGAATGGGGTTGAGATGTATGGCAGCATTGCTTTGAGTATAAGTGGGAGATAGATAGACATAGTCTAGATAGTATACTTTAAAAGCATGCTTTGAGTATAAGTGGGAGATTGTTAGGGTTGTATACATCAAAGCATACTTTATGCTTGTATTACTTAATTTCCCGGTCTTTATCTATGAGAATATTTAATTCATTTGTCACATGTTTTGCATATTTATTCACGCTATGGTTATGCGAATATTGTCTAATTACTTTATATTATAGATAATGTGGTGTGTCACACAGAAGATCACATTATCGGTTCCTTATATAGTAATATTAGTTCACAACCTATATAACATAGACTGTTATGTGAGAGGTTGTAATATATGCTTGAGATTCGTTGGTCTTGACCATTAGCATATATTAGTGTATTCGGTATACATTGAACAGGATCGATGTAAGATAGATTCTTCTGTACTGACTATAAGAAGAACGTACATCTCGGACAATTATTATTTCTTAATTCTAGTGATTAATAGTTAATTATATATATTTAATATTTATTGCTTTGATTTATTATGGGTGAGAGCCACAATGATTGACTCAATATGCTCGATATTTTGGGCAATATTATTATTTATATGATAATAAATATTATAGCTAGAAATCGTGTCCCGACCAGTCGAGTTGATCATGTCCCTTGAGGCACTCGAAAGGATTATCATATTAAACCCTGCAGGTGGAATTAATTTTCCGATATAATAATAAAAGTCGAGTGGTATACTCATGTATAACATATTAATTAATTAAAAGCTGTCAGTAGCTTAAATTAATTAATGGACATGGAATATCTTAAACACTGGAAATAATTAATTCAAAAGAGAGCCCAATTTTGTAATTTGGAATTTTGGTAGGAAGTGCATTATCAACCTTTTAGTGGACTAAGTTGATATTAATAGAGTCATTATATTAGGAAGAGTCCTAATATTGGAAAGATGATATCTATTGGGAGTCCTTACCTTATCCTCCTTAAGGTCCCTAGAGTAGCCCAAAACACCTATAAAATGAGTACATGGGGGGCCGATTTTTGACAATCTTCGTGGTACAAAATTTTTCGATTTTTCTCTAATTTCGCGTTTAATTGTGGATCTTGACTTGTGTCTTGGATTCCACAATTTAGCTAACAAAATATTTTTCTAAATACATAAATATTCAAGAAAAATAGAGAGAAAATTTGTAAGGTAATTTTTGGAAGAAAAAGTGGTTCGGCCGACCCATATCACAGTCCGAGCAGTCCGGTAGATTGTTGCCCACACGACATCCGGACATAGGCGGGATATACTCTAGAAGATCTTGAGGTAGAAATATAAGAAGATCAAGGAAGAGTACGAGGAGGAGTTCGATCGACCCAAAGGGATTTTCTATTACTTCACTTCAAATGTATGAATTACCAATTCCACTGCGTAAATACATGTATTAAATTGTTAATTAATCTGTTTAATTAATTAATTGACAAGCCTAAATAGATCCGCTATTTACGTTGGTTAGTTTAAAACCATATACCTTCAATATCGCTTCTGCTGCGTTTTATATTCCAACAGTTCTAAGTCAAGAAGGTCATCCTATAGCCTTGTTCAGTGAAAAGCTCAACGATACAAAACTTCGCTATTTAACATATGACAATAATTTCTATGCAATTGTTCGTGCATTGCAACATTGGAGTCATTACCTGCTGAATAAAAAATTCATTCTTTATTCTGATCATGAAGCTCTAAAACATTTGATCTCTCAACAGAAGATTAATAGTCGACATGCTGCTTGGAGTGAACTTTTACAGTCTTATCGTTTTCTGATCAAACACAAGGCAGGAGTTCAAAATATTGTTACAGATGCACTAAGTAGACGTCATACTCTACTTTCCACTTTACAATCAAAAGTAGTTAGTTTCGAGACAATCTGTAATATCCGCATTTTTCTTTCCCGTGTATTTTTCTTTTTTCGGCGTATTTCCCGATAGTAGTGACCCTCGCGTATCTTTCAGTGTATCTTTCCTATTATCTATGGATTTTGTTCCCATTATTGTCTTGCGGAACCGCCGTTTCGGGGTTGCCGTGGATCCATTCTACGTTATGATGCCTGTTGAGATGTTCCGTTTGATGTTTCGTTCACTTTCCGGTGTGTTGAACCGTTCATATTTCATACCTAGCGCACGCTATTTTTGCTGCATAGCGCGCGCTAGGGGTCCCTTAGTAGCGCACGCTACGTTTGCTTAAATGGCAGCTGGCGAGTAGCCCCAGGAGTGGCGGTCTTGTTTTCCTTACGGACTAGTGTATTAGCGTACGCTACATATGCTAGCGCACGCTAATGTCGAGGGTCTAGCACACGCTGATGGTGCCCGGTAGCGTGCGCTAGCGTGAGTGTCCAGTACTGGACAGTTTACTACTGAACTCGGTCAGGCGCCAGTTAGCGCACGCTACGCTTGTATGGTAGCGCACGCTAACGGATCAGTTAGCGCACGCTACGCTTGTATGGTAGCGCACGCTAACGTATCAGGTGGGTTCTGGGCAGACGCCACTGGACTCGACTAATGTCCGGGTAGCGCACGCTATTGGTCGATAGCGCGCGCTACCGAGAGGTTATTAGCGCACGCTACTCATGTATGGTAGCGCACGCTAACGGCCAAAAACCTGGTTACTGGACTGGGACGCTAACGGTAAGATTTGTAATCTTATCCCGTTAGCGCACGCTAACCTTGAGGTTTTAGCGTGCGCTAACACTCCCTGGCTATATAAACCAGGGAGTTGACCGAGATAGTCACAAATTCTCATTTCTTTCCTTCTTCCGCGGCCGAGCGACTCCAGAGGCGATTTGAGGCGATTTTCTTCTTCCAATCACTTCAGAGGTTCCTTTGCTTGAGTTCTTGGTGTAGATTAACATCATCCACTTGTGTTTCTCATCCTAAATCCAAGGTAATCTCTTAGAACCCTACTTTTGGATAATTTGGGGGTTTTGGGATTTTCTTCCGATCCGTTCCGTTTTGTTGATGGATTCATGATGAATATGATTAATCTTGTTGATATTCTTAGTTTCCCTACGGATTCATGGTATATTTCGTGATTTTTACGGAATCGAGAGGGTTTGGTTGTGGTCCGCCCTCGTTGTTGTTTATATACGAATATACATGAATCGTAGGCGGGTTTTCAGTGTATTCCAATTCCGTATTCATTTAGAAACGGTTGTGATTGTGTTCTTCGAATCGTTAGGTTCGGTTTCGTTGGTCCCTAGCGGTTGTCGGTGACTTTCCTTTCCGTTCTTGGCGTCAATAATTCAAGGCAAGTATTTTTGGAAACCTTTAAGCTTAACATGAAATGGTGATGTATATTACTTGTGTGTAACTCACCTCGTTTTGGCCGTGAGTCAAGGAGGGAAATCTATCTTTGCCGCCTGGATTTCACGAGTTTGTTTAGCTAGCCTTGATGCGGGAGGGTCCTTAGAGGCCTCGTGCGGGAATCTATGATATTACTCTGTTCCCAAGGCGATGCATGTGCGTGTTTTGTTTTGTAATGTAGCCAGTGCGGGAGGGTCCTTAGAGGCCTCGTGCGGGAATCTATGATATTACTCTGTTCCCAAGGCGATGCATGTGCGTGTTTTGTTTTGTAATGTAGCCAGTGCGGGAGGGTCCTTAGAGGCCTCGTGCGGGAATCTATGATATTACTCTGTTCCCAAGGCTAATTGTTTGACTGTTTATTTTCCGGAAAAGACATGTCTGGTTTTGACTTTGAACTTGATATTGGTGCATGTACTATGAAATGTGTAAGCGATTGGTTTGCCTTGATTACTTGTACTAGCGTAATTGCTAACCCCTTTGGGGACCCGTTTTGGGGAAATTCTTGTTATGGATTTCAGGTTATGATTATCCGGTCGAGCGAGCACCAGGACAGTACGAGGATGTTGGCCAGGGTCGTTGACATGTGCACTTGGGTCTACTTATTTCCTTTGTCCATTTCGATATGGTTGTTCCCACAGTTTTAAACTTATAGATCGTACTCGCGAGTACTTAGGCTTTTCGTTTCAAACTCTGTATTGTATTGCTTTAAATTGTCACGTTATTGGTTGATGCTTATTTTGCCGGTTGCTCCGGGCGTATCTTTATATGTCATATTATTTAATTGTGTATCCTCGCTAACCAAGATGGTTAGTCGAGTGGAGTTTCCCTATTGTAGCCTGGTAGGTCCCATGTAGGGGTCTACGGCGCTGTAACATATCCCGAATATCTCGGGGTGTTACAGAAAATGGTATCGGAGCACTAGGTTTATGGATACCTAGGCTTGTCGGTTATTTGGGTCTAGTCGTGTTTTGTTTTGCACATTGTCACACCGCTGCCGGCATCTCAGTACTTCCAGTGCTCGTAAGTTTCCTTACCCGATTGTTTGCTTTCACATACTGTATTCCGTTTCTTGAACCGTGGTTATTCTCCCTCATTTGCTTATCATCGTAGTTGTTTTTGTTTTCTTCCTTACTCATCCTCGACATGCTCCTGTTATCTTTTAACACCAGTATGGATGCCGGAGGAAACCGTGGTCGTGGTTGTGGTCGTGGCCGTGGACGCGGCCGAGGACGTGGGGCAGCCGGTGGGGCAGCCACGTCGCACTCTTCAGGAGCCGGCGATCTGGCCGTCACGATCATGCTTCTTCTCGGGAGCGCGCCGATCTTGGTATTGCGGGTGTCATGCGGCAAATGGTTAACCAGATGGCGGCTATAGCCTGAGTGGTTCAGAACCCCGATCAGGCCCATGCTAATCGGGGCGGACCGGATCGCTGGCTTCAGGATGTCATCAAGATGCATCCTCCTCAGTTTTCGGGAGCTTCGGACCCGATCGGCTGGGAAGGGTGGATCAAAGAGATATCCAAAGTCTTCACTGCTACTAACTGCCCCGAGGACCGTAAGGTCCCTATTGCTCAATACTTTCTCACGGGAGATGCTACAGATTGGTGGGAGGCCGTTGGTCCCAAAGACCACGTTGCTTCGTGGGCCGAATTCCAAGAATTGATGGAGACCGAGTATTGTCCGTGGCCGGTCAGACAGGCTCGAGTGCATGCTTTCTATGATGCTCAACCACGGGGTATCCCCGTATCTCAGGCCATTGCCGACTTTAACAAGGAGTTGGGTTATGTGAAGACCCAAGTTGTCGCTGAGAGCGACAAAATTTTCCATTTTACGGGAGGATGAAGTCGCCATTCGGGACTACATGTCTGGACTCGTCTGCACTACCTTGAAGGATTATCGAGTAGGGCCCTCGCTATGATATGTCGGTGGCGAGTGATTTGGCTCGTGAGAGCAAGAAGCATAAGTAGGTCTGAAATTTATCTGGACACAAGAGTGGAGGCCAGCAGAAATCGCAAGCTACAAATATTTCTGCGGGCGGTTCGGCTCATTTCTCTGGGAGCTTTCGGAGTGCCTCCGGAACCTCCGCTCGTGAGCCCACATGTTTTAACTGTGGTACGCATGGCCATAGGAGCCGACAGTGTTCTCGTCCGAAGTTTACTTGTCATACTTGTGGACAGCTAGGCCACAAGGCCCCTTTTTGTGAGCAGATCAAACAGCTCCGCGGTGCCCGTTCTTCTCACCCAGCACCTATGGAGCCGAGTGTGAACCAGGGCTCGTTTGCTCCGCCGCCTCCACCGAGTGCCGGCCGAGGTAGGGGTCGGGGTCAGCCTGCTAGGGGTGGTGCTTCCAGTGTCGGCTCTGCTCAGCCGCGTATCTATGAGATGAGGAGGGCCGATGATCCAGCAGCTACTGTGGCGACAGGTACCGTTCACATTCATTCCCATCCTGTCAGCGTGCTTTTCGATTCGGGTGCTACGCATTCATTCATTTCTCTAGAGTGTGTACGCCGTTTGAGTCTCGACTGTTTGTCACCTTGCGAGCCTTTCATCGTTAAGCTTCCTAGCGGTGATAGAATCGTCGGTGATCGAGAGGTCCGAGACTGCTCTGTGTTTATTTGTGAGAGAGCTTGGCTCTCTAATCTTATTGTCGTTAATATTGAGGGTGAGGATTTGATTCTCGGGGATGATTGGCTCGAGCGGCATGGTGCAATCATGAACTACCGCACGAGAATCATCACCATGTTAGCCGAGGATGGCACCGAGCACTCCTTCGCAGGGCGAAGGAGGGGAAATCAGAAATTCGTCATTAATGCCTTGAAGGCGATGAGTCTCCTGCGAAAGGGGTGTACGGGTTATTGGTGCTACGCCTTGAAGGCGGAGAATGGTGGAGTCGAGCTTTCGTCGATTCCAGTCGTTAGTGAGTTTCCTGATGTATTTCCTGACGAGTTGCCGGGGCTGCCACCGGATCGTGAGGTTGAGTTTGCTATAGAGTTAGAGCCGGGCGAGGCTCCGATTTCGAAGGCGCCGTATCGCATGGCACCTTCAGAGATGGCAGAGTTGAAGAAGCAGTTGAGTGAGCTTCTTGAGTCGGGGTATGTTCGACCGAGTGCCTCGCCTTGGGGCGCACCGGTCCTGTTTGTGCGGAAGAAGGATGGTTCACTACGTTTGTGTATCGACTATTGCGAACTAAACAAGGTGACCATCAAGAACAAGTATCCTTTGCCGAGAATCGATGACTTGTTTGACCAGTTGCAGGGAGCTGCGGTATTCTCGAAGATTGATTTGAAATCGGGGTACTATCAGCTTCGGGTGAGAGAGTCCGACGTGCAGCGACTTTTCGGACGAGATACGGACATTACGAGTTTGTAGTTATGCCTTTCGGATTAACTAATGCGCCGGCGGTGTTCATGCAATTGATGAACAAAGTCTTTATCGAGTATTTGGATAAGTGTGTCGTCGTCTTCATTGACGATATTCTTATCTATTCGAGGAATGAGGAAGAGCATGCCCATCATCTGCGGATAGTGTTAGACATTTTGAGGACCGAGCAACTCTATGCGAAGTTCTCGAAATGTGAGTTACAACTAAAGGAAGTGATGTTTTTGGGTCACGTGATTTCACCGTAGGAGTCCGTGTGGATCCGAGAAAATTGAGGCAGATTGGATTGGGCATCGCCACAAATGTGAAGGAGGTCCGTAGTTTCTTGGGTTTGGTGGCTACTACCGTAGGTTCGTGAGGGTTTCTCAAAACTAGCTCGGCCACTTACACGCTTGCTCCATAAATCCGAGAAGTTAAATGCGGACCGATGAGAGGCGATCGAGTTTCGAGGAGAAGAAGCGTTTGACTTCAGCCCGGTTTTGGCGTTGCCATGTGGCAACGAGGATTCGCCGTTTATAGCGATGCTTGGTCGTGGTCTTGGGTGCGTGTTGATGCAGCACGGCAAGACCATTGCCTATGCGTCGAGACAGTTGAGACCATATGAGCTTAACTACCCTACTCACGATTTAGAGTTAGTGGCGGTTGTCTTTGCACTCAAGATTTGGCGTCACTATCTTTTCGGCTCTGCATGTCAGATTTTCACCGATCATATAAGTCTGAAATACATATTTACTCAGCGGGAGTTGAATATGAGGCAGAGGAGGTGGTTGGAGCTGATTAAGGATTATGACCTTGAAATCCTTTATCATCCAGGCAAAGCGAACGTCGTGGCCGACGCCTTGAGTCGGAAACCGATTGCGTTGCGAACGCTTGAGATCCTTACGGCTCAGTCTGAGCTCCGGCGGGCTCTGATCAAGTTAGATGTTGAAGTTTTGTTGCCTGGAGCTGTCGGGCAACTTTGTGCTCTAGAGATTTTATCGTCTTTGATCGATGAAATTAAGCTAAAGCAATTAGAGGATCCGATGATTACTCAAATCCGAGAGAACGTTCTTAAGGGAAAGTCTCCTGGGTTTGTGATTCACGAGGATGGCGTTTTGAGATTCCAGAGTCGGCTTTGTGTGCCGAACGATCCAGAGTTGCGACAGAGTATTTTGCATGAGGCCCACTCCACACCCTATTCCGTTCATCCTGGTTCGAGTAAGATGTACAAGGACCTGAGGAGGAACTTCTGGTGGAATGATATGAAGGAGGAGGTCGCACGGTTTGTGGCGAGATGTTTGACTTGCCAGCAGGTCAAAATCGAACATCGGACCATTTGAGTTATTGCAGTCACTTCCCATTCCAGAATGGAAATGGGAAGATATATCGATGGATTTTGTTACGAGTTTGCCGAGATCGAGGTCGGGCATGAATATGGTATGGGTGGTTGTTGATCGTCTGACCAAGTCGGCACATTTCCTGGGCATCAAGGACACTTGGGGCCCGGAGAAATTGGCTCGTGTGTTTATCGCGCAGATTGTGAGACTTCACGGTACTCCGAAGTCTATTGTTTCGGATCGTGATGGCCGTTTTGTATCGCACTTTTGGCAGGCGGTGCATAAGGCGTTAGGTACCCGTTTGCATTTGAGTACCTCTTTTCATCCCGATCGGATGGACAGTCGGAACGCACTATCCAAACATTCGAGGACATGTTGCGTGCTTGTGCCCTCGATTGGAGTAGCGACTGGGAGGAGCACTTGCCATTGATCGAATTCACGTACAACAATAGTTGGCACGCGTCGATTCGGATGGCACCGTATGAGGCACTTTATGGGCGGCGATGTCGATCGCCGATTTGTTGGAATGAGGCGTCCGATTTGGTCGGGACCGAACCGGATGTCGTTTTAGAGACGAGACGGAAGATAGAATTAATTCGAGAACGGATGTTGACTGCCCAGAGTCGATAGAAGTCATATGCCGATGTCCGTCGTCGACCCTTAGAATTCGAGGTGGGAGACCACGTTTTGCTGAAGGTGTCACCGACGAGAGGAGTTTTCCGTTTCGGGAAAAAGGGGAAGTTGAGTCCGAGATTTATTGGACCCTTCGAGATTCTCGAGCGAGTCGGTGGGTTGGCATACCGTTTGGCATTACCCCCGGCCCTGAGTCATGTTCATAACGTTTTTCATGTTTCCCAGTTGAGGAAATATGTCCCGGATCCTAGTCACATCATCGACTATGGGGAGATTGACGTTGCCGAGGATATTACTTTTGAGGAGCGTCCTTTGAAGATTTTAGAGCGTCGGGAGAAGCTCGAGGCATAAGACCATCCCTTTGGTCAAGGTGCGGTGGGCGAGACACGGTGTCAAGGAGGCAACGTGGGAGACCGAGGATAGCATGCGTGCTAGGTACCGAGTTGTTTGTTTCTTAAGTTTCGGACGAAACTTGTTTTTAGAGGGGTAGAATGTAATATCCGCATTTTTCTTTCCGTGTATTTTTCTTTTTTTCGGCGTATTTCCGATAGTAGTGACCCTCGCGTATCTTTGGTGTATCTTTCCTATTATCTATGGATTTTGTTCCCATTATTGTCTTGCGGAACCGCCGTTTGGGTTGCCGTGGATCCATTCTACGTTATGATGCCCGTTGAGATGTTCCGTTTGATGTTTCGTTCACTTTCCGGTGTGTTCAACCGTTCATATTTCATACCTAGCGCCACGCTATTTTTGCCGCATAAGCGCGCGCTAGGGTCCCTTAGTAGCGCACGCTACGTTTGCTTAAATAGCCAGCGCTAGCAGTAGCCCCGGGAGTGGCGATCTTGTTTTCCGGCCTTACGGACTAGTGTATTAGCGTACGCTACATATGCTAGCGCACGCTAATGTCGAGGTCTAGCGCACGCCGATGGTGCCGTGGCGTGCGCTAGCGTGAGTGTCGATCTTGGGCGATTTACTACTGAACTCGGTCAGGCGCCAGTTAGCGCACGCTACGCTTGTATGGTAGCGCACGCTAACGGATCAGTTAGCGCACGCTACGCTTGTATGGTAGCGCACGCTAACGTATCAGGTGGATTCTGGGCAGACGCCACTGGACTCGACTAATGTCCGGGTAGCGCACGCTATTGGTCGATAGCGCGCGCTACCGAGAGGTTATTAGCGCACGCTACTCATGTATGGTAGCGCACGCTAACGGCCAAAAACCTGGTTACTGGACTGGGACGCTAACGGTAAGATTTGTAATCTTATCCCGTTAGCGCACGCTAACCTTGAGGTTTTAGCGTGCGCTAACACTCCCTGGCTATATAAACCAGGGAGTTGACCGAGATAGTCACAAATTCTCATTTCTTTCCTTCTTCCGCGGCCGAGCGACTCCAGAGGCGATTTGAGGCGATTTTCTTCTTCCAATCACTTCAGAGGTTCCTTTGCTTGAGTTCTTGGTGTAGATTAACATTATCCACTTGTGTTTCTCATCCTAAATCCAAGGTAATCTCTTAGAACCCTACTTTTGGATAATTTGGGGGTTTTGGGATTTTGGGATTTTCTTCCGATCCGTTCCGTTTTGTTGATGGATTCATGATGAATATGATTAATCTTGTTGATATTCTTAGTTTCCCTACGGATTCATGGTATATTTCGTGATTTTTACGGAATCGAGAGGGTTTGGTTGTGGTCCGCCCTCGTTGTTGTTTATATACGAATATACATGAATCGTAGGCGGGTTTTCGGGTGTATTCCAATTCCGTATTCATTTAGAAACGGTTGTGATTGTGTTCTTCGAATCGTTAGGTTCGGTTTCGTTGGTCCCTAGCGGTTGTCGGTGACTTTCCTTTCCGTTCTTCGCGTCGTCAATAATTCAAGGCAAGTATTTTTGGAAACCTTTAAGCTTAACATGAAATGGTGATGTATATTACTTGTGTGTAACTCACCTCGTTTTGGCCCGACGGGGTCAAGGAGGGAAATCTATGCTGCCGCCCTGTATTTCACGAGTTTGTTTAGCTAGCCAGTGCGGGAGGGTCCTTAGAGGCCTCGTGCGGGAATCTATGATATTACTCTGTTCCCAAGGCGATGCATGTGCGTGTTTTGTTTTGTAATGTAGCCAGTGCGGGAGGGTCCTTAGAGGCCTCGTGCGGGAATCTATGATATTACTCTGTTCCCAAGGCGATGCATGTGCGTGTTTTGTTTTGTAATGTAGCCAGTGCGGGAGGGTCCTTAGAGGCCTCGTGCGGGAATCTATGATATTACTCTGTTCCCAAGGCTAATTGTTTGACTGTTTATTTTCCGGAAAAGACATGTCTGGTTTTGACTTTTGAACTTGATATTGGTGCATGTACTATGAAATGTGTAAGCGATTGGTTTGCCTTGATTACTTGTACTAGCGTAATTGCTAACCCCTTTGGGGACCCGTTTTGGGGAAATTCTTGTTATGGATTTCAGGTTATGATTATCCGGTCGAGCGAGCACCAGGACAGTACGAGGATGTTGGCCAGGGTCGTTGACATGTGCACTTGGGTCTACTTATTTCCTTTGTCCACTTCGATATGGTTGTTCCCACAGTTTTAAACTTATAGATCGTACTCGCGAGTACTTAGGCTTTTCGTTTCAAACTCTGTATTGTATTGCTTTAAATTGTCACGTTATTGGTTGATGCTTATTTTGCCGGTTGCTCCGGGCGTATCTTTATATGTCATATTATTTAATTGTGTATCCTCGCTAACCAAGATGGTTAGTCGAGTGGAGTTTCCCTATTGTAGCCTGGTAGGTCCCATGTAGGGGTCTACGGCGCTGTAACATATTCCGAATATCTCGGGGTGTTACACAATCAAGGAGTTATACAGAGATGATCCCGAGTTTTAAAAGTTTTGGAATGCCACTGAATTGCAATCCTCACAAGACTACACAAGCATGAAGGATTTCTATTCAATGGAAAGACTCTGTGTATTCCTCAATATTCATTACGAGAAGTTATAATTTGGGAAACACATGATGGGGGATTATCAAGTCATTTTGGGCGAGATAAAACTATGGCCATGGTCAAAGAAAACTTTTATTGGCCCAGACTTGAAAGAGACGTAAATCGGCATATTCAAAGATGCAGAATTTCTCACTTGGCTAAATCCAAAAGTCAAAAAACTGGGTTATATATGCCACTTCCAGTACTAGAATCATCTTGGGAAGTTGTTAGCATGGATTTCATTCTAGGACTTCCAAGAACTCAACGTCAAAAAGATGCCACTATGGTCGTGGTAGACAGGTTTTCAAAGATGGCTCATTTTATTCCTTGTCAGAAGACTAATGATGCTGTTCAAACTGCTGATTTTTATTTCAAAGAAATAGTTCGTTTTCATGGAATTCCAAAAACCATCACTTATGATCGAGATGTGAAATTCTTAAGCCACTTTTGGAGAACCTTATGGAAGAAGATGGGAACTAAGCTTCAGTTCAGTAGTGCCAGTCATTCTCAGACAGATGGACAAACAGAAGCCATCAACCGGGAAATCTACTTTGAAGTTTTGTTGGTAAAAACTTGAAGTAGTGGGATCTTATTCTTGTTTAAGTTGAATTTGCTTACAACAATTCAACTAATCAAGCCACTGGAAAATGTTCTTTTGAAGTAGTATATGACACTTGTCCACTTAGTCCACTTGACTTAACTCCTTCAACGGACAAACAACAGTTCAGTTCAGATGCATATAGTACGGCTAAGAAGATCAAGAAACTGCATGAACAAGTCCGAAAGCGAATTCAGAAACAAAATTTCAAATATAAAACTCGGCGTGACAAGTATCGGAAGCAGTAAATTTTTAAAGTTGAAGATTTGGTCTGGATTCATCTGCGAAAGGAACATTTTTCCAAACAACCAAATGCCAAGTTGTCCCTTAGCTGATGGCCCGTTCAAAATCATGCAAAAAATCAATGACAATGCTTACAAGATAGAACTACCTGGAACATATGGTGTTTCTGCAACTCTCAACGGTGCTGATCTTTCACCGTACTTAGAGAATGAAGCAGATTAAAACTCGAGGGCGAATTCTCTCCAACCCAGAGAGTATTATCCAGCCACCATGGCTAGAAGTCACCCATCATCTAAAAGCCACCTCTACCTACTCCACCTGCACCACCTACCAAGCCACCATTGTGGACATCAAGCTTTCATTGTTGACATGGTGGTTTCGTATTTACAGCTACAGACCTCTAGGATTAGTATAAATAGGCATGCTTAGTTGATCGGCCAAAAAGTTATCCTAAAAATAGGAGTTCTTGAGTCGCTCGCAAATATATACGAGGTAGAAGTAGTTTGTGGTGAGTTCTACCAAGGTCTTTTCTCTCGAGGATTGTCCAACAGGGCTTCGTATAATTTTTTGTTACAAATTGCGAGAAATAAATACTAAAATATTAAAAAAGATATTTTTGGGTTTTTTAAAAATTAACTAAATGCACTATATTTTAAACTAAACTATTTTTAATAAGACTATTTTATATAAGACTACTTTTATTAAGACTGTTTATACTAGACTATTTATATTAAGACTATTTATTTTAAGACTATTTATATAAGACTATTTATATAAGACTATTTATACTAGACTATTTTTAACTAGTGAAAATGAATAGAATTAAAATGAGTTGGGAATTTATAAAATCTAGGGGAATACGGGTTCATTAAATTAGGTATTTAATTAAGTATAGGAATTGATTTATATGGATATAAAAGAAAAAATGAATATTTATCGAGTAATCAACTTTTCACCTCCGTACTTTCGTAATCAAAGATGTCTTAATCGCTGTCACTTTTTTAAGATGTTGATAACAAGATTAACACTTGATAGATTGAAAAGATGTGTTTCCAATACACTTAAAAATCAATCAAGGAGGTTTCACTAGTAGAAATAGGATATGATCAATCACTATTTAAACCAATTAGTCCTTTCATTTCTCTAACTTGACTATTTTTAGGATAAACGATCGTTCATCGAGTAATCAACTTTTCACCTCCGTACTTTCGTAATCAAAGATGTCTTAACCACTTTCGCAATCTTAAGATGTTGATAACAAGATTAACATTTGATAGATTCAAAAGATATGTTTCCAATTCACTCAACAATCAATCAAGAAGGTTTCATTAGTAAAAATAGGATATGATCAATCTCTATTTAAACCAATTAGTCCTAAAAATAGTTTAAATCAATCAAATACTCAATATATAACCTAATAGAAATCCCCCATCCCCTAGGAAGAAAGATTAGCTACTCATTGGTTTATACATACTAAAATTATAATAGAAATAATTGATATATATAATATATATATATATATATATAGAAACTTTTAATTACTAGAACTTAATGACAATAGATAAAACTTACTTGAATATGATGAATCAAAGTGCAAGAAACAAACTTCAAAATATAACTTCAAACTTGTTTAAAGGTTACAAGCTTACAAAATTTGAAAGTAAAACACTAAGTAAAATACTAAGTGCTTATTGATCAAGCACTTTTCAATTACAAACTAAATGAAAGAAAAACTTCAAACCAAAAATAAAATACAAACTAAAATTGAAAATTCTAAGGAAAATATATTGCTAAAGGAAAGGAGTATTTCTTAGCAAGAAGTTGAGGATTTCTTGGTAAGAATGTGTGTGATTTTGCAATGGGTGAAGATGCCCTTTTATAGGTGATTTTCAAGAATACAATTGATTATTTAATTCAAAATATCTATTGTAATATCATTTTTAATTCTTTGTTCACACTTCACCCATGTCTTTGAATTTTCAGATTTTTGACCAAAAAATATCTTGTGGTTGAGTTCACAAGTTGGTCAAAAGTGGACTAATTTTGCATGGCATCTGTGAAAAACGGCGATGAAAACGGCTCGGTTGCCCCGTGTTGTGCGCCGTTTTGTGCCGACTCGGTCTCTTCCGAATACGCGCGAGGACACGGCGCTAAATGCCGGCCGTGTGTGAACGGCCCAAGACACGGCCCTTGTTGCGCCAGTATGTGAACGGCCTACATAACACGGTCTGTTTGCGCCGTGTTGTAGGTCGTTTTGCCTTGAAAAATTCCGTCGTTGGATTTGGTCTTGTTTTCCGTCCTTTTTGATGCTTCATGTCGATGTCAGAAATAACCATTTTTAGCTCATGTTTGGATATATCGTAAAATATATATTTTTAATCACAAATCAAGACAATTATGCCCGGAAAAATGAATATTTTGTATATGAATTTTAGATCAATTATGCACCAATCAAATACCCCACACTTAAATTCTTGCTAGTCCCGAGCAAGACTCTTTATTAATCACACACAAAATAAAAATTAAAATAAGACATAAAATCAAAAATAAAAAATAATACACACAAATTTAAGAAAAATAATTATATATAAAGATAAAAAGAGATCAAAATGCCATTAATACACAATAACCAACTTTATACAGTAGATAGAAATGAATCAAGATTCAAAATAAATCTACTAACGATTTTGAAGTTAAAACACGGTTTTTATTTTTGTAATTCCAAAATACAAGGTTTTCCACCCAAAAGGTTGATTATTTCTTTCCCACTCGTGACTTCACACGACTCCCTTTGATGGTTGCTCTCGATCACTCGTTTATTTTTCGACTCAATATGAAGAAGAATTTCATCGGCGTCATCAAATATTGTGATTTTCACAAAATTGAGTGTATTGAAATTCAGCTGCTAATTAATTCAAATCTGCTCATAAACTACATCCCTTTTAGTGATAGCTTTCACACCGTTATTTGCTAACGTGTAGCTCTTTTCACTAACACAATTTCTATCTCATTATTTTTCTTTCGTAAAAGGTGATAGCTTTCACACCGTTATTTGCTAACGTGTAGCTCTTTTCACCAATTTTTCGAGACAAGAACTACGCACCAACAATGGTTAGTCCTTTATTTTTCGCAAAATTTAAGACTTCCAAAATTAGCAATTATTCTTTCAACACTTCTCCTTTTCGTCATTTATTTTTTTAGGTGATAGCTTTCACACCGTTATTTGCTAACGTGTAGCTCTTTTCACCAATGACTCCTATTTTTTTTTTTTAGAGAATAGAATTTTTGCGAGAAAATCATTTTTAGTTAAGCATGAAAAATCAAAAACTCCACAAATTAAGTAAATTTCAGTTTTATTTTTCATCAACCAATTGATTCTTCTTTTCTCAAGGTAACGAATGACTCGATTTTATATGATAATTACAAGGCTTGGAAAGAGAGATTAAGGCTCAAAAAAATTTTTTTTGGAATATACAATTTTTTTACCGGTTAAAACAATTTTAGAAGCTTGTATATAGTTAATTTATTGGTGTTTATGGCCAGATCTAGAAATCTCACAAATCAAAATACTATATATATATATATATATACTAAAAAAAAATTTAAGGCAAATAAAAACACACCAAAATACTAACACACTAAAACATACTACAACAAACCACCCCCAAACTTGAAAATAAAACTGTCCTCAGTTTATAAAATAAAAAATAAAAATCAATGCGAAAAGCGAGAATACTCCTGTTAAGAAAGTTGATGTCCGAGCCTAACGCCTTTTAGAATCAAGAGAATAAATATACGAGGCACACACAAAATAAAATAAAATATACTCGTAAGTATAACATAATTTTTAGATGCGCATCAAGAAAGTCCGAAGAGTCGCCTTTACGCCGCCATCAAAGTTTTTATAAAAGCAAAACACGAAATAAAAATTACAAAGAATACATAAATCGCGAATAGATGCGCGTCAAGAGATCAAGAAGAAACTCCTTAAGCCGCCATCATTTAGCACGATTATTACACACGAGAAAGTAAAAATACAAGAGGTCCGTCATGGGTTATCAAAGGGAGAGGAATGAATCCACTTTTCGTTTTCTCATCAGTAAAATCTTCTACCTGCACAATTTTAGCTAGAGCTGGATCTGGTTGAGGAACAAATTCATTGAGTTTTTGATTAGTTCTTCTCGGTGTTGTTGCAACGACTATGATTCGCTTTATGCGCTCGGAAATAAAGCCCTTTTCGGCGAGTAGTCGATGAAAGACAAGAAACCATCAAAGAAACCATTGACATTAAGCACTCCTATTGGTTTTGATGAACATTTAGCTGGCTCTGGTAACCACATGAAAAAGTTCCTCAAGGGTGCCAAAACCACGGGAAGGGCGATAAAGGCGCGAGAATTATTTATCATGTGAGTTATGCGATCTTGCATATTCACAGATCTAAACTCATCTCCAATAGTTGACCCGGTGATTTTACTTTCAGCCAGAGGTTTTGGGATTACTCCCAATACTCTTACTCCTTCCATATAGGCGACGGCACTCGTCCCATTAATCCTAGACTTCCTCCTCCGTAAACTACATGAATGCATTTTTCTCCTAAGGTACGACCCAAGTCGTGGCCGCTTGATGAAGCATGCCTCTTTTCCAGAACTAGATCCACCAAAAATGCAGTGTGTAAAATTTTTGTGGAAGATGATGACTCCATTTTTGAAAAGAAATTTATTTAGAGAGAAAAAGAGAAAAGTACAAGTTTGAGGGATGAATAAACGAAACAAGCACAAAGGTTATTTATAGAAGAAAAGATGAGGAAAAATTGTTTAACAAGTTTGTGATTGCGTTTGATTGTGCTTCAACTACTCAATAGAATAATGAAAGCTTTTATCGCGTATCACATTTTTATTCGTAAAATCTCACCACACGACAATAATAAAAGATACTTACGCGTATGTACGGTAGTTGTGATTGTGCCTCACATCTTCCTCTCGATTTTACGTTCGAAGCGGCCTAAACGCCTTCTATGAGTCGGGAGAAGCTTCCCATCCAATTTTCTTACAAATTGGCAAACAGGGTCTTTTAACGTCAGATTCCCAAGACGTTGTTCATATTCTGGTTTGAATTTATTCCACAAACATTGAATTCCGTAATACACAAGTCCACTAGGATGCGTGTCAAGAGAAATTTCGATATTATCTAAATTCTCCTTATTCAGACCATCATTAATGAACTGAATTTTATCTTCTCTGTTTGTAGATGGAATTCCTAAAGATCGACATTTTGCATTACAGTTCCATCTAGCACATTTATAGCAAACGGCTAGAATCTTTGCTCGTCGTTTCTTTGCATATGAACTTTTTCCAAGCCCTGGTAAAAATCTAGTCGGTGTTTCTGTGAATTCACCTTCTATTCTTAGGCTTCGATAATGAATCATATGTCAAAAGGTATGCTTTTAATCGTAAGCAACCTCATCCTTTCAAGCCTTGTCTTGTAAATTTTTAAAATTGCATTTTTGCTTAGAAAGGGAAATCTTTTTTCAATTTTAAACAATGTTTCATCCATGACCAAAAAAAATTAAAATGAAAAACGATAAAATATCTACAAATATCGGTTGTTGTGGGAAGCGAAAAATCCGACTTTAATAGTCACGAGTACCGTTATCCGCCACTTGACCGGACAGAAAAATTATATTTGGCCTAAAACAATCCCCGGCAACGGCGCCAAAATTTGATCGGCCAAAAAACTTATCCTAAAAATAGGAGTTCTTGAGTCGCTCGCAAATATATACGAGGTAGAAGTAGTTTGTGGTGAGTTCTACCAAGGTCTTTTCTCTCGAGAATTGTCCAACAGGGCTTCGTATAATTTTTTGTTACAAATTGCGAGAAATAAATACTAAAATATTAAAAAAGATATTTTTGGGTTTTTTAAAAATTAACTAAATACACTATATTTTAAACTAAACTATTTTTAATAAGACTATTTTATATAAGACTATTTTTATTAAGACTGTTTATACTAGACTATTTATATTAAGACTATTTATTTTAAGACTATTTATATAAGACTATTTATACTAGACTATTTTTAACTAGTGAAAATGAATAGAATTAAAATGAGTTGGGAATTTATAAAATCTAGGGGAATACGGGTTCATTAAATTAGGTATTTAATTAAGTATAGGAATTGATTTATATGGATATAAAAGAAAAAATGAATATTTATCGAGTAATCAACTTTTCACCTCCGTACTTTCGTAATCAAAGATGTCTTAATCGCTGTCACTTTTTTAAGATGTTGATAACAAGATTAACACTTGATAGATTGAAAAGATGTGTTTCCAATACACTTAACAATCAATCAAGGAGGTTTCACTAGTAGAAATAGGATATGATCAATCACTATTTAAACCAATTAGTCCTTTCATTTCTCTAACTTGACTATTTTTAGGATAAACGATCGTTCATCGAGTAATCAACTTTTCACCTCCGTACTTTCGTAATCAAAGATGTCTTAACCACTTTCGCAATCTTAAGATGTTGATAACAAGATTAACATTTGATAGATTGAAAAGATATGTTTCCAATTCACTCAACAATCAATCAAGAAGGTTTCATTAGTAAAAATAGGATATGATCAATCTCTATTTAAACCAATTAGTCCTAAAAATAGTTTAAATCAATCAAATACTCAATATATAACCTAATAGAAATCCCCCTTCCCCTAGGAAGAAAGATTAGCTACTCATTGGTTTATACATACTAAAATTATAATAGAAATAATTGATAAATATAATATATATATAGAAACTTTTAATTACTAGAACTTAATGACAATAGATAAAACTTACTTGAATATGATGAATCAAAGTGCAAGAAACAAACTTCAAAATATAACTTCAAACTTGTTTAAAGGTTACAAGCTTACAAAATTTGAAAGTAAAACACTAAGTAAAATACTAAGTGCTTATTGATCAAGCACTTTTCAATTACAAACTAAATGAAAGAAAAACTTCAAACCAAAAATAAAATACAAACTAAAATTGAAAATTCTAAGGAAATATATTGCTAAAGGAAAGGAGTATTTCTTAGCAAGAAGTTGAGGATTTCTTGGTAAGAATGTGTGTGATTTTGCAATGGGTGAAGATGCCCTTTTATAGGTGATTTTCAAGAATACAATTGATTATTTAATTCAAAATATCTATTGTAATATCATTTTTTTAATTCTTTGTTCACACTTCACCCATGTCTTTGAATTTTCAGATTTTTGACCAAAAAAATATCTTGTGGTTGAGTTCACAAGTTGGTCAAAAGTGGACTAATTTTGCATGGCATCTGAAAAGCAGCGATGAAAACGGCTCGGTTGCCCCGTGTTGTGCGCCGTTTTGTCGACTCGGTCTCTTCCGGAATACGCGCGAGGACACGGCGCTAAATGCCGGCCGTGTGTGAAACGGCCCAAGACACGGCCCTTGTTGCGCCGTATGTGAAACGGCCTACATAACACGGTCCTGTTTGCGCCGTGTTGTAGGTCGTTTTGCCTTGAAAAATTCCCGTCGTTGGATTTGGTCTTGTTTTCCGTCCTTTTTGATGCTTCATGTCGATGTCAGTAAAATAACCATTTTTAGCTCATGTTTGGATATATCTGTAAAATATATATTTTTAATCACAAATCAGTACAATTATGCCCGGAAAAATGAATATTTTGTATATGAATTTTAGATCAATTATGCACCAATCATTAGTCTCTTGTAATATCATCTTGAGTTGAAGAAATAAATTGAGTTTTGTTAGAGAGTTTTCTCTCTGTTGTTCCTAAGCGAGTTTTAGGATTTAAAAATTCTAAAGTCCAAACTATGAAGTATCAAACATTCATAGTTTATATGGGAAGAGAAAGGAGCCAAAGAAAAATGGGATAAATGAGAAGAGAAAAATTATTTTTAGTTTATATATTTTCTGGAAAAATATAAATTTATTTTTGTAATTATTTTAGTGTTGTAATATTTTTATAATACTTGTATAAAATATATTAAATAATATAATTTGCCCAAAAGAATATAACTCAAATGTCAAATAAAAATATATTTTAGCCCAAACAATAAATCTCCAAATTCCGACTACATGCCTCTTTCAGTCATGTAGTCCGATTAAGGGGTTGTTTATTTGGCTCTTAATGGTTACATTATGAGCCTACCTCTGAATCGCTAAGAAATCGGGAGTGTTTGGCAAAAAAAAATTCACCTCTTAATGGTTACAAGAACCTGTTAACCATTTTGTATCTCACACCATGTTTTTTTTTTAAAGAAAAAATGTCCAGTGTGGACGGGGGGTTGAGGCGGGACCCACCAACCTGTAGATAAGAAGAGATCAAGAAATACAAAGTATCATCCCCGAATTATGACCAAAAATGGGTCATAATTCGGGTTTAAACATCGAAGAAATCTACGGTCCGCTAAAGAAATACAAAGTGCACCACAAACCGTGGGCTAATGTGCGGACCCGTAGACTAAAATAACTCAACTCCGAATTTTGACCAGAAATGGGCCATAATCCGGAACCTAAAATCTAAAGTGCCTACGGCCCGCTAGATCAATACAAGGTGCACCACTAAAACTGTGGGCTAATGTGCGGACCAATAGGCAAGCAAGCAATCAATAAAATAAAAAACCTATCTAAATCTAAAAGACGGATAACCAAGCTGATCCATCCGTATAAGGGAGAGAAGAAACGGAGGAGCAGTCTCGTAAGTATAAGTCTGAATGCCGAGGGACGACATGCCGAGCTCAGAAAGATAGTCGGACGGCCTGTTGCCCTCCCGGAAAATGTGAGTGACTCTGAACTGAATATCTCTGAGAATGTGTCGGATACGCATAAGAGTGTGACGAACCTGCCAAGGGCCCCGATGGCCAGATGATAGCAGGGTCACCACAGCAGCAGCATCAAGCTCAATCCAAACATGTCTCGATCTCTGGGAAGCTAGAATCAATCCAATCGCCAACGCCTGGACCTCAGCATCAAAACTCGAAGAGGCCTGAAAAGAGGAATGGAAAGCAAGAATGAGCTCTCCGTGGTGATCTCTAATCAGACCTCCCCCACCCGCAATATGTGTGTCTCTATCGAACGAACCATCCGTGTTCAGCTTGATCCAAGGGGTCTCGGGACGAAGCTAAACCACCGAGACGGGGCGACGAGTCTGAGCGGGGGAAGATGTAGCTCGCTGGAAACGATCAGGCGGCGAGCAACCCGCCCAGAACTCAGATGAAATAAGCCCCGCAGAAGCCAATAAAGCATCATGGCGCTCCACCTGCACAATAACATGAGACGAAAGAAAAGTAACCGCCCTATGCTTTGCACTATTCCTTTCTGTCCATATGAACCAAAGGATCAGACAAGGAATAATGAAAGTCGCGTGCCTAAAGTGTGTGCCGTGTGCGAAAAAACACAGGAGCTCAAAGATATTCTGAGTATGGGGTAGGGGTAAATGTGTCCATGCGCCAAAATACCCCCACACGTCACGAGCCACATCACTCTCCAAGAAAAGGTGGGCAATGGTCTCGGTATGGTAGGTTTGGGAAAGGGTATGCGAGCAGCACAAACATCTAGAAGCCAGTGAAACGCCCCTCCTCTGTAGAATGTCATCAGTCGGTATCCGTCGCATGAGAAGTCTCCAAATAAACACCGAAGTGGTCGGTGTAAGTAAGGCAATCCAGATGGCCCCGTAAACAAGATTAGCCTAACCCCTCACCCTGACGTGAGACCAAGCTGACGACAATGAAAACGCACCCGAAGAGGTAAGAGTCCAGCACATACTATCCGAATCCTCCTCGGCGATGGGAATCGCGGAGATCTCATGGATGAACTGAGGGGTAAATCCTAGCTCCTCTCCAACAATAGATTCTAATCTACCCATGTCCCACGTCCCATCAACCCATAACTCATGAATCCTAAGATGGGGTCTACCAGTAACCTGATGAAAAGAAGAAATAGGCCTATCCCCAATCCAAGTATCGTCCCAAAAGCTGACCTCCCCGCAGCCACGACCAAGAGTCCAGCGGATGAACTCCTGAGCCTCAATACCCACTCGGAGGAGGCGGCGCCAAGGGTGGTTGGCACGAGCTTTAAGAGCGGTACGCATAGGCGTATAAAGGCAGAAAGCGGTTCCATGAGCATAAACTGCGCCCACAGAGACGTGCCAGCGCGAAGGCGCCACCAGAGCTTATAACTAAAAGCTCTCGCCATATCCGAAAGGCTCCGAACCCCGAGGCCTCCCTCAGATACCGGACGACAAATCTACCGCCAACAGACCCAGTGCGTCTTCCTCTTCAGACCAACAACACCCCAAAAGTATCTCGCAATGATCTGCTCGAGCTCCTGGATAATGTACTGTGGAGGGCCAACACCTGAAGCAGGTGTAGAGGAATAGTGCAGAGAGTGCTCTTAATAAGAGCCAAGCGTCCCCCAAAAGCAAGGTGGCGATGGGACCAACCAGAGATCCTATCCAACATCCGTTGCTTCACCCCAGCAAAGAGCTCTCGTCTCATAAAGCCTTTGTAAAGGGGCACACCATGATAGGTGATGGGGAGATCGCCCTGGCGAAAACCAGTAAGATCGTGAACTCTCTGATGCCAACGAGGCGCATGCTTAGGAGCAAGAATAAAAGTGCTTTTCTGGATACTAACCATTTGGCCCGAAGCCATAGAGTAGTGATCCAGGAGACGCATAAGATCAACGAGTCCATCATCCACAACCCGTGTGAATATAATGATGTCATCAGCGTAGGATAGGTGCGAGACGGGGAAAGGCCGTCCAGCCGTTCTATACCTCATCAAAGGATGGTCTCGAATGAATCGGTCCAAGCAGCGCGATAAATAATCAGCGGCAAGCACGAAGAGCGACGGAGAGATAGGGTCGCCCTGACGCAAACCCCGACTAGAGGCAAAATAGCCGGCCGGACTGTCGTTCACCAAAATGGAGAACGTGCAACTCTCGACGCAATGACGGATGAATAAAATCCATCTAGCCGGGAAGCCCATCCTCACCAGGACCTCACGTAAAAACTGTCAGTGAACCCTATCATACGCCTTAGCCATATCAAGCTTCAGCGCAAGGTTCGGGACACCATGAATGTCCGCGACGTGGAGGTCGTGAATAAGTTCTTGGGCCAGAAGGATATTATCAGTAATAACCCGCCCGTGAACAAATCCACTCTGGTTCGAAGAGATAATCAGTGGGAGGAGAGGAGCAAGCCGAGCGTTAAGAATTTTCGTGATAATCTTATTGGTCACATTACACAGACTAATGGGCCGGTAATCTGACCAACCGCTCGGGACAGGCTTCTTTGGGATCAAGACGACCGTAGTCGCCGTGAAAGCCGGAGGCATATGATGACCCTCAAAAAACTCGAGCACAGCCCCCTCCACGTCGGGAGAGACAATCTCCCAACAATGCTGAAAAAATAAAGACGAGAACCCATTAGGCCCAGAAGCACTGTGAGGATCGATATCAAAAACCGCAGCACGAATCTCCTGGGGAGAGGGTGAGACACACAAACTATCAGAATCAAAAGAACAGGGGATAGAGGGAAAACTCCGAAAAGAACATCACACAATATATTTTTTGATATTAGATGTTCTTCGGTGCGACGCACTGCATAAAATATTCTCTAATTAGAAAATAATTTTCCGATCTCTAAATTTATTTTTGATGATCTTCGACATGAGTATCATATTAGCGTAATATTAATAAAAGACTTATTGAGTGTATTATGGGGTGTAATATAATTCAAGAAAGATTACCACATTAGCGGAGTGTTAAGTCAATTAGTGTCCATTACATGAACAAATTTTCTGGACATACGAAAAAAAAAGTAGGAATAAATTTTGGGGACGAAAGTAATATGTGATTAAGTCTTAATATATGTGTGTGCGGTGTATGTTTTATTATTTTTAGTTATTACAATTAAATAAATATCATAATTTATTTTTTATGTAAGCAATAAATGAGTTAATATATTTTTATTTTGAATCAATTAATTTTACTGAAAATAAATATTCATCTTTTTTCTAATATAATTTTTTTGTGCAATCGGTCATTATTGTAAATCCATCAAATTTATTATATTCATATGGATGTCTAATTGAAAATTGTGAAATAAAAAATTAATTTGATATATTTTTCATTAAAAATAAACTTGATTTAAAAAACTATAAACATTTAAAATTTTAAGCCAAAAAAATAAAGGAGGAATTTTTTTATTGGTAGATGAGTGTAAGTTGTGGAATAAAACTCCCATATTACTTTTTGGAAATTTAAGAATACATCTCTATATATAAATTTTATTTTAAAATAAAAAATCAAAAAACTTGCAAAATGACATGCGTTACTGATTCTCTCTTGATAGAAGTCTAGATTTGTCCAACTGCTTCTCCAATAGTATACAAACCACTCCAGCTCTCGACATGTGTCATGTAAGCCTCAACACATTCTTCAAGTGTCACACATTGGTCGGACTCTCTTATATATAGAAATGAAAAACATTGAAAAAAATACTTTTCAAAAATTTAAATAAAAAATTACACTCTAAGACAAGCTCTCAACTTTAAAAGGCACTCACCTAAACTCTCATTTGGTGGTCTCACACACAATAATCCACAAAATCACCAAAAATCAATAAAAACTTCAATTTCACATACCTTCTTTTGTTAGGACACAATGTTTGTTAACCAAATAAAATATTAATAAAAATCAGTATACATATTTATTAACAAAACGAGACATCAACAACAACAGAATTTCATTACTGTCTATCAATAATTATGCAAATTAAATACGTAATATTTTGATGGAATTAACAACCACACAATCATTTTTCTTATAGTAGTAATATTTATTTATCTACTCATTCCTCGTTCAGAGATTGGAGCCATAACCACCCGACGATTCTGTTTCTCCACATTTCCGTGCCATCCTTAAAAAAGAAAGATTGGGGTGAGCTCGAGCCTCTTGAGGGGGGACTCAGGAAAGGGGACGATCCCCCTTGTGTGCGTGTGTGGAAAAAAAAAATCCTTAAAAAAAGAAAGATTCAAACATTCACAATACATATTTGATTTGCCAGTATTATATATTAAAAAACGCACCTCGAGTTGATAAAATAAGCAATACAATTGGCTTATTTTAGTAATATGTGCAGATAAAAATTGAGTAATTTCTTCTTCACAAAATCTAATTAAAGTAAAGAATATAAATCAAATAATCTCCCTATTTCACAATATAGGTCATTTGGAATTTCTTTTTGTCATAAATACAAGATATTTTTACAAACTTTTACTAATTTATTCCTGTTCCGGGATATCCTTCCCTTATTGGTGTCTTACCTAATACTAGTTGTAGGGGGATACAGAGATGGAAGGTTCTAAACCCTTCCAGAGTTAGTAGAATCCTATTAGATGTCTTACCTTAACTAGGAATCCTATGTAAGGAAGGACTCTCATTGTAATACCTATATAAAGGCCCCTCTATTCATTGTTATCAATACAATTGATTTGCTGTCTTTTACTTTCTCCTGAAACACGTTATCAGCACGTAGCTCAAAGAGGAAAAAAAATCGGCCAGCACCACCGCCCCCGCCGCCCGCCATCGCTGCCCAGCCGCCGCCATCGCTGCCCAACCACCACCGCCCAGCCGCCAAGCACCGCCGCTCAGCTCCGTCGCCCAGCACCACCGCCGCCGGAACGCCGCCGCCGACCGCCGCTGACCACCGCCACCGGCCAGCTCCAACCCAGCCAAGTCCAACCCGGTTCAGAACCTCGGACCAAAAACCCGAACATCAACCTAATTTATTTTCGGAAACCGCCAAAATTGCGCCCCCGATTTCACGTCATCGCATCGAGTACCAACCGGTAGATCGAAGCACACCACAAATTCATCCATATCACGTGCCTAATTTATAATCGAGGTAATTATCTGAACTTGTCCCTATTCAATTCTCTCTTTTTGGGAATTTTTCTTTTGGGGACATGGGTTATTGGGTTCTTTATCTCCCACGCTACTTTGCGGTGGATGAGACCGTGAGAGAAGTCAGTATCTCTGCGTGTCAAAGAAAACTGTGTGGCGGTCCTGGGAGAGTCACGGAATTGTTGAAAGTCGATACTTGTGGTTGTTGCATACACCACGTATCTGGGTGCGATTTGATATCGCCGTTTTTTTGTCGACTTTACTAAACAACAATTAAGGGAAGTACATCGAGTAACGGTTATGTTACACGCTTTTAAAAGCATCGATTGTGACCGTTTACATTGTCACTGAAAATCCAACAAACTAACTTCCTCTTGTTTATATCTTGTAGATGGCACAAAGCTCCAATGTTCATCCGGAGTTCGACATCCTTGACCATGCTTGCAAGAAGTACCATAGGTGGGTCTCAGACGTTCGCTTGACGTTCGTCGGTAAGAGATTTACCACCACCATCTTTCCCTCTAACGAGCCTATCGCTCAAGAACCGAGCGAGGAAACCAAGGCTAATGCACTGATGTACTTGCGTAGACATAAACATTCGTTGTTAAAAAAGTGTTACATGAATTCGCAAACCCCCAAAGAACTATGGGATACACTCGAACAACGATTTAATAATGTGCATGATTAGCGCTTCCCCGAATTGCAACTTCAGTGGGAGCAAATCCGGTTTTTGGATTATGCGAATGTGGAGGCCTATAACCAAGCCATCCTCGATCTTCGCACTGATCTTGGTTTTTGTGGTGTCAAGAAGTCTGATCAAGACTTGATCGAGAAGACTCTTAACATGTTTCCCGTGGGAGCAAGTGTGATTGCTCATCAGCTGCGCGTTGCCTATGAGGAAGGGAGAATTAAAAATTTTAGTGACCTTATCTCCCACCTCGCGAAAAAAGAAAGGCACCATGAGATTATTCTCAACAGCAATGCGCGCCCAGCTGGTACGAAGCCGATTCCGGAAGTGAATCAGGCTACCCACAGGAAGACACCACGACAAAATAGAAAATGCAACGCTACTCAGTTTTTGCAAGCACCACGGGTGCATGACTCGAGCAAGCGAGGGAAAAGATGAGGTCGTCGTTCCAATGTGTGGAAGAGGCAAGGTGGCTCGGCCACGGGACCTAGTGGAGTCCAACCACGTGGACCGCCTCCTGCCGCTGGGATTGGAACCACTCCAAAGGAAGGCCGAAATTGCTATACTTGCGGCTCAAAAAAGCATACTTACCGCAATTGCAAGGCGCCAAAGAACATCCAAGCTTACTACAAGCACTATGAACAATACTTGACTCAAGAGTCAAATTACATGAAGGAAGATAATGAGAATATGGAGGTGAACCATATTGAGATCCCTCCTCTCACCATTGCGGACAAAGATCAACATTTGGATGTTGCTGACTTTGACTAGATCATTGTAGTTTGACTAGTTTTACGCTTTGGTTAAGTTTTGTCTTGTTTCTAGTTTTCTTTCGAGAACTACTTTGGGATTTTCTATGAATGTAATAAAGTTGGCCATGATGAATAAAATTCTTTTAATTGTTGTGATTGTGCAAAAACGAATTTTATTTTTCCCTTCAAAAGCATGTTTGGCTTATCACAAAACAATTGCTCAGTAAAGAATTGCTTGGTTAATTTGATACATTGGTGGATTTCATCAAAACTTTTGATCAAGACTACGTGCATCCTCCTTGGTACTTGTTTATGCTTTGAAAGTTCAAACGGAATCAGTGGTTTTTAAACAGCCTTAGCTGTACCGACATTCCTACTTTCTCTGCAAGTCTACCAAGTTAGAGTTACCGAAAGGATCATTAGTCGAGATATAAATCGAACACCCCGATGCGTTTTGAAGTGTTTAAGTGCTCCTATGGCCATATTGTCATAGTATTGTATCAACAATAATGCCTTTGAAAAAGGTTTCAATCTTGCTCTATCACTCAACAATAGGGAAATACCAAAATAGCAACTTGAACGAGCACTGAGATCTGAGTTTAATGATCCAGAAAGTGCACGACCTATGGACAGAAAGATACGGAAGTCTAGTTTCCAGAACAACTGACCGTTCGTCCATAGCCTTCTTAACGAAGAAGTTATTGCTGTTTTAGTAAACAAAAGTCAAGCTACGCGGAAATTATTTCCAGCGATTGTGCTAACTTTGATCCTAACCAACTTGGTCGAATTTCCCCAAACTCGAAGTTAATGAGTTTTCGCTATGTCTTCCATCACAAGACTAATCGAGTTTCATGTCTTATTGTAGATGTCTCGTGGCGAAATTGAGTGCCTTGCTGATAGTGGAACGACTCACACTATTCTTCGGAATAGGCAATTATTTAAGGATATTGTGCCATATCTATCCTCAGTGACAAAGGGAGGGGACCTGCTCATTTCTTGCTACCTAATGGTACGCATATTAATGTCACAAATACTCTCTATGCCCCAAGAGCAAACCGAACCTTGCTAAGTTTTAGGGACATCTGTGCCAACGGTTATCACCTTGATACACACTGTGAGAATGAGACAGAATTTTTGTGTGTTACTCTGGCAGAATGCGGAAGACGCTGCGTTCTCGAGAAACTTATGAGTCTAAGTAGTGGTTTATACCACACTATAATAAGGGTTATTGAATCCTACGCTATGAGTCACGAACTTTATGATTCCGAAGCATACCAAATATGGCATGACCGACTCGGTCACCCTGGACGCGACATGATGATTCGCATTTTGAAAAACTCACATGGTCATCCGTTTTTCAAGTCCAGAAAACGATTGAAAGCACCACTCGATATCGGCATTGATGTGAGTGAGCTTGATACCGTATCACCGGGATTAAAGATCGCACGCCCTGATAAGGTTGACGGTGCATCTTTCGTAAATCCCGAGGCTTCCGTGGCAATTTCCAATGCCCATAAATCGTTTTGCAAAGCCTGTTCAATAGCAAAGTTGATACCTTCTCCGTCCTTTACTAAAGACTCAACACAAAACATTCGCTTCTTACAAAGAATTCAAGGGGACATTTGTGGACCTATTCAACCAGAGTGCGAACCATTCAGATACTTTATGGTTCTGGTTGATGCATCGACGCGATGGTCACACGTCGCTCTGCTATCCACAAGAAATGCTGCATTTGCTAAACTCCTAGCATAAATCATCAAGTTACGGGCTAACCACCCCGACTTTCCAATCTCGTCATTAAGATTGGACAATGCTAGTGAGTTTACGTCAAAGTCTTTTGAAGACTATTGCATGTCGATTGGGATTGAAGTTGAACATCCCGTCCCCCATATTCATTCGCAGAATGGCCTTGCTGAGGCTATGATTAAGCGGTTACAGCTTATCGCCCGAGCATTGGTATTGCGCACCAACTTGCCGATTTCTGCCTGGGGTTATGCAATTTTGCATACGGCTATACTTATTCGCTTTCGACCCACTGCCAATCAACCGTTTAGTGCGTACCAGTTGGTAACTGGATATGAGCCTGATATTTCACACTTTCGCATTTTTGGTTGTGCAGTCTATGTGCCAATTACGCCTCCACATCATACTAAAATGGGTCCGCAAAGACGATTAGGTATATACGTTGGCTATGAATCACCTAAAATTATCAGCTATTTAGAACCTTTGACAGGAGATCTATTTACTGCAAGATTTGCAGAATGTCACTTTGATGAGACAAACTTCCCGTCGCTAAGGGGAGAAAGGAATCAAACGATTCCAGTTGAACGCCAGGAAATTGTCTGGTGTGCTCCCTCCTTACCTCATCAAGATCCCCACACGGCTCAATCCGAGCTAGAAGTGCAACGTATTCTCAGTCTTCAGAAAGTTGCGGATTCGATGCCCGACAGCTTTACTGATACTGCGAAAGTGACAAGATCTACCATTCCCACTACGAATGTTCCTGCAAGGTTAGAAGTCCTAGTTCTAGGGCAAGGTTCAGCCGCCCAAAGGAATGATGCCCCCGGCGTCAACCTTAGTGGTGGGACGGCTGCTTCGGCTGCTCTTATCCCTGCTCAAAAGAGGGGGAGGCCAGTGGATAGAAAGGATACCAAACCTCGAAAGAGAAGAGGAACAGAGGCACAAAATCCTCTCATTATCGACACAGTGACTCCGTCACACGAGATTATCTCTGACTATGGATATGTCCTCGAATCAACAATGGAACAATCGACGGACGCGTCGGAAACTTTGTTGATGTCAGAGAATAAAGAAATCTCGATGCAATGTACGAGTGAATACGTACTATTGGACAGGTCGTCCACGCTAGTCGATGATGCTTTTGCCTACTCCGTCGCTCAAGAAATTATTGAAGACGACGATGCTGAGCTGCGCTCGGTTGCTGAATGTCAACGACGAGCCGATTTGCCGAAATGGAAAGATGCAATGCAAGTTGAAGTAGACTCAATGGCTAAACGTGAGGTATTTGGCCGTATCGAGCCAGTACCCGTAGGCGTTAAACCAGTTGGACATAAGTGGATCTTTGTTCGTAAACGCAATGATAAGGATGAGGTCATGCGTTACAAAGCGAGAATAGTTGACCAAGGCTTCTTGCAACACCCTGGCATTGACTACGAGGAGACATATTCTCCCGTTATGGACATCATCACTTTCCGCTACTTAGTCAATTTGGTAGTGTCCGAAAAACTGAATATGCAGCTTATGGATGTGGTTACAGCATATTTTTATGGGGATCTAGATATGGATATTTATATGAAAGTCCCCGAAGGGATTTCGTTGCCCAAATCAAGTAGCTCTAAACCACGGAGCGCTTACACTGTGAAACTGCGTCGTTCACTGTATGGGTTGAAACAATCCGGAAGGATGTGGTACAACCGCCTACGTGAATACTTGGTTGGGAAGGGATACGAGAACAGTGATATCTGTCCATGCATTTTCGTGAAAAGAACAGATACAGGATTCATGATTGTAGCTGTCTATGTATATGACATGAATATTATCGGTACCATAGATGAGGTCAATGAGACGGCCCGCTACTTTAAATTCAAATTCGAGATGAAAGACCTGGGGAGGACTCGATTCTACTTGGGCTTAGAGCTAGAACATCGAGATGATGGAATACTCATTCATCAATCTGCCTATGTCCAGAAACTGCTCAGGCAATTTAGCATGGACAAGGCACATCCTCTTGCTACTCCCATGGTTGGTCGAAGTCTGGAAATGAACAAGGATCCGTTTCATCCTAAAGAGGAGGATGAAGAGGTCCTTGGAGCAGAAACACCGTACCTTAGCGCAATCGGTGCGTTGTTGTATCTGGCTCAATGTACTCGTCCAGACATCGCATTCTCTGTGAATCTGTTAGGGAGATTTAGCTCCGCTCCCACGATAAGGCATTGGAATGGAGTAAAACACATCTTTCGAAACTTGAAAGGCTCCAGTGATCTTGGATTGTTCTTTCCCTACGCAAGAGAGAGCGATATTCCGAAAGGAATTGTTGAGGTTAAGACGATGCATACCGACCGTCGATCTTCCTCTGATATTGTAGCTAAGCATGGCAGCTTGACTACCAGAAGTGCTAATGCGAGCAAGCTTACCCCCTATGCAGAGAATCCTAACAATACGTTAGTTGGATTTGCTGATGCCGGTTATCTCTCTGACCCGCATAAAGGACGTTCCCAAACTGGTTATGTGTTCACCATTGGGAATATGGCGATATCTTGGCGATCGACCAAGCAGACCCTGGTTGCTACTTCCTCGAACCATGCAGAGATAATTGTATTACACGAATCCGTAAGGTAGTGCATTTGGCTTCAGTCAGTCATAGACCATATACGAGGAACTTGTGGATTAGATCCCACTACAGCAACCCCTACTTGCATCTTTGAGGACAATGCGGCATGCATTGAGCAGATGAAGTTAGGTTTCATTAAGGATGACTATACCAAGCATATCGCGCCGAAGTTCTTTTATAATCAGCAGCAGCAGAAATTGCTGAATATCGAAGTGAAACAAGTGAGTTCCGATGAGAATATCGCAGACTTGTTCACCAAGTCTCTGCCAAAATCTACATTTGAGAAACATGTGAGAAGTATCGACATGTGTCGATTATCCGAGCTCAACTAATGATAGCTCGACGGGATGAGCTGTTATGTATACCTCAGGGGGAGTATACTTCACATCATTCTGACATTTGTAGTTGGTGCGTTGTGCTCTTTTTCCTCACCAAGTCTTTGTTTTTCCCACGGGGTTTTGTTTGACTTGGAAATGTTTTTTACCGAGGCAACATCTTATGCACCATGATAGTATTAATGCTCGACACAGGGGGAGTGTTCCGGGATATCCTTCCCTTATTGGTGTCTTACCTAATACTGGTTGTGGGGGGATATAGAGATGGAAGGTTCTAGACCCTTCCAGAGGTAGTAGGATCCTATTAGATGTCTTACCTTAACTAGAAATCCTATGTATGGAATCGTTGTAATGCCTATATAAATGCCCATCTATTCATTGTTATCAATACAATTGATTTGTTGTCTTTTACTTTCTCCTGAAACAATTCCTAGTATATCTATCATTTCTTTTTGCACATATTAAAATAATATTTCAGATAATGTATAATACTAACTTACTTAAATGATACTCCATTCATTCTAAATAAGTATATAACCTTTCTTTTTTCGTTCGTCCAAAATTAATATGTACCTTCCGATAAAGAAAAAAAGTGTTACCCTACATTTTCAGTTTACATCTTCAATTCCTAACATTTAGTTAATTTGTCATTTGGGTCCATACAGTAAATTCTAAATCTTAGGGCTGGGACTTAAGACTCGAACAATCGAAGATCTGAACTGAACTGTCGATTTCGGTTCAGTTCGGTTCGAGTATTGAGAAAGAAATCATTAAAAAAATTTGTGTTTAGTCCTGAAATAAACTTTGGGTTCGGATTCGGTTATTATAATTTCAAAATTCAGTAACTGTAATACCCGAAATTAATGTCAATAACCGAAAAATATACTACAACCCGTAAAAGCCGAAATATAAACCCTACTATATTTTTTAGAACTATTTTTATTTCTAACTTTTTTACATACTATATAAACTAGAACACCATAATTTACCATCACTTTCTCTGAGAAATTTAAAAATAACCAAAGTAACCGAAAAAATTCGGTCCTTTTCGGTGCTTTCTGAGAAATTTGAAATGCAAACTTCGGTTCGGGTATTTCGGTTCCTTGAGAAAATTACTTCGGTTCCTAAAAGTTTGGTTCCTAAAGAAAAAAATCAGGAACCAAACCCAAATTACATAACAAATTTTGAATTTCGATTCTAGATTTTTTTTCAAGAAACCGAGCTATCACAACCCTATAAAATCTTTGACCCAATTTAGTCTAGCCTAACATAATTACTAACCATTAACCCTCTTGATTAAAAGATCCTTATTCATTTGCCTGAGGTTTAAGTGGACGATATTGGCGCGTTCGACTCATCCCCTCCCACGAAGAAACTGTGGTGTACGAAAGTGTTGTTTTCAACAAGTTTGTGCTGGATTCTAATGTTTTCGAGACTTTGTTGCCCGATTCTGATGTGTTCGTTCTTTTGGTGGCAGATCTTGATGTGTTCGAAAAGGTAGTGCCCGATTCCTACCTAGAAGATGAAGATCTGGACGATCTTGCTCGCAATTTCGGATGGAGGGAGTTTATGTATGTTATATTATAATTATCAGAAAATTATATAACGAGAATTGATTATGGGTACAATGGTCATTTTATATGTACTTGATCTATAAAACAACATTACCCCAATGCCTCAACGGCTCCCGCAAAAAGCGGGGTAAGAGGGGATCGGATGTACGCAGCTTTACCCCTGTCTTAATACAGAGAGGCTGTTTCCGAATGATCCAAAATGAAAATTGCACCGAGAATTGCATGGAATGACTAGTACTTCATGAGAAAAAGAAGTGCAGACAGTTTAGTGACTCATTTTGTTTTATGACAAAAAAAATATAGAAATTACTTTGAAACAAAATGGAGTATCAATTGAGTTCTTACCTATGGGCATGTCAAATCCACGATGTTTAAGCTCGCGATACTCCTGACAGAGAGCGCAACACTCGCAGAGACAGTGAACCAAACAGTCCCCACAGGGGGTTTCGTGAAGCAAATATTGCTGCCTCATCTTAGAGCGATAGAAACACGAATAACAGCAGGGGCAACCCGTCACGCAAGCCAGCAATGCGTATAACGCTCCACTCTGCCCACACGCTGCACCGAATTTTAACGCAACAAAATATACATCATTCGATTTCCTCGCAAAATGAGAATAAGAGAGCCATATTTGAAAATCGAGAGACTCAAGTCCCTCCGTCCCTACCGAATTGCAACATTTAGAGTAAAATTGGTATATTTTAGGAGGATGATTGGATGTGTAAGTTTCGTAAGTAAAAAAAGTGGATTGTTTTTGTTTGATGTGATTTGATGGTGAGTGTGTGGTGGAGGTTAAAAAGTAAAAAGTAATTATTTGATGTAATTTAAAGTATTTAACAAAATATTGTACTTAAAGAGATATTTTTTCTGGACCAAATGTTGCATTTCGAGAGGGACGGAATGAGTATTAGGTTTGATGTAACAGAATAGAAAAAATAAGGAATCCAATTAAGATTTAGGAAAAATTTAAAATACCATGCAATGTCATATCTGTGTGTATATTCACCATCAAATCTATAGCAAAAAATCTTTTATCATGAATCCAATAGTTTTGATGAATCCGACAGTTAACGTACATGGAAGTATAGTATCCACGCGGATACTTGGAACTACTCTTATGATTAAGTTCTTAGAGGCCTATTACTAAATTCAAAAGACTTACAACTTGACCCTTTATCAACAATCTCAGCAATCTGCCCGAAAGTAATGCACGGACACCAGCACGTAATGCAACCTGATAATCACAAGTCGGATCAATATCGAAATATCAAAAAAAAAAAAAATTAAGGGAGTCGATAACAATAAATCAAGCAAGGAAAAACTGACCAACCGAACCAGCGGGCGTGCAGTCCACGCGCCGCCGCGGAAGAAACGCTACTTTGAGTTCAAAACTTACAGTTCCGTAGATCAGAAGAGCAATCACATAGGCCCGTGGACCAACGGACCTGAGGCTTCGCCGCCATACAAGCTCTCCGCCCAGGCCTGTCGGAATAAAATTCCGAGGAGGAGCTCACGGGAATACCGGTAGCTGGGGCGGACGGCGGAGAATTGGAGGCGTCGGAGAAAATCTGGTAGTCTGTTGACTTTGAAGAGTACATGGTGGTTGGAAAGACGCTACTTGAGGTGGAAAATATTGAAGGGATCGATCGTAAGATAGATGGTTTGGTTCAAGTGGGGATATAAATAAACTGATGCATTTTATCCCGAAATAGACTATGTCAACTGAAAAAAAAAAAACCGTGTTATTTTTTGTGTATGTATTAAACCTTTTCTGCATACTAGTTTCTCTATTTAACAACCCGATCTTCAGTTAGTTAAGCTTGTATAAACTTCATAATTATACATATTGCTTGTAGTCACGTCTTTTTTAGTCGCATGACGATATTATAGTTTGGAGTTTCATTTCAAAATTAATTGATAAAGGAAAAAGTAACACAAGATATTTATATACTGAATGCAGGACTTGTATTTCTCGATATGGATAAATGCTTCAACATGTCCCCTGTAGCCAGACTCGATTGTTACAGCATGAACTCTTTGATTCGGGTGACACGTAGCTAAAGATCAATGTCTGGATTTCCATCTCAAAGTTAATTAACAATGAAATAAGTAGTTCAAGATTTTTATTATTGAATGCAGAATTTGTATTTTCGTGATATACGATAGTGAGATGGTTAGGTTGATATCCAATCTGATACCTAGAGAGAACCATAAAATCTCACCGCACAGGACTTGTTGTATGAAAAATTTTATTTATATTAAGCGTACAAGTCATACATGAAAAAGACATGGGATAAGCAAATATAGAAAAGATACAATAAAGAGAATATTTACTTAATTATGCTTAATAAAAGTCGTCGACCCTAAATTAATTAAAACTGAATCTTAAAAATAAAAATAATAATAACTAATATAAAAACATTAGAAACTAATACCTAAAAGAAAATCCCAAAAAATGAGAAATAAAATGAAAACTAAAATTCATAACTTACAAAATGAAAATCAAGAAAATAAAAGATCTTAGGAAACTAATGAATTTGTTTAGTTAAATCGGTAAAATATTCGAAATAAAATGTACATCAAAATTGATGGCGACAACCTATGCGTCCTAACTTTAGGAGCTGTTTGGCAGTTGCTGAATGATTTAGTGCAGAATGGTTGAGAGGCTCTGTAGTGCAGAATGAAATTTGGTTGTTTGGTAACTGTTCTGAATGGTAACTCTGAATGGTAACAATTAAATTTACTTTTACTCGTATAAAAATAGCGATTAAAAATCACATTTTTCCTCCCCTTGCGTATCAAAACCTCTCTTTTTTGTAAATAAAAATCCTAATTTTTATAAATAATTGTGTATAATATTTTTAAATTTAATTCATTTAAAATAATAATAATTATTATGATGTATAATATTTGTAAATTTAATTCATTTAAAATAATAATAATAATTATTATTATTATTATTATGTATAATATTTTTAAATTTAATTCATTTGAAATAATAATAATAATAATTATGCATAATATTTTTTAATTTAATTCATTTAAAATAATAATAGTAATTATGTATAGTATTTTTTAATTTAATTCATTTAGAAAATTATAATAATAATTATGTCTAATATTTTTTATTTAAATTCATTTAAATAATAATAATAATAATTATGAATAATAATTTTTAATTTAAGAGGAGGGGTAAATCTGGAAATTGTTTACCTCTTAATGGTTGAGAGAGGGTATGGATGCTTAATGGTTAAGAGGTTATTATGGCAATTAAGATTCATATTTTTTTGAAACAGTCACCTCCTGTGATTTAGAGGTAGGAACTTAATGTAACCATTAAGAAATGAAACAAATTTCTTAGACTCAGGAAGTGGGAATTTGTGTACTAAAATATGTATTGCTGAGCTAGTGTAAAACTAGTATAGAATATGGTAGAATTTATAATACTTGGAGAGATACACTAGTGATATGAATTATGGTACAAGGATGATACAGAAATCTTAGCTCATAAGTTTTAACATGATTAATTTAATTATGTGAATCAAAATTTGTTACTTATTTTTTTTCTTAATATCTGTGGAAAAAATAGAAACTAGTAGTTAGAAATTATAACATTATTTTTTATTCAAAGCACACTTCTGAATTTTTATGGTTCAATTTGGAGAGAATAACCAATAATTACAATTTATGTTGAATATTGACAATTAACTCGAGTATTTTTTTTACCACTAACTCATATTTTACCACACCCTAAATAACATTCTACTTCTCATCCCTGTACCCACTTAAGTAATCAGTACCAGCATTCATCTTTTTACTTAGACCTGGTAAACGGGCGGTCTCGGCCCAAACGGGCCGGGCAAAAAACGGGCGGGCCAAATCTGGGCCGGGCCAAAAAGCCCCGTTTTTTGGGCCAAAAATATTAGGCCGTGGCCCGGCCCGCGGGCCTCGACTCTTTTTTTTTTTTGAAATATTATTTCTGAATAAATATAGAAATATTTTTCGATCCGTAATTATTATATTATTCACTATACTATCACAATCAATTAAATAAATGTACAATTATTTTTATTTGATAATTATATTATTTACTACACTACCACAATCAAAAGTCAAATATATAAATATATTTATTTGATCATCATTTCATTTATCACTACTACTTTCTTATAAAAATCATAAAATAAGATTATTATTGATATGAGATACTACAAAGTAATCACAAAGTCCCATAAAAAATAAAACTACATCAATAATTAACATATAGATGTAATCTAATCTAACAAATAATGAAAAATTTTAAATATTATAATTACATATAACATAAATATATATAAAAAAAAAACTGGGCCGGGCGGACCGCCCGCGGGCCGGGACTCAACGGGCGGGCCAAATCTGGGCCGGGCCAAAAAGGCCCGATTTTGTTTGGGCCAAAAATATGAAGCCCAATGCCCGCCCAAAAACGGGCGGGCTGGCCCGGCCCGCGGGCCTGGGCCTATTTTGCCATGTCTATTTTTACTCCCTCATCTCTCTACCACTTTTTTCTCTGGAATTACCATCCAAATAATCAGTACCAACTACCAACATTCAATATTTTATCTTTCCACCCGCTTTCTCTCTTTAAAATTTTCACTCCAAGTAATTGGTACCAAGATCAAATATTTTACTCATTTATCTCTCTACCCACTTTCTAACTCATCATTCCAAGTAGCAGTATCAATATTTAACTTTATATTCTCACATATCTCTACACACTTTCTCTTTAGGATTACCACTTTAAGTAACCGGTACCACGATTAAATTTTTATTCTCTCATCTCTCTACATATTTTCTCTTCCTAGAATTACCACATCAATTAATCGGTATCAATATTCAGTATTTTACTCATCTATCTCTCTATCCACTTTCTCATATAATTACCATGTACCCTAATAATCGGAACCAATATTCTAATTTTTATTCCCCCGACGCTCTACCACTCTCTCTCCAAAATTACCACCTCCAAAATTACCACCTTAAGTAATCAACGTTCAATTTTTTACTCCCTCCTCTTTTTACCCCATTTCTCTCTTTGGAATTATCACCATAAAGAGCCGATACTAATTAATATTCAATTCTAACCTAACTCATCTCTTTATTCACTTTCTTACTCTAAAATTACCATACAAATAATTGATCTCTACCACGAATCCACAATAATGTTTACAAAAATAGTTATTCAGATAATATCATTACTTATGTCAATAATGCGATGACTTGCCTCGATAATAATATTACTTTTCGTGAGAAACATAGTGAAATATACAAACCACAATCACACATCCATTTAATTAAATTTGTGAAACTCAAATAACTAGTTTAAACAAAAACCAAGAAAATAATCAACCAAGTCACAATCACCCACAAACCATTCCCAAACTAAAAGTTCATAACAAACAAACCCGAAATACAACCATCAAAATTATGACTTAATCATTCATCCCAAAACCAGTGCTCAAAAACTCCCACAACCTACTGCCATTGTTTTATCTATTCAGATAATAATATTACCATATCAAATAATAAACCTAGCCTTATCATCACCTCCCAAAACTATAAGGGGGGGGTTGAGTAGTGCGGATTAGAGTTTTGAACTCTTTTTGTGCGGAATCTATTTATCGGAGTAATAGGAGTGCGGAAAAGAAAGAACACACGAATTTATTTGAGATGTTCGGCTATTAACGAAGCCTACGTCCCCTACCTAGTGTTATTGACTAGGACTTTTCTAAAAACCTTGAATGCACTTTCTAGTTTAGTGCCAACTCTTACAATAGCACTTTCAAGATTAGTGCCGAACTTTATAGTTTCTTGATTTCCAGGCTCAAGAACAACCTCACTAATCTCTCTTGTTTTTAAGGATACAAGACAACCTCACAATAAACAGTTGCGAGTAAGAAAACTCGTCTTTACGAAAGATAGCTCTCGTTGATATAAGAATGAAGATATAGCATTGATAGAATAATTCTTCTCGTATCAGAATAATCTTTTCAGAGTATAATGATAGCTTGATAAGCTCAGATATTGCTTATGTATGCTTGTAAACTCTTGTGAATTATTGTATATCTCCAACACCTTGAATGACATCTATTTATAGCCTCTTGGAGCAATTTCCCGTTGGAATTGTGTGCATGTGTTACGTACGTTAGTACCTTACGTTACGTACGTAAGCCTCATTACATATGTTACGTCCTCCATGTAACGGCCGTAATGACGTATAAGGAAATGGGCAGGCTCCTGGCTGAAATCTGTTACGTACGTTATGTATTGCACATTACGTACGGTATGCTTGGTCTTCATATTTGTTGGATCCGATGACTTTAATGTAACGGTCAATGACTAATTTGTTGACTCCGTGCAACGGGCTGATTTTCGAATATTACGTACGTTATACGAAGGGTATTACGTACGTTACCTGCATTCAAAACACTCAGTAAAAATCTTAATGTTACGTACTTAGGCATGGTTTGTTACGTACGTTAAGAGCAGTTTGTTACGTACGTTACGAACATTATGTTACGCATGTTATGTACTGAAAATATGGAATGTTAATTTTGCTTAGTAAGACATCATCAAAATATTCAAAATGTGTTTATGAAAAATATTGTTCCAACAATCTCTCCCTTTTTGATGATGACAAAATTACATAGGAGTTTTTGAAGAAAAGATTTTTGAGGATCGATAGAATTTTCAAAATCAATACAAAAAGCTCCCCCTGAAAATAATTCTCCCCCTGAATAGGGCAAGGGATAAAATTTCAAAAAGTTAACATATTTTCTCCCCCTTTTTGTCATTAACAAAAAGATAAGAGAACCTGCAATACGAAAATCATCAAATCATGAAAATATCCAAAATCACCAAATCGCGACAAAATATCCAAACTCATAGAAGCATAAAGACCAAATCACCAAAACCAAACATGAAAGCAAGTATCCAAAACAAAATGAGAGATGCATGAAAATATCGGTCTTAAGAAAAACAGGATAATCATCAATCATGAAGAACGATCCACTAGTCAAGGTCAGCATCGAGAGGCGAAGGCGGAATCCCAAAATGAGTGCAGATGCCCTTAACCATGGGCTTGATCTATCTCCTCTCCTTTTCTAGCCTGTCCATATGCTATCCATCTGTGATGAGGAGATCGCGCGATTGGGTCGTGAAGGACCGGCTAGGAAGATTTAGTGCGAAGACGAGGCCTCTCTGACTGAGTACCTCTAGATGAGACTCTATCCTCCGGATGAGGTAACGCTCCACTGTCAACCAAAACGTCATCGTTCTTCAGGTAGGCAAAGTATATCCATCATCTATTACGGGTCTGAAGATACTTCATGATCCAGATGGTTCCTTCATGAACCAAGATACCCTTAGGAATCGGCACTCTATGTAGTCCTGATAAATTGACTCCAGCTTTCTCAAATACTTTAGTCAAAATCGAACCAAAAGCCATCCCAAATTTTCTTTGGCGATCAACATTAGCATACCCCTTTTTGTGAAAAATTTGTCCTTTCTCCACAAGCCATTTCATCACAATTTTTGAGAACTTAACTTATTTGTCTTTTAGAACATGGTAAAGAATTTCCATATCTAAATTCACAAGCCTTTGTTGAGCGTTCACTTTTGGCATTAGGCTTCTAGTTATAGCGTCATGAAGGAGTCGGATATTCAACCCAAAATCGTTATTCTCGAATTTATCGGTATTCACTTCTAGCATGACTTTGGATAACAGGAAATTTCTCACAAGCAACTCACTCACGAATTCGTATTCAGCATCATAGATATTAATAGTTGGATGTTCATCAGTTGGAACAAAGTTTCCACTACAAAGAAAACCGTCATTCAGTAACCCAAAAATCTCAGATAATTTATTAGCATCAAGTTCAATCTCTTTCCCCCAAACAACAGAGTGAACAACATGAGACCCTTCAGCATTGAAGGAAATCCAAAAATTTGCATAAAATTCACGAACACAATCGACATAAATCGGCCTAGCTAAACTAACAAACTTGGATATCCCCAGCAAATCGAAAAACTCATCAATATTTACACCAACTGATTTTAGGGATTCAAAATCGAAATGATGACTCGGAGTTACCTCTTCGTCAACCAAGATGTCGTTGTAGATTTTTATAGCCTGAAGATTTCAGAACTGAGGCCATTCAGTTGGATTGGTCGGATTGGATGAGGATCGAGATATTTTGCCTGTTCTTTTCTTCCCGGTTCTAGTAGCCATGATGTTGGAGGTCGATGTAATGGATGAAATCGGTGGATTCGATCGGCTTTTGTGAGAGTTTGCAGAGAGGGCGATCGGAATATGGTTTTAGATTTGGGGGAAATGAGGAAGACAAAAGACAGACCGGGAATTAAAGTAGTAGGATAAAGCACGTTACGTACGTTACGAGGCATTACGTACATAAATAAATGTCTTTAACGTACGTTACAAAATAATATAGCATACACAATAATATACCCAAACAATCTGCCGAAAACCCCGTGATGCATAGTGTACGTAACCAAATTGCGCATTATGTACATAATATCCTTTACGTACGTAATTTCCTGACTATAGCGGCCGTAACTCTGACCAAATGAATAGTGATATTCTTCTGATGATATTCGTTCCTTTTTCATGACCATTTACTATATATGATGACTATGCAAATTTTAAAAATGATCAACATGTCCCATTCCTAATTTTATTCGAATAAAATTGACTTCGGGTAAAGGTTTTGTAAAAATGTCCATCAGTTGTTCATTATTACCAACAAATTGGATACGCATATTCCCGTTTTAGACATGGTACGAATAAAATGATGGCGAATTTCAATGTGTTTAGTCCTACTATGCAAAATGAGATTTTTACTCAAATTTATGGCACTTGTATTGTCACAAAAAATTAGAGTATTTTTAAGCTCAATGCCATAATCTAGTAATTGATTTTTAATCCACAAAACCTGTGCACACGCACTCCCCACAGCCACATATTCTCCTTCAGCCGTGGAAGTAGCTACACTGGTTTGTTTCTTACTACCCCATAAAATTAGACACGAACTCATTAAATGACAAGTGCTACTAGTAATCTTTCTATCAATTTTGCACCCACCAAAGTCTGCATCACTATATGCGAAAAGGTCAAAGTCGATGCTCGATGGATACCACAAACCTAAACCAGCAGTACTTTTTAAATATAGAAAAATGTGTTTGCATGCAATAAGATGAGATTCTTCTGGATTGGCTTGAAACCTAGCACAAAGACAAGTAGCGAACATAATATCTGGCCTAGAAGTAGTTAAATAAAGTAAAGAACCAATCATATCTCGATATTGTTTCTGGTCAACAGACTTACCTTTTTCGTCTCTGTCGAGTTTAAGAGTGGAGGACATAGGAGTAGATATTTCTTTGCATCCTTCCATCTTAAATTTCTTTAGGAGCTCATTGACGTACTTGGATTGATGAATGAATATTCCGTCTTTGAGTTGCTTAATTTGGAGTCCGAGAAAGTATTTTAACTCTCCCATCATACTTATTTCGAATTCTTCCTTCATAAAATTTGAAAATTCTAGGGACAAAGATTCGTTGGTTGCACCAAAAATAATATCGTCGACATATATTTGATATATAAGCATATTATCACCATAGTTTTTGATAAATAGGGTATTATCAATGTTACCTCTTTTATACCCATTAGAAATAAGAAAGGAACTTAGACGTTCATATCATGCTCTCGGAGCTTGTTTTAATCCACAGAAAACTTTATGGGGCTTGTATACATGATCTGGATGATCATAGTCTTCAAATCCTGGCGGTTGCTTGACATACACTTCCTCCTGGATGACACCGTTTAAAAACGCGCTTTTTACATCCATTTGATGGAGTTTGATCTTCTTGTAGGCGGCAAAGGCACACAGAAGGCGAATAGCCTCAAGAGGGGCAACGAGAGCGAAGGTTTCTTCATAATCCAATCCTTCCTCTTGATTATATTCTTGAGCAACCAATCTTGATTTATTCTTCACTGGGAGACCATTATCGTCGGTTTTTACTTTATGTACCCATTTTTTACCGATGATTATTTTATTTTCTGGTACCGGAATTAATTCCCATACTTTGTTTCTTTCGAATTGATTGAGCTCCTCTTGCATAGCAATAGCCCAATTTTTGTTATTTATAGCTTTGTCTATGTTATTTGGTTATGTTAGAGAAATGAATGTAATATTGTTTAGGCAATCATTCACATTTCTCCTTGTTCACACACCATCATCGATTTTCCCAAGAATTTGCTCAATAGGATGATCTTTCACATTAGCCCATTCTTTAGGAAGGTTGAAAGGATTATCCTTCTGCTTGCCTGATCTTAAGTCAAGCTTCTCTAATTCCTTCGTTGCTTCTGACACTTCATTAGCTGGAACCATACCTGCATTATCATCAAAAACAACCTTTCTCGGGGGTAAAACTGTATCATCGAATTTGATATGAATCGACTCTTCTACAATTAAAAACTCGATAAGCTTTACTATTAGTAGAATATCCAAGAAATGTACCAATATCCGATTTAGAATCAAAATTTCCCAAATTATCTTTACCATTATTATGAATAAAGACTTTACAACCAAATGGATGAAAGTAAGATAAATTGGGCTTTTTACCTTTGAATATCTCATATGGAGTCATCATCTTGTTTCTTCAAAGATGGACCCGATTAATAACATAACATGCGGTATTAACGGCTTCGGCCCAGAAATATTTTGGTAGCCCGTATTCATTGAGCATTGTTTGGCTCATTTCTTCTAAAGATCGATTCTTCCTCTCGACAACTCCATTTTGTTGAGGAGTCCGAGGTTCCGAAAAGTTGTGCCCAATACCATATTTATCCAACCAATCTTTAAAATCATTAGACTCGAATTATCCACCGTGATCGGATCTGATGGCGATAATTAGTAATTATTTTTCTTTTTGGGTAACCTTACACCACTTAACAAACTCATTAAAAGCATCACTTTTATTTGCTAAAAATTTTACCCAAGTAAATCTAGAAAAATCATCAACAAGAACTACTGTGTAAAGTTTACCATTCAAGCTAACATGCCGAGATGGTCCAATCAAATCCATATGAATTAATTCAAGAATACGACTAGTGAAAATTTATATTTTGTATTTAAATGAGCCTATAGCATGTTTTCCTGTAATACAGGCCTCACAAATGTGGTCTTTTCTGAAATTTAATTTTGGTAGACCACGAATAATATCATTTTTCCGCCAATTTTGAAAGTAGAGGTAAAAATGCATGACCCAAATTTCGGTGCCAAATAATAGCATTTTCATCATAGGAAATTAAGCATTTTTCATTAGAAGAAGATTCGTCTTGAAGATCAACAATATAAATATTTTCATAACGTAAACCAATAAAAATAATTTGGTCTTTTCTCATTGCAGTGCAATGCAAAATTTCAAAAATTAATTTGAGACTAGTATCACATAATTGGGAAACACTTAGAAGATTATGACACAGACCATCAACAAAAAGAACATTTTCTATAGTTGGTAAATGTTTCTTACCTATCTTACATGTTCCTTTGATTTGGCCCTTTTTATTATCACCATTGGTGGCACAACCTCGATCTTTCTTTTTCAGCTCCGTGAAAAGATGCTCGTTCCCACTCATGTGGTTTGAACATCCAATGTAACATACCATTTATTTGATAATGTTGTTGTCCTTGCTTGTACCTACAAAGAAATTTTTCTTCCATTTTATAGGTGCCCAAGGCTAATTTAGGTCCTGTAGAGTTAGACACATAAACTTGATTTGGAACAGTGGTCCCTTTAGGCACCCAAATTTGTTTGACTTTTATAGTTCATCTGAAACTTCTACAATAAGTTTTGGTATGTCCTGGTTTTAAACATTTTGGACATGATGAAATTCCCATTTTTAAATTATCCGAATCCTTCGTGGTAATATCTAAGGACCTTTTAACTGGAAATGCATTATACCCGAGTCCTTGTTTTGAAAGAGTAAAATTTTGACCAAATAAGAGTTGCTCAAATTTGTCATTACCACACGAGAATTTTCTAATATAAAGTTTGAGTTCTTTCTGAGTTTTGTGTAAGTCGTCTCTCAGAAGTTTCTCGGTTTCCAAGCAATTAGAATGATCAATAGACACATCTTTGCCTTTATTCAATAATTTTGAATTTTAATTTTCAAGAACCTTTATTTTCTTTTTCAAATCTTTATTAATATTGCAAACCTTTTCATACTCGTTATTTAAAGATTCAAAAGAATCAAGAAGTTCTTCATGAGAAGAATCAATTACCTCGTCTTCTGCATCGCTGTCTTCAGTTACGCGGGCCATTAAAGCTAGATTGGTTTGAATTTGTGGTTCATCATCCTCATCATCATCGCTCCATGTAGCAACATAGACTTCTTTCTTTTTGAATTTCTCATGAGGTGGTTTTGATGAACTCATAGGCGCAGCAGCACGACAATCTATATCAAAATGACCTGGAAGTATTGTCGAACTTTTTATTTTGTGGGAAGTGATTTATTTTGGATTCATCCCTCGGTTCCTGTTTGATAACTCTCCAGTGCCTTTGTAAGAGATTTTTGAATTTCTTTATATTTTTGGCATAGAAGGCCATTTCTTCATCCTCGTCCTCGATCGGTTCATCTTCTGGATCACTATTCTCTTTGGCTTTGAAAGCGATCGGCCTTTCTCTTTCTTTGGGCTTTGGTTTCAAATTCCGAGATTTAATGATAATCTCATAATTTATAAGGATCCAATGAGAGCACTGAATTCCATTGTGTTTAGATCTTTCGACTCCATGATAGTCGTAACAATCGTATCCCATTCTCTTGGTAGTGATTGTAGGATTTTCTTAGCTTTATCACCACTTGAGATAGGTTTGCCAAATGAGGCTAGCCCATTTATGATAGCCAAGAAACAGTCAAGCATAGTAGTAATGCTTTATTCTTCTTTCATAGTGAAAAGTTCATAATCGTGAAGAAGCATATTAATTTTTGTTTCTTTGACTTGACTCGTACCTTCGTGAGTAATCTCGAGCATCTTGCAAATTTCTTTGTCCGTTTCGCATGAAGAGATTCTGTTGTGATCTTCAGGATTAAGATCACAGTAAAGCAGCTGAGTGTCTTTGCTATTGAAATGATCGTTCTTCCAGTCGCTGTCATCGTACTCTTCAAAACTTTTGAGTGATCCATCAGTCTTCTTTGGAATAGTAGGTCCAAGAGCAATGACCTTCCAAATTTCGATATCGTAGGCTCGGATGAAGATAGACATTTTTTTTTCAAGTCATAAATTTTGAACCATCGAAGAAGGGAGGGCGATTGAGAGCATTACCTTCAAGATAAGAATGGATGTAGGCCATATCTGAATCTTTTCTCTAGCGGGTGTTAGACCGTTGAAAAAGAGACCTCTCCGATACTAATTGTTGAATTGGTACCGCTACTAGAAAGGGGGTTGAATAGTGCGGATTAGAGTTTTGAACTCTTTTTGTGCGGAAGCTATTTATCGGAGTAATAGGAGTGCGGAAAAGAAAGAACACACGAATTTGTTCGAGAGGTTCGGCTATTAACGAAGCATAAGTCCCCTACCTAGTGTTATCGACTAGGACTTTTCTAAAAACCTTGAATGCACTTTCTAGTTTAGTGCCAACTCTTACAATAGCACTTTCAAGATTAGTGCCGAACTTTACAATTTCTTGATTTCTGGGCTCAAGAACAACCTCACTAATCTCTCTTGCTTTTAAGGATACAAGACAACCTCACAATAAACAGTTGCGAGTAAGGAAACACGGCTTTATGAAAGATAGCTCTCGTTTATACAAGAATGTAGATATAGAATTGATAGAATAATTCTTCTTGTATCAGAATAATCTTTTCAAAGTATGATGATAGCTTGATAAGCTCAGATATTGCTTGTGTATGCTTGTAAACTCTTGTGAATTCTTGTGTATTTCCAACACCATGAATGACATCTATATAGTCTCTTGGAACAATTTTCTCGTTGGAATAGTGTGCTTGTGTTACGTACGTCAAGTAACTTACGTTACGTATGTAAGCCTCGTTACGTGCGTTACATCCTCCATGTAACTAGACCTTCCCAAACTGGACGGCCCGACGGGTCCAAACTAAAACCGGCCCGACGGTCAACGGGTTTTAACTGGCCCGTCGGTCAACGGTTCAAAACCCGGACCGGAACCGTCTCACCAAGGGACAGTTACGGTTCCTCCCAACTACGAACCAGAACCGCCGGTTAACCGCCAGGCCGAACCGCCAATTTTAATAATTAATTAATTTATAATTATTAAATATACATAATGTAAAATTGGAGGTTCGAATGATAAAAACCACCGGTTTTCATCAAAACCGCCAGTTCTAATACATAAACCAAATATTTTTATTAATTATACTATATAATCTTCAAACTTGGATGGGTTTGAAGAAAATATTAAGATATGAGGTAAACAATTACTTGAATATATTCTCATTTATAGGCCAACTCTCCTCCATTCTTTCTTTAACTTTTCGATGTGGGACATTTGGTTTGGAATAGAAGGACAAGGAAGGAATGAGACTAATTATCTCACATTGGAAGAGAGTTCAAGAAAAGAAGAGTTCAACCTCATAAAAGGAGAGATAATATGTAGTGGACCTATCCATTTGTGGGCCTTCTCTATTGAGCATTGGCTAAGCTTTGGAGTATAGAATAAATTTATTTTATATAAAAAAATTTTATTTTATAATAATTTTTTTTAATTTCATAGACTCGTGGTTTTGGACCGAAACCGCCGGGTTTAACCCGAACCGGAACCGCCAATTTTTAAGCCCGGTCCGGAACCGCCTCCCTTCTTCAAGGGCCGATTCTGGTTCACCCTCTTATGAACCGTGAACCGGAGGGCCGAGGCCCGTGAACAGGTCTACACGTAACGGCCGTAATGACGTATAAGGAAATGGGTAGGCTCCTAGCTAAAATATGTTACGTGCGTTATGTATTGCACATTATGTATGTTATGCTTGGTCTTCATATCCGTTGGATCCGATGACTTTAATGTAACGGTTGATGACTAATTTGTTGACTCCGTGCAATGGGCTGATTTTCGAATATTACGTACGTTATACGAAGGGTATTACGTACGTTACCTGCATTCAAAACACTCAGTAAAAATGTTAATATTACGTACGTTAGGCATGGTTTGTTACATACGTTAAGAGCGGTTTGTTAAGTACGTTAGGAACATTATGTTACGTACTGAAAATATAGAATGTTAATTTTGCTTATCATCAAAATATTCAAAATGTGTTTATGAAAAATATTGTTCCAGCACTTTCCAGAAAAGAAGAAGACGGCGACATCAGTTTGGGAGAGAAAATCCCAAGAAGTATTCCCACCATATTCTTGTCCCACATAATTTATTCATTTTTTGCGAACATAATCTCTCTCCGGATCTAGTCGGAAAAAATCAAATGTTTTGAAACAATCAAAAAAATGAAGGAATTTTGTTCATGGAAGAAATAAAAAAAACATATAATTCGGATTTTTTTGAAAAAATAAAATATATTCCAGATTTATTCGTTAAATGTGTTGGGAAAAGAATCACATATTTCGAAAAAACTCAAAAAGAGATCAAAATTTTAAGAAAAAAAATTAAAAATTATAATCTTTTTGAAAAAATATATTCAAAATCAATATTTTTTCTTGATCCAGCAACCAAAAGAGAGAGAGAGGAAGAAAAAGAAAAAAATAAACAAACTTAAAAACGTTGAGGTATGACGTGCAGGGCCGACGTGAAAGAGATGTAGGGGAAAAAGTTGAAGAAAAAAGCCGGGGATGGGGGTTGGAAAAAAATGAGAAAATATATGTTGTTTTGTAACATATGGGCAAAAAGTAGTTATAAATAGACTAGAAAAATGATTTTGTAGTAATCATATAGAATGAAAGATTAAGTCCTAAAATTTATTGTGGAGTCTTAATGACTTCAATTTTTATGTATTTTTATGTGTAAAGTTAAATGATGGGAATGTGAATGATGTAGTCTCTTCATATCTACAAAAAGAGTTATGCACATAATTATTGCTAAAAACTCTTCATACGCTCATGAGTTAGGTTAGTCCTTTCATGATTCTCATAAGTTACATGGAGCATTCAACTTATGAGAAAGTATAAATAGCAGCAGTTGCTTCACTTTGGTCAGGGGTAACAGAACAGTCTATGAAGTGATTAAATTTGATGATGTCGATTGTAACACCCCCAAATCCCATAGGGTCATTACAATGCCGTGGACCCCACACCAGGAAATCCACCAGGCGAACACGATCAAAAATACAACAAACTGACCAAAAGGAGAATCTTAGTCCCTACTGTGACATCCGACATAATATTCCGATATGGAATTTCAACGACAAAAGTGGGCCTACATGGCCAAAATAAAAATACAACCACATCCACGAGCCTTGCTCGGATAATACAAAATAACAACAACTGACAAAACTGGAGTACTCCAAACTATCTGACTGACATGAACACCAAAACATCTCGGACTAGTATCACTCGAATGCCTCGTCGCCATCGTCCTGCCCCTGTGTCTCAACTCTCTCCTCGCAAACACCTAAAACATGAAAACATGCTCCGCCCCCATGGAGTCAGTCATCCAGATAATTGTAACACCCCCAAATCCTATTGGGTTATTATAGTGTCGTGGTCCCCACGCCAGGAGATCCACCACGCGAACATAACTAAAATACATTAAATTAAACAACAAGGGAAAATCATAGTCCCTACCATGATATCCGACACAATATTCCGATAAGGAATTTCAACGACAACGATGGTCCTACATGGCCAAAAGTAAAGTACAACAACATCCACGAGCATCTGCTCGGGTAATACATAATGACAATGACTGACAAACTAGAGAACACTCCAACTGACTGACCAACATGAACAACTCGGACTAGTATCGCTCGAATGCCTCGTCGCCATCATCATGCCCCTGTGTCTCAACTCTCTCCTCGCAAGCACCTAAAACATGAAAACATGTTCCGCCCCCACGGGGCTAATCATCCAGATAATGAACATCAAATACACGTATAACATGATATACATCCAAAGGCAGAATGAAATGGTACAATGATAATAATAATACGAGATGCTCACAAACCAAGGTAAGAACCGAGCATTCGTGAAACACTATGTCCACGGCATACTATTAATACATGTTCGACAGGTTAGAACGTAAATGCCCAACGGCGAATCATAATTATAGAGTACCACAATGAATTACACGACATGAACCAAACCAGAACTGAATTAATTATGAATCACAATGCCCGAAGGCTCCAATGAAATTACCAAGACAATCACAAAGGCCTAAAAGCCACTCACCTAAGTCCAAATATCACAATCACATGAAGCCAAACAAATTAAGTCAGATCGACAGGCCGAAGCCACGACGAGGCCGTATCACGCTTAGGGCGGCCACGGCACGAAGCCGTATCACAATTAGGGCCGAAGCCACGGCACGAAGCCGTATCACTATTAGGGCCGAAGCCACGGCACGAAGCCGTATCACAATTAGGGCCGAAGCCACGGCACGAAGCCGTATCACAATTAGGGCCGAAACCACGGCACGAAGCGGTATCACAATTAGGGCTGAAGCCACGGCACGAAGCTGTATCACAATTAGGGCCGAAGCCACGGCACGAAGTCGTATCACAATTAGGCCATCCAATGGCCATGACCTACTGAATTGTAGGTGTTGGAAACCCAACCGTGAAGGTTCAAGTCCCAAACTTACCCATAATGAGCACTAGCCGAGACTAGCCTCCAAAATATAATTAATCACAAACGGCAATGATCCGAAGATTACCGAATTCACGAGAATGATAGTGTGCTTCCTTGAGTCGGCCAACACGATAATGATGACTCATGGATGGGCACCGTCCTCGGCGGTCCCAATTCAATACCTCGATTACCTTAGAATGGTCAATCGATAACAACGACACAACGGATGGGAACTATCCTCGACAGCCCCAATTCAATACCTCGATTGCCTTAGAATGGCCAACCGATAACAATGATGCAGCGGATGATTCAATACCTCGATTGCCTTAAAACAGCCAATCGATAACAATGATACAATGAATGATTGAGCACCTCGATTGCCTTGGAACGGCCAATCGATAACAATGATACAATGCATGATTGAACTCCTCGATTGCCTTAGAACAGCCAATCGATAACAATGATATAATGAATGATTGAACTCCTCGATTGCCTTAGAACAGCCAATCGATAAAAATGATACAATGAATGATTGAACTCCTCGATTGCCTTAGAACGGCCAATCGATAACAATGATACAATGAATGCCTCAGCACCTTTAATCGGCTACCGATGACGAAGATGAGAACGAAATACGACAATGCCTTCAATCGGCCAATACAACATGAATGTCAGGACGCCAATATTAATAACAATGATTACAACAATGTCTTAGATCGACATCAATATTAACAACAACAATTGATACATCGATACCGCGAAACGGCGATCGACAATAACATTAACAACGAGTATCCCAATGCCTTGAACCGGCCATTAATGAATGATATAAACATTTGGCATAATTTCCGAAGAGTATCGTATCGAACGATCCCCTGATATCAATGAACTTATGAAGAGACTAAGTCTCGGAATGATACAACACATTCATACACATATATGATAACATTAATCTCATTGACTAGTACAAGTATAAAACTTGCCTCAACCGAAGGCGATGAAATCCTTCCACGAACAATGAACGGCGTCCTATGATAAACACAAGTACTCAAACAACCTTGAATGAAATACAATTCATTCAATAACACAATATCAATCGAAATCAACATAACGACCGAAAGAAACTCTTTGAGACATTTAATCGAACACTAAATCAAAGTTCCTCAAGAACCTAAGAATCATCAATCGGGTTGAACGAATCGAAAATATGGATATACAATCCATAGAACACGATTAATAATGTTCACTAGCATCAACTGATTCATCAAAATCGGACTAGAATTGAAATCAAGAACAAATTCCCCAAAAAGTCAACTTGGAGGAAAATCAAGAAATATACCTTGATTCGACGAACAACACGGATTGGATGATGATATAATCGACAAGAATCCTCAAAAATGCTTAGAAATCGAGTGGAATCTACCAAAAACTCCACTTGCCGATTTTCCCGTCGCCAGCCGCCATCCGGGTGAAGAAATGTGATAAAAATGAAGTCTGACCAGTCACTGCCTATATATGGCCGACAGGGTTACGGCCGTAACCGGCAGGGCCTTACATACGGCCAGAATCGCATTCGTCAAAATCCGCCAGCCGCCGATCGCTTACGGCCATAATCGACAGGGCCTTACAGCCGTAACTAAGACTTACGGCGTGCATCTTGTGTCCTTATGGCAGAATCGCATTCGTCCGAACACTGCCTGGCACACGTACGGCCATAACTGACAGCCCTTACGGCCGTAACTGGCATTTGTCCAGCCATGTCTGCCGAGGCCAGGCCAGGCCAGGCCCTGCTCCAAGAAGTGCGACCGTGACTCGGCCGTGGCCACTCCGACGGCCCGAACGATGCCGAAACCCGAACCTGAATATGAATCGAAGATACGGTTACAAAGTACTCGCAAAGATGAATCCAAGCGCTAAGAGAACACACGATTCCGACCACCCGAAGGCTCGAAATTCGACAACGGAAAGTAATTACCCCAAACTTTGGGAAATTACGAAAATGGCCCAAAACGTCTGAAATACACGATACACGATCGAAACACCAATACAAATCTCGCAACATGAATAATAACATTAAATGAACTTACTAGAAACTCGAAACAACAGTTTCAGACGAGATTCGCAAGAATCGAACTCAAGTGCGGAAAAGCCGTTTAAGAACACGGAACTCAACAAACCGATACCGAAACGAACTCGGATGACAAAAAGTGCAGAATTAAATATTCTCGGAATGACGAAACGGTCATAAAGGAGTCGCTACGATGGACTTCCTCCAAAAAAATAAAATTACCGAAAAATTGAAACTGCGGATATTACAATAATGAACATCAAATAAATGTACAACATGATATGCATCCAAAGGCAGAATAAACAGTACAATAATGGTAGTATGAGATGCTCACAAACCAAAGTAAGAATCGAGCATTCGTGAAATACTATGCCCACGGCATACGGTCGGTACCTGCTCAACAGGTTAGAACACAAATGCCCAACGGCGAATCATCAATATAGAACACAACAGTGAATTACCCGAAGGTAAACCAAACCAACGCTGACTAGATACAAATCAAAGTGCCCGAAGGCTCCAACGGAAATACCAAAACATCACAATAGCCTGAAAGCCCTTAGCCGAAGCTACCAAAATATCACAATGGTCTGAAAACCACTCAGCCAAAGCTGCCAATCATCACAATGGCCTGAAAGCCGAACAGCCCGAAGCTTTATATCATCACAATAAGGATCTCAAAGAAACAAACCCGACTGTCGAACATACCCCTCGGCGTATGAACAACCAGTCGCAAATCGTCAGACATATCCAATACAATATGGACTATGAACAACCAAAACAATAAGGCTCAATATGGACATCACAGTACGCTCGATCCGGAGATATATCAGTGCACATGTCCACTCCGTATACGGAATCCAGAATATACGTGGGACAATGTACCTAATTAGCCTCACGAACTATGTCTCGTGTGCACAGTCCAATACAGAAACATCCACGCATGACTATATATGTGCCTGGCTAAAAATCCTACACAATAACCAATCGGAATGCAGATGTGATTCCGGATATGTCACGACACACCATGACAACGAAACTCAAAGGATAACACATCCAATAAGGATCAAAAGACTCACCAAAGTGAATAATGACACACGGATAATGAAAGACCGACACGACCAACAATATCCAAAACAACCATCCTAGGATCACAATCCCTTAGGACCGATTAACACGATCAACAACCACAACACAACAATCTTGGAATCCCCAACCCTCAACGATCACAAAATTACCGAGTTTACAAGAATGATAGTGTGTTGTCTTGAATCGGCCAACACGACAACAATAACTTACGGATGGGCACCATCCCCAGCGGTCCCAATTCAAATACCTCGACTGCCTTACAATGGCCAATTGATAACGATACGATGGATGGGAACTCTCTTCGATAATCCCAATTCAATACCTCCATTGACTTAGAATGGCTTATCGATAACAACGGCACAATAGATGGGAACTATCCGTGATAATCCCAATTCAATACCTCGATTACCTTAGAATGGCCAATCGATAACAATGATACAATGGATGGGAAATGTCTTAGACAGTCCCAATTCAATACATCGATTACTTTAGAACGGTCAATCGATAACAACGATACAACAGATGGGAAATGTCTTCGACAGTCCTAATTCAATACATCAATTACTTTAGAACGGTCAATCGATAACAACGATACAACGGATGGGAAATGTCTTCGACAGTCCCAATTCAATACATCTATTACCTTAGAATGGTCAATCGATAACAATGATACAATGGATGGGAAATGTCTTCGATAGTCCCAATTCAATACATCGATTACCTTAGACTGGTCAATCGATAACAACGACTCAACGGATGGGAAATGTCTTCGACAATCCCAATTCAATACATCAATTACCTTTAGAACGGTCAATCGATAACAACAATACCACGGATGTCTCGGTACCTTTAATCGGTTACCGATAACGAAGATGATAATCGAATACGTCAATGCCTTCAATCGGCCAATACAACATCAATAACGAAGCACCAATATCAATAACAATGATCCCAACTATGTCTTAAATCGACATCAATATGAACAACAACAATCGATAGATCAATACCGCGAACCGGCTATCGACAACAATATTACCAACAAGTATCGCAATGCCTTGAACTGGCCATTTACAAACAACAATAACATTTGACATAATTTGCCGAAGGGTTTCGTATCAAACAATGCCCTTATATCAACAAAATCATAAAGAGACCAAGTCTCGAAATGATACACACATTCATACATGATAACATTAATCTAATTGACTAGTACAAGTATAAAAATTGCCTCAAACCGAATGCGAGAAAGTCCTTCCACGATCAACGTCCTTCCACGAAACGACGAACGGTGTCTTCTAATGATCACAAGCACTCGAACAACCTTGAATGAAATACGATTCATTCAATAACAAAAAATCGATAGAAAACAACATCAAGGAAAATCCTGAATCAACCCCGAATCGGTTAAATTCCACAAACGAATATCATAGTTCCCAACTATGAATTCTAACATCCTCCAACACCTCAATGATCGATATGATCAAACGTTCCTAACACATGTGAAAACAATTCAACAAGAATTACTTAAGAACAACATCAAATTGATCCTCCTACAATGATAATATCATCAATATTATCACTATCACCTCAATAACATCACCAACACAACAAATATGATATCTAAACAATAATCCATCACCAATTCATCAAGAATTCGGATTAAACCACAAGACTAAATCAACCATTGCAAGATTATGATAATCATTACATAATTCATCATAATTCCTTACTAAAATGGTTATAATCCCTCCAAAAACACAAACAACAACCACAATCATATCAAGACTATGTCAATCATATAGCAATCTTAACATAATCCTTCCTAGACATGATTATAACCTCCAAACATTCTAAAACATCAAGAACAACTCCTCCTCAAGACAAAATCATCATGTTCTTCATTACAAGTTATGAAAACTCATCAAGAATCATGATATGCTCCAACAATAAATCAATTCACGAAGAAAACAACAACAACAACATCAACATACTCGAAAATCGCTTGAAGAACAAGAGAGTAAGAGAACTTACCAATGAAGAACAAGAAGAACTCTCCAAACACCAAAGGAGCACCAACAAGCTTCCAACTCCAAGCTCCAAATCAAGTTATGATGATAAAAAACATGTTGCAAGAGGCTAAATATCAAGAACAAGTCCAGAGGGATGGTTCTAGGGAGAGAAAATAGATAATGGTTTATGAAGAAATGAAAAACGAACCCAAGATATATAACCTGACAAACTCATTACGTACGCTATACACCAAACATAACGTACGTAAGGGCCTTTACGTATGCTACACCAACAACTTAGCATATGTAATGCTAGTCCAGAACTAACTGACCAAAAACATTAAGACCTTAATGTACGTAAACAACAACCATTTACATACGTTAAAAAGCTACATGAATAACGTATGTAAAGCTCACATCCTAATGTACGTAAAGAGCCCATTGACTACAATAGTAGATTGGATCAAAGACACCCGGGACCCACCATCCGAAAGCTAACCACGAGGAAGGTTCCCTCTACCTACCTCTCATTACGTACGTAACATAAACGTAATAACGTACGTAATGCCAAAGGCCTAACGTACGTTAAGCGCACAAGCTAACGTACGTTAGCTCAACAAAGTGGGCAACCAAGTTATTTCATCAATTCTCAACCCGAATGAATGAACACAATCCAACGCACCTCAACAAACATGAATGAAATGATACAACAACAATTTTACAATTCCAAATGAATATATACAACTCAACAGTAACACAAGAAAAAAAATTACCCCCGGATATTACATTCTCCCCCTAAAAAGAGTTTCGTCCCCAAAACTAAGGGTACACAACTCGGGATATGAACTATCCATCAAGATATGAAAACAACATCTCCAGGAATACTCCGTACTGCGAACCACTACACTTTAGTAACCGGGCCAACCCCACAGGTCGCTGCGTCTCCTCTGCCCGAACACGGTGAAAGCCAAGAGATAAAAACACTCAAAGCAGTGCGAGATCAGTCGAATTATGACTCCTCCGCTAGAGACCAGTTAGAAATTCGTACCACCCACATGACTCATAGCATCGACGTACACACCCCGCAGGAGCCGCCCATGTACATGTCTACAATCATCGGTGTACACTTCCCTGTTCTCGTCGGCATCGGACGCCCATGCAAACACTGACTCACGCCACGCAAAGATAATAAAAACACAGGCATAGTCCTCGGGACCATAAAAATCGCACGCCCAAGTCCTCACGACTTGACATCTCGAATCACAATGAACGATTACCCAGATTATCTCAAAAATCTCGAGCACAACACTAAAAGAAAAGAAAAACGCATCAAACGACCCCAAGTCTCAAAATTCTAAATTACTATCATTACAAGATAGATCAACAACAAATGGTTCACAACCACAAAACATTATTACAGATTAAGTTGAACATTAATCCAAAAAACAAGGAAAGGAAAATACAAATCAAGGCTACATCCCAAATGCACCCAACACCGATATCCTCCAGATCATCGATCTGCTCGATCTCATCAATTCAAGGAAGACCTAAATCTGAACTCACAGCTCCTCCTCGACTGTCCTTACCTCCGGCTCCCGAAGCCTGATAGGACCTCTTGGATGAAGTACGGACTGGAGGAACAAAATCTCTCGAGGCCCGTGAGCTCTCTCGAGACCTACTGGCACTAGAACTCCTGCAGTATTTCTGAAGGTGTTCCTGCCTCCCACACAGAAAACAAACAATAGCTGGCACAGTACAACAAGTGCTAACATGCCCCGCTGAATCGCAGTTAAAACAAACAACAGTTGAGCTCGTTGCCTGAGAAGAAGATGTTTTCCCAGCAAGAAGACGAGTAGAAGACGACCTCTTGGACGTCGGAGCCCGATGTCCCTCTGAACAAACCAGCCTCCTAGTCCTCCCACTAGAAGAATCTGATGGGTGCTTCTCAGCAAGCTCCTTGATCAGAAATTCTGCTCCAAGAGCCTTCTCGATGAATTCACCAACTGAATTACAATTGTGGTTGAACAAATGCATCCTCAACTGCGGGTTTAGCCTCTTGCTAAAATAATTGATCTTATCTGCTTCAGTGCGGATAACAGACGAAGTAAACTGTAGAAGTCCTTGAAACTTCTCAGCAATAACAATAACACCCTCGTCTTCGATAGATTCTGGGTTCAAAACCTCTTACAACTTGGCTTCATGAAGTGAAGCCGGATAATACCTCTCTAACATGAGAGTCTTGAACTCGCTCCAAACACAATCACGATTGATGGGTTTCACAGAAAGCCACCAAGAATAAGCGCCCTTACTCAGATAGTAAGCCGTGATTGCCACCTTACTCTCCACTGGACACTGAACCACGTCGAAGAGTTTATCGAAATATTCAAGCCAATGAACAAAGTCAGCTGGTTCCGACAAACCCACAATAATAGGCGGCCTCTGACGAGAGATATCACCAACAATCTGACTCACTCCCCCAGTCTGCCCATGAAACGGCACCTGAAATCCCAGTTGCGGTGCACCACGAACCATCGAGGCCTGCATGGTCTCCACTATCTGCGTCATCTGAGTCATCTGGGCCATCATGCCCCTCATAAGCAAGAATGGGTCGACGTGTCCACTCTTAGTCTGATCGACCTCTCGAGTATGACATCCCGAAGGAGAATCAGTCGTGTATATAGCACTACCAGCTGAACTCTGATCCATCTCGGCATCCGCACGTATATAAACATGAGGTTCTTAGTTTCGTCCTGCTCTGTAACCTCTACCCCCTCTGTCACATCCTCGGATTCCTCTTTCCATACTGAAAGAATAACGTTCAATCATGAGCAAATCTCAAATACGTCGCAACAGCCAAATCAGAATGCTAAGTCAATAGTCAAACACGAGTATACATGCTCAACACAGTCACATCAATCATGCTAATCATAGACAATATAGCTCTCAAACGTTCCAAAGTAAATAATCATGAATCAATCATAACACAAATGTTATACAGGCTTTCAACAAAACATGTATAATCAATGACATATGAATGTATGAATATAAAAGAGGATCGAGTCCTTACACAGGTCATACGAAGCTTCGAGGTCTTGCGATACTAGTCTTCACTGACGATGACTCGATGAAAGAATGACTCATACAGTCGCCCAACTATCACGACTTACAAAACCCGACTGTCCAGATTGTCATAACCTGACAGCTCCACTACTACCGTGTCGGTAGAGCCACATAACTCACATATCAGGGTATCTCACAACCCAATTGCTCTGATACCATCTTCTGCAACACCCCCAAATCCCATTGGGTCATTACAGTGCCGTGGACCCCACACCAGGAGATCCACCAGGCGAACACGGCCAAAAATACAACAAACTGACCAAAAGAGGAATCTCAGTCCCTACTATGACATCCGACATAATATTTCGATATGGAATTTCAACGACAAAAGTGGGCCTACATGGCCAAAATAAAAATACAACCATATCCACGAGCCTTGCTCGGATAATACAAAATGACAACAACTGACAAAATTGGAGTACTCCAAACTGTCTGATTGACATGAATACCAAAACATCTCGGACTAGTATCGCTCGAATGCCTCGTCGCCATTGTCATGCCACTGTGTCTCAACTCTCTCCTCGCAAACACCTAAAACATGAAAACATGTTCCGACCCCACGGGGTCAGTCATCCGGATAATGAACATCAAATACATGTACAACATGATATGCATCCAAAGGTAGAATAAACAGCACAACAATGGTAGTATGAGATGCTCACAAACCAAAGTAAGAATCGAGCATTCGTGAAATACTATGCCCACGGCATACAGTCGGTACCTGCTCAATAGGTTAGAACACAAATGCCCAACGGCGAATCATCAATATAGAACACAAAGTGAAATTATCCAAAAATAAACCAAACCAACGTTGACTAGATACAAATCACAGTGCCTGAAGGCTCCAACGGAAATACCAAAATATCACAATGGCCTGAAAGCCCTCAGTCGAAGCTGCTAAAATACCACAATGGTCTGAAAACCACTCAGCTGAAGCTGCCAATCATCACAATGGCCTGAAAGCCGAACAGCCTGAAGCTCTATATCATCACAATAAGGATCTCAAAGAAACAAACCCGACTGTCGAACAGACCCCTCGGCATATGAACAACCAGTCGCAAATCGTCGGACATATCCATTACAACATGGACTATGAACGACCAAAACAATAAGGCTCAATATGGACATCACAGTACGCCCGATCCGGAGATGTGTTAGTGCACATGTCCACCCCGTATACGAAATCCAGAATATATGTGGGACAATGTACCTAATTAGCCTCACGAACTACGTCTCATGTGCACAGTCCAATACGGAAACATCCACGCATGACTATATATGTGCCTGGATAAAAATCTTACATAATAACCAATCGGAATGCAGATATGATTTTGAATATGTCACGATACAACATGACAACGAAACTCAAAGGATAACACATTCAATAAGGATCAAAAGACTCACCAAAGTGAATAATGACACATGGATAATGAAACACCGACACGACCAACAATATCCAAAACAACCATCCTGGGATCACAATCCCTTAGGACCGATTAACACGATCAACAATCATAACACAACAATCTTGGAATCCTCAAACCTCAACGATCACAAAATTACCGAGTTTACAAGAATGATAGTGTGCTTCCTTGAGTTGGCCAACACGACAACAATAACTCACGGCACCATCCCCGGCGGTCCCAATTCAAATACCTCGACTGCCTTAGAATGGCCAATCGATAACGACACAACGGATGGGAACTCTATTCGATAATCCCAATTCAGTACCTCGATTGCCTTAGAATGGCTCATTGATAACAACAGCACAACGGATGGGAACTATCCTTGATAATCCCAATTTAATACCTCGATTACCTTAAAATGGATAATCGATAACAACGATACAACAGATGGGAAATGTCTTCGACAGTCCTAATTCAATACATCGATTACTTTAGAACAGTCAATTGATAACAACGATACAACGGATGGGAAATGTCTTCGACAATCCCAATTCAATACATCGATTACTTTAGAATGGTCAATCGATAACAACAATACAACGGATGGGAAATGTCTTCGACAGTCCCAATTTAATACACCGATTACCTTAGAACAGTCAATCGATAACAACGATACAACGGATGGGAAATCTCTTCGAAACTCCCAATTCAATACATCGATTACCTTAGAATGGTCAATCGATAACAACGACTTAACGGATGGGAAATGTCTTCGACAATCCCAATTCAATACATCGATTACCTTTAGAACGGTCAATCGATAAAAATAATACCAAGGATGTCTCGGCACCTTTAATCGGTTACCGATAACGAAGATGATAATCGAATACGTCAATGCCTTCAATCGGCCAATACAACATCAATAACGAAGCACCAATATCAATAACAATGATCACAACTAGGTGTTAAATCGACATCAATATCAATAACAACAATCGATACATCGATACCGCGAATCGGCTATCGACAACAATATTACCAACAAGTATCGCAATGCCTTGAACCGGCCATTTACGAACAACAATAACATTTGGCATAATTTGCCGAAGGGTGTCGTATCAAACAATCCCCTTATATCAACAAAATCATAAAGAGACCAAGTCTCGAAATGATATACACATTCATAAACATACATGATAACATTAATCTCATTGACTAGTACAAGTATAAAACTTGCCTCAAACCAAAGGCGAGAAAGTCCTTCCACGATCAACATCCTTCCGCAAAATGATGAACAACGTCTTCCAATGATCACAAGCACTCGAACAACCTTGAATGAAATACGATTCATTCAATAACACAAAATCGATAGAAAACAACATCAAGGAAAATCCCGATTCAAACCCGTATCGGTTAAACTCGACAAACGAATATCATAGTTCCTAACTATGAATTTTAACATCCTCCAACACCTCAATGATCGATATGATCAAACGTTATTAACACTTGTGAAAACAATTCAACAAGAATCACTTAAGAACAACATCAAATTGATCCTCCTACAATGATAATATCATCAATATTATCACTATCACCTCAAGAACATCACCAACAGAACAAATATGATGTCTAAACATTAATCCATCACCAATTCATCAAGAATTCGGATTAAACCACAAGATTAAATTAACCATTGCAAGATTATGATAATCATTACATAATTCATCATAATTCCTTACTAAAATGGTTATAATCCCTCCAAAAACACAAACAACAACCACGATCATATCAAGACTATGTTAATCATATAGCAATCTTAACATAATCCTTCCTAGACATGATTATATCCTCCAAACATTCTAAAACATCAAGAACAACTCCTCCTCAAGACAAAATCATCATGTTCTTCATTACAAGTTATGAAAACTCATCAAGAATCATGATATGCTCCAACAATAAATCAATACACGAAGAAAACAACAACAACAACATCAACATACTCGAAAATCACTTGAAGAACAAGAGAGTAAGAGAACTTACCAATGAAGAATAAGAAGAACTCTCCAAACACCAAAAGAGCACCAACAAGCTTCCAACTCCAAGCTCTAAATTAAGTTATGATGATCAAAAACATGTTGGAAGAGGCTAAATATCAAGAATCCAGAGGGACGGTTCTAGGGAGAGAGAATCAATAATGGTTCGTGAAGAAATGAAAAATGAACCTAAGATATATAACCTGACAAACTCATTACGTACGCTATACACCAAACATAACGTACGTAAGGGCCATTACGTACGCTACACCAACAACTTAGCGTATGTAATGCTAGTGCAGAACTAACTGACCAAAAATATGAAGATCTTAACGTACGTAAACAACAACCATTTACGTACGTTAACAAGCTACATGAATAACGTACGTAAAGCTCACATCCTAACGTAAAGAGCCCATTGACTACAATAGTAGATCGGATCAGAGATACCCGGGACCCACCGTCCGAAAGCTAACCACGAGGAAGGTTCCCTCCACCTACCTCTCATTATGTACGTAACATAAACGTAATAACGTACGTAATGCCGAAGGCCTAACGTGCGTTAAGTGCACAAGCTAACGTACGTTAGCTCAACAAAGTGGACAACCAAGTTGTTCCATCAATTCTCAACCCGAATGAATGAACACAATCCAACGCAACTCAACAAACATGAATGAACAATTGTATAATTTCAAATAAATATGTACAACTCAACAGTAACACGAGGAAAAAAAATTACCTCTAGATATACATCGATCACACTAATGGACATGTAACTAATGGATATGGTGATATGGATATGCAAGTTCTTTCGGTTTTTAACGATGCCAATAATTCTTCAAAGGTATATTCGGTCAAGTGCAAAACTCGAATGGTAGTTGCTGTTCGCTTCATTTGTGGCATGCTCGGATCAAATATTTGTTTTAATGGTTTTCCTTATTTTTCTGTTATCAAATTTGCAAATTGTTGATGCTGATATGTAAATTGCTTACGGTCTGCAGGTGCTTTGGTTGTTGATTGCGATACTTGGTGTATAGTTGAATCCAAAATATCAACTTTGCATTAGTAAAAAATTGTCAGCGGGAAAGAAAAATGAAAAAGATATGTGAATTGCTTATGGTCTGCAGGTGATTTGGTTGTTGTTTGTCATGGTACATCAATATCATGCCACGTTAATCTTCGTAGAATTTGAACATTTGTCCATTGCCTTCTCAATTCAAAGATTAATATATATACAACATACTCTGAAAGCTACATTATTGCATGCATATTTGCTATTACTTTTCTCAAGTAATATCTTATTTTTTTGTCCATATTGCATGGATGATTTTAGTGTCAGTTACAAGCATTTGATCTTTTTTTGACATTGTTGTAATTAAAATCTTAAGGATTGATCAGTTCATTCAGTTGTACTAAAATCATAAGTATGAATGGAACTCCATTCGTGACTCAAAGTTTTTAAAATTAATTTAAAGATAATGTATATTTTAATCTTTGTTTTGTGTGTGTAGGTATATCCCCACAAGGAATAATACATTAAGGCACGACGAGTTGGTCAAGAAGGTCGTTCAAAACGGGCTACAACGAAGATCATAGAAATAAAGATTCGAACGTAGAAAAAACTGATCCCAAACAGGGACTCATCGGTTGGTTTGGATGGATTATTTAGAGATACTACTGAATATATATTGAGTTTACAAATGGGAATGAGACTCATAAATTCTTAGTGACTTTGATTGTTCATTGTATTGATTTACAAAATCACAATGAAGATATGTTGTATGATAATATATGATGATCACATGATTTTCTGTAGTTAAACTAAAGAATCATTTTTTAGTTTGTGATAACAACTTTAGTGGTTTGATTTTATTCCAAGATTGATTCATGCCTATAATATTGATGGTTTTTATTTTTGACTGATTACAATTTCATTCTTTACTTCTCTTTTATCTATTATTGATCACATTATTGGTTTAATTGCATTCTTGTAATGTATGTGTCGATTTTCGCAATGTCTATAACATGTTAATCAAGTTGATGTTTTTTAGCATAGGTTGTTTGTTTGTTAAGGTTAGATGGTGATGATTTGATTATTAAGTTATTTAGTTTAGCCTGTTTGTGTTCTTGAATCTTTAGTTTTTATAGAGTTTGGAGCATTTTGATAGTTAATTAGTGTTACTTTCAAGATTTTGAGGAGGCACAATGCAAATAAGAAACCAAACACAATTTAAAAGTTACGTACGACCCAATGCAAGTAAGAACACAAACACAAGTATAAACTTAGCTCAGGCCCAAGGCAAATAAACGAAGCCCAAAACACTAACGATTCACATTAGTAAAACAAATAAATACTTTTCTTACATTTATCACCTTGAATAATGAATATAAAGGAAAAACTATATAATTTTTGCTCGAACCCATTTGTAAATTATAGTAACAAATTAACAAAGTTAAGTTTAAGACATAAGCAGGAGTTCAATAGTTTATCGGAAAAAGAAATCGGTGCAGCGTACATGTATGAATGCCTCGTAAGTTATAAAAAGTATAGAACATATAACTAATTATAAAAAAATAAAATGTATTTATTTCAATGAACATAGAATTTAACCGATAAGTAGGGCTGTTAGCGGTCCAAGTATACTCGAGAACCACCCGATAATACCCGGAACCAATACTCACCTGAAACGTAGCAGTCCAGATACTAGTACTGTAATATGAACCGAAACCGGTAACCCAGTAAAAAACCCGGTATTTTTTCAATTATTTTATGTATACCAAATATATCCTTACTCGTAAGTCATACCAAACATATCCTTAAGGTCCAGGTATAAGAACTAAACGATTTATGTACATATTCTGTTCTTACTATTGAGTACTGACAATTGTATTCATTTATTTAGCTTGAAACAGATGAAGAGCGTTTGAACTACGACTTTGGGCAAGTAATTTATCAAGTCTCATTATTCTGATTTATTGTACCTTTGAACAACTTTGTTGTTTATTTGTTTGTGATACGAACTTTTAGATATTATTTTTTAATGTAGTTGGATATTGGAGACAACGCTTCATCAGTCGCTTGAGAGCCTATGATGATTGGTGAACCTGCTTATGATCTTTTTGAGCCTATGATGAGCCTGTTCGGAGGCTGGTATTTTGAATGTAACTACAAATTAGCTATTGAAATTATTTAAAATTTGTCTATCTATTTCGCGTCTATAAAGAATATGTTGTGAAGCTCTAATTTAGATGTACTTAATTTCTCTGTGTATTTTGAAACTTAAGTTATGCAGGTTTTTGAACCCTTCACAAGTAATTTTTCGGTTCTGTTTCGGGTAATTAATGAGTACACGAACCAGGTCTTATCGATTCTTAACCGGTTCGGGTCTTACTGGACTCGGGTCTAAAGTACCCGTTAGGTTTATCGGACCGGTTTCGGTTCTGACATTAGAACCGATTGCTTACCGGTCCGGTTCTGGGTATACCCGGTAACCTTATCGGGTCTGGCCCACTAAGCCAATACCCAGACCGAACCGGACCGGTAACACCCCTACCGATAAGTATCGATCATTTCCCCTTAAATTTTACAACGCTTGTGTTTCTTTTTACTTGGCAAATCGTAAATTTCTTTTATATAAAAGTGGGGCACGCCCCCGGGAAGATTAAATGTTGCACTTTTCTTTTAGGTAAAAATTGTTGACACTTGACTATACGACTTAGGGCCTGTTTATTTTTTTCCATTAAGTTCTGAATGGATTAAGCTATTTGAGTGGATTAATCTGTCTGATTTGAAAAAAATATCTTGTTGTTTCTTTCTTTTCTGATTGAACTATATGAATGACAGAAATGACCATTTTACCCCTCAATATGAATTAAGTCATTTTTAATAAAATATTCTTTATTTTTTAAGTTGAATTGTATTCACTACTACAAAAAAGACATTTAACATCGCCCGTTTAAAATCGGTTCTGGAAAAAAAGATGTTAAAAAGACGCGGTGACATAATTGAAAAATTATTTAACATGATTCTAATAAAAATCGATGTTAAAAAAATCTTCGATTTTCAATTTTATTATATAATATAACTTAATTAGACAATATTTTAATTTAAAAAAAAATCTTTGATTTTCAGTTTTATTCTAATACCAAATTGAGTATATATATAATATAACTTAATATATAATATAACATAATATATATTTTAATTTATATTATAATATATATTCATAAATCATATTATAATTTTCAGTTATATTTAAATAATCAAATAATATTTTATAAATATATTAAGTTATATTTTAATATATATAATTATATTAATTTTTTTATCAATAAATAGTTTATATTTTATGACTTTTAAATATATAATATTAATATATATATATATATATATTAAATTTATACTATATATACTCAATTATAATTAATATTATATGATAATTTATGTTATATATACTCAATTCTTTTATTATTAGAGAGGGTAATTTTGCTATATTGGGGAAGCATTTCTGTCTTAATGGTAAGGACACCCCAAAAGTTGCTTAATGAAAAAGATATTATTAAGATCATTAAGTTGAAAGTAAACAGCAAGATATAGCTGACCGATTAAGCTGATTAAGCATTAAGCTGATTAAGTAAAAAATAAACAGGCCCTTAGGATTTGAAACTCATCGGGTGTTTTTGTGTAAATTTTAACGGAAGATTTTCAGATTCAACAGTAGTTTTTCCCACATCAATTTCGTGGAATTGATCATAAGGTATGAAGTTAATTTTAACATGTTCCGACGAACCTCCAGGGCTCCACTTCTTACAGTTAGTTTTCGAGTTTAACTTAACGAGGGAAAAGAAGGGAAATGGATGAAAAACTTTATCTCCTAACTTTCCTTCCGATTTGGAAGGATTTGGAGAGAAAAAAACAAAATAGTTAATTTTCCCTTCATTTCCTTCTAACTCGAGAACACAAAATACAATTTTCTTTCACTTTTCTTTCTTTTATTTTCTTTTCTTTTCTTTACTAAAACTCGGGAACTAAGCGTTAGTTTCCAAGTCACATGCGACCACGAGAACAAGTTCTCCTTTTTTGTGTAAAATTTACATTTTAAGTTTTGTATTCTCCATGTGATTTTCGCCGACACTTAATTGATTATTTTTATTGTTTAAAACTAATTTTAATCGTTTAGAATTAATTTTATTGATTCAAACTAAATCTTAATGAATAAAACTGTTTAATGTTTACGGAAAATGCTATACTACCCACTCTATAAGTTTCTAATTTCCCCCAACATCTTAATCAGATGGATTCTAATTGGACCCCTCATGCATAAATATGAGTCCCGCGAATAAAAACACAATACGTGTCATTCGGTACATATGTTGGGACCAATTTTAGGGGTGTATAGCACAACTCTTTCCATAATTTCGTTGCATTTCTTAGGATTTCTCGTAATGAATAAAACTGTTTAATGTGTACTGATCAATGATCATCATTGTCTTGACCATTTATGCTAGTACTTTATTTGTGTCTTAGTCGCGTAATATTGTATTTTCATAATCTCGTTGCATTTCTTAGGATTTCTCGTCGTTTCCGTATTTGGGGTGATTTTTATTATTTTTGGAGGAGCCTGGAAGAGAGGAGGGTGTCGTTGCCGTTCGTTAGGGCGATCCAAGACATGTACTTCCAAGCTAGGACTTGCGTTAGGACCCCAGTTGGTGACTGTAACACCCCAATTCACAAATGGGACATTACACGCCGTAGAACCCTCGTGAGGTCTACCAGGCTAACACATGACACAAACCCACAATGCAAATCCAAACAATGCACTCAAAAGTAAATAAGGCCGTGGCCTCGGCCAAAACAATTTTAACGGAGTACATGAACATAAAATAAATACCAATCCGTTGCCCACGCAGGGGACTTAAACCAAGTTTAAAAGTAGACAGTTTAATTCCAGTACTCGACAAATGCAATGACAAAACATAAAATTACAGACTCGAGCCACATCATCAAGCCAGCCCGTCCTTTACGTGCGTGTCCCGTGCCTGCTCCTCGGCTTCTCTGCACTAAATGCATAAGACGCATTTCCCCATTTAAGGGGTTAGCATTCGAATAGCTAGTGCAAGTACACAATTACACAACATTATATACAAAAATACGGTTTTTAGCACAATCATCTCAATCGTAAATCATTTGCCACATATATATTCCGGAATACTACATTGGCAATCAAATCAGTTCAATCATCACGATATCACAAAATCACAATCGTATCCTGTGGCCGTACCCCTTAGTATCGACCCCCGCACATCCCGTCGAACACTCCGGGTGGGATACCACTTCCGCGGCCGTACCCCTTAGTATCGACCCCGGACATCCCGTCGGACACTCCGGTGGAAGTTCAATCACACACGCACCCAAGTTCCCTTCCGCGGCCGTACCCCTTAGTATCGACCCGGACATCCCGTCGGACACTCCGGTGGAAGGAACACAACTCACGCACCCGAAAATCACAATTCATCATTCATTTTGAAAACCACAACATACATAACGAAATGTAATACATGTACTTGCCTTGAATGAAACGAAACGAAGGAAACGATTTAAGGAATAGGTTTCGTCCGAACAATCTTCCCAAATCCGCTCCTAACACAATAACGGTATACACAAGTCTCAATAATGCGGAAAGGTAAGAATTAATCCTAATTCTACCCTCTAACGATTTGTCGGACAATACGAAGTCCACGATGGCTATAATCTAACAATGAAGAAATTACTAGGTTAAATCCATTAAACTATACTGAAACAAGGGATTTACGACTACACAATCGTAATCTAACAAGTCGTCAAGCCAAAACGGATTAAAAGGAAGAATTTTGCCAAAAATCCCAAATCCCCAAAACGAGGGTTCATCGATGTATACCTCGATTCGGACGGGTGGAGGATGATTATGATGATGATAAACCTTGCTTGGGATGCAAAAAAATCGATCTTTAGAAGGTTCCTATGGATTGCACCGGATGAATCGTTTGAAATCGCCCAAAGGAAACTCACGTCGCGAGAAAGAAAGAAAAGGAGTGAAATAATTCGACCGGAAATAAGTCAGGAATTAAAAGACCTGACGGCGAGTTACGTACGTTAACGCCTATTGTTAACGTACGTTATGAAGGTTACGTACGTAACCCCTCTCAGGTTAACGTACGTAACGAACAATCTGGACATTTTCTGCGAAACCATAACGTACGTTACCAATGGGGTATAACGTACGTTATGATACCTATATAACGTACGTAAAGGAGCATGCATAACGTACGTTATGCATGCAGAAGCCAAAGATCGCTAAACACTTAGCTCAGCACAGTCGATACAACGACGAAACGCAACACAAGGATAGAATCAAGAGTATAAACATGGGGTATCCAAAACAACGAAGCTGAGTTTTGAAAGAAAATATAATCCCGATCACTAGAGAGTCTCGATTGAAGCAAATGAAGCGAAATTCCCCAAACTTATGAAAATTTCAAAAACGGCCCAAGAGCCCGAAAAATCACGATGCAACGTCGGATTAACAAACCGAAAATTTCAACACGACCAAATCAACCATACAAACTTATACAAATCAAGAAACAACGGAAACGAACAAGTTTTACGAGAATCGAACGTGCATACGACAAGATATAAATTAAGATGAAATTATGCAAAAACATCCTCGAAACTCATCCAGACGGAAAAACTCCAAAAACAAAATAGATTCGTAATTCCAAAACAAGCTAAGCGAGTTGTCCGAAACGAACATACACCAAAAATAGAAATTACCAAAAATAGAAAACACGGATATTACATTATCTCCCTAAAAATAAGTTTCGTCCCGAAACTTACAACGCGAACAACTCGGGGTATCTCGACCGCATACTCTCTTCCGTCTCCCATGTGGCTTCCTCGGATCCATGTCTCGACCATTGAACTTTAACCAGGAATGGTTTTGTGACGAAGTTGCTTCACCCGACTCTATAAAATGTGAATCTGACTCTCCTCAATGGTAATGTCTGGCCCCAATTCGATCTCTCCAAATTCAAGAATATGGCTAGGGTCCGATACGTACTTCCTAAGCTGGGAAATATGAAATACGTTATGAACGTGACTCAAGGACGGCGTCAAACCCAACCGATAGGCAAGCTCACCCACTCTCTCTAAAATTTCAAACGGCCCAATATATCTCGGACTAAGTTTACCCTTCCTACTGCGGTAAACTCCGTGTCGGCGACACCTTAAGCAAGACATGATCTCCCACCTCAAACTCCAACGGCCGGCGACGCGTGTCGGCATAAGACTTTTGCCGACTGGGCCAACAATCTATCACGAATCGAGTAATCTTCTCCCTCGTCTCAACTACCATATCGGGCTCAGTACCAATCAGCTCGGACGCATCGTCCCAACACAACGGCGATCGGCACCTCCTCCCATACAAGGCCTCGAATGGTGCCATTTTGATCGAGGCGTGCCAACTATTGTTGTACATAAACTCGATCAATGGCAAGTGCGACTCCCAATCATCCTTCCAATCTAGGGCATGCTCTCAACATATCCTCCAACATCCGGATCGTCCGCTCCGACCGCCCGTCGATCGAGGGTGGTAAGACGACCGAGTCTCAACTCGCCCCAAAGCTCGATGAACACTGCCAAAAATGTGATACAAACCGGCCATCACGATCCGAAACAATACTCTTAGGAGTCCCATGTAATCTCACGATCTCGCAATAAACACTCGTGCCAGTCTCTCTGGACCCCAAGTGTCCTTAATACCCAGGAAATGAGCTGATTTGGTCAGTCGATCGACAATAACCCAAATCATATTCATTCCAGTCCGAGTCCTAGGCATACTGGTAATGAAATCCATAGAAATATCCTCCCATTTCCACTCCGGGATGGGAAGTGGTCGCAAAAACCCCGCGGGTCGCTGATGCTCGATCTTAACCTGCTGACAGGTCAAACATCTCGACACGAACTCGCTAACGTCTGTCTTCAAATTACTCCACCAGTAGTTACTCCTCACGTCCTTGTACATTTTACTCGTACCAGGATGTATGGAGTAAGGCGTGGTATGAGCTTCGCTCAAGATCTTATTTCTCAGCTCAATAACATTCGGTACACATAATCTGCCGCGAAATCTCAGAACGCCATCATCCTGAATCACAAATCCAGGGGCTTTCCCCTTCCTCACATCCTCCCTCAACTGGACCAAACACGGATCATCATACTGTTTCGCCTTAATATCATCAGTCAAGGACGAAGTGATCTCTAACGCACAAAGCTGGCCCTGAACTCTCTGAACCCAAACCTCAATATTCTGACAGATGAAATCTCGCTGGATCCTACTCTGTGGTGTAAGTACTTCTAACATCTGTAAAGCCATCGGTTTTCGGCTCAACGCATCAGCCACTACGTTGGCCTTACCCGGATGGTAAAGTATCTCGAGGTCGTAATCTTTAATTAACTCTAACCACCTACGCTGCCTCATATTCAACTCTTTCTCGTCAAGATGTACTTCGACTCTTGTGGTCCGTAAAAATCTTACACGACGACCCATAGAGATAATGCCTCCATATCTTTAAGGCGAAAACGACCATGACTAACTCCAAATCGTGCGTGGGATAATTTACCTCATAAGGTTTCAATCGGGACGCATAAGCAATCACTCTCTCTCGCATCAAAACACATCCAAGCCCAAGGCCCGAAGCATCACTATACACTACGAAATCCTCGTTCCCCGAGGCAATGCTAAAACGGGTGCGGTAGTCAAACGTCTCTTTAACTCACAAACCGTCCCGCCTGTCTGCAGCCCACTCGAACTTCTCGAGTTTTCGGAGCAACCGAGTGAGTGGTCTAGCGATCTTCGAAAATCCTCAACGAATCTACGGTAATAGCCGGCAAGACCCGTAAAACTCCTCACCTCCTTCACATTTTTAGGCGGCTCCCAAGCCATCACCGCTCTATCTTCTCGCGGATCTACCCGAACTCCCTCTCGCTGAAATCACATGCCCGAGGAACGTAACTTCCTCGAGCCAAAACTCACACTTAGAGAACTTCGCGTACAACTGCTCAGCCCTCAAAGTGTCTAATACAATCCGAAGATGTAAGGCGTGCTCCTCCCGACTCCGTGAATAGATGAGAATATCGTCAATAAAAACGACTACGAATTTGTCCAGATACTCAATAAAAACTTTGTTCATCAACTGCATGAACACTGCTGGGGCATTGGTTAGCCCGAAAGGCATAACCACAAACTCGTAATGGCCATATCTCGTCCGAAAGGCGACTTTCGAATATCGACGTCCCGAATCCTCAACTGGTAGTAGCCCGATCGCAAATCAATCTTCGAAAAGACTGTCGCCCCCTGAAGCTGATCAAACAAATCGTCAATCCTCGGCAAAGGGTATTTATTTTTGATGGTTAGCTTGTTTAATTCTCGATAGTCGATGCATAAACGAAGCGATCCATCCTTCTTCTTGACAAAAAGTACAGGCGCACCCCAAGGCGATGCGCTCGGTCGAATATACCCTTTATCTAACAATTCTCCCAACTGATTCTTCAACTCTAGCATCTCCGACGGTGCCATACGATACGGTGCTCGAGAAATAGGGGCCGCATTCGGCTCAAGATCGATAGGAAACTCCACCTCTCGATGTGGTGGTAATCCCGGCAAGTCGTCCGGAAATACATCAGGATACTCGCTAACAACTGGAATCGACGATATGTCAACCTCACCATCTTCCGCCTGCAGAGCGAAACACCGATGGCCGACACAACCCCGGTTCGAAGTTTCATCGCCTTCAAAGCGCTAATCACACTCCCGATCTACCGGCTTACGGTAGGCGAGTATGCTCGGTGCCGTCTCGGCAACTATCGAGATGGTACGAGTCCGATAGTTCATGATAGCACCGTGACGATCCAACTAATCGTCTCCGAGGATTAAATCCTCACCCTTAAGGTCTATAACAATGAGAGTCGAGGGCCAATCCCGGCTCCCGATCCTCACTGGGCAATCCCTAACTTCCCGGTCCCCAACCATACGATCCCCACTGGGTGTACCCACTACAAATGGCTCACACTCAAATAAGCAGTCAAAACCAATACGACTCACACAATCCGAAGCAATAAATGAATGGGTAGCACCCGAATCAAAAAGCACTGACACTGGATGAGTAAGGATCTGAGTAGTACCTGACGCCACTGGAACATCTGTCTCCTCTGTCGCCTCATCGTCTGATCGGGGTGAATCGAACCCGAACTCGAGGCCGCACGGCGATCCGGTGACCGTCCCCTACCACGACTCGAACTCTGCGGAACATAAGTAGGCTGAGTCCGTGATCCCTCGATCGGTAGTGGTAGTCGGAACTCTAATGACCACAGTGGCCCTCTCACAATGAGTCGCCCGATGCAGTCGCCCACAAGTGAAGCAAATAAGCTGGAGGAAAAGGGCAATCCTTCATCAAATGCTCATACTTGGTTGCGATTAAAACAAACCTCGCCACTGAAGCAATCGAATCGACGGTTACCCTGAGATCCCCCAGCCTGATGAAATGGCCTCTTCCCCGGTGTAGGGGCAGACTGTGCTCTCGAAAATCGGCCACTCTTGCCGGCTGAGAAGTTGCCAACTGTTTTCTGTTTCTTGGCCTCGGCACCTAACTCTGATTCTGGTGCGGCCATCTCGATCGCTAGAGCGCGATCCTGATACTCCTTCAAAGTGGCACACATGAGCGGTGCCATACTCTGCCTGATATGCGGTTTCATACGCATATTAAAGTAACGGATTTTATCAGCTTCCGTCCTCACCTGATCTCTCACGAAACCCAACTGCTGATTGTAAGTAATGATGGCCTGAGAAATAGGCACATCCTGAGGTGTAGCGGTGAAGAACTCCACAATTCTGCGCTCTTTAACTGGCGGTGGACAATATTCTGCTTCCATAGCAGCCCTGAACTCATCCCAAGTGGCCCGACGGTCTCTGGGCGCAACGGCCTCCCACCATTCCGCAGCTTCCTTATCCAGGAGGTATTGGGCAATATGTACCCTCCTGTCTTCGTGACAAGCTACGACATCAAAGGTCTGGACAACCGAAAGAGCCAATTCTCCCAACCGAGGGAGTCAAGATCCGGAGAAACGAGGAGGGTGCATCTTAGTCACCGTCTGAAGCCACTTACTAGCTTCCTCTTCAGTGTCGGGGTGGATTAAGCGTCCACCACTGAGCTATCTGAGTAAGGTGGGCTACTAGCTCTTGAAGTACGGCGGTAGCCAGGCGTCGGCATTATTACCCGACGGCACCGAGTGAGAGGTGAGTCTGCAGAGACCGAGAAAGTGAGCCCTCTTCATTATCGGCACCCGACCACGGCCTCGGCCGCGCCCCTAGCCGGTCTACCACGACCTCTCAACATCTTCAAGAAAATACGAAAGATCAAGATCGAAAGATTCACAATTCACAAAGTTGGTAGCACAAGTCACAATTCGAACTACGCAAGAAAACGAATTACGAAATATAAGAGTTTGAGGAGACTTACGACCACGGTCGCACGAAAAGACGGTAGCGTGATGATATTAGGCTCAACGGGACTCTAACGACATAACCGATGCACCCAAAATTCACCGACACCTAGGTATTCAAAACCTAAGCTCTGATACCATAAATGTAACACCCCAATTCACAAATGGGACATTACACGCCGTAGAACCCTCGTGAGGTCTACCAGGCTAACACATGACACAAACCCACAATGCAAATCCAAACAATGCACTCAAAAGTAAATAAGGCCGTGGCCTCGGCCAAAACAATTTTAACGGAGTACATGAACATAAAATAAATACCAATCCGTTGCCCACGCAGGGGACTTAAACCAAGTTTAAAAGTAGACAGTTTAATTCCAAGATGCGACAAATGCAATGACAAAACATAAAATTACGGACTCGAGCCACATCATCAAGCCCGGCCGTCCTTTACGTGCGTGTCCAGGTACTGCTCCTCGGCTCTCCGTGCAGAAATGCATAAGACGCATTTCCTCCATTTAAGGGGTTAGCATTCGAATAGCTAGTGCAAGTACACAATTACACAACATTATATACAAAAATACGGTTTTTAGCACAATCATCTCAATCAGAAATCATTTGCCACATATATATTCCGGAATACTACATTGGCAATCAAATCGATTCAATCATCACGATATCACAAAATCACAATGGTATCCGTGGCCGTACCCCTTAGTATCGACCCCCAGACATCCCGTCGAACACTCCGGGTGGGATACCACTTCCGCGGCCGGACCCCTTAGTATCGACCCCCAGACATCCCGTCGGACACTCCGGGTGGAAGTTCAATCACACACGCACCCAAGTTCCCTTCCGCGGCCGTACCCCTTAGTATCGACCCCCAGACATCCCGTCGGACACTCCGGGTGGAAGGAACACAACTCACGCACCCGAAAATCACAATTCATCATTCATTTTGAAAACCACAACATACATAACGAAATGTAATACATGTACTTGCCTTGAATGAAACGAAGCGAAGGAAGCAGCGAAGGAATAGGTTTCGGTCCGAACAATCTTCCCAAATCCGTTCCTAACACAATAACGGTATACACAAGTCTCAATAATGCGGAAGGTAAGAATTAATCCTAATTCTACCCCTCGAACGATTTGTCGGACAATACGAAGTCCACGATGGCTATAATCTAACAATGAAGAAATTACTAGGTTAAATCCATTAAACTATCTTTGAAACAAGGGATTTACGACTACACAATCGTAATCTAACAAGTCGAAGCCAAAGCGGATTAAAAGGAAGAATTTTGCCAAAAATCCCGAAATCCCCAAAAAAAAACTAGGGTTCATCGATGTATACCTCGATTCGGACGGGTGGAGGATGATTATGATGATGATAAACCTTGCTTGGGATGCAAAAATCGATCTTTAGAAGGTTCCTATGGATTGCACCGGATGAATCGTTTGAAATCGCCCAAAGGAAACTCACGTCGCGAGAAAGAAAGAAAAGGAGTGAAATAAGTCGACCGGAAATAAGTCAGGAATTAAAAGACCTGACGGCGAGTTACGTACGTTAACGCCTATTGTTAACGTACGTTATGAAGGTTACGTACGTAACCCCTCTCAGGTTAACGTACGTAACGAACAATCTGGACATTTTCTGAAACCATAACGTGCGTTACCAATGGGGTATAACGTGCGTTATGATACCTATATAACGTCGTAAAGGAGCATGCATAACGTCGTTATGCATGCGGCAGATTGACCTTTGCTAAACACTTAGCTCAAGGCCGCGATACAACGACGAAACGCAACACAAGGATAGAATCAAGAGTATAAACATGGGGTATCCAAAACAACGAAGCTGAGTTTTGAAAGAAAATATAATCCCGATCACTAGAGAGTCTCGATTGAAGCAAATGAAGCGAAATTCCCCAAACTTATGAAAATTTCAAAAACGGCCCAAGAGCCCGAAAAATCACGATGCAACGTCGGATTAACAAACCGAAAATTTCAACACGACCAAATCAACCATACAAACTTATACAAATCAAGAAACAACGGAAACGAACAAGTTTTACGAGAATCGAACGTGCATACGACAAGATATAAATTAAGATGAAATTATGCAAAAACATCCTCGAAACTCATCCAGACGGAAAAACTCCAAAAACAAAATAGATTCAGAATTCCAAAACAGTGCTAAGCGAGTTGTCCGAAACGAACATACACCAAAAATAGAAATTACCAAAAATAGAAAACACGGATATTACAGTGACACCCAGTATTTCCCGGTTGAGATAGGACTACACCAAGGGTCGGCGCTAAGCCCTCTTCTCTTCGCTCTAATCCTTGACGTCATTTTGCGGGGGATACAGGATGGCATCCCGTGGTGCATGCTTTTTGCTGACGACATTGTATTAGTGGCGGAGTCGAGGAGAGAGGTGAACGCAAAGTTGGAGCTATGGAGGTCTAAGTTAGAATCCCAGGGCTTGCGTGTGAGCCGGTTCGAGTATCTCTGGTGTAACTTTAGTGGTGAGGCCAACGAGGAAGAAGTAGAGGTATTGATTGCGGACCAGATCGTACCCCGTACAGATAAGTTCAAGTATTTGGGTTCGATCATTCAGAAGGAAGGTGAGTGTGAAGATGATGTCACTCATCGTATCAAGGAGGGGTGGCTAAGGTGGAGAGCAGCGACTGGGGTCCTATGCGACAAGAAAGTCCCACTTAAGTTGAAGGGTAAATTATATAGAACGGCAATTAGACCTGCGATGTTGTATGGATCAGAATGTTGGGCGATGAAGAAGTCGCTTGAGAGCAAGTTGGAAGCGGCTGAAATGAGAATGTTACGTTGGTCGTGTGGTCGCACATTGATGGATAGAATCTCAAACGGGGTTTTCAGGAACGCGCTTGAAGTGGCGCCTATTTCAGTAAAAGTTAGGGAAGAGAGATTGAGATGGTTTGGCCACGTCCGCAGGAGGCAGGCTTCTGCTCCGGTTAGGAGGGTCGAGAGTTTATTGGTTGCGTGGGAGAGGAGGAGAGGCAGACCGATGAGGACATGGGAGGAGTAGCTGAGATTAGATCTGAAGGTCTTAAACCTTTCTGAGTCCATGACGGTTGATAGGTGCTCGTGGAGGCGCCAGATCAGAGTTGTGGATGCTTTTGTAGGGAGCGGTGCTGTAGTTGAGAGCGTCAGGGTTGGGTTGTCTCGGTTAGCATTGACCTAGAGCATTTCACTTTTTACTTTTACTGTATATTTGATCCTCCTGCCTTTTGCGTGCAATGTATTTTTTACAGGGAGCTGTTCGCAGAGTCAACCTCTCTTCGGTTAGAGCAGCGTTCATCGAGAGTGCATTTGCCAAGGTATCCTTAGGTAAGTCTCATGTGAATGGAACCATGTGCTCAGGTATGGTCGTGAGCTTTTTCGTACCTTATGTTTCTTTGTATACACCACTCTTTACTGTGCTGTGCACTAAGCTGGGGATCTTCACGGAAACAGCCTCCCTACCATATAAAGTAGGGGCATGGTCTGCGTACATCTTACCCTCCCCAGACCCTGCTCCTAGCGGGATATACTGGGTATATTTGGTTTTTTTTTTTTTTTTATGATTTTTGGTTTTTTACTCATATTTTATGTATTTTAAAAGTTGGAAACAGATAGGGTCGAGCAAACCTGGTTGGAAACAAAACGAGCCAACGGAGCCCCGGGGCGTGACCGAGCTGCTGATACACGATCGATCGAGCTGTCGAGACACGACCGACTGATCTTCCGAGGCACGACCGACCGAGGCTTCCAAGCTGCCAACTGAAAACACCCAACTCCCCGTACCATCCGAACAATTTGGCACGGGCCTTATCGCAGGTGTTCGACATGCGACAAGACCGGCCAAGCCAAGCACCTGCCGATCGAGCGCCAAGCACTGTTCGACCGAGTGCCAAGAAGTCGCGCGATCAAACCGACTCCTACCCAATCGAGCTACTGAGGAGTACCGGATCGAGCTGCCGATTGAGGCCTGACCGCAGGATGGGGGAAATAACATACGTTGATCGTGATTTTTCCTACTTTTGACCATTTCTTGATCGTATCTATGAATAAGTGTTTTCCTCATTTTAAGCACTTCTCATTTTTTGCTAGGTTTAGAGAGATAAGCGAGAGCTCCCAAATCTCTTCAACTCTTTTCTACGGTTTCTGCTTTTCAATTTCTTCTTTCACTTGTTGTAACTTCTCTCTCCTATCATAGGCTTTTGGATGTTAATTGAACTTTAAAGATGTCAATTTCTTCTTCATGTTTTCAAGTGTAGGTTCATAATTTTTCTTGTTTTCTTAATTGCTTCCATGAATTACTTTCTATTTCTTTCCTCCTTTATTTACATAGTTAATTGCTCCATTTTGCTTTTAGTTTTAGGGGGATAAGGCTGTAACACCCCCAAGACATTCAGGGCATATTACAGCGCCGTGAACTCCACACTATGGAATCCACCAGGCTAACGTACCAACAAGACATTTGACAACGACAAACAATCATCAATAATACGACAATTCAAATAAGATTACAATCCGACAATAAAATCCAACATCAATCCATTTCCCAAAACAGGAACACAACATTAACAGTTTTGAAACAAGAAGTACTCGAGTACTTAAAACAATTTTATAATACAAAAGTCCCAAATCAAGACATCAAAAGTAATAGACTGAACTGAACACCAACAAATGACTACTGATCAGTATCACGCTTGCCCATCATCCTCATACGGATCAAGTGCTCGTTTGTCCCCACGATCGATACCTGAAATACAAAAAGTATTTCCCCCATTTAAGGGGTTAGCGACAACTGCTAGTGCAAGTACAATCCATTTGAACTACATTCTAATCAGATGAATATATGCGCCAAAAAGTCATTTTAGAGAATATTTTATATTCCGTAATATTTACATTGTACAATCGTAAAACACATTATCTCCAACAAATCACAATTCAAAGTTAACCGTTGGTACGAGACTCACGACCACCGTACCCCGCAGAGCCCCGTCGGACATCCCTGGGTGGCTAACCATAGTTCGCGATACGCACACTCACGGCAATACGTATCCCTAGAGGCCCCGTCGGACCGTCCCTAGGTGAACATACACATAACCATCCACAACAACCACGATACAGCCATAATTCAAATACTAGAACATGTAAACAAATGTAAAGTACTTGCCTTTGAGACATTCTTGAAGAAACGGAGTTGAAACACGACTACGAACGGTCTGGGTGGAAAACGACGGTTCCTAAACGAAGGATCAACACAGTTCAGTCCCCACGGACAACAATACTCTATTGGAATACACCCATAACCCCGATTACATGATACGACAATGAACGATCAATCGATACAGGCGAGGGTTTACGCAAAATCTCGCCGTATTGATAATTCACGGATTAAAATCAAGGAAATTGGATTATGAATCACTCAATAATCAAAATCGGTAAAGAATATCGTAATATAGATGAACAATTCGGAACATAACCCTAGAATCCCGAAAAACCCCCAAATTCGTCAAAATTAGGGTTCCTGAGGAATTACCTTTAATTCGGCTGATGAAGGGTGCTTATGCTGATTATGATATGATGGTTCGATTCTACCGTGATGGAATTTGAAGAGAACTCCGAATAGAACCGGTGGAAATCACCTCTGAGGTCGCACGTCGAAGAAACGAAGAGAAAAGAATAAAACTGCTGTTCTGAAACTGTCCGCTGACTTATATATTCTGTGGAGTTAGCGCACTCTAACTAACATATATAACGCGCACTAACGGGGCCGTGACAGGTCCAGTGGCTACTGCCACCATTCGCTAGCGTACGCTAATAATAGGGAGTTAGCGTACGCTCACTGCACATCGGTAGCGCACGCAAGGTAACAGGAGTAGCGTGCGCTACCTACACAGCAGTTCAGTACTGCTGATGTCACATCAGCAGTAAGCTGCTGTCGAGGGTACAAAACACGAAACGCACGACGAGACCAGAATACAGGAACATAGACGCGAAGCATACAAGACGACGGAGCTAAGCGCTAAAATAAAATACAATTCCGACCACAAGAGGGTCCGTAATGTGACAACGAAAATTGTACAACCATACGAACTTGTACAAACCAAGAAACAATGAAAACGAATGAGTTTTACAAGAATCGAACATTCATACGGCAAAACATGTCATAAAACGAAATTACTTGAAAACATCATCAAAACTCGTCCAAATGGAAAAACTCCAAGAACAAAGTAGATTCAAAATGTCGAAACGGTTACAAGCGAGTCGATAAAAATAGACATACACCAAAAAGGGAAACTGCTAAAAAATGGAAAATTACGGATATTACATTCTCCCCCTCTAAAATAAAGTTTCGTCCCGAAACTTAAGAATCAAAAAGTTTGGGATGCCTCGAACGCATATCCTCCTCTAACTCCCACGTCGCTTCTTCTACTCCGTGCCTCGACCATTGCACCTTAACCAAAGGAATGGTTTTGTGCCTTAACTGCTTGTCGCGACGCTCCAAAATCCTGACGGGCCTTTCTTCAAACGTAACATCCTTCTCGATCTCTATGTCCCCAAAGTCAATAATGTGGGACGGGTCCGGAACGTACTTCCTCAACTGGGAAACGTGAAATACGCTATGCACATGACTCAGCGATGGAGGTAAAGCCAAACGGTATGCCAACTCACCGACTCTCTCCAATACCTCGAAAGGTCCAATATATCTCGGGCTGAGTTTCCCCTTCTTCCCAAAACGGAAAACTCCTTTCATCGGAGACACTCTTAACAGAACATGATCTCCCACCTCAAACTCCCAAGGTCTACGCCTAACATCTGCATAAGACTTTTGTCGACTCTGAGCAGCCAACATTCTCTTCCTAATCAATTCAACTTTCTCCCTCGTCTCCAACACAAGGTCCAGCTCGGTGCCAACCAAATCGGACGGCTCATCCAAACATATCGGTGATCGGCAACGTCGGCCATAAAGTGCCTCATACGGTGCCATCTTAATCGATGTGTGCCAGCTATTATTATAAGTAAACTCAATTAAGGCCAAATGCTCCTCCCAGTCACTGCTCCAACCTAACGCGCACGCGCGCAACAAATCCTCGAACGTCTGAATGGTACGTTCGGACTGTCCGTCAGTCTGAGGGTGGAAATATGTACTCAATCAACCGTGTCCCCATTGCCTTATGTACCGCCTGCCAAAAGTGCGATACAAACCGGCCATCTCTATTTGAAATAATGGTCCTCGGCGTACCATGAAGCCTCACTATCTGTGCGATAAAAATACGAGCCAACTTTTCTGGACCCCAAGTATCCTTGATGCCCAGAAAATGTGCCGACTTAGTTAATCGGTCTACAATCACCCACACCATATTCATACCAGTCTTCGTCCTCGGCAAACCCGTGACAAAATCCATAGAGATATCCTCCCACTTCCATTCTGGGACGGGAAATGGTTTCAATAACCCGGCTGGCCGCTGATGCTCAATCTTGACTTGCTGACAAGTCAAACACTTACCCACAAACTGAAATACCTCCTTCTTCATATCGTTCCACCAGAAATTTTTCCTCAGATCTTTATACATTTTACTCGAGCCCGGATGGACTGAGTAAGGTGACGCATGAGTCTCTCGCATAATACTCTGTCTCAATTCCGATTCGTTCGGAACACAGAACCGACCTTGGAATCTCAACACTCCGTCCTCATGAATAACAAATCCCGGGGCTTTCCCCTTCCCTACACTCTCTCGAAGCTGAATAAACATCGGGTCCTCCAACTGTCCCGATTTTATGTTATCGACCAGAGATGAAGAAATCTCAAGAGTACGCAACTGCCCGGAACTCTCTGGCAGTACAACCTCAATGCTCAACCTCGTAAACTCTCGCTGAAGTCCCGACTGGGCCGTAAGCAACTCAAGCGCCCGAAGCGATACCGATTTCCGGCTCAAGGCATCTGCTACCACATTAGCCTTGCCCGTATGATAGAGGATCTCGAGATCGTAATCCTTAATCAATTCCAACCACCTCCTCTGTCTCATATTAAGCTCTTTCTGGGTGAAAATGTACTCCAGGCTCTTGTGATCGGTGAAAATCTGACACGACGAGCCATACAAGTAATGACGCCAGATCTTCAACGCAAATACGACTGCGGCCAACTCAAGATCGTGTGTAGGGTAATTTAATTCATACGGTTTCAACTGACGGGAAGCATAGGCAATCGTCCTCCCGTGCTGCATAAGTACGCATCCGAGCCCTTGGCCCGAGGCATCACTATAAACTGAGAAACCATCATTACCACTCGGTAAAGCCAAAACAGGAGCAGTTGTCAACCGCTTCTTCAACTCCTCAAAACTATTCTGCCCCTCATCGGCCCACACAAACTTCTCTGACTTCTGTAACAACTGAGTCAGCGGTCGAGCGAGCTTAGAGAACCCCTCGACGAATCTACGGTAATACCCGGCTAATCCCAGAAAACTGCGGACCTCCTTCACATTTTTGGGCGGCGCCCAATCCAACACTGCCTCTACCTTATGTGGGTCCACACGAACACCCTCGTCCGAGATCACATGACCGAGAAACATAACCTCCCGTAACCAAAACTCGCACTTTGAGAACTTTGCAAAAAGATGCTGAGTTCTCAAAATATCTAATACGATATGCAAATGACGGGCGTGCTCCTCCTCGCTCCTCGAGTAAATCAGGATGTTGTCGATAAAAACGACTACACACTTATCGAGGTACTCAATAAAGACTTTGTTCATAAGCTGCATGAACACGGATGGGGCGTTGGTTAGCCCAAAAGGCATAACCACAAACTCGTAGTGGTCGTATCTCGTCCGAAAGGCCGTCTTCGGAATATCGGTATCCTTCACTCGGAGCTGATAATACCCCGATCTCAAATCAATCTTCGAAAACACGGTTGCCTCTTGCAACTGATCAAACAAGTCATCAATTCTCGGGAGCAGATACTTGTTTTTTATGGTCACTTTGTTCAACTCTCGGTAGTCGATACACAAACGAAGTGACCCATCCTTCTTCTTCACAAACAGGACCGGTGCGCCCCAAGGTGAAGCGCTCGATCGAATATACCCCATGTCTAGCAACTCTCCCAACTATTTCTTCAACTCAAGCATCTCGGCAGGCGCCATACGGTATGGCGTCTTAGAAATCGGTGCTGCACCCGGCTCTAAATCGACGGTAAATTCAACTTCTCGGTCCGGCGGCAAACCCGGCAACTCGTTTGGAAAGACATCAGGATACTCACACACTACTGGAATAGAGGAGAGCTCGACTCTCCCTTCTTCCGATCTCAAAGCGTAACACCAATAGCCCGTGCAACCTCCCCGAAGAAGCCTCACCGCCTTCAAGGCGCTGATCAAGAGTCTCTGGCTACTCCGCTTACGTCCCACAAAGGAATGCTCGGTACCGTCAGAAGCTAACATCGAAACGGTTCTCGTTCTATAATTCATGATCGCCCCATGACGGTCCAGCCAATCCTCACCCAGAATCAAATCCTCATCCTTAATATCTACCGCAATCAGATTAGAAGGCCAATCCCTCCCCGCGATACTCACAGAAAAATCTCTAATCTCACGGTCCCCCACGATGCTATCCCCACTAGAAAGTTTAACAACAAAAGGCTCACAGGCAACTAGGCAATCAACATGCAGACGACGCACACAATCCATAGATATAAAAGAATGCGTAGCACCAGAATCGAACAATACGGAAACAGGATGATCAAGGATGTGGACGGTACCTGTAGCCACCGTCGCGTCAGGATCTCCTGCTCGTCTCATCTCGTACACTCGGGGCGGAACAGACCCCGCACTAGAAGCTCCCCCTCTAGAAGGCTGACCACGTCCTCGACCTCTACCAAAACTCTGCTGCGGCTGAGGAACTGTCGGTGCCTGATTCACACTCGGCTCTCCCGCGGCTGGGGCTGATATCTGAGTAACTGGAGCCCGAGCTGCATCCGTACAAAACTTAGCACGATGACCCATCCGACCACAAGCAAGACACTGAATCGGAGGCCTATCACACTCACTCATCATGTGGCCCGGACGACTACAGTTGAAGCACGTAGGACCACGAACGGAACCAGCAGGAGCAGACCTAGAACCGTTTCCTCGACCAACTGATGGCGACTGGCTCCCGAAGACTCGCGAACCAGACTGAGCCTTCGGATGCCCTCCTGACTTGCCTCCCGAAAACTGACCGGAGGTCTTCTGCTTCTTCCCTTCGGTTGCCGTCTCTGTCGCAGAAAACGACATCTCATAAGCCATCGCTTTAATCTGATAATCTTTCAAAGTCGTGCACCCCAGACCAGACATGTAGTGGCGCACCCTCGGTTTCATCTGCATATCAAAGTGGCGGATCTTATCAAGCTCATCTCGGACTTGGTTTCTCACATAATGCAACTGTTGATTGTAGTCTTTGATAGATTGAGATATAGGAACATCTTGGGGCTTAGCCTCAAAGAAGGCTCGGATCCTCCCCTCTTTCACTGGCCATGGACAGAATTCGTCTTCCATCAGATCCCGAAACTCTGCCCACGTAGCTGCCCGGTCACGCAGTTTCACCGCTTGCCACCACGTTGCTGCCTCCTTGGCGCGGAAGTACTGGGCAATGGGTACTCTCCTCTCCTCGGAACAATTAGCAGCCTCAAATACTTTCTCCATCTCGAATAGCCAATTCTCCCAACCGGAAGGGTCGGAAACACCATCAAACTGTGTAGGACGCATACGAATCACGTCCTGAAGTAACTTATCATTGCCGGATCCAGTAGGCGGAACCGGGTTGGCATTAGCTTGGCCGACTAGAACGGCTTGAGTTAGTAGCGTCATCTGGTTCGCTACTTGCTGCAAAATGTTGGCCACTCCAACATTCTCATGTGCATTACCGGAGCTAGCAGACTGGTCCTGCTGACCTCCGGAACTAGGGGGAACACTGTTCGACAAGGAAGGCATCGCCGAATCAGTTCCCGAGTGATCGGACATGGCCGCCCCACTGGCTGCGCCACGTCCCCTACCGCGTCCGCGTCCTCTACCAGCAGGAATTCTGAAGAAGCAACGGGTAAGTACAATTCAAACGCAAAACGCAACAAGATACTAAGACAGGAATAGAACATAATGGTGAAACGAGTCAAGTTGGGAAAACTTACGAGCACCGACGTACTGAGATGATGGCATAGCAGTGATACTGTCCCAAAAATGACACTTAACTAGACCCAAATAACCGATAGCCTAGGTATCTATAAACCTAAGCTCTGATACCATATTCTGTAACACCCCCAAGACATTCAGGGCATATTACAGCGCCGTGGACTCCACACTATGGAATCTACCAGGCTAACGTACCAACAAGACATTTGACAACGACAAACAATCATCAATAATACGACAATTCAAATAAGATTACAATCCGACAATAAAATCCAACATCAATCCATTTCCCAAAACAGGAACACAACATTAATAGTTTTGAAACAAGAAGTACTCGAGTACTTAAAACAATTTTATAATACAAAAGTCCCAAATCAAGACATCAAAAGTAATAGATTGAACTGAACACCAACAAATGACTACTGATCAGTATCACGCTTGCCCGTCATCCTCATACGGCTCAAGTGCTCGTTTGTCCCCACAATCGATACCTGAAATACAAAAAGTATTTCCCCCATTTAAGGGGTTAGCGACAACTGCTAGTGCAAGTACAATCCATTTGAACTACATTCTAATCAGATGAATATATGCGCCAAAAAGTCATTTTAGAAAACATTTTATATTCCGGAATATTTACATTGTACAATCGTAAAACACATTATCTCCAACAAATCACAATTCAAAGTTAACCGTTGGTACGAGACTCACGGCCACCGTACCCCGCAGAGCCCCGTCGGACATCCCTGGGTGGCTAACCACAGTTCGCGATACGCACACTCACGGCAATACGTATCCCTAGAGGCCCCGTCGGACCGTCCCTAGGTGAACATACACATAACCATCCACAACAACCACGATACAGCCATAATTCAAATACTAGAACATGTAAACAAATGTAAAGTACTTGCCTTTGAGACATTCTTGAAGAAACGGAGTTGAAACACGACTACGAACGGTCCGGGTGGAAAACGACGGTTCCTAAACGAAGGATCAACACAGTTCAGTCCCCACGGACAACAATACTCTATTGGAATACACCCATAACCCCGATTACATGATACGACAATGAACGATCAATCGATACGGGCGAGGATTTACGCAAAATCTCCCCGTATTGATAATTCGCGGATTAAAATCAATGAAATTGGATTATGAATCGCTCAATAATCACAATCGGTAAAGAATATCGTAATATAGATGAACAATTCGGAACTAAACCCTAGAATCCCGAAAAACCCCCAAATTCGTCAAAATTAGGGTTCCTGAGGAATTACCTTTAATTCGGCTGATGAAGGGTGCTTATGCTGATTATGATATGATGGTTCGATTCTACCGTGATGGAATTTGAAGAGAACTCCGAATAGAACCGGTGGAAATCACCTCTGAGGTCGCACGTCGAAGAAACGAAGAGAAAAGAATAAAATCATTGCTTCAAACGTCCACGACTTATATATTCTGTAGAGTTAGCGCACGCTAATCGACATATATAGCGCGCGCTAACGGGCCGTGACAGTCCAGTGGCTCGCCACCATTCGCTAGCGTACGCTAACAATAGGGAGTTAGCGTACGCTAATCGCACATCGGTAGCGCACGCAAGGTAACAGGAGTAGCGTGCGCTACCTACGGCAGATTTAGTGCTGCGATGTCACATCGCCAGTAAGTCAGCCGAGGGTACAAAACACGAAACACACGACGAGACCAGAATCCAGGAACATAGACGCGAAGCATACAAGACGACGGAGCTAAGCGCTGAAATAAAATACAATTCCGACCACCAGAGGGTCCGTAATGTGACAACGAAAATAAGATTCCCTAAACTATTAGGAAATTACAAAAATGGCCCCAGTGCCCGAAAATCACGAAACGACGTCGGATTTACAAACCGAAAGTCTCCACATGACCAACTCAACCATACGAACTTGTACAAACCAAGAAACAACGAAAACGAATGAGTTTTACAAGAATCGAACGTTCATACAACAAAACATGTCATAAAACGAAATTACGTGAAAACATCATCAAAACTCGTCCAAATGGAAAAACTCCAAGAACAAAGTAGATTCAAAATGTCGAAATGGTTACAAGCGAGTCGATAAAAATAGACATACACCAAAAATAGAAACTGCTAAAAAATGGAAAATTACGGATATTACAAAGGCTCTGTTCTTTTGGACTTAATTTCAGCAATTTCGATTCAGTTGAATTCAGTTCAGTTCAGTTCAGTTCAGTTGAGTTCAGCACAATTCAATTCAATTCAGTTCAACTCAGCTTTAGAATTGATATTATTAATTATTTTTTTTATTATTATCAATAATATTATACAATAATTATTATAATTGTTTATTTTAGTATTATTATTAGTGTTTTAATGTTGTAATAAAAATAATAAGTATTATCGTTGTGTACATTATATTTTAATATGATTAATTACTAGGAATATTATCGATACTAATTAATATTATCAATAATATTATATATAATCATTATTAGTATTAATCTTATTATTATTATTATTATTACTGTACTATAAATAATAATTATTATTACATATATTCTTATATAATTTTATTATTAATTATTACTTTAATATCAATAGTATTATATGTACTTTAGTATTATTAATAATTTTTTATTGTTACTATTATTATTATTGAATCAATATTATCAATAGTATTAAATAAATTTGTAGCATTATGAATATTATTATTATTATTATTATTGTTATTGTTGTTGTTGTTGTTGTTATAAAATGTTATTATTGTTGTTATATATTTGTTATCTAATATTATTAATAATATTATTATCTAGTAACTTCAGTTCAATTCACCTCAGCACAATTCAATTCAATTCAGTTTAGTTAAGTTCACTTCAGAAAAATTCAGTTCAGTTCACTTCAGTTCAATTCAGCAAAATTCAATTCGATACAGGAAAGCTTAAAACTTTTTATGTCCCATAATTTTTATCCTTTTCAAAAACGTCCCACAAAAGTTGTTTTCTCCAATTACGTCCCAAGTTTTTGCTAACTGTACAATTTACGTCCAACTGTACATTTCAACCGCCGGAAATTATCAAAACAATGTCGTTTGGTCCACTTGTACTCCATAGTTGTGGGTTTCTGTGAGATCGATTTACGTGACACTTTTTGGGATATTTTTAAAAAATATAAAAATTTACGGAACGTAAAAGATTTCATTCCCAATTTTGAAATGAAAAATAACAAGATAAAAATCCGAAAAAACAATAATTTTTGAAAAATCCAATCCAAAAAGAAAATCTGAAAATTAGAAAAAAAAACTAACTGCTTTTTGAGATTTTATATTATATCTTTTTTATTTTAATAGACAGATTAAAAAATATATAGAATAAATATGAAAAAAGAATAAAAAACTGAAAAAGCAAGTTTTTTTTTTGAAAAATTTATCCACAAACTATAATAAAAAAACGAAATTTTAAAATTCTAAAAAGAGCTATTGAATTGTAATTTATTTTTTTTGAAATTTTTAGATTTCGTTTCAATCTCGCATTCAATGGCTTTTTTGGATTTTCATATATATTTTTGGGTTTTCGGGTGATTTTTTCAGAAACATTTTTCGCTTTTTCAGATTATTTTTTTCAAAAAAACATTTCAGAACATAGTTGAGGTAAATTATATTGTGTACCAGGGTCCATCTTGCATGGCGGATCTTGATTTTGGGTACTACATCTCATCGTGTTGACAATAAAACAAAAAGAAGAATAGAGGGATACATTAGGCGTGTTAGAAAACTGAAAGAAATTAAAGAGAATATACAGAGAATAGAGAGAATATAAATAAAATATTTCTCTTGTAATCAATTTTCATTAAGAATTGAAGCCCTAATTATAGGAAAACTTCAGATGGCACAAACATAATTATATTTTCATCAGGGCATAATAGTCATTCACATGTTATAATATTATCTTATTACGCACTTTGAGAAGTGCGCATTTCAACAATCCCCTTGAATGACTATTTACATAAATATCGGGTGAACTGGTTTAAAGAAAAACTCAATGGGAGAAAATTCTTCAAACAGTTTGTATTGGAGCTTGCGGCAATCATATCATGTTGCGTCATAATGTTGCTGAGAAATCATGTGGGATATAAAACCTTAGCACTGTAATCTCGTAAATTTACTCCCCTTTATCTCGATAGTTCTTCTATGAGTATTCTTGTGTCGTCTCAGTAAAACCCCGTGGGACAAAAATGAGTGGATCTGTCACGTATATCATTCGTTGTTGGAGTATCCATATGCTGCCTCATTAAAACCTTGTCAAGAAAACCCAGCGGGAAAAGACTTGATCGAAAGAAAAAGAGTACAACTACTCATTCAGTTTTTAAATCTTTGAGAAATAATCTTGATCTTTGTAGTGTTCCTCATTATGCCATGAATATGCCTCGTTAAAACCTTATTAGAAAAAAACCCAATGGGAAAAATCCTAATAAAGGAAAAGAGTACATTATTCATACTAATACGCCATTCCTATTGCCTCATCAAAACCTTGATAGGAAAACTCAATGTAACAAAACCTCAGTCAAGGGAAAAAGAGTGCAATGCGTATATACAAATATGCCCCAGACATTTCAATAATCCTCCAAGAATTAGTACGAGTATCATGTAACGTCCCCCAATCCCATTGGGTTATTACAGTGTCGTGGACCCCACACCAGGAGATCCACCAGGCGAACACGACAAAATTACATCAAACTAACCAACCAGGGAAATCACAGTCCCTACTATGATATCCGACACAATATTCCGATAAGGAATTTCAAGGACAACGAAGGGTCTACATGGCCAAAATAAAAATACAACAATATCCACGAGCCCTGCTCGGATAACACAAAATAACGACAACTGACAAACTGGAGAATACTCCCAACTGACTGACCAACATGAACCCCGAACAACTCGGGACTAGTATCGCTAGAATGCCTCGTCGCCATCGCCATGCCCCTGTGTCTTAACTCCCTCCACGCACAAACATAAAATATGAAAACATATTCCGGCCCCACGGGTCTGTCATCCAGATAATGAATATCAAATACATGTACAACATGATATGCATCCAAAGAAAAAACAAACGGTACAACAATGATAATACGAGATGCTCACAAGCCAAGGTAAGAACCGAGCATTCGTGAAACACTATGCCCACGGCATATGATCAATACTTGCTCAATAGGCTAGAACACAACGTCCTCGGCGGTACCAATTCAATTACCTCGATCGCCTTGGAACGGCCAATTGATAACAACGACACAACGGATGAGAACTATCCTCGACAGTCCCAATTCAATAACTCGATTGTCTTAGAACGACAAAATCGATAACAACGACTCAGCAGATGAGAACTATCCTCGACAGTCCCAATTCAATACCTCGATTGTCTTAGAACGACCAATCGATAACAACGACTCAGCGGATGGGAACTATCCCCGATAAACCAATTCAATACCTCGATTGTCTTAGAATGACCAATCGATAACAACGACTCAACTGATGGGAACTATCCTCGACAGTCCCAATTCAATTCCTCGATTACCTTAGAATGGTCAATTGATGACAACGATTCAATGGATGGTAACTATCCTTGACAACCCCAATTCAATACCTCGATTACCTTATAATGGTCAATCAATGACAACGATTCAACAGATGCCTCAGTACCTTTAATTGGTTTCCGACGACGGAAATGATAATCAAATATGTCAATGCCTTCAATCGTCCAGTACAACATTGATGGCAAAACACCAACATCAATAGCAACACTCATATTGATGTCTTAATCGAATATCAATATCAACAATAACAATCGACACATCGATACCGCGAATTGGCTACCGACAACAACAATAACAACAAGACGATCAACAATAACATTTGGCATAATTACCGAAAGGTATCATATCAAACAATCCCCTGATATCAACGAAAATCATGAAGAGACTATGTCTCGAAATGATACAATACATTCATACATATACATGATAACATTAATCTCATTGACCAGTACAAGTATAAAACTTGCCTCAAATCGAAGGCGATGAAGTCCTACCACGAACGACGAACAACGTCATCTGACAATCACAAGCACTCGAACAACCTTGAATGAAATACGATTCATTCAATAACGCCATATCAATCAAAAACAACACAATAGATAACTCTGGTTCAATCACGAATCTATCAAACCACAAAAACGAATATCATAGTCCTCAACTATAAATTCTAACATCCTTCAATCACCTCAATGATCAATTAACATGATCATAATGTTCTAAACACTTGTGAAAAACAATTTCAACAAGGATTATCAAGAACAACATCAAATTAATCATCCCATTATAATGATATCATCATATATCATCACAATCACCCCAAGAACATCATCAACACTACCAACATGATGTCTACATAATAATCAACCACCAATTCATCAAGAATTTCGGATTAATTAACAAGATTAACTTAACCATTTCAAGATTTTGATAATCATCTCCTAATTCATAATAACCCCTTACTAAAATGGTTATAATCTCTCAAGAACACAACCAACAACAATAATCATCTCAAGGCTATGTTAATCATCTAGCAATATTAACATAACTCTTCCTAAACATGATTATAATCTCCAAGTATTCTTAAACATCAAGAACACAATCAACCTCAAGCCATAATCACCATGTTCTTCATCATAAGTTCATAAAACTATGAAGAATCATATTATCCTCCAACAATCAACAACAACACGAGATAATCACCAAAGACATCATCATAATCTCGAGGTAAACACAAGATTAACCAACATACCTATCAGGAATACTCCTCAATGCGAACCACTTCTCCTGAGCAATTGGGCCAACCCCTCGGGTTCCCGCATCCTTTCTGTCTAAAGAAGGCGAAAACCAAATGATAAAACACTCAGCCAAGTGGGAGATCAGTTGAAACAAGTCTCCTCCACTAGAGAGTGGCTAGAAATCTGTACCACCTGCATGACTTACAACACTGATGTGCACATCCCCAGGGAGCCGCTCATTGTACATGTCTACAATCATCGGTGTACACTTCCCCATTCTCGTCGGCATCGGACGTCCATGCAATCACTGACTTATGCCACAAAAGGAAAACAACAACATATATATAGTCATCGGGACCATATCAATCTGACGCTCAAGTCCTCACGACTTGACGTCTCAAATCACAACCAAGGTTTACCCAGATTATCACAAAATCTCAGGTACAACACCAAAAGAAAATAAAATCACATCAAACCATCTCAAATCTCAATATTATCAAATATTGTCGTTACACGATAGATCAACAACAAATGGTTCACAACCACATTACAATAACACAGATTAAGTTAAACATTAATCCGAAAATCAAAGAAAGGAATACACAAATCAAGAATACATCTCAAATGTACCCAACATCGTTATCCTCCAGATCATCGATCTCTTCCATCTCACTGATCCGAGGAAGACCCAAATCTAAGCTAGCTGCTCCTCCACAGTTGTCCTTAACCTCTGGCTACCGAAGCCTGATAGAACCCCATTCGATGAAGTACGGGCTAGAGTAACAAAATCTCTCGGCGCCCGTGAGCTCCCTTGAGATCTACTGGCACTAGGACTCCTACAGTATTTCTGTAGGTGTCCCTGCCTCCCACATGAACGACAAACAAAAGCTGGCACCCAACACCGAGTGCTAATGTGCCCCGCTGAATCACAGTTAAAGCAAACAACAATCGAACTCGTCGTCTGAGATGAAGATTCTTTCCCAGCACGAAGACGACTAGAAAATGACCTTTTGGACGTCGGAGCCCGATGTCCCTCTGAACGAACCAGCATCATAGTCCTCTCACCAGAAGAAACTGAAGGGTTCTTCTGAGCAAGCTCTTTGATCAAAAGCTCTACTCCAAGAGCCTTCTCAATGAATTCACCGAGTGAGTTACAATTATGATTGAACAACTGCATCCTCAACTGCGGGTTTAGCCTCTTGCTAAGATACTTGATCTTATCTGCCTCAGTACGGATAATGGACAAAGCAAACTCAAGAAGTCCATGAAACTTCTCGGCAATAACAACAACACCCTCGTCCTCGACGGATTCGGGGTTCAAAACCTCAGATAACTTGGCTTCACGAAGTGGATCCAGATAATACCTCTCTAACATGCAAGTCTTAAACTCGTCCCAAACACAATCACGATCGGTTGGTTTCATAGAAAGACACTAAGAATAAGCGCCCTTACTCAAGTAGTAAGCCGTTACCGCCACTTTACTCTCTTTCGGACACTGAACCATGTCAAAGAGTTTATCAAAAGGTTCAAGCCAATGAACACTGTCAACTGGTTCCGACGAACCCTCAAATGTAGGCGGCCTCTAACGAGAGATATCGCCAACAATCAGACGCACACCCCCAGTCTGGCCATGAAACGGCACCTGGAATCCCTGCTACGGTGGACCACGAACTATAGAGGCCTACATGGTCTCCCCTATCTGTGTCATCTGAGTCATCTGGGCCATCATGCCCCTCATAAGCAAGAAAGGATTGACGCGTTCACTCTCAGTCTGATCGAATTCTCGAGTATGACGTCCCGAAAGAGAATCGGTCGCTTAGGTAACACCACCAACTGAACTTTGACACATATCGACATCCATACGCACATAAACTTGAGGTTCTAGGCTCAGCCCCGCTCTGCAGCCTTTACCCCCTCTGCCACGTCCTCGGATTCCTCTTTACATACTGAAAGACTAATGTTCGATCATGATCGTAGCTCAAATATGCCTCAACGGCCAATCTAGAATGCTAAGTCAGTAGCCAAACACGAGTATACATACTCAACAGATAATCAATCGCACTAATCATAGCCAATACAGAGCCCACATGCTCCAAAACAAATAATCATGAATCAATTGTACCACAAATGTCACACATATGTCTCAACAAAACATGTATAATCAATGACATAACGAATGTATGAACATAACAGAGAATATAGTCCTTACACAGGTCATACGAAGCTTCGAAGTCTTGCGATACTAATTCTCACAGACAACGACTCGATGAAAGAATGACTCATACAGTCGTCCAACTATCACGACTCACATAACCCGACTGTCCAGGTTGTCATAACCTGACACCCCACTACTACCACGTCGGTAGAGCCACATAACTCACATATCAGGGTATCTCACAACCCCTTTGCTCTGATACCATCTTCTGTAACGCCCCCAAATCCCATTGGGTTATTAAAGTGCCGTGGATCCCACACCAGGAGATCCACCAGGCGAACACGACTAAATTACATCAAACTAACCAACAAGGAAAATCACAGTCCCTACTATGATATTCGACACAATATTCTGATAAGGAATTTCAATGATAACGAAGGGCCTACATGGCCAAAATAAAAATACAACAACATCCACGAGCCATGCTCGGATAATACAAAATAACGACAACTGACAAACTAGAGAATACTCCCAACTGAATGACCAACATGAACCTCGAACAACTCGGGACTAGTATCGCTCGAATGCCTCATCTCCATCGCCATGCCCCTGTGTCTTAACTCCCTCCTCACACATACCTAAAACATGAAAACATGTTCCGCCCCCACGGAGCTAGTCATCCAGATAATGAATATCAAATACATGTGCAACATGATATGCATCCAAAGGCAAAACAAACGGTACAACAATGATAATACGAGATGACTACAAATCAAGGTAAGAACTGAGCATTCGTGAAACACTACGCTCATGGAATACGATCAATACTTGCTCAATAGGTCAGAACACAAGTGCCCAACGGCAAATCATCAATATAGAACACAACAACGAAAGACGAACGGTGTCCTCTGACAATCACAAGCACTCGAACAACCTTGAATGAAATACAATTCATTCAATAATGCCATATCAATCGAAAACAACACAATAGATAACTTTGATTCAATCACGAATCTATCAAACCACACAAATAAATATCATAGTCTTCAACTATGAATTCTAACATCCTCCAATCACCTCAATGATCAATAACATGATCACAATGTTCTTAACACATGTGAAAAATAATTTCAACAAGGATTATCAAGAACAACATCAAATTAATCATCCCCATTATGATGATATCATCATATATCATCACAATCACCCCAAGAACATCATCAACACTACCAACATGATGTCTACATAATAATAACCACCAATTCATCAAGAATTTCAGATTAATTAACATGATTAACTTAACCATTTCAAGATTATGATTATCATCTCCTAATTCATCATAACCTCTTACTAAAATAGTTATAATCTCTCATGAATACAACTAACAACAATAATCATCTCAAGGCTATGTTAATCATCTAGCAATATTAACATAACTCTTCATAAACATGTTTATAATCTCCAAGTATTCTTAAACGTCAAGAACACAATCAACCTCCAGCCATAATCACCATGTTCTTCATCATAAGTTCATAAAAATATGAAGAATCATATTATCCTCCCACAATCAACAACAACACGAGGTAATCATCAAAGACATCATCATAATCTCGAGGTAAACACAAGATTAACCAACATACCTCTTGAAAGTGAAGAACAACCTCAAACCTTCAATAATCCACTCTAATCTTCAAGCTCATAAGCTCCAATACAAGTTATGAAGCTCCATATCAAGTTGGAAGGGGCTGGAATACACTAAGGGATGCAGAGGGATGATTTCTAGGGAGAGAAATCGGAAATGGATCGTGAGAAATGAAAGACGAAGCATGTCTTTATAATATGCACATCGCATTTACGGCCGCTAACCTCCAACACTAACATATGTTATAGCCCTTATGTACGTTATCAGCACTACGTAGCGTACGCTACGTCCCCCCAGAAGTTACTGCCTCAAAATGAACCATGCATTACATACGCTATATCATAATCATTACGTGCGTAATGCTCGTTGACTTGGATGCCTCGAAAGGCCAAACATCCGGATCAAGCATGGCCCTTGATGAACAAATTAAAAACTCGCAAGTGTACGAATCGCTTTTGTAGGAAGCGGCAAGTAACTCCGAGGTCGATCTCTCGAGGAGTTGGAAATGGTTTGAAATTCAATAATGTTCGACAAATAGTCGAATTAACAAATGTAAAGTAAAGTAAAATACACCAATGATTTGATAGGATTACAATCACAAATGCAGAAAATTAGAATAAACGAAACGTTAACAACACCGAATTAAAGGTTGGATAATTAAGAGATTACAATTATGAGAATAATATGGGAGTTTAGAATCACCGACATATACGTAATCAATTATTAGTTCCGATACTCAAAGAAATAAGGTTTGGAATTATCGATTGCTCACGATTAAAAGAAATCCATTTGATGGCGGTAATTCTAAAAATCACGATTGTTCTTTTTGAAAATGAGAGACACTTCTTTGATGGGGATGAGTCCCTAACTAACAATCAATTAACCGACTACTTTTGATGAGGTAAATCGCTAAAAGATTGCGTAAAAATTTAGAACATTAACAATCGCTTCTATCGGGTCGTTTGATGGCGGACACCGACAAAAACTCTCGTTTTGACAATAATAACAACTATGAAATAGGTTTGATGATCTAAATCAAAAGTTCTTATGCGAAGAATAAATAAAGAGGAACAATACCAAACTCTACCCGGAAAATTAATAGAAACTAACAATCGAAAACATGTGTGTGGATCAATCTAAAAACCCATATGAAAAGATTAGCTACACATTATTATTTCAACAATAATAATGAGAATCGTAAAACAAAACATGGTAGAAACTTCCCTTGTAAAAGTCTAAATCGAATTCCCGATGAAGGTTTGATGATTTTCCTTCAATAACTCACAACAAATGATACAAGGAATTATAATCGCTCACAAATGTATTCTTCCAAATGATGAACATACAAGGAAGATGATGAAAAATCTCTCTTTTCCTCCATTTTTGGTATTTTCTCTCACTAATGTTGTGTTTTTCCACACAACTATCTCACCAAATCAGAATATCTTGTCTTAAGGTCTCCAAAACCTTTTTATAAAGCCAAAAGACCAAGAAAAATGCTCCAAATCGTGTAAAAATGTCAAAAAAAGGTCATGCACCGAAAAGTGACACGGCCAGTATCAGGGGACACGGATCGTGTCGAACTGTCCTGGAAAACGCAAAAGTTCACTGGACGCATGACCCAGCTGTGTCCTGTGACACGACCCGTTTTGTACTACTCTGGAAATGAAAATCTCACTGGACGAGTGACCCGGCCGTGTCTTGTGACACGGCCCGTGTCGAACTGCTCCAGAAAGTGAAATTCTTACTACCTTGATGACCCGACCGTGTCCTGTGACACGGTCGAGTTGCCTGACGCGGCCCGGGTCGTTTCTTCTTGGTTTGACTCCAATTTTTGGTCTTCTTCGGCTTGATCTTTCGTTTTTTGCATCAATAACCTCGCAATTTAGCGTATGATATACCATTTCGAAGCTAATTTTACGAGGAATCTATATCAATAGAGAACACATCCAAATTCAGAGTGATGATTCTGGAATTTAGAAAATACGACCGTTGTTGCTTCGTTTTTCATAGCCCGAGCTATATTTTTGCTCCCGACTTGCTATTGATCATCATAAAATCCAATATTGGCAATAAAAACACATATTTCACCACAATATTCGCTCGACTACCTATAAATAAAAAACACAACATACCAAGCATAAAAGAGAACAAAAGAACTAAAAAGCAAACAAAAACACGACTCAATAAAATAGAATGAGTCGATCAAGAATCGACTCATCAAATCCCCCCAAACTTAAACTTTGATCTTCCCGAGCAACGCACATTAAAATAACCACTCTCAAGGGGAACTCATCTCTCAAAATACCTCAAAGGACCACTTCGAAAATTTCATCAATACGCTTCAAGTAAAATAAGTTGAGTTCTTTAAAGTTTTCAAATCTCCGGGATGCTTCCTTAACATCATAGTCAATAGTTGGCAAATATAAACCTCACCGGTCAAATGTATTCACTCACTCTCAAAGTGATATAGGGATAAGTATATGCTCGGAACTCATTCAATGATATAAGGAACCCATAGGCTTGCCAACGTCTACATCTCTACCACTGTTTTGTGTATGTAAAATTGTGAATCAAAAAGGACTATACTCAGCTGTAATGTAGGCTTGGGTCGGGGTGGGATAAATATGGCTAAAGTGACTTGACTTGAGCAATTTAGATCTGAATCACCATAATTACTTAGAAGCTCAAGATTTTTGAAGTTTGCTTCTTTCAACCCCTTTACTATGTAACACTTGCAACAAGCGCTTTTGAAAGTGAGAAACGTAGCCTTATGTTGTCCTTATTGCTCCGATTTTTTTTGGCATTTGGGTTGTTTTATTATCTATTTTACGCGAATGTAAACTATGGGTCACATGAATACACCCGGTTACTAGGATAAAAACATACACAAACTGCTTCCAAGCATACTCATATCTAAGGTAACTGTTTTACACAAATTTAAACATGGGTCACATGAATACACCCGGTTACTAAGTTCCCAAAAATAGTGGAGTAATTGTTTTCTCCATTTAAACACTACCAACAATATATATATCACCCAATGTGACCACATTATTTGTATCCTCGTCAAAAAAAAAAATTCTAATCGTTCAAGTATGGGTCAAAGGATTATAGCAATGGAAAGCTCAATATGTGGTTTGACAATGAAATAGACAATGAGCTCAATTGGGTTTAATTAAAGAATAATCAAGTGTTGGAAAAATCGAAGAGTTAAGATCAAAGACGCCTAAAATCATTTTCACTCAATTGCACACACACTAGTAGTTTCAAATAAGATACCAAGACAAGTTCTAGAGTTTTAAATCACAAATGAAACACTCGACAATGAAACTTGCATATTTGAAAATGCACGAAGGCTCAAAACCTCACAAGTAGATTTGTTCATACCTCCAAGATATTAAACTATTTTTTCAATTTCACACCCGTTTCGATTATCAACAATTTTTCCTCTTCAAATTATCCTCGATTTGTATATCAAAATAATGAAATAAATCCCGAGGCATCCAAGAAAAGAGTTCAATCTTCCAAGTATTAAAAAAATGCAAGATACTCAAAACACACCAAAAAAGAAAAAACGAGCAAAAATAACCAAACAAGCAAAATAATATCCAAAAACAAACAAAACAAAGGTAACAATGTATTTCTTGACCCAACCCTCCCAAACCTGAATTAAAGAATATACGCACGAAGGGGGTATAGTATTTAAATAAAAGAATTTCATTGGTCAAGAAATACTTACGATTGATTCTACTGGTGGGGCGGAGGGAAGTGGCCTTACTGGACATGCCACTCGTGCATTTGTTTCAAAAGAGACAACATCTCATCCTGCTTCTGTCTAATCTCAGCCTGTCTCTGTCTAGTCTCCTCTCGGAAAGCTACAAACTCCTCCCTTAGTGATGGACGTGATGGGGCATGTCTAGTTTCGGCCTGTCTCGACCTCTCAGGCCGATCTCTAGGGCTTTCTTCTCCTTCTTCGTCATCTTCTTCTTCTTCTTCATCTGGGCCTCTTTCATATGTCTCTTCCTCTTCCATTCTCTCAGCTCTATCTTCATCCATCGTGCGCCAAGGTCGAACATTTCGGTCAAGAGGGCTGTGACCCGGGGGGCCAATCCAACTTCCATCCGTGCACGTCTGTGCGCTTTCATAGCCATCTGCAAATTTCCTATGTCCCGAATACTATTTATGGTCGTCAGCGGCGTATTCTAGAGAAGGAAATGGTCATTGTCGTTCTGGAGGAATAATGTGCACGATTCGTAATCCAGGATATTTATAACTTTCAGCAGAGAGAGAGAGAGAGAGAGAGAGAGAGAGAGATCAGCTTGTTTCCTGGTATGGGAGTCATCTGATCTAAGGAAATCTCAAAATGAAGTGCGATAGGGGTAATCAAACCCCCTATCCAAATCTCCCCTTTCGGCTTCCTCGCAACATCCTCAAAATGTTTGGCTATGATTGCGGTCATGCATTCATCATCGGGCCATCGAGTAGGAAGCATTTTTTTCTGGCCTAGTATCTCCCACCTAGCATGTCGCGTTTCGGGGAAATCAATTCCGTACAATTCGGGGGTTTCTACAGCCCCTCGGATCGGTACTCGTGCTGATTGCTCTTGTTCTACCACGTCCCTACCCCTTCCCCGTTGAGAGTTTCCACGTCCACGTCCTCTAGCCATTTTCTGCAAAAATTTTCAATTTATTATTTGTTCAAGAATTAATAACGCATTCCTCCCCCAAACTTATAACAAACTACGAAATAACCCCAATATAACCATTTATCGATCAAAACAACTCCCCAAGTAAAATTTATCATCCGAATCCTCTAGAATTTATTATTTTCATCATGTAAAACACCCCTTAACGACAAGAATTAAATCAAGTAATTTAATCATCAAATATTAAGAACAATCAAAAATCCCCAAATTATCATCTTCAATTTAATTCATGAACCCGAGATAATCGAAAACTTTAATTCAAACATCATAGCATGTTCATAAACAAAAAGAATCATCAAAACGTGAAAACCATACTTTGGATTCGGAGAATTTGAAGAGAGAAAAAAATTAAAGATGAAGCGCCCGATTCATCCGGTTCGGATGTTTGGAGTAATGAAATTGGTTGAATAATGATGATATTGCAATTGATTCTTGTTTCTTTCCTTTATTTTGTACAAATTCCCTTTGAAAATGAAAAAAAATGGAGAAATCGGTGCTTAGGGTTCTCGAGGGGGAATTTTTTTTTGGGGAAGATGAAAAATGAAGGAACACGGATGGTGTCCCTTATATACCCCCGACTAACAGGGCCCGTGTCACAGAACACGGCCCGTGTCACAGAACACGACCCGTGTCGTACCTGTTCGGAAATTGAAAAAATAAATTCTGCCATGGCAACCCGGCCGTGTCCTATGACACGGCCCATGTCCAACTCCTCCAGAATTGCAAAAACTCACTGTTTTGATGACCCGGCCGTGTCCTGTGACACGGCCCTTGTCCAACCTGCCCAGAATGTCAATTTTTGATAACGCTCTTGTTTCTCTACATTTTAACACTTAAAGTCGAACCGGCCAGTCTCCAACCAAGAAAAAATGAATAAGGAAAATAAATTCGAAAAACAAAAAGATGAAAATCTAACTAAACCATTGGGTTGCCTCCCAAGTAGCGCTTTTTTATAGTCATTAGCTCGACTTCTTCATGTCTTACTCAATTTTCGACATCATGCACCTCTATGCATTCAAACACATTGATTTTTTCACTTCGGCCAAAGTATGGCTTCACTCTATGTCCGTTCACCTTAAAATGCTCATTTTTCCATGGATCAAGGAGGTCTACCGCTCCGTGTGGCCATACTTGAACAACTTTGAAAGGTCCACCCCATCGCGACACTAATTTTCCCAGCATGAGCTTAAGACGAGAGTTATGTAGTAGAACATCCATCCCAAGCTCGAGAGATTTGCGAATGATACGCTTGTCGTGATACTGTTTCGTCCGTTCCTTGTTAAGCTTAGCATTTTCGTATGCCTCATATCGCATCTCTTCCAACTCATTCAAATGTATAAGTCGTTCTTCCCCCGCTTTTTCTTGATCTAAATTTAGCGCTTTGATAGCCCAATACGCCTTATGTTCTAACTCAACACGTAGGTGGCATGCCTTACCAAAAACAAGGCGATACGGGCTCATTCCAATCGGAGTTTTGTAAGTCGTGCGATATGCCCATAAGGCGTCGTTCAACTTCAATGCCCAATCTTTCCTTGTCGGCTTCACTGTCTTCTCAAGTATTGCCTTTATCTGTCGATTACTCACTTCAACTTTCCTGGAGGTTTGTGGATGGTAAGCCGTCGCGACCTTATGCATCACGCTCTACTTCTTGAGTAACCCTGCAAGTTTTCTGTTGCAAAAGTGTGTGCCTCTATCGCTAATCACAGCTCTAGGCGTCCCAAATCTGCAAAAAATCACATCCTTAAAGAAATTGCAAACCACATTAGCATCGTTAGTCCGGGTTGGAATTGCTTCCAGCCACTTAGAAATGTAATCCACAACAACTAACATATATTCACATCCAAGGGAAGGTGGAAAAGGACCCATAAAATCGAGTCCCCAAACATCGAAAAGTTCCACTACAAGATTGTTCGTCAACGGCATCTCATTTATTTTGCTTATGTTCCCCGTTCGTTGACAACAATCACAACTCTTGCAATAGGAATAAACGTCCTTAAATAATGTCGGCCAATAGAATCCAAATTGAAGAACTTTGTGTGTCGTTTTCTTCACGCTAAAATGTCCCCCATAGTGCAAGTCATGACAAAATGACAAGATGCTCTCGTACTCTTCTTCCGGGATACAACGCCGGAATACTTGATCAGGCCCCAACTTGAATAAGTAGGGGTCGTCCCAAAAGTAATGCCTGCACATAGAAATAAACCTCTTCTTCCCTTGAAAGGTCAACTCGGGCTGCAAAACACCACTAACAATATAATTAACAATATCGGCATACCAAGGTGTCTTAGTCACATCGAACAATTGTTCGTCAGGAAAAGTCTCAACAATTGGCAAGGAGCTATCGGGCTTAAAATTATCTCCTTCGATTAATCTAGATAGATGGTTGGCAACCACATTTTCAGAACCCTTTTTATCCTTAAACTCTAAGTCAAATTCTTGCAACAAAAGAACCCACCGAATCAATCTTGGCTTGGCATCAGATTTTTTTAACAAATATTTCAATGCGACGTGGTCAGTATGCACAATTACTTTCGGACCAACCAAATAGGATCAAAACTTGTCTAAAGAAAACACAACAGCTAAAAACTCTTTTTCGGTGGTGGTATAATTGGCCTGGGCTTCATCGAGTGTTTTGCTAGCATAGTAAATTACGTGGAAAAATTTATTCACTCTCTGCCCCAAAACAGCACCAATAGCAAAATCGGATGCGTCGCACATAATTTCAAATGGTAAAGACCAATCGGGAGCAACAACAATAGGCGCGGAAGTTAACTTTTCATTCAAAGCATTAAAACAACCAAGCATTCCTCGGTAAAATCTAATTTAGCATCCTTACACAAAAGATTACTTAATTGGCGGGCATTTTTGAAAAATATTTACTGAAACGCCTATAAAACCCGGCATGCCCTAAAGCTTCGAACTTCTTTCACACCCGAAGGCGGAGGTAATTTAACAATTAAATCAACTTTAGCCTTATCACCCTCCATTTCCTTATTAGAAACCACATGACCTAAAACAAGCCCTTGTTTAACCACGAAATGACTCTTTTCCCAACTCAGTGTAAGATTACACTCAATACATCATTCGAGCACAACAGTCAAATTATGTAAACAATCATCAAAAGTAGTTCCAAACACAGAAAAATCGTCCATGAATACTTCAATGGACTTTTACAACAAGTCAAAGAATATAGAAAGCATGCACCTTTGGAAAGTAGTGGGAGCATTGCAAAGACCAAACGGCATCCTCCTAAAGGAAAAACTGCCAAAAGGGCAAGTGAAAGTGGTCTTTTCTTGATCCTCCGGAGCAATATGAATCTAATAGAAACCCAAAAGACCATCTAGAAAACAGTAATAATCATGCCCAGCTAAACATTCCAACATTTGATCAATAAGGGAGGGGAAAATGATCTTTTTTCGTTACGGCATTTAATTTCCGATAATCATGCACATTCTCCAACCGATCACTGTTCTGGTGGGCACTAACTCATTTTTATCATTACGAACCACTATTATTCCAGATTTATTAGGCACTACATGCACAGGACTAACCCACTTATTGTCGAATATCGGGTAGATGACTCCGACATCTAGCAACTTCAAAACTTCATTTTTAACTACATCTTGCATGTTCGGATTCAAACTCCTTTGAGCTTGCCTAACAGGTTTAACATTATCCTCAAGAATTATTTTATGCATGCACCTAACAGGACTTATCCCCTTGATATCAAAAATACTCCACCCAATCGCTTCCTTTAATTTAGTCATAACTTCTACTAATTTGTTTTCTTGCAAAGGAGTTAATTCGGAAGAGACAATTACAGGGTAAGTGTCGCTTTTGCCTAAGAAAATATATTTAAGATGTGCCGGAAGTTCTTTCAATTCAAGTTGGGGCGGGGTGATTTCAACGGGCTCCTTAATTTAATTCCAAAGGCATATTAAGATCATCAACTTCATCAATGGGTCCGGAATTATCTAACAATGCAACATACTCTTCAATTTCTAAATTATTCAGCCCCATATCATGATCAACGGTTAGAGCATCATGCAATGTATCCCCTACATTGTCATGCAAATATGTATCATCAACCAAAGAATCAATGCAATCAATAAAATTACAATCATGGGCAGCATAAATATGAGAAAGGATAGGAGATGAACCGAACACGTCGATTTCCACAGTTTCGCCCAAGACGGTCATGGTGACCTTTCCTTCATCAACATCGATTATTATTTTTGTTGTACGCATGAATGGCTGTCCTAGAAGTGTTGTCCCTTCATTTTCGCTTATTGCAAAATTGCTCATCTCCAAGATAACAAAATCGGCCGGAATCACCAACTTGTCCACTTGCACTAATAGGTCTTCAATGACTCACTTGGGGTATTTTACCGACCTATCCGCCATTTGAAGAGTCATTCTTGTTGGTTTGATTCCCCCGAGTCCAAGCCTCAAATAAGTCGAGTATGGCATGAGATTCACACTTGCTCCCAAATCGAGCATCCCACGAGCAACTTTCTTATCTCCCATAGTGATGTCGATCATAAAACTTACGGATCGCCTCTTTTTTGACTCCTTGCTTCTACCTCATAGAGCACCACTTTCTCATTCCCAAAATATCGTCTCTTGTTGGAGGTCAATTCTTTGAAAATTTTTGTATAAGCGGGAGTGTTCTTCACAACATCCAAGAGAGGTAAGTTGACATGAACCTTCGAAAGCATGTCGTAGATTTCGGAAAATTGCTCATCTTGCTTTGCTTTTCTAAGTCGGCTCGGAAAAGGGACTTGTGGCTTATATGGTTGAGCAGATTTGTGAAGCTTGGAAGTCGAAGTTGCTTCATCTACTCTCTTTTCTTGATTTCCCGATTCATCTTCTTTCTCGCTGCCCCTCTCTTTTGCTTCCAGAATTGTCTCTTTATTTATCACTTTACCACTTCAGATGGTGGTAATAGCTTGAGCTTGATCGGGTTGACTTGGTAGTTTACCCCTTTCTTGTCTACGTGCCTCGGTAGCAAGTTATCCAATTTGAATTTCCATTTTCTTCACTGAAGCTTCTAAATATTCGAACCTTTTATTGCTTTCCTTAATGAATGCCGCAATACTCTCCTCGAGAGAGTTCCTTTTTTGTGGAGGTGGTTCACTTTGTGTTGTTTGTTAGGCTCGGTTTCCTCCGTTGTATTGAACTTGAACGCTTGTGTCGTACGGCATCGGGTTGTTGTTTCTCAAATTCGGATGGTTTCTTAGCCCAGGATGATAAATATTCGGGAGAGGTGCATTTCTTGCATTTACGTCATAATTATTTCTCCTCTCCTCCCATTCGGGTCTTCCCGTGCTTCGTCCCATAGCCCAATTCACTTGTTCGGTTTGTTCTTCTGGAAAAGTATGTGGGCAAGAATTAGCGTCATGTCCGGGTGCTCCGCAAACCTCGCAAACTCGTGAGCTCAAAGATTTATTTTGAGTCTTGAGTTGTCTTAGTTCCTTCGTTAACTCATCAATTTTAGATTGCATATCGTCCTTCTCGCTTACTTGGTTCACAGCCCCCCTACGAACACGTACACTTTTTTGTTGTGAATTAGCTCCCAACGTTTCATACACATCATAAGCTTGTCTCTCCGTTAACCCCCAAAACGAACCACCGGCTGCGTTATCCACCGCACCTTGGCAATATTGACTCAACCCATCATAGAAGAATTGATTAAGTAGTTGAAGCGGATAGTGATGTGTGGGCATTGAATAAGGACCATCTTGAATCGGTCCCATGCTTCGTGAAATGCCTCTCCTTCTTGTTGTCTAAATGTTGAGATTTGAGTTCTCAATTGTGTAGTTTTCGAACGAGAGAAATACTTGGTAATGAATTTGTCGTAAACTTTATACCACATTCTTAGTGAGCCCGGTGCCAAAGTCATCAACTATGGTTTCGCCCCATCCTTGAGTGTATAAGGGAAGCACTTCATTCTTAGTTGATCCTCGCTCAACCCATTTAATGGGAAGTTGTCAATCGCCACATAGAAGTCTCGGATGAACGACAATGGGTCCTCACGTTCTAATCCGTGAAATGAGGGCAATTGCTCGATGTGAAATCCGCTGATGTGGTAGTTCCTTGATGCCGGTGCTAATTGGATGCATGAGATGGCGGTGTTAACCACGGGCTTTGCATAGTCCCGCATTAGATGTTCAACCGAAGGTTGTTGCGGCATATTGTAGTTTGCTTCCATCCCATATTGAGGCCGGGGATAATAGTTCGCTCCATATTGCACTCCAACGTGTGGTTGTCTCGGATAAAAGTATCTCCCTTGTTGAGCTTCGGGTATCCCTTGATTGCGCCCAACATTCTCATATCTCGGAAACCTCAATTGACGAATGTTTTCATCATCTAAATTTTGTGCAACATTCTCATGCCTCGGTTGACGAGGGTTTTCTTCTTGGAGCAAAAGTCGCTCTTCAAGATCCAGATTCTCCTCGTCGTTTGCCATTGATGATGTGGCTATTGTTTTTGGTCCTCTAATTCTTTGAACTTCGTCTATGGGTGGAAGAATTGGGTTTCCCAACGATCTCCTAACAAGCATAAACAAAAGAAGTTAGAGCAAATTTTTTAGACTTTATCGAAAATAATAAAATGGAAAAATGATCAAGAAAAACAATTCAACTATTATTAAAACAAGATCAAAAATTAAACGCCAACTCCCCGGCAACGGCACCAAAAACTTGATGAACAAATTAAAAACTCGCAAGTGTACGAATCGCTTTTGTAGGAAGTGTCAAGTAACTCCGAGGTCGATCTCTCGAGGAGTTAGAAACGGTTTGAAATTCAATAATGTTTGGCAAATAGTCGAATTAACAAAAGTAAAGTAAAGTAAAATAGACCAATAATTTGATAGGATTACAATCACAAACGCAGAAAATTAGAATAAAGGAAACGTTAACAACACCGAATTAAAGGTTGGATAATTAAGAGATTACAATTCTGAGAATGATATGGGAGTTTAGAATCATCGACACACACATAATCAATTATTAGTTCCGATACTCAAAGAAATAAGGTTTGAAATTATTGATTGCTCACGATTAAAAGAAATCCGTTTGATGGCAGTAATTCTAAAAATTACGATTGTTCTTTTCGAAAATAAGAGACACTCATTTGATGGGGATGAGTCCCTAACTAACAATCAATTAACCGACTACTTTTGATGAGGTAAATTGCTAAAAGATCGCGTAAAAATTTAGAATATTAACAATCGCTTCTATCGGGTCGTTTGATGGCGGACACCAACAAAAACCCTCGTTTTGACAATAATAACAACTATGATATAGGTTTGATGATCTAAATCAAAAGTTCTTATGCGAAGAACAAATAAAGAGGAACAATCCCAAACTCTACCAAAAAAATCAATAGAAACTAACAATCGACAACATGTGTGTGGATCAATCTAAAAATCCATATGAAAAGATTAGCTACACGTGATTATTTCAACAATAATAATGAAAATCATAAAACAAAACATGGTAAAAACTTCCCTTGTAAAAGTCAAAATCGAATTCCTGATGAAGGTTTGATGATCTTCCTTCGATAACTCACAACAAATGATACAAGGAATTATAATCACTCACAAATGTATTCTTCCAAATGATGAACATACAAGGAAGGTGATGAAAAATCTCTCTTTTCCTCCCTTTTTGGTGTTTTTTTTCTCACTAATCTTGTGTTTTTCCACACAACTATCTCACTAAATCAGAATATCTTGTCTTAAGGTCTCCAAGACCTATTTATAAAGCCAAAAGATCAAGAAAAATGCTCCAAATCGTGTAAAAATGTCAAAGAAAAGGTCATGTACCGAAAAGTGACACGGCCCGTGTCAGGGGAGACGGACCGTGTCGAACTATCCTGGAAAATGCAAAAGTTCACTGGACGCGTGACCCGGCCGTGTCCTATGACACGACCCGTGTTGTACTGCTCTGGAAATGAAAATCTCACTGGACGAGTAACCCGGCCGTGTCCTGTGACACGACCCGTGTGGAACTGCTCCAGAAAGTGAAATTCTTAGTGCCTTGATGACCCGGCCGTGTCCTGTGACACGGTTGAGTTGCCTAACGCGGCCCGGGTCGTTTCTTCTTGGTTTGACTCCAATTTTTGGTCTTCTTCGGCTTGATCTTTCGTTTTTTGCATCAATACACCTCGGAATTTAGCGTATGATATACCGCTTCGAAGCTAATTTCACGAGGAATCTATATTAATAGAGAACACATCCAAATTCAGAGTGATGGTTCTGGAATTTAGAAAATACGACCGATGTTACTTCGTGTTTCATCGCCCAAGCTATGTATTTGCTCCCGACTTGCTATTGATCATCATAAAATCCAATATTGGCAGTAAAGCACATATTTCACCACAATATTTGCTCGGCTACCTATAAATAACAACATACCAAGCATATAAGAGAACAAAAGCACTAAAAAGCAAACAAAAACACGACTTAATAGAATAGAATGAGTCGATCAAGAATCGACTCATCAGCCCTACACGCCGAAAATTAGATGCGATCTGATACATTTCATTACGTACGTAACCTTCTCGGTTTAACATACGTAAGGCTCCACACGTAGCGTACGTAATGCTGTACATATAGCATACGCTATGATTAGTATACTTAGCCAAAATCAAAACTCACCAAGCAAATTCCAATCGGTAAAAACAATACCGACGACAAATATAAATATTTCGATACCGAAATACCCCAATACAATTTACATTGTATCAGTCAAATATAACAAAACTTGTACAATTCCAAGTGAATACGTATAACACAACAGTAAAAACAAAAAAAATATCCCCGGATATTACATATCATAATCAGTGTAGTTTGTAACAACGAACTCATATTCTTTGCAATATATTCCAAATCTCTTTTGGAGATTCCATATTACTTGTGATTAAGCTTCCTTGTTAAAAATCTTGCTAAGAAAATCCAGTGGGATAAAACCTCAGTCAAGAAAAAGAGTACAACATATAATCTTCTTTCACAACACCTTATTTTGAGTGACTATATGCACTATAATATTAATCTCCCCATAAGTCACTTTCAGTAAGTCCATTTGTTATAATTTTATTATAAGGGCATATATTTTAATTTCGGTGGATTTCAATATCCTCATTTCCAATATCCATATTTCATATTCATGGATTTCAACATCCTCTTTTGTTTCATGGATATCCTTATTTCATTCATGGATATCTTCATTTTATTGTTATCTTCATTTAATAGATATCATCATATCATTTATTGATATCCTCTTTCCAATCATTAATATCCTCATTTAATCCATAGCGCTATATTGTGTCGACATATTTCAACATTTATTTCCCATAGCTACATAACTTGTCGAGATATCTCATTGTCAATCGTCCATCGGAATTACACATTATAGTTATGTCTATATACTTCTCAAAAGCATATGCCCCTTTTATCATTTGCATTGATTTATATTCGGGGAATTATTATGTATTTCATCAAAGCAGTTGTAGCTGGTACCAAAGATTAATAATCTACTGCAAGTTTATATTTCAGTTGTGAGGATATAGTGTGATGCATTTCACATATTTCCAACTACCAATACTCTCTCTCATTCGAAGAGATTTATTGAGCACCAAATCTCAGTGTTCATCTTCAGTCATGGAATATTATATATTATGTTCTCGATATTAGCTGTGTAACACCCCAATATATTCAGGAATATTACAGCGCCGTAAATCCTTTACATAAGAATTTACAAGGCTGAAGAAATGAGAGGAGAACAACAGATACCAACATATGAAAGTATCGAGAATAAAATACAACAGTTTTGTGCCAATACCGAGAATACAATATCCAAAGGCAGAACATTAATACATCACCAAATTTAATTATCACAAATGATGATGTACTCGAGTACTTATTAAAAACAACACAAACAACAGATAATTAAACCCGACCGGAACATCACTCTGCACCCTCGTCATCGTGCAGCTCCAGTGGTTGTTTCCCTACTCTCCTTGATCCTGAACATAAACAAATGTCCACCCCCGAAGGGGTTAGCACAACGATGCTAGTACAAGTACGATAATCATAAAATAATGATTAAATCAACAATAATCATGACAAGTTTCTCCAACGAGAAATAATAACAACACAAATCACATCATAACAGTCTCAACATAATCATGGTATTCCAACAATCCAGCGCACACAGCTATAGATTCCCATGATGATCTCGTCGGATCAACGCATGATGGAACTACCTGTCCAACGACCCAGCGCACACAGCTATAGGTTCCTACGATGATTCCCGTCGGATCAACGCATGGTGGACAATTAATCACAACACATGTACACAGTACAATCATAACATAACCAACATAATACGAAAAATTCTAATTAAATTACTTGCCTCGATTCGATGACAAGAATAATACTCCCACGAATATCAAAACGCTCAAAGGTTGCTCCCTTCGATCAATCACGTTACTAAGCTCGAACCTTACAAAAGAAATAATATAGAATTCAGCTCAAGTCGTACGAACATCTAACAATCCAAATTACGGTTGGAAGTTCATAAAATGTAATATGTCTGATTTGCATAATGTACGTTACGTACCTTTGGTAGCGTACGTTAAGCCTACTTGTTAGCGTACGTAAATGACAAGGTCTAGCGTACGCTAACCATATATTGACAGTTCCTCTCTGATCAGTGGACTTGACTCGTTTGATGATATAACGTACGTTACGTACCAAACGTAGCGTACGTTAACTAAGCCCGATAGCGTACGTTAACTACATAGTTTACCGTACGCTAAACATGCATGACAGTTTCTTACTGGGCAGACGACTGTCTCGATTGTGATGAAGCTAACAAAATCCTCAGTTATTAACGTATATCACCTCCATACATATCATGCTCATACAATTATGAATAATCTTACGGATTGTAACATCTTCAAATTCAAGGATACATATATCATCGCAACACCATATTCAATCTCGATTACAACTCTTATGCAAAGTTCGGTTATCTAAGGTTGATGTGCTAGATTCCATTATCATCATTACATTTGGACTTTGTTTCAAAGATGAACTTAACAATTCCAACTCATAAGAAAGGATACCATCTTAAGCCTGTTTAACAAAAGTGATATCAACTCCAATCTACGATCAATATGGCATCGCTATTCAATATGGATAATCAATCTCAGAGCATTACTTTCATCATTTGACGTAATAGGATTCCAACTATGATGTTTCAAAAATGATACCATAAGCATAATCATCCCAACTTCTAAACATCATGTTCGGTTGAATAATTCATCAATGGAACTTAATAGCTTGATAGTATGATTTTCATATCCTTAAGAACATGAATTCAAGGTTGGATATAGTATAACATACCTTAAGATGAAGAAAACACCGAGACAATAGGTAGAATCCGACTCCAGTTGCTTGTGTGCCAAATCAAGATGTTTCTCTACTTCAATGATCAATCACAAGTGACATCCAATCTTCCATGATCAAGTAGAGGTGGTCTATATGAGTTTAAGGAGGCTGGGGAACGAAGTATGCTGAAGGCTAGATGAAATAAACGAGCTGAAATGAAATGGGGTGATGTCTTATTTATAATTTTCTGACCTTAACGTACGTTAGCCTCCACATATAACGTACATTAGCTAATTAGTGTACGCTACACTGACATCCTTAGTGTACGCTATCTTCACTGATAGATAACTGTCCTCATTCTGAAACTTCATTACGTACGCTACACTTACCATGTTACGTACGTAACCAATATTATTAGCGTACGCTACCTTCTATCCTTAGCGTACGTTAATACCTGTTGACTTAAAAAGGTGTCCTCCGGACCCATGTCCGGCTGGCGCATGTGCTAGCCTCCCAGCTCAATTATTGTTTGGTTAATGCACGCTATGCTACGTTCGTAGTGTACGCTAACTCAGACTGATAACGTACGTTAGGCTTCCTAGTTAACGTACGTTATCACGTATTTGCATGGGAAAATCTACATGTTGCCATACTCATGTACAAGGATACAGATACGAGAAATATCATACTTCGATTATTGATGTCACAATTCCGAATAATACACGATTCAAATACAGATGAAATATTCAATAACTAATCCGGATATTACATACTCTCCTACTAAAAAGGAGTATTGTACCGAAACTCAAGACGAAAATAACTCTGGATATCTAGACCTCATGCTTTCTTCCGTCTCCCAAGTGGCTTCTTCCACTCCGTGGCGCGACCACTGAACCTTGACCAATGCGATCGATTTGTTTCTCAATTTCTTAACTCAACTCTCGAGTATCCTGATCGGTCTCTTTTCAAACGTGCCATCCTGAGTGACTTCGATCTCGCCGAAATCGATGACATGACTAGGGTCTGGTATATATCTCCGTAACTGGGATACGTGGAACACATTATGAACATGGCTCAATGATGGCGGTAATGCCAATCTGTAAGCTAACTCTCCAACTCTCTCAAGAATCTCGAACGGTCCGATATATCTCGGGCTCAACTTTCCTTTCTTACCAAGACGAAAGATTCCCCGAGTAGGAGAAACCTTTAAAAGTACGTGATCTCCAGTACTGAACTCTAATGGGCGATGGCGCACGTCTGCGTAAGATTTCTGTCAACTCTGAGCGGTCAACAGTCTTTCGCGAATCAAGGCTATCTTCTCTTGTGTCTGCATGATCAATTCCGTTTCCATCCCGATCAAGTCTGATGAATTGTCCCAACATAGGGGCGATCTGCATCTCCTCCCGTATAATGCCTCAAATGGTGCCATCTTAATATAAGTATGCCAACTATTGTTGTAGGTGAATTCAATCAACAGTAGATGAACTTCCCAATCAGTTGACCAATCTAAGGCACAAGACCTCAGCATGTTTTCCACCGTTTGAATAGTCCTCTTAGATTGTCCGTCTGTCTGTGGGTGATAGGCTGTGCTGAAGCTCAATTCAGTTCCCAAGGCCTTATGAACTACTATCTAAAAATGAGACACAAAACGACCGTCTCGGTCAGAGATAATGGTCTTTGGCGTACTATGCAATCGAACTATCTCTGTAATAAACACTCGTGCCAACTTTTCTGGTCCCCACGTGTCTTTAATGCCTAGGAAATGAGGTGATTTGGTTAAACGGTCAACTATCACCCAAATCATGTTCATTCCTGTCTTGGTTCTTGGCATAGTTGTGATGAAGTCCATCGATATGTCCTCCCACTTCCATTCAGGAATCGGGAGCGGCTTCAGCATTCCGGCAGGTAGTTGATGCTCGATCTTAACCTACTGACAAGTCAAACATTTTGAGACATAATCCGCTACATCTTTCTTCATGTTGCCCCACCAGAATTTCTGTTTCAGGTACTTATACATTTTACTGGTGCCCGGGTGGATAGAATAGGGCGTGCTGTGAGCTTCCTTCATAATTGTCTGCTTCAGAACATCAACATCGAGGATGCAAAGTCGGTTCTGAAATCTCAAAACTCCGTCATCATGAATTACGAATCCTGGGGCCTTTCCCTTGATCACTTCATCACGTAACCGAATCATCATATAATCATATACTTGCTTAGATTTGATTTCTTTGATTAATGATGAAGTTAATTCCATCACACACAGTTGTCCTTGGACTCTTTGCATCCATACTTCAATTCCTTCGCAAATCATTTCTCGTTGAATGCTGGGCTGGGAGGTCAGAGTCTACAACATCTGAATAGAAACCGGCTTGCGGCTAAGTGCATCGGCCACTACATTTTCTTTGCCTGGATGATAGAGAATTTCCAGGTCGTAGTCCTTAATTAGTTCTAGCCATCTCCTTTGCCGCATGTTCAACTCTTTCTGACTGAAGATGTATTTGAGACTCTTGTGATCCGTAAAGATTTGACAGTGAGTCCCGTACAGGTAATGTCTCCATATTTTCAAAGCAAAAACTACTGCTGCCAGCTCCAAATCATGTGTTGGGTAGTTTACTTCATAAGGTTTCAACTGTCGTGATGCATAGATGATCACCTTCTCGTTCTGCATCAATACACATCCGAGTCCTTGGTTCGAAGCATCACTGTAAACTATGAATCCTCCAGTTGCCTGTGGGAGTGCTAAAATCGATGCCGTCGTCAATATCTTCTTCAATTCATCAAAGCTATTCTGGCACATCTCATTCCACTCAAACTTTCGAGTTTTCTGCAGTAGTCGAGTAAGTGGGTGGGTAATTTTGGAAAACCCTTCCACGAATCGACGATAATATCCAGCAAGTCCTAAGAAACTCCGGACTTCTTTCACGTTCTTAGGAGGCTTCCAATCCATAACTGCTTCGATTTTCTGGGGGTCTACTCGGTCTCCTTCTGCTGATACCACATGACCGAGGAACATTACTTCCTTTAGCGAGAATTCACTCTTAGAAAGTTTGGCGTACAATTGCTCACTTGTCAAAAGTTCTAGAACAATTCGCAAATGTTGCGCATGCTCTTCCGGGCTCTTAGAATAAACCAGAATGTCATCAATGAACACTACCACAAACTTGTCCAAATATTCTATGAATACTCGATTCATCAATTGCATAAACACAGCAGGTGCGTTAGTGAGACCAAATGGCATCACTACAAACTCATAGTGTCAGTAGCGAGTTCTGAACGCTGATTTAGGAACATCGGATTCCTTAATCCTCAACTGATGATATACCAACCTCAAATAAATCATCAATTCGTGGCAACGAATACTTGTTCTTGATTGTCATCTTGTTCAACTCTCGATAGTCAATACACAATCGAAACGATCCATCCTTCTTCCGAACGGAAAGGACTGGTGCACCCCAGGGCGAAACACTTGGCTGGATATAGCCTTTGTCCAATAATTCTTCCAGTTGCTTCTTCAATTCATACATCTCAGTAGGTTCCATATGATACGGCGCCTTAGAAATTGGTGTCGCTCCTGGTTATAGCTCAATGGTGAATTCTACATCCCGTCGTGGAGGTAGTCCAGGTAATTCATCAGGAAATACATCCGGAAATTCGTTCACAACAGGAATGGATGAGAGTTCTACTTTTCCATCTTCTTTCTTCATTGCGTAGCACCAATATCCGGTACAGCCTTGTTTCAACAATTTGATAGCTTTCATCGCTTTGATCATTTTTCCTGAGCTTCCTGGTTTCCATCCTTCAAACAGTATTTCGGAACCATCATCAGCTATCACTGAGATATTTCTCTGTCGGTAGTTTACAATAGCTCCATAACGATTAAGCCAATCATCTCCGAGTATCAGGTCATCTCTTTGCATTTCTATCACAATCAGATTTGAGGGCCACTCTCTGCCTCCAAATGATACACGGAAATCTCTAATTTCTAAGTTTCCCATAATTCTCTCTCCACTAGGTAAACCCACAAAATAAGGGTCACAATCATGAAAACCAGAAATACTCAAACGATTTATACAAGACAAGGATATAAATGAATGCGTAGCTCCTGTATCGAATAAAACGCTAACTGGCTGTGAAAGGATCTGAACAGTACCTGATGCTACAGCAGCATCCTGATCGTCTGCCCTCCTCATTTCGTATAGACGTGGGGGAGCGGATCCGACACTCGAGGCTCCTTTGCGGTCGAATTGTCCTCTGCCTCGACCTCGACCGAAATTTCGGGGCAGCTGAACACTCTGTTGCGTTTGCTGATTACTTGCTTCCTTCTGAGCTGGCTGTGATGTACGAGTTCCATTGAACTTTGTGGCATCCTTGCAAAACATTGCGCAGTGTCCTTACTGTCCGCAATCAAAACATGTGACTAGGGTATGGAGATAATCACGCCAAAGGTGGCCTGGGCGACCACAGTTAAAGCACTTCCTAGTTGTATCCGTCGTGACCGATACTGCCCCGAAATTCCTTCCGCTCTTGGATGGGGTGCGGAGGTTTCTTGAAGGAATGAAAAGAAGAATGGGCCTTGTGGGACCCACTGCTCTTGTGCTCTGTGAAACTACCAGAGACTTTCTGCTTCTTGGATTCTGTAAACTTCTCCATTGCTGCTTCCTTGATTTCATACGCTATTTCTTTATCCTGATATTGACGGAGAGTGGTACATTCAAAACCGGACATGTACCTCTGAATTTCTGGTTTCATTCTCATATCAAAATGGATCATCATTTCTGCATCTGTTCTGACCAGATGTCGAACAAATGCTAGCTGCTGGTTGAACATATTAATTGCCTGAGATACTAGCACATCTGAAGGCTTAGCAGAGAAAAACTCCCGGACTTTAGCTTACTTCACAGTACAGGTGCCGTACTGAGCTTCCATCATCAATTTAAATTCTGTCCAGTCCGCATCATGATCTACAGGTTGGATGGCTTCCCACCACTCGGACGCTTCCCCTATCATAAAGTACTGGGCAATAGAGGTTCTCCGGTCGTCTGGGCAATTAATCCCGGAAAAAATTTTCTCCAGTTCCTTCAACCAATGATCCCAAGTGGGAGTCTCAGAAAAGCCGTCGAATTTAGGTGGTTGTATCTTTGCTACCTCCTGCAGCCATCGGTCTCCTCGATTTCCCATGTCTGGAATACCTTGCTGTCCACCTCCCTGTTGTAGTCCTACTGCCACCTGCATTCAATCCACGACCTGGGCAAACCGAGTCATCTGATTAACCACATGACAAAGGATTTCGGGCACAGCAGGTTCTGGTTCATTTTTAATAGATCTTTGTGGCTCACCTGAGCTGTGGCTGGCCTGATTAGAAGGCGAATCTTCTCTTTTAGCTTTCACTTGTCCGCATCCGCGACCGCGACCACGTCCACGTCCACCTCTCAACATACTATAAGCATAAGTACTCAATATACAGGAAACAATATTGTTCTAATGTTCAAGTATAAAGAAGTATAACATGCAAAGGACGAGATAGAGTTTAGGAACTTACAACCACCGCCCGCACGAAGACGTAGGCAGTACAGCGATGTTATTCATGGCCGGTTACCTCAAAAGACATATATGACCCCTATTTTAACCCAACGACCAAGATATCCATAATCTTAGCTCCGATACTATATTCTGAAACACCTCGATATATTCAGGAATATTACAGCGCCGTAAATCCTTTACATAAGAATTTACAAGGCTGAAGATTGAGAGGACAACAACAGATACCAACATATGAAAGTAACGGGAATAAAATACAACAGTTTTGTGCCAATACCGAGAATACAATATCCAAATGCAGAACATTAATACATCACCAAATTTAATTTTCACAAATGACGATGTACTCGAGTACTTATTAAAAACAACACAAACAACAGACAATTAAACCCGGCTGGAACATCACTCTGCACCCTCGTCATCGTGCAGCTCCAGTGGTTGTTTCCCTGCTCTCCTGGATCCTGAACATAAATAAATGTCTACCCCCGAAGGGGTTATCAAAACGATGCTAATACAAGTACGATACTCATAAAACAATGATTAAATCAACAATAATCATGACAAGTTTCTCTAACGAGAAATAATAACAACACAAATCACATCATAACAGTCTCAACATACTCATGGTATTCCAATGATCCAGCGCACACAGCTATAGATTCCCATGATGATCCCGTTGGATCAACGCATGGTGGAACTGCCTGTCCAACGACCCAGCGCACACAGCTATAGGTTCCCATGATGATTCTCGTCGGATCAACGCATGGTGCATAATTAATCACAACACATGGACACAGTACAATCATAACATAACCGACATAATACGAACAATTCTAATTAAAGTACTTGCCTCGATTCGATGACAAGAATAATACTCCCACGAATATCAAAACGCTCGAAGGTTGCTCCCTTCGATCAATCACATTGCTAAGCTCGAACCTTAACAAAAGAAATAATATAGAATTCATCTCAAGTCGTACGAACATCTAACAATCCAAATTACGGTCGGAAGTTCATAAAATGTAATCTATCTGACTTGCTTAACGTAGGTTACGTACCTTTGGTAGCGTACGTTAAGCCTACTCGTTAGCGTATGTAAATGACAAGGTCTAGCATACGCTAACCATATATTGATAGTTCCTCTATGATCAGTCAACTTGACTCGTCTGATGATATAACGTACGTTATGTACCAAATGTAGCGTACGTTAACTAAGCCCAATAGCGTACGTTAACTATATTGTTTAGCATATGCTAAACGTGCATGACAGTTTCTCACTGGGAAGACGACTGTCTCGATTGTGATGAAGCTAACGAAATCCTCAGTGATTAACGTATGTTACCTCCATACATATCATGCTCATACAATTATGAATAATCTTACGGATTATAACATCTTCAACTTCAAGGATACGTATATCATCACAACACCATATTCAATCTCGATTACAACTCTTATGCGAAGTTCGGTTATCTAAGGTTGATGCGCTAGATTCCATTATCATCATTACATTCGGACTTTGTTTCAAAGATGAACTTAACAATTCCAACTCATAAGAAAGGATACCATCTTAAGTCCGTTTAACAAAAGTGATATCAACTCCAAGTCTACTATCAATATGGCAACGCTATTCAATATGGATAATCAATCTCAGAGCATTACTTTCATCATTTGACGTAATAGGATTCCAACTATGATGTTTCAAAAATGATACCATAAGTATAATCATCCCAACTTCTAAACATGATGTTCGGTTGGATAATTCATCAATGGAACTTAATAGCTTGATAGTATGATCTTTATATCCTTAAGAACACGAATTCAAGGTTGGATATAGTATAACATACCTTAAGATGAAGAAAACACCGAGATAATAGGTAGAATCCGACTCCGGTTGCTTGTTTGCCAAATCAAGATGTTTCTCCACTTCAATGATCAATCATAAGTGACATCCAATCTTCCATGATCAAGTAGAGGTGGTCTATATGAGTTTAAGGAGGCTGGGATAACTCTGGGCACGAAGTATGCTGAAGGTTAGATGAAATAAACGAGCTGAAATGAAATGGGGTGATGTCTTATTTATAATTTTCTGACCTTAACGTACGTTAATCTCCACATATAACATACGTTAGCTAATTAACGTACGCTACACTGACATCCTTAGCATACGCTATCGTCACTGATAGATAACTGTCCTCATTCTGAACTTCATTACGTACGCTACACTTACCATGTTACGTACGTAACCAATATTATTAGCGTACGCTACCTCCTATCCTTAGCGTACGTTAATACCCGTTGACTTAAAAAGGTGTCCAGGTTCATGCGCGGAAATCTTATCCGGACCCATGTCCGGCTGGCGCATGTGCTAGCTGCCCAGCTCAATTATTGGTTGGTTAACGCATGTTATGCTACGTTTGTAGCGTACGCTAACTCAGACTGATAACGTACGTTAGGCTTCCTAGTTAACGTACGTTATCACGTATTTGCATGGGAAAATCTACATGTTGCCATACTCTTGTACAAGGATACAAATACAATAAATATCATATTTCGATTATCGATGTCACAATTCCGAATAATACAGGATTCAAATACAGATGAAATATTCAATAATTAATCTGGATATTACAAGCTGGAGGACTTCGAATAGTACGCCAATTGATAAGCCACTTGTATGCACATATCTTGAATCTTTCTAAGATATATTCAAATTTATTTGGGATATATTACTAGCTTTATATTATCTGTAATATATGCTCAAACCGTGAGCAAATCATGTCGTGAATTTTCGATTACGAGTCATATACACATGTGACTATCTAGTGGATCCATAATATCTAGTAGTTCACATATAGAGGAAGTGGACCCACACTCCCCCTTAATATATTCTAAATTTCTTAGGGATTCATTCCCAATATTGGCTAGTAGCGATATTAATCGAGAACAAATATTTGAAGATGATGTGTCTATATCACCATAAAGATATTTTACCGACATATCACATCATCTTTCGGTGCCATTATTGCACATCATTATCAACATGGAGTCGCCGCTCCCACATGTCATATTATGTTTATTATATAATTGTAGTTCATACGCTTCAGGATAGAACTATTCAAACGTGGAGTCAAATCTTATACGCATAATTCCAATCTATAAATAGATTATCATTGTATTCACAAAATTCACCATACCGAGGGTCTGAATATCATAATAGATTCAATACTTCCGAATCTTCGTAAATATTACCCATCTCTTTCAGTGAATATCATAAAAAGAATTTATCGAGCTCGACTCGAAATATTAAGGGTGCTAATGAGAAATTGCATCCCAGAAGATATTCGATGGTTGATCGAAGCACAAGTTTGATTATCTGGTGAATTTTCAAATTCATTTAACTACATACCAGGTACAGGTATGAGTAGTTTTGCAAAGAAATGGATGGATCCTATAAATGTGCTCGGTGAACATGTGATACACGATGCAAATCTATGGGGTTTGTATCTAAATATCGAGAAGATAAAATAGCATTTATCAAGGATATATTGAGTAAGGAAGATCATGATATCCAATAGATTATTGATACACATCCCAGTGGATACATTCATCATGAACTATTGGCTCTGTGGACACAATTTAAAGATGAACGGGATTGCTATAGTCATGAAAAATTAGTATTAAAAGATCCAATTTGTAAGTCCGTTCTGTCAAAGTTGGTATAAGGTAAATAACAAAATAATATAAGTTGATGTTTTCTTTTTATTTTAATAAATGTTGTTTTTATCATATCTTTTGTTTTCTTATGCAATTTTATCAAAAAGAAAATAGTAAAAATAGTGACTTATCTGTCGCTCCCTTTTTCAATGAAAATAGCGAAGCCATTTGTCTTCTAATAAGAAGTTTGTGCTTTAAATTTGGGATCCACAAATCAGAAAATATATATATCATAAGAGTATTTTGAAAGTTTAGTGTAGAAAGATGGAGTTCCCAGAATCCTCATATGGATCTCATTTAATTAAAACTGTATATATTTTAGGTGGATTCAAACTGATAGGTCATATCCAGTATATGGATATGGCATATCAATTTGTAAAAGAATTAGGAAAGCACAAAACCGATATATTGTATGGTGGGAGAAATCATAGATTTTTGGGTTCTCTTTTAGAGGCTGCACAAAATGGGAGAATAAGAGTAACAAGTGCCTTACACTTTCCCACAGTTAGAACCAGTAGTATAGGAGGTTCAACTGGGTCAATGCTTCAAGCACAGTCTGTGAATGATAATTTGATGTATATGGTGAATAATAATGATGCTTTTATTATTCTTCCTGGCGACTATGACACACTCAATGAGATATTCAATATCACGCCATGGGCTGAGCGGGACTTCCATATCCATACCAAACATATAGGTCTATTAAATATTAATAATTTCTTCAACGATTTGCTTGCCTTTCTGGATCAAGGAGTAGGTCACAAGTTTATCACTCAGCCATCAAGAGATATTCTTGTATGTGGTGATACAGTTGCGGATCTACTTATAAAGTTTCTAGCATATATTTGTTGGGATTCGGTGCCTAAAACGAAGGCCCAGCGGAAGCGGTAAAACGAAAATTAATTCGATCCGAATCCCTACGAGGATCGATCGAGCTATGTATATACGAATATATAAACGAAAAGCAAGAGTCGTAAGAAACTAACCCTCGAAGTCCGTTGATTAAATGGTAACCTTCTCTTGAGCTATTCCCCAAGCTCTTGAACGATCCAACGCCGAAAGCACCGCGTCTCTACTTGCCACGCGCCGGAGAAACGAACGGAATGACAACACCTTGCTATCCTCCGAGGATACGGCTAGAGCTAGGTGATGAAGCTATATATGTAAAGATTACTACACTCTAAGTGATTTGAGCTATAACCTTTCCAGTGCCGAACCCCTTATCCAATAAGGAGTGGAACGTTTTGCTCTCAAATACATGGACTAGTTTCTATATGTTTATTTACGAGTTAGGAATGCCAGTAACTACCAGTAAATAAAGAAACATTCATTTGCCTTATATAAATGGTTTACATAATTACAAGTACAATGCCCTCACTCAACAACCTCTGAGTGGCATAGTAAATAAAGAAACATTCATTTGCCTTATATAAATGGTTTACATAATTACAAGTACAATGCCCTCACTCAACAACCTCTGAGTGGCATTCGAGGGCATACTCCTAACAATCTCCCACTTGCACTCAATGCCACACACTATGGTATCTAATACCCATGTTCTCCAGATGACGCTCCAAGCTAGTCTGAGATAGTGGCTTGGTCAGTGGATCGGCGACGTTGTCGGCCGAGTCTACTCTATGCAGCACAATGTATCCCTTGCGAACAAATTCTCTTACGAGATGATACTTCCTCTCAATATGTTTGGTGCTGTTGTGAAACCTCGGCTCCTTGGCTCGTGCTACACTCCGTCGTTGTCGCAAGATGTGAACAGCATTTCAAAGACATGGTATCATTTGAAGTTCTTCTAGAAACTTCTTAATCCAGAACCCTTCCTTGGAAGCCTCCGAGGCTGCTTGATACTGAGCCTGACAGGTGGAATCAGCAGTCGCGCTTTGCTTGGCACTACGCCAAGATACTGCTCCTCCATTAAGAGTAAATATGTAGCCAGAAGTGGACATCGAGTCGTCCTTCAGTCCTTAGAAGTCCGAATCAGTGAATCCCACCACATCCAAATCTCCACCGCCATACATAAGAACCATATCTCTCGTTCTTCTCAAGTACTTGAGAACGTTCTTTACAGCAGTCGAATGTTCCCTACTTGGGTTTGCCTGAAACCTACTCACCACGCTTACAGCATGAGCAATGTCAGGTCTTGTACACAACATAGCATACATAAGGCTACCCACGGCCGAAGCATATGGTATATTACTCATTTCCTTGCGTTGTTCCTCACTTTGAGGACACATCTTCAAGGTGAGTTTTATTCCATGTTGCATCGGTAGGAACCCTCTTTTAGAATCATCCATCTTAAATCGCTTTAAGATCTTATCAATATAGAGGGCTTGGGAAAGGCCTATTGTTCTCTTCGCTCTATCCCGGTAGAGTCGAATACCAAGAATATAGGTTGCTTCTCCCAAGTCTTTCATGGAGAAATTACTCGAAAGCCAAGCTTTCACAGAACTGAGCATTCCCACATCATTTCCTATTAGTAGAATGTCATCTACATATAGTACTAAGAATGCGATCTTGCTCCCACTAACTTTCTTATATACACAAGGTTCCTCTTCATTTTGCACGAAGTCAAACTCTTTGACCGCCTCGTCAAAACGAAGGTTCCAACTACGCGACGCTTGCTTCAGTCCATAAATGGAACGCTGAAGCTTGCACACTTTCTGAATATCGACTTCAGACACAAAGCCTTTAGGCTGCTCCATATAGATTTCCTTCTCGAGGAATCCATTAAGGAAAGCCGTCTTTACGTCCATTTGCCATATCTCATAATCGTGGTAGGCAGGTATAGCAAGCATCATGCGAATAGACTTGATCATGGCTACGGGCGAGAAGGTATCGTGGTAATCGATCCCTTCCTTCTGGGTATAACCCTTTGCCACAAGTCTGGCCTTATAGGCGTCAACCTTGCCATCACCATCAGTTTTTCTCTTGTAGATCCACTTATTCCCAATGGGCACTATGCCCTTGGGGCGGTCTACTAGAGTCCAGACCTGATTTACATGCATCGAGTCTATCTCAGCTTCCATAGCTTCACGCCATTTCGCGGAGTCTACATCCACCATCGCTTGGTCATAGGTCGTCGGGTCGGTCTCTTGGCTATCACTTGGAACCTCATGGAGACCCAGCTCCTCCAAGTGCACAAGCCCATACCTATCGTGCAAATGAGACACCCTACTAGACCTACGAGGTGGTTGTACTTGTGTTTGAAAGTTCGGTTCCAGTTTCTTGCACAGTGTCTCTCGAGGTGTTTCATTGTATTCTTCTAAAGAAATACTTCTACCTGCTCCGCCTTCCTGAATGAACTCATCTTCCAGGAAGTGTGCTTGTAAAGCAACAAAGATCCTTCGATCTTCGGGCATGTAGAATAGATATCCCATCGTCCCAGACTGGAATCCAATGAAACGTCCCTTCGCAGACCTAGCTTCCAACTTTTCCACCTTAGTCTTCTTGACATAAGCGGGACATCCCCAAATCCTAATATGATTAAGACTTGGTTTCCTTCCTTCCCACATCTCATGTGGAGTTTTAGGAACGGATTTAGAAGGACATCTGTTCAAGATATACGCGGCGATCAGTGCATACCCCACGGGTAAATCGGCAAGTCAAGATAGCCCGGCATGGAACGGACCATGTTCAACAGGTCCGATTCCTTCTTTCGACACACCATTTAACCGAGGAGTACTGGAGGTGTTAGTTGTGAAACTATTCCATGTTCCTTAAGAAACTCATCAAACTCCGTACTCATATACTCGCCACCTCGGTCCGACCGAAGTGCTTTGATATGATTACCAGTTTGTTTCTCGACTAGGGCCTTGAATTGCTGGAATTTCTCAAAGGCCTCGGATTTATGTTTTATTAAGTATACATAACCATACCTAGTATGATCATCTGTAAACGTAATGAAATATTGATATCCGTCACGTGCTGCTTCCAAAGCACCACATACGTCGGTATGGATTAATCCCGATTTATCGGCTCTTTCAAAAGTCCACTGTGAAGGGGACTTAGTCATTTTGCCTTTAAGGCAAGATTCACAAGTAGGAAAGGGATCCGATCCCAATGGACCCATAAGTCCATCTTTTTCCATCTTGTAAACCTTGGTCTGACCAACATGACCAAGTCTAAGATGCCATTTCAAAACTTGACTGGTTTCATCCCTACCACGATTTCTAGTCATAGTATTCACAACTACTTTGTTGCTGAGATTTAGATGATACAATCCATTCAACAATGTAGCAGTACCCACTAGTTTATTTCTAAAATAAATTTTGCAGGAACCATCACCAATGAAAAATGAAAAGCCTTTTCGGTCCATGACCGGAATGGATACAATGTTTTTGTGCCCCTTGGGCAAAACAAGTACATCTTCTAAAGTCAAAACAAAGCCGGATTCTAAACCCAAAAGAAGTGATCCTATGTCGGTTGCCTCGACACTATGCCCGCTACCGACTGTGATCATGACTTCTCCAGCTCCAAGCTTCCTACTTTGTTCCAGATCTTGATTCACGGTACAAATATGAGAACTAGCACCAGAATCCAGTATCCAGGAAGTAGAAAATACAGTAGCAGAACAATTTGTTTCCAAAATTAAAAGTTCTGTACCTGAAGTGCCATGAAGAATCGGACAGTCTCTAGCCCAGTGGCCCAGCTCACCGCACTTGAGACAAGCATCCTTCTTCTTCTTGTTCTTTGGAACCATTGGGGCCTTGCCCTTTCCCTTAAGGTCCTTAGCTTGTGTTCCAGTCCGCTTCTTGGTCTTTTTCTTCTTATTCTTAGACTTCCGAAGTCCAGAAGAAATCACAAGTGCAGACTCCTTCATCCGTGGGGTCTTCATCTGAGACTGAGCGGTCACTAGTTTGTTCATTAGCCCAGCTAAATTACATGCAATCTCATTGCAGTTGAAGTTCATAATAAACTGTGAGAAGGAATCAGGGAGAGACTGTAGGATAAGGTCGGTTTGGAGAGAAGTATCCATTTTAAAATCAAGAGCCTCCAATCTCTCGATCATGGATATCATTTTGAGGACGTGTTCCACAACTTTCTCACCTTCCTTCATCCTTGCACCGAACAGTTGCTTGGATATCTCATATCTAGCAGTTCTGCTGTGCTCACCATAAAGCTCGGTTAAGTGAGATAGAATCTGCCTAGCAGAAGTCATTTTCTCATGAGCTCTCTGAAGCTCATTAGACATGGAAGCCATCATATAAGCACGGACTTTCACGTCATCCTTAACCCACTTTTCGTGGTTTTCAATCTCTTCCTGATTGGCTCGGGTCCGCACAGGAGGCGCCGGAATGTCCGTCTCCAAGACGTATCCCAATGCCTCTATACTTAGGACAATCATCAGATTGTGGAGCCAATCCACAAAGTTAGGTCCCATTAAGGTGTTCTTTTCGAGTAGAATTGCGAGTGGATTCATTGTCATATTGAGTTATGCCTGCATTAAGTATAACAGATTAATTAGTGACTTGCTATATTATGTTCTGAGTATAGAATCAAGGTCTTTTCTATTCTTGTTACCCAGCTCCCACTATTTTTATCGGAATAACACACTCCCATGTGAAATCCAGAAGTATCGTCGCTCTACTTCATAGTGGTGATCGAGTTCTTTATAAATCTTAATAGAGGGCAACCGAACAGGTTTCTAGTCTATTAATTTTCATAAAGTGGTGTCCAACACCAACCCATCTAATGGATGATTCGATCTTCTTTTTCCCCTTGTTCACTCCCCTCAACCTATACGGTTTCTATGGTTCGTGAACAAGTTAAGTTTATACCATCGACGCAAATCAGTTTCACAATTGAATCTTATCCGGCAACCTATCAGGTTTCTAGGGATAAAATTTGCTCCAACCGAAAGGCATCCAATGCGCTCCCGGTAATTTATCCGTCCTCCCCGAACGACTACCCCGATAACTCGGAAGCATAGCACATCCGGTTTGGATTTCAATTTCCCGAAAACTCGATGGAGGGAAGGAAAACCTTGAAACCTTATAAACTCAATAATTTATTGTGGGAGAATTTTCGAGATTTACGTTGCACTTTGCACATTAATCATATTAGCGCGTTTGTGGCATTCATACAATATGAAACAACCATTCACAACCTAGTTGCTACCAACATGTGGTTCATGGACCGTTCCTAGAAAACAAAAACTTCGTAATCTAATTACAAGTCTTCGTCTTGAATCTTCGTCTTCTCGAAATGGATCTTCCTTCGGTCTTCGTCATTACATATAAATTTTACATTGAAAATTGCATCCTAGATACAAACATTTCTAGTAAAATAAATAGGCTCAAAACGGCCTTTACAACCCAATCGAATAAAACGAACGATTCAAATCTAAGTCCACGAACCACATCCCCATTCAAAAGCATTCATCCAATAAATACTATATAAATGGAAAGCGTAGAGATACATTGATCCAATCAACAATTCGAACCGATCCAATCGATTCACACAATCGGTAATATGATAACGTTCAAAATAATTGATCGACCATAAATATTCCAATTAATCAAATTTCCCTTATAAAATGAAATACCATAAATCATTTTAATCATATTAAATCAATTTAACATGTGGGAGATTAATTTTCAAGAATACACGAAAAATCGAGCCGGGCGAAATTGGCTGCCATGGCCGAGTCATCGCCGGCAGATGCCGCAGACATACTGGCATGGCCGATCACGATTGGCACTTGGCCGGGCACGGCCCGTGTCTCGACACGGTCGGGTCTGCACTGGCGGTGGCTTTGATCGCTACGACACGGCCCGTGTCACCGGGACACGGCCGAGTCACCACAGCGACAACGCCCTTTGTCCGAAAAATCGTCCGACGACGATTCGGAGCTCGATTTTCGACCGGATATCTAATATCAATATTTTTCAACATTCATATCTTCAATATAAATCATATTTCCAAGAAATTAAGATTTATATTTAGACATAAACTTACGAAAAATATAACTACAACGAACGTAAAAATATATATACCACGATTATGACTAAAATGATTCCAAATCATTCATCATCTAATCAAGCATTCCAAACGCTAATATCGTATATACGATCGCAAGACCTACGCTCCGATACCACTGTTGGGATTCGGTGCCTCAAAAGAAGGCCCATCGGAAGCGGTAAAACGAAAATTAATTCGATCAGAATCCATACGAGGATCGATCGAGCTACGTATATACGAATATATAAACGAAAAGCAAGAGTCGTAAGAAACTAACCCTCGAAGTCCGTTGATTAAATGGTAACCTTCTCTTGAGCTATTCCCCAAGCTCTTGAACGATCCAACGCCGAAAGCACCGCGTCTCTACTTGCCACGCGCCGGAGAAACGAACGGAATGACAACACCTTGCTATCCTCCGAGGATACGGCTAGAGCTAGGTGATGAAGCTATATATGTAAAGATTACTACACTCTAAGTGTTTTAATCTTACTCTCTCTTTATGTCTTGATATTTTCTCTAAGAAAACAAGAACAAGGTTGAAGAAGAAGATGACTAAAGAGAAAACAATTTTCTCTCTCTCTCTCTCAAACTCAATGATACGTAAATGCCAAGAAGTGTTGTAAGGATGAGAGATCAAAGTCTTCTATATATTCTTATTCAACCCACATGAAAACAAATACATATATCATGATTTGATTCCCCATATAATGTATATGATACTTGTCCCCTCAGTCACATGAGATTCCAAAACCATGATGGGGACAAGTCAATACACACACATGGTAATAAGTGGGGGGTTGGCCCATGCTAGAAAACGGTCGAGTTCGGTTCGTTTCGGACTCCCGTGAGTCCAAACAGATAAACTCCTATTTTGTTCCGATGTATTTATGTCGTTTAATTAATCCAATTAATTAAACATATCAAATACAAAATAACATAATTAATTTCTCCAAGAAATAATTATATTCATGAATTAAATTAATCACCCAGTAATTTATTTAATTCATTAGGCCGTAAATCAATTTATCCAATAAATCGATTTAAACATCCAATGTTCCAAAATTAGATATCCAATATCTAATATTCATAATGAGAGAATTAGCTCGATTCATTCCGTTGTCAATCCTAATGCGCGACTCGGTAGGTCCGTCTCGATCGAGAATGGGAGGAACCAAAGAGTAGTAGCACCACCTAGCCACTGGTGGCCTACACTGTACCGATCGAGAACGAATGATTGGGATCATTCAAGAACCATTCATCGTGAATACCAGTATACGTATAAACCCTTCTTTCAAATGTCCCGATCAAGTTATAGGGTCACGGTCAGTCAAACCATATCTGTACTTGACGCTATGCATGCGTTAATGCAAATCGAGATCATCGAGCTGTCGTGTATCTAATACAACTAGCTCCAATGCTTTGGCCAAAGACTTATGATCTCATCTGCCAATAACCGCATAGGACATATAACCCGCTCACTAACGGGAGAAAGAATTCTATCTTGGTATTCAGTAGGACCTGCTACTTGCCTGTCAAGATGCACGTCGAGGTTGACCCCCACCTTCCGGTTTACAGGGTCGAACTACTCTAATGAAAATCTTGACGTCACAAGCACATCCCTACTAAATCCTCAAGTCGAAGGTTCACGAATACCTATCACAACCTTTCGATTCCGTCATTGACTGTCCCGAAGTGAAATCCATGTGACGAATCGAGGGTGAGTCGGTTCGAGTATACTAATACAATTAGCATACCTATAACGTGTGCTCCCACTAACCATTAGTGTTCGACAGGCACTCTCCATGTCAAAGAACACGTCATACAAGTCTTCACATAAACTTAACGCCCAGTCAAGTTTCATCGACTTGCGAACGATTAAGTATTTGAGCTATAACCTTTCCAGTGCCGAACCCCTTATCCAATAAGGAGTGGAACGTTTTGCTCTCAAATACATGGACTAGTTTCTATATGTTTATTTACGAGTTAGGAATGCCCGTAACTACCAGTAAATAAAGAAACATTCATTTGCCTTATATAAATGGTTTACATAATTACAAGTACAATGCCCTCACTTTACAACCTCTGAGTGGCATTCGAGGGCATACTCCTAACAATATTTTAGTTAGGAATTTGGAAGTCAAATCTCATCAACCACAGAGTATTGGCGCCAAACGAAAAAGAAGTTTAGATCCTTTAGATCTTTCATTGTTAACTCTGATACCAGGGGGTGGCAGAGTATGGAGTTTAATACTCTCGAGACGCACCCTCCTTTTTTATGGGTTTCATATGTATTTTATTTTTCGCATATTTTCGAGTGTTTATTCCCTTTTGGCTAGTTTTAATATTTTTCACTTCGACTGTTGTGTACTTCTTCCAGCAATAATAAGATCATTTTTTACCTTTCTGCAAATACATTATTCTCACGAATGTGACATATGATTTTCCATAAATATTGTCATATCAATATGATTTCAATGATCCCACCATGTGATATAATCAACATGAGATTTATTGAGCAATTATATTTTTTTAGTGATAGTTTTTCATATCACTTGTCACATGATCCAACCATGCGGTGTATTTACATGGATTTTTTTTAAAAAATTGATTATAACTTTTGATATCGTTTGCTCGATTTTCTACATTCGTATTTAATAATCATGGATATTGGATATTATTTCTAACAACTGCTTCTTCATTTGAGAGCAAGATTTGAATCATTGATCAACTACTTCTTCAGAGTATGACTTCTTTCTTCAACTGCTTCTTCAAGAGCAGGATTTAGATAATTGATCAACTACTTCTTCTAGAATATATATGTACTTCTTCTAGAGTACATAACTATTTGTGCAAGAACATTTCCAGATATTATCAAATCTGTTTATTTCAATCATCTAATAATCATCTCATAATATTGATGATATTATTTTCACGTTAGCCATATTAGTGCTATCATGTGATATTATCTTATCATACATCAACATTTTTTTATTGGATAATATATTTTCATCTATCCTTTTAATACAGATAATGGTAACTTTTGGTACCGTTTGATAAATTATTTTTATCAACATCCAACAACCTTTTGGTAATGATAACTTCTAGTATCATATTATAACTTTAGAAGTGGTAACTTCTGGTACCATTTAATGAAATATCAAATAATATTATAATAATAATATCGTATATATGTTAACAATAATGATACTAGAGTTATATCACCACATATATATGTTGACAACATCCTCTAATATGTTAGAATTAACAAACAATTTGTAATATCCGGGGATAAATTTTTTTTTTCGTGTTACTGTTGAGTTGAACATATTCATTTGGAATTGTACAAGTGTTGTTGTTTTGGACTGATACAATGTATATTGTATTGGAATATTTTGGGATCGAAATATTATACTTGTCATCGGATTGGTTTCGTCGTTTGAATGTTGGTTGGAGAGCTTGGATTTTTGGCTAAGTTCATAGCCTTAGCGTACGCTACGGATGTAGCATTACGTACGCTAGCGTGTTGCTATTACGTACGTTATGCCTGTAAGGTTACATACGTAATGCTTGGTAGGTGGCAGGAACCTTCCTCGTGGTCACTTTCGGCCGGTGGGTCCCGAGCATCTTCCGATCGGATCTCACTATTGCAGTCAACGGGCCCTTACGTACGTTAAGAGGCGAACTCTACGTACGTAATGCAGGTCTTGTTAACGTACGTAATATGTTTTTGTTTACGTACATTAAGGCCTTCGTATTTTAGTCCAGTTAGTTCTGGATTTACATTACGTACGTTAATGCCTTAGCATAGCGTACGTAATGCCTCTTACGTACGTTAACCATAGTGTATAACGTACGTAATGAATTGGTCAGTCTATTTATCTTGGTTTGTCCTTTCATTTCCTCACGAACCAAAACACAATTTCTCTCCCTAGAATCGTCCGTTTGGACTTGTTATTGATGTTTAGCCCTTCCAACTCGATCTTGATCATCCTAGCTTGGATTGAAGCTTGAAGTTGGAAGCTTGTTGGTGCTCCTTTGGTGTTTGGAGGCTTCTTCTTGTTCTTCTTTGGTAAGTTCCCTCAATCTCTTGTTCTTCAAGTGATTTTCGAGTTTTTGTTGTTGTTTTCTTCGGGTATTGTTTGATTAATGGAGTATATTATGATTCTTCATGGTTTTGATAAACTTTTGATGAAGAACATGATAGTATCACTTGAGTTGGATTATGTTCTTGATGTTTTAGATGGTTGGAGGTTTTTAATCATGTCTAGGAAGGATTATGTTAAGATTGTTATATGATTAACATAGCCTTGAGATGATTTTTGTTGTTGGTGGTGTTCTTGAAAGATTTTAACCATTTTAGTAAGAATTTATGATGATTTAGGTGGTGATTATCATAAGTTGTAAATGGTTGAGTGAATCTTGTTGTTCAATCCGAATTCATGATGTATTGATGAAGGATTTTTGTTTCAGACATCATGATTATTGAGTTGATGATGATCTTGGGGTGATAATGATAATATTGATAATATTATCATTGTAGAAGGATCAATTTAATGATATTGGTGATATTATCATTTTGAGATGTTTGTTTTGATGATTGTTCTTAAGTGAATCTTGTTGAATGGATTTCACAAGTGTTAAGAACGTAATGATCATGTTAATTGATCATCGAGGTGTTGGAGGATGTTAGAATTCATAGTTGAGAACTATGATATTCGTTCGTGCGGTGCGATCGATTCGTGTTTGAATCGGGCTTTGTCCTTGTCGTTGTTTTCTATTGACTTTGTGTTTTTGAATGAATCGTTTTCATTCAAGGTTGTTCGAGTGCTTATAATCGTCGGGAGGCGCCGTTCGTCGTTTCGTGCCAGGACGTTGATCGTGGAAGGACTTTCTCGCCGTCGGTTTGAGGCAAGTTTTATACTTGTACTGGTCAATGAGATTAATGTTATCATATATGTGTATGATTGTATTGTATCATTTCGAGACTTAGTCTCTCCGTGATTTGTTGATATTCGGGAATTGTTTGATGCAATACCCTTCGGCAATTATGCTAGATATTATTGTTATTCATTAATGTCCGGTTTAAGGCATTGAGATTCTTGTTGTCGATAGCCGGTTTGCGGCATCGATGTATCGATTATTATTGTTGACGTTTATGTCGTTCTGAGGCATCGTTGAATCGTTATTATCGAATTGGAACAGTTGCTATGATGTTGCATTGGCCGATTGAAGGCATTTGATATATTCGTTTATCGTATCTGTTTCGGTGGTCGGTTTAAGACGCCGAGACATCTATTCTACCATAGCATTGTTTATCGATTGACCGTTCTAAGGTAATCGATGTATTTAATTGGGATTATCGAAGATAATTCCCATCCGTTGTATCATTGTGTATCGATTGACCGTTCTAAGGTAATCGATGTATTTAATTGGGATTATCGAAGATAATTTCCATCCGTTATATCATTGTGTATCGATTGACCGTTCTAAGGTAATCGATGTATTTAATTGGGATTATCGAAGATAATTCCCATTCGTTTCATTGTGTATCGATTGACCATTCTAAGGTAATCGATGTATTTAATTAGGATTATCGAAGATAATTTCCATCCGTTGTATCATTGTGTATTGATTGACCGTTCTAAGGTAATCGATGTATTTAATTGGGATTATCGAAGATAATTCCCATCCGTTGTATCATTGTGTATCGATTGACCGTTCTAAGGTAATCGATTTATTTACTTGGGATTATCGAAGATAATTCCCATCCGTTGTATCATTGTATATCGATTGACCGTTCTAAAGTAATCGATGTATTGAATTGGGACTGTCAAGGATAGTTTCCATCCGTTAAGTTGTTGTGATCGATTGGCCATTCCAAGGCAGTCGAGGTATTTGAATTGGGACCGCCGTGGATGGTGCCCATCCATGAGTTGTTGTTGTCGTGTTGACCGACTCAAGGGAGCACGCTATTATTCTTGTAAATTTGGTAATCTTGGGATTGTTACTGTTGTGATTAATTATGTTTTAGAGGCTAGTCTCGGCTAGTGCGCGATGGGTAAGCTTGGGGCTTGAACCTTTGCGGTTGGTTTCCCAACACCTACAGTTCAGTAGGTCACGGTCACTGGGTGATCTCATTATGGGTAAGTCTGGGGCTTGAACCCTCGCGGTTGGTTTCCCAGCACCTGCAATTCAGCAGGTCACGGTCATTCGATGACCTCATTGTGATACGGCTTCGTGCCGTGGCTTCGGCCCTCATTGTGATATGGCTTCGTGCCGTGGCTTCGGCCCTCATTGTGATACGGCTTCGTGCCGTGGCTTCGGCCCTCATTGTGACACGGCTTCGTGTCGTGGCTTCGGCCCTCATTGTGATACGGCTTCGTGCCGTGGCTTCGGCCCTCATTGTGATACGGCTTCGTGCCGTGGCTTCGGCCCTCATTATGATACGGCTTCATGTCGTGGCTTCGGCCCTCATTGATACAGCTTCGGGCTGTTTTGGCTTCGGGCCATTGTGGTGATTGACAGTTTCGGCTGGGTGACATTCAGGGTATTATGATGATAAACAACTTCGGGCTGTTCGGCTTTCAGGCCATTGTGATGTATCGGTATTCCTGTTGGAGCCTTCGGGCATTGTGATTCGTATCTATTTCAGTGTTTGGCTTGGTTTACCTTCGGGTGATGTATTGTTGTGTTCTGTATTGATGATTCGCCGTTGGGCACTTGTGTTCTAACCTGTTGAGCAGGTATTGATCGCATGCCGTGGGCATAACATTCCACGAATGCTCGATTCTTACTTTGGTTTGTGAGCATCTCGTATTACCATTACTATACTATTCATTCTGCCCTTTGGATGCATATCATGTTGTACATGTATTTGATAATCATTATCTGGATGACTGACCCCGTGGGGGCGGAACATGTTTTCATGTTTTAGGTGTTTGCGAGGAGAGAGTCGAGACACAGGGGCATGACGGTGGCGACGAGGCATCCGAGCGATACTAGTCCGAGATGTTTTGGTGTTCATGTCAGTCAGACAGTTGGAGTACTCTAGTTTTGTTTAGTCTTTGTCATTTTGTATTATCCGAGCAAGGCTCGTGAATGTTGTTGTATCTTATTTTGGCCATGTAGGCCCACTGTTGTCATTGAAATTCCACATCGGAATATTATGTTGGATGTCAGTATAGGGATTGTGATTCCCCTTTTGGTCAGTTAATTGTATTTTTGGTCGTGTTAGCCTAGTGGATCTCCTGGTGTGGGGTCCACGGCGCTGTAATGACCCAATGGGATTTGGGGGTGTTACAGAAGATGGTATCAGAGCATTGGGTTGTGAGATACCCTGATATGTGAGTTATGTGGTTCTACCGACGCGGTAGTAGTGGACTGTCAGGTTATAACAATCTAGACAGTCGGGCTTTGTGAGTCGTGGTAGTTGAACGACTGTATGAGTCATTCTTTCATCGAGTCGTCGTCAGTGAAGACTAGTTTCGCAAGACCTCGAAGCTTCGTATGACCTGTGTAAGGACTCGATTCTCTTGTATGTTCATACATTCATTATGCCATTGATTATACATGTTTTGTTGAAATCTGTAGGTAACATTTGTGTTACGTTTCATTCATGATTATTTGTTTTGGAGCGTGTGGGCTCAGTATTGGCTATAATTAGCATGTTTGAGGTGACTATTTATCTGTTGAGTATGTATACTCGTGTTTTGCTAATGACTTAGCATTGTGGATTGGCCGTTGAGGCATATTTGAGCTTTGTTCATGATCGAACATGATTCTTTCAGTATGGAAAGAGGAATCCGAGGACGTGGCAGAGGGGGTAAAGGCTACAGAGCAGGACAAAACCCAGAACCTCATGTTTATACGCGTACGGATGCCGATATGGATCGAGTCACGGAGATGTGACTTATGCGACCAGTTCCCCTTCGGAACGTCATACTCGAGGAGTCGATCAGACTGACATCGACCCTTTCTTGCTTATGAGGCGCATGATGACCCAGATGACTCAAATGACGCAGATAATGGAAACCATGCAGACTTCGATGGTTCGTGGTACACAGCAGCAAGGACTCCAGGTGCCGTTTTATGGACAGGCCGAGAGAGTGAGTCAGATAATCAGCGACATCTCTCGTCAGAGGCCGCCTATTTTTGAGGGTTCGTCGGAACCAGCTGATATTGTTCATTGGCTTGAACATTTTGATAAACTCTTCGACATGGTTCAGTGTCCAGAAGGGAGTAAGGTGGCAGTAGCGGCTTACTATTTGAGTAAAGGCGCTTATTCTTGGTGGCTTTCTGTGAAACACACCGATCGTGATTGTGCTTGGAGTGAGTTTAAGACTCTCATGTTAGAGAGGTATTATCCGGCTCCACTTCGTGAAGCCAAGTTGTCAGAGGTTTTGAACCAAGAATCCGTCGAGGACGAGGGTGTTATTGTTATTGCGGAGAAGTTTCAGGGACTCCTTCAGTTTGCTTCATCTTTTATCCGTACTGAGGCGGATAAGATCAAGTATTTTAGCAAGAGGCTGAACCCGCAGTTGAGGATGCAGTTGTTCAACCATAATTGCAATTCACTTGGTGAATTCATCGAGAGGGATCTTGGAGCAGAACTTTTGATCAAGGAACTTGCTCGGAAGAACCCTTCAGTTTCTTCCGGTGAGAGGACTAGGATGCCGGTTTGTTCAGATGGACATCGGGCTCCAACGTCCAGGAGGTCGTTTTCTAGTTGTCCTCGTGCTGGGAAAGCATCTTCTTCTCAGGCGACGAGTTCAACTGTTGTTTGCTTTAATTGTGATTCAGCGGGGCACGTTAGCACCCGTTGTACTGTGCCTGCTATTGCTTGTTTTCTGTGTGGGAGGCAGGGACACCTTCAGAAATACTGCAGGAGTTCTAGTGCCAGTAGATCTCAGGAGAGCTCACGGGCCTCAAGAGATTTTGTTACTCTAGTCCGTACTTCATCCAAGGGGTCCTATCAGGCTTCAAGAGCCAGAGGTATGGACAACCAAGGAGGAGCAGCGAGTCCAGATTTGGGTCTTCCGTGAGTCGATGAGATCGAGGAGCCCGATGATCTGGAGGAGGCTGATTTCGGGTACGTTTGAGGTGTAGTCTTGATTTGTATTGTCCTTGTTTCTCGGATTGATATTTGACTCAGTCTGTATTGTAATATTGTGGTTGCGAACCATTTATGGTTGATCTATCTTGTAATGATTGTATCTGAGAATCTTGAGATTTGAGGTCGTGTGATGTGTTTTTCCTTCCTTTTGGTGTTGTACCCGAGATTTTGTAATAATCTGGGTAATGGTTCATCTCAATTCGGGATGCCGAGTCGTGAGGACTTGGGCGTGCGGTTGATATGGTCCTGAGGACTATGTTTGTGTTGTCATTATTTTTGCGTGGCGTGAGTCAGTGATAGCATAGACGTTCGATGCTAATGAGGACAAGGGGAGTGTACACCGATGGTTGTAGGCATGTACAATGGGCGACTCCCGCGGGATGTGTACGCCGATGCTACTAGTCATGCGGTTGGTACGACTTCCTGGCTGGTCTCTAGCGGGAGAATTATGATTCGATTGATCTCGCACTTGGTTGAGTATTTTTTATCACTTATTTTTCAACGTGTTCAGGCAGAGGAGACGCGGGAACCCATGGGGTTGGCCCGATTACTCAGACGGAGTTGCTCATATTGAGGGGTATTCCTGGATATGTTGTTTTCAGATCTTGATAGATGGTTCGTACCCCGTGTTTTTGCACCCTGAGTTTCGGGGACGAAACTCTTTTTAAGGGAGGGAGTATGTAATATCCGTGGATAATTTTTTTTTTTTCGTGTTACTGTTGAGTTGTACATATTCATTTGGAATTGTACAAGTGTTGTTGTTTTGGACTGATACAATGTATATTGTATTGGAATATTTCGGGATCGAAATATTATACTTGTCGTCGGATTGGTTTCGTCGTTTGAATGTTGGTTGGAGAGCTTGGATTTTTGGCTAAGTTCATAGCCTTAGCGTACGCTGCGGATGTAGCATTACGTACGCTAGCGTGTTGCTATTACGTACGTTATGCCTGTAAGGTTACGTACGTAATGCTTGGTAGGTGGCAGGAACCTTCCTCGTGGTCACTTTCGGTCGGTGGGTCCCGAGCATCTTCCGATCGGATCTCACTATTGCAGTCAACGGGCCCTTACGTACATTAAGAGGCGAACTCTACGTACGTAATGCAGGTCTTGTTAACGTACGTAATATGTTTTTGTTTACGTACGTTAAGGCCTTCATATTTTAGTCCAGTTAGTTCTGGATTTACATTACGTACGTTAATGCCTTAGCATAGCGTACGTAATGCCTCTTACGTACGTTAACCATAGTGTATAATGTACGTAATGAATTGGTCAGTCTATTTATCTTGGTTTCGCCTTTCATTTCCTCACGAACCAAAACACAATTTCTCTCCCTAAAATCGTCCGTTTGGACTTGTTATTGATGTTTAGCCCTTCCAACTCGATCTTGATCATCCTAGCTTGGATTGAATCTTGAAGTTGGAAGCTTGTTGGTGCTCCTTTGGTGTTTGGAGGCTTCTTCTTGTTCTTCTTTGGTAAGTTCCCTCAATCTCTTGTTCTTCAAGTGATTTTCGAGTTTTTGTTGTTGTTTTCTTCGGGTATTGTTTGATTAATGGAGTATATCATGATTCTTCATGGTTTTGATAAACTTTTGATGAAGAACATGATAGTATCACTTGAGTTGGATTATGTTCTTGATGTTTTAGATGGTTGGAGGTTTTTAATCATGTCTAGGAAGGATTATGTTAAGATTGTTATATGATTAACATAGCCTTGAGATGATTTTTGTTGTTGGTGGTGTTCTTGAAAGATTTTAACCATTTTAGTAAGGATTTATGATGATTTAGGTGGTGATTATCATAAGTTGTAAATGGTTGAGTGAATCTTGTTGTTCAATCCGAATTCATGATGTATTGATGAAGGATTTTTGTTTCAGACATCATGATTATTGAGTTGATGATGATCTTGGGGTGATAATGATAATATTGATAATATTATCATTGTAGGAGGATCAATTTAATGATATTGGTGATATTATCATTTTGAGATGTTTGTTTTGATGATTGTTCTTAAGTGAATCTTGTTGAATGGATTTCACAAGTGCTAAGAACGTAATGATCATGTTAATTGATCATCGAGGTTTTGAAGGATGTTAGAATTCATAGTTGAGAACTATGATATTCGTTCGTGCGGTGCGATCGATTCGTGTTTGAATCGGGCTTTGTCCTTGTCGTTGTTTTCTATTGACTTTGTGTTTTTGAATGAATCGTTTTCATTCAAGGTTGTTCGAGTGTTTATGATCGTCGGGAGGCGCCGTTCGTCGTTTCGTGCCAGGACGTTGATCGTGGAAGGACTTTCTCTCCGTCGGTTTGAGGCAAGTTTTATACTTGTACTGGTCAATGAGATTAATGTTATCATATATGTGTATGATTGTATTGTATCATTTCGAGACTTAGTCTCTCCGTGATTTGTTGATATTCGGGAATTGTTTGATGCAATACCCTTCGGCAATTATGCTAGATATTATTGTTATTCGTTAATGGCCGGTTTAAGGCATTGAGATTCTTGTTGTCGATAGCCGGTTCGCGGCATCGATGTATCGATTATTATTGTTGATGTTAATGTCGTTCTGAGGCATCGTTGAATCGTTATTATCGAATTGGAACTGTTTCTATGATGTTGCATTGGCCGATTGAAGGCATTTGATATATTCGTTTATCGTATCTGTTTCGGTGGTCGGTTTAAGACGCCGAGACATCTATTCTACCGTAGCATTGTTTATGGATTGACCGTTCTAAGGTAATCGATGTATTTAATTGGGATTATCGAAGATAATTCCCATCCGTTGTATCATTGTGTATCGATTGACCGTTCTAAGGTAATCGATGTATTTAATTGGGATTATCGAAGATAATTTCCATCCGTTGTATCATTGTGTATCGATTGACCGTTCTAAGGTAATCAATGTATTTAATTGGGATTATTGAAGATAATTCCCATCCGTTGTATCATTGTGTATCGATTGACCGTTCTAAGGTAATCGATTTATTTACTTGGGATTATCGAAGATAATTCCCATCCGTTGTATCATTGTATATCGATTGACCGTTCTAAAGTAATCGATGTATTGAATTGGGACTGTCAAGGATAGTTTCCATCCGTTAAGTTGTTGTGATCGATTGGCCATTCCAAGGCAGTCGAGGTATTTGAATTGGGACCGCCGTGGACGGTGCCCACCCATGAGTTGTTGTTGTCGTGTTGGCCGACTCAAGGCAGCACGCTATTATTCTTGTGAATTTGGTAATCTTGGGATTGTTACTGTTGTGATTAATTATGTTTTGGAGGCTAGTCTCGGCTAGTGCGCGATGGGTAAGCTTGGGGCTTGAACCTTCGCGGTTGGTTTCCCAACACCTACAGTTCAGTAGGTCATGGTCACTGGGTGATCTCATTATGGGTATGTCTGGGGCTTGAACCCTCGCGGTTGGTTTCCCAGCACCTGCAATTCAGCAGGTCACGGTCATTGGATGACCTCATTGTGATACGGCTTCGTGTTGTGGCTTCGGCCCTCATTGTGATACGGCTTCGTGCCGTGGCTTCGGCCCTCATTGTGATACGGCTTCGTGCCGTGGCTTCGGCCCTCATTGTGATATGGCTTCGTGCTGTGGCTTCGGCCCTCATTGTGATACGGCTTCGTGCCGTGGCTTCGGCCCTCATTGATAAAGCTTCGGGCTGTTTTGGCTTCGGGCCATTGTGGTGATTGACAGCTTCGGCTGAGTGACATTCAGGGTATTATGATGATAAACAACTTCGGGCTGTTCGGCTTTCAGGCCATTGTGATGTATCGTATTCCTATTGGAGCCTTCGGGCATTGTGATTCGTATCTATTTCAGTGTTTGGCTTGGTTTACCTTCGGGTGATGTATTGTTGTGTTCTGTATTGATGATTCGCCATTGGGCACTTGTGTTCTAACCTGTTGAGCAGGTATTGATCGCATGTCGTGGGCATAGTATTCCACGAATGCTCGATTCTTACTTTGGTTTGTGAGCATCTCGTATTACCATTACTATACTATTCATTCTGCCCTTTAGATGCATATCATGTTGTACATGTATTTGATAATCATTATCTGGATGACCGACCCAGTGGGGGCGGAACATGTTTTCATGTTTTAGGTGTTTGCGAGGAGAGAGTCGAGACACAGGGGCATGACGGTGGCGACGAGGCATTCGAGCGATACTAGTCCGAGATGTTTTGGTGTTCATGTCAGTCAGACAGTTGGAGTACTCCAGTTTTGTTCAGTCTTTGTCATTATGTATTATCCGAGCAAGGCTCGTGAATGTTGTTGTATCTTATTTTGGCCATGTAGGCCCACTGTTGTCATTGAAATTCCACATCGGAATATTATGTTAGATGTCAGAATAGGGATTGTGATTCCCCTTTTGGTCAGTTAATTGTATTTTTGGTCGTGTTAGCCTGGTGGATCTCCTGGTGTGGGGTCCACGGCGCTGTAATGACCCACTGGGATTTGGGGGTGTTACACAATTGAGGTGCTTTTGAAATACTGTATAATATGAATATATGTAAAATATTACATATATTTAGTCGATAGACCGACCATGTATATGTCAACATAATGAAATAATTATCTTTCAGAATCTAGTAAGTCATATCTCCACATTAAGATATTCATAATAATCCAGTGCTTTACGATAATGAGTCATATTTAGTCAATAACTCAATACATCAAGACATGGCAACAAACATATTACTTGTACCTTGTTTAAACTTTTAATTTGTCATATTGATCACATAGTCATTTAATATCACGCAGTAGTGTTAAACGATTAAGAATATATTCGGTACATAGCTTGGGGTCATACCACTCAAGTATAATAATAATTGTAACACCCCGATAAGGCGGCCATTACAGTGCCGTGGACCCCACACTAGGATCCACCAGGCGATATCCAAAGTACAGATTAAATACACAATACATGTGATACCGAACCACAAAACATAGTACTTACTCCGATGTGGAGTTTACAGCAGTATGGCCTACGGCCTTATTACACACAGGATCCAAAACATAAGTATAATCCATATGGAGATGAATTATACCTTAAATAACAATACATTTGTTCAAACTTAAAATGAAGCGGAAAAATAACATTACACGGTACGAACATGACCGGACACGAAAGACTTGGGGCCCCCGAACTAGTATCCTTCGAACCCTTCGTCATCACCTTGATCTTCCCGTACCTTGCCTTTTTCCTCAACCTAAAATACAACACAAGTATTTCGCCCAACACAGGGTCAGATATACATGATAAATGATTCTCAAGATAGTATACAATTCACGTATATAAGATTTCAAGAATAACTCCCCGACTAACGAACATACCCCTCGGGCGTATGAACGCTCAGTCACAAAATGTCGAACACATCCAAGTATAAAAATGGACTGTGAGCGACTAAGATAGTATGGCTCGAGAGGGACATCACAGTACGCCTGATCCGAATATGTGTCAGTGCACATGTCCACCCCGTATACGGAATCCAGGATATACGTGGGACAATGTACCTAATTAGCCTCAACGAACTACGTCTCGTGTGCACAGCCTTTCACGGAAAAATATTCACGCATGACTATATATGTGCCCGGCTAAAAATCCTACACAATATCCAATCAGAACGTAGATATGACTCCGGATATGTCACGATGCAACATGACAACGAATTCAATCATTCACAAAATCCGAATAAGGATCGAGGACTCACCGAGATGACAACAAGATCAACAATATCAAGGGTCCAAAAGTAACGAACTTGGGAATACAATCCCACGATGAAAGCAGGACATCATTAAGAACAACATCAAATCACAAGACACAAGTTTATAAGTGTTTCATGTACACGAAATGCATAATCATCATAAGAATCCACACATCATTATAACCAAGCAAGATAACTTGCCTCAATACGGAGGCGTGTAAAGTCCTTCTTTGTCGAACGAACAGCCGGCCCTCGATTCAAAATTGGTTACTCGGACAATCAACCTTGAATGAAGTATATTTTATTCAATAATGCGTTCAAATGATCATCTATACCAAATTTCGACGAGACAACATCCTAATTCTCATTTGAGTAGTTCAACTTTAAGATGTTGAGCGTTACTCCAAGAACCTCATTCAATACCATTCTATTCTTACAATTGATTACAAGATGTTTACCAAATGTTTGCTGGATTAAGATGTGTTAACCAATAATCTCCTACTCTTTAAACTTATCAAGAACATCAAAAAGTAAAATATGCACTTCAATCAATTACTTATGTTGAGTTAAGTAGTTATAATTCCATATTATGATCATGAAGACCACTACGAGTTCAACACCTTCCTTATAATCTTCTAGTTAACTTGGAAGTTTAAACATTACTCCTCTGGATTCACATTAGCTTAGGTTGAAGAAGGTGATTCCATACTTCTAATGATCAACAAGGGTTTCTCAAAACATTTTATGGTAATTATTCCAAGAAGTTATTTACATCATAATGAAACAAAGATTATTAGTAGTCTATTGGTGTTATTAGTCCAGGAATAAGAGTTTGGTTTAACTAAACATGATCATCATCATTTAAGATACTAAGAACACAACCTTACAAAACCCTTAACTATCATATTCATCATTAAGTTTGTTGGAAGCTTAACTATGAACATGTTTAGCTTGATTAAATCATCACTAGGTGGAGTATACTTAATCACTATCATTATAACTATGAGATTATAGGGTTAAAACGTATGACATACCTTCATAATTGAAGAACAATACACCAAGACCACAAGAACACAATCTAAGCTTCAAGAATGACTCCAACTCCCAATCAACAAGCTCCAAAATCCAAATGTAAAGCTCAAACACAAGTTGGAAGAAGGTAATTTAGATCTAGGGGTGCAGGAGGATGATTATCTAGGTGAAAACTCAGAGTTTGGTCGTAAAATGAAAGACACAAGTCGTCTTTTTATAACAAAGATGACTGTTACGTACGCTACCGGACGATACGTACGTAAGCTCTGTCCAGATGCTACTGGACTGAAACACGAACATCGTTACGTACGTTACCTATCAACGCATTACGTACGTAATGTAGGTCAACTAGATTGCCTCCAAAAGATCAGATATTCGAATCCCATCCGGCCCTACACGCCGAAAGTTGAGATCGGATACGATTACACTGGTTACGTACGTAACAAGCACACCTTTACGTACGTAAAGAACTAAGCATAACGTACGTTTTGCTTAAGGATTAGCGTACGTTATACCCAGGTTAGTAGCTAAAAAAAATATATTAATCTATGCGACGTTGAGAATCCAATTATAGTGCGAGTGATCGTTATTATTATGTTTATTTATGATATATTCCAATATCAATAACAATACACAAATACAACAAGAGTACAACAGTATTTGAATTATCCGAACGATACAACAGTAAGTAAGAATTTCCGTCGGATATTACATACTCCCCCCCTTAAAAGGGGTTTCATCCTCGAAACTAAGGGGTAAACAATTCAGGATACCTCTCTTGAATGCTTCTCTCCGTCTCCCACGTGGCTTCCTCGACCCCGTGTCGTGACCACTGAACCTTCAGTAGGGGAATCGTCTTATTACGCAGTTGTTTGATCCTCCTCTCAAGTATTCGTACGGGGCGCTCCTCATACGAATGATCCTCCGCTAAATCTGTAATATCCGGTATTTTTCTTTCCCTTGTATTTTAATTTTTGGTATATTTCTCGGTCATAGTGACCCTCGTGTACCTTTCGGTGTGTCCTTCCTGTCAACTGTTGAACTGTATTCTCGTTATTGTGGTGCGGAACCGCCGTTTCGGGGTTGCCGTGGATCCATTTCGTGTTATTGGTTCCCAAATATTGATTCCTATCGTTTTATTCTCTTTCCGGATCATTTTTATCATTTTGGAACCCAATAGGGGGTGTGGGCCGCAGCACAAGATGTGTGTGCCGCGGCACACAAATTTCTTCAGTTGTTGGCCAAACGAACTGTACTGTGTGCCGCGGCACACCTATCCGGTGCCGCGGCACAATGCCAAGCCAGTGCCGCGGCACACCTATCCGGTGCCACGGCACACTCGTGTGTCATCTGCGACCAAAACTCGCCTGTACCGGGTGCCGCGGCACACGCAGGCTGTGCCGCGGCACACGCAGGCTCGTGTGTTTGTCGCGCAGATTGTGAGACTTCACGGTACTCCGAAGTCTATTGTTTCGGATCGTGATGGCCGTTTTGTATCGCACTTTTGGCAGGCGGTGCATAAGGCGTTGGGTACCCGTTTGCATTTGAGTACCTCTTTTCATCCCCAGTCAGATGGACAGTCGGAGCGCACTATCCAGACATTCGAGGACATGTTGCGTGCTTGTGCCCTCGATTGGAGTAGCGACTGGGAAGAGCATTTGCCATTGATCGAATTCACGTACAACAATAGTTGGCACGCGTCGATTCGAATGGCACCGTATGAGGCACTTTATGGGCGACGATGTCGATCGCCGATTTGTTGGAATGAGGTGTCCGATTTAGTCGGGACCGAGCCGGATGTCGTTTTAGAGACGAGGCGGAAGATAGAATTAATTCGGGAACGGATGTTGACGGCCCAGAGTCGACAGAAGTCATATGCCGATGTCCGTCGTCGACCTTTAGAATTCGAGGTGGGAGACCACGTTTTGCTGAAGGTGTCGCCGAGAGGGTTTTGTTTCGGGAAGAAGGGGAAGTTGAGTCCGAGATTTATTGGACCTTCGAGATTCTCGAGCGGGTCGGTGGGTTAGCATACCGTTTGGCGTTACCCCGGCCTTGAGTCACATTCATAGCGTTTTCATGTTTCCCAGCTGAGGAAATATGTTCCGGATCCTAGTCACGTCATCGATTATGGCGAGATTGATATTGCTGAAGATATTACTTTTGAGGAGCGTCCTTTGAAGATTTTGGAACATCGTGAGAAACGACTGAGGCATAAGACCATCCCTTTGGTCAAAGTGCAGTGGTCGAGACACGGTGTCGAGGAAGCAACTTGGGAAACCGAGGATAGCATGCGTGCTAGGTACCCTGAGTTGTTTGTTTCTCAAGTTTCGGGACGAAACTTATTTTTAGAGGGGTAGAATGTAATATCCGGTATTTTTCTTTCCCTTGTATTTTAATTTTTGGTATATTTCTCGGTCATAGTGACCCTCGTGTACCTTTCGGTGTGTCCTTCCTGTCAACTGTTGAACTGTATTCTCGTTATTGTGGTGCGGAACCGCCGTTTCGGGGTTGCCGTGGATCCATTTCGTGTTATTGGTTCCCAAATATTGATTCCTATCGTTTTATTCTCTTTCCGGATCATTTTTATCATTTTGGAACCCAATAGGGGGTGTGGGCCGCGGCACAAGATGTGTGTGCCGCGGCACACAAATTTCTTCAGTTGTTGGCCAAACGAACTGTACTGTGTGCCGCGGCACACCTATCCGGTGCCGCGGCACAATGCCAAGCCAGTGCCGCGGCACACCTATCCGGTGCCGCGGCACACTCGTGTGTCATCTGCGACCAAAACTCGCCTTTGTCAGGTGCCGCGGCACACGCAGGCCGTGCCGCGACACAATGCCGAAACACAGGAGTGAATTTTTGGCACGTGCCGCGGCACACCTAAGCCGTGCCGCGGCACACGCGCTGCAAATGATGTTGTGCAACTCGTCTTTATTAGACGAAATCGCCCGTCGTCTTCTTCATTTTGACTGCATCGCGAGAGAGAGTGTAAGAGAGGGATAGAGTTCTTCATCTTTATCCATTGGGGGGTCGATTTTCACCATTTTTCTTCGATAGTGAAGCCCGGGTAATCAATCTAGCGCGTGTTCTACGGATCTTGGTACTTGAATCCCCAAAGGTAATATTTCTAGAACCCTACTTTCGATTAATTTGGGGGTTTTGGGATTTTCTTCCGATTCGTTCCGTTTTGTTGGTGGATTCATGATGTATATGATTAATCTTGTTGATATCATTAATTTCCCTACGGATTCATGGTATATTTTCATAGTTTTGCGGAATCGAGAGGGTTTGGTTGTGGTCCGCCCTCGTTGTTATTTTGTGCGAATATACATGAATCGTAGGTGGGTTTTCGGGTGTATTCCATTTCCGTATTCGGCTATAGTTGGTTATAATTATGTTCTTCGAATCGTTAGGTTCGGTTCCGTTGATTCCTAGTGTTCGTCGGTGATTATCCTTCCCGTTCGTTGCGTCATCAAAATATTCAAGGCAAGTATTTTTGGAAACCTTTATGCTTAACGTGAAATGGTAATGTATATTGTGTGTGATTTGCTCACCTCGGGAGGGTCCGATGGGATCACGGGGGGAATCTATGGCTTCGTCCTGGATTCATGAGTTTGATTCGCTAGCCAGCTCGGGAGGGTCCTTAGAGGCCTCGAGTGGGATTCGTGGCTTCGTCCCGGTCCTAGGTGACGTGTGGTGCTTGGTTTGTTTTATGAATGTGGCCAGCTCGGGAGGGTCCTTAGAGGCCTCGAGTGGGATTCGTGGCTTCGTCCCGGTCCTAGGCAAATTAATTGTGACTGTTTGTTTCCGGAAAAGACATGTCTGGTTTTGACTTTTGAAATTGATATTGGTGCATGTACTATGAAATTTGTAAGCGATTGGTTTGCCTTGATTACTTGTACTAGCGTAATTGCTAACCCCTCTGGGGACCCGCTTTGGGGAAATTCTTGTTATGGATTTCAGGTTATGATTATCCGGACGGCGGGCACTGGACAAGACGAGGACGTTGGCCAGGGTCGTTGACATGTGCATTTGGGTCTTTCTATTTCTTTCGTCCATTTCGATTTGGTTGTTCTAATAATTATAAACTCATAGAGTGTACTCGCGAGTACTTAGGCTTTTCATTTCAAACTCCGTATTGTGTTACTTTTAAATTGTTACATTGTTGGTTGATGATCATTTCGCCGGTTGCTCCGGGCGTAACTTTAATGTCTCATAATTAAATGTGTGCCCTCGCTAACCGGGATGGTTAGTCGAGTGGAGTTTTTCTTGTTTATAGCCTGGTGGGTCCCTTGTGGGGGGTCCACGACGCTGTAATAAACTACGAATATCTCGGGTGTTACGTAAAATGGTATCGGAGCCCTAGGTTTATGGATACCTAGGCTTGTTGGTTATTTGGGTCTAGTCGTGTTTTGTTTTGCACATTGTCACACCGCCGCCAGATCCCAAGACTTTCCGGTGCTCGTAAGTTTTCTTATTCGGCTCTTTTGTTTCTTGCATTGTATTTCCACTTTTGAATTGTAGTTGTTTTTTCTCCCTTACTCATCATCGATATATACATTATCTCTCAACATCGGTATGGATGCGGAGGAAATCGTGGTCGTGGTCGTGGTCGTGGTCGTGGACGCGGCCCGGGGACGTGGGGCGGCCGGTGGGGCGGCCACGCCGCATTCTTCGAGGCCGCGATGCGGTGACCGTCACGATCATGCTTCTTCTCGGGAGCGCGCCGATCTTGGTATTGCGGGCATTATGCGGCAAATGGTTAACCGGATGGCGGCTATAGCTCAGTGGTCGTAACCCGATCAGGCCCATGCTAATCGGGGCGGAACGGATCGTTGGCTTCAGGATGTCATCAAGATGCATCCTCCCCAGTTTTCGGGAGTTTCGGACCCAATCGGCTGGGAAGGGTGGATCAAAGAGATATCCAAAGTATTCACTGCTACCAACTGCCCCGAGGACCGTAAGGTCCCTATTGCTCAATATTTTCTCACGGGAGATGCTACAGATTGGTGGGAGGCCGTTGGTCCCAAAGATCATGTTGCTTCATGGGCCGAATTTCAAGAATTGATGGAGACCGAATATTGTCCGTGGACGGTTAGACAGGCTCGAGTGCATGCTTTCTATGATGCTAAACCACGGGATATCCCCGTATCTCAGGCCATTGCCGACTTTAACAAGGAGTTGGGTTATGTGAAGACCCAAGTTGTCGAGGAGAGCGACAAGATTTTCCATTTTTCCAGGAGAATGAAACTGTCCATTCGGGACTATATGTCTGGGCTCGTCTGTACTACTCTGAAGGATTACCAGAGTCGAGCCCTTGCTTATGATATGTCGGTGACCGCTAGCGATTTGGCTCGTGAGAGCAAGAAGCAGAAGTCGGTCGGAAATTTTTCTGGTCCCAAGAGTGGAGGCCAGCAGAAATCTCAGGCTGCAAATATTTCTACGGGCGGTTCGGCTCGTTTCTCTGGGAGCTTTCGGAGTGCCGCCGGAACCGTCGTCCGGGACCCCAGATGCTTTAACTGTGGCAACCCAGGCCACGTGAACCGGGATTGTCTTCGTCCACCTTTAACTTGTCATACTTGTGGTCAGTCGGGCCACAAGGCTTCTTTTTGCGAGAAACTCAGACAGTTTCGCGGCGCCCGTTCTTCTCACCCAGCACCTATGGAGCCGAGTGTGAACCAGTGGCTCATTTGCTCCGCCGCCTCCGAGTGCCGGCCGAGGTAGGGGTCGGGGTCAGCCCGCTAGGTGGAGCTTCCGATGTCGGCTCTGCTCACCGCGTATCTATGAGATGAGGAGAGCCGATGATCCAGCAGCCTTCGTGGCGGCAGTACCGTTCATATTCATTTCCATCCTGTCGGTGTGCTTTTTGATTCGGGTGCTACGCATTCATTCATTTCTCTAGAGTGTGTACGCCGTTTGAGTCTCATTGCTTGTCACCTTGCGAGCCTTTCATCGTTAAACTTCTAGCGGTGATAGAATTGTCGGTGATCGAGAAGTCCGGACTGTTCTGCGATCATTTGTGAGAGGGCTTGGCTCTCTAATCTTATTGTTGTGAGTATCGAGGGCGAGGATTTAATTCTCGGGAATGATTGGCTCGAGCGGCATGGTGCAATCATGAACTACCGCACGAGGATCATTACCATGTTAGCGAGGACGGCCTTTGAACACTCTTTCGCGGGCGAAGAGAAACCAGAAGTTTGTTATTAACGCCTTGAAGGCGGTGAAACTCCTGCGAAAGGGGTGTACTGGTTATTGGTGCTACGCCTTGAAGGCGGAGAATGGTGGAGCCGAGTTTTCGTCGATTCCAGTCGTTAGTGAGTTTCCTGATGTATTTCCTGACGAGTTGCCGGGATTGCCACCGGATCGTGAGGTTGAGTTTGTTATAGAATTAGAGCCGGGCGCGGCTCCGATTTCGAAGGCGCCGTATCGCATGGCACCTTCAGAGATGGCCGAGTTGAAGAAACAGTTGAGTGAACTTCTGGAGTCAGGGTATGTTCGACCGAGCGCCTCGCCTTGGGGCGCACCGGTCTTGTTTGTGCGTAAGAAGGATGGTTCACTACGTTTGTGTATCGACTATCGCGAACTAAACAAAGTGACCATCAAGAACAAGTACCCTTTGCCGAGGATTGACGACTTGTTCGATCAGTTGCAGGGAGCTGCGGTGTTCTCGAAAATTGATTTAAAATCAGGGTACTATCAGCTCCGGGTGAGGGAGTCCGACGTGCCGAAGACAGCCTTTCGGACGAGGTACGGGCATTATGAGTTTGTAGTTATGCCTTTCGGGTTAACTAATGCGCCGGCGGTGTTCATGCAATTGATGAACAAAGTCTTTATCGAGTATTTGGATAAGTGTGTCGTCGTCTTCATTGACGATATTCTTATTTATTCAAGGAATGAAGAAGAGCATGCCCATCATTTGCGGATAGTGTTAGACATTTTGAGGGCCGAGCAACTCTATGCGAAGTTCTCGAAATGTGAGTTCTGGTGAAGGAAGTGATGTTTAAGGTCACGTGATTTCAGCGAGGAGTTCGAGTGGATCCGAGAAGATTGAGGCGGTGTTGGATTGGGCATCGCCTACAAACGTGAAGGAGGTCCGTAGTTTCTTGGGTTTGGTGGCTACTACCGTAGGTTCGTGAGGTTTCTCAAAACTAGCTCGGCCACTTACAGCTTGCTCCGTAAATCCGAGAAGTTAAATGCGGACCGATGAGAGCCGATCGAGTTTCGAGGAGCTGAAGAAGCGTTTGACTTCAGCCCCGGTTTTGGCGTTGTCGTGTGGCAACGAAGGATTCGCCGTTTATAGCGATGCTTCGGGCCAGGGTCTTGGGTGCGTATTGATGCAGCACGGCAAGACCATTGCCTATGCGTCGAGACGATTGAGACCGTATGAACTTAACTACCCTACTCATGATTTGGAGTTAGCGGCAATCGTTTTTGCGCTCAAGATTTGGCGTCACTATCTTTTCGGCTCTGCATGTCGATTTTTACCGATCATAAAAGTCTGAAATATATATTTACTCGTGAGAGTTGAATATGAGGCGGAGGAGGTGGTTAGAGCCGATTAAGGATTATGACCTCGAAATCCTTTATCATCCGGCAAGGCGAATGTCGTAGCCGACGCCTTAGTCGGAAACCGATTGCGTTGCGAACGCTTGAGGTCCTCACGTCTCGGTCGAGCTTGGCGGGCTTTGATTGAGTTTGGTGTTGAGGTTTTGTTGCACTGCCGAGGCAACTTTGCGCTTTAGAGATTTCGTCGTCTTTGATCGATGAAATTAAGTCAAACAATTAGAGGATCCGATGATTACTCAAATCCGAGAGAACGTTCTTAAGGGAAAGTCTCCGGGTTTGTGATTCACGAGGATGGTGTTTTGAGATTCCAGAGTCGGCTTTGTGTGCCGAACGATCAGAGTTGCGACAGTATTTTGCGTGAGGCCCATTCCACACCTATTCCGTTCATCCTGGTTCGAGTAAGATGTACAAGGACACGAGGAGGAACTTCGTGGAATGATATGAAGGAGGAGGTAGCACGGTTTGTGGCGAGATGTTTGACTTGCCGTGAGTCAAAATCGAGCATCGGCCATCAAGTTATTGCAGTCACTTCCCATTCCGGAATGGAAATGGGACGATATATCGATGGATTTCATTACGAGTTTGCCGAGATCGAGATCGGGCATGAATATGGTTTGGGTGATTGTTGATCGTCTGACCAAGTCGGCACATTTTCTGGGCATCAAGGACACTTGGGGCCGGAGAAATTGGCTCGTGTGTTTGTCGCAGATTGTGAGACTTCACGGTACTCGAAGTCTATTGTTTCGGATCGTGATGGCCGTTTTGTATCGCACTTTTGGCGGCGGTGCATAAGGCGTTGGGTACCGTTTGCATTTGAGTACCTCTTTTCATCCCGATCGGATGGGACGATGAGCGCACTATCCGGACATTCGAGGACATGTTGCGTGCTTGTGCCCTCGATTGGAGTAGCGATCGAAGAGCATTTGCCATTGATCGAATTCACGTACAACAATAGTTGGCACGCGTCGATTCGAATGGCACCGTATGAGGCACTTTATGGGCGACGATGTCGATCGCCGATTTGTTGGAATGAGGTGTCCGATTTAGTCGGGACCGAGCCGGATGTCGTTTTAGAGACGAGGCGGAAGATAGAATTAATTCGGGAACGGATGTTGACGGCCCAGTCGGCGAAGTCATATGCCGATGTCCGTCGTCGACCTTTAGAATTCGAGGTGGGAGACCACGTTTTGCTGAAGGTGTCGCCGACGAGAGGGGTTTTCTGTTTCGGGAAGAAGGGGAAGTTGAGTCCGAGATTTATTGGACCCTTCGAGATTCTCGAGCGGGTCGGTGGGTTAGCATACCGTTTGGCGTTACCCCCGGCCTTGAGTCACATTCATAGCGTTTTTCATGTTTCCCACCGAGGAAATATGTCCCGGATCCTAGTCACGTCATCGATTATGGCGAGATTGATATTGCTGAAGATATTACTTTTGAGGAGCGTCCTTTGAAGATTTTGGAACATCGTGAGAAACGACTGAGGCATAAGACCATCCCTTTGGTCAAAGTGCAGTGGTCGAGACATGGTGTCGAGGAAGCAACTTGGGAAACCGAGGATAGCATGCGTGCTAGGTACCCTGAGTTGTTTGTTTCTCAAGTTTCGGGACGAAACTTATTTTTAGAGGGGTAGAATGTAATATCCGGTATTTTTCTTTCCCTTGTATTTTAATTTTTAGTATATTTCTCGGTCATAGTGACCCTCGTGTACCTTTCGGTGTGTCCTTCCTGTCAACTGTTGAACTGTATTCTCGTTATTGTGGTGCGGAACCGCCGTTTCGGGGTTGCCGTGGATCCATTTCGTGTTATTGGTTCCCAAATATTGATTCCTATCGTTTTATTCTCTTTAGGATCATTTTTATCATTTTGGAACCCATAGGGGGTGTGGGCGCGGCACAGATGTGTGTGCCGCGGCACACAAATTTCTTCGATTGTTGGCCAAACGAAGCAGACTTGTGTGCGCGGCACACCTATCGATACGCGGCACAATGCCAAGCTTGCCGCGGCACACCTATCGGTGCGCGGCACACTCGTGTGTCATCTGCGACCAAAACTACTTTGTCTGCGGGTGCCGCGGCTGCGGTATCTTGCGGCACAATGCCGAAACACAGGAGTGAATTTTTGGCACGTGCGCGGCACACCTAAGCCTGCCGCGGCAAGCGATCAATGTGCAACTCGTCTTTATTAGGCGAAATCGCCCGTCGTCTTCTTCATTTTATCGCATCGCGAGAGAGTGTAAGAGAGGGATAGAGTTCTTCATCTTTATCCATTGGGGGTCGATTTTCACCATTTTTCTTCGATAGTGAAGCTTGGGGAATCAATCTAGCGCGTGTTCTACGGATCTTGGTACTTGAATCCCCAAAGGTAATATTTCTAGAACCCTACTTTCGATTAATTTGGGGTTTTGGGATTTTCTTCCGATTCGTTCCGTTTTGTTGGTGGATTCATGATGTATATGATTAATCTTGTTGATATCATTAATTTCCCTACGGATTCATGGTATATTTTCATAGTTTTGCGGAATCGAGAGGGTTTGGTTGTGGTCGCCCTCGTTGTTATTTTGTGCAAATATACATGAATCGTAGGCGGGTTTTGGTGTATTCCATTTCCGTATTCGGCTAGAGTTGGTTATAATTATGTTCTTGAATCGTTAGGTTCGGTTCCGTTGATTCTAGTGTTCGTGGTGATTATCCTTCCGTTCGTTGCGTCATCAAAATATTCAAGGCAAGTATTTTTGGAAACCTTTATGCTTAACGTGAAATGGTAATGTATATTGTGTGTGATTTGCTCACCTCGGGAGGGTCCGACGGATCCCGGGGAATCTATGGCTTCTGGATTCATGAGTTTGATTCGCTAGCCACTCGGGAGGGTCCTTAGAGGCCTCGAGTGGGATTCGTGGCTTCGTCCCGGTCTAGGTGACGTGTGGTGCTTGGTTTGTTTTATGAATGTGGCCGGCTCGGGAGGGTCCTTAGAGGCCTCGAGTGGGATTCGTGGCTTCGTCCGGTCTAGGCAAATTAATTGTATTGTTTGTTTCGGAAAAGACATGTCTGTTTTGACTTTTGAAATTGATATTGGTGCATGTACTATGAAATGTGTAAGCAATTGGTTTGCCTTGATTACTTGTACTAGCGTAATTGCTAACCCCTCGGGGACCCGTTTTGGGGAAATTCTTGTTATGGATTTGAGTTATGATTATCCGGACGGCGGGCACAGACGATGCGAGGACGTTGGCCAGGGTCGTTGACATGTGCATTTGGGTCTTTCTATTTCTTTCGTCCATTTCGATTTGGTTGTTCTAATAATTATAAACTCATAGAGTGTACTCGCGAGTACTTAGGCTTTTCATTTCAAACTCCGTATTGTGTAACTTTTAAATTGTTACATTGTTGGTTGATGATCATTTCGCCGGTTGCTCCGGGCGTAACTTTAATGTCTCATAATTAAATGTGTGCCCTCGCTAACCGGGATGGTTAGTCGAGTGGAGTTTTTCTTGTTTATAGCCTGGTGGGTCCCTTGTGGGGGGTCCACGGCGCTGTAATAAACTCTGAATATCTCGGGGTGTTACAAAATCGATCTCATCGAACTGAAGTACATAACTCGGATCAGCAACGTATTTCCTTAACTGGGAGACATGGAACACGTTATGAATTCGACTCAGGGCTGGTGGTAAAGCCAGGCGATAGGCTAAATCGTCCACTCGGTCCAAAACCTCAAACGGCCCGATATACCTCGGACTCAGCTTGCCTCTCTTCCCAAAACGAAAAACTCCTCGAGTAGGGGACACCTTCATTAGTACATGGTCGCCGACCTCGAACTCAAGCGGTCGCCGGCGGTTGTCTGCGTAGGACTTCTGTCGGCTTTGAGCCGTCAACAAACGACTCCTAATTAGGGCGATCTTCTCACGGGCTGCTAACAACATATCGGGTTCCATACCCAGGGTTTCAGATGGATCGTCCCAACACAGAGGGGATATACAACGACGGCCATACAATGCTTCATAAGGTGCCATCAGAATAGAAGTGTGCCAGCTATTATTATAAATGAATTCCACCAAGGGTAGTTGGGCCTCCCAATCATCCTTCCAATCGAGAACGCACGCCCTCAGCATATCCTCTAAAGTTTGGATAGTTCTCTCAGTCTGACCATCCGTCTGCGGGTGAAATGTTGTGCTGAAGTTCAAATGCGTACCTATCGCACGATGAACTGCTTTCCAAAAATGTGACACGAATCGCCCGTCACGATCTGATACAATACTCTTAGGGGTACCATGTAACCTTACAATTTCTTTGATAAATAGTTGGGCCAATCTCTCGGGTCCCCAAGTATCTTTAATCTCCAGAAAGTGGGCTGATTTGGTCAAACGATCCACAATCACCCAAATCGTATTCATCCCTCGGCGACTCGTCGGCGGTGTAATAAAATCCATCGATATGTCCTCCCATTTCCACTCGGGAATCGGAAGCGGTTTCGGCAATCTGCGGGTGCCGGTGCTCAATCTTAACTTGTTGTGTGTTAAACACCTCAAAGCAGATTACGCAACTTCACGTTTCATACCTCCCCACCAATAATATTGTTTCAAATCCTTATACATTTTGCTAGACCCCGGGTGGATAGAGTACGGGGTAGCATGAGCTTCTCTCAGATAGAACTCCTCAACTCATCATCAGGGTACACAAACTCGGTTCTGAGCGTATCAATCCATCCTCGTGTATCACAAAGCCAGGAGCTTTCCCTTGAGTTATTTCGTCGTGGATTCGAGATAAGAATGGGTCCGTAACTTGCTTCGATCTAATTATATCCTCAAGGGACGATGAAATCTCAAGTTTACAGAGTTGCCCTTGAATACGCTGTAACCAGACTTCAATTTCCGGCCTCACCAATTCTAACTGCAATACCCTCTGAGTTGTTAGGCGGGCAAGCATCTGCTCCTGTACTGTTTTACGACTCAAAGCGTCAGCAACTACATTTGCTTTGCCCGGATGATAAAGGATCTCGATATCATAGTATTTGATGAGTTCTAGCCACCTTCTCTGCCTCATGTTTAACTCCTTCTGAGTAAAAATGTATTTCAAGCTCTTGTGATCCGTAAAAATCTGACAGGTAACTCCATACAGATAATGACGCCATATTTTTAAAGCAAACACCACAGCTGCGAGTTCTAAATCATGGGTGGGGTAGTTGACCTCGTAAGGTCGTAGCTGTCTTGATGCATAGGAGATCACCTTCCCGTTTTGCATTAGTACACACCCAAGGCCCTGCTTAGATGCGTCACTATACACTACAAAACCTTCCGTTCCTTTTGGTAGGACTAAAATAGGCGCCGAAATCAACCGGCTCTTAAGTTCATCAAAGCTCACGACATGTCTCGACTGAAATACTTCTTATCCTTCCTCAACAAATTAGTCATTGGTTGGGCAATTTTGGAAAAACCCTCCACGAACCGTCGGTAATAACCTGCTAGTCCCAAGAAGCTGCGTACTTCCTTAACGTTCTTTGGTGGTAACCAGTCTCGGATAGCTTCTGTCTTCTGCGGGTCTACTCGCACCCCATCAACTGATATCACATGCCCGAGAAAGATAACTTCATTTATCCAGAACTCACATTTAGAAAATTTTCCATAAAGCTGCTCTCGCCTTAACGCCTCGAGAACTAGATGGAGATGACGCTCGTGCTCTTCATGGTCACGAGAATAGATCAGAATGTCGTCAATAAAAACGACTACAAAGTGATCCAGATAATTAATAAACACTTGATTCATCAGCTCCATGAATACTGCCGGTGCATTCGTCAGTCCAAAAGGCATCACTACGAACTCATAATGCCCATAGCGAGTACGAAAAGCGGTCTTCGAAATATCAGACTCACGAATCCTCAACTGATGGTAACCAGACCTCAGGTCGATCTTAGAAAACACAGCAGCCCCTTGAAGCTAATCCAATAAATCATCAATACGCGGCAATGGGTATTTGTTCTTAATAGTTACCTTGTTCAGGTCACGATAATCAATACACAGACGTAGGGATCCGTCCTTCTTACGTACAAATAGTACTGGTGCTCCCCAAGGGGACGCGCTAGGTCTAATGTAGCCCTTCTCGGTCAAATCCTCAAGTTGGCTTTTCAGCTCCTGCATCTCAGTCGGAGCCATACGATACGGTGCTTTTGAAAGGGGGGACGTACCAGGCTCTAACTCAATATTGAACTCTATATCACGATGCGGAGGTAAGCCTGGCAACTCATCTGGAAATACGTCTGGGTAGTCTCGGACTACCGGAATATCGATCAATTCAACTGGTCGATCCATTGTCTTGGTCATGTAACACCAATAGCCAATACATCCTTGATTAAGCAGTTTCACCGTTTTCATAGCGCTGATGATTCTCCCGGAACGGCTGGGATTATCACCCTGGAAGGTACACTCAAGACCATCGTCAGATGTGACGGTCACTGTTCGCTTGCGGACACTAATTATGGCATCATGACGGTCCATCCAATCGATACCCAAGATCACATCATCTTTAGGTAAATCGACCACAATTAAATTTGACAACCACTCACGGTCGTTCATTCGAATCGAGCAGTCCTGAACTTCACGATTCCCAACAATTCTTCTACCATCGGGTAGACCAATTATATAAGGTTCACAATTGATAACATGCTCTAATTGCAAACGACTCAAACAAGAAGTAGATAAAAAAGAGTGTGAAGCACCAGTATCAAAAAGAACACAGACAGGCTGAGATTGGATCTCGAGAGTACCTGCAATCATGCTGGCTTCGGGTTCTTCAGCCCTCTTCATCTCGTAAACTCTAGGTTTTGCAGCCCCTACACCAGATGTACCTGCTTGATTTCCACGTCCCATCCCTTTGTTTGCCCCGGTAGTCTGATAAGAAGCAGATGGAGGTACACGGTCTGGCAAGATTGTCTTTGGAGCATGAGGTGCTGCGGGAATACGTCCTAGTCCACTCCTGCAATAACGAGCAAGATGTCCGTTCTTCCCACAAGTATGGCATGACACGGCTGGCCTAGGACATTTCGAATTGATGTGCCCTGGGTCTCCACAATTATAGCACACAACAGATAGGCTGACCGCTCGAGGTTGCGATCCGGTTGGCTTCGATGCCGTAGGTTGCCGTTCAGAAGGATTTGGCACTGGTTGGGGTCTCTTGAATGTTCCCGGTTCTTTGTCGGTAGTTCTGGTTCCTGAATTTCTTGTTGTTAGACTGCGGTTGCTTCTTGGAAATTTCCTTCACGTTCAATTCGTACCCCAGAGCTTTCTCGATGAACTCCGGTAGGGTCACACAATGATGGTTCAACAGCTGCATCCTCATTCGGGGTGTAAGCCTTTTGAGAAAGTATTTGATCTTATCAGCTTCTGTGTGGACAATCGTCGCGGCAAAAGGGAGAAGTGCCTGGAATTTTTCGGCGACAGATAGTACGTCATCATCTTCGGACGGTTCTGGATTCAGCAATTCTGATAATTTGGCCTCGCGGAGAGGACCTGGATAGTAACGATCTAGCATGAGATTTTTAAATTCTTCCCAAGTGCATACGCCATCAGCTGGCCTCACCGAAAGCCACCAAGTGTGGGCGCCCTTGCCCAAATAGTAAGCTGCTACGGAGACGCGATTCTCTACTGGACAGTCCACCATATCGAACAATTTCTCGAAGTGTTCGATCCAATGCACGATATCAGCTGGTTCAGAGGAACCTTCAAAAATCGGGGGCCGTTGGCGCGAGATGTCGCTGATGATCCGATTCACCGGCCCGCCATGTACAGGAGGTGGCCCCTGATGCTGGTCGGTAGCAGCTCTTTGCATAGTTTCCATTAACTGGCCCATTTGGGTCATCTGAGCCATCATGCCCTGCATTACAGTGTAAGGATCGACACGAGCATCCTCGCGTCCATTGTGGTGCGATTGGTCCCTAGAAGGCGAATCACTGCCTGCGGAACTATGCTCTGCGTTCGCACGTCTGTTGGCTCGCGGTATCGGGATTCGGCCCCTTCAGCGGCCTCGTCCCCCTCTGCCACGACCTCTCAAATTTCTTTCCATACTGAAAGAATCAATTTGTAATGATAATCATAAGTACAATTCATGATACCAATCAGAATTCACGCTAAGTTAATGCCAGTAAGAAATTACATATTCAAGAAAACAGTTCGTAATGAGTTATCATCACTACGGGAGTCACACAAAATATCATATCGACGTTTGAGTCGAACGATTTCAATCATATAATCAATCCAGAATTTTATTTGAATCATCAATCAGATAATTCCTGCCACAAACCCTTAAAATGCCGAGATCAACAAGGAGATCTATTCAGAGATCAATATCATGTCAATAATTTATTCATGGTTCATAAAGTACGTACCGCATTTGGCTCGTAGGATCAGGCGTTCACACGGGTCACACGTGACACGAAGGTTTCTTGATACTAGTTTAATACACAAAGACTCAAAAGAAAGAAAACGACCTCTAGAAAAACGCTCTGATACCATCTTCCGTAACACCCCGATAAGGCGGCCATTACAGTGCCGTGGACCCCACACTGGGATCCACCAGGCGATATCCAAAGTACAGATTAAATACACAATACATGTGATACCGAACCACAAAACATAGTACTTACTCCAATGTGGAGTTTACAGCAGTATGGCCTACGACCTTATTACACACAGGATCCAAAACATAAGTATAATCCATATGGAGATGAATTATACCTTAAATAACAATACATTTGTTCAAACTTAAAATGAAGCGGAAAAATAACATTACACGGTACGAACATGACCGGACACGAAAGACTTGGGGCCCCCGAACTAGTATCCTTCGAACCCTTCGTCATCACCTTGATCTTCCCGTGCCTTGCCTTTTTCCTCGACCTAAAATACAACACAAGTATTTCGCCCAACACAGGGTCAGATATACATGATAAATGATTCTCAAGATAGTATACAATTCACGTATATAAGATTTCAAGAATAACTCCCCGACTAACGAACATACCCCTCGGGCGTATGAACGCTCAGTCACAAAATGTCGAACACATCCAAGTATAAAAATGGACTGTGAGCGACTAAGATAGTATGTCTCGAGAGGGACATCACAGTACGCCCGATCCAAATATGTGTCAGTGCACATGTCCACCCCGTATATGGAATCCAGGATATACGTGGGACAATGTACCTAATTAGCCTCAACGAACTACGTCTCGTGTGCACAGCCTTTCACGGAAAAATATTCACGCATGACTATATATGTGCCCGGCTAAAAATCCTACACAATATCCAATCGGAACGTAGATATGACTCCGGATATGTCACGATGCAACATGACAACAAATTCAATAATTCACAAAATCCGAATAAGGATCGAGGACTCACCGAGATGACAACAAGATCAACAATATCAAGGGTCCAAAAGTAACGAACTTGGGAATACAATCCCACGATGAAAACGGGACATCATTAAGAACAACATCAAATCACAAGACACAAGTTTATAAGTGTTTCATGTACACGAAATGCATAATCATCATAAGAATCCACACATCATTATAACCAAGCAAGATAACTTGCCTCAATACGGAGGCGTGTAAAGTCCTTCTTTGTCGAACGAACAGCCGGCCCTCGATTCAAAATTGGTTACTCGGACAATCAACCTTGAATGAAGTATATTTTATTCAATAATGCGTTCATATGATCATCTATACCAAACTTCGACGAGACAACATCCTAATTCTCATTTGAGTAGTTCAACTTTAAGATGTTGAGCGTTACTCCAAGAACCTCATTCAATACCATTCTATTCTTACAATTGATTACAAGATGTTTACCAAATGTTTCTTTGGATTAAGATGTGTTAACCAAAAATCACCTAATCTTTAAACATATCAAGAAAATCAATAAGAAAAATCTTCACAAAAATCAATTACTTATGTTGAGTTAAGTAGTTATAATTCCATATTATGATCATGAAGACCACTACGAGTTCAACACCTTCCTTATAATCTTCTAGTTAACTTGGAAGTTTAAACATTACTCCTCTGGATTCACATTAGCTTAGGTTGAAGAAGGTGATTCCATACTTCTAATGATCAACAAGGGTTTCTCAAAACATTTTATGGTAATTATTCCAAGAAGTTATTTACATCATAATGAAACAAAGATTATTAGTAGTCTATTGGTGTTATTAGTCCAGGAATAAGAGTTTGGTTTAACTAAACATGATCATCATCATTTAAGATACTAAGAACACAACCTTACAAAACCCTTAACTATCATATTCATCATTAAGTTTGTTGGAAGCTTAACTATGAACATGTTTAGCTTGATTAAATCATCACTAGGTGGAGTATACTTAATCACTATCATTATAACTATGAGATTATAGGGTTAAAACGTATGACATACCTTCAGAATTGAAGAACAATACACCAAGACCACAAGAACACAATCTAAGCTTCAAGAATGACTCCAACTCCCAATCAACAAGCTCCAAAATCCAAATGTAAAGCTCAAACACAAGTTGGAAGAAGGTAATTTAGATCTAGGGGTGCAGGAGGATGATTATCTAGGTGAAAACTCAGAGTTTGGTCGTGCAAAATGAAAGACACAAGCTGTCTTTTTATAACAAAGACTAAATTACGTACGCTACCCGGACAAGATACGTACGTAAGCTCTGCATGCATGCTACTGGACTGAAACACGAACATCGTTACGTACGTTACCTATCAACGCATTACGTACGTAATGTAGGTCAACTAGATTGCCTCCAAAAGATCAGATATTCGAATCCCGTCCGGCCCTACACGCCGAAAGTTGAGATCGGATACGATTACACTGGTTACGTACGTAACAAGCACACCTTTACGTACGTAAAGAACTAAGCATAACGTACGTTATGCTTAAGGATTAGCGTACGTTATACCCAGGTTAGTAGCTAAAAAAAATATATTAATCTATGCGACGTTGAGAATCCAATTATAGTGCGAGTGATCGTTATTATTATGTTTATTTATGATATATTCCAATATCAATAACAATACACAAATGCAACAAGAGTACAACAGTATTTGAATTATCCGAACGATACAACAGTAAGTAAGAATTTCCATCGGATATTACAATAATAATAATAATATATATGGTACATAGCTTGGGGTCATACCACTCAAGCATAATAATAGTATATAATATATATATATATAGCTTGGGGTCATACCACTCAAGCATAATAATAATATGTAATATATATATATATAGCTTGGGGTAATCCACACAAGCATAATAATATGTATAATATAGATCTTGGGTAATCCACACAAGCATATATATATATATATATATATATATATATATATATATATATATATATATATATATATATATATATATATATATATATATACAGAATAAAACCATAAAGAAGCTTCTACCACTGAAACTCTTTAGTAATGATTAGAGCCTTCGTGCTGATAACGTGCTAGAAAACTGCAAGAAACTAAAGAGAATACATAGAGAATAGAGAGAATTTAGAGAAAGTACTTCTCTTGGAATCAATTTTCGTTTAGAACTGAAGCCCTATTTATAGAAAAACTTCAGATGACACAAACATAATTACATAATTTCATCAGGGGCATAATAGTCATTTCAACAAGGTGAAGTGTTTTTCATTAAGAAAACTTCATTAAGATAACGTGTTAGAAAACTGCAAGAAATTAAAGATAATCAAAGAGAATAGAGAGAATATAGAGAAGGTATTTCTGTTGAAATAAATTTTCATTAAGAACTGGAGCCCTTTTGTAGGAAAACTTCAGATAGCACAAATATAATTTCATCAATTTCATCAAGGCGAAGTATTTTTCTTCTCTCTCTTTGTTTTTCACTTGCTATTTTTCTTTCTTCTTCTTCTTCTTCTTCTTCTTCTTCTTCTTCTTCTCTTACTTCATCGATTTTTAAATTTGGTTTTAATATTATTTTGTTGAAATGCATACTTTTTGAAGTGCGTAATAAGATAATATATTATAATATGTGAATGACTATTACGCCCCTGATAAAATTATGTAATTAGTTTGTGCCATCTGAAGCTTTCCTACAAATAGGGCTTCAGTTCTTAAAGAAAATTTATTCCAATAGAAATACCTTCTCTATATTCTCTTTATTCTCTTTGTATTCTCTATAGTTTCTTGCAGTTTTCTAACACCTTATCAGCACGAAGGCTCTAATCTTTACTAAAGAGTTTCACGTTAGGAACTTCTTTATGGTTTTATTCTGTATATACATATTATTATTATGCTTGAGTGGTATGACCCCAAGCCATATACATATATATATATATATATATATATTATATACTATTATTATGCTTGAGTGGTATGACCCCAAGCCATGTACCGTATATATTATTATGCTTGAGTGGTATGACCTCAAGTTATGTACCGTGTATATTATTATTATGCTTGAGTGGTATGACCCCAAGCTATATTATATACTATTATTATGCTTGAGTGATATGAAACCAAGCTATGTACCGTATATATTATTATGCTTGAGTGGTATGACCCCAAGCTATGTACCATATATATTATTATGCTTGAGTATGACCTCAAGCTATGTACCGTATATATTATTATACTTGAGTGGTATGACCCCAAGCTATGTACCATATATATTATTAATGTTTGAAGCGGTATAACCCCAAGTTATAAACTGTGTATATTGTACCGTGTGAAATGTTTACTGAATACCAAAAAGAGTAAGTTATTTGTGGTTGATTATTTTTAATAAAAATATTGCATATAAAATAAAAATAATGTTTTACTGAATTATTCATAATTATCACATTTTATTTTCTCTCCCCTCCCCAACGGCTAGTTAACGCCTATTTTACACTCTATAAATACATAACATTTCATTCAACAATTTACTCACTTTCTCTCATCTTCTTACAAATTTTCAAAAACAAAAAAGGTTCTTTAAGATGATTCATCAACTGTTGTTGGCATTCTACACTACGTTGGTCAGAGCATATACTATATTAGTTGTTTATGTAAAGTGTAACACGTAAGAGGAATCTTTCATTTTTATCACAAGTCTTTTTCTCTTTTATCCTATACTTGGACTCCTGATAAATCTTAATATGTAATAATACCCTATTTTTATATCCGAATAAAATCTTTTATGTTTCTTGAAATTAATGAAATGTATGTTTTATTTTCTTATAGTTCTTCAACATGTCAAATCTTGTCAAACTTGAATTTGAAGCACTTGATATCACTGGCAATAATTACTTATCATGGATATTGGATGATGAGATCCACCTTGATGCTAAAAGCCTCAGTGATATTATAATTAAATCAAAAGAAGCGTCATTACAAGAAAAAAGGCTATGATTTTTCTTAGGCACCACCTCCATAAGGGACTGAAAATGGAGTACCTCACTATCAAAGATCCTGCAGATCTTTGGAAATCATTGAAAAAAAGATATGATCATCAAAAAATAGTTATTCTCCCAAAAGCTCGTTATGACTGGAGTAAACTCTAATATCCGCATTTTCTTTTCCCAGTATTTTCACTTTTTGTTTCGAGACTTTTTGTCATCCAGTTTTACGTTTATTGGTTCTTCCGTCGCTTATTGATCCGATTCTCATAATTGTCATTCGGAACCGCCGTTTCGGGGTTACCGTGGATCCATTCTATGTTATTATGTATTTTTATATGTTCTGTTTGATGTTTCGTTCATGTTACGGTGTTTTGGGCCGTTAATATTCCATGTCTAGCGCACGGTAATCTTTATGCATAGCGCACGCTGAGGATTCCTAAGTAGCGCACGTAAGAGGAATCTTTCATTTTTATCACAAGTCTTTTTCTCTTTTATCCTATACTTGGACTCCTGATAAATCTTAATATGTAATAATACCCTATTTTTATATCCGAATAAAATCTTTTATGTTTCTTGAAATTAATGAAATGTATGTTTTATTTTCTTATAGTTCTTCAACATGTCAAATCTTGTCAAACTTGAATTTGAAGCACTTGATATCACTGGCAATAATTACTTATCATGGATATTGGATGATGAAATCCACCTTGATGCTAAAAGCCTCAGTGATATTATAATTAAATCAAAAGAAGCGTCATTACAAGAAAAAAGGCTATGATTTTTCTTAGGCACCACCTCCATAAGGGACTGAAAATTGAGTACCTCACTATCAAAGATCCTGCAGATCTTTGGAAATCATTGAAAAAAAGATATGATCATCAAAACATAGTTATTCTCCCAAAAGATCGTTATGACTGGAGTAAACTGTAATATCCGCATTTTCTTTTCCCAGTATTTTCACTTTTTGTTTCGAGACTTTTTGTCATCCAGTTTTACGTTTATTGGTTCTTCCGTCGCTTATTGATCCGATTCTCATAATTGTCATTCGGAACCGCCGTTTCGGGGTTACCGTGGATCCATTCTATGTTATTATGTATTTTTATTTGTTCCGTTTGATGTTTCGTTCATGTTACGGTGTTTTGGGCCGTTAATATTCCATGTCTAGCGCACGGTAATCTTTATGCATAGCGCACGCTGAGGATTCCTAAGTAGCGCACGCTACGTTTGCTTCGTAGCGCGTGCTAGCGAGATGAGCCCTAGGAGTGGCAATGAACCTATTTTTGATCCCAGTCCTCTGGACTAATGGTTTAGCGCACGCTACATTGTCTAGCGCATGCTAATGTCAGAGGACTAGCGCGCGCTAGATGTCCGGTAGCGCGCACTAACGTGACTGTCTAGTACTGGGCAATTTGTTCTGGACTCGTTCAGGTGCCCAGGTAGCGCACGGTATAGCTCGATAGCGCGCGCTACCGAGTCGTTGTTAGCGCACGCTAGATAGTAGTAGCGCACGCTAACGGTCCAGGACAGTGAGTTCTGGAGTATAATATAACTGGGTAACGCACGCTAACACTTAGCCGTTAGCGCGCGCTAAGCCGTGTGGCTATAAATACCCAGGAGTTGACTTTGGACGGATCTATTTCTCATTTCAGCTCCTTCTCCGCGGGTTTGGCGATTTTGGGCGATTTCTGGGCGATTTCTTCCTCCAATCATCTCAACCATCATCTTCTTTGAGTTCTTGGTGTATAATAACAACATCAACACGAATCTTTCATCCTAATCTAAGGTAAATCTTCTAAGAACCATACCTTTGAGTAAATTGGGGGTTTTCCGTTCCATATGGTTGATTAATTCATGTTGAATATGATTAATCTTACTAGTATTCTTGTTTTCCCTATGGATTCATGGTATATTTCGTGGTTGTTGCGTATTCTAGAGGCTTTGGTTGTGGTCCGCCCTCGTTGTTGTTTTTATACGAATATACATGAATCGTAGGCGGGTTTTTGGGTGTATTCCATTTCCGTATTCGTTTAGAGTTGGTTGTGATTATGTTCTTCGAATCGTTAGGTTCGGTTCCGTTGGTTCCTAGCGTTCGTCGGTGATTTTCCTTTCCGTTCGTTGCGTCGTCAATTATTCAAGGCAAGTATTTTTGGAAACCTTTATGCTAAACGTGAAATGGTAATGTATATTGTTTGTGATTTGCTCACCTCGGGAGGTTCCGATGGGGCCACGGAGGGAATCCAATGGTTTTAGCCCTGGATTCATGAGTTTGTTTAGCTAGCCAGCTCGGGAGGGTCCTTAGAGGCCTCGAGTGGGATTTGTGGCTTCGTCCCGGTCCTAGGCGATGCACGTGCATGATTTGTTTTATGATATGGCCAGCTCGGGAGGGTCCTTAGAGGCCTGGAGTGGGATTTGTGGCTTCGTCCCGGTCCTAGGCAAATGTGATTGACTGTTTGTTTCCGGAAAAGACATGTTTGGTTTTGGTTTTGAAATGATTTGGTGCATTGTACTATGAAATGTGTAAGCGAATGGTTTTCCTTGATTACTTGTACTAGCGTAATTGCTAACCCCTTTGGGGACCCGTTTTGGGGAAATTCTTGTTATGGATTTCAGGTTATGTTCTGCCGGACGAGCGGGCGCTGAGACAGTACGAGGACGTTGGCCAAGGTCGTTGACATGTGCATTCGAGTCTTCTTATTTCTCTTGTCCCTTCGATATGGTTGCTTTCCACATTCATAAACTTATAGATTGTACTCGCGAGTACTTATGCTTTTCACTCCGAACTTCGTCTTGTATTAACTAAGTTGCTATATTGTCGGTTGATGTTTATTACGCTGGTTGCTCCGGGCGTATTTTTATATGTTGTATTATTTAAATGTATGTACTCGCTAACTGAGATGGTTAGTAGAGTGGTGTTTCCTTGTTTTAGCCTGGTGGGTCCCATGTAGGGGTCCACGACGCTGTAATATACTTCGAATATCTCGGGGGTGTTACAGAAAATGGTATCAGAGCACTAGGTTTATGGATACCTAGGCTTGTCGGTTATTTGGGTCTAGTTGTGTTTTGTTTTGCACATTGTCACACCGCTGCCAGCATCTCAGTACTTCCAGTGTTTGTAAGTTTTCCTTACTCGATTCTTTGTTTTCTCGTACCGTATTTCTGTTTCTTGAACTGTGGTTATTTTCCCTCTTTTACTCATCATCGAGTTGTTGTTTGCCACCTCTTAACACCAGCATGGATGCTGGAAGTGGCCGTGGTCGTGGTTGTGGCCGTGGACGCGGCCGGGGACGTAGGGCTGCCGGTGGGGCAGCCACGTCGCATTCTTCGGGAGCCGGCAGTACTGGTGACCGTCATATCCATGCTTCTTCTCAAGATGATGCCGACCTTGGTATTGCGGCTGTCATGCAGCAAATGGTGAACCAGATGGCGGCTATAGCTCAGGTGGTTAAGAACCCGAATCCGGCCCATGCTAATCTGGGCGGAGCAGACCATTGGCTTCAAGATGTCATCAAGATGCATCCTCCTCAGTTTTCGGGAGCATAAGACCCGATCGGCTGGGAGGGGTAGGTCAAGGAGATATCTAAAGTCTTCATTGCCACCAACTGTTCTGAGGACCGTAAGGTCCCTATTGCCCAGTACTTTCTCACTGGGGACGCTACTGACTGGTGGGAGGCTGTGGGGCCTAAGGACCACGTTGCTTCATGGGTGGAGTTCAAGGACCTAATGGAGACCGAGTATTGCCCGTGGCCAGTTATACAGGCTCGAGTCCATGCCTTCTATGATGCTCAACCGCGGGACATTCCTGTCTCTCAAGCTATTGCAGATTTCAACAAGGAGTTGGGCTACGTGAAGACCCAAGTTGTCGAGGAGAACGACAAAATTTTCACTTTTCCAGGCGGATGAAACTATCAATTCAGGACTATATGTCTAGGCTCGTCTACACTACTTTGAAGGATTATCAGAGTAGGGCTCTTCCGTACGATATGTCGGTGACGGCTAGTGAAGGGGCTCGTGAGAGCAAGAAGCAGAAGTCAGTCGGAAATTTTTCTGGTCCCAAGCGTGGAGGCCAGCAGAAATCTCAGGCTGCGAATATTTCTACGGGCGGTTCGTCTCGTTTCTCTGGGAGTTTTCGAGGTGCCGCTAGAACCTCCGTTCGTGATCCCACATACTTTAACTGTGGCCAGCTGGGCCATAGGAACCGGCAGTGTCCTCGTCAGAAGTTGACTTGTCATACTTTTGGTCAGTCGGGCCACAAGGCTCTCTTTTGTGAACAAGTCAGACAGATTCGCGAGACCCGTGATTCTTTTCCAACACCTAGAGAGCCGAGTGTGAACCAGGGCTTGTTTGCTCCACAGTCTCCGCCGAGTGCTAGCTGAGGTAGAGGTCGGGGTCAGCCCGCTAGAGGAGGAGCTTCCAGTGTCGGCTCCGCCCAGCTGCGTATCTACAAGATGAGGAGGGCCGATGATCAAGCGGCCACTATGGCGACAGGTACTGTTCATATCTATTCTCATCCCGTCAGTGTGCTTTTCGATTCTGGTGCTACACATTCGTTCATATTGCTGGAGTGTGTGCACCGTTTGAGTCTCGACTGTTGGTCGCCTTGCGAGTCTTTCATCATTAAACTTCCTAGCGGTGATAGGATCGTTGGCGATCGAGAGGTCCGAGACTGCTCTGTGTTTATTTGTGAGAGAGCTTGGCTCTCTAATCTTATTGTCGTTAATATTGAGGGTGAGGATTTGATTCTCGGGGATGATTGGATCGAGCGGCATGGCGCAATCATGAACTACCGCATGCGAATCATCACTATATTAGCCGAGGACGGCACCGAGCACTCTTTCGCGGGGCGAAAGAGGGGAAACCAGAAGTTCGTTATTAACTCCTTGAAGGCGATGAGACTCCTGCAAAAGGGGTGTACTGGTTATTGGTGCTATGCCTTGAAGGCGGAGGATGGTGGAGTCGAGCTTTCGTCGATTCCAGTTGTTAGTGAGTTTCCTGATGTATTTCCTGACGAGTTACCAGGATTGCCACCGGATCGTGAGGTCGAGTTTGCTATAGAGTTAGAGCCGGGCTCGGCTCCAATTTCGAAGGCGCCGTATCGCATGGCACCTTCATAGATGGCCGAGTTGAATAAGCAGTTGAGTGAGCTTCTTGAGACGGGGTATGTTCGACCGAGCGCTTCGCCTTGGGGCGCACCGGTCCTGTTTGTGCGGAAGAAGGATGGTTCACTGCGTTTGTGTATCAACTATCGCGAACTATACAAGGTGACCATCAAGAACAAGTATCCTTTGCCGAGGATTGATGACTTGTTTGATCAGTTGCAGGGAGCTGCGGTATTCTCGAAGATTGATTTGAGATCGGGGTACTATCAGCTTCGGGTGAGGGAGTCCGATGTGCTAAAAATAGCTTTTCGGACGAGATACGGACATTATGAGTTTGTAGTTATGCCTTTCGGATTAACTAATGCGCCGGCGGTGTTCATGCAGTTGATGAACAAAGTCTTTATCGAGTATTTGGATAAGTGTGTCGTCATCTTCATTGACGATATTCTTATTTATTCGAGGAACGAGGAAGAGCATGCCCATCATTTGCGAGTAGTGTTAGACATTTTGAGGACCGATCAACTCTATGCGAAGTTCTCGAAATGTGAGTTCTGGCTGAAAGAAGTGATGTCTTTAGGTCATGTGATTTCAGCCGAGGGGGTTCATGTGGATCCGCAGAAGATTGAGGCAATGTTGGATTGGGCACCGCCCAAGAATGTGAAGGAGATCCGTAGTTTCTTGGGTTTGGCCGGCTACTACCGTAGGTTCATCGAGGGTTTCTCGAAACTGGCTCGGCCACTTACACAGTTGCTCCAGAAGTCCGAGAAGTTCATCTAGAATGACGAGAGGCAGTCGAGTTTTGTGGATCTGAAGAGGCGTTTGACTTCTGCCCCGATTTTAGCGTTGCCGTGTGGCAACGGGTTTTTTGCTGTTTATAGTGATGCTTCGGGTCAGGGTCTTGGGTGCGTATTGATGCAGCACGGCAAGACCATTGCATATGCATCGAGACAGTTGAGGCCGTATGAGCTTAACTGCCCTACTCATGATTTGGAGTTAGCGGCAGTTGTTTTTGCGCTCAAGATTTGGCGTCACTATCTTTTCGGCCCTGCATGTCAGATTTTTACCGATCATAATAGTCTGAAATACATATTTACTCAGCGGGAGTTGAATATGAGGCATAGGAGGTGGTTAGAGTTGATTAAGGATTATGACCTCGAAATCCTTTATCATCCGGGCAAGGCGAACGTCGTGGCCGACGCCTTGAGTCGGAAACCGGTTGCGTTGCGAACGCTTGAGATACTTACGTCTCAATCTGAGCTTCAGTGGGTTTTGATCGAGTTGGATGTTGAAGTTTTGTTACCTGGAGCTGTCGGGCAACTTTGTGCTTTAGAGATTTCGTCGTCTTTGATCGATGAAATTAAGCGGAAGCAGTTGGAGGATCCGATGATTACTCAAATCCGAGAGAACGTTCTTAAGGGAAAGTCTCCTGGGTTTGTGATTCACGAGGATGGCGTTTTGAGATTCCAGAGTCGTCTTTGTGTACCGAACGACTCAGAGTTGAGACAGAGTATTTTGCGTGAGGCCCATGCTACACCTTACTCCGTCCATCCTGGTTCGAGTAAGATGTACAAGGACCTGAGAAGGAATTTATGGTGGAATGATATGAAGTAGGAGGTCGCACAGTTTGTAGCGAGATGTTTGACTTGTCAGTAGGTCAAAATCGAGCATCAACGACCGGCCGGGTTATTGCAGTCACTTCCCGTTCTGGAATGGAAATGGGAAGATATATCGATGGATTTCATTACGAGTTTGCCGAGATCGAGGTCGGGCATGAATGTCTGGCTGATTTTTGATCGTCTGACCAAGTCGGCACATTTTCTGGGCATCAAGGACACTTGGGGCCCGGAGAAGTTGGCTCGTGTGTTTATCGCGCAGATTGTGAGGCTTCACGGTACTCCAAAGTCTATTATTTCGGATCGTGATGGACCTTTTTTATCGCACTTTTGGCAGGCTGTGCATAAGGCGTTGGGTACTCGTTTGCATTTGAGTACCTCTTTTCATCCTCAGTCAGAACAGTCGGAACGCACTATCCAGACGTTCGAGGATATGTTGTGTGCTTGTGCTCTCGATTGGAGCAGTGACTGGGAAGAGCATTTGCCATTGGTCAAATTCACGTACAACAATAGTTGGCATGCGTCGATTCAGATGGCACCGTATCAGGCACTTTATGGGCGGCGTTGTCGATCACTGATTTGTTGGAATGAGGCATCCGATTTGGTCGGGACTGATCCGGATATCACTTTAGAGACGAGGCGGAAGGTGGAACTGATTCGGGAACAGATGTTGGCTGCTCAGAGTCGACAGAAGTCATATGCCGATGTCCGTCGTCGACCTTTGGAATTCGAGGTGGGAGACAACGTTTTGATAAAGGTGTCGCCGACGAGAGGAGTTTTCCGTTTCGGGAAAAAGGGGAAGTTGAGTCCGAGATTTATTTAACCCTTCGAGATTCTCGAGCGAGTCGGTGGGTTGGCATACCGTTTGGCGTTACCCCCGGCCCTGAGTCATGTTCATAGCATTTTTCATGTTTCCCAGCTGAGGAAATATGTCCCGGATCCTAGTCACGTCATCTATTATGGTGAGATTGATGTCGCCGAGGATATTACTTTTGAGGAGCGTCCTTTGAAGATTTTGGAGAATCGTGAGAAGCGACTGAGGCATAAGACCATCCCTTTGGTCAAGGTGCAGTGGTCGAGACATGGTGTCGAGGAGGCAACTTAGGAAACCGAGGATAGCATGCGTGCTAGGTACCCCGAGTTGTTTGTTTCTTAAGTTTCGGGACGAAACTTATTGTTAGAGGGGTAGAATGTAATATCCGCATTTTCTTTTCCCGGTATTTTCACTTTTCGGTGTATTTCTCATTTTTAGCGACCCTCGTGTAACCATATTAATTTTTGAGAATATTTGTTTCGAGACTTTTTGTCATCCAGTTTTACGTTTATTGGTTCTTCCGTCGCTTATTGATCCGATTCTCATAATTGTCATTCGGATCCGCCGTTTCGGGGTTACCGTGGATCCATTCTATGTTATTATGCGTTTTTATATGTGCCGTTTGATGTTTCGTTCATGTTCCGGTGTTTTGGGCCGTTAATATTCCGTGCCTAGCGCACGGTAATCTTTATGCATAGCGCACGCTGAGGATTCCTAAGTAGCGCACGCTACGTTTGCTTCATAACGCGCGCTAGCGAGCTGAGCCCTGGGAGTGGCAGTGAACCTATTTCTGATCCCAGTCCTCTGGACTAATGGTTTAGCGCACACTACATTGTCTAGCGCACGCTAATGTCGGAGGACTAGCGTGTGCTAGGTGTCCGGTAGCGCGCGCTAACGTGACTGTCCAGTACTGGGCAATTTGTTCTGGACTCGTTCAGGTGCCCAGGTAGTGCACGCTATAGCTCGATAGCACGCGCTACCGAGTCATTGTTAGCGCACGCTAGATAGTAGTAGCGCACGCTAACGGTCCAGGCGATGAGTTACGGGCGTAATATAACTGGGTAACGCACGCTAACACTTAGCCGTTAGCGCGCGCTAAGCCGTGTGGCTATAAATACCCAGGAGTTGACTTTGGACGGATCTATTTCTCATTTCATCTCCTTCTCCGCGGCTTTGGCGATTTCTGGGCGATTTCTTCCTCCAATCATCTCAACCATCATCTTCTTTGAGTTCTTGGTGTATAATAACAACATCAACACGAATCTTTCATCCTAATCCAAGGTAAATTTTCTAAGAACCCTACCTTTGAGTAAATTGGGGGTTTTCGGGTTTTTCTTCGATTCGTTCCATATGGTTGATTAATTCATGTTGAATATAATTAATCTTTCTAGTATTCTTGTTTTCCCTATGGATTCATGGTATATTTCGTGGTTGTTGCGTATTCGAGAGGGTTTGGTTGTTGTCCGCCCTCATTGATGTTTTTATAATATACATGAATCGTAGGTGGGTTTTCGGGTGTATTCCATTTCCATATTCATTTAGAGTTGGTTGTGATTATGTTCTTCGAATCGTTAGGTTCGGTTCCGTTTGTTCCTAGCGTTCGTCGGTGATTTTCCTTTCCGTTCGTTGCGTCGTCAATTATTTAAAGCAATTATTTTTGGAAACCTTTATGCTTAACGTGAAATGGTAATATATATTGTGTGTGATTTGCTCACCTCGGGAGGTTCCGACGGGGCCACGGAGGGAATCCAATGGTTTTAGCCCTGGATTCATGAGTTTGTTTAGCTAGCCAGCTCGGGAGGGTCCTTAGATGCCTCGAGTGGGATTTGTGGCTTCGTCCCGGTCCGAGGTGATGCACGTGCGTGATTTGTTTTATGATATGGCCAGCTCGGGAGGTTCCTTAGAGGCCTCGAGTGGGATTTGTGGCTTTGTCCCGGTCCTAGGCAAATGTGATTGACTGTTTGTTTCCGAAAAAGACATGTCTGATTTTGGTTTTGAAATGATTTGGTGCATTGTACTATGAAACGTGTAAGCGAATGGTTTTCCTTGATTACTTGTACTAGCGTAAATGCTAACCCCTTTGGATACCCGTTTTGGGGAAATTCTTGTTATGGATTTCAGGTTATGTTCTGTCGGACGAGCGGGCGCCGGGACAGTACGAAGACGTTGGTCAGGGTCGTTGACATGTGCATTCGAGTCTTCTTATTTCTCTTGTCCCTTCGATATGGTTTCTTTCCACATTCATAAACTTATAGATTGTACTCGCGAGTACTTAGGCTTTTCACTCTGAACTTCGTCTTGTATTAACTAAGTTGCTATATTGTGGGTTGATGTTTATTATGCCGGTTGCTCCGGGCGTAGTTTTATATGTTGTATTATTTAAATGGGTGTCCTCGCTAACTGAGATGGTTAGTCGAGTGGTGTTTTCTTGTTTTAGCCTGGTGGGTCCCATGTAAGGGTCCACGGCGCAGTAATATACTTCGAATATCTCGGGGGTGTTACATAAACTCCATTTACGGAATTTTAAATCCATCAGCGAATATAATTCGGCAACATTTCGAATCAGTTCAAAATTAAAATTATGTGGCGAAAATACCACTCATGGTGATATGCTAGAAAGAATATTCACTGCATTTCATACTTCAAATATAATCCTTCAACAACAATATCGTGAGGGAGGATTTACAAAATATTCTGAACTGATTTCATGTCTTCTTTTGGCCGAACAAAATAACGAGTTGTTAATGAAAAATCATGAATCTCATCCCATTGGATCTGTTCCATTCCCTGAAGTGAATGCAACATCATCTGGTCACAACTACGGTCGCGGTCGTGGTTATATTCGAGGTCGTGGTCGTGGTTGTGGACGAGGAAGGGGAAGAGGTTTTCAACCTTATTATAATAAGATTCAACCTTATTATAATAAGGCAGATAAGGAGGAAAAAATAAGAAAAAGATAACGGTGGTTTGAATAAAAGAAACAAGGAGGAAATTTGTTATTGTTGTGGTATGAAAGGCCATTGGCTGCGTACATGTCGTACGCTGAAACATCTTGCTGACCTTATCAGGAGTTACGAAAAAATAAAGGGAAAAATGTTGAAACAAATCTCATTACGAATGGTTCCGATGATTTCAATTATGGCCTCGATGATATGATGGACATAGCTGATATTGCTACCATGGAAATGACTGATCAATCCTGAAGATCAAAACAAATTTCCAGAAAAATGAACCAGTTCTATGTTTTTCGTTTGCAATAGTGTTATGAAATTTTATTATGTACAAGTGTTCTGTATCTCTTTTTCTGTGTGTAATAGTTTGTTTGGAATAATATAAATCTATATTTCATGTCATATCTTATAATCTTTTTTCAATAATTTAATTACTTTTTTTATTTAAATAGATCATATATATATGTCTCAATCCAAAATTCAAGACGATGACTTATGTCTTGCAGACAGTGCTACTACACATATTATACTGAAAGATAAGAAATATTTTCAGCAATTGAGAATTATCAAAGCAAGTGTTAAAACCATATCTGGTAGTGCATAAATAATTGAAGGATTTAGAACTGCCAATTTTCTGATGCCACGAGGCACTAACTTAAAAATAAGAAATGTATTATTTTCTCTCAAGTCCTAAAGAAATTTGTTAAGTTTCAAAGATATTTATATGAATGGATACTATGTTGAAACTATGGATAAAAATAATGATAACTATCTTTGTATTACTTCAAACACTTCAGGAAGTAAGTGTGTATTGGAAAAATTAGCCGCTTTATCATCTGAGTTGTACTATACTAATATAAAAATATTTGAATCGTATAACATAGTAAACCCGAAGTTTGCTAAAACAATCAAAGTTTGGCATGATCGGTTAGGACATCCCGAATCGATAATGATGCGGAACATTATTGGAAATTTTAGTGGTCATCCATTAAAAACCAGAAGATTTTTCAATCTCATGAACTATCTTGTATTGCTTGTTCTCAAGGTAAATTGATAATAAGACCATCACCAACTAAAGTTGGGAATGAATCGCCAATATTTTTGGAAAGAATTCATGGTGATATATGTGGACCTATTCATCCACCTTGTGGATCACTTCGATACATTATGGTATTAATTGTTGCTTCTAGCAGATGGTCACACGTATGACTTTTATCAGCTCGCAATTTGGCATTTGCCAGATTTCTTGCCAACTTAATCAAATCGAGAGCACAATTCCTAGATTACATGATTAAGAAAGTTCGACTTGATAATGCTGGGGAATTTACATCTCAAGCCTTTAATGATTATTGTATGGCAGTGTGCATTAATGTTGAACATACAATAGCTCATGTTTATACACAGAACGGTTTGGCTGAATCATTAATCAAATGTATCCTTTATTGCCAGACCAATAATAATGAGAACAAAGCTCCCCATTTATATATGGGGACATGCTATCTTGCATGCTGCAACACTAATTCGTATTAGACCGAGTGCATATCATGAATATTCCCCATTACAACTAGCATTTGGTTAAGAACCAAATCTTTCACATATTAAAGTTTTTTGTTGTGCTATATATGTACCAATTTCTCCACCGCAACGTACAAAAATGGGACCACAAAGTAGATTGGGAAGTTATGTGGGATTTGATTCACCCTCGATAATCAGATATATTGAACCAAAAAAAGGTGATATTTTCACCACTCGATTCGCTGATTGTCATTTTAATGAAGAAGAATTTCCACTCTTAGGTGAAAAGGAGAAACAAGTGGGAAAAAAAATTCAGTGGTGTACATCATCATTATTACATCTTGATCCTCCCACAAAACAACATGAACTAGAAGTTCAAAAGATCATACACTTGCAGAATATAGCAAATCAATTACCAGATGTATTTACAGACACAAAAAGAGTGACAAAGTCACATATACCCGCTGCAAATACTCCTGCTCGAATTGAGGTTCCAAAAGAGCAGTCCAATAAAAATATGCCAAATGAATCCAAAACACGCCTGAAGCGTGGACGACCTATTGGTTCCAAAGATAAAAATCCTCGAAAGAAGAATAAATGTGGAAAACCTGATGAAGACAAATTATGTGTATGTGTTCCAGAAGAAACACACGAAGAAATAAATCAGGGAACACATAATCATAAAGAAAACCTTCAACAAGAGGAAAATCATGATATCTCCATTAATTATATCAATAATTGAAAAATATGGAACCAAAATGAAATGAAGGATATCGATGACATGTTTTGTTATTCTATGTCACAAGAAATTGATAATGTGAATGAAGATCCGGAACCAACATCTATATCTGAATGTCAGAAGAGGCATGATTAGATCAGTTGGAAAGGTGCCATACAGGTTGAATTAGATTCACTTAATAAGCGAAAGGTATTTGGGTCTATTATTGTCACACCTAAAGATGTGAAACCTATTGGATACAAATGGGTTTCGTTCATAAACAAAATGAGAAAGATTATATTATAAGATACAAAGCTCGTCTTGTTGCACAAGGTTTTTTCCAAAGACCTGGAATTGATTATGATGAGACATATTCTCCTGTCGTGGATGCTACTACCTTTAGATACTTGATCAGCTTATCAGTTTAAAATAATTTATAAATACTCCTCATGGATGTTGTAACATCTTATTTATATGGATCATTGGATACTAATATTTACATGATAATTCCCGAAGGATTCAAAGTGCCTGAAGCACTAAAATCTAAATCGAGGGAGTTATGTGCAATTAAGCTACAACGATCATTGTATGCGCTAAAACAATCTGGGCTCATGTGGTATATTGTCTAACAGGGTTTTTAGTGAAAAATAGATATGTAAATGATCAATCGTATCCATGTGTATTTATCCAGAAAACTACGACTAGGTTCATGATTATTGCTGTCTGTGTTGATGATTTAAACATCATTGGTACTCCTAATGAAATTCAAGAAGCGGTTAATTATCTAAAAGGTGAATTTGAAATGAAAGGCCTCGGACAAACCAAATATTGCCTTAGTTTCCAAATTGAACACTTTCATAGTGGAACATTTGTACATCAATCCAATTATACAAAAAGGGTCTTAAAACGCTTTAATATGGATAGGCAAATCCGCTTAGTACCCCAATTATAAATAGGAAACTTAATGTTGAAATGATCCATTCCGTCCTTGTGAATATAATGAAGAAGTACTTGGTCCTGATACCATATTTGAGTGCATTTGGAGCTCTTATGTATCTTGCAAATTGTAGGCGACCAGATATAGCATTTGCTACGAATCTATTGGTAAGGTATAACTCATGTCCAACACGGAGACATTGGAATGGGATTAAACACATACTTCACTATCTTCAAGGAATAATTGATTTGGGATTATTTTATCCTAAAGATTCAAAAGATGAAATAAGTGGTTTTGTAGATGCAGGTTATTTATCAGATCCCCATAAAGTCAAATCACAAACTGGTTACGTTTTCATGATCGGTGGTACTACAATATCCTGGTGTTCTCAAAAGCAAACACTAGTTGCTACATCCTCAAACCATGTTAAAGTTATTGCTCTTCACAAAGCAAGTAGAGAATGTGTATGGCTTAGATCTATCACTCAACACATTAAGGGAGCTAGTGGATTACCAGTTAATAAAGATCCAACAATATTGTTTGAAGATAATATTGCATGTTGTTGCGCAGACCAAGGGAGGATATATCAAGAATGACAGAACCAAACACATTCCCCAAAAGTTCTTCGCATTTACTCAAGAACATGAAAAGAAGAAAGAGATTGTTATTCAGTATGTTCGGTCATGTGATAATGGTGCACATTTATTTACAAAGGCGCTTCCAACCTTATTTTTCAGAAAATATATTCACATTATTGGGATGCGGCATCTCCGAAATTTATGAAGATACTCACCCTTGTTAATTTAAGGGATAGCTCATATAACTATACTCTTTTTCTCTTATCATGGTTTGGTCCCACAGGGTTTTCCGGATAAGGTTTTTAATGAGGCAGCTATAAGGCATAGTCATTCAAGGGGGAGTGTTGAAATGCGCACTTCTTGAAGTGCATAATAAGATAATATATTATAACATGTGAATGAGTATTATGCCCCTGATAAAATTATGTAATTACATTTGTGTCATCTGAAGTTTTCCTATAAATAATGTAGCACCCCTAATCCACTAAGGTATATTACACACCGTAGACCCTTTCCTCAAGGATCTACCAGGCTGGTAACTAAAATCAAATATCAAAATATCGCCTTCAGGGCTAAATGACGATACAGTAGACCGATTAGGTCTTTCAATTAATACATACAACTCAATCTCAATACATACCCACGCAGGGGTCAAATTACAACACGCTCCCATACAACGGGGAAAATACTGTAGCGGAAATAACTACAACTAAACCAATACAAAATCGTATGGGTCCTCATGTGATTAGTATCGATCATCATTCATAATCCTTCGTGCCAACTGTTGCTACCCAAAATATTATCCGGAGATAGATATTGCTGGAATGGATGGGATAGAAAACAAATGCAAGAGCACTTCCGTGAGAAAGATAAATAACACAAGATTTTCCGGGGTTGTTAGTCCCGGGCTTGAATGCACTCGCGAGATATTATTAATACTAATATTCGGGGATACAAGTACTAATGTAAGAATACAATTACAATGAGTGTAAAGATTCTTGTTATCTTAGCTAGTGAGCGTGTAGATTGCCGGAAGAACCAGATTTGATGCTCTGTGAGTTCTTGTAACAAAGGAGATGAACAGTCGCGGCGGTGAGAGATCGACCGTCTTTCACGGCGAGTATTTAGCTGGATGCTTGGGCTCCGGGGCTTATGAATCCCTTGGAATCGGTCTAGTGGAGACTTGCTGCTTCTGCCGATCGTGTTCTGGACGAGAGATTCGGAGAGAGAAGTCCTGAGATGGATTCCGGTGAGAAAGCCGGGAGCTTGGTGATATGTGTGTTCTACTGTATTTCTGTTGTGGGAAAAATGAATTCTGAACGTAAGTCCAATGAATTCGGAACCTTTTTCCAGTAGGAGGAGGTTCTCAATTTATAGAGCTTGGATACGCCGGGCGATCGCCTTTTCTGCATTATAATAATCGGGCGATCGTCTTTTAGCACATGGGCCTGTCCCCTCAAAGTCTGCAGGAGTTGCTGGTAGTCAACTGTGCGGTCCAATGGGGAGCTTACACGTGTCCTGAGCCGCTGTCACGGGTGGTCCCACTGACAACTTTCGGCGCGCATACCGGTAGGTGAGGTAGGTGACAGGCTGTGGTCAAAGGTCTTGTCCGCTAGCAGAAGATCTTGTCTGTCAGTGAAGATCTCGTATGCCAGCGTCTTTTGTGGATCTGCACGTGGGTGCTTTTATGAGATTTAGTCCTTGACGACTTTGACGGGCGATCGTCTCTGCTCGGGGCGTAGGTCGATTGCCCTTAGCCGGTCACTAGAGTAGATCGCCAGCTGCCAAATGGCGATCGCCTTGGGAGCCGATCGCTAGGTACCTGATGGTGGTCTGATATCTTCGACTTGGCGAGCTAGCCATAGTTTGACTGGAGTTGACTTGGTCGCTCGGCCTTATAGTCGATCGCCTGTCGGGATGGATAAATCGTGACACAACAATTGCCCCCCAGCTCGCTCATACGTTGGAAACGTGGGGTGAGGTGGCTCTCTTGGCGATCGCTGAACTTTTGACGAGCGACTAAGTGTTTAACTGAACTGGCGATCGTCTTTGGGCAGATATACTCCGTGTTCGGACGACCTGGTTGGCCGCTGAACTGCGCGGGAAAAAGCAACGGGCGTGGAAAAGTCTCCGCGCACGTGTCGGGCTTCTACTGGAGGACGCCAACGGTCATTAATGACTCCTCGGCTGACGCGTCCTTGAAAATACACGTACGTGGGTCTCGAGGAGGTCAATTAAAGCGTCGTTTGACATCTGACCCCTGAGGTTTTCCCTTATTGCAAACGAATCCCTGCCTTCTCCTATAAAAGGGGGGCGGTGCTGCAGTTTCACTCACGCGTACTTTTTGGAGAAAGAAGGACTTGCTGGCGAATTTTCTGAAGATCTTAGTGCCGATCGTCGTTCGATTTCACTTTAGGGTAAGAAAAATCCTTTTCTCCTTTTCTGTTTCTGAGAATGGCCGGAACCTCATCATCACTTGAGCGGGTACCGGCTTCGCCGGGACATCGATCGTCCAGGAGAAACTTCTTCCGTCTTCCACCTAGAGACGGTGGCTGAAGCTATTCGGGCCGGAATCGACCCTGCTGAAGTCGAGGCTTTATTCAATGAGGCCGATGTTGCTAAGGAGTCGGCTGCTGAAGAAAGACGATCGCAGATCGAGAGAGATCTGGCGATCAGGGCTTACTGGGAGCAACATAGCGCTTTCGGTCGGGCCTATAAGGCCTTTGCTGATATAATGGAGAGGTTGGCCGGTCCTACTCCGAGATTCGATTTCCGGGGGTACTCGGTCGCCTACCCCTATGTGCTTCCCAAACGATCGCAGTACCGGGCTGCGCAGCGATCGTTGTGGTCGCTTGGCCAGATACGGAGTTCGACGACCAGGAAAGATCTGGTCGTCTGGAGGACAAGATTCCATGTTCCTTCAGATGTGGACATGTTCGCGCCGGCGGAGAATGAACGAGCCGACCAGCCTCCGATGGGTATGGTCGCCGTGAACGAGGCGATTATGGAGACCGGGCTGCGCTTCCCTCTATCCTTTGCCGTCTCCCATTTGTTGGCCGCTTGGAATGTGGCGCCACTTCAGCTGACGCCGAACGCCTGGCTCCAAATAAACTGCACTCTCACCCTTTTCGGCGGTCACCGCCTATACCGCCTCCCATCGCCGTTGGAGATGAACCATTTGTTCAAACTGACGGCTCATAAAGGGTTGGTCGGCGGTTACCATATTCAAGGCCGATATGGTCGGGTGATTCATGGAGTCCCGAATAAGATGCGGGGCGATCAGACGAAGTGGTTCTGGGTCGCCGGCAAGTGGAGAGCTTCGGCGAGCGACAATCCTACGGGCGAGCTGGAGATCCCCACTGAATTTCGGGAGAGGAATCCCGGTAAGGGTTTAGACTCTCCCTTCGTTTGGATGCGTTTTGGACTGATCTAATTTGATTTCGGTTTTGCAGGTTTTCACATTCTGGCGATCGAGGAGCTGCCTTTTGACTTTCTCGTTTTCTGGGAGCGGATAAGGAGCTTGTCGGACGACGACCTTGACGCCACTCGGATCAACAAGGAGAGTCGTTGGTTGTCGGCTCGACTATTCCTTTTCCCGAGACATCTCTCGGTGCCAGGTATGAGTTTCTGCGACCTTCAATTTCTAGGCGATCGCCTTATTTGAGGACAGTATCTGATTGTTGATCGATCGTCTTAACTGCAGAGGTTCACTTTCCTCGCTTTTTGGAGCCTCCGACGGAGATCTCTATGTCGAACCCAGGAGTTCTAGGCCGTCTTCGCCATAAGAGGTCGACTCGGGCCCCACCCGTTGCGTTGCCTATAGTTCCGGAGGCGGAGCCTCGCGTGGAGCCGGTCGTGGTTGAGGAGGAAGCTCTGGAGGAGGGGCTTCGAGCGAATCGCAAGAGGCCGAGGCCGGAAGAAGCTTCGATTCCTGCCCCTATCGAAGAAGTGCCGATCGCCGCGCCTCCGATCACCATCGTTGCTCCGGAGGATGAGCCGCCCTCTGCGGCTTTTATGCGGGAGATGGCGATCGCGGATGCTGAGACCCCTCGAGGGAAACCGTTTTTCGGTCGGGATCCCGAGAAGGCTGAGAGGTAGATTGCATTTTTGTGATGAACATTGCATCTGCGTAGGAGTTGTATTAACTTTGTTGTTTTGATGCAGGATCCGTCGCGCAGATCCGTCTTGTCCGCCGATGGTCGTGGATTTCTTAGCGAGCCGATCTCCTCGCCATTCCTGCGACATTCCTCCATACGTTAGTAAGGCTGCTTCTGCTCTGCCGAAGGCATGGACGACTGATCTGGATGCGATCGCTCGACAGCGGTCGGTGAGTTCGATGCACGCTGTTCTCGCCCTTTCTCTTCAGACGGCGACCATGGCCGTCCAGGCTGCTCAGGAGTTTGAGGGGCGGCCCTCCACTATTCGCCTGCAGGAGGATCTCGAGACGGCTCGGAAAGAGAACGCCGAGTTTGCCGACAAGATCGCGGCGATGGAGAAGGACTCTCTGGAGGCGGCCAAGCGGGCGAGTCATGAGCTAGAGCTGGAGAAGAAGGAAACTGAGCAATATCGTCTGGCGGTTGACCGATTTCGGGACCAGATGCAGAATGCCGTCCAGGCGCGGAGGGTTGCTGAAGAGGAGGCCGATCGCCATAAGGTGACGATCGCTCGGTTGACCAGCGAGCTGACGGAGGCGAGGGAAAAAGTCGTTGCGAGGGAGGCTGAGCTCCAGGGGTCGCAACAGGCGATGGCGGAGCTGAAAGGAGAGGTTGAGGCGACCAAGGTCGATCCCTTCCAAAACTTGGAGTATGTCAGTGAGTTCGCCTAATATTTGGCGTTCGCCGACTCGATCCGAGCGGCTAAGAAGGGAGGTTTGGAGGTCGGGCCTCTTGGCGATAACTTCAAGGCGTATGCGTTGGAGCATCCTCTCCATTCAGCTTTCTCCTTGCCGATCTTGGATCTTGCGGACATCGGCGTGGATTTGAGCTGGTATCCGTCTCCGGCCAATCTTACTCATCCCGACGCTCCGGAGGATGAGGGGCCCACACCGGATGCCGAAGGCGAAGGCCAGGCTGGGGCCTGAGGCACTTCATTTTTGACGTTTTAGCTTGCTTACTTGTAGTTTTGTAGCTTTCTTTTGTAGAATATAGGCCTTCGAGCGACCATGTACTTTGATCTTCTCAAGCAATGAACTGAATGTTTGATTATCTTCGATTACTTGAATGAATGGTTATTTTTGAGTCTTTGTTTGACTTTGTACAAATGTGTGAGGAGAGATCGTTGCGAGGGTAGTTCCATCGCTGCACTACATCTGAAAAAATGACGATCTCCGTATGTGGTTGAATAGCGACGATCGTCGTGTAGGTAGTCCGCACTCTTATTGCCCCTTGTTTTTATTCACTTAGTGGAAGTAAGGGGGTGAAAATAATTCCTTGAGTGAGCGGTCTTCAACTTTGTCGAATCCTCGGGGACGGTCGTCCATCTTGAGGAACCGTGCACGATCGTGGAGTTCGATAGACCGACTCCTTGATCATGTCTTGATGCGCGAAGACATTGAGTGTCTTGTGACTCACTTTATTATGAGGGTCCTCTGTTAGGCTGCGCCTCGCCTCATATTTAAACGAAGGGCGTGCGGTCTCGGTCTAGAGGAGTCCTTGCGCGGGGCAGCGTCGGATGATTCAACTCCACGCCCGCGGCTGGTTAGCTCTGCTTCCACCTCGGCCAGCCATGGAGATGGCCGACCTCAACGGTGTACGTTGAGACGGGGGTTGTGGCACGTCGCATTGTCCGGGTTCACCATGTTAGATGATGAACCTTTGAGGGCAAGCGATCGTGTCCACTGATTTATTTTGGAGGGCCCTCAGACTACGCCGGCCTCGTATTTAAACGAAGGGCGGGCGATCTTGGCCCAAAGGGACCTTGCATGGCCTAAGCAGTCGGTTCCATCGACCACCAGGACCATGGCTGCACTCTTCCACCTTGGATCGTCATGTAGATGCCGACCTTCGACGGTGTACGTTGTGCGGGGGAGGCGATCTGGTGCCTTAGTCCATCATGTTAGACGGTGAACTGTAGATGGCGATCGAGTCCTCCGGTTTCTTAAATAAGGAGGGAGATCGGGGAGACTTCCGAGGTCTCCTTTTCTTGATTGAAGCATGTAGGGACGGTCGCCGAGGCTGATCCAGGGGTCGGCTCATATGAGCTTTCCAGCCTGTTTTATGTTTAACTCGGACGATCGTCTATAGAGATAGGTAGGGGCTTCGGCTAAACCAATAAGCTGTCCAACTTGCCCTCCTCGAACAATCTCCAGAGCTGTTTGAGGAGGTCGCGGCATTTGTTGGTGCTGTGGCCGGGACTCTTATGGTAGGCACAATATTGATTGTTGTCCAGGTGACCGTGGTCCCTTATCGCCTTTGGCTTTTTGAGCTCTTCGTGCCCCTTGATGGGTTTCGTCCACTCGGTCAATGTAATCCGCATCGGTTTCGTCCTTCCCCTGCATGATTTTTATCATGCAGTGGGGGCCTTCTGGTCTGGCGACCTTGCTGGCGAAGTATGACGTGAAGTCATTCGCCAGTTTCTTAAAAGAGGTGATTGATCGTGGTGGTAATGAGACGTACCACCTGTGGGCCAGCTCGCCCAATGTCAACGGGAAGATCCGGCACTTGGTTGCATCAGATGCCCCGCACCCAGTCATGTAAATTCGGAATTTATTCAGGTGGGTTTCGGGGTCCGATCTCCCCTCATACAGAGGTGTTTTGGGACGAGCGATTGTTGGTTTTATGGGGGCAAGCTCGATGTGGACCGCGAGTGGCTCGGTCGGCCCGGTGATCTTTTTGCTGGTGCTTGCCCCAGTGTCCAAGAGTGCTCTCATCTCGTCGAGCTGGCGTTGTATGGCGGCCATCGCCGTGGCCTGGCTGCTCGCGGCTCGGCGCTCGAAGAGGGTGCCGAGGCGATTGAGCACTGATCCCCTGGCGATCGGGGCGGGAGTCAGATGGCTGACCTGCGTTCGGCTGTGAGGTGGGTAGGCCGAACTTCTGGTGACGGATTCGGGTTCCGTCTTTTCGAGGTTGGAGACAGAGTGCCCCGGTCGCCAGGATGGGTCGCGCCCCAAGCGATCGAATATGGATCCGTCCGGTCGTGCGAGAGCCTTTCCTCGCGAATTGGGGCTTTCTGACGATCACTCGTTCAGTAGCCCGCTGAATTTCCGTTTTCCCATGCGGCGGATGATCGAGGGAGTTATTGCAGGCGACGCACATGCTCTCCGTCGCTCCTCCAGGATGGTCATAGCCTCCTCGATCTGTTCCTCGGTTTGGAACTGATCGAGTGAGTGGTTGGGGCCATCTCTCGGATGCGGGATCGAGAGTCTCGCGTTGCTGCGGCTTCCCCCTGTCGTTGGCTGGGGTTCGGATTGAGCCGGGATATGGTGTCCGGCGGTTCGGAGAGCGGCTTTCTTCGATGTACCGGCGGATGTCATGATTCTGAAGGTTTTTTTTGAAGTGCAGTGAGTGTCACTTCAAGTATATGCCCCGAGAACAGTGAGTGTTCTTCGGGACGGTAGGAATAAAAATGTGAGGGTTAGATGCCCTCCTTCTAGCGCCAATTGTTGCTACCCAAAATATTATCCGGAGATAGATATTGCTGGAATGGATGGGATAGCAAACAAATGCAAGAGCACTTCCGTGAGAAAGATAAATAACACAAGATTTGCCGGGTTGTTAGTCCCGGGCTTGAATGCTCTCGCGAGATATTATTAATACCAATATTCGGGGATACAAGTACTAATATAAGAATACAATTACAATGAGTGTAAAGATTCTTGTTATCTTAGCTAGTGAGCGTGTAGATTGCCGGAAGAACCAGATTTGATGCTCTGTGAGTTCTTGTAACAAAGGAGATGAACAGTCGCGGCGGTGAGAGATCGACCGTCTTTCACGGCGAGTATTTAGCTGGATGCTTGGGCTCCGGGGCTTATGAATCCCTTGGAATCGGTCTAGTTGAGACTTGCCGCCGCGATCGTGTTCTGGACGAGAGATTCGGAGAGAGAAGTCCTGAGATGGATTCCGGTGAGAAAGCCGGGAGCTTGGTGATATGTGTGTTCTACTGTATTTCTGTTGTGGGAGAAATGAATTCTGAACGTAAGCCCAATGAATTCGGAACCTTTTTCCAGTAGGAGGAGGTTCTCTATTTATAGAGCTTGGATACGCTGGGCGATCGCCTTTTCTGCATTATAATAATCGGGCGATCGTCTTTTAGCACATGGGCCTGTCCCCTCAAAGTCTGCAGGAGTTGCTGGCAGTCAACTGTGCGGTCCAATGGGGAGCTTACACGCGTTGAGTCGCTGTCACGGGTGGTCCCACTGACAACTTTCGGCGCGCATGCCGGTAGGTGAGGTAGGTGACAGGCTGTGGTCAAAGGTCTTGTCCGCCAGCAGAAGATCTTGTCTGTCAGCGAAGATCTCGTATGCCAGCGTCTTTTGTGGATCTGCACGTGGGTGCTTTTCTGAGATTTAGTCCTTGACGACTTTGACGGGCGATCGTCTCTGCTCGGGGCGTAGGTCGATTGCCCTTAGCCGGTCACTAGAGTAGATCGCCAGCTGCCAAATGGCGATCGCCTTGGGAGCCGATCGCTAGGTACCTGATGGTGGTCTGATATCTTCGACTTGGCGAGCTAGCCATAGTTTGACTGGAGTTAACTTGGTCGCTCGGCCTTATAGTCGATCGCCTGTCGGGATGGATAAATCGTGACACAACACCAACCTTATGTTATGCTTCCCAAAACCTGAATGAACCTGGACGCAAAATAGACATCCACCCCGATTACTTGTAATACCCGTATTTTTCATTCCTATATTTCTTCTGATTCTAGCAACTCGCTTGTGTTCAGTGACATAATTTGGACATGTTTTGTTCTGCGCATTTTGTTATTCGAGCGAGTTTTGTTATTGTTTCGGGTTAATCGACATATTGTTGCGACTTTTCCGCATTCGGGTCCGATTCTCGCGAATCTTGCTCGGAACTGTTATTTTGTCATTCCTACAAGTTCTTTTAATATTTGTGGTCGTGTTGTGAACCTCAAAATTGTTATTCGATCTCGTATCGTGATTTTCGAACTTTTGGGCCGTTTCGTAAATTCCTAAAGTTTTGGGCACTTGTTTTCATACCCGTTTTTACTTACCTTCTATTGTCGGAATCGCATGTTCGATTAACGCTTTTGTTCGTCGTTGAGAATCCTTTGTGAGAATTCCATTGAATTTTCTGAATTATCACATTTCGGGATTGTTCGGGATTGGTCGGGCAGCACAATGGAATCTGCTGCTAGAAAGCAAGATACAGTCGTAACCTGCAGCGTGTTACGGCCGTAATGGCCATTGTGTTATGGCCATAATGGCGTATTGGTAACGGCCGTAATACTCCCTTACATTTCAGGCAGAATACCCGTGAGATGGGTTATGGCCGTAATGTCCTATGTGTTACGGCCGTAACATGCCCAATTATTTAATAACTGGGCGACGAGTTTCACTTCATTTTCACCCCTTTCTCCTTCTCTTCTCGCGGGCGGCGATCGGGTGAAGTTAACGTTGGATTCTTGGTCGATTCTACTCAATCTCTACGTGTTTTGGAAGTTCTTAGGTGATTTTAACATCATCTAATCGAGTGTTCTTTGTCGGATCGAGGTATTTTTTTATTTTCCCTAGAGTTGACCTTTTTGGGGATTTTGTCCTTAATCTCTTTTCTAATCGGATTTTGATGAATTGATCGTTATTAAACATTGTTTTTGATCACGTTCTATGGATTGTATATCCATATTCCGGTTTCATTTAATCCGAATCGTGATTTGGTGATCTATTGAGGTCTTGAGTATTTAATGCTCGATTAAATGTATCAACGAGTTTTTATTCGATTCTTAGATGCCTTTTCCGTTGTTTTCAGTTGCTAAGCTCGTAGTAATCTCATTGCTATTGTTTTTCTTTCATTGAGGATATAAGTTTAGGGACTTTCGGTCGAGCTACATTCTTCGGAGTTGCTCGTGTTTTATCTATCGAGGCAAGTATTCTTGTTTATACGACTTATATTGTGTGAATTGAGGTTACATATGAAATTATGTTGGTTTATGCATTTTTGTTGATTGTGCTTTATGTGAATTATCGTAGTTGTTATGTGGTTATGTGAGGTTAGTGTTGGTTCATTGCTTGTCATAGAGTATGCCGATAGAGACGTAGTGCCGGGTAGATAGTACACTTAGACGTGCTATAATATTTTGGTGTTCACCGGGTTGTGTGGGTTAAGTTGTGTGTTATGAGTTGGGTTAGTCGTGGTGGTTGTTCGGTTGTTATGCCGTTGATGTGTGGAGCTGCGTTTAGGATTGTTAGGTAGTAGTATCGCTAGGTCGGTCGTAGCTATGCGTCGGATAATTGGCCAATTCTAGCAAGTGCCTTAATTATATATATTGTGACTAGTAATCGAGACATGCAGTTTTATAACATGTGGATGTGTTGTTGTTCTTCCACCCGGGGATGGCATGTGTGGCCTCTGGGGGTTGATACTAATGGGTATGGCCACGGAAGTGGACTTGGGTGCGTGTGTTGTTGTTCTTCCACCCGGGGTTAGTCCGATGGAGCCTCTGGGGGCCGATACTAATGGGTACGACTGTGGAAGTGGTTTCCACCTAGGGAGGGTCCGACGGGGCCTCTGGGGGCCGATACTAATCGGTACGGTCGCGGGTTACCAAGTGTGGTTTTCATCATGATGTTGATATTTGATGTTTTTGATAATTGTGATATGTCCGGAATATCACAACATTTTGATTCTCGACGTTGATGTACATTAGATATTGAATTTTGGTACTTGGCTAGAATGGCACTAGGATATGTGTCGTAAGTGTTTAGCCCCTTGAGTGTGAGGTTTTGGTGTTGGAAAGCGAACATTGTTATTATTTTCGCGTATTGTGGTTTTGATGAGATTTTGGGTTGAGATCCCAACGGTTGTGTATAGGTTGTTTTGTGGAAAATGACTTTGGGCTGAGACTCATTTGTCTTGATATGGTTTTGCAACCTAGGACTCGAGGTCCATAAAGATTTTCTATTTTTAAAAATGCTTGTTACATAAAAGAGATATGGGCCGATGCCCTATTGTTTTCGGAAAGGTTTTATACTCTTGAACTTAAAGTCCCAGAAGACTTTCTGTCGTTTTCTAAAACTCCCGAGTTTATTTATATTATTTTCAAAGACTTGAGTGGTACTTTAAATTTTTGAAAACCTCTCAGGAACTTCTCTCACGACTGTTGATATTTTAATATAACTGATGTTGGCATGATATATTTTGTATAGATTGAATACTTGTACTAGCCATTCCAATACTAACCCCTTAAATGGGGGAAATGCGTATTATGCATTTCAGGTGTGCTTAGTTCATTGGAGCAACCATAGGCACGGCATGGAAGAAGACGAGTCGCGATACTAATCAAGAGTAAGAGTCCAGTTTGATGTGGTGGTACTGTTGAGTTATTCTCAGTCTTCCGCTGTATTGTATTTTGACCCCTGCATGGGTATGTACAATGTTGAGTTTATTTTTGGGATTAGTTTAGTCGTGAGACCTTATCAGTCAGTGTAATTTAATATTAAACCTTATCGGTCCATGTTAGTATATCGTTTGACCTCGGCCGGTCAAACGTTTATTCGTATCGTAATGGTTAGCATGGTAGATCCTTGTGGAAAAAGGGTCTACGGCGTGTAATATTCCCAGTGGGTTTCTGGGGGTGTTACATTTATGTTATCGGAGCTTAGGTTGTGGAAACCTAGGTTGTTGGGTCGAGTCGAGTCATGTTTTGTCGAGTCTTATTTTGTTGCGTCGCCCGAGTTGTCAGTTAACAAGTCGACTTGTGCGTTGTCATATCATGTCATTCCTGTTGCTCGTTGAGATTAGTATCGTGGCGACCGTCATATTCGTGCGACATGTGGATGTAAGTCTCCCCTTATATACATTATATTTTATATTTTATGTTATATAATTTTGTTTGCAAGTATGAGGCAAAATAGAAACTGTATCTGGTGCTTGTGGTATATTGCGTGTATAGCAATTGGGATATACTGGTAGATTGAGTTTTGATTGGTGCGACGTGTTGTGGAAGTCTCTGGACATTAATGTGTTCTAGGAGGCGTATTGACGACAGAGATTGTCGGAAACACAAACGGACAGTCTCGACGTATGCTTGAATCTAAGACTATATTCATAGTGGTATCGATTATTATGATGATTTGAATGCTAGATGGGCACGCGTTTGAGAACTGAGTACGTTTGACATTGGTGCTAATTACTACTAACATGTTTTAATTGATAAATGTGTTGGCTGCGCGTGTATTTGATAATGTTTCCAAAAATTTTATAGACTTGAGTAGGTTGTGAAAAACAGATATTCTCAAACATTTTACTCGTACGGTTAAACGGCGGTCTCAATGAATTTTGAAAATTTTCTGGAATTTTGGACAAGTCGGCCGTATATTTTCAAAGAAGAGAGTTGATTGATTGTTTCTGCTACCTCAGTGTACGCTCATCATTAGCTATATCTGCTGAACGTGTATTTTAAATGACTTACAAGTATTTTACAATCTAAGTTAAACTAGAAAATTTTTGTGACTATTTTATCGGTATGCATAAGTGGTAACTTAGCATATACATTGCTTTTAATTAAAAATGTTTTGAGTTTTGGCAAAGTAATCGTGCACTTTCATATAAACCTTGCGACAGAGTACGGAGGTTATGTTTTTAAGTACTTTCGATATTTTTAATGTCACCGTCATCAACCTTTTGTCACATTTGAAAGTATTTTAGATTGGTTTTAGCATATTGATGTTAATTTCAGAGTATGCGATTTTAAAATCTTTCACACCATAATTTTTATATTTTAAACCAAAATGTGATTTTTTATTTTCAAAAATTTATAGATAGTGAAAGATGGAGAATCTTACTCGGCTTAAACTTTAAACTCGGATTTGGAGTAATTTTCCAAGAAGCACGCTAATGTTATTATTAGCGCACACTAACTTTGTACCCAATTGTTGTGTTACGTGATTTCGGTTTTTTTGTAGCCCATGTAATGTTATTTCGACATGATTTCTCTTGACGATGACGTTTTAATGTATCATAATATTCCGGGTCATGGTTTTGCAAATGATTTTAGAAAGAAACAATTTCGATCTATTCCCTTACAGTTTTGGTAAAACAACCCGAGGTGCCAAAAGTGTTTTCCAATCTTATTTCGGAAAGATTTTATGAACTCAGATTTTAAGACATTACTATTTAACAAATGCCTCAGGGACTTTTTGGAAAAATGTTATCAATGATTTACTACTATGACATGTGATTTGTTACGGCCGTGTCTGTTTTTTTTAGTATCAACCATGATTGTAAATCTTCTGTCGATATGGTCTTGTGGTTCATCAGTTACGACTGTAAATTCCATTTCTGGCAATTGTAATTATTGGGCTAGTGTAACTTTCATGAGTGAATGTTTTGTGTGATGTTGTTATTGACTTACGTCGATATGTTATGATGACTCGGCATTATGGTTATCGTTTGTGATGTTATGTTTTATAGAGCTGAGCGGTTGTGTGTTCAGTATGCCGAGAAGTCGAGGTTGTAGTAGTGGACGTAGTCAGAAGCATGGTAAGGCACGTGATCAGAGACAAGTAGCTGGAGAGAATGTCATAGTTGGCAGAAATCCAACGTTCGTAATGACTCTATCATTGACGAATCCTATGTCCGTGACAATAGAGCAGAAGAGTTCAGGGGATTTATCGGGAAGTAAGGGAACAGGGGCCCATAAGCCTCAACCCCCGTATCAATTGGTTGTGGAACCTTCTAGACCACCTGGAAAATCCAGGAGATCCAAGGCGGTATCGTTGACTGTGGGTAACTTGCCTAGGTGCTTCAACTGTAATGTTCTGGGTCATGAACGCGTGAATTGTAAGAAGCCACCAGTAGCTTGCTATAATTGTGGACACGAAGGGCATCGAGTGCAGTACTATGATGAAGTAGCTAGATCAAACGTGACCACTGAGAGGGCCATTCCTATGATGGAGGCAGGTCCAAAAAGTAAGAGGCAGAAAATCTCGGGTAGCTTTTCCACAGACCATGAAAGCGGAATCCGTGAGCCTGTTGCTTCGCATTTTCCTTCTGGGAGCACTTCTCGTTCGGTTGACTAGTCTAAGAACCTTACTCCGGAGGCAAGTAAGACGATCGGTGTGAAGTATTGCTTCAACTGCAATCGTGTGGGCCATACGAGATAGAATTGTCATTCGTCACCGGTTAACTATTTCATGTGCGGACAATTGGGACACCAAGCGGTGCATTGTGAGACCGTTACTAAGATGTTCAGGAATTGGGTTTTCGTTCCTACTCGTGGAGGGCCTAGTGGTGTCCAGTGATGTAGTTGTGCATCGTATTTTGTACTGTATCTCGTGTGGAGATTTGATATTGGTTGTGCCAACTTTTTTTCTTTTAGTTGGTGTTCTACCCTGTTATTTTTAAGTTTCGGGACGAAGCTTATTTTTAGTGGGGTGGAATGTAATACCCGTATTTTTCATTCCTGTATTTCTTTCGATTCTAGAAACTCGCTTGTGTTCATTGACACATTTTGGATATGTTTTGTTCTGCGCATTTTGTTATTCGAGCGAGTTTTGTTATTGTTTCGGGTTAATCTGCATATTGTTGCGACTTTTCCGCATTCGGGTCTGACTCTCGCGAATCTTGCTTGGAACTGTTATTTTGTCGTTCCTACAAGTTCTTTTAATATTTGCGGTCGTGTTGTGAACCTCAGAATTGTTATTCGATCCCGTATCGTGATTTTCGGACTTTTGGGCCGTTTTGTAAATTCCTAAAGTTTTGGGCACTTGTTTTCATACCCGTTTTTACTTACCTTCTATTGTCGGAATTGCATGTTCGATTAACGCTTTTGTTCGTCGTTGAGAATCCTTTGTGAGCATTCCGTTGAATTTTCTGAATGATCACATTTCGGGATCGTTCGGGACTGGTCGGGCAACAGAATGGAATCTGCTGCCAGAATGCAGGTTACGGCCGTAACCTGCAGCGTGTTACGGCCGTAATGGCCATTTTGTTACGGCCGTAATGGTGCCTTGGTAATGGCCGTAACACACCCTTACATTTCGGGCAGAATACCCGTGAGCTGGGTTATGGCCGTAATGTCCTATGTGTTACGGCAGTAAATCTCCCAGCTATTTAATAGCTGGGCGACGGGTTTCACTTCATTTTCACCCCTTTCTCCTTCTCTTCTCGCGGGCGGCGATCGGGTGAAGCTAAGGTTGGATTCTTGGTCGATTCTACTCAATCTCTACGTGTTTTGGAAGGTCTTAGGTGATTTTAACATCATCTAATCGAGTGTTCTTTGTCGGATCGAGGTATTTTCTTGTTTTCCCTAGAGTTGACCTTTTTGGGAATTTTGTCCTTAATATCGTTTTTAATCCGATTTTGATGAATTGATCGTTATTAAACATTGTTTTTATCATGTTCTATGGATTGTATATCCATATTCCGGTTTCGTTTAATCCGAGTCGTGATTCGGTGATCTATTGAGGTCTTGAGTATTTAATGCTCGATTAAATGTCTCAACGAGTTTTTATTCGATTCTTAGATGCATTTTCCATTGTTTTCAGTTGCTATGCTCGTAGTAATCTCGTTGCTATTGTGTCTTTCGTGGAGGATATATGTTTAGGGACTTTCGGTCGAGCTACATTCTTCGAAGTTGCTCATGTTTTATCTATCGAGACAAATATTCTTGTTTATACGACTTATATTGTGTGAATTGAGGTTACATATGAAATTATGTTGGTTTATGCATTTTTATTGATTGTGCTTTATGTGAATTATTGTAGTTGTTATGTGGTTATGTGAGGTTAGTGTTGGTTCATTGCTTGTCATAGAGATATGCCGATAGAGACGTAGTGCTGTGTAGATAGTACACTTAGACGTGCTATAATATTTTGGTGTTCACCGGGTTGTGTGGGTTAAGTTGTGTGTTATGAGTTGGGTTAGTCGTGGTGGTTGTTCGGTTGTTATGCCGTTGATGTGTGGAGCTGCGTTTAGGATTGTTAGGTTGTAGTATAGCTAGGTCGGTCGTAGCTATGCGTCGAATAATTGGCCAATTCTAGCAAGTGCCTTAATTATATATATTATGAGTAGCAATCGAGACTTGCAGTTTTGTAACGTGTGGATGTGTTGTCGTTCTTCCACCCGGGGATGGCATGTGTGGCCTCTGGGGGTCGATACTAATGGGTACGTCTATGGAAGTGGACTTGGGTGCGTGTGTTGTTGTTCTTACACCCGGGGATGGTCCGACGGGGCCTGTGGGGGCCGATACTATTGGGTACGGCCGCGGAAGTGGTTTCCCACCCGGGGAGGGCCCGACGAGGCCTCTGGGAGCCGATACTAATGGGTACGGTCGCGGGTTACCAAGTGTGGTTTTCGTCATGATGTTGATATTTGATGTTTTCGATAATTGTGATATGTCCGGAATATCACAACATTTTGATTCTCGACATTGATGTACATTAGATATTAGATTTTGGTACTTGGCTAGAATGGCACTAGGATATGTGTCGTAAGTATTTAGCCCCTTGAGTGTTAGATTTTGGTGTTGGAAAGCGAACATTGTTATTGTTTTCGCGTATTGTGGTTTGATGAGATTTTGGGTTGAGATCCCAACGGTTGTGTATAGGTTGTTTTGTGGAAAATGACTTTGGGCTGAGACTCATTTGTCTTGAGATGGTTTTGCAACCAAGGACTCGAGGTCCATAAAGATTTTCTATTTTTAAAAATGCTTGTTACATAAAAGAGATCTAGGCCGATGCCCTATTGTTTTCGGAAAGATTTTATACTCTTGAACTTAAAGTCCCAGAAGACTTTCTGTCGTTTTCTAAAACTCCCGAGTTTATTTATATTATTTTCAAAGACTTGAGTGGTACTTTAAATTTTCGAAAACCTCTCAGGAACTTCTCTCACGACTGTTGATATTTTAATATAATTGATATTGGCATGATATATTTTGTAAAAATTGAATACTTGTACTAGCCATTCCAATGCTAACCCCTTAAATGGAGAAATGCGTATCATGCATTTCAGGTGTGCTTAGTTCATTGGAGCAACCATAGGGACGGCATGGAAGAAGACGAGCCGCGATACTAATCAAGAGTAAGAGTCCAGTTTGATGTGGTGCTATTGTTGAGTTATTCTCAGTTTTCCGCTGTATTGTATTTTGACCCCTGCGTGGGTATGTACAATGTTGAGTTTATTTTTGGGATTAATTTAGTCGTGAGACCTTATCAGTCAGTGTAATTTAATATTCGACCTTATCGGTCCGTGTTAGTATATCGTTTGACCTCGGCTGGTCAAACATTTATTCGTATCGTAGTGGTTAGCCTGATAGATCCTTGTGGAAAAAGGGTCTACGGCGTGTAATATTCCCAGTGGGTTTCTGGGGGTGTTATATTACTCGGGGGTTAGCCAAATTCCACTATTTTGATAGTGCAAGTACAAAGTGCAAATACGAGTCATACAAATCATATTCCATGAATAGTAATAATCGGGAATCCTCAAGATTCAAACATAACGAAAAAAAATACTTCCCGAGGCGGAGAGTTTGAGTAAAACTTTTCAAATTCGAAAGATCACATATCAAGAGAACAATTTATAAAATGTTTTTAAAATTCCCTCGGGAGTTTTAGCGGAAAAAAATTTAGGATTTATCGAATCCTTCTCTTTTCAAAAACCAAAATGGGTCACGTCCCAAAGATTTGCTTTCTCAAATAAAAACCAACACGTCCCAATGGGTCCAAAACCCACACCACGTGTCCTTGACGGACATAAAATCAACAAAACATAACCACCCAAGATACGAAATCTTGGTAACACGTCTGTTGGGAATTCTTTGCATCCAGCGTACTCACCTTCGACTCGGGAGAACGTAACTCGCCGGGCTTAACATCCCGACCCGCGGCACCCTAGTGGTGCATCCCTATGTCCGCCTGTCGCTTAGTATGTGGCTCTGCACTGCCACTAGAAAATGGTTAAATGAATTGATTTGGACTACTCATACCAACAAGATGCATCTTCTTTTCTGGTAGCCATCTCATAGAAACTCCAAAATTAAGCGTGCTTGACCTGGAGTAGTTATGGGATGGGTGCCCCCCTGGGAAGTTTCTGAGGTGCGCGTGAGTGAGGACAAAGCGTGCTAGAAAAGACTTGTGTTGGTACAGTGAGGATAGTCTTCATCATTCTTGGGACCAACAATTGGTATCGGAGCGAGGTCGCGGCTTCGAGTCTTCTGGCGTACGCTTGTAACACCCCCAGATCCGACCGGGAATATTACAGCGCCGTGGGCCCCGAGATGGAACCCACAAGGCTGAAGGAAATTTTCGAAAACATTTACAAACACCCAAGAGGCTAACGATGGTATTATCTATTAAAAACATTCGAAGATTTATAAAACTCGTTTATCAAACCGTCGTAAAAACTCATTTGAAACCACAAGGCCCAAAATGCCAAAACTCAACAGTTTAAAAACATACATTAAGCTATCGCTTACACGTACCGACAGAACAAATTTAGAAAATAATTTCCCAAAGTAACCTAAGTTACCAAATACCAATAGGTCATTTTAAAAATACTCACGCAGCGGATAAAGACAAACAATTAAAATACTCTAGCAGCGGAAATACAAAAACTGTTCAGGGAACTCAATACACAAATACATGCCCTAGCCAGTATCCTCCGGGAAGTTCATCTCTCCACGACCGCTACAAGCTTGATAATCCAAGAACCTAAAAAGAAAGCCCACGACGGGGTCAGCCATAATATCCAACAATGATAACCATCACATCTCGTCAATAATTACATATCAATGGAAATACTAAGTAAGAATACGACCAATGTAATCTTACCATCGTAACTTTACGAGAATCCACGATTCGTATCCTTAACAACACATTAAGATAATACCGAAATATCTGTACGGTATCTCAATAATACTCAAGGTTCTCAAAACATTATCATAACTCGGGATACGGAAATTTTACCAACTCTGGCCAATTCAATCCATCGGATAACGTCGACATTTCCAATACGATAATCGATTGCCAATCAAAGACAAGTATCAAGGAAATACGGAACATACCTCAAGATACGAAATACCATTACCATCACGTCAGTCTAATCCGAGATCAGATCAACACAACATACGGACATGGTCCTAACACAAGACCTACAAATGCATACTCATATGACAACGTCAATATGATCACAACAATAACGACAATGTATACTTATGGCAACCCATAATATACATATGCACAATAACAACAACATATGGTAATCCAACGATCCAGCGCACACAGCTATAGATTCCCATGATGATCCCGTCGGACCAACGCATGGTGGCATTACCTGTCCAGCGATCCAGCGCACACAGCTATAGATTCCCATGATGATCCCGTCGGACCAACGCATGGTGGACATATGACAACAATGCACAACTGCACAGAACAACAGTGCACAATACACGACAACAATAATGCACAAATGCATGACAACAACGATACACGAATGTATCACGACATGATCGACACAAATGACAGAAATGATTAAAATACTTGCTCCGAGTCCTTCGAGAGCAATCTCGATATCTAAACCATCACCAACCATTATTATGAATATTCATCGATCCAAAACATCACGGACGGTAGATAATTCACGTTTCCTTCAATACCATGATGTATTCTTGATAACAAGCATACCAACGACCATTGTAAATCATATACATTATGATTTAAATTCCCAAAACTCGAATACAACCTATAATCTCAAATCTCCTGTGATTACGATTTATAAACATTGCTATATGAATTATAAACGAATGAAACTGAAACCATTCATTAAATATTATAAACTGAGCAAGTAATAACTTGCCTCGATACCGATACGATGATGAAGCCGCTACCAGTCACATTGCCTTCATCTACGGGCTCCTCGGCCCCGACCGAAGCAATTCACGAACATACACGAACATGACCGCAACATACGGTTATACTCACCGATCAATAATCTCAACCTATTGAAATAATCGATTAACATACAATCCGATAATAATCAATAACCGACATAGTCAACCAATCAAACTCAACGGCTCAACAATACCTCGATCATACACAAAACCAACAATACAACTCAAACCAATCAAACACGAATTCAAAACAACAATACGATTCCACATCCAATCTTAAATACTTACAAGTTTCCTCCTTGTATATTCGTAATAAAACCAATTACCGATTATCATCATCAATCCGGACAATCCCATTAATTATAGATAATCATATTCCAAGAGTTCCACAACTTATTCCGAAATCACATTCAAAGTCCCCAAACGGCATAATCCGATGAGTTCTAACATCTAAACAATCCTTATTCACAATTCAAGGTGTATGTAATCATGTTCTTCAACATATATACTTCTCATAACATCATGGATTACAACAAACTATCAAGAACATCGAGATTACTACGATTCCATAATCATAACGCCATAATCAAGGTATTTGATCATCAATTCATTATCTTCCCTTAACAAAATTCCCATAATTACTAAGAATAATCACAACACTATCAATTTCATCACCATTCATACGAAAACGTGTAGAATTTCCCAAGTTCTACTCATTGAGGCATTTCATCGAACACTTTGAAGGCATAATCCAATTCAATAATTTTAACGAAGAAATACTCGAATTTGTTCCACAAAACTTCAAGGATAATGTATAATCTCAAGAATACAACAAGGTTCCATCAATAATCTGAGTTAAAACGAATCAATTCGGCCAAATCATCAAGAAACTCCAAAAATATCCAAAACCAAGTGTTTAGGTGTTCTTACCTTCGATCCGGATGGAAGATGATGTTAATCCATGATTCCAACTTCCAAAACATGTTGCTACATGATGTTCTTACTCAAATCCATCAACTTTTCTGAAGAAATCGCGAAAGAAACGAAGGAAAATGAAAAATGACAAGGGTGACTCGGTCCAGGCCTTATATAGGTCGAGACCTGCCGGCACATTACGTACGTAACCGGCGGGTCCTTACGTACGTAGCCGGCCGCGGCCTACCCTACTGCCCAGTTCTGTCGGAACCCTTACGTACGTAACCGGCAGCTGGCTTACGACGTAATCGCCCTTACGGCCGTGAATCGCCACCGCCTTACGTCGTAATCGGCCAATCCTAGCCATCCCTGCGAGTCACCGCCGACCGTGATCTCGCCACCCCCACGAGTCACTGCCGACCATGCTCGGCCATTCCAACGAGTCACGACCGGCCATGCTCGGGCATCCAGTCATCTCGGCCACGACTCGGCGGCCGCCCGTAACGTCGTAACACTTATTCCGTTGCGTCGTTACACGTGCGTTGACTTGCTACGGTATTATACTCGTATTACGTCGTAATACACCACTGTATAACGTCGTAACTCCATCCGTTGACTCACTGTCCACATCTGCGCGAAAGCCGCCGACACCGGCCACTGTCCGATTCCTCTTGTTACGTACGTAATGTCTCGGCCATAACGTACGTAACTCTTGTGATTTAGCGTACGTAAGTCTTCAACATTAGCGTACGCTAAGTATTCTATACTTAGCCAATTTCAATCATTACACTTTGTCTCGACATACCGAAAACACATATACACTTACTGAATACATATACTGAATCCAATAACATCCTTATACGATATACTCTATATCGAAAGTACGATAACCTGATACACAATATCCTCAAATGCAACTGTCGACCAGATACGATAATTATACCGATACTGACATCTCAGTCCTTTATTTATTTATTTTATCCATACTGTACAGATTCCACGCTGTACAATATAACTCGGATAAAATAATATCAAACAACAGTAGTAGAAATTCCGGATATTACAACGCTGGGGCGGGGGGATTGTTGGGAATGCTTTGCATCCAGCGTCCTCACCTTCGACTCGGGGGAACGTAACTGGTCGGGTGTAATACCCAGTTGTAATTCAGTCATTATCATTCAGTAATTTCATTCGGTAATTGTCACTGTGTAATTTTTCACTTGTTAATAATCGTTCATCATCCACATTCATTCATCCATGTTCACCGTTCGGAATAACTTCGAGTTGTGTATCGATATTGTTCATTGTTTCAACCTTACATGGGAATCGAGACAAGAGTATTATCTTGATTATTGTAATTGATTCATTAGTCGATGTTGACGTTGGAGTTCATGTCATTTCAAATCTCCTCTTTGTTCAAATTGTGCTTTGTTGGGCGAACCCTTGTAATCATTGCTTGGAACCACCCTTTTGGGGTTTCCGCACTTCCATTTCGTGTTATTGTTTCCCAAATATTGATTCCTATTGCTTTTATTCTCTTCCTGGGTCATTTTTCATCATTTTAGGACCCAAGGGGGGTGTGGGCCGCGACACAAGGGAGTGTGCGCCGCGGCACACACATATTGCAGTTTTGGCCGACCAGCCTGTACCGGGGGCCGTGGCTCCCGTCGGCAGGGCTGCGGCACACTCGACCAGGCCGCGGCACATTGCCGAGCACTGGGGGCAGATTTTGGCCCTATGCCATGGCACACTCGGCTGGGCCGCGGCACACAGTGCAGGCTGCACTATAATTTCATTTTTTGAGAAGAAAAACTCACTTCTTCATCCTATTTCCGAGAGAGAGGGTTTGTGGGAGAAATTTTCATCATCAATCACTTGAATACTCGATTTTTCATCATTTTCATTCGGTTGTGAAGCTCGGATCATCGATCTAACGCGTGTTCATCGAATCAAAGTATTTGGATCTTCAAAGGTAATATTCTCAAACCTATTGGATTTCGATTTGTTTTGAGATATGATATTTTGGACATTATAATCATGTTGTATGAAGAGATATACATATGATTATGAGTATGTATGAATATTCATCGTATTATTGAAAGGTTATTCAAGAACACTTTGAATATTGAGTTGGATTTGGGGGTTTTCGATTAATTGTTGTTGAAATCACGAATTTGGATATTCATATTGGATTATTGATCGTATTGAAGATGTTTTGTTGGTTTGGAACACTTCTTGGGGATTTGATATTGGTATTATTGAGGTTTGGTTGTAGACAATCGAAGTTTGGCCTCAACGTGATCGATATAATGCCCCAATGAACTTGGTTTAGTCGTATCGACGTTTTGAGTTAGTTATATTCGTGTTTGATTCGTATGTTGAATGGATTGTTGGTAATTGTATTATTCAAGGTTGTTCGAGCGACCGGTAGTTTCCTTAGGACGTTGTTCGAGAGAGATCGTATCATCACCGGTGTTAATGCAAGTTAATTCTTACTCGGTTAAAAGGATATTCATTCCTTTTGTTGTTGTTCATTCATAATCATAACTCATTCATCATTGTATTAACCGTATTGAGACTTGTAATTGTCGAATAATCACTTCATTCACGAGGAACGACGGTTCCAATCATTTCATTGAGCTATCAATCACTTCACTATTATTTTCATCTCGGTGAGTCATTCTTGACTTTGTCGGATTATTATTCATTGATATTCATTATGGTCATTCTCGTTCATATGACCTTCTGGGTTCATATTGCGTGGCCAGGTGCGGATGTGTGGAATTTTTAGTCGAGCACACGATGGTCATGTATTGGGTCACCGATACATTGAACTGTGCATACGGTAACGATTACCTCCGTGAAACTAATTAGGTACAAGGACAGGTGTGTCCGGTCATCCGTCTTGTACACTTGCACAGAACATTACGGGCGTACTGTGATTCTCCTCTTCAGCTTAAATTCATAACTAAGGATAATTCATAATTGAGATATATCATGATTGTGTATATTCAACCCTTGAGGATTGTTGTTCTCAGAATCGATTTCGTTGGGGGATATTGTTTTCAGGTCACGGCAAGGCAAAGGCACGGGAATGGCAAGTTGATGGCGAGGAGTCCCAGTGATACTAGTAGGGGGCCCCAGTCCGTTTCAGTTATTCATGTCTTTTCATCTTTATTTCCGCTGCAGATTTCCATTTGGATATTCATTTTCATTTAATGTTGTATATTTTATCTTCACATAAAATATACGTGTATTCAGTATTCTTCCTGAGTGTATTATACTTAGACTCCTCATCGGAGTACTTGGTAATATGATGTGGTTCGGTACCACATTTACGTTGTTAATTCATTAATTTTCATTCGCCTGGTGGGTCCCAGTCGGGGGTCCACGGCACTGTAATATCCGCCTAGTTTGGGGTGTTACAGAGTTGGTATCAGAGCGTGGTTTTGAATACTACCTTCCGAGTCATGTTTCATTTGAAATCATCGTTCATCAGACTAGTATCATTAGACTTTCACGTCACGTGTGACCTGTGCAAGAGCCGAGCCCCTCAGACTAAAGAACAGTAAGATTTCTGACGCCATGGTATAATTTCTGGAAATAGAATCACTCATACATCATTCAACAGTCAACAATCCACATTCATCATTTTCATTTTTGATCAAGTCGATCATGTTAATTCATTAATCACTCAGTTCATTTCATTGTTCAGTTATTGATCTTGAGGATCATATCATTAATCTTGTTAATTTGTTCAAGATAATCATTTCAAAAATTTCATCAGATAATCACGTCACTTCAGTTGATCATTCATGTAATCATTGTGTTTGAGCACGTATACTCATTTTCATTATTTCATAATGTAATCATAATGTGATATTCATGCGATATATATAATTATCATATGACTTTCCACTTCAGTATGGAAAGAGCTGGCAGAAGACGCGGGGGAAGAGGCTGTGGTGCAGGCCGAAACCCGAGAGTTCGTGTGAATACACGCGCTAATGCTAGGAATAATACTAACTCATCGAGCAGTGATGCTGCCACTCATGCACCTGGACGTAATCATTCACTATCAGGGAGTCGTACCCGGGACACAGCTCAGTCAGAAGGTGTTCGGGTTGACCCACTCGCTTTTATGCAGGGCATGATGGCCCAAATGACTCAGATGGCACAACTGATGGAGACGATGCATAACTCGACTACTCAAAATCAACAGGCTCCTCCGCCGCCACCTCAGAGGCAAGAGAGGGGTGTGAGTAGTATCATTGGCGACATCTCTCGCCAGAGACCGCCTACTTTCGAGGGCTCATCTGAGCCGGTAGATATCATTCACTGGCTTGAACATTTCGAGAAACTGTTTGCTATGGTGGACTGTCCTGAGGGACACAAAGTTTCAGTTGCGGCTTACTATCTTCGTAAGGGCGCACATTCATGGTGGTTATCGCTGAAGCCCACCGACGGAGCTTGTACATGGGATCAATTCAGGACTCTCATGATGGAGAGGTATTATCCGGCCCCACTCAGGGAGGCCAAGTTGTCAGAATTACTCACTCCTGACCCGTCAGCAGACGATGATGTTCTCGCCATCGCCGAGAAATTTTAGGAATTACTTCCGTTCGCCTCGTCCTTTATTCACTCTGAGGCGGACAAGATCAAGTATTTCAGCAAGAGGTTGAAACCTCGTATGAGACTACAGTTGTTTAATCATCATTGTACCACTCTGGCCGAATTCATCGAGAAAGCTCTTACGTATGAGCTTACCGCTAAGAAAATTGCTAAGAATCAAACTTCATCTACTGGCAAGAAGTCTAAAAATCGTAATCAGTCTGACGGCAGTCAGGCCACTTTCAAGAAACCTCGTGTGGACTCTACTTTTCCTAAGAAACCTCCTATGGCACCGAAACCCGTGGAGTCTCAGTCCCGAGCGTCCAGCTCAACCATCACCTGTTTCAATTGTGGAGAACCGGGTCATGTCAGCACCAAGTGCCCGAGGCAGACTATCATGTGCCATAACTGCGGAATTGCTGGGCATAAGGCCCGTTTTTGCCGAAGAGACTCCAAAAATACTCCGGCGGCATTTCAGGCCCCGAAGCAGTCAGCCGTTCAGAATCAAGCTACTCAGTCAGCGTCGTTTAAAATGACAGGAGCAAATAAAGGTGGAGCCTATAGTCATCAGACGGGAGCATCCGGTGCTGGGACTAGCAAGCCCCGAATTTACGAGATGAAGAAAACCGACGATCCAGAGGCCCAGATGATCTCAGGTACACTCGATATTCTATCTCAACCTGTGTGTACCCTTTTTGATACTGGTGCATCGCATTCTTTTATTTCCGAATCATGTTTGAGTAGACTACATCTGGGTAGTGCTACTAGTTGTAAGCCTTATGTCATCGGTCTACCTGATGGTAGAAGAATTATCGGGAATCATGAGATTAAGGATTGTCCGATTCAGCTTCATGGCCGTGATTGGTTAGCAGACCTAATCGTGGTAGATTTGCCGAGAGACGACGTCATTCTGGGTATTGATTGGATGGATCGTCACGATGCCGTCATCAGCGTCCGTAAGCGTTTGGTCACTATCATTTCAGACGATGGGGTCGAATGTGTTTTTCAGGGAGGTAATCCCAATTGTTTCGGGAGAGTCATCAACTTGATGAAAGCAGTGAAATTACTCAATCAGGGGTGTGTCGGTTATTGGTGCTATATGACTAAGACCGAGAAATCATCAATAATGTTGGCGGATATTCCGGTAGTGAGAGAATATGCCGACGTATTTCCAGACGAGTTACCTGGTTTGCCTCCACAGAGAGATGTGGAATTCACGATTGAGTTGGAGCACAGTACATCTCCAATATCGAAGGCACCGTATCGGATGGCCCCGACCAAATCCGGAACTAAAGAATCAATTGGAGGATTTAACCGAGCAGGGTTATATCCGCCGAGTGCGTCTCCGTGGGGAGCACCGGTATTATTGTCAAGAAAAAGGACGGTTCTTTCCGCTTGTGTATTGATTACCGAGAGCCGAACAGGTGACGATCAAGAATAAATATCCCCTACCCCGTATTGATGATCTTTTGGATCAACTTCAGGAGCTTCAGATTTTCCAAGATCGATTTAAGATCTGGGTATCATCGATTGTGAATCCGAAAGTCGGATATTGCTAGGACGGCGTTCCGAACACGCTATGGTCATTATGAGTTTGTGGTAATGCCGTTTGGGTTAACTAATGCACCTGCAGTATTCATGGAGTTAATGAATCGGGTTTTCATCGACTATTTAGATCGGTTCGTGGTTGTCTTCATTGATGACATTTTAATTTATTCTCGTAACCGGGAGGAGCATGAGTTTCACCTTCATCAGGTGCTCGACGTGTTGAGACGAGAGCAACTTTATGGGAAGTTTTTCAAATGTGAATTCTGGATGTCTGAAGTGACGTTTCTCGGACATGTAATTTCATCAGACAGAGTTCGTGTTGACCCTCAGAAGACGGAGGCTATCCGAGATTGGCAACCTCCGAAGAATGTTAAGGAAATCCAAAGTTTCCTCGGATTAGCTGGTTATTATCGGCGATTTGTGGAAGGATTTTCTAAAATCGCTCAACCCATGACGAACCTTTTAAGGAAAGATAAAAAATACACGTGGTCCAACGCGTGTCAACAGAGTTTTGAGGAACTCAAGAGCCGATTAATTTCAGCACCTGTCCTTTCTTTACCGCAAGAGACGGAAGGATTTGTGGTCTATAGTGATGCATCCGGACAGGGTCTCGGATGTGTACTAATGCAGAACGGGAAAGTTAATGCTTATGCTTCACGGCAATTGAGACCTTACGAGGTTAATTATCCGACCCACGACTTGGAGCTAGCAACCGTGGTATTCGCATTGAAGATTTGGCGTCATTATCTTTATGGCGTTACCTATCAGATATTCACCGATCATAAGAGTTTAAAATATATTTACTCAGAAGGAGTTAAATATGCGACAGAGACGGTGGTTGGAACTAATCAAAGATTCTGATATTGAGATACTTTACCACTCGGGTAAGGCGAACTTTGTCGCCGACGCCTTGAGTCGTGAATCCGTTCAGGAGCAGATGCTTGCTCGATTGATTCGAAGGAACTTCAGCAAGAATTACTTAGGCATAAGATCGAGGTTTGGTTACAGCGTGTTCAGGGACAACTTTGTATGCTGGAGATTTCATCGCCACTTGAAGAAGAGATCAGAGTGAATCAGGGTTCGGACCCGTTTTTGTTGCGCATCTGCGAGGACGTGGCACAGGGGAAAGCCCCTGGATTTGTGGTCCACGAGGATGGACTCTTGAGATTTAAGAATCGGATATGTGTACCGGCGAATGACGAGTTGAAAAACTCGATTTTGAGAGAAGCCCATGCTACCCCTTATTCTATTCATCCGGGGTCCATCAAGATGTACAAAGACTTGAAACAAAATTACTGGTGGAGTAATATAAAGCGTGAAGTCGCCGAGTTTGTTTCGAGATGTCTCACCTGTCAACAAGTCAAGATAGAACATCAGCGACCGGCGGGTATGTTGAAACCGCTCCCTATTCTGGAGTGGAAATGGGAGGATATTTCAATGGACTTCATCACGAGTTTGCCGATGAGTCGGCGTGGCATGAATACAATCTGGGTAATTGTGGATCGTCTAACTAAGTCAGCTCATTTTCTCGAGATTAAGGATACTTGGGGTCCCGAGAGACTTGCCCAGTTGTTCATCAAAGAAATAGTGAGATTGCACGGTACTCCTAAGAGTATCGTTTCTGATCGTGACGGGCGATTCGTGTCTCATTTTTGGAAATCAGCTCATCGTGCCATGGGAACTCATCTTAATTTCAGCACATATTTTCATCCTCAGTCCGACGGACAATCAGACAGGACTATTCAGACATTGGAGGACATGTTGAGGGCATGCGTCCTCAATTGGAAAGACGATTGGGAAGCCCAACTACCATTGATCGAGTGCACGTATAATAATAGTTGGCATGCTTCGATTAAGATGGCACCTTACGAGGCCTTGTACGGTCGTCATCGTCGATCTCCTTTGTGTTGGGATGACTTATCAGAATCAATCGACACCGAGCCTGATATGCTTATAGCCGCCCGTGAGAAGGTAGCTTTGATCAGGAGTCGTTTGTTGACCGCTCAGAGTCGACAGAAATTTTATGCAGACAATCGTCGCCGACCATTAGAGTTCGAAACAAGTGACCACATGTTGGTCAAGGTATCCCCGAGTCGAGGTATCTTCCGTTTCGGGAAGCGGGGAAAGTTGAGTCCAAGATTTATTGGACCGTTTGAGATTTTGGAACGAGTAGGCGAGCTAGCTTATCGATTGGCCTTACCTCCGGCGTTGAGCCGAATTCATAATGTGTTTCACGTATCTCAGTTACGGAAATATGTTACCGACCCAAGTCACATACTTCAGTTCGACAAAATCGAGATCGCAGATGATCATTCGTATGAGGAGCGTCCCATACGAGTCTTAGAGCGGCGAATCAAACAGTTGAGGAATAAGGCGATTCCTTTGGTTAAAATTCAGTGGTCTAGACACGGAGTCGAAGAGGCTACTTGGGAAACCGAAGGTAGTATGTGGGAGAGTTATCCCGAGTTGTTTGACCCTTAGTTTCGGGGACGAAACTCTTTTAAGGGGGGTGTATGTAATACCCGGTTGTAATTCAGTCACTATCATTCAGTAATTTCATTCGGTAATTGTCACTATGTAATTTTTCACTTGCTAATAATCGTTCATCATCCACATTCATTCATCCATGTTCACCGTTCGGAATAACTTCGAGTTGTGTATCGATATTGTTCATTGTTTCAACCTTACTTGGGAATTGAGACAAGAGTATTATCTTGATTATTGTAATTGATTCATTAGTCGATGTTGACATTGGAGTTCATGTCATTTCAAATCTCCTCTTTGTTCAAATTGTGTTTTGTTGGGCGAACCCTTGTAATCATTGCTTGGAACCACCGTTTTGGGGTTTCCGCACTTCCATTTCATGTTATTGTTTCCCAAATATTGATTCCTATTGCTTTTATTCTCTTCCCGGGTCATTTTTCATCATTTTAGGACCCAAGGGGGGTGTGGGCCGCGGCACAAGGGAGTGTGCGCCGCGGCACACACATATTGCAGTTTTGGCCGACCAGCCTGTACCGGGGGCCGCGGCTCCTGTCGGCAGGGCCGCGGCACACTGTCGAGTCACTGCCGCAGCACACTCGGCCAGGCCGCGGCACACTGCCGAGCACTAGGGCAGATGTTGGCCCTGTGCCGCGGCACACTCGGCCGGGCCGCGGCACACAGTGCAGGCTGCACTATAATTTCGTTTTTTGAGAAGAAAAACTCATTTCTTCATCCTACTTCCGAGAGAGAGGGTTTGTGGAAGAAATTTTCATCGTCAATCACTTGAATACTCGATTTTTCATCATTTTCATTCAGTTGTGAAGCTCGGATCATCGATCTAATGCGTGTTCATCGAATCAAAGTATTTGGATCTTCAAAGGTAATATTCTCAAACCTCTTGGATTTCGATTTGTGCTAAGATATGATGTTTTGGATGTTATAATCATGTTGTATGAAGTGATATACATATGATTATGAGTATGTATGAATATTCATCGGATTATTGAAAGGTTATTCAAGAACACTTTGAATATTGAGTTGGATTTGGGGGTTTTCGATTAATTGTTGTTGAAATCACAAATTTGGATATTCATATCGGATTATTGATCGTATTGAAGATGTTTTGTTGGTTTGAAACTCTTCTTAGGGATTTGATATTGGTATTATTGAGGTTTGGTTGTAGACAATCGAAGTTTGGCCTCAACGTGTTCGATATAATGCCCCAATGAACTTGGTTTAGTCGTATCGACGTTTTGAGTTAGTTATATTCGTGTTTGATTCGTATGTTGAACGGATTGTTGGTAATTGTGTTATTCAAGGTTGTTCGAGCGACTGGTAGTTTCCTTAGGACGTTGTTCGAGAGAGATCGTATCATCACCGGTGTTAATGTAAGTTAATTCTTACTCGGTTAAAAGGATATTCATTCCTTTTGTTGTTGTTCATTCATAATCATAACTCATTCATCATTGTATTAACCGTATTGAGACTTGTAATTGTCGAATAATCACTTCATTCACGAGGAACGACGGTTCCAATCATTTCATTGAGCTATCAATCACTTCACTATTATTTTCATCTCGGTGAGTCATTCTTGACTTTGTCGGATTATTATTCATTGATATTCATTTTGGTCATTCTCGTTCATATGACCTTCTGGGTTCATATTGCGTGGCCGGGTGCGGATATGTGGAATTTTTAGTCGAGCACGCGATGGTCATGTATTGGGTCACCGATACATTGGACTACGCACACGGTAACGATTACCTCCGTGAGACTAATTAGGTACAAGGACGGGTGTGTCCGGTCATCCGTCTGGTACACTTGCACAGAACATTACGGGCGTACTATGATGCTCCTCTTCAGCTTAAATTCATAACTAAAGATAATTCATAATTGAGATATATCATGATTGTGTATATTCAACCCTTGAGGATTGTTGTTCTGTGTAACTGACCCCGTTGGGGGATATTGTTTTCAGGTAACAGCAAGGCAAAGGCACGGGAAGGGCACGTTGACGGTGAGGAGTCCCAGTGATACTAGTAGGGGGCCCCAGTCCGTTTCAGTTATTCATGTCTTTTCATCTTTATTTCCGCTGCAGATTTCCGTTTGGATATTCATTTTCATTTAATGTTGTATATTTTATCTTCACATAAAATGTACGTGTATTCAGTATTCTTCCTGGGTGTATTATACTTAGACTCCTCATCGGAGTACTTGGTAATATGTTGTGGTTCGGTACCACATTTACGTTGTTAATTCATTAATTTTCATTCGCTTGGTGGGTCCCAGTCGGGGGTCCACGGCACTGTAATATCCGCCTAGTTTGGGGTGTTACATCGGGCTTAACATCCCGACCCGCGGCACCCTAGTGGTGCAGCCCCTCATGTCCGCTTGTCGCTTAGTACGGGGCTCTGCACTACCAGTAGAAAGTGGTTAAATGAATTGATTTGGACTACTCATACCAACAAGATGCATCTTCTTTTCTGGTAGCCATCTCATAGAACTTCCAAAGTTAAGCGTGCTTGGCTTGGAGTAGTTATGGGATGGGTGACCCTCTCGGAAGTTTCTCAGGTGCTCGTGAGTGAGGACAAAGCGTGCTAGAAAAGACTCGTGTTGGTACAGTGAGGATGTCTTCATCATTCTTGGGACCAACAACGTCCAAAGTACTCGACCCTGGCAAAACACATCCATAATCATATCCATGATACCGTGATCGCTTGCCACGTATCACCGTAAGTCCTGTTAGGCTCTCACGGTTGGACCGATCACTCGCCGTGTCCTGACCACCATGATCACATACCATGTGCCACCGTAGACCTCATCCGAACATCACGGCTGGATTATGACCACACATTCACAAATCACACAACACTACGGTACACATCATAATATCAAACAACAAAACAACCAAACCAACACACTTAGACGATCACCGATCATCATATCCACAAAACAAGAAATGTATGAATAAGGTACTTGCCTCGAATAGTCACAAACACAAAGAATCGACCGAAGTAAAGGCGACACGAACCGACTACGAATCCGCCGACTCTGCTGAACACCAAAACGTGACAATAAACTACGAACGAAAAATAAAAACAATGAAAATAAATTCCATAGCACGACCTAAAGCCGCTGAATTCAAGGAACAAACGACGAAAGTTCAAGGGTTTTCCCCAAAACGGCCAAGAACACGAATCGACTCGACAAAAATAATGGAAACGAAATTCCAAACCATGGATTATGATCAACATGACTAGATAACAACAAAGGAATGAACAATTTCGGATTAGAATCACGAATCGAGACAAACCCCCAAATATCACAAATCTAGGATTTTAGAAAATACCTTGATTCACAAAAAGAAGAATGATTGATAGGTGATTAGATGATGATAAAAAGCATCGAGATCTATGCTTTTGATAGGTGTTTTTATAACTGGAGCAGAATAACGTGCGTTATCAATACTGTTAGCATGCGCTAATGGGGGTAAGTGTTAGCTACTGACTTCTGAATTCGTCACGATAGCGTGCACTAAAACACTCGAAAATGACAGCAACAGTACTCTCAAAGATGGGTACGACGACGGACTTCTCCGACCGAAACTTCAAGTTAAATATATGAACGGAACACTCCAAAATATGATCATCAAATGAGTCTAATCTCTAACCGAACTCATAATGACACTTCAAAAAGGTCGGAGTGAGGAATACGAAAGAATTTCCCCAAAACTTTGGGAAATTACAAAATGGCCCAAAACGTCCGAAATATCCAATAGAAGAACAACCGGACCGAAGCTTACAACACGTCTAACAAAGTTAAACAAACTTACGGGATACACGAAGCGATAGTTTCGAACGAGATTCGCAAGAATCGAACTCAAGTGCAGAAAAATCGTTAAGAAACATGGAACTCAACAAAACAACGCTAAAACGAATTTCGATGACAAAAAGTGCAGAATTAATCATTCTCAGAATAACAAAACGGTCACAAGGGAGCTGTTAAAACAGACTCCTGCCAAAAAAGAAATTTACCGAAAATCAAAATTGCGGATATTACATACTACCCTCCTTAAAAGAAATTTCGTCCCGAAACTTAAAATAAGTAGGGAAGATCACTATCACACCAAGAACATCTCAACGAGATACACAAGAACCGAATAACTCACACCCATCGGCGAAATGCTACAAGCAACGCAAAGAAACATACGGCGTGAAACCACACTCGACGACAACCATCACAATGTCACAAGCAGAGACATAATAAAACCAACAAGTGTCAAGTATCACCAAACATGTAGCACAATCAAGTTAGGTATCCGAACAATCACAAAACAAAAGATGCCTATTACAAGAAAACATGCACAGTCAAAAAATAGAAATTAAACACATTACGATCTGCGAGGGTATCCACAAAGAACTCCGACCATGCCGAAATTCTCGAAAACCACACTAGGCATCCCTGTGTCCTTTCGGGTCAAAGATGCAAACTCAATCCCCAAACCACTCAGCTACCATCTCGCAATGCACGGCTCGGTGTCCCAATTGACTGCAATCAAAACAGCTGACTAACGGTGAATGACAATTCTTCGCGATATGGCCTGCTCGACTACAGTTATAACACGTCTTCGTGCTATTCACATTACTCACTGCAGGGGTAATAATATCCCCATGTTCACGCGATCAAAGAACCTTCTTAGAATGACGACGCGAAGTCCCAGTCCCAGGGGGCCCACTCCCCTAACTTCTTGAGAAGTTCCCAACATTTTTCAATTTCTTCGACTTGGACATATGCTCAGTCGATGATATAGATAACTCATAGGCTAACGCCCTATTCTGACACTCTCTTAATGAAGTACAAGTGAAACCTGCCATGTACTGATGAATCTCCGGCTTCATTCTCCTAATAAAGTGACAGATCTTATCCTCCTCTGTCATCACCTGATCCTCACATAGCTGAGCTGTTTGCTATAATAAATAATAGCTTGAGACAGCGGTACATCTTGCGGTTTCGCCGAAAAGAATTCATTAATCCTCTGATTTCTGATCGGTTTCGGACAAAACTCATCTCTCATGAATCTCTAGAACTCTACCCACGTGACAACACGATCTCGAGGCTTAACAGCCTCCCACCAATTAGCGGAATCCTTGTCAAGATGATACTGAGCGACAGGCAACTTACGTTCTTCTGGACAATCAACTACCTCGAATATCTTTCCCAACTGGAAAATCCAACCATCCCAGCCCAATGCATCTGTGGCACCAGCAAAATGAGGGGGATTCATACGAACCACTTCTCAAAGCCACTGATTTGCACCAATGTTCTGGGTCACATCTGTATTACGTTGAACTGCTTGGGTCAACTGAGTCATCTGTGCAGCTAAGTGCTGCAAAATAGTGGCAACACCGATACCAGCACCATCACCGATAGTATAATCCTGATCACACGTCTGGTCTCCACGACAACGACCCTTGCCCCTCGGCATACTGAATAAGTAACCACTCAGCCCAAGAGAAAATCGTAACACAATCACATACACCAATTACCATTCTAAGGCAACTCACATACACAAAATCACAGCAACGATGACATCCATTCGGCAATTTCAACGGCCCGAACGATAACCAGCACACAATTACAAAACATCATGAAACAATCATATATGTACACAATCATACAAACCCAAGCTCTAACAGCTCGCACAGGTGCGATAACACGCAAATCACCACGAAGCGACAAACATTTAATACCAACATCACACCTCTCACAGAGGGCTAACACAATGAATGTGTGGTGAACGACTCAATGCTCCCACCACCAATTCAATCGCAACTCGGAGGGATAACACCCTAATGACAATGCTAGCATCATACACACATTCCCTGACCGCAAACAAGAAATGATAGGTTTTAAAAACGAAAACCATCTTTTAAAAAAAATTGAAAACACCAGTTGATCTTAAGTATCACATTTCGAAAAAGTAATACAAACATCGTTATCGAGACTTTTTTAAAAAACGTCTTACGTTTGATTAAAAATGAGGACATCTTTCTTTTAGTTAAAAACTTTCAGAAATATTTGACCTTCGGGTCTAAGCAATTGCGTTTCTAAATTATTGAAAATATCTCAAACTATTTTGGTCCTCAAGGTGGAAGGATTTTGAAACATACAATTGTACTAGTAGTCACCTTGAAAATACCACGAGAAAATAATCCATTTAAAAGTACGTCTCGAAATTTATTTTCTAAGATACTCAAACTTTCAAAAATCCATTAGGCCAGAATGCCCAAAAACTCACATGTTAGAAAGTATATGTTAAGCCTCTGCTCACACATAACGACATTCGCTTACACATCTCATAGTATATGCACTAAATTATTTCAAAATCAAGACATGTCTTTTCCCAGAAAACAAACAGTCACTAATCACAGTTGAAAATTTGCCTAGGCCCAGGGCTAAACCACTGATCCTATCTGAGGCCTCTAAGGACCCTCCCGGACTGGCCATAGTTAAAAATCACACACAGGTATCGTCTAGGACCGGGGCGAAACCACTGGTCCCATCCGAGGCCTCTATAGACCCTCCCGGACTAGCTATCCAAATAAACTCGTGAATCAAGAGCGAAATCACATATTCCTCCGAGGCCCCGTCGGACCCTCCTGGAGTGAGCAAATCACACACATATACATTACCATTCCATATTAAGTATAAGGGTATCACAAGAATACTTGCAATACGAGCAAATTATTTTGAAGATTGTTGTGCGGCGATTTATACGCCTCGACGGCGATCGGTATAAGGGCCAAGCGACCGAGTTTACGACCAAAGGAGCTATGGCAAATTTGTCAAATCGAAGGTAACAGGACACCTTCGAAGTATCTAGCGACCGACTCCCAAGGTGATCGCCTTTTGGCACCTAGCGATCGACTCTGGTGCCCGACCAAGGACGACCGTCCTGTGCCACGAACAAGGCCATCGTCCGTCAAAGTCTACGAAGACTGGATCACGAAGCAAGGACCCATGTGCAGATCCACGAAAGGCGCCGCAGAACATGGATCGTTGACTCCTGCCCATCAGCAGCTGTCAGTAACAAGGACGGCCTCACCTACCGACAGACCCGCCGAAAGGTCCTAAGTAGGGCCTCCCAAGACAGCGACATAGACGCGTGTTGGCCTCTCATTGGTTCGCACTTCTGGCAGCCAGCAACTTCTGCGGACTTTAAGGAGACCAACCCATGTGCTAAAAACGATCGCCCGCTTATTATAATACAGCAGAGGCGATCGCCTAGAGACTCCCAGTCCTATAAATAGAGTACCTCCAGCAACTGGAGAGAGGTTCCGGAAAACGTTCACAAAAGGTTCAGAAAAATTCAGAAGAACTCTCTCTTCTCGACTTTCTCTCTTGAATCTATTTTAGGATTTCTCTCTCATCACCTCTTAACCAAAACACGGTCGGCAGATGCAAGAACTCCCTACAGTTCAGATTCGAAGAGATTCACAAGCTCAGAAGCTCAGATACTCTGCTAATTTACACAGTGAGAGACCGTCGATTTCTCACAGTCGGTACAGCACTCCATCATTGTTACAAGAACTCACAGTGCATCATCTCTGGTTCTTCCGGCAATCTTCAATGCTCAAGAGCTAAGATAACTAGGGTCTTTACACTCATTGTAATCGTACTCTAACATTAATATTTTTACTCCCAAGTATTTGTATTAATAATATCTCGCGAGAGCATTCAAGCCCGGGACTAACAACCCCGGCAAATCTTGTGTTATTTACTTTCCCCACGGACGTGCTGTCGCATTTGTTTGTTACTCGACCATTCCAGCAATATCGTCTCCGGATAATATTTTGGGTAACAACAAAGATCATTAGCAGCGGACAAAATCAACAGTCAAAAATACATTAGCAGCGACACCACTCCTCATATAAACAAAATATGAGAGTCAAATAAACACATATCACGAAATCCAAATATACATAAGGATTCCATCACTTAACAAATAATCATACAAGTGGCTCGTGTCACACGAGGCACAACACAAAGAAGGGAGACTTACATCCACAGGTCGCATGAAGATGATTATCGCCCCACGATACTAATCACGACCAACAAAATCAGACGATGCATCGCGACAAGACTCAATCATGCACAAACTGATTAAAAACAACCTAATAATACACACTCGACTCCACAACATAGGTTTCCGCAACCTATTCTCCGATACCATTTATGTAACACCCCCAATTCACTCAGGGATATTACATGCCGTAGACCCTTTCCTCAAGGATCTACAAGATGGTAACTAAAATCAAACATCAAAATATCGCCTTCAAGGCTAAATGACGATCCAGTAGACCTATTAGGTCTTTCAATTAATACATAAAACTCAATCTCCATACATATCCACGCAGGAGTCAAAATACAACACGCTACCGTACAACGGGGAAAATACTACAGCGGAAATAACTACAACTAAAGCAATACAACATCGAATAGGTCCTCATGTGATTAGTATCGATCATCATTCATCATACTTCGTTCCAACCCTGTGTTATGCTCCCCAAAACCTGAATGAACCTGGACGTAAAACAGGCATCCACCTCCCGATCGGGGGTTAGCAAAATTCCACTATTTTGCTAGTGTAAGTACAAAGTGCAAATACGAGTCATACAAATCATATTCCAAGAATAATACTAATAATAAGTAATCCTCAAGATTCAAATATAACAAAAAAGAAATACTTCCCGAGGTGGAGAGTTTGAGTAAAACTTTCCAAATTCGAAAGATCACAAATCAAGAGAACAATTTATAAAATATTTTTAAAATGCCCTCGGGAGTTTTAGTGGAAAACCATTTAGGATTTATAGAATCCTTCTATTTTTGAAAACCAAAAGGGGTCACGTCCCAAAGATTTGCTTTCTCAAATAAAAACCAACTATAATTCACGGGGTCCATAACCCACGCCACGTGTCCTCGACGGATATAAAATCAACAAAACATAACCACCCAAGATACGAAATCTTGGTAAGACGTCCAGGGTACTCGACCCTAGCAAGACACATCCACAATCATATCCATGATACCGTGATCGCTTGCCACGTATCACCGTAAGTCTTCTTAGGCTCTCACGGTTAAACCGATCACTCGCCGTGTCCTGACCACCATGATCACATGCCATGTGTCACCGTAGACCTCGTCCGAACATCACGGTTGGAATATGACCACACATTCACAAATCACACAATACTACGGTACACATCACAATATCAAGCAACAAAACACACCTGTAATTATATCCCTGATACCGTGATCTCTTGCCACGTATCACTGTAAGTCTTTTTAGGATCTCACGGTTGGATCGATCACTTGCCGTGTCCTAACCACCATGATCACACACCACGTGTCATCGTAGACCTCATTCGAACATCATGGTTGGACTATGACCACACATTCACAAATCACACAACACAATACACCAAGAATATCGCAATAATCCACCCAAAGGCAACAAACACATGCACGACACAATTGTCGAATCACAATGCAACGAAATGATATAATATATGTATATATGTATATTATCAAATCGCAACACCAACATCAAACATATCCATAAGATTCACTTAATCATTCACAAAACACAACATTCACAAAATACACACACGTTTTGAAAGAGAGCCTTTAACGAGGCTAAACCGAATCCTTTGAAAGTTCCTTTCAAACAACCAAACAAACACACTTAGACGATCACCGATCATCATATCCAGAAAACAAGAAATGTATGAAAAAGGTACTTGCCTCGAATAGTAACAAACGCAGAGAATCAACCGAAGTAAGGCGACACGAACCAACTATGAATCCGCCGACTCTGCTGAACACCAATCCACGACAATAAACTACAAACGACAATAACAACAATGAAAATGAATTCCATATCACGACCTAAATCTGCTGAATTCAAGGAACAAACGACGAAAGTTAAAGGGTTTCTCCCAAAACGGCCAAGAACACGAATCGACTCGACAAAAAAATAGGAAAATGAAATTCCAATCCGTGAGTTATGATCAACATGACTATATAACAACAAAGGAATCAATAATTTCGGATTAGAATCACGAAATCGAGACAAACCCCCAAATATCACAAATCTAGGATTTTAGAAAATACCTTGATTCACAAAAGGAAAAATGATTGGTAGGTGATTAGATGATGATAACAAGCATCGGAATCTATGCTTTGATGACCCAAGATACTTCAAGGGATCGCCTCTGGAAACTCTTGCCGAAAAGCCATCCGAAGAGAACAAGAAAAGAAAATCCCAAAATGAAGACTGCTGCTCTAATTTTTATAACTGGAGCAGAATAGCGTGCGCTATCAATACTGTTAACGTGCACTAACGGGGGTCAGTGCCAGCTAGTGACTCCTGAATTCGTCATGATAGCGTGCGCTAAATGTAAGCTTAGCGTGCGCTAAAATACTCGAAAATGACAGCAACAGTACTCTCAGAGATGGGTACGGCGACAGACTTCTCCGACCGAAACTTCAAGTTCAATATATGAACGGAACACTCCAAAATATGATCATCAAACGAGTCTAATCTCTAACAGAATTCATAACGACACTCCAAAAAGGTCGGAGTGAGGAAAGGAAAGAAGTTCCCCAAAATTTTGGAAAATTACGAAACGGCACAAAACGTCCGAAAAATCCAATAGAATATCAAACAACCGAACCGAAGCCCACAACTCGTATAAAAAAGTTAAAAAAAACTTACGAGATACACAAAGCGACTGTTTCAAATGAGATTCGCATGAATCAAACTCAAGTGCGGAAAAGTCGTTAAGAAGCACGGAACTCAACAAAACGACACCCAACGAACTCGGATGACAAAAAGTACAGAGTTAATCATTCTTAGAATAGAGAAATGATCACAAGCGAGCCATTAAAATAGACTCCTGTAAAGAAAAGAAATTTGCCGAAAATTAAAATTGCGGATATACAAATAGGGCTTGAGTTCTTAATGAAAATTTATTCAAAGAGAAATACCTTCTCTATATTCTCTATATTCTCTTTGTATTCTCTTTAGTTTCTTGCAATTTTCTAACATATTTCTAATTTTCAGTGCTTTCTATTCTTCTTCACTTTGATTTATTTTTCTAATTTTTGCTTTTTATTGTTTTTATTTTTTCCACATGTAATTTTTATTTTTTTATCTGGTTTTTTATGATCTTTAATTTTTTTTCTCTTGATATTTTTTCTTTCTTTTGTGTATTTGATTGGCATATTCTTTTCTCAATTTTCAGATTTAATTTTTAATTTTCATATTGATGTACTAAAATAATGCACATATTGTGGTAAATTAAGTTTAGTGATGGAAATAAAGGTAGTGTATAAGTAAAAGATATGTACATTTATCATCAAAATGATGAATTCAATGTGTAAAATAATATACAAGGACCATTGATGCAAAATAAGTACAGTGTATAAGTGAAATTTAGTGATGTTATCACTAGTAGAATAAACATCAAAGACTTCGATACGTCTCACTTCGGTAATCTATATTAGCAAAGTAAAAACAAACAACAACCTCACTTTTCAATTTACTGAAGTCAAAAATCCACATAGACTTCAGTAAATGGTACCAAACAAAAAAGTAGGAGCTAGTTAGAAATTTAAAGTTTCAAAGACTTCGCTAATTTGATAATTACTGAAGTAAAAAGCGCAATGAATTTTTTTGATAAAAAATATATCCCCATTGGTGAAGTAACGTATATCTTAACCGGGATTTTACCCAAACCCTACTAGAACCGCCCCCTCAATCTCTCCCCAGCTCTCGTTTCTCTCTTTTTTCTTCTCTGTGGAGAAAGAAAGATGGAGACCGGTCTCCCATGAACTCCTCCTCTAATCACCTAAATCATATGTAGTTCTCTGAAATCACGAGAAGAAAAGGGAAAGCGATTTCACTCCTTTCCTCTTGATTCCAAATGCGGCGAGAAAATGCAAGGCGGTTTGCGGCGAGGCACCCATCTCAATCGGATCGTCCAAGGCATCTTGATAAGCTCCTGGCACTCTCGAACTAGATCTACAAGGTAAGCTAGGGTTTCCACATCTCTTTGGATCATCTTTAAGCTCATCAATGAATCGACCTTCACCTCTAAATTGAATTCTTCTTTCCCACACGGCAGTGCGGGTTGTTTTTAGAGCCGTAAGCTCGATTTGGTTGATGGGTGCTAGGAGTTTCTTTGGCTCAACCCCCATAACAGTCTCCATTGGAGTCATGTGCAACTCGTTCGATTCCACTGTTGACCGGTTTAAATCTTACATTGTTCACTTGTTCTTTCTTTTCCTTTTCAATCTTGCCCGTTATGTGATGCTTTAATGATCTTTGCAGGTATTATCTATATTGGATATCTTGATATCAGGGTAAGGTAGCATGAAAGACGTTGCACTAGACTCTGGATTGTTCAATTACACGACTCTTAAGATTTATGTGGCAGTTCGAATTTGGACTTAAATATCAAGTTATTGTTAGTACAACAGATGAATATCAATTGAAGATATACCACCTGAAAGATGAATTTGAGATTAATTAGTATGGAGTTATATCATAGTCAACAAGTGGATTTTCTTTGCTGAGATGTTATTCATATAATAACAATTGGATTTGTTGGTGCTCCGAGTTTGAGGTCTAGAGGCACCTTAATTTTTGGATTGTTTATTCTTCTCCTTGTCCTTCCTTGTACTGAATAGTGGAGCTTTATATGGTCTGTCATGTTTGCAAAAGGTATCCGTATACTTCTATTACAAGCAAGCATTCGACACATAATTGAGTTGGACTTGAAGTATCCATACATCAAGATGTATAGATTTGAGGATAATGGCTCATCTTTTCATAGTGACAAATGAAGACACATTCGGTTTTACAATTCCATATGATTAGTTTCTGCAGTAGTCATTCTTGTATGTGTTCAAAGAATTTACATTTCGAAACTTCCTTCAAACCGCATTATAGTTTGTTGAATAATGGTCCACCGAGGGTAACTTATAATTAAAGTCTCTTATGTATTTCTTGAATTTATTTGATTTTCTTTTGGTACATCCTGTTGAGGAGCTTTGGGAAAGAGTGGTGTTTTAATCTGTTGCTCCATTGTGTGGGTTCATGTATTTTTTCTTACCCCATCTTTTCAATTTTAAATGATGTTTTCTTTCATAATGTATTGACTTTAAATTGCCTTGCGATTTTTTGGGTACTAGTTATGAGAATACTGAGCTGGCATTACATTACGGTGCAATGTTGAGGGAATGCATACGCCACCAAAGTGTTGCAAAGTGAGTGGTTGGTTTAGTTTGATATTGAATTACTACATGTCACATGTCAAAATTTCATTTATAGCTCTATACTCTGCTTCGGTCTACAGATATGTATTGGAATCAGAGCATATGAAGAAATTTTTTGATTATATACAACTCCCAAATTTCGACATAGCTTCCGATGCTGCTGCAACTTTCAAGGTTGAGTATTATGTCCGGCTTAGCTTTTCAATCGGCTGATCTTCAATATGTTGCATTATTTGTGCTTATAGTAGGAGAGTCTTTGGTTGATTGGCTATCTGGTATTTATATATATGGTATATAGCCCTGAATAACCGTCTTTCCATTAAATTCAGAGCAAAGGAGGCAAAGATCTCTTTGCTAAGAGATATTCATATAGGGATATTAGTTACCCAACACTTTTTTTCTTGTAAAAATGAAGCTAATTTATGGTATACAGTGGTACCTAGTTATTCTAGTCGTATCATCTAAAGAATGAGCATTAGGCCTTTGGATTGTCGGAGATTATTTATTTCCTGGTGCTCATTTGTTTATTTTCTTTGTTTATGAAAAGGCTCCTTATTGTGAAACTTTAAGCATGTAATTTTTCTTTTGCGTACTTCTAATATGGTTGACTGAACGTAGATTAAGATTTGGAGATAGCGATATCAAGCTCTATAATTATTTCCTATATGCCGGTTGCATTATAGTGCGTCCGAGCAATGGACCGTTGCTAGTCCGTGAAAATGATGATGCCATACACTTCCAATATATTAGTTTCTCTTTTTTACCAATTCTTTATCGGGCTCGAGCTTGCCTATGAAAACATGACAAGATGAGACTAAACAAGATTCAAGCTACAAATGACAACAAACTTCCAAGAAGTGTAGGTTTTGCTTTTCTGTCCCTACAATAACTAGATATTGATGTTTAAGTTTTCTGCGTTATGTGTTCCTTTCACTTTATGGCAGTTATCACCAAAATATTAAGGCTAAATCGATGAGCGAAGGACCAAATTTGAAGGTCGTAAGCGCATTTGCTATTGGAAGGTATGCTCTAGAATTTTGAAGTGCCTAATGTTGCTTCACTTATTTACCTGATTTCAGACTTGAGATTGTTCTCCTGTATATTTCATTTGATGATTTTTTTTCTTTTTCTCTTGGTTCCAGAAAACCCGTCATAATTCCTCTCCACCTGACAAGGTTAGAGGGTTAACATTTTCTTTTTCTATTGATCTGTTAATGTGTAAATGAATGATTTGTACATTGACGTGCCTGTTTTGTTTATAGAAGGAAATCTTTACCGGCACCAGCGAGTCGGCGAGGTGGAAACAAGTGGCACTAAAAAGGTTTTGATGATTCCACAACTAATTTTATAATCATGAACTTGTTAATGTGTTGCAGTATGACCACATGCTACTCAGGACAATTAAGAACTCGGATAATTTTAGGGGCAAATATGGATTCCTGGTGAGCTCTTACATTGGGCATAATTCTCAACATTTTACTTCCGTCTAGAATAAATCTTGAAGGTGATGCTAATTAGTGCTACTAAATTTTCTTGCTCTCCGTGAAGCCGGCGTCATTTCGGTGAAGCCCGGTGTCGGGAAAAATCTTGTACCAAAACCAAGCACTTTGAGCAGCCGTTCTTGGGGAAATAGAGTTACTGGTGACTTTGTAGTAATGTAAGTCATATAAGATGTCAGACTACTTTAGACATTTTGGTGGGACGTCTTCTATTTATTAGGAAAACATATTGCTTATTTCTGTTTGTATCTTCTCATCAACAATGCCTGGTATACACACTTACTCCTTGATGTTTATGGAAAGATAAGGCATAAATCCAGAGATAATAGGATGCGGTTAGAATCTGATAGAATGATTAATATATAAGTTTCACTGTGTCCGTGCTTCCTGAATGTAGAACACGCTCAATCATGGAGTTGATGGAAATTGGGGATATTCTAGTGATTTAGTGACCCTCATTATTGGAGATAACATTAGTATATCTCGCAGATTGCTCATTACTTTCTCTTATGGTGATATGATATTGGATAATTTTGCGCATTTATATCTTGGCCTGTAATTCCGCTATTTTAGTCGAGTATGTGTTCACCTAATTGAGAGTATTCTTGGGGCCAGTTTGTCTATTGATCAATAAATTCTTGGAACCCCTTCAAATTTTGGAAATTATTTCTTGATTTTCCATACGCAACCGAAAGTGATAGAACCAAGGAATGGGGTTTGAAGATTGTCAATTTTCGAAGAAAATTTCCCAGATTTTGTTTAAATGTGTCGGGGTTTTTTATTGGCATGTGTTGTTCCGACACTTATGTTCTCTTTTTAGTTTTGTTACATCTCATTGAGTTCGTTGTTCTTCACAATTTCAGTTGTTTTTTTGGTAAACTAACATAAGATATGCTGCCAGATTTTAAAGAACGGGGTTGAGGTTAAGCTCCAAAGGAATGCTTTAAGCGTGTTAGAACCTCCTACTGGAAACGAAGAAGATATCGATTTTGATTTTGATGATTCCACTAGTTGCTCGATATTGGTGAAAAGGACCATCATCAATTTTGTAAGTTGTGTAGCTTGTGTTTTACTTAAAATATCACCACCGGACTCGATAACGTTTTATGGATCCGTCTTCCGTCTTGTTTTTATGGATCCGACTAAATGTTGCAATGTTATATATGTGTTTTATATGATATCGATATTTGTTGATGTTTTGTTCTAATATTAACAATTTTTTTGATAATTGGCGAATGTGTTTGAATTAGCGCCACAAACTAAGAAGACAGTGTTGACTTCCATGAAATATGGTGAATGTTTGGTTGATGTGCGATCCATTATCTAGACTGCATGTGTCTCGTAGACATTGTGGAAGTTTATTTGATGTTGGCATATTATAGTTATTCCCAATGCAAACTTGTGAATCACGCGAATCAATATTTGGCATTTTTGTCGACAATCCTCCGTTTATATATGAAAGTGTTGTTTATTACTATTATCAATGCTTATGATCTTATGTTATTGAATTGGGATCTTGTGATTTGAGTTTGTTGGATTTTTAATGAGGTTGATTGATGTATTTGAGCTTGTGTTGTTGCAATCTTGTGAATTGAGGTTTTTTATTGGATGGATCATGTTTTTGTACAACAGGGATTCTATATTTACAAATTGAAAAGAAATATGCATGTGGTTATTTACTTCGGATAAAAAACAAAGTCAGAGATATATAAATTAGCGACACAAATAGAAATAAGCGAGTAAAAAGGAGTGTAATGCTTCGGCTAAACAAATAAAAGTGAAGTAAATGTGGTATCTTTAACTTCGTTGCCTATTAACAAGCGAAGTCGATAACATTATTTCACTTCATCTGTATATATTTTACTGAAGCGAATACGAAATATACACTTCAGCGATTATAAGATAAGTGAAGTGCAAGGACCTTTTTTACTTCGCAAACCCCCATATTCGGGTTCTAAAAACCGAGATAGACTTCGGTTATTACGATATTAAACTTCGCCTAATAAGCGAAGTCTAAAGTATACCTTTAACTACACGAACATAGACTTCGGTAATTATAACATTTTTACTTCAGATATTATCCGAAGTCTTTGACGTTTATTCTTATAGTGTATTCATCATGAGAATGATGATGTATCTACTGTAGTAAGATGATATACCTAATGTAGTAAGATAATATACATATACTATATTGTAAGACGATGTACCTGTGTAAAAAAATAATGTACGTCTGTCCTACAAATAATGTACCTATGATATATAATATGATGATGTACATAATGTAGAAAATGATGTGAATTAAATTGATTCACATTTATGTATACCATTTACAGTGAAATATATGTATAGTTAAAGTGATATACATAATGTATGTAAATGGTATATATATTTATGATTAAAGTGATCTAGGTGGTGTTTACACTATGAAATAATGTATATATACACTAGTTAGATGCAAGGTGTAAAAAAATATTAAAACCAAATGTTTATGGTAAAATTCGATCTACTACCTATGGAGTTGGTAAATAGTACTCCCTTCGTCCCATAATTTGCACATTCACTATTTATTTAGTCAAAATTAGTTAATTTTGATCATTAAATCCCACTAATATATAGATAAGAATATTATTATATATGATTTTGTTAGGTCATCATAACAAATATTTTCAAAATATTGATTTTTCTTAATACTAGTTATATGTAATTAAATATTTGAATGGTCAAATATATTTCTTGAAGATCACACAGAATACAAATGTGCAAGTTATCATGGGACGAATGGAGTATTATATTTAGGTTTAAAATGCACTATCTTGTACTAATATGCTTGTGAAGTGATTGATCTCAGATTACCACCATATAACGACTAGGCAATTACTCCTGGGTTTGGTTGTTAACTAGTTCAAGATCCGTTGAATTTCAACAGGATATATATTTTTCGATTACTTGAAAGTAAACATATAGATAAATTTATGTTTGAAAAATTAAAAGTCAAACATAGGAAATTAACTGACCACTTCGAGTGCACAAGGACGGGGTAAAACACTTTCGATGGGATATAGATTGTAATATCCGTACTATTTATTTTTGGTAATTTCTGTTTTTAGTGTATGTTCGTTTTGGATGACTCGCTTGTCACTGTTTTGGGATTCTGAATCTATTTTGTTCTTTGAGTTTTTCCATTTGGACGAGTTTCGGTGATGTTTTTGCGTATTTTCGTCTCGAACTATGTTTTATCGCATGTACGCTCGATTCTCGTAAAACTCGTTCGAATTCACTATTTCTCTGTTTCCACATGTTCGTTTGGTTGAGTTGCGCATATTTTAGGATTGTTAATCCGACGTTGTATCGTGAATTACGGACGTTTGGGCCGTTTTGTAAATTCCTATAAGTTTAGGGAAATTGTTCCTTGTTCGATTTTGGTTGTGTACCTCGGACCATTTCGGGTTATTGGATATTGTTTTTCGTTGCATGTAATTTCTTCGGACTGTTGGGTTGGCATATCGTGTTTTGGTTTATCGTCTTTTTCGGTTATGGTAGCGTCGTCTTATGTCAAGAGGCTGTCTGGCCTGACCTGTGCAAAACGGCGCAAGACCCGCGGCATTCTGCGCCGTGTCTGTGCGCAGTGGTGCTCGCTGCCTTGCGAAACGGCGCAAGACCCGCGGCATTTGGCGCCGTGTGCATGCGCCGTGTCGCACAGGTCGCCCGACCACTTGTCTGGCCCGAACACGGCGCTATTTGGGTTGTTTGTTGCGCCGTGTTACATCCCAGTATAAATAGGACAGACACGAGTTTTAACCCCATTTTTCTCTTTTCCTCTCGGCTCTCCACTCCTTCTCGGTGAATTTGGGCTATTCCAGTCGGATTTTTCATTCTATCAGGGTATATAACTCGGAATTGGAGTTCATAGCACGAAGTAATCATCTTCCTTCCACCATTCCATCGTTGAATTGAGGTATTTTGACATTATACCTAATTTTAGGGTTCTTAGCTATTATTTGTTTCTCCTTTCGTTTTTGCTTCGATTGATGATGAATTATAGTTGGGTAATCGTGGTTTTATGTTTTCCTAGAACTTTAGCGGATCAATTCCAAGTTTTTCCCTTCGTTGATCGAATTTGAACCTTATGCCTTTATAGTGTTCGGCGTATTGTCCATTAGGGTAAAACGCCGATTAATTCGTGATTTCTCAGTGGAATTGTAGTTGATTGAGTCTCTATTGTTGTTAGGATCGGATTTGTGAATATTGTTCGGACCGAAACCTTTTCCTCCACCATTTTCTTCGTATCGTGTTATCCAAGGCAAGTACATGTATTACATTCCGTTATGTGTGTATGGTTTTGATGCGAATGAATTAAATGGTATTATTGAATGAATGTGATTGTTGCTCTTCCACCCGGGGATGGCATGTGGCCTCTGGGGGACGATACTAATGGGTACGGCCATGGAAGTGGACTTGGGTGCGTGTGTTGATGTTCTTCCACCTGGGGACGGTTCGACGGGACCTCTGGGGGCCGATACTAATGGGTACGGACGCGGAAGTGGTTTCTCACCTGGGGACGGTTCGACGGGACCTCTGGGGACCGATACTAATGGGTACGGTCGCGAGTTACCAAGCGTGTATGGTTTTGGTGCGGAAACTTGAGGATATACTGTTTTTAAATGTAAATGTGATATTCTGGAATATTGATTGCAAATGTTTTCCCTAAATGGTTTGTTTGCATTGAATCTCGTATGTATATAATATTGTGTAATCGTGTACGTGCACTAGCTATTCAAATGCTAACCCCTTAAATGGGGAAATGCGTCTTATGCATTTGAATCTTGGTCAGTGAGGAGTGTACGGGATGCGCACGCAAAGGATGGGCTGGCATGATGATGTGGCTCGAGTCTGTATTTTTATGCTTTGTCATTGCATTTGTTGAGTACTAGAGTTAGACTGATTACTTTTAAACTTGGTTTAAGTCCCCTGCGTGGGAAATGAATTGGTATTTAACTTATGCTTCATGTACTTCGTTAAAATGTTTTAGCCGAGGCCACGGCCTTATTTACTTTTTGAGTGCATCTTTTGGGATTTCATTGTGGTTTATGTGTCATGAGTTAGCCTGGTAGACCTCACGAGGGTTCTATGGCGTGTAATGTCCCATTTGTGAATTGGGGTGTTACATTTATGGTATCGGAGCCTTAGGTTTTGAATACCTAGGCTGTCGGTAAATTTTGGGTCTATTAGTTGTGTTGTTAGAGTCAGTTGTTGAGCCTAATATCATCATGATACCGTCTTTTCGTGCGACCCGTGGCTGTAAGTCTCCTCGAACTCTTATACTTCTAGAATTCGTTTTCCTGCGTTGTTCGGAATTGAGAATTGTGATACCAACCTTGTAGATTGTGAATCTTTTTGATCTTGTTCTTTTCATATTTTCTTCAGTATTTTGAGAGGTCGTGGTAGACCAGCTAGGGGACGCGGCCGAGGCTGTGGTTGGGGTGTTAATAATGAAGAGGGCTCACTTTCTCAGTCCTCTGCGTCACAAATTAAAACTTTCAGACTCTTCTTGCTAGTTACTCTCAAGACTACCACATACAACTTACCATAACTAACTACAGGTTTAGGAAGTAAAGTCCAACATGCGAAAGAAATTGCCCCTAGCTCTTATTTATATCTATTGCAAAGCAAATAGACAGGGAGAACGGCCTATGTTGGACCTTGATAGGGAATTTGGTGAAATCTGAAGGTCTCAATATCATTCAAGGAAGACATTTCTTCCAGAGACCATTGCAACTTCAATGACGTGCTTATAAAGCTTTGTGACTATCATCCTCGTACCATTACACAACTCAGTAGACTGGTCTATATTCTTAAGATCACGTGGTTTGGCAACCCGGAACACCTGATCATATTAAGAAACTCAACAGAAATTATATCTACATGACCATCCATGTATCCATCCTCTTTTCTGATGCTCTGCAATCTCATATACTCCACCGTATCACCAGGCAATAGGGACAATATATAGTCATTGATTTTCTCAACCATCTCATTGATTGGAACAAGTATAGCCCTATCTTGAAAGAATAGCGGATCATGCATATTATGGAATATGAATGGGTAAGTGCTCTCAAAGATGGTTGAAAGAGGATCAATTGTATCACGTATTAGAATATCATCAGGTAATTCAACAACTGCTTCTCCATCATTGTTTACACCAACAGTCCCATCCTCAATATCAAATATCCACTTGGCGAACTCCCTGGACTCCATAACATCATAAGTAGATGCGTCAACCTGTACTGAAATAAATACGATAACATAACAAAGAATTTGAATCACATTTAAGAACAATCATAATAAAGTGCAGTAATAATAAAAAATTCAGGAGTACACGAGAAGACCTTCAAGCGAATGTTTTTCGTCAAATTATGGACCTCACATGTATCCCAAAGTTAGGATGAACTGATAGCAGCATGCATAATATCCTGTCTGCTTCCTTTGGGAAGAAAAGGCAATATCTGTCTGAAATCACCACCTAACACGACCACCAACCCTCCGAATGGCTTATCAGAGGGCTCTCCGCCAAGCTGTCTTATAATGTCATTCAAGTCTTTATCAAGTGCTTCTAAGCAGCATCTATGAGTCCTTAGTGCTTCATCCCAAATTATGAGATTTGTCTTCTTTAAGAGTTCGGCCAAGTCAGTCCCAGGCTTGACCTTGTTGCAAGTTGTTTGTAATATCCGCAATTTTTGTTTTTTGGTAAATTTATTTTTTTGGAAGGAGTCCGTTTTAACGGATCGCCTGTGACCGTTTCGTCATTCTGAGAATGATTAATTCTACAATTTTTGTCATCCGAGTTCGTTTCGGTATCGTTTTGTTGAGTTCCGTGTTCTTAAGCGACTTTTCCCCACTTAAGTTCGATTCTTGCGAATATCGTTCGAAACTATTATTTCGTGTTTCCGTAAGTCCGTTAACGTTGTTAGATGTGTTATGAACTTTTATTAGTGTTTTGATCAAGTATCGTGTTGGATCATTCCGTAATATTCCAAAGTTTTGGGTTTCCATTACGTTCATTCTCTTTTCGGATCATTTGATGTTACCATCGTGTTGGGACCGACTTTGTTTGATGTGAAGTCACCCTACGAGAGTTCATGATAGTCCTTTCAAGCCTTTAAATGGTTGGGATTATGCGTCGATCGATTATATCATGTTTCGGGGTCGTTTTTCATTAATTTCGGGCTCAAACAGTGTGTGCCGCGGCACAGGAGACTGTGAGCCGTGGCACAGCCTTAGCATGGATGATGGCCAGGCCGGCTGTACTAAGTGCCGCGAGCGCTTCTGATGGGCCGCAGACCTAGTCAAATCCTGCTCTCCATTTTTAGTCACGGGCCGCGGCACACTCAACCAGGGCCACGGCACGCGGGTCAGTCTGCACTATTTCAGTAGGGTTTCTGGGAGAGGATTTCATTTCCTCTCCTCTCTTCTTCTTCCTCTCGCGTTGGGCGATTTAGATGCGACTTTTGGGCGATTTGTCTCAGAGATATCCTCCTCCTAAAGTTCTTGGCGTGGATTAACAACATCAATTCGTGTTCTTCGTCATTGATCCGAGGTATTTTTTTATTCTCTAGAGTTGACCTTTTTGGGAGTTTTGTTCTTGATTTCATTTTTCATCCGATTTGATGAATCGATTGGTGTTAGATATTGTTATTAAACTTGTTTTATGGATTGTATATCCATATCTTTGGTTCGTTTCAACCCGAAGGGTGATTTCGGTGTTCTTGAGGTGTAGTGAACATTTGATGTTCGATCAAATGTTCGAATGAGTTTTCCTTCGATAATTTATTGTGATCTCTATTGTTTTTGGTCTTGATCTTTGTCGTAATCATGTTTTTGTTGTTCCTTCCGGAGGATTATAGGTACTCGAGGATTCCGAGTTGAATCTCATTTGGTGATTGATAATTCGTGTGGTCTTATTCTCGTAGTATTCGCGGTGCTATCGCGTTCTTATTAGTGTTCAGGAGTTCGGGGCTATTCGACTGCATCCCATCCGTTGTCTCGTTTCGATCGTAGTTTCGAGGCAAGTATTTTCTTATACGTTTTGTGTCCTGCAAATAGAATTTATATATTGAATTTACGATGGTTATTTTACCCTCGCGAATATGATTCATGTGAATTAATTATAATTTAAATTATTTTGAACGTTGGGGGCTTTAATGATATCCTCGCTTGTCTAATGTTGTGGAATCGTGTATTCCGTGTTAATCGTGTTGTTGTGTTGTGATTAATTGTCCATGATGGAGGCGCTAATATCGTATATACGATCGCAAGACCTACGCTCCGATACCACTGTTGGGATTCGGTGCCTCAAAATAAGGCCCATCGGAAGCGGTAAAACGAAAATTAATTCGATCCGAATCCATACGAGGATCGATCGAGCTACGTATATACGAATATATAAACGAAAAGCAAGAGTCGTAAGAAACTAACCCTCGAAGTCCGTTGATTAAATGGTAACCTTCTATTGAGCTATTCCCCAAGCTCTTGAACGATCCAACGCCGAAAGCACCGCGTCTCTACTTGCCACGCGCCGGAGAAACGAACGGAATGACAACACCTTGCTATCCTCCGAGGATACGGCTAGAGCTAGGTGATGAAGCTATATATGTAAAGATTACTACACTCTAAGTGTTTTAATCTTACTCTCTCTTTATGTCTTGATATTTTTCTCTAAGAAAAACAAGAACAAGGTTGAAGAAGAAGATGACTAAAGAGAAAACAATTTTCTCTCTCTCTCTCAAACTCAATGATACGTAAATGCCAAGAAGTGTTGTAAGGATGAGAGATCAAAGTCTTCTATATATTCTTATTCAACCCACATGAAAACAAATACATATATCATGATTTGATTCCCATATAATGTATATGATACTTGTCCCCTCAATCACATGAGATTCCAAAACCATGATGGGGACAAGTCAATACACACACATGGTAATAAGTGGGGGTTGGCCCATGCTAGAAAAGCAGTCGAGTTCGGTTCGTTTCGGACTCGTGAGTCAAACAGATAAACTCCTATTTCGTTAGATGTATTTATGTCGTTTAATTAATCAATTAATTAAACATATCAAATACAAAATAACATAATTAATTTCTCCAAGAAATAATTATATTCATGAATTAAATTAATCACCCAAGAATTTATTTAATTCATTAGGCCGTAAATCAATTTATCGATAAATCGATTTAAACATCCAATGTTCCAAAATTAGATATCGATATCTAATATTCATAATGAGAGAATTAGCTCGATTCATTCCGTTGTCAATCCTAATGCGCGACTCGGTAGGTCCGTCTCGATCGGCAATGGGAGGAACCAAAGAGTAGTAGCACCACCTAGCGGCTGGTGGCTACACTGCATACCCCGAGAACGAATGATTGGGATCATTCAAGAACCATTCTGTCATGAATACCGGTATACGTATAAACTCTTCTTTCAAATGTCCCGATCAAGTTATAGGGTCACGGTCGGTCAAACCATATACGTACTTGACGCTATGCATGCGTTAATGCAAATCGAGATCATCGGTGTCGTGTATCTAATACAACTAGCTCAATGCTTTGGCCAAAGACTTATGATCTCATCGCAATAACCGCATAGGACATATAACCCGCTCACTAACGGGAGAAAGAATTATATCTTGGTATTCGGTAGGACTGCTACTTACTGTCAAGATGCACGTCGAGTTGACCCCGCCTTAGGTTTACGAGGTCGAACTACTCTAATGAAAATCTTGACGTCGAAGCACATCCCTACTAAATCCTCAAGTCGAAGGTTCACGAATACCTATCACAACCTTTCGATTCCGTCATTGACTGTCCCGAAGTGAAATCCATGTGACGAATCGAGGGTGAGTCGGTTCGAGTATACTAATCCAATTAGCATACCTATAACGTGTGCTCCCACTAACCATTAGTGTTCGACAGGCACTCTCCATGTCAAAGAACACGTCATACAAGTCTTCACATAAACTTAACGCCCAGTCAAGTTTCATCGACTTGCGAACGATTAAGTATTTGAGCTATAACCTTTCCAGTGCCGAACCCCTTATCCAATAAGGAGTGGAACGTTTTGCTATCAAATACATGGACTAGTTTCTATATGTTTATTTACGAGTTAGGAATGCCCGTAACTACCAGTAAATAAAGAAACATTCATTTGCCTTATATAAATGGTTTACATAATTACAAGTACAATGCCCTCACTCAACAACCTCTGAGTGGCATTCGAGGGCATACTCCTAACAATATTTTAGTTAGGAATTTGGAAGTCAAATCTCATCAACCACAGAGTATTGGCGCCAAACGAAAAAGAAGTTTAGATCCTTTAGATCTTTCATTGTTAACTCTGATACCAGGGGGTGGCAGAGTATGGAGTTTAATACTCTAGAGACGCACCCTCCTTTTTTATGGGTTTCATATGTATTTTATTTTTCGCATATTTTCGAGTGTTTATTCCCTTTTGGCTAGTTTTAATATTTTTCACTTCGACTGTTGTGTACTTCTTCCAGCAATAATAAGATCATTTTTTACCTTTCTGCAAATACATTATTCTCACGAATGTGACATATGATTTTCCATAAATATTGTCATATCAATAAGATTTCAATGTGTTAGGAAAAACAAACACCCTGCATCGATTCAGCCGGGATACCCGATCCCTGTATCGATTGTTATTTGTTATTGAAAAGGTTTTGACATATATGCCAAATACAGTAAAGGAAAACTGTATCGAGGAGTCAAGGATTTATCATGTATCGAAGACCTGCCTCGAATCAGCATAAGTGAAGCTCGTCAGTACAGCAAGAAGACTTGTAAGAAGACCAAGTATGGAAACTGTCTCGATGCCCTAATACAGTCATTCTCCATACAGTTCACAAAAGGACAAGAAAGAACACAAGTCAAGTTCCGTTGAACAAAGAAGTATTTAAATACTCAAGGATAAAGTATTTAAATACCGGTCTTCGAATCTTGAGAATCCCGAAATCCGGATCATGTCATATTCCGTTGAAGGAAATTTTATTCAAGCGGACATCTCAATGGATACTTTCTTGAGGCTATATATATCCTTGAAGACATTGAAGATCAGTAACCCCAAGTAATATAACTCTAAAAGCTATCAAGTTATCATCTAAGCAAATATATCTCGAGCAAGCGCAAGTTAAAGCGAAAGAGATATACGGTGCTCAAACATCAAGAACGACTATCATCGGATCTTGATATTCAAAGTTCTTGTTCTTACAGTTACCTAACCTTTTACCTCTGTGTAAAAACCGAGCTCTGTGTGAACTCAACAAGTTATTCGACTGTGTGGGACGAATAAGGACGAAGCTTTGGGCGTGTGTGAAGAAGCTAGTCAAGAAGGAAGCTTTAACCAATGTGTGAGCGGTTGAAAGTGATATTCTTTGTATCAATGCATGTGAGCGATACAAGGATAGGTTTGTTTATAATTACGTAGTTGTGTACGCATAATTATTTAATAAACTTTTACTCTGTGTGGAGGACCGGTGGACGTAGAGGGTTTACCTCGAACCACTTAAATTACTTGTATTATTTACCTTACCTTTTCTTGTTTGAAATAACTGTGATATATTAAGTATACACCTAATACGTCGTTGCTGTATCCACGGCAACTAAATGTATCCAAGAATTCCGCTATGCACTCAGATTTAGATTCCATACAGTTTGTTGTTTAAACTACTTTTCCAAACTGTATCCAGTATACTTAAGTGGCCAACAAGTGGTATCGGAGCGGTTGATTCTAAAAAGAATCAGTCGTATTTCTTTTAAGCGAATCGATTCAAATCACTTATTTTCAAAGCAGTCTCTTTCATTCCTATATTATCGGTATGGATACTTCTATGATTAACAAAGTCCCTATGTTCTCTATTAACGAATTTGGCATGGAGAATTAGAATGGAAGCTCATCTTGCGGCAATGCACGAAGAGATGATCTTTGTTATACGAGGATGGTCCGATCAAGATTATGAAGGTCAATCCGGCCGCAAGGATTGAGGGCCAAGCCCATGCTGAAATGCTCGAGAAGGAGCGAGCAATGGACAACCGATGAAAGAAGCGAGCCAATCTAGACAACGTGGCTAAGAGCGTTATTTGTCACTCTTGACAAAGGAACGTTCTCAAAGGTAAAGAGGCGCAAAAGCGAAGAAATGGGATAAACTCAAGTTAATTTGTGAGGAAGGAGCTCTCAAAAGAAAACAAAACTTCAAAACTCACTCGGCCAATTCGAATCTTTTGAAATGAAACCAACGAAACACTTGAGGAACTTGACCTCGGATTCACCTTGGTATTGTTGGTGAACTTGAAGCGTTGGGCAAGATTTACACCCAAAAGGAGAAGAACTTAAAAATTTTCAGATCTCTCCCACTGATGGGACATTAAGACCACGGCTATGCGTGTATCATGTAATCTTAATGAAATATCCACTTTTGATCTCTTCTCGACCTTAAAGCGTTTGAGTATGACATTGTGAGAAGAGAAAGGTGAAGAATCTCCTTCAAAGGTCACGACTCTACGGCCATATCGAGCAATCGACCACGGCATGCCTAGCTCGTCAAGCCGGTCACAAGAACGGCGGCGGCAGCGACATCTGTCACAAGATGAAATGGCGCTTCTAATGCATAAATTCAAAAAGTTCATTAAGCGATCTGGAAAGACTCCTACGACCCAAACATCAACAAGGTAAATACCGAAACATCATCCGGTGATGCTAACTTTGTGTTATAAGCTGCGAGAAACCGAGGCCATTATGCAAACAAATGTCCTCATCCCAAAGTCAAAGGTTGGGAGGCGAGAAACAAGAGCGAGATGAAAGAAGACGTGTTTGGAAAGACAAGCTCAAGGCCCACGATTGGAGAATCGAAGCCTCCCCACACCATCCAAATCAGTGAGAATGTCTTGGTGGTCACTGAAAGTGATTCATCTGACGATGAGTTCGATGATAAAGCATACATGTGCTTTATGGCTAAAGATGTTCCAGAAGGTGAAGACAGCGACGATGAGGTAAGTTCAACCTCAGTTATTCCATCTAATGCATCTCATACTTTCGAAAATATGATGAATGAATTCAAAAACATTCCAAAATCCCATGAGACTCTAAAAACTGAGAATATACAGCTTCAATTAACAAATCTAGAGCTGAAAGATGAAAATGACTTGCTGAAGATAAACTATGAAAATATGTCTCTTGATTGTGAAACCAGCAAAGTCGATTTTGAAAAACTCATGGAGAGCAATCATCAACTTGCTCATGAACTAAATGAGGTTAAAACCCATAATGAGAGCAAGACAAATGATTTGGTTCTACTACAAACCAAAATTACAACTCTCGAGAAGCGAGAAAATGAACTTGAGACCATTCTGAAGTCTTTTGAAAAATCGTCCAAAAGAATGGAAGAAATTCTGAGCACTGGGCAACATGCTCATGATAAAAGTGGCTTAGGATACAGCTCATGTTCGAATAAAGGTAAAACTAGTACTGTGTTCGTCAAGAGTGTGGAACACATTCCAGAATCGGAAGATGTTCCTAGTCCCATAAAGGAACCTGCTGTACCGAGAAAACCAAAAGCTGCCATTCCGCCTCCACAACTCTACAATTCGAGACAGTGGAACCAACAACCACTCGAAGGCGTAATCTACTGACATGCTCCCCAAGCATATCATCAAAGCCGAAAGTCATTCGAGAAAGAAGGCGGTATCCGACCACCAAAGGCCCGCAGCGGTACCCTCGATACGGTGCATCTAGGTATTGGATACGGGAGCCCCGTTATCCCTCAAGGCAGAGATGCAAGTTCCGTATCAACAACGGCATTGGGAATCAGCTGGAGACCCGGAAGACAAGGCTGTTATGCCTAGGAAAATGGCTCCACCTCTGACGGCATTAAATCTTTGGAATAATAATAATAATTGAATTTTACATGCATAGTAATTATCATGATTATAACAACTACGGATATGCCCCGTAGATACCGCAATCTTGTCTGAGTACATCCTACGATAAACCAATTCTTTGTCAGGAAAATCAGGTACCTAAAGGAACTAACATACATGGACCCAAAAATCAAAGGGGACCTAAATCTACCTAATTTCTTTGTTACGGGACATTCTAGAGGAGGATACAGTACTTCGATAGTGGATGCTCTCGTCACATGGTGGAGACAGAGCAAGCTATCGATTTTGTAGAAGGTCGCGGTCCAAAAGTTCGCCGGTGATAAGTCTAAAGGAAGAACAAGAGGAAAGGAAACCTACTTGTCGGGAAATTCAAAGTCACCGATGTTGCATATGTTGAAGGCTTACGGTATAATCTACTTAGTATTAGCCGGATTACGTGATAAACAGTTCTCGGTGAAGTTCTATATAGATCTTGTAGAGTCAAGAACACCCAAACCAAGGAAGTTGTGCTTACGGGAAGCGGATCGGGTAATATGTACATTCTTTGGAAGCCTATGAGCTCCTCAATTCCATGTTTTGTTGCCAAAGGCACTGCAGATCTTAGCTGGCTATGGCACAAGAGGATGTCTCACGTCAACTTCAAGACGATCAACAAGCTTTCAAGACAGGGTATGGTAAGAGGTTTGCCAGATGTGTCATTCAAGAAGGACAGCGTCTGCGGACCTTGCCAGAAAGGCAAGCAAATCAAGTCAACCCTGAAGAGCAAATCCTACCTTTCAACCCAAAGAGTATTGGAAATGCTACACATGGATCTCTACGGTCCTGTAGACCCAGTAAGTTTGGGAGGTAAGAAATATTGTATGGTTGTTGTTGATGATTATTCCAGGTACGCTTGGACGATCTTTCTTAGCAAGAAGAAGGAAACAACATCAAGGCTTCCCGAGCTCCTGAGAAAGTTGCAGAATGAAAAAGCATCGAGTATCGTAAGCATTCGTTCCGACAGAGGTACTGAATTTACTAACCGCTTTATAGAGCAATACTGTTCGGAGAATGGAATACAGCACGAGTACTCAGCTGCCCGAACACCTCAACAAAATGGTGTTGCCGAGCGAAAGAATAGGACGTTGAAAGAAGCAACAAGGACAATGATTGCCGAAAGCAAATTGCCGCAGCGTTTCTGGGGTGAAGCAACCAATACAGCATGCTACACTCAAAACCGCTGTATCGTCAACAAGCACCACAACAAAACAGCTTACGAGGTATGGAACAACAAAACTCCATTAATTTCGTATTTTCACATTTTTGGATGCAGGTGTTACGTATTGAACAATGGGAAGGACCAACTTAGAACATTTGATGAAAAATCAGATGAAGGAATATTCGTAGGATACTCCTCCGTCAGCAAAGCTTTCAGAATCTTTAATAAAAGGAGGTTGACGATCGAGGAATCAGTTCATGTAGTGTTCGACGAACCACACCATGACCCTACAGGAGTAGATAATATCACTCAGGACATTCACCATCTATCTATCTTGGATCCACCTACACCCATAGAACCTGTAGTTCATTTAGAAATCAACCCCTTTGTAAGAATCGATGTGGTTGAAGGCGTATTGTACAAGCTGAAGCCGTACCACGAAACTCTCGATACGATGCGGATCCTGAACTAGAACCCGACCGAAGATGGTTGAGAGATCACCGCAAGAGCTGATCATTGGAAACATTAATGCATGTGTTTCTACTCGTAGGAGAATACAGTACACAAGGAAATGTACTTTGTGCACAAGAAGAATCTAATCTTTGAAGTCTCACGGTTTCTGAATGGAAATCTCAATCCGAACTTAGAAGACTCAATATGTGCACTATCGTTGTATTCTTAGCCCAGTCAAACTGTTTCGACCATAGACGCTCTTAACAACTCTCATTGGATTACATCTATGGAAGAAGAGCTTAACGCGGTTTGAAAGAAACAATGTATGGTATCTTGTACCCAGGCCACACACCAATCGGTTATAGGAACCAAATGGGTATTTGAAACAAAAAGGATGGAAATGGACTTATCATAAGAAATAAATCCGGACTAGTAGCACAAGGCTATTGTCGGGAAGAAGGAATCGACTATGATGAAACCTTCGCCTGTAGCGAGACTAGAAGCCATCGGGATATTTTTAGCCTTTGCCGCCCATAAGAATTTTATCGTATACCAAATGGACGTCAAGAGTGCTTTCTGAATGGAGAGCTTTGAGAAGAAGTTTATGTTGAACAACCACCGGGGTTTGCCAACACAGACGGTATCGATCTAGTTTACGAGGCTAAGGAAAGCGGCATGCGGACTTAAACAAGCCCCTAGAGCACAGTACGAAACCACTGTCCCGATATCTAACCAATAACGGATTTGAGAAAGGTCTTTGTCGACAAAACATTGTTCAAAATACGGGAAGGTGATGACCTCCTAATGGTACAAATTTATGTCGATGATATTATTTTGGTTCAACTAACCTTGCTCTATGTCAAAGGTTCTCACATCTCATGCAAAGCAAATTTGAAATGAGTATGATGGGGAACTTAGTTATTTCCTAGGTTTGCGAGATAAAGCGGATGCCTACGGGTATATTCATCAACCGGAGAAATACAAACAAGGAGCTTCTCAACAAATTTGGAATGAACACTTCCAAATCCTCGCCAACCCCATGAGCACTTCCGTGCAAATTAGTCTTGATGAAGCCGGAAAGCCGTTTGACCAATCACTCTCTGAGGAAGCTCATTGGTTCGCTCCTGTACCTAACGGCTAGCGAGCCCGATATCGATTCTTTGTTGGAGTGTGTGCGAGATACCAAGTTGCACCTAAGGAATCACACTTCAATACGACTAAACGAATCTGAAATACGTTAAAGGCAGTCGATGCGGAGTGTGGTATCTAAGGAAGGCGGATTCGATTTAGTTGGATCTGACGATTCGGATCTCGGAGGTGCAAGCTAGATAGGAAGAGTACAAGTGGAACTTGTCACTTTCTTGGACCTAGACTCGTTTCTTGGTTCGGTAAGAAGCAATTGGCAAATTCACTCTCCACGGTGAATCAGTACTATCTTTCTTTGGTAGGCTGCGTATGCGAATCCTTTGGATGCGGCAACAAGCTGTCGATTATGGAATCGATGCTAGAGAGACTCGATCATGTGTGATAGCACGAGTGCAATTGCAATCACGCACAATCTGTTTTGCACTCGCGCACTAAGCATATCAACATGAAGCATCATTTCATCAGAATCATGTCGAGAACAAGGATGTTCGCTGGAAAAAGTCCATACGAGACATCCGGTGGCCGACATTTTCACCAAGCCTCTCGACACGGCAAGATTCAACATGCTAAGAAACGAGGTGGGGATACTACGGCGGACTCCTGTAAGTAAATTTCTTGCTTTTACTCAACAATTGAGGGGAATCTTTGTAAGACCCGTGAATCTGATATCAACATTAATTATCTGTACACTCAGAAACATCAATACAGTACTGTAGCGAACGAAGGCATATGAATACTACAGCTGATGTGTGCAATAATTAAGGGGGAATACTGTAGGACCCATGAATACAGCATTAATCCAACTATTGCTATATGGAATTTAAAAAAAAAAAAAACCTAATCGTACCTTTTTAAGGGGGAACGCTGTATCGACGCGGAGAACAACACATACTATAGGATTTCGATTCAGTATATAATATAATATTATTTCCTCTTTAAAATAATTTTTGTCCACGTGCCCTGTTTTATGTCAAACGTCATGTTCATTAAATGCCTTACACGACATCTGGACAACTGAATCTCAAAAGCCGCGATGTTTTCAAATTGTTTATTATTTTTAAACCGCCGTTTTAGGCATTTAGGGTAATCACCTATGTCAGAAGTGGGACCCGCTGTATTTTAAAACCTTTTAATGGATTAGCGTACCAGTTATACTAAATCCATCCTGACCGTCGATTTCAAAAACGGTTCCCATCCCTTAAAATCTGACCATTCGTACTCTGCAAACCCTATTTCGCCGCCCAAGTATAAAAGGACTGTATCTGCCATTAGAGACTCTTTACGCATTCTGCAATTACAAGAGATCTCAAGCAAACAGCCTACATATTTTCTGCATATTCACTGCGAATTTCTACTGTTTTCTTCCACCTTCGCTTTAAGAAAACATCCATGGCTAGTCAATCTTCATCCCCCGTTCTGAAGAAGACCTCCAACATCATTGATGGCCGGATCTTCTCGAAACCCGTCATCATCGAGCGTATCATCTCTGAAATCAACGACACTGAACCGATGGAGTATATCATCACTCGTCTTGAACAACAAGGACTCTATCGCTTTGGAAGCAAAACCGCCGACAAATACGACGCTCATCTGGTTGAGGAATTCTACCTCAACGCTGCCGTTCGTTTTCTCTCACTAGCCCAGGGAGGACATGTTGCTGACATCACTGCAACAGTCCAAGGAGTGCAAATCTGCATAGATACCGACCTACTTCAGAAAATCTACAGTGCCCGCCCGGCGGCTGACCATGGACCCGACTTGAGACGTTTGGGTCTCAAGGGCTGATTACCAAGTTTTATGGACTATTTACCGGGTCCAAAGTGGTTGATATGGTGACAACCACATGCCACAAGAAAAATTTTCTTCTTCATTTCGTTTATCTCCACGATTTCTGTTCCAGGATCATTGAAAATCGAACCGGCGCGTTCGAAATGTGCACGAATCTTAGGTTTAGAATGATGGTAGCTATCTTGACCTGTGAAAAGGTCAACTGGTGTCAAATCATTTTGAAACGACTTCAGGAAGAGGTGTGCAAACCAGCCACCCAAAAGAAATCGTTCGGTTTAATGCTAAACTACATTCTGACAAGGTGCGGAGTCAAGCAATCCGCCGATGCCAAGAAAAACAGCTCACGGATATATTTAGGAGGCGTCAAACCCTCTGCCTATAACCAGAGCACTATGCATGCCAATCACCCGAGAACAAGTCACATGCCTATTTCTGACAATCCCAGAGACGAAACCGTGAAGGTCCCTGAATTGGAATCTTCAAAGAAGAAGCGCAAGCGTTCTCACAGCAAGAAGCACTCTGCTGATGAGAAGTCGAAGAAGAGACTCCGGAGGCTCTCAAAAATCAAAGCCAAACACTCCGAGGATGTCTCGCCCGTGGCGCAACCCACTGATATAGCACCCCAGGGCCCAACCCCTGCGGAAGAGGTGTCTCCTACTGCATCGACAGTAGATCCCGAGCCCTTGGCGGCTACGACGGATTTAGAGACATCTCGCGACATTCAAGGCGTTAGCACGTCGGTGCCCATTCGAGCCAAAGCTACTTCTCCTCTACGGGATTCCACACCCGTACGGGATCCAATTTCCTTCGGCACCATCCCTGCAAGGAGTCCATCTTCCGTACAGATCCCATACCAGATCGGAATCCCTCAACAGCGTCTCAGCACGTGATTCAAGTCCCTCCCGACTCAATTATAAATCAAACACTTCTTTCAAGACAAATTGAGCAGCGTACGAAAGATTTCGCAATGGAAAAGCTTTAGGCTAGCTCCGCACGACACTGCATAACCGGAGCGAATGGAGCCACGAAGAGCGATTTGTCTCCGAAGTAATCGACTCAACCAAATTGAGGCCTTTGCCCGATGGGACAACGCCTCTTGCAAAGATCTCATTGAGAGCCACTGCCGCACAAATCCGATGCGGAAGAAAAGGAAAGAAGAAGTCGATGACTCTCCCATCAATCCAAAAGACGGCAGCGACCACGACTCGGGCAGCGGCGGCGATGCTCTTCAAGCAGTGCGAGATTGAGCGAGAAGAGGTGAAGCCCAAGCCACCTCTCCACCCGAAGCGACGAAGGGCCATCTACCCAAGCTAATCCACCTTCGCCACAGCCGGAGAACATTCCCGACCAGGAGGAATCAGTCCCTCCAGTCGTGGAAGATCAAGAAATTTTGGAACAGGCACCCGAGCCTGTTGCGACCAAAGAAGACAGTCCTACAACCCAACAGGAGGATTCAGTCCCGCCTGCATCCTTATCTGCCGAAGAACCTTCGCCACAGGATGCTTCTGAACCAACTGTCGCCATTCCACAAGAAGCTACTCCCGCCCCTGCAACCTTGGAATCCGAGGACGGTAACGAACCTGAGGATGTCCAACTTACTTCACGCCCATCCGTGAACGTAAGAAGGTTAAATGGTGCTGAAGACTTCGCCCAGCCTGACTCTCCTATCTCTGCTGCACGCAAAGAGCGCCTGCAAGCTCTTGGCCTTCAGACTGTATTTATCCAAGATGCAGTTAACGCTCTCTCTTCCGTAGAAAAGGCACTGAACTGGATGCACACCTCTGCAGTTGAAGAAATGACAACTCTTCAACACGAAGTATCTCGAGTTGTCGAAGCATTCATCATCCTGCCAGAAGTGTTCAAGCAAGCCTTGAAAATCATGGAAGATAAACAAGCGCAACTGCTGAAGGAGGAAGCTTCGAAGACAAGAATTGCTGAAGCCAAGACCGCCTGTGCAATGATAGAGAACAGCTCTCAGCTGCGTGCGCATGACAAATCCATTCAAGAGATGTCGCAGACTCTTTCCTCCCTCGTTGAAAGAATAAACAGCATCGAGACCAAACAGGACGCCGCTCTTGAAATCCTGCAAAGTCTTGATGAGGCCAAAAAGGGGGAAGAAGCTCGAGAAGCTGCAAGGAGAATAAGACTGCAACAGGAAAGGGAATTTGAGGCTGCTCAGAGCAGTATCGCTGCTGAATTGAACAAGCTAGCACCTCAACCCCAAAGTTTTAGAATTTCAGGCTCCAGACCAGAATTCCATGACCCAAATGTCCCTTGGCAAAATCTTGTTCAAAGACCTTCGGAAATACGTCTGCCAACCAACCGCAACCCAACCGCCGAAGAAGTGAAGCCTTTGGAGGAAGAATGAAGATGAGATATTTTGTCGACTCATCGGGAATCCGCCATCTTCAAAAATTATAAGACATTGGCGTGGACAAATTTTCAAAGATGCTAGAAGAAGGTAAGCTCCCTCTCCAAATCGAGATGAAATCAAAACATAGAAGAGGAGATCGGGTCACCCATCCAGAGGATTGGATACTTGCCTTTGATCGTTCTTATGAAGGAAGAGCTATTTACCAAGAACGAGGCAATGATTCACTTCAAAACTGGTGGCGCGGCACCGAGAATGAGCCAGGAAGGAGACCTTGGAGGCATGCGGATCAAAGATAAAGAGCTGAAATTTATGTATATTATTTTTGTTTTTGTAATTTCTATTCAACACAGCAAACCTTGTACTCAATCTTTTTGAATATCAATAAAACAGTTTGTTTGTCTTGAAAGATTACAACTCGTAATCTACTGTGTTTATGTGTGATTACTTAAATTGTTTGATAGGAATCTCAAGTTAGATAAACTTGATTGAAAAATTAAGCTGTACGAACTTGTCTACGAACAGTTCATAGTTTCAGTTGTAAACTTAAAATACATTGTAAGATTGTGCCTGCGCGCCAATCATAGGCTTAAGTTGTAATAAATCTCAAACTGTATTGAACGTGCGTGCGAGCAGTTCATTATTGTAGACTAAAATCACTAAGTCAGACCTATTGACAAGAGACCAAGAAATCTGCCAGAAGTCATCGAAGAAGAACGCTTCATGAAGAAGGTTTTGGCATCATCAAGAAGACTCGAAGAGTTTAAGTTAATACTTGGCAAATTGTCAAAAAGGGGGAAATTGTTAGGAAAAACAAACACCCTGTATCGATTCAGCCGGGATACCCGATCCCTGTATCGATTGTTATTTGTTATTGAAAAGGTTTTGACATATATGCCAAATACAGTAAAGGAAAACTGTATCGAGGAGTCAAGGATTTATCATGTATCGAAGACCTGCCTCGAATCAGCATAAGTGAAGCTCGTCGATCTGACAAGAAGACTTGTAAGAAGACCAAGTATGGAAGCTGTCTCGATGCCCTAATACGATCATTCTCCATACGATTCACAAAGGACAAGAAAGAACACAAGTCAAGTTCCGTTGAACAAAAAAGTATTTAAATACTCAAGGATAAAGTATTTAAATCTGTCGATCTTGAATCTTGAGAATCCCATGAAATCCGGATCATGTCATATTCCGTTGAAGGAAATTTTATTCAAACGGACATCTCAACGGATACTTTCTTGAGGCTATATATATCCTTGAAGACATTGAAGATCGATAACCCCAAGTAATATAACTCTCAAAGCTATCAAGTTATCATCTAAGCAAATATATCTCCAGAGCAAGCGCAAGTTAAAGCGAAAGAGATATACGGTGCTCAAACATCAAGAACGACTATCATCGGATCTTGATATTCAAAGTCTTTGTTCTTACAGTTACCTAACCTTTTACCTCTGTGTAAAAACCGAGCTCTGTGTGAACTCAACAAGTTATTCGACTGTGTGGGACGAATAAGGACGAAGCTTTGGGCGTGTGTGAAGAATCTAGTCAAGAAGGAAGCTTTAACCAATATGTGTGAGCGGTTGAAAGTGATATTCTTTGTATCAATGTGTGAGCGATACAAGGATAGGTTTGTTTATAATTACGTAGTTGTGTACGCGATAATTATTTAATAAACTTTTACTCTGTGTGGAGGACCGGTGGACGTAGAGGGTTTACCTCGAACCACTTAAATTCTTGTATTATTTACCTTGCACTTTTCTTGTTTGAAATAACTGTGATATATTAAGTATACACCTAATACGTCGTTGCTGTATCCACGGCAACTAACTGTATCCAAGACTTCCGCTACGCACTCAGATTTAGATTCCATACAGTTTGTTGTTTAAACTACTTTTCCAAACTGTATCCAGTATACTTAAGTGGCCAACACAATGATCCCACCATGTGATATAATCAACATGAGATTTATTGAGCAATTATATTTTTTTAGTGATAGTTTTTCATATCACTTGTCACATGATCCAACCATGCGGTGTATTTACATGGATTTTTTTTTTAAAAAATTGATTATAACTTTTGATATCGTTTGCTCGATTTTCTACATTCGTATTTAATAATCATGGAGATTGGATATTATTTCTAACAACTGCTTCTTCATTCGAGAGCAAGATTTGAATCATTGATCAACTACTTCTTCAGAGTATGACTTCTTTCTTCAACTGCTTCTTCAAGAGCAGGATTTAGATAATTGATCAACTACTTCTTCTACAATATATATGTACTTCTTCTAGAGTACATAACTATTTGTGCAAGAACATTTCCAGATATTATCAAATCTGTTTATTTCAATCATCTAATAATCATCTCATAATATTGATGATATTATTTTCACGTTAGCCATATCAGTGCTATCATGTGATATTATCTTATCATACATCAACATTTTTTTATTGGATAATATATTTTCATCTATCCTTTTAATACAGATAATGGTAACTTTTGGTACCGTTTGATAAATTATTTTTATCAACATCCAACAACCTTTTGGTAATGATAACTTCTAGTATCATATTATAACTTTAGAAGTGGTAACTTCTGGTACCATTTAATGAAATATCAAATAATATTATAATAATAATATCGTATATATGTTAACAATAATGATACTAGAGTTATATCACCACATATATATGTTGACAACATCCTCTAATATGTTAGAATTAACAAACAATTTGTAATATTCGGGGATAAATTTTTTTTTTTCGTGTTACTGTTGAGTTGTACATATTCATTTGGAATTGTACAAGTGTTGTTGTTTTGGACTGATACAATGTATATTGTATTGGAATATTTTGGGATCGAAATATTATACTTGTCATCGGATTGGTTTCGTCGTTTGAATGTTGGTTGGAGAGCTTGGATTTTTGGCTAAGTTCATAGCCTTAGCGTACGCTACGGATGCAGCATTACGTACGCTAGCGTGTTGCTATTACGTACGTTATGCCTGTAAGGTTACATACGCAATGCTTGGTAGGTGGCAGGAACCTTCCTCGTGGTCACTTTCGGTAGGTGGGTCGAGCATCTTCGATCGGATCTCACTATTGCGATCAGCGGGCCCCTTACGTGCGTTAAGGCGAACTCGTCGTAATGCAGGTCTTGTTAACGTACGTAATATGTTTTTGTTTACGTACGTTAAGGCCTTCGTATTTTAGTCCAGTTAGTTCTGGATTTACATTACGTACGTTAATGCCTTAGCATAGCGTACGTAATGCCTCTTACGTACGTTAACCATAGTGTATAACATACGTAATGAATTGGTCAGTCTATTTATCTTGGTTTGTCCTTTCATTTCCTCACGAACCAAAACACAATTTCTCTCCCTAGAATCGTCCGTTTGGACTTGTTATTGATGTTTAGCCCTTTCAACTCGATCTTGATCATCCTAGCTTGGATTGAAGCTTGAAGTTGGAAGCTTGTTGGTGCTCCTTTGGTGTTTGGAGGCTTCTTCTTGTTCTTCTTTGGTAAGTTCCCTCAATCTCTTGTTCTTCAAGTGATTTTCGAGTTTTTGTTGTTGTTTTCTTCGGGTATTGTTTGATTAATGGAGTATATTATGATTCTTCATGGTTTTGATAAACTTTTGATGAAGAACATGATAGTATCACTTCAGTTGGATTATGTTCTTGATGTTTTAGATGGTTGGAGGTTTTTAATCATGTCTAGGAAAGATTATGTTAAGATTGTTATATGATTAACATAGCCATGAGATGATTTTTGTTGTTGGTGGTGTTCTTGAAAGATTTTAACCATTTTAGTAAGGATTTATGATGATTTAGGTGGTGATTATCATAAGTTGTAAATGGTTGAGTGAATCTTGTTGTTCAATACGAATTCATGATGTATTGATGAAGGATTTTTGTTTCAGACATCATGATTATTGAGTTGATGATGATCTTGGGGTGATAATGATAATATTGATAATATTATCATTGTAGAAGGATCAATTTAATGATATTGGTGATATTATCATTTTGAGATGTTTGTTTTGATGATTGTTCTTAAGTGAATCTTGTTGAATGGATTTCACAAGTGTTAAGAACGTAATGATCATGTTAATTGATCATCGAGGTGTTGGAGGATGTTAGAATTCATAGTTGAGAACTATGATATTCGTTCGTGCGGTGCGATCGATTCGTGTTTGAATCGGGCTTTGTCCTTGTCGTTGTTTTCTATTGACTTTGTGTTTTTGAATGAATCGTTTTCATTCAAGGTTGTTCGAGTGCTTATGATCGTCGGGAGGCGCCGTTCGTCGTTTCGTGCCAGGACGTTGATCGTGGAAGGACTTTCTCGCCGTCGGTTTGAGGCAAGTTTTATACTTGTACTGGTCAATGAGATTAATGTTATCATATATGTGTATGATTGTATTGTATCATTTCGAGACTTAGTCTCTCCGTGATTTGTTGATATTCGGGAATTGTTTGATGCAATACCCTTCGGCAATTATGCTAGATATTATTGTTATTCGTTAATGGCCGGTTTAAGGCATTGAGATTCTTGTTGTCGATAGCCGGTTCGCGGCATCGATGTATCGATTATTATTGTTGACGTTTATGTCGTTCTGAGGCATCGTTGAATCGATATTATCGAATTGGAACAGTTGCTATGATTTTGCATTGGCCGATTGAAGGCATTTGATATATTCGTTTATCGTATCTGTTTCGGTGGTCGGTTTAAGACGCCGAGACATCTATTCTACCATAGCATTGTTTATCGATTGACCATTCTAAGGTAATCGATGTATTTAATTGGGATTATCGAAGATAATTCCCATCCGTTGTATCATTGTGTATCGATTGACCGTTCTAAGGTAATCGATGTATTTAATTGGGATTATCGAAGATAATTTCCATCCGTTATATCATTGTGTATCGATTGACCGTTCTAAGGTAATCGATGTATTTAATTGGGATTATCGAAGATAATTCCCATTCGTTTCATTGTGTATCTATTGACCGTTCTAAGGTAATCGATGTATTTAATTGGGATTATCGAAGATAATTTCCATCCGTTGTATCATTGTGTATTGATTGACCGTTCTAAGGTAATCGATGTATTTAATTGGGATTATCGAAGATAATTCCCATCCGTTGTATCATTGTGTATCGATTGACCGTTCTAAGGTAATCGATTTATTTACTTGGGATTATCGAAGATAATTCCCATCCGTTGTATCATTGTATATCGATTGACCGTTCTAAAGTAATCGATGTATTAAATTGTGACTGTCAAGGATAGTTTCCATCCGTTAAGTTGTTGTGATCGATTGGCCATTCCAAGGCAGTCGAGGTATTTGAATTGGGACCGCCGTGGATGGTGCCCATCCATGAGTTGTTGTTGTCGTGTTTGCCGACTCAAGGGAGCACGCTATTATTCTTGTAAATTTGGTAATCTTGGGATTGTTACTGTGGTGATTAATTATGTTTTAGAGGCTAGTCTCGGCTAGTGCGCGATGGGTAAGCTTGGGGCTTGAACCTTTGCGGTTGGTTTCCCAACACCTACAGTTCAGTAGGTCACGGTCACTGGGTGATCTCATTATGGGTAAGTCTGGGGCTAGAACCCTCGCGGTTGGTTTCCCAGCACCTGCAATTCAGCAGGTCACGGTCATTGGATGACCTCATTGTGATACGGCTTCGTGCCGTGGCTTCGGCCCTCATTGTGATATGGCTTCGTGCCGTGGCTTCGGCCCTCATTGTGATACGGCTTCGTGCCGTGGCTTCGGCCCTCATTGTGATACGGCTTCGTGTCGTGGCCCGGCCCCGGTGTGATCGGCTTCGTGCCATGGCTTGGCCCTCATTGTGATACGGCCGTGCGTGGCCCGGCCCTCATTATGATACGGCTTCATGTCGTGGCTTGCCCTCATTGATCTGACTTGGGCTGTTTGGCTTGAGCCATTGTGGTGATTAATGATTTGGTGAGTGACATTCGGTATTATGATGATAAACAACTTGGGTGTTCGGCTTTCGGGCCATTGTGATGTATCGGTATTCTGTTGGAGCCTTCGGGCATTGTGATTCGTATCTATTTCGGTGTTTGGCTTGGTTTACCTTCGGGTGATGTATTGTTGTGTTACGTATTGATGATTCGCCGTTGGGCACTTGTGTTCTAACCTGTTGAGCGGTATTGATCGCATGCCGTGGGCATAACATTCCACGAATGCTCGATTCTTACTTTGGTTTGTGAGCATCTCGTATTACCATTACTATACTATTCATTACGCCCTTTGGATGCATATCATGTTGTACATGTATTTGATAATCATTATCTGGATGGCCCGGCCAGTGGCGGAACATGTTTTCATGTTTTAGGTGTTTGCGAGGAGAGAGTCGAGACACGGGGCATGACGGTGGCGGCGAGGCATCCGAGCGATACTAGTCCAAGATGTTTTGGTGTTCATGTCGATCAGACGGTTGGAGTACTCTAGTTTTGTTCGGTCTTTGTCATTTTGTATTATCAGAGCAAGGCTCGTGAATGTTGTTGTATCTTATTTTGGCCATGTAGGCCCACTGTTGTCATTGAAATTCCACATCGGAATATTATGTTGGATGTCAGTATAGGGATTGTGATTCCCCTTTTGGTCAGTTAATTGTATTTTTGGTCGTGTTAGCCTAGTGGATCTCCTGGTGTGGGGTCCACGGCGCTGTAATGACCCAATGGGATTTGGGGGTGTTACAGAAGATGGTATCAGAGCATTGGGTTGTGAGATACCCTGATATGTGAGTTATGTGGTTCTACCGACGCGGTAGTAGTGGACTGTCAGGTTATAACAATCTAGACAGTCGGGCTTTGTGAGTCGTGGTAGTTGAACGACTGTATGAGTCATTCTTTTATCGAGTCGTCGTCAGTGAAGACTAGTTTCGCAAGACCTCGAAGCTTCGTATGACCTGTGTAAGGACTCGATTCTCTTGTATGTTCATACATTCATTATGCCATTGATTATACATGTTTTGTTGAAATCTGTAGGTAACATTTGTGTTACGTTTCATTCATGATTATTTGTTTTGGAGCGTGTGGGCTCAGTATTGGCTATAATTAGCATGTTTGAGGTGACTATTTATCTGTTGAGTATGTATACTCGTGTTTTGCTAATGACTTAGCATTGTGGATTGGCCGTTGAGGCATATTTGAGCTTTGTTCATGATCGAACATGATTCTTTCAGTATGGAAAGAGGAATCCGAGGACGTGGCAGAGGGGGTAAAGGCTACAGAGCAGGCCAAAACCCAGAACCTCATGTTTATACGCGTACGGATGCCGATATGGATCAGAATTCTGCCGGAGATGTGACTTATGCGACCAGTTCCCCTTCGGAACGTCATACTCGAGGAGTCGATCAGACTGACATCGACCCTTTCTTGCTTATGAGGCGCATGATGACCCAGATGACTCAAATGACGCAGATAATGGAAACCATGCAGACTTCGATGGTTCGTGGTACACAGCATCAAGGACTCCAGGTGCCGTTTTATGGACAGGCCGAGAGAGTGAGTCAGATAATCAGCGACATCTCTCGTCAGAGGCCGCCTATTTTTGAGGGTTCGTCGGAACCAGCTGATATTGTTCATTGGCTTGAACATTTTGATAAACTCTTCGACATGGTTCAGTGTCCAGAAGGGATTAAGGTGGCAGTAGCAGCTTACTATTTGAGTAAAGGCGCTTATTCTTGGTGGCTTTCTGTGAAACACACCGATCGTGATTGTGCTTGGAGTGAGTTTAAGACTCTCATGTTAGAGAGGTATTATCCGGCTCCACTTCGTGAAGCCAAGTTGTCAGAGGTTTTGAACCAAGAATCCGTCGAGGACGAGGGTGTTATTGTTATTGCGGAAAAGTTTCAGGGACTCCTTCAGTTTGCTTCATCTTTTATCCGTACTGAGGCGGATAAGATCAAGTATTTTAGCAATAGGCTGAACCCGCAGTTGAGGATGCAGTTGTTCAACCATAATTGCAATTCACTTGGTGAATTCATCGAGAGGGATCTTGGAGCAGAACTTTTGATCAAGGAACTTGCTCGGAAGAACCCTTCAGTTTCTTCCGGTGAGAGGACTAGGATGTCGGTTTGTTCAGATGGACATCGGGCTCCAACGTCCAGGAGGTCGTTTTCTAGTTGTCCTCGTGCTGGGAAAGCATCTTCTTCTCAGGCGACGAGTTCAACTGTTGTTTGCTTTAATTGTGATTCAGCGGGGCACGTTAGCACCCGTTGTCGCGTACTGCTATTGCTTGTTTTACGTGTGGGAGCGGGGACACCTTCGAAATCTGCGGGAGTTCTAGTGCCGGTAGATCTTAGGAGAGCTCACGGGCCTCAAGAGATTTTGTTACTCTAGTCCGTACTTCATCGAGGGTCTATCGGGCTTCAAGAGCCGCAGGTATGGACAACCAAGGAGGAAGCGGCGAGTCAGTTGGGTCTTAGTGAGTCGATGAGATCGAGGAGCCCGATGATCTGGAGGAGGCTGATTTCGGGTACGTTTGAGGTGTAGTCTTGATTTGTATTGTCCTTGTTTCTCGGATTGATATTTGACTCAGTCTGTATTGTAATATTGTGGTTGCGAACCATTTATGGTTGATCTATCTTGTAATGATTGTATCTGAGAATCTTGAGATTTGAGGTCGTGTGATGTGTTTTTCCTTCCTTTTGGTGTTGTACCCGAGATTTTGTAATAATCTGGGTAATGGTTCATCTCAATTCGGGATGCCGAGTCGTGAGGACTTGGGCGTGCGGTTGATATGGTCCTGAGGACTATGTTTGTGTTGTCATTATTTTTGCGTGGCGTGAGTCAGTGATAGCATAGACGTTCGATGCTAATGAGGACAAGGGGAGTGTACACCGATGGTTGTAGGCATGTACAATGGGCGACTCCCGCGGGATGTGTACGCCGGTGCTACTAGTCATGCGGTTGGTACGACTTCCTGGATGGTCTCTAGCGGGAGAATTATGATTCGATTGATCTCGCACTTGGTTGAGTATTTTTTATCACTTATTTTTCGACGTGTTCAGGCAGAGGAGATGCGGGAACCCATGGGGTTGGCCCGATTACTCAGACGGAGTTGCTCATATTGAGGGGTATTCCTGGATATGTTGTTTTCAGATCTTGATAGATGGTTCGTACCCCGTGTTTTTCCACCCTGAGTTTCGGGGACGAAACTCTTTTTAAGGGAGGGAGTATGTAATATCCGTGGATAAATTTTTTTTTTCGTGTTACTGTTGAGTTGTACATATTCATTTGGAATTGTACAAGTGTTGTTGTTTTGGACTGATACAATGTATATTGTATTGGAATATTTCGGGATCGAAATATTATACTTGTCGTCGGATTGGTTTCGTCGTTTGAATGTTGGTTGGAGAGCTTGGATTTTGGCTAAGTTCATAGCCTTAGCGTCTGCTGCGGATGTAGCATTACGTGCGCTAGCGTGTTGCTATTACGTGCGTTATGCAGCGTAAGGTTACGTCGTAATGCTTGGTAGGTGGCGGGAACCTTCCTCGTGGTCACTTTCGGTCGGTGGGTCGAGCATCTTCGATCGGATCTCACTATTGCGGTCACGGGCCCTTACGTACATTAAGAGGCGAACTCGTGCGTAATGCGAGTCTTGTTAACGTCGTAATATGTTTTTGTTTACGTACGTTAAGGCCTTCATATTTTAGTCCAGTTAGTTCTGGATTTACATTACGTACGTTAATGCCTTAGCATAGCGTACGTAATGCCTCTTACGTACGTTAACCATAGTGTATAATGTACGTAATGAATTGGTCAGTCTATTTATCTTGGTTTCGCCTTTCATTTCCTCACGAACCAAAACACAATTTCTCTCCCTAAAATCGTCTGTTTGGACTTGTTATTGATGTTTAGCCCTTCCAACTCGATCTTGATCATCCTAGCTTGGATTGAATCTTGAAGTTGGAAGCTTGTTGGTGCTCCTTTGGTGTTTGGAGGCTTCTTCTTGTTCTTCTTTGGTAAGTTCCCTCAATCTCTTGTTCTTCAAGTGATTTTCGAGTTTTTGTTGTTGTTTTCTTCGGGTATTGTTTGATTAATGGAGTATATCATGATTCTTCATGGTTTTGATAAACTTTTGATGAAGAACATGATAGTATCACTTGAGTTGGATTATGTTCTTGATGTTTTAGATGGTTGGAGGTTTTTAATCATGTCTAGGAAGGATTATGTTAAGATTGTTATATGATTAACATAGCCTTGAGATGATTTTTGTTGTTGGTGGTGTTCTTGAAAGATTTTAACCATTTTAGTAAGGATTTATGATGATTTAGGTGGTGATTATCATAAGTTGTAAATGGTTGAGTGAATCTTGTTGTTCAATCCGAATTCATGATGTATTGATGAAGGATTTTTGTTTCAGACATCATGATTATTGAGTTGATGATGATCTTGGGGTGATAATGATAATATTGATAATATTATCATTGTAGGAGGATCAATTTAATGATATTGGTGATATTATCATTGAGATGTTTGTTTTGATGATTGTTCTTAAGTGAATCTTGTTGAATGGATTTCACAAGTGTTAAGAACGTAATGATCATGTTAATTGATCATCGAGGTGTTGGAGGATGTTAGAATTCATAGTTGAGAACTATGATATTCGTTCGTGCGGTGCGATCGATTCGTGTTTGAATCGGGCTTTGTCCTTGTCGTTGTTTTCTATTGACTTTGTGTTTTTGAATGAATCGTTTTCATTCAAGGTTGTTCGAGTGTTTATGATCGTCGGGAGGCGCCGTTCGTCGTTTCGTGCCAGGACGTTGATCGTGGAAGGACTTTCTCGCCGTCGGTTTGAGGCAAGTTTTATACTTGTACTGGTCAATGAGATTAATGTTATCATATATGTCTATGATTGTATTGTATCATTTCGAGACTTAGTCTCTCCGTGATTTGTTGATATTCGGGAATTGTTTGATGCAATACCCTTCGGCAATTATGCTAGATATTATTGTTATTCGTTAATGGCCGGTTTAAGGCATTGAGATTCTTGTTGTCGATAGCCGGTTCGCGGCATCGATGTATCGATTATTATTGTTGACGTTAATGTCGTTCTGAGGCATCGTTGAATCGTTATTATCGAATTGGAACTGTTGCTATGATGTTACATTGGCCGATTGAAGGCATTTGATATATTCGTTTATCGTATCTGTTTCGGTGGTCGGTTTAAGACGCCGAGACATCTATTCTACCGTAGCATTGTTTATCGATTGACCGTTCTAAGGTAATCGATGTATTTAATTGGGATTATCGAAGATTATTCCCATCCGTTGTATCATTGTGTATCGATTGACCGTTCTAAAGTAATCGATGTATTTAATTGGGATTATCGAAGATAATTTCCATCCGTTGTATCATTGTGTATCGATTGACCGTTCTAAGGTAATCGATGTATTTAATTGGGATTATCGAAGATAATTCCCATCCGTTGTATCATTGTGTATCGATTGACCGTTCTAAGGTAATCGATGTATTTAATTGGGATTATCGAAGATAATTTCCATCCGTTGTATCATTGTGTATCGATTGACCGTTCTAAGGTAATCAATGTATTTAATTGGGATTATTGAAGATAATTCCCATCCGTTGTATCATTGTGTATCGATTGACCATTCTAAGGTAATCGATTTATTTACTTGGGATTATCGAAGATAATTCCCATCTGTTGTATCATTGTATATCGATTGACCGTTCTAAAGTAATCGATGTATTGAATTGGGACTGTCAAGGATAGTTTCCATCCGTTAAGTTGTTGTGATCGATTGGCCATTCCAAGGCAGTCGAGGTATTTGAATTGGGACCGCCGTGGACGGTGCCCACCCATGAGTTGTTGTTGTCGTGTTGGCCGACTCAAGGCAGCACGCTATTATTCTTGTGAATTTGGTAATCTTGGGATTGTTACTGTTGTGATTAATTATGTTTTGGAGGCTAGTCTCGGCTAGTGCGCGATGGGTAAGCTTGGGGCTTGAACCTTCGCGGTTGGTTTCCCAACACCTACAGTTCAGTAGGTCACGGTCACTGGGTGATCTCATTATGGGTAAGTCTGGGGCTTGAACCCTCGCGGTTGGTTTCGCAGCACCTGCAATTCAGCAGGTCACGGTCATTGGATGACCTCATTGTGATCTGGCCGTGTCGTGGCTTGGCCCTCATTGTGATACGGCCGTGCGTGGCCCGGCCCTCATTGTGATACGGCCGTGCGTGGCCCGGCCCTCATTGTGATACGGCCGTGCGTGGCCCGGCCCTCATTGTGATACGGCCGTGCCGTGGCCGGCCCTCATTGTGATATGGCTTCGTGCCGTGGCTTCGGCCCTCATTGTGATACGGCCGTGCCGTGGCCGGCCCTCATTGATACAGCTTGGGCTGTTTGGCTTCGGGCCATTGTAGTGATTAATGACTTGGTGAGTGACATTCGAGTATTATGATGATAAACAACTTGGTCATTCGGCTTTCAGGCCATTGTGATGTATCGTATTCCTATTGGAGCCTTCGGGCATTGTGATTCGTATCTATTTCAGTGTTTGGCTTGGTTTACCTTCGGGTGATGTATTGTTGTGTTCTGTATTGATGATTCGCCATTGGGCACTTGTGTTCTAACCTGTTGAGCAGGTATTTATCGCATGTCGTGGGCATAGTATTCCACGAATGCTCGATTCTTACTTTGGTTTGTGAGCATCTCGTATTACCATTACTATACTATTCATTCTGCCCTTTAGATGCATATCATGTTGTACATGTATTTGATAATCATTATCTGGATGACTGACCCAGTGGGGGCGGAACATGTTTTCATGTTTTAGGTGTTTGCGAGGAGAGAGTCGAGACACAGGGGCATGACGGTGGCGACGAGGCATTCGAGCGATACTAGTCCGAGATGTTTTGATGTTCATGTCAGTCAGACAGTTGGAGTACTCCAGTTTTGTTCAGTCTTTGTCATTATGTATTATCCGAGCAAGGCTCGTGAATGTTGTTGTATCTTATTTTGGCCATGTAGGCCCACTGTTGTCATTGAAATTCCACATCGGAATATTATGTTAGATGTCAGTATAGGGATTGTGATTCCCCTTTTGGTCAGTTAATTGTATTTTTGGTCGTGTTAGCCTGGTGGATCTCCTGGTGTGGGGTCCACGGCGCTGTAATGACCCACTGGGATTTGGGGGTGTTACACAATTGAGGTGCTTTTGAAATACTGTATAATATGAATATATGTAAAATATTACATATATTTAGTCGATAGACCGACCATGTATATGTCAACATAATGAAATAATTATCTTTCAGAATCTAGTAAGTCATATCTCCACATTAAGATATTCATAATAATCCAGTCCTTTACGATAATGAGTCATATTTAGTCAATAACTCAATACATCAAGACATGGCAAGAAACATATTACTTGTACCTTGTTTAAACTTTTAATTTGTCATATTGATCACATAGTCATTTAATATCACGCAGTAGTGTTAAACGATTAAGAATATATTCGGTACATAGCTTGGGGTCATACCACTCAAGTATAATAATAATTGTAACACCCCGATAAGGCGGCCATTACAGTGCCGTGGACCCCTGCCCAGGATCCACCGGGCGATATCAAATCTGATTAAATACACAATACATGTGATACCGAACCACAAAACATAGTACTTACTCCGATGTGGAGTTTACAGCAGTATGGCCTACGGCCTTATTACACACAGGATCCAAAACATAAGTATAATCCATATGGAGATGAATTATACCTTAAATAACAATACATTTGTTCAAACTTAAAATGAAGCGGAAAAATAACATTACAGTACGAACATGACCAGGACACGAAAGAGTTGGGGCCCCGAACTAGTATCCTTGAACCCTTCGTCATCACCTTGATCTTCCGTGCCTTGCCTTTTCCTCAACCTAAAATACAACACAAGTATTTCGCCCAACACGAGTCGAGATATACATGATAAATGATTCTCAAGATAGTATACAATTCACGTATATAAGATTTCAAGAATAACTCCCGACTAACGAACATACCCTCGGGCGTATGAACGCTCGATCACAAAATGTCGAACACATCCAAGCATAAAAATGGTGTGGCGACTACGATAGTATGGCTCGAGAGGACATCACGATGCCCGATCCGAATATGTGTCAGTGCACATGTCCACCCCGTATACGGAATCCAGGATATACGTGGGACAATGTACCTAATTAGCCTCAACGAACTACGTCTCGTGTGCACAGCCTTTCACGGAAAAATATTCACGCATGACTATATATGTGCCCAGCTAAAAATCCTACACAATATCCAATCGGAACGTAGATATGACTCCGGATATGTCACGATGCAACATGACAACGAATTCAATAATTCACAAAATCCGAATAAGGATCGAGGACTCACCGAGATGACAACAAGATCAACAATATCAAGGGTCCAAAAGTAACGAACTTGGGAATACAATCCCACGATGAAAGCAGGACATCATTAAGAACAACATCAAATCACAAGACACAAGTTTATAAGTGTTTCATGTACACGAAATGCATAATCATCATAAGAATCCACACATCATTATAACCAAGCAAGATAACTTGCCTCAATACGGAGGCGTGTAAAGTCCTTCTTTGTCGAACGAACAGCCGGCCCTCGATTCAAAATTGGTTACTCGGACAATCAACCTTGAATGAAGTATATTTTATTCAATAATGCGTTCATATAATCATCTATACCAAATTTCGACGAGACAACATCCTAATTCTCATTTGAGTAGTTCAACTTTAAGATGTTGAGCGTTACTCCAAGAACCTCATTCAATACCATTCTATTCTTACAATTGATTACAAGATGTTTACCAAATGTTTGCTGGATTAAGATGTGTTAACCAATAATCTCCTACTCTTTAAACTTATCAAGAACATCAAAAAGTAAAATATGCACTTCAATCAATTACTTATGTTGAGTTAAGTAGTTATAATTCCATATTATGATCATGAAGACCACTACGAGTTCAACACCTTCCTTATAATCTTCTAGTTAACTTGGAAGTTTAAACATTACTCCTCTGGATTCACTTTAGCTTAGGTTCAAGAAGGTGATTCCATACTTCTAATGATCAACAAGGGTTTCTCAAAACATTTTATGGTAATTATTCCAAGAAGTTATTTACATCATAATGAAACAAAGATTATTAGTAGTCTATTGGTGTTATTAGTCCAGGAATAAGAGTTTGGTTTAACTAAACATGATCATCATCATTTAAGATACTAAGAACACAACCTTACAAAACCCTTAACTATCATATTCATCATTAAGTTTCTTGGAAGCTTAACTATGAACATGTTTATCTTGATTAAATCATCACTATGTGGAGTATACTTAATCACTATCATTATAACTATGAGATTATAGGGTTAAAACGTATGACATACCTTCAGAATTGAAGAACAATACACCAAGACCACAAGAACACAATCTAAGCTTCAAGAATGACTCCAACTCCCAATCAACAAGCTCCAAAATCCAAATGTAAAGCTCAAACACAAGTTGGAAGAAGGTAATTTAGATCTAGGGGTGCAGGAGGATGATTATCTAGGTGAAAACTCAGAGTTTGGTCGTGCAAAATGAAAGACACAAGCTGTCTTTTTATAACAGCACAGCTCGTTACGTACGCTACCCGGACAGTATTACGTACGTAAGCTCTGTCCAGATGCTTCTGGACTGAAACACGAACATCGTTACGTCGTTACCTATCAACGCATTACGTGCGTAATGTAGGTCAACTAGATTGCCTCCAAAGATCGGATATTGAATCCCATCCGGCCTACACGCCGAAAGTTGAGATCGGATACGATTACCTTTGGTTACGTCGTAACAAGCACACCTTTACGTGCGTAAAGAACTAAGCATAACGTCGTTATGCTTAAGGATTAGCGTCGTTATACCCAGGTTAGTAGCTAAAAAAAATATATTAATCTATGCGACGTTGAGAATCCAATTATAGTGCGAGTGATCGTTATTATTATGTTTATTTATGATATATTCCAATATCAATAACAATACACAAATGCAACAAGAGTACAACAGTATTTGAATTATCCGAACGATACAACAGTAAGTAAGAATTTCCGTCGGATATTACATACTTCCCCCCTTAAAAGGGGTTTCATCCTCGAAACTAAGGGGTAAACAATTCAGGATACCTCTCTTGAATGCTTCTCTCCGTCTCCCACGTGGCTTCCTCGACCCCGTGTCGTGACCACTGAACCTTGATGGGGAATCGTCTTATTACGCAGTTGTTTGATCCTCCTCTCAAGTATTCGTGCAGGCGCTCCTCATACGAATGATCCTCCGCTAAATCGATCTCATCGAACTGAAGTACATGACTCGGATCAGCAACGTATTTCCTTAACTGGGAGACATGGAACACGTTATGAATTCGGCTCAGGGCTGGTGGTAAAGCCAGGCGATAGGCTAAATCGTCCACTCGGTCCAAAACCTCAAACGGCCCGATATACCTCGGACTCAGCTTGCCTCTCTTCCCAAAACGAAAAACTCCTCGAGTAGGGGACACCTTCATTAGTACATGGTCGCCGACCTCGAACTCAAGCGGTCGCCGGCGGTTGTCTGCGTAGGACTTCTGTCGGCTTTGAGCCGTCAACAAACGACTCCTAATTAGGGCGATCTTCTCACGGGCTGCTAACAACATATCGGGTTCCATACCCAGGGTTTTAGATGGATCGTCCCAACACAGAGGGGATATACAACGACGGCCATACAATGCTTCATAAGGTGCCATCTGAATAGAAGTGTGCCAGCTATTATTATAAATGAATTCCACCAAGGGTAGTTGGGCCTCCCAATCATCCTTCCAATCGAGAACGCACGCCATCAGCATATCCTCTAAAGTTTGGATAGTTCTCTCAGTCTGACCATCCGTCTGCGGGTGAAATGCTGTGCTGAAGTTCAAATGCGTACCTATCGCACGATGAACTGCTTTCCAAAAATGTGACACGAATCGCCCTTCACGATCTGATACAATACTCTTAGGGGTACCATGTAACATTACAATTTCTTTGATAAATAGTTGGGCCAATCTCTCGGGTCCCCAAGTATCTTTAATCTCTAGAAAGTGGGCTGATTTGGTCAAACGATCCACAATCACCCAAATCGTATTCATCCCTCGACGACTCGTTGGCAGGCTGGTAATAAAATCCATCGATATGTCCTCCCATTTCCACTCAGGAATCGGAAGCGGTTTCAGCAATCCTGCGGGTCGCTGGTGCTCAATCTTAACTTGTTGACAGGTTAAACACCTCGAAAGCAGATTACGCAACTTCACGTTTCATACCTCCCCACCAATAATATTGTTTCAAATCCTTATACATTTTGCTAGACCCTGGGTGGATAGAGTACGGGGTAGCATGAGCTTCTCTCAGGATAGAACTCCTCAACTCATCATCAGCGGGTACACAAACTCGGTTCCTGAAGCGTATAAATCCATCCTCGTGTATCACAAAGCCAGGAGCTTTCCCTTGAGTTATTTCGTCGTGGATTCGAGATAAGAATGGGTCCGTAACTTGCTTCGATCTAATTATATCCTCAAGGGACGATGAAATCTCAAGTGTACAGAGTTGCCCTTGAATACGCTGTAACCAGACTTCAATTTCCGGCCTCACCAATTCTAACTGCAATACCCTCTGAGTTGTTAGGCGGGCAAGCATCTGCTCCTGTACTGTTTTACGACTCAAAGCGTCAGCAACTACATTTGCTTTGCCCGGATGATAATGGATCTCGATATCATAGTATTTGATGAGTTCTAGCCACCTTCTCTGCCTCATGTTTAACTCCTTCTGAGTAAAAATGTATTTCAAGCTCTTGTGATCCGTAAAAATCTGACAGGTAACTCCATACAGATAATGACGCCATATTTTTAAAGCAAACACCACAGCTGCGAGTTCTAAATCATGGGTGGGGTAGTTGACCTCGTAAGGTCGTAGCTGTCTTGATGCATAGGAGATCACCTTCCCGTTTTGCATTAGTACACACCCAAGGCCCTGCTTAGATGCATCACTATACACTACAAAACCTTCCGTTCCTTTTGGTAGGACTAAAATAGGCGCCGAAATCAACCGGCTCTTAAGTTCATCAAAGCTCTGCTGACATGTCTCTGACCAGAAATAATTCTTATCCTTCCTCAACAAATTAGTCATTGGTTGGGCAATTTTGGAAAAACCCTCCACGAACCGTCGGTAATAACCTGCTAGTCCCAAGAAGCTGCGTACTTCCTTAACGTTCTTTGGTGGTAACCAGTCTCGGATAGCTTACATGTACGGGTCTACTCGCACCCCATCAACTGATATCACATGCCCGTGAAAGATAACTTCATTTATCCAGAACTCACATTTAGAAAATTTTCCATAAAGCTGCTCTCGCCTTAACGCCTCGAGAACTAGATGGAGATGACACTCGTGCTCTTCATGGTCACGAGAATAGATCAGAATGTCGTCAATAAAAACGACTACAAAGTGATCCAGATAATTAATAAACACTCGATTCATCAGCTCCATGAATACTGCCGGTGCATTTCGTCAGTCCAAAAGGCATCACTACGAACTCATAATGCCCATAGCGAGTACGAAAAGCGGTCTTCGAAATATCAGACTCACGAATCCTCAACTGATGGTAACCAGACCTCAGGTCGATCTTAGAAAACACAGCAGCCCCTTGAAGCTGATCCAATAAATCATCAATACGCGGCAATGGGTATTTGTTCTTAATGGTTACCTTGTTCAGCTCACGATAATCAATACACAGACGTAGGGATCCGTCCTTCTTACGTACAAATAGTACTGGTGCTCCCCAAGGGGACGCGCTAGGTCTAATGTAGCCCTTCTCGGTCAAATCCTCAAGTTGGCTTTTCAGCTCCTGCATCTCAGTCGGAGCCATACGATACGGTGCTTTTGAAAGCGGGGACGTACCAGGCTCTAACTCAATATTGAACTCTATATCACGATGCGGAGGTAAGCCTGGCAACTCATCTGGAAATATGTCTAGGTAGTCTCGGACTACCGGAATATCGATCAATTCAATTGGTCGATCCATTGTCTTGGTCATGTAACACCAATAGCCAATACATCCTTGATTAAGCAGTTTCACCGTTTTCATAGCGCTGATTCTCCCGGGCAGTGGGATTATCACCTGGAAGGTACACTCAAGACCATCGTCGGATGTGGCCAGTCCTTTGTTAAGCTTGCGGACACTAATTATGGCATCATGACGGTCCATCCAATCGATACCCAAGATCACATCATCTTTAGGTAAATCGACCACAATTAAATTTGACAACCACTCACGGTCGTTCATTCGAATCGAGCAGTCCTGAACTTCACGATTCCCAACAATTCTTCTACCATCGGGTAGACCAATTATATAAGGTTCGCAATTGATAACATGCTCTAATTGCAAACGACTCAAACAAGAAGTAGATAAAAAGGAGTGTGAAGCACCAGTATCAAAAAGAACACAGACAGGCTGAGATTGGATCTCGAGAGTACCTGCAATCATGCTGGCTTCGGGTTCTTCAGCCCTCTTTATCTCGTAAACTCTAGGTTTTGCAGCCCCTACACCAGATGTACCTGCTTGATTTCCACGTCCCATCCCTTTGTTTGCCCCGGTAGTCTGATAAGAAGCAGATAGAGGTACACGGTCCTGAACTGAAGATTGTACTGGAGCATGAGGTGCTGCGGGAATACGTCCTAGTCCACTCCTGCAATAACGAGCACGATGTCCGTTCTTCCCACAAGTATGGCATGACACGGCTGGCCTAGGACATTTCTAATTGATGTGCCCTGGGTCTCCACAATTATAGCACACAACAGATAGGCTGACCGCTCGAGGTTGCGATCCGGTTGGCTTCGATGCCGTAGGTTGCCGTTCAGAAGGATTTGGCACTGGTTGGGGTCTCTTAAATGTTCCCGATTCTTTGTCATTTGGTTACGGTTCTGAATTTCTTGTTGTTAGATGCGGTTGCTTCTTGGAAATTTCCTTCACGGTCAATTCGTACTCCAGAGCTTTCTCGATGAACTCCGGTAGGGTCACACAATGATGGTTCAACACCGCATCCTCATTCGGGTGTAAGCCTTTTGAGAAAGTATTTGATCTTATCGGCTTCTGTGTGGACAATCGTCGCGGCAAAAGGGAGAAGTGCACGGAATTTTTCGGACAGATAGTACGTCATCATCTTGGACGGTTACGGATTCATCAATTCGATAATTTGGCCTCGCGGAGAGGACCTGGATAGTAACGATCTAGCATGAGATTTTTAAATTCTTCCCAAGTGCATACGCCATCACCGCCTCACCGAAAGCCACCAAGTGTGGGCGCCCTTGCCCAAATAGTAAGTCACTACGAGACGCGATTCTCTCTGGGCCAGTCCACCATATCGAACAATTTCTCGAAGTGTTCGATCCAATGCACGATATCATTTGGTTCGGAGGAACCTTCAAAAATCGGGGCCGTTGGCGCGAGATGTCGCCGATGATCCGATTCACCGCCCGCCATGTACGGAGGTGGCCCACGATCTTTGGTCGGTAGCAGCTCTTTGCATAGTTTCCATTAACTGGCCCATTTGGGTCATCTGAGCCATCATGCCCTGCATTACAGTGTAAGGATCGACACGAGCATCCTCGCGTCCATTGTGGTGCGATTGGTCCCTAGAAGGCGAATCACTGCCTGCGGAACTATGCTCTGCGTTCGCACGTCTGTTGGCTCGCGGTATCGGGATTCGGCCCCTTCCGCGGCCTCGTCCCCCTCTGCCACGACCTCTCAAATTTCTTTCCATACTGAAAGAATCAATTTGTAATGATAATCATAAGTACAATTCATGATACCAATCAGAATTCACGCTAAGTTAATGCCAGTAAGAAATTACATATTCAAGAAAACAGTTCGTAATGAGTTATCATCACTACGGGAGTCACACAAAATATCATATCGAAGTTTGAGTCGAACGATTTCAATCATATAATCAATCCAGAATTTTATTTGAATCATCAATCAGATAATTCCTGCCACAAACCCTTAAAATGCCGAGATCAACAAGGGGATCTATTCAGAGATCAATATCATGTCAATAATTTATTCATGGTTCATAAAGTACGTACCGCATTTGGCTCGTAGGATCAGGCGTTCGCACGGGTCACACGTGACACGAAGGTCTCTTGATACTAGTTTAATACACAAAGACTCAAAAGAAAGAAAACGACCTCTAGAAAAACGCTCTGATACCATCTTCCGTAACACCCCGATAAGGCGGCCATTACAGTGCCGTGGACCCCTGCAGGATCCACCGGGCGATATCCAAAGTCTGATTAAATACACAATACATGTGATACCGAACCACAAAACATAGTACTTACTCCGATGTGGAGTTTACGGAAGATGGCCTACGACCTTATTACACACAGGATCCAAAACATAAGTATAATCCATATGGAGATGAATTATACCTTAAATAACAATACATTTGTTCAAACTTAAAATGAAGCGGAAAAATAACATTACACAGTACGAACATGACCGGACACGAAAGACTTGGGGCCCCCGAACTAGTATCCTTCGAACCCTTCGTCATCACCTTGATCTTCCCGTGCCTTGCCTTTTTCCTCGACCTAAAATACAACACAAGTATTTCGCCCAACACAGGGTCAGATATACATGATAAATGATTCTCAAGATAGTATACAATTCACGTATATAAGATTTCAAGAATAACTCCCCGACTAACGAACATACCCCTCGGGCGTATGAACGCTCAGTCACAAAATGTCGAACACATCCAAGTATAAAAATGGACTGTGAGCGACTAAGATAGTATGGCTCGAGAGGGACATCAAAGTACGCCCGATCCGAATATGTGTCAGTGCACATGTCCACCCCGTATATGGAATCCAGGATATACGTGGGACAATGTACCTAATTAGCCTCAACGAACTACGTCTCGTGTGCACAGCCTTTCACGGAAAAATATTCACGCATGACTATATATGTGCCCGGCTAAAAATCCTACACAATATCCAATCGGAACGTAGATATGACTCCGGATATATCACGATGCAACATGACAACGAATTCAATAATTCACAAAATCCGAATAAGGATCGAGGACTCACCGAGATGACAACAAGATCAACAATATCAAGGGTCCAAAAGTAACGAACTTGGGAATACAATCCCACGATGAAAACGGGACATCATTAAGAACAACATCAAATCACAAGACACAAGTTTATAAGTGTTTCATGTACACGAAATGCATAATCATCATAAGAATCCACACATCATTATAACCAAGCAAGATAACTTGCCTCAATACGGAGGCGTGTAAAGTCCTTCTTTGTCGAACGAACAGTCGGCCCTCGATTCAAAATTGGTTACTCGGACAATCAACCTTGAATGAAGTATATTTTATTCAATAATGCGTTCATATGATCATCTATACCAAACTTCGACGAGACAACATCCTAATTCTCATTTGAGTAGTTCAACTTTAAGATGTTGAGCGTTACTCCAAGAACCTCATTCAATACCATTCTATTCTTACAATTGATTACAAGATGTTTACCAAATGTTTCTTTGGATTAAGATGTGTTAACCAATAATCTCCTACTCTTTAAACTTATCAAGAACATCAAAAAGTAAAATCTGCACTTCAATCAATTACTTATGTTGAGTTAAGTAGTTATAATTCCATATTATGATCATGAAGACCACTACGAGTTCAACACCTTCCTTATAATCTTCTAGTTAACTTGGAAGTTTAAACATTACTCCTCTGGATTCACATTAGCTTAGGTTCAAGAAGGTGATTCCATACTTCTAATGATCAACAAGGGTTTCTCAAAACATTTTATGGTAATTATTCCAAGAAGTTATTTACATCATAATGAAACAAAGATTATTAGTAGTCTATTGGTGTTATTAGTCCAGGAATAAGAGTTTGGTTTAACTAAACATGATCATCATCATTTAAGATACTAAGAACACAACCTTACAAAACCCTTAACTATCATATTCATCATTAAGTTTGTTGGAAGCTTAACTATGAACATGTTTAGCTTGATTAAATCATCACTAGGTGGAGTATACTTAATCACTATCATTATAACTATGAGATTATAGGGTTAAAACGTATGACATACCTTGAATTGAAGAACAATACACCAAGACCACAAGAACACAATCTAAGCTTCAAGAATGACTCCAACTCCCAATCAACAAGCTCCAAAATCCAAATGTAAAGCTCAAACACAAGTTGGAAGAAGGTAATTTAGATCTAGGGTGCAGGAGGATGATTATCTAGGTGAAAACTCGAGTTTGGTCGTGCAAAATGAAAGACACAAGTTTGTCTTTTTATAACAAAGATGACTCGTTAAATGACGCTACCGGACGGTATTACGTCGTAAGCTCTGTCCGGATGCTACTTGGATGAAACACGAACATCGTTACGTCGTTACCTATCAACGCATTACGTCGTAATGTAGGTCAACTAGATTGCCTCCAAAAGATCGGATATTCGAATCGTCCGCCCTACACGCCGAAAGTTGAGATCGGATACGATTACACAGTTACGTACGTAACAAGCACACCTTTACGTACGTAAAGAACTAAGCATAACGTACGTTATGCTTAAGGATTAGCGTACGTTATACCCAGGTTAGTAGCTAAAAAAAATATATTAATCTATGCGACGTTGAGAATCCAATTATAGTGCGAGTGATCGTTATTATTATGTTTATTTATGATATATTCCAATATCAATAACAATACACAAATGCAACAAGAGTACAACAGTATTTGAATTATCCGAACGATACAACAGTAAGTAAGAATTTCCATCGGATATTACAATAATAATAATAATAATATATATGGTACATAGCTTGGGGTCATACCACTCAAGCATAATAATAGTATATAATATATATATATATAGCTTGGGGTCATACCACTCAAGCATAATAATAATATGTAATATATATATATATAGCTTGGGGTAATCCACACAAGCATAATAATATGTATAATATAGATCTTGGGTAATCCACACAAGCATATATATATATATATATATATATATATATATATATATATATATATATATATACAGAATAAAACCATAAAGAAGCTTCTACCATTGAAACTCTTTAGTAATGATTAGAGCCTTCGTGCTGATAACGTGCTAGAAAACTGCAAGAAACTAAAGAGAATACATAGAGAATAGAGAGAATTTAGAGAAAGTACTTCTCTTGGAATCAATTTTCGTTTAGAACTGAAGCCCTATTTATAGAAAAACTTCAGATGACACAAGCATAATTACATAATTTCATCAGGGGCATAATAGTCATTTCAACAAGGTGAAGTTTTTTTCATTAAGAAAACTTCATTAAGATAACGTGTTAGAAAACTGCAAGAAATTAAAGATAATCAAAGAGAATAGAGAGAATATAGAGAAGGTATTTCTGTTGAAATAAATTTTCATTAAGAACTGGAGCCCTTTTGTAGGAAAACTTCAGATAGCACAAATATAATTTCATCAATTTCATCAAGGCGAAGTATTTTTCTTCTCTCTCTTTGTTTTTCACTTGCTATTTTTCTTTCTTCTTCTTCTTCTTCTTCTTCTTCTCTTACTTCATCGATTTTTAAATTTGGTTTTAATATTATTTTGTTGAAATGCATACTTTTTGAAGTGCGTAATAAGATAATATATTATAATATGTGAATGACTATTACGCCCCTGATAAAATTATGTAATTAGTTTGTGCCATCTGAAGCTTTCCTACAAATAGGGCTTCAGTTCTTAAAGAAAATTTATTCCAATAGAAATACCTTCTCTATATTCTCTTTATTCTCTTTGTATTCTCTATAGTTTCTTGCAGTTTTCTAACACCTTATCAGCACGAAGGCTTTAATCTTTACTAAAGAGTTTCACGTTAGGAACTTCTTTATGGTTTTATTCTGTATATACATATTATTATTATGCTTGAGTGGTATGACCCCAAGACATATATATATATATATATATATATATATATATATATATATATATTATATACTATTATTATGCTTGAGTGGTATGACCCCAAGCCATGTACCGTATATATTATTATGCTTGAGTGGTATGACCTCAAGTTATGTACCGTGTATATTATTATTATGCTTGAGTGGTATGACCCCAAGCTATATTATATACTATTATTATGCTTGAGTGATATGAAACCAAGCTATGTACCGTATATATTATTATGCTTGAGTGGTATGACCCCAAGCTATGTACCATATATATTATTATGCTTGAGTATGACCTCAAGCTATGTACCGTATATATTATTATACATGAGTGGTATGACCCCAAGCTATGTACCGTATATATTATTAATGTTTGAAGCGGTATAACCCCAAGTTATAAACTGTGTATATTGTACCGTGTGAAATGTTTACTGAATACCAAAAAGAGTAAGTTATTTGTGGTTGATTATTTTTAATAAAAATATTGCATATAAAATAAAAATAATGTTTTACTGAATTATTCATAATTATCACATTTTATTTTCTCTCCCCTCCCCAACGGCTAGTTAACGCCTATTTTACACTCTATAAATACATAACATTTCATTCAACAATTTACTCACTTTCTCTCATCTTCTTACAAATTTTCAAAAACAAAAAGGTTCTTTAAGATGATTCATCAACCGTTGTTGGCATTCTACACTACGTTGGTCAGAGCATATACTATATTAGTTGTTTATGTAAAGTGTAACACGTAAGAGGAATCTTTCATTTTTATCACAAGTCTTTTTCTCTTTTATCCTATACTTGGACTCCTGATAAATCTTAATATGTAATAATACCCTATTTTTATATCCGAATAAAATCTTTTATGTTTCTTGAAATTAATGAAATGTATGTTTTATTTTCTTATAGTTCTTCAACATGTCAAATCTTGTCAAACTTGAATTTGAAGCACTTGATATCACTGGCAATAATTACTTATCATGGATATTGGATGATGAGATCCACCTTGATGCTAAAAGCCTCAGTGATATTATAATTAAATCAAAAGAAGCGTCATTACAAGAAAAAAGGCTATGATTTTTCTTAGGCACCACCTCCATAAGGGACTGAAAATGGAGTACCTCACTATCAAAGATCCTGCAGATCTTTGGAAATCATTGAAAAAAAGATATGATCATCAAAAAATAGTTATTCTCCCAAAAGCTCGTTATGACTGGAGTAAACTCTAATATCCGCATTTTCTTTTCCCAGTATTTTCACTTTTTGTTTCGAGACTTTTTGTCATCCAGTTTTACGTTTATTGGTTCTTCCGTCGCTTATTGATCCGATTCTCATAATTGTCATTCTGAACCGCCGTTTCGGGGTTACCGTGGATCCATTCTATGTTATTATGTATTTTTATATGTTCCGTTTGATGTTTCGTTCATGTTACGGTGTTTTGGGCCGTTAATATTCCATGTCTAGCGCACGGTAATCTTTATGCATAGCGCACGCTGAGGATTCCTAAGTAGCGCACGTAAGAGGAATCTTTCATTTTTATCACAAGTCTTTTTCTCTTTTATCCTATACTTGGACTCCTGATAAATCTTAATATGTAATAATACCCTATTTTTATATCCGAATAAAATCTTTTATGTTTCTTGAAATTAATGAAATGTATGTTTTATTTTCTTATAGTTCTTCAACATGTCAAATCTTGTCAAACTTGAATTTGAAGCACTTGATATCACTGGCAATAATTACTTATCATGGATATTGGATGATGAGATCCACCTTGATGCTAAAAGCCTCAGTGATATTATAATTAAATCAAAAGAAGCATCATTACAAGAAAAAAGGCTATGATTTTTCTTAGGCACCACCTCCATAAGGGACTGAAAATTGAGTACCTCACTATCAAAGATCCTGCAGATCTTTGGAAATCATTGAAAAAAAGATATGATCATCAAAAAATAGTTATTCTCCCAAAAGATCGTTATGACTGGAGTAAACTGTAATATCCGCATTTTCTTTTCCCAGTATTTTCACTTTTTGTTTCGAGACTTTTTGTCATCCAGTTTTACGTTTATTGGTTCTTCCGTCGCTTATTGATCCGATTCTCATAATTGTCATTCGGAACCGCCGTTTCGGGGTTACCGTGGATCCATTCTATGTTATTATGTATTTTTATATGTTCCGTTTGATGTTTCGTTCATGTTACGGTGTTTTGGGCCGTTAATATTCCATGTCTAGCGCACGGTAATCTTTATGCATAGCGCACGCTGAGGATTCCTAAGTAGCGCACGCTACGTTTGCTTCGTAGCGCGTTCTAGCGAGCTGAGCCCTAGGAGTGGCAATGAACCTATTTTTGATCCCAGTCCTCTGGACTAATGGTTTAGCGCACGCTACATTGTCTAGCGCATGCTAATGTCAGAGGACTAGCGCGCGCTAGATGTCCGGTAGCGCGCGCTAACGTGACTGTCCAGTACTGGGCAATTTGTTCTGGACTCGTTCAGGTGCCCAGGTAGCGCACGCTATAGCTCGATAGCGCGCGCTACCGAGTCGTTGTTAGCGCACGCTAGATAGTAGTAGCGCACGCTAACGGTCCAGGACAGTGAGTTCTGGACTATAATATAACTGGGTAACGCACGCTAACACTTAGCCATTAGCGCGCGCTAAGCCGTGTGGCTAAAAATACCCAGGAGTTGACTTTGGACGGATCTATTTCTCATTTCAGCTCCTTCTCCGCGGGTTTGGCGATTTTGGGCGATTTCTGGGCGATTTCTTCCTCCAATCATCTCAACCATCATCTTCTTTGAGTTCTTGGTGTATAATAACAACATCAACACGAATCTGTCATCCTAATCTAAGGTAAATCTTCTAAGAACCATACCTTTGAGTAAATTGGGGGTTTTCCGTTCCATATGGTTGATTAATTCATGTTGAATATGATTAATCTTACTAGTATTCTTGTTTTCCCTATGGATTCATGGTATATTTCGTGGTTGTTGCGTATTCTAGAGGCTTTGGTTGTGGTCCGCCCTCGTTGTTGTTTTTATACGAATATACATGAATCGTAGGCGGGTTTTTGGGTGTATTCCATTTCCGTATTCGTTTAGAGTTGGTTGTGATTATGTTCTTCGAATCGTTAGGTTCGGTTCCGTTGGTTCCTAGCGTTCGTCGGTGATTTTCCTTTCCGTTCGTTGCGTCGTCAATTATTCAAGGCAAGTATTTTTGGAAACCTTTATGCTAAACGTGAAATGGTAATGTATATTGTTTGTGATTTGCTCACCTCGGGAGGTTCCGATGGGGCCACGGAGGGAATCCAATGGTTTTAGCCCTGGATTCATGAGTTTGTTTAGCTAGCCAGCTCGGGAGGGTCCTTAGAGGCCTCGAGTGGGATTTGTGGCTTCGTCCCGGTCCTAGGCGATGCACGTGCGTGATTTGTTTTATGATATGGCCAGCTCGGGAGGGTCCTTAGAGGCCTCGAGTGGGATTTGTGGCTTCGTCCCGGTCCTAGGCAAATGTGATTGACTGTTTGTTTCCGGAAAAGACATGTCTGGTTTTGGTTTTGAAATGATTTGGTGCATTGTACTATGAAATGTGTAAGCGAATGGTTTTCCTTGATTACTTGTACTAGCGTAATTGCTAACCCCTTTGGGGACCCGTTTTGGGGAAATTCTTGTTATGGATTTTAGGTTATGTTCTGCCGGACGAGCGGGCGCTGAGACAGTACGAGGACGTTGGCCAAGGTCGTTGACATGTGCATTCGAGTCTTCTTATTTCTCTTGTCCCTTCGATATGGTTGCTTTCCACATTCATAAACTTATAGATTGTACTCGCGAGTACTTATGCTTTTCACTCCGAACTTCGTCTTGTATTAACTAAGTTGCTATATTGTCGGTTGATGTTTATTACGCTGGTTGCTCCGGGCGTATTTTTATATGTTGTATTATTTAAATGTATGTCCTCGCTAACTGAGATGGTTAGTAGAGTGGTGTTTCCTTGTTTTAGCCTGGTGGGTCCCATGTAGGGGTCCACGACGCTGTAATATACTTCGAATATCTCGGGGGTGTTACAAAAAATGGTATCAGAGCACTAGGTTTATGGATACCTAGGCTTGTCGGTTATTTGGGTCTAGTTGTGTTTTGTTTTGCACATTGTCACACCGCTGCCAGCATCTCAGTACTTCCAGTGTTTGTAAGTTTTCCTTACTCGATTCTTTGTTTTCTCGTACCGTATTTCTGTTTCTTGAACTGTGGTTATTTTCCCTCTTTTACTCATCATCGAGTTGTTGTTTGCCACCTCTTAACACCATCATGGATGCTGGAAGTGGCCGTGGTCGTGGTCGTGGCCGTGGACGCGGACGGGGACGTAGGGCAGCCGGTGGGGCAGCCACGTCGCATTCTTCGGGAGCCGGCAGTACTGGTGACCGTCATATCCATGCTTCTTCTCAAGATGATGCCGACCTTGGTATTGCGGCTGTCATGCAGCAAATGGTGAACCAGATGGCGGCTATAGCTCAGGTGGTTAAGAACCCGAATCCGGCCCATGCTAATCTGGGCGGAGCAGACCATTGGCTTCAAGATGTCATCAAGATGCATCCTCCTCAGTTTTCGGGAGCATTAGACCCGATCGGCTGGGAGGGGTAGGTCAAGGAGATATCTAAAGTCTTCATTGCCACCAACTGTTCTGAGGACCGTAAGGTCCCTATTGCCCAGTACTTTCTCCGGGACGCTCTTGGACCGGTGGGAGGCTGTGGGGCCTAAGGACCACGTTGCTTCATGGGTGGAGTTCAAGGACCTAATGGAGACCGAGTATTGCCCGTGGCCAGTTAGACAGGCTCGAGTCCATGCCTTCTATGATGCTCAACCGCGGGACATTCCTGTCTCTCAAGCTATTGCAGATTTCAACAAGGAGTTGGGCTACGTGAAGACCCAAGTTGTCGAGGAGAACGACAAAATTTTCACTTTTCCAGGCGGATGAAACTATCAATTCAGGACTATATGTCTAGGCTCGTCTACACTACTTTGAAGGATTATCAGAGTAGGGCTCTTCCGTACGATATGTCGGTGACGGCTAGTGAAGGGGCTCGTGAGAGCAAGAAGCAGAAGTCAGTCGGAAATTTTTCTGGTCCCAAGCGTGGAGGCCAGCAGAAATCTCAGGCTGCGAATATTTCTACGGGCGGTTCGTCTCGTTTCTCTGGGAGTTTCCGAGGTGCCGCTAGAACCTCCGTTCGTGATCCCACATACTTTAACTGTGGCCAGCTGGGCCATAGGAACCGGCAGTGTCCTCATCAGAAGTTGACTTGTCATACTTTTGGTCAGTCGGGCCACAAGGCTCTCTTTTGTGAACAAGTCAGACAGATTCGCGAGACCCGTGATTCTTTTCCAACACCTAGAGAGCCGAGTGTGAACCAGGGCTTGTTTGCTCCACAGTCTCCGCCGAGTGCCAGCTGAGGTAGAGGTCGGGGTCAGCCCGCTAGAGGAGGAGCTTCCAGTGTCGGCTCCGCCCAGCTGCGTATCTACAAGATGAGGAGGGCCGATGATCAAGCGGCCACTATGGCGACAGGTACTGTTCATATCCATTCTCATCCCGTCACTGTGCTTTTCGATTCTGGTGCTACACATTCGTTCATATTGCTGGAGTGTGTGCACCGTTTGAGTCTCGACTGTTGGTCGCCTTGCGAGTCTTTCATCATTAAACTTCCTAGCGGTGATAGGATCGTTGGCGATCGAGAGGTCCGAGACTGCTCTGTGTTTATTTGTGAGAGAGCTTGGCTCTCTAATCTTATTGTCGTTAATATTGAGGGTGAGGATTTGATTCTCGGGGATGATTGGCTCGAGCGGCATGGCGCAATCATGAACTACCGCATGCGAATCATCACTATATTAGCCAAGGACGGCACCAAGCACTCTTTCGCGGGGCGAAAGAGGGGAAACCAGAAGTTCGTTATTAACTCCTTGAAGGCGATGAGACTCCTGCAAAAGGGGTGTACTGGTTATTGGTGTTATGCCTTGAAGGCGGAGGATGGTGGAGTCGAGCTTTCGTCGATTCCAGTTGTTAGTGAGTTTCCTGATGTATTTCCTGACGAGTAACCAGGATTGCCACCGGATCGTGAGGTCGAGTTTGCTATAGAGTTAGAGCCGGGCGCGGCTCCAATTTCGAAGGCGCCGTATCGCATGGCACCTTCATAGATGGCCGAGTTGAATAAGCAGTTGAGTGAGATTCTTGAGACGGGGTATGTTCGACCGAGCGCTTCGCCTTGGGGCGCACCGGTCCTGTTTGTGCGGAAGAAGGATGGTTCACTGCGTTTGTGTATCAACTATCGCGAACTATACAAGGTGACCATCAAGAACAAGTATCCTTTGCCGAGGATTGATCACTTGTTTGATCAGTTGCAGGGAGCTGCGGTATTCTCGAAGATTGATTTGAGATCGGGGTACTATCAGCTTCGGGTGAGGGAGTCCGATGTGCTGAAAACAGCTTTTCGGACGAGATACGGACATTATGAGTTTGTAGTTATGCCTTTCGGATTAACTAATGCGCCGGCGGTGTTCATGCAGTTGATGAACAAAGTCTTTATCGAGTATTTGGATAAGTGTGTCGTCATCTTCATTGACGATATTCTTATTTATTCGAGGAACGAGTAAGAGCATGCCCATCATTTGCGAGTAGTGTTAGACATTTTGAGGACCGATCAACTCTATGCGAAGTTCTCGAAATGTGAGTTCTGGCTGAAAGAAGTGATGTCTTTAGGTCATGTGATTTCAGCCGAGGGGGTTCATGTGGATCCGCAGAAGATTGAGGCAATGTTGGATTGGGCACCGCCCAAGAATGTGAAGGAGATCCGTAGTTTCTTGGGTTTGGCCGGCTACTACCGTAGGTTCATCGAGGGTTTCTCGAAACTGGCTCGGCCACTTACACAGTTGCTCCAGAAGTCCGAGAAGTTCATCTAGAATGACGAGAGGTAGTCGAGTTTTGTGGATCTGAAGAGGCGTTTGACTTCTGCCCCGATTTTAGCGTTGCCGTGTGGCAACGGGTTTTTTGCTGTTTATAGTGATGCTTCGGGTCAGGGTCTTGGGTGCGTATTGATGCAGCACGGCAAGACCATTGCATATGCATCGAGACAGTTGAGGCCGTATGAGCTTAACTGCCCTACTCATGATTTGGAGTTAGCGGCAGTTGTTTTTGCGCTCAAGATTTGGCGTCACTATCTTTTCGGCCCTGCATGTCAGATTTTTATCGATCATAATAGTCTGAAATACATATTTACTCAGCGGGAGTTGAATATGAGGCAGAGGAGGTGGTTAGAGTTGATTAAGGAATATGACCTCGAAATCCTTTATCATCCGGGCAAGGCGAACGTCGTGGCCGACGCCTTGAGTCGGAAACCGGTTGCGTTGCGAACGCTTGAGATACTTACGTCTCAATCTGAGCTTCAGTGGGTTTTGATCGAGTTGGATGTTGAAGTTTTGTTACCTGGAGCTGTCGGGCAACTTTGTGCTTTAGAGATTTCGTCGTCTTTGATCGATGAAATTAAGCGGAAGCAGTTGGAGGATCCGATGATTACTCAAATCCGAGAGAACGTTCTTAAGGGAAAGTCTCCTGGGTTTGTGATTCACGAGGATGGCGTTTTGAGATTCCAGAGTCGTCTTTGTGTACCGAACGACTCAGAGTTGAGACAGAGTATTTTGCGTGAGGCCCATGCTACACCTTACTCCGTCCATCCTGGTTCGAGTAAGATGTACAAGGACCTGAGAAGGAATTTATGGTGGAATGATATGAATGATGAGGTCGCACAGTTTGTAGCGAGATGTTTGACTTGTCAGTAGGTCAAAATCGGGCATCAACGACCGGCCGGGTTATTGCAGTCACTTCCCGTTCTGGAATGGAAATGGGAAGATATATCGATGGATTTCATTACGAGTTTGCCGAGATCGAGGTCGGGCATGAATGTCTGGCTGATTTTTGATCGTCTGACCAAGTCGGCACATTTTCTGGGCATCAAGGACACTTGGGGCCCAGAGAAGTTGGCTCGTGTGTTTATCGCGCAGATTGTGAGGCTTCACGGTACTCCGAAGTCTATTATTTCGGATCGTGATGGACCTTTTTTATCGCACTTTTGGCAGGCTGTGCATAAGGCGTTGGGTACTCGTTTGCATTTGAGTACCTCTTTTCATCCTCAGTCAGAACAGTCGGAACGCACTATCCAGACGTTCGAGGATATGTTGTGTGCTTGTGCTCTCGATTGGAGCAGTGACTGGGAAGAGCATTTGCCATTGGTCAAATTCACGTACAACAATAGTTGGCATGCGTCGATTCAGATGGCACCGTATCAGGCACTTTATGGGCGGCGTTGTCGATCACTGATTTGTTGGAATGAGGCATCCGATTTGGTCGGGACTGAGCCGGATATCACTTTAGAGACGAGGCGGAAGGTGGAACTGATTCGGGAACAGATGTTGACTGCTCAGAGTCGACAGAAGTCATATGCCGATGTCCGTCGTCGACCTTTGGAATTCGAGGTGGGAGACAACGTTTTGCTAAAGGTGTCGCCGACGAGAGGAGTTTTCCGTTTCGGGAAAAAGGGGAAGTTGAGTCCGAGATTTATTTAACCCTTCGAGATTCTCGAGCGAGTCGGTGGGTTGGCATACCGTTTGGCGTTACCCCCGGCCCTGAGTCATGTTCATAGCGTTTTTCATGTTTCCCAGCTGAGGAAATATGTCCCGGATCCTAGTCACGTCATCTATTATGGTGAGATTGATGTCGCCGAGGATATTACTTTTCAGGAGCGTCCTTTGAAGATTTTGGAGAATCGTGAGAAGCGACTGAGGCATAAGACCATCCCTTTGGTCAAGGTGCAGTGGTCGAGACATGGTGTCGAGGAGGCAACTTAGGAAACCGAGGATAGCATGCGTGCTAGGTACCCCGAGTTGTTTGTTTCTTAAGTTTCGGGACGAAACTTATTCTTAGAGGGGTAGAATGTAATATCCGCATTTTCTTTTCCCGGTATTTTCACTTTTCGGTGTATTTCTCATTTTTAGCGACCCTCGTGTAACCATATTAATTTTTGAGAATATTTGTTTCGAGACTTTTTGTCATCCAGTTTTACGTTTATTGGTTCTTCCGTCGCTTATTGATCCGATTCTCATAATTGTCATTCGGAACCGCCGTTTCGGGGTTACTGTGGATCCATTCTATGGTATTATGCGTTTTTATATGTTCCGTTTGATGTTTCGTTCATGTTCCGGTGTTTTGGGCCGTTAATATTCCGTGCCTAGCGCACGGTAATCTTTATGCATAGCGCACGCTGAGGATTCCTAAGTAGCGCACGCTACGTTTGCTTCATAACGCGCGCTAGCGAGCTGAGCCCTGGGAGTGGCAGTGAACCTATTTCTAATCCCAGTCCTTTGGACTAATGGTTTAGCGCACGTTGCATTGTCTAGCGCACGCTAATGTCGGAGGACTAGCGCGCGCTAGGTGTCCGGTAGCGCGCGCTAACGTGACTGTCCAGTACTGGGCAATTTGTTCTGGACTCGTTCAGGTGCCCAGGTAGCGCACGCTATAGCTCGATAGCACGCGCTACCGAGTCATTGTTAGCGCACGCTAGATAGTAGTAGCGCACGCTAACGGTCGGGGCGATGAGTTACGGGCGTAATATAAGCGGGTAACGCACGCTAACACTTAGCCGTTAGCGCGCTAAGCCGTGTGGCTATAAATACCGGAGTTGACTTTGGACGGATCTATTTCTCATTTCATCTCCTTCTCCGCGGCTTTGGCGATTTCTGGGCGATTTCTTCCTCCAATCATCTCAACCATCATCTTCTTTGAGTTCTTGGTGTATAATAACAACATCAACACGAATCTTTCATCCTAATCCAAGGTAAATTTTCTAAGAACCCTACCTTTGAGTAAATTGGGGGTTTTCGGGTTTTTCTTCGATTCGTTCCATATGGTTGATTAATTCATGTTGAATATAATTAATCTTTCTAGTATTCTTGTTTTCCCTATGGATTCATGGTATATTTCGTGGTTGTTGCGTATTCGAGAGGGTTTGGTTGTTGTCCGCCCTCATTGATGTTTTTATAATATACATGAATCGTAGGTGGGTTTTCGGGTGTATTCCATTTCCATATTCATTTAGAGTTGGTTGTGATTATGTTCTTCGAATCGTTAGGTTCGGTTCCGTTTGTTCCTAGCGTTCGTCGGTGATTTTCCTTTCCGTTCGTTGCGTCGTCAATTATTCAAAGCAATTATTTTTGGAAACCTTTATGCTTAACGTGAAATGGTAATATATATTGTGTGTGATTTGCTCACCTCGGGAGGTTCCAACGGGGCCACGGAGGGAATCCAATGGTTTTAGCCCTGGATTCATGAGTTTGTTTAGCTAGCCAGCTCGGGAGGGTCCTTAGATGCCTCGAGTGGGATTTGTGGCTTCGTCCCGGTCCGAGGTGATGCACGTGCGTGATTTGTTTTATGATATGGCCAGCTCGGGAGGTTCCTTAGAGGCCTCGAGTGGGATTTGTGGCTTTGTCCCGGTCCTAGGCAAATGTGATTGACTGTTTGTTTCCGAAAAAGACATGTCTGATTTTGGTTTTGAAATGATTTGGTGCATTGTACTATGAAACGTGTAAGCGAATGGTTTTCCTTGATTACTTGTACTAGCGTAATTACTAACCCCTTTGGAGACCCGTTTTGGGGAAATTCTTGTTATGGATTTCAGGTAATGTTCTGTCGGACGAGCGGGCGCCGGGACAGTACGAAGACGTTGGCCAGGGTCGTTGACATGTGCATTCGAGTCTTCTTATTTCTCTTGTCCCTTCGATATGGTTTCTTTCCACATTCATAAACTTATAGATTGTACTCGCGAGTACTTAGGCTTTTCACTCTGAACTTCGTCTTGTATTAACTATGTTGCTATATTGTGGGTTGATGTTTATTATGCCGGTTGCTCCGGGCGTAGTTTTATATGTTGTATTATTTAAATGGGTGTCCTCGCTAACTGAGATGGTTAGTCGAGTGGTGTTTTCTTGTTTTAGCCTGGTGGGTCCCATGTAAGGGTCCACGGCGCAGTAATATACTTCGAATATCTCGGGGGTGTTACATAAACTCCATTTACGGAATTTTAAATCCATCAGCGAATATAATTCGGCAACATTTCGAATCAGTTCAAAATTAAAATTATGTGGCGAAAATACCACTCATGGTGATATGCTAGAAAGAATATTCACTGCATTTCATACTTCAAATATAATCCTTCAACAACAATATCGTGAGGGAGGATTTACAAAATATTCTGAACTGATTTCATGTCTTCTTTTGGCCGAAAAAAAATAACGAGTTGTTAATGAAAAATCATGAATCTCATCCCATTGGATCTGTTCCATTCCCTGAAGTGAATGCAAAATCATCTGGTCACAACTACGGTCGCGATCGTGGTTATATTCGAGGTCGTGGTCGTGGTTGTGGACGAGGAAGGGGAAGAGGTTTTCAACCTTATTATAATAAGATTCAACCTTATTATAATAAGGCAGATAAGGAGGAAAAAATAAGAAAAAGATAACGGTGGTTTGAATAAAAGAAACAAGGAGGAAATTTGTTACTGTTGTGGTATGAAAGGCCATTGGCTGCGTACATGTTGTACGCTGAAACATCTTGCTGACCTTATCAGGAGTTACGAAAAAATAAAGGGAAAAATGTTGAAACAAATCTCATTACGAATGATTCCGATGATTTCAATTATGGCCTCGATGATATGATGGACATAGCTGATATTGCTACCATGGAAATGACTGATCAATCCTGAAGATCAAAACAAATTTCCAGAAAAATGAACCAGTTCTATGTTTTTCGTTTGCAATAGTGTTATGAAATTTTATTATGTACAAGTGTTCTGTATCTCTTTTTCTGTGTGTAATAGTTTGTTTGGAATAATATAAATCTATATTTCATGTCATATCTTATAATCTTTTTTCAATAATTTAATTACTTTTTTTATTTAAATAGATCATATATATATGTCTCAATCCAAAATTCAAGACGATGACTTATGTCTTGCAGACAGTGCTACTACACATATTATACTGAAAGATAAGAAATATTTTCAGCAATTGAGAATTATCAAAGCAAGTGTTAAAACCATATCTGGTAGTGCATAAATAATTGAAGGATTTAGAACTGCCAATTTTCTGATGCCACGAGGCACTAACTTAAAAATAAGAAATGTATTATTTTCTCTCAAGTCCTAAAGAAATTTGTTAAGTTTCAAAGATATTTATATGAATGGATACCATGTTGAAACTATGGATAAAAATAATGATAACTATCTTTGTATTACTTCAAACACTTCAGGAAGTAAGTGTGTATTGGAAAAATTAGCCGCTTTATCATCTGAGTTGTACTATACTAATATAAAAATATTTGAATCGTATAACATAGTAAACCCGAAGTTTGCTAAAACAATCAAAGTTTGGCATGATCGGTTAGGACATCCCGAATCGATAATGATGCGGAACATTATTGGAAATTTTAGTGGTCATCCATTAAAAACCAGAAGATTTTTCAATCTCATGAACTATCTTGTATTGCTTGTTCTCAAGGTAAATTGATAATAAGACCATCACCAACTAAAGTTGGGAATGAATCGCCAATATTTTTGGAAAGAATTCATGGTGATATATATGGACCTATTCATCCACCTTGTGGATCACTTCGATACATTATGGTATTAATTGTTGCTTCTAGCAGATGGTCACACGTATGACTTTTATCAGCTCACAATTTGGCATTTGCCAGATTTCTTGCCAACTTAATCAAATCGAGAGCACAATTCCTAGATTACATGATTAAGAAAGTTCGACTTGATAATGCTGGGGAATTTACATCTCAAGCCTTTAATGATTATTGTATGGCAGTGTGCATTAATGTTGAACATACAATAGCTCATGTTTATACACAGAACGGTTTGGCTGAATCATTAATCAAATGTATCCTTTATTGCCAGACCAATAATAACAAAGCTCCCCATTTATATATGGGGACATGCTATCTTGCATGCTGCAACACTAATTCGTATTAGACCGAGTGCATATCATGAATATTCCCCATTACAACTAGCATTTGGTTAAGAACCAAATCTTTCACATATTAAAGTTTTTTGTTGTGCTATATATGTACCAATTGCTCCACCGCAACGTACAAAAATGGGACCACAAAGTAGATTGGGAAGTTATGTGGGATTTGATTCACCCTCGATAATCAGATATATTGAACCAAAAAAAGGTGATATTTTCACCACTCGATTCGCTGATTGTCATTTTAATGAAGAAGAATTTCCACTCTTAGGTGAAAAGGAGAAACAAGTGGGAAAAAAAATTCAGTGGTGTACATCATCATTATTACATCTTGATCCTCCCACAAAACAACATGAACTAGAAGTTCAAAAGATCATACACTTGCAGAATATAGCAAATCAATTACGGATGTATTTACAGACACAAAAAGAGTGACAAAGTCACATATACCCATTGCAAATACTCCCTTTCGAATTGAGGTTCCAAAAAGCGATCCAATAAAAATATGCCAAATGAATCAAAACACGCCCAAGCGTGGGCGACCTATTAGTTCCAAAGATAAAAATCCTCGAAAGAAGAATAAATGTGGAAAACACAGTGAAGACAAGATATGTGTATGTGTTCCAGAAGAAACACACGAAGAAATAAATCAGGGAACACATAATCATAAAGAAAACCTTCAACAAGAGGAAAATCATGATATCTCCATTAATTATATCAATAATTGAAAAATATGGAACCAAAATGAAATGAAGGATATCGATGACATGTTTTGTTATTCTATGTCACAAGAAATTGATAATGTGAATGAAGATCCTAACCAACATCTATATCTGAATGTCAGAAGAGGCATGATTAGATCAGTTGGAAAGGTGCCATACAGGTTGAATTAGATTCACTTAATAAGCGAAAGGTATTTGGGTCTATTATTGTCACACCTAAAGATGTGAAACCTATTGGATACAAATGGGTTTCGTTCATAAACAAAATGAGAAAGATTATATTATAAGATACAAAGCTCGTCTTGTTGCACAAGGTTTTTTCCAAAGACCTGGAATTGATTATGATGAGACATATTCTCCTGTCGTGGATGCTACTACCTTTAGATACTTGATCAGCTTATCAGTTTAAAATAATTTATAAATACTCCTCATGGATGTTGTAACATCTTATTTATATGGATCATTGGATACTAATATTTACATGATAATTCCCGAAGGATTCAATGTGCCTGAAGCACTAAAATCTAAATCGAGGGAGTTATGTGCAATTAAGCTACAACGATCATTGTATGCGCTAAAACAATCTGGGCTCATGTGGTATATTGTCTAACAGGGTTTTTAGTGAAAAATAGATATGTAAATGATCAATTGTATCCATGTGTATTTATCCAGAAAACTACGACTAGGTTCATGATTATTGCTGTTTGTGTTGATGATTTAAACATCATTGGTACTCCTAATGAAATTCAAGAAGCGGTTAATTATCTAAAAGGTGAATTTGAAATGAAAGGCCTCGGACAAACCAAATATTGCCTTAGTTTCCAAATTGAACACTTTCATAGTGGAACATTTGTACATCAATCCAATTATACAAAAAGGGTCTTAAAACGCTTTAATATGGATAGGCAAATCCGCTTAGTACCCCAATTATAAATAGGAAACTTAATGTTGAAATGATCCATTCCGTCCTTGTGAATATAACGAAGAAGTACTTGGTCCTGATACCATATTTGAGTGCATTTGGAGCTCTTATGTATCTTGCAAATTGTAGGCGACCAGATATAGCATTTGCTACGAATCTATTGGTAAGGTATAACTCATGTCCAACACGGAGACATTGGAATGGGATTAAACACATACTTCACTATCTTCAAGGAATAATTGATTTGGGATTATTTTATCCTAAAGATTCAAAAGATGAAATAAGTGGTTTTGTAGATGCAGGTTATTTATCAGATCCCCATAAAGTCAAATCACAAACTGGTTACGTTTTCATGATCGGTGGTACTACAATATCCTGGTGTTCTCAAAAGCAAACACTAGTTGCTACATCCTCAAACCATGTTAAAGTTATTGCTCTTCACAAAGCAAGTAGAGAATGTGTATGGCTTAGATCTATCACTCAACACATTAAGGGAGCTAGTGGATTACCAGTTAATAAAGATCCAACAATATTGTTTGAAGATAATGTTGCATGTTGTTGCGCAGACCAAGGGAGGATATATCAAGAATGACAGAACCAAACACATTCCCCAAAAGTTCTTCGCATTTACTCAAGAACATGAAAAGAAGAAAGAGATTGTTATTCAGTATGTTCGGTCATGTGATAATGGTGCACATTTATTTACAAAGGCGCTTCCAACCTTATTTTTCAGAAAATATATTCACATTATTGGGATGCGGCATCTCTGAAATTTATGAAGATACTCACCCTTGTTAATTTAAGGGATAGCTCATATAACTATACTCTTTTTCTCTTATCATGGTTTGGTCCCACAGGGTTTTCCGGATAAGGTTTTTAATGAGGCAGCTATAAGGCATAGTCATTCAAGGGGGAGTGTTGAAATGCGCACTTCTTGAAGTGCATAATAAGATAATATATTATAACATGTGAATGAGTATTATGCCCCTGATAAAATTATGTAATTACATTTGTGCCATCTGAAGTTTTCCTATAAATAATGTAGCACCCCCAATCCACTAAGGTATATTACACACCGTAGACCCTTTCCTCAAGGATCTACCAGGCTGGTAACTAAAATCAAACATCAAAATATCGCCTTCAGGGCTAAATGACGATACAGTAGACCGATTAGGTCTTTCAATTAATACATACAACTCAATCTCAATACATACCCACGCAGGGGTCAAATTACAACACGCTCCCATACAACGGGGAAAATACTGTAGCGGAAATAACTAAAACTAAACCAATACAAAATCGTATGGGTCCTCATGTGATTAGTATCGATCATCATTCATAATCCTTCGTGCCAACTGTTGCTACCCAAAATATTATCCGGAGATAGATATTGCTGGAATGGATGGGATAGCAAACAAATGCAAGAGCACTTCCGTGAGAAAGATAAATAACACAAGATTTGCCGAGGTTGTTAGTCCCAGGCTTGAATGCTCTCGCGAGATATTATTAATACCAATATTCGGGGATACAAGTACTAATGTAAGAATACAATTACAATGAGTGTAAAGATTCTTGTTATCTTAGCTAGTGAGCGTGTAGATTGCCGGAAGAACCAGATTTGATGCTCTGTGAGTTCTTGTAACAAAGGAGATGAACAGTCGCGGCGGTGAGAGATCGACCGTCTTTCACGGCGAGTATTTAGCTGGATGCTTGGGCTCCGGGGCTTATGAATCCCTTGGAATCGGTCTAGTGGAGACTTGCCGCCCGCCGATCGTGTTCGGACGAGAGATTCGGAGAGAGAAGTCTGAGATGGATTAGGTGAGAAAGCGGGAGCTTGGTGATATGTGTGTTCTCTTGTATTTTACATTGTGGGAGAAATGAATTACGAACGTAAGTCAATGAATTCGGAACCTTTTTCCAGTAGGAGGAGGTTCTCAATTTATAGAGCTTGGATACGCCGGGCGATCGCCTTTTCTGCATTATAATAATCGGGCGATCGTCTTTTAGCACATGGGCCTGTCCCCTCAAAGTCTGCAGGAGTTGCTAGTAGTCAACTGTGCGGTCCAATGGGGAGCTTACACGTGTCCTGAGCCGCTGTCACGGGTGGTCCCACTGACAACTTTCGGCGTGCATACCGGTAGGTGAGGTAGGTGACAGGCTGTGGTCAAAGGTCTTGTCCGCTAGCAGAAGATCTTGTCTGTCAGTGAAGATCTCGTATGCCAGCGTCTTTTGTGGATCTGCACGTGGGTGCTTTTATGAGATTTAGTCCTTGACGACTTTGACGGGCGATCGTCTCTGCTCGGGGCATAGGTCGATTGCCCTTAGCCGGTCACTAGAGTAGATCGCCAGCTGCCAAATGGCGATCGCCTTGGGAGCCGATCGCTAGGTACCTGATGGTGGTCTGATATCTTCGACTTGGCGAGCTAGCCATAGTTTGACTGGAGTTGACTTGGTCGCTCGGCCTTATAGTCGATCGCCTGTCGGGATGGATAAATCGTGACACAACAATTGCCCCCCAGCTCGCTCATACGTTGGAAACGTGGGGTGAGGTGGCTCTCTTGGCGATCGCTGAACTTTTGACGAGCGACTAAGTGTTTAACTGAACTGGCGATCGTCTTTGAGCTGATATACTCCGTGTTCGGACGACCTGGTTGGCCGCTGAACTGCGCGGGAAAAAGCAACGGGCGTGGAAAAGTCTCCGCGCACGTGTCGGGCTTCTACTGGAGGACGCCAACGGTCATTAATGACTCCTCGGCTGACGCGTCCTTGAAAATACACGTACGTGGGTCTCGAGGAGGTCAATTAAAGCGTCGTTTGAGATCTGACCCCTGAGGTTTTCCCTTATTGCAAACGAATCCCTGCCTTCTCCTATAAAAGGGGGGCGGTGCTGCAGTTTCACTCACGCGTACTTTTTGGAGAAAGAAGGACTTGTTGGCGAATTTTCTGAAGATCTTAGTGCCGATCGTCGTTCGATTTCACTTTAGGGTAAGAAAAATCCTTTTCTCCTTTTCTGTTTCTGAGAATGGCCGGAACCTCATCATCACTTGGAGCGGGTACCAGTTCTGCCGCCGGGACATCGACTGTCCGGGGAGAAACTTCTTCCGTCTTCCACCTGGAGACGGTGGCTGAAGCTATTCGGGCCGGAATCGACCCTGCTGAAGTCGAGGCTTTATTCAATGAGGCCGATGTTTCTAAGGAGTCGGCTGCTGAAGAAAGACGATCGCAGATCGAGAGAGATCTGGCGATCAGGGCTTACTGGGAGCAACATAGCGCTTTCGGTCGGGCCTATAAGGCCTTTGCTGATATAATGGAGAGGTTGGCCGGTCCTACTCCGAGATTCGATTTCCGGGGGTACTCGGTCGTCTATCCCTATGTGCTTCCCAAACGATCGCGATGCAGGGCTGCGGCGTCGTTGTGGTCGCTTGGCGGATACGGAGTTCGGCGACCGGAAAGATACGGTCGTCTGGAGGACAAGATTCCATGTTCCTTGAGATGTGGACATGTTCGCGCCGGCGGAGAATGAGCGAGCCGACCCGGCCTCCGATGGGTATGGTCGCCGTGAACGAGGCGATTATGGAGACCGTGCGCTTCCCTCTATCCTTTGCCGTCTCCCATTTGTTGGCCGCTTGGAATGTGGCGCCACTTGGTGGCCTTGACGCACGGCTCCAAATAAGCGCACTCTCACCCTTTTCGGCGGTCACCGCCTATACCGCCTCCCATCGCCGTTGGAGATGAACCATTTGTTCAAACTGACGGCTCATAAAGGGTTGGTCGGCGGTTACCATATTCAAGGCCGATATGGTCGGGTGATTCATGGAGTCCCGAATAAGATGCGGGCGATCGACGAAGTGGTTCTGGGTCGCCGGCAAGTGGAGAGCTTCGGCGGCGACAATCCTACGGGCGAGCTAGAGATCCCATCGAATTTGGAGAGGAATCCGGTGGGGTTTAGACTCTCCCTTCGTTTGGATGCGTTTTGGGTGATCTAATTTGATTTCGGTTTTGCGAGTTTTCACATTCCAATCGAGGAGCCTTTTGACTTTCGTTATGCGGGAGCGGATAAGGAGCTTGTCGAACGACGACCTTGACGCCACTCGGATCAACAAGGAGAGTCGTTGGTTGTCGGCTCGACTATTCCGTTTCCCGAGACATCTCTCGGTGCCAGGTATGAGTTTCTGCGACCTTCAATTTCTAGGCGATCGCCTTATTTGAGGACAGTATCTGATTGTTGATCGATCGTCTTAACTGCAGAGGTTCACTTTCCTCGCTTTTTGGAGCCTCCGACGGAGATCTCTATGTCGAACCCAAGAGTTCTAGGCCGTCTTCGCTATAAGAGGTCGACTCGGGCCCCACCCGTTGCGTTGCCTATAGTTCCGGAGGCGGAGCCTCGCGTGGAGCCGGTCGTGGTTGAGGAGGAAGCTCCGGAGGAGGGGCTTCGAGCGAATCGCAAGAGGCCGAGGCCGGAAGAAGCTTCGGTTCCTGCCCCTAGCGAAGAAGTGCCGATCGCCGCGCCTCCGATCACCATCGTTGCTCCGGAGGATGAGCCGCCCTCTGCGGCTTTTATGCGGGAGATGGCGATCGCGGATGCTGAGACCCCTCGAGGGAAACCGTTTTTCGGTCGGGATCCCGAGAAGGCTGAGAGGTAGATTGCATTTTTGTGATGAACATTGCATCTGCGTAGGAGTTGTATTAACTTTGTTGTTTTGATGCAGGATCCGTCGCGCAGATCCGTCTTGTCCGCCGATGGTCGTGGATTTCTTAGCGAGCCGATCTCCTCGCCATTCCTGCGACATTCCTCCATACGTTAGTAAGGCTGCTTCTGCTCTGCCGAAGGCATGGACGACTGATCTGGATGCGATCGCTCGACAGCGGTCGGTGAGTTCGATGCACGCTGTTCTCACCCTTTCTCTTCAGACGGCGACCATGGTCGTCCAGGCTGCTCAGGAGTTTGAGGGGCGGCCCTCCACTATTCGCCTGCAGGAGGATCTCGAGACGGCTCGGAAAGAGAACGTCGAGTTTGCCGACAAGATCGCGGCGATGGAGAAGGACTCTCTGGAGGCGGCCAAGCGGGCGAGTCATGAGCTAGAGCTGGAGAAGAAGGAAACTGAGCAATATCGTCTGGCGGTTGACCGATTTCGGGACCAGATGCAGAATGCCGTCCAGGCGCGGAGGGTTGCTGAAGAGGAGGCCGATCGCCATAAGGTGACGATCGCTCGGTTGACCAGCGAGCTGACGGAGGCGAGGGAAAAAGTCGTTGCGAGGGAGGCTGAGCTCCAGGGGTCGCAACAGGCGATGGCGGAGCTGAAAGGAGAGGTTGAGGCGACCAAGGTCGATCCCTTCCAAAACTTGGAGTATGTCAGTGAGTTCGCCTAATATTTGGCGTTCGCCGACTCGATCCGAGCGGCTAAGAAGGGAGGTTTGGAGGTCGGGCCTCTTGCCGATAACTTCAAGGCGTATGCGTTGGAGCATCCTCTCCATTCAGCTTTCTCCTTGCCGATCTTGGATCTTGCGGACATCGGCGTGGATTTGAGCTGGTATCCGTCTCCGGCCAATCTTACTCATCCCGACGCTCCGGAAGATGAGGGGCCCACACCGGATGCCGAAGGCGAAGGCCAGGCTGGGGCCTGAGGCACTTCATTTTTGACGTTTTAGCTTGCTTACTTGTAGTTTTGTAGCTTTCTTTTGTAGAATATAGGCCTTCGGGCGACCATGTACTTTGATCTTCTCAAGCAATGAACTGAATGTTTGATTATCTTCGATTACTTGAATGAATGGTTATTTTTGAGTCTTTGTTTGACTTTGTACAAATGTGTGAGGAGAGATCGTTGCGAGGGTAGTTCCATCGCTGCACTACATCTGAAAAAATGACGATCTCCGTATGTGGTTGAATAGCGACGATCGTCGTGTAGGTAGTCCGCACTCTTATTGCCCCTTGTTTTTATTCACTTAGTGGAAGTAAGGGGGTGAAAATAATTCCTTGAGTGAGCGGTCTTCAACTTTGTCGAATCCTCGAGGACGGTCGTCCATCTTGAGGAACCGTGCACGATCGTGGAGTTCGATGGACCGACTCCTTGATCATGTCTTGATGCACGAAGACATTGAGTGTCTCGTGACTCACTTTATTATGAGGGTCCTCTGTTAGGCTGCGCCTCGCCTCGTATTTAAACGAAGGGCGTGCGGTCTCGGTCTAGAGGAGTCCTTGCGCGGGGCAGCGTCGGATGATTCAACTCCACGCCCGCGGATGGTTAGCTCTGCTTCCACCTCGGCCAGCCATGGAGATGGCCGACCTCAACGGTGTACGTTGAGACGGGGGTTGTGGCACGTCGCATTGTCCGGGTTCACCATGTTAGATGATGAACCTTTGAGGGCAAGCGATCATGTCCACTGATTTATTTTGGAGGGCCCTCAGACTACGCCGGCCTCGTATTTAAACGAAGGGCGGGCGATCTTGGCCCAAAGGGACCTTGCATGGCCTAAGCAGTCGGTTCCATCGACCACCAGGACCATGGCTGCACTCTTCCACCTTGGATCGTCATGTAGATGCCGACCTTCGACGGTGTACGTTGTGCGGGGGAGGCGATCTGGTGCCTTAGTCCATCATGTTAGACGGTGAACTGTAGATGGCGATCGAGTCCTCCGGTTTCTTAAATAAGGAGGGAGATCGGGGAGACTTCCGAGGTCTCCTTTTCTTGATTGAAGCATGTAGGGACGGTCGCCGAGGCTGATCCAGGGGTCGGCTCATATGAGCTTTCCAGCCTGTTTTATGTTTAACTCGGACGATCGTCTATAGAGATAGGTAGGGGCTTCGGCTAAACCAATAAGGTCATCCCAACTTGCCCTCCTCGAACAATCTCGGAGTGTTTGAGGAGGTCGCGGCATTTGTTGGTCTTGTGGCGGGACTCTTATGGTAGGCACAATATTGATTGTTGTCCAGGTGACCGTGGTCCCTTATCGCCTTTGGCTTTTTGAGCTCTTCGTGCCCCTTGATGGCATAGAAAATATGTGCCGGAGTTCTGTTGAACGTATAGAGGAGATGGGCCTCCATGTCCTCGAAAGCCTTGAGATCTCCGGGTGTCTTGGCGATCGCTATCTTCTGGACAAGAGGTGGCGTTTCCTCGCCTAAGCGGAGGGTGAGTAGCCTTTGCCTGGCCAGGAAGTTGGCAGCTTTAGCGCGAAAGATCGCGTAAGTGGGGGGAATATCCTTGGAGAGATGTCTAAACATGGGAGAGTGACCGCGGAATCCCCCCATGACCGAATAGAGAGCGAGCTCGTCACTGACGGGTTCGCCGGTGAGGATGATTTCGTCCACTCGGTCAATGTAATCCGCGTCGGTTTCGTCCTTCCCCTGCTTGATTTTTATCATGCGGTGGGGGCCTTCTGGTCTGGCGACCTTGCTGGAGAAGTATGACGTGAAGTCATTCGCCAGTTTCTTAAAAGAGGTGATTGATCGTGGTGGTAATGAGACGTACCACTTGTGGGCCAGCTCGCCCAATGTCAACGGGAAGATCCGGCACTTGGTTGCATCAGATGCCCCGCACCCAGTCATGTAAATTCGGAATTTACTCAGGTGGGTTTCGGGGTCCGATCTCCCCTCATACAGAGGTGTTTTGGGAGGAGCGATCGTTGGTTTTATGGGGGCAAGCTCGATGTGGACCGCGAGTGGCTCGGTCGGCCCGGTGATCTTTTTGCTGGTGCTTGCCCCAGTGTCCAAGAGTGCTCTCATCTCGTCGAGCTGGCGTTGTATGACGGCCATCGCCGTGGCCTGGCTGCTCGCGGCTCGGCGCTCGAAGCGGGTGCCGAGGCGATTGAGCACTGATCCCCTGGCGATCGGGGCGGGAGTCAGATGGCTGACCTGCGTTCGGCTGTGAGGTGGGTACGCCGAACTTCTGGTGACGGATTCGGGTTCCGTCTTTTCGAGGTTGGAGACAGAGTGCCCCGGTCGCCAGGATGGGTCGCGCCCCAAGCGATCGAATATGGATCCGTCCGGTCGTGCGAGAGCCTTTCCTCGCGAATTGGGGCTTTCTGACGATCACTCGTTCAGTAGCCCGCTGAATTTCCGTTTTCCCATGCGGCGGATGATCGAGGGAGTTATTGCAGGCAACGCACATGCTCTCCGTCGCTCCTCCAGGATGGCCATAGCCTCCTCGATCTGTTCCTCGGTTTGGAACTGATCGAGTGAGAGGTTGGGGCCATCTCTCGGATGCGGGATCGAGAGTCTCGCGTTGCTGCGGCTTCCCCCTGTCGTTGGCTGGGGTTCGGATTGAGCCGGGATATGGTGTCCGGCGGTTCGGAGAGCGGCTTTCTTCGATGTACCGGCGGATGTCATGATTCTGAAGGTTTTCTTTGAAGTGCAGTGAGTGTCACTTCAAGTATATGCCCCGAGAACAGTGAGTGTTCTTCGGGACGGTAGGAATAAAAATGTGAGGGTTAGATGCCCTCCTTCTAGCGCCAATTGTTGCTACCCAAAATATTATCCGGAGATAGATATTGCTGGAATGGATGGGATAGCAAACAAATGCAAGAGCACTTCCGTGAGAAAGATAAATAACACAAGATTTGCCGGGGTTGTTAGTCCCGGGCTTGAATGCTCTCGCGAGATATTATTAATACCAATATTCGGGGATACAAGTACTAATGTAAGAATACAATTATAATGAGTGTAAAGATTCTTGTTATCTTAGCTAGTGAGCGTGTAGATTGCCGGAAGAACCAGATTTGATGCTCTGTGAGTTCTTGTAACAAAGGAGATGAACAGTCACGGCGGTGAGAGATCGACCGTCTTTCACGGCGAGTATTTAGCTGGATGCTTGGGCTCCGGGGCTTATGAATCCCTTGGAATCGGTCTAGTGGAGACTTGCTGCTTCTGCCGATCGTGTTCTGGACGAGAGATTCGGAGAGAGAAGTCCTGAGATGGATTCCGGTGAGAAAGCCGGGAGCTTGGTGATATGCGTGTTCTACTGTATTTCTGTTGTGGGAGAAATGAATTCTGAACGTAAGCCCAATGAATTCGGAACCTTTTTCCAGTAGGAGGAGGTTCTCTATTTATAGAGCTTGGATACGCTGGGCGATCGCCTTTTCTGCATTATAATAATCGGGCAATCGTCTTTTAGCACATGGGCCTGTCCCCTCAAAGTCTGCAGGAGTTGCTGGCAGTCAACTGTGCGGTCCAATGGGGAGCTTACACGCGTTGAGTCGCTGTCACGGGTGGTCCCACTGACAACTTTCGGCGCGCATGCCGGTAGGTGAGGTAGGTGACACGCTGTGGTCAAAGGTCTTGTCCGCCAGCATAAGATCTTGTCTGTCAGCGAAGATCTCGTATGCCAGCGTCTTTTGTGGATCTGCACGTGGGTGCTTTTCTGAGATTTAGTCCTTGACGACTTTGACGGGCGATCGTCTCTGCTCGGGGCGTAGGTCGATTGCCCTTAGCCGGTCACTAGAGTAGATCGCCAGCTGCCAAATGGCGATCGCCTTGGGAGCCGATCGCTAGGTACCTGATGGTGGTCTGATATCTTCGACTTGGCGAGCTAGCCATAGTTTGACTGGAGTTGACTTGGTCGCTCGGCCTTATAGTCGATCGCCTGTCGGGATGGATAAATCGTGACACAACACCAACCTTATGTTATGCTTCCCAAAACCTGAATGAACCTGGACGCAAAATAGACATCCACCCCGATTACTTGTAATACCCGTATTTTTCATTCCTATATTTCTTCTGATTCTAGCAACTCGCTTGTGTTCAGTGACATAATTTGGACATGTTTTGTTCTGCGCATTTTGTTATTCGAGCGAGTTTTGTTATTGTTTCGGGTTAATCGACATATTGTTGCGACTTTTCCGCATTCGGGTCCGATTCTCGCGAATCTTGCTCGGAACTGTTATTTTGTCATTCCTACAAGTTCTTTTAATATTTGTGGTCGTGTTGTGAACCTCAGAATTGTTATTCGATCTCGTATCGTGATTTTCGAACTTTTGGGCCGTTTCGTAAATTCCTAAAGTTTTGGGCACTTGTTTTCATACCCGTTTTTACTTACCTTCTATTGTCGGAATCGCATGTTCGATTAACGCTTTTGTTCGTCGTTGAGAATCCTTTGTGAGAATTCCATTGAATTTTCTGAATTATCACATTTCGGGATTGTTCGGGATTGGTCGGGCAGCACAATGGAATCTGCTGCTAGAAAGCAAGATACAGTCGTAACCTGCAGCGTGTTACGGCCGTAATGGCCATTGTGTTATGGCCATAATGGCGTATTGGTAACGGCCGTAACACTCCCTTACATTTCAGGCAGAATACCCGTGAGATGGGTTATGGCCGTAATGTCCTATGTGTTACGGCCGTAACATGCCCAGTTATTTAATAACTGGGCAACGAGTTTCACTTCATTTTCACCCCTTTCTCCTTCTCTTCTCGCGGGCGGCGATCGGGTGAAGTTAACGTTGGATTCTTGGTCGATTCTACTCAATCTCTACGTGTTTTGGAAGTTCTTAGGTGATTTTAACATCATCTAATCGAGTGTTCTTTGTCGGATCGAGGTATTTTTTTGTTTTCCCTAGAGTTGACCTTTTTGGGGATTTTGTCCTTAATCTCTTTTCTAATCGGATTTTAATGAATTGATCGTTATTAAACATTATTTTTGATCACGTTCTATGGATTGTATATCCATATTCCGGTTTCATTTAATCCGAATCGTGATTTGGTGATCTATTGAGGTCTTGAGTATTTAATGCTCGATTAAATGTATCAACGAGTTTTTATTCGATTCTTAGATGCCTTTTCCGTTGTTTTCAGTTGCTAAGCTCGTAGTAATCTCATTGCTATTGTTTTTCTTTCATGGAGGATATAAGTTTAGGGACTTTCGGTCGAGCTACATTCTTCGGAGTTGCTCGTGTTTTATCTATCGAGGCAAGTATTCTTGTTTATACGACTTATATTGTGTGAATTGAGGTTACATATGAAATTATGTTGGTTTATGCATTTTTGTTGATTGTGCTTTATGTGAATTATCGTAGTTGTTATGTGGTTATGTGAGGTTAGTGTTGGTTCATTGCTTGTCATAGAGATATGCCGATAGAGACGTAGTGCCGGGTAGATAGTACACTTAGACGTGCTATAATATTTTGGTGTTCACCGGGTTGTGTGGGTTAAGTTGTGTGTTATGAGTTGGGTTAGTCGTGGTGGTTGTTCGGTTGTTATGCCGTTGATGTGTGGAGCTGCGTTTAGGATTGTTAGGTAGTAGTATCGCTAGGTCGGTCGTAGCTATGCGTCGGATAATTGGCCAATTCTAGCAAGTGCCTTAATTATATATATTGTGACTAGTAATCGAGACATGCAGTTTTATAACATGTGGATGTGTTGTCGTTCTTCCACCCGGGGATGGCATGTGTGGCCTCTGGGGGTTGATACTAATGGGTATGGCCACGGAAGTGGACTTGGGTGCGTGTGTTGTTGTTCTTCCACCCGGGGTTGGTCCGATGGGACCTCTGGGGGCCGATACTAATGGGTACGACTGTGGAAGTGGTTTCCACCTAGGGAGGGTCCGACGAGGCATCTGGGGGCCGATACTAATCAGTACGGTCGCGGGTTACCAAGTGTGGTTTTCATCATGATGTTGATATTTGATGTTTTTGATAATTGTGATATGTCCGGAATATCACAACATTTTGATTCTCGACGTTGATGTACATTAGATATTGAATTTTGGTACTTGGCTAGAATGGCACTAGGATATGTGTCGTAAGTGTTTAGCCCCTTGAGTGTGAGGTTTTGGTGTTGAAAAGCGAACATTGTTAATATTTTCGCGTATTGTGGTTTTGATGAGATTTTGGGTTGAGATCCCAACGGTTGTGTATAGGTTGTTTTGTGGAAAATGACTTTGGGCTGAGACTCATTTGTCTTGATATGGTTTTGCAACCAAGGACTCGAGGTCCATAAAAATTTTCTATTTTTAAAAATGCTTGTTACATAAAAGAGATATGGGCCGATGCCCTATTGTTTTCGGAAAGGTTTTATACTCTTGAACTTAAAGTCCCAGAAGACTTTCTGTCGTTTTCTAAAACTTCCGAGTTTATTTATATTATTTTCAAAGACTTGAGTGGTACTTTAAATTTTTGAAAACCTCTCAGGAACTTCTCTCACGACTGTTGATATTTTAATATAACTGATGTTGGCATGATATATTTTGTATAGATTGAATACTTGTACTAGCCATTCCAATACTAACCCCTTAAATGGGGGAAATGCGTATTATGCATTTCAGGTGTGCTTAGTTCATTGGAGCAACCATAGGCACGGCATGGAAGAAGACGAGTCGCGATACTAATCAAGAGTAAGAGTCCAGTTTGATGTGGTGGTACTGTTGAGTTATTCTCAGTCTTCCGCTGTATTGTATTTTGACCCCTGCATGGGTATGTACAATGTTGAGTTTATTTTTGGGATTAGTTTAGTCGTGAGACCTTATCAGTCAGTGTAATTTAATATTCAACCTTATCGGTCCATGTTAGTATATCGTTTGACCTCGGCCGGTCAAACGTTTATTCGTATCGTAATGGTTAGCATGGTAGATCCTTGTGGAAAAAGGGTCTACGGCGTGTAATATTCCCATTGGGTTTCTGGGGGTGTTACATTTATGGTATCGGAGCTTAGGTTGTGGAAACCTAGGTTGTTGGGTCGAGTCGAGTCATGTTTTGTCGAGTCTTATTTTGTTGCGTCGCCCGAGTTGTCAGTTAACAAGTCGACTTGTGCGTTGTCATATCATGTCATTCCTGTTGCTCGTTGAGATTAGTATCGTGGCGACCGTCATATTCGTGCGACATGTGGATGTAAGTCTCCCCTTATATACATTATATTTTATATTTTATGTTATATTATTTTGTTAGCAAGTATGAGGCAAAATAGAAACTGTATCTGGTGCTTGTGGTATATTGCGTGTATAGCAATTGGGATATACTGGTAGATTGAGTTTTGATTGGTGCGACGTGTTGTGGAAGTCTCTGGACATTAATGTGTTCTAGGAGGCGTATTGACGACAGAGATTGTCGGAAACACAAACGGACAGTCTCGACGTATGCTTGAATCTAAGACTATATTCATAGTGGTATCGATTATTATGATGATTTGAATGCTAGATGGGCACGCGTTTGAGAACTGAGTACGTTTGACATTGGTGCTAATTACTACTAACATGTTTTAATTGATAAATGTGTTGGTTGCGCGTGTATTTGATAATGTTTCCAAAAATTTTATAGACTTGAGTAGGTTGTGAAAAACAGATATTCTCAAACATTTTACTCGTACGGTTAAACGGCGGTCTCAATGAATTTTGAAAATTTTCTGGAATTTTGGACAAGTCGGCCGTATATTTTCAAAGAAGAGAGTTGATTGATTGTTTCTGCTACCTCAGTGTACGCTCATCATTAGCTATATCTGCTGAACGTGTATTTTAAATGACTTACAAGTATTTTACAATCTAAGTTAAACTAGAAAATTTTTGTGACTATTTTATCGGTATGCATAAGTGGTGACTTAGCATATACATTGCTTTTAATTAAAAATGTTTTGAGTTTTGGCAAAGTAATCGTGCACTTTCATATAAACCTTGCGACGGAGTACGGAGGTTATGTTTTTAAGTACTTTCGATATTTTTAATGTCACCGTCATCAACCTTTTGTCACATTTGAAAGTATTTTAGATTGGTTTTAGCCTATTGATGTTAATTTCAGAGTATGCGATTTTAAAATCTTTCACACCATAATTTTTATATTTTAAACCAAAATGTGATTTTTTATTTTCAAAAATTTATAGATAGTGAAAGATGGAGAATCTTACTCGGCTTAAACTTTAAACTCGGATTTGGAGTAATTTTCCAAGAAGCACGCTAATGTTATTCTTAGCGCACACTAACTTTGTACCCAATTGTTGTGTTACGTGATTTCGGTTTTTTGTAGCCCATGTAATGTTATTTCGACATGATTTCTCTTGACGATGACGTTTTAATGTATCATAATATTCCGGGTCATGGTTTTGCAAATGATTTTAGAAAGAAACAATTTCGATCTATTCCCTTACAGTTTTGGTAAAACAACCCGAGGTGCCAAAAGTGTTTTCCAATCTTATTTCGGAAAGATTTTATGAACTCAGATTTTAAGACATTACTATTTAACAAATGCCTCAGGGACTTTTTGGAAAAATGTTATCAATGATTTACTACTATGACATGTGATTTGTTACGGCCGTGTCTGTTTTTTTTAGTATCAACCATGATTGTAAATCTTCTGTCGATATGGTCTTGTGGTTCATCAGTTACGACTGTAAATTCCATTTCTGGCAATTGTAATTATTGGGCTAGTGTAACTTTCATGAGTGAATGTTTTGTGTGATGTTGTTATTGACTTACGTCGATATGTTATGATGACTCGGCATTATGGTTATCGTTTGTGATGTTATGTTTTATAGAGCTGAGCGGTTGTGTGTTCAGTATGCCGAGAAGTCGAGGTTGTAGTAGTGGACGTAGTCAGAAGCATGGTAAGGCACGTGATCAGAGACAAGTAGCTGGAGAGAATGTCATAGTTGGCAGAAATCCAACGTTCGTAATGACTCTATCATTGACGAATCCTATGTCCGTGACAATAGAGCAGAAGAGTTCAGGGGATTTATCGGGAAGTAAGGGAACAGGGGCCCATAAGCCTCAACCCCCGTATCAATTGGTTGTGGAACCTTCTAGACCACCTGGAAAATCCAGGAGATCCAAGGCGGTATCGTTGACTGTGGGTAACTTGCCTAGGTGCTTCAACTGTAATGTTCTGGGTCATGAACGCGTGAATTGTAAGAAGCCACCAGTAGCTTGCTATAATTGTGGACACGAAGGGCATCGAGTGCGATTATGATGAAGTAGCTAGATCAAACGTGACCACTGAGAGGGCCATTCCTATGATGGAGGCAGGTCCAAAAAGTAAGAGGCAGAAAATCTCGGGTAGCTTTTCCACAGACCATGAAAGCGGAATCCGTGAGCCTGTTGCTTCGCATTTTCCTTCTGGGAGCACTTCTCGTTCGGTTGACTAGTCTAAGAACCTTACTCCGGAGGCAAGTAAGACGATCGGTGTGAAGACTTGCTTCAACTGCAATCGTGTGGGCCATACGAGATAGAATTGTCATTCGTCACCGGTTAACTATTTCATATGCGGACAATTGGGACACCAAGCGGTGCATTGTGAGACCGTTACTAAGATGTTCGGGAATTGGGTTTTCGTTCCTACTCGTGGAGGGCCTAGTGGTGTCCAGTGATGTAGTTGTGCATCGTATTTTGTACTGTATCTCGTGTGGAGATTTGATATTGGTTGTGCCAACTTTTTTTCTTTTAGTTGGTGTTCTACCCTGTTATTTTTAAGTTTCGGGACGAAACTTATTTATAGTGGGGTGGAATGTAATACCCGTATTTTTCATTCCTGTATTTCTTTCGATTCTAGCAACTCGCTTGTGTTCATTGACACATTTTGGATATGTTTTGTTCTGCGCATTTTGTTATTCGAGCGAGTTTTGTTATTGTTTCGGGTTAATCTGCATATTGTTGCGACTTTTCCGCATTCGGGTCTGACTCTCGCGAATCTTGCTTGGAACTGTTATTTTGTCGTTCCTACAAGTTCTTTTAATATTTGCGGTCGTGTTGTGAACCTCAGAATTGTTATTCGATCCCGTATCGTGATTTTCGGACTTTTGGGCCGTTTTGTAAATTCCTAAAGTTTTGGGCACTTGTTTTCATACCCGTTTTTACTTACCTTCTATTGTCGGAATCGCATGTTCAATTAACGCTTTTGTTCGTCGTTGAGAATCCTTTGTGAGCATTCCGTTGAATTTTCTGAATGATCACATTTCGGGATCGTTCGGGACTGGTCGGGCAACAGAATGGAATCTGCTGCCAGAATGCAGGTTACGGCCGTAACCTGCAGCGTGTTACGGCCGTAATGGCCATTTTGTTACGGCCGTAATGGTGCCTTGGTAATGGCCGTAACACACCCTTACATTTCGGGCAGAATACCCGTGAGCTGGGTTATGGCCGTAATGTCCTATGTGTTACGGCCGTAACACGCCCAGCTATTTAATAGCTGGGCGACGGGTTTCACTTCATTTTCACCCCTTTCTCCTTCTCTTCTCGCGGGCGGCGATCGGGTGAAGCTAAGGTTGGATTCTTGGTCGATTCTACTCAATCTCTACGTGTTTTGGAAGGTCTTAGGTGATTTTAACATCATCTAATCGAGTGTTCTTTGTCGGATCGAGGTATTTTCTTGTTTTCCCTAGAGTTGACCTTTTTGGGAATTTTGTCCTTAATCTCGTTTTTAATCCGATTTTGATGAATTGATCATTATTCATTGTTTTTATCATGTTCTATGGATTGTATATCCATATTCCGGTTTCGTTTAATCCGAGTCGTGATTCGGTGATCTATTGAGGTCTTGAGTATTTAATGCTCGATTAAATGTCTCAACGAGTTTTTATTCGATTCTTAGATGCATTTTCCATTGTTTTCAGTTGCTATGCTCGTAGTAATCTCGTTGCTATTGTGTCTTTCGTGGAGGATATATGTTTAGGGACTTTCGGTCGAGCTACATTCTTCGAAGTTGCTCATGTTTTATCTATCGAGACAAATATTCTTGTTTATACGACTTATATTGTGTGAATTGAGGTTACATATGAAATTATGTTGGTTTATGCATTTTTATTGATTGTGCTTTATGTGAATTATTGTAGTTGTTATGTGGTTATGTGAGGTTAGTGTTGGTTCATTGCTTGTCATAGAGATATGCCGATAGAGACGTAGTGCCAGGTAGATAGTACACTTAGACGTGCTATAATATTTTGGTGTTCACCGGGTTGTGTGGGTTAAGTTGTGTGTTATGAGTTGGGTTAGTCGTGGTGGTTGTTCGGTTGTTATGCCGTTGATGTGTGGAGCTGCGTTTAGGATTGTTAGGTTGTAGTATAGCTAGGTCGGTCGTAGCTATGCGTCGAATAATTGGCCAATTCTAGCAAGTGCCTTAATTATATATATTATGAGTAGCAATCGAGACTTGCAGTTTTGTAACGTGTGGATGTGTTGTCGTTCTTCCACCCGGGGATGGCATGTGTGGCCTCTGGGGGTCGATACTAATGGGTACGTCTATGGAAGTGGACTTGGGTGCGTGTGTTGTTGTTCTTACACCCGGGGATGGTCCGACGGGGCCTGTGGGGGCCGATACTATTGGGTACGGCCGCGGAAGTGGTTTCCCACCCGGGGAGGGCCCGACGAGGCCTCTGGGGGCCGATACTAATGGGTACGGTCGCGGGTTACCAAGTGTGGTTTTCGTCGTGATGTTGATATTTGATGTTTTCGATAATTGTGATATGTCCGGAATATCACAACATTTTGATTCTCGACATTGATGTACATTTGATATTAGATTTTGGTACTTGGCTAGAATGGCACTAGGATATGTGTCGTAAGTATTTAGCCCCTTGAGTGTGAGATTTTGGTGTTGGAAAGCGAACATTGTTATTGTTTTCGCGTATTGTGGTTTGATGAGATTTTGGGTTGAGATCCCAACGGTTGTGTATAGGTTGTTTTGTGGAAAATGACTTTGGGCTGAGACTCATTTGTCTTGAGATGGTTTTGCAACCAAGGACTCGAGGTCCATAAAGATTTTCTATTTTTAAAAATGCTTGTTACATAAAAGAGATCTAGGCCGATGCCCTATTGTTTTCGGAAAGATTTTATACTCTTGAACTTAAAGTCCCAGAAGACTTTCTGTCGTTTTCTGAAACTCCCGAGTTTATTTATATTATTTTCAAAGACTTGAGTGGCACTTTAAATTTTCGAAAACCTCTCAGGAACTTCTCTCACGACTGTTGATATTTTAATATAATTGATATTGGCATGATATATTTTGTAAAAATTGAATACTTGTACTAGCCATTCCAATGCTAACCCCTTAAATGGAGAAATGCGTATCATGCATTTCAGGTGTGCTTAGTTCATTGGAGCAACCATAGGGACGGCATGGAAGAAGACGAGCCGCGATACTAATCAAGAGTAAGAGTCCAGTTTGATGTGGTGCTATTGTTGAGTTATTCTCAGTTTTCCGCTGTATTGTATTTTGACCCCTGCGTGGGTATGTACAATGTTGAGTTTATTTTTGGGATTAATTTAGTCGTGAGACCTTATCAGTCAGTGTAATTTAATATTCGACCTTATCGGTCCGTGTTAGTATATCGTTTGACCTCGGCTGGTCAAACATTTATTCGTATCGTAGTGGTTAGCCTGATAGATCCTTGTGGAAAAAGGGTCTACGGCGTGTAATATTCCCAGTGGGTTTCTGGGGGTGTTATATTACTCGGGGGTTATCCAAATTCCACTATTTTGATTGTGCACGTACAAAGTGCAAATACGAGTCATACAAATCATATTCCATGAATAGTAATAATCGGGAATCCTCAAGATTCAAACATAACGAAAAAAAATACTTCCCGAGGCGGAGAGTTTGAGTAAAACTTTTCAAATTCGAAAGATCACATATCAAGAGAACAATTTATAAAATGTTTTTAAAATGCCCTCGGGAGTTTTAGCGGAAAAAATTTTAGGATTTATCGAATCCTTCTCTTTTCAAAAACCAAAATGGGTCACGTCCCAAAGATTTGCTTTCTCAAATAAAAACCAACACGTCCCAATGGGTCCACAACCCACACCACGTGTCCTTGACGGACATAAAATCAACAAAACATAACCACCCAAGATACGAAATCTTGGTAACACGTCTGTTGGGAATTCTTTGCATCCAGCGTCCTCACCTTCGACTCGGGAGAACGTAACTCGCCTGGCTTAACATCCCGACCCGCGGCACCCTAGTGGTGCATCCCTATGTCCGCCTGTCGCTTAGTATGTGGCTCTGCACTGCCACTAGAAAATGCTTAAATGAATTGATTTGGACTACTCATACCAACAAGATGCATCTTCTTTTCTGGTAGCCATCTCATAGAAACTCCAAAATTAAGCGTGCTTGACCTGTAGTAGTTATGGGATGGGTGCCCCCCTGGGAAGTTTCTCAGGTGCGCGTGAGTGAGGACAAAGCGTGCTAGAAAAGACTTGTGTTGGTACAGTGAGGATAGTCTTCATCATTCTTGGGACCAAGAATTGGTATCGGAGCGAGGTCGCGGCTTCGAGTCTTCTGGCGTACGCTTGTAACACCCCCAGATCCGACCGGGAATATTACAGCGCCGTGGGCCCCAAGATGGAACCCACAAGGCTGAAGGAAATTTTCAAAAACATTTACAAACACCCAAGAGGCTAACGACGGTATTATCTATTAAAAACATTCGAAGATTTATAAAACTCGTTTATCAAACCGTCGTAAAAACTCATTTGAAACCAAAAGGCCCAAAATGCCAAAACTCAACAGTTTAAAAACATACATTAAGCTATCGCTTACACGTACCGACAGAACAAATTTAGAAAACGATTTCCCAAAGTAACCTAAGTTACCAGATACCAATAGGTCATTTTAAAAATACTCACGCAGCGGATAAAGACAAACAATTAAAATACTCTAGCAGCGGAAATACAAAAACTGTTCAGAAACACAAAACACAAATACATGCCCTAGCCATTATCCTCCGGGAAGTTCATCTCTCCACGACCGCTACAAGCTTGATAATCCAAGAACCTAAAAAGAAAGCCCACGACGGGGTCAGCCATAATATCCAACAATGATAACCATCACATCTCGTCAATAATTACATATCAATGGAAATACTAAGTAAGAATACGACCAATGTAATCTTACCGTCGTAACTTTACGAGAATCCACGATTCGTATCCTTAACAACACATTAAGATAATACCGAAATATCCATGCGGTATCTCAATAATACTCAAGGTTCTCAAAACATTATCATAACTCGGGATACGGAAATTTTACCAACTCTGGCCAATTCAATCCATCGGATAACGTCGACATTTCCAATACGATAATCGATTGCCAATCAAAGACAAGTATCAAGGAAATACGGAACATACCTCAAGATACGAAATACCATTACCATCACGTCAGTCTAATCCGAGATCAGATCAACACAACATACGGACATGGTCCTAACACAAGACCTACAAATGCATACTCATATGACAACGTCAATATGATCACAACAATAATGACAATGTATACTTATAGCAACCCATAATATACATATGCACAATAACAACAACATATGGTAATCTAACGATCCAGCGCACACAGCTATAGATTCCCATGATGATCCCGTCGGACCAACGCATGGTGGCATTACCTGTCCAGCGATCCAGCGCACACAGCTATAGATTCCCATGATGATTCCGTCGGACCAACGCAAGGTGGACATATGACAACAATGCACAACTGCACAGAACAACAGTGCACAATACACGACAACAATAATGCACAAATGCATGACAACAACGATACACGAATGTATCACGACATGATCGACACAAATGACAGAAATGATTAAAATACTTGCTCCGAGTCCTTCGAGAGCAATCTCGATATCTAAAGCATCACCAACCATTATTATGAATATTCATCGATCCAAAACATCACGGACGGTAGATAATTCACGTTTCCTTCAATACCATGATGTATTCTTGATAACAAGCATACCAACGACCATTGTAAATCATATACATTATGATTTAAATTCCCAAAACTCGAATACAACCTATAATCTCAAATCTCCTGTGATTACGATTTATAAACATTGCTATATGAATTATAAACGAATGAAACTGAAACCATTCATTAAATATTATAAACTGAGCAACTAATAACTTGCCTCGATACCGATACGATGATGAAGCCGCTACCAGTCACATTGCCTTCATCTACGGGCTCCTCGGCCCCGACCGAAGCAATTCACGAACATACACGAACATGACCGCAACATACGGTTATACTCACCGATCAATAATCTCAACCTATTGAAATAATCGATTAACATACAATCCGATAATAATCAATAACCGACATAGTCAACCAATCAAACTCAACGGCTCAACAATACCTCGATCATACACAAAACCAACAATACAACTCAAACCAATCAAACACGAATTCAAAACAACAATACGATTCCACATTCAATCTTAAATACTTACAAGTTTCCTCCTTGTATATTTCGTAATAAAACCAATTACCGATTATCATCATCAATCCGACAATCCGATTAATTATAGATAATCATATTCCAAGAGTTCCACAACTTAATCCGAAATCACATTCAAAGTCCCCAAACGGCATAATCCGGTGTGTTCTAACATCTAAACAATCCTTATTCACAATTCAAGGTGTATGTAATCATGTTCTTCAACATATATACTTCTCATAACATCATGGATTACGACAAACTATCAAGAACATCGGGATTACTACGATTCCATAATCATAACGACATAATCAAGGTATTTGATCATCAATTCATTATCTTCCCTTAACAAAATTCCCATAATTACTAAGAATAATCACAACACTATCAATTTCATCACCATTCATACGAAAACGTGTAGAATTTCCCAAGTTCTACTCATTGAGGCATTTCATCGAACACTTTGAAGGCATAATCCAATTCAATAATTTTAACGAAGAAATACTCGAATTTGTTCCACAAAACTTCAAGGATAATGTATAATCTCAAGAATACAACAAGGTTCCATCAATAATCTGAGTTAAAACGAATCAATTCGGCCAAATCATCAAGAAACTCCAAAAATATCCAAAACCAAGTGTTTAGGTGTTCTTACCTTCGATCCGGATGGAAGATGATGTTAATCCATGATTCCAACTTCCAAAACATGTTGCTACATGATGTTCTTACTCAAATCCATCAACTTTTCTGAAGAAATCGCGAAAGAAACGAAGGAAAATGAAAAATGACAAGGGTGACTCGGTCCAGGCCTTATATAGGCCGAGACCTGCCGGCACATTACGTACGTAACCGGCGGGTCCTTACGTACGTAGCCGGCCGCGGCCTACCCTACTGCCCAGTTCTGTCGGAACCCTTACGTACGTAACCGGCAGCTGGATTACGTACGTAACTGGCCCTTACGGCCGTAACCGGCCACTGCCTTACGTACGTAATCGGCCAATCCTAGCCATCCCTGCGAGTCACTGCCGACCGTGATCTGCCACCCCCACGAGTCACTGTCGACCATGCTCGGCCATTCCAACGAGTCACGACCGGCCATGCTCGGGCATCCAGGTCATCTCGGCCACGACTCGGCCAGCCGCCCCGTAACGTACGTAACACTTATTCCGTTGCGTACGTTACACGTACGTTGACTTGCTACGGTATTATACTCGTATTACGTACGTAATACACCCTGTATAACGTACGTAACTCCATCCGTTGACTCACCTGTCCACATCTGCGCCGAAAGCCGCCGACACCGGGCCCAACTGTCTGATTCCTCTTGTTACGTACGTAATGTCTCGGCCATAACGTACGTAACTCTTGTGATTTAGCGTACGTAAGTCTTCAACATTAGCGTACGCTAAGTATTCTATAATTAGCCAATTTCAACTGTTACCGCCTGTCTCGACATACCGAAAACACATATACACTTACTGAATACATATACTGAATCCAATAACATCCTTATACGATATACTCTATATCGAAAGTACGATAACCTGATACACAATATCCTCAAATGCAACTGTCGACCAGATACGACAATTATACCGATACTGACATCTCAGTCCTTTATTTATTTATTTTATCCATACTGTACAGATTCCACGCTGTACAATATAACTCGGATAAAATAATATCAAACAACAGTAGTAGAAATTCCGGATATTACATACTACACCACTTAAAATAAGTTTCGTCCTCGAAACTTAAAATCCGTCATAAAAGAAACCAACCGTTCAACTAAAATATCCCAAAACCACACGACAACGATCAATCATCATCATTACTGAATAATCAAAAGAGTACACTTACAAATACGCAGGTCGACGATCTCCTGAGATACTAGCAAGCGATCTCACTGTACAGTCCCAATACGCTTACAATCACAATTCCTTGAGTCTCAACAAAATTATATCATCGTCAGATGAAATAATCTATCCGTGACAAGTCCTGTTTGCCTGATCGCATGATCAAGTTCCAATTCTGATAAGACTAATAATATCCGATATATCTGTGAAACAACTGCTCAAAACAATGGCAACCAATCTCGAAACATCGACACAAAATTCGAACACTTATACGATCATCAACAATGATCAACCAACAAATTAACTGAGAATACCATCGACATGATAAATTCCAATACGACCAATCCAATGGTTAAAACATAACTGAGAATAAGCCCGAGTGAACAACAAAAACTCACGGCTCTAATATTCGTCAATCGATAACTCGAATGACGCGACAAAAACATGACCCAACTCGACCCAAATGCCTAGGATTTCTCAACCTAAGCTCCGATACCATATTCTGTAACACCCCCAAATCCGACCGGGAATATTACAGCGCCGTGGGCCCCGAGATGGAACCCACAAGGCTGAAGGAAATTTTCGAAAACATTTACAAACACCCAAGAGGCTAACGACGGTATTATCTATTAAAAACATTCGAAGATTTATAAAACTCGTTTATCAAACCGTCGTAAAAACTCATTTGAAACCACAAGGCCCAAAATGCCAAAACTCAACAGTTTAAAAACATACATTAAGCTATCGCTTACACGTACCGACAGAACAAATTTAGAAAACGATTTCCCAAAGTAACCTAAGTTACCAGATACCAATAGGTCATTTTAAAAATACTCACGCAGCGGATAAAGACAAACAATTAAAATACTCTAGCAGCGGAAATACAAAAACTGTTCAGGGAACTCAATACACAAATACATGCGCTAGCCAGTATCCTCCGGGAAGTTCATCTCTCCACGACCGCTACAAGCTTGATAATCCAAGAACCTAAAAAGAAAGCCCACGACGGGGTCAGCCATAATATCCAACAATGATAACCATCACATCTCATCAATAATTACATATCAATGGAAATACTAAGTAAGAATACGACCAATGTAATCTTACCGTCGTAACTTTACGAGAATCCACGATTCGTATCCTTAACAACACATTAAGATAATACCGAAATATTTGTACGGTATCTCAATAATACTCAAGGTTCTCAAAACATTATCATAACTCGGGATACGGAAATTTTACCAACTCTGGCCAATTCAATCCATCGGATAATGTCGACATTTCCAATACGATAATCGATTGCCAATCAAAGACAAGTATCAAGGAAATACGGAACATACCTCAAGATACGAAATACCATTACCATCACGTCAGTCTAATCCGAGATCAGATCAACACAACATACGGACATGGTCCTAACACAAGACCTACAAATGCATACTCATATGACAACGTCAATATGATCACAACAATAATGACAATGTATACTTATGGCAACCCATAATATACATATGCACAATAACAACAACATATGGTAATCCAACGATCCAGCGCACACAGCTATAGATTCCCATGATGATCCCGTCGGACCAACGCATGGTGGCATTACATCCCGGCGATCCAGCGCACACACTATAGATTCCCATGATGATCCCATCGGACCACGCATGGTGGACATATGACAACAATGCACAAGCACGCAGAACAACGATTGCACAATACACGACAACAATAATGCACAAATGCATGACAACAACGATACACGAATGTATCACGACATGATCGACACAAATGACAGAAATGATTAAAATACTTGCTCCGAGTCCTTCGAGAGCAATCTCGATATCTAAACCATAACCAACCATTATTCTGAATATTCATCGATCCAAAACATCACGGACGGTAGATAATTCACGTTTCCTTCAATACCATGATGTATTCTTGATAACAAGCATACCAACGACCATTGTAAATCATATACATTATGATTTAAATTCCCAAAACTCGAATACAACCTATAATCTCAAATCTCCTGTGATTACGATTTATAAACATTGCTATATGAATTATAAACGAATGAAACTGAAACCATTCATTAAATATTATAAACTGAGCAACTAATAACTTGCCTCGATACCGATACGATGATGAAGCCGCTACCAGTCACATTGCCTTCATCTACGGGCTCCTCGGCCCCGACCGAAGCAATTCACGAACATACACGAACATGACCGCAACATACGGTTATACTCACCGATCAATAATCTCAACCTATTGAAATAATCGATTAACATACAATCCGATAATAATCAATAACCGACATAGTCAACCAATCAAACTCAACGGCTCAACAATACCTCGATCATACACAAAACCAACAATACAACTCAAACCAATCAAACACGAATTCAAAACAACAATACGATTCCACATTCAATCTTAAATACTTACAAGTTTCCTCCTTGTATATTCGTAATAAAACCAATTACCGATTATCATCATCAATCCGGACAATCCGATTAATTATAGATAATCATATTCCAAGAGTTCCACAACTTAATCCGAAATCACATTCAAAGTCCCCAAACGGCATAATCCGGTGTGTTCTAACATCTAAACAATCCTTATTCACAATTCAAGGTGTATGTAATCATGTTCTTCAACATATATACTTCTCATAACATCATGGATTACGACAAACTATCAAGAACATCGGGATTACTACGATTCCATAATCATAACGACATAATCAAGGTATTTGATCATCAATTCATTATCTTCCCTTAACAAAATTCCCATAATTACTAAGAATAATCACAACACTATCAATTTCATCACCATTCATACGAAAATGTGTAGAATTTCCCAAGTTCTACTCATTGAGGCATTTCATCGAACACTTTGAAGGCATAATCCAATTCAATAATTTTAACGAAGAAATACTCGAATTTGTTCCACAAAACTTCAAGGATAATGTATAATCTCAAGAATACAACAAGGTTCCATCAATAATCTGAGTTAAAACGAATCAATTCGGCCAAATCATCAAGAAACTCCAAAAATATCCAAAACCAAGTGTTTAGGTGTTCTTACCTTCGATCCGGATGGAAGATGATGTTAATCCATGATTCCAACTTCCAAAACATGTTGCTACATGATGTTCTTACTCAAATCCATCAACTTTTCTGAAGAAATCGCGAAAGAAACGAAGGAAAATGAAAAATGACAAGGGTGACTCGGTCCAGGCCTTATATAGGCCGAGACCTGCCGGCACATTACGTACGTAACCGGCGGGTCCTTACGTGCGAGCGCCGCGGCCTACCCTCGCCCGATTACGCCGGAACCCTTACGTGCGTAACCGGCACCGGATTACGTCGTAATCGGCCCTTACGGCCGAATCGCCACCGACTTACGTCGTAATCGGCAATCCTAGCCATCCCTGCGAGTCACCGCCGACCGTGATCTCGCCACCCCCACGAGTCACTGTCGACCATGCTCGGCCATTCCAACGAGTCACGACCGGCCATGCTCGGGCATCCAGGTCATCTCGGCCACGACTCGGCCAGCTGCCCCGTAACGTACGTAACACTTATTCCGTTGCGTACGTTACACGTACGTTGACTAGCTAAGGTCTTATCCTCGGATTACGTCGTAATACACCTGTATAACGTCGTAACTCCATCCGTTGACTCACTGTCCACATCTGGCGAAAGCCGCCGACACCGCCCAACTGTATCGATTCCTCTTGTTACGTACGTAATGTCTCGGCCATAACGTCGTAACTCTTGTGATTTAGCGTACGTAAGTCTTCAACATTAGCGTCGCTAAGTATTCTATACTTAGCCAATTTCAATTACTGCTTTGTCTCGACATACCGAAAACACATATACACTTACCGAATACATATCTGAATCGATAACATCCTTATACGATATACTCTATATCGAAAGTACGATAACGATACACAATATCCTCAAATGCAATCGACGGATACGACAATTATACGATCGACATCTCGGTCCTTTATTTATTTATTTTATCCATACTGCATGCATTCCACGCTGTACAATATAACTCGGATAAAATAATATCAAACAACAGTAGTAGAAATTCCGGATATTACATACTACACCACTTAAAATAAGTTTCGTCCTCGAAACTTAAAATCCGTCATAAAAGAAACCAACCGTTCAACTAAAATATCCCAAAACCACACGACAACGATCAATCATCATCATTACTGAATAATCAAAAGAGTACACTTACAAATACGCAGGTCGACGATCTCCTGAGATACTAGCAAGCGATCTCAGCACCGGTCCCAATACGCTTACAATCACAATTCCTTGAGTCTCAACAAAATTATATCATCGCGGATGAAATAATCTATCCGTGACAAGTCCTGTTTGCCTGATCGCATGATCAAGTTCCAATTCTGATAAGACTAATAATATCCGATATATCTGTGAAACAACTGCTCAAAACAATGGCAACCAATCTCGAAACATCGACACAAAATTCGAACACTTATACGATCATCAACAATGATCAACCAACAAATTAACTGAGAATACCATCGACATGATAAATTCCAATACGACCAATCCAATGGTTAAAACATAACTGAGAATAAGCCCGAGTGAACAACAAAAACTCACGGCTCTAATATTCGTCAATCGATAACTCGAATGACGCGACAAAAACATGACCCAACTCGACCCAAATGCCTAGGATTTCTCAACCTAAGCTCCGATACCATATTCGTAACACCCCCAAATCCGACGGAATATTACAGCGCCGTGGGCCCCGAGATGGAACCCACAAGGCTGAAGGAAATTTTCGAAAACATTTACAAACACCCAAGAGGCTAACGACGGTATTATCTATTAAAAACATTCGAAGATTTATAAAACACGTTTATCAAACCGTCGTAAAAACTCATTAGAAACCACAAGGCCCAAAATGCCAAAACTCAACAGTTTAAAAACATACATTAAGCTATAAACACACGTCAAAGAACAAATTTAGAAAACGATTTCCCAAAGTAACCTAAGTTACGGATACCAATAGGTCATTTTAAAAATACTCACGACGGATAAAGACAAACAATTAAAATACTCTAGCAGCGGAAATACAAAAACTGTTCAGGGAACTCAATACACAAATACATGCGCTAGCCAGTATCCTCCGGGAAGTTCATCTCTCCACGACCGCTACAAGCTTGATAATCCAAGAACCTAAAAAGAAAGCCCACGACGGGGTCAGCCATAATATCCAACAATGATAACCATCACATCTCATCAATAATTACATATCAATGGAAATACTAAGTAAGAATACGACCAATGTAATCTTACCGTCGTAACTTTACGAGAATCCACGATTCGTATCCTTAACAACACATTAAGATAATACCGAAATATTTGTACGGTATCTCAATAATACTCAAGGTTCTCAAAACATTATCATAACTCGGGATACGGAAATTTTACCAACTCTGGCCAATTCAATCCATCGGATAATGTCGACATTTCCAATACGATAATCGATTGCCAATCAAAGACAAGTATCAAGGAAATACGGAACATACCTCAAGATACGAAATACCATTACCATCACGTCAGTCTAATCCGAGATCAGATCAACACAACATACGGACATGGTCCTAACACAAGACCTACAAATGCATACTCATATGACAACGTCAATATGATCACAACAATAATGACAATGTATACTTATGGCAACCCATAATATACATATGCACAATAACAACAACATATGGTAATCCAACGATCCAGCGCACACAGCTATAGATTCCCATGATGATCCCGTCGGACCAACGCATGGTGGCATTACCTGTCCAGCGATCCAGCGCACACAGCTATAGATTCCCATGATGATCCCATCGGACCAACGCATGGTGGACATATGACAACAATGCACAACTGCACAGAACAACAGTGCACAATACACGACAACAATAATGCACAAATGCATGACAACAACGATACACGAATGTATCACGACATGATCGACACAAATGACAGAAATGATTAAAATACTTGCTCCGAGTCCTTCGAGAGCAATCTCGATATCTAAACCATAACCAACCATTATTCTGAATATTCATCGATCCAAAACATCACGGACGGTAGATAATTCACGTTTCCTTCAATACCATGATGTATTCTTGATAACAAGCATACCAACGACCATTGTAAATCATATACATTATGATTTAAATTCCTAAAACTCGAATACAACCTATAATCTCAAATATCCTGTGATTACGATTTATAAACATTGCTATATGAATTATAAACGAATGAAACTGAAACCATTCATTAAATATTATAAACTGAGAAAGTAATAACTTGCCTCGATACCGATACGATGATGAAGCCGCTACCAGTCACATTGCCTTCATCTACGGGCTCCTCGGCCCCAACCGAAGCAATTCACGAACATACACGAACATGACCGCAACATACGGTTATACTCACCGATCAATAATCTCAACCTATTGAAATAATCGATTAACATACAATCCGATAATAATCAATAACCGACATAGTCAACCAATCAAACTCAACGGCTCAACAATACCTCGATCATACACAAAACCAACAATACAACTCAAACCAATCAAACACGAATTCAAAACAACAATACGATTCCACATTCAATCTTAAATACTTACAAGTTTCCTCCTTGTATATTCGTAATAAAACCAATTACCGATTATCATCATAAATCCGGACAATCCGATTAATTATAGATAATCATATTCCAAGAGTTCCACAACTTAATCCGAAATCACATTCAAAGTCCCCAAACGGAATAATCCGATGTGTTCTAACATCTAAACAATCCTTATTCACAATTCAAGGTGTATGTAATCATGTTCTTCAACATATATACTTCTCATAACATCATGGATTACAACAAACTATCAAGAACATCGGGATTACTACGATTCCATAATCATAACGACATAATCAAGGTATTTGATCATCAATTCATTATCTTCCCTTAACAAAATTCCCATAATTACTAAGAATAATCACAACACTATCAATTTCATCACCATTCATACGAAAACGTGTAGAATTTCCCAAGTTCTACTCATTGAGGCATTTCATCGAACATTTTGAAGGCATAATCCAATTCAATCATTTTAACGAAGAAATACTCGAATTTGTTCCACAAAACTTCAAGGATAATGTATAATCTCAAGAATACAACAAGGTTCCATCAATAATCTGAGTTAAAACGAATCAATTCGGCCAAATCATCAAGAAACTCCAAAAATATCCAAAACCAAGTGTTTAGATGTTCTTACCTTCGATCCGGATGGAAGATGATGTTAATCCATGATTCCAACTTCCAAAACATGTTGCTACATGATGTTCTTACTCAAATCCATCAACTTTTCTGAAGAAATCGCGAAAGAAACGAAGGAAAATGAAAAATGACAAGGGTGACTCGGTCCAGGCCTTATATAGGCCGAGACCTGCCGGCACATTACGTACGTAACCGGCGGAACCTTACGTACGTAGCCTGCCGCGGCCTACCCTACTGCCCAGTTCTGTCGGAACCCTTACGTACGTAACCGGCAGCTGGCTTACGTACGTAACTGGCCCTTACGGCCGAAACCGGCCACTGCCTTACGTACGTAATCAGCCAGTCCTAGCCATCCCTGCGAGTCACTGCCGACCGTGATCTGCCACCCCCACGAGTCACTGTCGACCATGCTCGGCCATTCCAATGAGTCACGACCGTCCATGCTCGGCCATCCAGGTCATCTCGGCCACGACTCGGCCAGCCGCCCCGTAACGTACGTAACACTTATTCTGTTGCGTACGTTACACGTACGTTGACTTGCTACGGTATTATACTCATATTACGTACGTAATACACCCTGTATAACGTACGTAACTCCATCCGTTGACTCACCTGTCCACATCTGCGCCGAAAGCCGCCCAGGCAAGACCCATCGTCCGATTCCTCTTGTTACGTACGTAATGTCTCGGCCATAACGTACGTAACTCTTGTGATTTAGCGTACGTAAGTCTTCAACATTAGCGTACGCTAAGTATTCTATACTTAGCTAATTTCAACTGTTACCGCCTGTCTCGACATACCGAAAACACATATACACTTACTGAATACATATACTAAATCCAATAACATCCTTATACGATATACTCTATATCGAAAGTACGATAACCTGATACACAATATCCTCAAATGCAACTGTCGACCAGTTACGATAATTATACCGATACTGACATCTCAGTCCTTTATTTATTTATTTTATCCATACTGTACAGATTCCACGCTGTATAATATAACTCGGATAAAATAATATCAAACAACAGTAGTAGAAATTCCGGATATTACAACGCTGGGGCGGGGGGATTGTTGGGAATGCTTTGCATCCAGCGTCCTCACCTTCGACTCGGGGGAACGTAACTGGTCGGGTGTAATACCCGGTTGTAATTCAGTCATTATCATTCAGTAATTTCATTCGGTAATTGTCACTGTGTAATTTTTCACTTGTTAATAATCGTTCATCATCCACATTCATTCATCCATGTTCACCGTTCGGAATAACTTCGAGTTGTGTATCGATATTGTTCATTGTTTCAACCTTACATGGGAATCGAGACAAGAGTATTATCTTGATTATTGTAATTGATTCATTAGTCGATGTTGACGTTGGAGTTCATGTCATTTCAAATCTCCTCTTTGTTCAAATTGTGTTTTGTTGGGCGAACCCTTGTAATCATTGCTTGGAACCACCCTTTTGGGGTTTCCGCACTTCCAGTTCGTGTTATTGTTTCCCAAATATTGATTCCTATTGCTTTTATTCTCTTCCCGGGTCATTTTTCATCATTTTAGGACCCAAGGGGGGTGTGGGCCGCGACACAAGGGAGTGTGCGCCGCGGCACACACATATTGCAGTTTTGGCCTACCAGCCTGTACCGGGGGCCGTGGCTCCTGCCGGCAGGGCTGCGGCACACTCGGCCAGGCCGCGGCACATTGCCGAGCACTGGGGGCAGATTTTGGCCCTATGCCATGGCACACTCGGCTAGGCCGCGGCACACAGTGCAGGCTGCACTATAATTTCATTTTTTGAGAAGAAAAACTCACTTCTTCATCCTATTTCCGAGAGAGAGGGTTTGTGGGAGAAATTTTCATCATCAATCACTTGAATACTCGATTTTTCATCATTTTCATTCGGTTGTGAAGCTCGGATCATCGATCTAACGCGTGTTCATCGAATCAAAGTATTTGGATCTTCAAAGGTAATATTCTCAAACCTATTGGATTTCGATTTGTTTTGAGATATGATATTTTGGACGTTATAATCATGTTGTATGAAGAGATATACATATGATTATGAGTATGTATGAATATTCATCGTATTATTGAAAGGTTATTCAAGAACACTTTGAATATTGAGTTGGATTTGGGGGTTTTCGATTAATTGTTGTTGAAATCACGAATTTGGATATTCATATTGGATTATTGATCGTATTGAAGATGTTTTGTTGGTTTGGAACACTTCTTGGGGATTTGATATTGGTATTATTGAGGTTTGGTTGTAGACAATCGAAGTTTGGCCTCAACGTGATCGACATAATGCCCCAATGAACTTGGTTTAGTCGTATCGACGTTTTGAGTTAGTTATATTCGTGTTTGATTCGTATGTTGAACGGATTGTTGGTAATTGTATTATTCAAGGTTGTTCGAGCGACCGGTAGTTTCCTTAGGACGTTGTTCGAGAGAGATCGTATCATCACCGGTGTTAATGCAAGTTAATTCTTACTCGGTTAAAAGGATATTCATTCCTTTTGTTGTTGTTCATTCATAATCATAACTCATTCATCATTGTATTAACCGTATTGAGACTTGTAATTGTCGAATAATCACTTCATTCACGAGCAGCGGTTCCAATCATTTCATTGAGCTATCAATCACTTCACTATTATTTTCATCTCGGTGAGTCATTCTTGACTTTGTCGGATTATTATTCATTGATATTCATTATGGTCATTCTCGTTCATATGACCTTCTGGGTTCATATTGCGTGGCCAGGTGCGGATGTGTGGAATTTTTAGTCGAGCACACGATGGTCATGTATTGGGTCACCGATACATTGGACTGTGCATACGGTAACGATTACCTCCGTGAAACTAATTAGGTACAAGGACAGGTGTGTCCGGTCATCCGTCTTGTACACTTGCACAGAACATTACGGGCGTACTGTGATTCTCCTCTTCAGCTTAAATTCATAACTAAGGATAATTCATAATTGAGATATATCATGATTGTGTATATTCAACCCTTGAGGATTGTTGTTACGTATGGCCCGGCCCGTTGGGGGATATTGTTTTCAGGTCACGGCAAGGCAAAGGCACGGGAATGGCAAGTTGACGGCGAGGAGTCCCAGTGATACTAGTAGGGGGCCCCAGTCCGTTTCAGTTATTCATGTCTTTTCATCTTTATTTCCGCTGCAGATTTCCATTTGGATATTCATTTTCATTTAATGTTGTATATTTTATCTTCACATAAAATATACGTGTATTCAGTATTCTTCCTGAGTGTATTATACTTAGACTCCTCATCGGAGTACTTGGTAATATGATGTGGTTCGGTACCACATTTACGTTGTTAATTCATTAATTTTCATTCGCCTGGTGGGTCCCAGTCGGGGGTCCACGGCACTGTAATATCCGCCTAGTTTGGGGTGTTACAGAGTTGGTATCAGAGCGTGGTTTTGAATACTACCTTCCGAGTCATGTTTCATTTGAAATCATCGTTCATTAGACTAGTATCATTGGAATTTCACGTCACGTGTGACCTGTGCAAGAGCCGAGCCCCTCAGACCAAAGAATAGTAAGATTTCTGACGCCATGGTATAATTTCTGGAAATAGAATCACTCATACATCATTCAACAGTCAACAATCCTCATTCATCATTTTCATTTTTGATCAAGTCGATCATGTTAATTCATTAATCACTCAGTTCATTTCATTGTTCAGTTATTGATCTTGAGGATCATATCATTAATCTTGTTAACTTGTTCAAGATAATCATTTCAAAAATTTCATCAGATAATCACGTCACTTCAGTTGATCATTCATGTAATCATTGTGTTTGAGCACGTATGCTCATTTTCATCATTTCATAACGTAATCATAATGTGATATTCATGCGATATATATAATTATCATATGACTTTCCACTTCAGTATGGAAAGAGCTGGCAGAAGACGCGGGGGAAGAGGCTGTGGTGCAGGCCGAAACCCGAGAGTTCGTGTGAATACACGCGCTAATGCTAGGAATAATACTAACTCATCGAGCAGTGATGCTGCCACTCATGCACCTGGACATAATCATTCACTATCAGGGAGTCGTACCCGGGACACAGCTCAGTCAGAAGGTGTTCGGGTTGACCCACTCGCTTTTATGCAGGGCATGATGGCCCAAATGACTCAGATGGCACAACTGATGGAGACGATGCATAACTCGACGACTCAAAATCAAAAGGCTCCTCCGCCGCCACCTCAGAGGCAAGAGAGGGGTGTGAGTAGTATCATTGGCGACATCTCTCGCCAGAGACCGCCTACTTTCGAGGGCTCATCTGAGCCGGTAGATATCATTCACTGGCTTGAACATTTCGAGAAACTGTTTGCTATGGTGGACTGTCCTGAGGGACACAAAGTTTCAGTTGCGGCTTACTATCTTCGTAAGGGCGCACATTCATGGTGGTTATCGCTGAAGCCCACCGACGGAGCTTGTACATGGGATCAATTCAGGACTCTCATGATGGAGAGGTATTATCCGGCCCCACTCAGGGAGGCCAAGTTGTCAGAATTACTCACTCCTGACCCGTCAGCAGACGATGATGTTCTCGCCATCGCCGAGAAATTTTAGGAACTACTTCCGTTCGCCTCGTCCTTTATTCACTCTGAGGCGGACAAGATCAAGTATTTCAGCAAGAGGTTGAAACCTCGTATGAGACTACAGTTGTTTAATCATCATTGTACCACTCTGGCCGAATTCATCGAGAAAGCTCTTACGTATGAGCCTACCACTAAGGAAATTGCTAAGAATCAAACTTCATCTACTGGCAAGAAGTCTAAAAATCGTAATCAGTCTGACGGCAGTCAGGCCACTTTCAAGAAACCTCGTGTGGACTCTACTTTTTCTAAGAAACCTCCTATGGCACCGAAACCCGTGGAGTCTCAGTCCCGAGCGTCCAGCTCAACCATCACCTGTTTCAATTGTGGAGAACCGGGTCATGTCAGCACCAAGTGCCCGAGGCAGACTATCACGTGCCATAACTGCGGAATTGCTGGGCATAAGGCCCGTTTTTGCCGAAGAGACTCCAAAAATACTCCGGCGGCATTTCAGGCCCCGAAGCAGTCAGCCGTTCAGAATCAAGCTACTCAGTCAGCGTCGTTTAAAATGACAGGAGCAAATAAAGGTGGAGCCTATATTCATCAGACGGGAGCATCCGGTGCTGGGACTAGCAAGCCCCGAATTTACGAGATGAAGAAAACCGACGATCCAGAGGCCCGGATGATCTCAGGTACACTCGATATTCTATCTCAACCTGTGTGTACCCTTTTTGATACTGGTGCATCGCATTCTTTTATTTCTGAATCATGTTTGAGTAGACTACATCTGGGTAGTGCTACTAGTTGTGAGCCTTATGTCATCGGTCTACCTGATGGTAGAAGAATTATCGGGAATCATGAGATTAAGGATTGTCCGATTCAGCTTCATGGCCGTGATTGGTTAGCAGACCTAATCGTGGTAGATTTGCCGAGAGACGACGTCATTCTGGGTATTGATTGGATGGATCGTCACGATGCCGTCATCAGCATCCGTAAGCGTTTGGTCACTATCATTTCAGACGATGGGGTCGAATGTGTTTTTCAGGGAGGTAATCCCAATTGTTTCGGGAGAGTCATCAACTTGATGAAAGCAGTGAAATTACTCAATCAGGGGTGTGTCGGTTATTGGTGCTATATGACTAAGACTAAGAAATCATCAATAATGTTGGCGGATATTCCGGTAGTGAGAGAATATGCCGACGTATTTCCAGACGAGTTACCTGGTTTGCCTCCACAGAGAGATGTGGAATTCACGATTGAGTTGGAGCCTGGTACATCTCCAATATCGAAGGCACCGTATCGGATGGCCCCGACCGAAATGCTGGAACTAAAGAATCAATTGGAGGATTTAACCGAGCAGGGTTATATCCGGCCGAGTGCGTCTCCGTGGGGAGCACCGGTATTATTTGTCAAGAAAAAGGACGGTTCTTTCCGTTTGTGTATTGATTAGAGAGTGAGCAGGTGACGATCAAGAATAAATATCCCCTACCCCGTATTGATGATCTTTTGGATCAACTTCAGGGAGCTTCAGTATTTTCCAAGATCGATTTAAGATCTGGGTATCATCAGTTGTGAATCCGAAAGTCGGATATTGCTAGGACGGCGTTCCGAACACGCTATGGTCATTATGAGTTTGTGGTAATGCCGTTTGGGTTAACTAATGCACCTGCAGTATTCATGGAGTTAATGAATCGGGTTTTCATCGACTATTTAGATCGGTTCGTGGCTGTCTTCATTGATGACATTTTAATTTATTCTCGTAACCGGGAGGAGCATGAGTTTCACCTTCATCAGGTGCTCGACGTGTTGAGACGAGAGCAACTTTATGGGAAGTTTTTCAAATGTGAATTCTGGATGTCTGAAGTGACGTTTCTCGGACATGTAATTTCATCAGACGGAGTTCGTGTTGACCCTCAGAAGACGGAGGCTATCCGAGATTGGCAACCTCCGAAGAATGTTAAGGAAATCCAAAGTTTCCTCGGATTAGCTGGTTATTATCGGCGATTTGTGGAAGGATTTTCTAAAGTCGCTCAACCCATGACGAACCTTTTAAGGAAAGATAAAAAAATACACGTGGTCCAACGCGTGTCAACAGAGTTTTGAGGAACTCAAGAGCCGATTAATTTCAGCACCTGTCCTTTCTTTACCCCAAGAGACGGAAGGATTTGTGGTCTATAGTGATGCGTCCGGACAGGGTCTCGGATGTGTACTAATGCAGAACGGGAAAGTTAATGCTTATGCTTCACGGCAATTGAGACCTTACGAGGTTAATTATCCGACCCACGACTTGGAGCTAGCAACCGTGGTATTCGCATTGAAGATTTGGCGTCATTATCTTTATGGCGTTACCTATCAGATATTCACCGATCATAAGAGTTTAAAATATATTTACTCAGAAGGAGTTAAATATGCGACAGAGACGGTGGTTGGAACTAATCAAAGATTCTGATATTGAGATACTTTACCACTCGGGTAAGGCGAACTTTGTCGCCGACGCCTTGAGTCGTGAATCCGTTCAGGAGCAGATGCTTTCTCGATTAACAGTTCAGAAGGAACTTCAGCAAGAATTACTTAGGCATAAGATCGAGGTTTGGTTACAGCGTGTTCAGGGACAACTTTGTATGCTGGAGATTTCATCGCCACTTGAAGAAGAGATCAGAGTGAATCAGGGTTCGGACCCGTTTTTGTTGCGCATCTGCGAGGACGTGGCACAGGGGAAAGCCCCTGGATTTGTGGTCCACGAGGATGGACTCTTGAGATTTAAGAATCGGATATGTGTACCGGCGAATGACGAATTGAAAAACTCGATTTTGAGAGAAGCCCATGCTACCCCTTATTCTATTCATCCGGGGTCCATCAAGATGTACAAAGACTTGAAACAAAATTACTGGTGGATTAATATAAAGCGTGAAGTCGCCGAGTTTGTTTCGAGATGTCTCACCTGTCAACAAGTCAAGATAGAACATCAGCGACCGGCGGGTATGTTGAAACCGCTCCCTATTCTGGAGTGGAAATGGGAGGATATTTCAATGGACTTCATTACAAGTTTGCCGATGAGTCGGCGTGGCATGAATACAATCTGGGTAATTATGGATCGTCTAACTAAGTCAGCTCATTTTATCGAGATTAAGGATACTTGGGGTCCCGAGAGACTTGCCCAGTTGTTCATCAAAGAAATAGTGAGATTGCACGGTACTCCTAAGAGTATCGTTTCTGATCGTGACGGGCGATTCGTGTCTCATTTTTGGAAATCAGTTCATCGTGCCATGGGAACTCATCTTAATTTCAGCACATCTTTTCATCCTCAGTCCGACGGACAATCAGACAGGACTATTCAGACATTGGAGGACATGTTGAGGGCATGCGTCCTCAATTGGAAAGACGATTGGGAAGCCCAACTACCATTGATCGAGTGCACGTATAATAATAGTTGGCATGCTTCGATTAAGATGGCACCTTACGAGGCCTTGTACGGTCGTCGTCGTCGATCTCCTTTGTGTTGGGACGACTTATCAGAATCAATCGACACCGAGCCTGATATGCTTATAGCCGCCCGTGAGAAGGTAGCTTTGATCAGGAGTCGTTTGTTGACCGCTCAGAGTCGACAGAAATTTTATGCAGACAATCGTCGCTTACCATTAGAGTTCGAAACAGGTGACCACATGTTGGTCAAGGTATCCCCGAGTCGAGGTATCTTCCGTTTCGGGAAGCGGGGAAAGTTGAGTCCAAGATTTATTGGACCGTTTGAGATTTTGGAACGAGTAGGCGAGCTAGCTTATCGATTGGCCTTACCTCCGGCGTTGAGCCGAATTCATAATGTGTTTCACGTATCTCAGTTACGGAAATATGTTGCCGACCCAAGTCACATACTTCAGTTCGACAAAATCGAGATCGCAGATGATCATTCGTATGAGGAGCGTCCCATACGAGTCTTAGAGCGGCGAATCAAACAGTTGAGGAATAAGGCGATTCCTTTGGTTAAAATTCAGTGGTCTAGACACGGAGTCGAAGAGGCTACTTGAGAAACCGAGGGTAGTATGTGGGAGAGTTATCCCGAGTTGTTTGACCCTTAGTTTCGGGGACGAAACTCTTTTAAGGGGGGTGTATGTAATACCCGGTTGTAATTCAGTCACTATCATTCAGTAATTTCATTCGGTAATTGTCACTATGTAATTTTTCACTTGTTAATAATCGTTCATCATCCACATTCATTCATCCATGTTCACCGTTCGGAATAACTTCGAGTTGTGTATCGATATTGTTCATTGTTTCAACCTTACTTGGGAATTGAGACAAGAGTATTATCTTGATTATTGTAATTGATTCATTAGTCGATGTTGACGTTGGAGTTCATGTCATTTCAAATCTCCTCTTTGTTCAAATTGTGTTTTGTTGGGCGAACCCTTGTAATCATTGCTTGGAACCACCGTTTTGGGGTTTCCGCACTTCCATTTCATGTTATTGTTTCCCAAATATTGATTCCTATTGCTTTTATTCTCTTCCCGGGTCATTTTTCATCATTTTAGGACCCAAGGGGGTGTGGGCCGCGGCACAAGGGAGTGTGCGCCGCGGCACACATATTGCGATTTTGGCCGACCGGCTGTGCAGGGCCGCGGCTCCTGCCGGCAGGGCCGCGGCACACTGTCGAGTCACTGCCGCAGCACACTCGGCCAGGCCGCGGCACACTGCCGAGCACTAGGGCAGATGTTGGCCCTGTGCCGCGGCACACTCGGCCGGGCCGCGGCACACAGTGCAGGCTGCACTATAATTTCGTTTTTTGAGAAGAAAAACTCATTTCTTCATCCTACTTCCGAGAGAGAGGGTTTGTGGAAGAAATTTTCATCGTAAATCACTTGAACACTCGATTTTTCATCATTTTCATTCGGTTGTGAAGCTCGGATCATCGATCTAATGCGTGTTCATCGAATCAAAGTATTTGGATCTTCAAAGGTAATATTCTCAAACCTCTTGGATTTCGATTTGTGCTAAGATATGATGTTTTGGACGTTATAATCATGTTGTATGAAGTGATATACATATGATTATGAGTATGTATGAATATTCATCGGATTATTGAAAGGTTATTCAAGAACACTTTGAATATTGAGTTGGATTTGGGGGTTTTCGATTAATTGTTGTTGAAATCACGAATTTGGATATTCATATCGGATTATTGATCGTATTGAAGATGTTTTGTTGGTTTGAAACTCTTCTTAGGGATTTGATATTGGTATTATTGAGGTTTGGTTGTAGACAATCGAAGTTTGGCCTCAACGTGTTCGATATAATGCCCCAATGAACTTGGTTTAGTCGTATCGACGTTTTGAGTTAGTTATATTCGTGTTTGATTCGTATGTTGAACGGATTGTTGGTAATTGTGTTAGTCAAGGTTGTTCGAGCGACTGGTAGTTTCCTTAGGACGTTGTTCGAGAGAGATCGTATCATCACCGGTGTTAATGTAAGTTAATTCTTACTCGGTTAAAAGGATATTCATTCCTTTTCTTGTTGTTCATTCATAATCATAACTCATTCATCATTGTATTAACCGTATTGAGACTTGTAATTGTCGAATAATCACTTCATTCATGAGGAACGATGGTTCCAATCATCTCATTGAGCTATCAATCACTTCACTATTATTTTCATCTCGGTGAGTCATTCTTGACTTTGTCGGATTATTATTCATTGATATTCATTTTGGTCATTCTCGTTCATATGACCTTCTGGGTTCATATTGCGTGGCCGGGTGCGGATATGTGGAATTTTTAGTCGAGCACGCGATGGTCATGTATTGGGTCACCGATACATTGGACTATGCACACGGTAACGATTACCTCCGTGAGACTAATTAGGTACAAGGACGGGTGTGTCCGGTCATCCGTCTGGTACACTTGCACAGAACATTACGGGCGTACTATGATGCTCCTCTTCAGCTTAAATTCATAACTAAGGATAATTCATAATTGAGATATATCATGATTGTGTATATTCAACCCTTGAGGATTGTTGTTCTGTGTAACTGACCCCGTTGGGGGATATTGTTTTCAGGTCACGGCAAGGCAAAGGCACGGGAAGGGCACGTTGACGGCGAGGAGTCCCAGTGATACTAGTAGGGGGCCCCAGTCCGTTTCAGTTATTCATGTCTTTTCATCTTTATTTCCGCTGCAGATTTCCGTTTGGATATTCATTTTCATTTAATGTTGTATATTTTATCTTCACATAAAATGTACGTGTATTCAGTATTCTTCCTGGGTGTATTATACTTAGACTCCTCATCGGAGTACTTGGTAATATGATGTGGTTCGGTACCACATTTACGTTGTTAATTCATTAATTTTCATTCGCTTGGTGGGTCCCAGTCGGGGGTCCACGGCACTGTAATATCCGCCTAGTTTAGGGTGTTACATCGGGCTTAACATCCCGACCCGCGGCACCCTAGTGGTGCAGCCCCTCATGTCCGCCTGTCGCTTAGTACGGGGCTCTGCACTACCAGTAGAAAGTGGTTAAATGAATTGATTTGGACTACTCATACCAACAAGATGCATCTTCTTTTCTGGTAGCCATCTCATAGAACTTCCAAAGTTAAGCGTGCTTGGCTTGGAGTAGTTATGGGATGGGTGACCCTCTCGGAAGTTTCTCAGGTGCGCGTGAGTGAGGACAAAGCGTGCTAGAAAAGACTCGTGTTGGTACAGTGAGGATGTCTTCATCATTCTTGGGACCAACAACGTCCAAAGTACTCGACCCTGGCAAAACACATCCATAATCATATCCATGATACCGTGATCGCTTGCCACGTATCACCGTAAGTCCTGTTAGGCTCTCACGGTTGGACCGATCACTCGCCGTGTCCTGACCACCATGATCACATACCATGTGCCACCGTAGACCTCATCCGAACATCACGGCTGGATTATGACCACACATTCACAAATCACACAACACTACGGTACACATCATAATATCAAGCAACAAAACACATCTGTAATCATATCACTGATACCGTGATCGCTTGCCACGTATCACCGTAAGTCTTCTTAAGCTCTCACGGTTGGACCGATCACTTGTCGTGTCCTGATCGCCATGATCACATGCCATGTGTCACCGTAGACCTCGTCCGAATATCACGGTTGGACTATGAGTACACATTCACAAATCATACAACACAATACACCAAGGATATCACAATAATCCACCCAAAGGCAACAAACACATAACACGGCACAATTGTCGAATCACAACGCACCGAAATGAGATAATATATGTATATATATGTATATTATCAAATCACAACACAGACATCAAATATATTCATAGGATTCACTTCCTCATTCGGAAAACACAACACTGACAAAACACACACACATTTTGAAAGAGAGACTTTAACGAGGCTAAACTGAATACTTTGAAAGTTCCTTTCAAACAACCAAACCAACACACTTAGACGATCACCGATCATCATATCCACAAAACAAGAAATGTATGAATAAGGTACTTGCCTCGAATAGTCACAAACACAAAGAATCGACCGAAGTAAAGGCGACACGAACCGACTACGAATCCGCCGACTCTGCTGAACACCAAAACGTGACAATAAACTACGAACGAAAATAAAAACAATGAAAATAAATTCCATAGCACGACCTAAAGCCGCTGAATTCAAGGAACAAACGACAAAAGTTCAAGGGTTTTCCCCAAAACGGCCAAGAACACGAATCGACTCGACAAAAAAATGGAAACGAAATTCCAAACCATGGATTATGATCAACATGACTAGATAACAACAAAGGAATGAACAATTTCGGATTAGAATCACGAATCGAGACAAACCCCCAAATATCACAAATCTAGGATTTTAGAAAATACCTTGATTCACAAAAAGAAGAATGATTGATAGGTGATTAGATGATGATAAAAAGCATCGAGATCTATGCTTTTGATAGGTGTTTTTATAACTGGAGCAGAATAACGTGCGTTATCAATACTGTTAGCATGCGCTAATGGGGGAGTGTTAGCTACTGACTTCTGAATTCGTCACGATAGCGTGCACTAAAACACTCGAAAATGACAGCAACAGTACTCTCAAAGATGGGTACGACGACGGACTTCTCCGACCGAAACTTCAAGTTAAATATATGAACGGAACACTCCAAAATATGATCATCAAATGAGTCTAATCTCTAACCGAACTCATAATGACACTTCAAAAAGGTCGGAGTGAGGAATACGAAAGAATTTCCCCAAAACTTTGGGAAATTACAAAATGGCCCAAAACGTCCGAAATATCCAATAGAAGAACAACCGGACCGAAGCTTACAACACGTCTAACAAAGTTAAACAAACTTACGGGATACACGAAGCGATAGTTTCGAACGAGATTCGCAAGAATCGAACTCAAGTGCAGAAAAATCGTTAAGAAACATGGAACTCAACAAAACGACGCTAAAACGAATTTCGATGACAAAAAGTGCAGAATTAATCATTCTCAGAATAACAAAACGGTCACAAGGGAGCTGTTAAAACATACTCCTGCCAAAAAAGAAATTTACCGAAAATCAAAATTGCGGATATTACATACTACCCTCCTTAAAAGAAATTTCGTCCCGAAACTTAAAATAAGTAGGGAAGATCACTATCACACCAAGAACATCTGAACGAGATACACAAGAACCGAATAACTCACACCCATCGGCGAAATGCTACAAGCAACGCAAAGAAACATACGGCGTGAAACCACACTCGACGACAACCATCACAATGTCACAAGCAGAGACATAATAAAACCAACAAGTGTCAAGTATCACCAAACATGTAGCACAATCAAGTTAGGTATCCGAACAATCACAAAACAAAAGATGCCTATTACAAGAAAACATGCACAGTCAAAAAATAGAAATTAAACACATAACGATCTGCGAGGGTAACCACAAAGAACTCCGACCATGCCGAAATTCTCGAAAACCACACTAGGCATCCACGTGTCCTTTCGGGTCAAAGATGCAAACTCAATCCCCAAACCACTCAGCTACCATCTCGCAATGCACGGCTCGGTGTCCCAATTGACCACAATCAAAACAGCTGACTAACGGTGAATGACAATTCTTCGCGATATGGCCTGCTCGACTACAGTTATAACACGTCTTCGTGCTATTCACATTACTCACTGCAGGGGTAATAATATCCCCATGTTCACGCGATCAAAGAACCTTCTTAGAATGACGACGCGAAGTCCCAGTCCCAGGGGGCCCACTCCCCTAACTTCTTGAGAAGTTCCCAACATTTTTCAATTTCTTCGACTTGGACATATGCTCAGTCGATGATATAGATAACTCATAGGCTAACGCCCTATTGTGACACTCTCTTAATGAAGTACAAGTGAAACCTGCCATGTACTGATGAATCTCCGGCTTCATTCTCCTAATAAAGTGACAGATCTTATCCTCCTCTGTCATCACCTGATCCTCACATAGCTGAGCTGTTTGCTATAATAAATAATAGCTTGAGACAGCGGTACATCTTGCAGTTTCGCCGAAAAGAATTCATTAATCCTCTGATTTTTGATCGGTTTCGGACAAAACTCATCTCTCATGAATCTCTAGAACTCTACCCACGTGACAACACGATCTCGAGGCTTAACAGCCTCCCACCAATTAGCGGAATCCTTGTCAAGATGATACTGAGCGACAGGCAACTTACGTTCTTCTGGACAATCAACTACCTCGAATATCTTTCCCAACTGGAAAAGCCAACCATCCCAGCCCAATGCATCTGCGGCACCAGCAAAATGAGGGGGATTCATACGAACCACTTCTCAAAGCCACTGATTTGCACCAATGTTCTGGGTCACATCTGTATTACGTTGAACTGCTTGGGTCAACTAGTCATCTGTGCAGCTAACTGCTGCAAAATAGTGGCAACACCGATACCAGCACCATCACCGACAGTATGATCCTGATCACACGTCTGGTCTCCACGACAACGACCCTTGCCCCTCGGCATACTGAATAAGTAACCACTCAGCCCAAGAGAAAATCGTAACACAATCACATACACCAATTACCATTCTAAGGCAACTCACATACACAAAATCACAGCAACGATGACATCCATTCGGCAATTTCAACGGCCCGAACGATAACCAGCACACAATTACAAAACATCATGAAACAATCATATATGTACACAATCATACAAACCCAAGCTCTAACAGCTCGCACATGTGCGATAACACGCAAATCACCACGAAGCGACAAACATTTAATACCAACATCACACCTCTCACAGAGGGCTAACACAATGAATGTGTGGCGAACGACTGAATGCTCCCACCACCAATTCAATCGCAACTCAGAGGGATAACACCCTAATGACAATGCTAGCATCATACACACATTCCCTGACCGCAAACAAGAAATGATAGGTTTTAAAAACGAAAACCATCTTTTAAAAAAAATTGAAAACACCAGTTGATCTTAAGTATCACATTTCGAAAAAGTAATACAAACATCGTTATCGAGACTTTTTTAAAAAACGTCTTACGTTTGATTAAAAATGAGGACATCTTTCTTTTAGTTAAAAACTTTCAGAAATATTTGACCTTCGGGTCTAAGCAATTGCGTTTCTAAATTATTGAAAATATCTCAAACTATTTTGGTCCTCAAGGTGGAAGGATTTTGAAACATACAATTGTACTAGTAGTCACCTTGAAAATACCACGAGAAAATAATCCATTTAAAAGTACGTCTCGAAATTTATTTTCTAAGATACTCAAACTTTCAAAAATCCATTAGGCCAGAATGCCAAAAAACTCACATGTTAGAAAGTATATGTTAAGCCTCTGCTCACACATATCGACATTCGCTTACACATCTCATAGTATATGCATTAAATTATTTCAAAATCAAGACATGTCTTTTCCCAGAAAACAAACAGTCACTAATCACAGTTGAAAATTTGCCTAGGCCCAGGGCTAAACCACTGATCCTATCTGAGGCCTCTAAAGACCCTCCCGGACTGGCCATAGTTAAAAATCACACACAGGTATCGTCTAGGACCGGGGCGAAACCACTGGTCCCATCCGAGGCCTCTATAGACCCTCCCGGACTAGCTATCTAAATAAACTCGTGAATCAAGAGCGAAATCACATATTCCTCCGAGGCCCCGTCGGACCCTCCTGGAGTGAGCAAATCACACACATATACATTACCATTCCATATTAAGTATAAGGGTATCACAAGAATACTTGCAATACGAGCAAATTATTTTGAAGATTGTTGTGCGGCGATTTATACGCCTCGACGGCGATCGGTATAAGGGCCAAGCGACCGAGTTTACGACCAAAGGAGCTATGGCAAATTTGTCAAATCGAAGGTAACAGGACACCTTCTAAGTATCTAGCGACCGACTCCCAAGGTGATCGCCTTTTGGCACCTAGCGATCGACTCTGGTGCCCGACCAAGGACGACCGTCCTGTGCCACGAACAAGGCCATCGTCCGTCAAAGTCTACGAAGACTGTATCACGAAGCAAGGACCCATGTGCAGATCCACGAAAGGCGCCGCAGAACATGGATCGTTGACTCCTGCCCATCAGCAGCTGTCAGTGACAAGGACGGCCTCACCTACCGACAGACCCGCCGAAAGGTCCTAAGTAGGGCCTCCCAAGACAGCGACATAGACGTGTGTTGGCCTCTCATTGGTTCGCACTTCTGGCAGCCAGCAACTTCTGCGGACTTTAAGGAGACCAACCCATGTGCTAAAAACGATCGCCCGCTTATTATAATACAGCAGAGGCGATCGCCTAGAGACTCCCAGTCCTATAAATAGAGTACCTCCAGCAACTGGAGAGAGGTTCCGGAAAACGTTCACAAAAGGTTCAGAAAAATTCAGAAGAACTCTCTCTTCTCGACTTTCTCTCTTGAATCTATTTTAGGATTTCTCTCTCATCACCTCTTAACCAAAACACGGTCGGCAGAGGCAAGAACTCCCTACAGTTCAGATTCGAAGAGATTCACAAGCTCATAAGCTCAGATACTCTGCTAATTTACACAGTGAGAGACCGTCGATTTCTCACAGTCGGTACAGCACTCCATCATTGTTACAAGAACTCACAGTGCATCATCTCTGGTTCTTCCGGCAATCTTCAATGCTCAAGAGCTAAGATAACTAGGGTCTTTACACTCATTGTAATCGTACTCTAACATTAATATTTTTACTCCCAAGTATTTGTATTAATAATATCTCGCGAGAGCATTCAAGCCCGGAACTAACAACCCCGGAAAATCTTGTGTTATTTACTTTCCCCACGGACGTGCTCTCGCATTTGTTTGTTACTCGACCATTCGAGCAATATCGTCTCCGGATAATATTTTGGGTAACAACAAAGATCATTAGCAGCGGACAAAATCAACAGTCAAAAATACATTAGCAGCGACACCACTCCTCATATAAACAAAATATGAGAGTCAAATAAACACATATCACGAAATCCAAATATACATAAGGATTCCATCACTTAACAAATAATCATACAAGTGGCTCGTGTCACACGAGGCACAACACAAAGAAGGGAGACTTACATCCACAAGTCGCATGAAGATGATTATCGCCCCACGATACTAATCACGACCAACAAAATCAGACGATGCATCGCGACAAGACTCAATCATGCACAAACTGATTAAAAACAACCTAACAATACACACTCGACTCCACAACATAGGTTTCCGCAACCTATTCTCCGATACCATTTATGTAACACCCCCAATTCACTCAGGGATATTACATGCCGTAGACCCTTTCCTCAAGGATCTACAAGATGGTAACTAAAATCAAACATCAAAATATCGCCTTCAAGGCTAAATGACGATCCAGTAGACCTATTAGGTCTTTCAATTAATACATAAAACTCAATCTCCATACATATCCACGCAGGAGTCAAAATACAACACGCTACCGTACAACGGGGAAAATACTACAGCGGAAATAACTACAACTAAAGCAATACAACATCGAATAGGTCCTCATGTGATTAGTATAGATCATCATTCATCATACTTCGTGCCAACCCTGTCTTATGCTCCCCAAAACCTGAATGAACCTGGACGTAAAACAGGCATCCACCTCCCGATCGGGGGTTAGCAAAATTCCACTATTTTGCTAGTGTAAGTACAAAGTGCAAATACGAGTCATACAAATCATATTCCAAGAATAATACTAATAATAAGTAATCCTCAAGATTCAAATATAACAAAAAAGAAATACTTCCCGAGGCGGAGAGTTTGAGTAAAACTTTCCAAATTCGAAAGATCACAAATCAAGAGAACAATTTATAAAATATTTTTAAAATGCCCTCGGGAGTTTTAGTGGAAAACCATTTAGGATTTATAGAATCCTTCTCTTTTTGAAAACCAAAAGGGGTCACGTCCCAAAGATTTGCTTTCTCAAATAAAAACCAACAATAATTCACGGGGTCCACAACCCACGCCACGTGTTCTCGACGGATATAAAATCAACAAAACATAACCACCCAAGATACGAAATCTTGGTAAGACGTCCAGGGTACTCAACCCTAGCAAGACACATCCACAATCATATCCATGATACCGTGATCGCTTGCCACGTATCACCGTAAGTCTTCTTAGGCTCTCACGGTTAAACCGATCACTCGCCGTGTCCTGACCACCATGATCACATGCCATGTGTCACCGTAGACCTCGTCCGAACATCACAGTTGGAATATGACCACACATTCACAAATCACACAATACTACGGTACACATCACAATATAAAGCAACAAAACACACCTGTAATTATATCCCTGATACCGTGATCGCTTGCCACGTATCACTGTAAGTCTTTTTAGGATCTCACGGTTGGATCGATCACTTGCCGTGTCCTAACCACCATGATCACACGCCACGTGTCATCGTAGACCTCATTCGAACATCATGGTTGGACTATGACCACACATTCACAAATCACACAACACAATACACCAAGAATATCGCAATAATCCACCCAAAGGCAACAAACACATGCACGACACAATTGTCGAATCACAATGCAACGAAATGATATAATATATGTATATATGTATATTATCAAATCGCAACACCAACATCAAACATATCCATAAGATTCACTTAATCATTCACAAAACACAACATTCACAAAATACACACACGTTTTGAAAGAGAGCCTTTAACGAGGCTAAACCGAATCCTTTGAAAGTTCCTTTCAAACAACCAAACAAACACACTTAGACGATCACCGATCATCATATCCAGAAAACAAGAAATGTATGAACAAGGTACTTGCCTCGAATAGTCACAAACGCAGAGAATCAACCGAAGTAAGGCGACACGAACCAACTATGAATCCGCCGACTCCGCTGAACACCAATCCACGACAATAAACTACAAACGACAATAACAACAATGAAAATGAATTCCATATCACGACCTAAATCTGCTGAATTCAAGGAACAAACGACGAAAGTTAAAGGGTTTCTCCCAAAACGGCCAAGAACACGAATCGACCCGACAAAAAAATATGAAAATGAAATTCCAATCCGTGAGTTATGATCAACATGACTATATAACAACAAAGGAATCAATAATTTCGGATTAGAATCACGAAATCGAGACAAACCCCCAAATATCACAAATCTAGGATTTTAGAAAATACCTTGATTCACAAAAGGAAAAGATTGGTAGGTGATTAGATGATGATAACAAGCATCGGAATCTATGCTTTGATGACCCAAGATACTTCAAGGGATCGCCTCTGGAAACTCTTGCCGAAAAGCCATCCGAAGAGAACAAGAAAAGAAAATCCCAAAATGAAGACTGCTGCTCTAATTTTTATAACTGGAGCAGAATAGCGTGCGCTATCAATACTGTTAACGTGCACTAACGGGGGTCAGTGCCAGCTAGTGACTCCTGAATTCGTCATGATAGCGTGCGCTAAATGTAAACTTAGCGTGCGCTAAAATACTCGAAAATGACAGCAACAGTACTCTCAGAGATGGGTACGGCGACGGACTTCTCCGACCGAAACTTCAAGTTCAATATATGAACGGAACACTCCAAAATATGATCATCAAACGAGTCTAATCTCTAACAGAATTCATAACGACACTCCAAAAAGGTCGGAGTGAGGAAAGGAAAGAAGTTCCCCAAAATTTTGGAAAATTACGAAACGGCACAAAACGTCCGAAAAATCCAATAGAATATCAAACAACCGAACCGAAGCCCACAACTCGTATAAAAAAGTTAAAAAAAACTTACGAGATACACAAAGCGACTGTTTCAAATGAGATTCGCATGAATCAAACTCAAGTGCGGAAAAGTCGTTAAGAAGCACGGAACTCAACAAAACGACACCCAACGAACTCGGATGACAAAAAGTACAGAGTTAATCATTCTTAGAATAGAGAAACGGTCACAAGCGAGCCATTAAAATGGACTCCTGTAAAGAAAAGAAATTTGCCGAAAATTAAAATTGCGGATATACAAATAGGGCTTGAGTTCTTAATGAAAATTTATTCAAAGAGAAATACCTTCTCTATATTCTCTATATTCTCTTTGTATTCTCTTTAGTTTCTTGCAATTTTCTAACATATTTCTAATTTTCAGTGCTTTCTATTCTTCTTCACTTTGATTTATTTTTCTAATTTTTGCTTTTTATTGTTTTTATTTTTTCCACATGTAATTTTTATTTTTTTATCTGGTTTTTTATGATCTTTAATTTTTTTTCTCTTGATCTTTTTTCTTTCTTTTGTGTATTTGATTGGCATATTCTTTTCTCAATTTTCAGATTTAATTTTTAATTTTCATATTGATGTACTAAAATAATGCACATATTGTGGTAAATTAAGTTTAGTGATGGAAATAAAGGTAGTGTATAAGTAAAAGATATGTACATTTATCATCAAAATGATGAATTCAATGTGTAAAATAATATACAAGGACCATTGATGAAAAATAAGTACAGTGTATAAGTGAAATTTAGTGATGTTATCACTAGTAGAATAAACATCAAAGACTTCGATACGTCTCACTTCGGTAATCTATATTAGCAAAGTAAAAACAAACAACAACTTCGCTTTTCAATTTACTGAAGTCAAAAATCCACATAGACTTCAGTAAATGGTACCAAACAAAAAAGTAGGAGCTAGTTAGAAATTTAAAGTTACAAAGACTTCGCTAATTTGATAATTACTGAAGTAAAAAGCGCAATGAATTTTTTTGATTAAAAATATATCCCCATTGGTGAAGTAACGTATATCTTAACCGGGATTTTACCCAAACCCTACTAGAACCGCCCCCTCAATCTCTCCCCAGCTCTCGTTTCTCTCTTCTTTCTTCTCTGTGGAGAAAGAAAGATGGAGACCGGTCTCCCATGAACTCCTCCTCTAATCACCTAAATCATATGTAGTTCTCTGAAATCACGAGAAGAAAAGGAAAGAGATTTCACTCCTTTCCTCTTCGATTCCAAATGCGGCGAGAAAATGCAAGGCGGTTTGCGGCGAGGCACCCATCTCAATCGGATCGTCAGGCATCTTGATAAGCTCCTGGCACTCTCGAACTAGATCTACAAGGTAAGCTAGGGTTTCCACATCTCTTTGGATCATCTTTAAGCTCATCAATGAATCGACCTTCACCTCTAAATTCGAATTCTTCTTTCCCACACGGATGCGGGTTGTTTTTAGAGTATAAGCTCGATTTGGTTGATGGGTGCTACGGAGTTTCTTTGGATCAACCCCCATAACAGTCTCCATTGGAGTCATGTGCAACTCGTTCGATTCCACTGTTGACCGGTTTAAATCTTACATTGTTCACTTGTTCTTTCTTTTCCTTTTCAATCTTGCCGTTATGTGATGCTTTAATGATCTTTGCAGTATTATCTATATTGGATATCTTGATATCGTGGTAAGGTAGCATGAAAGACGTTGCACTAGACTCTGGATTGTTCAATTACGACTCTTAAGATTTATGTGGCGGTTCGAATTTGGACTTAAATATCAAGTTATTGTTAGTACAATGATGAATATCAATTGAAGATATACCACCGAAAGATGAATTTGAGATTAATTAGTATGGAGTTATATCATAGTCAACAAGTGGATTTTCTTTCTTTGAGATGTTATTCATATAATAACAATTGGATTTGTTGGTGCTCCGAGTTTGAGGTCTAGAGGCACCTTAATTTTTGGATTGTTTATTCTTCTCCTTGTCCTTCCTTGTCTTGAATAGTGGAGCTTTATATGGTCTGTCATGTTTGCAAAGGTATCCGTATACTTCTATTACAAGCGTTACGACACATAATTCGAGTTGGACTTGAAGTATCCATACATCAAGATGTATAGATTTGAGGATAATGGCTCATCTTTTCATAGTGACAAATGAAGACACATTCGGTTTTACACTTCCATATGATTAGTTTCTGCAGTAGTCATTCTTGTATGTGTTCAAAGAATTTACATTTACAAACTTCCTTCTGCTTTGAACCGCATTATAGTTTGTTGAATAATGGTCCACCGAGGGTAACTTATAATTAAAGTCTCTTATGTATTTCTTGAATTTATTTGATTTTCTTTTGGTACATCCTGTTGAGGGAGCTTTGGGAAAGAGTGGTGTTTTAATCTGTTGCTCCATTGTGTGGGTTCATGTATTTTTCTTACCCCATCTTTTCAATTTTAAATGATGTTTTCTTTCATAATGTATTGACTTTAAATTGCCTTGCGATTTTTTGGGTACTAGTTATGAGAATATCGAAATGGCATTACATTACGGTGCAATGTTGCGGGAATGCATACGCCACCAAAGTGTTGCAAAGTGAGTGGTTGGTTTAGTTTGATATTGAATTACTACATGTCACATGTCAAAATTTCATTTATAGCTCTATACTCTGCTTCGGTCTACAGATATGTATTGGAATCGAGCATATGAAGAAATTTTTGATTATATACAACTCCCAAATTTCGACATAGCTTCCGATCTTTCTTTGCAACTTTCAAGGTTGAGTATTATGTCCGGCTTAGCTTTTCAATCGGCTGATCTTCAATATGTTGCATTATTTGTGCTTATAGTAGGAGAGTCTTTGGTTGATTGGCTATCTGGTATTTATATATATGGTATATAGCCCTGAATAACCGTCTTTCCATTAAATTCAGAGCAAAGGAGGCAAAGATCTCTTTGCTAAGAGATATTCATATAGAGATATTAGTTACCCAACACTTTTTTCTTGTAAAAATGAAGCTAATTTCTGGTATACAGTGGTACCTAGTTATTCTAGTCGTATCATCTAAAGAATGAGCATTAGGCACTGGATTGTCGGAGATTATTTATTTCCTGGTGCTCATTTGTTTATTTTCTTTGTTTATGAAAAGGCTCCTTATTGTGAAACTTTAAGCATGTAATTTTTCTTTTGCGTACTTCTAATATGGTTGACTGAACGTAGATTAAGATTTGGAGATAGCGATATCAAGCTCTATAATTATTTCCTATATGCCAGTTGCATTATAGTGCGTCCAGGCAATGGACCGTTGCTAGTCCCGTGAAAATGATGATGCCATACACTTCCAATATATTAGTTTCTCTTTTTTTACCAATTCTTTATCAGGCTCTGAGCTTGCCTATGAAAACATGACAGCATGAGACTAAACAAGATTCAAGCTACAAATGACAGCCAAACTTCCAAGAAGTGTAGGTTTTGCTTTTCCTGTCCCTACAATAACTAGATATTGATGTTTAAGTTTTCTCTGCGTTATGTGTTCCTTTCACTTTATGGCAGCTGTCAACCAAAATATTAAGGCTAAATCTGATGAGCGAAGGACCAAATTTGAAGGTCGTAGCGCAGCAGCTGCTATTGGAAGGTATGCTCTAGAATTTTGAAGTGCCTAATGTTGCTTGACTTATTTACCTGATTTCAGACTTGAGATTGTTCTCCTGTATATTTCATTTGATGATTTTTTTTTCTTTTTCTCTTGGTTCCAGAAAACCCGTCATAATTCCTCTCCACCTGACAAGGTTAGAGGGTTAACATTTTCTTTTTCTATTGATCTATTAATGTGTAAATGAATGATTTGTACATTAACGTGCCTGTTTTGTTTATAGAAGGAAATCTTTACCAGCACCAAAGCAGGTCAGTGAGGTGGAAACAAGTGGCACTAAAAAGGTTTTGATGATTCCACAACTAATTTTATAATCATGAACTTCTGTTAATGTGTTGCGAGTATGACCACATGCTACTCGGGACAATTAAGAACTAAGATAATTTTAGGTGCAAATATGGATTCCCTGGTGAGCTCTTCTGTTAGGGCATAATTCTCAACATTTTACTTCCGTCTAAAATAAATACTGAAGGTGATGCTAATTAGTGCTACTAAATTTTCTTGCTCTCCGTGAAGCCCGGCGTCATTTCAGTGAAGCCCAGTGTCTGGAAAAGTACTGTACCAAAACCAAGCACTTTGAGCAGCCGTTCTTGGGGAAGTAGAGTTACTGATGACTTTGTAGTAATGTAAGTCATATAAGATGTCAGACTACTTTAGACATTTTGGTGGGACGTCTTCTATTTATTAGGAAAACATATTGCTTATTTCTGTTTGTATCTTCTCATCAACAATGCCTGGTATACACACTTACTCCTTGATGTTTATGGAAAGATAAGACATAAATCCAGAGATAATAGGATGCGGTTAGAATCTGATAGAATGATTAATATATAAGTTTCACTGTGTCCGTGCTTCCTGAATGTAGAACACGCTCAATCATGGAGTTGATGGAAATTGGGGATATTCTAGTGATTTAGTGACCCTCATTATTGGAGATAACATTAGTATATCTCGCAGATTGCTCATTACTTTCTCTTATGGTGATATGATATTGGATAATTTTGCGCATTTATATCTTGGCCTGTAATTCCGCTATTTTAGTCGAGTATGTGTTCACCTAATTGAGAGTATTCTTGGGGCCAGTTTGTCTATTGATCAATAAATTCTTGGAACCCCTTCAAATTTTGGAAATTATTTCTTGATTTTCCATACGCAACCGAAAGTGATAGAACCAAGGAATGGGGTTTGAAGATTGTCAATTTTCAAGAAAATTTCCCGATTTTGTTTAAATGTGTCGGGGTTTTTATTGGCATGTGTTGTTCCGACACTTATGTTCTCTTTTTAGTTTTGTTACATCTCATTGAGTTCGTTGTTCTTCACAATTTGATTGTTTTTGGTAAACTAACATAAGATATGCTGCCAGATTTTAAAGAACGGGGTTGAGGTTATGCTCCAAAGGAATGCTTTAAGCGTGTTAGAACCTCCTACTGGAAACGAAGAAGATATCGATTTTGATTTTGATGATTCCACTAGTTGCTCTGATATTGGTGAAAAGGACCATCATCAATTTTGTAAGTTGTGTAGCACTGTGTTTTACTTAAAATATCACCACCAGACTCGATAACGTTTTTATGGATCCGTCTTCCGTCTTCTGTTTTTATGGATCCGACTAAATGTTGCAATGTTATATATGTGTTTTATATGATATCAGATATTTGTTGATGTTTTGTTCTAATATTAACAAATTTTTTGATAATTGGCAGAATGTGTTTGAATTAGCGCCACAAACTAAGAAGACAGTGTTGACTTCCGCGAAATATGGTGAATGTTTGGTTGATGTGCAGTCCATTATCTAGACCTGCATGTGTCTCGTAGACATTGTGGAAGTTTATTTGATGTTGGCATATTATAGTTATTCCCAATGCAAACTTGTGAATCACGCGAATCTGAATATTTGGCATTTTTGTACGACAATCCTCCGTTTATATATGAAAGTGTTGTTTATTACTATTATCAATGCTTATGATCTTATGTTATTGAATTGGGATCTTGTGATTTGAGTTTGTTGGATTTTTAATGAGGTTGATTGATGTATTTGAGCTTGTGTTGTTGCAATCTTGTGAATTGAGGTTTTTTATTGGATGGATCATGTTTTTGTACAACAGGGATTCTATATTTACAAATTGAAAAGAAATATGCAATGTGGTTATTTACTTCGGATAAAAAACAAAGTCAGAGATATATAATTAGCGACACAAAATAGAATAAGCGAAGTAAAAAGGAGTGTAATGCTTCGGCTAAACAAATAAAAGTGAAGTAAATGTGGTATCTTTAACTTCGTTGCCTATTAACAAGCGAAGTCGATAACATTATTTCACTTCATCTGTATATATTTTACTGAAGCGAATACGAAATATACACTTCAGCGATTATAAGATAAGTGAAGTGCAAGGACCTTTTTTACTTCGCAAACCCCCATATTCGGGTTCTAAAAACCGAGATAGACTTCGGTTATTACAATATTAGACTTCGCCTAATAAGCGAAGTCTAAAGTATACCTTTTACTACACGAACATAGACTTCGGTAATTATAACATTTTTACTTCAGATATTATCCGAAGTCTTTGACGTTTATTCTTATAGTGTATTCATCATGAGAATGATGATGTATCTACTGTAGTAAGATGATATACCTAATGTAGTAAGATAATATACATATACTATATTGTAAGACGATGTACCTGTGTAAAAAAATAATGTACGTCTGTCCTACAAATAATGTACCTATGATATATAATATGATGATGTACATAATGTAGAAAATGATGTGAATTAAATTGATTCACATTTATGTATACCATTTACAGTGAAATATATGTATAGTTAAAGTGATATACATAATGTATGTAAATGGTATATATATTTATGATTAAAGTGATCTAGGTGGTGTTTACACTATGAAATAATGTATATATACACTAGTTAGATGCAAGGTGTAAAAAAATATTAAAACCAAATGTTTATGGTAAAATTCGATCTACTACCTATGGAGTTGGTAAATAGTACTCCCTTCGTCCCATAATTTGCACATTCACTATTTATTTAGTCAAAATTAGTTAATTTTGATCATTAAATCCCACTAATATATAGATAAGAATATTATTATATATGATTTTGTTAGGTCATCATAACAAATATTTTCAAAATATTGATTTTTCTTAATACTAGTTATATGTAATTAAATATTCGAATGGTCAAATATATTTCTTGAAGATCACACAGAATACAAATGTGCAAGTTATCATGGGACGAATGGAGTATTATATTTAGGTTTAAAATGCACTATCTTGTACTAATATGCTTGTGAAGTGATTGATCTCAGATTACCACCATATAACGACTAGGCAATTACTCCTGGGTTTGGTTGTTAACTAGTTCAAGATCCGTTGAATTTCAACAGGATATATATTTTTCGATTACTTGAAAGTAAACATATAGATAAATTTATGTTTGAAAAATTAAAAGTCAAACATAGGAAATTAACTGACCACTTCGAGTGCACAAGGACGGGGTAAAACACTTTCGATGGGATATAGATTGTAATATCCGTACTATTTATTTTTGGTAATTTCTGTTTTTAGTGTATGTTCGTTTCGGATGACTCGCTTGTCACTGTTTTGGGATTCTGAATCTATTTTGTTCTTTGAGTTTTTCCATTTGGACGAGTTTCGGTGATGTTTTTGCGTATTTTCGTCTCGAACTATGTTTTATCGCATGTACGCTCGATTCTCGTAAAACTCGTTCGAATTCACTATTTCTCTGTTTCCACATGTTCGTTTGGTTGAGTTGCGCATATTTTCGGATTGTTAATCCGACGTTGTATCGTGAATTACGGACGTTTGGGCCGTTTTGTAAATTCCAATAAGTTTAGGGAAATTGTTCCTTGTTCGATTTTGGTTGTGTACCTCGGACCGTTTCGGGTTATTGGATATTGTTTTTCGTTGCATGTAATTTCTTCGGACTGTTGGGTTGGCATATCGTGTTTTGGTTTATCGTCTTTTTCGGTTATGGTAGCGTCGTCTTATGTCAAGAGGCTGTCTGGCCTGACCTGTGCAAAACGGCGCAAGACCCGCGGCATTCTGCGCCGTGTCTGTGCGCAGTGGTGCTCGCTGCCTTGCGAAACGGCGCAAGACCCGCGGCATTTGGCGCCGTGTCTGTGCGCCGTGTCGCACAGGGGTCGCCCGCTGACCCGCAATACGGCGCTGAACACAGCGCTATTTGGGTTGTTTGTTGCGCCGTGTTCTGTCCAGTATAAATAGGACAGACACGAGTTTTAACCCCATTTTTCTCTTTTCCTCTCGGCTCTCCACTCCTTCTCGGTGAATTTGGGCTATTCCAGTCGGATATTTCATTCTATCAGGGCATATAACTCGGAATTGGAGTTCATAGCACGAAGTAATCATCTTCCTTCCACCATTCCATCGTTGAATTGAGGTATTTTGACATTATACCTAATTTTAGGGTTCTTAGCTATTATTTGTTTCTCCTTTCGTTTTTGCTTCGATTGATGATGAATTATAGTTGGGTAATCGTGGTTTTATGTTTTCCTAGAACTTTAGCGGATCAATTCCAAGTTTTTCCCTTCGTTGATCGAATTTGAACCTTATGCCTTCATAGTGTTCGACGTATTGTCCATTAGGGTAAAACGCCGATTAATTCGTGATTTCTCAGTGGAATTGTGGTTGATTGAGTCTCTATTGTTGTTAGGATCGGATTTGTGAATATTGTTCGGACTGAAACCTTTTCCTCCACCGTTTTCTTCGTATCGTGTTATCCAAGGCAAGTACATGTATTACATTCCGTTATGTGTGTATGGTTTTGATGCGAATGAAGTAAATGGTATTATTGAATGAATGTGATTGTTGCTCTTCCACCCGGGGATGGCATGTGGCCTCTGGGGGCCGATACTAATGGGTACGGCCACGGAAGTGGACTTGGGTGCGTGTGTTGATGTTCTTCCACCTGGGGACGGTTCGACGGGACCTCTGGGGGCCGATACTAATGGGTACGGACGCGGAAGTGGTTTCTCACCTGGGGACGGTTCGACGGGACCTCTGGGGACCGATACTAATGGGTACGGTCGCGAGTTACCAAGCGTGTATGGTTTTGGTGCGGAAACTTGAGGATATACTGTTTTTAAATGTAAATGTGATATTCCGGAATATTGATTGCAAATGTTTTCCCTAAATGGTTTGTTTGCATTGAATCTCGTATGTATATAATATTGTGTAATCGTGTACGTGCACTAGCTATTCAAATGCTAACCCCTTAAATGGGGAAATGCGTCTTATGCATTTCAGATACTGGTCGAGCTGAGGAGCTGGCACGGGATGCGCACGCAAAGGATGGGCTGGCATGATGATGTGGCTCGAGTCTGTATTTTTATGCTTTGTCATTGCATTTGTTGAGTACTAGAGTTAGACTGATTACTTTTAAACTTGGTTTAAGTCCCCTGCGTGGGAAATGAATTGGTATTTAACTTATGCTTCATGTACTTCGTTAAAATGTTTTAGCCGAGGCCACGGCCTTATTTACTTTTTGAGTGTATCTTTTGGGATTTCATTGTGGTTTATGTGTCATGAGTTAGCCTGGTAGACCTCACGAGGGTTCTATGGCGTGTAATGTCCCATTTGTGAATTGGGGTGTTACATTTATGGTATCGGAGCCTTAGGTTTTGAATACCTAGGCTGTCGGTAAATTTTGGGTCTATTAGTTGTGTTGTTAGAGTCAGTCGTTGAGCCTAATATCATCATGATACCGTCTTTTCGTGCGACCCGTGGCTGTAAGTCTCCTCGAACTCTTATACTTCTAGAATTCGTTTTCCTGCGTTGTTCGGAATTGAGAATTGTGATACCAACCTTGTAGATTGTGAATCTTTTTGATCTTGTTCTTTTCATATTTTCTTCAGTATGTTGAGAGGTCGTGGTAGACCAGCTAGGGGACGCGGCCGAGGCTGTGGTTGGGGTGTTAATAATGAAGAGGGCTCACTTTCTCAGTCCTCTGCGTCACAAATTAAAACTTTCAGACTCTTCTTGTTAGTTACTCTCAAGACTACCACATACAGCTTACCATAACTAACTACAGGTTTTGGAAGTAAAGTCCAACATGCGAAAGAAATTGCCCCTAGCTCTTATTTATATCCATTGCAAAGCAAATAGACAGGGAGAACGGCCTATGTTGGACCTTGATAGGGAATTTGGTGAAATCTGAAGGTCTCAATATCATTCAAGGAAGACATTTCTTCCAGAGACCATTGCAACTTCAATGACGTGCTTATAAAGCTTTGTGACTATCATCCTCGTACCATTACACAACTCAGTAGACTGGTCTATATTCTTAAGATCACGTGGTTTGGCAACCCGGAACACCTGATCATATTAAGAAACTCAACAGAAATTATATCTACATGACCATCCATGTATCCATCCTCTTTTCTGATGCTCTGCAATCTTATATACTCCACCGTATCACCAGGCAATAGGGACAATATATAGTCATTGATTTTCTCAACCATCTCATTGATTGGAACAAGTATAGCCCTATCTTGAAAGAATAGCGGATCATGCATATTATGGAATATGAATGGGTAAGTGCTCTCAAAGATGGTTGAAAGAGGATTTATTGTATCACGTATTAGAATATCATCAGGTAATTCAACAACTGCTTCTCCATCATTGTTTACACCAACAGTCCCATCCTCAATATCAAATATCCACTTGGCGAACTCCCTGGACTCCATAACATCATAAGTAGATGCGTCAACCTGTACTGAAATAAATACGATAACATAACAAAGAATTTGAATCACATTTAAGAACAATCATAATAAAGTGCAGTAATAATAAAAAATTCAGGAGTACACGAGAAGACCTTCAAGTGAATGTTTTTCGTCAACTTATGGACCTCACATGTATCCCAAAGTTAGGATGAACTGATAGCAGCATGCATAATATCCTGTCTGCTTTCTTTGGGAAGAAAAGGCAATATCTGTCTGAAATCACCACCTAACACGACCACCAACCCTCCGAATGGCTTATCAGAGGGCTCTCCGCCAAGCTGTCTTATAATGTCATTCAAGTCTTTATCAAGTGCTTCTAAGCAGCATCTATGAGTCATTAGTGCTTCATCCCAAATTATGAGCTTTGTCTTCTTTAAGAGTTCGGCCAAGTCAGTCCCAGGCTTGACCTTGTTGCAAGTTGTTTGTAATATCCGCAATTTTTGATTTTTGGTAAATTTATTTTTTTGGAAGGAGTCCGTTTTAACGGATCGCCTATGACCGTTTCGTCATTCTGAGAATGATTAATTCTACAATTTTTGTCATCCGAGTTCGTTTCGGTATCGTTTTGTTGAGTTCCGTGTTCTTAAGCGACTTTTCCCCACTTAAGTTCGATTCTTGCGAATATCGTTCGAAACTATTATTTCGTGTTTCCGTAAGTCCGTTAACGTTGTTAGATGTGTTATGAACTTTTATTAGTGTTTTGATCAAGTATCGTGTTGGATCATTCCGTAATATTCCAAAGTTTTGGGTTTCCATTACGTTCATTCTCTTTTCGGATCATTTGATGTTACCATCGTGTTGGGACCGACTTTGTTTGATGTGAAGTCACCCTACGAGAGTTCATGATAGTCCTTTCAAGCCTTTAAATGGTTGGGATTATGCGTCGATCGATTATATCATGTTTCGGGGTCGTTTTTCATTAATTTCGGGCTCAAACAGTGTGTGCCGCGGCACAGGAGACTGTGAGCCGTGGCACAGCCTTAGCATGGATGATGGCCAGGCCGGCTGTACTACGTGCCGCGGAACGCTACAGTCTGGGCCGCAGACCTAGTCAAATCCTGCTCTCCATTTTTAGTCACGGGCCGCGGCACACTCAACCAGGGCCACGGCACGCGGGTCAGTATGCACTATTTCAGTAGGGTTTCTGGGAGAGGATTTCATTTCCTCTCCTCTCTTCTTCTTCCTCTCGCGTTGGGCGATTTAGATGCGACTTTTGGGCGATTTGTCTCAGAGATATCCTCCTCCTAAAGTTCTTGGCGTGGATTAACAACATCAATTCGTGTTCTTCGTCATTGATCCGAGGTATTTTTTTATTCTCTAGAGTTGACCTTTTTGGGAGTTTTGTTCTTGATTTCATTTTCCATCCGATTTGATGAATCGATTGGTGTTAGATATTGTTATTAAACTTGTTTTATGGATTGTATATCTATATCTTTGGTTCGTTTCAACCCGAAGGGTGATTTCGGTGTTCTTGAGGTGTAGTGAACATTTGATGTTCGATCAAATATTCGAATGAGTTTTCCTTCGATAATTTATTGTGATCTCTATTGTTTTTGGTCTTGATCTTTGTCGTAATCATGTTTTTGTTGTTCCTTCCGGAGGATTATAGGTACTCGAGGATTCCGAGTTGAATCTCATTTGGTGATTGATAATTCGTGTGGTCTTATTCTCGTAGTATTCGCGGTGCTATCGCGTTCTTATTAGTGTTCAGGAGTTCGGGGCTATTCGACTGCATCCCATCCGTTGTCTCGTTTCGATCGTAGTTTCGAGGCAAGTATTTTCTTATACGTTTTGTGTCCTGCAAATAGAATTTATATATTGAATTTACGATGGTTATTTTACCCTCGCGAATATGATTCATGTGAATTAATTATAATTTAAGTTATTTTGAACGTTGGGGGCTTTAATGATATCCTCGCTTGTCTAATGTTGTGGAATCGTGTATTCCGTGTTAATCGTGTTGTTGTGTTGTCATTAATTGTCCATGATGGAGGCGTTGTGTTGAGTATGAGAATTATGTCGGGAAAGTGGCCATTTCAAGCAAGTATTCCTAATGAACTTACATTCTTAGCATATTACTATTGCATGAGTGATGGGTGTGTGTATGCTCACTACGGGTTAGATCCGACGGGTTCTCGGTAGGGGTCCACATAGGCGTGGGTCCGTGATCTTGCTTTTAATAACTACGGGTTAGATCCGACGGGGTGTCGGTAGGGGTCCACAGAGGCGTGGGTCCGCGGTTAATTGTGGTGTATTTTTACAAATGTGTTTCGAGATTGGTGTTTCTGGAAATGAGTGTTTTGAATGATGGTTTCATGATTCTTGCATGCACTGACTAGATGTATAAGAGGTAAGTTGTTCATTGGCCTACTCGGCTAGGATGGCACTTGAGTATTTGTCGTTTGTGTTTAGTCCTTTAGTTGTGGGTTTTGATGTTAGAAAACGGACCTTGCTATCGTACTCGTGTACTGTGATTTGATGAGATTTGAGTTGAGATCACAACAGTTTGGTAAAGGTCGTTTTACGTGATTTTGGGCCGAGACCCATTCGTCTTGAAATGGCTATTTTTCAATTTAGGACTTGAGGTCCAACAAGGTTTCTACTTTAAAAATCCCCGAGATGAGGAGTTTATTTTCAAACACTCCATTGATTGCTTTCAAATTAATAAAACTTCTCGGGAAGTCTTTTGTAGTTAATTGTTGTACCCGATTCGTGATTTCCGTTTGTTTGTTATATTTCGTATGGTTATGTACTTGCACTAGCAAAATAGTGGTATTTTGCTAACCCCCGAGTAATCGGGGGGTGGATGTCTATATTATATTCAGGTTTTGGGGAGCATAACACAGGGTCGGCATGAAGGATGATGAAAGATGAACGATACTATTCACATGAGGACCCGTACATTGTTGTATTGGTTCAGTCGTATTTTATTTCTGCTGCAGTATTCTTTCCCCGTTGTACGAGAGTGTGTTGTATTTGACCCCTGTGTGGGCATGTGTTGAGATTGAGTTGTATGTATTAATTGAAAGACCAAATCGGTCTACTGAGTCTTTTAGCCTTAAAGGCATTGTTGAGATGTATGATTTTGTTACAAGCCTGGTAGATCCTTGAGGAAAGGTTCTACGGCGTGTAATATCCCTGAGCAAATTGGGGGTGTTACATTGTTATCTCATCAACCAACAACAGAATACCGAATCTCGAGTGTGTAGTTCGACCTCTAGGTAGGGGCAACGAAGCAATACCACTGGAAGAACTATATCCTCCCTGTATCGCAGCGCCGAGCAGTGTCCTCCAAAAAAAGTTTTTTCCGTGCCCCCTGAGCCGTATAAGAAGAACACTCCACCGGTGCCTCTATCAACCGCATCTATAATTTTTTTATAAACCAAAGACTAATCCCCATTCAAAATGAGCACAATCTTGAGTGCTCTGCAAGTAACTCATCTCTACCATAAGAAATTTTGTCTAATATAAGTTTGTTCCGATCGTCCGAGATGATAGAGTCATTCGGTAAAGGCATAGGTAGAAAAAAACGGAGCCTGCTATAATTAAGTGAGAGGAATTTTTCAATTTAAACAAATGCATCGTTCTGCACTTGTTCATCAGTGAGCACCAAATCTGTATGTGATGAAATGAAGAAAAGTAAGTGAGATAAATGCAACTGCATATATTATGAAAGAGCTTAATATTAAGGATGAAGTAAAAATAATTGCAAACAGATAATATTATCGTATATTGATAAAGTGATTGTTATGAAGTTTAGGCATAAAAAAATATTACCCCAATTATATAAATTCTGGCGCCAGTGGTAAAGGACGTCATCTGATAAAAGCCGCCAAGTCTTATCCATACAACTTCAGATCTCGAGTATTATTAGATAGTAGCAACATTGAAAAGAGGTGACGCAGGTAGGGTCTGGATCCCTGCGAACTTGCTTCAATAATACCATCGATATACTCTTTATCATCATCTAACAAACTCAAAGCATAGAGCTGACTCAAAACTCTCATAAACAACCTCATCCATCGTTCACAAATCAGCATAGCATGTTGGGTCTTTAATGTGATTCAGCATTATTCATAGGTAATAGAGCTCAGTGGAACCAACATGGACATGATAAAGTCATCATATTGTGAAGCGCTGTTTTCTCAGAGTCTATTTTCATTGTGCATCATTCCATACAAACTTTTGGGGAACTCCCAATATTTCAACTTTTTAGCTTCCCCACTCACCTTGTTCATTTCCACCCATGTTAAAAACTTTGACTCGCTGGACGAAGGCTTATTAAAGACATCCGAAGTATTATCGTCATCTCTGAAAAAACAACTCTATTCACCCTCTAAATGGAATGGTAATGCTCCATAACAACACTTCGACAATGAATGTCAAACATAATATTCGCCAAACCACTTCACATGCAGAGATATATCACAGTCGATGTATTGCTTGATCTCATTATCCCTTCCAGCCCCTTCATCATCTACTTCGGTAGTGGAGAACCTAGCAATAATCTTATCGTTAACCTTGCTGATGTACTTGAAAAAGATACTTGATGGCTCTACTTTGATTGCAATATTCGACATTGATGTGAGCCTGATACTTCAAAAGCAAATAACGATTATAAGGAACAATGAATCCATTTCAAGAGAAACTCCATTCTTTTCTACAGTGGTACCCGTGCCCCTCCTCTTATAAACAGAATATCCATGATCGTCAACGATAGTTCGTTCATTAAAACTCTTTGGTTGTAACGAGTGAGGTGTTTCTTTTATCAAATCAGTTAATAAGCATGAGCTCCCGATGATTTAGGGTTTGACTACACTTGTGTTTGACGAATTTAATTTGTCATTTAATTATTTGGACAGCAAACTATGTGTTTTATAGTACGAGGCGTTCAGACCCATGCGATGCACACAGTGTGTATAACATTGTTCATTACGTAATATTCAGCGTAAATTGTTGAAGTATAAATATGATGGTGCATCTAATTGAAACGTGCGTCGTAATGTTTAGCCAAATAATTCTAAAATAAGTTAAGTTAATCTCGAATCTAACATAACCGTTATAAACTTAAACAACACAAAAAAACGAAGCTCAAACGCACACGGCTCTATAAATGTTGTTATAAGTTGGCTTTATTTTTAATTTGATGATGCAATAGCGTATGTTATTTCAACATACTATCTTATAACATTCATTTGGTCAAAAAAAAGTGTCTGGAAACCTCTTACGTTATTAACCTTGTTTGTAAACCTCTTACGTGGAATATGATAGGTCTATCATTTTTAAGTGAATTGTATAAAATTAGAGATCAAATCATATATAGCAAGAAACTCAATTTTATTTTATAATTTTATAGATAAAAATTGAAGTCATTAAGACTCAACATTTAAGTCTTAGGACTCAATCCCGTGCGATGCACGGGTACTTTTCTTTCCAATAATATATCAATCTTGAAAATCATGTTTATATTACATATTATTTTAAGGCCCGAGCGGTTCACAGTTTTTGTTTTTCGAGTGAAATTATTCTAAGCTAAAATGTTGTATTTTTAACTTATGTATTTTATATCAAGTATGGCCTCGGCTGGGTTACTAATGGGTTAAAATGGCTTGTACTCAAAATGTGCAACATATTTATCCATGATACTAATACCATCAAAAAATTACACATGCATTTCATAAGATGGATAATATCTCACTGAAACAAAACATTTGTTCGTCTTTATAGAAATCAATACGAACGATATCAAATTGATATCTATATAGTCAGATTACCAAACATGTACGATCATCTAAAATGAAAGACAAATATTTGATTTGTTGTCATTTAACCAAACACTTATTACGCATACGATGCTACGTATTTGAATTATTTTATCTCACACATTTTTATACTTAACAATCCTGAAGACAAATATTATGATTTTTATTACATAGTAATAATGTTATTTTGTGTCATGTACGTGTAATTCAACATGTTCTCAAAATTGCATAATAAATTTGTAAATTTTCAAAATTAGTTAAAACCATCGTTATTTTCCTGGGATATGTATGGATGCAAATATCTAGTTTTGTCATTGGAACTTTGGAAGGCTGATCAAATTTCTTTTTAATGTTTATCACATTTGCATTGCCTAGTTAATTTTTAATCGACATACTTGAATTTACTATCCTTCCAAATTAATATAAAGTGTGAACAATTTTTTTGGATAGCCAAGTCTGCCATAATAGCACTATTGTTTTTGTATTTTTCTGTCATTTCACTTTCCTGTGCGTTTCTTTTGCTTCCTTGTTCAATATCAATAAAAGTCTCAAGGAGCTAATACTTTCAATAAAAAAAGTGTTTCAAGATCATAGAAAATTCAAAACATATACAAACTCACACTTGTTAAAAGCTTTTCTATTTTGGATTAGGATCTACTGTATGAGCAGCAACTATTTCTTCCGAAAGGGGTTGCGCCCTTTGGGATTTGAACATCGGGTTGAGCCGTTGGGACATCTACAGTGACCGCTGTAGTCACTGTAGCCTTAGCCTTAGAAGCTCTCTTCATCTTCTTTTTCGTTTTCTCTGCAGCATGTGGAGACTTACTGTCAGAGACACTTCTTTTTCTCTTCTTCTCTTCACACACAACCTTTATAGTAACATCCATGGGATCATCAGAAATAGGCATAGTCCAGGGATGAGGCCTGCTAGAGAACAATCCATCTCTGTTAAAGACAGTGGGCTTGCTCCCACCAATGAAGTTTCCAGGGTCAATCTTCTTGGCATTTCGAGACTTCGACACACCATAATGAGTTAGGATGTAGTTGAGGATGAGGCCGGAGGATTTCTTCTGCGCCACGGGCTTGGCGCCCTCCTCCTGTATCCTTTTCAAAACAATTTGGCACCAGTTAAACCATTCACCGGACATGATGGCTACCATCATCCTAAAGCGAAGGTTCGTGCATATTTCAATGCTCCAGTCCGGTTTTCAATAACTCGGCAGCAAAAATCATGCAGATACATGTATTGTAGGCAAGAAATTTCTTATGGCATGACGGGTGAACATTCTTGTCCGAACCGTTACTTGTGAACAGCCCCCAGTAGGCCGTCAACAGTTTTTCTGACCCGAAGGTCTCAAGATCCTCCATTCTAAGGCCATCGGATGGTAGCTTGAATAAGTTTTCCAGCAGCTCTTGGCTCGCAGTGACTTCAATACCGCAAATGGTAGCCGTGATGTCAGAGACATCTCCTTCTCTTTTCAGGGAAAAGAACTTGATAAAGGCATCAAGGTAAAATTCTTCAACAATGCGCTCGTCGTAGCTCAGGGTGTTGACTTCCAAGGCGGTACAAGCCTTGTTGCTTGATTCTGGAAACGACAAGTTCCATACCATCAGTATCTTCAAATTCAACATGGACTCTTTCCATGACAACAGATCTGATGAATATTCGCCCGTCGATGATGGATTCCTTCTTCTTCAGAGATTGAGAGGAAGTCTGTGAAGTTGCCTTTGATTTGCAGAGAAAGGATTTGAAGAAAAACACAAAGAAAAGATGCAGTAAATTGCAGAGTATGTAGGTTGTTTTCTCTAAACTCGTTTAATATTGCTGAAAGCGTAAAGAGTCAAATGGAGCAGGGTAGAGTCCTTTTATAGTTTGCAGAGAGGATTAGGGTTACATACAATGAACGGTCAGATTTAAGGGATGAGAACCGTCTTTTTAAAAGAACGAACAGGATGAACTTAGAGTAACTGGTACATCTTATCCATCCATTTTTCAAATGACAACCGGTCCCACTTCTGACAGTTCATCTCCCTCATTTCACGAAACGGCAGTTTTGAAATTATTAATACCGCGGTGTTTAAGGTAATAAAGTCCAGATGTCATTTAATTCATTAAAGATAAAACGTTTGAATTTTAAAACAGGGCACGTGGACTAAAAACATTTTCAGTACGAAATAGAATAATAATATAAGTTTAATTTATGTCCCACAGTGTAAGTGCTATATCCGCGAATAATACAGCGTTCCTCCTTAAAAGGTACATACATGATTCAATTCTTACATCAATGTTTGGATTAATACTATATTCATGGGTCGTACTGTATTCTCCCTTAATTATAGCACACGTCAGCTGTAAGAAGGTTTTGTACCTTTTTCTTACAGTAAGATCTGACTTGTTCTGAGTGTACAGTTAATTAATGTGGATACTGTATTCTTGGGTCTTACAGCATTCCCCCCAATTAATGAGTAAAAGTGCTAAACTTATAGGGAGTCAGGCTTTAGCATTCCCAATTCTTGTCGAAGCATACAGAATCTGGTTGTGCTGAGAGGTTTTGTAAAGACGTCGGCCAACTGAATATCCGTATGAACTTTCTCGATCCGGACATCCTTATTCTCAACATGATTCCTGATGAAATGATGCTTCATATCAATATGCTTAATTCGCGAGTGCAATACAGGATTATGCATTATTGCAATTGCACTCGTGCTATCTCACATGATCGGTGTTTCTTTGGCAATGATTCCATAGTCTGATAACTGTTATTACATCTAGAGAATCTGCATACAGCAACTTCTAGCGGCATAGTATTCCGATTCAGCTGTAGAAAGCGACTATGATAAGGTCTGCCAACCAATCACAGCCATTAAGCTGAATCGGACAATTCTTAACTTCACGATCTCCGATAATCCTTCTATCGTCTGGTAGCCCAATGATATAAGGTTCATAATTAGTAGCACTATCTAGGTGAAGTCTACTCAAGCATGACTCGGAAATGAATGAATGTGATGTGCCAGTATCAAAAAGGGTATACACAGGTTGAGATGAAATTTCGAGTGTACCTGAGATCATTCGGGCCTCCGGATTGTCGGTCCTCTTCATCTCGTAAATTCGGGGCTTGCTAGTCCCAGAACCGGATGCTCCTGCCTGATAGCTATGGGCTCCGCCTTTAGTCGCTCCCGTCATCTTAAACGATGCTGACTGAGTGGCCTGATTCTGAATAGCCGACTGCTTCAGAGCTTGAGATGCCGTCGGAGTAGGTTTGGAGTCTCTTCAGTAGAAACATGCCTTATGCCCGGCAATCCCACAATTGTTACACGTGATAGTCTGACTCGAACACTTAGTGGTGAAATGACCCTGCTCTCCATAGTTGAAATAGGTAATGGCCGAACTGGCCACTTGGGACTGAGATTTCGTAGGTTTAGGCACCATAGGAGGCTGCTCAGAAAAAGTAGAGCTCGTACGAGGCTTCTTGAAGGTTGCCCGACTACCTTCGGACTGATTATGATTCTTCGATTTCTTGCCAGTAGATGAAGTTTGATGCTTAGAAATTTCCTTCGCAGTAAGCTCATAAGTAAGAGCTTTCTCGATGAATTCGGCCAGGGTGGTGCAATGATGATTAAGCAACTGCATCCGCATACGAGGTTTCAACCTCTTACTGAAATACTTGATCTTATCCGCCTCGCAGTGGATAATGGATGAGGCGAATGGAAATAGCTCCTGAAATTTCTCGGCGATGGCGAGAACATCTTCTTCCGCTGAGGGGTCAGGACTGAGTAACTCCGATAACTTGGCCCCCTGAGTGGGGCTGGATAATACCTTTCCATCATGAGGGTCTTGAACTGGTCCTAAGTGCAAGATCCGTCGGTGGGCTTCAAAGATAGCCACCAAGAGTGAGCGCTCTTACCCAGATAGTAAGCCGCAACTGAAACTTTGTACCCTTCGGGACACTCCACCATAGCAAATAGCTTCTCAAAATGTTCAAGCTAGTGAACAATATCCGCCGGCTCAGAAAAACCTTCAAAAGTAGGTGGCGTCTGGCGAGAGATGTCGCCGATAATACTGCTCACACTCCTCTCTTGTCTCTGAGGTGGTGGCAGAGGAGCCTGTTGAGCCTAAGTGGCTGAGTTCTGCATCGTCTCCATAAGACGTGCCATTTGAGTCATCCGGTCTATCATGCCCTGCATAAAAGTGAGTGGATCAATCCGAACACATTTCGATTGAGCTGTATCTCGCGTACGACTTCCTGACAGTGAATGATTATCTCCAGGTGAATGAGTTGCAGCATCGCTACTTGTTGAATTAATATTATTCCTCCTGTTCGCGTGGGTATTCACACAAGATCCCGGGTTTCGGCTTACACCGCGGCCTCTTCCCCTGCGTCCTCTGACAGCTCTGTCCATACTGAAGTAGGAAAGTCGCATGATAATTATAGATTTCGCATTATGATTACATTATGAAACGATAATAATGAACATACACGCTCTAACACAGTGAACACATTAATAATGCAGTAAAATGATCATCGACATTACGCCGGAATATGATAAGATCGCATGAAAGATCAACTAAGGTGACATGATTATCTGATGAAGATACTGATATGATTATCCTGAACACGTTAATCAGATTGATAATACGATCCACAAGATCAACAACTGAGTAATGAGATTGATTGAGTGATTAATGAGTTGACATGATCGACACGATAAAAGAAAATTATGATTGAGGATTGTTGACTGATGAATGATGAATGAGTGATTCTTATTGCCAGAAATTATACCATGGCGTCAGAAATCTTACTGTTCTTTGGTCTGAGGGGTTTGGCGCTTGCACAGGTCACACGTGATGCGAAAGTCCAATGATACTATCTAATGAACGATGATTTCCAATGAGACACGACTCGGAAGGGTAGTATTCAAAACCATGCTCCGATACCAACTCTGTAACACCCCAAACTAGGCGGCTATTATAGTGTCGTGGACCCCCAACTGGGACCCATCAGGCAAATGAAAATTAATGAATTAAATAATATAATTGTTGTACTGAACTACATTATATTACCAATTACTCCGATGAGGAGTTTCAAGTACAATACACCCAGGAATACAAAATACATGTATATTTCATATGAAGATAAAATATACAACATTGAATAAAATAAAAGTTCAAATGGAAACTGCATTGGAAAATACACATCAAGAAACATAAATAAATGGAAAGACTGGGGGGGCCTACTAGTATCACTGGGACTCATCGCCGTCAATGTTTTCTTCCCGTGCCTTTGCCTTGCCATGACCTAAAAACAACATCCCCAACGAGGTCAGTTATACGGAACAACAATCCTCAAGAGTTGAACAAATACAATAATCACATGAATTAGTTATGGAATCAAGTTGAATAAGGGGAATCATAGTACGCCCGAATGGGATGTGCAAGTGCACAAGTATGCCAAGTGCCCGGCGTCCCACATAAACACCCGCAAAACTTGGCCTAATTAGTCTTACGGAGGCACGTTAGCGGGTGCATAGTCCAATGTGTCCGAATACCCGCATATACACAATAACCTTAGTGTGCCCGACTAAAAATTCCACACATATACCACCCGGTAACGCAATACAATCCCACAAGGTCACAAAGACAAAAGCGATCATTAAGAGGAATAATGAATACAAATCTGACAAGGGCCAAGAATGACTCACCGAGGTGAAACAATGATGCAATGAGTGATAGCTTCAAATGAAATGATTGGAACCATCGTTCCCCGTGAATTGAATGATTAGTTTGATAATTACAAGTCCCAACATGATTAATACACTATGCATGAATTATACGTATGAATGAATAACAACGAAAGGAATGATTATTCTGTTAACTGAGCAATAATCAACTTGCCTCAAATACCGGTGAAGAATGTCCTTCCTCGAACAAACGTCCTTAATAGAATTATCGGTCGCTCAAACAACCTTGAATAACACAATTACGACAAATTCGCTTAAAATACGAATCAAGCATGATCACAACCAACTCAAAAAGTCGACACAACAACCTAAACTCATTGAGGAATTTAGACAAACATATTGTAAACAATCTCCAATTGTTTACTACTAATCCCAATATATCGAATACCACCCTCCAAATGAGTGATTCAATCCAACATAACATCATCAGTGAAATCAATAATCCAATAGGAATACACAACTTAAGATTACGACAACATCTAATCGAAATCCCCAATTCCAATTCAACCTTCAAAGTGTTCTAGAACAATCCTCCAACAACCAATGATAATTCATAAAAACTCATAATCATATGTATATCCCTTCATATATCATGATTATAACATCCAAAACATCATACTCCATCTCAAAATCAAAATCTAAGGTTTTGAAGAAATTACCTTTGAAGATCCAACCTCTTCGATCCGTCAAAACTCGTGTTAATCGATTTCCCAAGCTCCACAAACGAATAAAGATGATTAAAACACGAACACGCAAGTGTTTGATGATGAAAAATCTCTCCTAAATATCTCTCTCTTGGAACCAAAGTGAAGAAGTGAAGAAAATGAGGACAAAGACCCGTTCAGTCCTATAAATACTGCGCAGAGTTGCGGGCGTAACTCTGCCACCTTACTATCGTAACTTCACAAGTCAATGGCCTTACGGCCGTAATCTCTATCACATACGGCCGTAACAAACTTCGTCGAAAAACGATAATGTCCGCACTGTCCGAGTTACGGCCGTACCAGGACTACCTTATGGCCGTAACAACACTTCGTCGAAAAATCTCCAGAACACCAACACCATCACTTACGGACCTATCATGCCGAACTTATGGCCGTAAGTTTTTTTCGTTGAAAACACCTCCTGAACCAACGTATGCATGTTACAGCCGTAGCCTTCAAAACATACGGCCGTACCTTCTTACGACTGTATCTTGTATGACTTACGGCCATACGACGTCTTTGTCCAGAAATCACAAATTCCACGAATGCATGTTACGTCCGTAATGCATGATAAGTTTCGGCCATAACTCACTCCTGGAATGACAAAAATCCGATAACTCCGTCTTCTCGTTACAAATGATGAATGATCTGACATACAATACTTGTATGTATATAATTAAGTCCAATAACATGCAATAGATGATACTTCCAACACAAGGCTACCAGTCACAATGATTATGATAATATTCTCGTCTCGATTCTCAAACGGAGTTGAATGACGATCGATAACTGATACACGGCTCAAAGTACGCCAATGGTGAAATACAAATGAATGAACCTGAATGATAAATGATTAATACTGAGTGAAAATTACTGAGTGACAATTACTGAATGAAAATAAATGAGTTCACAATCGGGTATTACAGAATTAACCTAGATTAGTGATGGATTATTGATTATTAAGATGTATTCTACCAATTTTATCATTTTTCCATAGTTTTATTCGTCATTTTGTTGAGCTCCTAATCGATGCCTTGAAGGTGTCCAGTAGAATGTCATAAAGGGGATTTAGGTGTTCTACGATTATTCTTCCTCGTACGATCATTAATTATTGATGATATGATGTTAGGGTCAGGTTCTCTGCGAAGAACTCGAGTCGGAACTCTTCCATTCATTGTTTTCTTCAAGCTTCCCGATCGATCGTGTTATTGTTGTTTCTGCCCGGAGAATTGTAGGTGTTCGAGGTTTCCCAATTGAACCGTGTTCATCGGAGTGTTCGGTATTAATTATCAAGGCAAGTATCTTGCCCATACATTACGTGTTTTGTGGATATAATAGTTGGTAATTTACGATATGTGCTAAATGAATTCTTATAAATAACTTTCAAAAGAATCGGTATATTTACGATCACAATTTTCTTTAAAATATAACTCGTGTGTTCCGTGAATTAATGTGCTTAATTGAATAGGTGTATTAGTGTTGAGTATAGGAACACCTTACTTTCGTGTGGTGCCATTTTATGTGATTATGTCGTGGTAAATTTAAAGTTCTAACCTTTTGTTAAGATGTGTGCATGGAGACATGTGGTAATCGATGATGTTGTGACGTTGTGTGATAAAGATTGTAAGTCCTTTATGAGGAGGTTGTGCCATTCGGCGTGGTTGGAAAGGTATTCTATCTCGTTGCTATGTGTTTGTTGCTAGTTGCACCATTGGATTCTGGAGTTGATGGTATTGTTTCTCAGTAGTGAGTATGTGTCGGACAATATGGCCATTCTAGCAAGGTACCTCGGCTATATATTTTCTATGTTTGACCTTTGAGAGTTGCGGTTTTGTAAACTACGAGTTGTGAACGCTAACGTGCGTGAGCTGTTCTTCCACCCAGGGAAGGTTCGACGGGACCGCTGGGGGCCGATACTAATGGGTACGGCCACGGAAGTAGTTTTCCACCCGGAAATGGTCCGACGGGGCCTCTGTGGGTCGTTACTAATAGGTACGGCCACGGGTTAACAGGTGTGGTTTTTCGTGATGTTGATGTTGATGTTTTGATGATTAATTGTGATATGTCCGGAGTATCACAATGCTTTGTGCTCGGGGTCGATATACATTATATATATCGAGTCTGGGTGTTTGGCTAGAATGGCATAAGGGTGATTTGTTGTGTGTAATGTGTCCTTGGAAGTGAATTAAGGTGAATGGTTGGGTCGTGACCTCATGTTTTCTGAACGGATTTGTATTTTGAAAAAAAAAACTTTAGGCTGTGACCCTAAGTGGCTTTCGATAAATTAATAACTTTTCAATCACAAATGTTTTCAAAACTCCCGAGATCCTGAATCGATTTTTGAATGACCAATTATTTCCTTTATAATTTTATCCTTTGTAATACTTTATCCAAATGAAATATCTCGGGATGTCTTTCGTTGTATTCGGGATGTGTTGTGTATCACTCGTATTTGTACTTTATACTTGTACTAGCAAAACAGTGGAGGTTTGCTAACCCTCGAATATTCGGGGGGTGGATATCTGTTCTGCGTCCAGGTACATGCAGGATTTGGGAGCAAAACACAGGATCGGTGCGAAAGATGATGGAAGACGATCGATACTAATCACATGAAGGCTAGTTTTGGGTGCAGTCAGTCGGAGTTCGTTGTATGGTCCTTTCTACTGTCGTACTTTTGGTTTGTGAGTGTATTTTACCCTTGCATGGGTATAAGTCCAGATAAAGTTATGTATATTATAGTTGTTTGATAATGATGTAAGACCAAATCAGTCTATTGATTCGTCATTCTATCACGTCGGTATGTATTGTATTGTGTTGTTTCGATGTCTAGCCTGGTGGATCCTCACGGAGAGGGTCTGCAGCGTGTAATATTCCTGGTTAGATTCTGGGGGTGTTATATTTATGGTATCAGATCTTAGGTTACGAAAACCTATGCTGTCGGGTCGAGTTTTGTGTTGTCGAGTCTTGTCTTGTCAGATTTTGTCTAACTGAGTCGTGTTGCGATGCATCGTCTGGGATGTCGGCCGTGATTAGTATCAAGATGCAGCCATCATCTTCGTGCGATCTGTGGATGTAAGTCTCCCTACTACATGTTGTGCCTCGAGCTAAACGAGCTAGTTATGTGATTCAGTATTTCGGAGTACAGTTTAAATTTGATTTGTGATTATGTGGTTTATACTTGATTGACTCTCGTATTGAGCTAGAATGAAAAGTGGTGTCAGTGTATATATATATATATATATATATATATATATATATATACATACCGTTGCATAAATAGTTTTTACAAGAGTAATGTCCTTGTTGTGGTAAGGCAAGGAAAATTTAACAATGTGATATCTTAAAGCTTTAAACATTTTTTTTGGGAGTCACGTAATTTTAATTTAGAACACCCTCCGAGGAAGGAAAAAGTTTAATTTTTGTGTGATGACCTCAAGGTCGAAATTTTTTGGGAATTCAAACTATCGATATTTCATTTTTATCTTGTATTATAAGTTTTCAAAACACGATTTTTTTAAAACTCAAATGATGTCTTCAAAATGTACTCAAGACGTGACTCTCGCTTTCAACTTTTCGGTTTCATGGTTGTTAGTCAAGAAGCACGTGATGATCTTCTCGTTGTTTGGGCAGTAGTGCCCAGTTTTATGATTAAAATAGTGATGTGAATGCTGAGTCGATCGGTATATATACATTGAGATAGCCCTCTTTATCGAGAGGTGAAATTTTGGTTTTAAATGACAATTGTCTTTTGATGGTTGCTCGTGAGATGTTGTAATTATGTGAATCGATGGTATTTAGATTCGTATGTTGTTGTTGTCTATTTGTAACCTTCGGTTCTAGTAATGACGTATATATATTCGCAATCATGTTGCTGAATTAGTTAGCGCACACTAAGTATGAGGCGAGCATGTGCGAAGATGGCATGAGTAACGCACGCTAATCTTTGTTGTAACGCAGGCTAATCAGCCTGGACAGAGGCTATGGAACCGCATTTTTAGCCGCCAGGTCTATCTTTTGCAGTCAATCATCTGCGATTGTATTCTATGTGTGTTGCCTAGTCATAACAATTGTTGTGTGTGAATATGTGTTAGGACTTTTCGTAGTGCTAGGTGATAATTGATTGTTTTTAATGAATTGATAAATTATGTTTGCTGCGTGTGTGTTTGAAAAAGCTTTCCTGAAAATTTCATAACCTTGTGCAAGTTAGGGAAAAAGTCATTTCAAAAAAAAAAATTGATGGTTCAATTAATCGGCAGCTTCGTGTGGACTTTGAATATCATTTGGAATTGGCGAGCCGGCCTATAATTCTCAAATAAAACCTCGACGGTATTTGAAAGAGCAGTTTTAAAGTGCCTTTGAATATTTTGTAAAATGTTACCGTCGCTGATTTTTGTGTAGTGTTGATAGGATTTTCAAAAACGATTTTTAACGTATTGTTTTATTTTCAAATAATTCGAGTCCATGATTTTCAAAAATCTTTCACACCATAAAATTTTTTATATTTCAAAGTCCAATACGATTTTTATTTTTCAAAAATATATAGTGAGAGATGAAAAATCTTACTCGATTTAAACTTCAAACTCGGTTGGAAAAGTTTGAATCACTCCAAAATGATTGATGATTGGTGGAAATATTAGTGCATGTACGAATGGTTTGATGGTAATGCGTAGTTACCCTATTTGATGTTAACGATAATGATGATACGGATTACAGGGGAAATTGATATTCCGAAATATTGTATTGCAAATGATTTCAAAATGAGACGGTTAAGGTCTTTTGTTTACAAGTTTTGGTAAAACAACCCGAGGTACCAAAAGTACTTTCAATTTATTTCGAGTAAACATGCAAATTCAAAGATTTTCAAATGATATCATTTAAAAGGATACCTCGTGGATCTTCTTAGCGTGCTGCTATTAGATACCTTATGTCGATATATTGTGCTACGTTGACATTTTAATGTATTGTTTTGAGATGTTGGGTTTCATCGTGCTGAGTGGTTATTTACTCAGTATGCCGAGGGGCAGAGGACGCGGTTGTGACCACAGTACAGATGGTCATGGAGATCGGATGCGGAACCAAGAGAACATTGCCGGGAAAGTTGCTATTCTAGTTCTTCGTTCTTGTTGTTTAGGTTTCGGGGACGAAACCTCTTTTAAAGGTGATATGGTGTAATACCCCTATTTTTTTTGCTTCGGTATTTTCAACTCTATCGACTCGTTTGTGTTCGCTGATACTTCTAACCTTGTGTTGTTTTTCGCCTTTGTCATTTGAGCGAGTTTTGATGTTGTTCCAGATTAATTAGTTTATCGTTATGACTTTTCCGAGTTCGGTGCGACTCCTGTGAACCCTATACATATGAGCATATTGTAGTAAACTTCAGCGTTATGGTCCAATCGTTGTTGTTCGATCGTTATTGTCCGATTGTTATTGTCCGATCTCGTACTGCGATTATTGAGCATCTCGACCACTTCGTGATTTCCTTAAAATTCGGGTAATTGTTCCCGTATGTTATCTTTCAAACCTTTGAGGTTCTTGGAATTACATTCTTGTTCAGCATCGGACTTGTGTTTTGATTATTGTACTGCTCGGATTTATCAACCGTAGTGATTCATGTTCGTTGCTTTTTGTAAACACTCTTGCGTATTGAATCGGACCGCAGTAGCTCTGTACTGCATGGAGCTCTTGTGTGCTGTCAATATCAGATAACATGTGTTATCTAGGGTCGCCTTGCTCTTGTTTTAAGTTTCGGGATGAAACTTATTTTTAGTATGGTAGAATGTAATGCCCGAGATTCTCGTTTCCAGTTATTTTTGAATTTTGTCGGTCGTGCCGGTTATTTTGTTCTGTTGGCAACTACTTGAGCTTTCCCCTATGTTGGGTACAGCATGATGTACCGTATTGTGAGATTTTCGTCGGGTGAGACTTATCGTTGCATAAGTCGAGCTAATTGTATGTCATATTCCATTATTATTCGTCTTCTTTCGGATCGTTGTTGTGGTTCTATCGTAATTCTCGGATTGTGTCAGAATCGTTTTGCAACCGGAGATTTTTTGGCCAAACCTGTGCAACAAGGCGGAAGAAACAGCTGAGCCTTCCGCCGTGTCCTGCGCCATTGTCCAAACAGCATTGTCGAGCGCCGGGTGATGCGCCGTGTCGGCCAGATTAGCCGTCTGCCGAAACACTGCCGAGACACCCACGCCAGTGTTTGCGTCAGGTGATGCGCCGTGTCGGACACAGCCGAGACACACGCGCAAGTGTATTGCGCCGGGTGCTGCGCCATGTCGGTCAGGTCGCGCACTGACCGGCAACATGGCGACAAACACGGCGCTAGTTGGCCGTTTGTTGCGTCGTGTTCTGCACGAGTATAAATGACCGAGCAGACGGGTTTAAACTCATTTTCTCATTTCTCTTCTTTCCTTTCCGCGGCTGGGGCTTGGAGGACACGAAGGCATGTTGCTAAACTATGAATCCACGAAGTTCTGGAGTTCCTATCATTGATTAATCATTCCATAACCTCCTTTGATCGAGCGAATCAGGGTAAGTTTTCCCAAAATCCTAGTTTTGGGAAAATTGGGGATTTTGCTTGATTTCGTCCGTTTAATCCGAATTAACCTAGATTAGTGATGGATTATTGATTATTAATTTGTATTCTACCAATTTTATCGTTGTTCCATTGTTTGATTCGTCGTTTTTTTGAGCTCCTAATCGACGCCTTGAAGGTGTCCGGTAGAATGTCATAAAGGGGATTTGGGCGTTCTACGATTATTCTTCCTCGTACGATCGTTGATTATTGATGATATGATGTTAGGGCTAGGTTCCTTGCGAAGAACTCGAGTCGGAACTCTTCCGTTCGTCGTTTTCTTCAAGCTTCCCGATCGATCGTGTTATTGTTGTTTCCGCTCGGAGAATTATAGACGTTCGAAGTTTACCGATTGAGACATGTTCGTCGGAGTGTCCGGTTTAAATTATCGAGGCAAGTATCTTGCCCATACATTACGTGTTTTGTGGATATAATAGTTGGTAATTTACTATATGTGCTAAATGAATTCTTATAAATAACTTTCAAAAGAATCGGTATATTTACGGTCACGATTTTCTTTAAAGATAACTCGTGTGTTCCGTGAATTAATGTGCTTAATTGAATAGGTGTGTTAGTGTTGAGTGTAGGAACACCTTACTTTCGTGTGATGCCATTTTATGTGATTATGTCGTGGTAAATTTAAAGTTCTAACCTTTTGTTAAGATGTGTGCGTGGAGACGTGTGGTTATCGATGATCTTGTGACGTTGTATGATAAAGGTTGTAACTTCTTTATGCGGAGGTTGTGCCATTCGGCGTGGTTGGAAAGGTAATCTATCTCGTTGCTATGTGTTTGTTGCTAGTTGCACCATTGGATTATGGAGTTGATGGTATTGTTTCTCAGTAGTGAGTATGTGTCGGACAACATGGCCATTCTAGCAAGGTACCTCGACTATATATTTTGTGTGTTTGACCTTTGAGAGTTGTGGTTTTGTAAACTATGAGTTGTTAACGCTAGTGTGCGTGAGTTGTTCTTCCACTCGGGGATGGTTCGACGGGACCTATGGGGGCCGATACTAATGGGTACGGCTGCGAAAGGGGTTTCCCACCTGGGGATTGTCCGACAGGGCCACTGGGGGTCGCTATGGGGCCTCTGGGGGTCGCTACTAAAGGGTACGGCCATGAGTTACCAGGTGTGGTTTTTCGTGATGTTTATGTTGATGTTTTGATGATTAATTGTGATATGTCCGGAGTATCACAATGCTTTGTGCTCGGGGTCGAGATACATTATATATCGAGTCTTGGTGTTTGGCTAGAATGGCGTAAGAGTGATGTGTTGTGTGTAATGTGTCCTTAGAAGTGAATTAAAGTGAATGGTTGGGTCGTGGACCTCGTATTTTATCAACGGATTTTTATTTTGAAAAAAAAAAACTTTGGGTTGTGACCCTAAGTGGCTTTCGATAAATTAAGAACCTTTCAATCACAAATGCTTTCAAAACTCCCGAGATCCTGAATCGATTTTTGAATGAACAATGATTTCCTTTATATTTTTATCCTTTGTAATACTTTATCCAAATGAAATATCTCGGGAAGTCTTTCGTTGTATTATCCGGATATGTTGTGTATGGCTCGTATTTGCACTTTATACTTGTACTAGCAAAACAGTGGAGTTTTGCTAACCCCCAAGTATTCGGGGGTGGATGTATGTTCTGTGTCCAGGTACATGCAGGTTTTGGGAGCAAAACACAGGATCGGTGCGAAGGATGATGGAAGATGATCGATACTAATCACATGAAGGCCAGTTTTAGGTACAGTCAGTCGGAGTTCGTTGTATGGTCCTTTCCGCTGTCGTACTTTTAGTTTGTGAGTGTATTTTAGCCTTGCATGGGTATGAGTCCAGAAAAAATTATATATATTAGAGTTGTTTGATAATGTTGTAAGACCAAATTAGTCTATTGATTCGTCATTTTATCACGTCGGTATGTAATGTATTGTGTTGTTTCGATGTCTAGCCTGGTGGATCCTCACGGAGAGGGTCTGCGGCGTGTAATATTCCCGGTTAGATTCTGGGGGTGTTACAGTCTCTTGGTCTTATGTCGAATGATCTGATCTTCAGTATTTAGACTAAAAATGTGAACTGCTCGTAGGCAGGTTCTAAGAAAATTGAAAACATCTACAGGGATGTGTATTACAACTTTAAACTTATAATTGGCGCGCATGCACAATTTTACAGTGTATGTCTAGGTTGTATACAACTTAACCTATGAATTGTTCGCAGACAAGTTCTATACTTGTTTGTTTGCAGAAAATAATTCGTAATCAAATAGTAAAACAGTAAGCATAGATTACGAGCTGTAATCTTTCAAGAGCAAATTTTTATTGATAATCTGAGAAAATTACAAGTTCTTGAAAGTAGAAAAATACAGACAAAAAGTGCATACTGCAAAGCCTAAGGAACAAATACAGTGAGAAGGCTTAACTCCTGTACTGAGAATGCCTCCAAGGTCTCCTGTCAGGATCATTCTCGGTTCCTTTCCTCCAATTAACAAATGAATCCTTGCCTTGATCCCGGTAGATTGCTCTTCCGTCAGCAGATTGGTCGCAAGCAAGTATCCAGTCATCTGGATGGGTGAGCCGATCACCTCTTAGGTGCCTTGATTTCATCTGCAGTTATAGAGGAAGCTTTCCTTCTGCTAACATCATCGTAAATTCATCTGCAGCATCCGACAGATTCATGAACTTGTTGAACATAGAGGACTCCCTGATGAGTTTAACAAAATATCTCATCAGTTCATTTTTCTGCCAGTCCTTTACCTCATCAGCTGTAGGCTCTCGGTTAGTGGCAGAGGAATCTCGGATGGTTTTTGCACGTTGTTCTTCCAAGGGATGTTAGGATCATGGAACTCCGATCGAGAACCAGATACTCTATATCCTTTTATAGGTGCGGACAGATGTCCTATTGCAGCGACACTTTCCTCTAAAGCAGCATCCATCTCTTTCTCTATCCCTTTCCTCCATTATCGACCTGTCTCTCTGGCTTCTTCCCCCTTTTTGGCATCATCAAGATCCGTGACCTTAGTATGAATATCTTGTAAGATTTTCATTGCGTTGTCTTGTTTGATCTCCGGACTTGAGATTTTATCAACTAGAGTTCCAAGTACCAGAGACATGTCATCTATCTTGTGATCATGGTCTGACAGTCTGGTACCGGTCTCCTTAAGGGCAGCGACCGTCTTCGCTTCGGTAATTCTCAGCTTCTCCTGCTCTTACCTAAGGAGTCTCTCCTGATACACATGTAGCTTCTCCTGCTCTTACCTAAGGAGTCTTTCCATAATGCATTAGGCATTAGAAGGAACGCGTCCTCAACATTAGAGATTGCATCGCATCCAATCGAGCTCTTTTCCGACACCGTACATCGCCTTCACTGCATCTTGCATGAATACAGTCTGTCGGCTGATTTCATGGAGTTGCTTGATCCAGGCCTCGGTGCGCGGGGAGCGAGGGTGCACAATTTTTGAGTCCTATGGTTCGTTGAGTTGATGAAGAACCACATTGTGACGAGGGTGTCATGGTCTGTCATCTGGCATAAAACCTTCATCGGAACCAGATTTGGAGTTTGCGGAGGTGGGAGATGCAGGGGCATCTTGAGGTGGAACAGTAGAGGGTGTTGTTGGTTCAGTTTCAGGGACAGGAGGGACTGATTCCTCATGTTCGACTTGATCATCAGTAGTCGGAAGTATAGGAGGGACTGAATCCTCCTGTCGACTCTCAGCTTCCGCCTGCTCCGGAAGAGGGACTGATTCCTCTTGGCGGATGGTACAGGCTTCTTCTTCTTGATCCGATACAGGCTGGGCTTCCTGTTCGGGAATAGATTGCTGTATAGGAGGGACTGAATCCTCCTGTTTATCTTGGGTAGCTTCCTGTTAAGGGGAAGGCGACTGACGTCTTTCGGAGGCCCCCTGACCCTGGGCCATTTCTCCTTCCTTCGCCTCTTCAAGGCTGGTCCTCATACCGGCCTGTAGATCATCATCATCTGTGTCTGAGTCAGGGTCGGATTTGTGGCTGTTAGAAGGAGCCTTGTCATCGGATTGGGACTTCCCTTTCAATCGAGCCTTGTCTTTTGCCAGGTAGAAATTTGTAATCAGCTTTCGGCAAAATTGAAAATTTCTTTTCCCACTGAATCAAGACTTCCATATTTTGGGTGTCCATGACCTCCAAAATGAAAATTTCTTCCTCCTTCCACTCTTCCCAGTTGTATAGGTCGTTGTACGGGGCGACCCCATATCTTTTCCAAGTTACAAAGCACTCGTAGGCTTGTTCAATTTGTACCTGGAGAAGAGTTTCGTTGATTAGCGTCGATGGGGAGGGACTCCTTATAGTAGTTGGGTCTACTATATGGATTGGATCCGCAACAGGTGTGGAAGCCTGTATTGGAGAGGGAATCCTAACAGGGGTTGGTACCCTGATGCAGGGATGAGAATCGGGACATCCTGAGGTCCCGGCCCCGAGTCCCGATTGTCCCGGTCCCGAAAATGACCAATTTGGTGGTCCCGGTCCCGGTCCCGTTCGGGAATTCGGGAGTCCCGATTCCCAAAATGGGATAAATGTAAGTCCCAGTCCCGGTCTCGATCCCGAGGATAATTTTTCGGAATGTCCCGAATGTCCCGATCGGGACAAAATACCCGAAATCAGAAAAGGAAAAAAAATTGATTGAAATTAGAAATTTCAATCGGGACTTCGGGATACTCCCGAGTCCTGAAATTACCAAAATCTCAGGTCCTGATCCCCATCCCAGTCCTGTAAAATTCGGGACTCGGGGTCTCGTTTTCCGTCAGGACTCGGGACCGGGACTCGAGATTTCCAGATGGATCCTGTATGGGTGTGGGTTCCCTTACAGGAGAGGTGGCCTTTGGCTCCGTAGGAGCAGCCGACTCAATAGAGCCCTCTATCTTGGCAAATAGTTGTTCATCCGTCATAGCCGCCACTTGATCAGGATCTACTGTATGAGCAGCAACTATTTCTTCCGAAAGGGGTTGCGCCCTTTAGGATTTGAACATCGGGTTGAGCCGTTGGGACATCTACAGTGACCGCTGTAGTCACTGTAGCCTTAGCCTTAGAAGCTCTCTTCATCTTCTTTTTCGTCTTCTCTGCAGCATGTGGAGACTTGCTGTCAGAGACACTTCTTTTTCTCTTCTTCTCTTCACACACAACCTTGATAGTAACATCCATGGGATCATCAGAAATAGGCATAGTCCAGGGATGAGGCCTGCTAGAGAACAATCCATCTCTGTTAAAGACAGTGGGCTTGCTCCCACCAATGAAGTTGCCAGGGTCAATCTTCTTGGCATTTCGAGACTTCGACACACCACAGTGAGTTAGAATGTAGTTGAGGATGAGGCCGGAGGATTTTTTTCTGCGCCACGGGCTTGGTGCCCTCCTCCTGTATCCTTTTCAAAACAATTTGGCACCAATTAAACCATTCACCGGACATGATGGCTACCATCATCCTAAAGCGAAGGTTCGTGCACATTTCAATGCTCCAGTCCGGTTTTCAATAACCCGGCAGCAAAAATCGTGCAGATACATGTATTGTAGGCAAAAAATTTCTTATGGCATGACGGGTGAACATTCTTGTCCGAACCGTTACCTGTGAACAGCCCCCAGTAGGCCGTCAATAGTTTTTCTGACCCGAAGGTCTCAAGATCCTCCATTCTAAGGCTATCGGACGGCAGCTTGAATAAGTTTTCCAGCAGCTCTCGGCTCACAGTGACTTCAATACCGCAAATGGTAGCCGTGATGTCAGAGACATCTCCTTCTCTTTTCAAGGAAAAGAACTTGATAGAGGCATCAAGGTAAAATTCTTCAACAATGCGCTCGTCGTAGCTCAGGGTGTTGACTTCCAAGGCGGTACAAGCCTTGTTGCTTGATTCTGGAAACGACAAGTTCCATACCATCAGTATCTTCAAATTCAACATGGACTCTTTCCATGACAACAGATCTGACGAATATTCGCCCGTCGATGATGGATTCCTTCTTCTTCAGAGATTGAGAGGAAGTCTGTGAAGTTGCCTTTGATTTGCAGAGAAAGGATTTGAAGAAAAACACAAAGAAAATATGCAGTAAATTGCAGAGAGCACGTAGGTTGTTTGCTCTAAACTCGTTTAATATTGCTGAAAGCGTAAAGAGTCAAATGGAGCAGGGTAGAGTCCTTTTATAATGTGCAGGGAGGATTAGAGTTACATACAGTGAACGGTCAAATTTGAGGGATGAGAACCGTCTTTTTAAAAGAACGATCCATTTTTGAAATGACAACCGGTCCCATTTCTGACAGTTCATCTCCCTCATTGCACGAAATGGCAGTTTGAAATTAGTAATATCGCGGTGTTTAAGGTAATAAAGTCCAGATGTCATTTAATTCATTAAAGATAAAACGTTTGAATTTTAAAACAGGGCACGTGGACTAAAAACGTTTTCAGTACGAAATAGAATAATAATATAAGTTTAATTTATGTTCCACAGTGTAAGTGCTATATCCGCGAATAATACAGCATTCCCCCTTAAAAGGTACATACAGTATTCAATTCTTACATCAATGTTTGGATTAATACTATATTCATGGGTCGTACTGTATTCCCCCTTAATTATAGCACACGTCAGCTGTAAGAAGGTTTTGTACCTTTTTCTTACAGTAAGATCTGACTTGTTCTGAGTGTACATTTAATTAATGTGGATACTGTATTCTTGGGTCTTACAGCATTCCCACCAATTAATGAGTAAAAGTGTAAAAACTTATAGGGAGTTAGGCTGTAGCATTCCCAATTCTTGTCGAAGCATACAGAATCTGGTTGTGCTGAGAGGTTTTGTAAAGACGTCGGCCAACTGAATATCCGTATGAACTTTCTCGATCCGGACATCCTTATTCTCAACATGATTCCTGATGAAATGATGCTTCATATCAATATGCTTAGTTCGCGAGTGCAATACAGGATTATGCATTATTGCAATTGCACTCGTGCTATCGCACATGATCGGTGTTTCTTTGGCAATGATTCCATAGTCTAATAACTGTTATTACATCTAGAGAATCTGCATACAGCAACTTCCAGCGGCATAGTATTCCGATTCAGCTGTAGAAAATGAGTTAGTCTCGAATCTAACATAACCGTTATAAACTTAAACAACACAAAAAAACGAAGCTCAAACGCACACGGCTCTATAAAAGTTGTCATAAGTTGGCTTTATTTTTAATTTGATGATGCAATAGCGTATGTTATTTCAACATACTATCTTATAACATTCATTTGGTCAAAAAAAAGTGTCTGGAAACCTTTTACGAACCTTGTTTGTAAACCTCTTACGTGGAATATGATAGGTCTATCATTTTTAAGTGAATTGTATAAAATTAGAGATCAAATCATAAATAGCAAGAAACTCAATTTTATTTTATAATTTTATAGATAAAAATTGAAGTCATTAATGTAACACCCCAAACTAGGCGGATATTACAGTGCCGTAGATCCCCAACTGGGACCCACCAGGCAAATGAAAATGAATGAATTACACAAGATAAATGTAGTACCGAACTACATTACAACAATAATTACTCCGATGAGGAGTTTAGTTACAACACACCAGATAATATCAATACTAGTGTATTTTATATGAAGATAAAATACACAACACCGAATGAAACGGAGTATTCAAATGAAAGTCTCAGCTGAAAATAAAGGACAATAACATGAATAATCAAAGATCGGGGCCCCTACTAGTATCACTAGGACTCCTCGACATCAACATGTTATTCCCGTGCGTTTGCCTTGCCATGACACGAAAAACAAAATCCCCAAACGGGGTCCGCCATAAAGAACAACAATCCTCAAGGGTTGAAAATACACAATTATGATTAATCAAGTTATGAAATATTCTTAGTTATGAATTACGTGAAGAGGAGTATCATAGTACGCCCGTAATGTTCGTGTAAGTGTACAACACCCGTCCGTGTACCTAATTAGTCTCACGGTGTAACGCTTTCCGTGTGCACGGTCTAATGTATCGGTGAACCCAATACAATAACCATCGTGTGCCCGACTAAAAATTCCACACACCACACCCGGCCACGCAATATGAACCTAAGGTCATATGAACGAGAATGACCGTAATGAATATCAATGAATAAATAATAATCGACAAAGTCAAGAATGACTCACCGAGATGAGGGTAATAATGAAATGAATGATAGCTCAACGAATAGATTGGAACCGCTGCTCCTTATGATCAAGTGATTAATTGACATTAACAAGTTTTAATATGATTAATACAATGATGAATGAGTTATGATTATGAATGATCAACAACAAAAGGTATGAATATCCTTTTAACCGAGTAAGAATTAACTTACTAAATACCGATGAAGAAAGTCCTTCCACGAACAAATGTCCTAAATGAAGTGTCGTCGCACGAACAACCTTAATTCAATACAATTACCGACAATCCGATCAATATACGAATCAAACACGAATATAACGAACTCAAAACGTCGATACGATAAAACTAAGTCCATTGAGGCATTAAAACAAACACGTTGCGTCCAAACTCCGATTGTTTACAATCAAACTTCAATATACCAATATCAAATCCCCCAAGAAGTGTTTCAAACCAACAAAACATCTCCAATACGATCAATAATCCGTTATGAATATCCAAAAATGTGATTATAACAACAATTAGTCGAAAATCCCCAATTCCAACTCGATATTCAAGGTGTTCTTGAATAATCCCTCAATAATCCAATGAATTCTTATACAAACTCATAATCATATACATATCCCTTCATATAACATGATTATAACGTCCAAAACATCATATCTCAACACAAAATCGAAGTCCAAAGTGTTGAAAGAATAACCTCTTGAAGATACAAGTACTTTAATCCGAAGAACACGCGTTAGATTGATTATCCGGGCTTCACGATCGAAAGGAGATGAAGAAAATCAAACACCCAAATGATTTGTGAAGGAAAAACCCTCCCTCAAGCCTTCCCTCTCGGTTTAAGGTGAAGAAAAGGAAGAAAAATGGGCTGAAATGCTGAAAAAATGAATTTATAGGGGTTGACTACCCTGCCGGACACGGCCCGTGCCGATCGGCACGGCCAGTATCGCATACCGGCCGACAGGACTCGACCGTGTCCCGCTTGACACGGTCGCGCGCCGAGGGCCTTCCGACAGCTGACCCGTCCGACGGCCGACTCGGCATGACTCGACCGCGCTGCACGACACGGCCGGGCGTGGCCGGGCGACGATTCTCGCTTATCCGGAAGGGTTCGACTGGTCGTGCTGCACGACACGGTCGGGTCCTGAGGCGACACCTCGGCATTTTCCGGACGAGTGCACGGCACGGGCCGTGTCGGACGACACGGCCGAAGTTCGCTCGGCGATGATCGCCAATAACTGAAAAATGAGCGGTTGAGCTAAAACGACCATAACTCTCTCATCCGGACTCCGATTGACTCACCGTTTGAACCATTGGAAAGCTAACTCGATGCTCTATAATATTGCAAAGATTTAGAATTTTTGGAGTTACCAAAAATTAAAGGTGATCTAACAAAGTCGAACTCATATGAGGAAAGTTGAAACAATGAACAATAACGATACACAACTCGAAGTTTTTCCGAACGGTGAACACGGTGAAAGAAAATGATTGATGAATGATTATAATTGAGTGAAAATACACTGAGTGACAATTACAGACTGATAATTACTGAATGAAAATGAATGAATTACAACCGGGTATTACATACACCCCCCCTTAAAAGAGTTTCGTCCCCGAAAGTAAGGGTCAAACAACTCGGGATAACTCTCCCGCATATTCATCTCGGTTTCCCAAGTAGCCTCTTTGACTCCGTGTCTAGACCACTGAATCTTAACCAAAGGAATCGTCTTATTTCTCAACTGTTTGATTCGCCGCTCTAAGACTCGTATAGGACGCTCCTCATATGAGTGGTCGTCGGCGATTTCGATTTCGTCGAACTGCAGTATGTGACTCGGGTCGGCAACATACTTTCGCAACTGAGAGACATGAAACACATTATGAATTCGGCTCAACGCCGGAGGTAAAGCCAATCGATAAGCTAACTCGCCTACTCGATCCAAAATCTCAAACGGTCCAATGAATCTCGGACTCAACTTTCCCCTCTTCCCAAAACGGAAGATACCACGACTCGGGGATACCTTGACCAACACATGGTCACCAGCCTCGAACTCTAATGTTCGACGACGGTTATCTGCATATGATTTATGTCGACTCTGAGCGGTCAACAAACGACTCTTGATCAAAGCTACCTTCTCCCGGGCGGCTATAAGCATGTCGGGTTCGGTGCCGATTGATTCTGAAAAGTCATCCCAACACAAAGGAGAGCGACAACGACGACCGTACAAGGCCTCGTAAGGTGCTATCTTAATGGAATCATGCCAACTATTATTATACGTGAACTCGATCAATGGTAGTTGGGCTTCCCAATCGTCCTTCCAATCGAGGACGCAAGCTCTCAACATGTCCTCTAATGTCTGAATAGTCCTCTCTGATTGTCCGTCGGACTGAGGATGAAAGGCAGTACTGAGATTAAGCTGAGTTCCCATAGCACGATGAACTGATTTCCAAAAATGTGACACAAAGCGTTCGTCACGATCGGAAACGATACTTTTAGGAGTACCGTGCAGTCTCACTATCTCTTTGATGAATAGCTGGGCAAGTCTCTCGGGACTCCACATATCCTTGATTTCAAGGAAATGAGCTAAATTAGTAAAGCAGTCCGCGATCACTCAGATCGTATTTATGCCCCGACGACTCGTCGGCAATTCGTGATGAATTCCATAGAAATGTCTTCCCACTTCCATTCTGGAATAGGGAGCGGTATCAGCATACTCGCCGGTCGCTGAGGTTCCATCTTGACTTGTTGACAGGTTAAGCATCTCGAAACAAATTCCGCGACTTCTCGCTTCATATTACTCCACCAGTAATTTTGTTTCAAGTCCTTGTACATCTTGCTGGACCCCGAATGAACAGGATAAGGGGTAGCATGAGCTTCTCTCAAAATAGAGTTTTTCAACTCGTCATTCGCCGGTACACAACCGGTTCTTAAACCTCAAAAGTCCATCCTCGTGGACCACGAATCCAGGGGCTTTCCCCTGAGCCATATCTTCACGGATGCGCAACAATGAAGGGTCTGAACTCTGATTCTCTCTGATTACCTCCTCAAGTGACGATGAAATCTCTAACATACAAAGATGTCCCCGAACTCAAGCCGGACCTCGATCTCGGGTCTAAGGAATTCCTCAAGCTCCTTCGAATCAAGTTAAACGAGCAAGCATCCGCTCCGAACGGACTCACGACTCAAGGCGTCGGCGACAACGTTCGCCTTGCCTGTGGTAAAGGATCTCGATATCAAAATCTTTGATTAGTTCCAACCACCGCCTCGTCGCATATTTAACTCCTTGTGAGTAAATATATCCTTCAACTCTTGTGATTGGTGAATAAGCCGAAAGGTGACGCCATAAAGGTAACGACGCCAAATCCCCAACGCGAAAACCACGGCCGCTAGCTCCGTGTCGTGGGTTGGATAATTGACCAACTATTCCGAGGAAACATCGGATTTACTTAATATCTTACGGAGGTTGCCAATCTCGGATAGTCTCCGTCTTTCGAGGGTCGACACGAACTCTGCCGGATGAAATTACATGTCCGAGAAAGTCACCACGGACCTCGTAACTCACATTTGGAAAACTTTCCATAAGGTTGTTCACCTCTCAACACGTCGAGACCCAGATGAAGACGTACCTCGTGGGCCTCTTGGCGCCGAGAATAACACAAAATGTCATCGATGAAGTCAACAACAAACCGATCTAAAAAGTCGATGAAAACCCGATTCATTAACTCCATGAATACCGCAGTGCAATAGTTAGCTCGAGCGGCATAACTACGAACTCATAATGACCATAGCGTGTACGAAACGCCGTCCTCGATATCCGACTCTCGAATCCATGGCGGTGATATCCAGATCTTAAGTCGATCTTGGAAAATACTGAAGCTTCCTGAAGTTGATCTAAAAGATCATCAATACGAGGTAAAGGATACTACTCTTGATCATCACCTTGTTCAACTCCTGGTAATCGATACACAAGCGAAAAGAACTATCATTCTTCTTGACAAACAAAGATCGGTGCTCCCCACGAGGACGTACTCGGTTGAATATAACCTTCCTCGAACTATTCCTCAAGTTGAATCTTCAACTCCCGCATTCTCAGTCGGGGCCATCCGATACGGTGCCTTCGATAAAGGGGACGACTGCTCCAACTCACTCTGAATTCCCTTACTCTATGTGAAGGCAACCGGATAACTCGTCTGGAAATACATCGTCAATCGATGACAATGATACCACGAATGATTGAACATTTGATTGCCCTAGAATGGTCAATCGATAAAAAGAGATACCAATAATGATTGAACAACTCGATTGCCTTAGAAAGGCCAATCGATGAAGATGATACAAGGAATGTTTGAATAACTCGATTGCCTTTGAAAGGCCAATCGATGAAAATGATACAATGAATGATTGAATGACTCGATTGTCTTAGAAAAGCCAATCGATGGAAATGATACAAGGAATGATTGAATAACTCGATTGCCTTAGAAAGGTCAATCGATGAAAATGATACAATGAATGATTGAATGACTCGATTGTCTTAGAAAAGCCAATCGATGGAAATGATACAAGAAATGATTGAATAACTCGATTGCCTTAGAAAGGTCAATCGATGAAAATGATACAATGAATGATTGGATAGTTCGATTGCGGAATTTCTCTGCTTTCGCCATAATAAAATTTCTACTGGAACAACGGGATTACTTCCCTGAAGCACACATTCGACAACCAACGACGGAAAGATAGCGACCAAACGCTAAAAAGCACTGAGGATAGTATCAAGACGGTTAAGCCAACTAAAACCGAAAATTAAGTCGTCCTAAGATAAATTCACCACGATTAGATCCATCAATCAATCGCGGTCGTTAAGCTTAATTCGGTATGATTCCGAAAATTCTTCCATCGTCAGGTAGACCGATGGTATGAGGTCCACAAGCAGTAGGACTATCCCGAAATAAGTCTATTCAAGCATGATTCGAAAATGAATGAATGCGGTGTTACAGCATCAAAAGGTACAGACAATTTGAAATTAAATTACGATTATACCGAAATCATTCGGGCCACCGGATCGCCGATCCTCCTCATCATATGAATGCAGGACTTGCCGGCCTCGAACCGGACGCTCCGTCGATAAATACGAGCTCCAACTCTATTTGCTTCCATTGTCTTAAACGACGATGATAAAGCGATCGATTCAAACGCTGGTTGCTTGGGGCCTGAGATGACACCGGAGCCGACTTGGAGTCCTTTCGGCAAAAACGGGCCTTATGCCCAAAATTCCCACAATTATAGCACGTGATAGACGGTTTCAGACACTCAGTGCTGAAATGACTCGGCGTTCCACAATTAAAACAGGTGATGGCCGAACTGGCCGCTCGGGAATGAGATCCCGCACGATTATGCGCCGTAGGAGGTCGCTCAGAAACGATAGGGCTCACACGAGGCTTCTTGCAGGTTGACTGACCGCCTTCGGATAGATTACGCTTCGTTGATTTCCTGTTGACATATGCGGAGTTGCCGCCAAAGAATTTCCTTAGCGGTGGCTCGTGACGGAGAGTTCTCTCGATTAATCCGGTCAGAGTGGCGCAATGATGATTGAGCAACTGCACATGGGTCATCATGGCCTGCATAAAAGTGAGTGGATCAACCCGAACATCTTCTGATCGAGCCGAGTCCTGGGCACGATTTCCCGGCAGCGAGTGATTATTTCTCGGGTTTCGGTCCGCACCGCGGCCTCTTCTCGTGCATCCCCTGACAGCTCTCTCCATACGGAAGTAGGAAGGTCGCATAATGATTATATTTCCCGCATGATTAGCACGTTATGATTATGTCATGAGATGATGAAAATGAGTATACATGCTCTAACTTAGTGATTATATGAATGATTTACTGAAGTTACATGATTATCTGATGAAATTCTTGAAATGATTATCTTGAATAACTTAATAAGATTGATAATATGATCATCCAGATTGACAACTGGATAATGAAATGAATTGAGTAATTAATGAGTTAACATGATCGTCCTGATTATTAACTGAGTAATGAAATGAATTAAGTGATTAATGAGTTAACATGATCGTCCTAATCACAATGAATGATGATGTTTGAGGATTGTTTATTGATGAATTATGAATGAATGACTATTGCCATAAATTATACCATGGCGTTAGAAATCTTCTTTCTTCCTATTCGATTGGCTCGGCATTTGCACAGTCACACGTGACACGAAAGTCCAATGATACTAGTCGATGACGATGACTTCAAATGAGACATGACTCGGAAGGTAGTATTCAAAACCACGCTCCGATACCAACTCTGTAACACCCCAAACTAGGCGGATATTACGGTCCGTAGATCCCCAAGTAGGAGCCACCGTGCAAATGAAAATGAATGAATTACACAAGATAAATGTAGTACCGAACTACATTACAACAATAATTACTCCGATGAGGAGTTTAGTTACAACACACCAGATAATATCAATACTAGTGTATTTTATATGAAGATAAAATACACAACACCGAATGAAACGGAGTATTCAAATGAAAATCTGCGGCGGAAAATAAAGGACAATAACATGAATAATCAAAGATCGGGGCCCCTACTAGTATCACTAGGACTCCTCGACATCAACATGCTATTCCCGTGCGTTTGCCTTGCCATGACCTGAAAAACAAAATCCCCAAACGGGTCACATAAAGAACAACAACCCTCAAGGGTTGAAAATACACAATTATGATTAATCAAGTTATGAAATATTCTTAGTTATGAATTACGCCAAGAGGAGTATCATAGTACGCCCGTAATGTTACGTGTAAGTGTACAACACCCGTCCGTGTACCTAATTAGTCTCACGGTGTAACGCTTTCCGTGTGCGGTCTAATGTATCGGTGAACCTAATACAATAACCATCGTGTGCCCGACTAAAAATTCCACACACCACACCGGCCACGCAATATGAACCCGGAAGGTCATATGAGCGAGAATGGCCGTAATGAATATCAATGAATAAATAATAATCGACAAAGTCAAGAATGACTCACCGAGATGAGGGTAATAATGAAATGAATGATAGCTCAACGAAAAGATTGGAACCGCTGCTCCTTATGATCAAGTGATTAATTGACATTAACAAGTTTTAATATGATTAATACAATGATGAATGAGTTATGATTATGAATGATCAACAACAAAAGGTATGAATATCCTTTTAACCGAGTAAGAATTAACTTACTAAATACCGATGAAGAAAGTCCTTCCACGAACAAATGTCCTAAATGAAGTGTCGGTCGCACGAACAACCTTAATTCAATACAATTACCGAACTGATCAATATACGAATCAAACACGAATATAACGAACTCAAAACGTCGATACGATAAAACTAAGTCCATTGAGGCATTAAAACAAACACGTTGCGTCCAAACTCCGATTGTTTACAATCAAACTTCAATATACCAATATCAAATCCCCCAAGAAGTGTTTCAAACCAACAAAACATCTCCAATACGATCAATAATCCGTTATGAATATCCAAAAATGTGATTATAACATCAATTAGTCGAAAATCCCCAATTCCAACTCGATATTCAAGGTGTTCTTGAATAATCCCTCAATAATCCAATGAATCCTTATACAAACTCATAATCATATACATATCCCTTCATATAACATGATTATAACGTCCAAAACATCATATCTCAACACAAAATCGAAGTCCAAAGTGTTGAAGGAATTACCTCTTGAAGATACAAGTACTTTAATCCGAAGAACACGCGTTAGATTGATTTTCCGGGCTTCACGATCGAAAGGAGATGAAGAAAATCAAACACCCAAATGATTTGTGAAGGAAAAACCCTCCCTCAAGCCTTCTCTCTCGGTTTAAGGTGAAGAAAAGGAAGAAAAATGGGCTGAAATCTTTGAAAAAATGAATTTATAGGGTTGACTACCTGCCGGACACGGCCCGTGCCGATCGGCACGGCCGTGTCGCACACCGCCGACAGGACTCGACCGTGTCCTCGCTTGACACGGTCGCGGCGCTTGAGGGCCTTCCGACAGCTGACCCGTCCGACGACTCGGCATGACTCGACCATGCCGCAGACGACACGGGCGTGGCCGGGCGACGATTTACTCGCTTATCCGAAGGGGTTCGACTGCCGCGCTGCATTTACACGGCCGGGTCTCGAGGCGAACACCTCGGCATTTTCCGACGAGTACGGCACGGGCCGTGTCGGACGACACGGCCGAGTTCGTTCGGCAGTGATCGGCCAATAACTGAAAAATGAGCGGTTGAGCTAAAACGACCATAACTCTCTCGTCCGGACTCCGATTGACTCACCGTTTGAACCATTGGAAATCTAACTCGATGCTCTATAATATTGCAAAGATTTAGAATTTTTGGAGTTACCAAAAATTAAAGGTGATCTAACAAAGTCGAACTCATATGAGGAAAGTTGAAACAATGAACAATAACGATACACAACTCGAAGTTTTTCCGAACGGTGAACACGGTGAAAGAACATGATTGATGAATGATTATAATTGAGTGAAAATACACTGAGTGACAATTACAGACTGATAATTACTGAATGAAAATGAATGAATTACAACCGGGTATTACAATTAAGACTCAACATTTAAGTCTTAGGACTCAATCCAGTGCGATGCACGGGTACTTTTCTTTCTGATAATATATCAATCTTGAAAATCATGTTTATATTACATATTATTTTAAGGCCCGAGCGGTTCACAATTTTTGTTTTTTGAGTGAAATTATTCTAAGCTAAAACATTGTATTTTTAAATTATGTATTTTATATCAAGTATGGCCTCGGCTGGGTTACTAATGGGTTAAAATGGCTTGTACTCAAAATGTGCAACATATTTATCTATGATACTAACACCATCAAAAAATTACACATGCATTTCATAAGATGGATAATATCTCACTGAAACAAAACATTTGTTCGTCTTTATAGAAATCAATACGAACGATATCAAATTGATATCTATATAGTCATATTACCAAACATATACGATCATCTAAAATGAAAGACAAATATATGATTTGTTGCCATTTAACCAAACACTTATTACGCATACGATACTACGTATTTGAATTATTTTATCTCACACATTTTTATACTTAACAATCCTGAAGACAAATATTATGATTTTTATTACATAGTAATAACGTTATTTTGTGTCATGTACGTGTAATTCAACATGTTCTCAAAATTGCATAACCTCAAAATTTTAAATTTGTAAATTTTCAAAATTAGTTAAAACCATCGTTATTTTCCTGGGATATGTATGGATGCAAATATCTAGTTTTGTCATTGGAACTTTGGAAGGCTAATCAAATTTCTTTTTAATGTTTATCACGTTTGCATTGCCTAGTTAATTTTTAATCGACATACTTGAATTTACTATCCTTCCAAATTAATATAAAGTGTGAACAATTTTTTTGGATAGCCAAGCCTGTCATAATAGCACTATTGTTTTTGTATTTTTCTGTCATTTCACTTTTCTGTGCGTTTCTTTTGCTTCCTTGTTCAATATCAATAAAAGTCTCAAGGAGCTAATACTTTCAATAAAAAAAGTGTTTCAAGAACATCATAGAAAATTCAAAACATATAAAAACTCACACTTGTTAAAAGCTTTTCTATTTTGGCTCAGTTGCTGTAGTGCGCCCCGCCAATATACAACTCAAATTATCACTATAAGCCGAAAGATAGATCTCGAAAAAGAGAGATCGAAAAACAGATCTCAAACGACAGATCTTAACGTAACCCGAAAGTTAAAAACCACCAAGTCTTGTAAACCAATAAAGATCATAGAAAAGTTCATCAAGATATCTAACTAAACCAACCAAACTAAAAACACCACCAACACTTTAACGGTGTTAATGGGATCACGAACCACAAAAAAGCAAACACCGAAACAACCAAACCTTAAAACTACACATGAATCCGACCAGATACAGTTAAATCTAGGAAGTACAACTAAATCAACAACGGAACCACCCATGACTCGGCCACAAAATAGCTCGAAAATACCACCAAAGCCACAAAATCACCATCGGAACCACTAAAACAACAACGAAACCACCCAAGCTCGAAACACCACCTGTTAAATTAAGATTCGGTGGTGTTGGCGGCTGAAACAGTTGATGTTGGCAGCAGTTCCGGTGCCTGTGGCGTCGGAAGAATCAGCTGTGAGCCTGCTAGAGGTGGTGGGCGTGACCTGTTTTGTGAGTGGGTGAGTTGTTGTGTGATTAACTTTCTGAATATGAGATGAAGAAGAGAGGGCGAACATTTTAGAGAAGGCAAACTGAAAAAAAAAATTGTGTTTTTTTTGTTGTGTGTGACTTTTGGGTTGGTTATGTATGAGTTAGGTTCTGTTGTCTGAAGAGTGTGTTTTTTGTGTTGTTTATAAGGGAATATAAATATCTTAAAGACGAAGTTGAAAGAGTTAAACAATAAATATGCTTTGTATGGCTAATACTTCAGTTCAAGACTTTAGAAATCCTTAGAATTCAATTGTTGTATTTAAACTCAAGCTTTTACACACCCAAAACTTAAACTTTTGAATTAATAACGTGAATCATTAAGACTAAACATTTAATATTAGGACTCAATCTTTTAATATATAAGAAGGGAATATAAATATAAATATCTTAAAGACGAAGTTGAAAGAGTTAAACAATAAATATGCTTTGTGTGATTAATACTTCAGTTCAAGACTTTAGAAATCCTTATAATTCAATTGTTGTATTTAAACCCAAGCTTTTACACACCCAAAACTTAAACTTTTGAATTAATAACGTGAATCATTAAGACTAAATACTTAATATTAGGACTCAATCTTTTAATATATAAGATAAGATAAGATTGTTAGAAGTATATAAATACAGTTGGGAAGTTAATTACTTAAGGGTCTTTTCTACGTTAATGCTACCAAACTAAACCAAACCAAACATACCTAGTATATCCCGCTCAAAGCAGGGTCTGGGGAGGGTAAGATGTACGCAGACCATGCCCCTACTTTACGGTAGGGAGGCTGTTTCCGTGAAGACCTCCAGCTTAGTGCACAGCAGAATCTTGTGTGATAAATACAAAGGAAAACGTATGGTTCGAAAAAGCTCGAGACCATACCTGAGCCCATGGCTTGATCCACATGGGACTTACCTAAGCAGAATTTGGCTACTTCACTCCCGATGAACGCTACTCTAACAAAAGAGAGGTTGGCTCTGCGCACAGCTCCCTGTCAAAAATACACCACACGCAAAGACAATAGGATAAAATATACAATAAAAGTAAAAATGCAATGCTCTAGGTCAAAGCTAACCGAGACAACCCAACCCTGGGGCTCTCAACTACAGCACCGCTCACTACAAAAGAATCCACAACTTTGATCTGGTGCCTCCAAGCGCACCTATCAACAGTCATGGTCTCGGAAAGGTTTAAGGCCTTCAAATCTAATCTCAGTTGCTCCTCCCACATCCTCCTCGGTATGCCTCTCCTCCTCTCCCCGAGAACCATTAAACTCTCGACCCTCCTCACCGGAACAGATGCCTGCCTCCTGCAGACATGGCCAAACCATCTCAATCTCCCTTCTCTAACTTTCGCTGAAACGGGCGCCACTTCTAGCGCGTTCCTGAAAACCCCGTTCGCAAAAATGGAGGAAGGTGCTTTGTAAGTGAATTTTCTTGCACAAAATTTCAAAATGGCGACAATGCGACTGCACGGATGTTGAGAGTGTTGGAATTCTGTCGTGGAAATTTGCTGGGCAGAAAAATAAATTACGACTCAAAACAGAAACTACAAATTCGTACGGAAATGAAAATACAAAACTCAAAACAGAATTTAAAATACAAGAAAATAAATTATAAAACCGTAAACTAATGCCGAGCCGAGGAATCCTCTATCCGCAAGACGAAATACGCCCCGTTAGTGCTCTCGGTTCTGATGTATCGCCCTCAAAGATAAAACGGCAACGTCTCGAAGGTAGTAGCACCACAAGACCTACGAGCTCCGGTGAACTTAAACGGGGTGAGGGCGAAGTTGTTACTATGAACTATGAACTGTATGCTTTATGCTGTATGCCAGAGTTTCGAAAATTGCATGTGCAGAAGCAAATGAATGCATGCCTATTTATAGGCCATTCACACCTGTAGGGGATTTAAACACAGCCCTTATGGCTGTCATAATGCAGGCATTCATGCCTGCATTGAATACAGGAGTTTCGAATTTCAAAAGTTGGCAGGAGTTACAGAATTCAGACCTGGCAATTACTCCTCCTCATAACACTTGGGAGGTTACTTCCGGGTTGGACTGGAATTTGAACAGTCAGGACGCACCTGGACTGCATTCGGCTCTTTAACTGCTCGAGGGATGTATCTGGACATCCTTAAGTGCACATACGAGCCCAACTACGTTGTTGAGCTTGTTCAAAAAGTTCTTTAGGCATGCCAAGGCCTAGCCCAAGACCAAATTCACGACCAGACCCAAAGAACAGCCCAAAGACCACCCAAAGACCAAGATCCAAGATCCAAGTCCAAGATCAACGCCAAGGTCCGCGGTTCGCGGCTCGCGGCACGCGGCCGAGGCAAGGCCGGCGGGCGGCGACGACGCGCGTGTGTGTGCGCGTGTGGGCTTTAAGCCCATACACATGTGCCATTAATTATTACATGAATAAAGGTAACTCCTTATATACTAGAATAATGATGGTTCATTATTCAATGTGAGATATCATCCCTTATTAATTCACAATTAAGTGGCAAACTTTAATTCACTATTTCTCACTCACCGGGAATCGGTTTAGAGAAAGTGAATATACCACGATCATATACTCGGAACGTAGATCGATCCTATGATATTTAATTTTACAAATAAAATTAAAATCATTAATGATTCCAATAATCCCCCACATGAGTGAAAATAGCCCAAATGTAATATGCAGACTCAAGCTAGTCCTCAATAGGCGTTAAAATATAAGGATAGGTAGTTCGTGACTTTGAACCTTCCAGTTAACATCATCGGGTACACAGGCGGATTAGTGGATTGATGCTTTGAACTATTCCCCCACGGCGTGCACCGAGACAATGGTACTAACACTTGAACATCTCAACCTCATCTGTTCTCACGTTGTGTCCTTTGCGGGCCTTGGACACCCCTTTGGATCGATAAGTGTATTTCATGAAACGACCCCCATTTATCACTTATATAGGTGATTCTTTACCGAGTATCTTGCCATACTCAACCTTCTCGAGGTCTTTAAGAATCATGAAAAGGCATAGACTTGACCTCACCACTAGGCAAGCTTTCAACACTCAATTGCTCTATAGGTGTTGTTGCCCAAAATATTTATCCGAAGATTAATACTGCTGGAAGACGGACAACAAACAACAATTTGCGGGAGCACTTCCGAGAGAAGATAAATAATACAAGATTTGCCGGGTTTGTTAGGCCCGAGCTTGAATGCTCTCGCGAGATGTTATTAATACAAATATTCGTGGATACAAGTATTAATGTGAGAAATCTAGATACAATGAGTGTAAAAAGACTCTGTTAATCCGGCTCTTGAGCGAAGCTCGGTGTTCTTCGTCCCTGCCGATCGTCTGCTGGATAAGAGAGGCCGGGAGAAGAAGGACCGAATGATAGCTGTTGCCAAGAGTTGGAGATAGCCAAGTGCTGGGTGTTTTGCTTCTGTAATGTATACTGAAATCGCGATAATGCAGACCTTTGGCCGAGTGCAGGGTGCCTTGTATATATAGGGGCAGCCGGGTCTTGTCCTCTGGCGGGCGATCGCCTTCCGGCCATTATAATAATGGGTCGATCGTCCGCCGGCCAATATTATAATGGGGCGATCACCCGGGCTGTCGGGCTAGAGTCCAAGGAAGAGGCTGGCACCAGCTGGGCGGTCCAATGAGGAGCCAGCACGCGTCCGGAGTCACTGTCACATGCGGCCCTACTGACAGCTTTCGGCGGAATCACTGGCACATGCAGCCCTACTGACAACTTTCGGCGGCTTGTCGGCTGGTGGAGAGATTCTGCCAGGCTGTGGTCAATGATCCGAGATTCGCGGATCTTGTCTCGGCTCTTGCACGTGGTGCCAGTCTTGAGGCTCGGCCTTTGCCGACTGGATGGCCATCGGCCCTGATCGACATGAGGCGGTCGTCTCTAGCTGGTCATCAGAGGTCGCTATCGGCCAGTCGCTGAGGGTCAGCAATGGTCGGTCACCAAGGGTCGGTCGGCAGGTGCCGAGGGATGGTCGTCCGCTTGTCGGTCGCCAGGAGTCGGTCGCCGAGTACCGAGAGACGATCGTATTTGATGTCGATCGCTCGGCACCGGGACTTATCCTGGGACCTTCGGTTGGCCGATTTAGCTTCTCCGCTGGGTAAACGCTCGGTCGCCTGGTCGCTGGTCGGCAGTTCTGCCTTGGCTGCTCGGCAGTGGCTAGGTCGCCCGATCTCCAAGGCGATCGCCGGTCGGAGAGTGTAATTCTTGACACAACAATTGCCCCCCAGCTTGCTCCTATGTTTAAGACATGGGGCGAGGTGGTTCTTGCTGGCGATCGTGTAAGGATGAGGACGGGCGATCTTGCTGAGCTGACATAGGATTCGGACTTGGGCTATCATGGTCGATTGGCTAGCTATCTTTCGGTCTTGTACCTGCAAAAACAACATTTGCCGATCCCCCTTGGAACCTTGATGGTTTCGCTTGTTTGAGGAATCGTGCACAGTCGCGGAGTTCGATGGACCGACTCCATGACCGTGTCTTGGTGCGCGAAGACATTGAGTGTCTCGTGACTCACTTTATTATGAGGGTCCTTTGTTAGGCTGCGCCTCGACTCGTATTTAAACGAAGGGCGTGCGGTCTCGGTCTAGAGGGGTCCTTGCGCGGGGCAGCGTCGGATGAATCAACTCCACCTCCGCGGCTTGTTTGGCTCTGCTTCCACCTCGGCCTGCCATGGAGATGGCCGACCTCGACGGTGTACGTTGAGACGGGGGGGGTGGCATGTGTCCACTGATTAATGTTGGAGAGCCCTTAGACTACGCCGGCCTCGTATTTAAACGAAGGGCGGGCGATCTCGGCCGAAAGGGACCTTGCATGGCCGAAGCAGCCGGTTCCATCGACTACCAGGACCATAGCTTTATGATGTGCGGTGGAGGCGATCGCGAGCCTTAGTCCCTCATGATGGACTGTAGGCGGTGAGCGAGTCCTCCGGCTCTGCTGGATAATAGCGATCAGGCTGGAAGACTGGAGGTCGTCGCTCGGGCGCCGATCGCTCTACTCCTAGGCCAAGAAGAAGCCTTTGCCTGGCCAGGAAATATGCGGCTTTAGCTCGGAAGACCGCGTAGGTCGTGGGTGGGTCCTTCGTAAGATGCCTGAACATAGGCGAAAGACCATGGAATCCGGCTAAGACCACGTGGAGGGCGATCTCATCGCTTACGGGCTCTCCGTTGAGGATGATCTCGTCCACCCGGTCGATGTAGTCCGAGTCGGATTCTTCTTTCCCTTGCTTGACTCGCAGCATGCGATGGGGACCTTCCGGTTGAGCGACCTTGGCGGCGAAGTACCTTGTGAAGACGTTCGCTAGCTCGTCAAAGGAGCCAATGGACCGGGGTGGCAACGAGGTGTACCACCGGTGGGCGAGGTCTTCCAGCGTCATAGGGAACATTCGGCACCTGGTCGCGTCAGATGCCCCACACCCGGTCATGTAGATGTTGTACTTTCTCAGGTGCATTTCGGGGTCCGATCGCCCCTCGTACAAGGGTGTTTGCGGGGGAGCGATCTTGTGCTGCACTGGGGCGAGCTCGATGTCGATCACGAGCGGCTCGCTTGGCTCGGCGATCGTCTTCATGGCGCCTGCCCTGGATTGCAGGAGCGCCTTCATGTCGTCGATCTGACGTTGCATCGCCGCCATCGCCGTGGCTCGGTCGCTTGCTGATCGGCTTTGGGAGCGGGACCCTAGGCGATCGTGTATCGATCTCCAGACTCCGCTGCTGCCGACCTCGGCAATTTGGCGAGGGGGAGCCAGACGGCTGGGCTGCCTTCTGGGAGCCGGGTAGACCGAGCTCCTGGTGATGGACTCAAACTCCATCGTCTCGTAGCTGGGGCCGGACTGCCCCGGTCGCCAGGTCGGGTCACTGCCTAGGCGATCGAAGATAGAGGTGCCCCGGCTGCCGAGCACCTCCTCATGCGGACGAGAGCCTCCTGGCGATTGCTCGGCCAGTAACGCCTTGAGCTTCCGCTTGGACTTCTGGCGGGCGGCCGAGGGGGTGATAGCAGGAGGCGCGTCGAGAGCACTCCGTCGCTCCTGTAGGACGGCCATGACCTCGTCGATCTGTTCCTTGGTTCGGAGCTGATCGAGCGAGAGGCTTGGGCCTCCGTCCAGGGATGGGATCGAGCGTCTCTGACCGCGGCGGCTGCCTTCCACCATCGGCTGCGGCTCGTGTTGTGTCAAGAATTAACACCTTCCGACCGGCGATCGCCTCGGAGGTCGGGCGACCGAGTCACTGCCGAGCGGCCAAGGCAGAACTGCCGACCAGCGACCAGGCGACCGAGCCTTTACCCAGTGGACAAGCTAGATCAAGCAATCAAGGTCCTGTGGCGAATCCCAGTGCCGAGCGATCGACATCAATACGATCGCCTCTCAGTACTCGGCGACCGACTCCTGGAGACGATCGGCTCCCGGTACTCGGCGACCGACCCTTGGTGACCGCCTGGAGACGATCCTCTCTCGGCATCTGCCGACCGACCCTTGGTGACCGACCAATGCCGACCCTCAGCGACTGGCCGATGGCGACCTCTGATGACCAACTAGAGACGACCGCCTCATGTCGATCAGCGCCGATGGCCATCCAGTCGGCAAAGGCCGAGCCTCAAGACTGGCACCACGTGCAAGAGCCGAGACAAGATCCGCGAATCTCGGGCCATTGACCACAGCCTGGCAGGATCTCTCCACCAGCCGAAAAGCCGCTGAAAGCTGTCAGTAGGGCCGCATGTTGACTAGCTCCGGACGCGTGCTGGTTCCTTATTGGACCACCCAGCTGGCGCCAGCCTCTTCCTTGGACTTTAGCCCGACAGCCCGGGCGATCGCCCCATTATTATAATGGCCGGAAGGCGATCGCCCGCTAGAGGACAGGACCCGGCTGCCCCTATATATACAAGGCTCCCAGCACTTGTCCAAGGACCGAAACTCTTCTGCACGGAACCGAGATTTTGGCCCAAAAACCACTCTCTGCATTCCCACGAGATTCATCTTCAACTTCCTTCGGATCACACGCAATACAGAAGCAAAATACATAACACTTGGCTATCTCCAACTCTTGGCAACAGCTATCATTCGGTCTTACTTCTCCCGGCCTCTCTCATCGAGAAGACGATCGGAATGGACGAAGAACACCGAGCTTCGCTCAAGAGCCGGATTAACAGAGTCTTTTTACACTCATTGTATTTCGATTTCTCTCATTAATACTTGTATCCACGAATATTCGTATTAATATCATCTCGCGAGAGCATTCAAGCCCGGGCCTAACAAACCCGGCAAATCTTGTATTATTTATCTTCTCTCGGAAGTGCTCCCGCAATTGTTGTTTGTTGTCCGTCTCCAGCAGTATTTAATCTTCGGATAGATATTTTGGGCAACAACAATTGGCGCTAGAAGAAGGGGATCCAACCCTCAAATTTTCACACCTACCGTCCCGAAGAACACTCACTGTTCCCGGGGCACATACTTGAAGTGACACTCACTGCACTTCAAAGAAATCTTTCAGAAATCATGTCTTCTGCCTCCGCGTCGAAGAAAGCCGCCGACCCGGCTGCACTCTGCCTGTCCCGGCCCCGAGCCACAGCCGATGGTGGAAGGTAGCCGCCGCGGTCAGAGACGCTCGATCCCATCCCTGGACGGCGGCCCAAGCCTCTCGCTCGATCAGCTCCGAACCAAGGAACAGATTGACGAGGTCATGGCCGTCCTACAGGAGCGACGGGGTGCTCTCGACGCGCCTCCTGCTATCACCCCCTCAGCCTCCCGCCGGAAGTCCAAGCGGAAGATCAAGGCGTTACTGGCCGAGCGATTTCCAGGAGGCTCTCGTCCGCAAGAAGAGGCGCTCGGCAGCCGGGGCACCTCTGTCTTCGATCGCTTGGGCAGTGACCCGACCTGGCAACCGGGGCAGTCCGGCCCCAGCTACGAGACGACGGAGTTTGAGTCCGTCACCAGGAGCTCGGCCTACCCGGCTCCCAGAAGGCAGCCCAGCCGTCTATCTCCCCCTCGCCAAATTGCCGAGGTCGGCAGCAGCGGAGTCCGGAGATCGGTACACGATCGCCTCGGCTCCCGCTCCCAAAGCCGATCAGCAAGCGACCGAGCCACGGCGATGGCTGCGATGCAACGTCAGATCGACGACATGAAGCCGCTCCTGCAATCCAGGGCAGGCGCCATGAAGACGATCGCCGAGCCAAGCGAGCCGCTCGCGATCGACATCGAGCTCGCCCCTGTGCAGCACAAGATCGCTCCCCCGCAAACACCCTTGTACGAGGGGCGATCGGACCCCAAAATGCACCTGAGCAGGTACAACATCTACATGACCGGGTGTGGGGCATCTGACGCGACCAGGTTCCGTATGTTCCCTATGACGCTGGACGACCTCGCCCACCGGTGGTACACCTCGTTGCCATCCCGGTCCATTGGCTCCTTTAACGAGCTAGCGAACGTCTTCACAAGGTATTTCGCCGCCAAGGTCGCTCAACCGGAGGGTCCCCATCGCTTGCTGCGAGTCAAGCAAGGGAAAGAAGAATCCGACTCGGACTACATCAACCGGGTAGACGAGATCATCCTCAACGGCGAGCCCGTAAGCGATGAGATCGCCCTCCACATGGTCTTAGCCGGATTCCATGGTCTTTCGCCTATGTTCCGGCATCTTACGAAGGACCCACCCACGACCTACGCGGTCTTCCGAGCTAAAGCCGCAGATTTTCTGACCAGGCAGAGGCTTCTTCTTAGCCTAGGAGTACCGCGATCGGCGCCCGAGCGACGACCTCCAGTCTTCCAGCCCGATCGCTACTATCCAGCAGAGCCGGAGGACTCGCTCACCGCCTACAGTCCACCATTTTAAATGAGGGACTAAGGCTCGCGATCGCCTCCGCCGCACATCATAAAGCCATGGTCCTGGTAGTCGATGGAACCGGCTGCTTCGGCCATGCAAGGTCCCTTTCGGCCGAGATCGCCCGCCCTTCGTTTAAATATGAGGCCGGCGTAGTCTAAGGGCTCTCCAACATTAATCAGTGGACACGTGCCATTACCCCCGTCTCAACGTACACCGTCGAGGTCGGCCATCTCCATGGCTGGCCGAGGTGGAAGCAGAGCTAACAAGCCGCGGGCGTGGAGTTGATTCATCCGACGCTGCCCCGCGCAAGGACTCCTCTAGACTGAGACCGCACGCCCTTCGTTTAAATACGAGGTAAGGCGCAGCCTAACAGAGGACCCTCATAATAAAGTGAGTCACGAGACACTCAATGTCTTCGCGCACCAAGACACGGTCATGGAGTCGGTCCATCGATCTCCGCGACTGTGCACGATTCCTCAAACAAGCGAAACCACCAAGTTTCCGAGGGGGATCGGCCAATGTTGTTTTTGCAGGTACAAGACCGAAAGATAGCTAGCCAATCGACCATGATAGCCCAAGTCCGAATCCTAAGTCATCTCAGCAAAGATCGCCCATCCTCTTCCATACACGATCACCAGCATGAACCACCTCGCTCCATGTCTTCAACATAGGAGCAAGCTGGGGGGCAATTGTTGTGTCAAGAATTAACACCTTCCGACCGGCGATCGCCTCGGAGGTCGGGCGACCGAGTCATTGCCGAGCGGCCAAGGCAGAACTGCCGACCAGCGACCAGGCGACCGAGCCTTTACCCAGCGGACAAGCTAGATCAAGCAACCGAAGGTCCCAGGACGAATCCCGGTGCCGAGCGATCGACATCAATACGATCGCCTCTCGGCGATCGACTCACGGAGACGATCGGCTCTGCAGACGGCGACCGACCCTTGGTGACCGCCTGGAGACGATCCTCTCTCGGCATCTGCCGACCGACCCTTGGTGACCGACCAATGCCGACCCTCAGCGGCTGGCCGATGGCGACCTCTGATGACCAACTAGAGATGACCGCCTCATGTAAATCAGCGCCGATGGCCATCCAGTCGGCAAAGGCCGAGCCTCAAGACTGGAACCACGTGCAAGAGCCGAGACAAGATCCGCGAATCTCGGGCCATTGACCACAGCCTGGCAGGATCTCTCCACCAGCCGACAAGCCGCCGAAAGCTGTCAGTAGGGCCGCATGTGACCATTGATTCCGCCGAAAGCTGTCAGTAGGGCCGCATGTTGACTAGCTCCGGACGCGTGCTGGCTCCTTATTGGACCACCCAGCTGGCGCCAGCCTCTTCCTTGGACTTTAGCCCGACAGCCCGGGCAATCGCCCCATTATTATAATGGCCGGAAGGCGATCGCCCGCTAAAGGACAGGACCCGGCTGCCCCTATATATACAAGGCTCCCAGCACTTGTCCAAGGACCGAAACTCTTCTGCACGGAACCGAGATTTTGGCCCAAAAAACACTCTCTGCATTCCCACGAGATTCATCTTCAACTTCCTTCGGATCACACGCAGTACAGAAGCAAAATACATAACACTTGGCTATCTCCAACTCTTGGCAACAGCTATCATTCGGTCTTACTTCTCCCGGCCTCTCTCATCGAGAAGACGATCGGAAGGGACGAAGAACACCGAGCTTCGCTCAAGAGCCGGATTAACAGAGTCTTTTTACACTCATTGTATTTAGATTTCTCTCATTAATACTTGTATCCACGAATATTCGTATTAATATCATCTCGCGAGAGCATTCAAGCCCGGGCCTAACAAACCCGGCAAATCTTGTATTATTTATCTTCTCTCGGAAGTGCTCCCGCAATTGTTGTTTGTTGTCCGTCTCCAGCAGTATTTAATCTTCGGATAGATATTTTGGGCAACAACAGCTCGGACTGGGATGGAACGGGGGGTCTGGCCGGCTGGTCAGCGGCTTTTTTCGACGCGGAGGCGGAAGACATGATTTCTGAAAGATTTCTTTGAAGTGCAGTGAGTGTCACTTCAAGTATATGCCCCGAGAACAGTGAGTTTTCTTCGGGACGGTAGGTATAAAAATTTGAGGGTTGGAGGGCGCCCTTCCTCTAGCGCCAATTGTTGTTGCCCAAAATATTTATCCGAAGATTAATACTGCTGGAAGACGGACAACAAACAACAATTTGCGGGAGCACTTCCGAGAGAAGATAAATAATACAAGATTTGCCGGGTTTGTTAGGCCCGGGCTTGAATGCTCTCGCGAGATGTTATTAATACAAATATTCGTGGATACAAGTATTAATGTGAGAAATCTAGATACAATGAGTGTAAAAAGACTCTGTTAATCCGGCTCTTGAGCGAAGCTCGGTGTTCTTCGTCCCTGCCGATCGTCTGCTGGATGAGAGAGGCCGGGAGAAGAAGGACCAAATGATAGCTGTTGCCAAGAGTTGGAGATAGCCAAGTGCTGGGTGTTTTGCTTCTGTAATGTATACTGAAATCGCGATAATGCAGACCTTTGGCCGAGTGCAGGGTGCCTTGTATATATAGGGGCAGCCGGGTCTTGTCCTCTGGCGGGCGATCGCCTTCCGACCATTATAATAATGAAGCGATCGTCCGCCGGCCAATATTATAATGGGGCGATCACCCGGGCTGTCGGGCTAGAGTTCAAGGAAGAGGCTGGCGCCAGCTGGGCGGTCCAATGAGGAGCCAGCACGCGTCCGGAGTCACTGTCACATGCGGCCCTACTGACAGCTTTCGGCGGAATCACTGGCACATGCAGCCCTACTGACAACTTTCGGCAATTTTGTCGGGGTGGAGAGATTCGCCAGCCGTGGTCAATGATTCGAGATTCGCGGATCTTGTCTCGCTCTTGCACGTGGTGCCGCCTTGAGGCTCGCCTTTGCCGACCGGGATGGCCATCGCCCCGATCGACATGAGGCTGCCTCTAGCTGGTCATCAGAGGTCACTATCGGCCAGTCGCTGAGGGTCGGCAATGGTCGGTCACCAAGGGTCGGTCGGCAGGTGCCGAGGGATGGTCGTCCGCTTGTCGGTCGCCAGGAGTCGGTCGCCGAGTACCGAGAGACGATCGTATTTGATGTCGATTGCTCGGCACCGGGACTTATCCTGGGACCTTCGGTTGGCCGATTTAGCTTGTCCGCTGGGTAAAGGCTCGGTCGCCTAGTCGCTGGTCGGCAGTTCTGCCTTGGCTGCTCGGCAGTGGCTAGGTCGCCCGATCTCCGAGGCGATCGCCGGTCGGAGAGTGTAATTCTTGACACAATAATAGGGAATAAACTTAGATGAGTGTTTCACACGAACTCTCATAGCTTAGTTCTCCCATTGAACCAAGTTCTTGAGATCTCCAGTCATCTTGGTTGGGTTACCACTATGATAATTCTCAATTTGTGGATTTTAAACCCATTCCCTCTAGCAATTTATTCATTTGATCGCGGTTTAACCCTTTGGTTAGCGTATCCACTAGATTATCCAATGACCTCACATAGTCAATAGAGATAACCCCACTTTTGATCAAATGTCTCACGGTATTATGGCGTCGACGAATATGTCGAGACTTTCCATTGTACACGTTACTTCTTGCCCTACCAATAGCAGCTTGGCTATCACAGTGAACCACCACTGCAGGCACTGGCTTTGACCAACATGGAATATCTTCTAGAAAGTTTCTGAGCCACTCGGCTTCTTCACCAGCTTTGTCCAAAACTATGAATTCCGATTCCATGGTGGATCGGGCTATACACGTTTGTTTCGCAGACTTCCACGAGACAGTTCCACCCCTAATGGTAATCACGTAACCACTTGTATAAAATGAACTTTTTGTATCGGATATCCAATTCGCATCACAATACCCTTCAAGTACCGGGGGTATCTCGAATAGTGTAGCCCAAGATTTTGAGTATACTTTAAGTACCTCAAAACTCTAGCGAGAGCTTTCCAATGCTCTTTGCTTGGATTGCTCGTGTAACGACTTAATTTGTTCACAGCGCAAACTAAATCGGGTTGAGTGCAATTTATAAGATACATTAAACACCCAATGACTCGTGCATATTCTTCTTGTGCAACGGGCTCCCCTCGATTTTAGCTCAAGTGATCATTTAAATCTATTGGGGTCTTAGCCGGCAAGCTATCAAAAGCATTAAACTTCTTGAGAACTTTCTCGGCATAATGAGATTGTGTCAAGATGATTCCATCTGATTTTCTCAAAATTTTCATTCCAAGAAGCACATCGGCTGGCCCCATGTCTTTCATGCCAAAATTTCTTTTTAACATGTTTTTAGTATCGTTAATCACTTGTATATTGTTACCCATGATTAATATGTCATCTATATAAAGACACACAATAACATAGCCGTTATTAGTGTTCTTAATATAAACACATTTATCATACTCGTTTATTTTAAAACCATTTGATAACATTACATTATCAAATTTCAAGTGCCACTGTAGTGGAGCTTGTTTCAATCCATATAGAGACTTAACCAGTTTGCATACTTTTTTCTCTTGCCCAGGTACTACAAACTAGGGCTGTAAACGAGTCGAACTGTACCGAACTTTTACTGGGTTCGGTCCGGCTCAAAATTATTCGAACCTTAGGTTCGATTCGGCTCAAAAATTTCGAACCTCATAATTTGAGGTTCAATTCAGCTCGAAGGCTAATTTTTTTTTATAGTTCGATTCGATTCGGCTCGAATTTTCGAACCGTTCGAATATAGTTCGATTCGGCTCGAGTTAAAGTCCAGTATAACTCCATAAGTTCAGTATAGTTCGGTCCGATTCGCCGAAGCCGAATGGTTCGGCCTGGGATGGGAGAGATTTATGTCTTGGGCCAAAGCCCCTCGAATCGAGCCGAACCGTTCGGTCTGATTCCCGAATCCTATTTTATAGAGTTCGGCTCTACATTTGGTGTCCCGAATCGAGCCACGAATCGAGCTTTTTCGAGCCGAATCTTTCGAATCGAATCGAACTTTTAGGTTTGTTCACAGTCCTACTACAAACCCTTCTGATTGTACCATATAGATCTCTTCATCCAAATCACCGTTCAGAAAAGCAGTCTTAACATCCATTTGATGAATCTTAAGATCGTGCAAAGCAGGCGAGAAGCACTCGAATAGATGTAATTCTCGTTACAGGTGAATAGATATCGAAAAAATCGTACCCTTCCTTCTGCTTGAAACCTTTGACTACAAAACGAGCTTTATACTTGTCAATTGACCCATCAGGCTTGTACTTTGTTTAAGGATCCATTTGCATCCTAAGGGTTTACAACCTTCAGGTAAATCAACCAAAACCCAAGTTTGGTTTTGTAAAATTGAGTCAATTTCACTCAAGCGACTTTTTCCGAGCAACCCGTGCAGTCGACATAAGCTACTTTGATCGATGTTGGTTCTTCATCCAACATGAATGCTATGTAGTCAGGTACAAATGTCTTTGGTGTCCTAACCCTACTACCACGTCTCGGTTCTACATCTTCTAGATTAGATCTCGATCGCTTACGTGACTTTGGATCTACATCCACATGTTTTGAACTTGTTCCTTCATCTTCAACTCTATTGCTAGAATTGTTCTCAACTTTATCATTGTCCTTAAAAGGATAAATGTTTTCAAAGAATACAGCATTCCTTGATTCAATTGTTGTTCCCACAGTCATTTCAGGTACTTCTGACTTGTGGATAACAAATCGATAGGCACTACTGTTCAGTTCATACCCAATAAAGATACAATCGACCGTCTTAGGTCCGATTTTAACTTGTTTAGGTAGAGGTACCTCAACCTTAGCCAAACACCCCCACATTTTGAGATATTTGGATGAAGGTTTTCTACCTTTCCACAACTCATAAGGGGTAATATCCTTACCTTTGCGTGGAATCTTGTTCAATATGTAGTTTGCTATCAAGACAGCTTCCCCTCACATGTTCTGGGGAAACCCTGGACTAATCAACAAGGCATTCATCATATCTTTAAGTGTTCGATTCTTACGTTCAGCAACGCCATTAGATTGTGGTGCATATGGTGCTGTTGTTTGATGAATTATACCACTCTCGTTGCATAATTCCTCAAACGGGGCTACATATTCGCCACCTCTATCGCTTCAAACCATCTTAATACAACAAACTAATTGATTCTCGGCTTCATTCTTGAAGTTCTTAAAAGCTTCAATAGCCTCATCTTTACTTCTCAAAAGATAAAGATAACAATATCTTGTGCAGTCATCGATGAAAGTGATAAAGTACTTCTTACCACCTCTGGTTCGCACAAACTTTAAATTACACGCGTCTGTGTGAATTGATTCAAGGGGTTTTATGTTCCGTTTACCGAATGAAACAGAAGTTTCGTCATTTTGCTTCAACACAAATCTCACATTTGTTTTGAGTATTGACTTCATTTAAATTTAATAAATCTAAGTTTACTAATCTTTTTGTAGCATTTAGATTCACATGACCTAATCCACAATACCATAAATCAGAACACTCAGTCAAATAAGAGGAAGCAGTAGCATTTTCATTAGCAGATTTGGTTACATGGCACTTAGGCAAAGCATTAAGTTTAAAGAGTCCCTCCGTGAGGTGACCCTTACCAAGAAACCTATCAAACTTTTTTATGATAATTATATCTGACTTAAACACTAGTTTAAATCCCTTTTTAACTAGTATAGAGCCTGAGATCAAGTTCTTCCTCATATCCGGAACATGAAGCACATTCTTCAAGGTGAGTGTCTGTCCGGGCGTAAGTTTGAGGTCCACTTCTCCAACTCCGATAATTTCAGATGAAGCTGGATTCTCCATGTTGAGCTTCCTCCCCTCAACAGCTTGATAGTTCTTAAACTGGCTCCTATCGGCTCCAACGTGGGCGGTCGCACCGGTGTCGACGTACCAACCACCTTGGTTCTCAATGTGGTTGACCTCCTCGGTGATCACAGCAGTAAGGTCATCCTCTTTCCACTCGCCGTTAGTCTCGGCGATGTTGGCAACATGTTTCTTCTTTTTGTTGGCCTTCGGCTTCCGGCAGTCCTTCGCCGCGTGCCCATGTTTGCCACAGTTGAAGCAATCGCCATCAAACTTCTTGACTGGTTGCTTCCCTTTGTTCTTGTTTTGGACACTTGGGCGATCTCTTTTATTGGAGGGACCGCCATACTCCAACAGATTGACCTTAGCATCAATCAGGCCTTTTGGTTTATGATTATTTTTGCGCACGTCAGACTCGATGCGCAATTTCACAATCAAGTCTTCAAGAGTCATCTCCTTTCGCTTGTGCTTGAGATAGCTCTTGAAGTCTTTCCAACCGGGGGCAACTTCTCGATCATAGTTGCAACAGTAAAAGCGTCCGGTAGGACCATTCCCTCGGCATTGACATCCTGAATGATGAGTTGGAACTGTTGCACTTGTTCCATGATTAGTTTTGAGTCAACCATCTTGTAGTCCAAATATTTGGCGACTACAAACTTCTTTGTACCTGCATCATCACTACGGTACTTCTTTTCAAGTGCATCCCACATCTCTTTTGATTTGTTTACAACAGAGTATACATTGTACAAACTATCTTCTAAAGAATTCAGAATAAAGTTTTTACAAAGATAGTCTCCATTGTGCCAGTTGTCATAGGCAGCTTGGACTGTGAAACTAGTCTCTTGAGCACTTGGCGCTGGTGGCGCATCTTCCTTAAGGAAGTTCGCAAAGCCCAATGTTGTCAAATAGAACAACATCTTCTGTTGCCACCTTTTAAAGTCGGCTCCACCAAACTTTGGCGGCTTCTCGTGTTAGGAGTATGCCCTCGAATGCCACTCAGAGGTTGTTGAGTGAGGGCATTGTACTTGTAATTATGTAAACCATTTATATGAGGCAAATGAATGTTTCTTTATTTACTGGTAGTTACTGGCATTCCTAACTCGTAAATAAACATATAGAAACTAGTCCCTGTATTTGAGAGCAAAACTTTCCACTCCTTATTGGATAAGGGGGTCGGCACTGGAAAGGTTATAGCTCAAATACTTAATCGTTCGCAAGTCGATAAAACTTGACTGGGCATTAAGTTTATGTGAAGACTTGTATGACGTGTTCTTTGACATGGAGAGTGCCTGTCGAACACTAATGGTTAGTGGGAGCACACGTTATAGGTATGCTAATTGGATTAGTATACTCGAACCGACTCACCCTCGATTCGTCACATGGATTTCACTCCGGGACAGTCAATGACGGAATCGAAAGGTTGTGATAGGTATTCGTGAACCTTCGACTTGAGGATTTAGTAGGGATGTGCTTGTGACGTCAAGATTTTCATTAGAGTAGTTCGACCACCTTAGGAAGGCGGGGTCAACCTCGACGTGCATCTTGACGGGCAAGTAGCAGTCTCATCAATACCAAGATAGAATTCTTTCTCCCGTTAGTGAGCGGGTTATATGTCCTATGCGGTTATTGGCGGATGAGATCATAAGTCTTTGGCCAAAGCATTGGAGCTAGTTGTATTAGATACACGGCATTTCGATGATCTCGATTTGCATTAACGCATGCATAACGTCAAGTACGAGATAGGGTTTGGTCGACCGTGACCCTATAACTTGATCGGGACATTTGAAAGAAGGGTTTATACGTATACCGGTATTCACGATGAGAATGGTTCTTGAATGATCCCAATCATTCGTTCTCGGTTAAGTGCAGTGTAGGCCGCCAGTGGCTAGGTGGTGCTACTACTCTTTGGTTCCTCCCATTCTTGGCGAGACGGACCTACCGAGTCGCGCAATAGGATTGACGACGGAATGATTCAAGCTAATTCTCTCATTATGAATATTAGATATTGGATATCTAATTTTGGAACATTGGATGTTTAAATCGATTTATTGGATAAATTGATTTACGGCCTAATGAATTAAATAAATTACTGGGTGATTAATTTAATTCATGTATATAATTATTTCTTGGAGAAATTAATTATATTATTTTGTATTTGATATGTTTAATTAATTGGATTAATTAATCGATATAAATACATCGATACGGAATCGGAGTTTATCTGTTTAGACCCTGAGTCCGAAACGAACCGAACTCATCCGATTTCTAGCATGGGCCGCCCCCCACATTCCACCCACCTTCCTTTTGGACTTATGTCTCCATTCTTTAAGGTATTATGATTGTGGAGGTGGGGTTAGATTCCCACATGCATGAGTTGTTCAAGGTAGTGGGAGTTGAATAAATAAAGGAGGATGACTATCACTTACACACACTAGCTTCCATACGTGAAAGTGAAATAGAGAGAGAGAAAGAGAAAAACCTTTTTCTCAATTATCTTCATCATCTTCTTCATATCATCTTAATTGTTCTTGGAGAAAATTGAGAGATTCATTGAGAGTAAGTGAGTTATACACTTGGAGTGTTGTAATCACAAATATATAGCTTCATCACTTAGCTCTAGCCGTATCCTCGGAGGATAGCAAGGTGATTGTTGTTCCGGTCGTTTCTCCGGCGCGTGGCAAGTAGAGACGCGGTGTTTTCGGCGTTGGATCGTTCAAGAGCTTGGGGAATAGCTCAAGAGAAGGTTATCCATTTAATCAACGGACTATGAGGGTATGTTTCTCGTATCTCTTGTATTTCGTTTTGATATTCGTATATACGTAGCTCGATCGATCCTCGTAGGGATTCGGATCGAATTAATTTTCGTTTTACCGCTTCCGCTGGGCCTTCGTTTTAGGCACCGAATTCCAACAGTGGTATCGGAGCGAGGTCTTGCAATCGTATATACGATATTTAGCATTTGGAATGCTTATTTTGTGATTTAGAATCACTTTGATAATCGTAGATATTTTATTGTTCGTCGTAGTGTCGTTTTTCCGTGATTTTATGTTATGATATAAATCAGGTTTTTCTTGGAAATATGATTTATATTAATAATATTCAGATCAGGAATAACAGGATTTTAGAAATCGCCTAAAAGCGAGTATGTCGAATCGTTGGACGATTTTCCATACAGTGCCGAGTGTGGCGAGCACGCGTCCGGCCGTGGCGGGCCTTCTTTATTCTCGAGTCGGCCGACCGCGTCAGCCAGACGAGCCGAGTGCTCGCTGGATCCGGCGGACGCTTGCCGTATCCGTGGCGTTCTTGTTAGCTGCCGGGTCGAGCGCGCTTGCTTTATCCAGTAGAGTGCTTGGCCGAGCGTTCTTGTATCCGGAGCGTGGTGCTGGGCTGCCGGGTCGGTGCAGCGCGCTTGTGTATCGGCCGAGTGCTTGGTGGCGCGTTCTTGTATCCGGCCAGCGTTCTTGTTGCCTTCCGGTCGATCTGGGCACGTCTTTGTATCTGCCGGCGTGTCGGCATGATCGAGCCCCTTTCTGTCTGGAGCCGGCGTGGCCTCGTAGGCCGGGCGTGGCTGTAGAGGCTGCCAGGCGAGAGCCCAGTCTTTGCTAAGCGATTTCGTGCTCTCGCACCGGGTCTCGTTTTGAGATATTTTCGATTATTGAATTTTCCTGTATTAAAATCATTAATTTGGAATTTTTGATGATGGAAAACTCAAAGAAAATATTTTATGGGTACACTACGGACGAAAATTAAATTGTCGATTATTGTTGAATTGATTGGATCAATTCTATTTATTGTTGATTATTGATTGGATCATATGTAATCTTCTCGCTATCCATTTATTGAGTATTTATTGGATGAATGCTTTTGAATGGGGATGTGGTTCATGGACTTAGTTTGAATCCTTCGTTTTATTCGATTGGGTTGTAATGGCCGTTTTGAGCCTATTCATTTTACTAGAAATATTTGTATCTAGGATGCAATTTTTCAATGTAAAATTTATATGTAATAACGAAGACCGGAGGAAGATCCATTTCGAGAAGACGAAGATTCAAGACGAAGACTTGTAATTAGATTACGGAGTTTTTGTTTTCTAGGAACGGTCCATGAACCACATGTTGGTAGCAACTAGGTTGTGAATGGTTGTTACATATTGTATGAATGCAACAAACGCGCTAAAATGATTAATGTGCAAAGTGTAACGTTAATCGTGAAAATTCTCCCACAACAAATTATTAAGTTTATAAGGTTTCAAGGTTTTCCTTCCCTCCATCGAGCTTTCGGGAAATTGAAATCTAAACCGGATGTGCTATGCTTCCGAGTTATCGGGGTAGTCGTTCGGGAGGACGGATAAATTAAGGAGCGCATTGGATGCCTTCGGTTGGAGCAAATTTTATCCCTAGAAACCCGATAGGTTGCTGATAAGATTCAATTGTGAAACCGATTTGCGTCGATGGTATAAACTTAACTTGTTCACGAACCATAGAAACCGTATAGGTTGAGGGGAGTGAACAAGGGGAAAAAGAAGATCGAATCATTCATTAGATGGGTTGGTGTTGGACACCACTTTATGAAAATTAATAGACTAGAAACATTCGGTTGCCCTCTATTAAGATTTATAAAGAACTCGATCACCACTATGAAGTAGTGCGACGATACTTAGGATTTCACATGGGAGTGTGTTGTTAGATAAAAATAGTGGGAGCCGGGTAACAAGAATAGAAAAGACCTTAATTCTATACTCGGATCATAATATAACAAGTCACTAATTAACTGCTATACTTAATGCATAAATCTCAATATGACAATGAATCCACTCGCAATTCTACTCGAAAAGAACACCTTAATGGGACCTAACTTTGTGGATTGGCTCCATGTCGATGATTGTCCTCGGTATAGAGGCACTGGGATACGTCTTGGAGACGGACATTCGGCGCCTCCTATGCGGACTCGAGCCAATCAGAAGAGATTGAAAACCACGAAAAGTGGGTTAAGGATGACGTGAAAGTCCGTGCTTATATGATGGCTTCCATGTCTAATGAGCTTCAGAGAGCTCATGAGAAAATGACTTCGCTGGCGGATTCTATCTCACTTAACCGAGCTTTATGGTGAGCACGGCAGAATCATAGATATGAGATATCCAAGCAAGCTGTTCGGTGCAAGGATGAAGGAAGGTGAGAAGGTTGGGGAACACGCCCTCAAAATGATATCCATGATCGAGAGATTGGAGGCTCTTGATTTTAAAATGGATACTTCTCTCCAAACCGACCTTATCCTACGGTCTCTCCTCGATTCCTTCTCACGGTTTGTTATGAACTTCAACCGCAATGAGATTGCATGTAACTTAGCCGGGCTAATGAACAAGCGGTGACCGCTCGGTCTCGGATGAAGACACCGCGGATGAAGGAGTGCACTTGTGATTTCTTACGGACTTCGAGTCTAAGAATAAGAAGAAAAAGACCAAGAAGCGGATGGACCACAAGCTAAGGACCTTAAGGGAAAGGGCAAGGCCCCGATGGTTCCAAAGAACAAGAAGAAGAAGGATGCTTGTCTCAAGTGCGGTGAGTGGGCCCTTTGGGCTAGAGACTGTCCAGATTCTTCATGGCACTTGGTCTGTAACTTTTAGTTTTGGAAACAAATTGTTCTCATTGTATTTTCTACTTCTGAATCTGGATTACGGTGCTAGTTCTCATATTTGTACCGTGAATCGGGATCTCGAACAAAGTAGGAAGCTTGGAGCTGGAGAAGTTATGATCACAGTCGGAAGCGGGCATAGTGTCGAGGCGACCGACATAGGATCACTTCTTTTGGGTTTAGAATCCGGCTTTGTTTTGACTTTAGAAGATGCACTTGTTTTGCCCAAGGGGCATAAAAACATTGTATCCATTCCGGTCATGGACCGAAAAGGCTTTTCATTTTTCATTGGTGATGGTTCCTGCAAAATTTATTTTAGAAATAAACTAGTGGGTACTGCTACATTGTTGAATGGATTGTATCATCTAAATCTCGGAACAAAGTAGTTGTGAATACTATGACTAGAAAACGTGGTAGGGATGAAACCAACCAAGTTTTGAAATGGCATCTTAGACTTGGTCATGTTGGTCAGACCAAGGTTTACAAGATGGAAAAAGATGGACTTATGGGTCCATTGGGATCGGATCATTTTCCTACTTGTGAATCTTGCCTTAAAGGCAAAATGACTAAGTCCCCCTTCACAGGGACTTTTGAAAGAGCCCGATAAATCGGGATTAATCCATACCGACGTTTGTGGTGCTTTGAAGCGGCACGTGACGGATATCAATATTTCATTACGTTTACGAGATGATCATACAAGGTATGTTTAAGTAAACCTAATGAAACATAAATCCGAGCACTAAGACAAATTCCACGAATTCAATGCCCAAGTCGAGAAACAAACTGGTAATCATATCAAAGCACTTCGGTCGGACCGAGGTGGCGAGTATATGAGTACGGAGTTTGACGAGTTCCTTAAAGAACATGGAATAGTTTCACAACTAACACCTCCAGGTACTCCTCAGTTAAATGGTGTGTCAGAAAGAAGGAACCGGACCCTGTTGAACATGGTCCGTTCCATGCTGGGCTATACTGACTTGCCGATTTACCTGTGGGGGTATGCACTCCTTACTGCCGCGTATATCTTGAACAGATGTCCTTCCAAATCCGTTCCTAAAACTCCACATGAGATGTGGGAAGGAAGGAAACCAAGTCTTAATCATATTAGGATTTGGGGATGTCCCGCTTATGTCAAGAAGACTAAGGTGGAAAAGTTGGAAGCTAGGTCTGCGAAGGGACGTTTCATTGGATTCCTGTCTCGGACGATGGGATATCTATTCTACATGCCCGAAGATCGAAGGATAATTGTTGCTTTACAAGCACACTTCCTGGAAGATGAGTTCATTCAGGAAGGCGGAGCAGGTAGAAGTATTTCTTTAGAAGAATACAATGAAACTCCTCGAGAGACACCTGTGCAAGAAACTGGAACCGAACTTTCTGAAACACAAGTACAACCACCTCGTAGGTCTAGTAGGGTGTCTCATTTACCTGAGAGGTATGGGCTTGTGCACTTAGAGGAGCTGGGTCTCCATGAGGTTCCAAGTGATAGCCAAGAGACCGACCCAACAACCTATGACCAAGCGATGGTGAATGTAGACTCCGTGAAATGACGTGAAGCTATGGAAGCTGAGATAGACTCGATGCATGTCAATCAGGTCTGGACTCTAGTAGACCGCCCCAAGGGCATAGTGCCTATTGGGAACAAGTGGATCTACAAGAGAAAGACTGATGGTGATGGCAAGGTTGACGCCTATAAGGCCAGGCTTGTGGCAAAGGGTTATACCCAGAAGGAAGGGATCGATTACCACGATACCTTCTCGCCCGTAGCCATGATCAAGTCTATTCGCATGATGCTTGCTATAGCTGCCTACCATGATTATGAGATATGGCAAATGGACGTAAAGACGGCTTTCCTTAATGGATTCCTCGAGGAGAAATCTATATGGAGCGGCTAAAGGCTTTGTGTCGAAGTCGATATTCGGAAAGTGTGCAAGCTTGCGTTCCATTTATGGATCAAGCAAGCGTCGCGTAGTTGGAACCTTCGTTTTGACGAGGCGATCAAAGAGTTTGACTTCGTGCAAAATGAAGAGGAACCTTGTGTATACAAGAGGGTTAGTGGGAGCAAGATCGCATTCTTAGTACTATATGTAGATGACATTCTACTAATAGGTAATGATGTGGGAATGCTCGATTACGTGAAAGCTTGGCTTTGAGTAATTTCTCCATGAAAGACTTGGGAGAAGCTACCTATATTCTTGGTATTCGACTCTCTGGGATAGAGCGAAGAGAACAATAGGTCTTTCCCAAGCCCTCTATATAGATAAAATCTTAAAGCGATTTAAGATGAATGATTCTAAAAGAGGTTCCTACCGATGCGACATGGAATAAAACTCACCTTGAAGATGTGTCCTCAAAATGAGGAACAACGAAAGGAAATGAGTAATATACCATATGCTTCGGCCGTGGGTAGCCTTATGTATGCTATGTTGTGTACAAGACGACATCGCGCATGCCGTAAGCGTGGTGAGTAGGTTTCGAGCAAACCCGTGTAGGGAACATTGGACTGCCAGTAAGAACGTTCTCAAGTACTTGAGAAGGACTAGAGATATGGTTCGATGTATGGAGGTGGAGATTTGGATGTGGTGGGATTCACCGATTCGGACTTCCAAGGATCAAGGGCGACTCGATGTCTACTTGCTACATATTTACTCTTAATGGAGGAGCAGATCTTGGCGTAGCGCCAAGCAAAGCGCGATGCGATTCCACTGTCAGTGAGTATCAAGCGGCCTCGGAGGCTTCCAAGGAAGGGTTACGGATTAAGAAGTTTCGGGAGAACTTCAAATAATACCATGTCTTTGTTTGCTGTTCGATCTTTGCGACAACGACGAGTGTAAGCGCGAGCCAAGGAGCCGAGGTTTCACAATGACACCAAACATATTGAGAGGAAGTATCATCTCGTAAGAGAATTTGTTCGCAAGGGATACATTGTCTTTGCCAGAGTAGACTCGGTGACAACGTCGCCGATCCACCGACAAGCCACTTTCTCGGACTAGCTTGGAGCGTCATCTGGAGAACATGGGTATTAGATACCATAGTGTGTGGCATTGAGTGCAAGTGGGAGATTGTTAGGAGTATGCCCTCGAATGCCACTCGGAGGTTGTTGAGTGAGGGCATTGTACTTGTAATTATGTAAACCATTTATATAAGGCAAATGAATGTTTCTTTATTTCTTGGTAGTTCTTGGCATTCCTAACTCGTAAATAAACATATAGAAACTAGTCCTCGTATTTGAGAGCAAAACTTTCCACTCCTTATTGGATAAGGGGGTCGGCCTTTGGAAAGGTTATAGCTCAAATACTTAATCGTTCGCAAGTCGATAAAACTTGGTGGGCATTAAGTTTATGTGAAGACTTGTATGACGTGTTCTTTGACATGGAGAGTGCCTGTCGAACACTAATGGTTAGTGGGAGCACACGTTATAGGTATGCTAATTGGATTAGTATACTCGAACCGACTCACCCTCGATTCGTCACATGGATTTCACTCGGGACGATCAATGACGGAATCGAAAGGTTGTGATAGGTATTCGTGAACCTTCGACTTGAGGATTTAGTAGGGATGTGCTTGTGACGTCAAGATTTTCATTAGAGTAGTTCGACCCTGTAAACCGGAAGGCGGGGTCAACCTCGACGTGCATCTTGGACGGGCAAGTAGCAGTCCTATCAATACCAAGATAGAATTCTTTCTCCCGTTAGTGAGCGGGTTATATGTCCTATGCGGTTATTGGCGATGAGATCATAAGTCTTTGGCCAAAGCATTGGAGCTAGTTGTATTAGATACACGGCATACTCGATGATCTCGATTTGCATTAACGCATGCATAACGTCAAGTACGTATAGGGTTTGGTCGACCGTGACCCTATAACTTGATCGGGACATTTGAAAGAAGGGTTTATACGAATCTTGGTATTCACGACAGAATGGTTCTTGAATGATCCCAATCATTCGTTCTCGGTTAAGAGTGCAGTGTAGGCGCCAGTGGCTAGGTGGTGCTACTACTCTTTGGTTCCTCCCATTGCCGATCGAGACGCACCCACCGAGACGCGCAATAGGACTGACGACGGCATGATTCAAGCTAATTCTCTCATTATGAATATTAGATATTGGATATCTAATTTTGGAACATTCGAAGTTTAAATCGATTGATTGGATAAATTGATTTACGGCCTAATGAATTAAATAAATTATGGGTGATTAATTTAATTCATGTATATAATTATTTCTTGGAGAAATTAATTATATTATTTTGTATTTGATATGTTTAATTAATTGGATTAATTAATCGATATAAATACATCGATACGGAATCGGAGTTTATCTGTTTAGACCCTGAGTCAAACGAACCGAACTCATCCGATTTCTAGCATGGGCCGCCCACATTCCACCCACCTTCCTTTTGGACTTATGTCTCCATTCTTTAATGTATTATTATTGTGGAGGTGGGGTTAGATTCCCACATGCATGAGTTGTTAAAGGTAGTGGGAGTTGAATAAATAAAGGAGGATGACTATCACTTACACACACTAGCTTCCATACGTGAAAGTGAAATAGAGAGAGAGAAAGAGAAAACCTTTTTCTCAATTATCTTCATCATCTTCTTCATATCATCTTAATTGTTCTTGGAGAAAATTGAGAGATTCATTGAGAGTAAGTGAGTTATACACTTGGAGTGTTGTAATCACAAATATATAGCTTCATCACTTAGCTCTAGCCGTATCCTCGGAGGATAGCAAGGTGATTGTTGTTCCGGTCGTTTCTCCGGCGCGTGGCAAGTAGAGACGCGGTGTTTTCGGCGTTGGATCGTTCAAGAGCTTGGGGAATAGCTCAAGAGAAGGTTATCCATTTAATCAACGGACTACGAGGGTATGTTTCTCGTATCTCTTGTATTTCGTTTTGATATTCTTATATACGTAGCTCGATCGATCCTCGTAGGGATTCGGATCGAATTAATTTTCGTTTTACCGCTTCCGCTGGGCCTTCGTTTTAGGCACCGAATTCCAACATCTCGGCGGCAGGCATCATCCTTGGCCCCGAGGTTGTTCCAAAAAAGGAACAACTCATGTTGAACCCGTAGGCTCCAACACTAGATCCTAACATGGATCCAACGGTACCACTAAAAGTGGAACCTACGGTGCCACTCGAGGTGGATCCACCGGTAGTCAGAAAGGGGTTCGAAAACACCCATGGAGTTGTTGATGAGGTAGTTGAGCTCATCATGCTGGACATGGTTGCGGCAATGGTGTTTGCCACGGTCGAAGCGGCTGTCGCGGAGGCAAAGACAGCGGTGGTGTTCGAGTCGGTGGAAGCAGCGGTCGTCATCTCCAGTTGTTGGATTTAGCAAGTAATTATTTCGTCTTGCGTTTGTTGGAATTCTGTCGTGGAAACTTGCTGGGCGGAAAAATAAATTACAACTGGAATACAAAAATTACAACTCGAAAACAGAAACTACAAACTCGTACGGAAATGAAAATACAAAACTCGAAACAGAATTGAAAATACAAGAAAATAAATTATAAAACCGTAAACTAATGCCGAGTCGATGAATTCTCTATCCGCAAGACAAAATACCCCCGGTAGTGCTCTCAGTTCTGACGTATCGCCCCCAAAGATAAAACGACAACGTCTTGAAGGTAGTAGCACCACAAGACCTACGAGCTTCGGCGAACTTGAACGAGGTGAGGACGAAGCTGTTACTATGAACTATGAACTGTATGCTTTATGCTGTATGCTAGAGTTTCGAAAATTGCATGTGTAGAAGCAAAGGAATGCATGCCTATTTATAGGCCATTCACACATGCAGGGGGTTTAAACACATCCCTTATGGCTGTCATAATGCAGGCATTCATGCCTGCATTGAACACAGAAGTTTCGAATTTCAAAAATTGGCAGGAGTTACAGAATTTAGACCTGCCAATTACTCCTCCTCATAACACCTGGGAGATTACTTCCAGGTTGGACTGAATTTGAACAGTCAGGACGCACCTGAACTGTAATCAGCTCATTAACCGCTCGAGGGATGTATCTGGACATCCTTATGTGCACATACGAGCCCAACTACGTTGTTGAGCTTGTCCAAAAAGTTCTTTAGGCATGCCAAGGCTAGGCCCAAAGACCACCCAAAGACCAATTGCCAAGATCCAAGATCAAGTTCCGCGGTCGAGGCCGAGGCGAGGCGGGCAGCGGCGCGCGCGTGTGCGCGCGTGTTTGCTTTAATCCCATACACATGTGCCATTAATTATTACATGAATAAAGATAACTCCTTATATACTAGAATAATGATGGTTCATTATTCAAGGTGGGATACAATCTCTTATTAATTCACAATTAAGTGATAAACTTTAATTCACCATTTCTCACTCACCGGGAATCGGTTTAGAGAAAGTGAATATACCACGATCATCTACTCGGAACGTAGATCGATGCTATGATATTTAATTTTACAAAATAAAATTAAAATTATTAACGATTCCAACAGAGAGCACCTTGGGATCTGCCGATAGACGATGGATCTGGACGGCGATGACCGCTAGTACCGTGCTGCTAAGAGAAATAGGGTTCTTGATGATATGGGATTTGGTGTAATTAGGGTTCCAGTTTCATGGGTGATTTGAAATCCACATTAAGGGTGCTTTATTATTAGTTGGCTACTATTAGTAACGATCAAAATAATCCGATCAACAAACGGTTATAATCCTGGAATGATGATTTAGGTTGCTTCTAATTATGATTATTAATTGATTATTGATAAAAAGTGTACTATAGTAATTTTTCATTTTCGTTTATTTTCAAAATGAAATTTATTTTTGTAATTTTAATAGCAATATATAGGATCATATGAGAATGGAATTTATTTTGAGAAGGTAAGAATATATTTAAGCCTTTGATTTCATGTGATGGATGATCCAAATTGTGTGATATTTGGAATGTTTTTTAATTAATAACTGATTCCTCATTTGGTAAATTGATAATTAATATGTCTCTTCTCCTCATTTCATGCATTTAATCTGGATAATTAAAACTAGTTCAATCAATAGTGTGTATATATATATATAGGGGCGCGTTCTATGCAGTACTTTACAGTACTAATTTATGCATGGGTTTTGTACTAATTATGCATGAAATATATGCATTCCGTGCATCAAAATTTCAATGCATTAATTGTCACAAAAAATTGATGCATATAATCTAATATTTTAATGCATCGATATATTGATGCATATATTGCATATTTTAATGCATTGAAATTTTGATGCACGAAATGCATATATTTCATGCATAATTAGTACAAAACTCATGCATAAATTAATACTGTAAAATAATACATTTAAATTTTGATGCACGAAATGTATATTTGGCAAGCATCATAAACTAGCTTACAATTTATTTAGATTAGAGGGCTTACAAATTCACCAACATTCATATAAGTTATAAGTCCTGCTGCTGCATAATTGAAAAGTTCAAGCTTATTTTAAATGCTTCTTTTACAAACATCTCAAACCCTCTATAGCTTTTCATTTTTAATACCATTTTCAACCTTTTTTCTTTTCATTAAGTTATTTTAAATATATCTTTTCTATAACATTATATTTTCTGTCAGTTTTTCAGCTAATTTTTTCAAAAGCCTTTATTTGTATCAGAATGCTTATTAGCTATCGACTATGAGCCATTAGCGATGAGCTTCAAACCAGCAGCTATCAATTGGTTCTACAAGATGTTAAAAGGATTGTCGTCCCACAAATTGGCCCGTTTAAATCAGAAAAAAACGAGTTAGATTCTAATTATTTGGACCCGTCAACCCGAACTTTTTTGACCTGGACCGTTTAGATCTAGCCTATAGGTTAGCCAAATTAATCTAGACCACTAACTATCAATGTCGATATAATTTTAAAATTTTATGACCATTAGTTTTGTTTCTAAAGTTAAGTAGTATACTAAATTTTATAATTTTAGGACCTAGGACCTGTCCGTTTAACATCTCTACTTATCAGCTTTGTCTATCAAATATACCCTACAAAAAAAATAAACGAGAGAGGTTCTCTCTAAAAGGTATTAGAACAGTAGAAAAGCGTTGGATGACAAAATTCCAAAATCAATAAACGAATACATAATAAATTACACTTCCACGATTTTTTACCCACAAAAACTGGGCACTCGCATAATGGCATCATGACAAAAACCTATCATCTATCAACGGAATTCAGCATCTATCTCTTGTCTACTGATATTTTTATCACAAAATTTGTTTAAATGAAGAAATAAAAACAATATAACTGGGCTCTGGTAAATACGCATACCCTTACTTAGTCCGGATAGCCTCTCCAACCTTCTTACGCTTGGGTCGTCCAGACATCTTTACATCATTACCCTGTAGCAGTTTCAATGCTTTCTCCAAGCTTATTTCATCAGGCTTCATATTCTGTGTCAAGCCGGATCAAAGGTTCAGGTAAAATAGACCGGACATGTTCGGCACTATAAAGAAGAGGGTATTTGAGATGTGAGAAAATTAACTATATTGTCAGAACACAAGAATGATACTTAACCTTGGGTACCGGAGCAATTGTTGACCTGTGTCTAATGGAAAATCCGACTTTTGAAAGCTTTAAAACTATTGGATGGCCGTCTTCTGGGTGTTCTCCCTGATATTTAAAGCCCGTGTACGATTAGTCATATAACAATCGGAAGTAACTGAGTGGAAAGGGTTTAATAACAGAAAAAAATACGCTTGGGGATTAGTCTAATTACCAAAAAAACAAATGACGTATCTTCCAAAATTATAGAAAGGGAATAATTTACAATATTAAAAAATATAGAAAGGGAATAATTTACAAGAAAATGCAAATCTCAAGGGGTGTTCGTCATTTTAAAAGATAACTGTTTTTTTTTTGTAACTACGCTAAAGCCTCAAGGGCCGGTTTTTGTAATTATCCCTGAAGATGTTGCTTTGGAAACATACCAAGGTCATGGGATACTGCAGCAAGTCGAGGGCATCTTCATATGTGATGGAGTTTACATCCTTTATCTAGCATGAGAGAGAGAGAGAGAACATGAATTTCAGATTTTAATTTTAGTTGGTGAGATATGTGAGCATAAACTACACAAATTTATGCCCAGAGGTTTCAAAAACTATGAACGTAATAATAATATTAGCCAATATAGCTTTTTGATTCCATTGGGATTAAAAAATGCTACAAATATGATATTGACAATGTAATATTCCGATATCAACAAATAGGAACACACACACACACAAGGAAATAAAATTTTTAATTTCAGCCAATAAAACAAAAATCATACTTGAGATGCTGAGACTCGCTTAGGTAAATGCCCCTTCCTGTCTTCACCAAGCTGCACATAGGACCCATATGGGCCATTCTTTAAAAGAACCTAAGGTGGCAAAAACAGGAAAATGAATATTACTAAGACAAAAAAAAAAAAAAAAAAAAAAAAAAAAATCGACGGATATATTTATCATCAGATGAGAACCTTCTCGTTAGATACGGGATAAAGACCAAGCAACTTGGGCTCCTGTATATTGGTCTTTTGGTATTCAGGAGTTACATCTTCATCATCTTCACCGTAGAGTGTTTTAGCAATATACCTGCGGATTTGCCAAGAATGTTACAATGAAGTCTATTGAGAGACGCATTATTAACTAGAAAAGCTCAGTTATAACTCACTTGCACTTTGGGTGTTGATCACAGCCAATAAAATACCCTGCACCAAACCTGCTTACTTTAAAAACCAATGTCCCTTGTAGGCAGCTCGGGCAAGTTTTATTTCCATCAGGAAGCGAAGCAAACAAGAAAGCACCAAAGGTCTTCTCCAACATCTTCTCCACCTGATGGATATGAACATTGCCGGCACACTCGCAATACTTGCTAAATCTAGTCCAGTAATCTCTCAAAAGACCTTTCCATTCAGTTATTCCACCAGAAACATTATCAAGTTCAGTCTCCATATCAGCTGTGAAACTATAGTCAGTCACCTCAGAGAAATAATGAGAGAGAAATGCCGACACCATCCGACCACGAAACTCCGGGCATAATGCCCTGTTTTTCATTGTTATGTAATTTCTATCTTTCAGCACCTTAATAGTGCTCGCATAAGTAGAAGGTCTTCCTATACCAAGTTCCTCAAGCTTTTTTACTAATGACCCTTCAGAGTAACGTGGTGGAGGCTGCGTATGGTGTTGATCAAGCTCTACTTTAGTCAAACTTAACAGCTGCCCACTTTTTAATTTACTCAAAACATCACATACTTCACTACGATGATGATATTTCTTGTCATCTTCATCGTTTTGAATTTTGATACTCTCGGCATCCTTATAAACTGCCTGAAAACCTAGAAACTCCACCCTCGAACAATTAGACCGAAAAATAATGGACCGATTAGAATTCGCGATATCGCATTGTATTTGCTCAGCAACAGAAGGCTCCATTTGGCACGCCATTGTACGAGACCATATCAGGGTATATAACTTGAGTGAGTCCTCATCAAGCACCCTAACAAGAGCCGACGGTAGTCTTCGAATATCAGTTGGTCTAATGGCTTCGTGAGCCTCCTGAGCATTTTTCACTTTCTTAAAATACTTGCGTGTACTCTTTGCAGCAAAATCTGGTCCGTACTTGTTTGCCACAAAGGATCGGATATTCTTAGCGGCTTCATCTGATATGTGTAATCCATCGGTTCTCATGTATGTTATTAGCCCTGTAGTCTTACCATCCGATAATTGGACTCCCTCATAGAGCTTCTGTGCAACTTTCATAGTGTATGATGTCACGAAATTTAATTTGTTCGCGGCATCTTGCTGAAGTGTGGACGTTATATACGGGGTGGGTGGGTTTTTCCGGAACTTGCTGGTTTTAGAGCTGATAACTTCATACTCGGACAGATATATTTTTCCTTCAATATCTTTCGCCTCCACATCAGAGCTAATCGACAACTGACTCAGCTTCTTGAAATTAAAATGGGTTAAATGTGACGATAGAGAAATTTTGTGATCTTTCTTCCGGAAGTGAACGTCAACGGTCCAGTACTCCTGAGGTTTAAATTCATCGATTTCTTTTTCCCGATCACATATAAGAGCTAAAGCAGCGGATTGGACACGTCCAGCCGACTGGCAACCGGGTAATTTCCTCCATAATAGAGGAGACACACTGAACCCAATCAAGTAGTCAAGAGCACGCCGTGCGAGATAAGCATGCACCAAATCAGCATCTATCTCACGTGGGGACTGGAGGGCCTTTTTTATGGATGACTCGGTTATTTCGTTGAAGACGACTCTAGCAACTGCAATATCTTCACGCAAAGCATCCTGTTGCTGCAACATCTCTATGATGTGCCAAGCGATAGCCTCTCCTTCACGATCAGGGTCCGAGGCTAGAATAAGATTTTCTGCTCTGGAACAAAATACAAGCCATTTTAAAGTCAAAACAAAGGGTAACTACAAAAAGTACCCTTGAGGTTTGACCAAATTTTGGGAAGAAAGAAATAGGTGGCTTGCCAAATAAAACCCATAATATTTTATTATCTTACATTTACTCCCCTTGATAAGCAAATGAAAAAACATTTAAACCCCCCCCCCCCCCCCCCCAAGCAGTTCCATTTATAAAAACATAACAGTCAGCCCCTTAATTTTTAACATGGAATAAAAACCTTAAGGGTACTTTTTGTAGTCACAAAAACTAGTTCGGTTTTTTCTGTAATTAGGTCAAACTTTTGAGGGCACTTTTTTTGCAATTATCCATCATCATCATGTGCGCCTTAATCCCATCTACGCTGGGGTAGGAGGCATGAAAGAAATTTGAAAATAAAAGGAAGTGAGAAGAAAAGAAAACATAATAAGGAAAGGGAAGCAAAGCGCATGTAAGAAAAGATATGTCGAAACTCTAAATTCACATGAAGTCCAAGACTCAAACCAGACGGCAGATTTGGAAGTGGGAATACAAAACAGTTATACAATTACATACCCGCTGAGTGCAACCTTAATACTCTTCAAATGAGACCAGGCAGCAGAAGGGACTTCCCACACCATACTGAAATCATCATCAGGCCTCACAGATCCTGATCTCGCAGCCAAGTCTCTGACATGGCCATAACTGGGTAGGACCTCGTACATATCACCAAGGTATCCTTGAATGACTTTTGCTTTCGTGGCAGACTCAACCACTACGACAGATTTAGCAATAGGTGGATATAATTGACGCCAAGCCTTTTGGCCTCCGGGCTTCGTTTTATTGTTTAGGAAAGTGTTTTGCCCAAGTGACACCACCTTGTCATCCGATTGCCCTGTACTAGGTTCTCTGCTAGATTTCAAAATTGAACTGCCTCTACTATTAATTTTTTTCTTTTTAGTTGCATTCTTCGGAACATTCTTTGCCGTAACACTGCTGTCAGCCACTCCTGTCGGAGTATCTGAAGTCAAATTAATCTGTACATGCATGCAGAGTTAGCCAAAACAATATAGTACGTTGAGTAGTAACTAAAATCCGATTACAGCCTAGAAGGAAGACTTCTTCTAACCTCTGATGAAACAGGAGATTGTTTGTTATTTCTAATCTCCTTTGGAGATGAAATATTCCCGGAGTCAATTGAAGAAGCACACCCACTGGATGATTGATTCTGTTTTTTCTTGCTATTAGGTTGCTGCTTCACTTTCTCTTTGCCCTTAGGTGTTTGTGTACTGTCATCCTTAACAATTTGTTGACCAATTAAAGGGGACGAATTGACATTTCCTACAGCTGCTGCTTTACCTTCAGAACCCAACCCATCAGTTGATGTTGCATTTACTTTGCGAGCGCCAAACGCCTTTTGTCCCTTGCGATGCTTATTATTATCATTATTATTATTAAATCTTTTAAAAAAATCATTCCTCTCATTTCCGCTACCTCCCGTCATAACAACATTATTCTGGGTACCAACTCTTGGGATCTGGGAAAAAGACCTGGTACTGCCACTGCAATGATAAGTCGGGCGAAGCCCACTTAGTAACCCATAACATGAAACGTTCACTGGCATTCTGGAGTTGAGAAACTCACTTCCAAAAGGCGACCTGAATCTCAAGGCAGAAAAAAAGTAAGGTGCATCCGCATGGCTCCTTAGTGGGTGATTCTTGCTTTCTAACTTGATTCTGAGAGCACACGGTATCCTAACTCTTGGAGGAAAAATTTGTGATTTCTCAGCATTTGTAGATGAATACTTTAAGCAGAACTGCGAATAGCTTTTAAATGCCCGGTTACGCAACTGCAAAGATCAAATCAAAATAATTATTACAATTAAGAACACATAATAACACCAATACTGCGCAGATCATGAACAAAAAAAACCTTGGTCAAACACTGTCATGTGTGATATTTCATAAGGAAAACCAAAAGGAAAGTTTATGATCAGTACAAACTAAAAGTACTAAATTGAAGATCTTGAAATAGACCACTAATAATCCCTGTTTATGTATCTCCTACATGAAACAGGCCAACTTCTTTGGCGCTCTCTAACAATAAAACTTATGTTCTCGTAGAATATTTTTCAAGTCACTACTACAGACTGATGATAGTCGCATAATGAATGAAAAGGCCTTCCATCACATGACTTTTCAACCAAATCGAAAGAAAAGTCCTTTATTTTACCATTTCGAAAAATATAAACAATGCTGAAAAGGAAAAATATGGCGTACCAAATGAACACCCTACTAAGAGGTCCCTTCACATTTCTCATTATGAAATTATTCTGGTCATCAATAAATTTGACTCTGACCTGACTAGCTTGGCCGCGTGACCACGCCATGCCCATAACCTTCATTACTACTGCATGCTTGATTTGCAAATCCATTCTGCAAAACGAAAGGAAATCCTCATGAGATAAATGGTACATTCCCACTAGTGACAGGAGATGGAAGTGAGTCAAGCTAGCTTATTTTAATTAAAAAAAATATTACAGAAAGTATATTCAATGAGGAAATTGGAGTTGCTCAGAGTAACTAAAATCATCACAGTTGTTCAATTAGCAGTGTTTCCAACAACAAAATGAGAAAATTAAATCAAGACACTCCGTGAAAGTCCCAAACTTTTTAACAGTCTGATTCAAATATAACCCAATGTACAAGTAATTTACAGTAACTAAGCTAATCGACAGTTTAAGAAGTCCGCTCTCAAAAAAAAAAAAAAAAAAAAAAAGTTCTCAGATAAAACAGAAAGATGAGGAAAATGGAATTCTTACGAATATGTTGATTGAGGAGCGCTGCAGCTGAAGCGACGGAGGCGGGCGGCGAGGTTGGCTGTCGTGGGTGGCGGGGGGGGGGGGGGGGTATAGGGTTTGATCAGGGTTTATGGCCTCACCGCAAAGAAAAAAAAAATGTTTTTCAGCCTTCCTAAATATTTTCTTTATTTGCTTTATATTTTTTTTGGGTATAAAAGACGCTCAAAGTCTGATTAGATTTTCATTAAACGACGGTGTCTTACGCCGTTTTGGTCATCCTGCAAAAAGACAAGTATACCAGCGGGAGGTACACCAAAGTACTTACGTCTCAGTGTCTCACTTACGCTTAATTCACAAATTTTAGTAAAAAAACGCACGAGTATGAATGGGAATCGGGTTGCATAGGCTTGGATATGGCAATATCCATATACAAACTTGAAAATTTATACTTGACCTGAACCCAACCCAAACTCAAAAAATACTCGAAAATTAATATTCAAATCCGATCCAACATTTTGGATTGGATTCGAATATACCCGAAATCCGAAAATTTTGGATTTGATTTGGATATTATCCGAAATCCAAAATGTTTGGACTGAATTTGGATATTATCCGAAATCGATTTCTGATTTTTGGGCTTATTACCTTGACATTGAAACAACAAATCAACTCTTTCTTATATAGATAATGAGTAAGCAAATGGACTATGTCTCCACCGATGTGGGACTCTCCAAAAAGGAGTTAAGATATAGAAGGCATGTGTTAACTTATTTATATTAGTGTTAAAGGCAATGTGTTTCCTACTTCCAGCGACGTGGAAATGGGACGCGATCACAACCGGAAAGCAAAATAGAATTAAAATGCATTAAAAGGAATCAAAACCAGAGACGTCCCATCTCAATACACAAAGCTCCAACGCTTTAACCACTAGACCAAACCACCATTTGTGATTATAACTTACGAAACACAAATATAAACATATAATTCACGGAATCCATATACTATAAAAAATTGGTTTTGCTCACCCCCAGTGTACTACTTTAGTACTTTACTTTGTTATTAATATTTTATTGTCTAATAAATAATAATACATTTAAAGTATATATTATAATGTATAATATACAACATATGATATGGACAATAAATAATATACAATATATAAAATTAAAATATATTTAATAAATTTGGGTTTTTTTCGGGCTGGTTTGTATCGGGTTTCGGGTTGGGTTTCGGATCGGTATATATAAAATCCATATCCATATCTAAAAATTTTCTGGTTTAAAATTTAAATCCATATACATATCCAAATCCAAAAAATCGGGTTCGGTAAACCCAAAAATTCGGATTTTGGATCAAGTATCCATTGGGTCGGACTAATTTCCCATCCCTACGAACGAGTTTTAGTAAAGAAAAGAAAAAGAACTTCACCAAAAAAGGGGGGGAAATTAGGAGATAAAGAAGAAAAGTGAAAGGAAATTGTATTCTGTGTTCTCGAGTTGAAAGTGAGTGAAAGGAAAATTAACCACTTTGTTTTTTTCTCTCCAAATCCTTCCAAATCAGAATGTGTTTCTTTTCGTTAAAAAACTTAGGAATACTAGATATTTTTGTTTGGCTAAAATGCTCCTGGGGTCCCTTAACTTAATTTCAGATAACGATTCAGTCCTTTATCTTTTTTTTGTCCCAACTAAGTCCTTTATCTTTCACATTTTAAGCAAAGTTAGCCTTTTCCGTTAGTCTCCATTATAATAATTAATTAGACGCTGATTTTATACCTACGTGGCTATAAACATTTCTATGTGTCAAATTCCTAACCTATGTGTCCATTTCCTAACCACGTGGATTAAAAAAAAGCAAAAAAAAAAAATGATGCCTTCTTCTCTCCCACACCAGCGACCAAGTCTCATCTCGTACGAGCAGCCTCAAAACACCACAGTCGCCGCTCCCGCCAGCCCCCAATCACGAACCCTAGAGCTGAAAATCGTGCTTCCATCTTGGGCGTTTCTGCTTCCGGTGATAATCGTAGTGGTCTGCCCATCTCCGACGAACATTATGTTGGTTTTCTTTTTCGTAATCAGGTTCCAATAAAAAACAAGGGAAATGTTCCAGCGAAAAAAATTCAATAACAAGTGTATATCAAGATTTCTTAGAAGATAATAACTTATCAAAATATACACGACATGACTGATATTTGAAATCAACCACCAGAATGTTGTAACCACCCATATATACTAATGAATAGAAAGGTAAAGCCTTTTGTCAGCAGTAGAATCAAAGGGAGGCCCAAATATTAAAACGAAAGTTCAACTATCTGGAATTCAAATTTGTATCGCCGCAAGGAAGGATAAATAAATAAACTCCACATGGAACACGAAATCAAGACGATGAGAAGCCCGAACGGATTTATGTCTTCTCTTTTTAGCTATGTAATATGTTAATGCTGTAACAAAACAGATCAGGTTTTCAACTCGTCCCACACACCCACGGGCAAAAATAAATTCCTAAACATTTCCACTGAAAAAAGTTTCCGTTCTAATTCATGGCCAGCGAGTTGATGCAGAGCTTCTCCACGCGCAGAACTTGACCTCTGATGAGAATCTAACGGAAATGCTTATCGTGGTTTCCATGTGAAAAACCATCGAGAAGATTTTGCTGAAACCTAGAGCTCTACTCGAGAGGGTGTTGCATTTACTCAATGGAACAGCTGATTTTGCTGAAGAAGAATGTTGAGAGGAAGGCTCTGGGGTATAAAGGAAGAAGATGATAGTCAGCATCTTATTTGGCATCATTTTGACCAACTTTACAGCCACCTGGACAACAGTTAACGGCGTTAACAAAAAAGCATAACCAAGGCTAACTTTCCTTAAAATGTGAAAGATAAAGGACTTAGTTGAGACAAAAAAAAGATAAAGGACTAAATCGTTATCTGAAATTAAGTTAAGGGACCTCAGGAGCATTTTCACCAAGTTACAGATATAATTATTCCATTAAAATGAAAGAATCTCAAACTAGTTATTCAGTATCCTTATTCGATTATCCGATTAATACACTGCGTCATATAACACCAACACTAACTCGCCAATATATTAGTCTAATGTCCCCACTCGATACTTTAATTAGCTAGCTAATCGAAGTAAAATGAAATAAATCAATTAAAAAAAATTAATATCGTTAAATTCCAATTTAAATTTCGGGTATTACATACTATCCCACTTAAAATAAGTTTCGTCCCTGAAACTTGCCATGTCATCGCCCAACTCACTGTAACCTCACTCCAATTATGCATACGAACCGTTCAGCAATATCGGTAATCTCATGATTCGATCGATTCATACGTATATAGTCCTCGATATATAAAACGGCACTCACGAGAGATCACCTCGTATGTGACAGCCATCGGGCCGATTTGCCGTTCATCATACCACCAAAAATAATTATCCATTTCGTACAACACTATCCTCATCACATAACTTTACTTAGGGACACCTATCCCACTTAAAATATTCATACATGCCAAATAAAAAATATCGAAATAAATTTTCATTATACGCAAAAATACTGAAAAGAATTTATCAAGAAACTCCATCATTAATTTAAAAAAATCTCAATATTCAACTCGTTTGATCAAATTTTAGGACTTTCGCCCTTTGTATACCTCCAAAAAAAAAGTATTTTCTCTCGAAAATTTTCAAAACATCACTCTATAATATATATGTTCGCATCACGCACAAATAATATTTTTTAATAATTTAAATATTCTATAAATATCCATTTTCTGAGTGCCGTCATAAAAATTTCATTTGAAAATGCAAAGCCCGAATTGCAAAAATCAGTAATTTCAAACATACGTTAAGCCACCGCTTACACGTACCAATAAAATAGTTACAAAAAATTTTCTAATTTAACTCATATTGCAAAATACTAGTAAGTCATTTAAAAATACACGTTAGCTAACGAGAGTACATTAAGGTAGCAAGATTATTTGAAAATATACGACCGGCTTGTCCAGAGTTTAAATATTTTCAAAATCCACACTAGACCGTCGATTAATCGTACCGATAAAATATTTCAGTAAATCTGATTTTTCACAACATACTCGAGTCTGTGAAATCTTCGGAAATATTTTCAAATACATACACAGCCAACACAGTTGTGAACACATTTGTAGCAATTAGCCAAACATATTTGGTTCCCAAACACGTGCACATCTAGCATTCCAATCATCATACTAACCGATACCACTCATGAATATAATCTTAAATTCAAACATACATCGAAGCCATCCGTCTGTGTTCCCAACAATCTCTGCCGTCAATATGCCTCCTGGAACATATTAATGGCCAGAAACTTCCACAACATATTGTACTAATCAAAACTCAACCCACCAATATATATATATATATATATAATGGTTTCTATCTTACCTCTTACTTGCGAACAAGATTATGCAGCACAAAATATAAAATGGAAGACTTACATCCGCAGGCCGCACGAAGAACACGGTCGCCCATGATACTAATCTCAATGGACAACACGAACGACAAGATATGACAACGCACAAGTCGACTTGTTAACCGACAACTTGGACGACGCGACAAGACATGACTCGACTCGACCCGACAGCCTAGGTTTCCACAACCAAAGCTCCGATACCATAAATGTAACACCCCCAGAAATCCACCGGCAATATTACACGCCATAGACCCCTTAATAGAGGGATCTACCAGGCTAAATACCACGAGAGAACAAACGTCTGACTGATCGGGGTCAAACTACATACTGACACTGACTGATAAGGTGAAATATTAACACACACCGACCGATAAGGTCACACGACAAGAAAACAATACGAATAACAACTCATTACTGAACTTACCCACACAGGGGTTAAGAGACAATATAGCGGAAGATTGGAGATAACACAATAATACAAAAACATCATGCTGAACTCTAACTCTTGATTTGTATCGCGGCTCGCCTTCTTTCGTGCCATCCCTGTGATTGCTCCAACGAACTAAGCATACCTGAAATGCATGAGATGCATTTACCCCATTTAAGAGGTTAGCATTTGAATGGCTAGTACAAGTATTTGGGCCATACAACATATATCACGCAAATATCAGTTATATTAAAATGACAACAGTCGTGAAAGAAGTTCCCGAGAGGTTTTCAATGCTTAAAGTACAACTCATGTCTTTGAAAATAATATATCAACTCGGGAGTTTTAGAAAACGACAGAAAGTCTTTTGGGACTTCAAGTTCAAGATTATAAAACCTTTATCGAAAATAATAGGGTCTCGGCCCAAATCTCGTTCATGTAACAAACATTTATATAATTAGAAAATCTTTATGGACCTCAAGTCCTTAGTTGAAAAACCATTTCAAGACAAATGGGTCTCGACCCAAAGTCATTTTCTGCAAAACAATCTTTACACAATCGTTGGGATCTCAACCCAAAATCTCATCAAAACACAGTACACGAAAATAATAACAAGGTCCGTTTTCCAACACCAAAACCTCACAACCCAAGAACTAAACATATACGACGCATTTTAGTGCCATTCTAGCCAAGTACCAAAATCCTATATATAATGTATCTCAACATCAAGAACAAAAACATTGTGATATTCCGGACATATCACAGTTAAGAAAATCGCCTAGGACCAGGGCTAAATCTGTAACACCCCCAATCCGCTCAGGGATATTACACGCCGTAGAACCCTTTCTCAAGGATCTACCAGGCTGGTAACAACATATAACAACTCAACCATGCCTTTAAGGCTAAAATGACTCAGGAGACCGATTTGGTCTTTCAATAAATACATACAGCTCAAATACAAATCATGCCCACGCAGGGGTCAAAATACAACCACACCCGTGCAACGGGAAAAATATAGCAGCGGAAAATAAAGTACAACTGAACCAATAATCAATATACGGTTCCTCATGTGATTAGTATCGATCATCTTTCATCATCCTTCGTGCCGACCCTGTGTTATGCTCCAAAACCTGAATGCAAAAATAGACATCCACCCCCCGAATACTCGGGGGTTAGCAAAACTCCACTGTTTTGCTAGTGCAAGTACAAGTGCAAAAATACGAGTCATACAATTCACATTCCACGAACGATAATAATTTGGAATCTTCAAAGATTCAAATACAACAAGATGAACATTTCCCGAGGCAAGAGTTTGAGTAAAGACTTCCCAAAATTTCAAGATCAAAATATCAAGGGAAACAATTTATAAAATGATTTGCAATACCATCGGGAGCTTTAATAGAAAACAATTTAGGATTATCAAATCCTACTTTTCAAAACCCAAAAGACGAAAGGGGTCACCACCCCAAAGGTTTACTTTCCATAAAATAACCTTTACCAAACCGTTGGGATTTTAGCCCCAAATATCATCAACTCACAGTACACGAGAATGACAACAAGGTTCGTCTCCCAACATCAAAATCACAATTAAAGGATTTAACACAAACAAAAAAATACTCTAGTGCCATCCTAGCCAAGTAAGCCAAATGAACACTTACCTCTTACACACTTAGTCGATGCATGCAATCATGAAAACCATTCGAAAGCACTCATTTCCGGAAATGCCAATAATCCAAATCACATTTGTAAAACGCACCACAATTAACCGCGGACCCACCCCTCCGTGGACCCCTACCGAGACCCCGTCGGATCTAACCCGTAGTGGTTAAAAGCAAGCTCGCGGATCCACCCCTCCGTGGACCCCTACCGAGACCCCATCGGATCTAACCCATAGTGAGCATACACACACACGTTACTCATGCAATACTAATATGCTAAGAATGTAAGTTCATCAAGAATACTTACTAGAGATGGCCACTTACTCGACGCCGTTATCAAACTCTTCAAAACACAATAACAAGATTAAACACGGAATACACGATTCCATACTTTAAACAACAGGGGTATAATCAAAGCCTTCAACGTTCAAAATAATCAAATCATAATCAATTCCCAAAACACACCGTTCACAAAATGCACGTGTTTTGAAAGAGAGCCTTTAACGAGGCCAAAACAATTCTTTTGAAAATTCATTTGCAAATAACCGAACAAACACACCACGACAACAAACAATCATCATATCCACAAAACGAGAAGCGTATGAACAAGGTACTTGCCTCGAATAAGAACAACGCGAAGAATCGACCGAAAAGTAGGTTGACACGAACTGACTACGAACCCACCGACTCCACCGATCACCAACTCGCGTTCATAAACTACGAAGGACAATAACAACAATGAAATGAATTCCCTAACATGACTTAAAGCCGTTGAATTCAAAGAACGAATGACGAAAGTTCAAGCGTTTCCCCCAAAACGGCCAAGAACACGATTCGTTCCGTCAAAACCCGAAAACGGAATTCCAAGTTGAAATATGGATATACAATCCATAGAATATGTTTAACAACATCATTTAACCATAATCGATCCATCAAAACGAATGAAAAACGAGATCGAGGACAAATCCCCCAAAAAGTCGATTCGAAGGAAATCAAGAAATATACTTCGATTCGACGAAGAACAATGGATTAAATGATGTTAAACACAAGAATACTACCAAGATTAATCATACCCATCATGAGTTAATCAACAACACGGAACGAATCGGACAAAAATACAAAAAACCCCAAATTCACGAAATTAGGGTTCTAAGGAAGATTAGCTTGATTCGCTGGATCAAAGGATGATAACGTATGATTGATTGATGTTATGAACTCAAGAACTTCATGGATTTGTTTTAAAACAACATGGCTTCGCCACCCTCGAATCGCCAGCCGCGGATAGAAGAGGAAGGAAGTGAAAAATGAATGAAAATGTGACTACTCTGTCACATTTATAATGTGCCGGAACTAGCGTGCGCTAGCCTTCCCGGACTAGCGTGCGCTAGCCTTCCCGGACTAGCGTGCGCTATCGGCCGGTATCGGCCGAGTACCCTCGGCCAGGGCCCGCACGACCCGGCACCACCGACCAAACCTGCCGACCGTGACCTGTCCGCCCGACTCCCGCTAGCGTGCGCTACGGCCGGAAGCCTGCGCGCGCTAGCCGACCTGTCCAGTAGCCTCTGGACTAAACAGCTCGCCCTGGTAACGTACGCTAGTCGGCCGACAGCGTGCGCTACCCCTGCCGGTTAGCGTGCGCTACGACCAAGCGATGGCGTGCGCTACACCGCCGATCTAACCGAGTCGAACCCCGTGACTCCACCGCCCGATCCGATAAGCGTCGTTAGGCGGCCCAGAAGCGTCGCTACACTGCCGGTTAGCGCGCAGCCTTCCGGCCGTGGCGTGCGCTTACGCCGGATTCTGCCGCACCGTCCGGTCGGTGCGCAATCGTCCGGCCCGATCCGCCGTCGGCGGTGCTCGAACACGAGGGCTCGGCGACTCGATTTCCGAAACGTCACGGGCGAACACGACGAAAAGTTCGCGGACAACATCAACGACCCGAAATGAAAACATAATACCATAATTAATCATACGCTGCCAAGAAACGGGTCGAGACAACAATTACAGATACGGATACCCGTAACTTTGGGTAAATTACAAAATGGCCCAAAACGCCCGAAAATCACGATACGTGATCGAATAACCAAACCAAAGTTCACAACACGTCTAACAAAGTTAAACGGACTTACGGGAAACTCGAAACAGCAGTTTCGAACGAGATTCGCAAGAATCGAACTCAAGCGCGGAAAAGTCGCTAAAAAGCACGGAACTCAACAAAACGACACCGAAACGAACTCGGATGTCAAAAAGTGCAGAATTAATCATTCTCAGAATGACGAAACAGTCATGAGCGAGTCGTCAAAATGGACTTTCGGTGAAAAAAAGAAATTACCGGAAATCAAAAATTGCGGATATTACAAAATCACTGGTCCCATCCGAGGCCTTTATGGACCCTCCTGAACTGGGCATAATTATAAATCACGCACAGGCATCGCCTAGGACCGGGGTGAAACCACTGGTCCGATTCGAGGCCTCTAAGGACCCTCCCAAACTGGCTAGCGAACAAGCTCGTGAATCCAGAGTGAAGTCACGGATTCCCCCGAGGCCCAGTCGGACCCTCCCAGAGTGAGCAAAGCACACACATATACATTTGAAAAATACATTGTCTCAATCGTTAGTCACAATATAACTACGACGGACACAGCTTAACAACAACCTAACAATTCTAGACGCATCGCTACAGATCAACAATTATAACAACCGATCAAACCATAACACCAATTCAATCCCGACTCCATGACACACAACCCAGTGATACCCAAATCCTTACAACGCACGTCTAAGTGTACTAACTAACCAACACCACATCTCTAGTGACAAAGACTCTACAGCAAGCAACAAGCTGACTCTAACTTATCATAACATCTACAACAACTCCTATAATACAAGGTCAACAAATGTGAATGACCATCACAATTTCATTACAACTTCAATTCACACAATATGAATCGTATAGACAAGAACACGTACCTCGATAATTGATGCCGAAAGCTCCGACGATCACGGATCACCCGATCGATGGATTAAAATCCCAACATTTAATATAAATACATTATAGACAACTTAATATAAGGGTCCTATTTAATATTTTATAATTTCAAGGTAATTAGTCGGCTAATATATTACCTCAATTGCGCCCCTTAATTAATTGATCGGATAAAATGACCAACGATAATCAACCTGGATCCACAACTCGATTATTGCTCCAAACACAAACTCCGAACTCAAACTCATTCCGTGAGTCTAATTACACCAATCCACACATTGACCAATTTATAAAAATCTCCATTAAGCCTACATCTTCCCCGTTCGCAATTCCACACAACTACATACACCACCAATTACTTACATACACACACAAACACACTTATGTGTGTATATATATATATATATATAACACAAAACGACACCGAAACGAACTCGGATGACAAAAAGTGCAGAATTAATCATTCTCAGAATGACGAAAAGGTCATGATCGAGTCGTCAAAACGGACTTCCGCTGAAAAAAAGAAATTACCGGAAATCGAAAATTGCGGATATTACATTCTACCCTCCTTAAAAGAAGTTTCGTCCCGAAACTTAAAACAAGTAGGGAGAAGCAATATCAACGAGATACGCAAGAAACGCGTAACTAACGCCCAACGGCGAAACGTTACAAACAACGCAACGGAATATACAGTGTGAAAACACGCTCCACGACGATCAACACTGATGTAACCGAGCTGATCGGTCACCAAGAACCGGGTTAATCTTAGAAGTTTAGCTAAGAAAACCCAAAATATATGAAGTACTCTCTTTTCTTTCTCTCTCTAAAATATGCTGTATTCTCAGAGTGTATGTTGTTTTTTGAGAAACTCCCTCTCTTCCTTTTATAGGAGGAGGGTGTCTTGTTGTCTAAGATTTTCCCTGATTTCCAGAGAAAATCCCAGATATCCAGGGATTCAGGCTGCGATTTTCCATCCCTGGATTTCCGGGATTGCCAGGTATGGGCTCTCAATCCCTGGATCTTAGGGATTCTGTCAGGTGAGTCAGGATCTTCTTTCCCAAGAGTTCGACCTTCCTGAGTTCGGTGGTTTTAGGTCGGCTCATTCCTATTCAAATCAGTAGGTCGAGAGACCTTTAAGGTCGGCAACCTTTTATCAGATATCATAGGTCAGCGGGGCCTCCGAGGTCGGCGCCCTTCTAACAGATGTCACAACTAAGCGGGGACTCCGAGGTCGGCGACCTTTTATCAGATATCATAGGTCAGCGGGGCCTCCGAGGTCGGCGCCCTTCTAACAGACGTTACAGCTAAGTGGGGCCTCCGAGTTCGGCGACCTTCTAAAGGACCTTGAGGTTGTCATCCCCTTATCTTAGAACCTAGGTCGGACTTTTATTGGTCCATATTTTAAACCGGGTTTTCAGGGAGCGTACAGTCGGCGTCCTATCAACCAGTCCCCCCCTACTCTAGTCGAGCTGTAAGACCGAGTAGAGTAAGATTTTGTTTATAATCGGACGACCTTGACGCAATAATCCTTGGGACTCCCATTCCCAGATAACGAGGCTCTTCGGACTTCGTGCGCTATAATAACCTGTCTTTTCCTTTCCCCGCCTCCCAAACGTCGCGTCGGTGGTCAAAGCTAGGTGTCGACCTGCTATAGGTCGGATAAGACGGTGCCAAATCCCAGCCGTTCTTTCGAATGGGGCATCGGACGCTCCAGATCGTCCCTATCCTTCTTGGTTTTCGCCCCTCCCTCCTATAAAAGGAGGTCTTATTCTTCCTTTATCACTTCCGCGTTTTTATATCCTCAACCTCTGGTGCGAAAATTCTCAGGCGACATTAGCGATCACAGCTATCTGTCTCCGGCGATGCGCTTGCTCTACCTTTCTCCGGCGATCTTCCACCCAATCCCATGGGTATGTTCATCTAAACATCTCTTTAGTTTTTGATTTGTTTTACAGATATTTTCCTTTTCTTCTTCCTCCCTTTTCTTCCTTTTATTATGTCGTCTGCTTTGGATTCTCAAAATATTTCTGGCAAATCGGCCGTGAACTCTTTTTTAGAAGGTCTTTCCTCTTCTGATGGGGATTCGGGGGGTAGGTCGAGGCGAGCTACTGGTTCCTCCCTCTGTCTTAGGGATGAGCCCTTAGGTGACGTAGACTGGTCCGAGCTAGGTGACATCCCTCCTTCTGGCATCCCCCTAATCATTGTAGATCCTCCTTCCCCTCCTCCTATGGATGAGGTAACTGTGACCGGCCTCTTAGCCGATCCATATCAGACGGTTGTAGGAGCGACTCGAGTTATCCCTCCCCATCCTCTATCGAGGACTAGTCCAGCCGCGTTGGCTAGTTTTATAAGATTTCTTAGACTTCCCCCGGGGTGGGAATTTGTCACACCTCAGGCTAGTGATACTCCTGATCATCCTCCCCCAGGGCATATTACCTGGTTTGTGGATCAGGTGAGCAGTGGTCTTCGCTTTCCACCCCATCCCTTCCTTGTCTCTCTCTCCGTTAAATACAATCTTCCCCTCAACCAATTTTCTCCTAACTCTTTTCGCTACATGGTTGGTTTTCTCATGCTGTGTCATTACAGACATGAGGAACCCGACCTGGGCTTTTTCTATTTTTGTTTTGGGCTAAAGAGTTTTAAAGGCTCCTTTTACTTGACTTCCCGAAACAACGCCCATTTCTTCACCCACCTCCCTTCCAATGTGAAGGACTGGAGGTCCCGCTTCTTTTTCCTTCGGCTCCCTACATCTGATTCTTGGGGATTTCCTACAGAATGGACGCAGGCTACTCCGAGCCAGGATCCTATTCCTAGGCGCAATTCCATCTGGGCTGCGTGGGTCGAGAAAGTTCGGGAATGGAATGCCATTCCCTATAATGCTTTCCAGCTGACGCAATTCCATGATCTTCTGTTCCATTGTGGGCTGAGCTCGAATCCCTACCCGGCTATCCCTGACATCGGTAGGCTTTATCTATTTTTTTCAGATCTTTGTTATTTTGCTTTTTAGCTATTTCCCTGACCGTTTGTATTATTTTTTGTAGATTGATTCATGCGGACCTGCCAGTCGGATGCCTCCAAGCTGGCTGAACCAATAAAAGAGAAGGTCCCTAAGTCGACGAATCCTCCCAAGGAGAGGGCAGAGGGCTCATCCAAAACTAAACGGAAGATCCCTTCTCGCCCCAAGTCTGGGGTAACTCTCCCCTCCGACCTGGCTCCTACCTTGACCACCGGACGAAGCCCTGCGAGCTCGTCTCAGAAGCTTCAGGTCACTCAGAGGGCCTCTTCTCCTAGCTCCCCCACTTCCAAACGACCGAAGACCGCGGGTCTCCCAGGTCCGGCTATGGAGACTCTTCTCCGTTGCAAGGAGTTTGAGAGATTTCTTCCCTATTTCAGCTCCATGGTCCCGGCTAAGGATAAGCTGGGGTTACGAGATGCCGAGGAGGACCCTAAATTCGATGCTATGATGATGTATTTTGGGAAGGTGGACCCCTTTTCGCCTTCATACCCTTTTTGGCTATTTTTATGTTTATTATTACCCTTTGCCGACCTGATATAACTTCTTGTGCAGTTCTTCGCCACCTTTGTGACCTTCGCAGAGGATCATAAGCTCGGCGCTACGTCTTCCTCCCAGCTCACCCAGATGCAAGCTGACCTGGAGGCCGCCCTGTCGGCTAATTCTGATCTCTCGGCTCAGCTTCAGGAGAGGGAGTATCGCTTAGATGCTGCCCTTAAGAAAAGTTCTGAGCGGGAGGCGGTTTTGGAACGGGCTCAGATGGCCAATGTTTAGCTGAACCAAGAGCTGAAATTTTGGAAGACCCTGTCTACAGCTGAAACGGAGAAGGTGGGCCAGCTCGAGGCTCAGTTGTCGGAAGCTAGGGCCGAATCCGAGAGGATAGTTCAAGTTGAGGCCCGGGCTAAGGCTGAGTTGGAGAAGGTCGCCCAACTCGAAGCTCAAGCTAGAGAGGAATCGGAAAAGGTGACCCAGCTGGAAGCTCAACTAGCCGAGGCTAGATCCGAGGGATCGTCTTATGAGCACGGGGCGACGGATGGCCGACGTCGATTCCTGACCAGTGACGTTGGTCACTCTTTCCTGGAGGCCTACCGTTCCGCCCTCCTGGCCCGGTATCACAATTCTACCGCTTTCCTGGTTAAGCTAGCCCCTGCAGCGACACAATATTTTGATTTTGCTCTAACTCGTGCTCGTGAGCAGCTAGCTTCTTTGGGTTTTACGGGCAAGCTGGACCGGGATGCTGCATTGGACGGGGCTCCCATTCCTTCGGGTTGGTCCGGGGACGTGGAAGAATCTCCGGAGGCGGCCTGGTGGAAGGACGCCCTTAAGGAGTCCATAAAGCAATCTGGCCTGGATTTGGAGCTGCCTTCTACTCCTCCTAGCTTACCTGTTAAGGCCAGCACTCCTAATCCCGAGGTGGTTGGGACCGACCGTGATGCTTCTCCTCCGTTGCCTCCTCCGTCCTCAGAGCCTGTAGTTTAGTGTAGACATGTATATATATTTTTCTTCTGTTTCTTTTTCCCATTTTCTTTTTATTGTACTGGCACAGTTATTTTGAATGACAACTTTTTGAGTTGAATATACTTGGGGTTTGTATGATAGTGATGTGCTTTGTATCACAAGTTGATATAGTTCGGTGTTGATTGTAACCTTGATGTATCTTGTGCCTGCTTGATTTGATATGATTACTTTCTGACATGGCCCAGCTTTTTTCTTAGTATAGTCCCGACTATTAAATTTCAAAATATCTTAAATGTAACCCGACCACTTTGACTTAACTTTTTCACCGATCTTTAGTGTAGGTTGGGTATTTCCCTTAGTCATAGCTTCATAGGGCGGTTCACCCTTACTCGGATCCGGGCGTTTGCTGTTCGGATGCGGAGGCGGTTCACCCTTACTCGGATCGAAGGCGTTTGCTGGTCAGATGTCAGAGGGCGGTTCACCCTTACTCGGATCTGGAGGCGTTTCGCCTGTTCAGATGTCAGAGGGAGGTTCACCCTTACTCGGATCTGGAGGCGTTTCGCCTGGTCAGATGTCAGAGGGCGGTTCACCCTTACTCGGATCTGGAGGCGTTTCGCCTGTTCAGATGTCAGAGGGCGGTTCACCCTTACTCGGATCTGGAGGCGTTTCGCCTGTTCAGATGTCAGAGGGCGGTTCACCCTTACTCGGATCTGAAGGCGTTTCGCCTGATCAGATGTCAGAGGGCGGTTCACCCTTACTCGGATCTGAAGGTGTTTCGCCTGATCAGATGTCATTTCTAGTTTTACTTGATCAACACATTCAGAGAGATATATTTTTGTAATAGACTTTTATTAAAACAACATAAGCTTTTTTCCACACCTCTTCACACAAAATACTTTTTTAAGTGACATATGTTCCAAGGTCTTTTGATGAGGTGCCCTTCCATATCCTCAAGCTCGTAAGCTCCCCCCGCATAAATTCGGATTACCTTGTAAGGGCCTTCCCAGTTCGGCTCCAGCTTTCCTGTTTTTCTGAGGGCATCAGCTCGCCTAAGCACCAAATCACCGACCTGGAACTGTCTCTTCCTAACTCTTTTGTCGTGAGCTGCTTTTGTCAAGCTTTTGTATCTTTCAGTTCGTGCTGCCGCCGCTTCCCTTCTTTCTTCTATGGTATCTAACACCTCCTTCATTATTTCCTCGTTCTCCACCTCGTTGAACCATCGAACCCGGTGGAACATTTCTCCGACTTCTGCGGGGATGACGGCTTCGGACCCGTATACCATACTGAAGGGTGTTTCTCCTGTTGACGATATAGGTGTGGTCCTGTACGACCATAGTACCGAGCTAAGTTCATCCACCCATCCTCCTCCAACTTTATCTAAGCGGGTTTTTATCCCCTGCAAGATTGTTCTGTTAGTTACCTCCACTTGCCCATTAGCTTGCGGGTGAGCAACCGCAGCGAACCTTTGCTTGATATGCATACCCTCGCACCAGGAATGGGTTCTCTTCCCATTGAATTGGGTTCCACTATCTGAGATGAGTATCTGGGGCGCTCCGTACCTGCAGCAAATGTTGTTAAACAGGAAACTTATGATTCTTTGCTCGGTTATGGTGGCCACGGGCTCGGCCTCTACCCACTTGCTGAAGTAGTTTATGGCTACTACTAAGAACTTTCTTCCTCCCGAGCCAGGTGTAAACTGCCCCATGATATCAATTCCCCATTTAGCGAATGGACAGGGCGCTCCCATGGTGATCATATCCTCGGCTGGGATGTGAATTAAGGGTGCGTGCACTTGACATTTTTGGCATCGCCTAACCATTTGCACTGCTCTCTTGCTCATGGTCGGCCAAAAAAACCCAGCCCTTAGCGTTTTGCTAATCAGCGCTCTTCCTTTGGTATGGTCTCCGCAGCATCCTTCATGGATTTCTTCCAATATACTTCGCCCTTCTTCTTCCGAAACGCATCGTAGGTATGGACCGAGGTAGGACCTCTTGTATATCTCATCATTAATGCAACAGAACCTCGCTACTCTTCGCACAATTTTCTGTTAGGAGTATGCCCTCGAATGCCACTCAGAGGTTGTTGAGTGAGGGCATTGTACTTGTAATTATGTAAACCATTTATATAAGGCAAATGATTGTTTCTTTATTTACTGGTAGTCACTGGCATTCCTAACTCGTAAATAAACATATAGAAACTAGTCCGTGTATTTGAGAGCAAAACGTTCCACTCCTTATTGGATAAGGGGGTCGCACCGAAAGGTTTATAGCTCAAATACTTAATCGTTCATAAGTCGATGAAACTTGGTAGGCGTTAAGTTTATGTAAAGACTTGTATGACGTGTTCTTTGACATGGAGAGTGCCTGTCGAACACTAATGGTTAGTGGGAGCACACGTTATAGGTATGCTAATTAGATTAGTATACTCGAACCGACTCACCCTCGATTCGTCACACGAATTTCACTCCGGGACAGTCAATGACGGAATCGAAAGGTTGTGATAGGTATTCGTGAACCTTCGACTTGAGGATTTAGTAGGGATGTGCTTGTGACGTCAAGATTTTCATTAGAGTAGTTCGACCCTGTAAACCGGAAGGCGGGGGTCAACCTCGACGTGCATCTTGGACGGAAGTAGCAGTCCTACCGAATACCAAGATAGAATTCTTTCTCCCATTAGTGAGCGGGTTATATGTCCTATGCGGTTATTGGCGAGATGAGATCATTAGTCTTTGTCCTAAGCATTGGAGCTAGTTGTATTTGATACACGATGACTCGATGATCTCGATTTGCATTAACGCATGCATAGCGTCAAGTACAGATAGGGTTTGATCGACCGTGACCCTATAACTTGATCGGGACATTTGAAAGAAGGGTTTATACGTATATCGGTATTCACGACGAATGGTTCTTGAATGATCCCAATCATTCGTTCTCGGTTAAGTGCAGTGTAGCCGCCGTGGCTAGGTGGTGCTACTACTCTTTGGTTCCTCCCATTCTTCGAGACGGACCTACCGAGTCGCGCAATAGGATTGACAACGGAATGAATCAAGCTTAATTCTCTCATTATGAATATTAGATATTGGATATCTAATTCGGGACATTGGATGTTTAAATTGATTTATTGGATAAATTAATTTACGGCCTAATGAATTAAATAAATTACTGGGTGATAAATTTAATTCATGGATATAATTATTTCTTGGAGAAATTAATTATGTCATAATGTATTTGATATGATAAAATTAATTGGATTAATTAATCGATATAAATACATCGGAACGGAATTGGAGTTTATGTGTTTGGACTCACAGGAGTCCGAAACGAACCGAACTCTTCCGTTTTTTCATCATAGCCGCCGCCCCCACTTTCCACCTTATTCCCTTTTGTTTTTGTTCCCATTGATTAATGGGTGATAATGACATGGTGGGGTTGATTCTCATTTGATGAGTTGTTTTAAGGTGAGTGGAATTTGAATAAGAAGAGGAGACTTCATTATCTCATTGATATTTTTTCATTTCTCACGTATGAAGAGAGAAAGAGAGAGAAAAAGAATTTTTCATTTCTCAAGTCTTCTTCTTGTTCTTCATTTCTTCTTGGTTTTCTTTGAGAAATTTCAAGAGATTAATTGAGAGTTGTGAGTTATACACTTAGAGTGTGATAATCTCATATTGCAAGCTTCATCACCTAGCTCTAGCCGTATCCTCGGAGGATAGCAAGGTGTTGTCATTCCGTTCGTTTTTCCGGCGCGTGGCAAGTAGAGACGCGGTGCTTTCGGCGTTGGATCGTTCAAGAGCTTGGGGAATAGCTCAAGAGAAGGTTACCATTTAATCAACGGACTTCGAGGGTTAGTTTCTTACGACTCTTGCTTTTGTTCAATATTCGTATATATGTAGCTCGATCGATCCTCGTAGGGATTCGGATCGTATTTATTTTCGTTTCACCGCTTCATTGCGGCCTTTGTTTTTAGGCGCCGAATCCCAACAAAGGGTATCGAGCGTAGGTCTTGCGATCGTATATACGATATTAGCATTTGGAATGCTCGATTAGATGGTGAATGATTTGGAATCATTTTAGTCATAATCGTGGTATATGTTTTTACGTTCGTTGTAATTATATTTTTCGTAAGTTTATGTCTAAATATAAATCTTAATTTCTTGGAAAAATGATTTATATTGAAGATATGAATGTTGGAGAATATAGATATTGGATATCCGGTCGAAAAACTAGTCCCGAAATGCCGTTGGACGGTCAGGAGGTCCGGAAGTCGGGGCCGCGGCAGTGATGCGGCCGGCACTGGCGACATCTTGTGGGCCGCGGCACGATATCCGAGGCCGCGGCACGGGGCTGGCAGCCGGCCCGGAAGGCCGAGCATGATCGGCCATGCTGCATGTCTGGCGGCATGCCGTGATGACTTCGGCCATGGCAGCCAATTTCGCCTTACTCGATTTTTCGTGTATTCTTGAAAATTAATCTCCCTCATGTTAAATTGGATTTAATATGATTAAAATTATTTATGGTATTTCATTTTATAAGGGAAATTTGATTAATTGGAATATTTATAGTCGACCGAATTATTTTGAACGTTATCATATTACCGATTGTGTGAATCGATTGGATCGGTTTGTATTGTTGATTGGATCAATGTATCTCTACGCTTTCCATTTATTTAGTATTTATTGAATGAATGCTTTTGAATGGGGATGTGGTTCGTGGACTTAGTTTTTGAATCGTTCGTTTTATTCGATTGGGTTGTAAAAGCCGTTTTGAGCCTATTTATTTTACTAGAAAAATTTGTATCTAGGATGCAATTTTCAATGTAAAATTTATATGTAATGACGAAGACCGGAGGAAGATCCATTTCGAGAAGACGAAGATTCAAGACGAAGACTTGTAATTAGATTACGGAGTTTTTGTTTTCTAGGAACGGTCCATGAACCACATGTTGGTAGCAACTAGGTTGTGAATGGTTGTTTCATATTGTATGAATGCCACAAACGTGCTTAAACGATTAATGTGCAAAGTGTAATGTTAATCGCGATAATTCTCCCATAACAAATAATTAAGTTTATAAGGTTTCAAAGTTTTTTCCTTCCCTCCATCGAGTTTTCGGGAAATTGAAATCCAAACCGGATGTGCTATGCTTCCGAGTTATCGGGGTAGTCGTTCGGGGAGGACGGATAAATTACCGGGAGCACATTGGATGCCTTCGGTTGGAGCAAATTTTATCCCTAGAAACCTTAGGTTGCCGGATAAGATTCAATTGTGAAACTGATTTGCGTCGATGGTATAAACTTAACTTGTTCACGAACCATAGAAACCGTATAGGTTGAGGGGAGTGAACAAGGGGAAAAAGAAGATCGAATCATCCATTAGATGGGTTGGTGTTGGACACCACTTTATGAAAATTAATAGACTAGAAACCTGTTCGGTTGCCCTCTATTAAGATTTATAAAGAACTCGATCACCACTATGAAGTAGAGCGACGATACTTCCGGATTTCACATGGGAGTGTGTTATTCCGATAAAATAGTGGGAGCTGGGTAACAAGAATAGAAAAGACCTTAAATTCTATACTCAGAACATAATTGAATGAGTCACTAATTAATCTGTTATACTTAATGCAGACAAATCTCAATATGACAATGAATCCACTCGCAATTCTACTCGAAAAGAACACCTTAATGGGACCTAACTTTGTGGATTGGCTCCGCAATCTGATGATTGTCCTCAATATAGAGGCACTGGGATACGTCTTGGAGACGGACATTCCGGCGCCTCCTATGCGGACTCGAGCCAATCAAGAAGAGATTGAAAACCACGAAAAGTGGGTTAAGGATGACGTGAAAGTCCGTGCTTATATGATGGCTTCCATGTCTAATGAGCTTCAGAGAGCTCATGAGAAAATGACTTCTGCTAGGCAGATTCTATCTCACTTAACCGAGCTTTATGGTGAGCACAGCAGAACTGCTAGATATGAGATATCCAAGCAACTGTTCGGTGCAAGGATGAAGTAAGGTGAGAAGGTTGGGGAACACGTCCTCAAAATGATATCCATGATCGAGAGATTGGAGGCTCTTGATTTTAAAATGGATACTTCTCTCCAAACCGACCTTATCCTACAGTCTCTCCCTGATTCCTTCTCACAGTTTGTTATGAACTTCAACTGCAATGAGATTGCATGTACCTTAGCTGGGCTAATGAACAACCGGTGACCGCTCGCCTCGGATGAAGACCCGCGGATGAAGGAGTGCACTTGTGATTTCTTCTGGACTTCGGAAGTCTAAGAATAAGAAGAAAAAGACCAAGAAGCGGACTGGACCACAAGCTAAGGACCTTAAGGGAAAGGGCAAGGCCCCGATGGTTCCAAAGAACAACAAGAAGAAGGATACTTGTCTCAAGTGCGGTGAGCTGGGCCACTGGGCTAGAGACTGTCCGATTCTTCATGGCACTTCAGGTACAGAACTTTTAGTTTTGGAAACAAATTGTTCTGCTACTGTATTTTCTACTTCCTGGATACTGGATTCTGGTGCTAGTTCTCATATTTGTACCGTGAATCAGGATCTGGAACAAAGTAGGAATCTTGGAACTGGAGAAGTTATGATCACAGTCGGAAGCGGGCATAGTGTCGAGGCAACCGACATAGGATCACTTCTTTTGGGTTTAGAATCCGGCTTTGTTTTGACTTTAGAAGATGTACTTGTTTTGCCCAAGGGGCACAAAAACATTGTATCCATTCCGGTCATGGACCGAAAAGGCTTTTCATTTTTCATTGGTGATGGTTCCTGAAAAATTTATTTTAGAAATAAACTAGTGGGTACTGCTACATTGTTGAATGGATTGTATCATCTAAATCTCAGCAACAAAGTAGTTGTGAATACTATAACTAGAAAACGCGGTAGGGATGAAACCAATCAAGTTTTGAAATGGCATCTTAGACTTGGTCATGTTGGTCAGACCAAGGTTTACAAGATGGAAAAAGATGGACTTATGGGTCCATTGGGATCGGATCCCTTTCCTACTTGTGAATCTTGCCTTAAAGGCAAAATGACTAAGTCCCCTTCACAGGGACATTTCAAAGAGCCGATAAACTGGGATTAATACATACCGATGTATGTGGTGCTTTGGAAGTAGCACGTGACGGATATCAATATTTCATTACGTTTACAGATGATCATACTAGGTATGGTTATGTATACTTAATGAAACATAAATCCGAGGCCTTTGAGAAATTCCAGGAATTCAAGGCCCTAGTCGAGAAACAAACTGGTAATCATATCAAAGCACTTCGGTCGGACCGAGGTGCTGAGTATATGAGTACGGAGTTTGACGAGTTCCTTAAGGAACATGGAATAGTTTCACAACTAACACCTCCAGTACTCCTCGGTTAAATGGTGTGTCGAAAGAAGGAACCGACCGTTGAACATGGTCCGTTCCATGCCGGGCTATACCGACTTGCCGATTTACCCGTGGGGGTATGCACTGATCGCCGCGTATATCTTGAACAGATGTCCTTCCAAATCCGTTCCTAAAACTCCACATGAGATGTGGGAAGGAAGGAAACCAAGTATAAATCATATTAGGATTTGGGGATGTCCCGCTTATGTCAAGAAGACTAAGGTGGAAAAGTTGGAAGCTAGGTCTGCGAAGGGACGTTTCATTGGATTCCCGTCTGGGACGATGGGATATCTATTCTACATGCCCGAAGATCGAAGGATCATTGTTGCTTTACAAGCACACTTCCTGGAAGATGAGTTCATTCAGGAAGGCGGAGCAGGTAGAAGTATTTCTTTAGAAGAATACAATGAAACTCCTCGAGAGACACCTGTGCAAGAAACTGGAACCGAACTTTCTGAAACACAAGTACAACCACCTCGTAGGTCTAGTAGGGTGTCTCATTTACCTGAGAGGTATGGGCTTGTGCACTTGGAGGAGATGGGTCTCCATGAGGTTCCAAGTGATAGCCAAGAGACCGACCCAACAACCTATGACCAAGCGATGGTGGATGTAGACTCCGCGAAATGGCGTGAAGCTATGGAAGCTGAAATAGACTCGATGCATGTCAATCAGGTCTGGACTCTTGTAGACCGCCCCAAGGGCATAGTGCCCATTGGGAATAAGTGGATCTACAAGAGAAAGACTGATGGTGATGGCAAGGTTGACGCCTATAAGGCCAGGCTTGTGGCAAAGGGTTATACCCAAAAGGAAGGGATCGACACACGATACCTTCTCGCCCGTAGCCATGATCAAGTCTATTCGCATGATGCTTGCTATAGCTGCCTACCACGATTATGAGATATGGCAAATGGACGTAAAGACGGCTTTCCTTAATGGATTCCTCGAGGAGGAAATCTATATGGAGCAGCCTAAAGGCTTTGTGTCCGAAGTCGATATTCAGAAAGTGTGCAAGCTTCACGTTCCATTTATGGATCAAGCAAGCGTCGCGTAGTTGGAACCTTCGTTTTGACGAGGCGGTCAAAGAGTTTGACTTCGTGCAAAATGAAGAGGAACCTTGTGTATACAAGAAGGTTAGTGGGAGCAAGATCACATTCTTAGTACTATATGTAGATGACATTCTACTAATAGGAAATGATGTGGGAATGCTCGATTGTGAAAGCTTGGCTTTGAGTAATTTCTCCATGAAAGACTTGGGAGAAGCAACCTATATTCTTGGTATTCGGCTCTACCGGATAGAGCGAAGAGAACAATAGGCCTTTCCCAAGCCCTCTATATAGATAAAATCTTAAAGAGATTTAAGATGGATGATTCTAAAAGAGGGTTCCTACCGATGCAACATGGAATAAAACTCACCTTGAAGATGTGTCCTCAAAGTGAGGAACAACGCAAGGAAATGAGTAATATACCATATGCTTCGCCGTGGGTAGCCTTATGTATGCTATGTTGTGTACAAGACGACATCGCGCATGCCGTAAGCGTGGTGAGTAGGTTTCGTGCAAACCCGTGTAGGGAACATTGACTGTCAGAAAGAACGTTCTCAAGTACTTAAGAAGGACTAGAGATATGGTTCTACGATGTATGGCGGTGGAGAATTGGATGTGGTGGGATTCACCGATTCGGACTTCCAAGGACCGAAGGACGACTCGATGTCCACTGCTACATATTTACTCTTAATGGAGGAGCAGATTCTTGGCGTAGTGCCAAGCAAAGCGCGACTGCGATTCCACTGTCAGCCGAGTATCAAGCGGCCTCGGAGGCTTCCAAGGAAGGGTTCGGATTAAGAAGTTTCTAGGAGAACTTCAAATGATACCATGTGCCGAGTGCTGTCTACTGCATCGCGACAACGACGGAGTCAGAGCACGTGCCAAGGAGCCGAGGTTTCACAACAAAGACCAAACATATTGAGAAGAAGTATCATCTCGTAAGAGAATTTGTTCGCAAGGGATACATTGTCTTTGCATAGAGTAGACTCGGCCGACAACGTCGCCGATCCACTGACCAAGCCACTATCTCAGACTAGCTTGGAGCGTCATCTGGAGAACATGGGTATTAGATACCATAGTGTGTGGCATTGAGTGCAAGTGGGAGATTGTTAGGAGTATGCCCTCGAATGCCACTCAGAGGTTGTTGAGTGAGGGCATTGTACTTGTAATTATGTAAACCATTTATATAAGGCAAATGATTGTTTCTTTATTTACTGGTAGTCACTGGCATTCCTAACTCGTAAATAAACATATAGAAACTAGTCCGTGTATTTGAGAGCAAAACGTTCCACTCCTTATTGGATAAGGGGGTCAGCACTGGAAAGGTTTATAGCTCAAATACTTAATCGTTCGCAAGTCGATGAAACTTGACTGGGCATTAAGTTTATGTAAAGACTTGTATGACGTGTTCTTTGACATGGAGAGTGCCTGTCGAACAATAATGGTTAGTGGGAGCACACGTTATAGGTATGCTAATTATATTAGTATACTCGAACCGACTCACCCTCGATTCGTCACACGGATTTCACTCCGGGACAGTCAATGACGGAATCGAAAGGTTGTGATAGGTATTCGTGAACCTTCGACTTGAGGATTTAGTAGGGATGTGCTTGTGACGTCAAGATTTTCATTAGAGTAGTTCGACCCTGTAAACCGGAAGGCGGGGGTCAACCTCGACGTGCATCTTGACGGGCAAGTAGCAGTCCTATCAATACCAAGATAGAATTCTTTCTCCCATTAGTGAGCGGGTTATATGTCCTATGCGGTTATTGGCGATGAGATCATAAGTCTTTGGCCAAAGCATTGGAGCTAGTTGTATTAGATACACGACAGCTCGATGATCTCGATTTGCATTAACGCATGCATAGCGTCAAGTACAGATAGGGTTTGACTGACCGTGACCCTATAACTTGATCGGGACATTTGAAAGAAGGGTTTATACGTATACTGGTATTCACGACAGAATGGTTCTTGAATGATCCCAATCATTCGTTCTCAGTTGGGGTACAGTGTAGGCCGCCAGGCTGGCTAGGTGGTGCTACTACTCTTTGGTTCCTCCCATTGCTGACTGAGACGGACCTACCGAGTCGCGCAATAGGATTGACAACGGAATGAATCAAGCTTAATTCTCTCATTATGAATATTAGATATTGGATATCTAATTCGGGACATTGGATGTTTAAATTGATTTATTGGATAAATTAATTTACGGCCTAATGAATTAAATAAATTACTGGGTGATAAATTTAATTCATGGATATAATTATTTCTTGGAGAAATTAATTATGTCATAATGTATTTGATATGATAAAATTAATTGGATTAATTAATCGATATAAATACATCGGAACGGAATCGGAGTTTATCTGTTTGGACTCACAGGAGTCCGAAACGAACCGAACTCATCCGTTTTTCATCATAGCCGCCGCCCCACTTTCCACCTTATTCCCTTTTGTTTTTGTTCCCATTGATTAATGGGTGATAATGACATGGTGGGGTTGATTCTCATTTGATGAGTTGTTTTAAGGTGAGTGGAATTTGAATAAGAAGAGGAGACTTCATTATCTCATTGATATTTTTTCATTTCTCACGTATGAAGAGAGAAAGAGAGAGAAAAAGAATTTTTCATTTCTCAAGTCTTCTTCTTGTTCTTCATTTCTTCTTGGTTTTCTTTGAGAAATTTCAAGAGATTAATTGAGAGTTGTGAGTTATACACTTAGAGTGTGATAATCTCATATTGCAAGCTTCATCACCTAGCTCTAGCCGTATCCTCGGAGGATAGCAAGGTGTTGTCATTCCGTTCGTTTTTCCGGCGCGTGGCAAGTAGAGACGCGGTGCTTTCGGCGTTGGATCGTTCAAGAGCTTGGGGAATAGCTCAAGAGAAGGTTACCATTTAATCAACGGACTTCGAGGGTTAGTTTCTTACGACTCTTGCTTTTGTTCAATATTCGTATATATGTAGCTCGATCGATCCTCGTAGGGATTCGGATCGTATTTATTTTCGTTTCACCGCTTCTGCTGCGGCCTTTGTTTTTAGGCGCCGAATCCCAACATTTTCATCTTTTCTTGCCTCTCCTTGGGTAGTTCTGCCCTTCTTAGGTATGCCAACAAAGGAGTTCGCCAATCTGCTATCTCGTTCACCTCTATCACCTGTTTCATGATGCTACTCCGGCCGCTCCTCCGAATCGTCATGTTCGCGGCGGCAATCCACTAAGGAGCTTCCCATTTTGCTAGGTAATCGGCTTTTGCATTTTCCGCCCTAGGGATATGGATTAACTTCCATTCCCTAGTTTTTGTGACCTCTTTCACTTCCTCCACATACTTCTTCATCCGATCTTCATTTATCTCAAATTTTCCTTCTACCTGTTGTGTGACCAGTTGGGAATCAGAGTAAGCAATGAGTCATCGCGCGCCCAAGTCTATTCCCAGCTGCATTCCCTTAACCAGGGCTTCATATTCGGCCTCGTTGTTAGATGCCCTGAAATCGAATTTTATGGCATACTCTAATTGCTCACCTTCCGGGGTAGTAAGGATTATCCCTGCCCCAGAACCACTGGTTGTCGCCGATCCATCCACATGTAACAGCCACTGTCCTTCTGGTGGCGATGGCATGGCCCCCTCTTGGATAAAGTCTGCTAGGGCCTGAGCTTTAATCGCCGTTCTCGGCTCATACTCCATGTCGTACTCCCCCATTTCTACCGCCCACTTCACCAGACGACCTGACACATTAGGTCGCCCTAATATCTCTCTCAAGGGCAAGTTGGTTCGCAGTTTTATCCGGTGGGCTAGGAAATAGGGCCTCAGTCGCCTGGCCGTAACCACTAATGCCAGCGCCCCTTTTTCTAGCTCGGAGTAGTTCCGTTCTGCTCCTTGCAAAATTCGGCTTGTATAATAAATGGGCTTTTGCTTATTCATTTCTTCTCTTAGCAAGACCGAGCTAACCGCTCCTTCTCCCACGGATAAGTAGAGTACAAGATCCTCTCCTGGTACTGGTTTGGTGAGCAGGGGCAGCTCGGCCAAATACTCTTTCAATTTTCTGAATGCTGTTTGCGCTTCTGGGGTTCATTCGAACTTGTTCCCTTTTCTTAAGAGTTTAAAGAATGGGAATCCCTTCTCGGCCGAGCGTGATATGAAACGGCTTAGCCCTGCTATTCTTCTTGTTAGTATATGGATATCCTTGATATTTTTTGGAGGATTCATTTGCAGCACTGCCTTGACCTTCTCCGGGTTGACCTCGATTCCTTGTTCTGTGACCACATATCCCAGGAATTTTCCCGATTTGACTCCAAAAGAACATTTTGATGGGCTGAGCTTCATTCCGTACGCGCGCAGGTTCTCGAACGTCTCTTCTAGGTCTCTGATATGCTCTCCTGCCTTCACACTTTTCACTAGCATGTCATCCACGTATACCTCCATGTTTCTGCCGATTTGGGATCTAAAGATTCTGTCGACCATCCTCTAATATGTAGCTCCTGCATTTTTTAATCCAAAAGGCATGCGTACATAACAAAAAGTTCCCTTTGAAACCACAAAACTATCCCTCTTCTCGTCCTCTAAAAGTAGAGAAATCTGATGATATCCCTGGGAAGCGTCCATCATACTGAGTAACTCGCACCCCGAGGTTGAATCCACTAGCTGATCTATGAGGGGTAACGGGTAGTGATCCTTGGGACATGCTTTATTTAGGTCCCGGAAGTCCATGCACATCCTCCACTTCCCCTGGCCTTTCCCCACCATCACAGCGTTGGATAGCCACTCCGAAATCGGATCTCCATTATGTGTCCAAATGAGGAGCTTATCGACCTCCTCCCCAATGACCCCATCCATCTCTCGGCCCGAAATGCCTCCTCTTCGCTTTATCGGGTCTTATGGTTGGGTCGATGTTCAACTCGTGTTCAAGAATCGCTGGGCTGATTCCCACCAGATCCTCACCGCGAACGCGAAAATGTCCACGAATCTCCTTAGCGGTGATGAGGCTTTCCTTTATTTCATCGTCCAACCGACTTCCCATGCGAGTCTTTGTTTCCGCTTCCCGAACCAATTCTATTTCTAGTAACTCCTCGTTGGGCTTGACGCCTTCTTCCTCAGCTTCCTCGGGCGCCTTTGATTGCTTATTCCTCTTAGACTCCGGATCCGGACCCCCGAGCTCGGGTGTCCTCTTTCCGCGCTGCACTCCCTGCTTTACCGTTGGCTGATAACAAGAACGGGCTAAAAACTGATCTCCTGCTACTTCTCCCACCTCACCTCCTACGGGGAATTTTACTTTCATGTGTGCGGTAGAGGCCACTGCTTCGAATTTGTTGAGCCCTGGTCGTCCTAAAATGGCGTTATAGGCCGATTTGGTGTCCACCACTAAAAATCTGAGTGTCTTGACCTTCCGATGCGGCATCCGGCCTAGTGCTACTGGAAGCACCACTTCTCCGACTGGTTGCACCTCGGTCATACAGAACCCATAGAGCGCGGTATCTACCTTTCTCAATTCCACTTCCAGGTTCATCTGTTTGAAACAGTCATAAAATAAGATGTCTACCGAGCATCCCGTATCGATAAACACCCTTTGCACATCGTAACTGGCGATCTCCACGGTGATGACCAGCGCGTCATTGTGGGGCGTATGTATCCCGTTATAATCCATGGGGCTGAACTGAATGATAGGCCCACTGCCTACAGATGCGACCTCCTTGAGCTGATGACACCTAGCCTTTTGCGCGTGGGCTTTTCTAGCCTGATTAGAACTTCCGTCGGTTGGTCCCCCTCGGACCAGCCTCTCGATCTCATCCTTAAGGTGCTTGCATTCGTCTGTTTTGTGCCCGTAATCATTGTGGAATCGACAATAAAGCTCTGATTTTGGCTGGGTGGGCCTATTAGGACGAGATGCAGGCCACTCGATAACCTTGCTCATCTTACCCTCAACTGCTTCCAAAACCTGAGCTCTCCTCATTGTTAGTGGGTTGTATTGGTCAAATATTGGTCGCCTTAGAACGATATCGTTCTTCTTTCGATCTGTTTTTTCCCGCAGCATTTCTTCCCGAGGTGAATTTCCTTGAAATGTGTACTCCTCCCGTCATATCAATCTGCTGGACCCCCTTTCCCCATCCTCGGGCTTTTATTGCAATTCCTCCATATCCTTCTCGGTTTCCTAAACATTAATGTATTTCGAGCATCGGGCTAAGACCTCATCATATGTTCTGGCTGGTTTTTTAGCTAATGAGGTGCGTAGCAACCCCGACCTCAGTCCCTGCGTCAAGGCACTGGTTTTTACTTCTTCTGACGACGAAGGTACCTCCAGACATGCCTTCGTGAATCGGGTCACATAAGCTCTCAGCGCTTCTCCAGAATATTGCTTGATACTGAACAAGGACATGAAGGTCTTTTGGTGCGCCCTGGCGCTGGCAAAGTGAGTCAAGAACGCGGAGCTGAAAGTTTTGAAGCTGGTGATTGACCCAGGGGGTATCTGGTGGAACCAATCCTGAGCTGACTCTGTCAATGTAGCCAAGAATGCTCTACAACTCACGGCATCCGAATATCGATGTAGTACTGCCATGTTCTCGAATCAGTATAAATGTCGGGTAGGATCTGAGAGTCCATCGTAGGTGAAGGTGACAGCCCTAAACCCATATGGGAGCTCGGCCTGCAGTATGCCTTCTGAGAAGGGATGGCCTAGATCACTCTCCATGTCCTTCCCTGCAACCCTCTGTCGCAACTCTTCCAGCTCGTCCTGCATGCTGGATATCAAGGGATCCTGCGTTTTTTCCTGTCTGGATCGCTCCCATATTCTTGGATAACTCTCCCCATGCTCTTCCTGCTGATCAATTTCCTCCGGCCCATCCGAAAGGATGGGTATTACTTTTCGTGGTACCCTTTGTTTTTCGACCTCCCGGCTCTTCTGGATTGCATTGGCGATTATGTCGGCTAAGGCTTCCTTCATCAGTGTAATTGTGCTTGGTGCGACTTCTTCTACAGGGGTGACGGGTGTTTTTTCCAGAGTCGCTTCTCCACCCGCAACTGCTAGTTCCTCTTCTAGATTTCTGGGTATTAACCCCCCTATTCTTTTCTGGTTCATTTCTTCCGCCATCACTAACCTCACGTCTCAACTCAAAGTGACTCGATGTCACAGGTCCCACAGACGGCGCCACTTGATGTAACCGAGCTGATCGGTCACCAAGAACCAGGTTAATCTTAGAAGTTTAGCTAAGAAAACCCAAAATATATGAAGTACTCTCTTTTCTTTCTCTCTCTAAAATATGCTGTATTCTCAGAGTGTATGTTGTTTATTGAGAAACCCCCTCTCTTCCTTTTATAGGAGGAGGGTGTCTTGTTGTCTAAGATTTTCCCTGATTTCCAGAGAAAATCCCGGATATCCAGGGATTCAGGCTGCGATTTTCCATCCCTGGATTTAGGATTGCAGTATGGGCTCTCAATCCCTGGATCTTAGGGATTCTGTCAGGTGAGTCAGGATCTTCTTTCCCAAGAGTTCGACCTTCCTGAGTTCGGTGGTTTTAGGTCGGCTCATTCCTATTCAAATCAGTAGGTCGAGAGACCTTTGAGGTCGGCAAACTTTTATCAGATATCATAGGTCAGCGGGGCCTCCGAGGTCGGCGCCCTTCTAACAGATGTCACAACTAAGCGGGGCCTCCTAGGTCGGCGACCTTTTATCAGATATCATAGGTCAGCGAGGCCTCCGAGGTCGGCGCCCTTCTAACAGACGTTACATCTAAGTGGGGCCTCCGAGGTCGGCGACCTTCTAAAGGACCTTGAGGTTGTCATCCCCTTATCTAAGAACCTAGGTCGGACTTTTATTGGTCCATATTTTAAACCGGGTTTTCAGGGAGCGTACATTCGGCGTCCTATCAAACACAACGTCGCCGTTAGGGATATAATAAAACCAACAAGTGACAAGCGTCATCAAATGGATAATACAATCAAGTAAATTATCCGAACAATCACAAAACACAACGAATGAAAATCAATAAGATTGACCGACCCAACAGTTCATCAATCAAAACGCGAGACAAACGCTGAACAAATACGGAATTCCACCGCCTAAGGGTTGGAAGATCGAAAACGAGACTAATTTCCCGAACTTAAGGGAATTACGAAGGAGCCTGAACGCTCAAAAATCACGAAACGAGAACAAAAACCGAACAAACAAACGATCGAGACAACAAAAATCGAACAATCATGTCCGAAACACGAAGGATAATAAAATTCAAACAACAACTCCCGTGATGATCCGTGAGAACTACAAGACATGCATTCCCATAAGATCCACAGGAAAGGGAATAGCGATTGAAAAGTCACAACGACAAACGAGTTATTCCGAAACGATACCACACTCGTTCGATAAACAAAAACAAGGGGCAGGACAAGCTCAGAAATGTCAACGAACATAAATGAGTCGACAAAGTAGAATATACAGAAGTTCAAAATCCGATCCACTTCGAATAAAAGAACTAGTAGAACCAAATGATGTTACTCCCGAACAAGGTTCACAAGAATCGAACCGAACTCGAAAAAGTCACAGCGATAACCAGATCGACTCAAAACAAGATCACAGCTCGTTCGGACGATGAAACTAAAATACCGCACAAGTTCATAAAGTATCAACGAACATGAGCGAATCGATAGACTGGAGAAAGAGAAAACACAGAAGTCAAAATAGCACGGGCATTACCCCCGACCTCGTCCACAAAATTCACAAAAACGGGAGCAAGGTAACAAGACATTAAACAACCGACACATAACGGAACCATCACCGATGCACACGGTCATACCAAACCATTTTCTTCTCATTTCCTTCGAGTATCCTTCGTTCTTGAGAGACTAGAGAGCATTATATCTTCCTTAAACACACATAGACTGCCTCCACTTAATCACTAAAGATTAGATGCCACTTCTGTTTGATCATTGGAGTGGAGAAACGTCTTGATTTGTCAAATAAGCAACCGGAGTCGGATTCTACTCGTTGTCTCGGTGTTTTTCTTCATCTTAAGGTATGTTATACTACTTTCAACCTTGAATTCGTGTTCTTAAGAATATGAGGATTATGCCATCAAGATATTGAGTTTCTTTGGTGATTTATCCAAACCACATCATGTTTAGGAGATTGAGATGATTATGTTTTAAGTACATTGGTTAAGAACATCATAATTTGAATCTTGTTACAATGAACAAGTAGAGGAAGTTTCTGACATTGGTAATCCGAATTTAGAAGGTGTCTTCATAGTAATCACGAACTTCACATGAGAATGATAATCAAGTTGGATATAAGAGTTGTGGTGATATTCATTTCCTTGAATTCAAGATGTTTGAATCCGTAAGATCATTCATAAGTTTATGAACATGGCATGTAGACGGATAACGTACGTTAATCACGGAGGAGTTCATAATTTCATCACCGTAGTACAGTCTACTACCCAGTAGTGAACTCCCATGCATGATTAGCACACACTAAGCTATGTAGATTAACGTGCACTATCGGGCATAAGTTAACGTACGCTACGTTTGGTATGTAACGTACGTTATGTCATCAGGCGAGTCAGTCGGCTGATCAGAGAGGACTGTCGATACATAGTTAGCGTACGCTAGGCTTTGTTGTTTACGTGCGCTAATGAACAGGCTTAACATACGCTATATAGAATACGTAGCGTACGCTAAGCAGTTCAGGCAGATTACTTTTTATGAGCTTTCGGCCGTAAATTGGATTGTTAGACATTCGTACGAAGTGAGATAAATTCTATATTAATTCTTTTGTTAAGGTTCGAGCTTGCTACGTGATTGATCGAAGGGGCGACCTTCGAGTGTTTCGTTTTTCGTGGAAGTATTGTTCTTGTCTTCGAATTGAGGCAAGTACCTTAATTGTTTTACATATTGATGTTATGCATATTGTCGTGCATATATGTCGTTGTTGTATGTCCACCACGTGTTGGTCCGACGGGATCATCTTGGGATCTATGCTAGCATGCGCTGGACCATTGGACGGGTTTTTCCACCACGTGGTGGTCCGACGGGATCATCTTGGGGTCTAGGCAGTGAACGATGGACCATTGGAATTACCATGTGTATGTGTGATATCATGTTGTGATTATCATGTGTGTTTGTTATTATTGAGTTTCTCGCACGAGAAGACTCGTTGGTTCTTTTGTCATTTGCGTTATTGTTATTCTTCATGAGATGTTGAATAATATGTTATGGTACTTGTACTAGCATCGTTGTGCTAATCCATTTGGGAGTGAACATTTGTTTGTGTTCAGGATCCAGGAGAGCGGGGAAACAACCACTGGAGTTACATGACGACGAGGGTGCAAAGTGATGTTCCGGCCGGGTTTATTTGTCTGTTGTTTGTATCATTTTAACAAGTACTCGAGTACGTAGTCGTTTATGATGATTTTTGGATTTGGTGATGTACTAATACTTTTCCGTTGAACATTTGTATTTTCAGTATTGGTCGGAAACTGTTGTACCTTATTTCCATTATTTTCATACATTGGTATCTGTTAATGTCTTTTTTTAATTCTTCAGCCTTGTAAATTCTTATGTAAAGGATTTACGGCGCTGTAATATCCCTGAATATATTGGGGGTGTTACATGTACTGTATCCCAGACAATACCCAATATTCTCAAAACATCATCATAACTCACTAATGCGAAATATACCAACTCTGTCCAGCCCAATCCATCGGATAATATCATCAAATCTCAACATGATAATCGATTGCCAATCAACATACAAGTACCAAGAAGAAAGTACGGAACATACCTCAAGATATGCAATGCCACGATAATTCATGTCAGTATAATCCGAAATCAGATAATACAACATACGGACATGGTCCTACAAAAGACTTACAAATGCATACTCACATGACAACATCAATATGCCCATAACAATAACAACAATATATACTCATGGAAATCCGATGATCCAGCGCACACAGCATAGATCCTAAGATGATCCTATTAGATCAACATGAGGTGGATAATCAACAATATATATATGCACAACAACACATAGTAATCCAACGATCCAGCGCACACAGCATAGATTCCCACGATGATCCCGTCGGACCAACACGTGGTGGAAACCCGTCCAACAATCCAGTGCGCGCAGCATAGATACCCAAGATGATTCCGTCGGACCAACGCTTGGTGGACAAACAACAACAATGCACAAATGCATGATAACAACAATGCATACATGCCAGACAACAACAATACATGAATGTGTCACAACATGATTGACACTAAATGACAAAAACGATTAAAGTATACTTGCCCCGAGTGTAATACCCCCAAGTTATTCAGGGTATATTACAGCACCGTGAACCCCACCATGGGACCCACAAGGCTATTTTTACGCCGAACCATGAACTTTGATTGTTACGGTCCAAGTACAATCAAATAGAAGGCGACCAAAAATGGTATTCGAAACAATATCTAATAAATCCGAATACAATACATCACGAATCAATACTGCAGCATCACAGACCGAAACCTCAAGAAATACGAAAACAGTACTCGAGTACTCAAAAACCATCCAAGTACAACATCACTAAATGGAAGAAATACAAAACATAACCAGAGACAAATCACAGCATCACACTTGCCCATCATCTTCATGCCGACCCGATACGTGCCTCTCCGCTTTTCTGGATCCTGAAATACATGAAAGGTATTTCTCCCATAAAGGGGTTAGCCGTCGAATAGCCAGTACAAGTATATCAAATACGAAACATATTACTTCTTGACAATAAAGTAAATGTAATCATCATTTCATCAATTCAAGACTAGTATTCCGGAATAACTTAATCTCATTTCAATACATACATGATTAACCATGGAACCGCACCAAAGGCAACGAAACCCTCTGAGGCCCCGTCGGACCCTCCCAGAGTGGCTAACCCAAACTATTCATGGAACCGCACCAAAGGCCACGGAACCATCTGAAGACCCGTCGGTCCATCCTAGAGTGAATATATACAATCATACAATTCATATACCTCACTTTCAAAGTCGAGAACGTACAATCATATACATATACTTGCCTTTGAGACATCGAGAATCGAAAGCAAAAGGGTATAAGTTCGGTAGGTCGAAGAGTGCACTTTCGACATCTAACCGATTCGTAAGGAACACAATAATCAATAATCCATACTCAAATCACATGAAGAAACTCCCGAAACCCACTTACGATTCACGAAACTACAAGGATAAATACTTAGAGGTTTGAAAATCACCCAAATCCCCCTTAAGTCCGAGAAAGGTACAAAACAATCCATATAATCGTAGAGGAAACATGGGTACGGGGTAGATACATCATAATCTCAAAGGTCTTAAGTTTCAAAACAGATAAAATCGGATGAATCTAAGAAAATCCCCAAAAATTCCCAAAACTAGGGTTCTAAGGATTTTACCTTGATTTGGAAGATAGAAATGGATTAAATGTTGTGTAATCTTTGTTATTCAACCAAAGATGATGATAGCAGAAGAAGGATCGCTTCCAAATGCCCCAAATCGTCCTCTCCCAAGCGCTCCCGTCGAATTGAGTGAAAAAGCTGAAGAATGACAAGTGCAGGGTCAACTGTCCCTTATATACTGCGTTCAATCTAGCGCATGCTACGCCTCAATATTAGCGTGTGCTAACGGGGTCACCCGGTAGTCCAGTGGCTTCTGCCAGCATCGTTAGCGTGCGCTACGTATACTATAGCGTGCGCTAATGCCTTCTTCTAGCGTGCACTATTCGAGAGTTATTGTGCGCTACCTGGTAGTTGTTGCCCAAAAATGGGAGTCCAGAACCTTCTGTCCTCTGCCCTGCTCGAGCCTTAGCATGCGCTACTGTGATTTTTTAGCGTGCGCTACTACTACAGCTAGCGCGCGTTGTCTTCTACACATAGCGTGCGCTACGAGTTCTCCATTCCAGTCCAGTACCTACTGGACTGGCTGCCTCAAATACACTAGTAGCGTGCGCTAATACTGACAGGTAGTGTGCGCTACTAGTACTTAAATAGCGTGCGCTATAAAGGGAACGTAGCATGCGCTACGCCTCGCACACAGGCGATAACATCGCATCCAAGATCCAAAACAGCAACAATCCGAACAAGAAAGAGTAAATCCCAAATGATATGAACTCCAAGGTCAATCTCAACTTACTAAACACTTACAACGAGTGTCAAAAATCACAGAAGTACCAAAGTGGAAAATTTACAAAAAGTAAGGGTATTACATTATCCCCCTCTAAAAGGAAGTTTCATCTCGAAACTTAAGAAATAAAAAGTTCGGGGTATTCTTATCACATCTTCTATTCCATCTCACACGTCGCCTACTCGACCCCATGTCTCGACCACTGCACTTTAACCAACGGGATGGTTTTATGCCGTACTTGCTTCTCACTATGTTCAAGGATCCTCACCGGTCTCTCCGAAAAGGTAACATCCTCGACAACATCGATCTGACCATAGTCGATAATATGACTCAGATTCGGCACGTACTTCCTCAACTGAGAAACATGAAAAATGCTATAGACATGACTCAAAGCTAGAGGTAACGCCAATCGATAAGCTAAATCTCCAACCTTGTCCAAAATTTCAAACGGTCTGATATACCGCGGACTAAGTTTCCATTTTTGCCCGAAGCGGAAAACTCCTCTGGTCGGCGACATCTTGAGTAGAACATGGTCTCCCACTTTGAATTCTAAAGGTCGACGACGAGTATCAGCATAAGATTTCTGACGGCTCTGGGTAGTCAACAACCAGTCCCGAATAAAAGAAATCTTCTCCTTAGACTCTAACAACATATCTGGTTCCGTTCCGACTAGCTCCAAAGCCTCGTCCCAACATAACGGTGATCTAAACCGCCTGCCATAGAGTGCCTCGAATGGTGCTATTTTGATCGGCGCATTCCAACTATTATTGTAGGCAAACTCGATTAATGGCAAGTGAAGCTCCCAATCATTACTCCAGTCTAGGGCGCAAGCCCGTAACATATCGGCTAACGTCTGAATCGTCCGCTCCGTCTACCCGTCTGACTGAGGGTGAAAAGACGTGCTCAATCTCAACTCGGTGCCCAAAGCCTGATGAACGGCTTGCCAAAAATGCAATACGAAACGAACATCTCAATTGGAAACAATAGTCGTAGGGGCACCATGCAATCTCACAATCTCGGCTATAAAAGTTCGAGCCAATCTCTCCGGTTCCCAAGTGTCCTTAATACCTAGGAAGTGCGCAGACTTGGTCAACCGATCGATAATTAGCCAAATCATATTCATTCCAGCTCTAGTTCTCGGCATCCCCGTGATAAAATCCATAGAGATACCTTCCCACTTCCACTCGGGAATGGGAAGCGGCTTCAACAACCCCGCCGGTCGTTGATATTCAATCTTGACTTGTTGACACGTCAAGAATCCTAGTACAAACTCTGTGACATCTTTCTTCATATTATTCCACCAAAAATTTCGCTTCAAGTCCTTGTACATCTTACTCGTTCCGGGGTGGATAGAGTAAGGCGTAGCATGGGCTTCTCAGTGAATTCTCTGCCTCAACTCCAGATCATTCGGAACACAAAGTCTGCCCTGAAATATCAGAATACTATGTTGGAGTAATGTCGATATATGCGCCGTTTGTGCGGAAGCATAAACTAAATGTGGAAATTAAATGATGTGCGGATTTATAGAGGTTCGGCCAAACGTGCCTATGTTTATGTTGGAGAAATATCGATATATGCGCCGTTTGTGCGGAAGCATAAATTAAATGCGGAAATTAAATGACGCGAGGATTTATAGAGGTTCGGCCAAATGTGCCTACGTCATCTATCAATGTATCTTTTTCAATAGGTTAAAGATCGAAACCTCTGCACCTCTCTTTATCGGTCGAGGGATAATCGTTTTCTCTCGGTCCGAGTAAAACCATTCTCTTACTTGTCTTTTTGTCGGTCCAAGTTAAACCGTTTTCCTTTTTTATTGGACAAGGAATCAACTACTCTAGCTTTCTATAGGTACTAGATAAACCTCACTAAGATAGCGATTGTGATTCTAACAATGCCGGATCCTTGATCCTAATAACACCGAATCCAATCGTATCTTTTTTTTCTTGCTCGTGTATGATTTTATGTATAACACTCAATCACTCTAATTTAAGCCAAGAACAACAACTATAGTGTTTACAATGATATCTCAAGTGTATATGAATTGCTCAATGTTGTTGTGTGGAATGATACCAACTCATTTGGTATTTATAGCCTTCTTCCACAAACTAGCCGTTACTACCAGTTGTTTATTAGCGTGCGCTAGGCTGACTTCCATAGCATGCGCTATCGCGTGTATTTAGCCTTAGCATACGTTATGTACTGTTACGTACATTAACGTCTTCCAGTTTCAGTCCAGTGGCTACTGTCTCTGACTGTTAGCGTGCGCTACTACTTCTTCTTTAGCGTGCACTAATCTTGCATCACTGCATGCGTCAGATATCCGTTTGTACTTTTTGACTTGTAGCAGATTCTCCCCAACGGATTGATTGACTAGATTCAAACTTGATGTTTAGCGTGCGCTAGATATCATTTGTTGTGTGCGCTAAGATGACTTCAGTGCATACATCATTCTGTGTTTAAATTCTCTTCACAACGGTAATATGGGCTCGATAGCGTGTGTTAGTAAGCATGGTGTAGCGTGCGCTATCCTCATCAGGTAACTTCACTTCAGGTTACTTCGAACTCGTCTGATCTGCATCTGGGACCCGTTAGCCTGCGCTAACTTATATATCTAGCGTGCGCTAGCTTTGTATTTTGTCCAGCCTTTTGCGTCTTTATCTGCTTCGATGTTTTACTTTGCCTCGATGTTGTTTTGCTTTGTTTAGCAACTTAATCATCAAAACACTATTTATTAATATGTGGAATAAATATTCCAACATACTATCCTCATGGACCATAAAACGTTGGGCTTTTCCTTTAATTACATCTCCCTTCAGTTGAGAGATCATCGGGTCACTCCACTGTTTCACTTTGATGTCGTCAATTAAGGACGAAGTAATTTGGAGAGTGCACAACTGTCCTTGCACTCTTTGAAGCCAAACGTTTATTCCTTGCTCGATTAAATCCTGACGAATCTTCGTCTGATATGTAAGAACCTCGATCATCTGAAGCGATGCCGATTTGCGGCTCAAAGCGTCCGCTACGACATTGGCCTTTCCCGGATGGTAAAGAATTTCCAAATCGTAATCCTTTATCAATTCCAACCAACGTCTCTGTCTCATATTCAGCTCTTTCTGACTAAAGATATACTTCAAACTCTTGTGATCGATATAAATCCGACACGGAGATCCATATAAATAATGCCGCCAAATCTTAAGTGTGAAGACAATTGCGTCCAATTCCAAATCATGAGTAGGATAGTTCATCTCATACGGCTTCAACTGTCGTGACGCAAAATCTATCGTCTTATCATGCTGCATAAGCACACATCCAATCCCTTGTCCTAAAGCATCGCTATAAACTGCAAATCCTTCGCTACCCTGTGGTAAAGCTAAAATCGGCGCTGAGGTCAAACGTTTCTTCATCTCATCAAAGCTCTGTTATCTCTCGGCAGTCCAAACAAACTTTTCTGTCTTCTGGAGTAACTGCGTAAGCGGCCGAGCGAGTTTCGAGAACCCCTCGACAAACCTACGGTAATACCCAACAAGACCCAAAAAGCTATGAACTTCTTTAATATTTTTAGGTGGTGCCCAATCTAGCACTGCCTCAATCTTCTGCGTGTCTACACGAACCCCTTCGGCCAAAATCACATAGCCGAGAAACATAACTTCTTCCAACTAGAACTCACATTTTGAGAATTTTTTATAGAGGTGCTCGGCTCTCAAAATATCTAGTATCAAACGCAAGTGCCGGCATGTTCCTCCTTATCCCGAGAATAAATCAAGCTGTCATCAATAAAGACGACCACACATCTGTCAAGTTACTCGATGAATATCTTGTTCATTAGTTGCATGAATACTGATGGTGCATTAGTCAATCCAAAAGGCATGATCATGAATTCATAATGTCCGTACCTCGTCTGAAACGCAGTCTTCGGGACGTCGGACTCTTTCACCCGGAGCTGATAATATTCTGATCTAAAATCAATTTTTGAGAATACTGCGGCGCTCTGCAACTGACCAAATAAATCGTCTATACGAGGCAAAGGATACTTGTTCTTGATGGTCACTTTGTTTAGCTCACGGTAATCAATGCACAAACGTAGTGAACCATCCTTCTTCCTCACAAAAAGAACAGGCGCGCCCCAAGGCGAAGTGCTCGGTCTGATGTAACCTTTCTCCAATATTTCTCCCAGTTGACTCTTTAATTCTTGCATCTCGAATGGTGCCATACGATACGACACCTTATAGATTGGAGCAGCGTCAGGCTCTAGGTCTACAGAAAATTCGATCTCTCGGTCCGGCGGTAATCCCAGGATGTCATCCAGAAAAACGTCGGGATATTCATTAACATCTGGAATCGAAGAGAAATCAACTTCGTTCCCTTCCGTCTTCAAAGCATAACACCAATAGACCGTGCAACCTTTATTCAAAAGTTTTACGGCCTTCATGGCGCTGATAAGTAACTTAGTTGGCCCGATTTACATCTCATAAATGAGTACTCAGAACCGTCTTCCGTCATCATAGTGATAACCTTAGTGTGGTAGTTCATAATCGCTTGGTGACTATCAATCCAATCCTCACCGAGGATCACATCCTCGCCCTCCATATCAACCACAATCAAGTTCGAAAACCAATCCATACCGGATATATTCACCGGAAAATCTCTAATCTCACGATTAACCACAATTCTACCCCCGCTAGGTAGTTTCACAATGAAAGGGTCGCAAGAAGTCATACAAGTTATATTCAAACGGCGTACACACTCCAAGGAGATGAAAGAATGTGTAGCACCTTAATCAAAAAGTACACAAACTGGATGAGATAGGATATGAATGGTACCTGAGGCCATCGCCGCGTCGGGTTCGTCTGCTCGACGCATCTCATAGACTCGTGGGTGTGTCGAACCGACGCTAGAAACTCCCCCTCTAGCATTCTGACTCCGTCCCCAGCCCCTTCCATAACTCTGTTGTGACTGTCCAACTGGTTACCCTTGATTCATACTCTGATCTATAGGTGCTGGGGCTGAAGCCCGAGTGTCCAAAGTCCGATCTTGTTCGGGGAAATAAGCTACTCTATGCCCCATCTGTCCACAAGTATGACACTTCAGAGGTGGGAAGTTTCACTCCACATTGATGTGGCCTGGATGACCACAATTAAAACAGGTTACCGGGCGAGGTGAAGTGCTCGGAGCAGAATGGAAACTCTTCTTCCCTCTAAAAGATCGTGACGACTGCCCGACAAAATGGTTAGTCATCTGGGGTTTCTGGAAGTTGCCACCTCTAGAACCAGAAAAGTTAACAGCGACTTCTGCTTCTTCGATTCTTCTGTGGTATCATTGTGGGGACTCAACATGTCATAGGCCAAAGCCCTGTCTTGGTAATCCTTCAAGGTAGTACAAGCAAACCCGGCCATATAACGCCGTAAATCCATACTCATCTACATATCAAAGTAACGGATCTTGTCACGCCCATCCCGCACTTGATTCTTCTCGTGGATCAGTTTTTGGTTGTATTCTGCTATCACCTGCGATACTGGAATGTTCTACAGCTTCGCCTCGAAAAAGGCTCAGATTCTGCCTTCTCGCACTAGCCAAGGAAAAAACTCGGCCTCCAGTAACTCTTTAAATTCTCCCCATGAAGCCTCATGATCCTGTGGTTTGATAACTTTCCACCAAGTCATGGCTTCTTTGGTAAGGATCTACTGAGCAATCGGTACCTTCCTCACTTGCGGACAATCTATCGCTTCAAACACTTTATCTAACTCCGCTAACCAATTCTCCCAACCCATCGGGTCTGTGGCACCGCTGAACTGTGGAGGGTGCATACGGATCACATTCTGAAGCAAGGCATCCAATGTCGAGTTCGGATTGTTCAGTTAAACGGCTTGGGCCAGGATGGTCATCTGATTAGCCAATTGTTGAAGGACATTCGTAATTCCAATATCTGTGCTATTTCTTGGCCAGTCGACTGGTCATGCTGACCCTCGGTATCAGGATGAACTGAGTTAGATAAAGTAGGGGTGGTCGACCCCGCAAGGTAACTGAGGTAAGCGGCCGCGCCACGTCTTCGTCCGCATCCACGACCACAGCCTCGCCTCTGTCCCCTATCAGCAGACATTCTGAAGGATACACAAAGCACGTAAGTACAATTCAAACCGTACGTCATCCAATTGACCGATTCCCAAATTACCAAATCAGAAGCAAAGCGATTAAGGAAACACTAGGAGAGTAAGAGGTCTTACAAGTACCGATCGCACTGTGATGATGGCAAAGTAGTGATACTGTAGACAAATGATGACTCAATCGACCCAAAAGACCAACAGCCTAGGTATCCATAAACCTAAGCACTGATACCATATTATGTAACACCCTCAAGTTATTCAGAGTATATTACAGCACCGTGAGCCCCACCATAGGACCCACAAGGCAATTTTTATGTGGAACCATGAACTTTTACCGATAAGGTCCAAGTACAATCAAATAGAAGGCGACCAAAAATAGTATTCGGAACAATATCCAATAAATCCGAATATAATACATCACGAATCAATACTACGGCAACACAGGCCGAAACATCAAGGAATACGAAAACAGTACTCGAGTACTCAAAAACCATCCAAGTACAACATCACTGAATGGAAGAAATACAAAACATAACCAGAGATAAATCACAGCATCACACTTGCCCATCATCTTCATGCCGACCCGGTACGTGCCTCTCCGCTTTCCTGGATCCTAAAATACATGAAAGGTATTTCCCCCATAAAGGGGTTCGCCGTCGAATAGCCAGTACAAGTATATCGAATACGAAACACAATACTTCTCGACAATAAAGTAAATGTAATCATCATTTCATCAATTCAAGACTAGTATTCCGGAATAACTAAATCTCATTCCAATACATACATGATTAACCATGGAACCGCACCAAAGGCAAGTGAACTCTCTGGGGCCCCGTCGGACCCAATATTCATGGAACCGCACCAAAGGCCACAGAATCCTCTGAGTGTTATTCCCGAGATTTTTATTTCGGTTACCTTGAATTAATTGTCGTATAATTTTCGATTTTTCCTTTAGTTACGATTATGTGGGATACATTTTTCTTTGATTCACTGTATGATACATACTGTTGTGTAGTTCTTCGGGTGAGACTTGTGTCGCCGGTGTATCTTTGACTAATGTATGCTTGGAATGTGGTATGTTACGTTTCGTATTTGGCTTGTTACTGTTTTGAATCGTAGCAGGTGCATTAGTGTATTCGAGTCATCGTCAAGCATCAAACTGGGCTGTCAGAATAATCGAGTATCAGCCAGGAGGCCTGGCCGAGTTATGGCCGCAAGACTGCCGAGTTACGGCCGTAAGACATTGCCTGTTACAGCCGTAAGGCATAATCAGTTACGGCCGCAAGGCTGCCGAGTTACGGTCGTAGTGCCTTGCCGATTACGGCCGTAACACCCATTCGTTTTTCGAACAGTGAGGCCTGGGACCCGATTACGGCCGTAAGAACCTTCCGAGTACGGCCGTAAGGTCCGAGTTACGGTTGTAAGGACCTGTCGGTTACGGCCGTAACGAACGCGCCTATAAATGGCCTGGGCGACAGGTCCTTGGACATTTCCTGCATTCTATCTTCTCTTCTCGCGACTGCCGATCGAGGGAGATGGGAACGTCGATTCTTGTTCGTTTCCACTCAATTCCAGGATGTTTGGGAAGGCCCTTGTCGATTATAACAACATCAAATCCTTGTTCTTCTTCGGATCGAGGTAATTTCTTGAAATATCCTAGGGTTGACTTTTGGGATTTCTTCTTGATCTTCGTTGTTTGTCCGATTTTGATGAATCGGTTGCTGTTATTGAGCATTATTATTCGTGTTCTATGGGTTGTATATCCGTATTTCGAATTTGTTCAAATCCATTGATGATTCGAGTGTTCTTGGGAGTTATCGAATGTTGAATGTTCGATTAAATGTCCCAATGAGTTCCCATCGATGGTTTGATGGGATTTCCGTTGTTTTTGGCCTGTATTTTCATTGTGATTGTATCTTTATTGTTTTTGCCGGAGGACTATAGGTGTTCGAGTATTCCGGTCAAGCTTCCCGTTGTTTTGCGTGCTTTGGACTTGAGGCGAGTATCTAGTCTATAATCTTTATACTTTGAGAATGTGACGTGTCGTGGAATTAACCTCGACTTGTTAGTGATTGAACGTTTGATCGTAATTTACTACTAAATATATATGTGTTTCTATGAAAGTAAATACGAGCATAAACTTGAAATGCTTGGAGAATGATAACCACCATTTCATGTGTAATGGGTTCGAGATAGATATTTAGAAGTGAGTGGTTATCCGAGGAATTGTGGAATATTTGTATTGTTCACTTGTTAGAATGTTTACTAGATGATGGTGTGACATGAATGTTACGCCTTCTGAAAGTGTTTGTTGCATTAACTCATGATTTTATGTGTTTATGATTGTGGCGAATGCTATACCCATGTTGTTGTGAATTCGGTGAATTGAGATATTGACCGGGTAGGGACCCGTGAGGCCTCCGGCAGTGCGTACTTGCAAGTACGGCCAGGTGCTATGATTTGACCATGAGGTTATCGAATCAGGTAGGCCTGGAGAGGGCTCCTAGAATCGTCACTTGAGAGTGCGATGTCACAATAACTTGTGGGCGTGTTTGAATGATGATTAACCGGGTAGGGACCCGTGAGGCCTCCGGCGGCGTGTACTTGCAAGTACGGTCAGTTTTTATGATTTGACCATAAGGTTATCTAATCGGGTAGGTCCGGAGAGGGCTACGAGAATCGTTACTTGAGAGTAAGATGTCAAGATAACTTATGGGTGGGTGGAGCTTGTTTTTCGATATCTATCCGGGATGGGTCCCATCGAGGCCACGAAGGTGATTTGGGTATTTGACTGGATATTTATGAACTGTGATTGTATGAATCTTGGATTTCGGTTATATTGGTGATTGTGGTTCAGTCTTTGAGGCTTGTTTGAGAATTGAAGCGTCTTCATGATTTTGAAAGAAAACCCTTTTGAAAATGAGAACCACAAATCTTTTCATGATTTTACATTGAGACCCCCGATGTCCTCAGTTATTCTTTCTAATGTGTTTTGAAGTTATCTTTATGATCCTCCCTAATGGGAACCGTTTTCGAAAAGACTTTAGACTCGGGGATTGTGTTACTACCTTGTCGAAAGGTTCTTTTCATAACGGTGTTATTCTTGATGTATAACTTGGTTACTTCCTAGCGATTCCATTGCTAACCCCTCGTTGGGGATTTTGTTATTTATTCCAAATGTTCTGATTGTAGAGAGAGCAACCACAGGATCGGCTCGAAGGATGATGTAAAGCAACGATATTAGTCACATTAGGAGTCAGTTGTCCGTCAATGATCGGTCGGTTTGAGTTTTCCTTGTCATCCTTGAGAGGATGGACATTTTATGTATTACGTGATCGAGTTGTATTTTGGTTTATTAGATGTACGGATATGTTGTGTTTTGAGAGACCTAATCGGTCAACGGTTTTATATTTGGTCGAGTTGACCGCATGTGGGTTTTGTTTTGTAGTCTCCGGCCTGGTAGCTCCTTGCGGAAAGGGGTCTACAGTGTGTAATATCCCTGAGTGGATTGGAGATGTTACATAAATGGTATCGGAGCTTAGGTTTGCAAAAACCTAGGCAGTTGGGTTTAATTAGGTCTTGTCGAGTCGTGTCTTGTCGTGTCACCCGCGTCAGGAATTGTGAAGAAGTTTGATCGTGGTGATCCGTTGTGATCAATTGTAATTCGTTGTGATTAGTATCGTGGTGCAGCCATCATCTCCGTGCAGTCTGTGGATGTAAGTCTCCTCTTTTATGCGAGGTATCTATATTTCATGATTCAATCTGTGCGAATTAATTGTGGTGCATAATTTTATTTGCACGGAGTTGTGTAATGGAGTTGTATTCGATACTTGTGACATAATGTATGTGTGTACAATTTGACATATTGATGTTTTGACTTTGAACTGCCGTGTGGGGTGGTATGATGTGAAAATTGTGAACCTTGATGGATTTCGAAAAGGTACCGACGGTTGAGTCGGTGAGAAACTCAGATGGATGGTTTTGTTGTATGTTTAAACTTGATGCACATGAAAAGTATTTTCGAACTGCATTTTATCCACTGCGTGAGTTCTTTCAAAATGACTTTTGGTATTTTGCAAGCTGAGTTTTATTTCATAAAACTGATTCCCTAAATCGAGTTTTCGCATTTTGGCCTTGAACGTTTTATGATGGTTTGACAAATGATTTTGTGAGTTTTGGAAAATACTACCGTCATTGACCTTTTGGTGTATTTTGAAATGTTTTTGTAAACGATTTTTAGCCTGGTGGGTTCCGGTGCGGAATCCACGGCGTGTATTTGATTGAATTTGTGATTCTGTTTGCCGTTTGGGCATGCTGTTTTAAGTTCGACTATTTTTGTTTAGACTGTCTTAATTATGCCGTTGCGGGTAGGTTTGAGAACGTGTTTCTGAAGGACCTTAAGGGTCGGAGCGTTTTTGTGAAAGTCGATTTTGAAAATATTTTGATGGTGCGATTAAACAACAGCCTGTATTGGTTTTGAAATCGGTTGGGTTTTGACAAGTTGATCCTGTATTTTCAAACTACACCATGAGACGGTATTTGGAAAAATGTATTTTAATGTATTTCGGGCACTGCAAAATATTACCGTCATCTTCGATTTTGATCGAAAGAATTTTGGAAAATTTCTATTTTGCCAACGACTTTGGATTTCGAAATTTTAAACATTGTGTGTTTGTTATGCTGTTATGCCCGTCAGAAAATTTTTACAGTACTTCCTAAGTGTCGAGATACCTTGTTAGGAGTCGATCCTTAACCTTCGGAGCCGTTTTGAGACTGTTGAGATGATTCTTTCCATCTTACAGTTAGTTGTTACGACTTTAAGCTTCTGACTGTCGCGGCAGTACCTTTTTTGCTACAATTCTATATGTGCTCATTATTTTTCGTTTAATCCCGGTCGACCTAGTCACATGGTCTTTCTGTGATGATTGTGAACTCTAACTGCGGTATCAGTATTGCACTTAGTTCCTTATCCTGTGTGGATATTATTAACGTATTATAAATTGTCACCGTTCTTGTTAGCGAGTTATGGGTGTATGCCCAGATGTTATGATTTCATAGTTCGGTTTAATTGTATTATTCTTTGATGTTCTCCGAATGTGGTATTTGATTGGTAGTAAGGATGATATACGTCGATAAGGTCATTTTGATGATATCGTTATCGAATAGATTGGTGTTTCAAAATGTTTTGCAAATGATTTTCAAAACAAAACAAATATAATAATGGGTTCATAGTTTTGATCAAATGACTGAGGTATTAAAAACATTTCTTTTCAAAAATTCACTTTAGCAATTTTTCAAATTCAGGAATTTTAAAAATGCTATTATTTGGACAAGTACCTCGGAAAATTTTGGTTTTAAAATATTACCCATATTCTACCACGACGATATGATTGTGGTTTTGACCATGATTTGCTTTGGTAAAGGTAGTATGTTGTGTTGACATAGCTTAGTAAATGATTTATGAATTTGAATTCTATCGTTGTAGTGATAGTTCGTGTATTCGTGTTATGACTCAGAATGAATATTTTATTGTGTTACCGTTGTTTGCCCTATATTGATTATGTAGTGTTTGTTTTGTCGTTATTAACGGTTGTCCGTTTAGTATGCCGAGAGGTCAGGGTCGTGGTGATCAGTCGCGTGGTCAGGATCATGCTGCCGGTAATGGCATTAGTATTGGTGTTGCTACTATACTCCAGCAGGTGGCAGATCAGATGACTCATTTGGCTTACGCGGTTCAGCGTAACAATTCCGCAAATGAGGATGTCGGGTCGACTCAGTGGCTTATAGAAGTGGTTCGTATGCGTCCTCCTCGTTTTACGGGCGCGGATGATACTTTGGGCTGGGACGATTGGCTTTTCCAATTGGAGAAGATCTTCAAGGCGATTGGTTGTCCCGAGGAGCGGAGGATTCCTATCGCTCAGTTCCTTCTCGTTAATGACGCCGCTAACTGGTGGGAGGCCGTTGAGACTCAGGATCATGCTGTTATTTGGGAAGAGTTCAAGAAGTAGATGGAAGCACAGTTCTTCCTGAAGCCGATCCGAGAGCAGAGGATCCGAGATTTTTAACTAGCCGAGCCGCAGGATGTACCCGTGTCACAGGCTATTATCGACTATAGTCAACAACTCGCTTACGTGAAGAGGCAGGTGAGGACCGAGGAAGAAAAAATCCGTCATTTCGACATGCGGATGAGACCAGAGATTCGATAGTACATGTCGGGTTTCACTTGTGTTACTTTGAGAGAGTATCAGGATCTAGCCATGGCATACGAGATGGCATCGACATCTTTTGGGCCTTCGCATGATCCAAAGAGGCAGAGGACGTCTGGAGATTTTTTGGATGGTGTGGGAGCCGGTACTTCTTCTCATCGAGTTTCGCGTGGTCGTACGGCGAAACCTCCCCTTTCTTCATTTGGTGGAACCAAGAGTTCCAAGTTATCTTCTTTGACTCCTAGTCAGACTGAGAGGTGTTTCAATTGCAACGTTGTGGGTCATGTGCAAGCTAATTGTCCTTCGCAGTCGATTACTTGTTATAATTGTAGACTCGAGGGCCATAGAGTTCAGTATTGTGAATCATTCCATGAGATTCCTCAGAATCGAGCTTCAGCACCCTTGTCAGGATCGACCCGGGTAAATCACCGAGGTTATTTGTCCGTTCACTTTGATGACTGCTTACTTCACCTTTTCTTTTTAAGTTTCGGGATGAAACTTCTTTTTAGAGGGGTAGAATGTAATACCCGAGATTTTTATTTTGGTTACCTTGAATTAATTGTCGTGTGATTTCGATTTTTCCTTTCGTTACGATTATGTGGGATACGTTTTTCTTTGATTCACTATATCATACGTACTGTCGTGTAGTTCGTCGGGTGAGACTTGTGTCGCCGGCGTATCTTTGACTAATGTATGGTTGGAATTTGGTATGTTACGTTTCGTATTTGACTCGTTACTATTTTGAATCGTAGCATGTGCATTAGTGTATCCAGGTCATCGTCGAGCGCCAAACCGGGATGACGGAACGATCGAGTTTCAGCCAGGAGGCCTGGACAAGTTACGGCCGCACGACTGCCGAGTTACGGCCATAAGAGATTGCCTATTATGTCCGTAAGGCATAATCAGTTACGGCCGCAAGGCTGTCGAGTTACGGCCGTAACACCCATTCGTTTTTCGGACAGTGAGGCCTGGGACCCGATTACGGCCATAAGAACCTTCCGAGTACGGCCGTAAGGTCCGAGTTACGGCCGTAAGGACCTGCCGGTTACGGCAGTAACGAACGCGCCTATAAATGGCTTTGGCGATAGGTCCTTGGCCATTTCCTGCATTCTTTATTCTCTTCTCGCGGCTGCCGGTCGAGGGAGACAGTAACGTCGATTCTTGTTCGTTTCCACTCAATTCCAGGGTTTTTTGGAAGGCCCTTGTCGATTATAACAACATCAAATCCTTGTTCTTCGTCGGATCGAAGTAATTTCTTGAAATCTCCTAGGGTTGACTTTCGGGATTTCTTTTTGATCTTCGTTGTTCGTCCGATTTTGATGAATCCGTTGATTTTATTGAGCATTATTAATCGTGTTCTATGGGTTGTATATCCGTATTTCAAATTTGTTCAACTCGATTGATGATTCGAGTGTTCTTGGGAGTTATCGAATGTTGAATGTTCTATTAAATGTCCCAATGAGTTCCCGTCGATGGTTTGATGGGATTTCCATTGTTTTTGGCCTGGATTTTCATTGTGATTGTATCTTCGTTGTTTTTGCCGGAGGATTATAGGTGTTCGAGTATTCCGGTCGAGCTTCCAGTTGTTTCGATGCTTTGGACTTGAGGCGAGTATCTCGTCTATAATCTTTATACTTTGAGAATGTGATGTGTCGTGGAATTAACATGGACTTGTTAGTGATTGAACGTTTGATCGTAATTTACTACTAAATGAATGTGATTCTATGAAAGTAAATATGATATTAAACTTGAAATGCTTGGAGAATGATAACCACCATTTCATGTGTAATGGGTTCGAGACGGATATTTAGAAGTGAGTAGTTATCCGAGGAATTGTGGAATATTTGTATTGTTCACTTGTTAGAATGTTTACTAGATGATGGTGTGACGTGAATGTTACGCCTTGTGAAAGTGTTTGTTTCATTAACTCATGATTTTATGTGTTTGTGATTATGGCGAATGCTATACTCATGTTTTTGTGAAATCGGTGAATTGAGATATTGACCGGGTAGGGACCCGTGAGGCCTCCGGCGGCGCGTACTTGCGAGTACGGCCAGGTGCTATGATTTGACCATAAGGTTATCGAATCGGGTAGGCCTGGAGAGGGATCCGAGAATCATCACTTACGAGTGCGATGTCACGATAACTTGTGGGCGTGTATGAATGATGATTAACCGGGTAGGGACCCATGAGGCCTCCGGCGGCGCGTACTTGCGAGTACGGCATATGATTTGACCATAAGATTATCTAATCGGGTAGGTCCGGAGAGGGCTCCGAGAATCATTACTTGCGAGTAAGATGTCAAGATAACTTATGGGTGGGTTGAGCTTGTTTTTCGGTATCTAATCCGGGATAGGTCCCATCGAGGCCACGAAGGTGATTTGAGTATTTGACTGGATATTTCTGAACTGTGATTGTATGAATCTTGGATTCCGGTTATATTGGTGATTGTGGTTCAGCCTTTGAGGCTTGTTTGAGAATTGAAGCGTCTTCATGATTTTGAAAGAAAACCCTTTTGAAAATGAGAACCACAAATCTTTTCATGATTTTACACTGAGAACCCCGATGTCCTCAATTATTATTTATAATGTGTTTTGAACTTATCTTTATGATCCTCCCTAATGGGAACCATTTTTGAAAAGACTTTAGACTCGGGGATCGTGTTACGACCTTGTCGAAAGGTTATTTTCATAACGGTTGTATTCTTGATGTATAACTTTATAGCTTGGTTACTTGCTAGCGATTCCATCGCGAACCCCTCGTTGGGGATTTTGTTATTTATTCCAGGTGTTCTGATTGGAGAGAGAGCAACCACAGGATCAGCTCGGAGGATGATGTAAAACAGCGATACTAGTCACAGATGGAGTCGGTTGTCCGTCAGTGATCGGTCGGTTTGAGTTTTCCTTATCATCCTTGAGGGGATGGACATTTTATGTGTAACACCCCCAAGTTATTCGGGAAATATTACAGCGCCGTAAGCCCCACCGTGGGACCCACAAGGCTAAACATACGCGAAACTATAAATTTTGACCGAGAAGGTCTACATACCATGGAATGAAGAACAATACAAAGGGTATTAAGAACATAACCAATGTATCCAAAGACATCACAACACAAATCAATACCTCGGCCAAAACAGGCCGGAACATCAAGGAAAATGGAAAACAATACTCGAGTATTCAATAACCATTCCAGTACAACAACACTGAATGGAGAAACTCAAAACATAACCAGAGGAAAGACACAGTATCACACTTGCCCACCATCTTCATGCCGACCCGATACCTGCCTGTCCGCTATCCTGGAACCTGAAATACATAAAAAGTATTTCCCCCATAAAGGGGCTAGCCGTCGAATAGCTAGTGCAAGTATATCAAGTATGAAACACAATACTGCTCGACAATAAAGTAAAGGTAACTGTCAATTCATCAATTCAAGACTAGTATTCCGGAATAACTAAATCTCATAGCATCACATTAATACATATATGAATACCGTGGAACCACACCAGAGGCTACGGAACCCTCAGAGGAATCATCGGTCCATCCCAGAGTGGTTCGTTCATATCATCCGTGGAATCGCACCAAGAGGCTACGAAACCCTCAGGGGACCCGTCGGCCCGCCCCAGAGTGGATATAAATAATAATGCCATTAATATATCTTACTTTCAAAGTCGAGAACGTACAATCATAAATATATACTTGCCTTTGAGACATCGGGAAATTGAACGGAAAAAGGGTATGAGTTCGTGTTAGGAGTATGCCCTCGAATGCCACTTAGAGGATGTTGAGTGAGGGCATTGTACTTGTTAATATGTAAATCATCAATATAAGGCAATGAATGTTTCTTTATTTACTGGTAGTTACTGGCATTCCTAACTTGTAAATATACATGTAGAAACTAGTCCGTGTATTTGAGAGCAAAATGTTCCACTCCTTATTGGATAAGGGGGTCGGCACTGGAAAGGTTTATAGCTCAAATACTTAATCGTTCACAAGTCGATGAAACTTGACTGGGCATTAAGTTTATGTGAAGACTTGTATGACGTGTTCTTTGACATGGAGAGTGCCTATCGAATACTAATGGTTAGTGGGAGCACACGTTATAGGTATGCTAATTGGATTAGTATACTCGAACTGACTCACCCTCGATTCGTCACATGGATTTCACTCCGGGACAGTCAATGACGGAATCGAAAGGTTGTGATAGGTATTCGTGAACCTTCGACTTGAGGATTTAGTAGGGATGTTCTTGTGACGTCAAGATTTTCATTAGAGTAGTTCAACCCTATAAATCGGAATGCGGGGGTCAACCTCAACGTGCATCTTGATGGGCAAGTAGCAGGTCCTACTGAATACCAAGATAGAATTCTTTCTCCTGTTAGTGAACGGGTTATATGTCCTATGCGGTTATTGGGAGATGAGATCATAAGTCTTTGGCCAGAGCATTGGAGCTAGCTGTATTAGATACACGAGAGCTCGATGATCTCGATTTGCATTAACACACGCATAGAGTCAAGTACATATAGGGTTTGACTGACCGTGACCCTATAACTTGATCGGGACATTTGAAAGAAGGGTTTATACGTATACTAGTATTCACGACAGAATGGTTCTTGAATGATCCCAATCATTCGTTCTCAGTCGGGGTATAGTGTGGGCCACCAGGCTGGCTAGGTGGTGCTACTACTCTTTGGTTCCTCCCATTGATGACTGAGACGGACCTACCGAGTCGCGCATTAGGATTGACGACAGAATGAATCGAGCTTAATCTCTCATTTTGAATATTAGATATTGGATATCTAATTTGAGACATTGGATGTCTAAATCGATTTATTGGATAAATTGATTTACGGCCTAATGGATTAATTAAATTACTGTGTGATTTATTTAATTCATGAATATAATTATTTCTTGGAGAAATTAATTATGTTATCATGTATTTGATATGATTAATTGATTGGATTAATTAATCGATATAAATACATCGGAACGGAATCGGAGTTTATTTGTTTGGACTCTCGGGAGTCCAAAACGAATCGAACTCATCCGATTTCTTCTAGAGGCCGGCCCCCACCTTGATTTCTTACCTTGATCATAGTCTTGTTTTCTTGTTGGAAGACTTTTGACATATGAGATTTCATATCTCTTATTTTAAGGGAAAAGGAGATTTTGTGGGTGGAATTATCTTGTGAATGATTTTGAAGACCAAAATAAAAACACTCTTTCTCTTCTCCTTGGGCACCTCACGACAGATTCATTTTCAAGAGAGAGGGAAGAGAAACTTTGTTTTGTGTTTTTCCATCATTCATATCTTCTTAGAGAAAAAATTATTGAGAGATATTATACACTTAGAGTGTAATAATAAAAGCTTCATCACTTGATTCTAGCCGTAACCTTAGAGGTTAATCAAGTGTTGTTATTCCGATCGTTTTTCCAGTGCGTGGCAAGTAGAGACGCGGTGCTTTTGGCGTTGGATCGTTCAAGGGCTTGGAGCGGATCGGATACGTAGAGATCAAGAAAAGCTTGGGGAATAGCTCAAGAGAAGGTTATCCATTTAATCAACAGACTTCGAGGGTTAGTTTCTTACGACTCTTGCTTTTCGTTTATATATTCGTATATACGTAGCTCGATCGATCCTCGTAGGGATTCGGATCGAATTAATTTTTGTTTTACCGCTTCTGCTGAGCCTTCGTTTTAGGCACCGAATCCCAACAGTTCGGTAGGTCCAAGAACGCGCTTCCGGCACCTAAACGATTCGCAAGGAATATGATAATCAATTATCCATGCTCAAAATACACGAAGAAACTCCCGAAACCCGTCTACGATTCATGAAAATACACGGATAACCAACTAGAGGTTGGAAAATCGTACAAACCCTCATAAGTCCGAAAACGGCCCAATCCAATCCGAAAAATCGTAGGAAAAGCATGCATATGGGATAGATACATCATAAACTCAAGGTCCTCAAACTTCAAGACGGATAAATCGGACGAATCTACGAAAACCCCCAAAATTCCCAAAAACAGGGTTCTAAGGATTTTTACCTTGATTTATACGTTAGGATGGATTAGATGTTGTGAAATCCTTGTTCTCCAACCAAATATGTTGATATTAGAAGAAAAATCGCTTCCAATCGCCCAAAATCGTCTCTCCCGAGCTGCTCCCGTCGGAAATGAGTGAAGAGGATGAAAAATGACGAAATGGAAGTCAACTGTCCAATTTATATCCGTCCAATCTAGTGCACGCTATGCCTCCTACATTAGCGTGCGCTAGCAAGGTCACCGGGTCGTCCAGGGGCTTCTGCCGGCCCCATTAGCGTGCGCTACTCGCCTTTCTCTAGCGTGCGCTAGCCAAAAAGTGGTGTCTAGTAACTGGAGTCCAGAACCTACTGTCCTCTGCCCTGCTCAAGCCTCAGCGTGCGCTACCGCTACAGCTTAGCGTGCATTATGCAACTCTTGTAGCAAGTGCTAGCCGAAGCCTAGCGTACGTTACCTGATAGTCCAGAAAACCTGACAACCTCACTGCCTCTGTCAACCAGACCGTTAGCGTGCGTTATGGATAGATGTTAGCGTGCGCTACTAACCACGAATAGCGTGCGCTAACGAACTCCTAGCGTGCGTTAACTGTCAGTCCAGAGAATCTGTCCTGACTGGTCCCTTAGCGCGCGCTATGGCTCGAAACTAGCGTGCGCTATTCACATAAAATTAGCGTGCGTTAGCCTAGGCCTAGCGTGTGCTATTTCTCTGGCCCAGAACACTTCCGCAAGGTCTAAACAACACGATCGACCCAAACAAGATACGAAACTCAATAACAATATCAACAACATCACCAAGAGTTTACAGAGCGACAAAATAAGAAGAACGACAAGGTCAAACAGTCAATAAAAAGTACGGGTATTACATTATGTATTACGTGATCGAGTGGTATTTTGGTTTATCAGATGTACGGATATGTTGTGTTTTGAGAGACATAATCGGTCTATGGTTTTATATTTGGTCGAGTTGACCGCATGTTGGTTTTGTTTTATAGTCTCCTGCCTGGTAGCTCCTTGCGGAAAGGGGTCTACGGCATGTAATATCCCTGAGTGGATTGGCGGTGTTACACTGAGGACCCATCGGTCCATCCCAGAGTGAATATATACAATCATACAATTTATATACCTCACTTTCAAAGTCTAGAACGTACAATCATATACATATACTTGCCTTTGAGACATCGAGAATCGGAAGGAAAAGGGTATAACTTCGGTAGGTCCAAGAACGCACTTCAGGCACCTAAACGATTCGTAAGGAACGCGATAATCAATAATCCATACTCAAATCACATGAAGAAACTCCCGAAACCCGCCTACGATTCACGAAACTACAAGGATAAATACTTAGAGGTTTGAAAATCACCCAAACCCCCCTTAAGTCCAAACAAGGTACAAAACAATCCATATAATCATAGGGGAAACCTGGGTGCGGGGTATATATATCATATCTCAAAGGTCTTAAGCTTCAAAATGGATAAATCAGACGAATCTAAGAAAATCCCCAAAAATTCCCAAAACTAGGGTTCTAAGGATTTTACCTTGATTTGGAAGATAGAAATGGATTAGATGTTGTGTAATCTTTATTATTTAACCAAAGATGATGATAGCTGAAGAAGGATCGCTTCCAAATGCCCCAAATCATCCTCTCCCGAGCTCTCCCATTGAATTGAGTAAAAAAGCTGAAGAATGACAAGTGCAGGGTCAATTGTCCCTTATATACTGTGTTCAGTCTAGCGTACGCTACGCCTCATTATTAGCGTGCGCTAACAGGGTTACCCGGTAATCCAGTGGCTTCTTCCAGCATCGTTAGCGTGCGCTACGTATGCTGTAGCATGAGCTAACGCCTTCTTCTAGCGTGCACTATCCGAGAGTTAGCATGCGCTACCTGGTAGTTGTTGCCCAGAAATGGGAGTCCAGAACCTACTGTCCTCTGCCCTACTCGAGCCTTAGCATGCGCTACTGTGATTGCTTAGCGTGCGCTACTACTACAGCTAGCACGTGCTGTCTTCTACACATAACGTGCGCTACGAGTTCTCCATTCCAGTCCAGTACCTATTGGACTGGCTGCCTCAAATACACTAGTAGCATGCGCTAATACTGACAGGTAGCGTGCGCTACTGGTACTTAAATAGCGTTCTCTATAAAGGGAATGTAGCGTGCGCTACGCCTCGCACACAGGTGATAACATCGCATCCAAGATCCAAAGCAGCAACGATCCGAACAAGAAAGAGTAAATTCCAAATGATATGAACTCCAAGGTCAATCTCAACTTACTAAGCACTTACAACGAGTGTCAAAAATCACAGAAGTACCAAAGCGGAAAATTTACAAAGAGTATGGGTATTACATCGAGTTCTTCGAGAGCAATCTCGATGTCAAAACCATCACCAACAATTTCCTCAATATTCGATGATCCAAAAGTACAATAGATTGTAGATAACTCATATCCTCGTCTTTACCGAAATATATCCGTGATACTCAAGCATACAAATAATGAACATAAACCATATACCTTATGATTTAACTCCAAAATCCGGGAGACAACAAACTATCTAAATCTCCAGAATTCACACTTATACTCATTGCTATGTGAATTATAAACGAAATGAAGCCGAAATAATTCATTAAATATTATAAACTAAACAAGTAATAACTTGTCTTAAATAGCTGAGTTGGTAAAGCAGATCCATTTTAGTCTCTGAGGTCCGGTTTCCATGCCTAAACAAGGTATTGGTATACTGATAGTAAGAACTCACTAAATGTAATATATTACGCATTCGATTTCCGCGATCAACAACTATCCCCCAATTTTATAATTTTAGTTTCCCCTTTCTCAAAAATGACGATCCGAACTTTAACAATTTCATAACTAAAACTCCAGCATATTATTTTAAACATAAAAATAATATTCAATATTTTTTGGCCGTATTTATGGTATAACCGTTATTTATATCAATTTGATCGAATGAAAACTTCATATTATTTTAATACGGAAAATATTTTCAAAATCGTCAATTTCAAAAACTCATGATCCTCATATAAAAAAGTACTAAAAATCATCGTTATTAATTTTTCCAACCTTAAACACAAATATAAGGTATTCAACCGGTTCGATACATACGAAAAATATAGAGTTGACTCAGTAATATATTGATAAATACAGGAGTCTTAGCAGTTGAGAAAAAATAAAATAAAACTGATTTATGATAACATGTATTTCAGACACAAATTTCATGAAACTTTATCAAGATTCTATGTGCAGGTTCGAAGATATACGTGATCAATTTCGACACCTCGATCAACTTTTAAAGGACAGGTTGCTAGAAATGACCGATACAAACAGGGCTGACTCATTATAAAATGGCTGATTTTGTTTAGGTATTATGACTCAATACCGATGACACAAACTGCATTCATATTAACGAGTACTTTATTTACAAAGTACTCGAGAGGTACATTCAAAATAACTTACAGGTTGTGAGCTAATCGTATTCAGAGAAGGCAACCTAGTCTGGAATTCTCAGACTTACTGGAGAAATTCATCGAATAGGTTCAGTCAGTCTCCTAGAAAAGCTGGTCTGACTCACCAGAAAATGGCTCGTATTATCCAAGTATTATGACTCAATACTTACGGTACAAACAACATTTATACTTGTATGTAATTTATTTAGAAACTGTTCGAGATGTATTCGTAAAATAACTTACCGACTGTGGGATAATCAAGTTCAAATGTGGCAACCCAGTCTGGAATTCACATACTCTCTGGGGGATTTCGTCAAACACCTACGGGACGTCTCCTGGACTAGGCTCAGATTCGCTGGGTTTTTGAACATTTTGTAAGACTTATAAATTTCAAAACTAAAATAGAAAAGTACGATTTTGAAGAGATATATATAGTTTATGGATATGAACAAACGAAATGAGAAAATAATATAGCTACTGTTGCTCTTAACAGGTTCAAAGTCCGCTAGTTAGTCAAAACAGCATCATGAGCGATGACCCATGCCTCGCTCTCACTGGAATCCCGGACGCCTGTCGGGCACTGACGTACGCAGTGGCGCACGGTGCCCGGCAGCTGGCAGTCTTCCACTAATTCGATCATAGCTTCTTCGTACGGACTCCGATTGGCTCTCCATTTAAACTTTTGGAAAGCTAACTCAATTCTCTACAATACTATTAACTTTCAGAAATTTTGGGCTTCTTAAATATCCGTGGTGATTTTTCAAAGTTGATACTTATCGAGAACACTTCCCAGAAAATGTCCAATTTTATTTCTATTTACACTTTCAGTGCTCGTTTCTTATTTTAAATGATCCAAAACCACAAATGCATCTCCAATACATCCAAGTAAATTCACATGTCACATAGTTAATCCGAATAATTTCTTTAATTTTCGTTGAATAATTTATCGCTGGCCACCGCCACATTATTACCAATAATTATTCGACGATATTAGAAAATACCAACTAATATCTTACTCTCGTCTACTCAATATCACTTCTATTAACGAATTTTTTTACCAATTTTCCACAAGCTCAACGATAAAATATAATTCTAAAATTCAATATATTACATACTACCACCCTTAAAATAAGTTTCGGCCTCGAAACTTGCCTTCCTGTCACAAACAAGAGCTCAAACCAGAAAATCCAAAATGATCAAAAGTAAGCAATCATTGTCACTATCGAATAACCTAAACAATATACTTACAGGTCCATGAAGTCGATGATTTCCCATCATTCGTATTTTAAGTTTCGAGACCAAACTTCTTTTAAGGGGGGTGGATTGTAATATCCTGAATTTTTGAAATAGTATTTATCGATGTTTAAAATGTTGATGTGAAGAATTTATTTTCACAATTTTGAGTGAATGAAATTTAAGGTGTTGGATGGTATTATCTAATACCGTCGAATAATTATTGGTAAGAATATGATGGTGGCCAATATTGTATTCTCCGATAAATTATTCAACGAATATTAGAGAAATTATCCGAACTAAGTATTAGACGCATAAGTTGTCATAAGTATATTGGAGATGCAATTATATCTTGGAACGCCTAAAATACGAAGAAAATATTGAAACTTTTAGTGAAAAAGATGAGCTTCCCGGATGATACTGGCTATGGCATATTTTTGGAAATTGAGTATTTTGTCTGATTGTTAATTATTTTCCGCTGCAATGTATTTTTAACTATGTTTATATCTGCTGCGTGTCTATCTTAAAAATGGCATTTTCTGTAACACCCTCGAGATATTCAAAGTATATTACAACGTCGTGGACCCCTACATGGGACCCACCAGGCTAAAACAAGAAAACACCACTCGACTAACCATCTCAGTTAGCGAGGACACACATTTAAATAATACAACATATAAAGATACGCCCAGAGCAACCGGCATAATAAACATCAACCAACAATATGACAATTTGAGTTAATACAAAACGAAGTTCGGAGTGAAAAGCTTAAGTACTCGCGAGTACAATCTATAAGTTTATAAATGTAGGAAACAACCATATCGAAATAGACAAGAGAAATAAGAAGACTCGAATGCACATGTCAACGACCCTGGCCAACATCCTCGTACTGTCCCAGCGCCCGCTCGTCCGGCAGAACATAACCTGAAATCCATAACAAGAATTTCCCCAAAACGGGTCCCCAAAAAGGGGTTAGCAATTACGCTAGTACAAGTAATCAAGGCAAACCATTCGCTTATACGTTTCATAGTACAATGCACCAAATCATTTCAAAAACCAAAACCAGACATGTCTTTTCCGGAAACAAACAGTCAATCACATTTGCCTAGGACCGGGACGAAGCCACAAATCCCACTCGAGGCCTCTAAGGACCCTCCCGAGCTAGCCATATCATAAAACAAATCACGCACATGCATCGCCTAGGACTGGGACAAAACCACAAATCCCACTCGAGGCCTCTAAGGACCCTCCCGAGGTGGCTAGCTAAACAAACTCATGAATCCAGGGCTAAAACCATTGGATTCCCTTCGTGATCCCGTCGGACCCTCCCGAGGTGAGCAAATCACACACAATATACATTACCATTTCACGTTAGTATAAAGGTTTCCAAAAAATCTTGCATTGAATAATTGATGACGCAACCAACAGAAAGGAAAATCACCAACGAACACTAGGAACCAACGGAACCGAACCTAACGATTCGAAAAACATAATCACAACCAACTCTAAACGAATACGGAAATGGAATACACCCGAAAACCCATCTACGATTCATGTATACACGTATAAAAATAACGAGGAGGGCGGACCGCAACCAAACCCTCTCGAATACACAACAACCATGAAATATACCATGAATCCGTAGGGAAAACAAGAATACTAGCAAGATTAATCATATTCAACATGAATTAATCAACCGTATGGAATGGATCGAAGAAAAACCCCAAAACCCCCAATTTACTCAAAAGTAGGGTTCTAAGAAGATTTACCTTGATTTGGATGGAGGAAGACAATTACGGTGATGATAAACTACACTAGGAATACAATATTTGATTCCCCAAGGATTTCCACGGCCAAAACTTGAAGAATCGCTCAAATCTCTCTAAGAATACTCGCTGCGGACGGAAGGAAGAAATGAAGAAATGGGCCGAAGTGAGGGTCAACTCCTGATATATAAAACCTGGGCGATCGTTACGTACGTTACCTGATCTTGTTAACGTAGGTAATGCCCATTACGTACGTTAACACTCAAGTTTAGCGTACGTACAAGGCTGGGCAGAACAGTCTGTCCTAGAACAGTGAGGTCGCTAGCGTACGCTACAACAGAAGGCCAGCATACGCTACAAGAGGGTTTTGTACGTAATGTCAGCGCCTTTACGTACGTAAGGGTCTAGACAGAACTCACTATCCAACAACACTGGGTTCGATAGTGTACGTTACGCCGGGTAGTTTAGCGTACGCTACATAGGCTTTACGTACGTAACAGAAGATGTTAACGTACGTAATGGTTCGGACAGAACAATCTGTCCAATCTATTGAAGACCATAACGTACGTTAGTAATGAGCCATAACATATGTTATGAAGGTGCCGATAGCACACGCAAGGAAGCATGCATAACGCACGTTATGCATGCAGCAGTTCAACACTGCTGAACGACGTTAGCTGCAATGGGCAGTCCGAAAATGAGATGCAACACCAGGACAGATTCGAGAAGTGTAAACATGAAATAATCACGACAATGAAGCTAAGCGCTGAAGGAAAATACAATTCCGACTACTGAGGAATCCGAGAAATGACAAGGAAAGTAAAACCCCCTTACTTATAGGAAATTACAAAACGGCCCAAACGTCCGAAAATCGCGATACGACGTCGGATCAAGAAACCAAAACTCACAACACAAACAACTCAACCATACGAACTCGTGCAACCAAAAATTACTAAATCGAACGGGTTCTACGAGAATCGAACATCCACGCAATAAGACATAACAAAAGGCGAAATAATATCAAAACATCTCCGAAACTCGTCCAAATGGAGAAACTCCAAGAATAAAATAGATTCAAAATGTCGTAACGGTTACAAGCGAGTTGATAAAAATGGAAAATACACCAAAAACGAAAATACCGGAAAAAGAAAATGCGGATATTACATTTTGGTATTTTGCAAATTTGGGTTTATCTCGTAAAACCGATTCCCTAAACTATTTTGTTAGTATATGTAAGCGGTGGTTTAACGAATATTTTGAAACTGTCGAGTTTTGGCATTTTGGCCTTGAAGTTTTAAATGGGATTTTTATGACGGTATTTGGAAAATAGATTTTTGGCGACTATTTGAGTATTTGAAATATATCACCGTCTTTGGCCTCCTGGCGTGTTTGAAACGATTGTGAAAATGATTTTTAGCCTTGTGGGTTCCGGTGCGGGGCCCACGATGCTGTAATTGTAATACCCGCAAATTCGATTTCCGGTAATTTTCATTTTCCGGCGGAGGTCCGTTTCGACAACTCGCTTGACACTGTTTTGGAATTCTGAACCTATTTTGTTCTTGGAGTTTCTCCGCTTAGACGGGTCTCGATGATGTTTTTGCGTAATTTCATCTTGTGTTATATTTTGTCTCATGTGCATTTGATTCTCGTTAAACTCGTTCGATTTCGTCATTTTCTTACTTCCATGAGTTCGTATGATTGAGTAGAACATGTTGAGAGTTTCGGATTGTTAATCCGACGTTGTATCGTGATTTTCGGATGTTTGGGCCGTTTTTGTAACTTCCTAGAAATTTAGGGAATTTGTTCCTTGTTCAACTTTGGTTGTGTACCTCAGATCGTTTTGGGGTTCCGTACTTCCATTTCGTGTTATTGTTGCCCAAATATCGATTCCTATTGCTTTTATTCTCTTCCGGATCATTTTTGTCATTTTTGGGACCCGAGGGGGTATGAGCCGCGGCACAAGGATTGTGCGCCGCGGCACACATACTACCCATTGTTGGCCGAGCAGTCTGCACTGCAGCCGCGCACAAGGATTGTGCGCCGCGGCACACAGTCAAGCCGCTGCGGCACACTCGTCCGGCCGCGGCACACCCGTGTGGCACTGCCGCTAAAACCTCTCGTACCGCGTGCCTCGGCACAGCAAGCGCGCTGCACATGCCGAGTCCGAGCCGCAAAGACACTCCGAATGAGCCGCGGCACAACGAGCGGTCAACCGACCACCGGCGCAATTGCCTCGTGCCGCGTACGCTTTATCTCGAGCCGCGGCACACGATGCGGTCGGGCCGCTATAATCAGGCGTTTCGGCGAGATTCGCTCATTTGCTCTTTTCCTCCAACCGTGCGCGAGAGAGGGTTGAGAGGGGATTTCTTCTCCATCCACCCTTTTGATTGTGTGTTTTTCTTCATCTTCCTTCGATCGTGTAGCTCGGATTGTGGATCTAGCACGTGTTCTTCGGATTATAGGGTTTGTATCTTCAAGAGGTAAGATCTCTTATACCCTAGTATGATTTTTGGGGAGGGTTTGGTGGTGATCTTGTGTTTTAATCCGAATTAACCGATGTTGTTGTTAGATTTTGATAGTACTCTCGTGACCCTTGGTTTTCTTGTTTTTGGTTGGGATGAAATCCCGTTAGTTCACCGTTAACCGATTTCATTTCCCTACGCACTCTTGGTGTTCGATAAATTGTCCCAACGGGTAGAACTAGGAGGGATTTCTTCGTATTCATGATGTGAGATTGATTGTATATCATTATTGTGTTAGGGTCGGATTTGAGAGGATTGTTCGGACCGGAACCTATTCCTTCGTCATCTCCTTCGCGTCGTATTACCCAGGCAAGTACCTCGATATACGAATTGTAACTGCGTGAAATCATTGTTGTCGAAGTGTATGAGTTTATATGGAGGTATATATATGTATGTGTGTATATATATATGTGTGTTTATATATATAGTTACATGTTAAATATATGTATGTATATACGTATATTAATATATATGTTTATGTCGGTGATCGACGAGTGTTGAACTCTACCATTAGTTGACGTGCTCAACTTGGATCGATGGGCGAACTATAGTTATTCTAATAATATAGTGAGGTTATATATTTATATATATATATATATATATAAATGTGTATATATATTCGGTTGAGTCGCAACATAGAGATATATGTGCGGTGTTGATTGAGTTTGATTGATAACGTGCGTGTTATTGTTTATTTGTGTGGATATGGACTGGCGGAGAAATTATGTGACTTGATGTACCAAGTTGAAAATTGTTGTGACAATTGTCCGTGTGCTTGATGTTTGAGCAATGTGGATACTTGTTGTGAGAAACGTCATATCCGGGAACCTCTGAGGGCGGGGCGGTGTACTCCGGCATGGTGTACGCTGCAATGTGCGGCTCCATATGGGTGGTGAACGCCGGTGTCACCTAATGCGCGTGCAAGGGGCGGCTCTTGCGGGAGTGACGCCGGTGCGGTGACATGTTCAAGGAGCGGCCGACATAGTGGAGTGAACGCCGGTGCACAGGTGAGCAGTGGAGGCGCCTGGCAGGCTTATTGGTTACGGGTATTTGAGTGATAGCTAAGATCCCATTACCGAACGATGTTCGTATCTCAAATTCTTTCAACTCACTTTCAAATGTTTGTCTTGATAAAGACCGCGATTCGTGTTTTTGAAAGCTTGTTTCAAATTGTTTTTAAAGCGTTTGATATCAGGGTTAATTAACCAAGGAGGTTTGACGAAATCTCCGAGGGTTAATTAATCGGGGGTCTTGAGCAGGATATGTCGAATGAGAGTTTTGTACCTTTAATTGTATTGTGGTGCTATTCTGTGTTTTGGGTCGAGGACCCTGTGGAATGTTGAGATGATTGATTTCATGATGATGTTATTTGGAATGGGTTGAGAACCCTGTGTGATGTTGTAATGATTTCGTTTGTGACGGTGTTCTATAAATTGGGTCGAGAACCCCAAATAAGTTGACTTGGTTTTTGTGTAATCGTTTTCCATACGTTGGGTCAAGGACCCGAGAGTTTTGAAATTATTTCCAAAAGCATCCCCATTCGATTTTGTTTAAAACCCCAAGACGACCGAGTCATTAATAATGTTTTCAAACTATTTTATCAAAATACTTTTTCCTTTTTTTTTTTTATATAAAATGGATTTTCAAATTTAATCTTTTGACTCCTTGGGCTCGTCCAAAGTTTGATTAGCGTTATGTTCCATATAGAGAATATGACTATGTGATTATTTTTCACCTTGTGTATGCGAGTGCTATCTTGTGTTAACTTTGGGAATGTATGGTTTGTGTTCAAGCTTCACGATGGTTGAATTTTGTGTTATTACTGTCGTATATCTTGTATATTATGTACTTGCACTAGCAAAATTCCGGTTGCTAACCCCGAGTTTTCGGGGTGGGTGCTGTTATGCGCTCAGTTTTGGCACTCGGGAGCGATCCACGGGATTGGCTTGGAAGGAGATGGAAGACGACGATGCTAATCACACCAGTCAGAGTCTTTTCTTTTGTTTCATTTGGGTCGGTATTTTCTTTGTCGTTTGAGTATTCACCCTTGCATGGGTGTAGTTATCGATTTTTAAATTGAGTTGTCATTCTTTTCTGTGTTCAAGTTTATTGTTGTCATTGTTGTATGAATGTCGTTAGTTTATGAATTGGTTTAAGACCTTGTCGGTCTACCTTGTATTAAATTTTGACCCCGGTCGGTCAATCTTTGAGTAGTCTTTTGGAGTTTAGCTTTGGTGGATCCTTGTGATAAGGGTCTACGGCGTGTGACATTCCCGGGTCATATTCTGGGGGTGTTACATTTATGGTATCGGAGCTTAGGTTTGCGAAAAACCTAGGCCGTTGGGTCAAGTCCATGTCTTGTGTAAGTCGCGCGCATCAGAGTTGTGATTAGTATCGTAGTTCCGACATCATCTTCCGGCAATCCGTGATGGTAAGCCTCCCGATCGTAAGTCCCCTTATATACGTATTTGATTATATTGTGCTAATGTGCTTAATGTGAACTAGGAATTGGAACTTGTTGGGGATATTATCGTTTTAGGATATAACATGCGTATGCGGTCCGAGTATAAATAGTTACGTAGTATGCTTCGGAAGTCGAGCATGTTCATCTGTTTCGGTACTTTATTAGAATGAATTTACGAATGATAATTTTATCCACCGCATGAGTATTTTAAGATGGTTTTTGTTATCTTGCAAACCGAGTTTTGATATTTTGGTCTTGCATATTTTGATAGTATTCTTATGACGGTATTTGATATTTCATAAATGACCTTTGTGAGTATTTGAGAATGTTATGACTTCGGCCTTTTTGGCATTTAGATCATTTTTTTAAGGAATTTTTGCACAGTGGGTTCCGCACGGGCCCACGGCGCTGTAGTATCTCGAATATTTTAAAGCAATGCTTTGAAATTTTCTAACATTGTGTAAAGCCATGATTTAATACTGTCATGTTAAATGGTCACGTATCTCGGTGGATAATTCTTTCGAATAAACATTTTTGAAGAAGAGGAAAGATTTTCAAAATTTTGATATTTGGGACTCAACATTTTCGAAATATTTCAAATTAGTTACGAATTAATTTTCGATTTCCTTTTTTTTCTTTTATTCATCACTCGAAAATAATCTTTAGAGTCATTATGTAAACTTCCTCTTCCGAAATAAAAGACAGTGGTTACAAGTCTTGGGCGCAACGTGACTAGCCCTTTTTTCAAAAATTTGTTTTCATTAAGTGCATACATATAATGATCGTCCTCGTCGAGGAACTCGAACTTGACTTCATAAAACTCTATGCTTTACGATAGTACCGTTATTCTAAGGATGCTAACTAAAACTCGGGTTGATAATTGTGGTATATTGTACGTCTGATAAACTAATACTGTTGATCGGTGTTATCCGTATTAGTATGTCAAGCCTCGGCGGACGTAGACGTGATGATGGAAATGGAAGCGGCAAGGTGGTTCGTACGACCACGATCCATGCTACTGTGAAGGAGTATCTAGATCAATCGATATCCTATGAAATCTCCTCAGTGGTCGAGCCCACGAGCGAAGCCAAGAGACCGAGGATATCTGGGAAGTTTTTGGGCGGTGCAGAGCCTAAGGCTCCCAAACCCCAACGTCGTTCGAACGCGTCGTCTTCGCGATCAGGAGTGAACGCTTGGAATCCCAAGCCAGCATCGGTGACTCTCGGTAAGAAGGGAGGGTGCTTCAACTGCAATCGTCAGGGACATGTTCGTGCAAATTGTCCCTTTCCACTCTTGACTTGTTACCGGTGCGGGTGTGAAGGTCATCGGGAGAAGCATTGTGAGATAATTTCCGAACTGGCAAAGAATGCTACCCTATTGGCGAACAGAGCAAGTGACTGGAGAATGTCCCGAAACCCTATGTCTCCTTCTGAAGAACCTAACATGGGAGGATGAATATTTTGTAATATGCCCTAATCGTTGCTGTTTTGGACAATCGTGACTTTGATCGTTCTTCATTTCATTGCTCTATGTTACCAACTCTTGCTGTTCTAAGTTCGGGATCGAAATGTTTTCTTAGTATGGGGAAATGTACTACCCGTACTCTTCATAGTATTTTCAGTGTTGGGTGACTTTCATTGCTGGTACTTCATCTATGACCCTCTCGATAATTTTTTTTTTTTTTTAAACTACCCTGTTGTACTTAGCCTACCGTTCTCCGAACGAATTTCAGAACCGTGTTGTTAGACTCCGTGAATTATTGTGGTTTTTCCACATCTGAGCTTGATTCTTGCAGAAATTTTGTTCGAAGCTAATATTCCCTCGCGTGCAATTAACATTTCCGAATGTATTATGAACTTGGATGCGGTTGGTTGAGCTCGAAACATGATTTTCAGGACGTCTGAACTATTTTGTGATTCTCTTTCCTCTGGGAGTTTTGGTATCCAAATTCATACTCCTCCACCTCAACTTATCGTGTTCCCATACATTTTTATCGCCTCGACTCACGTACCGGATGCTTGCTAGGTCAGTTCATCGTATTTCTGGAACCTTGCATTCGCGCTTTGCTCGTGATGAGTTGGGGCTGAGCAAGTAGTTATTTCCTTGATTGTTCCGCCGCTCTCTATTTTAAGTTTCGGGCGAAACTTCTTTTAAGGAGGGTAGAATGTAATACCCGCAAATTCGATTTCCGGTAATTTTCATTTTTCGGCGGAGGTCCGTTTCGACAACTCGCTTGACACTGTTTTGGAATTCTGAACCTATTTTGTTCTTGGAGTTTCTCCGCTTAGACGGGTCTCGATGATGTTTTTGCGTAATTTCATATTGTGTTATATTTTGTCTCATGTGCATTTGATTCTCGTTAAACTCGTTCGATTTCGTCATTTTCTTACTTCCATGAGTTCGTATGATTGAGTAGAACATGTTGAGAGTTTAGGATTGTTAATCCGACGTTGTATCGTGATTTTCGGATGTTTGGGCCGTTTTTGTAACTTCCTAGAAATTTAGGGAATTTGTTCCTTGTTCAACTTTGGTTGTGTACCTCAGATAGTTTTGGGGTTCCGTACTTCCATTTCGTGTTATTGTTGCCCAAATATCGATTCCTATTGCTTTTATTCTCTTTCCGGATCATTTTCGTCATTTTTGGGACCCGAGGGGGGGTATGAGCCGCGGCACAAGGATTGTGCGCCGCGGCACACATACTACCCAGTTGTTGGCCGAGCAGTGTACCTTGTGCCGCGGCACAAGGATTGTGCGCCGCGGCACACAGTAGCCGATCTGCGGCACACTCGTCCGGCCGCGGCACACCCGTGGCACCCGCCGCTAAAACCTCCTCTACCGCGTGCCCGCACGATTCGCAGATGCCGCGCACATGCCGAGTCCGAGCCGCGCACACTCCGAATGAGCCGCGGCACAACGAGCGGTCCACCACCACCGGGCGCAATTTTGGCCTGTGCCGCGGCACACGATGCGGCCGCTATAATCAAGGCGTTTTCGGCGAGATTCGCTCATTTGCTCTTTTCCTCCAACCGTGCGCGAGAGAGAGAGGTTGAGAGGGGATTTCTTCTCCATCCACCCTTTTGATTGTGTGTTTTTCTTCATCTTCCTTCGATCGTGTAGCTCGGATTGTGGATCTAGCACGTGTTCTTCGGATTATAGGGTTTGTATCTTCAAGAGGTAAGATCTCTTATACCCTAGTATGATTTTTGGGGAGGGTTTGGTGGTGATCTTGTGTTTTAATCCGAATTAACCGATGTTGTTGTTAGATTTTGATAGTACTCTCGTGACCCTTGGTTTTCTTGTTTTTGGTTGGGATGAAATCCCGTTAGTTCACCGTTAACCGATTTCATTTCCCTACGCACTCTTGGTGTTTGATAAATTGTCCCAACGGGTAGAACTAGGAGGGATTTCTTCGTATTCATGATGTGAGATTGATTGTATATCATTATTGTGTTAGGGTCAGATTTGAGAGGATTGTTCGGACCGGAACCTATTCCTTCGTCGTCTCCTTCGCGTCGTATTACCAAGGCAAGTACCTCGATATACGAATTGTAACTGCGTGAAATCATTGTTGTCGAAGTGTATGAGTTTATATGGAGGTATATATATGTATGTGTGTATATATATATATATGTGTGTGTGTTTATATATATAGTTACATGTTAAATATATGTATGTATATACGTATATTAATATATATGTTTATGTCGGTGATCGACGAGTGTTGAACTCTACCATTAGTTGACGTGCTCAACTTGGATCGATGGGCGAACTATAGTTATTCATATAATATAGTGAGGTTATATATTTATATATATATATATATATATATATATATCTATATATATATATATATATATATGTGTATATATATTCGGTTGAGTCGCAACATAGAGATATATGTGCGGTGTTGATTGAGTTTGATTGATAACGTGCGTGTTATTGTTTATTTGTGTGGATATGGACTGGCGGAGAAATTGTGTGACTTGATGTACCAAGTTGAAAATTGTTGTGACAATTGTCCGTGTGCTTGATGTTTGAACAATGTGGATACTTGTTGTGAGAAACGTCATATCCGGGAACCTCTGAGGGCGGGGCGGTGTACTCCGGCCTGGTGTACGCTGCAATGTGCGGCTCCATATGGGTGGTGAACGCCGGTGTCACCTAATGCGCGTGCAAGGGGCGGCTCTTGCGGGAGTGACGCCGGTGCGGTGACATGTTCAAGGAGCGGCTGACATAGTGGAGTGAACGCCGGTGCACAGTGAGCGTGGAGGCGCTAGCGTGCTTATTGGTTACGGGTATTTGAGTGATAGCTAAGACTCTGCTACGAACGATGTTCGTATCTCAAATTCTTTCAACTCACTTTCAAATGTTTGTCTTGATAAAGACCGCGATTCGTGTTTTTGAAAGCTTGTTTCAAATTGTTTTTAAAGCGTTTGATATCAGGGTTAATTAACCAAGAAGGTTTGACGAAATCTCCGAGGGTTAATTAATCGGGGGTCTTGAGCAGGATATGTCGAATGAGAGTTTTGTACCTTTGATTGTATTGTGGTGCTATTCTGTGTTTTGGGTCGAGGACCCTGTGGAATGTTGAGATGATTGATTTCATGATGATGTTATTTGGAATGGGTTGAGAACCCTGTGTGATGTTGTAATGATTTCGTTTGTGACGGTGTTCTATAAATTGGGTCGAGAACCCCAAATAAGTTGACTTGGTTTTTGTGTAATCATTTTCCATACGTTGGGTCAAGGACCCGAGAGTTTTTGAAATTATTTCCAAAAGCATCCCCATTCGATTTTTGTTTAAAACCCCAAGACGACCCGAGTCATTAATAATGTTTTCAAACTATTTTATCAAAATACTTTTTCCTTTTTTTTTATATAAAATGGATTTTCAAATTTAATCTTTTGACTCCTTGGGCTCGTCCAAAGTTTGATTAGCGTTATGTTCCATATAGAGAATATGACTATGTGATTATTTTTCACCTTGTGTATGCGAGTGCTATACCGTGTTAACTTTGGGAATGTATGGTTTCGCTCAAGCTTCACGATGGTTGAATTTTGTGTTATTACTGTTCGTATATCTTGTATATTATGTACTTGCACTAGCAAAATTCCGGTTGCTAACCCCGAGTTTTCGGGGTGGGTGCCTGTTATGCGCTCAGTTTTGGCGGCTCGGGAGCAACACGGGATCGATTGGAAGGAGATGGAAGACGACGATGCTAATCACACCAGAGTCAGAGTCTTTTCTTTTGTTTCATTTGGGTCGGTATTTTCTTTGTCGTTTGAGTATTCACCCTTGCATGGGTGTAGTTATCGATTTTTAAATTGAGTTGTCATTCTTTTCTGTGTTCAAGTTTATTGTTGTCATTGTTGTATGAATGTCGTTAGTTTATGAATTAGTTTAAGACCTTGTCGGTCTACCTTGTATTAAATTTTGACCCCGGCCGGTCAATCTTTGAGTAGTCTTTTGGAGTTTAGCCTGGTGGATCCTTGTGATAAGGGTCTACGGCGTGTGACATTCCCGGGTCGTATTCTGGGGGTGTTACAGTAATATCTCGGGATGGTTTTGGGGGTGTTACATATACGGACTATATTATGTCTTTGCCGGTTGAGATTCCCTTGGGTGGCCTAGATGCCCTGGAGTAGATCAAACAAAAAACGGGGTCTGCCGTGGGCGCGAATGCAAGGGTAAGTCAGTTGTGGGGGCTTCTCCTGCCAGGACAACTAAGACGAAAAGACTGGCCCATACCGACTTGCTTGATTTCTCTGGCGAAGATATTTGTGTTAGTTTCCCATCATCTGCTTTTGCCATCTCTGAGTTTGATGTTCACTCAACAAGTCCGGAAGCTGTTGTTTCCTAAGTACATGGAGCAGCTACAGAGGTTGGGCGCGGTGGCTACTGCAAAAGTATCCATTCGAAACTCCTTCCAGGTACTTTGAATAATGCATGTTTGTTTAACAAATTCGACACTTTGTTATTCTTCACCCTTTTATTTTTTGGGAACTCAGGGTATGTGAATGACCATATTTCTGGATGAGATGGTCGAGTCCCAGGAAGGAGGGATAAATAAAATGAAGCTAGAGAAAGGAAAGATGCGAAAGGAGATTCAATCGTTGCGGACTGATAAGGCGAACGCGGACAAACTCCTTGGAGAGTTGCGCGGTCTACTTAATTCAAAGGAATTAGAGCTTCGTTCTGCTCTGGAGGAGGCGAAATCCTTCAAGGAGCAGGTTGTCGCGATGGGGGATTGAGTTATCATTGCTGCTCTGGAGACCGAGATCATGCTTCATGCCGAGATGTTGTAGGAGTATATTGAGAGTAAAGCTGAGACTTGGGATAGAGAAAAGATTTTCGCCTAGCGTGACGAGTTGGGTTTGATGTACACTCAGGAGGTAGCTCAGGTGGATGATCTTGCCGATGATCTGGCGAGATGAGAGTCGGAGATCCACTTGAGGAGTGGGATGAGCCAGAAGGTCAAGAGGGTCGCATTGATCAGATTGGTCACGATGACTCATATTGACTTCATGTATTTCATTTAGTTTCTGAGACTTAATTTTTTGTTACGTATGTTGGGTTTAATATTCGTATGGTCGATTATTAATGTAATCTGAATCAATCAACTCTCTTTAAACTGATTGTTGTAATGTGTATTTTGGCGGTGCCCGTTTGTTTGCTGGAAGCTACTTAATCTTCATGATGTTGTTATGGTGTCTTTGTCATCATTTTTGTGACCATTATATTCATTGGGCCTATTCGACGAGTTATGGTATCTCAACTCAGAGTCGAGATACCCGATACTCGACTCGACAAGCTCGTGAGATACTCGAAACATTTTTCATATATAATTAGTTTGTAATATAATTTATTAAATATAATTATAAGAATTATTAATAAAAAAAATATATTACTATGTTGAATAAATTAAAATTTATAGCATTTGTTAGTTTGAAGATTCTAGTAATAATGTACAAAAAGATGAAAAGTTTTGTTTCTTCGGTGGGTTAGAGGATATTGAGGTGAGAACCAAGCATAAAAAAGAGGAGAAATGAAAGAGAGGTTTGAATATATTTCTCATCCCACATCGGTGGGTTAGAAGATATTAGGGGTGAGAGACTTTATAAAAGAAGAGGTGTTTCAGATTTATAAAGTATATTTTTTATAGCTTGGTTTTGAGCCTCATTTGGTTTGAGCCCAGTTTCGAGCTTTATTCGAGCTTTAAACGAGTTCGAGTTTTGAAACTTCCTATCGAGTTCAAGTCGAGTTTGAATTTTTATTACTCGCGAGTTTTCAAGTCGATTTTGAGCTTGGCAATTTTCTATCGAGTTGTTCAATTATACTGATACTCGAACTCGACTCGCATCATTTACATCCCTAGGTATGATGTTGTTTGCAGGGACGGTCCGGAGCATTTGGATGCCCATGGCGAAAAGTAAAAAATATGCCCTTTTTTACGCATATGAAAAACAAAGCAAAATACCAAACTCATCCCACGTTCAATCTCTATTAAATAAAACAAAAATAAAACAACGGGAAACATAAACTAAAATCTCGTATAACAAAACATAATATAAATCACCTAAATGATGTCTGCGTGCATTCTTTGAAGCAAAAATATCGATCCCTTTAGCATAGTCAATATTTGCTAAAAACTTACTCTCAATACTCAAAATTGCCAACCCGTTCAATCTTTCTTGACTCAGGTAGACCGCAGAAATGACTTCAACAACTTCAATTTTGAAAAGCTTCTTTCTACAGATGCTACAGTGATGGGTACGGTCAGCAAAATCCTATAAGTAAGCAATACATGTGGAAACATGTCCATCTTCTTTGCAAACTCCATAATTTGTATTGATGTCCAAGGATTTTCTCTCGCAGATGCGTCTTTCGGTAATATTTCCTGCAAAACTTGTAATTCCATAAATAAATACTGCCCATCAATATCACAATCATCACCATTAGTTAAAACAAGTTCAAGATTCAAACAACTTTTTTTCAGCTCATCATCATGAAAACAAACTAACTTCTGTCCATTAAACAAAAAGCCAAAAATAGAATCAAATTCTTTCATTTATTCAAATCTAGTTCGTAATTGAAAAAGAGCCATATCAGCTAAAACAAGAAAGTAGTCAGTTCTAAACATCTCTTGATCATATTGTTGTTCTCTCTCGGTATTCAGAATTTCATCAAATTGTTTTTTTCTAGAAAAAGAACGTTTTACTGTAAACTCGGGCTCAATTCCAACAATATATGCGATTTCTTTAGCTTCATTAATAGCACATGTAAATCCATTTTCTCTGTATTTTTCAAAAATAGACAACTAATCCCTCTAGATTCTGCACTGCAATATCAAGAAGCATATCCTTTGATTGTAAGTTCTTACTAACTAAATTAATTCTATACAAAACTTCATGCCAAATAACCAAACTTACAAGAAATTCAAAACTTGAAAGCTCACCATTTACCAAAGATTTGGCATCCCTACAAACTTTTTCATCCTCACTTACTTGAGCTAATTAGATTAAAGCATCTTTAATTTGGTCCATTTGAGTTTTAATAGCTCTAACACTTTCAATGTGACTTTCCCAACTAGTAGATAAAGATTTTAAAGTCAAATCGTCAATATGTTCTAATAAAACAATTGTAATATCCGCAATTTCGGATTTCCGGTAATTTTCATTTTTCGGCGGAGGTCCATTTCGACGACTCTCTTTTGACCGTTTCGTCATTCTGAGAATATTTAATTCTACACTTTTTGTCATCCGAGTTCGTTTCGGTATCGTTTTGTTGAGTTTCGTGTTCTTAAATGACTTTTCCGCACTTGAGTTCGATTCTCGCGAATCTCGTCCGAAACTGTTGTTTCGAGTTTCTCGGAAGTCCATTTAATGTTATTATTCATGTTGTAAGCTTCGGTTTGGTGTTTCGATCGTGTATCAGGTGTTTCGGACGTTTTGGGCCATTTTCGTAATTTCCCAAAGTTTGGGGTAATTACTTTCATTGTCGAATTTCGAGCCCTCGGGTGGTCGGAATCGGGTGTTCTCTTAGTATTCGGATTCGTCATTGCGAGTACTTCATAATCGTGTTTTCGGTTTACGTTCTGGTCGGAGTTTCGGGATTTTTCGGACCGTCGGATCGACCGTAATGGCCCGGCAGTAACGGCCGTAATGCCGGTTACATACGTAACAGCCTTCCGGTTACGTACGTAACATGTCCGGCAGAATCGTCCAGAGAGTTCGGCCTTGGCCGATTACGTACGTAGGCCTTGGCCGATTACGTACGTAAGCGGCCGGCCAGGGTCGGCTATTTAAGGGCCTGGACCGAGTCATCCGGCCATTTTCACCCTTTTTCTTCGTTTCTTCGCGTTTCTTCGTCAATAATGGATGGATTTGGATGGATATGACATAGAGCAACATGTTTTGGAAGTTGTAATCATTGATTAACATCATCTTCCACCCGGATCGAAGGTAAGAACACCTAAACTTTTGGTTTTTGGATGTTCTTGAGGTTTCTTGGTGTTTTGGCCGATTTGCTTCGTTTTGATTCATATTATTGTTAGAACTTGATTGTAAACTCGTAATCATTCAATACCCTTGAAGTTTTGTGGAACGAATTTGAGTATTTCTTTGAATAATCGATTAAATTGGCCTATGCCCTCAAAGTGTCCGATAAAATGCTTCAATGGGTAGAACTTGGGAAGTTCCATACGTTTTCGTAGAATTGTGATTGAATTGATATCGTTGTGACTTAGGAACGAATTCTTGTGAAGAACTCGAGTCGGAACCCTTCCGGTCGTTGCCTTCTTTGGGGTCGAGCTTCCGATCGAACCGTGTTCTTGGAGCGTTCGGTAGCGGTTATTAAGGCAAGTATCTTACTATACGACTTGTATCTTGCGACTAGTAATCACATATGAGATTTATGAAGATTTTGCTTGTCTTCGTAAATATGTTCCGTTTGAGTTGTTTGTGCTTTCCAAATTTGAAGGCTTTGTGATAATAGTGTTATATTGGTATACGTGTTAGGCGATGTGCAATGTATTGTGTACGAACGTGTGTTACTGGTTGTGTGTTGTTGATTGATGATAGTTGTTGAGAGTGTTTAGATTGTGTTATGTACGTGTGATGTACGATTTTGTGGTGATCAACGTGATTGACTAACTGTGCTCATTGTTGTATGTAATGTGAATGCGAATGTGATGTGCTGGAACGCTAAGTTCACTCGTGCGGGTTCGACGGGGCCTACGAGGATTCATGGCACAGGTCCATGGGATCGAAACTTAGTGTGTGGTGCTGAGGTCCAATCATGCGGGTCTGACGAGGCCTATGATGATTCATGGCACAGGTCCATTGAGTCAGGACACAGTACGTCCAACCGTGCGGGTTCGACGGAACCTACGGTGACACGTGACACAGGTTCACGGGGTCGGGACTGTTTGTTGTGATTGTTGTGTTTGCTCAATCCGTGTGGGTTGTTGAACCTACGGAGACTCGTGGCAAGCGATCACGGAGTCATGAGCATGACTGTTTGTTGTGATTGTTGTGTTTGCTCAATCCATGTGGGTTGTTGAACCTACGGAGACTCGTGGCAAGCGATCACGGAGTCATGAGCATGATTGATTGTTGTGATTGGTTACGTCCGTGTGGGTTGTTGAACCTACGGAGACACGTGACAGGGGATCACGGTGTCATGAACCATGTTTTGTAAATCAAACTTTTTGTAAGAAAGTTTTAAGAAAGAATGTTGGGCCGAGCCCCACGAGATTTATGGAAATGTTTCCGGTATTGTAAACTGTTGAATTATGAAACAAGTTTTGGGTTAAGGCCCTTAAGTTTTTCGAAAGGTTTTGTGAATCAGGACATGAGGTCTTAAGGTTTTGAAATTCAACAAAATTCCCGAGATGATAATCTTATTTTCGAATGCTTCATAGCTTATCTCCCCTTGTGAAAATCTCCCGGGAATATTTGATACTTGATTATTATATTTGATCACGATTATTAATTGCTTGTTACATTTCGTATGATTTGATACTTGCACTAGTAAAACAGTGGAGTTTTACTAACCCCCGAGTAATCGGGGGGTGGATGTCTGTTTTGCGTCCAGGTACATGCAGATTTCAGGGGAGCAGTCACAGGATCGCCACAAGAGGATGACGAGCTGCGATACTAATCATGAGTCGAGAGATGTTTTGATTTTTGTTGTGTTGTCAGAGTTGATTTCAGTCTTCCGCTGTATTGTATTTCGACCCCTGTGTGGGTAATATTATTTAAGTCAGTTTTGTTAATTGGGTTGTGTGACCTCATCGGTCTGTGTATTCACGTGTAAGTGACCATATCGGTCTGTATCATTTTATTTTTTTGACCCTGGCTGGGCAAGCATTTGGTTGTTTATGGATGTTTAGCCTGGTAGATCCTTGTGGAAAGGGTCTACGGCGTGTAATATTCCCATGTGGTATTGGGGATGTTACAATTATGGTATCAGAGCTTAGGTTGCGGAAACCTAGGCTGTCGGGTCGAGTCAAGTCGTGATTTGTCGAGTAATGTGTTGTCTTGTCGTTCGAGTCGTCAGTGACAAATTGAGTTGTGCGTAGTCACAACGTATCAGTTATGTTGTCGGACGAGATTAGTATCGTGGGCGACTGTCACCTCCGTGCGACCTGTGGATGTAAGTCTCCTCCCTTATGCGTAATATCTGTGTATCTCGATTTTATCTTAGTGAGTTAATTGCGGTGCATAATTTTATTTACACAAGTATTGTGTAATATAGTTGTGTTTAATACTTGTGACACATAGTATGTGTATAGAACTGGGCACGTTATTGTTTTATCCTTGAACCACCGGGTGGGGTGGTAGGTTGTGAAAGTTTTAAACCTTGATGGGTTTCGAATAAGTACCGACGGTAGAGTTTGTGAGAAACTCCGATGAATGATTTTGCTGTGTGTTTAAACTTGATACCACGAGATGCATTTGATTGAATTGGCGACCCTGGTTTCCATTTGAGTATATGATTTTAAATTATTGTTTTGGAATGTTGTAATTTTTGTCCGCTATGGGTAAGTTTGAGAATGTTTCCTGAAGGACTTTACAGTTTGAGAATTTTGTAGAAATCGATTTTTGGAAAATATTTTGGTGGTTCGGTCAAACCACGGTTTATACGGATTTTTAAAATTTATAAATTTTTACAAATGGGCCGTGTATTTTCAAATGACACCATCAGACGGTATTTGAAAAATGTGTTTAGAAGTACTTCGGACATTGTAAAATATCGCCGTCGTTTTGTTTATGAACTAAAGGATTTTGGGAAATCTTTATTTTGCAGAACAATTTTTGGTTTTCGGAATTTTGAACTTCTTATGTCCATGTGTTGGGGCTAAGTGGTTGTGATAAGTTTGTAGTATTGTTGTGCTCGCCGGAGAATGTTTTAGTGTTTTCTAAATGTTGAGATACATGGTTTTGATTAAATGACCGAGGTATTAAACGAAGTGCTTTCAAAATTTCACCCCAGCAAAATCTTTCGAACTCGCGAAATTTTTTTATATTATCATTCGAACAAATACCTCGATAAACTTATTTTTTTTAAATATTACCGGTGTTGGACCACAATGGTATGCTTAATGTTTTAACCATGTATGCTGTAGTATAGGTCGTTCATCTTTGTCAATGTGAACGTGTGAATATTGCATTGTGCTGCTGATTGTGGGCTTATGTCGATTATGTGAGGTTTGTTTTATCTTGTTATTCTGATTGGTTGTCCGTTCAGTATGCTAAGGGGTCGAGGTCGAGGCCGTGGCCGTGGTCGTGGTCGTAATCGGGAGCAGGAGAGGGCGACTCCCTCCTTGCCGAGTACCAATCAGCTCAGTACAGATCAGGGACATTCGACTAGCGTTAATATTGACGTTAGCGCCGCCACCATCCTTCGTCAGGTGGTTGACCAGTTAGTGCAGATGAATCAGGCCGTACGTCGGGATGAGAATCCAAATAGCGATAACGGAACTAGTAAGTGGTTACGAGATGTGATGAAGATGCAGCCGCCCCGTTTTGTGGGTTCGTCTGACTTGTTAGGTTGGGAAAACTGGCTCTTCCAGTTGGACAGAATATTTGATGCTGTAGCTTGTCCGGATGATAGGAGGGTACCCATTGCTCAGTACCTACTCGACAAAGAAGCTGCAGACTGGTGGCACGCTGTAGTGCCTGCAGATCGTACACCTACATGGGCTGAGTTTAAGACCGCCATGGAGGCAGAGTATTGCCCGTTGCCTGTTCGTGAACGCAGAATCGTTGAGTTTTTCTCGGCTACGCCCCAGGATGTGTCGATATCCCAGGCGATAGTCGATTTTAATCGACAGCTGGCTTATGTTCGTGATCAAGTGAGAAGTGAAGCGGACAAGGTCCGATACTTCAATATGCGCATGAAACCCCATATCCGTGAGAGTATGGCTCCGCTCATGTGTACCACCTTGAAAGATTATCAGGATCGAGCTCTAGCCATCGAGATGGCTGTTTCCATGTCAGAGGGTAGCTCAGGAGGTAAGAGGCAGAAGACCTCGAGTAACTTTTCAAGAGGCCAAAGAAGTGAGATCCGTGAGCCTGTTGATTCGCAGTGTCCTTTTGGGAGCACTCCTCGTTCGGTTGACCAGTCTAAGAATCCTACTCACGAGCCGAGTAAGACGAGCGGCGTGAAGTTATGTTTCAATTGTAGCCGTGTGGGCCATACTCGTAAGAATTGTCGCTCGCCGCAAGTTAACTGTTTCAAATGTGGACATGTGGGACATCAGGCGGTACACTGCGAGACCGTCGTTGAGATGTTCGGAAGCCTAGACCCCGCCCCTACGCGTGGAGATCTCAGTGGTGCCCAGTAGCATAGTTGCGTGTTGTATTTGTGTTGTAATTCGAGTAGAGATTGATATTTGTTGCGTGAACTTTTTGGTTTTGTTTGTAGTCTACCCTGATGTTTTATTTTAAGTTTCGGGACGAAACTTATTTTTTGTGAGATAGAATGTAATATCCGGTACCCTCGTTTTCCGTTATCTTGAATTGTTTGTGTTTTGACGTCGGACATTTTCTTGTTGATGAGAATCGGAATGATTTCTATCGTACTACTCTATTTGTTTCTATCGCATAGCCGTTTTAGTCGGGCGCGACTTGTTGTCGCGTACATTTCTTTGATTAAATGTGTGCATATGATGTGGTATGTGATGCGTCGTTAATTGATCGTTATTGTTTTAAATCATTGCAGGTGGCGTTGTTATGGTCGACGTGTGGCGTGTTTTCACGCTGTATATTCTTTCGCATTGCTTGTAACGTTTCGCCAATGGACGAAAGTTACGCGTTTCTTGTGTATCTTGTTGAGTTTTCCTATCGGGATATTGCTTCTCCCTACTTGTTTTAAGTTTCGGGACGAAACTTCTTTTAAGGAGGGTAGAATGTAATATCCGCAATTTCGGATTTCCGGTAATTTTCATTTTTCGGCGGAGGTCCGTTTCGACGACTTGCTTTTGACCGTTTCGTCATTCTGAGAATATTTAATTCTACACTTTTTGTCATCCGAGTTCGTTTCGGTATCGTTTTGTTGAGTTTCGTGTTCTTAAATGACTTTTCTGCACTTGAGTTCGATTCTCGCGAATCTCGTCCGAAACTATTGTTTCGAGTTTCTCGGAAGTCCATTTAATGTTATTATTCATGTTGTAAGCTTCGGTTTGGTTTTTCGATCGTGTATCAGGTGTTTCGGACGTTTTGGGCCATTTTCGTAATTTCCCAAAGTTTGGGGTAATTACTTTCGTTGTCGAATTTCGAGCCCTCGGGTGGTTGGAATTGGGTGTTCTCTTAGTATTCGGATTCGTCATTGCGAGTACTTCATAATCGTGTTTTCGGTTTACGTTCAGGTCGGAGTTTCGGGATTTTTCGGACCGTTGGATCGACCGAGGCCTGGCTGGCCAGGCCTGGCCGAGTAATGGCCGTAATGGCAGCGATATGGCCGTAATGCGATTCGTGCGTAACAGCCTTCGATTACGTCGTAACATGTCGGCGAATCGTCCAGAGAGTTCGGCCTTGGCCGATTACGTACGTAAGCGGCCGGCCAGGGTCGGCTATTTAAGGGCCTCGACCGAGTCATCCGACCATTTTCACCCTTTTTCTTCGTTTCTTCGCGTTTCTTCGTCAATAATTGATGGATTTGGATGGATATGACACAGAGCAACATGTTTTGGAAGTTGTAATCATTGATTAACATCATCTTCCACCCGGATCGAAGGTAAGAACACCTAAACTTTTGGTTTTTGGATGTTCTTGAGGTTTCTTGGTGTTTTGGCCGATTTGCTTCGTTTTGATTCATATTATTGTTAGAACTTGATTGTAAACTCGTAATCATTCAATACCCTTAAAGTTTTGTGGAACGAATTTGAGTATTTCTTTGAATAATCGATTAAATTGGCCTATGCCCTCAAAGTGTCCGATAAAATGCTTCAATGGGTAGAACTTTGGAAGTTCCATACGTTTTCGTAGAATTGTGATTGAATTGATATCGTTGTGACTTAGGAACGAATTTTTGTGAAGAACTCGAGTCGGAACCCTTCCGTTCGTTGCCTTCTTTGGGGTCCAAGCTTCCCGGTCGAACCGTGTTCTTCGGAGCGTTCGGTAGCGGTTATTAAGGCAAGTATCTTACTATACGACTTGTATCGTGCGACTAGTAATCACATATGAGATTTATGAAGATTTTGCTTGTCTTCGTAAATATGTTCCGTTTGAGTTGTTTGTGCTTTCCGAAATTTGAAGGCTTTGTGATAATAGTGTTATATTGGTATACGTGTTAGCTGATGTGCAATGTATTGTGTACCGTACGTGTGTTCTGTTGGTTGTGTGTTGTTGATTGATGATAGTTGTTGAGAGTGTTTAGATTGTGTTATGTACGTGTGATGTACGATTTTGTGGTGATCAACGTGATTGACTAACTGTGCTCATTGTTGTATGTAATGTGAATGCGAATGTGATGTCTTTGGGCAGCTAAGTTCACTCGTGCGGGTTCGACGGGGCCTACGAGGATTCATGGCACAGTCCATGGGATCGAAACTTAGTGTGTGGTGCCGAGGTCGATCGTGCGGGTCAGACGAGGCCTACGATGATTCATGGCACAGTCCATTGAGTCAGACACGGACGTCCAACCGTGCGGGTTCGGCGAAACCTACGGTGACACGTGACACGGGTTCACGGGGTCGGACTTTGTTGTGATTGTTGTGTTTGCTCAATCCGTGTGGGTTGTTGAACCTACGGAGACTCGTGGCAAGCGATCACGGAGTCATGAGCATGACTGTTTGTTGTGATTGTTGTGTTTGCTCAATCCGTGTGGGTTGTTGAACCTACGGAGACTCGTGGCAAGCGATCACGGAGTCATGAGCATGATTGATTGTTGTGATTGTTGTGATTGGTTACGTCCGTGCGGGTTGTTGAACCTACGGAGACACGAGACAGGGGATCACGGTGTCATGAACCATGTTTTGTAAATCAAACTTTTTGTAAGAAAGTTTTAAGAAAGAATGTTGGGCCGAGCCCCACGAGATTTATGGAAATGTTTCCGGTATTGTAAACTGTTGAATTATGAAACAAGTTTTGGGTTAAGGCCCTTAAGTTTTTCGAAAGGTTTTGTGAATCAGGACATGAGGTCTTAAGGTTTTGAAATTCAAAAAAATTCCCGAGATGATAATCTTATTTTCGAATGCTTCATAGCTTATCTCCCCTTGTGAAAATCTCCCGGGAATATTTGATACTTGATTATTATATTTGATCACGATTATTAATTGCTTGTTACATTTCGTATGATTTGATACTTGCACTAGTAAAACAGTGGAGTTTTACTAACCCCCGAGTAATCGGGGGGTGGATGTCTGTTTTGCGTCCAGGTACATGCAGATTTCAGGGGAGCAGTCACAGGATCGGCACAAGAGGATGACGAGCTGCGATACTAATCATGAGTCGAGAGATGTTTTGATTTTTGTTGTGTTGTCAGAGTTGATTTCAGTCTTCCGCTGTATTGTATTTCGACCCCTGTGTGGGTAATATTATTTAAGTCAGTTTTGTTAATTGGGTTGTGTGACCTCATCGGTCTGTGTATTCACGTGTAAGTGACCATATCGGTCTGTATCATTTTATTTTTTTGACCCTGGCTGGGCAAGCATTTGGTTGTTTATGGGTGTTTAGCCTGGTAGATCCTTGTGGAAAGGGTCTACGGCGTGTAATATTCCCATGTGGTATTGGGAATGTTACAACAATCCATCTCTTTGTAGAATTAGAGAACATATTGTATATAGTCTGACAAGTACCAACAAAATGTTTTTACGTTATGACAAGAATTTGCCATATCACAAAAAACCAAATTAAGACTATGGCAACCACATGGCATATAAAAATCTCTAGGATTTATAAAGTAATCTTTTTTGCACACCTTGATGTTTACCTTTCATATTAGACCCATTGTCATATCTTTGTCCCCGCACACAATTGAAATCTAAATCAAGTGATTTCAAAGTATCTTGTAGTACATTAAAAAGTCCTAAACTGGATGTATCTTCTACCACCAAAAACTCTAAAAAGAACTCTTCGACTTGAATCGGAGAACTTGACACATCAACACATCTTATAATCAAAGTCATTTGTTCTTTATGGCTTACATCCGGAGTACAATCAAGAATAACTGAAAAATACTTTGCCTCTTTGATTTTTTTGATAATTTCATTCCTTACATTCGATGCCAACACCTCAATCAATTCATTTTGAATTTTGTGGCTAAGATAATGACAATGTGTTTTTTTGTCTTTGATAAGCCGAAAATGTTGTTTCATAACAGGATCAAACTCGGCAATCATTTCAATGGTGCCTAGAAAGTTTCCATTAGACTCTTCGAAAAGTTTTTCATTTGTTCCACGAAAAGCTAATGTATTCTTTGCTAGACATTTCACAACAGCAATTATTCTAACCAAAACTTCTTTCCAATGATCGGTATCTTTTTTTATCAATTCTTGCAACTCTTTATCAAGTGTTTGATTTGTGTTCAACCTCAGTCGCAACTCAGACCAAACTTTTAAGTTAGTCATATGTTCCGGACTATTTTCATGAATGCTCAATCTTCGGCCAAGTTGTTTCCAACAGTTTAAACCTTCACTTGCTAGTTGGCTTTTTGATCGACCATTTTTGAAAAGCTTACAACAAAAACAGAACACCTTGTCTAGCTCTTTAGAATAAATCAGCCACTTTCTATCATAACAATCGCCATTTCTTAATTTACGAACATAATATTCACAAGAGAAATGTCTACCTACATTATCTTTTGGAAATATGATGTTGGTTTCCCTAATAGGGCCCTTTTCTACAAGAAAATCTTTCATCTTTGAATTTAGCCCATCCCAAACTCTCGGATCAAATATATTCACACTAATATCATCAAAAAGAGGATTTTTATAATCACAAGCATCGTTTATTTTTCATCATCACAAGCATCATCTATGTTAACATCATCACAAGCATCATCAATATTTTCATCATCACAAGCATCATATATGTTTTCATCATCACAAGCATTTTCACAAGCATTTTTACCACAAGCATTTTCACAAACATTATTATCACAAAAATTATCATCACAATGATTCCCAAGCAAATTCTCAACGGGACTTCCAGAAACCTTTGCTTGTCTAATAATAAATTTATTCATAGATCATTGCATAGATTGAACAATTTCTTCTTGTCTTTTTTGTAGGTCACAAGTCGTCCAGAAATAAGTCTAGAGGGGGGGTGAATATACTTACTGAAACTCTTTTCCACAAAGGATGAGTTTCTCAGCTGATGGTACAAGTGACTTGCAGTCAATGTAAGTGCGGAAGTCAGCTGATGATGAACACAAAATTAATCAATGGAACAGTTAAGTAAGTATGCAACAGATAAGTATGATAATAAAAGCAGCAAAACACACAGGCAATTATAGTGGTCTCAGAGGTGGGGTAATCCTCTACTAATCCACTTTTCTCCAAACCAGTTGGAGATGAATTCACTATAATTCTCAACTAGTGATAAATATTACAGTGATTCAACTAATTATAACAACTTCCAACCAGTGGAATTCCTTGCCGTTGCAACTCCCTTTGACTGCCTTGCACCTCTTGATCTACGATCCTTGGATGCCTTTACAGTCTCTCAACTTCAACCAGTGAAGTACCCCGAACTCAGGTTTTAAAGACAAGAGTGATTGTCTTCTCCAACTAAGAGCTTCTTCAAATAAGAACTTTAGAACTCTTGCTCTTTCACGATGCTATTATTCGCTTGATTGCTTTGTTTGCTTTGATTGCTTGAAAGTATTGTTCGCATCGTACTGCTCAACTTAAAATCTTTAGATATATATAGGTGAGCATTTCTTCATAGCCATTTCTTCATAGCCATTGCAGATCTGTAACAAATCTGTCCGTTGGAGAAATAGACTTATTTGTTTATCTTTCTCAACGTTGTGAGGCTGGATTCCCATATTTTAATTTAATTCCGACCATTGTGAAAACTTTCATGTGATAGCACCGAATATTTTGAATATAATAAGATTAAAGTCTTCAGTGGTCGATCTGGATGATTTATTAAAATCCTTTTCTTTCCGGGAATCTCTCCAGTCTATCTCTAATCGCCCGCATATGACATTCCGTAATTCTTGACTATTCAACGCATGCTGACGTGGACTGGAGTACTTGGCTGATTACTTGGCTGACCTCTCTGTGGTCAACTAGACTGATGTGTAGTCAACCTTCTCTGATGTGCCGACTTGTCTGTAGTCTTCTGACCTGATTTGAACTTGACTGATCTAATGGTCATACTACAAATGACTTGACTTTCCTTTTTGATTGCAGTCTGGTCCAACTTCGCTGATTAAATTGTTTGACCAGAACTTCTCTGATAGGTTGCCTGATATGACTCGTCTGTGGTCAAACTTATCTGAACAGGTGAGTTGACCAAGACTCGGCTGATATGAACTTAGCCGATTTTTTTTAAGCCTAACTTATGTGGCCTAACGATGATACTCATTTGGTTATTCTTTATATTTTGCCAAGTATCTAACTTATCATAATTTGGCCTATGGAAGATACCCATTTGGTTCTTCCTTACATTTTGCCAAGTAATTTAAAACATAGATTTGAATATAAAGATGACATCATCAAAATCTAACAAGTATTCCTAACATTTTTTTCCATTTTCTATTTTGGGCACTGGATGGTTGTGGTCGAGGAAACATATCTAAGCAATTGAAATAATATAATATATTCAACAAAGTATACTACGAAGAATAGAAAGAAAATACGTGAACTGCTGAATCGAAATCGCCAAATCGAATGGTGTATGCCTTGTTATATTCTCATCGACTCTCGTAGATGTGTCCAAGAGTATTACAGAAACCATTGAATCAGTCATTAATAGATCACAAATTAACAATTCATACAGAACATAATTTAGGGTTAGGAAGAAAGATTTGTATCTAACTAATAACAAACCATCATTAAGAAAGAATGATTTTTTTTCAATTAGGCCGTAAGTAAAATAATACCTGATTGTATTTAGGGTTAGGCGGGCCTTAGGTCAGCAAGAGAAGAGACTCGGACAAGAACTACTGATGGTGAAGTGGGGCAGCACTCAGCAGCACCGCCGCACGACCGCAGAACAGAGACGAGAGGCAATAACAGAGAGACGAGAGTAGAGAGGCGAGAGATTGGACTGAGACGATAAGCGATGACAGAGAACAGAGATCATAGAGGCTTTGAACAAAAAGGGATGACATGATAGTAGATAAACAAAAAATTAGGAGGTTAGGTCCAATCTGACAATGGTCATTTTTTTTCTATGCCCAAGAGAAGCCTATAAAACTAATATTGAAATGGGCTGGTGATGCCCTTTTAAGTTTTGGTGCCCATGGAAAAAGCCATCATTGCCATGGGCTTGGGCCGGCCCTATTTATGAATATATGAGTTTACGGTAATTGCTTACTTTCATTTTAAATTTTCAATTTTTCTATAGTTTATATAGTAAGAATGCATTCAATTTTACACATTTATTAGAAAGTTTTCGTTATAGTATTGTGCAGGTGAAACAAAAGAGAATAGAGGGGAACGATGGTCATGATTTATGACCATGACAAATTTTGTCGAAAACAACACGGTGTTGCTCGAGGAGGTCGCGTGTTCAGAAGGTAGGATGTTTTTTTTAGAGTTGACGTGAGGAAGAATCATTATGGAGGACTGGCTGAAAATTATGTGGTTGAGCATGTTGTACAAGAGCTCATTTGGTTGAAAAGTACAAGTCTTATGTACATAAAGGGTATGGAGACCCACTAGATGTAGAGTTCCAATCAAAATGGAATCTATACTTGAGGGAAATGATGGAATCTGTAATGTATTTGTATGGAAGAGTTTGTTTTTAAAGTTTTAAAGTAAGGCAGCTTTCAATGATGTTGATGATTACTCAATGAATAATTTCGAGTAAGAGGAAAAAGATAAGTAAGATTGTTAATAACTATGTTGAGTGACTGTTGGTATTATGAGACATTATCATTTCTATGTTATCATTCCTATGCATTGAAAATTTGGATTTTGTATTAGTCATTCTCTTATATTATATTGGTTTTAATGAGTATTAATATTATATATTCACGACGTCCTACAAGAAAACAGTTTGGCGGCCAAGTGCATGTAATTGCTTTTTCTTCTCGGCGGTTCTTGGAGAGTCTGGATTGGCAAAATCTTCAAATCCATTCAACTGTCTCAAGTTCACATTGGGATGTGAATTGAGTTGGACATCCTCAGGTATTATACCGTCGTCAGATTCTAAAACAGTTGAAGTTGCGGGAGCATCATATGCGGGTTCGGCAATAGGGGTTGCTGTTTTCTCTTGTTCTGAATTAGGTTCTAAAGACATAGGTACAAGAGGGACTGAATCCTCCTGCTGTCTCTCAGCGTCCACCTGCTACTGCAGAGGGACTGATTCCTCGTGCGGGATGGCGCTGCTCTGGTCTTTGGTGGCGACAGGCGCGGGTGCCTGTTCCTTGGTTGGTTGTTCCACTGCGACAGGAGGGACTGAATCCTCGATGTTGGGAACATTATTTTGGCTAGAGGTCCCTTGATCTGGCTGGGTGTCCTCACGACTCATTCTCAGACCTGCCTGGAGGGCGTCATCGTCGTCTGAGTCATGATCAGATTTGGGACTGTGGGGATCAGAGCCAATAGATTTTGCTTTTCCTTTCTTGCGGGCGTCTGCCTTGTCCATGAGGTGGCTGGCGATCAACTCTTTGCAGCACAGGTTGTCCCATTGGATCAGGACTTCAACATCTTGAGAGTCCATCACTTCCAAGACAAACCGTTCTTCTTCGCACCAATCGCTCCAGTTGTACAGAGTGTTGTATGGAGCTAGACTGTAGGCTTTCCACTGGACAAAGCGTTCATATGCTTGTTCAATTTGCACAGAAAGCAAAGTCTTGTTTATTATGGAGTCTGGGGAGGGGCTTCGTACAGTGCTTGGGTCCGCTGTATGCATAGGTTCCTCGACAGGCATGGGTTCCTGTGTCGGAGCTAGATCCCGAGCAGGGGTTGGTACCCTGATGGGAGAAGGAACCTGAACGGGTGTGGAATCCCGAATATGAGATGTGGCTATTGGCTCCAAAGGGGCAGCCGACTCGCAAGAGTCTTGTAAGTTAGCAGATGTATGAATATCCGTCATAGCCGCCAAAGGCTCGGGATCTACTGCCGCGATAGTAGCAGTCATCTCTTCTGCAGGGGTTGCGCCCTGGGGGCTCGTTACAGCGGGTTGGGTCGTTGAAGGAGCATCCTCAGAGATTTCTGTAGCTTTAACTTTTGTGAGCCTCCTTAGCTTCCTTTTCGGCTTCTCACCAGCAACGGGAGTTTTGCTGTGAGATCTCTTTCTTTTCTTTGAAGTCTCATCGCTCTGGGACTTCGAAGACACATCCCTAGGATCAGCAGAAAGGGGCAATTTTCGGACGAAAGGTCCATTCGCAATCAGGGGTCCTTTGTTAAAAACAGAGTATCTGATGCTTACCATGTATATCCAAGAAGTGATCTTCTTTGCTTCTTGGGCTTGCGGAACACCACATTTCGTCAGAATGAAATTCAGAAGCAAACCAAAAGACTTCTTCTGCGAGGCAGGCCTAGAGACTTCTTCCTCCAATCTTTTGAGAATTATTTGACACTAGTTAACCTTTTCACATGTCATGATTGCAACCATCATCCTGAATCTTAAATTGGTGCACATCTCGAACGCACCTGTTCTATTCTCAATTACACAGAAACAAAAATCGTGTAAATAAACAAAAGGTAAACAAAATAGTTTCTTATGGCAAGAGGTGTGAATCGTTTCAACAGATGCTGAACCGGTAAACAATCCGTAGTATTCGGTCAGGAGTTCTTGCGACCCAAAGGTCTCAAGAGCTTCCATTGTCAGGCCATCAGCAGGAAGCCTGTAGAGATTCTGAAGTAGCTCTTGTTCAACACGGATCTCGACTCCGCGAATGATAGCAGTGATGTCAGCAACACTTCCTCCCTGAGCAAGCGAGAAAAAACGGACATCGGCGTTGAAGTAGAATTCCTCAACCAGGTAAGCATCAAAACGTTCAACGGTGCGACTTCCAAGGCGATAAAGGCCTTGCTGACGTATCCGCATAATGACATACTCCATTGATTCGACATCATCACCTTCGGAACGAACACATTCAAGCATAACAGATCTGAAAAGATCCGTCCGTCGATGATGTTGGTGGACTTGTTGAGAGAGATAAAGGACGTCTGAGAAGATGCCATTAACCATTCTCGAAGAAAAGTAAAGAGGATTCAAAGAGAAATGCAGTAAAAACAAAAAGACTTGTAGGTTGTATGCTCAAGGACTCGTTCAATATGCAGAAAGCGTAAAGAGTCTCAAATGGCATTTATAGTCCTTTTATAGTGGGCGGCGGCGAAGGGTTTACAGATAATGAACGATCAGATTTAAGGGATGGAAACTTTTGTTTAAAATAGACGATCACGATGGACTGAGTGTAACCGGTACAACTTATCCATCTAATTTAAAATAAGAGCGGGTCCCACTTCTGACTTATCAAACACTACGCCATAGATGACCTACGGCAACGGATTTTGTTAGTGTTGCGCTCAAAAATGTTGTAGTAGCTCTAAAAATTTTACCTGCTGCAACATTGCTTTTTTGATGTTGCTGTATATGTTTACAAAGTGTTGCCTTAGTAGCAAAGTGTTACATGCTATAACATTTTATGACACAATGTTGCCGTAGATGTACTATTTAAAAAAAAAAACTTTATTTTTTATGTAAAATTAAAATTAAATAATCTTTTATATATTAATATTAAAAATTATATTACATTTTATATTAAAAATTATAATACATACCTATTATTTTATGAATTATATTATATTAAATGTGCAATATATTGACTATTAATATATTTTGTTATATATTAATATTAAAAGTTATATTACATTATATATTAAAAATTATAATACATACATATTATTTTATGAATTATATTATATGAAATATGGAATATATTGAATATTAATATATTTTGTTATATATTAATATTAAAAATTATATTACATTATATATTAAAAATTATAATACATACATATTATTTTATGAATTATATTATATTAAATGTGCAATATATTGAATATTAATATATTATGTTATATATTAATATTAAAAACTATATTACATTATATATTAAAAATTATAATACATACATATTATTTTATGAATTATATTATATCAAATGTGGAATATATTGAATATTAATATATTTTGTTATATATTAATATTAAAAATTATATTACATTATATATTAAAAATTATAATACATTCATATTATTTTATGAATTATATTATATCAAATGTGGAATATATTGAATATTAATATATTTTGTTATATATTAATATTAACAATTATATTACATTATATATTAAAAATTATAATACATAGATATTATTTGATGAATTATATTATATTAAATGTGCAATATATTGAATATTAATATATTATGTTATATATTAATATTAAAAATTATATTACATTATATATTAAAAATTATAATACATACATATTATTTTATGAATTATATTATATCAAATGTGGAATATATTGAATATTAATATATTTTGTTATATATTAATATTAAAAATTATATTACATTATATATTAAAAATTATAATACATATTATTTTATGAATTATATTATATCAAATGTGGAATATATTGAATATTAATATATTTTGTTATATATTAATATTAAAAATTATATTACATTTTATATTAAAAATTATAATATATACATATTATTTTATGAATTATATTATATCAAATGTGGAATATATTGAATATTAATATGTTTTGTTATATATTAATATTAAAAATTATATTACATTATATATTAAAAATTATAATACATACATATTATTTTATGAATTATATTATATCAAATGTGGAATATATTGAATAATAATATATTTTGTTATATATTAATATTAAAAATTATATTACATTTTATATTAAAAATTATAATATATACATATGATTTTATGAATTATATTATATCAAATGTGGAATATATTGAATATTAATATCTTTTGTTATATATTAATATTAAAAATTATATTACATTTTATATTAAAAATTATAATATATACATATTATTTTATGAATTATATTATATCAAATGTGGAATATATTGAATATTAATATATTTTGTAATATATTAATATTAAAAATTATATTACATTATATATTAAAAATTATAATACATACATATTATTTTATGAATTATATTATATCAATTGTGGAATATATTGAATATTAATATATTTTGTTATATATTAATATTAAAAATTATATTACATTAAATATTAAAAATTATAATATATACATATTATTTTATGAATTATATTATATCAAATGTGGAATATATTGAATATTAATATATTTTGTTATATATTAATATTAAAAATTATATTACATTATATATTAAAATATTTTGTTAAATATTAATATATTTTGAAAATAATTCTGAAAATATTAACAAACATATACATATAATATATATATATATTATATATATATTTATGGTTTATTGTACACTTATATAATATAAATCAATATTAGAACAACAAATGACTTTGGCTCACTGGTTTGATACCCACCTCCATCTCATTGAGGTCATATTAAATCCCGTGAGTAGCGGAAATGCACATTTATACATATTATGTGCGGGTGGCGGGCGGGTTTGGGCGGGCGGAGCGGGTGCGGACTAGGCGGGATATAATATATTTTTTAAAAAAAATAATATATTAAAAAAATAATTTTAATTTATTAAAAAAAAATTATTTAAAAAAAAAAATTTAGTAGTGCCCCCTACTTTTACAGAAAATTGGCCTCTGCTGCAACACTTGTTTAATGTTGGTGTAGACTATAGGTAACGATGCCTTGTAGTCTTATGGTAACAAAAGAAGTGGTGTTGCAGTAGGTGACATAAGTGTTGCTATAGGGACCTACGACAGCGGTGAAAAGTGCAACACCATAAAAGTGTTGCCGTTTTGATTTTCTTGTTTACAGCAACGATTTTTTTGGTTCTTGCAACATTTTGTAGGAGTTGCCGTAGGCCATCTATGGCGTAGTGAAATTACCCTTATTGCCCGAAACGGCAGTGTAAAATTAATAAAATAATTTGAAACATCGCGGCTTTGAAGATATCAATGTCCAGATGTCGTGTAAAACATTTAATGCAAAAGACTTTATAATTATAACATGGTATGTAGACACAAAAATCGTTTTAAAATGAATAACATGATAATTGATTTCCCATAGTATGTGCTGTATCCGCGAAAATACAGCGTTCCCCCTTAAAAGGTACATACGGGTTTCAATTCCATACAACAACTTTCGGATTAATATTGTATTCTTAGGTCGTACATACGTCAGCTGTAGGATAATTTATGTCTCTTTCTTCCTACAGTGCTGTTTTGATAGACTGAGTGTACAGATAACTAACGGTGGATATTGTATTCTTGGGTCTTACAGCATTCCCCCTCAATTGCTGAGTAAAAGCATTAAAAACTTACAGGGAGTTAGGTTGTAGCAATCCCAATTAATGTCGAAGCATGCAGAATCTTGCTGTGTCGAGAGGTTTGGTAAAGATGTCGGCTAACTGGATATCTGTATAAACTTTTTCCAACCGAACATCCTTGTTCTCAACATGATTCCTGATGAAGTGATGCTTCATGTGAATATGCTTGGTGCGCGAGTGCAATACAGGGTTGTGCGTGATAGCGATTACACTCGTGCTATCGTACATAATCGGCATTTCTTTGGCTTCAATTCCATAGTCTGACAGTTGTTGTTGCATCCAAAGGATCTGCATACAACAACTACCAGCAGCATAGTATTCTGATTCAGCTGTTGTAAGCGAGTTTTACCAATTGTTTCTTGCTAAACCAAGACACAAGTCTAGGTCCAAGAAAGTGACAAGTTCTGCTTGTACTCTTCCTATCTAGCTTGCAACCTCCGAGATCCGAGTCACTGTAGCCAACTAAATTGAATCCGCCTTCTTTAGGATACCACAGTCCTACATTGACTGTTCCTTTGACGTATTTCCGGATTCGTTTGGCTGTTGCGAAGTGTGATTCTTTAGGTGCTACTTGATATCGCGCACACACTCCTACAACAAACTGGATATCGGGCCTGCTAGCCGTTAGGTACAGGAGTGAGCCAATAATCTTCCTGTAGAGTGATTGATCAACCGGCTTTCCAGCTTCATTAGCACTAATTTGCACGAAGGTGCTCATGGGGGTTGACGATGATTTGGAAGTATTCATTCCAAACTTGTTAAGAAGCTCCTTGCTGTATTTTTCCTGATTGATGAAAATCCCTGTAGGCAACTGCTTTACCTGCAATCCTATGAAGTAACTAAGTTCTCCCATCATACTCATTTCAAATTTACTTTGCATGAGATGAGAGAACCTTTGACACAAAGTAAGGTTAGTTGAACCAAATATTATATCATCTACATATATTTGAACCATCAGAAGGTCATCACCTTCCTGTATTTTGAATAAGGTATTGTCCACAGCACCTTTCTCGAATCCATTATCGGTTAGATACTGGGACAGAGTCTCATACCATGCTCTAGGGGCTTGCTTAAGTCCATACAGAACTTTTCTTAGCCTGTATACGAGGTATCCGCCTTCTGGATTGACAAACCCTGGTGGTTGTTCAACATATACTTCTTCGGCAACGTCTCCATTCAGGAATGCACTCTTAACGTCTATTTAATATATAATGAAGCTCTTATGGGCGGCAAAGGCTAAAAATATCATAATAGCTTCTAGTCTGGCTACAGGGGCAAATGTCTCAACGTAGTCTATGCCTTCTTCCTGTTTATAGCCTTGGGCGACTAGTCGGGATTTGTTTCTGATAATGAGTCCAATTCTATCCTTCTTGTTTCTAAATACCCATTTGGTTTCAATTACGGATTGATATGTAGGTCTGGGTACAAGATACCATACATTATTCCTTTCGAAATCGTTAAGCTCTTCTTCTATAGAAGTAATCCAATGAGAGTTGTTTAGAGCTTCTTTGGTAGAAATAGGTTCGGATTGGGCTAAGAATACAACAATAGTGCACATGTTGAGTCTTCTAAGCTCGGATTGAGATTTCCATTCAGGAAATGAAGATATCTCAGACTCGGGTTCATCTTGCACATATAGTTCCTTGTGTACTCTGTATTCTCCTACGGGTAGATACTCCCGCATCAATATTTCTTATGATCAACTCCTGTGGGTGATCTCTCAACCATCTTATGTCGGGTTCTAATTCGGGGTCCCATACTATATCTTGAGTTGCTGTAGTTTCGACTTCAGCTTGTACAGCATCGGCTTCATCTACTTCAGATCTTACAGCTGCGGGGTTGATTTCTAAGTCAACGACTGGCTCTATAGGAGTTGGTGGATCAATGATGGAAAGTTGTTGGATGTTCTGAGTAAGGTCTTCTACTTCTGTAGAATCATGGTGAGTTTCATCGAACACTACATGAACTGATTCCTCAATTGTCTGCTTCCTTTTATTAAAGATCCTGAAAGCTTTGCTGACAGAGGAATATCCTACAAATATCCCTTCATCCGATTTCTCATCGAAGGTTCTAAGTTGATCCTTCCCATTGTTCAAAACGTAACACCTGCATCCAAATATGTGAAAGTACGAAACTAACGAAGTTTTGTTGTTCCATACCTCGTATGCTATTTTGTTGTGATGCTTGTTGATGATACAATGGTTTTGTGTATAGCACGTTGTATTGGTGGCTTCGCCCCAGAAACGCTGTGGCAATTTGCTAGCGGCGATCATTGTCCTTGTTACTTCTTTCAGTGTCCTGTTCTTTTGCTCAGAAACACCATTTTGTTGAGGTGTACGGGCAGCTAAGTATTCGTTTGTATTCCATTTCCCGAATAGTATTGCTCTATAAAGCGGTTAGTGAATTTTGTACCTCTTTCGGAACGAATGGACACGATACTCAACCCTTTTTCATTCTGAAGCTTTCTCAGGTGCTCGGGCAGCTTTGGTGCTGTTTCCTTCTTCTTGCTTAGGAAGATTGTCCAAGCACACCTGGAATAATCATCAACAATAACGAGATAGTATTTCTTACCTCCCAAAACTTACTGGGTCTACAGGACCATAGAGATCCATATGTAGCATTTCCAAAGCTCTGTGAGTGGAAAGGTACGATTTGCTCTTCAAGGTGGTCTTGATTTGCTTGCCTTTCTGACCGGGTCCACATACACTGTCTTTTTGGAATGAAACATTTGGCAATCCTCTAACCATTCCCTGTCTGGAAAGCTTGTTGATAGTCTTGAAGTTGACATGTGACATCCTCTTGTGCCATAGCCAACTTAGATATGCCGTGCCTTTGGCAACAAAACAAGGAATTGTGGAGCTCGCAGGCATCCAGTCAGCAATATACATATTACATGATCTGATTCCTGTGAGCACAACTTCTTTGGTTAGGATGTTCTTGACTCTACAGTGATCTATATAGAACTTCACTGAGAACTGTTTGTCACAGAACTGGCTAATACTAATTAGATTGTATTGTAAGCCTTCAACATATGCTACATCGGTGACTTTGAATTTTCCTACAAGTAGGGTTCCCTTCCCTCTTGTTCTTCCATTAGATTTATCACTGAAGCGCACTTTTGGACCGCGACCTTCCACATAATCTGACAGCTTGCTTTTATCTCCTTTCATGTGCCGAGAACATCCACTGTCAAAGTACCAGATGTCCTTATCTAAGATGTCCTGTATGCAAATAAATTTAGTAGATTTAGGTCCCATTTGTTTGTTGGGTCCATGGATGTTAGTGCCTTTAGGTACCCAGATTTTCCTGACAGCAATATGTTTACTGTAGGATGGTTTAGGTCCGTAGTTGCGATGTCTACGTGGGGCATGTACGTAGTCCTTATAACTATGATAATTATTATGCATGTAAAATTCAGGGTTATTATTATTAATCCAGTACGAATGCCGTTTTAGAGGTGGAGCCATTTTCTTCGGCCTTACAGCTTGCCTTCTGGGTCTCCAGTTGGATTCCCAAAGCTGTTGTTGATACTGTGCAGAAACTTGCTTTCGCGAGGAATAGCGAGGCTCGTGTATCCAATACCTAGGCGTGTTGTACTGAAAGTACTGCCGTGCGGGCCTTTGATATTTGGATACAACCTTCTTTCTGAACGGCTGTTGGCACTGTAGATATGCTCGGGGAGCATGCTGTTGAGTACGCCTTACACGTCTGAGTGGCTATTGATTCTTCTGTCTGGAATATGACTGTGGTGGCGGAATGGTAACTTTTGCTGTTCGCGGTGCAACGGGTTCCTTCACAGGACTTGGAATTTCTTCCGATAGAGGAATGGGTTCCACACCCCTGGAGAACACAGTACTAGTTTTCCCTTTATTGGAAAATGAGCTTTATCCTAAGCCACTTTTATCATGAGCATGTTTCCGAGTGCTTAGAATTTCTTCCATTCTCTTGGATGATTTCTCGAAAGATTTCAGAATGGTCTCAAGTCCTCCTTCTCATTTTTCGAGAGTTTTTACTTTAGCTTGAAGTAGAAAAAAATCATTTGTCATGCTTTCACTATGAGTTTTAGCCTCACTTAGTTCATGAGCAAGTTCATGATTGCTCTCCATGAGTTTTTCATAATCGACTTTGCTGTTTTCACAATCAACAAACATATTTTCATAGTTTACTTTCAGCAAGTCGTTTTCTTCTTTCTGCTCTAGGTTAGAAATTTGGAGCTGTATATTTTCATTTTTCAAAGTCTCATGGGCGTTTTGAATGTTCTTAAACTCATTCATCATGTTTTCAATAACATGCATTGGTAGGAATAGCTGAGGTTGAGCTTACCTCATCATCTCTATCTTCATCTTCCGTAATGTCTTTGGCCATAAAGCACATATAGGCTTTATCTTCGAAATCATCATCAGATGAATCACTATCAGTGACTACCTAAAGACATTCTTCAGATTTTGATGGTGCAGGGGAGGCTTCTAATTCACCAATCAGGGCTTTGATCTTGTTTTTCCAAGCACGTCTTCTTTCATCCTTTTCTTGTTGCTCGGCTTCCGGCAATCTTTGAACGTCGAGAACCTGATGAAGATGAACCTCGTGTTCCTCTCGGCTACGAGAATAAATCAAAATGTCGTCGATGAATACAACAACAAACTGATCCAAAAAGTCGATGAAAACCCGATTCATTAACTCCATGAATACCGCAGGTGCAATAGTTAGCCCGAACGGCATAACTACGAACTCATAATGACCATAGCGTGTACGAAATGTTGTCCTCGCGATATCCGACTCTCGAATCCGCAACTGGTGATATCCAGATCTTAAGTCGATCCTGGAAAAATACTGAGGCTCCCTGAAGTTGATCTAAAAGATCATCAATACGGGGTAAGGGATACTACTCTTGATCATCACCCTGTTCAACTCCTGGTAATTAATACATACACGATACGAGCCATCCTCATCATGCATTGGTAGGAATAGCTGAGGTTGAGCTTACCTCATCATCTCTATCTTCATCTTCCGTAATGTCTTTGGCCATAAAGCACATATAGGCTTTATCTTCGAAATCATCATCAGATGAATCACTATCAGTGACTACCTAAAGACATTCTTCAGATTTTGATGGTGCAGGGGAGGCTTCTAATTCACCAATCAGGGCTTTGAACTTGTTTTTCCAAGCACGTCTTCTTTCATCCTTTTCTTGTTGCTCGGCTTCCGGCAATCTTTGAACTTTAGGATGAGGACATTTGTTTGCATAATGTCCTGGTTTCCTGCAATTATAACACAAGTTAGCATCAACAGAGGAAGTTTCGGTACTTACCTTGTGAACAGGCTTAGGCCTGTATGGAGTCTTTCCCGACTGCTTGATAAACTTCTTGAACTTATGCATGAGGAGCACCATTTCATCTTGTGACAGGATGGCATCGTCAATGTCAGCATTCTTGTGAATGGTTTTTGATGATCTCGGCATGCTGTGTCTTCGGTTGGATACAGCGGCTAATGCTGTAGTCCTGGATAGAGATTCTTCAGCTTTTTCTCTCCTTTCTATATCGTACTCAAATGCTTTGAGGTCAGAAAAGAGATCAAAAGTAGATATTTCACTAAGATTGCACGACACACGCATAGTTGTGGTCTTAATGTCCCATCGGGTGTTGGGTACCAAATCGGATATTTGCACCGTTTTATGCGGAAGCGAAAATAAATTTGCGGAAAATAAATCACACAAGGATTTATAGAGGTTCGGCTATTAACGAAGCCTACGTCCTCTCTCGATGTATCTTTTTCTTAGGATTAAGATCAAAACCTCTACGCCTCTCTTCTATCGGTCGAGGGATTACCGTTACAAGCTTGTCTTCTATCGGTCCGAGTAAAACCGTTTTTCCTTTTCTATTGGATAAGGAATCAACCACTCTAGCTTTCTATGGGTACTAGATAAACCTCACTTAGATATCGATTGCGATTCTAACAATGCCGGATACTTGATCCTAATAACACCGAATCCAATCGATTCTTTTCTTTTACCTCTCGTGTATAATGTTGAATGTATAAACACTCAAACTAACAATATAAGCTCAATATTACAACAACAATGTAAGTATATGATTCTCAGATGTATATCTCGTTTGCTTGAAGTTGTTGTACTCAAACAATACCATAGGGATGGTATTTATAGGCATTTCCCATAAACTAGCCGTTGCTGGCTGTTTTGACTTGCTAGCATGCGCTAGCCTTCTTTTGTAGCGTGCGCTAGATATTTCCAGTTTCACTCCAGTAGCTTCGTTTCTTCTTTAGCGTACGTTATGCCTCCTTCCTTACGTACGGTATTTCACTTACTTAGCGTACGTTAACCATGATTGAGTAGCGTGCGTTAACGTAATATATCCGTTGCCTTTCCTTGTCAAACTATCCGTTTAGTGCTTGACTTTGACTTGCTTTTCCCAACGTTCGGATTGACTAGATTCAAACAACTTAGCGTGCGCTAATCATACTGTGTAGCGTGCGCTAATGATGACTTCATTGCATACGTTTTGCTGTGTTTGAATTCCTTCACAACGGTAATAGGACTTCGATAGCGTGCGTTAATAATGATGTGTAGCGTGCGCTATCTCAACAGTTTACATCACTGCAGCTTACTTCGAAACTTGGCTGGAATGCAGCTTACTCTGCGTTAGCGTGCGCTAACGAATATGCCTTAGCGTGCGCTAATGCAGTCCAGATTGTAGCTTTTTGCGTCTTTGTCTGCTTCGTTGTTTTGCTTCGCATCGATGTTGTTTTGTTGTTTAGCAACTTTAATCATCAAAACATAAATTAAATAATGTGTGGAATAAATATTCCAACAATCTCCCCCTTTTTGATGATTACAAAACAACTCTTGAATTGGATAATCTGTAAAAATAATATATGTATATTTCTACGAATCAAAGTTTTCGACTTTGATCGTTTCGTTAGTTTCTCCAATCCTTTTCTTTTTCAACTCCTTCGTTTTTCATTTTTCAATTTTTTCAACTCCCCCTATTTGTTTGCTTTTCGTTTCTTTTCGACTTCTTCGATTTTTCTCATTTTTATCTCAATTCATCTCCTTCTCCCCCTTTTTGTCTTCATCAAAAAGCAAAAGAAATATAAAGGATACCAAAAGAAATATAAATATGCATGATATCAATTTATGCATTAATAAGGGTATAAACTCCCCCTGAAAATATTATTTCCTTCTCCCCCTTTGTAAAATACCATTTGTCAAAATTTATTTTTGGGGAGCCAACCGATAGTTGGTTTTTATTTTGAAACGTAGACGATGTTTGAAACGTTTGTTCCTTTAGGAACCCAAATCCTTTTAGTTTTTATCGTCCGTCTTGGGCTTTTGCAATTGGAAATATGATGCCCGATTTTTAAACACTTTTTGCAATGGGGTATATTGAAATTAACGGATTCGTTTTTCGAACGTGATTTGAATCCTAACCCCTCTTTATTTAAAGTATATTTTTGAACACATAACATTTGTTCAAATTTATCGTTGCCGCACGAAAATTTCTTTGTCAAAATTTTTAGTTCATCTTGAACTTTTAAAAGATCATTTTTCAAAATATTTTCATTTTCAAGGCATTTCGAATGATCGATTTCAACAAATTTCCCTTTTTCAAGTATTTTGGAATTTTCAATTTCCAAAGTTTTATATTTAGACTTGAGGGATTTAATTTCATTTAAAGCATTTTGATAGTCCGTATGTAATAACTCGAATGCTTCAAAAAGTTCGTCGTAAGAATTACTTACTTGGCTTTCGACGTCGCTATCGTCGAATGAACTCCGGGCCATGAGCGCGAGATTATTTTGTTCAAGAAAATCTTCATCGGGATCTTCGTCGCTCCATGTTGCGATTAGAACCTCTTTTTTCTTTACTCGACAGTTCTTAGCAAAGTGGCCTGGTTTACCACATAATCGACAAGTGTTGTCGAATTTCTTAGGTTCGCCCGCTTGAATGTCCTTCTTTCTCCGGTTTAATAAGTGTTGGAACTTATTAATATTTTTGGCATAATATGCCATTTCTTCGTCGCTTTCGTCCACCGGGGTTTCTTCTTTCTTTTTCGACATTTTAGCCTTGAAGGCTATCGACCTCTCCTTCGGTTTCGGTTTGGCATTATGAGATTTTAGAACAATCTCGTAGTTGATAAGAGAACCAACGAGAGCACTAAAATCGAGAGTATTTATATCTTTGGATTCCATTATTGCCGTAACCGTACCGTCCCATTCTCGAGGTAGTGATCGGAGAATCTTTTTTACTTTCTCACTACTCGAAAGTGGTTTTCCAAAACATGCTAATCCATTAGTGATGACCGAAAATCGGTCGAGCATAATCGAGATGGATTCGTCGTCCTTCATTTGGAATAATTCATAATCGTGAAGTAGCATGTTTATCTTCGTCTCCTTGACTTGAGACGTACCTTCGTGTGTTACCTCAAGCATTTTCCAGATTTCTTTGGCACTATCACACGATGATATCCGGTTGTGTTCTTCCGGATTTAAGGCACAATAAAGAAGTTGAGTTGCCTTACAATTGAAATGGTCGTTTTTCCAATCGGAGTCGTCATATTCTTCAAAATTTTTAAGCGTACCGTTGGAATTCATTGGGATTTTTGGGCCAAGACAAATCACTTTCCAAAGTTCGATGTCGTAAGCTCGAATGAATATTGACATCTTCTTCTTCCAAGTCATGAAGTTCGTGCCATCAAAAAATGGTGGTCGGTTGAGAGCAAGGCCTTCGGCTGGAGAGATTTGAAACGCCATTTTGGATCTTCTCCTTAGATGTTAAGCCGCGTATTGGAGTATTGCTCCGATACCAATTGTTGGGTACCAAATCGGATATTTGCACCGTTTTATGCGGAAGCGAAAATAAATTTGCGGAAAATAAATCACACAAGGATTTATAGAGGTTCGGCTATTAACGAAGCCTACGTCCTCTCTCGATGTATCTTTTTCTTAGGATTAAGATCAAAACCTCTACGCCTCTCTTCTATCGGTCGAGGGATTACCGTTACAAGCTTGTCTTCTATCGGTCCGAGTAAAACTGTTTTTCCTTTTCTATTGGATGAGGAATCAACCACTCTAGCTTTCTATGGGTACTAGATAAACCTCACTTAGATATCGATTGCGATTCTAACAATGCCGGATACTTGATCCTAATAACATCGAATCCAATCGATTCTTTTCTTTTACCTCTCATGTATAATGTTGAATGTATAAACACTCAAACTAACAATATAAGCTCAATATTACAACAACAATGTAAGTATATGATTCTCAGATGTATATCTCGTTTTCTTGAAGTTGTTGTACTCAAACAATACCATAGGTATGGTATTTATAGGCATTTCCCATAAACTAGCCGTTGCTGGCTGTTTTGACTTGCTAGCATGCGCTAGCCTTCTTTTGTAGCGTGCGCTAGATATTTCCAGTTTCACTCCAGTAGCTTCCTTTCTTCTTTAGCGTACGTTATGCCTCCTTCCTTACGTACGTTATTTCACTTACTTAGCGTACGTTAACCATGATTGAGTAGCGTGCGTTAACGTAATATATCCGTTGCCTTTCCTTGTCAAACTATCCGTTTGGTGCTTGACTTTGACTTGCTTTTCCCAACGTTCGGATTGACTAGATTCAAACAACTTAGCGTGCGCTAATCATACTGTGTAGCGTGCTCTAATGATGACTTCATTGCATACGTTTTGCTGTGTTTGAATTCCTTCACAACGGTAACAGGACTTCGATAGCGTGCGTTAATAATGATGTGTAGCGTGCGCTATCTCAACAGTTTACATCACTGCAGCTTACTTCGAAACTTGGCTGGAATGCAGCTTACTCTGCGTTAGCGTGCGCTAACGAATATGCCTTAGCGTGCGCTAATGCAGTCCAGATTGTAGCTTTTTGCGTCTTCGTCTGCTTCGTTGTTTTGCTTCGCCTCGATGTTGTTTTGTTTTTTAGCAACTTTAATCATCAAAACATAAATTAAATAATGTGTGGAATAAATATTCCAACATCGGGCAGGGAGAGATATGAAAATTTTTAGGTTATTCTCCCTTTGGGTATAAATATTGCCTAATGCTTCAAGTTCACCAACAATGCCAATGAATCTGAGGTCAAGTTCCTCAAGTGTTTCAGTTGGTTTCATTTCAAAAGTTTCAAATTGCTAAGTTAATTTTGAATTTTTATTTTCTTTTGAGAGCTCAGTTCGCTCACAAATTAACTTGAGTGTATCCCATATATCCTTAGCTGATTTAGATCTCTTTACCTTAGAGAACGTGTCTTTGTCAAGAGTGACAAATAGCGCGTTCTCCGCAACATTGTCGAGGTTGGCGCACTTTCTATCATCAGAAGTCCATTGTTCGCTCTATTTCTCGAGCATCTCTGCATGAGATTGGCCTTCAATCCTTGGGGCCGGATTTACCTTCATGATCTTTATGGGGCCGTCCTGTATGACAAAAATCATCTCTTCATGCATTGCTGCAAGATGAGCCTCCATCCTAATTCTCCAATCGTCAATCTCGTTAATAGAAAACATGTGGATTTTATTGATCATTGATGTATCCATATGAGATAAAGGGAAGAAAAAGACTATTTTAAAGAATAAGTGATTTTGGATCTGATTCGGTTAAAATACGACTGATTCTTTTTAGAATCAACCGCTCTGATACCACTTGTTGGCCATTAAGTATACAAAATACAGCTTAGAAAGTATTTTAAACAACAGGCTGCGCAATTTTCAAATCTGAGTGCGTAGCAAAAGTCTTGTTAAAGTAAGTTGCTGTAAATACAGCAACAAGATGTCAAGTGTATACTTGAAATTAATCACATATATTAAAACAGTAAATGCAGAAGGCAAATGACCCAGTAATTAAAGTGGTTCGAGGTAAATCCCTCTACGTCCACTGGTCCTCCACACAGGAGTTAAAATATTTATTATAAATACTACGTACACAACTACATATTTATAATCAAACCTATCAATGTATCGTTCACACAGATTGATACAATGATCGAAGCTTTCAACTATTCACACAGATTGGTTTAGGCTTTCATTTGACTAACTTCTTCACACACAGTTCCGAAGCTCTATCTCTTCAATGTAATTCCGTCACACACAGTTCGAGAAAAGCAATGCTTTCTCAGTCCGCACAGGGCTGATGGATTTGTTCAATGATAGAACGATGGTTTGAACAACAGCTTGACTTTCTTGATCTTTAGCTGATGGTGTGTTGTTCAAGGTTGAGCACTTTGGATATTTCTTCTCTCAGAATATGCAGTATACTTGAAGAAATATGTTTGCTCGAAATATTCGTCTAAGCACTTCGTTATCGTAGGTGTTTCTTACTTCTGGTCGTTGTTGCTCTCTATGTATGTGATCTTCAAACTCTGAGATATATATAGCTTCTGAATAGATCCGTTGGAAATAGATCCATTGAGCAAGATTCCGTGACAACTCGATAGTTGACTTGTATAGACCAAGATCTGGATTTTGCATGGTTTGAAGATCTCTGTCGGCTTCAGTATTCAAATACTTTATCGTTTCAGTATTTAAATACTTCTTTATCAAACGGGACTTGACTTTAGCGAATATCAAAGATTCCTTTTCAAATGGTCTTCAGTCCTATTTCGATGTGTATTGAATGTCTCAATACTTCACAGCTTGAATGCTGTATCCATTTGTGCTATAGGCTATCAAGGAGAAGTCATTGTCTGGAATATTTGCTGTATGAAGGGACAACACACTTTTATACTCTTGTTGTTGTATGATGGCATGATGATAAGTCTTCGATACAGGATCAGCAACTTCGATCAGTCTATCGATACAGCAGCTTGCTGTATGCTGGATTGGCACATTGTCAAAACATTCTTATGAAGATCTTTCGATACAAGGATTGTTATCCTAACAATAAACATGAATCTTTTGAAATGTTCAAAATATTACAAGGTTAAGTACAGAATCAACTTATCAAGACAGTTAAAGCCCTTCGATCAGATCGAGGTGGCGAATTCTTGAGCCAAGAATTCGATGATCATTGGAATTATTTCACAACTTACTCCTCCTAGAACACCCCAATATAACAGAGTGTCCGAGAGGAGGAATCGAACTTTATTATATATGGTTCGATCTATGATGTGTCGAATGGAGATTCCATTATCATTTTGGGGCCACGCCTTATAAACAGCATCATTCACCCTTAAATGTGTTCCATCTAAAGCAGTTGAAAAGACACCATTTGAGAAATGGACTGGTAAGAGACCAAACTTGTGTTTTCTAAAGATATGGGGTTGCCAAGCGTTCAGAAGGTGCCAAGTGTTTGACAAATTTCCATCCAGATCTAAAAGATGTTTATTAGTGGGATGTCCTAAGGAAACTAAAGGATACTACTTCTATAAGCCCACAAAGAAGAAAGTTTTTGTTGCTCAAAATGCTGTCTTCTTAGAAAGGGAATTTATTTACAAAAGAGACAGTGGGGTAAGAGTAATTCTCGAGGAAACTCGAGAACCAAAAGAAGACATTGCTTCACTGATGGAAACTGAATAGGCTCAACAATCAGTTGAAGAGCCAATTCAAAGTACACAAGTCCCTTGCAGATCTGATAGGATGCGACAGGAACCTGAGAGATATGAGTATTTTGTAACAGAGGATGATGACGCATAGCTCATAAATGATGATCCTAGTACCTATACCAAAGTTTCTTCAGGACCAGAGTCCGAGGAATGGTAGAAGCTATGTAGTCAGAGATGCAGTACATGTATGACAATCCAGTTTGGAACTTGATAGATCCACCTGAGGGTGTTAAAACCATTGGGTGCAAATGGGTCTTCAAAAAGAAGAAAGACATGGCTGATAATCTGCAGGCCTATAAATCTAGAATAGTGGCAAAAGGTCATAGATATATTCATGGTGTTGACTATGATGAGACTTTTTCTCCAGTAGTCATGCGTAAATTAATTAGAATTTTATTTGCCATTGTCGCATACTATGATTACGAAATATGGCAAATGGATGTCAAAATAGCATTTCTTAGTGGAAACTTACTCGAGGATGTGTACATGACACAACCTGAGGGTTTTGTTCATCCAGAAAATTCTAAAAAGGTTTGCAAACTTCAAAGATCCATTTATGAGTTGAAGCAGGCTTCTCGGAGCTGGAATCTTCGTTTTGATGAAACTGGCAAAGAGTTTGGGTTTATTCAAAATGAAGATGAACCATGTGTATATAAGAAGGTTAGTGGGAGCATATTTGTTTTCTTATTCTTATATGTAGATGACATATTCCTCATTGGAAATGGCATACCCACCTTGCAAACAGTCAAGACTTGATTGGGAAGTTGTTTATCAGTGAAAGACTTAGGAGAAACTGCTTACATTCTTGGGATAAAAAACTATAGAGATAGATCAAAGAGAATTATTGGTCTGAGTCAAAGTACCTACATTAACAAAATATTGAAGAGGTTCTATATGCAGGAGTCCAAGAGAGGACTCTTGCCAATATCATATGGCATTCATCTGAGTACGACTTAGAGTCCTTCGACTCCTGATGAGCGAGCCTGCATGAGCAATATTCCATATGCTCCGGCCATTGAATCGATCATGTATGCCATGATTTGTACTTGACCAAATTTATCGTTTGCCCTTACGATGACAAGTCGATACCAATCAAATCCAGGTGAAAGTCACTGGACAGCAGTGAAAACCAATCTAAAGTACTTAAGAAGAACTAAGGATGATTTCCTAAGTTATGGAGGGGTGGGAAACGAGCTGGATGTAAATGGTTACACCGATAAAAGTTTCGAAACCGACAGAGATGATTTTAAATCGCAGACTAGTTGTGTGTTTATATTCAATGGAGGTGCTGTGAGTTGGAAGAGTTACAAGCAAAGCACGGTTGTTGATTTTATAATAGAAGCTGAGTACCTGGCAGCATCGGATGTAGCTAACGAAGTCGATTGGATCAAGAAGTTTGTTACCGAACTAGGAGTGGTACCGACCATCCAAGGTCCCATAAGCCTTTATTGTGACAATAATGGTGCTATTGCACAAGCTAAAGAGCCTAGGTCCTATCATAATTCCAAACATATACTCAGAAAATATCACCTAGTCAGAGAGATCGTCAGACGAGGAGATATTACAATATGCAAAGTAGCAACGAAAGAGAATGTTGCTGATGCACTTACCAAGCCTCTCTCACAAAGAAAACAAGTTGAGCATGCTACATCGATAGGACTAGAAGTCATGAATGAATGATCCTAGTGCAAGTGGGAGATTGTTGGAAATAGTGCCCTAAGACATTCGATGTGCCTAGATTTGTAATAGTCATATTTAAATAAAGTTATTTAATATCATTTATTTCTCGTTGATTAATATGATGTGTATATGTTTTAATATTATAATAATCGAATAATAGTTATTCACGAATAATAAGATTATTCAAATGTCCCTGGTCCAATCGCATTGCGTGGATACTCAAGTGATTAATATACTAGTATAAGTTTGATTGATAATCATCGGATGATTATGCATATTGTATGGATCAATCTTATGGGTATTGGTTGGAGAACCAATACTGGACCACTTCATGGAAATGTCATAAGTGACTCTCAATATAACAGTTTGTCAATAAATCCTTGAACCTGAGATTATCATAGAGTTCAACATGATAACTGCAATGCCTTGATGTAATCCAACGTCATCTGATACATGGTGATCATAAAGGTGAGCGATCAGGATTAGTGGGAGTCATGTAGAGGGCAATGAATAATCAAAATGGGGATTTATCCCTCTCTTTAGTCAGAGAGATAGGGCCCCTCTATAAGTAGGACTGAAGGAAATGCATGACCATGCTCAAAGGAAGAGTCATTTGATTTAATCAGTCTACGTAAGATCGAGAAAGCATTTGAACATAATAAGTATGACAATTTCCATGACAGCTCAAATATGATATCGCGCGACAAAGGGATTTGACACGTTAAATGGTTTAATGGACTATAAACTTATATTATTTGGGTAGTCATAATGTCTTTCTAGAGACCACTTATAAATTATTATTTAATAAGGTATTAAATAATTGCCAACATAACATAAGCCTTTTGGGGCACACGTACGACGACTAAAAACAAGCAAGAATAATTAATAGATATAATATTAGATATTATATTTATTAAAGAAAATAAATAATGAGTAATATATAATATAGGATATTATCTATATTATTTAATTATATCAACTAGGAAAGATAAATATAATATTAGATATTATACTTATTATAGGATTAAATAATAAGTAATATATAATATAATATATTATATGTATTGTATTGTTTAATAGGTTGAGGGGCAACTAAGCAAATACTAGAGTTTGACTCTAGGGTTTACTTAGTATAAATAAAGGGTCTTGGACAAGGAGTTGTTATAAGAAAAAATTATACAACCCTAATTATGTGAGACCAAAAATTGGCCCTCGCCTCTACTGTTCGGCCGAACTATTTTCAGTTTGGGAAGTCTGTTTCGACCATCTCCGTCTTCTTCCCTTAGTTGATTTTGATCAACAGTACAAATCCTTCTTGCGAGGAATTATTTGTTGTACTGTTTATCAATATTATTCGTAATGATCTAGCAATACGGCTTGTACAAATTGTTCGTGTACGGATCACCGAAAGAGGAATAGGATTTAATTAGCTTCTAGTCCGGGTTCAGATCTATTCTTCGAATTAAGGTAATTCGATGAACTCTTAGTAAATCAATTAAATTACTGCATGTAGATCCTCGTCTGGGTTTTTCGTTAATTTATTCCGCTGCGTCTTGCTCATATTTATTGTATCAGATACACGTAAACCCAAACACCTTGTAGTGGCGGTACCAACCCAACACGTTTCTTCTCATGAAATCCATATGGGGCCTCACTCTCTTCCCCACATCATCTTGCACGACCTTCTTCATTTGTCAGGTTGTTAAAGTGGGGTGTGTTTAACTTGTTTTAAATAAGTGGAGATAAGAAATCAAGATGATCATGATCATGAAAATATTATCAAATCATCTTATAAAACATGACTAAACCACACCACTCGTAATATACATTTCATCCGGAGACCATGTGAAGTGAAGGAGAATTTTATTTTTTCATTTTCTTGTTCATCATAGAGGAAAGAAAAGGAAGAAATTAAGGCAAGAAAATACTATATCAATTTCTAGACGTGTTCTTAGAGAATGCATTGATATAGAATTTTCCTAATAAATATCCGCAACGTGGTGATGTAGAGACACCAGGCATCTTTGGTGTTGAATAGTTTATGAAGCCTAAACTAATTGGGTTCGTATTAGTGTTGGTGATACAAAAAGAACAGAGGTTTTCATTGTTGAGGAACTTTAGGCTTGGCTCGATTTTATTCTTCATGATAAAATTATCAAAGGACTATAAGGGTTTGACTTCTTAATTTTATTGTCATTTATTTATATTTGATATACGATGTTTGATCAATCCTCGAAGGGGTTTGGTTTTTATCTGGTTAGACCAGCTTTATTTTTTTGCTGCTTTACTCGATTTTAGGTACCGAAACCCAACAGGCAAAAGGGATCAACCCATCTGATCAGGACCTCGACGTTCTAGGTGTCCATGACCTCTAGCACGAACAATTCTTCCTCCTTACAGTTAACCTAGTTGTACTGAGTATCATATGGGGTGACCCTGTAGTCCTTTCATAATTTTAAGCGTTTAATTGCCTCATCAATTCGGACATGGAGAATTGTTTGATTAATGATATCTCAGAGGGAGGGAATCTGTAGAGGGTTCGAATTCCTGGTTTAGATCCTCTACAGGTATGGGAACTTTTGAGGTGATGGATCCCTGACAGGGTGGGGTTCCCTGCTGGGAGAGGGGCTCCTCACAGAGGGTAGGGGCCCTATGAGGAGAAGTAGCCGTCGGCTCCATGGAAGCAGCGGGTTCGCCTACTTCCTCTAACTTTGTAAACATCTAGTCATCAATCATAGCCGCAATAGGCTTAGGATCTACTATAGGAGCCGCCAGTGTTTATTCCATAGGAGTGACTTCCTGTGGGTCTGCTACTGCGAGAGAGGGTGCAGTAGGCGGAACCGCCTCAGTGACCATTGTAGTTACCTAGACTTTTTAATCTTCCGTCTTTTATTCTTCTTCTCGACAGCTGTTGGGGAGATGCTGTTGGAAATAGCAAATTTCTTACTGATAGGCCGCTTCTTGCTATCATCAACCTTAGCCTTGGAAGAGTGACCACTGAAGTCTCTAGGATCACTAGACGTTGGCAATGAGAAGGGATCGTGCCTGTTTGCAAGTAGAGTGGATTTGTTGTACAAGGTGGTCTAGGAGCCACCCAATAATTTCCCAGCCAATATCTAATGGGCCGCAGGGGACTGTTGTGCGCCACAGCTATTCAGCATAGGATTCAGCATCAGGCCGAAAGACTTCCTTGCCGTTTTTGGCTTGGCAGCCTCCTCTTATAGGCTCTTCATAATCACCTGGTATCAATTGATTTTCTTCCCAGTCATGATATCCACCATCATACAAAACCTCAAATTTGTGCACATCTCAAAGGATCTGGTGCGGTTCTCCATGACCCTGCAACAGAATTCATCAAGATAGAAGCAGGAGAGGGTGATGTTTTTCTTGTGGCACGACGGATGGATTTTTAATGCCATGAAGTTGCCTGTGAATAGCTTCCAGTAGACTTCCAGCAAACTATCAAAACTAAAAGTTTACATCTCCTCTAGAGTCAATCCATCGGACGGTAACTTGTACAATTTCTCAAAAAGATCCCTATTAATAGAGACCTCCTTTTCCTGCACGGTGCTCACGATGTCAGTTATTTGAGCACCCTCCATTTGCGATGTGAACTTGAACAATACATCCAAGTAATATTCTTCCACTATCTGTTCATCGTATTTTTTGGGTGAATACTACCCAGGCTATATAGTCCTAGTTGCTTGACATGGGAAATCACAAGGTTCATCCCAGTCAAGTCCACATCTTTGGAATAATGCGATCTTGAAGTACAGAGAAACCAAAGATACGTCCATCAATAATTGTTTCCTTATCTTTCAGAGAAAGAGATGAAGTTTGTGAAGAAGACATTTTGCAGTGGATAGAGAAAAATAAACACAAACTTAGTAGAAAAACTTCTAAGTATTTAAGCTATATGCTGTTGGCTCGTTTAATTTGCAAAAAGCATAAAGAATCTGTAGATTAGCATACTGGCCCTTCTATATTGTGAAAGAAGGCTAGGTTGAAATGAATGGTCTGATTTAAGGGATGGGAACCATTTTTGAATAAACGTACAAGATGAATTAAGATGTAACTGGTACGTCTAATCCATCAGTTTTCAAATTTAATGACCGTTCCCATCTCTGACACATTACAGCCTCTACTATTGCACGTTACGCAATTTGAATTTTAAAATTGCGGGTTTCAAGGCATTAAAGTCCAGATGTCGTTTCAGTAGTGAAAGTGAAATCATTTTAAATTTAGTCGATGCATCTGGACTGAAATTATAATATCCGGGGGTAATTTTTTTTTGTGTGTGTTACTGTTGTGTTGTAGATATTCATTTGGAATTATACAAGTGTTGTACTCGACTGATACAAAGTATATTATGTTGGAATATTTCGGAATCGAAATATTTATACTTGTCATCAATATTATATTCGCCGTTTTGTTGTTGCTGGGTGAGTTTCGATATTTGACTAAGTATATTAGCCATAGCGTATGCTATATGCATAACACTACGTACCCTATGGGCGTATTGTTACGTATGTTAAACCTTGTTGGTTACGTACGTAACACGGGTCATCTATCTGGATCAGATCTTTCAGCGTGTGGGGCCGGGCGAGGCAGAATTTGCGGGGTTCGATTGGGATAGGCAAGTCAATGCACATTACGTACATTATACCTTGAGGTTAATGTACATAATGCTGGGGTTGGTTACGTATGTATTTTGGTTAACATAGGTAACGAGTGTCCCATTTTGAGGCAGTAGCCTCTAGAGGAGTATTACGTACGTAAAACCCTTGTGATAGCGTACGTAATGGCTCTTACGTACGTTATGATTTGTGTATAGCGTACGTAATGTGATTGTCAAGTTATATATCTTGGTTTTGTATTTCATTTCTTCACGAACCAAAACCGAGTTCCTCTCCTTAGAATCGTCCCTCTGGACTTGTTCTTGATATTGAGACTCTTCCAATGTGATTTTGATCATCTTAGCTTGGATTGAGACTTGTGGTTGGAAGCTTTTCTTACTCCTTTGGTGTTTGGAGAGTTCATCTTGTTCTTTTTGAGTAATTTTTCTTAATCTCTTGTCCTTCAAGTGATTTTCGAGTATGTTATTGTTATTGTTTACTTCGTGTATTGATTTATTGTTGGAGTATATCATGATTCTTGATGAGTTTTTATGAACTTGTGATGAAGAACATGATGTTATAGTTTGAGTTTGATTGTGTTCTTAATGTTTTAGAATGTTTGGAGGTTATAATCATGTCTAGGAAGGATCATGTTAAGATTGTTATATGATTGATATAGTCTTGATATGATTGTTGTTGTTGTTTGTGTTTCTTAGAGGGATTATGACCATTTTAGTAGGGAATTATGATGAATTATGTAATGATTATCACAATCTTGAAATGGTTGATTTAATCTTGTTGATTAATCCGAATTCTTGAGGAATTGGTGATTGATTTTGGTGCAGACATCATGTTTGTTGTGATGATGATGTTCTTGAGGTATTGATGATGATATTGGTGATATTATCATTTTGGAATGATTAGCATACTGTTGTTCTTAAGTGATTCTTGTTGAATTGTTTTCATCACAAGTGTTAAGAACATGATGATCATGTTATTTGATCATTGAGAAGGATTGGACGAAGTCAGAATTCATAGTTGAAAACTATGATATTCGTTTGGGGAGTTTAACCAATTCGTGATTGAATCGGGACCATCTTTGGTGTTGTTTTCTATTGATTTTGTGTTATTGAATGAATTATATTTCATTCAAGGTTGTTGGAGTGCTTGTGATCGCCAGAAGACACCGTTCGTCATTTCGTGCGAGGACGTTGATCGTGGAAGGACTTTCTCGCCTTTGGTTTGAGGCAAGTTTTATACTTGTACTATTCAATGAGATTAATGTTAGCTTGTATGTGTATGAATGTGTTGTATCTTTTCAAGACGTAGTCTATTCATGTTTTTTCGTTGATATCAAGGGATTGTTTGATACGATACCCTCCGACAATTATGCCAAATGTTATTATTGTTCGTTAATGGCCGGTTCAAGGCATTGAGATACTCGTTGTTGATGTTATTGTCGATAGCCGGTTCGCGGTATCGATGTATCAATTGTTATTAATATTGATGTCGGTTTAAGACATTGTTGTGATCATTGTTATTTGGTATTTTGCTATTGATGCTGTAACTGGCCGAGTGAAGGGATTGAGGTGTTCGATTATCATCTCCGTCGTCGGTAACCGATTAAGGGCACCGAGACACATGTTCTAATTATTTCGTTGTTATCGATTGACCATTCTAAGGTAATCGAGGTGTTGAATTGGGACTATCGAGAATAATTCCCATCCGTTGTATTATTGTTTATCGATTGACTGTTCTAAGGTAATCGACGTATTGAATTGGGACTGTTAAGGATAGTTCCCATCTGTTGTGTCGTTGCGATCGATTGGCCATTCTAAGGCAATCGAGGTATTGAATTGGTTATCGAAGATAATTCTCATCCGTTTTGTCATTGTTATCGATTGGCCATTCTAAGGCAATCGAGGTATTGAATTGGGATTATCGAGAATAATTCCCATCCGTTGTATTATTGTTTATCGATTGACCGTTCTAAGATAATTGACGTATTGAATTGGGACTGTCGAGGATAGTTCCCATATGTTGTGTCGTTGTGATCGATTGTCTATTCTAAGGCAATCGAGGTATTGAATGGGGGTTATCGAAGATAATTCTCATCCGTTGTGTCATTGTTATCGATTGGACATTCTAAGACAATCGAGGTATTGAATTGGGATTATCGAGAATAATTCCCATTCGATGTATTATTGTTTATCGATTGACTGTTCTAAGGTAATCGACGTATTGAATTGGGACTGTCGGGGATAGTTCCCATCTGTTGTGTCGTTGAGATCGATTGGCTATTCTAAGGCAATCGAGGTATTGAATTTGGGTTATCGAAGATAATTCTCATCTGTTGTGTCATTGTTATCGATTGGCCATTCTAAGGCAATCTAGGTGTTGAATTGAGATTATCGAGGATAGTTTCCATCCATTATATCGTTGTTGTCGATTGACCATTATAAGGTAATCTATGTACTGAATTGGGAATTTGGAAGACATTTCTCATCCATTATATCGTTGTTATCGATTGGTCATTCTAAGACAATTGAGGTATTGAATTGGGACTGTCGAGGATAGTTCCCATCCATCGAGTTGTTGTGATCAATTGGCCATTCCTAAAGCAGTCGAGGTATTTGAATTGGGACCGCTGAGGACGGTGCCCATCCGTGAGTTATTGTTGTTGTGTTGGCCGAGTCAAGGCAGCACACTATTATTCTTGTGAATTCGGTAATCTTGGGATCATTACCGTTTGTAATTAATTATATTTTGGAGGGTAGTCTTGGCTAGTGCTCGATGGGTAAGTCTGGGGCTTGAACCTTCGCGGTTGGTTTCCCAGCACCTGCGATTCAGCAGGTCATGGTCACTGGGTGATCTCATTATGGGTAAGCTTGGGGCTTGAACCTTCGCGGTTGGTTTCCCAACACCTATAATTCAGTAGGACACGGTCATTGGATGGCCTTATTGTGATACGGATTCGTGCCGTGGCTTCAGCCCTCATTGTGATACGGCTTCGTGCCGTGGCTTCAGCCCTCATTGTAATACGGCTTCGTGACGTGGCCTCAGCCCTCCTTTTTATACGGCTTCGCGCCGTGGCTTCGGCCCTCATTGTGATACAGATTCATGCCGTGGCTTCGGTCCTCAGATGATACAGCTACGGCTGTTTGGCTTCAGGCCATTGTGATGATTGACACCTTCGGCTGAGTGGCTTTCAGGCCATTGTGATGTTTTGGTATTTCTGTTGGAGACTTCGGGCACTGTGATTCGTATCTATTTCAACTTTGGCTTGGTTTACTTTCGGGTAATGCATTGTTGTGTTCTATATTGATGATTCGCCGTTGAACACTTGTATTCTAACCTGTTGAGCAGGTACCGATCGTATGTCGTGGGCATAGTATTTAACGAATGCTCAATTCTTACCTTAGTTTGTGAGCATCTCGTATTACCATTGTTATACCATTTTATTCTGCCTTTGGATGCATATCATGTTTTACATGTATTTGATATTCATTATCTGGATGACTGGCCCCGAGGGGGCGGAACATGTTTGCATGTTTTAGGTGCTTGCGAGGAGAGAGTTGAGACACAGGGCCATGACGATGGCGACGAGGCATTCGAGCGATACTAGTCCGAGTTGTTTTGGTGTTCATGTCGGTCAGACAGTTTAGAGTACTCTAGTTTTGTTCAGTCGTTGTCATTTTGTATTATCCGAGCAAGGCTCGTGGATGTTGTTGTATTTTTATTTTGGCCATGTAGGCCTTTGAAATTCCATAATGGAATATTATGTTGGATATCATAGTAGGGGCCGTGATTCTCCCTTTTGGTCAGTTTGTTGTATTTTGGTCGTGTTCACCTGGTGGATCTCCTGGTGTGGGGTCCATGGAACTGTAATGACCCAATGGGAATTGGGGGTGTTACAGAAGATGGTATCAGAGAACTGGGTTGTGAGATACCCTGATATGTGAGTTAGGTGGCTCTACCGACGCGGTAGTAGTGCATCTGTCAGGTCATGACAATTTGGACAGTCAGGTTTTATGAGTCGTGATAGTTGGACGATTGTATGAGTCATTCTTTCATTGAGTCGTCGTCAGTGAAGACTAATATCACAAGACCTCAAATATTCGTATGACATGTGTAAGGACTCGATTCTCTTTTATGTTCATACATTCATTATGTCATTGATTATGCATGTTTTGTTAAAATATGTATATGACATTTGTGTTATGATTGATTCATGAGTATTTGTTTTGGAGCGTGTGGGCTCTGTATTGTCTATGATTAGCATGGTTGATGTGATTGTTTATCTGTTGAGTATGTATACTCATGTTTGGCTATTGACTTAGCATTCTGTATTGGCTTTTGAGGCGTATTTGAGCTATGATCATGATTGAACGTTATTCTTTCAGTATGGAAAGAGGAATCCGAGGATGTGACTGAGGGGGTAAAGGCTTCAGAGCGGGCCAGAACCCAGAACCTCATGTCTATGCTCATGCGGATACAGAGATAGATCAGAGTTTGGTTGGTGGTGTTACCTACCTGACCGATTCTCCTTCAGGACGTCATACTCGAGAATTCGATCAGACTGAGAGTGGACACGTCAACCCTTTCTTTCTTATGAGGGTCATGATGACCCAGGTGACTCAGATGATGCAGATAGTGGAGACCATGCAAGCCTCGATGGTTCGTGGTGCACTGCAGCAGGGATTCCAGGTGTCGTTTCATGGACAGGCTGGGGGAGTGAGTCAGATTGTTGGCGATATCTATCGTTATAGGCCGCCTAATTTTGAGGGTTCGTCGGAACCAGCTGATATTGTTCATTGGCTTGAGCAATTTGATAAACTCTTTGGCATGTTTTAGTGTCTGGAGGAGAGTAAGGTGGCAGTCGCAGCTTAATATCTGAGTAAGGGCGCTTATTCTTGGTGGCTTTATGTGAAACCCACCGACCATGATTGTGTTTGGAGCTAGTTCAAGACTCTCATGTTAGAGAGGTATTATCCAGCTCCACTTCGCGAAGCCAAGCTATCAGAAGTTTTGAACCCCGAATCTATCGAGGATGAGGGTGTTATTGTCATTGCTGAGGAGTTTCAGGGACTTCTTCAGTTTGCTTCGTCTGTTATTCGTAGTGAGGCGGATAAGATCAAGTATTTTAGCAAGAGGCTAAACCCGCGGTTGAGGATGCAGTTGCTCAATCATAATTGTAACTCACTTGGTGAATTCATCGAGAAGGCTCTTGGAGCAGAGCTTTTGATCAAGGAGCTTGCTCGGAAGCACCCTTCAGCTTCTTTTGGTGGGAGGACCAGGATGCTGGTTCGTTCAGAGGGACAACAGGCTCCGACGTCCAAGAGGTTGTTTTCTAGTCATCTCCATGCTGGGAAAGCATCTTTTTCTCATACGACGAGCTCGACTGTTGTTTGTTTTAACTGTGATTCAGCGGGGCATGTTAGTACTCGTTGTACGGTGCCGGCTATTGCTTGTTTTCTGTGTGGGAAGCAGGTATACCTTCAGAAATACTGCAAGAGTTCTGGTGTCAGTAAATCTCAAGGGAGCTCACGGGCCTCGAGAAATTTTGTTACTCCATTCCGTACTTTATCCAAGGGCTTCTATCAGGCTTTGGGAGCCAGGGATAACGACAGCCGAGGAGGAGCAGCGAGTTCAGATTTGGGTCTTCCTCGAATCGATGAGATAGATGATCTGGAGGATATTGATGCGGGATACATTTGAGATGTAGCCTTAATTTGTATTCTTCCTTTTATTATTTTTCAGATTAATGTTGAACTTAATCTGTATTGTAGTATTGTGGTTGTGAACCATTTATTGTTGATCTATCTTATAACGATAGTATTTGAGAATCTTGAGATTTGAGGTCTTGATGCATTTTTCTTTTCCTTTTTGGTGTTGTACCCGAGATTTTCTGATAATCCGGGTAATTGTTCATTGTGATTTGCGACATCAATTCGTGAGGACTTGGGCGTGCGATTGATATGGTCCCGAGGACTATGTTTGTGCATTGTTGTTTTCTTTTGTGGCGTGAGTCAGTGATTTCATGGGCGTCCGATGCTGATGAGAACGGGGAAGTGTACACCGATGGTTGTAGGCATGTACAATGAGCGGCTCCCTCGGGATCTGTATGCCGGTGTTACAAGTCATGCGGGTGGTACAGCTGTCGGGCCGATCTCTAGCGGGAGAGACATGATTCGACTGATCTCACACTTGGCTGAGTGTTTTATCACTTGATTTTTTTTGACTTGTTCAGGCAGAGGAGACGCGGGGACCCGTGGGGTTGGCCCAGTTGCTCAGGCGAAGTGGTTCGCATTGAAAAGTATTCCTGGAGATGTTGGTTTCATATCCCGATGGATGGTTCTTATACCATGTTGTGTACCCTTAGTTTCGGGAACGAACTCTTTTTAAGGGGGGAGTATGTAGTATCCGGGGGTAATTTTTTTGTGTTATTGTTGTAATGCCCATGATTTTCTCTTTCAGTAATTTTTCATTTTTGGCATTTTTCTGGTTTCCAGAACTCTCTTCTGAGTGTTTTGACATTTTGATAATGTTTTGTTCTGCTGGTTTGGTCATCCGAGTTTGTTATGGGGCTGTTTTACCCGAATCCGTGTTTTGAGCGACCTTTTCCGCTATTTGGTTCATTTCGTGTGATGGTGGTTCGAACTACGGTTTCGTGTTTACTATAAGACCTTTGAGCTTTGTTATGCGTGTTGTGAGCTTCGGTTTGGTTGGTTGATGTCATATTGTGATTTGCGGACGTTTTGGGCCATTTCGTAATTTCCCAAAGTTTGGGGGTAATTACTTATGTTGTCGTATTCCGAACCTTCGGGTAGTCGGAATCGTATTTTCCTTTAACGCTTGAGTTCGTCGTTGTGCACTCTTCATATGCATGTCCTCATCTTGTGTTGTTGTTGTCGTTTCGCAGTTTCGTCATGCTCGTAGTCGACGAGCTGAACTTAGCAGTTCTGGAACTGCTAAGTGACTTACGTACGCTATGTTATAAGCATAATGTACGTTATCATCACGTGCCTTACCTACGTTAAGCCCTTCTCATTACGTATGTAAGGGTCTTCCCAGTTCAGACAGTGAGTTCTGGCCGTCGATAGCGCATGCTAGGTGTTGGTCCTAACGTGCGTTAACTGTGCGCATTACGTACGTTAAGTCCTTGCCATAACGTACGTAATGGTCTTTGTTATTTCGGACAGGAGGTTCTGGCCATCGATTACGTACGTAATATTTCGTGCCTTACGTACGTAATACCGATAACGTACGTTATCCTTCGTGTATAATGTACGTAATGCTGGCGCGGGATTATATACCCAGGGGTTGACCGTGTTCATCATTTTTTCATCCTTCCTTCCTTCCTCCGCGGCTGTGGCGACTTGTGGCGATCGGAGGGCGATTTTGGAGTCTTGTAACTCCAAGTTTACATCTTCCTTGAGTTCTAGGTGTTGATTAACATCATCAATCCATGTTCTTCGTCTTCGATTCTAGGTAATCATCTTGTAAACCCTTCCTTTATATTGCGTGAATCTTCAAGATTTGGGTTGTTATTCATGAATCATGTTGTTGTATATCATCAATCGGTTGTATTGATTCTCTCCCTATGATTTGATTCGTGTCTCTTGTAGTATCCGGGTTTGAGTGATGTTCTTGATGTTCTTGGGGAAGTATTGAACCCCAAGTGTTCGATCTTTTGTTTCTACGAATTCTTGTTGGGAATTTCACATATTTTCCATATTCCTTGCGATCGACTTCGTAGTAATTATGTTGTGCTTGTGTTTTCACCCTAGTTGAAGGATTCGAGGGTTTCCGGTCGAGCTTTCTCGTTGCTTCACGTGCTTTGGACTTGATGCGAGTATCTCGTCTATATTCTTTATACTTGAGAATATGATGTGTCGTGAATTTAATATGGACTTGTTAGTGACTGTATATTTAACAGTAGCTTGATTTTAAATGAAGATGTGATTTTATAAAAGTAATTACAAACGTAAACTTAAGTTTCATGAAGAATAATACCAACCATTTCATGTTTTCTTTGTGCTTAAAACGGATACTAGAAATGAGTAGTTACCTGAGGAATTGTGGAATCGCGTAATACTTGTGTTATTCGCTCGTTAGCCTTTTTACTGAATGATGGTGTGCTGTGAATGTTGTGTCTTTTTCGAAGTTATGATGCGTAACTTATGTCTTACGTGTTTCCGGATTGTGGTGAATATTGTACCTTTTTTTGTTGTGTATCTTATTGAATTGAGATATTATCCGGGTAGGGTCCCGTCGAGGCCTCCGGCGGTGCGTTACTTGCCAGTATGGCCAGACGTTACGTTGTGATCATAAGGTTATCAATTCGGGTAGGTCTGGAGAGGGATCCGAGAATGGTCACTTGTGAGTGCAATGTCATGATAACTTATGGGCGTGTTTGAATGATGTTATCCGGGTAGGGTTCCGTCGAGGCCTCCGGAGGCGCGTTACTTGTGAGTACGGCCAGACATTACGAGTTGACCATAAATTTATCTAATCGGGTAGTTCTGGAGAGGGCTCTGAGAATCGTTACTTATGAGAACGATGTCAAGATAACTTATAGGTGTGTTTGAGTTGTTTTCGATGAGCTAATCCGGGTGGGACCTTCGGGGACACGGGGACGATTTGACTGTTGATTTGATATCTCTGAAATATGAATGTTTGAATCTTGGATCCCCGTTATATTGGTAGATATGGTTTTGATCTTTGAGGTTTGGGTTGATAATAAAATAATTTATATGATTCTGAAAGAAAACCTTTTTGGAAAGGAAAAATATTCATATTTCATGATTTTACACTGAGATCCCCGAAGTCTTTAAATAATCACTTAAAGTGATTTCTGGAGTAATTCATATGATCCTTTTTAAAGCAAATAATTTTGAAAAGACTAGACTTGTGGATCGTGTTACTACCTTGTCAAAAGGTTATTTTCATAACGGTTGTATTCTTGATGTATAATTATATAGCTTGATTTTTTTGCTAGCTATTTCCATCGCTAACCCCTCGTTGGGGGATTATGTTATGTTTTTCAGGTAATCCGATTTGAGAGAGAGCAACCACAGGATCGGCATGGAGGATGATGTAAAGCAGCGATACTAGTCACAGTTGTAGTCGGTTGTCCGTCAGTGATCTATCGGTCCGAGTATTTATTTCTAGTTCTTTGTCATCCTTAAGAGGATGGACATGTTGCGTAAATTGTGATCGAGTTGTATTTTGGTTTATCAGTTGTACTGCTTGTTGTGTCGAGATTTATTCACCTCGACGGGCGATCGACTACAAGTCCGAGCGACCGAGTCCACAACCAATCAAGCTATGGCGAACTCACCTAAACGAAGATAATAGTCCGCCTCCGAGTATATGGCGATCGACTCTCAAGGCAATCGCCTTTAGCACCTAGCGATCGACTCCGGTGCCTGACCTAGGACGACCGTCCTGTACCATGAACAGAGACCTTCGTCTGTCAAAGTCTACGAAGACTGGATCTCAAAGTAGCGCCCATGTGCAGATCCGCGACAGGCGCCGCATTTCATGGATCGTTGACCACAGCTTGTCACCACCTTATGACCTACCGACAAACCCTCCGAAAGGTACAAGGTGGGGCCGCCCGTGACAGCGACTCAGACGCGTGCAGACTTCCCATTGGACCGCACAGCTGGCTGCCCGCATCTCCTGCGAACTTTAAGGAGACCAGCACATGTGCTAAAGACGATCGCCCGCTTATTATAATACAGCAAAGGCGATCGCCCAGCGTCTCCCAATCCTATAAATAGATAACCTCCAACAACTGGAGAAAGGTTGGAAAATAATTCCGAAAAACTTACACAAAGGTTCTCCCCTCTCAGTTGGCAACTATGTTGGCAAATACATACAAACATACATACTTCCATGATATTGGCTCCCTCTCCCGAATCAACCTTAGGATTTCTCTCTCAGCACCTCTCATCCAGAAGACGGTCGGCAGAGGCAAGAAGTCTCCACAGCACCGATTTGAAGAGACTTGGGAGTCCAGGAGCCCAAACATACAACTAATACACACTGTGAGAGACCGTCGATTTCTCACAGTCGTCACAGCACCCCATCATTGTTACAAGAACTCACAGGGCATCATATCTGGTTCTTCCGGCAATATTCACGCTCACTAGCTAAGATAACTAGGGTCTTTACATTCATTGTAATTGTACTCTAACATTAATATTTGTACTCCAAAGTATTTGTATTAATAATATCTCGCGAGAGCATTCAAGCCTGGGACTAATAACCCCAGCAAATCTTGTGTTATTTACTTTTCCCACGGAAGTGTTCTCGCATTTGTTTGCTATCCATCCATTCCAGCAATATCTATCTCTGGATAATATTTTGGGTAGAAACAATTGGCGCTAGAGGAAGGGGGTCTTAACCTTCAATTTTTCCTACCGTTCCGGAGAACACTCACTGTTCTCGGGGCATATACTTGAAGTGACACTCACTGCGCTTCAAAGAAAGCCTTCAGAATCATGACGTCTGCCACTACATTGAAGAGAGCCACTCTCCAAACCGCCAGACATCATATCCCGGCTAGATCCGAGCCCCAGCCAATGGCAGAAGGTAGCCGCGGCGACACGAGCCTCTCGATCCCGCACCTGAGGGGCGGCCCCAGCCTTTCGCTCGACCAGTTCCAAATCGTGGAACAGATCAAGGAGGCTATGGCCATCCTAAAGGAGCGACGGAGAGCATGTGCGACGCCTGCTATAACTCCCTCGGCCATCTGCTGCATGGGCAAACGGAAGTTCAAGGGGTTACTGGTTGAACGATCGTGAGAAAGCTCCGATTCGTGAGAAAAGGCTCTCGCATGGCCGGACGGTTCCTTATTCAGTCGCTTGGGAAGCGACCCATCATGGCGACCGGGGTATTCTGGCCCCAACCACGAAACGATGGAATCCGAGTCCGTCACCAGAAGTTCAGCGTACCCAACTCCCAGCCGAATACAAGTCAACCGTTTGGCTCCCACTCCGAACACCAGGGGGTCAGTACTTGATCGCCTCCGCTCCCGATCCGAGCGCCTAGCCGCGAGCAGCCAGGCCACGGCGATGGCCGCTATGCAACTCCAGCTCGAAGAGATTAAAGCGCTCCTGGATACTGGGGCAAGCACCAGTAGAAAGATCATCAGACCGACCTAGCCACTCGTGGTCCATATCGAGCTTGCCCCCGTGCAACCAAGGATCGCTCCTCCCAAAACACCTCTATATGAAGGGAGATCGGACCCCGAGACCCACATAAGCAAGTTCTGGATGTACATGACCGGGTGTGGGGCATCAGATGCGACCAAGTGCCGAATCTTCCCGTTAACCTTGGGCGAGCTAGCCTATAGGTGGTACGTCTCGCTACCACCACGATCGATCATCTCCTTTGAGAAACTGGCGAGTGACTTCACGTCATACTTCGCCGTCAAGGTCACCAGACCAGAAGGCCCCCACCGCATGATGAAAATCAGGCAGGGGGAAGACGAATCCGATGCAGATTACATCGACCGGGTGGATGAAATCGTCCTCACCGGTGATCCCATCAGTGACGAGCTCGCCCTCTACTCGGCCCTGGGGGGATTCTATGGTCATTCACCCATGTTTAGACATCTCACCAAGGATATCCCCCCAACCTACGCGATCTTCCACGCTAAGGCTGCCGACTTTCTGGCCAGGCAAAGGCTACTCACCCTCCAACTAGGCGAGAGAACGCCACCTCCTGTCCAAGAGTCGGCGATCGCCAAAACCAAAAATACGGTCGCCAAGCCACCAGGCGATCTCAAGGCCTTCGAGGATGTGGAAACCCATCTCCTCCACAAGTTCAACCGAACTCCGGCCCACATTTTTTACGCCATCAAGGGGTGCGAACCGCTAAACAAGCCAAAGTTGATAAGGGACCATGGTCATCTGGACCACAATCAATATTGTGCCTACCACAAGAGTCCCAGACACAGCACCAACCAATGCCGCGACCTCCTTAGAAAACTCTGGAGATTATTCGAGGAGGGAAAATTGGACAGCTTATTGGCTTAGCCGGAGCCCCACCAATTTCCCAACACGGTCGCCCGAGTCGAACGCGAACAGGCCGGAAAGCTCATACGAGCCGACCCCTCGATCAACCTCGGCGACCGTATATACATGCTTCAATCAAGAGAAGGGAACTTCGGAAGTCTCTCGCCGATTCCCGCCTCGTCATCAAACACCTCGAAAAAGAGGATGACTCGCTTGCCCTCTAAAGTTCGTCATCAGCATGATGGACCTAGGCAGCAATCGCCTCCCCTAGCACAACGTATACCGTTGAGGATCGTCATCTGACATGATGGTCCGAGGTATAAAAGTGCCACCATGGTTGCGAAAATCGATGAAACCGACGATCCGTCCATGCAAGGTTCCTTTAGGCTCCGATCACTCGCCCTTCGTTTAAATACGAGGCAAGCGTAGCCGGAGGATTCTCCAAAAACAAATCAGCGGATTACTCGCTCGCCCTCTAAAGTTCGTCATCTACATGAAGAACCTAGGCAGGCGATCTCCTCCCCTTACACAACGTATACCGTCGAGGATCGTCATCCAACTTGATGGTCTGAGGTAGAAGAGTGTCGCCATGGTCGTGGAGGACGATGGAACTGTTCTCTATGCCCATGCAAGGTCCCTTTGGGCCACGATCGCCCGCCCTTCATTTAAATGCGAGGCCGGCGTAGTCTGAGGGCCCTCCAAAACAGATCTGTGGACACGTTTACCCGCCCTCGAAGGTCCATCACTTAACATGGTGGATCCTTCACGGACAATGCAATGCATCCCTCCCCCGTATCAACGTATACCGTCGCCATCTTACTGGCGGCCCGAGGTAGAAAAGAGCTAACAAGCCACGGACGTGGATTTGATTAATCTGACGACGCCCCATGAAAGGAATCCTCTAGACCAAGACCGCACGCCCTTCGTTTAAATACGAGGCGAGGCGCAGCCTACGGAGGACCCTAACAATTAAGTGAGTCGCGAGAACTTAGCCATCAGACGGAATGTCGCTCGCGTACAAGACACGGTCGTGGAGATCGGTCCATCGAACTCCGCGATCGTGCATGGTTCCTCAAGACTGAGATGGACGGCCTTCCTCGAGGATTCGACAAAATTGAAGACCGCTCACTCAACGATTTATTTTCATCCCCTTACTTTCAATAAGTGAACAAAAACAAGGGGAAAGTGCGGAGCTATATATACGACGATCGTCCCTATTCAATCACATACGGAGATCGGCATTTTTCAGATGTATGTGCAGCGATCGAATTTGTTGTAAAAGTTATCTATATGAGTTTATCAATTCACTTAGAGCTATACACGCAACAATCTCTCCTCACACATTTGTACAAAGTCATACAAAGACTCAGAAAAGCAATCATTCAAGTAATAAATCGAAGAAACAAACATTCATTTCATTACTTGAAATATCAGAGTACATACACGGTCGCCCAAAGGCCTAAGTATTACAAAGGAAAGCTACAAAATTATAAGGCAAAAGCTAAAACAATTAAGAACGAAGAGCCTCAGGCCCCCGCCTGGCCTTCGCCTTCAACCTCCGGATCGGCCCGCGACCCTTTGCCAGCTTCCGGAGCGGCCTCCCCGTCCTCCGGAGCATCGGGATGAGCAAGGTTCGCCGGAGTCGGATACCAGCTCAAGTCCACGCTGATTTCCGGGAGATCCAAGATCGGCACAGAGAAGGCAGGATGAAGAGGGTGCTCCAACACATATGCCCTGAAGTTTTCAGCAAGAGGGCCGACCTCCAGCCCTCCCTTCTTAGCAGCTCGGAGTGAGTCAGCGAACGCCATATAATAGGCAAACTCACTGACAAACTCCACATTGAGAAAGGGATCGGCTTCGGTCGCCTCCTGCTCCCCTTTCAACTCGGCAACCACCTGTTGCGCACCCTGGAGCTCGGCCTCCCTTGCAGCCGTCTCTCCCCTCGACGCCGCCAGCTCGCTATTCAGACGAGCGACAGTAACCTTCAGTTGATTGGCTTCATTCTCAGTGGCCGCGTGCAACCGTCGGGCATCTGTCATCTAGTCCCGAAATCAGTCGACCCCCATCCGAGCTCGCTCATAATTCTCCCTCATCATCTCAAGGTCATGACTCGCCCGCTTAGCTGCTTATAGGGAGTCCTTCTCCATAGCCACGATCTTGTCGGCAAACTCGGCATTCTCTTTCCGAGCCGCCTCGAGATCCGCCTGCAGGCGAGTAGTAGAAGGGCACCCCTCGAATTCCTGCACAGCCTGGGCAGCCATCGTCGCCGCCTGGAGAGAGAGAGAGCGAAAGCAGCTTGCATTGTATTCCCGGATCGCTGGCGTGCGATCGCATCTAAGTCCGTCGTCCAGGCCTTCGGCAAAGCAGAAACGGCCCGATTGACATACAGTGGGACATCGCAGGCCACACGAGGAGATCAACTCGCGAGGAAATCCATCACCATCTGCGGGAAAGCTGGGTTAGTGCTACGAATCCTGCATCAAACAACAAAAAGTCAGCACATCTCCCACGCAAGCGACGAAATTCAACAAACTAGCAAAGTATACCTCTCGGCTCTCTCGGGGTCGCGACCAAAGTATGGTTTCCCGCAAGGGGTCCTAGCCTCGGCGATCGCCATCTCTCTCAAGAAAGCCACAGAGGGCGTAGGCTCATTTTCCAGAGGGACCGCGGTGATCGGAGGCGCGGCGATTGGCACCTCACCGACGGGGGCAGAAACTGGAGATTCCTCCGACCTTTGCCGCTTGCGGTTCGATCGGAGCCCCTCTTCCTGAGTTTTCTCCTCTGCTATGATTGGCTCCACGTTAGGCTCCACCTCCGGAATGAGAGGTAGCGCCACCGGAGGAACTCGAGATGACTTCTTCTGGCGAAGACGCCTCAGAACTCCAGGGTTCGACATGAATATCTCCGCCGGAGGCTCCAAGAAACGAGGAAAGCGGACTTCTAGAATAAAATCAAACGACAGTTAGACATATTCCTCCAACAAGATGATCGCCCAGCAAAAGGAGATCATAAAAAGCCATACCTGGGACCGAGAGATGCCTCGGAAAATGGAACAGCCGAGCAGACAACCTATGGCTCTCCTTGTTGATCCGGCGAGCGTCTAAGTCATCGTCCGGCAGACTTCGTATCCACTCCCAGACGACCAGAAAATCAAAAGGTAGCTCGTCGATCGCCGGAATATGGAAACCTGCAAAAGAAAGACCAAATTAGATCAGTTCAGAACATATCCGAACAAAGGGAGAGTCAAAACCCTTACTCAGACTTCTGTCCCGAAAGCCTGTGGGAATATTCAGCTCACCCATGGGGTTGTCGCTCGCAGAGGCCTTCCAGGCACAGCCGACCCAGAACCACTTCGTCGGGTCGCCCCGCACCTTGTTCGGAACTCCGAAGATCACCCGACCGGATCGACCTTGAATATGATAACCTCCGACCGACCTTTTTTGAGCCGTCAGCTTGAACAGGTGGTTCATCTCCAACAGCGAAGAAAGACGGTACAATCGGTGACCGCCGAACAAGGTGAGTGCACAAATGATCTGGAGCCAGGCATTCGGCGTCAACTGGAGCGGCGCCACGTTCCAAGCCGCCAGCAAATGGGAGACAGAAAAAGACAAAGGGAACCGCAGCCCGGCCTCCATAATTGCTTCGTTCACGGCGACCATGCCCTCCGGAGGCTGATCAACCCGTTCATTCTCGGCTGGCGCAAATAGATCCACATCTGAAGGGATATGATACCTCGTCCTCCAGACGGCCAGGTCCTTCCTGGTTGCCGAGCTCCTTATCTGGCCGAGAGACCATGTAGATCGCTGCGCAGCCCGAAAAAGCGACCGCTTAGGAGGCTGATAAGGATGAGCGATCGAGTACTCCCGGTAATCGAATGTAGGAGACGGACCGGCCAACCTCTCCATAATCGCAGCAAAGGCCACGTAGGCCTGTCCAAAGGCACTATGCTGCTCCCAGTAGACCCTCACCGCCGAATCTCTCTCCATCTGCGAGCGTTTGTGCTCAACCGCCGCCTCCCTGGCAACGTCGGCTTCGTTGAATAGCGCCTTGACTTCCGCGGTGTCAATACCGGCGTGGATAGCCTCAGCGGCCGTCTCCAAATGGAAGTCGGCGGAGGATCCTCCCCAGGCAGTCGAAGTCCCGGCGGCAGAGGAGGTGCCCATTTCGTATGATGAAGATGTTCCAGACATTTTCGGAAAGAGGAGGAGAAAAGGAATATTTTCTTACCAAGGGATGAATCAATCAACGATCGGCAGTCGAATCTTCAGAGTCTTTGCAATATTCTTCTTTCTCCGATAAAAGCGCGTAAGGGCCTTAACCCTGCAACCCAACACCTTTTTATAGGAGATGGCAGGGACTTCTATGCAATTAAGGATAATCTCAGGGGTCGGAGTGCAACCGTCGCAATTAATGCTCCATTGAAACCCGCGTACGCATCTTTTCAAGGACGTGCCAGACTAGGAGTCGTAAATAATCGTCGGTCTCCCCCAACAGGAACCCGACACGTGCCCCGGAGACTTTTCCAAAACCGCTGTCATCGCCCGCTCATTTCAGCGACTGACCAGGTCGTCGAAATTCAAAACCAAACAGCTCAAAGACGATCGCCAGTTCCGTAAAATGCAGAGTCACTCGTCAAAGTTAAGTGATCGCCAAAAGAACCACCTCACCCCACGTTTCCAACATCGGAGCGAGCTGGGGGGCAATTGTTGTGTCGAGATTTATTCACCTCGACGGGTGATCGACTACAAGGCCGAGCGACCGAGACCACAACCAATCAAGCTATGGCAAACTCGCCTAAACGAAGATGATAGTCCGCCTCCAAGTATCTAGCGATTGACTCTCAAGGTGATCGCCTTTAGTACCTAGCGATCGACTCTGATGCCTGACCTAGGATGACCGCTCTGTACCACGAACAGAGACCTTCGTCCATCAAAGTCTACGAAGACTGGATCTCAAAGCAGCGCCCATGTGCAGATCCGCGACAGGTGCCGCATTTCATGGATCGTTGACCATAGCCTGTCACCACCTTATCACCTACCGACAAACCCGCCGAAAGGTACAAGGTGGGACCGCCCGTGACAGCGACTCAAATGCGTGCAGACTTCCCATTGGACCGCACAACTGGCTGCCAGCATCTCCTGCGGACTTTAAGGCGACCAGCCCATGTGTTAAAGACGATCGCCCGCTTATTATAGTACAGCAAAGGCGATCGCCCAGCGTCTCCCAGTCCTATAAATAGAGAACCTCCAACAACTGGAGAAAGGTTGGAAAATCATTCCGAAAAACTTCCACAATGGTTCTCCCCTCTCAGTTGGCAACTACATTGGAAAATACATACAAACATACATACTTCCATGCTCTCGGCTCCCTCTCCCGAATCAACCTCAAGATTTCTCTCTCAGCACCTCTCATCCAGAAGACGATCGACAGAGGCAAGAAGTCTCCACAACACCGATTTGAAGAGACTCGCGAGTCGAAGAGCCCAAACACACAGCTAATACACACTGTGAGAGACTGTCGATTTCTCACAGTCATCACAGCACCCCATCATTGTTACAAGAACTCACAGAGCATCATATTTAGTTCTTCCAGCAATCTTCACGCTCACTAGCTAAGATAACTAGGGTATTTACACTCATTGTAATTGTACTCTAACATTAATATTTGTACTCCAAAGTATTCGTATTAATAATATATCCCGAGAGCATTCAAGCCCGGGACTAACAAACCTGGCAAATCTTGTGTTATTTACTTTTCCCACGGAAGTGTTCTCGCATTTGTTTGCTATCCATCCATTCTAGCAATATCTATCTCCGGATAATATTTTGGGTAGCAAAACTGCTATGTTGTATTTTCAGAGACCTAATCGGTTTACTATTTTATGTTTCGATCAAATTGACCACGTGTGGGTTTGTTTTGTGGTTTCTTGCCTGGTAGATCCTTGCGGAAAGGATATTCGGCGTGTAATCTCCTTAAACGGATTGGGGGTGTTACATAAATGGTATCGGAGCTTAGGTTTGTGAAAACCTAGGCAGTTGGGTCTACTTGGGTCTTTTCGAGTCGTGTCTTATCGGAGTCGTGTCTTGTCAGAGTTGTGTCTTATCGTGTCACCTGGGTGAGCAATTGTGAACAAGCATGATCATTGTGGTCCGTTGTGATCAATTGTGATTCGTTGTGATTAGTATCGTGGTGTAGCCATCATCTCTGTTCGGCCTGTGGATGTAGGTCTCTTCTTTTATGCGAGGTATTGGTATTTCATGATTTTCTGTATGTGCGATGATTGTGGTTCGTAATTTTTTTTGTGTAGTGCTGTAAAGTGAAATCCGTGTTTGATACTTGTGGTATATCGTGTGTATAATGAGCTTAATGTATTGATGGTTTGACACCGATTGGTGCAATACGATGTGAAAACTGTGAATCTTGACGTGTTCCAGAGAATGTATCGACGGTAGAGTTCGTGAGGAACTCAGGTGGGTATTTTTGACGTATGAGTGAACTGGGTGTTCGCGAATTATGTTTGATTGAATTTGTGATCTCGTTGCCGAGTGGGCATGTGGTTTCAAGTTCGATTATTTTTGGATAGATGTAATTATGTCCGCTGCGTGTAGGTTTGAAAACGGTTTTCTTAATTGCAATTATGAGCCTGAGTATGTTTGTAAAGAACCGATTTTTGAAAATATTTCGATGGTGCGTGTAGGTTTGAAAACGGTTAAACTTTGACGAGTTAGTCTTGTATTTTAGAATGACACCTTCATACGGTGTCTGAAGTAGGCGTTTCAAAGTATTCTGGATATTGTAAAATATTACCGTCATTTTGATTATGATCGAAAGGATTTTGGAATTTTTTTGCTAAGATTCGAAAGTTTCGCTTCGAAACGGAACGAGATGTTGACGATTTCAAATTTCTTTTTTTCTAGACTGAGTTCTTTCCGATTTCCGAGGAATGACAAGTCTTCTAAAATATTTCACACTTTTTCAAAATTTTCAAAATAAGAAATCCTTGATCCGTTTCACGAAGAAGCGATAAATACAAGCATTTTTGCTGTTTGAGAAGGAAATTACATTTTTTTAATATGTATGTTCGACAATTATGTTTGAAAGAAACATGTGCTGACTAATATCATTACCCGTGTTGATGATGCTCGAGTTGTGGTCATTAAACTTTTTTTACGTGACTCTTGTTAAAAATTTCGAACTTTGATAAATTTCGGAAAATTTAGTGTTTTAAGTCAGAGATTTTGACTCGAGATTTTCAAAAGTTCAACTGAATTGGGATTTTCTTGATTATTGGAAAATCGATGAGTTTTTTGTCAACTTTAGTGTTGGAGTTTATGACTCTTTTATGAGAGTTTGGTTTTGTTTCAAAACGATGGTAACAGTTGAGAATGGTTCGAAACTTGAATGATATTGTCGTATATGCGGTGATAGCTGCGCTTAATGCCTTGGGCATGTGTTGAACGTTTCGAGTGGTTTACCCATGTGCTTGGTTCTAATGTGTGATGACTTGATAAATGTTGTTGTCGTAAATTTCATTTCCAAATCTATGAGAACTATCAGATATGAGTTTATTGTGTGAACACTCTACGGTAACTCTTGTTAGCAAGAATATTTCTGTGCTTCGCAGTGTGTATTGTATGGACCTTCTTTTGTGATTGATGTTATGTGTTGTTATGTCTCATTTTAATGAATGGTTGTTCAGTTTAGTATGTCGAGGGCCAGAGGTCGGGGCCGTGGCAATCAGTCGCGCGATCGGGATTATGCTGCCGGTTATGGCTTTGGTATTGGTGTTGCTACTATACTTCAGCAGGTGGCAGACCAGATGACAAATTTGACCCAGGCGGTTCAGCATAACACTACCGTGACTGAGAACGTCGGGTCGACTCAATGGCTTAGAGAAGTGGTATGTATGCGTCCTCCCTGTTTTGAGGGCGTAGGTGATACTTTGGGCTGGGACGGTTGGCTTTTCCAATTGGAATAGATTTTCAAGGCGGTTGGTTGTCCAGAGGAATGGAGGATTCCTATCACTCAGTTCCTTCTTGATAGTGACGCTTCTAATTGGTGGGATCATGTTGAGCCTCAGAATCATGCTGTTACTTGGGATGAGTTCAAGAAGTTGATGGAAGTATAGTTCTGTCTGGAGCCGATCCGAGAGCAGAGGATCCGAGATTTTTATCTAGCCGAGCTGCAGGATGTACCCGTGTCACAGGCTATTATCGATTATAGTCAACAGCTAGCTTACGTGAAGGGGCAGGTGAGGACCGAGGAAGACAAAATCCGTTATATCAATATGCGGATGAAACCAGAGATTCAACATTACATGTCGGGTTTCACTTGTGCTACTTTGAGAGAGTATCAGAATCGAGCCATAGCGTACGAGATGGCATCATTATCTATCGGGACTTTGCATGAGCCGAAGAGGAAGAGGACATATGGAGATTTTTCGGATAGTATGGGAGTCGGAAATTCTTCTCGTCGAGTTTCGCATAGTCCTTCGGTGAAACCTTCATTTTCTTCGTTCGGTGGAACCAAGAGTTCCCAGCCGTCTTCTTTGACTCCTAGTTAGATCAGGAGGTGTTTCAATTGCAACGTTGTGGGTCATGTGCAAGCTAATTGTCCTTTGCAACCAATTACTTGTTATAATTGTGGACTTGAGGGCCACAGAGTTTAGTATTGTGAAATATTCCATGAAGTTTCCCAGAATCGTGCTTCGGCATCAGTATTGGAATCGATTCGTCGAGACCGCTGAGATTTTGTTGTCCATGTTTTGTTGTTTGTGACTTCACCCTTTCATTTTTTTAAGTTTCGGGACGAAACTTCTTTTTAGAGGGATAGAATGTAATACCCATGATTTTCTCTTTCAGTAATTTTTCGTTTTTGGCTTTTTTCTAGTTTCCAGAACTCGCTTGCGAGCGTTTTGACATTTTGATAATGTTTTGTTCTGCGTGTTTGGTCATCCGAGTTTGTTACGGGACTGTTTTACCCGAATCCATGTTTTGAGCGACTTTTTCCGCTATTTGGTTCATTTCGTGTGATGGTGGTTCGAAACTACAGTTTCGTGTTTCCTATAAGGCCGTTGATTTGCGGACGTTTTGGGCCGTTTCGTAGTTTCCCAATGTTAGGGGGTAATTACTTCTATTGTCGTATTCCGAACCTTCGGGTAGTCGGAATCGTATTTTCTTTTAATGCTTGAGTTCGTCGTTGTGCACTCTTCGTATGCATGTCCTCGTCTTGTGTTGTTGTCGTTTCGCGGTTTCATCGCGCTCGTACTCGATGAGCTGAACTTAGCAATTCTGTAACTGCTAAGTGACTTACGTACGCTATGTTATAAGCATAATGTACATTATCTTCATGTGCCTTACATACGTTAAGCCCTTCTCGTTACGTACGTAAGGGTCTTCCTAGTTCAGACAATGAGTTATGGCCATCGATAGCGCACGCTAGGTGTTGGTCCTAACGTGCGTTAACTGTTCGCATTACGTACGTTAAGTCCTTGCTATAACGTAAGTAATGGTCTTCGTTATTTCAGACAGGAGGTTCTGGCCATCGATTACGTACGTAATATTTCGTGCCTTACGTACGTAATATCGATAACATATGTTATCCTTCGTGTATAACGTGCATAATGCTGGCGCGGGTTTATATACCCAGGGGTTGACCGTGTTCGTCATTTTTTCATCCTTTCTTCCTTCCTCCGCAGCTGTGGCGACTTGTGGCGATCGAAGGGTGATTCTGGAGTCTTCTAACTCCAAGTTTACATGTTCCTTGAGTTCTTGGTGTTGATTAACATCATCAATCCGTGTTCTTCGTCTTCGATTCGAGGTAATCATCTTGTAAACCCTTCCTTTATATTCCGTGAATCTTCAAGATTCGGGTTGTTCTTCATGAATCGTGTTGTTGTATATTATAAATCGGTTGTATTGATTCTCTCCCTATGATTTGATTCGTGTCTCTTGTAGTATCCGGGTTCGAGTGATGTTCTTGTTGTTCTTGGAAGTATTGAACCCCACGTGTTCGATCTTTTGTTTCTACGAATTCTTGTTGGGAATTTCACATATTTTCCATCCTTCTTGCGATCGACTTCGTAGTAATTATGTTGTTCTTGTGTTTTCACCCTAGTTAGAGGATTCAAGGGTTTTCGGTCGAGCTTTCCCATTGCTTCGCGTGATTTGGACTTGAGGCGAGTATCTCGTCTATATTCTTTATACTTTGAGAATGTGATGTGTCGTAAATTTAACGTGGACTTGTTAGTGACGGTATATTTAACCGTAGCTTACTTTTAAATGAAGATGTGATTTTATAAAAGTAATTACGAACGTAAACTTGAGTTTCATGAAGAATGATAACAACCATTTCATGTTTTCTTTGTGCTTAAAACGGATACTAGAAATGAGTAGTTACCTGAGGAATTGTGGAATCGCGTAATACTTGTATTATTCGCTTGTTAGCCTTTTTCGTGAATGATTGTGTGCTGTGAATGTTGTGCCTTTGTCGAAGTTATGATGCGTTAACTTATGTGTTACGTGTTTTCGGATTCTGGTGAATATTGTACCTTTTTTTGTTGTGTATCTTAGTGAATTGAGATGTTATCAGGGTAGGGTCCCGTCGAGGCCTCCGGCGGCGTGTTACTTGCGAGTACTGCCAGACGTGACGTTGTGACCATAAGGTTATCAATTCGGGTAGGTCTGTAGAGGGCTACGAGAATCGTCACTTGTGAGTGCGATGTCATGATAACTTATGGGCGTGTTTGAATGATGTTATCCGGGTAGGGTTCCGTCGAGGCCTCCGGAGGCGCGTTACTTGTGAGTATGGCCAGACATTACGAGTTGACCATAAATTTATCTAATCGGGTAGTTCTGGAGAGGGCTCTGAGAATCGTTACTTGTGAGTACGATGTCAAGATAACTTATAGGTGTGTTTGAGTTGTTTTCGATGAGCTAATCCGGGTGGGACCTTCGGGGCCACGGGGACGATTTGACTGTTGATTTAATATCTCTGAAATATGAATGTTTGAATCTTGGATCCCGGTTATATTGGTAGATATGGTTTTGGTCTTTGAGGTTTGGGTTGATAATAAAATAATTTATATGATTCTGAAAGAAAACCTTTTTGGAAAGGAAAAATATTCATATTTCATGATTTTACACTGAGATCCCCGAAGTCTCGAAATAATCTCTTAAAGTGATTTCTGGAGTAATTCATATGATCCTTTTTAAAGCAAATAATTTTGAAAAGACTAGACTTGTGGATCGTGTTACTACCTTGTCAAAAGGTTATTTTCATAACGGTTGTATTCTTGATGTATAATTATATAGCTTGGTTTTTTTGCTAGCGATTTCCATCGCTAACCCCTCGTTGGGGGATTATGTTATCTTTTTCAGGTAATCCTATTTGAGAGAGAGCAACCACAGGATCGGCATGGAGGATGATGTAAAGCAGCGATACTAGTCACAGTTGTAGTCGGTTTTCCGTCAGTGACCTATCGGTCCGAGTATTTATTTCTAGTTCTTTGTCATCCTTAAGAGGATGGACATGTTGCGTAAATTGTGATCGAGTTGTATTTTGGTTTATCAGTTGTACTGCTTGTTGTGTCGAGATTTATTCACCTCGACGGGCGATCGACTACAAGGCCGAGCGACCGAGTCCACAACCAATCAAGCTATGGCGAACTCACCTAAACGAAGATAATAGTCCGCCTCCGAGTATCTGGCGATCGACTCTCAAGGCGATCGCCTTTAGCACCTAGCGATCGACTCCGGTGCCTGACCTAGGACGACCGTCCTGTACCATGAACAGAGACCTTCGTCCGTCAAAGTATACGAAGACTGGATCTCAAAGCAGCGCCCATGTGCAGATCCGCGACAGGCGCCGCATTTCATGGATCGTTGACCACAGCCTGTCACCACCTTATCACCTACCGACAAACCCGCCGAAAGGTACAAGGTGGGGCCTCCCGTGACAGCGACTCAGACGCGTGCAAACTTCCCATTGGACCGCACAGCTTGCTGCCAGCATCTCCTGCGAACTTTAAGGAGACCAGCCCATGTGCTAAAGACGATCGCCCGCTTATTATAATACAGCAAAGGCGATCGCCCAGCGTCTCCCAATCCTATAAATAGATAACCTCCAACAACTGGAGAAAGGTTGTAAAATCATTCCGAAAAACTTACACAAAGGTTATCCCCTCTCAGTTGGCAACTACGTTGGCAAATACATACAAACATACATACTTCCATGATCTTGGATCCCTCTCCCGAATCAACCTCAGGATTTCTCTCTCAGCAGCTCTCATCCAGAATACGGTCGGCAGAGACAAGAAGACTCCACAGCACCGATTCGAAGAGACTCGCAAGTCCAGGAGCCCAAACATACAGCTAATACACACTGTGAGAGACCGTCGATTTCTCACAGTCATCACAGCACCCCATCATTGTTACAAGAACGCACAGGGCATCATATCTGGTTCTTCCGGAAATATTCACGCTCACTAGCTAAGATAACTAGGGACTTTACACTCATTGTAATTGTATTCTAACATTAATATTTGTACTCCAAAGTATTCGTATTAATAATATCTCGCGAGAGCATTCAATCCTGGGACTAATACCCCCAGCAAATCTTGTGTTATTTACTTTTCCCACGGAAGTGTTCTCGCATTTGTTTGCTATCCATCCATTCCAGCAATATCTATCTCCGGATAATATTTTGGGTAGAAACAATTGGCGCTAGAGGAAGGGGGTCTTAACCTTCAATTTTTCCTACCGTCCCGGAGAACACTCACTGTTCTCGGGGCATATACTTGAAATGACACTCACTGCGCTTCAAATAAAGCCTTCAGAATCATGACGTCCGCCACTACATTGAAGAGAGCCACTCTCCAAACCGCCAGACATCATATCCCGGCCAAATCCGAGCCCCAGCCGATGGCAGAAGGTAGCCGCGGCGACACGAGCCTCTCGATCCCGCACCTGAGGGGCGGCCCCAGCCTTTCGCTCGACCAGTTCCAAACCGTGGAATAGATCAAGGAGGCTATGGCCATCCTAAAGGAGCAACGGAGAGCATGTGCGACGCCTGCTATAACTCCCACGGCCATCCGCTACGTGGGCAAACGGAAGTTCAAGGGGTTACTGGGCGAGCGATCGTCAGAAAGCTCCGATTCGCGAGAAAAGGCTCTCGCACGGCCGGACGGTTCCGTATTCAGTCGCTTGGGAAGCGACCCATCATGGCGACCGGGGTATTCTGGCCCCAACCACGAAACGATGGAATCCGAGTCCGTCACCAGAAGTTCGGCGTACCCAACTCCTAGCCGAATACAAGTCAACCGTTTGGCTCCAACTCCGAACACCAGGGGGTCAGTACTTGATCTCTTCCGCTCCCGATCCGAGCGCCTAGCCGCGAGCAGCCAGGCCACGGCGATGGCCGCTATACAACTCCAGCTCGAAGAGATGAAAGCGCTCCTGGATACTGGGGCAAGCACCAGTAGAAAGATCATCGGACCGACCGAGCCACTCGCGGTCCATATCGAGCTTGCCCCCGTGCAACCAAGGATCGCTCCTCCCAAAACACCTCTATATGAAGGGAGATCGGACCCCGAGACCCACATAAGCAAGTTCTGGATCTACATGACCGGGTGTGGGGCATCAGATGCGACCAAGTGTTGAATCTTCCCGTTAACCTTGGGCGAGCTAGCCCATAGGTGGTACATCTCGCTACCACCACGATCGATCATCTCCTTTGAGAAACTGGCGAGTGACTTCACGTCATACTTCGCCGCCAAGGTCACCAGACCAGAAGGCCCCCCCCGCATGATGAAAATCAAGCAGGGGGAAGACGAATCCGATGCAGATTACATCGACCGGGTGGATGCAATCGTCCTCATCGGCGATCCCATCAGTGACCAGCTCGCCCTCTACTCGGACCTGGGGGGATTCTATGGTCATTCACCCATGTTTAGACATCTCACCAAGGATATCCCCCCAACCTACGCGATCTTCCACGCTAAGGCTGCCGACTTTCTGGCCAGGCAAAGGCTACTCACCCTCCAACTAGGCGAGAGAACGCCACCTCCTGTCCGAGAGTCGGCGATCTCAAAAACCAAAAAGACGGTCGCCAAGACACCAGGCGATCTCAAGGCCTTCGAGGTTGTGGAAACCCATCTCCTCCACAAGTTCAACCGAACTCCAGCCCACATTTTTTACGCCATCAAGGGGCGCGAATCGCTAAACAAGCCAAAGGTGATAAGGGACCATGGTCATCTGGACCATAATCAATATTGTGCCTACCACAAGAGTCCCGGCCACAACACCAACCAATGCCGCGACCTCCTTAGAAAACTCTGGAGATTATTCGAGGAGGGCAAATTGGACAGCTTATTGGCTTAGCCGGATCCCCACCAATCTCCCAACACGGTCGCCCGAGTCGAACGCGAACAGGTCGGAAAGCTCATACGAGCCGAACCCTAGATCAACCTCGGCGACCATATATACATGCTTCAATCAAGAGAAGGGAATTTCGGAAGTCTCTCCCCGATTCTCGCCTCGTCAAATCAAAGGCTACTGCCTGAGCAAACACCTCGAAAAAGAGGATGACTCGCTCGCCCTCTAAAGTTCGTCATCAGCATGATGGACCTAGGCAGCGATCGCCTCCCCTAGCACAACATATACCGTTGAGGATCGTCATCTGACATGATGGTCCGAGGTATAAAAGTGCCACCATGGTTGCGAAAATCGATGAAACCGACGATCCGTCCATGCAAGGTTCCTTTAGGCTCCGATCACTCGCCCTTCGTTTAAATACGAGGCAGGCGTAGCCGGAGGATTCTCCAAAAACAAATCAGCGGATTACTCGCTCGCCCTTTAAAGTTCGTCATCTACATGAAGAACCTAGGCAGGCGATCTCCTCCCCTTACACAACGTATACCGTCGAGGATCGTCATCCAACTTGATGGTCTGAGGTAGAAGAGTGTCGCCATGGTCGTGGAGGACGATGGAACTGTTCTCTATGCCCATGCAAGGTCCCTTTGGGCCACGATCGCCCGCCCTTCATTTAAATGCGAGGCCGGCGTAGTCTGAGGGCCCTCCAAAACAGATCTGTGGACACGTTCGACCGCCCTCGAAGGTCCATCACTTAACATGGTGGATCCTTCATGGACATTGCAATGCGTCCCTCCCCCGTATCAACGTATACCGTCGCCATCTTATTGGCGGCCCGAGGTAGAAAAGAGCTAACAAGCCACGGACGTGGATTTGATTAATCCGACGACGCCCCACGCAAGGAATCCTCCAGACCAAGACCGCACGCCCTTCGTTTAAATACGAGGCGAGGCGCAGCCTGCGGAGGACCCTAACAATTAAGTGAGTCGTGAGAACTTAGCCATCAGACGGAATGTCGCTCGCGTACAATGTTCATAGACCTCATATTTGGCAGTCACAGAACCAGGTCTATACTTGCATATAATTCACTAATATATCATATTATGATGGAGTACATGCACTATAGACCCCCTATTTTCTCTGTTGATGATTATGATCTTTGGAAGATAAGAATGCACGCACACCTATCATCTATCCACAACGACATGTGGAGCATTAATGAAGAAGGTCCTATCATCTACATGAAGGACAACACTACTGAAGAAATCACAACTGGGAAAGCAAAGCAAATTCGCTAATCTTGACAACCGGTCCAGAGATGTTCTATATCAGACTCTTGATAAAGCCACCATGGTGAAGAAAAAAAACTCCAAAAACTTCAAAGAAATTTGTGACACATTGGCAGTAATGTGTAAAGGAATAAAATTGATCAAGGAAAATAAGTTTTCAATTGGTACACAAAATTTTGATAACTTCAAAATGAAATATGAAGAAACCATAGACACTGTGGACACCAGATTTGCAGAAATCATGAATGAAATCAACTCTCTTGTAAAAACATATGGCAACCAAGACATGTCACTAAAGGTTCTAAGGTCTTTTACCCCAGAGTGGAGCATGAATGTCATAGGTATGAGGGAATCAAAGGATCTTACCAAAATAAAGATCCAAGAGTTATTCTCAATCCTCAAGGCATTTGTGTTCGAACTCCCTTGCTCAGCATCCAGCGAGCCAGCTAAGAATGGAATTGCCTTTTAAGCCAAGTCCCATGCAAGGAACCTAGCTGATGTTATTCCTTCTAATCCTCTGACCTTGGAAACTTCAGAAATAATTACTCCAAATATAAGAAGAACTACAAAGAGAATCCCAAGAGAAACCAAAAAGCTGGAAATTGGAAGGTGGAATGCTACAACTGCCATAAGACAGGTCACATTCAATATGACTGTCATGGGCTGAAATAAGAAGAAGACAAGAAAGGCACAAGCAGGAGGGAAGATAAAAAAAAAGCTCTATTTATAGAACACCATACACCTGAGATTATGGAATCAATTGGTCGATTTTTATTAGAATATGAAGATGACTACAACTGCCTGATGGCCAATATTGTTGATGAAGAGATATCATTTAAACCACAACCTTCAGAATGTCTTAGTTCAGACATCCCTGAACATCTTGATTTGCACAGGTCTCTCAATTAACTAATGAAAGACTTTGAAAATCTAAAAATAGCACACCTGGCTGTTTCATCTGAGAATACTCATCCGAAAATGAGAAAGTATAGCTGAAAAATGATTTAGACAAACTCAGTCAAGATTCAACTAATTTTAAAACCAGTCCGGATGAAAAAAATAGCCATAGCTGAAATAAATAGACTGACAATCTTAAACAATGAAAAATCAGCTGCACTCACCCACACTAAAGCTGAGCTTTCAATACTCACACAACTGAATAATATACAAGCTACAGAAATAACATCCCTAAAGGCATCCATAACCTTAGATGGGCTGTGTATAAACCAGAGATCACTTTATTTAAAGTCAGGTCTTTGATATGATCCTAATACCCCCTCAATTTCAAAAACTACTTTTGTAAAGGGAGAAACCAGTGTACAGACTGCTTGGACTTTCTAAAATAGGCAGCAGTCAAGTCAAAAGTTTAGGCAGCAACCAAGAATGTTTAGGCAGTTGCCAAGACAGTCTAGGCAGCAACCAAGACAAATGACTAAACAATAGCCAAATCAAAATCAGCAGCCTAGACACTTTCGAAAACCATTTTACTACCAAAAATTTCAACAAAACAAACTTCTACAATGGAAAGGTATATGGAAAACTCAAGGTATTCTAGATTTCAAAATCACAAGATGTGAGACCTCAAAACTTTATTAAGTAGTCTCATCCAATATTTAACCATGGTTCACACCAATCATATCATGTACCTTATCGTGTGCATAATCCATATAAAGGATACAAGAATAAAAACTATGCACATTATAATAGATATCAGATCAACTCCCATAACCAATGAAGAAATAATTACTTCCAGAAAACCACTAACCGTAGAGGACCCATTCATATCTGGGTACCTAAATCTCTTTTACATGATTGCAGAAAAGGTGGAAGGATTACCATGCAGCAGCCACAGAATCACCAGTAGAAAGTAAAGAGTGGTTTATGGACTCGGGGCGCTCAAGACACATGACCGAAAACAAAAAGATATTGTCATGTTATACCAAGGAAAGAGACCCAGATGTAGCTTTTGGAGATAGTGTTGAAAATAAAACGCAACAGAAGCGAAGTTGGAGAAAATTTGATAAAAGTGTTTTACGCACCCACGAGCATAAACCCTATTTAGGCATGCTAATTAATTAACTACTAAGATTAATAAATAACTTAAATATTATTTACTATTAATTCAATTAACTTATTGGTAAATTCAATATCATAATATAGATCGAAGATCATAGGATATTTATCTTTTGAAGTGTAGTGGTTGCTTTCCTGATCTCTTCATAAAAATCTTCTAGAGTATGATCCCGCCTTAATCCGGACGTTGTGTGGTCAATGAGCTACCGAATCTTGCTTGGACTACAAAGTGGATCGGCCGAAACTTTCCTCTCACAACTCTCGATTTTCTTTTTCTTCAGGTAATGCCGATTTATAGAAAGAATTAAAGTGTTATCTCGATTGTGGAATCAAAGACACAGGACAAGATCCACAATTAAACACTAAGAAGAAAAATATCAAAATCCTTGTGTTGGATAATAACTCACTACCGAACCCCCCCCCCCCCCTTGCGTCCTATTTATAGGCTTTGGACTACTCTAGGGATCTTAAGGAGAATTAGGGTTAATACTCATAGTGCAACCCAACTTTCCATATTAAGACCTTCCTAAAATGGTTGACTTCACTAATATCAATTCAATCCATTAAAGAATTAATATTGCATTTCCAACGCAAATCCCAATATACAAAATTGAGCTCCTTATTTAAATATATTATTTTTTGTGTTTCAGATATCGAATGTCCATTAATTAATTTAAGCTACTGACAATGTATAAATTAATTTCTTATCCAAAAGTAGTACCTGTAAAACCCCACAAAATCATGTGAACGTTAGTCTTAGTAAGCGTAGTTGTAAACAATAACTCAATTGTCATGAATAAAATTTTGTTATGAACACCTTTGATGTTTTGATTAATTAATTGTTAATCGCCCAAATTTAAACTTTTATTATTAAATATTTAGCACACATAATTAATTATAATAATATGCTAAAATAATTAATGGGCCAAGACCCAACCTAACAAAGACCAGAAATATAAACTTAATAGCTTGGACTTAACCCAACACACTTTGCAACCCAACTAACTAACTAACCCAATCCATTACAATAATAACATATACACTTAAATTTACAAAAAAAAATGATTATACTATATATTATTATATGGGCGGCCAAAGAGGGAGGAAAAAGAGAGGATGTGAAAATTCTAGAGCTTTCATCCTCCCCACGCAATACACCCTCATAAATCACCTAAGCCACATGGTATTAGTCTTCTCTTCAACTACACTTTCCAAGCCCTAAAATCACAGTATACATACTTACACTTATTACCTAGCCACTATTTACAATTTCAACACAAAAGATAAAGAAAAATCTGCATAGAGAGAGAGAGAGAGAGAGAGAGAGAGAGAGAGAGAGAGAGAGAGAGAGAGAGAGAGAGAGAGGGCCGAACTAGAAGAAGAAGGAGGAGGAAGAAGATTCAAGCAAGAACTAGGTAATCTAACCTTCTATACTTCCTTCTATAATTTATAGTTATAATCTTCATACACTAACTTAAATCTCATTATGCAAACAAATACACCTCCATGGTAAAATATGGGTCGGCTGAAATATGTAGAGGTGAAGGGAAGATCGTCTTCCAACTTACGAGACTTAGAATCAACCGTTTGTAACAAGAAATCGAGGAGGGTGAAATTCCTTTCAAAACTCCTAAAGTAAATAATTTATTTCTTTATTTTGTGATGCATGGGCAAATCTGAAATTTTTAAGATTTATTGAGAAACATGTTAATATGTTCAACATAAAATATATGCTATGATTTCTTTTATATACTTAGAAATGTATCTATTGTTTTCCTTAAGTTTTAATTCAAAAATTATGAAATATTATGATGCATGAGTGAATCTAAAAATTTGTGTAAGTGCATGTCTTGAGAGGTATGTATATGGCTATATCAACATGCATTATATTTCTTTTGGGTTTAAGTTACAACCGATTTGATAGACGAATTTTGATTATGTGAACAATTGTAAATTTCATGTCTTCTTAGAAATTTTAGTATAGACTCTACCCAAATATGGAATTTTGTGTTATATGATTGTGTTATGGTATTCGTATAACTTATTTGTGGCAAAAAAACGGGACTTGAAAACAAATAAACGGAATTTAAGGGCATAAGTTGTAATTAATGGAAAATTATGGATTAATCTGAAAATTCCGAGAATAAACTGTTTTGGACCGTGAATAACATGTATTTTAACTTATATAAGCTGTCCATAAAGTTTGGAACAAATCGGAGTTCGTTATCTAAGCTCATTAGTCAATAATGAAATTTTCAACAATTCCGGGTCAAAATGCAAGAAATAAAAAATTCTGGACCAAGTATGAATTTTCTGGACTTTTTCTCAAATCTGTGATTCCAGATTCATCACGAGTCATCTTGTAAAATTTCATTAAATTTCGAGCTAAATTCGTAGCTCTAAAGGCCTCGGAGCAATTTTGTTAAGTTTTGGGGCAATTTCGTAATTTCTGGAAATTTCAGACCCGAAACAGCAAATTCCGAATCTCTTCTTAAATCTGAAATTGAAACAGTATCTTTGACCTTATTATAAATTTTTATGACCATCCGAGTTCATTTCATATCTCCAAAATGATTAGGCACAACCTAAGGGTATAAACGTCGTTTCGACTAACTTCAGAAAATCCTCGACTTCTTTTCATCGAACCTACCAATCCAATACATCTGACTTGAACCCTTTAAAACAGTTGGTGAAATATTGAGAATATTTTCAAATTAATCTACAAGTCATATCCCGTATTACCGTGCCACAAATATAAGTAACCATATTCCATACTTAATCAAAAGACGCAATTAATCTCACTGATCGAATGTTTGAGTGTTACTCGTATTATGCAACTAACTGACAATTGTGACTGTCCGGGAACTAAGTGCAATACAAACAAAGTGCCACGGATGGGTCCACCCTCTAACTCTATCGGGATAAAGTGCCACGTCAATGGATGGGGGGCCACCTCTTCAACCCATACGAAACAGAGAGTTGGCCTAAAATCAGGGGGCCACCTCTTGAACTTTAGGAGCCACCTCTAGCGTCCCAAATGAGTCGGGACGGTTAGACCGAGTCTTGGATCGAGCAGGGTGGTTGCAGTTCATGAACAAGGCCGCCATTGTTGCCTATTCCCATAATCGAGGAACGGAGTGTTCCGAGGGACCTGGGTCGTAGAACTTGGGGTATAATTGCGATTATGGTGGGATACGGGTATCGACCCACAGCTAAGGACATAACAAGCCTAGATAAGAGATAAGGAAGCACACGCTAAGTGTGAGAGCGAAGGCTCAGCTACTGGGGCGACGGTCCAAATCTTGGGGCGACGGCCTATACTGCTAGGAGTAATAAGGAGAGCTTATAATCCAAAGTCCACATCGGCAGAATTTAAAGTTAGATTGACAAATCGACTGATTGACTGATTGATTGACTTGACATCTGTCCATGGGGACAGGATTATATTATTTCACTACTAAACGATTATCTTTCGATAAATTGTAGCATATCTTTGAAACCTTTTTCACTTTTCTTATAACTTGACAAAGTCATGCATCACTTAAAATTTTCAAAGGAAAGAAAGCCATACTCGCACACGATCACCCACTCACTGAGAAATTTTGTCTCACCCCACTATTTTCCATTTTAAACCATAGAATGAGCAACCAACAGAAGACAAGGAAGGCTTTGTGGAAGAGACCAATTGGAAGACCGCCACCTAGACTTAGAATTTCTGTTTTTATCCCAATTTATAATAATTTACTATGTTTCGTACTTTGAATCGTCTGTTATTTTCCGCTGCAAACTTATGATCACTGTAATTTTATTATCAACTTTTGTTATAATGAATCTTAGAACATCGGGTTAAGATCGTTGATTGAAAATTTTATCCAATCGTTATTTAGCTTCCGCTATTTATTGCTACGCTTTTATTGATTGATCGAATGGTACATCGCGCCCTAGTCCTTTACGGTGTTTGGGGCGTGATAGAAGTGGTATCAGAGCCCACTTTGTGAGAAGGACACTTACAACGGGCTAACCAAGATAAGATTCTTCGGACTTAGATGGGAATTCCACCTAGGACGAAGTGAACCATGGGACTGAGACCTAAAGTAGATTTCTCGAGTCAATTCACATTAAGATCTCTTTCGACTTGTCGCTATTCACTTGGAATATGAATAGTTAAATTCAAATTTCCTATGTCATTGGCCAAGGTACTTGATTAAGTATTCACGACATTTCCCCGACTGAATCAATTCTTCTATTGAACTCTTGAAACGGGTATAGTTTATTTCACTTATCCATTTCTCAAAGTCATATCACTATTCATTAGAAATTGATGAAGTTCCTTTAAACTCCACTAAATTTCATTACTTTTTTAAAATGGAGTATTATTGTTCCTTTGTCGTTAGTATCATATAAGCATTTGTTGAATCATTAAGTTCACTGCCTTAATGATTATTCATGCTTAATAGAGTTTTATATTGGATATTAGATTTTGCGAGATACTGACTTAGTTTTATTTTGTTAATTAGATGGACCCCACTGGCGAAAAAGATTTGACCAAGAAAACTCAGGGTATCCCTACTACGCGAGCAACGATTATTGGGGTCAGCTCTGGCAAGCGCTTAACAAAATTGAGAGTGTTTCTAGACCCATTCTAAACGCAGCTGTTTTGAGCGATTCAAAGGAGAGAGAGATCCAGAACTTGAGTTCTGTGATTGCGCGCATTTTTCAAGATGTGACGGCGTATCGTGATCAAAGGGACGAGCTGTTTCGGTTGCTGGAGAAGAGGAAACAAGAATACAAAGAGCTGGAGAAAAGGGCACATCACTTGGAAACCCAATCGTTAGTGAACATTCAAATGAGAGCCAAACTCCGCAGCCACAAATATCTCCAAGCCCACAAGGTGCAAATGCTGGAGGAACAAATCTTGTCTGAACGCCACGAGCGTGAAAAATTCCAGATCATGGTGAAGTCTAAGCTGGGATCCGTGATCGACCTATTTCCTCATTCCACCACTGAAATCGGAGCCCCATCACGAGCATCCCCAATTATGGACACTTGATTCTGTGAGTTTGAAGAGGACGATCCAGAGGAGGATCCGAAGGAGTACCCAGAATAGGATGCGAGTATGAATTCGGGAGATAATTAGAAAACTCTAAGACTTGGTTACAAACATTAATGTAACTTGTTTTGATGTTTCGTACTTTTGATGTTTAAGACAATTGGCCTTAGTGCCATGAAACGTAAATATATGACTGGGCAAATAAGCCAAGAGTAACTTGAATCGACTTTCTTTTATCCTTATATTATAATCCCATTATCCGCAATTAATTAGCACTCAATCATGTGCTTAAATCTACATGACAACATAAAATACTGATAACTCCACATAAGATTGTTAATCCTCACACGCTTCCCTAACTTATAATAGAAGGCTGATCAAAGGCGTGGACGTCCTCGTATGAACCGTGACAAGCAGCAACATCACAATGATCGCTCACGCACTCCCCCGCGAGGAGGAAACGGAAATGATGCTATGGCTCAAGCCCTAGCTCAACTGACAAATTTCCTACAACTACAAGCAACAAACAACAGAAACAACGACGAAACCTACGATCGCACTCTTTAAAGGTTTTTGCACTTCAAGCCGCCTACTTTCGACGGAGAACCTGATGATGTCAAGGCTGAATTTTCGCTGGATAGAATTGAAGGAATTTTCAACACCCTACAGTATACCGATGATCAACGTGTATCCCTGGCTACATTCCGAATCGAAGCCGTTCCCCATGATTGGTGGATGATTATTAACGAGCGCTGGACGAGAGAGAACTGTGCCAGGACGTGGGCTAACTTCTTGACGGATTTTCAAACCCACTACGTGTCGGAAGCAGCCATAGGAGCTCGACGAGATGAGTTCTACCATATGAAGCAAGGAACCATGACAGTCGCCCAGTACGAAGCTCAATTCAACAGACTGTCCAAATATGCGCCAGGATTAGTGGCAACAGAAGAAGATAAGCTGTATAAATTCACTCGAGGACTGAGGCATACACTTTAACAGAGTCTTTTGACTATTCGACTAACGACACTTGCCGAAGCTGTGGAAGCCACCACCCGGATCGAAAGCGGAATGGCAAGATTAGCTCAACAGCAAAGTCGAGTGCAGATGAATACACGTTTAGTATGCCGCGAGGTCGAGGTCGAGGATGTGGTCATAGTAATAGTCGTAATCAGGAGCATGAGAGGGCAACTCGCTCGCTGTCGAGTGCCAATCATCTCAGTACAGATGGTCGAGATGACTAGTCGCGTGATCGGGGGCAATCAGCCAGAGGTGATAATGACGTTGGCGCCGTCACCATCCTTCGTCAGGTGGTTGACTAGTTGGTGCAGATGAATCGGATGGTACACCAGAATGAGAACTCGGATGGGGATAATGGAGCTAGTAAGTGGTTACGAGATGTGATGAGAATGCACCCACCTCGTTTTGTAGGTTCTTCTGACTCATTAAGTTGGGAGAACTGGCTCTTCCAGTTGGACAGAACATTTGATGTTGTACCTTGTCCCGATGAAAGAAGGGTACCCATTGCTCAGTACCTGCTCGAAAAAGAAGCTGCAGACTGGTGGCAGGCTGTAGCGCCTGCAGATTGTACACCTATACGGGCTGAGTTTAAGAACACCATGGAGGCAGAGTATTGCCTGTTGCATGTCCGTGAGTGATAAGTGTCATTTTTGTACACTTATCCATGGTTTGTATCGATAAAATTCACCCATAATTGAGCTAGTCTACTCGTTTTTTGCTTTTAATTTATTAGTTTTAATAATTTTATTTTTATTGGATGATGATCGGATTAAATAACTGAATTACTCAAGAAACAACATGTTTAATAAATATTCTCTTTATTGAATTTTGATATATTCATGTTGTAGGGCTTTCCGAGACGAATTCGGCAGTCTTTCCGGATTCAAAATCAGAGTTATATATCAAAAGTTATCATCCGAAGAAGATCCAGGGCAAAAACGCAAAGTCCGAGGGAATTCTCGGGCTGAAAACGTAACTATCAAAGCTTCAAATGAGCAAATTTACGAAGTTGTTACGGCCGTAACATTCGTGAAGTTACGGCCGTAAGTCACCTCGCTTATGGCCGTAACTCCTGAATGTTACGGCCGTAACTCTTGATGATTGCTATGATTTGTCTAATTTTTATACTTTTGTGTATTATTGAGGGGATGGTGGCATTGATCCGATATAATGTAATAATGCTGTAGTTTTGGAGCTATTAGATGACTTTAGGTGTATAAATAGACCCCTTAGATCCTTCATCATTCACCATTCATCTTATAATTTTCCATTTTCTTGTAAACTTTTCTTTTTGTGTGAAGAACACACTTGTGTTCTTGAGTGATCTTAGTTAGTGTGGTACAACATATGTTGTTCAGAGAGTTTATTGTTTCTATCTCCTTTATCTACTAAGGGAGTTAGGATCAATTCTTTCTCTTGATTCAACTAAGAATGACCACCAAAGCTTGTAATAGGTGTAATAAACCCTTTATGGGCTAAGTTTCTTAAGTTGGGATTATAAACAAGGTTAGTCATGTTATTTATGTTTGTATAAAGATATATTATGAATTACTTATTATTGTGTGTGATTTTCATTGTTTTAACAATCTTTATTTATTTGGCCAATTAATGAAGATATTTATGATCTTCATATGTTTCAAAGAAAATATGTTTGATTAGATCAAATGATCTTCACTCTAAGTTGTTCTAGGGATAGAAATATACCCCTAGTCCTTAGATGATTCATTGAGTTATTTTCACAAATCCTAATGCTATGTATTGAAGCCAATCAACATAGAAATATAGTGGATTGATTCAATATGTAAGGGGCGTTTTATAGTTCGAAAGAGAAACCGTCTTTTTAAGGAAAATCGAATCTACACAACATAATAAGTAAATTCATCTTATGATCTCCAATACATCTTTTATAACTAATGACGAACTAAGTTTGTAATCCCAACTATTTCATTTTATCGATAATCAATCTATTATTATTGCTATCTTTTTATTTCCTTATAATATTAGAACTATTATTGCAATTTCTTTGCAATTATTAAACCAAACTTTTAATTGTGTGTTTCACTCATCTTAAGTATCTATAAAAATAGACTAATAGTGTATAATTCAAATTATAACATAACTTCCTTGTGGGATCGATAAACCGGACTCAAAAAGTCCACTTTACTACTTGATACGATATCGCACTTGCGATAGTTACACAAAAAGCGTGTCAAGTTTTTGGCGCCGTTGTCGGGAAGTATAAGTTATATTTGAAAAAATTACATTATTAACTATTGTTATAAATACAACTTTTTCTTTGTTGTAGATTCCCTTGTCTATGCGAAGGACATACAATCGCGATTTAGTTTTACTAGATCCCGAGATCGAAGCCACATATAGAAGAAGGCGAAGAGAACAAAAGAAAAACATTATTTCTTCACCATCAATGGCGGACGAACTAAATCCACGTCTCCCCAAGGAAATGATAACGAAAGAATTCCTCCGGTGGGGGAATACCTAATGTTCAAAACATTCAACATCAACAATATCCTATCAGACCGGAAATAGATGAAGACAACATGCTCTTTGGGGAATTCATGAACCCCCATCTTTGAGCGTTCAATCAAGTGTAATCTATCCACCATTTGGAGTGGACAATTTTCAAATTCGCCTGATGTCATCAATCTATTCTCCAACAACAACTCATTCTATGGAAGAACCGACGAAAATCCATATCTCCATATTAACCGCTTTGTGGAAATATGTGGAAATTTCAAATATCCAAATGTAAATGACGAGGCGATCAAAATGAGACTTTTCGTGCACACTTTGAAGGACAGAGCAAGAGAGTGGCTAGATACTTTGCCACCACGAAGCATAACAAATTGGCCCGAATTTGTCCAAAAATTCACCACTAAATACTTTCCACCAATAAAAGTGGCGAAACTCAAATACGAAATCTCTACATTTCGTCAACAAGATTCGTAATCATTCCACGAAGCATGGGAGAGATACAAGGATATGCTACGAAAATGTCCTAACCATGGTTTCAATTTGGGAGCACAAGTCAATTACTTCTATTCGAATTTTACCTTCATGCCGAGCCAATGTCGATTCATCATCAAATGGCTCACCGGGAAACAAAACTATGAAAGAGGCTTATAATCTTTTTGAGGTTATAAGTGAACAAAGTGCAAGATGGCCGTAGAAATATCCAAAAGAAACCAAATGGTGTTTTTGAAGTGGATTCTTATTCACTTATGTTGGCAAAAATTGAAGCTCTATCAAAGAAAGTCGAGGAAATGTCTTTTTCAACTCCTCAACTGTGAAGACGGTGCAAACTCCACAAATTTCAGCTTTTTCATGTGAAATTTGTGGAGCAACTCACAACAAAGACTATCTGTCCCTTAGTGCAACAAGAACAGTCACCACCACCACTGTAACAAGTGGTGTATGCTCGAATTTCCAAAGGCAAGCATACAATCCTTACGGGCCAACATACAATCCAGATACAAAAATCATCCAAATTTTTCTTATGCAAACAACAACAATGTGTTGAATCCAACGCATCAAGAAAAGAAGCCCGGATGGGAAGAAGCAATCACAAAGCTAGCTGAACAACAACTGAAGTATCAACAACGCAATGATGCTTCAATTAAAAATTTGGAGACACAAGTTGGCCAAATGGCCAAAATACTTTCAGAAAGATCTCAAGGCATGTTACCTAGCAATACCGAGGTAAATCCAAGGGAAAATGTCCAAGCTATCACAACAAGAAGTGGAATGCGCTGTTCAAATTTCTATGGAAAACCATCCGGAAAAACAAAAAATAAACAAAAAGAATCGATACAGACCTTCATCTCAAAAAGGTCCAATTGCTACAAAACTTATGTTCCACCTATCCCATTTCCTCAACGGTTGAAGAATCACAAGCTCGATGCTCAATTCGGGAAATTCTTGAAATCTTCAAAAGCTACACATCAACATTCCTTTTGCCGATGCTCTAGCACAAATGCCAAGCTATGCCGTATTTATGAAAGATATTCTTTCAAACAAACGAAGGCTTGAAGAATACGAAATCGTCATGCTAATCGAGGAATGTAGCGCAATACTACAAAAGAAGTTGCCACCCAAGCTAAAAGATCCGGAACTTTCACAATCCCGTACAATTGGTGAAGTAAATTTTGGCAAAGCTCTTTGTGATTTAGGGCAAGTATCAACTTGATGCCCCGTCAATTTTCAACAAATTGAATTTGGGAGAAGCAAAAGCAACAACAGCTTCGCTACAATTAGCCGATCGGTCAATCAAATATCCACGTGGGATAGTTGAAGATGTGCTCACAAAGTTGATAAATTCATATTCCCAGCAGATTTTATCATCCTCGACATGGAAGAAGATCGGGATATTCCCATTATTCAGGACGACCATTTCTCGCAACCGGACGTGCTCTTATTGACGCCTATGAAGGAAAGCTAATTCTCGAGTGGAAGACGAACATGTCATCTTCGATGTCTTAAAAACTTTGAATCAACCCTCCACAGATGAGTATTGTCTAAAAATAGACACAATTGAAGCCATGGTGAACAAGTCTTTAGAGAAAATTCTATCTAAAGATCCTCTTGAGACATGTATAGCAAATTCTCTAACCAAAGATGGAAGAAGAATATCACTTGGCCGAAACAGCTAACTATCCGGAAGCACTACCAACCTTAAGAAAGCATCCACATTTTGAAGAATTGGGGACAAGCTCCGCTAAACCCCTCCCTTCTTTACAAGAAGCTCCAACACTTGATCTCAAACCTCTACCCACACATTTGAGATACGCTTACTTGGGCGTTTCCTCAACACTTCCGGTCATCATATCTAACATATTGACCAAACTTGAAGAAGGGAAATTACTAAGGGTATTGAGGAATCACAAAAGAGCAATTGGATGGACTATTGTAGACATTAGAGGAATAAGCCCCTCTATATGCACTCACAAAATCATGATGGAAGATGACTGCAAACCTTCAATTGAGCATCAACGACGTTTGAATCCAAACATGAAGGAAATTGTGAAGGCAGAGATTCTTAAATTACTTGACGCAGGAATCATTTATCCAATCTCAGATAGTCCATGGGTGAGCCCTGTACATATGGTGTCCAAAAAGAGTGGAATCACGATCATTGAGAACGAGCACAATGAACTTATACCAACACGACCGATCACAGGATGGAGAATGTGCATTGATTACAGGAAACTAAACAAGACGACAAGAAAAGATCATTTTCCACTCCCATTTATTGATCGATGCTAGATAGATTGGCAGACATTCTTACTATCGCTTTCTCGACGGCTATTCAGGTACAACCAAATCGTAATAGCCCCGAAGATCAAGAGAAAACAACATTCACATGCCCTTATGGAACATTTGCCTACGTAAAAATCCCATTCGGATTGTGCAATGCTCCACCACATTTCAAAGATGCATGATGTCAATATTCTCGACATGGTTGAAAAATTCATTGAAGTTTTCATGGACGATTTCTCGGTTTTCGGAGATTCATTTGATAAATGCCTAATTCACTTAGGCATGGTCTTGGAAAGATGTGAAGACACAAATCTAGTTCTCAATTGGGAGAAATGTCACTTCATGGTCCAGAAGGAATCGTACTTGGCCATAGAATCTCACAACATGGAATTGAAGTCGATAAGGCAAAGATCCAAGTGATTGCAAAACTTCCTCCACCAATTTCGGTGAAAGGAGTAAGGAGTTTTCTGACATGCAGGATTCTATCTGAGGTTTATAAAAGATTTCTCAAAAATAGCAAAACCTCTCTGCTTCTTGCTTGAGAAAGATACACCATTCCTTTTCACAAATGAATGCCACGTGGCCTTTGCAACTTTGAAGGATAAGCTTACATCAGCTCCAATCATCATTTCTCCAGATTGACTATTCCTTTCATTTTAATGTGCGATGCAAGTGATTATGCCGTAGGGGCCGTCTCGGGCCGTAAGAAGGACAAAATGATGCAAGTGATCCATTATGCTAGCAGACTATGAATGATGCTCACCAACTACACAACAACCGAAAAGAGATGCTTGCGGTGGTTTATGCCTTTGACAAATTTCGATCCTACTTATTGGGATCAAAGGTCATAGTCTACACCGATCATTCGACTTTGAAATATTTAATGACAAAGCAAGATGCAAAGTCAAGGCTAATCCGATGGGTTCTACTTATGCAAGAATTCGACATAGAAATCGAGACGTAAAGGGAACAAAACCAAGTGGCGGATCATCTCTCTAGACTCGACCAAAACAATGCTCAAGAGAAGGAAATAAATGAAGTATTTCGATGAACAACTGCTCCAAATCTCTAATATCCAGAAAAACAAAATGCACCATGGTATGCCGACATCGTTAATTTCCTTGTTAGTGGAATAATTCACCCAAATTTTTCCCATCATCAAAAGAAAAATTCTTCTCCGAGTTGAAATACTATTACCGGGAAGATCCTCTGTTGTTCGACGAGGACTGATCAAATCATCCTGAGATGCATACCTAAGAAGAAATGGAGAAGGTATTAGAAAGATGTCATTCCTCTCACTATGGAGGACATTTTGGAGGTTCAAAAACAAAGAAGAAAATTCTTGAAGCAGATTCTATTGGCCCACTTTGTTCAAAGATGCACATACACTTGTCTCGAAGTGTGACTGTGCCAAAGACATGGAAACATGTCAAAAGAAATGAAATGCCAATGAATTTCATCCTTGAAGTTGAAATCTTCGACGTTTGGGGAATTGATTTCATGGGACCCTTTCCATCATCATTCTCTAATGAATACATCCTTGTAGCCGTTGACTACGTATCGAAATGGGTGGAGGTCACAGATTACCAACAAACGAAACTAAGGTCGTAGTAAATTTTCTAAAGAAAAATATATTCACTCGCTTTAACTCCGAGAGTTATTATCGTGATGGCGGATCTCATTTCGCAATCACCGTGTTAAGGCTCTATTGACCAAATTCGGAGTAAAACACCGTGTCGCTACCTCTTATCACCCACAAACCAAAGTGGACAAGTCGAAATTTCCAATCGTGAATCAAACGTATACTTGAGATGACAATGACTCATCTCAAAAGATTGGTCAAAAAGTCGGATGATGCGCTGGGCTTACGCATGTACCTATAAGACACCGATAGGCATGTCTCCATTTCGTCTGGTTTTTGGAAAAGCTCACACCGCTAGTAGAACTGGAACATCGAGCTTTTGGGCTATAAAAACTAAACTTTGACGAACAGTTACTGGAAAGAAAAGGTTGTCATAGCTTAAATGAGTTGGATGAAATCCGACTAGACTCATATGAAAATGCCAAAATCTACAAAGAAAAAACGAAAAGATGGCATGACAACAAAATTCTAAGAAGAGATTTTAAAACAGAGACCAAGTTCGCTTTTTAATGCACGATCGCGTCTGCTTCCGGTAAGCTACGATCACGATGGATGTGCCCTTACACGATCAAAGAGGTGTTTTCTCATGGAGTCATGGAGATTTATAATACAACCGACGGAGTTTCAAAGTAAACGGTCAACGGTTAAAGCCATATCTGGGAGGAGAATTCTCGACAAAGAAAATCAATCATAATCCGAAATACCTAATTAATCGACGAGAAGTCAAGCTAAGGACGTTAAACAAAGCGCTTATTGGGAGGCAACCCAATCTCTATTATTTCGCAAATAAGTTTGGGGGTAACACGGAAGGATTCAACAACAACAGAAGGATCGATCGTTCATAAAATCCAGGAGTCTTTCTTTCATTATTCTCAAACATATAATAATTATAATCTTGTTTTTTTTTAAAAAAAAAAAAATAATAATAATAATAATAATAATAATATAAATAAATACGGCCGTAAGTTATTAGATACGGCCGTATGTTGTCCAATTATATTTTTACGAAAGCGCATTACGGCCGTAACTAGTGTACGTTACGGCCGTATCTTTAAAAACTGCCACTTAAAAAAAAAACGAACGTCACATACGGCCGTAACTTCTTTGTGTTACGGCCGTATCTTAAAACCTGTTTGAAAAACGAAAGCAACTTACGGCCGTAACTTGTATATGTTACGGCCGTAACTAGTAGTCTGTATAAAAAAAACGCGTCCTTAAACACTTCACACACACCAGACGAGACACAAGCGGCCGGGAGAGCAATTTTTTTCCCCCTATCAATCCCTACTTGCTAAAAAAACTCAAATTCATCAATACAATTCATTAACATATCAACATTCACACATAATCATCAGGTTCTCTTTCAATCCTTGTTTCAATTTATATATTCTTGAGTTTTAGTTTGTAGTTTTTCTCTTCATATTTGTTTTTCGATTCTTATTTCCGTATGATTCGTTGATTAAATCTTGTTCATTTGTGAGTATTGTTGACATTTGTATCGTTATTTGATTCATTGATTTGTGGTGGCTTTATGGATTTGAGTTTGAATAAGAAAAACTTGTTAAAAAACTATGAACTCAAGGTGTCCGACGAAATGCCACAACGAAAATCTTTGAATTTTTTTTTATGTTTTTATTGGTTTTGCTTGATGATTATAGTCGTGTGATGAAAAGAAGTTGATTTTGTTCAATTTCGGGATGGCACGAAGAAATCAACAAAAGGAAAAGAAAAGGTCGGCTCGTCATCTCAAGGTTCTAAGACCGCCACAAAGAAAGCAAAACACGAAGTGCATTAAGGAAAGATTGTTCAATCTTGATGATTTCATCGGCCATGCAGATAGAAACACAATCACTACCCCTTTCATCCAAAAATTCTTTGACAACGGCCGAGAAGTTCGCTTCCGATCTCCCAAATGGTAACCCGACCTTGACCCTAAACTTTTACAATTCTTTCAACAAGTCCATTGGGCGTAGGGTCACCTACTTATCATCGAGACTCCGTGAATGGGAAATCGATAAATTTTTCACCGGATGTCATTAACAAGTTTTGGGGGTTAATGGTACTAACGCGGTTGACATTAATATCTTGCCTAATGAAGAGGTGCCGATGATAGAGTTTTACGATGGGCGTTAGTGAGCGAGTTGCATGACAAGATTGGGATGATCAAACCCAATACAACCAAGCGGACCTTATGGATGATGCTTGGTATTTATGGATGTGGGCAATGGGAGTATTTACCCGACTTCGACTGACGACGGTTTCCATCACACTGCGAGGTTTATATGCTATCCGCCGAGGGGTAAAAATGGATTTGGGTACTCACATTTACACTACTATTTGTCACTATGCCGGCATGGTCCCGACTAGGCGAAAATGCCATACCCCGCCTTATCACCGTATTTGCAGGAGCCGAGAGTCAAAATTTCGGCGGGGGTGATATTTTAACACATGGGGATCGATGAATGGCCGGAGTAGTATTTTTCAAGTACTCAATTGAGAAGCAAACGGGCACGTATGGAACCTAAGAGGAGAGTAGCGAGGAAGAGGAATATGAGGCCGAGGAAGATGCGGTTATGAGTTGACGGCTTTTGAGGAAAATTTGCTTGAAAGAGTTCAGGATTAGAAACATCCCAGTGAAATTATGAGAAATCGTAATGAAATACTCGGCGACAATTAGAAACGGAGAAGCGCTTTGAAAAGCTTTTCCGTTTCCTAAACATCCCTGACGACACACCGGAGGATCACAAAGCTAAAATTTCAGGAGTTTTCTGCTTTCTCGCATGCTATTATATTTTTTTAAAAACTGAGGACAGTTTTACTTATAAGTTTGGGGGTGATGTTTTCGTACTTGTGTGTTTATTTTGTGGTTTTTGAACTATGATTTTTAATTGGATTTTCATTGTGGTATGTTTTGATTAGTGTATTGTGTGGTGTGTTTTTATTATTTGGCATTGATTAGGTTTAGTATATATATATATATATAAATACTATATATTTATAGTATTTTGATTTCTGAGATTTTTAGATCTGGCCATAACACCAATAAATTAGCTATATACAAACTTCTAAAATCGTTTTAACCGGTAAAAAAATTGTATATTCCAAAAAAAAAAATTTTTTTTTTTGAGCCTTAATCTCTCTTTCCAAGCCTTGTAATTATCATATAAAATCGAGTCATTCGTTACCTTGAGAAAAGAAGAATCAATTGGTTGATGAAAAATAAAACTGAAATTTACTTAATTTGTGGAGTTTTTGATTTTTCATGCTTAACTAAAAAAATGATTTTCTGCAAAAATTCTATTCCCTAAAAAAAAGGAGTCATTGGTGAAAAGAGCTACACGTTAGCAAATAACGGTGTGAAAGCTATCACCTAAAAAAATAAATGACGAAAAGGAGAAGTGTTGAGCAAGAATAAATGCTAATTTTGGAAGTCTTAAATTTTGCGAAAAATAAAGGACTAACCATTGTTGGTGCGTAGTCGCCTCAGAAAAATTGGTGAAAAGAGCTACACGTTAGCAAATAACGGTGTGAAAGCTATCACCTTTTTACGAAATAAAATGAGAGAGAAATTCTGTTAGTGAAAAGAGCTACACGTTAGCAAATAACGGTGTGAAAGCTATCACTAAAAGGGATGTAGTTTATGAGCAGATTTGAATTAATTAGCAGTTGAATTTCAATACACTCAATTTTGTAAAAATCACAATATTTGATGACGCCAATGAAATTCTTCTTCATATTGAGTCGAAAAATAAACGAGTGATCGAGAGCAACCATTAAAGGGAGTCGTGTGTATCACGAGTGGGAAAGAAATAATCAACTGTTGGGGAAAACCTTACATTTTGGAATTACAAAATAAAAACCGTGTTTTAACTTCAAAAATATTAGTAGATTTATTTTGAATCTTGATTCATTTCTATCTACCGTATAAAGTCAAGTTGTTGTTTATTAATGGCATTTTGATCTCCTTTTCTCTTTTTATATTTTAATTTATGTGTGTATTAATTTTCTTATTTTTTTATTTTTATTTTTATTTTTGGAGTGTGAATAATAAAGAGTCTTGCTCGGGACTAGCAAGAATTCAAGTTTGGGGGTGTGATAAGTGTCATTTTTGTACACTTATCCATGGTTTGTATCGATAAAATTCACCCATAATTGAGCTAGTCTACTCGTTTTTGCTTTTAATTTATTAGTTTTAATAATTTTATTTTTATCGATGATGATCGGATTAAATAACTGAATTACTCAAGAAACAACATGTTTAATAAATATTCTCTTTATTGAATTTTGATATATTTATGTTGTAGGGCTTTCCGAGACGAATTCGCGATCTTTCCGATTCAAAATCGAGTTATATATCAAAAGTTATCATCCGAAGAAGATCTGGGGCAAAAACGCAAAGTCCGAGAATTCTGGCTGAAAACGTAACTATCAAAGCTTCAAATGAGCAAATTTACGAAGCCACGTTACGGCCGTAACATTCAGAAGTTACGGCCGTAAGTCACCTCGATTACGCCGTAACTCCCGAATGTTACTAGTAACTCTTGACAGATTGCTATGATTTGTCTAATTTTTATACTTTTTGTGTATTATTGAGGGGATGGCTGGCATTGATCCGATATAATGTAATAATGTTGTAGTTTTGGAGCTATTAGATGACTTTAGGTGTATAAATAGACCCCTTAGATCCTTCATCATTCACCATTCATCTTATAATTTTCCATTTTCTTGTAAACTTTTCTTTTTGTGTGAAGAACACACTTGTGTTCTTGAGTGATCTTAGTTAGTGTGGTACAACATATGTTGTTCAGAGAGTTTATTGTTTCTATCTCCTTTATCTACTAAGGGAGTTAGGATCAATTCTTTCTCTTGATTCAACTAAGAATGACCACCAAAGCTTGTAATATGTGTAATAAACCCTTTATGGGCTAAGTTTCTTAAGTTGGGATTATAAACAAGGTTAGTCATGTTATTTATGTTTGTATAAAGATATATTATGAATTACTTATTATTGTGTGTGATTTTCATTGTTTTAACAATCTTTATTTATTTGGCCAATTAATGAAGATATTTATGATCTTCATATGTTTCAAAGAAAATATGTTTGATTAGATCAAATGATCTTCACTCTAAGTTGTTCTAGGGGATAGAAATATACCCCTAGTCCTTAGATGATTCATTGAGTTATTTTCACAAATCCTAATGCTATGTATTGAAGCCAATCAACATAGAAATATAGTGGATTGATTCAATATGTAAGGGGCGTTTTATAGTTCGAAAGAGAAACCGTCTTTTTAAGGAAAATCGAATCTACACAACATAATAAGTAAATTCATCTTATGATCTCCAATACATCTTTTATAACTAATGACGAACTAAGATTGTAATCCCAACTATTTCATTTTATCGATAATCAATCTATTATTATTGCTATCTTTTTATTTCCTTATAATATTAGAACTATTATTGCAATTTCTTTGCAATTATTAAACCAAACTTTTTAATTGTGTGTTTCACTCATCTTAAGTATCTATAAAAATAGACTAATAGTGTATAATTCAAATTATAACATAACTTCCTTGTGGGATCGATAAACCGGACTCAAAAAGTCCACTTTACTACTTGATACGATATCGTGCACTTGCGATAGTTACACAAAAAGCGTGTCAGTGAGCGCAAGTTCGTTGAGTTTTTCTCAGCTACGCACCAGGATGTATCGATATCCAAGGCGATAGTCGATTATGATCGGCAGGTGGCTTATGTTCGTGATCAAGTGAGAAGTGAGGCAAATAAAATTTGTTATTTCAATATGCATATGAAACCTCATGCTCGGCAGTGTATGGCTCTTTTTATATGTAGCACATTGAAGGATTATCAAGAACGAGCCTTAGCATTTGAAATAGCTATAATGTCTACAGAGTCTGTATCTATAGCAAAGAAACAGGAGATTTCTGATGGCGCATAAGGAAGCAAGGGAATTGGGATTCTTAAACTTCAACCCTCATATCAGTTGAGTATGGGACCTTCTCAATCAGCAAGAGAATCTAAAAGACCCAAGTCGGTGTCTTTAGGTTCAGGTAGTGCTCCAAGATGTTTCAACTGTAATGTTCTGGGCCATGAACGTGTGCATTGTAAGAAACCGCCAGTGACCTGTTATAATTGTGGATGCGAGGGGCATCGAGTTTAGTACTGCGAGATCGTTGCTAATATGGTAGGGAACCGAAGTTCCATTCCTACTTTTGGAGGGCCGAGTGATGTCCAGTGATAGTATTTTGTACCCGTAATGCGGATTGTATCTCGAGTGGAGATTGATATTTGTTGCGTGAACCTTTTTGGTTTTATTTGTATTCTACCCTGATGTTTTGTTTTAAGTTCCGGGACGAAACTTATTTCTAGTGGGGTATAATGTAATATCCGGTATTTTCATTTTTTGTTATCTTGTATTGTTTGTGTTTTTATGCCGGATATTTTTTTCTTGTTGACGTTAAATCAAAATGATTTCTAACATGATACTCTGTGTGTTACTATTATGTAGTGATTTTTAGTTGAGAATGACTTGTTGTCATTTGTGTCTTTTCGATTGTGTATGTATTGAGGTACTGTACGTTACGCCTCGTACTATGTTTGTTATTGATTTGGTGCATTTGAGTAACCGGGACGTTGTCGAGTGCCCGACCTAACTGTCGGAGTCGTTAAGATTCACTACTGTGTTCAGTAGTGGTGTTACGGCCGTATGTGTTGCTGGTTACGGCCGTAAGTATCTTTTATTACGGCCGTAAACCGACTGTTGTTACGGCCGTAATAAACGTTCGTATTTTGGGCAGTAGTCCAGAGGGGTACTTACGACCGTAAGTCCTGGGTGTTACCACCGTAAGGATGGAGAGTTACTGCCGTAAGGTGTGCCTGTTATGGACGTAACATGCCACTGGTATATAAACCAGTGGCAACCTCATTATCGGGGAGGAACTCCATTTTCTCCCCCTTTCATTTCTCTCCGCGATTTTTGGGGCCAGGGAGGATTTTTGAGCTTGGAGAATCGATCTTCATTAATTCGGGAAGCTTAGTTCGTGTCAAACATCATCTTCCACTTCATTCGTCCGGATCGAAGGTAATTTCTTGAAATCTCCTAGGGTTGACTTTCAGGATTTCCTTCTTGATTTAGTTGTTCGTCCGATATTGATGAATCGGTTGATGTTATTGAGTATTATTAATCATGTTCTATGGATTGTATATCCATATTTCGAGTTTATTTAACTCGATTGATGATTCGATTGTTCTTGGGAGTTATTGAACGTTTAATGTTCGATTAAATGTCCCAATGAGTTTTCCTCCGATAGTTTCGTGGGATTTCCGTTGTTCTTGGTCTTGATTCTTGTTGTAATCGTATTTTCATTGTTTTCGCCCGGAGGATTGTAGGTGTTCGAGGTTTCTCGGTTGCGCCGTGTTCATCAGAGTCTTCAGTAGTGGTTAATGAGGCAAGTACCATGCTTATACGATTTAGGGTTTATGATGATTTGGTTTACCTTCGTGGACATGCTTCGTGTGAATTGATTGTAAATTGATTATTGTGAACATTTGATGGAAGTGATGATATCCTTACTTGTTTAACGTTGTGTAATTGTGTTGGTTGTGTTAATCATATTATTTGTGTTGTGTGATTGTCCATGATTGAGTTATCATGTTGATTATGATAATTGTGCCGGATTGATTACATACTTGAATATGTATTGCGGTGTATTGTTGAATGGTTTGACTCATTGGTAATAATGTGCGTTGTTCGTGGTAACATGTCGAGTTGGTCAATAGGTGTTGTGAAGTCAACGTGTGTGTTCCGGGTAGGGTCAATCGAGCCCTCTGGAGTTCGGTACATGATGTGTACGAACAACGTGTGTGTTCCGGGTAAGGTCCATCGAGGCCTCTGGGGTTCGGTACATGATGTGTACAAACAACGTGTGTGTTCCAGGTAGGGTCCGTCGAGGCCTCTGGAGTTCGGTACATGATGTGTGCGAACAATGTGTGCGTTCCGGATAGGGTCCGCCGAGGCCTCTGGGGTTCGGGACATGATGTGTGCGAATAGTGACCGTGTAACAGTGATTGATTGGATAATGTTTTGAAGTTAGGTCACGAATCCATGATGATATCTTAACTAATGCGTTTGAAATGAGAATCGGGCTGAGGCCCTAACGATTTCGAAAAAGGTTTTGTAACTTGGGACTCGTGGTCCAAATAGAATTTCTACTTTTAAAATCCCCGAGATGATGAGTTTCTTTTCAAATACTTCTTTTCTTGAGTTCGTAATTCTAAAACTTCTCGGGAATATTTTGATAGTTGATTGCCGTATCTAATTCATGGTTGTTATTTGCTTGTTGCATTTCATATAGTATTGTACTTGCATTAGCAAAATAGTGGAATTTTTCTAACCCCTGAGTATTCCGGGGTGGATCTCTGTTTTGCGTCTAGGTACACGCAGGTTCGGGGGAGCAGTCACAGGATCGACACAGGAAGTGACGAGCCACGATACTAATCAAGAGTTGGGAGTTTAGCCGAGTTGTGTTGTATCGTCAGAGTTGTAATCCGCCTTCCGCTATTTTGTATTTTTACCCCTGTGTGGGTATTTATTGTAAAGGATTATATTTTTCTGTTTGTGTCAGTCGTGCGACCTCATCGGTTAGTGTAGTTGTTTATAATTGACCTTAACGGTCCGTATTACAATATTGTTTGCCCCCGGCCGGGCAAAGACTTGGTCGTTTTGTGATGGTTAGCCTGGTAGATCCTCGTGGGAAGGATCTACGGCGTGTAATATTCCCATATGGTTTTGGGGGTGTTACACCCAGGTTTTCAAAGGTTTCTTCTAGATATTTTATATGTTTCCCTGCCTTTATACTTTTCACCAACATGTCATGCCACATACCTCTATAGACTGACTTGTGATTTAAAGATTTTGTCGGCCATATTTTGATACGTTGCTCCCGCATTCTTTAACCCAATAGGCATGCGTACATAACATAAAGTTCCTTTCGATACTATGAAATTGACCCTCTTTCTATCTTCGGGTTCTAAGGGGATTTGATGGTATCCGTGGGAGGCATTCATCATGCTGAGCAGCTCGCACCCGAAGTCGAGTCAACCAGTTGATCTATATGGGGCAACAGATAGTGATCCTTGGGGCATGCCTTGTTTAGGTCTCGGAAATCCATGCACATTCTCCAGTTTTCCCGGCTCTTTCCTGCCATGACAGTGTTGGACAACCCCTCCGAGAATTGGATTTTAGTTATATGTCCAGCTCGGAGGAGCTTGTCAACCTCTTTTCCAATAATTCCATCCATCTCTAGCCCGAAGTGGTTTCTCTTTTGCTTCACCGGCCTCACTATTAGGTCGATGTTTAATCTATGCTCTGCAATTGTTGGACTAATTCCTACCAAGTCCCGGATGAAAATGCGAAGATGTCCACAAATTTTCTTAATAAGAGAATCAAACATTCTCTTATCCTGTTATCCAACTGGCTTTCCACGCGAGTTTTTGTTTCTAGCTTGCCTGGGATCAATTCTATCTCCATTAACTCTTCGTTAGGTTTGATACCTTCCTCATGAGCTTTCTCTACCGCTTTTAGCCTCTTATCTTTTATCTGCTCTGATCGGAGCCTCTTAGCTCGGGGGTTCTTTTGTTATTTTGCACCCCATGTTTCACTGTTGTCTGGTAGCAAGATTGGGAAATGAATTGGTCTCCAGCTATCTGACCAATCTCGTTTCCCACTGGGGATTTTACCTTCATGCGGCATGTGGACGCCACTGCTTTGAATTTGTTGAGCCCAGGATGCCCTAGAATGGCGTTGTAGGCAGACTTAGTGTCGACTATTAAGAATCTGATTGTCTTGACCTTCCTGTGAGGTACCCGACCTAAGGCCACCGGGAGTGACACCTCTCCTACTGGATGAACCTCGGTCATACATAACCCATAGAGTGCTGTATCTACTTTTCTTAATTCCACCTCGAGATTCAAGAGATTCATTTGTTTGAAGTAATCGTAAAATAATATGCCCACCGAGCTTCCGGTATTGCTGAAGACTCTTTGTACATAATAACTGGCAATTTCTGCTGTGATAACAAGAGCGCCATTGTGGGGTGCGTGTACCCCTTCATAATCCGCATGACTAAATTGAATGATGGGCCTATGCTTACGGAGGTGACCTCTTCGAACTGGTGATATTTTACTTTTTGCATGTGAGCTTTTCTGTATTGATTAGAACTCCCGTCAGTTGGTCCCCCTGATATCATATGAATTACCCCTTTCTTGGCCAGGGGGTAGGGGCCCTCGAGGAGCTTCCCTTTTCATCCATGTACCTCTTTGTGGCATAGGCGGCTTCTTCCGACCTCCGTTTCTTTATTGGTATGTGAACTCCATTAGGTGCCCTACTCGAACACACCTCTTGATCTCATCCTTCGGTGCTTACACTCGTCTATTTTAGGCCCATAATCATTGTGGAACTAACAGTAGAGCTCTGACTTCAGTTAGGTGGGCCCATTAAAATGAGATGTGGGCCAATCAATAACCCTGCTCATCTTACCTTCTACCACCTCTAGGACCTGCGCGCTTCTCATCGTCAGTGGGCTATATTAAATCTTGGCCGTTTCAGATCGAGATTGATTTCATTCTTCTTTCGATCCGTGTTTCGATCTTCCCTTCCATAGAACACCTCTCCCAGAGGAAGATTTTTCTTGGAAGGTATATAGTTCATGTTGAACCATGCTACTGGTTCCTCCTTCCCTTTCCTCGGGCTTTTTTTATGATTCTTACATGTCTTTCTCAGATTCTTCAACATTGATGTATCTGGAGCATCGAGCTAGGACTTCATCATAGGTTCCGGCAGGCTTCTTAGATAGAGATGTGCGAAGCAGACCTGCCTGTAACCCCTGTGTCAGGGAACTGATGACAAGGGTACTTCCAAACATGCTTTCATAAATAGAATTACATAAGCCCTCAACGCCTCTCCGGAGTACTGCTTGATACTGAATAAAGACATAAATATTTTTTGATGAGATCTAGCGCTTGCGAAGAGAGTTATGAACACTGAGCTAAAGGCTTGGAAGCTGGTAACCGTCCCTGGTGGTATCTGGTGGAGCCAATCTTGAGGTGATTCTGTCAGTGTAGCTAAGAACAGTCTACAGCTCACGAGGTCAGAATATTGGTGTAGTAACACCATGTTTTCGAACCGATATAAATATCTAGTTGGATCAGAGATCCCATCATAGGTGATGGTGACCGCCCTAAATCCATAAGGGAGTTCGGCTTGTAGTATCTCTTCTAAGAAGGAATGGCCTCGGAGGTTTTCTGAGACCTTCCCTGTGACCTTCTGTCAAAACTCTTCTAACTCGTCTTTCATGCTAGTTATGATGGGATCAGGTATTTTATCTTTTTTAGATAATGTAATATCCGAGAACTTTGTTTCATTCCCTCAGAATTTTGTCATTTTGTACCAAATATCTTTCCGACTGATGATTAATTGGAATTGTTTTGATGTTGTGCACTGGTTATTGCTACTTTGTATAGCAGAATCCTTACGGTCGTAAGTCATATCTGTTACGGCCGTATGTCATGTGCGTTACGACCGTAAGTCTTAATTATTATGGTCGTAAGCTTGTTTTTTTATTATGGCTGTGGATGCCTTTGATTACGACTGTTATGTATGTTCGATTTTGACTCTAGAGTCCAGAGAGCTACTTACAACCGTAAGAATTGTAATATACAGTAGTATGTAATGCTGTTACGGCCGTAAGCCCCATGTGTTACGTCCGTAACGTATCACTACTATTTAATATTGGGGCAGCAGTTCTTTCTTCATTTTTTCCATTTCTTCTTCTCCATCTCGTTTTCTTGCGACAATTCTGGTGAGAAGTCATTAGTGGTGGTATGAGGCATCATTGTTCATCATTTTGGGAAGCCTTGCTCGTGATTAACATCATGTAATTCATTGTTCTTTGTTGGATCGAGGTACTTTCTTGAATTCCCTAGAGATGACCTTTTTGGGGTTTTATTCTTGATTTCGATATAAATCTGTTTTGATGAATCGGTTAGTGTTATATAATGTTGTTGATAGTGTTATATGGACTGTATATCCATATTTCGAGTTTGTTTAACTCGATTGGCGATTTGAGTGTTCTTTAGGAACCGTGAGCATTTAATATTTGATTAAACATTTCAATGGGTTCCATTCAATTGTTTGACGTATTATTCTATCGTTTTTTGTTATAGTCCTCGTAGTAATTGTGGTGTTGTTGTTTCTCGTGGAGGTTGTAGTTTTTGGCGCTTTCCGATCAACCCATGTTTTTCGAAGTATCCGTGAGTGACTACTGAAGGAAGTGCTTGCCATACGAATTACATTCCACGCAAATCCTCACGTATTCAAGTGTGTAACATTTTCATATGAATGAATGTTTGTGTTTATATCTATATACATATATATGTTGATAAACTCCTTTCGCTCCATAATTACAGGGATCGTATGGTATGTTGTTTGACCTTAGTGGTGGGTTGTTCGAAATACATTTAACCTTGTAACTTTACGTGTTAATGATGTGTGAACTCGGATGTTATACCCATATTACTGTGACGTTAATTGTCTGGTGATTTCTATAGATGAGAAAGGTTACGTGATTTGCCTTGAACATACGGGGTTGAACTTGTATGATATGTTGATTGAAACTTGTGTGGTTTGTCAACGTGAATATGTGCTTATGTGATGTTTCATATCCAAAGTCGAGGAGGGCAGTGTAATATCCGGGGATATTTTTTTTTATTTTTACTGTTGTGTTGTACGTATTCATTTGGAATTGTACAAGTGTTGTTGTATTTGACTGATATGATGTAAATTGTATTGGAGTATTTCATAATCGAAATATTTATACTTGTCATCGGTATTGTTTTTACCGATTAGATTTTGTTTGGTGAGTTTTGATTTTTGGCTAAGTATATTAGCCATAACGTATGCGATATGTACAACATTACGTACGCTATGTGTGGAGGCTTACGTACGTTAAACCGAGAGGGTTACGTACCTAACGATGGGTATTAGATCGCATATGATTTCCGGGGTGTAGGTGTTGGGATTCGGTGCCTAAAATGAAGGCCCAGCGGAAGCAGTAAAATGAAAATTAATTCGATCCAAATCCCTACGAGGATCGATCGAGCTACGTATATACGAATATATAAACGAAAAGCAAGATTTTTAAGAAACTAACCCTTGAAGTCCGTTGATTAAATGGTAACCTTCTCTTGAGCTATTCCCCAAGCTTTGCTTGATCACTACGAATCCAATCCGCTCCAAGCCCTTGAACGATCCAACGCCGAAAGCACCGCATCTCTACTAGCCACGTGCCAGAAAAATGACTAGAATGACAACACCCGATTAACCTCTAAGGTTACGGCTAGAATCAAATGATGAAGCTTTTTATTATTACACTCTAAGTGTATAATATATCTCTCTCAATATTTCTTGATGTTTCTCTAAGAAAAATCAAGAACTAAGTTGATGAATAAGATGACTATGAAGAAAAACTCATTTCTCACTTTCTCTCACTACAACTCATGTAAGGAATAATGTAATGTGAATGAGAGATCAAAGTCCTCTTCTTATGCATGTTCAACTCACAAGAATACAACTCATACAATGAGAATCTAACCCCACCATATAATGTGTATGATACTTGTCCCCTCAACACATGATATTTCAAACATCATGATATGGACAAGTAAATACATACACATGTATATTAGTGGGGCGGCGGCCATGAGGATGAAACGGACGAGTTTAGTTCGTTTTGGACTCCCGAGAGTCCAAACAGATAAACTCCGATTTCATTTTGATGTATTTATATCGATTAATTAATCCGATTAATTAATCCAATTAATTAAACATATCAAATACAAAATAATACAATTAATTTCTCCAAGAAATAATTATATTCATGGATTAAATAAATTACCCAGTAATTTATTTATTTCATTAGGCCATAAATCAATTTATCCAATAAATCAATTTAAACATCCAATGTCCCAAATTTAGATATCCAATATTCAATATTCATAATGAGAGAATTAGCTTGATTCATTCTGTCGTCAATCCTATTACGCGACTCGGTAGGTCCGTCTCAGTCAGCAATGGGAGGAACCAAAGAGTAGTAGCACCACCTAGCCAGCTTGGCGGCCTACACCGTACCCCAACTGAGAACGAATGATTGGGATCATTCAAGAACCATTCTGTCGTGAATACCAGTATACGTATAAACCCTTCTTTCAAATGTCCCGATCAAGTTATAGGGTCACGGTCAATCAAACCCTATCTGTCCTTGACTTTATGCATGTGTTAATGCAAATCGAGATTATCGAGCTCTCGTGTATCCAATACAACTAGCTCCAATGCTTTGGCCAAAGACTTATGATCTGATCTGCCAATAACCGCATAGGACATATGACCCACTCACTAACGGGAGAAAAAATTCTATCTTGGTATTCAGTAGGACCTGCTACTTGCCCGTTAAGATGCATGTCGAAGTTGACCCCCACCTCCCGGTTCATAGGGTCGAACTACTCTAATGAAAATCTTAACGTCACAAGCACATACCTACTAAATCCTCAAGTCTAAGGTTCACGAATACCTATCACAACCTTTCGATTCCGTCATTGACTGTCCCGGAGTGAAATCCGTGTGATGAATCGAGGGTGAGTCGGTTCGAGTATACTAATCCAATTAGCATACCTATAACATGTGCTCCCACTAACCATTAGTGTTCGACATGCACTCTCCATGTCAAAGAACACGTCATACAAGTCTTCACATAAACTTAACGCCCAGTCAAGTTTCATCGACTTGCGAACGATTACGTATTTGAGCTATAAACCTTTCCAGTGCCGACCCCCTTATCCAATAAGGAGTGGAACGTTTTGCTCTCAAATACACGGACTAGTTTCTATATGTATATTTACGAGTTAGGAATGCGAGTAACTGCCAGTAAATAAAGAAACATCCATTGCCTTATATTAATGATTTACATAATTACAAGTAAAATGCCCTCACTCAACATTCTCTGAGTGTCATTCGAGGGCATACTCCTAACAATCTCCCACTTGCACTCAATGCCACACAATATGGTATCTAATACCCATGTTCTCCAGATGACGCTCCAAGCTAGTCTGAGAAAGTGGCTTGGTCAGTGGATCGGCGACGTTGTCAGCCGAGTCTACTCTGTGCACCACAATGTATCCCTTGCGAACAAATTCTCTTACGAGATGATACTTCCTCTCAATATGTTTGGTGCTATTGTGAAACCTCGGCTCCTTGGCCTGCGCTACAGCTCCGTTGTTGTCGCATTACAATGAACAGTAAACTCGGACATGGTATCACTTGAAGTTCTCCCAGAAACTTCTTAATCCAAAACCCTTCCTTGGAAGCCTCTGAGGCTGCTTGATACTCAGCCTAACAGGTGGAATCAGCAGTCGCGCTTTGCTTAGCACTACGCCAAGATACTGCTCCTCCATTAAGAGTAAATATGTAGCCAGAAGTAGACATCGAGTCGTCCTTCAGTCCTTAGAAGTCCGAATCAGTGAATCCCACCACATCCAATTCTCCACCGCCATACATCAGAACCATATCTCTAGTCCTTCTTAAGTACTTGAGAACATTCTTTACGGCAGTCCAATGTTCCCTGCTTGGGTTTGCCTGAAACCTACTCACCACGCTTACAGCATGCGCAATGTCAGGTCTCGTACACAACATAACATACATAAGGCTACCCACGACCGGAGCATATGGTATATTACTCATTTACTTTCGTTGTTCCTCACTTTTAGGACACATCTTCAAGGAGAGTTTTATTCCATGTCGCATCGGTAGGAACCCTCTTTTAGAATCATCCATCTTAAATCGCTTTAAGATTTTATCTATATAGAGGGCTTGGGAAAGACCTATTGTTCTCTTCGCTCTATCGCGGTAGAGCCGAATACCAAGAATATAGGTAGCTTCTCCCAAGTCTTTCATGGAGAAATTACTCGAAAGCCAAGCTTTCACAGAACTGAGCATTCCCACATCATTTCCTATTAGTAGAATGTCATCCACATATAGTACTAAGAATGCAATCTTGCTCCCACTAACCCTCTTGTATACACAAGGTTTCTCTTCATTTTGCACGAAGTCAAACTCTTTGACCGCCTCGTCAAAATGAAGGTTTCTACTACGTGACGCTTGCTTCAGTCCATAAATAGAACGCTGAAGCTTGCACACTTTATGAATATCGACTTCGGACACAAAGCCTTTAGGCTGCTCCATATAGATTTCCTCCTCGAGGAATCCATTAAGGAAAGCTGTCTTTACGTCCATTTGCCATATCTCATAATCGTGGTAGGCAGCTATAGCAAGCATCATGCGAATAGACTTGATCATGGCTACGGGCGAGAAGGTATCATGGTAATCGATCCCTTCCTTCTGGGTATAACCCTTTGCCACAAGCCTGACCTTATAGGCATCAACCTTGCCATCACCATCAGTCTTTCTCTTGTAGATCCACTTGTTCCCAATAGGAATTATGCCCTTGGGGCGGTCTACTAGAGTCCAGACCTAATTGACATGCATCGAGTCTATCTCAGCTTCCATAGTTTCATGCCATTTTGCGGAGTCTACATCCACCATCGCTTGGTCATAGGTCGTTGGGTCAGTCTCTTGGCTATCACTTGGAACCTCATGGAGACCCAGCTCCTCCAAGTGCACAAGCCCATACCTCTCAGGTAAATGAGACACCCTACTAGACCTACGAGGTGGTGCCATCACCATCAGTCTTTCTCTTGTAGATCCACTTGTTCCCAATAGGAATTATGCCCTTGGGGCGGTCTACTAGAGTCCAGACCTAATTGACATGCATCGAATCTATCTCAGCTTCCATAGCTTCACGCCATTTCGTGGAGTCTACATCCACCATCGCTTGGTCATAGGTCGTTGGGTCAGCCTCTTGGCTATCACTTGGAACCTCATGGAGACCCAGCTCCTCCAAGTGCACAAGCCCATACCACTCAGGTAAATGAGACACCCTACTAGACCTACGAGGTGGTTGTACTTGTGTATCAGAAGGTTCGGTTCCATTTTCTTGCACAGGTGTCTCCCGAGGAGTTTCATTGTATTCTTCTAAAGAAATACTTCTACCTGCCCCGCCTTCCTGAATGAACTCATCTTCCAGGAAGTGTGTTTGTAAAGCAACAACGATCTTTCGATCTTCGGGCATGTAGAATAGATATCCCATCGTCCCAGATGGGAATCCAATGAAACGTCCCTTCGCGTACCTAGCTTCCAACTTCTCCACCTTAGTCTTCTTGACATAGGCGGGACATCCCCAAATCCTAATATGATTAAGACTTGGTTTCCTGCCCTCCCACATCTCATATGGAGTTTTAGGAATGGATTTGGAAGGACATCTGTTCAAGATGTAAGCGGCTGTTAGGAGTGCATACCCCCACAGGTCAATACATAAGTCAGTATAGCCCAGCATGGAACGGACCATGTTCAACAAGGTCCGGTTCCTTCTTTCTGACACATCATTTAACTGAGGAGTACCTAGAGGTGTTAGTTGTGAAACTATTCCATGTTCCGTAAGGAACTCGTCAAACTCTGTACTCATATACTCGCCACCTCGGTCCGACCAAAGTGCTTTGATATGATTACCAGTTTGTTTCTCGACAAGGGCCTTGAATTCCTGGAATTTCTCAAAGGCCTCGGATTTATGTTTCATTAAGTATACATAACCATACCTAGTATAATCATCTGTAAACGTAATGAAATATTGATATCCGTCATGTGCTGCTTCCAAAGCACCACATACGTCGGTATGGATTAATCCCAGTTTATCAGTGGCTCTTTCAAAAGTCCCTGTGAAGGGGTACTTAGTCATTTTGCCTTTAAGACAAGATTCAAAAGTAGGAAAGGATCTGATCCCAATGGACCCATACGTCCATCTTTTTCCATCTTGTAAACCTTGGTCTGACCAACATGACCAAGTCTAAGATGCCATTTCAAAACTTGATTGGTTTCATCCCTACCATGGTTCTAGTCATAGTATTCACAACTACTTTGTTGCTAAGATTTAGATGATACAATCCATTCAACAATGTAGCAGTACCCACTAGTTTATTTCTAAAATAAATTTTGCAGGAACCATCATCAATGAAAAATGAAAAGCCTTTTAGGTCCATGACCGGAATGGATACACTGTTTTTGTGCCCCTTGGGCAAAACAAGTACATCTTCTAAAGTCAAAACAAAGCCGGATTCTAAACCCAAAAGAAGTGATCCTATGTTGGTAGCCTCGACACTATGCCCGCTTCCGACTGTGATCATAACTTCTCCAGCTCCAAGCTTCCTACTTTGTTCTAGATCCTGATTCACGGTACAAATATGAGAAATAGCACCAGAATCCAATATCCAGGAAGTAGAAACTACAGTAGCAGAACAATTTGTTTCCAAAACTAAAGGTTCCGTACCTGTAGTGCCATGAAGAATCGAACAGTCTCTAGCCCAGTGGCCCAGCTCACCGCACTTGAGATAGGCATCCTTCTTCTTCTTGTTCTTCGGAACCGTCGGGGCCTTGACCTTACCCTTAATGTCCTTAACTTGTGGTCCAGTCTACTTCTTTGTCTTTTTCTTCTTATTCTTAGACCTCCGAGGTCCAGAAGAAATCATAAGGGCATACTCCTTCATCTGCGGAGTCTTCACCTGAGACTAAGCGGTCACCAATTTGTTCATTAGCCCAGCTAAGTTACATGCAATCTCATTGCAATTGAAGTTCATAACAAACTGTGAGAAGGAATCAGGGAGAGACTGAAGGATAAGGTCGGTTTGGAGAGAAGTATCCATTTTAAAATCAAGAGCCTCCAATCTCTCGATCATGGATATCATTTTGAGGACGTGTTCTCCAACCTTCTCACCTTTCTTCATCCTTGCACCGAATAGTTGCTTGGATATCTCATATCTAGCAGTTCTGTTGTGCTCACCATAAAGCTCGGTTAAGTGAGATAGAATCTGCCTAGCAGAAGTCATTTTCTCATGAGCTCTCTGAAGCTCATTAGACATGGAAGCCATCATATAAGCACGGACTTTCACAGTATCCTTAACCCACTTTTCGTGGTTTTCAATCTCTTCCTGATTGGCTCTTGTCCGCACTGGAGGCGCCGGAATGTCCGTCTCCAAGACGTATCCCAGTGCCTCTATACTGAGGACAATCATCAGATTGCGGATCCAATCCACAATGTTAGGTCCCATCAAGGTGTTCTTTTCGAGTAGAATTGTGAGTGGATTCATTGCCATATTGAGAGTTATCTCTGCATTAAGTATGACAGATTAATTAGTGACTCGTTCAATTATGTTCTGAGTATAGAATTAAGGTCTTTTCTATTCTTGTTACCTAGCTCCCACTATTTTTATCGGAACAACACACTCCCATGTGAAATCCAGAAGTATTGTCGCTCTACTTCATAGTGGTGATCGAGTTCTTTATAAATCTTAATAGAGGGCAACCGAACAGGTTTCTAGTCTATTAATTTTCATAAAGTGATGTCCAACACCAACCCATCTAATAGACGATTCGATCTTCTTTTTCCCCTTGTTCACTCCCCTCAACCTATACGGTTTCTATGGTTCGTGAACAAGTTAAGTTAATACCATCGACGTAAATCAGTTTCACAATTAATCTTATCCGACAACCTATCAGGTTTCTAGGGATAAAATTTGCTCCAACCGAAGGCATCCAATGCGCTCCCGATAATTAATTCGTCCTCCCCGAACGACTACCCCGATAACTCGAAAGCATAGCACATCCAGTTTAGATTTTAATTTCCCAAAAACTCGATGGAGGGAAGGAAAACCTTGAAACCTTATAAACTTAATAATTTGTTGTGGGAGAATTTTCGCGATTAACGTTACACTTTGCACATTAATCATTTAAGCGCGTTTGTGGCATTCATACAATATGAAAAAAACATTCACAACCTAGTTGCTACCAACATGTGGTTCATGGACCGTTCCTAGAAAATAAAAACTCCGTAATCTAATTACAAGTCTTCGTCTTCTCGAAACGGATTTTCCTCCGGTCTTCGTCATTACATATAAATTTTACATTGAAAATCGCATCCTAGATACAAATATTTCTAGTAAAATAAATAGGCTCAAAACGGCCTTTACAACCCAATCGAATAAAACGAACGATTCAAAAACTAAGTCCATGAACCACATCCCCATTCAAAAGCATTCATCCAATAAATACTATATAAACGGAAAGCGTAGAGATACATTGATCCAATCAACAATACGAACCGATCCAATCGATTCACACAATCGGTAATATGAAAAACGTTCAAATAATTCGGTCGATCACAAGTATTCCAATTAATCAATTTTCATTTATAAAATGAAATATCATAAATCATTTTAATCATATTAAATCTAATTTAAAATGTGGGAAATTATTTTTAGGAATACACGAAGAAAATAAGCCCGAAATGGGTCCGAAAAGTGGGCCGACCGCGCCAAACGAGCCAGCAAGCGTGGCCGCCCAGCGGCCTCTAGCCGCGGCCCTCTGAGCACAGGCCACGGCCCCGGCCCGTAAAGGTTGTATGCGGGCTGCAACAGCCCTGGGCCGCGGCCCCCGAGCCCTGGGCCGCGGCCCCCGAGCCCTGGGCCGCGGCCTCCTGCTTCCGGACCACTCCCGGACCGTCCAACGGCAATTCGGGGCTAGTTTTTCGACCGGATATCCAATATCTATATTTTTCAACATTCATGTCTTCAATATAAATCATATTTCCTAGAAAATGAAGATTTATATTTAGACATAAACTTACGAAAAATACAACTATAACGAACCGAAAAACATATACCACGATTATGACTAAAATGATTCTAAATCATTCACCATCTAATCGAGCATTCCAAATGCCAATATCGTATATACGATCGCAAGACCTACGCTCCGATACCACTGTTAGGACTCGGTGCCTAAAACGAAGGCCCAACGGAAGCGGTAAAATGAAAATTAATTCGATCCGAATCCCTACGAGGATCGATCGAGCTACGTATATACGAATATATAAACGAAAAGCAAGAGTTGTAAGAAACTAACCCTTGAAGTCCGTTGATAAATGGTAACCTTATCTTGAGCTATTCCCCAAGATTTGCTTGATCTCTGCGAATCCAATCCGCTCCAAGCCCTTGAACGATTCAACGCCGAAAGCACCACGTCTTTACTAGCCACGCGCCGGAAAAACGACCGGAATGACAACACCCGATTAACCTCTAAGGTTACGTCTAGAATCAAGTGATGAAGCTTTTTATTATTACACTCTAAGTGTATAATATATCTCTCTCAATATTTCTTGATGTTTCTCTAAGAACAATCAAGAACTAAGTTGATGAAGAAGATGACTATGAAGAAGAACTCCTTTCTCACTTTCTCTCACTACAACTCATGTAAGGAATAATGTAATGTGAATGAGAGATCAAAGTCTTCTTATGCATGTTCAACTCACAAGAATACAACTCATACAATGAGAATCTAACCCCACCATATAATGTGTATGATACTTGTCCCCTCAACACATGATATTCCAAACATCATGATATGGACAAGTCAATACATACACATGTATATTAGTGGGGGCGGCCATGAGGATGAAACGGATGAGTTTAGTTCATTTTGGACTCCCGAGAGTCCAAACAGATAAACTCTGATTCCGTTTCGATGTATTTATATCGATTAATTAATCCAATTAATTAAACATATCAAATACAAAATAATATAATTAATTTCTCCAAGAAATAATTATATTCATGAATTAAATTAATTACCCAGTAATTTATTTATTTCATTAGGCCATAAATCAATTTATCCGATAAATCAATTTAAACATCCAATGTCCCAAATTTAGATATCCAATATCTAATATTCATAATGAGAGAATTAGCTTGATTCATTCCATCGTCAATCCTATTGCGCGACTCTATAGGTCCGTCTCAGTCAGCAATGGGAGGAACCAAAGAGTAGTAGCACCATCTAGCCAGCCTGGCGGCCTACACCATACCCCAACTGAGAACGTATGATTGGGATCATTCAAGAACCATTCTGTCGTGAATACAAGTATACGTATAAACCCTTCTTTCAAATGTCCCGATCAAGTTATAGGGTCACGGTCAGTCAAACCATATCTGTCCTTGACTCTATGCATGCGTTAATGCAAATCGAGATCATCGAGGTCTCGTGTATCCAATATAACTAGCTCCAATGCTTTGGCCAAAGACTTATGATCTCATCTGCCAATCACCGCATAGGACATATAACCCGCTCACTAACGGGAGAAAAAAATTCTATCTTGGTATTCAGTAGGATCTGCTACTTGCCCGTTAAGATGCACGTCGAGGTTGACCCCCACTTCCCGGTTTATAGGGTCGAAGTACTCTAATGAAAATCTTAATGTCACAAGCACATCCCTACTAAATCATCAAGTCGAAGGTTCACCAATACCTATCACAACCTTTCGATTCCGTCATTGACTGTCCCGGAGTGAAATCCGTGTGACGAATCGAGGGTGAGTCGGTTCGAGTATACTAATCCAATTAGCATACCTATAACATGTTCTCCCACTAACCATTAGTGTTAGACAGGCACTCTCCATGTCAAAGAACACGTCATACAAGTCTTCACATAAACTTAACGCCCAGTCAAGTTTTATAGACTTGCGAACGATTAAGTATTTGAGATATAAACCTTTCCAGTGCCGACCCACTTATCCAATAAGGAGTAGAACGTTTTGCTCTCAAATACACGGACTAGTTTCTATATGTATATTTACGTGTTAGGAATGCCAGTGACTGCCAGTAAATAAAGAAACATACAATGCCTTATATTAATGATTTATATAATTACAAGTACAATGCCCTCACTCAACATCCTCTGAGTGGCATTCGAGGGCATACTCCTAACAGTAAGGCCATGCATGATCCGGATATTTAGCTTTTTGAGATATCCAAGTCAACGGGCATTACGTACGTAATGATTATGCTATAGCGTACATAATGCATGTTTCATTTTGGGGTAGTGAGTTCTGTCAGGACGTAGCGTACGCTACGTGGTGATGATAGCGTACGTTTTATGTATAATGTACATTAAACTAGGAGGATAGCGGCCGTAATGAACTGTGCAGATTATAAAGACATGATTCGTCTTTCATTTCTTCACGACCCATTTTCGATCTCTCTCCCTATAAATCATCCCCCTGCATTCCTTAGTGATTTCCAACCCCTTCCAACTTGTTTTGGAGTTTCCTAACTTGTATTGGAGATTGGGAGCTTGAAGATTGGAGTGTTTCTTGAAGGGTTTGAAGTTGTTCTTCACTTTCAAGAGGTATGTTGGCTAATCCTGTGTTTAACTCGAGATTATGATGATGTTTTTGATGATTACCTCATGTAGTTGTTGATTGATGGAGGATAGTTTTTATGAACTTCTGGTGAAGAACATGATGATTATGACTTTAGGTTGATTGTGCTTTTGATGTTTAAGAATACTTGGAGATTATAATCATGTTTAGGAAGAGTTATGTTAAGACTGGTAGATGATTAACATAGCCTTGAGATGATTATTGTTGTTGGTTGTGTTCTTGATAGATTGTAACCATTTTTATAGGATTGTGATGAGTTATGTGATGACTGTCAGAATCTAAAAATGGTTGAGTTAATTTTGTTGATTAATCTGAAATTCTTGAGGAATTGGTGATCGATATTGGTGGAGACATCGTATTTGTTGTGATGATGATGTTCTTGAGGTGATAGTGATGATATTGGTAATATTATCATTATAGGATGATTAATTTAATGTTGTTCTTGATAATCCTTATTGAATTGGTTTTCACAACTGTTAAGAACATTATGATCATGTTAATTGATCATTGAGATGATTGGAGGATGTTAGAATTCATAGTTGAAGACTATGATATTCGTTTGTATGATTTGATTGATTCGTGTTTGAATCGAGGTTATCTTTTGTGTTGTTTCAATTAATACCGTGTTATTAAATGGATTGTATTTCATTCAAGGTTGTTTGAGTGCTTGTTATTGTCGGAGGACGCCATTCATCGCTCGTGGGAGGATTTCATCACCTTCGATTTGAGGCAAGTTTTATACTTGTACTAGTCAATAAGATTAATGTTATCATATATATGCATGAATCTATTGTATCATTTCGAGACGTAGTCTCTTCATGATTTGTTGATATCAGGGAATTGTTCGAGATAATACCCTTGGGTAATTATGCCAAACGTTGTTGTTGATCATCTTGTTGTTATTGTTGTTGTCGGTAGCTGGTTCGCGGTATTGATGTATCGATTTTTATTGTTGATATTCATGTTCGATTAAGACATCGATATGAGTGTTGCTATTAATGTTGGTGTTTTACTATTGATGTTGTATTGGCCGATTGAAGGCATTGACGTATTTGATTATCAATTCCGTCGTCAGTAACCGATTAAAGGTACTGGGGCATTCGTTGAGTCGTTGTTTGGTTGTTCTAAGACAATTGAGGTATTGAATTGGGACTGTCGAGGATAGTTCCATCGGTTGAGTCGTTGTTATCGATTGGTCATTCTAAGACAATCGAGGTATTGAATTGGGACTGTCAAAGATGGTTCCCACCCGTTGAGTCGTTGTTATCGGTTGGTCGCCCTAAGACAATCTAGGTATTGAATTGGGACTGTTGAGGATAGTTCCCATCCGTTAAGTCGTTTTTATCGGTTAGTCATTCTAAGACAATCGAGGTATTGAATTGGGACTGTCGAGGATGGTTTCCATCCATTGTGTCGTTGTTATCGATTGGCCATTCCATGGCAATCGAGGTATTTGAATTGGGACCGCCGAGAACGGTGCTCATCCGTGAGTTATTATTGTCGTGTTGGTCGTCTCAAGGCAGCATACTATCATTCTTGTGAATTTGGTAATTTGTGATCATTGCCGTTTGTGACTAATTGTGTTGGAGACTAGACTCGGCTAGTGCTCGATGGGTAAGTTTGGGGCTTGAACCTTCGCGGTTGGTATCCCAACTTCTACAGTTCAGTAGGTCACGGTCACTGGGTGATCTCATTATGGGTAAGTATGGGGCTTGAACCTATCGCAGTTGGTTTCCCAGCAACTGCAGTTCAGCAGGTCAAGGTCATTGGATGACCTCATTGTGATACAGCTTCGTGCTGTGTGGCTTCGGCCCCTCATTGTGATACAGCTTCAGGCTGTTTGGCTTCGGCCATCTCATTATTGATTGGCAGCATCGGCTGAGTAGCATTCAGGCCAGTGTGATGATTGACAGCTTCGGCTGAGTGGCTTTCAGGCCATTGTGATGATTTGCAGCTTTGGCTGAGGGCTTTTAGGCCATTGTGCTTATTTGCAGCTTCAGCTGAGGGCTTTTAGGCAATGTGCGATGTATTGGTGTTTCCGGTTGAGCCTTAGGGAATCATTGTTGTTATGTGTTCCTGTTTTGGTTGGTTTACCTTCGGGTAATTTGTCGTTGTATTCTATATTGATGATTCGTCGTTGGGCACTTGTGTTTTAGCCTGTTGAGCAGGTATTGATCGTATGGCGTGGGCATAGCATGATGCAAATGCTCGGTTTTTCCATTGTTTGTGAGCATCTCGTATTATTGTTGTGCCGTTTGTTTTGTCTTTGGATGCATATCATGTTGTACATGTATTTGATATTCATTATTGTTGGAGAATTATCGGATATTGCGCCGTTTGTGCAGAAACGTAAATAAGGTGCGGAAAATAAATGACACAAGGATTTATAGAGGTTCGGCCAAACGTGCCTACGTCCTCTCTCGTTGTATCTTTTTCTATAGGATGAAGATCAAAACCTCTGCACCTCTCTTCTATCGGTCGAGGGATTACCGTTACAAGCTCGTCTTTAATCGGTACGAGTAAAACCGTTTTTCCTTTTCTATTGGATAAGGAATCAACCACTCTAGCTTTCTATTGGTACTAGATAAACCTCACTAAGATAGCGATTGCGATTCTAACAATCCCGGATCCTTGATCCTAATGACACCGAATCCAATCGTATCTTTTCTTTTTCTCACTCATGTATGATTTAGTGTATAACACTCAATCACTCTAATTTAAGCTCAAGGACAACAACTATAATGTTTACAATGATATCTCAAGTGTATATGAATTGCTCAATGTTGTTGTGTGGAACGATACCAACTCATTTGGTATTTATAGCCTTCTTCCACAAACTAGCTGTTACTGCCAGTTGTTATTAGCGTGTGCTAGGCTGACTTCCTTAGCGTGCACTATCGCATGTTTTTGCCTTTAGCATACGTTATATACTGTTACGTACGTTAACGTTCTTCCAGTTTTAGTTCAGTGGCTTTTGTCCTTCACAGTTAGCGTGCGCTATTACTTCCATTGTAGCGTGCGCTAATCATGCATCATTGCATGCGTCATATATCCGTTAATACTTTTTGACTTGTAGCAGATTCTCCCCAATGGATTGATTGACTTGATTCAAACTGATATTTAGCGTGCGCTAAATATCATCTCTTGTGTGCGCTAAGCTTACTTCAGTGCATATGTCATTCTATGTTTGAATCTCTTCACAACGGTAACAAGGATTCAATAGCGTGCGTTAATATTGCATATGTAGTGTATGCTATCCTCATCAGGTGACTTCACTTCAGGTTACTTCGAACTCGTCTGATCTGTAGAGAAATCCCGTTAGCGTGCGCTAACTTATATTTCTAGCATGCGCTAGATTTGTATTTTGTCTAGCTTTTTGCGTCTTTGATTCCTTCGTCGTTTTGCTTCGCCTTTGTTGCTTTGTTTTGTTTAGCAACTTAATCATCAAAACATTATTTATGACTATGTGAATAAATATTCCAACAATCTCCCCCTTTTTGATGATTATAAAACAACTCTTGAATTGGATAAAACCTGCAAAATAATATATGTATATTTCTCTGAATCAAAGTTTTCGGCTTTGGTCGTTTTGTTAGTTTCACCCATTTTCTTTTCTTGACATTTTCAACTTCTCCTTTATTTTTCAACTCCTTCGTTTCTCCCCCTTTTTGTATGCTTTCTTTATTTTCTCCTTTTCGACTTCTTCGATTTTTGTTCTTTTTCTCGTCATATCTTCCATGATGCTTTTTATCAATTCAACTCCTTCTCCCCTTTTTTGTATTCAGCAAAAAGTAAAAAAAAAATAGAGGATACCAGTTCTTGAATGTGCATGATGAATATAATTATGCAGTAATATGCATGATACCAAAAAATATACTCTCCTTGAAAATATTATCTCCCCCTTTATAAAATATCAATTGTTTAAAATTAAATTTTGGGGATCCAACCTATAGTTGGTTTTTCTTTTGAAACGTAGATGATATTTGAAATAATTGTTCCTTTAAGAACCCAGATTTTCTTAACTTTAATCATCCGGTGTGGGCTTTTACAGTTTGAGATATGATGCCCAAGTTTTAAACATTTTTCGCATCGGGGTATTTTGAAATTGGCGGATTCTTTTTTAGAACGGGGTTTGAATCCCAATCCCTGTTTATTCAAAGTGTATTTTTGAACACATAGCATTTTTTCAAATTTATCATTGCCGCATGAAAATTTCTTCGTCAAACTTTTAAGTTCATTTTGAACTTTTAAAAGATCATTCTTTAAAATATTTTCATTTCAACACATTTTGAATGATCGATTTCAACAAATTTTCCCTTTTCAATAATTTTGGAATTTTCAATTTCTAAAGTTTTATATTTAGACTTGAGGTATTTAATTTCATTTAAAGCATTTTGATAATCCGTATGTAATAACTCGAATGCTTCAAAGAGTTCATCGTAGGAGTTACTTACCTGACTTTCGACGTCGCTTTCATCGAGTGAACTCCGGGCCATGAGCGCGAGATTATTTTGATCCATGAAATCAACATCAAGATCTTCGTCACTCCATGTTGCAACTAATACCTCCTTGGGTTTTACCCGACAGTTCTTAGCAAAGTGGCCTGGTTTACCACATAATCGACAGGTGTTGTCGAATTTCTTAGATTCGCCCGCTTGGATGTCCTTCTTCCTACGGTTTAATAAGTGTTGGAACTTATTAATATTCTTGGCATAATATGCTTATTCTTCATCGCTTTCATCCACCGGGATTTCTTCTTTCTTTCTCGACATTTTAGCCTTCATGGCTATCGACCTCTCCTTCGGTTTCGGTTTGGCATTCCGAGATTTTAGAACAATCTCGTAGTTGATAAGAGAACCAACGAGAGCACTAAAATCAAGATTATTTAAATCTTTAGATTCCATTATTGCCGTTACCATACCGTCCCATTCTCGAGGTAGTGATCGGAGAATTTTCTTTACTTTCTCTCTACTCGAAAGTGATTTCCCGAAACATGCTAATCCAGTAGTAATAATCGAAAAACGGTCAAGCATTATCGTGATGGATTCATCGTCCTTCATTTGGAATAATTCGTACTCGTGAAGGAGCATGTTTATCTTCGTCCCCTTGACCTGAGACGTACCTTCGTGTGTTACCTCAAGCATTTTCCAAATTTCTTTGGCACTATCACACGATGATATCCGATTGTGTTCTTCCGGATTTAAGGCACAATATAAGAGTTGAGTCGCCTTACAATTGTAGTGGTCATTTTTCCAATCGGAATCGTCATATTCTTCGAAAGTTTTAAGCGTACCGTTGGAATTTGTCGGAATTTTCGGACAAAGACAAATCACCTTCCAAAGCTCGATATCATATGCTCGGATGAATATAGACATCTTCTTCTTCCACGTCATGAAGTTTGACCCATCAAAAAATGGTGGTCGGTTGAGAGCAAGGCCTTCGACGGGAGCAAGTTGAAACGCCATTGGATCTTTTCTCCTCGGATGTTAAGCCGTGTATTGGAGTATCGATCTGATACCAATTGTTGGAGAATTATCGGATATTGCGCCGTTTGTGCGGAAGCGTAAATAAGGTGCGGATAATAAATGACACAAGCTTTTATAGAGGTTCGGCCAAACGTGCCTACGTCCTCTCTCGTTGTATATTTTTCTATAGGATGAAGATCAAAACCTCTGCACCTCTCTTCTATCGGTCGAGGGATTACCGTTACAAGCTTGTCTTCTATCGCTCTGAGTAAAATCGTTTTTCCTTTTCTATAGGATAAGGAATCAACCACTCTAACTTTCTATTGGTACTAGATAAACCTCACTAATATAGCGATTGCGATTCTAACAATGCCGGATCCTTGATCCTAATGACACTGAATCCAATCGTATCTTTTCTTTTTCTCACTCATGTATGATTTAGTGTATAACACTCAATCACTCTAATTTAAGCTCAAGAACAACAACTATAATGTATACAATGATATCTGAAGTGTATATGAATTGCTCAATGTTGTTGTGTGGAATGATACCAACTCATTTGGTATTTATAGCCTTCTTCCACAAACTAGCCATTACTGCCAGTTGTTATTAGCATGCGCTAGGCTGACTTCCTTAGCGTGCGCTATCGCATGTTTTTGCCTTTAGCGTATGTTATATACTGTTACGTACGTTAACGTTCTTCCAGTTTTAATCCAGTGGCTTCTGTCATTCACAGTTAGCGTGCGCTATTACTTCCATTGTAGCGTGCGCTAATCATGCATCATTGCATGCATCATATATCCGTTAATACTTTTTGACTTGTAGAAGATTCTCACCAACAGATTGATTAACTTGATTCAAACTGATATTTAGCGTGCGCTAAATAACATCTCTTGTGTGCGCTAAGCTTACTTGAGTACATACATCATTCTGTGTTTTAATCTCTTCACAACGGTAACAAAGATTCGATAGCATGCATTAATATTGCATATGTAGCATGCGCTATCCTCATCAAGTGACTTCACTTCAGGTTACTTCGAACTCGTCTGATTTGCAGAGAACTCCCGTTAGCGTGCGATAACTTATATTTCTAGCATGCGCTAGCTTTGTATTTTGTCCAGCTTTTTGCGTCTTCGATTCCTTCATCGTTTTGCTTCGCCTTTGTTGTGTTATTTTATTTAGCAACTTAATCATCAAAACATTATTTATGACTACGTGGAATAAAGATTCCAACAATTATGTGGATGACTGACCCCGTGTGGGCGGAACATGTTTTCATGTTTTTGGTATTTGCGAGGAGAGAGTTGAGACACAGGGGCATGATGATAGCGATGAGGCATTCGAGCGATACTAGTCCCGAGTTGTTTTGGTGGTCATGTTGGTTAGTCCATTTGGAGTGTTCTGTAGTTTCTCAGTCATTGTCATTATGTATTATCCGAGCAAGGCCCGTGGATGTTGTTGTATTTTCATTTTGGCCATGTAGGCCCATTATTGTCATGAAATTCCACATCGAAATATTGTGTCGGATATCATAGTAGGGACTGTGATTTTCTTTTTTGGTCAGTTGATGTATTTTAGTCGTGTTCTCCTGGTGGATTTCTTGGTGTGGGGTCCACGGCATTGTAAGAACCTAATGGGATTTTTAGGGGTGTTACAGAAGATGGTATCAGAGAAATGGTTTATGAGATACCCTGATATGTGTGTTTTGTGGCTCTACCGACGCGGTGGTAGTGGGACTGTCAGGTTATTACAATCTGGATGGTCGGGTTTTGTGAGTCGTGAGTTGGATGACTGTATAAGTCATTCTTTCATCGAGTCATTGTCAGTGAGAACTAGTACGACCTCAGAGCTTCGTATGACCTGTGTAAGGACTATATTCTCTTTTGTGTTCATACATTCATTATGCCATTAATTATACATGTTTTGTTGAAACTTGTATGTGACAATTGCGGTGCGATTGATTTATGACTATTTGCTTTGGAGCATGTGGACTCTGTATCGGCTATGATCACCGCGATTGATATGATTGTTTATATGTTGAGTATGTATACTCGTGTTTGCCTATTGGCTTAGAATTCTGGATTAGCCGTTGAGGCATATTTGAGTTATGATCATGATTGAACGGTATTCTTTCAGTATGGAAAGATGACGCGTCAGAGGGGGTAAAGGCTGCAGCGCGGGCCGGAACCCAGAACCTCATGTTTATGCGTATGCGGATGTCGAGTTGGATTAGAGTTCGGCCGGTGGTGTTACCTACGCGACCGATTCTCCTTCGGGACGTCATGCTCGAGAAGCTGATCAGACCGAGGGCGGAGACGTCGATCCCTTCTTGTTTATGGGGGGCATGATGGCCCAGATGACTAAGATGACACGAATACTAGAGACCATACAGGCCTTGATGGTTCGTGGTCCACGCAGCGGGGAACCCAGGTGCCGTTTCATGGGCAGGCTGGGGGTGTGAGTCATATTGTTGGTGATATCTCTCGTCAGAGGCTGCCTACTTTTGAGGGTTCATCGGAACCAACTGACATTGTTCATTGGCTTGAACATATTGATAAACTCTTCGATATGGTTCAGTGTCCGGAAGAGAGTAAGGAGGCAGTAGCGGCTACTACTTGAGTAATGGCGCTTAATTATGGTGGATCTTTGTAAAACCCACCGATCATGATTGTGTTTGGGATGAGTTAAAGACTCTCATGTTAGAGAGGTATTATCCGGCTCCACTTCGTGAAGCCAAGTTGTCAGACGTTTTGAACCCTGAATTCGCCAAGGACGAGGGTGTTGTTATTGCTGAGAAGTTTCATGGACTTTTTCAGTTCACTTCATCTATTATCCATACTGAGGCGGATAAGATTAAGTATTTTAGCAAGAGTCTAAACCCGCAGTTGAGGATGCAGTTGTTTAATCATAATTGTAACTCACTTGGTGATTTTATTGAGAAGGCTCTTGGAACAGAGCTCGTTGGAATATTTATTCCACATATTCATTAATAGAGTTTTGATGATAAAGTTTCTAAACAAAACAAAACAACAAAGAGGCGAAGCAAAGTATCGAAGCAGACGAAGACACAAAAAGCTGAACAAAATACAAAGCTAGCGCACGCTAGACTAAAACATTAGCGCACGTTAACGGATTTCGGCTGAAGATCAGACAAGTTTAAAGTTACCTGAAGTCAAGTCATCTGGTGAAGATAGCGCACGCTACTCTTGAAAACTAATGCATGCTATCGAAGGCTATTTACAGTTGTGAAGACATTTAAACACAAAATGACGCAAGCAATGACGAAATCAGAGCGCACGCTAAGATTGAGGAATAGCGCATGCTAAGACGTTTGAATTCAAGTCAAATCAATCCATTGGAAAAAGTAAGGATCATAGTCATAAAGTTGGAACGGTCAGTTTGACAAATCATGCGACGGATACATTGTTAGCGCACACTACAGGAAAATGTTAGCGCACGCTAACTGTCATGGACAGTAGCCACTGGACTGAAGTTACAAGCAGTTAACGCACGAAAATAGACATTAGCGCATGCAACAAGCGATAACGCACGCTAATGAAGAAGACTAGCGCACGCTAATAAGTCAAAACAGGCCAACAGCTAGTTTGATGGAGAAGGCTATAAATACCACATCCTTGGTATTAAACCTACAACAACATTGAGAAAACCATATACACTTGAGATATCATTGTAAACATTATAGTTGTTGTTTTTGAGTTTAAATTGAGAGTGATTGAGTGTGATACACTAAATCATACAAGAGATAGAAAAAGAAAAGATGCGATTAGATTCGGTGTTATTAGGATCAAGGATCCGGCATTGTTAGAATCGCAATCGCTTTCTTAGTGAGGTTTATCTAGTACCGATAGAAAGATAGAGTGGTTGATTCCTTGTCCAATAGAAAAGGAAAATGGTTTAACTTGGACCGACAAAAAGACAAGTACGAGAACGGTTTACTCAGACCGATAGAAGACGAGCTTGTAACGGTAATCCCTCGACCGATAGAAGACAGGTGAAGAGGTTTATATCTTAAGCCTATAGAAAAAGATAATGAGAGTGGACGTAGGCACGTTTGGCCAAACCTCTATAAATCCGTGTGTCGATTTATTTTCCGCACCTTTATATTTACGTTTCTGCACAACGGCGCTAATACCGAAACTGATCCAACAATTGGTATCGGAGAGGTTCCTCCAATAAGCGTCTTAACATCCGAGGAGTCGATCCAAATGGCATTTCAACTTGCCCTAGTCAAAGGTCTTGCTCTTAACCGACCACTATTTTCGGACGGATCAAACTTCATGACATGGAAGAAAAAGATATCTATATTCATCCGAGCATATGACATCGAGCTTTGGAAAATAATATGTCTTGGTCCGAAAATTCCAACGAATTCCAACGGTACGCTTAAAACTTTCGAAGAATATGACAATTCCGATTGGAAAAATGACCATTACAATTGTAAGGCAACTCAACTCCTATATTGTGCCTTAAATCCGGAAGAACACAACCGGATATCATCGTGTGATAGTGCCAAAGAAATTTGGAAAATGCTTGAGGTAACACACGAAGAAACGTCTCAAGTCAAGAAGACGAAAATAAACATGCTCCTTCACGAATACGAACTATTTCAAATGAAGGACGATGAATCCATCACGATCATGCTCGACCGATTTTCGGTGATCACAAATGGATTAGCATGTTTTGGAAAACCACTTTCAAGTAGTGAGAAAGTATAGAAGATTCTCTGATCACTACCTCGAGAATGGAATGGTATGAAGACGGCAATAAAGGAATCTCAAGATCTAAACAATCTTGATTTTAGTGCTCTCGTTGGTTCATTAATCAACTACGAGATAGTACTTAAATCTCAGAATGACAAACCAAAGCCGAAGGAAAGAACGATAGCCATGAAGGTTAAGATGTCCAAGAGAGAAGAAATCCTGGTGGATGAAAGCGACGAAGAATCAGCATATTATGCCAAAAATATCAATAAGTTCCAACACTTATTAAACCGAAGAAAGAAATACAGCAACTCGGGCAAATATAAGAAATTCGACAATAATTGTCGAGCATGTGGTAAACCAGGCCATTTCATAAATAATTACCAAGCAGCAAATCCGAAGAAGGTACTCGTTGCAACATGGAGTGACAAAGATATTGATGATGATTTCATTGATCAAAATAACCTTGCATTTATGGCCCGGAGTTCATTCGACGATAGCGACGTCGAAATCCGAGTAAGTAATTCTTACAATGAACTTTTTGAAGCATTCAAACTATTACATACCGACTATCAAAATGCCTTAATTGAAATCAAATCCCTTAAATTTAAATATAAATCACTGGAAAATGAAAATTCCAAAATTCTTGAAAAGGGAAAATTTATTGAGATCGATCATTCTAAATGCATTGAAAATAAAAATATTTTAAAGGATGATCTTGCTAAAGTTCAAACCGAGCTCAAAAATTTAACGAATAAATTCTCTCTCGGCAATGAGAAATTTGAAAATATGCTCTCGGTTCAAAAATACACTTTGAATAAACAGGGTTAGGATTCAAACCACCTTCTAAAAATGAATCCGTAAATTTTAAAATACCCCATTGTGAAAATTGTTTAAAAATTGGGCATCACATTTCGAATTATAAAATCCCACGACAGACGATAAAAACTAAGAAATTTTGGATTCCCAAAGGAACTTTTATTCCAAATATCGTCTATGTTTCGAAAGAAAAACCAACTATAGGTTGGATTCCCAAAAAATAATTTTTATCAATTGGTATTTTTGTCAGGGGGAGTAATTTTGTTAAAAACGGGTATAACTCAATTACCGTATTCATATATTATTCATCATTAATTGGTATCATGCATATTTATATTCAATTGGTATATTTTTTTTACACTTTCTGCTGAATACAAAAAGGGGGAGAAGGAGTAGAATCGGATAAAAAGCGTCATGGAAATAATGACGAGAAAAATAAAAAGTAAAAAGGAGGAGAAAATAATAAAAATCGAAGAAGTCGAAAAGGAGAAAAAGAAATCATACAAAAAGGGGGAGAAACGAAGGATTTGAAAAATGAGAAATGAAAAAGAAAAGATGGGAGAAACTAACAAAACGATCAAAGCCGAAAACTTTGATATGTACAAATTTATATACTTTTATTTTGCAGGTTTTATCCAATTCAAGGGTTGTTTTGTAATCATCAAAAAGGGGGAGATTGTTGGAATATTTATTCCACATATTCATTAATAGAATTTTGATGATTAAGTTGCTAAACAAAGCAAAATAACAAAGAGGCGAAGCAAAGCATCGAAGCAGATGAAGACGGAAAAAGCTGAACAAAATACAAAGCTAGCGCACGCTAGACTAAAACGTTAGCACACGCAAATGGGTCCCGGCTGCAGATCAGACAAGTTCAAAGTTACCTGAAGTCAAGTCATCTAGTGAAGATAGCGCATGCTACTCTTGAAAACTAATGCGGGCTATCGAAGGCTATTTACAGTTGTGAAGACATTCAAACACAAAATGATGCAAGCAATGACGAAATCATAGCGCACGCTAAGATTGAGGAATAGCGCATGCTAAGACGTTTGAATTCAAGTCAAATCAAATCGTTGGAAAAAGTAAGGATCAAAGTCATAAAGTTGGAACGGTCAGTTTGACAAATCATGCAACGGATACATTGTTAGCGCACGCTACAGGGAAATGTTAGCGCACGCTAGCTGTCATGGACAGTAGCCACTGGACTGAAGTTACAAGCAGTTAACGCAAGTAAATAGACATTAGCGCACGCAACAAGCGATAGCGCATGCTAATAATGAAGACTAGCGCACGTTATCTTCACCAGATGACGTGACTTCAGGTAACATTGAACTCGTCTGATCTGCAGTCGGGACCCGTTAGCGTGCGCTAACGTTTTAGTCTAGCGTGCGCTAGCTTTTTATTTTGTTCAGCTTTTCGTGTCTTTATCTGCTTCGATGCTTTGCTTCGCGTCTTTGTTGTTTTGCTTTGTTTAGCAACTTAATCATCATAACTCTATTAATGAATATGTGGTATAAATATTCCAACAATCTCCCCCTTTTTGATGATTGCAATGTTAGGAATACTTGTTAGATTTTGATGATGTCATTAATATAAATTCCAATGTTTATTACTTGGCAAAAATGTAAGGAAGAACCAAATAAGTATCTTCCATAGGCCAAATAAGTGTTAAACTTGGCAAAATGTAAAGAAAAACCAAATGAGTATCTTGTGTAGGCCAAAAATAAGTTAGGCTGAAAAACCGGCTAAGTACTAAAGATCAGCTGAGTTTATCAAAGAGTTACAGCCGAGTCAAGTCAGAGTAGTTCTGGTCAACAAAGATCATCAGGGATGTTTGACCAGACTGCAGTCAAGGTACCTCAGACAAGTCATCTGATCAGACAAGTCCTTAACAGTGAACATCAGAGAGGTCCAGACTGCAGAGAAGTTAACTGCACATCAGCCTAGTCGAGATCAGCCAAGTACTCCAAGTCCACGTCAGCATGCATTGAAAAGTCAAATATTACGGAAAGTCACATGCAACGTGAATAGACAAACTGGAGAAATTCCCGCAAAAGATATGAATTAAATAATTCATCCAGACCCATCTTGAAGACTTTAATCGTACTATATTCAAAAGATTCGGTGCATCACATGCAGAGTCTTCACAACGGTCGGAAGATAGATTAAAATATGGGAATCCAGCCTTGCAACGTTCAGAAAAGAATAAACAAAGAAGTCTCCCTCCAACGGACTGATTTGTTACAGATTTGCAATGGATATGAAGAAATGCTCATGGATCAACATCTATATATATCCAAAGATTTGAAGTTGAGCAACTACCGGTGCGAATATACTTCCAAGCGATCAAAGCATTCAAGCAATCTAAAAGCGAAATACAGCATCGTGAAAAGAGCGGTTCTAAAAATTCATACTTGAAGAAGCTCTTAGTCGGAGAAGACAAAAAACTCGTGTCTTAAATCCTGAGTTCGGGGTACTTCACTGGTTGAAGTTCGAGACTGTAAAGGCATCCAAGGATCGAGGATCAAGAGGTGCAAGGCATTTAAGTGTGTTACAACGGCACGGATTTCCACTGGTTGGAAGCTGTTGTAGTTTGGTTGAATCACTGTAATATTTATCACTGGTTGAGAATTATAGTGAATTCATCTCCAATTGGTTTGGAGAAAAGTGGATTAGTAGAGGATTACCCCACCTCTGAGACCACTATAATTGTCTGCGTTCTTTACTGTATTATAGCATCATACCTTAACTGTTGCATTCATCATTAAGTGTTTCATTAGTTATTTTGTATTCGTCATCAGCTGATTTGCGCACGTATTAAGAACAAACGACTCCAAGTCATTTGTTTATCCATTAGCTGAAGAAACTTACTCTTTGAGAAAAAGAGTTTAAGAATTTCAATAAGTCTATTCACCCCCCTCTAGACTTGTTCCTGGACGACTTGTGACCTACAAGTGGTATCGGAGAGGTTGGTTCATTTTTTTCACGAACCAGATCTATCAGAGATATATCTTTACTCTCATTTTATAATGGAACACATGCATTCTAGACTCCCTGTGTTTTCAGTTGACGAGTATGATCTGTGGAAGATAAGGATGAAGGCACACTTATCTTCGATCCATGATGAGATGTGGTGCATCATTGAGGACGGTCCATTCATCTTCGAGAAGGACAACACTGCAGAGGAGATCACAGCAGGGAAGCCAGAGAAGATCCCAAAGAAGAGGGCAGAGCTGACTCCCGAAGAAAGAAAGCTGGCCAGTCTTGATAACCGGGCCAGAGATGTGCTATATCAAACTCTTGACAAATCCACCATGGTCAAGATCAAGAATTGCAAAAATGCCAAAGAAATCTGGAACACATTAGCCTTAATGTGTGAGGGAATGGAGCTAATCAAAGAGAATAAGTTGTCAATCGCTATTCAAAAATTTGACAACTTCAAAATGAAGAATGGCGAATCCATAGACCAAGTGGACACAAGGTTCACTGCGATTATCAATGAAATCAACTCCCTCGGCAAATCGTATGGCAACAGGGAGATGGCACTGAAGGTTCTCAGATCTCTCAACCCTGAATGTTGCATGAAGGCCGTGGCCATGAGAGAGTCCAAGGACCTGAATAAAATAAAAATTCAAGAGCTGTTCTCAGACCTGAAGGCCTATGAGTTCGAACTTCCAAGTTCATCCTCAACCGAGCCTACAGAGAAGGGAATAGCCTTTGCAGCCGAGTCCCCCGCCAAGAGCCTATCTGATGTAAAGCCTCCAAATCCATTAGATTTTGAGGAAGAAATGGCGTTCATAATGCAAAGATTCAGCAACTTCCGGAAAAACTATTCCAAATACAAGAAAAATTATAAGGAGAATCCCAGGAGAAATCAGAAAGCTGGAAGCTGGAAGGTGGAGTGCTACAATTGTCACAAAACAGGACACATTCATATCGACTGTCCTGAGCTTAAGAAGGACGAGAGCAAGAAGGAGGTGGGCAGAAAAGAAGACAGAAGAAAGGCCCTCATCGGAGAAGATCAGGAGCATGTAGAATCAAGCATCGAATTCTTTTTTGATGATGATGAAGAGTATGACTGCCTGATGGCCAACCTAGCTGATGAAGAGATAACATCAAAACCCTCTGGTTCAAACAATAGTTCACCCATGTCACAAGATATGGATCTGCATGAATCTGTAAATCATCTATTTAAAGATTTTGAGACACTTAAATCTGCACACCTAGCTGTATCAGCCGAGAAGACTCAGCTGCAAGATGAGAATAGGCAGCTGAAAAATGATTTTGAAAAACTCAGCCTAGAACTGAATAAGGTTGAGATAACTGCAGCTGACTTGAAAAACCAGGCTGATGTTAATACAGCTGAGATAAATCGACTAACTGTTTTACTTAAAGAAAAATCAGCTGCACTTGCTCATGTCAAAGCCGAATTTACTAAGCTGACTCAGACAAATAAGACTCAGGCGCAGGAAATAACCTCCCTGAAGGCGTCTTCAACCCTGGAAGAATTGTGTACCAATAAAAGGCCACTATATTCCAGATCAGGCCTTGGATATGATCCTCACACTCCCTCTAGTTCCAAAACCACTTTCGTCAAGGGAGAAACAATTGTCTCGACTGCTGAGCCTACATATAAACCGATATTTAAAAATAGGCAACAACCAAGTCACATGTCTAGGCTGCAGCCAGGTTACACAAGGCAGCCACCTAAACAAGCGACTAGGCAATGGCCCAGGCAGAAGCAGCAGCCCAGACAACATGCCCACTATTATCAACAACTCCCTAAAAACAGATTTCAAAATGGGAGGGGCAGATGGAAACCTCAAGGTTATCCTAATTTCCAAAATGAACAAGTGTGGAGACCTCAAAGATTTAATAAATGGTCTCAGCCAAGATTTAGAAATGGCACACACTATCAATATTTTGAGGAATATCCAATATACAATCCCAACAGGAGATTCAGACCTCGACCTTACACACCTTACAAGGGTAATAATAATAACAATTTTTATAATCCAAGGAGAAATCAATTCTCCAGGAAACCAACTAACCCTATAGGAGCAACACAGATCTGGGTACCTAAATCTCTGCTTGTTTGATTGCAGAAAAGGTGGAAGGACTACAACCACATCTCCACAAATTCAAATTTTGGAGGTGAAGAATGGTTTGTAGATTCTGGATGCCCGAGGCACATGACCGGGAACAAGAAGATGCTATCCAAATACACCAAAGAAAGAGGTCCTGATGTAACCTTTGGAGATAGCTCTAGAGGACAAACAAAGGGCTTTAGAGAGGTGCACCGAGGAAATATTGTGATATCCAAAGTTCACTATGTCAAATGGCTCAAGTACAATCTCCTGAGCATAAGCCAGTTTTGCGATGAGAAGAATCTAGTAGTCTTCACCATCTGGAAATGTATGGTGATAGACATCTTGTCTGGCGAAGTGAAGCTACAAGGATTCAGAAGGAGAGATGTCTACATGATAGATTGGAACACAGGAACACCTAACTCCTGCTTTCTATCCAAGACAGTAGCTGAGAACGGATGGCTGTGGCACAAAAGATTATGTCATCTGAACTTCAAAGCCATCAACAAGATTAGTTCTCAGAAGCTGGTCAGAGGACTCCCAAAGGAAGCATTCAAGAAGGAAGCTCTTTGTGATGCCTGTCAGAAAGGAAAGCAGACCAGAGCATCATTCAAGCCAGTCCATCCTACAACCCTCACAAAAAGGATCTTAGATCTACTCCACATGGATCTATTTGGTCCTATCAAACCAAGGACTCTGAGCGGCCGAAAGCATGCACTTGTTGTAGTAGATGATTACTCAAGGTACACTTGGATCATCTTCCTGTATAAGAAGAGTGAAACCTTGACCAAGCTACCTGAGCTGCTGAGAAGGATCCAGAATGAGAAATCCCTATCCATCATCAAGATCAGATCAGATAGAGGAGGAGCATTTCTCAACAAGGCGATAACTGATTACAGCGATCAGAATGGGATCCAGCATGAGCTTTCTGCATCCAGGACCCCCCAGCAGAATGGCGTTCTTTGAAAGAAAGCAGAACCACGAAGGAAGCGGCAAGGTCCATGATTGCAGTGCGGCACGCCCAAGAGGTTCTGGGCTGAAGCTGTCAACACAGCTTGCCATACTCAGAACAGGAGTATGATAGTAGGGAGACATGGCAAAACTCCCTATGCGGTTTGGAATAATAGAACTCCTACTGTTGCTTACTTTCATGTTTTTGGTTGTAAGTGTTTCATCCACAACAACGGTAAAACACAACTAAATGCCTTTGATGCTAAAACTGATGATGGTCTCTTTATGGGATACTCCCAAAGAAGCAAGGCATATAGAGTATTTAACAAAAGAACCTTAGTTGTGGAGGAAACACCCCATGTTGTTTTTGATGAATCTACTGTTGAGTACAGGAAGCAAGTTGAGTTAATTGAGAACAATCTCAAATCAGCAACCCTTGAAGAAGTCATTATACATGACACTGGAATGGTGGACTCACCTGCAGACCAGCCTGAAGATCCAGTAGTAGGCTGAAGACCCAATCTGCAGATCGAGATAGGATCACCAAACCTATCCCGATCCGATTGCAGTATGAAGACCCAGCTGTAGCTGATAAAGACTCATCTACAGATCAGATCCAACCTGCAGATGACAAGATGGTAGCTGATCCAGCTGCAGACCAAGGAGACCAGAACCCAGCCGATGCAGAAATCCACCAGAGCAATTCAACAGGGGGAACAGGCCCAGAAGAAGACGATATCCCCAAGTGGCTCAAAGACCATCCAATCCAGCAAATCATCGGGAAGATGACTGATGGAGTTAAGACAAGACAGTCAACTCTACCCACAGGAATGGCTATGTTCTCATGCTTCATGTAACAGATAGAACCCAAGATAACAGAACAAGCCTTGGAAGATTATTCTTGGATAAATGCCATGCAAGAAGAACTGGAGCAGATGGAAAGAAACAAAGTTTGGGAACTAACAGACAGACCAGATCACAAGAAGGTTATTGGCACCAAATGGGTGTACAAAAACAAGAGTGATGAAGATGGAGCTGTTGTTAGGAATAAAGCCAGACTTGTTGCAAAAGGTTATGCACAGTGTGAAGGAATAGATTTTGATGAAACCTATGCACCTGTTGCAAGATTAGACGCCATCAGACTATTCCTCGCATATGATGCATTCAATGATTTTGAAGTCTATCAGATGGATGTAAAGAGTGCTTTTCTAAATGGCATCCTAGAAGAAGAAGTCTATGTAGAGCAACCCCCAGGTTTTGTCAAAGGAGATAAAGTCTACAAGCTGTTGAAGGCTCTCTATGGACTTAAGCAAACACCAAGAGCGTGGTATGAAACATTGTCTGTGTTTCTTGAAAAGAATGGTTTTTTCAAAGGGAAGGTGGACAAGACCCTATTCAGAGTAGAGCACGAAGGCCACATATTGATAGTTCAGATATATGTGGATGACATCATATTCGGCTCAACCAATCCAGAGCTATGTGAGAAATTCTCCAACCTCATGCAAGGAGAATTTGAGATGAGTATGATGGGAAAGCTTAACTTCTTCCTCAGACTACAAGTTAAGCAGATGGAAAATGGAATTTTCATCAACCAAGCTAAGTATACCAAAGATCTAATCAAGAGATTTGGAATGGAATCAGCCAAACCAGCAAGAATTCCTATGAGCACAAGTACTCACCTAGATGCAGATGAGGCAGGCATATCAGTGGATTCAACCCACTACAGAGGACTCATTAGATCATTGCTATACCTCACTGCAAGCAGGCCAGACATATCCTATGCTGTAGGAGTTTGTGCGCGATTCCAATCTAAGCCTAAGCAGTCACATCTAGATGCAGAAAAGAGAGTAATTAAGTACCTTAAGTCTACAGTCAATGTTGGACTATGGTATCCCAAGGATGATAACTTCGAGCTGTCAGGATATTCAGATGCAGATTTCGCAGGATGCAAAATTAATAGGAAAAGCACTAGTGGAATGTGCTAATTCCTAGGAACCAAACTGATATCCTGGTTTAGCAAGAAGCAGGTTTCTAACTCTATCTCCACCACAGAGTCAGAATACCTAGCTGCAGGTAGCTGTTGTGCACAGATCTTATGGATGAGACAACAGCTGAGGGATTATAATATCATTGCCAATGAAGTCCCTATCTGGTGTGACAACAATAGTGCTATTGCAATAACCAACAATCCGGTTTTGCATTCGAGGACCAAGCACATTGATGTTAAGCACCACTTCATCAGAGTCCACGTGCTTAACAAAAGAGTTAGGGTTCAAAGAGTCAGCACAGACTACCAGATAGCTGACATCTTTACCAAACCTCTGCCAGAAGAAAGGTTTCTGGAGCTGAGCAGAGATCTTGGTCTACTATATTGGGAATCTAGTACAGAAGCAAGCTGAAGCATATCAGAGGAAGGACAGACTCAGCTGATTAAAGGAATCAGATCCTATCTGATGCAGGCAAGAGGACGAAGGACGGACAAAGGAACCTAGCTGATCAGAATCTCAGGCGAGAAGTCCATGGAGTCAATTCACCTGATGCAGAGCAGTCAACTGTGAACCAGCTAAGTTTTCTAAACTTAACCGACCTCTGAATATTTTATTATTATCTGCTATAATATTATGTTAATTTTTTGTTCGCAAGAGGCATTTAAATACACGTGGCGATCACTTGATAAATCGACCTCCACGGTGGCCAATTAAAACCAACCGTCAAATTTTAAAATCTAAACCTGGACCACCGATTCGAATTTAAAATTTAAAAGAATCTCAAAAGGCGTACCACCGTTTCAAAATAAATAATAATTTAATCCAAACGTCTTTTCATCTTCTTTATAAGGAAGGAAACTCTTCACTTTACCTTTACGCTTACCAAACCCTAGATTTACAGAGCAAAAATTCTTGAACTCCAAATACACTAAAAATCCTTTGTTTGCAGAAATGGAATCGTATTTCGAAGGCGTTAACATGAAAGAAGTCAAAGACCAGATTATCTTTTCTCTGGTCGTCGATTTCGAAGGCCTGTTGGAAGCAAATCTGGAGAACTACGACGTTCTTGACCTGATCCGTTCAATGAAGTTCAATGGGATCTACCCATTCCTGGACATAAGCCCAAAGCACCTTTACAAGAAAGACGTCATCGCCTTCTATCGCGAAGCATATGTGATTCAAGGAGGCATTAAGAGTACTGTTGCCGGAATTCAAGTCGACATTTCGCTGGATTCAATTCGTACAGCCTTTGGTATGAGGCACCGCAGCATACCCGTCAAGGCACTCAAACAGTCAACTGCCGAAACCTGGAAGAAAATCAAGGCGGACGATAGTTTACTGCCAAAAGGAGCGAGATTAAGAAGGTCTATCGATATGCGTTGGATATAACCAACAAAATTATCATGGGTATGGCCGGCAGTTACGACCAATTGTCATCGGCAAAATTCACAGTGCTAGGAGCACTGATTCAAGACGAGCAGATTGATTGGGCGGATTACATTTTTAGGCAACTTGTTCGTGAGGTCAACAAAGCCGAATGGCTTGTTGACGAGAAGAAATTTAAATCCAAGCTGGCATTTGGAACGCAGCTGAGTTGGATGTTGGAAAAGATGGGTGTGGTAAAGGGTACTACTGATCCCTTTCACATCAATAAGAGGCTTGGTCACCTGGACCAAGAGACGTTGAGAAAGTTGGGAGGCACAAGGAGAGCAGCCCAGATGTTGAAAGAACTGTCTGACTCAAGGACCTACCCCAGATACGATTTATCAGACGAGTCGGACAAGCCTGCAGATGACAACCCCACTGCAGCCGAGTCAGACTCCGAGTCAGACAACACACCAATAGCTATCCGATTCAAGAGAAGGGGACCAGCCCCTGAAGAACCATCCATCATGCAGTCATCTCCAGAACCCTCTCCCAAGAGGCCCAAGAGACTGCAGTTTAGTCAGGAGGAGCAGTCAGATCATCATTCCAGTCCTGCAGCCAGGTCGCCTACTCACCTGGAAGACCAGCCTGCTCCAGGCAGCCTGGAAACTCAGATCGTGGCTGTCCTCACTCCAGCATACATCCCAGAGGAGGAAGAAGCAGGTCTAATCATCTCAATTCCTGAAGCTAACTATACTTTTAACCTGGTGGACAACAATGTTTTCAACCTGTCCATTGAACAATTATAGCTTGTTAAACCACAAGCCTTAAAACACTCTTTTGTTAACATTTTTGAAGAGTGGAAATTTTTCAAATCTCTGTCATTTACGAAACTTCAAACTTATATTGCAACCAGTGGTCGGGAATATCCCCAAGCCACAGAGGATGTACTGATACATTTCTGTAAAGTATCAGACATAGTTTTAATCCTCCAGGAGAATTGGTTCATGTCTCATTTCAAAACCAACATGGACCAATTCATCACTTCTATTATGTACAGTATTTTTGATGGTTCATTTGGAGAAGAAGATGAGGAGGTAGAAGAAAAAAAAATTAGAATTGAAGAAATAAATGGAGAAGAAGATGAAGAAGTCATTGTTATAAATGACGAAGAAGAGGAGCAGGAAGAGAAAATAGAAGTAGAAAATATTTTAGTTGAAAAACAATCTGAGAAAGTTGAGAAAACAGAAGAGTTAATTGATGAAGAAGAATAAGGAGAAGAGGTAGAACAGGAGGATGAAGGAGAGAAGGATGATGATGAAGGTGAAAAAGATGATGAGAATGTAGGAGAAGATAAAAAAGATGAGAAAAAGGATGATGATAATAATGATGATGAGGAGGATGATGATAAGGATGAAGGAGGAGATCAAGGACCTGAGAAAGAAAAGGAAAAAGATGAAGAGGAGAAGGAAAAGGAGCCGGAGAAAGAGCCTGAAGTAGAAGCTGCAGACAGTGAGGCACACGCCGTATACGGCTGGGCCTTGAGTTAGTGAAGACTCGGATCGGGACACCAGAAAAGACCCCATCTGGAGTACCAGCTGCAGATAGGAGCCTGCAGTCTAGTGGTTCATTTGCAGAAGGCTCAGGCGAGCACTCTCCACCATCGCAGATCTCACCTGCGGTGACTGAGCTGATAAGGCAGATAGTGAAGGATACCATTGGAGAGCTGATTGCATCTCAGGTCACTCCTGACCTCCAATCCATCAATGCCAAGATTGATACATTGCTGCAGAGAGAAGTCCCTCAGCCTCCTCCCCCTACAAACAACAGAAGCTCGAGGATGATAATCTCACCCCACAGCAGATCTTCATCAACTTCATGGAAGAAGCTCATCCACAACTCTGGACTATTCTGAAGAAACATGCTGAGACATACAACGCTTATCATATGATTCCTCAGTTCAGAGCCAAAGAACCTCCCACCTTGGATAAAGGTAGTGCTTTAAATAAACTTGCTCTCCACAGAAAAATCAAGAAGCTGTGTCTTGAGAACAAGTTTTCATCACAAGAAGAGCAAGACTTTGCAGCTCTTGTTGTAAAGAGGAAGTATGGTCTTGCACCTGTCAAGACAAGACCAATCGGAGCTAAACCTTCCAGGCCTGCCAAACAGCCTATTCGAAGAGGCAGAGGCAGAGGCAGATGACTGTCTTTCATTTTGTACTTGTAATGATTTCATCTATTTCTGTACTTGTAAATTTTCTTTTAAATTTCAAACATAATCAAGTCAGAAAATTTTATAACAGTCTTTTGAATGATAATTTCCAGTTGTCTCAAAAATTAGACTGAATTTAGTTTGTGTCTTGCACTCAAGTGCAGACTTGTTCATTTGAAAATTTCCTTAAGTTTTACCATCATCAAATAGGGGGAATTTGTTAGGAATACTTGTTAGATTTTGATGATGTCATTAATATAAATTCAAATGTTTATTACTTGGCAAAAATGTAAGGAAGAACCAAATGAGTATCTTCCATAGGCCAAATAAGTGTTAAACTTGGCAAAATGTAAAGAAGAACCAAATAAGTATCTTCTAAAGGCCAAAAATAAGTTAGGCTGAAAAACCGGCTAAGTACTAAAGATCAGCTGAGTTTATCAGAGAGGTACAGCCAAGTCAAGTCAGAGTAGTTCTGGTCAACAAAGATCATCAGGGATGTTTGACCAGACTGCAGTCAAGGTGCCTCAGACAAGTCATCTGATCAGACAAGTCCTTAACACTGAACATCAGAGAGGTCCAGACTGCAGAGAAGTTACTGCACATCAGCCTAGTCGAGATCAGCCAAGAACTCCAAGTCCACGTCAGCATGCATTGAAAAGTCAAATATTACGGAAAGTCACATGCAACGTGAAGAGACAAATTGGAGAGATTCCCGCAAAAGATATGAATTAAATAATTCATCCAGACCCACCTTGAAGACTTTAATCGTATTATATTCAAAAGATTCGGCGCATCACATGCGAGTCTTCTAGCAGTCGGAAGATAGATTAAAATATAGGAATCCGGCCTTGCAACATTCGAGAAAGAATAAACAAAGAAGTCTCCTCCAACGGGTGATTTATTCTGATTTCAACGGCTATGAAGAAATACTCATGGATCAACACCTATATATATCCAAAGATTTGAAGTTGAGCAACTACCGGTGCGAACATACTTCCAAGCGATCAAAGCATTCAAGCAATCTAAAAGCGAAATACAGCATCGTGAAAAGAGCGGTTCTAAAAATTCATACTTGAAGAAGCTCTTAGTTGGAGAAGAAAAAAACTCGTGTCTTAAATCCTGAGTTCGGGGTACTTCACTGGTTGAAGTTCGAGACTTTAAAGGCATCCAAGGATCGAGGATCAAGAGGTGCAAGGCAGTCAAGTGTGTTACAACGGCACGGATTTCCACTGGTTGGAAGCTGTTGTAGTTTGGTTGAATCACTGTAGTATTTATCACTGGTTGAGAATTATGGTGAATTCATCTCCAACTGGTTTGGAGATAAGTGGATTAGTAGAGGATTACCCCACCTCTGAGACCACTATAATTGCCTGCGTTCTTTACTGTTTTATAGCATCATACCTTAACTGCTGCATTCATCATTAAGTGTTTCATTAGTTGTTTTGTATTCGTTATCAGCTGATTTCCGCACGTATTAAGAACAAATGACTCCAAGTCATTTGTTTATCCATCAGCTGAAGAAACTTACTCTTCGAGAAAAAGAGTTTAAGAGTTTCAATAAGTCTATTCACCCCCCCCCCTCTAGACTTATTCCTGGACGACTTGTGACCTACATGCAAAACAACCTTTGAATTGGATAAAACCTGCAAAATAAAAGTATATATATTTGTACATATCGAAGTTTTCGGATTTGATCGTGTTGTTAGTTTCTCCCATCTTTTCTTTTTCATTTCTCATTTTTCAACTTCTTCGTTTCTCCCCCTTTTTGTATGCTTTCTTTTTCTCCTTTTCGACTTCTTCAATTTTTATTATTTTCTCCTCCTTTTTACTTTTTATTTTTCTCGTCATTATTTCCATGACGCTTTTATCCGATTCTACTTCTTTAGCACACGCTACAGGAAAATATTAGCGCACGCTAACTGTCATGGACAGTAGCCACTGGACTGAAGTTACAAGCAGTTAACGCGCGCAAATGGACATTAGCGCACGCAACAAGCGATAGCGCACGCTAATGAAGAAGACTAGCGCACGCTAAGAAATCAAAATAGGCCAACGGCTAGTTTGATGGAGAAGGCTATAAATACGACATCCTTGGTATCAAACCATACAACAACATTGAGCAAACCATATGCACTTGAGATATCATTGTAAACATTATAGTTGTTGTTCTTGAGCTTAAATTGAGAGTGATTGAGTGTCATACACTAAATCATACAAGAGAGAAAAAAAAGATACGACTGGATTCGGTGTTATTAGGATCAAGGATCCGGCATTGTTAGAATCACAATCGCTATCTTAGTGAGGTTTATCTAGTACCGATAGAAAGCTAGAGTGGTTGATTCCTTATCCAATATAAAAGGAAAACAGTTTAACTTGGACCGACAAAAATACAAGTAAGAAAACAGTTTACTCGGACCGATAGAAGATGAGCTTGTAATGGTAATCCCTCGACCGATTGAAGAGAGTTTCAGAGGTTTATATCTTAAGACTATAGAAAAAGATAGCGAGAGAGGACGTCGGCACGTTTAGCAGAACCTCTATAAATCCGTGTGTCGATTTATTTTCCGCACCTTTATATTTATGCTTCCGCACAAGGGCGCTAATACCGAAACTACTCCAACAGAGCTTTCGATCAAGGATCTTGCTCGGAATAACCCTTTAGTTTCTTCTGGTAGGAGGACTAGGATTCCGATTCGTTCAGAGGGACGTCGGGTTCCAACATCCTAGAGGTTGTTTTCTAGCCGCTTTCATGCTGGGAAATCATCTTCCTCTTAGACGACGAGATCGACTGTTGTTTGCTTTAACTGTGATTCAGTTGGGCATGTTAGCACGCGGTGTACGGTGAGAGATTTTGTTTGTCGTTCATGTGGGAGGCAGGGACACCTACAGAAATACTGGAGGAGTCTAGTGTGAGTATATCTCAAGAGAGCTCACGGGCCTCGAAAGATTTTGATACTCCAGTCTGTACTTCATCCAAGAGAACCTATCAGGCTTCGGGTGCCAGAGGTAAGGACAACCGAGGAGGAGGAGCAAGCTCAGATTTGGGTCTTCCTCGAGTCGATGAGATAGAGGAGATCGATGATCTGTAGGGTGTTGATGTTGGGTACATTTGAGATGTAGTCTTGATTTGTAATTTCATTTCTTTGTTTTTTGGATTAATGTTTCACTTGATCTGTATTGTGGTATTGTGATTGTGAACCATTTGGTGATTGATCTATCTCTAACGATAGTAATTAATAATCTTGAGACTTGAGATTATTTGACTTGATTTGCTTCTAATTTTCTTTTGGTGTTGTACCTGAGATTTGGTGATAATCTGGGCAAATCTTGGTTGTTTTTGAGACGTCAAGTCATGAGGACTCGGGAGTGCGATTGATATGAGCCCGAGGACTATATATGTATTGTTGTTATCCTTGTGAGACGTGAGTTAGTGATCGCATGGGCGTCTGATGCCGACGAGAACGGGGAAGTGTACACTGATGATTGTAGACATGTATAATGGGCGGCTCCCTCAGGATGTGTATGCCGGTGTTGCAAATCATGCGGGTGGTATGGCTTTCTGGCCGGTCTCTAGCGGAGGAGTCATGACTCGACTGATCTCGCACTTGGTCGAGTGTTCTATCTTTTGGTTTTCGCCTTCTTTAGGCAGAGAAGATGCGGGGACCCGAGAGGTTGGCCCAGTTGCTCAGGCGAAGTGGTTCGCATTGAGGAGTATTCCTGGAGATATTGTTTTCTGATCCGGATGGATAGTTCATATCCCTAGTTGTTTACCCTTAGTTTTGGGGACGAAACTCTTTTTAAGAGGGGGAGTATGTAATATCCGTGCATAATTTTTTTTTCGTTTTTACTGTTGTGTTGTACGTATTCATTTGGAATTGTACAAGTTCTGTTGTATTTGACTGATATGATGTAAATTGTATTGGAGTATTTCAGAATCGAAATATTTATACCTGTCGTCAGTATTATTTTTACCAATTGGATGTTGTTTGGTGAATTTTGATTTTTGTCCAAGTATACTAGCCATAACGTACGCTATATGTGGAGGCTTACGTACGTTAAACCGAGAGGGTTACGTACATAACGATGGGTATCAGATCGCATCTGATATTCGGCGTGTAGGGCCATGCATGATCCAGATATTTGGCTTTTCGAAACAGCCAAGTCAATGGGCATTACGTACGTAATGCTTATGCTATAGCGTACATAATGCATGTTTCATTTTGAGGCAGTGAGTTCTGGCAGGACATAGCGTACGCTACGTGGTGATGAGAGCGTACGTTATATGTATAACGTACGTTAAACTGGGAGGATAGCGACCGTAATGAACTGTGTAGATTATAAAGACATGATTCGTCTTTCATTTCTTCACGACCTATTTTCGATTTCTCTCCCTAGAAATCATCCCCCTGCATTACTTAGTGATTTCCAGCCCCTTTCAACTTATTTTGGAGCTTCCTAACTTGGATTGGAGCTTGGTATCTTGAAGATTGGAGTGTTTCTTGAAGGGTTTGAAGTTGTTCCTCACTTTCAAGAGGTATGTTGGCTAATCTTGTGTTTAACTCGAGATTATGATGATGTCTTTGATGATTACCTCGTGTAGTTGTTGATTGTTGGAGGATAATATGATTCTTCATAGTTCTTATGAACTTATAATGAAGAACATGATGATTATGGCTTGAGGTTGATTGTGTTATTGATGTTTAAGAATACTTGGAGATTATAATCATCTTTAGGAAGAGTTATGTTAATATTGCTAGATGATTAACATAGCCTTGAGATGATTATGTTATTGGTTGTGTTCTTGATAGATTATAACCATTTTATAGGATTATGATGAGTTATGTGATGATTTTCATAATCTCGAAATGGTTGAGTTAATTTTGTTGATTAGTCCGAAATTCTTGAGGAATTGGTGATTGATATTGGTGGAGACATCATGTTTGTTGTGATGATGATGTTCTTGAGGTGATAGTGATGATATTGGTAATATTATCGTTAGAGGATGATTAATTTGATGTTGTTCTTGATAATCCTTATTGAATTGTTTTTCACAAGTGTTAAGAATATTATGATCATGTTAATTGATCATTGAGATGATTGGAGGATGTTAGAATTAATAGTTGAGGACTATGATATTCGTTTGTGTGATTTTATCGATTCTTGTTTGGATTATGGTTATCTTTTGTGTTGTTTCAATTGATACAGTGTTACTGAATGGATTGTATTTCATTCAAGGTTGTTCGAGTGCTTGTGATTGTCGGAGGACGCCGTTCATCGCTTGTGGGAGGATTTCGTCACCTTCGATTTGAGGCAAGTTTTATACTTGTACTGGTCAATGAGATTAATGTTATCATATATGTGTATGAATGTGCTGTATCATTTCAAGATGTAGTCTCTTCATGATTTGTTGATATCAGGGAATTGTTCGATACAATACCCTTCGGTAATTATGCCAAATGTTGTTGTTGATCATCTTGTTGTTATTGTAGTTGTCGGTAGCTGGTTCGCAGTATCTATGTATCAATTGTTATTGTCGATATTGATGTTCGATTAAGACATCGATATGAGTGTTGCTATTAATGTTGGTGTTGTACTATTGATGTTGTATTGGCCGATTGAAGGCGTTGACGTATTTGATTATCAATTCCGTCGTTAGTAACCGATTAAAGGTATTGGGGCATCCGTTGAGTCGTTGTTACCGATTGGTCGTTCTAAGACAATCGAGGAATTGAATTGGGACTGTCGAGGATAGTTCCATCCGTTGAGCCGTTGTTATCGATTGGTCGTTCTAAGACAATCGAGGTATTGAATTGGGACTGTCAAAGATGGTTCCCATCCATTGAGTTGTTGTTATCGGTTGGTCGTTCTAAGATAATTGAGGTACTGAATTGGGACTATTGAGAATAGTTCCCATCCGTTGAGTCGGTGTTATCGGTTGGTCGTTCTAAGACAATCGAGGTATTGAATTGGGACTATAGAGGACGGTTTCCATCCATTGTGTCATTCTTATCGATTGGCCATTACAAGGCAATCGAGGTATTTGAATTGGGAATGCTTCTCATCCGTGAGTTAATATGTCGTGTTGGTCGTCTCAAGGCAGCATACTATCATTCTTGCGAATTCGATAATTTGTGATCGTTTCTGTTTGTGACTAATTGTGTTGGAGACTAGTCTCGTCTAGTGCTCAATGGGTAAGTTTAAGGGTTAAACCTTTGCGGTTGGTTTCCCAACACCTACAGTTCAATAGGTCATGGTCACTGGGTGATCTCATTATGGGTAAGTCTGGGGCTTGAACTTATCGCAGTTAGTTTCCCAGCACCTGCAGTTCAGCAGGTCATGGTCATTGGATGACCTCATTGTGATACCGCTTCGTGTTTTGTGGCTTCGGCCCCTCATTGTGATACAGCTTCGGGTTGTTTGGCTTCGGCCATCTCATTATTGATTGGCAGCCTTCGGTTGAGTGGCATTCAGGCCAGTGTGATGATTGACAGCTTCGGCTAAGTCGCTTTCAGGTCATTGTGATGATTTGCGGCTTCGGCTGAGGGCTTTAGGCCATGTGTGATGTATTGGTGTTTCTGGTTGAGCCTTCGGGCATCGTTGTTGTTATTTGTTTCAGTTTTGGTTGGTTTACCTTCGGGTAATTCATTGTTGTATTCTATATTGATGATTCGCCATTGGGCACTTATGTTCTAACCTGTTGAGCAGGTATAGGTCGTATGCCGTGGGCATAGTGTGCTGCGAATGCTCGATTTTGCCATTATTTGTGAGCATCTCGTATCATTGTTGTACCATTTGTTTTGCCTTTGGATGCATATCATGTTGTACATGTATTTGATATTCATTATCGATGACTGACCCCGTGGGGGCGGAACATGTTTTCATGTTTTAGGTATTTGCGAGGAGAGAGTTGAGAGACAGAGGCATAACGATGGCGACGAGGCATTCGAGTGATACTAGTCCCGAGTTGTTTCGGTATTTATGTTGGTTAGTCCGTTTAGAGTGTTCTCTAGTTTTACAGTCGTTGTCATTATGTATTATCCGAGCAAGGCTCATGGATGTTGTTGTATTTTCATTTTGGCCATGTAGGCCCATTATTGTCGTTGAAATTCCACATCGCAATATTGTGTCGGATATCATAGTAGGGATTATGATTTTCCTTTTTGGTCAGTTGATGTATTTTAGTCGTGTTTGGATGGTGGATTTCCTGGTGTGGGGTCCACGGCACTGTAATAACCCAATGGGATTTTTGGGGGTGTTACAGACAGTGAGTGTCGTCTGGTCGTGTATGCTACAATGAGCGGCTTCTGTCTGGTGGTGAATGATGATGTCACCTAATGCGCAAATTTAAGGGGCTTCTCCCATCGTGGAGGATGCCGGTGCGGTGACATGGTTTCAAGTGGCGGCCCCCACAGATAGTGAATGCTGGTTCATGATTCGTGTCAATGTGTGGCTCCTGGAATGCTTCATAGCAGAGGATACTTGTAGGATACTTGTATGATAGTCAAGACCCTGATACCAAATGAAATTGTGTTTTTGAATCCTCATTTGAACCTTTTTGGAATAATGGTATCGGTAAGAAAATCAAGGGGTTAAACTACCAAGGACTTCCGATGGGATCTCCGAGGGTTAGTTAGTCCTTGATGGCCTTGAACAGAATTTCGCTGTGAAAGCGCATATTGGTTCAAGGACCCCGAGAGATTTTGAAAGTACTTTCTAAAATGTTTCCATGTATTGGGTCAAGGACCCCAAGAGATTTTGAAACTACTTTCTAAAGTATTACCGTTCGACTTTGAACCTTCGTGAATCAATTAAATTGTCCCGAGTCAATAATGGCATTTTTAAACTATTTTATTAAAATATTCTTCAAAGGTATTTATTAATGATTGGACAAATTATCTTGACTCAATAGGGGCATTTATAGAAGACATTGTATTTCTACTTCTCATGTAAGAATGTCTGACTTTATAAATGGTTGGTATTCTTGCATATGAGTATATCCTTTGGTGATGTGTGGATTTTATGATTTGTGTTGCATTTGTGAATCGTTTGGATTGGTGTGAATATTTCTTGTATAGCGTGTATATTATGTACTTGCACTATCAAAGTTCTAGTTTGCTAGCCCCCGAGTATTCGGGGGGTGGGTGCTTGTTATACATTCAGGTCTTTGCACCTCGGAAGCGGTCACTGGATCGTCTTGACATAGGATGAAGGGCAACGATGCTAATAACACAAGAGTCAAGGTCCTTTTCTTTCGCCTCTGTTTTAATCAAGGGCTATTTGTTGGTTAATCACCCTTGCAGGGGTGCGAGTTGTGTTATGGAATTCAATTATTATTTTCTTACGTATTAAAAGCTTAGCCTTGATATGGAATGGTCTTTTATATTGTCGAGTGACCTTGTCGGTCCATTGGCGTATCTTTTGACCTCAGCGGTCACTTGTGTCATTGTAATATAAGGTGTCTTACTTGGTAGATCTTTATGGTAAGGGTCGATGGCGCTGTAATACTTCTGGTTCGAACCTAGGGTGTTACAGATCGCTCTCATGCCCTTAAGTGGCTTTCTCCATGTTCTTCGTTCTTACTAATGTCATCCGACTTGTTAGAGAGGATGGGTGGGTATTATCTTTCGAGGCAGTCTTTGCTTTTCGGCCTCTTGACTTTTCTGGATTGCACTAGCGATGTTGAGGGCTAATGTTTCTTTCGTTAAAGTGATCGTGTTAGGTGCAGTTTCTTCTCCGGCTGGGGTGATGGGTGTTTTTATGGAATTGCTCTCCCACCTGCTGCTGCTAGGTGTTCCTCTAAATTTTTGGGCACCAGTTCTCTGATTTTCTTCTGGACTGTTTCTTCTTCCATCATTATTAATCTCGTGTCTTAACTCTGGTGCGACTCGATATCACCTGTCCCACAGACGGTGCCACTTAACGTAACAAATCTGATCGGCCACAAAGAACTGGGTTATTCTTTAGAAGTTTGAGCTAAGAAACCGCAAGAATATTTCCGGCTTAGGTCTTTCCGATGCTTTGATTAAGATAAGTTCTAGAAAGGATCTGAAAAAAGTGATCGGGTATCCCTTTGTATTTTTCATGGTCGCTTGCCTTTAGGATTGACAACTTCTCTCCTGTTTATATAAGGGAGGAGAAGCCTATCCCTGAGATCATAGTCCTAGCCTAGGTAAAATCCTCGATTTCCGGGATTTAGATACGGCTGCCAATCCCTGGATATCTGAGATTTGGTAAGGATGATAAAATCGCAGTTTTCTAGGAATTTTATCCTTATAGTCCAGGACCCTTCCCAGATCGCGCATCTTGCAGATATTTAAATATTGACCTCCGAGCTCAGAGTAGGGACTTTAAGCTCGGGGTCAGACAGCTCGAAATCTTTTATGAAGGGACCCCCCTTATCGGGGTCTCTTGTCCTCTCTTATTTTCGCGCGACCTCCCCTCACAAGAGGTCGGTAGGTCTGTCAAGAACCGGGCTTCTTAGACCAGGTTCTTGGAGGGTCCACATATATCGTCCTATCACATGTGTTGAAGAAGATGATGTTAAGTTGATATTTGTTGGATTATGCATTAAAATGGTGAGTTAGATGTTAGAACATATATTGGATTATGTTGTTTTAATGATTATGAACATGGTTATGGATTATTTCGTGTTCTTGAATAATTTTTGGTGTATATATCATGTCAAGATGGTTCTAAATTGAAAGTTGGTGTTTTGGATATTAATATGGAATTGATATCTAGAAACCAAATTATGTTGATTGGAAAATGTAATTTTCATTCGTTCTTGATGAAATATGAACGACGATTACGAGTATGTAAAGATTATGATTAATCTTGAAGTATGAGAGTTCAATGTGTTGAACTGATGGGATATTTCGGATTGTTGATAATTTAGGTATTGTTTTACCGTGAATTTGACGAATATTACAAGGAAGTAATCTTGTTTATTCGTATTCGAAGATGAATTCGATTTGAGAATGTTATATTGATATCACGTTAAATTGATTATTGATATGATTATCGGATTGTGGAATCGTATTGCGGATATGAACTCGTGTTTGATTGGATTAAGTTTTGTAATTTTGTGTATGATAGAGGTATTTTTGAACCGTAGGGTTTGTTGATTGATTTTTATCAGTTGTTGATTCTTATCGAACATGTTGTCAATCGATTATTTCAATAGGTTGTGATAATTGATTGTTGATTAGAACCATGTGTTGTTGTTGAGTTCGAAGATATTAGTGAATTGCTTCAGTCGGAGTCAATGAGCTCATAAATGAAGCCAAGGGAATTGGTAAAGGCTTCACTATCATCATATCGGCATCGAGGTAAGTTTATACTTGTTCAGTTCATGATATTTAATGATTTTTTTTATTTTATTTAATTTATAATTCATATAGCAATGATATTATAAATGTGAATTGTGGAGATAATGATTTGTATGTTGTACTTTCGATTAAATTATAACGTATATGATTTACATATCTTATTAGTTTACTTGAGAATTACATATACATTCACTACCAATGTTCAGACATTAGCCGACAGCAAAAAAACATTGGCTAAAGCCGATAACCATCGGCTAAAAGTTGGTCGGTCGAGGTGGCTTGGCTCAAGTTTAGCCGACGGCAAGGACGGGAGATCTTCGGCTATATGTTGGAGTTTAGCTTATGACTAAACTATTGTCGGCTGAACTGTATCTATTTTAGCCGACGCCGAAGACATCATCGGCTAAACTCTAGATGTTTTAGCCTACGACTACATGATTGTCGGCTAAAGTCTAATAGAGTTAGACGACGGCCAATATGTCGGCTAAAGTCCTTTTTGTGTATAAAAAAACAACTTTAGCCGACGGTTTGGCAAATGTTGCCGGCTAAACTCCACTAAATAAAATATTCAAATTTTGAGATCCTCAAACATGTTCAGACTTAACCTGTAAATTCCAAATGTACAGTACATCACCATCATCACAATCACCATACATCAATATACGAACACCATAGTTTACACACCAATATTATAAAAATTACACCATATCAACATATCACGTAGCAACATCAACAAAATCACTATAAACACCAATGTTAATGAACATGAATCTAAATAAATAAACATTTAGCATTAATATGTTTATATACCAAAAGTACTACTACAACCACCACTAAATCCACCTAAATCCGTCAAATTTATAGAAGAAATATTACTACCGTCTTGCACGTCGTCCCGAGACTGTGAAGAAGAGGGAGTTGTTTGTAAATTTAATAATGAATGAGGTGGTGGTGCCTGAATTCCTGATTGAGTCACGGTCTGGCTCAATGACATCATATACTGCATCATGGTCTGCTGCTGAGATAACATCTCTTGTTGAGCCTTCCTTTGCTCCTCCTGGATTTTCTGGAACTGGTCTTGGGACTTCCTTTGCTCCTCAGCTCGAGCTCCCTCTCGATCCCTCAATTGATCCTCAATGTAGACCTTTTGAGTGTTACCCCTTTGATTGCATCGAAACCCTGGAGTATCCTTCAATAATTTGTTACCTTCAGCTCCTATCAACAGCGTCTGGTGATGACTCCCTTTAGGAGGGTAAATGGTAGCCCAAAAACTTGACCTAATGTATGGATCGGCCTGATCGATCTTTCTAACGGCTAAATCGAGGCTGGTCTCATCCAAATACAGATGCTCCTCCCTCCCCATCTCTGTTAACATCCTCTGATATTCCTCCATCACTCTCTCCTAATTAAGTGGGAACAAAATAAATAATCGAATATTAATTAAGTTCAGAGGTAAAGGTTGATAGCAGTATTAAGATATTTAGGATATATTTACAACTTACATGTCTATTCGGACTATTCGGATATGCCTTCCGAGTCACGTAGATAAAGGCATTCGTCACATTTTCATCAGTAGTGGCCTTGTTCGAAACTCTCTCTAACGACCGCGAACCTAAGCTGTGGTGATCTGTCAAACCCTTACGGTTAGCAATGTTGATTGAACTGCCCGCCTACACATGGAAACATGTAATTTTCATTTAACAATGAACAAAATTACCACAAGTAAGTTTCATATACGTTACATGTCTTTAAACAACAATAACATAATTATTGTTGATTACATACAATATAGTCCGGGTCGCTTGAATGTGCGTATAGCTACCTCCACTCATACTCCCGTTACTTGAACTCCTTGGGAGTAGCCTCGCGGGAATTACCCCAAGCCGACCAAAATATGTGTAGCTCATTCTTCCAGGACTTATACCTATAACAAACGTTTATAACTAATAATCAATCACACAAGATTTCTCGAATAATTACTCAACTACGTATTGTAAAAATTACTTGGTTGTTTGTACCTCATCACACCAAGTATGAAGTAGGAAAGAAGGAACATCAAACCACACCTATAATTAATATATACAAAATATATATTACTAAATTTGTTCCCAATCTAAATACAAAGAGCAGCCTTCGAAATTGAGATGTAAACTTACCGACATAGCATTGCTTCAATGCATCCTTCACGGAATGTGTAACATCCTTCCACTCAGCCCATAATACCAGAACTCTTTCACGTATAACAAACCCAACATTACGACAATATGTCGTACAAGCATCAGAAGCCAAAATGGATCGTCGATACTTTTCATTTACTACTATCTTATGACGGCAATTTATGTTAATGTATACGTCAAGTGCTAGGCCCTTCGATGGGCCATAGGTCTTCTTTTTTTCGGTTCGTCTTCAGTACAACCCTCCTCTTTCTCTTCTGCAAGCTCTGCCTACAAATTCGTCTTAAATATCCGACATGTCCGCCAAATCATGTTCTCAGGCCATGGCTGGAACACAAACGCCTCCGTAGGGTTAACTAAGCTATATGGCTGGTGGACTCCTTTATCATCGACCTTTGGAATCGCCGGTACCATATGGGGCATAAATAGAGTCGACGATGGACCGCAAGGCACCTCAGATGACGTGCTCGTTGTAGCTATGTGGCTCCCAGATGTAGGAGGAGGGGAGGAAATACGGTATATAGGAGTCATACGAGGTTGAGTCATCTCGGCAGTAGTGGGGGTCATCCCCGGTCTGGGAGTCTGGTAAGATAAGCGCCTCACCGTAGTATGTGCATCATAAGCCGGACACAAGTTTCCATCCTGAAACTTCGGCCCACTATTATGTACTAGCTCACATATGCGAGAGTTACTTTGATCCACATACTTACCCACATGATCTGCATGATTGGAAGCTGCGGAACTCTCCCCCGCCTTTGGTGTCTTCTATTTTTTCTTACCACTCGTTAGTCTCTTAATTTTACCCATTTAAACTATACACATTCACAAACTATCACATTAACTAAACCCACACACACCAATACACACAATAAATACCCACAAATTCAACAATCAATAAATTCAACAATCAACACTATTATCCCAACAAGTTCAGTAATCATTCTAACAAAATCAACACAACAATATCCCAACAAATTCAACACAATCAACAATGAAATATACACCAAAACTAAGCAATATACACCAAGACAAATAAGATAATACATCCAAATTACAAGAAGCACAAAATCAAAATCAGAGGTGTGAATCAAATTGCGAAAACAAACCCTAACATGGAGCATCCTGCGGTGGTGGCATAGGCTGGACTCAGTAGGCAGTGGTGGATGCGGTGGTGGCTGCGGCGGTGGTGGCTCTGAGGCTGACGGTGGCTCAGAGTATGATGGTGGCTCAGAGGCTGCGGCTGACAGTTAACGGCTAATGGTGGCTGACGATCGGAGGCTCAGAGGCTGCGGCAGATGGCCGACAGAGGATGGATGTTCTGAGTTTTCGATGGGGAGACCAGGATGTGAGTAAATCCTGAATGAGCAGAATTGTGTTGAGAAACCCATTTTCTATTTAAAATGTGACTTTAACAGACGACAGTCATCGGCTAAACTTGTAAATCACCGTCGACTGAATGACAATCCGTGTCGTCGGCTAAATATGACACGGCCCTTTTATATTTGACATGGCCGTGTCCGTGGATAGGGGCTTCCTCGTGTTCAAGCCAAGTGCGACCCGACCGTGTCAACGAATGACACGGGCCAGGTGATAAACTTGGCCGACGGCTGTTGTTCTGTCAGCTATGCCTGACTTTAGCCGTCGAGTACCGTCGGCTATATCTAATGCAAAAAGAAAAAGATAACTTAGTGGTTGTCGGGATTCGAAGGCCAGTTGTCTAGTTAATATGGTTGTTTGGTACTTACTCATGTTTGTCATTCATACATTTGAAGACAATTTTATATTTATACATTTACTTTTATATATTTAGATTTAATTAAAAATATATATTTGATTATATATTTGTCAATATAAGACATTAATTGTATTAAATATTATGCTAAAATGCTCCTGGGGTCCCTTAACTTAATTTCAGATAACGATTTAGTCCTTTATCTTTTTTTGTCCCAATTAAGTCCTTTATCTTTCACATTTTAAGCAAAGTTAGCCTTTTCCGTTAGTCTCCGTTATAATAATTAATTAGATGCTGATTTTATATCTGCGTGGCTATAAATATTTCTACGTGTCATATTTCTAACCTATGTGTCCATTTCCTAACCTACGTGGATTAAAAAAAAAGCAAAAAAAAATGATGCCTTCTTCTCTCCCACACCAGCGACCAAGTCTCATCTCGTACGAGCAGCCTCAGAACACCACAGCCGCCGCTCCCGCCCAGCCCCCAATCACGAACTCTAGAGCTGAAAATCGTGCTTCCATCTTGGGCGTTTCTGCTTCCGGTGATAATCGTAGTGGTCCGCCCATCTCCGACGAACATTATGTTGGTTTTCTTTTTCGTAATCAGGTTCCAATAAAAAAGACGGGAAATATTTCAGCGAAAAAAATTCAATAACAAGTGTATATCAAGATTTCTTAGAAGATAATAACTTATCAAAATATACATGACATGACTGATATTTGAAATCAACCACCAGAATGTTGTAACCACCCATATATACTAATGAATAGAAAGGTAAAGCCTTTTGTCAGCAGTAGAATCAAAGGGCGGCCCAAATGTTAAGACGAAAGTTCAACTATGTGGAATTCAAATTTGTATTGCCGCAAGGAAGGATAAATAAATAAAGTCCACATGGAACACGAAATCAAGACGAGGAGAAGCCCGAACGAATTTGTGTCTTCTCTTTTTAGCTATGTAATATGTTAATGCTGTAACAAAACAGATCAGGTTTTCAACTCGTCCCACACACCCACGGGCAAAAATAAATTCCTAAACATTTCCACTGAAAAAAGTTTCCGTTCTAATTCATGGCTAGCGAGTTGCTGCAGAGCTTCTCCACGCGCAGAACTTGACCTCTGATGAGAATCTCACGGAAATGCTTATCGTGGTTTCCATGTGAAAAACCATCGAGAAGATTTTGCTGAACCCTAGAGCTCTACTCGAAAGGGTGTTGCATTTACTCAATGGAACAGCTGATTTTGCTGAAGAAGAATGCTGAGAGGAAGGCTCTGGGGTATAAAGGAAGAAGATGATAGTTAGCATCTTATTTGGCATCATTTTGACCAACTTTACAGCCACCTAGATAATAGTTAACGGCGTTAACAAAAAAGCATAACCAAGGCTAACTTTCCTTAAAATGTGAAAGATAAAGGATTTAATTGGGACAAAAAAAGAATAAATGACTAAATCGTTATCTGAAATTAAGGTAAGCATTTTAGCCTTTTTTGTTTCTGGTAAGCCTTGCATGTCATAAAATTTGCAGCAAAATTCTGCTCACGATAAATAAAAACTTAAATCACAAAAACTGAAAGCTCCCATCTTCACTCTAATGTTTTTTTCACAGATAGAGATAGTCTTCAACGGGTGATATGGGTTGCAGCACTTCACAAGCTGAACCGCCTCTCTATTATCGCACTCAATTTCCAATTTCTCCAAACTGAGTTCTTTAGCCAAACAGAGACCAGAAAAATTCCCCAAATCTCTCACTTTCCAGAACACTGCCCCTCGCCGATTTTACCTGCACATCCTCCGATCCACTCACCATTCGAATCTCTAATTACGCCTCCATTTTTAGAGATGATCCCTGAATTCGGATCTCTACCTCCATCGGAATTGATCCCAAGAAAAAAAACCGATCTGGGGGGAGCCCAGTTGATATCAATCATCGTCCGATTCTTCTTAATCTCATTCTTTGCACTACGCGCCTTAAGCCAGAGATCCACTTGTGCTGGCCAAATGGGAAGCTTGAAACTGGCGTCGAAGGTGCCTTGGCACCCCTTCATCTCCAGCCACAAGTACCACATAACATAAGCCACCGGGCCTCACCATTACTTTCAGTAAGATTATTTCTCACCCAATCTAAAAGCCGAATCCTTCAGAATTTTCAAACCGGACCAGTTGTCACACCAGAAAAGACAAGCAGCACCATTTCCAATACTCCACGTGACCCCTTTCTCTAGAAGATTAGCTCCATGAATGATACTCTTCCAGGTACTAGAGTTAGAAGAACACAGTTGAGCTTCAAAAACACTTCCACCTTTCAAGCATTTAGCTCTGAATATGTTGGCCCATAACCGGTTTTCTCCCTTCTGTATTCTCCAAGCATTTTTTGGCTAATAGCGTTTGGTTCATAGCTTTGTTGTGTCTTATCCCTAATCCACCACTTTTCTTACTATCACAAGCCTTCATCCCATTTGATTAAATGTGTTTTCCTCTGACTTTCATCACTCCCCCAAAGGAAATCTCTGTCGAGTTTATCTAGGTGATCACAAGTGGCCATAGACAGCTTAATGGATTGCATCGTGTAGATAGGTATAGCTGAATTAACAGCCTTGATAAGAACAAGTCTTGCTGCCATGGACAGGGTTTTACTCTTCCACGAGACTAATCTCCTCTAAACTTTCTCAATTGTCCCCTTATATCTCTCTTTGCTCGTCCTACCATGGATTACAGGTACTCCAAGATAAGAGCCAAGATCATCCGTAATAGGAGACCCACATTCATCAACAATCAACCTAGTTTCTCGTTCAGCAATGTTAAGGGAAACGAAGACCCTTGATTTATTAAAATTTGCTGCCCTGAAAAGGGAACAAAATAACTCCAGACATTTTCTCATTACCTTTGCTTGGTGGAGAGTGGCTTCACCAAAAAAGACAAGGTCATCTGCAAAGAAATATGAGAGACCAAGGGGCCTCCTTGACAAGCTTTAACCATTTTCCAGTGACCCTCTTCAGAAGCAATGTTTATAATCTATGATAGTTTCTCCATGATCAACAGAAAAAGGTATGGGGAAAGAGGATCTCCCTGTCTGGTTCCACATAGGGGGCAAAACTATAAGAAGTTTCACCATCAAGGATAACCTTATAGGTGCAGAATCAAAACACCTCTCCATGAGTTGCAACATTTTACCCTCAATACCAATCTCTTCCAAAACGCCTTTAATAAACTTCCAACTGCCTCTATCGTAAACCTTGGAGAGGTCAACCTTTCAAGCAATAAATCCCTTCTTACCCGAGGCTTTCTTGAATTTATGCATCATCTCTTGCATTATCAAAAATGTTATCAATGATATGCCTCCCCGGCACAAAACTGACTTGATTGGGATTGATAATCTGGGGGAGAAACGTCTTGATCCTTCTCACTATTATTTTGATATTGTCGGGCCTGGCTAACCCGAACTTTCGGCCTATTTTGGCTAGCTTTTTAACATAAATAAGTTCGGCCATTTACATATTCTTATACATTTTATAAAAGAATTATAAATCTCATAAAATTTAAATAATTATAAACATTTGTGTTGATATCTAAATACAATATTTAGGTAATGCGGTATTGATAGGGCGCATTTCAACATTCAGCTTTATGCTCTCAAAGCACCGTGAGAACATGATATTGGCGGAACTCTCTGTGTCGATGAAGACCCTAGAAATATCGTACCCTCCTATCTCTGTAGTGATTATTAAGGCATAGTCGTGGGGTCTCAAGGTGGCTATCACATCGTACCCTCCTATCTCCTTCTCGAGCATTTCAGCATGAGGTTGTCCTTCTATCCTAGCGGCAGGATTAACCTTCATTATCTTTATGGGGCCTTCTTGGATGACAAATATTATCTCCTCGTGCATGGCTGCAAGATGGGCTTCCATCCTGATTCTCTAGTCATCAAATTCGTTAATCGAAAACATAGGAACCTTGTTTATCATTGAGGTATCCATTTGAGGAAATAGGAAAGATAAGACTGTTTTCAAAAATAAGTGATTTTTGGACCTGATTCGGTTAAAAATACGACTGATTCTTTTTAGAATCAACCGCTTTGGTACCACTTGTTGGCCACTAAGTATTCAATATACAGCTTGGAAAGAGATAGAACTACAAGCTGTACGGTTTTCTAAAGTGAGTTTGCGTAGCGGAAATTTAGGTGAGTTGCTGTAAATACAGCAACTAGGCGTTCTCCGGTTTGCTTAGTGCGTACAGGTTTTAACAGCGTATACTTGTATAAATCACAGTTATGAAAAAAATAAAGGTAGAAGGTAAATAACACACAATTTAAAGTGGTTCAAGGTAAACTCCCCTACGTCCACTGGTCCTCAACACAGGAGTAAAAACGTTTAGTATAATCACTACGTACACAACTACGTGACTATAACTAAACCTTGTCTCTGTAACGTTCACACAGATTGTTATAGGGACTGAAGCTTTTTGCCGTTCACACAGATTGGCTTGAGCTCTTTCTTGACTTGCTTCTTCACAGACAGTTTGAAGCTTCGTCTACAATGTTATTCTTCCCACATAGGTCGGAATATGCAAGGATCTACAGTCCACACAGGGCTGATGATTATCTCAACGGTAAAGGTAGAATTTTATGAACAGCAGCTTGATCTTTTATATACGTTTGTTGTATGCTGTGTTGTTCGCGTTGAGGATTTATATATTTTTTCGCTTGAATACTTGTTGTATGCTCACGAAATATACTATATTGTAATCGCTAGAATGTCAGACTGATTTGTCAGAGCTTTTGCGATGTATGAATTCTTCTTTATGTGTGTGTCCTCAGCTTGAGGGTATTTATAACCTTAGGAAAATGCATCCGTTATAAATATAGCCATTGCAGGTAGGTGAGATATTGACGTCTCTGATTGACGGCTTGCTGAATATTTAAATTAAAGTTGATCACATTTAATTAGGGGTGGTTCGGTACGGTATACCGAAAATTATCATCCATACCATATACCGTATCGAAATTTTTGGTATGACAAAAACCATATCGTTACTATACCCAAATTTTCGGTATACCAAAAATCGAGATGTCGAAAATTTCGGTATAACATATTTACATACCGCTATTGTACCAAAACATCGGTATACCGAAATCAAGTCGGTATACCGTTAATTTTTTGGTATATCGAAACTTCTGCGGTATACCGAAAATTTTAAGATATATAAAAAAAATTTAATATACTATACAGAGTATGGTATGCTGAAAAATTTCGATATACCGATAATTTTTCAGTATATCGAAAATTTTTGGTATATGTCGAAAAATATTCCGTATACCGAAAATTTTGGGTATACCTCGGTATATCGAAAAGTTCAAAAGCTCATACCGTTATCGTACCGAAAATACCGGTAACAGTATCATACCGTACCGAAAAAATCGGTATACCGAAAATTTCGATATTTTCAATATTTTTCGATACGATATTTTCGGTATTTTGATATTTTCGGTATTTTTCCCAGCCCTACATTTAATGCTTCAGACATTCTTTTTGACTTCGCATTAAATGCTCTTCATCGCGTTCAGACTTGTCTCACTCCGGCTGCATTAAATGTTGTCCTATCTAGGGGTGTTAATAGAAATCCGAAAACCGACCAACCAATCCGAACCGAACCGAAAATCCCCGACCGAAAACAACCCCGAAATTGAAACTTACAAACCGAAATCGAAACCGAATTAATTCGGATTTAGATAACTTAAAACCGAACCGAACTGAATTACCCCAAATTGGACCGAACTAACCCGAATTATTTATATTATATAAAATTTTATTTATATTATTAAAATTATTAAACTTATAAAATAATATATCTACACATATATTGTAGTTTTGATAAAAACAATGATTAAATATATAAATTAAAGAGCTATCTATTATTTTAGAACAAGTTTTATTAATATAATTAATTTTTTTGTTACTTTATTAAATAAATATATATATATATATATAAATTAAATATGTTTAGGTCAAAACCGAATTTGACCGAACTAATCCGAAACCGAAACATTTGGGGAGGGTTTGGGTTTTGAGTTTTGAAAACCGAAACCGACCGAAACCAAAACCGAATTTTTAAGTTTGGGGAGGGTTTGGGTTTCGAAAATTTTACCCCGACCGAAACCGAAAACACCCTGAGTCCTATCAGCAATAAATGGTACTTTAACCTTGAATTTTATGAATAAACAAAGTTTATTTCACAACGATTTAAAGCTTTCTTTAATCAGGTCTGTCGGATGTGTTTTACCTTTCCTAACTAATTCCTACAGCCTGACTGTTGTATCCGACACATTGTCTTTTGTTGTAGTTGTAGGCTCTGTAGGATAGACTATATGAGATCTTCGATTGCTGTATTGAAGGGCTATAAGGAGATTCTAGACATTTTCCATACTTTATGGCATTTAGGAACTTTTCGACTTCTTTGGTGTATGATGGTCATTATCAAAACAGGATACAAGATTGTTTATCTCAACAATTTTCTCCTTTTTGATAATGCCAAAACTTCTTCAAGATAACTTCTTGATTCAGAGAGGCTGTCTCTGTAATACCCTTATTTTTTTCGCTTCGGTATTTTCAACTCTATCGACTCGTTTGTGTTCGCTGATGCTTCTGACCTTGTGTTGTTTTTCGCCTTTGTCATTCGAGCGAGTTTTGATGTTATTCCGGATTAATTAGTTTATCGTTATGACTTTTCCGAGTTCGGTGCGACTCCCGTGAACCCAATGCATATGAGCATCTTGTAGTAAACTTCGGCGTTATGGTCCAATCGTTGTTGTTCGATTGTTGTTGTCCGATTGTTATTGTCCGATCCCGTACCACGATTATTGAGCATCTGGGCCACTTCGTGATTTTCTTAAAATTCGGGAAATTGTTCCCGTATGTGATCTCTCAAACCTTTGAGGTTATTGGAATTACATTCTTGTTTAGTGTCGGACTTGTGTTTTGATTGTTGTACTGCTCGGATTTATCAACCGTAGTGATTCATGATCGTTGCTTTTCGTAAACACTCTTGCGTATTGAATCGGACTGTAGTAGCTCTGTACTACATGGAGCTCTTGTGTGCTATCAATATCAGATAACATGTGTTATCTAGGGTCGCCTTGCTCTTGTTTTAAGTTTCGGGATGAAACTTATTTTACTAGGGTAGAATGTAATACCCGAGATTCTCATTTCGGGTTATTTTTGAATTTTGTCGGTCGTGCCGATTATTTTGTTCTGTTGGCAACTACTTGAGTTTTCCCCGATGTTGGGTACAAATGTACCATACTGTGAGATTTTCGTCGGGTGCGACTTATCGTTGCGTAAGTCGAGCTAATTGTATGTCGTATTCCATTATTATTCGTCTTATTCCGGATCGTTGTTGTGGTTTTATCGTAATTTTCGGATTTTGTCAGTATCATTTTGCAACCGGAGATTTTCTGGCCAAACCTGTGCAACACGGTGGAAGAAACGGTTGAGCCTTCTGCCGTGTTCTGCGTCGTTTGCCGAACGATGTTGTCGAGCGCCGGGTCTCGCGTCGGGTGATGCACTGTGTCGGCCAGGTTAGCGGTCTGCCGAGACACGACCGAGACACCCACGCCAGTGTTTGCACCGGGTGATGCGCTGTGTCAGACACGGCCGAGACACACACGCAAGTGTCTTGCGCCGGATGTTGCGCCGTGTCGGTCAGGTCGCACACTGACCGGCAACACGGTGCTAGTTGGGCCGTTTGTTGCGCCGTGTTCCGCACGAGTAATATGACCGAGCAGAAGGGTTCACGCTCATTTTCTCATTTCTCTTCTTTCCTTTCTGCGGCTGGGGCTTGGAGGACACGAAGGCATGTTGCTAAACTATGAGTCCACGAAGTTCTGGAGTTCCTATCATTGACTAATCATTCCATAACCTCCTTTGATCGAGCGAATCAGAGTAAGTTTTCCTAAAATCCTAGTTTTGGGAAAATTGGGGATTTTGCTTAATTTCGCCCGTTTAATCCGAATTTGTAACACCCCAAACTAGACAGCTATTACAGTGCCGTGAACCCCCAACTGGGACCCACTGGGCAAATGAAAATTAATGAATTAAATAATATAAGTATAGTACTGAACCACATTATATTACCAATTACGCCGATGAGGAGTTTCAAGTACAATACACCCAGGAATACAGAATACATGTATATTTCATATGAAGATGAAATATACAACACTGAATAAAATAAAAGTCCAAACGGAAAGTGCAGCGGAAAATACATATCAAGAAACATGAATAAATGGAAAGACTAGGCCCCCTACTAGTATCACTGGGACTCCTCGCCGTCAATGTTCTCTCCCCGTGCCTTTGCCTTGCCATGACCTAAAAACAACATCCCCAACGGGGTCAGTTACACAGAACAACAATCCTCAAGAGTTGAACAAATACAATAATCACATGAATTAGTTGTTGAATCAAGTTGAATGAGGGGCATCATAGTACGCCCGAATGGGATGTGCAAGTGCACAAGTATGCCGAGTGCCCGACGTCCCGCATAAACACCCGCAAAACTTGGCCTAATTAGTCTCACGGAGGTACGTTACCGTGTTCCCAGTCCAATGTGTCTGGATACCCGCATATACACAATGACCTTACTGTGCCCGACCAAAAATTCCACACATATACCACCCGGTAACGCAATACAATCCCAGAAGGTTACAAAGACAAAAACGACCATGAAGAGGAATAATGAATAGGAATCCGACAAGGGCCAAGAATGACTCACCGAGGTAAAACAATGACGCAATGAGTGATAGCTTCAAATGAAATGATTGGAACCATCGTTCCCCGTGAATTGAATGATTATTTTGATAATTACAAGTCCCAACATGATTAATACACTATGCATGAATTATACGTATGAATGAACAACAACGAAAGGAATGATTATCCTTTTAACTGAGCAATGATCAACTTGCCTCAAATACCGGTGAAGAATGTCCTTTCTCAAACAAACATCCTTAATGGAATTATCGGTAGCTCGAACAACCTTGAATAACACAATTACCAAAAATTCGCTTAAAATACGAATCAAGCATGATCACAACCAACTCAAAAAGTCGACACAACAAACCAAACTCATTGAGGAATTTAGACAAACATGTTTTAAACAATCTCTAATTGTTTACTACTAATCCCAATATATCGAATACCACCCTCCAAATGAGTGATTCAATCCAACAAAACATCATCAGTGAAATCAATAATCCAATAGGAATACACAACTCAAGATTACGACAACATCTAATCGAAATCCCCAATTCCAATTCAACCTTCAAAGTGTTCTAGAACAATCCTCCAACAACCAATGATAATTCATAAAAACTCATAATCATATGTATATCCCTTCATATATCATGATTATAACATCCAAAACACCATACTCCATCTCAAAATTGGAATCTAAGGTTTTGAAGAAATTATATTTGAAGATCCAACCTCTTCGATCCGTCGAAACTCGTGTTAATCGATTTCCCAAGCTCCACAAATGAATAAAGTTGATTAAAACACGAACACACAAGTATTTGATGATGAAAAATCTCTCCCAAATATCTCTCTCTCGGAACCAAAGTGAAGAAGTGAAGAAAATGAGGACAAAGACCCGTTCAGTCCTATAAATACTACGCAGAGTTACGGTCGTAACTCTGCCACCTTACGGCCGTAACTTCCCAACTCAACGGCCTTACGGCCGTAATCTCTATCACATACGGCCGTAACAAAACTTCATCGAAAAATGATAATGCCCGCACTGTCCGAGTTACGGCCGTACCAGGACTACCTTATGGCCGTAACAACACTTCGTCGAAAAATCTCCGGAACACCAACACCATCACTTACGGTCGTATCCTGCCAAACTTACGGCCGTAAGTTGTTTTCGTTGACAACACCTCCTGAACCAACGTATGCATGTTACGACCATAGCCTTCAAAACATACGGTCGTACCTTCCTTCTTACGATCGTATCTTGTATGACTTACGGCCGTACGACGTCTTTGTCCAGAAATCACAAATTCCACGAATGTATGTTACGTCCGTAATGCATGATAAGTTACGGCCGTAACTCACTGATGGAATGACAACAATCCGACAACTCCGTCTTCTCGTTACAAATGATGAATGATCCGACATACAATACTTATATGAATATAATTAAGTCCAATAACATGCAATAGATGATACTTCCAACACAAGGCTGCCAATCACAATGATTATGATAATATTCTCGTCTCGATTCTCAAGCGGAGTTGAATGACGATCGATAACTGATACACGGCTCAAAGTACGCCAACGGTGAAATGCAAATGAATGAACATGAATGATGAATGATTAATACTGAGTGAAAATTACTGAGTGACAATTGCTGAATGAAAATAAATGAGTTCACAACCGGGTATTACATACTCCCCCCTTAAAAAGAGTTTCGTCCCGAAACTAAGGGTCAAACAATTCGGAATAACTCTCCCGCATACTATCCTCAGTTTCCCAAGTGGCCTCTTCGACTCTGTGTCTAGACCACTGAATCTTAACCAAACGAATCGTTGCTGTGCGTCGATTGCTACGCCTCAGAATAGGCGATCGCCTCTACTACGATCGGCCGCATCAAAGCATCAACAGCCCGCCGATGGGAATAGAGGCTGGTCGGCCCAAGTTTGGTATCAAATAAACCAAGGCAGTCTTGACAGGCTAAGATGTCGGATTAAGGTCAAGTACCGGGCGATCGACTCACAAGCCGATCGCCTTCAGTGCCAGCTCATCGTTGATGGTCTTATTCCGCGTGCCAAGCCGACCTCCGTCAAAGTCTATGAAGACCGAATCTCGGGATGGTGGCCCACGTGCAGATCCGCAAAAGGCGCCGCGGGAAAAGACTTTGACTCCAGCCCATCAAAGACTGGCGATGTGGACAAATTTCACCTACCGACAGACCCGCCGAAAGCTACTAGGTGGGACCTCCCAAGACAGCGACATGGGACGCGTGTTGTCTTCCCATTGGGTCCGCACAGCTGGCTGCCAGTAGCAGTCGCGGACTTTAAGGAAACCGGCCCATGTGCTAAGACGATCGCCCGCTTATTATAATACAAGAAAGGCGATCGCCCGTTCGGGATGAAGACATCCCAACTACCTCCTCTCCTATAAACAGAGGACATCCAGCATTTGGGAAAAGGATTCGATCGAGGCATCGAGCGATCGAGAGATAGAATCGAACAGCATCCCATCTTTGTTACAAGAACTCACAGAGCATCAACTCTAGTTCTTCCAGCAATCAACAACACTCAAGAGCTAGATAACTAGGGTCTTTACACTTATTGTAATCGTACTCTAACATTAATACTTGTACTCCAACATATTTTGTATTAATAACATCTCGCGAGAGCATTCAAGCCCGGGACTAACAACCCCGACAAATCTTGTGTTATTTATATTCCCTCGGACGTGTTCTCGCATTTTGTTTGTTACTCACCCATAGCCATATCCAGCAAATCACTCCGTATAATATTTTGGGTAACAACAATTGGCGCTAGAAGGAGGGGCATTTTCCTTTAATTTCTCTCCGACCGTTCGAAGAACACTCACTGTTCTCTGAACACATACTTGAAGAAACACTCACTGTTCTTCAACGAAAAACCTCCAGATAATGACGTCTGCCACCACTTCGAAGAGTGACAATTTACGGTCCACCGGACGCCTTATTCCGGCCCAGACCGAGTCCCAACCTGCGGCGGGAGACAGCCGTGGCGATGCCAGACTCTCACTCCCGCCCCCGAGGGACGGCCCCAGCTTCTCACTCGATCGGTTCCAAACCGCGGAACAGATCGAGGAGGCCATGGCCATCCTGAGGGAGCGACGAAGAGCATGCGACGCGCCCGCTATTATCCCCTCAGCCATCCACAACGCAGGCAAGCGAAAGCTCAAGGGGTTACTTATCGAGCAGTCATCAGAAAGCCCCGATTCGCAAGAGAAGACACTCGCGAGGCGAGAGAGTTCCGTCTTCAACCAACTTGGAAGTGATCCTTCATGGAGACTGGGGCATTCTGGCCCCTGCCATGAGGCGACAGAGTACGAATCCGTCACCAGGAGTTCGGCGTATCCGACTCCCAAAAGGAGGGTCAGTCATTTGGCTCCCGCCCGCATAAAAGCCAAGCTCAGCGGCAGGGACCTCGTCGCTTACCACGGAGTCAGGATATCGGTATACGATCGCCTCGTCTCCTACTCTGAGAACCAAACCGAGAGAAGCCATGCTACGACGATGGCCGCAATGCAACGCCAGCTTGACGATGTGAAGGCGCTCCTAGAAACTGGGGCAGGCGCCAATAGAAAGGTCGCCGGACCAAGTGAACCACTCTCGGTCCAGATCGAGCTTGCCCCCGTGCAACCAAAGATCGCTCCTCCTCAAGCACCTCTGTATGAAGGTAGATCGGACCCCGAGACACACTTAAGCAGGTTCTGGATCTACATGACCAAATGCGGAGCATCAGCCGCGACAAAATGCCGAATGTTCCCGTTGACATTGGGCAATCTGGCCCATAGGTGGTACATCTCATTGCCACCGCGCTCAATCAATTCTTTTGAGAATCTGGCAAACGACTTCACATCGTACTTCGCCACAAAAGTCGCTCGGCCCGAAGGCCCCCACTGCATGATGAAGATCAGGCAGGAGGATGACAAGTCCGACGCAGATTACATTGACCAGGTGGATGAAATAGTCCTCACCGGCGAGCCCATAAGCGACGAGATCGCCCTCTACTCGGTCCTAGGGAGATTTGGTAGCTTTTCGCCCATGTTCAGGCACATCACAAAGGACCTCCCCCCGACCTACGCGATCTTCCGTGCCAAGGCCGCTTATTTTCTGTCCAGACAGAGGTTGCTCGTCCTTTGCCTAGGCGAGGGGGCAACCGGAGAGGGAGGGGCGCCATCGCCCATCCCAAATAAGGCGATCGCCAGGCCCAGAAAGGCGGTCGCAAGGCCTCCCGGAGAGTTCACGGCCTTCGAGGACGTGGAAGTCCACCTTCTCCGCAACCTCAATCTATCTCTGGCCCATATCTTCAATGCCATCAAGGGACGCGACTGGCTAAGCAAGCATAAGGCCATAAGGGACAACGGTCATCTGGACCGCAATAAATTTTGTGCCTACCACAAAAGTCCCGGCCACAACACCAGCCAATGCCGCGACCTCCTCAGACAACTCTAGAGATTGTTCGAGGAAGGCAAGCTGGACAGTCTAGTAACTTAGCCGGAGACCCGGGCGGAAAGGACCAAGGGCCGCGATCGATCGTCAGTTTCCCAATCCGATCGCAAAATCAAACACGGGGGATGACTCGCTCGCCCTCTAAGGTTCGTCATCAACATGGACCTAGGCAAGCGATCGCCTCCCTTGCACAACGTATACCGTCGAGGGTAGCCATCTAACATGACGGTCCGAGGTAAAAGAGTGCCGCAATGGTCGCGGAGGTCGATGAAACCGACGGTCCGCCCATGCAAGGTTCCTTTGGGCAGAGATCGCTCGCCCTTCGTTCAAATACGAGGCGGGCATAGCCGGAGGACCGTCCAAAACAAATTAGAGGATGACCCGCTCGCTCTCTAAATTTTGTCATCAACATGAAGGACCTAGGCAAGCGATCGCCTCCCCTTGCATAACGTATACCGTTGAGGGCGCCATCTAACATGACGATCCAAGCTAGAAGAGTGCCGACATGGTTATGGAGGTCGATAGAACCAATCTCTGCGGCTATGCAAGGTTCCTTTGGGCAGAGATCGCTCGCCCTTCATTTAAATATGAGGCGAGCGTAGCCGAAGGACCCTCTAAAACAGATTTGTGGACACGCTCGCCTGCCCTAAAGGTCTATCATCTAACATGGTGGACCCGGATAATGCGACGCATCCCTCCCCCCGTCACAACGTATGCCCTCAAAGGTCCGCCATCTAACATGTCGGCCCCAGGCAGAAAAGTGCTAACAAGCCATGGTCGCGAAGTCGATTAATCCGACGGCTCCCCGTGCAAGGACTCCTCCAGGCTGAGATCGTCCGCCTCATCGCTTCATCGCGAGGCAAAACGTAGCCTACGGAGGACCCTCACAATTAAGTGAGTCGCGAGAAGTTGGCCATCATACGGAATGTCGCTCGCGCACAAGACATGGTCGCGGAGGTCGGTTCCATCGGACTCCACGAATGTGCACGGTTCCTCTAGGCCGGGATGGTCGGCCTTCCTCGAGGAATCTGCAAAATCGAAGAACGCCCGCTAAAGAATTTATTTTTTTTCCCTTACTTTCACCAAGTAAACAAAAACAAGGGGCAGAGCGGGCCCATACACATATGACGATTGACTTTGTCTAAAATGTTAAACCAGTATGAGTATCAATTCTCTTGGATCCACATGCACGACATAGACGATCATACAAGAGATTCAGAAAGACGATCATACAAACACGAAGTCTGAAATCAAAGAAACATTCATTTCATTTCATTGAAAAGATTTACAATGACGATCGCCCGAAGGCAAAATACAAAGATGGAAAGTTACAAGTCAAAAGCAAAAAAGAGCTCAAGGATTGGCATCCGCTCCCTCGCTGGTCGAAGGCTCTGAACTCCCGCCCTCTGGGGCATCCGGATGGACAAGGTTGTCCGACGATGGATACCAACTCAAATCGACCCCGAGATCTGAGAGGTCAAGGATCGGCACAAAGAAGGCCGGCTGCAAAGGATGTTCGAGCACGTAGGCCTTAAAGTTGTCAACCAAGGGGCCGATCTCAAGCCCTCCCTTTTTAGCAGCACGGATTGCGTTAGCATAAGCCATATAATAGGCGAAATCGCTGATGTATTCCATATTAAGATAGGGATCGGCCTCAGTCGCCCCCAGTTTCTCCTTCACTTCCGCAAGCGCCTGGTTTGCGCCCTGGAGATCGGCATCCTTGGCAACCACCTCCGCCTTCGACAAAGCCAGCTCACCGATCAACCGATCAACGATCGCCTTCAGCTCATCCACTTCCTTTTGTGCAGCCGCATGCGACCTGCGGGCATCCGTCATCTGATCCCGCATCCGGTCGATCACCACCCGAGCCCGTTCAAGGTCATCATTCGCCTTTTTGGCCGTCTCTAAGGAGCTCTTCTCCATTTCCACGATCCAGTCGGCAAACTCGGAGTTCTGTTTCCGAGCAGCCTCGAGGTCCGCCTGGAGATGAGCAGTGGAGGGCCGCCCCTCATAGTCCTTCACCGCCTGGCCAGCCATCGTCGCCGTCTGAAGCGCCAAAGCGAAGGTCGATTGCATCGCGTCAGAAGATCACCGGCGTGCGATCACGTCCAAGTCAGTCGTCCAAGCCTTCTAGAGGGCAGTGGTAGCCCGGGCAACGTAGTGAGGGACGTCGCAAGCCTGGCGAGGAACTTTGCTCGTGAGGAAATCCAACACCATCAGGGAGCAACCTGGATCGTTGTGACGGAGCCTGCGCCAAGAACAAAAGAGTTGGTATATTCTCTACTCAAGTAAACACAATCCAGCAAAGCGACCGAAAAGTCTACCTCTCGACTTTCTCTGGGTCGCGACTGAAGAACGGCCTCCCACGAGGGGTCTCAGCATCGGCAATTGCCATTGCTTCCAAGAACGCCGAGGAGGGCGTGGGATTCTTCACCAGAGGAACTGCAGAAAGCGGAGGCGTGGAGATAGGCTGCTCGTCAGCAGTGGCAGTAGTCGAGGGCTCCTCCGTCCTCTGCCTCTTACGATTAAGCCGAAGTTGCCCCTCCTCCCGAGGGTCTCGTTCCTCGATGACCGGCTCCATAAGAGGCCTCGCCTCCAGGATAGGTCGGAGCGGAGCAGTAGGGGCCCGATTGACCTTTTTCCCTTGACGAAACCGACTCATGATCCCGGGATTAGACATGGCAATCTCGGTCGGGGGCTCTATGAAGCGAGGGAAGCGAATTTCTACAAAAGAGAACAGTCGGCGAAAGTTAGTCATATTCCTCAGTCAAGACGATCGTCATGTCAAAGAAGATCGTGAAAATACATACCTGGAACCCTTAAGTGGCGAGGAAATCGAAATAGCCGAGCGGCTTGTTGTGTCGAGAATTATATATCTCGACAGGCGATCGGCACAGACGACAGGCGATCAGGCCAGGGCCAAATAGACCAAGACAGAATTGGCCGATCTCGAGTCCCAGGTCGAGTCCCGATGCCGAGCGATCAACATCTAAGGCGATCGTCTCTTGGCACTTGGCGATCGACTCTGGTTCCCGGCCAATGACGATCGCCTCAGGCCATGCACAGCCGACGACCGTCTAGTCGGCAAACGCCGAAGCTCGTATAGAGTCCCACATACAGAATCGGAAAAGGCACCGCAAGACATTGATCATTGACCACAGCCTGTCAGTATCTTTTCAGCTACCGCAGACCCGCCGAAAGGTGCACATTGGGACTGCCCGGGACAGCGACGCAGGATGCGTGCAGGCTCCTCATTGGACCGCACAGCTGGCTGCCAGCAGTAGCCGCGGACTTCAAGGCAGACAGCCCATGTGCAGAAAGACGATCGCCCCTTATTATATTATAAGAAAGGCGATCGCCCGTCAGAAAAAGGGCATCTGAGCTCCTATAAATAGAAGGCTTCCTACACTTGGAAACTCTATCTGACTCTCTCGGATACTCTGGCTTTTCACACAGCTATCTCTCGGCTTTTCTCTCTCTCAGCACCTCTTAACCGAAAGACGATCGACTGAGACGAATCCAAAAACTCCCAGCAGTTCAAGAACTCAGAGCAACTCTAGTTCTTCCGGCAAGCACTCAATAGCTAGATAACTAGAATCTTTTACACTCTTTGTAATTAGATTCTTACATTAATATTTGTACTCATACGTATTCTTATTAATAACATCTCGCGAGAGCATTCAAACCCGGGCCTAACAAACCCGGCAAATCTTGTGTTATTTCCATTCCCTCAGACGTGCTCTCGTAATTTGTTGTTGCTCGACCATTCCAGCAATATCTATCTTCGGATAATATTTTGGGCAACAACAATTGGCGCTGGAAGGAGGGCGTCCTAACCCTCATTTTTTATTCCTACCGTCTCGAAGAACACTCACTGTTCTCCAGGGCATATACTTGAAGAGACACTCACTGCTCTTCAAAGAAAGCTTTCAGAATCATGACTTCTGCCTCCACATCGAAGAAAGCCGCTGGCCGATCCACCGGATGCCTCATTCCGTCTCAATCCGATCCCCGACCTATGGCGGAGGGCAGCCGCAGCGACCCGAGACTCTCGATCCTGCCCCCGAGGGACGGCCCAAGCCTCTCGATCGATCAGTTCCAAACCGCGGAACAAATCAAAAAGGCCTTGGCCATCCTACGGGAGCGACGAAGAGCTTTCGATGCGCCGTATGCTATAACCCCCTTGGCCATCCACCGCATGACCAAATGGAAGTTCAAAGAGCTACCGACCGAGCGATCAGAAGAGGCGCTCGCAAGGCGGGACACCTCCGTTTTCAGCCGCTTGGGAAGTGACCCATCATGGCGACCGGGACAGTCCGGCCCCAGCCACGAGACGACGGAGCCCGAATTCGTCACTAGGAGTTCAGCCTACCCAACTCCCAGAAGGCCGACCAGCCATCTGGCTCTTCCTCGCCAAGGAACCGAGGTCGGCGACTGCGGAGTCAGGAGATCGGTACACGATCGCCTCGGCCCCCGCTCCGGTAGCCAAACCACAAGCGACCAAGCTACAGCAATGGCCGAGATACAACGCCAGTTCGACGACATGAAGGCGCTCCTAGAAACTGGGGCAGGTGCCAATAACAAGATCGCCAGGCCGAGCGAGCCGCTCGCGGTCCATATCGAGCTCGCAACCGTGAAGCGCAAGATTGCTCCTCCGAAAACACCATTGTATGAGGGGAGGTCGGACCCCGAGGCTCACCTGAGCAAGTTCCGGATCTATATGATCGGGTGTGGGGCATCAAACGCAACCAGATGCCGAATGTTCCCGCTAACACTGGGCGACCTGGACCACAGGTGGTACACCTCATTACCGATGCGATCCATCTGTTCCATTGATCAACTGGCGAACAGCTTCACAGCTTACTTCGCCGCCAAAGTCGCTCGGCCAGAAGGTCCCCATCGCATGATGCAGATCAGGCAAGGGGAAGAAGAGTCCGACGCAGACTACATCGACCCTATAGATGAGATCATCCTCAACGGCGAGCCCATAAGCGACGAGATCGCCCTATACTCGGTCCTCGGAGGATTCCATGGTCTTTCACCTATGTTCAGGCATCTTACGAAGGACCTCCCACCGACCTACACGACCTTCCGCGCTAAAGCCGCAAACTTTCTGGCCAGACAAAGGTTACTTCTCAACCTATGAGCAGCGCGATCGGCGACCGAACGACGATCATCAGTCTTCCAACCCGATCGCCAGAATCAAGCAACATCACCAAATTGGAGGACTTGCTCGCCCTCTACAGTTCGTCATCTAACATGATGGACTAAGGCACGAGATCGCCTCCCCCGCACAACATACACCATCGACGATCGACATCTAACATGATGATCCGAGGTAGAAGAGTGCAGCCATGGTCCTGGTGGTCGATGGAACCGACTGCTTAGGCCATGCAAGGTTCCTTTGGGCTGAGATCGCTCGCCCTTCGTTTAAATACGAGGCGGGCGTAGTCGAAGGACCCTCCAAACAAATCAGGGGACACGCTCGCCCGCCCTCAAAGGTTCATCATCTAACTTGGTGAACCCGGACAATGCGACGCGTCCCTACCCCCGTCTCAACGTATATCATCGAGGATTGCCATCTAATATGACGATCCGAGGTAGAAAAGGGCTAACAAGTTGTGGACGTGGAGTCGATTCATCCGACGACGCCCCGCGCAAGGACTCCTCTAGACCAAAACCGCACGCCCTTCGTTTAAATACGAGGCGAGGCGCAGCCTAACGGAGGACCCTCACAATAAAATGAGTCACGAGACATACAATGTCGCTCGCGCACAAGACACAGTCATGGAGTCGGTCCATCGAACTCTGCGACTGTGCACGGTTCCTCAACGACGATATTATCAAGTTTCTACGAGGGATCGGTAAAATTGTTTATTGCAGGTACAAGACCGAAGATAGCTCGCCAATCGACCAGATCGCCCAAGTCCAAAACCAAAGTCCGCCCAACAGATCGCCCGTCTTTATCCTCAACGATCGCCAGAACCAGCTCACCCCATGTCTTCAACATAGGAGCAAGCTGGGGGGCAATTGTTGTGTCGAGAATTATACATCTCGACATGCGATCGGCGCAGACGATAGGCGATCGGGCCAGGGCCAAATAGACCAAGGCAGAATTGGCCGATCTCGGGTCCCAGGTCGAGTCCCAATGCCGAGCGATCGACATCTAAGGCGATCGTATCTTGGCACTTGGCGATCGACTCTGGTCCCTGACCAATGACGATCGCCTCAGGCCACGCATAGCCGACGACCGTCTAGTCGGCAAAGGCCGAAGCTCGTACAGAGTCCCACATATAGATCCGGAAAAGACGCCACAAGACATGGATCATTGACCACAGCCTGTCAGTATCTTTTCACCTACCGACAGACCCACCGAAAGGTGCACATTGGGATCGCCGACAAATGACGCAGACGCGCAGCGTGCTCCTCATCGATCCGCACTGGCTGCCAGCAGCAGCCGCGGACTTCAAGGCAGACAACCCATGTGCAGAAAGACGATCGCCCCTTATTATATTATAAGAAAGGCGATCGCCCGTCAGAAAAAGGGCATCTGAGCTCCTATAAATAGAAGGCTTCCTACACTTGGAAACTCTCTCTGACTCTCTCGGATACTCTGGCTTTTCACACAGCCATCTCTCGGCTTTTCTCTCTCTCAGCACCTCTTAACCGAAAGACGATCGACTGAGACGAATCCAAGAACTCCCAGCAGTTCAAGAACTCAGAGCAACTCTAGTTCTTCCGGCAAGCACTCAACAGCTAGATAACTAGAATCTTTTACACTCTTTGTAATTAGATTCTTACATTAATATTTGTACTCATACGTATTCTTATTAATAACATCTCGCGAGAGCATTCAAACCCGGGCCTAACAAACCCGGCAAATCTTGTGTTATTTTCATTCCCTCGGACGTGCTCTCGTAATTTGCTGTTGCTCGACCATTCCAGCAATATCTATCTTCGGATAATATTTTGGGCAACAACACGGTCAACCAGTACGACTCGTTATTAAGCCAGCGAGCGTCGATATCTTCGTCAGGAAGACTGCGTATCCGCTCCCAGACAATCGTGAAATCAAAATGTAGCTCGCTGGTCGCCGGAACAAGGGCACCTGCAAAAAGAAGGATAGATTAGATCAGTTCAGAATATATCCGAACAAAGGGAGAGTCTAAACCCTTACTCTGATTCCTCTCCCGAAAGCCGGTAGGGATATCGAACTCCTCAGTGAGATTGTCGCTCGGCACCGACCTCCATGCTCCACCGACCCATAACCACTTGGACACATCGCCCCTTACCTTGTTCGGGACCCCTAAGATCACCCGGCCTGAGCGACCCTGGATGTGGTACCCGCCGACTGAGCCCTTCTGAGCCGTCAGCTTGAATAGATGGTTCATCTCCAGCGGCGAAGGGTGGCGGTACAGCCGGTGACCTCCGAACAAAGTTAGGGTACAGACGATCTGCAGCCAGGCATTCGGCGTCAGTTGAATCGGCGCCACATTCCAGGCGATCAACAGATATGAGACAGCGAACGACAACGGAAATCGCAGCCCGGCCTCCATGATCGCCTCATTGACGGCGACCATGCCCTCGGGAGGCTGATCGGCACACTCATTTTCGGCTGGCACATGAAAGGAAACGTCAGAAGGAACATGGAATCGCGTCCTCCAGCGGTCCAGATCTTTCCTGGTCGTCGAGCTCCTGATCTGGCCAAGAGACCATGGAGAGCGGAGAGCGGCCCGGAATAGCGTTCGCCTCACACGCTCATAAGGGTGGGCGATCGAATATTCACGAAAGGGAAACTTCGGGGGTGGGCCGGCCAATCTATCCATGAGTTCGGCAAAGTCTGAATAGGCTTTTCCGAACGCGCTGTGTCGCTCCCAGTACGCCCTCGCCTCTACCCTCTTCTCGATCAACAAACGCTTTCGCTCGGCCTCCTCCGCCGTGGCCACTTCAGCTTCATTGAAAAGTTCCTCGACCTCAACAGGTTCGATCCCGACGCGGATGGCCTCGACGGCGGTCTCCACATGGAATCCCGCAGAGTCTTCACCCTGAACAGTCGACGAACCGGCGGTGGAAGCACTACCCGCCTCATACACAGATTGTCGTCCTCTGGACATATTCAGGAGAAAGGAAGGAGAAAAGGATTTTCTTACCTAGATAAACTGAGTCGAGTGACGCTCGGTGCAAGAAGCTTCAAAGGGACTCGGGCGATTTCCTTCTCTGACATAGGTGCGTGTGAAAATGAACCCAGAAACCCTAGCCCCCTTTTTATAGGCAAAGGCGGGGGCTTCTGGGAAAATTCGCAAAACCCCGAGGGTCGAAGCGCAAAGGTTGGAAAGCCCGCATTAAGTGCCGCCCTCGAGACCCGCGTGCGTGTCGTTTTGAGGGCACGCTAGATGAGGAGTCTGACTAACCGTCGGGCTCCCCCAATAGGAGCATGCCACGTGCCCCAGTGACTGCACGGGTCAACTTTTCGCCTCCCGCTCTTTTCAGCGACCGAGTAGGTCGTCCAAGTTCAAAATGGAACCCCGCGCAAAAAGACGATCGCCGGCTCCATCAAAATGATGAGTCGCTCGCAGTCCATTCAAGCGATCGCCAGTGGAACCACCTCACTCCACGTCTTCAACATCGGAGCAAGATGGGGGGCAATTGTTGTGCGTCGATTGTTACGCCTCAGAATAAGCGATCGCCTCTACTACGATTGGCCGCCTCAAAGCATCAACAGCCCGCCGATGGGCACAGAGGCCGGTCGGCCCAAGTTTGGTATCAAATAAACCAAGGCGGTCTTGGCAGGCTAAGATGTCGGATTAAGGTCAAGTACAGGGCGATCGACTCACAAGCCGATCGCCTTCAGTGCCAGCTCATCGTTGGCGGTCTTATTCCGCGTGCCAAGCCAACCTCCGTCAAAGTCTACGAAGACCGAATCTCGGGATGGTGGCCCACGTGCAGATCCGTAAAAGGCGCCGCAGGAAAAGACTTTGACTCCAGCCCATCAGCAGCTGTCAGTGACAGGGACAGCCTCACCTACCGACAGACCCGCCGAAAGCTACTAGGTGGGACCTCCCAAGACAGCGACATGGGATGCATTTTGTCTTCCCATTGGGTCGCCCAGCTGGCTGCCAGCAGCAGCCGCGGACTTTAAGAAAACCGACCCATGTGTTAAGACGATCGCCCGCTTATTATAATACAGGAAATGCGATCGCCCATTCGGGATGAAGACATCCCAACTACCTCCTCTCCTATAAATAGAGGACATCCAGCATTTGGGAAAAGTATTCGATCGAGGCATCGAGCGATCGAGAGATAGAATCGAACAGCATCCCATATTTGTTACAAGAACTCACAGAGCATCAACTCTGGTTCTTCCGGCAATCAACATCACTCAAGAGCTAGATAACTAGGGTCTTTACACTCATTGAAATCGTACTCTAACATTAATACTTGTACTCCAACGTATTTCGTATTAATAACATCTCGCGAGAGCATTCAAGCCCGGGACTAACAACCCCGACAAAGCTTGTGTTATTTATATTCCCTCAGATGTGTTCTCGTATTTTGTTTGTTACTCACCCATAGCCATATCCAGCAAATCACTCCGTATAATATTTTGAGTAAAAACAATCGTCTTGTTCCTCAACTGCTTGATTCGTCGCTCTAAGACTCGTACAGGACGCTCCTCGTACATATGATCATCCGCTATCTCGATTTCATCGAACTGAAGTATGTGACCAGGGTCGGCAACATACTTCCGAAACTGAGAGACGTGAAACACGTTATGAATTCGGATCAAAGCCAGAGGTAAAGCCAATCGATAATCCAGATTGCCTACTCGATCTAAAATCTCAAATGGTCCAATGAATCTCGAACTCAACTTTCCCCTCTTCCCGAAACGGAAGACACCCCGACTCGGGGATACCTTGACCAAAATGTGGTCACCTGCCTCGAAATCTAATGGTCGACAACGATTATCTGCATATGATTTTTGTCGACTCTGAGCGGTCAACAAACGACTCCTGATCAACGCTACCTTCTCGCAGGCGGCTAATAACATATCGGGCTCAGTGCCGATTAATTTTGATAGGTCATCCCAACACAAGGGAGATCGACAACGACGACCGTATAAGGCCTCATAAGGTGCCATCTTAATCGAAGCATGCCAACTGTTATTGTACGTGAACTTGATCAATGGTAGTTGGGCTTCCCAATCATCTTCCCAATCGAGAACATATGTCCTCAGCATGTCCTCTAACGTCTGAATAGTTCACTCTGATTGTCCGTCGGACTGAAGGTGAAAAGCTGTGCTGAAATTTAGCTGAGTTCCCATGGCACGATGGATGGATTTCCAAAAATACGACACGAATCGCCCGTCACGATCCGAAACGATACTCTTAGGGGTACCGTGCAATCTCACGATCTCTTTAATGAATAACTGGGCAAGTCTCTCAGGACCCCACGTATCCTTAATCTCAAGGAAATGAGCTGACTTAGTTAAAAGGTCCACAATTACCCAAATTGTATTCATGCCACGACGACTCGTCGGCAAACTCGTGATGAAGTCCATTGAAATATCCTCCCACTTCCATTCTGGGATAGGAAGCGATTTCAGCATTCCCGCCGGTCGCTGATGTTCTATCTTGACTTGCTGACATGTTAAACATCTCGAAACAAATTCTGCGACTTCTCCCTTCATATTACTCCGCCAGTAATTTTGCTTCAAGTCTTTGTACATCTTGCTAGACCCCGGATGGATAGAATAAGGGGTAGCATGTGCCTCTCTCAAAATCGAGTTTTTCAACTCGTCATCCACCGGAACGCATAACTGGTTCTTAAAACGCAAAAGTCCATCCTCATGGACTATAAATCCAGGGGCTTTCCCCTGAGCCACATCATCTCGAATGCGCAACAAAAATGGGTCTGAAACCTGATTCACTCTGATCGCCTCCTCAAGTGGCGATGAAATCTTTAACATACAAAGCTTCCCTTGTACTCGCTGTAACCAGACCTCGATCCCAGGCCTTAGGAATTCCTAGTGAAGTTCCTTATGAGCAGTCAAATGAGCAAGCATTTGCTCCTGAATGGACCTACGACTCAAGGCGTCGGCGACGACGTTCGCCTTACCCGGGTGGTATTGTATCTCAGTATCATAATCTTTAATCAGTTCCAACCACCGTCTTTGTCGCATGTTTAACTCCTTCTGAGTAAATATATACTTCAAACTCTTATGATCGGTGAAAATCTGACAGGTGACGCCATAAAGACAATGACGCCAAATCTTCAACGCGAATACCACGGCTGCTAGCTCCAGGTCGTGGGTCAGATAATTGACCTCGTAAGGCCTCAGTTGCCGTGAAGCATAGGCAATCACCTTCCCGTTCTATATTAATACACATCTAAGACCGTGTCCGGACGCGTCACTATAAACCACGAATCCTTCCATCCCTTGTGGTAAAGAAAGGACAGGCGCTGAAATTAAACGGCTCTTGAGCTCCTCAAAACTCTGCTGACACGCGTCAGACCACGTGTATTTCTTATCCTCCCGCAAAAGGTTAGTCATAGTTTGAGCGATTTTAGAAAACCCTTCCACAAATCGCCGGTAATAACCCGTTAATCCGAGGAAGTTTTGGATTTTCTTAACATTCTTCGGAGGTTGCCAATCTCAGATAGCCTTCATCTTCCGAGCGTCGACATGAACTCCATCTGATGAAATCACATGCCCGAGAAACGTCACCTCAGACATCCATAACTCACATTTGGAAAACTTTCCATAGAGTTGCTCTCGTCTCAACACGTCGAGAACCTGATGAAGGTGAAGTTCGTGCTCCTCATGGTCACGAGAATAAATCAAAATATCGTCTATGAAGACAACCACGAACTGATCTAAATAATCGATAAAAACTCGGTTCATCAACTCCATGAATACTACAGGTGCATTAGTTAACCCAAACGGCATCACCACAAACTCGTAATGCCCATAGCGTGTTCGAAATGCCGTTCTTGCAATATCCGACTCTCGAATTCGCAACTGATGATACCCAGATCTTAAACCGATCTTAGAAAATACTGAAGCTCTCTGGAGCTGATCTAAGAGATCATCGATGCGGGGTAGGGGATATTTATTCTTGATCGCCACCATGTTCAACTCTCGATAATCAATGCACAAGCAAAATGAACCATCCTTATTCTTGACAAATAACACTGGTGCTCCCACAGGGATGCACTCGGTCGGATATAACAATTCTCGGTCAATTCTTCCAGTTGATACTTCAGTTCCTGCATTTCGGTTGGGGCCATACGATATGGTGCTTTCGATATTAGGGATGTACCAGGCTCCAACTCTATCGTGAATTCCACATCTCTCTGTGGAGGCAAACCAGGTAACTCATCTGGGAATACATCGGCGTATTCTCTCACTACCGGGATATCCACCAACGTCACTGATGGTTTCTCGCTCTTGGTCATATAGCAACAATAACCAACACACCCCTGATTGAGTAATTTCACTGCTTTCATCAAATTAATAACTCTTCCGAAACAATTGGGATTACCCCCTAAAATACACACTCGACTCCATCGTCAGAAATGATAGTGACCATACGCTTGCGGACACTAAGGATGGCATCGTGACGATCCATCCAATCAATACCCAAAATCATATCGTCTTTAGGTAAATCTACTACGATCAGGTCCGTCAACCAATCACGGCCATTAAGCTGAATCGAACAATTCTTAACTTCACGATCTCCGATAATCCTTCTACCGTCTGGTAGCCCAATGATATAAGGTTCATAATTAGTAGCACTATCTAGGTGAAGTCTACTCAAGCATGACTCGGAAATGAATGAATGTGATGTGGTAGTATCAAAAAGGGTATACACATGTTGAGATGAAATTTCGAGTGTACCTGAGATCATTCGGGCCTCCGGATCTTCGGTCCTCTTCATCTCGTAAATTCGGGGCTTGCCAGTCCCAGAACCGGATGCTCCTGGCTGATAGCTATGGGCTCCGCCTTTAGTCGCTCCCGTCGTCTTAACGACGCTGACTGAGTCGCCTGATTCTGAATAGCCGACTGCTTCGGAGCTTGAGATGCCGTCGGAGTAGGTTTGGATTCTCTTTGGTAGAAACAGGCCTTATGCCCGCCAATCCCACAGTTGTTACACGTGATAGTCTGACTCGGACACTTAGTGCTGAAATGACCCTTCTCTCCACAGTTGAAACAGGTAATAGCCGAACTGGCCACTTGGGACTGAGATTCCGTAGGTTTAGGCACCATAGGAGGTCGCTCAGAAAAAGTAGAGCTCGTACGAGGCTTCTTAAAGGTTGCCTGACTACCTTCGGACTGATTATGATTCTTAGATTTCTTGCTAGTAGATGAAGTTTGATGCTTAGCAATTTCCTTCGCAGTAAGCTCATAAGTAAGAGCTTTCTCGATGAATTCGGCCAGGGTGGTTCAATGATGATTAAGCAACTGCATCCGCATATGAGGTTTCAACCTCTTACTGAAATACTTGATCTTATCCGCCTCAGAGTGGATAATGGATGAGGTGAATGGAAATAGCTCCTGAAATTTCTAGGCGATGGCGGGAACATATTCTTCCGCTGAGGGGTCAGGACTGAGTAACTCCGATAACTTAGCCCCCTGAGTGGGGCCGGATAATACCTTTCCATCATGAGGGTCTTGAACTAGTCCCAAGTGCAAGATCCGTCGGTGGGCTTCAAAGATAGCCACCAAGAGTGAGCGCTCTTACCCAGATAGTAAGCCGCAACTGAAACTTTGTGCCCTTCGGGACACTCCACCATAGCAAATAGCTTCTCAAAATGTTCAAGCCAGTGAACAATATCCACCGGCTCAGATGAACCTTCAAATGTAGGTGGCGTCTGGCGAGAGATGTCGCCGATAATACTGCTCACACTTCTCTCTTGTTTCTGAAGTGGCGGCGGAGGAGCCTGTTGAACCTAAGTGGCTGAGTTCTGCATCGTCTCCATCAGACATGCCATCTGAGTCATCTGGTCCATCATGCCCTGCATAAAAGTGAGTGGATCAACCCGAACACCTTCCGATTGAGCTGTATCTCGGGTATGACTTCCTGACAGTGAATGATTATCTCCAGGTGAATGAGTTGCAGTGTCGCTACTTGTTGAATTAGCATTATTCCTCGCGTTCGCGCGGGTATTCACACAAGCTCCCGGGTTTCTGCCTACACCGCGACCTCTTCCCCTGCGTCCTCTGACAGATCTCTCCATACTGAAGTAGGAAAGTCGCATGATAATTATAGATTTCGCATTATGATTACATTATGAAACGATAATAATGAACATACATGCTCTAACACAGTGAACGCATTAATAATGCAGTAAAATGATCATCAACATTATGCCGGAATATGATAAGATCGCATGAAAGATCAACTAAGGTGACATGATTATCTGATGAAGTTACTGATATGATTATCCTGAACACGTTAATCAGATTGATAATATGATCCACAAGATCAACAACTGAGTAATGAGATTGATTGAGTGATTAATGAGTTGACATGATCGACACGATCCAAAAGAAAATTATGATTGAGGATTGTTGACTGATGAATGATAAATGAGTGATTCTTACCAGAAATTATACCATGGCGTCAGAAATCTTACTGTTCTTTGGTCTGAGGGGTTTGGCGCTTGCACAGGTCACACGTGATGCAAAAGTCCAATGACACTATCTGATGAACGTTGATTTCCAATGAGCCACGACTCGAAAGGGTAGTATTCAAAACCATACTCCGATACCAACTCTGTAACACCCCAAACTAGGCGGCTATTATAGTGCCGTGGACCCCCAACTGGGACCCATCAGGCAAATGAAAATTAATAAATTAAATAATATAACTGTAGTACCGAACCACATTATATTACCAATTACTCCGGTGAGGGGTTTCAAGTATAATACACCCAGGAATACATAATACATGTATATTTCATATGAAGATGAAATATACAACACTGAATAAAATAAAAGTCCAAACGGAAACTGCAGCGGAAAATACACATCAAGAAACATGAATAAATGGAAAGACTGGGACCCCCTACTAGTATCACTGGGACTCCTCGCCATCAACGTTCTCTTCCCGTGCCTTTGCCTTGCCATGACCTAAAAACAACATCCCCAACGGGGTCAGTTACACGGAACAACAATCCTCAAGAGTTGAACAAATACAATAATCACATGAATTAGTTATGGAATCAAGTTGAATAAGGGGCATCATAGTACACCCGAATGGGATGTGCAAGTGCACAAGTATGCCGAGTGCCCGGCGTCCCACATAAACACCCGCAAAAATTGGCCTAATTAGTCTCACGGAGGCACGTTACCGTGTGCATAGTCCAATGTGTCCGGATACTCGCATATACACAATGACCTTAGTGTGCCCGACTAAAAATTTCATACATATACCACCCGATAACGCAATACAATCCCACAAGGTCACAAAGACAAAAACAATCATGAAAAGAAATAATGAATAGAAATCTGACAAGGGCCAAGAATGACTCACCGAGGTGAAACAATGATGCAATGAGTGATAGTTTCAAATGAAATGATTGGAACCATCGTTCCCCGTGAATTGAATGATAAGTTTGATAATTACAAGTCCCAACATGATTAATACACTATGCATGAATTATACGTATGAATGAACAACAACGAAAGGAATGATTATCCTTTTAACTGAGCAATGATCAACTTGCCTCAAATAACGGTGAAGAATGTCCTTCCTCGAACAAACGTCCTTAATGGAATTATCGGTCGCTCGAATAACCTTGAATAACACAATTACCAAAAAATCGCTTAAAATACGAATCAAGCATGATTACAACCAACTCAAAAAGTCGACACAACAACCCAAACTCATTGAGGAATTTAGACAAACATGTTGTAAACAATCTCCAATTGTTTACTACTAATCCTAATATATCGAATACCACCCTCCAAATGAGTGATTCAATCCAACAAAACATCATCAGTGAAATCAATAATTCAATAGGAATACACAACTCAAGGTTACGACAACATCTAATCGAAACCCCCCATTCCAATTCAACCTTCAAAGTGTTCTAGAACAATCCTCCAACAACTCATAATCATATGTACATCCCTTCATATATCATGATTATAACATCCAAAACATCATACCCCATCTCAAAATCGAAATCTAAGGTTTTGAGGAAATTACCTTTGAAGATCCAACCTCTTCGATCCGTCGAAACTCATGTTAATCGATTTCATAAGCTCCACAAACGAATAAAGATGATTAAAACACGAACACACAAGTGTTTGATGATGACAAATCTCTCCTAAATATCTCTCTCTCGTAACCAAAGTGAATAAGTGAAGAAAATGAGGACAAAGACCCGTTTAGTCCTATAAATACTGCGCAGAGTTGTGGCCGTAACTCTACCACCTTACAGCCGTAACTTCCCAAGTCAATGGCCTTACGGCCGTAATCTCTATCACATACGGCCGTAGCAAAACTTTGTCGAAAAACGATAATGACCGCACTGTCCGAGTCACGGCCGTACCAGGACTACCTTATGGCCGTAACAACACTTCGTCGAAAAATCTCCAGAACACCAACACCATCACTTACGACCCTATCCTGCCGAACTTACGGCCATAAGTTGTTTTCGTTGAAAACACCTCCTGAACCAACGTATGCATGTTACGGCTGTAGCCTTCAAAACATACGGCCGTACCTTCCTTCTTACGACTGTATCTTGTATGACTTACGGTCGTACGACGTCTTTGTCCAGAAATCACAAATTCCACGAATGCATGTTACGACGTAATGCATGATAAGTTACGACCGTAACTCACTGCTGGAATGACAACAATCCGACAACTCCATCTTCTCGTTACAAATGATGAATGATCCGACATATAATACTTGTATGAATGTAATTAAGTCCAATAACATGCAATAGATGATACTTCCAACACAAGGCTACCAATCACAATGATTATGATAATATTCTCATCTCGATTCTCAAACGGAGTTGAATGACGATCGATAACTGATACACGGCTCAAAGTACCCCAATGGTGAAATACAAATGGATGAACCTGAATGGTGAATGATTAATACTGAGTGAAAATTACTGAGTGACAATTACTGAATGAAAATAAATGAGTTCACAATCGGGTAGTGATGGATTATTGATTATTAAGTTGTATTCTACCAATGTTATCATTTTTTCATAGTTTTATTCGTCGTTTTGTTGAGCTCCTAATCGACGCCTTGAAGGTGTCTAGTAGAATGTCATAAAGGGGATTTGGGTGTTCTATGATTATTCTTCCTCGTACGATCGTTGATTATTGATGATATGATGTTAGGGTCAGGTTCCTTGTGAAGAACTCGAGTCGGAACTCTTCCCTTCATCGTTTTCTTCAAGCTTCCCGATCGATCGTGTTATTGTTGTTTTCGCCCGGAGAATTGTAGGTGTTCGAGGTTTCCCAATTGAGCCGTGTTCATCGGAGTGTTCGGTATCGATTTTCGAGGAAAGTATCTTGCCCATACATTACGTGTTTTGTGGATATAATAGTTGGTAATTTACGATATGTGCTAAATGAATTCTTATAAATAACTTTCAAAAGAATCGGTATATTTACGATCACGATTTTCTTTAAAAGATAACTCGTGTGTTCCGTGAATTAATGTGCTTAATTGAATAGGTGTATTAGTGTTGAGTCGTGTGGTGCCATTTTATGTGATTATGTCGTGGTAAATTTAAAGTTCTAACCTTTTGTTAAGATGTGTGCATGGAGACGTGTGGTAATCGATGATATTGTGACGTTGTGTGATAAAGATTGTAAGTCCTTTATAAGGAGGTTGTGCCATTCGGCGTGGTTGGAAAGGTATTCTATCTCGTTGCTATGTGTTTGTTGCTAGTTGCACCATTGGATTCTGGATTTGATGGTATTGTTTCTCAGTAGTGAGTATGTGTTGGACAATATGGCCATTCTAGCAAGGTACCTCGACTATATATTTTGTGTGTTTGACCTTTGAGAGTTGTGGTTTTGTAAACTACGAGTTGTGAACGCTAGCGTGCGTGAGTTGTTCTTCCACTCGGGGATGGTTCGACGGGACCTCTGGGGGCCGATACTAATGGGTACGGCTGCAGAAGTAGTTTCCCACTCGGGAATGGTCCGACGGGGCCTCTGGGGGTCGTTACTAATAGGTACAGACATGGGTTACCAGGTGTGGTTTTTCGTGATGTTGATGTTGATGTTTTGATGATTAATTGTGATATGTCCGGAGTATCACAATGCTTTGTGCTCGGGGTCAATGTACATTATATATCGAGTCTTGGTGTTTGGCTAGAATGGCATAAGGGTGATGTGTTGTGTGTAATGTGTCCTTGGAAATGAATTAAGGTGATTGGTTGGGTCGTGACCTCGTGTTTTCTGAACGGATTTGTATTTTGAAAATAAAACTTTGGGTTGTGACCCTAAGTGGCTTTCGATAAATTAAGAACTTTTCAATCACAAATGTTTTCAAAACTCCCGAGATCCTGAATCGATTTTTGAATGACCAATGATTTCCTTTATAATTTTATCCTTTGTAATACTTTATCCAAATGAAATATCTCGGGATGTCTTTCGTTGTATTCTCGGGATGTGTTGTGTATTGCTCATATTTGTACTTTATACTTGTACTAGCAAAACAGTGGAGTTTTGCTAACCCTCGAATATTTGGGGGGTGGATGTCTGTTCTACGTCCAGGTACATGCAGGTTTTGGGAGCAAAACACAGGATCGGTGCGAAGGATGATGGAAGATGATCGATACTAATCACATGAAGGCTAGTTTTGGGTGCAGTCAGTCGGAGTTCATTGTATGGTCCTTTCTACTATCATACTTTTAGTTTGTGAGTGTATTTTACTCTTGCCTGGGTATGAGTCCAGACAAATTTATGTATATTAGAGTTGTTTGATAATGATGTAAGACAAAATCAGTCTATTGATTCGTCATTCTATCACGTCGGTATGTAATGTATTGTGTTGTTTCGATGTCTAGCCTGGTGGATTCTCACGGAGAGGGTCTGCAGCGTGTAATATTCCCGGTTAGATTCTGGGGGTGTTACATTTATGGTATCAGAGCTTAGGTTACGGAAAGCTAGGCTGTCGGGTCGAGTTGTGTGTTGTCGAGTCTTGTCTTGTCAGATTTTGTCTAACTGAGTCGTGTCACGATGCGTCGTCTGAGATGTTGGCCGTGATTAGTATCAAGATGCAGCCATCATCTTCATGCGATCTGTGGATGTAAGTCTCCCTACTACATGTTGTGCCTCGAGCTAAACGAGCTAGTTGTGTGATTCAGTATTTCGGAGTACAGTTTAAATTTGATTTGTGATTATGTGGCCTATGCTTGTTTGACTCTCGTATTGAGCTAGAATGAAAAGTGGTGTCGGTGTGTATATATATATACCGTTGCATAAATAGGTTTTACAAGAGTAATGTCCTTGTTGTGGTTACGCAAGGAAAATTTAACAATGTGATATCTTAAAGCTTTAAACGTTTTTTTTGGGAGTCATGTAATTTTAATTTAAAACACCCTCCGAGGAAGAAAAAAGTTTAATTTTTGTGTGATGACCTCAAGGTCGAAATTTTTTGGGAATTCAAACTATCGATATTTCTTTTCATCTTGTATTATAAGTTTTCAAAACATGATTTTTTTTAAACTCAAATGAGGTCTTCAAAATGTACTCAAGACGTGACTCTCGCTTTCAACTTTTCGGTTTCATGGTTGTTAGTCAAGAAGTACGTGATGATGTTCTCGTTGTTTGGGCAGTAGTGCCCAGTTTTATGATTAAAATAGTGATATGAATGCTGAGTCGATCGGTATATATACATTGAGATAGCCCTCTTTATCGAGAGGTGAAATTTCGGTTTTAAATGACAATTGTCTTTTGATGGTTGCTCGTGAGGTGTTGTAATAATGTGAATCGATGGTATTTAGATTCGTATGTTGTTGTTGTCTATTTGTAACCTTCGGTTCTAGTAATGACGTATATATATTCGCAATCATGTTGCTGAATTAGTTAGCGCACACTAAGTATGAGGCGAGCATGTGCGAAGATGGCATGAGTAACGCACGCTAATCTTTGTTGTAACGCAGGCTAATCAGCCTGGACAGAATCTATGGAACCGCATTTTTAGCCGCCAGGTCTATCTTTTGCAGTCAATCATCTGCGATTGTATTCTATGTGTGTTGCCTAGTGATGACAATTGTTGTGTGTGAATATGTGTTAGGACTTTTCGTAGTGCTAGGTGATAATTGATTGTTTTTAATGAATTGATAAATTATGTTTGCTGCGTGTGTGTTTGAAAAAGCTTTCCTGAAAATTTCATAACCTTGTGCAAGTTACGGAAAAAGTCATTTCAAAAAAAAATTTGATGGTTCAATTAATCGGCGGCTTCGTGTGGACTTTGAATATCATTTGGAATTGGCGAGCCGGCCTAGAATTCTCAAATAAAACCTCGACGGTATTTGAAAGAGCTGTTTTAAAGTGCCTTTGAATATTTTGTAAAATGTTACCGTCGCTGATTTTTGTGTAGTGTTGATAGGATTTTCAAAAACGATTTTTAACGTATTGTTGTATTTTCAAATAATTCGAGTCCATGATTTTCAAAAATCTTTCACACCATAAATTTTTTTATATTTCAAAGTCCAATACGATTTTTATTTTTCAAAAATATATAGTGAAAGATGAAAAATCTTTACTCGATTTGAACTTCAAAATCGGTTGGAAAAGTTTGAATCACTCCAAAATGATTGATGATTGGTGGAAATATTAGTGCATGTACGAATGGTTTGATGGTAATGCGTGGTTACCCTATTTGATGTTAACGATAATGATGATACGTATTACAGGGGAAATTGATATTCCAAAATATTGTTTTGCAAATGATTTCAAAATGAGACGGTTAAGGTCTTTTGTTTACAAGTTTTGGTAAAACAACCCGAGGTACCAAAAGTACTTTCAATTTATTTCGAGTAAACATGCAAATTCAAAGATTTTCAAATGATATCATTTAAAAGGATACCTCGTGGATCTTCTTAGCGTGCTGCTATTAGATACCTTATGTCGATATATTGTGCTACGTTGACATTTTAATGTATTGTTTTGAGATGTTGGGTTTCATCGTGCTGAGTGGTTACTTACTCAGTATGCCGAGGGGCAGAGGACGCGGTTGTGACCACGGTACAGATGGTCATGGAGATCGGATGCGGAACCAAGAGAACATTGTCGGGAAAGTTGTTATTCTAGTTCTTCGTTCTCGTTGTTTAGGTTTCGGGGACGAAACCTCTTTTAAAGGTGATATGGTGTAATACCCCTATTTTTTTCGCTTCGGTATTTTCAACTCTATCGACTCGTTTGTGTTCGCTGATGCTTCTAACCTTGTGTTGTTTTTTGCCTTTGTCATTTGAGCGAGTTTTGATGTTGTTCCGGATTAATTAGTTTATCGTTATGACTTTTCCGAGTTCGGTGCGACTCCTGTGAACCCTATACATATGAGCATCTTGTAGTAAACTTCGGCGTTATGGTCCAATTGTTGTTGTTCGATCATTATTGTCCGATCCCGTACTGCGATTATTGAGCATCTGGGCCACTTCGTGATTTCCTTAAAATTCGGGTAATTGTTCCCGTATGTTATCTTTCAAACCTTTGAGGTTATTGGAATTACATTCTTGTTCAGCGTCAGACTTGTGTTTTGATTTTTGTACTGCTCGGATTTATCAACCGTAGTGATTCATGTTCGTTGCTTTTCGTAAACACTCTTGCATATTGAATCGGACCGCAGTAGCTCTGTACTGCATGGAGCTCTTGTGTGCTGTCAATATCATATAACATGTGTTATCTAGGGTCGCCTTGCTCTTGTTTTAAGTTTCGGGATGAAACTTATTTTTAGTATGGTAGAATGTAATACCCGATATTCTCGTTTTCGGTTATTTTTGAATTTTGTCGGTCGTGCCGGTTATTTTGTTCTGTTGGCAACTACTTGAGTTTTCCCCTATGTTGGGTACACCATGATGTACTGTATTGTGAGATTTTCATCGGGTGTGACTTATCGTTGCGTAAGTCGAGCTAATTATATGTCATATTCCATTATTATTCGTCTTCTTTTGGATCGTTGTTGTGGTTCTATCGTAATTTTCGGATTGTGTCAGAATCGTTTTGCAACCGGAGATTTTCTGGCCAAACCTGTGCAACAAGGTGGAAGAAATGGATGAGCCTTCCGCCATGTCCTGCGCCGTTTGCCGAACGGCGTTGTCGAGCGCCGGGTCTCGCGCCGGATGATATGCCGTGTCGGCCAGGTTAACCGTCTGCCGAAACACTACCGAGACACCCACGCCAATGTTTGCGCTAGGTGATGTGCCGTGTCAGACACGGCCGAGACACACGCGCAAGTGTCTTGCGCCGGGTGCTGCGCCGTGTCGGTCAGGTCGCGCACTGACCGGCAACATGGCGGCAAACACGGCGCTAGTTGGCCGTTTGTTGCGCCGTGTTCTGCACGAGTATAAATGACCGAGCAGACAGGTTTACACTCATTTTCTCATTTCTCTTCTTTCCTTTCCGCGGCTGGGGCTTGGAGGACATGAAGGCATGTTGCTAAACTATGAATCCACGAAGTTCTGGAGTTCCTATCATTGATTAATCATTCCATAACCTCCTTTGATCGAGCGAATCAAGATAAGTTTTTCCAAAATCCTAATTTTGGGAAAATTGGGGGTTTTGCTTGATTTTGTCCGTTTAATCCGAATTAACCTAGATTAGTGATGGATTATTGATTATCAAGTTGTATTCTACCAATTTTATCGTTGTTCCATTGTTTGATTCGTCGTTTTGTTGAGCTCCTAATCAACGCCTTGAAGGTGTCCGGTAGAATGTCATAAAGGGGATTTGGGCGTTCTACGATTATTCTTCCTCGTACGATCGTTAATTATTGATGATATGATGATAGGGTCAGATTCCTTGCGAAGAACTCGATTCGGAACTCTTCCGTTCTTTGTTTTCTTCAAGCTTCCCGATCGATCGTGTTATTGTTGTTTCCGCCCGGAGAATTGTAGGCGTTCGAGGTTTCCCGATTGAGCCGTATTCGTCGGAGTGTCCGGTATCGATTATCGAGGCAAGTATATTGCCCATACATTACGTGTTTTGTGGATATAATAGTTGGTAATTTACGATATGTGCTAAATGAATTCTCATAAATAACTTTCAAAAGAATCGGTATATTTCCGATCACGATTTTCTTTAAAAGATAACTCGTGTGTTCCGTGAATTAATGTGCTTAATTGAATAGGTGTATTAGTGTTGAGTGTAGGAATGCCTTACTTTCGTGTGATGCCATTTTATGTGATTATGTCGTGGTAAATTTAAAGTTCTAACCTTTTGTTAAGATATGTGCGTGGAGACGTGTGGTTATCAATGATCTTGTGATGTATGATAAAGGTTGTAACTTCTTTATGAGGAGGTTGTGCCATTCGGCGTGGTTGGAAAGGTATTCTATCTCGTTGCTATTTGTTTGTTGCTAATTGCACCATTGGATTCTGGAGTTGATGGTATTGTTTCTCGGTAGTGAGTATGTGTCGAACAACATGGCCATTCTAGCAAGGTACCTCGACTATATATTTTGTGTGTTTGACCTTTGAGAGTTGTGGTTTTGTAAACTATGAGTTGTGAACGCTAGTGTGCATGAGTTGTTCTTCTACTCAAGGATGGTTCGACGGGACCTCCGGGGGCCGATACTTATGGGTACGGCCGCGAAAGTGGTTTCCCACCCGAGGATGGTCCGACAGGGCCACTGGGGGTCGCTATGGGGCCTCTGGGGGTCGCTACTAAAGGGTACGGCCACGGGTTACCAGGTGTGGTTTTTCGTGATGTTGATGTTGATGTTTTGATGATTAATTGTGATATGTCCGGAGTATCACAATGCTTTGTGCTCGGGGTCGAGATACATTATATATCGAGTCTTGGTGTTTGGCTAGAATGGTATAAGAGTGATGTGTTGTGTGTAATGTGTCCTTAGAAGTGAATTAAAGTGAATGGTTGGGTCGTGGACCTCGTATTTTATCAACGGATTTTTATCTTGAAAAAAAAAACTTTGGGCTGTGACCCTAAGTGTCTTTCGATAAATTAAGAACCTTTCAATCACAAATACTTTCAAAACTCCCGAGATCCTGAATCGATTTTTGAATGACTAATGATTTCCTTTATATTTTTATCATTTGTAATACTTTAATCAAATGAAATATCTCGGGAAGTCTTCCGTTGTATTATCGGGATGTGTTGTGTATGGCTCGTATTTGCACTTTATACTTGTACTAGCAAAACAATGGAGTTTTGCTAACCCCCGAGTATTCGGGGGGTGAATGTCTGTTCTGCGTCCAGGTACATGCAGGTTTTGGGAGCAAAACACAAGATCGGTGCTAAGGATGATGGAAGACGATCAATACTAATCACATGAAGTCCAGTTTCAGGTACAGTCAGTCGGAGTTCGTTGTATGGTCCTTTCTGCTGTCATACTTTTAGTTTGTGAGTGTATTTTACCCTTGTATGGGTATGAGTCCTGAAAAAGTTATGTATATTAGAGTTGTTTGATAATGATGTAAGACCAAATTAGTCTATTGATTCGTCATTCTATCACGTCGGTATGTAATGTATTATGTTGTTTCGATGTCTAGCCTAGTGGATCCTCACGAAGAGGGTCTGCGGTATGTAATATTCCCGGTTAGATTCTGGGGGTGTTACAGTCTCTTGGTCTTATGTCGAATGATCTGATCTTCAGTACTTAGACTAAAAATGTGAACTGCTCGCAGACAGGTTCTAAGAAAATTGAAAACATCTACACGGATGTGTATTACAACTTTAAACTTATGATTGACGCGCATGCACAATTTTACATTGTATGTCTAGGTTGTATACAACTTAACCTATGAACTGTTCGCAAACAAGTTCTTACACCTTTAAGACAAGTTCTATACTTGTTTGTTTGCAAAAAATAATTCGTAATCAAATAGTAAAACAGTAAGCATAGATTACGAGCTGTAATCTTTCAAGAGTAATTTTTTATTGATAATCTGAGAAAATTACAAGTTCTTGAAAGTATAAAAATACAGACAAAAAGTGCATACTGCAAAGCCTAAGGAACAAATACAGTGAGAAGGCTTAACTCCTGTACTGGGAATGCCTCCAAGGTCTCCTTCCAGGATCATTCTCGGTTCGTTTCCTCCAATTAACAAATGAATCTTTGCCTCGATCCCGGTAGATTGCTCTTCCATCAGCAGATTGGTCGAAAGAAAGTATCCAGTCATCTGGATGGGTGAGCCGATCACCTCTTAGGTGCCTTGATTTCATCTGCAGTTGCAGAGGAAGCTTTCCTTCTGCTAACATCCTCATAAATTCATCTGCAGCATCCGACAGAGTCATGAACTTGTTGAACATAGAGGACTCCCTGATGAATTTAACAAAATATCTCATCAGTTCATTTTTCCGCCAGTCCTTACCTCATCAGCTGTAGGCTCTAGGTTAGTGGGCAGAGGAATCTCGGATGGTTTCTGCATGTTGTTCTTCTAAGGGATGTTAGGATCATGGAACTCCGATCGAGAACCAGATACTATGTATCCTCTTATAGGTGCGGACAGACGGCCTATTGCAACGACACTTTCCTCTAAAGCAACATCCATCTCTTTCTCTCTCCCTATCCTCCATTGTCAACCTGTCTCTATAGCTTCTTCCCCCTTTTTGGCATCATCAAGATCCGTGACCTTAGTATGAATATCCTGTTAGATTTTCATTGTGTTGTCTTGTTTGATCTCCGGACTTGAGATTTTATCAACTAGAGTGCCAAGTACCAGAGACATGTCATCTATCTTGTGATCATGGTCTGACAGTCTGATACCAGTCTCCTTAAGGGCAGCGATAGTCTTGGCTTCGGTAATTCTCAGCTTCTCCTGCTCTTACCTAAGGAGTCTCTCCTGATACACATGTAGCTGACTGAGCGCTTTCCATAATGCATTAGGCATTAGACGAAATGCGTCCTCAACGTTAGAGATTGCATTCTTCAGGCCAGAGAGCTCATCCTGAGCTCTCTCGCATCCAATCGAGCTCTTTTCCGACATCGTACAGCGCCTTCACTGCATCTTGCATGAATACAGTCTGTCGGCCGATTGCATGGAGTTGCTAGATCCAGGCCTCGGTGCGCGGAGAGCGAGGGTGCATAATTTTTTAGTCCTCTGGTTCGTTGAGTTGGTGAAGAACCACATTGTGACGAGGGTGTCATGGTCTGTCATCTGGCAGAAAACCCTCATCGGAACCAGATTTAGAGTTTGCAGAGGTGGGAGCTGCAGGGGCATCTTGAGGTGGAACAGTAGAGGGTGTTGTTGGTTCAGTCTCGGGGATATGAGGGACTCATTCCTCATGTTCGGCTTGATAATCAATAGTCGGAAGTATAGGAGGGACTGAATCCTCCTGCCGACTCTCAGCTTCCGCCTGCTCTAGAAGAGGGACTGATTCCTCTTGGCGGATGGTGCAGGTTTCTTCTTCTTGATCCGATACAGGCTGGGCTTCCTGTTCGGGAACAGATTGCTGTATAGCAGGGACTGAATCCTCCTATTTATCTTGGGTAGCTTCCTGTTAAGGGGAAGGTGACTGGCGTCTTTCGGAGGTCCCCTGACCCTGTTGGCTTTGCATATGGGCCATTTCTCCTTCCTTCGCCTCTTCAAGGCTGGTCCTCATACCGGCCTGTAGATCATCATCATATGTGTCTGAGTCGGGGTCGGATTTGTGGCTATTAGAAGGAGCCTTGTCATCGGATTGGGACTTCCCTTTCAATCGAGCCTTCTCTTTTGCCAGGTAGAAATTTATAATCAGCTTGCGGCAAAATTGAAAATTTCTTTTCCCACTGAATCAAGACTTCCATATTGTGGGTGTCCATGACCTCCAAAATGAAAATTTATTCCTCCTTCCACTCTTCCCAGTTGTATAGGTCGTTGTACGGGGCGACCCTGTATCTTTTCTAAGTTACAAAGCACTCGTAGGCTTGTTCAATTTGTACCTGGAGAAGAGTTTCGTTGATTAGCGCCGATGGGGAGGGACTCCTTATAGTAGTTGGGTATACTATATGGATTGGATCCGCAACAGGTGTGGAAGCTTGTATTGGAGAGGGAATCCTAACAGGGGTTGGTACCCTGATGCAGGGATGAGAATCGGGACATCCTGAGGTCCCGGCCCTGAGTCCCGATTGTCCCGGTCCCGAAAATGACCAATTTGGTGGTCCCGGTCCCGGTACCATTCGGGACTTAGAGAGTCCCGATTCCCAAAAAGGGATAAATGTAAGTCCCGGTCCCGATCCCGAGGATAATTTTTCGAAATTTCTCGAATGTCCTGATCGGGACAAAATACCCGAAATCAGAAAAGGAAAAAAATTGATTGAAATTAGAAATTTCAATCGGGACTTCGGGATACTCCCGATCGGGACTCGGGACTCCCGAGTCCCAAAATTACCAAAATCTCAGGGCCCAATCCCGGTCCCAGTCCCGTAAAATTCGGGAATTGGGGTCCCGTTTTCCGTCGGGACTCGGGACGGGACCAGGACTCGAGATTTCCCAATCCTAAGTTATATGCCATACTCTGATGGGAGAGGGATTCCTAACAGGGGATGGAACCCTGTTGGGAGAGGGATCCTGTATGGGTGTGGGTTCCCTTACAAGAGAGGTGGCCTTTGGCTCCGTAGGAGCAGCCGACTCGCCAGAGCCCTCTATCTTGGCAAATAGTTGTTCATCCGTCATAGCCGCTACTGGATCGGGATCTACTGTATGAGCAGCAACTATTTCTTCCGAAAGGGGTTACGCCCTTTGGGATTTGAACATCGGGTTGAGCCGTTGGGACCTCTACAGTGACCACTGTAGTCACTGTAGCCTTAGCCTTAGAAGCTCACTTTATCTTCTTTTTCGTCTTCACTGCAGCATGTGGAGACTTGCTGTCAGAGACTCTTTTTCTCTTCATCTCTTCACACACAGCCTTGATAGTAACATCCATGGGATCATCAGAAATAGGCATAGTCCAGGGATGAGGCCTGCTAGAGAACAATTCATCTCTGTTAAAGACAGTGGGCTTGCTCCCACCAATGAAGTTGCCAGGGTCAATCTTCTTGGCATTTCGAGACTTCGACACACCACAGTGAGTTAGGATGTAGTTTAGGATGAGGCCGGAGGATTTCTTCTGTTCCACGGGCTTGGCGGCCTCCTCCTGTATCCTTTTCAAAACAATTTGGCACCAGTTAAACCGTTCACCGGACATGATGGCTACCATCATCCTAAAGCAAAGGTTCGTGCACATTTCAATGCTGCAGTCCGGGTTTCAATAACCCGGCAGCAAAAATCATGCAGATACATGTATTGTAGGCAAAAAATTTCTTATGGCATGACGGGTGAACATTCTTGTCCGAACCGTCACCTGTGAACAGCCCCAGTAGGCCGTCAACAGTTTTTCCGACCCGAAGGTCTCAAGATCCTCCATTCTCAGGCCATCGGATGGCAGCCTGAATAAGTTTTCCACCAGCTCTCGGCTCACAGTGATTTCAATACCGCAAATGGTAGCCGTGATGTCAGAGACATCTCCTTCTCTTTTCAGGGAAAAGAACTTGATAGACGCATCAAGGTAAAATTCTTCAACAATGCGCTCGTCGTAGCTCAGGGTGTTGACTTCCAAGGCGGTACAAGCCTTGTTGCTTGATTCTGGAAACGACAAGTTCCATACCATCAGCATCTTCAAATTCAACATGGACTCTTTCCATGACAACAGATCTGACGAAGATTCGCCCATCGATGATGGATTCCTTCTTCTTCAGAGATTGAGAGGAAGTCTGTGAAGTTGCCTTTGATTTGCAGTGAAAGGATTTGAAGAAAAACACAAAGAAAAGATGCAGTAAATTACAGAGAGTATGTAGGTTGTTTGCGCTAAACTCGTTTAATATTGCTGAAAGTGTAAAGAGTCAAAGGGAGCAGGGTAGCGTCCTTTTATAGTGTGCAGGGAGGATTAGGGTTACATACAGTGAACGGTCAGATTTAAGGGATGAGAACCGTCTTTTTAAAAGAACGAACAGGATGAACTTAGAGTAACTGGTACATTATCCATCCATTTTTGAAATGACAACCGGTCCCACTTCTGACAGTTCATCTCCCTCATTGCACGAAACGGCGGTTTTGAAATTATTAATATCGCGGTGTTTGAGGTAATAAAGTCCAGATGTCATTTAAATCATTAAAGATAAAACGTTTGAATTTTAAAACAGGGCACGTGGACTAAAAACATTTTCAGTACGAAACAGAATAATAATACAAGTTTAATTTATGTCCCATAGTGTAAGTGCTGTATCCACGAATAATACAGCGTTCCCCCTTAAAAGGTACATACATGATTCAATTCTTACATCAATGTTTGGATTAATACTATATTCATGGGTCGTACTGTATTCCCCCTTAATTATAGCACACGTCAGCTGTAAGAAGGTTTTGTACCTTTTTCTTACAGTAAGATCTGACTTGTTCTGAGTGTACAGTTAATTAATGTGGATACTGTATTCTTGGGTCTTACAGCATTCTCCCCAATTAATGAGTAAAAGTGTAAAAACTTATAGGGAGTTAGGCTGTAGCATTCTAAATTCTTGTCGAAGCATACAGAATCTGGTTGTGCTGAGAGGTTTTGTAAAGACGTCGGCCAATTGAAAATCCGTATGAACTTTCTCGATCTGTACATCCTTATTCTCAACATGATTCCTGATGAAATGATGCTTCATATCAATATGCTTAGTTCGCAAGTGCAATACAGGATTATGCGTTATTGAAATTGCACTCGTGCTATCGCACATGATCGGTGTTTCTTTGGCAATGATTCCATAGTCTGATAACTGTTATTGCATCCAGAGAATCTGCATACAGCAACTTCCAGCGGCATAGTATTTTGATTCAGCTGTAGAAAGCGAGTTGGCCAATTGCTTCTTACTGAACCATGACACAAGTCTGGGTCCAAGAAAGTGACAAGTACCGCTTGTACTCTTCCTATCCAACTTACAGCCTTCGAGATCCTAGTCGCTGTAGCCAACTAAATCAAATCCTCTTTCTTTAGGATACCACAATCCTACATCAACTGTTCCTTTGATGTACTTAAGGATTCGTTTGGCTGTCGTGAAGTGTGACTCTTTAGGTGCTACTTGGTACCAAGCACACACTCCTACAGCAAACTGGATATCGGGCCTGCTAGCCATTAGGTACAGGAGTGATCCAATAAGATTCCTGTAGAGTGATTGATCAACCGGCTTTCCAGCTTCGTCAGCACTAATTTGCACGGAAGTGCTCATGTGGGTTGACGAGGATTTGTAGTTATTCATCCCAAACTTGTTGAGTAGCTCCTTGCTGTACTTCTCTTGGTTGATGAAGATTCCTATAGGCAATGGTTTTACCTGCAATCCTAGGGAATAACTAAGTTCTCCCATCATACTCATTTCAAATTTACTTTGCATGAGATGAGAGAACCTTTGACACAGAGCAAGGTTAGTAGAACCAAATATAATATCATCGACATATATTTGTACCGCTAACAGGTCATCACCATCTTGTATCTTAAATGGAGTCTTGTCCAGAACACCTTTCTCAAATCCATTATTGGTAAGGTATATGGACAGGGTTTCATACCATGCTCTAGTGCTTGCTTAAGTCCATACAGAGCTTTCCATAGTCTGTATACTAGGTCTCCGCCTTCAGTGTTGACAAACCCTGGTGGTTGTTCAACATAGACTTCTTTGGCAAGATCTCCATTCAGGAATGCGCTCTTAACGTCCATTTGATATACTATAAAGCTTTTATGGGTGGCAAAAGCTAGAAATATCCTGATGGCTTCTAATCTGGCTACAGGGGCAAATGTCTCATCATAGTCTATGCCTTCTTTCTGTCTGTAGCCTTATGCGACTAGACGGGATTTATTCCTAAACCAAGTCCATTCTCATCCTTATTGTTTCTAAATACCCATTTGGTTCCAATTACAGCTTAATGTTCTGGCCTGGGTACTAGATACCATACATTGTTTCTTTCGAAACCGTTAAGCTCTTCTTCCATAGAAGTGATCCAGTGAAAATTATTCAAAGCTTCATTGGTAGAAACAGGTTCGGATTGAGCTAAGAAAATGGCATGTGCTCATAGCTAGTCTCCTAAGTTCAACTTGAGATTTCCATATAGGAAATGGAGATTTCTCAGATTTGGGTTCTTCTTGCGCATATAGTACAGTTCCTTGTGTATTCTATATTTTCATGCGGGTAGATACTTCAGCATTAATGTTTTTTATGATTAACTCCTGTAGGTGATCTCTCCGCCATCTCATGTTAGGTTCTAATTCGGTGTCATATACTGTATCTTGTGGTGCTGTAGTTTCGACTTCAGCTTGTACAGCACCAGCTTCAGTTACCTCTGTTCTTACAGCTCTGGGGTTGATTTCTAAGTCTATGATAGGCTCTATTAGAGTTTGAGGGTCATTGATGGAAAGTGTTTGGATATTTTGGGTTAGGTATTCTACTCCTGTATGATCATGTTGAGGTTCATCGAACACTACATGTACAAATTCCTCGATTGACAGCTTCCTTTTATTAAAGATTCTGAAAGATTTGCTGACATAGGAATATCCTACAAATATCCCTTCATCTGACTTCTCATCAAAGGTCTTGAGTTGATCTTTCCCATTATTTAGAACATATCATCGACATCCAAAGATGTGAAAGTATGAAACTAAAGGAGTTTTATTATTCCATACCTCGTAGGCTATTTTGTTGTGATGCTTGTTGATAATACATCAGTTTGTGTATAGCATGCTATATTTGTTGCTTCGCCCCAGAAATACTGCGGAAACTTGCTTGCGGCGATCATGGTTCTTGTGGCTTCCTTGAGCGTCCTGTTCTTTCGCTCGGCAACACCATTTTGTTGAGGAGTCCGGGCTACTAAGTATTCATGATGTATTTCATTGTCCGAACAGTATTGCTCTATAAAGCAGTTAGTGAATTCAGTGCCTCTGTCGGAATGAATGGACACGATACTCAACCCTTTCTCATTCTGAAGCTTTCTCGGGTGCTCGGGCAACTTTGTTGTGGTTTCTTTCTTCTTGCCTAGAAAGATTGTCCAAGCATACCTGGAGAAATCATCAATAATAACTAGACAATATTTCTTACCTCCCAAACTTACAGGGTCTACAGGACCATAGAGATCCATATGTCGCATATCCAGTACTCTGTGAGTGGACAGGTGTGATTTGGTTTTCAGGGTGGATTTGACTTATTTTCCTTTCTGATAGGGTTCGAAGACGCTGTCTTTTGGAATGACACATCGGGCAAGACTCTAACTATTCCCTGTCTGGCGAGTTTGTTGATTGTTTTGAATTTTATGTACGACATCCTCTTGTGCCATAGCCAGCTTTGATCTGCAGTGCCTTTGGCAACAAAACAAGAACAGTTGAGCTCGTAGTCTTCCAGTCAGTAATATACATATTACCTGACCTGCTTCATGTAAGAACAACTTCTTTGGTGAAGATGTTCTTCACTCTACAGTAATCTATATAGAATTTCACTAAGAACTGCTTGTCACAGAACTGGCTAATACTAAGTAGATTGTACTGTAAGCCTTCAACATAATCTACGTCGGTGACTTTGAATTTTCCTACAAGCAGGGTTCCCTTCCCTCTTGTTCTTCCTTTGGACTTATCACTGAAGCGTACTTTTGGACCGCAACCTTCTACATAGTCTGACACCTTGCTGATATCTCCTGTCATGTGCCGAGAACATTCGCTGTCAAAGTACCACATGTCCTTCTTCTTGATGTCTTGTAAGCACAAAATTTAAGTAGATTTAGGTCCCCTTTTATTGTTGGGTCCATGAATGGTAGTGCCTTTTGGTACCCAAATTTGCCTGGCAGCAATTAGTTTACTGTAGGTTACTTTTGGTCCAATTTTGCGATGTCTACGTGGGACAGGCACGTAGTCGTTGTAACTTTAGTAATCATGCATGTAAAATCGAGGGTTATTATTATTCCAGTATGATTGCCGTATCGAAGGTGGAGCCATTTTCTTAGGCTTTACAGCTTGCCTTCTGGGTCTCCAGTTTGATTCCCAGAGCTGTTGATTATATTGCGTGGCGACCTGCTTTCTGGATGGATATTGGGGCTCCTGTATCCAATATCTAGGCACACTGTAATGTTGGAAGTACTGTTGTGCAAGCCTTTGATATTTAGATACAACCTTCTTTCTGAACGGCTGTTGGCGCTTTAGATATGCCCGGGAAGCATGCAGTTGGTTACGCCTTACAGGTATTTGAGGCTAAGGTTTCTGCTGCCGATGATATGACATTGGTGGCGAAATGGCAACCTTTGCTGTACGCTGGGCTACTATTACCTTTGCGGGACTTGGGGTCTCTTCAGGTACAGGAATGGGTTCCACGCCCCTGACGAACACCGTACTAGTTTTCCCTTTGTTGGAGAATGAGTTATATCCTAAACCACTTTTATCATGAGCATGTAGCCCGGTGCTTAAAATTTTTTCCATCCGTTTAGAGGATTTCTCGAATGATTTCAAGATAGTCTCTAATTCTCCTTCTCACTTTTCGAGATTTTTTACTTTGTCTTCGAGCAAAGCATAATCATTTGTCTTGCTTTCACTATAAGACTTGGTCTCATTTAGATCTTTAGCAAGTTGATGAATGCTTTCCATGAGTTTTTCAAATTGGACCTTGCTGTTTTTGCAATCAATGGACATGTTTTCGTAGTTATTTTTCAGCAAGTCATTTTCTTATTTTAGCTCTAAGTTTGAAAGTTCGAGCTGTATGTTTTCTCGTTTCAGAGTCTCATGGGCCTTTTGAATATTTTTGAATTCATTCATCATGTTTTCAAAAGTATGAAATGCATTTAGAGAAGCATTTGATGTTGAGCTCACCTCATCATCGCGGTCTTCGTCGTCCTGTATTTCTTTGGCCATAAAGCACATATAGGCTTTATCTTCGATTTCATCATTGGACGAGCCACTATCGGTGACTACTTGACGACACTCATTGGTTTTGGTTGATGCGGGCGAGGCTTCTGATTCACCAATCAGGGTCTTGAGCTTGTTTTTCCAAACACGCCTCCTTTCATCATTTTCTTGTTGCTCGGCTTCCGGCAACTTTTGCACTTTCGGATGCGGACACTTATTCGCATAGTGCCTTGGTTTCCTACAGTTGTAGCACAAGTTAGAATCACCAGACAGAGAATATTTGGAACTTACCTTGTGAAATGGCTTGGGCTTGAAGGGAGTCTTTCCAGATTGTTTGATGAACTTTTTGAATTTATGCATAAGAAGGGCCATTTCATCTTGTGACAGGATATCGTCGTCACTGTCAGCAGTCTTGTGGGCGTACTTGGATGTGCTAGGTCCGTAGCTGTGTCTCCTGTCAGATACAACATCCGGTGCTGTAATTTTGGCAGGTGACTCTTCGGATTTCTCTCTCATGTCAATATCGTACTCGAAAGCTTTGAGGTCAGAGAATAAGTTGAAAGTAGAAATATCATTAAGATTACACGACATACACATAGCTGTAGTCTTAATGTCCCAACGGGCTAGGAGTGATCTAAAGATTTTCAAGTTTTTCTCCTTTTGGGTATACACTTTACCCAATGCTTCCAGTTCACCGACAATGCCAGTGAATCTGAGGTCAAGCTCCTCAAGAGTTTCAGAAGATTTCATTTCAAAAGATTAAAATTGCTGCGTAAGTTTTGAAATTTTATTTTCTTTTGAGAACTCAGTTCCCTTGCAAATCATCTTGAGTTTCTCCCAGATTTCCTTGGCTGTCTTACAGCTCTTTACTTTCGAGAATGTGCCTTTGTCAATAGTGACAAACAGCGCATTCTTAGCAACATTGTCGAGGTTCGCACGCTTGCGATCGTCGGTCGTCCATTGCTCATGTTCCTTCTCGAGCATTTCAGCATGAGGTTGTCCTTCTATCCTAGCGGCAGGATTAACCTTCATTATCTTTATGGGGCCTTCTTGGATGACAAATATCATCTCCTCGTGCATGGCTGCAAGATGGGCTTCCATCCTGATTCTCCAGTCATCAAATTCATTAATCGAAAACATAGGAACCTTATTTATCATTGAGGTATCTATTTGAGAAAATAGGAAAGATAAGACTGGTTTCAAAAATAAGTGATTTTTTGATCTGATTCGGTTAAAAACACGACTGATTCTTTTTAGAATCAACCGCTCTGATACCACTTGTTGGCCACTAAGTATACAATATACAGCTTGGAAAGAGATGGAACTACAAGATGTACAGTTTTCTAAAGTGAGTTTGCGTAGCGGAAATTTAGGTGAGTTATTCTAAATACAGCAACTAGGCGTTCTCCTATTTGCTTAGTGCGTACAGGGTTTTAACAGTGTATACTCGTATAAATTACAGTTATAAAAACAATAAAGGTATAAGGCAAATAACACATAATTTAAAGTAGTTCAAGGTAAACCCCTCTACGTCCACTGGTCCTCCACACAGGAGTAAAAACGTTTATTATAATCACTACATACACAACTACGTGACTATAACTAAACCTTGTCTCTGTAACGTTCACACAGATTGTTACACGGACTGAAGCTTTTTGCCGTTCACACAGATTGGCTTGACCTCTTTCTTGACTTGCTTCTTCACACACAGTTTGAAGCTTCGTCTACAATGATATTCTTCCCACATAGGCCAGAATATGTAAGGATCTACAGTCCACACAGGGCTGATGATTATCTCAACGGTAAAGGTAGAATTCTCAGAACAGCAGCTTGATCTCTTATATACATTTGATGTATGTTGTGTTGTTCGCGTTGAGGACTTGTATATTTCTTCGCTTGAATACTTGTTGTATGCTCACGAAATATACTATTATAATAGGTAGAATGTCAGATTGATTTGTCAGAGCTTTTGCGATGTATGAATTCTTCGTTATGTGTGTGTCCTCAGCTTGGGGGTATTTATAACCTTTGGAAAATGCATCCGTTATAAATGTAGCCGTTGTAGGTAGGTGAGATATTGACGTCTCTGATTGGTGGCTTGCTGAATATTTAAATTAAAGCAGATCGCATTTAATGCTTCAGACATTCTTTATGACTTCGCATTAAATACTCTTCAGCGTGTTCAAACTTGTCTCAATCCGACTGCATTAAATGTTGTCCTATTAGCAACAAATACTGCTTTAACCGTAAATACTTTATGAATAAACAAAGTGTATTTCACAATAGTTTAAAGCTTTATTTAATCTGGTCTGTCAGATGTGTTTTACTTTTCCTAAGTAAATCATACAGCCTGACTGCTGTATCCGACACATTGTCTTTTGCTGTAGCTGTAGGCTCCATAGGAGAGACTATATGAGATCTTCGATTGCTGTATGGAAGGGCTGTAAATAGATTCTAGACATCTTCTATAATTTAGGAACTTTTTGACTTCTTTGCTGTATGATGGCCATTATCAAAACAGGATACAGGATTGTTTATTCCAACAGTTGGTATCATGTCCATAATCATTATGGAATTGGCAAAATAACCCAGATCTAGGGTGCCTCAGCTCGCTTCGAACAGTCTTAGGGAACTGAAACCAAGGCTCCTTGGAAGCCACTGCTATCAACTCGGAAAGCTGGTGAGTTAAGGGAGTGTAAGAGAGTCTCATTTCTATCCTTGGAGGGTCTAGACCTGTCCTCCCTCATTTCAGAATTTCGCTCCATCTTTTTCTCAGGCTAATTTCTTTATTTGCCTTGGCATCATCCCTTTTCATTGTCATGGCTTCTTCCAGGTTAGCGTACCTTTCGGCCATAGCCAAGAGATCTTCAAACATGGGAGATGACCTCTTGGCTAAAGATTGGAAGAAGTCACTATCGTTCAATGTCTGCGCTAGAGCATGCATCTTCACATCCGAGGTCGCGGCGGGAACTTCCAAGGCCGCTTTGTTGAACCTTCCCAAATGTTACTTCAAACTCTCTTTGGGATCCTGCTGCAAGGACATGATATGCATGGATGTACGAGCATGCCTCTCCGCGCTGGAAAATTGATGCAAGAAGAGGGAGCTGAAATCTGACCACCTCCGTATGGATCCAGGAGAAAGCTGTGCGAACCACTGTTGTGCTGATTTGGTAAGCATAGTCAAGAAAACCCTGCACTTTACTCCTTCATAGTACTAGTGCAGAAGGGCACCATTGTCAAAAGTCATTAGGTGCTCCAAATGATCCGAGGTACCATCATACGTGTAAGAGACAGATCGGAACCCCTGAGGCAAGGGATCCTGCAATATCTCATCCGAAAAAGGAGAGAGCACATGCTTGGGCCCTAGACTCTTCTCTTGAAGGTACTGCTTTCTTATTTCATCCATTTCCCGCCTTAACTCCATGAGTTCAGGCTTCTTATCCTGGTGAGGGTTGCCTTCGGGGAGGACTGCCTCGTCCACCATCCAAGTCTACTACTTCCAAGTTTTCCCTACGGGTATTTTCTGGCCCATCCTCTCGAATGGGAGGCAGAGCGTCACGCTTAGCCTCCCGGAGAACATCTACCACTGCTGAAAATAGCTGCCTCCTTGCTGGCGAAATTCGAGGCACCAGCCACTTGCCTCTATCCGTTCTGATTATGTTTTCTTCGCCTTCTTCATCACTCACTGAGACATCCATGGGTTCATCCGCCTCACGATGTAGCTGGAGTAAGAGTGGCCAAATGTCGGTGGGTGTCAAGTCTGACTTGCCCTTGATACTGGAAGGAGGATCCAGAGTCGTCTAGGTCCCTATCACAATCCGGTCAGTCGAGGGATTTTCATTTTCCTTGGGAGCATTATCACTTCCGTCGCTTTCATTCATTCCTCTTAGGGTAGCTACCCCTTCAAAATCCTTCCCCAAGTCTCGGGAGGGTGGATTCATTACTCTTATAAAGGTTGCACCGAACACTTTAGATAGGGATCCTTTAATTCGAGTTTACACTCCAGTAAACTCTCATATCCTCATGATCATTCATGTACACCAACATTTGTACAATAAAAGCATATTATTAAATGCATATTCCTCAATAAATGCAAAGGACACCATCCACAGATGTCCTTCATTCGAACATTCACAACTCAATCATAAGCATTCAATGCAATCATAACAATCATAAATGATATTTCACAATCATAAATCGAGACCATGCATTCATCAATAGTTCATAGCAATAAATATGCGGACCATATAAACGAAAAAGAGCACGCTTTGTTCGTAAAAGGTTTTAGGCTGAAAATAGCAAAAACGAGCATCTTAAAACGGAGACTCACGTAATAGATACTATAATTCCCACAAACGGCGCCAGTTAGTAAGGACCAAGCAAAAATTTCATAGGGTTACCTTGTCAATAAGAAGCTTTTGGCCGGTTCAAGCTGCTGAAACACCTGCTTTAGCAATCACAGAGAAGGCTCCCAGGCTGCAAAACACAAAGAAGGGTCGGGGTCTTCCCCCGGCACTAAACCTCCGGCAATCAAGTCAGATTTTCCCTCCGACTCTACTGTGGAGTACCGAAATACAAATCCTCTCTTTTTAGTGTGTGTCTAGTGTGTGTTGCAGAAGAGTTGTTATGTGTAAAATGAGAAGTAGAGATAAGATATATCTCTCATGGTGAAATGGCAGTTTTGTAATAAGCATGATAGAGATGAGGGCAATTGGCCCTATCCATAAGGATGACATTCGTACCTTCTAGTGTAGGCGGTAGTACGGCCAACCCGGAAATGGGGTAAGAGGTATGGCACGGCGCTGCATTGGCGTTCCCTTTTCCAGAGTCTGTGTGGGAGCAGCTGTGAAGTGGGCGGGAGAAGGCATGACGTAGGGCGTTGGGCCAATCCTCCTTCTCATTCGGAAAATGGAGGATAAGAGATATAAGCCTCCTACCGCGTGGTATCTTCCATCGATATAGGGGAAGAACCTCCCGGCACATTGTTTCCTTTTTGTTTTGCTATGGGAACCATTGAAGCTTCCGCGCGGGACTTTCCACGTCTAGCCTCCCTGAGTGTGGAACCAAAGAAAACAAGAGATAGAATGTGTACCAAGGGAGCCTTTGGTGCAGGTCCCATCACTAGAAATCCTGGATTATACGCAATTAAACGTCTTCGTAGTAGAATTAATAAGTTAACCCAAGTCGTATTCTCAAGAAAACTTAACAGGGGAATTGTTTATGTTGCAAAGAAAAATAAAAGAAAGCGAATAAATCAGAAGGGTTTTGTTGATCCAAATTCTAAGGAATTTTAATGCAATTTAATCTAGGCAGAAAGTAAATCTAGTCTACTAAGCTCAACAATTGAACAGATATAATAAAACTGAAATAGCAGAATAAAAATAAGAACTCACAACTGAAATTGAAAGGAACTTGAATTGGAATAAAGTACGAGGTGATGTTGTCTTATATCCGAAACAAAAAAATTACAGTAAAGTAAAATAGAAATCTAATCTAAGAATTGTCTAAGAAAAATTCCAAGAAAAACGGTAAAGAAGACACTATAAATTTGCCAAGTAATCGCGCGAGTGGAGGAGAATATTTTAATCTGGAACCCTCCACTATTTATAGACAGAAAACAACTGCCTTATGCTTGAATGGCCGCTCAAGCTCAGCGGTCGCTGAGCGATTTCTCTGAACATTCCTTGCACCAACTTGAGCGGCCGCTAGGCCCCAGCGAGCGCTAGGCCGAGCCTTTGTCTTTTCTTACTTGAACTAGCTTCAGCGGTCACTCGGCCTCAGCGAGCGCTGGTCCAAGCCGTTGTCCTCCTCGTCAGCCTTGGCATTGAGGTAGCGGTCGCTACTTCACGGGAGCGCTGACTCCATGCTCTACGGCCCGTACTTACTCAAGCTCTAGTTCAAGTTCGATCTATCTACCAACTCTACTCAAATTACCATAAACTCCAGCATAACCTGTATTTCTTACTCAACAGTTGATCGAAAATTATTAGTGCAATCTTGACTATACAACACTACAAACCGAGCCAAATATTAACAAAATGCACAATTACTTCTATCCAAAATATAACCAAGTATAGGTGAAACAAACCATAAGCAGCTGCTCAACCAGAAGAAGCGGCTGTTGAGAAGAAGCAAACCCTAGTTTTTTATCTAGGTACCAGTCATGACTTCGTCCATTTCCAACTATAGGACGAAGATGAAGAATCTGCAGCTGACTTCCCTTAGATCAAGAAAAGATGAACCATAGGAGTGCAGATAAATGAACTAGTTGTCGCTGTAGCAGCTGAATATGAAATAACTGCTGAAAGAGATGATGCTAAAAAATCCATCGCTGACAGCTTCAAATCTGACCCTAATCAATTTAGAGTTGAATTCCGGGGAGATCATCCTTCTATTGAGGATGTAACTAATATCACTTCATCTTCCTCCGAGGATGTCGGGTCCCCCAACCAAAACGTATTCATAGCATAGGATACAGCTGTACCGACACAGTCTGAGAACTTTATTTCAGACATTCCCTCACAAGCTACACAGCCAACCAACTCTCCAACCAAAGTTCCATCATTCGTTGAAGGTGGACCCTCAAATGCTCCACGCACTTAACAGCCTGATGATCAATCGGATAACGCTTCTTTGAATCCGTTTGATGATACTTTTGAACCCGCTTTTTCTTTCCAAGGCCTAATCGAGGAAATTTACGAAGAGGAAAACCGTCGCTTAATTAAGCAGTAATACGACGATGTATTTTATGACAGCTTCATATTTCTGTTGTCAAAATTTCCAAAGCTAAAGGAGTTGCCAGAGACAGCTGTCCACTCTAGCCAGCTATGCTTTGCTATCAGATCTCGTTTTATGCCTTGGGCATTTTTACGAGATTTGAACACATTCCGTGATTGGGACGCTCTTGTAAAGAAAAAGCAGCTCCGATGAGATACTTTGGTTCTTTTCAATTAATCAGGCTGTAACCGGCATGGATCAGCTAATCCTGAACAAAATAGAAGCCAACAGAGGAACAAATTCTCTTGAAGGCACTACCCCATACTTCAGATAATTATTCACTTATATGATGGAAGTTGCTGCGGCCAGATATGCAGATGGCCAGATGGAAGTGGGCCCTTCCCAAGCAATGGACCAATCCGACCAGCAACAGAAAAAGGACTTGGTGAGCTTCAATGATCAACAGCTGAGATGGTCACTAACGTGGTTTCTATGCAAGTTGATCAGCTTAGATCAACCATGGTTGCTGAGATGAAGAAAATCATTGACGACAACAATGATCAGTGCAACGAGTTGACCAAACTCAAGCTAGCCACGGAGGAAACCCAGCAAGAGACCATGGAGAAAATGGCGACAATGGCCAAAACAGCTGCAGATTCCTTGGTCCAATCTCAAGATGAGCAGAGGACAAGAAGTGGTCTGCCAACCACCAAGTCAGAATAAAAATCATTCTGGAAGATGAAAATGTCCCTACTGGCAACTACAAAAAGAAGTTTGATGACTTCTTTGAGGAGATGGTCCGTCGAGTGACTGCCCTCGAATTGGCCAACCAAGCTCGCACAACAGCTAATGACAAGGAGGACAGCTAGCGAGAGGAAACCCTGCACGAGGTGCTTCAAAAAGCCACCGCTCTTTAAGAGAAGTTCATCTCTCTAGATGCGTCTGTTACCTCTCTTATTGGTGATGCCAAAAAGGGGAAGATGGGGGAAAAAGCAGCTAAGAAGTCTCAGCTGAAGAAGGGACAAAGCTCAAAATCCACTGTTGTCACTTCCAAAGACAAAGACAAACAGTGAGAGCTATGTGAAAACGAGAAGCTGCAGGAGCAATACAAACAGCTGGATGAGGATGAAGAAATTAGAGAGATTGTTGGACCCTTATCAGCTGAAGAATGTCGTCTGATGGCAAAAGTTGTTGATGCCTCCGCAGAAGAATACCTGAACCTGGCCTGGCTGAGAAATTTTCAAGCCAACCAAGTCACGGGCTTATCCAAGATAGAATCGGAGATGAAAAAGGTTGCAGCCAACCGAAGCCGAAATGAGTCGAGCAGGAGCAGACGGAGGGTGGACAGGCTGAGAAATCTTCGTGGAGTCAGCCAGAGACTCCCAAAAAAGAAGAAGGGTGAATGCAACTAGACAAGGAATGATCCTTGGATGCCAGTTGACTACAAGGACACCTGGGAGTTACTCAAATAAGATTTTATCAACGGTTTCTACTACAGACAAATCTTCAACACCACCGACGTCAGCAAAGCCTTCAAAGATGCCATCTGCGACTTGCATGATGCAGAACCGGGAATGTCTCGACAGTTCATCGGCTCAATTCATGCAGCCGGCTTCATACTGGATACTGTTCATGTCCCTGCAAAGAAGCCATTCCTACCGCCACTCTTGGCTAATTCTAAGGATGTTGAATTCAAAAGAATTGAAGCTAAAGTCAGGGAAGTCTGCAAGGATCATGGCGTTGACTTCATCTTACATCCTATGAAAGCTAAAGCTATCAGGAAGAGAATTTACGAGAAGTATCGGCAGACAGCTCCTTGATTTTGTTAGAATAGTTTGCAACTGATGTAATTTTTTGCTTCTGTGCTTGCATTTCCATGTATCAGTTATAATCTATTCTCCAGCTTATTATCATCAATAATAAGTTGACTTTTGATTAAGAGTATTCCAGCTTAACCTGATGACAACATTCTAGTTGTCAAAGCTCTAAGCTGTTTATGTTGATTATAAACTGTACTAACTCTCCTCTATCTTATAGGGTAGTTCTAGTGTTTCAACTGAGATATTAGTTTGGTCAGTATGGTTTTGGCATCATCAAAAAAGGGGAAATTGTTGGAAAAAATAGTAAGGTTTTGATTTATTCCAAAACCCAACTGACCCAACCAACTTGATGATATGTCTTAGTCCTTTATTTGATTAGGCTCGATGTTTGAGCACTTATAGATTTTATCTTTACATGACTCCAGCTACTCTGTTATAAAACTATCTGGATCAGAGCTCAGCCAGCCAGCTATTGCTCTTCAGATGATTCCCCAGAATGAGGAAAATGATTCTAACCGTTCAACCTCAGACAGTTGTGTAGTTGTATCATGACTCGCTCGAGACAAGACTTAGACGAAGATTAGAAGTCTACCTGAGTTTGAATTTTGAATTCAAAGTCATATAAGACGCTGACATTTTGTCATTTCTTTATTTGGACCAACACACAGGTTGCGCAGTTAGAAAGCAGAGTTCGCAGCTACCCAAAGAGAAAAGTCTGCAGAACCAAGAAGAACGTTTCACTATCATGTCATAGATGGAATAACACTCCAACGGCTAGTCCATTCACCACCTATATATAGAGGCTCTACTACAACATGAAGAATATGAATTACCCTACGCGCACAAGAATTTATAAGATTTCTTGAGCCCTCACTCTATGCAAAGAAAATCTTCATACCTTTGTAGATTGTAGCTGTAATTCGTCTGTGTTGTTTTCATTCTAGATCTTGTTCATTCCAGAAATTGGACATTGGTGATAATAATGACCTTATGATCTTGGGGACTATAGAACAAGTCATCCTTCGTTCCCTTATGGTATCCTACAAACACTCATACATCTGTACGAGATGCCAACTTATCAGCTTTCTTATTCAGCACATGTGGTGGAGTACCCCAAATCCGAACATGTCCTAGACTGGGCTTTTGCCCACTCTACAGTTCTGTGGGTGTTTTTAGAATCGGTTTCGAAGGCACCAGGTTTAGAATGTCTGTTTCCAAGGCATACCCTAGAACGAAATAGGTAAATCTGAATAACTCATCATTGACATAACTATTTCTAAAAGAGTTCTGTTCCTTCTCTCAGCAACACCATTTTGTTGTGGAGTTCCCGGCACAATGAGCTGGGATGAAATCCCCTCATTTGCCAAGAAACCCAAAACCTCTCCGCTAAGGTATTCGCCACCACGATCATATCGTAGTGACTTGATACTCTTACCATGACGCTTCTCTATTTCAGCCTTGAAATTTCTGAACTTGTCAAAGGTTTCAGACTTACGCCGCATCAAATAGATGTATCCATATATCGAATAATCATCATAAATGTGATAAAGTATTCAAAACCACCCCTATCCTCGATGTTCATTTGACCACATACATCCGTATGAATTAATTCCAACACATTCTGAGCATGATTTCTCTTGGTTTTAAAAACCCTTTAGGTCATTTTACCTTCGAGATAGGATTCACAAATTAGAAACGGCTCAACTTGGAGGTCATCTAATGGGCCATCATCTACCAATCTTTGAATTCTTCCAAGATTTACATGACCTAACCGTAGATGCCACAGATATGTTTGGTTTATGCTTGAAGGTTATGTTCTCATTTTCAGTTTAGACAAAGAGTTAATTGATTAATATTTATATATAGGAGTTTGTGCAGTATTAATGACATACAGTCCATCAGTATAGATACCTTTGCAAATATATTCACCATTTCTTCTAATAATAACATCACCATCAAAAGAAACTGAATAACCATCACAACTCAATTTAGAAACCGAAATTAAATTCATTCTAAAATCTGGTACCAATAATACATTATTAAGGACTAATATTTTATCATTATTCTTCAACTGCACGACTCCCACTACAATAACCATAAGCCTGGAATAATCGCCCACTTGATGGTGATGTCACCCGCACTAAGCTACTTGGTTACCTGAAAACCATGCGAGTCAAAGCAAACATGATCAGTGGAGCCTGAATCTAATATCCACGAAGTGGTTGAACAAGCTGCCAAACATGTTTTGACTACTAGTGCACGAGGCATATCTCTCTTAAGAGCAGGGTAGTCCGGTTTAAAATGTCCTTTCTGACTGCACTTGTAGCACTTTCCTTTTGCCTTATTGTCCACCTCAGGATGAGGAGCCTTTCTTTTCATTTTGAGAGTTGCCACTTGCTTCTGGCCCACTTGTTTCTTCTTCTTCCCCCACTTGGGTTTAGAAGTCGAAACACCAATTGCTGCAAGAACTTGATACCCTTGCCTGAAGAGACCTTCCGCAGCTTGAAAATTAGCAAACCTCATGTTTAGTCCAACCCATCTTTGCAGCTCATTCCAACTAGGAAAATTAGCTAGAGCTTCATTCAAATTGAAACTGAAGCTCTCAACCGAACGAGTTCTTCAGCCGATCCATATGGACCTTTTCGGCCTAGTCATCCCAAGAGTGTTAATGGAAATGAGTACAGATTGGTTGTTACTAATGACTACTCAAGATATACGTAGGTGATTTTCATGGCTCACAAGAATGAAACTCGAGATTAACTGCCAAAGCTTATGGACAGAATCGCCAACTAACAAGAAAAGCGGATTGTATCTATTAGATTTGATCGTAGTACTGAGTTCCTAGATCAGACCATCATTGAGTATTGTGAGAGAAATGACCTCAGCTACCCGGACCCCCTAACAGAATGGGGTAACTAAGATGAGGAATCAGGCGTTAAAGATGCTGCAATTTCCATGCTTATAAGCTCAATTTTGCCAAAACGTTTATGGAATGAAGCCATCGATACAACTTCTTATACGTAGAACTGGTCTCTCCTAACCAAGCATATGGGGAAACTCCATATGAACTATGGAGGCGCAAGAAGCCGGATATTTCTTACTTTAGAGCATTTGGTTCAAAGTGTTATATTCACAACAATAAGAAGACCAATTAAAAGCTTTTGATGTTAAAGTTGAGAAAGGCATCTTTCTTGGATATGCCGATCAGTTGATTCTTCATGATTTCCTCGGTTGAGCTTGTGTAAAGATAAAAATCTCTAAGTGCTCAAACAGTGAGATGATCTAATTAATGCTATAGGAGCTCATCTACTCGGTTGGGTGAGTTATGGTTTTAATATAAATTGAACAACAATGCTAAATGTACACATAATGTGTACACATATGTGTACACACATGCATCCCATCCATCCATTTAATGTTGTCCCACAATAAATGAATGTGTCCCACATTAAATGAATGGATGAGATGCATGTGTGTACAAATATATATACACATACGTGTACATGTAGCATCACTCATAAATTAAAACCTTACTAATTTTCTTAAAAGCCTCAATAAAACGAGTCTGGAATGATGGCGTTTATGTGTGGCACGTGTGCCACACGTGTCTAATTAAAAATAAGAAAGAAAAAGTCGGAAATTCAGAAATTAGGTTAGCTGTTGTGGCTTGACCGTTGGTGGCTAGCCGTTGGGGGTGAACAGTTGCTAACAGTCTCACACTTAATTTCATTTTTTTCACCACTCAAATACACCTAAATTCATCCTCATTTCACTCCATTTTATCTCCAATTCTCCATTTCTACACTTCCTAATTTTTAATTTTTTACCTTCTTTTCGTGAAACTAAAAATATGTCGGGCTATTCTCATCCGGCGTGTTTCCCAACTTGTCCCAAAATTATTAATCGCCCAATTTGGAGGGCTCAAAAATATTTTTCCCATGGGGTCGACGATGCAACTGTCCCACGTGCAACCCACCGTACAACTGTCCCACATGAAACCTACTAAGCCCCGAAGCAAAAAAAATGGGGAAGGAGAAGGCGGATCCGACTTATGAAAAAGAGCGTGCCAAACGGGTGGACTACTCGAAGGAGAAGACAAATCTCCTATTTTCAATTTCGATGGAGCGAACTCACGATGCGATTTGTGTGTGCGATTGGAACGAACATGCATATTAAAAAGACATCACCGACGAATACAACACCAACAAACATCCCACGTTCGTCGAGCGTAAGACGAAGCATCTCAAGAGCCATTTCCAACGAGTTGCACACGATGTGAAGAAGTGGGAACATGCATACTATCAAGCTCGTAGACAATGGGGTTCCCGTGAATCGGGCATAGAAATACAACAAAAGGCACAAGATATTTATTCTGCCACCGGCGCGACTAATTCCAAGCATTTTTTCTATGCTCATGAATAACCCCAAGTTTCAGTCATCGAAATCGGACGACAAATCTTCAAAATGGTCGAAGATGGGTGAGAGCTAGGGCTGGCAATTTCCGACACGACACGATAACCCGACACGAACACGCACGAAATTAATGGGTTAGTGTTTGGCCTTATCGTGTTCGTGTCCTTATCGTGTCGACACGATAAGGACACGCTAATTTCGTGTCGTGTTCGTGTTGGATTCGTGTCGTGTTCGTGTAACACGATAACTTTCGTGTTTGTGTCGTGTCGTGTCGTGTTCGTATAACCCGATAATATTTATATATTTTTAGCATTAATTTTGTTATAATTTTAAATATTTTAAGTTTATTTTCTATTTTTTTTATTTGAATTTATCGATTCGTGTCGTATCGTGTCGTTATCGTGTCGTGTCAACACGAAAAATATCGTGTCATATCGTGTTCGTGTCGTGTCCGTGTTTCAACCTTTCGTGTCGTGTTCGTGTTCGTGTCGGGCATATACTTAACGGGTCGTATTCGTGTTTGGCCTTATCGTGTCGTGTCGTTATCGTGTCGACCCGATAACGACCCGACACGCACGAATTGCCAGCCCTAGTGAGAGCAGCGGAGAAGGCGGCGAGGGTAGCATCTCGACTCGGCTTATTGACTGAAATACGGCGAGGACGACGACTCAAGAGGGAGATTGTTGATAGTCCATCCGTATTGGCATCCACGTAAGCACTCCAGTCAGCTGAACTAGTCGATCAGAGCAACAGCTGAACCGGCCGATCAGAGCAACAGATGAACCGGCCAATCAGAGCAACAATCCGAACCGAGTACGAATCAAATTCTCTCCCGGGCTCGTTAAAGACCAGACCAATCAGAAATGTCAGGGCCGACCCGACATCCAGACCGGAAAGGCCGGCCAGATCCGGGATAAATGCTCTCCAGCTCGAAATTAGGACAAGGCCGACCAGAATGGAGGGGGGCTCGAGGACCGACCCCAGCGGATAAACATCGCCAGAAGCACGCGAAACAGGCACACAGGACAATTAATGCATGCTGTCATATCCTTTCTCGAAGCAATCCTTAGAAGCCGCCACGTGTCTAAGGCATGTTTTCACTCTGACTAGTGTTTTGGGCATATTCCCCAACATTCTCCAGCTGTCATATCCTGATTAGCCGACATTGTCTATATATAGAGAAAGTATACAGAAAAAGGGACTTTTGGAATTTATGAAAAAAAAGAGAAGAGAGAAAAAAACTTGTAATAAGTGAGCAAAAAACAGCAAAAAAAAATAGACCAATTTAAATAATCCAGCTCGACCCTATCCAAAATTACGGTCATTAATAATATTTAGTGACACAATTCATTTCATCTTTTTGTTATTTTCTACGTGGCTTCGATCCATTCGTCCAGATCAGCACACGTGACGTTGACCAAATCAGACGTCAACAGATTGGCGCTAGAGGAAGGGCTTAACCAGAATTTCGACAAAAAATTCCCCGGAGATGTCTCACGAAAGCTCAAAAAATCCTCAGTCCACCACGGAAGAAGAAAACCTCCGCAAGGTGGCAGAATGCTTTAAACATCCGGCTTTCATCCAGGCCATGGCCGCCCTTATGACACGGGTCACTAGAGGCGGAACTCTTCAGAAACCCAAAGACCAAGCGGAGGCAGTCTCAGACGACCCGTCCAACTGCCTCAAGACGGGATAAAAGGAGGACCGTCTCCCGAGTCGTTGGAGATGGGGCGGAAAGCTACAAAGAAAGCTCTCATCCCTCTCGAAAAAGTCGGCTTTCTCACCCCATATCCATTTCGATCGACTCGGGGCAGGGAAGAGAGTTGAAAAAGGGGTGCCAGCTCCCACTATCCAAAGCCAGAGTCGTAAAGAATAAAAAGCTCCCCGCCAGTCCGTAATCCCGATGCAAGCACTACCTCAAACTCCAGGTGATAACTCGAGTGAGATCGAGTTTCTCAAAAAATGCCTTACGGAGCTCGAAAACAAACAACTCCAGCCATCCCAACATTCAGAATGGCTCAACAGCCAGGAGAGCCCCCTGGCCCCCAGCGTTTTGGCAAAACCCCTCCTGGAGAAGTTTAAGATCCCTCAGATTCAGCCATATAACGGGGATACCGACCTCAACGCTCATCTCGGACATTATAACTCCTGGATGGACCTACACGGGTCTCATGACGCGTTTCGATGCCAAATGTTCTCCTTGACTTTGGGGGAGAGGGTCCAGAGATGGTATCGGACGCTGCCTCACCATTCCAGTGAGACATGGGCTCAGCTCACGGCGACATTCCGATCCCATTTCATGGGGTCCCTAGTACGATTCGCCCCGCGATCATCCATCACTTCCATCGTACATGGACCAAACAAGTCCCTTAAAGATTATATATCTCGTTTTAATAAATGAATATTAGAGACGGAACCTATGTTGGACGACGCACTGGCCATTATTGCTCAGGCCGGCCTCCTTAAAAATTCTTTTTTCCGCTGGACGGTGTGCAAGAATGTCCCACACACCTATTAAGAATTCTTGGAGCGCTCCAGCTCCCATATTGCTGCCGAGGAAGCTATGCCGGCACCGGTTCTAGTCATGCCCTTCGACCAGAAAGGGTCCTACAAAAAGAAAGAAGACAGGCATGACTATAGAGAGGCCCGTCAAGAACCCTGCCGGGAAAACAAGGCCACCGCCTCCTCCTCGACCGCCCCATTAAACCAGAGCTATCGGGAGCGTAGGCCCGAGCTCATGGCTAACTTTGCTGAAATATATTCTGTCGGGGCCGCGGCTATATTTGATCAGATCGAAGACAAGAATTTACTCCCGATTCCTCGGCCGATCTGTAAAGATCAAAAGGATATAGACCAGACCCACTTTTGCAAATACCATGAATCGGCGAGCCACAACACCGAACAGTGTCGGGACCTCTTCGTCGCCCTGATTGCGGTATGCGACGATACCAGCTTAAGGCGATTTACCTGGAATCCACCCCGGGATCGCCAGGATCGGGCCGACCCGACAAGAGCCAAGAACGATCGGGTGCCTCCAGCCCCTAAGTCCCCCAGGAAATTCTCACCATCATGGGAAGGGCCGAGGTCGATGATCATCGATCAAAGCGGCAGAAGAAGGCCTCCATTCAAGAGGCCACCATCTCTTATCAACGGACAGAGTGCCGACCCGAGGGATTTCTATCAGTGGCCGAAGAAGACATAAAAACCCCCAACTGGAAGTCACTTTCGAAGAGTCAGATGCAGATGGTTTAGACCATCCGCATTCCGACACCCTTGTAATCACTCTGCCCATAATGGGGATCCCGGCACACAGAGTGTTGGTAGACTCCGGGGCCTATGTCAGCATCATCTACCTTCATACCCTTCGCAGGATGAAGGTAGACCAATCCTATGTCAGATCCTGCAATGAAGAAATCAGGGGGTTTGCCAACTGCCGCACCTCACCATTGGGGGAAATCGACCTCGCCCTGGAGTTTGGTCAGGGGTCGATCAAGAGAATGATGATCACTATGTTTAAGATCATCAACGTGCACAGCGACTACAATGCCATCATAGGCCGACCTGTGATGTCAAGGCTGAGGGCCACTCAGTCAACATATCACATGTGCATGAAGTTCCCCACCCCGGACGACGTCGGGGTACACAGGGTAGATCAACGGGTCGCCCGAGAATGCAATCTCAGCATCCGGGCTCGCGAAATAAACGCCGCAGAGGGCACCCGGGGGAGTACACCAGAAGAAATGGGAGCCACCAGCTCCAGGCACCTGGCAGAAGATGCCCGCCTCGAACAAGAGGCCGAAAGTCCCGGGGCCGCTCAAGCCCTCAAAATTGAAATTGCCCAGGATGCGGACCGAGACCGCAGGCCAGGAAAAGAGCTGATCCTGGAAGAGGATCCTGTCGACCTGCAATACCAGAATCTAAAAGGGAAAATCCGCCACGCCGAACCAACAGAAGAGTTAGACCAGGTCGATATGGACACATCTGACCCCGTCCGACAGCTAAGGATCGGCCACAACCTCCAAGAGCCGATCCGCTCCGAGCTAATCTTCTACCTAAGACAGAATTTGGATGTCTTTGCGTGCACCCATTCGAACATGCCGAGGATTGACCCGGAATTCGCGTGCCACCGGCTGAATATCGAACCTAGTTCAAAGTCGATTATTCAGAAGAGGAGGAAAATGGGGCCTCAACGGCAGAAGGGGCTAGAAGAGGAAGTGGGAAAGCTGATCGACAATGGGTTCATCCGGGAAGCTAGATACCCAACCTGGGTAGCCAACCCGGTCCTAGTGAAAAAGCCGACCGGGCTGTGGAGGCTCTGCATTGACTTCACTGATCTAAATAGAGCCTGCCCAAAAGATAGTTATCCCTTACCCCATATCGACTATATGGTGGACGCAACGGCCAGACATGAGCTGATGAGTTTTATGGATGCATACTCCGGATACAATCAGATCCTGATGCATTCCACTGATGAAGAAAACAACTCCTTCTGCTTGGCCCGCGGCCTATATTGCTACCGAATGATGCCTTTTGGGCTCAAGAACGCCGGCGCGACCTATCAACGCCTGGTAAATAAAATGTTCAGTAGCTTGATAGGTCATACGATGGAGGTTTATGTAGATGATATGTTAGTAAAATCTTTGCGCTCGGCCGACCATGTAAATGACCTCAATAAAATGTTTGCTATTTTGCGAGAGTACAAAATGAAGTTAAATCCAAAGAAATGTTCATTCAGGGTAGGCTCCGAAAATCCTCGGCTACATGGTAAGCCAAAGAGGGATTGAAGCCAACCCCGATAAAATCAAGGCAGTGACCGAACTTGTTCCACAAAATTTGGTCAAAAAAGTATAGAGTTTAACTGGCCGACTAACCGCACTGAGTCGCTTTATCTCTCGCTCAACCGATTAATGCAAACCTTTCTTTGAGGTAATAAAAAAGAACAAAGATTTTCAGTGGATTGACCCTTGCTAAAGATCCGTTGAAGCCATCAAGGATGTCCTGGCAAAAGCACCAATTCTGCAACGACCGGCCCAAGGAGAACCTCTCAATTTATACCTCGCGGTGTCAGACTCCGCGATTAGCACCGCTCTGATCCGAACGGAGAATACGGTTCAACACCCGGTCTACTATGTTAGTCAGGCCCTTCATGATGCCGAACTCAGATACGCCCCAATGGAAAAGTTGGCCTATGCACTCATAATGGCATCCGGTAATTGCTGGAACATCCGGTAGTTGCCTTAACAAACTACCCCTTAAAACAAGTCATTTACCGACCCGGCGTATCCGGACGGATGATCAAATGAGCTGCCGAACTCGGATAGTTTGACTTGACCTTTGAATCGCGCACTGCCATAAAAGGTCAGCCCCTGGCAGATTTCATCGCGGAGTTCACACCAGCAATCACACAAGATAATGACCGATCAGAAGAGTGGTCACTCGACGTAGACGGAGCGTCCACTGCCGACCGGGCAGGCGCAGGAATAGTCTTCATCAGTCCCGATCAACGTTTGTTCTGCTCAGCCATTTTCCTAGGTTTTTCGGCCACCAACAACGAAGTGGAGTACGAAGCTCTCCTGGCCGGTCTGGAAATGGTGACGTCCCTCGGTCTCGCTTGCCTCGCTGTCCTAAGTGATTCTCAATTGGTGGTGAACCAAATTAGGGGCGAATACGAGGCCAAGGAGCCCAAACTGGTCAAGTACCTCAGCTTGGAGCGGACCCGGTTGCAAGATTTTCGGGGAACTATACAACACATTCCCCGAACCGAGAACATTAAAGTCGACTCCTTGCCAAACTCGCATCCAGCTCCGGAGCCGAACACATAGACGAGGTCAGCATAGGGTACCATGCATCGTCAGTCCTAGAAATGGCTGAAGTCCAAGCAGCCGAGCAATCAGAACCGTAATGATGGATGCAGCCTATAATCCGATATCTTCAAATTGGCGTTTTGCCCGAGGACCGAGCCCAGACGCGATCACTACGAACTCAGCCCGCCCGGTTCACCATCGTGGATGGGACTTTATATAAGAGAGGATATTCGATTCCATTACTGAAATGCCTGTCCGAGTCAGAAGCAGAGTATGCCCTCAGAGAGGTGCACGAGGGTATATGCGATAACCATTCCGGTGGCCAGGCATTGGCCTATAAACTGATCCGGCAAGGATATTACTGGCCTAATCATAAAAAAGACGTCATCGCGCTCGTGCGGAAGTGCGTCCGGTGCCAAATCTTCGCTCCTCTGATCCGATCCCTGCCAGAAACCCTCACCTTCGTTTATTGCCCCTGGCCATTTGCCAAGTGGGGGGTTGATCTGATCGGCCCCTTACCCAAAGGACGGGGATGAGTACAATATGCCATCGTCCCAGTTGATTATTTCACAAAATGGGCTGAGGCTGAGCCTATGGCACGAACAACCGAGCAAAAGATAATAGATTTTATTTGGAAGTCGCTCATCTGCCGGTTCGGGATCCCTTAGTCTATTGTCTCCGATAATGCTAAACAATTTGACAATAAGAAATTTCGGATCTTCTGCGACGGCCTCCACATATGAAACAACTTTTCCACACCGTACTATCCGCAATCCAACGGAGAGGTCGAGGCGGTCAACAAAATTATAAAGCAGCACCTCAAGACCCGCCTTGAAGAACTCAAAGGTTCCTGGCCCGAAGAACTCCCTGGAGCCTTATGGGAATATAGAACAACGCATCGGTCCGCCACTGGAGAAACACCCTTCTCCTTAGCCTTCGGTACTGAACCAGTCATCCCGGTCGAAATTGGGGCACCTACCTATCGGGTAAACCATTTCAAAGAACAAGATAACGACTTGGCCCTCCAAGTGAGCCTGGACCTCATCGCCGAACGGACCCAAGCATAAATGCGGAACGCCATCTATAAAAGAAGATGCGAAAAATATTACAACTCCAAGGTTCACCATAGAAGTTTCCAGGTCAGAGACCTTGTTCTTAAACGGGTATTGGGACCAGATCCGGAACCCCTTAAGCCCAAGTGGGAAGGACCGTACAAGATTAGTGAAGTCCTTCAGAACGGAGCCTACCAGTTAGAATATCTGAACGGCTAGGGATTAACTTATCCATGGAATGCCATGTATTTAAAGAGGTATTATCAATAAAATTTGACTTTATTTCATTTTTAGCTTTGGTACACTATAAGACCGAGCTCGCCTCGGCACCTTATAAGACCGGATCCTCCGGCACTATAAGACCGAGCTCGCCTCGGCACCTCATAAGACCGGCTCATCCGGCACTATAAGACCGAGCTCACCTCGGCACCTCATAAGACCGGCTCCTCCGGCACTATAAGACCGAGCTCGCCTCGGCACCACATAATACCGGCTCATCCGGCACTATAAGACCGAGCTCGTCTCGGCACCTCAAAAGACCGGCTCATCCGGCACTATAAGACCGAGCTCGTCTCGGCACCTCATAAGACCAGCTCATCCGGCATTATAAGACCGAGCTCACCTCGGCACAACCAACAAAAGATGAACAAGACAGACAACGGCCGAACTAACTAGGCCCAAATATCCAGAAAAAAGCAACTAAACAGGTGCTACAAAGAAGATTTTATTCATTCAAAGAGGTCTTTCTACAAAGTACATATGATAAAAAACAAAAGGAAAACTGGCACGCCGTCCATACATGAAATAAAATAAAAAAACTACTCGGCCCCGCCATCCCGGCCAACCGCCTGGAAGGACTGTCCTTCACCTTCACCGGGCGGAACCGATCCTGGGTCTTCAACAACCTCTACGGACTTCGGCTCACCAGCTCCAAGGGCTTCAACCTGCAGGTCGACCACTTGAGACACTATATAGGCCTCGACCTCCTCAACGGTCTTCCCTTCCTTCATGAGATCTAATATCTCATAGCAGGTATAGACGTAGTTCAGGTTGACGTCTCCTTAAAGGCAGCCGCCCCTTCGGCAAGACCCTTGGCGTAGCCCGAAGCCTCGCAAGTATTAACCCGCTCAGTCAGGTTCTCAAAATGGGCCTTCGTATCTTTCAAATAAGCAGCATGCTCAGCCTGGATCGCCTCATACCGCTTGTGCATCATCTCGATCGCCTCAGTCATTTTGAGAGCCTCGCTCTTCCATTTCTCGGCCTCGCAGGCTCGGCTCTCAAAGAGTTCCATATCTCCCTTCATGGAGGTTATCTCCTCCTCCAAGAACTTGATTAGGGACGGGCATAGATGATGCTCCTCCCGCAGGACCTGAAGCTCGGCCGCCACTTTCTTGTGCTTCTCGAACAAGGCCATTAGCTCATCGGTGGCCTTCACATAAGTGCACATTGCACGGCCGATCAGAGCATTTCCACATTGGATCCTGCTCAGCCGAATCCATGTCGTTGGTCACCATCTCCAGCTTGGGTGTCCAGCCCCGGATAGGAATGTGGCTGGACGCAGCCACCGCCGGAGGAACCCGGTCAAGCATCTTGGCGGTTGGGGTAGCCGCCCGGACGTAATCAAGGAACCAGCGCGGCCGCCGCCCCTTCATCCGGGCACAAGGTTCCTCCCGGTCCTTATTGACTGGGAGATCTCTCCAAGTTAATTAAGGGCTCCTTGCCAGTCGCACGATCCATCTGGACAGGACTCGGCGCGGATACAGGAACTTCAAGAGCGGGCCGAGCCTCCGCATTAGTCATGCTGCCCTCAGGCTTGGTCTCCCCCCTTTTTCGTTTGCCAGTATGCTCCCTCCGCTCGGCAGCCTCGGCAGCCAATATCGCTACACGCTACGCCGGTGTTTCCTTCCTCCCAGACAAAACCTTGGCCCTAGGGACTGGAGAAGGAAGAAATGTTAAAAAAACCCTGAGGAAGACATGATACTCGGATCGGTGGATCGTACGCCGGCCGCCCAAAGGTTTTCATCAGTGACTCGAAGGTGTGACTTCCTCTGCTCGGTAGGGAGATCCAAAAGCTTCTCAATCCGATCGTTAAATTTGGAAGATGTCTCCTGCGCCGGGATACGCTCTGCACATGAAATAAATGATGAGCGTTAGATAAGAAGAGAACAGAACAGAAAACACAACACTTACTCATTTTGGCAATGAAGTGCTCTGGCATCCGAAGCTCCGCGTCTATGACGCCGGGCTCCCACTCATCCACCGAGCTCCTCCAAGGTCCCCCGACATAAAACCACTGCTCCTTCCAGCTGTGGATAGTCTCCGGCACATCCACCACCTCCTTATGCATAGCATGTCGAGCTGTCAAATAGAACCATCCGGATCCGGATCTGCTGACCGATCTTCACAAAAAGAGACTGTTGAACTCCTCGAAGTTGGGCTCGGTCCAGCCGTGCTGATGGAAGAGGACGCAAAGGCCCACCACCCGAGCCCAGGAATTGGGGTGAATTTGGGCCAGCAGAAGGCCCCACTGCCTCAGCCAGCGGGAGAAGGCCAACGGAAGCGGGAACTTCAACCCTGCCAGCAGAGAACGGTAGTACACCGCCGTATAACCGAGAGGCAGGGTATGAGGCCTATCCTCGGGAGTCGGAACAAACATCCGAACCCTAACTGGGATCTTGAACCGCCGCCGCCAAGCCACCAGCTGCTCTTCCGTGACAGTGCTACGGATCGAGGCCGAGTCCCACTCCGCCTCCACGAAAGGGGACGGCCGAGGCCGAATCCAGGCCGCCACAGGCTCAACCCCTTCTTCCTACGGAGTCTCGCCGATCGCCGTCAACGGCGCTGCAACCTCCACGTCTCCAGATCCCGACAACCTCGCGACCTCACCGCCTTCCTCCTCGTCGCTCCAGTCGACAGGAACCCTGCCCATAGACAGATCTGCCACCCCCGTGCGGTCCGGCGACACAGTCAACTCCTCCGCAGCCGTCTCATCCCTCAGCTCCGACATCTTAAATAGGAAAGTAAAAAGAGGCTTACCGAGAATTTCTCTCTGAAATCGGAAACGAATACCGAAACTTTTTTCTCTCTCTTCTCTGCAAAGAAAAACGAAAATGGCGAAGGAGGAATGAGGAAGGAGAAACTCTATATTTATAAGGGAAAGGAGATATTAAATGCCCAACGCGTGGCGCAACGATTCACACTGAACCATCGCGAAGACAAAAAGCGCGTGAACACATCATCAAATCAGATTTGGCCACGTGTATCCCTCATCATGACATCTAGAAACCTTGAAATCGAATCGATGCGTCTCCCGAAGAGACATCCCTTCGAGAGATCTTATCCTCCCACAAGCCGGATCGGCCTTACTACGAAACGACTCCAGCCCCGGCCAACCCGGCGCGGCCCTGGACTCAGGAGCTCTTGTTGAGAGTCCATCCATCTTGGCATCCACCTAAGAACTCCAGTCAGCTGAACCGATCGATCAGAGCAACAGCTGAATCGGCCGATTAGAGCAACAGCTGAATCGACGGATCAGAGCAACAATCCGAACCGAGTACGAATCAAATTCTCCTTCGGGCTCGTTAAAGACCAGACCGATCAGAAATGTCAGGGCCGACCCGACATCCAGACCGGAATGGCCGGCCAGATCCGGGATAAATGCTCTCTAGCTCGAAATTAGGACAAGGCCGACCAGAACGGAGGGGGACCCGAGGACCGACCCAGTGGATAAATATCGCCAGAAGCACGCGGAACAGGCACACAGGACAATTAATGCATGCTGTCATATCCTTTCCCGAAGCAATCCTTAGAAGTCGCCACGTGTCTAAGGCATGTTTTCACTCTGACAAGTGTTTTGGGCATATTCACCAACATTCTCCAGCTGTCATCTCCTGATTGGCCGAGATTGTCTATATATAGAGAAAGTGTACAAAAAAAAGGACTTTTGGAATTTATGAAAAAAGAGAGAAGAGAGAAAAAAACTTGTATTAAGTGAGCAAAAAACAGCAAAAAAGATAGACAAATTTAAATAATCCATCTCGGCCCTATCCAAAATTACGGTCATTAATAATATTTAGTGACACAATTCATTTCATCTTTTTGTTATTTTCTACGTGGCTTCGATCCATTCGTTCAGATCAGCACACGTGACGTTGATGACACGGTCTTTAGTGTAACTTTCGCAAGTGCACGATATCGTATCAAGTAGTAAGTGGACTTTTTGAGTCCGGTTTATCGATCGCACGAGGAAGTTAGGTTATATATTGAATTATACACTATTTAACTATTTGTTATAGAGATTTATAAGTTTGAAACACACAATTTAAGAGTTTGGTTTGACAATTGCAAAGAAAATGCAATAATAGTTCTAATATTCAAAGAAATGAAAGATTACACTAATAATAGATTAATAAAAGATAAAATGAAATAGTTGGGATTACAAACTTAGTTCATCATTACTTATAGAAGATGTATATGAGATCATAAGATGAATTTACTTATTATGTTGTGTAGATTCAATTTTCCTTAAAAAGACGATTTCTCTTTCGAACTATAAAACGCCCCTTATATATTGAATCAATCCACTATATTTCTATGTTGATTGGCTTCAATACATAGCATTAGGTTTTATGAAAATAACTCAAAGAATCATCTAAGGTCTAGAGGTATATTTCTATCCCCTAGAACAACTTAGAGTGAAGATCATTTGATCTAATCAAACATATTTTCTTTCGAAACATATGAAGACCATAAATATCGTCATTTATTGGCCAAATAAATAAAGATTGGTAAAACAATGAAAATCACACACAATAATAAGTAATTCATAATAGATCTTTATACAAACTTAAATAACATGACTAACCTTGTTTATAATCCCAACTTAAGTAACTTAGCCCATGAAGGGTTTAATAAACATAATACAAGCTTGAGTGGTCATTATTAGTTGAAAAAGAGAAAGAATTGATCCTAACTCCCTTAGTAGATAAAGGAGAAAGAAGCAATAAACTCCCTTAACAACATATGCTATACCAGTATTACACAAGTCACTCAAGAACACAAGTGTGTTCTTCACACAAAAAGAAAATATTACAAAAAGTGGAAAAATATAAGATGAATGATGATGGATGATGGATCTAAAGGGTCTATTTATACACCTAAAGTCATCTAATAGCTCCAAAACTCCAGCATTATTACATTAGATCGGATCAATGCCAGCCATCCCCTCAATAATAGACCAAAAGTATAAAAAATTAGACAATGATCAAAAATCTGTCAAGAGTTTCGGCCGTAACTTTGAGGAGTTATGGTCGTAACTATGAGGACTTACGGCCGTAACTATGAGGACTTACGGCCATAACATGGCTACGACTCTTTGCACATTAGTTGCTTTGAGAGTTACGCCCGTAACTTTTAGTTGTTACGCCCGTATGGAGTTTCAGACTTCATTTTTAGCCCAGAATTTCTGACTTTTGTATTTTCGCCCCAAATCTTCTTCGGATGATAACTTTTGATATATAACTCTGATTTTAAATCCGGAAAGACTGCCGAACTCGTCTCGGAAAGCCCTACAACATGAATACATAAAAATTCAACAAATAAAATATTTTATAAACATGTTATTTCTTGAGTAAATCAGTAATTCAATCCGATTAAGACTAAATTTACATCTTCATCCGATAAAAAATAAAATTATCAAAAATTAATTAATTCTAAGCAAAAAACGAGTAGACTAGCTCAATTATGGGTGAAATTTATCGGTACAAACCATGGATAAATGTATAAAACTGACACTTATCACACCCCCAAACTTGAATTCTTGTTAGTCCCGAGCAAGACTCTTTATTATTCACGCTGAAAATAAAATGAAATAAGACACAAAATAAGAAAAATAATACACACACAAATTAAAAATAATAATTATATATATAAAGAAGATAATAGATCAAATTGCCATTAATACACAATAACCAGCTTTATACAGTAGATAGAAATGAATCAAGATTCAAAATAAATCTACTAATGATTTTGAAGTTAAAACACGATTTTATTTTGTAATTCCAAAATGCAAGGTTTTACCCCCCAAAGGTTGATTATTTCTTTCCCACTCGTGACACACACGACTTCCCTTAATGGTTGCTCTCGATCACTCGTTTATTTTTCGACTCAATATGAAGAAGAATTTCATCGGCGTCATCAAATATTGTGATTGTTCACGAAATTGAGTGTATTGAAATTCAGCCGCTAATTAATTCAAATCTGCTCATAAACTACATCCCTTAGTGATAGCTTTCACACCGTTATTTGCTAACGTGTAGCTCTTTTCACCAACACCATTTCCATTTTTTTTAGGTGATAGCTTTCACATCGTTATTTGCTAACGTGTAGCTCTTTTCATCAACACCATTTCCATTTTTTAGGTGATAGCTTTCACACCGTTATTTGCTAACGTGTAGCTCTTTTCACCAACACCATTTCCATTTTTTTTATGAGACGGCAGCTACGCACCAACAATGGTTAATCCTTTATTTTTCGCAAAATTTTAGGACTCCCAAAATTAGGCAGCTGTTGCTGCTCAACACTTCTCCCTTTTTATTTTTCGACTAACCTCCTTTTATCAATGACCATATTTTTTTTAGGGAATAGTATTTTTACAGAAAATCATTTATTAGTTAAGCATGAAAAATCAAAGACTCCACAAATTAAGTAAATTTCAGTTCTATTTTTCGTCAACCGACTGATTCTTCTTTTATTAAGGTAACGGATGACTCGATTTTATATGATAACTACAAGGCTTAGAAAGAGAGATTAAGACTCAAAAATTTTGGAATATACAATTTTTTACCGGTTAAAACGATTTTAGAAGCTTGTATAGCTAATTTATTGGTGTTATGGCCAGATCTAAAAATCTCACAAATCAAAATAATACAAACATACATATATATATAAATTTAAGGCAAATAACCAAAATAATTAAAACATACCACCCCCAAACTTGAAAATAAAACTGTCCTCAGTTTTCTTAAAAAAAAATAAAAAAAATAAAATAAAAAGCAAGAAGAAAAACAAAATACTCCCTGTTATGGAAGTTGATGCTTGAGCTAACGCCTTTTAGAATCTGCAAGAGAATAAATGTACGAGGCAAACAACAAAAGAAAATAAAATATACTCGGAAGTATAACACAATTTTTAAGATGCACTTCAAGAAAGTCCGAAGAGTCGCCTTACGCTGCCATCAATGCTTTTATAAAAAACAAACAATAAAAATTACAGCAATAAAATAACAATACATAAATCGCGAATAGATGCGCGAAGAAACTCCTTAAGCTGCCATCATTTAGCACGATTTTTACACACAACAGAAAGTAAAAATACAAGAGGTCTGACATGGTTTATCAAAGGGAGAGGAATGAATCCACTTTTCATTTTCTCACGGTAAAATCTTCCATCCAGATAATTTTAGCTAGAGCTGGATCTGGTTGAGGAACAAATTCAATGAGTTTTTTTATTAATTCTTCTGGTGTTGTTGCAACGACTATGATTCGTTTAGCACGCTCGGAAATAAAACCTTTTTCAGCAGAGTAGTCGATGAAAGATAGTAAACCATCAAAGAAACCATTGACATTAAGCAGATCTATTGGTTTTTGATGAACATTTAGCTGAGCTCTGGTTACCACATGAAAAAGTTCCTCAAGAGTGCCAAAACCACCGGGAAGGGTGATAAAGGCGCCAGAATTATTTATCATGTGAGTTATGCGATCTTGCATATTTACAGATCTAAACTCATCTCCAATAGTTGCCCCGGTGATTTTACTTTCAGCCAGAGATTTTGGAATTACTCCCAACACTCTTACTCCTTCCATATAGGCAGAAGCAGCAGCTCGTCCCATTAATCCTAGACTGCCTCCTCCGTAAACTACATGAATGCATTTTCTCCTAAGGTACGACCCAGGTTGTGGGCTGCTTCAGTAAAGCATGCCTCTTTTCCATAACTAGCTCCACCAAAAATGCAGACTGTGCTAAATTTTTTTGTTGAAGATGATGACTCCATTTTTGAAAAGAAATTTATTTGAGAGAAAAAGAGAAAAGTACAAGTTTGAGGGATGAATAAAAAAAACAAGCACAATATTTATTTATAGAAAAAAATGAGGTAAAATTGTTTAAAAGTTTGTGATTGTGTTGATTGCGCTCCAACTACTCAATAGAATAATGAATGCATTTATTGCGTAGCACCCGCTTTTTTATTCAGAAAATCTCACCATACGACAAAAATTAAAGATACTCACGTGTATGTACAGTAGTTGTGGTTATGGATCACATCTTCCGCTGATTTTACGTTCAGAAACGGCCTAAACGCCTTCTATGAGTCAGGAAGAAGCTTCCCATCCAATTTTCTTACAAATTGGCAAACATGGTCTTTTAACGTCAGATTCCCAAGACGTTGTTCATATTCTGGTTTGAATTTATTCCACAAACATCGAATTCCGTAATGTACGAGTCCCCTAGGATGCGTGTCAAGAGAAATTTCGATATTATCTAAATTCTCTTTATTCAGTCAATCCTTAATGAATTGAATTTTATCTTCTCTGTTTGTAGATGGAATTCCTAACGATCGACATTTTAAATTACAGTTCCATCTAGCATATTTATAGCAAACGACTATTATCTTTGCTCGTCGTTTCTTGGCATATGAACTTTTTCCTGGCCCTGGTAAAAATCTAATAGGTATTTCTGTGAATTCACCTGCTATTCTCATTTTGGCTTCAATTATGAATCTAATGTCAAAAGGTATGTTCTTATTCATAAGCAACATCATCCTTTCAAGTCTTGTCTTATAAATTTTTAAAATGACATTTTTGCTTAGAAAGGGAATCTTTTTTCAATTTTATTCAAAGTTTCATCCATGACAAAAAAAATTAAAATGAAAAAGGATAAAATATCTACAAATATCAGTTGTTGTGGAAAATTGAAAAATCCGACTTTAATAGTCACGGAGTACCGTTATCCGCCACTTGACCGGACAGACACAATTGAGTACTAAGTTACAATATCGAGAAATTGTATCTATAACAATAGTTTACAATGTAAAATTTCAAAATAAAACTTATACTTCCCCGACAACGGCGCCAAAAACTTGACACGGCCTTTAGTGTAACTATCGCAAGTGCACGATATCGTATCAAGTAGTAAGTGGACTTTTTGAGTCCGGTTTATCGATCCCACGAGGAAGTTAGGTTATATATTGAATTATACACTATTTAACTATTTGTTATAGAGATTTATAAGTTTGAAACACACAATTTAAGAGTTTAGTTTGACAATTGCAAAGAAAATTCAATAATAGTTCTAATATTCAAGGAAATGAAATATTACACTAATAATAGATTAATAAAAGATAAAATGAAATAGTTGGGATTACACACTTAGTTCATCATTAGTTATAGAAGATGTATAGGAAATCATAAGATGAATTTACTTATTATGTTGTGTAGATTCGATTTTCCTTAAAAAGACGGTTTCTCTTTCGAACTATAAAATGCCCCTTATATATTGAATCAATCCACTATATTTCTATGTTGATTGACTTCAATATATAGCATTAGGTTTTATAAAAATAACTCAAAGAATCATCTAAGGTCTAGAGGTATATTTCTATCCCCTAGAACAACTTAGAGTGAAGATCATTTGATCTAATCAAACATATTTTCTTTCGAAACATATGAAGACCATAAATATCGTCATTTATTGGCCAAATAAATAAAGATTGGTAAAACAATGAAAATCACACACAATAATAAGTAATTCATAATAGATCTTTATACAAACTTAAATAACATGACTAACCTTGTTTATAATCCCAACTTAAGTAACTTAGCCCTTGAAGGGTTTAATAAACATAATACAAGCTTGAGTGGTCATTATTAGTTTAAAAAGAGAAAGAATTGATCCTAACTCCCTTAGTAGATAAAGGAGAAAGAAGCAATAAACTCCCTTAACAACATATGCTATACCAGTATTACACAAGTCACTCAAGAACACAAGTGTGTTCTTCACACAAAAAGAAAATATTACAAAAAGTGGAAAAATATAAGATGAATGATGATGGATGATGGATCTAAGGGGTCTATTTATACACCTAAAGTCATCTAATAGCTCCAAAACTCCAGCATTATTACATTAGATCGGATCAATGCCAGCCATCCCCTCAATAATAGACTAAAAGTATAAAAAATTAGACAATGATCAAAAATCTGTCAAGAGTTACGGCCGTAACTTTGAGGAGTTACAGCCGTAACTCTGAGGACTTATGGCCGTAACTATGAGGACTTATGGCCATAACATGGCTACGACTTTTTGCACATTAGTTGCTTTGAGAGTTACGCCCGTAACTTTTAGTTGTTACGCCAGTATGGAGTTTCAGACTTCATTTTTAGCCCAGAATTTCTGACTTTTGCGTTTTCGCCCCAAATCTTCTTCGGATGATAACTTTTGATATATAACTCTGATTTTGAATCCGGAAAGACTGCCGAACTCGTCTCGGAAAGCCCTACAACATGAATACATAAAAATTCAATAAAGAGAATATTTTATAAACATGTTATTTCTTGAGTAAATCAGTAATTCAATCCGATTAAGACTAAATTTACATCTTCATCCGATAAAAAAATAAAATTATTAAAAATTAATTAATTCTAAGCAAAAAACGAGTAGACTAGCTCAATTATGGGTGAAATTTATCGATACAAATCATGGATAAGTGTATAAAACTGACACTTATCAGTTGACCAAATCAGATGTCAACAGAGATAATTTAGCCACCTCAGCGATGTCGGCGGAGGTGGTCGAATGGTACCTTTTGATCGTAAACGAGATCCTCACAAATATCGTTCATTTTCTATCGTTATAATGTGAAATTGTGAAGCGCTATTGGGCGGATATAAAAGTTTTCAGCGCTGATATGCCAAGAATGGGTCAGGCGGCGTTTGAAATGTATGCGAAAATAGTAACCGTTATACGAGCTCGTCGAGGAATATAGATTTTTCTCTTTTTTCAAATATTGTAATTTTTTATTTGTTTAATTATATTTTAATTTATTTTATGTAATTTTAACTATTAATATAATGTTTTATTTTTATTAATATCAATAAAACTTTAAAAACCATAAAATTAAAAAATAAAACTTTAAAATTAAATATTATAGGACAACCAATAGAGCGCCACTATTTGCTCAAAAAATAGAGCGCCACTATTTTACTATTTTATAGAACCGCACAACATATTCCCTCTATAGAGTCACATAGGGATAAGGGAAGCGCCGCATCTTCGAACAGGGCAAATTTGTAACACCCGTATTTTCTCATTTCTGTATTTTTCGATTCTAGCGATTCACTTGTGTTCATTGACACATTTTGGACGTGTTATGTTCTGCACTTTTTCTCATTCGAATGAATTTTAATATCGTTTTCATATTAATCTGATTATCATTGCGACTTTTCCGAGTTCGATTCAATTTTTGTGCGAAATCGTGTTCTAAACTTCGGAGTTGTTGTTATATCTCGTATCGTGGTTATCGGGCATTTGGGCCATTTCGTAATTCCCCAAATTTTTGGGCATTTGTCTTCGTATTTGTTCTTCCAAACCTTCGGGTTATCGGAATCACATATTTGTTTAATACGTAGACTCGTACGTTGGTCGTTGTACTACTCATTTGGTTCAACCTTAGTGTTTCGTGTTTGTCGCATAATCCTCTTGCGAAGGTGGGACTTCACGCTCAGTTATGGACTGCATGGTTGATAACGTACGTTATCACCATGTCGTAACGTGCGTTAAAGCTTCCTGGTTAACGTACGTTACCCTTACTCGGCAGCGTACGTTATCGTATGAAGAAAATCGGGCAGAGGCCTCTGGAACACCCTTACATACGTAATATGTGACCTTTTACGTACGTTAACTCGTTAACATATGTGAAGCTTAATAGCTTACGTACGTAACGTGGTCTACTTTATATGTCTGCGGGACAAATTTTTGGAAGTCATTTCGACTTCTTCTGCCTCTATCCGTCGGGTCTGGTTTTCTAGGGCAATCTTCATCATCAAGCTTCATCTTGGTGAGTCTTCTTCACGTTATCAACATCATCTCATTTGCTTTCTTTTTGGATCGAGGTATTTTCTTCTTAGAACCCTAGTTGAGCAATTTTGGGGGGTTTTCCTTGATTCCTTGATTTAACCCGAAGTTGATGAATGGGTTACGTAATTCTTGTTGTTTTGGTTGTAATCTTCGGATTGGAAACTCATTTATCGATTTTATTTCACCCGCAACATGATTTTTGAGTCTCTTTGGAACAAACCCTTGAACCATCGTTGTTATTGTTGTTACGCAGCGAATTAGAGTCGGGTTTTGAGGAGTATCATTAGTTCGTTGTGGAGTTATTCTCGTAGCGTTCCGGAGTTGCCACTTGCTCGCTGAAATTGGAAATTCTGTGATTGCTCGGTTGCGTCCATTCGTCGTTTGTTCGCTCGTGGTTTCAAGGCAAGTATCTTGCCCATACATTTCGTGCTTCATAGATATAATAGTTGGTAATTGATTATGGGTGCTACTTGATTGCTTATAATGAACTTTCAGAAGAATCGGTATATTTTTAATAAAGGTTTCCCGTAAAGACAAATCATGTGTTTTGTGAACGAATATGCTTTTTTCTGAATATGTGTATTAGTGTTGTATATTGGAATACTTTATTTTCGTGTGGTGTCGTTGTGTGCGACTATGTCGTTTGTGGGCATAAAGCTCTATCCCTTGTCAAGGTGTGTGTGGATACGTGTGCTTGTTGATGAATATGTGATGTTGCGTGTTATTGGTTGTGACTCCTTTGTAAGGAGGTCGTACCGTTCAGCGTTGTTGAAAAAGTATACTTTCATGCCGGTATGTGATCGTTGTAAAGTGATGTTCCGCCGGGTAGGGCGTTGGAGCCTACAGGATCCGTCCTTGCTAGTACGGATCGGGTTAGACCATAGGGTTATCCAGACCGGGTATGTCTCGAAGAAACTCCGAGGTTCGTGGCTTGTTAGAACGATGTCAGGATAACTTATGGTTGTGAGTTGAACTTGTGACATATTTGCCATGGGTTATCCAAACCGGGAAGGTCTTGAAGAGACTCCGAGGTTCGTGGCTTGTTAGCACGATGCCAGGATAACTATGAATGTATGTTATGATGATGTGTGATACGTAATTGGCATGAAAGTTGATAGGTGTAAACGTATGTATGCGTGTGTGGTTTTCCATCCGGGGATGGTTCGACCGGACCTCTGGGGTCAATACTAATGGGTATGGCCGCGGGTTACCAGGTATGGTTCCGTGACAATGAGATGTGATGATTTGGTTATGAAGAAGATGTTTTGATGATAATGTGGTATTCCGAAATTTGGTTTTCGTAAATAATTTCCAAAACAAAACTCCCGAGATCTTAACATGCTTTACAATATGCATACTCATTTTGTTCCTTATTTTCATGGTTTGAACTATCTCACCCAAGTGAATTATCTCGGGAAGCCTTTCATTACATTTAACTTATTAATTATTTAAGATTATTATGCTCTCGGAGTATGTTATGTATGGCTCGTATTTGTACTTTATACTTGCACTAGCAAAATTTCATTTTGCTAACCCCCGAGTAATCGGGGATGGACGTCTATTACTGCGTTCAGGTACATGCAGGTTCTTGGGGAGCAAACCACGGGATCGGTATGAAGGATGATGGGAGACAAATGATACTAATCACATGAAGGGTAGCAATTGGTACTGGTGGTCGTATTGTATTTTCTTTTCCACTATAGTGTTTTCCCATCGTATGAGAGTGTTGTAGTGTTCTGACCCCTATGCGGGTATGAATTTTGAAAGAGAGATGTATATGAGTTTAAGTTGTATGCTATTGATGAAAGGCCAAATCGGTCTACTGATTCGTATTTATCCATGTTGGCATTTGTTGTGATGTCTTGTTTTGATATCTAGTCTGGTAGATCCTCACGGAGAGTAGGGATGGCAAGAAAACCCGAACCCGACGGGAAAACCCGAAACTTGATCTTAACGGGTCGGGGCGGGGCAGGCATTATCGGGTTACGGGGCGGGGATCGGGGCATTAACGGGGATTTTTTCGGGATTCGGGGTAGTGACTGGGGTGTCCCCGCCCCCGCCCCACCACAATATTATATTTTTTTATATATATTATATATATATATATATTCCAGCATGCATCTTTATTTTTAGCTACACTAGATGTTCTCCCGTGCGATGCACGACATAAAATACTAAATATTTAATTATATTAATAATATGTTATTAAATTTCAATGTTTTTATAAAATAATTATACAATATTCATATGTCAATACACACATATATTATCATTTGATATATTTTATCTAAGTAAATATCACAATTTCTTATTTTATGTAGGACAATATGAGTCTTAAATCTAATTTTGTAAATGATGAATTAACTTATTTTATTATTATTGTTATCAACATTCATTATAAAATATAACACCATGTAAATTTTTATATGATTTCACGTATTTCATCAAACAAAAAATTGAAAGTTAAATAATTGTTAAATTATACAATTGTAAAAGTAAATTAAAAATATAATTTCAAATATAATTTCTTCAATGTTTTCACATTTTATGTAAAAATATTTTTATTATCTAAATAGATTACAATCAACCTTATAAAATATATCTTATATTTAAATTATTATCTCTATATATACACACTATATGGATCTTTAATTAAAGATCATAAAGTAATGAGTAATTTTATATATTTATTATCAGAATTGATATGGAAAAGTTATAATCGTCTAAATTTATAAATTAAAAATAAAAATAATAAAGAAAGAGAAAGTTTTTGATTGGCGGATAAAAGTATATAATTGAATAACTTCTAACTTTTTTTTAATTTTTTTAAAAAAGACAAATAATATGAAAATAACACGTGTTTACGACTATCTTTTAATAGAAGTATAGATATTTTGTTTAGATTTTGATAATTAACACCTACAATTTTGGATTTTGGGGGAAAAACAAGAAATGAGGCGGGGTTCGGGGTAAACTGTAGTGCCAATTCGCGATAAGATCGCGATGAGGAACGGAGTGGGGATGAGGCAGATTTCAGATTGGGGATGGGGATAGTCTTGCCCCGTTCCGAATGCGCCCCACATTACTAACAGAGAGGGTCGATGCTATAATATTTTGGATTGGGGGTGTTACAAAATTGTTGCGGACTATTCTGAAAATTTGATTTGTTTTAACTCTGGCTTTTCTGGATGATTATGCCGCTTTTGTTGGTGGTTGTTGCTGTGGTTTAATCGGTAATCAACGTACCGCTACTTTATAAATTATTTTGCTAATGCTTAAATTCGTATTTTCTTGGCGAGGAAGGCGACTTTTGTTTCTTCATAAGACTTATTAGTCGCCGAATTTGAGTTTACATGTTCATATCTTCTTGTAGAAATCATCTTGATATTTCTCCATGTATAAGCAATTGAGGGGTCTGGAAACCTGTGCGATTTTTATTTCATTATAAATTAAAGTAAAATCATCTACGGTAATATTACGAGTTGATGAATCGAATGGTGCGTGGGTCTAAGTTGTTGTTTTAGTTTCATCTATTTTCTTGGATTTACAATTATGTGTTGCTAATTTCTAACTTGTGGATATGCTATATCTATGTCCAGGTTGCTGCTTGGAAGTTTGATCTCCCTAAGGGGAAGCCTGAGATCTCAGTGTTGGCAGTAAAGGGCAACTGGATCAAACTTCTGAAGCCTCGGAAACCTTATTACGACATAATCAGAACAGTTGTGGTCACACTGCAAGCATTACATTTTGCTAAGTGGAACCCTCAGCGGACTCAGAAAGCTTTGTGGGATGATCTTAATGAAACTTTCAGGTTAAAATAGGTGTTGGTGTTGCTGCAGGAAGTTTTAGTCTACCTTCTCATCTTATACCATAATCTGTATATCTTGTGAACACGTGTTTCGCGATTAAAGCTTGAATTGGAAAACTAAGTACATGTGTTATTAGGGTAGTGAATGTGGGTAGCAGAATCCCCTAGCTGTTATCAAATCTCACTTTCGTACATCATTGTGGCTTGACTCTTCTCTAATTTTTCTGCTATCTGCAGCATGCTTGAGAGAAGACCATGTGTGGATGATCTGGAAGATCATGTACCTTTAATTACAGAAGCCATTAAGTGGGATGTGAAATTGGAGAAATCTCGGCTCAGTAAATAAGGCATTGAGCAAGGTTTAGGCATATTTTCGCCACATGTTACTCAACTTTCATGATTTATTCTTGGGAAGTCCTGGAAGTTTGTAGGTCATTCTATCTTAATTTATAATGTTTTGCCTTTTAAATGTAATACATGTTTGATGTTGAAGTTGTTAACTAAAACAGTATGATATGTCCTAAACCCTCAACCAACCAACCAACCCACCCACCCTCCCTCCCCCGTTTTTTTTATTTATTATCATTTTATACAAGAAAAATAACTATAAGTGAACAAGGAAATCATTTGAAAAAAAATGAGCTTGTATTTAACACAATAGTCATGTGAAGGGTTCACCGACACAATGGACTGTGCATAAACACTCAATATACAGGGAAATAGTATCGTCCTCACCCTCCAGGTAGCGTGCGCTAGACTGACGATAGCGTACGCTAACTACAAGCATTAGCGAGCGCTATCGAGACCTCCAATCCTAGTCCAGTAGCTTCTGGACTGTCCCGTGTGACACTAGTAGTGTAAATAATTCATTATGAACTGCCGTAAATTATTTATATAAGAATTTATAGGCAAAGAATTTTAAAACAATGATTACAAAGTACTTCAGAAGGAAATATTATTACAAACCGACAATCCATTGAACACGATTAATAACATCGCATAACACCAACCGATTCATCAAAATAGGACTTTCATTAAGAATTGCCTTTTAAAACAATCTTCTACTAGGCAATATTGTCATTGTTTTGCCTAAATATCCAGATCGGGGGCCTCGTTCTTAAACGAGTAATGGGATTGGATCCCGGGCCACTTAGACCAAAATGGGAGCGATCATACAAGATTAGCGAAGTCCTCCATAATGGGGCCGATTACTCCCTTATATATTACCTAACCCTATCCTCACCCCTTCATTTCTCACCGCCTCGCCAATCAAAGGGAACTTGACCTATGAAGAGAAGCCCATAAAGATCCTTGATCGGCAGGTTCACGATTGAGGAAGAAGCGAATCCCCTTAGTCAAGGTCATCTGGTCGAATTACCCGTAACTCCATTTTCGACGAATTACCTATCAAAACGACCAGGAGAACAAGGAGAACGACACGTTGAATTAACTAAAAAGTTTCGAATAAGTGACAAGTTTCGAGCAAGTGTTGACCAAAACTTCAAACGGCCATAACTTTTGAACCGTAACTCCGTAATGTCAATGGTTTCTTTGATGGTTTACTATCTTTTATCGACTACTCTGCTGATAAAGGTTTTATTTCCGAACGTGCTAAACGAATCATAGTCGTTGCAACAACACCAGAAGAACTCAGAAAATCATCAAGTGACATGAAACTGTTTTGGGTTGATGAACCCCAATGATTTATGTGATGAAATGAAAGATATTTTAGAATATTATTATTTTGAAGTTAAGTATTTCGAAAAGAAAAACTATTTTTTGGCCGAGACCTAATCGCTTTTGAAGCGGTTCGTATTATCGTATTTTTCAGCATACTCAAAAATCATAACACCATAATTATCTTCATACGAGTCATTCATCAACAATAGCATAAAAATCTGAATTCAAGGTGTAGAGTTCAACAACATACCTCAAGAACATGAACAACACCATCAAACACTGCAAGGATCATCGATATCTTCATATCCAAGCCTCAAATCCATGTTTCCAAAGCGTAGAGATACATTGATCCAATCAACAATACGAACCGATCCAATCGATTCATTCAAAACGAATTAATCCAATTAATTCAAAGAACCATCAATTTTAACTTGTTCCGGACGATAAAATATTTCTGCATTTTTCTGTGTAATTCCCTGTTACTTCACACATTTTCTTTTGCAAAATGTCGACTTCACAGACATCTTCCCTTTCAATAAAGAAGGAGATGTATAATGTGCTTATCGTGCCACTCCTTGGTTCGCTCCTTATAAAGTTTAGCATTCTCCATATTCAATTGCAATTTATACATAAAACACGATCAAATACTTGCCTGGTCTTCCAACGAACGGGCTGAATCCTTACATGCCGTTAGATCTAATTCCATTGCCGAGTGACGAGTTGGTGCTGCTTGAGTTGATTTAGCGCTTGCCACAATGCAGTAGGCATGAGGCGGAATGCGTCCTCAACACCGTTGATTGCAGATTTTAATTTGGGGAGCTCATCCTGGGCAACTCGACTCGTTAGTATGTCGAGTTGAGCTCGAGCTCAAATTCGAGTGAATAGTAACAATCATCGATCTTTAAGATATCAGTCGAACCCATGACGAGGACACTGGATTGCTGAAACTCACTATAGCTTCATTTTGGCTCGTTTGAACATGGAAACAACTTATAGGTTTATTTTTGGCTCATTTGACCATGGGAATCACTTGTAGCTTCATTCTTAACTTGTCCTCCCTCCCTCCCTCCCTCCCTTGCGCTTTGACATGCATGGCACTGAACATATAGAATATGCTTATGCCTAACCTCCTTATTGTGAACTCTGAAGCTAGTACAATAATATAAGTGTGCTGTTTTGCAGGATGTATGGCCTCCCGTCATAGTTGATAATGCCAATGAAAAAGAGGATTTACAGGAGTCTGAAAAGGCTGATGAAATTGAAGATAGTGACCCTGAAGAGGGTGACAAGGCTGCTGAAAATGAAGATAGCGATTCCGATGAGAGTGACTGTTTTGATTCTGTGTGTGCAATCTGTGATAATGGTGGTAACTTATTCATGTATGTTAACATCGTCCCTGAATGGTTTTCAGTAAACCGTATCATGCCTTATTAGCATTATAACAATCTCACACTCATGCTTGATTGATGCTATGCTTTTGCATCTGTTCACATTTTGTTATATGTTACTGTTTGCTTCATCTTTATATCCAGCATAAGAGTAAGTTAAATTAGTTCTTGTGAGTGCAATGTTCATGGCACTATACCATCTTTCTCTTTCGAAGGGAACTGGCATAGTCATCATTTCTTCATCCGCAAAAAAAATCACCCAGAGTTGCCTTGGAGACGGAAGTTGAACAAACCTATTACTTATGCTTGAACACAGGTGCTTGAGTTGTTTAGGCTATTATGTGTATATTATAAATGACAACGTTGTTATGCTCATAAATCATCATCTTAGGTAAACAGACTCATGCTTGAACAAAAAAAAAAGGCACATAAACTATCAGCAGAACAAAAAAAAAAAGGCACACCAATAAGCACCATTACTTTTTTTTTTTGGGATGACAAATGGTTGTATATTCCATATGATTATATATTCCTTATTCGGAAGGACACATAATCACATATTAGTAGTTTTTCTTGGTTGCAGTACAATACAAGTGAATAATGAAACTCTCTCTAAGTTGGTATTTTGAAATATGTTGGATTTAGCTGTGATGGCAAGTGCATGAGGTCATTCCATGCAACTGTTGAAGATTGCCATGATTCCAAATGTAAATCTTTGGAGTTGACTGTTGCATGACTAGAAGTATGTTCCCTATTTTACCTCTCTCCCTCCCTCTTTCCTCTTCTATCCATATTTTGAAGGTATCTATCATTCTATGCTTTAAGGGTAAGCTCTGATGGCTTCTGATTTTATTTCCAGGCGATATGAAATGTTCCTTTATTTGTGACAATTGAGTATAAAAAGCACCAATGGTTTGCATGTGGAAAATTGGGTTTTTCTGATGAATCATCTAATCAGGAGGTACGTAATCCTTCAAAATTCTTGGTCATCATCTTTAGTCAAGCCATGTCTGATGGTTTTCTTGTCAGATGCACATTTCCTTTCTAATGTACCGTGGATATGATTAAGTCAAGCTTCTCTCAGTAGATTTTGATTTTTCTAAATATTTTTTGCCTTTACATGCTCATTTATCATTCTAGACAATTATGTGTTTGTTTAAATCTTGTAATGAGTATTGACTGTTGTTGACGACTGATTTGGTCAACGTCACGTGTGCTGATCTGGACAAATGGATCGAAGACACGTAGAAAATAATAAATAAAGGGATGATATTTGATCACTAAGTTTTATTAATGACCTCTCGATAGTATAGAGCCGGGCAGAATATCGTATGCCGGTCTATTCGGTTTGCTTGTTAATTACAAGTCTTTTTGTTCTTTTCCAGTGTATCTCAAATCTCTCTTTTTTCTCTCTCTCTATCTCTCCTTTTTCTCTTTTTCTCTTTTTTCATCTCTCCTTTTTTCTCTCTTTTTCCAAAAGTCCCCTTTTTGCGCCTTCTCCTGGCATATATATAGGTGTTTTCAGCCATTCATGAGAGGACAATAGGAAGATTGGGATGAATATGCTGATGACATTTGTCACGATGAAGGTGACTCTTTTGACACGTGTCATCTTCTTAAGTGTGCTTTGTGCAGGGATATGACAACTCTCACTTACTGTCCTGTCTGCCTGTTCTTCGGGCTTTCGATATTTATCTGTTATGACCGACAATGAGGTCGGCCCTTCACCTCCCCGCTACTCGTCGGCCTTATTCGTGATTATGGAGCGTTTTCATATGGTCCGCCGCCTTTCTGGTCCGGATTCCGGGTCGGCTCTAAGGTCTCTGCCCGGTCCGGTCCTTTGTGAGAACCCGAGAAACGATCAAGTTTATGACCGGTCTGGCTCCGGGATCGGCTCGGCCGTTCGGCTGCCCGAAGCGCTTAGGTGGACGCCAAGGCGGATCGACTACCAACAAGGGCCCCCGAGTCCAGGGTCGTGCCGGGTTGGCCGGTGCTGGAATCGTCTCAGATTGAGGTCGGTCCGATTTGGAAGTGGATAAGATTCTTTGAAGGGTCATATCCCTGAGAGTCGCACCGATTTGACTTCGGGATCTCCAAGAGTCACAGCGAGGGGGACGCGTGGCGGGATGTAATTCGTCGCGGTGTCTCACGCGTTCTTAATTTTCGCGATGATTATGAATCGCCGCTTTAGTATTTAATACCCCTGTCTCCTCCTATAAATATAGAGTGTCTTCTTCTTTATTGCTTCCTTCGCCATTTTTACTGCAGAGAGAGATCTTTTTCCGGCAATTTTTCTTCTTTTCGGGTTTCGCAGACTTTCCTGGTAAGCTTGCTCTTCCTCCTCTTTTTTCTTATTTTACGATGTCGGAGCGGAGGAACACGGCGGAGGAGGCGGTTGTGTCCCCAGACCGCGCGGGAGTGGCAGATTTGTCGATAGTAGAGATGTTAAACGGGCTCGGGCCCGTAGGGCTGGCCCGTTTAACCCGCAAAAAAACCGGGTTAGGGCCGATATTTCTTAGCCCGTTTAAATCCGGGCTTTTTTGGCCCGGACCGTTTAGCCCGGTCTGCTAGTGGCTAGCCCGCTAGGCTAGCTTAGCCCGATATATATATATATATATACACTATATTAATATTATATATATATACACTATATTAATATTATATATATAATATATATTAATATTATATATAATATATATTATTACAGTATTTGTTAATATAGTGTATATATATATACATAAAAGTGTATTTTTTGTTGTATTTATTATAGTATAGTTGTTACTATATATATATATAAAATATATTGTTATTGTTTTTTTTTTATTTATAAAAAAATAAAAAATAGATTTTTTAAATATTTAGCCCGTTTAGCCCGAAACCCGTTAGGGTTAGGGTTAGGCCAATATTTCATAGCCTGCTTAAATCCGGCTTTTTAGCTTGGACCGTTTAGCCCGAAGCCCGCTAGGGCTAGCCCGGAACCGCTAGGGCTAGCCCGTTTAACATCTCTAGTCGATAGGTGATGCTCCCGTTGACTGGAGCGATGAGAATGGGGGCGAGGTCGCAAGGTCGCCGGATTCTGGAGATGCAGATTCTGAAGACGTGGAGGTGGCGACGTCGCTGACGGCGGGTGGCGAGATTGGGTCGTTCGGCCTCGCCTCCTTTGTTGAGGCGGAATGGGATTCGGCCTCGATACGCAGCACGGTCACCGATGGGCAGTTGGAGGCTTGGCGGGGGCGATTTAAGATACCCGCGGTGGTGCGGATGTTTGTTCCGAACCCAGAGGAGAGACCCCACACCCCTCCTGTTGGATGTACGGCGGTGTACTACCGCTCTCTGTTGTCTGAGCTAAGGTTCCCTCTGCCGTTGGTTCTTTCCCGGTGGTTGAGGCAGTGGGGCCTTTGCATTGCCCAAATTCATCCGAATTCTTGGGCTCGGATGGTGGGTCTTTTAATTCTTTTTAGTCAGCATGGATGGTCCGAGCCCAGTTTTGAAGAGATTAACAGTCTCTTTTTATGGAGGTCGGTCGGCCGATCTGGTTCCGGCTGGTTTTATTTGACAGCCCGGCACGCGATGTATAAGGAATTGGTGGATGTGCCGGAGACCATACATAGCTGGAAAGAACAGTGGTTCTATGTGGGGGGGGGGGGGGGGGGCGTGGCTGAGCTCGGTTGATGAGTGGGAACCTGGCGTGATGGACGCCGAGCTTCGGGTCCCCGAAGACTTTGTTGCCAAAATGAGTAAGTGTTGTGTTCTTTGCTGCTGTGTCTATTTTGTCTGACGCTCATAATTTGTTGTTTGTGCAGAACGTATTCCAGCTTCAGAGACCTCCTCCTTGTTCGACGATCGGGTTGAGCAGCTCTTGGATCTTCCCGTTGATCGGAGGAAGTCATACCTTCTGATTACTGAGGACAATCTTTGGGCTGCGGGACTTCGATCCACTAATCCGAACAGAATGTCTTCATCAGGTAGCCTTTTCTCTCTTTTTTTTTTTTTTTTTTTTTTTGATATTTCTTCTTCATCCAGGCCCCAAGGGTAGGAGCTCGACCGACGGAAGAGACGCTGCGCAGCCGGTGGCGAGGCCGGCCGCAGAGGCCGCCGAGCGTAGGAGCGCGCGGCAAACTAAGAGAGTAGAGGCCGGCCCGAGGATAACATGACCAGACCGAGGGTTTCCCCTTCCCGAGATCGTTGTGCCCGCTTGAGCCCTCGCCGGACAAAGCCGGCAAAGGGTAAGGAGCCCTTAATTGATTTGGAGGGCCACTATCTCCGATGAATAAGGATCGGGAAGAACCTTGTGCCCGGATGAAGGGGCGAGACCGCTGTTCCTCGACTACGCCCAGCAGCCCACTCCAACCGCCGAATCGCCGATCGTGTCCCCCTCGGTGGTTGAGTCCACCATGTCCTCTTTTCGGGCCGGACGCCAAAGATGGAGATGGTGACCAACGATATGGATCCGGCCGAGCAGATCCATTTTGGAAACGCTATTCTCGGGCCGGCCAGGCACCTATGTGAAGGCCTGGGAGCCGATCGCTCACTGGAAAACATAAAAAGGCAGAGGCCGATCCAAGGCCTTACAGAGGAACACCATCTCTCGCCCTTCGCTTATCAAATCTTTAGAGGAGGAGATGGCTTCTCAAGGGTAAGATGGAGCTTCGAGAGCCGGCCTTTGAGGCCGATATATGGAAAGGGAAGGTCGACGAGATGGCCACGGGCCGGGAAGGCGCAAAAAAAGGCTGGATATCGTGGCCGAGTACGAGGCTCACTTGCAAAGCGCTAAGGCCCACTTGAGCAATCGACCGAGCGGGTTCGGACTTGCGAATCTGCGGTTACGACAGGGGCCTTGACGAGCTACGCTTTTCAAAAGACGCCCGAGTACGAGGAGTTGATCAACCTTAACTACGTCTCCACTTGTTATGAGATGTTGGATCTCATGAAGGAAGGGAAGACCGTTGAGGAAGTCCAGGCCTACATAAAGTCCCAGGCGGCCGACCTGAAGGTTGAAGCTCTCGGGGATGATGAGTCGAAGGCCGCCGAAGCTGTCGAAGATCCGGAGGAGACCGTGTCTGGCGGAGGTGGGGGGCAGTCTTCTCAGGCGGCCGATCAGGAGGACAAGGCCGAGTAGACTTTTTGTTTTATTCCATGTATGGCCTGCGTGCCACTTTTCCTTGATTTCTTTTGTATGAAGCTTATTTTGAGTGAATACGATCCTTTTATGGCCTTTGTTGCTTTTTTGTGTTTGGGCCCTATTGGTCAGATCGCCGTTTTTTCTGCCGGATGGGCCGGTCTTATAAGGTGCCGAGACGAGCTCGTACTTTCAGTGCCGGGTGGACCGGTCTTATCAGGTGCCGAGGCGAGCTCGGACTTTCAAAGGTGGGACTTGCCGGTCTTATCAGTGCCGAGGCAAGCTCGGACTTTCACGGTGGACTGGTCTTATAAGGTGCCGAGGCGAGCTCGGACTTTCAAAGGTGGGTGGACCTGGTCTTATCAAAGCCGAGGCGAGCTCGGACTTTCGGTCTGGGTGGACCGGTCTTATCAGTGCCGAGGCAAGCTCGGACTTTCAAGGTCAGTGGACTTGTCTTATCAAAGCCGAGGCGAGCTCGGACTTCGGTCGGAAAGGACTGGTCTTATCAGTGTCGAGGCAAGCCTCGGACTTTCAGCTGGGTGGACCAGGTCTTATAAGGTGCCGAGGCGAGCTCGGACTTTCAAAGGCAGGTGGATCGGTCTTATAAGGTGCCGAGGCGAGCTCGGACTTTCAAAGTGGGTGGACCTGGTCTTATCAGTGTCGAGGCGAGCTCGGACTTTCGGTCCGGTGGACCGGTCTTATCAAAGCCGAGGCGAGCTCGGACTTTCGGTCTGGGTGGACCGGTCTTATCAAAGCCGAGGCGAGCTCGGACTTTCGATCTGGGTGGACTTGGTCTTATCAGTGCCGAGGCAAGCTCGGACTTTCAGCACGGGTGGACTGGTCTTATAAGGTGCCGAGGCGAGCTCGGACTTTCATGCGGTGGACCTGTCTTATAAGGTGCCGAGGCGAGCTCGGACTTTTAGTCTTGGTGGGACTTGTCTTATCAAAGCCGAGGCGAGCTCGGACTTTCACGGTGGACCAGGTCTTATCAGTGCCGAGGCGAGCTCGGACTTTCAGCCGGGTGGGACTCTTATCAGTGCCGAGGCAAGCTCGGACTTTCGGTCTTAGGTGGACTTGTCTTATAAGGTGCCGAGGCGAGCTCGGACTTTCAGTGCCGGAGGAGCCGGTCATTCGAGGTGCCGAGGCGAACTCGGTCTTATAGCGCCGGAGGAGCCGGTCATTCGAGGTGCCGAGGCGAACTCGGTCTTATAGCGCCGGAGGAGCCGGTCATTCGAGGCGCCGAGACGAACTCGGTCTTATAGCGCCGGAGGAGCCGATCATTCGAGGCGCCGAGACGAACTCGGTCTTATAGTGCCGGAGGAGCCGGTCATTCGAGGTGCCGAGGCGAACTCGGTCTTATAGTGCCGGAGGAGCCGGTCATTCGAGGTGCCGAGACGAACTCGGTCTTATAGTGCATTTGTTTCCGAGACGAACATAAAATCAAATTTTATTGACTGTACCTTCACGGCATTCAACAAATGAATTGATCCTTGGTCATTTACATATTCTAGCTAGCAACCTCCGTTCTGACGGGCTGCGTTACTTGGATTCAGGAGGTCCCGTGTCGGGCCCCAGTGCTCATTTAATGAGATCATTGGTCTGGAGACTTTGATAATCCTCGGATGTTTTGTAGAATACGTTCCGCCTTTTTGGGCGACTTGGTCCAGGCTCTCGGGGTCGTATTGACCTTGTTTTTTGAAATGAATTCTCCTATGGGTGTATCCCAATTTCGACCGGGGTCATCGTAGAACGCCTGGGATTCTTCTTGGTCGGCCATGCGATCGCTGCTGACTTCGGTCGGCCCTCTTTTCTTACAGATTACTCCTCGGCTTATTTTAGTTTCACTGGTATTTTCCCCTTTCCGCGGCTTTTTCATCACTTAGAGTTCTGAGTTTCGCCGGTGGCCTCCTAACGACCGCTGGTCGGGTGGTTATGGGGAAAACTCCTTTATGGATTACTTTTGCTTCGACTTCCAATTCCCTGGTAAGGGCCGCCGCTGCTTTTCTAGCACATGGCTCAATACTTGGAGATGTTTTCGGTAGCTGGCTCATTACCGTCCGGATTACCAGGACCCTCGTGGGTGGATGGGAATTCCGAAGGAGTTTTCAGATGTCGCAGTGTATGTTGACTGCAACTTTAATTTGAAGGACACGAGGACTCTTTGAGACCTTCTCTGGAATTTTGAGCGACGCTCAATATCCTCCAAATTATGACCTCTAAGGGGTCAGCCGAGTCGAGCAGGAGCCCGTGATCACAATTGCTCCTGTGCTTTCAACTTCATATTACGATGATTCCTATGCTTTCGACTCGTAGTTACGATGATTCCTATGCTTTCATCTTACCATCCCTTAGCGGGTATGGTTATTTCCGGATGAACGCAAGGTGTGCCAAAGTGCCCCGCCAGCAGATTGCCTTTCAAAACATCTGCGGGCTGATTGTGGTTTGGCGCAAAGTCGTGTCCGTCCTGTGCACACTAAGAATAGTCCGATACGTCCATGCATGATAGAGAACTCCTTAGTGTGTATACCTCATAACGGTGTCCTCTATCGCATAACGGGCCCTTTGGACGGGCCTGATGGTAATTCGTCGTTTGTGGTTAGAGATGGAGAATCCTATACTTAACAAGGAATATTTTAAAGAAAAGCATAGGATTGGCTTGCAATATGAACGAGAAAAGCGTAGGTTGTGGTGGTTAACCACAAGGTCGCTTGCAATATGAACGAGAAAAGCATGGGTTGTGGCTGTTAACCACAAGGTCGGAGGTTCAAGCCCTTCTTCTAGCGCCAATCTGTTGACGACTGATTTGGTCAACGTCACGTGTGCTGATCTGGACAAATGGATCGAAGACACGTAGAAAATAATAAATAAAGGGATGATATTTGATCACTAAGTTTTATTAATGACCTCTCGATAGTATAGAGCCGGGCAGAATATCGTATGCCGGTCTATTCGGTTTGCTTGTTAATTACAAGTCTTTTTGTTCTTTTCCAGTGTATCTCAAATCTCTCTTTTTTCTCTCTCTCTATCTCTCCTTTTTCTCTTTTTCTCTTTTTTCATCTCTCCTTTTTTCTCTCTTTTTCCAAAAGTCCCCTTTTTGCGCCTTCTCCTGGCATATATAGGTGTTTTCAGCCATTCATGAGAGGACAATAGGAAGATTGGGATGAATATGCTGATGACATTTGTCACGATGAAGGTGACTCTTTTGACACGTGTCATCTTCTTAAGTGTGCTTTGTGCAGGGATATGACAACTCTCACTTACTGTCCTGTCTGCCTGTTCTTCGGGCTTTCGATATTTATCTGTTATGACCGACAATGAGGTCGGCCCTTCAGCCTCCTGCTACTCTGGTCGGCCTTATTCGTGATTATGGAGCGTTTTCATATAGGGTCTGCTCGGCCTTTCTGGTCCGGATTCCGGGTCGGCTATAAGGTCTCTGCCTGGTCCGGTCCTTTGTGCGAACCCGAGAAACGATCAAGTTTATGACCGGTCTGGCTCCGGGATCGGCTCGGCCGTTCGGCTGCCCGAAGCGCTTAGGTGGACGCCAAGGCGGATCGACTACCAACAACTGTGCTTTCTTCTACCCATTTTCTGTCTAGGTTTTAGGATTGTCTTCAAGCATTCCGGAGTAATTTTCTCTTTTAGTATTGACTATTTTCAAATGAGAATTGCATGTCAGAAGAATTGATGCCTGCGTCTTCAGTTTTCTGGTTATGTTTCAGGATCTTTATTTCAGACAGCAAGAGTCTGTATTAAAGTTAAATTTCATGCCTGGGTCTTCAGTTTTTCAATTTTCTTAGTTTACAACTTTTTCCCATAAAAGAATTCGATTACCTATAAAGTGTGGTGCAATGGCCGAGTGTCTGCAGGTATTTTGTTGTGTCAATGGAGCTTGTGGGTATTTCTATCCTCCTGTGGATATTGCCGCAACGGAAGAAATGAAGAAAAGTATTGCAGATGGGGAACTGTTTGCATGCCCTATTCACAAATGCCATGTTTGTAAGGAATTAGAAATGAGGTCAGACCCTCAGATGCAATTTGCTGTGTGTCGTCGGTGTCCAAAGGCATATCACAGGAAATGTTTACCAAGGTGTGCTCTAGTGTCTTCTGGAAATCCGTTTATAGTAGATGTCTAACTTTGCTCAAGTCAATGTCTTCAACATTTGAAACAGGGGGATTGCATTTGAAGAGGATTCAGACTCGGATAGTGAACTTATCCAAAGAGCTTGGGAGGGTCTGATACCTAAGCGCATATTGATTTACTGTTTGTAAGACCCTTCAAATATTTAATTTAATTATTTTCATTTTTGACCTGATAATCTCGTTCTTACCTCATTTATCCTTCTGATCAGATCTCATGATATCGATTGAAGCGTTTAGAATGCAGAATATAACTCCAATAATTTAAACTTGTTTACTCACAAGGCCTCTCTGAAAGCTACGTTTAGGAAACATCTGATGATTAATGTTGCATCAGATGAAAGTGTAATTAGGGTTTTGAGATATTGAGATCGGACCCCGGCAGCGGTATGCAAGATTGGACATCACTACAAAGCGCGGGGTGCGTCGCGGTTCCCTGCTTCGGCTTCACGACTTCTCCTCCATTTTTGTCTGCTGCTTAAAAATAAAAAGCGTTTTGCAAAGATATCGTGAGGCTTAAACCACACTCGCTTTCAATAAATCTATTTGTCTTCTCGTTTTTATTTTTTTCTTTTTTTAATAGATAAACTGGAAATTTGGTGGGGATGAGAAGCTTGAGCCTGAACATGGCTATATATTAGACCTGACAATTTACCACACGATACGAAAATACGACACAAAAACGATACGAAAATTTAGTTTGCATTTTGAGTACACGAACACGAAAGTACACAATCGAGATTTAGTGTCGGTTTTGTGTTTACCCTTTGGGTACACGACACGATACGAGGTACACGAAATAAATAAATAAATAAATATATATATAATATTATATAACATAATTAAAAATTTTTTATTTAATTTTATAAAAACATACATTTTATGAATTCTGTTTGTACTAAACTTTAAAATTCAAAAATATAATGTGAATTTTCATAAATTTCGTGTAAACATACGTGTTTTCATTGCCATTCATTTCGTCTACTAAAATCTATAAAAATAATATTAAAATATTAAAATTGTTATTTTTATAATATTTTAATATTTATTTATATTATGTGCTTGATACGAAAACACGAAAACACGACATAGGTTTGGACTTTTGGTACACAAAACACGAAAGTACACGACACAAATGATTGTCAGGTCTACTATATATCATACACCATGTACAATAATCGAGATTGTTGTTGCTTTTTTTTTTTTCAATATATATTTATTGGCTCTAGACCGCGTGTTTATCATGCACAATTACGAATATCTTCTGGAATTTTTTGAAATATACCTCTCAATATGCAAGGAATACATAATAAAGTGTAAATATTTATTGTTTCTGTTGTTGAAAGGATGTTGTGAATTCCACCTCTCAAAAAAATTGTGTCCAATACCTTCAAAATCTTTAATCTCATGATGAACCATATGCAACTTACGCAAAGAGTAGCTCTCACCAAATTGAAGTGAAGCATATTTATGAATTATTATACAAATATAAGTAAACACACTTTTACTGTAGTATTAAAAAAAATGCATTACGAGATGTTGAGTTTTAAAGTTACATACTTCAAAATATAAATGAAAATTACAAATAGAGAAAAAATCGTCAAATTTTTATTTGTTGAAGTAATTCACAACCTTGTTATTGAAAACATGTAGAAATATATCCCTCTCAATTAAGTGATCGAAAAATTATTCAAAGATTTGTGAGCCAATTTAATTTATTTTGGTATGTCTCGTCTTATGTTTCAATTGTTTCCAATGGAGCCAAAGACTCCGTATTCTTTGGTTCTGGATTATAATGGAATAAAACAAAATGACTCACTAAACTGGTTGCACTTCTTTTTCTCATGAAATATTAGTCATTCCATGCAATTCTCGATGCAATTTCCATTTTGGATAATCCAGAAACAGCCTTTCTGTGTTAAGACATAGGTAAGGCTGCATACATCCAATCCCCCTTACCCCGCTTTTTGCGAAAGCCGTTGAGGCATTGAGGTGATGTTGTTTCTCGTCTTATATTTTAATGTTTTAATTATTTTGTGATAAACTTAAATATTTGTGTAATTGGACATAAATATTTGTGATAAACTTAAATATTTGTGTAATTGGACTTAAAATATTTAAAGAATACAAAGTAAATGTAATAAAATATAGCTAAGTCGTAATCGAATCGATGAAATTAATAAATTTTAATAGAAGAAAAGTTTATTTTTTATTTTTTTAAATAAAATATAAAATATAGCTAAGTCGTAATCGAATCGATGAAATTAATAAATTTTAATAGAAGAAAAGTTTATTTTTTATTTTTTTAAATAAAATAAAAAATAATTAAACGGGAATAGAATGGCAATAACGATTTTTATTTTGTTTTATGTAGATATATACATACATGACCTTTTTTTGTTTGGGCCAACCGACTCAACTTCGTGATATTTGCTTCTACTCATTGAAGCGTGCGTGGCCTTTTTTACGCTTTTTTCTGTTGACTTCCCTGAATTTGTATAAAACTCATATTTTGTGAACCTATCCATTTTCTCTCCCAAAATATTGCTGCGATTATCAAATTTTACACTCTAAAACTCGAAAATGCAATCAATTGCAAACTTGTGGTACGGAAGCAAAAATACCGGGAAGGAGATTCTCCGTCTCGAAGAGAAGATCAATGATCTGACTGGTAAGAGAGTTGATCTGAACGATCTTTTCCAGCCGGCAAATGTGAAGAGGATCCGCCGCAATAACACTCAGATAGGGGGCAGTTGGCTGTGATGCAGAAGAAGCTCGACGGTCAGCTTGATCAACTCGGATTTCTGGTGTTTGAGGTCATACTCCAGCCATGGGTGGATGGAGGCTATAGCAAGGCAGCTACCAAGTGAGATCCACTAAGCAATAATCTTACCATGGAAACAACAATTAAGATAACCAAACAACAATTAACAATTAACATCAAACAACAATTCAAACAAAACACAGCGACTGTTTCAAACAACAACAATTAGGTCTAATTATTTAATACAAACCGATCAAAGTAGTAGATAAAACCATAGATCCAAGTCCTAGACCCAAGACCCAAGCTAAACCCTAGACAACGGGAATACCAGCCTCTTCGCACATCCTGATCAACATCCGACGTTTTTCAACTTTTCAGTCACCTGGATGCGCACTCCACCAGCAAATCCCTCCTCAGTTCGCATCCATTTCACAGTGTGAATTTCTCTTTTGGAGCCATGAAATTCACGATGAATTTCTCTTTTGGAGCCATGAAATCCCTCAAACTCCAAAAGAGAAATTCACGCTGTGAAATGGATGCGAACTAAGGAGGGATTTGCTGGTGGAGTGTGCATCCAGGTGACTGAAAAGATGAAAAAGTGCGAGGAGACTGGTATTCCCGTTGTCTAGGGTTTAGCTTGGGTCTTCGGTCTAGGACTTGGATCTATGGTTTTATCTACTACTTTGATCGGTTTGTATTAAATAATTAGACCTAATTGTTACCTAATTGTTGTTTGAAACAGTTGCGGTGTTTTGTTTGAATTGTTGTTTGTTGTTAATTGTTGTTTGGTTATCTTAATTGTTGTTGTTTCCATCCGCTTTTGGTAAGATTTATTGCTTTAAGAAGTGGATCTCACTTGGTAGCTGCCTTGCTATATGTCCTTACCTTGAGCAAATTTCATTGGATGGTTGTGATCGTCTTGAGAGAGTATCATTTTCACCTGTAAGTCATCACCTTATTGATTGTTTTTCATCTTTTACCAGCTATAAACCTCCAATTGATCAATGCTACTGTTCTCATTCTTTGTTTATGTGTCTCGCTTGATTGTGATAAGTATCTTTGTAGATGTTTGTTACTAACTGTATGAGAAATCTTTGAAGATATATTGCACACTTCTTTTGCCTTATGCTTATGACACGCCCATTTATGTTATAAAATCATTTCATGTTGGTATCAAGTCATTAAATATGGGAATATGCCCCAAACTGAATGCGCTCTATGTTGAAGCACCATTGATGGTCTCGCTTGATCTAAAGAGCTGTGGTATTAGTGTATTATCTGAAGCATTCGGCTATTGCCCTCTCCTCGTATCTTTGGATGCATCTTTCTGTAGCCTAGTGGTTCGTGTTTGTTATTCTCCAAATGGGGGTATATATGTTATCTTGTTTAATGTTGTTATCGTGTATTTGATAGGTTGATGCACTCTGTATTTGAGTTTGTTCGTGTTTGTTCTTTTCTGAATGGGGTATAAATGTAATCTTGTGAAATGTTGTAATCGTGTTTAACAGTCGGGAGCTCAAGCAATTGCAATTGAGGTATCCACCGAAGCTCCGACAGTGTTAAAGAGGTTTGCTCTTTTCTCCCATTGTTGCTGTTGTCGAAAATTTACCTTATTTTAGTAGGCATTAATGGAGTGTTTGATGTTTGCAGTAAGTATTGATTATTCACCATCATAACTGCAGTTTATGTTTCAATGGTCTTGCGTTTCATTTCATCTATGCAAATGCATGTCGTGTTGTTAAGTGTCAAATTAGTCCGTAAATGCATCATGAGCTAGCTTACATACATTTGGTTGGTTCCATTAGGTTTCTTGTATTACTACTTCTCCTCAATATGTATATACTATAATATATACAGCCAAAGCGTGAAAATAATCGATGTCTCTCGTCTTCTCTGATAATGGGGAAAGAGGGTAGGCAGAGAAGACTGACTTTTCTCAAGTGTTTGTCACATACATGCTTACATTTATAGTATGGTTGATATTAAATGTTATAAGAACTCGTCGACTCAAGAGGGGGTGGGTAGATGAAATAGATGGTTAAATTAAACACATATAGCACTATTAGGAATCGAAATAACGGTAGATTATGTACGAACAGGAAATGAAGAGAAGGAAGCCAGAGTTTTTTCTATAGATAATTTAGTGAATATTTGTTCTGTTCTTTCAATATAGATGAAATGATTGCAAGGGTTCATTTAGAACGGATCTCAGATTCTTTTATGTTTCTGTTTCTATTATTGAGGATTGCAAACAAGTTTGCCCATGTTTCTATTATAGTTGGCCAAATATATAGTTTTATTTTGATTTAATAAATTTTAATTTGACCAATTATGATGCTCTTCAATTAAATAATTCAATAATTCTCCATTAAGATTTATATTGATTCTCATATTTCTTAATCTTAAATTACTATTCCGAAGTTTGTGTTGACATAAACTAATTCAATATGTATTACATTTACATTTTTAACCAATTAATAGATACATAATACTCCCGTTTTTAACCAATTAATAGATACATAATACTTCCTCTGTCCATCAAGAGTGTAATACCGCCATGTTTTCAAACCGATATAAATATCGGGTAGGATCCGAGAGCCCATCCTAAGTGAAAGTGACCGCCCTAAATCCGTACGGGAGTTCAGCCTGTAGTTCTACCTCGTCTTGCATACCGGATATGAAGGGATCCAGTGCTTTTTCCTGTTTAGATCGTTCCCACGTCCTTGGATGGCTCTCCCCGTGCTCTTCCTGCTGACTGATTTCCTCCGGCCTATCCGAGAGGATGGGTATTATTTTTTGCAGTATTTTTTGCTTTTCGACCTCCCGGCTTTTCTGGATTGCACTAGCAATTATGTCAGCTAATGCTTCTTTCGTCAAGGTGATTGTGCTTGGTGTAGCTTCTTCTCCAGGGGTGATGGGTGTTTTTTCTAGAATTGATTCTCCACCCGTAGCTGCCAGTTGCTCCTCCAAATTCCTGGGTACCAGCTCCCCAATTTTCTTCTGGACTGTCTCTTCCGCCATTGTTGATCCCACGTCTCAACTCTGGTGTGACTCGATGTCACCGTTCCCACAGACGGCGCCACTTGATGTAACCGAGCTTATCGGTCACCAAGAACCGGTTTAATCTTAGAAGTTTATCTAAGACAACCTGAATATGTGAAATACTTCTATCTTTAAATGTTTCTCTCTCTAAGTGTCTTTCTCTGAGTGTTTATCTCTCTAAGTGTTTCTGACTACTTGCCTCTGGAGGAAATACTTCTTCCTTATTTATAAAAGGGAGGGGCAGCCTCTCCTTTAAGGCTCATTTTCCTGATTTCAGGGATCTTCCTTGAAATACAGGGATTCGGACTGCGGCTTCCCATCCCGAGATATCTGGGATTTTGGCCGCCGTTATCAATCCCTGTATTTCCGAGATTCTGTCAGCTGGGTCAAATCTTAGCCTTTCAGGGATCTAGTCTTCATGGACTCGGGCCCATCCGAGCTCGGGGCAGGGTTGTGTAGGTCGACCTATTCCATGAGGGGACTCCCTAGGTCGGGACATTCCCTTCTAGGCAAAGAGGTCAGTAAGCCGGATATTCGTGGTTTGATGGACCCAAGATAAGGTCAGTCGGGTCGGACTCTTTTTGTCCGGGCTTCCTCTTTTACCCGAATGTCGATAGGTCTGCCAATTCTTGGACTCCTTTAGGCCGGATTTTAGGAGCTGCACATTTATCGCTCTATCACATACTTTGCGTCTTATGTAAAAAAATTTAAGAAATGTAGCTTTATTCACATTATTATTGTTATTATTATTATTATGTACGCATATCTTAATAAATTTCTTTTTTCAATTTTAATTTATTTTTGTTTTCATCTCAATCCAATAGAAAGGATCATATATATATATATATATATTATCTTTAAAATTAGGGTTAATGTGGTTAAAATACACTAACTTTGCTCCGTTTTTGGTTTTTTCCATGGGCTTTTAAATTTCTCTAAATACACCAATTTAAGATTTTTTAAGGTTTTTTCGACGAGTTAGTAATTATGGGGGAAATTTCATCTGAAACGGCAGCCGGAATCCAACGTGGACATACCAACGAACTTATCCATTTGTTTACTAATTTGAATTTACTCATATTTTTTGGTTTCTTTTGTTTTTCTATTCCAGATTCAAGCAATCCTACGATCAGTATTTCATCTTCGACAAAGGCTGCATTTATAGAGGCAAGTATGCAATGTGTTTTACATTTCATTTACAATTTCTCTTATTTATCTTATTCTGTGATATTTTGATTATGCTATTGAACAAGAGGTGATATAACTTATTATTAAAAAAATTAGTTGATATATCTATCTGTAACTGTGAAATTTATTTATATTTAGTACTTTTTTGAAAATATTTGTACAAAATTAAAAACCTACCACATTTTTATTCATCAAAATAAAAAACTCTATCCGACATTGTTTCCAATAAGAATTTACTGTTACAAAATTCATTTAAATACACAAAACTAATGTAAAATATTTCTTCCTTCAATTCTCATGCACCAATAATTTGATTTGATTATTTAATTAATTGAATACATAGTTAGTTTTTTAATCACGGACGAACAAATTGGACATTCACCACGGCCATATCCATCCTTTGTGCTATTCACATCTGAATTACTCTTTTATTTTTGTGATAGTGATGGAAATCAGATTAAGAACGACTTTTTTAAACATCCACTTTGAGGATTATTTATTTATTTTATTTTGTTAGGTGATTTATCTATAGTACAATGCATAGTATTATTTTCAAATTGTTGCGAGTAAAAACAGTAATACAAAAAATTATGTAAAGAAAAAATATATAATTAATTTACAAAGAAATATGATTTCCCGACGATTTGGACGGGCTGTATCATGTATGCTAGTTTATTTGATAGGAGTATATATTAGTTCATTCAATTAAAGAAATTATGCTCGTCTCATTCTCATTGCAAAGAGCAAAATTTTAAACTAATTAAATTTTAACAACAACAAAAACATCATCATCCAAGTCTTGGTCCCAAAATAATTTGGAGTCGGCTAACATGAATCAAACTTTGAAACCATCAATGATCGTTACATAAATAACATAAAAGAAAAAGAAAAAAAGAGGAAAGAGAAAAAAGCAAAAAAAAAAGGGAGAATGAATGTTAACAAAAAAATGAAAAATCCTAAAAAATAAATTAAAAGGTAACATGAAATAAAAAAAATAGGAATAAAAAAAAAAAGGAATCCACCATCCGTATTCTTTCCCGCCACATTTGCCTCTCCATCGTCATACTTTCTCCAATTCCAAGAAACCGCATATCATTTTCAATCATTTTTATCCAAGTTTTCTTGGGTCTTCCTCTATCTTTCACAATATTACTTGTTCCCCAACTTTCTATCCTCCTCACTGGGGCATCAACAGGTCTTCTTCTCATATGACCAAACCATCGTAATCGATTCTCCATCATCTTGTCTTCTATAGACGCAACTCTTATCTTCTCTCTGATCACCTCATTTCTGACCCGATCCTTTATGAGGCATGTCAGGAATACATAAAACCCCTGTGACACTCTTCCACTTCAACCACACTGTCTTTATTCTGTGAGCCACATCGCCATCTAGCTCTCCATCTTTTTGGATAATAGATCCAAAATACCGAAAGAAAGTGGATCCATGAACAATTTTCCCATCAAATGTGATCATCCCCGCCTCTCTATCAATGTTTTCGCTAAACCTACACTCCATATATTCAGTCTTACTTCTGCTCAGCCTAAAGCCTCGAGCTTCCAAAGTATCCTCCAAAGTTCCAATTTCTGTTGCACTCCTGTAATATCCGTAAATTTTCCATTTTTAGCAGTTTCCATTTTTGGTGTATGTCTATTTTTATCGACTCGCTTGTGACCGTTGCGACATTTTGAATCTATTTTGTTCTTGGAGTTTTTCCATTTGGACGAGTTTTGATGATGTTTTCACGTAATTTCATTTTATGACATGTTTTGCCGTATGAACGTTCGATTCTTGTAAAACTCGTTCGTTTTCGTTGTTTCTTGGTTTGTACAAGTTCGTATGGTTGAGTTGGTCATGTGGAGACTTTCGGTTTGTAAATCCGACGCTGCTTCGTGATTTTCGCACTTGGGCCATTTTTGTAATTTCCTAATAGTTTAGGAATCTTAGTTTCGTTGTCGCATTACGGACCCTCCTAGTCGGAATTGTATTTTCTTTCAAAGACTTAGCTCCATCGTCTTGTATGCTTCGCCTATGTTCCCGGATTCTCGGTCTCGCTGTGACGCTTCGTGTTATAGACCCTCGATGCAGCCTTCATCACTGGTGTGACATCGCCAGCGGCTGAATCCGCTGTAGGTAGCGCACGCTACCCTCGCTCGCGTGCGCTTACCGAGCAAGCGCTAGCGTACGCTAACCCTATTGTTAGCGACGCTAACGAATGGTGGCAGAGCCATCGGACTGCCACGGCCCCGTTAGCGCACGCTACATATGGCGCTTAGCGTGCGCTAACTTCACACTATATAAGCTCAATGATTTTGAGCAATAGCCATTCTTTTCCCTTCGTTTCTTCGACGTGCGACCTCGAGGCGATTTCCTTGATCCGATCGGCGTTCTATTCACATTCCATCACCGTAGAGTCGTGCTAACATATTATCATCAAGATAATCGTCATCCATCATCCGAAATCAAGGTATTTTCGTCTAGAACCCTAACTCGTCAAATTTGGGGTTTTCCGGTTTTGCTAATTGGAACCGAATTATTCCAGTGTGTTATGATATTCTTCACCGATTGTGATTGTTGAATGATTCCAAATCCAATTTCCTTGATTTTAATCCGCGAATTATCGATACGGGGAGATTTTGCGTAAACCCTTGCCCGTATCAATTAATCGTCTATTGTCGTATATTGTAACCGGGGTTATGGGTGTATTCCAATAGGGTATTGTTGTCCGTTGGGACCGAATCTGCATCGATTCTTCATTTAGAACCGCTGCTTTTCCACCCGGACCGTTCGTAGTCGTGTTTCACTTCCGTTTCTTCAAGAATGTCTCAAAGGCAAGTACTTTACATTTGTTTACATGTTCTAATATTTGAATTATGGCTATATGTGGTTGTTGTGGGAAGATATGTGTATGTTCACCTAGGGACGGTCTGACGGGGCCTCTAGGGATACGTATTGCCATGTGTGTGCGTATCACGAACTGTGGTTAGCCACCCAGGGATGTCCGACGGCTCATGCGGGTACGGTGGCCGTGAGTCTCGTGCCAATCGTTAACTTTGAATTATGATTTGTTGGAGATAATGTGTTTTGTGTTTGTACATCATAAATATTCCTAATATAAAACGTTTTCAAAAATGATTTTTGGCGCATTATTCATCCGATTAGAATGTAGTTCAAATGGATTGTACTTCGCACTAGCTTGTCGCTAACCCTTAAATGGGGAAATACTTTTGTATTTCGTATTGATCGTGGGGACAAGCGAGCACTAGAGCCGTATGAGGATGATGGGCGAGCATGATAATCGTCCGAAGTTGATTATTGGCATTCTATCTCGTCAATATTTTGATATCTTGTTTTGGGGATTTTGTTTTTATAAAAACTGGTTTAAGTACTCGAGTACTTCTTTCACAAAATTGTTAATGTTGTGTTCCTGTTTTGGGAAGTGGATTGATGTTGGATTTTATTGTCGAATTGTAATCTTATTTGAATTGTCGTATTATTGATGATTGTTGTCGTTGTCGAATGTCTTGTTTGGTATGTTAGCACAGTGGATTCCACACAGTGGGGTCCACGCTACCGTAATATGCCCCGAATGTCTTGGGGGTGTTACGAATATGGTATCGAGACAGTTTATGGATACCTAGCCGCTTGCTATTCGGGTCTAGTTAAGTGTCGCTTTTTTGGGACAAGATCACCGTTATGCCATCATCTCGATGCCGCGTGCTCGTAAGTTTCCCTAACTTGACTCGTTTCACCGCTCGTTCTATTTCTATCTTAGTATCTTTTGCGTTTTGCGTTTGAATTGTACTTACCCGCTTCTTCGTAATTCCCGCAGTAGAGGACGCGACGCTGGCCGCGACGCGGTAGGGGATGTGGCGCAATGGGGCGGCCATGTCCGATTACTCGAACCGATTCGGCGATGCCTTCCTTGTCGAACAATGTTCCCCTAGTTCCGTGAGGTCACAGACTACCGCTAGCTCCGGTAATGCTCATGAGAATGTTGGAGTGGCCAACATTTTACAGCAGGTAGCGAACCAGATGACGCTACTGACTCAGGCCGTTCTGGTCGGCCATGCTAATGCCAACCCGGTCCCGCCTACCGGGTCCGGCAATGATAAGCTACTTCAGGACGTGATTCGTATGCGTCCTCCGCAGTTTGATGGTGCTTCCGACCCTTCTGGTTAGGAGAATTGGTTGTTCGAGATGGAGAAAGTGTTTGAGGCTGCTAATTGCCCCGAGGAGAGGAAAGTACCCATTGCTCAGTACTTCCTCGCCAAGGAGGCAGCGACGTGGTGGCAAGCGGTGAAACCGCATGACCGGGCAGCTACGTGGGCAGAGTTTCGGGATCTGATGGAAGACGAATTCTGTCCGTGGCCAGTGAAAGAGGGGAGGATCCGAGCCTTCTTTGAGGCTAAGCCTCAAGATGTACCTATATCTCAAGCCATCAAAGACTACAATCAGCAGTTACATTATGTAAGAAACCAAGTCCGCGATGAGCTCGATAAGATCCGCCACTTTGACATGCGGATGAAACCGAGGGTGCGCCACTACATGTCCAGTCCAGGGTGCACGACTTTGAAAGAATATCGAATAAGGCGATGGCTTATGAGATGTCGTTTTCTGCGACAGAGACGGCAACCGAAGGAAAGAAACAGAAACCACGGCCGGTTTCGGGAGGCAAGTCAGAGGGTATCCGAAGACTCGGCCTGTTCGCGAGTCTTGAGTCGGCCGCCATCGATTGGTCGAGGAAACGCAGTTCAGGTCTGCTCCTGCTGGTTCCGTTCGTGGTCCTACGTGCTTCAACCGCAGCCGTCCGGGCCACATGATGAGTGAGTGTGATAGGCCTCCGATTCGGTGTCTTGCTTGTGGTCGTATGGGTCATCGTGCTAAGTTTTGTACGGATGCACTGGCCCTGGGCTTACTCGAGATATCACCACACGGGAGAGCCGAGTGTGAATCAGACACCGACAGTTCCTCAGCCGCAGCAGAGTTTTGGTAGAGGTCGAGGTCGAGGTCGTGGTCAGCCTTCTAGAGGGGGAGCTTCTAGTGCGGGGTCTGTTCCGCCCCGTGTGTACGAGATGAGACGGTCAGAGATCCCGACGCGACGGCACAGTACCGCCCACATCCTTGATCATCCTGCTTCCGTATTGTTCGATTCTCGTGCTACGCATTCTTTAATATCTATGGATTGTGTGCGCTGCCCGCATGTTGATTGCCTTGTTGCTTGTGAGCCTTTTGTTGTTAAACTTCCTAGTGGGGATAGCATCGTGGGGATCGTGAGGTTAGAGATTTTCCGGGAGTATCGCGGGAAGGTTTGGCCTTCTAACTGATCATGAGATATTAGAGATGAGGATTTGATTCTGGTGAGGATCGGCCGGACCGTCATGGGGCGATCATGAATTATGTAACGAGGACGGTTTCGATGTTAGCCTCGACTGCATCGAGCATTCCTTTGTGGGGCGAAGCGAGTAGCCAGAGATTATCGATCGTGCCTTAAAGGCGGTGAGACTTCTTCGAGGAGGTTGCAGACGTTATGGTGTTACGCTTTGAGATCGGAAGAAGGGGAGTCGAGCTCTCGCCTATTCCTAGTATGTGAGTATCCCGACGTTTTTCCGATGAGTTGTCGGGTTTGCCACTGACCGAGAGGTTGAATTTACCGTCGATTTAGAGCCGGCAAGACTTATCTCTAAGACGCCATACCGGATGGCGCCCGCCGAGATGCTTGAGTTGAAGAAACAATGGGAGTTGCTAGACATGGGATATATTCGACCGAGCGCTTCTGGGGCGCACCCTGGCCCTATTCGTAAAGAAGAAGGATGGGTCACTTCGTTTGTGTATCGACTACCGAGAGTTGAACAAAGTGACCATCAAAAACAAGTATCCGCTCCCGAGGATTGATGACTTGTTTGATCGGTTGCAAGGGGCAACCGTGTTTTCGAAGATTGATTTAAGATCGGGGTATTATCACCCGAGTGAAGGATACCGATATTCCAAGACGACCTTTCTGACGAGATACGGCCACTACGAGTTTGTAGTTATGCCTTTTGGGCTAACTAACGCACCACCGTGTTCATGCAAATTATGAACAAAGTCTTTATCGAGTACCTCGATAAGTGTGTAGTCGCTTTTATCGACGACATCCCGATTTACTCGAGGAGCGAGGAGGAGCACGCCGTCATTTGCATATTGTGTTAGATATTTTGAGAACTCAACATCTTTTGCGAAGTTCTCAAAGTGCGAGTTTTGGTTACGGAGGTTATGTTTCTGGTCATGTGATCTCGCCGAGGGTGTTCGTGTGGACCCATATAAGGTAGAGGCGGTGTTGGATTGGGCGCCGCCAAGAACGTGAAAGAGGTCCGTAGTTTTCTCGGGATTAGCCGGTATTACCGCAGATTCGTCGAGGGTTCTCTAAGCTCGCTCGACCGACTCGATTGTTACGTGTCGAGAAGTTTGTGTGGACCGATGAGAGGCGTAATAGTTTTGAGGGTTGAAGAAGCGGTTGACGACCGCTCCCGCTTTCGCTTTACCGAGTGGTAATGATGGTTTCTCCGCTTATAGTGATGCTTCGGCCAAGGGCTCGGATGCATACTTATGCGGACGGAGGACGATTGCTTATACTTCCGTCGCTTGAAACCGTATGAATTAAATTACCCTACGCACGATCTCGAGTTGGCCGCAGTCGTATTTGCGTTGAAGATCTGGCGTCATTATTTGTATGGCTCGTCGTGTCAGATTTTCACCGATCACAAGAGCCTGAAGTACATCTTCACGCAGAAGGAGCTTAACATGAGACAGAGGAGATGGTTGGAATTGATTAAGGATTACGATCTCGAGATCCTTTATCATCCGGGCAAGGCTAATGTGGTAGCAGATGCCTTGAGCCGGAAATCGGTATCGCTTCGGGCGCTTGAGTTACTCACGGCCCAGTCGGGACTTCAGAGAGAGTTTATGAGGTTGAGCATTGAGATCAGACCGCCAGGAGTTCCTGCGATGCGTACTCTTGAGATTTCTTCATCTCTCGTCGAGGACATTAAGTCGGGACAGCTTAGAGGACCCGATGTTTATTCAACTCCGAGAGAGTGTAGGAAAGGGAAAGCCCCGGATTCGTTATTCATGAGGACGGCGTGTTGAGATTCCGAGGTCGGTTGTGTGTTCCGAACGACTGAATCGAGACAGAGCATTATGCGAGAGGCTCATGCGTCACCATACTCGATCCATCCAGCTCGAGTAAAATGTATAAAGATCTCGAGGAAGAATTTCGGTGGAACGATATGAAGAAGGAGGTAGTTCGGTTTGTAGCTAAGTGTTTGACTTGTCAACAAGTCAAGATTGAGCATCACGGCCAAATGGATTATTGAAACCACTTCTGCTCCGAATGGAAGTGGGAGGACATCTCTATGGATTTTGTCACGAGTTTACCGAGGACGAAGACCGTATGAATATGGTATGGGTGATTGTAGACCGATCGATTGTCGGCACATTTTCCGGGCATCGAGGATACTTGGGGCCCGTAAAAGTTGGCTCGTATTTTTATCACTCGATAGTGAGGCTTCATGGTACGCCGAGGACCATTATTTCGCAGAGATGGCCGATTTGTATCGCATTTTTGGGCAGCAGATAAGGCATTGGGGACTCGGCTACGCTTGAGCACTTCGTTCCATCCCTGCATCGACAAGGGTCCAACGTACCATTCGGACGCTCGAGGATTTGTTGCGCGCGTGTGCGTTAGGATCGAGTAGTAATTGGGAGGAGCATTCGCCTTAATTGAGTTTGCTTATAATAATAGCCGCACGCGTCGATTAAGATGGCACCGCATTTGAGGCACTTTATGGCCGACATTGCCGATCACCGATATGTTGGGATGAGCCGTCCGATTTGGTTGGCACCGAGCCGACCTTGTGTTGGAGACGAGGGAGAAAGTTGAATTGATTAGAAAGAGGATGTTGGCCGCCGTAGTCGACAAAAATCTTATGCGGATGTTAGGCGTAGACCTTTGGAGTTTGAGGTGGGAGATCATGTTCTGTTGAGAGTGTCTCCGACGAAAGGAGTTTTCCGCTTTGGGAAGAAGGGAAACTCACCAGAGATATATGGACCTTTCGAGGTATCGAGAGAGTCGGTGAGTTAGCGTCTGCTTGGCTTTACCTCCGTCCGAGTCATGTACATAGCGTATTTCACGTTTCCCGATTGAGGAAGTACGTTCCTAATTCGCCCCACATTATTGACTTTGGGGACGTGGAGATCGAGAAGGATGTTACGTTTGAGGAGAGGGCCGCCGAATTTTGGAGCGTCGTGACAAAGCTTAAGGCACAAAACCATTCCTTTGGTTAAGGTGCAATGGTCGAGGCACGGAGTAGAAGAAGCGACGTGGGAGCTAGAGGAGGATATGCGTTCGAGATACCCCGAGCTTTTTGATTCTTAAGTTTCGGACGAAACTTTATTTTAGAGGGGAGAATGTAATATCCGTAAATTTTCCATTTTTAGCGCTTTCCATTTTTGGTGTATGTCTATTTTTATCGACTCGCTTGTGACCGTGCGACATTTTGAATCTATTTTGTTCTTGGAGTTTTTCCATTCGACGAGTTTTGATGATGTTTTCACGTAATTTCATTTTATGACATGTTTTGCCGTATGAACGTTCGATTCTTGTAAAACTCGTTCGTTTCGTTGTTTCTTGGTTTGTACAAGTTCGTATGGTTGAGTTGGTCATGTGGAGACTTTCGGTTTGTAAATCCGACGTCGTTTCGTGATTTTCTAGCACTTGGGCCATTTTGTAATTTCCTAATAGTTTAGGGAATCTTAGTTTCGTTGTCGCATTACGGACCCTCCTAGTCCAATTATATTTTCTTTCAAAGACTTAGCTCCATCGTCTTGTATGCTTCGCCTATGTTCCCGGATTCTCGGTCTCGCAGACGCTTCGTGTTATAGACTCGGCCAGCCTTCATCATGGTGTGACATCGCAGATCTTTGAATCTGCCGTGTAGGTAGCGACGCTACCCTGTTCCTCAAGGCGCTTACCGAGCAAGCGATTAGCGACGCTAACCCCTATTGTTAGCGTACGCTAACGAATGGTGGCAGAGCATCGGACTGCCACGGCCCCGTTAGCGCACGCTATATGGCGATTAGCGTGCGCTAACTTCACACTATATAAGCCCAATGCGCTTTTGAGCAGCTTAGCCATTCTTTTCCCTTCGTTTCTTCGACGTGCGACCTCGCAGGCGATTTCCATCACCCCGATCGGCGTTCTATTCACATTCCATCACCGTAGAGTCGTGCTAACATATTATCATCAGCATAATCGTCATCCATCATCCGAAATCAAGGTATTTTCGTCTAGAACCCTAACTCGTCAAATTTGGGGGGGTTTCCGGGTTTTGCTAATTGGAACCGAATTATTCCAGTGTGTTATGATATTCTTCACCGATTGTGATTGTTGAATGATTCCAAATCCAATTTCCTTGATTTTAATCCGCGAATTATCGATACGGGGAGATTTTGCGTAAACCCTTGCCCGTATCAATTAATCGTCTATTGTCGTATATTGTAACCGGGGTTATGGGTGTATTCCAATAGGGTATTGTTGTCCGTTGACCGAATCAGATCGATTCTTCATTTAGGAACCGTCGTTTTCCACCCGGACCGTTCGTAGTCGTGTTTCACTTCCGTTTCTTCAAGAATGTCTCAAAGGCAAGTACTTTACATTTGTTTACATGTTCTAATATTTGAATTATGGCTATATGTGGTTGTTGTGGAAAGATATGTGTATGTTCACCTAGGGACGGTCCGACGGGGCCTCTAGGGATACGTATTGCCGTGTGTGTGCGTATCACAAACTGTAGTTAGCCACCCAGGGATGTCCGACGGGGCTCTGCGGTGTACGGTGGCCGTGAGTCTCGTGCCAACGGTTAACTTTGAATTATGATTTGTTGGAGATAATGTGTTTTGTGTTTGTACATCATAAATATTCCGGAATATAAAACGTTTTCAAAAATGATTTTTGGCGCATTATTCATCTGATTAGAATGTAGTTCAAATGGATTGTACTTGCACTAGCAGTTGTCGCTAACCCCTTAAATGGGGGAAATACTTTTTGTATTTCAGGTATTGATCGTGGGGACAAGCGAGCACTAGAGCCGTATGAGGATGATGGGCGAGCATGATACTGTCCAGAAGTTGATTATTGGCATTCTATCTGTCGAATATTTTGATATCTTGTTTTGGGGATTTTGTTTTTATAAAAACTGGTTTAAGTACTCGAGTACTTCTTTCACAAAATTGTTAATGTTGTGTTCCTGTTTTGGGAAGTGGATTGATGTTGGATTTTATTGTCGGATTGTAATCTTATTTGAATTGTCGTATTATTGATGATTGTTGTCGTTGTCGAATGTCTTGTTTGGTATGTTAGCCTGGTGGATTCCACAGTGTGGGGTCCACGGCGCTGTAATATGCCCTGAATGTCTTGGGGGTGTTACAACTCCAACCTTCGTTTCATCAATCAACACAATATCATCTGCGAACATCATATACCACGGAACGTCATTTTCAATTTCTCTTGTCAATTCGTCCATGACTATGACAAAGAGAAAAGTACTAAGAGCAAATCCTTGATGCACCCCAATCGTAATAGGGAATTCTTCTGTCCTCACAACATTAGTACGTACACTTGTACTAGCTCCCTCATACATATCCTTTATAATGTCAATATATTTTCGCGATACACCCTTCTTTGCTAAGGCCACCAAAGTACTCCCCTTAGTACTTTATTATATGCTTTCTCTAATCAATAAAAATCATATATAGATCTTTCTTTTTATCTCGATAATGTTCCATCAACTGCCGGATAAGATAAATTGCTTCCATGGTCGATCTTCCAGGCATAAATCCAAACTGATTTTCTGTTATCTTCACACATTTCCTGATCCTTTGTTCAATCACTCGTTCCCACAACTTCATGGTATGACTCATTAGTTTAATTCCGCGATAATTAGAACAATCTTGAGCATCACCTTTGTTCTTATACAAAGAGACGAGAATACTTTCCCCCCATGCTGATGGCATCTTATTGCTTCTCCAAATCTTATAGTTACCCATTCGATCCCTCTCTCCCCCAAACACCTCCAAACTTCAATAGGTATATCATCTGGTCCTTCTGCTTTCTTTGACCCCATCTTCTTCAATGCCATTGTCACATCACCCTTTTAAATTCTCCTCTTAAACTCTCGATTAACCATACTTGAGGGGATGTTTAAATTCCCAATATCTTGCTCTTGATGGCCATTGAATAGGGTATCAAAATATGACCTCCAACTCTCTTTTATCTCTTTATCTTGAACCAAAACTTTTTGGTCAGAATCTTTCACATTTAACTTTTCCAATATCTCGCGTCTTCTTCTCTCTCATTCGAGCAAGTTTATAGATATATTTTTCCCCTTATTTTGTATCTAATCTTGCATATAATTCTTGATTGACCTTTGATCGGGCATTTCGCACTGCCTTTTAGCTTCTGTTCGAGCTTTCTTGTACTTCTCATAATTCTCATCGAGAAAGCTCGAACTAATTAAATTTTACCAAATAAAAAAAATATAATATGCAATCATTATAAATAACAACTGTGTAATAATATGCAGTGATTCTTAATATAATATAGAAAGCAATAACCAACAAAATAAAACAAACTAAATATTCAAAATATGAAAATTATAGGAATGAAGTGTTGTTTAATTTTACCAAATAAAAACGATCGTGAAAAGTATAATATGCAATGATTTACATAAATAATACAACTATACGAATATATATGCAGTGATTTATGATAATATGCAATGCAACAATATGATAAGTAGAAAGCAACGACACAATACATTTAAACACAGCATATAATACATCAACATATAATATGTGATAACATATAAATCTAAAAGCAATAACAAGAAGTGTATACCAACTGAGTGGCGTTGTGCTTCATTGTCGTCAAAACGTCAGATTGGTGTGAGTGGCTCGAATTAAACTTTTGCAGGTATAATAATAAAGATTCAAGGAATTGGAGCGTCTTATTTGGTGCTACCTTAGACACAATTTGGCAAGCTCGAAATGACTGTCTTAAATGGAAGTCACGAATTTCAGATCTATGAGGATGAAAGCTGGAGATCTTGCGAAGAGAATCTCCAATAACAAATCGCTGCTTTAGAATTTTGGTCCCTGTTTCCAGAATTTCATGGATCGGCCTTGGATAAGATGGGTTCCTCCGCCGCAAAGCTGGGTGAAAGTCAATGTTGACGCTTCGATCAACGATGCTGGTTTCAGAGTTGGTTGCGGTGGTGTGGTTAGAAATGATCATGAAGATTTTGTCTTTGGTTTTGTCAAAAAATTGGAAAGATGCTCGGTTGTGGAAGCTGAGCCTTTGGTGATATTCAATGGAGTTTCGCTTGCTATCTCGCGGGGTGAGAGAAGAATATGGGTGGAGTCAGATTCTCAAGAAGCTATCTGGTTGCTGTTGGTGGGTGGAATTGAAAGGAATCCTCTCTCCTCTATTATTGAAGATATTAAGAAGCTTGTGCATGTGGATTGCATAGTTAGGTGGACCAAAATTCCTAAGGAATTAAACAAAGTGGCTGATATTTTAGCCAAATTTAGCTTATTTATTAGTAGTAATAGTGTTGTTTTCGATTCTGCCCCTCATTAAGAAGCTTTGTGCATGTGGATTGCATGGTTAGGTGGACCAAAATTCCTAAGGAATTAAACAAAGTGGCTGATATTTTAGCCAAATTTGGCTTATCTAATAGTAGTAATAGTGTTATCGATTAGAATTTTCTTCAGGGCAGCAGCGTTGTCCACAAAATGGAACATAAATTCTAAATCACTTGGCGTACCACAAAAACCCGCAAACTCAACTTCCTTCAAGTGAGGATATAGATTCTTAATCCTTTCCCTACGTAATTCTCTCTTAGGGACTTCTACACCTACACGGGTTGACTGCATAAAAATGGACACGAGCTTAATTTTCTCAAAAATAAAAAAATAAATCATAAAATTGGAGACAACGGGCTCGTTTGCAACGCCGTATGGGATAAGACTTGATATGTTTGGTTGTGTTGTCTTATACGTACGAAGATTTAATATTTTTGTTTGATTCCATGTAGGTATTAACTTCTTCACAACACATGAATTATGGTATAAAGATGAAATTATAGTAATTTAGTCTAATACTCCCTTTGTCCCGCTCATCTTACTATTCGGCACCAGTATTAAGAACAAATGTTATAGAGAGACACTGAAAGATTTCTTAAAACATTAGTACGCAATGGATAAATAAATGGCGACAAAAAAATAATTACCTCAAGCACAAATTTTTGCAGATGAGGAGCTGATTGTATTAAATCGACAAGCCAAAGGAGAGGTTTATCCAGTTCAAGTACCACCACCACCTTTAATTGCTTCAGATTGCTCATTGCCACAGGTAAAAGAAATAGTGTCGTCATAGTCAACTGTGCAGCAAAACAAAAACAAAAGTGATCAAGAAATGCCCCAATTCAACCATCAATGTAAAACAACACAGCTTCAGGCATCATCAAGATAAATTTTCAATGTCTAACTACTCAAGGAAGCTTGAGAACCGTGCAACCTTGACTTTCATGTACTCAAATATCGACTTTGAGACAGATATATGAACAAGCTTAGGAAGGTTCCGAAAAAGAAAACGTATCTTCCCCCCACTATACTTGAAGTAAAGAAGATTTACATCACAAATCTCGAGTGAATCGAGTTTGTAGCAATTCTTTATTTCCAAGCGTTTTAGTGAAGGAAATGGACCAACAACCCTTAAACTTAACAGCTCTAATGATCCGGAAACAGACAAGTCTTCAAGGAGAGGACAATTATTTAAGAAGAAGTCGAGGGCTTTACTATCCACACCAACATAATTAAGTGATATTGTTTTTAACTGCCTAAAATGAATCGAGTTAGTGTTGTAACCAACTTCCTCATCAATATGTGGATGAGAATATAACATCTGGGAAGACATAACGATCTTTGAGCGCTGGCATTAGTGTAGTCTGGAAGTTTAACTCAAGTCTCTGAACCTTGCGTGCTAGAGCATATCTAAGCCACTCAGTAATATGTGCATCTTTTTTTCCCTAAATCGCAGTACACTTTAAAATCATCAATGGTTAATCCCTCATGTCGTGATGCCAAAGACCTTATAAATAAATCAAGAGCGAGAACTCACTTCTCTCATCTCTCTGTATTTGGCTTTTGGCCTTCGTTTTGCCATTTTGAATACAGAGGGAGACTTCATCATATAAATAAATACAACAGAACATAAAGAGAGAGAGAGAGTGTATCAATATCATTATTAGAAAGAAAGTACATTATCAGATGTCATAGAATGATAGTAAATAAGAACGGGTTAATCACCGCAAAATACACTAACTTTGATCAAATTCAAGCTTTTTCACATGAACTTTCAATTTGTCCAAAATAATATGAACTTAGAATGTAATTGTAACAAGCACTCACCCCTCCTATCACCTTGTATTTGGCCTTTGGCATCTGTTCCGCCATTTTAAATAAAGCCGGAGACTTCATCATATTATTGAAGATCATTATTAGAAAAACAGTAAATTCTCAGAGGTTATGGAACGATAGTAAATAATAAAGTGCTAATAGCTGAAAAAAGACACTAACTTTGATAAAATTCTGCTTTTTTTCAGATGGATTTTAACTTGTCCCAAAAATACATGAACTTTAAATTTAATCATAACAAGAACTCATCCTTCTTGTCTCTGTTTTGGCCTTTGACCAGTGTTATTAAAAACGCGCATATGCGAGATGCGCATCAACGCGCAGAAATAGCACATCGCTTCAGTTATGCGATGCGCTGTTCAAGAAGCGAGCGCTTTTGTGCGTTTTGTGCGCTTAAGCGAGATGCAAGAAGCGTTGAAAAAGCGCGCTTCTTGTTTTTGTTGACTGGGCCATTGACTGTCTTCACGTTTTATGAAAAGTTAGGCCGAATGTTGACTAAAGTTTTCTCGTTATCATTACAAAGTTATTATTTTATGAAAAGCTAGGCACAATATGCAATGCAGTAACAACTCCCACTAAAGTACAAAATTATTATTTTAAAATTCAATAAAGATCACAACGCACAGCAGCATGTGGTCAAAAACACATAAACAAAAGCTAGTGCTAACATGTAAATTAAAAATAAAAAAACTAAAGGAAACTAGAAAGTGGAAAATAAAGAAAGACGGAAGCACACTTTTCTTTTCATCAATAGTCAAAGTTAATATAAATCATTGTATATCTTTCTTGTTCTGCATATACACCAAATATACAATACACACACATGATATATAATAGATATAGTAGTAATATAAATACACACATCAATACATAAATATTTTAATAAATTGTTTTTTTAAAAAAAAAATAAATTGATATTTTGATTATGAAAATTACATAAATATTTGTTTGAATTTGTTTATCAGTAACATGCTTTGTGACATTTTAATTTGCCTATGATATGTTATATTTATTTATTTTACATTTTTTTTCAATTATGGGGCTTTTTTTCAAAAAGCGTGCATATCGCATTGCGCGTTGCGCTTATGCTCCAGGGAGTCCTTGCGCTTCGGTGCGCATATCGCATTTAATAACACTGCCTTTGACATCCACTTCATCATTTTAAATAAAGCCGGAGACTTTATCATATAAACGAATACAATAGAGCAAAAAGCGAGAGAGAGTGTATCAATATCATTATTAGAAAGAAAGAAAAATTAGGGAAGGGTTGGTGGTCCAGTGGTAGGACGCCTACTCCCAAGACACTCCTTTGGAGAGGTCTTGGGTTCTAACCCCACCAAAGGAGGTGAAAGAGGAAGTTTTTCTCTTTATGATCCTCTAGCTCCTGGCTAGCTCAAGAACCGCTAATCAATGTTAAATCTCGCGTCAAGCGGCAGTGGGAGTATTTCCTTGGGAACCCGGAGGTCTTGACTAATCAGCCATTCTCCAGAATCAGGCTGGAACTCGAAGCGCTGTTAATCGCTTAAGGGCTTCTCCTTGCGCAGGTTGTACGTAAATGGAATTGGGAACCCTGGAATTGCTCGAGCGACTCGCGATTTACTTCTCTCAATGGGTTAGGAGTGGGTTCATTGAGGGACTAGGATTAGTCCGGCTAAGCTGGGATCACCTAGTTATCAAAAAAAAAAAATTCTTATAGGTTATGAAATGATAGTAAGTAAGGGGTATATGGTGATAAGGTTCGGTTTTATCAGGTGCAATTTGTCCAATAAAGACATAAACTTGACATTTTAAGGGGGTGTTTGGGATTGATTATTGAAAATAGATTATGCGTTTTGAAAACGGATAATCAAATAATCAGCTGTTGCAAAACGTGGTTTTTAAATATAGTGTTTGGATTTGATTATGTCGTTTGATATCGCAATAATCAGATAATCAATTTTTATAGTGTTTGGCAAAGTGGAGGAAAAGACAAGTAAGTCACTGGTGGCAAGTGGCAACCAATAAGAATCAAGAAGATAGAATGCAAATCAGTCATTTGACAAAAAAAACAAAATCAGTCTTCACCTGCTTTTGCATAACTGCGTTTTGAAGCTTTGATAACGCAAAAAATCACTTTTCTTTCTTGCTTTGCCAAACACTAGAAAATAGATTATAGCATTTTGGAAACGCAATAAGCTGATAATTTGTTTCATAACGCAAATCCAAACACCCACTAAATAGAGCAGGAGACTTCACCATATAAACGAACAAAGCACAGCATAAAGAAAGAGAGAGTATATCAATATCATTATTAGAAAAAATCATAGATTAAAGGTTAACGGCCAGAATGGAAAATTGATAAAATTCGATTTTCAGGTTTGAGCTTTCGAGTTGTCCAGAAAATACATGAACTTCGAGTTTAATCGTTATAAGAACTCACCCCTCTTTATCTCTCTGTATTTGGCCTTTGGCATACGTTTTAAGTAAAGTGGGAGACTATATGATATAAATTGAATATGACAGAACAGAACAAAATCAATATTAGAAAGAAAGCAACGCCAGCAAGATTGTGGAACTTGAATGATAGCAATAAATAAATCGATCTGGGACTCCGAAAAGAGCAGCTCACCATAGAACCCCCGTTCTGTTCAAAACGCTCACCCCGCTCCCGTTTTCGCGATGCCTTCATTACTAAAGGTGAAACTTTTACAGCAAATCCGAATTTAAGTATTGCTACAGAGCATTGAATGAATCTAAATTGCTGACCTTTGCGTTTTGCCTCGGTTTTTTCATTGCAAAAAGAAAGAGCTCGATCCGCTGCCGAATCTGGATCTAAGCTCCCTCTACCCAGTCCTTCAATCTGCTCCGACCAATTTCCTCTACCTAATCCGTCCATCTGTGCTGCTCCGACCAATTTCGACCTGATCCGTCGATCAGCTCCGACCAAGTCTCTTCTACCTAGAGACAATATGTTATGTACCAACAAATTTAGTTCCCGAAAAAGAAAAGATCAAAAGGGCCTTTGGCCGGCGGAGAAGACAAACGACCGGTGTATGAGAAAGAAGAGTACTATCACCCAGATGCATATTTAAAGCCAAAAAACAAATCCTAAATAGAAAAGAAGGGGTGGGTATGGGACGGGATGGGACAGGCTTAGGGTCATCCCACGTTCTGTCCGTATTATAACAAGTGGGATGGGACGGGATTGGTGATTTTAAAATTTCATCCCGCGTGGGCCTTATCCCGGTTGGAACGGGAAGGAACGGGACGGGACGGGTTTAGTCCCGCATAAAAAAGTTCAAAATATATATTAGAAAAAAAGTAAGAAAATCTATAATTTTATACATTTAAATTCGGGAAAAATATCCAACAAACTAATTTAATAGCCTAAATTAAATTTTTAATATATCAATTATTAACATTGAATACAACATATCCATTTTTCTGAAAAAATATCAGTTATTAACTTTATATCGGTTGATTAAGTTTGTGTATAATTATAATATATAGATAGTAAAAAATAAAAATAGTTTATTATTAAAAATTAATTAAAAAATGGTTACAAATAATAAAAATATATGATTTTAAAAAGGGTTAAAAACTTAGCGGGACGGGACGGGCCTTACGGGCCTCAGATTTTTTGTCCCGTGTCCCGTCCCGTAGTTACTCTAATGGGACGGGACGGGACGGGCCTAGTGTTTTTAATTTTGGATCTCGTCCCATCTCGGATAATTTTGAGACGGGACCGGGACGGGATCGGGATTTTGATTTTTTTTGCCCACCCCTATAGAAAAGTGTTGAATGGAAAAAAAAAAGTGAGACAATAAAATAGGCCAAGATGTGTTTATTCTCATGACATCCCTTCCGGCCTAATTCTACATAAGTAGTAGGAAGGTCCGGAAACTAACAGATTTAGGCACACATTGGGTATTATTACTTTAACACTCTCATTTGTGTCTAGTTTACAAGCGCATGTCATGTTGTCTCGTTAAAACCTCGTCAACCAAAAACCCAGTGGGAAAAATAATCATAGCGCTACTAAGGTGACCATTCCATCGATCCCTAAAATTGTACATCTTGTTACCTCGTTAAAAATATTTCCAAGTGATAAAAACCCTGTGGAAAAAATAATCTTTGGACGGAAAAAAGTATAACGTACGGTGTGGATGTAAGACTCCCCCTCAAGTCTACATCTCCCCCCAATTTGTACATCAATCAAGTAGTCGTTGCTTCATTAAAAACTTCGCCAAGTAACAAAACCCAATGGGAGAAAATGCACCTTGGTCAAAGGAAAGACTACAACACATGTGATTAAGTTTCTTTATAAATCACCATTTCCTTGTGATCTTTTACATCAATCTCGAAAGTTGGAAAACTCTATAGCTCCCCCTAATGCTCACATTCATATATCGTTGTCTCGTTAAGAACCTTGCCAAGTAACAAAACCCAGCGGAAAAAATAAACATTGGTCTAAGGAAAAGAGTGCACCATATGTAAGTATGTTCCATTATATCTCACATATTTCCCGTTATGATTATTCCATCAATCAAGAGGATTTACAAGTTACATTATGTTCATAAATGTAAGTATGCTCATTAGTGGCAGTACTTAACCGCTAGTTCCTCACAAGTGTAAAATGATAGTTCGTAATCATGTACACTCACAGACTGATTCATGCAAAGCAATAATCATGTCGTGAAGAAGGTAGCCAAAGAGGGTTTGCTTAGTCGATTTCCAAAACATAAGAAATTCATACCAGCACATTCTTTGTGGTAGTTGCTTAAGCATCAACATTTACTTTAATATTTGCCTTTTCGAAAGCAGCTTCCTTTGCCTGCTTGTAGGTAAAGAATAGTCCTAAGTCAATGGTTTCTTTTAAGTATCAGAAGATATTCTTGATACCATTCCACTGATGTTGTGTCGATGCTGAACTAAATCTAGATAGCGATACAACATACACATGGTAATTTCAATGTCCAACGTTCACTGCATAGATCCCAAGATGATCCCATCGGACCAACACAAGGTGGAAAAACCTGTCCAATGATCCAGCGCACGCTAGCATAGATCCCAAGATGATCCTGTTGGACCAACACGAGGTGGACATACAACAACGACACATATGCACGACAACATGTATAACATCAATACATAAAACATAATTAAAGTACGTTCCTTAGAAGGATGGTAAGAAATAAATACTTCAACGATTGTCTATACGCCCGAAGGTCGCCCCTTCGATCAATCACTTTGCACAGCTCGACCTTATTCAAAAAGAAATAATAAAGAGGTCAACTTACGTCACATGGCTATATCCAGCCAAGCGTTTCGACCTGGGGAGCGCCAGTTCTTTTTGTCCGAAAAAAGGATGGATCGCTTCGACTGTGTATTGACTATCGAGAGCTGAATAAAATGACGATTAAGAACAAGTATCTGTTGCCATGGATTGATGATTTGTTTGATCAGTTGCAAGGAGCAACATTATTTTCTAAAATCGATCTGAGATCAGGATACCATCAACCGAGGATTAAGGAATCTGATGTTCCGAAATCAGCATTCAAAACTCGTTACGGACATTATGAGTTTGTAGTGATGTCGTTTGGTCTCACTAATGCACCTGCTGTATTCATGCAATTGATGAACCGAGTGTTCATCGAATATTTGGATAAATTTGTGGTCGTGTTCATTGATGATATTCTGGTGTATTCTAAGAGCCCGTAAGAGCATGCACAGCATTTACGGATTGTGTTAGACCTGTTGAGAAATGAACAATTGTACGCCAAACTTTCTAAGTGTGAATTCTGGCTAAAGGAAGTAATGTTCCCCGGCCATGTGGTATTAGCTGAAGGAGTCCGAGTAGATCCTCAGAAGATCGAAGCAGTTATGGATTGGAAGCCTCCAAAGAACGTTCTCATCCAAAAAAATTTGGAAAGAAAAATGAAAAATCGAAGTTTTTCCGGAAAAACCTAGCAATCAGACGTCAGACCCGACCGGACTTGAACCCCCGACAACCCACTACCAGAACCCTAGCAGCCGCAGTCTGCAAAACCTAGGGCCCCCACGCCGTACGTCACACCAGGCACATCACCGCACATCTAAGACGACATCTGGTGCCTCAAATAACCGTCGGAAAAAGAAACCCGCCGCCTACAACTCGCGCCCTCCCGTCGACTGCACATATGCCCGTCTCCGACCGGAACCTATACCAGCAACCCCAAATCGACCGCCCCCATTCTGGCTCGCGACTCGTCCCCAGATTCCGGCCAACTCATCTCTCAAACCCGTGAAAACAAATTGGATCCCTCCAGCCCCCTTCAGCCAAATCCGTCGGTGCACAGGTCGCGGCCAATGAGATGAACGTGCATTCTGAGTTCTTCTCTGATGCTGCTACCCAGAAACATGCCTCCATTTGAGGAGATAGACCCCATTCAATGCGCTGACATAATTGGAACTTTATAAAAGGGAACATGAGGATTTTTCTCTCTCTTTGAACTTGAAGTCAGAATAATTATATTATTTTTTTAAAAAAATATAAGTTTTAACGCTTATATTTTGTATGCCTTGCAAGATTTCACTTTAGAGAGGAAGTAAAGATTTTTACTGAGAATTCAAGCAGACAATTGGAAAGACGAGTGCAATATCACCCAAGAAAATCAAGGGTATGTCCTAGAAAAGAACGCGTCTTTCCTGTAAGGTAATTCTAAAAATCCTACTATTTGTAACATGCGTGATTTTACATGCTTTAATTTATTTTGTTGCATATTTATTCATAAATTTGTTATATTTATGCATATTTAACCAATTAAAGCATGATGCATTAATAACTTTAATTAAATCGAGTTAAATTGCTTAAAGCAGGTTGAGTTAAAAGTAATTCACGTGAACTAATATATATTGCGGCATAAGAAACCTACTTGATTGCATAATATGTGTATAGATATATTCCTAGGGTTATGTATCTATATTTATAAATATACATATATTTTGCATGCATATATAGATATCGCATGTAATTAGGCTTCATGAGTAGTAGACTTTAATAATATATTTTCTTGTACATATCAATTAGAACAATAATGAAATAATATCATTGGTAATTCTCAAATAGCATCGAAAGTAGTTTTGACCATATCTTGGTTCCGAAAAATAATAACGCTCCCATTATTGAAAATTTTATCATGAAAAGTACTCATGGTAAACTGTGAAAACTCATTTCCCATATTCTTGTATCAAGGTGGCTGATCCAACTCGTCCCAAATTTGACATCTTGGACTCAGAAGGACTTGAGTACCATAGATGGGTTTCTGACGTAGAGACCACTTTTGTCGCTAATGACTATAGTGCTACTATCTTTGAAAAAGCAGGCGAAGCACCGTCCGACAAAATCAAAGCTAGTGCACTAATGTTTCTTAGGCGACACATCTACCCAAGCATGAGATGGAATATCTACAGTTGAAATCCCAAAAGAACTGTGGGATGCCCTTAAGGGCCGATTTGGGAACATGTGTACTTTGCTCCCAGAACTGACCGTTGGAATGAAATCCGCTTGCTTGAATATAAATGGATCAATGATTTCAACAAAGATATGATCTCTTTCAAGGCAACGCCTGAATTTCTATGGAAAGGACATCACAATATATGACATGATCCATAAAACTCTTTTCTCCTTCCCTACTTCCGCCCTTATACTAGCGAAACAGTATAGGCGGGAGTATGACAATAAATGCATCACTACCTTCAGCAAACTCATCAACCTACTGCAAGAGGATGTGAGGCATAATGATGTGCTAGTGAGCAATGATGCCAGGCCCGCTAGGACAAATAAAATTCCCGAGGCCAATTATGGTAAAGTGAAGGGTGGAAAAGAACACCAATGAACAGGGGACTGGGCATGACATGCTTCATGGTCGAGGCCTGAGGGTTTTTCTAATGAATTGAGAAGACTTGGTGCTCCCATCTCTACGAGCCAAGGGAACCAAAAAGCACCTACCCGTCCTGTCACTTCTAAGGCTTGAGTTGGTAATGAACTATGTTATCATTGTGGAGATGCTGGACATGGTACAAGAACTACCATGCGAGCAAGCAAGTCGCATATCACTACAAGAAATATAAAGAGTTCAAAGAAAGGAGAACCCACTATATGGAGGAATATGATTTAGAAAATTCCTCAATTTCACAGTCACTAATCGTCGAATTGAGTCATACGAGCCACAGTCTATAGACTGAATCTTAGTATTATGTTTACTTTCTTGTTTACATTCGGTATAGTTGCCTCAAGACGATTGTGTTGGTGTTTTCTTTCCAATAATGGTGTGATGCAATGTTGTTTCACGAACAAGATATTAATATTGCTTACGTTGGATTATTAGCTTTATTTCGAAGTACTGAATATTACTTGAATGCTTATGGTTTTTAAATTTCTCTCTCTTCTAAGGAATGAATCGAGGAGAACTTGAATGTTCTTAGAATTAGGCTTCTATTCATCGAACAAGTCGCCTGCCAAACCTAGGTAACTACGATGATTGGGTCCTCCCAACTCATCAAAGGGCGAGGTAAAGCTCAATTTTTTATGCCTAAATGGCACTCAGTTACGAGTTACCAATGCTCTGTATGCACCTAGAGCCATTCGAACTTACTTAGCTTCAATAATATACGTAGCAATGGTTTCCATGTTGAAACCCATTGTGAAAATGGAATAGAGTTTCTTTTATTAATTCTAATGAATGTAGACGTAAACGCCTTTTAAAATAACTCATGAGTCAATCTAGTGGACTGTACCTCACTACTATTAGGTTTTTAAAATCCTATGTTGTCACCAATAATGTACTTTGGGATATAGACTCATATAGGCTTTGGCACGATAGACTATGTCATCCTGGTCGAAGTATAATGATCCATATACTAAAGAACTTGTACGAACATCATTACTTTTCGAACAAAAATGTGGCAACAACTCAACATAAAGAACAGTGTTGATGTTAATCGTATTATGTCATCCAAAGAACTGGATGCATATCAAATGCGCACCACTTATTTTTGCAAAGCCTACTCTTTAATCAAAGTAGGAGCGAGACCTTCCTACGCTAAAGAAACAAAAGCAAGCATTCTATTCTTACGCTGAATATAAGGAGATATTTGTAGATCCATCCACCTGATATGCGGACCATTTATGTATTTATGGTTTTGATGGATTCTCCGACATGTTGGTCACATGTCGCTCTCCTGTCCACTCAAACTGCTGCAGAACTTCCAAGATAACTTATAAGGTCTCACCTCCCTTATCACATCTAAAGGACTCGATGATGTTGGAGAGTTCACATAAAAAAGTATTTGATATTTATTGCATGATAGAGATCAATGAATAGTATCTCGTCCCATGTGCATATGCAAATGGTCTCACATAAACCACCATCGAAAGACCATGTATGGTGATTATGTCATTAGTTATGTGCACCAATTTGCTTATTTTTGCCTGGAATTATGCATTATTGCACACAACTTTACTTAAATTGTTCATTCTTAGACCTTCTGCTAACCAATTAGTTTATCCGTACCACTTGGTAACTGGATAGCCTGATTTTCGTATTTTGGACCCAGACGGACTTGAGTGCCAATTGCGCATATTTGGTTACGCATTATATGTGCCTTCTGCGCCCCACAGCGCAATGATCTTTAGAAGCGATTAACTATTCACGTTGGATAAGAATCTCCAGACGTTTATCTGCTACTTAGAACCCTTGATGGGTGATCTTTTTACCGCACGGTTTGTGGATTGTCACTTTAATGAGACAACCTTCCCATCGTTAGGGAAGGAGAGAAAACGTAATTTCTCGGGGAACAACAGGAATTGTCGTGATGTGTCCCCACATTGTCTTATTATGATCCCCGAACTTCACAATGTTACCGTGAAGCATAAAGAAAACTCGATCTTTAGGATGTACCAGATTCGATGCCTGATGCATTTACTGATATCGTTCAAGTGACAAGATCTCACATTACAACTGCAAATGTGTATGTAAGGTTAGAAGTCCCTTGTAAAGGGCACATCACCAATGAACCGGGTGATGCAACCGCACTTGGTGGAGGTGTGGTTGTGGCCGTGGCTCCCTGCATAGGAAGGTGTGGAAGCCACATGGTTCGACTAAATAGTCACCCAAGGAATAGGTAGAGTATGACATAAATTCACATGTTAACCATCAATGAACTCGTTTCATGAGATCATGCTTGATTTTATTATGTCCATGAGTCATGACGAGAGGGACGCCCCGAAGATATGATTCAGAAAACAAAGAATCTCGATGAATTATGAGAGTGTGGCCTGATCAACCACCCCACTTTGATGACATGTCATGAATCATAAAGTAGGATGATTTCGAACCTCGCTTAGTTGGACAAAATCAACATAGAGCTGATTGGACTATAAGAAAAATATTCTAGGTAGAACTAGATTCTCTAACAAAGAGACAGGTATTTGGTGTAAGTAGTGCTAACCTAACCAAGTGTAATACCTGAATGACATAACCGAGCCCTTGTCATAAAGCGTAGTGAGAATAATAGAGTCATAATGTACAAGGTTCACGAAGTAATGCTTCTCACAATGCCCTGGAGTTGATTACGAGGAAATGTACTCCCACGTATACGTTACATTATTTGATTAGCATAGTAATTTCTGAGGGACTGGAAATGCAGCTAAATGGATGTGGTTACTGCGTATCTCTATGGGGATCTAGATACGGAGATATATATGGAAGTGCACGATGACATTTCATTATCCAAATCAACTGACTCTAAACCACGGAGTGCGTTTGCATTTAGATTGAAACGCTCAGCCTTACAATTTTGAAGCAATCCCTAAGGATGTGGTATAACCATCTAAGTGATTACCTGATTGGGAAGGGATAGAAGAACGATGAACTGTGTCCCTGCGTCTTTACAACAAAAACAAGTTCCGGATTTGCTATCATCGCAATGTATGTCGATGACATGAACATAATTGGTCTTGATCAAATAAGAGAAACCACCGGATACCAGAAATCTGAGTTTGAGATGAAAGATCTTGGGAAAAATCGGTTCTGTCGAGGCATAGACATAGAACATCGAGTTTGTGGAATTCATTCCACCGGTGTGCCTGTGTCCAGAAGATTCTCAGGCACTTTAACATGGATAAGGTACATCCGACTAGCACTCCCATGATAGGTCGAATGTTTGGATGCAAAGGAAATATCCATTTCGTCTAAAGGAAAGTGATGAAGAGCTTCGGGAGCTGAAATTCCCTACTTGAGTGCAATAGCGCATTATTGTACTTGGCTCAATGTACACGACCTGCTATCACTCTACCTTTTGCCATTGAGATAACCATCAGCTCTGTGTGGACTGAAGATCCTTGCGTATTCCGACCTGTGTGGGAAGAATAGCATTGTAGACGAAGCTTCAAACTGTGTGAAGAATCGAGTCAATAAAGAGCTCAAGTCAATCTATGTGAATGGCAAAAGGCTTTGGTCCCTATATCAATCTATGTGAACGATACAAAGACAAGTTTAGTTATAGTCACGTAGTTGTGTACGTAGTGATTATAATAAACTATTTACTCCTGTGTGGAGAACCAGTGGACGTAGAGGGGTTTACATCGAACCACTTTAAATTGTGTGCTATCTATCTTCTGTCTTTATTGTTTTCATAACTGTGATTTATACAAGTATACATTGCAAAATCCTGTACGCACTAAGCAAATAGGAGAACGCCTAGTTGTTGTATTTACAGCAACTCACTTAAAACAAACTTCCGCTACACAACTCACTTTCGAAAAATGTACATCTTATAGTACTATCACTTTCCAAGCTGTTTATTGTATACCTGGTGGCCAACAAGTGGTATCAGAGAGGTTGATTCTAAAAAGAATCAGTCGTATTTTTAACTAAATCAGACCCAAAAATCACACATTTTTTTAAAACAATTTTTCCTGTTCTCTCATCTGGATACCTCAATGATAAACAAGGTTCCTATGTTTTCGATTAACTAGTTTGATGAGTGGAGAATTAGGATGGAGGCTCATCTTGCAGCCATGCACGAGGAGATGATATTTGTCATCCAAGAAGGTCCAATAAAGATAATGAAGGTTAATCCTACCGCAAGGATATAAGGAAAACCTCATACTGAAATGCTCGAGAAGGAGCACGAGCAATGGACAGCAGACGATCGCAAGTGTACGAACCTCGACAATGTTGCTAAGAATGTGTTGTTTGTCGCTCTCGACAAATGCACATTCTCGAAGGTAAAGAGCTGTAAGACTGCTAAGGAAATCTGGGAGAAACTCAAGCTGATTCGCGAGGGTACTGAGCTCTCAAAAGAAAACAAAATTTCCAAACTTACTCTACAATTTGAATCCTTTGAAATGAAATCTTACAATAGCTCCATATCGATTAAGCCAATCGTCTCCGAGTATCAGGTCATCTCCTTGCATATCTATCATAATCAGGTTTGACAGCCACTCTCTCCCTCTAAACGATACAGGAAAATCTCTAGTTTCTAAGTTTCCAACAATTCTCTCTCCACTCGGTAAACTAACAACATAAGATTCACAATTATGAAAACCAGAAATATTCAAATGATTTACACAAGATGAGGATATAAATGAATGCGTATCTCCTGTATCGAATAAAACGCTAACTGGCTGGGAAAGGATCTGAACAGTACCTGATGCGACAGTAGCATCCTGATCGTCTGTTCTCCTCATCTCGTACAGACGTGGGGGAACAGATCCGGCACTCGATATACCCTTTCGGTCCCACTGTCCTCTGCATCGTCCGCGACCAATATTCTGAGGCATCTGAACATTTTGCTGCGTCTGCTGGATACTAGCTTCCTTCTGAACTGGCTGTGATGTACGGGTTCCATTGAACTTGGTGGCATCCTTGCAAAACGTCGCACGGTGCCCTTCCTGTCCGCAATCAAAACATGTAACTGGAGTGCGCAAACAATCACGCCAAAGGTGACCTGGGCGACCACAGTTAAAGTACCTCCTAGCTATATCCGTCGTGGCTGACATTGTTCCGAAATTCTTTCCGCTCTTAGATGGGTGCGGAGGTTTCTTGAAAGGGTGAAAGGATGATTGGGCCTTGCGGGGCCCACTGCCCTTGTGCTCTGTGAAACTAACAGAGACTTTCTGTTTCTTGGATTCTGCAAATTTCTCCATTGCTGCTTCCTTGATCTCATACGCCAACGCCTTATCCTGGTATTGACGGAGAGTGGTACATTCAAAACCGGACATGTACCTCTGGATTTATGGTTTCATTCTCATATCAAAATGGATCATCATTTCTGCATCTGTTCTGACCAGATGTCGAACAAATGCTAGCTGCTGGTTAAACGTTTTAATTGTCTGGGATACAGGTTCGTCTGACGGCTGAGCAGAGAAAAACTCCCGAACTTTGGCTTCCCTCATAGGACGAGGGCAGTACTGAGCTTCCATCATCAATTTAAATTCTGTCCAGTCAGCATCATGATCTGCAGGCCGAATTTCTTCCCACCACTCGGATGCTTCCACTATCAGAAAGTACTGAGCGATAGAGGCTCTCCGGTCGTCTGGGCAATTTATTCCGGCAAAGATCTTCTCTAATTTCTTCAACCAATGGTCCCATGTGGGAGTCTCAGAAAAGCCGTCGAATTTGGGTGGTTGCATCTTCGCCACCTCCTGCAGCCATCGGTCACCTCGATTTCCCATGTCTGGGATCCCTTGCTGTCTATCTCCCTGCTGTAATCCCACTGCCACCTGCATTCGGTCCACGACCTGGGTGAATTGAGTCATCTGGTTCACCACCTGGCGAAGGATTTCGGGCACAGTAGGTTCCAGTTCATTATTAATAGATCTTTGTGGCTCGCCTGAGCTGTGGATGGCCTGATTAAAAGGCAAAGCTTCTCTTTCGGCATTCCTTCGTCTGCGTCCGCGACCGAGACCATGTCCACGTTCACCTCTCAACATACTGAAAGCATAAATACTCAATATACAGGAAACAATATCGTTCTAATGCTCAAGTATAAAGAGATACAACATGTAAAGGATGAGATAGAGTTTAAGAGCTTACAACCACCATTTGCACGAAGACGTAGGCAGTACAGTGATGTTATTCATGGTCGGTTATCTCAAAAGATGTATACGACCCCTATTTTAACCCAATGGCCAAGATATCCATAATCTTAGCTCCGATACCATATTCTGTAACACCCCCGATATATTCAGGAATATTACAGCACCGTAAATCCTTTACATAAGAATTTACAAGGCTAAATAAATGAAAAGACAATGACAGATACCAAAATATGAAATCACTGAAAATACATTACGACAGTTCTGGTTCAATACCGAAAATACAGACATCCAAAAGGAGAATATTAATACACCACTGAAATCTAAACATCACAAATTATGATGTACTCGAGTACTTATTAAAATAACCAACAACAGACAATAAACCCGGTCGGAACATCACTCTGCACCCTCGTCGTCATGCAGCTCCAGTGGTTGTTTCCCCGCTCTCCTGGATCCTGAACATAAACAAATGTTCACCCCTAAAGAGGTTAGCACAACGATGCTAGTACAAGTACAATAATCATATAGCAGTGATGTAATCAACAATCAACATAACAAGTTTCTCCAACGAGAAATAACAACAACAACTATCACATCACAACAGTCTCAACATACTGATGGTATTCCAACGATCCAGCGCAAACAGCTATAGATTCCCATGATGATCCCATCGGACCAACGATGGTGGAACTACCTGTCCAACGATCCAGCGCACACAGCTATAGATTCCCATGATGATTTTCGTCGGATCAACACATGGTGGACATTTAATCACAGCACATATACACAATACAATCGCAATATAACTTGTCATAATATAAACAATTCTAATTAGAGTACTTGCCTCGATTCGAAGACAAGAATAAAACTTCCGCGAATATCAAAATACTCGAAGGTCGTTCCCTTCGATCAATCACATTGCTAATCTCGAACCTTAACAAAATAAATAATATAGGATTCATCTCAAGTCGAACGAACATCTAACAATCTAAATTACGGTCGGAAGTTCTTAAAATGAAAACTGTCTGGCTTGCTTAACGCACGCTACGTATCCTATGTAGCGTACGTTAAGGCTATTCGTTAGCGCACGCAATTATACGCAGCCTAGCGTATGCTAACCATGCACGATCAGTACCTCACTGATCAGTCGATTTACTTGTCTGATGATATAGCGCACGCTAAATTACAAGCGTAGCGTACGCTAAACATGCCCGATAGCGTACGTTAATTCACATAGCTTAGCGTACGCTAAGCGTGCATGTCAGTTTCACTGCTGGGCAGCATACCGTTCTAATGGTGATGAAATTTACAAACTCCTCAGTGATTACGTACGATATCCGTCTACATGTCATGATCATAAATTTACAAATGATCTTACGGATTCAAACATCTTTGAATTTCAATGAATATCATCACAACTCTTATATTCAAACTCGATTATCATTCTCGTGTGAAGTTTGGTGATCTCAGGTTGATGCACTAGATTCCATTATCAATATCACATTCAGACTTCATCTTGAAGGTGAACTAACAATTCCAACTACGAGGTTTCAACGACGATATTATAAGCATAATCATTCTCACTTCTAAACATGATGTTTGTTGAATAATTCATTAATGAAACTCAATATATTGATAGCATGATTCATCTAACTCTTCAGAACACGAATCTAAGGTTGGAGAAAGAATTAACATACCTTAATATGAAGATAACACCGAGTCAAGAAGGTAGAATCCAGCTCCGGTTGTTTGTATGCCAATCCAAGGTGTTTCCCCACTTCAACGATCAATCACAAGTGACATTCAATCTCCAATGATCAAGTAGATGTGTTATAAGTGTGTTTAAGGAGGATAATAGGCTCTCTGGACTATCAAGTAATAAGGACGAGTGAAGGGAACAAGAAGAAATGGAGTGCTGTCCCTTAAATAAAGTTTCTGCACATTAGCTGATTAGCGCATGCTATCATACTTCCCTTAGCGCATGCTAAATAAGAGTTGACTCCAAAACTGTCCAGTTCCGCCCGCGGGAATCTTATCTGAACCCACGTCCGGCTGGCGCATGTGCTAGCCGTCTAGCTCAATAATTGACTGCCTAGCGCACGCAATTCTTCATTCGTAGCGTGCGCTAGTTGTAGCCCAATAACGCACGTTAAGCTATATTCTTAGCATGCGCTATCACGAGTTTGCATGAGAAATTTTGCGTGTTGTTATACTTATGTACAAGGATACAAATGTGAGATATATCATACTTCAATTATCGAGATCACAATTCTGAATAATACAGGGTTCAAATACAGATGAAATACACAATAAAAAATCCGAATATTACAGTTTGTGTCGCGGCCCGGAGTCCAGTCGACTCTGAAAATACCTATATGTCGGAAATAACTCCTACAAATCTCCCCCTTTCTTGAATATAGGAAGAGTTCGCCATCCTGGTGATCGAACAACACACTTTTACCTTCTCTATACTCAGCGCCTTGGTTAACATATCGGAACCATTATCATCGGTATGAACTTTATCAAGTTCAAACAAACCATCCTCCAATGCATCTCGGATCTAATGGTACCTCACATCGATATGCTTTGTTCTCTTGTGAAAAGTCGCATTCTTAGCCAAATGAATCGTACTTTGACTATCACAAAGAACCATGTAACGTCGTTGTCGGAAGCCTAGCTCTCGTAAAAACATTTTCAACCATAAGAGCTCTTTACTCGCTTCCACCGCCGCAATATACTCGGCCTCCATTGTAGATAAGGCAACGTACTTTTGCAATCTTGATTGCCATGACACTGCTCCCCCTGCAAATGTCATCAAATAACCGGAAGTGGATTTTCGGTTATCTTTGTCACCAGCCATATCCGAATCGGAATAACCAACAAGCATTGCTTTCCCATTTCCAAACGTAATTCCCAATTTGGAAGTACCCCGTAAATATCTAAATATCCATTTTACTGCTTCCCAATGCTTCTTTCCCGGATTTGATAGAAACCGGCTCACCACTCCCATGGCATGAGCAATGTCGGGCCTAGTACATACCATGGCATACATCAAACTCCCGACCACCGAGGCATAAGGAATTTTATCCATATCCTCAGTACCCTCCTTCGTAGTAGGGCAATCCTTGCTCGTCAATTTAAAATTGTTAGTAAGAGGCGAACTAACAAGTTTAGCTTTGTCCACGTTGAACCGTTTAAGCACCTTCTCGATATATTGCTCTTGCAACATGTATAATTTTCGGGCTGCTCTATCCCGAGTAATTCTTATCCCAAGAATTTGTTTAGCGGCCCCTAAGTCTTTCATGGCAAAAGACTTGTTCAACTCTTTCTTCAAGTTGGCAATCCTTTCGGCATTCTTGCCAACGATCAACATGTCGTCCACATAAAGCAATAAGATGATAAAATCATCATCTCCAAATTTCTTGAAAAATACGTAATGGTCGAGAGTCATCTTCCGGTAGCCTTGCTCCCCCATAACCGACTCAAACTTCTTGTACCATTGTCGTGGTGCTTGCTTCAACCCGTATAAACTCTTCCGGAGTTTACAAACATAATCCTCTTTGCCTTTGACCTCAAACCCTTCCGGTTACTTCATATAAATTTCTTTGTCAAGGTCTCCATGAAGAAATGCCGTCTTGACATCTATTTGCTCAACCTCAAGATCAAGACTAGCCGCAATACCGAGAACCAATCGAATCGATCCTATCTTCACAACTGGAGAAAAAATCTCGTCAAAATCAATGCCCTTCTTTTGACTAAATCCTTTCACTACGAGTCTAGCTTTGTATTGGGGAAACAAAGTATGTTCCTCCGACTTCACCCTATACACCCATTTGTTCCTCAAAGCTCTCTTGCCTTTCGACAACTTCACCAACTCGTACATGTTATTCTCATGCAAGGAACTCATCTCGTCTTGCATGGCATCCATCCACTCCTTCTTTTCATCCTCCATAGCCTCCGCAAAATATTCGGGCTCTCCTTCGTCGGTGAGTAAGACATACTCATCGGCCGAATAACGAATGGAGGGATGTCAGTCCCTCGTCGACCATCTATGTGGAACAAAAGATGGCATATTTGTCACGGGTAGCTTAGGATGAGCTCCATCGGTGTCATCTTGTCTCAACTTGTCGTTGTCACCGACATCATGTTGTTCATCATTTTGGACATCCTCTCCACCGGGTGTCTCAACATGTTGTGGAGGAACGGGGTCCAAATCAATAAGATCACAGTCGTGTTGTGGAGCCGACTCTCCATTCTCAACATCTTTCATCATTTGATATTCAACAAAGACAACATCTCTTGACCGAACAAGCTTCTTAGTAATCGGGTCATACAATCTATACCCGAACTCATCAAGACCATAGCCAATAAAAATACATGGCTTCGTCTTGGAATCAAGCTTCGACCTTTCATCATTCGCAATGTGTAGAAAAGCTTTACATCCGAAACCCATAAGTGGCAGTATGAGATGTCTTTACCGCTCCACACTTTATCCGGGACATCAAACTCCAAAGGAACATACGGCGTCAAATTAATCACATGAACCGTTGTGTTCAAAGCTTCTCCCCAAAATGATTTTGGCAATCCGGCATGTGAGAGCAAACATCGAGTTCTCTCGACCAAAGTCCGGTTCATCCTCTCCGCCAATCCATTGAGTTGCGGAGTCTTCGGGGGTGTCTTTTGATGTCGGATCCCTTGCTCTCGGCAATATTCATCAAAGGGCCTGGTGTATTCTCCACCATTGTCCGTCCGAATATACTTTAGATTCTTCCCGGTCTCTCTTTCCACTGAGGCATGAAATTGTTTGAAAACATCTAACACTTGATCTTTGGTCTTCAAAGTGTATGCCCACACCTTCCTCGAGTGATCGTCGATGAATGTGACAAAGTATTGGCAACCACCAAGCATCCTAGTCTTCATAGTACCACAAACATCGGAATGAACAAGATCAAGAACATTTTCCTTCCGTGAAGGAGTATGACTTTTTAAAGTAACTCTCTTTTGTTTCCCGGCTAGACAATGAGAGCACCTTTTAAGGTGTTCCTTGTGAACCCCGGACAACGCCTCCTTCTTCGACAATAGCGCCATCCTTTTTTCGCTCATGTGACCGAGCCTCTTATGTCATAGCTCGGCCATTTCATTATTGTCGATTGTGTTCACGGAATTAGTCGTGACCTTTGGAAGTGTCACGTATAGTTTCCCTATCTTCTCTCCTCGACCGACAATCAAGGAACCTCTAGTGAGTTTCCACAATCCCTTGCCAAAACCGCTATGATAACCATCATCATCGAGTAAACCAACGGACATCACATTAAGCCTCATATCCATAACATGTTTTACATTCCGTAAAACAAGTTCCATACCGGTGTCGAATCTCAAGTGCACATCTCCCACTCTAACAATCTTGGATAACCCATCGCTACCCATCTTGACTATACCATAGTCACCCGGAGTATAAGAGGAATAAAAATCTCTACATGATGTAACATGACATGTAGCTCCACTATCGACCACCCAACTTGAATCATCTCTCGCAAGATTCACCATATCATAGTCACAACAAATAAAGAATTCTTCTGTAGTAGTATTTACTTCGGCTTTATCATTACTACCGCTCTCCTTCTTTTGTGAATTCTCTCGGCCTTGGCGATTTTCCTTCTTGAATTGTCGGCAAAATTTCTTTGTTTTCCCTTTCTTACCACAATGGTAACATTCAATATTGGCATACTTCCCCCGAGAATTACTCCTTTGTGGCCCTCTATTACTCGGGCCTCTACTTTGACCTCTCCCCCGTCTTTCGGTAACTAGAACATCCGACTGCGACGAAGATCCCTGTGCCTTTCTTCGGACCTCCTCGTTCAACATGTTCCCTTTAGCTAGTTCCATTGAAATGACACCATTGGGGGCAGAGTTAGACAACGACGTTCGAAACGTATCCCAAGAATCCGGCAATGTGCCAAATAACCACAAAGCTTGCACCTCCTCTTTGAATTTAATGCCCATTCCCGCAAGTTGATTAATTATGCCTTGGAATGCATTCAAGTGATCTGACGGAGGAGCCCCATCTCGATATTTCAAATTCATCATTTGCTTAATGAGGAACAACTTATTATTCCCCGTCTTCCGAGCATACAATTGCTCGAGCTTGTGCCATAATTCTCGAGCATCCTTCTCTCCACTGATATGGTTCAAAACGTTGTCATCAACCCATTGTCGAATATATCCGCAAACTTGGCGATGCAAAATAGTCTACTCCGCGTCGGACCTGCCTTCCGGTTTATCTTTGCTAAAAACCGGTAAATAATAATCCTTCACATATAGAAGGTCTTCCATCTTCCCCTTCCATACGTGGTAGTTCGAACCATTCTAGTTAACCATTCTACTCGTGTTGGCTTCCATCTTACAATTGAGATACTAAACAATCACAAAACAACAAATCTCGTGGCTCTGATACCACTTTGTTGGGAAAAACACGACTAACGTCACAACGAGAAATGCGGAAACTCTCGTTTGACAACTTCACACTCTTCAATTGTAACTTTGTGGTTACCGACGAGCAGAGCAAATCAATTACAACTCGATAGTCAATACAAATGATATCCGAAAAACAATAAACACGAGACACAATATTTTAGCATGGAAAACCTCTCAAGACGAGAGTAAAAGCCATGGGACCGAAGCCGCTTAAATCCACTATTACCAATACACAATAAACGATTCGTCCCTAATACAAACTAGGGGTATACACCAATAATCTTCAAATACTTGGTAATAAACAAACTTCAAGTACTTGGAATACACAATAACAATAAGATCGAGAAAAGAAAATACCGTAAATAGCTTACACAAAAAGCTAACGAAATACCCTCCGAACTCAAAAACTCGATTTACTCCGGTGAAAAGATTTGCCTAATAGCTACCAAGCTCTTGTCAAAATATCACAACGATCCGACCGATAAATCTTCGGGAAACTGAAGAAATGTATTTATCTCTCTTGTTTCTCTCTATCTATCTCTTGCTGCTCTCAAAGTGTAGATGATGAAGTAGTTAAGAAATCCCGCAGGAAATCTGCATAAAAAGATCCCCAAAAACGCTGGTTGACTTCGTGTGCCGCGGCCCGGGCCAAGTGTGCCGCGGCACACACACAAAATCTGCCCAGGTAATTGCGAGGGGGGGCCGCGGCCCGGCAGGAGGGTGTTGCAGCCCAGAGTACAGGCGGCCGAGCCTTTGAAAAGAAAATTCGGGGGCCCCGGCCCAGCTGCTGTGTGCCGCGGCCCTAAGTGAAAAACTGGGCAACTCCCTTTTTAAATGTAGTGCCACGGCTCGGAGGATTTGTGCCGCGGCCCGGAGTCCATTCGACTCCGAAAATGCCTATATTTCGGAAATAACTCCTACAGGGAGAAGATTAAGAATCTATATCCTCACTTGAAGGAAGTTGAGTTTGCGGGTTTTTGTGGTACGCCAAATGATTTAGAATTTGTGTTCCATTTTGTGGACAACGCTGTTGCCCTGAAGAAAATTCTAGTCGATACAAAGAAAACTTCTGAAATGCTTCGTTTGCGTAAGTTTGGCAAAAATTATAACGACATTTGTGACGATGTGCGGGATTAGTTGAAAACATGGGATAGAACTGGAATTCCTAATTACACCAATTTGATGTTTTGACGACAATGAAGCACAACGCGACTCAGTTGGTAAGTTGCTTCCCCATGGTTGGGCGTTTGAGTCATGTGTCCATGTGTTGTAGTAGTCGTGTGTCCAAGTGTTGATGAGTTTATGTGTTTTACTATTTCATCTTCTTGTGTCCCTGCACTTATTACATTTTGGCATGTCAACTAGCATGCCGCATTTGTAATGCAAAGCGACTTCAAGGTTGTAGTGCATTCTTGTCATGTTTAGTAAGTTATGTTGATATTATTCTGTTGTGGGGTAGTTCTCATTGATACCACTTTGTAACATTCTAGTTTAAATAAAGTTGCGAAATTTAATGTTTTATTATTATTATTATTATTATTATTATTACATATTGGATGTAGAATATAAAGCAGTTTTTTTTCTTTGAAATATATACGAGAATAAAATGTAAAAGATCGAAGTAGGCCTTTCTTATAATTGCCTGACATATTGATTGAAGCAATATCAAGACCTCGCAGGCAAGTCCTTCCGATATATGAAAACTTGGGAGTAGACGTGCGAACCGGCAGTTCCGAATCGGAAGGCAACGGTTTTTAACCGGTCCGTCGGTCAACGGGCCGGAACCGAAACTGGAACCGGCGACGGACGGTTCGGTTGAGATTCAAGAAATGGAAGAACCGGAACCGGCGGGTCTAACCACGGGTTAACATGCTAATAAATTAATATACATAACTATATATAATAGGAGAGAGAGGTAGGTAAAATTTTGTCTTGTGTCGATTTTGATTAGATTTAGATCCCCAAACTTACGGATAGAGAGAGAAATGATGATTTTAGATACCCAATTTAGAGAGATAAATGATGAGAAGGGAGGAGAATTGTCGCAGGTTTTTAAAGAGATCATAATCTGTGTTTCATTTCTGAAAAAGCAGCTTGCATTGGAAAAGCGTGGGATAGAATTGGAGTTTTTTTTTTTGGTGAGTAAAAAGGGTTACACCCCAAAGCAAAAGATTACGCAAGCACACTACCCATTTTATCCTCTAAGGCCCTGTTCTTTTGCACTTATTTTTCAGTTTTTCAATTCAGTTCAGGTCCATTCAGTGCGGTTCAGTTCAGTTCAGGTCCATTCAGTTCAGTTTAGTTCATTTCAGTTCAGTTATTATTATTATTATTATTAATTTTAATTATTATTATTATTATTACTAATAATATTACTATTATCGTTGTTGTTGTTGATTATATTATTATTATTTACCATTATTATTATTATTATTATTTACCCTTAATATATATTTCAGTTCAGTTCAGTTCATTCAGTCCAAAACAACAGAGCCTAACAGACTAGAAAGAATAAAATGTGGGGCAGAACACTACACTGTATCCGATTTTGTATTTATCAGCTATCACAAATGGCAAAACGATCACAAATGATCACATAAAATCACCATCACAAGTTTTTTTATGATCACAAAAATAGTCACAAGTTTTTTGTATGATCACAAAAAACAAAACAAAACCTCATTTATATGACTTTACAATACCACTTTTTATGGCGATCACAAATATCATTTATGATCACATTAGCAATCACGAAATTCATCTTTTGTGATACCATTAGATACTTAATTTTAATTTTCGTGACTTCCATGGACAAATACAAATATCATTTTTCTTGAATGTCTTGTATGTTTTTAGAAGTCACAAATGTTGAAAAAATACAAAAAAAATAATAAAACCACATTTTTCTCTGAATGCAATTTAATTATTTTTCAGAATGAATTCATAATACAATCCAAACATATTTCTCAAAGTATTCACACAACACTCCAATTATTTTTTACAAGACATATAAAAATCACAAATGTAATGCTCAAAATTAACACGTAAAAAAAATACGAACCAACCCATTGGGAATAAAATAGGAGGCAAACACTCACTATGAGGGAAGTGCTTTCGATATCTTACTCCGCTTCTACTTAGACTTTTACACAAAAGTAAAGCACTTATACAACTTATTCACCAAATGCCACAACAGTCAAAGCAAATGCCAAATTTAATACCGCAACAATTAGATATTTATCAGCCTAGTACAGAAAAGGACCAGGAAGGCTAAGCAAAAGGAAATATTACTGTACCAAGCAGAAATATTGAAAGAATCAACATAAAAATCTATACCTCCTTGATACACCTGCAAAGCAGTGAACCAAAACAGATCCCTCTTTCCTATTATCTTTAATAAAATCCAAACAGGCATCCAAATAGTCCAGAAAATCTTCCCTCTCTATATCTCTCAAAGGTACTGCCATCCTCACAAATTTACCGCAAATTTACCGTATATCAATTCGTACAAAAAAATACCAAAAGTCCACCAATCGACCGCACTGCCATGACCTTCGCCTTTAATAATTTCCGGGGCCAAGTATTCGTGGGTCCCGACGAACGACATGGACCGTGCATTGGGTTCGACGACTAGCTCGGGCAGGCTTCCGAGTCGGGACCCCAGGTCGGTTCTTGATTTCCCTGATCTTTTCTTGTTTTTTTGAGGGAAAATTCGGGGGAGGAAGCATGACGGCTGGATGCATGCGGACATTGGCTCGATACAAGCGGGCTGCACACAGAATGCAGCTCCTTGTTCAGGATTGAATGCGGAATTTCGTATTAGGGTTGGGGAAACTGCACACCGGAGGCAAAGATCAAAATCGGAAAGCATTATGTGGCCATCATCGCGAACAAGGACATTTTCGGGTTTTAGGTCACGATATACGATTCCTAGCATGTGGAGGTACTCGAGTGCCAGCAGAACCTCGGCTGCGTAAAACCTGGTTCGATTAAAGAAAAAATAAGGGTCGTGAAAGAAATATCTGGTCTATGCAAAAACAATAATACATCTCTGCTTAGCTACTAAAGAATGAATATAATGTTTTCTTCATGCCGTTATCTAAATATGTAGCAATTGCCCCATCAAATCCAGCAATAGGGTCTACAATGCCTCTTACATATGAGATTGTAATGCATTTCGGAATGTTAAACGAAAACGTCTTCGAACAAACTAAACCCGTATAAGAAAATGAAACAAACATAAGGAACATCTAATGAGCTTTCTAACATATGATAGTGTCATAATGTTTCGGGCCTTTCGGCAAAGCTCACAACTCATTTGACAAAATAAATATACAAACAACAATTTCAAGCTAATATTTGAAGAAATTAGTTTGTTCGTTTGATCAACTTATACAATACTTATTTCATAGGCCCGAACCCAATAGAACCTTCACAATTAGAAATTCTTTAAGTTTCCAGATTGAGACACAAAAATCGAAGGAATGTTACCAACAGGCAGACTCTAAATATTTCGCATGAATAAAGTGGATGTCAGAAAGTATATGCCCTCAAGTTCAAAGAAGCTTGAGAATCAAATACTGAACTACTATTGGTTAAAAAAGAAAAAGCTTAAAATCAAAGTACATACACTGTGGGCGTATTCCAAAAGATATTTTCCCGGTTGTCGTTGCCTCAGGGTATGCAAATCTCCACCAGGACAATACTCCATAACCAAGCAAGTAAACCTATCCGTCTCGAAATGGGTGTACAAAGTCGGCAAAAACGGATGATCAAGTAGCTGCAAGATTTCTCTCTCCGTCTGAGCCCTATTCAACTTGTTCCTGCTAGCAAGTGACGCCTTATCCATCACCCTCATCGCGAAAAAACATCGGGTCGCACTAAGCTCAGATAAATACACGCAATAAGATTATCAGAACTAAACCTTCACAAAATATGCGGTCACTTAATTCAAATTGGAGTAGGGCATTTAATCAAGAATCAATATTAGCAGAGAAACATTTCAACAATATCGTAAAAATTCTACAAGCTTAAATTCAAGGCCATCAAATGATTCTCTTTATTGCCGGTGATAATCTTTCTTGTCGATTACTACCCCTACTTATGGAAACAAATAAATCATTACGCTCGTGGAGACGCAATCGGTTGTGACTCATTCTAGTCTCAGAAAGTGGTTAAAAATATTGATAGACTATATTTTCTTTATTTGCAGTCTCATGACCATTGAGAAAACTCAGATATGAACTTGAGATTTAAAAGCGAATTCGATGTCCCCTTTGCAGCAAAAGTCCCTACTTTCCCTATGCAAACGATTATCAACACTAAGCGAAATAAAGAACGAAGACAATGATAAAAAGAGAAACACACGCACGCACAGACACAAACACAAGCCTATTTCAAGACAGTCCAAAATATTCAAGAAGCTTTAAGCTCGCGTTTTTTTATCATTTTCTATTTGTAAGACAACACATAGTATATCAATTTCATCAATACATACGAGGACGAAACAAAATTAAAACGAAATCATCCGCTCATACATAAAAGTCTCGAAAACTATATTAAAAAAAAAGATTTTAAACTTACGTCAAGGTACCTAATGCTGCGGGAAGATGGAATATTCCGGTGAGCTTGCGTCGGATTATCGGCGGGGTGACGCAAGAGGATACTGCTTTTTTCTCTTTTCCACACACGGTCCTTTCCCCTCCCCTCTCTGCAAGCGAGCTTGCGTCGGATTATCGGTGGGGTGACGGTTGAGCCGTGGAGAGACTGAGGGAGGCGCGGCGCGGGAGAGACTGAGGTGGGAGCTGTGGTCGGGTCCCGTCGAGCTGAGGGAGAAGAAATGAGGGAGTCTTCTCGGACGATTCATTTAGGGTTACACATAAATAATAAAGATTAAAATTATTATTTAATAAATAATAATTAATATAATAATATTGTTTAACTTGAAATGTTTGTGACTGCTCACGACAGTCACAATTCTTGTGACAGCCATTAAGAGTCACAAACATTTGAATTTATCAATATTTGGTCTTTGTATCATATTGGCGGTCGTAAAGTTGTATTTATCGTTAGTGATCATGAAATCAAGCAGTTTGATGTCATAAAATTCTGTTTTTGGTGTAGTGGAATCGAAAACAACATATTACTACTAATAGATAAGCTAAATTTGGCTAAAATATCAGCCACTTTGTTTAATTTCCTAGGAATTTTGGTCCACCTAACCATGCAATACACATGCACAAACTTCTTAATGTCTTCAATAATATAGGAGAGAGGATTCCTTTCAATTCCATCCACCAACAGCAATCGGATAGCTTCTTGAGAATCTGACTCCACCCATATTCTTCTCTCACCCCGCGAGATAGCAAGCGAAACTCCATTGAATATCGCCAAAAGCTCAACTTCCACAACCGAGCATCTCTCCAATTTTTTGACAAAACCAAAGACAAAATCTCCATGATCATTTCTAACCACACCACCGCAACCAACTCTGAAACCAGCATCGTTGATCGAAGCGTCAACATTGACTTTCACCCAGCTTTGCGGCGGAGGAACCCAGCTCATCGGAGGCCGATCCATGAAATTCTGAAAACATGGACCAAATTCTGAAGCATCGATTGGAGATTGTATTTGCAAGATCTCCAGCTTTCGTCCACATAGATATAAAATTCGTGATTCTTCCATTGAAGACAATCATTTCGAGCTTGTCAAATTGTGTCTAAGACGGCACCAAATAAGACGTTCCAATTCCTTGAATCTTTATTATTATACCTGCAGAAGTTTAATTCCAGCCACTCACACCAATCTTATGTTTTGACGACAATGAAGCACAACACCACTCAGTTGGTATACACTTCTTGTTATTGCTTTTGGATTTATATGTTATCACATATTATATGTTAATGTATTATATGCTGTGTTTAAATGTATTGTGTTGTTGCTTTCTACTTATTATATTGTTGCATTGCATATTATTACAAATCACTGCATATATATTCGTACAGTTGTATTATTTATGTAAATCATTGCGTACTATACTTCTCACGATTATTTTTATTTGGTAAAATTAAATAACACTTTATTCTTATAATTTTCGTATTTTGTATATTTAGTTTGTTGGTCATTGCTTTCTATATTATATTACGAATCACTGCATATTATTACACGGTCGTCGGGAAATCATACTTTTTTGTAAAACAATTATATATTTTTTTCTTTTACTTAATTTTTTGTATTACTATTTTTACTCGCAACAATTTGAAAATAATACTATACATTGTACTATAGGTAAAATCACCTAACAAAATAAAAGAAATAAATAATCCGTAAAGCGGATGTTTAAAAAACTCGTCCTTAATCTGATTTCCATCACTATCACAAAAATAAAAGAATAATTCAAATGAGAATAGCACAAAGGATGGATATGGCCGTAGTGAATGTCCAATTCGTTCGCGAAACTAACTATTTATTCAATTAATTAAATAATCAAATTAAATTATTGGTGCATGAGAATTGAAGGAAGAAATATTTAACATTAGTTTTGTGTATTTATATGAATTTTGTGAGAGTAAATTCTTATTGGAAACAATGTCGGATAGAGCTTTTTTTTTTTTTTTGATGAATAAAAATGTGATAGATTTTTAATTTTGTACAAATATTTTTCAAAAAAGTACTAAACATAAATAAATTTCACAGTTACAGATAGATATATAAACTAATTTTTTTAATATCACAGAATAAGATAAATAAGAGAAATTATAAATTAAATGTAAAACACATCGCATACTTGCCTCTATAAATGCAGCCTTTGTCGAAGATCAAATACTGATCGTAGGATTGCTTGAATCTGGAATAGAAAAACAAAAGAAACCAAAAAATATGAGTAAATTCAAATTAGTAAACAAATGGATAAGTTCGTTGGATTCCAGCTGCCATGTCAGATGAAATTTCCCCCATAATTACCAACTCGTGGAAAAAACCTTAAAAAAATCTTAAATTGGTGTACATTTAGAGACAAATTTGAAAGGCCATGGAAAAAACCAAAAACGGAGCAAAGTTAGTGTATTTTAACCACATTAACCCTAATTTTAAAGATAAGTGGGAATTATATATATGATCTTTTCTATTGGATTGAGATGAAAAAGAAAATAAATTAAAATTGAAAAAAGAAATATATATGCGTACATAATAATAATAATAATAATAATGTGAACAAAGCTACATTTCTGAAAATTTTTTACATAAGACCCAACGTATGTATTTGCTTGAGTGGTATAGTATGATAATATGCTATTGGTGATAAATATGAGATTGATTTAAAATTGCCACGCAGGACTTTTTGAATCCAAGAATCGTCCCGTCGTACATCTTCGGAAAAAACCTAAAACTTAAAAGTAATATAATTATGAAATATAATAAATGATATATTGATTTTGATTTAGAAAAATTGAGAATGTTGTATTAAAGAATGGATGACTAAGAGGAGCGTCACGTATGACTTTCTCAAAGTAAGAATCTTCCCGCCGTAAATATTTGGAAAAGAAACCTATAATGAAGGATTAAGAGGGATGCCATGTAGGACTTTTTTAAAAAAACAATCGTCACGTAAATTTTTGGAAAAAATCTAAAACATAAAAGTGATCTAATTATGAAATATAATAAATGATAAATATTGATTAAATTAGTCAATTAAAATAAATAAAATTTATTTAATCAATTAATTAATTGAAAATTGAGAATATTGTATTATTTTAGCTTGGTAGAAAAATAAAACTCTTTTACTTAGGATCCTCTCAAATAGAAATAAACAACGAAGTAACTAGAAAGATTGTTAGAATCACCTTCTTATAGAAGGATCATCTAGAAAGTTATTTCATTTTGTTTGTATTCAGACAAATATGCTGACAACTGGAAACATATTTTTTATTAAAAAATTATTTTTTTACTCAACTTTTTTTTTGTAATTATTGTTTTACTTACAACAATTTGAAAACAATATCATATGTTTATATATAAAATCACTAACCAAATAAAAGAAATAAGTAATCTGTAAAATTGATGTTTTTATAGTAGGGCGTAGTGCAGACATCTTACTCCTCCCTGCACTTTCTGCTTGCGATATCTTTGGGTATGTTTGGTTTGGTTTGGTTTGGTTTGTAAAATTCATGTTTAAAAAATCATTAAAACGTTATCATATACCTTAGAACTCACTACATAAAAACAATGTTTTTACCGTCGGTAATTTTGTTGTCGGCAATGCCGTCGGTAAATTCTTAAATATAAAAAGAAATTAAAAAACTATTTACCAATGACAACCTTGCCGTCTGTAATGTCGTCGGTAAATCTATAGGTAAATTCTGTAATATAACAAAAAATTATTTACCGACGGCAACCCTGCCGTCGGTAATTTTACCATTGGTAAATTTGATGGTAATTTTGTCGTCGATAATTTAGGCATTTACCAACGGTTGTTTGTTTACTGTGATGATGTATAGCTTATAGTTAAATTTTGGTTGTTGGACATTAATATCGGTAGTTAGAAATGGAGGGGATGAGGAAAATGAAAAAGAAAAAAGAAAAGAAAATGAGTTTAAGTGAAATAAAATGCAAAAAGAAAAGAAAGTCGACATTGACAATTTTGGGAGGACATTTTAGTCTTTTTAAGCAAAATTGTATCAATAACTTATACTCTTATGAATGGGGATAAAAGCCTTGTCAATTTTATGATTTGGTATTAAGAAAATAATTCTTTTATATATATATATATATATATATATGTGTGTGTGTGTGTGTGTGTTGTTAAACTTATGCTTTATTTATACGTATAGACATGTGTGTGTGTGTATATATATAGTGGGAATCAATTTTTTAATATCAAATCATAAAATTGATAAGTTTTATATCCTCATTCATAAAACTATAAGTTTTTAGTACCATTTTGATTAAAAAGACTAAAATATCCTCTCTTTTGTTGTAATGTTGACTTCTCACTTTTTTTTATTTTATTTAATTTAAACTACTTTTCTTCTTTTTTTTTCTTTTTTACTTTCCTCATCTGCTCCGATCGATATTAATGTCCAACAACCAAAATTTAACTACAAACATATACATCAAAACAACACAATCATTTTTGATAAAGGGTCTCTCAAAAATCTTATAAAAATCACAAGATTATTCGAAAAGAAAAATTGACGTTCAAATATGACTTCATTTGTCGTGCTTCTGGGTTCATAAAGAAGGTATGCATCAGTATTTGACCGCTGGGAAAAAAAATTCCCGACCAGTTCTTACGGACACGATCGCTGCACACGATGGGAAGCCCCCATGTGCAACGATTGTGTGCAACGGTCGTGTCCAATGACCTTGACATGATGCGCACAACTAACGTGTTCACGATCGTTTAACACGATCGTCTACAATCGTGTGCAGCGATCGTGTTCATGGCCAGAAACTTGCACACGATCACTGCACACGGTAGTATACGACCGTGTGCATCGGTCGTGTCTAAGGCAGACCGTTTTATAATATTGTTCGCTCAGTTTTCTGAATAGTTATTCGTCTTTTTGTAATCAGATGTCGTGGCAGCGTATTTTGATACATCACGGTGGTCATTGGAAGCGATCGACATATGTAGACGGGGACTCCTTTTTTGTCTATATCGACACGAGCAAAGTTAGTCGTGCAAACCTCGTGGGGTTATCAGAGAAGGTTTGGGTGGTCCAAATGAGTCCGATTACAAATTATGGTACTTGACACACATGGCCAAGGGAAACAAAGTAAAAGTCCTATTACGGGGCGATACCGAGATACTTCGATTACTAGTAGAATACAAGGAAGATCCTGAGGTCTATATTGAGAACAGCAGCTCCTCCACTCCCGAGCTTAGTATGGGATGTAGCAGCTCGAGCGTAGAGCCCGGCAACATAAATTATGACATGCCTTCCAAAGATTATCAATACGAGGAAGATGAGGAAGATGAGAAAGATGAGGAGGTGCATACATCCGAAGATAAAGATTGTTGTAAAGACTTGCTTGAGTCACTATCTGCGGAATTTATTGCTTGGGTTCGCCAACCGGCCCAAATGAATAGGATTATGAGTCGTCGGAACTTCTCATCCGACCATCAATCTGCGAGCGAGCATGAGCATCTACAATCAATGCGTAACTGGATCATTCCATTTTTGGACCCCGGTAGTGCCGGGACTTTGGGTTGGGTCGAGCAGCCTCCACCGGTTACCGGTTAGCTAGAGGTGGGGTCCACCTTTCGTTCCAAGACAGAGTTGAGGATAACTGTAGGAATGTATCATTTGGAAAACATGCTATAGTGTATCACTGATCGTTCCGCCGATAAACGTATAGTGTTTGTCTGTAAGAGTGGGCGAAAAAATTATCAGTTTAGGTTGTGTGCTATTGAGGGTGCAACTATTTGGAGAATTACTAAGTTGACATTGGAGCACAGCTGTCACCCTGATTTGAACCGTGCTGTCGCACGATCGGTCACTTCTGAGGTTGCCGCCCATTATTTTGTTAAAAGATTGAAAGGTGAGGGGGTCACTTTGAGGCCAAAGGAGATGATTGCAGAGATGTGTAGGGAGTACGGCATTGACATGCTATACAATTTTGCTCTCCGGACGAGGAATATAGCGATAGAGAATACATATGATGGCTTTGATGAGTCGTATCAGAGGCTCCCATCTTATCTGTATTTGTTAAAACAGCGTAATCCAGGGACAAATTATGATTTGCAGACGACTCGTGAGGGAGTGTTTTGCCACATGTTCGTTGCACTCGGACAGAGTATTAGGGCATTTGATACGTGCCTTCGACCAGTAATTATAGTTGATGGGACCCACCTGAAGGGAAGGAATAAAGGAACTCTATTTGCGGCCGTCATATTTGACGGGAACGAGCAAGTATTTCCTCTTGCAGTTGGTCTCGGTCCGATAGAGAATGATGAGTCGTGGACTTATTTTTTGTATAACCTGCGCAGATGCTACAATCCGATGGAAGATTTACTGATTGTGAGTGACCAACATAAGAGCATTCAGAATGCTGTTCGAGCCATCTATCCGAATGCATTCCACGGGTTGTGATATCACCATCTTGCAAAAAATCTGACCTCCTACGGTGCGCATGCTATAGGACTCTTTAGAACTGCTGCCTACACGCATCGTGAAGAAGTTTTTGAAAACTACTTTTCGAAACTACATATCAAAAGCTCTAATGGGGCTCACAGACGCCTTTCTGAAATTGGTCCAGAGAGGTGGGCTAGGTCGAAGTGTCCGGTACGACGCTATAACTTCTTGACATCCAATGCGTTTGAATGCTTTAATAATCGTATGTTGTAGGCGAGGCGTTTACCTGTTTGCTCGTTACTTGAGATATTTTGCCTAATTTTAGAGAATTGGTTTGATGAGAAGTGGGGAGAAGCTACATCAAGAGACCATGAGTTGACAATGCACACTTTTGAAAAGCTTTCTAACTCTGTGCAAGCCAGTCTGACTCTTACCGTTCGAGCTACCACCCCACTTGTTTATAAAGTCGAAGAAAACAAAGTTTCTTATGAGGTCGACCTTCGAACCTGGACATGTTGTTGTCGTGAGTTTGATTTGGATCAGATTCCATGTCGTCATGCCATTGCCGCTATAAGGTAATTGTCTTTGCTGTCGTGTGCACATGGTCATGGCCATTCAATGTTTTTGTCTATGCTGTCGTGTGCACACGGTCATGGCCGTGGGCATGCGAGTGCTGTCGGACGCTCACGGTCGTGCCAACGGTCATGGCAGAATGCACACGGTCGTAACCCACGATCGGCGCGATCGTAACCCACGATCGGCGCGATCGTAACCCACGATCGGCGCGATCGTAACCCACGATGGGCGCGATCGTAACCCACGATCGGCGCGATCGTAACCCATGATCGGCACGATCGTAACCCACGATGGGCACGATCGTGTTCAGCCATCTTGTGCAACACAGGGCTGGTCTGGATTTATCCTATCAATATCAAAAATGCATTATCCTATACAACATCCTTGACATAATTGCTTATTGTAACAGGTGCGCCGGCAATGGTTTGTCCGGGTATGATTTTGTTAGTCGTTATTTCAAGCAACAAGGCCTTAGAGAGACTTATAAGGAGCATATTAGTCCAATCCCACATCCTGATGAGTGGAATGTCTCACCGGAGATCTCATCCATCGTTTGCGTACCGCCAGAGGGGGTACGACAAGCCGGCCGACCAAGGATGAGTTGCGCACGGTCCGCTGTTGAAAATTTGCCCGCAGGTGGACGGCCTCAGGTTTGCGGTAAATGTAAAGGAACCGGCCACAATAGAAAATCTTGCAAAGCATTCATTCCCATAGGTGGTGTGGATTTGAATATCCCTAAAGAAACTCAAGGAATGGATGAAAAAACGAGGCAAAAGCGCCGGCAGAAGAAGAGGTGTAACATTTATCGTAATGATGAACATGACAAAAGCGGATGTCCATACCATGAAACTTAAATTGCTTATGTATTTTTATATTTTGTGACTTACTAGCAACAATCATGTGCTGATATTTTGATCCTCGATAGACCATGTATTGATTCAGTATTCTGATTATTAGTTGAAATGCATGATTTTGTGTCTATTTTCTTTATCTTTGAATTGAAATTTAAGTGTTCAGTGATGTAAAGCAAATAAAGGTGATTATGGAGGCAAACATTAACCATAACAAAGTAGCTCACTTTAAAGATCAATAGTTTACAACAAAAGCATATCCAAAGCATATAACTTTACAAAACAAAAGTTCATCACCATCATACCAAAATATCTAATAATAACTTAAAAACGACAATCACTTGGATCCTTTTTCCCCCATCTGCTGCTGTATCTTTAGTCTTGTATCACCATCTTCATGAACTTCTTCTTCTAAAATAACTTCTTTACTTGTGTTATCAGAAATCTCTAAATCATCATCATCATCACCATCTAGTATGACTGGAGTGCTCGCGGTGTTTTTAAATAGGCCCTGTTTCATGAAACACATTAATTCGCAGTACACACTACACATACAACAAAATCAAAAAACTTACTCTGAGCATTGAGTATCTTCCTCTCGGCCTAGTTCTGTATGGTGGGTTGGGAGTAGGTATCCTCCTCCTTCTTTTTGGTGGAGGTGCTTCGATTCCTCCTAAATCGCTTTCTCTTAATCGACCGCTCATTTCGCGTATTTGATTTTAATGGATTTTAACTGATTTTAATTGATTAGGGTTTATAGTGAAAATGGGGGACTATGGTTCATGTATTTGACTCTCAGTACAGTCCGATGGGCTTATATTTGAAAAGGGGGGGCACGATGGGATTTTATAATAAAATAATTTGAAGTTGCCCTTTGCAGTACACACGATGGGAACGATCGTGTGCTCCAATCGTGTGACACATTGGCAACCAGGTGTCACGGTGTCTATGGTGTCAAATTGGCACTGTATCCACATGTGCACACGATGGTGCACACGGTCGTGGCCACGATGGGACACACGGTCGTGTGCACAAGAACATCAACAATTTTCACCAAAATCTCAAATTACTCGTCAATTTAGGTGTTGTTACTTATATATTAACAAGTATTTTTTAACGATACACTTATTTAAAAAGTTATTGATTTAAGTAACATAATATATTGCATATCATGTGTAGTCTATATGTTCTCAGTGTATTAGTTCGTATGGATAAGTTCATCATCTGGATGAAATATCTCATATACTAATGAATTACAACGAAATGACAAATACGAGTTTGTATAAGAAGCTATATAGTAATTAATGGTTGAGCAAGCAATTTTTGAATCACAAAACATCCTTCTAGATAACACAATCAATCAAATTGGCGAAAATACCAAAAGTTTATATGCACACGATGGGACACACGGTCGTGTGCACAAGAACATCAACAATTTTCACCAATTTCTCAAATTACTCGTCAATTTAGGTGTTGTTACTTATATATTAACAAGTATTTGTTAACGATACACTTATTTAAGAAGTTATTGATTGAATTAACATAATATATTGCATATCATGTGTAGTCTATATGTTCTCAGTGTATTAGTTCGTACGGATAAGTTCATCATTTGGATGAAATATCTCACATACTAATGAATTACAACGAAATGACAAATACGAGTTTGTATAAGAAGCTATATAGTAATTAATGGTTGAACAAGCAATTTTTGAATCACAAAACATCCTTCTAGATAACACAATAAATCAAATTGGCGAAAATACCAAAAGTTTATATGCACACGATGGGACACACGGTCGTGCCCATGATGGGACACACGGTCGTGTGCACAAGAACATCAACAATTTTTACCAATTTCTCAAATTATTCGTCAATTTAGGTGTTGTTACTTATATATTAACAAGTATTTGTTAACGATACACTTATTTAAGAAGTTATTGATTGAATTAACATAATATATTGCATATCATGTGTAGACTATATGTTCTCAGTGTATTAGTTCGTACGGATAAGTTCATCATCTGGATGAAATATCTCACATACTAATGAATTACAACAAAATGACAAATACGAGTTTGTATAAGAAGCTATATAGTACTTAATGGTTGAACAAGCAATTTTTGAATCACAAAACATCCTTCTAGATAACACAATAAATCAAACTGGCGAAAATAACAAAAGTTTATATGCACACGATGGGACACACGGTCGTTCCCACAATGGGAAACACGGTCGTGTACACGGTCGTGCCCATGATGGGACACACGGTCGTGTACACGGCCGTACCCACGATGGGACCCACGGTCGTGTGCACATGATGGTGCACACGGCCGTGCCCACAATGGGACACACGGTCATGTGAGCCATCGTGAGCACACGAAAGCAGCAACCCATGACCATGGGCAGGTTGCACACGATCGTGACCTACGATGGCCACGATCATGTGGATCCATCGTTTGTAACACAGAGCCAAAAAATAAAGATTTAACAACACAACATGACCATGGGCAGGTTGCACACGATCGTGACCCACGATTGCCACGATCGTGTGCATCCATCGTGTGTAACATAGAGTCAAAACATAAAGATTTAACAACACAACATATTAATATTGCCAAAACTGTCTAACGACAACATAAATATTTAACAACACGACACATTAATCTTGCCACAACACAACACACCATAAACCATTTTACATGTCTAAAGACAACATAAAGATTTTAGCAGCTAAACCATATCGATATTTCTTAATATATTTCTCATTAAGTTCCTTGATTTGGTGCCTTGCTCCTGGGTTTGCAGAGACGAGTCGATCCAAGTACATGCACGCGAAGGGGCCACAACTGTGATTGTCGTTTTGTATGAACTGTAGCTCTCGTGGCATAATTTTGAAACTCATCTCCGTGTCATACTTCTTCTTCGATTGGTTGTTCAGCCAATACCCGGATTGAGCTAGCACACGAGGCATCAGACGCATAATCAGTCGCAGCTGGTTGAATCGGTATCGACCATCTTCGTGGTGGTGTGACAAGGAATCGTACAACTCCACGGTCCATGTTATGATGTCAATCTTGATAGTCACCTAGTGGCTCTGATCGAGGCAACAAATGGCAATGATCTGTTGAAACAAAATATGTAATCATATAAGATCATCACATCAAACATAGCGAATCATTTATCAATATAAATTTCAAACTTACCATTGCAAATTGACCATGGAACCGCATGTGGTGTATCAAGACCTGTCATGTAGTCCTCGATGCATTTAGGAATTTTCCAATCCCTGTAAACCGGTTTTCCTGTCACCTTAATACCAAGTGGATCATCCGGATGGAGTCTTGCAAACTCGTTGGCCATAACTAACTACAAAAAGCCAAACAACAAAATAAAAAAAAATCCACATCACACCAATGATATACAAGCAAGTAGGTTATAGAACTTACGTAAAATTGGGAGCCGACAAGTACAGTGCCAACTCTACCGACATCAACACTATGGACTCCCCTCTGAAGCCTCGCTCGAGTCGTAAGCACATAACAATCTATCACCTCGGTATAAAAGTCTTCACGGATAGACTCTATCCGGTCAAATAACGCCTGGGTGAGAGCATGCCCAGTCTCCAAACACCGGACAATAGCATCACGTGGCTGCTCCCTTCTAAAGTGTAGGTACAACGTCTTCAGAGCCTCGCTATCTCTTGGAGCCGCCACCACAAAAGGCTCCCGAAGAGCAGCAGATGGTCGACTCACTCGCGGTGGAAGACTACGCTCACCCAAATGCTGCGTTCCGGCACTCTCACCATCTTCATCACCCTCAGCATCCCTCTCACAACTATAACGATCAGAGAGCTGTACAGCCGGCTGCTCGATCTCAAAAATTGACTGCTCGATCTGAAATGGAGGCTTCTACTGAGGACCACCACCTTCACATCGAAACATCGCACTATAATAATGCTCGTCCTGAAACCAGTCGAACATCGTCCCATACTGCTGAAACGGCACCTCAAATGGCTCATACTGATGCTCGTAATCAAGGGGCTGCTGAGTCCGCTCAAAAGAATGATGAATCTGTTAATGTTGACTGTGCTGGATCTCAGAATGGTGACTGTGCTGGACCTTAGAATGATGGGTAGGCGGATGCTGAGAATGGTGACTAGGCTGACGCTGAGAATGATGACTAGGCTGACGCTGAGAATGGTGATTGTGGGTTGCACCAGAGACTGAGTGGCGTGGAGGGTCAGGAATCCTCCGCTGGGCGCTGCTAACAGATGCAGAATGATGAGGCCTATCGGGAAACCTTTCATGGCTCCCAGTTGAGTAGTGCACCGGGCTCCTAGAACATTTATGCATAGGTCCGAATAAATCCACAATCCCAGAAAGCACCCGGTGAGAAACTCGAGCAATAAATCCTGACTCAGAATCGTCGTACAAGATCGCCTTCAAACGGCGATCGAAGTACTCATCCCTGCTCGTGTCCTGGGTGTGGTCCGGACAAGGAAGTCCGTGGACACAACACACCCTCTCTGGCTGCCTCGCCCGGTCCGATGTCTCTGCACCATCTACTGGTGGGGTACTCTGCCAGCGTCGCTTCGACACTTTATGTGCCGACTCATATGTAATCAATTTCCCAGCAACCTTCTTCAACCTATACATAACTTTCTTTCTCGGGATCGGCGCAGGCTCATCCTCTTTGTTCTTCACAGCTATTCTTACAGGCTTAATGAACTTAACGTCATATGGCGATCCATTCTCAAAGCTCAGGTAGTAGTACTCAGCCTCATCCTCCCCCAGATGCAGTAAAGAGGGAAGTATTATGTGCTGCAAAATTAGTCATTAAAGCATACCATTAGATGGGCAATCACATAACGTTGAAGTCAGGAGAAAATACGTTTAAAAATTTATGTACCTTATCGTCGAAGAAATGAGTGAAATCACAGAACATCTTCCTCGTAGTCCACATCAAACACCGGAGGACTTGGACAGATTTATCTCGAATACCACACGATGCTCCCAATGAAGGAATCATCTCATACGACCATATCTGTAAAGCTCAAACAGGACCATAGAAGTGATAGTCCTTGTGATAGTCCTTGTGCTCTTGTCCCTCCTTCATGGCAATGTTGCCTATGTAGTAAGATAAAACCCCAAAGGCATAAGAACCCCAAGGAAACATATCCCACTGCTCGAAATCCTCAACTAATGCCCATGCCCATGTCTCGACCATCATGTCGTCACGGCATAGGATAAAGTAGTAGTATATAAGCAAATTGGCAACCTTCACATAATCTCTTATGTCTCTACTAAAATCTCGAGCATTGAACCTCTTCCGCAGAACACTAACCTTAATATTTTTGCCATGGAGTATTCTGTGGAAAATACCGTCAGACTGAAGGAGATGATCGTCCTATGGATGAAAGGTAGAGTTTCCAAAATGCAGTCCAGTGATCATGGCAAAATCACGGGCCATAAAACGAATGGTCCTCCCACAAATCTGGAACCACGACTCATCCGGGGGGATTTGATCACCCTCCAATTGACGGGCAATCAAGTGATGTAGGGCAGTATTTGAACTCCCATTTCTCCTAACTTTAATCAAGCGCCCCAGGACCCCCTCGGTCAAACTCTCGATAGCTCGATCAGCAACTGCGGAATTGCGGTCCATACTTCTTAGTGTCTCAATGATCTCTTTAAATACCGCCTCCCATATGTAAAGATTCACTTGACGTGTAACAAAGCGCAATGTAGGTCTCTTCCATACGACCGTCGTGTGTGAATGAAAATACACTAACCGGCGGCTCGTTGACGAATTTCTCTTCAGATGGAGTATCACTAGCGTGTGAGGAATTTCTGGCGTCTTCAGATTCTCTGTGGTAGTCGAAGTTCGATATTTTCTGGCCGGCGAAAGGGTTTTACGACGGGAGAGTTTTTTGCAGAGAGATATGGAGAGTTTTTTTGCAGAGGAAAATATTGAGTTGTGGGACCGTTTAGATTATTATTGTTTGCTTTTAATAATTTTCTATTTTTTATTGTTGTTTGCTTTTAATAATCTTCTATTTTTTATGTTTTTTTATCTTTTAGTGGTAGACTTTAAGGGTAATAAAGTCTTTTAACACATTTTGGAATAAAAATATATAGTTTTATGAATGGGGATATATAACTTATTACTTTTATGATTTGGTACTAAAAAAAAGAGAACCCATATATATATATATATATATATATATATAAAATAATAATAATATCCCATATACTTATAATTTTATTCTAAATATGCATATACTTTAACAATCTCTCTCTCTCTATATATATATATATATATATATATATATATATATAAATATATATATATATATATATATATATATATATCGAATTATATATACAATTATTATAAGAAATATAAATTTTTAGGTTACATTATATAAATCATAAAAATTAAATTTTACTCCAAAGTTAATATGCAAAATCTTTAAAGTGTATATACAAATATCATATACAGCTCAATGGCAAAACTCCACTTTATCAACCAAGAGGTCATGCATTCTGTAACGCCCCGATTTTCTAGGGTAATTATAGGGGAAAATAAGTGAAAGGGGTGAATTTTGACGAAAAATAACTTTTTTTTAGAATATTAAAATTCTCGCCTACAAAGTCGAGTCGCTACACTGACTAAAATAAATACCTATTAATTAAAGCAATGACATGACATAAATTAGAGATAATAATTGCGGCGGAAATAAAATCTATAAATTATTATTTCTAATCAAGAGTTTATAATGTTTCAAAAACATGAGACATAAAGAAATAAATATCATCATATGCCCTCTCGGCTCGTTCCTTCGTCCATCCGGCTCGATTTAACCCGCGGGATCAATATAGGTGGGGTGAGCTTCCTTCAGCTCGTGGAAATCATACATATCACAATAATATACAATCTCATGTAAAGCAATTAAATGATTATTCTATCAATAATATTTTCCTCAACATGAATACATACACACAATATCACATATAACATGAATCGAGCACGCATGTGAATCTTGAGGTTGTGCAGGTGTCCCCACACCACATATATCTTAAGATAGCCTCTTTATACGTACATAGGTGAGCCTGATTTACAACATGTATCATCAATTTTAAACATAAATAGAATATCACATAGCAGTCCAAATAAAGTAATCAAAGTGATAGTAAAAATTCCCACCTAAATAAAATGATGCTGCTTGAGCTTGAATATGAAGATACTCGACTCACAGTTCTAAGCCCGTAAATCTTTGTTAATGTCGACATATAATAATAATAATTACAATCAATATAAAATATTATGATATAATGACTGAACATAAAATATAATGCATAAAATTGAACTGATTATTAATATTAATTGAAGAGTTAACATTATTAATGACTGAGTCAAAAATAGGGCTGAACTTAGGAACTCGAGACTAATCCTTAGTCCTTGTTTGCTTTCTTTGTGATTGCCTTTCTTTCTTAGTGATTGCTATTATTATTATTATTTTATTGTTCTTTGTGATTACTTGTACTTACTTTGTGTTTGAATACAGGTGGTGTCTTGCGGCGATGATCACCCGTGTCTCTATAAACTGCCCCATTAATTCATTTGGCCCAGGTGGAGAAATGTTGGGTTTTTTATTGGGCCAAACGAATTAAAAAGAGAGGCCCAAAACCAATATATCTCCTACAGCACACCAAAGCAATAAGGCCCGGACCGAACCTTGGAAGCAGCCATAAAACCACCATTTATGAGGACCAGATTAATTTCAGCCGTTGATAGGTCTTTTAATCCTGGCCCTCGGTTTTTATGGCCTTTATATAAAATCCCCACCCCAGAAACCCTAACCCTTTCATCGTCTCCTTCTCCCTTTTTCTCTGCCCGATTCTTCCTCTCTCTCTCTTGTTCGTTGCAATCGATCTCCTGGTTTTCCGCCATGGATTTCCAGCTTTCGGTTCCTTCATTCTCTCAACGTTCGATACTCAATGTATATTTATACCCTTTCCGAGAGGGATGAGCGACACGAGCAAAAAGTAATTTGTTTACACACTTCGATTCTTTTACTTCTTGTGAACTGAAATCGAGATCTTTGTGATGGAGAAAGGAGCTCTGTAGTCTGCGTTCCGGTGTGGTTTCTTCGGTACTGTTCTTGGATGTGTGCTTCGGATTTTGCTGAGATTTGATTCGATTTTTTGAAGGAGTTGCTACCGGTCGGTCTGGGCTTATGATTCTTTGGTGTTGGCCACGACTAAGTGAGTCTTGGACGTAGGTTTCTGAGACAGTGGACTGAGCCGGACTGTTTTTCACAGCGACATCAATATCCTTGATTCGTTTTGTTTGCAATATTTACTGCCCTTTTATTACTTTGTGTTTATTTTCTGCATCTTTCATTTTTATTAGATATTGTGTAAACCCTAATCCCTATCCCGTAAGTTTCTAGTGTAATAATTATATTTGTTATAATCATTGTAAAATTAATCGGTTCGGACGGGAATACAACAAAGGCTATTATGGATACATGGTATAACAATTTGTTTAAATTATACGAAATTTCTAGCGAGTTTGCTCACGACCAGGGCTATCAAGATGATCTGACCCGAGCCCATCGATTGAAAAAAACTAGCCCAAGTCGACCCCAATAAAAAAATTGTACTGCTATTTTAATGGCCCAGTCCGATTGTGCAGTGGTATTACATCGAGTCTGTCGAGTTATCCGGGCTTGCACGGCCTGTTAGACTGCTGTGTCTGGCCAAAAAAACAGATAAATTTTCGGGTTAGAAAGTTGGAACCTGCCACAGCTTAGAGCACTACCAGCAGATATCCTAAAAGCCTCCCTATCTCTAAATTTAGGGAGAAAATATAAAAATTGAATAAAAAATGCAATCCAAAAGATATCGTATAATAAAGAGGACCCACAAAATTATTAACAATCCCTTATTTCTTTCCTCAAATTTATACCCACTTTTTTCCTCTCCTATTTTTTCACCAATCAATCTCTTTATTTCCATCCTTTATATTAACTTTTTCTATTAAATATATATTTTTATGTATATTTTAATAATATAATTACAAGATAAGAGAACAGATGTATATATTTATAAAATAGGGGATAAAAATATTTTAGAAGATAGTTTAGAACTGATAGGAGTTCTTCCTTTCCGCAACGAGAGTCGCTTCTTGCACTGCAGAAATCAATTAATTTGTAGCTTAGCTTTTTTCACCGCCTTAACATTTCGCAATCTGATCTTGAGCCTACTAATTGCTGCCTCTCTATAGCGACCGGCGGCTACAGGAAAAGAAAAAGAAAATCAGCGCTAGGGAATTTGTAGATCTGTAGATCCAGGAAGAAGAAAGTCGGGGATAAATTTGTTCGTTTTCTGCATAATCAGCGGAGTTTCTTTGCTAATTTCATTTTATTTTTGTATAATTCGAATTAATTGATTAGGGTCGATGGAAAGCACCCTCCCTGTGAACCTGTAAACCGCGAACCCTAACTCCTGTAGCGCCGTTATTGGCTATTTCTGGCCGGCGTATCGCCGGAAAATAATAATACAACGCTGCATTCATTTTCTCCCCTTCAATATAACAGTAGTATAGCATATAGCAGTCTATTTTGCAGGTCCCCTTGCCGGTTTTTCAAGTTGCTCGGAATCTTCTCGAAGGCTTCCCCTTTTCCAAGTCGTCTCGAAAGCTGGTATCATTGTAATTTTCTGTTAAATTTCTTTTGTCAGACATATATCTCTTATTTGTTGTGATTTCTATGCGGTTTGCCTGCTTAAATTGTTCTTTTACATTCTCCTCTTATTTTCACTTTTGCGTCACACTACCACATTTTATTTATTTTCGTAGTGCGTGTGTGTTTTGTGTTGGTCGATGTTTCGTTGTTTTCGGGTTGATAGTTGGAATTTGGGTACCTTGACGGGCAAGTTTTTGGAATTCGTGGATACTTTGGGTAAGAGAAGGGTTGATGTGGCTTGTATTCAGAAGACTAGGTGGAAGGGGGCGCAGTCCAGGGAGGCGAACGGTTATAAATTGTGGTATTCAGGTCTTGCTACCTCGAGTAATGTTGTGGGTATTATTTTATCTAAGGAGCTTAAGTATAACATCATTGAAGTGAATAGGTGTAATGATAGGATTATGTCCGTTAGAGTGATGGTTGGGTAGAAGGTGGTTGACGTGGTTTGTGTGTATGCCCCTCATGTTGGTTTGGGTGTGCTTGTTAAGGAAGCTTTTTGGGTCTATTTAGATGAGTTGGTGGGGAGTATTCTGGACGATCATTTATTGTTTCGGGGGGTGATTTCAATGGGCACATTGGTGAGGGGGTGGATGGTTACCATAGTGCTCATGAGGGTTTCGGCTTCGGAGTTAGGAATGCATGAGGTTCCGCAATGTTGGAGTTTGCCACTGCTCATGAGTTGGTAATTGCTAAGTCCATTTTTCAGAATAGAGCTAAGCACCTCATCACCTTCGGTAGTGGGGGGCACAACACGTAAATTGAATACCTTCTTTTGCGCAGTCGTGATGCTAGGGCATGCGTGGATTGCAAGGTGTTCCGAAGCGAGTCTTGTGCCTTGCAACACCGGCTGCTGGCTATAGATTTATCCATGGGAGGTCATGTGGTTAGCAGGGCTAGAGAAGCTAGACCTAGGATTCTCTGGAAGGATCTGAAGGGTGAGAAGGCAGCTGAATTCAGGGAGTCTCTAATCCGCGAAGGGGGTTTTTTGCGGGGGAGGGGGGCGATGCTAACCTTATGTGGATCAGCATGGCTAACGCTATTAGGAGTTTGGGCGAGAAGGTGGTAGGGCCTTCTTCGGGCAGGTCTAGTGGACCTAGGGACGCATGGTGGTGGAATGAGGAGGTTCAAAAGAAATTTAAGTCTAAACAAGCGCTATTTAAGGGGCTTTTGTCGATTAGTGCTGGGGAGGAGAGAATCATGAAGTTTGTAGCTTACAAGGTGGCGAAAAGAGAGGCTAAGAAGGCAGTGGCTAAGGCTAAAGGCAAGGCATACGAGGAGATGTACGAGCGCCTACACACCAAAGAAGGAGCGAATGGTATTTTTAAACTAGCGAAAGCTAGGGAAAGAGGGCGGCGCGACCTGGGTCCCATTAAGTATATTAAGGATGTTTTGGGCCAAGTGTTAGTGAATGATATGGCTATTAAGGAGGGGTGGAATAGGTATTTTTTTAACTTTTCAATGAGGCTAGGGGAAGCGACTCGGTGGTTTAAGAAGTTAGTCTATCTTCTGCTCGTGCGTTAAGTCCCTGTGAGAGCATCAGCAATGAGGAAGTAAAGGGTGCCCTAATGAAGATGGGTAGAGCTAAGGATGTAGGCCCGGATCAGATCCCTATTGAGGTGTGGCTTTGTCTGGGGAAAGTTGGGGTTCAGTGGCTAGCAGAGCTATTCAACATCCTCCTCAGAGATTCTAAGATGCCGACGGAGTGGAGGTGTAGTATTATGGTGCCATTTTTCAAGAACAAAGGCGATGCTCAGAGTTGTAGTAACTATCGGGGTATTAAACTCCTCAGTCATACTATGAAAATATGGGAAAGATTGGTGGAATGCAGGGTTAGAAGAGTAGTTGAGATCTCATAGAACCAATTTGGCTTCATGCCGGGGAGGTCCACGACGGAGGCCATTCATCTCATCAGACGCCTTATGGAGAAGTTTAGAGAGCGGCGTAAGGATCTCCATATGGTGTTCATTGATCTAGAGAAGGCTTATGATAGCATTCCGCGTGATGTTATTTGGAGGAGCCTAGAAGAGAGGAGGGTTTCGCTGTACGTTAGGGCGATCCAAGACATGTACTCCCAAACTAGGACTTGCGTTAGGACCCTAGTTGGTGACACCCAGTATTTCCCGGTTGAGATAGGGCTACACCAGGGGTCGGCGCTAAGCCCTCTTCTCTTCGCTCTAATCCTTGACGTCATTTCGCGGGGGATTCAAGATGGCGTCCTGTGGTGCATGCTTTTTGCTGACGACATTGTGTTAGTGGCGGAGTCGATGAGGGAGGTGAACTCGAAGTTGGAGTTATGGAGGTCTAAGTTAGAATCCTAGGGCTTGCGTGTGAGTCGGTCTAAGACCGAGTATCTCTGTTGTAACTTTAGTGTTGAGACCAATGAGGAAGAAGTAGAGGTAATGATTGCTGATCAGATCGTACCCCGTACGGATAAGTTCAAGTATTTGGGTTCAATCATTTAGAAGGAAGGTGACTGCATAGATGATGTCACTCATCGTATCAAGGCGGGGTGGCTAAGGTGGAGAGCAGCGACAGGGGTCATGTGCGACAAGAAAGTCCCTCTAAAGTTGAAGGGTAAATTCTATAGAGCGACAATTAGACCTGCTATGTTGTATAGCTCCGAGTGTTGGGCGATGAAGAAGTCGCTTGAGAGCAAGTTGGAAGTGGCTGAAATGAGAATGTTACGTTGGTCGTATGGTCGCACAATATTGGATAGAATCCCGAACGGGGTTTTCAGGAACGCACTAGAAGTGGCACCCATGTCAGCGAAAGTTAGAGAAGGGAGATTGAGATGGTTTGGCCACATCCGCAGGAGGCAGGCATCGGCTCCAGTGAGGAGGGTCGGGAGTTTATTGGTTGTAGGGGGGAGGAGGAGAGGCAGACCGAGGAGGACGTGGGAGGAGTAGTTGAGATTAGATTTGAAGGCCTTAAACTTATCCGAGACCATGACTATTGATAGGTGCTCTTGGAGACGCCAGATCAGAGTTGTGGATTCTTTTCTAGGGAGCGGTTCTGTAGTAGAGAGCCTTATGGTTGGGTTGTCTCAGTTAGCGTTGACATAGAGCATTGCATTTTTTTTTATTGTATATTGTATCCTATTGGCTTTTGCGTGTGGTTTTTTTTCTGACAGGGAGCTATGTACAGTCAACCTTTCTTCTGTTGGAGCAGTGTTCATCGAGAGGGTAGTAGTCAAAGTTCCCTTAGGTAAGTCTCATGTGAATTAAGCCATGGGCTCAGGTATGGTTTTGAGCTTTTCCGAATCATGTGCTTCTTTGTATTTATCACCCAATATTTTGTTGTGCACTAAGTTGAGGGTCTTCACGGAAACAACCTCCCTACTGTAAAAAGTAGGGGCATGGTCTGCGTATATCTTACCCTCTCTAGACCCTGCTCTGGGCGGAATATATTGGGTATGTTTGGTTTGATTTGGTTTGATTTTTTAGAACTTATGGGAGTACTCTTAAAAATCGGGCGGACCAGCCACGGGTCGGGCTGCATTTTGATAGCTCTACTCACGACTCACGAGGTTGCTCACGAGCTATTAAACCAAATATTTTCGCGCCTGAGCTGAGTTCATTTATTTTAATTTACAAACCCTATTAAATGAATTTAAGACAAACTTTTATGTTAGTCTATTTACCACAAGGGCATAATGGTCACATCACAAATTTAGTAGGCATAAATTGTACATCAGCTGAAAGTCTCAAACAACATCGATCATTATATTGAACCTCTCTCCCTCTCCCTCTCTCTCTCTCTCTCTCTCTCTCTCTCTCTCTCTCTCTCTCTCTCTCTCTCTCTCTCTCTAGCTATTTGATCGGGCACCCACAAAGGATTTTTGAAGCTTAAAACCATGAGGATACCACGTCTGCTTTTTCTTGTCACCATCTTTCTCCGAGGCAACTCCCTCGCCCCGGCCCCCTCGACAACCGCCAATGCCCCTGCAGCCGAGTTCATCCGCACGAGCTGCGAAGCCACACTATACCCCGAACTCTGCTACCACTCTCTCTCCGGATACGCCAGAGCCGTACAACAAGACCCGGCTCGGCTCGCCCTCGTAGCCATCGGCGTGAGCCTCTCCAGTGCCACGCGCGTGGCAGTGTACCTCGCCAACCTCTCCCGCGGAGCCGAGTACGGAGGAGCCGACCCACGGGTATCCGCCGCCCTCCATGACTGCTTCGTCGTCTTCGGGGACGCCGTCGACCAGATACGCGGCTCTCTGAGCCAGATGCGCCAGCTGAGGGGGACCGGCGACCAGCTGAGATTCCAGATAAGCAACGTGCAGACGTGGATGAGCGCAGCCTTGACGAACGAGGACACGTGTACGGACGGGTTCGACGGAGTGGCTGACGGGCCGATGAAAAGGCACGTCTGCGATTGGACGGTAGATGTGAAGGAGGTGACGAGCAATGCGCTGGCTTTGGTGAATGGTTATGTTGGTAAGGTTATGGTCGTCCCGTGAAAGAAAAAAATTTACCGGGTAGTTCTGTTGAGTTAATTTCATTTATATGATTATATCTAATGAGGAAAAAAAGGTTGTGCGCACAATTACTGCCTGGAGAGGGGAAAATAAAAGAGTACAGGAGTTTATGTGTTTGGTTTTGCTTTGTATTATTCTACTCCCTCCGTCCACGATCAATGTTCCCCAATTTTTTGTGTTTGAGTTTTAAGAAATGTTAGGTGAATGTGATGTGAGTGGAGTTTGAGTCCCATATTAAAAGTAATTTAATGTTAATTAAGTTGGTTAATTATTTAATATGTGGGCCAGCCTGGTAAAATGTGTAAATATATAAAAATTATAAGGATATTTTGGTAAATTGTATTGTGAGGTAGTGTTTAAAAATAGAAAAGGAACATTTTTTGTGGACATACCAAAACGACAAAAAGGGAACATTGATTGTGGACGGAGGGAGTATTTAATTACTATTTAGAACAGCAGTAAGAGCTATATAAAAGTGAAATATTTTAAACTCGATTTCAAAATAAGAATATATATTTATTTATATATATATATATATATATATAAATAGGTCCCAATTTGGATCCAATTATAAAAATGAATAAATTATATATTATTATAATTCATACTCACTCCGTCCACTAAGTACATTCTAATTATAGAACATGCCATGAATTTTAAGAGATTAATGGGTGTTGTAAGTGGAACAAGGGCGCCACTTTTATTATAATAATAAAGTAATTTGTGTGTGAGGTATACTTACCAAAAATAGAAATCGAAATATACTTTATGGACGAATCAAAAAGAAAGTACGAGGATACACCTTGGGGACAGCGGAAGTATGGTTCCGTCCATGGGGTGCCGCCGATAGTGCGACCCCTATGTAAAAATTTGACATGTGTCTTCTTTTTCTATTTTATATTTTCTTTAAAACCCCCTCAACTCAACTCAAGTTAATTAAAGTGGGGTGTACAGTTCAGTTTTAAAATCAAACTCCTTAATTTATTTAAAAATTGAAGAAAATAATTAATTAATATAATAATTCGAATTGTTGAACCTTTAAAATTGTAGGCTTTCCAAATTTCAAGGTTTTCATATATTTATCCAAAACCGAAATTGGAAAGCCTAAGGCCCTGTTCTCTTTGCTGTTTTGAGGTCATTTTCTGTTTTTATTTTCGAAAACACTAAAAACGCGTTCTTTTTATCATTTTCGAAAATGCATTTTGGAAAACAAAAAAATATTTGTACACAAAACGCAAAATGCCCAAAACCTCGTTTTGAGCGTTTTGTGTGTATTTCAACAAAAAATCTTCAAAATGCTCAAAATGCATTTTGAGTTTTTTTTATTTTTTTGGATTATCCTAATTTGAAACTAAGTCTAAAATAAAGATTTATGAATTTAATATTAATATTATAAAAAAATATTTTGCAAAATAAATTTAACAGAACGTGTTTTCAGCAACTTTGAAAACAAAAATAAAAACAGAAAACATAAAACATTTTGCAAAATGGAAATACAAACCAAAATACAAACAGAACGCCCCTAAAATTTTCGGAACACGGCTGAAATCCAATTTAAAAGTTGGAAGGACCTTTTTGGCCTTTTTGTGCGTTACTAAATAAGAATATTATTATGAATATTCAAGGTTTTGTGGAGTATTAAGTAATCATTTGTTGCTTTTAATAATATTACGAGGCTTTACGAATTCGTGCGTTGCACCAATTGTATTTAATTGTTGATTGCGTAATGTTTGAGTAAATTGCTTAGTTGTTACCGTAATATTAAGCGTAAAGTTTTAAAGTGAAAATAAACGCATGTATTTCAATAAAATGTGCTTCGTGATAGTTCTTGGTAGAAAACTGTATATTACTCTAGTTCATATGGGCCTTCAACTCTCATTGTTCCTCGCTTAATGTGCGAAACTAATTTTGGTTATGTTTGGAAGTAAGCGTTTTTGTTGGTACCTTTTTTTTGGCGTCGAATATAAGTTAGTAGATTAGGACATCCTTGATATATCGTTTTTGTTACTTGCGTTTGCAAATACTTTGGCCCCGTGTATTCACTACCTATTATAATTGAAAACTAATTAAAACTTATTGCTATCTTTAATATGTTGTCATGTTACTTTTATAATAACAAATCTTTTTTAACAACGTATATTGGCTATATTTAAGTCTAATCATGTAAATCTAGTCCGCTAAGCGTGACATTTTCTTCCCTTTTTCCTTGCATATTCACACGCAAAAATATAACTTTTCATGTCTCATCTTTTCTTTCAGTAGGTGGAGACTAATATTTATATGAGATTTACCAAATGTAATTTCACGAACTATACGATATATGTATTGATCGACTCACGTGTATTGCTTGGATATAAGTTGACCTTTGATTTTTATCGCTTTACTTATATTTGTACATATTATAAAATAATCCAATAGTCACCTATTTTCTGTTTAGGAATTACATTTGAGTTCGATTTTTCCACTCCTATTTCCTTCGTCTCAAGTCGAATTTTAAAAGGATTTATTTTTAAAAAAAACTTATATTAGGAAAACTTGAAATTGATTAGATAAGATTTCGTTTATCAGTCTATTTTCTTAGGTAGCAAGATTCCAAGCTTAGATTCAATTAGTTATTGACAATTTAGCTCTATTCTTTAGAATTGCTCCCAACTAAAAATTTGATTAATTATTGAGCATTTACGCTTAGTTTCTGAGTTTAACTTAACGAGAGAAAAGAAGAAAAATGGATGGAAATAAGAATAAAGAAAAAATTATTGGTGTTCCTGATTTTTTAATGAAAAAAAGGGAAAGAAATAGAAAGAAAACTTTCCCTCCTAACTTTCCTTCCGATTTGGAAGGATTTGAAAAGAAAAGAACAAAATGGTTAATTTTCCTTTCACTTCCTTCCAACTCGAAAACACAAAATACAATTTTCTTTCACTTTTCTTTCTCTTATTTTCTCTCCTAACTTTCTTTCTCTTTATTTTCTTTCCTTTACTGAAACTCGGGAACTAAGCGTTAGCTCTAACTCTTAAAAATTGCTTCCAGCTAAAATTTTTTCGTCACTTAAGGGACGACTCATTGTGCACGGTATTTGAGAGATCACTTGGGGGTCCAGAATGAGATTTATTTTGGTGAAATAAGAATAAATTTCAGTCATTGATTGATTGCATGTGATGAATGGTCCAGATTGTATTTTAATTAATGATTGATTCTTCATTTTATAAACTCAGCCTTAATATATGGAAAGGTTCTTTTCCTCATTTCATGCATATAATCTGGATCATTAAATTAATTAAATCAATGGTATGGATGTATTCTTATTTTTTAACTAAAAATCTATTCTCACCAGAACCACTATATGGAAAGGATCTTTTCCTCATTATCGTTATTATCGCTATTGTTATTAATATTATTAATATTATTGTAATACAATAATATAGTATTAGTAATAATATGCATTTTAAAAAAAGGCATTTACAAGAATCATCAGTGGTCCTAAGAATAATCAGTTGACATTGTCCATTGCTAGTGAAAATTAGTCATGAGAATGTTCAAGAGTATATCATTATATCAAAGATTGCATTATAAAATGTTAAAAAATTAAAAAACCCTGAAAAGAACACCAGTCCTGATCACTATTAAAAACCCACATCATTTTTTTCCACGCTATCTTCGTCGTCGTCTTCATGATCACTCTCTGTTGGATTTGCTCGCCAAATTTATCTTGCTAAAGCATTTCGTACCTTGGACATGACTTCTTTACGATCGTCTTCAAACATAAGTGAATCTGCTCTTCTTTGACCATTTGCGTCATGTTGTATAATTGGTATCCCAAGTGTGTGCATCCTTATGAAATTTTGTAGTGTGAAAATTGAAAAAGTAATTGACATTTGATACTTTTGTGACATTTGGGGCATATTTTTTAGCACCTTCCATATTTTCTTTATTATTATTATTACTAATAGTATTATTATTATTATTTGTGACATTTGATACTTTGCTTGCATTTGGGACTTCTAGGGCATATTTATTAGTACTATTATTATTGTTATTATGATTGTAATTAATTATATTATTATTATACTATTATTTTTTATTATTTTTATTATTATTCTATTATATTTATTATTTTTTATATTTATTTTATTATTATTAGTGTTATTATTATTATTTACTCTTAATATATATTTGATTCGATTGATTGATTTCTGTTCGTTGATTCGATTCAATTGATCAAAGCGAATCCATTCGGTTGATTGATTCGATTGATTCATTCAATTTAATTCAATTCAGATTCATTCGGTCCAAAAGCAGAGAGGTTTAGAAGTCAATTTAACCTCAATTTGTAATTTTTTTTAAAGTACTATCCTTAAAGTGCCAGTCCATTGACACACAGTTAGAGATTGCGGCCATGTTATTTGCCATCTCATAAATTACGAGTCTATTGTCAAAGTATCACCTTTTCAAAAAAATATTGTCAAACTATCACCCAGGGGTGGACCCGCTTTGTGCCTGCTGGTGCACAGGCACCAGCAAAAAAAAAATTCCCCACTACATAGTACGACGTCGTTTTGGGTTAAGGTAGAAAAGAAAAAAAAATATTTGAACGGGCAGTGTAGAGACACACAGGTTTAACATATTTAACATAAATTATTATATATAAACATATTAAATAGATACATCATACATATATCATATATGGGCAGAATAAAAGAACCACAAGAAAAAAAAAAAAAAAAAGGAGCAGCGTCAGCAGCGAGTGACACGGAACAGAAACAGATCCGGCGCTCCCTCTCAATTTCTGCCGTCGACCTTTTCCACTCACATAGCACTTCTTTTTCCCCAGGTTTCATTTCTTTTCCCTTCTTAAATCTCTGATTTAGCATATCTTATTTGAAATTGAAGGATCATTCAAATTTGAAATCCGCCCCGTATCCATAATTGTGATGATAGATTGAGAGGAAATTCTCCGATATCATAGCATGAACGAACCAAATCCCCCTCGGCAATCCCCTCACAAAATAAAGAAGAATTCCTCGAATTAAAGGTAAACCCTATAAATTTAAAATTACTTTAAATATCACATTATTGCTTTAAATATCACATTATTGATTCATTGATCATTTGATAATATGGTAATAGGTTGGATCGGTTCTTTATGCCGACTCCAAAAAATAAACTAAGCACTAATGTTCTAATTACTCAAGAAGAGGTAGTTGTTGAAGAAAGACAACCTAGTAGTGCTTCAATTAAATCTCAAACATACAATACGATTACGAGGCGAAGATGTGATACTACAAAGTGATCCGGGAAAAAGAGAGGCAATCACGGTTTTTTAGCTATGAAGCATGTGAAGGGCGATTTGAGGTCTAAGATGGGGATGAATAGTTAAATGATCGTTTGGTAACTTTTGTAGAGAGAGATGTATTCATGACTATTAGTGATGATGGGATTTTAACTTATTTTCAAAACATGAATCCTAGGAAACATCATATGTAAATTGTGTTTATTTTATATAATGTTGGTATATTGAAGCCTATTATATTTCTATATGTAAATGTATTGAATTTTAGTTTCGCATTATTTTTTTTATTAATAAGAGGCACCACCAATATTTTAGGTGTAGATCCGCCACTGCTATCACCCCTTAAAAATTATTTGTTAATATAACATTATCTTGCCACATGGATTGCCACATAGATAAAATTGGAGTTTTTCTTTAAAATTCGAAAATAAAAAAAATAAAAAAATTCTGAAATTTGTTTATAAACTGTTTTAAAAAAAATGAAATATTATTTTGCATAATTAAATAAAAAACTAAATTATTAGATTTTTTTTCTTTTAAAATCTAAAAATCTGAAAAAAAAAACAGATTAAAATCTTAAAAAGACAAGATTAGAATCTAAAAAAAAGATTAAAGGAAAAAAGTGGAAAATAGCATGAAATTCGTCATTTTTTTGGCACGCTATCGACATGAAGAGTAGATTATTCAGAACGCAACTTCATCACTTTGTTGTTTTTCCAATAGTTAGAAAAAAAGTGGAGTATTGATATTAATATTATATTATAATATTCCAGATTTTTTTAAAGAACTTAATCTCTTTTTTTTTTAGATTTTAATATGTTTTTTTTCTTTAATCCTTTTTTTTCAGATTGTAATCTTGTCTTTTTAAGATTTTAATCTGTTTTTTTTTTCAGATTTTTAGATTTTAAAAAAATTCTAATAATTTAGTTTTTTATTTAATTATGGAAAATAATATTTCATTTTTTTTAAAACATTTTATAAACAAATTCTAGAATTTTTTTTATTTTCTTTTTTTATTTTCGAATTTTAAAGAAAAACTCTAATTTTATCTATGTGGCAATCCATGTGGCAAGATAATATTATACTACATCCGTTTTTTTATAACTGCAACATTTGGACTTTCACGTTTGCCAATGCACAACTTTGATTATTAATATCTTCAATTCTTTATTTTTAAAAATTATAAGACGTTGATATTTTGAAAGTATATTTCGAGATGAATCTAACAAGATCTCACATAACTATATTTTTTTCATATTTATAAATCACAAAAGATGGTCAAAAGAGAGTATGTGAACAGTGTAATAGTCAACGCATTGCAATAATAAAATAACGGATGGAGTATTAACAAATAATTTTTAAGGGGTGATAGTTTGACAATATTATTTTGGAAAGGTGATACTTTGACAATAGACTCCATAAATTACTGGCCATAAAAAAAATGAGGAATGATACGTCACCATCCACACCACACCAACACTTGCTTTGTAGGGTTGTACTGTGTATTTTACAAGTAATACAACTTTAACTAATATTTTTTTAATATTATAATAAAATATTTATAAAACACACGGTACAACTCATGCAAAGCAGGATGTTGACGGAGTGTCGATATATATCTCCCTAAAAAATTCCTATCTAATAGGTGACTATGATCATACTCCACAACATCAATAATCATGAACAACTTTACTTGAGTAGTGCTCGATTTCTTTCAACTATTATGACCAATTTTGATCGTGGCATCTTATATTGCTGTCATCAGATTGTTTTCTATCTCATTTCCATAATTCACGCGACATGTTAAAAATTTCGTATTTGTTGTCAGTGGCGGAACCAAGTGGGGGTTGAAGTCCGGACTAACCTTCAAAAATCAATGGAAAAGTTTTTTTCAAGTCCCGACTTTTATTTAAAAACTAGTATTAACTCGTGGCGTTGCCACGGCATGATTTTCTTTAAATCAGTAATACGTGAAATAAAATATCACCCAAACAATAAATAATATTAAATAGAATCACAGGTTCAGTACATCGAAAAATATGAAAGAGAATGCAAAGTCAACGTGTACAATCACAGTAGACATCTGAATAATCGCCAACTGCAAAACGATATCTGTACAAATCAGTAAGCAATAACAAAATCAAATAAATGTATATTGCTACTTTAGACATAAAGTGTATTAATATGATAAAAACATACCTCAAAGTTTTGAAAACACCTCCTTGTATACAATGTTGGTGATCGTGTCGCTGGGATTGCCTTCCTCATCCAATGCTAAAACCTTGGAGCCCCTTTCTGCTTGTTACTCTGGAAAATGAAACATAGAGCTGGCCATGGATAAAAACAGACTTTGGGAGGTAGAGCCCAACATGAGAAAAAGACTGTCCCTGACTCTTATTGATAGTTATTGCATAACAAACTGATATAAGAAATTGCCTTCGTTGAAATCTAATAGGAAACTTGGTAATATCAGAAGGTGAAAGTACCATCCTTGGTATGAAAACCTTCACTCCAGCGTTCTTTCCATGTATCGTCTTAGCCTCAATAACGTGCTTGCCAATCGCAGTAACAATCAATCTAGTTCCATTACAAAGTTCGGCACACTGGTCAATATTTCTAAGAAGCATTATAGGACAACCGACCTTAAGTCGAATTATATGATTTGGTATCCCAGAAATCCTTATAGTGTTCAGGAACTCGACAGAATAGACATCTTCTCTATTGACGGTATCATCTTCGTCAGGGCATATTGTAATACCCGTGATTTCGATTTCCGGTAATTTCTTTTTTTTCGGCAGAAGTCCGTTTTGACGACTCGCTCATGACCTTTTCGTCATTTTGAGAATGATTAATTCTACACTTTTTGACATCCGAGTTCGTTTCGGTGCCGTTTTGTTGAGTTCCGTGCTTTTTAGCGGTTTTTCCGCACTTGAGTTCGATTCTTGCGAATCTCGTCCAAAACTGTTGTTTCGACTTTCTCGTAAGTTCATTTAATGTTATTATTTATGTTGCAAGCTTTGGATTGGTGTTTCGATCATGTATCGTGATTTTCGGGCGTTTTGGGCCATTTTCGTAATTTCCCAAAGTTTGGGGTAATTACTTTCCGTTGTCGAATTTCGAACCTTCGGGTGGTCGGAATCGTGTGTTCTCTTAGTGCTCGAATTCGTCTTTGCGAGTACTTCGTAACCGTATCTTCGATTCGTATTCAGGTTCGGGTTTTGGGGTCGTTCGGGCCGTCGGAGTTGGCCCCGACCGAGTCATGGCCGGCGATGCAGGCCCAGTGCCTTGCGGCCGAGTTACGTGCGGTGGCGCTCGGCGATTCGTCGTAATGCCGGTTACGTCGTAACCCTTGGCCCGTTACGTGCGTAAGGATGCCAACATTTTTGGCGAAGCGTCTCGGCCATGGCGATTACGTACGTAAGCCCTTGGCCGATTACGCACGTAACTCGGCGGCAGATGACGGCTATATAAGGCCTGAGACGGATTTTTGGCCATTTTTCTCCTTCTTCTCCTTCTCTTCCGCGGCTGAGGGTGTGCTTATCATGGAGCCATGTTGTTTAACAACAAATCCATGAAGTTCTTGAGGTTATATCATTGATCAATCATCCGTTATCATCATTTGATCCAGCGAATCAAGGTAATCTCTCCTTAGAACCCTAATTTCGTGAATTTGGGTTGCATTTTGTCCGATTCGTTCCGTGTTGTTGATTAATTCATGATGGGTATGATTAATCTTGGTAGTATTCTTGTGTTTAACATCATTTAATCCATTGTTCCTCGTCGAATCGAAGTATATTTCTCGATTTCCTTCAAATCGACTTTTTGGGGGATTTGTCCTCGATCTCGTTTTTCATCCGTTTTTGATGGATCGATTATGGTTAAATGATGTTGTTAAACATATTCTATGGATTGTATATCCATATTTCAACTTGGAATTCCATTTTCGTGTTTTGTCGGGACGAATCGTGTTCTTGGCCGTTTTGGGGAAAATACTTGAACATTCGTCGTTCGTTCTTTGAATTCAACGGCTTTGAGTCATGCTTTGGAATTCATTTTCATTGTTGTTATTGTCCTCCGTAGTTTATTATCGCGAGTAGGCGTTCGGTGGAGTCGGCGGGTTCGTAGTCGGTTCGTGCCAACCTACTTCGGTCGATTCTCCGCGTTGTGGTTGTTCAAGGCAAGTACCTTGTCCATACTATTCTTGTTTTGTGGATATGATAATTGGTGATCATCTTGGTGTGTTTGTTTATTTGTTTGAAATGAGTTTTCAAAAGATCCGGCTAGCCTCGTTAAAGGCTCACTTTCAAAACGCGTGTGTTTTGTAAATTGTGTGGGTTGTAGGTGACTATGTGAATCCTTTGGATATATTTGGTGTTGATGTTGCGCTTGATAATGCGTGCGTATGTATATTGCTTATTTCCGTCGCGTTATGGTGGACATGCGTGTTGTTATTTATTCGTGTGGTCGTGGACTGACGGATGAATTATGTGAATTGGTGTATTGACTTGATAATTGTTACGACGATTGACTGTGTGCTTGATGGTTGTGACAATGTGAATACTTGTTCTGAGAGACGTCATATCCGGGAGCCTCTGAGGGCGGGGCGAGTACTCCGGCCTGGTGTACGCTGCAATGTGCGGCTCCATATGGTTGGTGAACGCCGGTGTTTAACCTGATGCGTGTTCAAGGGGCGGCTCTTACGGGAGTGACGCCGGCGCGGTGACATGTACAAGGGGCGACTGACATAGTGGAGTGAACGCCGGCGCACAGGTGTTCAGTGGAGGCGCCTGGCAGGCTTATTGGTAACGGATATTTGAGTGATTAGCTAATACCCCGTTACCGAATGATTATCGTATTTCAAATTCTTTCAACTCTTTTCAAAATGCTGGTCTCGATATAGACCGTGATTTGTGTTTTCTGAAAGTGTGTTTCAACTTGTTTTTAACGTTGGTACCAGGGTTAATTAACCAAGGACATTTGACGAGATCTCCGAGGGTTAATTAATCAGGGGTCTTGAGCAGTATTGGGAGGACGAGAGGTTGTGTCTTTGATGGGATGTGTTGTCATTCTGTGATTTGGGTCGAGAACCCCGTGTGATGTTGAAATGTTTGATCTCGTGTTGATATTATTTGGATTGGGTCGAGAACCCCGTGGAAATATTTGTGAAGACTCGCTTGTGTTGATTGAATGGTTTTCTTGCAAATTGCTTTCCGCCTACTGGTCGAGGACCCTATTGATTTTGGAATGAGGAGGATTTGATAATCCTAAATTGTTTTCTATTAAAACTCTCGATGGTATTTTAAACCGTTTTATAGATTGTTTTCCCTTGATTGTGATCTTTCGGTTTTAAAATGTTTTACCCAAACTCATTGTAACACCCCCAAGACATTCAGGGCATATTACAGCGCCGTGGACTCCACACTATGGAATCCACCAGGCTAACGTACCAACAAGACATTTGACAACGACAAACAATCATCAATAATACGAAAATTCAAATAAGATTACAATCCGACAATAAAATCCAACACCAATCCATTTCCCAAAACAGGAACACAACATTAATAATTTTGAAACAAGAAGTACTCGAGTACTTAAACCAATTTTATAATACAAAAGTCCCCAAAACAAGACATCAAAAGTAATAGACTGAACTGAATACCAACAAATGACTACTGATCAGTATCATGCTTGCCCATCATCCTCATACGGCTCAAGTGCTCGTTTGTCCCCACGATCGATACCTGAAATACAAAAAGTATTTCCCCCATTTAAGGGGTTAGCGACAACTGCTAGTGCAAGTACAATCCATTTGAACTACATTCTAATCAGATGAATATATGCGCCAAAAAGTCATTTTAGAAAACATTTTATATTCCGGAATATTTATGATGTACAATCACAAAACACATTATCTCCAACAAATCACAATTCAAAGTTAACCGTTGGTACGAGACTCACGGCCACCGTACCCCGCAGAGCCCCGTCGGACATCCCTGGGTGGCTAACCACAGTTCGCGATACGCACACTCACGGCAATACGTATCCCTAGAGGCCCCGTCGGACCGTCCCTAGGTGAACATACACATAACCATCCACAACAACCACGATACAGCCATAATTCAAATACTAGAACATGTAAACAAATGTAAAGTACTTGCCTTTGAGACATTCTTGAAGAAACGGAAGTGAAACACGACTACGAACGGTCCGGGTGGAAAACGACGGTTCCTAAACGAAGGATCAACATAGTTCAGTCCCAACGGACAACAATAACCGATCGGAATACACCCATAATCCCCGATTACAATTCATGACAAAAACGTTCAATCGATACGGGCGAGGGTTTACGCAAAATCTCCCCGTATCAACAATTCGCGGATTAAAATAGAGAAAAACGGATTGGGAATCACCCAATAATAATAATCAGTGAGGAATATCACAACATACTAGAATAATTCGAGTCCAATTAGCAAAACCCGAAAACCCCCCCAAATTTGACGAGTTAGGGTTCTAGACGAAAATACCTTGAATTCGGACGATGGATGATGATTATGCTGATGATAATATGTTAACACGACTCTACGGTGATGGAATTTGAAGAGAACTCCGATCAGTACCGGTGGAAATCGCCTCTGAGGTCGCACGTCGAAGGAACGAAGAGAAAAGAATAAAACTGCTGTTCTGAAAATGCCCGCTGACTTATATAATCTGTGAAGTTAGCGCACGCTAACTGCCATATATAGCGCGCGCTAACGGGGCCGTGATAGGTCCAGTGGCTACTGCCACCATTCGTTAGCGTACGCTAACAATAGGGAGTTAGCGTACGTTAAATGCATATCGGTAGCGCACGCAAGGTAACAGGAGTAGCGTGCGCTACCTACACAACAGTTCAGTACTGCTGATGTCACATCAGCAGTAAGCTGCTGTCGAGGGTACAATACCCGAAACGCACGACGAGACTAGAATCCAGGAACATGAACGCGAAGCATACAAGACGACGGAGCTAAGCGCTGAAAGAAAATACAATTCCGACCATCGGAGGGTCCGTAATGCGACAACGAAAATGAGATTCCCTAAACTATTAGGAAATTACAAAAATGGCCCAAGTGCCCGAAAATCACGAAATGACGTCGGATTTACAAACCGAAAGTCTCAACACGACCAACTCAATCATACGAACTTGTGCAAACCGAGAAACAACAAAAACTAACGAGTTTTACGAGAATCAAACGTTCATACGGCAAAAAATGTCATAAAATGAAATTACGTGAAAACATCATCAAAGCTCGTCCAAATGGAAAAACTCCAAGAATAAAGTAGATTCAAAATGTCGAAACGGTTACAAATGAGTCGATAAAAATAGACGTACACCAAAAATGGAAACTGCTAAAAATAGAAAATTACGGATATTACATTCTCCCCCTCTAAAATAAAGTTTCGTCCCGAAACTTAAGAATCAAAAAGTTCGGGATGCTTTGAACGCATATCCTCCTCTAACTCCCACGTCGCTTCTTCTACTCCGTGCCTCGACCATTGCACCTTGACCAAAGGAATGGTTTTGTGCCTTAACTGTTTGTCTCGACGCTCCAAAATCTTGACGGGCCTCTCTTCAAACGTAACATCCTTCTCGATCTCCACGTCCCGAAAGTCAATAATGTGGGACGGTTCCGGAACGTACTTCCTCAACTGGGAAACGTGAAATACGCTATGCACATGACTCAGCGACGGAGGTAAAGCCAAACGGTATGCCAACTCACCGACTCTCTCCAATACCTCGAAAGGTCCAATATATCTCGGGCTGAGTTTCCCCTTCTTCCCAAAACGGAAAACTCCTTTCATCGGAGACACTCTCAACAGAACATGATCTCCCACCTCAAACTCCAAAGGTCTACGCCTAACATCCACATAAGACTTTTATCGACTCTGAGCAGCCAACATTCTCTTCCTAATCAATTCAACTTTCTCCCTCGTCTCCAACACAAGGTCCGGCTTGGTGCCAACCAAATCGGACGGCTCATCCCAACATATCGGTGATCGGCAATGTCGGCCATAAAGTGCCTCATACGGTGCCATCTTAATCGACGCGTGCCAGCTATTATTATAAGTAAACTCAATTAAGGCCAAATGCTCCTCCTCGCTCCTCGAGTAAATCAGGATGTCATCGATAAAAACGACTACACACTTATCGAGGTACTCGATAAATACTTTTTTCATAAGTTGCATGAACACGACTGGGGCATTGGTTAGCCCAAAAGGCATAACCACAAACTCGTAGTGACCGTATCTCGTCCGAAAGGCTGTCTTCGGAATATCGGTATCCTTCACTCGGAGCTGATAATACCCCGATCTCAAATCAATCTTCGAAAACACAGTTGCCCCTTGCAATTGATCAAACAAGTCATCAATCCTCGGGAGCGGATACTTGTTTTTGATGGTCACTTTGTTCAACTCTCGGTAGTCGATACACAAACGAAGTGACCCATCCTTCTTCTTCACAAACAGGACCGGTGCGCCCCAAGGTGAAGCGCTCGGTCGAATATACCCCATGTCTAGCAACTCTCCCAACTGTTTCTTCAACTCAAGCATATCGGCAGGCGCCATATGGTATGGCGTCTTAGAAATTGGTGCTGCAGCCGGCTCTAAATCGACGGTAAACTCAACTTCTCGGTCCGGCGGCAAACCCGGCAACTCGTCTGGAAAGACATCAGGATACTCACACACTACCGGAATAGACGAGAGCTCGACTCTCCCTTCTTCCGATCTCAAAGCGTAACACCAATAGCCCGTGCAACCTCCCCGAAGAAGCCTCACCGCCCTCAAAGCACTGATCAAGAGTCTCTGGCTACTCCGCTTACGTCCCACAAAGGAATGCTCGGTACCATCAGAAGCTAACATCGAAACGGTTCTCGTTCTATAATTCATGATCGCCCCATGACGGTCCAGCCAATCCTCACCAAGAATCAAATCCTCATCTCTAATATCTACCACAATCAGATTAGAAGGCCAATCCCTCCCCGCGATACTCACAGAAAAATCTCTAATCTCACGATCCCCCACGATGCTATCCCTACTAGGAAGTTTAACAACAAAAGGCTCACAGGCAACTAGGCAATCAACATGCAGACGACGCACACAATCCATAGATATAAAAGAATGCGTAGCACCAGAATCGAACAGTACAGAAACAGGATGATCAAGGATATGGACGGTACCTGTAGCCACCATCGCGTCAGGATCTCCTGCTCGTCTCATCTCGTACACTCGGGGCAGAACAGACCCCACACTAGAAGCTCCCCCTCTAGAAGGCTGACCACGTCCTAGACCTCTACCAAAACTCTGTTGCGGCTGAGGAACTGTCGGTGCCTGATTCACACTCGGCTCTCCCGCGACTGGGGCTGATATCTGAGTAACTGGAGCCCGAGCTGCATCCGTACAAAACACGTAGGACCACGAACGGAACCAGCAGGAGCAGACCTAGAACCGTTTCCTCGACCAACTGATGGCGACTGACTCCCGAAGACTCGCGAACCAGACTGAGCCTTCGGATACCCTCCAGACTTGCCTCCCAAAAACTGACCGGAGGTCTTCTGCTTCTTCCCTTCGGTTGCCGTCTCTGTCACAGAAAACGACATCTCATAAGCCATCGCTTTATTTTGATAATCTTTCAAAGTCGTACACCCTAGACCAGACATGTAGTGGCGCACCCTCGGTTTCATCCACATGTAGTCGTACTATTTTGACTTCTGTATTTTCTCTTTCTCCAGTCCATCGATTCGCTCATGTTCGCTGAAACTTTATGAACTTGTTCTGTATTTCGGTTTCATCGTCCGAACGAACTGTGATCTTGTTGTGGGCCGATCTAGTTATCGCTGTGACTTTTTCGAGTTTGGTTCGATTTTTGTGAACCTTGTTCGGAAGTAACATCTTTTGGTTCTACTAATTCTTTTATTCGAAGTGGATCGGAATTGGAACTCCTGTGTTTTCGACTCTATCGTTCGTTTATGATCGTTAACATTTTCTGAACTTTCCATATCCCTTGCTTTTGTTGATCGAACGAGGGTGGTATTGTTTCGGGATAACTCGTTTGTCGTTGTGACTTTTCAATCGCTATTCCCTTTCCTGTGGATCTTATGGGAATGCATATCTCGTTGTTCTCACCAGATCATCCTGGGAGTTGTTGTTTGAATTTTTTTTATCCTTCGTGTTTCGGACATGATTGTTCGATTTTTGTTGTCTGGATCGTTTGTTTGTTTGGTTTTTGTTCTCGTTTCGTGATTGTTGAGCGTTCAGACTCCTTTGTAATTCCCTTAAGTTCGGGAAATTAGTCTCGTTTTCGATCTTCCAACCCGTGGGCGGTGGAATTCCGTATTGGTTCAGCGATTGGCTCGCGTTTCGATTGATGTACCGTTGGGTTGGTCAATCATATTGATTTTCATTCGTTGTGTTTAGTGATTGTCGGATAATTGACTTGGCTATATTATCCGTTTGATGACGCTTGTCATTTGTTGGTTTTATTATATCCCTAACGGCGACGTTGTGTTGGTCGCCGTGGAGCGTGTTTTCACGCCGTATATTCCTTTGCGTTGTTTGTAACATTTCGCCGTTGGGCGTTAGTTACGCATTCTTGTGTATCTAATTGAAATATTCCTGGTGGTATATTTCTTCTCCCTACTTGTTTTAAGTTTCGGGACGAAACTTCTTTTAAGGAGGGTAAAATGTAATACCCGTGATTTTGATTTCCGGTAATTTCTTTTTTTTTCGGCGGAAGTCCGTTTGGACGACTCGCGCATGACCGTTTCGTCATTTTGAGAATGATTAATTCTACACTTTTTGACATCCGAGTTCGTTTCGGTGCCGTTTTGTTGAGTTCCGTGCTTTTTAGCGGTTTTTCCGCACTTGAGTTTGATTCTTGCGAATCTCGTCCGAAACTATTGTTTCGACTTTCTCGTAAGTTCATTTAATGTTATTATTTATGTTGCAAGCTTTGGCTTGGTGTTTCGATCATGTATCGTGATTTTCGGGCGTTTTGGGCCATTTTCGTAATTTCCCAAAGTTTGGGGTAATTACTTTCCGTTGTCGAATTTCGAACCTTCAGGTGGTCGAAATCGTGTGTTCTCTTAGTGCTCGAATTCGTCTTTGCGAGTACTTCGTAACCGTATCTTCGATTCGTTTTCAAGTTCGGGTTTCGGGGTCGTTCGGGCCGTCGGAGTTGGCCCCAGCCGAGTCATGGCCCGACAGTCTGGGCCCAGGCTGAGTATATGGTGCATGGTCCATGCGGACCATTGAATCCGACTTCACCTTGCATGCACGATGGCAAGAAATGTTCTAAGAAATTTCCAAAGTCCTTTAATGAGCGTACTATTTTCGATGGAAATGGCTACCCGGTGTACAAAAGGCGTGACACTGGTGACACTGCGGACAAGAATGGCAATCTCATTGATAACAGGTACAATTTAAAATCATTTTTTTAATGTTCATTGTCGCATTATATTTCACTCACCATGATATAAATTAATTGTCATTTATATTCAAAATAATATGAAGTTTTACTTTTTATTTATAGGTTTATTGTTCCATACAATCCTTTCCTATTGATGAAGTATCAGGCACATATAAACGTTGAATGGTGCAATAAGACAAATTCTATAAAATATATGTTCAAGTACGTCAACAAGGGGGTTGATAGGATAGGCGCAAAAATAACTGTGGAGAACGAGGTGAAGGATTATGTTGACTGTCGGTACATATCAACATGTGAGACTGTGTGGCGTATTATGGGATATGATATACACTACAGAGATCCACCCGTAGAGCGTTTATCATTTCACATGGAGGGTAAACAGTCCGTTACATTCAAAGATGGTGACTTGATTACGGATTTATTGGAGAAGCATACTGTTGCAGAGACAAAGTTCCTTAAATGGATGGAATTCAATAAGCATCATCCCGAAGCACGTAAGTATCTATACACTGAGTTCCCTAGATATTACGTGTGGGATCCTAGAGGTAAAGTGTGGAGAGACAGGAAGAACTTCAACAACAAAGTTGGAAGAATTTACCATGTTCCAATTAAGACTGGTCCATTATACTTCATGCGGATTATGTTGAATCACATTAGGGGCGCCACTTGCTTTGAAGATTTGTGGATAGTGAATGGTGTTGTTCACCCTACATACCGTGATGCATGTTACTATTTGGGATTGCTCGATGACGACAAAGAGTATATTCATGCTATAAAGGAAGCCAGTTTTTGGGGTTCCGGTCGTTTCCTTCGACATTTGTTCTCCATGCTTATACAGTCTGACAGTATGTCCGGACCCGTTCATGTTTGGGAAAGTACATGGGAGTATCTATCGGACGACATCCAATACTTTATGCGACGGAAGTTGAATAATCCTGGTATAAATTTAAGGAACTTTCTTATGTCGGAAACTTTATATGACCATTTATTTGTTATTTACTATGCTAACTTTATATCTAAATATTTCAATATAGGACTGGAACTGAATGAAGTACAGTTTAAGAATTTTACTCTTGCTGAGATAGAAGAGTTTCTTTCTAGGAATGGATTTATCTTGACTCAGATTGAAGGTATGCCCGTTCCCGACAATGTCGTCATAGATAATGGTATGAATAATTTGATTGCCAAAGAAATGTCGTACGATATTGATGAGATGAATGAGTTGCATAGCCGTTTGTATCCATGTCTCACGGACGAGCAAAGAAGTGTGTACGATACTATTATGGATGCAGTCGATTCCGGTAATGGTGGAGTTTTCTTTCTATATGGTTACGGTGGCACATGAAAGACATTTTTGTGGAAGACACTGTGTTCTGCATTACGTGGTAGACGTGATATTGTTCTCCCAGTTGCATCGAGTGGTATAGCTTCTCTACTTCTTCCTGGAGGCCGCACTGCTCACTCTAGGTTTAGTATTCCTTTGCAGGTCGATGAAACAACCATGTGTAGTAGGATAACTCCCAATAGCGATCTGACAGGACTTTTGAAGAGTACAAAGCTAATTATATGGGATGAGGCACCCATGACTAATAAGTTTTGCTTTGAGGCATTGGATCGCAGTCTAAGGGATATGATGAAAGATCACCATGGTGTGGAATCTAACAAGCCGTTTGGTGGATTGGTCGTTGTCTTTGGTGGTGATTACAGACAGATATTGCCCGTCATACCAAAGGGTAGTAGGCAGGATATAGTCCACGCATCCCTTTGCTCATCTAAGACAATTTGGAGTTCTGTCGTGTCTTGAAGCTTACGAAGAACATGCGTCTGCAGTACTTTTCTAAAATTTTGATGCTAGATAATTACTATTTATCTAAATGACTAATTTTAAATGTATATAAATTGTTGACTTTGTCTTTATTAAATTACAAATGTGGCTTATATGATGAGACCGAGAGCATCAGGGAGTTTGCTGAGTGGCTGCTGAAGGTTGGAGATGGTGAAATTGGTGTTGATAATGATGGTGAGGTAGAATTCAAACTGCCTGATGATATTCTGATTCGGTCTATTGATGAACCAATTGCTGCAATAGTTAAGAGCACATATCCGAGCATATTAGACCATGTCGGTGATGGTCGGTACTTTCAGGATAGGGCTATTCTTGCTCCCACTAATGAGATCGTCCAGGATGTAAATGATTATATAATGTCTCTTTTACCTGGAGATGCCACGAAATTCATGAGTTCAGATAGCATATATGTAACACCCCCAATCCACTCAGGGATATTACACGCCGTAGACCCTCTCCTCGAGGATCTACCAGGCTGATAACTAAAATCAAACATCTAAACATCGCCTTTAAGGCTAAAATGACTCAGTAGACCGATTTGGTCTTTCAATAATAACATACAACTCAATTCCAAACACATACCCACGCAGGGGTCAAAATACAATAAACTCCCATACAACGGGGAAAAGATACTGCAGCGGAAAAGAAAATACAACTAGACCAATACGACATTAACGGATTCTCGTGTGATTAGTATCGTTCATCTTTCATCATCCTTCGTGCCGACCCTGTGTTATGCTCCCAAACCTGAATGCAAAAATAGACATCCACCCCCCGAATACTCGGGGGTTAGCAAAACTCCACTGTTTTGCTAGTGCAAGGACAAATTGCAAATACGAGCCATACAATTCACATTCCACGAATAACAATAACCAGGAAATCCTTAAAGATTCAAACGTAATGAAAAGTACTTCCCGAGGCATGAGTTTGGGTAAAACATTTTAAAACCGAAAGATCACAATCAAGGGAAAACAATCTATAAAACGGTTTAAAATGCCATCGAGAGTTTTAATAGAAAACAATTTAGGATTATCAAATCCTCCTCATTCCAAAATCAACAGGGTCCTCGACCAGTAGGCGGAAAGCAATTTGCAAGAAAACCATTCAATCAACACAAGCGAGTCTTCAAAAATATTTCCACGGGGTTCTCGACCCAATCCAAATAATATCAACACGAGATCAAACATTTCAACATCACACGGGGTTCTCGACCCAAATCACAGAATGACAACACAGCCCATCAAAGACACAGCCACTCGTCCTCCCAATACTGCTCAAGACCCCTGATTAATTAACCCTCGGAGATCTCGTCAAATGTCCTTGGTTAATTAACCCTGATACCAACGTTAAAAACAAGTTGAAACACACTTTCAGAATACACAAATCACGGTCTATATCGAGACCAGCATTTTGAAAAGAGTTGAAAGAATTTGAAATACGATAATCATTCGGTAACGGGGTCTTAGCTAATCACTCAAATATCCGTTACAAATAAGCCTGCCAGGCGCCTCCACTGAAAACATGTGCACCGGCGTTCACTCCACTATGTCGGCCGCCCCTTGTACATGTCACCGCGCCGGCGTCACTCCCGTAAGAGCCGCCCCTTGAACACGCATCAGGTTAAACACCGGCGTCCACCAACCATATGGACCCGCACATTGCAGCGTACACCAGGCCGGAGTACTCGCCCCGCCCCCAGAGGCTCCCAGATATGACGTCTCTCACAACAAGTATTCACATTGTCACAACCATCAAGCACACAGTCAATCGTCGTAACAATTATCAAGTCAATACACCAATTCACATAATTCATCCGTCAGTCCACGACCACACGAATAAATAACAACACGCACGTCAACCATAACGCGACGGAAATAAGCAATATACGTACGCATGCATTATCAAGCGCAACATCAACACCAAATATATCCAAAGGATTCACGTAGTCACTTACAACCCACACAATTTACAAAACACACGCGTTTTGAAAGTGAGCCTTTAACGAAGCTAGCCGAATCTTTTGAAAACTCATTTCAAACAAATAAACAAACACACCAAGATGATCACCAATTATCATATCCACAAAACAAGAATAGTATGGACAAGGTACTTGCCTTGAACAACCACAACGCAGAGAATCGACCGAAGTAGGTTGGCACGAACCGACTACGAACCCGCCGACTCCACCGAACGCCAACTCGTGATAATAAACTACGGAGGACAATAACAACAATGAAAATGAATTCCATAGCATGACTCAAAGCCGTTGAATTCAAAGAACGAACGATGAATGTTCAAGTGTTTTCCCCAAAACGGCCAAGAACACGATTCGTCCCGACAAAACACGAAAATGGAATTCCAAGTTGAAATATGGATATACAATCCATAGAATATGTTTAACAACATCATTTAACCATAATTGATCCATCAAAAACAGATGAAAAACGAGATCGAGGACAAATCCTCCAAAAAGTCGATTTGAAGGAAATCGAGAAATATACTTCGATTCGACGAGGAACAATGGATTAAATGATGTTAAACACAAGAATACTACCAAGATTAATCATACCCATCATGAATTAATCAACAACACGGAACGAATCGGACAAAAATGTAAAAAACCCCAAATTCACGAAATTAGGGTTCTAAGGAGAGATTACCTTGATTCGATGGATCAAAGGATGATAACGGATGATTGATCAATGATATAACCTCAAGAACTTCATGGATTTGTTGTTAAACAACATGGCTCCATGATAAGAACACCCTCAGCCGCGGAAGAGAAGGAGAAGAAGGAGAAAAATGGCCAAAAATCCGTATGCAGGGCCTTATATAGGCTATCTGCCGGCCGAGTTACGTACGTAACCGGCCAAGGGCTTACGTACGTAACCGGCCATGGCTGAGATGCTGCCCAAAAATGCCGGCATCCTTACGTACGTAACCGGCCAAGGGTTACGTACGTAACCGGCATTACGTACGTAACTGCCGAGCGCTACCGTACGTAACTCGGCCAGTGCAACAACTCCGGATTGAGTTCCTTATTTGGTATCTCAGCACTGATGAAATCATCTATAGAATTTGCAGACATATTTCTATCTGCTCGATCAATCCACAACAATATATGTGCATGAGGAAGTCCGCATTTTTGAAATTCAATAGTGTACACAACTACAAAGCAAATAGAATAAAAATCAATCAACTAGAAGTGAAGTTAATAATGAAGCGACCAGCTGAAATAACAAAGGAACTGAGACTTATAATGTGGTACCTCCAATTGCCTTGCCAAAAATATTTTCCGTCTTCAAGTCTTTTATATGTTGGTCCAACTTCATCTTGAATATGCGACTCATAACATCAGGTCTATCCTCGGGTCGTAAACCCTTGGACTCAACAAAACGTGTTATCTCAGGCCACTTGGGGTTGCACGTGAATGTGATGAATAGTTTCGGATATCCTATACTCTTGCATATGGCCATAGTGTCTTGGAAGTTCTGGACCATATATCGAGGACCTCCGACAAAAGAAGATGGCAAAACAAAGCGTTTACCAACGTTTCCTGTTGGGTCAGATGGATCAATATCACCTGTTCGAATAACATCATCAAGTGACTTATACTTATCAGACCTCAATAATGGTTGGTTCCTCATTATAAAAGCAAGCCTCTGTGCTTCCATCATCATATAGCCATCTACTATAAACTCTTGGAATAGCTTTCTAATGAGTAATATTGTCTGGGCCTCACCAATACGGTCAAAAATTCTAAAAGCCAAAAACTCCTTAATTGTAAGTGTGTGCCTGACACCTTTAGACTTATCCGAATTTGAAATATCTGGATGGTATCCATCCTCACCATATGGGAAAAGTAGGGAATATTGCATTGGAAGGTAACTTGGATGCAATTCTGAAATTCTTTGGACATTGCCATTTTTTCGTTCCAATACAATATCGCGGGGATCCATATCGTACTCATCATCTCCTGATTATTGAGAAATAAAATCATTTAGAATATATTAAACTACTTATGGAATATATATTTATCATGGATAAATAATAGTGATATCCCAACATACCAACAATTAATGCAGCGACTTCTGAACATGTAGGTAGATTATACATGCGTCCATCGCGTGACCTCCTTCCCATGAGACATAACTTTACATTCATATCGGCACTCTCCTTGAATCGTTCAGCAGCCATTCGAAAATTTTGGGCAATCGTATTTTCGACATCTATCATGTTCTTTAAATCATCCACAATTGATGAATCAATCGCAGCAGGACTTTTTGATCTACAAAATAAAATAAAAAATATAATGAGAATCAACAATATATATATATAATATTTTTAAAAACTATACATATGTAGTGGAATTAATATGGATCCAAGAGAATGAATACCGGACAACATCGATTCTGTCTTGAGTTTCATCCTCGCCACAACTTTGGCGAATCGCCTTCTTTAGGTAACAAACTACCGAGTAGATGATAGTTATTTCCACCAAGCCTATATGTATACGGACCATGTCCATTGTTGACTGTTTTATCTTGGATCCCACCCATCGAAGTAAAAGCGTACATCATATTATAAGCACATATGTTCTCAATGTAATTACGACTCTTAATATGCCTATTTTGTAAAAGATCACGTAGCAGCCGTGGAGGTTCTTTCAGAAGAGGAAGTTGTATTTTACCACGACTACAACACAAACCAAATTCCGGACTATTCAACGGGCTTTTTTTAACCTCTCATCAAACCACATAAGCGCACCGCAAAATCCACACGCATATGTAGGATCACCCATATCTTCGTAAGCTGCTCCATGAAAGTGTATAAATGTCAATTATTATAAGATATTTGAATAGTAATTTTAGTGTGTGTTGAATTTAGTGGTAATGAACATTACCTACTGACGATATCCCTTTATTTCTCCGCGCAGTAATATCCTTCTTTTCATGTAGTTTTTTCATAGATTTCTTTCGTGATTCCTTAAGCATGTCCACACGTGATGACTCTTCACTCATAACTCTTATCACATTAAGAGTATATTTATCTAGCAATTGCTGCATACGCTCTTCCGCAAGAGGCATGCACTCTTCAACATACGGAGGTACCATTATTCCTATATAAAGATGAAAATATATATAACTGATGATGAATTATACTTTTTTTTAAATTTTATCCGGATTAATGTAATACAAATGTTCTAAATTAGTGAATATTTATATAACACCATTACACTTACTGCATCCTCTGGGATTTTCATGATACATAAAGTAATCAAACGGATGTGACTTGAGATGTCTTCTCATTGATAGTGTGAATCTCCTGTTAATTCTGTTGAATCTTGACACTACTTTGTAATCTTTATCCATATTCCCTACATATGCAAGATGATAAAATGTCAAATATAAATATTTTAATGTGAGAAACAACATATTTAACTATTTACATCTTCAATTATAAATATCTTACTGGAGTAAATGAATTGAACATTCATAAATTGGTATCATATAAATTATAATATGAAATATATAGAAGTATTTACCACCAGTCACACAACTAAACAGATATGAACTTTGGGTGAGCCTATTGCTTTGCGTATACACCTGTTTCGCACTACCGACATTTGGTGTAATTGTCTCTACACGATCAAAATGTATCGGTGACAAAATTAATAAAAAAATATCATAGAAATAAAGATTAGTAATATCTTAAACAATTACTAATTTGATACGTAATATATACCATTCGTAATGTCACTCCAAGGTGATATTCCGACCCCACATTCTTGAATATTTCTTTTAAAAGTTTGAGATGTCGTCCCTCCTATATTTTATGAAAATTGATAAACATACAACAATTATTATATGTTAATGACACAATATTTGAAGTTGCAATAACAAAAAAATTAATATATATATATATATATAATAAATTATTACCATTCTCAATGTTCAGCTGCGGGCATGTAGAATTTGTAATAACTGGAGATCGAATACTAAAAATGTTACCATTATTTATAATATTCAACGGTAATTCGCCACTCAGATTGTTGGAAACTCTACTCCTTTTTCTAGTAGAACTCGGCCTCTCGTTATATAATGGAGCGCGATTCCTTAATTTCAAAGACTTACGACGTCCTGTATCCATTGAATAACTACACAAATATAATAAATTAATCATCTATCCATACAAATTTGCAGTAAATCATCTTATACGCATTTTATATTTTCAGTATACAAATTTCATATTGTAAAATAAATTAATAATATCCAGCAAGAAGAAGAAGATACTGCGCACGATCAGGGAAAAGATTAAACACGTAAAAACAGACACAAAAAAATAAATTAAAAGGACAACTGAATATAATTAATTAGGCGCGACACGGAACTTCAATATAGATAAAACCACTAATTCCACCGACCCACAAATGTGATATAACACCGCCCCATTTTTCAATATCAGATAAAAAATAGTTATTCCAACCTTTTAAAACCATATAATCCGAAAAAGAACATCATTTCTTATAGATAAAGAACGCTTAATGCATTCCTTTCATTTTTACAAACGCTTCTCTTAAAAGAACGCTTTCATGTTTACATTCCTTCCGAAAAACCCTACCTATATAATCATTATTCCTACTTCATCAGCCGTCACTTTATCCTCATCCGAAAAACACGCCCTACACTCTCGTCTCTTCCTCTTGCACCGCCTCATTTTTCTCTCTGATTCTTAGCCCTTACTCAGACATCTGTCCAAATATTTTTTCATTTCAGTTTTCCAAATAATTTCTTACGGTTGATTTCTACTGCGTTATTCTTCTTATTTCTCGATCTACTGAAATCCGATGATGTATAAAATTTTTGTTTGTTTCAACATATGCCTGTGGGTGTCTTCTTGACATCCATTGCCGGTCCCAAGCCCGGATAAAAGAGGAGGGTTGCGGTAGGAGTCGACATACTTTTGTGGCTAAGATTGCTGATAGTGGTATTTGGTCTGATTGCACGGAGATGGATATAGATTCGATGTGGAACTTGTTGGAACACAACATAAAGGAAGTTGCAAAAGAAGTCCTAGGAGAATCTAAAGGAAACAGACCATCAACTAAGGACACATCTTGGTGGAATGATGAAGTTAAGCAAGCGATAAAGACCAAACGTGAATGTTATAAGGTACTCGGTAAATGCTCGAGCGATGAGAATTATGAGAAGTACAAGAAAGCTCGAACAGAAGCTAAAAAGGCAGTGCGAAATGCCCGATCAAAGGTTAATCAAGAATTATATGCAAGATTATATACTAAAGAAGGGAAAAAAGATATCTATAAACTTGCTCGAATGAGAGAGAAGAAGACGCGAGATATTGGAAAAGTTAAATGTGTAAAAGATACTGACCAAAAAGTTTTGGTTCAAGATAAAGAGATAAAAGAGAGATGGAGGTCATTTCTTTGATACCCTATTCAATGGCCATCAAGAACTAGATATTGGGAATTTAAACATCCCCTCAAGTATGGTTAACCGAGAGTTTAAGAGAAGAATCCAAAAGGGTGAAGTGACAATTGCATTGAAGAAGATGGGGTCAAAGAAAGCAGAAGGACCAGATGGTATACCTATTGAAGTTTGGAGGTGTTTGTGGGAGAGAGGGATCGAATGGGTAACTATGCTTTTCAATAAGATTTTGAGAAGCAATAAGATGCCGTCAGCATGGAGGAAAAGTATTCTCGTCCCTTTGTATAAGAACAAAGGTGATGTTCAAGATTGTTCTAATTATCGCGGAATTAAACTAATGAGTCATACCATGAAGTTGTGGGAACGAGTGATTGAACAAAGGATCAGGAAATGTGTGAAGATAATGTAAAATCGGTTTGGATTTATGCTTGGAAGATCGACCATGGAAGCAATTTATCTTATCCTAGCTTGATGGAACATTATCGAGATAAAAAGAAAGATCTGCATATGGTTTTTATTGATTTAGAGAAGGCATATGATAAAGTACCAAGAGAAGTACTTTGGTGGGCCTTAGCAAAGAAGGGTGTATCGCGGAAATATATTGACATTATAAAGGACATGTATGAGGGAGCTAGTACAAGTGTACGTACTAATGTTGGGAGGACAGAAGAATTCCCTATTACGATTGGGGTGCATCAAGGATCTGCTCTTAGTCCTTTTCTCTTTGCCATAGTCATGGACGAATTGACAAGAGAAATTCAAAATGACGTTCCGTGGTGTATGATGTTCGCAGATGATATTGTGTTGATTGATGAAACGAAGGTTGGAGTGCAACAGAAATTGGAACTTTGGAGGATACTTTGGAAGCTCGAGGCTTTAGGCTGAGCAGAAGTAAGACTGAATATATGGAGTGTAGGTTTAGCAAAAACAGTGATAGAGAGGCGGGGATGATCACATTTGATGGGAAAGTTGTTCATGGATCCACTTTCTTTCGGTATCTTGGATCTATTATCCAAAAGGATGGAGAGCTAGATGGCGATGTGGCTCACAGAATGAAGGCAGGGTGGTTGAAGTGGAAGAGTGCCACAGGGGTTTTATGTGATCCCGGCATGCCTCATAGATTAAAGGGTAAATTTTACCGCACGGCAATTAGGCCTGCGCTGTTATATGGCACCGAGTGTTGGGCTGTAAAACAATGTCACATTCAAAAGATGAATGTGGCAGAGATGCGTATGCTACGATGGATGTGTGGTCATACAAAAAAGGATCGGCTCAGAAATGAGGTGATCAGAGAGAAGGTAAGAGTTGCGTCTATAGAAGACAAGATGATGGAGAATCGATTACGATGGTTTGGTCATGTGAGAAGAAGACCTATTGATGCCCCAATGAGGAGGCTAGAAAGTTGGGGAGCAAGTAATGTTGTGAAAGGTAGAGGAAGACCCAAGAAAACTTGGATAAAGATGATTGAAAATGATATGCGGTTTCTTGGAATTGGAGAAAGTATGGCGATGGAGAGGCAAATGTGGCGGGAAAGAATACGGATGGTGGATGGAGTCTGATTCTTTTTTTTTTTTTTAATTCTTATTTTCTTTTATTTCATGTTATCTTTTTTTTTTTTCACTCTCTTTTTTTATTTGCTTTTTTCTCTACTTTTTCCCTCTTTTTTCCTTTTATGTTATTTATGTAACGATTATTGACGGTTTCAAAGTTTGATTCATGTTAGCCGACCCCAAATCATTTTGGGACTAAGGCTTAGATGTTGTTTGTTGTTTGTTTGTTTTCAACATATTCGATTTTTCATTCCCGTTCGGTAAAGTGTAAGCACGGTTGATTTTTACGGTGCCGTTCTTCTACTACGGTAAGATCCTCCCCAGGCTCTTCATTTTCTAATTTTTATTTCACGATCTATTTTATTTTTCCTTCTCAAACTGATGATTTATATAATTTTTGTTTATTTCAACATGCTCAATTTTTCATTTCAGTTCGGTAATAAGGGCGTACGATTGATATTTACGGCGCCGTTCGTCTACGACGGTAAGATCCTGCGCTTCATTCATCTTCTAAATTTTATTTTTCTATCGAAATTATTATTTAAATGATTTATATAAGTATTATTTATTTCTTGATCTAGATCTGGTGATTGTCCAGCAGATCTGAGTATGTGAAGACGACGGAATTCAGTAAATTATTCCGGTAATATCTGTCAAAATACTTCTCAATTTAGTATATTATTTGCTTAATAATTTTTTATTTATAAAATTTTTATTTATATCCTAACCAGATCTGGGAGAAATAATGATGGAAATTTCATTTTAAAGTTGTATTTTTAATTTAAGCGGATTAGTATATTATTTGCTTAATAATTTTGGCGTACGATTGATATTTACGGCGCCGTTCGTCTACGACGGTAATATCCTGCGCTTCATTCATCTTCTAAATTTTATTTTTCTATCTAAATTATTATTTAAATGATTTATATAAGTATTGTTTATTTCTGGATCCAGATCTGGTGATTGTCCAGCAGATCTGAGTATGTGAAGACGACGGAATTTAGTAAATTATTCTGGTAATATCTGTCAAAATACTTCTCAATTTAGTATATTATTTGCTTAATAATTTTTTATTTATAAAATTTTTATTTATATCCTGACCAGATCTGGGAGAAATAATGATGGAAATTTCATTTTAAAGTTGTATTTTTAATTTAAGCGGATTGGTATATTATTTGCTTAATAATTTTTTATTTATAAAATTTTTATTCATACCTTGACCAGATCTGGGAGAAATAATGATGGAAATTGGATTTTTTGAAGTTGTATTTTTAATTTAAGCGGAAGAGTACAGTTGATTTTTAATAAAAATTTTCCAAAAATTTTGATGAACAATACTCTATTTTTTATTTATAAAATTTTTATTCATATCTTGACTAGATCTGGGATAAATAATGATGGAAATTGAATTTTTGGAAGTTAAATTTTTAATTTAAGTGGAAGAGCACTGTTGATTTTTAATAAAAATCTTCCAAAAATATTGATGAATAGTACTCTATTTATTTATGATGAAAATATTGAACGAAAATATAATAAAAAAATTTGTAAACGAAAATATTGAATTTTTAAGCAGTAGATATATAAATTATAAACACTTGGTGAATACTGTTACTTGGTGAATACTGTTACTTGGTGAAGAGTACTGCTGATTTTTAATTTGTGCATCAAAGGTAAACTAATATTCGAACAAATAATTACAACAAATAATTATAAATTACGTACCTTTAATGACAACTAACTCTTTGAGACTGGTGTCTTGATTTTTTGTTCTAAACTTTGATACAATCTGTGATAAACAGTAAAATAGAAGTAAGAGTTAAACATTTAATAATCAAACAATACATAAGATAAGATAGAAATGCTTATAACAATTCATTACCTTTGTTGTTCTTTCGTGAATAATATTAGTCTGCCTATAACGATGATTGGCAGATGATGAATAGAATTTGAAAGATCAGTTGAATGATCAGTAGTGGGACATCAAATTCGTAGGATATATGTATAATGGATGCGTTCTTGATATATTTTTAACTGGCTGTCTGGTTATTATTTATACTGAATATGGTATGCTTTATAGGATAAACCCAAATCTCTGGATTTCTAAAATCATCGGATTAATAGTTATCCAATCTGTTTACAATTCTTAGTTTGTTAAGATAATTATGTAGATTATTATTATCCGATGAAAATACATATTTGCACTCGTATTTAATAAATCGATTTTCAAGATTATTCCATAATTTTAGCTAACAAATCAATATCTAAATTCACAAATTGATTATCTGTTTATTATTTATATTGAATATATTATGCTAGATAGGATAAACTCAAATATGTGGATTTGCAAAATCTTAAGAATAATAGATATCCAACTCGTATTAAATTCTAGATTTGTTAAGATAATTATAAAAATTATTATTATCTGATCAAAATATACCACAAATTGTTTCCTGAAAATGGCAGCAATTAAATTACGTCCAACAATACAGGACTTGGAGTTGTTCGTATCATGCTGAAAAGTTGGATATGCTGGACTCGAATTCGTTACAAACTTTATTCCAATATGTATTATTCAAATCTAGAATGTAATTTGGCAGACTGTGATTGTAAATAAATATTTATATGTAATTTATTTATCGTAACGAATTTGAGTCTGGAAATCGTTCAAGCAGTATGCATGAGGTCCTGAAATCGCCAAATCCGTATGCGTGAGGTATATCCCTTTCTCACTCTAATTATTTCTTATGTTCAGTTTGCTAATGATGGTTGACATCTAACTCTTTAAACACCTGTATGGATTGTATGTATATAATTGTTAAGTTTTACTTCTCACTTTAAAAATAGAAATTGATTAGGCTCCTTAACTTGAATAGTACAAATAAAATTATAGAGTTATCGATAAGTTTGTATTTAAGGCAATCATAGAAAATAAAGTGCAATTGATCATTATATGAAGACAATCGAATAAAACAAAATACAATTAATCATTAAGAAATTACTACTAAAGGTCCCAAATATCAAAATAGTGTGATGAACGGAATCAAAACATAAAACAAAATAAAATATATCTAAAAAAATAAACTATACTGTTCCAAAACGCCCCAAATTATGTAATATTTTTCTCCTTCTTTATCACCACTTTAGTTGAAGAACTTTGCAGTCCTATAATACTGACTTCTTCATCAATTTCAATCTCTCTGCCACGCTTAGCAGGAGTAAGTATTGTCTCGGAAATATCGTTAGAGCCCTGATCATTAAATTCACTGTCAACTTTTTCTTTTTCCTTTCAAACATATTTCTCTTTGGCACCTTCAACCAACCTCTTGGACTCCGATGCAACCTCCTAAAATAGTTAGTTATAATATGTTAATGGTCTGATAAATAATGGTATTAATTTTAAATGTAAAAATATAATAGGTACAGTAATCTCACGTTCATTGCTAGACCACAATATTCACCAATGATTTTCTCATCAGTTGTGAGATGTTCCACACTGTAGTCATTATAACCCTTTACAATGTTATATTCCCTTGACACACGGATTCTTATCAAACAATATTTGAAAAGTATTGGTTGAAAGTCCATGGGCAGTGCTTCTTCATCTCCTTCCTGTAGTGAGGAAAAAAACATTGTCAGAATAGTAATTTCCTAGAAGTTTATATATAATGAAACTTATTGAAACAGAAAATACCTCAATGAGGGAAGCAAGAATGGCAGCAGCTGATTTGCCTATAAGGTTTGCAAACATATCCTCAAATAAAATAACGATAATTTCATCATTTGATTTTGAATCTATTGCTATAACCTTGAGCCTGAACCTGTTTTATCAATCGCTAAGAAACGTATCTAATATCAAGTATAAATGACTTAAATTGACCTGATTACCTAGGTACAATCGAGTCCATTTTACGTCCACACTTTATATTCGGACAGATGTCTTCAGCCTTTTTGTCTCCGGTCTTTGTTTTGCAATGCATGCACGAATTGTAGTACCATGTATCTCCAATGTTGGTGAACTTGACAAAGAGAATATAGGACCCAGGCTGGAAAATGTTAAATATACATTAATTAAATTGAATCAAAGATATTATAAATCAAATAAAGTAGATTTATTTACCTCGCTTTCTTTCTTGATCTGAGAAGTTGTCCTGTGTTTGTCCATGTTCAACCATTCCTCTGATTTCAGTGTATGAATTTCACTCCGTAATGTGATTGATCTACTAACTGAACCATTTCCGGACATCTTCTTCCTATAAAATGGCGAGCTGAGTTAAAAAAAAATAATGTTTTGTCTATAAAAAACATAAGCCAATAATTAAAAAACACTTGTATAATAGACTGCTCTGCAGTACTTCATATTGAAGTCCTCAAACTCCGGTAAATCTCCATTTATGAGCATCTTGGTGGCATGCATAGTAGTTTGCACACGTAGCTCTTCTGTTAAAATGTGCGTGATTTTATTAGTATGTGTTTAAAATAATGAAATGTACTTTAAAATTAGTATGAAATGCTGATGACCTTGCCAAATGGACTTGTGTGCAAACTGCAGTGCTATAGTAAGCCCGTCTTCAAGCTTATCGTTGGTAGGTGCTATTTCTAGCAGCTTGTCCGCGTACGACTCCCATAGCACTACCTTTAGGCTAATATTCCTACATTAATGTTATACGGTAAAATGCAATACTAAAAATAACTATTCAAATTAGAAAAAACATCGAAATTAAGTCACCTTTCATCTTGAATTTCGATGTCTAACTTTCGAGCATGTGCCTTATCGACATAAATAATGTTGCCAATTCGTATAACGCGTCCTATTACGTCTGAAAAATGTTGATAATATATCAGCATAATAATATTTATCAAGAGATCATAAAAATACAATAACATACAACCTACCAATAAAATATTCTCCATTAAAGGAAGGAATGTCATCAAAAGGAATCAATTTGAGTCCATTTGACTGAATTCACATGTCGGGCTTACACTTGGCCACTTTTGTAATATAGTTGAGTATCAATTTTACTGAACATTCTACTCTGGCCTTGTTCCATTTGCTTTGGTGGTTGTCCTCAACACCAAAAGCAGAAATACTCACTGTATCTCCTTCGGTTAATTGCTTTTTGAAATTTGATAGTAAACCCCTTTTCACGTAAGCTGGTATTTTGGATCCCTATGATATATAGGGGTTTAGTTTATGATGAAAATATTGAATGGAAATAATAAAAAATTTGTGGAGTCCTTATACCTCGCTGTCCATAAGAATTGCCTCGATCGAAACTGGTTTCTTTTGTTGGTCAGTTGGAATCCATAAACGCGAGATCTTCACTGTGATGGTCCTGTTGCTGGTCTCCTTGTTAATTCCTCGAACAAATATATTTGACATGTTTATAAGATCTGAAATATTTTCTTTGTAGTGTGTTATTAAAACCTAGATGTACTATGTTATTTATAGTGTAGTACATGCCCTTGCCTCGAGTGACTGTATTTTGTAGGAGTCTTAATTTGGAACAGATCTTAATTTACGTCTATTAAAACGACGACCCATTGAACTTTCTGTCGTTATCCGAAAATATCAAAACAGTCCATCTTTTTCAAAAGACTTGATTATCTCTACATGAAATAAAATAAAATTGGATTGATGATAGATATTTTATTATCTAAGTCATTATAATCGAGTGGTTTAAACTTGTAGGGTTATTAGGATATTGTTTTAAATGATTTAGATTACCCGAATTTTTAGTTCTCTAGAAAGTTAAGATTATCCGAATTTTAGTAATTTAATGAAATAAAATAAAATTGGATTGATGATAGATATTTTATTATATAAGTCATTATAATCGAGTGGTTTAAACTTGTAGGGTTAATAGGATTTGGTTTTCAATGACTTGATATCCCGAATTTTTAGTTCTCTAGAAAGTTGATTCGGTGGAAGACTTTAGGATATGATTTTCAATTATTGTTGTGATTATCCGAATTTTAGTTATTTAATTTTCAATTTGATGTGGTCTTTTAAATTATCATAAAACAGTGTGTTTTAACTTTCTAGAGTTTTCAGGATCTTGGTCTCAATTGTTAAGATTATCCGAATTTTAGTTATTTAAATAAAATAAAATCGGATTGATGATAGATATTTTATTATATAAGTCATTATAATCGAGTGGTTTAAACTTGTAGGGTTATTAGGATATGGTTTTCAATGACTTGATATCCCGAATTTTTAGTTCTCTAGAAAGTTGATTCGGTGGAAGACTTTAGGATATGGTTTTCAATTATTGTTGTGATTATCCGAATTTTAGTTATTTAATTTTCAATTTGATGTGGTCTTTTAAATTATCATAAAACAGTGTGTTTTAACTTTCTAGAGTTTTCAGGATCTTGGTCTCAATTGTTAAGATTATCCGAATTTTAGTTATTTAAATAAAATAAAATCGGATTGATGATACAGGTATCAGTTGTTAAGATTACGCGAATTTTAGTTATTTGAGTATCAATTTGATTTGCTTCTCGAAAATATAACAAAACATTCGGAAGTGGTTCAACTTTCTAGAGTTTTCAGGATCTAGGTTTCAGTTAAGATTATCCAAATTTTAGTTATTTAAATATTAATTTGATATGATCTTTGACAATGTTATAAATCAGTCCTTCTGTGCGCGTTAAAAGATCGAACAAATTAGAATTAAATGAACATTGTTTTGATTATATAGTAAATATCTTATTAGCTAAAAAGCTTATTTATAACCTTTTATTAATGTAAGGTGTTTATTTTTGTAGAGTTGTTAGTATGTCAGTTTCTATTAAATATTAAAACAGTCCTTATCTTTTGAAAGACTGTTAATAATTTTGATCAGATTAATTTACAATTTGATTCGAGCATTTAAAATTTTCAAGTCATTATCTATAAAAATAATTGGTTAACATGTTTGAAATAATAGAAACATGCATGAAATGAAAAGTGAGAATTTGAAACCCAAGATAAGTGAATATGATTCACAAATATAAGTTGTTTTAGTAATGTGAATCGAGACAATTACAACGATATTGAAATACTCCTAGGTTTTGGCGCCGTGCTCGCATGTACTTATAGCATTCATATAGACCACTTCAATATCAGCAACACATCTAGGGCACTGGTTGTGCGGAAGTTACCTTTCTAGATGCGATAGAAATTCTTCGTCACTTGAATTACAGAACAGTGGAACACCAAGGTAGTTAGGAAGCTTAAATTTCATTTTTGAAAGTCTTTTTTTCATTTGCCATCTGCATGATGTCACATAGTATGCGCTCTTAGAATTATCCTCCAACATCGACAACCCATGAATTCCCTCTTCTCTGTGTTTTTCATCACCACTAAACAACTTCATGAAGTTTAAACAGTATGAGGCTTCATGGTGATTGAGGTTTAGGGCGATAATCATTAATTCAAATGCTTCGTCTTCATTTTCTTCGACGAAGAACTTTAACTACAAAAAAATGAGATGGTAATAAAATTAGGAGAAGATGAGATAAAAATAATTAGTAACTAATTAGATATTAATGTACCAATGATTTTCTGAACAGTGCTTCAGCATTTTTAGAAGCCACCAGTTTATCTAACATTGGAGGAGAAATATCATGTTGCATGTCAAAACTAAGCTGCTGCAAAATGCTTGTTGTGTTACCCAACTCATAGAAGAGCCGACAGCTGGGAAACATAGTATTGTTTGTGGTTAGTGTAACACCCCCAAGATATTCGAGGTGTATCACAGCGCCGTGGACCCCTACATGGGACCCACCAGGCTAATCACAAGAAAACACTACTCGACTAACCGTCTCGGTTAGCAAGGAAACAATTATTAACAACAAGAACATAAAACAACACGTCCGGTACAACCGGCATAATAAACATCAACCGACAAATACAGTAACTCCAACGAAGACCAATCACAATCCGAAAGGAAAAGCCTAAGTACTCGCGAGTAATATCTATAAGTTTACAATTTGGAAAACACCCACATCAAAAGAGACAGTAGGAAATAACAAGACTCAATTGCACATGTCAACAACCTTGGCCGACATCCTCGTACCATCCCAGCGCCGCCATAACAAGAATTTCCCCGACAACGGGTCCCCAAAGGGGTTAGCAATTACGCTAGTACAAGTATTCAAGGCAAACCAATCGCTTACACATTTCATAGTACATGCACCAATATCAATTTCAAAAGCCAAAACCAGACATGTCTTTTTCGGAAACAAACAGTCAAACAATTTGCCTTGGGAACAGAGTAATATCATAGATCCCGCCCGAGGCCTCTAAGGACCCTCCCGAGCTGGCCATATTATAAAACAAAACACGCACATGCATCGCCTTGGAAACAGAGTAATATCATTGATCCCGCCCGATGCCTCTAAGGACCCTCCCGAGCTGGCTAGCTAAACAAACTCATGAATCCAGGACTCAACTCTTTGGATTCCCTCCGTGATCCCGTCGGACCAACCCGAGGTGAGCAAATCACACACAAAATACATTACCATTCCACGTTAAGCATAAAGGTTTCCAAAAATACTTGCCTTGAATAATTGACGAAGCAACGAACGGAAAGGAAAGTCACCAACGAACGCTAGGAACTAACGAAACCGAACCTAACGATTCGAAGAATACAATCACAACCATTTCTAAATGAATATGGAATTGGAATACACCCGAAAATCCGCCTACGATTCATGTATATTCGTATATAAACAACAACGAGGGCGGACCACAACCAAACCCTCTCGATTACGTAAAAACCACGAAATATACCATGAATCCGTAGGGAAACTAAGAATACCAACAAGATTAATCATATTCATCATGAATTAATCAACAAAACGGAACGAATCGGACAAAAACGCGAAAACCCCCAAATCTACCCAAAAATAGGGTTCTAAAGATCTAATCTTGATTCGCTGGATCGAAGGATGTTATAGGATGATTGATTGATGTTATAACCTCAAGAACTTCATGGATTTGTTGTTAAACAACATGGCTTCAAGATTCCCAAGACCACATCCGCGGAAGAGAAAGGAAAGATTGAGAAAAATGGCCAAAAACCCGTGTGCAGGGCCTTATATAGCCGTCTGCCGGGTTACGTCGTAACCGCCAAAGCTTACGACGTAACCGAGTCATCGCCCCAAAATCGGCCCATTACGTGCGTAGAATCGGCCGGGGCCTTACTTACGAATCGGCCAGGTCTTACGTGCGTAACCGAGTCATCGCCCAAAATGCCGGCCGTTACGTCGTAACCGCCGAGGCCTTACGTGCGTAACCGCCGGGGCCTTACGACGAATCGCCTTATGTACGTAACTGCCGATCACTACCGGCCGTAACTCGGCCTGGGCCCGAACGACGGCCCGAACGACCCCGAAACCCGAACCTAAATATGAATCGAAGATACGGTTACGAAGTACTCGCAAAGACGAACTCGAGCACTAAGAGAACACATGATTCTGACCACCCGAAGGCTCGAAATTCGACAACGGAAAGTAATTACCCCAAACTTTGAGAAATTACGAAAATGGCCCAAAACGTCCGAAATATACGATACATGATCGAAAAACCAAGCCGAAGCTTGCAACATGAATAATAACATTAAATGAACTTACGAGAAAGTCGAAACAACAGTTTCGGACGAGATTCGCAAGAATCGAACTCAAGTGCGGAAAAATCGCTAAAAAGCACGGAACTCAACAAAACGACACCGAAACGAGCTCGGATGACAAAAAGTGCAGAATTAATCATTCTCGGAATGATGAGACGGTCATGAGCGAGTCCTCAAAATGGACTTTCTCCGAAAAAAAAGAAATTACCGAAAATCGAAATTACGGGTATTACATTCTACCCTCCTTAAAAGAAGTTTCGTCCCGAAACTTAAAAAAAGTAGGGAGAAGCAATATCCCCGCCAGGAAAACTCGACGAGATACACAAAAACCGAAAACTCACACCCGACGGCGAAACGTTGCAAGAAACGCAAAGAGACATACGACGTGAAAACACGCTCCACGACGAGCAACACAGCGCCACCGATAGAGACACAATAAAACCAACAAGTGACAAGCGTCATCAAACAGACAATACAATCGAGTCGATTATCCGAACAATCACAAAACTCAACGAACGAAAATCAATACGATTGACCAACCCAACGGTTCATCAACCAAAATGCGAGCCAACATTGAACAAATACGGAATTCCACCGCCCAAGGGTTGGAAGATCGAAAATGAGACTAATTTCCCGAACTTAAGGGAATTACGAAGGAGCCCGAACGCTCAACAATCACGAAACGAGAACAAAAACCGAACAAACAAATGATTGAGACAACAAAAATCGAACAATCATGTCCGAAACACGTAGGATAATAAAATTCAAACAACAACTCCCAGGATGACCTGGTGAGAACAGCAAGACGTGCATTCCCTTAAGATCCACAGGAAAGGGAATAGCGATTGAAAATCCACAACGACAGATGAGTTATTCCGAAACAATACCACCCTCGTTCGATCAACAAAAACAAGGGATAGGGAAAGTTCAGAAATGTTAACGAGCATAAACGAGTCGATAGAGCCGAAAATACAGAAGTTCAAAATCCGATCCACTTCGAATAAAAGAACTATTAGAACCAAAAGATGTTACTTCCGAACAAGGTTCACAAGAATCGAACCGAATTCGGAAAAGTCACAGCGATAACCAGATCGACTCAAAACCAGACTACAGCTCGTTCGAACGATGAAACCAAGGTATAGAACAAGTTCAGAAGGTATCAATGAACACGAGCGAATCGATAGACTAGAGAAAGAGAAAATATAGAAGTCAAAATAGTACGGGTATTACCTTTGACCTCGCCCCCGAAACTCACAACAACGGAACCAATGGTAACAATACAACAAGCAACCGACACAACGCGGAACAATCACCGATGCACACAATCATACCAACCCGAGCTCTAACAGCTCGCATATATGCGATAACGCATAAACCGCTACGAGGCGACAACATCCAATACCAACATCACACCCCTCACAGAGGCTACCACGACAACTGTGTGGCGAACGACTCAACGCTCACACCACCAATTCAACCACAACTCGGGGGTTAACACCCTAACGAGAGTACAAACATCACACATATATTCCCGGACCGCAAATAGGAATGATAGGTTTTGAAAACGAAAACCACCTTTTGAAAATAATTTGCAAGCACCAGTTGATCTTGAGTATCATATATCAAAAAGTAGTACAAACATCGTCATCGAGACTTTTAAAAAAATCATCTTGCGTTTGATAAAAAAAAATGAAGACACCTTTCTTTAAATTAAAACTTTTCGGCAATATTCGACCTTCGGGTCTAAGTAAATGCGTTTCTAAATCATTAGAAATATCTCAAAATATTTTGATCCTCAAAGTAGAATAATTTTGAAACATAGTGTGGCGCTAGTAGGCATCTTGAGAACACTGTGAGAAAATAATTCATTTTAAAAGTACGTCTCGAGGTTTATTTTCTAAGATACTCAAGGTTTTTCAGAAGTACAATAGGCCAAAATGCCCAGAATTCACACGTGTCAACATTTACTTAAACACATCATATCACGCTCATTATATCATTCAAAATCACGACAGTGATATACAATCCCTAGGATATGTTTAACAACATCGTTAAAACAACAATCGGTTTATCAAAACTGGATGGAAAACGATATCAAGAACAAAACTCCAAAAAGTCAACTCTAGGGATTCAAGAAAAATACCTAGATTCGGCGAAGAACAATGGATTAGATGATGTTAAAAATCATCTAGGATACTCCAAAACACCTTTGGATGGAAGAAAAATCAGCCCAGATGCGAACCCTAGTCGCTACGTCTCAAACTCATGGAGGAAGAAGAAGAAATGAAGAAAAATGCAACTTCTAGATTGGTGTCCAGTATTTATACTGGACACAATTAGCGTGCGCTAATCATTAAGGTTAGCGTGCGCTATCACGGCACCAAACAAAACTCCTGACCAAAAATACACTGTTAGCGTGCGCTAACCCCAAGTGTTAGCGTGCGCTAACGAGAACTTGACTCCACCCAAGAGCTCTGGATCGCTCGAACTACCAGGTAGCGTGCGCTATCCTCCCCTTAGCGTGCTACCAACGCACTCTCGCGCGCGCTAGCCGCAAAGCGTAGCATGCGCTAACGACCCACAGAGACAACAACAGAACATATCAGAAAAATTACATGCCGTAAACCTTTCTCACATGGGTTTACCAGGCTAAGCACAATTTTCCACGTCATTTCGAAAATGCTAAAAAGACCAATGACAGTAATATTTTCCAAAGCTCACAAAATCATTTGTCAAACCGTCATGAAATGTTCAAGGCCAAAATGCCAAAACTTGATTCAGGGAATCGGTTTTACGAAATAAAACTCAGTTTGCAAAATGCCGAAAGCCGTTTTGAAAGAACTCACGCAGCGGATAAAATGCGGTTCGAAAATACATCATCAGTGACGACACTCCTCGTATAAACCAAATACGAGAGTCTAATAAACACATATCGTGAAATCAAAATCCACAAAAGGATTCCATCATTTAATGACTAATCATACAAATAACTCGTGTCACACGAGGCACAACAAAAGGAAGGGAGTTTTACATCCATAGGTCGCACGTAAGTGACGACCGCCCCTCGATACTAATCACGACCACTGATCTCAAACGACGCGTCGCGATGCGACTAAGTCTGACAAAATCCGACGAGACAAAACTCAACAAACACAACTTGACTCGACAGCCTAGGTTTCCCCAAGCTAATCTGATTTTTTTAAAAATCGTATACTCTTGTTATTCGAAAATAAAACCGATAAGTTAAAAATCGTTTTCAAGACCCTTTCAAATACGACAAGGGCTTAACAGTGGTAGCATTTTATAAAATGTCCTAAACACTATTAAACACGACTTTTAAATACCGACACAAGGTTTTATTTGAAAATACAAGGCTGGCTCGCCCAAATTCATGTCACTTTTCAAAAACCCACAATACGATCAAGTCTAAGAAATTTTCAAGCATGCACACCGTATGTATTATTATTAATAGAAAGACATTGGTTGTAAATAATAATAATTAGCCAAGTACTAACAATTTCCGAACACATGCATATACGGCATTCAAAAATCACCAGTTCAACAAGCGCAACTCGGAAATACTAATCCCAATCATATGTCAAACTATCTCTTCAAGTTTAACAGCGTAACCAAAGAACACCGATTTGGACATATGTCGAAACCAGCTATGTGAGTTTCTCAACAAACTCTGCCATCAATACCTTTCCCAGAACATTTCAATGTTCAAAACTTCTACATCATACTGCACCCTTCGGTGTCCAAACCATCAGTACATTCGGCTCAACATACATTTAGTATATCGCAATTACCAAACACAGATTCCATCATACAACAAAAGACTAGAGAGTCAAGCCCTCTCACAATATACCACGGAGCAAATCTCGGATCTTATGATCACCAATGATCCCACCAACGCTAGGAAGTTTAGCGATGGAAGGCTTGCAAAACGACAAACGGTCAAGCCCAGAACGGCGCACATACTCGAGAGAGATAAAGGACTGCGCAATACTAGAATCAAAAGTACACGAACCGGATGGATAAAAAAAAAACAACTCGACGATAAGTACGAGAGAGACAATCACAGTTCAAGAAGTGGAAATACAATACGAGAAAACAAGAGAATCGAGTAAGGAAAACTTACGAGCACTGGATGTACTGAGACGCCGGCAGCGGTGTGACAATGTGCAAAACAAAACACAACTAGACCCAAATAACCGACAAGCCTAGGTATCCATAAACCTAGAGCTCCGATACCATTTTCTGTAACACCCCCAAGATATTCGAGGTGTATTACAGCACCGTGGACCCCTACATGGGACCCACCAGGCTAATCACAAGAAAACACCACTCGACTAACCGTATCGGTTAGCAAGGAAACAATTGTTAACAACAAGAACATAAAACAACACGTCCGGTACAACCGGCATAATAAACATCAACCGACAAATACAGTAACTCCAACGAAGACCAATCACAATCCGAAAGGAAAAGCCTAAGTACTCGCGAGTACAATCTATAAGTTTACAATTTGGAAAACATCCACATCAAAAGAGACAGTAGGAAATAACAAGACTCAATTGCACATGTCAACAACCTTGGCCGACATCCTCGTACCATCCCAAAGCCGCTCGTCAAATTGAACATAACCTGAAATCCATAACAAGAATTTCCCCGACAACGGGTCCCCAAAGGGGTTAGCAATTACACTAGTACAAGTATTCAAGGCAAACCAATCGCTTACACATTTCATAGTACATGAACCAATATCAATTTCAAAAGCCAAAACCAGACATGTCTTTTCCGGAAACAAACAGTCAAACAATTTGCCTTGGGAACAGAGTAATATCATAGATCCCGTCCGAGGCCTCTAAGGACCCTCCTGAGCTGGCCATATTATAAAACAAAACACACACATGCATCGCCTTGGGAACAGAGTAATATCATTGATCCCCCCCGAGGCCTCTAAGGACCCTCCCGAGCTGGCTAGCTAAACAAACTCATGAATCCAGGACTCAACCCTTTGGATTCCCTCCGTGATCCCGTCGGACCAACCCGAGGTGAGTAAATCACCCACAAAATACATTACCATTCCACGTTAAGCATAAAGGTTTCCAAAAATACTTACCTTGAATAATTGACGACGCAACGAACGGAAAGGAAAGTCACCAACGAACGCTAGGAACCAACGAAACCGAACCTAACGATTCGAAGAATACAATCACAACCATTTCTAAATGAATACGGAATTGGAATACACCCGAAAACCCGCCTACGATTCATGTATATTCGTATATAAACAACAACGAGGGCGGACCACAACCAAACCCTCTCGATTCCGTAAAAACCACGAAATATACCATGAATCCGTAGGGAAACTAAGAATACCAACAAGATTAATCATATTCATCATGAATTAATCAACAAAACAGAACGAATCGGACAAAAACGCGAAAACCCCCAAATCTACCTAAAAGTAGGGTTCTAAAGATCTAACCTTGATTCGCTGGATCGAAGGATGTTATAGGATGATTGATTGATGTTATAACCTCAAGAACTTCATGGATTTATTGTTAAACAACATGGCTTCAAGATTCCCAAGACCACATCCACGGAAGAGAAAGGAAAGATTGAGAAAAATGGCCAAAAACCCGTGTGCAGGGCCTTATATAGGCTGTCTGCTGGCCGGGTTACGTACGTAACCGGCCAAGGCTTACGTACGTAACCGAGTCAGTGCCCCAAAACTGCCGACCCGTTACGTACGTAACCGGCCAGGGCCTTACGTACGTAACCAAGTCACTGCCCCAAAATTTCCGGCCCGTTACGTACGTAATCGGCCAGGGCCTTACGTACGTAACTGCCGATCACTACCGGCCGTAACTCGGCCAGTGCCGGCTTGGGCCCGAACGACGACCCGAACGACCCCGAAACCCGAACCTGAATACGAATCGAAGATACGGTTACGAAGTACTCGCAAAGACGAACTCGAGCACTAAGAGAACACACGATTCCGACCACCCGAAGGCTCGAAATTTGACAACGGAAAGTAATTACCCCAAACTTTGGGAAATTACGAAAATGGCCCAAAACGTCCGAAATACACGATACATGATCGAACACCAAGCCGAAGCTTGCAACATGAATAATAACATTAAATGAACTTAAGAGAAAGTCGAAACAATAGTTTCGGACGAGATTCGCAAGACTCGAACTCAAGTGCGGAAAAACCGCTAAAAAGCACGGAACTCAACAAAACGACACCGAAACGAGATCGGATGACAAAAAGTGCAGAATTAATCATTCTCGGAATGACGAAACGGTCATGAGAGAGTCGTCAAAACGGACTTTCTCCGAAAGAAAGAAATTACCGGAAATCGAAATTACGGGTATTACAGTTAGAAAATAATAAATTTATATATATACACAATAACGCGCAGTGAATGAAGAGCCTAAGAAACCTGCAAATTACCTGGAGATAGCGTTTGCCCAGCCGTTGGCTGATTGACATGCAAGCTTTTCCATAATGCACATGATTAAATCATGTGGCAGATTTGTAATTGCGTAGTTATGGATAATCATCCTTCTTTTCGAATCAAACATTTTGAGATAATCAAACATTTCGAATCGTTTATATAGCACTCTATTTTTCTTGTGATAAATATTCTGCTCCCAAGAAATCTCATAAATCTAACTGAAAGTTGCCCTCGCCCTTTTTTCTCCTTTCAGGGCATATCCGAAAGAGAATCCAGTGGAAGTTCCAGTCTTTTCGCTTCACAGAGGAATGGAATAGCTCGACTGATAAGGAGAGGAAGGAAGAAATAAATGGGTCCCTATTTGTAGCTGAAATATTTTTAAATCAATTAAATTTTTATCGGATTTATGATGACTAATGGTGCCCTACAAAATCTTATAAATCTAACTAACTAATGGATAATATGATAAATATTATAAATAACTAAAATTGTGGCAGAACATACTTGAATCGGGATTGTGCCACGTAAGCTTTTGGCTAAAAATATGGAAAACTCAACAAACTATTTTGAATGGCAAAATATAATTGAAATTATTTTAAATCATTTATTTTTTGCTGAAATTCGCCACCTAGGATTTTGTCCCATGTGGCATGTCTCTCCTTTCATTTTAAAATAAGTCTAGCCACAATCTAGTCAAAATAATCGTACATACAAACTTATAACCTCTCATTAACCAAGAAAACTTAGCAAATAGCACTTCAAAAGGATTGAAAATAATTACACTAGCTAATTACAGCAACAAGATCAAGATATACAACCAACGAAATAATCCCCAATTTCCAGTCGAAATTGAGTTACAGATATACTTTTTATTTTTTCTAGTCGAAATAATCCTTGTTTTTGAGGTGAGAGAGCTCCTGATGTGAGATAATTTATAAAAATATTGCTAAGATAATTTATCAGAAAAGAAAGGTAAAAATATCGCTGAAAGATAGTTCAATGGATGTTGTGGCATGGTATATACTCGAGTTACTCGGTATATAATCGTGTAACCCGAGTAACAATTCGAGTTACTCGGTATATACACGAGTTACTCGACTCGAGTTACTCGATTCACACTTCGTGTTACTCGATGAAAAATCGTGTTACTCGATTGTCAAATCCGTGTTACCCGATTGTTAACTTTCCTCAATATTGTATATTTTTTGAAGTTGACTCGAAATTATGTTACGCGAAAATATAATATATGACTCAAATGTATTGGAGCAAAAGGTTAATTTTAATAATTTGAGTATAAAAAAGTTAATGTTAAATTTTGGATAAAAAAATAATACTATATCTGAAAGGCAAAACATATTTATTCATAAATAAAAATGAAAGGGATTTTGCGTCAAAAAAAAATGAAAGGAATTTTAAGCTGGCCCATTTTAATTAAAATCCTCATGTGACTTTGAAATACAACAAATTCCTCCCTCACCCCCCTCATTAGACACGAGCCTCGTCACTCTCTCTCCCCCTCCATCTTCTTCTTCATTAAGCTTCCTCCATTAAAGCTTCAAGGTTCAAGCTCCGAAGGCCTCACATCGGACCGTCAAATCGACGTCCAACACCACCAAAACGTAAGAATCGACACCCTTTCCCTTCTTACAGTTTTAAATTCGAAATCTAAGCATGTTAAGTTTTAGGGTGTTGTTGGATGAAGTTAGATATGATATATGTTGTATATCGAAGCGTGTATATGCATAATAATCGAAGAAACGTAAAATCGATCGGTAAAGATGCTAGACCTAGGGTTGACCGAGAATGTGGAGGCATGTTTGAGTATGTTCTCAAATTTTCTTCTGTATTTTGAGTTCATATCCATGTTTATGCCAATGATTTAGGTCTAATATGATTTTATTGGGATTTATGAAGCATGATTTAAGAAATAATTTTTATGAGTTTTGAAACCTTAGATTTGCTACTGACCTTTTCTGTTCGTCCCCTGTCAAGCATGAGTTTTGGGCTTTTCAATTTTTTTTTCATGTAGTATTATGCGTCAGGAGTCTATGATTAAAATTTCGTGCAAATGGGATCCCGTTTGGTATTTTTATAAAATCATATGAGTCGACTGCGCAAAGCTGCTAGTTTTGGTAGGCTGTAGTAAAACGGCCATAACTCTGAAACCACTTGGAGTTTTCAAGCATATTGATCAACTTAGATGTCACTGGTCAAGAGGCTGAGGATGAACTCCTGCCTTTGTGTCCCGCAGGAGTTTAATAATATCAGCTCGACACATGGCCCCAATCGCCCGGAGGAGCTAAGGGAAAAGGACTACACGGACCTGAACACACTCGAAAACCCCTTGGTGGTGTACACGACGGACCGACAGATGTGGAAGGAAGGAGTTTAGACCAAGGAGCCTTGGAGAACACGACTAAAACGAAGATTGACGAGTATTAATTATGTTTTCAGCTTTGAATGTCATTAGAACAATGTTTTTATTTTGCATTTTATGGTAATTTTTGTTACGAATGCAATATTTTTGTCAATGCTTATATGCTACAATTTCTCATATTGCTAGTTTGAAGCTAAATTAGTAATTGACAATCACAACAAAAAAGTAGCGACGACAAATATTTGTAACAAATCCAGTTTGATAATCAACAAATTTCACAACGCTAATATGCGTTGGTAGCTTTGCAATTTTTCTTTAACAAATTAGCGACAAGATTGTTGTTGCAAATTTTTTAAAATCCATAACGGATTTCGAACGCCAAAATGCGTAGCTAACTTTCTAACACTCGATCTTGTTGCTATGTTTGTTGTTATAACTCCATACCGTTGTAACAAGACACCAACAAATTTTTCATAGTTGAGCTAAAATTTGTTGGTAAAACTATAATTTTTCGTAGCTGACTTTTCAACAAGAAAGTGGTTGCTAAAATTTGTTGGTCAAATTGCGACGAATTTGCCAACATACAATTTTGTTGTAGAAAGTGAGAGTGCTTTGTTGGTTTTCTACATCATCACCAACAAAACACCAACATTTCACCAATAAAAAAGTGTTGTCGCTATATATTCCAACAAAAATCTGTTTTGTTGCAGTTGTTTAGCCACACCACCTTCAATAACAAATTTTCAACGACAAAATCTGTTGGTGATAGTCATCTCCATCAAAATATCAACAAATTTCACCGTCATTAAAGCACTTTTTTCTTGTAGTGTTTGCATCGCCACTTTTCATATATATATATAGATCAGTAGAAATTTTATTTTAAATTCCGACTAACCTCCAAATGTTAGTTATAAATTGTTGTAGCCCCGGCTCTCATGAAATCCTAGTTCGGCCACTGTTTGCTGTGTATCGTTTATGTTACTACAAATAGATTCAGGACTCCAATTTTACTGACATGCTGACGATTAATCAAAGGCTAAAATTTCAGTCTATATACCAGGATACAACATGATAATCACAAATGTACACCTTAAATATTACGAGATATTTCTTTAATTAAGATAATAATCTCTTTTGGATAAAATTCAACCTCAATTCTAAGAATATTTTCAATTTTGTACTTCACATCTTAGTTTTTTAATAAAGCGTATTATGAATTTTACAACACATTAACAAATCACTAAATTGAGATTGGAACAAATAAAAAAAAATGATAAAGGGTGAAAGAATGAACGCCACCGACAATTCATTCTTCTCATTATAAATATTAGATATTGGGATATAATCAATTATTATGCAAAAAAAAAAGTTCACATAAATCGATCATATATTATTTTATTTTCAACGATAATATATACACATAATTTACGTATTTAAATATTGCCAAAAAAAAAATCACCATATCTAATTTATGTTTGGTTGCCCGAGTTATGATATGAAATGGCTTTTGAGCTATGTTGCACAGGCGGGTGCGGGTGCGGGCAGATACGAGTGCGGGATACGGTTTTTTGAAAATGTTAGGGTGCGATACGGCAATGATACGTCTGTTTATTTTATATTTTATTATATATAACACTTGTTAAATATAAAAAACAACAATTCAAATATCACCATAAAATCAATTCAAATACATAAAACAAGTCATACAAAAACAATTCAAAATGGCTTTGAAGCGTGCTTTCTAATGTTGTCCAGTGAATACCGCTAAAGGTAAAAGTAATTACTTATTAAATGATTTACTTTTTGTATTTTAATTTATTTGATTTACTTTTTAAAAATTATAAAAATCTAAAAAAAAAAAAAAATTCGGACTCGCGTATCACACGGGATACGCGTATCTATACGCGTATCTGTGCGGGATACGCGAGTCAATTTTTTTTTTTTTGCACGGATTCGCCACGTGGCGAATCCCGTGCGAATCCCACGCGAATCGCACCCGCACCCGCACCCATGCAGTATCCGATACTGCATACTGCCCAATTTTGAAGAATCCGTGCATTATAGCTTCTGAGGTGATGTCATGAATATGGGTAAATTATAATATGTTTGGTTAGGTGCTTTATTTGAGTCTGGGAAAACAAGATTAAATAAAAAAAAACACAGATTAAGAGGTGGATATTGAAATCCGCCCCAGTTGGACCGCAAACATGGTCTAAAAGTTGTCCGCATGGGCAGTTCAACTAGTTCTTGGGTGGCGGCTGCTACTGAGGATGCGAGTTAGTCACGCGATCGCAGTGTGGGAGTTTTATCCTCCAATGTGAGGATAACTCCTGTGGCACTGACACTGTTATCCCACTAGTGGCCGTTGAGTCACCATGATTTAATTCCTCCACCAATCCCTGTCGGGCCGGGGGTGGAAGCCCTGGGGCGAGGGATTTCGCCTTTTTTACTACTAGAATATAACTGAGTTTGTTATAAAATCAGAACTGTGAAGTACTCAATTCTAAACTATGTAATAACCTAATTTTATATTTTAATAGTATCTTAACACCGAACGAACAAATACACCTACAGTAAAACCTCTATAAATTAATAATGTTGGGACCGGGATAATTTATTAATTTAGCGAGATATTATTATATCGATAAATTAATAAATTATTAATTTAAAGAGTTGGCTTATATTCGTGAGCAACTCTCAAATTATCACGGATACCGTTCAAAATTCGGTTGATGATGAAGTTTATGATGATTCAGTACCTTTGGAACCGGTCACTCGGAAAGAAGCATTGCAAGCGACAACAACTCTTCACAACTTTTTGTTGCAATACGAGATACAGTGCCTCAACTCTTAAGTGTAATTGGAAGATTTAAAGATGAACTCAATATAGATTTGAAGTTCACAAAAAACAAGTGACTATAAATTCATTTTTTACTAGTCAATTCTAGAATTTTGGAATATTTTAGTAATTATTAATTTATAGTTTCGCTGGGATCAATATATTTACATTTGGATTTCAAAAAAATTATTATTTTATTATTTTATCGATTGGGGTCTAATTTTGTACTGGTCCCAAGTTGGAACCGAACAAATTATTAATTTTATTAAAGTTATTAATTTATCGAGTATTAAATTAGAGAGGTTCTACTATAATATAATTAACAAAAATAGCTTGTGGTGCGCGTGCAGTGCAAAGATATAGTACGTCCATCTATGCGTGTTACCAAAAACTTGGGAAACAAACTTAAGGAAAAATTAATAAAAATTCCCTAGTAACTTGACTATATTGATGAAAATACTTTTTGTATTTTTTTAATATCGAGTTTGATTCTGCATGTGAATCTTCGGGATAACGAACACAAGATCGCTTCTGGGTTAAATCGCGAGATGTGTGTATCATTTCCTGGGTTCTTAAATATCCTCAACTACCGCGCACAAAGTCGTCACAGTGATTGCTCCATTCTGGACCTCAAATCTAACCGCAAGTTCCCACCGAGATCTCGCCATCTACCGCTGAGCCTCAATATTTAATTATTCCACCACAGTCTGGGAGGTATGACCTAAACCTTAGTCAATGACTAAGGGATCATTGGGCCTTGAGAAATTCAATTCCAAAGTGTTGCCATTAGGAATTGAACCCCTGACCTCCAACTTAGTTGGAGGTCAGGTGGCCAACTGCGCCAAAACAGTTGGTTTACTTTTTGTATTTTCACATAATGTAAAGTGCGCCGTACATTGTCTTTTCTTGTTGAATATGCCCGGTAATCGAATTTTGCCAGTTTCCAACCGGTAACTTGACCATATTGATGAAAATGGCATTAATTCATTTTTGAAAAAACAACTTATTCGTTTATTATTCGTTTTTGATGAAAATATATCAAATAAAAAAGCCATACCGCAAGTTTCAGGTCATTGATTATTTGACATCAAAGGCTGAAATTACATCAATTTCAGATGAAGGGAAGTAGCCCAATCTCATAAACAACAGGATATATAGTCACTCCAAAAAAGACTGGTTTTACCAACGAAAATTATCGACGGCCGCTCTGTCATTGGTAAATACCTAAAATACCGACGGATTACCGACGTCATCAATTAACTAAATTTACTGATGGATCTAGCAATGACACAGTGGCGGGATGTTGGCGCGAACTTTGCCATCAAATTTACCAACGGCATTAGATGTAACACCCTTAATCCACTCGGGAATATTACAGCGCCGCAGGCCCTCTCCATGAGGATTTACCAGGCTAGATACCAAAAGAAGACATCACATCAAATGCCAAAATGTCTAAGTACGAATCAGTAGACCGATTTGGTCTTTCATCAATAACATACAACTTAAACTACGTATACATCTCTATTTCAAAACTCATACCCGCATAAGGGTCAAAATACAACAACACTCCCATACGGCGGGAAAACACTACAGCGGAAAGGTAAATACAATTCGACCAACAGTACCAAGTACTGGCCCTCATGTGATTAGTATCATTTGTCTTTCATTATCCTTCCTACCGATCCCGTGTTTTGCTCTTCAAGAACATGCACGTACCTGAATGCAATAACATGCATCCACCCCCAATTACTCGGGGTTTAGCAAACTGAAATTTTGCTAGTGCAAGTATAAAGTGCAATTACGAGCCATACATATTATATTCCAAGAATATAATAATGTTGAATAATCGCCAAATCAATCACAACGAAAGACTTCCCGAGATATTTTATTTGCTATGGTTTTGAGGAATTGATGATTATATATATCTAGTGTGATTTCTTTATTGAATACTTGGTTTTAATTCATGTTTAGACACTTGATCAATATTTTTACATGTTTAACTTAATTGCTCATAATTCGAGAGAAGAGGGCATTAATACGTTTCGAGTATTTGATGTAGTAAATTACGAGATTGAGAAATCGGTGATGAGTTATGATGATGTTTAAATCTTATGAACTTTTGGAGTTAGATAATTTATAATAGACGGAGACGTTGTTATAAGTTGTTCAATCTACGTTTTAATGCATCTCGAGAGGGACTTTAGAATATTATTGTGATTATCATTTTGGAAACACACTTGGAACTTTTTGGAACCAATCCCGACTAAAATTAATAATCAACGGAAACCTAGCCTTGGAATCTATCTTCTAAACTCTCTAAATTCTCTTTAATTCGGATATTTTCATTTGTTAAAATTAATTATCATCATTTTATTTTATTTCGTTAACCATCCATTCAACTTTCGATCGTCTAGATAAAACCGGAATTATTATAATCTAGTACTCATTACAATAGGAATATTTAGTCTCTGTGGAATACGACCTTGCTCGCCGCTTTCTACACTTACTCCGTACACTTGCAGATTGTTTAAAAATATAGCAAACAAGTTTTTGGCGCCGTTGCCGGGGACTAATTTATTTTTGTTAGTATTAATATTACGATAAGTGTTTCCGGTCTTACTTTAGACATAATTTTCTGTTTTATTTTATTTTGTTACTTCAGTATTATTTTTGGCCGTGTTGTAGGACGTACATGAACACGCTCCTCTCGAAAACCTTTGGAAAACTTTATTCCCGAAGTAGAGGCATTTGCTCGAAGAACAAGTGTTGCTACACGGAAATTACGAAGGGATCTATCTAACGAAATGGAAAGAGCGGGAGACATGATTGCCGGCATGGGCAATGATAATACAATAGCCCACAAACCAAACAATGGAGGTGTACGGGCTGAGCTGTAACACCCCGAGATATTCGGAATAATTACAGCGCCGTAAACCCTTTAAGTAAGGATTTACAAGGCTAAATAAAAGAAATGTAAATATAAGACATCGATACCACGGGAATTCAAGTTTACAAAACCGGTCCAACTGGTTCAACGAGTAATTTATACAACCATATCGAAATGATATTAATAAGACACGCGTACTCGAGTACTGAAATCAAACCAAGAAAAACAAATCACCAACAACAACAAACATCACTGAACCCCTTCGTCGTCACATCGGTACTGTGGCTGTTTCCCTGCTCCTCGGCTACCTGAACATCAAAACAAATGTCCACCCCAAAAGGGGTTAGCAAAACGATGCTAGTACAAGTATCATTTAAACAAATCGATTATACATCAACAATACATAACAAGATACAACACACGGACTTCCGCTACCGGAATCCGACAATGCGAATCCAAAAGATTCCATTAACACAGCAAGGGTATTCCAATGATCCAGCGCCCTCAGCATAGATCCCAAGATGATCCCGTCGGACCAACACGAGGTGTAAATAACCCATCCAATGATCCAGCGCCCTCAGCCTAGATCCCAAGATGATCCCGTCGGACCAACACGAGGTGGACATCCGATCCAGCGCCCTCAGCATAGATCGCACAACAAACACAAACACAACTCATGCATACGTATATGCCAAATCGCTATGTCCATCAACATGAACATACAAACACTAGATAACGAATATCATGACAATTCAACGAAATAAATCTCATGTTCAACAACATGAATAACCACACGCATGGTCAAAATACCAATATTAACACATTACGATACTTGCCTCGAAGATGGCAAGAACAAAACACTTCAATGATCTCAACACACTCGAAGGCCGCCTCCTTCGATCAACGTAACAAGCTCGAACCTTAACAAAAGAAATGATATACAAATCATCTCAAGTCAAACGATTGCCTAACAATTCGGTCTACGACCAAAAGCTCAAAATATGCAATCTGCCTGAACCACTTAGCGTACGCTACGTACTCTACGTAACGTGCGCTAAGCCTGCCTGTTAGCGTACGCTATCTTCTAAGTCTAGCGTACGCTAGCCATGGACTGACAGTTCTCTCTGATCAGCCGACTGACTCGACTGATAACATAACGTACGTTACGTACCAAACGTAGCGTGCGTTAACTTATTCCCGATAGCGCACGTTAACTTACGTATGTTAGCGTGCGCTAACCGTGCATGGCAGATTACTACTGGCAGAAAACTTGATCTAATGGTGATGAACTCATGAATTCTATGGTGATAATACATGTCATCCCCGTGCATATCATGCTCATAAGGTTTTGTGAAAGTTCTATACGGATTAAACGACTACGAGATACAAGGTTACGTATAATCATCACAACACCATAATTCATCTTAGATCTTCAAGGAATATCCTAAGTTCAATCCGTTATATGTCCCAAAACGTATGATTCCTTTATGTAAAGGCATAAGAACTTGAAAATCTCCATATACTGGTCACAAATCGGTTTGAAGCTTCAGAATATGCTAGGAGTTCAAACACTAAGAGGTTCAATGGTTTATACGATGAATAAGTACCGAAACATCGAAAATATCCTTCTAACACATGATGTTCGACTACTTATGAATCTAACTGACTAAGTAAATCCCAAAACATGATCAAAACGTCCTCCAGAATACTACTCATATTGGTGAAGAATCACCTACCTCAAAGTAGTGAAGAACAAGGAGGAAATTCGAAGCAATCCAACGCTGAAGGCTTGAACACCAATCCCCAATGATCTACAATCTTCAACACGAGCTAGGATGCCGGCAAGAAGTATTTAGGATGAAGGGAGTGACTTTCTAAGTTCAAGAATTCGGACGGGGGAGTGAAAAGTCTGAAAATATGAAAAAGGATGTTGTCCTATATATAGAAAATGGTTATTAGCGCGCGCTAGTCCATATTCATAGCGTGCGCTAACGGCTATTTGAAACGTTACTGATTTCACTGTACTCAGCCTTTAGCGTGCGCTATCCTCATATGAGTAGCGTGCGCTAACGCGTTGACTCGCTTTTTCCCAAAGCCGAGTTCATCCCGACACAATCCGACCAAGATCCCCGGCCTGATCTCACCTACAAACACGTCTCAATCATATTGACCACGTATAGCGTGCGCTAAGGTCCCTTCACAGCGTGCGCTATGGATCCAAGTTAGCGTACGCTACACTTAGTCGATAGCGTGCGCTACATGCACAGAATCACAATTTAAATCACATTCATGAAATCATGCGCTCAACAATACCGGATTATGAAATACAGAGAATAATACTCAGATCAAAATGCAATAATTACAATATCACAAGTTCCAAATACATATCAGCAAATCTCGGGTATTACATCCTTTCTCCCTAAAAGAAGTTTCGTCCCGAAACTTAAGATGAAAACAACTCTGGATATCTAGTCTTCATACTGTCCTCCGTTTCCCAAGTGGCCTCTTCAAATCCGTGCCGTGACCATTGTACTTTAACCAAGGGTATTGGTTTATTCTTCAATAGTTTGATCCGACTCTCAAGTATCTTAATTGGTCTCTCCTCGAAGGTGCCATCATTAGCTATCTCGATCTCATCGAACTCAATGATATGACAGGGATCTGGTACATACTTCCGCAATTGGGATACGTAAAACACATTGTGAACGTGACTCAGCGATGGCGGTAATGCCAACCTGTATGCTAAATCTCCAACTCTCTCGAGGATCTCGAATGGTCCGATATATCTCGGACTTAGCTTGCCTTTCCTCCCAAAACGGAAAATTCCTCGTGTAGGAGACACCTTCAATAGTACGTGGTCCCCAATGTCGAACTCTAGAGGGCGACGACGTACGTCTGCATAAGACTTCTGTCGACTCTGGGCAGTCAACAGTCTTTCTCGAATCAAAGCTATCTTCTCTTGAGTCTGAACTATCAATTCTGGTTCCATCCCGATCAAGTCCGAGGAATCATCCCAACACAAGGGTGATCGACATCTTCTCCCGTACAAAGCTTCAAATGGTGCCATCTTAATAGAAGCATGCCAACTATTGTTATAGGTGAATTCAATCAATGGCAAGTGAACTTCCCAATCAGTTGACCAATCCAACGCACAAGCTCTAAGCATGTCTTCTACTATTTGAATAGTACTTTCGGACTGACCGTCCGTTTGGGGATGATAAGCTGTGCTAAAGTTGAGCTCAATCCCCAAAGCCCTGTGAACCGCTTTCCAGAAGTGCGACACGAAGCGACCATCTCGATCTGAAATAATGGTCTTCGGCGTCCCATGCAATCTAACTATCTCTGCAATAAATACTCGCGCCAATTTCTCGGGTCCCCAAGTATCTTTAATTCCTAGGAAATGAGCCGACTTGGTTAGTCGATCAACTACAACCCAAATCATGTTCATTCCCGTCTTGGTCCTTGGCATACTGGTGATGAAATCCATCGAGATGTCCTCCCACTTCCACTCAGGGATCAAAAGCGGCTTTAACATTCCGGCAGGTCGCTGATGTTCAATATTAACCTGCTGACAAGTCAAACACTTCGAAACGTACTCTGCTACGTCCTTCTTCATATTCCCCCACCAGAAGTTTTGTTTAAGATCCTTATACATTTTACTGCTGCCCGGGTGAATAGAATAGGGCGCACTGTGAGCTTCCTTCAGAATTGTCCGTCTCAATTCCTCATTATCGGGAACGCAAAGTCGACTCTGAAATCTCAGAACTCCATCATCTTGTATCACGAATCCTGGGGCTTTTGCTTTCTTTACTTCGTCACCTAACCGAAGGATCAGAGAATCATTCAACTGCTTGGATTTGATCTCCTCGACTAGTGATGAAGTCAGTTCCATCACATATAGTTGCCCTTGGATTCCTGGTGCCCATACTTCAATCTCTTCGCGGATCAGTTCCCGTTGAATGCTGGTTTGGGATGTAAGTGCTTCCAACACTCGAAGAGAAACAGGTTTACGGCTCAATGCATCGGCTACTACGTTTGCTTTACCCGGATGATAGAGAATCTCCAAGTCATAATCCTTGATCAATTCCAGCCACCTTCTCTGCCTCATGTTTAATTCTTTCTGACTGAAAATGTACTTGAGGCTCTTATGATCTGTAAAGATCTGACAATGTGTGCCGTACAAATAATGTCTCCAAATTTTCAATGCAAAGACTACAGCTGCTAGCTCCAGATCATGAGTCGGGTAATTAACCTCGTACGGTTTCAACTGCCGAGAAGCATAGGCAATCACCTTATCTTTTTGCATCAACACACATCCCAAACCCTGATTTGAAGCGTCGCTGTACACCATGAATCCATCAGTTCCATCTGGTAACGCTAATATAGGTGCTGTCGTCAGTCTCTTCTTAAGTTCATCAAAACCAGCCTGGCATTTCTCATCCCACGTGAACTTTTGAGTTTATTGTAACAACTGAGTGAGCGGACAAACAATTTTGGAAAATCCCTCTACAAAACGACGATAATATCCAGCAAGTCCTAGGAAACTCCGGACTTCTTTCACGTTATTATGAGCTTCCCATTCCAAGATTGCTTCGACTTTCTTCGGGTCCACCTGAACTCCGTCAGCTGATATCACATGCCCAAGGAAAGTTACTTCCCTAAGCCAGAACTCGCATTTGGAAAGCTTTGCATACAGCTGTTCCTTCCTCAAGGTGCTCAAAACCACACGCAAATGTTCGGCATGCTCCTCTGCGTCCTTCGAATATATCAAGATGTCATCAATGAAGACGACCACAAATTTATCCAAGTATTCTAAGAATACCCGATTCATCAATTGCATGAATACCGCAGGAGCATTGGTAAGTCCAAATGGCATCACTACAAATTCATAATGCCCGTACCGGGACCTGAAAGCAGACTTTGGTATATCCGATTCCTTAATTTCCAACTGATGGTATCCTGATCGCAAGTCAATCTTCGAGAATACCCTTGCCCCTTGCAGTTGATCAAACAAGTCGTCGATCCGAGGTATAGGATACTTATTCTTGATCGTCATCTTGTTGAGCTCTCTGTAATCAATACACAGTCGGAGGGATCCGTCTTTCTTCCGGACAAAGAGAACGGGCGCTCCCCAAGGAGAAACGCTAGGTTGAATATAACCCTTCTGTAACAATTCCTCCAGTTGCTTCTTGAGTTCATACATCTCGGTTGGCGCCATGCGGTATGGTGCTCTGGAAATAGGAGCTGCTCCAGGCTCTAATTCGATAGTGAACTCTACTTCTCTCTGCGGAGGTAACCCAGGTAGTTCGTCAGGAAATACATCTGAGAACTCATTCACAACTGAAATAGACGAGAGCTCTACTCCTTCCTCTTTCCTCATGGCATAGCACCAAAGTCCATGACATTCCTGCTTCAGTAATTTCACGGCTTTCATTGCTTTGATCAATTTTCCCGAGCTTCCCGGTCTCCATCCTCGGAATAAGTGTTCAGATCCGTCATCAGCAATGATAGAAATGACTCTCTCTCGGTAATTCAGAATAGCTCCATAACGGTTGAGCCAATCGTCTCCGAGAATTAAATCATCACCATGAATGTCAACTACAATAAGATTCGATGGCCAATCTCTCCCTCCTATAGACACTGAAAAATCTCTAGCTTCTAGGGTTCCCACAATTCTCTCTCCGTTCGGCAAACCCACAACATATGGTTCACAATCAAATAAGCACGAGATTTTTAAACGATTAACACAGTTCAATGATATGAAAGAATATGTAGCTCCGGAATCGAATAAGACACTAACTGGTTGTAAAAGGATCTGAATCGTACCTGATGCAACAGCAGTGTTCTAATCGTCAGATTTTCTCATCTCGTACAGGCGCGGAGGAACGGACCCAGCACTGGATGTCTCTCTCTTCCCAATATTTTGCTGCTGAAATCCACCCTGCTGCGTCTGGTTCACACTTATCTCCTTTGGAACTGGCGCTGGAGTGCAAGTACCAAAATATCTAGTAGCGACTCCACAGAAAGCCGCACGGTGCCCTTCTTGCCCACAATCGTAACAAGTCACAGAAGATGCGGGGCAATCACGTCGAATATGCCCTGCTCGACCACAATTGTAGCATTTCTTTGATGCATCCGAAACTACTGATGTAGTCCAGAACTTCTTTCCACCTCTAGAAGGATGTGGAGGTTTCCTAGCCGAATAAAAGGAAGACTGGCCCTTGCGGGGCCCAGCACTCTTGTTTTCTGAGAAGTTGCCGGTCACTTTCTGCTTCTTTGCTTCCACTGATTTCTCCACCGCCGCCTCTTTCATGTCGTAGGCCAGCGCTTTGTCTTGATATTGTCGCAGCGTAGTACACTCGACTCTGGACATGTACTGCTGAATCTCCGGCTTCATTCGCATATCGAAATGAAAAATCTTTTCTGCCTCCGTTCTGACCAAGTGTCGGACACATGTCAACTGATGATTAAAAGTTTTGATTATGTCTGTTACAGTTGCTTCCGAACTCTGTGGTGAGAAGAACTCTCGGATCTTTGCCTCTCTAACTGGACGAGGACAATACTGTGCTTCCATCATTAGTTTGAATTCCGTCCAATCCGCATTATGATCCTCGGGTCGAATAGCTTCCCACCAGTCAAAGGCCTCCCCAGTCAGAAAATACTAGGCAATGGGAACCTTCCGGTCCTCGGTGTAATACCCGAGATCTTTATTCCGGATTCGATGGGTTTTCTGGGTTTTATCGGATTGTCATTGTCCTCATCGTTGGAATTTTGTGCCATATTTTGGTCGTGCATTATTGGGGCATGTGTTTGGAGGCATTTCGGATCACTATGTGAGTTTTTGAGTTTTGGTGGTGTAACGCACGCTAATGCTTGAGGCATAGCGCACGCTACTGCGTGGTGGTTAGCGCACGCTACTGAATGTGTAGCGCACGCTAACTGGCGATCAGAGCGATCCGGTAGCTACCGGTGGGGCTGAGCTTTGTTAGCGCACGCTAAGGCCGATAGCTAGCGCACGCTATCGGCCTTAGCGCACGCTCTCTCTTCTTTCTAGCGCACGCTACCCGGCAGTGCGGTTACATCCGAGGCTACTAGATGGTTTTGTGACCCGTTAGCGCACGCCTTCTGGCTCGGCTTTTGGCTAGCGCACGCTAAGCGTGTTATAGGCGGTTTCTCTGGAGCGTTGACCCCGTTAGCGCACGCTAATGCAGGGTGTTTAGCGCGCGCTAATAAGCATCGAGATAAATCTTGACGGCGGTCAAGTCGTCATTTTCCACTTTTCTTCATCCCTTCCGACGGAGTGAGATCCGAGGCGATTAGGACCGATCTTCTTCTTCTGGCTTCATCTCTGAGCGGATTTGTAGATGTTTAACAACATCTAATCGTCTTCTTGGTCCAGATCAAGGTAATCTCTTCTTAGAACCCTAGTTTCTTGAATTTGGGGTTTTTCCTTGGATTTGTGATTCTTAACCGATCTCATCCGATCGGTTGTGTATTTTTGGTTGTCTTCACCGTAATCTTTAGATTTTGTTAACCGTTCATCGATTTTTATCGCCCGGATCAACGATTCTTGATTTCTTTGCGAATACTTAGATTCTTGTCGTTTTTAGGATCGTTTTGGATTTCGATTAGTGTTATTGATTCGTGGTGATGCTATTTTCGTAGTATTCGTGGGCTGTCGAAGTCTTGATCGTTTTTGGAGGTTCGAAGGTTGCCCGATCGTGCCCGTTCGTCGTTTCGTTGCTCGTGATATCGAGGCACGTAGGCGTAATTATTGATAAATGATTATATACGAAACCCAATGTTTAATGAACGTAAAAAGGGATTGGTATGTTCTCGATAAATGTTGTCTTTCAACGATAATTCGTGTACTTCGTGAATATATGTGTTCTCGGGATATGTGTGTTGGTTTTGTATGTTGAAAAGATGCTATGACCACTTTGAGTGAGTTTAATAGACTGTAATCCTTTGTCGGGGATTACGTATTGTTATGTGTATTTGTTCGGTAAGAACGTATTGGGTGTGATATTAGTTGATACTCCTTTGAAAGGAGGTTGTGATGTTTAAGTGTTGCTTGGCTTGATATTCTGCTCATTATTATGTGATCGTTGATAGTGATGTGCCTCCGGGTAGGATTGTTGAATCTCCGGGATCCATACTTGCTAGTATGGGTCGGGCGTGACCGTAGGGTTATCCAATCCGGGTATGTCTTGCGGGGACTCCGAGGTTCGGGGCTTGCTAGCCGTCTGAGATAACTTGTGGGGTTATCATCGGGTATGTCTTGCGGGGACTCCGAGGTTCGTGGCTTGTTAGCCGATCTGGGATAACTTATGGTTGTGGTATGGAATGGTTCCGTGACTGTTGTCACGAGGACATGTGATTTGGTATGGTTTCCTATTGGGTTATTCACTCGGGTATGTTCTACGGGAGCATCTGAGGTTCGTGTCTTGTTAGCACGGGACGCGAATAATCCTTAGGAACATATGTTATGTGATTCGGGTCGTGGACCCTGTGGCTTATGATTTGGGTCTTGGACCCCGTGTGTTGTGAATTGGGTTGTGAAACCGCGTTTTATTATTGGAATCGTATTTTGGAAAGACGATTTTGGGCCGTGCCCCCAAGTGTTTTCGAAAGACTTGAGAATTCATTATTTCCAAATGTTTTCAAACTCCCGAGATTATAAAATGTTTTGTAAGAGAGACATGGTATTATTTCCTACCCTTTTTATAAATCAAACTGTTTTGATTAAGTGAATTATCTCGGAAAATATATTCAAGATTATTATATTCTTGAAGCACGTTGTGTATGGCTTGTACATGCTTTATACTTGCACTAGCAAAACAGGTGGAGTTTTGCTAACCCCAGTATTCGGGGTGGATGTCTGTGTGCGTTCGGTACTTGCAGTAGCGGGAGCGAATCACAGGATCGATATGAAGGATGATGGGAGACGAAGATACTAATCACGTGAAGACCAATTGTAGAGTATTTGGTAGAGTCATGTTGGTTATCCCTCCGATGTGTTGTTACCCCGATTTATGGGAGTGTTATTGTATTCTAGCCCCTGCGTGGGTATGTGTTCTGGGCAAGTATCATGTATGTAATGTTGTGTGTGTTGTGATATAAGACCTAATCGGTCTAACGGTCCTTTACGTAGCCATGTCGGCATGTGAAGTGATGCATTGTTTTGTATTTAGCCTGGTAGATCCTCGCGGAGAGGGTCTGCGGCGCTGTAATATTCCCGAATGGTTTGGGGGTGTTACACTCGGGACAGTTAATACCCGCAAATATTTTCTCTAACTCCTTTAGCCAATGATCCCAAGTAAGTGCCTCAGCAGATCCGTCAAACTTTGGCGGGTGCAATTTGACTACCTCAGCAAGCCATCTATCTCCTCGGTTATCCTCGTGGTGCTGCTGTCCCATCGCTGTATGCATGCGGTCAACTACCTGAGCGAACTGGTTTATCTGAGCCACCACTTGTTGAAGCACTCCCGGCATGTTAGGATTTGCATCGTCATTCGCCGATCCCTGTTGCCCTCCAGAATGGGAATCGGTTCTACTAGCCGATAATTCTGGGGTAGTTGCGGAGTCCTCTTGTCTCATATTTCCACGTCCGCGTCCACGACTACGTCCGCGTCCACGACCTCCTCTCAACATACTGAAAACACAAATTTTCAATATCCAGGACAAAATTTTCAAAAATAAAGCCCGTCAATACTCACAAAACAGAATTAAGTAAAACGGTAGTACAAGAGATTAGGAGACTTACAACCACGGTCCACATGACGACTTTTGGCTGAACAGTGATGTTACGAACGACTCGTAAATCAATAATGTAAACAGACCCAACTTAAAACCCGACTGCCAAGATATCCATGAATCTTAGCTCCGATACCATATTCTGTAACACCCCGAGATATTCGGAATAATTACAGCGCCGTAAACCCTTTAAGTAAGGATTTACAAGGTTAAATAAAAGAAATGTAAATATAAGACATCGATACCACGGGAATTCAAGTTTACAAAACCGGTCCAACTGGTTCAAAGAGTAATTTATAAAACCATATCGAAATGATATTAATAAGACACGCGTACTCGAGTACTGAAATCAAACCAAGAAAAACAAATCACCAACAACAACAAACATCACTGAACCCCTTCGTCGTCACATCGGTACTGTGGCTGTTTCCCTGCTCCTCGGCTACCTGAACATCAAAACAAATGTCCACCCCCAAAGGGGTTAGCAAAACGATGCTAGTACAAGTATCATTTAAACAAATCGAATATACATCAACAATACATAACAAGATACAACACACGGACTTCCGCTACCGGAATCCGACAATGCGAATCCAAAAGATTCCTTTAACATAGCAAGGGTATTCCAATGATCCAGCGCCCTCAGCATAGATCCCAAGATGATCCCGTCGGACCAACACGAGGTGGAAATAACCCGTCCAATGATCCAGCGCCCTCAGCCTAGATCCCAAGATGATCCCGTCGGACCAACACGAGGTGGACATCCGATCCAGCGCCCTCAACATAGATCGCACAACAAACACAAACACAACTCATGCATACGTATATGCCAAATCGCTATGTCCATCAACATGAACATACAAACACTAGATAACGAATATCATGACAATTCAACGAAATAAATCTCATGTTCAACAACATGAATAACCACACGCATGCTCAAAATACCAATATTAACACATTACGATACTTGCCTCGAAGATGGCAAGAACGAAACACTTCAATGATCTCAACACACTCGAAGGCCGCCTCCTTCGATCAACGTAACAAGCTCGAACCTTAACAAAAGAAATGATATACAAATCATCTCAAGTCGAACGATTGCCTAACAATTCGGTCTACGGCCAAAAGCTCAAAATATGCAATCTGCCTGAACCACTTAGCGTACGCTACGTACTCTACGTAACGTGCGCTAAGCACCTACTGATAGCGTCGCTATCTTCTAAGTCTAGCGTCGCTAGCCATGGACTCGACAGCTTCTCTCGATCGGCCGGTGACTCGTGATAACAAAGCGTCGTTACGTACCAAGCGTAGCGTCGTTAACTTATTCCCGATAGCGCACGTTAACTTACGTATGTTAGCGTGCGCTAACCGTGCATGGCGATTACTCTTTGCGAAAACTTGATCTAATGGTGATGAACTCATGAATTCTATGGTGATAATACATGTCATCCCCGTGCATATCATGCTCATAAGGTTTTGTGAAAGTTCTATACGGATTAAACGACTACGAGATACAAGGTTACGTATAATCATCACAACACCATAATTCATCTTAGATCTTCAAGGAATATCCTAAGTTCAATCCGTTATATGTCCCAAAACGTATGATTCCTTTATGTAAAGGCATAAGAACTTGAAAATCTCCATATACTGGTCACAAATCGGTTTGAAGCTTCAGAATATGCTAGGAGTTCAAACACTAAGAGGTTCAATGGTTTATACGATGAATAAGTACCGAAACATCGAAAATATCCTTCTAACACATGATGTTCGACTACTTATGAATCTAACTGACTAAGTAAATCCCAAAACATGATCAAAACGTCCTCCAGAATACTACTAATATTGGTGAAGAATCACCTACCTCAAAGTAGTGAAGAACAAGGAGGAAATTCGAAGCAATCCAACGCCGAAGGCTTGAACACCAATCCCCAATGATCTACAATCTTCAACACGAGCTAGGATGCCGGCAAGAAGTGTTTAGGATGAAGAGAGTGACTTTCTAAGTTCAAGAATTCGGACGGGGGAGTGAAAAGTCTGAAAATATGAAAAAGGATGCTGTCCTATATATAGAAAATGGTTATTAGCGCGCGCTAGTCCATATTCATAGCTTGCGCTAACGGCTATTTGAAACGTTACTGATTTCACTGTACTCAGCCTTTAGCGTGCGCTATCCTCATATGAGTAGCGTGCGCTAACGCGTTGACTTGGCTTTTTCCCGAAAGCCGTCCAGGTTCATCCCGACACAATCCGACCAAGATCCCCGGCCTGATCTCACCTACCAACACGTCTCAATCATATTGACCACGTATAGCGTGCGCTAAGGTCCCTTCACAGCGTGCGCTATGGATCCAAGTTAGCGTACACTACACTTAGTCGATAGCGTGCGCTACATGCACATAATCACAATTTAAATCACATTCATGAAATCATGCGCTCAACAATACCGGATTATGAAATACGGAGAATAATACTCAGATCAAAATGCAATAATTACAATATCACAAGTTCCAAATACATATCAGCAAATCTCGAGTATTACATGAGCAGCCCGCAGTCCGAATTCAATCAATTCGGGATGGATTTAGGCCGAGGCTTGACCAAAATTATGGGGGAATTTCTCATATTCCTATCAACCCCCTCAATTTTGAGTTGAAACCTTCATTAATATCGATGGTTCAACAAAATCAGTTTGGGGGCTTTGCCACAGAAGATCCGCACGCCCATTTATTCCACTTTATTCAAATTTGTGATACCATTAAAATGAATGGGGTGCCAAATGATGCAATAAGATTTAAGCTATTTCTGTTCTCCTTGAGAGAGAAGGCTCATAGTTGGCTTGGAACTCTTGCTTCAGGGAGCATAAGCACATGGGACGAGTTGGGTGAAAAGTTTCTTTTCAAATTCTTCCCGCCCAACAAGACCATGAGATTGAAGAGCGAAATAATGCATTTCCGACAAATGGATTCAGAGATGTTATATGTGTAATATCCGGATTTATTAATGTGTATCTCATTTGTATTCGAACCCTGTATCATTCGGATTTATGATCTCGATAATTGGAGTATGTTATTTCTCACATTGGTATCTTTGTACATAAGTATATCTTCATGCAAATTTTCTCATGTAAACTCGTGATAGCGTACGCTAAGAAGGTAGCTTAACGCACGCTATCGGCTACTACTAGCGCACGCTATGAATGTAGGACTTGCGTGCGCTAGGTAATCAATTATTGAGCTAGGCGGCTAACACATGCGTCAGCCGGACGTAGGACCGGATAAGATTCCCGCGGATGAACCTGGACAGTTTTGGAGTCAACTCTTATTAGCGCGCGCTAAGGATGTATAGGTAGCGTGTGCTAATCTGCTTTTGTACAGAAAGTTTATATATGGGCCAGCACTCCATTTTGTTCTCATTTCCTTTGTTCATCTTTAGTTTTTGAGAGAGCAGAGGGCATATCATCTTCCTTAGACACACTTATAACACATCCACTTGATCATTGGACATTGGATACTTCTTGTTATTGATTATTGAAGAGAAGTAGCACCTTGGAGTGACATATAACCAACCGGAGTCAGATTCTACCTTTGGAGTTCAGTGATTTCGTCATATTAAGGTATGTTGATTCTATCTCCAACACTAGATTCGTGTTATGGAGAATAAGATGATCATGCTAGCAAAATAATGAGTTTCTTGGGTGAATTATCCAAACCACATCATGTTTGGAATATTGAGATGATTATGCCTTAAGTACCTTGATTATGAACATCATGATTCGAATCTTATTACAATGAACAAGTAGAGGAAGCTTCTATCATTGGTAATCCGAATCTAGTAGGTGTTTTCATAGCAATCATGGACTTGACTTTAACATCATTATTGTTAGATGAATCTAAAGGATTGATCATGGAAGGATTTATCTTGTAAAGATGGAATGTTAATCAAACTACATAATGATAGCTTTTGATTGATATAAATGTGTTGATATCGACCGTTAAGCCTTCCGAATTATCGCATGAAGAATTATAATCGAAATAGAATATGGTTTCATAATAGTATACATATTCTTGAATCCGAAGTTGTTGTTATCAGTAAGATAATTCATAACCGTATGAACATGATATTCATGGAGGTAACATGAATTAACACTAAAGATTTCATTTAGTTTGATCATGTTGAGATCAGTCTACTGCCATGCACAGTTAGCGCACGCTAAGCTATGTAGATTAACGTGCGCTATCGAGCATGAGTTAACGTACGCTACGTTTGGTACGTAACGTACGTTAGGCCATCAGACGAGTCGATCGGTGATCGGTGAAATCTTGACCATGCATAGTTAGCGTACGCTAGGCTTTGTTGTTTGCATGCGCTATCGAGCAGACTTAACGCACGCTACACAGAGTACTTAGCGTGCGCTAAGAAGTTCAGGCAGATTACATTTTATGAGCTTTTGGCCGTAAATCGAATTGTTAGACATTCGTACGACATGAGATAAATTCTATACTATTTCTTTTGTTAAGGTTCGAGCTTGTTACGTGATTGATTGAGGGGGGGCGACCTTCGAGTATTCGTTTTCGTGGAAGTATTGTTATTGTCTTCGAATCGAGGCAAGTACCTTATTTGTTTTATGTATTGATGTTATACATATTGTCGTGCATGTATGTCGTTGTTGTATGTCCACCTCGTGTTGGTCCGACGGGATCATCGGGGGATCTATGCTAGCGTGCGCTGGATCATCGGACGGGTTTTTCCACCACGGGTTGGTCTGACGGGATTATCGTGGGTTCTAGGCAGTGAACGCTGGATCGTCGGAATTACCATGTGTATGTTATGATATCTTGTTGTGATTATCAGTTGTGTATGTCATTTATGAGTTTCTCGTAGGAGAAGACTCGTTGGTATTTTTGTCGTTTACGTTATTATTCTTCGTGAGATATAAATAATATGTTGTGGTACTTATACTAGCATCGTTGTGCTAACCCCTTCGGGGGTGAACATTTTGTTTATGTTCAGGATCCAGGAGAGCGGGAAAACAATCACTGGAGCTGCATGACGACGAGGGTGCAGAGTGATGTTCCGGTCGGGTTTATTTGACTGTTGTTTGTTGGTTATTTCAATAAGTACTCGAGTACGTAGTCGTTTATGATGAATTTGAATTTGGTGATGTATTAATAAGTTTCTGTTGAACAATTGTATTTTCAGTATTTGGTCAGAACTGTTGTATCTTAATTCCATTACTTCCATTCATTTGTACCTATTAATGTCTGTTCAATTCTCCAGCCTTGTAAATCCTTATGTAAAGGATTTACGGCGCTGTAATATTCCTGAATATATCGGGGGTGTTACAGAATATGGTATCAGAGATAAGATTATGGATATCTTGGCCGTTGGTTTAAAATAGGGGTCATTTATATCTTTTGAGGTAACCGGCCGCGAATAACATCATTGTACTGCCTACGTCTTCGTGCAGCGGTGGTTGTAAGTTCCTAAACTCTATCTCGTACTTTGCATGTTATATTTCCTTGTACTTGAACATTCGAACGATATTGTTTCCTGTATATTGAGTATTTATGCTTACAGTATGTTGAGAGGCGGACGTGGACGTGGTCGCGGTCGCGGACGCGGACGAAGGAATGCTGAAAGGGAAGCGTCGCCTTCTAATCAGGCCAGTCATAGCTCAGGCGAGCCACAGAGATCTATCAATAACGAACCGAAACCTGCTGTACCAGAAATTCTTCGTCAGGTGGTGAACCAGATGACTCAGTTCGCCCAAGTCGTGGACCGAATGCAAGTGGCGGTGGGACTACAGCAGGGAGAGAGACATCAAGGGATCCTGGACATGGGAAATCGAGGTGACTGGTGGCTGCAAGAGGTGGCGAAGATGCAACCACCCAAATTCGACGGCATTTCTGAGACTCCCACCTGGGACCATTGGTTGAAGGAACTGGAGAAAATATTTACCGGAATTAACTGCCCAGACGACCGGAGAGCCTCTATCGCTCAATATTTTCTGATAGGGGAAGCGTCCGAATGGTGGGAAGCCATCCGGCCTGTAGACCATGATGCTGATTGGAGAGAGTTTAAATTGATGATGGAAGCTCAGTACTGCCCTCGTCCTGTGAGGGAAGCTAAAGTTCGGGAGTTTTTCTCCGCTCAGCCTTCAGATGTGCCAGTATCTCAAGCAATTAAGATGTTTAACCAACAGCTGGCATTTGTTCGACATCTGGTCAGAACAGATACAGAAATGATGATCCATTTTGATATGAGGATGAAACCAGAAATCCAAAGGTACATGTACGGTTTTGAATGTACCACACTCCGTCAATACCAGGATAAGGCGTTGGCGTATCAGATCAAGGAAGCAGCTATGGAGAAATTTATGGAATCCAAGAAGCAGAAAGTCTCTGGTACTTTTACAGAGCACAAGAACAGCAGGCCCCGCAAGGACCACTGATCCTTTCACTCTTTCAAGAAACCTCTGCACCCAGTTAGGAGCGGAAAGAACTTCGGAGCAACATCAGCTATGACTAATGTTATCAAGAAATGCTTTAACTGCGCCCAGACGGGGCACTATCGACGGAATTGCCCCTACCTACCGTGACTTGTTTTGATTGTGGTTGAGAGGGACATCGTGCGGTGTTATGTGAAGAGGCTGCAAAGTCTTTTAGAGCCCGTACACCACAACCAGTCCAGAAGGAAGCCAGTATCCAACAGACGCAGCAAAGTGTTCAGATGCCTTAGAATTTTGGCCGCGGGCGAGGCAGAGGACAGTGGGACCGAAAGGGTACATCGAGTGCCGGATCTGTTCCCCCACGTCTGTACGAGATGAGGAAAACAGACGATCAGGATGTCTTTGCATCGCAGTCTTGCCCGCATCCTTTCCCAGCCAGTTAGCATTTTATTCGATACAGGAGCTACGCATTCTTTTATATCCTTGTCTTGTGTAAATCGTTTGAAAATTTCTGGTTTTCATACTTGCGAACCTTATGTTGTTGGTTTACCGAGTGGAGAGAGGATTGTCGGGAACTTAGAAACCAGAAATTTCCCTATATCATTTGGAGGCAGAGAGTGGCTCTCAAATTTGATTGTAATAGAAATACAAGGAGACGACCTGATACTCGGAGACGATTGGCTTAATCGATATGGAGCAATTGTAAACTACCGAAGGAGGAATATCTCGCTGATCGCTGACGATGGTTCCGAAATACTATTTGAGGGATGGAAACCGGGAAGCTCAGGAAAGTTGATCAAGGCGATGGAAGTTGTCAAATTGTTGAAGCAAGGTTGTACCGGATACTGGTGTTATGCAATGAACAAAGAAGACGAAATTGTGAAACTTTCATCCAATCCTGTTGTGAACGGATTTCCAGATGTATTTCCTGACGAGTTACCTGGACTACCTCCACGAAGGGATGTAGAATTCACCATTGAGCTATAACCCGGAGCTACACCAATTTCTAAGGCGCCGTGTCGTATGGCACCTACTGAGATGTATGAACTGAAAAAGCAGCTGGAGGAGTTACTGGACAAAGGCTATATTCAGCAAAGCGTTTCGCCCTGGGGAGCGCCAGTTCTTTTTGTCCGAAAGAAGGATGGATCGCTTCGACTGTGTATTGACTATCGAGAGCTGAATAAGATGACGATTAAGAACAAGTATCCGTTGCCACGGATTGATGATCTGTTTGACCAGTTGCAAGGGGCAACAGTATTTTCTAAAATCAATCTGAGATCAGGGTATCATCAGCTGAGGATTAAGGAATCTGATGTTCCGAAATCAGCATTCAGAACTCGCTACAGACACTATGAGTTTGTAGTGATGCCATTTGGTCTCACTAATGCACCTGCTGTATTCATGCAGTTGATGATCCGAGTGTTCATAGAATATTTGGATAAATTTGTGGTCGTGTTCATTGATGAAATTCTAGTGTATTCTAAGAACCCGGAAGAGCATGCACAGCATTTACGGATTATATTAGAACTTTTAAGAAGCGAGCAACTGTACGCCAAACTCTCTAAGTGAGAATTCTGGCTAAAGGAAGTAATGTTCCTTGGTCATGTGGTATCAGCTGAAGGAGTCCGAGTAGATCCTCAGAAGATCGAAGCGGTTTTGGATTGGAAGCCTCCAAAGAACGTGAAAGAAGTCCGAAGTTTCTTAGGACTTGCTGGGTATTATCGTCGGTTCGTGGAAGGGTTTTCCAAAATTTCTCGCCCACTTACTCGACTCCTACAGAAAACTCAAAAGTTTGAGTGGAACGAATTATGTCAGATTAGCTTTGATGAATTGAAGAAGAGATTGACGACCGCACTGATTTTAACACTTCCACAGGGGACTGGAGGATTCATAGTTTATAGTGATGCTTCGAACCAAGGACTCGGATGCGTATTGATGCAGAATGACAAGGTGATCACTTATGCATCGCGACAGCTGAAACTTTATGAAGTGAATTACCCAACACATGATTTGGAGCTAGCAGCAGTAGTTTTTAAAGATCTGGAGGCATTATCTGTACGGGACTCACTGTCAGATCTTTACGGATCACAAGAGTCTCAAATACTGTAACACCCCCAAATCCTATTGGGTTATTACAGTGCCGTGGGCCCCACACCAGGAGATCCACCAGGCAAACATGACTAATATACATTAAATTGAACAACAAGGGAAACTCATAGTCCTTACCATGATGTCTGACACAATATTCCGATAAGGAATTTCAATGACAAAAGTGGCCTACATGGCCAAAATGAAATACAACAACATCCACGAACATCTGTTCGGGTAATACAACATGACAACAACTGACGATGCCGGAGTACACTCCAACTGACTGACCAACAATGAACAACTCGGACTAGTATCGCTCGAATGCCTCGTTGCCGACGTCATGCCCCTGTGTCTCAACTCTCTCCTCGCAAGCACCTAAAACATGAAAACATGTTCCGCCCCCACGGGGTCAGTCATCCAGATAATGAACATCAAATACATGTATAACATGATATGCATCCAAAGGCAGAATGAAACGGTACAATGATAATAATAATACGAGATGCTCACAAACCAAGGTAAGAACCGAGCATTCGTGAAATACTATGCCCACGACATACTATTAATACCTGTTCGACAGGTTAGAACATAAGTGCCCGACGGCGAATCAAAATCACAGAATACCACAATGAATTACAAGACATGAACCAAATCAGATCGAATTAATTATGAATCATAATGCCCAAGGCTCCAATGAAATTACCAGGACAATAATAAAGGGCTGAAAGTCGTTCAATGAAATTAACAAATATCACAAACACTGAAGTCAAAAGCGTTAAGTCAGAACAATGAGGGCCGAAGCCACGGCACGAAGCCGTATCACAATGAGGGCGAAGCCACGGCACGAAGCCGTATCACAATGAGGGCGAAGCCACGGCATCCGGCCGTATCACAATTAGGGCCAAAGCCACGGCATCCGGCCGTATCACAATTAGGGCGAAGCCACGGCATCCGGCCGTATCACAATTAGGGCGAAGCCACGGCATCCGGCCGTATCACAATTAGGGCGAAGCCACGGCACGGCCGTATCACAATGAATGATAGTGTGCCGCCTTGAGTCGGCCAACACGATGATAGTAACACACGGATGGACACCGTCCTTGTGATCCCAAATTAACACCTCGATTGCCTTAGAACGGCCAACCGGCAACAATGATGCAGCGGATGATTGAACACTTGATTTGCACGAGAACGGCCAATCGATAACAATGACACGATGAATGAGTGAATACCTCGATTGCCTTAGAAAGGTCAATCGATAACAATGATGCGATGAATGATTGAACATTTAGATTTGCACGAGAACGCCAATCGATGACAATGATACGAATGATGTCTCGGCACCTTTAATCGGTTACCGGCGAAGGTGAGAAATGAATAAGCCAATGCCTTTAATCGGCTGCATGCTTTTAATGACGATCCAAACAGAATAACAATGATCTCAACGATGTCTTAAATTGACATCTATATTAACAACAATCGATACATCGATACGCGAACCGGCTATCGACAATGACATTAATAATGAGTATTACAATGCCTTGAATCGGCCGTTAACGAACAACAATAAACATTTGGCAAAATTGCCGGAAGGTATCGTATCGAACGATCTCTTGATATCAATGAATTCATGAAGAGACTAAGTCTCGGAATGATACAACACATTCATACACATACATGATGACATTAGCTCATTGACTAGTACAAGTATAAAACTTGCCTCAAACCGAAGGCGAGAAGGTACTTCCACGATCAACGTCCTTAATGAAATTACCGGCCGCTCGAACAACCTTAAACAACACAAAAACCAACAATTCTCTTAATACACGAATCAAGCATGATCATAACCAACTCAAAAGTCGATACAACAATACCCGAAACTCATTGGGGCATTTAAACAAACGCGTTGTAAACAATCTCCAATTGTTTACAACCAAAACTCAATTACATCCGAAACCAACTCCCAATGAATGATTCAAACCCACAAAACCTCATGAATACCATCAATAATCCAATAGGAATACTTAAATCGAGATTTCAACAACGTCTAGTCGAAAACCCCCAAAATTCCAAAGTCAACCCGTAAGGGTTCTTGAACAATTTCTCAATTATTCGTAAATTCCGAAAAATCACACCAATGAATCCGTAGAAATACAAGTATCCGAGATAGATAATCCATATCTAACATATTCTAACAGAATATCGATTTGCACGAAGAGATCGAAAGCAAAACACCCAAGATCCGAAATTCTAGATCCAAGAATCATTACCTTGATTTGGAGTGAAGAAACCGATTTAGATGATGATTCATCCAACTTAGGAGCTTGAAGATGAAGCTAGATGATTGCAGCTCGAAAAGACCTTTCCGAATCGCCCGAGCTCGTCCGAAATGATTGAGAAATGAAGAAATGACTAAAGTTGGACCGAACTGTCCTACTTATACTGCCTCAGCTTAGCGCGCGCTAACTCCTGATGTTAGCGTGCGCTAACGCGTATACCGGGTAGTCCAGTACCCCCTGACTGAATCGTTAGCGTGCGTTAAGTACCTTTGGTAGCGTGCGCTAACAGCCTGTCCTTAGCGTACGTTAACCTTATGTTAGCGTGCGCTACCTGATAGTTGATATCCAAAATCCACGGAGTCCGTAACCTCATCCCTCTGATGCGAGCGCTGGCGTGCGCTACTCAAGTCTTAGCGTGCGTTACCGGCATAGTTAGCGTCGCTACTCACCACTCGTAGCGCGCTACGAATTTCCCAAATCAGCCCGGTACCTTACGGGTATGCGCTCACTTGCGCTAGCGTGCGCTATCTTGAATCATTACGTGCGTTACATGCACCTCATTAGCGCGCGCTAACTACAATGGGTAGCGTGCGCTACCTCTCAAACTGAAAATCAAAACATGATGATGATGATGACAATAATCTCGGCTCGATCTCAAACAGTGATGATCCCAAAATACGCCGAATGGTGAACATAGTTGACTGATTATGAATGATGAATGATTATTACTGAGTGAAAAAAATTCTGAGTGACAGTTACTGAATGATAATAAATAAATTCACAACCGGGTATTACATACTCCCCCCCTTAAAAAGAGTTTCGTCCTCGAAACTGAGGGTAAACAACTCGGGATATAAACTATCCATCACGATCTGAAAACAATAATGCCCAAATAGTCCTCGGGACCAAATCAACCGCAAGCCCAAGTCCCCAAGACTTGACGTCTCGAAACACAGTGAACGATTTCTCAATTATCACGAAATCTCGAGCACAACGCCGGAGGGATGAACTCCCAACAAATGACCCAAATCTCAAGATTCTCAAATATGATCATAATAAGATAGATCAACAATAAATGATCCACAGTCACGATACATTATTACGGATAGATTTACACAGTCATCCAAAAACAAGGTTACATCTCAAATGTACCCAACATCGATATCCTCCCATATCATCGATTTCCTCTATCTCAACGATTTAAGGTATATCCGACGATGAACTCGCCGCTAACTATGATCTCAGAAGGTCACGAGAATGAAAGTGACAAAAATGAATGATGAATGATAAATGACTACAAATCCGACAAGGATTTGGAATGACTCACCAAGGTGAATTAATAACGTCATGAGTGATAGTTCCCTGAAGTGATTGGAACTGCCGTTCCTCATGAATTGAATGATTAATCGATAATTATGAGTCCCAACATGATTGATATACATGATGAATGAATTATATGAATGAATGAACGACAATGAAATGAATGATTATCCTCCTACCGAGCAAGAATTAACTTACTCAAAACTGGTGATGAATATCCTTACCTCGGGCTCTCGAAGCCTGATAGGGCCCCTTGAACGAAGTACGGGCTGGAGTAACAAAATCCCTCGAGGCTCTTGAGCTCTCTTGCGATTTACTGGCGCTAGAACCCCTGCAGTATTTCTGTCGGTGTCCCTGCCTCCCACACAGAAAACAGACAATAGCTGGCACCGTACACCGGGTACTAACGTGACCTGCTGAATCACAGTTAAAGCAAACAACAGTCGAACTCGTCGCCTGAGAGGAAGATGCTATCCCAGCACGAAGACGACTAGAAAACGACCCCTTGGATGTCGGAGCCTGATGTCCCTCTGAATGAGCCGGCATTCTAGTCCTGTCACCTGAAGAAACTGAAGGATGCTTCTGAGTAAGCTCCTTGATCAAAAGCTCTGCTCCAAGAGCCTTCCCGATGAACTCACTAAGTGAATTACAATTGTGATTGAACAACTGCATCCTCAACTGCGGATTTAGCCTCTTGCTAAAATACTTAATTTTATCCGCCTCAGTACGGATAATTGACGAAGCAAACTGAAGTAGTCCCTGAAACTTCTCAGCAATGACAATAACACCCTCGTCCTCGACGGATTCGGGGTTCAAAACTTCTGCCAACTTGGCTTCACGAAGTGGAGCCGGGTAATACCTCTCTAACATGAGAGTCTTGAACTCGCTCCAAATACAATCACGATCGATGGGTTTCACAGAAAGCCACCACGAATAAGCGCCCTTACTCAAGTAATAAGCCGCTACTGCCACTTTACTCTCTTCCGGACACTGAACCATGTCGAAGAGTTTATCAAATGCTCGAGCCAATGAATAATATCAGCTGGTTCCAACGAACCCTCAAAAGTAGGCGGCATCTGACGAGAGATATCACCAACAATCTGATTCACTCCTCCAGTCTGTCCATGAAATGGCACCTGGTATCCCTGTTGCGGTGGACCACGAACCATCGAGGTCTGCATGGTCTCCACTATCCGCGTCATCTGAGTCATCTGGGCCATCATGCCCTGCATAAATATGAATGGATCAACCCGAACGCCTTCCGAGTGAGATGCCTCTCGGGTACGACTCCCTGACAGTGAATGATTATCTGCTGATGAATGAGTAGCCTCGCTATTTGATGAATTAATGATATCCCTCGCGTTCGTGTGGGCATGCACACGAGATCCCGGGTTCCGGCCCGCACCGCGGCCTCTTCCCCTGAGTCCTCTGACAGCTCTATCCATACTGAAGTAGGAAAGTCACATGATGATTATAGATTCCGCATGAATATCGCATTATGATTACGTTACAGAGTGACAATAATGAGCATACACGCTCTAACACAATGAATGCATTAATGATTTAATGAAATGATCGTCGACATTACGTCAGAGTATGATAAGACCGTATGAAACATCAAATGAGGTAACATGATTGCCTGATGAAATTCCTGAAATGATTACCTTGAACAAGTTAACAAGGTTGAAAATTCGATCCTCAAGATCAACAACTGAACCGTGAGATGGGCTGAATGATTAATGAATTAACTGAACAATGAGATTGACTGAGTGACGAGTGAATTAGCTAAACGATGAGATTAATTGAGTGATGAATGAATTAGCTGAATGATGAGGTTAATTGAGTGATGAACGAAGCAACTGAGTAATGATATTGACTGAATGATGAATGAATTAACTGAGTGATGAATGAGTTAACTGAGTGATGAATTAACTAAGTAATGATATTGACTGAGTGATGAATGAATTAACATGATTGACAAGATCAGAATGATGATTGAGGATTATTAACTGATGAATGAGTTGATCCTTAATGCTTACACAAGCCACACGTGTCCCAAAACAATTAGTCATGAATCAATCATAACACTAATATCGCATATAGGTTTCAACAAGGCATGAACAATTAATGACATGATGAATGTATGAACATAAAGAGAATCGAGTCCTTACACAGGTCATACGAAGCTTCGAGGTCTCGCGATACTAGTCTTCACTGACGACGACTCGATGAATGAATGACTCGTGCAGTCGCACTAATATTACGACTCACAAAACCCGACTGACTAGATTGTCATAACCTGACAGTCCTACTACTACCGCGTCAGTAGGACCACATAACTCACATCTCAGGGTATCTCACAACCCAGATCTCTGATACCATTTCTGTAACACCCCCAAATCCTATTGGGTTATTACAGTGCCGTGGGCCCCACACCAGGAGATCCACCAGGCAAACATGACTAATATACATTAAATTGAACAACAAGGGAAACTCATAGTCCTTACCATGATGTCTGACACAATATTCTGATAAGGAATTTCAATGACAAAAGTGGCCTACATGGCCAAAATGAAATACAACAACATCCACGAACATCTGTTCGGGTAATACAACATGACAACAACTGACGATGCCGGAGTACACTCCAACTGACTGACCAACAATGAACAACTCGGACTAGTATCGCTCGAATGCCTCGTTGCCGACGTCATGCCCCTGTGTCTCAACTCTCTCCTCGCAAGCACCTAAAACATGAAAACATGTTCCGCCCCCACGGGGTCAGTCATCCAGATAATGAACATCAAATACATGTATAACATGATATGCATCCAAAGGCAGAATGAAACGGTACAATGATAATAATAATACGAGATGCTCACAAACCAAGGTAAGAACCGAGCATTCGTGAAATACTATGCCCATGGCATACTATTAATACCTGTTCGACAGGTTAGAACATAAGTGCCCGACGGCGAATCAAAATCACAGAATACCACAATGAATTACAAGACATGAACCAAATCAGGACTGAATTAATTATGAATCATAATGCCCGAAGGCTCCAATGAAATTACCACGACAATAATAAAGGGCTGAAAGTCGTTCAGCGGAAATTAACAAATATCACAAACACCTGAAGTCAAAACAGCCCGAAGCTGTAACAATGAGGGCCGAAGCCACGGCACGAAGCCGTATCACAATGAGGGCCGAAGCCACGGCACGAAGCCGTATCACAATGAGGGCCGAAGCCACGGCATCCAGCCGTATCACAATTAGGGCCAAAGCCACGGCATCCAGCCGTATCACAATTAGGGCCGAAGCCACGACATCCAGCCGTATCACAATTAGGGCCGAAGCCACGGCATCCAGCCGTATCACAATTAGGGCCGAAGCCACAGCATCCAGCCGTATCACAATTAGGTGGCCACGCACGAAGCCGTATCACAATGAATGATAGTGTGCCGCCTTGAGTCGGCCAACACGATGATAGTAACACACGGATGGACACCGTCCTTGTGATCCCAAATTAACACCTCGATTGCCTTAGAACGCCAACCGGCAACAATGATGCGGATGATTGAACACTTCGATTTGCACGAGAACGCCAATCGATAACAATGACACGATGAATGAGTGAATACCTCGATTGCCTTAGAAAGGTCAATCGATAACAATGATGCGATGAATGATTGAACATTTAGATTTGCCACGAGAACGCCAATCGATGACAATGATACGAATGATGTCTCGCACCTTTAATCGATTAAGCACGGCGAAGGTGAGAAATGAATAAGCCAATGCCTTTAATCGGCCTGTATGCTTTTAATGACGATCCAAACAGAATAACAATGATCTCAACGATGTCTTAAATTGACATCTATATTAACAACAATCGATACATCGATACGCGAACCGGCTATCGACAATGACATTAATAATGAGTATTACAATGCCTTGAATCGGCCGTTAACGAACAACAATAAACATTTGGCAAAATTGCCAAGGTATCGTATCGAGCGATCTCTTGATATCAATGAATTCATGAAGAGACTAAGTCTCGGAATGATACAACACATTCATACACATACATGATGACATTAGCTCATTGACTAGTACAAGTATAAAACTTGCCTCAAACCGAAGGCGAGAAGGTACTTCCACGATCAACATCCTTAATGAAATTACCGGCCGCTCGAACAACCTTAAACAACACAAAAACCAACAATTCTCTTAATACACGAATCAAGCATGATCATAACCAACTCAAAAGTCGATACAACAATACCCGAAACTCATTGGGGCATTTAAACAAACGCGTTGTAAACAATCTCCAATTGTTTACAACCAAAACTCAATTACATCCGAAACCAACTCCCAATGAATGATTCAAACCCACAAAACCTCATGAATACCATCAATAATCCAATAGGAATACTTAAATCGAGATTTCAACAACGTCTAGTCGAAAACCCCAAAATTCCAAAGTCAACCCGTAAGGGTTCTTGAACAATTTCTCAATTATTCGTAAATTCAAAAATCACACCAATGAATCCGTAGAAATACAAGTATCCGAGATAGATAATCCATATCTAACATATTCTAACATAATATCGATTTGCACGAAGAGATCGAAAGCAAAACACCCAAGATCCGAAATTCTAGATCCAAGAATCATTACCTTGATTTGGAGTGAAGAAACCGATTTAGATGATGATTAATCCAACTTAGGAGCTTGAAGATGAAGCTAGATGATTGCAGCTCGAAAAGACCTTTCCGAATCGCCTGAGCTCGTCCGAAATGATTGAGAAATGAAGAAATGACTAAAGTTGGACCGAATCTGCCTACTTATCTTGCCTCGGCTTAGCGCGCTAACTCCCGATGTTAGCGTGCGCTAACGCGTGTACCGGGTAGTCCAAGACTTCGATGAATCGTTAGCGTGCGTTAAGTACCTTTGGTAGCGTGCGCTAACAGCCTGTCCTTAGCGTACGTTAACCTTATGTTAGCGTGCGCTACCTGATAGTTGATATCCAAAATCCTGGAGTCCAGAACCTACTGTCCTCTAATCTGAGCGCGCTAGCGTGCGCTACTCTGAAGTCTTAGCGTGCGTTACCAGCATAGTTAGCGTACGCTACTCACCACTCGTAGCGTGCGCTACGAATTTCCCAAATCAGCCCAGTACCTTCTGGACTGTCTGCCTCACTTGCGCTAGCGTGCGCTAATACTGAATCATTACGTGCGTTACATGCACCTCATTAGCGCGCGCTAACTACAATGGGTAGCGTGCGCTACCTCTCAAACTGAAAATCAAAACATGATGATGATGATGACAATAATCTCGGCTCGATCTCAAACAGTGATGATCCCAAAATACGCCGAATGGTAACATAGTTGACTGATTATGAATGATGAATGATTATTACTGAGTGAAAAAAATTCTGAGTGACAGTTACTGAATGATAATAAATAAATTCACAACCGGGTATTACAAATACATCTTCAGTCAGAAAGAGTTGAACATGCGGCAAAGAAGATGGTTAGAACTGATTAAGGACTATGACTTGGAGATTTTGTATCATCTAGGCAAAGCGAATGTAGTGGCCGATGCACTCAGCCGCAAGCCTGTTTCTATTCAGATGCTGGAGACGCTGACCTCCCAACTTAGCCTTCAACGAGAGATGATTAAAGAAGGAATTGAAGTGCGGTTACAAAGAGTCCAAGGACAACTGTGCGTGATGGAAATAACTTCATCATTAACCGAAGAAATCAAATCTAGACAGGCATACGATCCTCTGATGATTCAGTTACGTGATGAAGTGATCAAGGGAAAGGCCCCCGGATTCGTAATTCATGATGATGGAGTTTTAAGATTTCAGAACTGACTCTGCGTTTCCGATGTCGATGTTCTGAAACAGACAATTATGAAGGAAGCTCACAGTTCGCCCTATTCTATCCACCCGGGCACCAGTAAGATGTATAAGGACTTGAAGCAGAATTTCTGGTGGGGCAACATGAAGAAAGATGTAGCGGACTATGTTTCGAAATGCTTGACTTGTCAGCAGGTTAAGATCGAGCATCAACGGCCTGCCGGAATGTTAAAGCCGCTCCTGATTCCTGAATGGAAGTGGGAGGACATATCGATGGACTTTATCATTAGTATGCCGAGAACCAAGACAGGAATGAACATGATTTGGGTGATAGTTGATCGTTTAACCAAATCAGATCATTTTCTAGGCATTAAGGACACGTGGGGACCAGAGAGGTTGGCACGAGTATTTATTTTGGAGATAGTTCGATTGTATGGTACGCCGAAGACCATTGTTTCTGATCGAGACGACCGTTTTGTGTCTCACTTTTGGAAAGCAGTTCATAAGGCCTTGGGAACCGAATTGAATTTCAGCACAGCTTATCACCCACAAACTGATGGACAATCCGAGAGGACTATTCAAATGGTGGAAGATATGCTGAGGGCTTGTGCCTTATATTGGTCAATTGATTGGGAAGTTCATCTACCGTTGATTGAATTTACCTACAACAATAGTTGGCATGCTTCCATTAAGATGGCACCGTTTGAGGCATTATACGGGAGGAAATGTAGATCGCCCCTATGTTGGGACGATTCATCAGACTTCATCGGGACAGAACCAGAGTTGATCATACAGACTCGAGAGAAGATATCCTTGATTCCTGAAAGGCAGTTGACCGCCCAGAGTCTCCAGAAATCTTACGCAGACGTACGTCGTCGCCCTTTGGAGTTCAGTACTGGAGACCACGTACTTTTAAAGATTTCTCCTACTCAGGGAATCTTCCGTTTTGGAAGAAGGGGAAAGCTGAGTCCGAGATATATCGGACCGTTCGAGATCCTTGAGAGAGTTGGAGAGTTGACATACATATTGGCATTGCCGCCATCGTTGAGCCATGTTCATAACGTATTCCACGTATCCCAGTTACGGAGATATATACCGGACCCTAGTCATGTCATTGATTTTGGGGAGATCGAGGTCGCTCAGGATGGGACATTTGAAGAAAGACCGGTCAAGATACTCTAGAGTCGAGTGAAACAGTTGAGGAACAAACCGATCGCTTTGGTCAAAGTTTAGTGGTCACGTCATGGAGTGGAAGAAGCCACATGGGAAACGGAAAATAGTATGAAATCCAGATATCCAGAGTTATTTTCGTCTTGAGTTTCGGGACGAAACTCCTTTTTAGTAGGAGAGTATGTAATATCCGGATTTATTATTGTGTATCTCATCTGTATTCGAACCCTGTATCATTTGGATTTATGATCTCGATAATTGGAGTATGTTATTTCTCACATTGGTATCTTTGTACATAAGTATATCTTCATGCAAATTTTCTCATCCAAACTCGTGATAGGGTACGCTAAGAAGGCAGCTTAACGCACGCTATCAGCTACTACTAGCGCACGCTATGAATGTAGGACTTGCGTGCGCTAGTAATCAATTATTGAGCTAGGCGGCTAACACATTCGCCAGCCGGACGTAGGACCGGATAAGATTCCCGCGGATGAACCTGGACAGTTTTGGAGTCAACTCTTATTAGCGCGCGCTAAGGATGTATAGGTAGCGTGCGCTAATCTGCTTTTGTACAGAAAGTTTATATATGGGCCAGCACTCCATTTTGTTCTCATTTCCTTCGTTCATCTTTCGTTTTTGAGAGACCAGAGGGCATATCATCTTCCTTAGACACACTTATAACACATCTACTTGATCATTGGACATTGGATACTTCTTGTTATTGATCATTGAAGATAAGTAGCACCTTGGAGTGACATATAACCAACCGGAGTCAGATTCTACCTTTGGAGTTCAGTGATTTCGTCATATTAAGGTATGTTGATTCTATCTCCAACTCTAGATTCGTGTTATGGAGAATAAGATGATCATGCTAGCAAAATAATGAGTTTCTTGGGTGAATTATCCAAACCACATCATGTTTGGAATATTGAGATGATTATGCCTTAAGTACCTTGATTATGAACATCATGATTCGAATCTTATTACAATGAATAAGTAGAGGAAGCTTCTATCATTGGTAATCCGAATCTAGTAGGTGTTTTCATAGCAATCATGGACTTGACTTTAACATCATTATTGTTAGACGAATCTAAAGGATTGATCATGGAAGGATTTATCTTGTAAAGATGGAATGTTAATCAAACTACAGAATGATAGTTTTTGATTGATATAAAGGTGTCGATATCGACCGTTAAGCCTTCCAAATTATCGCATGAAGAATTGTAATCGAAATGGAATATGGTTTCATAATAGTATACATATTCTTGAATCCGAAGTTGTTGTTATCCGTAAGATCATTCATAACCGTATGAACATGATATTCATGGAGGTAACATGAATTAACACTGAAGATTTCATTTAGTTTGATCATGTTGAGATCAGTCTACTGCCCAGTAGTAAACTGCCATGCACAGTTAGCGCACGCTAAGCTATGTAGATTAACGTGCGCTATCGAGCATGAGTTAACGTACGCTACCACTACTACAAAACTGGCTTTTAACAGCGATTAAAATGCCCAATTAACGGCGGTTCCGGAACCGCCGTTATATGTACCGCTGTTAATATCAACGGCGGTTTTCTGAACCGCCGTTGAATTTGCTAAATAACGGCGGTTCATATTAACCGCTGTTAAATGTGCCATTTAACGGTTAAAATAACATTATTAAACTCGATACTTAATGGTTATAGAACCGCCGTTGAATTTGCCAAATAACGGCGGTTCATATTAACTGTTAAATATGTTACAACGGTTTAAAAACCATTAAATGTGCCATTTAACGGTGGTTAAAATAACATTATTAAACTCGATACTTCACAATGTTATAGAACGCCGTTAAGTTTAAGAATTAACAACGGTTTGGAGGAACATTGTTAAAATATTAATCATTTTATCGATTTTCCCCTATTTTGCACAATCCGATTACGAATCGGATCAAACTAATCAATAAACCACTAATTCATCGAATCCAAACACACGAAAAGAACTAACCAACACCAAATTCATTGAACCACCAATACATTGAAAAGATAATACAAAAATCCCAATTCATCCAAAATAATTCATACAAATATCCAATGTACTAACCAACACCAAATTCATTGAACCACCACTACATTGAAAAAGATAATACAAAAATCCCAATTCATCCAAAATAATTCATACAAATATCCAATGTACAATTCATACAAATAATTCACACAAAAACACCAAAATCATGTCGCGAGACGATTTCGCACCTCCAAGAAATAAAGTCCCCAATCAACTCGAATTTTATCAAAAACATCTTCAGACAGTGCTCCAACATCATCAAACATCTGCACATATAAACGTATAATAAACAAACTTTAAATGTAAAAGAGTAAACAGTTTTATCACCACTTCAAGTAAAAAATATACTACCTCCATCCAACCATCCAAAATACGCATTCGGGCGATAGTCGACATCCAGTGCATAACATAATAACCACACTCACAACCTCCATTTTGTTTATTACACTAAAACAAAATAAGACACAATTATATGAGTCGCTTTCAGTAAATAAAATCAACACGTACACAACATACACAGTTAAAAAACACACACTGACACAAACACACAATGCACAAAAAAAAACACAGCACACACAAACTTCACACAGGAGACAAATGATGTTAAAACGCAAGTAATCAACATTCTACTTCAAGAGATTGGAATGTTCATCATGTTAAAATTAGACACAAATAAACATAATATAGCAGCATGAAGTTTACCTGAATCGCATACGCTATGATGCTACAAAGTTCAAAATCTGATCTTGTAGCATGTTTCACGCTGTTATGTGTTTTTGTACATAAATGATAACACCGAAAAGTGGAAAAACAAAAGATACGCACAGAGGGCAGCAGAAAAATGGTGAGATCCAAGTCCGATCATCTGCTGGCTTCATTTTTATATGCCCCTTTTTCTATAAACATGTTAACATTAGGCAAGCAAAATACTGGCAGGACAGATTACTGTACTCCCCAAATAAACTGTAATATGGCTAAGCAACATCAAAAGCACAGAGTTGGAGAGCAAAGAAAAAGACAACAGTTAAGCATGACCAGAGATACACAACATAGTGGGAGCTTTTCACAGTCAACAAAGAAAAGAACTAGGCCTCGGTTCATTTTGGTGGTCAATAGTCAGAGTAAGATGAATGAATTAAATCCATATATAACTGCCTGACTTTAATACTCTGATTGCTAATTCTACTTGCAGAACAGTCTTCTATTTGTAAAATTTTGAATCATCAAACAGATTCTTACCTATTCACCACTCATAAAGTTACCAAGGAAGTTTCTAGTGAATATGTAACATATATTCAGCTTACATGGAAATAGGCCATCATTTGGCCAATTTGCCATGTCTGTCTATATAGAGTGTCCGTAAAGCCAACTTCTGACTCAATTTTCCTAAATATATATATATATATATATATATATATATATATATATATATACCCTCATATCTATAACCTGATAATAGCTTTTCTTTTTTTTGTTTTTTGTTTTAGTACACATTCACACACACACACACACACACACACACACACACTGCATGCACACACACAGCACACACACTGCCCACACACAAAACACAAACACACACAAACACAAACACACATAAACACAAAGACACACACACACACTCACAGCACACACAGCACACAAACACACACAAACACAAACACACACACAGCGCACACACACTACCACTGCACACACACACACACACACTGCATAGAAAAAAAAACCAACACAAACAAACGGACACTTCATACACGATATGTTGGGAGAAGATCCTTAAGACGAAAGTTAACATCTATCCCAAAGGGAGAAGATCCTTACGACGTTAACCACGTCTATCCCAAAATAATTCGTGTTTCCAAAAACAATATTGTCGTACACACTCAAATATTCATACACACAAACACACATATTTACACTCATGTAATTAAATGTATTACCTTGGGATATATCCAACTAACCGCCTGCTTTGATTTACTTGTATGCATACCATCCATGGTCTTGAATGCGGTCACGGCACTGCTTAAAAGTAACAATAATATATTGAGTCGTTGATATAAAATTTTAAAGCAAATATGTTATAAATAAAATCTTACTTTTGGAGTATGGCCTTAATGCGAGAGTCAGGCCTATTATGTAGTGAGCAAAACCATATAATAGTTCCTCTTGCTGGCAAAATGACCAGAAGTTGCCAATGATGCCTACATAGATAAATGCATTTGAAAGAAAGAACATATTACTACAGTATGTTGTAAAAAAAAGGAAATAATTTTGTTAAAAAGAAAATATTTTGAAATTTACAATCTTTTATCTTACTTATGATGGTAAGCTCCCATGTATATTTGCTTCTTCGACTCAAGCATACGCGTCGATATATATATCTCGAGATCTCCTCTCTCCTCTGTCCCATATTTTGTATGGATTGAGGATCAAAATATCCATACAAAACCTCGTCCATCGTGCCCACATTCATAGTAGACAAATACCTAATTTGTTAAGCAAAATATTAATATAAAAAAAATACTCCACACACTGCACACAAACACACACACACACTTCACACACACACTGCCACACAATAAAAACACACACACACTGCACACACACACACACACACACTGCACACACAAACACTGCACACACACAGCACATACAAACACACACACACACACATATACACTGTACACACACACATACTACGAATGTAGAAAAATTCCACAAAGAAAATTACTCACATAGTCCAAAGCTGTAAAACTGATAAACTAAGCCACTCCTTTCCTTGAACGATCTCTAAAATATCAGTGTGAGCGATGTACAATGGAACATCATCACCACCACAGCCAAAGATAGCTGTATCCCACGGCACTGATATCGGACTATTGTACATACTCGACGCAGCCATAAGTAAGTCTCTCATGATGTCATCTTTGGTCCTCGACCCGTCATTCTGACGAGCCTGCTTATTTGGTCGCTGAATATCCTATTTCATATAGTATAGTGTAAAATACAAGTAAATTTGAAATAATTTATTTTGTTTTCTTTCCATTGTAACTTCAGAAAGGATGAAGGATAAACGTATCTATTGAATACTATATAAACTCATTAATAATGACCCGAAACTATATCTATTTTTTGAATATTAAAAAGAGAAGAATTGGTGCGAATTTCTTCTATATTGAATAAAGAATATTCATTCATCAAATCATTCACTCCATAGTCTGATAAATCTTTTAAAGAACTAATTAATCACACGAAAATAAAGATAGAGTCCCATTCTACATGTCAATACATGTCAGGGGTTAAAATATTTTTATATATATACTATCTAAATATATACTCCAATAAAGTCAATAAAACAAAAAAAGAATAGGGCTTATTATTTTTATTTATTATTATTCCTACATATTTCCATTCTTTTGGGATGTTACTACGCATTTTGGTTGCGTTTAATCTTTTCCATATTAAAAATCATAATCAATTTATATTGGATTGATTTTGCAATAATGTTTGGTAGTTACTAAAAAGAAAAAGAAAATGTTTACCTTTGAAAAATCGGAGAAAATAAAATCTCGTGGCCATGCAATAAATCCACCTAAAGCTTCCCCCACGACTCTCACCTCATCACGCCACAGGACTTCGGCCCAGCATCTACGGCCTCCTCAACCACTACCTTAACCAAATGAGCTGGTAAAGGAGCACAATATAGGGTCGAATCGCCCTGAATAACCCTACCGATAGCAACTAGACGGGGAGGATGCTCGTCCACATAAAATCCAACTCTATGAGTGTCTCCAGTCACAGGCCTCTCTCCGGAAGGTCCAGAAATAGCATCAGCACAACTCCCCTTCGTGCTAACATGAGTAACCTTATCCAGTGTATGAATATCAACAGGCCGCTGGGAACTAGCACCCATTGTCTGGCCGAACTCTTTCCTCAAAGTCTTTGTGACATAAAGGGTGATCTCTTTCCTTAGCTGCTCCAACACATCTTTACTTACGGAAGACGTCAATCCACATGATCGTCCAAAGTAATCGCGAATACCCACACCAAAACCAATGCCACGAACACGACCAGGGTGCTCGGGTCTCCCAATGGCAGCCGCCAATATATCCTGTCGTCCCTTAGGAATGAAGGTACCTTGTGTATACTGCTTCTCCAAATCATCCTACAAAAATTTAATTTGGCACCATATTACAAAATTTTGAAATTTGCAAACAATTGATACAAGTTGATGAAGGAGAAAAAACAATACAAGAATGTAGATAAAAATAATGGGTAGAAAAGTGGTTATTTACATTTAATAAAGCAAATAATTTACCTCAAATTTTTAATGTTTGCTAACACTTAGCAACAAAAAAGTGGAGCTTTTTCTTTTTCTTACAAGAAAAAATAATTCTTAAAAAAGAACTTACAATCCTCTCGACAATCTCCCGTGCAACATCGGATGACGTACCCTCCCGTCTTTTTGTATGACTAAGCTTCCACCTTTGATGACGCGTAGTGTAACACCCCCAATCCGCTCAGGGATATTACACGCCGTAGAACCTTTCCTCAAGGATCTACCAGGCTGGTAACAACATATAACAACTCAACCATGCATGTAAGGCTAAAATGACTCAGTAGACCGATTTGGTCTGTCAATAAATACATACAACTCAAATACAACTCATGCCCACGCAGGGGTCAAAACACAACCACACCCGTACAACGGGAAAAAATATAGCAGCGGAAAATAAAGTACAACTGAACCAATACACGATGTACGGTTCCTCATGTGATTAGTATCGTTCATCTTTCATCATCCTTCGTGCCGACCCTGTGTTATGCTCCAAAACCTGAATGCAAAAACAGACATTCACCCCCCGAATACTCGGGGGTTAGCAAAACTCCACTGTTTTGCTAGTGCAAGAACAAAGTGCAAATATGAGCCATACAATTCACACTCCACGAATAACAATAACCAGGAATCCTCAAAGATCCAAGCGAAACGAAAAGTACTTCTCGAGGAAAGAGTTTGAGAAAACCTTTAAAAATCGAAATATCATAAATCAATGGAATAATTTATAAAACGGTTTAGAATGCCTTCGAGAGTTTTAATAGAAAAAAATTTAGGATTATCAAATCATACTTTTCAAAATCCAAAGGACAAAAGGGGTCACCGCCCCAAAGGTTTACTTTCCAAAAAAAATGACATTTACCAAACCGTTGGGATTTTAGCCCCAATTCCATAAAATGACTTTTACAAAACCATTGGGATTTTAGCCCCAAATCTCATCAACTCACAGTATACAAGAACGACCACAAGGTTCGTCTTCCAACGTCAAAATCCACAATTAAAGGATTTAACACAAACAACAAAATACTCTAGAGCCATCCTAGCCAAGTAGGCCAAACGAACAACTTACCTCTTACACACTTAGTCAATGCATGCAATCATGAAAACCGTTCAAAAGCACTCATTTCCGGAAATGCCATAATCAAATCACATTTGTAAAATGCACCACAATTAACCGTCGATCCACGTCTCTGTGGACCCCTACCGAGACCCCGTCGGATCTAACCCGTAGTGGTTAAAAGCAAGCTCGTCGATCCATGTCTCTTGTGGACCCCTACCGAGACCCCGTCGGATCTAACCCGTAGTGAGCATACACACACACACACACACGTTACTCATGCAATACTAACATGCTAAGAATGTAAGTTCATTAAGAATACTCACTAGAGATGGCCATTAACTCGACACCATTATCAAACTCTTCAAAACACAATAACAAGATTAAATACGGAATACACGACTCCATAACTTTAAACAATAGGAGTATCATCATCAAATCCTTCAACGTTCAAAATAATGAAATCATAATCAATTCCCAAACACACCGTTCACAAAACACACGCGCGTTTTGAAAGAGAGCCTTTAACGAGGCCAAACCGAAATCTTTTGAAACTTCATTTCAAACAACCAAACAAACACACCAAAGACGATCACCGATCATCATATCCATAAAATAAGAAAAGTATGGGCAAGGTACTTGCCTCGAATAACCACAACGCGGAGAATCGGCCGAAGTAGGTTGGCACGAACCGACTACGAACTCGCCGACTCCACCGAACGACAATCCACAACAATGAACTACGAACGAAAACAATAACAACGAAAATGAATTCCAAAGTACGACCCAAAGCCGCTGAATTCAAAGAACAAATGACGAAAGTTCAAGGATTTCCCCCAAAACGGCCAAGAACACGATTCGTCCCGACAAAACACGAAAACGGAATTCCAAGTTGAAATATGGATATACAATCCATAGAATGTGTTTAACAACATCATTTAACCATAATCGATTCATCAAAAACGGATGAAAAACGAGATCGAGAACAAATCCCCCAAAAGTCAATTCAAAGGAAATCAAGAAATATACTTCGATTCGACGAAGAACAATGGATTAAATGATGTTAAACACAAGAATACTACCAAGATTAATCATACCCATCATGAAATAATCAACAACACGGAACGAATCGGACAAAAATGCAAAACCCCCCAAATTCACGAAATTAGGGTTCTAAGGTAAGATTACCTTGATTCGCTGGATCAAAGGATGATAACGGATGATTGATTGATGATATAACCTCAATAACTTCGAGGATTTGTTGTCAAACAACATGGCTCCATGATGAGCATACCCTCAGCCGCGGAAGAGAAGGAGAAGGAGGAGAAAAATGGCCAAAAACCCGTCTGCAGGGCCATAAATAAGTGCCTGAGTGTGCAGCCTGAGGCCAATCTGCGCCCAGTGATCGGCGGTGTGCCGTGGCGGCCGACATGTGCCGCGACACCGATGCAGACGGTTTGGCGAAAAAAGCATCTGAGTGTGCCGCAGCCTGCCGGCATGTGCCGCGGCCATGATACGGCTGCTCGGCGGAAGGCTGCCGAGCACTACCGGCCGTAACTTGGCGAAGCTTCCGAGCACTACCGGCCGTAACTCGACCCGGTCTGGCACAGGCCCAGTTGCCCGGCCATGTCGGCCGGGGCCAACTCCGATGGCCCGAACGACCCCGAAACCCGAACCTGAATACGAATCGATGATACGGTTACGACGTACTCGCAAAGACGAATCTAAGAGCTAAGAGAACACACAATTCCGACCACCCAAAGGCTCGGAATTCGACAACGGAAGTAATTACCCAAAACTTTGGGAAATTACGAAAATGGCCCAAAACGTCCGAAAATCACGATACGCGATCGAAACACCAAACCAAAGCTCGCAACATGAATAATAACATTAAATGAACTTACGAGAAACTCGAAACAACAGTTTCGGACGAGATTCGCAAGAATCGAACTCAAGTGCGGAAAAGTCGCTAAAAAGCTCGGAACTCAACAAAACGATACCGAAACGAACTCGGATGACAAAAAGTGCAGAATTAATCATTCTCGAAATGACGAAACGGTCATGAACGAGTCGTCAAAACGGACTCCGGCCGAAAAAATAAATTTATCGAAAATCGAAAATTGCGGATATTACATTCTACCCTCCTTAAAAGAAGTTTCGTCCCGAAACTTAAAATAAGTAGGGAGAAGCAATATCCCGCCAGGAAAACTCAACGAGATACGCAAGGAAACGCGTAACTTACGCCCATCGGCGAAACGTTACAAGCAACGCAAAGGAATATACGGCGTGAAAACACGCTCCACGACGACCAACACAACGTCGCCGTTAGGGATATAATAAAACCAACAAGTGACAAGCGTCATCAAATGGATAATACAATCAAGTCAATTATCCGAACAATCACAAAACACAACGAACGAAAATCAATACGATTGACCAACCCAACGGTACATCAATCAAAACGCGAGCCAATCGCTGAACAAATACGGAATTCCACCGCCCAAGGGTTGGAAGATCGAAAACGAGACTAATTTCCCGAACTTAAGGAAATTAGGAAGGAGCCTGAATGCTCAACAATCACGAAACGAGGACAAAAACCGAACAAACAAACGACCGAGACAACAAAAATCGAACAATCATGTCCGAAACACGAAGGATAATAAAATTCAAACAACAACTCCCATGATGATCTGGTGAGAACTACAAGACATGCATTCCCATAAAATCCACCGGAAAGGGAATAGCGATTGAAAAGTCACAACGACAAATGAGTTATTTCGAAACAATACCATACTTGTTCGATCAACAAAAGCAAGGGTCAGAACAAGCTCAGAAATGTCAACAAACATAATGAGTCGACAAAGTCGGAAACACAAGAGTTCCAAATCCGATCCACTTCGAAAAAAAAAAGAACTAATAGAACCAAATGATGTCGCTCCCGAACAAGGTTCACAAGAATCGAACCGAACCCGAAAAAGTCACAGCAATAACCAGATCGACCCACAACAAGATCATAGCTCGATCGGACGATGAAACCGAAATAGAGACCAAGTTCATAAAGTATCAACGAACATGAGCGATTCGATAGACTGGAGAAAGAGAAAATACATAAGTCAAAATAGTACGGGTATTACCTCCGACCTCGTCCACGAAATTCACAAAAACGGGAGCAAGGTAACAAGACATTAAACAACCGACACATAACGGAACCATCACCGATGCACACAGTCATACCAAACCAAGCTCTAACAGCTCGCACATGCGCAACTACGCAAAAATCACCACGAGGCGACAACATTCAACACCAACATCCCGCCTCTCACAGGGGGCTAACACAACAAATGTGTGGAAAGCGACTCAACGCTCACACCGCAAATTCGATCATACTCGGGAGCAAACATCAAAATGACAACGCGAACATCACACATACATACCCAGCCCTCAAACGGGAATGGATAGGTTTTAAAAAACGAAAACCTCATTTTGAAACTAATTTAGAAGAACACCGGTTGATCTTGAGTATCACCTTTCAAAAAGTACAAACGTGAAATATTATTATCGAGACTTTGGAGAACCATTTCGCATTTGATAAAAATGAGGACACTTTCTCTTAGTGGAAACTTTCAGAATATTCGACCCTCGGGTGTAAATAAAAGTGTTTCTAAACATTGAAAATATCTCAAAGCATTTTGGTCCTCGAAGTAGAAAATTTTTGAAAAATATTGTGGCACCTAGGATGTACCACAAGAAAATAACTCATCTGAAAAGTATGTCTCGAAATTTATTTTTCTAAGATACTCAAGGTTTTCAAAAATCCAATAGGCCAGAATGCCCAAAACTCACACATATCGACGTTCACTAAAACAACTCCTAGTACACACATCAAAACGTTTAAAATCAAGACAATACATGTCTTTAAACGGAAATAAATGAAAAAAAATACCACATTCAGAACAAAACCACTGACCCCATTCGAGGCCTCTAAGGACCCTCCCGCACTGGCTAGTGAACAAGTCGAACGCGTATAAGCACAAAGCCTCCACAAGAGAACTTGTAAAACGTGCAAATCGATTCGAAAATCATCAGCAACGGACAAAAACAGCAATAAAAAGACATCACAAGTGACGACACTCCTCGTATAAATCAAATACGAGAGTCGACTAAATACATATCGTGAAATCAAAATTCACATAAGGATTCCATCACTTAACAAATAATCATAAAAATAGCTCGTGTCACACGAGGCACGACACAAAGAAGGGAGACTTACTTCCACAGGTCGCACGAAGATGATGATCGCCCCACGATACTAATCACGACCAATAAACTCAAACGACGCGTCGCGACACGACTCAGTCAGATAAAATCCGACGAAACAAGACTCAAACAACACGACTTGACCCGACAGCCTAGGTTTCCTCAACCTAAGCTCCGATACCATTTATGTAACACCCCCAATCCGCTCAGGGATATTACACGCCGTAGAACCTTTCCTCAAGGATCTACCAGGCTGGTAACAACATATAACAACTCAACCATGCCTTTAAGGCTAAAATGACTCAGTAGACCGATTTGGTCTATCAATAAATACATACAACTCAAATACAACTCATGCCCACGCAGGGGTCAAAACACAACCACATCCGTACAACGGGAAAAAAATATAGCAGCGGAAAATAAAGTACAACTGAACCAATACACGATGTACGGTTCCTCATGTGATTAGTATCGATCATCTTTCATCATCCTTCGTGCCGACCCTGTGGTATGCTCCAAAACCTGAATGCAAAAACAGACATCCACCCCCCGAATACTCGGAGGTTAGCAAAACTCCACTGTTTTGCTAGTGCAAGAACAAAGTGCAAATACGAGCCATACAATTCACATTCCACGAATAACAATAACCAGGAATCCTCAAAGATCCAAACGAAACGAAAAGTACTTCTCGAGGAAAGAGTTTGAGAAAACCTTTAAAAATCGAAATATCATAAATCAATGGAATAATTTATAAAACGGTTTAGAATGCCATCGAGAGTTTTAATAGAAAACAATTTAGGATTATCAAATCCTACTTTTCAAAATCCAAAGGACAAAAGGGGTCACCGCCCCAAAGGTTTACTTTCCCAAAAAATGACATTTACCAAACCGTTGGGATTTTAGCCCCAATTCCATAAAATGACTTTTACAAAACCATTGGGATTTTAGCCCCAAATCTCATCAACTCATAGTATACAAGAACGACCACAAGGTTCGTCTTCCAACGTCAAAATCCACAATTAAAGGATTTAACACAAACAACAAAATACTCTAGAGTCATCCTAGCCAAGTAGGCCAAACGAACAACTTACCTCTTACACACTTAGTCAATGCACAATCATGAAAACCGTTCAAAAGCACTCATTTCCGGAAATGCCATAATCAAATCACGTTTGTAAAATGCACCACAATTAACCTTCGATCCACATCTCTTTGGACCCCTACCGAGACCCCGTCGGATCTAACCCGTAGTGGTTAAAAGCAAGCTCGTCGATCCATGTCTCTTGTGGACCCCTACAGAGACCCCGTCGGATCTAACCCGTAGTGAGCATACACACACACACACGTTACTCATGCAATACTAACATGCTAAGAATGTAAGTTCATTAAGAATACTCACTAGAGATGGCCATTAACTCGACACCATTATCAAACTCTTCAAAACACAATAACAAGATTAAATACGGAATACACGACTCCATAACTTTAAACAATAGGAGTATCATCATCAAATCCTTCAACGTTCAAAATAATCAAATCATAATCAATTCCCAAACACACCGTTCACAAAACACACGCGCGTTTTGAAAGAGAGCCTTTAACGAGGCCAAACCGAAATCTTTTGAAACTTCATTTCAAACAACCAAACAAACACACCAAGACGATCACCGATCATCATATCCATAAAATAAGAAAAGTATGGGCAAGGTACTTGCCTCGAATAACCACAACGCGGAGAATCGGCCGAAGTAGGTTGGCACGAACCGACTACGAACTCGCCGACTCCACCGAACGACAATCCACAACAATGAACTACGAACGAAAACAATAACAACGAAAATGAATTCCAAAGTACGACCCAAAGCCGCTGAATTCAAAGAACAAATGACGAAAGCTCAAGGATTTCCCCCAAAACGGCCAAGAACACGATTCGTCCCGACAAAACACGAAAACGGAATTCCAAGTTGAAATATGGATATACAATCCATAGAATGTGTTTAACAACATCATTTAACCATAATCGATCCATCAAAAACGGATGAAAAACGAGATCGAGAACAAATCCCCCAAAAGTCAATTCGAAGGAAATCAAGAAATATACTTCGATTCGACGAAGAACAATGGATTAAATGATGTTAAACACAAGAATACTATCAAGATTAATCATACCCATCATAAATTAATCAACAACACGGAACGAATCGGACAAAAATGCAAAACCCCCCAAATTCACGAAATTAGGGTTCTAAGGTAAGATTACCTTGATTCGCTGGATCAAAGGATGATAACGGATGATTGATTGATGATATAACCTCAATAACTTCGGGGATTTGTTGTCAAACAACATGGCTCCATGATGAGCATACCCTCAGCCGCGGAAGAGAAGGAGAAGGAGGAGAAAAATGGCCAAAAACCCGTCTGCAGGGCCATAAATAGGCTGCACAGTGTGCCGCGGCCCAGCGGGAGTGTGCCGCGGCACCGGGCCAAATCTGCGCCCAGTGATCGGCAGTGTGCCGCGGCCCGGCCGACATGTGCCGCGGCACCGCATCTGACGGTTTGGCGAAAAACGCACGAGTGTGCCGCGCCCTGCCGGTATGTCCGCGGCCGCAGACGGCTGCTCGGCCGGAGCCGCCGAGCACTACTGCGTAACTCGGCCGAAGCTTCCGAGCACTCTGGCCGTAACTCGGCTCAGGCCAGTTGCCGGCCATGTCGGCGGGGCCAACTCCGACGGCCCGACGACCCCGAAACCCGAACACGAATACGAGCGATGATACGATTCTGACGCATACGCAAAGACGAATCTAAGAGCTAAGAGAACACACAATTCCGACCACCCGAAGGCTCGGAATTCGACAACGGAAGTAATTACCCAAAACTTTGGGAAATTACGAAAATGGCCCAAAACGTCCGAAAATCACGATACGTGATCGAACCACCAAACCAAAGCTCGCAACATAAATAATAACATTAAATGAACTTACGAGAAACTCGAAACAACAGTTTCGGACGAGATTCGTAAGAATCGAACTCAAGTGCAGAAAAGTCGCTAAAAAGCTCGGAACTCAATAAAACGATACCGAAACGTACTCGGATGACAAAAAGTGCAGAATTAATCATTCTCGAAATGACGAAACGGTCATGAACGAGTCGTCAAAATGGACTCCGGCCGAAAAAAGAAATTTACCGAAAATCGAAAATTGCGGATATTACACGTAGGTGGAGACGGAGGATCAATAACAATATCTTCTTCAAAAATTGGATACTTCTCGACGCTCCTTCATCTTCCTCTCCATCTCCCGTATATCCACCAAGTCGTACCCTCCTCGAGCCATATAATGCGGAATGTTCATTTTGGCTAATTCTTGTTTCTTACTTCTTTGTTCCTGATACAAGTATCAAATAATCCATAAACAATTTTATAAATATTTTCAAATTCAAAACATTTTTTTTCATATTTTATGTTCTTAATTAGAAATAGGTTCTTAATTAGAAATTGTTTTATTTGATTCTTGTAAAATTATTCGGATTTTATGTTATTAATTAGAAATTATTTTATTTGATTGTGCGTTCATTATTTTCAGCATTGAACTTTAAAAAAAAAATTAAAACATTTTTTATTTCAGATTTTATGTTATTAATTAGAAATTATTTTATTTGATTGTGCGTTCATTATTTTCAGCATTGAACTTTAAAAAAAATTAAAACATTTTTTTATTTCAGATTTTATGTTATTAATTAGAAATTATTTTATTTGATTGTGCGTTCATTATTTTCAGCATTGAACTTTAAAAAAAACTTAAAACATTTTTTTATTTCAGATTTTATGTTATTAATTAGAAATTATTTTATTTGATTGTGCGTTCATTATTTTCAGCATTGAACTATAAAAAAAAACTTAAAACATTTTTTTATTTCAGATTTTATGTTATTAATTAGAAATTATTTTATTTGATTGTGCGTTCATTATTTTCAGCATTGAACTTTAAAAAAAAAAACTTAAAACATTGTATTCGGTTTTACCTCCCAAGCGGAGTCCTCACGAATCCTTTTGAAATCTCTCCAGTCCTCCTCGGAGATACCATACTTGTCACAAGGAGATTTTTCTTTGCTTGGACCATATATGTACTCACCGGTCAAATCAGACTTAAACTGCCTCCATTTTACGCCAATTGACTGTAAACACGTCTTCTGAAAATGACCAAGATTGCTAATCTGGCTAACATCAAAATTGGCCTACATATTGACAATTAAAACTAGAGTTATCCACACACACAAACACACACAACATAAAAACATGGTTGCATAAAAACAATGTCTGATGTAAAAAACAATGCTGATGTAAAAAAAAAACTACTAATAAAACGAATGTCTGATGTAAAAAAACTACAATGGGTTATGTTGTGTCAAGATTTAACACCTTCCGACCGGCGATCGCCTCCGAGGCCGAGCGACCGACTTACATGCCGAGCGACCGAGTCACTGCCGAGCGACCAAGGCAAGCCTGCCGATCGGCGACCGAGGCGGCGAGCCTTAGCCGGTGGACATGCTAGATCGGCAACCAGAGGCCTGGGCGAATCCGGTGCCGAGCGATCGACATCAAGGCGATCGCCTCTCAGTACTCGGCGACCGACCCTTGGCGATCGACCGTCTCTCGGCACCTGGCGACCTACCCTTGGCGACCGACCCTTGGCGATCTCCATCCACTGGCCGATGGCGACCTCCGTAGACCATCCAGGGACGACCGCCTCATGTCGATCACCACCGATGGCCACCCAGTCGGCGAAGGCCGAGCACCAGGATCGCACCATGTGCAAAGGCCGGGACAAGATCCGCGAATCCCGGGCCATTGACCACAATCGACAGATTCCCTCCACCGGTGACAAAGCCAAAGCTTGTCGGTAGGGCCACATGTTGGTGACTCGGACACGTGATGGCTCCTTATTGGACCGCCAGCCGTGCCCGACCTCTTCCTTGGACTTTAGCCCGACAAAGATCTTCCTTGGACTTTAGCTTTGTGACCAGGATCGCCCCATTAAAGTATTGCCGTGACGATCGGCGTAATATTAAAATGGCGTGAGCGATCGGCGACTAAGGACGGGACCCTTTGTCCCTATATAAGCATGGCTCCCAGCACTTGTAAAAGGGATCGAACCTTTACCACAAAAAAGGCTTCAGCTTCCTTCTGCAACCTCACGATTCAAGCAATCAATACAGAAGCAAATTACTTACCCTTGGCAAACACCCAACTCTTGGCAACAGCTTTCTTTCGGTCTTACTTCTCCCGGCCTTTTCTCCTCGAGCAGATTACCGGCGGGACGAAGAACACCTAGCTTCGCTCAAGAGCCGGATCAACAGAGTCTTTTTACACTCATTGTATTTAGATTTCTCTCATTAATACTTGTATCCACGAATATTTGTATTAATAACATCTCGCGAGAGCATTCAAGCCCGGGCCTAACAAACCCGGCAAATCTTGTTTTATCTATCTTCTCTCGGAAGTGCTCCCGCATTTGTTTGTTGTCCGTCTTCCAGCAGTATTAATCTTCGGATAAATATTTTGGGCAACAACAATTGGCGCTAGAGGGAGGGGATCCAACCCTCGATTTTTTACACCTACCGTCCCGAAGAACACTCACTGTTCTCGGGGCAGATATTTGAAGTGACACTCACTGCACTTCAAAAGAAATCCTTCGTAAAACATGTCTTCCGCCTCCGCGTCGAAGAAAGCCGGCCGGCCCGGCCAGACCCCCTGTTCCGTCCCAGTCCGAGCCGCAGCCGATGGTGGAAGGTAGCCGCCGCGGCCGGAGGCGCTCGACTACGTCCCGGGAAGGCGGCCCGAGCCTCTCGCTCGATCGGTTCCGAACCAAGGAACAGATCGAAGGGGCCCTGGCCGTCCTTCAGGAGCGACAGAGTGCACTCGACGCGCCTCCAGCTACCGCCCCCCCGGTCTCTCGCCGGAAGTTCAAGCGGAAGCTTAAGGCACTACTGGCCGAACAAGTGCCAGGAGGCTCTCGCCCGCAACAAGAGGCGCTCGACAGCCGGGGCACGTCTGTCTTCGATCGCCTGGCGGCGCGACAGCGGCCGGCTCGGCCCGGCCTACGAGACGACGGAGTTGGTGTCCGTCACCAGGAGCTCGGCCTACCCGGCTCCCACAAGACGATCCAGCCGCCTGGCTCCCGCTCGCCAGATTCCCGAGGTCGGCAGCAGTGGGGTCCGGAGGTCGGTACACGATCGCCTCGGCCCCCGCTCCCAAAGCCGATCCGCAAGCAGCCGAGCCGCGGCGATCGCCGCAATGCAACGTCAGATCGACGACATGAAGGCGCTCCTGCAATCCGGGGCAGGCGCCGTGAGGACGATCGCCCCGCCGAGCGAGCCGCTCGCGATCGACATCGAGCTCGCCCCGGTGCAGCACACGATCGCCCCTCCTAAGACACCCGTGTACCAAGGGCGATCGGACCCCCAAGCACACCTGCACAAGTTCAACATCTACATGACCGGGTGTGGGGCGTCGGACGCGACCAGGTGCCGAATGTTCCCTCTGACACTGGACGACCTCGCCCACCGGTGGTACACTTCATTGCCACCTCGGTCCATAGGCTCCTTTAACGAGCTGGCGCACGTCTTCACGGAATACTTCGCCACCAGGGCCGCTCGGCCAGAAGGTCCCCATCGCATGTGGCGGATCAGGCAAGGAGAACAGGAGTCCGACTCGGACTACATCGACCGGGTTGACATGATCATCCTCAACGGCGAGCCCGTAAGCGATGAGACCGCCCTCTACGCGGTCCTAAGAGGTTTCGTGGCTTCGCCTATGTTCAGGCATCTCACGAAGACCCTACCGACGACCTACGCAGCCTTCCGGGCCAGAGCCGCAGATTTCCTGTCCAGGCAGAGGCTTCTCCTTGGCCTAGGAGTAGAACGATCGGCACCCGCGCGACGACCTCCAGTCTCCCAGCCCGATCGCTACTACCTGCCAGAGCCGGAGGACTCGATCCCGCCTGATCCATTCTAACATGAGTGACTAGCCGCCGCCCGATCGCCAAGTTCGACCTACGAATAAAGCGATCGGCCGCCGAGCGACGATCGCGATCTTCCGCCGGTCGCAACATCATCAAGAACCCATGACACGATCGCTAACTACATCCAAAGATATAACATGACGGACTAAGGCATAAGATCGCCTCCACCGCACATCATAAAGCCATGGCCCTGGCGATCGATGGAACCGGCCGCCCGGCCATGCAAGGTCCTTTCGGCCGAGATCGCCCGCCCTTCGTTTAAATACGAGGCCGGCGTAGTCGGAGGGCCCTCCAACATTAATCCGTGGACTCATTCCACAACCCCGTCTCAACGTACACCGTCGAGGTCGGCCATCTCCATGGCTGGCCGAGGTGGAAGCAGAGCTAACAAGCCGCGGGCGTGGAGTTGATTCATCCGACGCTGCCCCGCGCAAGGACTCCTCTAGACCGAGACCGCACGCCTTTCGTTGAAAAACAAGGCGAGGCGCAGCCTAACAGAGGACCCTCATAATAAAGTGAGCCACGAGGCACTCATTGTCTTTGTGCACTAAGACACGGTCATGGGGTCGGTCCATCGATCTCCGCGACTGTGCACGATTCCTCAAGCAAGCGAAACCACCAAGTTTCCGTGGGGGATCGGCCAATGTTGTTTTTTGCAGGTACAAGACCGAAAGATAGCTAAGCCAATCGACTATGATAGCCCAAGTCCAAGTCCTCAGTCAGCTCAGATCGCCCGTCCTCATCCATACACGATCACCAGCAAGAACCACCTCGCCCCATGTCTTCAACATAGGAGCGAGCTGGGGGGCAATTGTTGTGTCAAGATTTAACACCTTCCGACCGGCGATCGCCTCCGAGGCCGAGCGACCGACTTACAGGCCGAGCGACCGAGTCACTGCCGAGCGACCAAGGCAAGCCTGCCGATCGGCGACCAGGCGACCGAGCCTTAGCCCAGTGGACATGCTAGACTGGCCAACCGAAGGGCCTAGGGCGAATCCCGGTGCCGAGCGATCGACATCAAGGCGATCGCCTCTCAGTACTCGGCGACCGACCCTTGGCGATCGACCGTCTCTCGGCACCTGGCGACCTACCCTTGGCGACCGACCCTTGGCGATCTCCATCCACTGGCCGATGGCGACCTCCGTAGACCATCCAGGGACGACCGCCTCATGTCGATCACCACCGATGGCCACCCAGTCGGCGAAGGCCGAGCACCAGGACTGGCACCATGTGCAAAGGCCGGGACAAGATCCGCGAATCCCGGGCCATTGACCACAATCAGACATTCCCTCCACCCGGCCCGACAGCCGCAAAGCTTGTCGGTAGGGCCACATGTTGGATCGACTCGGACACGTGATGGCTCCTTATTGGACCGCCCAAGCCGTGCCGACCTCTTCCTTGGACTTTAGCCCGACAACCAAGATCTTCCTTGGACTTTAGCTTTGTGACCAGGATCGCCCCATTAAAGTATTGCCGTGAGCGATCGGAGAATATTAAAATGGCCGTGACGTCGCGACTAAAGGGACAGGACCCATTTGTCCCTATATAAGCATGGCTCCCAGACTTGTAAAAGGGATCGAACCTTTACCACAAAAAGGCTTCAGCTTCCTTCTGCAACCTCACGATTCAAGCAATCAATACAGAAGCAAATTACTTACCCTTGGCAAACACCCAACTCTTGGCAACAGCTTTATTTCGGTCTTACTTCTCCCGGCCTTTTCTCCTCGAGCAGATTACCGGCGGGACGAAGAACACCTAGCTTCGCTCAAGAGCCGGATCAACAGAGTCTTTTTACACTCATTGTATTTAGATTTCTCTCATTAATACTTGTATCCACGAATATTTGTATTAATAACATCTCGCGAGAGCATTCAAGCCCGGGCCTAACAAACCTGGCAAATCTTGTTTTATCTATCTTCTCTCGGAAGTGCTCCCGCATTTGTTTGTTGTCCGTCTTCCAGCAGTATTAATCTTCGGATAAATATTTTGGGCAACAACAGGTTAACTAATAAAAACAACTAATAATGGTGCCACACACATAAAAACAATGTCTGATGTAAAAAACTACTAATAAAACGAATGCTGCTAACTAATTCAATTTGAAGCATGGTTGCAAAAAGAGAGTCATGTACCAATATGTCCTGCCACAACATTTCTTTATCCGGCTTGTCAGGTACTTGCTTCCAACTCTTGTACAGTATCGAGACATGATCTTTGGCAAGTTTTCCCAAGTACGTACTTAACTTTAATTTGTGTTCGTATTTGATCTTTCCCCGTACTGGATCAATGTGAAGAGGTAATTTTTTTCCGTCAACACGGCGTTTCGACATACTTCTACATCGCGTGGGATTTCTCGATGTAGAAGTACTACGTGTATGAGCATCGGGATACCGGGAGGAATGAGGAGAACGAGCGGGAGGAGTGTGAGGGGAACGAGAAGGAGACGCCATGTGCCTGCATTAACAAATAAATTTAATCACCAAGAACTGCTTGATAAGTGTGCTAAGTAGAAATGCTTGATAAGTGTGCTAAGTAGAAATTATTATGGTACTTTTTCTCATAACACGTAAAATCAATACAACTGATTGGTTTATGAACATTTGCAATGCTCAACATGAAGTTGAAATCAACTGGTATGTTTTGTACTTTCTGCTCAAAATCCAGAATAGCTACATATTGTAATGAGCTAGACATGAGGAAGTAATAATTAGCAATAACAATGTTTACAGACCTGAAAATCCCTCAAACTTGAAGCAAACCAATGAATAATTTATCCATGGTGTTTATGGTGAAAAGAACTAACATAAGGCATATCTATACCATGTCTTTATTTTCATTGCACCATATCTGTACCATGTCTTAAAAATAGAATAAAAATATGGGGCAGAACACAAGCAATCAATGATGAACCATGCAAATTTTTAGAGCAAACGGGCTTATAACGAAGAAATGAAAAATCAAAAACTTCTGGGCTCTGTGGTGGTTTTTTGAGCAAAGAAAGCAGAAAAAATTGCAACTTTGAGCTAAAATCTAGATAAGCTAATGGTAAAACTAGTGTGTAAAAGCTGTTGGAATGTAAAGTTAAGCTGTGAGAGATTGATTAGAAACAAAAATTATGGATTTTTAACAAGAAATGAAATAGGAAAATGGACATGAAAAGGTGCTAAGACAGAATGGTAAGCCCGATTTGCAGTCTAAAATTTACTAACTAAATGAAAGAACAAGCAAAATTACTAAAGTCGTAACTACAAAAATCTAGTAAATTCAAAATCGAATGCTAAATCTTACTTACACTAAACTATTTTTTGCATTAAAATTGGCTGTGATCACAGTCTGGATGAACCTTCAGAAGTGCAGACTGCACATTCGATTTTTATAGTATGGACCTGAGTTCGATTTCAGTTTTTAAGAGTCATTTTCAGTTTTCTACAACAATTTTGTAAGTTTTATTTTATTAATAAATTTTTTTTGGACCATTTCTCGATTGTCATTAGTTATCTTATGAGCTTTTATTGTGTTATTAATATGTAAGTTTTATTGTACGACTCATGAGTCGACTAAATTTGGTGATCGTTTTTTAAAACATTGCTATACACACTACACAGAGTGCATATACACACGCACACACATTTTTTTTAATAACAAATAATGAAATAATCTTAATTACTAAAATATAAAAACTTGATTCTTCATAACAGAACGTTCAACATTAATACTAAAATTCAACAAAACCAACTTTATCATTAACAATGTCACAAAATTGAACATTAATACTACAATTCAATATAATCGACTGTGCCTTCATCATCAACTATCTAACTTGACTCTAGATAACAACGTTTTCCCATATGCCTTCATCATGATCATCTCGAATGGCATGTATGTCGTCTGCTACATTTTCTTCAACGATAGTCGGCATCCGTGTTGATAAAGGAATAAACTCACAAATGTCAAAACTTGACTCTTCAGTTTCATTAATATCCACACTTCTACCCGGAATGACCACTGACAATATTTCATTGCATGGATCCTTGACATAAAACACCTGTTTAGCTTGATATGCCATGATAAAAGGCTCGTCAGTGTAAGCTATCTTATGAAGATCTACTAATGTAAAGCCCAGTTCATCGATTACCACACCCGTGTTATTATCAACCCACTTACACTTAAAAATAGGCACTCTAAAATTAACATAATCAAGTTCCCATATATCTTCAATAACTCCATAGTAACTTGTCGATGCCATAACTGGATTTTTATGTTTCGAGCTTGAAAAGTGCATGGACTCGGCTTGAAGAGTAACTCCACTATTTTGAACCGAACTTTTGTCATCTTGTGACTTTGTATAGAATGAGTACTTATTGATATCATATCCATTCCAAGTTACGACATCGGACTTCGGCCCGTAAGCTAGCCATTTTAACATTTCAGATGCGCTATCACTTTCAGAGATTTGTACCTTAAACCACCTCAAAAAAGTCTTATTATGTTCAATCAACAACCATTTCTCGCTCATTCGGGATTCTTTGTCCTCAAAAGATTCTTGTGAGCAGACAAGTCTGAAGAACCTCATCGGTGTTATTCAAAACGCATAAATGTGCTTGAAGCACCTCATCGCGATTCTTGGTTAATATTTTAACACCCGTGTACCCTTTCCATTAAGTTTCCCATCATGTCGAGACTTCTAAGCCCTACGGATGGTGTTTGTGACATGTAATCATGCAAAACTCGATTGCTTCTTACAATATACCTCTCAACAATAGATGCTTCGACGAAATGGGATTTTTACTATACCCTTTAAAAATCTTCATGTATCGCTCAATCGGAAACATCCATCGCAAATAAACGGGGCCACACTCTTCAATCTCTCTAACTACATGGACAAGTAAGTGAACCATAATATCAAAAAAAGAAGGAGGAAAATACATCTCCAATTGGCACAAGATAACAACAGCCTCGTTTTTCCACTCATCCAAAACCAAAGGATCAATCACTTTGCTACATATAGAATTGAAGAAAAAACACAAGCGAGTTATGGCATTTCTCACTTTTTTAGGCAAGACATCACGTATAGCCACAGCTAGAAGTTGTTGCATCAAGACATGACAGTCATGAGACTTTAAGCCGGCCAATGTCAGATTTTGCATCGATACAAGACTCTTAATATTCGACGAATAACCTTGTGGCACTTTAATGCCTTGTAAACAATTACAAAAGCTGATTTTCTCTCTTCTGGATAAAGTATAACATGCCGGGGGAAGATAAGTTCGTTTACCGACTACTTGCGGATGCAACTGAGGACGTATACCCATTTCCTCTAAGTCTTGACGAGCCTGGACACCATCCTTTGTTTTGTGTTTAACATTGAGAAGTGTGCCGATCATACTATCGCAAACATTTTTTTCGACATGCATAACATCTATGCAATGTCTAACATCTAGATGTCTCCAGTAAGAAAGATAAAAAAATATTGACCTCTTCTTCCAAATGTTTGTCGTAGCAGCCTTCTTTTTAGTTTTTCCAAATATAGTATTTATGTTCTTCACACGATCGTACACTTGCTCACCTGTTAAGGGCATCAGCGCAAGTCCATTTTATGGGAATCCATTAACAGCTTTTCGCAATCTACGATACGGGTGATGGCGACTGAGAAACCTCCGATGTTGAGTGTAAACTGTTTTATTTCCATGTTTCAACTGGATGTAGCTTGTGTTTTCTTCACATATAGGACATGCATGATGTCCCTTCACACTATATCCACTCAAGTTTCCATATGCAGGAAAGTCATTAATCGTACAAAATAACATTGCACGCAACTTGAAACTTTCTTTGGCGGTAACCATCAAACACGTAAATCCCTTCATCCCACATCATTCTCAAGTCATCAATCAACGGACTTAGATAAACATCTATGTCATTTCCTGGTTGTTTTGGTCCTGAAATCATCATTAACAACATAACGTACTTCCGTTTCATACATAACCAATGAGGTAGATTATATATCACAAGTAAAACAGGCCAAGAGCTATGCTTGGTGCTTAAGTTACCGAACGGATTCATTCCATCTGTGGAAAGTCCAAGCCTAAGGTTTCTTGCGTCACTCCCGAAATCTGGAAATAAATGATCTATTTTCTTCCATTGTGCAGCATTAGCTGGATGACAAATTAGCCCGTCGCATTTTCTCTCATTTGCGTGCCATGTGAGATTCTTTGCATCATCTCTATTAGCAAACAATCGCTTGAACCTTGGAACAATCGGAAGATACCATAACACCTTCGCGGGAGGTCCTTGTTGTGTGTTCTCTCCATCATTATTCACTTTGTATCGTGATACCCCACACCTTGGACACTTATGCAATTCTTCAAACTCTTTTCTGTACAGTATGTAATCATTGGGACAAGCGTGTATTTTTTTATACTCCATACCCATCGGACACAAAACCTTCTTCACCTCATAGGTACGCTTAGGCAATGTATTGCCTTTTGGTAGCATCTCATTCATAAACTGGAGCAATTCGGTGAAACTTTGGTCACTCCACCCATTTATTGCCTTCAAATTAACCAGCTTCAACACGACAGATAGACGTGTGAAATTTTCACACCCCAGATACAATGGAGTCTCTGAATCACTTTTCAACGCATCATAAACATGATCTCTTTGAAATGATTCTTGTCCGACATCACGAATCATTTCTTCAAATTGATCACCATCTATATCTACATGAGTGTTTCCAGTTGGAACATCTACTATTTCGCCATGCCATATCCACACCGTATAGTTGGTGTTTATCCCCTCACAAACAAGATGTTCACGAATTGTGTCAGCCTCATGTCGTCTCCCATTCATACACTTCACACAAGGGCAAAAGTATCGTTCATCGGGTTCCAAGCGATGTTGTCGAGCAAATTTAAGAAATTGCTCAATTCCATTGTCATACTCCGCTTTTCATACGACTTGCATTCATCCAACTTCGATCCATTTCTTCTTTTCTGTTACACATACTATGTTCATCAATTTTCTATTGTTTTGTATAAAGGGGAAGAATTTCATTTCTATATGATTACTAACTTTTTGAAAATTATTTTGACAGAGAGAATGACAAAGGTATGGTAGTCTTATAATTGTTGTTTAAAATAGAAACATGAACGACGGTTGTCAAAATAGAATTAACTGTATACTACGTCAACTTATGGCTTTGTCAAGATTGCTAACTCTATCTGCACGAACTGTTGGGAGAAGATCCTTAAGACGAAAGTTAACATCTATCCCAAAGGAAGAAGATCCTTAAGAAGTTAACCAAAGCTATCCCAAAATAATTCGTGTTCCACAAAATAGTGTTGTCAAAAGCAACACACATAATTAAACACGCACACTCAACTAAATCGATTAAATTATACGACAAACAAGAAGAAAATAACATGTAAAACTACATTACACACTCACATACACATAGTGCACACGCACATACATATTTTGTCCGTTATGTGCATTTGAATACCACGTTTGTGATCATTGAGGTTTTAACATTATTCTCCAAAACAATCCAGGTATAATTAAAAGTCCACACACAAACACACAACACACACTGCCACACACAATACACACACACACACACTGCCACACACAATACACACACACTGCCACACACACACAATACACACACACACACACACTGCCACACACAATACACACACACTGCACGCACACACACCGCCACACCTATACATGCACATACACACACAACACACACAACAATCCTTAAAAGACTAGATAAAATTACCAAATAGGAACAAAGAAGAGAGTTCGGAATAATTACCAAATAATTCGCGGTGATCGATTGCAAAACGCCGAGGAGGTTGCAGGGGTCGCGAGGTCGCCGGAGTTCGCGGGGTCACGAGGTCGCCGGAGGTCGCAAGGGTCACTGTAACACCCCCAGATCAAACCGGGAATATTACACGCCGCAGACCCTCTCCGTGAGGATCCACCAGGCTAGACATCAAAACAACACATTACATTACATACCGACGAATCAAAATAACGGACCAATAGACCGATTTGGTCTTTCGTCACTGACTTAAAAATCAAAATACATAAACTCATCCAGACTCATACCCACACAAGGGTAAAATACTTGCAACAACGAACAATAAGACAGCGGAAAAGACAATACAATGGACTCACTAATCGAACCCCAAAAGCGGCCTTCGTGTGATTAGTATCATTCGTCTTTCATCATCCCTCGTGCCGATCCTGTGTCTTGCTCCGAAAACTGCATGTACACGGACACAATCTGAGATATCCACCCCGATTACTGGGGTTAGCAAAACTCCACTGTTTCGCTAGTGCAAGTATAAAGTGCAAATACGAGCCATACACAACACATTCCGAGAATACAACGAAAGACTTCCCGAGGTATATTTAGTTAAAAATAGTTCAAGTCTTGAAAGTAGAAACGAAGTAAGTAAGCACTTTGAAAACACTTCCAAATCTCGGGAGTTTTGAAAACATCAAAAATTAAAAATGTTCTTAATTCCTCGAAAGCCATTTAGTGGTCACACCCCAAAGTTAATTTTTCAAAAATACAAATCCGTTTAACAAAACACGGGGTCCACGACCCAACCATTCCGGTCACAAAACACAGGGTCCACGACCCGATCATCCTCTTCAATTCACTAACAAGGACACATTACACATAACACATTATTCTTATGCCATTCTAGCCAAGCACCAAGACTCGAAATATAATGTCTCTCGACCCCGAGCACAAAGCATTGTGATACTCCGGACAATATCACAATTAATGAAAACATCAACGTCATCCTCAAGATGAAAACCTGGCCCCAGTAACCGCGGCCGTACCCCTTAGTATCGACCCCGGACATCCCGTCGGACACTCGGATGGGAAACCACTTCGCGGCCGTACCCCTTAGTATCGACCCCGGACATCCCGTCGGACACTCCGGTGGAAGTTCATCCACACACGCACCCAAGTCCACTTCCGTGGCCGTACCCCTTAGTATCGACCCCCAGACATCCCGTCGGACACTCCGGGTGGAAGGAACAACACACACACACGTTCCAAAATCACAGTTGCAAACCACAAGCCTCGAAGGTCAATCACAGTATATATAGTCGAGGTACCTTACTAGAATGGCCAGTTCACCCAACATATACTCACGACCAAGTAATGATACGATTCACAAGGAAGCACAAGATTTCAACAGCACCGAACGACACAACTAATATCACTCAAACTCACATATTCATCCATAAACACGTGACTCCAAGCACATAATTTGACAAAAGAATTACACTTACATTTACCAACGACATAATCATACGCAATGACATCACAAGAAGGTAAGGTGATTCTATACTCGACACTAGCTCACATATTCAACTAAGCACATTAATTCCCGACACACATGGGTCACCTTTACAAAAAGCATGATGGTAAATATTCCGATTTCTTTGGAAAATGGTTATTAATATTTATTTAGCACATATCGACGATTAACAATCATAATATCCACAAAACACGTAATGTATGGGCAAGATACTTGCCTCGATAATCGATACCGGACACTCCCACAATCACGGATCAGTCGGGACACCTCGAACACCTACGATTCTCCGGCGAAGACAATGAATACACCCACGATCGAAAAGCTTGAAGAAAACGACGAACGGAAGGGTTCCGACTCGAATTCTTTGCGAGAAATATGACCCTAACATCATACCATCAATAAATTAACGAACGAACGAGGAAGAAAAATCGTAGAACGCTCGAATCCTCTTTGTGACATTTTATCGGACACCTTCAAGGCGTCGATAAGAAACTCAATAAAACGACAAATCCTCGGCGATTCAACCGAGCAACAGCAAGGAATTCGACATAATAATGTTTACCAATCATAAATACATCACTATTCTGAGTTAAAACGGATTAAACGGACAAATCGAACAAAATCCCCAAAACTAGATTTTAAGAAAACTTGCCTTGATTATTTGGATTGAAGGATGTTACGTGATGATCAATTGATGTTATGAACTCCAAAACTTCGTGGATTCATAGTATAACAACATGTCTCCATGATTGAGCAAGTTCCGGCCCGGAAGGGAAGAAAACGAGTGATAAAATGGGTGAAAAACCGTCTGTTACGCCATATTTATAGGCTGCCGGACACGGCGCAGCAAGAACGGCCAAGATGCGCCGTGTGTCTCGGCCGTGTCTCGGCAGCTGCCGATCTGGCCGACCGGCGCGGACACGGCGCCTGCCAGGGCCGTTTTCAGGGCCGTGTTGCACAGGCCTGGGCAGGCCCTCCCGACAGCCCGAAAATTACGTCCGAACGACCCCGAAACCCGAACCTGAATACAAATCGAAGTTATGGTTACGAAGTACTCGCAAAGACGAATCTAAGAGCTAATAGAACACACGATTCCGACCACCCGAAGGCTCGGAATTCGACAACGGAAGTAATTACCCAAAACTTTGGGAAATTACGAAAATGGCCCAAAACGTCCGAAACTCGCGATACGCGATCGAAACACCAAACCAAAGCTCGCAACATGAATAATATCATTAAATGAACTTACGAGAAACTCGAAACAACAGTTTCGGACGAGATTCGCAAGAATCGAACTCAAGTGCGGAAAAGTCGCTAAAAAGCTCGGAATTCAACAAAACGATACCAAAACGAACTCGGATGACAAAAAGTGCAGAATTAATCATTCTCGAAATGCCGAAACGGTCATGAGCGAGTCGTCAAAACGGACTCCGGCCGAAAAAGAAATTTCCCGAAAATCGAAAATTGCGGATATTACATTCTACCCTCCTTAAAAGAAGTTTCGTCCCGAAACATAAAACAAGTAGGGAGAAGCAATATCCTGCCAGAAAAACTCAACGAGATACGCAAGAAATGCGTAACTAACGCCCAACGGCGAAATGTTGCAAACAACGCAACGGAATATGCGGTGTGAAAACACGCTCCACGACGACCAACACAACGTCGCCGTAAGGAATATAATAAAACCAACAAGTGACAAGCGTCATCAACTGGATAATACAATCAAGTCAATTATCCGAACAAACACAAAACACAACGGACGAAAATCAATACGATTGACCAACCCAACGGTACATCAATCAAAACGCGAGCCAATCGCTGAACAAATACGGAATTCCACCGCCCAAGGGTTGGAAGATCGAAAACGAGACTAATTTTCCGAACTTGAAAAGGTCACAACGATATATTGCTCAATTTGGGACAATATCAGAACTCGCTTGAATGACAAAGGTGAGAAACAACACTGTGTCAAGCATCAACGAACACAGTCGAGTCGATACGATTGGACGAAACAGAAGAGAAAGAAAGAAAAATGCGGGTATTACATCATATCACCTTTAAAAGAGGTTTCGTCCCGAAACCTAAACAACGAGAACGAAGTGTTGGAATAGCAACCTTCCCGACCATATCATCTTGGTCCACATCCGATCTTCATGGCCATTAGTATCGTGGTCACGACTGCATCCTCAGTCCCTCGGCATACTAAGCGGATTCTCACTCGATACGATGCCACAACTTCGCAAAAATAACATGCGAAAGTATCAACTCAGCACGACAATATCACATAAGGTAACTACTAACAACTCGTTAAGAAAACCCACGAGGTATTCTTTTAAATGATATCATTTGAAAATCCTTGGATTTGTGTGCTCTTCAAAGTAAAACTTTAAAAGTATTTTTTGTACCTCAGGTTGCTTTATCAAAACTTTTAAACAACAGACTTTAACCGTCTCATTTTGAAATCATTGGCTAAATAATATTTTCTGTGCAACCGGCATTGTCAAAATCACCACGCCACTACACACCAGCATTACGTTAATAACAACAAAGTAGCCACGCAAGGTCATCAAACCATTCGTACATACTTTAATCAATACAGGAAACTTTCTCAAATTCGAGTTTGAAGTTTACATCGAGTGAGATTTTTTTATCTTTCAATATATATTTTTGAATATAAAAATCGTATTGGTTTTTGAAATAAAATATTTTTATGATGTGAAAGATTTTTGAAAATCATGTACTCGAATTATCTGAAAATACAACAATACGTTAAAAATCATTTTGGAAAATCCCCCCCAACCCTACATGAAAATCAACGATGGTAACATTTTACAAAATATCTACATGTACTTTAAAACAACTCTTTCAAATACCATCGAGGTTTTATTTGAGAATCTAAGGCCGGCTCGCCAATTCCAAATAATTTTCAAAGTATACATGGGGCCGCCGATTAATCCAACCGTAAAAACTTGTGAAGTTTCCAGGAAAGTGTTTTTGAAAACACACACAACAGACATAATTATCAATTCATCAAACACAATCAAATATCACCTAGCAATACGAAAAGTCTTAACACACATTCACGCACAACAGTTGTTATCACTAGACACCACGTAGAGAATACAACTACAGGTGATTGGCCGCAAAAGTTAGACCTAACGGCTAAAATGTGATTCCATAGCCTCTGCCCAGGTTGATTAGCGCGTGTTACAACAATGATTAATGTGCGCTAAACACGCCACGTCAGCGCGCGTTAGGCTCGTATTAAGCCTGTGCTAACTGCTCTAATCACCAACACGATTGCAAACATATATGAGGTAATACTAGACTCGAAGGTTACAAATAAGCAACAACATACGAGTCTAAATGTCATCGATTCACATAATTATAACATCTCACAAGCAACCATCAAAAGAAAATCATCCTACAAAAACGAAAATTTTACTTCTCAATAAGGAGGACTATCTCAACACATACATACCGATGGACTCAACATTCACGTTACTATTTTAATCATAAAACTGGCACCACTGCTCAACAACGAGAGCATCATCAATACGCATCTTCTGACCAACATTCATAAAACCAAAAAGTTACAAACGAGAGTCACGTCTTGAGTATATTTTGAAGACCTTATTTGAGTTAAAAACTCGAGTTTTGAAAACTTATAGTATGAGATGAGAATGAAATATCGGTAGTTTGAAGTCTAAAAATTTTCGACCCTGAGGTCATCATACAAAAATCTAAATTTTTCCTCCCTTGGAGAACATTTTAAAAATTTACGTGGCTCCCCGGAAGCCTTCGAAACTAAAAATTCCAAGTTTGTTGTTGCTCTTGCAAGGAAAACAGTTCATACAAGGATACATTTGGCCATATCATTCTTCATTCTAGCACAAAACGGCAATTAACAAATATATGTCACTTACTCACGATGCACCTTCAAATACTACTACATAACACAGAATCATACAGGCTCGTATAGCTCGTGGTACAACATGTAGTAGGGAGACTTACATCCACAGATCGCACGAAGATGATGGCTGCACCTTGATACTAATCACGGCCGACATCCCAGAAGACGCGTCGCGACACGACTCAGTCAGACAAAATATGACAATACAAGACTCAACAACACACAACTCGACCCGACAGCCTAGGTTTCCTCAACCTAATCTCCGATACCATAAATGTAACACCCCCAGATCAAACCGGGAATATTACACGCCGCAGACCCTCTCCGTGAGGATCCACCAGGCTAGACATCAAAACAACACATTACATTACATACCGACGAATCAAAATAACGGACCAATAGACCGATTTGGTCTTTCGTCACTGACTTAAAAATCAAAATACATAAACTCATCCAGACTCATACCCACACAAGGGTAAAATACTTGCAACAACGAACAATAAGACAGCGGAAAAGACAATACAATGGACTCCGACTAACTGAACCCAAAATCGGCCTTCGTGTGATTAGTATCATTCGTCTTTCATAATCCCTCGTGCCTATCCTTTGTCTTGCTCGAAAACTGCATGTACTGGACACAATCTGAGATATCCACCCCGATTACTCGGGGTTAGCAAACTCCACTGTTTCGCTAGTGCAAGTATAAAGTGCAAATACGAGCCATACACAACACGTTCCGAGAATACAACGAAAGACTTCCCGAGGTATATTTAGTTAAAAATAGTTCAAGTCTTGAAAGTAGAAACGAAGTAAGTAAGCACTTTGAAAACACTTCCAAATCTCGGGAGTTTTGAAAACATCAAAAATTAAAAATGTTCTTAATTCCTCGAAAGCCATTTAGGGTCACACCCAAAGTTCATTTTCAAAAATACAAATCCGTTTAACAAAACACGGGGTCCACGACCCAACCATTCCGATACAAAACACAGGTCCACGACCCGATCATCCACTTCAATTCACTAACAAGGACACATTACACATAACACATTATTCTTATGCCATTCTAGCCAAGCACCAAGACTCGAAATATAATGTCTCTCGACCCCGAGCACAAAGCATTGTGATACTCCGAACAATATCACAATTAACGAAAACATCAACGTCATCCTCAAGATGAAAACCACAACTGGTAACCCGCGGCCGTACCCCTTAGTATCGACCCCCAGACATCCCGTCGGACACTCCGGGTGGGAAACCACTTCCGCGGCCGTACCCCTTAGTATCGACCCCCAGACATCCCGTCGGACACTCCGGGTGGGAAACCACTTCCGCGGCCGTACCCCTTAGTATCGACCCCCAGACATCCCGTCGGACACTCCGGGTAGAAGTTCATCCACACATGCACCCAAGTCCACTTCCGTGGCCGTACCCCTTAGTATCGACCCCCAGACATCCCGTCGGACACTCCGGGTGGAAGGAACAACACACACACACGTTCCAAAATCACAGTTGCAAACCACAAGCCTCGAAGGTCAATCACAGTATATATAGTCGAGGTACCTTACTAGAATGGCCAGTTCACCCAACATATACTCACGACCAAGTAATGATACGATTTACAAGGAAGCACAAGATTTCAACAGCACCGAACGACACAACTAATATCACTCAAACTCACATATTCATCCATAAACACGTGACTCCAAGCACATAATTTGACAAAAGAATTACACTTACATTTACCAACGACATAATCATACCCAATGACATCACAAGAAGGTAAGGTGATTCTATACTCGACACTAGCTCACATATTCAACTAAGCACATTAATTCCCGACACACATGGGTCACCTTTACAAAAAGCATGATGGTAAATATTCCGATTTCTTTGGAAAATGGTTATTAATATTTATTTAGAACATATCGACGATTAACAATCATAATATCCACAAAACACGTAATGTATGGGCAAGACACTTGCCTCGATAATCGATACCGGACACTCCCACAATCACGGATGTTGTGTCAAGAATTAACACCTTCCGACCGGCGATCTACTAGGAGGACTGGCGACCGACTTACTGCCGAGCCTTAACCCAGCGGACATGCTAGACTGGCCAACCGAAGGTCCCAGGACGAATCCCTGTGCCGAGCGATCGACATCAGGACGATCGCCTCTCGGTACTCGGCGACCGACCCTTGGCGATCGTCACTCGGTACTCGGCGACCTACTCCTAGCGACCGACAATCGGGCGACCATCTCTAGGCATTTGCCGACCTACCCTTGGAGACCGACCGTCTCTCGGTACCTGGCGACCTACCCTTGGTGACCGACCATTGGCGACCTCCATCCTGTAATATCCGCAATTTTCGATTTCCGGTAATTTCTTTTTTTCGGCGGAAGTCTGTTTTGACGACTCGCTCATGTCCGTTTCGTCATTCTGAGAATGATTAATTCTACACTTTTTGACATCCGAGTTCGTTTCGGTGTCGTTTCGTTGAGTTCTGTGCTTTTTAGCGACTTTTCCGCACTTGAGTTCGATTCTTGCGAATCTCGACCGGCTAACATTTGAGTTTCCCGCAAGTCCGTTTAACTTTGTTAGACGTGTTGTGAACTTCGGTTTGGTTATTCGATCACGTATCGTGATTTTCGGGCATTTGGGCCATTTTCGTAATTTCCCAAAGTTTGGGGTAATTACCTTCCGTTGTCGAATTTCGAGCCTTCGGGTGGTCGGAATTGTGTGTCCTACTAGCTCTTAGATTCGTCTTTGTGAGTACTTCGTAACCGTATCTTCGGTTCGTATTCGTGTACGGGTTTCGGTGTCGTTTTGTTGAATTCAGGATTTCTAAACGACTTTTCTAAGTATGAGTTCGTCTTTGTTAGATCACCATTAATTTTTGGTAACTCCAAAAATTATAAATCTTTGCAATATTATAGAACATCGAGTTAGCTTTCCAATGGTTCAAACGGTGAGTCAATCGAGTCCGGACGAGAGAGTTATGGTCGTTTGATTTTGGCGAGCACTTCCAGAGCCTTTCGGCCGATAGGGGGTCGATAGACTCTCGCCTACTTTCAGTATGGCTATCGGTTGGGCCTATCGGCCGATAGGCCGCCCGATAGGTTCTGCTGTGTTACACTATAAATGTGTTGTTTCAGCGTAAATCGTTCATTTCCTCCCCCTTCTTCAACCGTGCGCGAGAGAGAGAGACTTGAGAGGGAGAGTTCCTCCATCTATCACTTACTTGTGTAAATTTCTTCATTCCTTTTCGATCGGGTGGCTCGGATTGCGGATCTAACTCGTGGTTTTTGGATTTGAATGCTTGATTCATCAAGAGGTAAGAATTCCTTTAACCCTACCTTTTTGGATAATTGGGGATTTTGGGGTTTTGTCCGATTCTTTCCGTTTTGTTGATGGATTCTTGATGAATATGATTATTCTTGTTGGTATTCTTAGTTTCCCTACGGATTCATGGTATATTTCGTGATTTTTACGGAATCGAGAGGGTTTGGTTGTGGTCCGCCCTCGTTGTTATTTTTGTGCGAATATACATGAATCGTAGGCGGGTTTCCGGGTGTATTCCATTTCCGTAATCGTTTAGAAGTGGTTGTGATTGTGCTATTCGAATCGTTAGGTTCATTTCCGCCGGTTCCTTGCGGTCGTGTTCAACTCTTCCGTTCCGTTCGTGTCATCGTCTAATTATTCGAGGCAAGTACCTTGTCCATACATTTCTTGTTTTGTGGATATGATGATTGGTGATCGTCTTGGTATGTGTGTGTGTTTGTTTGAAACGGGTTTTTTTTCAAAAGATTCGACTAGCCTCGTTAAAGGCTCACTTTCAAAACGCGTGTGTTTTGTAAATTGTGTGGGTTGTAAGTGACTATGTGAATCCTATGGATATATTTGATGTTGATGTTGCGCTTGATAACGCGTGTGTGCATATATTATCTCATTTTTGGTGCATTGTGATTTGACGATTATGTCGTGCTTTGTGTTTGTTGCCTTTGGTGGATTGTATGAATATCCTTGTTGTGACATGTTAATTGTGTGAATGTATTTCGCTCACCTCGGGAGGGTCCGACGGGATCACGGAGGGAATTCCAATGGTATAGCCCTGGATTCACGAGTGCGGTTGTTTGTTTGGTGAATGTATTTGCTCACCTCGGGAGGGTTCGACGGGGCCACGGAGGGAATTCCAATGGTATAGCCCTGGATTCACGAGTAAAACTTCACGAATTGGTGTGTATGATTTCGAAAACGCATTCTACTCACCTTGGGAGGGTCCGACGGGGCCACGAAGGGAATCCAATGGTATAGCCCTGGATTCACGAGTTGATGTTGTATTTTTGGTGACCAAGGTTTACGTATCTTGGGTGATTATATTGTATTGATGTTATGTCCGCCGAAGACACGTGACATGGGTTTTAACCTTGTGTATTGCTGTTGGTTTTCTAATTGCGAAAACAAAACCTTTGGTGTGACCATTGATTTTGGAAAGGTTAGGATTTGATAATCCTAAATTGTTTTCTATTAAAACTCTCGATGGCATTTTAAACTGTTTTGTAAATTGTTTCCCTTATTTGCGATCTTTCGGCTTTGGAAATGTTTACCCAAAACTCTTGCCTCGGGAAGTACTTTTCTTTACGTTTGGATCTTTGAGGATTCCTGATTATTATTGTTCTTGGAACTTGTATTGTATGGCCCGTATTTTTGCACTTGTACTTGCACTAGCAAAACAGTGGAGTTTTGCTAACCCCCGAGTATTCGGGGGGTGGATGTCTATTTTTGCATTCAGGTTTTGGAGCATAGCACAGGGTCGGCACGAAGGATGATGAAAGATGAACGATACTAGTCACACGAGGTTCCGTTGATGTCGTATTGGTCCAGTTGTATTTTCTTTTCCGCTGCGGTATCTTTTCCCCGTTGTACGGGAGTTTATTTTATTTTGACCCCTGCGTGGGTATGTGTTTGGGAATGAGTTATATGTTATTATTGAAAGACCAAGTCGGTCTACTGAGTCATTTTAGCCTTAAAGGCGATGTTTAGATGTTTGAATTTAGTTATCAGCCTGGTAGATCCTCGAGGAGAGGGTCTACGGCGTGTAATATCCCTGAGTGGATCGGGGGTGTTACATAAATGGTATCAGAGCCAGGTTGTGGAAACCTAGGCTGTCGGGTCAGTGGTGTCTATCGAGTTTTTGTCTCGTCGGATTTTATCTGACTGGGTCGTGTCGCGACGCGTCGTCTGAGTTTGTTGGTCGTGATTAGTATCGTGGGGCGATCATCATCTTCGTGCGACCTGTGGCTGTAAGTCTCCCTTCTTTGTGTTGTGCCTCGTGTGACACGAGCTATTTTTTATGATTTATTTGCTAAGTGACGGAATCCTCTTATGGATTTTGATTTCTTGATACGTGACTATTTGACTCTCATATTTCTTTCATGTGAGGAGTAGTTGCTGGATTGTGCATGTTGGACTCTATTTCTTTTTTTTCCGCTGCGTGAGTTCCTTTGTAATAGCTTGCGGTATCTTACCGACTGAATTTTCTTTCGAAAATCGATTCCTTTAACCGAGTGGTTGACCTTGACCGTTTTGACGGTAGTTGGGTGTTTTCAAATGATTTTGTGAGTTTTGATAAGTACTACCGTCATTGACCTTTTTGGGCATTCTAACCCATTGAATTATTTTTGAAAACCTTGAGTATCTTAGAAAATTGAAATTCGAGACGTACTTTTAAAACGAATTATTTTCTTGCGGTGTTTTCAAGGTGTTTTCTAATGCCGCAATACATTTCAAAAAAAAAAAATTTTCCGGTTGAGGACCAAAAATGTTTTTGAGATATTTTCAAATGCAGTTGCTTAGACCCAAGGGTCGAATATTTTGAAAGTTTTTCACTAAAGGAAAGGTGTCCTCATTTTTGTTCAAACGCAAGATGATTTTCAAAGTCTCGATAATGGTGTTTGTACTACTTTTTGTAAAATGATACTAAGATCAACTGTTGTTTCCAAACTGTTTTCAAAAGGTGGTTCTCGTTTTTAAAACCTATTATTCCTGTTTGCGGACCGGAAATGCGTGTATGGTTTTCGAACTTTCGTTACGGTGTCAACCCCGAATTGTGATTGAATTGGTGGCGTGAGTGTCGAGTCGTTCGCCACGCATATGTTTTGTTGGCCCTCTGTGAGAGGTGTGGTAGTGTTTACTGTTTATCGCCTTGTGGTGATTGCGTATTGTCGCACTAGTGTGAGTTGTTAAAGCCTGGATTTTTATGCGTTATACACATGGGTGATTGTTTCATGATGTTTGTGATTGTGTGATGGCTGTCGTTCGGGATGTTGTAATCTTCGAATGATGCCGTTGTTGTTGTGATTTTTGTATGCGTTGATATGTTATCTTTGAGTTGGCATCTCCGGTATGTTGTTTTGCGGTGTTTTGATCCATTGTATCGAGCATTTATATTTTCGGTATGCCGAGCCGAGACGTTTCAATCGTGATGTGCCGGGGCATGCACGTGTAAATTGTCTTTCTCGTCGATGACACATTTCAAGTGTGGACTCGAGGACACCGATTCGGTTGTGAATTGGCTACCGAGACTTTCGGAGTTCGCGCTTCAGACAGATATCGAATCGGCTTTGAGAGGCCTTTGAAGGATGTTTCATCGGTTGCTTGTTGTGTCGTCACCTTCCTTTATAAGAGGTCGAATGTAGTACCCGTGTTGTTTTTAGACTTCGTATTTTCTCTTTCTCCATCTGTCGATTCGCTCGTGATCGTTGGTACTTTATGAACTTGTTCTATATTTCGGTTTCATCGTCCGAGCAGTGTGATCTTGTTGTGGGTCGATCTGGTTATCGATGTTACTTTTTCGGGTTCATTCGATTCTTGTCAACCTTGTTTGGGAGTGACATCATCTGGTTCTACTAGTTCTTTTATTCGAAGTGGATCGACTTTGGAACTCTTGTGTTTTCGACTCTGTCGACTCATTTATGTTCGTTGACATTTCTGAGCTTGTCCTGCTCCTTGCTTTTGTTGATCGAACGAGTGTGGTGTTATTTCGGAATAACTCGTTGTCGTTGTGAATTTTCAATCGCTATTCCCTTTCCTGCGGATCTTCGTCAATGCATGTCTTGTAGTTCTCACGGATCATCAGGGGAGTTGTTGTTTGTTCTTTTTTGTTATTTGTGATTCGAACATGATTCTTCGATCTTTGTTGTCTCGATCGTTGTGGTTTGATCTTTTGATTGTTCGGTTTATATTGACCTCGTTCCGTGATTTGCGAAGATTCTGGCTCCTTCGTAATTCCCTTCAGTTCGGGTATTTTTTTTCGTTTCGATCTTCCAGCGCTTAGGCGGTGGGATTTAGTGGTTGTTAAGCGGTTGACTCGCGTTTTGATTGGTGTACCGTTGGGTTGGTCAATCATATTGATTTTCGTTCGTTGTGATTTGTGATTGTCGGATAATTGACTTGGCTATATTATCCGTTTGATGACGTTTGTCACTTGTTGTTTTTATTATATCCCTAACGGCGACGTTGTGTTGGTCGCCGTGGAGCGTGTTTTCACGCCGTATACTCCTTTGCGTTGTTTGTAACATTTCGCCGTTGGGCGTTAGTTACGCATTCTTGTGTATCTCGTTGAGTTTTCTGGCGGAATATTTCTTCTCCTACTTGTTTTAAGTTTCGGACGAAACTTCTTTTAAGGAGGGTAGAATGTAATATCCGCAATTTTCGATTTCCGGTAATTTCTTTTTTGGCGGAAGTCGACGACTCGCTCATGTCCGTTTCGTCATTCGAGAATGATTAATTCTACACTTTTGACATCCGAGTTCGTTTCGTGTCGTTTCGTTGAGTTCTGTGCTTTTTAGCGACTTTTCCGCACTTGAGTTCGATTCTTGCGAATCTCGACTAACCGCTATTTTGAGTTTCCGCAAGTCCGTTTAACTTTGTTAGACGTGTTGTGAACTTCGGTTTGGTTATTCGATCACGTATCGTGATTTTCGGCATTTGGGCCATTTTCGTAATTTCCCAAAGTTTGGGGTAATTACCTTCCGTTGTCGAATTTCGAGCCTTCGGGTGGTCGGAATTGTGTGTCCTACTAGCTCTTAGATTCGTCTTTGTGAGTACTTCGTAACCGTATCTTCGGTTCGTATTCGTGTTCGGGTTTCGGTGTCGTTTTGTTGAATTCGGGATTTCTAAACGACTTTTCTAAGTATGAGTTCGTCTTTGTTAGATCACCATTAATTTTTGGTAACTCCAAAAATTATAAATCTTGCAATATTATAGAACATCGAGTTAGCTTTCCAATGGTTCAAACGGTGAGTCAATCGAGTCCGGACGAGAGAGTTATGGTCGTTTGATTTTGGCGAGCACTTCCAGAGCCTTTCGGCCGATAGGGGGTCGATAGACTCTCGCCTACTTCGGTATGGCTATCGGTTGGGCCTATCGGCCGATAGGCGGCCGATAGGTTCTGGCGTGTTACACTATAAATGTGTTGTTTCAGCGTAAATCGTTCATTTCCTCCCCCTTCTTCAACCGTGCGCGAGAGAGAGAGACTTGAGAGGGAGAGTTCCTCCATCTATCACTTACTTGTGTAAATTTCTTCATTCCTTTTCGATCGGGTGGCTCGGATTGCGGATCTAACCCGTGGTTTTTGGATTTGAATGCTTGATTCATCAAGAGGTAAGAATTCCTTTAACCCTACCTTTTTGGATAATTGGGGATTTTGGGGTTTTGTCCGATTCTTTCCGTTTTGTTGATGGATTCTTGATGAATATGATTATTCTTGTTGGTATTCTTAGTTTCCCTACGGATTCATGGTATATTTCGTGATTTTTACGGAATCGAGAGGGTTTGGTTGTGGTCCGCCCTCGTTGTTATTTTTGTGCGAATATACATGAATCGTAGGCGGGTTTCCGGTGTATTCCATTTCCGTAATCGTTTAGAAGTGGTTGTGATTGTGCTATTCGAATCGTTAGGTTCATTTCCGCCGGTTCCTTGCGGTCGTGTTCAACTCTTCCGTTCCGTTCGTGTCATCGTCTAATTATTCGAGGCAAGTACCTTGTCCATACATTTCTTGTTTTGTGGATATGATGATTGGTGATCGTCTTGGTATGTGTGTGTGTTTGTTTGAAACGGGTTTTTTTCAAAAGATTCGACTAGCCTCGTTAAAGGCTCACTTTCAAAACGCGTGTGTTTTGTAAATTGTGTGGGTTGTAAGTGACTATGTGAATCCTATGGATATATTTGATGTTGATGTTGCGCTTGATAACGCGTGTGTGCATATATTATCTCATTTTTGGTGCATTGTGATTTGACGATTATGTCGTGCTTTGTGTTTGTTGCCTTTGGTGGATTGTATGAATATCCTTGTTGTGACATGTTAATTGTGTGAATGTATTTCGCTCACCTCGGGAGGGTCCGACGGGATCACGGAGGGAATTCCAATGGTATAGCCCTGGATTCACGAGTGCGGTTGTTTGTTTGGTGAATGTATTTGCTCACCTCGGGAGGGTTCGACGGGGCCACGGAGGGAATTCCAATGGTATAGCCCTGGATTCACGAGTAAAACTTCACGAATTGGTGTGTATGATTTCGAAAACGCATTCTACTCACCTTGGTAGGGTCCGACGGGGCTACGAAGGGAATCCAATGGTATAGCCCTGGATTCACGAGTTGATGTTGTATTTTTGGTGACCAAGGTTTACGTATCTTGCGTGATTATATTGTATTGATGTTATGTCCGCCGAAGACACGTGACATGGGTTTTAACCTTGTGTATTGCTGTTGGTTTTCTAATTGCGAAAACAAAACCTTTGGGCTGTGACCCTGTTGATTTTGGAAAGGTTAGGATTTGATAATCCTAAATTGTTTTCTATTAAAACTCTCGATGGCATTTTAAACTGTTTTGTAAATTGTTTCCCTTATTTGCGATCTTTCGGCTTTGGAAATGTTTACCCAAAACTCTTGCCTCGGGAAGTACTTTTCTTTACGTTTGGATCTTTGAGGATTCCTGATTATTATTGTTCTTGGAACTTGTATTGTATGGCCCGTATTTTTGCACTTGTACTTGCACTAGCAAAACAGTGGAGTTTTGCTAACCCCCGAGTATTCGGGGGGTGGATGTCTATTTTTGCATTCAGGTTTTGGAGCATAGCACAGGGTCGGCACGAAGGATGATGAGAGATGAACGATACTAGTCACACGAGGTTCCGTTGATGTCGTATTGGTCCAGTTGTATTTTCTTTTCCGCTGCGGTATCTTTTCCCCGTTGTACGGGAGTTTATTTTATTTTGACCCCTGCGTGGGTATGTGTTTGGGAATGAGTTATATGTTATTATTGAAAGACCAAGTCGGTCTACTGAGTCATTTTAGCCTTAAAGGCGATGTTTAGATGTTTGATTTTAGTTATCAGCCTGGTAGATCCTCGAGGAGAGGGTCTACGGCGTGTAATATCCCTGAGTGGATCGGGGGTGTTACACATCCACTGGCCGATGACGACCTCGGATGATCAGCTAGAGACGACTGCCTCATGTCGATCTCCACCGATGGCCATCCAGTCGGCGAAGACCGAGCCTCAAGACTGACACCACGTGCAAGGACCGAGACAAGATCCGCGAATCTCGGGCCATTGACCTGATCTGGCGATTCTCTCCACCCGGTAGACAAGCCGCCGAAAGCTTGTCAGTAGGGCCGCATGTTGACTGACTCCGGACGCGTGTTGGCCCCTTACTGGACCGCCCAGCTGTGGCAGCCTCTTCCTTGGACTTTAGCCCGACATCCAGCATCTTACTTGGACTTTAGCCCGGCAGCCCAGGAGATCGGCACATTATTATATTGGCCGGCGGGCGATCGGCAGATTAAGATAATGGCCGACAGGCGATCGGCCACTAAAGGACAGGACCCGGCTACCCCTATATATACAAAGCCTCCTGCATTTGTATTCTCTCTCTGGCATTCTTGCACTACACACGTAATACAGAAGCAAAATACAAGCACTTGGCTAATCTCCAACTCTTGGCAACAGCTATCATTCGGTCTTACTTCTCCCGGCCTTTTCTCCTCGAGCAGATTATCGGCGGGACGAAGAACACCAAGCTTCGCTCAAGAGCCGGATTAACAGAGTCTTTTTACACTCATTGTATTTAGATTTCTCTCATTAATACTTGTATCCACGAATATTTGTATTAATAACATCTCGCGAGAGCATTCAAGCCCGGGCCTAACAAACCCGGCAAATCTTGTATTATTTATCTACTCTCGGAAGTGCTCCCGCAATTGTTGTTTGTTGTCCGTCTTCCAGCAGTATTAATCTTCGGATAAATATTTTGGGCAACAACAATTGGCGCTAGAAGGAGGGGATCCAACCCTCTATTTTTTATACCTACCGTCCCGAAGAACACTCACTGTTCTCGGGGCAGATACTTGAAGTGACACTTCTTGCACTTCAAAGAAATCCTTCAGAAAACATGTCTTCCGCCTCCGCGTCGAAGAAAGCCGGACCGGCCGGCGGACCTGTTCCGTCCCGGTCAGCGCGGCCGATGGTGGAAGGTAGCCGCCGCGATCGAGAGGCGCTCGACCCGTCCGGGAAGGCGGCCCGAGCCTCTCGCTCGATCGATTCGAACCAATGAACAGATCGAAAAGGCCATAGCCGTCCTTCAGAGCGACGGAGTGCTCTCGACGCGCCTCCGGCTATCACCCCCTCGGTCTCCCGCCGGAAGATCAAGCGGAAGCTCAAGGCACTCTTGCCGAGCGGCGCCAGAGGCTCTCGCCCGCAAGAAGAGGCGCTCGGCGGCCGGGCACGTCTGTTTCGATCGCACAGGCGCGGCGACACAGCGGCAAGGCGGTCCGGCCCCAGCTACGAGACGATGGAGTTGGTGTCCGTCACCAGGAGCTCGGCCTACCCGGCTCCCACAAGGCGATCCAACCGCCTGGCTCCCGCTCGCCAGATTCCCGAGGTCGGCAGCAGCGGGGTCCGGAGGTCGGTACACGATCGCCTCGGCCCCCGCTCCCAAAGCCGATCCGCAAGCAGCCGAGCCGCGGCGATTGCCGCAATGCAACGTCAGATCGACGACGTGAAGGCGCTCCTGAAGTCCGGGGCAGGCGCCGTGCAGACAGCCTATATAAGGCCGGCCGGCAGACAGCCTATATAAGGCCCTGCACACGGGTTTTTGGCCATTTTTCTCAATCTTTCCTTTCTCTTCCGCGGATGTGGTCTTGGGAATCTTGAAGCCATGTTGTTTAACAAAAAATCCATGAAGTTCTTGAGGTTATAACATCAATCAATCATCCTATAACATCCTTCGATCCAGCGAATCAAGGTTAGATCTTTAGAACCCTACTTTTGGGTAGATTTGGGGGTTTTCGCGTTTTTGTCCGATTCGTTCCGTTTTGTTGATTAATTCATGATGGATATGATTAATCTTGTTGGTATTCTTAGTTTCCCTACGGATTCATGGTATATTTCGTGGTTTTTACGGAATCGAGAGGGTTTGGTTGTGGTCCGCCCTCGTTGTTGTTTATATACGAATATACATGAATCGTAGGTGGGTTTTCGGGTGTATTCCAATTCCGTATTCATTTAGAAATGGTTGTGATTGTATTCTTCGAATCGTTAGATTCGGTTTCGTTGGTTCCTAGCGTTCGTTGGTGACTTTCCTTTCCGTTCGTTGCGTCGTCAATTATTCAAGGCAAGTAATTCTTGGAAACCTTTATGCTTAACATGAAATGGTAATATATATTGTGTGTGCTTTGCTCACCTCGGGAGGGTCCGACGGGGCCTCGATGGAATCTATGGCTTCGTCATGAATTCATGAGTTTGTTTCGCTAGCCAGCTCGGGAGGGTCCTTAGAGGCCTCGAGTGGGATTCGTGGATTCGTCCCGGTCTTAGGTGACGTGTGGTGCTTGGTTTGTTTTATGAATGTGGCCAGCTCGGGAGGGTCCTTAGAGGCCTCGAGTGGGATTTGTGGCTTTGTCCCGGTCCTAGGCAAATGTGATTGACTGTTTATTTCCGGAAAAGACATGTCTGATTTTGGTTTTTGAAATGATATTGGTGCATGTACTATGAAATGTGTAAGCGATTGGTTTGCCTTGAATACTTGTACTAGCGTAATTGCTAACCCCTTTGGGGACCCGTTTTGGGTAAATATGGATTTCAGGTTATGTTCAGTCAGACGATCGGGCGCTGGGATGGTACGAGGATGTCGGCCAAGGTTGTTGACATGTGCAATTGAGTCTTGTTATTTCCTACTGTCTCTTTTGATGTGGATGTTTTCCAAATTGTAAACTTATAGATTGTACTCGCGAGTACTTAGGCTTTTCCTTTCAGATTGTGATTGGTCTTTGTTGGAGTTACTGTATTTGTCGGTTGATGTTTATTATGCCGGTCGTACCGGACGTGTCGTTTTATGTACTTGTTGTTAACAATTGTTTTCTTGCTAACCGAGACGGTTAGTCGAGTGGTGTTTTGTTGTGTTAGCCTGGTGGGTCCCATGTAGGGGTCCACGGCGCTGTAATACACCTCAAAAGATTTGGGGGTGTTACAGAAAATGGTATCAGAGCTCTAGGTTTATGGATACCTAGGCTTGTCGGTTATTTGGGTCTAGTTGTGTTTTGTTTTGCACATTGTCACACCGCTGCCGGCGTCTCAGTACATCCAGTGCTCGTAAGTTTTCCTTACTCGATTCTCTTGTTTTCTCGTATTGTATTTCCACTTCTTGAACTGTGATTGTCTCTCTCGTACTTATCGTCGAGTTGTTTTTTTTTATCCATCCGGTTCGTGTACTTTTGATTCTAGTATTGCGCAGTCCTTTATCTCTCTGGAGTACGTGCGCCGTTCTGGACTTGACCGTTTGTCGTTTTTCGAGCCTTCCATTGCTAAACTTCCTAGCATTGGTGGGATCGTTGGTGATCGAAAGATCCGAGATTTGCTCCGTGGTATATTGTGAGAGGGCTTGACTCTCTAGTCTTTTGTTGTATGATGGAATCTGTGTTTAGTAATTGCGATATACTAAATGTATGTTGAGCCGAATGTACTGATGGTTTGGACACCGAAGGGTGCAGTATGATGTAGAAGTTTTGAACATTGAAATGTTCTGGGAAAGGTATTGATGGCAGAGTTTGTTGAGAAACTCACATAGCTGGTTTCGACATATGTCCAAATCGGTGTTCTTTGGTTACGCTGTTAAACTTGAAGAGATAGTTTGACATATGCTTGGAATTAGTATTTCCGAGTTGCGCTTGAGCGGTGATTTTTGAATGCCGTATATGCATGTGTTCGGAAATTGTTAGTACTTGGCTAATTATTATTATTTACAACCAATGTGTTTCTATTAATAATAATACATGCGGCGTGCATGCTTGAAAATTTCTTAGACTTGATCGTATTGTGGGTTTTTGAAAAGTGACATGAATTTGGGCGAGCCAGCCTTGTATTTTCAAATAAAACCTTGTGTCGGTATTTAAAAGTCGTGTTTAATAGTGTTTAGGATATTTTATAAAATGCTACCGCTGTTAAGCCCTTGTCGTATTTGAAAGGGTTTTGAAAATAATTTTTAACTTATCGGTTTTATTTTCGAATAACTAGAGTATACGATTTTTAAAAAAATCAGATTAGCTTGGGGAAACCTAGGCTGTCGAGTCAAGTTGTGTTTGTTGAGTTTTGTCTCGTCGGATTTTGTCTGACTTAGTCGCATCGCGACGCGTCGTTTGAGATCAGTGGTCGTGATTAGTATCGAGGAGCGGTCGTCACTTACGTGCGACCTTTGGATGTAAAACTCCCTTCCTTGTGTTGTGCCTCGTGTGACACGAGTTATTTGTATGATTAGTCGTTAAATGATGGAATCCTTCTGTGGATTTTGATTTCACGATATGTGTTTATTAGACTCTCGTATTTGGTTTATACGAGGAGTGTCGTCGCTGCTGATGTATTTTCGAACCGCATTTTATCCGCTGCGTGAGTTCTTTCAAACGGCTTTCGGTATTTTGCAAACTGAGTTTTATTTCGTAAAACCGATTCCCTAAATCAAGTTTTGGCATTTTGGCCTTGAAAATTTTATGATGGTTTGACAAATGAGTTTGTGAGTTTTGGAAAATATTACCGTCATTGGTCTTTTTAGTATTTTCGAAATGACGTGGGAAATCGTGCTCAGCCTGATAAATCCTTGTGAGAAGGGTTTACGGCATGTAATTTTTCTGATATGTTCTGTTGCTATCTCTGTGAGTCGTTAGCGCACGCTATGCTTTGCGGCTAGCGCGCGCGAGAGTGCGTTGGTAGCACGCTAAGGGGAGGATATCGCACGCTACCTGGTAGTTCAGGGCAGTCTAGGAGCTACTGGACTGGGTCTGAAGTTCTCGTTAGCGCACGCTAACACTTGGGGTTGGCGCACGCTAACAGTGTATTTTTGGTCAGGAGTTTTGTTTGGTGCCGTGATAGCGCACGCTAACCTTAATGATTAGTGCATGCTAATTGTGTCTAGTATAAATACTGGACACCAGTCTAGAAGTTGCATTTTTCTTCATTTCTTCTTCTTCCTCCATGGGTTTGAGACGTAGCGACTAGGGTTCGCACTGGGCTGATTTTTCTTCCATCCAAAGGTGTTTTGGAGTATCCTAGATGATTTTTAACATCATCTAATCCATTATTCTTTGCCGAATCTAGGTATTTTTCTTGAATCCCTAGAGTTGATTTTTTTTGGAGTTTTGTTCTTGATGTCGTTTTCCAACCGGTTTTGATAAACCGATTGTTGTTTTAACGATGTTGTTAAACATATCCTAGGGATTGGATATTACTGTCTTGATTTTGAACTATTTGATGCGTGTGATATGATGGGTTTAAATGAATGTGGATACGTGCGAATTTTGGACATTTTGGCCTATTGTACTTCTGAAAAACCTTGAGTATCTTAGGAAATAAACCTCGAGACGTACTTTTAAAATGAATTATTTTCTCACTGTGTTCTCAAGATGCCTACTAGTGCCACGCTATGTTTCAAATTTATTCTACTTTGAGGATCAAAATATTTTGAGATATTTCTAATGATTTAGAAACGCATTCGCTTAGACCCGAAGGTCGAATATTGCTGAAAAGTTTTAATTTAAAGAAAGGTGTCTTCATTTTTTTTTATCAAATGCAAGATGATTTTTTTTAAAGTCTTGATGACGATGTTTGTACTACTTTTTGATATATGATACTCAAGATCAACTGGTGCTTGCAAATTATTTTCAAAAGGTGGTTTTCGTTTTCAAAACCTATTATTCCTGTTTGCGGACCGGAAATGCATGTATGGTTTTCGAACTTTCGTTACGGTGTTAACCCCGGTTTGTGATTAAATTAGTGGTGTGAACGTTGAGTCGTTCGCCACACGTTTGTTGTGTTAGCCCCCTGTGAGAGGCATGATGTTGGTGTTGAATATTGTCGCCCCGTAGTGATTTCTGCGTTATCGCTCTTGTGCGAACTGTTAGAGCTTGTTTGGTACGACCGTGTGTATCGGTGATTATTCCATTATGTGTCGGTTGTTTAATGTCTTGTTACCTTGCTCCCGTTTTTGTGAATTTCGTGGACGAGGTCGGAGGTAATACCCGTACTATTTTGACTTCTGTATTTTCTCTTTCTCCAGTCTATCGATTCGCTCATGTTCGTTGATAATTTATGAACTTGTTCTGTATTTCGGTTTCATCGTCCGAACGAGCTGTGATCTTGTTGTGGGTCGATCTGGTTATCGCTGTGACTTTTCCGAATTCAGTTCGATTCTTGTGAACCTTGTTCGGAAGTAACATATTTTGGTTCTACTAGTTCTTTTATTCGAAGTTGATCGGATTTTGGAATTCTGTATTTTCGACTCTATCGACTCGTTTATGCTCGTTAACATTTTCTGAACTTTCCCTATCCCTTGCTTGTGTTGATCGAACGAGTGTGGTATTGTTTCGGAATAACTCGTTTGTCGTTGTGACTTTTCTATTACTATTCCCTTTCATGTGGATCTTATATGAATGCACATCCTGTTGTTTTCACCGGATCATATATTGTCTCGAGTCGAGATGTGAACCTTGGAGTTGTTGTTTGAATTTTATTATCCTTCGTATTTCGGACATGATTGTTCGATTTTTGTTGTCTCGATCATTTGTTTGTTCGGTTTTTGTTCTCGTTTCGTGATTGTTGAGCGTCCAGGCTCCTTCCTAATTCCCTTAAGTTCGGGAAATTAGTCTTGTTTTCGAGCTTCCAACCCTTGAGCGGTGGAATTCCGTATTTGTTCAGCGATTGGCTCGCGTTTTGATTGATGTACCGTTGGGTTGGTCAATCGTATTGATTTTCGTTCGTTGTGTTTTGTGATTGTTCGGATAATTGACTTGATTGTATTATCCATTTGATGACGCTTTTCACTTGTTGGTTTTATTGTGTCTCTATCGGTGGCGCTGTGTTGGTCGTCGTGGAGCGTGTTTTCATGTCGTATGTCTCTTTGCGTGTCTTGCAACGTTTCGCCGTCGGGCGTGAGTTTTCGGTTTTTGTGTATCTCGTCGAGTTTTCCTGGCGGGGATATTGCTTTTCCCTACTTTTTTTTTAAGTTTCGGGACGAAACTTCTTTTAAGGAGGGTAGAATGAAATACCCGTAATTTCGATTTCCGGTAATTTCTTTTTTTTCGGAGAAAGTCCGTTATGATGACTCGCTCATGACCGTTTTGTCATTCCGAGAATGATTAATTCTGCACTTTTTGTCATCCGAGCTCGTTTCGGTGTCGTTTTGTTGAGTTCCGTGCTTTTTAGCGGTTTTTCCGCACTTGAGTTCGATTCTTGCGAATCTCATCCGAAACTGTTGTTTCGACTTTCTCGTAAGTTCATTTAATGTTATTATTCATGTTGCAAGCTTCGGCTTGGTGTTTCGATCATGTATCGTGTATTTCGGACGTTTTGGGCCATTTTCGTAATTTCCCAAAGTTTGGGGTAATTACTTTCCGTTGTCGAATTTCGAGCCTTCGGGTGGTCGGAATCGTGTGTTCTCTTAGTGCTCGAGTTCGTCTTTGTGAGTACTTCGTAACCGTATCTTCGATTCGTATTCAGGTTCGGGTTTCGGGGTCGTTCGGGCCGTCGTTCGGGCCCAGGCCGGCACTGGCCGAGTTACGGCCGGTAGTGATCGGCAGTTACGTACGTAAGGCCGGTTACGTACGTAAGGCCCTGGCCGGTTACGTACGTAACGGGCCGGCAGTTTTGGGGCAGTGACTCGGTTACGTACGTAAGGCCCTGGCCGGTTACGTACGTAAGGCCCTGGCCGGTTACGTACGTAACGGGCGGCGATTTAGGCGATGACTCGGTTACGTCGTAAGCCTTGGCCGATTACGTCGTAACCGGCGTGACGGCTATATAAGGCCACACTGCGGGTTTTTAGCCATTTTTCTCAATTTTTCCTTTCTCTTCCGCGGATGTGGTCTTGGGAATCTTGAAGCCATGTTGTTTAACAACAAATCCATGAAGTTCTTGAGGTTATAACATCAATCAATCATCCTATAACATCCTTCGATCCAGCGAATCAAGGTTAGATCTTTAGAACCCTACTTTTGGATAGATTTGGGGGTTTTCGCGTTTTTGTCCGATTCGTTCCGTTTTGTTGATTAATTCATGATGAATATGATTAATCTTGTTGTTATTCTTAGTTTCCCTACGGATTCATGGTATATTTTGTGGTTTTTACGGAATCGAGAGGGTTTGGTTGTAGTCCGCCCTCGTTGTTGTTTATATACGAATATACATGAATCGTAGGCGGGTTTTCGGGTGTATTCCAATTCCATATTCATTTAGAAATGGTTGTGATTGTATTCTTCGAATCGTTAGGTTCGGTTTCGTTGGTTCCTAGCGTTCGTTGGTGACTTTCCTTTCTGTTCGTTGCGTCGTCAATTATTCAAGGCAAGTAATTCTTGGAAACCTTTATGCTTAACATGAAATGGTAATGTATATTGTGTGTGCTTTGCTCACCTCGGGAGGGTCCGACGGGGCCTCGAGGGAATCTATGGCTTCGTCCTGGATTCATGAGTTTGTTTCGCTAGCCAGCTCGGGAGGGTCCTTAGAGACCTCGAGTGGGATTCGTGGCTTCGTCTCGGTCCTAGGTGACGTGTGGTGCTTGGTTTGTTTTATGAATGTGGCCAGCTCGGGAGGGTCCTTAGAGGCCTCGAGTGGGATTTATGGCTTTGACCCGGTCCTAGGCAAATGTTATTGACTGTTTATTTCCGGAAAATACATGTTTGGTTTTGGTTTTTGAAATGATATTGGTGCATGTACTATGAAATGTGTAAGCGATTGGTTTGCCTTGAATACTTGTACTAGCGTAATTGCTAACCTCTTTGGGGACCCGTTTTGGGGATTTTCTTGTTATGGATTTCAGGTTATGTTTAGTCAGACGATCGGGCGCTGGGATGGTACGAGGATGTCGGCCAAGGTTGTTGACATGTGCAATTGAGTCTTGTTATTTCCTACTGTCTCTTTTGATGTGGATGTTTTCCAAATTGTAAACTTATAGATTGTACTCGCGAGTACTTAGGCTTTTCCTTTCGGATTGTGATTGGTCTTTGTTGGAGTACTGTATTTGTCGGTTGATGTTTATTATGCCGGTCGTACCGGACGTGTCATTTTATGTTCTTGTTGTTAACAATTGTTTCCTTGCTAACCGAGATGGTTAGTCGAGTGGTGTTTTGTTGTGTTAGCCTGGTGGGTCCCATGTAGGGGTCCACGGCGCTGTAATACACCTCAAAAGATTTGGGGGTGTTAAAGATGAGATGGCCATGAATAGCTATCAATGGCCTACTGAGAGAACTAATGTGCGTAGAGTGGCTGAAGTTTCAGATTCGGATCCCATAAAGGCTTTAACTGCACAAATGTCGATTTTAACCAACCATTTGGGAGTTCTGACGAAGAGTGCAAATGAAAAAATAACTCAAAAAGGAAGTGCACCACCCGACCCTTTGGAGGAGGCTCATTACATCAATAATCATAATTTCAATAATTATCGGAATAATCCGACTCCGGGTTTCTACCATCCCTCTAACAGAAATCATGAGAATCTTAGCTACGGGAATTCGAGAAATGCGTTGCAACTGCCGATAGGATTCAAAGTATCAAATGGTGAAAGAATCTAAGAATCTAAGCCAAATTCTAATCTAGAGAATATTTTGGCTACTTTTATGATGGAAAAAAAGTCGGTTTACCCGAGATGAAGAAAAGTTTGATCGAATTGAAAATCATGTAACTCAATTAGCAACTACTGTTGGAGCTCAAATGAGAAACTTAGAAATGCAAATTGGTCAATTGGCTAAGATTGTGGGGAGCCAACATCAAAAGGGCCAATTTCCAAGCAACACCGAGGAAAATCCAAAAGCACAATGCAATGCTATTTTTTCGTGCACCATGAATGAAGAGCTACCGGAATCGGAGAATGAAAACGAAGATGCAACCATGTTGTCTAATAAAGCTGATTTGATAATTAATGAGGTGAAGGATCGGTCCGATATTGAGCATATCGAGGAGAAGAAGAAATTTGAGGTTTTCATGCAAGACATGGCGTCAAAGAAAAAAGAATTGGAGCGCCTACCGGCTAAGCTTAATGATCCAGGGAGTTTTTCAATTCCTTGCTCTATTTCGGGTTGTTCATTAAATGATGTATTTGTTGATCATGGTTCAAGTGTCAATATATTGTCTTTGTCTATTTTCAGGACACTTGGATTAGGAGAGTTGAGACCATCTCCAGTGAGCTTACAATTCATAGATCGATCTTTAGCTTACCCAAAGGGAATTGTGGAGGATGTAATTTTAGAGATTGATAATTTCGCCTTCCCCGTTGATTTTATAGTGCTTGATGATGATGGGAAGCAAGATGGTCTAGTAATACTTGGACGTCCGTTCTTAGCCACTGCACGAGCTTTAATTGATTTGGATCAAGGAGAATTAACGATTAGGACGCATAGTCAAAATGTTGTATTTTTGATGACCCCTCGATTTGATGGATTGACAAATGGAGAACCTCCTGATAAAATTGTGCATAAACCGTATTGTAAGAGCTCGTCGAATGATCCGGGATGAAGGAAACATATGTCTGGCTGAAGACGTTAAATTTAGTGCTGGTTGGGAGGCAACCAACACTTGCGTCCGGCTGAAGACGTTAAACTTAGCGCTAATTGGGAGGCAACCTAATGGTTCTTGTTAGTTTATTTTGTTCTTCTTTGAATTTTATTTTTATTTTTACTTGATGAGGAACTAACCGGTTCAACTGTAGGTGTCCAATTCGCAGGAAAAAGATCCGGAGACCAGAAGCACACTTTTCAGGCTAGTACGACACAGTCGGGTCGGGCATCCAGACATTTTTTTGAGTTTCTGGGCAAGTATGACACGGGCCGTGTCGTTTGACACGGTCGGGTCAGGCTGATAGTTGATTTTCACTTTCCGCGCAGGTGCGACATGGGCCGTGTCGTTTGACACGATCGGGTCAGGTGGGCAGACGATTTTTGGCAAATCTGAGCAGGTATGACATGAGGCATGTCCAACAAGGCCACTTCCCTCCGCCCAATCAATATGACCGGTTGTAAGTATTTCTTGACCCAAAGTTTTTATTGTTTAAATACAATACCCTCTTTGTGTGTACATTCTTTAATTCAAGTTTGGGGGGAGGTATTGGGTCAAGATATACTTATATTGTTCGTTTTTTTTTTAACATCTTGTTTTGTTTGTTTATTTTATTGTTTGTTTGTTTCTATTTTTTTCGAATTTTAGTGTGAAAATTTGCTTGGATTTTGGTGTGGATTGTTGTTTTTGAACTTGGTGTATTTTGAGTATCATGTACTTGGATAAAACTCGAAAGAATGAACTCTTGTCTTGGATACCTCGGGATTTATTTTGTTATTTTGATATGCAAATCAAGGATAATTTGAAGAGGAAAAATTGTAGAATAATCAAATGTGTGAAATTGAATAAATAGTTTAATATCTTGGAAATATGAATAAATCTAACTTGTGAGCTTTCGAGCCTTCGTGCAACATTAAATATGCAAGATTCATTGTCGAGTGTGTCATTCATGTTTTAAGACTATAGAACTTGTCTTGGTATCTTATTCAAAACTACAAGCGTGTGTGCAAATTAGTGAAAGTGATTTTAGGTGATTTTTTTTGGCAACCCTTCAAATCTTTTGGCCAACCCGAAAATTATTTCCCTAGTTAGCCCGATTGAGCTTAAAACCTATTTCTTGTTAACCACATTATGAGCTTTCCGTTCCATTATAAACTTTTGTCCCTATACTTGAGCTTATTAGAACAAATTGGCAAAAGAATGAAAAGGTGTGTGGAGGCGATTGTGAAGATTGTTGGTTCAATTGCAATGATTCATCAAAATAAATTTGAAGGAAGAATGGTGTGATTATAATGATGATGTTGTCCACCACATGAAAAGAAAAAAACAAAGAGTGGGCCCAAAAAAAAAAAGAAACGAGATTTATTGGAGCGATAAGGAGGAAATAAAATAAATGGAGCAATAAGGAGTAATAAGGTTGTAATTTTCACTTTCAAAAGCGCTTAGTGCGATTATATTAAAATCAAGGGGTTGAAGAAGCGAATTCCAGGGAAAACAAAAATTTGAGCTTCTAATTGAGCGAAGTGATTATTGGGATGTAGCTCTAATTTGCTCAAGTCAAGTCACTTTAGCCATACTTATCCTACCCCGACCAAAAAGCCTATATTACAACCAATAAAGTCCTTTTTGATTCACCAAATTTACATGCACAACTAGTGGTAGAGATGTAGACGATTGGCAAGCCTATGGGGATTCTTATTTCATTGAATGAGTTTTGAGCGTCACTTATCCTATTATACACTTTGAGAGTGAGTAAATACACTTGACCGGTGAGGTTCATATTCTTCAAATATTGGCTATGATGTTAAGGAAGCACCCCAGAGATTTGAATACTTTATTGAACTCGACTTATTTATTTCTTGAGGCGCATCGATGAATTCTCAAAATAATCCTTTGAGGTGTTTGAGGAATGAGTTCCCTTAAGAGTGGTTATTTTAAAGTGCATTGCTCGGGATGATCAATGTTCAAGTTTGGGGGATTTTGATAACACTCATTTTTACACATATTTTTATAAGGTTTTTCTGGATTTTAAGATCCTAAAATGTGTAGAATTGTGTCGTTTGTACTCATATTATGTTTGTTGGACTCGATCACGCTTGGATACATTTTATTTAATTTTATAGGTGTTTTAAGGACATTATCAAGCAAGAACGAAGTCTCAATCCCCAATACATATCAAGCAATGAGGAAATGAGAGAACGAGGCCGGAAACGAGGAAGATTGAAGCACTATCTGTCGTATTTTCTAATTTATAGATTCATTATTTCGAATCAGGATGTGTTCTATATATTTATGGATTCCTCATGAAATCAGCTTCGCAACGGTATATCATAAGCTAAATTCCGAGATGTATTGAGGGAGATGTAACTTCTAGACCACGGCTTCACAGTCCAGACTGCACACGGGCCGTGTCACAGAACACGGCCGGGTCTGCTGTCCAGAGAGTGTTTGCATTTTCTGGGACAGTATGACACGGGCCGTGTCACTTTTCGGTGCAAGTCAATTTTTTTTAACATTTTACACGATTTGAATGGAATATCTAGGCATTTTTGGCTTGATAAAAGGCCTTGGACCAGACTTTTGAAGCCATATTCTGAATATTGGAGAGACCAGAGAGAGAAAAACACAAGATTAAGAGCTTTTCATCCAAAAAGAAGGAGATTTGAAGGGAATTCTTGAAGAACACTTCAAGAACATTTGAAGGCTTCAATCGGGATCAATCAAGACACCATCCGATTTTTATCTTCTTCCTATCTTTTATTCATTTTGTTGTTTTATTTAGCATGTACATGATGAACATGATGATTATTAATCCTTCTTTCATTACCATGTCCGGCTAAACTCGTTAGATTCCGGGCATGGGAGTACGTTGATTTGCTATGGTTTTGAGGGATTGATGATTATATAAATCTAGTGTGATTTCTTTATCGAATACTTGGTTTTAATTCATGTTTAGACACTTGATCAATGTTTTTACATGTTTAACTTAATTGCTCATAATTCGAGAGAAGTGGACATTAATAGGTTTCGAGTATTTGACGTAGTAAATTACGAGATTGAGAAATCGGTGATGAGCTATGATGATGTTTAAATCTTATGAACTTTTGGAGTTAGATAATTTATAATAGACGGAGACGTTGTTATAAGTTGTTTAATCTACGTTTTAATGCATCTCGAGAGGGACTTTAGAATATTATTGTGATTATCATTTTGGAAACACACTTGGAACTTTTTGGAACCAATCCCGACTAAACTTAGTAATCAACGGAAACCTACCCTTGGAATCTATCTTTCTAAACTCTCTAAGTTCTCTTTAATTCGGATATTTTCATTTGTTTAAATTAATTGTCATCATTTTATTTTATTTCGTTAACCATCCATTCAACTTTCGATCGTCTAGATAAAACTGGAATCATTATAATCTAGTACTCAATACAATAGGAATATTTAGTATCTGTGGAATACGACCTTGCTCGCCACTTTATACACTTACTCCGTACACTTGCGGATTATTTAAAAATATAGCGAACATCACCTCAAATATTCCAACTACCCAACTTTTCTAATATTTGATCTCTCTCTTCGGACACTATTCATCACATCTTGACCACTTATATTTTGAATGGTTTACTCATGATCCCTACAACCATCCAACCATTTTATTTTATATAATTATTATATATTATTTTAAGCATAAAAATTACATATAACAAAAATAAAATAAAATCATTAAATTATAACAAGAAATGCTAAAAACACAGAAAGTAAAATTGAGCAATAAATTAATAATATAAGCTACAACAATAGCAATAAAAAATTACAAATAAACCGCCAGTACTTCAAACAAACATTGGAAAATTACACATTCAATTTTCACGACCGAACTTCTGCCAAAATATGCCCGATCAATTTAATTTTTAGAGCTTATGAGCTTCTCTATTACGAATTTGTGACCTATCCTCATGTAGCTAGATAGACTTGCATTCCGTTGTGTAGAGAATTCAAAATTTGAAATATCATTTTCTTCAACATCTCCACCATGACTATTATACCTTCTAACTTTCATAAATTTTGTGGGATCACTAGATGTGTCTCTCATCTTCCATTATCATACATTTCTAAAATGTTTCCATTAAGTGGCACTATTTTAATTACTGCCAATAATTGGATCCCTACCGACGTGACACCAAGCATACATATTTTGGATTGCTGGAAATATTTGTGTTTGTGTTTGTATTTGTGGGGTGTGTATATTTTGATAAGCGCGATCATATGAAAACTAGGGGCTCAAACTAAATCCGAAATCTTTGTCATGAATATTTTCAAGATTAGGATGATAAATTTTGGGTGTTTGAGAAATTTTGAGAATTGGGGAAAAAAATCTAGAATCCATTGCAAAATAAAGAAAGATGATTTTTTAGTGATGAAAATGGATGAAATATGTAAAAAGAAAATACAAATTTTAATGTCTGTAGAAATATAACAAATGCAGCCTCTTTAATGACTTTTTTTTTATAAAGTGTGTAAAAAAAATATTAAGAGTTTGTTTTAATATGTAAATTAAATATTTACCACCAACAAAATAGATATAAATGACACCAATTTTACAAGAAGACTTCATGGTCTCATATGTATTGGAAACCAGATCGATATCTTCAATAGAAATTCAATTCGATGATCGGTGACTGTGAAATTAATATTAGGGGATTTCTGTAGATCATCTTCCTCTATGTAGTGAGCTTCTATTTATTTGGACTCTCTATATTTTTTATAGTGAGCTGCGATTTGCTTGCTTGCACGATAATTCTTATACTAATGTCCAATATCTCCGTAACGATAGCACGATTCTTGCAAACTCGAGCCTTAAGGGCGATAGGATGAGTAGATAATTTTTAGTTTCCTTGAATAGCGGAGTCGGAAGCACCAAGTCGCATTACATTGGAAAAACCCCTACGTTCTCGATCACGTCCTCGTCCATCATACCTCTTATCACGTTGTGATTTGGAGTTTCCATGGCTAGTCTCTTGATTTTTTTTTTTTTAAGTCGGACCAGAAATAATATGACCGTAGTTATTTGTAGTCTAAGAGCATGTCCAAATACCTTTCTATATTCTCCATCCCCTCTCGGTGAATTACATTTTCAGCACTACATTTACTATAATTTTTATAGTGAGAAAAATGGAGAAATGGAGAGCAATCATTTGGGAGTGACCAAATGATTGATTTGTCTTATTGTGGTAGAATGTGTATATGTTTGTGAAATTACATGTATACTCTTTCAGCTTATTTATGTACACACTGCACATAAGCTCTTCTTTAGGCTAAATTAATTTATGTATGATGCATAGTATTACATTCGAATTATTGTTTTCATATTATGTAATAAATATTTATTTTACTAATATACGAGTATAATAGATTGACCGGCAATTAACAAGTGGATCTACAAATTGAATTCAAAGAAAATAACACACAACAACATGAGATATTAAACAATAAACGCGTTACAATTGGGCACAAGAGAAATTAAAATAAATATGAAAAATAAAGATAATACAACATACGAAGAAAAGTACGACGCACCATCGATATGGTCGTCGGAACTTGTCAGTGATTTGATTATGCCCCAATATTTTTTTCATACTTTGTTCGGTGCACCAGTAAATTTAGCTCCCGAATCTGGCTCTACTAGTGATTTTGTCATTGTGTGAACCATATTGATTGGCCTTGAAAGAGAATCACATACATCACAACCAAATAATAGAGGGTAGGGATGTGAACAAACCTAAAGGTTCGATTCGGTTCGAAAGATTCGGCTCAAAAAAGCTCGATTCGTGGCTCGATTCGGGACACCAAACGTAGAGCAGAACCCTATAAAATAGGATTCGGGAATCGGACCGAACGGTTCGGCTCGATTCGAGGGGCTTTGGCCCAAGACATAAACCCCTCTCATACCAGGCCGAACCATTCAGCTTCGGTGAATCGAACCGAACTATATTCGAACTATACTTGACTTATAGAGTTATACTGGATTTTAACTCGAGCCGAATCGAACGGTTCGAACGTTCGAGCCGAGTCGAATCGAACTATAAAAAAAAAATAGCCTTCGAGTCGAATCGAACCTAAGGTTCGAATAATTTCAAACCGTACCGAACCCAATAAAGATTCGATATAATTCGGCTCGTTTACGGCTAGTAGAGGGGTATCTTGGAAGTATCAGGGCTAAGTTTTGGAATTTTGTGAAATAGTCGGTCAGACGTGCAAATAACAGTAACATATATGGGCACATATGGGGGCGTATATTAGGCATGCACGTGAAACTGTGAAGGACAGTTTGGTTGGACCGAAAGGGAAAGATAACAAAGAACCAAAGCAATTTACGGGTTCACGGGTTTGCCCTTCGCACTTTTCAAAATCGTAGCGTGGGCCTATATGGATTGTCATTGTAGCCATTTTTGTTGGGATATTGACCCTAGACTTCAACAGTGAAACTTTTATACCATCCAGTTCAATTTAATTTTATCTTATTTCACAAAAATATATTCCTTGCTACATTTCTTTTTCAGAATAATTCACTACGCCATATATGAGAACTTTAACTTTTTTTTCTTACGCAAAAGTGTAACCATATATCGTGAAAGTGATCTAGCCTCTACACTTTTTTCGGTGTTAGCATTCTTATAAATCAACATTACGGTAGGCGTTATTCGATATTCACGGTAACGTTGAAGTCGGTGTAATAGTTGGTCTTTAAAATATGTGTAGCCGTTGATCTTTAAAAATCAATAAAAAATAGGCGAGCTCAATGATTGTCGGAATATTAGTCAATTAAATAGGCGGACTCAATCTTTGTCCAAATATTTCAATTAAGCGGGTCAAATTTCAATTATTCACTCCCAACTCTTTCCCTCAACTCTCTCACAGCTCAACTATTGACCAGCCAACCGGCAAATATATTTCGTATCGTATATCTTATATATATATATATATATATAGAAATAAATATAAGTAAAATAAATATCTTATATATATATAGGAAAAATAAATATAGGAAAAATAAATATAAGTAAAAATAATTAAGCGGGGCTTTCTTCTTTGTTCTCAGAGAGGTCTTTTTAGAGGTTAGTGTTTTCCTCCTCCCTTCCTTACGCTGATGTTGACGCTGTCTCCCAAAAGGTCTTTCTCCAGTTCTCCCCCCAACAGATTCTTCTTTCTCTCTGCCTCAGTTCAAATCAATCGATTTTACAGGTTTCGATTTTCTGTTATTAGCCGCTTTTTGTGTTCGATCGATTTAGGGTTTCTCTGATATTGGTCTCTTTTTGTATTGTCTTGTTCGATTTAGGTTTTCGATTGCCATTTGCCTCTTCTCCTGCTAGGAAACATGCCCTACTACCTCCGTCTCCTTTCTTATTTTCAATTCCACGAAAGTTTTGCCCTCTTTTTGCTTTGATATGCAAATTGTGAAACTTGCAGGTTCTTTAGCAGAAAGTTCCTCAAATCGTAGTCATTTTCGCATGATGGTGAGGCGATTCATAAACTTACACGCAACAGGTATGCAAACTGGTATGCTTTTGAGAAATCCCAGCGTATAAACAAATTATTTGCTCTTGAAAATTGAAGGTTTGATTATGTTTTTAGGTTTATTTCATCATTAATTGATTATTATATTTTCTTTATTATCTGAAAAGTTAGGCGAATGTTATTTTGAGTTCCTCCAAATCATCGAGCTGTCTGCCTAATTGTGAAATTTATCTTTCCCCAGTTTTTAAACCCTCTGTTCTGTTCTTTTTTTCAGAGCCTTTTATTTTGATTGTTGTGTGTGTAGTGTGGGAGTGTGTGTGTGTGTGTGTGTGTGTATTTTATGTGTGTGTGTAGTGCTGGGACTGTGTGTGTATGTGGCGTATGTGTGTGTTTAAGTGTTCGATTGTGTTTATGTTTAGGTATGTGTGTGTGTGTGTGTCTATATATATATATATATATTATATGTGTGTGCGCTTGTGTATGTGTTGTGCGTATTTACTGCTAGGAGTGTGTGCATTTGTGGTATATGTGTGTGTTTAAGTGTTTGTAATAGTTGTGATGTTATTCGTTTTAGGTGACTTTTAGCTGTTTTATAAGCCTTGTGATGTCTTGAATTTTTTTGGTTTCTGAGTGCACAATCGTGTCTACTATATGCTTGTCTAAATGCTGCTAAATTCTGAGCAATGACCGACTGAATATTCACTTTATTTATTTTCCTACTTTCAAAGTGTGAAGGGGGGTTTTGGTCGAAAACATTTCTGCTCGGTTGCTTTTCTCGCTGAAAACGTCTTTTTCTGCCTGACTTCTCTCTTCACTTTATTTTCCTACTGAAAACGTAATTCTCTTCTTTTGTCTTCTCACCGCTTTGCCTCATTTTTGTCATCGGCGTGTTGACTATAAAGAATGTTTATATACCACTATGTGTGGAAGGGTATAAACTGTTCGGTATATTCTTAGAACAGAATTGTTGTATATTTACCTATTTTCTCAATAGTATCTTCTTTGTGGAGCATACTGGATACAGAAGAAGTTATCTTCATACTGTTACAAATATTGTATTGTTATCGATTACAATTTTTATAATTCACTGCTTCATCCGCATACACAGCACTGCATATTTTATAGAACCTTAGCAGTCTTATATACATACTAACTATGTAGCATATTGTAGGTAGGTCATATATAAGATCTTTTTCGATGTAAGTATCTTAACTACAGAACCACATTACTTGTTGTATTTTATAACTTCGACTCCCTACAACAAATTACTTAAGTCTTCTGCAAAATAGTTTTAAAAGAAAATCTATAGAGTTTATTCACCCATATAAACTATTACCTTAAAGTATATAGTAACCAACATTGTTAATCGTAATAAAGGTTTAATGAGAAAATGAATTTGGTCGAGGCCCTTAAGGTTTAAAATAGCTTTAGCTGAGTATCTTGAGTAGAGCTGTATGAAAATAAGTTGTCTGTAGAGTTGTATAAACTTTGTGAAAGGTACACCCCTTACAATGTTGTTGCTGATGAACAGATTTTGATAATTATTTTTTCACCGCCATACGTTGATATTTTATCTTTTGAATTATATGAAAGACTAGTTCTGTAACATTAGTAATTTACTTATAAAGAGTGATAGAACTTCGGAATAATAATAGACAAGGTATTACAGCTCTTCCCAGCTCCAAATTCAAGGTATTACAGAAAACTCCGTTTCGTTTCCGATTCTTGGTTAGTTATCCGTTCAAATTTTCAATTTGAACTTTTGATCTCTCTCTCTCTCTATCTCTGTATGTAGGTATTGTGTGTGTGTACACACGTTTCTTTGGAAGAAAATCATTGTTGTACTTGGTTGATTAGAAGTTAAAGTGGGAAAATGAGCAGAGTTGATTTATTCTTCTCACATGGGATTTCTTCTTTTCCTTGGATATAATATTTTCATCTCAGGTTGTATTTTCACTATTTTCCTTTCCAGATGATAGGTGCGAGACCATAATGGCCACTGAAAACATTTCACAAAATATAATTCAGTTCCAGATTTTTTATTGAGGTACATTAGCGGCTTGACCATGAGAAGCATTAGTGTGGGGTGGGCTCTGTTTGATTTATATATGAAATGCTATATGCAATAATTTTTAGTTTATGCAATCATGAGCAGGTCACGCTGTATGATGAATCGGACAAGCTCTTGGAGACTAGGTTTGTGAAGAAAGACGATCTCATCTTTTGCGGTGAAACTGTCACATTGGATTCTTACCTTGTCGATCTTGGTGATCCATGTCAAGCCCACCAGCCTACATCTGTTTTGAATTTTCAAGATAAGGATGATAAAGTTTCAGAAACCTCCTGTTCATGTTACATCTATAATTCCCAGAGTAATCAATTTTATTGCCTCAAAGTTTTCGTTATTCTTTTTTTATGAAATGTTGATTTTCCATGCAATTATCTAAATTCGAGAAATCCGTTGCTCGTTGCGGGACTTAACCCAACACCTTACGACGTATTGCTGCATGCCAAATAACTGTAGATTTTTCCGTTTCGCGAAAAGATAGGAAGCCTACGGTTGAGATGAGAAAAGGACGAGGAGCCCTTCACAGAAAATGATCATAGGTTTGTTTAAATATCTCCATCATCTCATTTCCATTTTTTGTTGTTTTCTTAAATTTATCCACATTTATGTACTGGCAATAACAAACAATAAAATCACTGACTTGGTGATTGTGGGAGGAGGCAGCATCTAAGATTTGTACAAACGCCTTTGATGAATAAACGTTGTCCTTACAGTGCATTGGGGTTGACATATGATTCCGTCCTGGTCTTATTCTCTATATGTGTGTGGACTTACAATCTGTGCTAATCTTTCAGACTTCAAGAAGAGTGAAATGAATAAGTTTGGTTCCTCACCAAATTTTACGGATATGACAAAACTTGGTACAAAAGGTAGGTTGCCATGGTCCATCTATTCTATTGGAGTAGTCTAGTTTTCTTTTAATTTTTCAAAATGCCCGTGAGTTCTTTGGTGACATATTACTCATGAAGTCGACTTCATTTCTTCTATCAAGAATGGCGGGTCTTGTACACAACACAAATAACACAAAAGGCAAAGAAATTTCATGATGGCTTTCTACGACTTATAGTTTGTGGATCACAAGGGAGGCGGTATCACCTAATACAACTAGCTAATGTTCTTTTCTTTGTGTAACCTAGTCTATAATCACGCAAACACTTCTATGAAAGTTAAATTTCATATTTATGTTAAATCAATAGATTTATCGTGTAATTATAGATTCATTGTTTTAGGATTCTCTTCGACCTTTTCTTTGTCTTCTCTTGTTTCCTCTTACTTCCAGTTTTATTACATTGAATATTATATTTCTTCATATGCTCTGTCTTAAATGGAAGATGGAGAACTCTGGTTTGGTTGACTTCTTACTAATAAACTACATTTCAATCGGACTTTTATATCCCCAATATTACAATGAACTTCGTCAAGGTTATACGTCGATGTCATTGATTTCCTGCTAGTCACATTAAAATCAAGAAATTTCTTAGCATATCTTTGCTTGATGAGGCTATTATCAGCTAGACCGGATAAGTTATCAAGGATATATTGAAGCCGCCATTGAATTGAGCTTTTATCTTAATGAAGTATGACTCGGTTGGAAAGTTTCCCCATGTATTATTCTTGTAGTTTGTTATTATCAACTCCTAATTTAAATAATGTGACCTAAAGCGTATACTTCGAGTTAAATTGTATGCGATACAAACAGGAGGCACTTAAACGGCAAGTTTCGAAAAAGGATGAAATAGTTTCGTCGGTGAATCACTAGTTTTAGACGGTCATCTAGTAGAGATTGGAGAGCAAGAAGAAGATCATAAGCCCCCAGTGACTTAAACGTTCGGGAAGAAAGCTGAGTAGGCGGGAAAAGTGATATGGTTGATTACCAAGCCAGAAGTTCGTGCAATAAAAAATCTCCTGCTGGTATTTACCCTCTTTCCGAGTTACAACCTTGATTTTGGGTAAAACACAACGTTGTATCCCCTATTTTTGAATATTCATGCTCTCTTATTGCATCCTTCTTGTGAATTGCTTTTCTTTATTTGCTTTGTGGGCATCTGTTGACTTATTTATGTTAGAATAAGGGTTATGATTTATATATGCATGAGATGACTCTTATTAACTTGCTAACTGAAATTTTGTATGTGTTTTTTGATTATGATTTTGCCTTGGAAGATGTTGATGGTGGTGATTCTCAACCAAGACCAGTGATGGAAGAAAATGGATCAATATCCAATATTGAGGTTAATTTAAAACTCGTCTCAGCTCTGCCGCCTAATAGCAAGCGATCGAGGACACACTAGTTAAAGAAACTAGTATCGGTGTGAACAAGGAAAATGTTAACTTCGGGATGGTGTTTTTACCGTAACCAAGCAATCGCACGAAAACCTGGATCACATAAACTTGGTGATAGATGGTGGGGTGAAGTAGCTCGGAAAATAGTATTAACAGTGGGGACTTGTTGGTTGTTGAAAACGGGACGGGGATTTTCCTATTCGGGTTGACAAGGCGCACGGTAATCCGATGGATGGCTTAGGTATATTCGAAGAGCTACAAGTGGACAATGATTTTTCTCCGATTATTATTCAAGTTCTAGACTCTTGTTTTGGCATAGGATCCTTGACATCCTTATATTCGTTTTGGATTTATGTAGTTATTTTGGATGGTTTATGTATTTGGATGGTTATTTGATAACCTTTTATGTTTTGGGATGTTTGAATTTATTTTTAATGGGCAACTCTTTTTTTAAATATCATGGGTTGATTTTTATCATTTAGAGTGTTGATAAAAGACCTGCAAAAATGTAGCCATTGACCCCAAAAACTCTTTACGTGTTGGCAAAAGAATAATATAGTGTAGCCAAAGATATTAAATTGTTTAAGAAACAAGTGTAGCCATAATGATAAAAGGTGTTGCCAACAATATCTAAGTGTTCCACAATTTTATGTTACAGTAGTACTATACAAGTGTAGCCATAGGTCTACAGCTATACTTTTAATGGTGTAACCACATAGATAACGGTGTTGGCATAGGTCTACAACAACACCTCTTAAGGTGTAGGAATAGAACCAAAAAGTGTTGGCACAGGGGTCTACAGCTACACTTTTTCGCAGTGTTACGAGAAACTATAAAAGTGTTAGCGTAGACCCCTATGGTAGCGGCCATTTTTGTAACACCCTCAAATTTGGTCAAAGTGTAGCCGTAGCCTGTTTTTTTTCTTTTACCAACACTTTTTGGGCTGTGAACACACTTTTTTAGGTGTGACTGAAGCCCATATATGGCGTAGTGATTAGATCATCGCCGGCCGGCCGGCCGAACAACACCCACCTACGATTTTCTTTTTTTTTTTGGGGGGGGGGGGGGTAATTGATTGATGGTCGGTGATTTTTCTGGACAACTATGTTGTTTACTATGGAATTCATAATAACTACTGGGTTACTGAATATGGAATCCTCAATAGTAACTGTTGGGAATTCATCTTTTGGATTTTGATAAGTGCAAAATCTACAACGTAGTTCTATAGCAATAAGAAACTACAACAAGAAGGACGTTAGAATCCAACCGTAGACGATGAGCATACAGCAAGTCAGGGTATATCATTGAAGATATAGTGGCAAGCTGTAGGCTCTACAGGTGGAAAATAAATGCTACAGCAAAGTACTTCTCAGATCCGTTAGACTGAGCGAATATTTATTCACAAATTACTTGAGCAAGTGAAAGCAATTATTGCGGATTTGGTACGCAAAGAAGAGTTTGACAGCTAAGAGAGAAAGCTGCATTAAATGAAAAACTGAGAAACGAAAGTCTTCTATATCCATAAAACCATGATTCCAGGAATGTCACAAATCTCACCAACCTTCAAGGGTCATATTGGTTAACGGCTACCTTCATCCAGCTATATAAAGATGAAGAATCTTACTAGGACAAAAGGGGAATGTACAAGTCGTGAGAAGGAAACGGCTGAAGCATATAGGGACGAAATCGGTGTACAAGTCCAATATATGTCCAAGTGACAAGAAAAACAAGACGACCAAGCTCGAGCTCAGAACAGCCTCACTACAGAGATAGAGCTTAAACGTTTAGAGAGTTGTTCGGTGACAATCAAATTTGTATTCTCAAGTGCTGATCGGGATCCAATCTTGTGTTGGTCGTGAATCCAACTGAATACCAACCTGTGTGGACGTGTAAGATGTGGGAGTTGGACCCTGACCTGTGTGGGAGAGTGTTGACTCAAGTCCAATTGAACACCAATCTATCTGAACTTTACTGCTGTGTATCCCAAGAGTGTACCAATATGTGTGAACAGTACAACTTGCATGTATTTCTAGTTTCATAAAAATTGTGTACTGTCTTGATTCCTGTGAATTTCCTCATGTGTGAAGCAGAGATGTAGAAGGATTACCCAACATTCGAACTACTGCAAATCTTGTCTTCATTTATTATCTCATGCATGTTTATTTCTATACTACATCAATGCTTTAAAGAAACTCTTCTAAATCATCAGTTTAACAAACTTTGTATGATTGCTGTAGGCATTTAAACTACAACACCTTAAACAATTTGTTGTAAGCAACATCTTTAAAATGCATACAACGTACTTACTAAAAGCATCCGCACTTAACTCGTTCTTGAGCTATTCAGGCCAGAGCTATCTGTCCTTAGAGTTTTGGGACCAATAGTAACTATTTTGACCAATATAAAATCCGCAATTACAATTACGTTATTTAGCATGGAATTTGCGGTATCAACTATGTTGTCCAGTACGAAATGATAACAACTATTTGATCTATTATGGAATTGTATGCTGAATAACATACACATATACTAACTAAGGAACTCATTATTGTAATCCCGGTTGAACTTTCTTGCAACTTTGGAACTCTTATGGGATTTACTGGAAACATCTTTATTTTCGTTTTAGGTGTTTATCTTTCATTTTCGTTCACAACTGTTTATCGTGATGTTTCATTAAATCATGGGAATATGACTATTCTCCGATTATCAAAGTTTTTTGGATTTTTTTTTCTAGTATGTGGTTTACTTGGTATGTTCGCGGAAGCATTTGAACATTTTCAGTGTATATTGTATGCTTGAGTTATGATGATCGGTTTTCGTGTGGGTTTTAGAACCTGTGTTGGATATAAAATTTATTAGTGATCGGATTAACTGTCTAGTGGTGAATTGACTAGTTGAATGTACTGATGAGTGTTGGTTGATTTTGTTCTCGGAGCTACTGCTAGTAGGCTCGTTAATGTACACTATCTATGTGTATTAACGTTACTTTAACGAAATGTCATAGCATAGCTAGCTGGGTCCTTATGCACGTTAGTATACCTGAAAAGCAGGCAAGTCGGTCCTTAATGTATGCTATTATATGTATCTATAATTTTTTATATTTTGAAAGTTTGGGGTATATTTCGCCCGCTTAATCCGATTCGAGAATCGTAACTGTGCATTTGTGAATATAATTTTGGATATTTCTGTGTCCTTTCCGTTTGTGGGTTGCGAATCCCGGGAATCGATTGTATATGATCCTTACTTGAATTGTAGCCACAGGTGTTTGATTAATTGTAGGGTAACTATTCGGAATACATAAAAATTACACAACAACGCAGTAAACGAATTACAAATAAATTCCGGAGATTACGAATTACACAATGAACTTATAGGCAACGAATTACACGAGATAATAAAGGGAAAAACGAATTAACCCAAAAAACCGAACACAAAGCACAGGAATTTAAAGTGCAAGAGACCAAACCGAACAGATCACAAAGATCTGAAAAAAGAAAGGCAAACGGAGGTGCGAATCGACCGGAACTCGGCCTCGGCTCAGTCCTACAATATCCAGTACCCACGTCCAAGGCTCCGTGTGTATCTGCGGCTAGCAATCCCATACGAACAAATCCAAACCCCCGGCAGGTTTCACAGGTCCCGATTAGAAACACCCAATAATCGGCCTCAAGCAAATTTTTCACTCAGAAAAATATTTTTTCACTCAAGAAAATTCACAAAGAAAACACAGATTATTTTTTTTCTCACTTAGAAAAATTAGGTTTTTATTTTTCGTGTGTATTTTCTCTCAAAACGCCCGTAATTATATAGGCAAAATACCAAACGGAAAAGCCACAGATTTTCGGGGAATCGAATCCATTCATATCATTGATTGATATGGGTTTCGATTCCCTTCCAAATCGGAACCTCGAAGCCAAGCAGAAAAGGTAAGGAAATCCCTTTTTCATGGCAGTCGGCGGAGAGGCGAAAAGCGGGGAAGAGAGAAAGCCGAAAAAGTGAGGCTAGGTTTAACGGGGGGGTGGTTAAAATATAAGAGACCAACGGTTGATATAGGTCAACCTAAAATCAACGGGTGAGATCAAGGAGCCGGGATAGATTAGAAGCCGGGCCAGGGGGAGTGGAATTAATATGTCTGGGTCAGGCTGCACAATACCGGCCCATAATAATAAATCATTTGGGCCAACTTTTAACAAATCTCCACCCGGACCAAATGAGCCATCAGGGTACTTTCTTTGATAAGGAGGTCATCATCGCCGAACGTCACACCACCTGCACACCACACAAAGTTAGTACAAGCATAAAGACATTAATCAATTCACTAAGAAAAGGAAAAACTAGGAATCACGGAGAAAACTAGAAAAGCTATCACAAAGATAGCGAAAAGGAAGACTGGAGAGTCTTCAGTTGAAGGAGTCAATATTCAGTATCGACTTGCAAGATCTGATTTTCTCGACCAGTAGGAACTTCGTGCCCATATCTGCAGGTTAGACTGGGACGGGATTTTCTTCAAATCAATTATGCCCTTTTCCACGATATCACAGATGAAATGTCGCCTGACGTCAATATGCTTTGTACGATCTTGGAAAACAGGATTTCTGCACAAATGTATGCTAGATTGACTGTCAGAAAAGATCACAACATTGTCACGAAGAACACCAATTTCAGTAAGTAAACCTTTCAACCAAATAGCCTCTTTAAAGGCTTCAGTGGTGGCAATATATTCAGCTTCGGTAGTAGACAAAGTAACTATATGCTGAAGTTGTGATTTCCAAGAAATGCATGAGCCACACAAGGTAAACACATATGAAGTTGTGGACTTACATTCATCCCGGTCATTGGCATAATTAGAATCAACATAACCTTTAAGGTTAACCCCGTCATTAGATTTAGAAAACACAAGGCCATCAGAAACAGAGTTTTTTAAGTACCGAAGTAACCACTTAAGAGCCTCCCAATGAGGCTTCCCGTGATCGCCATATACACCTTAAACATCTCACAAAGATAAGCAATATCTCAGTGCAGTCGACCATAAGGTACATGACAGATCCAATAGCATTAGCATATGGGATAGATCTCATTCCACGAATCTCAGATTCAGTTTTTGGTGACTGAGTTTTGGATAATAAGAAATGAGAAGCCAACGGCACACTAACAGATTTCGCATCAGTCATTGAAATTTTTTCCAGAATTTTACCAATGTAAGAGGACTGATTTAGAAATAAAGTGCCTTTAGATCTATCCCGAACGATATTCATGCCTAAAATCCTTTTAGCATCCCCCAAATATTTCATGTCAAATTGTTCACCTAAGCGATTTTGGACGTGATTAATAGATTTAGTGCACGAACTTATCAAGAGCATATCATCTACATAAATAAGTAGGAACATAGGAACATCACAGTCAATCTTGAAATAAAGGCATGGATCATATGCACTACGACAAAATTTCATGGACAGCATGCAATCATTAAATTTCTTGTTCCACTCTCTAGGGATTGCTTCAGGCCATATAAGGTTTTATTCAGCAAGCACACATAATCCGGATGGTTACTATCTATAAAACCTTCCGGTTGTTTCATGTAGATGGTTTCTTTTAATTCACCATGCAAAAATGCCGTTTTAACATCTAATTGTTTCATCTCCCAATTATGATGTGCAACTAATGCAACCATGATGCGAACAGTGGTGAATTTAACTACGGGTGCAAAAATTTCGGTATAGTCAATACCTTCATGCTGAGTGAAACCTTTAGCTACTAACCTTGCTTTGAATCTGATGTCATCCTCATCCTTTTTTACTTTAAATAACCACTTACAATCAATCAAAGAACAGTTTCTAGGTTTTGGAACAAGTTTCCAAGTATTATTTGCATGCAAGGATGTCATTTCTTCATTCATTGCACTTAACCATTCATTTGATTTATCAGACAACAAAGCATCATTGTAAGATTTAGGTGCATTACCATCAAGCATATCAAACACATTGAAAGCAAGAGAAGCCATATAGAAATCATCTAAATGTATAGGTCTTCTAACATTTATTCTAGACCTATCCCTAGTAAGTTGATAATCAGACAAATCAGGAACAGATTCAGATCCGTCTCCATTTTCAGATTGATTATCAGGTTGATCATTAGAGATTTCAGGATTTTCCATATTATCAGATTCAGCAGGTAACTCATTATCACTAAGATGCTTCACCCTAATCTGAACAGGGTGTGGAGAATTTTCAGCAGCTAACACAAGAGCAGGTAAAGGATTATTAAGACAAGGAAATTCAGTACCTTTAACCCGGGTTCAGATCTAACCCATAAATGATAACCCTTAATACCATCAGGATATCCAAGAAAAACACATCTCAAGGACCTAGGCTCAAGTTTATCAACATTTTGATGCACATAAGCAGCACAACCAAACACACGAATGTTTGAAAAATCAACAGCATGACCCGACCACACAGACTCGGGGTAATTACCATTCAAAGGTATAGAAGGTGATCTATTGATAAGATAAGCAGCAGTTAAAAGAGCCTCACCCCAAAAACTTTTGGACAGCCCAGAAGTGGCGAGTATAGCTCTAACCTTTTTAAGGAGGGTTCGGTTCATTCGCTCAGCCACCCCATTCTGTTGAGGGGTGTATGGAACTGTCTTATGCCTAAGGATGCCATTTTCAGAACACATAGAATCAAACTGAGTATTGCAAAATTCAAGACCGTTGTCGGTCCTTATCTTTTTAATCCGTTTTTCGGTTTGATTTTCCACTAAAGTTTTCCATGTTTGAAATTTTTCGAACACATCAGATTTCAGTTTGAGTAAAAAAACGAAAACTTTCCTTGAATAATCATCAATAATGGACAAGAAGTAACGGTTCCTCCCATGAGTCGGGACACTGGCAAGACCCCAAACATCACCATGAACATAATCAAGCACATTGGAACTCTTACCAGATTTTTCAAAAACAGGATCAGGGGAATTGGGAGGTTTCAGAAATTAGGTTTTATGTTGTTTGCCATACATGCAAGAGTCACAGAAAGACAACTTAGATATTTTATCTGTTCCAAAACACTTTTGTTTATGCAAGATATCTAATCCCTTCATGCTCATGTGTCCTAACCTATTATGCCACAATTCGGTTTTATCCGCACAAACCAGGTTGGAACATGCAGCAGTTTCAGTTTGGCAAATATACAAATTAAATTTCCGGATTCCTTTAAACAACATTAAGGAACCTCTGCAAATTTTCATATAACCATTTCCTCATGAACCCCTAAGACCCTCATCTTCTAAAGTAGTACAAGATATCAAATTGTTAGATAAATCGGGAATATGTCTGACATTTTTTAAAGTAAACTGAGTACCATCAGCAAATTTCAAACAAACATTCCCAACCCCGGCCACAACCCGTTTCACTTTATCAGGCATATACACATACCGATCACCAAGATTAGTATAACTCGTAAAATGCTGTTTATAAGGTGTCATATGGTGAGTGCATCCAGAATCCAGCAACCATTCATTTTCACTTAGACCCGAAAGCACAGAATTCACAGAGAGATGCAAATTATCAATAACCGCAAAGACATCCCCAGCAGTAAAGTTAGCCTGATCATTTTGCAAATTCTTTTTAGGCTTGGTGCATTCTTTTATATAATGACCAGATTCACCACAGTTATAGCATTTGCGTTTTTTAGGCCGGAACTTAGATTTATCCTTCCATTGCCCCTTTTTCTTATTAGACTTTTCAGAATCAGTTTTGATAAACGGTTTCTTTTTAAGGTGTGGTTTAGACCTTACAAAATTGACATCAGAAACCGGTTTAGAAACCTTATTAACTTTCAAGTCTAATTCCTTACTATTCAAGCCACTTATAACAGTATCTAAGGTCACAGAATCCCTACCATACTTTATGGCAGATTTCACATCATTATAAGCATCAGGGATAGCATTCAAGAGAACAATAGGGGAATAATCATCAATGTTTTTATCACCCGTTTATTTTATATCTTGTACTTACTTTGTAAAGGTATCAAGATTGCCATCAATATCTTTATTCAAATCCAGCTTGTAACAAAAAAACTTTTCGAGGAGGAATAATTTATTTGGCAAAGATTTTTCAGTAAACATTTCCTAAAGCTGTTTAGCATTATCAGTTCTGCCTATTCGTCTAATCACAGAAAGTTCAATATTATAGAAGAACGAGCAAACTCAATTAATTCCTCTCGTTTTTCAGAAGACACATCGGATGGGAAAGTACCTTCAATGGCTTTAAAACATTTTTGTTGGACAAGTATAGATTTCATTTTCTATTGCCAAATTCTAAAATCTCCTTTGCCGTCAAAAGGTGCCATTGTAAATGAAGTTAGAGAACCCATTTTAGTATTTGTAAAAAAAAAATCACACAAAATTTAAAAAATACCAGCACAAGGTACTATTAAAACTGAAAAACAGAGGTGACAGATAAATATCACGAAGATACCACAAAGAACAAAATCACACCATATTTTGAAATGAAGTGAGCTGGAATCGAATACCAATATCACACAGATATCACAAAGATTTAAAAAATCACACCAGATTTTAAAATGATATGAGCTGGAGTCGTATCCCGGAGCCCCCACAAGATCCGAGGAACACTTATGGTCCAGGCAAGGGGGTTTGGTATGCTCGGAGATAGCGATTTCAACAGTCTCAACACAAAGGTAGCAAAAAACCGAAGCAATCACAGTCACCAAGACAGAAGCAGGCGGAAGCGAAAAAATAAAAAACAAAAGGCAGCACACCAACAATACCGAATTTAAGAGAGAGTATGAAATGTGATACCTGAGCGGATCCCTCGGCCGGAATCCGTATGCCCTTCCGAATAGAAACCCCTTTTAGAGGTCTCCGATACCACTGAAGGGTAACTATTCTAAATACATAAAAAGTACACAATAACGCAGTAAACGAATTACAAACAAATTTCCGGAGATTACGAATTACACAATGAACTTATAGGCAACGAATTACACGAGATAATAAAGGGAAAAACGAATTAACCCAAAAAACCGAACACAAAGCACAGGAATTTAAAGTGCTAGAGACCAAACCGAACAGATCACAAAGATCTGAAAAACGAAAGGCAAACGGAGGTGCGAATCGACCGGAACTCAGCCTCGGCTCAGTCCTCCAATATCCAGTACCCACGTCCAAGGCTCCGTGTGTATCCGCGGCCAGCAATCCCAGACGAACAAATCCAAACCCCCGGCAGGTTTCACAGGTCCCGATTAGAAACACCCAATAATCGGCCTCAAGAAAATTTCACTCAGAAAAATATTTTTTCACTCAAGAAAAATTCACAAAGAAAACACAGATTATTTTTTTCTCAGTTAGAAAAATTAGGTTTTTATTTTTCGTGTGAATTTTCTCTCAAAACGCCCGTAATTATATAGGCAAAATACCAAATGGAAAAGCCACAGATTTTCGGGGAATCGAATCCATTCATATCATTGATTGATATGGGTTTCGATTCCCTTCCAAATCGGAACCGCGAAGCCAAGCAGAAAAGGTAAGGAAATCCCTTTTTCATGGCAGTCGGCGGAGAGGCGAAAAGCGGGAAAGAGAGAAAGCCGAAAAAGTGAGGCTAAGTTTAACGGGGAGGGTTAAAATATAAGAGACCAACGGTTGAGATAGGTCAACCTAAAATCAACGGGTGAGATCAAGGAGCCGGGATGGATTAGAAGCCGGGCCAGGGGGAGTGGAATTAATATGTCTGGGCCGGGCTGCACAATACCGGCCCATAATAATAAATCATTTGGGCCAACTTTTAACATTAATTATCGCAAGTAAGTCTCAGTTTAGATTTTTGGGCATTTTTCCGTTAGAGTCGTCTAAGTAGTAATCGAATATTATTGTGTGAATTATGACAAAGGACTTTGTGAACACTTAGTCGAACTTCATTTCCATTGACTTTAATTACGAAGAGACAAGGATTTTGATTTCATGTTCATTCTCATTGCATATAGATACTTGTGAAATGACCTGTTTTGGAAAACTTGTTGTAGTGATAAAATTTTTAGTGTCGAGTGCAATTAGGGACGGTCTAACGAGGCTTTTGAAGTTTGTAATCTGCGAGCCCAAACAAAAACTCAGCGGTTATTCAATTAATGACGGTCTCACGAAGCCTCTGATTTATGATTTTGGGCTGAGGACCCCCATTGAGCTTATGATGATACTTGGGCATTTTAGAATTGTCAACAAGATGTAAAAATTTGTATTCTCATTGAGCTTGATTTATGTACATGTGTTCCTGTATTTTCATTAGCGCTTCTATTTGGGGGTGAATATGTTTCCTGTAAGTATTATTCTAGTCGACGAGTAAGCGATGTTAGGGTCACTCATCTCTTGTTATTTTGTTTCTTTAGTTATCATATTCCTTGCATCTTGAGTAGTATTTAGATACGCTTTTATTCACTTATCTTGTTGTGGTCCCTGCGAGGGCATCATTTCATTGTGATCGCATTCTCGAGAGTTTTATATTTACTTCATGATAATTGTGACTCGAATTGATTTGAGGCATTGCCGTTTATTTATGTTAAGTTTTGTGGTTTTTTTCGACCTTAGTGGTCAAAGGATGACTTGTCGTGAATGTTTTAGTCTGGTGGATCCTAATGTGATGATTCATGGTGTTGCAACATGCCTTAAATATATCTGTAACACCCCGAGATATTCGGAATAATTACAGCTCTGTAAACCCTTTAAGTAAGGATTTACAAGGCTAATTTAAAAGAAATGTAAATATAATCCACTCGTACAACTGAAGTTCAAATACAGATTTGATTCAACCGATCAAATGAGTTAACTTATACAACCATATCGAAATGACATTATTAAAACAGACGTACTCGAGTACTAAATGAACCAAGAAGACAAATAACAATAAACATCAACCACATCACTGAGCCATTTCATCGTCCTGTCGGTACTGTGGTTGCTTTCCCGCTCCTCGGCTACCTGAACATCAAAACAATGTCCACCCCCGAAGGGGTTAGCAAAACAATGCTAGTACAAGTATCATAATACATAAATCATCAGTGCATCATAAAACATGCAAAACGGACTTCCGTCATCGGAATCCCACGATGCGAATCCTCACGATTCCATCAACACAGTACAGGGTAATCCAGCGCCCTTGGTATAGATCCCCATGATGATCCTGTCGGACCAACGCATGGTGGAAAACCCATCCAGCGATCCAGCGCCCTCAGCATAGATCCCCATGATGATCCCGTCGGACCAACGCATGGTGGACATTCGATCCAGCGCCCTCAGCATAGATCCTCATGATCCCCTCGGATCATTTTTACCATAAATCAATCAATTATGCACACATATATGTATTTCAATATGTTCATCAATACGAACAATTAACAAAGAATACCACGAGAAATTACAGAAATACATCTCATATTCGACAATATGAACAAAACCATAAGCATGATCAAAGTTTTAATATAAATCGAACTCGACATATGATACTTGCCTCAAAAATGGCAAGAATGAAATACTCCAACAAATGACACGCGTCCGTATGCCACCGCCCCTCGATCGTCCCTTATGCAAGGCTCGGACCTAAGAAATAATAAAGAATTCCTCTCAAGTCGTACGAACGTCTAATAATCCGGTTTACGATCGCAAGCTCAAAAAAATGAATTCTGCCTGAACTACTTAGCGCGCGCTACGTACTATACGTAACGTGCGCTAAGCCTGCCCGTTAACGTACGCAAATGACCAGGTTTAGCATGCGCTAGTTCCCGATAGCGCACGTTAATATATACATCTTAGCGTGCGCTAATCGTGCATGGCAGTCACTACTGGGTAAAACTTGAGCTAAAGGTGATGAAAACTCATGAAATCCTTAGTGTTAATACAAGCCATCTCAGTGTATATCATGCTCATACGGTTTGTGACAGATCTCTACAGATTAAACGACTACAAGATACAAGGATACGTATAATCATCACAACACCATAATTCATCTTTGATCTTCAAGAAACATCCTAAGTCCAATCCATTTCATGTCCCAAACGTATGATTCTATCATGTCAAAACATAAGAACTTGATGCTCTCCCCATACTGGTCATAAACAGTTTTGAAGATACATGAATACGTTTAGGAGTCCAACACTAAAAAGGTTCAAAGGATTATACGATGAATAAGTGCCGAAACGTCAAAATATCTTCCTAACACATGATGTTCGACTACTAACGAATTTACTGACTAGATAATCATGATCAAAACGTCCTTCATAGTAGTACTTAATATCGGTGAAAAATCACCTACCTCAAAGTAGTGAAGAACAAGGAGGAATTCGAAGCAATCCAACACCGAAGGCTTGAATACCAAACTCCAATGATCTACAATCTTCAACATGAGCTAGGATGCTGATATGAAGTGTTTAGGATGTAGATAATAATACTCTAAGTATAAGGATTCGGATGGGGGAAGAGAAAAGACTGAAAATACGAAAAGGATGTTGTCCTATTTATAGGAAATGGTTATTAGCGCGCGCTAGTCCATACTCGTAGCGTGCGCTAACGTTTTACTGACTTCACTGTACTCAACACTTAGCGTGCGCTATTCTCATGTCAGTAGCGTGCGCTAAGGCGTTGACTTGGCTTTTCCCGAAAGCCGTCCAGGTTCATCCCGACACAATCCGACCAAGATCCCTGGCCTGATCTCACCTACCACACGTCTCAATCATATTGACCACGTATAGCGTGCGCTAATGTTCCTTTGTAGCGTGCGCTATGGATCCATGTTAGCGTACGCTACACATAGACGATAGCGTGCGCTACATGCGCAGAATCACAATCTTAAATCACATTCATGAAATCATACGCTCAACAACACCGGACTATGAGATACGGAGAATATTACTCAGATTAAAGTGAAACAATTACAATATCACAAGTTCCAAATACATATCAGAAATCTCGGGTATTACATCCTTCCTCCCTAAAAAGAAGTTTCGTCCCGAAACTTAAGATGAAAACAACTCTGGATATCTAGCCTTCATACTGTCCTCTGTTTCCCAAGTGGCCTCTTCAGCTCCATGTCGTGACCATTAAACTTTAACCAAGTGTATTGGTTTATTCCTCAATTGTTTGATCCGACTCTCAAGTATCTTGATTGGTCTCTCTTCGAAGGTGCCATCATTAGCTATCTCGATCTCGTCGAAATCAATAACATGACTGGGGTCCGGTACATATTCCGCAATTGGGATACGTGAAACACATTGTGAACGTGACTCAGCGATGGTGGTAAAGCCAACCTATATGCTAAATCCCCAACTCTCTCTAGGACCTCAAATGGCCCGATGTATCTCGGACTTAGCTTACCTCTCCTCCCAAAACGGAAAATCCCTCGTGTAGGAGACACCTTCAATAGTACATGGTCCCCAACGTCGAACTCTAGAGGGCGACGACGTACGTCTGCATAAGACTTCTGTCGACTCTGGGCAGTCAACAGTCTTTCCCGAATCAAAGCTATCTTCTCTTGAGTCTGAACTATCAATTCCGGTTCTGTCCCGATCAAGTCCGAAGAATCATCCCAGCACAGGGGTGATCGACATCTTCTCCCGTACAAAGCTTCAAATGGTGCCATCTTAATAGAAGCATGCCAACTATTATTGTAGGTGAATTCAATCAATGGCAAATGAACTTCCCAATCAGTTGACCAATCCAAAGCACAGGCTCTAAGCATGTCTTCTACTGTTTGTATAGTCCTTTCGGACTGACCGTCTGTTTGGGGGTGATAAGCCGTGCTAAAGTTGAGCTCAGTCCCCAAAGCCATGTGAACTGCCTTCCAGAAGTGCGACACGAAGCGACCATCTCGATCCGAAATAATGGTCTTCGGTGTCCCATGCAATCTGACTATCTCTGCAATAAATACTCGCGCCAATCTCTCGGGTCCCCATGTATCTTTAATTCCTAGGAAATGAGCCGACTTGGTTAGTCGATCAACTATAACCCAAATCGTGTTCATTCCCGTTCTAGTCCTTGGCATATTGGTGATGAAATCCATCGAGATATCCTCCCACTTCCACTCAGGGATGGAAAGCGGCTTTAACATTCCGGCAGGTTGCTGATGTTCAATCTTAACCTGCTGACAAGTCAAACACTTCGAAACGTACTCTGCTACGTCCTTCTTCATATTCCTCCACCAGAAGTTTTGTTTAAGATCTTTATACATTTTACTGCTTCCCGGGTGAATAGAATAGGGCGCGCTGTGAGCCTCCTTCAGAATTGTCCGTCTCAAATCATCATCATCGGGAATGCACAATCGACTCTGAAATATCAGAACTCCATCATCTTGTATCACGAATCCTGGGGCCTTTCCTTTCTTTACTTCGTCACATTACCGAAGGATCAGAGAATCGTTCAACTGCTTAGATTTTATCTCCTCGACTAGTGATGAAGTCAGTTCCATCACATATAGTTGCCCTTGGATTCCTGGTGCCCATACTTCAATCCCTTCACGGATCAGTTCCCGTTGAATGCTGATTTGAGATGTAAGTGCTTCCAACACTCGAAGAGAAACAGGGTTACGGCTCAAAGCATCGGCTACTACGTTTGCTTTCCCCGGATGATAGAGAATCTCCAAGTCGTAATCCTTGATCAATTCCAGCCACCTTCTCTACCTCATGTTCAATTCTTTCTGACTGAAAATGTACTTGAGGCTCTTATGGTCTGTAAAGATCTGGCAACGAGTGCTGTACAAATAATGTCGTCAAATTTTCAAGGCAAAGACCACAGCTGCTAGCTCCAGATCATGAGTCGGGTAATTAACCTCATACGGTTTCAATTGCCGAGAAGCATAAGCAATCACCTTATCCTTTTGCATCAACACACAACCCAGACCCTGATTTGAAGCGTCGCTGTATACCATGAATCCATCAGTTCCCTCTGGTAGCGCTAATATAGGTGCTGTCGTCAGTCTCCTCTTAAGTTCGTCAAAACCATCTTGGCACTTCTCATCCCACGTGAACTTTTGAGTTTTCTGCAACAGCTGAGTGAGCGGACGAGCAATTTTGAAAAATCCCTCTACAAAGCGACGATAATATCCAGCAAGTCCTAGGAAACTTCGGACTTCTTTCACGTTACTAGGGACTTCCCATTCCAAGATTGCTTCGACTTTCTTCGGGTCCACCTGAACTCCGTCAGCTGATATCACATGCCCAAGGAAAGTTACTTCCCTAAGCCAGAACTCGCATTTGGAAAGCTTCGCATACAGTTGTTCCTTCCTCAAGGTGCTCAAAACCACACGCAAATGTTCGGCATGCTCCTCTGTGTCCTTCGAATATATCAAGATGTCATCAATGAAGACGACCACAAATTTATCCAAGTATTCTAAGAATACCCGATTCATCAATTGCATGAATACCGCAGGAGCATTGGTAAGTCCAAATGGCATCACTACAAATTCATAGTGCCCGTACCGGGACCTGAAAGCAGACTTTGGTACATCCGATTCCTTAATTCTCAACTGATGGTATCCTGATCGCAAGTCAATCTTCGAGAATACCCTTGCCCCTTGCAGTTGATCAAACAAGTTGTCGATCCGAGGTATAGGATACTTATTCTTGATCGTCATCTTGTTGAGCTCCCTGTAATCAATACACAGTCGGAGGGATCCGTCTTTCTTCCGGACAAAGAGAACGGGCGCTCCCCATGGAGAAACGCTAGGTTGAATGTAACCCTTCTGTAATAATTCCTCCAGTTGATTCTTGAGTTCATACATCTCGGTTGGCGCCATGCGGTATGGTGCTCTGGAAATAGGAGCGGCTCCAGGCTCTAATTCGATAGTGAATTCCACCTCTCTCTGCGGAGGTAACCCAGGTAGTTCGTCAGGAAATACGTCTGCGAATTCATTCACAACTGGAATAGATGAGAGCTCTACTCCTTCTTCTTTCCTCATGGCATAGCACCAAAGTCCATGACATCCCTGCTTCAGTAATTTCACGGCCTTCATTTCTTTGATCAATTTTCCCGAGCTTCCCGGTCTCCATCCTCGGAATAAGTGTTCAGATCCGTCATCAGCAATGATAGAAATAACTCTCTTTCGGTAATTCAGAATAGCTCCATAACGGTTGAGCCAATCGTCTCCGAGAATTAAATCGTCACTGTAGATGTCAACTACAATAAGATTCGATGGCCAATCTCTCCCTCCTATAGACACTGAAAAATCTCTAGCTTCTAGGGTTCCCACAATTTTCTCTCCGCTCGGTAAACCCACAACATAAGGTTCACAATCATATAAGCACGAGATTTTCAAACGATTAACACAGTTCAAAGATATAAAAGAATGCGTAGCTCCTGAATCGAATAAGACACTAACTGGTTGCAAAAGGATCTGAATCGTACCTGATGCAATAGCTGTGTTTTGATCGTCCTTCATCATCTCGTAAATACGCGGAGGAACGGACCCAGCGCTGGATGCCTCTCTTTTCCCAACATTCTGCTGCGGGAAACCGCTCTGCTGCGTTTGGTTTACACTAGTGTCCTTCGGAACCGGTACAGGAGTGCGAGTACCAAAAGATATAGTCGCATTCCCACAAAATGTTGCGCGATGTCCTTCTTGTCCACACTCGAAATAAGTCACAACAGGCGCGAAACAGTCACGTCGAATATGTCCCGCTTTGCCACAGTTATAACATTTCTTCCCTGCGTCTGAAACGGTTGGTGCCGCCCGGAACTTCTTTCCTCCTCGAGAAGGATGCGGAGGCGTCCTGGATGAATGAAAAGAGGACTGGCCCCTGCAAGGCCCACTACTCTTATTCTCCGTGAAGTTGCCAGCCACTCTCTGCTTCTTTGCTTCCGTCGATTTCTCTACTGCTGCCTCCTTCATATCATAGGCCAACGCCTTGTCCTGATACTGTCGCAAAGTGGTACATTCAAACCCGGACATATACTGCTGAATTTCCGGCTTCATTCGCATGTCGAAATGAAAAATCCTCTCCGCCTCGGTCCTGACCAAGTGGCGCACATAAGTCAGCTGGTGATTAAAAGTCTTAATCACGTCCGTCACAGATGCTTCTGAATTTTGTGGTGAGAAAAACTCCCGAACTCGGGCCTCTCTAACTGGGCGAGGACAATACTGCGCTTCCATCATTAATTTGAATTCCGTCGAGTCAACATTATGCTCCGCCGGTCGAATGGCCTCCCACCAGTCGAAAGCCTCCCCTATCAGAAGATACTGGGCGACCGGAACCTTTCTGTCGTTGGGACAGTTAATCCCCGCAAAAATCTTTTCTAATTCCTTCAGCCAATGATCCCAAGAAAGCGTCTCAGCAGAACCGTCAAATTTCGGAGGATGCAATTTGATCACTTCGGTAAGCCATTTATCTCCTCGATTATCCACGTTATCTTTGTTGTCCCATCGGCTGCATGCGATCCACAACTTGAGCAAGCTGGTTTATCACGGGCAACCACTGTGAAGCACTCGATGCGTTAGGATCTGCATTATTATTTGCTGATCCCTGTTGTCCCCCGGAATGGGAATCCGTTCGGCTAGCGGTTATTTCTGGGGTAGACACCGAATCTTCTTGTCTCGCATTTCCACGACCGCGTCCGCGTCCACGACCTCCTCTCAACATACTGTAAACACAAATACTCAATATCCAGGGCAAACTTTCTAAAAGTACATCCATCAATGTTCACAAACATGAATTAAATAAAACGGTAGTATTTGAGATTTAGGAAACTTACAACCACGGTCCACACGACGATCTTTGGCTCGGTGATGATGTTACGAACGACCAATAATCAAATAACGTAAACTGACCCAACTAACCCGACTGCCAAGATATCCATGAATCTTAGCTCCGATACCATATTCTGTAACACCCCGAGATATTCGGAATAAGCCAGTCGTAAACCCTTTAAGTAAGGATTTACAAGGCTAATTTAAAAGAAATGTACATATAATCCACTCGTACAACTGAAGTTCAAATACAGATTTGATTCAACCGATCAAATGAGTTAACTTATACAACCATATCGAAATGACATTATTAAAACAGACGTACTCGAGTACTAAATGAACCAAGAAGACAAATAACAATAAACATCAACCACATCACTGAGCCATTTCATCGTCCTGTCGGTACTGTGGTTGCTTCCCCGCTCCTCGGCTACCTGAACATCAAAACAATGTCCACCCCCGAAGGGGTTAGCAAAACAATGCTAGTACAAGTATCATAATACATAAATCATCAGTGCATCATAAAACATGCAAAACGGACTTCCGTCATCAGAATCCCACGATGCGAATCCTCACAATTCCATCAACACAGTACAGGGTAATCCAGCGATCCAGCGCCCTTGGTATAGATACCCATGATGATCCCGTCGGACCAACGCATGGTGGAAAACCCGTCCAGCGATCCAGCGCCCTCAGCATAGATCCCCATGATGATCCCGTCAGACCAACGCATGGTGGACATTCGATCCAGCGCCCTCAGCATAGATCCTCATGATCCCATCGGATCATTTTTACCATAAATCAATCAATTATGCACACATATATGTATTTCAATATGTTCATCAATACAAACAATTAACAACGAATACCACGAGAAATTACATAAATACATCTCATATTCGAAAATATGAACAAAACCATAAGCATGATCAAATTTTTAATATAAATCGAACTCGACATATGATACTTGCCTCAAAAATGGCAAGAATGAAATACTCCAACAAATGACACGCATCCGTATGCCACCGCCCCTCGATCGTCCCTTATGCAAGGCTCGAACCTAAGAAATAATAAAGAATTCCTCTCAAGTCGTACGAACGTCTAATAATCCAGTTTACGATCGCAAGCTCAAAAAAATGAATTCTGCCTGAACTACTTAGCGCGCGCTACGTACTATACATAACGTGCGCTAAGCCTGCCCGTTAACGTACGCAAATGACCAGGTTTAGCGTGCGCTAGATGTGTACCGACAGCCTTCTCTGAACAGCCGACTGCCCTGCCCGATGATATAACATACGTTACGTATCCAACGTAGCGCACGTTACTAGTTCCCGATAGCGCACGTTAATATATACATCTTAGCGTGCGCTAATCGTGCATGGCAGTCACTACTGGGTAAAACTTGAGCTAAAGGTAATGAAAACTCATGAAATCCTCAGTGTTAATACAAGCCATCTCAGTGTATATCATGCTCATACGGTTTGTGACAGATCTCTACGGATTAAACGACTACAAGATACAAGGATACGTATAATCATCACAACACCATAATTCATCTTTGATCTTCAAGAAACATCCTAAGTCCAATCCATTTCATGTCCCAAACGTATGATTCTATCATGTCAAAACATAAGAACTTGATGCTCTCCCCATACTGGTCATAAACAGTTTTGAAGATACATGAATACGTTTAGGAGTCCAACACTAAAAAGGTTCAAAGGATTATACAATGAATAAGTGCCGAAACGTCAAAATATCTTCCTAACACATGATGTTCGACTACTAACGAATTTACTGACTAGATAATCATGATCAAAACGTCCTTCATACTAGTACTTAATATCGGTGAAGAATCACCTACCTCAAAGTAGTGAAGAACAAGGAGGAATTCGAAGCAATCCAACACCGAAGGCTTGAATACCAAACTCCAATGATCTACAATCTTCAACACGAGCTAGGATGCTGATATGAAATGTTTAGGATGTAGAGAATACTACTCTAAGTATAAGGATTCGGATGGGGGAAGAGAAAGGACTGAAAATATGAAAAGGATGATGTCCTATTTATAGGAAATGGTTATTAGCGCGCGCTAGTCCATACTCGTAGCGTGCGCTAACGTCTTACTGACTTCACTGTACTCAGCACTTAGCGTGCGCTATTCTCATGTCAGTAGCGTGCGCTAAGGCGTTGACTTGGCTTTTCCCGAAAGCCGTCCAGGTTCATCCCGACACAATCCGACCAAGATCCCCGGCCTGATCTCACCTACCACACGTCTCAATCATATTGACCACGTATAGCATGTGCTAATGTTCCTTTGTAGCGTGCGCTATGGATCCATGTTAGCGTACGCTACACATAGACGATAGCGTGCACTACATGCGCAGAATCACAATCTTAAATCACATTCATGAAATCATACACACAACAACACCGGACTATGAGATACGGAGAATATTACTCAGATTAAAGTGCAACAATTACAATATCACAAGTTCCAAATACATATCAGAAATCTCGGGTATTACAATATCCAGTACCCACGTCCAAGGCTCCGTGTGTATCCGCGGCCAGCAATCCCAGACGAACAAATCCAAACCTCCGGCAGGTTTCACAGGTCCCGATTAGAAACACCCAATAATCGGCCTCAAGAAAATTTTTCACTCAGAAAAATATTTTTTCACTCAAGAAAAATTCACAAAGAAAACACAGATTATTTTTTTCTCACTTAGAAAAATTAGGTTTTTATTTTTCGTGTGTATTTTCTCTCAAAACGCCCGTAATTATATAGGCAAAATACCAAACGGAAAAGCCACAGATTTTCGGGGAATCGAATCCATTCATATCATTGATTGATATGGGTTTCGATTCCCTTCCAAATCGGAACCGTGAAACCAAGCAGAAAAGGTAAGGAAATCCCTTTTTCATGGCAGTCGGCGGAGAGGCGAAAAGCGGGGAAGAGAGAAAGCCGAAAAAGTGAGGCTAAGTTTAACGGGAGGGTTAAAATATAAGAGACCAACGGTTGAGATAGGTCAACCTAAAATCAACGGGTGAGATCAAGGAGCCGGGATGGATTAGAAGCCGTGCCAGGGGAAGTGGAATTAATATGTCTGGGCCGGGCTGCACAATACCGGCCCATAATAATAAATTATTTGGGCCAACTTTTAACATTAATTATCGCAAGTAAGTCTCAGTTTAGATTTTTGGGCATTTTTCCGTTAGAGTCGTCTAAGTAGTAATCGAATATTATTGTGTGAATTATGACCAAGGACTTTGTGAACACTTAGTCGAACTTCATTTCCATTGATTTTAATTATGAAGAGACAAGGATTTTGATTTCATGTTCATTCTCATTGCATATAGATACTTGTGAAATGACCTGTTTTGGAAAACTTGTTGTAGTGATAAAATTTTTAGTGTCGAGTGCAATTAGGGACGGTCTAACGAGGCTTTTGAAGTTTGTAGTCTGCGAGCCCAAACAAAAACTCAGCGGTTATTCAATTAATGACGATCTGACGAAGCCTCTGATTTATGATTTTGGGCTGAGGACCCCCATTGAGCTTATGATGATACTTGGGCATTTTAGAATTGTCAACAAGATGTAAAAATTTGTATTCTCATTGAGCTTGATTTATGTACATGTGTTCCTGTATTTGCATTAGCGCTTCTATTTGGGGGTGAATATGTTTCCTGCAAGTATTATTCTAGTCGACGAGTAAGCGATGTTAGGGTCACTCATCTCTTGTTATTTTGTTTCTTTAGTTATCATTTTCCTTGCATCTTGAGTAGTATTTAGATACGCTTTTATTCACTTATCTTGTTGTGGTCCCTGCGAGGGCATCATTTCATTGTGATCGCATTCTCGAGAGTTTTATATTTACTTCATGATAATTGTGACTCGAATTTATTTGAGGCATTGCCGTTTATTTCTGTTGAGTTTTGTGGTTTGTTTCGACCTTAGTGGTCAAAGGATGACTTGTCGTGAATATTTTAGTCTAGTGGATCCTAATGTGATGATTCATGGTGTTGCAAATATCTCAAGGATGCTATACTTATTTCATACTGAATAAAGAATTACGTACTATAGAATATGCTGAATGTCTTACTAAACAGATATGTCTATACTGAATAATATACACAATATAAGAAATTTCATACTAAATAAGAAATTTCAAACTGTATAACATATAATACAGATTATGTTGTTTAGTATGACTTTATAATAACAACTATGGATTTTAGTACGGAATTCCATATTGAATAAGGAATTTTATACTAAACTCCATACTAAAAAGACAATTACATACTAAATTCCATCGGATAAAGGGGTGCCATACTCATTAACAATTAAATTTCGTACTGAACAACATAGTTGTTGTTGCTACTGTCAAAATAATAATAGGATAATAATCAAAATAATATTATACACTTTAATACTCGATAAATTTTGAAATCCTCCAGTTATGAGCTACCCTATCGGTTTTCAATTATTATTTAATAATTTTGTGTGGGAGTCCAAAATATGATATACATTAGTAATAGTAGAAATAATAATAATAATAATAATAATAATAATAGTAATCATAATAAGAAGGAGAAGAAGAAGAATAAAGAATAGTTGTAACACCCAAAACTAGGCGGATATTATAGTATCGTGGACCCCCGACTGGGACCCACAAGGCGAATGAAAATAAATGAATTACACAGGGTAAATGTAGTACCGAACCACATTACCACATTAATTACTCCGATGAGGAGTTTCATACAACACACCCAAGATATTACAGAATACATGTATATTTTATATGGAGATAAAATATACAACACTGAGTTAAAATGAGTATTCAAACGGAATGTCTGCAGCGGAATAAAATGAAGGAAACATAAATGACTGAAAAGACTGGGGCCCCCTACTAGTATCATTGGGACTCCTCGCCGTCAACGTGCTCTCCCCGTGCTTTTGCCTTGCCATGACCTGAAAAAACAATATCCCCCAATGAGGTCAATTACACAGAACAACAATCCTCAAGAGTTGAATACACACAATCCTGTCGAAACATACGCAATCAAACATGATATATGAATCAACTAACAGTACGGCTCAAAGGAATGGCGCCACACTACGTCCGGGATGGAAATGTGTCCGTGCACAAGCCACCAACGAGTATCGATCGAATACACATGTGGTCTTGTACCTAATCACTCTCACGAAGCAATCGACTCGTGTGCACATTCCAATGTGAGGCCAACAACCAACACACGACTTAAATGTGCCCGACATGAAAATCCTACACATACCAACCGGCACGCCAGTATGACCCGGAATGCCACGATATAACAAAAGTGACATCGAAAATGAATAATGACTCACCAAGATGAAATGATGGTGAAATGAATGACAGCTCAATGAAATGATTGGAACCGTCGTTCCTCGTGAATGAAGTAATAAAGTGACAATTACAAGTTTTAAAACGGTTAGTACCTTATGAATGAATTATGATTATGAATGAAAAACAACAAAAGGAATGAATATCCTTTTAACTGAGTAAGAATTAACTTACACAACACCGATGAAGAATGTCCGTCCACGAACAACGTCCTAAATGAAATGTCGGTCGCTCGAACAACCTTGAATAACAAAATTACCAATAAATCGATCAGTACACGCATCAAACACGATTATAACCAACTCAAACGTCGATACAACAATATCCAAACTCGTAGGTGCACTCTAACGAATACGTTGAAAATATCCTTCCCGTTGGTTACAACCAAAACCCAAATTATCAAAACCAACTTTCAAATGATTGATTCAAACTAGCAAAACCATATCAATGGCATCAATAATCCAATAGGAATCCACAATTCAAGATTACAACAACATCAATCGGAAATCCCCAAATTAACTGAAGTCAACCCCAAGGGTTCTTAAAATAAATTCCCAAAATAGCCATTAAATCCGTAGAAATATATTTATTCAAGGTAGATAATCCATATCTAACATATTCCAACAACAATCCAAGCTTACACGAAGAAATCGGAAGGAAAAACCCAAAAATCCGAAATTATAGATCCAAGAGATTAATACCTTTGATTTGATGTTTCGGAGATGATGAAGTGATGATTAATCCAACTTAAAGACTTGAAGATGATGATTGATGATTACACCTCGAATAATACTCTCCAAATCGCTCCAAATCGTCCGGAACCGATGAGAGAATGAGAAGAAATGACAAATGCCGAAATCCGGCTACACTGTCCAATTTATAGAGATTCCAGTTTAGCGCGCGCTAGCCCCAGTTCTTAGCGTGCGCTAACGGGTATTTTGGTAAGTCCAGTACTCACTGTCCGACAACGGTAGCGCGCGCTACGTACCTTCTTGTAGCATGCGCTACAACTGAACACTTAGCGTGCGCTAACCCCAAAATGTTAGCGTGCGCTAACGAATTATCTGATGCCCAGTACTGGAGTCCAGAACCTCCTGTCCTCTTATCTGATCGCGGTAGCGTGCGCTACAATCAATATTTAGCGTACGCTACAATATCGATTGCGTACGCTAAAAACCACTCATAACGTGCGCTATGAATTAATCCAATGTAGTCCAGTAGCCACTGGACTCAACCTGATCCGACCTTAGCGCGCGCTATACCGGCTGCATAGCGTGCGCTACTCCAGCCTACTGGCGCGCGCTACTTACCATTTGTAGCGTGCGCTACTTATAACCCAACTGCAATCCAGTGCCTTCTAGACTGCCTGCTTGAAACATACTAGCGTGTGCTAGTGTTGAGAGGTAGCGTGCACTACCCGTACTCAATTAGTGCACGCTAAAGAGAGTACGTAGCGTGTGCTACTCCTCACACACAGCACACTATGAAATGACAACGATGGTAAACACCGCACGTTTCTCCAACTAGATTGATGATGAATGACGATTGATACATGATGCAATTACTCTGAACGATGAATACAATGATTGAATATGAGTGACAAATGATCATTAATGAGTGAAAAATACTGAGTGACAATTTCTGAATGATAAATACTGAATGATAATGACTGAATTACAACCGGGTATTACATACACCCCCCCTTAAAAGAGTTTCGTCCCCGAAACTAAGGGTCAAACAACTCGGGATAACTCTCCCGCATACTATCCTCGGTTTCCCAAGTAGCCTCTTCGACTCCGTGTCTAGACCACTGAATTTTAACCAAAGGAATCGTCTTGTTCCTTAACTGTTTGATTCGCCGCTCTAAAACTCGTATAGGACGCTCCTCATATGAATGATCATCGGCGATCTCGATTTCGTCAAACTGAAGTATGTGACTCGGGTCGGCAACATACTTCCGTAACTGAGATACGTGAAACACATTATGAATTCGGCTCAATGCCGGAGGTAAGGCCAATCGATAAGCTAGCTCGCCTACTCGATCCAAAATCTCAAACGGTCCAATGAATCTCGGACTCAACTTTCCCCTCTTCCCAAAACGGAAGATACCACGACTTGGGGATACCTTGACCAAAACATGGTCACCCGTCTCGAACTCTAATGGTCGACGACGATTATCTGCATATGATTTCTGTCGACTCTGAGCGGTCAACAAACGACTCCTGATCAAAGCTACCTTCTCACGGGCGGCTATAAGCATATCGGGCTCGGTGCCGATTGATTCTGATAAGTTATCCCAACACAAAGGAGATCGATAACGATGACCGTACAAGGCCTCGTAAGGTGCCATCTTAATCGAAGAATGCCAACTATTATTGTACGTGAACTCGATCAACGGTAGTTGGGCTTCCCAATCATTTTTCCAATCGAGGATACATGCCCTCAACATGTCCTCCAAAGTCTGAATAGTCCTCTCTGATTGTCCGTCGGACTGAGGATGAAAAGCTGTACTGAGATTAAGCTGAGTTCCCATAGCACGATGAACTGATTTCCAAAAATGAGACACGAATCGTCCGTCACGATCGGAAACGATACTTTTAGGAGTACCGTGCAATCTCACTATCTCTTTGATAAATAACTGAGCGAGTCTCTCGGGACCCCACGTATCCTTAATCTCAAGGAAATGAGCTGATTTAGTTAAGCGATCTACAATTACCCAGATTGTGTTCATGCCACGACGACTCGTCGGCAAACTCGTGATGAAGTCCATAGAAATATCCTCCCACTTCCACTCTGGAATAGGGAGAGGTTTCAGCATACCCGCTGGTCACTGATGTTCTATCTTGACTTGCTGACAGGTTAAGCATCTCAAAACAAATTCCGCGACTTCTCACTTCATATTACTCCACCAGTAATTTTGTTTCAAGTCTTTATACATCTTGCTAGACCCCAGGTGAACGGAATAAGGGGTAGCATGAGCTTCTCTCAAAATTGAGTTTTTCAACTCGTCATTCGCCGGTACGCACAATCGATTCTTAAAACGCAAAATTCCATCCTCGTGGACCACAAATCCGGGGGCTTTCCCGTGAGTCACATCCTCTCGAATCCGTAACAAAAATGGGTCCGAACCCTGATTTTCCCTGATCGCCTCCTCAAGTGGCGATGAAATCTCCAACGTACAAAGTTGTCCTTGTACTCGCTATAACCAGACCTCGATCTCGGGTCTCAGAAATTCCTGCTGAAGTTCCTTCTGAACTGTTAATCGAGCAAGCATCTGCTCTTGAACGGACTTACGACTCAATGTGTCGGCGACAATGTTCGCCTTGCCCGGGTGGTAAAGGATCTCGATATCATAATCTTTGATTAGTTCTAACCACCGTCTTTGTCGCATATTTAACTCCTTCTGAGTAAATATATACTTTAAACTCTTATTATCGGTGAATATCTGACAGGTAACGCCATAAAGATAATGACGCCAAATCTTCAATGCAAATACCACGGCTGCTAACTCCAGGTCGTGGGTCGGATAAGGTCTCAATTGCCGTTAAATATTAGTACACATCCGAGACCTTCCCGTGAAGCATAAGCAATGACCTTCCCGTTCTGCATTAGTACACATCCGAGACCCTGTCCGGACGCATCACTATAGACCACAAATCCTTCCGTCCCTTGCGGTAAAGAAAGGACAGGTGCTGAAATTAACCGGCTCTTGAGTTCCTCAAAACTCTGTTGACATGCGTCGGACCACGTGTATTTCTTATCCTTCCGTAAAAGGTTCGTCATGGGTTGGGCGATTTTAGAAAATCCCTCCACAAATCTCCGATAATAACCGGCTAATCCGAGAAAGCTTCGGATCTCCTTAACATTCTTCGGAGGTAGCCAATCTCGAATAGCCTCCGTCTTTTGAGGGTCGACACGAACTCCGTCTGATGAAATTACATGTCCGAGAAACGTCACTTCGGACATCCAGAACTCACATTTGGAAAACTTTCCAAAAAGTTGCTCTCGTCTCAACACGTCGAGCACTTGATGAAGGTGAAACTCGTGTTCCTCCCGGTTACGAGAATAAATCAAAATGTCATCAATGAAGACAACCACGAACTGATCCAAATAGTCGATGAAAACCCGATTCATTAACTCCATGAATACTGCAGGTGCATTAGTCAATCCAAACGGCATAACCACAAACTCATAATGACCATAGCGTGTTCGAAACGCCGTCCTCGCGATATCCGACTCTCGAATCCGCAACTGATGATATCTAGATCTTAAGTCGATCTTGAAAAATACTGAAGCTCCCTGAAGTTGATCCAAAAGATCATCGATACGGGGTAAAGGATACTTATTCTTGATCGTCACCCGGTTCAATTCCCGGTAATCAATACACAAGTGGAATGAACCAACCTTCTTCTTGACAAACAACACTGGTGCTCCCCACGGGGACGCACTTGGATGGATATAACCTTTCTCGAACAACTCCTCAAGTTGGTTCTTTAATTCCTGCATTTCGGTCGGGGCCATCCGGTACGGTACCTTCGATATCGGGGACGTACCGGGCTCCAACTCAATCGTGAATTCCACATCTCTCTGTGGAGGCAAACCAGGTAACTCATCTGGAAAAACATCGGCATATTCCCTCACTATCGGAATATCCGTCAACATTACTGGTGATTTCTCGATTTTGGTCATATAGCACCAATAACCAACACACCCCTGACTGAGAAATTTCACTGCTTTCATCAAGTTAATGACCTTACCCGAACAGTCGGGATTAGCTCCCTGAAAAACACATTCAACCCCATCGTCTGAAATAATAGTGACCATACACTTACGGACGCTAATGATGGCATCGTGACGATCCATCCAATCTATACCCAAGATGACGTCGTCTCTCGGTAGATCCACAACAATTAGGTCTGCTAACCAAACACGGCCATGAAGCTGAATCGGACAATCCTTAATCTCATGATTACCGATAATTCTTCTACCATCAGGTAGGCCAATGACATAAGGCTCACAACTAGTAGCACTACCCAGACGTAGTCTACTCAAGCATGACTCGAAAATGAATGAATGCGATGCACCCGTATCAAAAAGGGCACACACAGGTTGAGATAAAATATCGAGTGTACTTGAGATCATCCGGGCCTCTGGATCGTCGGTCTTCTTCATCTCATAAATTCGGGGCTTGCTGGCCCCCGAACCGGACGCTCCTGTCTGATAGCTCTTTGTAATACCCAGTTGTAATTCAATAATTATCATTCAGTATTTATCATTCAGTAATTTTCACTCGTTAATGATCGTTTGTCACTCTTATTCAATCATGGTATTCATCGTTCAGAGTAATTGTATCGTGTATCAATCGTCGTTCATCACTAATCTAATTGGAGTTTCGTGCCGTGTTTATCATCATTGTCATTTTTATTGTGGACTGTGCGTGAGGAGTAGCGCACGCTACGTACTCTTTCTAGCGCACGCTAATTGAGTACAGGTAGCGCACGCTACCACTCAGCATTAGCGCACGCTAATATAATCCTGGCTGCAGTCCAAAAGGTACTGGACTGCAGGTGAGTTATTAGTAGCGCACGCTACGAGTGGTAAGTAGCGCGCGCTAGTGGGTTGTAGTAGCGCACGCTAATATCTGGTGTAGCGCGCGCTAATGACGAATCAGGTTGAGTCCAGTGGCTACTGGAATGCATTGGATTAATTCATAGCGCACGCTATGAGTTGTTTTTAGCGTACCCAATCGATATTGTAGCGCACGCTAAATATTGGTTGTAGCTCACGCTACCGAGATCAGATCAGAGGACAGACGGTTTCTGGACTTCAGTACTGGACAGCAGATTTTTAGCTAGTGCACGCCACCAGGTTGTAGCGTACGCTAACGGGTCAGCCAGAGTTCACTGGAATGTTCATACAACTCGTTAGCACACGCTAAATAGCAGGCCATAGCGTGCGCTAATCTGGAGCAGTATATATTGGACAGTTAGCCTGAGTTTCGTCATTTCCTCACTTCTCTTTGTTTTTGAGCGACGTCGGGCGATTTCGGGCGACTTGGAGTGTTCTCTTCGATCTGCTATCACCTATCATCATATTCAAGTCTTTCAGTTGGATTATCATCACTTCATCATCTCCTTAACATCAAATCAAAGGTATTAATCTCTTGGATCTAGAATTTCGGATTTTTGGGTTTTTCCTTCCGATTTCTTCGTGTAAGCTTGGATTGTTGTTGGAATATATTAGATATGGATTATCTACCTTGGATAAATGTATTCCTACGGATTTAATGGCTATTTTGGGGATTTATATCAAGAACCCTTGGGGTTGACTTTGGATTAATTGGGGATTTTCTGATTGATGTTGTTGTAATCTTGAATTGTGGATTCCTATTGGATTATTGATATCCTTGAAGTGTTTTTGATGGTTCGAAATACTCATTTTGGTGTTGGTTTCGATATATTCGGGATTGGATATTTTCGAAGTTGTGTGGTTTGTTTCGTATTCGTTAGAATGCCCCAATGAGTTTGATTATCGTTGTATCGACTTTTGGGTTAGTCGTGTTTCGTTGCTTGATACGTGTATTGAACGGTTGTTGGTAATTATTGTTATTCAAGGTTGTTCGAGCGACCGGCATTTCATTTAGGACGTTGTTCGTGGACGGACATTCTTCTTCGGTGTTGTGTAAGTTGATTCTTACTCGGTTAAAAAGGATACTCATTCCTTTTGTTGTTGATTATTCATAATCATAACTCATTCATCATGGTATTAATCATATTGAGACTTGTAATTGTCGAATAATCATTTTATTCACGAGGAACGATGGTTCCAAATCATTTCATTGGGTTATCAATCACGTCACTATTATTTTCATCTCGGTGAGTCATCTTGGCATTGGCGAATTATTATTCATTGATATTCATTATGGTCATTCTCGTTCATATGACCTTCTGGGTTCATATTGCGTGGCCGGGTGTGGCTGTGTGGAATTTTTAGTCGGGCACACGATGGTCATGTATTGGGTTCACCGATACATTAGACCGTGCACACGGTAAAGCTTAACTCCGTGAGACTAATTAGGTACAAGGACGGGTGTGTCCGGTCATTCGTCTTGTACACTTACACAGGACATTACGGGCGTTCTATGATACTCCTCTTCAGCGTAATTCATAACTAAGGATATTTCATAACTTCAGTTATATCATGATTGTGTATTTTCAACTCTTGAGGATTGTTGTTCTGTATAAGCGGCCGTTGGGGGATTTTGTTTTCAGGTCACGGCAAGGCAAAGGCACGGGAAGAGCATGCTGACGGCGAGGAGTCCCAGTGATACTAGTAGGGGGCCCCAGTCATTCCGTTTGTTTCAGTCATTTCAGTCATTTCCGTCATTTGTATTTTCCGATGCAAATTCCGTTTGAGATGTTTATTTATTCAGGGTGGTGTATTTTATCTTCATATAAAATATACTAGTATTCGATATTATCCTGGTGTGCTGTACTTAAACTCCTCATCGGAGTACTTGGTAATATAATGTAGTTCGGTACTACAATTATATTATTTAATTCATCATTTTCATTTGCCTGGTGGGTCCCAGTCGGGGATTCACGGCACTGTAATATCCGCCTAGTTTGGGGTGTTACAGAGTTGGTATCGGAGCGTGGTTTGAATACTACCTTCCGAGTCATGTCTCATTTGAAATCATCGTCATCGGACTAGTATCATTGGACTTTCGCGTCACGTGTGACCTGTGCAAATGCCGAGCCTTTCAGACCAAGAACTGTAAGATTTCTAATGCCATGGTATAATTTCTGGCAATAATCATTCATTCATGATTCATCAGTTAACAATCCTCAATCATCATTTTCAGTTTGACCAGGACGGTGATGTTAACTAATTAATCACTCAAGTCATTTCATTACTCGGTTGTTGATCTGGAAGATCACATCATTAACCTTGTTAACTTGTTGAAAATAATCATTTCAATAATTTCATCAGATAATCATGTCACCTCAGTTAGTCATGCATGTAATCACTGTGTTAGAGCGTATGCTCATTTTCATCATCTCATGTCATAATCATAATGCGATATTCATGCGGGGAATATAATCATCATGTGACTTTTCTACTTCAGTATGGAGGGGGCAAGAAGAGGACGTGGAGGACGAGGCCGTGGAGCGAGCTGAATCCCCATAACTCGTGTGAACACACGTGCGAATGTCAGGAATAATGCTAATTCATCGAGCAGCGACGCTGCCACTCATTCACCTGGACGCGATCATTCACTATCAGGGAGTCGTACCCGGGACACAGCTCAGTCAGAGGGTGTTCGGGTTGACCCGCTCGCTTTTATGTATGGCATGATGGCCCAAATGACACAGATGGCACAACTTATGGAGACGATGCACAACTCAGTCAATCAAAATCAACAGGCTCCTCCGCCGCCACCTCAGAGACAAGAGAGGGGTGTAAGTAGTATCATTGGCGATATCTCTCGCCAGCGACCACCCACCTTCGAGGGCTCATCTGAGCCAGCGTTCATTGGCTCGAACACTTCGAGAAGCTATTTGCGATGGTAGAGTGTCCCGAAGGACACAAAGTTTCAGTTGCGGCTTACTATCTGGGTAAGAGCGCTCATTCTTGGTGGTTGTCGTTGAAGCCCACCGAAGGATCATGTACTTGGGATCAGTTCAAGACTCTCATGATGGAGAGGTATTATCCGGACCCACTCAGAGAGGCCAAGCTGTCAGAATTACTCACACCCGACCCCTCAGCAGACGAGGATGTTCTCGCCATTGCCGAGAAATTTCAGGAACTTCTCCCTTTCGCCTCATCCATTATTCATTCAGAGGCGGATAAAATCAAGTATTTCAGCAAGAGGCTGAAACCCCGTATGAGACTTCAGTTGCTTAATCATAATTGCACCAAGTTGGACGAATTCATTGAGAAAGCTCTCACTTATGAGCTTACTGCTAAGGAAATTGCTAAGCAGCAACCTTCGTCCGCTAGCAAGAAATCGAAGAATAGTAATCAGTCTGAAGGCGGACAGACAACCTTCAAGAAACCCCGTGCGGGCTCTGCTTTTTTTGAGAGACCTCCTGTAACGTCTAAACCCGCGGAATCTCAGTCTCGAGCGGCCAGTTCGGCCATCACCTGTTTTAACTGTGGGGATCTTGGTCATCTCAGTACCAAGTGTCCGAGACAGACTATCACGTGTCATAATTGTGGGATTGCTGGGCATAAGGCCCGTTTTTGCCGTAGGGACTCCAAACCTACTCAGACGTCATCTCAGGCCCCTAAGCAGTCAGCCGTTCAGAATCAGGCCACTCAATCAGCGTCGTTTAAAATGACAGGAGCGACAAAATGTGGAGCCGATAGCCAGCAGACGGGAGCGTCCGGTGCCGGGACTAGCAAGCCCTGGATTTATGAGATGAAGAAGACCAATGATCCAGAGGCCCGAATGATTTCAGGTACACTCGATATTCTATCTCAACCTGTGTGTACCCTTTTTGATACTGGTGCATCGCATTCATTCATTTCCGAGTCATGTTTGAGTAGACTACGTCTGGGTAATGCCACTAGTTGTGAGCCTTATGTCATTGGCCTACCTGATGGTAGACGAATTATCGATAATCGTGAGATTCAAAATTGTCCGATTCAGCTTCATGGTCGTGCATGGCCAGCGGACTTGATCGTAGTAGATTTGCCGAGAGACGACGTCATCTTGGGTATTGATTGGATGGATCGTCATGATGCCATCATTAGTGTCCGTAAGCGTATGGTCACTATCATTTCAGACGATGGGGTTGAATGTGTGTTTCAGGGAGGTAATCCCGGCTGTTCTGGTAAGGTCATTAATTTGATGAAAGCAGTAAGATTACTCAATCAGGGATGTGTCGGTTATTGGTGCTATATGACCAAAATCGAGAAGTCATCAGTAATGTTGACGGATATTCCGGTAGTGAGGGAATATGCCGATGTTTTTCCAGACGAGTTACCTGGTTTGCCTCCACAGAGAGATGTGGAATTCACGATTGAGTTGGAGACTGGTACGTCCCCGATATCGAAGGCACCGTACCGGATGGCCCTGACCGAAATGCAGGAATTAAAGAACCAACTTGAGGAGTTGTTCGAGAAGGGTTATATTCGACCGAGTGCGTCCCCGTAGGGAGCACCAGTGTTATTTGTCAAGAAGAAGGATGGTTCTTTTCGTTTGTGTATCGATTATCGGGAGTTGAACAGGGTGACAATCAAGAATAAGTATCCCTTACCTGTAATACCCGTAATTTTGTTCCCTGGAAATTTTCTATTTTTTGGCGGAAGTCTATTTTGGAGACTTGCTTGGGACTGTTTCGTCATCCTGAGAATGATTAATTCTACACTTTTTGTCATCCGAGTTCGTCTCGGTATCGTTCTGTTGAATTCCGTGCTCTTTAGCGACTTTTCCACGTAAGAGTTCGACTTTGTTAAATCACCATAAATTCTTGGAAACTCCAAAAATTCTGAATCTTGGCAATATTATAAAGCATCGAGTTAGCTTTCCATTGGTTCAAACGGTGAGTCAATCGGAGTCCGGACGAGGGAGTTATGGTCGAAATAGCTAAGTCACTCTCATTTTCCATTCGTCCAAAATCGCTGTACCGGTGCCGCGGCACACACAGGCTGAGCCGCGGCACACCGCCGAGCCACAGGGAGCGAATTTTGGGTGCGTGCGCGGCACACCTATCTTGAGCCGCGGCACACGTCGATCGACCCTATATCTGCGTTTTTCTGCGCGTTTCACCGATATTTCTCATTTCTTCACCATCACACGAGAGGAAAGGCTTGAGAGAGGAAGGTTTCTCCATCTATCACTTGAGTGTGTGACTTCCTTCATCTATTTTCGATTTTTAAGCTCGGATCATCGATCTATCGAGTATTCTTCGAATCATAGTGCTTGGATCTTCAAGAGGTAATTTCTTCAACATCTTGGATTTCGATTTTGTATTGGGTAATGATGTTTTGGATGTTAAAATCATGGGGTATGAAGTGATATACGCATGATTATGGACTTGTTGGAGTATTCATCGGATTATTGAAAGATTTTTCAAGAACACTTCAATTTTGTGTGGGAAATTGGGGATTTTGTTTGACTTCATCCTTTTAATCCGTAGTAATTTAGATTAGTGATGGATTGATGATGATTTAGGTGCATTCTATCATTTCCATCGTTATTCCACGGTTGGAGTGTATTGATTAAATCGTTTCGGTTGAGTTATTAGTCGACGCCTTGAAGGTGTCCGACAAAATGTCTAAGAGGGGGTTTTGTGCGTTGTACGATTATTATTCATCGTCGATTGTTGATTTATCATTGATATGACTTAGGGGACGAAATCCTTGTGAAGAACTCAAGTCGGAACCCTTCCATTCGTTGTCTTCTTCGTGGTTCAAGCTTCCTGGTCGAACCGTGTTCTTAGGGATCTTGATGCGTTTATTAAGGCAAGTATACCTTTATGATTATACGTTCTCGACTTTGAAAGTATGAAATATTGATGGTATGATTATTTCTAGCCACTCCGGGACGGGCCTATGGTCTCTCGAGGGTTTCGTAGCCTCGTGCGATTCCATGGTTGATATGAACGAACCGTTTCTACGGCATTCATATGAAATAATGTTGGCATGCAATGAACGAACCGTTTGACGGCATTCCTACATGTAACGGCGTATGATATGAACGAACCGTTTTTACGGCATTCACATACGTCTTGAGATTTTAGTCATTCCTAATACTAGTCTTATATTGATGAATTGACGGATATTGATGAATTGACGGATATTGATGAATTGACGGATTACATTTACTTTATAGTCTAGGAGTATCATTTTTCATATAGTTATACTTGCACTAGCTATTCGACGGCTAACCCCTTTATGGGGAAATACGTTTCATGTATTTCGTGTTCCAGAGAGCGGACGAGGGTATCGGGTCGGCATGAAGGTGATGGGCAAGTGTGATACTGTGTCTTGTCTCCGGTTATTTTCTTGGATTCCTCCATTCAGTGTTGTTGTACTGGAATGGATTTTTAATACTCGAGTATTGTATTTCAGTTCCCTTGATGTTCCGGCCTGTGTTGCCGAGGTATTGATTTGTGCAGTGATGTATATAGTTTCATTGGTTATGGTTTTGAATACCATTTGTATCGTCTTTCATTCTATTGTATGTAGACCTTATCGGTCAAGTTTATAGTTCCGTGTATGTTTAGCCTTGTGGGTCCCACGGCGGGGCTCACGCTGTATGTAATATACTGAATAACTTGGGGTGTTACGAATATGGTATCGAGCTTAGGTTTATGGATACCTAGGTCATCGGTCTTTTGGGTCGATTGAGTCGGCATTTGCCACGATATCACTACTCTGCCATCATCACAGTGCGACCGGTACTTGTAAGTCCTCTCACTCTTCTTGTATTCTTCGTAATCGTTTCGTTTATAGCTTGGTATTCTTGGAAATTGGTCACTTCGAGAATGTGCGATTCGGATTATACTTACGCATGTATGGGCCCTTCAGAATGTTGGCTGAAAGTAGGAAGAATCGTGGCCGTGGTCACGGACGTGAACTCTTCCTTGAGATTTTGTTAAGTTGCTAATTTCGATAATGGTGTGTATCGGTATTATGTTGAGACTTTGTTTAGGAGTCGCATGCTAGTATCACGGGAGATCTTCGACTTCGCGGACTTGTAAGTATGTTGTTCGAATTATTCGATAATTTTTGGTGAAATTGAATTCCCGTTGAAATGTTGTTTGTACGAGTGATTGTAAGTTTCGAGGACGTTGTGAACGTTTGAAAATGTTATTGAATTGAGTATATGTATTGATTTTGCCGTATGCTCGTATTTGGTATGTCATGACTTTGGACAGGAATTGTTGAAATTGGCTAAGAATGGAATTATTACGTACGTTAATAAGGTGAGATTACGTACGTAAGATTGGCATGGTTACGTACGTTAAGGCTAAGGTATTACGTACGTAACGAAGGCATCGGACAGAACCGAGTCCTGGTCGGCAGGTGGGACCCTGTTTCGGCACTTTCGGCGGAGGATGTTGACAGGTGAGTCAACGTACGTTTTACGTACGTTATACAGGACGTGTTACGTACGTTATACAGGATGTGTTACGTACGTAACACAACCATTGTACCGTAGCAAGTCAACTGGTATATTACGTACGTTTTATGGTATGGGTTACGTACGTAATGGACGCGGAATGAGACAGTGAGTTGGTTACGTACGTTATGGATATTGGATTACGTACGTTAAAGTTGTTACGTACGTTAAGAAAGGACACTTACGTACGTAATGAGAGTGCAATTTATATATTGAAGTGTTGCCTTTCATTTCTCTCACGATCCTTTGAGATATTTCTCTCCAAAACTCGTCCATCTTTACTTTTAAGAGTGTTCTAAACGCTTTTAACATGATTGTGAGCTTGGAATTATGGAATTAGAGCTTGGTTATGGAACTATTGTTGATTCTTGAAGTGATTTCTTGTGTTATCCATATTCTATGAGGTTTATGTTGAAGGAAGATAATGATATGCTTTGAATATGTTGATTATGATTATGGAATCATAGAGATCTTGATGTTCTTGAGGCCATATGATGACTATGATGATTTAATGATTCTTGGAATGGAGTTCAATTATTCTTTCTTCGTGGTTCGTCCATACAAGGTAATCCTCGTATCCCTTTGATAGTGGCTCATTTTTTTCTTTTGGATTACTACTTGGGAGGGAGTATGTTGGGAATCGTGTATTTTGATGTTCGTCTTATTTCAATGAAAATGCATAAATTGGGTGTACTTTTATCCGGCGTGAGTATTTTTGAAATGGATTTTGGTATTTTGCCAATCAAATTTTATTTTGTAAAACCGATTCCCTAAACCGAGTTTTGGCATTTTAACCTTGATCGCTTTGACGGTATTTGGAAAATGATTTTTTTTAGTATTTGAAAAATATTACCGTCATCAGTCTTTTTGACATTTTTGAAATGACGTGGAAAATTGTGCTTAGCCTGGTAAATCCTTGTGAGAAGGGTTTACGGCGTGTAATACTCCCGTAAGGTTTGGGGTGAAGATTGTAGTATTCGGATATTGTTGATGTCATTTTGGATATTCTTGGTCTATGGTATACATTTCGGAAGGAAGTCCGGATAGAGGGATGTTTTGTGGTAATCGTACATAGAAGATTGTGTACGGGAAGGTATTCGGTATTGAGGTATTATATGGTATCGTGTGATAATGCTATACGAGATTTATTGGAATCGTAATAAGAGATTTCGGATGTTGATATGATTACTGAGATCTTCTTCATATGGTGATAAGGGTTTTGTTGCGATTCTGGAGATTGTATGAATGACATGATGAAGAAAATGGTAACATGGATATATATACCTCGGATATGTTGTTCTGAACGTGATTTCGGATATTTCATGTTCTTGAAGAACTCTTGAATTATACGAGGTGATGAAAATTTTTAAGAAGTGTTGATGTTTTGAATATGAATATGGAATATTCATATCTAGAGCTAAACTATGTGTTGGAAATAATATTCGTATAGGAAATACGAATGTGATTATGAGCTTGATGAGACTATTATTCATCTCTGAATTTGGAAGCACATACGTACGGAGCAAATATTCAAATCGAATGATTGGAGTGTTTGATAACCTTAAAATATGATTATCTATAATGCTGAACTAATTGGATGGTTAGAATTAACGATGATCATCGGAAAATTTTAACTACAGATTTACGAGAAGGGAACCTTGTCAATTCGTGTTTAAGAATTGAGTTTGGAACCGATAATATTTAGACCCTTATTATTGGTCCGAATTGATTGCTGATATGATCATCGGATTTCGGCTCGTATTGTGGACATGGATTCGTGAGGGTCTGAGTTGGGCCGATTCGGACTATGATTGGTCGAGATATGGTGAAACGATTGAGTTCGTGGTTTGGTGGTATTGATATTGGTCGTCATCGAACCGGTTGATTATCAATCCTTCGTTTTACAGTAAGATATGATGTTTGATCATAGATTATGACTTTTGTGTTGCGGTTAAGGTTGAAGGGTTCGTAGATTAACTTGGTCGAAATAGCTAAGTCACTCTCATTTTCCAGATTCGTCCAAAATCGCTGTACCGGTGCGCGGCACACTGGCTGAGCCGCGGCACCGCCGAGCCACGGGAGCGAATTTTGGAGTGCGTGCCGCGGCACACCTATCTTGAGCCGCGGCACACCGTCGATCGGCCCTATATCTGTGTTTTTCTGCGCGTTTCAACCGATATTTCTCATTTCTTCACCATCACACGAGAGGAAAGGCTTGAGAGAGGAAGGTTTCTCCATCTATCACTTGAGTGTGTGACTTCCTTCATCTATTTTCGATTTTTAAGCTCGGATCATCGATCTATCGAGTATTCTTCGAATCATAGTGCTTGGATCTTCAAGAGGTAATTTCTTCAACATCTTGGATTTCGATTTTGTATTGGGTAATGATGTTTTGGATGTTAAAATCATGGGGTATGAAGTGATATACGCATAATTATGGACTTTTTGGAGTATTCATCGGATTATTGAAAGATTTTTCAAGAACACTTCGAATTTTGTGTGGGAAATTGGGGATTTTGTTTGACTTCATCCTTTTAATCCGTAGTAATTTAGATTAGTGATGGATTGATGATGATTTAGGTGCATTCTATCATTTCCATCGTTATTCCACGGTTGGAGTGTATTGATTCGTCGTTTCGGTTGAGTTATTAGTCGACGCCTTGAAGGTGTCCGACAAAATGTCTAAGAGGGGGGTTTTGTGCGTTGTACGATTATTATTCATCGTACGATTGTTGATTTATCATTGATATGACTTAGGGACGAAATCCTTGTGAAGAACTCAAGTCGGAACCCTTCCATTCGTTGTCTTCTTCGTGGTTCAAGCTTCCCGGTCGAACCGTGTTCTTCGGGATCTTCGGTAACGTTTATTAAGGCAAGTATACCTTTATGATTGTACGTTCTCGACTTTGAAAGTATGAAATATTGATGGTATGATTATTTCTAGCCACTCCGGGACGGGCCTATGGTCCTCTAAGGGTTTCGTAGCCTCTGGTGCGATTCCATGGTTGATATGAACGAACCGTTTCTACGGCATTCATATGAAATAATGTTGGCATGTAATGAACGAACCGTTTTGACGGCATTCCTACATGTAACGGCGTATGATATGAACGAACCGTTTTTACGGCATTCACATACGTCTTGAGATTTTAGTCATTCCGGAATACTAGTCTTATATTGATGAATTGACGGATATTGATGAATTGACGGATATTGATGAATTGACGGATTACATTTACTTTATTGTCGAGGAGTATCATGTTTCATATTGTTATACTTGCACTAGCTATTCGACGGCTAACCCCTTTATGGGGGAAATACGTTTCATGTATTTCAGGTTCCAGGAGAGCGGACAGACGGGTATCGGGTCGACATGAAGGTGATGGGCAAGTGTGATACTGTGTCTTGTCTCCGGTTATTTTCTTGGATTCCTCCATTCAGTGTTGTTGTACTGGAATGGATTTTTAATACTCGAGTATTGTATTTCAGTTCCCTTGATGTTCCGGCCTGTGTTGCCGAGGTATTGATTTGTGCAGTGATGTATATGGTTTCATTGGTTATGGTTTTGAATACCATTTGTATCGTCTTTCATTCTATTGTATGTAGACCTTATCGGTCAAGTTTATAGTTCCGCGTATGTTTAGCCTTGTGGGTCCCACGGCGGGGCTCACGGCGCTGTAATATACCCTGAATAACTTGGGGGTGTTACATTACGCCGTATTGATGATCTCTTAGATCAACTTCAAGGAGCTTCAGTATTTTCCAAGATCGACTTAAGATCTGGATATCATCAGTTACGGGTTCGAGAGTCGGATATCGCGAGGACGGCGTTTCGAACACGCTATGGTCATTATGAGTTTGTGGTTATGCCGTTCGGATTGACTAATGCACCTGCGGTATTCATGGAGTTAATGAATCGGGTTTTCATCGACTTTTGGATCGGTTGTTGTTGTCTTCATCGATGACATTTTGATTTATTCTCGTGACCGGGAGGAACACGAGTTTCACCTTCATCAAGTGCTCGACGTGTTGAGACGAGAACAACTTTATGGGAAGTTTTCCAAATGTGAGTTCTGGATGTCCGAAGTGACATTTCTCGGACACGTAATTTCATCCGACGGAGTTCGTGTCGATCCTCAGAAGACGGAGGCTATTCGAGATTGGCTACCTCCGAAGAATGTTAAGGAAATTCGAAGTTTCCTCGGATTAGCGGGTTATTATAGGCGATTTGTGGAGGGATTCTCTAGAATCGCTCAACCCTTGACGAACCTTTTACATAAGGATAAGAAATACACGTGGTCAGACGCGTGTCAACGGAGTTTTGAGAAACTCAAGAGCCGGTTAATGTCAGCACCTGTACTTTCCTTGCCGCAGGGGACGGAAGGATTTGTGGTTTATAGTGATGCGTCCGGACAGGGTCTCGGATGTGTACTCATGCAGAATGGAAAGGTTATTGCCTATGCTTCCCGGCAATTGAGACCTTACGAGGTTAATTATCCGACACACGACCTGGAGCTAGCAGCCGTGGTGTTCGCTTTGAAGATTTGGCGTCATTATCTTTATGGTGTTACCTGTCAGATATTCACCGATCATAAGAGTTTAAAGTATATATTTACTCAGAAGGAGTTAAATATGCGACAGAGACGGTGGTTGGAATTAATCAAAGATTATGATATCGAGATTCTTTACCACCCGGGCAAGGCGAACGTTGTCGCCGACGCCTTGAGTCGTAAGTCCGTTCAGAGCAGATGCTTGCCGTTTAATGATTCGTAAGGAGCTTGACAAGAATTCCTTAGACCCGAGATCGAGGTCCGGCTTCACGAGTTCGAGACGACTTTGTATGTTGGAGATCTCATCGTCACTTGAGGAGGCAATCAGAGAGAATCAGGGTTCGGACCCATCATTGTTGCGCATCCGTGAGGATGTGGCTCAGGGGAAAGCCCCTGGATTCGTGGTCTACGAGGATGGACTTTTGAGATTCAAGAATCGGTTGTGCGTACCGGCGAATGACGAGTTGAAAAACTCGATTTTGAAAGAAGCTCATGCTACCCCTTATTCTATTCATCCGGGGTTTAGAAAGATGTACAAGGACTTGAAACAAAATTACTGGTGGAGTAATATGAAGCGAGAAGTCGTAGAATTTGTTTTGAGATGCTTAACCTGTCAACAAGTTAAGATTGAACATCAGCGACCGGCGGGTATGCTGAAACCTCTTCCTATTCCCGAATGGAAGTGGGAAGACATTTCTATGGATTTCATCACGAGTTTGCCGACGAGTCGTCGTGGCATGAATACGATCTAGGTGATCGTGGACCGCTTAACTAAATCAGCTCATTTCCTTGAGATCAAGGATACTTGGGGTCCCGAAAGACTTGCCCAGTTATTCATCAAAGAGATAGTGAGACTGCACGGTACTCCTAAAAGTATCGTTTCCGATCGTGACGGACGGTTTGTGTCGCATTTTTGGAAATCAGTTCATCGTGCTATGGGAACCCAGCTTAATCTCAGTACCGCTTTTCATCCTCAGTTCGACGGGCAATCTGAGAGGACTCTTCATACATTAGAGGACATGTTGAGGGCATGCGTCCTCGATTGGAAAGACGATTGGGAAGCCCAACTACCATTGATCGAGTTCACGTATAATAATAGTTGGCATGCTTCGATTAAGATGGCACCTTACGAGGCCTTGTATGGTCGTCGTTGTCTATCTCCGTTGTGTTGGGACGACCTATCAGAATCAATCGGCATCGAGCCCGATATGCTTATAGCCGCCCGTGAGAAGGTAGCTTTGATCAGGAGTCGTTTGTTGACCGCTCAGAGTCGACAGAAATCATATGCAGATAACCGTCGTCGACCATTAGAGTTTGAGTCAGGTGACCACGTGTTGGTCAAGGTATCCCAGAGTCGTGGTATCTTCCGTTTTGGGAAGAGGGGTAAGTTGAGTCCGAGATTCATTGGACCATTTGAGATTTTGGATCGAGTAGGCGAGTTAGCTTATCGTTTGGCTTTACCTCCGGCGTTGAGCCGAATTCATAATGTGTTTCACGTCTCTCAGTTGCGGAAGTATGTTGCCGACCCGAGTTACATACTTCAATTTGACGAAATCGAGATCGTCGATGATTATTCATATGAGGAGCGTCCTATACGAGTTTTAGAGCGGCGGATCAAACAGTTGAGGAATAAGACGATTCCGTTAGTTAAAATTCAGTGGTCTAGACACGGAGTCGAAGAGGCTACTTGGGAAACCGAGGATAGTATGCGAGAGAGTTATCCCGAGTTGTTTGACCCTTAGTTTCGGGGACGAAACTCTTTTAAGGGGGGTGTATGTAATACCCGGTTGTAATTCAGTAATTATCATTCAGTATTTATCATTCAGTAATTTTCACTCGTTAATGATCGTTTGTCACTCTTATTCAATCATGGTATTCATCGTTCAGAGTAATTGTATCGTGTATCAATCGACGTTCATCACTAATCTAATTGGAGTTTCGTGCCGTGTTTATCATCATTGTCATTTTCATTGTGGACTGTGCGTGAGGAGTAGCGCACGCTACGTACTCTTTCTAGCGCGCGCTAATTGAGTACAGGTAGCGCATGCTACCACTCAGCATTAGCGCACGCTAATGTAATCCTGGCTGTAGTCCAGAAGGTACTGGACTGCAGGTGAGTTATTAGTAGCGCACGCTACGAGTGGTAAGTAGCGCACGCTAATATCTGGTGTAGCGCGCGATAAGGACGAATCAGGTTGAGTCCAGTGGCTACTGGACTGCATTGGATTAATTCATAGCGCTCGCTATGAGTTGTTTTTAGCGTACGCAATCGATATTGTAGCGCACGCTAAATATTGGTTGTAGCGCACGCTACCGAGATCAGATCAGAGGACAGACGGTTTCTGGAATTCAGTACTGGACAACAGATTTTTAGCTAGCGCACGCTAACAATTGGAGTTAACGCACGCTATTGGGATAGAGTTAGCGCATGCCACCAGGTTGTAGCGTACGCTAACGGGTCAGCCAGAGTTCATTGGAATGTTCATACAACTCGTTAGCGCACGCTAAATAGCAGGCCATATCCTGCGCTAATCTGGAGCAGTATATATTGGACAGTTAGCCTGAGTTTCATCATTTCCTCACTTCTCTTCGTTTTTGAGCGATGTCCGGCGATTTCGGGCGACTTGGAGTGTTCTCTTCGAGCTGCTATCACCTATCATCATATTCAAGTCTTCGAGTTGGATTATCATCACTTCATCATCTCCTTAACATCAAATCAAAGGTATTAATCTCTTGGATCTAGAATTTCGGATTTTTGGGTTTTTCCTTCCGATTTCTTCGTGTAAGCTTGGATTGTGGTTGGAATATATTAGATATGGATTATCTACCTTGGATAAATGTATTCCTACGGATTTAATGGCTATTTTGGGGATTTATATCAAGAACCCTTGGGGTTGACTTAGGATTAATTGGGGATTTTCCGATTGATGTTGTTGTAATCTTGAATTGTGGATTCCTATTGGATTATTGATATCCTTGAAGTGTTTTTGATGGTTCGAAATACTCATTTTGGTGTTGGTTTCGATATATTCGGGATTGGATATTTTCGAAGTTGTGTGGTTTGTTTCGTATTCATTAGAATGCCCCAATGAGTTTGATTATCGTTGTATCGACTTTTGGGTTAGTCGTGTTTTGTTGCTTGATACGTGTATTGAACGGTTGTTGGTAATTATTGTTATTCAAGGTTGTTCGAGCGACCGGCATTTCGTTTAGGACGTTGTTCGTGGACGGACATTCTTCTTCGGTGTTGTGTAAGTTGATTCTTACTTGGTTAAAAAGGATACTCATTCCTTTTGTTGTTGATTATTCATAATCATAACTCATTCATCATGGTATTAATCATATTGAGACTTGTAATTGTCGAATAATCATTTTATTCACGAGGAACGATGGTTCCAAATCATTTCATTGGGTTATCAATCACGTCACTATTATTTTCATCTCGGTGAGTCATCTTGGCCTTGGCGAATTATTATTCATTGATATTCATTATGGTCATTCTCATTCATATGACCTTATGGGTTCATATTGCGTGGCCGGGTGTGGCTGTGTGGAATTTTTAGTCGGGCACACGATGGTCATGTATTGGGTTCACCGATACATTGGACCGTGCACACGGTAAAGCTTAACTCCGTGAGACTAATTAGGTACAAGTACGGGTGTGTCCGGTCATTCGTCTTGTACACTTACACAGGACATTACGGGCGTTCTATGATACTCCTCTTCAGCGTAATTCATAACTAAGGATATTTCATAACTTCAGTTATATCATGATTGTGTATTTTCAACTCTTGAGGATTGTTGTTCTGTATAACTGACCCCGTTGGGGGATTTTGTTTTCAGGTCACGGCAAGGCAAAGGCACGGGAAGAGCATCTTGTGGCGAGAGTCAGTGATACTAGTAGGGGCCCTACCATTCCGTTTGTTTCAGTCATTTCAGTCATTTCCGTCATTTGTATTTTCCACTGCAAATTCCGTTTGAGATGTTTATTTATTCAGGGTGGTGTATTTTATCTTCATATAAAATATACTAGTATTCGATATTGTCCTGGTGTGCTGTACTTAAACTCCTCATCGGAGTACTTGGTAATATAATGTAGTTCGGTACTACAATTATATTATTTAATTCATCATTTTCATTTGCCTGGTGGGTCCCAGTCGGGGATTCACGGCACTGTAATATCCGCCTAGTTTGGGGTGTTACAGAGTTGGTATCGGAGCGTGGTTTGAATACTACCTTCCGAGTCATGTCTCATTTGAAATCATCGTCATCGGACTAGTATCATTGGACTTTCGCGTCACGTGTGACCTGTGCAAATGTCGAGCCATTCAGACCAAGAACTGTAAGATATCTAATGCCATGGTATAATTTCTGGCAATAATCATTCATTCATGATTCATCAGTTAACAATCCTCAATCATCATTTTCAGTTTGACCAGGACGGTGATGTTAACTCATTAATCACTCAAGTCATTTCATTACTCGGTTGTTGATCTGGAAGATCACATCATTAACCTTGTTAACTTGTTGAAAATAATCATTTCAATAATTTCATCAGATAATCATGTCACCTCAGTTAGTCATGCATGTAATCACTGTGTTAGAGTGTATGCTCATTTTCATCATCTCATGTCATAATCATAATGCGATATTCATGCGGGGAATATAATCATCATGTGACTTTTCTACTTCAGTATGGAGGGGGCAAGAAGAGGACGTGGAGGACGAGGCCGTGGAGCGGGCTGAATCCCCAGAACTCGTGTGAACACACGTGCGAATGCCAGGAATAATGCTAATTCATCGAGCAGCGACGCTGCCACTCATTCACCTGGACGCGATCATTCACTATCAGGGAGTCGTACCCGGGACACAGCTCAGTCAGATGGTGTTCGGGTTGACCCGCTCGCTTTTATGCAGGGCATGATGGCCCAAATGACACAGATGGCACAACTTATGGAGACGATGCACAACTCAGTCAATCAAAATCAACAGGCTCCTCCGCCGCCACCTCAGAGACAAGAGAGGGGTGTAAGTAGTATCATTGGCGATATCTCTCGCCAGCGACCACCCACCTTCGAGGGCTCATCTGAGCCAGCGGATATTGTTCATTGGCTCGAACACTTCGAGAAGCTATTTGCGATGGTAGAGTGTCCCGAAGGACACAAAGTTTCAGTTGCGGCTTACTATCTGGGTAAGAGCGCTCATTCTTGGTGGTTGTCGTTGAAGCCCACCGAAGGATCATGTACTTGGGATCAGTTCAAGACTCTCATGATGGAGAGGTATTATCCGGACCCACTCGGAGAGGCCAAGGCTGTCAATTACTCACACCCGACCCCTCAGCAGACGAGGATGTTCTCGCCATTGCCGAGAAATTTCAGGAACTTCTCCCTTTCGCCTCATCCATTATTCATTCAGAGGCGGATAAAATCAAGTATTTCAGCAAGAGGCTGAAACCCCGTATGAGACTTCAGTTGCTTAATCATAATTGCACCAAGTTGGCCGAATTCATTGAGAAAGCTCTCACTTATGAGCTTACTGCTAAGGAAATTGCTAAGCAGCAACCTTCGTCCGCTAGCAAGAAATCGAAGAATCGTAATCAGTCTGAAGGCGGACAGACAACCTTCAAGAAACCCCGTGCGGGCTCTGCTTTTTCTGAGCGACCTCCTGTGACGTCTAAACCCGCGGAATCTCAGTCTCGAGCGGCCAGTTCGGCCATCACCTGTTTTAACTGTGGGAATCTTGGTCATCTCAGTACCAAGTGTCCGAGACAGACTATCACATGTCATAATTGTGGGATTGCTAGGCATAAGGCCCGTTTTTGCCGTAGGGACTCCAAACCTACTCAGACGTCATCTCAGGCCCCTAAGCAGTCAGCCGTTCAGAATCAGGCCACTCAATCAGCGTCGTTTAAAACGACAGGAGCGACAAAATGTGGAGCCGATAGCCAGCAGACGGGAGGATCCGGTGCCGGGACTAGCAAGCCCTGTATTTATGAGATGAAGAAGACCAATGATCCAGAGGCCCGAATGATTTCAGGTACACTCGATATTCTATCTCAACCTGTGTGTACCCTTTTTGATATTGGTGCATCGCATTCATTCATTTCCGAGTCATGTTTGAGTAGACTACGTCTGGGTAATGCCACTAGTTGTGAGCCTTATGTCATTGGCCTACCTGATGGTAGACGAATTATCGATAATCGTGAGATTCAAAATTGTCCGATTCAGCTTCATGGTCGTGCATGGCCAGCGGACTTGATCGTAGTAGATTTGCCGAGAGACGACGTCATCTTGGGTATTGATTGGATGGATCGTCATGATGCCATCATTAGTGTCCGTAAGCGTATGGTCACTATCATTTCAGACGATGGGGTTGAATGTGTGTTTCAGGGAGGTAATCTCGGCTGTTCTGGTAAGGTCATTAATTTGATGAAAGCAGTAAGATTACTCAATCAGGGATGTGTCGGTTATTGGTGCTATATGACCAAAACCGAGAAGTCATCAGTAATGTTGACGGATATTCCGGTAGTGAGGGAATATGCCGATGTTTTTCCAGACGAGTTACCTGGTTTGCCTCCAAAGAGAGATGTGGAATTCACGATTGAGTTGGAGCCCGGTACGTCCCCGATATCGAAGGCACCGTACCGGATGTCCCTGACCGAAATGCAGGAATTAAAGAACCAACTTGAGGAGTTGTTCGAGAAGGGTTATATTCGACCGAGTGCGTCCCCGTAGGGAGCACCAGTGTTATTTGTCAAGAAGAAGGATGGTTCTTTTCGCTTGTGTATCGATTATCGGGAGTTGAACAGGGTGACAATCAAGAATAAGTATCCCTTACCCCGTATTGATGATCTCTTAGATCAACTTCAGGGAGCTTCAGTATTTTCCAAGATCGACTTAAGATCTGGATATCATCAGTTACGGGTTCGAGAGTCGGATATCGCGAGGACGGCGTTTCGAACATGCTATGGTCATTATGAGTTTGTGGTTATGCCGTTCGGATTGACTAATGCACCTGCGGTATTCATGGAGTTAATGAATCGGGTTTTCATCGACTTTTTGGATCAGTTTGTTGTTGTCTTCATCGATGACATTTTGATTTATTCTCGTGACCGGGAGGAACACGAGTTTCACCTTCATCAAGTGCTCGACGTGTTGAGACGAGAACAACTTTATGGGAAGTTTTCCAAATGTGAGTTCTGGATGTCCGAAGTGACATTTCTCGGACACGTAATTTCATCCGACGGAGTTCGTGTCGATCCTCAGAAGACGGAGGCTATTCGAGATTGGCTACCTCCGAAGAATGTTAAGGAAATCCGAAGTTTCCTCGGATTAGCGGGTTATTATAGGCGATTTGTGGAGGGATTCTCTAGAATCGCTCAACCCTTGACGAACCTTTTACGGAAGGATAAGAAATACACGTGGTCAGACGCGTGTCAACGGAGTTTTGAGGAACTCAAGAGCCGGTTAATGTCAGCACCTGTACTTTCCTTGCCGCAGGGGACGGAAGGATTTGTGGTTTATAGTGATGCGTCCGGACAGGGTCTCGGATGTGTACTCATGCAGAATGGAAAGGTTATTGCCTATGCTTCCCGGCAATTGAGACCTTACGAGGTTAATTATCCGACACACGACCTGGAGCTAGCAGCCGTGGTGTTCGCTTTGAAGATTTGGCGTCATTATCTTTATGGTGTTACCTATCAGATATTCACCGATCATAAGAGTTTAAAGTATATATTTACTCAGAAGGAGTTAAATATGCGACAGAGACGGTGGTTGGAATTAATCAAAGATTATGATATCGAGATTCTTTACCACCCGGGCAAGGCGAACGTTGTCGCCGACGCCTTGAGTCGTAAGTCCGTTCAGGAGCAGATGCTTGCCCGTTTAACAGTTCAGAAGGAGCTTCAGCAAGAATTCCTTAGACCCGAGATCGAGGTCTGGCTTCAGCGAGTTCAGGGACAGCTTTGTATGTTGGAGATCTCATCGTCACTTGAGGAGGCAATCAGAGAGAATCAGGGTTCGGACCCATCATTGTTGCGCATCCGTGAGGATGTGGCTCAGGGGAAAGCCCCTGGATTCGTGGTCTACGAGGATGGACTTTTGAGATTCAAGAATCGGTTGTGCGTACCGGCGAATGACGAGTTGAAAAACTCGATTTTGAAAGAAGCTCATGCTACCCCTTATTCTATTCATCCGGGGTTTAGAAAGATGTACAAGGACTTGAAACAAAATTACTGGTGGAGTAATATGAAGCGAGAAGTCGCAGAATTTGTTTCGAGATGCTTAACCTGTCAACAAGTTAAGATTGAACATCAGCGACCGGCGGGTATGCTGAAACCTCTTCCTATTCCCGAATGGAAGTGGGAAGACATTTCTATGAATTTCATCACGAGTTTGCCGACGAGTCGTCGTGGCATGAATACGATCTAGGTGATCGTGGACCGCTTAACTAAATCAGCTCATTTCCTTGAGATCAAGGATACTTGGGGTCCCGAAAGACTTGCCCAGTTATTCATCAAAGAGATAGTGAGACTGCACGGTACTCCTAAAAGTATCGTTTCCGATCGTGACAGACGGTTTGTGTCGCATTTTTGGAAATCAGTTCATCGTGCTATGAGAACCCAGCTTAATCTCAGTACTGCTTTTCATCCTCAGTTCGACGGGCAATCAGAGAGGACTCTTCAGACATTAGAGGACATGTTGAGGGCATGCGTCCTCGATTGGAAAGACGATTGGGAAGCCCAACTACCATTGATCGAGTTCACGTATAATAATAGTTGGCATGCTTCGATTAAGATGGCACCTTACGAGGCCTTGTATGGTCGTCGTTGTCTATCTCCGTTGTGTTGGGACGACCTATCAGAATCAATCGGCACCGAGCCCGATATGCTTATAGCCGCCCGTGAGAAGGTAGCTTTGATCAGGAGTCGTTTGTTGACCGCTAAGAGTCGACAGAAATCATATGCAGATAACCGTCGTCGACCATTAGAGTTTGAGTCAGGTGACCACGTGTTGGTCAAGGTATCCCAGAGTCGTGGTATCTTCCGTTTTGGGAAGAGGGGTAAGTTGAGTCCGAGATTCATTGGACCGTTTGAGATTTTGGATCGAGTAGGCGAGTTAGCTTATCGTTTGGCTTTACCTCCGGCTTTGAGCCGAATTCATAATGTGTTTCACGTCTCTCAGTTGCGGAAGTATGTTGCCGACCCGAGTTACATACTTCAATTTGACGAAATCGAGATCATCGATGATCATTCATATGAGGAGTGTCCTATACGAGTTTAAGAGCGGCGGATCAAACAGTTGAGGAATAAGACGATTCCGTTAGTTAAAATTTAGTGGTCTAGACACGGAGTCGAAGAGGCTACTTGGGAAACCGAGGATAGTATGCGAGAGAGTTATCCCGAGTTGTTTGACCCTTAGTTTCGGGGACAAAACTCTTTTAAGGGGGGGTGTATGTAATACCCGGTTGTAATTCAGTAATTATCATTCAGTATTTATCATTCAGTAATTTTCACTCGTTAATGATCGTTTGTCACTCTTATTCAATCATGGTATTCATCGTTCAGAGTAATTGTATCGTGTATCAATCGACGTTCATCACTAATCTAATTGGAGTTTCGTGCCGTGTTTATCATCATTGTCATTTTCATTGTGGACTGTGCGTGAGGAGTAGCGCACGCTACGTACTCTTTCTAGCGCGCGCTAATTGAGTACAGGTAGCGCATGCTACCACTCAGCATTAGCGCACGCTAATGTAATCCTGGCTGTAGTCCAGAAGGTACTGGACTGCAGGTGAGTTATTAGTAGCGCACGCTACGAGTGGTAAGTAGCGCGCGCTAGTGGGTTGTAGTAGCGCACGCTAATATCTGGTGTAGCGCGCGCTAAGGACGAATCAGGTTGAGTCCAGTGACTACTGGACTGCATTGGATTAATTCATAGCGCACGCTATGAGTTGTTTTTAGCGTACGCAATCGATATTGTAGCGCACGCTAAATATTGGTTGTAGCGCACGCTACCGAGATCAGATCAGAGGACAGACGGTTTCTGGACTTCAGTACTGGACAGCAGATTTTTAGCTAGCGCATGCTAACAATTGGAGTTAACGCACGCTATTGGGATAGAGTTAGCGCATGCCACCAGGTTGTAGCGTACGCTAACGGGTCAGCCAGAGTTCACTGGAATGTTCATACAACTCGTTAGCGCACGCTAAATAGCAGGCCATATCGTGCGCTAATCTGGAGCAGTATATATTGGACAGTTAGCTTGAGTTTCATCATTTCCTCACTTCTCTTCGTTTTTGAGCGACGTCGGGCGATTTCGGGCGACTTGGAGTGTTCTATTCGAGCTGCTATCACCTATCATCATATTCAAGTCTTCGAGTTGGATTATCATCACTTCATCATCTCCTTAACATCAAATCAAAGGTATTAATCTCTTGGATCTAGAATTTCGGATTTTTGGGTTTTTCCTTCCGATTTCTTCGTGTAAGCTTGGATTGTTGTTGGAATATATTAGATATGGATTATCTACCTTGGATAAATGTATTCCTACGGATTTAATGGCTATTTTGGGGATTTATATCAAGAACCCTTGGGGTTGACTTAGGATTAATTGGGGATTTTCCGATTGATGTTGTTGTAATCTTGAATTGTGGATTCCTATTGGATTATTGATATCCTTGAAGTGTTTTTGATGGTTCGAATTACTCATTTTGGTGTTGGTTTCGATATATTCGGGATTGGATATTTTCGAAGTTGTGTGGTTTGTTTCGTATTCGTTAGAATGCCCCAATGAGTTTGATTATCGTTGTATCGACTTTTGGGTTAGTCGTGTTTCGTTGCTTGATACGTGTATTGAACGGTTGTTGGTAATTATTGTTATTCAAGGTTGTTCGATCGACCGGCATTTCGTTTAGGACGTTGTTCGTGGACGGACATTCTTCTTCGGTGTTGTGTAAGTTGATTCTTACTCGGTTAAAAAGGATACTCATTCCTTTTGTTGTTGATTATTCATAATCATAACTCATTCATCATGGTATTAATCATATTGAGACTTGTAATTGTCGAATAATCATTTTATTCACGAGGAACGACGGTTCCAAATCATTTCATTGGGTTATCAATCACGTCACTATTATTTTCATCTCGGTGAGTCATCTTGGCCTTGGCGAATTATTATTCATTGATATTCATTATGGTCATTCTCGTTCATATGACCTTCTGGGTTCATATTGCGTGGCCGGGTGTGGCTGTGTGGAATTTTTAGTCGGGCACACGATGGTCATGTATTGGGTTCACCAATACATTGGACCGTGCACACGGTAAAGCTTAACTCCGTGAGACTAATTAGGTACAAGGACGGGTGTGTCCGGTCATTCGTCTTGTACACTTACACAGGACATTACGGGCGTTCTATGATACTCCTCTTCAGCGTAATTCATAACTAAGGATATTTCATAACTTCAGTTATATCATGATTGTGTATTTTCAACTCTTGAGGATTGTTGTTCTGTATAACTGACCCCGTTGGGGGGTTTTGTTTTCAGGTCACGGCAAGGCAAAGGCACGGGAAGAGCATCTTGGCGAGAGTCCAGTGATACTAGTAGGGGGCCCCAGTCATTCCATTTGTTTCAGTCATTTCAGTCATTTCCGTCATTTGTATTTTCCGCTGCAAATTCCGTTTGAGATGTTTATTTATTCAGGGTGGTGTATTTTATCTTCATATAAAATATACTAGTATTCGATATTGTCCTGGTGTGCTGTACTTAAACTCCTCATCGGAGTACTTGGTAATATAATGTAGTTCGGTACTACAATTATATTATTTAATTCATCATTTTCATTTGCCTGGTGGGTCCCAGTCGGGGATTCACGGCACTGTAATATCCGCCTAGTTTGGGGTGTTACACTCTTGGCTCCGCCTTTAGCTCATGTTGTCTTGAACGATCTTGGTAGTGGCTTTGATTCCGCACCGCCAATGTCCACAGGCCTGAGATGACGCCGCAGTAGGTTTAGAGTCCCTTCGGAAAAAACGGGCCCTATGCCCAGCAATCCCACAGTTGTGGCACGTGACAATCTGTTTCGGACATTTGGTGCTGAAATGACCCTGTTCCTCACAGTTGAAACAGGTGATGGCCGAACTGGCCACTCGTGACTGAGATTCCGCGGGTTTAGGCGCCATAGGAGGTCGCTCAGAAAAGGTAGAGCCCGCACGTGGTTTCTTGAAAGTGGCCTGACTGCCGTTAGGCTGATTACGGTTCTTAGACTTCTTGCCAGCAGATGAAGGTTGTTGCTTAGCAATCTCCTTAGCAGTAAGCTCGTAAGTAAGAGCTTTCTCGATGAATTCGGCCAGATTGGTGCACTTATGATTAAGCAATTGTAGCCGCATACGAGGTTTCAGCCTCTTGCTGAAATACTTGATCTTGTCCGCCTCGGAGTGAATGATATATGAGGCGAACGGAAGAAGTTCCTGAAATTTTTCGGCGATGGCAAGAACATCATCGTTCGCTGAGAGGTCGGGAGTGAGTAATTCCGAAAATTTAGCCTCCCTGAGTGGGGCTGGATAATACCTCTCCATCATGAGAGTTTTGAACTGATCCCAAGTACATGATCATTCGATGGGCTTCAACGATAACCACCATGAATGAGCGCTCTTACCAAGATAGTAGGCCGCAACTAAAACTTTATGCCCTTCAGGGCAATCCACCATAGCAAATAACTTCTCGAAATGCTCAAGCCAATGAACAATATCCGCCGGCTCAGATGAGCCCTCGAAGGTAGGTGGTCGCTGGTGAGAGATATCGCCAATGATACTGCTTACACCCCTCTCTTGCCTCTGAGGTGGCGGCGGAGGATCCTGTTGATTTTGAGTAGTGGAGTTATGCATCGTCTCCATTAGTTGTGCCATCTGAGTCATTTGGGCCATCATGCCCTGCATAAAAGCGAGTGGGTCAACCCGAACACCCTCTGACTGAGCTGTGTCCTGGGTACGACTCCCTGATAGTGAATGATTACGTCCAGGTGAATGAGTGGCAGCATCACTGCTCGATGAGTTAGCATTATTTCTAGCATTCGCGCGTGCATTCACACGAGCTCTCGGGTTCCGGCCTGCACCACGGCCTCTTCCCCCGCGTCCTCTGCCAGCCCTTTCCATACTGAAGTGGAAAGTCATATGATGATTATATATCTCGCATGAATATCACATTATGATTATATTATGAAATGATGAAAATGAGCATACGTGCTCAAATACAATGATTACGTGAATGATCAACTGAAATGACGTGATTATCTATTGAAATTCTTGAAATGAATATCTTGAACAAGTTAACAAGATTAATGACATGATCCTCAAGATCAACAACTCAACAATGAAATGAAATGAGTGATTAATGAATTCACATGATCGACTTGATCACAAATGAAAATGATAGATGAGGAAATCTTACTATTCTTTGGTCTGAGGGGCTCGGCTCTTGCACAGGTCACACGTGACGCGAAAATCCAATGATACTGGTCTGATGAACGATGATTTCAAATGAGACATGACTTGTAAGGTAGTATTCAAAACCACGCTCTGATACCAACTCTGTAACACCCCAAACTAGGCGGATATTACAGTGTCGTGGACCCCCGACTGGGACCCACCAGGCGAATGAAAATGAATGAATTACACAGGGTAAATGTAGTACCGAACCACATTACCACATTAATTACTCCGATGAGGAGTTTCATACAACACACCCAAGATATTACAGAATACATGTATATTTTATATGGAGATAAAATATACAACACTGAGTAAAATGAGTATTCAAACGGAATGTCTGCAGCGGAATAAAATGAAAGAAACATAAATGACTGAAAAGAATGGGGCCCCCTACTAGTATCATTGGGACTCCTCGCCGTCAACGTGCTCTCCCCGTGCTTTTTCCTTGCCATGACCTGAAAAAACAATATCCCCCAATGGGGTCAATTACACAGAACAACAATCCTCAAGAGTTGAATACACACAATCCTGTCGAAACATACGCAATCAAACACGCTATATGAATCAACTAACAATACGACTCAAAGGAATGGCGCCACACTACGTCCGGAATGGAAATGTGTCCGTGCACAAGCCACCAACGAGTATCGATCGAATACACGTGTGGTCTTGTACCTAATCAGTCTCACGAAGCAATCGACTCGTGTGCACAGTCCAATGTGAGGCCAACAACCAACACACGACTTAAATGTGCCCGACATGAAAATCCTACACATACCAACCGGCACGCCAGTATGACCCGGAATGCCACGATATAACAAAAGTGACATCGAAAATGAATAATGACTCACCAAGATGAAATGATGGTGAAATGAATGACAGCTCAATGAAATGATTGGAACCGTCGTTGCTCGTGAATGAAGTAATTAAGTGACAATTACAAGTTTTAAAATGGTTAGTATCTTATGAATGAATTATGATTATGAATTAACAACAACGAAAGGAATGAATATCCTTTTAACTGAGTAAGAATTAACTTACACAACACCGATGAAGAATGTCCGTCCACGAACAACGTCCTAAATGTAATGTCGGTCGCTCGAACAACCTTGAATAACACAATTACCAATAATTCAATCAATACACGCATCAAATATGATTATAACTAACTCAAACGTTGATACAACAATATCCAAACTCGTAGGTGCACTCTAACGAATACGTTGAAAATATCCTTCCCGTTGGTTACAACCAAAACCCAAATTATCGAAACCAACTTTCAAATGATTGATTCAAACCAGCAAAACCATATCAATGGCATCAATAATCCAATAGGAATCCACAATTCAAGATTACAACAACATCAATCGGAAATCCCCAAATTAACCGAAGTCAACCCCAAGGGATCTTGAAATAAATTCCCAAAATAGCCATTAAATCCGTAGGAATATATTTATCCAAGGTAGATAATCCATATCTAACATATTCCAACAACAATCCAAGCTTACACGAAGAAATCGGAAGGAAAAACCCAAAAATCCGAAATTCTAGATCCAAGAGATTAATACCTTTGATTTGATGTTTTAGAGATGATGAAGTGATGATTAATCCAACTTAAAGACTTAAAGATGATGATTGATGATTACACCTCGAAGAATACTCTCCAAATCGCTCCAAATCATCTGGAACCGATGAGAGAATGAGAAGAAATGACAAATACCGAAATCCGGCTATACTGTCCAATTTATAGAGATTCCAGTTTAGCGCGCGCTAGCCCCAGTTCTTAGCGTGCGCTAACGGGTATTTTGGTAAGTCCAGTACTCACTGTCCGACAACGGTAGCGCGCGCTACGTACCTTCTTGTAGCGTGCGCTACAGCTGAACACTTAGCGTGCGCTAACCCCAAAATGTTAGCGTGCGCTAACGAATTATCTGATGCCCAGTACTGGAGTCCAGAACCTTCTGTCCTCTGATCTGATCGCGGTAGCGTGCGCTACAATCAATATTTAGCGTGCACTACAATATCGATTGCGTACGCTAAAAACCACTCATAGCGTGCGCTATGAATTAATCCAATGCAGTCCAGTAGCCACTGGACTCAACCTGATCCGACCTTAGCGCGCGCTATACCGGCTGCATAGCGTGCGCTACTCCAGCCTACTGGCGCGCGCTACTTACTATTTGTAGCGTGCGCTACTTATAACCCAACTGCAGTCCAGTGCCTTCTGGACTGCCTGCTTGAAACATACTAGCGTGCGCTAGTGTTGAGAGGTAGCGTACACTACCCGTACTCAATTAGCGCACGCTACCCGTACTCAATTAGCGCACGCTAAAGAGAGTACGTAGCGTGCGCTACTCCTCACACACATCACACTATGAAATGACAACGATGGTAAACACCGCACGATTCTCCAACTAGATTGATGATGAATGACGATTGATACACGATGCAATTACTCTGAACGATGAATACAATGATTGAATATGAGTGACAAATGATCATTAATTAGTGAAAAATACTGAGTGACAATTTCTGAATGATAAATACTGAATGATAATGACTGAATTACAACCGGGTATTACATCATATACATTATACTAAATAAAAGTTCTGAAATACCATAGTTTATGAACTATCTTTTCAGTTTCCAAAACTGCATCATAATAATAATAATAATAATAATAATAATAATAATAATAATAATAAACCCCACCCGTTCGCCCCTCCCGTTCGCCCCTCCCGTTCGCCCTCCCGTTCGCCCCCTCCCGTTCGCCGTCAACCCCAGCAGCAATAATCCCTTCCCCTCCCGTTCGCCCTCAACCCCACCCGTTCGCCCCTCCCGTTCGCCCTCCCGTTCGCCCCTTACCAGTAATAAACCCCCTCCCGTTCGCCCTCAACCCCACCCCCCAACCCCATCCGTTCGCCCCCTCCCGTTCGCAGTCGATTCAGGTTTTGGCGGCTGCGCTTCCAGCCGTTTCTGGCTGCAATAATCGACGGAAAAGCGGAATCCCCTCCGCTGCCGACCTTCTTACTGGTCTTTTTTTTGGTTTTCTTTTCTAGTATTTCTTTACATGGGGTTGTGGTTTTGTTGCTTTGTTGCTATGCCGGCTGTAAGATTTCATTGCCCCTTTATTGGTCTAAATGGATGTCGGGATGGTGGCGGGAATGGTCTCACTAGAACCTCTTTGATCACACATCTTCGGGATCGGCATTTTTGTGTTGATGCTCAGGATGTCACTAGGCAATCTCTTTTGTCGGATTTGGCTATTTTCGATAGGGCGGAGGTTACTCTTAAGCGTATGGGTTTGTGGTTATGTGGTTGTTGTTTCAAAACGCATACCTTCCGGACTAAGTGTCGTCATGGTACGGGGTCTGATTTTGTGTCTCCTCCTGATTGTGGTGATGGTATTGTTCGGTTCGTGTTATATGATCTTCCCAAACCACAAGTTACTCACCAGGTAGCCATTGTTGAGGATTCGGTTTTGGATGTGCGTGGTGGTTTTGATTTACCTCTTCTTGATACCTTATTCTCTAAGGGATTGCGGACTGTCAAATCTATCCCTCCCAAATGTCGGTTGGAGTTCTCTCGTGCTTTGAAAAGAGCTCTTGATAAGGTGATCTGCTCGCCTGATGACATTTCTTGTTGGGTTAGTTTACTTGTCCTGCCGCTTTGTCTACTTAAAACCTTTTGCCCGAGGAGTAGTCATGAGAGTAGGTCGGTCACTAAGCGTCAACGCCAGGAAGAGTATAGTGTTAATGCTATTCATGCTTGGGGTTCTCCTGGTGGTAGTTTGCAGGTTGTGCGTGAGGTTTTAGCTGAACCTCCTCCATCATGGTCTTCCATTGATGATGATAGCTTGGATTTGGGTGATCGTAATGTCAAGCAATGTAAGAGGAAGATTTGTGATGGCCATTATACTGTTGCGGTCAGAGTTCTTTCGTCTTCTGGTGTTGCACCTTATGATGTTTCTACTCTTGAAGACTTAAAAGCTAAGCACCCTTTTCAGTCTGCTCCTCTCTTGCCTGATATACCTATTGATCATCATCGCCTTACCGCATCCCCTTCTACCGTTCTTGACATGATCAAGAGTTTCCCTCGTGATACTTCTTGTGGGCGAGATGGGTTGCGTGCCCAACACCTTTTGGATTGTTTAAGTGGTGCAGCTGTGGCTATTTCTGACGAGTTGATTGCTTCTATCACCCAAGTGGTGAACCTCTTTCTTCTTTAGTAACTGTCAGGGCGTTGGGTGAGTATATTGCTAGTGCTCCTCTCACACCCTTAGTCAAACCGGGAGGGGTATCCGTCTATTCTTTGTTGGGACGTGTGGAGGCGTTTAGTTTCCAAGGTTTGTGCTTCTATGATTGGCCACTCTTGACCCGTGTATTTTGATGATTTACAACTTGGTGTTGGGGTGTCGGGAGGTGAAGCTATTCTTCATGTGTGAACCGTTTGGTTGAGGACCGTGGTTGTGAGGTTGGTCTGTCCATGTTGTTGGTTGATTTTAGGAACGCTTTCAACATGGTGGACCGAGCTGTTATGTTACGTGAGGTTCATTTGCATTTCCGGCTATTTCACGGTGGGTGGAATTACATTACTCGATCTGCTAGATTATATTATGGTGAGCATACTCTTTGGTCTCATCAAGGTGTGCAACAAGGTGATCCGCTTGGGCCTCTTCTTTTCGCTTTAGTTTTACATCCTTTGGCATGTAAGATTAGAGATTCTTTTGCCCTTTCTTTTCAAGCTTGGTATTTGGATGATGGCACTATTATTGGTGATACCTTGGTTGTGGGTAAGGTTTTAGAGTTGATTATGGCAGACGGACCTTCTCGTGGTTTACACCTCAATGTTGATAAAACTCAAATTTTTGGCCACAAGAGGACCCCTGAAGCGTGTATGATGGTGTTTTTCCCCCTAATATTTCTCGTCCCTCACATGGTGTTAAATTATTGGGTGGACTGTTAGTGTGGATTTTGAGTTTGGTAGTAAGTTGGTCCTGAAAAGGGTTGCTAAAACTATTGAACTTATGGAGGCGGTTGTCAAACTCAATGACCCTCAATGCGAGTTGTTGTTACTCCGTACATGTCTTTGGTATTTCTAAGCTCTATTTTTCTATGCGCACATGTTCTCCTCGGGTCTTTGAGTGTGCTCGGGTTTCTTTTGATGCGGCACTTCGTTCTTCTTTGGAGCGTATTGTCACCGCTTCGGGCCTGGTTTTGGCGGCGCGGTGGAGACTCGCCACCTTACCTTTTGCTTTTGGGGGACTTGGTTTATATTACGCAGTGATGTCTTGAACTATGCCTTCCTTGCTTCTAGACTTCATTCGGTGACCTACGTACTAAGCTTCTTTATGATTACGGTATTGTAGCTCTGGTCCCTCTTTTGATGATGCTCTATGTACTTTCAATGCGAATATGGATATTGACCTTTTGAGTAACCCTACCGAGGTCGCGCCCCCAAACTTATGAAGAAATTGGCGGATATATATTTCGGTCGAGTTTCCCAATGTTGAATCTACTTTCCATCTTTCCCCTCGACGGATGGCGTTATGGAGTTCTCTAAAGGAGGATCATACTTGGATTGGCTTAGGGTGGCTCCGATATCCGGATTGGGACAAACTATGAATGCCGTGGCTTATCGTTGTGTCTTGTGCTATCGTGCAGGTGTTCCGCTTTTCACCGTTCGTGCCGTGTTACTGCTCTAAGGTTTTTCCCGAGATATCTACGGGGACCACGCTGCTTCGTGCGGGTATTGTTGGCATTAAACATCGGCATAACCTTGTGCGTGACGTTCTTGTTGACATATGCTCCCGGCCGTGATTTCGCTCGTAAGGAGGTGGATATTGGGCTTTTCGGAGATGGGGACAGATCCTTACGTCCATTGACATATTACTCTACTCTTGGGAGGGTGGACGTGGCGTATGTGTTGACCTTACGGGTTCGTCGCCTTTGACGCAATCCGGGTTGATTGACTTTATCTGGGCGTGCGATAAGTGATCTTTGCCACAGCGTAAACGTGTCAAGTACGATGCTAAATGTGCGGATATTGGATATGGGTTTCTCCCCTTCTCCTTTTCTTCTTTTGGAGAACTTGAGAAAGATGGGGTTACCTTACTTAAGCGCATTCGACGATTCTCTATGACTCAGGACATTGGTGCGCGTGCAGCAGTTCATATTTTTAATAGGATTGGATTTGCCATTGCTAGAGGTGTGGGGGCTCAGTTAGTTTCGAGGCTTCCCACTAATTTTTTGTAATCCTATGAGTTTTTAATAATAATTATTATAATAATAATAATAATAATAATAATAATAATAATAATAGAATAACAATAAGGAATAGTCTTATATATTGTACCAATTTGATTTTCAAATTTTATAAAATACTTTTGTGTAGGAAGTCCAGGTACGATGGCCAGAATAATAATAATAATAATAATAATAATAATACATAATAATAAATAATCTTATACATTGTACTAAATAAAATTTTTGTAAATCTAAAAATTTATGAACTAATCTTTGAAGTTTTCAAGACTAAAGATGCGTGAATGATAATAATAACAATAATAAAAATTGAGAATAATCTTATATAGTGTACTTAATAAAACGACTGAAATCTCCTAATTTTGTGATTACCCCTTCAGTTCTCAAAACCGGAAATGCATGAATAAAGCACTCAGTATAACTATTATCTCATCCTTAAATAACCAAATGCAATATTGCATAGAAAAGGTATTCCTCATGCATACAGTTAAAAAAAATGTTGTTTTTCCAGATTATATACTACATATAACTAACGCATGCATTGCATCTGCACATATTCTAATAAAGGGAAACATATTATGAACAAGCGTCTCCCTAAGAGCATATTCAATGGTGAGTGTGTTCGAAGATAAATTATTATTTAAGAATATCGTGTGATATCAGCAGTGTTAACAATATGAAGTGTGACATAAGCAGTGTATAGTGAGAAATGAACTGTTGCGTTGTGCATGTGGGAGAAATTATTAATTACTCCTGCTTTTGTATTTTTTAAATTAAATAAAATAATTATAAATAATAAAACATATTTAGCAAGATATGTCATGATGAAATACATTAAATTGCATAAAAACGTGTATTGTATATAATGCATTGCACAAAAAATGTATAAGTACGAGTTGAAAAATACAAAATACTACATGGTTCTCCCTTCCTCACAAAATATTTTTTGTTAGTCCTTGTAGTATTGTCGTTGTCATGTCGTACATTTTGGATCGTTTAAATCAATGGACATAATGTGTTGCTCAATTTCTCACTAGTTAAGTTCGTTTTTCCTGGTGGCCTCCTGAGCGATTCTTTTATTGTGCTTTTGTGCTTGGTCCGCGGCTCGAGCTCTGCAATGTTCATTTTTTTAAGGACGATGATCCAAAACTGCACGGAGAACCTTATTTTTTCACACAAACGCAGAAATTATAATTTTGTGACCTGACATATTATTCGTTAAGACTGGAAAATAAAATTAATTAATACCTCTTATATCTTTTTTGCCCCTTGAATGACATTAAAAGAAGATGTCAATTTTTATCCGGTGGTAATATTAGGCAACTACTGAATACCGGTCAACCGCCGACCATTTTCCCCTTTTTGGTGCTTTGCTACTAGCCAGTCGCAAATATTTTTAAAATTGGTAATTTTAGGTGGCCGTTGAGCACCGGCACCACCACCACTGCTGGTCACTGGCAGGCCAGTCGCCAACCACTTTTTCATGCGTTATTGCAAGCAATTCAATCTAGACGTCGACAGATATTTTAAAACACCACTTGGTAATTTAATGTTACCACCACCGATAATTAAAATTATCACTTGATAGACTGTTTTGGCAATGTCAATAAAAATGCTGGTGCATTTGGTCATGGGTACCGTCTTTGGATTTACTCGACAACTCCTGACTGTACACTTCGCAAACTAACGACCATACCCTTGTGCGCTTTGATTACTCCTAAGGGCTTAATTGGTGGAAGCATTGACCCACACCATGGCTAGATGTTCGTTCACGGTTTTTGTCAAATGCTTGTGATGAAACATCACCAATAGCTTTCTTCCCTTCTCTTCGAACCCATTGATTCAATGATAGGAGAGGCATCACTTGAAAATTGGGTTCGGATAGAATGATAATGGCCGAATTGTTTTTGAGAAAAACAAGTTTCATCAGTTGTGTTCATTGCTAAATGCTAATTGATTTTGGGTGAGCCGTCGGAAATTGAGACGGACGATAAAAAATCTTCATTGTTTAACATTTGAAATAGTCTATGTTCCAAAATTAAGAGATGATACGAGGCATTGATTTCCAACGGCCCGGTCATGCTGGACCTCCATTCGTGCTGCAGAACGGCCCAACACCCAACCCGAAAACCCCACACGCGATACGAATTTCTTGCAAACACTGCTCTACAAAAGAATTATCCTTCAAACAAACTTAATTGACGCAGCAAAACTTTAGTTACTTTACAAACAAGAACCAGATATAATATGGTTTCATTCTTACATAACAAGGTTTCATTACCAGGAACACCAAACATATAATATGTTATCAGCATCCTTTATTTTTTTTTTCTCTCTCAACAAATATTGTGTCTCCATCAACAGAATATTTTGGTCACAATCTTATGTAATAACGGTGGGAGCAGATCGTCCAGTGTACTCTTGCATCTTAGACAGCTTAAGAGCAACCTCGACCTGCGCGAAAAGCAAACAAAACCACAATTGAGTACACGTGTTGGTTATGAGAAAAAGAGAAGAGGAATAACATGAAGTGCAATAAAAATCTCACGAGAGGAGCAAGGGCGTCTTGAGAATCTCTTCCCGTCTTGGATGGATCCTGCTCGTATTGTTCTATGTAGAGACGGATAGTAGCACCCTCGGAACCAGTTCCTGATAGTCGGAATACCTGTTCAATTACGTCAATCGCCCGTCATTCCGTTAGGAAAGTCTGCTCGTTTTCCTTTTTTTTTTCTTTAAAAAAACTTAATTAAATCAATATTGGAATTCTAGGATATTTCAAGTATAATCATAATAGAAGAGGTAATTCGCTCAGAGATTTAGAAATATGTTTTTTAAAATAAAATGTGATTTACCAATCGTGACCCGTCTTCAAACAGATATCTGATACCCTGATGCTTCGAAACGGAACCATCAACAGGATCTTTGTACTCAAATTCATCAGCATGGACAACCTTCGACACTTCTGGGCAGATTCCTTTAACAATGCTGTAGTAACAGACGAGTGTGAAGTCTTTGAATCAAAAGGAAAGAAAATAAGAAAATCTTAAAATATCATATCACAATGTTTAAAAAAATGAATATTGAGAATTGAGTAATTAGTGTATTTGCAAAATGTAAGAGAAACGACGACGTGTGATGTTCTTTAATGAAACTATGAATGGATGTGACTGATGAATGCAAAAGTGAGAGTGGGCAAACAGTGTATTTTTCTTGAAATAAAATTAAAAAAAAAAAAAAGCAATCCTATTTGAAGGAGAAAAAAACTCTAGCAAATTGTTTTATAAAAGAATCGTTGTTTACTCGTTAACTTCAGAAAGGGACGACTGCAGCTTGACCAAATAGGCCATCAGGTCCTTCGCACTACCCGCATCAACATTCTTCAAAAACAAGTAAAAAAATAATGAATTAACAAATAAAATTCTGCAAAATATAATGTTGCTCGTAGCAATATCCCTTCATCAAACGGTGCGACTACATATCATAAAAATTCATACCTCATAATCATAACGAGTGTAATAGTGGCGCCCATATGCGGACCAATGCTGGCGAACAATGTCTTCGACACTGACAAGTTCTTCTCCTCGTCCCAGATTGTCTTTGTTCTTATAGGCAATAATAGACAGCCAAGCCAAAACAGCCCATATTCCATCCTTTTCGCGTATGTGGTCTGAGCCTGTTTGACAATATAATTATAGTGTGTACGTACGACAAATTAAGAAAAAATGCAAATACACAACTTCCCTAAAAATGGTGCTGGTAATAAATATACAAATAAACTACCAGTTCCGAAACTCTCTTCGCCACAAACTGAACACATTCCAGCATCCATCAGGTTCCCGAAGAATTTCCAGCCAGTGGGCACCTTAACAGATAAAACATTAGACCTCTAAGACCAATCGAGAAGCCGTTTTATTAATAAACACTTCAATTCGGTTTACCTCGAAGAATTTCAGATTTAGGTTCTTAGCAACAACATCAAGAGCAGCTGATGTGGGCATGCTCCTAAAATACAAAAAGAAAATGATCAGAATGATTCCATATTTACGGAGAAAAAAATGGAGGAACCAGAACAGAACCTTGCAACTCCTTTTAAACCACCAGAAAAGTAGGGTATCGCTTGGACAGCATTTGCCGCTATGATAGCAACAGAATCAGATGGAGTGACAAAGAACCTGAAATAAGAAAAAGTAACAAGTAGGGGAAACGCTGTAGAAATAATAAAATTACAGTGATAATTACAAAAAGTTACCCTTCAGGTTTGACAAGAACACAGCTTTTGAAAATTACAAAAAACAGAAACCCTGGAGGTTTCATTCTGTATTTATACTTAAGTTTCAGCCCCTTCTCAGGTAAAAACATTTCAGACCTCATAATTGTGAAAACACCACAATTGTTCACTTGTATTTAACACCAAGTCAAACCTTAATTTTTTTTTTGGAATATTCGATCGCGGAATTAAACTAATGAGTCACACAATGAAGTTGTGGGAACGAGTGATTGAACAAAGGATCAGGAAATGTGTGAAGATAACAGAAAATCAATTTGAATTTATGCCTGGAAGATCGACTATGGAAGCAATTTATTTTATCCGGCAGTTGATTGAACATTATCGAGATAAAAAGAAAGATCTACATATGATTTTATTGATTTAGAGAAAGCATATCATAAAGTACCAAGGGAAGTACTTTAGTGGGCCTTAGCAAAGAAGGGTGTATCGCGAAAATATATTGACATTATAAAGGACATGTATAAGGGAGCTAGTACAAGTGTACGTACTAATGTTGGGATGACAGAAGAATTCCCTATTACGATTGGGGTGCATCAAGGATCTGCTCTTAGTTCTTTTCTCTTTGCCATAGTCATGGACGAATTGACAAGAGAAATTCAAAATGACGTTCCGTGGTGTATGATGTTCGCAGATGATATTGTGTTGATTGATGAAACGAAGGTTGGAGTGCAACAGAAATTGGAACTTTGGAGGATACTTTGGAAGCTCGAGGCTTTAGGGTGAAGTAAGATCAATATATGGAGTGTAGGTTTAGCGCGCTTGATGAGAGAGGCGGGGATGATCACATTTGATGGGAAAGTTGTTCATGGATCCACTTTCTTTCGGTATCTTGGATCTATTATCCAAAATGATGGAGAGCTAGATGGCGATGTGGCTCACAGAATAAAGGCAGGGTGGTTGAAGTGGAAGAGTGCCACGGGGGTTTTATGTGATCTTGACATGCCTCATAGATTAAAGGGTAAATTTTATTGCACGGCAATTAGGCCTGCACTGTTATATGGCACCGAGTGTTGGGCTGTAAAACAGTGTCACGTTTAAAAGATAAATGTGGCGGAGATGCGTATGCTACGATGGATGTGTGGTCATACAAAAAAGGGTCGGCTCAGAAATGAGGTGATTAGAGAGAAGGTAAGAGTTGCGTTTATAGAAGACAAGATGATGGAGAATCGATTATGATGGTTTGGCCATGTGAAAAGAAGACCTGTTGATGCCCCAGTGAGGAGGCTAGAAAGTTGGGGAACAAGTAATATTGTGAAAGGTAGAGGAAGACCAAAGAAAACTTGGATAAAAATGATTGAAAATGATATGCGATTTCTTGGAATTGGAGAAAGTATGGCGATGGAGAGGCAAATGTGGCGGGAAAGGATACGGATGGTGGATGGAATCTGATTCCTTTTTTTTATTCCTATTTTCTTTTATTTCATGTTTTAATTTATTTTTCAGGATTTTTCATTTTTTTTTCTTTTTTTTGTTAACATTCATTCTCTCTTCTTTTTTTTTTTTGCTTTTTCTCTACCATTTTCCCTCTTTTTTTTCCTTTTATGTTATTTATGTAACGATCATTGACGGTTTCAAAGTTTGATTCATGTTAGCCGACCCCAAAACATTTTAGGACTAAGGCTTAGATATTGCTGTTGTATTCGATCTCTTTTTTCTTTAATTAACCCAAACCTCATGTAGTTTTTGTAACTATTCGTAATAATATTTGTTCGTTCTTGTAAAAGAGAACCTTTTGCCAAGAATCATATTACGGTCCGCATCTCCATCAGCAGCAGCACCAAATTCTGGTGGCTCCTCTGCAGAGTTTGTCTTACCCAATCCCATACGAGCAACTAATTCTTTTGCATAGGTCAGATTGGGATCAGGATGCCCTCCACCAAAATCTTCCTGCCAGACGAATACACAAAGATAAATACACAAAAAAATATTGTGTTCGACATCAAACGACACATTAGTTGGAGAGAAATTGGAATGAAAAGTAAAACCTTGGGAACACAATTCAATAGAGAGCTTTCTTGGGCACCTAGCTCTTCCACAAATATACGTTTAGCATAAGCCCCAGCAACTCCATGAAGGGCGTCGTAACTAGAAATGTCAGAATCAATATCTACGTCATTGATCAAAATAATTTGAAAAAGTATTCCAAGCATGACGCCAGGTTAAGAATTCAAAGGCATACCAGAAACTGAATTTTGGAGAAGATAGTAACTTCCGGATAGATTGAAAATCAAAAATGGACCTGTAAAGGGATATAGATGAAAAATAATGTTACGAGAATGGAGAGAACGGCCATTCAGGGATAAACTTCGACTTCCAAATAGTGTAAATATTCAAGACCCATCAGATAGTTTCCACTACCAACCATCGCGTACCCCAGAAATGATAGATACTCATGCATTGTCATATAATTGCAACTAACAGGAAAAACAAGTTGTTTTATGCCAATCCTATGAAGAAACGTACTTCATCAATTTCACATAGTCACTTGCTGAATCAAAGACGTCAACATCAAATTGTCCCTCGGGTCCCGTAAAGTTAGTTACACCTATTGCGGATATATCCACCTGTAATTTCATTTAATATCATGATTAAAAGTGTGGTTAAAGACACATCACATGCATTGGGACACGTGTGTGTGTGTGTTTTGAGAACAGTGCATACATCTGACAGGTCTTCTGCAATCAAGTATTCCTTAATTGTGGTGGTGTTCGAATAGATCTTGTCGGTGATTCCTTCTGGTGCAGGTCCACCATTTTCCATGTTGTATTTGATTCCAAAATCCTGTCAAACAAAATAACATAAATAACTGCGACTGGAAACGATTACATTTGGAAATATGATGAATATTGAGAATGTGATGGGATCTGAGATGAAAATGAAATAACGAAATTTGATGTCTGAATGATTGGTAGTCAGAAATATGTGAGTCAATGAATAGTAGAATTTGTGCGAAAATGAATAAAACTCGCTCCATGCCATAAAAGGAGTCAATTTTGCCTCAGGTACAACTCTTTATCAGAGGCGAGGCACAACACCAAAACAACTTCTCTTTACCATTTTTTTCACTTGCACCATTATTTATTAATATTGAAATGTTTTAAAATTTCATCGTCAAACCAAAAGTGTCATAAATCTATATTAATAAGGGTATACATGATAATAAACGAAAGTGGACTCTTAATTCTGGGGCAGAAAACAGGTTTCAAAGTGGACTCGTTTCATAGGACGGGGAGTGTCTTAATTTGTTCTTTTCTAAAAAGCATGTAAATGTGATTGGTGAGGGAAAAAGTGAGTGCAAGTCAACAGTGTATTTTTTATGAGTTTTTTGTAGGGCATTACATGTTGGGAAGAAAATGATCTATTGAATGAAAAGATTAGTAACTCATGCACACACCTCATGCGGACCCCCTGGGTTGTGGCTTGCTGTAAGTATAAATGCTCCATTAGCCTTGGAATCCTATGAAGGTTTCATAAGTCGAGTCGATACAACAAACATTCAATATTAAATTGACTCGTTTTTTCAAAATAAAAATGGAGCTGAAACAAAAAAAAAAAAAAAAAATAGACTATTCAAGTTGATCTCTTACATCTGCGGCTATTCTTTCTCGTATAACAGCTGATACAGCTGGAGTAGACAGCAATCCATTCTGACCAACCCAGATACGTCTCACTCCATTGGCAGCAGCCATTTTAATAATGACCTGCCATTGGATACAGCGTTTTATACATACTAACAAGCATATTGATAAGCTCTATAGCAAATGAGGCCAAGAGTAAAAAGGAAATATCTAGAAAGTGTGAAAGAAAAGCATCGGTTTTTCTTATTTGATCAAATATTGCAATATTCATATGTAGAATAAGCAAAGAACCTCTAAAGAGGTCTATATCCATTAGGTTCATGCTCCCTTATCGTAAAGAAATATACTTTCATTTTTTTTTTTTGGTTAATGATGCTAAAAAAACAGTTATTGCTTCGTTAATAACACAAGTTGGCATACCTGGATGGCATCCTTCGAATAATAACGGCCGTCACCAGAGACCACAAGTGTAGCACCTGAACAATATTCAGCCAAAAATATAAACATTTAACAGGGAAACGAAAAGCAATAAACCATGTGCACATTAAGGATTAAAGAAAGTAAGCGAAGCTAGCCGCTCTTCCTATTATAGTGGAATTTTTTTTGTCTGGTTAAAATGCATTACTTTTCAGCAACATAATCCAATAACAAGCATCTAGAGATAGTTCAAGTAACTTCACCAAAAAGTACCATCCAAACAAATTCAGGAACCGATATTTTATTTTGATTTTTCTATTGCTTGATTCAAGCTTTTAGCAAAGGAAAAAACATCATGTGCTTCAGAAAAGAAAAAGAAGAGGTAATAAATGTTGAAACATGTACCTCTGACTTTATCAGCTCCAAGGGCATTAAAGGTGGATTGAACAAAATTTTGTAGGTAATGGGGTTGCATGAATACCTTAACCTGGACCAAAGCATTCCAAATTTATTTCAGACTCAGCAATTGGGTGCAATTCCAGCCCCAAAACAAAGGAGGTTATTCCATTCTTCCAAACATGGCGAGTGACTTTTAACCAAGTCTTTTTGAAGTAAAAAATGATGAGGGAAAAAAAAACTCGCACGTGATCTAAGTTCCTGGATTTAAATTTTGCATCCTGGCTTAGACCAGGTACAGAGGGCAAATGATCCTATTAAATTTCTAATAAATTGCATCGCCCCGACAACAGCTTCTAAGCCACCAAAACTTATGTATAGCAAGAGCAAACCATCCCAATACAGCCCCCAAAACGATCTTCCAAATCAAGATCAGTATCCTCCCTCTAGTAGCGTGAAATCCTAAAAATGTGATACTCAATCCGAAAATAACATATTCTAGTTCACTAATCTATTAGACACAGTCATTTTTAAGTTTCCGTGACCTTAGCAATAACCTGCAGACCTAGTATATTCCAAGTGGCAATTAGAAATCTGACATATATTTATTTATATATATATATATATATATAGGTAATGGTTCAAATGATAACTTTTTTATGGTGTGGGACTAAGCACATCGCAATAATACGCTATATGTAGTGCTATTGTCAAGCATGATGCAGACTGTTATTCTATATTTACATCTGGGTGGAACTTGGAAGGAAGTAGGGACTGTGCTCTTCGGGTTATAAACCGTCTTAGATCTAGAGCTATGAAATGGGAAAGACAGAGTTTTGGTTGATAATAGCACCACATATAACGTATTATAGCAGTGTGCTTCGTTCTGAAATTTCTCACCTGAACCTATATGTATATATCTCGAGATAACTACCTTCCATGACTATCGTTGAGACAAATGATATTTGTAAATTATATGTTTACCAAGTCTTTTGAGTTGTTTCCATTTTTTTTTTTTAATTCCAAAACAATCATGCGATAATATGCAGATATCCAATCCTTTGTCATAGCATCAACTAATCTCACTTGAACCCATCACACAATAAACAAATGTAGCCACAACAGTGCCCAAAAATCCCGATCTGCACACGCATAGTAAAATTCATATATATATATATACTATCAGATTAAAGTATGTGGCTAGAAATCGGCACAAATAGAAATGATTTTTTTCTTCAGACCAACAAACTTTTAGCAACATTATATTAGGTTGGTTAGATCTACCAGATGGTTGTGGAAAATACTACCAGAAAAATAGACCCATGATCAAGTCTCTATAAAATTAAACAATTTGTTCTACAAAAAATATATATAGAGAGAGAGAAAATAAAAAGATTCATATAAAGAAAAGATCACAGTTTAAAGAACGAAACAGATATTACCGGCATTACATTGTCAAACCCTTTCCCATCAAAGATAACAATCAAGGCAAAAAAATAAGGAATTGGACAATAATCAAGAATTCAAGAAATTAGAAAAACCTTCTTCCTAAGACCGGAAGTCCCAGGTTTCTGTCCATCAAATGGGGTAGTCTCCACGCGGGCAACCTTGAAAACCACCATCCTTGTTCGAAAATTTCGAACTGAAAAAAAAAAAAACACAAGAATTCAGAAGCGAGAAAGAATCAAGCGAATGAAAAACAAAATCACGCTGTGGATACAATCTTATGCATAGAGCTCGATTATGTAAATATTACATCTTGCGACCGAAAAGTTATTTGCTTACAGAGATATGGTAGGTAGATGAGACTGGTATGTGTAGCTTTGTCAGGGAGGGTGTGCGTCTCTCTGAGTAGCTGAGAGAATAAAGGAGTATCTTATTAAAGCTGGAAAAACAATAAATGGGATAGAGAGGAAATGAGATATACCGATGAGTCTTTATTCTATGCTCAAGTAATTTCCATTTTTCTTGGCCAAACCGTCAGATCCCCGCTCTTCGCTCCTTGTCAGGAAATATCTAAATGGAAAAAAATTGAATGAGGAAATAAAACTTGGAGGTGATTTTTTTTTTTTTTTTTAAGAGTAAGTGCTATTTGGTTAGAACCGATTCAGATCAATAAGGTATATTAGAAATGTAATATTATCAAAACGATATATTAAGAATGTAAAATCAGAATTATCAATCCACGTAGAATTTATCGATATCGAATTGGATCGATCCACGTAGAATTTATCTTTTTATACCACATAGCATTGATGGAAAACTTTTACTGGATAAATAATGAATTTTGAGGATATGTTTTGGATATTAGATGAAAATTTAATGGTAAAAATTGATGTGATAAGGATATTAATTAAGATATAATGATTTGATGCAATTATTATTATATTAAATGTAAGTATGTGATTGGATTAAGAAGTAAACTAGTATAGAAGTTTGATAGAAATGGTTCATTGGGGTTATTATTAAATATAAATATATTGTATGCGATATAATTTGAGGCATTTCAGGCACGTGATTTTTTTTTTTATTTATTTCTATAGTTCTTTTCTACTAGATTTCACCTACTATGTACTCGCTACTTGGTGTATTTTGTTTTCTCACATATATATCAAGTGTTTTCAGGGCTTTAAGAATATAGGAATGTAAAATTATTAGAACGTTATATTAGGAATGTAAAAGCAGAAATTAAACAGAATTACTTTAATTATTTTTATTAAATTATACAAATTTCTTTTTTTTTACCGATACCGAGCTGGATCAGACCGATCTACGTAGAATTTGTTTGTTTTTTTATCCCACACAGCATTGATGGTAAACTTTTAAAGGATATGGATTTTTGGAAAATGTTTTGGATATTAGATGAAAATATAATGGTAAAAATTGATGTGATAAGAATATTAATTAAGATATAATGATTCGATGCGATTATTATTAAATGCAAGTATGTTAGTGGATTAAGAAGTAAACTAGTATAGAAGCTTGATAGAATGATTCGATGCAGTTATTATTAAATGTAAATATATTGTATGGCCATGTAGTTTGAGGCGTTTCTGGCGCGTGAATTTTTCTTTCTTATTTATTTTATATAGTTCTTTTCTACTAGGTTTCACCTACTATATATCGGGACAGATTTTGTTTTCTCACGTATTTATCGAGTGTTTCCAAGACTTTAAGAATATTAATTTTGACGATTTTATTGACTTATCACGTAGACTTACACATCTATTTGTATCATCTTCACATACCAAAATTCTTACTTCACTAAGCAACGGGTCGTGGTTTCACCATAACTGAAACTAACTAGATCATGGGTTATTTGACGTTCTGTTTAAGGTCGTATACACAATTGTTAGTGCGGTTCACATTATTGGTCATCATAGCCATATAGTAGAGGTTATTTTATTTTATTAAAAAGTTTTGTTCTTTTCAATATATGTAAAAAGTAAACTTTTTAAGTTTCTGAATATTTAAGTAAACTTTTTAAGTGTCTGAATATTTAAGTCGAGCAAAAAAAGGTAGATAAAAGTCAAAATTCAGCTATAGTTTTAGACAGAATTTTCATCATATACCTGTAGACTTTTTACCCATTATATTGATTACTTGAACCGCTGTTTTAGCACTACGCCAAAACAGGCTGCAATGAGAGATAATGTGCGACAACTTCTAGAAATCAGCTAAGACTAACATATATGGTGACAAATTCATGACACCCTTCAGCAACAACTTAAATAACGCCACACCAATTGAACAACCTACTGTTGATCTTCAATGGTGTGTTGTTCTAACAACAACATAGTATACAAAAAAATATATGACTGTTAGAAATTTTCTCTTAAAAATTACATCAAATGGACAAGGGTATTTCAATATATAAAATCAAATTTACCGCTAAGCAATTCGGTATAGTCTTTCTAGGCATATCTATCCCAAGAATCTTAACGACCGACCACGCTATCGACAGACCCTTAACTTGCTCAAGTTTATACATATCAGATGTAGTACTCCACAATATGCTAATGGATTTTTAGAAGTATCTGCTATAACTTTCAGTGCCCTAGAATCAAGAGGAATATTGTTTGATAAGCTCTTTTTCGATCATTTGTATTGGGTTTGATCATATCTAATATGTTGGAATCATCAAAACTAAACTAAGGATCGCATACACATGATATAGACTGATATGACAATATATGTGGACCTCCTAAGAGCGCGGTCTCAAAAACCCGGTCTCTAGAAGACCTCCCGACCTCCCAGTTCATAGGAGGTCGGGCGAAATCACGAGAGGTAAGACACCCCCATCGGGGGTCTCTTCATAAGGGAGTCCCAGCTTTGTATCTGCGTCTCGAGCTTTGTGTCTCTACCCCGAGCTTGGAGGTCAAGGTTCATACATCAGCAACATATATGAGTTAGGAAGAGTTCCCATATATAAGGATAAAATCCCCGAAAAGCTGGGATTTTACCATCATGACAAAGATCCTAGATATCTAGGGATTGACGGCCGCAGCCAGATCCCAGAAAATTGGAGATCCCTCAGTCTAGGAGCGGGATCTCTCGAATAAGCTCCTCCTCCATTCTTTAAATAGGAGAGAGACTGCCCATTTTAAGGGATGGAAACCAGAAATATACAGAAAAGACTTGATGACATTTTTGGGTTTTTTCTAGAACTTATCCTAATCAGAGCATCGGAGAGACCTAGGCCGGAAATCTTCCCGGTGTTTTCTTAGCTCAAACCTCTAAGATTGACCCGATTCTTGCTGGTCGCTCAGTTCTATTAAATCATACAAGAGTCTAATCCAGTCTAATTTGTATATTCAAGCACTCTAGAATGTACCTTTGATGCGTGAATAATTCTATAATCAGATCTGTGGGATATTGCTATAGTACTCCACGTGTCGCTCCTACCGGTAGCCACACATAGATCTGAGCACCTCGAGTTGTAGCTTAGAACACGAGCAAGATGGAGAACTCCAAGTTTTCTCTTTCTCTGTCTATCTCGTGGCTACGTAGTGTATCAGGGTTGGTAGATTTACACATTACTTTTTCCATACATATGTCTAGTTATTTATAGTGATAAATAACCTAGACATACAAGGTAAGAGAGAGTCCTTGTCCCACAAGGAAAAAGCCAAAGTGGCCACCCCATATTGAGCTCGGCCTACCTACTAGCTCGAAAACCTCGACCCCATACGGGTCGTGTCCGACCGACTCGGCAGTGTGCTCTGCTAAGTAGGTGTGTCTGTGTGCTTCGGTTTATCCTTTCTACACTTTCAAAATCAATTTTACTTTTATTCACATTTGGACTCTAATTCCGATTAATTCAATCTACCGCATTGTGTGTGACCCTGTACGTTCAGTTATAATTAGCTGCGAGAATAATTTGCCATTAGTCTCATCAGATTGAAAGTGATTTCCAGCTAAATATTTCGATTACTAATCATCAACTGAATAAAACCTTAAAACTATAATATGAGTTATGCACATTGATTGAATAACACCATTCCAATAATTTGAACATAGTCTGCATTCTACGACAATATCTTGTGAACCATAACAGTCAAGGAGAGTGCATTCTGTGTAAGTTGAGGCTCACTCTATAGTCAACATCATGCGTACAAATAAACTATTACTTCCCGAATGAATATACATGTGCAAGACAAAAGCATAGCTCAATTAGATATATCGTCTTGACTTACCAAATGAGTGGATTAGAGACTTAGCTGAATAAAATTAGTTAGAAAACTTATTCTACAAATGGTTCCACCATGGATGTGCTGAAAAGCATAGCTCTCTGTGCAATCTCGAGGTTCTTGGAGTTGGGACTTAGCTGAATCGATGTAGCTTTAGAAATTGGATGGCATTCGAGAATAATTCCATCAATAATGGCTTCATTATGATCTTGTTTTCTATCTAGGGCACAGATTTTTTAAGAACTCACAGTAGAAAGCAACATGTTCTTCACCTGAGTACGACTTTGCTATGCACCCTTATAGTTTTGCAGGATTTCTCATAATGTATCCTTAAGTACTTTCATGTACCTAAGAAGAAATACAATCCAAGTTAGTATGTGATCTAATTAATTCTTACGCTACGACTAGCAGATAAGGTAACGTATGCAAGGGTGCGGTAACGTATGCAAGGGTGCCAACAGAGGCTTCTGCCTCATACCTTCAGGTATGTTTACGTACGATACAGAGAATTTAGCGTACGCTAGGTCTGAATATTACGTATGTTATGCATGAGGCATAACTGACTTAACCTATGTAAAATAGCAGCACTGCTTGAACGTCTCGATGCACAAGACAACTACACGACGAGGTACACAACTATTCAGTCACAACATCACATCTAGCATGAACATAAAATAACGAGTTCAAATACTAACGATTCTGGCAAAAATATAACAAAATACAATATATATAAACGTCACATGATAAGTGTCAGTTTTGTACACTTATCCATGGTCTGTATCGATAAAATTCACCCATAATTGAGCTAGTCTTCTCGTTTTTTGCTTTTAATTAATTAGTTTTAATAATTTTATTTTTATTGGATGATGATCGGATTAAATAACTGATTTATTCAAGAAATAACATGTTTATTAAATATTCTCTTTGTTGAATTTTGATATATTCATGTTGTAGGGCTTTCCGAGATGAATTCGACAGTCTTTTCGGATTCAAAATCAGAGTTATATATCAAAAGTTATCATCCGAAGAAGATCTGGGGCAAAAACGCAAAGTTTGAGAAATTCTGGGCTGAAAACGTAACTATCAAAGCTTCAAGTGAGCAAATTTACGAAGCCACGTTACGGCCGTAACATTCAGGAGTTACGACCGTAAGTCACCCTAGTTACGGCCGTAACTCCTGAATGTTACGGCCGTAACTCTTGACAGATTGCTATGATTTGTCTAATTTTTTATACTTTTTGTGTATTATTGAGGGGATGGCTGGCATTAATCCGATCTAATGTAATAATGCTGGAGTTTTGGAGCTATTAGATAACTTTAGGTGTATAAATAGACCCCTTAGATCCTTCATCATTCATCATTCATCTTATAATTTTCCATTTTTTGTAAACTTTTCTTTTTGTGTGAAGAACACACTTGTGTTCTTGAGTGATCCTTGTAAGTGTGGTATAACATATGTTGTTCAGAGAGTTCATTGTTTCTATCTCCTTTATCTACTAAGGGAGTTAGGATCAATTCTTTCTCTCGATTCAACTAATAATGACCACACAAGCTTGTAATATGTGTAATAAACCCTTCATGGGCTAAGTAATTTTTAGTTGGGATTATAAACAAGGTTAGTCATGTTATTTATGTTTGTATAAAGATCTATTGTGAATTACTTATTATTGTGTGTGATTTTCATTGTTTTAACAATCTTTATTTATTTGGCCAATAAATGACGATATTTATGGTCTTCATATGTTTCGAAAGAAAATATGTTTGATTAGATCAAATGATCTTCACTCTAAGTTGTTCTAGGGGATAGAAATATACCCCTAGTCCTTAGATGATTCTTTTAGTTATTTTCATAAATCCTAATGCTATGTATTGAAGCCAATCAACATAGAAATATAGTGGATTGATTCAATATGTAAGGGGCATTTTATAGTTCGAAAGAAAAACCGTCTTTTTAAGGAAAATCGAATCTACACAACATAATAAGTAAATTCATTTTATGATCTCCTATACATCTTTTATAACTAATGACAAACTAAGTTTGTAATCCCAATTATTTCATTTTATCGTTAATCAATCTATTATTATTGCTATCTTTTTATTTCCTTATAATATTAGAACTATTATTGCATTTTCTTTGCAAATATTAAACCAAACTTTTTAATTATGTGTTTCACTTATCATAGTATCTATAAAAATAGACTAATAGTGTATAATTCAAATTATAACCAAACTTCCTTGTGGGATCGATAAACCGGACTCAAAAAGTCCACTTTACTACTTGATACGATATCGTGCACTTGCGATAGTTACACTAAAAACGTGTCAAGTTTTTGGCGCCGTTGCCGGGGAAGTATAAGTTATATTTGAAATCTTACATTGCAAACTATTTTTATAAGTACAAATTTCTCGACGTTGTAACTTAGTACTAAATTGTGTTTGTCCGGTCAAGTGGTGGATAACGGTACTCCGTGACTATTAAAGTCGGATTTTCGATTTCCCACAACAAGCGATATTTGTAGATATTTTCTTCAATTATTTTCATTGTCATTTTATTTTTATTTTTTTTGTCATGGAAGAAACATTGTATAAAATCGAAAAAAGATTTCCCTTTCTAAGCAAAAATGCAATTTTAAAAATTTACAAGACAAGGCTTGAAAGGATGAGGTTGCTTATGAATAAAAGCATACCTTTTGACATAAGATTCATTATCGAAGCCAAAGTAAGAATAGAAGGTGAATTCACAGAAACACCGACTAGATTTTTACCAGGGCTTGGAAAAAGTTCATATGCCAATAAACGACGAGCAAAGATGCTAGCCGTTTGCTACAAATGTGCTAGATGGGACTGTAATTTAAAATGTCGATCTTTAGGAATTCCATCTACAAACAGAGAAGATAAAATTCAGTTCATTAATGATGGTCTGAATAAAGAGAATTTAGATAATATCGAAATTTCTCTTGACACGCATCCTAGTGGACTTGTATATTATGGAATTCAATGTTTGTGGAATAAATTCAAACCAGAATATGAACAACGTCTTGGGAATCTGACGTTAAAAGACCCTGTTTGCCAAGTTGTAAGAAAATTGGATGGGAAGCTGTAACACCCCCAGAATACATCCGGAAATGTTACACGCCGTAGGCCCTTCTTACAAGGATCTACAAGGCTAAACTCTACTAGACTACAAAATGATTGACCGTAGAGTCAATCTAAATACAACATTGCACCGTCAAGGTCATTAAACAATTCAGAAAACAAATGAACCTTACATCTCAATGATGAAAATAAACTTGAACATAGAAAAGAACGACAATTCAATTTAATAAATGAAATCTACACCCATGCAAGGGTGAATACTCGAACGACAGAGAAATACCGACCAAAATGAAACAAAAGAAAAGACTCTAACTCTGGTGTGATTAGTATCATTGTCCTCCATCTCCTTCCCCTAATCCCGTGATCGCTCCCGAGCCGCCAAAACTGAGCGCATAACAGCACCCACCCCGAAACTCGGGGTTAGCAACCGGAATTTTGCTAGTGCAAGTACATAACACACAAGATATACGAATAATAATAACACAAAACTCAACGATGTGAAACCTTAACACAACCCACACATTCAAATGGTCGGCCTGAGAATAGTATTACATACACAAGGTGAAAGATAATCACATTGTCATATTCTCCGTCTGAGAACATAACACCAATGAAACTTTAAACGAACCCAAGGAGTCAGAAAATTCCCTTTTTATAAAAGGAAAAGTATTTTGATAAGAAAGTTCGAAAATATTAATATTGACTCGGGTCATCTTGGGGTTTTGAAAATCAGATGGAAACACTTTAGAAAATACTTCAAAAGCTCTCGGGTCCTTGACCCAACATGTGGAAAACAATTTTGCAAGAAAACTATCACAACGTTATTCGGGGTTCTCGACCCAAATGATAAAACACTATCACAAGTGAATCATTACAACATCTCACGGGGTTCTCGGCCCAATCCAAATAATATCATCACGAGATCAAATCTCAACATCTCACGGGGTCCTCGACCCAATACACCGAATAATCAACACAGTACAATCAAAGGCACAACCTCTCATTCGACAAATCCTGCTCAAGACCCCTGATTAATTAACCCTCGGAGATCGTCAAATATCCTTGGTTAATTAACCACGATACCAACATTTAAAACAAATTGGAACGAACTCCGAAACACAATCCGCGTTCTACGTCAAGACCAACATTAAAAGTAAGTTGCAAAGATTTAAATTTCAAAATCATTTGACAACGGGGTCTTAGCTATCGCTCAAATATCCGTTACCAATAAGCCTGCCAGCGCCTCCCTTACACACCTGTGTACCGGCGTTCACTCCACTATATTGGCCGCCCATTGCACATGTCACCGCGCGGCGTTCACTCCCACAGAGCCGCCCCTTGCTCGCGCATTAAGTAACACCGGTGTTCACCAATCATATGGAGCCGCTCATTGCAGCGTAACAGCCGGAGTGCACGCCCCACCCTCGAGGTACCCGGATATGAACTCTCTCATAACAAGTATTCACATTATTACAAATACCAAGCACACAGTCAACCGTTGCAACAATTATCAAATCAGTTCATCAATCCACATAATTTATTCACCAGTACGCAACTACGCAAAATAAACAATAACTCGCACGTTGTTCATCAAGACTTAGCACATTAGGCCTTTAACTCTATCAATTAATACTACATAAATATCCACGCATATCTATATATATATATAATATAAATACAGATATTCATAACATGATTCATACACTTCAGCAACAATGATTTCACGTAATTATAATTCGTATATCAAGGTACTTGCCTTGGTAATCTCTTGCTAATACTCCGGAAATACAATTGATTGGAACAATCCGAACTCCAAAAAACGACGATCGGAGAGGCTCAACCTTTGGATTATCGTAGGAAATTCGTCCTTAATATCCTATCATTAAATAAGTAATCAATCACACGAGGAAAAGCATAAAAAGATGGTCGAACCCTAACTGTTCTCTTCGTAACGTACGTTACACACATACGTAACGTACGTTACGTCTGCACGTTAGCGCACGTAAGCTACAAGGATTAGCGTACGCTAAGCATGCCTTGGACAGTTCTTCTCAGTTCAGACGACTGCCCTTCCTGAGGGCGTAATGCATAAAGCTTAACGTACGTTATATTCACATATATCATACTCATGTGAATCATAATGATCCTACGGTGTTGATGTCTATGAATTCCAGGTTAATCCTCCCATCATAATACTCACTCCAAATATTGATTATAGATCCTCAAAGGTAGTTCGGAACATCTGAGGTTGTTGCCATCATTAAGTCTATGATCATTATGGAAACACCATACAACATGGTTTATTAATCTCAGAATTTTACCTTACTTGATTATCATAACAAGAGTCGGACTATAACGTTCTTAACTCGGTTAACTAAAGCATGAACATTCCAACTTCCAAAAACATGGTGTTCGGATAAAAATCATCTTATGGAGCTTAATAATCCTGGTGGTATGTTCAAAACATCCTTAAGAACACGAAATCAAGGTTGAGGTAGCATTAACATACCTTAATATGAAAGAAACGCAGAGACACGAGGTAGCATCCAATTTTGATTGCTTGAATGTCAATGCAAGATGTTTCGTAACTTAAATGATCGAGTCTACGTGTTCTTTATGTGTTTTAGAGGGTTGGAAACCCTCTAGAAATGAAGGAAAATGAATTTCAAGTGAAAGGGACGAAGAGAAACGAAATGGGGTGTTGTCCATATATATAATATCTTGAGATTTACGTACGTTAACCTCAGCCATTTACGTACGTAATATACTTAGCGCACGCTACCATTCGATATTAACGTACGCTATCGATCACCGATAGCTTATCGTCTCGTTTTGTACTAGCTTACGACGTTACACCCTATGCATTACGTCGTAAGCTACACATATTAGCGTACGCTAGTTACAAGCCTTAGCGTACGTTAACACCCGTTGACCCCAAAACTGCCCGGAGTTCATCCGCGGGAATCTTTCCGAGCCCCACCACCGGCCCATGTGCTAGCCGATCTGCTCAATTATTGACCTCCTTACGTACGCTACGTCTAGCTCGTAGCGTACGCTATTTGCAGATCGTAACGTACGTTACGCATACCTGTTAGCGTGCTTTACGACGTAGTTGCATGAAGAGGATTAAAGGTTGATATTATCATGCATGAGGATACGAATACGGAAACGATCGTACTTCGATTATTGATAGCACCAATTCAGGTAATACAGGGTTCAAATACAGATGAAAATACTCAACAATTTATCCGGATATTACATACTATCCCTCTTAAAAGAAGTTTCGTCCCGAAACTTAAAGTAGAGTGGTGGAACAACCAAGAAAAAGTAACTACTTGCTCAGCCCCAAAACATCATGAGCGATGCGCGAATACATGGTTCTAAAAAATACAATGATTGGACTTAGGAAGTATCAGGCACGTCAAATGAGGCAATAAATTACACGTGAACACGAGAAGTTAGAGTGGAGAAGTAGAAGCTCACGGAATTAAGGAAATTCACAAACGACTCAGATGTACTAAAATCGCGTGTCGAGTTCGACCCACCATATTCAAGTTCATAACACATTGGAAATATTAATCATACGAATGGGAACAAATAGTTTCAACAAAATTTCGCAGAGATTAAGTTCGGATGTGAATAGACCACAATAATTCCTGAGTCTAACAAATCGGTTCAAATTCGTTCGAATGATGGTAGGTTCGTAGAACATGGTAGTTTGAAATTGTCAAGAGAATCACGGATGAATCATCAACAATGAAAGTCTCCCAACATCGGAAATACTAAGAAGAGCACGGGTACTACGTGTCCCCGTGCTAAGAAAACATGCCACCGAAACTCAAAACAAGAGGAGTAGGAAACGAAAAGCAATTAAAATGAAAAACAATCAAAGTCACGATTGTTGGAAAGCGAGAACGACTAGAACCACGGACAAAATCTTCATTCGCCTATGATAGGCTCTTCACAGAAGACATAAGGTTTCGGGACATTCTCCACCACTTGCTCTGCTCACCGACAGAGTAGCATTCTTTGCCAATTCGAAATTATCTCACAATGTTTCTCCCGATGGCCTTCACACCCGCACCGATGACAAGTCAAGAGTGGTGAGGGACAGCTTACACGGATGTGTCCCGTGCGGTTGCGGTTGAAGCACACTCTCTTCTTACCGGAGTCACCGATCTTTGGTTGGGGATTCCCAATGCTCATTCTCGACCGCGAAGACGACGCATTCGAGCGACGTGGGGTTTGAGAACCTTAGTCTCGTCCGCCCAAAAATTTTCCGGATGTCCTCGGTCTCTTTTCTCGCTCGTTGGCTCGGTCACCGAGGAGGTTTCATAGGTTATCGTCGATCTTGATATTCCTTCACCGTAACATGAATCGTTGTCGTGCGAACCACCTCACCGCTTCCGCTTCCTATATTACGTCTACATCCGCCAGGGCTCGACATGCTAATGTAGATAGTACCGTTTATTGTTATCACATAGTCGGTTGTACGGTATACCACGATTATCAACATAAGGTTTAATTAGCATCCTTAGAATAACGGTAATATCGTAAAGCACGAAATTTTCTCAAATCAACTTCCAGTCCTTCGTCTAGGACGATCATTATGCGTATGCTTTTTTAAAAAAATTTGAAACAAAAGCCGAATCACGTTGTGCTCAAAACTTGTAAATCATCCTTTGTTTTGGAAGAGGAAGTTTATACAATGATTCTAAAAATTTATTTTTTTGAGTAATGCCTACAGGAAAATTGAAAATCGAATTGTAACTAATTTAAAATATTTCGAAAGTGTTGGGTCCCAAATACCACAATTTTGAAAATCCTTCCTCTTCTACCAAAATGTTTATTCGAAAGAACTTTTCACCAAAATACGTGACCATTCGACACGACTACATCAAATCATGAGGTTTACAATGCTAGGAAAATTTCAAAACACTACTTTGAAATGTTCGTAATTCGGCCCAAATATTACATGCCGGATTACTGCCGAACCTACCGGCTAAAAACCATTTAAAAATCATTTCAAAATATGCAAAAGCCGATGACGGTAGCATTTTCCAAAACTTACAAAATCATTTGTAAAATATTAAATACCGTCATAAAAATACCGTTAAAATGTGCAAGACTAAAATGCCAAAATGTCAAGAGTCATTTCACAATACTCACGCAATGGATAAAATTAACACTCAAAGATTTATCCTACTGATATGCGTAAACCGATAAATATGTTTGACTACCGAAGTATACTACATAACCATTCTCACTGACGCGTATATGCAGTGATATCGTAAAACAATATAATCTCTAACAAGTTCAAACCCTAGGTTCACGTTAAGCACAATATAATCAAATACGTATGTAAGGGGACTTACGATTCGGAGGCTTACCATCACGGATTGCTTGAAGATGATGTTGGAACCACGATACTAATCACAACTCGACGCGCGACTTACACAAGACATGGACTTGACCAACGGCCTAGGTTTTTCGCAAACCTAAGCTCCGATACCATATTTGTAACACCCCGAATACATCCGAAATGTTACACGCCGTAGCCCTTCTTACAAGGATCTACAAGGCTAAACTCTACTAGACTACAAAATGATTGGCCAAATAGGTCAATCTAAATACAACGCAGACCGTCAAGGTCATTAAACAATTCAGAAAACAAATGAACCTTACATCTCAATGATGAAAATAAACTTGAACATAGAAAAGAACGACAATTCAATTTAATAAATGAAATCTACACCCATGCAAGGGTGAATACTCGAACGACAGAGAAATACCGACCAAAATGAAACAAAAGAAAAGACTCTAACTCTGGTGTGATTAGTATCATTGTCCTCCATCTCCTTCCCAGCCAATCCTGTGTTGCTCCCGAGCCGCCAAAACCTGAGCGCATAACAGCACCCACCCCGAAACTCGGGGTTAGCAAACCGGAATTTTGCTAGTGCAAGTACATAACACACAAGATATACGAATAATAATAACACAAAACTCAACAAATGTGAAACCTTAACACAACCCACACATTCAAATGGTCGACAGAATAGTATTACATACACAAGGTGAAAGATAATCACATTGTCATATTCTCCGTCTGAACATAACACCAATGAAACTTTAAACGAACCCAAGGAGTCGAAAATTCCCTTTTTATAAAAGGAAAAGTATTTTGATAAGAAAGTTCGAAAATATTAATATTGACTCGGGTCATCTTGGGGTTTTGAAAATCGATGGAAACACTTTAGAAAATACTTCAAAGCTCTCGGGTCCTTGACCCAACATGTGGAAAACAATTTTGCAAGAAAACTATCACAACGTTATTCGGGGTTCTCGACCCAAATGATAAAACACTATCACAAGTGAATCATTACAACATCTCACGGGGTTCTCACCCAATCCAAATAATATCATCACGAGATCAAATCTCAACATCTCACGGGTCCTCGACCCAATACACCGAATAATCAACACAAGACAATCAAAGGCACAACCTCTCATTCGACAAATCCTGCTCAAGACCCGATTAATTAACCCTGAGATCTCGTCAAATATCCTTGGTTAATTAACCACGATACCAACATTTAAAACAAATTGGAACGAACTCCGGAAACACAATCCGCGTTCTACGTCAAGACCAACATTAAAAGTAAGTTGCAAAGATTTAAATTTGAAAATCATTTGACAACGGGGTCTTAGCTATCGCTCAAATATCCGTTACCAATAAGCCCGCCAGCGCCTCCTCGCACACTGTGCCGGCGTTCACTCCACTATATTGGCCGCCCATTGCACATGTCACCGCGCCGGCGTTCACTCCCACAGAGCCGCCTTGCTCGCGCATTAAGTAACACCGGTGTTCACCAATCATATGGAGCCGCTCATTGCAGTACAAGCCGGAGTGCACGCCGCCCTCGGAGGTACCGGATATGACGTCTCTCATAACAAGTATTCACATTATTACAAATACCAAGCACACAATCAACCGTTGCAACAATTATCAAATCGTTCATCAATCCACATAATTTATTCACCAGTACGCAACTACGCAAAATAAACAATAACTCGCACGTTGTTCATCAAGACTTAGCACATTAGGCCTTTAACTCTATCAATTAATACTACATAAATATCCACGCATATCTATATATATATATAATATAAATACAGATATTCATAACATGATTCATACACTTGAGAACAATGATTTCACGTAATTATAATTCGTATATCAAGGTACTTGCCTTGGTAATCTCTTGCTAATACTCCGGAAATACAATTGATTGGAACAATCCAGAACTCCAACGAAAACGACGATCGGAGAGGCTCAACACTGGATTATCGTAGGAAATTCGTCCTTAATATCCTATCATTAAATAAGTAATCAATCACACGAGGAAAAGCATAAAAAGATGGTCGAACCCTAACTGTTCTCTTCGTAACGTACATTACACACATACGTAACGTACGTTACGTCTGCACATTAGCGCACGTAAGCTACAAGGATTAGCGTACGCTAAGCATGCCTTGGACAGTTCTTCTCAGTTCAGACGACTGCCCTTCCTGAGGGTATAACGTACGTAATGCATAAAGCTTAACGTACGTTATATTCACATATATCATACTCATGTGAATCATAATGATCCTACGGTGTTGATGTCTATGAATTCCAGGTTAATCCTCCCATCATAATACTCACTCCAAATATTGATTATAGATCCTCAAAGGTAGTTCAGAACATCTGAGGTTGTTGCCATCATTAAGTCTATGATCATTATGGAAACACCATACAACATGGTTTATTAATCTCAGAATTTTACCTTACTTGATTATCATAACAAGAGTCGGACTATAACGTTCTTAACTCGGTTAACTAAAGCATGAACATTCCAACTTCCAAAAACATGGTGTTCGGATAAAAATCATCTTATGGAGCTTAATAATCCTGGTGGTATGTTCAAAACATCCTTAAGAACACGAAATCAAGGTTGAGGTAGCATTAACATACCTTAATATGAATGTAAGTCAGAGACACGAGGTAGCATCCAATTTCGATTGCTTGAATGTCAATGCAAGATGTTTCGTAACTTAAATGATCGAGTCTACGTGTTCTTTATGTGTTTTAGAGGGTTGGAAACCCTCTAGAAATGAAGGAAAATGAATTGCAAGTGAAAGGGACGAAGAGAAACGAAATGGGGTGTTGTCTATATATATAATATCTTGAGATTTACGTACGTTAGCCTCAGCCATTTACGTCGTAATATACTTAGCGCACGCTACCATTCGATATTAACGTCGCTATCGATCACCGATAGCTTCTCTCGTTTGTACTAGCTTACGACGTTACACCTATGCATTACGTCGTAAGCTACACATATTAGCGTCGCTAGTTACAAGCCTTAGCGTACGTTAACACCCGTTGACCCCAAAGCTGTCGAGTTCATCCGCGGGAATCTTTCCGAGCCCCACCACCAGCTGTCCATGTGCTAGCCAGTCTGTTCAATTATTGACCTCCTTACGTACGCTACGTCTAGCTCGTAGCGTACGCTATTTGCAGATCGTAACGTACGTTACGCATACCTGTTAGCGTGCGTTACGACGTAGTTGCATGAAGAGGATTAAAGGTTGATATTATCATGCATGAGGATACGAATACGGAAACGATCGTACTTCGATTATTGATAGCACCAATTCAGGTAATACAGGGTTCAAATACAGATGAAAATACTCAACAATTTATTCGGATATTACAGAAGCTTCCCGACTCATAGAAGGCGTTTAAGCCGTTTCTGAACGTAAAATCAGATGAAGATGTGAGCCACAATCACAACTACTGTGCATACGCGTGAGTATCTTTTATTTTTGTCGTGTGGTGAGATTTTTTTTTTGAATAAAAAATGTGATACGCGATAAATGCATTCATTATTCTATTGAGTAGTTGAAGCGCAATCAACGCAATCACAAACTTGTTAAACAATTTTTACCTTCTTTTTCTTCTATAAATAAACTTTGTACTTGTTTCTTTCATTCACCCTCAAACTTGCACTTTTCTCTGTTTCTCTCTAAATAATTTCTTTTCAAAAATGGAGTCATCATCTTCCACAAAAAAATTTAACACAGTCTGCATTTTTGGTGGATCTAGTTCTGGAAAAGAGGCATGCTTCACTGAAGCAGCCCACAACTTGGGTCGTACCTTAGGAGAAAAATGTATTCATGTAGTTTACGGAGGAGGAAGTCTAGGATTAATGGGACGAGCTGCTGCTTTTGCCTAAATGGAAGGAGTAAGAGTGTTGGGAATAATCCCAAAATCTCTCGCTGAAAGTAAAATCACCGGGTCAACTATTGGAGATGAGTTTAGATCTGTGAATATGCAAGATCGCATAACTCACATGATAAATAATTCTGGCGCCTTTATCACCCTTCCCGGTGGTTTTGGCACCCTTGAGGAACTTTTTCATGTGGTTACCAGAGCCCAGCTAAATGTTCATCAAAAACCAATAGATGTGCTTAATGTCAATGGTTTCTTTGATGGTTTACTGTCTTTCATCGACTACTCTGCTGAAAAGGGTTTTATTTCCGAGCGTGCTAAACGAATCATAGTCGTTGCAACAACACCAGATGAACTAATCAAAAAACTCAATGAATTTGTTCCTCAACCAGATCCAGCTCTAGCTAAAATTGTCTGGGTAGAAGATTTTACCGTGAGAAAACGAAAAGTGGATTCATTCCTCTCCCTTTGATAACCCATGTCGGACCTCTTATATTTTTACTTTCTGTCGTGTGTAATAATCGTGCTAAAAGGTGGCAGCTTAAGGAGTTTCTTCTTGATCTCTTGATGCGCATCTATTCGCGATTTATGTATTGTTATTTTATTGCTGTAATTTTTATTGTGTGTTTTTTATAAAAGCATTGATGGCAGCGTAAGGCGACTCTTCGGACTTTCTTGATGCGCATCTTAAAAATTGTGTTATACTTACGAGTATATTTTATTTTCTTTTGTTGTGTGCCTCGTATATTTATTCTCTTGCAGATTCTAAAAAGCGTTAGCTCAAACATCAACTTTGTTAACAAGGAGTATTCTGCTTTTCTGCATTGCTTTTTATTTTATTTTATTTTTAAAAACTGAGGACAGTTTTATTTTCAAGTTTGGGGGTGATTTGTTTTATTATTTTGGTGTGTTTTGATTACTTTGCGGTTATTTACCTTAATTTTTTAATATATATATATATATATATATAGTATTTTGATTTGTGAGATTTCTAGATCTGGCCATAACACCAATAAATTAGCTATATACAAGTTTCTAAAATCGTTTTAACCGGTTAAAAAAATTATATATTCCAAAAAAATTTTTTGAGCCTTAATCTCTCTTTCCAAGCCTTGTAATTATCATATAAAATCGAGTCATTCGTTACCTTGAGAAAAGAAGAATCAATCGGTTGATGAAAAATAGAACTGAAATTTACTTAATTTGTGGAGTTTTGATTTTTCATGCTTAAACTAAGAAATGATTTTCTGCAAAAATTCTATTCCCTAAAAAAAAAGGAGTCATTGGTGAAAAGAGCTACACGTTAGCAAATAACGGTGTGAAAGCTATCACCTAAAAAAAATGACGAAAAGGAGAAGTGTTGAGCAGCAACAGCTGCCTAATTTTGGAAGTCTTAAATTTTGCGAAAAATAAAGGACTAACCATTGTTGGTGCGTAGCTGCCGTCTCAGAAAAATTGGTGAAAAGAGCTACACGTTAGCAAATAACGGTGTGAAAGCTATCACCTTTTTACGAAAAAAAAATAATGAGATAGAAATTGTGTTAGTGAAAAGAGCTACACGTTAGCAAATAACGGTGTGAAAGCTATCACTAAAAGGGATGTAGTTTATGAGCAGATTTGAATTAATTAGCAGCTGAATTTCAATACACTCAATTTTGTGAAAATCACAATATTTGATGGCACCAATAAAATTCTTCTTCATATTGAGTCGAAAAATAAATGAGTGATCGAGAGCAACCATTGAAGGGAGTCATGTGTATCACGAGTGGGAAAGTAATAATCAGCCTTTTAGGGGGAAAACCTTGCATTTTGGAATTATAAAATAAAAACCGTGTTTTAACTTCAAAATCATTTGTAGATTTATTTTGAATCTTGATTTATATCTACTGTATAAGCTGGTTGTTGTGTATTAATGGCATTTTGATCTCCTTTTCTCTTTTTATATTTTAATTTTGGTGTGTATTATTAGTTTTGTGTCTTATTTTTATTTTTATTTTTGGAGTGTGATTAATAAAGAGTCTTGCTCGGGACTAGCAAGAATTCAAGTTTGGGGGTGTGATAAGTATCAGTTTTGTACACTTATCCATGGTCTGTATCGATAAAATTCACCCATAATTGAGCTAGTCTTCTCGTTTTTTGCTTTTAATTAATTAGTTTTAATAATTTTATTTTTATCGGATGATGATCGGATTAAATAACTGATTTACTCAAGAAATAACATATTTATTAAATATTCTCTTTGTTGAATTTTGATATATTCATGTTGTAGGGCTTTCCGAGACGAATTCGGCAGTCTTTAGGATTCAAAATCGAGTTATATATCAAAAGTTATCATCCGAAGAAGATCCGGGGCAAAACGCAAAGTCGAGAAATTGCAGGTGAAACGTAACTATCAAAGCTTCAAGTGAGCAAATTTACGAAGCCACGTTACGGCCGTAACATTCAGGAGTTACGACCAGTAAGTCACCTAGTTACGGCCGTAACTCCCGAATGTTACGGCCGTAACTCTTGACAGATCGCTATGATTTGTCTAATTTTTATACATTTGTGTATTATTGAGGGGATGGTGGCATTGATCCGATCTAATGTAATAATCTTTGGAGTTTTGGAGCTATTAGATGACTTTAGGTGTATAAATAGACCCCTTAGATCCTTCATCATTCATCATTCATCTTATAATTTTCCATTTTTGTAAACTTTTCTTTTTGTGTGAAGAACACACTTGTGTTCTTGAGTGATCTTTGTAAGTGTGGTATAACATATGTTGTTCAGAGAGTTTATTGTTTCTATCTCCTTTATCTACTAAGGGAGTTAGGATCAATTCTTTCTCTTGATTCAACTAATAATGACCACACAAGCTTGTAATATGTGTAATAAACCCTTCATGGGCTAAGTAATCTTTAGTTGGGATTATAAACAAGGTTAGTCATGTTATTTATGTTTGTATAAAGATCTATTGTGAATTACTTATTATTGTGTGTGATTTTCATTGTTTTAACAATCTTTATTTATTTGACCAATAAATGACGATATTTATGGTCTTCATATGTTTCGAAAGAAAATATGTTTGATTAGATCAAATGATCTTCACTCTAAGTTGTTCTAGGTAATAGAAATATACCCTTAGTCCTTAGATGATTCTTTGAGTTATTTTCATAAATCCTAGTGCTATGTATTGAAGCCAATGAACATAGAAATATAGTGGATTGATTCAATATGTAAGGGGCGTTTTATAGTTCGAAAGAGAAACCGTCTTTTTAAGAAAAATCGAATCTACACAACATAATAAGTAAATTCATTTTATGATCTCTTATACATCTTTTATAACTAATGACGAACTAAGTTTGTAATCCCAACTATTTCATTTTATCGTTAATCAATCTATTATTATTGCTATCTTTTTATTTCCTTATAATATTAGAACTATTATTGCATTTTCTTTGCAAATATTAAACCAAACTTTTTAATTGTGTGTTTCACTTATCATAGTATCTATAAAAATAGACTAATAGTGTATAATTCAAATTATAACCAAACTTCCTTGTGGGATCGATAAACCGGACTCAAAAAGTCCACTTTAGTACTTGATACGATATCGTGCACTTGCGATAGTTACACTAAAAACATGTCATCACACCGAGTACAAATAAATAACAAAAATTGGAAAATACGGAAGCAACAAGTACGGACATTACAACCACCATAGCACTACAAATGGGTGATAGATCTCTAACTTTCCCGAAAGGGATAGTTGAAGATGTATTAGTCAAAGTTGACAATTTTATTTTTCCCGCTGATTTTATAGTATTGCATATGGAGGAGGATAAGGATGTGCCTCTAATTCGTGGGTGCCATATCTAGCAACCGGACGAGCACTAATAGATATTGAGAAGGGAGAACTCATATTTTGTATTAATGATGAGCACATCACCCTTTCAATTTACAAGAGCATCGAGCCATCAGGAGAATATGATAGAGAGAAAAAGTTGCAAAGAAATTTTGAAGAAGAAGAACATGTACAAGAAGCTGAAGTAAGTGTTGGAATATAAAACGCAGCAGAAGCAAGTTGGTGGAAATTATTTAATGAAAGGTTTTATAAACTAACCAACAGAAAAACCGGATCTATTTAGGCTTGTCAGCTAATTAACTAAATAGATTAATAAACAATTAAATAAACATATTTACGCATGGGAGTCGGTAATTTATACCTTTGACGCGAAGTGGTAGAAATTCCCTTTTGGTCGATTTGTCTCCTCTTCGTGTTCCTCTCCGATCTTCTTGTATTTCTACCTCAAGATCTTCTAGAGTATATCCCGCCTATATCCAGATGTCGTGTGGGCAACAATCTACCGGACTGAACTTGGACTGCAAGGGGAATCGGCCGAAACACTTTTCCTCAAAATTTACCTCACAAATTTTTCTCTCTATTTTTCTTGAATATTTTTCTATTTTAGAAAAATATTGTGTTAACTAAATTATGGAATCCAAGACACAAGTCAAGATCCACAATTAAACACAAGTAGAGAAAAAACCGAAAATCTTGAGCAAGAATTAGTATAAAAATCGGCCACCCTTGTAGTTGTATTTATAGGTGTTTTGGGCTACTCTAGGGACCTTAAGGAGGATATGGTAAGGACTCCCAATAGATATCTTCTTTCCAATATCAGGACTCTTCCTAATATTAAGACTCTATTAATATCAACTTAGTCCACTATTAAGTTAATATTGCACTTCCTATCAAAATCCAAATTACGAAATTGTGCTCTTTTTTGAATTAATTATTTCTCGTGTTTAAGATATTCCATGTCCATTAATTAATTTAAGCTACTAAAAGCTTTTAATTAATTAATGTGTTATACATGAGTATACCACTCGACCTTTATTATTATATCGAAAAATTAATTCCACCTGCTGTAATATCCGCAATTTTCGATTTTCGGTAAATTTCTTTTTCAGCCGGAGTCCATTTTTACGACTCGCTCATGACCGTTTCGTCATTTCGAAAATGATTAATTCTGCACTTTTTGTCATCCGAGTTCGTTTCGGTATCGTTTTGTTGAGTTCCGAGCTTTTTAGCGACTTTTCCGCACTTGAGTTCGATTCTTGCGAATCTCGTCTGAAACTATTGTTTCGAGTTTCTCGTAAGTTCATTTAATGTTATTATTCATGTTGCGAGCTTTGGTTTGGTGTTTCGATCGCGTATCGTGATTTTCGGACGTTTTGGGCCATTTTCGTAATTTCCCAAAGTTTTGGGTAATTACTTCCGTTGTCGAATTCCGAGCCTTCGGGTGGTCGGAATTGTGTGTTCTATTAGCTCTTAGATTCGTCTTTGCGAGTACTTCGTAACCGTAACTTCGATTCGTATTCAGGTTCGGGTTTCGGGGTCGTTCGGACGTAATTTTGGTCATGCGGAGGGCTGCCTGCACTGTGCAACACGGCCCCTGGCAGCCTGCTGAGCGCCGTGTCTGCGCCGGGTCGGCTAGGGATCGACTGCCGAGACACGGCCGAGACACACGGCCATGCAGGCCGTTTCTGCTGCCCGTGTCCGTGAGCTATAAATATGGCCGAGCAGTCGTTTTTTCACTCATTTCATTTCCTATCCTTCTGTCCGCGTCTGGTGTCTTTGGGAAGTCGAAGACATGTTGTTATACTATGAATCCACGAATTTTTGGAGTTCATAACATCAATTGATCATCACGTAACATCCTTCAATCCAGCGAATCAAGGCAAGTTTTCTTAAAATCTAGTTTTGGGGATTTTGTTCGATTTGTCTGTTTAATCCGTTTTAACTTAGAATAGTGATGTATTTATGATTGTTAAACATTATTATGTCGAATTCCTTGTTGTTCCTCGGTTGAATCGCCGAGGATTTGTCGTTTTATTGAGTTTCTTATCGACGCCTTGAAGGTGTCCGATAAAATGTCACAAAGAGGATTCGAGCGTTCTACGATTATTATTCCTCGTTCGTTCGTTAATTTATTGATGGTATGATGTTAGGGTCAGATTTCTCACAAAGAATTCGAGTCGGAACCCTTCCGTTCGTCGTTTTCTTCAAGCCTTTCGATCGTGGGTGTATTCATTGTCTTCGCCGGAGAATCGTAGGTGTTCGAGGTGTCCCGACTGATCCGTGATTGTGGGAGTGTCAGGTATCGATTATCGAGGCAAGTATCTTGCCCATACATTACGTGTTTTGTGGATATTATGGTTGTTAATAGTCGATATGTGCTAAATAAATATTAATAACCATTTTTCAAAAGAATCGGTATATTTACCATCATGGTTTTTGTAAAGGTGACCCGTGTGTGTCGGGAATTAATATGCTTAGTTGAATATGTGTGCTAGTGTCGAGTATAGAATCACTTTACTTTCTTGAGATGTCATTGCGTATGATTATGTCGTTGGTAAATGTAAAGTGTAATTCTTTTGTCAAATTATATGCTTGGAGTCATGTGTTTATGGATGAATATGTGAGTTTGTGTGATATTGGTTGTGTCGTTCGGTGCTGTTGAGATCTTGTGCTTCCTTGTGAATTGTTATAGTTTTGGGTCGTAAGTACGTGTTGGATAATTTGGCCATTCTAGCAAGGTACCTCGACTATATATATTTTGTGTGTTTGACCTTTGAGAGTCGTGGTTTTGTAATCTGTGAGTTGTTCTTCCACCTGGGGATGGCATGTGGCCTCTGGGGGCCGATACTAATGGGTACGGCCACGGAAGTGAACTTGGGTGCGTGTGTTGATGTTCTTCCACCTGGGGACGGTTCGACGGGACCTCTGGGGTCCGATACTAATGGGTACGGCCGCGGAAGTGGTTTCCCACCTGGGGACGGTCCGACGGGTCCTCTGGGGGCCGATACTAATGGGTATGGCCACGGGTTACCAAGTGTGGTTTCTGTGATATCGATGTTGATGTTTTGATGATTAATTGTGATATTGTCCGGAGTATCACAATGCTTTGCGCTCGGGGTCGAGAGACATTATATATCGAGTCTTGGTGCTTGGCTAGAATGGCATAAGATTAATGTGTTATGTGTAATGTGCACTTGTAAGTGAATTGAAGTGGATGATCGGGTCGTGGACCCTGTGTTTTGTGACCGTAATGGTTGGGTCGTGGACCCCGCGTTTTGTTAACGGATTTGCATTTTAAAAAAAAAAAAAAAGAACTTTGGGGCTGTGACCCTAAATGGCTTTCGAGGAATTAAGAACTTTTCAATTTCTAATGTTTTCAAAAACTCCCGAGATTTGGAAGTGTTTTCAAAGTGCTTACTTACTTCGTTTCTACTTTCAAGACTTGAACTATTTTTAACTAAATATACCTCGGGAAGTCTTTCGTTGTATTCTCAGAATGTGTTGTGTATGGCTCGTATTTGCACTTTATACTTGCACTAGCGAAACAGTGGAGTTTTGCTAACCCCCGAGTAATCGGGGGTGGATACCTGTATTGTGTCCAGGTACATGCAGGTTTTCGGGAGCAAGACACAGGATCGGTACGAGGGATGATGAAAGACGAATGATACTAATCACACGAAGGCCAGTTTTGGGTTCAGTTAGTCGGAGTCCATTGTATTGTCATTTCCGCTGTCTTATTGTTCGTTGTTGCAAGTATTTTACCCTTGCGTGGGTATGAGTCTGGATGAGTTTATGTATTTTGATTTGTAAGTAAGTGACGAAAAACCAAATCGGTCTGTTGGTCCGTTATTTTGATTCGTCGGTATGTAATGTAATGTGTTGTTTTGATGTGTAGCCTGGTGGATCCTCACGGAGAGGGTCTGCGGCGTGTAATATTCCCGGTTTGACCTGGGGGTGTTACATTTATGGTATCAGAGCTTAGGTTGAGGAAACCTAGGCTGTCGGGTCGAGTTATGTGTTGTTGAGTCTTGTATTGTCAGATTTTGTCTGAATGAGTCGTGTCGCGACGCGTCGTCTGGGATGTCGGCCGTGATTAGTATCAAAATGCAGCCATCATCTTCGTGCGATCTGTGGATGTAAGTCTCCCTACTACATGTTGTACCACGAGCTATACGAGCCTGTATGATTCTGTGTTATGTAGTAGTATTTGAAGGTGCATCGTGAGTAAGTGACATATATTTGTTAATTTCCATTTTGTGCTAGAATGAAGAATGATATTGCCAAATGTATCCTTGTATGAACTGTTTTTCTTGCAAGAGCAACAACCTTGGAATTTTTAGTTTCGAGGGCTTCCGGGGAGCCACGTAAATTTTTAAAATGTTCTCCAAAGGAGGAAAAAATTTTCGATTTTTGTATGATGACCTCAAGGTCGAAAATTTTTAGACTTCAAACTACCGATATTTCATTCTCATCTCATACTATAAGTTTTCAAAACTCGAGTTTTTAACTCAAATAAGGTCTTCAAAATATACTCAAGACGTGACTCTCGTTTGTAACTTTTCGGTTTCATGAATGTTGGTCAGAAGATGCGTATTGATGATGCTCTCGTTGTTGAGCAGTGGTGCCACTTTTATGATTAAAATAGTAACGTGAATGTTGAGTCCATCGGTATGTATGTGTTGAGATAGTCCTCTTTATTGAGAAGAAAAATTTTCGTTTTTGTAGGATGATTTTCTTTTGATCGTTGCTTGTGAGATGTTATAATTATGTGAATCGATGACATTTAGACTCGTATGTTGTTGCTTATTTGTAACCTCCGAGTCTAGTATTACCTCATATATGTTTGCAATCGTGTTGGTGATTAGAGTAGTTAGCACAGGCTTAATATGAGCCTAACGCGCGCTAACGTGGCGCGTTTAGCGCACGTTAATCTTTGTCGTAACGCGCGCTAATCAACCTGGGCAGAGGCTATGGAACCGCATTATAGCCGTTAGGTCTAACTTTTGCGGCCAATCACCTGTAGTTGTATTCTCTACGTGGTGTCTAGTGATAACAACTGTTGTGCGTGAATGTGTGTTAAGACTTTTCGTATTGCTAGGGATATTTGATTGTGTTTGATGAATTGATAAATTATGTCTGCTGTGTGTGTTCAAAAACACTTTCCTGGAAACTTCACAAAGTTTTGACGGTTCGATTAATCGGCGGCTCCGTGTATACTTTGAAAATTATTTGGAATTGGCAAGCCGGCCTTGGATTCTCAAATAAAACCCCGATGGTATTTGAAAGAGTTGTTTTAAAATACTTGTAGACATTTTGTAAAATATTACCGTCGTTGATATTTGTGAAGTGTTGGGAGAATTTTCGAAAATGATTTTTAACGTATTGTTGTATTTTCAAATAATTCGAGTGAGTGATTTTCAAAAATCTTTCACACCATAAAAATATTTTATTTCAAAAACCAATGCGATTTTTATTTTCAAAAAAAAAATATAGTGAAAGATGAAAAATCTCACTCGATGTAAAGTTCAAACTCGGATTTGGAAATGTTAGAGTATGTAAGAATGATTGATGATCTTGCGTGGTTAGCGTGTTAGTTGTTAACGGTGATGATGATACGTAGAGGCATGATGACTTCAAATGATTTCAAATGAGACGGTTAAAATATGTCGTTTACAAGTTTTGATGAAACAACCCGAGGTACCAAAAGTACTTTTAAAGTTTATTTTAAATAGCATACGAATCCAAGGATTTTCAAAAGATTTTCTTTAAAAGGATACCTCGTGGATTTTCTTTTCGAATTGTTATTGTTTACCTTATGTGATATGTCGTGCTGAGTTGGTACTTTAGTATAATATTTTGCGAAGTTGTGCAATCGTATTGAGTGGGAATCCGCTTAGTATGCCGATGGGCAGAGGATACAGTCGTGACCACAATACTAATGGCCATGAAGATCGGATGTGGACCAAGAGGATGTGGTCGGGAAGGTTGCTATTCCAGCACTTCGTTCTCGTTGTTTAGGTTTCGGGACGAAACCTCTTTTAAAGGTGATATGATGTAATACCCACATTTTTCTTTCTTTCTCTTCTGTTTCGTCCAACCGTAACGACTCGACTGTGTTCGTTGATGCTTGACACAGTGTTGTTTCTCACCTTTGTCATTCGAGCGAGTTCTGATATTGTCCCAAATTGATCTATATATTGTTGTGACCTTTCCAAGTTCGGAAAATTAGTCTCGTTTTCGATCTTCCAACCCTTGGGCGGTGGAATTCCGTATTTGTTCAGCAATTGGCTCGCGTTTTGATTGATGTACCGTTGGGTCGGTCAATAGTATTGATTCTCGTCCGTTGTGTTTTGTGATTGTTCGGATAATTGACTTGATTGTATTATCCATTTGATGACGCTTGTCACTTGTTGGTTTTGTTATATCCCTAACGGCGACGTTGTGTTGGTCGTCGTGGAGCGTCTTTTCACGCCGTATATTCCTTTGCGTTGCTTGTAACGTTTCGCCGATGGGCGTAAGTTACGCGTTTCCTTGCGTATCTTGTTGAGTTTTCCTGGCGGGATATTGCTTCTGTAACATCCGCAATTTTTGATTTTCGGTAAATTTCTTTTTTCGGCCGGAGTCCGTTTTGACGACTCGCTCATGACCGTTTCGTCATTTCGAGAATGATTAATTCTGCACTTTTTGTCATCCGAGTTCGTTTCGGTATCGTTTTGTTGAGTTCCGAGCTTTTTAGACGCTTTTCCGCACTTGAGTTCGATTCTTGCGAATCTCGTCCGAAACTGTTGTTTCGAGTTCATTTAATGTTATTATTCATGTTGCGAGCTTTGGTTTGGTGTTTCGATCGCGTATCGTGATTTTCGGACGTTTTGGGACATTTTCGTAATTTCCCAAAGTTTTGGGTAATTACTTCCGTTGTTGAATTCCGAGCCGTCGGGTGGTCGGAATTATGTGTTCTCTTAGCTCTTAGATTCGTCTTTGCGAGTACGTCGTAACCGTATCATCGATTCGTATTCAGGTTCGGGTTTCGGGGTCGTTCGGGCCGTCGGAGTTGGCCCCGGCCGAGTCATGGCCGGGCAACACAGGCCAGTAGCCCGGCCGAGTCACGGCCGGCGGTGCTCGGCGGCTTCCGGCCGAGCGTCCGTGTGCCGCGGCACATCTTTGCGAGGCCGCGGCACACTCTGTGGCATTTTTCGGCCAACCAAGTCTGCAGGTGCCGCGGCACTCCGGCCGAGCCGCGGCACCGCTGCCACCAGGAGCCATTTTGGCCATGCCGCGGCACACTCCCGGGCCGCGGCACACTGTGCGACTATTTAAGGCCCATGATCGTTTTTCGCCATTTTTTCTCCTTCTTCTACTTCTCTTCCGCGGCTGGGGTTGTTCCTATCATGGATAGATGTTGTTTGTCAACAAATCCATGAAGTTTTGGAGTTCATATCATCAATCATCCATCCTATAACATCCTTTGATCGAGCGAATCGAATTGATTTTCTAGAAATCTAATTTTGGGGATTTTGGGTATTTTGTTCGATTTCGTCCGTTTAATCCGATTTAACTTAGGATTGTGATGGATTGATGATTATTTAGATGTATTATATCATTTCCCTTGTTATTCCATGGTTGGATCGTATCTATTCGTTGTTTTGGTCGAGTTCTTGCCGACGCCTTGAAGGTGTCCGGTAAAATGTCATAGAGGGGTTTTCGGGCGTTCTACGATTATTCTTCCTCGTATGATCGATGATTTATTGAATTTATGTTGTTAGGGTCGAATTCTTGTGAAGAACTCGAGTCGGAACCCTTCCGTTCATTGTCTTCTTGAGTCCGAGCTTTAGGTCGACCGTGTTCTTCGGAGCGTTTGGTAGCGGTTATTAAGGCAAGTATCTTATTATACGACTTGTATCTTGCGACTAGTAATTACGTATGATATGTATGACGATTTTACTTGCCTTCGTAAATATGTTCCGTTTGAGTTGGTTGTGTTTTCCGAAATTTGAAGGCTTTGTGATAATAGTGATATATTGGTATACGTGTTAGGTGTTGTGCCATTTGTGCAGGGTTGCGATGTACATATGAGATGGTTGTACACGTGTTTGTTCAATGTATTGTGTACCGAATGTGTGTTATGTTGGTTAAGAGTCGTTGTGATGATCATGATGTTTGTGTTGTTTGGTTTACATACTTGATTGTACATTTCGGTGTAATGTGGAATGGCTTGACATTTAATGATTATGAATTGTGTCGTGTCGATGTGTGTGTGTTCGGGTAGGGTCGCGAGGCCTGCGGAGTTCGGTACATGATGTGTACGAACAAAGTGTGTGATCCGGGTAGGGTCGACGAGGCCTGCGGAGTTCGGTACATGATGTGTACGAACAAAGTGTGTGATCCGGTAGGGTCCGCGAGGCCTGCGGAGTCGGTACATGGCGTGTACGGACAAGGTGTGTGATCGGGTAGGGTCGAGCGAGGCCTGCGGAGTTCGGTACATGATGTGTACGAACGATGTTGCGGCCGGGTAGGGTCCGTTGAGGCCTCGGAGTTCGGTACATGATGTGTACGAGCAGTGTGTGTGGTCGGGTAAGGTCCGTCGAGGCCTCCGGAGTTCGGTACATGATGTGTACGAACAATGATCGTGTAGCATGATTGTTTGGGTAACATTTTAAATATGGATCTCGGACTCATAATGATATATTATTTAGTATGCTTTGAAACGAGAATCGGGCTAAGGCCCTAATGTTTACGAAAAGGTTTTGTAAATTGGGACTCGAGGTCAAAAGAATTTACCTTTAAAAATCCCGAGATGATGTGTTCCTTTTCAAATATCTCTTACTTGAGTTCGAAATTCTAAAACTTCTAGGAACATTTTGATAATTGATTTACGTATTAAATTCGTAGTTGCTATTTGCTTGTTACATTTCGTATGGTTTGATACTTGCACTAGTAAAGCGGTGGAGTTTTACTAACCCCAGAGTATTCGGGGTGGATGTCTGCTCTGCGTCCGGGTACATGCGAGTTCGGGGAGCGATCACAGGATTAGCACAAGGGGATGACGAGTTGCGATACTAATCAAGAGTTGAGAGTTGGTAGAGTTTAGTTGTATTGTTAGAGTTGATTCAGTCTTCCGATGTATTGTATTTCGACCCCTGTGTGGGTAATGTTGTTAGTCAGTCCTGTTGATAGAGTTGTGTGACCTCATCGGTCTGTGTGTTTATGTGTAAGTGACCTTAACGGTCTATATTATTATATTGTTTGACCCTGGCCGGGCAAGCATTTGGTTGTTTATGGACGTTTAGCCTGGTAGATCCTTGCGGAAAGGGTTTACGGCGTGTAATATTCCCATACGGTTTTGGGGGTGTTACATTTATGGTATCGGAGCTTAGGTTGCGGAAACCTAGGCTGTTGGGTCGAGTTGAGTCGTGATTTGTCGAGTAATATGTTGTCTTGTCGTTCGAGTCGTCAGGTGACAAGTTGAGTTGTGCGTAGTCACAACGCGTTGGATATGTTGTCGGATGAGATTAGTATCGTGGGCGACCGTCATCTCCGTGCGGCCTGTGGACGTAAGTCTCCTCTTTTATGCGAAGTACCTGTGTATCATGATTGTATCTAAATGAGTTAATTGCGGTGCATAATTTTATTTGCACGGTGTTGTGAATATAGTTGTATTTAATACGTGTGACATATAATATATGTATAAAACTGGGCCTATTGTTGTTTTATCTTTGAACCACTGTGAGGGGTGGTATAGTGTGAAAATTGAGAACCTTGTTGGGTTTCGAATAAGGTATCGACGATTGAGTTCGTGAGAAACTCCGAGGAACGGTTTTGTTATATGATTAAACTAGATGTTGTGAGACGTATTCAATTGGATTGTGCATGTTGGACTGTATTTTTTTTTCCGCTGCATGAGTTCTTTCAAATGGCTTTTGTGAGTTTTTGAAATATTACCGTCATCGGGCTTTTTAACGTTGTAAATGGTTTTTAGCCTGGTGAGTTCCGGCGCGGGACCCACGGCGCTATAATATTTTGCGTAATTACCTAGAGTTTTTGGGCATTCTAGCCCATTGAATTATCTTTAAAACCCTCGAGTATCTTAGAAAATAAATTTCGAGACGTACTTTTAAAATGAATTATTCTCTCGTGGTACATCCAAGGTGCCACAATATGTTTCAAAATTCTTCTACCTCGAGGACCCAAAATGTTTTGAGATATTTTCAATGTTTTATAAACACTTTTACTTAGATCCGAGGGTCGAATATTCTGAAAGTTTTTCACTAAGAGAAGGTGTCCTCATTTTTGTTCAAACGCAAGATGATTTTCAAGGTCTCGAAAATGAGGTTTGTTCAACTTTTTGTAAAATGATACTCAAGATCGACTGGCGTTTCCAAACTGTTTCCAAAAGGTGGTTTTCGTTTTTAAAACCTATCATTCCTGTTTGTAGTCCAGGAATGTGTGTATGATATTCACATTGTTGTTAGAATGTTAGCTCCCGAGTATGATGGAATTGGTGGTGTGGACGTTGAGTCGTTCGCCATGCATAAGTTTTGTTAGCCCTTTGTGGGAGGTGTGATGATGATCTTTAATGTTGCCATTTCATGGTGGCTTGCGTGTTATCGCACCTGTGTGAGCTGTTAAAGCTTGGGTTTGTACGTTTGTGTACATGTGTGATTGTTTCATGATGTTTGTAATTATGTGCTGGTTATTGTTCGGACCGTTGAGGTCGCCGAACGATACCGACGTTGCTGTAGTGTTTGTGTGTGTGTATTACTTTACGATGATAATCGTTGTATACGGTATGTGTTATGATTCTTCGTTGTGCGGAGTTGACATCTCCGCTATGTTGTTTTACGACGTTATGCCCCATTGTATCTAGCATTTGTATTTTCGGTATGCCGAGTCGAGGCGTTTCAACCGTGATGTGCCGGGGCATGTACGTGCAATTTGTGCTTCTCGTCAGTAACACATTTCGAGTGTGGACTCGACGGACACGAATTGATTTGCGAATTGGCTACGAGACTTTGAGTCCGCGCTTGATCTGATATCGAATCGGCTTTGAGAGGCCTTTGAAGGATGTTTCGCCGATTGCACATTGTGTCGTCTCCTTGATTTCGTTATTGTGAGTAGCGGGGGACGACCTTCTTTTATAAGAGGTCGAATGTAATACTGTATTGTTTTGGACTTCTTCATTTCCTCTTTCTCAAGTCTATCGATTCGCTCGTGTTCGTTGATCTTTATGCGAACTTGTTACGTATTTCGGTTTCATCGTTCGAGCAGTGTGATCTTGTTTTGGGTCGCTCTGGTTATCGCTGTGACTTTTCCGAGTTCGGTTCGATTCTTGTGAACCTTGTTCGGAAGAAACATCTTTTGATTCTACTAGTTCTTTTAATCGAAGTGGATCGGATTTGGAACTTCTGTATTTTCGACTCTGTCGACTCGTTTATGTTCGTTGACATTTTACGAGCTTGTCCTACCCCTTGTTTTTGTTGATCGAGCAGCGTGGTATTGTTCGGAATAACTCGTTTGTCGTTGTGACTTTTCAATTTCTATTCCCTCTCATGTGGATCTTATGTGAATGCATATGTTGTTGTTTTCACGGATCATATATTGTCTCGAGTCGACGTGAACCTTGGAGTTGTTGTTTGAATTTTATTGTTCTTCGTGATTCGAACATGATTGTTCGCTTTTGTTGTCTCGACCGTTGTGGTTCGGTCGTTTGTTTGTTCGGTTTTTGTCCTCGTTTCGTGATCGTTGAGCATTCGGGCTCCTTCCTAATTCCCTTAAGTTTGGGAAATTAGTTTCGTTTCGATCTTCCAACCCTTGGCGGTGGAATTAAGTATTTGTTCGGCGATTGGCTCGCGTTTTGATTGATGTACCGTTGGGTTGGTCAATCGTATTGATTTTCGTTCGTTGTGTTTTGTGATTGTTCGGATAATTGACTTGATTGTATTATCCATTTGATGACGCTTGTCACTTGTTGGTTTTATTATATCCCTACGGCGACGTTGTGTTGGTCGTCGTGGAGCGTGTTTTCACGCCGTATATCCCTTTGCGTTGCTTGTAACGTTTCGCGATGGCGTAAGTTACGCATTTCCTTGCGTATCTCGTTGAGTTTTCTGGCGGGATATTGCTTCTCCCTACTTGTTTTAAGTTTGGACGAAACTTCTTTTAAGAGGGTAGAATGTAATATCGCAATTTTTGATTTTCGGTAAATTTCTTTTTTGGCGAGTCCGTTTTGGCGACTTCGCTCATGACCGTTTCGTCATTTCTAGAATGATTAATTCTGCACTTTTGTCATCGAGTTCGTTTCGGTATCGTTTTGTTGAGTTAGAGCTTTTTAGGCGCTTTTCCGCACTTGAGTTCGATTCTTGCGAATCTCGTCCGAAACTATTGTTTGAGTTTCTCGTAAGTTCATTTAATGTTATTATTCATGTTGCGAGCTTTGGTTTGGTGTTTCGATCGCGTATCGTGATTTTCGGACGTTTTGGGCCATTTTCGTAATTTCCCAAAGTTTTGGGTAATTACTTAGTTGTTGAATTCGAGCCGTCGGGTGGTGAATTATGTGTTCTCTTAGCTCTTAGATTCGTCTTTGCGAGTACGTCGTAACCGTATCATCGATTCGTATTCGGAGTTCGGGTTTCGGGGTCGTTCGGGCCGTCGGAGTTGGCCCAGTAGAGTCATGGCCGGGCAACTGGGCCCGGCAGACTGCCGAGTCACGGCCGGTAGTGCTCGGCGGCTCACGGGCGAGTCATGGCGGCGGTGCTCGGCGGCTTACGCAGTCATGGCCGCGTGCTCAGCGATAATGAATCTCAAATTGATTCGTTTTTACTTGGTTAATTTATAGTCGAACCTTGTTGGGTCGAAGAAACCCAACTATCCATTTTATATAATATTATATATATATATGTGTATATATATGAGAAAGGGAGAATTTCCTCACGTCTTTCCTCACTCTCCCTCACCTTTCACTTTTCTCTCTCCCCACATACTACACCCTCACGGGATGGACATCCATAGACCACCCCTGCCCTTTCCTCCTTCTTGGCGATCGGACCGGCGATTTGAGAGATGGTGGAGATAACGGACATGGTCCGTCGAGATCACGGTTTGAACTTGGTCGGAGGATCGGGGTTCGATAGAGGTGAGTCGAGGAAGTTAACGCGATGGGATGACGTCTCCGGCGATAACTGAAGCTCGACGGCGGCATGGTGGCTCGTGTCTGGAGCAGCGATAGCCTGGTCGGAACTTTCGGACAGGATGATGTTGTAAAAATCTAGTCGAGCTATTCGGGTCTTTTCCGGCGAGCTGGAGCTCGAGGAACCGACGACTATGGAGTTCCGATAAGTGGCTCACTGGAGAAGAGAACCGCAGCGTATGGTTCCAGATCCGGCCGGTTGTTGGAAGGTTAACGATGGTGGCCTGTGACGAGAGAGAATGATCTGGTTTTCAGGCGGATGGAGTGCGGCGGTGGACCTGTCGGACATGTTTTCCGGCGGCAAGATGAATTTACGAGTCTGGTCTCAAGTTTCTGACGGTCAGGCTTGATGTATGACGAGGTCCGGCGAGTTTGATTGTCGGCGATCTAGATTCCGACCAGGAGACGGTGGATTCCGACGGGTGCTCGGTGTGTCTGTATGGTGTGCTGGGTGTATATATATATATTATATATATATATATGTGTGTGTAGATATATATATATATGTATGTATGTGTGTGTAAGATGTGTGTGTGTGAGTTGTGCCTTGTGTGTGTGTCCAGTCGGGTGTGTGTGTATAATGGTGGTTATGTGTGTATGTGTGTATGTGTGTTAATATATATATATATATATATATATTATATGTGTGCAGGTGGGTGGGTGCAGAGTGTGTTGTATATATATATATATATATATTATATGTGTTGCAGGTTTGTGTGTGTTGAGTGTGGTGTGTATATATATATATATAAAACAGGCGTGTGTGTGTGTGTGTGTGTGTGTGAGTTTCAGTATGTGTGCATGTATATATATAGTCATGGTTGCGTGTACGTGTTCGTGTTGAGATTATGGACGGGGAGAACATTAGGCATAGACGAAGGTTTGATAATTTGGTCTTCGAGCGGTTGAGTGTATTTGGACCTATAGAATGAGCCGGAGTTCGGAGTGGAATTTGTGTTCGGAGCAATAATCGAGTTGTGGATTCGGGATAATTATCGTTGGTCGTTTGATCCGATCAATTAATTAAGGGGCACAATTGAGGTAATATATTAGCCGACTAATTACCTCGAGATTATAAAATATTAAATTGGACTCTTATATTAAGTTGTCTTTTATGTATTTATATTTAAGGTTTGGATTCCAATGGATCGATCGGGTGAGCCGTATTCGTCGGGACTTTCGGCATCAATTATCGAGGCAAGTTATTACTTGCACAGTTTATAATATTTAATGAATGGTTTCAGTTTCATTCGTTTATAATTCGTATAGCAATGATTATAATTGTGAACACTGGAGATGTGGGATTGTACGTTGTTTTTTCCGATTTTTGGGAATGAAATCATAATGTATATGATTTACTTTTGTTATTGGTATACTTGGGTATCGAGGATACATTATGATAAAGGCGGGGATATGAGTTCTCTATAGTCCGTGATATTTTGGATCGTCGAATATGGAGGATAATCGTCAGTGATGGTTTTTGACATCGAGATTGCTCTCGAAGGACTCGGGACAAATACTCTAATCATTTTTGTCATTTTGTGTCGATCATATTGTCATGCATTTGTGCATTGTTGTTGTCGTGCATTGTGTACTGTTGCATTGTGCAGTTGTGCATTGTTGTCGTATGTCCACCACAGGTTGGTCTGACGGGATCAACGTGGGATCTATGCTAGCGTCTTGCTGGATCATTGGGCGGGTTTATCCACCTCGTGTTGGACCGGCGGGATCATCGGGGATCTATGCGATGAAGCTGGATCATCGGATTACCCATGTGTTGTTGTGCGTTTGTATATTATGGATTTGCCATAAGTATACGTTGTTATTGTTGTGAGCATATTGACGTTGTCATGTGCATATGTATATTATGGATTTGCCATAAGTATACGTTGTTGTTATTATTGTGAGCATATTGACGTTGTCATATGAGTATGCATTTGTAGGTCTTGTGTTAGGACCATGTCCGTATGTTGAGTTGATCGATCTCGGATTAGGCAGACATGTTTGTCGTGGTATTGTGCATCTTGAGGTATGTTCCGTATTTTCTTTGGTATTCGTCTTTTGATGGACAATCGATTATCGTATTGGGGATTCATTGATGTTACTCGATGGACTGAATTGGCCAGAGTTGGTATAACTTCCGTATTGCGAGTTATGATGATGTTTTGAGAATTTCGGGTAGTGTTTGAGGTACCGTATGGATATTATGTTTGGGTTTATTGATTAATCGAAATTACGAGATGTACATGATGATAATGGTTATTCTGATGAGAATTATTCAAGTAAGTAAAGTTACAACAGTAAGATTACATTGGTAGTATTCTTAGTGTATTTCATTGGTACGTAATTGTTAATGTGATGTAATGGTTATCATTGTTGGATATTATGGCTGACCCCGTCGTGGGATTTATTTTTAGGATATTGAACTTCGAGCTTGTAGCGGTCGTGAAGAGATGAGCTTCCCGGAGGATACTGGCTAGGACATGTATTCGTGCATTGAGTTTCCTGATCAGTTATTGTATTCCGCTGCTAGAGTATTTGTTAATCATTTGTCTTTTCCGCTGCGTGAGTATTTTTATTGCCCTTTTGGTATCTAGTAACTTAGGTTACTTTGGCAATCGTTTTCTAAACTATTTTGTCGGTACGTGTAAGCGATAGCTTAACGTATGTTTTCAAAGCTGGAGTCTTGGCATTTCGGGCCTTGTGATTTCAAATGAGATTTTACGGTTTGGATAAATGGATTTTATAAGTCTTTGGGAAATTTTAAAAGGATAGTACCGTCGTTAGCCTCTGGGCATTTTTTTAAATGTTTGCGAAAATTTCCTTGACCTTGTGGGTTCCATCTCGGGGCCAGCGTAATATTCCGGATGGCTGCAGGGTGTTACAGAATATGGTATCGGAGCTTAGGTTGAGAAAACCTAGGCAGTCGGGTCGAGTTGAGTCGTGCTTTTGTTGCGTCATTCGAGTTGTCGATTCACGAATTCTAGAGCCCTGGGTTTTGTTGTTCACTCGGGCTTGTGCGTTATGTCATTTACCAGTGTGGTACTGGGGTTATTGTAAACTTTTTCAAATTGTATTAATGTGTTTCTTCGGATAGAGACATGTTGTGTTCTCGAGTCGAACTGAGTTTGCAAAATGCGTGTTTTGAAAATATCTGTGTCGAGTATTTTCTAGAGTTGAGACATGTGCCAGTATCACGGGGAATCGTCAGCTTCACGATCTGTAAGTATTTGAATTTTTGAATTGCATCGAGGTTATCTGCAGTTATAATAGTTGATATGTTTTGAGATTTAGAAAGATATTATGCGTCACGATATGAGGTGACAGAGTTGAGACACGATTGATGATTTTGAGGAATTATTATTTTGGTAATCAGTATGTCGGTTAAATTTTGGAACGGAGTTATATATTCGGGAAAGAACTGTGGATTGTGGAGAAGAGCATGTAGTCATGTTAGTTTATTTTGAGATATACAAATTGTTTTTGAGCATTTGAAAATGATACTTTTCAAAATGAATGTTTTACGGATGTTTTACGGAAAATGATTTTTGGGCCGAGACCCAATAGATTTTGAAATAGTTTTATAACTCAGGACTTGGGGTCCAAGAAGGGTTTTCTACCTTTTAAACTTCTTGTAATGCGTAATGAGATACGAGCTAAGACCCTAATATTTCAAAAGGATTTTCTGTTTTCTAAAACTCCCGAGATTTGTAAAATGCTTTACAAATCGTTTATCTATTTTCCTACTGCTTTTCGCGGTTTTGGTTTATTTGTTCAAATGAAGCTTCTCGGGAAGTATTTCGCTGTGTTGATTTATTTCAATGTTTGTCATAGCACATTTGAGGTGATCCAGGATGGGTTATTGGTTGACGTTGCGAGTCATATGTGGAAAAGGAGTTTTTGGTCGGAGTCTATACATTGGGATTTTGGAACTCTATCGTGTGGTTTTCCCGATGGAATATTAGTGGATATTGGTGACAAGCCGAATTGGTATACATGAGTATGGATGTGGCCAATCATTTGCATAGTTTTCATTTTAAAACGTCGAAATCGTGTGGATTCGAAGGAAACTGTTATCGAATACTTGGCATTGCGAGCCAGAATAACTTTTCGAAAATTGATTTTGTGGTCTTACCAAAATTTATGTTTTGAGCTATGAAATTTTTGAAAGAACTTTCAAAAATTTGTCTTCGTGACAAGACTATATGATTTCAAACTGGTTTTGAAAATATGACTGATATACATACGCATTTAGAGCATGATGCATATCATGGTGAAGTTATGAGTGTGACTCACGAACTGGATAATACATCAGTATGGTATGATGAAAAAGAGATTTGAACTTTAGTATGGTAGTTTGGTTATCTAGGGATGATCGGTAGATTGATCGGATAAGAGAAATATGTTGCGTGTTGTAGATTCATGCACAAAATGTGATTTGTGTAACATCTTAAGAATTTTGTTCTTTCGTATATCGATTTCGATGGTTCTGTGTTGATCGTGTTGGAGCTTACCATGTAAGGGTATTCTAGGTTATTGTTGCTCCTTCGTTGGTAATATTGGAATTGATCATGTTGATGATATTCTCGGTTAATTTATTGGTTGATCATTGTTAGTGATCGTATGAGCATTCGGATTTTGTGTCGATGTTTCGGGATTTGTGTCATTGTGTTGGGCAGTTGTTTCTCAGATGTATCGTGCATTATTGATTTTTTAGCAGATTGGGACTTGATTGTGTAATCATGCAGACATGATTTGACACGGATATATTACTTCATCCGAAAATGATATATTTTCTTGAGACTCATGGAATTGTGATTGTAAGAGTATTGAGGCTTTGACGTGGAGTCAATTGCGAGTATCACGAGAGATCATCAACTTCACAGACCAGTAAGTATATTGTTTTAGTGGTTCAATTGTGACGATGATTGCTTACCGTTGATGATTTTTGATTTTCTGGTTTGGACACTTGTTTGTGATAAAATGGCAAGTTTCGAGGACGAAACTTATTTTAAGGAGGGTAGTATGTAATATCCTGAATTTTAGAATAATATTTTATCGTGACCTTGTTGGAATACTGGTAATATGAATATTTAATTTTGGTCCTGGAAGTAATATTGAGTAAATAAGAGTAATATATCGGGTAGTATTTTCTAATATCGTCGAATAATTATTGGTAAGAATGTGACGGTGGCCAACGTTGTATTCTTCGATAAATTATTCAACGAGAATTAGAGAAATTATCCGGACTCTGGAAATATTAGACTAAAATATTGGTGAGTTATTAGTTTTATCGGACGCAGTATGAATTAATCGACTAGTCGAGTTAGAAGACTGAATAATGAATCTCAAATTGATCCGTTTTTACTCGGTTAATTTATAGTCGAACCTTGTTGGGTCGAAGAAACCCAACTATCCATTTTATATAATATATTATATATATATATATATGTGTATATATGAGAAAGGCAGAATTTCCTCACGTCTTTCCTCACTCTCCCTCACCTTTCACTTTTCTCTCTCCCCACATAATACACCCTCACGGGATGGACATCCATAGACCACCCCTGCCCTTTCCTCCTTCTTGGCGATCGGACCGGCGATTTGAGAGATGGTGGAGATGACGGACATGGTCCGTCGAGATCACGGTTTGAACTTGGTCGGAGGATCGGGGTTCGATAGAGGTGAGTCGAGGAAGTTAACGCGATGGGATGACGTCTCCGGCGATAACTGAAGCTCGACGGCGGCATGGTGGCTCGTGTCTGGAGCAGCGACGGCCTGGTCGGAACTTTCGGACAGGATGATGTTGTAAAAATCGGTCAGTGTTCGGGTCTTTTCCGTGGTGGAGCTCGAGAATCGGCTATGGAGTTCCGATCGGTGGCTCACGGAGAAGAGAACGCAGCGTATGGTTCCGAGATCCGGCCGGCTGTTGGAAGGTTAACGATGGTGGCCTGTGACGAGAGAGAATGATCTGGTTTTCGAGGCGGATGGAGTGCGGCGGTGGACTGTCGGACATGTTTTCCGGCAAGATGAATTCTGAGTCTGGTCTCAAGTTTCTAGCAGTCGGAGCTTGATGTGTATGACGAGGTCCGGCGAGTTTGATTGTCGGCGATCTAGATTCCGACCAGGAGACGGTGGATTCCGGCGGGTGCTCGGTGTGTCTGTATGGTGTGCTGGGTGTATATATATATATATATATATATGTAACACCCCCAATCCACTCAGGGATATTACACGCCGTAGACCCTCTCCTTGAAGATCTACCAGGCTGGTAACAACATTTAACATCTCGACAATGCCTTCAAGGCTAAATGACTCAGTAGACCGATTTGGTCTTTCAATAAAATATACAACTCAATTACAACATATACCCACGCAGGGGTCAAAGTACAATAAACTCCCGTCTGACGGGAAAAGATCTTGCGGCGGAAAAGAAAATACAACTAGACCAATACGACATCAACGGATCCTCGTGTGATTAGTATCGTTCATCTTTCATCATCCTTCGTGCCGACCACTGTGTTATGCTCCAAAACACAGAATGCAAAATAGACATCCACCCCGAATACTCGGGGGTTAGCAAAACTCCCTTTGTTTTGCTAGTGCAAATACAAGGTGCAAATACGAGCCATACAATTCACATTCCACGAATAACAATAACCAGGAATCCTCAAAGATCCAAACAAAACGAAAAGTACTTCTCGAGGCAAGGGTTTGAGAAAACATTTCAAAATCGAAATACCATAAACCAATGGAAATAATTTATAAGACGGTTTAGAATGCCATCGAGAGTTTTTATAGAAAACCATTTAGGATTATCAAATCCTACTTTTCAAAATCCACAAGACAAAAGAGGTCACCGCCCCAAAAGTTTACTTTCCGTAAAATCACCTTTACCAAACCGTTGGGATTTTAGCCCCAAATCCGTAAAATGACTTTTACAAAACTATTGGGATTTTAGCCCCAAATCTCATCAACTCACAGTACACAAGAACGACCACAAGGTTCGTCTCCCAACATCAAAATCCACAAATAAAGGATTTAAAACAAACAACAAAATACTCTAGAGCCATCCTAGCCAAGTAGGCCAAACGAACAACTTACCTCTTACACACTTAGTCAATGCATGCAATCATGAAAACCGTTCAAAAGCACTCATTTCCGGAAATGCCAATGATCAAACCACATTTGTAAAATGCACCACAATTAACCGCGAACCCACAGCTTCGTGGATCCCTGCCGAGACCCCGTCGGATCTAACCCACAGTGGTTAAAAGCAAGCTCGCGGTTCCACAGCTTCGTGGAGCCCTACCGAGACCCCGTCGGATCTAACCCGCAGTGAGCATACACACACACACGTTACTCATGCAATACTAACATGCTAAGAATGTAAGTTCATTAAGAATACTCACTAGAGATGGCCATTAACTCGACACCATTATCAAACTCTTCAAAACACAATAACAAGATTAAATACGGAATACACGATTCCATAACTTTAAACAAGAGGAGTATCATCATCAAATCCTTCAACGTTCAAAATAATCAAATCATAATCAATTCCCAAAACACACCGTTCACAAAACACACACGCATTTGAAAGAAAGCCTTTAACGAGGCCAAACAGAAATCTTTTGAAACTTCGTTTCAAACAACCAAACAACCACACTAATACGATCACCGATCTTCATATCCACAAAATAAGAAAAGTATGGGCAAGGTACTTGGCTCGAAATCACAATCGCAACGAGGCAGCGGATAGGGCGCGGTCGAATAGCCCGAACCCCGAACAATATCAAGAACGCGATAGCACCACGAGTATTACGAGAATAACACCACACGAATCATCAATCACCAAACGGAATTCAACATGAATCCTCGGACACCTATAAACCTCCGGAAGTAACAATAACACATGGTTACGACGAGAATCAAGGCCAAAACAACGGAAATCCCAACAAACTATCGAAGGGAAACTCATTGGGACATTTAATCGAACACTAAATGTTCAATAATTCCCAAGAACACTCGAATCGTCGATCGAGTTAAACAAACTTGATATATGGATATACAACCCATAGAACATGATTAATAACATCATACTACACCAATCGATGTATCAAAATCGGATTAGAAACGAAATCAAGAACAATTTCTCCAAAAAGTCAACTTGAAGGATAATCAAGAAATATACCTTGATTTGGATGAAGGATTCAAGTAGAGGTTGAAAATCTACAACAAGACTTGAGGTAGATGATCTCTACAAGTTTTGGAGCACTCAAATCGCCCAAGAATCGCCGACAATCGCCTAAGATGAAGGAGGAAGAAGAGAGGAGAAAAAAATGAAGTTTTTCTCCTCGCAAATCTGCTAAAAAACGCAGAAAAAGCCCGTGTGCCGTGGCACAGGACAAGTGTGCCGCGGCCCAGGGCCACCAAAAACGCCCAGGAATCAGCTTAGTGCCGCGGCATAGCCTGAGTGTGCCGCGGCACACGGTACAGCCCCCTTCAACACCAAAGGCACACCGTGCAGTCTTCGCTATTTCGACCATAACTCCTTCGTCTGGACTCCGATTGACTCACCGTTTGAACCATTGGAAAGCTAACTTGATTCTATATAATGTTGCAAAGATTCAGAATTTTTGGAGTTTCCAAGAATTAATGGTGACTTTACAAAGTCGAACTCCCACGTGAAAAAGTCGATTAAGGACCGGAACTCAACAAAACGACACCGAAACGAACTCGGATGACAAAAAGTGCAGAATTAATCATTCTCGGAATGACGAAACGGTCATGATAGAGTTGTCAAAACGAACTTCCTCCGGAAAAAGAAAATTACCGAAATTCGAAATTGCGGATATTACATTCTACCCTCCTTAAAAGAAGTTTCGTCCCGAAACTTAAAACAAGTAGGGGGGAGCAATATACCCGCCAGGAAGACTCGACGAGATATACAAAAATAGAAAACTCGCGCCCAACGGCGAAACGCTGCAAGAAACGCAAAGAGACATACGGCGTGAAAACACGCTCCACGACGACCAATACAACGTCGCCGTTAGGGATATAATAAAACCAACAAATGACAAGCGTCATCAAACGGATAATATAGCCAAGTCAATTATCCGACAATCACAAAACACAACGAACGAAAGTCAGTATGATTGACCAACCCAACGGTACATCAATCAAAACGCGAGCCAATCGCTGAACAAATACGGAATTCCACCGCCCAAGGGTTGGAAGATCGAAAACGAGACTAATTTACCAAACTTAAGGGAATTAGGAAGGAGCCTGAATGCTCAACGATCACGAAACGAGGACAAAAACCGAACAAACAAACGACCGAACCACAACGGTCGAGACAACAAAAAGCGAACAATCATGTTCGAATCACGAAGAACAATAAAATTCAAACAACAACTCCAAGGTTCACATCTCGACTCGAGACAATATATGATCCGGTGAAAACAACAACGTATGCATTCACATAAGATCCACATGAAAGGGAATAGCGATTTGAAAAGTTACAACGACAAACGAGTTATTAGGAACAATACCACCCTCGTTCGATCAACAAAAGCAAGGGACAGGAAAGTTCGGAAAATGTTAACGAGCATAAACGAGTCGGCAGTCGAAAACACAGGAGTTCCAAATCCGATCCACTTCGAATAAAAGAACTAATAGAACCAAATGATGTCACTTCCGAACAAGGTTCACAAGAATCGAACCGAACTCGAAAAGTCACAACGATAACCAGATCGGCCCACAACAAGATCACGGCTCGTTCGAGCGATGAAACCGGAATACGAACAAGTTCGAAAGTATCAACGAACACGAGCGAGTCTATAGAATTGAGAGAGAGAAAATACGAAGCCGAAAACAATACGGGTATTACCCCGACCTCATCCACGAAATTCACAAAAACAGAGCAAGGTAACAAGACATTAAACAACCGACACATAACTAACGATCACCGATGCACACGGCCATACCAACCCAAGCTCTAACAGCTCGCACATGCGCGACAACACGAAATCACCACGAGACGACAACATTCAACACCAACATCCCACCTCTCAGGGGCTAGCACAACAAATGTGTGGAAAGCGACTCAACGCTCACACCGCCAATTCGATCATACTCGGGAGTAAACATCATAATGACAACGCGAACATCATACATACATACCCACCCTCAAACGGGAATGGGTAGGTTTTAAAAAACGAAAACCTCATTTTGAAAATAATTTAGAAGAACAGGTTGATCTTGAGTATCACCCTTCAAAAAGTACAAACGTGAAACATTGTTATTGAGACTTTGGAGAACCATTTCACATTTGGTAAAAATGAGGACACTTTCTTTTAGTGAAAAGCTTTCAGAATATTCGACCCTCGGGTCTAAGTAAAAGTGTTTATAAAACATTGAAAATATCTCAAAACATTTTGGGTCCTCGCGGTAGAAGAATTTTGAAACATATTGTGGCATCTTGGATGTACCACGAGAAAATGATTCATTTTGAAAGTACGTCTCGAAATTTATTTCTAAGATACTCAAGTTTTCGAAAATAATTCAATGCCAAAAAGGACGATGCCAAAAAGGCTAGAATGCCCAAAAATTTCGAGTAATCACACGGAACATCATAGCTGTGGGTCCCGTCGGAACCCAGTGCTAAAAACCATTTACAAAAATGCCAAAAGGTGATGACGGTAACATTTCAAAACTCACGAAAGCCATTTACAAAATACTAAATACCGTCAAAAGAATTTCGCTAACGCGATCAAGGCCATAATGCCAAAAACTTCGGTTAAGGGAAGCGGTTATCGAAATAAAACTCGGTCGGTAAAATACCGAAAGTCATTACAAAAGAACTCACGCAATGGATAAAAGAAATACAGTTCAACATGCACAATCCGGCAACACTACTCCTCATAAGAATAAAATATTAGAGTCAAATAACCACATTCTGAACAAAACCACTGGCCCCATTCGAGGCCTCTAAAGACCCTACCGCGGCTAGTGAACAAGTCGAACGTGTATAAGCACAAAGCTTCCACAAGAGAACTTGTAAAACGTGCAAATCGATTCGAAAATCATCAGCAACGGACAAAAACAATAATAAAAAAAACATCACAAGCGACGACACTCCTCGTATAAATCAAATACGAGAGTCGATTAAATACATATCGTGAAATCAAAATCCACATAAGGATTCCATCACTTAACAAATAATCATAAAAATAGCTCGTGTCACACGAGGCACAACACAAAGAAGGGAGACTTACTTCCACAGGTCGCACGAAGATGATGATCGCCCCACGATACTAATCACGACCAATAAACTCAAACGACGCGTCGCGACACGACTCAGTCAGACTAAATCCGACGAGACAAAACTCAATAGACACCACTGACCCGACAGCCTAGGTTTTCACAACCTAATCTCCGATACCATTTATGTAACACCCCCAATCCACTCAGGGATATTACACGCCGTAGACCCTCTCCTCGAAGATCTACCAGGCTGGTAACAACATTTAACATCTCGACAATGCCTTCAAGGCTAAATGACTCGATGAGACCGATTTGGTCTTTCAATAAAATATACAACTCAATTACAACATATACCCACGCAGGGTCAAAGTACAATAAACTCCCGTACAACGGGAAAAGATATTGCAATGAAAAGAAAATACAACTAAACCAATACGACATCAACGGATCCTCGTGTGATTAGTATCGTTCATCTTTCATCATCCTTCGTGCCGACCACGTGTTATGCTCCAAAACACGAATGCAAAAATAGACATCCACCCCCGAATACTGGGGTTAGCAAACTCCACTGTTTTGCTAGTGCAAATACAAAGTGCAAATACGAGCCATACAATTCACATTCCACGAATAACAATAACCAGAATCCTCAAAGATCCAAACAAAACGAAAAGTACTTCTCGAGGCAAGGGTTTGAGAAAACATTTCAAAATCGAAATACCATAAACCAATGGAAATAATTTATAAGACGGTTTAGAATGCCATCGAGAGTTTTAATAAAAAACCATTTAGGATTATCAAATCCTACTTTTCAAAATCCACAAGACAAAAGGGGTCACCGCCCCAAAAGTTTACTTTCCGTAAAATCACCTTTACCAAACCGTTGGGATTTTAGCCCCAAATCCGTAAAATGACTTTTACAAAACCATTGGGATTTTAGCCCCAAATCTCATCAACTCACAGTACACAAGAACGACCACAAGGTTCGTCTCCCAACATCAAAATCCACAAATAAAGGATTTAAAACAAACAACAAAATACTCTAGAGCCATCCTAGCCAAGTAGGCCAAACGAACAACTTACCTCTTACACACTTAGTCAATGCATGCAATCATGAAAACCGTTCAAAAGCACTCATTTCCGGAAATGCCAATGCACTACACCAAAAACAGGATTTTGTGATGTTGAAACTGCTGATTTGTGATCACAATGATCACAATTTTATGATCACAATAATAAATCACAAAGATCAAACAGTGATAAATCCAAATACTTGTGACTGTTAATGACTGTCACAAGTGTTCTGACTGTCTTGAGCTGTCACAAATCCAAATATTTGTGACTGTCTTGAGCAGTCATAAACTTTTTCAGTTTTATGTATAAATACATTTTGGCAAACCCTACACTAGAATAAAAATGTATTTTAATTAAGTATTTTCAGCTGGCTGACTTATCGTCTGTAGGAAAATAAGAAAACCTAGAAACACTTTCACTATCGGACGAGTCTTCCTCCTCCCCTCCTTACGCCGCCGCAGTATAGAAATTCAATTCCTACTAATTATCGTCTGTAGGAAAATAAGAAAACCTAACAACACTTCTATCGTTCTAATCAAGCAAACATCATGGTCTGTGACTCTCCGTCAATTGTTCGTCTTCAACAAATGTTCAATAGTCATTGTCAGCTTCTCTTACATCGCTAATCATCTGTGACCATCGCTACCTTATTTTTAACAGGTTTGTAAGAATTTCTTTGATTTGGATTTACAATGTGAAAAATACATCATTTCTAGTGGAGTTTTGGGGCGGAGAGTGAAGAGAGACCAGACTTAATTAGGCGGGGCTTTTGGGAAAACTCTCTGTAATTAACTGAACAATATGATAAATTTAATTTCTATTGGTTGAGCTTTGATGTTGTATTTGGAGTTGGGGTCGTCGTGGTTTAATTAGTTGGGCCAGTGTATAATTGCACGCACACCACCTGTTCGATGATATGCATTAGTATGATGAATCTGAACTAAGAATTAGAAAGTGAAAAATTGTTGAGGCTACATGCTACTGTAGTGTTTTTGTGATGACCGAGACGAACCAGAATGGGTTCCATTGGCTCAAGCTGATCTGAAAGCACTTGTGAATGAGATCATGTCAATTCGATCAAAAAACTTACTTCATATGGTTCCCATGGACATTCTTTCAAGAACATTAAAAGTTTTAGATCATCAAATTCACCGGGCAGAAGGACTGTCTATTGATGATAGTGAAAACGTAAGTTTGCGTTCTTTGCCTTCACATACTGGTAACCATGCTTTGTTTTCATGTAAATCTGAACTCTGTCAATATTGAATGACTGGACTCCTGTGTCTGGGAGGATTTAATGAAATGCATTCTGGTTCAAACAGGCCTTCTGTTGAGTTGTTGAATATCTCTGCCGTGAGTAGACAAAGTTCCAGGAAACTGATTTGTTTAGTGCATATCCCAATAACATGCTCATATTTATTTGGCCTTTTTGTAATGTGGACATGTTTCAAACACATCCGGGAAAGATGAACTTGTAATTTCCTGAAACGTATTTAATATTTTGTGTTATTTATTTCTTAAATGAATTATAATTTAACACGTGTCTGATTAACTCTAGAGTCAGTAACCATTGATGTAATATCGAAAAAAGATTTGGTGTCATGGAATTTCATCAGTTGATATTTTAAGATGTTAGTAATAACTAATTGTAATACCCCGATTTTTCGGATATATTTTTCGTTTATATATTGGATATCGTGGATGGTTAATTATGCTCGAGGACGTTGTGAACGTTTGATAATGTTATTGAATTGAGTATATGTATTGATTTTGCCGTATGCTCGTATTTGGTATGTCGTGACTTTGGACAGGAATTGGTGAAATTGACTAAGTATGGAATTGTTACGTACGTTAGCAAGGTGAGCTTACGTACGTAATATTGGCATGGTTACGTACGTTAAGGCTAAGGTATTACGTACGTAACATGGGAATCAGACGATCGAGTCATGGTCGGCAGGTGGGACCCGGTGTCGGCAACTTTCGGCAGAGGATGTTGACAGGTGAGTCAACGTCGTGTTACGTCGTTATACGGGGCGTGTTACGTCGTAACACGACCATTATCTTGTAGCAAGTCAACCGGTATATTAAATGCGTTATATAGTATGGGTTACGTCGTAATGGTACGCGGAATGAGACAGTGAGTTGGTTACGTGCGTTATGGATTTTGGATTACGTGCGTTAAAGTTGTTACGTGCGTTAAGAAAGGACACTTACGTACGTAATGAGAGTGCGGTTATATATTGAAGTGTTGCCTTTCATTTCTCTCACGATCCTTTGAGATATTTCTCTCCAAAACTCGTCCCTCTTCACTTCTAAGAGTGTTCTAAACACTTCTAACATGATTGTGAGCTTGGAATCATGGAATTAGAGCTTGGTTATGGAACTATTGTTGATTCTTGAAGTGATTTCTTGTGTTATCCATATTCTATGAGGTATGTTGTATATTTCTCCTTTTCATTTCGGAATTTTGAAGTTATAGTTGATGAATGATTCGTATAAAGATGATTATGATATTGTTATTGCGATTCTTGAGGGTATATGAGGCGTATGCCGAAGGAAGATGATGATATGCCTTGTACATATTGATTATGATTATGGAATCATAGAGTTCTTGATGTTCTTGAGGCCATATGATGACTATGATTATTTGATAATTCGTTTAACCGATTTAAGATGGTATTCTAAATCATAGTGATGATAGTGGTTGATTTAGATGAGATGAATCTTGATATGAGGTTGAATTCTGGTTGAGTATATTATGATCGTTGTTACCAAGTTGGTTCGATTATTGATATGATTATTGTTCTAGGTTGATTAACCAATAGGTATAATCGTTTTGCCGCGGTGAAAGGCCGTAGATTCCGTCCAGTCGGGGCTGAAGAGCTCGTAGACAAGGGCGATGAATTCGGTGTTGGTTTTATCATGTTGGTATCCAGGCAAGTGTTTACTTGTTCGGTTGTAATGTTTTGATGAGTAATTCCATTTACATTTCATAAGTATTTTATGTTATATTGCATATTGACGAATGTTCGGTGATGTTCTAAAAGGATTAGAATGCACAGTTGATGATTGTTGAGATACTTGGACAATCTTTGGAAGATTGTAGTATCCGGATATTGTTGATGTCATTTTGAATATTCTTGGTCTGTGGTATGCATTTCGGAAGGATGTCCGGATAGAGGTATGTTTTATGGCAATCATACATAGAAGATTGTGTACGGGAAAGTATTCGATATTGAGGTATTATGTGGTATTATCGTGATATTGGGATTTTGATGAGAATCGTTGGATTACCGGAAGTGGTAAGGTTATCGTTGAGGTTATTATTCTCATGATGCATGGCATGTGAATATTTATGTTTATGTACTTGCGGTTATTTGTCGGGCATTATTGCTGACCCCGTTGTGGGACTTGTTTTTCAGGTATTGAGGACTTTGATGGTAGCGGTCGTGAGGCAAGGATTCCGGATGATACTGGCTATGGCATATTGTTGGGGAATCGTGTATTTTGTTTGTGTATATCATTATTGATGTATATGTATCTTGGACTGTATTTTTATCCGCTGCGTGAGTTCTTTCAAATGGCTTTCGGCTTTATGCCAACTGAGTTTGATTTCGAAAACCGATTCCCTTAACCGAGTTTTTGGCCTTGATTGTCTTGACGGTAGTTGGTGTTTTCAAATGATTTTGTGAGTTTTGAAAAATACTACCGTCATCGGCCTTTTTGTGCGTTTTTGTAATTGGTTTTTAGCCTGGAGGGTTCCGGCGCGGGGCCCACGGCGTGTAATACTCCCGTATGGTTTTTGGGGGTGTTACAAATATGGTATCGGAGCCCATGGTTTTGTGATAACCGGGCATGTGTGTTATGTGGCTCTACCAGTGTGGTAGTTGCGTGATTTTTGTGTATCTGGATTTCTGGCTATTTTGAACTATGTTGTTTTGGTTCTGTGTGATTTTCTGAGTACTGTCGTGGTGATGTGTGGGTTTGGGGATTGTTGGTGTTTCCGATACCGATGAGGCAGGGAGTGAACGTCGGTGCCGTGGTCATGTGCAATGTGCGGCTCCAATCGGGAAGTGAACTCCGGTGCAAGGCACGTGCAATGTGCGGCTTTCGATGTGGAGTGGAACGCCGGTGATACGTGCATGTGACAAGGAGCGGCTCATGCGCTTTAGGTGAGGAGACACAGCGTCACGGATCCCACAAAACTCGACAGTGCTCTAAACTTGGTGTGGTCTTGGCGGAGACCAATCGTTTTCAAATTGTGATTATTCCTGTTTTGGCATTCTTGTTGTGTCGAGATTTTTAAAATGGTGTCATATGCTAGTATCACGGGAGATCTTCGTCTTCACTGACCTGTAAGTATATTATTCGGTATTTATTTGGTTGCCTTGGTGATTTGGATTTTCTGTTGAGATGTTTGTACAGAGGTTGCAAGTTTCGAGGACGAAACTTATTTTTAAGGGGGGTAGAGTGTAATACCCCGATTTTTCGGATATATTTTTCGTTTATATATTGGATATCGTGGATGGTTAATTATGCTCGAGGACGTTGTGAACGTTTGATAATGTTATTGAATTGAGTATATGTATTGATTTTGCCGTATGCTCGTATTTGGTATGTCGTGACTTTGGACAGGAATTGGTGAAATTGACTAAGTATGGAATTGTTACGTACGTTAGCAAGGTGAGCTTACGTACGTAATATTGGCATGGTTATGTACGTTAAGGCTAAGGTATTACGTACGTAACATGGGAATCAGACGATCGAGTCATGGTCGGCAGGTGGGACCCGGTGTCGGCAACTTTTGGCAGAGGATGTTGACAGGTGAGTCAACGTACGTGTTACGTGCGTTATACGGGGCGTGTTACGTGCGTAACACGACCATTATCTTGTAGCAAGTCAATCGGTATATTACGACGTTATATAGTATGGGTTACGTCGTAATGGATCGCGGAATGAGACGATGAGTTGGTTACGTGCGTTATGGATTTTGGATTACGTGCGTTAAAGTTGTTACGTCGTTAAGAAAGGACACTTACGTCGTAATGAGAGTGCGCTTATATATTGAAGTGTTGCCTTTCATTTCTCTCACGATCCTTTGAGATATTTCTCTCCAAAACTCGTCCCTCTTCACTTCTAAGAGTGTTCTAAACACTTCTAACATGAGTGTGAGCTTGGAATCATGGAATTAGAGCTTGGTTATGGAACTATTGTTGATTCTTGAAGTGATTTCTTGTGTTATCCATATTCTATGAGGTATGTTGTATATTTCTCCTTTTCATTTCGGAATTTTGAAGTTATAGTTGATGAATGATTCGTATAAAGATGATTATGATATTGTTATTGCGATTCTTGAGGGTATATGAGGCGTATGCCGAAGGAAGATGATGATATGCCTTGTACATATTGATTATGATTATGGAATCATAGAGTTCTTGATATTCTTGAGGCCATATGATGACTATGATGATTTGATAATTCGTTTAACCGATTTAAGATGGTATTCTAAATCATAGTGATGATAGTGGTTGATTTAGATGAGATGAATCTTGATATGAGGTTGAATTCTGGTTGAGTATATTATGATCGTTGTTACCAAGTTGGTTCGATTATTGATATGATTATTGTTCTAGGTTGATTAACCAATAGGTATAATCTTTTTGCCGCGGTGAAAGGCCGTAGATTCCGTCCAGTCGGGGCTGAAGAGCTCGTAGACAAGGGCGATGAATTCGGTGTTGGTTTTATCATGTTGGTATCCAGGCAAGTGTTTACTTGTTCGGTTGTAATGTTTTGATGAGTAATTCCATTTACATTTCATAAGTATTTTATTTTGTATTGCATATTGACGAATGTTCGGTGATGTTCTAAAAGGATTAGAATGCACAGTTGATGATTGTTGAGATACTTGGACAATCTTTGGAAGATTGTAGTATCCGGATATTGTTGATGTCATTTTGAATATTCTTGGTCTGTGGTATGCATTTCGGAAGGATGTCTGGATAGAGGTATGTTTTATGGCAATCGTACATAGAAGATTGTGTACGGGAAAGTATTCGATATTGAGGTATTATGTGGTATTATCGTGATATTGGGATTTTGATGAGAATCGTTGGATTACCGGAAGTGGTAAGGTTATCGTTGAGGTTATTATTCTCATGATGCATGGCATGTGAATATTTATGTTTATGTACTTGCGGTTATTTGTCGGGCATTATTGCTGACCCCGTTGTGGGACTTGTTTTTCAGGTATTGAGGACTTTGATGGTAGCGGTCGTTAGGCAAGGATTCCGGACGATACTGGCTATGGCATATTGTTGGGGAATCGTGTATTTTGTTTGTGTATATCATTATTGATGTATATGTATCTTGGACTGTATTTTTATCCGCTGCGTGAGTTCTTTCAAATGGCTTTCGGCTTTATGCCAACTGAGTTTGATTTCGAAAACCGATTCCCTTAACCGAGTTTTTGGCCTTGATTGTCTTGACGGTAGTTGGTGTTTTCAAATGATTTTGTGAGTTTTGAAAAATACTACCGTCATCGGCCTTTTTGGGCGTTTTTGTAATTGGTTTTTAGCCTGGTGGGTTCCGGCGCGGGGCCCACGGCGTGTAATACTCCCGTATGGTTTTTGGGGTGTTACACTAATATGGCTAGAAGTAGGCAAGTTCGGGCGTTGATAGCTTAAATGACCAGACTTCTTTTCAGAACTTGGAGCGTAGGTATATATTTAAAATGAATGTAAGGTCGAAGTTATCTGTTGATGGGAGAGTTTCTAGAGTAATGCTTTTCATTTGAAGGCTGTATTATTATTTTAGTAGACTTTAAAAACTACAAAAGCCTCAGAATACTTTGAAGCTGCATCTTGTTTCCTCTCCTTTTTATTCTTAGGTACTGGTCTGTAGATTTGCCAAAATGTCAAATTCATGAGCAACTTTTTATGGCTCGCGGTGGATTTGGTGGGATCAAGCCTTAGAATCTGGATTTGGTGGGAATTTTCGGATATTCGAAAGTCCGGATATCCGGTTTTGAACACCCCTAATATTGTATAGTATCTGCTTATTTATAGTTGCTACTTCTAAATTGCGTCTTGAAGTATGTTGCAACTCATGTACATTAGTTTTCTTACTCAAAAAATTATTATAGGTAATGATGGAATACGAGGATAATCCCTACAACAGGCAAGTTCATAGGCCAAAATATGATTGCCTCCTATTTGGTAAGTTTCGTTTTTTCCACCCGTTTTTATAGTCGAATTTGAGACAAATATGACCGGGTGTTACGGTTGTTTAGATCTTGACGATACCCTTTACCCTCTAAGTTCCGGTCTGTCAGCATCCGTTCTTAAGAACATCCAAGGTAAGGAACTTGTCTCCTGTTGTTGCTCATTTTAGTTGAATCATAAGTTGTCCTATAGTGTCTGATATGTTAGGTAAATTACGTAATTTTTCATTCAGATTATTTAATCTAGAAGTTGGGTGTCGAAGAAAGCAAAATCCCTGACTTATGCAATCTACTGTACACAAACTATGAAACCACTATGGCAGGTCTTAGGGTAATCCTCTTAATTTTGTTCACACTTTTGATTTTTGGATTTTTTTTTTGCAAGATTATTGATCATGAGTTCCATATTTTCTTCTTGTGTCAGGCAATTGGCTATGATTTTGACTATGATGAGTATCATCGGTATGTTTGAATCAAACCCCTAATTAATTAACACATTCTAGTTTTAATTGTTTTAGATTATGTTATATTATTTATACTGGGCATGGATAATTTTAGAACTAAAAAAAAAAATGCAGCTTTGTCCATGGTAGATTACAGGACATTATAAGACATTTTTCTTGTCCTGATCATGCAAGTTCATCCCGTCTGCCAAAAACTCCGGTCGTTTGTAAACCGTCACAAGCTGCAATTGGAAAAGCTCTTCAAATTGCAAATATTGATCCACATAGGACAGTAAGTTGGCACTTTTGATCGTTATTATTACATAACATAGTGCAGTTTCTTTTGGCTAAAAAACTCGTGCTTATATCTGTATTCATCGTCTTTGCAGCTGTTTTTCGAGGACAGTGCCCGAAATATTCAGTCCGAAAAACATGTAGGACTCGACACCGTGCTGGTAATTATCTGTTATATACTCGTTTCCATTTTAGAAATTGTGCCCACCCCTCAATTCGAAGGTATTTGTCAAGAAAATGCAAACATCCGTGCGAGTTTTTATTTTTAATAATACAAACCACCATGTTCATACAGTAGCTGTAACATGCTCTTTTTTGTTTTTGTTTGGTTAGAGCATCCATGGATTTAGAATGCGAAAAAGGTTTCAAATGTTCCGTTGGGAGATATTGTGAGGGCAAGACTCAAGCAGTTTTCCGTCATGAACAAATTTAAAAGGCAAGCATTGAGGGTAATTATCTACATAAAGTTAGATATGTGTTTAACTTTGTGTTTGGTACTGCACACGCAAAGGTCTTGTACGGGACTGTTCCACATTCAATTTTCAGTCTCTAGTGTTGAAAAAGAATTTGTACGGTACTGTTTCCACATTCATTAAATAATTCATCAGATGGAAAACAAAAAATATAAAGAGTTGTATCATTGTAATGGTAATCTTTGTATGATTCTGTATTTTGCTTATCGAGAACCTTGTGAACTTATTTGAGGTATATGTTTAAAGAAAAATAAACCAGACGTTTGAAAAAATAGAGCTTTTGATTTTTGTTACCTTGTTATCATAATAAGTAGTGCCTTCCCTGATGATATTCATGATGATAGATTGGATCGAGCAAGATATTAATTATGATTCTTCGTTTTTGTTTTTTTCCATTGTGATTATTCTGCAGTTCATTGCGGGATGTGGCAAGTTTTTGAAGGGACTGCAAGGCAGATATCGGAAGTTTGGTAGTGTTCGCAATTAGAAGCTAAAGCATGAATGAAAAAGTTACAAGAGACTGTTTGGTGAATAAGTTGTATAAGTGCTTTATTTGTGTATAAGTTGTATAAGTGCTTTACTCCAAATGGGTTGGTTCAGATTTTTTTTACCTGCTAATTTTGAGCATTACATTGTGATTTTTATGTCTTGTAAAAATTAATTGGAGTGTTGTGTGAATACTTTGAGAAATATGTTTGGATTGTATTATGAATTCATTGTGAAAAATAATTAGATTGGATTCAGAGAAAAATGGGGTTTTACTATTTTTTTTGTATTTTTTTAACATTTGTGACTTCTAAAAACAGTCACAAGACAATCATGAAAAATGATATTTGTGACTGTCCATGGAAGTCACGAAAGTTAGAATTCGTATTTGCTAATGACTCACAAAAGATGAAATTTGTATCGCTAATGACAGTCATAAATGATATTTGTGACTGCCATAGAAAGTGGTATTGTAAAGTCATATAAATGAGGTTTTGTCCTTTGTTTTGTATTTTTTTGTGATCACAAAAAAATTTGTATTTAGTGATTTTATAATGATCATTTGTATTTATTTTTGCCATTTGTGACAGTTTTTGACAGTCACAAAATCGTGATTCTGGTGTAGTGATGATCAAACCACATTTGTAAAATGCACCACAATTAACCGCGAACCCACAGCTTCGTGGATCCCTGCCGAGACCCCGTCGGATCTAACCCACAGTGGTTAAAAGCAAGCTCGCGGTTCCACAGCTTCGTGGAGCCCTACCGAGACCCCGTCGGATCTAACCCGCAGTGAGCATACACACACACACGTTACTCATGCAATACTAACATGCTAAGAATGTAAGTTCATTAAGAATACTCACTAGAGATGGCCATTAACTCGACACCATTATCAAACTCTTCAAAACACAATAACAAGATTAAATACGGAATACACGATTCCATAACTTTAAACAAGAGGAGTATCATCATCAAATCCTTCAACGTTCAAAATAATCAAATCATAATCAATTCCCAAAACACACCGTTCACAAAACACACACGCATTTGAAAGAAAGCCTTTAACGAGGCCAAACCGAAATCTTTTGAAACTTCGTTTCAAACAACCAAAAAAACACACTAATACGATCACCGATCATCATATCCACAAAATAAGAAAAGTATGGGCAAGTACTTGCCTCGAAATCACAATCGCAACGAGACGACGGATAGGACGCGGTCGAATAGCCCCGAACCCCCGAACAATATCAAGAACGCGATAGCACCACGAGTATTACGAGAATAACACCACACGAATCATCAATCACCAAACGGAATTCAACATCGGAATCCTCGGACACCTATAAACCTCCGGAAGTAACAATAACACATTACGACGAGAATCAAGGCCAAAACAACGGAAATCCCAACAAACTATCGAAGGGAAACTCATTGGGACATTTAATCGAACACTAAATGTTCAATAATTCCCAAGAACACTCAAATTGTCGATCGAGTTAAACAAACTTGATATATGGATATACAACCCATAGAACATGATTAATAACATCATACTACACCAATCGATGTATCAAAATCGGATTAGAAACGAAATCAAGAACAATTTCTCCAAAAAGTCAACTTGAAGGATAATGAAGAAATATACCTTGATTTGGATGAAGGATTCAAGTAGAGGTCGAAAATCTACAACAAGACTTGAGGTAGATGATCTCTACAAGTTTTGGAGCACTCAAATCGCTCAAGAATCGCCCACAATCGCCTAAGATGAAGGAGGAAGAAGAGAGGAGAAAAAATGAAGTTTTTCTCCTCGCAAATCTGCTAAAAAACGCAGAAAAGGCCCGTGTGCAGCGGCCCAGGGCCACCAAAAACGCCCAAGAATCAGCTTAGTGCCGCGGCACAGCCTGAGTGTGCGCGGCTGCAGTGCGACCCCTTCAACACCAAAAAGGCACACCGTGCAGTCTTCGCTATTTCGACCATAACTCCTTCGTCTGGACTCCGATTGACTCACCGTTTGAACCATTGGAAAGCTAACTTGATTATATATAATGTTGTAAAGATTCATAATTTTTGGAGTTTCCAAGAATTAATGGTGACTTTACAAAGTCGAACTCCCACGTGAAAAAGTCGATTAAGGACACGGAACTCAATAAAACGACACCGAAACGAACTCGGATGACAAAAAGTGCAGAATTAATCATTTTCGGAATGACGAAACGGTCATGATAGAGTTGTCAAAACGAACTTCCTCCGAAAAAAAGAAAATTACCGAAATTCGAAATTGCGGATATTACAATATATATATATATAGGTGTGTGCAGATATATATATATATATATGTATATATGTATGTGTGTGTAAGATGTGTGTGTGTGAGTTGTGCCTTGTGTGTGTGTCCAGTCGGGTGTGTGTGTATAATGGTGGTTATGTGTGTATGTGTGTATGTGTGTTAATATATATATATATATATTATGTGTGCAGGTGGGTGGGTGCAGAGTGTGTTGTATATATATATATATATTATATGTGTTGCAGGTTTGTGTGTGTTGAGTGTGGTGTGTGTATATATATATATATATATATATATATATATAAAAAAAACAGGCGTGTGTGTGTGTGTGAGTTTCAGTATGTGTGTATGTATATATATAGTCATGGTTGCGTGTACGTGTTCGTGTTGAGATTATGGACGGGGAGAACATTAGGCATAGACGAAGGTTTGATAATTTGGTCTTCGAGCGGTTGAGTGTATTTGGACCTATAGAATGAGCCGAAGTTCGGAGTGAAATTTGTGTTCGGAGCAATAATCGAGTTGTGGATTCGGGATAATTATCGTTGGTCGTTTGATCCGATCAATTAATTAAGGGGCACAATTGAGGTAATATATTAGCCGACTAATTACCTCGAGATTATAAAATATTAAATTGGACTCTTATATTAAGTTGTCTTTTATGTATTTATATTTAAGGTTTGGATTCCAATGGATCGATCGGGTGAGCCGTATTCGTCGGGACTTTCGGCATCAATTATCGAGGCAAGTTATTACTTGCACAGTTTATAATATTTAATGAATGGTTTCTGTTTCATTCGTTTATAATTCGTATAGCAATGATTATAATTGTGAACACTGGAGATGTGGGATTGTACGTTGTTTTTTCCGATTTTTGGGAATGAAATCATAATGTATATGATTTACTTTTGTTATTGGTATACTTGGGTATCGAGGATACATTATGATAAAGGCGGGGATATGAGTTCTCTATAGTCCGTGATATTTTGGATCGTCGAATATGGAGGATAATCGTCAGTGATGGTTTTTGACATCGAGATTGCTCTCGAAGGACTCGGGACAAATACTCTAATCATTTTTGTCATTTTGTGTCGATCATATTGTCATGCATTTGTGCATTGTTGTTGTCGTGCATTGTGTACTGTTGCATTGTGCAGTTGTGCATTGTTGTCGTATGTCCACCACAGGTTGGTCTGACGGGATCATCGTGGGATCTATGCTAGCGTGCGCTGGATCATTGGACGGGTTTATCCACCTCGTGTTGGACCGACGGGATCATCGGGGGATCTATGCAGTGAACGCTGGATCATCGGATTACCCATGTGTTGTTGTGCATTTGTATATTATGGATTTGCCATAAGTATACGTTGTTATTGTTGTGAGCATATTGACGTTGTCATGTGCATATGTATATTATGGATTTGCCATAAGTATACGTTGTTGTTATTATTGTGAGCATATTGACGTTGTTATATGAGTATGCATTTGTAGGTCTTGTGTTAGGACCATGTCCGTATGTTGAGTTGATCTGATCTCGGATTAGACCGACATGATTGTCGTGGTATTGTGCATCTCAAGGTATGTTCCGTATTTTCTTTGGTATTCGTCTTTTGATGGACAATCGATTATCGTATTGGGGATTCATTGATGTTACTCGATGGACTGAATTGGCCAGAGTTGGTATAACTTCCGTATTGCGAGTTATGATGATGTTTTGAGAATTTCGGGTAGTGTTTGAGGTACCGTATGGATATTATGTTTGGGTTTATTGATTAATCGAAATTACGAGATGTACATGATGATAATGGTTATTCTGATGAGAATTATTCAAGTAAGTAAAGTTACAACAGTAAGATTACATTGGTAGTATTCTTAGTGTATTTCATTGAGTACGTAATTGTTAATGTGATGTAATGGTTATCATTGTTGGATATTATGGTGACCAGTCGTGGGATTTATTTTTAGGATATTGAACTTCGAGCTTGTAGCGGTCGTGAAGAGATGAGCTTCCTGAGGATACGGCTAGGACATGTATTCGTACATTGAGTTTCTGATCGCTTATTGTATTCCATTGCTAGAGTATTTGTTAATCATTTGTCTTTTCAAGCGTGAGTATTTTTATTGCCCTTTTGGTATCTAGTAACTTAGGTTACTTTGGCAATCGTTTTCTAAACTATTTTGTCGGTACGTGTAAGCGATAGCTTAACGTATGTTTTCAAACTGTGGAGTCTTGGCATTTCGGGCCTTGTGATTTCAAATGAGATTTTACGACGGTTTGGATAAATGGATTTTATAAGTCTTTGGGAAATTTTAAAAGGATAGTACCGTCGTTAGCCTCTGGGCATTTTTTTAAATGTTTGCGAAAATTTCCTTCAGCCTTGTGGGTTCCATCTCGGGGCCCACGACGCTGTAATATTCCCGGATGGCTCTGGGGGTGTTACAGTTTCCCACCTGGGGACGGTCCGACGGGGCCTCTGGGGGCCGATACTAATGGGTACGGCCACGGGTTACCAAGTGTGGTTTCTGTGATATCGATGTTGATGTTTTGATGATTAATTGTGATATTGTCCGGAGTATCACAATGCTTTGCGCTCGAGGTCGAGAGACATTATATATCGAGTCTTGGTGTTTGGCTAGAATGGCATAAGATTAATGTGTTATGTGTAATGTGCACTTGTAAGTGAATTGAAGTGGATGATCGGGTCGTGGACCCTGTGTTTTGTGACCGTAATGGTTGGGTCGTGGACCCCGCGTTTTGTTAACGAATTTGCATTTAAAAAAAAAAAGAACTTTGGGGCTGTGACCCTAAATGGCTTTCGAGGAATTAAGAACTTTTCAATTTCTAATGTTTTCAAAACTCCCGAGATTTGGAAGTGTTTTCAAAGTGCTTACTTACTTCGTTTCTACTTTCAAGACTTGAACTATTTTTAACTAAATATACCTCGGGAAGTCTTTCGTTGTATTCTCAGAATGTGTTGTGTATGGCTCGTATTTGTACTTTATACTTGCACTAGCGAAACAGTGAAGTTTTGCTAACCCCCGAGTAATCGGGGGGTGGATACCTGTACTGTGTCCAGGTACATGCAGGTTTTCGGGAGCAAGACACAGGATCGGTACGAGGGATGATGAAAGACGAATGATACTAATCACACGAAGGCCAGTTTTGGGTTCAGTTAGTCGGAGTCCATTGTATTGCCATTTCCGCTGTCTTATTGTTCGTTGTTGCAAGTATTTTACCCTTGCGTGGGTATGAGTCTGGATGAGTTTATGTATTTTGATTTGTAAGTCAGTGACGAAAGACCAAATCGGTCTGTTGGTCCGTTATTTTGATTCGTCGGTATGTAATGTAATGTGTTGTTTTGATGTCTAGCCTGGTGGATCCTCACGGAGAGGGTCTGCGGCGTGTAATATTCCCGGTTTGACCTGTGGGTGTTACACCTGCAGGGTTTAATATAATAATCCTTTCGAGTGCCTCAAGGGACATGATCAACCCGACTGGTCGGGACATGTTGTGAGGAAATCCCTCACACTATGCCGCAAGTGCACGGTGTCAACAAGTAATAAAGTAATAAGTAAGATATCGTTCCCTCGAGGACTGATTTCACTAAGTACCAAAATATAGTCGACTCGTAATTTTATTTGAAGAACAATTGTATGGAATTTATATCTAAACTAATTGCAGAAAAAATAAATAATAATAGTAATAATAATAATAATAGTAATAATAATAATAATAATAAGGGTGTATGATTATGATTTTCACCTCAAACAATCAGGAATGATTTTTATTCAATTCAATTCACTTTTATTCAATTGATTGTAAGCCAGGAATTCCTAAATTATGCTAAAGCCTTTCCCAAGGTCGATAGAAAATACTACGAATTATTAACTCGATATATCCCTATTCGAATTAGATAATTAGTAGCTGAAATAGTTCAAGAATCCCTACAATAAATAGGCTTCACAATTCCCATGAGTATATTCCTATCTCACGAAAATTATGATTCGTCTCACAAGAACTATGCCTAAATTTCATCTCCCGAATCCATAAAGACATTCTAAACAATTCAACTGTTGGCCAGACAATTAAAAAGCATTAAGAACAGTAAGAAGAATCCAATTCAATAGAATAACGAATGAATTGAAATAATAATAAATAAATCAAACCGTCATGTAATCGTCTACAATCAAAATCCTACTCGAATAGATCTAGGAACTGAGATGCGGAAAAATTAAGAAAAATCGTAGGGATCCGTGGTCTTGTCGTCGCCCACAAATCTCTTCCTTGTGTTCTTCTCTCTATCTATCGATATTCCTCCCGATCTGATGATGATCCCCCCTTTGTCTTCAGCCCTTAAACCCTTATTTATAACTGTTATCAGCTTCCAAAACGCGTCTGTGTGATTAGGTCGAAAACTGCTCCAAAAACGGCAAAGAAACGCGGAATATTCAGCAAAAACCGCCCGGTGGGCCGCGGCTCACTTAATCTGTGCCGCGGCCCCTACTGCTCATCGAGATGCCTGGGCGCTGCCTTTTCCTCCTGGGCCGCTGCTCACTCTACTTGTGCCGCGGCTCACGGTACAGTCCACTCGGGGATCGCTGGTTGTCTTCGTGTGCCGCGGTTCACTTGGTTTGTGCCGCGGCTCATGACCAAAAACTGCTGTTTTCGCCCGTTTTTCATCGTTTCGGCTTCCGGACTCCGATTTCCTGCAAAACATATAAGAATAGTGCATTAAAAGCTCATTTATGCTGATTTAGGCTCAAGATGGATATAAAATAATGATAAATAAGCGCATAAAAATACGCCTAACAAATACCCCCAAACTTGAGCCTTTGCTTGTCCTCAAGCAAAAATCAATTTCAAACAAAATGTATCGTGAATAATCGTGCAAGTCCATAGTGCTCAACTTAATCAATACTACCCTGAAAATCTCAAAGAATAATACGAGTGTCGTAATAGTGAGTCACATCCACGGACACTGATTCCAAGAAGCAATCATTTTCAGTCCTAACCAATCGTTCATGAAGAAAATCAAGCTCAAAGATTAACAAGCGTGAATTTAACCGACCGTTAATACGAAGGGTTAGAGTAAACAAGCTAACTCGCCCAGTCCCACAATCTAGTGGCAAAAATTTCAAGAGTTTCATTATCAAAAATAACCCTCAGACAGTATTCCCTTATATATGATCAATAAGATGATTCGAGTTAACCACTAGGTTCGGATCTCGGGATGTTTCATCGGGATAATCCTAGGGTGGAATTCCATTCTCATATATTGGGGAACCGTTTGACGTAAAAGGCACTCATGGGGCACATGGATGCTTCTAGTTACTAAGTTCCCCTCCACAGCGGAGAAACAACTCGAATAGCTATTCCCATATGTCCGATTCAAGGTCGCTGTTTTACGCGAGAGTAAACAACGGATCACGCGAATACCCCTGGTTACTAGGCTCCCCATCATCGGCACATGCGAAATATCTAAATTATTAATCTATTCAGGGTCGTTGTTTTACGCGAGAGTAAACAACGGGTCACGTGAATACCCCCGGTTACTAGACTTCTCATCATAGAACATATAATATCTCGACTTTTACTTGGGAAAAACTGTCCGATTCTAAACTCAATTTAAGTGCCCACACGACTTATGTTACTGGACAACTAGCTAACCGAAAAGTATAACCAAATGTATAGGCGGCGATTTAAAAACACGTATGTCTCCTTTCTTATCTGCTAAGATTTCTACAAAAACGAAAAAATTTCGGACCTAAATGAATACTCAACAGAAACAGATATCGCTGACTACAACTCAACTAAAACTCAACTGTTTCTTCCCCGAGAAATCAGTATCGTAACATCAGTTTTACACAAAAAGAAGCACGAAAAATTCACGAAAAATTCACGTTTTTAGCAAAAACCATCAACAACATGCAAAGACAATAAAGCAATGATGAAATCGCAATTTATAACCAAGAAAATCAATTCCACTACACATAAAATCATCAACAATAAAACTCATGTGAAAATAAAAGAGATAAGGAAAAGGGAAACTTATTCCAAATGTCTTCTTGAACGCCAGCACATGTCTGAGTGGAATCATCTGTCAAACCATACTTCAAATAATGTCCAACATCACCGGGGACCCCCAAACTTAGTCTCTAGTCATGAAATAACTGTAGACATTAAGTCAATAAAGACTAGAATATGAAGGATAATACTCATTGGGGTTATATAAATAAATTAGAGAAATAAGGGCCAATAAGAATACACGAATCCAAACGAAATAATAAAACAAAGGAAAAAATTATTAACTAAAAATCAAATAAAAACAACTAACTAGAAAGCAAGTAAAAATGATGGGTTGCCTCCCATCAAGCGCTCTATTTTACGTCTTGAGCACGACATGGCAAAAAAAATTTAACGTGGCTTCTTTCTAGGGAGATTGCCAAATACCCCCTTCTTGCAATCTATAAGCCTCTTATTCCATAAGGGAGGCTTTGGTTCATGCCTCGTTGCCAAAAATAATGAGTAAGAATAATTATGCGGACAACCAAAAAATAATGGAAGAATATAATAATTGTAAGGCACGAAAAAATAAGCAGAGTTCGAATGGGTGAATAATAAAGACTTATCATGAACAACCTCATTAGAAGTCAAAGAATCAGCCTCAACAAAATCAAGAGTAATGGGGTCAATCTCTCCCATAATGGATTTAGGAAAAATTATGCGCGGCACCGTTAATAAAATTTTAGCACAAAAGTGTTCACCTTATCATTTGAAGTTTGATGACAATTTAATGAAATTTCTTTGGAAACATCATCAATGATAACTTCTTCTATAGGCTCATCACACTTTATGTAATTATCAGGTGTTGGGGGATCGACCCTAAAACTCAACATGTCTTTCTTTTCAACCTCCCCCTCAACTTCACTACTAATGAAATGAGCTGGAAAATAACCATAGTGAATCTCAAGACCACGACGTGCATATTCTCGCTCAAAAGGGGTACTATCAGGATTTTCGAGAGCGTCTACACAATGTTCAAACATGGTCTTTTGTTTCGGGGGAGGGGGCTGACTGACCCTATTAGGCAAATTATTAATATCATCGAATTTTATGAAATGCCAAGGGTCACGATAATCAAAGGAAAACATAATGAAAAAAATAAAAATAAAGAGACTAAAAAAAACTTCAAACTAAAATTAGAGTCGCTTGGTATTGATATTAGCGAAAAAATCAGTTCCCCAGCAACGGCGCCAAAAACTTGTTGTGAGGAAATCCCTCACACTATGCCGCAAGTGCACGGTGTCAACAAGTAATAAAGTGATCAGTAAGATAACGTTCCCTCGAGGACTGATTTCACTAAGTACCAAAATATAGTCAACTCGTAATTTTATTTGAAGAACAATTATATGGAATTTATATCTAAACTAATTGCAGAAAAAATAAATAATAATAGTAATAATAATAATAAGGGTGTAGGATTATAATTTTCACCTCAAACAATCAGGAATGATTTTTATTCAATTCAATTCACTTTTATTCAATTGATTGTAAGGCAGGAATTCCTAAATTATTCTAACGCCTTTCCCAAGGTCGATAGAAAATACTACGAATTATTAACTCGATATATCCCTATTCGAATTAGATAATCAGTAGCTGAAACAGTTCAAGAATTCCTACAATAAATAGGCTTCACAATTCCCATGAGTATATTCCTATCTCACGAAAATTATGATTCGTCTCACAAGAACTATGCCTAAATTTCATCTCCCGAATCCATAAAGACATTCTAAACAATTCAACTGTTGGCCAGACAATTAAAAAGCATTAAGAACAGTAAGAATAATCCAATTCAATAGAATAACGAATGAATTGAAATAATAATAAATAAATCAAACCGTCATGTAATCGGCTACAATCAAAATCCTACTCGAATAGATCTAGGAACTGAGATGCGGAAAAATTAAGAAAAACCGTAGGGATCCATGGTCTTGTCGTCGCCCACAAATCTCCTCCTTGTGTTCTTCTCTCTATCTATCTATATTCCTTCCGATCTGATGATGATCCCCCCTTTGTCTTCAGCCCTTAAACCCTTATTTATAACTGTTATCAGCCTCCAAAACGCGTCCGTGTGATTAGGTCGAAAACTGCTCCAAAAACGGCAAAGAAACGCGGAATATTCAGCAAAAACCGCCCGGTGGGCCGCGGCTCACTTAATTTGTGCCGTGGCCCCTACTGCTCATCGAGATGTCTGGGCGCTGCCTTTTCATCCTGGGCCGTGTTAGGCGTATTTTTATACGCTTATTTATCATTATTTCGTAATATTTTGGAGAGTGAAATCGTCTAAATGAGCTTTTAATGCCTTAATTTTGTATGATTGACAGGAAATTGAAGTCCTAAGGCAAACGAGGCAAAACGGCGCAGCAAAGCTGGACTCGAGCCGCGGCACAAGGAAGCCGAGCCGCGGCACATGAAGACACCAACCGAAGGGCGAGTACAGTACTGCATGCCGCGCGGCCAGTGAGCCGCGGCACAGAAGAATTAATTAACGCCCAGGCATTCAGCTGAAGGCGATGTGCCGCGGCACAGGTTTAGTGAGCCGCGGCACACTTAGCGGGTTTGGTAGGTCTGTGTGGATTTTGAGCTGTTTCGAAGCCAGTTTTCGACCGACTAATACGGACGCGATTTGCTGATGTGCTGAGCTATAAATAGGGTTTTAGACCCTAATTAAATCATCTTGGAAGGATTGAATCTTAAAACCTTGGAGAGCTTAAGCTTGGAGACGGCAGAAGAGAAGGGAAGCAGAAGAATTCAAGGGCAGAAGGCAGAAGCTGAAGAACGGAGGAATCCGAGCTTCATCTGCGTTTGAATTTTATGCTTTCGTTTATTTATTCTGTATTTTCGGTTTTTAGTATGTCAGGCTAAAGCCCTAATCTAGGGTTTTGATGAAACCTTTGTTTTGACGAATTGATAGAGATTATCCAATTTATTACCTTTTATTGAGTTTTCCCAATTATGTTTAATGCTTGCAATTATCTGGCCAATAGTTGTATTGATTTAATCATTCACTTCGAATCGGGAGAGGAGATTTGGTGAGGAACTATTGGTGAGGACCGTTTTATTCTGTGAGATAGGAATATACTCATAGGAACTACGTGGCCTTTAGGAGATTTCATGCTTTTTGCCTATCGACGAAATAATTCACCTAGGGATAGAGTGCGTTAGTCGCCGTTAGATAAATCTATTGACCTCGGGAGAGGCGGTAGAATATATTAGCAATCTCCGCCTTCAATAAATTGGGAAAATTATTTATTACGGATAATCGAGAGTAAATTCGGATTAACTAAGGTGGATTCAGAACCCTAGACTTATTTATCATTTGATTTCTTTTATCCAAGATATTGTTTTCTACTGCTTAGTCTTTTAGTACTACTTTTAGTTATTAACCGCAAAACCCAAAATTCGATTGTTCAGATAAAATTGGAATACGAAAACATCGGTAGTTAGAGATTCAATCCTCGTGGGAACGATACTCTACTTATCACTTTATTACTTGTAAACGATGACGTGCACTTGCGTGTAGGAAATATCGCAACAAGTTTTTGGCGCCGTTGCCGGGGATTGAAATTTTTTAATATCGATTTAAGTATTTCCAGTCTTAATTTGAACGTTTTATTTTTATTTATTTTTGTGTATTTAATTTCGTGTATTTATTTTTCCTTTCAGGACCTTTCGTGTAGTGCATGAGAAGACTCGGTAATGAAGGCCTACTACCTTTGGATACCGAGCTCGAGCGCACGCTAAGAAGGAACAAAAAGGAGAAAAGAGAGTTGCAGACGACGGTCAACATGGCCGAGAATATGGAAGTCCAAGGAGGAGATAACCAAGTGCGGCAAGTTCAACCGGAACTCGCTCTTCGAGATTATGCCATGCCGCAGGTCAACACTAATTTTTCGGGAATTCGGCGTCCCACTATCCAAGCTAATAATTTTGAGATCAAGCCCGCCATTATTCAGATGGTGCAGGCGAGCCCATTCTGTGGACTGCCGAAGGACGACCCGAATGCCCATATTGCTTCTTTCCTTGAGATATGCGACACATTTAAAACTAAGGGTGTCACCGACGATGCCATCCGACTGAGGCTTTTCCCTTTCTCTTTGAGGGATAAAGCAAAGTTTTGGTTAAATTCATTACCGCCGGGGTCGATTACAACATGGGAGAGGTTAGCGCAAGCCTTCCTTGCCAAATTTTTCCCACCAGCTAAGACGGCGAGGTTGAGGAATGAAATAACCACCTTTTGTCAATACGATATGGAATCGCTCCACGAGACGTGGGAGCGATATAAAGAATTGCTACGAAGATGCCCTCATCACGGCATTCCTGATTGGCTTCAGCTTCATACGTTTTATAATGGTTTGAGTGCTTCTACACGCACTCTTGTGGATGCGGCATCTGGAGGAACCTTCATGGGAAAATCTATGGCCGAGGCACACGTGCTTTTGGAAGATATGGCCGAAAACGTATACCAATGGCCATCAGAAAGATTGACACCGAAGAGAGTCATGGAAGTTTCAAGCAATGACCCGATTTCCACTTTGTCAGCTCAAGTCGCCGCTTTGACACAACAGCTCCAGGCATTTTCGCACGCACCAGCCCCCGTTACCATAGAGACATACAATTGGTGTAACGGATCACACCCGAGCGCGGAATGTCAAGTTGGAAATCCGTTCGAGCAAAATCAGATGGAGCAGGCTCAATTCGTAGGAAATGGGAATCGGCCGAATAACCCGTACTCCAATACTTATAATCCGGGGTGGCGCAATCATCCTAACTTTTCATGGAGAAACGGACAAAACTCACACCAGCCCCCGTTCGCCCAGAATCAACAGCAGCCCCCTCCCGCTCCCAAAGTGTCTCTCGAGGAAGCACTTGCAAAATTGGCGGCAAATACGAGTCAATTTATGACCCGTACGGAAGCTACATTACAAAATCATTCTACTTCCATTCGGAACTTGGAGGTCTAGCTGGGCCAAATCGCTAATGTGTTGACAGCTCGTCCGGAGGGAGCATTGCCGAGTACAACAGAGACAAATCCTAGAGAGAGTCTAAATGCAATTAGCTTGAGAAGCGGGAGAGAGGTGCTGGATCAGCCCGAGCGGGGTAAAGAGAAGAAGGAGATTGAGGAAGAGATGGATTTAAAGCCAGGGGAGTCGAAGGATTTGAAGCCGGATAACTCGAAGGCATGTGTTCTCCCCGTTCCGTTTCCGCAGAGACTACAGCAAAGAAGGGCGGACAAACAATTTTCTAAGTTCCTTGATGTGTTCAAAAAGCTTCACATAAATATTCCGTTCGCCGACGCATTGGAACAGATGCCGAGTTATGTCAAGTTTATGAAAGAGATATTATCGAAGAAGAGAAAGCTTGAGGAGTTTGAAACGGTCACCTTGACAGAGGAGTGCAGTGCAATTCTTCAAAAGAAGCTCCCACCTAAATTGAAAGATCCGGGAAGCTTCAACATACCGTGCACCATGGGGAATCTTTCATTTAATAAGGCACTATGCGATCTTGGTGCTAGTATCAACCTCATGCCTCTGTCGATTTTCAAAAGCTGAATATTGGGGGGAAGCCAACCACGGTCTCATTACAATTGGCGGATCGATCGATAAAGTATCAGGAGTAATCGAGGATGTTTTAGTTAAAGTTGATAAGTTCATCTTTCCGGCTGATTTCATCGTACTCGACATGGAGGAAGATGAAAATATTCCAATCATCTTGGGACGACCATTTCTAGCGACGGGCCGAACCCTTATAGACGTGGAAAAGGGAGAGTTAACTCTGAGGGTCCAAGACGAACAAGTTACTTTTCAAGTATTCAAGTCGTTCCCATGTCCAGGAAGTGCTGATAAAGGATCACAAATTGAAGGTGTGGATGTTGTTGAAAGAGGAAAGCACCGAAAACATCGTCGGTGGGAAAATTTAGATTTTGTGTTAAATGGCCCAAGTTTTAAGAAGGATGTAGAACGAGTGGCGTTCCTCGAGCATGAGGAAAAATCTGCTGCAGTCGTGAGTTCGTTTGTGAAGGAGGAGAGTGAGCCGAAATCAAAGCGAAAAATTAGTCATGGAGAAACCGGGTGTTTCGGGAAGTTATTCATGTCGAAACCTTTTCGCGAACAACATTTGATGACCGGACCGAAAGTTGAACCGCTGATGACCAATGGTCATAATTTTAACCAAAATATAAACGGTTCGATGAACGGGGCGGAAACCAAATGGAGTTTGCGAAAAGCGAACTAATGTTGTCCAATAGGTCCGGCTGAAGACTATAAACTTAGCGCTTCTCGGGAGGCAACCCGATTTCGTAGTTGTAGATTTTTGCATTTCTTTATTTTTCTTGTATTCGTGATTCTTATTTTTCATCATTTTTGTGCTTCAATTTATTCGCCTCCGTTTTTAACGTCTTCTTCTCAAAATTCTGTGCAGAAAGTCCTGTGGAAGAAATCAAGTATGAGCCGCGGCACAGGTATTGTGAGCCGCGGCACACATCAATCGCCAGGGGAGGCTAAACCAACTGTACCATGTGCCGCGGCACGGCATAAATGAGCCGCGGCACACTTGAGCAATGAGCCGCGGCCAACGAAATCTGTGCCGCGGCACACGAGAAAACAAGAACACAGGCAAAAGGGATTGTACCCTGTGCCGCGGCTCACTTTAGCTGTGCCGCGGCACACTATGCGGAATCCGAAAGGCCAGGTAACATATAACACGCATTCGGCCGGCATTATCAGGTACGCTCCCTTCTCCTTTTCCTTCCCTCCCCAGCGCGCGACCAGCCGACCAAGTTCTTCCAAATTTTTTCCTGCGATTTCTTCTTGCAATCTTCAAAAAGGTACGCTTCAATCTTTAATTTTTATTTGCTTATGGTTTATATTTGGAGGTTGTTTAGGCTTTGAATGAATGGAACATGCTTATTCTCCTTTAAAAGTTTTAGGATTGTTTAGAGAATAACATGGTAGTTTCATCGAATTTTCTTGGTTAAATTGGAATGTAAATGAGTTGAATGTGCCGAGTTACTGATGATTGAAATATGTTTCAGTTTTTGGGGGTTGAATCAAGCTATAACTATGTTTATTCTTCAAGTAAACTTGTGCCCTCAAGGTGTCTGATAAATTGCCTAAATGAAAAATTTTCTTTGAAAAGGCAATCGTTTTGAATTTTCGTGCAACGTATACGTTTTAAACTTACAGCAAGCCCTCCCCTTACAGTCAGGCTAAACGTTTAAATCTAATTTCATCCTTCTCTCACGTATGCGCTATTTTCTTAAATTTGGAATTTCTGGCTGGACATCCTTAGACGAGCGTAGATTATTGTTATTATTGTTGCGTATATAAACCCTCATGTTTTACTTTTCAGGACCATATGGCGCGAACAAAGAAGTTGAGCAAGCATGCTAGGACCGAGTCATCCCCTACTCGAGGGGAGACCTCTCGTGGTAGGGTCGAGGCGGAGGGGCACCAATTTTCGGACCCCGAAATTCACAAGATATTTAATGAAAAGATCCGGCCACGACCACTTATTCCAGAGAGGGGTTTTACTCCGGCTCCTCAGGACGGGGAATTGCTCACCATGATTGACGAGATGGGGTGGGCCAGATTTACCGCACCTCCCGAGCCAGCGGTTATCTCGATCGTCCAGGAGTTTTACGCCAGTGCACTGCTGAAGCACATCCGGGCAGGGCATACGTTGCCGTCTTTAGAGTCTCGGACTCAGGTTGACGTCCGAGGGGTTACAGTTGATTTCTCCCATCGCTATTCGGAGGCTTTTGGGTTTCGGTGGTTGACGAGTCGATCCTATGACCGAGTGATGACCAGCCTCACTAAGGAGGCCCTGCTTGAGACCATTGCACAGCCCGGCACCGACCGGGAGCAATGAGCACAGAGTTCATCCACTTTTCATTTCAGAGCTCGCGCCTCGGCCGGCTCGGGCGAGCCTGGCTTTATTTTATCTGCGCCGCGCATGACCCCACCTCCCAGATCCGTACAGTCTTTCTCTCCCGCGCCCGGACACTTTTTGCTATCACTTCCGGGCTGCGTTTCGATGTGGCCCCCATCCTGGTCCGATCTATCTTCCAGAGTATCCAGGGGGGGCCAAGACGGGGTTGAAGCACCCATCCCTCATCTGCGCTTTATGCCGGCAGTCGGGGCTGACTTGGTCAGACGACGAGCCGATGCTTGCCCCACAGGCCCCGATCGACCACCGTATCATATCACACTTCGACCAGTGGGGCGGAGCGCCGGCACATGCTCGGGGGAGAGGATTTTTACTAGAGGAGGCTCACGAGGGATCCCCCGAGCCGCTTTTGTTGACGCACGGAGATGCCGGCCCGCAGCCCGATAGAGCGAGGTTGGAGGAGCTGTTTGATGGGCTGCGGGAGGATTTGAGGAGACAGAGAGAAGAGCATAGAGAGGAGCTCAGGAGAGAGAGAGATGAGATGAGGAGAGAGAGAGAGAGAGAGCTTGATGACTGCCATGCGGGAGGAGCAGCGGGCGGAGCGGGAGAGCGTTGTTGCTGCCGCCAGAGCCGAGATGCGAGAGCAGGCCCGCCGGGCCAGCCGACGAGCGGCGAGGCATCTTGCTGCGAGGGATGCTTATCATCAGGAGCACCTCGCCGCATGGACGGCCCACATCATGCATCCCGACGGGCTATTTATTGCGCCCGCCCGGCCAGCCACACCACCCTCCTCACCGGACGATGCCGGCACCAGCTCCTGAGCAGACTGGAGGGGAGTACTTGACCTTTTACTTTTATTGCATATCATTTTTGTCCATTGAGGTCAATGTACGTCCTAAGTTTGGGGGGGGATTTACTTTCAGTTTCTACATCTATTGCTGTACTTTATTTTATTGCTGTACTTTATTTCGTTGCACTTTTCATTTCTTTGCGTAAATTTTATTTTTAGATAGCCTTGCTTGTCGTAGTTTTTCTTTATTCGTGAATTTTCGTGCTTCTATTTGTGTGATACTGATGTTACGACACTATTTTTCTCTTTGAAGAAGCGGGCGAGTTCTAGTCGAGTTGTAGTCAGTTATTTCTGTTCTGCTTAGTATTCAATTAGGTCCGAAATTTTTCGTGATTGTAGAGGTCTTGGCAGATAAGAGACGAAACATACTTGTTTTTAAATCCCCATCAATACGTTTGGCTACATTTTCCGGATAGTGAGTCGTACTGTTTCTTTAGTCGTGTTGGCACTTAGATTGAGTTTAGAGTCGGTCAGTTTTTCCCTAAAGTCGAGATAATGTGTTCAATGAAGGGAAGTCTAGTAACCGGGGGTATTCGCGTGACCCGTTGTTTACTCTCGCGTAAAACGACGACCCTGATTAGACTAGTGATTTAGATATTTCACATGTGCCAAGATAGGGAGCCTAGTAACCGGGGGTATTCGCGTGACCCGCTGTTTACTCTCGCGTAAAACGGCAACCTTGATTCGGACATGCGGAAATTATGTATTCGAGTTGTTTCTCCGCTGTAGACGGGAACTTAGTAACTAGAAGCATCCATGTGCCCCATGAGTGTCTTTTACGTCAAACGGTTTTCCAATACATGAGAATGGAAGTTCCACCCTAGGATTATCCCGATGAAACATCCCGAGATCCTAACCTAGTGGTCGACTCGAATCAAATTCTTGAGCATATATATAAGGGGATACTGTCCGAGGTTTAATTGTTATGAAACTCGTGAAAATTGTGCCTTTCGACTGTGGAACGGGACGAACTAGCTTGGTTGTGTTAGCCTTTCTTATTGACGGTCGATTTGATTCACGTTTTGTTGATCTTTGAGCTGAATTTTCTGCATGAACGAGTGATTAGGACTGAATTTGATTGCTTTGCAGAATCATTATTCTGAGTGCAGCTCGCTTTTATGACACTCGTATTATTTAGAGAGAATTACAGGATAGTATTGATTAGGTTGAACACTATGAGTTGCACGATTATTCACGACATTCTTTTATTGAATTTAATTCTTTTTGCTTGAGGACAAGCAAAGGCTTAAGTTTGGGGGTATTTGTTAGGCGTATTTTTATACGCTTATTTATCATTATTTCGTAATATTTTGGAGAGTGAAATCGTCTAAATGAGCTTTTAATGCCTTAATTTTGTATGATTGACAAGAAATTGAAGTCCGAAGGCAAACGAGGCAAAGCGGGCAGCAAAGCGGACTCGAGCCGTGGCACAAGGAAGGCGAGCCGCGGCACATGAAGACACCAACCGAAGGCGAGTACAGTACTGCGTGCCGCTGCATGCCAGGTGAGCCGCGGCACAGAAGAATTAATTAACACCCAGGCATTCAGCTGAAGGCGATGTGCCGCGGCACAGGTTTAGTGAGCCGCGGCACACTTAGCGGGTTTGGTAGGTCTGCGTGGATTTTGAGCTGTTTCGAAGCCAATTTTCGACCGACTAATACGGACGCGATTTGCTGATGTGCTGAGCTATAAATAAGGTTTTAGACCCTAATTAAATCATCTTGGAAGGATTGAATCTTAAAACCTTGGAGAGCTTAAGCTTGGAGACGGCAGAAGAGGAGGGAAGCAGAAGAATTCAAGGGCAGAAGGCGGAAGCTGAAGAACGGAGGAATCCGAGCTTCATCTGCGTTTGAATTTTATGCTTTCGTTTATTTATTCTGTATTTTCGGTTTTTAGTATGTCAGGCTAAAGCCCTAATCTAGGGTTTTGATGAAACCTTTGTTTTGACGAATTGATAGAGATTATCCAATTTATTACCTTTTATTGAGTTTTCCCAATTATGTTTAATGCTTGCAATTATCTGGCCAATAGTTGTATTGATTTAATCATTCACTTCGAATCGGGAGAGGAGATTTGGTGAGGAACTATTGGTGAGGACCGTTTTATTCTGTGAGATAGGAATATACTCATAGGAACTACGTGGCCTTTAGGAGATTTCATGCTTTTTGCCTATCGACGAAATAATTCACCTAGGGATAGAGTGCGTTAGTCGCCGTTAGATAAATCTATTGACCTCGGGAGAGGCGGTAGAATATATTAGCAATCTCCGCCTTCAATAAATTGGGAAAATTATTTATTACGGATAATCGAGAGTAAATTCGGATTAACTAAGGTGGATTCAGAACCCTAGACTTATTTATCATTTGATTTCTTTTATCCAAGATATTGTTTTCTACTGCTTAGTCTTTTAGTACTTCTTTTAGTTATTAACCGCAAAACCCAAAATTCGATTGTTCAGATAAAATTGGAATACGAAAACATCGGTAGTTAGAGATTCAATCCTCGTGGGAACGATACTCTACTTATCACTTTATTACTTGTAAACGATGACGTGCACTTGCGTGTAGGAAATATCGCAACAAGTTTTTGGCGCCGTTGCCGGGGAGGGGAAAATTGGGAAAATTAGCAATCTCCGCCTTCAATAAATTGGGAAAATTATTTATTACGGATAATCGAGAGTAAATTCGGATTAACTAAGGTGGATTCAGAACCCTAGACTTATTTATCATTTGATTTCTTTTATCCAAGATATTGTTTTCTACTGCTTAGTCTTTTAGTACTTCTTTTAGTTATTAATCGCAAAACTAAATTCGATTGTTCAGATAAAATTGGAATACGAAAACATCGGTAGTTAGAGATTCAATCCTCGTGGGAACGATACTCTACTTATCACTTTATTACTTGTAAACGATGACGTGCACTTGCGTGTAGGAAATATCGCAACAGGCCGCGGCTCACTCTACTTGTGCCGCGGGTCACGGTACAGTCCACTCGGGGCTCGCTGGTTGTCTTCGTGTACCGCAGTTCACTTGGTTTGTACCGCGGCTCATGACCAAAAACTGTTGTTTTCGCCCGTTTTTCATCGTTTCGGCTTCCGGACTCCGATTTCCTGCAAAACATATAAGAATAGTGCATTAAAAGCTCATTTATGCTGATTTAGGCTCAAGATGGATATAAAATAATGATAAATAAGCGCATAAAAATACGCCTAACAGGACACGATTTCTAGCTATAATATTAATTATCATATAAATAATAATATTTCCCAAAATATCGAGCATATTGAATCAATCCTTGTGACTCTCACCCATGATAAATCAAAGCAATAAATATTGAATATATATAATTAAATATTAATCACTAGAATTAAGAAATAATAATTATCCGAGATGTACGTTCTTCTTATAGTCAGTACAGAAGAATCTATCTCACCTCGATCCTGTTCAACGTATACCGAATACGCTAATATATGATAATGGTCAAGACCAACCAATCTCAAGCATATACTACAACCTCTCACATAACGGTCTAGTGTTATATAGGTTGTGAACTAAATATTACTATATAAGGAACTAATAATGTGATCTTCTGTGTGACTCGACACACCACATTATCTACAATATAAAGTAATTTAGACTATATTTTCATAACCTCACCGTGAATAAATATGCAAAACATGTGATAAATGAATTAAATATTCTCATAGATAAAGACCAGGAAATTAGGTAATACAAGCATAAAGTATGCTTTGACATATACAACCCTAACAATCTCCCACTTATACTCAAAGCATGATTTTGAAGTATACTATCTAGACTATGTTTATCTATCTCCCACTTATACTCAAAGCAATGCTGCCATACATCTCAACCCCATTCCTTCCACATGCCCTTCAAATGACTTTGAGGGCAACCCTTTCGTGAAAGGATCAGCTAGGTTGTCTTCAGATGCTATCTTGGAGACAATAATCTTCTCTCTCTCCAAAAAATATCGAATGATATGATATTTGCGCTTGATATGTTTTCTTGCTTTGTGGGCCCGTGGTTCCTTCGAATTTGAAAAGTGAAAACATATCCGGAAGTTGATTTCGACTTTTTTTGTCCGCACTGAAATCCGAGTCAGTGTAATCCAAAGGACAAAGTGTATCTGATTGATATACAAGCATATGTTCCCTAGTCCTTCTCAGGTACTTGAGTATATGCTTGACATCAATCCTATGTCCCGGTCCTGGGTTCAACTGATATCTCGCCATCATGCCTACAGCATGACAGATATCAGACCTAGTGCAAAGCATAGCATACATGAGGCTTTCCACTGCCGAAGCATAAGGGACCGGCTTCATGTCATCTATCTCCTTCTGTGTCTTAGGACACATAGCCTTAGATAGCTGAATTCCATGTCTGTAAGGTGAGAAACCTTTCTTGGAATTCTCCATGCTGAACCGCTTTAGCACCGTATCGATATAGGATGCCTGAGATAAGCACAACATCCTTTTCTTGTGATCTCGAAAGATCTTAATACCAAGGATGTGCCTAGCTTCTCCCAAATCCTTCATATCGAACTGCTCAGACACCCATACCCTTACGTCTAATAATACCTTCACATTGTTTCCAATTAGAAGTATATCATCTATGCATAGTACAAGAAACACCAGCACTTTTCCATCGCACTTTTTGTATACACAAACCTCACTAGGACACTATTCAAAACCATACGATTGAATGACCTCATCAAATCACATGTTCCAAGACCTTGATGCTTGATTGAGACGATAAATGGCTCTCTTAAGTTTGCACACTAAGTGCTCCTCTCCTTCAGCAATGAATCCTTCAGGTTGGCGCATGTAGATTTCCTTATCAAGACTTCCGTTCAAGAACGCAGTCTTGACATCCATCTTCCAAATCTCCATATCCAAATGCACAGCTATAGCTAAGAGAATCCGGATCGATTTAAGCATGCTACTGGCAAAAAGGTCTCATCGTAGTCGATGCCCTCCTTCTGAGTGTAACCTTTCGCAACAAGCCTTGCTTTGAAGGTTTCAACCTTCCCTTTAGATCCTCTCTTACGCTTGTAGACCCACTTACTTCCAATGGGTTTTACCTCATTGGGTTGCTCAACTAGCTCCCACACTTGATTAGAATCCATAGATCCCATTTCGGATTCCATTGTTGTTTTCCAGGATTCAGCATCCTTGTCTTGAACTGCCTGTTTGTACGTACATGGATCCGTTTCATCCTGGTCCGGGGAGTGGTCCGAAGATGCTCCCACGCCGATGAAACGCTCAGGTTGACGAACAACACTCCCACTACGACGAGGTATGTCCTTGGTTTGTGTATCCATAATAGTGTCGATACGTGGTACACTAGGTGTTTGCACAATTGGTATTGTCGAAATCTTGCCCCAAAGTTCTTCTAGAATGACCTCACTCCTAGGCTTGTGGCTTATCACATTGTCCTCCTCTAAGAACCGGGCATTGGTTCTAACAATGACCTTCTGGTCTTTAGGACTATAGAATAAGCCACCATTCGTTCCCTTCGGATATCATACAAACACTCGTACTTCTGTACGAGATGCCAACTTATCAACTTCCTTATTCAGCACGTGTGCTGGTGAACCCCAAATCCGAACATGTCCTAGACTGGGCTTGCGCCCATTCCACAGTTCTGTGGGTATTTTTGGAACTGATTTCGAAGGCACCAAGTTTAGAATGTACGCTGCTATTTCCAAGGCGTATCCCCAGAACGAAATAGGTAAATCATAATAACTCATCATTGACCTAACCATCTCCAATAAAGTACGATTCCTTTGTTCAGCAACACGATTTTGTTGTGGTGTACCAGGCGCTGTGAGGTGGGAAGTAATCCCCTCATGTGCCAAGAAATCCAAAAACTCTCCACTAAGGTATTCGCCACCACGATCAGATCGTAGTGACTTGATACTCTGCCCATGACGCTTCTCCGTTTTAGCCTTGAATTCTTTGAACTTATCAAAAGATTCAGACTTACATCGCATTAAATAGATGTATCCATATCTCGAATAATCATATATAAACTTGATGAAGTATTCGAAACCACCCTTAGCCTGAATGTTCGTTGGACCACATACATCGATATGAACCAATTCCAACACATTTTGTGCAAGATTTCCTTTGCTTTGAAAAGTCCTTTTAGTCATTTTACCTTCTAGACAAGATTCACAGGTTGGAAATGACTCAACTTGGAGTGAATCCTATGGGCCATCGCTCACTAATCTTTGAATCCTTCTAAGGTTAATATGACCCAATCGTAAATGCCACAAATATGTTGGATTTATGCTCGAAGGTTCTTTTCTTTTATTAGGATTATTTAAAGAATTAAGCAATTTATAATTATGCAAGGGAGCTTGTGCAGCATTGATGATATAAAGTTCTTCATTATAAGTACTCCCGCAAATATATTCAACATTTCTTTTAATAATTGCATTATCTTCAAAAGAAACTGAATATCCATCACGACGCAATTTAGAAAATGAAATCAAATTCATTCTAAAATCGGGTACCAATAATACATTATTAAGAACTAAAATCTTATCATCAACTTTTAACTGCACGACTCCCACTGCAACGCCTTCAGCCTGGAATAGTCGCCCTAGCTTATTGTAATCTCATCCGCACTAAGTACCTTGGTTACTTGGGACCCCTGCGAGTCATAACAAACATGATCAGTGGAGCCCGAATCCACTATCCACGAAGTGATGGAAGAGACAGCCAAACATGTTTTGACTACTAGTGGATGAGACGTACTTTTCTTAGGGTAGTCACTCTTGAAATGTCCTTTCAGACCGCAATTGAAGCACTTGCCCTTCGGCTCTTTGTTCACCTCGGGCTGAGGAGCCTTTGACTGAGGAGCCTTGCCCTTAGCTTTGAAGGTTGCCACTTGCTTCTGGCCAAACTGCTTTTTCTTCTTTCCCCATTTGGGTTTTGAAGAAGTAGCACCGGTTGCCACAAGAATTTGACGATAACCTTGTTGTAGATAAGGCCTTCAAAGTGCGTCTGAAGAGACCTTCGGCAGACTGAAGCTATGTTAGAAGTTCCGTCAATATGTAAGTCCTACGATTCATGTTGTAGTTAAAGCGAAACTGTTTAAAGCTTCTTGGTAAACTGCCCAAGATAATATCGACCTACGACTCCGCATCGATAGTGGCCCCCAGTATGCTCAGTTCGTTTAAATGAGACATCATTTTAAGAACGTGATCCCTTACTCGGGTCCCTTCAGACATTTGGGTTGTCATCAAAACCCTCATCGCATTTTGCCTAGCCGCCCGGTTCTGATGACCAAACATCTCAGTGAGATTTTTCATCATTTCCGCGACCGAGCCCATCGTCTGATGCTGAGCTGTAATACATTTGTCAATGAAGCCAAAATGTAACAGCGAGCAATCTCATCAGACTTTTTCTATTTCCGGAATTCAGCCAACTCTTCAGGAGTGGCATCCGTTTATGGTTCCAAAGGGCTCTCCTCAGTTAAAACAAATTTATGCCCCTCGACAGTCAAGACAATATCAAGATTTCTTTTCCATTCGGCAAAGCTAGTACCATCAAGTTTGTTTTCTTTGAGAATAATAGCTAGTGGATTGAAAGACATCTGAGAATAAAATTAAAAACACCATTCATAACATAATTCGACGCAAAATATATTGAAAAACCTTAAAACAATATATATGCAATCAACCAACACCTTGAAAAACCGCACATGCAATCCACGATAGTGTGGACGTTTACATGTACATTTTCAAGTAGATTTTAACATCTTTAATTTTACTATCTAGCCAAGATGCGTTTTGACAAGTAAAATTAGTAGTTGGTTCCTCTTGGCCATGTATTTAATTAACATAGACTCCGATGGGGAGCTTATTAATCAATACACCTAAGTGAACACCATAATTTAACAAACCTTAGAATATCATTTAATGATAATAGTCCTATCATAAAAAATTACATTCACCTTTTTGTTATCAAATTTGAAGTTTAAAACAGTGAGCCAATAATTAGCACATCCGATGTGGAGGAAGACTCTAATGTCAACGCGCATGCTAATTATTTCACAATTTAAACCAATTATAGAGGCCAATTTGATTTTGAAAAATCAATTTAAAATCACTTAGTTATTTTGAAAAAATTAAGGTTTTTAATTTTCTCGTCCTAACATGCAAGGAAACATATCACGCATACATCCATACATGCCATACATCAAAACAATAAAAACCAACAAATAATGAAAATTTGATAATTAAATCCAATTATCATGACTTTTACTTCTCGTTTTGAATATCGAGAAAATCTTCGGCTCGTTTGCTCCCACTGCTTCAAGCATCTCGCGAAAAAACGAATTGAACGACCCGAACCGGACAACTTGACCCGCCGCCCGACTGGGCCGCCTACACCCGCCCGACCCACTACCTGCCGACCGAGTTGCCATTGCCCGAAGCCGCCACCGGCCGCAATGAGAGCAAATGGCCGTCGAGGCCGATCGGATCCTCACGATCTCGGTCGGTTCGTCCGATCGGGACTCCTCTTCGCGCTGGACTTCTTTCTCTTTCGTACTTTGAGTGTTCCGATTCGATTACAATTTTATTCGAAATAAAATACATCGAATTTACATCAAATTACAAGAAAAATAAATCCTATTCTACCCGTGGATTTTCTCACGGGAAAAACTTATACATGCCTAAAAAAATGGGCTAAATTACCAAAAACGCGTAAATAAATAAAAACATCACATAGCCATGTAATTGGATCATATTCTCCCGCAAGACAAATTCTAACAAAATATTCCAAACATCATGCTACATGAATATTTAATTGCTAGCATATTAATCACCAAATTAATTAAATTGAACAGAACCCAAAGATCGGCTCCGATGCCAATTGTTGGAATATAAAACGCAGCGGAAGCAAGTTGGTGGAAAGTATTTAATGAAAGGTTTTATAAACTAACCAACAGAAAAACCGGATCTATTTAGGCTTGTCAACTAATTAACTAAACAGATTAATAAACAATTAAATAAACATATTTACGCATGAGAGTCGGTAATTTATACCTTTGACGCGAAGTGGTAGAAATTCCCTTTTGGTCGATTTGTCTCCTCTTCGTGTTCCTCTCCGATCTTCTTGTATTTCTACCTCAAGATCTTCTAGAGTATATCTCGCCTATGTCCGGATGTTGTGTGGGCAACAATCTACCGGACTGAACTTAGACTGCAAGGGGAATCGACCGGAACACTTTTCTTCAAAACTTACCTCACAAATTTTTCTGTCTATTTTTCTTGAATATTTTTCTATTTTAGAAAAATATTGTGTTAACTAAATTATGAAATTCAAGACACAAGTCAAGATCCACAATTAAACACAAGTAGAGAAAAAACCGAAAATTTTAAGCAAGAATTGGTATAAATATTGGCCAACCTTGTAGTTGTATTTATTGGTGTTTTGGGCTACTCTAGGGACCTTAAGGAGGATATGGTAAGGACTCCCAATAGATATCTTTTTTCCAATATTAGGACTCTTCCTAATATTAAGACTCTATTAATATCAAGTTAGTCCACTAATAAGTTAATATCAAGAAAAGTGTTCCGGACTCTTCCTACCAAAATCTCAAATTACGAAATTGGGCTCCTTTTTAAATTAATTATTTCCCGTATTTAAGATATTCCATGTCCATTAATTAATTTAAGCTAGTGACAGCTTTTAATTATTTAATGTATTATACATGAGTATACCACTCGACCTTTATTATTATATCGGAAAATTAATTCCACCTGCAGGGTTTAATATAATAATCATTTCGAGTGCCTCAAGGGACATGATCAACCCGATTGGTCGGGGCATGATTTCTAGCTATAATATTAATTATCATATAAATAATAATATTGCCCAAAATATCGAGCATATTGAGTTAATCATTGTGACTCTCACCCATGATAAATCAAAGCAATAAATGTTAAATATATAATTAAATATTAATCACTAGAATTAAGAAATAATAATTATCCGAGATGTACGTTCTTCTTATAGTCAGTACAGAAGAATCTATCTCACCTCGATCCTATTCAACGTATACTGCATACGCTAATATATGCTAATGCTCAAGACCAACCAATATCAAGCATATACTACAACCTCTCACATAACGGTCTAATATTATATAGGTTGTGAACTAAATATTACTATATAAGGAACCGATAATGTGATCTTCTGTGTGACTCGACACACCACATTATCTATAATATAAAGTAATTTAGACTACATTTGTATAACCACATCGTGAATAAATATGCAAAACATGTGATAAATGAATTAAATATTCTCATAGATAAAGACTGAGAAATTAGGTAATACAAGCATAAAGTATGCTTTAACGTATACAACCTTAACAGTAAGTTATGCGTAGTCCTGGGATCATGCCAAAAGAAAATAAATTAGCCCCAAAATTCGAGTTGAAATCGACGTGAACGTGAACGAAAAAATCGCCTAGCTAAGGAGGTCAAATTAAGCGCTTAATAAACCCATCATAAAAGAAACCCCAAAAAAAAAGAAAAAAGAAAAAAATACGACAACTCTTGAAGACGAGCCAGTCACGCCCATGCGCATTCTACTGTCTACCATGACAATTAATGATCATTACTCCATTTAAGAAGCCGGGTACCAACTCAACTTTCTCTTCCACAAACTTGTCCTTTAATTTATTTTCAAGAACCAAGTTTTTTTTTTTGGTGGGTGAGTGGGTGGGTGGGTGGAAGTATTGTGCATCTTGGGTATTTTAGTTGCTTTCTTGTATTTTCATATATTTGCATGCATTTTAGATTTTATTTTTATTTTATTTTTAAGTTTCATATTTATTGCTTTTAGGTATTTAGGTTTTATTTGAAGATTGAAAAAATATTTGAAGAAGTTTGATGGGCATATAGTTTGGTAGAGGATAAATTAGTAATTGTCAATGAGGATTTTGTGTTGGAACAGGTTTTTTTAAGGCAAGTTGCTTATATAAAAATGGAGAGCATAAAATCTTACACTTCAACGAATTGCTTGTTGGCTTTGATCACATTTTGACCTCTTGAATTGGCTATCTTAGGGGCTGTTTGGCAGTTGCTGAATGATTTAGTGCAGAATAGTTGAGAGGCCAGAATGGTTGAGAGGCTCTGTATGGTTGAGTGCAGAATGAAATTTGGTTGTTTGGTAACTGTTCTGAACGGTAACTCTGAATGGTAACAAATTACTATTTTACCCTTCTGTATAAAAGTAGCGATTAAAAATTCCATTTTTCCTCTCATTGCTTACCAAAACCTCTCCTTTTTATAAATAAGAACCCTAATTTTTATAATTCATTTAAAATAATAATAATTATTTTGTATAATATTTTTTAATTTAATTCATTTAGAAAATTATAATAATAATTATATCTAATATTTTTTATTTAAATTCATTTAAAAAATAATAATAATAATTATGAATAATAATTCTTAATTTAAGAAGATGGGTAAATCTGGAAATTGTTTGCCTCTTAATGGTTGAGAGAGGGTATGTATGCTTAATGGTTAAGAGGTTATTGTAACCATTAAGAGGTCATATTTTTTTTGCCAAACAGTCTTGACCTCTTAGCGATTCAGAGGTAGGCTCTTAATGTAACCATTAAGAGCCAAACAAACAGCCCCTTAATGTTCTATTAATTCTAATAAATAATATTTTGGTGTCTAGAACTTGCCTTGAGTGATTTAGAATATGCATGATAGTATGTGAGTTAAGAATACGATGCTTGATATTTTTTTTACTTATGAGATCTTGAGCCTTATTTGCTATTATGTAAATTTTTATTGGTTGAGTGTACCATTCATATCGTGGAACTCTAAAACTTGCTTTGATATATTTGTCGAAAAGTGTACGTGTATGCAAATTAGTGAAGATGATTTTAGACGATTTTTGTTTAGCCTTTCAAATCCATTTACTTAACCAAAAATCATTAGTTCCTTGGTTAGCCAAATTGTATTTTTAAGCCAATATTTTAGTTAACCTCATAATAATGAGCTATCCATTTCCTTTACATTATTTTTACCTATGCTTGAGCTCTTAAAATTAACTACAAAGAAGGGTACTTAAAGTTGCATTTGAAGGGGGTTACAAACCATATTATGGATTATGCAGTTATCTGAGGTAGTAACAATTGATAATAGGAGAAAAATATTAGAAACTTTTTACATACTCCTGTGATTGGGAACCTGGTAAATGGTTATATTGAAATGAGGTGAAATAAGGTTGCTGATTTCAATTCAAAGATGTGTTCTTATTATTATTGGTTGGAGGTGGTTGAGAGAAGCTAGAATATTGAAAGCTTCTAAGTTATATGACGATTGGTTGAAGTGATTATGTATTCTTCAATTCTAATTTGCTCAAGTCAAGTCATTTAGCCATATTTATCTTTACTCGATCGAAAAGCCTACAGTACAACCGAATAAAAAGGCCTTTTTGATTCACACAGTTGCATACACAACAAATGATAGAGATCTTAGACAATTTGCAAGCCTATTGTAGTTTTCACCTCATTGAATGAGTTTGAGCGCAACCACATCCCATATACACTTAAGAGTGAGTGATACACGTGTTCGATGAGTTTTATATAGTCTTAATTGATTATTGGCTCATATTGTTGACTTTATATGATACTGAAATGATTTGCATAATAAACCTTGGGTTTGATCTTTATTGATGATTTGCAAGATGCCTTTTCCCGTGAAAAAATCATAGATTCTTAGAGGAGGAGGTGAGGTGGTGCCATGGCCACCAGCCCAAAAACCTCGACGGCGCACCACACCGGGGTTGGCGCCATGGCCACTCGCGCCGTGGTGGCCAGCCCACGCGGTGGAATTTTTTTTGTTTTTTTTGAAAAAAATGAATGTTGGAGTACTTTTTCATTTCGAAACTTGGTACAAACGGCTATATACCCGTTTTTTTTTTGTTTTTTCCCCATTTAATACATTAAAACACACAAATTAAACCCAAAAAAAACCTTATAAATACCCCTTATTATTTCATACTTCCCACACACTTACAATATACTACTAATCTCTACTTCTATCATTTTTTCCATCCAAAATGAATCCCGGTAACAATCCGAACGACCCTAATTACGACCCTTATGATGTTTATTTTAATGACGATCGGGAGAGATATCTTCGGGGTTATGCGACGTATGAACAATTTGTACCTTTGTATGATCAAGAAGCCGGGGGATCGGGATCGGGTGAAAAGAGAACGAGGACATACATACCACGTGAACGAGAAGAGGCGGAACAACGTTTAATCGACGACTATTTTGGCGATGATGAGAATGATCCTAAATATCCCGAAGAGAAATTTAGGTGAAGGTATCACATGAGTTCAAGACTTTTTAATAAAATTCTCAACGATATTTTAAGTTATGATGTTCATCCTCTTCCCGAGTACTTTAATTTTTTTAGACCAAGTTACGATGCTGCCGGTCGTGCAAGTATTGGTGCTCTTTTGAAATGCACATCCGCCATCCGCCAATTGACGTACGGCACTGCTCCTGATGCATTTGATGAGTACTTGCAAATTGGTGAACGTTGTTCACGACAATGTTTAGAGAACTTTACTAGATGCATACATGTTTTATACAATGAAAAGTATTTAAGAAAGCCCACTTCAGATGACATTGAAAAAATATATGCATTGCATGAAGAAAAACATAGACTCTCGGGAATGCTCGGGAAGTATTGATTGTATGCATTGAGATTGGAAAAATTGTCCAAAGGCCTTACAAGCTCAATTCAAAAGACGTGATCATAAATACCCAACTCTTATTTTAGAAGCCGTTGCGGATCAAAAATTATGGATTTGGCATGCATATTTTGGGGTTCCGGGGGCAAATAATGATCTTAATGTGTTATATGGTTCCCCGTTATTTGATGATGAACTTACCGGTACAGCTCCAGAAAGTCCATTTGAAGTAAACGAATATATATATATATATAAGGTTACTATTTAGCCGACGATATTTATCCGGCATGGTCCGTGTTTGTCAAAACGTTTAGTGTTGCAAGGTCTGAAAAATATTTGAACTTCAAAAGGGTTCAAGAAAGTGCTAGAAAAGATATTGAACGAGCTTTCGGAGTCCTACAAGGTCGTTGGGGGATTATTCGACAACCCACACGTGCTTGACAAATCAACACTTTGAAACTAATCATGTATTGTTGTATCATGTTACACAACATGATATTGAAAGATGAAGGATTCAAAGTGAGTTTAAGAGATACATTCGTTGATCCACGCCCGAACATGCCAGATACTTGGATCGAAAGATGTGATTTACATGTTAGAAAAAATAAAGAACTTCGAGATAGAAAAGTGCACGGCAACCTTCGATAAGACCTTGTGGAGCATTTATGCAACTTTAATAATTAGTTTGTAATTTTTTTTAAATGTAATGTGTTTTTTTTTATGCAATGTGTGGTTTTTTAATTAATGAAGTTTATTTTAGTTAATATTGTGTATGTTTTATTTTATGTAAAAGAAAAAAAATGGCCGACGGCACCAGAATTTCTGGTGTCAACGGTTACAGTCAAAATGTGGTGTCATGGGATTTCTAGTGCCGTGGAGATTTTTGCACGTGGCAGCACTTTTGGACCACGGTTTGAAGCCATGGCACCACCACACACGGTGCTCTTAGATATCAAGTTAGCAGTGAAGTTGAAAATTTTATGATTGCTCAAGATTGTTGTCATTATTTGCTTTTGTTCTTATTGTCAGACGTGAGACAATTACTAATTTTTTAGAGCTTTAACTCTGTGTTTATTTTTGTGTTTGTGTTTTTTAGACCCCTTAGCTTTAAAATCATACACCCCACTTTATGTTTTTTTTTTTTTTTTTTTATGTGAGTGTAAAATCTCTTGCATCACAAAAATATTATCTTGGGTACTTCTCCTCTTAATAAAACTTGATTGTGTAACGTTACACAAAGAGATCGGTCTGTACTGCGAGATTAAGCTGGGGTTACTTGGGGTATGAGGCAAAGATAAGTCATGGACTCATGGCAACACTTGGATTGAATTTTCTGTCCCTGAAGGATAGGCCTGGGCAACTAATCTCGAAGGCTCGGGCCCGTCTCGGGCCCGTCTCGTTCCGCACCAGGACGAGACGAGACCAAAATTTTAAAATTCAGGGCTCGTCCCATCCCGTCCCATTTTAAAAATTTGGGACGGGCCGCGAGCCCAAATGTCAAATCCCGATGGGATCCCGTCCCATCCCGTAATAATATCTAATTACTAAATTTATCCGACTACCAAGCCCAAAGCAGTTTTATCATCTAACATTTCTAACTTATCTCATTTACTTCTTTCGGGGAACGAAACTTCCATAAACCATGAAGAACTTGTGTATAGAAATAGAGATCAGTGAGTATCTGACTGTGTTGTAATGTTCTTTATATTTATTACTTCGGGTGAAATAAGAAAGCATTCAGAGTTCTATGAACCATTTGTTTAAGAATTAACAAATGACTCACAACGATATTTGATAAATAGATTGGTTTAAAAAAAACTTAAATTTATCATTACAAATGTTCCAAATATTGTATTTATTTGAGAGTCAACATTGGTCAATGGGACTATTTTTCGTCCCGTTCGTGTCCCGATCCCGTTTCGATCCCATTCGGGATCGGGACGATCGGGATCAATTTTTCAAAAGTGCAATCTCATCCCATCTCGTCCCATAATTTTCAAATGAGATGGGATCTGGATTACCTAAAAATGGTCCCATCCCGTCCCATGCCGAGGCCTACTCAAGGAAGCTTGCAAAAAATCTAGTAGAGACGGAAAGATCTAGGCCCAGGTCTTGTGATAGAAAATCGATTGGAACCCGGGGCCTTATAATAAGCACGAGTAGCCCAAACTATTTTCTTGAGTTCAGTCATATCGAACGTTGCTGAAGATGTTGGGCCATATCTTCAGATAGACCAACTCGGTAATGGGAAATAGGTAGCTGATGGGCTATTAGAAAACCCACTTCCAGAGGCAAACAAACTAGACCCGACAATTTACCACACGACACGAAAACACGACACAAAAATTTAGTGTTTGTGTCTGCATTTTGAGTACACGACACGAAAATACACGAACACGAAAATACACGACTCAGATTTAGTGTCGGTTTTGTATTTATCCATTGGGTACACTACACAACACGAGGTACAAGAAATAAATAAATATTTTTTATACATATATATATATAATATTTTATAACATAACTTAAAATTTTATATTTAATTTTACAAAAACATACATTTTATGAATTCTGTTTGTACTAAACTTTAAAATTCGGAAATGTAATGTGAACTTTCATAAATTTTGTGTAAACATTCATGTTTTCGTTGCTATTCGGTCTACTAAAACTTATAAAAATAATATTAAAATATTAAAATTATTATTTTTTATAATATTTTAATATTTATTTTATATTATGTGCCTGACACGAAAACACGACACGAAACCTCACGAATTTGCGTGGTACACGACACGAATTTATTTCGTGTCGTGTATGGTTTGGACTTTTGGTACACGAAACAAGAAAGTACACGACATGAAAATACACGACACTGATTTGCCAGGTCTAAAACAAACTCGAGAAGAACTGAATGGCATGGTTTTGTAATTCTTCGGCATTTCGGTTCCATTCTAATCTCGTCAGCAACACCTTTTTCTTCCTGAAAATATTCCCGAAGTGTTTTTTATTCAAAGGCACCACTCCATCGAGAAAAAAAAAAAAACACCAATGGTCCTAAAGTTTAAGGGATTGACGTACGTAGTGAAACGTTTGTCCCATCTAGCAACTTCAATCCTAAAGTTCCAGAAAAATGGCATGCGAAGGAGTTTTGGCCCAAAATTGACTGCTGATGTGGCATTGAAGTCGACGAGTTAAGACCATTGTTGACTGTCATCTCATTAAATTTTATAAACAAACAAAAATAATAAAATTATAATTTTAGAAATAAAAAAGAAAATAGTAATAAATTAAAAAAAACATAAATCCATAAATGAGCTGGATGTAGAATTGGACATGGCTTAATTGATTTGAATTTGATAGATTCAGAATTAGGGTTCGTTAGTGAAATTGGGAAAAAATGAGAATGAGAGGTGGCTTATGTGCATGTGGTTTTTTTGGAGGGAAAGTTGGCACCACTTTAGGCCCATTTATGGATTTTTTTTTTTAATTTTTATTTGACCTTTTTAATTTATTTTTCAGTTTCTTTTTAGTTTTTGGAATTATAATTTGATTTTTTCTTTTTTGTTTATAGAATCGAATGAGATGACAGTCAACAATGGTCTTGACTCGTTGACTTCAATGCCACATCAGCAATCAAGGTAAATTTTGAGCCAAAAATCCTTTGCACGCCATTTTTTTGAAACTTTAGGGCTAAAGTTGATGGGTGGGACAGACGTTCTGCATACGCCAAATCCCCAAATTTTAGGACATTGGTGCCTTTTTCTCCCACTTTATATGGAATGGCTGCAATTGCTTCAACAATATCTCCTAGCAAAACTCTGATGTTCTCTTGATAATAGATTAGCCTTTTTGATCTTGAACCTCTATTCTATAAAATTTATGAATGTTATTCTTGACAATATTTTTTCTTTTTTATTTCGATGGAAGAAAGATATTTGTATTTTACTAGATTGAGGAGTTCAACATGAAAGCACATAAGTTTGAAAAAAAAGAGAGGCTTATCACATTGCTTACTATAGGGTCGAAAGCATCTTGGATCAATGTACTTCTTTGTGGGCACAATGGGTCAGAGACCTCCCTCCTTTTGATCATGGTCTTTGTAGAAACTGCTATGAAGATGTAAGTTTATGATCCGCCATGTTGTATTATTCTGAAGGAGGATATCGATGTGTACATAGGGATAATAGTGAATTTTAGTTATTCATCGAGATGAAAACTCATATTAGGAATAAATTGTCAATCGGTGAATGTGGATGCAGTTATTTAGAAACCTTATATGTTCTTTAATATTTAGTATTCTAATATTGTGGTTGTAATGATGCGTCCCAAATTCTTGGTATTAGCTAGTGATATAACCGAGTTGATCGGCCATCAAGAATCGGGTTTAATCTTCGAAATTTGAGCTAAGAAAATGCGAATGTGCGATAAGATATCTCTATAAATGTTTATGCTTGCTTACCCTTGGGATGAACAGTTTCTCTCCTAATTATAGAAGGTAGGAAAAGCCTGTCCCTCAGATCCTGTTCCTGGCCTAGGGGAAATCCCCGATTTTCAGGGATTTGGCTGCGGCTGCAAATCCCTGGATATCTGGGATTTTGTAAGGATGATAATATCTCAGCTTTCCAGGGATTTTATCCTTATAGGACCGAACCCTTCCCAGCTCACCCATCTTTGTTGATATTTATATCTTGTCCTCCGAACTCGGGGTAGGGTCAGCCAGCTCGGACTCATTTATGAGAAAACCCCCTTGTCGGGGCCTCTCGTTTTTGAGAGGTCGGTAGGTCTGCCGATAACCGGGCTCTTTAGACCGGGTTTTTGGGAGGTCTACATTTAGCTCCAATTCAGCTAGATAACAAGTTTTCATATTTAGAAATAAATTACCCAAATTCATTTATTTTTATGAAGAAAAATACTTCAAAACATGCGACATACGTAGGACTTCCTCTGAGGCGGGTAAAAGCCGTCATATATGACGGAGTGAAATTCTGTCATCATTCATAATAAATGATAGTTTTTATTAGCCATCATAACCATGTTTTGGCTTAGTGTAGCAAGTTGGTTCTTTGTTTTGTTGAGACGTCCTTGCACTTGTATGGCTGGTTTATAATCGTGATAAGTGCGAATCCATGGGAAATTTTGAGTTTGGTACTGATAGAAGAGTAAACACATGGGAGTGATTAATGGCGGAGGAGAAAAAACCGGTAGAGGAAAGTAAAAATATAGATATTGACTCGGCGCATACTAGGATGCAGATGATGGTTTAGGTGTTAGCAAGACTGCAAGAGAATAATCAAGAGCACATCAAACTATATCTGGCATGTGGAGGAGAAAAAATAATGTGTGGAGGATAACAACTGGCACGTGGAGGAGAACAACCGAAAAGGGCTGCCCGACGAGGACGGCCAGTTGAGTGGGTCGAGAGTGATGACTTGGATGATGGTGATGCAAATGTAGATTATAATTCATAATAGAGTCGACCAATGCAAAACATGAAGATAATAAATTGTAATACCCGCACCTTTCCATTTTTAGCAGTTTTCATATTTATGTCTATTTTTATCGACTCGCTTGTAACCGTTTCGACGTTTTGAATCTACTTCATTCTTGGAGTTTTTCCGTTTGAACGAGTTTTGGAGATGTTTTTACGTAATTCCATTCTATGTTATGTTTTGCCGTATGTGCGTTCGATTCTCATAAAACTCGTTCGTTTTCGTTGTTTCTTTGTTTACATAAGTTCGTATGGTCGAGTTGTTCGTGTTGTGAGTTTCGATTTGTCAATCTGACCTCGTATCGTGATTTTCGAGCATTTGGGCCGTTTTGTATTTTCCTTAAACTTAAGGGAAATTTATTTTCGTCGTCGAATTCCGAACCTTCGGGGAATCGGAATTGTGTTTGCTTTTAACGCTTAGATTCGCTATCGAGAATACTTTGTAACCATATTTTTTATTCGATAACAAGTCCGAGTTTCGGGGTCGTCCGGGACAGTTCAGACAACAACTTTTTAGACTGCTGTCCAGTAGGGTGTTACGGCCGTAACACCCCATTCATTATGGCCGTAATGTTGGCCTTGTTACGGCCATAAGCTAGCCTCTGTTACGGCCGTAACAGCCCGCTGTTTTAAGACAGCGGTCAGAGGTGAGAACCTCATTTCTTTTCCTCTCTTCGTTTTTTTCTTTCGTCGAGCGACACCAAAAATCCTCCAGAGGCAAATTCCACCATTTTCGATCCGTGTGTTCTTAATTTTCCATCACCGTAGTGTTGTGGTAACATATTATCATCAAAGTAATCATCTTCCACCGTCCGAATCCGAGGGAAATGGCTTAGAACCCTAACTTTGTCAATTTTGGGGGTTTTCGGGTTTTGCTAGATTAATCTCGAATTGTTCAAGTATGTTGTATTATTCCTCACCGATTGTTGTTATTGAGTGATTCCCAATCCAATTTCGTCGAGTTTAATCCGTGAATTATCGATTCAGGGAGATCTTGCGTAAACCCTCGCCCGTATCGATTGAACTTATATTGTCATAGCTTGTAATCGGGGTTATGGGCGTATTCCATTCGATTATTGTTATCGTATAGGACTAAGTTATATTAATCCTTCGTTTAGGAACGTCCGTTTTGTTGGAATATAAAACGCAGCGGAAGCAAGTTGGTGGGAATAATTTAATAAAAGGTTTTATAAACTAACCAACAGAAAAACCGGATCTATTTAGGCTTGTCAACTAATTAACTAAACAAATTAATAAACAATTAAATAAACATATTTACGCATAAGATTCGGTAATTTTTACCTTTGACGGGAAGTGGTAGAAAATCCCTTTTTGATCGATTTATGTCCTCTTCGTGTTCCTCTCCGATCTTCTTGTATTTCTACCTCAAGATCTTCTAGAGTATATCCCGCCTACGTCCGGATGTCGTGTGGGCAACAATCTACTGGACTAAACTTGGACAACTGGAGTTCGGCCGAAATCTCTTCTCAAGAAACTTACGATTTTTGTTCTCTCTATTTTTCTTGAATATTTTGAGTATTTTAGAAAAATATTGTGTTAACCAAATTGTGGAATCCAAGACACAAGTCAAGATCCATAATTAAACACACAAGAGAAAAATCAATTTTCTTGGGCAATTGGAAGTAGTAAAATCGGCCAACACCAATGTCTTATTTATAGGTGTTTTGGGCTACTCTAGGGACCTAAGGAGGATATGGTAAGGACTCCCAATAGATGTCTTCTTTCCAATATTAGGACTCTTCCTAATATTAAGACTCTATTAATATCAACTTAGTCCACTAATAAGTTAATATTGCACTTCCTATCAAAATCCCAAATTACGAAATTGGGCTCATTTTTGAATTAATTATTTCCCGTGTTTAAGATATTCCATGTCCATTAATTAATTTAAGCTACTGACAGCTTTTAATTAATTATTATATTATACATGAGTATACCACTCGACCTTTATTATTATATCGGAAAATTAATTCCACCTGCAGGGTTTAATATAATAATCCTTTCGAGTGCCTCAAGGGACATGATCAACCCGACTGGTCGGGACACGATTTCTAGCTATAATATTAGTTATCATATAAATAATAATATTGCCCAAAATATCGAGCATATTGAGTCAATCATTGTGGCTCTCACCCATGATAAATCAAAGCAATAAATATTAAATATTAATCACTAGAATTAAGAAATAATAATTATCCGAGATGTACGTTCTTCTTATAGTCTATACAGAAGAATCTATCTCACCTCGATCCTGTTCAACGTATAACGAATACGCTAATATATGCTAATGGTCAAGACCAACCAATCTCAAGCATATACTACAACCTCTCACATAATTGTTTAATGTTATATAGGTTGTGAACTAAATATTACTATATAAGGAACCGATAATGTGATCTTCTGTGTGACACAGCACACCACATTATCTACAATATAAAGTAATTTAGACTACATTTGCATAACCATAGCGTGAATAAATATGCAAAACATGTGATAAATGAATTAAATATTCTCATAGATAAAGACCGGGAAATTAGGTAATACAAGCATAAAGTATGCTTTGACGTATACAACCCTAACAATATCCCACTTATACTGAAAGCATGCTTTTGAAGTATACTATCTAGACTATGTCTATCTATCTCTCACGTATACTCAAAGCAATGCTGCCATACATCTCAACCCCATTCCTTCCACATGCCCTTCAAATGACTTCAAGGGCAACCCTTTCGTGGATGGATCAGCTAGGTTGTCTTCAGATGCTATCTTGGAGATAATAATCTTCCTTCTCTTCACAAAATCTCGAATGATATGATATTTGCGCTTGATATGTTTGCTTGATTTGTGGGCCGTGGTTCCTTCGAATTTGCAACACCACCGGTATTATCACAATAAAATGTAATACTCCTGGGGAAATATGGAATTACACCCGAATCCTTTAGGAAGTACTTGAGCCATACCGCCTCTTTAGCTGCCTCTGAGGCTGCTACATACTCGGCTTCCATGGTAGAGTCCGCTATGCATTTCTGCTTCACACTCCTCCAACTGATGGCTCCACCTCCCAAAGTGAAAACATATCCGGAAGTTGATTTTGACTTTTCTTTGTCCGCACTGAAATCCGAGTCAGTGTAACCCAAAGGACAAAGTGTATCTGATTGATATACAAGCATATGCTCCCTAGTCCTTCTCAGGTACTTGAGTACATGCTTGACAGTAATCCAATGTCCCGGTTCTGGGTTCGACTGATATCTCGCCACCATGCCAACAACATGACAGATATCAGGCCTAGTGCAAAGCATAGCATACATGAGGCTTCCTACTGCCGAAGCATAAGGGACCAGCTTCATGTCATCTATCTCCTTCTGTGTCTTAGGACACATAGCCTTAGATAGCTGAATTCCATGTCTGTAAGGTAAGAAACCTTTCTTGGAATTTTCCATGCTGAACTGCTTTAGCACCGTATCGATATAGGATGCCTGAGATAAGCACACCATCCTTTTCTTGCGATCTCGAAAGATCTTAATACCAAGGATGTGCCCAGCTTCTCCCAGATCTTTCATATCAAACTGCTTAGAGAGCCATACCCTTACGTCTGATAATACCTTTACATTGTTTCCAATTAGAAGTATATCATCTACATACAGTACAAGAAACACCAGCAAGTTTTCATCGCACTTTTTGTATACACAAACCACACTAGGATACTGTTCAAAACTATACGATTGAATGACCTCATCAAATCGCATGTTCCAAGACCTTGATGCTTGCTTGAGACCATTGGCTCTCTTGAGTTTGCACACTAAGTGCTCCTCTTCTTCAGCAATGAATCCTTCAGGCTGGCGCAAGTAGATTTCCTTATCAAGACTCCCGTTCAAGAACGCATTCTTGACATCCATCTGCCAAATCTCCATATCCAAATGCGCAGCTATAGCTAAGAGAATCCGGATCGATTTAAGCATGGCTACTGGCGAGAAGGTCTCATCGTAGTCGATGACCTCCTTCTGAGTGTAACCTTTCGCAACAAGCCTTGCTTTGAAGGTTTCAACCTTCTCTTTCGATCCTCTCTTACGCTTGTAGACCCACTTACTTCCAATGGGTTTTACCCCATTGGGTAGCTCTACTAGCTCCCACACTTGATTAGAATCCATAGATCCCATATCGGATTCCATTGCTGTTTTCCAGGATTCAGCATCCTTGTCTTGAACTGCCTGTTTGTACGTACATGGATCCATTTCATCCTGGTCCGGGGAGTGGTCTGAAGACGCTCCCACGCCAATGAAACGTTCAGGTTGACGAACAACCCTCCCACTACGACGAGGTGTGTCCTTAGTTTGCGTATCCACAATAGTGTCGGTACGTGGTACACTAGGTGTTTGCACAATTGGTATTGTCGGGATCTCGCTCCTATGTTCTTTTAGAATGACCTCACTCCTAGGCTTGTGGCTTATCACATAGTCCTCCTCTAAGAACTGGGCATTGGTGCTAACAATGACTTTCTAGTCTTTAGGACTGTAGAATAAGCCACCCTTCGGATATCCTACAAACACTCGTACTTCTGTACGAGATGGCAACTTATCAGCTTCTTTATTCAGCACGTGTGCTGGTGAACCCCAAATCCGAACATGTCTGGATCGGGCTTACGCCCATTCCACGATTCTGTGGTTGTTTTGGAACCGATTTGAAGGCACCAAGTTTAGAATGTACGCATTGTTTCCAAGGCGTATCCCCAAAACGAAATAGGCAAATCGAATAACTCATCATTGACCTAACCATCTCTAATAAAGTACGATTCCTTCATTCAGCAACACCATTTTGTTGTGGTGTACCAGGCGCTGTGAGCTGGGAAGTAATCCTCTCATGTGCCAAGAAATCCAAAAACTCTCCACTGAGGTATTCGTTACCATGATCAGATCATAGTGACTTGATACTCTGCCCATGACGCTTCTCCATTTCAGCCTTGAATTCTTTGAACTTATCAAAAGATTCAGACTTACATCGCATCAAATAGATGTATCCATATCTCGAATAATCATCTATAAACGTGATGAAGTATTCGAAACCACCCTTAGCCTGGATGTTCGTTGGACCACATACATCAGTATGAACCAATTCCAACATATTTTGTGCACGATCTCCTTTGCTTTGAAAAGCCCTTTTAGTCATTTTACCTTCTAGACAGGATTCACAGGTTGAAAATGACTCAACTTGGAGCGCATCCAATGGGCCATCGCTCACCAATCTTTGAATCCTTCTAAGGTTAATATGACCCAATCGTAAATGCCACAAATATGTTGGATTTATGCTCGAAGGCTCTTTTCTTTTATTAGGATTAGTCAAAAAATTAAGTGATTTATAAGTATGCAAGGGCGTTGGTGCAGCATTAATGATATAAAGTTCTTCACTATAAGTACTCGTGCAAACATATTCGCCGTTAACTGCATTATCTTCAAAAGAAACTGAATATCCATCACGACGTAATTTAGAAACTGAAATCAAATTCATTTTAAAATCGGGTACCAATAATACATTATTAAGAACTAAAATCCTATCATCAACTTTTAGCTGCACGACTCCTACTGCAACAGCCTTCAGCTTGGAATGGTCGCCCCAGCTTATTGTAATCTCATCTGCACTAAGTACCTTGGTTACTTGGAACCCCTGCGAGTCATAACAAACATGATCAGTGGAGCCTGAATCCACTATCCACGAAGTGATGGAACAGGCAGCCAAACATGTTTTGACTACTAGTGCATGAGATGTACCTTTCGTAGGGCAGTCACTCTTGAAATGCCCTTTTAAACCGCAATTGAAGCACTTGCCCTTCGGTTTTTTGTTCGCTTCTGGCTGAGGAGCCTTTGACTGAGAAGCCTTGCCTTTAGCTTTGAAGGTTGCCACTTGCTTCTGTCCAACCTGCTTTTTCTTTTTTCCCCATTTGGGTTTTGAAGAAGCAAACACCGGTTGCCGCAAGAATTTGATGATAACCTTCTTTGAAGAGACCTTCGGCAGACTAAAGCTCTGTCATAAGTTCCGCCAATGTGTAAGTCCTACGATTCATATTGTAGTTGAGGCGGAACTGCTTAAAGCAAGCTGCCTAAGATAATATCGACCTGCGACTCCGCATCGATAGTGGCCCCCAGTATGCTCAGTTCGTTCAAATGAGACATCATTTTAAGAACGTGATCCCTTACTCGGGTCCCTTCAGACATTTGGATTGTCATCAAAACCCTCATTGCATTTTGCCTGGCCGCCCGGTTCTAGTGACCAAACATCTCAGTGAGATTTTTCATCATTTCCGCGGCCGAGCCCATCGTCTGATGCTGATGCTGCAATACATTTGTCAATGAAGCCAAAATGTAACAGCGAGCCATCTCATCAGACTTTTTCCATTTCCGGAATTCAGCCAACTCTTCAGGAGTGGCATCCGGTTCTGGTTCTAAAGGGCTCTCCTCAGTTAAAACAAATTTATGCCCCTCGACAGTCAAGACAATATCAAGATTTCTTTTCCAGTCGGCAAAGTTAGTGCCATCGAGTTTGTTTTCTTTGAGAATAACAGCTAGTGGATTGAAAGACATCTGAGAATAAAATTAAAAACACCATTGATCACATAATTCGACGCATAATATATTGAAAAACCTTAAAACAATATATATGCAATCAACCAACACCTTGAAAAACCGCACATTCAAGCCACGATAGTGTGGACGTTTACATATACATTTTCAAGTAGATTTTAACGTCTTTAATTTTACTATCTAGCCAAGACACATTTTGACAAGTAAAATTAATAGTTGGTTTCTCTTGGCCATGTATTTAATTAACATAGACTCCGATGGAGAGCTTATTAATTAATACACCTAAGTGAACACCATAATTTAACAAACCTTAGAATATTATTTAATGATAATAGTCCTACAGATGGAGAGGTCCTATCATAAAAAATAATATTCACCTTTTGTTATCAAATTTGAAGTTTAAAAACAGTGAGCCAATAATTAGCATTCGATGTGGAGGAAGACTCTAATGTCAACGTGCATGCTAATTATTTCACAATTTAAACCAATTATGGAGGCCAATTTGATTTTGAAAAATCAATTAGTTATTTTAAAAAATAAGGTTTTTAATTTTCTCGTCCTAACATGCAAGGAAACATATCACGCATACATCCATACACGCCATACATCAAAACAATAAAAACCAACAAATAATAAAAATTGGATAATTAAATCCAATTATCATGGCTTTTCTTTCTCATTTTGAATAACGAGAAAATCTTCGACTCGTTTGCTCCCACTGCTTCAAGCATCTCGCGGAAAAATGAATTGAACGACTCGAACCGGACAACTTGACCTGCTGCCCGCTGCCCGACCCGCTTCCCGACTGCCCGACCCACTGCCTGGCTGCCCGAAATACCCGAGCTGCCCGAGCTGCTGCTGGTCACGGCCGAGACTGCTGTTGGACGAGTCCCAATCGGCACTCTGCCGGTCTCGGTCGGTTAAATCGATCGGGTCTCCTCTTCGCGGTGGACTTCTTTTTCTTTCGTACTTTGAGTGTTCCAATTCGATTACAATTTTATTCAAAATAAAATACATCGAATTTACATCAAATTACAAGAAAAAATAAATCCTATTCCACCCGTGGATTTTCTCACGGGAAAAACTTATACATGCCACAAAAACGGGCCAAATTACCAAAACACGTAAATAAATAAAAACATCACATAGCCATGATAATTGGATCATATTTTCCTGCAAGACAAATTCTAGCAAAATATTCCAAAAAATCATACTATACGAATATTTAATTGCTAGCATATTAATCACCAAATTAATTAAATTGAACAGAACCTAATGACCGGTTCCGATATCAATTGTTGGAATATAAAACGCAGCGGAAGCAAGTTGGTGGGAATAATTTAATGAAAGGTTTTATAAAGTAACCAACAGAGAAACCGGATCTATTTAGGCTTGTCAACTAATTAACTAAACAGATTAATAAACAATTAAATAAATATATTTACGCATAAAATTTTTACCTTTGACGCGAAGTGGTAGAAAATCCCTTTTTGATCGATTTATGTCCTCTTCGTTTTTCTCTCCGATATTCTTGTATTTCTACCTCAAGATCTTCTAGAGTATATCCCGCCTACGTCCGGATGTCGTGTGGACAACAATCTACCGGACTAAACTTAGACAACTGGAGTTCGGCCGAAATCTCTTCTCAAGAAACTTACAATTTTTGTTCTCTCTATTTTTCTTGAATATTTTGAGTATTTTAGAAAAATATCGTGTTAACCAAATTGTGGAATTCAAGACACAAGTTAAGATCCACAATTAAACACACAAGGGAAAAATCGATTTTCTTGGGCAATTGGAAGTAGTAAAATCGGCCAACATCAATGTCTTATTTATAGGTGTTTTGGGCTACTCTAGGGACCTTAAGGAGGATGTGGTAAGGACTCCCAATAGATGTCTTCTTTCCAATATTAGGACTCTTCCTAATATTAAGACTCTATTAATATCAACTTAGTCCACTAATAAGTTAATATTGCACTTCCTATCAAAATCTCAAATTACAAAATTGGGCTCATTTTTGAATTAATTATTTCCCGTGTTTAAGATATTCCATGTCCATTAATTAATTTAAGCTACTGACAGCTTTTAATTAATTATTATATTATACATGAGTATACCAGTCGACCTTTATTATTATATCGGAAAATTAATTCCACCTGCAGGGTTTAATATAATAATCCTTTCGAGTGCCTCAAGGGACATGATCAACCCGACTGGTCGGGACACGATTTCTAGCTATAATATTAGTTATCATATAAATAATAATATTGCCCAAAATATCGAGCATATTGAGTCAATCATTGTGGCTCTCACCCATGATAAATCAAAGCAATAAATATTAAATATTAATCACTAGAATTAAGAAATAATAATTATCCGAGATGTACGTTCTTCTTATAGTCTATACAGAAGAATCTATCTCACCTCGATCCTGTTCAACGTATAACGAATACGCTAATATATGCTAATGGTCAAGACCAACCAATCTCAAGCATATACTACAACCTCTCACATAATTGTTTAATGTTATATAGGTTGTGAACTAAATATTACTATATAAGGAACCGATAATGTGATCTTCTGTGTGACACAGCACACCACATTATCTACAATATAAAGTAATTTAGACTACATTTGCATAACCATAGCGTGAATAAATATGCAAAACATGTGATAAATGAATTAAATATTCTCATAGATAAAGACCGGGAAATTAGGTAATACAAGCATAAAGTATGCTTTGACGTATACAACCCTAACAATATCCCACTTATACTGAAAGCATGCTTTTGAAGTATACTATCTAGACTATGTCTATCTATCTCTCACGTATACTCAAAGCAATGCTGCCATACATCTCAACCCCATTCCTTCCACATGCCCTTCAAATGACTTCAAGGGCAACCCTTTCGTGGATGGATCAGCTAGGTTGTCTTCAGATGCTATCTTGGAGATAATAATCTTCCTTCTCTTCACAAAATCTCGAATGATATGATATTTGCGCTTGATATGTTTGCTTGATTTGTGGGCCGTGGTTCCTTCGAATTTGCAACACCACCGGTATTATCACAATAAAATGTAATACTCCTGGGGAAATATGGAATTACACTCAAATCCTTTAGGAAGTACTTGAGCCATACCGCCTCTTTAGCTGCCTCTGAGGCTGCTACATACTCGGCTTCCATGGTAGAGTCCGCTATGCATTTCTGCTTCACACTCCTCCAACTGATGGCTCCACCTCCCAAAGTGAAAACATATCCGGAAGTTGATTTTGACTTTTCTTTGTCCGCACTGAAATCCGAGTCAGTGTAACCCAAAGGACAAAGTGTATCTGATTGATATACAAGCATATGCTCCCTAGTCCTTCTCAGGTACTTGAGTACATGCTTGACAGTAATCCAATGTCCCGGTTCTGGGTTCGACTGATATCTCGCCACCATGCCAACAACATGACAGATATCAGGCCTAGTGCAAAGCATAGCATACATGAGGCTTCCTACTGCCGAAGCATAAGGGACCAGCTTCATGTCATCTATCTCCTTCTGTGTCTTAGGACACATAGCCTTAGATAGCTGAATTCCATGTCTGTAAGGTAAGAAACCTTTCTTGGAATTTTCCATGCTGAACTGCTTTAGCACCGTATCGATATAGGATGCCTGAGATAAGCACACCATCCTTTTCTTGCGATCTCGAAAGATCTTAATACCAAGGATGTGCCCAGCTTCTCCCAGATCTTTCATATCAAACTGCTTAGAGAGCCATACCCTTACGTCTGATAATACCTTTACATTGTTTCCAATTAGAAGTATATCATCTACATACAGTACAAGAAACACCAGCAAGTTTTCATCGCACTTTTTGTATACACAAACCACACTAGGATACTGTTCAAAACTATACGATTGAATGACCTCATCAAATCGCATGTTCCAAGACCTTGATGCTTGCTTGAGACCATTGGCTCTCTTGAGTTTGCACACTAAGTGCTCCTCTTCTTCAGCAATGAATCCTTCAGGCTGGCGCAAGTAGATTTCCTTATCAAGACTCCCGTTCAAGAACGCATTCTTGACATCCATCTGCCAAATCTCCATATCCAAATGCGCAGCTATAGCTAAGAGAATCCGGATTGATTTAAGCATGGCTACTGGCGAGAAGGTCTCATCGTAGTCGATGACCTCCTTCTGAGTGTAACCTTTCGCAACAAGCCTTGCTTTGAAGGTTTCAACCTTCTCTTTCGATCCTCTCTTACGCTTGTAGACCCACTTACTTCCAATGGGTTTTACCCCATTGGGTAGCTCTACTAGCTCCCACACTTGATTAGAATCCATAGATCCCATATCGGATTCCATTCATTTTCGAGATTGACATCCTTGTCTTGAAGCACTGTTTGTACGTACATGGATCCATTTCATCTGGTCCGGGAGTGGTCTGAAGACGCTCCCACGCCAATGAAACGTTCGAGTTGACGAACAACCCTCCCACTACGACGAGGTGTGTCCTTGGTTTGCGTATCCTGATAGTGTCGGTACGTGGTACACTAGGTGTTTGCACAATTGGTATTGTCGGGATCTCGCTCCTATGTTCTTTTAGAATGACCTCACTCCTAGGCTTGTGGCTTATCACATAGTCCTCCTCTAAGAACTGGGCATTGGTGCTAACAATGACTTTCTAGTCTTTAGGACTGTAGAATAAGCCACCCTTCGGATATCCTACAAACACTCGTACTTCTGTACGAGATGGCAACTTATCAGCTTCTTTATTCAGCACGTGTGCTGGTGAACCCCAAATCCGAACATGTCCTAGACTGGGCTTACGCCCATTCCACAGTTCTGTGGTTGTTTTTGGAACTGATTTCGAAGGCACCAAGTTTAGAATGTACGCCGCTGTTTCCAAGGCGTATCCCCAAAACGAAATAGGCAAATCAGAATAACTCATCATTGACCTAACCATCTCTAATAAAGTACGATTCCTTCATTCAGCAACACCATTTTGTTGTGGTGTACCAGGCGCTGTGAGCTGGGAAGTAATCCTCTCATGTGCCAAGAAATCCAAAAACTCTCCACCGAGGTATTCGTTACCATGATCAGATCATAGTGACTTGATACTCTGCCCATGACGCTTCTCCATTTCAGCCTTGAATTCTTTGAACTTATCAAAAGATTCAGACTTACATCGCATCAAATAGATGTATCCATATCTCGAATAATCATCTATAAACGTGATGAAGTATTCGAAACCACCCTTAGCCTGGATGTTCGTTGGACCACATACATCAGTATGAACCAATTCCAACATATTTTGTGCACGATCTCCTTTGCTTTGAAAAGCCCTTTTAGTCATTTTACCTTCTAGACAGGATTCACAGGTTGAAAATGACTCAACTTGGAGCGCATCCAATGGGCCATCGCTCACCAATCTTTGAATCCTTCTAAGGTTAATATGACCCAATCGTAAATGCCACAAATATGTTGGATTTATGCTCGAAGGCTCTTTTCTTTTATTAGGATTAGTCAAAAAATTAAGTGATTTATAAGTATGCAAGGGCGTTGGTGCAGCATTAATGATATAAAGTTCTTCACTATAAGTACTCGTGCAAACATATTCGCCGTTAACTGCATTATCTTCAAAAGAAACTCAATATCCATCACGACGTAATTTAGAAATCAAATCAAATTCATTTTAAAATCGGGTACCAATAATACATTATTAAGAACTAAAATCCTATCATCAACTTTTAGCCGCACGACTCCTACCGCAATGACCTTGACTTGGAATGGTCGCCTACTTATTGTAATCTCATCTCGCACTAAGTACCTTGGTTACTTGGAACCCTATGAGTCATAAAAACATGATCAGTGGAGCCTGAATCCACTATCCACGAAGTGATGGAACAGGCAGCCAAACATGTTTTGACTACTAGTGCATGAGATGTACCTTTCGTAGGGCAGTCACTCTTGAAATGCCCTTTTAAACCGCAATTGAAGCACTTGCCCTTCGGTTTTTTGTTCGCTTCTGGCTGAGGAGCCTTTGACTGAGAAGCCTTGCCTTTAGCTTTGAAGGTTGCCACTTGCTTCTGTCCAACCTGCTTTTTCTTTTTTCCCCATTTGGGTTTTGAAGAAGCAAACACCGGTTGCCGCAAGAATTTGATGATAACCTTGTTTGAAGAGACCTTCGGCAGACTAAAGCTCTGTCATAAGTTCCGCCAATGTGTAAGTCCTACGATTCATATTGTAGTTGAGGCGGAACTGCTTAAAGCTTCTTGGTAAGCTGCCTAAGATAATATCGACCTGCGACTCCGCATCGATAGTGGCCCCCAGTATGCTCAGTTCGTTCAAATGAGACATCATTTTAAGAACGTGATCCCTTACTCGGGTCCCTTCAGACATTTGGATTGTCATCAAAACCCTCATTGCATTTTGCCTGGCCGCCCGGTTCTAGTGACCAAACATCTCAGTGAGATTTTTCATCATTTCCGCGGCCGAGCCCATCGTCTGATGCTGATGCTGCAATACATTTGTCAATGAAGCCAAAATGTAACAGCGAGCCATCTCATCAGACTTTTTCCATTTCCGGAATTCAGCCAACTCTTCAGGAGTGGCATCTGGTTCTGGTTCTAAAGGGCTCTCCTCAGTTAAAACAAATTTATGCCCCTCGACAGTCAAGACAATATCAAGATTTCTTTTCCAGTCGGCAAAGTTAGTGCCATCGAGTTTGTTTTCTTTGAGAATAACAGCTAGTGGATTGAAAGACATCTGAGAATAAAATTAAAAACACCATTCATCACATAATTCGACGCATAATATATTGAAAAACCTTAAAACAATATATATGCAATCAACCAACACCTTGAAAAACCGCACATTCAAGCCACGATAGTGTGGACGTTTACATATACATTTTCAAGTAGATTTTAACGTCTTTAATTTTACTATCTAGCCAAGACACATTTTGACAAGTAAAATTAATAGTTGGTTTCTCTTGGCCATGTATTTAATTAACATAGACTCCGATGGAGAGCTTATTAATTAATACACCTAAGTGAACACCATAATTTAACAAACCTTAGAATATTATTTAATGATAATAGTCCTACAGATGGAGAGGTCCTATCATAAAAAATAATATTCACCTTTTTGTTATCAAATTTGAAGTTTAAAAACAGTGAGCCAATAATTAGCATTCGATGTGGAGGAAGACTCTAATGTCAACGTGCATGCTAATTATTTCACAATTTAAACCAATTATGGAGGCCAATTTGATTTTGAAAAATCAATTAGTTATTTTAAAAAATAAGGTTTTTAATTTTCTCGTCCTAACATGCAAGGAAACATATCACGCATACATCCATACACGCCATACATCAAAACAATAAAAACCAACAAATAATAAAAATTGGATAATTAAATCCAATTATCATGGCTTTTCTTTCTCATTTTGAATAACGAGAAAATGTTCGACTCGTTTGCTCCCACTGCTTCAAGCATCTCGCGGAAAAATGAATTGAACGACTCGAACCGGACAACTTGACCTGCTGCCCGCTGCCCGACCCGCTTCCCGACTGCCCGACCCACTGCCTGGCTGCCCGAAATACCCGAGCTGCCCGAGCTGCTGCTGGTCACGGCCGAGACTGCTGTTGGACGAGTCCCAATCGGCACTCTGCCGGTCTCGGTCGGTTCGTCTGATCGGGTCTCCTCTTCGCGGTGGACTTCTTTTTCTTTCGTACTTTGAGTGTTCCAATTCGATTACAATTTTATTCAAAATAAAATACATCGAATTTACATCAAATTACAAGAAAAAATAAATCCTATTCCACCCGTGGATTTTCTCACGGGAAAAACTTATACATGCCACAAAAACGGGCCAAATTACCAAAACACGTAAATAAATAAAAACATCACATAGCCATGATAATTGGATCATATTTTCCTGCAAGACAAATTCTAGCAAAATATTCCAAAAAATCATACTATACGAATATTTAATTGCTAGCATATTAATCACCAAATTAATTAAATTGAACAGAACCTAATGACCGGTTCCGATATCAATTGTTGGAATATAAAACGCAGCGGAAGCAAGTTGGTGGGAATAATTTAATGAAAGGTTTTATAAAGTAACCAACAGAGAAACCGGATCTATTTAGGCTTGTCAACTAATTAACTAAACAGATTAATAAACAATTAAATAAATATATTTATGCATGGGAGTCGGTAATTTTTACCTTTGACGCGAAGTGGTAGAAAATCCCTTTTTGATCGATTTATGTCCTCTTCGTTTTTCTCTCCGATATTCTTGTATTTCTACCTCAAGATCTTCTAGAGTATATCCCGCCTACGTCCGGATGTCGTGTGGACAACAATCTACCGGACTAAACTTAGACAACTGGAGTTCGGCCGAAATCTCTTCTCAAGAAACTTACAATTTTTGTTCTCTCTATTTTTCTTGAATATTTTGAGTATTTTAGAAAAATATCGTGTTAACCAAATTGTGGAATTCAAGACACAAGTTAAGATCCACAATTAAACACACAAGGGAAAAATCGATTTTCTTGGGCAATTGGAAGTAGTAAAATCGGCCAACATCAATGTCTTATTTATAGGTGTTTTGGGCTACTCTAGGGACCTTAAGGAGGATGTGGTAAGGACTCCCAATAGATGTCTTCTTTCCAATATTAGGACTCTTCCTAATATTAAGACTCTATTAATATCAACTTAGTCCACTAATAAGTTAATATTGCACTTCCTACCAAAATCTCAAATTACAAAATTGGGCTCCTTTTTGAATTAATTATTTCCCGTGTTTAAGATATTCCATGTCCATTAATTAATTTAAGCTACTGACAGCTTTTAATTAATTAATATATTATACATGAGTATACCACTCGACCTTTATTATTATATCGGAAAATTAATTCTACCTGCAGGGTTTAATATAATAATCCTTTCGAGTGCCTCAAGGGACATGATCAACCCGACTGGTCGGGACACGATTTCTAGCTATAATATTGATTATCATATAAATAATAATATTGCCTAAAATATCGAGCATATTGAGTCAATCATTGTGGCTCTCACACATGATAAATGAAAGCAATAAATATTAAATATATATAATTAAATATTAATCACTAGAATTAAGAAATAATAATTATCCGAGATGTACGTTCTTCTTATAGCCAGTATAGAAGAATCTATCTCACCTCGATCCTGTTCAACGTATAACGAATACGCTAATATATTCTAATGGTCAAGACCAACCAATCTCAAGCATATACTACAACCTCTCACATAATTGTCTAATGTTATATAGGTTGTGAACTAAATATTACTATATAAGGAACTGATAATGTGATCTTCTGTGTGACACGGCACACCACATTATCTACAATATAAAGTAATTTAGACTACATTTACATAACCATAGCGTGAATAAATATGCAAAACATGTGATAAATGAATTAAATATTCTCATAGATAAAGACCGAGAAATTAGGTAATACAAGCATAAAGTATACAACCCTAACACGTTTTCCCTCCGGATCATTTGTAGTAGTTGTTCTTTCCCGTTTCGTCAAGGATGTCTCAAAGGCAAGTACTTTACATTTGTTTATATATTCTAGTATTTGAATTATGGATTTTCGTCGTTGTTGTGGATGGATATGTGTATGTTCACCGAGGGACGGTCCGACGGGGCCTCTAGGGATACATATTTCCGTGTGTGCGTATCAAGAACTAGGGTTAACCACCCAAGGATGTCCGACGGGGCTCTGCGGGGTACGGTGGCCGTGAGTCTCGTACCAACGGTTAACTTTGAATTGTTTTGTTGGAGAAATGTGTTTTGTGCTTGTGCACCGTGAATATTCCGGAATATAAATGATTTTTAAAATGACTTTTGGCCCATATTTTCATCTGATTAGAATGGTAGTTCCAATGGATTGTACTTTCACTAGCAGTTGTCGCTAACCCCTTAAATGGGGGAAACACTTTTGTATTTCAGGTACTGGTCATGGAAGAAAATGAGCATGCGAGCCATACGAGGATGATGGGCAAGCGTGATTCTGTTCAGTGGTTGTCCGTTGGTGTTTTGTTTCTGGAGTTTATTTATTATGTCATTTGTTTAAGTATTCGAGTACTTATTTCTAAAATTTTATTAATGTTATGTACCCATTTTGGGAGTGGATTTGGTGTCAAATTGTATCGTCAAATTTCAGTATTTGGTTTTAAATGTCGTGGATTGAGAAATTATCTGTTTGTTGATGATGTATGTCTTTGTCGATTGTCGTGTTGATACGTTAGCCTGGTGGATTCCAAAGTGTGGGGTCCACGGCGCTGTAATATGCCCTGATCGTCTTGGGGTGTTACAGAATATGGTATCAGAGCTTAGGTTTATGGATACCTGGGATGTCGGTTATTTGGGTCTAGTTGAGTGTCGTTTTTGAACAGTATCACTGCTATGCCATCATCTCAGTACGCCGGTGCTCGTAAGTTTTTCCTAACATGATTCGTTACGCTGTTCTGTTCTATTCCCTTCTTGCTATTTTGTTGCGTTTTGCGTTGAACTGTACTCACCCGTTACTTCTTCAGAATACCTGCTAGTAGAGGATTCGGACGCGGTCGCGGAAGCGGTAGGGGACGTGGCGCAGCCGGTGGGGCGGCCATGTCCGATAACTCAAGAACTGATTCGGCGATGCCTTCCTTGTCGAACAGTGTTCCACCTAGTTCCGGAGGCCAGCAGGATCAGTCCGCTAGCTCCGATAATGCTCATGAAAATATCGGAGTGGCGAATATTTTGCAGCAAGTAGCGAACCAGATGACGCTACTGACTCAGGCCGTCTTGGTCGGCCAAGCTAATGCTAACCCGGTTCCGTCTACTGGATCCGGCAATGAAAAGTTACTTCAGGACGTAATTCGTATGCGTCCTCCACAGTTTGATGGTACTTCCGACCCTTCCGGTTGGGAGTGTTGGTTATTTGAGATGGAGAAAGTGTTCGAGGTGGCTGACTGCCCTGAGGAGAGGAAGGTACCCATCGCTCAGTACTTCCTCGCCAAGAAGGTGGCAACGTGGTGACAAGCGGTGAAACCACGTGACTGGGCAGCCACGTGGGCATAGTTACGAGAGTTGATGGAGGATGAATTTTGTCCGTGGCCAGTGAAAGAGGGGAGGATCCGGGCCTTCTTTGAGGCTAAGCCCCAGGATGTTCCTATTTCGCAGGCAATCAAGGACTACAACCAACAACTTCACTATGTGAGAAACCAGGTCTGAGATGAACTTGATAGGATCCGCCACTTTGACATGCAGATGAAGCCGAGGGTTCGTCACTACATGCCTGGTCTCGGGTGTACAACTTTGAAAGATTATCAGAACAAGGCAATGGCTTATGAGATGTCGTTTTCTGCGATGGAGACGGCAACTGAGGGAAAGAAACAGAAGACCTCCGACCAGTTTTCGGGAGGCAATCTTGGCGGGTATCAGAAGGCTCAGTCTGGTTCGCGAGTCTTCGGGAGTCAGTCCCCGTCATTTGGGCGAGGGAACGGTTCTAAGTCTGCTCCTACTATTTCCGTTCGTGGACCTACCTGCTTTAACTGGGGACGTCCCGGACACATGATGAGTGAGTGTGACAGGCCACCGATTCAGTGTCTTGCTTGCGATCGGATGGGACATCGTGCTAAGTTTTGTACAGATGCGGTTCGGGCACTAGTTACTCAGGTGTCAGCCCCAGTTGTGGGAGAACCGAGTGTGAATCAGGCACCGACAGTTTCTCAGCCCCAGCAGAGTTTTGGTAGAGGTCGAGGACATGGGCAGCCTTCTAGAGGGGGAGCTTCTAGTGCGAGGTCTATTCCGCCCTGTGTATCTGAGATGAGACGAGCTGGAGATCCTGACGCGACGGTGGCTACATGTACCATTCACATCCTTGACCATCCTGTTTCCGTGTTATTCGATTCTAGTGCTATACATTCTTTCATATCTCTGGATTGTGTGCGTCGTCTGCATGTTGATTGCCTAGTTGCGTGTGAACCATTTGTTGTTAAACTGCCTAGTGGGGATAGCATCGTGGGGAACCGTGAGATTAGAGATTTTCCTGTGAGTATCGCGGGGAGGGATTGGCCTTCTAATCTGATTGCGGTAGATATTAAGGACGAGGATCTGATTCTTGGTGAGGATTGGCTGGACCGTTATGGGACGATCATGAATTATAGAACGAGAACCGTTTCAATGTTAGCCTATGACGGTACCGAGCATTCTTTTGTGGGGCGTAAGCGGAGCAGTCAGAGATTTCTGATCAGCTCTATGAAAGCGTTGAGACTTCTTCGAGGAGGTTGCACTGGTTATTGGTGTTATGCGTTGAGATCGGAAGAAGGGGGAGTCGAGCTCTCGTCTATTCCGATAGTGTGTGAGTATCCTGACGTCTTTCCAGACGAGTTGCTGGGTTTGCCGCCAGACCGAGAGGTTGAGTTTACTGTTGATTTAGAGCTGGGTGCAGCACCAATTTCTCTCTGCTTTTCTCTCTCAGAACCTCTTAACCAAAAGACGGTTGGCAGAGGCAAGAACTCCCTGCACTTCAAAAACTCACAGTGCAGCACTCAAGAGCTAGATAACTAGGGTCTTTTGCACTCATTGTAATTGCACTCTTACATTAATATTTGTACTCCAACGTATTCATATTAATAACATCTCGCAAGAGCATTCAAGCCAGGGCCTAACAAACCCTGCAAATCTTGTGTTATTTACTTCCCCACGGATGTGCTCTTGCATTTTGTTTGTTACTCGACCATTCCAGCAATATCATCTCCGGATAATATTTTGGGTAACAACAATTGGCGCTAGAAGAAGGGCATCTACCTTCATTTTTATTCCGACCATTTCGAAGAACACTCACTGTTCTCCGGAGCATATACCTGAAGAAACACTCACTATTCTTCAGAGAAAAATCTTCAGATTCATGACGTCTGCCACCACATCGAAGAGATCCACTCTACGATCCGCCGGACGCCTTATTCCGTCTCAGTCCGAGCCCCAACCTACGGCAGAGGGTAGCCGCGGCGACGCAAGACTCTCGATCCCGCACTTGAGGGACGGCCCCGGCCTTTCGCTTGACTAGTTCCAAACCGCAAAACAGATCGATGAGGCTATGGCCATCCTGAGGGAGCGACGGAGAGCATTCGATGCGCCCGCAGTCACCCCATCGGCCATCCGCCGCGCGGGCAAACGGAAGCTCAAGGGGTTACTTGACGAGCGATCGTCAGGAAGCCCCGATTCACGAGCAGAAGCACTCGCGAGGGGGGACGGTTCCGTTTTTAGCCGCCTAGACAGCGACCCATCATGGCGACCGGGGCATTCTGGCCCCAGCCATGAGACGACGGAGCCCGAATCCGTCACCAGGAGTTCAGCTAATCCAACTCCCAGAAGGCAGGACAGCCATCTGGCTCTTCTTCGCCGAAGGACCGAGATCGGCGGCGACGGCCTCATCGCCTACCACGGAGCCAAGAGATCGGTACACGATCGCCTCGGCTCCCGCTCCGAGAGCCAAACCACGAGCGACCAAGCTACGGCGATGGCCGCAATGCAACGCCAGCTCGATGGCATGAAGGCGCTCCCAGAAACCGGGGCAGGCGCCAAGAGAAAGATCGTTGGGCCGAGCGAGCTGCTCGCGGTCCAGATCGAACTCGCCCCCGTGCATCCAAGGATCACTCCTCCTCAAACACCTTTGTACGAGAGGAGATCGGACCCCGAGACTCACCTGAGAAAGTTCCGGATCCGGATGCGGGTCATCAGACGCGACCAGGTGCCGAATGTTCCTGTTAACACTGGGCGACCTGGCCCATAGGTGGTACATCTCGTTGCCGCCGCAATCAATCAGTTCCTTTGAACAACTGGCGAACGACTTCACAACGTACTTCGCTGCCAAGGTCGAAGGTCTCCACCGCATGATGAAAATCAGGCAGGGTTCAAGACGAGACCGACGAAGACTACATCGACCGAGTGGATGAGATAATCCTCAACGGCGAGCCCGTAAGCGACGAGATCGCCCTCTACTCGGTCCTAGGGGGATTCAATGGTCTTTCGCCCATGTTCAGGCACCTTACGAAGGACATCCCCCCGACCTACGCAATCTTCCGCGCCAAGGCCGCAGACTTTTTGACCAGACGGAGGTTGCTCGCCCTTCGTCAAGACGAGGGGGTAGAGACGGCAATCGCTAATTCCAACAAGGCAGTCGCCAAGCCACCCGGTGGTTTCAGGACCTTCGAGGATGTGGAAGCCCATCTCTACCACAACCTCGGTCTATCTCCGGCTCATATTTTCTCCGCCATCCAGGGGCGCGAGCGGCTAAGCAAGCCGAAGGCGGTAAGGGACCACGTTCACTTAGACCGCAACAAATTTTGTGCTTACCACAAGAGTCCCGGCCACAACACTGATCAATGCCGCGACCTCCTCAGAAAACTCTGGAGATTGTTCGAGGAGGGCAAGCTGGACAGTCTAGTTACTTAGCCGGAGCCCAGGGCAGAAAGGCCCAAGTGCCGTGATCGGCGTCAGAACAATGATCGCCAGTCTCCTAGTCCAATCGCCAGAATTAAACACAGTCGCCCGAAGGCTAAAGTACAACAAGAGGCTACTGCCCAAGCAAAATCTCCAAAAATGGAGGACTCGCTCGCCATCTACAGTTCATCATCTAACATGATGGACCAAGGCACGAGATCGCCTCCCTCAACACAACGTATACCGTCGAGGATCGCCATCTAACTTGACGATCCGAGGTAGAAGAGTGCAACCATGGTCCTGGAAGTCGATGGAACCGACTGCTTCGTCCATGCAAGGTTCCTTTGGGCTGCGATCGCTCGCCCTTCTTTTAAATACGAGGCGGGCGTATCCAAAGGACCCTTCAAACAAGTCTGTGGACACGCTCGCCATCCCTCAAAGGTTCATCATCTAACATGGTGGACCCGGATAATGTGACGCGTTCCTACCCCTGTCACAATGTATACCGTCGAGGATTGCCATCTAACATGACGATTCGAGGTAGAAAAGTGCTAACAAGCCGCAGAAGTGGAGTCTATTAATCTGACGACGCCCTCTGCAAGGACTCCTCCAGACCAAGACCGCACACCCTTCGTTTAAATACAAGGCGGGCGCAGCCTAATGGAGGACCCTCACAATAAAGTGAATCGCGAGACAAAGCTACAGGTGGAATCTCCCTTGCGCACAAGACACGGTCATGAAGGTCGGTCCATCAAACTCCGCGACCGTGCACGGTTCCTCTAGGTCGAAACAATCGGCCTTCCACGAGGGATTTGCAAAATTAAAGATCACAAGAACAAGACCGAAGATAGCGCGCCAAACAATCAGGTCGCCCAAATCCGAGACCAAAGTACGCTCAATGGATCGCCCGTCTTTATCCTAAACGATCGCCCGTCTTCAACAGCAGAGCAAGCTGGGGGCAATTGTTGTTTCGAGATTTATACATCTCAACAGGCGATCGGCACAAGGACCGGGCGACCGAACCAGAGTCAAATAGACCAAGGCAGACTGCCGATCGAAGGACCCAGAATAGGACCCAGTGCCGAGCGATCGACTGCCAAGGCGATCGTCTCCCAGCAACTGGCGATCGTCCCAGATGCCCAATCATGGACGACCGCCTCATGCCACGTGAAGCCAGCATCCGCCAAGTCTGCGAAGGCCGAAACTCGGGATAGAGACCCATGTGCAGATCCGCGAATGGCGCCGCAGAACATGGATCGTTGACCAAAGCCTGTCACCATCTTCTCACTTACCGACAGACCCACCGAAAGGTCCAAAGTGGACCTCCCAAGACAGCGACGTAAGGCATGTGGTGTCTCCTCACTGGTTCGCACAGCTGGCTGCCAGCAGCAGTCGCGGACTTTAAGACAACCAGTCCATGTGCTATAAGACGATCGCCCCCTTATTATATTACAGGAAAGGCGATCGCCCGCCAGGATTAAGACATCCTAGCTCCTCCTATAAATAGAAGGCTTCCTGCACTTGGAACGAGGCTGGTTTTACAGGCTGCTTTTCTGGCTGCATTTCTCTCGGCTTTTCTCTCTCAGAACCTCTTAACCAAAAGACAGTCGGCAGAGGCAAGAACTCCCTGCAGTTCAAGAACTCACAGAGCAGCACTCAAGAGCTAGATAACTAGGGTCTTTTGCACTCATTGTAATTGCACTCTTACATTAATATTTGTACTCCAACGTATTCGTATTAATAACATCTCGTGAGAGCATTCAAGCTCGGGCCTAACAAGCCCGACAAATCTTGTGTTATTTACTTCCCCACGGACGTGCTCTCGCATTTTGTTTGTTACTCGACCATTCCAGCAATATCATCTCCGAATAATATTTTGGGTAACAACAACGACAACCCCCGTTTTGGCTTTACCGAGTGGTAATGAGGGTTTCTCAGTTTTTAGTGATGCTTCGGGCCAAGGGCTCGGATGTGTACTCATGCAGCACGGGAGGATGATTGCCTATGCTTCCCGTCAGTTGAAACCATACGAGTTGAATTACCCTACCCACGATCATGAGTTGGCCGCAATTATGTTCGCGTTGAAGATCTGGCGTCACTACTTGTATGGCTCGTCGTGTCAGATTTTCACCGATCACAAGAGTCTGAAGTATATTTTCACGTAGAAAGAGCTAAATATGAGATAGAGGAGATGGTTGGAGTTGATTAAGGATTACGACCTCGAGATCCTTTATCATCCGGGCAAGGCAAATGTGGTGGCAGATGCCTTGAGCCGGAAATCGGTATCGCTTCAAGCGCTTGAGTTACTTACGGCCCAGTCGGGACTTCAACGAGTGTTAATGAAGTTGAGCGTTGAGATTGTACCACCAGGGAGTTCTGGGTAGTTGCGTACTCTTGAGATCTCATCGTCTCTAGTCGACGACATTAAATCGGGACAGTTGGAAAATCCGATGTTTATTCAACTTCGAGAGAATGTGAGGAAGGTGAAAGCCCCCAGATTCGTGATACATGAGGATGGTGTGTTGAGATTCCGAGGTCGGCTTTATGTTCCGAACGACTTGGAATTGAGGTAGAGTATTATGCGAGAGGCTTACGCGTCACCTTACTAAGTGTTTCTGGTGGAATGACATGAAGAATGAGGTAGTTCAGTTTGTGGCTAAGTGTTTGACTTGTCAAAAAGTCAAAATTGAGCATCACAGCTAGCTGGATTGTTGAAACCACTCCCCATCCCGGAATGGAAATGGGAAGATATCTCGATGGATTTTGTCACGAATTTACCGAGGACGAAGTCCGGAATGAATATGGTGTGGGTGATCATAGACCGACTGACTAAGTCGGCACATTTTCTGGGCATCAAGGATAATTAGGGTCCAGAAAAATTGGCTCGTATTTTTATCGCGTAGATAGTGAGACTTCATGGTACGCCGAAGACTATTATTTCAGATAGAGATGGCTGGTTTGTATCGCATTTCTGGCAGGCGGCACATAAGGCATTGGGGACACAGTTGCGTTTGAGTACATCTTTTCATCCTCAGACCGACGGGCAGTCCGGGCGTACCATTCAGACGTTCGAGGATATGTTACGCGTGTGTGCGTTAGACTGGAGTAGTGACTAGGAAGAGCATCTGGCTCTGATCGTGTTTACTTATAACAATAGCTGGCACGCGTCGATTAAGATGGCACTGTATGAGGCGCTTTATGGCCAACGTTGCCGATCACCGATATGTTGGGATGAGCCGTCCGATCTAGTTGGCACCGAGCCGAATCTCGTGTTAGATACGAGGGGGAAAGTTGAATTGATTAGAGAGAGAATGTTGGCAGCTCAGAGTCGACAAAAGTCTTATGCGGATGTTAGGCATCGACCTTTGGAGATTGAGGTGGGAGATTATGTTCTGTTGAGAGTGGCTCCGTCGAAGGGAGTTTTCCGTTTTGGAAAAAATGGGAAGATCAGCCCGAGGTACATTGGACCTTTTGAGATATTGGAGAGGGTCAGCGAGTTGCCGTTTGAATTTGCCTCCGTTCTTGAGTCATGTGCATAGCGTATTTCACGTCTCTCAGCTGAGGAAGTATGTTCCGGACCCGTCCCATGTTATCGATTTTGGGGACGTGCAGATCGAGAAGGACGTCACGTTCGAGGAGAGGCCCGTTAAAATTTTGGAGCGTCGAGACAAACAATTGAGGCACAAAACTATCCCTTTGGTTAAAGTGCAATGGTCGAGGCACGGAGTGGAAGAGGCAACGTGGGAGTTGGAGGAGGATATGCGTTCGAGGCACCCCGAGCTTTTTGATTCTTAAGTTTCGGGACGAAACTTCTTTTTAGAGGGGGAAAATGTAATATCCGCACCTTTTCATTTTTAGCAGTTTCTATTTTTGGTGTATGTCTATTTTTATCGACTCGCTTGTAACCGTTTTGACGTTTTGAATCTACTTTATTCTTGGAGTTTTTCCATTTGGACGAGTTTTGGAGATATTTTTATGTAATTCCATTCTATGTTATGTTTTGCCGTATGTGCATTCGATTCTCATAAAACTCATTAGTTTTCATTGTTTCTTTATTTACATAAGTTCGTATGGTCGAGTTGTTCGTGTTGTGAGTTTCGGTTTGTCAATCCGACGTCGTATCGTGATTTTCGAGCGTTTGGGCCATTTTGTAATTTCTTAAACTTAAGGGAAATTTACTTTCGTCGTCGAATTCCGAACCTTCGGGGAATCGGAATTGTGTTTCCTTTTAACGCTTAGATTCTCTATCGAGAATACTTGGTAACCATATTTTTGGTTCGATAACAGGTCCGAGTTTCGGTCGCCCAGATGATTCGGATAATGACTTTTAGATCATTGTCCAAGAGGTGTTACGCCAGTAACACCCCATTCATTATTACGGCCGTAATGTTGGCCTTGTTATGCCAGAATAAATTATTGCTTTAAGGCAATGGGCTGAGGTCAGAACCTCATTTCTTTTCCTCTCTTCGTTTTTTTCTTTCCTCGGGCGACACCAACAATCCTCCAGGGGCGAATTCTACCATTTTCGATCCATGTGTTCTTCATTTTCCATCACCATAGTGTTGTGGTAACATATTATCATCAAAGTAATCATCTTCCACCGTCCGAATCCGAGGGAAATGGCTTAGAACCCTAAGGGGTTTTTCGGGTTTTGCTTGATTAATCTCGAATTGTTCAAGTATGCTGTATTATTCCTTACCGATTGTTGTTATTGGGTGATTCCCAATCCGATTTCGTCGAGTTTAATCCGTGAATTGTCGATTCGGGGAGATTTTGCGTAAACCCTCGCCCGTATCGATTGAACCTATATTGTCATAGCTTGTAATCGGGGTTATGGGCGTATTCCATTCAATTATTGTTATCGTATAGGACTGAGCTATGTTAATCCTTCGTTTAGAAAAGACCGTTTTCCCTCCGGACCATTCGTAGTCGTTCTTTCCCGTTTCGTCAAGGATGTCTCAAAGGCAAGTACTTTACATTTGTTTACATATTCTAGTATTTGAATTATGGCTTTTCGTGGTTGTTGTGGATGGATATGTGTATGTTCACCTAGGGACGGTCCGACGGGGCCTCTAGGGATACGTATTGCCATGTGTGTGCGTATCACGAACTAGGATTAACCACCCAGGTATGTCCGACGGGGCTCTGCGGGGTACGGTGGTCGTGAGTCTCGTACCAACGGTTAACTTTGAATTGTTTTGTTGGAGAAATGTGTTTTGTGCTTGTGCACCGTGAATATTCCGGAATATAAATAATTTCTAAAATGACTTTTGGCGCATATTTTCACCTGATTAGAATGGTAGTTCAAATGGATTGTACTTACACTAGTAGTTATCAGTAACCCCTTAAATGGGGGAAACACTTTTGTATTTGAGGTACAGGTCATAGAAGCAAACGAGCATGCGAGCCGTACGAGGATGATGGGCAAGCTTGATTCTGTTCAGTGGTTGTCCGTTGGTGTTTTGTTTCTGGAGTTTATTTATTATGTCATTTGTTTAAGTACTTGAGTACTTCTTTCTTAAATTTTATTAATGTTGTGTACCCGTTTTGGGAGTGGATTTGGTGTCAAATTGTATTGTCAAATTTCAGTCTTTGGTTTTAAATGTCGTGTATTGAGAAATTATTTGTTTGTTGATGATGTATGTCTTTGTCGATTGTCGTGTTGATATGTTAGTCCGGTGGATTCCAAAGTGTGGGATCCACGACGCTGTAATATGCCCTAATCGTCTTGGGGGTGTTACATAAATACCCCTAGTATTACACTGGAGCGGGCTGTGCCAGATGGGATATGTCCAATCCGAATGACAACTCGCGAAATATGGGCATGGAATTTCAGATTAGGTCACGACAACCAGAGGATGAACACAAGCTGAAACTGCTGCCTGATCGTCCTTGGTTTTTGCAACCAAACGAACTTGAATTTAGATCTCCATCATTGAATACTTGGAGCTTTTCTTCCTAAATCTCATGTCAAAATTTCAACCTTATCTAGAGGCTAGATCTCTCAAATTAGTTGAAATACCAAATCACGACAAGAACAGATTCGCAGTGACAAATTCTATATACTGTTGATGCGCAAATTAGATATGAAGGAACTCCAATCCCGATCTCCACCATTCAAAATATAGTACGATACATCCTAAACATGGTCTAGAAGTTGCAGCTTGATTCAATAATTAGATTCCTTGTGATCTCCTCCGAAGTCTACTGCGCATGTGGTATGCGGAAATTCAAGAGTATATTTTCATTGAATTTTTGGCTTTTTTCTCAAGAACTACGTGCTGATAAACATGTTGCACTACACAATAATTGCAATAATGAAAGCAATAAAATTGTTAAAAAATTGTGTATTTATGTTATTGATAGATGAGTCTTTATATAAGCAATACACAAAAATCTCAAAGAGGATTTAGAACTCTATCTTTAATCGATACATAAATAAGACACATCCCAAAAAGAACAGAAACTTAGGGGCGTATTGGATTAAGATTCTATTGGATTTTTTTGGACTTATAAAAGTCTGGAGGTATTCAATCTGAATTTTGAAAAGTCCTTAAAAATATTGAGGTATTCAATCCAGATTTTCAAAATTTCTTAAAAATCCCGAGGTATTCAAAACTTCATAGACTTTTAATGATATTAATATCTCATGGATTTTGTAGGATTTTCATTCAAAAATACAAAGGGGGTGTATTCAATCTTGATTTTAAAGAATTTTTAAGGATTTCTCAGAATCCGTAGATTCTTCCTGATTGTTTTAAATCCACCGATTCTTTTAAATCCACATGGATTAGAAAGGATTTATCAGGATTGTTTTATTAGGATTTACTATGCTTTGTAAGGATTCTTTAAAATACAATTATATATAAACCAAAATAAAAAATACATTGTCGAAATTCATTGATACTTCAAAAGATTTTAACACTCTTAATTTTTATTTTCATGATAACACCATATCTTCAATTCTCGTCCTCATTCTCTCAATTATCATTATCATGATTCTTATTAATACTCTTGATTTTCATCGTCTTCATCATCTCCACAATCACCTTCAGGACGTGGTCTATTATGCCATATAGAATTGGCAATGCTAAGCCTCCACACATTAGCTTCATTTCTTTGTTCTTGTTGACTTCGGAAAGTAGTTCAAGATTTTCCTCTTTCCATGTCTAGATGTAGTAACGACTCTTCTTCATCTTCAATAGGAAATTCATCTGACCGACACTCTTTACGAAGAAAGTTGTGTAATCCAGCACAAGCTAGTACTAACTCTGCCTGTATCTCAAAAGGAAATGAAGGTGCAACTTTAAAAAGGCTGAACCGAGATTTGAAAACACCAAAGATTCTCTCAATCACGTTCCTCAATGATGAATGACGATGATTAAACAACTCAATTGCATCCCGCAGACGACGACCTTGACCAGCATATTCTTTTAGATGATACCGAACACCCCGCCATGGAGTTAAGAATTGGCGTCGATTAGCAAATCCACAATCCACTAATTTTTTTTTTCTATAAATATATACAAATAATTGTTAGCATTGCGTAAATATGGAAACAAATGTATGTAGTATAAATAAAATAACAATATATATATATATAATAAATAACCTTACAAAATTCAAATAAACAAAAAAATGTATTTAACTAATAACTAATAAAATAATACGTTGGAAAAAAGATCACCATTCCTTAAAATAAGGATAAAATCGGGCCGATTCTCTTATTTTAGATGACACTGAGAGGATCCAGGCTTGACCATCATTAATGGTGCTATAGTGTTCAAGGCCCTCAAAATTTTGTTAAAGTTTTGACTTGTACAAAAATGTGAACGATGATACCTCGTGCGAACATTGCAAAAGCGATCATTGTGGCCCACAACGAGTAAGAATGTTGATACCATCTCTTCAACGCATATATACCTTGTATCCCCCAAATGTGTTTTCTCTCGAATAATAGCACATAACTTTCGAAACACATCCGGATACATTCTATGCAACTCCCGAAAGCTTTCTGGATCACCATTCAACATTTCATAGACATAATCACGTCCTTTGTTAGTAATTGGTCGTCGTTTTAGAGGACGCTCTATAGGTCGAGACACCATGATCTCTCTTAGAACACTCATTATTGTTTGAGCACTCATCAATAAGTATCTAATCATTTTTTCTTCTTCTTCTTCCCTTTCAACTACAACTACTTCTTCATTCTCCTCCATTGTTGAAAATGATATAATTTACTGCGTTATTAGAACACATTTAACACTTGAAAGTGGATAAAAATAATTCTTTAAAGTAAAACACAATAACTTAATGCATAATTAATCACAAAAAAGAAACCCAAGTATCAATAAAAAGGAGAGTTATAATCTCATAGTAATTCAACAAAAATACTTAGCAAACCACATGTAATGAAAATTGTCAAATTATGTAGCAAAACACGAGATATTCAAGCAAACTAATGTAACTCAAACACAATCTAGTCCACGCATTTTAAAGTGGATCCATTTGTATCGCTCATCGAGAGACATCTTCATAAATGCATCTTTTTCCCCTTGGGTATCGAACAACTCCACCGCCTTGAATTGAGTTTCCTCTTCCATGTTTGGAACCTCCTTTATAGCATCCCAAATTGTATATTCCTTCTCTTTTTCTCTTTTTTGTAGGATGTTATAAATTTCTTCAAAACTTGTTGAAATCTTGTCAAGCGTATCCACTAGTAATCCTCCTTCAAACTCATTTCTACTTCTTTTTTTTGGATAGACTTTCGGAGTAGGACGTTCTAAAGTCTCGGGTGTTTGAAGGGGAGATGTAAAGAAGGCAATGAATTATTTCGGCTAGGTTGCATAAATACACCCGCATCTAAATTATAATCAAGATCCTCTATGCGCACATTTCCATTGTCTTCAACATAAAATGTTCTTGCATCGGTAACACTAACCCAATTGATTTTTTTCCAACGGCTACACCATTCCCAATAGCAATTTCCAAAGCCTCATAATCTCGAATCTTTCATACCGTAAAGAGATATTATTTGGATGTCTATGCAAAATATTATTATTATTATTTATTCCAAGTAAAAAAATCCATTTTTTTTTAAAATATTAAAAAATTAAAGACGCACCATAAAGTTATCCTCCCATACTTCATCTGGAGCCGTGAATTTTTTGGTAGTGGAGCCGAAACCAAAACCAGAGCTAAAACGCATAAGTTTTGAGTAAGAAGTCCACCGATTTTTAAACCACTTTAAGCGACTTTCATAATTAGAGAATGTTTTTGGACATCCAAGTTTTGCATTAAGAGGCGGAAGTATCCTTCTTACCACGGTCTCATTCGAGAAGATGCCACTATTATCTCGCCATCCCCGACTAGCGCCATCGACCATGAGTTCTAACAATAAATTACTTTCTTCCTTGGTCCACGCCACATAGTTTCTTCCCTTGAAAGTATTTTTTTTTGTGAATGACTATCACTCATTATACCACTATACTGATCATAAAAATAATGTAAGTTAATATTTATATTATTTTCTATTCATGTAATAATGATGATAATCCAACATAAAAAATAAGAAGAGCAAAACACTTGAAGCAAGAGGACAATTAAAAAATGAAATAAATTTATCAAGAAGTAACTCTCACCTCTTAAATCCACCGGATCTCCTATGATTTTTTTCCAGATATTTTTTCTCGGAGAACTCCTATGATTTTTTTCTCGAGAGAATTTTTCTAGCAGATGGAGATTGAATGAAAACAAAAGTTCTGATAGAAAGAAAAAATATTAACTATGCATATATTTGTTATTTTATTTTCTCACTCTACACAATCAAAAAATAAAAATTGAAGAAAGTGAACAGAGAAATCGAACATAATTTTTTTACTGGAAATTGAACAGAAAGTGAATCCAGATTTGCGGTCGCCATTGAATAGAAAGCAAGAAATTGAAAAGGAAGCAGGCATACAAGACAGACCGGAACAGAGAAATTGAACAGAATTTCCAAACAAATTGCAAATATATTATAAGATGACCAAACCTTAAATGGAAGAAAGTCCTTCATCTTCTCTATTGTGTTGTTTCATCATCCGAAAAGGAAGAATTCTTGAAAATTTGATGGGCAACAGAGGAGATTTATCATTAGGGTCAGTATTTATACTAGAGCCTCAAAACCCATCAAAATTGGGGATTTATAAAAATTCATTCAAATCCATGAATTGTTTTAGTAACCATAAAAGGAATGTTTAAAATTCAAACTGAATACACCAGAATTTATAAGGATTTTTTAAAGGTAAATTATAAATTATAATACATTTTATAAAAAAGTTACAGAAATCTCACAAAATTAAAATAATTACAAGAATAACGACTTGTGTTGGTATCCAAATATAATATTCAGGTAACCAAACTACTAATAGTAAGTATCCAACTACATTTAACTTCATGAGATGCTGAACATTGGATATTCAATGAATAGTATCCAAATGCAATATTTCAGTAAACAAACTACAATTACAAGTATCTAACGCGTCAGTTTTGTAATTATTTTCTTTTATGTCATATTTGTGTAATAATTTATTAATATTGTATAGATATGTAAAGAACCCTTTTTTAAAATCCTGATAGAATACATCAGGATTTTAATAGATTTTTGAAATCCTTAAAAATCCTTTGAAGTCAGGAATTGAATACACCCCCCCCCCCAAAGAGAAAAATCCTCCAGAAATCTTACCTCATCACACGAGATTTTGATTGACCTTTTCACTTTCTTCTCTCTATGCGCACGACCCTCCCCTCTCCGACAGCCACATTTGAAGCCTCCGATTCCCAATCAATTATTATTATTATTATTATTATTATTTATTATTATTATTACTATTACTATTATTATTATTATTATTATTATTACTATTAGTATCATTATTACTATTATTACTATTATGTTGAAGGGAAAATAACTGAGACAATAAAGTAGGGCAAAAGTTGTCTTATTCCATTGATGACATCCCTTTAAATAGGGAGAAATACATTCTTAGCCAAACACTAACTAGGAAAGCTCGTAAACTAACAGACTTAAGCACACAAAGAGTATTATTACTTTAACACTCCCCCTTGTGCCTAGTCTACAAGCGCATGTCATGTTGCCTCGTTAAAACCTCGTCAAACAAAAACCTAGTGGGAAAAATGCCTTGATCGTAGGAAAAAGAGTACAGCATCTAGACACATCAAGTTTAGACTTCGTCCTTTGAATCTATCCTCTCATATGATCGTTACATTTGATCATAGCGCTACTAAGGTGACCATTCCATCGATCCCTAAAATCGTACGTCTTGTTACCTCGTTAAAAACCTTTCCAAGTGATAAAAACCCTATGGGAAAAAGAGTCCTTGGAAGGAAAAGAGTATAATGTACGATGTAGATGTAAGACTCCCTCTCAAGTCTACATCTCCCCCTAATTTGTACATCAATCAAGTAGTCGTTGTCTCATTAAAAACTTCGCCAAGTAACAAAACCCAATGGTAGAAAATGAACCTTTGTCAAAGAAAAGAGTACAACACATATGATTAAGTTTCTTTATAAATCACCATTTCCTTGTGATCTTTACATCAATCTCGGAAGTAGGAAAACTCTACAGCTCCCCCTAATGCTTACATTCATATATCGTTGTCTCGTTAAAAACCTTGCCAAGTAACTGTTAGGTACGGGGTCGGATATTTGCGCCGTTTGCGGAAGCGTAAATATAAGTGCGGAAAATAAAGGACACGAGGATTTATAGAGGTTCGGCTATAAATGAGCCTACGTCCTCTCTCGGTATCTTTTTCTATGGGATCAAGAAAAAAACCTCTACGCCTCTCTTCTATCGGTCGAGGTATAACCGTTACAATCACGTCTTCTATCGGTCCGTGATAAACCACTCGTACTTGTCTTTGCGTCGGTCCAAGTTAAACCGTTTTCCTTTTATATCGGACAAGGAATCAACCGCTCTAGCTTTCTATGGGTACTAGATAAACCTCACGAAGATAGCGATTGCGATTCTAACAATGCCGGATCCTTGATCCAAATAACACCGAATCCAATCGTATCTTTTCTTTTACCACTCGTGTATGATTTTGTGTATAACACTCAATCACTCAATGTAAGCTCAATATTACAACAACAATACAATGAATATCAATCTCAGATGAATGTGTAGTATGCTTGAAGTTGTTGTTATCAATCAATACCATAGACATGGTATTTATAGGCTTCTTGATCAAACTAGCCATTAGCTGCCAGGACCTTCATTACGTACGCTATATAATTCCCATTACGTACGTAAGCTTGTTTACGTACGTTAACCAGACAATGTTACGTACGTTAGCTTCTCCCAGATTCAGTCCAGTAACATTCATTTCTTTCTTTACGTACGTTATCATACTTCTCATTACGTACGTTAATAGTACGTCACTGCTGATGTCATATGTCCGTTGCCACCTTTTTTACTTCGACTCATCGAACGTTCATCTGGTTTGAACTAGAGTTACGTACGTTAATAATCCTTCATTACGTACGTAAGCCTTATAATATTACGTACGTTAATAATCTATATTACGTACGTTAAGGCTGTCCAGAATGCCTTTTTGCAACTTCGTTTTCCTTCGATGCTAGCTTCGTCTCTTCGTTGTTTTGTTTTGTTTGTCAACATTAATCATCAAAACACTTTTAAGTTATGTATGGAACAAAATATTCCAACAATCTCCCCCTTTTTGATGATTACAAAACAACACTTCGTCAATGGGATTTTTCTACAAAAAATATAAATATATGTATATGTGTACAGACCAAAGTTTTCGACTTTGTCCGTTTCGTTAGTTTCTTCTCCCATTTCTTTTTCGACTTCTTCTTTCTCCTTCTTTCCTTTTCTTTTTCTTTTCGACTTTTCAAATTTTCATCATCTTTTCGACGTCTCCTCATTTTTCTTTTCCTGTCATTTTTTTTCGACTTCTCCTTTTCATTTTTCAATTCCTTCGTTTCTCCCCCTTTCAGGGTAAATCCCATTTCCGACTTATTTCTCCATTCTCCTATCTATTATCTCCCCATTTTTGATGATTACAAAACAACACTTCGTCAATGGGATTTTTCTGCAAAAAATATAAATATATCTATATGTGTACAGACCAAAATTTTTGACTTTGTCCGTTTCGTTAGTTTCTTCTCCCATTTCTTTTTCGACTTCTTCTTTCTCCTTCTTTCCTTTTCTTTTTCTTTTCGACTTTTCAAATTTTCATCATCTTTTCGACATCTCCTCATTTTTCTTTTTCTGTCATTTTTTTTCGACTTCTCCTTTTCATTTTTCAATTCTTTCGTTTCTCCCCCTTTTTGTATTCATCAAAAAGTGCAATAAAGTACCAAAAAAAAATTCAATAAATAATGAAATATGCAAAAATAAATACAAGGGTATTAACTCCCCCTGAAAATATTATCCGATTTAAAAAATTACTCCCCCTAAGTAAAATACCAAAAATCAATGTTTGGGGATCCAACCTATAGTTGGTTTTTGTTTAGAAATGTAGACGATATTTGAAACGATTGTTCCTTTAGGAACCCAAATTTTCTTAATTTTTATCGTCCGTCTCGGACTTTTGCAACTTGAAATATGATGCCCTATTTTCAAACACTTTTTGCAATGGGGTATTTTAAAATTAACGGATTTGTTTTTCGAACGTGGTTTGAATCCTAACCCCTCTTTAATCAAAGTAAATTTTTGAACACCTAGCATTTGTTCAAATTTCTCATTTCCGCACGAGAATTTCCTTGTCAAAGATTTTAGTTCATCTTGAACTTTTAAAAGATCATTCTTCAAAGTATTCTCATTTTCAATGCATTTCGAATGATCGATTTCGATAAATTTTCCCTTCTCGATAATTTTGGAATTTTCAATTTCCAAAGATTTAATTTTAGACTTAAGGGATTTAATTTCCGATAAAGCATTTTGGAAATCCGTATGTAATAACTCAAATGCATCAAAAATTTCGTCACGGGAGGATGTACTTACTTGGCTTTCGACGTCGCTGTCGTCGAACGAACTCCGGGCCATGAGAGCGAGATTATTTTGATTGATGAAATCATCGTCTTCATCTTCATCGCTCCAAGTAGCCACGAGAACCTCCTTCTTGGGTTTGGCACGGCAATGCTTAGCGAAGTGGCCTGGTTTTCCACATTGTCGACAAGAGTTGTCGAACTTCTTCGTTTCGCTCGAGATATCCTTCTTCCTCCGGTTTAATAAGGTTTGGAATTTATTAATATTCTTGGCATAATATGCTGCTTCTTCGTCGCTTTCTTCCACTGGGATTTCTTCTTTTCTTTTCGACATCTTAGCCTTCATGGCTAATGATTTTTCTTTCGGTTTCGGCTTGATACTTCGTGATTTTAACACGATCTCATAATTAATTAGCGAACCAACGAGGGCGCTAAAATCGAGCGTGTTGAGATCTTTGGATTCCATAATTGCGGTCACGGTGCCGTCCCATTCGCTAGGTAGTGATCGTAAAATTTTCTTAACTTTTTCACTACTAGATAATGGTTTTCCGAATGACGCAAGTCCATTTGTGATGACCGAGAATCGGTCGAGCATATTAGTGATGGATTCGTCACATTTCATCATGAATAACTCGTAGTCATGGAGAAGCATATTGATTTTCGTCTCCTTGACTTGAGTCGTCCCTTCGTGTGTGATTTCTAGAATTTTTCATATTTCTTTCGCATTCTCACACGACGAGATTCGATTGACCTCTTTGGGATTTAAGGCACAAAATAAAAGTTGGGTGGCCTTACAATTAAGATGGTCATTTTTCCAATCGGCATCGTCGTATTCTTCAAAGGATTTGAGCGTACCGTCGGATTTGATGGGAACTTTTGGACAAGGCAAATAATCTTCCAAATCTCGATGTCGTATGCTCGGATGAATATCGACATCTTCTCCTTCCACGTCAAATAATTTGAGCCATCGAAGAATGGTGGTCGGTTGAGAGCAAGGCCTTCGACTGGAGAGAATTGAAACGCCATTGGATCTTTTTCTCCTCGGATGTTAAGCCGCGTATTGGAGTACCGCTCCGATACCAATTGTTAGGTACGGGGTCGGATATTTGCGCCGTTTGCGGAAGCGTAAATATAAGTGTGGAAAATAAAGGACACGAGGATTTATAGAGGTTCGACTATAAACGAGCCTACGTCCTCTCTCGGTATCTTTTTCTATGGGATCAAGATGAAAACCTCTACGCCTCTCTTCTATCGGTCGAGGTATAACCGTTACAATCACGTCTTCTATTGGTCCGTGATAAACCACTCGTACTTGTCTTTGCGTCGGTCCAAGTTAAACTGTTTTCCTTTTCTATCGGACAACGAATCAACCGCTCTAGCTTTCTATGGGTACTAGATAAACCTCACGAAGATAGCGATTGCGATTCTAACAATGCCGGATCCTTGATCCTAATAACACCGAATCCAATCGTATCTTTTCTTTTACCACTCGTGTATGATTTTGTGTATAACACTCAATCACTCAATGTAAGCTCAATATTACAACAACAATACAATGAATATCAATCTCAGATGAATGTGTAGTATGCTTGAAGTTGTTGTTATCAATCAATACCATAGACATGGTATTTATAGGCTTCTTGATCAAACTAGCCGTTAGCTGCCAGGACCTTCATTACGTACGCTATATAATTCCCATTACGTACGTAAGCTTGTTTACGTACGTTAACCAGACAATGTTACGTACGTTAGCTTCTCCCAGATTCAGTCCAGTAACATTCATTTCTTTCTTTACGTACGTTATCATACTTCTCATTACGTACGTTAATAGTACGTCACTACTGACGTCATATGTCCGTTGCCACCTTTTTGACTTCGACTCGTTCAACGTTCATCTGGTTTGAACTAGAGTTACGTACGTTAATAATCCTTCATTACGTACGTAAGCCTTATAATATTACGTACGTTAATCAATCTATATTACGTACGTTAAGGCTGTCCAGAATGCCTTTTTGCAACTTCGTTTTCCTTCGATGCTAGCTTCGTCTCTTCGTTGTTTTGTTTTGTTTGTCAACATTAATCATCAAAACACTTTTAAGTTATGTATGGAACAAAATGTTCCAACAGTAATAAAACCCAGTGGAAAAAATAAACCTTGGTCTAAGGAAAAGAGTGCAACATATGTAAGTATGTTCCATTATATCTCACATATTTCCCATTATGATCACTCCATCAATCAAGGGGATTTACAAGTTACATCATGTTCATAAATGTAAGTATGCTCATCAATGGTAGTACTTAACCACTAGTTCCTCAGAAGTGTATTACGATAGTTCTTAATCATGTACACTCACAGACTGATTCATGCAAAGCAATAATCTTGTCGTGATTCGAGGAGGTTTCCAAAAGGGGTTTGCTTAGTCGATTTCTAAAATATAAGCATATCATACCAACATATACTTTGTGGTAGTTGCTTCGGCACCAGCATTTACTTTAGCATTTGCCTTTTCGTAAGCAGCTTCCTTTGCCTGCTCGTAGGGAAAGAATAGTCCCAAGTCAATGGTTTCTTTTAAGTATCAGAAGATATTCTTGATACCATTCCATTGGTATTGCGTCGATGCTGAACTAAATCTAGTCAGCGAATTAACTGAGGAGTGATATCAGGTTGTGTACATTGAGCCAAGTACAATAATGCGCTATTGCACTTAAGTAGGAAATTTCAGCTCCCAAAGCTCTTTGTCACTTTCCATTAGACGAAATGGATCTTTCCTTTGTATCCAAATGTTCGACCTATCATGGGGTGCTAGTTGGGTTTATCTTGTCCATGTTAAAGTGCCTGAGAATCTTCTGGACATAGGTAGACCGGTGGAATGAATTCCATAAACTCGATGTCTATGTCAATGCCTCAACAGTACCGAGTTTTCCTAAGGTTTTTCATCTCAAACTCAGATTTCCAGTGGTTTCTCTTATTTCATCAAGACTGATTATGTTCATGCCATCGGCATACATTGCAATGATCGTGAATCCGGAACTTATTATTTGCAAAGGCGTAGGAACACAGTTCATCATTCTTATATCCATTCCCAATCAAGTATTCACTTGGACGGTTATACCACATCCTTAAGGATTGCTTCAAAATTGTAAAGTTGAGCGTTTCAATCTAATTATAAACGCACTCTGTGGTCTAGAGTCACTTGATTTGGGTAATGAAATGTCATCGGGCACTTTCATATATATCTCCGTATCTAGATCCCTATAGAGATACGCAGTAGCCACATTCATTTAGCTGCATTTCCAATCCCTCAGAAATTACTATGCTAATCAAATAGCGGATACATATATGTGGGAGTACATTTCGTCGTAATCCATTCCAGGGCATTGTGGGAAGCATTACTTCGTGAAACTTGTACATTAGGACTCTATTATTCTCACTAAGCTTTACGACAAAGACTCATTTAAGTCCTACAGGCTTTACACTTGGTTAGGTTAGCACTACCTACACCAAATACCTGACTGTTTGTCAGAGAATCTAGTTCTACCTGGAATGTTTTTCTTACGGGCCAATCAGCTCTATGTTGATTTCGTCCAACTGAGCGAGGTTCGACATCATCGTACTTTATGATTCATGAAATATCATCAAAGTGGGTGGTTGATCAGGCCACACCCTTATAATTTCATCGAGATTCTTGATTTCTGAATCATATCTTCGGGGCGTCCCCCTCGTCATGACTCATGGACATAATAAAATAAAGCATGATCTCATGAAACGAGTTCATTAATGGTTAACATGTGAATTTGTGCCATACTCTACCTCTTTCTTGGTTGAGTATTTAGTCGAACCATAAGGCTTCCACCCCTTCCTTCACAGGGAGCCACGGCCTCAACCACACCTTCACCAAGTGTGGTTGCATCACCCGGTTCATTGGTGATGTGCCCCTTACAGGGGACTTCTAACCTTACAGGCACATTTGCAGCTGTAATGTGAGATCTTGTCACTTGAACGATATCAGTAAATGCATTAGGCATCGAATCTGCTACATCTTGAAGATCGAGTATTCTTTATGCTTCACCGTAACATTGTGATGTTCCGGGATCATAATGAGACAAAGTGGGGATACACCACGACAATTCCTGTCGTTTCCTGAGAAATTACATTTTCTCTCCTCCCCCTAACGACGGGAAGGTTGTCTCATTAAAGTGACAATCCGCAAATCGTGCGGTAAAGAGATCACTGTGAAGGTTCTAAATAGCGGATAAATATTTGGAGATTCTTATCCAACGTGAATACTTAATCATTTCTAAAGACCGATGTGATATGGGGTGCAGAAGGCACATATAATGCGTAACCAAATATGCGCAATTGGCACTCAAGTCCGTCTGGGTCCAAAATACAAAAATCAGACTATCCAGTTACCAATTGGTACGCACAAACTAATTATTTAGCAGAGGGTCTAAGAATGAACGATTTAAGTAAAGTTGCGTGCAATATTGCATAATCCCAGGCAAAAATATGCTAATTGGTGCGCATAACCAATGACATAATCACCATATAGATTCTTCCAACGGTGGTTTATGTGAGACCATTTGCATATGCACATGGGACGAGATACTATTCATTAATCTCTATCATGCAATAAACATCAAGTACTTTTTGATGTGAACTCTCCAACATCATCGAGTCCTTTAGATTTGATAAGGGAGGTGAGTCCTTATAAGTTATCTTGGAAGTTCTGCAGCAGTTTGAGTGGACAGGAGAGCGACATATGACCAACATGTCGGAGAATCCATCAAAACCATAAATATATAAATGGTCCGCATATCAGGTGGATGGATCTACAAATATCTCCTTATATTCAGCGTAAGAATGGAATGCTTGCTTTTGTTTCTTTAGCGTAGGAAGGTCTCGCTCCTACTTTGATTAAAGAGTAGGCTTTGTAAAAATGAGTGGTGTGTATTTGATATGCATCCGGTTCTTTGGATTACATAATACGATTAACATCAACACTGTTCTTTATGTTGAGTTTTTGCCACATTTTCGATCGAAAAGTAATGATGTTCGTACAAGTTCTTTAGTATAAGGATCATTATACTTCGACCAGGATGACATAGTCTATCATGCCAAAGCCTATATCAGTCTATGTCCCAAGGTACATTGTTGGTGACAATATAGGATTTGAAAACCTAATAATAGTGAGGTACATCCATTAGATCGTCTCATCAGTTTTCTAAAATGCATTTATGTCCACATTTATTAGAATTAATAAAAGAAACTTTATTTCATTCTCACAGTGGGTTTCAATCTGGAAACCATTGCTACGTATATTGTTGAAGCTAAGTAAGGTTCGAAGGGCTCTATATGCATACAAAGCATCGATAACTTAGAAGAATGCCATTTAGGCATCAAGAATTAGGCATTACCTCGCCCTTTGATGAGTTGGGAGGACCAAATCATCGTAGTTACCGAGGTTTGGCAGGCAACTAATTCGATGAATAGAAGCCTAATTCTAAGAACATTCAAGTTCTACTCGATTCATTCCTTAGAACAGAGTGAAACTTCGAACCATTAGCATTCAAGCATTATTCAGTACTTTGAAATAAAGCTAAGAATCTAACGTAATCAATATTAATATCTTGTTCGTGAGACAACATTGCATCAGGCCATTATTGAAAAGAAAACACCAACACAGTCGTCTTGAGGTAACTATACCAAATGTAAACGAGAAAGTAAACATAATACTAAGATTCAGTCTATAGCTGTGGCTCGTATGACTTAATTCGACGATTGGTGACTGTGAAATTGACATCAGGGGACTTGTCTAGATCATATTCTTCCACATAGTGAGTTCTCCATTCTTTGGACTATCTATATTTCTTGTAGTGAGATGTGACTTGCTTGCTTGCATGACAGTTCTTGTACCATGTCTAGCATCTCCACAGTGATAGCACGGTTCATTGCCAACTCGAGCCTTAGAGGCGGTAGGATGGTGTTAGGCGTATTTTTATGCGCTTATTTATCATTATTTTATATCCATCTTGAGCCTAAATCAGCATAAATGAGCTTTTAATGCACTATTCTTATATGTTTTACAGGAAATCGGAGTCTGGAAGCCGAAATGATGAAAAACGGGCGAAAACAGCAGTTTTTGGTCATGAGCCGCGGCACAAACCAAGTGAGCCGCGGCACACGAAGATGGCCTGAAAGTCCCGAGCAAACTGTACTCTGAGCCGCGACATAGCCTAAGTGAGCCGCGGCCCAGAAGGAAAATGTCGCGCCCAGGCATAGGCGCTGAGCACCGTGAGCCGCGGCACAGATTAAGTGAGCCACGGCCCACGGGGCGGTTTAAAGCCTGTTCTCGACCAAATCACACGGACGCATTTTGGAGGTTGATGACGACTATAAATAAGCATTGAAGGTCTGAAGAAAAGGGGGATGATCATCGATCAAGGAAGGGCATCGATAGAAAGAGAGAAGAACACAAGGAGGAGATTTGTGGGGCGACGACAAGACCACGGATCCCTACGGTTTTTCTTAGTTTTTCCGCATCTTAGTTTCTAGATCTATTCGAGTAGGATTGTGATTGTAGCCAGTGTAATACCCGAGATTTTTGATATGTATTTGGAACTTGTGATATTGTAATTGTTGTACTTGATCCGAGTATTATTCTCCGTATTTCATAATCCGATGTTGTTGAGCGTATGATTTCATGTATGTGATTTAAAAATTTTAATTCTGCGCATGTAGCGCACGCTATCGGCTATGTGTAGCGTACGCTAACATGGATACATAGCGCACGCTACAAAGGAACATTAGCGCACGCTATGCGTGGTCAATTTGATTGAGACGTGCGGTAGGTGAGATCAGGCCGGGGACCCCCTGTCGGATTGTGTCGGGATGAACCTGGACGGCTTTCGGGAAAATCCAAGTCAACGCCTTAGCGCACGCTACAGGCATGTGCATAGCGCACGTTAAGCGTCGAGTACAGTAAAGTCAGTAGCCGTTAGCGCACGCTACGAGCAGGGGCTAGCGCGCGCTAATAATCATTTCCTATAAATAGGACAACATCCTTTTCGTATTTTCAGTCCTTTATTTTTCCTCATCCGAATTCTTATACTTAGAGTATAACTTCCTACATCCTAAACACCTCATATCATCATCCTAGCTCGTGATTGAAGATTGTAGATCATTGAGGATTGGTGTTCGAGCCTTCGACGTTGGATTGCTTCGATTTTCTCCTTGTTCTTCACTACTTTGAGGTAGGTGATTATTCACCAATATTAGTAGTGTTCTAAAGGACGATTTGATCATGTTTGTATAGTCAGTTATTTCGTTCTAAATCGATCATCATGTGTTAGAAGGATATTTTCGACGTTTCGGCACTTATTCATCGTATGAACCCTTGAACCTTTTTAGTTTATGGACTCCTAAGAAGCTTCAAACCAATTTGTGATCAGTAGACGGATATTACCTCGTTGTTACGTTTTACACATTGGAATCATGCGTTTTGGAACGTAGGACGAACGGAACTTAGAATATTTCCTTGAAGATCTAAGATGAACTATGGTGTTGTGATGATTATACGTATCTTTGTATCTCATAGTCATTTAGTACGTATAGAACTTTCACAAACCTTATTAGCATGATATGCTCGGGGATGACTTGTTTTATCACCATAGAATTCATGAGTTCATCACCATTCAATCCAGTTTTCTGTTAGTAGTAATCTGCCATGCACGGTTAGCGCACGCTAACATATGTAAGTTAATGTGCGCTATCGGGAATAAGTTAACGCACGCTACGTTTAGTACGTAGCGTACGTTATAATTTCAGCCGAGTCAGTCGACTAATCAGAGAGAACTGTCAGTCTATGGCTAGCGTACGCTAGGCTTAGACGATAGCGTACGCTAACAGGCCGGCTTAGCGCACGCTACGTAGAGTATGTAGCGTACGCTAAGTGGTTCAGGCAGACTGCATATTTTGAGCTTTTGGGCCGTAGACCGAATTGTTAGGCCATCGTTCGACTTGAAATGATTTGTATATCATTTCTTTTGTTAAGGTTCGAGCTTGCTACGTTGATCGAAGGAGGCGGCCTTCGAGTGTGTTGAGATCATTGAAGTGTTTCGTTCTTGCCATCTTCGAGGCAAGTATCGTAATATGTTAATATTGGTAATTTGAGCATGCGTGTGATTATTCATGTTGTTGAACATGAGATTTATTTCGTTGAATTATCATGAAATTCGTTATCTAGTGTTTGTATGTTCATGTTGATGAACATAATGATTTGGCATATGTGTATGCATGAGTTGTGTTTGTGTACGTTGTACGATCTATGCTGAGGGCGCTGGATCGGATGTCCACCTCGTGTTGGTCCGACGGGATCATCTTGGGATCTAGGCTGAGGGCGCTGGATCATTGGACGGGTTATTTCCACCTCGTGTTGGTCCGACGGGATCATCTTGGGATCTATGCTGAGGGCGCTGGATCATTGGAATACCCTTGCTGTGTTAATGGAATCTTGTGGATTCGCATTGTCGGATTCCGGTAGCGGAAGTCCGTGTGGTGTATCTTGTTATGTATTGTTGATGCATATTCGAATTGTTTAAATATGATACTTGTACTAGCATTGTTTTGCTAACCCCTTCGGGGGTGGACATTTGTTTTGATGTTCAGGTAGCCGAGGAGCAAGGAAACAGCCACAGTACCGACGTGACGACGAAGGGGTTCAGTGATGTTTGTTGTTGTTGGTGATTTGTTTTCTTGGTTTGATTTCAGTATTCGAGTATGTAACACCCCAAACTAGGCGGATATTACAGTGCCGTAGATCCCCAACTGGGACCCACCAGGCAAATGAAAATGAATGAATTACACAAGATAAATGTAGTACCGAACTACATTACAACCATAATTACTCCGATGAGGAGTTTAGTTACAACACACCAGGACAATACCGAATACTAGTGTATTTTATATGAAGATAAAATACACAACACTGAATGAAACGGAGTATTCAAATGAAAGTTTGCAGCGGAAAATAAAGGACAATAACATGAATAACTGAAAGATCGGGGCCCCCTACTAGTATCACTAGGACTCCTCGACATCAACATGCTATTCCCGTGCGTTTGCCTTGCCATGACCTGAAAAACAAAATCCCCAAACGGGGTCAATTACAAAGAACAACAATCCTCAAGGGTTGAAAATACACAATCATGATTATATCTGAAATTATGAAATATCTTGTCGAAACATACGCAATCAAACATGCTATATGAATCAACTAACAGTACGGCTCAAAGGGTGGCGCCACACTACGCCCGGGATGGAAATGTGTCCGTGCACAAGCCACCAACGATCGAATACACGCGTGGTCTTGTACCTGTCGGTCTCACGAGACAATCAATCTCGTGTGCAGTCAATGTGAGTCCAACAACCAACACCACGACCATAATGTGCCCGACATGAAAATCCTACACATACCAACCACGCACGCAAGATGACCGGAATGCCACGATATAACAAAAGTGACATCGAAAATGAATAATGACTCACCGAGGTGGAATGGTAACGAAATAAATGACAGCTCAATGAAAAGGTTGGAACCGTCGTTCCTTATGACTGAAGTAATTAATTGACAACAACAAGTTTTGATACGGTTAATATAATGATGAATGAGTTATGATTATGAATGAACAACAACAAAAGGTATGAATATCCTTTTAACCGAGTAAGAATTAACTTACAAAATACCGATGAAGAAAGTCCTTCCACGAACAAATGTCCTAAATGAAGTGTCGGTCGCACGAACAACCTTAATTCAATACAATTACCGACAATCCGATCAATATACGAATTAAACACGAATATAACGAACTCAAAACGTCGATACGATTAAACTAAGTTCATTGGGGCATTATATCGAATACGTTGTGGCCAAACTCCGATTGTTTACAATCAAACCTCAATATACCAATATCAAAATCCCCAAGAAGTGTTTCAAACCAACAAAACATCTCCAATACGATCAATAATCCGTTATGAATATCCAAAAACGTGATTATAACAACAATTAGTCGAAAATCCTCAATTCCAACTCGATTTTCAAGGTGTTCTTGAATAATTCCTCAATAATCCAATGAATCCTTATACAAACTCATAATCATATACATATCCCTTCATATATCATGATTATAACGTCCAAAACATCGTATCTCAATACAAAAATCGAAATCCAAGGTGTTGAAGAATATTACCTTTGAAGATCCAAGTACTTTAATCCGAAGAACACGCGTTAGATTGATTATCCGGGCTTCACGATCGAAAGGAGACGAAGAAAATCAAACACCCAAATGATTTGTGAAGGAAAAACCCTCCCTCAAGCTTTCTATCTCTGAAGGTGATGAAAAGGGAGAAAAATGGTGAAATCTTGAAAAAAGCGAATTTAAGGAGTTGGTGCTGCCGGACACGGCCGTGCCGATCGGCACGGTCGTGTCGCATACCGCCGACAGGACTCGACCGTGTCTTGCTTGACACGGTCGCGGCGGAAGGGCCTTCCGATAGTGACCCGTCCGGCGACTTCGGCATGACTCGGCCGTGTCACGGGACACGGTCGGGCGTCTTTGGGCGATCGGTTTTGGCTTATCCGGAAGAGTCGACTCGGCCGTGCTGCACGACAGTCGGGTCTGAGGCGAGACTTGGCATTTTCCGGACGAAATGCGGCACGGGCCGTGTCGGACGACACGGCCGAGTTCGTTCGGCAGTGATCGGCCAATACTGAAAAATGAGTGGTTGAGCTAAAACGACCATAACTCTCTCGTCCGGACTCCGATTGACTCACCGTTTGAACCATTGGAAAACTAACTCGATGCTCTATAATATTGCAAAGATTTAGAAATTTTTGGAGTTACCAAAAATTAATGGTGATCTAACAAAGTCGAACTCATATGAGGAGAGTTGAAATAATGAACAATAACGATACACAACTCGAAGTTTTTCCGAACGGTGAACACGATGAATGAACATGATTGATGAATGATTATAATTGAGTGAAAATCCACTGAGTGACAATCACCGAATGAAATTACTGAATGATAATGACTGAATTACAACCGGGTATTACATACACCCCCCCTTAAAAGAGTTTCGTCCCCGAAACTAAGGGTCAAACAACTCGGGATAACTCTGCCGCATACTATCCTCGGTTTCCCAAGTAGCCTCTTCGACTCCGAGTCTGGACCACTGAATCTTGACCAAAGGAATCGACTTATTCCTCAACTGTTTGATTCGCCGCTCTAACACTCGTACAGGACGCTCCTCGTACGAATGATCATCCGCGATCTCGATTTCGTCGAACTGAAGTATGTGACTCGGGTCGGCAACATACTTCCACAATTGAGAGACGTGAAACACATTATGAATCCTACTCAAAGCCGGAGGTAAAGCCAATCGATAAGCTAACTCGCCTACTCGATCCAAAATTTCAAACGGTCCAATGAATCTTGGGCTCAACTTTCCCCGTTTTCCGAAACGGAAAATACCTCGAATCTGGGATACCTTGACCAAAACATGGTCGCCCGTCTCGAACTCTAGTGGTCGACGATGATTATCTGCATACGATTTCTGTCAACTCTGAGCTGTCAACATACGACTATTGATCAAAGCTACCTTCTCCCGGGCGGCTATAAGCATATCGGGCTTGGTGCCGATTGATTCTGACAAGTCATCCTAACACAAAGGAGATCGACAACGACGACCGTACAAGGCCTCGTAAGGTGCCATCTTAATGGAGGCATGCCAACTATTATTATACGTGAACTCGATCAGTGGTAGTTGGGCTTCCCAATCGTCCTTCCAATCGAGGACGCATGCCCTCAACATGTCCTCTAATGTCTGAATAGTTCTCTCTGATTGTCCGTCGGACTGAGGATGAAAGGCAGTACTGAGATTAAGCTGAGTTCCCATAGCACGATGAACTGATTTCCAAAAATGTGACACAAACCGACCGTCACGATCGAAAACGATACTCTTAGGAGTACCGTGCAGTCTCACTATCTCCTTGATGAACAACTGGGCCAGTCTCTTGGGACTCCACATATCCTTGATTTCAAGGAAATGAGCTAAATTAGTAAAGCAGTCCGCGATCGCTCAGATCGTATTCATGCCACGACGACTCGTCGGCAATTCGTGATGAATTCCATAGAAATGTCTTCCCACTTCCACTCTGGAATAGGGAGAGGTTTCAGCATCCCCGCCGGTCGCTGACGTTCCATCTTGACTTGTTGACAGGTTAAGCATCTCGAAACAAATTCTGCGACTTCTCGCTTCATATTACTCCATCAGTAATTTTGTTTCAAGTCCTTGTACATCTTGCTGGTCCCCGGATGAACAGAATAAGGGGTAGCATGAGCTTCTCTCAAAATAGAGTTTTTCAACTCGTCATTCGCCGGTACACACATCCGATTCTTAAATCACAAAAGTCCATCCTCGTGGACCACGAATCCAGGGGCTTTCCCCTGAGCCACATCTTCACGGATGCGCAACAATGAAGGGTCTGAACTCTGATTCTCTCTGATTACCTTCTCAAGTGACGATGAAATCTCTAACATACCAAGATGTCCCTGAACTCGCTGAAGCCAGACCTCGATCTCGGGTCTAAGGAATTCCTGCTGAAGCTCCTTCTGAACTGTTAAACGAGCAAGCATCTGCTCCTGAACGGACTTACGACTCAAGGCGTCGGCGACAACGTTCGCCTTGCCCAGGTGGTAAAGGATCTCGATATCAAAATCTTTGATTAGTTCCAACCACCGCCTCTGTCGCATATTTAACTCCTTGTGAGTAAATATATCCTTCAACTCTTGTGATTGGTGAATAACTGAAAGGTGACGCCATAAAGGTAACGACGCCAAATCCCCAACGCGAAAACCACGGCTGCTAGCTCCAGGTCGTGGGTTGGATAATTGACCAACTAATCCGAGGAAACTTCGGATTTACTTAATATCTTTCGGAGGTTGCTAAACTCGGATAGTCTCCGTCTTCTGAGGGTCGACACGAACTCTGTCAGATGAAATTACATGCCCGAGAAAGTCACTTCGGGCCTCCAGAACTCACATTTGGAAAACTTTCCATAAAGTTGCTCTCGTCTCAACACGTCGAGAACCTGATGAAGATGAACCTCGTATTCCTATCGGCTACGAGAATAAATCAAAATGTCGTCGATGAAGAAAACAACAAACTGATCCAAAAAGTCGATGAAAACCCGATTCATTAACTCCATGAATACCGCAGGTGCAATAGTTAGCCCGAACGACATAACTACGAACTCATAATGACCATAGCGTGTACAAAACGCTGTCCTCGCGATATCCGACTCTCGAATCCGCAATTGGTGATATCCAGATCTTAAGTCGATCTTGGAAAATACTGAAGCTCCCTGCAGTTGATCTAAAAGATCATCAATACGAGGTAAAGGATACTACTCTTGATCATCACCCTGTTCAACTCCTGGAAATTAATACACACACGAGACGAGCCATCCTTCTCCTTGACAGATCACACTGGTGCTTCTCACGGGGACGCAATCGGTCGGAGATGACCTTCCTCGAACTATTCCTCAAGTTGAATCTTCAACTCCTGCATTCTGGTCGGGGTCATCCGATACGGTGCCTTCGATAAATGGGACGTACCGGCTCCCACTCACTCCTGAATTCCCCTACTCTATGTGAAGGCAACTAGATAACTCGTCTGGAAATACATCGTCAATCGATGACAATGATACCACGAATGATTGAACATTTCGATTGCCCTAGAATGGTCAATCGATAAAAAGAGATACCAATAATGATTGAACAACTCGATTGCCTTAGAAAGGCCAATCGATGTAGATGATACAATGAATGTTTGAATAACTCGATTGCCCTAGAAAGGCCAATCGATGAAAATGATATAATGAATGATTGAATAACTCGATTGCCTTAGAAAGGCCAATCGATGGAAATGATACAATGAATGTTTGAATAACTCGATTGCCCTAGAAAGGCCAATCGATGAAAATGATACAAGGAATGATTGAATAACTCGATTGCCTTAGAAAGGCCAATCGATGGAAATGATACAAGGAATGATTGAATAGTTCGATTGCGGAATTTCTCTGCTTTCGTCAATAATAATACTTCTTCTGGAACAACGGGGAATACTTCCCTGAAGCACACATTCGACAACCAATGACGGAAAGATAGCGACCAAACGCTAACAAACACTGAGGATAGTATCAAGATGGTTAAACCAACTAATACCGAAATTACATCGTCCTAAGATAAATTCACCACGATTAGGTCCACCAACCAATCGCGGTTACTAAGCTTACTTAGGTATGATTCCGAAAATTCTTCCATCGTCAGGTAGACCGATGGTATGATGTCCACAAGCAATAGGACTATCCCGAAATAAGTCTATTCAAGCATGATTCGAAAATGAATGAATGCGGTGTACCAGCATCAAAAGGTACACACAAGATGAAATAAAATTACGAGTATACCTGAAATCGTTCGGACCACCGGATCGTCGATCCTCCTCATCATATGAATGCAGGACTTGCTGGTCCCGACCGGACGCTCCGTCGATAAATACGAGCTCCAACTCTATTTGCTTCCATTGTCTTAAACAGCGATGACAAAGCGATCGATTAAACGCTTGGTTGCTTCGGGGCTTGGGATGCCGCCGGAGCCGACTTGGAGTCCTTTCGGCAAAAACGGGCCTTATGTACAAAATTCCCACAATTATAGCACGTGATCAGTGTCTCGGACACTTGGTGCCGACATGACCAAGATCCCCACGATTATAACAGTGATGGCTGAATTGGCCGTTCGTGGTGAGATCCCACGATTATGCGCCGTAGGAGGTCGCTCGAAGCGATAGGACCTACGAGGCTTCTTGAAGGTTGGTGACCGCCTTGGATTGATTACGCTTCGTTGATTTCTTGTGACAAATGAAGGTTCTTTGTTCGGCACTTTCCTTAGCGGTGGCTCATACGGAGAGTTCTCTCGATTAAACCGGTCGAGTGGCGCAATGATGATTGAGCAAGCGCACATGGGTCATCATGGCACATAAAAGTGAGTGGATCAACCCGAACATCTCTGATCGAGCCGAGTCACAGGCACGACTTCCCGGCGAGTGATTATTTCTCGAGTTTCGGTCCGCCGCGTCTCTCCCGTGCATCTCGACAGCTCTCTCCATACTGAAGTAGGAAGGTCGCATAATGATTATATTTCCCGCATGATTAGCACGTTATGATTATGTCATGAGATGATGAAAATGAGTATACATGCTCTAACTTAGTGATTATATGAATGATTTACTGAAGTTACATGATTATCTGATGAAATTCTTGAAATGATTATCTTGAATAACTTAACAAGATTGATAATATGATCATCTAGATTGACAACTGAGTAATGAAATAAATTGAGTAATTAATGAGTTAACATGATCGTCCTGATTATTAACTGAGTAATGAAATGAATTAAGTGATTGATGAGTTAACATGATCGTCCTAATCACAATGAATGATGATGTTTGAGGATTGTAAATTAATGAATGATGAATGAATGACTATTGACAGAAATTATACCATGGCGTTAGAAATCTTACAGTTCTTTCGGTCTGATTGGCTCGGCATCTGCACAGGTCACACGTGACGTGAAAGTCCAATGATATTAGTCCGATGACAATGATTTCAAATGAGACATGACTTGCAGGGTAGTATTCAAAACCACGCTCCGATACCAACTCTGTAACACCCCAAACTAGGTGGATATTACAGTGCCGTAGATCCCCAACTGGGACCCACCAGGCAAATGAAAATGAATGAATTACACAAGATAAATGTAGTACCGAACTACATTACAACCATAATTACTCCGATGAGGAGTTTAGTTACAACACACCAGGACAATACCGAATACTAGTGTATTTTATATGAAGATAAAATACACAACACTGAATGAAACGGAGTATTCAAATGAAAGTTTGCAGCGGAAAATAAAGGACAATAACATGAATAACTGAAAGATCGGGGCCCCCTACTAGTATCACTAGGACTCCTCGACATCAACATGCTATTCCCGTGCATTTGCCTTGCCATGACCTGAAAAACAAAATCCCCAAACGGGGTCAGTTACAAAGAACAACAATCCTCAAGGGTTGAAAATACACAATCATGATTATATCTGAAATTATGAAATATCTTGTCGAAACATACGCAATCAAACATGCTATATGAATCAACTAACAGTACGGCTCAAAGGGTGGCGCCACACTACGCCCGGGATGGAAATGTGTCCGTGCACAAGCCACCAACGATCGAATACACGCGTGGTCTTGTACTGTCGATCTCACGAGACAATCAATCTCGTGTGCACGATCCCAATGTGAGGCCAACAACCAACACACGACCATAATGTGCCCGACATGAAAATCCTACACATACCAACCGGCACGCCAGTATGACCCGGAATGCCACGATATAACAAAAGTGACATCGAAAATGAATAATGACTCACCAAGGTGGAATGGTAACGAAATAAATGACAGCTCAATGAAAAGGTTGGAACCGTCGTTCCTTATGACTGAAGTAATTAATTGACAACAACAAGTTTTGATACGGTTAATATAATGATGAATGAGTTATGATTATGAATGAACAACAACAAAAGGTATGAATATCCTTTTAACCGAGTAAGAATTAACTTACAAAATACCGATGAAGAAAGTCCTTCCACGAACAAATGTCCTAAATGAAGTGTCGGTGGCACGAACAACCTTAATTCAATACAATTACCGACAATCCGATCAATATACGAATTAAACACGAATATAACGAACTCAAAACGTCGATACGATTAAACTAAGTTCATTGGGGCATTATATCGAATACGTTGTGGCCAAACTCCGATTGTTTACAATCAAACCTCAATATACCAATATCAAAATCCCCAAGAAGTGTTTCAAACCAACAAAACATCTCCAATACGATCAATAATCCGTTATGAATATCCAAAAACGTGATTATAACAACAATTAGTCGAAAATCCTCAATTCCAACTCGATTTTCAAGGTGTTCTTGAATAATTCCTCAATAATCCAATGAATCCTTATACAAACTCATAATCATATACATATCCCTTCATATATCATGATTATAACGTCCAAAACATCGTATCTCAATACAAAAATCGAAATCCAAGGTGTTGAAGAATATTACCTTTGAAGATCCAAGTACTTTAATCCGAAGAACACGCGTTAGATTGATTATCCGGGCTTCACGATCGAAAGGAGACGAAGAAAATCAAACACCCAAATGATTTGTGAAGGAAAAACCCTCCCTCAAGCTTTCTCTCTCGGTTGAAGGTGATGAAAAGGGAGAAAAATGGCTGAAATCTTGAAAAAAATGAATTTAAGGAGTTGGTGCTGCCGGACCGCGGCCGTGCCGATCGGGCACGGTCGTGTCGCAGTGGCCGACAATGGCCGACAGGGACTCGACCGTGTCTTGCTTGACACGGTCGCGGCGGAGGGCCTTCCGATAGTGACCCGTCCGAGCGGCGACTTCGGCATGACTCGGCCGTGTCACGGGACACGGTCGGGCGTCTTTGGCGATCGGTTTTAGCTTATCCGAGAAGAGTCCGACTCGGCCGTGCGAGCGACAGTCGGGTCCTGAGGCGAGACTTCGGCATTTTCCGGACGAAATGCAGCCGCGGGCGTGTCGGACGACGGCGAGTTCGTTCGGCAGTGATCGGCCAATACTGAAAAATGAGCGGTTGAGCTAAAACGACCATAACTCTCTCGTCCGGACTCCGATTGACTCACCGTTTGAACCATTGGAAAGCTAACTCGATGCTCTATAATATTGCAAGGATTTAGAATTTTTTGGAGTTACCAAAAATTAATGGTGATCTAACAAAGTCGAACTCATATGAGGAGAGTTGAAATAATGAACAATAACGATACACAACTCGAAGTTTTTCCGAACGGTGAACACGATGAATGAACATGATTGATGAATGATTATAATTGAGTGAAAATCCACTGAGTGACAATCACCGAATGAAATTACTGAATGATAATGACTGAATTACAACCGGGTATTACAGAGTACGCGTGTCTTATTAATATCATTTCGATATGGTTGTATTAATTACTTGTTGAACCAGTTGAATGGTTTTGTAAACTTGAATTTCCGCACTATTGATGTCTTATATTTACACTTCTTTTAAATTAGCCTTGTAAATCCTTACTTAAAGGGTTTACGGCGCTGTAATTATTCCGAATATCTCGGGGTGTTACAGAATATGGTATCAGAGCTAAGATTTATAGATATCTTGGCAGTCGGGTTTTAAGTTGGGTCTGTTTATGTTATTGATTTACGAGTTGTTCGTAACATCACTGTTCCGCCAAAAGTCGTCATGTGGACCGTGGTTGTAAGTCTCCTAATCTCTTATACTACCCTTTTACTTAATTACTGTTTTGTGAGTATTGACGGGCTTTATTTCGAAAACCTTGTCCTGGATATTGAGGAATTGTGTTTACAGTATGTTGAGAGGAGGACGTGGACGCGGACGCGGTCGTGGACGCGGAAGGGGTAACATGAGACAGGAGGATTCCGCAACTACCCGAATGCTCGGCTAGTCGAACCGATTCTCATTACGGAGGCGGCAAGGATCGGCGAATGGCGACGCAAATCCTAACATGCGGGAGTGATTCAACGGTGGTGGCGCGAATAACCTGATTCGCCCGGGTAGTCGACCGCATGCAGACGGCGATGGGACAAGCGGCACCACGAGGATAGCAGGGAGACAGATGGCTTCTTGAGGTGGTCAAATTGCACCGCCAAAATTTGACGGATCTGTAGGCGCTTACTTGGGATCATTGGCTTAAGGAGTTAGAGAAGATATTCGCGGGTCTTAAGCGTCCCAGGACCGGAAGGTTCCTATTGCCCGGTATTTTACATTTGGGAGGCCTTTGATTGGTGGGAAGCTATTCGGCCAGGAGAATCATAATGCGGATTGGGACGGAATTCAAACGAATGATGAAAGCACGATATTGTCCTCGTCCGGATTAGAGAGGCAAAGATCCGAGAGTTTTTCTCACCACACGAGTTGAAGCATCGTGACGGATGTAATCAAAATTTTTAATCATCGGTGACTTGTGTGCGACACTTGGTGAACGGAGGCGTAAAAGATTTTTCATTTCGATATGCGGATGAAGCGGAGATTCAACGGTACATGTCCGGGTTGAGTGTACTACGTTGCGGCAGTATCAAGACAAAGCGCCGGCTACGACATGAAAGAGGCGGCGGTGGAAAAATCGGTAGAGGCAAAGCGAGAAGGTGACCAAGCAACTTTTCGAGAAAACAAGAGTGGTGGGCCCCGCAAGGGCCAGTCTTCCTTTTATTCGGCTAGGAAACCTCCGCAACCTTCTAGAGGCGGAAAGAAGTTCGAACTACATCAGCGATTTCGGACGCATCAAAGAAATGCTACAATTGTGGTCGGCAGGCATATTCGACGTGGATCGCCCGCATCTTACGCGACTTGCTACGATTGTGGACAAGAAGGGCACCGTGCGGCTTTACGTGGAGTTGCTACTAGATCTTTTGGTACTCGCACTCAGCGCCGATTCAAGGAGACAAGTGTGAACCGAGACGCAAGAGTGGATTTCAGCGAAGCGTTGGGAAGAGAGAGACATCCAGTCTTTGGGTCCATTCCTCCGCGCCCATGCGAGATGAGGAAATCGGCGATCGTAACACCGCTATTGCATCGTGTACGATTCAGATCCTTTTGCAACCAGATTAGTGTTTTATTCGATTAGAGCTACACATTCTTTCGTATCATTGAAGCGTAAATCGTTTAAAAATCTCGTGCTTATTTGATTGTGAACCATATGTTGTGGGTTTGCCGAGTGGAGAGAGAATTGTGGGAACCCTAGAGGCTAGATATTTTCCAGTGTCTATAGGAGGGAGAGATTGGCCATCGAATCTTATTGTAGTTGACATCTACGGTGACGATTTAATTATCGGAGACGATTGGCTCAACCGTTATGGAGCTATTCTGAATTACCGAGAGAGAGTCATTTCTATCATTGCTAATGACGGATCTGAACACTTATTCCGAGGATGGAGACCAGGAAGCTCGGGAAAATTGACCAAAGTAATGAAAGCTGTGAAATTACTGAAGCAGGGATGTCACGGACTTTGGTGCTATGCCATGAGGAAAGAGGAAGGAGTAGAGCACTCGTCTATTTCAGTTGTGAATGAGTTCTCAGATGTATTTCCTGACGAACTACCTGGGTTACCTCCGCAGAGAGAAGTGGAATTCACTATCGAATTAGAGCCTGGAGCAGCTCCTATTTCCAGAGCACCATACCGCATGGCGCCAACCGAGATGTATGAACTCAACAAGCAACTGGAGGAATTGTTACAGAAGGGATATATTCAACCTAGCGTTTCTCCTTGGGGAGCGCCCGTTCTCTTTATCCAGAAGAAAGACGGATCCCTCCGACTGTGTATTGATTACAGGGAGCTCAACAAGATGACGATCAAGAATAAGTACCCTATACCTCGGATCGACGACTTGTTTGATCAACTGCAAGGGGCAAGGGTATTCTCGAAGATTGACTTGCGATCAGGATACCACCAGTTGAGAATTAAGAAATCGGATATACGAAATGCGCTTTGAGATCGATGCAGGCATTATGAATTTGTAGTGATGCCATTTGGACTTACCAATGCTCCTGCGGTATTCATGCAATTGATGAATCGGGTATTCTTGGAATACTTGGATAAATTTGTGGTCGTCTTCATTGATGACATCTTGATATATTCGAAGGACGCAGAGGAGCATCTTTGAACATTTGCATGTGGTTTTGAGCACCTTGAGGAAGGAACAGTGTATGCAAAGCTTTCTAAATGCGAGTTACGGCTTAGGAAGTAACTTTCCTTGGGCATGTGATATCGGTGTGAGTTCAAAGTGGACCGAAGAAAGTCAAGCAATCTTGGAATGGGAAGCCCCTAATAACGTGAAAGAAGTCCGAGTTTCTTAGGACTTGCTGGATATTATCGCCGCTTTGTAGAGGATTTTCCAAAATTGCTCGTCCGCTCACTCATTTATTCTGAAAACGAAAGTTTAAGTGGGATAAGAAATGCAGTGGTTTTGATGAACTTAAGAAGAGACTCGACGACACCTATATTAGCATTACCGGATGGAACCGATGGATTCATGGTGTCTGGACGCTTCAAATCGAGTGCAGGATGTGTGTTGATGCAAAGAAATAAGGTGATTGCCTATGCTTCTCGGCAGCTGAAACCGTACGAGGTCAATTACCCGACTCATGATCTGGAGTTAGCAGCTGTAGTCTTTGCATTGAAAATTTGGAGACATTATTTGTACGGCACTCATTGTCAGATCTTTACCGATCATAAGAGCCTCAAGTACATTTTCAGTCAGAAAGAATTAAACATGAGGCAGAGAAGGTGGCTGGAATTGATCAAGGATTACGACTTGGAGATTCTCTATCATCCGGGAAAAGCAAACGTACTAGCTGATGCCTTGAGCCGTAAACCTGTTTCTCTTCGAGTGTTGGAAGCACTTACATCCCAAACCAGTATTCAACGAGAACTGATCCGCGAAGGGATTGAAGTATGGGCACCAGGAATCCAAGGGCAACTTTATGTGATGGAACTGACTTCGTCACTAGTCGAGGAGATCAAGTCTAAGCAGTTGGACGATTCTCTGATCCTTCGATTATGTGATGAAGTAAAGAAAGGAAAGGCCCCAGGATTTGTGATACAAGATGATGGAGTTCTGAGATTTCAGAGTTGACTTTGCGTTCCCGATGATGATGATTTGAGACGGACTATTCTGAAGGAAGCTCACAGCACGCCCTATTCTATTCACCCGGGCAGCAGTAAGATGTATAAGGATTTAAAACAAAATTTCTGGTGGGGAAATATGAAGAAGGACGTAGCAGAATACGTTTCGAAGTGCTTGACTTGCCAGCAAGTTAAGATCGAACATCAACGACCTGCCGGAATGTTAAGGCCGCTTCCGATCCCTGAATGGAAGTGGGAGGACATCTCGATGGATTTCATCACCAGTATGCCAAGGACTAGAACGGGAATGAACATGATTTGGGTTATAGTTGATCGACTAACCAAGTCAGCTCATTTCCTAGGGATTAAAGATACATGGGGGCCCGAGAGATTGGCGCGAGTATTTATTGCGGAGATAGTCAGATTACATGGGATGCCGAAGACCATTATTTCGGATCGAGATGGTCGTTTCGTGTCGCATTTCTGGAAAGCAGTTCACAGGGCTTTGGGGACTGAGCTCAACTTTAGCACGGCTTATCATCCCCAAACAGACGGTCAGTCCGAAAGGACTATACAAACGGTAGAAGACATGCTTAGACTGATTGGGAAGTTCACTTGCCCTTGATCGAGTTCACCTATAATAATAGTTGGCATGCTTCTATTAAGATGGCACCATTTGAAGCTTTGTACGGGAGAAGATGCCGATCACCCTTGTGCTGGAATGATTCTTCGGATTTGATCGGAATGGAACCGGAATTGATTATTCAGACTCAAGAGAAGATAGCTTTGATTCGAGAAAGACTGTTGACTGCCCAGAGTCGACAGAAGTCTTATGCAGATGTACGTCGTCGCCCTCTATAGTTCGACGCCGGGGATCATGTGCTATTGAAGGTGTCTCCTACACGAGGGATTTTCCGTTTTGGGAAAAAGGGTAAGCTAAGTCCAAGATATATCGGACCATTCGAGATCCTCGAGAGGGTTGGAGATTTAGCATACAGGTTGGCCTTACCGCCATCGCTGAGTCACGTTCACAATGTGTTTCACGTATCCCAACTACGGAAGTATGTACCGGACCCCAGTCACGTCATTGATTTCGACGAGATCGAGATAGCTAATGATGGCACCTTCGAAGAGAGACCAATCAAGATACTTGAGAGTCGGATCAAACAATTGAGGAATAAACCAATACACTTGGTTAAAGTGCAATGGTCACGACACGGATTCGAAGAGGCCACTTGGGAAACGGAGGACAGTATGAAGGCTAGATATCCAGAGTTGTTTTCATCTTAAGTTTCGGGACGAAACTTCTTTTTAGGGAGGAAGGATGTAATACCCGAGATTTCTGATATGTATTTGGAACTTGTGATATTGTAATTGTTGTACTTGATCCGAGTATTATTCTCCGTATTGTTAGGAATACTTGTTAGATTTTGATGATGTCATTAATTTAAAATCAAATGTTTATTACTTGGCAAAATGTAAGGAAGAACCAAATGAGTATCTTCCATAGGCCAAAATATGTTAAGTATAAAACTTGGCAAAATGTAAAGAAGAACCAAATGAGTGTCTTCTGTAGGCCAAAAGTTAGTTAGGCTGAAAAACGGCTAAGTACAAAGTACAGCCTAGTCCATCAGAGAAGTACAGTGACTCAATCGAGTAGCTCAGTCAACTAAATTTATCGAGAAGTTTGACCAGACTGCAGCCGAGGAACCTCGGGAAGTCACCTGATCGGACAAGTCACAAACAGTGAATGAGAGGACCTACTGCAGAGATGTAAGCCGCACATCGGCTACTCAACTACAGCCAAGTACTCCAACTCCACGTCAGCATGCTTTGAAAAGTCAAATATTACGGAAAGCTCACATGCAACGTGAAGAGACAAATTGGAGTGATTCCCGCAAGAGATATGATTTAATTAAATCATCCTGACCCACCGTGAAGACTTTTATCCTTTTATATTCAAAAGATTCGGCGCTCACATGCAGAAGTCCTCACAACGGTCGGAAGATAAAATTAAATAATGGGAATCCAGCCTTGCAACGTTCAGAAAAGATTAAACAATGAAGTCTCCCTCCAACGGACTGATTTGTTCAGATTTGCAACAGCTACAAGGAAGAAGCTCAGAGATCGTGATCTATATATATCTGAAGATTTGAAATTGAGCAACTACCGGTGCGAACATACATTCTAGCGATCAAAGCAATCAAGCAATCTCAAGCAATCAAATAGCATCGTGAAAAGAGCAGATCTAAAAGTTCATACTTAAGGAAGCTCTTAAGTTGGAGAAGACAAACACTCTTGTCTATAATCTTGAGTACGGGGTACTTCACTGGTTGAAGTAAGAGACTGTAAAGGCATCCAAGGATCGAGGATCAAGAGGTGCAAGGCAGTCAAGTGTGTGTACAACGGCACGGATTTCCACTAGTTGGAAGCTGTTGTAGTGTGTTGTGAATCACTGTAATATTTATCACTGGTTGAAAATTATAGTGAATTCATCTCCAACTGGTTTGGAGAAAAGTGGATTAGTAGAGGATTACCCCACCTCTGAGACCACTATAATTGCCTGTGTTATTTACTGTTTTACTGCATCATACTTTAAACTGCTGCATACATTGTTAAGTGTTTCATTGAGTTGATTTCTATTCGTCATCAGCTGACTTCCGCACATATCCAAGAACAAACGACTCCAAGTCATTTGTTTGACTATCAGCTGAAGAAACTTACTCTTCGTGAAAAAGAGTTCAAGAGTTTCAACAAGTCTATTCCCCCCCCTCTAGACTTGTTCCTGGACGACTTGTGACCTACAAGTGGTATCAGAGAGGTTGGTTCATTTTTTTTACGAACCAGATCTATATTAGATATATACATCTTAACTCTCACTTTATAATGGAACACATGCACTCTAGACTCCCTGTCTTTTCAGTTGTCGAGTATGATCTGTGGAAGATAAGAATGCAGGCACACTTATCTTCAATTCACGACGATATGTGGTGCATCATTGAAGACGGTCCATTCAGTTTTGAGAAGGACAACACAGCCGAGGAAATCGCAGCTGGGAGGCCCGAAAAGATTCCTAAGAAGAGAACGGAGCTGACCCCCGAAGAGAGAAAGCTGGCCAATCTTGACAACAGGGCCAGAGATGTGTTATACCAAACTCTTGACAAATCCACCATGGTCAAGATCAAAAACTGTAAGAATGCCAAAGAAATTTGGGACACATTAGCTCTAATGTGTGAAGGAACGGAGCTGATCAAAGAAAACAAGTTGTCAATAGCTATCCAAAAGTTTGACAACTTTAAAATGAAGAATGGTGAATCTATAGATCAAGTGGACACAAGGTTCACTGAAATTATCAATGAGATCAACTCCCTGGGCAAAACCTATGGCAACAGGGAAATGGCACTAAAGGTCCTCAGATCTCTAAATCCCGAATGGAGCATGAAGGCTGTAGCTATGAGAGAGTCCAAAGACCTGAATAAGATAAAGATTCAGGAGCTGTTCTCTGATCTAAAGGCTTATGAGTTCGAGCTTCCAAGCTCATCCTCAACTGAGCCTGCAGAGAAGGGAATCGCATTTGCAATGAGTCCTCGCTAAGAGCCTATCTCGATGTGAAACCTCCAAATCCACTAGATTTTGAGAAAGAAATGGCTTTCATAATGCAAAGGTTCGAATTTGAAAGAACTACTCCAAGTATAAGAAAAACTATAAGGAGAATCCAAGAAGGAACCGTAAGGGAAGGCTGGAAAGTTGAATGCTACAATGTCACAAAATAGGACACATCCAAATGGATTGTCCCGAGCTCAAGAAGGACGAAACCAAGAAGGAGGTGGGCGTAAAGGAAGACAGAAGAAAAGCTCTCATCGGAGAAGACCAGAGCATGTCGAATCAAGCGGCGGTTTCTTTTCCGATGAAGACGAGGAGTATGATTGCGTGATGGCAAACTTAGCCGATGAAGAGGTAACTTCTAAACCTACCGGTTCAAATAATAGCTCACCATGTCACAAGATATGGATTTACATGAATCGGTAAATCAGTTGTTCAAAGATTTTGAAACACTTAAATCGCACACCAAGTCAGAGAGAGAAGACTCAACCAAGATGAGAATAGGCAAATTAAAAATGATTTCAAAACTCAAATTAGATTTAAATAAGGTTGAGACAACTACGGTGACTTTAAAAACCGTGCAAGTGTCAATACAAATTGAGATAGACCGGCTAAATATTTTACTTAAAGAAAAATCACCGCACTCGCTCATGCCAAAGCCGAGTTTACTAAGTGCACGTATAAATAAAACTCAAAGCAGGAAATAACCTCCCTGAAAGCGTCTTCAACTCGGGCGAATTGTGTACTTATAAAAGGTCATTATATACCAAATCAGGCCTTGGATATGATTCTCACACTTCCTCTAGTTCAAACCAAGTTTATCAAGGGAGAAACAATGGTCTCGATCACGAGCCTGTGTATAAACCGATATTCAAAAACAGGCAAATTACCAGTCAAATGTCTAGCCGCAATCGGGTTACACTGCATACCACCTAGACAGTGACTAGGCAAAGGCCTGTGCAAAAGCAAAGAATCAGCACAACATGCCCACTATTACCAACAACTCCCCAAAAATAGATTTCATAATGGGAGGGGCAGATGGAAACCTCAAGGTTATCCTAATTACCAAAATGAACAAGTGTGGAGACCACAAAAGTTTAATAAATGGTCTCAGCCTAGATTTAGAAATGGCCCACACTATCAAAATTTTGAGGAATATCCGGTATACAATCCAACCAGGAGATTGAGACCTCGACCACAGGCACCTTATAAGGGTTATAATAATAATAACAATTTCCATAATCCAAGGAGAAATCAATTCTCCAGGAAACCAACTAACCGGAAAGGACCCACACAAATTTGGGTACCTAAATCTCTGCTTATTTAATTGCAGAAAAGGTGGAAGGACTACAGCCACATCTCCTCAAGCTCAAATTTTGGAGGTGAAGAATGGTTTGTAGACTCTGGATGCTCGAGGCATATGACCGGGAACAAGGAGATGCTGACCAAATATATCAAAGAAAGAGGTCCCGATGTAACCTTTGGAGATAGCTCTAGAGGACAGACAAAAGGCTTTGGAGAGCTGCACCGAGGAAACATTGTCATATCCAAAGTCCATTATGTCAAAGGGCTCAAGTACAACCTCCTGAGCATAAGCCAGTTCTGTGACGAGAAGAATCTAGTAGTCTTCACCATCTTGAAGTGTATGGTGAAAGACATCTTATCTGGAGAAATAAAGCTACTAGGATTCAAGAAGAGATGTCTACATGATTGATTGGAACACAGAACACCTAACTCCTGTTTTCTATCCAAGACAAGAGCCGAGAATGGATGGTCATGGCACAAAAGACTATGTCACCTAAACTTCAAAGCCATCAACAAGATTAGCTCTCAGAAGCTGGTCAGAGGACTTCCAAATGAAGCATTCAAAAAGGAAGCACTCTGTGATACATGTCAGAAGGGAAAGCAGACCAAGGCATCGTTCAATCCAGTTCAGCCCACAACGCTCACAACAAGGATCTTAGATCTACTCCACATGGATCTATTTGGTCCTATCAAACCAAGGACTTTGAGCGGCAGAAAGCATGCACTTGTAATAGTAGATGATTATTCAAGGTACACTTGGATCATTTTTCTATACAAGAAAAGTGAAACCTTGACCAAGTTACCTGAGCTGCTGAGAAGGATCCAGAATGAGAAATCCCTCTCCATAATCAAGATCAGATCAGATAGAGGAGGAGAGTTTCTCAACAAAGCGATAACTGATTTCAGCGATCAGAATGGGATCCAGCATGAGCTCTGCACCAGACGCCCACAGAATGGTGTTCTTGAAAGAAGGAATGTAACTCGAAGGAAGCGGCAAGGTCCATGATTGCGAAGCGGACCTACCCAAAGGTTCTGGGTCAAGCCGCCAACACACTGCCACACCTGCACAGAGTATGATAGTAGGGAGACATGGAAAAACTCCTATGAGGTTTGGAATAATAGAACTCCTACTGTTGCTTACTTTCATGTTTTTGGTTGTAAGTGTTTCATCCACAACAACGGTAAAACACAGCTAAATGCCTTTGATGCTAAAACTGATGATGGTCTATTTATGGGATATTCCCAAAGAAGCAAGGCATATAGAGTTTTTAACAAAAGAACCTTAGTTGTGGAGGAAACACCCCATGTTGTTTTTGATGAATCTACCGTTGAGTACAGGAAACAACTTGAGCTAATTGAGAACAAACTCAAGTCAGCAACCCTTGAAGAAGTCATTATTCATGACACTGGAATGGTGGACTCACCTGCAGACCAGCCTGATGACCCAACTGCAGCTGATGAAGACCCAACTGCAGATCAGACAGGATCACCAAACCTATCTGATCCATTCTTGCCGAAGAAGACCCAATGAGCCGACAAAGACTCATCTGCAGCTCGTAACCAAGCCGCAGATGACAAGGCGTAGCCGATCCAACAGGCACGAGAACCCACCGATGCAGATAACCACCAGAGCAATCCAACAGGGGAACAAACCCGAAGAGGACGAGATTCCCAAATGGCTCAAGGATCATCCAATTCAGCAAATTATCTAAAGTTGGTGATGGAGTCAAAACAAGACATCAACTCTACCAAATAGAATGGCGATGTTCTCATGTTTCATGTCGCAAATTGAACCCAAGACTACAGAACAAGCCTTGGAAGATTATTCATGGATTAATGCTATGCAAGAGGAAATGGAGCAGATGGAAAGAAACAAAGTTTGGGAACTAACAGACAGACCTGATCACAAGAAAGTTATTGGCACCAAATGGGTGTATAAAAACAAGAGTGATGAAGACGGCACTATTGTTAGGAATAAAGCCAGACTTGTAGCAAAAGGTTATGCACAGTGTGAGGGAATAGATTTTGATGAAACTTATGCACCTGTTGCAAGATTAGAAGCCATCAGACTATTCCTCGCATATGCTGCATTCAAGGACTTTGAAGTCTACCAGATGGATGTAAAAAGTGCGTTTCTGAACGGAATCCTAGAAGAAGAAGTCTATGTAGAGCAACCCCCAGGTTTTGTCAAAGGAGACAAAGTCTATAAGCTGTTGAAGGCTCTGTATGGACTCAAGCAAGCACCAAGAGCGTGGTATGAAACACTGTCTGTGTTTCTTGAGAAAAATGGATTTTGCAAAGGGAAAGTGGACAAGACCCTATTTAGAGTGGAGCACGAAGGCCACATATTAATAGTCCAGATTTATGTGGATGATATCATATTCGGGTCAACCAATCCAGAACTATGCGAGAAATTCTCCAACCTCATGCAAGGAGAATTTGAGATGAGTATGATGGGAAAGCTTAACTTCTTTCTCGGATTACAAGTTAAGCGAGATGGAAAAAGGAATTTTCATCAACCAAGCAAAGTATACGAGATCTTATCAAGAGATATGGAATGGAATCACCAAGCCCGCAAGAATTCCAATGAGCACAAGTACTCACCGATGCGATTTAGGCGGTGCATATCGGTGGACTCAACCCATTACAGAGGACTCATCGGATCTCTTCGTACCTCACCGCAAGGTGCCGGACATATCATATGCCGTTGGAGTTTGTGCAAGATTCCAGTCAAGCCGAAGCAATCACACCTAGATGCGGCTAAGAGAATAATTAAGTACCTAAAGTCTACAATTAATGTTGGACCGTGGTACCCCAAGAATGACAACTTCGAGCTATCTCGATACTCGATGCGGATTTCGCAGATGCAAAATCAACAGAAAAGCACTAGTGGAACGTGTCAATTCCTAGGAACCAGGTGATATCCTGGTTTAGCAAGAAGCGAGTTTCTAACTCCATATCCACTACTGAGTCGAATACCTAGTCGCAGTAGTCCGCGCATGCATTCTATGGATCGCACAACAGTTAAGGGACTATAATATTATTGCCAACGAAGTTCCAATATGGTGTGACAACAATAGTGCTATTGCAATAACCAACAATCCGGTTTTGCACTCAAGGACGAAGCACATTGACGTTAAGCACCATTTCATTCGAGACCATGTGCTTAACAAAAGGGTTAGAGTTGAAAGAGTCAGCACAGACTACCAAATAGCTGACATCTTCACTAAACCCTTGCCAGAAGAAAGGTTCCTAGAGCTTAGCAGAGACCTTGGATTACTAGATTGGGAATCTAGTACTGAAGCAAGTTGAAGGAAGGACGGACCCCCCAGAATCAGCCTAAGCTGATGCAGGCGAGAAGACGAAGGCCAGACGAAGCAACTAAGCTGTTCAGAATACCAGGCGAGAGGTCAACTAACCTGTTGCAGAGTGGTCAACAGTCAACAAAATCAGACCAGCTAAGTTCTCTAAACTGACCTCTATATTTTTTTTAATTAATATCTGTCACATTTATAAATATTATTTTGGCTAACGAAATGGCATTTAAATATACATTTTATAAGCCAAGTGGCAATTTTAATACACGCGTCAGACGCCTATTTAATTAACCTCTACGATGGCCAATCAGAATCAACCGTCGAATTTTAAATTGGGCCACCGATTCAAATTTGAAATTCAAAAGAATATCAAAAGGCGTACCACCGTTCAAATATATAATAAACTAATACAAACGTATTTTCATCTTCTTTATAAGGAAAGAAAACCTTTCACTTTACTCTTTACGCTTACAGAAACCCTAGAATTTACAGAGCAAAAATATACACTAGAAATCCTAAAATCCTTTTTGCAGAAATGGCATCTTTTGAAGGAGTAAACTTGAAGGCGGTGAAGGACCAGGTCATCTTCTCCATGGTCGTCGACTTCGAAGGTTTATTAGAAGCAAATCTAGAGGACTTCGATATGCTCAATTTGATCCGGGCGATGAAGCTGAATGGAATCTACCCGTTTCTCGACATCAACCCGCAACATTTGTTCAAGGAAGATGTCGTTGAATTTTATCGCAATGCCTATCTGATCCAACACGGGATTAACAGCTCATTCGGCGGAGTTCCAGTCACCATAGATCGAGAGAAGATTCGTTCTGTATTCGGGATGAAACATCGTGGTTTGGCGGTCGAAGCTCTTAAACAATCACCCGCCGAAACCTGTAAAACGATCAAAGTCGAAAATATCCCAGAGAAATTGAAGTTTACAGCAAAGAGGAATGAGTTGAAAAAGATTTATCGAGTTGCTTTAGACATCACCAACAAGATAGTCATGGGGATGGCGAGTGCTATGACCAATCGTCATCTTCGAAATTTATGGTGTTGGGTGCGTTGATTCAGGAGGAGGAAGTCGATTGGGCGGACTATATTTTCAGGCAACTTGTGCGCGAAGTGAACAAGGTCGAGTGGCTCGACGATGAAAAGAAGTTCAAAACTAAGTTGGCGTTCGGAATGCATCTTAGTTGGTTTTTGGAGAAAACCGGAGTGGCTAAGGGAAACATTGACCCTTTCCACCCAAACAAGAGGCTAGGTCACATGGACCATGACAAGAAGAAAGTTGGAGGCACTGGGAGAGCAGCCCAGTTGTTGAAGGATTTGCCAGACTCAAGCTATTACCCAAGATACGATTTATCAGAGGAATCGGACAGACCTGCAGCTGAGATCGGAACTGCAGTCGAGTTCGGGAATGAGTCTGACGATACACCAATTGCTATCAGATTCAAGCGACGGGGACCAGCCCCAGAAGGACCCTCTAACCTACAGTCATCACCTGAACCCTCTCCCAAGAGGCCAAGGAAGCTGCAGTTCAGCGAGGGAGAGCAGTCTGAGCATCACGCCAGCCCATCAGTCCAATCACCAATCCATCCGGACCTGCCTGCACCAGACACTGAAACTCGGATTGTACCTGTTATCACACCTCCAGCTTACATATCCGAAGAACAGGAAGCAGGTCTAATAATCTCTATTCCTGAAGCATATTACACTTTTAACCTATTAGAAAACAATACATTCAATCTTTCCATTGAACAACTTCAGCTTGTTAAACCACAAGCAGAAACACTCTTTTGTAAATATTTTTAAAGAGTGGAAATCTTTCAAAACCATGCCCTTCACAAATCTTCAAACCTTTATTGCAACTAGTGGTTGGGAATATCCCCAAGCCACTGAGGAAGTTCTGATTGAATTTTGTAAAGAATCAGACTTGGTTTTACTCCTCCAGGATAAATGGTTCATGTCACATTTTAAAACAAACATGGACCACTTTATCCATTCTATTATGCTCAGTATTTTTGATGGTGTTTCTGGAGAGGAGGAGGAGGAAGTAGAAAAGGAGATTAGGATTGAAGAAGTTGATGAAGAGAATGAAATTATCAATTTGGTGGCTGAAGAAGATGAAGAAGAGAGAAAATCTGAAGAAAATATACCAGTTGAAAAACAGCCAGAGGAGATTGAGAAGACAGAAGAAGTGGCTGATGAAGGAGATGAAGAAGAAGGAGAGGAAGTAGATCAGGAAAAAGATGAAGATGAAAAGGAGGATGAAGATGAAGGAGAAGAGAAGAAGAAGGATGATGATCAGAATGATGATGATGATGATGATGATGATAATGATGATGGAGGAGAAGCATGAGCAGAGAAGGAAAAAGAAAATGAAAAAGAAAAGGAAGAAGAAAAAGAAAAATCTGGAGGAGAAGAAGGGAAAGAGGAAGAGAGAGAAGGGGACAAGGAGCCAGATCAAGAGCCGGAGCCGGAGCCTACTCACGAAGCTGCAGTTAGGATTGATGTACCTGCCAGGTACACCAGCCTAGACGCAGAGCTGGCAGAAGACTCCAGGTCAGGGACCCCGGAGAAAACCCAATCGATTTACTGCTGCGGCCGGAGCTCAGCCTAGTGGCTCCCTTGCGAAGGATCGGGAGAGCACTCTCCATCGCCGGATTATCCCCTACCATGACCGAGCCGATCAAGCAAATTGTCGAGACACTATTGGGAGTCTGCCACAACTCAGTCACTCCCGACCTTCGACATAATAAATGCCAAAATTGACACCCTTCTTCAGAGAGAGATCCCTCAGCCTCCTCCCCCTACCAACAACAGAATGCCTTTTGGCATGTCTGATTGGATGAGCCGCATGGAACAGCAGTTGACTACCCTGGTTGATGCTGGCAAAAAGGGGGAAGAGAGGATTCAGGGGAAAGAGAGAGAAATCAGAAGCAAGAAGAAGCAGGATGTCCCTCAGATTGAAGGACCCTCCAGTCTAAAGAGAAAGGAAGCTGTAGATCGAGATGTCCAGGCTGACCAGCCTGAAGGAAAAAGAAGAAGGACTAGAGGCGGCTTTGAACCTACTCTAGAATGGGAAGGGTTGGAGCTATGGTTTGTTGAGGATTTCGTTCCATTTGAAGCTCTTGAGATGTGGGGAGCTGCTAGGAAGAGGTTCATCAGAGACTATTACATCTGGGAACTAATCCATGATGACAAACTCTCCCCACAGGAAATTTTCATAAACTTCATGGAAGAAATCTATCCGAAGCTTTGGGCTGTTCTGAAGAAGCACGCTAAAGAGCAAAATGCCTATCCTATGATCCCTCCTTTCAGAGCAGAGGAAGCACCGACCCGTATGGACGGTGAACTTGATGAGTTAGCACTTCAGAGGGAAATCAAGCTAGTGTGTCTTGAGAATGATTCGTATCTCGGCAAGAACAGGACTTCGCAGACTGGTTGTGAAAAGAAAATATGGCCTTGCTCCAGTCAAGGTAAGACCTATCGGAGCCAAACCATTCAAGCCTGCCAAGCGGCTACTCGAAGAGGCAGAGGAAGAGGCGGATGACCTTTTAGTTATTTCTCTTACTTGTAATTTTATTTTCTGTACTTAAAACATTCTTGTAAAATTTCAATGATAAGTCGAAAATTTTATAAACAATCTGTTGAATGACAATTTCCAGTTGTCTCAATATTAGATCGATTTCGCTTTTGTCTCGCACTTAAGTGCAGACTTGGTCATTTGATTTCTTACTTAGTTTTGCCATCATCAAAATAGGGGGAATTTGTTAGGAATACTTGTTAGATTTTGATGATGTCATTAATTTAAAATCAAATGTTTATTACTTGGCAAAATGTAAGGAAGAACCAAATGAGTATCTTCCATAGGCCAAAATATGTTAAGTATAAAACTTGGCAAAATGTAAAGAAGAACCAAATGAGTGTCTTCAGTAGGCCAAAAGTTAGTTAGCCGAAAACGGCTAAGTACAAAGTATGACCTAGTCCATCGAGAAGTACAGTGACTCCAATCGAGTAGCTCGTCAACTAAATTTATCGAGAAGTTTGACCAGATCGGCCCGAGGAACCTCGTGGAAGTCACTCCGACTGCACAAGTCACAAACAAAGGAATGAGAGGACCTACTGCAGAGATGTAAGCCGCACATCACCTACTCAACTACGGCCAAGTACTCCAAGTCCACGTCGGATGCTTTGAAAAGTCAAATATTACGGAAAGCTCACATGCAACGTGAAGAGACAAATGGAGTGATTCCCGCAAGAGATATGATTTAATTAAATCATCGACCCACCGTGAAGACTTTTATCCTTTTATATTCAAAAGATTCGGCGCTCACATGCGTAAGTCCTCACAACGGTCGGAAGATAAAATTAAATAATGGGAATCCAAACCTTGCAACGCTCGTAAAAGATTAAACAATGAAGTCTCCTCCAACGGACCGATTTGTTCGATTTGCAACAATACAAGGAAGAAGCTCGGAGATCGTGATCTATATATATCGAAGATTTGAAACGAGCAACTACCGGTGCGAACATACATTCTAGCGATCAAAGCAATCAAGCAATCTCAAGCAATCAAATAGCATCGTGAAAAGAGCAGATCTAAAAGTTCATACTTAAGGAAGCTCTTAAGTTGGAGAAGACAAACACTCTTGTCTATAATCTTGAGTACGGGTACTTCACTGGTTGAAGTAAGAGATCAGAAGGCATCCAAGGATCGAGGATCAAGAGGTGCAAGGCGATCAAGTGTGTGTACAACGGCACGGATTTCCACCGGTTGAAGCTTGTAGTGTGTTGTGAATCACTGTAATATTTATCACTGGTTGAAAATTATAGTGAATTCATCTCCAACTGGTTTGGAGAAAAGTGGATTAGTAGAGGATTACCCCACCTCTGAGACCACTATAATTGCCTGTGTTATTTACTGTTTTACTGCATCATACTTTAAAATGCTGCATACATTGTTAAGTGTTTCATTGAGTTGATTTCTATTCGTCATCAGCTGACTTCCGCACATATCCAAGAACAAACGACTCCAAGTCATTTGTTTGACTATCAGCTGAAGAAACTCACACTTCGTGAAAAAGAGTTCAAGAGTTTCAACAAGTCTATTCCCCCCCCTCTAGACTTGTTCCTGGACGACTTGTGACCTACACGTATTTCATAATCCGATGTTGTTGAGCGTATGATTTCATGTATGTGATTTAAAAATTTTAATTCTGCGCATGTAGCGCACGCTATCGGCTATATGTAGCGTACGCTAACATGGATACATAGCGCACGCTACAAAGGAACATTAGCGCACGCTATGCGTGGTCAATTTGATTGAGACGTGCGGTAGGTGAGATCAGGCCGGGGACCCCCTGTCGGATTGTGTCGGGATGAACCTGGACGGCTTTCGGGAAAAGCCAAGTCAACGCCTTAGCGCACGCTACAGGCATGTGCATAGCGCACGCTAAGCGCCGAGTACAGTAAAGTCAGTAACCGTTAGCGCACGCTACGATCAGGGGCTAGCGCGCGCTAATAATCATTTCCTATAAATAGGACAACATCCTTTTCGTATTTTCAGTCCTTTCTTTTCCCTCATCCGAATTCTTATACTTAGAGTATAACTTCCTACATCCTAAACACCTCATATCATCATCCTAGCTCGTGATTGAAGATTGTAGATCATTGAGGATTGGTGTTCGAGCCTTCGACGTTGGATTGCTTCGATTTTCTCCTTGTTCTTCACTACTTTGAGGTAGGTGATTCTTCACCAATATTAGTAGTGTTCTAAAGGACGATTTGATCATGTTTGTATAGTCAGTTATTTCGTTCTAAATCGATCATCATGTGTTAGAAGGATATTTTCGACGTTTCGGCACTTATTCATCGTATGAACCCTTGAACCTTTTTAGTTTATGGACTCCTAAGAAGCTTCAAACTAATTTGTGATCAGTAGACGGATATTACCTAGTTGTTACGTTTTACACATTGGAATCATGCGTTTTGGAACGTAGGACGAACGGAACTTAGAATATTTCCTTGAAGATCTAAGATGAACTATGGTGTTGTGATGATTATACGTATCTTTGTATCTCATAGTCATTTAGTACGTATAGAACTTTCACAAACCTTATTAGCATGATATGCTCGGGGATGACTTGTTTTATCACCATAGAATTCATGAGTTCATCACCATTCAATCCAGTTTTCTGTTAGTAGTAATCTGCCATGCACGGTTAGCGCACGCTAACATATGTAAGTTAATGTGCGCTGTCGGGGATAAGTTAACGCACGCTACGTTTAGTACGTAGCGTACGTTATGATTTCATCCGAGTCAGTCTACTAATCAGAGAGAACTGTCAGTCTATGGCTAGCGTACGCTAGGCTTAGACGATAGCGTACGCTAACAGGCCGGCTTAGCGCACGCTACGTAGAGTACGTAGCATACGCTAAGTGGTTCAGGCAGACTACATATTTTGAGCTTTTGGGCCGTAGACCGAATTGTTAGGCCATCGTTCGACTTGAAATGATTTGTATATCATTTCTTTTGTTAAGGTTCGATCTTGCTACGTTGATCGAAGGAGGCGGCCTTCGAGTGTGTTGAGATCATTGAAGTGTTTCGTTCTTGCCATCTTCGAGGCAAGTATCGTAATATGTTAATATTGGTAATTTGAGCATGCGTGTGATTATTCATGTTGTTGAACATGAGATTTATTTCGTTGAATTGTCATGACATTCGTTATCTAGTGTTTGTATGTTCATGTTGATGAACATAATGATTTGGCATATGTGTATGCATGAGTTGTGTTTGTGTACGTTGTACGATCTATGCTGAGGGCGCTGGATCGGATGTCCACCTCGTGTTGGTCCGACGGGATCATCTTGGGATCTAGGCTGAGGGCGCTGAATCATTGGACGGGTTATTTCCACCTCGTGTTGGTCCGACGGGATCATCTTGGGATCTATGCTGAGGGCGCTAGATCATTGGAATACCCTTGCTGTGTTAATGGAATCTTGTGGATTCGCATTGTCGGATTCCGGTAGCGGAAGTCCGTGTGGTGTATCTTGTTATGTATTGTTGATGCATATTCGAATTGTTTAAATATGATACTTGTACTAGCATTGTTTTGTTAACCCCTTCGGGGGTGGACATTTGTTTTGATGTTCAGGTAGCCGAGGAGCAGGGAAACAGCCACAGTACCGACGTGACGACGAAGGGGTTTAGTGATGTTTGTTGTTGTTGGTGATTTGTTTTCTTGGTTTGATTTCAGTACTCGAGTACGCGTGTCTTATTAATATCATTTCGATATGGTTGTATTAATTACTTGTTGAACCAGTTGAATGGTTTTGTAAACTTGAATTTCCGCACTATTGATGTCTTATATTTACACTTCTTTTAAATTAGCCTTGTAAATCCTTACTTAAAGGGTTTACGGCGCTGTAATTATTCCGAATATCTCGGGGTGTTACAGCCAGTTTCATGACGGTTTGATTTATTTATTATTATTTCGATTTACTCGTTATTCGTATTGAGTTGGATTCTTCTTACTTTTCTTAATGCTTTTTAATTGTCTGTCCAACAGTTGAATTGTTTTGAATGTCTTTATGGATTCGGGAGATGAAATTTAGGCATAGTTCTTGTGAGACGAATCATACTTTTCGTGAGATAGGGATATACTTATGGGAATTGTGAAGCCTATTTATTGTGGGAATTCTTGAACTGTTTTAGCTATTAATTATCTAATTCGAATAGGTATATATCGAGTTAATAATTCGTAGTATTTTCTATCGACCTTGGGAAAGGCTTTAGAATAATTTAGGAATTCCTGGCTTACAATCAATTGAATAAAAGTGAATTGAATTGAATTGAATAAAAATCATCCCTGATTGTTTGAGGTGAAAATCATAATCCTACACCCTTATTATTAGTTAATATTTATTTTTATTTTCTATTTATTTTTCTGTAATTAGTTTAGATATAATTCTATTTAATTGTTCTTCAAATAAAATTACGAGTCGACTATATTTTGGTACTTAGTGAAAACAGTCCTCGAGGGAACGATATCTTACTTATCACTTTATTACTTGTTGACACCGTGCACTTGCGGCATAGTGTGAGGGATTTCCTCACAACAAGTTTTTGGCGCCGTTGCCAGGGACTGATTTTTTCGCTAATATCAATACCAAGCGACTCTAATTTTAATTTGAAGTTTTTATTTCTTTAGTCTCTATATTTTTAGTTTCTTCATTATGTTTTCCTTTGATTATCGTGCCCCTTGGCATTTCATAAATTTCGATGTTCTTAATAATTTGCCAAATAGGGTCTGTCAGCCCCCTCCCCCAAAACAAAAGACCATGCTTGAACAATGTGTAGACGTTCTCAAAAATCCTGATAGTACCCTTTTTGAGCGAGAATGTGCAAGTCGTGGTCTTGAGATTCACTATGGTTATTTTTCAGCTCATATATTTAGTAGTGAAGTTGAGGGGGAGGTTGAGAAGAAAGACATGCTAAGTTTTAGGGTCGATCCCCCAACACCCGATAATTACATAAAGTGTGATGAGCCTGTAGAAGAAGTTACCCTTGATGATGTTTCCAAAGATATTTTATTAAATTGTCATCAAACTTCGACTAATAAGGTGAACACTTTTGTGCCAAAAATTTTATTAACGGTGCCACGCATAATTTTTCCTAAATCCATAATGGGAGAGATTGACCCCATTACTTTTGATTTTGTTGAGGCTGATACCATGAGTTCTAATGAGGTTGTTCATGATATGTCTTTATTATCTACCCATTCGAACTCTGCTTATTTTTTCATGCCTTATCATTATTATATTCTTCCATCATTTTTTGGTTGTCCTCATAATTATTCTTACTGATTACTTGTGGCAACCGGGCATGAACCAAAGCCTCCCCTATGGAATAAGAGGCTTATAGATTGCAAGAAGGGGGCATTTGACAATCTCCCTAAAAAGAAGCCACGTTAAACTCTTTTTGCCACGTCGTGCTCAAGATGTAAAATAGAGCGCTTGATGGGAGGCAACCCATCATTTTTACTTGCTTTCTAGTTAGTTGTTTTTATTTGATTTTTAGTTATTAATTTTTTCTTTGTTTTGTTATTTCTTTTGGATTCGTATTCTTGTTGGCCCTTATCTCTCTAATATTTTAACCCCAAATGAGTTATATTCTTCATATTCTAGTCTTTCTTGATTTAATGTCTATTGTTATCTCATGACTAGAGACTAAGTTTGAGGGTCCCTCGTGATGTTGGGCATCATTTGAAGTATGGATGGATAGACGATTCCACTCAGACATGTGCTGGCTTTCAAGAAGACATTTGGAATAAGATTCACTTTTCCTTATCTCAGTTATTTTTACATGAGTTTTATTGCTGATGATTTTATGTGTAGTGGAATAGAGTGAAGCATGCGTTATTTTTTTAATTTTTCTTGGTTATAAATTGTGATTTCATCATTGCTTTATTGTCCTCGCATGCTGTTGATGGTTTTTGCTAAAAACGTAAATTTTTCGTGAATTTTTCGTGCTCCCGTGTGTAAAACTGATGTTACGATACTGATTCCTCTTGGAAGAAACGGTTGAGTTTTAGTCGAGTTGCAGTCAGCGATATCTGCTTCTGTTAAGTATTCAATTAGGCCCGAAATTTTATTGTTCTTGTAGAAATTTTAGCAGATAAGAAAGGAGACATACGTGTTTTCAAATCACCGTTTATACGTTTGGTTAAACTTTTCGCGTAGCTAGTCGTCCAGTAATATGAGTCTTGTTGGCACTTGGATTGAGTTTAGAGTCGGACAGTTTTTCCAAAAAGTCGAGATATTAGTTGTTCTATGATGGGAAATCTAGTAACCGGGAGTATTCACGTGATCCGTTGTTTAGTCTCGCGTAAAACGATGACCCTGAATAGATTAATAATTTAGAAATATCGCATTACCGATGCTGGGAAGCCTAGTAACTGGGGGTATTCACGTGACCCGTTGTTTACTCTTGCGTAAAACAGCAACCTTGACATGCGGGAATTTCTATTCGAGTTTTTTCTCCGCTGTAGAGGGGGGTTTAGTAACTAGAAGCATCCATGTGCCCCATGAGTGTCTTTTACGTCAAACGGTTTCCCGATACATGAGAATGGAAATCCACCCTAGGATCATCCCGATGAAATATCCCGAGAGCCGAAACCTAGTGGTTAACTTGAATCATATTATTGATCATACATAAGGGAATGCTGTCCTAGGAGTAATTTTGATAATGAAACTCTTGAATATTGCCACTCGACTGTGGGACTGGGCGAATTGGCTTGTTTAATCTAACCCTTCATATTGACGGTCGGTTAAATTCGCGCTTGTTAATATTTGAGCTGGATTTTCTTCATGAACGATTGATTAGGACTGAAATTGGTTACTTAGTGGAATCAGTGTCCTGGATGTGACTCGCTATTACGATACTTGTACTATTCTTTGAGATTTTCAGGGTAGTATTGATTAAGTTGAGCACTATGGACTTGCATGATTATTCACGATACATTTTGTTTAAAATTGATAATTTTTGCTTGAGGACAAGCAAAAGCTCAAGTTTGGGGGTATTTGTTAGGCGTATTTTTATGCGCTTATTTATCATTATTTTAATCCATCTTGAGCCTAAATCAGCATAAATGAGCTTTTAATGCACTATTCTTATATGTTTTGCAAGAAATCGGAGTCCGGAAGCCGAAACGATGATAAACGGGCCAAAACAGCAGTTTTTGGTCATGAGCCGCGGCACAAACCAAGTGAGCCGCGGCACACGAAGATGGCCTGAAAGTCCCGAGCAAACTGTACTCTGAGCCTCGGCACAACCTAAGTGAGCCGCGGCCCAGAAGGAAAATGTTGCGCCCTGGCATAGGCGCTGAGCACCGTGAGCCGCGGCACAGATTAAGTGAGCCGTGGCCCACGGGGCGGTTTTGGTGTGTTCTGCGCGGTTTTGGGCCGTTTTGGAGCCTGTTCTCGACTAAATCACACGGACGCGTTTTGGAGGCTGATGACGACTATAAATAAGCATTGAAGGGCTGAAGAAAAGGGGGATGATCATCGATCAAGGAAGGGCATCGATAGAAAGAGAGAAGAACACAAGGAGGAGATTTGTGGGGCGACGAAAAGACCACGGATCCCTATGATTTTTCTTAGTTTTTCCGCATCTTAGTTTCTAGATCTATTCGAGTAGGATTGTGATTGTAGCCGATTTCATGACGGTTTGATTTATTTATTATTATTTCGATTTACTCGTTATTCGTATTGAGTTGGATTCTTCTTACTATTCTTAATGCTTTTTAATTGTCTGGCCCACAGTTGAATTGTTTTGAATGTCTTTATGGATTCGGGAGACGAAATTTAGGCATAGTTCTTGTGAGACGAATCATACTTTTCGTGAGATAGAGATATACTTATGGGAATTGTGAAGCCTATTTATTGTGGGAATTCTTGAACTATTTTAGCTATTAATTATCTAATTCGAATAGGGATATATCGAGTTAATAATTCGTAGTATTTTCTATCGACCTTGGGAAAGACTTTAGAATAATTTAGGAATTCCTGGCTTACAATCAATTGAATAAAAGTGAATTGAATTGAATAAAAATTATCCCTGATTGTTTGAGGTGGAAATCATAATCCTACACCCTTATTATTAGTTAATATTTATTTTTATTTTCTATTTATTTTTCTGTAATTAGTTTAGATATAATTCTATTTAATTGTTCTTCAAATAAAATTACGAGTCGACTATATTTTGGTACTTAGTGAAAACAGTCCTCGAGGGAACGATATCTTACTTATCACTTTATTACTTGTTGACACCGTGCACTTGCGGCATAGTGTGAGGGATTTCCTCACAACAGATGGGTAGGTGTTTTTTGATTCCCTTGGCTAGTAGAGCCGAGAGCACCAAGTCTTCACATTACATTAGAAAAACCCCCACGTCCTTGACCACGAAGCCTATCATGTCCAGTCCCTTATTCATTGGGGTAGTTTACATCCTTCACTTTGCCATAATTGGCCTCGGGAATTTTCTTTGTCCCAACCGACCTCGTATTACTGCTTACTAACATTTCGTTATGCTCTCAGCCACTTGCAATAGGTTGATTAGCTTACTGAAGGTAGTGATGCGTTTATTATCATACTCCAGCCTATACTGGTTCGTTAGTATAAGAGCGGAAGTAGGGAAGGTGAAAAAACGTTTTATGGATCATGTCATCTTCTGTGATGTCCTTCCCACGGAGATTTTGGCGTGCCTTGAGACGGAGCATACCTTTGTTGAAATCGTTGATCCGTTTATAATCGAGCAAACGGTTTTCATTCCACTGCACGGTCAACTTTGGGAGCAAAGTTTGTGAATGTTCCCAAATTAGCCCTTACGGGCATCCCACAGTTCTTTGCGGGATTTTCAACTGTAGATATTTCCATCTCAAGCTGGGTTCGATGTGTCACCTAAGGAATATAAGTGCACTCGCTTTTATCTTATCAGACGGTACTTGGTATGTGGTGTTAAGGAGCGTACCACTATATTCTTTAGTGATAAATGTGGTCTCGACGTAGGAGACCCATCTATAGTACTCAAGTTCTTTTGAGTCCAAGATATCAAATTTGAGGCGAGTTGGGTAAGCTATCTTAATACAAGAAAATGGAAAATAATTTTTCACAGTTTACCATGAGTGCTTTTCATGATAAAATTTTTAATAATGGGAGCGTATTATTTTTCGAAACCAAGATATGGCCAAAATTACTTTCTATGCTATTTGAAAATTACCCATGAACTTGCTTTATCATGGTTCAATTTATGATATGTAGTAGAAAATATATAATTAAAGTCTACTACTTATGAAGCCTAATTACATGCGATATCTAAATATGCATGCAAATATATGTATATTTATAAATATAGACACATTACCCTAGGAATATATCTATACACATATTATGCAATCAAGTAGGTTTCTTATGCCGCAATATAAATTAGTTCATGTAAATTACTTTTAATTCAATTTGCTTTAAGCAATTTACTTTGATTTAATTAAAGTTATTAATGCATTATGCTTTAATTAGTTTAATTAAGCATAAATATAATAAATTTACAGATAAATAAATTAAAGCATGTAAAAAATTGGGCACGTTGCAAATAGTATAGTTTTTAGGATTACCTTGCAGGAAATACACGATTCTTTCCTATGGCATACCGTCAATTTGTTTGGATGAAAATATATTCCTCGTTCTATTCGCCGTCTTCACATTTTCGTGGATGTAACTGTATAGTTTTAATTGTCCGATTGAATCACGAGTAAAAATTCTTGATTTATCTCCAAATTTCCTCGAAGTTTAATCCTCGTGCCGATCGTCTTGGATTCTTAGTGTAAATTCATGCAATATTAGTTTTAAATATCCTTGTTACCATGTGTTAGCCGATAATTAAATGGCCCAACTGATTCGGTGGGCTGCTCCATGTCATTGAAAATGCCCACATATGGGATAAGCCCTAGAATAAACGGGTCGACAAGTGGGAATTGGGCCAATGCAGATCATAGGCGGGCCGAATTTGAGAGCGGGTGGATTTGCTTTTGGAAAGCTCTCGTGTGCGGTGGAGTTTGGATGCCGTGATTGGTTTCAGGTGCAGGCGGCTTCTCGGCTGGTTCAGACCGCGAGTAAGCTAGGGTTTCAGACGGAGCTAGTGGTAGCAGAACAAAGCGACGGTCACGACGTGTAGAGGAAGTCAGCGGCACTAGGGTTGCTCGCGGGTGTGAGGGGATCCATATGTCCGTGGTGGTTGCTGGCTCTGATTGCGGTCTCATCGGATCTGGATCGGCTCGAAGAATGTAGGAGGTCGATCTGAGGCGAGTAGGTTTTCAATCGGGGAAGATGACGTGTGGTGGGATGCTGCCGCGAATGGGATTGGCGGCGGACCTTGCTTCAATCGATGGTCAGGCCTGAGACAGGGCAGCGACTGCGTGGATTTTGTAACACCCCCAAAACCGTATGGGAATATTACACGCCGTAAACCCTTTCCGCAAGGATCTACCAGGCTAAACGTCCATAAACAACCAAAAGCTTGCCCGTCCAGGGTCAAACAATATAATAATACGCACTGGCCAAGGTCACTTACACATAAACACACAGACCGATGAGGTCACACAACTCTATCAACAGGACTGACTAACAACATTACCCACACAGGGGTCGAAATACAATACAACGGAAGACTGAATCAACTCTAACAATACAACTAAACTCTACCAACTCTCAACTCTTGATTAGTATCGCAGCTCGTCATCCCATTGTGCCAATCCTGTGACTGCTCCCCTGAACCTGCATGTACCTGGACGCAGAACAGACATCCACCCCCCGAATACTCGGGGGTTAGTAAAACTCCACTGTTTTACTAGTGCAAGTATCAAACCATACGAAAAGTAACAAGCAAATAGCAACTACGAATTTAATACGGAAATCCATTATCAAAATGTTCCCGAGAAGTTTTAGAATTTCGAACTCAAGTAAGAGATATTTGAAAAGGAACACATCATCTCGGGGATTTTTGAAACAGAAATTCTTTTGGACCTCGAGTCCCAATTTACAAAACCTTTTCGTAAACATTAGGGCCTTAACCCAAAACTTGTTTCATAATTCAACAGTTTACAATACCGGAAACATTTCCATAAATCTCGTGGGGCTCGGCCCAACGTTCTTTCTTAAAACTTTTCCTTTAAAAACTTTGATTTGAAAGTATCATGCTCATGACACCGTGATCCACTGTCACGTGTCTCCGTAGGTTCAACAACCCGCACGGACTACATCATGCACAATTAAACAAACATAATCAATTCCGACACCGTGATCCATCATCACGTGTCTCCGTAGGTTCAACAACCCACACGGACTATTAACTAAACATAACCAATCCCGACACCGTGATCCATCACACGTGTCTCCGTAGGCATAACAACCCGCACAACAATCACAACAATCACACACACGCCCCGACACCGTAGTCCACCGCCACGTGTCACCGTAAGCCCCGCCGAGCTCACCCGGTTGACGACCGTGTCCGAAACTCATGGTCCACCGCCATGCGTTATCGTAGGCCTCGCTGCACCCGCACGATCGACCTCGCACCTCACTAAGTTCTCGATCCCGTAGTCCACCGCCACGAATCCTCGTAGGTCCCGTCGAACCAACACGAGTGAACTTAGCGGTCACACACATATTCACATTCACATTACATACAACAATGAGCACAATTAATCAATCACCTTGATCACCACAAAATCGTACGTTGCACGCACATAACACAACCTCGACACTCGCAACAACTATCATCAATCAACGACATTTAACCAACATAACACACATTCGTACACAATACATTGAACAACCACGTGTGCAACCATCTCATATGTACATCGCAATCCCGCACAAATGGCACAACGCCTAACACGGATACCAATATATCACTATTATCACAAAGCCTTCAAATTTCGGAAAACACAACCTACTCAAACGGAACATATTTACGGAGGCAAGAAAAATCGTCATACAAATCATACGTAATTACTATTCACAAGATACAAGTCGTATAATAAGATACTTGCCTTAATAACCGCTACCAAACGCTCCGAAGAACACGGTTGGACCGAAGCTCGGACTCGAAGGAGACAACGAACTAAGGGTTCCGACTCGAGTTCTTCACAAGAATTCGACCCTAATTACATATAATCAATAAATCATCGATCATAAGAGGAAGAAATAATCGTAGAACGCCGAATTCTCTTTGTGACATTTTATCGAACACCTTCAAGGCCGATAAAATACTCAATAAAACGACAAATCCGTGGCAATCCAACCGTGGAATAACAAGGAATTAGATATGATATATCTTAACAATCATCAATCCATCAATATTCTGAGTTAAAACGGATTAAACGGACAAATCGAACAAAATCCCCAAAACTATAATTTAGGAAAACTTGCCTTGATTCGGTCGATCGAGCAAGTTATGGAAGGATTAATCGATGTTATGAACTTCAAAACTTCATGGATTTAACCTCTAACAACATCCCTTCATGACCATCAAAGCTACAAACCGGAAGAGGAAGAAACGAGTGAGAAAATGAAGAAAAACCCGATCATTGGCCTTAAATAGGCCGACAGACTCGACCGTGTCCGCCCGACACGGCCGTGGCGCGCAGCCGTCGGCAGGACTCGACCGTGTCCGCATGACACGGCCGTGTCGCGAAGGGGCGCCGGCATCGACTCGGCCGTGTCCCGAACACGGTCGAGCCTCCGGCGTGGCTACCGCTTATCCGGACGAGTACGACACGGGCCGTGTCGGACGACACGGCCGAGTCCGGTCGGCGTGATCGCCAAATGAGCGGGTGAACGAAAACGATCATAACTCTCTCGTCCGACTCCGATTGACTCACCGCTCGAACCATTGGAAAGCTAACTCGATTCTCTATAATATTGCAAGATTCAGAATTTTTGGAGTTACCAAAAATTAATGGTGATCCAACAAAGTCGAACTCATACTTAGAAAAGTCGCTTAGAAATCCCGAATTCAACAAAACGACACCGAAACCCGAACTCGAATACGAACCGAAGATACGGTTACGAAGTACTCACAAAGACGAATCTAAGAGCTAGTAGAACACACGATTCCGACCACCCGAAGGCTCGAAATTCGACAACGGAAGGTAATTACCCCAAACTTTGGGAAATTACGAAAATGGCCCAAATGCCCAAAATCACCATACGACAACGAATAATCAAACCGAAGCTCACAACACGTATAAAAACGTTAAATGAACTTACGAAAACCCCAAACGAAGCTTTCAACGAGATTCGCAAGAACCGAACTCAAGCGCGAAAAGTCGCTAAAAAGCACTAACTCAACAAAGCAAGACCAAACGAACTCGGATGACAAAAGTGCGTAATTAAATATTCTCCGAATAACGAAACGGTCATGAGAGAGTCGTCAAACAGACTCACCAAAAAAGAAATTTACCGAAAATCGAAAATTGCGGATATTACATTCTACCCTCCTAAAAGAAGTTTCATCCCAAACTTAAAACAAGTAGGAGGAGAAATATTCCGCTGTGCAAAACTCAACAAGATACACAAGAATGCGTAACTAACGCCCAACGGCGAAATGTTACAAACAACGCAAAGGAATATACGGCGTGAAAACACGCTCCACGGCGACCAAAACAACGTCGCCGTTAGGGATATAATAAAAGCAACAAATGACAAGCGTCATCAAACGGATAATATAGCCAAGTCAATTATCCGACAATCACAAAACACAACGAACGAAAATCAATATGATTGACCAACCCAACGGTACATCTATCAATACGCGTGCCAACCGAACAAATACGAATCCCACCGCCAAGGGTGGAAGATCGAAACGAGACTAATTTCCCGAACTTAAGGGAATTAGGAAGGAGCCCGAATGCTCAACAATCACGAAACGAGAACAAAACCGAACAAACAAACGATCGAACCACAACGATCGAGACAACAAAAATCGAACAATCATGTTCAAACACGAAGGATAAGAAAATTCAAACAACAACTCCCGTGATGATCCGTGAGAACAACAAGACGTGCATTCCCATAAGATCCACAGGAAGGGAATAGCGATTGAAAAGTCACAACGACAAATGAGTTATTCCAAAACAATACCACACTCGTTCGATCAACAAAAGCAAGGGGCGGACAAGCTCGTAAATGTCAACGAACATAATGAGTCGAAAGAGTCGAAAACACAAGAGTTCCAAATCCGATCCACTTCGAATAAAAGAACTAATGGAACCGGATGAGGTCACTCCCGAACAAGGTTCACAAGAATCGAATCGAACCCCAAAAAGTCACATCGATAACAGATCGACTCACAACAAGATCACAGCTGCTCGAACGATGAAACCGAAATACGTAACAAGTTCATAAAGTATCAACGAACACGACGAGTCGATAGACTCGAGAAAGAGGAAATGCGTAAGTCAAAACGATACAGCATTACATTCGACCTCTTATAAAAGAAATGTCGCTCCCGCAACTCACAACAACCGGAGTAAGGTGACAACACAAAAGCAAACGTCGAAATATATCCCATGGGCCTCTCGATCCGATCCTCATATCTATATCGAGTTCGCGCCCCGAAAGACTCGGAACCCAACTCGCAAAATCGATCCTGTGTCTCTCGGGTCCACACTTGAAAAGCGCATCGACGAGAAGGACAATTGGCACGCACATGCCCTCAAAGACAATACGCTCAAATGCCTCGGCTCGGCATATCGAAAATACGATGCTAGATACAATGGAACATAACACCGCAAAACAACATACCGAGATGCCAACTCAAAGATAATAAAGAATCATAACACATATCATATACAACGATTACCATCGTAAAGTAATACACACACAAACACTACAACAACGACAAGATCGTTCGCGACACCAACGGCCCGAACGATAATCAGCACATAATTACAAACATTATGAAACAATCACACATGTACACAAGCGTACAAACCCAAGCTTCAACATCTCACACTCGTGTGACAACACGCAAATCGCCACGAGGCGATAAACAAGAAACACCGGTTCACACCTCTCACAGAGGGCTAGTACAAGAAATGCGTGGCTACGCCGACGTTCATGGCACCAATTCGATCATACTCGGAGCAAACATCATAACGACAACGTGAACATCATACATACATACCAAACCCTCAAACGGAATGGATAGGTTTTTTAAAAAACGAAAACCTCCTTTTGAAAATAATTTAGAAAAACACCGGTTGATCTTGAGTATCACCTTTCAAAAAAGTACAAACGTGAAACATCGTTATCGAGACTTTGGAAAACCATTTCGCATTCGATAAAAATGAGGACACTTTCTTTTCGTGAAAACTTTCGAAATATTCGACCCTGGTCTAAGTAAAAGTGTTTATAAAACATTGAAAAATATCTCAAAACATTTTGGTCCTCGAGGAGAAGAATTCGAAACATATCGTGGCACCTTGGAAGTACCATGAGAAAACAATTCATTTTAAACGTACGTCTCGAAATTTATTTCTAGGATACTCAAGATTTTCAAAGATAATTCAATGGGCTAGAATGCCCAAAATCTCGTAATTACACGGAACATTATAGCGTTGTGGGTCCCGCCGAACCCACCAGATAAAAATATTTACAAAAACGCCAAAAGGGCCGATGACAGTAATATTTCAAAAAAACTCACAAAAGCCATTTACAAAATACTAAGTACCGTCACAAGAATTTTGCCAAAACGTTCAAGGCCATAACGCCAAAACTCGGTTAAAGGAATCGGTTTTCAAACTAAAACTCGCCGCCGATACCTTTTCGAAATCCGTCAAGGTTTACAACTTCCACACCATACCACACCACCCGGTGGTTCAAAGATAAAACAATAATGTGCCCACCCTATACACATACTATATGCCACAAGTACTAAACACAATTATATTACACAATACTGTAAAGAAAATCATGCACCGCAATTAACTCACTAAGATAAAAATCGAGATACACAGTACTTCGCATAAAAGAGGAGACTTACATCCACAGTCGCACGGAGGTGACGGTCGCCACGATACCAATCTCGTCCGACAACATAACCGACACGTTGTGACTACGCACAACTCAACTTGTCACCCGATGACTCAAACGACATGACAACACATTACTCGACAAATCACGACTTGACTCGACCCGACACCTAGGTTTCCGCAACCTAAGCTCCGATACCATAAATGTAACACCCCAAAACCGTATGGGAATATTACACGCCGTAAACCCTTTCCGCAAGGATCTACCAAAGCAACGTCCATAAACAACCAAAAGCTTGCCCGTCTGTGGTCAAACAATATAATAATACAGCACTGGCCAAGGTCACTTACACATAAACACACAGACCAATGAGGTCACACAACTCTATCAACAGGATCGACTAACAACATTACCCACACAGGGTCGAAATACAATACAACGGAAGACCGAATCAACTCTAACAATACAACTAAACTCTACCAACTCTCAACTCTTGATTAGTATCGCACTGTCATCCCATCAGGCTAATCGTGGATCGCCTCCCGAACTCGCATGTACCGACGCAGTATCAGACATCCACCCCGAATACTCGGGGTTAGTAAAACTACACTGATTAACTAGTGCAATTAAAAAACCATACTAAAAGGAACAATCAAATAGCAACTACGAATTTAATACGGAAATCCATTATCAAAATGTTCCCAGAAGTTTTAGAATTTCGAACTCAAGTAAGAGATATTTGAAAAGGAACACATCATCTCGGGATTTTTGAAACAAATCCTTTTGGACCTCGAGTCCCAATTTACAAAACCTTTTCGTAAACATTAGGCCTTAACCCAAAACTTGTTTCATAATTCAACAAGCTTACAATACCTAAACATTTCCATAAATCTCGTGGGGCTCGGCCCAACGTTCTTTCTTAAAACTTTTCCTTTAAAAACTTTGATTTGAAAGTATCATGCTCATGACACCGTGATCCACTGTCACGTGTCTCCGTAGGTTCAACAACCCGCACAGACTACATCATGCACAATTAAACAAACATAATCAATTCCGACACCGTGATCCACTGTCACGTGTCTCCGTAGGTTCAACAACCCACACGGACTATTAACTAAACATAACCAATCCCGACACCGTGATCCACTGTCACGTGTCTCCGTAGGCATAACAACCCGCACAACAATCACAACAATCACACACACAGTCCTGACACCGTAGTCCACTGCCACGTGTCACCGTAAGCCCCGTCGAGCTCACCCGGTTGGACGCACTGTGTCCGAAACTCATGGTCCACTGCCATGCGTTATCGTAGGCCTCGCTGCACCCGCATGATCGACCTCGCACTCACTAAGTTCTGATCCCGTAGTCCACTGCCACGAATCCTCGTAGGTCCCGTCGAACCAACACGAGTGAACTTAGCGGTCACACACATATTCACATTCACATTACATACAACAATGAGCACAATTAATCAATCACCTTGATCACCACAAAATCGTACGTTGCACGCACATAACACAACCTCGACACTCGCAACAACTATCATCAATCAACGACATTTAACCAACATAACACACATTCGGTACACAATACATTGAACAACCACGTGTGCAACCATCTCATATGTACATCGAAATCGTTCACAAATGGCACAACGCCTAACACGGATACCAATATATCACTATTATCACAAAGCCTTCAAATTTCGGAAAACACAACCTACTCAAACGGAACATATTTACGGAGGCAAGAAAAATCGTCATACAAATCATACGTAATTACTATTCACAAGATACAAGTCGTATAATAAGATACTTGCCTTAATAACCGCTACCAAACGCTCCGAAGAACACGGTTCGACCGGGAAGCTCGGACTCAAGGAGACAACGAACTAAGGGTTCCACTCGAGTTCTTCACAAGAATTCGACCTAATTACATATAATCAATAAATCATCGATCATAAGAGGAAGAAATAATCGTAGAACGCTCGAATTCTCTTTGTGACATTTTATCGAACACCTTCAAGGCGTCGATAAAATACTCAATAAAACGACAAATCCGTGGCAATCCAACCGTGGAATAACAAGGAATTAGATATGATATATCTTAACAATCATCAATCCATCAATATTCTGAGTTAAAACGGATTAAACGGACAAATCGAACAAAATCCCCAAAACTATAATTTAGGAAAACTTGCCTTGATTCGGTCGATCGGAGCAAGTTATGGAAGGATTAATCGATGTTATTGTTGTTGCCCAAAATATTTATCCGAAGATTAATACTGCTGGAAGACGGACAACAAACAAATGCGGGAGCACTTCCGAGAGAAGGTAAATAATACAAGATTTGCCGGGTTTGTTAGGCCCGGGCTTGAATGCTCTCGCGAGATGTTATTAATACAAATATTCGTGGATACAAGTATTAATTAGAGAAATCTAAATACAATGAGTGTAAAAAGACTCTGCTGATCCGGCTCTTGAGCGAAGCTCGGTGTTCTTCGTCCCGCCGGTGATCTGCTCGAGGAGAAAAGGCCGGGAGAAGTAAGACCGAAAGAAAGCTGTTGCCAAGAGTTGGATGTTTGCCAAGTGCAAGTATTGTTTCGTATTGAGTGCTTGAATCGTGAGATTGCCGAGCCAAAATACAAGTGCAGTGCCTTGCTTATATAGGGCAATGGTCCTGTCTCAGAGTGGCCGATCGTCACGGCCATTAAAATAATTCGCTGACGCTCACGGCCAATATAATAATGTGCCGATCTCACTGGTGTCAAAGCTAAAGTCCAAGGAAGATGTCGGGCCAAGCTAAAGTCCAAGGAAGGGGCTCGGCTCAGGCGGTCCAATAAGGAGCCATCACGTGTCCGAGTCGGCCAACATGTGGCCCTACCGACATGCTTTCGGCTTTGTCGGCCGGTGGAGGGAATCACAAGCTTTGGTCAATGGCCCGAGATTCGCGGATCTTGTCTCGGCCCTTTGCACATGGTGCCAGTCTTGGTGCTCGGCCTTCGCCGACTGGGTGGCCATCGGTGGTGATCGACATGAGGCGGTCGTCCCTGGATGGTCTTCGGAGGTCGCCATCGGCCAGTGGATGGAGATCGCCAAGGGTCGGTCGCCGAGTGTAGGTCGCCAGGTGCCGAGAGACGGTCGATCGCCAAGGGTCGGTCGCCGAGTACTGAGAGGCGATCGCCTTGATGTCGATCGCTCGGCACCGGGATTCGCCCCGCCCTTCGGCCGCTGGCCTAGCATGTCCATCGGGCTAAGGCTCGGTCGCCTGGTCGTCGATCGGCAGGCTTGCCTTGGTCGCTCGGCAGTGACTCGGTCGCTCGGCCTGTAAGTCGGTCGCTCGGCCTTGGAGGCGATCACCGGTCGGAAGGTGTTAAATCTTGACACAACAGTTATGAACTTCAAAACTTCATGGATTTAACCTCTAACAACATCCCTTCATGACCATCAAAGCTACAGCCGCGGAAGAGGAAGAAACGAGTGAGAAAAATGAAGAAAAACCCGACTGCTGGGCCTTAAATAGCCGACAGACTCGACCGTGTCCGCCGACACGGCCGTGGCGCGCAGCTGGCGGCAGGGACTCGACCGTGTCCGCATGACACGGCCGTGTCGCGAAGGGGCGCGGCATCGACTCGCCGTGTCCTCGAACACGGTCGATCCTCTCGGCGTGGCTACCGGCTTATCCGGACGAGTACGACACGGGCCGTGTCGGACGACACGGCCGAGTCCGGCCGTCGGCGGATCGCCAAATGAGCGGGTGAACGAAAACGATCATAACTCTCTCGTCCGACTCCGATTGACTCACCGCTCGAACCATTGGAAAGCTAACTCGATTCTCTATAATATTGCAAGATTCAGAATTTTTGGAGTTACCAAAAATTAATGGTGATCCAACAAAGTCGAACTCATACTTAGAAAAGTCGTTTAGAAATCCCGAATTCAACAAAACGACACCGAAACCCGAACACGAATACGAACCAAGATACGGTTACGAAGTACTCACAAAGACGAATCTAAGAGCTAGTAGAACACACGATTCCGACCACCCGAAGGCTCGAAATTCGACAACGGAAGGTAATTACCCCAAACTTTGGGAAATTACGAAAATGGCCCAAATGCCCGAAAATCACCATACGACAACGAATAATCAAACCGAAGCTCACAACACGTATAAAAACGTTAAATGAACTTACGAAAAACCCCAAACGACGCTTGAACGAGATTCGCAAGAACCGAACTCAAGCGCGGAAAAGTCGCTAAAAAGCACGGAACTCAACAAAGCAGCACCGAAACGAACTCGGATGACAAAAGTGCAGAATTAAATATTCTCCGAATGACGAAACGGTCATGAGAGAGTCGTCAAAACAGACTCTGACCAAAAAAAGAAATTTACCGAAAATCGAAAATTGCGGATATTACAGATTTACTGAGGAAGATGATCGGGAATTAGGGTTCCGATTTTCCTTTTCTTTTTCATTTTTTTTTGTTTTCTTTTTTTTTAGGGATTTTCAAAAAAAAATGGGAGGTGATTTTTCGCTCAGCTGGGAACTACGTGCTGATAACGTGTTGAAGGGAAAATAACTAAGACAATAAAGTAGGGCAAAAGTTATCTTATTCCATTGATGACAACCCTTTAAATAGGGAGAAATACATACAAACAGGTCTTAGCCAAACCCTAACTAGGAAAGCTCGTAAACTAACAGAATTAGGCACACAATAGGTATTATTACTTTAACATATTATTATTATTATTACTATTATTATTATTATTATTATTATTATTATTACTACTACTACTATTATCACTACAAGAAAAAACGCCTTCAATGACGGTGATTTGTGCTGCTATTTCGATGTAGATGACTATCACCAACAGATTTTGTCGTGGCAGATTTGTTTTTGAAAGTGGTGTGGCTAAACAACCGCTACGAAAAGGATTTTTGTTGGAAAATATAGCAACGACAGCTTTTTGTTGGTGAAATGTTGGTGTTTTGTTGGTGATGATGAAAAAGATCAACGAAGCACTTTCGCTTTCTACAACAAAATTGTATGTCCACAAATTCGTTGCAAATTTATCAACCAATTCTAGCCACAATTTTTTTGTTGGAAAGTGAACTACAAGCATTGCATTTTTACCATCAAATTTTAGCAGCCACTTTCTTGTTGAAAAGTCTGCTACTAAATTTTTTGTTGGTATCTTGTTACAAGTGTACGAGGTTGTAACAACAAACTTAGCAATAAAAATTAAGTGTTGGAAAGTTAGCTACACAATTTTACGTCGCAAATATGTTATAGATTCAATCAAATTTGCAACAAACAGTATTGTTGCTATTTTGATATAAACAAATTAGGAAACTTCCAACGCATGATAACAAATATTTTGTCACTACTTATATGTTGAAGCTCAATTACAAATTTAGCTTCAAACTAACAAAAAGGAAAATTGTAGGACATTTGGTATGGAGAAATGATTCCATTCATAACAAAAATAACCATAAAGTGCAAACAAAGCCATTCTTCAAATAAATAACTATGACCTAGATCGTCCATCACCAAAGACACCAACTAAAATAACCATAAAGTGCAAACAAAGCCATTGTTCAAATAAATAACTATGACCTAGATCGTCCATCACTAATGGCACCAACTACTTTTGCTTACGAGCCTTCTTATGTTTTTGAGACCTCTCATGCTGATCACCATTACTTCTTTTGCCATATGCATGATTTTTGCTATACTTCTTTGCATAAATGCGATGCCTTCTTAAATTATCCCTATTTATCTCGAAATCATCTTCATAACTGTCATAAGAGTCATAAGAATTTCTATTTTCTTCATCTTCCAAATCACTGTGTCGGAGACGTTCCAGTACCTCGCACACCATATCTGGTAAAACAGTTTTCAGATTTCCGACCATCTCCTTTGTGCACTCAGCAATCTTCAATTTAATCATATCTTCCAAGGCTCCTTGGTCTAAACTACTTCCTTCTATATCTGCCCCATCACATTCATAGTCAAGGTTTTGTCGAGTGTTTCCAAATCCATAAAGTCTCCTCCTTTTATCTCTTCCAGATGCATCTTTCCAAGCTATGACGTCAAAATTCCGACGTGACTCTGGATCAGGATATTTTTCTTCTATAATTGTTTCATACGTCTCCTGTATAATGATGATACAGTTAATAAATAGCACTATACAAACACACAAGTTTGTTAAAATTTTAGCTAGACCATTAATTAACTTATTTGTTGACAATGAATATGCAGATTTCTATCATGATATATTATACAATACTAATCAATATGTTGCTTCCAATACATAACTAAAAACCAGCAGTATCTACTGAAGTTGCAAGGCAGGAGAGGGAATGAGATTCACATTTTAAAAAAAAACTTCAACAAATTAGAATTACTTACCCGCACCTTTTTAGCTTTTGGACAAACATATTTTCCATCCGTCTTCTGTGTGCGGTCAAATAACTCCAGTTCAGTTAGATAACGTTTAAGCTCTTTCCTCTATAAAATTATAATTTTATAACAATGTAAGAACATATCTAAAATGAAATAATCAAGAAACAAGCATACCGATATTTTACTTACCATCCTAATCTCATGTGCCGAAATTGGGATGGAACCACCTGTGTAAGTTGGTGAAGCCTTATCATTTCCGCCCAATGATTCTTAGATCCAGAATCAGACTTGTTTTGCCATTCCTTCTTCGACCAAAAATCTTTAATTAACTTATTCCATATCGTGCTATTCATCCATTCTGGATTTAAGTCAATCCACTCCTTGGCATTTTTTGAGCCCGACAACTTTTTTGCCTTCTTTCTGGCGGAGCCAAGTATGTCTCTAAATCGATCAGAGGAAGTCTTATACCATGCGCTATATATCCGACTTTCTCCCCACGATAGAAAATTTTCAGTGGGGGGTCGGGATCTAAATTTTTTTTCCTAACGCTATTTTTCGAGTAATATGTTCGGGTCGGTGATTCGATTCGGGTCGGGTCAAAAATTAAATACTATTATTATAAAAAAAAGTTTCAATCACTAAAAAACTAAACATTTGTCCAAGACAACTAAATATTAAAAAGGAGACAAACGGTTGGTACCTGGTTCGATTCATTGAAGAAATTAGAGTTCAGCCTTTCGACCTTTAAGAGCCTTGAATTCTTCAATTATGGACTCCGCTCAAACTTGTTAGCAATTTCTTTTTCTATGTAAATCACCATACTGTTTGCTAGATTCTGATCTGACATCTTATTACGTAGGCGATTCTTGAATATCTTCATTTCCGAAAATCCCCTCTCTGTTGTTGCAGTCAAAACCGGAAGTGTCAAGAGTAGCCGATACACTCTTTCAACCAAATCGTACATGCTATTTTTCTCAGTTTCTACAAGAGTTTGGCAGAGATCAGAAAGAGTTGCTACCTCACTTAGCTTGGCATTATTTATCCTTTCAACTTGAAAAGTCTTCAATTGACAACGTAATTGATTTCTCTCCTGCTCAGTAAAGTCCGTAGGATAATATTTCTCAACAAGAACAATGTGATCAATATTAATCTCTTTTGAACATAAAGTTAGCACCAAGAGATAACAACTCTATTGATTGCTCACTGAATCTACAATCCAACTCATGTATTTGCTTATCCAATGCTTTTTTTAATGGGCTAAGTAATGGATTTTAGTTTAGAATTTGGTTTGTTAATGGATTTTAGTTTGGGTATATGAGCTTATGTAAAATGTAATGGATCAATTTTATTGCTTAATGTATAAAAAAAATTCACAATTAAAATGGGGGGTCGAAACCGAATATACCGAAATTTTTCTACACGAAAACTATATACCCCCTACATCGCAAAAAAAATTTCGGGGGGTCACCCCCTCCCCTATATAGTTGCGCCACTATATATATATATATATAATATTATATTATATATTTTAATTGAACATTTTTCATCATGAATTACTCAACATTAAAACTATACAAGTAACATACTTAGACCAGAAGTCGAGCAGTTGTAGAATACAGGAAATTTTAATGTTGGATACTTTTGTATGTTTAAGACTTATTTTATCTATTCCGGAGACTTGGTGTATTGTCAGACCACATCTTGGCATTCAGATCCTTCAATTTTTGCTAAATGAAATATCTTGGCCTCTACTGGTTAAAAAAAACAATGGTTGTCCTCTAACAAACAACTACGTGTGTCGAATTGTCTTGTCTGTTGCATTGCGTTAAACAAAGTCGTGATCTTGTTATACTGAAAAATTGGTTTCTTGTAACTTGCTTAAAAATAATAGTTTTTGTTATTTAAGTAATATTCTCCTAAGTGTTTTGAGTAATTTACATTAAATTTTTAATACCAACAGATTAGTGTGAAGAAACTTGTTGGAAATTTAGAAAAAAATCTATTTGTAGGAAGTTTTGTTTGTATGTTGTTGCTAATCGCACATGAAAATTTATTCTAAAGAATTCGTTGGTATTTTGCAGGTATTTTGTTGCTACTAGTGACGACTTAAAATTCTGTTGGAATGTCATCGTCGGAAATAACATGTTTTGCAACAAAAATAAAATTTGTAGGAGATTTTGTTAGTATGGCGTTGCGAATAACGTATGAAGTACCCGTGAAATAAAATTGTTGCTATTTGGTAGGCAGTCCGTTGCTATTAGCGATGACACAAAAATTCGTAGGAATATTCTTGTCACAGATGCCTTGTTTTTTTGTAGTTACTATTAATATTAGTATTATTATTACTATTATTATTATTATTATTATTGGCGTGTAGCAGTAAAACAAGACTTTACTATTATTATTATTATTTATTATTATTATTATTATTATAATAAGAAGAAACTCATAGGGTTTACAAGAAATTAGTGGGGAGCCGAGAAACAATCTGAGCCCCCACTCCTCTAGCTATAGCGAAGCTAACCCTACTAAAAATATGAGCAGTATTACTATTATTATTATTATTAGTAGTAGTAGTATTAATAATATGATTATTACTATTATTATTAATATTTTTATTATTACTATTATTATTATTACTATTTTATTATTATTATTTATTATTATTACTTTTATTATTACTATTACTATTACTATTATTATTATTACTATTATTGCTATTAGTATTATTATTACTATTATTATTATTATTATTATTATTTATTATTATTATTACTATTATTTTTAGTATTATTATTATTATTAGTATTATTATTAGTATTATTACTACTATTATTATTGATATTATTATTACTATATTATTATTATTGTTATTATTAGCTGAGGCTAACTTGTTCTTGTTTCATGATTTGAGCTGGATTTTACATTCTTACAAAATAGATGAAAATCCATGTAAATCAATAAAAAAAAAAGTCTGTCAGACTCTGCGTGGAGTTTGTGGAATTAGAAAATCTACAAAAATCCATATACTTTTTAAACTCCACAAAATCCACAACCAATACACCCCATAATTTTATGAAACCTTATTTTCTCCCTTGTTTTGTCTCTAAACCCTATTTTTTTTCCCTTGTCTCTAAAATCTCACATATAAGTATAGGAGGAAAGTGTTCGTCTACTTGCATCATAGTAACCAACTTGCATCATAGTAACCAATTTTGATTCCTATGTCTGAATGCTTTTGACACTTGAAATTGTTTAACTTATGATTGAGTTTGTAAGCTTTTCATTATAATTAATATAGTCAGCGCGCGTCTCTATCATTGAAGCTTCATACATAATACCCACATCCAATATTCTTGACCAAATCATATGAAATGAAATTGACATTCGTATAATAATAAAATAAATTCCAGAAAGACCGAGTCCAAACGTGAGGAATAATGGAGTTTCAAGATTAATTAGGGGTATAAGTCAGTCAAAACGAGTCGGAATGTATATTCTCTTTAAACTTGTTTGAAATTTTATCGAGCTTTAAATATTGTGTTTGGGCTTGATTTGATTAGTAATGAAACCGAGCTTGAACAAACTTGAATCGACCAGAACACGAATCGAATTCGAGTAGCTTGATTTATCTATATGTATTTTAGAATTTTCATTCAAATTGAGCCTAGCTCATACCAAGCTTTATATTTTATCAAATAAAAATTTCTGTTTAAGCTTGGTTCGTTATGTTAACGAACCGAGCTCGAACGAGTTTTTTACCGATTGAACTCGAATAGAGTATCAAATAATTTGGTTTGAACCGTAAGCTTAATATTTAAATAAAAGTAAATTAAACAATCTTTTTCATGGAACATGTGAGATATATTTATATATCTGGCACAAACGCGGTGTAGCTAGCAGCCAATAGTGACCAATTAGTACCCCAGTCCCCGGCCCACTTTATCTTTCAGAAGGTATACAACACAACATATCAGCCCCTATATATATACACCACAAAAACACTTCCTCCTCCATCAGATACTTCACTTGAGAGAAGCATTCTACATTCTTTCTTGAAATCTACTTTGTTAACTAATTCCTTTGTTTTCGTTTCTTTCTCTTTTATATTTTGTTCTTGTGAACGCCTAATTTCGGAAACCATGAAAACTTTCAATTCCATTGCTACTATTTTCACAACCATCTCTCTCTTGCTCTTGCACAACATGCAATGCGAGGCGCAGCTATCTTCGACATTCTACGACACAACATGTCCTAATGCGCCTACTATAATCCGCAATTCCATCCGCAGAGCAATATCCCGTGACAGGCGAATGGCGGCGTCCATCGTTCGCCTCAATTTTCACGATTGCTTCGTCCAGGGCTGCGATGCATCAATCTTACTAGACGAGACCCCTTCTATCCAGAGTGAGAAGACCGCGGTCCCAAATAACAATTCCGTAAGAGGGTTTGATGTTATAGAGGCCGCCAAGCGTGAGGTTGAGCGTGCTTGTCCAGGAGTCGTTTCTTGTGCCGATATTTTAACATTAGCAGCACGAGATGCCTCAGTTTATGTAAGTCATATGATCCCATTTTAAGATAATAACGTGACAGGCAGATGCGTACCATTAAATAATATATAACGGCTATTGTTTGTGAACAAATTCAGGTTGGTGGTCCGTCATGGACCGTTAGACTAGGTAGAAGAGACTCCACCACCGCGAGCCGTGACCAAGCGAACACTGATCTTCCAAGTACATTTGCCGGTCTGGATGTCCTCATTTCTGCTTTCGCCAGTAAAGGACTTAGTGCAAGAGACATGGTTGCCCTTTCTGGTAAAAGAAATTATACTACTACTACTAATAATAATAACTTAAAAATGATCCATGCAGTACACTAATGCATGATAATTGGCATATGCTTTAAATATTATATTGCAGGATCACATACTATAGGACAAGCCCGATGCTTCTTGTTTCGAAACAGAATATACAGCAACAGAACTGATATCGACGCTGGATTTGCTAGCACCAGAAGGCGCGGATGCCCTCAGGCTGGCGGCAACGCAAATTTGGCGCCACTTGATTTGGTGACGCCGAATTCATTCGACAACAATTATTTCAAGAATTTGATGCAAAGGAAGGGTCTTCTTGAGTCGGATCAGGTGCTTCTCAGTGGAGGATCAACGGACAGCATCGTGTCGGATTATAGCAAGAACCCTAGACTCTTTGCATCAGATTTTGCAAGTGCAATGATCAAGATGGGGGAAATCCCAGCTGCACAACCGAATGGAATTATAAGAAGGGTTTGCAGCGCCATCAACTAGTTAAATATATGGAAGTGCCTATTCAAGGAATTGAAAATTGAATTGATTTTTAATTTTTTTGTTTAAATTGGATTATTGCTGGTTTAAGATACTATGACATGATCATTAATGAAGTGTATATCTAATGGTTTTTGTTCTGTTACTCTTTCATATATAATACTGGTCATTCAGACCCGTGCGTATCTAATTGGTCATAGTGTAATGTGTGGTATTTATTTTCGTCATTAGGTTTGTAAGTTGTGATGGTATCACAACTTTTGTAAGCATCGCATGAGTTTAAGATGAATGAGTTTAATTAGTTGTTTGATGACTTTTATATTTAGACCGAATCATTCGGACTGCATACGCATACACGCTTAATCTAAATGTTCATAGTGTATTGTTCAACACTAATTTTCGTCATTACATGTACTGTATATAAGTGTTCATAGCGTAATCTTTAAGACTTATTTTCGTCATTATATATCTAAGTTGTGATGGTATCACACCTTTCTAAGCATTTACACACATTTAAAATAGTTTATTGACATTAAAAGAGTATATGTGAAGAGACTTTTTTCAAGATGCTACATTTAAAAGAGTCTCTTCACATGTAACTTTTTAATATGTATAAGTTACATACTAAATGTCAAAGGGAGGTTAAACGCATACGGTTCTTCAAAATAAATGTAACCCTTATATAAAATCGTAACAAAGTGGATATTCGCTATATTTTGAGATCTAGCTTGTAACAATTAATTATCCTTTTAGTTTATCATATCACATACGGTAGTTCCACATTACTACGCTTAATTAATCGAACTTTATTTTATGCACAAAAACCATTTAAGTTTCAATATTTTTTATTGTTGTGAAAATCGGTCCAATATTGTTAGTATATTTAATTTGTACCAGGTTGCATATATAAATATATTTGAAGACATCAATCTCAACATATAATTTTTCTACTCTTAATAACTAATATAACAATTTTATTTTGCCAAATTTGTTTGTCATTCTACAAATGAAACTAAAATTATATTAAGATAATTAATTAATCTCCATAGTGATATTACTTATTGAGTAAGATTTAAATTTAATTTATAATAGATTATATAAATGGTATATCTATATTGTTTAAACTACATAAATCGTCAAAATGATATTATATATTATGTAAGATTTAAACTACAGTAAAATTATATAAATGATAAATTCTCAAAATAACATAATCGCTTAATTGCCGATACTAATCGTGGATATGATTACCCGAATCATTAATACGTATTTATTTTATCTATAGTCTATTGCTTTGCACCATTTATGGATAAAGATGATAGTGTGAAGATATTTTTATTATATACTACCATTTTCAATATGTAACATCGACATAACTTACACAATCATATCAAGTATCAAAGTCACGCAATATTTCAAGACGTTTAATTAAGAAAGTGATATTAACACACCGCAAGACAAAAAAAATACATTAAGAGCAAAAATATGAAAATACACCAACAAAATGTAGTAATAATTATTGACTAAAAATTGAACTCGTCACATTATTTTCAATAAACTTACTTGCTAACGAATCAATAGTATTAGCCCATTTATCGGTATTACATGAAGCAAAATATTGCATGTTTAATTTGTAACATATATTAATATGAATGCTAAGTATTCATCCCACCAATGGCCATGGCGTCGTTCTTGATTTTGTTGTTGTTCTTCTTGTTGTTGTTGTCTTTGTCGTTGTTGTTCATTGGCCCTTTTCATGTTTTGTTCTTGATACAATTTTTGTGACTTCTTGATATCTTTCTTTAATGCTTCTTGACGCGCTACAAAAAACAATTAGATATAGTTGATCGTTAGTAACTTAAATACAGTTAATCAATATATTGCATTTTCGATCAAAATAAAAATGTTCGTACATGTACCACATAATTGATAAGACAACGATGTGTAGGATCTCTTAAACCATTAGAGAAGATGATGTTACTACCAAACCTCCTAAGCACCATCTTTATGTCCTATATTGTTACACACACAAAACACACGTGAAATTTACATAAAACAATATAAATCAATATGCTAAATAAGCTAGACGATATGATGCTTACTTTACCACCATAATAAGTTGTAGCCCAATGTGCACGCGGTGTGGAGGAAGTTGTGTTTTGTTGTGTGTGATTTTTGACACATTATATAGTTGATAAAATATTTGTAACTCATGGACGGGAAGGTAAAAATACTAACACTAATTGGTGTGTTTAATTTATGCATTCATGGCACCAAACACTTCATCTCCACATTTCACTTTATGTGAATATTCATTGTACACTTAACGAAAGTTGATTGATATGCGTGGAAATCAATGTGGAATAACAAATATGATACAATCAATTCATCAAGCATTAATCATGACCACTTACATTTATAAGGCTTCTTAAACTTTATATATATAAGATGATAGAATGCATTTTTCTCATTTCCAAATATGCGTGATAGTATTATGATGAGAAAATCCAATCAACCGATTCGTAATTGACCAATCAAATAATTTCAATTTTCCATGTCATTCACTACTAAAAAAGGATTTGAATTTGTTATAATATTTTGGCCCAACCCGACCCATTATAACATTTTAATTATCCCAGCCCGAACTCGGCCCAAAGCCCATGACAACCCTTATTAATGGGAGTCGTCCGATCAAGATGTATTATCTACACCTAATCTGGACCGTCCGATTACTCCCTTATATTACCTAACCCTAACCCCTCTCCCTCATTTCTCACTGCCTCATTTCTCTGATCCTTTGTCCCCCGTGAGCCGATGACCAACACGAGGGAATCCCGTGACATCCTCCATATCCGATTCCCTAATTGTGTGTATAAAAGGCTCGGCAGTGGCTGGAGTTTGTGATACCCGAGAAATACCACAATTTCTTTTGTACACTGGATTTACTTCCTCATACCTTGGTGCTGCACAGCTCGGACAAATATACACACTCTCACCTTCACTATAATACATAAAATTAATGTTATTACAAACATAATACTTGAACACTCGGAGACTAAGTTTTGACATGATATTTTTTACTTCAGAATAGTTATCGAGGATTTGGTTCTGATATTTGCTCAAGTGATATGCCTTTGTTTCTTTTTGATATAATTCTTTGCTTTTTGGATGCATTATATGTCGTCTTGAAATTCATTACCTCCATAACCCACCGCTGCAACAATAATAACCCATACAAAAGCCGGTTAGCATACTCTAACAGATCATAAAACATTTTTGCTTCACGATTTGGCTTTGCGGGCGCAATATCAGGGTAATTGCGAAATTGAGGAAAACTATCCATGATCATATCTCTTTGTGATGTAAAGTAATTTCCTACAGGTGTAGAAGACGATCTTCTATATTGTAATCATTGATCCCCACAATTCTGTTAATCTTCATCATGGCATACACAACACGATAATTCGGTGCTTGCACGATTGTATTGAGAACGTGTTGACGCCAATTCTTGCACTTCTTGCACGGACATATTGTCTTTGCCAACTACTAGACGAGAGTCCAAAATCTAGAAACATATTAACACCATCAACAAATTCTCATACCATCAGAACCACGACGTTTTTCGTACTTCCGATCTCTAAAAGTTGATACTTTTGTGTCACTGCATAAAAATAAATGATTTCAAAATATAAACAATATTTTTCAATGCATTCAAAAAACATAATATAAAATCACAACCAAAATTATCAATAAGTATATATCAACACAAAATTATTCGCAAATTATGTATAAGTACAGCATTATATATCAAGTATTTAATTTGAACTACTTAATCCATATCATACCATACAATAATTTTTATCCAATTATCTATAAAAAATTAAGTAATTTCGAATCAAATTAACTTGTAAATTGATTTAGAACTACAAGTAAACTATCAACTAAAAATAAATCTATTTTGTATAATCAACAAAAAAATAAGTATATATCAACACAAGATTATTTACAGATCATGTATAAATACAATATTATATATAAAAGATACATAAAGTATCTAAATCCATATCCATACCTTATAATTATATAATAATTTATTTTGAATTATCAATATAAAATTAAATAATTTTGAATAAAACTAACTTTTAAATTAATTTCAAAGTCCAACTAAATTATCAACTAAAATAAATTTATTTCTTATCCACGAGGAAAAAACATCAACACTATATTATTCATAAATCATGCATGGGTAAAATATTATACACAAAATGCATATATATATATATATATATATTACATATCAGCTGTTCAATTAATCATACATACAATATATACCTTGTAATAATGATGAGTAGTGATTCAAAACTCTCAATGTATGCTTGAATATATCAAGAGAAAATAGTTTTAAGAAAAGAAAAAATATTTTTCCATTTATGGGAGAAAAAATATAGTGCAAGAAAAATGAGGGGCCGGAGACGAACTCCCTAGATCGACCGAAATATCATCTTATAATGTATTGGCTAAATCTTTGGATTCACATATTTTCATGATTAGTTCTCCGACAGGTGTCACACGGGTTGGTTGGAGTAGATGAGAATTTTAGTGTCACAAGCAAAAGTTTCTGGCAAAGTTTTCGGAAATTTTGGTTGAAATCTGGTGGAATTCGAATCTACTGAAATATTTTACCTTCACATATGCTTAACTATTTGCTTAAAGAGATTTACTTAAATACAACATCAATCTCATTTTTACAATTCATATCTCCTTTCTCAGCTCTCTCCATATCCTCAATCCTCAAGGTAATTTGTTGTAATACTTTTTGTTATACTGTTTTTAATCTACACTAATTTACTCATTTTTATATCTCCTTTCTCTTCGACTCTCTCCATATCCTCAATCCTCAAGATAATTAGTTGTAATACTTTTTGTTATACTGTTTTTTATCTAAACTAATTTACTCATTTTTCTTTTTTTTTTTTTTTGATTTTGCAGGATCAAATTTATTTAAATTTGATGAATTATATTTTTTTCACTATTATTCGGATATACTAATTTAATCTTTTCTTACAATGAATTTCATAAAAAAGAGGTACATTTATATTTTAATATTTATTAATTATAACCAAAGATATGCTATTTAACATTTATCTTATAATTAAAATATAAATTTTTATTACTAGTGATACCCGGTGAGAGTGCTGCAACGCAGCATAGGATTGTGGTGCTTGACTTTCGAGGTAAGAGACACTTAAGAAAGTGAAGACCACAAGTTGACCCTCGAATTAAGTGGTGAAGCTCCAAGGGGAGAGTTGGCATACTTTTGTGGCTAAGATTGCTGATAGTGATATTTGGTCTGATTGCACGGAGATGGATATTGTAACACCCCCGATATATTCGCGAATATTACAGCGCCGTAAATCCTTTACATAAGGATTTACAAGGCTGAAGAATTGAACAAGTATAAAAGGATACTGACGAATAGAAATAACGGAATTACAGTACATCAATTCTGACCAAATACAGAAATAGTACAATTGTTCAACAGAACTCAATAATACATCACCAAATTCAAAACATCACAAACGACTTCGTACTCGAGTACTTATTGAAATAACGAATAAACAACAGATAAATAAACCCGATCGGGACATCACTCTGCACCCTCGTCGTCATACAGTTCCAGTGGTTGTTTCCCCGCTCTCCTGGATCCTGAACACAAACAAAATGTTCACCCCCGAAGGGGTTAGCACAACGATGCTAGTACAAGTACCACAACATATTATTCATAACTCACGAAGAATAATAATAACGTAAACGACAACATACCAACGAGTCTTCTCCTACGAAACTCAAACATAACATACAATCGATAATCACGACATGATATCAATACATACACATGGTAATTCCATCGATCCAGCGTTCATCGCCTAGAACCCACGATGATCCCGTCTGACCAACCCGTGGTGGAAAAACCCGTCCGATGATCCAGCAAGACGCTAGCATAGATCCCCGATGATCCCGTCGGACCAACACGAGGTGGACACAATAACGACATACATGCACGACAATATGTATAACAACAATACATAAAACAATTAAGGTACTTGCCTCGATTTGAAGACAATAACAATACTTCCACGAAAATGAACACTCGAAGATCGTCCTCCTCAATCAATCACGTAACGAGACCAAACCTTAACAAAAGAAAAGATATAGATTTATCTCACGTCGTATGAATGTTTAACAATTCGATTCATGGCCAAAAATTCATAAAGCGTAATGCCCGAATAGCTTAGCGCACGCTAAGTACTCTGTGTAGCGTCGTTACGTCGCCCGATAGCGCACGCAAACAACAAAGCCTAGCGCACGCTAACGATGTATGGTCGCATTTCACCGACCACCCAGTGACTTCGTCGATGGTCTAGCGTGCGTTACGTACCAAACGTAGCGCACGCTAACTCTCGCTCGATAGCGCACGTTAAATTGCATAGCATAGCGTGCGCTATTATCGCATGGCGCTATCGGGCAAGAACTGTTCTTGCCATGAATGAAACAATGAAATTCTTCGTGATAATTCATGTTACTTCCATGAATACCAAGTTCATACTCTTATGAATGATCTCCAGGATAATATCAATTTCAAGATGCAAATATACGTATAATCATCATGACACCATAATCCATCTTGATTACAATTTCTCATGCAAGGTTGGTGATCTCCGGTTGATGTATTAGGTTCTACTATCATTATACATATTCAGACTTCATCTCGAGGTGAACTAACAATTCCGACTTATACGAAAGAATATTTCCTAAGATGATTCTTCCTTTAAGTTCTTATAACATCTTTTCCAAATCATGATCATAAAGATGACATAAATCATACGGATTGTTAACTTCCGAATATTTCTCTCATCATTTGAAATACTAAGATTCCAACTTCAAGGTTCCAACAATAATATCGTAATTGTAGACATCCCAATCTTCCAAACATGATGTTGTTGAAATAATTCACTAATGAAATTCAATATCTCGTTAACACGATCATCATATCCATTGGAAATCCAAATCTAAGACTGGTGATAGGTTGAACATACCTTAATATGACGAAATCACTGAACCGTAAGGTAGAATCCAACTCCGATTGGTTGTATGCCTTTCCAAGGTGCTATTCCACTTCCATGAACATTCCACATGATAACCAATGTATAAACATCAACAATATGTGTTCTAAGTGTATAGGAGTATTACTACAACTCTCTGAACTCTCAAGATTGAGGAAAGTGCGAAAGAAATGCAAGCCAACACGGTTGATGTCCCATTTATAATATTCTGTAATTTTGACAAGTTAGCGCACGCTACTAAGCATCCCTTAGCGTGCGCTAATAATGGTTGACTTCAGAATTTGTCCGGGTGCGTCAGCGGGAATCTTATCCGGACCCATGTCCCGCTGGCGCATGAGCTAGCTGTCCCGCTCAATAATTGAGTCCTTAGCGCACGTTACTCATAACTGCATAGCGTGCGCTACTAATGGCCCGATAGCGCGCGTTAAGATACGTTCTTAGCGTGCGCTATCACGAAGTTGCTTGAACAATTTTGCAAGTTTCTATACTTATGCATAATGATATTAATGCACTAAATATCATTCTCCAATAACCAAAATCACCAATCCAAAATAATACATGGTTTGAATACAGATGAAATACACTGTAATAAATCCGGATATTACATACTCTCCTACTAAAAAGGAGTTTCGTCCCGAAACTCAAGACAAAAATAACTCGGGATATCTAGACTTCATATCAGCTTCCGTTTCCCAGGTGGCTTCTTCCGTTCCATGACGTGACCATTGAACTTTGACCAAAACGATTGACTTGTTCCTCAGTTGCTTAACTCGACTCTCGAGTATCTTGACTGGTCTTTCTTCAAACGTCCCATCCTGTTCGACTTCGATCTCGCCGAAATCGATGATATGACTGGGATCCGTATATATCTCCAGAATCGGGATACGTGGAACACGTTATGAACATGGCACAATGACGGCGGCAATGCTAATCAGATGCCAACTCCCAACTCTCTCGAGGATCTCAAATGGTCCGATATATCTCGGACTCGCCTTTCCTTTCCTTAGAAACGAAAGATTCCCGGGTAGGAGAAACCTTCAAAAGTACATGGTCTCCAGATTGAACTTCAATGGGCGACGACGTACGTCCGCATAGGATTTCGCGACTGGGCGGTCGGCCTTTCACGAATTAAGGCTATCTTCTCTCGAGTCCGCTCGATCAACTCGGTTCTGCTTCGATCAAGTCCGATGAATCGTCCCCAAAGATAGGGCGATCTGCATCTCCTTCCGTATAATGCCTCAAATGGTGCCATCTTAATAGAAGCATGCCAACTATTGTTGTAAGTAAATTCAATCAACGGTAGATGAACTTCCCAATCGTTTGACCAATCTAAGGCACAAGCCCTTAGCATGTCTTCCACCGTTTGTATAGTTCTCTCAGATCGTCTGGCCGATCGCGGGTGATAAGTCAGATCAAGTTCAATTCGGTCCCCAAGGCCTTATGAACTGCTTTCCAAAAGTGAGACACAAAACGGCCGTCTCGATCAGAAACAATGGTCTTCGGCGTACCATGCAATCGAACTATCTCCGAAATAAAGACTCGTGCCAACCTCTCTGGTCCCCACATATCCTTAATTCCTAGAAAATGAGCCGATTTGGTTAAACGATCAACTATCACCCAAATCATGTTCATTCCTGTCCTGGTTTTCGGCATATTAGTGATGAAGTCCATCGATATGTCCTCCCACTTCCATTCAGGAATCGGGAGCGGCTTCAACATTCCAAAGAGCCGTTGATGCTCGATCTTAACTCACGACAAGTCAAGCATTTCAAACATAGTCCGCTACGTCTTTCTTCATGTTGCCCCACCAAGTTCTCGCTTCAAGTCCTTATACATTTTATGGTGCCCGGTGGATAGAATAGGCGAACTATGAGCTTCCTTCATAATCGTCTGCTTTTAACATCAACATCGGGAACGCAGAGTCGGTTCAAATCTCAAAACTCCATCGTCATGAATTATGAATCCGGGGCCTTTCCTTTGATTACTTCATCATGCAACCGAATCATCGAGGATCATCTCTGCCTAGATTTGATTTCTTCGGTTAATGACGGTTATCTCCATCACGTCTGATTGTCCCTGGACTCTCTCAGAACCACACTTCAATCCCTTCACGAATCATCTCTCGCCAAGGCTAAGTTGGGAGGTCGGTGTCTCCAGATCCGAATAGAGACAGCTTGCGGCTAAGTGCATCGGCCACTACATTTGCTTTGCTGGATGATATAAAATCTCCAAGTCATAGTCCTTAATCAATTCCAACCATCTTCTTTGCCGCATGTTCAACTCTTTCTCGACTAAATATGTACTTGAGACTCTTATGATCCGTAAAGATCGACGGTGAGTCCGTCTGAGATAATGCCTCCGATCTTCAAGGCAAAACCACTGCTGCTAGCTCCAAATCATGTGTCGGGTAATTCACTTCATAAGATTTCAGTTGTCGCGACGCATAAGCGATCACCTTATCATTCTGCATCAATACGCACCCAAGTCCTTGGTTCGAAGCATCACTGTAAACTATGAATCCTTCAGTTCCTTGCGGAAGTGATAGAATCGGTGCCGTCGTCAATCTCTTCTTCAATTCATCAAAGCTAATCTGACATAATTCATTCCACTCAAACTTCTGAGTTTTCTGTAGGAGTCGAGTAAGTGGGCGGGAGACTTTAGAAAACCCTTCCACGAATCGACGATAGTATCCAGCAAGTCCTAAGAAGCTTCGGACCTCTTTCACGTTCTTTGGAGGCTTCCAATCCAATATTGCTTCGATCTTCTGAGGATCTACTCGGACTCCTCTAGCTGACACCACATGGCCGAGGAACATTACTTCCTTTAGCCAGAATTCACACTTAGAAAGTTTGGCGTACAATTGCTCGTTTCTCAAAATCTCCAATACTATCCGCAAATGCTGCGTATGTTCTTCCAGACTCTTAGAATACACCAGGATGTCATCAATAAATACGACCACAAATTTGTCCAAAAATTCAATGAACACTCTGTTCATCAATTGCATAAATACAGCAGGTGCGTTAGTGAGACCAAACGGCATCACTACAAACTCATAATGCCCGTAGCGAGTTCTGAACGCTGATTTCGGAACATCAGATTCCTTAATCCTCAGCTGATGGTATCCTGATCTCAGATCAATTTTAGAAAACACTGTTGCCCCTTGCAACTGGTCAAATAGATCATCAATCCGTGGCAACGGATACTTGTTCTTAATCGTCATCTTGTTCAGCTCTCGATAGTCAATACACAGTCGGAGCGATCCATCCTTCTTTCGGACGAAAAGAACTGGCGCTCCCCAGGGTGAAACGCTTGGCTGAATATAGCCCTTATCCAAGAACTCCTCTAATCGCTTCTTCAGTTCGTACATCTCGAGAGGTGCCATACGATATGGCGCCTTAGAAATTGGTGTCGCTCCGTGTTCCACTCAATAGTAAATTCTACATCCCTTCGTGGAGGTAGTCCAGTAATTCATCGGGAAATACGTCTGAAATTCGTTCACAACAGAATAGATGAAAGTTCCACAATTTCTTCTTCTTTCTTCATTGCGTAACACCATGCATCTGACCTTGTTTCAACAATTTGACACCTTCATCGCCTTGATCAATTTTCCTGAGCTTCCCGGTTTCCATCCTCAAACAGAATCTCGGAACCATCGTCGGCGATCAACGAGATATTCCTCCTTCGGTAGTTCACAATTGCTCCATATCGATTAAGCCAATCGTCTCCGAGTATCAGTCGTCTCCTTGCATTTCTATCACGATCGGGTTTGAGAGCCACTCTCTGCCTCCAAATGATACAGGAAATTTCTAGTTTCTAAATTTCCGACAATCCTCTCTCCACTCGGTAAACCAACAACATAAGGTTCACAAGCATGAAAACCGGAAATATTCAAACGATTTACACAAGACAAAGATATGAAAGAATGTGTAGCTCCTGTATCGAATAAAACGCTTAACTGGCCGGGAAAGGATGCGGGCCGATTGCACGATGCGGCAAGCATCCCGATTGTCTGTCCTCCTCATCTCGTGCACGTGGGGAGCAGATCCGGCACTCGATGTCCCCTTTCGGTCCCATTGTCCTCTCTGCCTCGCCCGCGGCCAAAATTCTGAGGCATCCGAACACTTTCTTTGCGTCATGGAATACTAGCCTCCTTCCGACGGGCCGTGGTGTACGGGCTCTAAAGACTTTGCAGCCTCTTCACAAAACACCGCCCGATGTCCCTCTCGTCACAGTCAAAACAAGTCACGGCAGGAAGGGGGCAATTCCGTCGATAGTGCCCCGTCTGGGCGCAGTTAAAGCATTTCCTGGTAACATCAGTAATAGTTGATGTCGCCCCGAAGTTCTTTCCGCTCCTAGCTGGGTGCGGAGGTTTCTTAAAAGAGTGAAAGGATGACTGGGCCTTACGGGCCCCACTGTTCTTATGCTCTGTAAAAGTACCAGAGACTTTCTGTTTCTTGGATTCTGAAAATTTCTCCATGGCTGCTTCCTTGATCTCATATGCCAACGCCTTATCCTGGTATTGGCGGAGTGTGGTACATTCGAATCCGGACATGTACCTCTGGACTTCTGGTTTCATTCTCATATCGAAATGAATCATCATTTCTGCATCTGTTCTGACCAGATGTCGAACAAATGCCAGCTGCTGGTTAAACGTCTTGATCGCCTGGGATACTGGCACATCAGAAGGCTGAGCAGAGAAAAACTCCCGAACTTTGGCTTCCCTCACAGGACGAGGGCAATACTGGGCTTCCATCATCAATCTAAACTCTGTCCAATCGGCATCATGGTCTACAGGCCGGATGGCTTCCCACCATTCGGACGCTTCTCCTATTAGAAAATATTGAGCGATAGAGGCTCTCCGGTCGTCTGGGCAGTTGATTCCGGCAAAGATTTTCTCCAGCTCCTTTAACCAATGATCCCAGGTGGGAGTCTCAGAAATACCGTCGAATTTGGGTGGTTGCATCTTCGCCACTTCTTGCAGCCACCGGTCACCTCGATTTCCCATATCTGGGATCCCTTGCTGTCTCTCTCCCTGCTGTAGTCCCACCGCCACTTGCATTCGGTCCACGACCTGGGCGAACTGAGTCATCTGGTTCACCACTTGACGAAGGATATCTGGTACAGCAGGATCTGGTTCATTATTAATAGATTGCTGCGGCTCGCCGGAGCTATGACTGGCCTGGTTAGAAGGCGACGCCTCCCTTTCGGCATTTCTTCGTCCACGTCCACGACCGCGACCACGTCCACGTCCGCCTCTCAACATACTGTAAGCATACATACTCAATATACAGGAAACAACATCGTTCTAATATTCGAGTGTAAAGAGACACAACATGAAAAGAACAAGATAGAGTTTAGGAACTTACAACCACTGTTCGCATGAAGACGTAGGCAGTGCAGTGATGTCATTCACGGCGGGTTACTCCAAAAGACATAATTGACTCCTATTTTAACCCAACGGCCAAGATATCCATAATCTTAGCTCCGATACCATATTCTGTAACACCCCCGATATATTCGGGAATATTACAGCGCCGTAAATCCTTTACATAAGGATTTACAAGGCTGAAGAATTGAACAAGTATAAAAGGATACTGACGAATAGAAATAACGGAATTACAGTACATCAATTCTGACCAAATACAGAAATAGTACAATTGTTCAACAGAACTCAATAATACATCACCAAATTCAAAACATCACAAACGACTTCGTACTCGAGTACTTATTGAAATAACGAATAAACAACAGATAAATAAACCCGGTCGGGACATCACTCTGCACCCTCGTCGTCATACAGTTCCAGTGGTTGTTTCCCCGCTCTCCTGGATCCTGAACACAAACAAAATGTTCACCCCGAAGGGGTTAGCACAACGATGCTAGTACAAGTACCACAACATATTATTCATAACTCACGAAGAATAATAATAACGTAAACGACAACATACCAACGAGTCTTCTCCTACGAGAAACTCAAACATAACATACACAACTGATAATCACAACATGATATCAATACATACACATGGTAATTCTATCGATCCAGCGTTCACTGCCTAGAACCCACGATGATCCCGTCAGACCAACCCGTGGTGGAAAAACCCGTCCGATGATCCAGCGCACGCTAGCATAGATCCCCCGATGATCCCGTCGGACCAACACGAGGTGGACACACAATAACGACATACATGCACGACAATATGTATAACAACAATACATAAAACAATTAAGGTACTTGCCTCGATTTGAAGACAATAACAATACTTCCACGAAAATGAACACTCGAAGATCGTCCTCCTCAATCAATCACGTCACGAGACCAAACCTTAACAAAAGAAAAGATATAGGATTTATCTCACGTCGTATGAATGTTTAACAATTCGATTCATGGCCAAAAATTCATAAAGCGTAATCTGCCCGAATAGCTTAGCGCACGCTAAGTACTGTAGCGTGCGTTACGTGCCGCCCGATAGCGCACGCAAACAACAAAGCCTAGCGCACGCTAACGATGTATGGTCGATTACTTCACCGACCAATGACTTCGTCGATGGTCTAGCGTGCGTTACGTACCAAACGTAGCGCACGCTAACTCTTGCCGATAGCGCACGTTAAATTGCATAGCATAGCGTGCGCTATTCGCATGGCGCTTCTTCAGGCGAAGAACTTCTTGCCATGAATGAAACAATGAAATTCTTCGTGATAATTCATGTTACTTCCATGAATACCAAGTTCATACTCTTATGAATGATCTCCGAGGATAATATCAATTTCAAGATGCAAATATACGTATAATCATCATGACACCATAATCCATCTTGATTACAATTTCTCATGCAAGGTTGGTGATCTCGGTTGATGTATTAGGTTCTACTATCATTATACATATTCAGACTTCATCTCGAGGTGAACTAACAATTCCGACTTATACGAAAGAATATTTCCTAAGATGATTCTTCCTTTAAGTTCTTATAACATCTTTTCCAAATCATGATCATAAAGATGACATAAATCATACGGATTGTTAACTTCCGAATATTTCTCTCATCATTTGAAGTACTAAGATTCCAACTTCAAGGTTCAACAATAATATCGTAATTGTAGACATCCCAATCTTCTAAACATGATGTTGTTGAAATAATTCACTAATGAAATTCAATATCTCGTTAACACGATCATCATATCCATTGGAAATCCAAATCTAAGACTGGTGATAGGTTGAACATACCTTAATATGACGAAATCACTGAATCGTAAGGTAGAATCCAACTCCGATTGGTTGTATGCCTTTCCAAGGTGCTATTCCACTTCCATGAACATTCCACGTGATAACCAATGTATAAACATCAACAATATGTGTTCTAAGTGTATAGGAGTATTACTACAACTCTCTGAACTCTCAAGATTGAGGAAAGTGCGAAAGAAATGCAAGCCAACACGGTTGATGTCCCATTTATAATATTCTGCAATTTTGACAAGTTAGCGCACGCTACTAAGCATCCCTTAGCGTGCGCTAATAATGGTTGACTTGAATTTGTCCGGGTGCGTCGGCGGAATCTTATCCGACCCATGTCACGGGCGCATGAGCTAGCTGTCCCGCTCAATAATTGAGTCCTTAGCGCACGTTACTCATAACTGCATAGCGTGCGCTACTAATGGCCCGATAGCGCGCGTTAAGATACGTTCTTAGCGTGCGCTATCACGAAATTGCTTGAACAATTTTGCAAGTTTCTATACTTATGCATAATGATATTAATGCACTAAATATCATTCTCCAATAACCAAAATCACCAATCCAAAATAATACATGGTTTGAATACAGATGAAATACACTGTTATAAATCCGGATATTACAGATATAGATTTGATGTGGAACTTGTTGTAGCATAATATAAAGGAAGTTGCAAAAGAAGTCCTTGGAGAATCTAAAGGAAACAGACCATCAAGTAAGGACACATCTTGGTGGAATGATGAAGTTAAGCAAGCGATACAGACCAAACGTGATTGTTAAGGTACTGGGTAAATGCTCGAGCGATGAGAATTATGAGAAGTACAAGAAAGCTCGAACAGAAGCTAAAAAGGCAGTGCGAAATGCCCGATCTGTAACACCCCCAAGACATTCAGGGCATATTACAGTGCCGTGGACCCCACACTGTGGAATCCACCAGGCTAACGTACTAAACAAGACATTCGACAACGACAAACAATCATTAATAAAATGACAATTCAAATAAAAGACTACAAATCGACAAATGAAATCTGACATCAAATCCATTACCCAAAACGAGAACACAACATTAACAATTTCAAACAAGAAGTACTCGAGTACTTAAACCAATTTTTATAATACAGAAACCCCAAAACCAGACATCAATAATAACCGACAGACATAACACCGATAATCAACTGCTGGACAATATCATGCTTGCCCATCATCCTCATACGGCTCGAGTGCTCGCTTGTCCCCACGATCAATACCTGAAATACAAAAAGTATTTCCCCCATTTAAGGGGTTAGCGACAACTGCTAGTGCAAGTACAATCCATTTGAACTACATTCTAATCAGATGAATATATGCGCCAAAAAGTCATTTTAGAAAACATTTTATATTCCGGAATATTTACATTGTACAATCGTAAAACACATTATCTCCAATAAATCACAATTCAAAGTTAACTGTTGGTACGAGACTCACGGCCACCGTACCCCGTAGAGCCCCGTCGGACATCCCTGGGTGGCTAACCACAGTTCGCGATACGCACACTCACGGCAATACGTATCCCTAGAGGCCCCGTCGGACCGTCCCTAGGTGAACATACACATAACCATCCACAACAACCACGATACAGCCATAATTCAAATACTAGAACATGTAAACAAATGTAAAGTACTTGCCTTTGAGACATCTTCGAAGAATCGGAAGTGAAAAAATGACTACGGATGATCCGAATGGAAAACGACGGTTCCTAAACGAAGAATTAGCATAACTCAGTCCCAACGGACATCAATAATTGAAAGGCATACTCCCAAAACCCCGATTACAAATCACGACAATAGACGTTCAATCGATACGGGCGAGGGTTTGTGCAAAATCTCCCCGTATCAACAATACATGGATTAATTCGAGGAAAAACGAATTAGGAATCACCCAATAACAACAATTGATAATAAGTTTCGCAACATACATGAACAATTCGGAGTCAATCACGAAAAAACCGAAAACCCCCCAATTTATACAAGTTAGGGTTCCTGAAGAAGATACCTCGGATTCGGACGATGGAGGATGATTACGCTGATGGTGATATGCTACTATGATTCTACGGTGCTGGAACACGAAAGATTCTTCGATCAAAACTGAAGGAATCGCCTGCAGGTCGCCCAGTGAAGAAAAAAACGAGAGAAGGGATAGAAAATGAGGTATTGGACCTCTGCGCATTGTTTTAAAGCAATGGGCTGTTCTGGCCATAACAGGGGACACTTACGGCCGTAACATGGCCAACTTCTGGCCGTAACCACGGGTGTTACGGCCGTAACACCTCTTTGGGCCGGCAGGTATTGGCATTCTTTGTCCAAACGAGTCGGACGACCGAAACCGGACACGCTGCTATCGAACCAAAAATACGACTACGAAGAATATTCGATGACGAGTCTAACCATCACAAGAAAATATCAATCCGACTACCCGAATCCGAAATACGACAACGAATATGAAATTCCCTAAACTTATAGGAAATTACGGAAATGACCCAGTGACCGAAAGTCACGAAACGATGTCGGATTTACAAACGAAAGTCTCAACATGACCAACTCAACCATACGAACTTGTACAAGCCAAGAAACAACGAAACGAACGAGTTTAACGAGAATCGAGCGTTCATACGACAAAACATGTCATAAAATGAAATTACGTGAAAACATCATCAAAACTCGTCAAACGGAAAAACTCCAAGAACAAAGTAGATTCGAAATGTCGAAAGCAGTTACAAGCGAGTCGATAAAAATGGACATACACCAAAAATGGAAACTGCTAAAAATGGAAAATTACGGATATTACATTCTCCCCCTCTAAAATAAAGTTTCGTCCCGAAACTTAAGAATCAAAAAGTTCGGGATGCCTCGAACGCATATCCTCCTCTAACTCCCACGTTGCTTCTTCTACTCCGTGCCTCGACCATTGCACCTTAACCAAAGGAATGGTTTTGTGCCTTAACTGTTTGTCTCGACGCTCCAAAATCTTAACGAGCCTCTCCTCAAACGTAACATCCTTCTCGATCTCCACGTCCCCAAAGTCAATAATGTGGGACGGGTCCGGAACGTACTTCCTCAACTGGGAAACGTGAAATACGCTATGCACATGACTCAGCGACGGGGGCAAAGCCAATCGGTATGCCAACTCACCGACTCTCTCCAATACCTCGAAAGGTCCAATATATCTCGGGCTGAGTTTCCCCTTCTTCCCAAAACGGAAAACTCCTTTCGTCGGAGACACTCTTAACAGAACATGATCTCCCACCTCAAACTCCAAAGGTCTATGCCTAACATCCGCATAAGACTTTTGTCGACTCTGAGCCGCCAACATTCTCTTCCTGATCAATTCAATTTTCTCCCTCATCTCCAACACAAGGTCCGGCTCGGTGCCAACCAAATCGGATGGCTCATCCCAACATATCGGTGATCGGCAACGTCGGCCATAAAGTGCCTCATACGGTGCCATCTTAATCGACGCGTGCCAGCTATTATTATAAGTAAACTCAATTAAGGCCAAATGCTCCTCCCAGTCACTACTCCAATCTAACGCGCACGCACGCAACAAATCCTCGAACGTGAATAGTACGTTCTGACTGTCCGTCAGTCTGAGGGTGGAAAGATGTACTCAAACGCAACCGTGTCCCCAATGCCTTATGTACCGCCCGCCAAAAGTGCGATACAAACCGGCCATCTCTATCAGAAATAATGGTCCTCGGCGTACCATGAAGCCTCACTATCTGTGTGATAAAAATACGAGCCAACTTTTCTGGACCCCAAGTATCCTCGATGCCCAGAAAATGTGCCGACTTAGTCAGTCGGTCTACAATCACCCACACCATATTCATACCAGTCTTCGTCCTCGGCAAACCCGTGACAAAATCCATAGAGATATCCTCCCACTTCCATTCCGGAATGAAGTGGTTTCAATAACTACTGGCACGATGCTCAATCTTGACTTGCTGACAAGTCAAACACTTAGCTACAAACTGAACTACCTCCTTCTTCATATCGTTCCACCAGAAATTTTTCCTCAAATCTTTATACATTTTACTCGAGCCCAGATGGACTGAGTAAGGTGACGCATGAGCCTCTCGCATGATACTCTGTCTCAATTCTGAGTCGTTCGGAACGCACAACCGACCTCGGAATCTCAACACTCCGTCCTCATGAATAACGAATCCCGGGGCTTTCCCCTTCCCTACACTCTCTCGAAGCTGAATAAACATCGGGTCCTCCAACTGTCCCGATTTAATGTCCTCGACCAGAGATGAAGAAATCTCAAGAGTACGCAACTGCCCGGAACTCTCTGGCAGTACAATCTCAATGCTCAACCTCATAAACTCTCGCTGAAGTCCCGACTGGGCCGTGAGTAGCTCAAGCGTCCGAAGCGATACCGATTTCCGGCTCAAGGCATCTGCTACCACATTAGCCTTGCCCGGATGATAAAGAATCTCGAGGTCGTAGTCCTTAATCAACTCCAACCATCTCCTCTGTCTCATATTAAGCTCTTTCTGGGTGAAAATGTACTTTAGGCTCTTATGATCGGTGAAAATCTGACACGACGAGCCATACAAGTAATGACGCCAAATCTTCAACGCAAATACAACTGCGGCCAACTCAAGATCGTGCGTAGGGTAATTCAACTCATACGGTTTCAACTGACGGGAAGCATAAGCAATAGTCCTCCCGTGCTGCATAAGTACACATCTGAGCCCTTGGCCCGAAGCATCACTGAAAACTGAGAAACCCTCATTACCACTCGGCAAGGCCAAAACAGGAGCGGTCGTCAACCGCTTCTTCAACTCCTCAAAACTATTCTGCCTCTCATCGGTCCACACAAACTTCTCTGACTTCTGTAACAACTGAGTCAGTGGTCGAGCGAGCTTAGAGAACCCCTCGACTAATCTACGGTAATACCCGGCTAATCCCAGAAAACTGCGGACTTCCTTCACGTTCTTGGGCGGCGCCCAATCCAACACTGCCTCTACCTTATGTGGGTCCACACGAACACCCTCGGCCGAGATCACATGACCGAGAAACATAACCTCCCGTAACCAAAACTCACACTTTGAGAATTTCGCAAAAAGATGCTGAGTTCTCAAAATGTCTAACACGATATGCAAATGACGGGCATGCTCCTCCTCGCTCCTCGAGTAAATCAGAATATCGTCGATAAAGACGACTACACATTTATCGAGGTACTCGATAAAGACTTTGTTCATAAGCTGCATGAACACGGCTGGGGCGTTGGTTAGCCCAAAAGGCATAACCACAAACTCGTAGTGACTGTATCTCGTCCGAAAGGCCGTCTTCGGAATGTCGGTATCCTTCACTCGGAGCTGATAATACCGCGATCTCAAATCAATCTTCGAAAACACAGTTGCCCCTTGCAACTGATCAAACAAATCATCAATCCTCGGGAGCGGATACTTGTTTTTGATGGTCACTTTGTTCAACTCCCGGTAGTCGATACACAAACGAAGTGACCCATCCTTTTTATTTACAAATAGGACCGGCGCGCCCCAAGGCGAAGCGCTCGGTCGAATATATCCCATGTCTAGCAACTCTCCCAACTGTTTCTTCAGCTCCAGCATCTCGGCGGGTGCCATACGATATGGCGTCTTAGAGATCAGTGCTGCACCCGACTCTAAATCGACGGTAAACTCAACTTCTCGGTCCGGCGGCAAACCCGGAAACTCGTCTGGGAAAACATCAGGATACTCACACACTACCGGAATAGACGAGAGCTCGACTCCCCCTTTTTCTGATCTCAAAGCGTAACACCAATAGCCCGTGCAACCTCCTCGAAGCAGTCTCACGGCCCTCAAGGCGCTGATCAGTAACCTCTGGCTACTCCGCTTACGCCCCACAAAAGAATGCTCGGTACCGTCAGAGGCTAACATCGAAACGGTTCTCATTCTATAATTCATGATCGCCCCATGACGGTCCAGCCAATCCTCACCCAGAATCAAATCCTCATCTCTAATATCTACATGATGATTAGAAGGCCAAACCCTCCCGCGATACTCACTGGAAAATCTCTAACCTCACGATCCCCACGATGCTATCCCCACTAGGAAGTTTAACAACAAAAGGCTCACAAGCAACAAGGCAATCAACATGCGGGCAGCGCACACAATCCATAGATATAAAAGAATGCGTAGCACGAGAATCGAACAATACGGAAACGGGATGATCAAGGATGTGGACGGTACACTGTAGCCACCGTCGCGTCGGGATCTCCTGCTCGTCTCATCTCATACACTCGAGGCGAAACGGACCCCGCACTAGAAGCTCCCCCTCTAGAAGGCCGACCACGTCCTCGACCTCTACCAAAACTCTGCTGTGGTGAGGCTGTCGGTGCTGATTCACACTCGGCTCTCCCATGGTGAGGCTGATATCGAGTAATGCGGAGCCCGAGCCGCATCCGTACAAAACTTAGCACGATGACCCATCCGACCACGGAAAGACAACGGGTGGAGGCCTATCACACTCACTCATCATGTGGCCCGGACGGCTACAGTTGAAGCACGTAGGACCACGAACGGAACCAGCAGGAGCAGACCTAGAACCGTTTCCTCGACCAACTGATGATGACTGACTCCCGAAGACTCGCGAACCAGACTGAGTCTTCGGATACCCTCCTGACTTGCCTCCCGTGGCCGTGGTTTTCTGTTTCTTTCCTTCGGTTGCCGTCTCTGTCGCAGAAAACGACATCTCATAAGCCATCGCCTTATTCTGATATTCTTTCAAAGTCGTGCACCCCAGACCAGACATGTAGTGGCGCACCCTCGGTTTCATCCGCATATCAAAGTGGCGGATCTTATCAAGCTCATCTCGGACTTGGTTCCTCACATAATGCAGCTGTTGATTGTAGTCTTTGATAGCTTGAGAAATAGGAACATCTTGGGGCTTAGCCTCAAAGAAGGCTCGGATCCTCCCCTCTTTCACTGGCCAAGGACAATATTCATCTTCCATCAGATCTCGAAACTCTGCCCACGTAGCTGCCCGGTCACGCGGTTTCACTGCTTGCCACCACGTTGCTGCTTCCTTGGCAAGGAAGTACTGAGCAATGGGTACTTTCCTCTCCTCAGGACAATTAGCAGCCTCAAACACTTTCTCCATCTCGAATAGCCAATTCTCCCAACCGGAAGGGTCGGAAGCACCATCAAACTGCGGAGGACGCATACGAATCACGTCTTGAAGCATCTTATCATTTCCGGATCCAGTAGGCAGAACCGGGTTAGCATTGGCTTGGCCGACCAGAACGGCCTGAGTCAGTAGCGTCATCTGGTTCGCTACTTGTTGCAAAATGTTGGCCACTCCAACATTCTCATGTGCATTACCGGAGCTAGCAGACTGGTCCTGCTGACCTCCGGAACTAGGGGGAACACTGTTCGACAAAGAAGGCATCGCTGAATCAGTTCCCGAGTGATCGGACATGGCCGTCCAACCGGCTGCGCCACGTCCCCTACCGCGTCCGCGGCCGCGTCCTCTACCAGCAGGAATTCTGAAGAAGCAACGGGTAAGTACAAATCAAACGCAAAACGCAACAAGATACTAAGACAGGAATAAAACATAACGGTGAAACGAGTCAAGTTAGGAAAAAACACTTACGAGCACCGGCGTACTGAGATGATGGCATAGCAGTGATACTGTCCCAAAAACGACACTTAACTAGACCCAAATAACCGACAGCCTAGGTATCCATAAACCTAATCTCTGATACCATATTCTGTAACACCCCCAAGACATTCAGGGCATATTACAGTGCCGTGGACCCCACACTGTAGAATCCACCAGGCTAACGTACCAAACAAGACATTCGACAACGACAAACAATCATTAATAAAACGACAATTCAAATAAAAGACTACAAATCGACAAATGAAATCTGACATCAAATCCATTACCCAAAACGAGAACACAACATTAACAATTTCAAACAAGAAGTACTCGAGTACTTAAACCAATTTTTATAATACAGAAACCCCAAAATTAGACATCAATAATAACCGACAGACATAACACCGATAATCAACTACTGGACAAAATCATGCTTGCCCATCATCCTCATACGGCTCGAGTGCTCGCTTGTCCCCACGATCAATACCTGAAATACAAAAAGTATTTCCCCCATTTAAGGGGTTAGCGACAACTGCTAGTGCAAGTACAATCCATTTGAACTACATTCTAATCAGATGAATATATGCGCCAAAAAGTCATTTTAGAAAACATTTTATATTCCGGAATATTTACATTGTACAATCGTAAAACACATTATCTCCAATAAATCACAATTCAAAGTTAACCGTTGGTACGAGACTCACGGCCACCGTACCCCGCAGAGCCCCGTCGGACATCCCTGGGTGGCTAACCACAGTTCGCGATACACACACTCACGGCAATACGTATCCCTAGAGGCCCCGTCAGACCGTCCCTAGGTGAACATACACATAACCATCCACAACAACCACGATACAGCCATAATTCAAATACTAGAACATGTAAACAAATGTAAAGTACTTGCCTTTGAGACATCTTCGAAGAATCGGAAGTGAAAAAATGACTACGGATGATCCGAATGGAAAGCAGCGGTTCTAAGCGAAGAATTAGCATAACTCAGTCCCAACGGACATCAATAATCGAAAGGAATACTCCCAAAACCCCGATTACAAATCACGACAATAGACGTTCAATCGATACGGGCGAGGGTTTGTGCAAAATATCCCCGTATCAACAATACATGGATTAATTCGAGGAAAAACGAATTGGGAATCACCCAATAACAACAATTGATAATAAGTTTCGCAACATACATGAACAATTCAGAGTCAATCACGAAAAACCCGAAAAACCCCCAATTTATACAAGTTAGGGTTCCTGAAGAAGATACCTCGGATTCGGACGATGGAGGATGATTACGCTGATGGTGATATGCTACTATGATTCTACGGTGATGGAACACGAAAGATTTTTCGATCAAAACTGAAGGAATCGCCTCTGGAATCGCCCCGTGAAGAAAAAAACGAGAGAAGGGATAGAAAATGAGGTATTGGACCTCTGCCATTGTTTTAAAGCAGTAATTTATTCTGGTAACGAGGGGACACTTACGGCCGTAACATGGCCAACTTATGGCCGTAACCACAGGTGTTACGGCCGTAACACCTCTTTGGGCAGCGGTATTGGCGGTCTTGTCCCAAAGCGAGTCGACGACCCGAAACCGGACACGCTGCTCGAACGAAAATACGACTACGAAGAATATTCGATGACGAGTCTAACCATCACAAGAAAATATCAATCCGACTACCCGGGAATCCGAAATACGACAACTAATATGAAATTCCCTAAACTTATAGGAAATTACGGAAATGACCCAAGTGACCGAAAGTCACGAAACGACGTCGGATTTACAAACCGAAAGTCTCAACATGACCAACTCAACCATACGAAACTTGTACAAGCCAAGAAACAACGAAAACGAACGAGTTTAACGAGAATCGAACGTTCATACGGCAAAACATGTCATAAAATGAAATTACGTGAAAACATCATCAAAAGTCGTCCAAACGGAAAAACTCCAAGAACAAAGTAGATTCGAAATGTCGAAACGGTTACAAGCGAGTCGATAAAAATGGACATACACCAAAAATGGAAACTGCTAAAAATGGAAAATTACGGATATTACATGATCAAAGGTCAATCAAGAATTATATGCAAGATTAGATACAAAAGAAGGGAAAAAATAATCTAAAAACCTGCTCGAATGAGAGAGAAGAAGACGCAAAATATTGGAAAAGTTAAATGTGTAAAAGATATTGACCAAAATGTTTTGGTTCAAGATAAAGAGATAAAAGAGACATGGAGGTCATACTTTGATACCCTATTCAATGGCCATCAAGAACAAGATATTAGGAATTTAAACATCCCCCAAGTATGGTTAACCGAGAGTTTAAGAGGAGAATTCAAATGGGTGAAGTGATAATTGCATTGAAGAAAATGGGGTCAAAGAAAGCAGAAGGACCAGATGGTATACCTATTGAAGTTTGGAGGTGTTTAAGGGAGAGAGAGATCGAATGGGTAACTATGTTTTTCAATAAGATTTGGAGAAGCAATAAGATGCTATTAGAATGGAGGAAAAGTATTCTCGTCCCTTTGTATAAGAACAAATGTGATGTTCAAGATTGTTCTAATTATCGCGAAATTAAACTAATGAGTCATACCATGAAGTTGTGAGAACGAGTGATTGAACAAAGGATCAGGAAATGTGTGAAGATAACAGAAAATCAGTTTGGATTTATGCCTGGAAGATCGACAATGGAAGCAATTTTTCTTATCCGACAGTTGATGGAATATTATCGAGATAAAAAGAAAGATCTACATATGGTTTTTTATTGATTTAGAGAAGGCATATGATGAAGTACCAAGGGAAGTACTTTGGTGGGCCTTAGCAAAGAAGGGTGTATCGTGGAAATATATTGACATTATAAAGGACATGTATGTGGGAGCTAGTACAAGTGTATGTACTAATATTGGGAGGACAGAAGAATTCCCTATTACGATTGGGGTGCATCAAGGATCTGCTCTTAGTCCTTTTCTCTTTGCCATAGTCATGGACGAATTGACAAGAGAAATTCAAAATGACACTCCGTGGTATATGATGTTTGCAGATGATATTGTGTTGATTGATGAAACGAAGGTTGGAGTGCAATAGAAATTGGAACTTTGGAGGGATACTTTGGAAGCTCGAGGCTTTAGGCTCAGGAGAAGTGAGACTGAGGCAATGCCTGTTTATTGTTGCAGAAGACACAAAAAATGTTGCCTTAGGCCAAAGGCAACACCAAACTCTTGTTGCCAATACGGCCGTTGCCTTTGACACCTAAGGCAACACTTTTAGTCTCTACTGCAACAACGAAAAAGTATTGCATTACACCTCTAATGCAACAATATAACTAAGAAAGGCAACAACAAACGATGTTGCCTAAGATTTCAAAAAAAAAACATAGGGTCCACATGTGCCAAGTCATCAGTGGGTCCCACATTTGTGCCACGTCAGCAATGAGTCCCATCTTGATGCCACGTCAGCAGCAGGGCCACATTTATGCCACATCAACAGTGGCTCCACATTTGCGCCACGTCAGCAATGGGCCCACATTTATGCCACATCATCATTTTTTGTAATACTACTTTTATAAAATACAACAGCAACTAAAATAAAAGGCAACACTTCATACAAATATTTTGAAATAACCATTTTATTCTTACATCAACCCATCCAAAATAAACCAAGGCAGCCAAAAACCAACAAGGATGCCAATACAAAATACAAAATCCTAAATTCATACAAAGCAACAAACCACCAATTTAACTTCAAAAGTACCAAAACCAAGTAACACCACCAATCTAACTTAAAATTACAAAATTACGAAGTCTAAATACAAGTGATAACAAGTTACATATTAAAATAACTGATAAGTGGTGCCCCCTTGAGTCATAGGAGTACAATTATCATCTTGATCACTTGATATCGTTGCACAAAATTCTCCAATATCCAAGTTGAGGCTGGGATTAGCTTCTCCCACTCTGCCAAATCTTTGTTCAAAAATGCACATTAGGATGATTGATTGAAAAAAATATGCATATTTGGAAGATTTCTTGTTATATGCATCTGGTTGTAGTAGAAAGTCCTGAAAGATATTAGTAGGACTTTGATCAAGATGGTCATAAAAGATATAATAAACTAACAATTCGGGCCTGAAATTAAATAACTCCAACCTTTATTTCTCAAACAACCGGTGTTTTAGACATATATGTTTGGAGTAGGTTCCATTTTGGGAGAGTCCATTTCCTAAAACAAACATTAATGAATGATTGATGAGTTGCGCGGACATGACTACATGGTTAACTATTGAACACGGTCTCACGTATAGCTACTCAAAAGAAACGATTACATTATGGGGGTCTAAATAGCTCGAGTAAAAGCCACGGTGCATACGGAAAAAACATTACCACAAAAGCCTCGCCATTAACGTTTACGGATTGCGATGTCGAGTTGATTTTAGCAAATTGTTGGTGGAGATGATTTTCCCAAGATATTCGATGCTTTCATCCTTTGCATCTCATTGCACTGTAAGTAATAAGCAGAGACGGGCATATTAACAAAGTGTCGTTAGTTAGACAACCGACATTACCTTCCACCAAACATAACCATATCCAACAACTACAACAATAACCACCATGCCATACTTGCGGATGGTGTAAAAGTAGAAGATACGATCGATAAGATCAACATTGATTACTAAGAAAAGGAAAATAAGATCAAGCAAAAACACCTAGAGGCATCAAAACTTTTTATGCGGCTACGGGGCGAGAATCGGGTAATGAGAAGCAACGGTTTCCATTGGCTTTAGAACAACAATACAATAATAGCAGGCAATGAACTTGCATTCCCTCAAAGATACCGAACATATAGAGAAAAATGCTCGCAAGTCTATCTTTCATCAAACCCGAAATTTAAACAGACAAGCTGAGAAAAATAAAGATGAAACACATTGACATTTTGATTAATAAGAGGCATAAAACATTAGACAATGATAGGCCACCGTTATTGATAGATCCAATGGTCACATAATAGAAAATAAGAATAAAGCGTACATGCAAAGCAAATAAAATAAAACAATTTCTCGGTCAACCATTCTTCGGTAGGTACACAAAGGTCTACTCGGAAAATCTCCCACCACTATAGCCGCCAAACTCAAATAATACCAAAATGTCATTCACAAAACAATAGTATTGTCTTAAATAATATCCTAACCCTAATGAATATCCTAACCTTACGGGTCTAAAGGCCATTTTTACATCAATAAAAGATAAACAAGTGATATGATGAGCTAACTAAAATAGAACAACATTGCCGGCATGGTTGCATCCGCTTCGCTTGGTCAAGAAACACAACACCTTATAAAGGAGCAACCATCTATTAGCATTCCTACTTTGAGAGATGAAATAGTTGATAAATTAGGCTACAATCCATCATATATGAAGGTTTGGGCAGTGAAACAAAAGGCAATTGAACATATATTTGGAAATTGGGAAGAATCTTATAATGTTTTACGCAAATTTCTAGCCGCACTTCAAAATACATTAAAAGACATACTGTTGGTTGTTGCGGCGGGCGTCGCGGAGGAGGCGTCGCCGGCGGGAGGAGGAAGGGTCGCGTCGCGGAAGGGAGGAGAGGGCGTTGTGTCGCGTACGGGAGGAAGGCGTCTCGTCGCAGATGGAAGGAGGGCGTCGCGATGGGCGAGGCGAGGAGGAGGGCATCGCGTCGCGGAGGAATGGGAGGGTGTCGCGGAGGCCGAGGGGCGGGGAGGGTGTCGATTCGCGGGGGGAAGGGGAGGGCGTCGCGGCGGCTGAACCGAGGGGAGGGGAGGACTCACGGCGACTGAGTGAGTGAGAGAGGAGAAGAAGAACGAGAAGAGGAGAGAATGAGGGAGTAGGGTTAGGGGTTGGGTTATAAGGGGGGATCGGACGATGGTGATGAAGGGAGATTAATAATCTCAATCAGACGGCTCCCACTAAAAAAGGCTGTCATGGGCTTTGTGCCGGGTTCGGGCTGGGATAATAAAAATGTTATAACGGGTCGGGTTGGTCCAAAATATTATAACAAAACAAATAACATAATATAACCACACCAGCAAAATACACTTAGCAATCAATCAAATAGAGAAAAAAAATTAGGAAACCATTGAGCAATCATTCAGATCTAAACAAAAAATGAATTTAATCCTTCAAATCAAATTCAAAATAAAAAGTTCAAAATACCTTTTTAATTGACGGATCGAGAATTAAAGAAATATTACTTAAAATACGGAACCTACCACAGCGTTTTCTAAAAACGCTATGTAAGTGTACTGTTATATAGCGCTTCCTAATTAAATGCTATATAAGTATTTTTAAAAGGGATTATATTATTTTTTATAATTCAAAATTTTGAAATTTTATTATTAAAATTTATAATGTGTATTTATATTAAATAATTTAAATATATATATAAGTTATAATTTATATTATATTATATATCAAACTTTGAAAATAAAACATATATCGTAATTAAATTTCATTATATATTGATAATATATTAAACTTTAAAATTATAAAAAATATTTATAATTTTTAATTACAATATTAAAAATATAATAAGTATTTATATTAAATATAAATAATTTAAATCAAATTTATCATATGTTATATATCAAACTTTAAGAGTAAAAACTTATCAAAATTTAAATTTCATTTCATTGTGCTTGTTTTTGACAATAACTTGAAAAAATTATTAAAAAATTAGATATAATGCAACACCATCAGAGGTGTTGCACGTCGCGCAACACCATTTTTATCTTGCAACACCAAATGTATATCTAGTGCAATACTGTTTCAGTAGTGTTTCAAAAGATCAAAAATCAGCAATCTATTGAAACGCTTTGGTGGCAACACTAGCTAAAAGCATTGCCTATGAGCACTTATGGCGTAGATATATATGGAGTATAGGTTTAGCGAAAATAGTGATAGAGAGGCGGAGATGATCACATTTGATGGAAAAGTTGTTCATGGATCCACTTTCTTTCGGTATCTTGGATTTATTATCTAAAAAGATGGAGAGCTAGATGGCGATGTGGCTCACAGAATAAAAGCAGGGTGATTGAAGTGGAAGAGTGCCACAAAGGTTTTATGTGATCCTGATATGCCTCATAGACTAAAGGGTAAATTTTACCACACGGCACTGTTATATGGCACCGAGTGTTGGGCTGTAAAACAGTGTCACGTTCAAAAGATGAATGTGGCGGAGATGCGTATACTACGATGGATGTGTGGTCATACAAAAAAGGATCGACTCAGAAATGAGGTGATTAGAGAGAAGGTAAGAGTTGCGTCTATAGAAGATAAGATGATGGAGAATCGATTACGATGGTTTGGTCATGTGAGAAGACGACCTGTTGATGCCCAAGTGAGGAGGCTAGAAAGTTGGAGAACAAGTAATATTGTGAAAGGTAGAGGAAGACCCAAGAAAATTTGGATAAAGATGATTGAAAATGATATGCGTTTCTTGGAATTGGAGAAAGTATGGTGATAGAGAGGCAAATATGGCGGGAAGGAATACGGATGGTGGATGGAATATGATTCCTTTTTATCCGTATTTTGTTCCTATTTTTTTATTTCATGTTATCTTTTAATTTATTTTTTAGGATTTTTTATTTTTTTAACAATTCATTTTTTTTTTTTTCTCTACTTTTTTCCTCTCTTTTTCCTTTTATGCTATTTATATAACGATCATTGACGTTTCCAAAATTTGATTCATGTTAGCCGACCCCAAATTATTTTGGGACTAAGACTTAGATGTTGTTGTTGTTATAAAATATAAATTTTTATTAACAGTGTATTTTAATAAAATTAATATAGTTGAAATTAGCCAAGAATGATAGTTTTGGCTAATTTTAGTTTTCTTTAAAAATATTTTACTTGAGCATTACATATTTGACACTTTTATAACTGAAAAAAATAAAAGGAAAATAATCAGATTTCAAGTGACTTTATTCTTTTAAAAAACTTTGGCGTCACAATACCGACGCAATTGAAGAAATACTAATTTATTAATTATTTTGGCGTCACATTGTTGATGTGGATGTTTTTATTTATTTATAATGGTTGGCGAGTTATGACGACACATATGTGACGCCAAATATAAATATATTTTAATATTTAGCCGACTTTAGCTTCATGAGTGTGAAGCTAAAGTATTTACTTTTTTGTTAGGTCTTTCTTTAGCTTCACATAAGTGAAGCTATTATCCGTGACACAGGTGAGCCTCTCTTTCTTAAGCTTCACGTGGACAAACAGTGTAGCTAAATGTTCTTTGGCTTCACGTTCTTTAACTTCACATATTGGCTTCACATATATGAAGGTAAAGAACAAAGACTTCAAGGTCAATCTAAATAGCTTCACTTTTCGTGACGCTAATAGGGAGTTATTTTAGTAGCTAGTGATTTAATTTCTCTAGTCAATTAAAAATATGTACTCCCTCCGTCTATCAATTATGCTAACATATCTTTCCAGCACGAGTTTTAATAAAAATTGGTCAATTGAGGTGATGCATATAATGTTGGGTTGTGCGTTGTGATGCATATAATGTTGGGTATATTATTAATGGTATTAGTTGAATGTGTTGCGCGTTGATTGTTGTTGATAATGAGAGCTGGTATATAAAAATTGCAGGTGCAAAAAATACAGGTTTTGGGATCCCAAAATCTGAATAAATTTTTTTTTTTTGAAAAAGGGTTTTAGCCGACGACATATAATACGGTCGTCGGCTAAAGTAATTTATTTTTTTTTAAAAAGGATTTTAGCCGACGACATATAAGACGGTCGTCGGCTAAAGTAATTTAATTTTTTTAAAAAGAGTTTGTGACGACCTATAATACGGTCGTCGGCTAAAATAATTTAATTTTTTTAAAAAATGGTTTTAGTCGACGACATATAAGGCGGTCGTCGGCTAAACTCTATTTTTTAAAACCGATTTTAGCCGACCGGCTTGTTAAGGTCGTCGGCTAAATTTTTTTCCAAACGAGGTTTAGCCGACGGCCGTGTAGTAGTGGTCGGCTAATCGTTGAACTTTAGCCGACGATCGCAAAATAGTCGTCGGCTAAACCTGGCGATGAATATCGACCGACGGTTTTTAGCCGACGGTGGCATGATTAAGCGACTTTGGGGTTTAGCCGACCACTTTAAGTCGGCTAAAGTTTGATTTTTGGTAGTGACAACACGATAATTCGGTGGTTGCACGATTGTATTGAGAACGTGTTGACGCCAATTCTTGCACTTCTTGCGGACATATTGTCTTTGCCAACTACTAGACGAGAGTCCAAAATGCGGAAACATATTAACACCATCACTAAATTCTCATACCATCAGAACCACGACGTTTTTCGTACTTCCGATCTCTAAAAGTTGATACTTTTGTCACTGCATAAAAATAAATGATTTCAAAATATAAACAATATTTTTCAATGCGTTCAAAAAACATAATATAAAATCACAACCAAAATTATCAATAAGTATATATCAACACAAAATTATTCGCAAATTATGTATAAGTACAACATTATATATCAAGTATTTAATTTGAACTACTTAATCCATATCATACCATACAATAATTTTTATCCAATTATCTATAAAAAATTAAAAAATTCGAATCAAATTAACTTGTAAATTGATTTAGAACTACAAGTAAACTATCAACTAAAAATAAATCTATTTTGTATAATCAACAAAAAAATAAGTATATATCAACACAAGATTATTTACAGATCATGTATAAATACAATATTATATATAAAAGATATATAAAGTATCTAAATCCATATCCATACCTTATAATAATATAATAATTTATTTTGAATTATCAATATAAAATTAAATAATTTTGAATAAAACTAACTTTTAAATTAATTTCAAAGTCCAACTAAATTATCAACTAAAATAAATTTATTTCTTATCCACGAGGAAAAAACATCAACACTATATTATTCATAAATCATGCATGGGTAAAATATTATACACAAAATGCATATCAAATGCATATATATATATATATATTACATATCAGCTGTTCAATTAATCATACATACAATATATACCTTATAATAATGATGAGTAGTGATTCAAAACTCTCAATGTATGCTTGAATATATCAAGAGAAAATAATTTTAAGAAAAGAAAAAATATTTTTCCATTTATGGGAGAAAAAATATAGTGCAAGAAAAATGAGGGGCCGGAGACGAACTCCCTAGATCGACCGAAATATCATCTTATAATGTATTGGCTAAATCTTTGGATTCACATATTTTCATGATTAGTTCTCCGACAGGTGTCACACGGGTTGGTTGGAGTAGATGAGAATTTTAGTGTCACAAGCAAAAGTTTCTGGCAAAGTTTTCGGAAATTTTGGTTGAAATCTGGTGGAATTCGAATCTACTGAAATATTTTACCTTCACATATGCTTAACTATTTGCTTAAAGATATTTACTTAAATACAACATCATTCTCATTTTTACAATTCATATCTCCTTTCTCAGCTCTCTCCATATCCTCAATCCTCAAGGTAATTTGTTGTAATACTTTTTGTTATACTGTTTTTAATCTACACTAATTTACTCATTTTTATATCTCCTTTCTCTTCGACTCTCTCCATATCCTCAATCCTCAAGATAATTTGTTGTAATACTTTTTGTTATACTGTTTTTTATCTACACTAATTTACTCATTTTTCTTTTTTTTTTTGATTTTGCAGGATCAAATTTATCTAAATTTGATGAATTATATTTTTCACTATTATTCGGATATACTAATTTAATCTTTTCTTACAATGAATTTCATAAAAAAGAGGTACATTTATATTTTAATATTTATTAATTATAACCAAAGATATGCTATTTAACATTTATCTTATAATTAAAATATAAATTTTTATTACTAGTGATACCCGGTGAGAGTCTTGCAACGCAGATAGGATTGTGGTGCTTGACTTTCGAGGTAAGAGACACTTAAGAAAGAAGAACAAGTTGACCTCGAATTAAGTGGTGAAAGCTCAAGGAGAGTCGGCATACTTTTGTGGCTAAGATTGCTGATAGTGATATTTGGTCGATTGCACGGAGATGGATATAGATTTGATGTGGAACTTGTTGGAGCATAATATAAAGGAAGTTGCAAAAGAAGTCCTTGGAGAATCTAAAGGAAACAGACCATCAAGTAAGGACACATATTGGTGGAATGATAAAGTTAAGCAAGCGATACCGACCAAACGTGATTGTTAAGGTACTGGTAAATGCTCGAGCGATGAGAATTATGAGAAGTACAAGAAAGCTCGAACAGAAGCTAAAAAGGCAGTGCGAAATGCCCGATCAAAGGTCAATCAAGAATTATATGCAATATTAGATACAAAAGAAGGGAAAAAATAATCTAAAAACCTGCTCGAATGAGAGAGAAGAAGACGCAAAATATTGGAAAAGTTAAATGTGTAAAAGATACTGACCAAAATGTTTTGGTTCAAGATAAAGAGATAAAAGAGACATGGAGGTCATACTTTGATACCCTATTCAATGGCCATCAAGAACAAGATATTGAGAATTTAAACATCCCCCAAGTATGGTTAACCGAGAGTTTAAGAGGAGAATTCAAAGGGGTGAAGTGATAATTGCATTGAAGAAGATGGGGTCAAAGAAAGCAGAAGGGCCAGATGGTATTCCTATTGAAGTTTGGAGGTGTTTAAGGGAGAGAGAGATCGAATGGGTAACTATGTTTTTCAATAAGATTTGGAGAAGCAATAAGATGCTATTAGCATGGAGGAAAAGTATTCTCGTCCCTTTGTATAAGAACAAATGTGATGTTCAAGATTGTTCTAATTATCGCGAAATTAAACTAATGAGTCATACCATGAAGTTGTGAGCAGTGATTGAACAAAGGATCGGGAAATGTGTGAAGATAAGAAAATCGGTTTGGATTTATGCCGGAAGATCGACCATGGAAGCAATTTTTCTTATCAAGCAGTTGATGGAACATTATCGAGATAAAAAGAAAGATCTACATATGGTTTTTATTGATTTAGAGAAGGCATATGATGAAGTACCAAGGGAAGTACTTTGGTGGGCCTTAGCAAAGAAGGGTGTATCGTGGAAATATATTGACATTATAAAGAACATGTATGAGGGAGCTAGTACAAGTGTACGTACTAATATTGGGAGGACAGAAGAATTCCCTATTACGATTGGGGTGCATCAAGGATTTGCTCTTAGTCCTTTTCTCTTTGCCATAGTCATGGACGAATTGACAAGAGAAATTCAAAATGACACTCCGTGGTATATGATGTTTGCAGATGATATTGTGTTGATTGATGAAACGAAGGTTGGAGTGCAATAGAAATTAGAACTTTGGAGGGATACTTTGGAAGCTCGAGGCTTTAGGCTCAGCAGAAGTAAGACTGAATATATGGAGTATAGGTTTAGCGAAAATAGTGATAGAGAGGCGGAGATGATCACATTTGATGGAAAAGTTGTTCATGGATCCACTTTCTTTCGGTATCTTGGATTTATTATCTAAAAAGATGGAGAGCTAGATGGCGATGTGGCTCACAGAATAAAAGCAGGGTGATTGAAGTGGAAGAGTGCCACAAAGGTTTTATGTGATCCTGATATGCCTCATAGATTAAAGGGTAAATTTTACCGCACGACACTGTCATATGGCACCGATTGTTGGGCTGTAAAACAGTGTCACGTTCAAAAGATGAATGTGGCGGAGATGCGTATGCTACGATGGATGTGTGGTCATACAAAAAAGGATCGGCTCAGAAATGAGGTGATTAGAGAGAAGGTAAGAGTTGCGTCTATAGAAGATAAGATGATGGAGAATCGATTACGATGGTTTGGTCATGTGAGAAGACGACCTGTTGATGCCCCAGTGAGGAGGCTAGAAAGTTAGAGAACAAGTAATATTGTGAAAGATAGAGGAAGACCCAAGAAAATTTGGATAAAGATGATTGAAAATGATATGCAGTTTCTTGGAATTGGAGAAAGTATGGTGATAGAGAGGCAAATATGACGGGAAGGAATACGGATGGTGGATGGAATATGATTCCTTTTTTATCTGTATTTTGTTCCTATTTTCTTTTATTTCATGTTATCTTTTAATTTATTTCTTAGGATTTTTCATTTTTTTTAACATTCATTTGTTTTTTTTCTCTACTTTTTTTCCTCAGGAGAAGTGAGACTGAGGCAATGCCTGTTTATTGTTGCAGAAGACACAAAAAATGTTGCCTTAGGCCAAAGGCAACACCAAACTCTTGTTGCCAATACGGCCGTTGCCTTTGACACCTAAGGCAACACTTTTAGTCTCTACTGCAACAACGAAAAAGTATTGCATTACACCTCTAATGCAACAATATAACTAAGAAAGGCAACAACAAACGATGTTGCCTAAGATTTCAAAAAAAAAACATAGGGTCCACATGTGCCAAGTCATCAGTGGGTCCCACATTTGTGCCACGTCAGCAATGAGTCCCATCTTGATGCCACGTCAGCAGCAGGGCCACATTTATGCCACATCAACAGTGGCTCCACATTTGCGCCACGTCAGCAATGGGCCCACATTTATGCCACATCATCATTTTTTGTAATACTACTTTTATAAAATACAATGACAACTAAAATAAAGGCAACACTTCATACAAATATTTTGAAATAACCATTTTATTCTTACATCAACCCATCCAAAATAAACCAAGGCAGCCAAAAACCAACAAGGATGCCAATACAAAATACAAAATCCTAAATTCATACAAAGCAACAAACCACCAATTTAACTTCAAAAGTACCAAAACCAAGTAACACCACCAATCTAACTTAAAATTACAAAATTACGAAGTCTAAATACAAGTGATAACAAGTTACATATTAAAATAACTGATAAGTGGTGCCCCCTTGAGTCATAGGAGTACAATTATCATCTTGATCACTTGATATCGTTGCACAAAATTCTCCAATATCCAAGTTGAGGCTGGGATTAGCTTCTCCCACTCTGCCAAATGCTGTTCAAAAAATGCACATTAGGATGATTGATTGAAAAAAATATGCATATTTGGAAGATTTCTTGTTATATGCATCTGGTTGTAGTAGAAAGTCCTGAAAGATATTAGTAGGACTTTGATCAAGATGGTCATAAAAGATATAATAAACTAACAATTCGGGCCTGAAATTAAATAACTCCAACCTTTATTTCTCAAACAACCGGTGTTTTAGACATATATGTTTGGAGTAGGTTCCATTTTGGGAGAGTCCATTTCCTAAAACAAACATTAATGAATGATTGATGAGTTGCAGCAGCACATGACTACATGGTTAACTATTGAACACAGTCTCACGTATAGCTACTCAAAAGAACAGTACATTATGGGGGTCTAAATAGCTCGAGTAAAAAAGCCACAGCTGCATACGGAAAAAAACATTACCACAAAAGCCTCGCCATTAACGTTTACCGGATTGCAGTATCTGAGTTGATTTTAGCAAATTGTTGGCTGGAGATGATTTTCCCAAGATATTCAGTGCTTTCATCCTTTGCATCTCATTGCCTGTAAGTAATAAACAGACAGGCATATTAACAAAGTGTCGTTAGTTAGACAACTGACATTACCTTCCACCAAACATAACCATATCCAACAACTACAACAATAACCACCATGCCATACTTGCCAGATGGTGTAAAAAGTAGAAGATACGATCGATGATTACAACATTGATTACTAAGAAAAGGAAAATAAGATCAAGCAAAAACACCTAGAGGCATCAAAACTTTTTATGCGGCTACGGGCGAGAATCGGGTAATGAGAAGCAACGGTTTCCATTGGCTTTAGAACAACAATACAATAATAGCAGGCAATGAACTTGCATTCCCTCAAAGATACCGAACATATAGAGAAAAATGCTCCGCAAGTCTATCTTTCATCAAACCAAGAAATTTAAACAAGATAACCGCAGAAAAATAAAGATGAAACACATTGACATTTTGATTAATAAGAGGCATAAAACATTAGACAATGATAGGCCACGTTATTGATAGATCCAATGGTCACATAATAGAAAATAAGAATAAGCTGTACATGCAAAGCAAATAAAATAAAACAATTTCTCGGTCAACCATTCTTGGTAGGTACACAAAGGTCTACTCGGAAAATCTCCCACCCAAATTTATAGCCGCCAAACTCAAATAATACCAAAATGTCATTCACAAAACAATAGTATTGTCTTAAATAATATCCTAACCCTAATGAATATCCTAACCTTACGGGTCTAAAGGCCAATTTTTACATCAATAAAAGATAAACAAGTGATATGATGAGCTAACTAAAATAGAACAACATTGCCAGCATGGTTGCATCCGCTTTCTGCTTGGTCAAGAAACACAACACCTTATAAAGGAGCAACCATCTATTAGCATTCCTACTTTGAGAGATGAAATAGTTGATAAATTAGGCTACAATCCATCATATATGAAGGTTTGGGCGGTGAAACAAAAGCGATTGAACATATATTTGGAAATTGGGAAGAATCTTATAATGTTTTACGCAAATTTCTAGCCGCACTTCAAAATACATTAAAAGACATACCTGTTGGTTGTTGCGGCAGGGCGTCGCGGAGGGGAGGGCGTCGCCGGCGGGGAGGGAAGGGTCGCGTCGCGGAAGGGAGGAGAGGGCGTTGTGTCGCGTACGGGAGGGGAAGGCGTCTCGTCGCAGATGGAAGGGGAGGGCGTCGCGATGGCTGAACTGAGGGGAGGGGAGGGCATCGCGTCGCGGAGGGAATGGGAGGGTGTCGCGGAGGCTGAACTGAGGGGAGGGGAGGGTGTCGATTCGCGGGAGGAAGGGGAGGGCGTCGCGGCGGCTGAACCGAGGGGAGGGGAGGACTCACGGCGACTGAGTGAGTGAGAGAGGAGAAGAAGAACGAGAAGAGGAGAGAATGAGGGAGTAGGGTTAGGGGGTTGGGTTATAAGGGGGGATCGGACGATGGTGATGAAGGGAGATTAATAATCTCAATCAGACGGCTCCCACTAAAAAAGGCCGTCATGGGCTTTGTGCCGGGTTCGGGCTGGGATAATAAAAATGTTATAACGGGTCGGGTTGGTCCAAAATATTATAACAAAACAAATAACATAATATAACCACACCAGCAAAATACACTTAGCAATCAATCAAATAGAGAAAAAAAATTAGGAAACCATTGAGCAATCATTCAGATCTAAACAAAAAATGAATTTAATCCTTCAAATCAAATTCAAAATAAAAAGTTCAAAATACCTTTTTAATTGACGGATCGAGAATTAAAGAAATATTACTTAAAATACGGAACCTACCACGAGCGTTTTCTAAAACGCTATGTAAGTGTCTTGTTATATAGCGCTTCCTAATTAAATGCTATATAAGTATTTTTAAAAGGGATTATATTATTTTTTATAATTCAAAATTTTGAAATTTTATTATTAAAATTTATAATGTGTATTTATATTAAATAATTTAAATATATATATAAGTTATAATTTATATTATATTATATATCAAACTTTGAAAATAAAACATATATCGTAATTAAATTTCATTATATATTGATAATATATTAAACTTTAAAATTATAAAAAATATTTATAATTTTTAATTACAATATTAAAAATATAATAAGTATTTATATTAAATATAAATAATTTAAATCAAATTTATCATATGTTATATATCAAACTTTAAGAGTAAAAACTTATCAAAATTTAAATTTCATTTCATTGTGCTTGTTTTTGACAATAACTTGAAATATGTATTAAAAAATTAGATATAATGCAACACCATCGAGGTGTTGCACGTCATGCAACACCATTTTTATCTTGCAACACCAAATGTATATCTAGTGCAATCTTGTTTCAGTAGTGTTTCAAAAGATCAAAAATCAGCAATCTATTGAAACGCTTTGGTGGCAACACTAGCTAAAAGCATTGCCTATGAGCACTTATGGCGTAGATATATATGGAGTATAGGTTTAGCGAAAATAGTGATAGAGAGGCGGAGATGATCACATTTGATGGAAAAGTTGTTCATGGATCCACTTTCTTTCGGTATCTTGGATTTATTATCTAAAAAGATGGAGAGCTAGATGGCGATGTGGCTCACAGAATAAAAGCAGGGTGATTGAAGTGGAAGAGTGCCACAAAGGTTTTATGTGATCCTGATATGCCTCATAGACTAAAGGGTAAATTTTACCACACGGCACTGTTATATGGCACCGAGTGTTGGGCTGTAAAACAGTGTCACGTTCAAAAGATGAATGTGGCGGAGATGCGTATACTACGATGGATGTGTGGTCATACAAAAAAGGATCGACTCAGAAATGAGGTGATTAGAGAGAAGGTAAGAGTTGCGTCTATAGAAGATAAGATGATGGAGAATCGATTACGATGGTTTGGTCATGTGAGAAGACGACCTGTTGATGCCCAAGTGAGGAGGCTAGAAAGTTGGAGAACAAGTAATATTGTGAAAGGTAGAGGAAGACCCAAGAAAATTTGGATAAAGATGATTGAAAATGATATGCAGTTTCTTGGAATTGGAGAAAGTATGGTGATAGAGAGGCAAATATGGCGGGAAGGAATACGGATGGTGGATGGAATATGATTCCTTTTTTATCTGTATTTTGTTCCTATTTTTTTTATTTCATGTTATCTTTTAATTTATTTTTTAGGATTTTTTATTTTTTTTTAACATTCATTTGTTTTTTTTTTCTCTACTTTTTTTCCTCTCTTTTTCCTTTTATGCTATTTATATAACGATCATTGACGTTTCCAAAATTTGATTCATGTTAGCCGACCCCAAATTATTTTGGGACTAAGACTTAGATGTTGTTGTTGTTATAAAATATAAATTTTTATTAACAGTGTATTTTAATAAAATTAATATAGTTGAAATTAGCCAAGAATGATAGTTTTGGCTAATTTTAGTTTTCTTTAAAAATATTTTACTTGAGCATTACATATTTGACACTTTTATAACTGAAAAAAATAAAAGGAAAATAATCAGATTTCAAGTGACTTTATTCTTTTAAAAAACTTTGGCGTCACAATACCGACGCAATTGAAGAAATACTAATTTATTAATTATTTTGGCGTCACATTGTTGATGTGGATGTTTTTATTTATTTATAATGGTTGGCGAGTTATGACGACACATATGTGACGCCAAATATAAATATATTTTAATATTTAGCCGACTTTAGCTTCATGAGTGTGAAGCTAAAGTATTTACTTTTTTGTTAGGTCTTTCTTTAGCTTCACATAAGTGAAGCTATTATCCGTGACACAGGTGAGCCTCTCTTTCTTAAGCTTCACGTGGACAAACAGTGTAGCTAAATGTTCTTTGGCTTCACGTTCTTTAACTTCACATATTGGCTTCACATATATGAAGGTAAAGAACAAAGACTTCAAGGTCAATCTAAATAGCTTCACTTTTCGTGACGCTAATAGGGAGTTATTTTAGTAGCTAGTGATTTAATTTCTCTAGTCAATTAAAAATATGTACTCCCTCCGTCTATCAATTATGCTAACATATCTTTCCAGCACGAGTTTTAATAAAAATTGGTCAATTGAGGTGATGCATATAATGTTGGGTTGTGCGTTGTGATGCATATAATGTTGGGTATATTATTAATGGTATTAGTTGAATGTGTTGCGCGTTGATTGTTGTTGATAATGAGAGCTGGTATATAAAAATTGCAGGTGCAAAAAATACAGGTTTTGGGATCCCAAAATCTGAATAAATTTTTTTTTTTGAAAAAGGGTTTTAGCCGACGACATATAATACGGTCGTCGGCTAAAGTAATTTATTTTTTTTTAAAAAGGATTTTAGCCGACGACATATAAGACGGTCGTCGGCTAAAGTAATTTAATTTTTTTTTTTAAAAAAGAGTTTAGCCGACGACCTATAATACGGTCGTCGGCTAAAATAATTTAATTTTTTTTTTAAAAAATGGTTTTAGTCGACGACATATAAGACGGTCGTCGGCTAAACTCTATTTTTTTTTAAAACCGATTTTAGCCGACCGGCTTGTTAAGGTCGTCGGCTAAATTTTTTTTTTTCCAAACAGGTTTAGCCGACGACCGTGTAGTAGTGGTCGGCTAATCGTTGAACTTTAGCCGACGACTGCAAAATAGTCGTCGGCTAAACCTTGGCCGATGAATATCGACCGACGGTTTTTTAGCCGACGGCTGGCATGATTAGCCGACGACTTTGGGGTTTAGCCGACCACTTTAAGTCGTCGGCTAAAGTTTGATTTTTGGTAGTGACAACACGATAATTCGGTGGTTGCACGATTGTATTGAGAACGTGTTGACGCCAATTCTTGCACTTCTTGCACGGACATATTGTCTTTGCCAACTACTAGACGAGAGTCCAAAATCTGGAAACATATTAACACCATCACTAAATTCTCATACCATCAGAACCACGACGTTTTTCGTACTTCCGATCTCTAAAAGTTGATACTTTTGTCACTGCATAAAAATAAATGATTTCAAAATATAAACAATATTTTTCAATGCGTTCAAAAAACATAATATAAAATCACAACCAAAATTATCAATAAGTATATATCAACACAAAATTATTCGCAAATTATGTATAAGTACAACATTATATATCAAGTATTTAATTTGAACTACTTAATCCATATCATACCATACAATAATTTTTATCCAATTATCTATAAAAAATTAAAAAATTCGAATCAAATTAACTTGTAAATTGATTTAGAACTACAAGTAAACTATCAACTAAAAATAAATCTATTTTGTATAATCAACAAAAAAATAAGTATATATCAACACAAGATTATTTACAGATCATGTATAAATACAATATTATATATAAAAGATATATAAAGTATCTAAATCCATATCCATACCTTATAATAATATAATAATTTATTTTGAATTATCAATATAAAATTAAATAATTTTGAATAAAACTAACTTTTAAATTAATTTCAAAGTCCAACTAAATTATCAACTAAAATAAATTTATTTCTTATCCACGAGGAAAAAACATCAACACTATATTATTCATAAATCATGCATGGGTAAAATATTATACACAAAATGCATATCAAATGCATATATATATATATATATTACATATCAGCTGTTCAATTAATCATACATACAATATATACCTTATAATAATGATGAGTAGTGATTCAAAACTCTCAATGTATGCTTGAATATATCAAGAGAAAATAATTTTAAGAAAAGAAAAAAATATTTTTCCATTTATGGGAGAAAAAATATAGTGCAAGAAAAATGAGGGGCCGGAGACGAACTCCCTAGATCGACCGAAATATCATCTTATAATGTATTGGCTAAATCTTTGGATTCACATATTTTCATGATTAGTTCTCCGACAGGTGTCACACGGGTTGGTTGGAGTAGATGAGAATTTTAGTGTCACAAGCAAAAGTTTCTGGCAAAGTTTTCGGAAATTTTGGTTGAAATCTGGTGGAATTCGAATCTACTGAAATATTTTACCTTCACATATGCTTAACTATTTGCTTAAAGATATTTACTTAAATACAACATCATTCTCATTTTTACAATTCATATCTCCTTTCTCAGCTCTCTCCATATCCTCAATCCTCAAGGTAATTTGTTGTAATACTTTTTGTTATACTGTTTTTAATCTACACTAATTTACTCATTTTTATATCTCCTTTCTCTTCGACTCTCTCCATATCCTCAATCCTCAAGATAATTTGTTGTAATACTTTTTGTTATACTGTTTTTTATCTACACTAATTTACTCATTTTTCTTTTTTTTTTTTTGATTTTGCAGGATCAAATTTATCTAAATTTGATGAATTATATTTTTTTCACTATTATTCGGATATACTAATTTAATCTTTTCTTACAATGAATTTCATAAAAAAGAGGTACATTTATATTTTAATATTTATTAATTATAACCAAAGATATGCTATTTAACATTTATCTTATAATTAAAATATAAATTTTTATTACTAGTGATACCCGGTGAGAGTGCTGCAACGCAGCATAGGATTGTGGTGCTTGACTTTCGAGGTAAGAGACACTTAAGAAAGAGAAGACCACAAGTTGACCCTCGAATTAAGTGGTGAAAGCTCCAAGGGGAGAGTCGGCATACTTTTGTGGCTAAGATTGCTGATAGTGATATTTGGTCTGATTGCACGGAGATGGATATAGATTTGATGTGGAACTTGTTGGAGCATAATATAAAGGAAGTTGCAAAAGAAGTCCTTGGAGAATCTAAAGGAAACAGACCATCAAGTAAGGACACATATTGGTGGAATGATAAAGTTAAGCAAGCGATACCGACCAAACGTGATTGTTAAGGTACTGGTAAATGCTCGAGCGATGAGAATTATGAGAAGTACAAGAAAGCTCGAACAGAAGCTAAAAAGGCAGTGCGAAATGCCCGATCAAAGGTCAATCAAGAATTATATGCAATATTAGATACAAAAGAAGGGAAAAAATAATCTAAAAACCTGCTCGAATGAGAGAGAAGAAGACGCAAAATATTGGAAAAGTTAAATGTGTAAACGATACTGACCAAAATGTTTTGGTTCAAGATAAAGAGATAAAAGAGACATGGAGGTCATACTTTGATACCCTATTCAATGGCCATCAAGAACAAGATATTGAGAATTTAAACATCCCCCAAGTATGGTTAACCGAGAGTTTAAGAGGAGAATTCAAAGGGGTGAAGTGATAATTGCATTGAAGAAGATGGGGTCAAAGAAAGCAGAAGGGCCAGATGGTATTCCTATTGAAGTTTGGAGGTGTTTAAGGGAGAGAGAGATCGAATGGGTAACTATGTTTTTCAATAAGATTTGGAGAAGCAATAAGATGCTATTAGCATGGAGGAAAAGTATTCTCGTCCCTTTGTATAAGAACAAATGTGATGTTCAAGATTGTTCTAATTATCGCGAAATTAAACTAATGAGTCATACCATGAAGTTGTGAGAACGAGTGATTGAACAAAGGATCAGGAAATGTGTGAAGATAACAGAAAATCAGTTTGGATTTATGCCTGGAAGATCGACCATGGAAGCAATTTTTCTTATCCGACAGTTGATGGAACATTATCGAGATAAAAAGAAAGATCTACATATGGTTTTTATTGATTTAGAGAAGGCATATGATGAAGTACCAAGGGAAGTACTTTGGTGGGCCTTAGCAAAGAAGGGTGTATCGTGGAAATATATTGACATTATAAAGAACATGTATGAGGGAGCTAGTACAAGTGTACGTACTAATATTGGGAGGACAGAAGAATTCCCTATTACGATTGGGGTGCATCAAGGATTTGCTCTTAGTCCTTTTCTCTTTGCCATAGTCATGGACGAATTGACAAGAGAAATTCAAAATGACACTCCGTGGTATATGATGTTTGCAGATGATATTGTGTTGATTGATGAAACGAAGGTTGGAGTGCAATAGAAATTAGAACTTTGGAGGGATACTTTGGAAGCTCGAGGCTTTAGGCTCAGCAGAAGTAAGACTGAATATATGGAGTATAGGTTTAGCGAAAATAGTGATAGAGAGGCGGAGATGATCACATTTGATGGAAAAGTTGTTCATGGATCCACTTTCTTTCGGTATCTTGGATTTATTATCTAAAAAGATGGAGAGCTAGATGGCGATGTGGCTCACAGAATAAAAGCAGGGTGATTGAAGTGGAAGAGTGCCACAAAGGTTTTATGTGATCCTGATATGCCTCATAGATTAAAGGGTAAATTTTACCGCACGACACTGTCATATGGCACCGATTGTTGGGCTGTAAAACAGTGTCACGTTCAAAAGATGAATGTGGCGGAGATGCGTATGCTACGATGGATGTGTGGTCATACAAAAAAGGATCGGCTCAGAAATGAGGTGATTAGAGAGAAGGTAAGAGTTGCGTCTATAGAAGATAAGATGATGGAGAATCGATTACGATGGTTTGGTCATGTGAGAAGACGACCTGTTGATGCCCCAGTGAGGAGGCTAGAAAGTTAGAGAACAAGTAATATTGTGAAAGATAGAGGAAGACCCAAGAAAATTTGGATAAAGATGATTGAAAATGATATGCAGTTTCTTGGAATTGGAGAAAGTATGGTGATAGAGAGGCAAATATGACGGGAAGGAATACGGATGGTGGATGGAATATGATTCCTTTTTTATCTGTATTTTGTTCCTATTTTCTTTTATTTCATGTTATCTTTTAATTTATTTCTTAGGATTTTTCATTTTTTTTAACATTCATTTGTTTTTTTTCTCTACTTTTTTTCCTCTGTTTTTCCTTTTATGTTATTTATATAACGATCATTGACGGTTCCAAAATTTGATTCATGTTAGCCGACCCCAAATTATTTTGGGACTAAGACTTAGATGTTGTTGTTGTTATAAAATATAAATTTTTATTAACAGTGTATTTTAATAAAATTAATATAGTTGAAATTAGCCAAGAATGATAGTTTTGGCTAATTTTAGTTTTCTTTAAAAATATTTTACTTGAGCATTACATATTTGACACTTTTATAACTGAAAAAAATAAAAGGAAAATAATCAGATTTCAAGTGACTTTATTCTTTTAAAAAACTTTGGCGTCACATGATACCGACGCAATTGAAGAAATACTAATTTATTAATTATTTTGGCGTCACATTGTTGATGTGGATGTTTTTATTTATTTATAATGGTTGGCCAGTTATGACGACACATATGTGACGCCAAATATAAATATATTTTAATATTTAGCCGACTTTAGCTTCATGAGTGTGAAGCTAAAGTATTTACTTTTTTGTTAGGTCTTTCTTTAGCTTCACATAAGTGAAGCTATTATCCGTGACACAGGTGAGCCTCTCTTTCTTAAGCTTCACGTGGACAAACAGTGTAGCTAAATGTTCTTTGGCTTCATGTTCTTTAACTTCACATATTGGCTTCACATATATCAAGGTAAAGAACAAAGACTTCAAGGTCAATCTAAATAGCTTCACTTTTCGTGACGCTAATAGGGAGTTATTTTAGTAGCTAGTGATTTAATTTCTCTAGTCAATTAAAAATATGCACTCCCTCCGTCTATCAATTATGCTAACATATCTTTCCAGCACGAGTTTTAATAAAAGTTGGTCAATTGAGGTGATGCATATAATGTTGGGTTGTGCGTTGTAATGCATATAATGTTGGGTATATTATTAATGGTATTAGTTGAATGTGTTGCGCGTTGATTGTTGTTGATAATGAGAGCTGGTATATAAAAATTGCAGGTGCAAAAAATACAGGTTTTGGGATCCCAAAATCTGAATAAATTTTTTTTTAAAAAGGGTTTTAGCCGACGACATATAATACGGTCGTCGACTAAAGTAATTTATTTTTTTTTTTAAAAAGGATTTTAGCCGACGACATATAAGACGGTCGTCGGCTAAAGTAATTTAATTTTTTTTTTAAAAAAGAGTTTAGCCGACGACCTATAAGACGGCCGTCGGCTAAAATAATTTAATTTTTTTTTTTTAAAAAATGGTTTTAGTCGACGACATATAAGACGGTCGTCGGCTAAACTCTATTTTTTTTTAAAACGGTTTTAGCCGACCGGCTTGTTAAGGTCGTCGGCTAAATTTTTTTTTTTCCAAACAGGTTTAGCCGACGACCGTGTAGTAGTGGTCGGCTAATCGTTGAACTTTAGCCGACGACTGCAAAATAGTCGTCGGCTAAACCTTGGCCGACGAATATCGACCGACGGTTTTTTAGCCGACGTCTGGCATGATTAGCCGACGACTTTGGGGTTTAGCCGACCACTTTAAGTCGTCGGCTAAAGTTTGATTTTTGGTAGTGACAACACGATAATTCGGTGGTTGCACGATTGTATTGAGAACGTGTTGACGCCAATTCTTGCACTTCTTGCACGGACATATTGTCTTTGCCAACTACTAGACGAGAGTCCAAAATCTAGAAACATATTAACACCATCACTAAATTCTCATACCATCAGAACCACGACGTTTTTCGTACTTCCGATCTCTAAAAGTTGATACTTTTGTGTCACTGCATAAAAATAAATGATTTCAAAATATAAACAATATTTTTCAATGCATTCAAAAAACATAATATAAAATCACAACCAAAATTATCAATAAGTATATATCAACACAAAATTATTCGCAAATTATGTATAAGTACAACATTATATATCAAGTATTTAATTTGAACTACTTAATCCATATCATACCATACAATAATTTTTATCCAATTATCTATAAAAAAATTAAAAAATTTCGAATCAAATTAACTTGTAAATTGATTTAGAACTACAAGTAAACTATCAACTAAAAATAAATCTATTTTGTATAATCAACAAAAAAATAAGTATATATCAACACAAGATTATTTACAGATCATGTATAAATACAATATTATATATAAAAGATATATAAAGTATCTAAATCCATATCCATACCTTATAATAATATAATAATTTATTTTGAATTATCAATATAAAATTAAATAATTTTGAATAAAACTAACTTTTAAATTAATTTCAAAGTCCAACTAAATTATCAACTAAAATAAATTTATTTCTTATCCACGAGGAAAAAACATCAACACTATATTATTCATAAATCATGCATGGGTAAAATATTATACACAAAATGCATATCAAATGCATATATATATATATTACATATCAGCTGTTCAATTAATCATACATACAATATATACCTTATAATAATGATGAGTAGTGATTCAAAACTCTCAATGTATGCTTGAATATATCAAGAGAAAATAATTTTAAGAAAAGAAAAAATATTTTTCCATTTATGGGAGAAAAAATATAGTGCAAGAAAAATGAGGGGCCGGAGACGAACTCCCTAGATCGACCGAAATATCATCTTATAATGTATTGGCTAAATCTTTGGATTCACATATTTTCATGATTAGTTCTCCGACAGGTGTCACACGGGTTGGTTGGAGTAGATGAGAATTTTAGTGTCACAAGCAAAAGTTTCTGGCAAAGTTTTCGGAAATTTTGGTTGAAATCTGGTGAAATTCGAATCTACTGAAATATTTTACCTTCACATATGCTTAACTATTTGCTTAAAGAGATTTACTTAAATACAACATCAATCTCATTTTTACAATTCATATCTCCTTTCTCAGCTCTCTCCATATCCTCAATCCTCAAGGTAATTTGTTGTAATACTGTTGGGATAAATAATATTGTTTTGATAATTGCCAAACAACAAAAGCTTGATACAGCAAGCCGTGTATCGAAAGCCGGTTGAAGTTGCAATCCTGTATCAAACACCTTATCACAGCGCCAGCATACAGCAAGCTCTCGCGCTACCAAGATACAGCAACAAAGTCTAAGTAAGCACCAAGTATGGAAGCTGTCTCGAAACCTCAATACAGCACCCTTCCATACAGCACCTGACTATTCCAATATGGCTACAGCTCTAGTGGATACAGCATCCACATCGGATCAGGACTGGAGATCGTTTTGAAAAGGAATCTTTAGTATTCACTAAAGTCAAGTACCGTTTAATAAAGAAGTATTTAAATACTGAAATGATAAAGTATTTAAATACTGAAGCTGTCAGAGATCTTCAAATCCCGTAATATCCGGATTCTGGTCCATTCAAGTCAACTATCAAGTTATCACGGAATCTCGCCCAACGTATCTATCTCAACGGATATAATATTAAGAAGGCTATATATATCCCCAGAGTTGAAGATCAAAATACGCATCCGAATCATCAAGAACATTTTACAAGCTTACAAGCGATATTCAAAAGATCGAAAGACTGAATATTCATTATCATCGGATCAAGCTTACAAGAGCAAGTATATTTCTTTCTAGCATCAATCCATATCTGAAGAAAGAAGAAATATACTCAGTCATTAAGAACAGCCATCATCAGCTCAAGAACTCCATATTCAAAGCTGTTGTTCTTACCCGGTTACCTACCTTTTTACCTTTGTGTAAAAACCGAGCTCTGTGTGAACTCAACAAGTTATTCTGACCTGTGTGGGACGAATAAGAGGACGAAGCTTTGGAACTGTGTGTGAAGAAGCAAGTCTAGAAGGAAGCTTTAACCAATCTGTGTGAACGGTTGAAAGCGACAGTCTTTGTATCTATCTGTGTGAACGATACAAGGATAGGTTTGATTATAAATACATAGTTGTGTACGCAGTATTTATAATAAGCGTTTTACTCCTGTGTGGAGGACCAGTGGACGTAGAGGGGTTTACCTCGAACCACTTAAATACTGTGTTATTTACCTTTCGCCGTTACTGTTTTCATAATTGTGATTTATACAAGTATACTGCAAAACCCTGTACGCATCAAGCTAACAGGAGATTAGACCGAGTTACTGTATCGACGGCAACTTACTGTATTAAACACTTCCGCTACACACTCAGATTCGAAAACCATACAGCCTGTTGCTTAAACATTTCCCAAGCTGTATCGAGTATACTTAAGTAAAGGGACCAACAATTGGTATCAGAGCGGTTGATTCTAAAAAGAATCAGTCGTATTTCTTTTTAACCGAATCAGATTCAAATCACTTATTTTCGAAAACAGTCTTCGTAATTCCCATCTTCTAATATGGATACCTTTATGTCTAATAAGAGATCTATGTTTCACATTAACGAGTTTGATGACTAGAGAAACAGGATGAAGAACAAACTCAAAGCCCTCATTGGAGAATCAAAAGCTCCGCCCGCATCAACAAAGACCGAAGAATGTCTTCAGGTGGTCACTGATAGTCAATCGTCTGATGATGAGCTAGAAGATAGAGCCTATGTGTGCTCTATGGCCGAAGATAAAGAAGAAAATGAAGACGGCGATGATGATGAGGTAAGCTCCACCTCAACTATTCCCATAAATGCATCTCATACCTTTGAAAATATGCTGAATGAATTTAATAACATTCAAACGGCCCATGAGATATTGAAAGGAGAGAACATACAGCTTGAAATTTCTAACTTAGAGCTGAAAGAAGAAAACGACTTGCTGAAGAATAATTACGAAAATATTTCAGCTGATTGCGAAAACAGCAAAGTCAATTTAGAAAAACTCATAGAGAGCAATCATCAACTTGCTCATAATCTAAATGAGACTAAGTCTCATCTTGAAATCAAGACAAATGATTTGGCTCTACTCGAAGCCAAAGTAAAATCTCTCGAGAAACGTGAAGGAGAATTAGAGACAATCTTGAAATCTTTCGAGAAATCCTCTAAAAGAATGGAAGAGATCCTAAGCACTGGGCAACATGCTCATGATAAACGTGGCTTAGGGTACAACTCGTTCTCCAACAAAGAAAAATCTAGTACGGTATTCGTCAAGAGTGAGGAATCCATTCCTGTATCGAAAGAAGTTCCGAGTTCTGTGAAGGAACCTGTTGCACCGCGAATAGCAAAAGCTGCCATTCCGCCCCCGCAACTCTACTATTCGAGACAGTGGAACCAACAGCCACTCAGAAGGCGCACTCAACAGCATGCTCCACAAGCATATCATAAACGCCAGCAGTCATTCAGGAAGAAGGCTGTATCCAACCAACAAAGGCCCGTACAGCAGTACTCTCAGTACAGCATGCATAGACATTGGATACAAGAACCCTGTTATCCATCAAGAAAGCAGGTGTCCGCGCAATATCAACAACATCGTTGGGAATCCAACTGGAGACCCAGAAGGCAAGATGTTAGGCCAAAGAAAATGGCTCCACCTCCGAAACGACAATCGTAATGGAATAACAACTATAATTCTCGATTTTTCATGCATTATAATTATCATGATTACAACGACTACGTGCCTGCCCCACGTAGATATCGATATAATGGACCAAAAGTAGCCTACAACAAACAAATTGTTGCCCGGCAAATTTGGGTACCGAAAGGCACTATCGGGAAACACTACAACCAGAAATCCCTGTAAGTTTTTATGCTTATACTCATTAAGTAAGGGGGAATGCTGTAAGACCCATGAATACAGTATCTGCCATTAATTAACTGTACACTCAGAACAGTCAAGACAGCACTGTAGGACAAAGAAGGCATGAAACATTCCTACAGCTGACGTGTGCATTAATTAAGGGGGAATACAGTACGACCCATGAATACAGCATTAATCCGAACATAAATTGAATCCTGTATGTACCTTTAAGAAAGAACACTATACTATTTCCACAACAGGACATCAATTATGATTGATAAATCTATTTTATTGTGTATCGCTGTAAGAACTCGTCTGTGAACAGTTCATAGGTTCAGTTGTACTCAACTAGATCACAATGTAAGATTGTGCCTACGCGCCAATCATAAGTTTAAAGATGTAATAAACTTTCCTATCATGTTAGAACTTGCCTGCGAGCAGTTCACATTTCTTTTAAACTAAGTGCTGAAGACCAGATCATTTAACAGAAGATCAAGAAGCCTGCTCAAGATACTATCAAATAGAGAGGGAAACTGTTGGGAAGATTAAACATCTCCTGTATCGAAGTTCTCTCAAGTTGCCAACAAGTGGTTATCGAAAGAGAAAATTGTTTTTAGCCTGAAGAGGTTTTGATATCAAGAAGTCTTGGAATCATCAAGAAGTTTTGGAAATTACCAAAAAGGGGGAAATTGTTGGGATAAATAATATTGTTTTGATAATTGCCAAACAACAAAAGCTTGATACAATGACAAGCCCCGTATCAAAGCCGTTGAAGTTGCAATCTGTATCAAAGACCTTATCACAAGCCTCTGACAAAGCTCTCGCGCTACCAAGATACAAAGAACAAAGTCTAAGTAAGCACCAAGTATGGAAGCTGTCTCAAAACCTCAATACAAAGACCCTTCCATACAAATACCGACTATTCCAATATGGCTACAGCTCTAGTGGATACAGCATCCACATCGGATCAGGACTGGAGATCGTTTTGAAAAGGAATCTTTAGTATTCACTAAAGTCAAGTACCGTTTAATAAAGAAGTATTTAAATACTAAAAGGATAAAGTATTTAAATACTGAAGCTGTCAGAGATCTTCAAATCCCGTAATATCCGGATTCTGGTCCATTCAAGTCAACTATCAAGTTATCACGGAATCTCGCCCAACGGATCTATCTCAACGGATATAATATTAAGAAGGCTATATATATCCCCAGAGTTGAAGATCAAAATACGCATCCGAATCATCAAGAACATTTTACAAGCTTACAAGCGATATTCAAAAGATCGAAAGACTGAATATTCATTATCATCGGATCAAGCTTACAAGAGCAAGTATATTTCTTTCTAGCATCAATCCATATCTGAAGAAAGAAGAAATATACTCAGTCATTAAGAACGACCATCATCACTCAAGAACTCCATATTCAAAGTCGTTGTTCTTACCCTTACCTACCTTTTACCTTTGTGTAAAAACCGAGCTCTGTGTGAACTCAACAAGTTATTCTGACCTGTGTGGGACGAATAAGAGGACGAAGCTTTGGAACTGTGTGTGAAGAAGCAAGTCTAGAAGGAAGCTTTAACCAATCTGTGTGAACGGTTGAAAGCGAAAGTCTTTGTATCTATCTGTGTGAACGATACAAGGATAGGTTTGATTATAAATACATAGTTGTGTACGCAGTATTTATAATAAACGTTTTACTCCTGTGTGGAGGACCAGTGGACGTAGAGGGGTTTACCTCGAACCACTTAAATACTGTGTTATTTACCTTTCGCCATTACTGTTTTCATAACTGTGATTTATACAAGTATACTGCAAAACCCTGTACGCATCAAGCTAACAGGAGATTAGACCGAGTTACTGTATCGACGGCAACTTACTGTATTAAAGACTTCCGCTACACACTCAGATTCGAAAACCATACAGCCTGTTGCTTAAACATTTCCCAAGCTGTATCGAGTATACTTAAGTAAAGGGACCAACAAATACTTTTTGTTATACTGTTTTTATTCTACACTAATTTACTCATTTTTATATCTCCTTTCTCTTCGACTCTCTCCATATCCTCAATCTTCAAGATAATTTGTTGTAATACTTTCTGTTATACTATTTTTTATCTACACTAATTTACTCATTTTTCTTTTTTTTTTTTTTTTGATTTTGCAGGATCAAATTTATTTAAATTTGATGAATTATATTTTTTTCCACTATTATTCGGATATACTAATTTAATCTTTTCTTACAATGAATTTCATAAAAAAGAGGTACATTTATATTTTAATATTTATTAATTATAACCAAAGATATGCTATTTAACATTTATCTTATAATTAAAATATAAATTTTTATTACTAGTGATACCCGGTGAGAGTGCTGCAACGCAGCATAGGATTGTGGTGCTTGACTTTCGAGGTAAGAGACACTTAAGAAAGAGAAGACCACAAGTTGACCCTCGAATTAAGTGGTGAAAGCTCCAAGGGGAGAGTCGGCATACTTTTGTGGCTAAGATTGCTGATAGTGATATTTGGTCTGATTGCACGGAGATGGATATAGATTTGATGTGGAACTTGTTGGAGCATAATATAAAGAAAGTTGCAAAAGAAGTCCTTGGAGAATCTAAAGGAAACAGACCATCAAGTAAAGACACATCTTGGTGGAATGATGAAGTTAAGCAAGCGATACAGACCAAACGTGATTGTTAAGGTACTGGGTAAATGCTCGAGCGATGAGAATTATGAGAAGTACAAGAAAGCTCGAACAGAAGCTAAAAAGGCAGTGCGAAATGCCCGATCGAAGGTCAAACAAGAATTATATGCAAGATTAAATACAAAAGAATGGAAAAAATAATCTAAAAACCTGCTCGAATGAGAGAGAAGATGACGCGAAATATTGGAAAAGTTAAATGTGTAAGAGATACTGACCAAAATGTTTTGGTTCAAGATAAAGAGATAAAAGAGACATGGAGGTCATACTTTGATACCCTATTCAATGGCCATCAAGAACAAGATATTGGGAATTTAAACATCCCCCCAAGTATGGTTAACCGAGAGTTTAAGAGGAGAATTCAAAGGGGTGAAGTGACAATTGCATTGAAGAAGATGGGTTCAAAGAAAGCAGAAGGACCAGATGGTATACCTATTGAAGTTTGGAGGTGTTTAAGGGAGAGAGAGATCGAATGGGTAACTATGCTTTTCAATAAGATTTGGAGAAGCAATAAGATGCTATTAGCTGTAACACCCCCAATCCGCTCAGGGATATTACACGCCGTAGAACCTTTCCTCAAGGATCTACCAGGCTGGTAACGACATATAACAACCCAACCATGCCTTTCAGGCTAAAATGACTCAGTAGACCGATTTGGTCTTTCAACAAATACATACAACTCAAATACAACTCATGCCCACGCAGGGGTCAAAATACAACCACACCCGTACAACGGGAAAATATAGTAGCGGAAAAATAGAGTACAACTGAACCAATAAACAAAGTACGGTTCCTCATGTGATTAGTATCGATCATCTTTCATCATCCTTCGTGCCGACCCTGTGTTATGCTCCAAAACCTGAATGCAAAAACAGACATCCACCCCCCGAATACTCTTGGGTTAGAAATACTCCACTGTTTTGCTAGTGCAAGAACAAAGTGCAAATACGAGCCATACAATTCACATTCCACGAATAACAATAACCAGGAATCCTCAAAGATCCAAACGAAACGAAAAGTACTTCCCGAGGCAAGAGTTTGAGAAAGCATTTCAAAATCGAAATATCATAAATCAATGGAAGTAATTTATAAAACGGTTTAGAATGCCCTCGAGAGTTTTAATAGAACACAATTTAGGATTATCAAATCCTACTTTTCAAAATCCAAAGACAAAAGGGGTCGCCGCCCCAAATCTTTACTTTCCGAAAAATGACATTTACCAACCCGTTGGGATTTTAGCCCCAAATCCATAAAATGACTTTTACAAAACCATTGGGATTTTAGCCCCAAATCTCATCAACTCACAGTACACAAGAACGACCACAAGGTTCGTCTCCCAACATCAAAATTCACAAATAAAGGATTTAAAACAAACAACAAAATACTCTTGTGCCATCCTAGCCAAGTAAGCCAAACGAACAACTTACCTCTTACACACTTAGTCAATGCATGCAATCATGAAAACCGTTCAAAAGCGCTCATTTCCGGAAATGCCATAAATAAGTCACATTTGTAAAATGCACCACAATTAACCGTCGATCCACGTCTCTGTGGACCCCTACCGAGACCCCGTCGGATCTAACCCGTAGTGGTTAAAAGCAAGCTCATCGATCCACGTCTCTGTGGACCCCTACCGAGACCCCGTCGGATCTAACCCGTAGTGAGCATACACACACACACATTACTCATGCAAAACTAACATGCTAAGAATGTAAGTTCGTTAAGAATACTCACTAGAGATGGCCATTAACTCGACACCATTATCAAACTCTTCAAAACACAATAACAAGATCAAATACGGAATACACGATTCCATAACTTTAAACAATAGGAGTATCATCATCAAATCCTACAACGTTCAAAATAATCAAATCATAATCAATTCCCAAAACACGCCATTCACAAAACACACACGCATTTTGAAAGAAAACCTTTAACGAGGCCAAACCGAAATCTTTTGAAACTTCATTTCAAACAACCAAACAAACACACCAAGACGATCACCGATCATCATATCCACAAAATAAGAAGAGTATGGGCAAGGTACTTGCCTCGATATCACGAGCAATGGAAAAGTGAACGGATACGGCGGGTAGCCCTCAAATCCCGAACACTATCTAGAGCGATAACACCGAAATTACTACGGGAAAACACCACATGAATCATCAATCACCAACGGAATTCAACATCGGAATCATCGAGCACCTATAATCCTCCGTAAGGAATAATAAAACATGATTACGACGAGAATCAAGGCCGAAAACAACGGAAATCCCAACAAACTATCAAAGGGAACTCATTCGAATATTTAATCGAACATTAAATGTTCAAGACCCTTCAAGAACAAAGAAATCACCCCTCGGGTTGAACGAACCAAAGATACGAGTATCCAATCCGTAGAACAAGTTCAAAACAACGTTTATACAACAATTAATTGATTAAAAACGGATTGGAATCGAAATCAAAAAGGAAAATCCCCAAATCTACAAAAACAAGGGTTCAAGCCAAAAATACCTTGATTTGGCTGAAGGATTCAAGTAGAGGCCGAAAATCTACAACAAGACTTGAGGTGGATGATCTCTACAAGTTTTGGAGCACTCAAATCACCCAAAATCGCCATTGAAATCTCCCTAGATGGAAGGAGGAAGAAGAGAGGAGAAAAATGAAGTTTTCTCCTCGAAAATCTGCTAAAAAATGCAGAAAAAGCCCGTGTGCCGCGGCACAGGACAAGTGTGCCGCGGCCCAGGGCCACCAAAAACGCCCAGGAATCAGCTTAGTGCCGCGGCACAGCCTGAGTGTGCCGCGGCACACGGTACATCCCCCTTCAACACCAAAAAGGCACACCGTGCAGTCTTCGCTATTTCGACCATAACTCCTTCGTCTGGACTCCGATTGACTCACCGTTTGACCCATTGGAAAGCTAACTTGATGCTCTATAATGTTGCAAAGATTCAGAATTTTTGAAGTTTCCAAGAATTAATGGTGACTTTACAAAGTCGAACTCCCACGTGAAAAAGTCGATTAAGGACACGGAACTCAACAAAACGGCACCGAAACGAACTCGGATGACAAAAAGTGCAGAATTAATCATTCTAGGAATGACGAAACGGTCATGAAAGAGTTGTCAAAACGAACTTCCGCCGAAAAAAGAAAATTACCGAAATTCGAAATTGCGGATATTACATTCTACCCTCCTTAAAAGAAGTTTCGTCCCGAAACTTAAAACAAGTAGGGGGAAGCAATATCCCGCCAGGAAAACTCAACGAGATACACCAAAAACAGAAAACTCGTGCCCAACGGCGAAACGCTGCAAGAAACGCAAAGAGACATACGGCGTGAAAATACGCTCCACGACGACCAACACAACGTCGCCGTTAGGGATATAATAAAACCAACAAATGACAAGCGTCATCAAATGGATAATACAATCAAGTCAATTATCCGACAATCACAAAACACAACGAACGAAAATCAATGTGATTGACCAACCCAACAGTACATCAATCAAAACGCGAGCCAATCGCTGAACAAATACGGAATTCCACCGCCCAAGGGTTGGAAGATCAAAAACGAGACTAGTTTCCCAAACTTAAGGGAATTAGGAAGGAGTCTGAATGCTCAACAATCGCGAAACGAGATCGACAAAAAACGAACAATCAAACGATCGAACCATAAAGATCGAGACAACAAAAATCGAACGATCATGTTCGAATCACGAAGAACAATAAAAATTCAAACAACAACTCCAAGGTTCACATCTCGACTCGAGACAATATATGATCCGGTGAAAACAACAACGTATGCATTCACATAAGATCCACATGAAAGGGAATAGAAATTGAAAAGTCACAACGACAAACGAGTTATTCCGAAATGATGCCACACTCGTTCGATAAACAAAAACAAGGGGCAGGACAAGCTCAGAAATGTCAACGAACATAAATGAGTCGACAAAGTAGAATATACAGAAGTTCAAAATCCGATCCCTTCGAATAAAAGGACTAGTAGAACCAAATGATGTTATTCCCGAACAAGGTTCACAAGAATCGAACCGAACTCGAAAAAAAAAGTCACATCGATAACCAGATCGGCCCACAACAAGATCACAGCTCGTTCGAACGATGAAACCGAAATACAGAACAAGTTCATAAAGTGTCAACGAACATGAGCGAATCGATAGACTAGAGAAAGAGAAAATACAGAAGTCAAAATAGTACGGGCATTACCTCCGACCTCGTCCACGAAATTCACAAAAACGGGAGCAAGGTAACAAGACATTAAACAACCGACACATAACGGAACGATCACCGATGCACACGACCATACCAACCCAAGCTCTAACAGCTCGCACATGCGCGACAATGCAGAAATCACCACGAGGCGACAATATTCAACACCAACATCCCACCTCTCACAAGGGGCTAACACAACAAATGTGTGGAAAACGACTCCACGCTCACACCGCCAATTAGGTCATACTCGGGAGCAAACATCAAAATGACAACGCGAACATCATACATATATACCCAGCCCTCAAACGGGAATGGATAGGTTTTAAAAACGAAAACCTCATTTTGAAAATAATTTAGAAGAACACCGATTGATCTTGAGTATCACCTTTCAAAAAGTACAAACGTGAAACATCGTTATCGAGACTTTGGAGAACCGTTTTGCATTTGATCAAAAATGAGGACACTTTCTCTTAGTGAAAACTTTCAGAATATTCGACCCTCGGGTCTAAATAAAAGTGTTTCTAAAACATTGAAAATATCTCAAAACATTTTGGTCCTCGAGGCAGAAAAATTTTTGGAATATATTGTGGCACCTGGATGTACCACAAGGAAATAACTCATTTGAAAAAAAATATGTCTCGAAATTTATTTCTAAGATACTCAAGTTTTCGAAAATAATTCAATGCCAAAAAGGACGATGCCAAAAAGGCTAGAATGCCCAAAAATTTCAAGTAATCACACGGAACATCCTAGCGCTGTGGGTCCCGCGTCGGAACCACATGCTAAAAACCATTTACAAAAATGCCAAAAAGGCTGATGACGGTAATATTTCAAAAACTCACAGAAGCCATTTCCAAAATGCTAAATACCGTCATAAGAATTTCGCCAAAATGATCAAGGCCATAATGCCAAAAACTCGGTTAAGGGAATCGGTTTTCGAAATAAAACTCGGTCGGTAAAATACCGAAAGTCATTACAAAAGAACTCACGCAGCGGATAAAAGAAATACAGTTCAACATGCACAATCCAGCAACACTACTCCTCATAAGAACAAAATATTAGAGTCAAATAACCACATTCAGAACAAAACCACTGGCCCCATTCGAGGCCTCTAAAGACCCTACCGCACTGGCTAGTGAACAAGTCGAACGTGTATAAGCACAAAGCTTCCACAAGAGAACTCGTAAAAAGTGGTAATCGATTCGAAAATCATCGAACGGACAAAAACAACAATAAAAAGACATCACAAGCGACGACACTCCTCGTATAAATCAAATACGAGAGTCGATTAAATACATATCGTGAAATCAAAATCCACATAAGGATTCCATCACTTAACAAATAATCATAAAAATAGCTCGTGTCACACGAGGCACAACACAAAGAAGGGAGACTTACTTCCACAGGTCGCACGAAGATGATGATCGCCCCACGATACTAATCACGACCAACAAACTCAAACGACGCGTCGCGACACGACTCAGTCAGACTAAATCCGACGAGACAAAACTCAATAGACACCACTGACCCGACAGCCTAGGTTTCCACAACCTAAGCTATGATACCATTTATGTAACACCCCCAATCCGCTCAGGGATATTACACGCCGTAGAACCTTTCCTCAAGGATCTACCAGGCTGGTAACGACATATAACAACCCAACCATGCCTTTCAGGCTAAAATGACTCAGTAGACCGATTTGGTCTTTCAACAAATACATACAACTCATGCCCACGCAGGGGTCAAAATACAACCACACCCGTACAACGGGAAAATATAGCAGCGGAAAAATAGAGTACAACTGAACCAATAAACAAAGTACGGTTCCTCATGTGATTAGTATCGATCATCTTTCATCATCCTTCGTGCCGACCCTGTGTTATGCTCCAAAACCTAAATGCAAAAACAGACATCCACCCCCCGAATACTCGGGGGTTAGCAAAACTCCACTGTTTTGCTAGTGCAAGAACAAAGTGCAAATACGAGCCATACAATTCACATTCCACGAATAACAATAACCAGGAATCCTCAAAGATCCAAACGAAACGAAAAGTACTTCCCGAGGCAAGAGTTTGAGAAAGCATTTCAAAATCGAAATATCATAAATCAATGGAAGTAATTTATAAAACGGTTTAGAATGCCCTCGAGAGTTTTAATAGAACACAATTTAGGATTATCAAATCCTACTTTTCAAAATCCAAAGACAAAAGGGGTCGTCGCCCCAAATCTTTACTTTCCGAAAAATGACATTTACCAACCCGTTGGGATTTTAGCCCCAAATCCATAAAATGACTTTTACAAAACCATTGGGATTTTAGCCCCAAATCTCATCAACTCACAGTACACAAGAACGACCACAAGGTTCGTCTCCCAACATCAAAATTCACAAATAAAGGATTTAAAACAAACAACAAAATACTCTTGTGCCATCCTAGCCAAGTAAGCCAAACGAACAACTTACCTCTTACACACTTAGTCAATGCATGCAATCATGAAAACCATTCAAAAGCGCTCATTTCCGGAAATGCCATAAATAAGTCACATTTGTAAAATGCACCACAATTAACCGTCGATCCACGTCTCTGTGGACCCCTACCGAGACCCCGTCGGATCTAACCCGTAGTGGTTAAAAGCAAGCTCGTCGATCCACGTCTCTGTGGACCCCTACCGAGACCCCGTCGGATCTAACCCGTAGTGAGCATACACACACACACATTACTCATGCAAAACTAACATGCTAAGAATGTAAGTTCATTAAGAATACTCACTAGAGATGGCCATTAACTCGACACCATTATCAAACTCTTCAAAACACAATAACAAGATTAAATACGGAATACACGATTCCATAACTTTAAACAATAGGAGTATCATCATCAAATCCTACAACGTTCAAAATAATCAAATCATAATCAATTCCCAAAACACGCCATTCACAAAACACACACGCATTTTGAAAGAAAACCTTTAACGAGGCCAAACCGAAATCTTTTGAAACTTCATTTCAAACAACCAAACAAACACACCAAGACGATCACCGATCATCATATCCACAAAATAAGAAGAGTATGGGCAAGGTACTTGCCTCGATATCACGAGCAATGGAAAAGTGAACGGATACGGCCGGGTAGCCCTCAAATCCCCGAACACTATCTAGAACGCGATAACACCGAAATTACTACGGGAAAACACCACATGAATCATCAATCACCAACGGAATTCAACATCGGAATCATCGAGAACCTATAATCCTCCGTAAGGAATAATAAAACATGATTACGACGAGAATCAAGGCCGAAAACAACGGAAATCCCAACAAACTATCAAAGGGAACTCATTCGAATATTTAATCGAACATTAAATGTTCAAGACCCTTCAAGAACAAAGAAATCACCCCTCGGGTTGAACGAACCAAAGATACGAGTATCCAATCCGTAGAACAAGTTCAAAACAACGTTTATACAACAATTAATTGATTAAAAACGGATTGGAATCGAAATCAAAAAGGAAAATCCCCAAATCTACAAAAACAAGGGTTCAAGCCAAAAATACCTTGATTTGGATGAAGGATTCAAGTAGAGGCCGAAAATCTACAACAAGACTTGAGGTGGATGATCTCTACAAGTTTTGGAGCACTCAAATCTCCCAAAATCGTCATTGAAATCGCCCTAGATGGAAGGAGGAAGAAGAGAGGAGAAAAATGAAGTTTTCTCCTCGAAAATCTGCTAAAAACGCAGAAAAAGCCCGTGTGCCGCGGCACAGGACAAGTGTGCCACGGCCCAGGGCCACCAAAAACGCCCAGGAATCAGCTTAGTGCCGCGGCACAGCCTGAGTGTGCCGCGGCACACGGTACATCCCCCTTCAACACCAAAAAGGCACACCGTGCAGTCTTCGCTATTTTGACCATAACTCCTTCGTCTGGACTCCGATTGACTCACCGTTTGAACCATTGGAAATCTAACTTGATGCTCTATAATGTTGCAAAGATTCAGAATTTTTTAAGTTTCCAAGAATTAATGGTGACTTTACAAAGTCGAACTCCCACGTGAAAAAGTCGATTAAGGACACGGAACTCAACAAAACGACACCGAAACGAACTCGGATGACAAAAAGTGCAGAATTAATCATTCTCGGAATAATGAAACGGTCATGAGAGAGTTGTCAAAACGAACTTCTGACGAAAAAAGAAAATTACCGAAATTCGAAATTGCGGATATTACATTAGCATAGAGGAAAAGTATTCTCATCCCTTTGTATAAGAACAAAGGTGATGTTCAAGATTGTTCTAATTATCGCGGAATTAAACTAATGAGTCATACCATGAAGTTGTGAGAACGAGTGATTGAACAAAGGATCTGGAAATGTGTGAAGATAACAGAAAATCAGTTTGGATTTATGCCTGGAAGATCGACCATGGAAGCAATTTTTCTTATCCGACAGTTGATGGAACATTATCGAGATAAAAAGAAAGATCTACATATGGTTTTTATTGATTTAGAGAAGGCATATGATGAAGTACCAAGGGAAGTACTTTGGTGGGCCTTAGCAAAGAAGGGTGTATCGTGGAAATATATTGACATTATAAAGGACATGTATGAGGGAGCTAGTACAAGTGTACGTACTAATATTGGGAGGACAGAAGAATTCCCTATTACGATTGGGGTGCATCAAGGATCTGCTCTTAGTCCTTTTCTCTTTGCCATAGTCATGGACGAATTGACAAGAGAAATTCAAAATGACACTCCGTGGTATATGATGTTCGCAGATGATATTGTGTCAATTGATGAAACGAAGGTTGGAGTGCAATAGAAATTGGAACTTTGTAGGGATACTTTGGAAGCTCGAGGCTTTAGGCTCAGCAGAAGTAAGACTGAATATATGGAGTATAGGTTTAGCGAAAATAGTGATAGAGAGGCGGAGATGATCACATTTGATGGAAAAGTTGTTCATGGATCCACTTTCTTTCGGTATCTTGGATTTATTATCCAAAAAGATGGAGAGCTAGATGGCGATGTGGCTCACAGAATAAAAGCAGGGTGATTGAAGTGGAAGAGTGCCACAGAGGTATTATGTGATCCTGATATGCCTCATAGATTAAAGGGTAAATTTTACCGCACGGCACTGTTATATGGCACCGAGTGTTGGGCTGTAAAACAGTGTCACGTTCAAAAGATGAATGTGGCGGAGATGCGTATGCTACAATGGATGTGTGGTCATACAAAAAAGGATCGGCTCAGAAATGAGGTGATTAGAGAGAAGGTAAGAGTTGCGTCTATAGAAGACAAGATGATGGAGAATCGATTACGATGGTTTGGTCATGTGAGAAGACGACATGTTGATGCCTCAGTGAGGAGGCTAGAAAGTTGGAGAACAAGTAATATTGTGAAAGGTAGAGGAAGACCCAAGAAAATTTGGATAAAGATGATTGAAAATGATATGCAGTTTCTTGGAATTGGAGAAAGTATAGTGTTGGCCACTTAAGTATACTGGATACAATTTGGGAAATCGTTTAAACAACAAACTGTATGGAATCTAAATCTGAGTGCGTAGCGGAAGTCTTGGATACAGTTAGTTGCCGTGGATACAGCAACGACGTATTAGGTGTATACTTAATATATCACAGTTATTTCAAAGCGAAAGCGAAGGTAAATAACACATTAATTTAAGTGGTTCGAGGTATACCCCTCTACGTCATTTGGTCCTCCACAGAGTAAAAGTTTATTATATAATTCTGCGTACACAACTACGTAATTATAAACAAACCTATCCTTGTATCGTTCACCGCAGTTGATACAAAGAATGTCGCTTTCAACCGTTCACACAGTTGGTTAAAGCTTCCTTCTTGACTAGCTTCTTCACACACGGTTCCAAAGCTTCGTCCTTATTCGTCCCACAGTCGAATAGCTTGTTGAGTTCACCACGAGCTCGGTTTTACACAGAGGTAAAAGGTAGGTAACCAGGTAAGAACAGCAGCTTTGAATATCACGTTCTTGAGCTGATGATAGCTGTTCTTGATGTTGAGCACTGTATATCTCTTTCGTTCTAACATGCAGTATGCTCTGGAGATATGTTTGCTCAGATGATAACTTTGATAGCTTTGTGAGTTATGTTACTTGGGTTCGTTCAGTTGGTTGGTCACTAATCTTCAATGTCTTTCAAGGATATATATAGCCTCTGAAGAAAGTATCCGTTGAGATGTTCGTTTGAATAAGATTTCCTTCAACGGGAATATGACATGATCCGGATTTCGCGGGATTCTGAAGATCTGAAGACTGACAGTATTTAAATACTTTATCCTTGAGTATTTAAATACTTCTTTGTTCAACGGGACTTGACTTGTGTTCTTTCTTGTCCTTTTGTAGGCAGTATGGAAGATGGCGTATTTAGGGCATCGAGACAGTTTCCATACTTGATCTTTTGCAAGTCTTCTTGCTTTGTCTTGTGAGCTTCACCGATCTTTGATTCGAGGCGAGTTTTCGATATAGGATAAAGCCTTGAATCCTCGATACTGTTTCCTTCTTGTATATTTGGCATATATGTCAAAACCTTCTCAATAACAAATAACAATCGATACAGGGATCGGGTATCCCGGCTGATTCGATACAGGGTTATTGTTTTTCCCAACAATTTCCCCCTTTTTGACAATTTGCCAAGACTAACTTTACTTCAACTCTTCGAGTCTTCTTGATGATGCCAAAACCTTCTTCATGAAGCATTCTTCTTCGATGACTTTTGGCAGATTTCTTGGTCTTTTGCCAATAGGTCTGACTTAGTGACTTAGTCTACAATAATGAACTGCTCGCAGGCATGTTCGATACAGTTTGAGATTTATTACAACTTAAGCTTTATGATTGGCGCGCAGGCACAATCTTACAATGTATTCTAAGTTTACAACTGAAACTATGAACTGTTCGTAGACTAGTTCGTACAACTTATTTTTCAATCAAGTTTATCTAACTTGAGATTCCTATCAAACAATTTTAAGTAATCATACATAAACACAGTAGATTACGAGTTGTAATCTTTCAAGACAAACAAACTATTTTATTGATATTCAAAATGATTGAGTACAAAGTATGCTGTGTTGAATAGAAATTACAAAGACAAAAATAATATACATAAATTTCATCTCCTCATCTATAATCCGCATGCCTCCAAGGTCTCTTTCCTGGCTCATTCTCGGTGCCGCGCCACCAGTTTTGAAGTGAATCATTGCCTCGTTCCTGGTAAATCGCTCTTCCTTCATATGAACGATCAAAGGCAAGTATCCAATCTTCTGGATGGGTGACCCGATCTCCTCTTCTATGTTTTGATTTCATCTCGACTTGGATAGGGATCTTACCTTCTTCTAGCATCTTTGAAACTTGTCTGCCGCTTCCGCCAATGTTTTATAATTTTTGAAGATGGCGGATTCCCTGATGAGTCTGACAAAATATCTCATCAGTTCATTCTTCCTCCAGTGCTTCACTTCTTCGGCAGTTGGGTTGCGGTTGGTCGGCAGACGTATTTCCGAAGGTCTTTGGATAAGATTTTGCCAAGGGACATTTGGGTCATGGAATTACAGTGGAGCACGAAATTCTAAAGCTTTGGGATTGAGGTGCTAGCTTGTTCAATTCGGCGGCGATCTTGCTCTGAGCGACCTCAAATTCCCTTTCTGTTGCGATCTTATTCTCCTTGCAGCTTCTCGTGCCTCTTCCCCCTTTTTGGCTTCATCAAGACTTTGCAGGATTTCAAGAGCGGCGTCCTGTTTGGTCTCGATGCTGTTTATTCTTTCAACAAGGGAGGAAAGAGTCTGCGACATCTCTTGAATGCTTTTGTCGTGCGCACGCAGTTGAGAGCTGTTCTCAATCATTGCACAGGCGGTCTTGGCTTCAGCAATTCTTGTTTTTGAAGCTTCCTCCTTCAGCAGTTTCTCTTGTTTATCTTCCATGATTTTCAAAGCTTGCTTGAAAACTTCTGGCAGAAGGATGAATGCGTCGACAACTCGAGATACTTCGTGTTGAAGAGTGGTCATTTCTTCTACGGCAGAGGTGTGCATCCAATTCAGTGCCTTTTCAACAGAAGATAAAGCGTTTACTGCGTCTTGGATAAATACAGTCTGAAGGCCAAGAGCTCGCAGGCGCTCTTTACGTGCAGCAGAGATAGGAGAGTCAGGATGGGCGAAGTCTTCAGTGCAGTTCAACCTCCTTACATTCACGGATGGACGTGAAGTAAGTTGGACATCCTCAGGTTCGTTACCGTCCTCGGATTCCAAAGTTGCAGGGGCGGGAGTAGCTTCTTGTGGTACGGCGACAGTTGGTTCAGAAGCATCCTGTGGCGAAGGTTCTTCGGCAGATGCGGATGCATGAGGGACTGAATCCTCCTGTTGGCTGGCAGGAATGGCTTCTTGATCGCAAGTCTCGGTGCTGTTCCAAAATTTCTTGATCTTCCTCATTGGAGGGGTGATTCCTCTGAGTCGGGAATGTTCTCCTCATTTGTGGCGAAGGTGGATTGGCTTGGTTAGAAGGTCCTTCGTCTTTTACGGATGGAGAGGCGGCTCGGGCTTGGCCTCTTCACGGCTCATTCTCGGACTGCTGGAAGAGCATCGTCGTCATCGTCTGAGTCATGATCGTCGTCGGCTTTTGGATTTATGGGAGAGTCCTCGACTTCTTCTTTCCTTTTCTTCGGCGTCGGATTTGTGCGGCGGTGGCTTTCAATGAGATCTTTGAAAGAGGCTTTGTCCCATCATAGCGGGGCCTCAATTTGATTGAGTCTGTTACTTCGGAGACGAACCGCTCTTCGTGGCTCCATTCGCTCCGGTTATGCAGTGTGTAAATGCGGAGCTAGCCTATAGCCTTTCCATTGCGGGAATCTTTCGTACGCTTGTTTAATTTGAACCGAAAGAAGTGTTTGATTTATGATTGAGTCGGGGAGGGACTTGAATCACGTGCAGAGACGCTGTTTGAGGATTCCGTCAGGTATGGGATCCTGCACGGAAGATGGACTCCTTGCAGGGGATGGTGCCCCGAAGGAAATTGGATCCTGCACGGGTGTGGAATCCCGTAGAGGAGAAGTAGCTTTTGGCTCCAAATGGGCAGCCGACGTGCTAACGTCTTGAATGTTGGCAGATGTCTCTATATCCGTCGTAGCCGCCAAAGGCTCGGGATCTACTGTCGATGCAGTAGGAGACACCTCTTCCACAGGGGTTGGGCCCTGGGGTTCTTTAGTGGGTTGCGCCACGGGCGAGACATCCTCGGAGTGCTTGGTTTTGATTTTTGAGAGCCTCCGGAGTCTCTTTTTGGACTTCTCACCAGCAGAGTGCTTCTTGCTGTGAGAACGCTTGCGCTTCTTCTTTGAAGATTCCATTTCTGGGACCTTCACGGTTACATCTCTGGGGTTGTCAGAAATAGGCATGTGCCTGGTTTGCGGATGGTTGGCATGCATGGTGCTCTGGTTATAAGCAGTGGGCTTGACGCCTCCTAAATATATCTGTGAGCTATTTTTCTTGGCATCGGCTGATTGCATCACTCCGCACTTCGTCAGTATGTAGTTCAGCATTAAACCAAATGATTTCTTTTGGGTGGCAGGCTTGCACACCTCTTCTTGAAGTCGTTTCAAAATGATTTGGCACCAATTGACCTTTTCACAGGTCAAAATAGCTACCATCATTCTGAACCTTAGATTCGTGCACATTTGAGCACCGGTTCGATTTTCAATGATTGGAACAAGTCATGCGAATAAACGAAATAAAGAAGAAAATTTTTCTTGTGACACGTGGTTGTCACCATGTCAACCACTTTGGACCACCGTAAAAGTCCATAAAACTTGGTAATCGAGTTCTTGAGACCGAATGTCTCAAGGCTGGTCCATGGTCGGGCCGTCGTGGCGACTGTAGATTTTACGGAGTAGGTCGCTATTGATGCGATTTGCACTCCTTGGGTATTGCGGTGATGTCGGCAACATGTCCTCCACACAGGCTAGTGACAGAAAGCGAGCGGTGGCGTTGAGGTAGAATTCCTCAACCCGGATGGGCGTCGTATTTGTCGGCGGTTTTGCTCCGGCGATAAAGACCTTGTTGCTCAAGACGAGTAATAATATACTCCATTGGTTCGGTGTCGTTGATTTCAGAGATGATACGCTCGATAATGACAGTTTCGAGAAGATCCGCCATCAATGATGTTGGAGGTTTTCTTGAGCAGGGAATAAGATTGACTAGCCATGGATGTTTTCTTAAAAGCGAAGGTGGAAGAAAACAGTAGAAATTTGCAGTGATTATGCGAGAAAATATGTAGTTGTTTGCTTGAGATCTCTTGTAATTGCGAAAGCGTAAAGTGTCTCTAATGGCGAGATCTGATCCTTTTATACTTGAGCGCGAAATAGGGTTTGCAGAGTACGAATGGTCGATTTTAAGGGATGGGAACCGGTTTTGAAATCGACGGTCGGGATGGATTTAGTGTAACTGATACGCTAATCCATTAAAAGGTTTTAAAATACAATGGGTCCCACTTCTGACATAGGTTGATTACCTAAATGCCTAAAACGGCGGTTTAAAAATAATAAACAATTTAAAAACATCGCGGCTTTTGAGATTGATTGTCGGATGTCGTGTAAGGCATTTAATGAACATGACGTTTGACATAAAAGCAGGCACGTGGACAAAAATTATTTTAAAAGGAAATAATATTATATTACATCTTGAATCGAAATCTATAGTATGTCTTTGTTCTCCACGCCGATACAACGTTCCCCCTTAAAAGGTACTAATAGGTTTTGAATTTCATACGGAATATTTGGATTAATCTTTGTATTCATAGGTCCTACAAGATTCCCCCTTAATTATTGCACACATCACCGTAGGATTCATATGCCTTCGTTTGCTCTGATCTTGTATTGATGTTTCGAGTGTACGAGATAATTAATGTTGAATCTTTGTATTCACGGGTCTTCTGAGATTCCCCTCAATTGTTGAGTAAAAACAGTAAATTTACTTACAGGAGTCCGCCGTAGTATCCCCAATTCTGTTCTTAGCATGTTGAATCTTGCTGTGTCGAGAGGCTTGGTGAAAATGTCGGCCAGGTGGATGTCTGTATGAACCTTTTCCAGGCGAACATCCTTGTTCTCGACATGATTTCTGATAAAATAATGCTTCATGTTGATATGCTTAGTGCGCGAGTGCAAAACAGGATTGTGCGTGATTGCAATTGCACTCGTGCTATCACACATGATTGGAGTCTCTCTAGCATCGATTCCATAATCTGACAGTTGTTGCTGCATCCAAAGGATCTGCATACAAGCAGCCTACCAAAGACATAGTACTCTGATTCAGCCGTGGAAAGAGAATTTGCCAATTGCTTCTTACTGAACCAAGATACGAGTCTAGGTCTGAGAAAGTGACAAGTTCCGCTTGTACTCTTCCTATCTAGCTTGCAGCCTCCGAGATCCGAGTCGTTGTATCCAACTAAATCGAATCCGCCTTCCTTAGGATACCACAGTCCTGCATCGACTGTTTTTTTAACGTATTTCAGGATTCGTTTAGTTGTATTGAAGTGTGATTCCTTAGGTGCAACTTGGTATCTCGCACACACTCCAACAACAAACTGGATATCGGGCCTGCTAGCCGTTAGGTACAGGAGCGAACCGATGAGCTTCCTGTAGAGTGATTGGTCAAACGGCTTTCCGGCTTCATCATCACTAATTTGCACGGAAGTGCTCATGGGGGTTGGCGAAGATTTGTAATTGTTCATTCCAAATTTGTTGAGAAGCTCCTTGCTGTGTTTCTCCTGGTTGATGAATATACCTGTAGGCAACTGCTTTACCTGCAAACCTAGGAAATAACTAAGTTCCCCCATCATACTCATTTCAAATTTGCTTTGCATGAGATGTGAGAACCTCTGACATAGAGCAAGGTTAGTTGAACCAAAAATAATATCATCAACATAGATTTGTACCATTAGAAGGTCATCACCTTCCTGTATCTTGAACAAGGTTTTGTCGACAGCACCTTTCTCAAATCCATTGTTGATTAGATACTGGGACAGGGTTTCGTACCAGGCTCTAGGGGCTTGTTTAAGTCCGTACAGGGCTTTCCTTAGCCTGTAAACTAGATCGATACCGTCTGTGTTGGCAAACCCTGGTGGTTCCTCAACATAGACTTCTTCTGTAAGCTCTCCATTCAGGAAAGCACTCTTGACGTCCATTTGGTATACGATAAAACTATTATGGGCGGCAAAGGCTAAAAATATCCTAATGGCTTCTAGTCTCGCTACAGGGGCGAAGGTTTCATCATAGTCGATTCCTTCTTCCTGACAATAGCCTTGTGCTACTAGTATGGATTTGTTCCTTATGATAAGTCCATTTCCATCCTTTTTGTTTCGAAATACCCATTTGGTTCCTATAACCGATTGGTGTGTCGGTCTGTGTACAAGATACCACACATTATTTCTTTCGAAACCGTTAAGCTCTTCTTCCATAGATGTTATCCAATGAGAGTTGTTAAGAGCGTCTATGGTCGAAACAGGTTCGGACTGGGCTAAGAATACAGCGATAGTGCACATATTGAGTCTCCTAAGTTCGGATTGAGATTTCCATTCAGGAAACTGTGAGACTTCAGCATTAGATTCTTCTTGTGCACAAAGTACATTTCCTTGTGTACTCTGTATTCTCCTACGAGTAGAAACACCGGCATTAATATTTCCAATGATCAGCTCTTGCGGGTGATCTCTCAACCATCTTCGGTCGGGGTCTAGTTCAGGATCCCGTACTGTATCGAAAGTTTCTGTGGGTATAGCTTCAGCTTGAATAGCGTCAGCTTCATCCACATCGATTCTTACAGCTGCGGGGTTGATTTCTAAATCAACTACAGGTTCTATGGGTGTAGGTGGATCCAAGATAGATAGATGGTGAATGTCCTGAGTGATATCATCTACTCCTGTAGGGTCATGGTGTGGTTCGTCGAACACTACATGAACTGATTCCTCGATCGTCAGCCTCCTTTTATTAAAGATTCTGAAATCTTTGCTGACGGAGGAGTATCCTACGAATATTCCTTCATCTGATTTTTCATCAAAGGTTCTAAGTTGGTCCTTCCCATTGTTCAAAACATAACACCTGCATCCAAAAATATGAAAGTACGAAACTAATGGAGTTTTGTTATTCCATACCTCGTAAGCTGTTTTGTTGTGGTGCTTGTTGACGATACAGCGGTTTTGAGTGTAGCACGCTGTATTAGTTGCTTCACCCCAGAAACGCTGTGGCAATTTGCTTGCGGCAATCATTGTCCTTGTTGCTTCTTTCAACGTCCTATTCTTTCGCTCGGCAACACCATTTTGTTGAGGTGTACGGGCAGCTGAGTATTCGTGCTGTATTCCATTCTCCGAACAGTATTGCTCTATAAAGCGGTTAGTAAATTCAAGACCTCAGCCGAACGAATGCACACGATACTCGATGCTTTTTCATTCTGCAACTTTCTCAGAGCTCGGGCACCTAGATGTTGTTTCCTTCTTCTTGCTAAGAAAGATCGTCCAAGCATACCGGAATAATCATCAACAACAACCATGCAATATTTCTTACCTCCCAAACTTACTGGGTCTACAGGACCGTAGAGATCCATGTGTAGCATTTCCAACACTCTTTGGGTTGAAAGGTAGGATTTGCTTTTCGTGGTTGACTTGATTTGCTTGCCTTTCTGGCATGGACCGCAGACGCCGTCCTTCTTGAATGACACATCGGCAAACCTCTAACCATACCCTGTCTTGAAAGCTTGTTGATCGTCTTGAAGTTGACGTGAGACATCCTCTTGTGCCATAGCCACTAAGATCTGCAGTGCCTTTGGCAACAAAACATGGAATTGAGGAGCTCATAGGCTTCCAGTCGGCAATATACATATTACCCGATCTGCTTCCTGTAAGCACAACTTCCTTGGTTTGGGTGTTCTTGACTCTACAATGATCTATATAGAACTTCACCTAGAACTGTTTATCGCAGAACAAGCTAATACTAAGTAGATTATACTGTAAGCCTTCAACATATGCAACATCGGTGACCTTGAATTTCCCGACAAGTAGGTTTCCTTTCCCTCTTGTTCTTCCTTTAGACTTATCACCGAAGCGAACTTTTGGACCGCGACCTTCTACAAAATCGAGATAGCTTGCTCCTATCTCCAGTCATGTGACGAGAGCATCCACTATCGAAGTACTGTATCCTCCTCTAGAATGTCCTGTAACAAAGAAATTAGGTAGATTTAGGTCCCCTTTGATTTTTGGGTCCATATATGTTAGTTCCTTTAGGTACCAGATTTTCTGACGGCAATTGGTTTATCGTAGGATGTACTCGGACAAGATTGCGGTATCTACGGGGCATATCCGTAGTTGTTATAATCACGATAATTATTATGCATGTAAAATTCGGGGTTATTATTATTATTCCAAGACGAGTCTTTGTCTAGGAGGTGGAGCCATTTTCTTAGGCCTAACAGCTTGTCTTACGGGTCTCCACTGGATTCCCAATCCGTTGTTGATACCGAATCGGCATCTCTTGTCTTGAGGGATAATCGGGCTCCTGTATCCAATACCTAGGCGCACTGTCTTGAGTGTCTTCGTGTGCGCCTTTGGTGGTTGGATACCGTCTTCTTTACGAATGATCACGGCTTTGATGATATGCTTGTGGAGCATGCTTTAGATTACGCCTTCGAGTGGTTGTTGGTTCCACTGTCTCGAATAGTAGAGTTGTGGAGGCGGAATGGCAGCCTTCGGTTTTCTGCATGAGGTTCCTTTATGGGACTAGGAGTATCTTCGATTCAGGATGTGTTCCACACTCTTGACGAACACAGTACTAGTTTTTCCTTTATTCGAACCTGAGCTGTATCCTAAGCCACTTTTATCATGAGCATGTTGCCCAGTGCTCAGAATTTCTTCCATTCTTTTGGACGATTTTTCAAAAGACTTCAGAATGGTCTCAAGTTCGGTTTCTCGCTTCTCGAGAGTTGTAATTTTGGTTTGTAGTAGAGCCAAATCATTTGTCTTGCTCTCATTATAGGTTTTAACCTCATTTAGTTCATGAGCAAGTTGATGATTGCTCTCCATGAGTTTTTCAAAATCGACCTTGCTGGTTTCACAGTCAAGAGACATATTTTCATAGTTTATTTTCAGCAGGTCATTTTCATCTTTCAGCTCTAGATTTGTTAATTGAAGCTGTATATTCTCAGTTTTTAAAGTCTCATGGGCCTTTTGAATGTTTTTGAATTCATTCATCATATTTTCGAAAGTATGAGATGCATTAGGTGGAATAACTGAGGTTGAACTTACCTCATCGTCGCTGTCTTCACCTTCTGGAACATCTTTGGCCATAAAGCACATGTATGCTTTATCATCGAACTCATCGTCAGATGAATCACTTTCAGTGACCACCTGAAGACATTCTGCTGATTTGGATGGTGTGGGGGAGGCTTATGATTCTCAATCGGGGCCTTGAGCTTGTCTTTCCAAGCACGTCTTCTTTCATCTCTCTCTTGCCGCTCGGCCTCGGGCAATCTTTGGACTTTGGGATGAGGACATTTGTTTGCATAATGGCCTCGGTTTCTGCTTATATAGCACGAGTTAGCATCACCGGATGATGTTTCTACTTACCTTGTTGATGTGTTTGGGCATGTAGGAGTCTTTCCAGATCGTTTAATGAACTTTTGAATTTATGCATTAGAAGCGCCATTTCATCTTGTGACAGGATGTCGTCGCCATCGCGCTCTTGTGGCCAGCCGACGAGCTAGGCATGCTTTGTGTCGACGGTTCGATACTGAGAGCTGTGACTTTTGAAGGAGATTCTTGACTTTCTCTCTTCACAATGTCATACTCAAATGCTTTAAGGTCGAGAAGAGATCAAAAGTGGATATTTCATTAAGATTACAGGATACACGCATAGTTGTGGTCTTAATGTCCCATCAGGCCGGGAGAGATCCGAAAATTTTAAGTTCTTCTCCTTTTGGGTGTAAATCTTGCCCAACGCTTCAAGTTCACCAACAATACCGGTAAGTCCGAGGTCAAGTTCCTCAAGTGTTTCCGTTGGTTTCATTTCAAAAGATTCAAATTCTTGAGTAAGTTTTGAAATCTTGTTTTCTTTTGAGAGCTCGGTTCCCTCACAAATTAACTTGAGTTTATCCAGATTTCTTTGGCTGTTTTGCAGCTCTTTACCTTTGAGAACGTGCCTTTGTCAAGAGTGACAAATAACGCGTTCTTAGCCACGTTGTCGAGATTGGCTCGCTTCCTTTCATCGGTTGTCCATTGCTCGCGTTCTTTCTCGAGCATTTCAGCATGGGCTTGGCCCTCAATCCTTGCGGCTGGATTGACCTTCATGATCTTGATCGGACCATCCTGTATAACAAAAATCATCTCTTCGTGCATTGCTGCAAGATGAGCTTCCATTCTAATTCTCCAGTCGTCAAATTCGTTAATAGAGAACATAGGGACTTTGTTAATCATAGAGGTATCCATACTGATAATATAGGAATGAAAGAAACTGTTTTGAAAATAAGTGATTTGAATCTGATTCGGTTAAAAAGAAATACGATTGATTCTTTTTAGAATCAACCGCTCTGATACCACTTGTTGGCCACTTAAGTATACTGGATACAGTTTGGGAAATCGTTTAAACAACAAACTGTATGGAATCTAAATCTGAGTGCGTAGCGGAAGTCTTGGATACAGTTAGTTGCCGTGGATACAGCAACGACGTATTAGGTGTATACTTAATATATCACAGTTATTTCAAACAGTAAAAGCATAAGGTAAATAACACAGTAATTTAAGTGGTTCGAGGTAAGCCCCTCTACGTCCACTGGTCCTCCACACAGGAGTAAAAAGTTTATTATATAATTACTGCGTACACAACTACGTAATTATAAACAAACCTATCCTTGTATCGTTCACACAGATTGATACAAAGAATGTCGCTTTCAACCGTTCACACAGATTGGTTAAAGCTTCCTTCTTGACTAGCTTCTTCACACACAGTTCCAAAGCTTCGTCCTTATTCGTCCCACACAGGTCAGAATAGCTTGTTGAGTTCACACAGAGCTCGGTTTTTACACAGAGGTAAAAGGTAGGTAACCAGGTAAGAACAGCAGCTTTGAATATCACGTTCTTGAGCTGATGATAGCTGTTCTTGATGTTGAGCACTGTATATCTCTTTCGTTCTAACTTGCAGTATGCTCTGGAGATATGTTTGCTTAGATGATAACTTTGATAGCTTTGTGAGTTATGTTACTTGGGTTCGTTCAGTTGGTTGGTCACTAATCTTCAATGTCTTTCAAGGATATATATATATAGCCTCTGAAGAAAGTATCCGTTGAGATGTCCGTTTGAATAAGATTTCCTTCAACGGGAATATGACATGATCCGGATTTCGCGGGATTCTGAAGATCTGAAGACTGACAGTATTTAAATACTTTATCCTTGAGTATTTAAATACTTCTTTGTTCAACGGGACTTGACTTGTATTCTTTCTTGTCCTTTTGTGAACTGTATGGAAGATGACTGTATTTAGGGCATCGAGACAGTTTCCATACTTGATCTTTTGCAAGTCTTCTTGCTGTACTGACGAGCTTCACTGATGCTGATTCGAGGCAGGTTTTCGATATAGGATAAAGCCTTGAATCCTCGATACAGTTTCCTTACTGTATATTTGGCATATATGTCAAAACCTTCTCAATAACAAATAACAATCGATACAGGGATCGGGTATCCCGGCTGATTCGATACAGGGTTATTGTTTTTCCCAACATATAGTGATAGAGAGGCAAATATGGCGGGAAGGAATACGGATGGTGGATGGAATATGATTCTTTTTTTATCTGTATTTTGTTCCTATTTTCTTTTATTTCATGTTATCTTTTAATTTATTTTTCAGGAATTTTCATTTTATTTAACATTCATTTGTTTTTTTTCTCTACTTTTTTCCTCTCTTTTTCCTTTTATGTTATTTATATAACGATCATTGACGGTTCCAAAATTTGATTCATGTTAGTCGACCCAAAATCATTTTGGGACTAAGACTTAGATGTTGTTGTTGTTATAAAATATAAATTTTTATTAACAGTGTATTTTAATAAAATTAATATAGTTGAAATTAGCCAAGAATGATAGTTTTGGATAACTTTAGTTTTCTTTAAAAATATTTTACTTGAGCATTACATATTTGACACTTTTATAACTGAAAAAAATAAAAGGAAAATAATCAGATTTCAAGTGACTTTATTCTTTTAAAAAACTTTGGCGTCACAATACCGACGCAATTGAAGATATACTAATTTATTAATTATTTTGGCGTCACATTGTTGATGTGGATGTTTTATTTATTTATAATGGTTGGCCAGTTATGGCGACACATATGTGACGCCAAATATAAATATATTTTAATATTTAGCCGACTTTAGCTTCATGAGTGTGAAGCTAAAGTATTTACTTTTTTGTTAGGTCTTTCTTTAGCTTCACATAAGTGAAGCTATTATCCGTGACACAGGTGAGCCTCTCTTTCTTAAGCTTCACGTGGACAAACAGTGTAGCTAAATGTTCTTTGGCTTCATGTTCTTTAACTTCACATATTGGCTTTGTAACACCCCCAATCCGCTCAGGGATATTACACGCCGTAGAACCTTTCCTCAAGGATCTACCAGGCTGGTAACGACATATAACAACCCAACCATGCCTTTCAGGCTAAAATGACTCAGTAGACCGATCTGGTCTTTCCACAAATACATACAACTCAAATACAACTCATGCCCACGCAGGGGACAAAATACAACCACACCCGTACAACGGGAACAATACAGCAGCGGAAAATAAAGTACAACTGAACCAACACACGATGTACGATTCCTCATGTGATTAGTATCGATCATCTTTCATCATCCTTCGTGCCGACCCTGTGTTATGCTCCAAACCCTGAATGCAAAAACAGACATCCACCCCCCGAATACTCGGGGGTTAGCAAAACTCCACTGTTTTGCTAGTGCAAGGACAAAGTGCAAATACGAGCCATACAATTCACATTCCACGAATAACAATAACCGAGGATCCTCAAAGATCCAAACAAAACGAAAAGTACTTCCCGAGGCAAGGGTTTGAGAAAACATTTCAAAATCGAAATATCATAAATCAATGGAAGTAATTTATAAAACGGTTTAGAATGCCATCGAGAGTTTTAATAGAAAACAATTTAGGATTATCAAATCCTACTTTTCAAAATCCAAAAGGCAAAAAGGAGTCACCGCCCCAAAGGTTTACTTTCTGAAAAATGACATTAACCAAACCGTTGGGATTTTAGCCCCAAATCCGTAAAACGACTTTTACAAAACCATTGGGATTTTAGACCCAAATCTTAGCAACTCACAGTACACAAGAACGACCACAAGGTTCGTCTCCCAACATCAAAATCCAAAAATAAAGGATTTAAAACAAGCAACAAAATACTCTAGTGCCATCCTAGCCAAGTAAGCCAAACGAACACTTACCTCTTACACACTTAGTCGATGCATGCAATCATGAAAAACCATTCGAAAGCACTCATTTACGGAAATGCCATTATCAAATCACATTTGAAAAATGCACCACAATTAACCGTCGATCCACATCTCTGTGGACCCCTACCGAGACCCCGTCGGATCTAACCCGTAGTGGTTAAAAGCAAGCTCGTCGATCCACGTCTCTTGTGGACCCCTACCGAGACCCCGTCGGATCTAACCCGTAGTGAGCATACACACACACACGTTACTCATGCAATACTAATATGCTAAGAATGTAAGTTCATTAAGAATACTCACTAGAGATGGCCATTAACTCGACACCATTATCAAACTCTTCAAAACACCACAACAAGATTAAATACGGAATACACGATTCCATAACTTTAAACAATAGGATTATCATCATCAAATTCTTCAACGTTCAAAATAACCAAATCATAATCAATCCCCAAAACACACCATTCACAAAACACACACGCCATTTGAAAGAAAGCCTTTAATGGGGCCAAACCGAAATCTTTTGAAACTTCATTTCAAACAACCAAACAAACACACCAAGACGATCACCGATCATCATATCCATAAAATAAGAAAAGTATGGGCAAGGTACTTGCCTCGAATAAGAACAACGCGGAGAATCGACCGAAGTAGGTTGGCCCGAACCGACTACGAACCCGCCGACTCCACCGAACGCCAACTCACGTTCATAAACTACGAAGGACAAATAATAACAATGAAATGAATTCCATAACACGACTCAAAGCCGTTGAATTCGAAGAACGAATGACGAAAGTTCACGGATTTCCCCCAAAACGGCCAAGAACACGATTCGTTCCGTCAAATCACGAAAACGGAATTCCAAGTTGAAATATGGATATACAATCCATAGAATATGTTTAACAACATCATTTAACCATAATCGATCCATCGAAAATGGATGAAAAACGAGATCGGGGACAAATCACCCAAAAAGTCAATTCGAAGGAAATCAAGAAATATACTTCGATTCGACGAAGAACAATGGATTAAATGATGTTAAACACGAGAATACTACCCAGATTAATCATACCCATCATGAATTAATCAACAACACGGAACGAATCGGACGAAAATACAAAAATCCCCAAATTCACGAAATTAGGGTTCTAAGGAAGATTACCTTGATTCGCTGGATCAAAGGATGATAACGGACGATTGATTGATGTTATGAACTCAAGAACTTCATGGATTTGTTGTTAAACAACATGGCTTCGTCGCCCATGAATCGCCAAAATGGACGGAGAAGGAAGGAAATGAAAACGAAGTGAATAGTGGTTGGTTTGTCATATATATATCGGGCGGAACTAGCGTCGCTAGCCTTCCCGGACTAGCGTGCGCTATCGGCAAGACGGCCGAGCACTCTCGGCCATGGCCCGCATGACCCGGCACCACCCACCACCCGCGACCAAGACTCTCCGCCGGCCTCGCTAGCGTGCGCTACGGCCGAAGCTCGCGCGCTAGGCGACTGGCCCAAAGAGCCTCTGGATCGAACCGCCGGCCAGTAACGTCGCTAGCCGGCCGACAGCGTGCGCTACGCCTGCCGACTAGCGCGCGCTACGCTCGGCGTAGCGTGCGCTACCTGCCGATCCTTCCTGATTCGAGAACCCCAGAAACCCCACTGTCCGGCCCGATAGCGTGCGTTGGTCGACCAGGCTAGCGTGCGCTACACCTGCCGGTTAGCGCGCGCATACTTCCGGCAGTAGCGTGCGCTACGCCGGTTCCTGCCGCATTTGTCCGGCCGGTGCCCGCAATCGTCCGGCCAGTCCCGCAACCGCCAGGGCTCGACGACCCGATTTCCGAAAACGCACGGAACGAACACGACAAAAAGTTCGCGGACGACATCAACGACCCGAAATGAAAACATAATACCATAATTAGTCATACGCGACCAAGAAACGGTTCGAGACAACAATTACAGATACGGATACCCGTAACTTTCAAGAAATTACAAAATGGCCCAAAACGCCCGGAAATCACGATATGTGATCGAATAACCAATACGAAGTTCACAACACATCTAACAAGGTTAAACGGACTTACGGGAAACTCGAAACAGCAGTTTCGAACGAGATTCGCAAGAATCGAACTCAAGTGCGGAAAAGTCGCTAAAAAGCACGGAACTCAACAAAACGACACCGAAACGAACTCGGATGACAAAAAGTGCAGAATTAATCATTCTCAGAATGACGAAACGGTCATGAGCGAGTCGTCAAAACAGACTTCGACCGAAAAAAGAAATTTACCGAAAATCGAAAATTGCGGATATTACATTCTACCCTCCTTAAAAGAAGTTTCGTCCCGAAACTTAAAACAAGTAGGGAGAAGAAATATTCCGCCAGGAAAACTCAACGAGATACACAAGAATGCGTAACTAACGCCCAACGGCGAAATGTTACAAACAACGCAAGGGAATATACGGCGTGAAAACACGCTCCACGGCGACCAACACAACGTCGCCGTTAGGGATATAATAAAACCAACAAGTGACAAGCGTCATCAAATGGATAATACTATCAAGTCAATTATCCGAACAATCGCAAAACACAACGAACGAAAATCAATACGATTGACCAACCTAACGGTACATTGATCAAAACGCGAGCCAAACGCTGAACAAATACGGAATTCCACCGCCTAAGGGCTGGAAGATCGAAAACGAAACTAATTTCCCGAACTGAAGGGAATTACGAAGGAGCCTGAATGTTCAACAATCATGAAACGAGAACAAAAACCGAACAAACAAACGATCGAGACAACAAAAATCGAACAATCATGTCCGAAACACGAAGGATAATAAAATTCAAACAACAACTCCCAGGATGATCTGGTGAGAACTATAAGACATGCATTCCCATAAGATCCACAGGAAAGGGAATAGCGATTGAAAAGTCACAACGACAAACGAGTTATTCCGAAACAATACCACACTCGTTTGATAAACAAAAACAAGGGGCAGGACAAGCTCAGAAATGTCAACGAACATAAATGAGTTATTCCGAAACAATACCACACTTGAACTGCTGGGAGTTCTTGTTTTCGTCTCTGCCGACCGTCTTTCGGTTAAGAAGGGCTGAGAGTGAAAATACGAGAGATAGCTGTAAGAAAAGCCAGACCCAAAGCCAGAGAATCAGAGAGTTTTCCAAGTGTAGGCAGTATTCTATTTATAGGAGCTGAGATGCCTTTTTCTGGCGGGCGATCGCCTTTCTTGTAATATAATAAGGGGCGATCGTCTTATGTCACGTGGGCTGTCTGCCTTGAAGTCCGCAGCTTCTGCTGGCAGCCAACTGTGTAGTCCAATGAGGAGCCTGCACGCGTCCTGAGTCGTTGTCCCGGACGGTCCCACTGTGCACCTTTTGGCGGGTCTGTCGGTAGGTGGGCAGATGATGACAGGCTGTGGTCAACGATCCATATTCTGTGGCACCTTTTCCGGATCTGCACGTGGGTCCTTGCTTCGAGCTTCGGCCTTCGCCGACTGGACGGGTCATGGCTTCGCGTGGCATGAGGCGGTCATTTTTGGCTGGGCGCCAGAGTCGATCGCCAAGTGCCAAGAGACGATCGCCTTAGATGTCGATCGCTCGGCATTAGGACTCGACCTGGGACCCTCAATCGGCCGATCTGCCTCGGCTGTTTGGCTCTGGCTCGGTCGCCCAGTCTCTGTGATGATCGCCTGTTGAGATGTATAAATCTCGATACAACAATTTCCCCCCAGCTTGCTCCGATGTTGAAGACATGTGGTGAGGTGGTTCTTGCTGGTGATCGTGTAGGATAAAGATGGGCGATACGTTGAGCGGACTTTGGTTTCGGACTTGGGCGATCTGATCGCTTGGCGAGCTATCTTCGGTCTTGTACCTGCAATTTCAAATTTTCCGATCCCTCGTAGAGAGCTGATTGCTTCGTCATTGAGGAACCGTGCACAGTTGCGGAGTTCGATGGACCGACTCCATGACCGTGTCTTGTGCGTGAGCGACATTGTCTATCTCGTGACTCATTTTATTGTGAGGGTCCTCCATTAGGCTGCGCCTCGCCTCGTATTTAAACGAAGGGCGTGCGGTCTTGGTCTGGAGGAGTCCTTGCGCGGGGCGTCGTCGGATTAATCGACTCCACGTCCGCGGCTTGTTATCTCTTTTCTACCTCAGATCATCATGTTAGATGGCAATACTCGATGGTATATGTTGAGACAGGGGTTGGGACGCGTCGCATTGTCCGTGAAGGATCCACCATGTTAAGCGACGGGCCTTCGAGGGCGGGCGAACATGTCCACTGATTTGTTTGGAGGGTCCTTCGGCTACGCCCGCCTCGTATTTAAACGAAGGGCGAGCGATCTCAGACCAAAGGAACCTTTCATGGCCGAAGCAGTCGATTCCATCGACCACCAGGACCATGGCTGCACTCTTTCACCTCGGATCGTCATGTTAAATGCCGACCTTCGACAGTGTACGTTGTGCAGGGGAGGCCATCTCATACCTTAGTCCAACATGTTAGATGATGAACTGTAGATGGCGAGCGAGTCCTCCAGTTTCGGAGATGATGCTTGATAATGGCGATCGGGTTGGAAGACTGGTGACCGTCGTTCGGTCGCCGATTGCGTTGCTCATAGGTTGAAAAGTAACCTTTGCCTGGCCAAAAAGTCTGCGGCCCTAGCGCGGAAGATCGCGTAGGTCGGGGGGATGTCCTTCGTAAGGTGCCTGAACATAGGCGAAAGACCATGGAATCCCCCTAAGACCGAGTAGAGGGCGATCTCGTCGCTTACGGGCTCGCCGTTGAGGATGATCTCGTCTACCCGGTCGATGTAGGCTGCGTCGGACTCTTCTTCCTCTTGCCTGATCTGCATCATGCGATGGGGACCTTCCGGCCGAGCGACCTTGGCGTCGAAGTACCCTGTGAAGTTGTTCGCCAGATGATCAAAGGAATTGATGGATCGCGACGGTAATGAGATGTACCATCTGTGGGCTAGATTGCCCAGCGTTAGCGGGAACATTCGACACCTGGTCACATCTGATGCCCTACACCCGGTCATGTAGATCCGGAACTTGCTCAGGTGAGTATTGGGATCCGACCTTCCCTCGTACATAGGTGTTTGCGGAGGAGCGATCCTACATTGCACGGGAGCGAGCTCGATATGGACCGCGAGTGGATCGCTCGGCCCGGCAATCTCTATCTTGGCGCCTGCCCCAGATTCCAGGAGTGCCTTCATGTCGTCGAGCTGGCTTTGCATCGCGGCCATCGCTGTAGCTTGGTCGCTCGTGGTTCGGCTTTTGGAACGTGAGCCGAGGCGATCGTGTACCGATCTCCTGACTCCACGGCAGGCGATGAGGCCGTCGTCGCCGATCTCGGTTCTTTGGCGAGCAGCCAGATGGTTGGCCTGCCCTCTGGGAGTTGGGTATGCCGAACTCCTGGTGACGGACTCGGGCTCCGTTGTCTCCTGGCTGGGGCCGGACTGCCCCGGTCGCCACGATGGGTCGCTTCCTAGGCGACTGAAGACGGAGGTCTCCCGCCTTGCGAGCGCCTCTTCTTGTGAATCTGGGCCTCCTGGCGATCGATTGGTCATTAACCTCTTGAACTTCCGTTTGGTCACGCGGCGGATGGCCGAGGGGGTTATAGCGGGCGCGTCGAGTAGGGGTGTTCAAAACCGAATATCCGGACTTTCGGTTATTCGAAAGTTCGGATAGTAGATTTTGATATCCGATATCCGTATCCGAAATTTCGGAAAAATATGAATTTTATTCGGATATCCGAATATCCGAAAAAATATGAATTTTATTCGGATATCCATATATTCGAAAAAATATATTCGGATTTGGATATCGGATATCCGAATATCCGAAAAAAACTTCGGATATGGATATCGGATATCCGAATATCCGAATATTTTCTATTATTTAAAATAAAAAAAATAAAAAATTTAGGATTTTTTGGATATTTCGGATATCCGAATATCCGATTTTTCTGAAAAGTACTATCCGATATCCGAATCCGAAGTTCCGGATATCCGAACTTCGGATTTTCGGATATTTCGGATCGGATATCGGGTATCGGATATTTTTGAACACCCCTAGCGTCGAGCGCTCTCCGTCGCTCCTGTAGGATGACCATGGCCTCTTCGATCTGTTCCGTAGTTTGGAGCTGATCGAGCGAGAGGCTTGGGCCGTCCTTCGGGGGCTGGATCGAGAGTCTCGGACCGCGACGGCTACTCTCCGCCATAGGCTGGGGCGCGGATTGAGACGGAAATAGGCGTTCGGCTGATCGGCCAACGGCTTTCTTCGATGCGGAGGCAGAAGTCATGATTCTGAAAGCTTTCTTTGAAGAGCAGTGAGTGTCTCTTCAAGTATATGCTCCGGAGAACAGTGAGTGTTCTTCGAGACGGTAGGAATAAAAATGAGGGTTAAGATGCCTTTCCTCTAGCGCCAATTGTTGTTTGCCGAAATATTATCCGGAGATAGATATTGTTGGAAAGGACGGACAACAAACAAGGTGCGAGAGCACGTCCGAGGGAATGGAAATAACACAAGATTTACCGGGTTTGTTAGGCCCAGGCTTAAATTCTCTCACGATATGTTATTAATAAGAATACGTTTGAGTATAAATATTAATGTAAGAAAGCGATTACAATGAGTGTAAAAGATTCTATGTATCTAGCTGTTGAGTGCTTTCCGGAAGAACTAGAGTTGCTCTGAGTTCTTGAACTGCTGGGAGTTCTTGTTTTCGTCTCTGCCGACCGTCTTTCGGTTAAGAGGGACTGAGAGAGAAAAGTGGAGAGATAGATGTAAGAAAAGCCAGACCCAAAGCCAGAGAATCAGAGAGTTTTCCAAGTGTAGGCAGTCTTTTATTTATAGGAGCTGAGATGCCTTTTTCTGCCGGGCGATCGCCTTTCTTGTAATATAATAAGGGGCGATCGTCTTATGTCACGTGGGCTATCTACCTTGAAGTCCGCGGCTCCTGCTGGCACCCAGCTGTGCGGTCCAATGAGGAGCCTGTACGCGTCCTGATTCGTTGTCCCGGACGGTCCCACTGTGCACCTTTCGGCGGGTCTGTCGATAGGTGGGCAGATGGTGACATGCTGTAGTCAACGATCCATGTCCTGCGGCGCCTTTTCCGGATCTGCACGTGGGTCCTTGCTTCGAGCTTCAGCCTTCGCCGACTGGACGGGTCATGGCTTCGCGTGGCATGAGGCGGTCGTCTTTGGCCGGGCGCCGGAGTCGATCGCCAAGTGCCAAGAGACGATCGTCTTAGATGTCGATCGCTCGGCATGGGGACTTGACCTGGGACCTTCGATCGGCCGATCTGCCTGGGCTGTTTGGATTTGGCTCGGTCGCCCGGTCTCTGTGACGATCGCCTGTTGAGATGTATAAATCCCGACTCAACAAGTGGCAACAGTAGAATCAACCACCTAAAAAGAACTCAAAAAAAAACTTCAGCATTAAAAGCGATAGCGTCCGATTAAAATTCTATCGGCATTTCGGACACTTCCGGCCACTTCCGATTTATCAAAACACATAAAAATCATAAAAAAAACAATCGGCATTGAAAGCGATAGCGTCCGATTAAAATTCAGCGAAGAGCAAAAATTTCAGGAAGAGATGCAGGATATATGCTGAGCAGATCGAATTGGAATTGGAACGGTTCATAAAAAATGGAGAGAAAGATACCAGTTGGATTGACGAATAGTGCGATGACTTCTCGGAAGAGATGCTTTACTCTCAGATTCGATGGCCGGACGGAGACAGAGAGTGGCTTTCTTCCGTCGCGAGAAGGAGAGTGGGGGAGGAAGAGAGCGCGGTAGGTTGGGAGAGGAAGAGGGTGAAGTCGCGAAGAGAGAACAAGATAACCGTGATAAAAATTTCTTTAAACTTGTCACGAACTTGTCACGGTTAACAGCCGTGACAAAAATTTCTTTAAATTTGTCACGGTTAAAATCCATGAAAAACATTTTAATTGTCACTTTTTATCATTTGTCGTCGTCTGTAGCCGTGACAATATTTGTCACGGTCATTAGAGGTGACAAATAACGCGGATAAAAAGGTGACAAATCTGCCATTTTGGTGTAGTGGAGTTGCTGTGCCGTGGCCACATTTTGAACACTCTCTCCGACCGTCTCTACGATCTCTACACCGACAATCCATCAGCTATAGAGATTTGGAAGGCCCTCGAGTACAAATTCAAGGCCGAAGAAGAAGATACCAAAAGTTTCTTGTCTCTAGTTACATCGATTTTAAGATGTTTGACGATAAGCCCATACTTGCTCAAGTACATGAATTGCAAGTTATTGTCAACAAATTGAGGGCCATGAAGATTGATATTCCGGAGATTTACAAGTTGGTGCAATTATTGCGAAGTTGCCCAATTCGTGGAAAAGCTACCCGAAGAAACTTCTTCACAATACCGAGGACCTATCTTTGGAACAAATCCAGAAACATCTTCGAATTGAGGAGGAGTCGAGGATGAGAGAGAAGACGACGAATGCTGGTACTTTCAAGGCCAACGCGGTGAGCGCGAAAGGCAAGAGGAAGTGGAATGAAAAAGGAAGTTCTTCGGGTCCCAAAAAAGATTCAAATAAATTCAAGCATTCCAGCAAATTCAAGTCCGGCAACAAGTCCGTGTCCAAGGGGTCCAACGGGGGCTGCTATGTGCGTGACAAACCCGGTCACTATGCTCGAGATTGTCGACTCCGTAAGACGGCAGAAAAAGAAGTCGACGCCACCATGACCGATGGGAACATAATCGCTACGATGAGCGAAATTATGGCAGTTAAGGGAAAGATTCAAGGGTGGTGGTACGAAACTTGTGCTACCGTCCACGTATCCCACGACAGGACTGCTTTTAACACCTATTCTGAAGTCGATGGAGGACAAGAAGTTCATATGGGAAACGAGCAATGTTCAAAGGTCGTCGACATCGAAAATGTGGAACTCAATTTCACATCCGGGAAGAAGGTCACTTTGACCAATGTTCTCCATGTTCCGGAAATGAATAGGAACCTTATTAGTGGTGATCTCTTAGGTAAACCGGGGATCAAATTTGTGTATGAGTCAGAAAAGCTTATCTTGACCCGTAATGGTGTATTTGTTGGAAAGGGCTACTCCAGTGAAGGGATGGTCAAATTATATATTGTTGACAATGTTATTAATAAGATTTCTCCTTCTGCTTATATGATTGATTCCGTTTCTTTATGGCATAGTAGATTAGCACATATAGGATTTAGCACTATGAAAAGATTAATTAAATGTGGTTTAATTTCGTGCAAATCTGATAAATTAGATAAATGTGAAATATGTGTGAAATCTAAAATGATAAAGAAACCCTTTTATAGTGTAGAGAGAAATTCTAAATTGTTAGATCTTATACATTCTAATTTATGTGAATTCAATGGGATGTTAACTCGTGGGGGTAATAAATATTTTATTACCTTTATTGATGATTGCTCTAGATTTACATATGTGTATTTATCAAAACGTAAAGATGATGCTTTTAATGCTTTTAAGATGTATAAGGCTGAAGTTGAAAATCAATTAGGAACTAAAATTAAAGTTCTTAGAAGCGATAGAGGTGGTGAATATTTTTCTAGTGATTTTAATGCCTTTTGTGAAGAAAATGGTATTGTTCACGAATGTTCCGCACCACGTACACCACAGCAAAACAGTTTAGCCGAACGTAAAAATAGAACACTTCAAAAGATGATTAATGCCATGTTAATGCATTCTGAATTACCTTTTAGTTTGTGGGGTTAAGCTTTATTTTCTGCATGTCATATTTTAAATCGTATTCCTTTAAAGAAAACCCAGATTTCTCCGTACGAGGTATGGAAAGGGCGAAAGCCGAATATTGGGTATTTTAAAGTATGGGGGTGCCTAGCCTACTATAAAAACATGGATCCTAAAAGGACCAAGTTGGGTCCTCGAGGGATACGAAGTGCTTTTATTGGCTATGCTACGAATAGCAAGGCACATAGACTTTTAAATTTGGAATCTAATATCATAATAGAATCCCGAGACGTAGAATTCTTTGAGAACTCTAATTCTAAGGAAAAGGAATCTCAAAACTCCACAAATGAAGAACTTTGAAGGGAGAGTTCTTCTAGGGTTGTTGTAGAACAACCAGAACCTCGGATTAGCAAGAGAGTCCGTAAGACTAAGGATTTGGGACCTGATGAAATAGATTCTCAACTTATTTTCTTTTACCTAGTAGAAGGAAATAGAGAGAATTTTTCCCGAAAGATTCCGATTATTATTCTTGTTGAAGATAATCCTAAGAATTATAATGAAGAAGTGGCTTCTCGGGACTCCGCTTTTTGGAAGGATGCTATCCAAGATGAAATGGATTCTATTATGGCAAATCACACTTGGGAGATTGTCGATCTACCCAAAGGGTCGAGACCCATTGGATGTAAGTGGGTGTTTCGAAAGAAATACAGAGATGGTACTCTTAACGCTTACAAGGCTAGACTGGTAGCCAAAGGATTTCGACAACGGGAAGGAATCGATTATTTTGACACATATGCACCGGTAGAAAGAACAACAACAATTAGAGTGTTGTTCGCCTTGGCTTCTTTATATAACCTAAATGTTCATCAAATGGGTGTCAAGACAGCATTTCTAAATGGAGATATCGATGAGGAGATTTACATGGAGCAGCCGGAAGGCTATGTGCTTCCGGGTAATGAACAAAAAGTTTGCAAACTTGTCAAATCCTTATATGGATTAAAACAAGCACCCAAATAATGGCATCAAAAGTTTGACTCGGTCATACTTTCGAATGGATTTATTCCTAACGTTTGTGACAAGTGTTTGTACACAAAAGTGCGTGGTAACGTTGTGGTCTTCCTATGTCTCTATGTTGATGATATGTTGATTATTAGCAGTGAGATGGAAGGAATATTAGAAACGAAGAGGTTTCTATCTTCCACTTTCACAATGAAAGATCTTGGACAAGTTGATACTATTTTAGGTATCAAGGTTCGTAGAACTAGTGGGCGTTATGAACTTAGTCAATCACACTATGTTGAAAAAGTGCTTGACAAGTTCAAACATTTAAAATTCAAGGAGGTGAACACCCCTTTTGGTCCTAGTATAAAACTTGGAAAGAATGATGGAAGAGCTGTGGCTCAATTGGAATATGCTAGTGCTATTGGTTGTCTTATGTACTTGATGCAATGTACTCGACCAGACATAGCGTTCGCCGTTAGTAAAATGAGTAGATTTACTAGCAATCCAAGTGCCGAGCATTGGAAGGTCATTGGAAGAATTTTTGGATTTCTTTTAAAAACAAAGAATCTTGGACTTCAATACGGTCAGTTTCTTGCCGTACTAGAAGGAGATACTGACGCGGGTTGGATATCAAGTGTCGGAGACAACAAATCTACGACAGGATGGGTATTTACACTTGCCGGAGGAGCAGTTTCTTGGAAATCAAAGAAACAAACGTGTATTACTCATTCGACCATGGAATCAGAGTTCATAGCTCTGGCTTCCGCAGGTCAAGAGGCTGAATGGTTAAGGGATCTTCTTTTAGAAGTTCCATTGGCTAAAGACAATATATCAACCGTGTCGATACATTGTGATAGTCAATCAACCTTAGCAAGAGCATACAGTGAAGTGTATAATGGAAAGTCTAGACATATTAGTCTTAGACATAACTATGTGAGGAAATTGATCAAAGATGGAATCATTTCGCTCACATATGTGAGATCAAGCTTTAACATTGCTGATCCGTTCACTATACCTCTTGCAAGAGATTTGATGAAATCGACCTCGAGAGGGATGGGTCTTAAACTCCTTGAGTAGTGATCCGACTATGATGGCAACCCAACCTAATGTTAGGAATTGACTAACATTAGGTTCAATGGGTAAGAACAAGTCATTGATTTGGATGTTCACAACATTATACAATAATGTTGGCTGTTACTATTGGAGGATGAGTTTTTTTTTTTCTTAACTTTTAATGAAGTTCAGTCATGAGGACAAGTATCTGTAAGTAACAGAGATGCTGTAAGAACTTCACCTATGTGAATTTAAGGATGGTGCCGTCCCAAAGTGAGAGTTGGAGTTTCTCTCATGAAAAATTCACGAGACAGGATGAGCACATGGCCATTAACGGTGCTAAGCGTGAGATGTAGGCAAAGAACACTAAAGAGTGTGTGTTGAGTAATACCAACTTTATCACAAGAAAAATAGGTTCAAAGCCTAGCCACCTAATTTTCGATAAAGTCTTGTGTTGCTTGTACTAAGGATTAGTTCAAATCGAAAGATACTTATCTGTACTAACGCTCTTTGTTTTATCTTCTGGATTTTATTTTGTCTTTTATGAACAAGTGGGGGATTGTTGGAAAAGTTAGAAAATTAAATAAGAGATTTAATTTTGTAAAGATTTTATTTGATTGTTCATTAAAAGACAAAATAGTGTATTTTGTGAGTAGAAAAGAATTCCACATGGAACAAAAACAAAGGAAATGAGCACCTTATAAGTGTGAGCAATTAAATAACCATTAATAAACATGTGGTAGTGCCATGTGGAGGTGAGGTGGCAAATCTATGCCATTTTTCACTCTCACATCGCCGCTCGCCGGTGTTGCCACCGGCGACAACGGCGTCCGGCTCCAGCTCGGGCTTAGAGGCTTTAGTGGCGCTTCTTTGGCACTTCGGCACGCCGGTCACGTGGGCTCGTGGTGAGTACGGTTGTGCCTCTTCAATTGGTGATTATTTTTTGCTGTTTAAATGAAAAGTCATGTCATTTCGAAACGAACGGTTGTTTGGCCAACAGTCGTGTCGTTTGAACGAAATGGTGCTCCCTTTCGCGAATAGGTATGATTTATTTATAAAACCGAGTTCGGTTTCAAAAATTCATACAGATTTTCGAATCAACTATTCTCATTTATCAAATACATATAATCCAGAAAAATCTTTCTTGCCTATCTTCGGATTTCACTCTGTCTTAGTGCAGTCCGAAATTAAGGCTTGTCGTATCCTGCGGTATTCTTGTTTGTGAGTTTAAGACACATTTCGAGGTGCAAAAAATACTATAAGGAAAGCGCTTCCATACGTGATTCAAGCATCGATGTCTTTAATTTTGAAGAATTTTCTAACACGTAGTTTTTTAGTAGTGCAAAGAAGGGGGTCTGCTGCTGAAATACCATGAACCCGTACACTAACCGTCGTGCATGATGCCATGCTTGGGGTTATTGTTTATCCTGTTGAGATTCTTGGTAAGTGTATTAGATTGTAGTACACTCAATCGATCAAATATAATGAGGGTGTATTGTTTCTTCTTACTCATACATTTTTTTAATTCATGAGTTTACTTTTGTTGTTGTAGTAAGCTATTCTGCTTTTTTGCAAGTTTTCTTGGATTCCAAAGCGAAGAACGACATAGAAACTAAGTTGCGGGTACAATTATTTCAAATGGAACAAGGTCGTAATAATACATATGTCATGTGTGTTGTCAAGGGCGTAATATGTAGGAGATGGAAGGGGCCTAGACCACATACTTTTTTCTCATCACACGATAGAAAATATCTGTCATGTGAAGCGTTTTGTGACATAGTGATAGTATTTGGGCTGCTATTCCTCCATATTGGATGAACCTTTTTATAGTGGAACCACAAACTCTAATATGCATGGTATCGGAGCCCATTATGCTCAAACGGGCATTGATTCGACTAAGTCTGAAGTGACACGGATTTTAGGGTTGGTCTGCTCCAACGACCACCATTTGAGGGGGCATGTTATCAAAAAATTTTACGATGAAACCAACTGCCTTGGCGCAGTTGGCCACCTGACCTTCAATTTAGTTGGAGGTCATGGGTTCTATTCCTAGTGGCAACACTTTGGAATTGAATTTCTCAAGGCCCAATGATCCCTTAGTCTTTGACTAAGGGTTAGGGCCTAGCCCTCCGGGGTACGCTGATAGAACAATTAAATATTGAGGGCTTCAAGCGGCAGTGTGGGAGGCCAGATCTCGGTGGGAACCTGCGGTTGGATTTGGGGGGCTCCAGCATGGAGCAATCACTTGGGGGACGACTCCTTGTGCGCGGTAGTTGAGGATATTTAAGAACCTGGGAGCCAGATACACATCTCGGGATTTAACTGGTAGCGATCTTGTGGGTAGAACATTATCCCAAGTCAGTGTAAGCTTGGAACCTCGGTATCAAAAAAAAAAATTTACAATGTAATTAATCAATTAATGTAATGCTTGGGCTACTCCTGATATTAGATTAATCTTTGATTCTGAACGTCAAGTCTAATACTCCCTCCATCCATGACTTTCTTGTCACAATTTGATTGATTAAAGGGTTGTTAGAATGTTGAAAAATAAGTTAGTTGTGTGAGAATTATTACTAAAAATGAAAGTGGCAAAAAGATTGTGGAATCCCTACTAAAAAAGGTTTATCTCCACCCTATTAGCTTCACCCGAAAAAGTAAAACTAAAGAAATAAAAGCGATAAAAAAAGTAAACAAAAGCGTCACATATGTGACGCCTTAAAATTAGGTATAAATAGTTAACAACTTTTAAACAAAAGCATCACATATGTGACGCCGTTCTGAAAAGTTTTTATTTTATTTTATTCCACTTATGTGACGCTAAAACTTTAGTCTTTAGCGTCACACAGGTGACGCCAATATGTGATAGCCGATTTTTTTAAAAAAAAATATTTTTCCTTAAATACAAATTCCGGATACTAAATCCATTTTAAATGTACAAATTTGTATTGGTTTAAATATTAAATACTATAAATAATAAATTTTAAATTATATTTAATAATTATAGTGTAAGAAATTTCTTAACATTAAGTACTTAAATTACATTATATTTATTTATTCTTAAATATTTTGGAAATTGATTTAATTTAAAAGATAAATTAAATATAAGTAGGAAATATAGTATAAGGATAAATAGCATTCATTATTAACTTACGGAAATATAATAAACAATACTGTTAAATTAATATTTAATAATATTTATTATTAACCTACTGTAATATAATAAATAATTAAATGAAATATATTGCATAATTTAATGGCAAACTTTTTCTTATTTAGGATATTTAATTAATTCAAATAACAAATAAATAAAAATATTTTACTTAGTAAGTACATATTATATTTATGTACTATAATTAATGAATGAAAACATAGCTCAGTGGCAACATGTGACGCAAAAGATATAATAATTAAAATTGATGAACTCTCTTTGGCGTCACATATGTGACGCTAAAGATATAATATTTAAAATTGCTTGGCTATCTTTGGCGTCACACATGTGACGCTAAAGATATAATATTTAAAATTGCTGGCCTATCTTTGGCGTAAAATAGGTGATGCCAAAGCTTAAAAAATAATATTCCTCACGTTGGCTTTAGCTTCACACATTAGGTTAATTGTTTTACATTCGCTTTAGCTTCACAGTGACAGTAAAGTTTAATTCTTTAACTTCACCAGTCAAACATTGAAGCTAAAGATTCTTTACCTTCAACTTCTTTATCTTCACATATTGACTTTAGATATGTGAAGATAAAAAAGAAAAAGTTTACCGTCAACTCTATTGGCTTCACATTTTTGTGAAGCCAATAGTACCCTTTTTAGTAGTGAATGACCGGAAAGAAATTGCGGTAAGGAGTCATTGACTATATATTATGACCCAGGTTTAATCTTGGGGGTTGTAGGTCCGATCCCTCATTCCTACTCCCGGTTAAATCGCAGGTTATGCCTCAGCAACCCGGTTTTGAGGATGCTTCAACTGAATAAACACACAAGGTTTAAATCCCTGAAAAGAGCGGATGCTCCCACGAGGATTCGAACCCACGCTGCGTGCCACCAGAGCGAAAGATATCCCCCTCCTTTGCCACTGAGCTATGCCTGGGGGATAACTATATATTTACTTGATATCGCAGTATCTGGCTATGCAGTATTTAGTAATCTGCTTCGATAGTTGGTCCGACATAGATGGCTTATGCGTGGACTGGACTGGGTAGGTTCTCAAGGTTTTGGGCCCAATAAAGATCAGATTATAAGTATAGGGGAATTGACAACACGAACTAATAAACATTTTGTCGGAGAAGATATTCTCAACACAAATCACATTATTAATGTAAGGAAATCATTGATTAACGACAACGAACAACATTGCACAAAACATGACCGAAACCGGATGTATGATTACTGAAAAGCGCAATATACTTGCTTTATATATTAATCCCAACAATTATTTGATTGCAGGCTTAAAGTTATGGTAGTGTGATGAATTAAGTAATTAACTTAGTTAGCAAGCTAGTTGGTGGCGTTACAAAATCTCCTTATGATCCCATTCGATCCGAGTAAGGGTTGAATCTCCGACATTCTGACCATTGCACTCGTGAAATCTGCTGCAAACATTCTTGGGTTGGTACTATAACGAGAAACGATAGCATTTGTGGATCCTCCGCTAAAAAGTACCTGATCCGACTGGAGAAGGCCCCTTCGTTGGATTAAATTCCTGAAATAATTATTGTCGAAAGAGTTTGGTGTCACCAAATCAAGTGGTGTCAAATTACTGTCGCCACCGGTCTGAGGGCATTGGCTTCTTCTTTGGCGGGCGAAGTTGGGGTCAATGTCGGTACCGTTGCTGTATATTCTAGCACGGAACAAGAAGCATTGGGCTTGACCTAGCGTGTGTGATCCTGCATGGCACAAATGTTTGAATTTGTGACATGGTGTCTATAAAATAAGTAATAAATACAATTGAATTTCAGTTTATACATGCTTCTAATTAAATGGATACGGACATGAAATATAATGAAAATATCATATATTTCTTTTGTGTACCGGATAGGGCGACCATGTCTGTTTGGCTAAGTCCCTTATTGGCGAAGGCAGATATGAGAGTTTGGAGATTAGATGAAGGGCCAGGTAGATCCGTGTTTGCTTTAGAACGGCTGGCAGTGGTCGAATCTCTTCTCCCAAGCTTCGGAGTCCATGTCGGACCACCAACCGGAAATATATATATATATATATATATATATATATATATATATATATATATACAGACACACACGTATATAGTGACAAACACACCTTTAACATTCTTCTTCTGCTTCGTGACAACAAAAAACTGGTAAATAGAACGTAAATAAAAGTATTTATTGTTTGATTAGAAAAGCGTCAATTGTTACTCTCTATCCATTCCATTTGAAGAGGATACATTAGAAGTATGATTTTTATACCAATAAAAAGTACTCATTTCTAGTTTTTTTTACTTATATGGTTGTGTACAACAAATAATAAGAAACTTATTTTACGTATTTTATCTTGCAATCGATAAAAATGTGTACATTTATCGGAGTATATAAACTAGTAAAACTATTTCGTTTGTCTTTATTTTAAAGAAGAAATTTTGTTTCACCTCCATCCCTTTGGGTACCGTCCATGGTACACCCCCATGTAGTGCATCCCCTGCTGGATGCACTACACGTGGCGTGCATGGACGGTGCAGATTGATGCACTAGATGGAGCATCGATCTGCACAGTCCATGCACGCCACGTGTAGTGTATCCGGCAGAGGATGCACTACATGAGGGTGTACCATGGAGCCAACCATCTCTTTGTCACACTTAAATGCTAATTATATATTATACTTACAGCAACCGAGGCATCACGTGCTGCTAGCGTTAGAATATCGGCGCAAGAAACAATACGGGGGCATATACGCTCAACCTCACGCTTGGCGGCCTCTATCACATCAAACCCTCGAGCGGAATTGATGTTCGGGAATGCAGTCTTCTCACTTTGTATAGACGGGGTCTCGTCCAGTAGGACCGACGCATCGCAGCCCTGAACAAAACAGTCGTGAAAATGGAGGCGAATGAGGGATGCTGCCATTCGCCGGTAACGGGATATTGCTCTACGGATGGAATTGCGTATTATATTAGGTGCATCACGACATGTACGGGCATAGAATGAGGGAGATACTTGTGCTAGAGTCGGTACGGTGGAGAGCGAAACGATGAGTGACAATATTGTTAGAGTGAGAAGAAAGTTGATGGATTTTATGTTGTCCATTTGGAGGCGGAAACAAAAAAATTTTGTTGTTTTTCTAATTAATAAGGAGAAAATGGACTTTGATTATTATGCTTCGAGAGCTGAAAGTTGATTGAGTATTTAAGGCAGTATTGGGGCTGAATTTGTAGTACTGCGCATTTGAGGTTTGGTATTTCTTAATTTAATTTGGGTCACCTCACATGTGGCTTATAAAACGCGTCCGCTGACATTGGTCACAAAACAACTTACAAGTTACTCTCTCCGTCCACGATCTTTCTTTACAGTTTGACCCGGTACGAGTTTTAATAATGCTTATTGACTTTGAGTAGATATATGTAGTGAGTGTAATTTGGGTCCCACTTATATGTTTATTAGTAATTTAATATAGATAAAGTAATGATGTTGATCTGTGAAGATAAAGGTGGAATTAAAAAAATAATGATGTTGATGTGTAAGGATAAAAGTGGAATTAAAAAGTTTTCTTATTTAGAAAAAGTGAAGTATAAAAAAAGATTGTGGACGGAAGAAAATGACAAATGTAAAGAAAGATCGTGGACGGAAGGAGTATTACATTAATCTGGACTCTGGAGGTGCATGCATGGATTCGGTCGTCGTTCGTTGCGTGTGGTTAGAGTTTTACTTTTTTATTATTATTCTTAGGGCAAAATAATCAAAAGAGATTTTGTTGACATACAGATAATAATATGAAGGATAATGACCGGTTGAATAACTAATAATTCAAGCGTCAAAAATGTTAAAGGAATAATACCCATTGTGTGCCTAAGTCTGTTAGTTTATGGGCTTTCCTAGATAGGATTTGGCTGAGGCCTGTTTGTATGTACTTCACCCTATTTAAGGGATCTCAATGATGGAATAATACAACACTTTGCCCTACTTTCTTGTCTCATGCTATTTTCCCTTCAACACGTTATCAGCACGTGTCTAACCAACTGAGAAAAATCCCGGCCGAAAATTCTAAAAAAAAAAAAAAAACCTAAATCCGCCGCGCCGTCATCTTTTCCCGAACCCTAGATCTCCATCGCCGGCGTCATCACCTTCCCCGACGTCCGACGCGACCTGCTCCTCCGACCTCCGTCGCCTGCTTCTCTCCCGCGCGCGAAGATCCGTCCGACGCGACCTGCTCCTCCGGTTTCTCCAGTCCAGATCGGACGCCGCGACCGTCGTTTTTTCCCCCCGGCACCGCGACTTTCGTCTCCTGCTCCGACAGTTGTTCCAGATTTTACTCTGCACCGACCGCGACTTCCGTCTCCTGCTCCGACGGGTGTTCCAGATTTTACTCTGCGCCGACCGCGACTTCCGTCTCTGACTTCCGTTGTTCCATATTCAGCTCGACCCGTTGCTGCAGTCCAGAACTCGCCCGCGACCCAGACCCAGAAGGAGAAAAGCGGCCGATTCTTGGACCGAACCAGATCCGGTTGCTGACCCGACCCGCACGCAGTCTTGTTTTCAGCTCGTTTCTGCTCCTATTCACAAAACAAAGTACACAAATACGAACCCTACTATCTGCAATATGCGAATTACATTTTTTTAATTACTATTAATTGCATATTATACTCCGAATTTATTTATGCTTAACTAAACCAAAAGCATGATGCATCCATAATTTTAATTAAATTAAAATAAATTGCTTAAGCAACTTGAATTAAAATAAATTCACGTTGAATTAATAATTATTGCGGCATAAGATACCTCTTTGACTGCATATATACGTGTATAGATATATTCATAGGGCTATGTGATTATATCTATAATTATATATATATTTTGCATGCATTATTAGTTATGGCATGTATATTAAGTTCATCATTAGTAGAACTTAGAGGACTTATTTCTACTATCTATATCAACTCGAACCGTGATAAAGTAATTTCATCGGTATAAACCCCAATAGCATCGAAAGTAATTTTGACCATATCTTGGTTCTGAAAAATAATAACCCTCCACATTATTGAAAATTTTATCATGGAAAGTACTCATGATATACTGTGAAAATTCATTTTCCTTTTTTTCTTGTCTCAAGATGGCTGATCCAACTCGTCCCGAATTTGACATCTTGGACTCAGAAGGGCTTGAGTACCATAGATGGGTTTCTGACGTAGAGACCACTTTTATCGCTAAGGACTATAGTGCTACTATCTTTGAAAAAGCAGGCGAAGTACCGTCTGACAAAACCAAAGCTAGTGCATTAATGTTCCTTAGGCGACATATCGACCCGAGCCTAAGGTGGGAATATCTGTAGTTGAAATCCCCGAAAGAACTGTGGGATGCCCTTAAAGGCCGTTTTGGGAACATCCACAATACTTTGCTCCCAGAGTTGACCGTGCAGTGGAATGAAATCCGCTTGCTTGATTATAAACGGATCAACGATTTCAACAAAGATATGCTCCGTCTGAAGGCACGCCTTAATTTCTGTGGAAAGGACCTCACAGAAGATGATATGATTCAGAAAACTCTTTCCACTTTCCCTACTTCCGCCCTTATACTAGCGAACCAGTATAGGCTGGAGTATGACAATAAACGCATCACTACCTTCAATAAGCTTATCAACCTACTGCAAGTGGCTGAGAGGCACAATGAAGTATTAGTGAGCAACAATGCCAGGCCGGCTGGGACAAAGAAAGTTCCCGAGGCCAACTATGGCAAAGTGAAAGGTGGAAAGAAACCCAATGCACAGGGGACTGGTCATGGCAACCCCAAACCACAACGTGGAAGAGGGCACAGTGGTCGAGGACGTGGTCGAGGACGTGGGGGTTCTTCCAATGTAATGAGTAGACTTGGTGCTCCCGGCTCTTCTGGCCAAGGAAACAAAGCACCTACCCCCCATGTCGCTCCCAAAGTCAGAGTTGGCAATGAACCGTGCTATCGATGTGGAGATGCTGGACATTGGTACAAGAACTGCCATGCAAGTAAACAAGTCGCAGCACACTACAAGAAATATAGAGAGTCCAAAGAACGGGAGGCTCACTATATGGAGGAAGATGCTCTCGACGAGTCCCCTGACGTCAATTTCACAGTCACCGATAATCGCAATGAGCCATACGTGTCACAGTCATTAGAGGCACCCCTTTATGACTGAATATTTTCATTATGTTTACTTTCTCGTTTACATTTGGCATTGTTAACTCGGAACGATTTTACCGATGTTTTATTTTCAATAATGGTGTGATGAAACTTTGTTTTTCTAGAACAAGATATTATTATTGCTTACGTTATATCCATAGCTTTATTTCGAAGAAATGAATATTGCTTGCATGTTTATGGTTCGATTTTTTTTCTCTCCTTTTTGTAGGAATGAATCGGGGAGAACTTGAATGTTTGGTTGACAGTGGGACCACCCACACCATTCTTAGGAATAGGCTTCTATTCACGGAATTAAATGCATGTCAAACCTCGGTAACCACGATGATTGGGTCCTCCCAACTCATCCAAGGGCGAGGCAATGCCCGATTTTTATTGCCTAACGGCACTCTTATCCGAGTTACCGATGCTCTATACGCACCTAGGGCCCCTCGAACCTTACTAAGTTTTAAAGATATACGTAGCAATGGTTTCCACGTCGAAACCCACTGTGAGAATGGAATCGAGTTCCTTTATATTACATCTAATGAATGTGGACGCAAACGCATATTAGAAAAACTTAAGAGTCAAAATAGTGGACTGTACACCACAACCATTAGGGTATTCGAATCCTATGCTGTCACCATAAATGGAATTTGGGACAAAGACTCATATAGGCTTTGGCATGATAGACTAGGTCATCCTGGTCGAGATATGATGATCCGTATCCTAAAGAACTCGCACGGACATCCTTTCTTTCGAGCGAAAAATGGGCAACAACTCAACACGAAGAATAGTATTGATGTTAATCATGCTATGTCATCTAAAGAAATAGAGACATATACCCCTTCTAAGCAATTGGCTATGTCAAAAGCACATCGCTCATTCTGCAAAGCCTGCTCTTTAGCTAAAGTAGGAGCGAGACCTTCCTACACTAAAGATACTAAAGCGAACATCCCATTCTTACAACGTATACAAGGAGATATTTGTGGACCCATCCACCTGCATGCGGACCATTTAAGTACTTTATGGTATTGGTGGATGCTTCGACACGCTGGTCACATGTCGCACTCCTTTCCACTCGAAATGCTGCATTTGCAAAACTCCTAGCTCAGATCATTCGTCTAAGGACTCACCATCCTTATCACCCTATCAAGTCTATTCGACTCGATAATGCAGGAGAATTTACATCTAAAGTATTTGGTGACTACTGCATGTCAATCGGAATCGATGTAGAGCATCCCGTTCCCCATGTGCATACACAAAATGGTCTCGTAGAGGCAACCATTAAAATAATCCAAATGGTAGCACGAGCATTGGTTTTGCGCAACAATCTGCCCATCTCTTCTTGGGGATATGCAGTCCTACATGCAGCCGTACTTATTCGTTTCAGACCCACCGTTGGCCAACCATTTTCTGCGTACCAGTTGGTAACTGGATATGAACCGGATATTTCACACCTACGCATATTTGGTTGTGCAACATATGTGCCGATTGCGCCCCCACAACGCAATAAAATGGGTCCTCAGAGACGTTTAGGTATTTACGTTGGATACGAATCCCCAACAATTATCCGCTACTTAGAACCCTTGACAGGTGATCTCTTTACTGCACGTTTTGCGGATTGTCACTTCAATGAGTCAGAATTCCCATCGTTAGGGGGAGAGGAGAAAAAGAAGTTTCTCAAGGAATGACAGGAATTGTCCTGGTACGTCCCGAGTCTGTCTCATTATGATCCCCGTACCTCACTATGTGATCGTGAAGTACAACGAATCCTCGATCTTCAGAACGTAGCAGATTCGATGCCTGATGCGTTTACTGATATCGCCAAAGTGACAAGATCACGCATTCCAGCTGCAAATGTGCCTGCAAGGTTAGAAGTCCCGAATAAAGGGCACATCACCAACGTACCGAGTGATGCGATCGCACCCAGTGGAAATGCGATCGAGGCCGTGGCTCCCAAAAGGAAAAGGGGGAGGCCACCGGTTCGAGACACCCGCCCAATGAAGAAAAGGGCGGTGAGGCACAAACCAACCCATTAATCATCAATACTGGGAATCCTTCCCACGAGATCATCTCGACTATAGCTATGTCCACGAATCATTAACGGGGACGCCGAGATCGATTGACATTAGAAAACAAAGAGATCTCGATCAATTATGAAAGTGCGTCTGATTTGATGGAACGATCGACCACTCATATTGATGATGTGTTTGCATACACAGTTGCTCAAGAAATCATAGAGCACGATGATGTCGAACCACGCTCTGTTGAAGAATGTCAACAAAGAGCCGATTGGCCTAAATGGAAAGAAGCTATCCATGAAGAGCTTGACTGTCTGACAAAACGCAAGGTACTTGGCCCAGTAGTGCTAACTCCGCCAAGTGTAAAGCCTGTTGGACAGAAATGGGTTCTTGTCAGAAAGCGTAATGAGAATCACGAAGTCCTGAGGTACAAGGCTCGCCTTGTTGCACAAGGTTTCTCACAACGCCCTGGAATAGATTACGAGGAAACGTACTCCCCCGTAATGGACGTTATTACGTTCCCCTATCTAATCAGCCTAGTTATTTCCGAAGGATTGGAAATGCAGCTAATGGACGTGGTCACTGCGTATCTCTATGGGGATCTAGATACGGAGATTTACATGAAAGTGCCCGAAGGCATTTCATTGCCCAAATCAAGTAACTCCAGACCACGGAGTGCGTATTCAGTCCGTTTGAAACGCTCACTTTACGGTTTGAAACAATCCGGAAGGATGTGGTATAACCGTCTGAGTGAATACTTGATTGGAAAGGGATACAAGAACGATGAACTGTGTCCTTGCGTCTTTATAAAGAAAACAAGTTCCGGATTTGCGGTCATCGCAGTGTATGTCGACGATATGAATATAATCGGCACTCTTGATGAAATAAGAGAAACCACTGGATACTTGAAAACTGAGTTTGAGATGAAAGATCTTGGGAAGACTCGTTTCTGTCTTGGTATTCAGATAGAACATAGAGTCTGTGGAATTCTCATCCACCAGTCTGCTTATGTCCAGAAGATGCTTAGACGCTTTAACATGGACAAAGCACACCCGGTTAGCACTCCCATGATCGGTCGTAGCTTGGATGGGAAGAAAGATCCATTTCGTCCAAAGGAAGATGACGAAGAGCTTTTGGGAGCTGAAATTCCCTACTTAAGTGCAATAGGCGCTCTATTGTACTTAGCTCAATGTACGCGACCGGACATCGCCTTCTCAGTAAACTTACTAGCTCGATTTAGTTCAGCACCGACGCAACGTCATTGGAATGGTATCAAGAATATATTCCGATACCTAAAAGGAACCATTGACTTGGGACTATTCTTTCCCTACAAGCAGGCAAAGGAAGCTGCTTCCGTAAAGGCAAATGCTAAAGTAAATGCTAATGCCATAGAACCTACTCCGACGAACGTATTGGTAGGATTTGGTGATGCAGGGTATCTCTCCGACCCACACAAAGGTCGTTCCCAAACTGGCTATGTATTTGCTATTGGGAACACTGCTATATCTTGGAGATCCACAAAGCAAACCCTTGTAGCTACCTCATCTAATCACGCTGAAATTATCGCTTTGCATGAGGCGGTACGTGAGTGTATTTGGTTAAGAGCTATCATTACACATATCCGAGGTAACAGTGGACTAAGTAATGTCACTGGAGCACCCACATGCATATATGAAGATAATGCAGCTTGCATCGAACAGATGAAGCTTGGGTATATCAAGGGGGATAACACAAAACACATATCTCCAAAATTCTTCTATAATCAGCAACAACAGGCTCTCCTCAATATTCAAGTAAAGCAAGTCATATCTGAGGAGAATGTGGCCGATTTGTTCACCAAATGCCGTGTTTGAAAAACATGTGAGAAGTATCGGAATGCGGAGAATTTCCAAACTCCCGAAATCGATGTAAAGGTAGAGGGAGAAGGGTGAGTCATAAAGAAACTTACTCACCGACGTTGTACTCTTTTCTTTGACCAAGGTTTATTTTCTCCCACTGGGTTTTGTTACTTGGCAAAGTTTTTAATGAGGCAAACGACACATGCACAAGTTTTTCAAAGTATCCTTGATTGATGTACAAATCAGAGGGAGATGTACACTTGAGGGGGAGTCTTACATCCACAACGTACGTTATACTCTTTTCCTTCCAAGGATCATTTTTCCCACAGGGTTTTTATCACTTGGAAAGGTTTTTAACGAGATAACAAGATGTACGATTTTGGGGATCGATGGAATGGTCACCTTAGTAGCGCTATGATCAATTGTAACGATCATATGAGATGATAGATTCAAAGGACGAAGTCTAAACTTGATGTGTCTAGATGCTGTACTCTTTTCCCTACGATCAAGACATTTTTCCCACTGGGTTTTTGCTTGACGAGGTTTTAACGAGGCAACATGACATGCGCTTGTAGACTAGGCACAAGGGGGAGTGTTAAAGGAATAATACCCATTGTGTGCCTAAGTCTGTTAGTTTATGGGCTTTCCTAGATAGGATTTGGCTAAAGCCTGTTTGTATGTACTTCACCCTATTTAAGGGATCTCAATGATGGAATAATACAACACTTTGCCCTACTTTCTTGTCTCATGCTATTTTCCCTTCAACAAAAAATGATTAAAATTTTGCCGCTGTCCGACTATTTTTTTTTAAACGCCAAGTTCGTCGGTTTACTTTCTAGCGGTTCTTAACATTTTTACGATAATTCCATCGATCGTTGATAGAATTTTGAAAACCAAAGATATTATTTTTTTAAGCAATTAATCTGATAATTTTATTATTTTAATTAAATTATATCACCGTCACGGGCCATTATGGCATATGTTATCTCTAGTATCTATAATAAAAAGGAAAATAATCTTCTTCCATTCTTTTTGTGTTTTATTATTATTAATAATAATATATCAAATGTTCAATAAAAATAAATTTTAAAGAACAACCTAAGAATATTAAATTAAATTAAATTAAAGGAAAAATTATTTTTCAAAAAAAATATTTTTTACGAGGATCTCCGACGAACCTCTGACAGACCAGTTTTTTTAGAAAGGGCCGCCGCGGGTCGTCGACAGACCTTTGACGGCAGCCGATCTTTTTTCATTTTTTTTACGCCAAGCCTGGCTGCGGCTGCCGGCAGACCTCCGGTGACCGACTATTCAATCTATAATTTTAAATAAGTATATTGTTAATAATACTTATTAATATATAAGTAACAATACATAAATTGACGAGTTATTTTAGAAACTAGTGAAAAATATGCATGTTCTTGTGCCCATGAAGGCTAGTACCGTTGTGGGCACGATCATACTGCCATCGTGTGCACAAGAACATGCATATTTTTCACTAGCTTCTAAAATAACTCGACAATTTATGTGTTGTTACTTATATATTAACAAGTATTTATTAACAATATACTTATTTGTAAAGTTATAGCTTGAATTAACTTAATCTATTTTATATCATGTGTAGTCTATAGGTTCTCAATGTATAAGTTCGTATATATAAGTTCATCATCTGTATGAAATAGCTCATACGCTATTGAATAACACGAAATAACAAATATGAGTTTGCATACGATGTTATGTAGTTGTTAATGTTTGACCAAACAATTTTAGAATCACAAAACATCCATATTGATAACACATTCAATATTGGCCAAAAAAACTAAAAAGTTCATGTGCACACGATGGCTAGTCCCATCGTGTGCACGATCATGGATGCCATCGTGTGCAACCATCATGTGCAGCTAGTGTGCAGTTCAACCATCGTGTGCGTCATCGTGTGCGAAAGAACTCTTCAAAAAAAAAATCTGGCGATAAAATATAGTTACATACCTTCTTTATAAACCCAGGAGCACAATAATGAAGTCTTATTTGAACGTCAACTTCTCTTTTTCGAAAAATCGTGTGATTTTTAAAGAATTTTGAAAGACCCATTTAGACATTAAATTTTAGTTGTTGGATTCGGTAGTTAGTCATGGAGAAGATGATGAAAAAAAATAAAAAATAAAGAAAAAAGTTTAAATTAAATAAAATACAAAAAGAAAAGAAATTCAACATCACCAACTTTTGAAGGATATTTTAGTCTTTTTAGTAAAATAGTATCAAAAACTTATACTCTTATTAAAAAGGATATATAACTTGTTATTTTTATGGTTTGGTATTACAAAAGATAGAACCTTTTTTTTTAAATTGAGTTATTTGCACTCCGCAGATTGTAGTCAAATATTCACAACCATCCCATTAGGTAATGAACGGGTAAATTGCAGATTTGGTCCCAAGAGATTGAGTCCAAAACAGTTATGGTCCCAAAGTTTCAAAATGGTCTTTTTTTTAGCAGTTTTAGTCCCAATCATTAGTCAAACGGATGGAAACCGTTAGTTGACCAAAAAAATTGGGACCAAATTTGCAAAATAAAAGAAAATAATACTAAAATTTAATTAATTATATATGTAATCAACATGAATTGATAAATTATAAATTAATTGTAAAATTATATACATAATTTATATAAAACTAAAAAAAAAATATTTTTGTAAACTTAATAATAATTTATGTAAATTTTTATAAAATTAAAAAAAAACTATATACTCCCTCTATTTTTTAATAGATGTCATTCCGGAGTTTTTAGGACAAATTATGGACATATTTTTATTTCCAAATTAACCTTAATTAATATTATTTAAATATTCTTAACAATAATTTCTATTGGTTGAAAAATTATACACAACACTTTTGTAGGAAATTTGAATTTTGAATTTACCATATTAAGGGTAAATATGAGATAAAGGGTGAGAAAATCCCAAAACGACATCTATTATAGAAATATTTCAAAAAACTAAAACGACATCTATATAAAAATGGAGGGAGTATATAAGACCTGCATATAATTTAAAAAAATGAATAATTTTTTCAAATCCAATAATATATTTGTAACGTATAATTTAAAAAAAAAAGATATATATATATATAGGAAATAGATCATATGAAAACTAATTACCTTGCGAAATCTAGAAACTTTTGTAGGTCATTGATATTAGCGATCTAACGGCTGTAGATGAGTAGAATTATATGCATTTATGTATTTTTTTATTGCATTATTTGTTGCATATACTAACGACCAGCTTGATGCAACAAATAATAACAAATATGCAATGAAATTAATTAATAAGTAGCAAATAAAACTACTATACTCACGTCCGCGATTTATAAGGAATACAGAATCTTTCCAAAAAAGTTGTGTTTTAAACAAAAAAGACTTTCATAACCCCCATAATTAATATAACATAATTAAAACATAAAAATGGTATGAAATTACATAATCCTACTCATCTACAGCCGTTAGATCACTACTATCAATAGCCTACAAAAGTTTCTAGATTTCACAAAATAATTAGTTTTCATATGATCTATTTCCTATATATATATATAATATGATATGAATATAATTAATTCAAAATTTCTCATAAATTTTAAAACTTTATTTGTAATGCATGATACACATGAGACTCACTCTGAATTCATTTAAACCACATAATATAATAAACTTATTTTATAAAACATTAACAAAATTACCTAAGTAATATAGATATAAAAGCCAAACCATAAACTAAAGATAATAAGAATAGAAAATGAATAAATTTATGAAATTTTTAAAATTACACTAAATAGATTATAAATTAATTATAAAACTGTTCTTACTAAGTTATAAATTAATATATGTAAAATTTAAAATAACACTAAAAAAGAACAAATTAATTTTTTTGGGACCAAATCTGCAATTCTTTGGGACCAGATCTGCAACTAACGGATTGTGTAACTCACTTCCGTTAAAAATGGATGGAAAACCTTATGGGACCAAATTTATCGAAAATGGGACCATTTTGCAATCAGCCCTTTCTCTTGGGACCAAAAGTGCAATTTACCTGGTAATGAACTAACATTTCTATAACACCCTTACTATTCTATATTTAGAAATCAACAAATTATTATTGTATTAAAAGTAAATGAAATAGTCAGAGAAAATAAGTTAGAAAATTGAAAGGTGTTAAAACCAAAAATTATTTAAATAATCTGAAAACCGATTCAAAAAATAAAAATTGAAAACTAAATAAAATATAAAATACATATAATTTTCTAGTAAATTAAAGATAGTATTTAACATATTTGAAAATCGACGTTTTAAAAAAGTAAATAATATAATGCTTATAATTAAGTCAAAAGTATACACAATAAACAACTTTACCTATTCATTTAATAAATCATTTTAGATTTTATTTATGTCTTTTTCAAATTTTTAAACCAAATTTTAGCTTTTAAATGATTGTGCAACTTTAATAATATATTTTGTATTTATTTAAAAACTAAAAGATTACTTACATGACTAAAGAAATAATCTAAAAATCATTTACCAAATCAACAACTGAAGTTGTTTATTGTGCATATTTCCACACTTGATTCCATTATATTATTTTCATTTTAAATTTTTTTCCATTTAATAAAATAATTTATTTACATTTATTTTTATATTAAACTCCTAAGATTCTCAGTCATTAAATTCATTTCCAGATAAATAAATGAATTTTAGTTTTCATATTTTTTTCTCGATTATTCAAAACTTTCTCATTATAATAATAATTTGTAGATTTCTAAAATCTATATATATATAAAAATTGAGTTCCATGTATTAATGTGAGCATTTATGTCAATTTATATATATATATATATATATATATGAGCATTTATGTCATAAGGTAGGGTCATTCATATCAATTGAAATATTGCTACTCTCTAAAGCTTTTTTTAAAGCTTTAAAGAGCTTTTACAAACCACAATAAAAAAAATACACGAATAAAAAACGTATCCATACATGTTCATTGTCATAAGCTAAATTAATTCAGCCAATTAAAACATGTCAAAGTCTCATTATTAAATTTTAAGAATTTCTATAGTCATACCATACAAAGCATGTTTATTGTTTAACTCTTTCAACTTCTTCTTTGAGGTATTATACTCCCATATAAACAAACAAAAAAGTCACACAACTCACCCACAAAACAGGTCACAACCATCACCTTCAGTAAAGCAGATTCTTCTGCCGCCACAGCCACCGGAACCGCTGCCAACATCAACTTCTTCCGCCGCCGACACCAATGAATATTAATTCAATAGGTGGTGTTTCGAGCTTGAGTGGTTTCATTGTTGTTTTAGTGGTTCCGCTGCCGACATACCAAACTTGAAATCTCAAACAATTTTCTTATAAACAATTAAACAACTAAAACGTTTCTATTCAAAATAGCCCACAGATACCTACAAACCATGAGATATCCAAAATATTATAAAATCAAATTATCAATTCCCACCAAATCTTTAAAAAATAATGATGATATCGAGTTCTTTATAGCCAAAATAATGGATCGATTGCCAAGATGGGTTTTCAATATTTATGAGTATCAAGGGAATTGGCGCTAGAGGAAGGGGATCCAACCCTCGATTTTTTATACCTACCGTCCCGAAGAACACTCACTGTTCTCGGGGCAGATACTTGAAGTGACACTTACTGCACTTCAAAGAAATCCTTCAGAAAACATGTCTTAGCCTCGCGTCGAAGAAAGCGGCCGGCCCGGCGGACCCCTGTTCCGTCGAGTCGAGCGCGGCCCGATGGTGGAAGGTAGCCGCGCGATCGAGAGGCGCTCGATCCGTCCACGGGCGGCCCAAGCCTCTCGCTCGATCGGTTCGAACCAAGGAACAGATCGAAGGGCCACAGCCGTCTACAGAACGACGGAGTGCTCTCGACGCGCCTCCGGCTACCGCCCCGGTCTCTCGCCGGAAGATCAAGCGTAAGCTCAAGGCACTACGGCCGAGCAATCGCCAGAGGCTTTCACCGCAAGAAGAGGCGCTCGCGGCGGGGCACCTCTGTCTTCGATCGCACAGGCGGTGACCCGACCAGCGGCCAGGCGATCCGGCCCGGCTACGAGGCAGCGGAGTTTGAGTCCGTCACCGGGAGCTCGGCCTACCCGACTCCCGGAAGGCGGCTGGCCGTCTGGCTCCCCCTCGCCGAATTGCCGAGGTCGGCGCGTGAGCCGGAGATCGGTACACGATCGCCTCGGCTCCTGCTCCCAAAGCCGATCGGCAAGCGACCAAGCCACGGCGATGGCTGCGATGCAACGTCAACTCGACGACATGAAGGCGCTCCTGGAATCCAGGGCAGGCGCCAAGAAGACGATCGCCGGGCCAAGCGAGCCGCTCACGATCGACATCGAGCTCGCCCCCGTGCAGCATAAGATCGCTCCCCCGCAAACGCCCGTGTACGAGGGGCGATCGGACCCCCAAGTGCACCTGAGGAAGTTCAACATCTACATGACTGGGTGTGGGGCATCTGACGCGACCAGATGCCGAATGTTCCCTCTGACGCTGGACGACCTCGCCCACCGGTGGTACACTTCATTGCCACCTCGGTCCATTGGCTCCTTTAACGAGCTGGCGCACGGCTTCTCTGAGTACTTCGCCACCAGGGTCGTCCGGCCCGAAGGTCCCCTTCGCATGATGCAAATCAAGCAGGGAGAAGAAGAGTCCGACTCGGACTACATCGACCGGGTAGACGTAATCATCCTCAATGGCGAGCCCATAAGCGATGAGACCGCCCTCTACGCGGTCCTTGGAGGATTTCAGGGTTTTTCGCCTATGTTCAGGCATCTCACGAAGACCCAACCTACGACCTACGACCTACGCAGCCTTCCGGGCGAGAGCCGCAGATTTTCTGGCCAGGCAAAGGTTTCTTCTTAGCCTGTGAGCAGCGCGATCGGCACCCGGACGACGATCTCCCGCCCGATCGCCAATATCGACCTACGAATAAGCGATCGGCAGCCGAGCGACGATCGCCAGTCTTCCGGCTCGATCGCCGATCATCACACTACATCATCCGCAGTCCGGAGGACACGATCGCCATCTACAGTCCAGCATATAACATGACGGACTAAGGCATAAGATCGCCTCCACCGCACATCATAAAGCCATGGTCCTGGCAGTCGATGGAACCAGGCCCGGCCATGCAAGGTCCCTTTCGGCCAAGATCGCCCGCCCTTCGTTTAAATACGAGGCCGGCGTAGTCTGAGGGCTCTCCAACATTAATCAGTGGACACATGCCACAATCCCCGTCTCAACGTACACCGTCGAGGTCGGCCATCTCCATGGCTGGCCGAGGTGGAAGCAGAGCTAACAAGCCGCGGGCGTGGAGTTGATTCATCCGACGCTGCCCCGCGCAAGGACTCCTCTAGACCGAGACCGCACGCCCTTCGTTTAAATACGAGGCGAGGCGCAGCCTAACGGAGGACCCTCATAATAAAGTGAGTCACGAGACACTCAATGTCTTCGCGCACCAAGACACGGTCATGGAGTCGGTCCATCGATCTCCGCGACTGTGCACGATTCCTCAAGCAAAGCGAAACCACCAAGTTTCCGTGGGGGATCGGCCAATGTTGTTTTTGCAGGTACAAGACCGAAAGATAGCTAGCCAATCGATCATGGTAGCCCAAAGTCCGGAATCGTAAGTCAGCTCAGCAAGGTCGCCAGCAAGAGCCACCTCGCCCCATGTCTTCAACATAGGAGCAAGCTGGGGGGCAATTGTTGTGTCAAGATTTAACTCCTTCCGACTGGCGAACGCCTCCGAGGCCGAGCGACCGACTTACCGCCGAGGAGACAAGGCAGATCTGCCGACCAGCGACCAGGCGACCTAGCTTTAGCCCGAAAGACAAGCATGAATCACCCAGCCGAAGGTCCCAGGACAAGTCCCGGTGTCGAGCGATCGACATCCAATACGATCATCGCTCGGCGCCAGGCGACCGACTTCTGGCGACCGACTTATGGACGATCATCTCTCAGCGCTTTGCCGACCGACCCTTGGCGACCGACCATTGCCGACCTTCAGTGACGGGCCGAGAACGATCCTCGGTGTCCAGCTAGAGGCGACCGCATCATCACGATCTGGGCCGATGGCCATCCAGTCGGCCAAGGCCAAGTCTCAAAACTGACCCCACGTGCAGATCCACAAAAGGCGCTGACAAGCTTGTCACCTACCTCACCTACCAACAGGGCCCAGACCTGCAAAAGGAGCTGATGGAAAAGACATGTGACTACAGCCTGTCACCTACCCTGACAAAGTCCGCCGAAAGTAACAAAGTGGGACCTCCTGTGACAGTGCTTCCGGACGCGTGCCGGCTCCTCATTGGGCCACTCAGCTAGCTGCCGGCTGGATCTATGGACTTTTGGCAGGCAGCCCATGTGACCTTTAGGACGATCGCCCCATTACATTAAATGCCGAAAGGCGATCGCCCACTAGGGGACAGGGCCCCTCAGCCTCTATATATACAAGGCAGCAGGCACTTGTAAAAGTGACCGAGATTCTGACTCTCTGAACACTCTGCATTCTCGCATTTCACACTATACAGAAGCAAAATACATAACACTTGGCTAATCTCCAACTCTTGGCAACAGCTTTCTTTCGGTCTTACTTCTCCCGGCCTATCTCATCCAGCAGATTATCGGCGGGGACGAAGAACACCGAGCTTCGCTCAAGAGCCGGATTAACAGAGTCTTTTTACACTCATTGTATTTAGATTTCTCTCATTAATACTTGTATCCACGAATATTCGTATTAATAACATCTCGCGAGAGCATTCAAGCCCGGGCCTAACAAACCCGGCAAATCTTGTATTATTTATCTTCTCTCGGAAGTGCTCCCGCAATTGTTGTTTGTTGTCCGTCTTCCAGCAGTATTAATCTTCGGATAAATATTTTGGGCAACAACAAAGTAGAGGCTTCGAATTTTCGGTGCTTGGAACGAAGGGATTTCGTGTTCGGGACGGGATCGTGATCATCGTCTACATTTTACGAAGATTTATTTCAAAGGCTTCAAGGGTATGAATCTTTATCTTTGTATTTATGTTTTCGTATATACGTTACTTGATCGATCCTGTTTGGGATTCGTATTTATTTCCGCTGCGTATTTCGTTTTATTTTCGGAATCCCAACAGTGGTATCGGAGCGAGGTCAATGTTTCCGTATATACGATTATTTGTGCATTTTGAATGCTTTTGGATGATGATTATGATTTAGAATCATGTTTGGAATAATTGTAGATTTTAAATTGTTCGTTGTAGCATCACGTTTTTTGAAACGGGCCGAAAAACGAAGAAGCGAAATTTGTCGGCGAGTCTTGGCGGCCTTGCTGCCGTACTGCCCAGATCGCCGAGCATGATCGGCCATGATCGGCCATGTCTCGGCCCACGGCCGAGAATGATCGGCCACTGCCGGCGATGGCTCGGCCAGCGACTCGGATTTTGGCCCGATTTTGAATCGGGCCATGGTGGGCCTAAAATCGGATTGTCCGGACTCCGTTTTAAGTTTATATTTCGTTTTAATTATTTCTCAAAATTTAAATTGGATTTTAATTTGACTAAATTAATATTTGGAATATTTTTTAGTTAAAGGAAATAAATTAAACGAAAATATTATTTTGGCCGGATTACTTCGAATGAATTTAAATGACGATTATTAGTATTAATTGGATTAATACCATTAAAATTGAATAGATTAATTTTATATTGATTGGATTAATATCTTAATTGATTATTTAATTTTAATGCCACTTTATATTAATTGGATTAATATAGTAGAAATTGAATAGATTAATTTATAGATTAATTAGATTAATTTATATTAAGATTAATTGTTTAATTTCGTTGTCATTACATGTTGTATGGAATCCTTATGTGATGGTGATATAGCTCGTGGACTTAGTTTTTTTGATTTGTTCGATTCGATTGGGTTGTAAAGGCCGTTTTGAGCCTATTTATATTTACTAGAAAAACTTGTATAGGATGCAATTTTTCTATGATGTAATTATTATTTTGGGTATGAAGAAGACCGAAGACAACCGACCGAGAAGACGAAGAATCGAAGACTATTTTTTTTATTGGGTCATTCGCTTGGCCCAGTACTTAGGAATTAGGTCCATGAGCTATATGTTGGTAGTAACTAGGTTACTGTTTTCTGTTTTTCATTTTGAATGATTGACAAACCAACAAACGCGCGTATAATTGAATTAATGTGCAAAGTGTAACATTAATCGCGAAATTCTCCCGACTACAAACAGACTAAGTTTGAAAAAGGTTACGAGGTTTCCTACCCTCCATCAAACTCGTAGAAAATTGATGCCCGAGCTGGTGTGCTATGCTTCCGAGTTATCGGGGTAGTACATTTGGTAGAGGTTGAAAAATTCTTGAGTGCATTAGATGCCTTCGGTTGGTGATAAATTTCGCCCCTAGAAACCTGATAGGTTGCCGGGTGAGATTCAATAGTCAAACTGATAGACGTTGATGGTCAACAACTTAGATAGTCTGGATTGCCAAGAAACCTGATAGGTTGAGGGCATGAAGACTAGGGGTAAAAGATGATCAAATCATCCGTTAGACGGGTTGGTGTTAGACACCACTTTACATAAATTAATTGGCAAGAAACCTGATAGGTTGCGTCTGTTAAAATTTGTAAAGAACTTGATCACCACTAAGAAGTCGATCTAACCATGATTTCCGGATTATAACATGGGAGTGTATAATTCCGATAAAATTAGTGGGAGCCGAGGCAAGAATTATACAAGACCTTAAGTTCTATACTCGGTCATAATTAAACAAGTCACTAATTTAATCTTGTCTAAATCTTTGCAGAAAACAAAATTGAATCTCTCTAAAATGGCTAAAAACCCACTTGCAATACTACTTGAAAGAATCTCCTAACTGGCCCTAACTTTGTTGACTGGTTGCGGAATCTGATGATTGTACTCAGTATGGAGTCTCTGGGATACGTCTTGGAGGCGGACATTCCACCGACTCCAAACCAGACTAGGGATAATCAGGAAGACATTGACGTCCATGAAAAATGGGTCAAGGATGATGTGCTAGTCCGTGGTTTTATGATGGGCTCAATGACTAATGAGCTGCAGAGAGCGCACGAGAAAATGACTTTTGCTAGGCATATTCTCGCACACTTGACCGAACTTTATGGAGAGCACAGTAGGACTGCTAGATATGAGATATCAAAGCAGTTGTTCAGTGCTAGGATGAAAGAAGGGGAGAAAGTGGGAGACCACGTCCTCAAGATGATCTCTATGATTGAGAGGCTCGAGGTGCTCAACTTTAATATGGATTTATCTCTTCAAATTGATCTCATCCTTCAATCTCTACCTGACTCTTTCACGCAGTTTGTAATGAATTTCAACTGTAATGAAATTACATGCACATTAGCTGGGCTAATGAATAAACCGTGTGTGGCGCAGTCTAACATGAAGACTAAACCGAGAGAGGCTGCTCTTGTGATTTCTTCTGGGTCTAAGAGGTCCAGGAACAAGAAGAAAAAGATCTACGAGCAGTACAAACCCAAGAAAGGGGTGCAAAAAGGAAAGGGCAAGGCCCGAAAGGTTCAAAAGGTAGGCGGTCCAAAACCTACGGACAAATGCCTTGAATGCGGTGGTGGGCACATCGCGAAGGACTTGTCCCAAGATTAATGGCGCATCAGTGCAGAACTTTTTGTTTTGAAACTAATTGTTCCGCTCCGTATATTACCTTCATGGATTCTCGATTCGTGCCACTTCTCACATTTGTACTATGAATCAGATCTGGAACGAAGTAGAAAACTTGAAGTCGGGAAATAATGATCACTGTTGGAAGCGGACAAAGTGTCGAGGCAACCGATATTGGATCAATCCTTCTGGGTTTAGAATCTGGTTTTAATTTGACATTAGATGAAGTACTTGTTTTGCCCAAGGGGCATAAAAACATTGTATCCATTCCAGTCTTGGACCGGAAAGGATTTTGTTTCTTCATTGGCAATGGCAGTTGTAAAATTTATTTTCGAAATAAATTGGTTGGAACAACTACATTGTTGAATGGTTTATATCATCTGAACATGCAAAATAAAATAGCAGTGAACACTATAACTAGGAAACGTGGTAGGCAAGATACTAATCAAGCTCTTAAATGGCACCTTAGACTTGGTCATGTTGGTCAGACCAAGGTTCAGAAAATGGAGAAAGATGGACTTTTAAGTCCATTGGGTGTAGAACCCTATCCAACTTGTGAATCTTGCCTTAGAGGCAAAATGACTAAGTTCCCCTTCACAAGGACTTTTGAAAGGGCTACCGATAAACTTGGATTGGTGCATACCGATGTTTGTGGTGCTTTAGAAGTAGCCCGAGACGGATATCAATATTTCATAACGTTCACAGATGATCATACTAGGTATGGAATTGTGTACTTAATGAAACATAAATCTGAAGCCTTTGCTAAATTCAAAGAATTTAAGGCCCTAGTTGAAAAACAAACTGGATGTCATATCAAAGCACTTCGGTCGGACCGAGGTGGCGAATATATGAGCACTGAGTTTGATGAGTTCCTTAAGGAACATGGAATAGTTTCACAATTCACGCCTCCAGGAACCCCACAGTTAAATGGTGTTTCAGAAAGGAGAAATAGGACTTTGTTGGACATGGTTCGCTCCATGTTAAATTACACTGATTTACATATTTACCTGTGGGGGTATGCCTTACTAACCGCTGCCTATATCCTAAATAGATGTCCTTCCAAATCTGTTCCTATCACTCCGCATGAGATGTGGAAGGGTAAGAAACCAAGCCTTAATCACATAAGGATTTGGGGATTTCCAGCCTATGTCAAAAAGGCTAAGGTGGACAAACTGGAAGCGAGGTCCATAAAAGGACATTTCATAGGATACCCAGAGGACTCGATGGGTTATCTATTCTACATGCCAGAAGACCATAGGGTCGTTGTGGCATTACAAGCGCATTTCCTTGAGGATGAATTCATTCAGGAAGGTGGCTCGGGTAGAAATATCTCTTTGGAAGAGCATAATGAAACTCCTAAGGAGACATCTGATCAGAGATCAAGAACCGAACCTATTGTAACACAACCTCCACTTCGAAGGTCTGATAGGGTATCTCACTTACCTGAGAGGTATGGCTATACACATGTCGAGGAACTGGGTCTCCACGACACACCTGATAGCAGTGAAAACGACCCTGTCACCTATGACCAAGCGATAGTGGATGTAGACTCCGATAAATGGCAAGAAGCAATGAAAGCTGAGATAGACTCGATGCATACCAATCAGGTCTGGACTCTAGTATATCTTCCAACTGGCATGATGACTATTGGAAATAAATGGATCTATAAGAGAAAGACTTATGGGGATGGCAAGGTTGATGCCTATAAGGCCAGGCTTGTGGCAAAGGGTTATACCCAAAGGGAAGGAATCGATTATCATGATACCTTCTCGCCCGTAGCTATGATAAAGTCGATTCGCATGATGCTTGCCATCACGCTTATTATGATTATGAAATATGGCAAATGGATGTCAAAACGGCTTTTCTAAATGGATACCTCGAGGAGGAAATCTATATGGAACAGCCTAAAGGTTTTGTGTCCAAAGCTAATATTCATAAAGTTTGTAAGATGCAACGAGCCATTTATGGTCTGAAGCAAGCTTCTCGGAGTTGGAACCTTCGATTTGACGAAGCAGTTAAGGACTTTGACTTCGAACGAAATGAAGAGGAACCGTGTGTTTACAAAAAGATCAGTGGGAGCAACATTGCGTTCTTAGTACTATATGTAGATGATATTCTACTTATAGGAAATAACATAGCAATGCTCAGCACTGTGAAAGCTTGGCTTTCTAAAACGTTCTCCATGAAAGACTTGGGAGAAGCTTCCTATATTCTAGGGATCCGTCTTTACAGAGATAGACCGCGAAGAATGATAGGACTTTCCCAAGCCCTTTATATCGATAAAATCCTGAGAAGATTCAAGATGGATGAATCTAAAAGAGGGTTCCTTCCCATGCGACATGGAATTCATCTAACCACGAAAATGTGTCCTCAAAGTGAGGAAGACAAGAGAGAGATGAGTAAGGTACCCTATGCCTCGGCAGTGGGTAGCCTCATGTACGCTATGTTGTGTACGAGACCAGACTTAGTCTACGCTGTGAGTATGGTAAGTCGATTTCAAGCAAACCCGGGAAGGGAACATTGGACTGCCGTAAAGAACATTCTTAAGTACTTAAGAAGAACTAGAGATTTAGTTCTTACTTATGGTGGTGGAGAACTGAAGATGATTGGATTCACGATTCTGATTTTCAAGGAGACAATGACGACTCTAAGTCGACATCTGGGTATTTATTTACTCTCAATAGAGGAGCAGTATCTTGGAGAAGCTCCAAGCAAACCGCTACTGCAGATTCCACACCGCCGCAGAGTATCAAGCCGCCTCGAGGCCAAAGAAGAAGCATTTTGGATGCGTGTTTATACAAGAACTTCAAGTGGTGGCTAACGCGGAGTTGCCTATATCACTATTCTGTGATAATGATGGAGCTGTCGCCCAAGCCAAGGAGCCGAGGGCTCACCACAACACCAAGCATATAGAGAGAAAGTACCACATCGTTCGAGAGATGGTGGAAAAAGGATATGTTTCATTGGAAAGAGTAGACTCAGAAGACAATGTCTCGACCATTGACTAAGCCATTATCTCAGGTTGTCTTGGAAAGACATCTAAAGAACATGGGTATTGGATACCATGATATGTGGCATTGAGTGCAAGTGGGAGATTGTTAGGAATATGCCCTCGAATGCCACTCAGGGGATGAGAGAGTATGGGCATTGTACTTGTAATTATGGAATAATAAATAATAAAAAGGCAATTCGATTCATTCACTGTTTATTGTATTTCAATTGCATTCTTGACTTGGTAAACATTGAAGTGAAGTCCATGTAAATAAATAGAACATTCCATTCTCGTTATGGGATAAGAGAAAATGCAATCGAAGTGTTTAAAGTTTATTTACGTAAATCGTCAAAGTCAATAAACTTAAATGGGCATTAAGTTTTTAATAAGATTTGTATAACTAATGCTAGGACATGTGCATGTCTTGATAGCATAGTTATAAGTATATTGGTGGGACAGATACTCGAACACGACTCATACTCGATTGATCACCACGGTATTCACTCTCGGAGAGTTGATGACGAATCGAAAGGTTGTGATAGTATACGTGGACCTTTGACTTGAGGGTTCAGTAGAAGATGTGTCTGTGACGTTTAGTTTGTCATTAGAGTAGTTAGACTCATTTGCTTAATTGCTGAGTCGACCTCGAAGTGCGGACTATACGGGCAGTAGCGATCTTTGCATACGCCAAGAAAGGATTCTATCTCCTGTTAGTGAGCAGGCGAATGTCCTATACGGTTAATGGCAAATAAGATCATAAGTCTTTGGCCAAAGCATTCTGATATAGTAGTATTAGATACACTATTGATCAGTTGGTCTTGATTTGCATTAACACGTGTATAGAGTTTAGTCAACAGTAGGGTTTGACTTTACCGTGACCCGAAGACTTGACCGGGACATCTGATGAAGGGTCTATACGTATATAGTATTCACGACATAATGGTTCTAGAATGATCCCTTCATTCGTTCTCAGTCGGGGTTTACAGTGCGGCCCGCTAGGCTGGCTAAGTGCTGCCCGCACTCATTGGTTCCTCCCAATGCTGGCTGAGACGGACCTATCGGAGTCGCGCATTAGGAGCATTGATGGATAAATGTGAATTTATTATCTCTCTATTAATATTAGATATTGGATATCTAATTATGATTTATTGGATAAATCAAATAGCGGTCTTATGAATTAAATATAATTTACCGGGTAATTAATTTAATTCATAAATTATATTTCTTAGAGAAATATATTTGTATTTGATATAATTAATTAATTAGATTAATTAATTAATATAAATACATTGATAATTAAACGGAGTGTATTTAACGGAGTCGTTTGATGAACGTCCGATATACGAGCCGAGTGGCTCGGATCGTTTCTAGGAAACTTCCTAAATGGGCCGCCCCTTCCCTACCTCACATGGTATTATTACTTGCATGTGTGTTGTGGTTGTCTTGATTAAGTCTTCATGTGTTAAGATGCTTGATGATTTTATTATATATACATGTGAGTTGTTTTTGTATATATATAATCATCAACACATCAACTCAAGAGTGGACTTGTGACAACACACACACACACACAAATAAAAGGCGACTGCTTTGCTCTAAGGATTCCAGCCGAGAGCTTTCTTTGTGAGGAAGGGAGAGAATTTTTTTTTTCAATTTTCATCTTAGAGGTGAAAGAAATTCAAGAAAAATAGAGAGAAAATTCCTACGGTAACTTCCTAGCCGTGTTCTTGGAGAACGAAGTTACGTCGAATTTTCCGAGCAACTTCCGACGCGTGTGAAGTAGAGGCTTCGAATTTTCGGTGCTTGGAACGAAGGGATTTCGTGTTCGGGACGGGATCGTGATCATCGTCTACATTTTACGAAGATTTATTTCAAAGGCTTCAAGGGTATGAATCTTTATCTTTGTATTTATTTTTTCGTATATACGTTACTTGATCGATCCTGTTTGGGATTCGTATTTATTTCCGCTGCGTATTTCGTTTTATTTTCGGAATCCCAACATAAAGAAGAATGGTTTTTGGAGTAAATATACATGTTGGATATACCATGTTGAAGCACCGAATTCTGTTATTCCGTATGATCACGGACAATTTAGTGGTAACGACGGGTTCGCCGATCTGAAGAGGAGGTTGATTGATGATGTTTGGTTTTTCCGAGATATTTGTACCAACTGAGCCAATCCCACGACCCCGTAGACCGTTGCCTTGCAATACTGCTGGGCTTGACAGGTACAACAAGCTAATTCAACTCCAACAGACCCCTCTATACCCAGGGTGTAACATGACTGTTCTTGATTGTGTCATGGAAACGATGAGATTAAAGGTGGAAAACAGATCATCCATCAAGTCTGTGGATGATTACTTGGAGCTTACGAGTAATATGCTTCCACAGGGTCATCATCTTTCTAATATATATACCAAAATGAGACGAATTTTGAAAGATCTTGGTCTTTCCTACATTAAGATCCACCTCTGCATGTATGCGAAATATGAGGCTCGGGATTGCATCTGATGGTTTCAACCCTTTTGGTAACATGAGTCTTTCATATACCATATGGCCTGTTGTAGTGATTCCTTACAATCTTCCTCCGTGGATGTGTATGCGGAAGGAGTATAATATGTTGACCTTGTTAGTCCCGGGGCCGGGATATCCGGGTATAATAATGTTCTTGAATGTGTTGTGCGTTGTGTTGCATATAATGTTGGGCATATTATTGATGGTATTAGTTGAATGTGTTGCGCGTTGATTGTTGTTGATAATGGGAGCTGGTGTATAAAAATTGCAGGTGCAAAAAATACAGGTTTTAGGATCCCAAAATCTGAATTAATTTTTTTTTCATATTAGGTTTTAGCCGACGACTTTCCAAAGGTCGTCGGCTAAAGTATATTATTTATTTTTTTAAAAAAAGTTTTAGCCGACGACATTTAAAACCGTCGTCGGCTAAAGTGTCTTTTTTTATATATAAACAGGTTTTAGCCGACGACATTTGAAAAAGTCGTCGTCTAAAGTGTCTTTTTTTTTTTATAAACAGGTTTTAGCCGACGACATTTAAAAAGGTCGTCGGCTAAGGTGTCTTTTTTTTTTATAAACAGGTTTTAGCCGACGACATTGTTGTAGTGGTCGGCTAAACTTTGAACTTTAGGCGACGAGTCGACGACTAACAAAAAAGTCGTCGGCTAAACTTTGGCCGACGAATATCGGCCGATGATTTTTTAGCCGACGACTGGTGGGATTAGCCGACGACATTGACCTTAAGCCGACGACTTTAAGTCGTCGGCTAAACCCCCGATATTGGTAGTGTGAGAGGGAGCAAATTCGCTATTATATACGCTCAGAATTTTTCCTAATAACAGCATGATGCAACAAATTATAAATATTATAAGTGCGATGCACGGGCTTTATTCACTCTAAAGCACGGGTACTTTATCTTCGTTAATATCGAATATCATATTTATATTACATATTATTTCAAAGCCCGAGCATTCACAGTTTTTATTATTCGAGTGAAATTATTCTAAGTTAAAATATCGTATTTTTATCTAACGTATTTAATATCAAGTATGGCCTAGGTTGGGTAATTGACAGGTTAAATGACTTGTACTCAAAATGTGCAATATATGGATATTTATACATGATACTAACACACACACAAAAAAAACTACATGTGCATTTCTTAAGATGAATTATTTATCACTGAAGCAAAACATTTGTTCGTGTTTACAGAAATCAATACGAACTATTTTTTATTTAGTAGCATCAAACTATCATATATAGCTTATTCGGTGGTGCATCCTAGCGTCAATATGTGGAGTACTATATGAGGTTGATTTCAAATAATGGGTTCATATATAACATATTAAGATATCGAATTGACATCTATATAGTCAAGTTACCAAACATGTACGATCATCTAAAATGAATGATTTGTTGCCATTTAATCAAACACTTATTACGCCTACGATGCTACGTATTTGAATTAATTTTTCTCACACATTTTTATACTTTAAAATTTGTATGGCAAATATTATGATTTTTATTACATATTTCACTTTTACTCCTTAGTTGTTTATATTTTTTAGATGTAAAAAATTACACTCTTAGTTGTTCATAGAGTATTTTTTATGTAAATAATGTTATTTTGCGTCATTTGCATGTAATTCGTGGTATGTATGTTCTCAAGACTGTATAACCTCAAATTTTTAAATTTGTAAATTTTCAAAATTAGTTAAAACCATCTTTATATTCCTGTAATATAATCAAATTTTTTTTAATGTCTATCATCTTTGCATTGCCTTCCATTTTGAATTGACAGACTTGAATTTATTATCCTTTAAAATTAGAGTTAACTACATTTTTAGTCCTTGTGGTTTGCGGGGTATTTCATTTTCAGTCAAATTTTGAAAAGTTTTAGGTTTGGTCCAAAAGTGAAAGGATAATTCTATATTTACCCAATCTGAAAATTAAAATACCATATTTCCCCCAAACACAAATTTTTAGTGCATAAGTACAATGCCTTTAAAGAATTTGTTAAGAAAATATTAAATTATTATGTTTAAGTTGAGTATATATAGAATTGCCTCAAAAAAGTGAAACATCCGTTTCGGATTTGATCCGAATTTCCTAACTCCATTAGTTTGACTGTTAAATAAGAGGGTATTTTTGTCCTTTCATAATATTTTCTTTAATTTTATTATATCTATCAAAATTAACTACTTGTAAGTTGTATCCTCCACCCAAAAACACACTTTTTTTTCTCATCACAAAACATATACGACCCTTTCATTTCTCTCGCTAAACCATCATCCATCAACAACCAAACACCGGCCAAAACTACCACGTAACCACACCCTTGTCGCCAAACCACCACCAACAAACCTCCATCGCTGGAATCTCGGGTCTCCTCTAGAATGTGTTTCGAGCTTATAAGTAAGTTATAAACTCGGGTTTTGGTTTTGTGTTCAGATCTGGATATTTCAGTGGCCGACGGCGGTTATGGCGATGGTGGTGGGGTTTCGGTGGTCGAGAAGGTAGAACCAACGATGTGGACACCCTTAGCTCAATTGTTGTTGCCCAAAATATTTATCCGAAGATTAATACTGCTGGAAGACGGACAACAAACAACAATTGCGGGAGCACTTCCGAGAGAAGATAAATAATACAAGATTTGCCGGGTTTGTTAGGCCCGGGCTTGAATGCTCTCGCGAGATGTTATTAATACGAATATTCGTGGATACAAGTATTAATGCGAGAAATCTAAATACAATGAGTGTAAAAAGACTCTGTTAATCCGGCTCTTGAGCGAAGCTCGGTGTTCTTCGTCCCCGCCGATAATCTGCTGGATGAGATAGGCCGGGAGAAGTAAGACCGAAAGAAAGCTGTTGCCAAGAGTTGGAGATTAGCCAAGTGTTATGCATTTTGCTTCTGTATAGTGTGAAATGCGAGAATACAGAGTGTTCAGAGAGTCAGAATCTCGGTCACTTTTACAAGTGCCTACTGCCTTGTATATATAGAGGCTGAGGGGCCCTGTCCCCTAGTGGGCGATCGCCTTTCGGCATTTAATGTAATGGGGCGATCGTCCTAAAGGTCACATGGGCTGCCTGCCAAAAGTCCATAGATCCAGCCGGCAGCTAGCTGAGTGGCCCAATGAGGAGCCGACACGCGTCCGGAAGCACTGTCACAGGAGGTCCCACTTTGTTACTTTCGGCGGACTTTGTCAGGGTAGGTGACAGGCTGTAGTCACATGTCTTGTCCGTCAGCTCCTTTCGCAGGTCTGGGCCCTGTTGGTAGGTGAGGTAGGTGACAAGCTTGTCAGCGCCTTTTGTGGATCTGCACGTGGGGTCAGTTTTGAGACTTGGCCTTGGCCGACTGGATGGCCATCGGCCCAGATCGTCATGATGCGGTCGCCTCTAGCTGGACACCGAGGATCGTTCTCGGCCCGTCACTGAAGGTCGGCAATGGTCGGTCGCCAAGGGTCGGTCGGCAAAGCGCTGAGAGATGATCGTCCATAAGTCGGTCGCCAGAAGTCGGTCGCCAGGCGCCGAGCGATGATCGTACTGGATGTCGATCGCTCGACACCGGGACTTGTCCTGGGACCTTCGGCTGGGTGATTCATGCTTGTCTTTCGGGCTAAAGCTAGGTCGCCTGGTCGCTGGTCGGCAGATCTGCCTTGTCTCCTCGGCGGTAAGTCGGTCGCTCGGCCTCGGAGGCGTTCGCCAGTCGGAGGGAGTTAAATCTTGACACAACATACTTCACACACGTCGGAAGTTGCTCGTAAAATTTGACGTAACTTCGTTCTCCAAGAACACGGCTAGGAAGTTACCGTAGGAATTTTCTCTCTATTTTTCTTGAATTTCTTTCACCTCTAAGATGAAAATTGAAAAAAAAAATTCTCTCCCTTCCTCACAAAGAAAGCTCTCGGCTGGAATCCTTAGAGCAGCAGGTCAGCTTTTATTTGTGTGTGTGTGTGTTGTCACAAGTCCACTCTTGAGTTGATGTGTTGATGATTATATATATACAAAAACAACTCACATGTATATATAATAAAATCATCAAGCATCTTAACACATGAAGACTTAATCAAGACAACCACAACACACATGCAAGTAATAATACCATATGAGGTAGGGAAGGGGCGGCCCATTTAGGAAGTTTCTTAGAAACGATCCGAGCCACTCGGCTCGTGTATCGGACGTTCATCAAACGACTCCGTTAAATACACTCCGTTTAATTATCAATGTATTTATATTAATTAATTAATCTAATTAATTAATTATATCAAATACAAATATATTTCTCTAAGAAATATAATTTGTGAATTAAATTAATTACCCGGTAACTTAATTTTAATTCATAAGACCGCTATTTGATTTATCCAATAAATCATAATTAGATATCCAATATCTAATATTAATAGAGAGATAATAAATTCACATTTATCCGTCAATGCTCCTAATGCGCGACTCCGATAGGTCCATCTCATCCGGCATTGGGAGGAACCAATGAGTGCGGGCAGCACTTAGCCAGCCTAGCGGGCCGCACTGTAAACCCCGACTGAGAACGAATGAAGGGATCATTCTAGAACCATTATGTCGTGAATACTATATACGTATAGACCCTTCATCAGATGTCCCGGTCAAGTCTTTGGGTCACGGTAAAGTCAAACCCTACTGTTGACTAAACTCTATACATGTGTTAATGTAAATCAAGACCAACTGATCAATAGTGTATCTAATACTACTATATCAGAATGCTTTGGCCAAAGACTTATGATCTTATTTGCCATTAACCGTATAGGATATTCGCCTGCTCACTAACAGGAGATAGAATCCTTTCTTGGCGTACAGTAAAGACTGCTACCTGCCCGTATAGTCCGCACTTCGAGGTCGACTCAGCAATTAAGCAAATGAGTCTAACTACTCTAATGACAAACTAAACGTCACAGGCACATCTTCTACTGAACCCTCAAGTCAAAGGTCCACGTATACTATCACAACCTTTCGATTCGTCATCAACTCTCCGAGAGTGAATACCGTGTGACTGAATCGAGTATGAGTCGTGTTCGAGTATACTGGTCCCACCAATATACCTATAACTATGCTATCAAGACATGCACATGTCCTAGCATTAGTTATACAAATCTTATTAAAAACTTAATGCCCATTTAAGTTTATTGACTTGCGAACGATTTACGTAAATAAACTTTAAACACTTCCAGTGCATTTTCTCTTATCCCATAACGAGAATGGAATGTTCTATTTATTTACATGGACTTCACTTCAATGTTTACCAAGTCAAGAATGCAATTGAAATACAATAAACAGTGAATGAATCGAATTGCCTTTTTATTATTTAATATTCCATAATTACAAGTACAATGCCCATACTCTCTCATCCCCTGAGTGGCATTCGAGGGCATATTCCTAACACTTTAGATGTTCCCAGACCTCATCAAATGGAAAACGATACATATCATTGCGACATCTACATTTATTACACGGATAGTAGTGTAACGTATTACCACTGTCGTGCTCTTTTACAAATCTCATAAACTGCTTCATCCCATCCATTACACTTGGATCCCATTTTTGTAACCCAATCCAACTCTTGTCCATCCTGAAAATGTATAAATTTTCCAATATTAATCCAACTAACTAATATTGTTCAAATTATAAATGAAATCACAACAAATAATTAATCATAATGATTATCATCATAAAACTTAATCGTTATACATAAAAGCATTCGAATGTACAACATGAATAATACAAAATTTCGAAATCACAATAAAAAGTACAATAAAATACGTACCTTAATCAAAATAGTGATTATAACAATCGGTAGAAACCTTCATCACTCCAGCTAGCACAACTCAAAGTAGCAACACAAACTCAAAAAATACACAAAGGGATTTCCAAGAACCGGGTTGATCTTTTTCGCAAGGTCGCAATACTCAAAGTAGCAACTCACAAGCTTTTTTCGGGAATAACTGACAGGGTCGGGAATAGAAAGGTGCTCTTTAGCGGGGAGAGGGGCAATATTGGGTTGGTGTTCCGTGAACTATATATAATTTTCACTTGGAGGTTTAGCCGACGACTTGATCTAGGTCGTCGGCTAAACCCCATTTTTTTTCGAAAGGGTTTAGCCGACGACCTAGATATTGCCGTCGGCTAAAACTTTATTTTTTTTTGGGAAAGGGTTTAACCGACGACCCAGATCAAGTCGTCGGCTAAAACTTTTAATTTTTTTGAAAAGGTTTTAGCCTACGACCCAGATCAAGTCGTCGGCTAAAATGTCTTTTTTTTTGGTCGGCTATGTAATACCCGTGTATTTTATGAGTGTTGTTTTAGATGTATTTTGTGGTATTGTGGTTATTTGGACCGTATGTATTGATGATTGACCTTGGTATGTTCATGGCTGATAATTATTGGGTTTTGTGATTCTCGGATTGTGCTCGTTTTGGCCGGATTTTTGCGAATTTAATTTTGGAGAATAGCAGTTAGCGCACGCTAAGACTGTATGTCTAGCGTACACTAACCAGGTTCGAGTAGCGCACACTACTCTTGTGCAATAGCGTGCGTTAGGCCCGCTGGACAGTGAACTTTTTGGACTCTGGAATAGGGCGTTAGCGTACGCTATGGAAGGACTAGCGTACGCTATTTCGATGTACCAGCGCACGTTACTTGTAGGATAGCGCGCGCTAGGATGTCAGGTCAGTGAGGGCAGTAACGTTTCTGGACTGTAGGTACTTGCAGGTAGCACACGCTACTCTATGGAGTTAGCGTGCGCTAGTGGCAATCGATAGCGCACGCTAACAGATGGTTTAGCGTACGCTACCGGAGTCTGACAGAAAGTTCTGGACTGCCTTTTCTTCAGCAGTGCACCGCCCTCAGCTCGTTAGCGCACGCTAAGCCTGTAGTCGTAGCGTGCGCTAATACCTCCCAGTATATATATGGGGGCAGGTTCTAGAAATGTCATTTTTCACCTCTTCCTCTTCTCTTCGGCGGTTGGGCATGCTTGATCATTGGAGAGTGCAGATTTTAGTCGGATTTCTTTATCCAACAATAATTTTGAGCTCCTAACACCAAGTTATCAACATCTTATCAACTTTCACCGTCCAAATCAAGGTAAAAACCGCTGGAACCCCAGTTCTTCATATTTTAGGGTTTTTGTTGAGATATTTGATTCTAATCTATCCTAGCTCCGATTTGTGCTAGATTGTGATGTTGTAATCATAATCCTTCATTTTTCTCCAAGATTCACGGATTTGACCCTAAGTTACCTTCCATAGTTTGGGTTCGAGCTATGTTGCCTTCGTAGTGTTTGAATAAATGTCCCTAAGGGTAGAACTTAGGGTAAATCCTTCCGTTTCCGTGGTGTTGTGTTTTGATTCGGTATTTCGATGTGTTAGTATCGAAACGTTGAAGGAAGTTCGGACCGTACATTCATCCGTTCGCCGTTTCTCGTGTCATTCAAATTGAGGCAAATACTTTGATTGTGTTTAATGTACTTCGTGTGAATATGTAAAAATGGGATTTGTGCCAATTGTTGATTGAGTGTGTGTGAGCCGAGTAAAACCAGTGAGGGTCCCTTGGGGTCCGGTGGGCTGCGTTTGCCTACGGATCACTCGGTTGGGCTATACAACCATAGAGAGCCTGATGAGGTCTCTTGGGGTGCGTATCTTGCGAGATGCGGGGCCAGTATAGCTCGGGAGGTTGTTTTGTGATGATGATGATTGTGATGTGGTATTCCGGAATATCTGTGATGACACTGTGATTTATGTTGATTATTCACTTGTTGTACACATTCTAGAATCATTGTACTTGCACCGGCTTCTTGCTGAGCCCCTCTGGGGTGGATATACTTTGTGTATTCAGGTACAGGTCCAATTGAAGAGCCAGCACAGGTCGGACACGAGCTTGGCAGGCAGCATTGATATCGTGTATCCCTTTTTGAGTTATTGGTTATATTGTCATGTTCATGGTTGTGTTTTACATTTTGTACTTGCGCGGGTACTGTCGTGTGATGTTGTTGTACCAGATATGAACTGTTGTATCAGTTGTGGTCCTACGGGCCGAGATGTTTTTGGTATTGTGTTGTATGTTGTTTTGAAGTTGTTTTGTCTAATAAAAGAATAAAGTTGTGGTTTGTAAAACTAAATGATTTCTTACGTTAGTCCAAGCCTGGTAGATTCTCCAAAAAGAATCTACGGCGCTGTAATATTCCTGTAAATCACAGGGGTATTACAGAATATGTTATCAGAGCCTAGGTTTCTGGATATCTAGGCTGTCGGTGTTTTGGGTCTGTTAAATTGAGTCAGTTGTTGTCTACGATATCATTGGCATGCTACCACCCCGTGTTGCCTGTGCTGGAAGACTCTTCGGATGTTGGTTGTTTCTTTCCTTCAGAAATAATTACCTTAATATTAGGGGTGGGCATGGGACGGGATGGGTCGGGATTGGTCGAATCCCGTCCCGTCCCGAAAATAAATTATCGGGATGGGACGGGATGGGATTGCGTATTTTGAAATTCATCCCGCACGTCCCGATCCCGTTCGGGTTCGGGTCGGGACTAGGACGGGATGGGATATCCCGCACATTTATTGACCTTGACAGAAACTGTGAAAAAACGAATGAGACAGCTATAAATTTTGGAATTATCAAATGAATGAGGTAGAAATTTAAAAAAAAATTCAAACTAGTCATTCCAAAAAAAAAGTGACCCCCAATATCCATTAGAAACTTAAAAAACACACAGTACAAAATAGATAGTAACGTAACATGCACAAAGGACAATAGATCAATAATCCAACTGCATATATAGTGCATATTACATCAACATCAACACGTGAAGAAAAATTCAAATTGAAAGTGCAGAAAATATCAACTTAAAACTGAAAATTACTACTGAAATTTCGATGTTTCATACATCATACATCAATTTAGGGTTTACATGATTAAATGATATATAAAAAAATTGATTATATTAAATATTATGGGACGGAACGGGATTGATCGGGATGGTCCCGATCCCATCCCGTCCCATTTGAATAGTAACCGAGCGGGACGGGACGGGATGGGATTGCCATTTTAAGAAACTATCCCGTCCCGTCCCGCTAGTTTTCAGGACGGGATCGGAACGGGATCGAGATTTAGGGTTCAAGTGCCCAGCCCTACTTAATATTGTGCAATCTATTATTGTAATCGTTTCCTTGTTGAACCATTCTTATTCTTCAGTATGCCGAGAGGTAGAGCTATCCGTGAATGCGGTCATGGTCGAGGCCATGGTAGAGTGGTAGTGTCTGAGTCCGAGAGGTCCGTTTCAGAATCGGCATCTCGTTCTGCGACTAGGTCAGACCCGATCCCTTCGGGAGGTTCAGATGGAGGCTCAGAGGCCGAAACGCCTAACGTTCTTCAACAAGTCGTAACGCAAGTGCACCAACTGGCACAAGTGGTGCAGAATATTAATACTGGCAGGACGGTTGAGGATCGATGGCTTCAAGAAGTTATGAAGATGAACCCTCCCAGATTCGATGGTTCCGGTGATGCGAACAACTGGGATCATTGGTTAGTTGATCTGGAGAAGATCTTTGATGGTATTGGTTGTCCTGAAGCCAAGAGGGTCCCGATTGCTCAATATTTGACAGTTGATGACGCTTCGGACTGGTGGCGAGCTGTTAAGCCCAAGGACCGTGATGTCACTTGGGAAGAATTTAAAGAATTGATGGAAGCTCAGTATTGTCTAGCGCCGGTACAGTTAGCAAGAGTTAGTGAGTTCTTCAGAGATCAACCTGAAGATGTTCCTATTTCTGAGGCAATCAAGACATACAACAATCAGTTAGTGTATGTCCAAGATCGGGTTAAGGATGAGATAGACAAGATACTTCATTTCGACGCAAGGATGAAACTGGAGGTCCGAAAGTATATGGTGGGCCTTGGGTGTACTACTTTGAGAGAATATCAGAATAGAGCACTTGCTTACGAGATGGTGTCAGTTCCGGTTCCTGCAGTTTCGAGCTCGAAGAAACCGAAATTTTCTGGTAGTTTCCGAGGCAGTGGATCGCGTAGGCCTCAATCTTCTGTGCAATCTTCTGTTGGTTCCCCTCAACCTAGTGGAGGAGTGCCGAAAGTTTGTTTTAATTGTGGAAATCCGGGACATATCAGTTCTCGTTGCACTTCTCGCCCCATTGATTGTTTTAAGTGTGGGAAGCAGGGTCATCGCGCATTATATTGTGAGTCAGTGGGCAGAATCTTCTCTAAACAGTCTCCTACTCCAGCTGGCACAGTTACGGGTCAGCCAACTCCGAGTGTTGGACGCGGCAGTGGCAGAGGTAAAACCGAGCATAAGATCAGCCCCACCCCGATTGTATGAGATGAGGGAGACTGATGACGTAGGGACTGCCACTACGTCAGGTATTGTTTATATTTCGATGCACCCGGTAGATGTATTGTTTGATTCTGGAGCTACTCATTCTTTTATATCATTGTCTGGTGTGAATCGTTTGGGCCTAGACGATCTCTCTACATGCGAACCTTTTATTGTTGGGCTGCCAAGTGGGGAAAGGATAGTTGGGGATCGAGAGATTGCCAATTGTCCTGTAACCATTGGCAGTAAAGATTGGTCATTCGATTTGATTGTGATCGATATGTTGGGAGAGGACTTAATCCTCGGTGATGATTGGTTAAATCGGCATGGAGCGATAGTAGATTATCGTCGGAAAATAATTTCGATAGTCGCGCCGGATGGTACTGAACACGTTTTTGAAGGGCAGAAACCTGGTACTTCTGGGAAGATTATTCGAGCCATGAAGGCGATGAAATTATTGCGACAAGGTTGTACCAGTTATTTGTGTTACGCGTTGAAGTCGGAAGTTGGCGAGGTACAGTTGTCCTCTGTTCCAGTTGTGAATGAATTTCCAGACGTATTTCCAGATGATTTGCCGAGATTGCCACCACATCGTGAAGTGGAGTTCGTCATCGAACTAGAGCCCAATGCAGTGCCAATATCTAAGGCACCGTACAGAATGGCCCCATTGGAAATGTTAGAATTGAAGAAACAATTGGGTGAATTTTTGGACAAAGGTTATATTCGGCCTAGTGTGTCTCTATGGGGTGCACCGGTATTGTTCGTACGAAAGAAAGATGGGTCCTTACGGCTATGTATTGACTATCGTGAGTTGAATAAATTCACTATCAAGAACAAGTATCCATTACCAAGAATCGATGATTTATTTGACCAATTGCAAGGGGCTACGGTTTTCTCCAAGATTGATTTGAGGTCAGGATATTACCAACTGCGAATTCGAGATTCGGATATCCCCAGGCCAGCATTTCGAATGAGGTATGGGCATTACGAATTCGTAGTTATGCCATTCGGTTTAACAAATGCTCCGGCGGCCTTTATGCAGCTTATGAACAAAACCTTTATCGAATATCTCGATAAATTTGTGGTGGTGTTTATTGACGATATATTAATCTATTCCAAAAGTGAGACGGAGCATGCCGAACACTTGAGGATCGCGTTGAGTATTTTGAGGGCTGATAAGCTTTATGCTAAATTTTCTAAGTGCGAGTTATGGCTTAGAGAAGTTTCTTTTCTGGGACACATCATCTCAGCCGATGGTATTCGAGTAGACCCTCAAAAGGTTGAAGCAGTCTTAGCTTGGGAGCCTCCACGGAATGTTAAGAAAGTTCGGAGTTTTCTGGAATTAGTGGGCTATTATCGTCGATTTGTCGAAGGATTCTCGAAAATTGCTCGATCGCTCACCCTATTATTGCAGAAGACACAAAAATTTGAGTGGAGTGATGAGTGTCAGAAGAGTTTTGACGAGTTGAAAAAGCGGTTGACTACGTCTCCGATCCTAGCCTTACCACAAGGAACAGAAGGTTTTGTTATTTATAGTGATGCTTCTAAACAAGGATTGGGATGTGTATTGATGCAAAATAAGAGCGTAGTGGCTTATGCGTCTCGACAATTAAAGCCATACGAGATGAATTATCCTACTCATGATCTTGAGTTAGCTGTTGTGGTGTTTGCGTTGAAAATTTGGAGGCATTACTTATATGGTTCTTCTTGTCGAGTGTATACGGATCATAAGAGCTTGAAGTATATATTCACGCAGAAGGATCTAAATATGCGCCAGCGACGATGGTTGGAATTGCTTAAAGATTATGATCTTGACATTATTTACCATCCAGGTAAAGCGAACGTCGTTGCCGATGCGTTAAGCTGCAAGTCAGTCGTGTTGCAGAAGTTGGAACTACTTACCATTCAACCGAAGCTTAGACGAGAGTTGATTGACTTGGAAATTGAATTTTGGCCTCACAGAACTCAAGGACAGTTGCGTTTCCTTGAGATTACGTCCTTCGTGATGGAAGATATTAAGTCCAAACAGTTAGATGATCTCTCAATTGTGCATCTTCGGGAAGACAGTGTTAGAGGAAAAGCTCCTGGATTCTTAATCGATGAAGATGGAGTTCTTAGATTTCGAGGTAGAACTTATGTACCTTATCGGCATGATCTCAAACAAGTGATTTTGAATGAAGCACATTCTACTCCATACTCGATTCATCCGGGTATGAGTAAAATGTATAAGGACTTGAAGAAAAAATTTTGGTGGCCGAACATGAAGAAAGATGTAACGGAGTTCGTGTTGAAATGCTTGACTTGTCAGCAGGTTAAAGCGGAGCATCAGAGACCTGCCAGTAAATTGCAACCGCTACCGATTCCGAAATGGAAGTGGGAAGATATAGTGATGGATTTTATTGTGGAAATGCCAAAGACACGAACTGGAGTGAGTATGATTTGGGTAATCGTTGATCGGCTAACCAAATCCGCACACTTTCTGGGCATTAGAGATACTTGGGGACCAGAGAGGTTGGCTCGGTTATTTATTGCGGAGATTGTGAGACTCCATGGTACCCCAAAAAGTATAGTGTCTGATCGCGATGGGCATTTTGTGTCGCATTTCTGGCAAGCAGTACATCGAGCACTCGGTACCAAACTGAATTTCAGCACCGCTTATCATCCCCAGACAGACGTAGAGTCAGAGAGGACGATCCAAATGCTGGAAGACATGTTGAGGGCTTGTGCGTTGGATTGGAAAGAAGATTGGGAGACTCATTTACCATTGATTGAATTTGCGTACAATAACAGTTGGCATAGTTCGATTGGGATGGCTCCGTTTGAAGCATTATATGGAAGACGGTGTAGATCGCCAATCTGTTAGGACGAGCCGTATGAGTTACTTAGAGTAGAACCGGACTTGGTGGTTCAAACACAGGACAAAGTCGCAATTATTCCGCAAAGGTTGTTGACTGCTCAGAGTCGACAAAAGTCATATGACGACGTTCGTCGTCGACCGTTAAAGTTCCAGGCGGGAGACCATGTGTTGTTGAAAGTATTGCCGACTCGTGTAGTTCTTCGGTTTGGTAAGAAGCGGAAACTTATACCTCGTTATATTGGCCCCTTCGAGATCCTGGACAAGGTAAGCGATGTAGCTTATCGACTAGCGTTACCTCCAACGCTTAGTCATGTTCATAATGTGTTTCATATTTCACAACTGTGTAAGTATGTTCCCGATCCCAGCCATGTTATTGATTATCAAGAGATTGAGATTAATGACGATGTTACGTATGAAGAACAACCCGTAACCATACTAGAGCGACGAGTGAAACAATTGCGACGGAAAGTGATCCCGTTAGTAAAGGTCCAATGGTCTAAGCATGGAATTGAGGAGGCCATGTGGGAGACCGAGGATAGTATGCGTGCCCGATACCCCGAACTGAACTTTTTGTATCTTAAGTTTCGGGACGAAACTTCTTTTTACGGGGTAAGGGTGTAATACCCGTGTATTTTATGAGTGTTGTTTTAGATGTATTTTGTGGTATTGTGGTTATTTGGACCGTATGTATTGATGATTGACCTTGGTATGTTCATGGCTGATAATTATTGGGTTTTGTGATTCTCGGATTGTGCTCGTTTTGGCCAGACTTTTGCGAATTTAATTTTGGAGAATAGCAGTTAGCGCACTCTAAGACTGTATGTCTAGCATACGCTAACCAGGTTCGAGTAGCGCACGCTACTCTTGTGCAATAGCGTGTGTTTGGCCCGCAGGACAGTGAACTTTCTGGACTCTGGAATGGGGCGTTAGCGTATGCTATGGAAGGACTAGCGTACGCTATTTCGATGTACCAGCGCACGTTACTTGTAGGATAGCGCGCGCTAGGATGTCAGGTCAGTGAGGGCAGTAACGTTTCTGGACTGCAGGTACTTGCAGGTAGCGCACGCTACTCTATGGAGTTAGCACGCGCTAGTGGCAATCGATAGTGCACGCTAACAGATGGTTTAACGTACGCTACCGGAGTCTGACAGAAAGTTCTGGACTGCCTTTTCTTCAGCAGTGCACCGCCCTCAGGTCGTTGGCGCACGCTAAGCCTGTAGTCGTAGCGTGCGCTAATACCTCCCAGTATATATATGGGGGGCAGGTTCTAGAAATGTCATTTTTCACCTCTTCCTCTTCTCTTCGGCGGCTGGGCATGCTTGATCATTGGAGAGTGCAGATTTTAGTCGGATTTCTTTATCCAACAATAATTTTGAGCTCCTAACACCAATTTATCAACATCTTATCAACTTTCACCGTCCAAATCAAGGCAAAAACCGCTGGAACCCTAGTTCTTCATATTTTGGGGTTTTTGTTGAGATCTTTGATTCTAATCTATCCTAGCTCCGATTTGTGCTAGATTGTGATGTTGTAATCATAATCCTTCATTTTTCTGTAAGATTCACGGATTTAACCCTAAGTTACCTTCCATAGTTTGGGTTCGAGCTATGTTGCCTTCGTAGTGTTTGAATAAATGTCCCTAAGGGTAGAACTTAGGGTGAATCCTTCCGTTTCCGTGGTGTTGTATTTTGATTCGGTATTTCGATGTGTTAGGATCGAATCGTTGAAGGAAATTCAGACCGTACATTCATCCGTTCGCCGTTTCTCGTGTCGTTCAAATTGAGGCAAGTACTTTGATTGTGTTTAATGTACTTCGTGTGAATATGTAAAAATGGGATTTGTGCCAATTGTTGATTGAGTGTGTGTGAGCCGAGTAAAACCAGTGAGGGTCCCCTGGAGTCCGGTAGGCTGCGTTTCCCTACGGATCACTCGGTTGGGCTATACAACCAGGGAGAGCCTAACGAGGTCTCTTGGGGTGCGTATCTTGCGAGATGCGGGGCCAGTATAGCTCGGGAGGTTGTTTTGTGATGATGATTGTGATGTGGTATTCCGGAATATCTGTGATGACACTGTGATTTATGTTGATTATTCACTTGTTGTACATATTCTAGAATCATTATACTTGCACCTGCTTCTTGCTGACCCCCTCTGGGGTGGATATACTTTGTGTATTGAGGTACAAATCCAATTGAAGAGCCAGCACAGGGCGGACACGAGCTTGGCAGGCAGCATCGATATCGTGTATCCCTTTTTGAGTTATTGGTTATATTGTCATGTTCATGGTCGTGTTTTACATTTTGTACTCGCGCGGGTACTGTCGTGTGATGTTGTTGTACCAGATATGAACTGTTGTATCAGTTGTGGTCCTACGGGCCGAGATGTTTTTGGTATTGTGTTGTATGTTGTTTTGAAGTTGTTTTGTCTAATAAAAGAATAAAGTTGTGGTTTGTAAAACTAAATGAGTTCTTACGTTAGTCCAAGCCTGGTAGATTCTCCAAAAAGAATTTACGGCGCTGTAATATTCCTGTAAATCACGGGGGTGTTACAGGCTAAACAATCTCAAGAGTCGTCGGCTAAAGTGCAAAGTTTAGCCGACGACACTTTAAAGTCGTCGGCTATTTTTTTAAGGGTCGCCGGCTAAAGTGTTAATTTTGGTAGTGTCATATCGATCATTTTTATATGAGTATTCATGTGCCGTCTCAATAAAATATTGAGTGATCACAGGATTATAAGTCTCTCCATATGTAGATTATTTTTATAAGAATATCCATGTGATGCCTTAGTAAAACTTCGTGGGACAAAAATTGAGTGATTATAGGAGTAAGTTTATCCGTATAAATCATTCTTTTTTTTTGGTAGAAATGGTGAATGTATTCACTCTTTCATTAAAGGACAAGTCATTACAAACTAGACAAAGGGGATACATCTCCTTCAGTGAAGGGTAAACAACTATCTGGGGGAGTAGGCAGGGCATGCCACCCCTTTTTTTTTGATGACGGGGGAACCCGCAGCCGCTACTCTTCGAGTGCGCACTGGATAAACCCTCGGGCTGGACGTAATAGCCTGCAAACTACGCCAACCAGGTAAACCACACTAGGCAAGCCCTGTGTGACAAGCTCAACCAAGAAAGTGTTGGTAGGGGGAATCGAACTCGTGACCTTTCAGTCTCGCGCTCACCTACTCCACCAACTTGACTACCCTTGCGGGTAGCCTTCTTGATTCATGAGCACGAGGATAGCGAGCTGGTCGGCTACCCTATTACACTCGCATCTAAAGTGAATAGCCTTAACCTGTTCAAACTAGATGAGTAGGTCTCTGCAATTTGTCACAAGGGCGACGAGGGGATTCTCTTTTTTCATGCCCTTGGCAATGGAACCAACAAGATTTTGTGAATCGGTCTCGACAATTAACTTCGCGATATTTAGGGAGAGGGCGAGCTTTAATCCATGCCAAATCACCCATGCCTCCGAGGTGGTAGCGTCGCAGTGTCCCATGGTCGCCATAAATACTGAAATCCATTGTCCCCCATCATCTCGAATCACACCTCTACTATCAGCCATGCCGGGTTACCTTTAGAAGTGTCATCTGAGTTCAGCTTTATCCACCCTTGTAGAGGTGGGGCCTAACGGCACTATTGGACCTCGGCCCATGGTTGTTGATTTCAGAGGTTTAAATTATTCTTAGATGATACCTCAAACATCTTGGCTTGATCGAAGATAAAAGATCTTCGTTCGCTCTGGAATTTATTCCTATCAAAGACCTCATCATTTCTCCATTGGCATATCCACCAACAGGTTGTGGCGAAAACAATACTCCAAGCTGGATTGGTGCTGAGATTACGGTTGTCTCTCAAGTTCATGTCAAACCACTCGCCATATGGCATTGGGAAGAACATAGGATGGTCACTCCGGGGTACCAAAAACCTCCATAAACATCGGCAGTTCGTACAATCTCAGAGTAAGGGAAGGATTGCTTCTCGCCGAGTGCGGCATAATGGAGAGTATGGATTAATAGCTAAAGATCGTCGACATCTCTCCTCATTCGTCATTATTCTACTCTTAGCACATGTCCAAAGGAAGTCTTATTTTTTCTGGGACTTTCAGCTTCCATAAGTATTTCCAAGTACTTACGTTGCGAGGCTGATTAACCATATCGTCCATGGTAGCCAAGTAAGCTGGCCTCGTGGAGAACTGGCCATTTGATGAGAGGATCCATGATAGCGAGTCGTTTGTAGCCACTGGATTGCTCACAAAGATGACATCCAATTTTGGTTTCCAGTCCTTCGAAAGAAAAATTCGCAGTTCCTCCCAATCCCATCATTGGTTTGGTGACCAGTAGCGGGAGATCGTCAAGTAAAGATGGGGTTCGGGAATCTGGAACCCATGGCTAACGAAAGGCCCTTCTCCTGAAAGCCAGTTATCAACCCTGAACTTGATCGTATGGCCATTCCCGAAAACCCATTGAAGTCCTTTTTGCAAGATGTACGCACTTTGGTAAGTCCGACCCAAACAGCTGACTGCCGACGGGCAGGATAGATTGATAAGTTTTTGCTTCGTCTGTACTTCGCTGCAAGAGTTTGTGAGCACAAGGAGTCAGATTGGGTAAGGAATCGCCATCCCATCTTTGCAATCAGCGAATCATTGGCTTCCCGAGCTCCCCTAATGCCAAGCCCACCCTAGTATTTCGGGTGGCAGACTTCCTGCCACTTAACCAGATGTGGTTTTCTTATACCTTTCGAGTCGCCCCAAATAAAACCATTGGTAATCTTGTCCAACTTCTCACATACTCCTCTTGGGAGATAGGTAACTTGCATTCATAGAAGGGGAGTGAGGACAAGACTGATTTTGCCAAAGTGACCCTCCCTGCCATTGTTAACTGTTTTAATTTCCACCCCCGAAGTCTGGACTGTGCCTTGTCTACCAAGTACTACAACATTTCTTTCCTGATTTGCTTGTGTAAAGTTGGGATTCCGAGATACGAACCCATGTCGTGGGTTGGTTGGATGCCCAGCTTGTCACTTATTCTTCATTGTTGCTCATTAGATACATTGGGGAGTAGAAAACTCGAGACTTTATGCCGTTAACCTTCTGACCGGAGATCACACAGAAAGCCTGGAGTACCTTGGTTATAAGGTTTACTTCTGCGAATAAAAGGAGGTCATCTGCGAACATTTGATGAGAAATGCTCGGCCCATTTCTCGTGATTCTGATTGGTTTCCAGTCGTGCTGCTCCTCTAGCTGTATAATTCCTTGTGCTAGTCATTAAAGGCAAGCCACAACAAGATATGGTGATAACGTATCTCCTTGCCTTAGGCCATGTTCTGGTACAAATTCTTCGGTTATTTCCCCATTCCACAGAATGCGCATTGCTGATCCTATTAGCAACCCATAATGATATTAATGAGATACCGAGGTAGTCCCATATCCCCAAGAGTATCGTCCAGGAAATCCCATCCAACGCGATTGTAGGATTTTCCAGATCTAATTTGATCACCATCCAGCCTTTAGGACCTTTTTTTGTCGCATAGATAGGAGCATTTCCTGCAAAATAACAACATTGTCAGAGATTTGGCGCCCCGGGACAAAGCTTCCCTAGTAGCGTAAGATCAGTGAAGGCATCGTTGGTTTGATTCTTTTCATTTTGAGTTTGGTAAGGAGCTTATAGGTTACATTGCATAGGCTGATAGGTCTAAAATGGTTCATGTTTTTCGAGGACGTCACTTTAGGGATTAAGCTTACTAAGGTTTAGGTAATTTTGGGGGGTAGGGTTCCTCTCTAAAAAATATTAGTATAATGCTCTAAGTCTACTGTTTAATAATATTGTGGAGACATTATTATTATATAATATTGATTATATTATTGAACTAATATTCTACTTACGATCATCAAGTAGCACTACACCATTTATGGTGTTGCACGGCGATTAATACGCCTCGAAGGCGATCGGCATAAGGGCCGAGTGACCTTAGTCAGCATCATTTGAACCAAGACAGATTACCAGGGGAAGATTCTAGACCAAGTACCGAGCGATCGACATTCAGTGCGATCGTCTCTGGGCACCTAGCAATCGACCCTAGTGCCCGACCAAGGACGACCGTCTTGTGCCACGTGTAAAGCCAAACATCCATCAAAGTCTACAAAGACCGAATCTCGGATGAAGACCCACGTGCATATCCGCAAAAGGCGCCGCAGGAAAAGGCCTTTTGAATCCCTACCAGCTGTGGATGACAGAGACAGCGCCTCGCCAACCGACAGACCCGCCGAAAGGTCTTAGGAGGGACCCCAAGTCTGCAACGTGAGGCGTGTGTCGTTTTCCCATTGGTTCGCACAGTTAGCTGCCAGTAGCAGTTGCGGACTTTAAGGGAACCGACCCACGTGCTGAGATGATCGCCCGATTAATTTAATACAAGAAAGGCGATCACCCGTCTGGGATTAAGGCATCCCAACAATCTACCCTTCTATAAATAGGAGACCTCCAACATTGAGAAAGGGACGATTACACACAGTAAACAATACAGAGAACACTTCATCTTTGTAACAAGAGCTCGCTGAACTTTAACTCTAGTTCTTTCAGCAATCACCAGCACTCAAGAGCTAGATAAGTAGGGTCGTTACACTCATTGTAATTGTACTCTAACATTAATATTTGTACTCCAAAGTATTCGTATTAATAATATCTCGCGAGAGCATTCAAGCCCGGGCCTAACAAACCCGGCAAATCTTGCGTTATTACATTCCCTCGGATGTGCTCTTGCATTTTATTTGTTACTCACCCGTAGCCATATCCATCAAACCATTACGTATAATATTTTGGATAACAACAATTGGCGCTAGAGGAAGGGGGTTTACCCTCATTTTCATTCCGACAGCTTCGAAGAACACCTACTGTTCTCCGGAGCATATAATTGAAGAAACACTCACTGTTCTTCAAAGAAAAACCTTCAGAATAATGACGTCTGACACCACCTAGAAAAGAGCTACTTTACGATCCGCCGGACATCTTGTTCCGGCCCAAACCGAGTCCCAGCCTACGGCGGAAGGCAGCCGCGGCGACGTTAGACTCTCGCTCCCGCCCCCGAGGGATGGCCCCAGCCTCTCACTCGATCAATTCCAAACCGCGGAACAGATCGAGAAGGCCATGGCCATCCTAAGGGAGCGACGGAGAGCATGCGACACGCCCACTATAACTCCATCATCCATCCGCCGTGCTGGCAAGCAAAAGCTCAAAGGGTTATATGTCCAGAAATTGTCAGAAAGCACCGAGCCAAAAGAGAAGGCGCTCGCAAGGCGGGGCAGTTCTGTCTTCAGCCGCCTAGGAAGTGATCCTTCATGGCGACCATGGAATTCTGGCCCCAGTCATGAGACATCGGAGTCCGAATCCATCAGCAGGAGTTTGGCACACCCGACTACCAGAAAACAGGCCAGCCATCTGGCTCCCACTCGCCAAAGAATTGAGCTCGGCGGCAGAGACCTCGTCGCCTACAACGGAGCCAGGAGATCGGTACAAGACCGCCTCGGCTCCCGCCCCTAGATCCAGACCGCGAGCATCCAGGCTACAGCGATGGCCGCCATGCAACGCCAGCTCGACGATATGAAGGCGCTCATAGAAACTAGGGCAGGCGCCAAGATAAAGGTTGCCGGACCAAGTGAGCCACTCGCGATCCAGATCGAGCTTGCCTCCGTACAACCAAAGATCGCTCCTCCTCAAACACCTTTGTATGAGGGGAGATCGAACCCCGAGACGCACTTAAGCGAGTTCCGGATCTACATGACCGGATGCGGGGCGTCGGACGCGACGAAATGCCGAATGTTCCCATTAACATTGGGCAATCTTGTCCATAGGTGCTACATCTCATTGCCACCGTGCTCAATCAACTGTTTTGAGAAGCTGACGAACGACTTCACATCATACTTCACCGCCAAGGTTGCTCGACCAGAAGCTCCCCACCGCATGATGGAAATTAGGCAGGGGAAGGACTAGCTCGATGAAGATTACATCGGCCGGGTGGATGAAATAGTCATTACTGGCAAGCCCATAAGCGACGAGCTCTCCCTCTACTCGGTCTTGGGTGGATTCGATGGTCATTTGCCTATGTTCACGCACCTCACAAAGGACACCCCCCGACCGACTCGATCTTCCGCGCTTAGGCCGCCGACTTTCTGGCCAGGAAGAGGTTGCTCACTCTTCGCCTAGGCAAGGGGTAACCAGAGAAAGGAAGGCGCCATCTCCCGTCCCAAAGTAGGCGATTGCCAAGCCCAGAAAGGCGGTCGCAAAGCCACCCAGTGAGTTCAAGTCCTTCGGGGACGTGGAAGTCCACCTCCTCCACTGTTGGGATTCGGTGCCTAAGACGAAGGCCCAACGGAAGCGGTAAAACGAAAATTAATTCGATCTGAATCCCTACGAGGATTGATCGAGCTACGTATATACGAATATATAAACGAAAAGCAAGAGTTGTAAGAAACTCACCCTTGAAGTCCATTGATTAAATGGTAACCTTCTCTTGAGCTATTCCCCAAGCTTTTCTTGATCTCTACGAATCCAATCCGCTCCAAGCCCTTGAACGATCCAACACCGAAAGCACCATGTCTCTACTTGCCACGCGCCGGAAAAACAACCGGAACAATACTCACCTCGTTATCCTCCAAGGATGCGGCTAGATCAAGGCGAGTAAGCTTGTTATAGATATTAATATCACTCTAAGTGTATGAATATCTATCTTTCTCAATATTTCCTCACAAAATTTCCGTAAGAAATTATGAAGAAGATAAATAAAGAAGAAGATGATGAAGAAGACTTCTCTATCTCTCTCCTCTTGCAACTATACATATGGAATGAATATGGTGTGGAGAAGTGAGAGTTGTCTTCACATTTATTCTTCCATAAAATCCTCCTAAATCAAGACCAAATAATTAAAAGGAATTAATTAAAAGATCTTGTTCCCTTGATACTTCAAGTCGTCCACCAATTAAGGTGGAGACTATGACCAAAGGAAAGTGGAGGGAAAATGGGCGGCCATCTAGAAGGATCCGGGACGAGTTCGGTCCGTTTAGGACTCCCGTGAGTCCAAACAGATAAACTCCTATTCCGTTCCGATGTATTTGTGTCGATTAATTAATCCAATTAATTAATCACATTAAATACATAATAACATAATGAATTTCTCCAAGAAATAATTATATCTATGAATTAAATTAATCACCTAGTAATTTATTTAATTCATTAGGCCGTAAATCAATTTATCCAATAAATCGGTTTAAACATATAATGTCCCAAATTTAGATATCCAATATCTAATATTCATAATGAGATAACAAGCTTGATACATTCCGTCGTCAATCCTATTGCGCGACGCGGTAGGTCCGTCTCAGTCAGTAATTGGAGGAACCAAAGAGTAGTAGCACCATCTAGCCAGCCTGGCGGCCTACACTGTACCCCAACTGAGAACGAATGATTGGGATCATTCAAGAACCATTATGTCGTGAATACCAGTATACATATAAACCGTTCTTTCAAATGTCCCAATCAAGTTATAGGGTCACGGTCAGTCAAACCCTATTTGTACTTGACGCTATGCATGCGTTAATGCAAATCGAGATCATCGAGCTCTCGTGTATCCAATACAACTAGCTCCAATGCTTTGGCCAAAGACTTATGATCTCATCTGCCAATAACTGCATATGACATATAACCCGCTCACTAATGGGAGAAAGAATTCTATCTTGGTATTCAGTAGGACCTGCTACTTGCCCGTCAAGATGCACGTCGAGGTTGACCCTCGCCTTAGGTTTCTGAGGTCGAACTACTCTAATGAAAATCTTGACGTCACAAGCACATCCCTACTAAATCCTCAAGTCGAAGGTTCACGAATACCTGTCACAACCTTTCAATTCCGTCATTGACTCTCCCGGAGTGAAATCCGTGTGACGAATCGAGGGTGAGTCGGTTTGAGTATACTAATCCAATTAGCATACCTATAACGTGTGCTCCCACTAACCATTAGCGTTCGACAGGCACTCTCCATGTCAAAGAACACGCCATACAAGTCTTCACATAAACTTAACGCCCAGTCAAGTTTCATCGACTTGCAAACGATTAAGTATTTGAGCTATAAACCTTTCCAGTGCCGACTCCCTTATCCAATAAGGAGTGGAACATTTTGCTCTCAAATACACGGACTAGTTTCTATATGTATATTTACGAGTTAGGAATGGCAATAACTGCCAGTAAATAAAGAAACATCCATTGCCTTATATAAATGATTTACATAATTACAAGTACAATGCTCTCACTCAACATCCTCTGAGTGTCATTCGAGGGCATACTCCTAACAATCTCCCACTTGCACTCAATGCCATACACTATGGTATCTAATACCCATGTTCTCCAGATGACGCTCCAAGCTAGTATGAGAAAGTGTCTTGGTCAGTAGATCGGCGACGTTGTCAGTCGAGTCTACTCTGTGCAGCACAATATATCCCTTGCGAACAAATTCTATTACGAGATGATACTTCCTCTCAATATGTTTGGTGCTGTTATGAAACCTCGGCTCCTTGGCCTGCGCTACAACTCCGTCGTTGTCGCGGACAGTTGAACAGTAGCTCAAAGACATGGTATCACTTGAAGTTCTCCCAGAAACTTCTTAATCCAGAACCCTTCCTTGGAAGCCTCTGAGGCTGCTTGATACTCAGCCTGACAGGTGGAATCAGCAGTCGCGCTTTGCTTGCCGCTACGCCAAGATGCTGCTCCTCCATTAAGAGTAAATATGTAGCCTGAAGTAGACATCGATTCGTCCTTCAGTCCTTGGAAGTCCGAATCAGTGAATCCCACCACATCCAATTCTCCATCGCCATACATCAGAACCATATCTCTAGTGCTTCTTAAGTACTTGAGAACGTTCTTTCTGGCGATCAATGTTCCCTACAGGTTTGCTCGAAACCTACTCACCACGCTTACAGCATGCGCGATGCCAGGTCTTGTACACAACATAGCATACATAAGGCTACCCACGGCCGAAGCATATGATATATTACTCATTTCCTTTCGTTGTTCCTCACTTTGAGGACACACCTTCAAGGAGAGTTTTATTCCATGTCGCATCGGTAGGAACCCTCTTTTAGAATCATCCATCTTAAATCGCTTTAAGATCTTATCAATATAGAGGGCTTGGGAAAGACCTATTGTTCTCTTCGCTCTATCCTGGTAGAGCCGAATACCAAGAATATAGGTTTCTTCTCCCAAGTCTTTCATGGAGAAATTACTCGAAAGCCAAGCTTTCACAGAACCGAGCATTCCCACATCATTTCCTATTAGTAGAATATCATCCACATATAGTACTAAGAATGAGATCTTGTTCCCACTAACCCTCTTGTATACATAAGGTTCCTCTTCATTTTGCACGAAGTCAAAATCTTTGTCCGCCTCGTCAAAACGAAGGTTCCAACTACGCGACACTTGTTTCAGTCCATAAATGGAATGCTGAAGCTTGCACACTTTCTGAATTTCGACTTCGGACACAAAACCTTTAGGCTGCTCCATATAGATTTCCTCCTCGAGGAATCCATTAAGGAAAGCCGTCTTTACATCCATTTGCCATATCTGATAATCGTGGTAGGCAGCTATAGCAAGCATAATGCGAATAGACTTGATCATGGCTACGGGCGAGAAGGTATCGTGGTAATCGATCCCTTCTTTTTGGGTATAACCCTTTGCCACAAGCCTGGCCTTATAGGCGTCAATCTTGCCATCACCATCAGTCTTTCTCTTGTAGATCCACTTGTTCCCAATAGGCACTATGCCCTTGGGGCGATCTACTAGAGTCCAGACCTGATTGACATGCATCGAGTCTATCTCAGCTTCCATAGCTTCGCGCCATTTCGCAGAGTCTACATCCACCATCGCTTGGTCATTGGTCATTGGGTCGGTCTCTTGGCTATCTCTTTGAACCTCATGGAGACCCAGCTCCTCCAAGTGCACAAGCCCATACCTCTTAGGTAAATGAGACACCCTACTAGACCTACGAGGTGGTTGTACTTGTGTTTCAGAAGGTTCGGTTCCAGTTTCTTGCACAGGTGTCTCCTTAGGAGTTTCATTGTATTCTTCCAAAGAAATACTTCTACCTGCTCTGCCTTCCTGGATGAACTCATCTTCCAGGAAGTGTGCTTGTAAAGCAACAACGATCTTTCGATCTTCGGGCATGTAGAATAGATAACCCATCGTCCCATACGGGAATCCAATGAAACTTCCCTTCACGGACCTAGCTTCCAACTTTTCCACCTTAGTTTTCTTGATATAGGCGGGACATCCCCAAATCCTAATATGATTAAGACTTGGTTTCCTGCCCTCCCACATCTCATGTGGAGTTTTAGGAATGGATTTGGAAGGACATCTATTCAAGATATAAGCGGCAGTCAGGAGTGCATACCGCCACAGGTAAATCGGTAAGTCAGTATGCCTAGCATGGAACGGACCATGTTCAACAAGGTCCGGTTCCTTCTTTATGACACACCATTTAACTGAGGAGTACCTGGAGGTGTTAGTTGTGAAACTATTCCATATTCCTTAAGGAACTCGTCAAACTCCGTACTCATATACTCGCCACCTCGGTTCGACCAAAGTGCTTTGATATGATTACCAGTTTGTTTCTCGACTAGGGCCTTGAATTCCTGGAATTTCTCAAAGGCCTCGGATTTATGTTTCATTAAGAATACATAACCATACCTAGTATGATCATCTGTAAATGTAATGAAATATTGATATCCGTCACGTGCTGCTTCCAAAGCACCACATACGTCGGTATGGATTAATCCCAGTTTATCAGCGGCTCTTTCAAAAGTCCCTATAAAGGGGGACTTAGTCATTTTGCCTTTGAGGCAAGATTCACAAGTAGGAAAGGGATCCGATCCCAATGGACCCATAAGTCCATCTTTTTCCATTTTGTAAACCTTGGTCTGACCAACATGACCAAGTCTAAGATGCCATTTCAAAACTTGATTGGTTTCATCCCTACCACATTTTCTAGTCATAGTATTCACAACTACTTTATTGTTGAGATTTAGATGATACAATCCATTTAACAATATAGCAGTACCCACTAGTTTATTTCTGAAATAAATTTTGCAGGAACCATCACCAATCAAAAATGAAACGCCTTTACGGTCCATGACCAGAATGGATACAATGTTTTTGTGCCCCATGGGCAAAACAAGTACATCTTCTAAAGTCAAAATAAAACTGGATTCTAAACCCAAAAGAAGTGATCCTATGTCGGTCGCCTCAACACTATGCCCGCTTCCGACAGTGATCATAACTTCTCCAGCTCTGAGCTTCCTACTTTGTTCCAGATCCTGATTCACGGTACAAATATGAGAACTAGCACCAGAATCCAGTATCCATGAAGTAGAAAATACAGTAGCAGAACAATTTATTTCCAAAACTAAAAGTTCTGTACCTGAAGTGCCATGAAGAATTGGACAGTCTCTAACCAGTGGCCCAGCTCACCGCACTTGAGACAGGCATCCTTCTTCTTCTTGCCTTTTGCAACCATCGAGGCCTTGCCCTTTCCTTTGAGGTCCTTAACTTGTGGTCCAGTCTGCTTCTTGGTCCTTTTCTTCTTATTCTTAGACTTCCGAAGCCCAGAAGAAATCACAAGGGCAGACTCCTTCATCCGCGGAGTCTTCATCTGAGACTGAGCGATTACTAGTTTGTTCATTAGCCCAGCTAAGTTACATGCAATCTCATTGCAGTTGAAGTTCATAACAAGCTGTGAGAAGGAATCAGGGAGAGACTGAAGGATAAGGTCGGTTTGGAGAGAAGTATCCATTTTAAAATCAAGAGCCTCCAATCTCTTGATCATGGATATCATTTTGAGGACGTGTTCCCCACCCTTCTCACCTTCCTTCATCCTGGCACCGAACAGTTGCTTGTATATCTTATATCTAGCAGTTTTGCTGTGCTCACCATAAAGTTCGGTTAAGTGAGATAGAATCTGCCTAGCAGAAGTCATTTTCTCATGATCTCTCTGAAGCTCATTAGACATAGAATCCATCATGTAAGAACGGACTTTTACATCATCCTTAACCCACTTTTCGTGGTTTTCGATCTCTTTCTGATTGGCTCTGGTCCGCATAGGAGGCGTCAGAATATCCGTCTCCAAGACGTATCCCAATGCCTCTATACTGAGGACAATCATCAGATTGCGGAGCCAATCCACAAAGTTAGGTCCAATCAGGGTGTTCTTCTCGAGTAGAATTGCAAGTGGATTCATTGTCATATTGAGAGTTATGTCTGCATTAAGTATAACAGATTAATTAGTGACTTGTTATATTATGATCTGAGTATAGAATTAAGGTCTTTTATATTCTTGTTACCCAACTCCCACTATTTTTATCGGAATAACACACTCCCATGTGAAATCTGGAAGTATCGTCGCTATACTTCATAGTGGTGATCGAGTTCTTTATAAATCTTAATAGAGGGCAACCGAACAGGTTTTTAGTCTATTAATTTTCATAAAGCGGTGTCCAACACCAACCCATCTAATGGATGATTCGATCTTCTTTTTCCCCTTGTTCACTCCCCTCAACCTATACGGTTTCTATAGTTCGTGAACAAGTTAAGTTTACACCATCAACGCCAATCAGTTTCATAATTGAATCTTATCCGGCAACCTATCAGGTTTCTAGGGATAAAATTTGCTCCAACCGAAGGCATCCAATGCACTCCCGGTAATTTATCCGTCCTCCTCGAACGACTACCCCGATAACTCGGAAGCATAGCATATCCGGTTTGGATTTCAATTTCCCGAAAGCTCGATGAAGGGAAGGAAAACCTTGAAACCTTATAAACTTCGTGATTAACGTTACACTTTGCACATTAATCATTTAAGCGCGTTTGCGGCATTCATACAATATGAAAAAACCATTCACAACCCAGTTGCTACCAACATGTGGTTCATGGACCGTTCCTAGAAAACAAAAAACTCCGTAATCTAATTACAAGTCTTTGTCTTGAATCTTCGTCTTCTCGAAACGGATCTTCCTCCGGTCTTCGTCATTACATATAAATTTTACATTGAAAATTTCATCCTAGATACAAAATTTCTAGTAAAATAAATAGGCTCAAAACGGCCTTTACAACCAATCGAATAAAACCGAACGATTCAAAACTAAGTCCACGAACCATATCCCCATTCAAAAGCATTCATCCAATAAATACTATATAAATGGAAAGCGTAGAGATACATTGATCCAATCAACAATACGAACCGATCCAATCGATTCACATAATCGGTAATATGATAACGTTCAAAATAATTCAGTCGACCATAAATATTCCAATTAATCAAATTTCCCTTATAAAATGAAATACCGTAAATCATTTTAATCATATTAAATCCAGTTTAATATGCGGGAGATTAATTTTCAAGAATACACGAAAAAATCGAGCTGGGTGTGTAATACCCGGTTGTGAATTCATTTATTATCATTCAGTATCTGTCACTCAGAATTTTTTTTCATTCAGTAATAATCATTCATCATTCATATTCAGTCAACTATGTTCACCATTCGGCGTATTTTGGGATCATCACTGTTTGAGATCGAGCCGAGATTATTGTCATCATCATCATCATGTTTTGATTTTCAGTTTGAGAGGTAGCGCACGTTACACATTGTAGTTAGCGCGCGCTAATGAGGTGCATGTAACGCACGCAATGATTCAGTATTAGCGCACGCTAGCGCAAGTGAGGCGAGCAGTCCCGAAGGTCTTGGGCTGATTTGGGAAATTCGTAGCGCACGCCACGAGTGGTAAGTAGCGTCGCTAACTATCTTGTAACGCACGCTAAGACTTGAGTAGCGCACGCTAGCGCGCTCGAGCAGGAGGACGATGAGTTACGGACTCCGTGATTTTTGGATATCAACTATCGGGTAGCGCACGCTAACATAAGGTTAACGTACGCTAAGAACAGCCGTTAGCGCACGCTACCAAAGGTACTTAGCGCACGCTAACGATTCATCGAAGTCTTGGACTACCGGTACAGCGTTAGCGCACGCTAACATCGGGAGTTAGCGCGCTAGGGCCAGTATAAATAGGGCAGATTCGGTCAACCTTCGTCATTTCTTCCTTTCTCAATCATTTCGACGAGCTCGGGTGATTCGGAAAGGTCTTTTATTTGCGATCATCTAGCATCATCTTCAAGCTCCTAAGTTGGATTAATCATCATCTAAATCAGTTTCATCACTCCAAAGCAAGGTAATGATTCTTGGATCTAGAATTTCGGATCTTGGGTGTTTTGCTTTCGATCTCTTCGTGTAAATCGATATTATGTTAGAATATGTTAGATATGGATTATCTATCTTGGATACATGTATTTCTACGGATTCATTGGTGTAATTTTCGGAATTTGTGAATAATTGAGGAATTGTTCAAGAACCCTTACGGGTTGACTTTGGAATTTTGGGGGTTTTCGACCAAATGTTGTTGAAATATCGTTCTAAGTATTCCTATTGGATTATTGATAGTATTCATGAGTTTTTGTGGGCTTGAATCATTCATTGGGAGTTGGTTTCGGATGTAATTGAGTTTTGGTTGTAAACAATTGGAGATTGTTTACAACGCGTTTGTTTAAATGCCCTAATGAGTTTCGGGTATTGTTGTATCGACTTTTGAGTTGGTTGTGATCATGCTTGATTCGTGTATTAAGAGAATTGTTGGTTTTTGTGTTGTTTAAGGTTGTTCGAGCGGACGGTAATTTCATTAAGGACGTTGATCGTGGAAGTACCTTCTCGCCTTCGGTTTGAGGCAAGTTTTATACTTGTACTAGTCAATGAGCTAATGTCATCATGTATGTGTATGAATGTGTTGTATCATTCCGAGACTTAGTCTCTTCATGAATTCATTGATATCCAGAGATCGTTCGATACGATACCTTCCGGCAATTTTGCCAAATGTTTATTGTTGTTCGTTAACGGCCGATTCAAGGCATTGTGATACTCATTATTAATGTCATTGTCGATAGCCGGTTCGCGGTATCGATGTATCGATTGTTGTTAATATAGTTGTCAATTAAAGACATCGTTGAGATCATTGTTATTCCTGTTTGGATTGTCATTAAAACTGTACAGGTCGATTAAAGGCATTGGCTTATTCATTTCTCGCCTTCGTAAATCGTGTCGATTAAAGGTGCCGAGGCATCCTTCATATCATTGTTATCGATTGACCTTTCTAAGGCAATTGAGGTATTCACTCATTCATCGTATCATTGTTATCGATTGGCCATTCTCAGGCAAATCGAAATGTTCAATCACTCACTAAATCATTGTTATCGATTGACCTTTCTAAGGCAATCGAGGTATTCACTCATTCATGGTATCATTGTTGTCGATTGACCGTTTTAGGCAATCGAGGTATTGAATCATCCGCTGCATCATTGTTGTCGGTTGACCGTTCTAAGGTAATCGAGGTGTTAATTTGGGACTGTCAAGGACGGTGTATATCCGTGTGTTACTATCATCGTGTTGGCCGACTCAAGGCAGCACAATATCATTCATTGTGATACGGCTTCGTGCCGTGGCTTCGGCCCTAATTGTGATACGGCTTCGTGCCGTGGCTTCGGCCCTAATTGTGATACGGATGGATGTCGTGGCTTCGGCCCTAATTGTGATACGGCTTCGTGCCGTGGCTTCGGCCCTAATTGTGATACGGCTGGATGCCGTGGCTTCGGCCCTAATTGTGATACGGCTGGATGCCGTGGCTTCGGCCCTAATTTTGATACTACCGATGCCGTGGCCGGACCTTATGGTGATACGGCCGTGCCGTGGCTTCGCCCTCATTGATACTGACTTGGGCTGTTTTGACTTCAGGTGTTTATGATATTTGTTAACTTCCGCTGAACGACTTTCAGGCCTTTTGTAATGCCTTGGTATTTTCATTGGAGCCTTTGGGCATTATGATTCATATCAAATTCAGTTTTGGTTTGGTTCATGTTGTTTAATTCATTGTGGTATTCTGTGATTATGATTCGCCGTTGGGCATTTATGTTCTAACCTGTCGAAAAGGTATTAATAGTATGCAGTAGGCATAGTATTTCACGAATGCTCGGTTCTTACCTTGGTTTGTGAGCATCTCGTATTATTATCATCATTGTACCATTTCATTCTGCCTTTGGATGCATATCATGTTATACATGTATTTGATGTTCATTATCTGGATGACTGACCCCGTGGGGGCGGAACATATTTTCATGTTTTAGGTGCTTGCGAGGAGAGAGTTGAGGCACAGGGGCATGACGATGGCGACGAGGCATACGAGCGATACTAGTCCGAGTTGTTCATTGTTGGTCAGTCAGTTGGAGTGTACTCCAGTCTTGTCGATTGTTGTCGTGTTGTATTACACGACAGATGTTCGTGGATCTTTGTTGTATTTCATTTTGGCCATGTAGGCCAATTTTGACATTGAAATTCCTTATCGGAATATTGTGTCGGATATCATGGTAGGGACTATGATTTTTCCTTTGTTGTTTAATCTAATGTATTTTAGTCATGTTACTTTGGTGGATCTCTGGCGTGGGGTCCACAACCGTAATAACCTGATAGGATTTGGGGGTGTTACAGAAATGGTATCAGAGATTTGGGTTGTGAAATACCCTGAGATGTGAGTTATGTGGTCCTACCGACGCGGTAGTAGTGGGATTGTCAGGTTATGGCAATCTAGTCAGTCAAGTTTTGTGAGTCGTAATATTAGTGCGACTGCACGAGTCATTCATTCATCGAGTCATCGTCAGTGAAGACTAGTATCGCGAGACCTCGAAGCTTCGTATGACCTGTGTAAGGACTCGATTCTCTTTATGTTCATACATTCATCATGTCATTAATTGTTCATGCCTTGTTGAAACCTATATGCGATATTAGTGTTATGATTGATTCATGACTAATTGTTTCGAGACACGTGTGGCTTGTGTAAGCATTAAGGATCAACTCATTCATCAGTTAATAATCCTCAATCATTATGTTGATCTTGTCGATCATGTTAATTCATTCATCACTCAGTCAATATCATTACTCAGTTAATTCATCACTCAGTTAACTCATTCATCACTCAGTTAATTCATTCATCATTCAGTCAATATCATTACTCAGTTGCTTCGTTCATCACTCAATTAACCTCATCATTCAGCTAATTCATTCATCACTCAATTAATCTCATCGTTTAGTTAATTCATTTCTCATTCAGTCAATCTCATTGTTCAGTTAATTCATTAATCATTCAGCCCATCTCACGGTTCAGTTGTTGATCTTGATGATCGAATTTTCAACCTTGTTAGCTGTTCAAGGTAATCATTTCAGGAATTTCATCAGGCAATCATGTTACCTCATTTGATGTTTCATACGATCTTATCCTACTCTGACATAATGTTGATGATCATTTCATTAAATCATTAATGCATTCATTGTGCGAGAACGTGTATGCTCATTATTGTCACTCTGTAACGTAATCATAATGCGATATTCATGCGGAATTTATAATCATCATGTGACTTTCCTACTTCAGTATGGATAGAGCCGTCAGAGGACGCAGGGGAAGAGGCCGCGGTGCGGGCCGGAACCCGGGATCTCGTGTGCATGCCCATACGAACGCGAGGGATATCATTAATTCATCAAATAGCGAGGCTACTCATTCACTGTCAGATAACCATTCACCGTCAGGGAGTCGTACCCGAGAAGCAGATCACTCGGAAGGTATTCGGGTTGACCCATTCATATTTATGCAGGGCATGATGGCCCAGATGACTCAGATGACGCGGATAGTGGAGACCATGCAGACCTCGATGGTTCGTGGTCCACCGCAACAGGGATGCAGTGCCATTTCATGGACGGTGGAGGAGTGAATCAGATTGTTGGCGATATCTCTCGTCAGATGCCGCCTACTTTTGAGGGTTCGTCGGAACCAGCTGATATTGTTCATTGGCTCGAGCATTTTGATAAACTCTTCGACATGGTTCAGTGTCCGGAAGAGAGTAAAGTGGCAGTAGCGGCTTATTACTTGAGTAAGGGCGCTTATTCGTGGTGGCTTTCTGTGAAACCCATCGATCGTGATTGTATTTGGAGAGAGTTCAAGACTCTCATGTTAGAGAGGTATTATCCGGCTACACTTCGTGAAGCCAAGTTGTCAGAGGTTTTGAACCCCGAACCCGATGAGGATGAGGGTGTTATTGTCATTGCTGAGAAGTTTCAGGGACTACTTCAGTTTGCTTCGTCAATTATCCGTACTGAGGCGGATAAAATTAAGTATTTTAGCAAGAGGCTAAATCCGCAGTTAAGGATGCAGTTGTTCAATCACAATTGTAATTCACTTAGTGAGTTCATCGGGAAGGCTCTTGGAGCAGAGCTTTTGATCAAGGAGCTTACTCAGAAGCATCCTTCGATTTCTTCGTGAGAGGACTAGAATGCCGGCTCGTTCGGAGGGACATCGGGCTCCGACGTCCAAGGGTCGTTTTCTAGTCATCTTCGTCTTTGGGACAAGATCTTCCTCTCGGCGACGAGTTCGACCGTTGTTTGCTTTAAGCGTGATTCAGAGTCACGTTAGTACCCGGTGTATGGTGCCGGCTATTGTTTGTTTTCTGTGTGGGAGGCGGGGACACCGGCGGAAATCTGCAGGGTTCTAGCGCCGGTAGATCTCAAGAGAGCTCAAGAGCCTCGAGGATTTTGTTACTCGATCCATACTTCATTCAGGGGGCCCTATCAGGCTTCGAGAGCCCGAGGTAAGGACATTCATCACCAGTTTTGAGCAAGTTAATTCTTGCTCGGTAGGAGGATAATCATTCATTTCATTGTCATTTATTCATTCATATAATTCATTCATCATATATATCAATCATGTTGGGTCACATAATTATCGATTAATCATTTAATTCACGAGGAACGGCGGTTCCAATCACTTCAGGGAACTATCACTCATGACGTTATTAATTCACCTTGGTGAGTCATTCTAAATACTTGTCGGATTTGTAGTCATTTATCATTCATCATTCATTTTTGTCACTTTCATTCTCGTGACCTTCTGAGGTCTTAGTTAGCGGCGAGTTCATCGTCGGATATACCTTAAATCGTGGAGAGAGAGGAAATCGATGATATGGGAGGATATCGATGTTGGGTACATTTGAGATGTAACCTTGTTTTTGGATGACTGTGTAAATCTATCCGTAATAATGCATCGTGACTGTGAATCATTTATTGTTGGTCTATCTTATTATGATCATATTCGAGAATCTTGAGATTTGGGTCACTTGTTGGGAGTTCATCCCTTCGACGTTGTGCTCGAGATTTCGTGATAATTTGGGAAATCGTTCACTGTGTTCCGAGACGTCAAGTCTTGGGGACTTGGGCTTGCGGTTGATTTGGTCCCGAGGACTATTTGGGCGTTATTGTTTTCAGATCGTGATGAATAGTTCATAGCCCGAGTTGTTTACCCTCAGTTTCGAGGACGAAACTCTTTTAAGGGGGGGAGTATGTAATACCCGGTTGTGAATTCATTTATTATCATTCAGTATCTGTCACTCAGAATTTTTTTTCATTCAGTAATAATCATTCATCATTCATATTCAGTCAACTATGTTCACCATTCGGCGTATTTTGGGATCATCACTGTTTGAGATCGAGCCGAGATTATTGTCATCATCATCATCATGTTTTGATTTTTAGTTTGAGAGGTAGCGCACGCTACACATTGTAGTTAGCGCCGCTAATGAGGTGCATGTAACGCACGCAATGATTCAGTATTAGCGCACGCTAGCGCAAGTGAGGCAGACAGTCCAGAAGGTACTGGGCTGATTTGGGAAATTCGTAGCGCACGCTACGAGTAGTAAGTAGCGTACGCTAACTATCTTTGTGCACGCTAAGACTTGAGTAGCGCACGCTAAGCGCTCGAGCAGAGGGCGATGAGTTACGGACTCCGTGATTTTGGATATCAACTATCAGGTAGCGCACGCTAACATAAGGTTAACGTACGCTAAGAACAGGATGTTAGCGCACGCTACCAAATGTTCTTAGCGCACGCTAACGATTCGATCGAAGTCTTGGACTACGGTACACGCGTTAGCGCACGCTAACATCAGGAGTTAGCGCGCGCTAAGCTGGGACAGTATAAATAGGACAGTTCGGTCCAACCTTCGTCATTTCTTCCTTTCTCAATCATTTCGGACGAGCTCGGGCGATTCGGAAAGGTCTTTTCGAGCTGCGATCATCTAGCATCATCTTCAAGCTCCTAAGTTGGATTAATCATCATCTAAATCAGTTTCATCACTCCAAAGCAAGGTAATGATTCTTGGATCTAGAATTTCGGATCTTGGGTGTTTTGCTTTCGATCTCTTCGTGTAAATCGATATTATGTTGGAATATGTTAGATATGGATTATCTATCTTGGATACATGTATTTCTACGGATTCATTGGTGTAATTTTCAGAATTTTTGAATAATTGAGGAATTGTTCAAGAACCCTTACGGGTTGACTTTGGAATTTTGGGGGTTTTCGACCAAATGTTGTTGAAATATCGTTCTAAGTATTCCTATTGGATTATTGATAGTATTCATGAGTTTTTGTGGGCTTGAATCATTCATTGGGAGTTGGTTTCGGATGTAATTGAGTTTTGGTTGTAAACAATTGGAGATTGTTTACAACGCGTTTGTTTAAATGCCCTAATGAGTTTCGGGTATTGTTGTATCGACTTTTGAGTTGGTTGTGATCATGCTTGATTCGTGTATTAAGAGAATTGTTGGTTTTTGTGTTGTTTAAGGTTGTTCGAGCGGCGGTAATTTCATTAAGGCGTTGATCGTGGAAGTACCTTCTCGCCTTCGGTTTGAGGCAAGTTTTATACTTGTACTAGTCAATGAGCTAATGTCATCATGTATGTGTATGAATGTGTTGTATCATTCCGAGACTTAGTCTCTTCATGAATTCATTGATATCCGAGAGATCGCTCGATACGATACCTTACAATTTTGCCAAATGTTTATTGTTGTTCGTTAACGGCCGATTCAAGGCATTGTGATACTCATTATTAATGTCATTGTCGATAGCCGGTTCGCGGTATCGATGTATCGATTGTTGTTAATATAGATGTCAATTAAAGACATCGTTGAGATCATTGTTATTCCTGTTTGGATTGTCATTAAAACTGTACAGGTCGATTAAAGGCATTGGCTTATTCATTTCTCGCCTTCGTCGTCGGTAATCGATTAAAGGTGCCGAGGCATCCTTCATATCATTGTTATCGATTGACCTTTCTAAGGCAATTGAGGTATTCACTCATTCATCGTATCATTGTTATCGATTGGCCATTCTCAGGCAAATCGAAATGTTCAATCACTCACTAAATCATTGTTATCGATTGACCTTTCTAAGGCAATCGAGGTATTCACTCATTCATGGTATCATTGTTGTCGATTGACCGTTTTAGGCAATCGAGGTATTGAATCATCCGCTGCATCATTGTTGTCGGTTGACCGTTCTAAGGTAATCGAGGTGTTAATTTGGGACTGTCAAGGACGGTGTATATCCGTGTGTTACTATCATCGTGTTGGCCGACTCAAGGCAGCACACTATCATTCATTGTGATACGGCTTCGTGCCGTGGCTTCGGCCCTAATTGTGATACGGCTTCGTGCCGTGGCTTCGGCCCTAATTGTGATACGGATGGATGCCGTGGCTTCGGCCCTAATTGTGATACGGCTTCGTGCCATGGCTTCGGCCCTAATTGTGATACGGCTGGATGCCGTGGCTTCGGCCCTAATTGTGATACGGCTGGATGCCATGGCTTCGGCCCTAATTGTGATACGGCTGGATGCCGTGGCTTCAGCCCTTATGGTGATACGGCTTCGTGCCGTGGCTTCGGCCCTCATTGATCTGACTTGGAATTTTTTGACTTCAGGTGTTTATGATATTTGTTAACTTCCGCTGAACGACTTTCAGGCCTTTTGTAATGCCTTGGTATTTTCATTGGAGCCTTTGGGCATTATGATTCATATCAAATTCAGTTTTGGTTTGGTTCATGTTGTTTAATTCATTGTGGTATTCTGTGATTATGATTCGCCGTTGGGCATTTATGTTCTAACCTGTCGAACAGGTATTAATAGTATGCAGTGGGCATAGTATTTCACGAATGCTCGGTTCTTACCTTGGTTTGTGAGCATCCTGTATTATTATCATCATTGTACCATTTCATTCTGCCTTTGGATGCATATCATGTTATACATGTATTTGATGTTCATTATCTGGATGACTGACCCCATGGGGGCGGAACATGTTTTCATGTTTTAGGTGCTTGCGAGGAGAGAGTTGAGGCACAGGGGCATTACGATGGCGACGAGGCATACGAGTGATACTAGTCCGAGTTGTTCATTGTTGGTCAGTCAGTTGGAGTGTACTCCAGTCTTGTCAGTTGTTGTCTTGTTGTATTACCCGAACAGATGTTCGTGGATGCTGTTGTATTTCATTTTGGCCATGTAGGCCACTTTTGTCATTGAAATTCCTTATCGGAATATTGTGTCGGATATCATGGTAGGGACTATGATTTTTCCTTTGTTGTTTAATCTAATGTATTTTAGTCATGTTACTTTGGTGGATCTCTGGCGTGGGGTCCTGACCTGTAATAACTTGATAGGATTTGGGGTGTTACGAGTGAAAACTAATGGCTTTGGCCGAATCATCTGCTGGCGGCTGCCCGGCCAGACACGGCTCGTGTCGCGACACGGTCGGGTCGTGCGGCGATGTCAGACATTCTGCCAGACACGGCCGTGTCTCTTGACACGGCCGAGTCACTTCCAAAACTCACGGACAGACACGGTCGGAGTGCCGAGCGATGGCTTAACGATTTGCTGAACACGACCGAGTCACCTGTGACACGGTCGAGTCACTCTCGGCAGTTACCCTTTTTGTCGAAAAGTCGTCAAACGACGATTCGGGGCTAGATTTTCGACCGGATATCTAATATCAGTATTTTCCGACTTTCATATCTTCAATATAAATCATATTTCCCAGAAATTTAAGATTTATATTTAGAGATAAACTTACGAAAAATACAATTATTACGAATGAAAAACATATACCACGATTATGACTAAAATGACTCCAAATCATTCACCATCTAATCGAGCATTCCAAATGCCAATATCGTATATACAATCGCAAGACCTACTCTCCGATACCATTGTTGGGATTCGGTGCCTAAAACGAAGGCCCAGCGGAAGCGGTAAAATGAAAATTAATTCGATCCGAATCCCTACGAGGATCGATCGAGCTACGTATATACGAATATATAAACGAAAAGCAAGAGTTGTAAGAAACTCACCCTTGAAGTCCGTTGATTAAATGGTAACCTTCTCTTGAGCTATTCCCCAAGCTTTTCTTGATCTCTACGAATCCAATACGCTCCAAGCCCTTGAACGATCCAACGCCGAAAGCACCGCGTCTCTACTTGCCACGCACGGGAAAAACGACCGGAACAATACTCATCTCGTTATCCTCCAAGGATGTGGCTAGATCAAGGTGAGTAAGCTTGTTATAGATATTAATATCACTTCAAGTGTATGAATATCTATCTTTCTCAATATTTCCTCAAAAAATTTCCCTAAGAAATTATGAAGAAGATGATAGAGAAGACTTCTCTCTCTCTCTCTCTCTCCTCTTGAAACTATACGTATGGAATGAATATGGTGTGGAGAAGTGAGAGTTGTCTTCACATTTATTCTTCCATAAAATCCTCCTAAATCAAGACCAAATAATTAAAAAGAATTAATTAAAAGATCTTGTTCCCTTGATGCTTCAAGTCATCCACCAATTAAGGTGGAGACTATGACCAAAGGAAAGTGAAGGGAAAATGGGTGGCCATCTAGAAGGAGCCGGGACGAGTTCGATCCGTTTAGGACTCCCGTGAGTCCAAACAGATAAACTCCTATTCCGTTCCGATGTATTTGTGTCGATTAATTAATCCAATTAATTAATCACATTAAATACATAATAACATAATTAATTTCTCCAAGAAATAATTATATCTATGAATTAAATTAATCACCCAGTAATTTATTTAATTCATTAGGCCGTAAATCAATTTATCCAATAAATCGATTTAAGCATCTAATGTCCCAAATTTAGATATCCAATATCTAATATTCATAATGAGATAACAAGCTTGATACATTCCGTCTTCAATCCTATTGCACGACTCGGTAGGTCCGTCTCAGTCAGCAATGGGAGGAACCAAAGAGTAGTAGCACCACCTAGCCAGCCTGGCGGCCTACACTGTACCCCAACTGAGAACGAATGATTGGGATCATTCAAGAACCATTCATCGTGAATACCGGTATACGTATAAACCCTTCTTTCAAATGTCCCGATCAAGTTATAGGGTCACGGTCGGTCAAACCTATCATGCTTGACGCTATGCATGCGTTAATGCAAATCGAGATCATCGAGCTCTCGTGTATCCAATACAACTAGCTCCAATGCTTTGGCCAAAGACTTATGATCTCATCTGTCAATAACCGCATAGGACATATAACCCGCTCACTAACGGGAGAAAGAATTCTATCTTGGTATTCAGTAGGACCTGCTACTTGCCCGCCAAGATGCACGTCGAGGTTGACCCCCGCCTTCCGGTTTACAGGGTCGAACTACATTAATGAAAATCTTGACGTCACAAGCACATCCCTACTAAATTCTCAAGTCGAAGGTTCACAAATACGTGTCACAACCTTTCAATTCCGTCATTGACTGTCCTGGAGTGAAATCCGTGTGACGAATCGAGTGTGAGTTGGTTCGAGTATACTAATCCAATTAGCATACCTATAACGTGTACTCCCACTAACCATTAGCGTTCGACAGGCACTCTCCATGTCAAAGAACACGTCATACAAGTCTTCACATAAACTTAACGCCCAATCAAGTTTTATCGACTTGCAAACGATTAAGTATTTGAGCTATAAACCTTTCCAGTGCCGACCCCCATATCCAATAAGGAGTGGAACTTTTTGCTCTCAAATACACGGACTAGTTTCTATATGTATATTTACGAGTTAGGAATGCCAGTAACTGCCAGTAAATAAAGAAACATCCATTGCCTTATATAAATGATTTATATAATTACAAGTACAATGCTCTCACTCAACATCCTCTGAGTGGCATTCGAGGGCATACTCCTAACATCCACAACCTCAATCTATCTCCGGCTCATATCTTTAACGCCATCAAGGGGCGTGAATGGCTAAGCAAGCCAAAGCCAATAAGGGACAACAGTCATCTGGACCGCAATAAATTTTGCGCCTACCACAAAAGTCCCGGCCACAACACCAGCCAATGCCGCGACCTCCTCAGACAACTCTGGTGATTGTTCGAGGAAGGCAAGCTAGACAGTTTAGTGACCAAGCCAGAGCCCAGGGCTGAAAGGACTAGGGGCTGCGACCGTCAACCTCCCATTCCGATCGCCAGGATCGAGCAAAATGATCCGAAGTACTCAGACGAGTCGATCCCTTCGATCAACCCAGGCGGTCGGGTCAATATGCTTCAATCGGGAGGTGGAAACCTCAGAGATCTTTCCCCGGTTTCCACCATGTCAAATAGAAAGCGGATGGCCGAGCTGAGGGCGTTCGCCGGAGTCCATGTTGTAGTGCCCCCAGAGCCAACCATCTCGAGAGATGCGCTCATCTCCTTCTCCAACAAGGATAGGGAGGGAGTGCAATGCCCCAAAGAGGATGCATTGGTGATATTTGCATGTATCCTTGGGAAAATGGTCGACCACGTGCTGGTTGACAATGAGAGCTTTTGCAACATCATATTCAAATCTGCTCTGGACTAGCTCGGCAACCTGACCAAGTTCATCAAACCATTCGAAACCGTGCTTCAAGGGGTCGGCGATAACACGGTCAACGCCTATGGAAGGATCAAGCTCTCCGTCGAGCTAGTCTGCTGTTAAGATCCTAAGGTTAAGATCACTAGGAACCTCAATTTTGTAATCATACACAGGCCCAACATCTATAATGGGTTCCTAGGTCGCCCTTTTCTAGAAACCTTTGAGGCGGTCGCCTCTTCTATCTTTTACTGTATCAAGTTCCCCATTACCGATGGGACAGTCGGTACTGTAAAAGGGGACCAGCTAATGGCAAAGAAATGTTTGTATTATTCATGTGTCGCAACTTTTCCTTTAAACGTTTTTTGTACTGTTTGTAATACTGGGACGATCGACAATCAACCAATGGAGATCGACAAGCCAAGCACCTCATACCAGGCCGACTCAGAGGACGACATCTCACATCGATCGTCGGACGACATCGAACCGAGGATCGGCTTTGAGCCAAGCCTCGATATTGATCCAAGGATCGAGTCCGGTGATCGTTCCAAATGAGAAGAAACCGTCCCCATCGAAGAGTTTGAAAGTATAGCAATCGATCCGGCTCGCCCAGAGCAGGAAGTGCAGATCGGCTCAACCGTCGATCCTGAGTTAAGAGATGATCTGATCAGTTTACTACGAAAGAACATCAGAGTCTTTGCCTGGTAGCATCAAGATATGGTCGGCATCAGTCCTGAACACGCTTGCCACTATCTAAAGATCGACCCGGCAAGGAAGCATGTTCACCAGAAACGTAGGAAATTCGGTCCAGAGAAATATGCTGCGCTCGATGCAAAAGTCAAAAAGATGCTCGACAATAAACTGATCGGAGTAGCTACCGACGAGCCATAGTGGGTAGCCAACGCGGTGCTCGTCAAAAAGGCAAGCAACTCCTGGAGGTTATGCATCGATTTCACCGACCTCAATGCGGCATGTCCGAAAGATCACTTTCCAATGCCTCATATTGACCACTTGGTCGATAGCACGGCATGTTGTGAAATGATGTCGTTTATGGACGCCTTCTATAACACCCCCAAAACCGTATGGGAATATTACACACCGTAGACCCTTTCCACAAGGATCTACCAGGCTAAACATCCATAAACAACCAAATGCTTGCCCGACCAGGGTCAAACAATATAATAATACAGACCGTTAAGGTCACTTACACATGAATACACCGACCGATGAGGTCACACAACTCCAATTATAGAACTGAATAAAATAACATTACCCACACCGGGGTAAAAACACAATACAACGGAAGACTGGAATCAACTCTGACAACACTACAAGAATCAAAACAACTCTCAACTCTTGATTAGTATCGTAGCTCGTCATCCACTTGTGCCAATCCTGTGACTGCTCCCCTGAACCTGCATGTACCTGGACGCAAAACAGACATCCACCCCCCGATTACTCGGGGGTTAGTAAAACTCCACTGTTTTACTAGTGCAAGTATAATACGATATGAAATGCAAGAAGTAAATAGCAACTACGAATTTAATACGGGAATTAATTATCAAATGTTCCCGAGAAGTTTTAAAATTTCTAACTCAAGCAAGAGATATTTGAAAAGGAACTCATCATCTCGGGGATTTTTGAAGTAGAAATTCTTTTGGACCTCGAGTCCCAATTTACAAAACCTTTTCGTTAACATTAGGGCCTCAGCCTCATTCTCGTTTCAAAACACACTAGATAAGATATCATTATGAGTCCGAGACCCATTTTTAAAATGTTATCCAAACAATCACTGTTATACGATCATTGTTCGTACACATCATGTACCGAACTCCGGAGGCCTCGACGGACCTTACCCGGACCACACGCACTGTTCGTACACATCATGTACCGAACTCTAGAGGCCTCGACGGACCCTACCCAGCCACAAACATCGTTCGTACACATCATGTACTGAACTCCAAAGGCATCGTCAGACCCTACCTGGATCACACACTTTCTTCGTACACATCATGTACCGAACTCGAGAGGCATCGTCAGACCCTACCTGAATCACACACCTTGTTCGTACACATCATGTACCGAACTCCAGAGGCCTCGTCAGACCCTACCTGGAATACACACCTTGTTTTTGCACATCATGTACCGAACTCCAGAGGCCTCGTCAGACCCTACCTGGAACACACACACACATCGACACGACACAACTCATAATCCTCAAATGTCAAGCCATTCCACATTACACCGAAATGTATAATCAAGTATGTAGACCAAAACAACATACATATCATAATCATCACAACAACTCAACAATGACCAACCACGCCCGGCACAAACTTAGATTATTTGCACATCTAACACAATTCCACGATGTTAACTAAGTGAAGGTATTATCGTTACCGTCAATCGTTCATAATAATCAATTCATACGAAGCATATTTGCTAAGATAAATCAATTCATCATAACCATAACACAACATCCCCATTCACAAGACATAATTCATATAGTAAAATACTTGCCTTAATAACCGCTACCGAATACTCCGAAGAACACGTTTCGATCGGGAAGCTCGGACCCCAAAGAAGGCAACGAACGGAAAGGTTCCGACTCGAGTTATTAACAAGAATTTCGTCCCTAAGTCATACCAATGATAAATCAACAATCGTACGATGGATAATAATCACACAATGCCCAATCCCCCCTCTAAGACCTTTTGTCGGACACCTTCAAGGCGTCGACTAAGAACTCGACCAAAACAATGAATTGATACGATCCAACCATGGAATAACAAGGGAAATGATATAATACATCTAAATAATCATCAATCCATCACAATCCTAAGTTAAATCGGATTAAACGGATGAAAACAACCAAAATACCCGAATTCCCCAAAACTAGGTTTCTAGAAAATTTGACCTGATTCGCTCGATCAAAGGATGTTATAGGATGAACGATTGATGATATGAACTCCAAGACTTCATGGATTAATTTTACAACAACATGGATCCATGATAAACACACATCCAGCCACGGAAGTGAAGAAAACGAGGTGAGAAAATGGGTGAAAACCCGTCTGCTGGGCCTTATATAGGCCGACTGCTGGCCACATAACGTACGTAATCGGCCATGGCTTACGACCGTAACCGTCCATGGCCGAACCACTGCCCCAAATCTGCCGGCCCATTACGTACGTTACCGGCCAGGGCCTTATGTACGTAACCGGCCATTGCGGCCGTAACTGCTGGGCCATAGCGGCCGTTACTCGGCCAGGTCCTGCGAGCCAGGACTCGGTCTATCCGACAGTCCGAAAAATCCCGAAACTCAGACCTAAATGTAAACCAAAAAAACAGTTAGGAAGTACTCGCAAAGACGAATCTAAGAACTAAGAGAACACACGATTTCGACCACCCGAGGATTCGAAATTTGACAACAGAAGTAATTACCCAAAACTTTGGGAAATTACGAAAACGGCCCAAAACGTCCGAAATACACGATACACGATCGAAAAACTAAACCAAAGCTTACAACATGAATAATAACATTAAATGAACTTACGAGAAACTCGAAACAATAGTTTCGGATGAGATTCGCGAGAATCGGACTCAAGTGCGGAAAAGTCGTTTAAGAACATAGAACTCAACAAAACGATACCGAAACGAACTCGAATGGCAAAAATTACAGAATTAATCATTCTCAGAATGACGAAACAGTCATAAGAGAGTCGTCGAAATGGACCCCCGCCGAAAAAGGAAATTACCGGAAATCGAAATTGCGGATATTACATATTACCCTCCTTAAAAGAAGTTTCGTCCTGAAACATAGAACAAGTAGGGAGAAGCAATATCCCGACAGGAAAACTCAATGAGATACACAAGAAACGCGTTACTTTTGCCAATTGGCGAAATGTTACAAGCAACACAAAGGAATATGCAGCGTGAAAACACGCCCCACGGCGGCCAACACAACGCCACCGACTATGATTCAAAACAATAACGAGCAATTAACGACACATCACATGCACACATTTAATCAAAGAAACGCACATGACAACAAGTCGCACCCGACTAAAATGGCTATGCGATAGAAACAAATAGAGTATCATGATAGAAATTACTCCGATTCTCATCAACAAGAAAATGTCCGACGTCAAAACACAAACAATTCAAGATAACAGAAAACAAGAATACCGGATATAACATTCCATCATACTAAAAATAAGTTTCGTCCCGAAACTTATACTAAGGTTATCACAGTGATACGAAACAAAACATAACGACACATAATAAAATACCATGTTCATGACCCCGCGGTCCACTGACACGCCTCCGTAGGTTCAACAACTAAACGGGAACTTATACAAAACAAAATATCATTCAACAAGTTCCAAACATAAAAGCGTCCAAAAATACATCTCTACACGAGAAATAATCCGCGCAACGAGTACCAAAAACACTATCACTGGACATCACTGGGCCCTCCAGAAGTAGAAGTGGAACTCTAGTCCCCTATCATCTCGGCAACAATCTCGCAGTACTAAACTCGATGCCCCTTGTGTCCACAATTATAACAAGTTACTTGCGGTTTCTTACAATGCGCGCGTTCATGGCCTAGAACGTTACAGTTGAAACACCTAGGAGCATTACCAAAACTCAAAGACATCGGCTTGGGTCTTTTAGGTCCCACAGTTGACCGAACAGGTCCCATACTCGACTGATACAAGGATTGAGGTGTGGGAATCCCAATTCCCTCACTTCCCGATGCGTCATAGGAGATCTTTTGCTTCTTCGCTACCGATACGGACTCAGTAGACATCATAGCCATTTCAAATGCTAAGGCTCGATCTTGATAGTCCTTCAATGTTGTACACATAAAAGGGGCCATACACTGCCGAACCGGAGGTTTCATACGCATATCGAAATAACGAACCTTATCTGCCTAACTTTTCACCTGCTTGAGACATCTCGTAATCACTTACTAGTTCTGTTATCCCCATCTGGGATCCCATCCCGGTGCACGTTCTGATTCATCTGCGCCAGTTGGTCAACTATCTGACGAAGGATGGTGGCGGCACCAATGTCATCATTACCTCTGGATGATTGCTGTTGATCACGTGATTGGTCATCATGACCGTCCGTACTGAGCTGATTGGTACTCGACAACGAGTGAGTCACCCTATCACGCTCCTGATCACGACCACGACTACGACCACGTCCTCGGCCTCTCGGCATACTGAACGGACGAATAATCAGAATAACACAATCAAACAAACATCACAACGCCAACGTAGGACAATAAATAGCAGCACGATATAACATCAACCCCAAGTCATCACACAAATGCACGAACTAACGCCGTAATGTTGGGACTTAAATCAAAAGTAATTCACACAGTCACATCAACAGAGATGTTCGGATTTTACCAAATCAAACATGGTCAAAACCACACACGTATCGTAGGGATCAAGCACTAGCAACAAAAATAAAATGTTTCCGGGGTATTATTCAAATGATAAAATTTTAAAATTCTCAAGTTTGAAAAATTTGGTGAAATAAAATTTTTGAAAACACTTTTAATACCTCGGTCGTTTAATCAAAACCATGTATCTCATTATCAAAATTGTTTTGATTGAAGCTATTTGCAAAACAACACATTGAGGCTTCAATCTTTTCGCTAGACGATATCATCAAAATGACCTTATCAATATATCATTATCTTTACTAGCGATATATAGGGTGACAACATGTTACCACGCCAACCATCACTAATATATCAACAGAGATTAAATAATCAGTAAAAAGGGGCACATATATAACTGTAATAACAAATTACTACCGGGCCAGTCAAAAGTTTACGGCCGTAACAACATGCAGTTTATGGCCGTAACAACTTTGAGCTTACGGCCGTAATGGAAAACATCTTACGGCGATAACATCTAGCTGCAGGACTGCAGAATTGTTACAACACCCTCCAACAGGGCTCCGAGAGTTAGGGAACGATACCTAACAATGTATCCCAACATTTAGAAAACACTGAAACATTCTCCGGCGAGCACAACAACACCACAAACTTATCACAACCATTTAGCCCCAACACGTGGACATATGAAGTTCAAAATTCCGAAAACCAAAAATCGTTCTGCAAAATAAAAATTTTCCAAAATCCTTTCGTTCATAACCAAAAACGACGGTAATATTTTACAATATCCGATGTACTTCAAAACACACTTTCCAAATACCGTCTGATGGTGTCATTTGAAAATACACGGCTCATTTGTCAAAATTTTAACCAATTTTAAAAATCCATATAAACCGTGGTTTTAACCGCACCATCAAAATATTTTAAACAATAGCAAACGATTCCCACAAATATGTTCAAACCCATAAAGTCCTCCAGGAAGAACATTCTAAAACCTACCCGTAACGGCATAACCATAACAATCTAAAAATAATCAAACTAAAAATCACATGCCCAAACGGCAAATAGGATCGCCAATCCAATTGAATACATCTCACAACATCAAGTTTAAACATACAACAAAACCATTCCTCGGAGTTTCCCACGAACTCAATCGTCGATATCTTATTCGAAACCCATCAAGGTTCTCAATTTTCACACCATACCACCCCCCACAGTGGTTGAAAGGTAAAACAACAATAGGCCCAGATTTATATATATACTTTGTGTCACACGTATTAAATACAACTATATTCACGACACCGTGCAAATAAAATTATGCACCACAATTAACTCACTTAGATAAAATCACGACAAATAGGAACCTCGCATAAAAGAGGAAACTTACGTCCACAGGCCGCACGGAGATGACGGTCGCCCACGATACTAATCTCATCCGACTACATATCCGACACGTTGTGACTACGCACAACTCAACTTGTCACCTGACGACTCGAACGACAAGACAACACATTACTCGACAAATCACGACTCGACCCGACAGCCTAGGTTTCCGCAACCTAATCTCCGATACCATAAATGTAACACCCCTAAAAATGTATGGGAATATTACACGCCGTACACCCTTTCCACAAGGATCTACCAGGCTAAACATCCATAAACAACCAAATGCTTGCCCAGCCAGGGTCAAACAATATAATAATACAGACCGTTAAGGTCACTTACACATGAATACACCGACCGATGAGGTCACACAAATCCAATAATAGAACTAACTAAAATAACATTACCCACACCGGGGTCAAAACACAATACAACGGTAGACTGGAATCAACTCTGACAACACTACAAGAATCAAAACAACTCTCAACTCTTGATTAGTATCGCAGCTCGTCATCCACTTGTGCCAATCCTGTGACTGCTCCCCTGAACCTGCATGTACCTGGATGCAAAATAGACATCCACCCCCCTTTTACTTGGGGGTTAGTAAAACTCCACTGTTTTACCAGTGCAAGTATAATACGATACAAAATGCAACAAGTAAATAGCAACTACGAATTTAATATGGGAATTCATTATCAAATGTTCCCGAGAAGTTTTAAAATTTCTAACTCAAGCAAGAGATATTTGAAAAGGAACTCATCATCTCGGGCATTTTTGAAGTAATTCTTTTGGACTTCGAGTCCCAATTTACAAAACCTTTTCGTAAACATTAGGGCCTCAGTCCGATTCTCGTTTCAAAACACACTAGATAAGATATCATTATGAGTCCGAGACCCACATTTAAAATGTTATCCAAACAATCACTGTTATACGATCATTGTTCGTACACATCATGTACCGAACTCCGGAGGCCTCGACGGACCTTACCCGGACCACACGCACTATTCGTACACATCATGTACCGAACTCCGGAGGCCTCGAGGGACCCTACCCGGTCACAAACATCATTCGTACACATCATGTACCGAACTCCAGAGGCCTCGTCAGACCCTACCTGGATCACACACTTTGTTCGTACACATCATGTACCGAACTCTAGAGGCCTCGTCAGACCCTACCTGGATCACACACCTTGTTCGTACACATCATGTACCGAACTCCAGAGGCCTCGTCAGATCCTATCTGTAACACATACCTTGTTCGTACACATCATATACCGAACTCCAGAGGCCTCGTCAGACCCTACCTGGAACACACACACACATCGACACGACACAACTCATAATCATCAAATGTCAAGCCATTCCACATTAGACCGAAATGTTTAATCAAGTATGTAGACCAAAACAACACACATATCATAATCATCACAACAACTCAACAATGACCAACCACTCCCGGCACAAACTTAGATGATTTGCACATCTAACACAATTCCACGATGTTAACTAAGTGAAGGTATTATCGCTACCGTAAATCGTTCATAATAATCAATTTATACGGAGCATATTCGCTAAGATAAATCAATTCATCATAACCATAACACAACGTCCCTATTCACAAGATACAATTCGTACAGTAAAATACTTGCCTTAATAACCGCTACCGAATACTCCGAAGAACACGGTTCGACCGGGAAGCTCGGACCCCAAAGAAGGCAACCAACGGAAAGGTTCCGACTTGAGTTATTAATAAGAATTTCGTCCCTAAGTCATACCAATGATAAACCAGAAATCGTACGATGGATAATAATCACACAACGCCCAATCCCCCCTCTAAGACTTTTTGTCGGACACCTTCAAGGCATCGACTAAGAACTCGACCAAAACAACGAATCGATACGATCCAACCATGGAATAACAAGGGAAATGATATAATACATCTAAATAATCATCAATACATCACAATACTGAGTTAAATCGGATTAAACGGATGAAAACAACCAAAATACCCAAATTCCCCAAAACTAGGTTTCTAGAAAATCTGACCTGATTCGCTCGATCAAAGGATGTTATAGGATGAACGATTGATGATATGAACTCCAAGACTTCATGGATTAATTTTACAACAATATGGATCCATGATAAACACACCTACAACCGCAGAAGGGAAGAAAACGAGGTAAGAAAATGGGTGAAAACCCGTCTGCTGGGCCTTATATAGGCCGACTGCCGGCCACATAACGTACGTAATCGGCCATGGCCGAACCACTGCCCCAAATATGCCGGCCCGTCAGGTACGTTACCATCCAGGGTCTTACGTACGTAACCGGCCATTGCGGCCGTAACTGCCTGGCCATAGCGGCCGTTACTCGGCCAGGTCCTGCCAGCCGGGACTCGGTCGATCCGACGGTCCGAAAAATCCCGAAACTCAAATCTGAATGTAAACCGAAAACACAGTTACGAAGTACTCTCAAAGAAGAATCTAAGAACTAAGAGAAGACATGATTCCGACCACCCCAGGGTTCGAAATTTGACAACAGAAGTAATTACCCCAAACTTTGGGAAATTACGAAAATGGCCCAAAACGTCCGAAATACACGATACACGATCGAAACACTAAACCAAAGCTTACAACATGAATAATAACATTAAATGAACTTACGAGAAACTCGAAACAATAGTTTCGGACGAGATTCGCGAGAATCGGACTCAAGTGCGGAAAAGTCGTTTAAGAACACAGAACTCAACAAAACGATACCGAAACGAACACGGATGGCAAAAAGTGCAGAATTAATCATTCTCATAATGACGAAACGGTCATAATTGAGTCTTCGAAATGGACCCCTGCCGAAAAAATAAAATTACCAGAAATCGAAATTGCGGATATTACATACTACCCTAATTAAAAGAAGTTTCATCCCGAAACTTAGAACAAGTAGGGAGAAGCAATATCCCGACAGGAAAAATCAACGAGATACACAAGAAATGCGTTACTTTCGCCAATTGACGAAACGTTACAAGCAACGCAAAGGAATATGCGGCGTGAAAACACACCCCACGACGGCCAACACAACGCCACCGACTATGATTCAAAACAATAACGAGCAATTAACGACACATCACATGCACACATTTAATCAAAGAAACGCATATGACAACAAGTCGCACCCGACTAAAACGGCTATGCGATAGAAACAAATAGAGTATCACGATAGAAATCACTCCAATTCTCATCAACAAGAAAATGTCCGACGTCAAAACACAAACAATTCAAGATAACAGAAAATGAGAATACGAGATATAACACCTTCGCCGGGTACCATCAGATCCCAATGGCGGAGAAAGACGTAAAACACACATCATTCCACACGGAAAAAGAGGTGTACTTTTGGGTCCGAATGCCGTTCGGTCTGAAAAATGTGGGGGCGACCTTCCAACGACTAGTCAACGGAATGTTCATCGATCAGCTCTGCAAGACCATGGAGCTTTACATTGACGACATCGTGGTCAAGAGCCTCAGAAAGGAAAATCACCTCAAAGACCATGCCGAGACGTTCGCCATCCTCGAGAGGTTAAATATGAAGCTGAACCCCAAGAAATGCAACTTCGGAGTAAGCTCCGGAAAGTTCCTGGGGCACATCGTGAGCCAAAGGGGGATCGAAGCGAACCCCACCAAGATCAAGGCGATGAGCCACAGAATGTCAAGGAGGTGCAACGCCTCACCAGCCCTTAATCATTTTATTTCCCGGCTCGGAGACAAAAGTAAGCCTTTCTTCGCCACCATAAAGAACAAAAAATTTGCGTGGACGAAGGAAAGTCAAGTGGCGTTCACCAAGATCAAGGAGTATCTTTCTAATCCCCAAATTTTGGCAAAACCGATCCCCGGCGAAAAGCTATTCCTTTACCTGGCAGCCTCGGAGGTCGTGCTGAGCGCCGTATTAGTGCGAGCAGAGGGGTAAACCCACTTATCGATCTACTTTGTCAGTCAAGCGCTTCATGACGCGGAGACGCGTTACACGCCTCTGGAGAAGCTCGCCTACGCACTAGTCATGAGTGTTCGCAAGCTGAGAGCCTATTTCTTCGAACACCAAGTGGAGGTTATGACGACTCTCCCTCTAAGGCAAGTTCTGCACCGGCCAGACACCAATGGGCGACTCCTCAAGTGGTCACTGGAGATCGCCTAATACGGTGTCACGTATGCTCCACGCACGGCGATCAAAGGCCAAGCTCTGGCTGATTTCGTGGTGGAATTAACATTCCCACCTAGCCCCCGACCCAGGTCGGCCGTACTGCCTGGAAACTGTACGTAGATGGTTCGGCGACCAGCTCACGAGCAGGGGCAGGGATTGTCCTCATCGGCCCTGATGGCCAGAGTTTTACAAATGCTGTGCGTTTCGATTTCCGAGTGACCAACAATGAAGCCGAGTACGAAGCTTTAGTAGGCGGGCTCGATCTAGCGCTCGCCGTGGACGTTTGTCGCCTTCATATCTTCATGGACTCCCTCTTGGTCGTGAACCAAGTCAAGGGGGCATATGAGGCACGCAGCGAACATATGATCAAATATCAAGAATTGGTCGCCGAAATGTGCACAAATTTTGAAGAAGTGCTGATCGAGCAAATCCTGAGAGAGCACAACTCCCAGGCCGATGCCCTATCCAAACTCGCATCCTCGGATGGGGCAACGGACTTCTCTAACATCCAAATCACTAAGTTGGCGAGATCGGCGCTCGATAAAAGCTTGGTCGCCACAGTTGCCATCGCCGAAGAAAACTGGATGAATCCGTTCATTGAGTACTTGAAGGACAGAACGATCCCTGCAGATCGGATAAAGGCTCGCTAGCTTCAGCTCCGAGCAACCAGATACACCCTATTGGACGATCGGCTTTACAAGCGAGCTTTCAGCCTTCCTCTCCTCAAGTGCATTATGCTGGAGGAAGGCCGACTTGTTTTAGCCGAAATCCTTGACGGGATCTGTGGAAATCACGCGGGAGGGCGAGCCCTCATCTGTAACACCCTCAGATTTAACCAGAAATATTACAGCGCCGTGGGCCCCGAGATGGAACCCACAAGGCTAAAAGAAATTTTCGCAAACATTTACAAATGCCCAAGAGGCTAACGACAGTACTATCTTTAAAATTATTCGAAGACGTTATAAAATCCATTTATCAAAACCGTCATAAAAACTCATTTGTGTAATATCCGCATTTTTATTTTCCCGGTATTTTCATTTTTCGGTGTATTTCTCGCTTGTAGCGCCCCTCGTGTATTTTTCAGTGTATTTCTTCCGTCATTTAGCGATCCGATTCTCGTAATTGTTGTACGGAACCGCCGTTTTAGGGTTGCCATGGATCCATTCTATGTTATTATGCATTTTGAGATATTCCGTTTGATCTTTCGTCATATTCCGTGACTAGCGTGCGCTAATTTTCTGCATAGCGCACGCTAGAGATCCCTTAGTAGCGCACGCTACGTCTGCTTCGTAGCGCGCGCTAGCGAGCTGAGCCCTAGGAGTGGCAGTTCTGTTTCCGGCCCTCTGGACTAACGGATTAGCGTATGCTACATTGTCTAGCGCACGCTAATGTCGGGGGACTAGCGCACGCTAAGATGTCCGGTAGCGTGCGCTAGCGTGATTGTCCAGTACTGGATAGTTTGCTACCGACTCGGCCACCGCCAGTAGCGCACGCTATGTTTGGCAGAGCGCTAACGGGTCGTGTGAGTTCAGGCGCTTTGCTTCTGGACTCGGCTGATGTCCAGGTAGCGCACGCTATGGCCGATAGCGCGCTCTACCGAGAGGCTATTAGCGCACGCTACATTTCGGGTAGCGAACGCTAACGGCCCAGTAATCTGGTTACTGGACTGGGACGTTAACTTCTGGACTGGAGTTTTGTCCCGTTAGCGCACGCTAACTTCTGAGCGTTAGCGCGCGCTAACACTCCCTGGCTATATAAACCAGGGAGTTGACCCAGATGAACGTATTAATTTCATTTCTTCTCCTCCCTGCAGCTTAGAGCTCCTTTGGCAATTTTGGGCGATTGCTTGGCGATTTCTTCCTCCAATCATCTCAACGATCAACTTCTTTGAGTTCTTGGTGTATAATAACAACATCAACACGAATCTTGCATCCTAATCCAAGGTAAATCTCTTAGAACCCTACTTTTGGGTAAATTGGGGGGTTTTGGAATTTTCGTCCGATTCGTTCCGTTTTGTTGGTTAATCCATGATGAATATGATTAATCTTCTTGATATCATTAGTTTTCCTACGGATTCATGTTATATTTTCATGGTTTTTTGAAATCGATAGGGTTTGGTTGTGGTCCGCCCTCGTTGTTATTTTTGTACGAATATACATGAATCGTAGGCGGGTTTTCGGGTGTATTCCATTTCCGTATTCGTCTAGAGTTGGTTGTGATTATGTTCTTCGAATCTTTAGGTTTGGTTCCGATTGGTTCATAGCGTTCGTCGGTGATTTTCCTTTCCGTTCGTTGCGTCATCAATTATTCAAGGCAAGTATTTTTTGGAAACGTTTATGCTTAACGTGAAATGGTAATGTATATTGTGTGTGATTTGCTCACCTCGGGAGGGTCCGATGGGATTACGGAGGGAGTCCAATGGTTTTTGACCTGGATTCATGAGTTTGTTTAGCTAGCCAGCTCGGGAGGGTCCTTAGAGGCCTCGAGTGGGATTTGTGGCTTCGTCCCGGTCCTAGGCGATGCATGTGCGTGATTTGTTTTATGATATGGCCAGCTCGGGAGGGTCCTTAGAGACCTCGAGTGGGATTTGTGGCTTCGTCCCGGTCCTAGGCAAATGTGATTGACTGTTTGTTTCCGGAAAAGACATGTCTGGTTTTGGTTTTTGAAATGATTTGGTGCATTGTACTATGAAACGTGTAAGCGAATGGTTTGCCTTGATTACTTGTACTAGCATAATTGCTAACCCCTTTGGGGACCCGTTTTGGGGAAATTCTTGTTATAGATTTCAGGTTATGTTGTGCCGGAAGAGCGGGCGATGGGACAGTACGAGGATGTTGGCCAGGGTCGTTGACATGTGCATTTGGGTCTTCTTATTTCTTTTGTCTACTTCGATTTGGTTGTTTTCCATATTTATAAACTTATAGATTGTACTCGCGAGTACTTAGGCTTTTCACTCCGAACTTCGTTTTGTATTAACTCAGATTACTATATTGTCGGTTAATGTTTATTATGCTGGTTGCTCTGGGCGTATCTTTATATGTTGCATTATTTAAATGTGTGTCCTTGCTAACTGAGATGGTTAGTCGAGTGGTGTTTTTCTTGTTTTAGCCTGGTGGGTCCCATGTAGGGGTCCACGGCGCTGTAATATACTCCGAATATCTCGGGGGTGTTACAATTTGAAACCACAAGGCCCGAAATACCAAAACTCCACAGTTTGAAAACATACGATAAGCTATTGCTTACACGTACCGACAAAATTATTTAGAAATGAATGTCAAAGTAACCTAAGTTACCAGATAACAAAAGGCCATTTAAAAAAAATACTCACGCAGCGGAAAAGACAAACCATTCAAAATAATCTAGTAGCGGAATACAAGAACTGATCAGGGAACTCAATACACGAACACATGCCTTAGCCAGTATCCTCCGGGAATCTCATCTCTCCACGACCACTACAAGCTCGATATTTCAAGAACCTAAAAAGAAAGCCCACGACGGGGTCAGCCATAATATCCAACAATGATAACCATCACATCACGTTAATAATTACATACCAATGAGAATACAAAATAAGAATACGACCAATGTAATCTTATCGTAGTAACTTTACTTACTCAAATAATTCTCGACAGAATAACCATTATCACATTTCACATCTCGTACTTGATTAACCAATAAATTCGAACATAATGTCTGTATTGTACCTCAAACAATACTCAAGGTTCTCAAACTATCATCACCAACTCACGATACGAAAATATACTAGTTCTGACCAATACGATCCATCTGATAGTATCCTCAAATCCCAAGATTACAACCGACTGTCCATCAAAAGACAAATACCAAAGAAAAATACGGAACATACCTCAAGATATGAAATGCCACGACAATCATGTCAGTAAAATCCGAGGTCGGATCAATACCACACACGGACATGGTCCTAACACAAGACCTACAAATGCATACTCATATGACAAGGTCAAAATGCTCAAAACAATATCAATGTATACTTAATGGCAATCCCATGATCTAGCGCCCTCAGCATAGATCCCAAGATGATCCTACCAGATCAACACGAGGTGGATAACCAACAATATACATACGACAACACATATAAAACCAATGATGCGAATACACATGATTCCATCAACACAATACTGGGTAATTCAACGATCCAGCGCCCTTAGCATAGATCCCAAGATGATCCCGTCGGACCATAACGAGGTGGAAGAACCCGTCCAATGATCCAGCGCCCTCAGCATAGATCCCAAGATGATCCCGTCGGACCATAACGAGGTGGATATCTAATCCAGCGCCCTCAGCATAGATCACACGATCCCAATGGATCAACACAACATAAACAATACAATTATGCATACACATATGCAACTCAATATGTTCATCGACACGAACAACATATGAATCAAAACATGAAGACACTATGATGACACAACTAGGACGACTTCATATTCAGCAACATGAATGACAACCTGCATGATCAACAACATCAACACTAAACCGAATCAATCTAGAATACTTGTCCCGAGTCCTTCGGAAGCAATCTCGATGTCAAATCACCACCGACGATTATCCGCAATGCTCGGCAACACAAACGTACCATGGACTGCAGATACTCATATCCTCGTCTTTATCATAATGTATCCTCGATACCCAAAATTCCAATAACCGAAATGAATCATAAACCTTATGATTTAACTCCTAGAATCGGAAAGACAACATATAAATCAAAATCTCCAGAACTTGCAGTAATAATCATTGCTATATGCATTATGAACGAAATGAAACTGAAACCATTCATTAAACATTATAACTGAGCAATTAATAACTTGCCTCGATACCGATACCACAGAGCTGTTATCGAACACATTGCCTTTGTCTACGAGCTCCTCAGCCCCGATCAAAAGCAACACAACGGTCGTAATTCATGATCAATTATCGCAACCTAATGCAATAATCAAATGACAACACATCCGAAAATAATCAACAACCGACAAAACCAACCAATCGAACTCAACGGTTTAACAAAACCTCGAATAAACGCAGTCAGAACAAACCAAATCAAACCATCACGAATTCATAATCACAACACAAAAATACTGCACTGTCTGCCAACTTAGCGCACGTTAAACGCATAACGTAGCGTGCGCTAAGTTGCTCCCGTTAGCGTCCGCTAGCCAGTAAGATTAGCGTGCACTAATGCTGTACAGTGGCATGCATTCCAAGAATCGATTAACATCTTACGACTACGAATCCGAATGAAGGGAGACATAAATCTCCATATCTCTTGAAGATAAACGACACCATAACTATCACAAGGATCATATCAATGTCCGTATATTAATAACAACATCAACAATCAAACCAACTCGATAACAAGGATCATATCATACTCAATCTGGAATTCAACCTAGTATCATGATTCATCTCATCTAAATCGACCAATATAATTACCAAGATTCAGAAATCCATCTTAGATCTGGTTAAATGAATCAACATCCTTATAATATGAAGAATCTTAACTAACATCCGAAACTCTTATCAAAATTCCATTGAATCTCATATAACATCATCATCTGATTATCCAACATGCTCCTCACATGTAATCATCCAAGAAAAACGAACCACCATCAAAGGGATACGAAAATTACCTGGATTGGATGAACCAAGAATAAGAACACTCGACTCCATTCCAAGAATCATGAATAACTTGAAGAACAATGCTTGAATCCATGCTCTCCATCTTAATATTGTTAAATATCATCATTATACAGTGTTTCGGAACCTCAAATATGAAGAGATAAATTCACCACTAGAAGGGAGGTTGAATAGTGGTGATGCGGAATACCGAAATTTCTTGCGAGTAAAAAAAAAATAGTGCGGAATTTAAAGACTCAAGAATTTATAGAGGTTCGGCAACTTGCCTACGTCCTCTCTCTGACTTTCTTTTTCTATTGGCTTAAGAAAAACCACAATCTTAACTCGTCTTCTATCGGTCCGAGTTCACAACCGTTACAATCGCTTGTCTTCTATCGGTCCAAGCTCAACCTTTTCCTCAATATAAATGTTTGTTTATCTAGTGTTCTATAGGAACTAGATAATCCTCACTATACCAATATGGGAGTATAATCCTAATAATGCCGGATCAAAGATCCTAATAACACCGGATTAGTGACTCTTGATTCGTTTCTTTTACGCTCAAGTGTAAGTGATGCAACACTTACAACCAAATGAAAGAATACAAAGAATAATAGATATTACAATTAAAATCACTCTTGTATCTTTCTTTTCTCACAACTTGAAATGCAATAAATGATATAAAACTGAGCTCAAGTATGCTTTGATTGCTTGTATGCTTGAATGCTTGAAGTTGTGTGTTTGATACCCAAGTCCTTCGGGTATTTATAGGTGTGAGACATCCTTCAAATGCTGAAAAACATACTATTAGCGTGCGCTAATAGTGTTCTGTAGCGTGCGCTATCTGTTTTTGACTTGGAATCTCTGAACGGTCACAAAGACTGTTGCAACGGTAAAATACCATGTCTAGCATGCGCTAGTAATGTAATGGTAGCGTGCGTTAACATCTGGTCAACTAGTCTTCGATCTTGACTTTGACAATGTCCGATTTTCTCTCCAACGACTCTTTATCCAATGGCTAGATTTATGATTAGCGTGCGCTAGCAAGTATGCATAGCGTGCGCTAGCATTAATTGAATCCAACTTTTCCAGATTTTCCGGATCTGCATTGACTCTTGCCTTCCAACGGTAGAAATTCAAACGGTAATATGCAGACTTCTTTTAGCGTGCGCTAATGCCTATACCTTAGCGTGCGCTACTGATTTATTTCATTAACGTACGTTACCTTGTGTAGCGTACGTAAAGGCCTTAACGAATTGAGTCCAGTAGCTACTGGACTACATACCGTAATATTGGTAGCGTGCGCTAGAGATGATCAGTAACGTGCGCTATGTCCTTGCTTTAGCGTACGTAAGATGATATGAGTAGCGTGCACAACATCCAGTTCTGATTTCCTTCCAGACTTCACTGACCTCTGGAGAAATACGATAGCGTGCGTTATTTTTAATGAATAGCGTGCGCTAACTGTAGGTTCTTAGCGTGCGCTAACATTGAATAGCTTGCGTACGCTATCGATCAGGCGACTTCACTTGGCTGCAGCTGACTTGTCTGGGCTGTATATGTATATCCCGATAGTGTGCGCTACTATATGATGAGTAGCGTGCGCTAGCTTTATTTTGCTCCTTCAAAATATTATCGAGCCGAGATTGATCTAATTAAATGTTTTGAATGTAATAATCATCAAAATACATTTTGAGTCAACAATCTCCCCCTTTTTGATGATGTCAAAACATTTAATTAATACCTGCAAAAACATTTTGAAATGATTCGAATCAAGGTAAACTTGTTCGATATATTAGTAGATTTTGGTTTTTGGAGTATTCTCCCCCTTTTTGACATAAACAAAAAGGAACTCCCCCTGAATTGTTGCATTATAACAAATATCAACGAAAATGCCATTATTCAAAGTGTAATCAACAATACTTGTAAATAACAAATGCCAAATGAAGTGAAATGCGAATTTCATTAAGATAAAATGCAAGTAATACAACGAGTTTTCATCACAAGAGACATAAAGATGATTCGAACAACAAGTTTCTACAACCAAACATCAAAAAAATCCTCAAATCTAAGGATCGGAAGAAGACGAAGGGAAAGGGAACGAAGGGTGTGTGAAACGGATGAACTCGGATATTAGCCCATGCACTTCCCGGACTTCCGAACGAAGAGCCCGAACATCCTCTCGAATCTCAGCCTGAGAGGTCTCGATGCCCCGCATCCGAGCACAAAGATCGCTTTCCTCTTCTTCCGAAACAACATCTCTCATTGGGTGTTTTCCTTTCATCTTCGGATGACGAACAAAAGACTTGGATTGCAGCTCCTTAAGCGTGTGGGGTCCTCGGTGCGTGACTTGCTCGGTCGGTGTAGGCATCCGTGTCCCCTTGGACACTTGGTCATCATTCCGGAGTTATGGAAACAATACCCAGCCTCGATTGAAAGTCTCGACATAGTGCATGGCCTTGAGGGTTATGTCACTTATCTCGTGTCCCCGAGACACCGGAACGTGTGCCTCATTAGACAAGTCAACACGAAAATGTCGAAAATCTACCGTAAGAATTGAACCAAATGGAAGTCCAGATTTCCTGGTTATCGACATATAGTTTTTCGACCGAAAAGACTCCCCTTTAGCTTTCATCCAGCTTATCACAATCCCAGTGAAATCCACTCGATCATCCTTCAGCACCCTATACACGACATTCTTATCAACACCGACTAACTTGTGTTGGGTGTTGACTTTTGGCATTAAACATTTCGTTAAAGCGGCCAACAACAGGCGAATGTGTATACCGAAATCATTGTTCTCGAAAACGTCATCCGTGACTTCGATGACTGTTTTCGAACACAGAAAATCACCAATCTCTCTCTCGGACACCGTAGATTCCTCGACAATGTTTTTAACACAACAATCAAACCCGTCTTTCGATAACCCAAACAACTCGTGAAGAATTTCCGAAGAAACCTTCACCATAGTTCCGTTCACGAGGCTTTCGAGCACGAAACCTCCGTTATTACCACTTTCACCAAGATGCAAATTCGCATAAAATTGACGAACACACTCAGGGTACACAATCTCTTTGCACTCAAAAAAACGTGCAATAACCAAAGCCTCAAAGAAATCGCGAATGCTTACCTTGACCCGTTCAAGGCTGCTAAAGTTGAAGTAGTAGCAATCGGTCAAACTTTCTTGTGGAAGAATATCGAAGAAAATTTTCGACGCAATGAAGGAGACGAATCGATTGCTGTCAAAGTCGTTGTTGCGAGGGCGTTTATAGTTCTTCTCCATGGCCTTTCGATTTTTGCTTGACATTATGAAGGAAAAACGAAGAGAATCGAAGATTTTGAGGGAGAAGCTCGCAGAATTTGGATCGGATGTGCGTCTAGGGTTTTTGCAAGAGGGAAGTTTTTCTGTCGATTGCGTACGTTAGAAGTGTGATGTGTTTTAGGGTCGTACGGAAGTATATATAGTCAGCGAACTTTTAGTTAGCGTACGCTAGAATTGTAGAATTAGCGTACGTTAAGTAAGAAATGAAATGCTTACTGGACTGTCCAGTAGCTAGAATGGAATTCGAAAAATTTTAATTAGCGTACGCAAGAGAGTAGGGTTTAGCGTACGCTATCGAAAGCAAATTTTAGCGCGCGTTAAGAAAATGAAGCTAGCGCGCGCTAGCGAGTGATCCGAATCAAGGATTTTGATGTTTTGAGTAGTAAGCTTATTTCAAAAGTTGTCTACATGTCCCATGCCAAGTTGTAAACGAATGGAGTTAAATGATTCTTCGGTAAGAGGTTTTGTAAAGATGTTAGCAAGTTGGTCCTTTGTCCCGACAAATATTAAACAGATGTCTTTTTTCTGAACATGATCACGTAAAAAATGATGTCTAATATCTATATGTTTTGTTCTACTGTGCAGCACATGATTTTTGCTCAAATTAATTGCACTAGTGTTATCACATAGGATAGGGGTATTTTCAAAATGTATGCCGTAGTCGCGGAGTTGATTTTTAATCCATAGCACTTGAGCACAGGCGCTCCCTGCAGCGACATATTCGGCCTCAGCTGTAGACAATGCTACGCTGGTTTGCTTTTTACTTCCCCAAGATATTAAACAAGATCCAACAAAATGACATGTACCACTAGTACTCTTTTTGTCAATTTTGCATCCGCCGAAATCGGCGTCACTATAGGCAATTAAATTAAAATCCAAGCAAGAAGGATACCATAGACCTAGTCAAATAGTTCCTTTCAAGTAGCGAAAAATGCGTTTACAAGCAATTAAATGTGATTCCTTGGGATTAGCTTGGAATCGAGCACATAGACATGTAGCAAATATTATATCTGGCCTAGATGCAGTCAAATATAGCAAGGATCCGATCATACCTCGATATAATTTTTGATCTACGGATTTGCCATTTTCATCTTTCTCAAGCTTTAATGATGACGACATTGGCGTAGATATCACCTTGCTATTTTCCATATTGAATTTCTTGAGAAGGTCGTTTGAGTACTTCGTTTGATGAATAAAAATTCCATCTTCGCATTGTTTGATTTGAAGCCCGAGGAAGAACGTTAATTCTCCGATCATACTCATTTCGAATTCTCCTTTCATAAGATTAGAAAAATCTTGGCACAAGGATTCATTAGTAGTTCCAAATACAATATCATCAACGTAAATTTGGCAAACAAGTATATCATCATTTAGTATTTTAACAAACAAGGTATTATCGACTTTGCCTCTTTTATAGTCATTTGCTATTAAAAATTGACTTAAACGATCATACCATGCTCGGGGTGCTTGCTTCAACCCGTAGAGTGCCTTGTTGAGCTTGTAGACATGATCCGGAAAATGATGGTCTTCAAAACCGGGAGGTTGCTTGACGTAGACTTCTTCTTGAATGAAACCATTCAAGAATGCACTTTTCACATCCATTTGAAATAGTTTAATCTTCTTATGAGCGGCAAATGCACAAAGCAAGCGAATGGCTTCGAGTCGAGCCATGGGAGCAAAACTTTCTTCGTAATCAAGACCTTCTTCTTGATTATATCCTTGAGCGACCAAACGAGATTTATTTTGAATAGGATAGCCATCTTCGTCACTCTTGATTTTATGCACCCATTTAGTTCCGATAATTGTTTTATCTTTAGGCGCGGGAACTAAATTCCATACATTATTGTGCTTGAATTGCACAAACTCCTCTTGCATTGCCATCACTTAACTTTCATCATCGAGAGCTTCGGATATATTCTTGGGAACTATTTTGGATACAAAAGCACAATGAGCCATAAATTCGGTGGTTCTCCTTCGGGTTTGAACACCGTCTTCAATGTTTCCGATCACGAGATCCTTCAGATGGTCTTTGATGTGCCTCCAATCTTTCGGTAAATCAACGATTGTGTTCGTTTCGATTTCCGAAATTTTCTTCACTTCGGGTGAGGGATCCGGAAAGGTACCTGCATCATCAAAATATTCTACCTTTCTCGGGGGTGAGATCATATCATTGAATTTAACATGTATGGACTCTTCAACTTTATTCGTTCTAATATTATAAACACGATATGCTTTACTATTAGTACAATAGCCAAGAAATATTTCGGAGTCGGATTTGGCATCAAACTTGCCCAAGTTATCCTTGCCATTGTTCAAAATAAATACATTGCAACCAAAAGGATGAAAGTAAGCAATATTGGGCTTTTTGCCCTTCCATAATTCATACGGGGTTTTAAGATGAGTTCTACGGACGTGAACTCGGTTAATCACATAGCATGCCGTAAAAATTGCTTCGGCCCAAAAGTATCGTGGAAGAGAGTATTCATTTAGCATTGTCCTCGACATTTCTTCCAAAGATCGGTTTTTCCTTTCAAAAACTCCATTTTGTTGAGGTGTTCTAGGAGCCGAAAAATTGTGATTAATACCGTATTTATCACATAAAAGTTCAAACGGGGTGCAATCAAATTCACCTCCGTGATAGGTGCGAATAGAAATTATGGAGAGATTTTTCTCATTTGATACCAAACGACACCATTTAGAAAACTCAGAAAATACATCATCTTTATGTGCTAAAAATCTAACCCAAGTAAATCGAGAGAAATCATCAACAATAACCAAAGTGTAAAGTTTACCATTTAAACTAACATGTCTAGAAGGTCCAATCAAATCCATATGCACAAGTTCAAGAACACGACTAGTGGAAACCTCGAATTTTGGTTTAAACGATTCTCGAGTATGTTTCCCTTTTATGCATGATTCACACAAATGTTTTCTATCAAACTTGAGTTTGGGCAATCCACGAACAAGGTCGTGTCTAGATAAAATAGAAATAATAGGTAAAGAAGTATGCCCCAATTTTCGATGCCATAAATATGCATTGTCATCCAAGGTAATAAGACATTTTTCATTGAATGAACTCTTATCATTAAGATCAACAATATAGATGTTTCCACATCTCAAACCAATGAATGCAATTTTATTATTTCTACATGCCGTGCAATGCGTTTGCTCAAATAGAATTTTAAAGCCTTCATCACAAAGTTGCAAAACGCTAAGGAGATTATGATGCAAACCTTCAACAAATAGTACTTTGTTGATAGAAGGAGAAGGTTCCTTACCGACTTTGCCGATTCCTTTGATTTTTCCCTTTTGATTATCTCCAAAGGTCACATGTCCTTGATCTTTATATTCGAGGTATTCAAATAAGTCCTCGGAGCCGCACATGTGCCTTGAGCATCCGCTATCAATGTACCACTTGTTTTTCCTTGGTGCCGGTACCTACAAAAGTAGAATTTCTCGGTTGTTTCGGTACCCAAGCCCGTTTGGGTCCTCCAAAGTTAACTATGCTTATAGCATTCGGAACAATTGTCCCTTTAGGAACCCATATTTGCTTAACTTTGATAGTTCTTAACTTTGAATGAGCATTAACATTGTGAACTCGTTTGAACGGATCTTTTGAGTTCTCGGTTTCGGTTTTCTTTATTTTGTCAAGGTTGATAAGGGATTGTTCCCGTTTGAAAGGATCGAAACCAAGACCGTGTTTGAGCAAGGGCGATTTTTGAATAGATAGGAGCCTTTCGAATTTCTCATTTCCGAGAGTAAATTTGTTCAAAATATATTTTAGCTCCTTTTGAGTTTTTGTTAACTCGATTTTCAAAACATTTTCTTTTTCAAGACATGATGTATGGTCGATCTCAATAGTTTTGCCCTTGTTTTGAAGAGAGGAGTTTTTGAGTTCTAGAGATTTTATTTTTCTCTTTAAAGACATATTTAATTTAACCATCTCGTCATACTCCGTATTTAATGATTCAAACGCACTCAACAACTCATCATCTTGATGAACGTCTTGTGAATCACAAAAATCAAAAGAGTCATATTCGTCATCATTGAGTTTAGAGCTTACCTCGATATTACTTTCGGAGTCGAGGGCCATGAATGCAAGATTTGCGTCTAGAGATCTTTCAATCTCCTCCTCGTCATCACTCCAAGAAGCGATTAGAACCTCCTTCTTTTTGAATCTTTCCATTTGAGGTTTTGAAGAGGATCCTCGGCATTCTTTGGCATAATGACCGGCTTGACCACATTTCCGACAATTATTGTCGAACTTCTTGATGGGAGTATAGCCACTCTTCTTTTGCTCCGGTTTGCCATCCCGACCAAGAAAACTTCGCCTCTTTTGAATTAGGTTTTTGTACCTTCTAAAGTTTTTGGCATAGAGAGCGAGTTCCTCGTCGTCTTCATCTTCGGCAACATCTTCCTCAACGTCGCTATCAACATTGAATGCGACTACTCTTTCCCGAGGCTTTGGTTTTGTGCCTCTAGACTTGAGAACGATCTCATAGTTGATGAGTGACCCGATGAGGGCACTAAATTCGAGCTTGTTGAGATCCTTGGATTCCATGATCGCGGCGACCGTGGCATCCCATTCTCGTGGCAACGATCAAAGAATTTTCTTAGCTTTGTAGCTGCTCGATATAGGCTTTCCGAAAGATGCAAGACCGTTTGTTATAGCCGAAAATCGATCCAACATATTTTTGATCGTTTCCTTGTCTTTCATGGAAAATAATTCGTAGTCATGGAGTAACATATTAATTTTGGTCTCCTTGACTTGGGTGGTTCCCTCGTGAGTGACTTCGAGAATTTCCCAAATTTCTTTTGCACTTTCATAGGATGATATCCTATTGAGTTCTTCGGGATTAAGAGCGCAATAGAGAAGTTGAGTAGCTCGTGAGTTGACGTCCGTGTTTCTCCAATCCTCGTCGTTGAATTCTTCGATCTTTTTCAACGATCCATCCTCTTTCTTAGCAAGTTTAGGACCAAGAGCAATAACTTTCCAGATTTCAATATCGTAGGCTTGAACGAAAATCGCCATCTTCTTTTTCCACGTCATGAAATTGTAACCGTCGAAGAAAGGAGGACGGTTGAGAGCATTTCCTTCAATTTGGCCAAGAAGAGCCATATGCGGATCTTTTTCTCTTAGGTGGTTAAACTTTTAAAAAGAGACCCTCTCTGATACCAACTGAAGAGATAAATTCACCACTAGAAGGGGGGTTGAATAGTGGTGATGCGGAATACCGAAATTTCTTGCGAGTAAAAAGAAAATAGTGCGGAATTTAAAGACTCAAGAATTTATAGAGGTTCGGCAACTTGCCTACGTCCTCTCTCCGACTTTATTTTTCTATTGGCTTAAGAAAAACCACAATCTTAACTCGTCTTCTATCGGTCCGAGTTCACAACTGTTACAATCGCTTGTCTTCTATCGGTCCAAGCTCAACCTTTTCCTCAATATAAATGTTTGTTTATCTAGTGTTCTATAGGAACTAGATAATCCTCACTATACGAATATGGGAGTATAATCCTAACAATGCCGGATCAAAGATCCTAATAACACCGTATTAGTGACTCTTGATTCGTTTCTTTTACGCTCAAGTGTAAGTGATGCAACACTTACAACCAAATGAAAGAATACAAAGAATAATAGATATTACAATTAAAATCACTCTTGTATCTTTCTTTTCTCACAACTTGAAATGCAATAAATGATATAAAACTGAGCTCAAGTATGCTTTGATTGCTTGTATGCTTGTATGCTTGAATACTTGAAGTTGTGTGTTTGATACCCAAGTCCTTCGGGTATTTATAGGTGTGAGACATCCTTCAAATGCTGAAAAACATACTATTAGCGTGCGCTAATAGTGTTCTGTAGCGTGCGCTATCGGTTTTTGACTTGGAATCTCTGAACGGTCACAAAGACTATTGCAACGGTAAAATACCATGTCTAGCGTGCGCTAGTAATGTAATGGTAGCGTGCGTTAACATCTGGTCAACTAGTCTTCGATCTTGACTTTGACAATGTCCGATTTTCTCTCCAACGACTCTTTATCCAACGGCTAGATTTATGATTAGCGTGCGCTAGCAAGTATGCATAGCGTGCGCTAGCATTAATTGAATCCAACTTTTCCAGATTTTCTGGATCTGCATTGACTCTTGCCTTCCAACGGTAGAAATTCAAACGGTAATATGCAGACTTCTTTTAGCGTGCGCTAATGCCTATACCTTAGCGTGCGCTACTGATTTATTTCATTAACGTACGTTACCTTATGTAGCGTACGTAAAGGCCTTAACGAATTGAGTCCAGTAGCTAATGGACTACATACCGTAATATTGGTAGCGTGCGCTAGAGATGATCAGTAACGTGCGCTATGTCCTTGCTTTAGCGTACGTAAGATGATATGAGTAGCGTGCGCAACATCCAGTTCTGATTTCCTTCCAGACTTCACTGACCTCTGGAGAAATACGATAGCGTGCGCTAACATTGAATAGCTTGCATGCGCTATCGATCAGGCGACTTCACTTGGCTGCAGCTGACATCTCGGGGCTGTATATGTATATCCCGATAGCGTGCGCTACTATATGATGAGTAGCGTGCGCTAGCTTTATTTTGCTCCTTCAAAATATTATCGAGCCGAGATTGATCTAATTAAATGTTTTGAATGTAATAATCATCAAAATACATTTTGAGTCAACAATCTCCCCCTTTTTGATGATGTCAAAACATTTAATTAATACCTGCAAAAACATTTTGAAATGATTCGAATCAAGGTAAACTTGTTCGATATATTAGTAGATTTTGGTTTTTGGAGTATTCTCCCCCTTTTTGACATAAACAAAAAGGAACTCCCCCTGAATTGTTGCATTATAACAAATATCAACGAAAATGCCATTATTCAAAGTGTAATCAACAATACTTGTAAATAACAAATGCCAAATGAAGTGAAATGCGAATTTCATTAAGATAAAATGCAAGTAATACAACGAGTTTTCATGACAAGAGACATAAAGATGATTGGAACAACAAGTTTCTACAACCAAACATCAAAAAAATCCTCAAATCTAAGGATCGGAAGAAGACGAAGGGAAAGGGAACGAAGGGTGTGTGAAACGGATGAACTGGGATATCAGACCACGCACTTCCCGGACTTCCGAACGAAGAGCCCGAACATCCTCTCGAATCTCAGCCTGAGAGGTCTCGATGCCCCGCATCCGAGCACAAAGATCGCTTTCCTCTTCTTCCGAAACAACATCTCTCATTGGGCGTTTTCCTTTCGTCTTCGGATGACGAACAAAAGACTTGGATTGCAGCTCCTTAAGCGTGTGGGGTCCTCGGTGCGTGACTTGCTCGGTCGGTGTAGGCATCCGTGTCCCCTTCGGCACTTGGTCATCATCCCGGAGATATGGAAACAATACCCAGCCTCGATTGAAAGTCTCGACATAGTGCATGGCCTTGAGGGTTATGTCACTTATCTCGTGTCCCCGAGACACCGGAACGTGTGCCTCATTAGACAAGTCAACACGAAAATGTCGAAAAGCTACCGTAAGAATTGAACCAAATGGAAGTCCAGATTTCCTGGTTCTCGACATATAGTTTTTCGACCGAAAAGACTCCCCTTTAGCTTTCATCCAGCTTATCACAATCCCAGTGAAATCCACTCGATCATCCTTCAGCACCCTATACACGACATTCTTATCAACACCGACTAACTTGTGTTGGGTGTTGACTTTTGGCATTAAACATTTCGTTAAAGCGGCCAACAACAGGCGAATGTGTATACCGAAATCATTGTTCTCGAAAACGTCATCCGTGACTTCGATGACTGTTTTCGAACACAGAAAATCACCAATCTCTCTCTCGGACACCGTAGATTCCTCGACAATGTTTTTACCACAACAATCAAACCCGTATTTCGATAACCCAAACAACTCGTGAAGAATTTCCGAAGAAACCTTCACCATAGTTCCGTTCACGAGGCTTTCGAGCACGAAACCTCCATTATTACCACTTTCACCAAGATGCAAATTCGCATAAAATTGACGAACACACTCAGGGTACACAATCGCTTTGCACTCAACAAAACGTGCAATACCCAAAGCCTCAAAGAAATTGCGAATGCTTACCTTGACCCGTTCAAGGCTGCTAAAGTTGAAGTAGTAGCAATCGGTCAAACTTCTTGTGAAAGAATATCGAAGAAAATTTTCGACGCAATGAAGGAGACAAATCGATTGCTGTCAAAGTCGTTGTTGCGAGGGCGTTTATAGTTCTTCTCCATGGCCTTTCGATTTTTGCTTGACATTATGAAGGAAAAACGAAGAGAATCGAAGATTTTGAGGGAGAAGCTCGCAGAATTTGGATCGGATGTGCGTCTAGGGTTTTTGCAAGAGGGAAGTTTTTCTGTCGATTGCGTACGTTAGAAGTGTGATGTGTTTTAGGGTCGTACGGAAATATATATAGTCAGCGAACTTTTAGTTAGCGTACGCTAGAATTGTAGAATTAGCGTACGTTAAGTAAGAAATGAAATGCTTACTGGACTGTCCAGTAGCTAGAATGGAATTCGAAAAATTTTAATTAGCGTACGCAAGAGAGTAGGGTTTAGCGTACGCTATCGAAAGCAAATTTTAGCGCACGTTAAGAAAATGAAGCTAGCGCGCGCTAGCGAGTGATTCGAATCAAGGATTTTGATGTTTTGAGTAGTAAGCTTATTTCAAAAGTTGTCTACATGTCCCATGCCAAGTTGTAAACGAATGGAGTTAAATGATTCTTCGGGAAGAGGTTTTGTAAAGATGTCAGCAAGTTGGTCCTTCGTCCCGACAAATATTAAACACATGTCTTTTTTCTGAACATGATCACGTAAAAAATGATGTCTAATATCTATATGTTTTGTTCTACTGTGCAGCACATGATTTTTGCTCAAATTAATTGCACTAGTGTTATCACATAGGATAGGGGTATTTTCAAAATGTATGCCGTAGTCGCGGAGTTGATTTTTAATCCATAGCACTTGAGCACAGGCGCTCCCTGCAGCGACATATTCGGCCTCAGCTGTAGACAATGCTACGCTGGTTTGCTTTTTACTTCCCCAAGATATTAAACAAGATCCAACAAAATGACATGTACCACTAGTACTCTTTTTGTCAATTTTGCATCCGCCGAAATCGGCGTCACTATAGGCAATTAAATTAAAATCCAAGCAAGAAGGATACCATAGACCTAGTCACATAGTTCCTTTCAAGTAGCGAAAAATGCGTTTACAAGCAATTAAATGTGATTCCTTGGGATTAGCTTGGAATCGAGCACATAGACATGTAGCAAATATTATATCTGGCCTAGATGCAGTCAAATATAGCAAGGATCCGATCATACCTCGATATAATTTTTGATCTACGGATTTGCCATTTTCATCTTTCTCAAGCTTTAATGATGACGACATTGGCATAGATATCACCTTGCTATTTTCCATATTGAATTTCTTGAGGAGGTCGTTTGAGTACTTCGTTTGATGAATAAAAATTCCATCTTCGCATTGTTTGATTTGAAGCCCAAGGAAGAACGTTAATTCTCCCATCATACTCATTTCGAATTCTCCTTTCATAAGATTAGAAAAATCTTGGCACAAGGATTCATTAGTAGCTCCAAATACAATATCATCAACGTAAATTTGGCAAACAAGTATATCATCATTTAGTATTTTAACAAACAAGGTATTATCGACTTGGCCTCTTTTATAGTCATTTGCTATTAAAAATTGACTTAAACGATCACTAGTAGAAAAAGAGTCTTTCTTGACGCGCATTTGGCGTCATAAAGGGCCTTTATGACGCGCAAATGCTGGTCATAGAAGGACCAGTCATAACTCATTATGACTCGCATTTGTTCGTCATTGTACAATGACACGCACTTATGACACCCACTTTATGACGCCCTTTTCTGACAACTATATATGCGTGTCATAAAAGTTATGACCCCTTTTTCTGATTTCAGTTTTTGCGTGTCATAACTTCAAAATTTTTTATTTTTTTCCTGGCTTTTATGACCCCCCTGCTAAACCTGCAATTATATTCCAATTGTACCCAATTCATTACAAAACCTGCTGATCGATTGTACAAAATTAACGCATTTCATATATATCGCAAAACCATGCGTTACCAATTCATTACATGACTCGACTAAACTCGATCATGTGAAAATCGGATCAATATTCTCTAGTTTACGATTACTACCAATTGTACCCATTTCTACCAACTGTACCTATTGCTACAAACAGTTTTACTCCCTAAAAATAAAATTTGACACATAAGTACACCATTCTTATCGAATGTCGTCGAAATCCGCATCAGTGTAGTCGTTGCTTTCACCTCCAATCTAGTCAAATAAAACAACAATTTAAAACAGTTTAAATAGGATCCGCGGACTAACTAAGCTAGACAACTAAGACCAGTCAAAATGAATGCACAGAACATGAATGCAATAAAAATGATCCTCACAATAAGTTACTTCCATCCCTTTATGTTTTTATCTACATGGCCTTGTGGATTTCCTAAACTCTAAAATGGAACTTATGTTCCTAATCAAGATTCGACAGAAAAAAGGGAAATGAAACAAAATTTACTAGAGAGAGAGAGAGAGAGAAGATGATATACCCAATCAAGCAACATAACATCATCATCATTTGCAAGGCGGGCCAGATCAAATGCCCTCTCGCCCATTATCGGCTCCAAGCATAATCCCATATCCAAAACATCTGTTTTCTCGGATGATTTTCCAGATTGAGAGGTACTCGGGAGCTATGTGTCCAATAGTGCCACGGACACGGTAGTCACATGTGTATCCTTATAATCCATGAGTTTTGCCAAACCAAAATCTCCAACAACTGCCTCAAACTCCTCATCTAATAATATATTTGCAGCTTTCACATCACGATGGATAATCTTCGGGTCACAATGATCATGCAAATATGATAAACCTCTTGCAAATCCCAAAGCAATGCGTTTCCTGGTCCGCCAATCCAGCGGTAGTTCGTTAGGTGGACGCTCTGCAACCATAAATAACCATTTTAGTTCCTTTTTTGAAACCAGTATATTTGAAAAAATGATGAAATGTGTTGTGTAAAGTCAAAACTAGTAGCAGAGGCCAAAAGTGTCACACCTCTTAAACACGATGCAACACTCCCATTTGAAAAATTAATATAAGAATTTTTTGTAATTAATATGCCCAGTTAAGTAAATAATGTATGAAAATTAGATGTAACTATTTGATTAAATTTTTTGTTTAAAGCATAATATGCTTCAAATTGTCGAATAACATATAATGGGGACGATTCGAATTTCTATCAAACAACACTAAAATATAACATTTATATCCAAATAACAAGCACTTTGATAAAATAATGTAGCACCAACTGTTCAACTTTAACCAAAACTAAAATCAGCGTAAAACAAGCTCTATCGACGAACCCACATTTAATTGGCAAGAAACTTCGCTAATATGCACAATGTCGATGGGTAATGATGGCGATTGGATCATCACAATTTTCGGATAAAGCTTTAATACATTTTTCATCGTGTGGAGAAAACAAATAAGAAATGCATTTGCAACAATATAAAAATAGAGTGACGAAATCATATTCAAACATCGACTCAAATAAAATATGAAGGCAAAGACTCATTTTAATACCATACACATGTGCTATGTTTTAATATGTCCCAGTGTAATAAATTAGGCTACAAGAAAAAAGTAGGAAAACTGGCAATGAAATTGGGGTTGTGGAACAAATGGAGGAGGTGGAGAGAATGGAAGAGAGCCGTGGCATGGTCTTCCAAGAATCGGGCCGCATAGGTTCAAGTTATTTGCAAAGCGTGAAAGGCAAATTACCTGTGTGAGATATTGATCAAGACCCTTAAAGTTAGTTCTAAATAATGTCGGGAAACATGTAATCAACATACCTGATGGGTGTGAACAAAGAAAAGGAACCATTATCTGGAACTGCACCTGAAAGAAGGTTATTTGATAGATCCCTGCATAAATTTTTGATATGAAACATTCACTATGCCATATCCAAATTATTTGCGCTACACTTGGAAAGTAACTTAGACCAACTTGGGCACTCACAGAACTTGAAGGGTTGAGATGTTGGTCAACGACATAGGGATAGGACCCGTCAAGGTGTTGTTATTGAGCCGGCTATCCTTACAAAAACATAAAAGCAAACAATAAGACACCAAATGTCTGAAATAATATCTAAAACAATATCTAGCATACCGCTTGAACAAATTACAGGAGAATTTTTAACATGCATTCACAATTGCCCCGGGAAGAGTTATGTGGCTAAATATCTGTTCTAAAGAACAAAATGAACTTACTACTTCTTAAAAGTTCATCTAATACATACCATATATTGTAATTTCAGAAATTACACAATGAGATGGGTGCAATTTGTAATTAGAAGAACAATTCAAGAGGTTATTTGTATTTCTGAAAGATCACAAGTTTATTGTTCAATTATACTAAACTTCAAGGGTACCTCAGAGTTCTCAATAACTTTAGGGTTCTGAAAGAGAGAATCATCTATATGTAAGAAAAACATTTACCGGCAAGCCTAACAAGTTAAACTCTCAAATGAAATGAAGTATCACCTTCCCCTCCATGACAGAGACACAAGAGTTTGTAGTACCCAAGTCAATACCGATAACATCACTTCCAGCTGGTTTTGTGCTGCATCAAGAAGAAAATACGTTCAGAATATCTAAGGTAGGGTTCCAGCACTGAATTGAAGAAAGTATGATCAGGAAATACACCTGAATGGCCTTGCAAGACCCGCCCACTTGTTGCTCAATGACCATGACGGCTTGGTGTTTCCAGTTAACTGATATGAGATGCAAATCATATTACAAAGTTAATAAAATGTATAACGAAGTGCTTAATGTCATTAAGATACAACACAACAGCACAAGCAAGCATGCGAAGCGAAACCTCCAGACAAGTCATAATTAGATTGCAAAAAAATGGAACTAAATTGTCAAACGACACTCGCATCTAGATTCGAGATGTAGACAACACGAGAATTGCTACCGCAAGGTATCAAATATTATACAATTTGCTCAACGAATTAGAAACTAGATCGATATCCTGGTTTCGACATACAGTAAAATATAATACAATCTGAACAGAATCAACCAACTAAACCATTAAAAAAAAGACAAGCTCTCAAATCAATCAGAGGCCTATATATGCCGCATATACATCTCCTGGAATAAACATAAGTTCTGATGTAAAAATTACCAAAAGATGAATCAAACTCATACTTGTTCTCCACTTTTTTCTACTTTTATAAATCACTCCCTTTCAAAACCATCAGACAGAAAATCGAGAATTCCTCATACCAATAATACATCTCTTAGTACTATATGTGATTAACGGAAAATATCATCCATACAACCAGATAAAATCCAATTAAACATAACAAACAACAGATCGACACATGGGCACCAAAACCAGTACCAAAATGGAAACTAAGATAGAAGTACAAACAGTCACAAAATAGACTCATGATAAAGAGACGTACGGTTTTGAATGCAGAAATAGGAGCCGATGAAAATTCACGGCGGCGGAGAGATCGGAGGAGAACGATCATAAGTCGCCTACATGCATCCTTATGATAGAGGATGACAGCGAATGATAACGATCATTAACGTAGAAGGAAGAATAAAATCATAAGTACTGCCTACATGCATCATCATCATAAACAGAACAGGACATAGACGAGAGAAATAAGGTTAGGCATAACCAGTAGCTTATGCCGAAACAAAGAGATCCATCGAACAGTTAAAGATCGTAACGATATGGTGTAAATCAAAATTGAATATGATCGACCGTGTAGCTTTTTTATCTATATTTTGTATGTCATATCCGCACTGGAAAAATAGTTCTCAACCAGATGGTTCTTCCGCAGATATCAAATACAAGGAAACAATTGCTAACCTTTCTAGAGTCGGGCAGTATGCAACATCCAAGAACAAATAACAACACATTTTAAGACTTCTTCAATGTGAAGAATAGGACACAGTTGGAAATTGACAATGAAGAAACTAAATAGACATAGCCTTGGAGTTGTGCAATGGCCTCACGTGAACCAAGATCCATGACTTATGGAGCTAACAAAGAGATATAATCTTTACCAATATTCCTATAATAATGGATAGGCTTGGAAAGGAAAGGAAAGCTAGTAAATTAAAAACAAAAACAAAAATAGTAATTTAACCAACAGTGTCCAATTTATATAGCTATGTAACATATTGGTTGCTGCACAAACCATAGAAACCTGCGTCTTGTAAGCGATTCAACCGACCTTAGGTCCTCGCCCACTCTCCATGGTGAGCCTTCTCGACCAGGAATAGATCTAGTGATAAGTGATTGGAGAATAATAGGACGGGAAAAAGAAATCCAATGATTATCTAATGGCACAAAGGAAAGTGGTACATGGAAATACATGTCGTAATTATAGCGGCTGAATTTAGAACTAAATAGAAAAGGCTTGAATAAAAATGAAAATCTAAATTGACTGGGTGCTTAGAAAGTAAAGGACTGGCGGAAGAAAGAAAGTAGAATTCGCAGCAAGTAATGCTTCGAAGAACCAAAAAGTAAAACGTTAAATTAAAACTGACCTACACAAAACCAGCACTAAAAAGGTTAGCATTTCAGTGAAATTAGCTCCGTGCCCATATATGATAGAGCCTCCTGACACCCTGCTTTGAGACAATTGGAGTTTTTTATGAGATTATGCAAGTTTTAACACTTCAAAACCTAAAATTTTAAAACAATGGGAGAAAATTATGTCGTAAGCCTTCCTCATCTTCAAGAAATCAAAGAAAGCAACTTAAAAGCATTGCTGAATTTATACTCCACAAATTATCCAAAATAATAAGGCCACCAATGCATCGAAACTGCCAAATTTAAAAAAAAAAGGCACCATAACACATGAGAATGAGAGATAAGACAAATTAAGCACGTTCAACTAGATTTTGCTGCTCTAAAGCACTATCTAAGAGGATGGAAGCATTACCTTTGGTCTGACCATCCACTTTTTGTTTGTTAGCAGCTGGACCAATTCGCATGGGCCTAGTGGAACAAAATTTCCCATTCATCTCAGTCAGGGCACGTACTTGCTCGCTTTCATCACCAAACCTCACAAACCCATAGCCCTTTGTGCGTCCTGTGATCCTATCAGCGACAACTTTTTCACACTTTACTGACGGATAATTAGCTCTAAAAGTCTCCTGAAGCATGTAATCAGTCACATCAGCAGCCAAATCTCCAACAAAAATGGTGTAATCATGAGCATCATCACGCTTTTCCCCAGCACCCATGGATGCCCAGTTCAATCTGAAAGGTTGCTCAGTACTCGGCGAATGATAGGGTTTAGGGAGGAGTTCTACGGAGCTAGGGTTTAGGGTTTATGAGGAGTTTAAGAGAGAGAGAGGAGGCGGTTCAACTGATGTGTGTGAGTCAGATTTGGGGGTGAATCGACTAAGTGTGTGTGTTTGAGAGATTTGAGTGATTTGAGTGATGAATCGACTGATGTTTGTGAGAGATTTGTGATATTTGGGTTAAGTGTGTGTGTGTGTTTGAGTGTGTTTCTTGTGTTGAGCGGGAATAGGAGAGATTTGTGAGATTTGGGTTAAGTGATGAATCGACTGATGTTTCTGGTCATCGATATCAACAAATTTTAAAAGATTATGACTGCCACTTTTTGACACATGTAAACTCGCGTCATCGCTAATGGAAATTTTACGCGTTATGACTCTGATTATGTGACTAAGCTATTTGCGAGTCATCTTCGACTGTTGGTCATAAAAAAAGGGTCAAGGAAGGGGCTGTTTCTACTAGTGGATCATACCATGCTCGGGGTGCTTGCTTCAACCCGTAGAGTGCCTTGTTGAGCTTGTAGAGATGATCCGGAAAATGATGGTCTTCAAAACCGGGAGGTTGCTTGACGTAGACTTCTTCTTGAATGAAACCATTCAAGAATGCACTTTTCACATCCATTTGAAATAGTTTAATCTTCTTATGAGCGGCAAATGCACAAAGCAAGCGAATGGCTTCGAGTCGAGCCACGGGAGCAAAACTTTCTTCGTAATCAAGACCTTCTTCTTGATTATATCCTTGAGCGACCAAACGAGATTTATTTCGAATAGGATAGCCGTCTTCGTCACTCTTGATTTTATGCACCCATTTAGTTCTGATAATTGTTTTATCTTTAGGCGCGAGAACTAAATTCCATACATTATTGTGCTTGAATTGCACAAGCTCCTCTTGCATTGCCATCACCCAACTTTCATCATCGAGAGCTTCAGATATATTCTTGGGAACTATTTCGGATACAAAAGCACAATGAGCCATAAATTCGGTGGTTCTCCTTCGGGTTTGAACACCGTCTTCAATGTTTCCGATCACTAGATCATTCGTATGTTCTTTGATGTGCCTCAATCTTTCGGTAAATCAACGATTGTGTTCGTTTCGATTTCCGAAATTTTCTTCACTTCGGGTGAGGGATCCGGAAAGGTACCTGCATCATCAAAATATTCTACCTTTCTCGGGGGTGAGATCATATCATTGAATTTAACATGTATGGACTCTTCAACTTTATTCGTTCTAATATTATAAACACGATATGCTTTACTATTAGTACAATAGCCAAGAAATATTTCGGAGTCGGATTTGGCATCAAACTTGCCCAAGTTATCCTTGCCATTGTTCAAAATAAATACATTGCAACCAAAAGGATGAAAGTAAGCAATATTGGGTTTTTTGCCCTTCCATAATTCATACGGGGTTTTAAGATGAGTTCTACGGACGTGAACTCGGTTAATCACATAGCATGCCGTAAAAATTGCTTCGGCCCAAAAGTATCGTGGAAGAGAGTATTCATTTAGCATTGTCCTCGACATTTCTTCCAAAGATCGGTTTTTCCTTTCAACAACTCCATTTTGTTGAGGCGTTCTAGGAGCCGAAAAATTGTGATTAATACCGTATTTATCACATAAAAGTTCAAACGGGGTGCAATCAAATTCACCTCCGTGATCGGTGCGAATAGAAATTATGGAGAGATTTTTCTCATTTGATACCAAACGACACCATTTAGAAAACTCGGAAAATACATCATCTTTATGTGCTAAAAATCTAACCCAAGTAAATCGAGAGAAATCATCAACAATAACCAAAGTGTAAAGTTTACCATTTAAACTAACATGTCTAGAAGGTCCAATCAAATCCATATGCACAAGTTCAAGAACACGACTAGTGGAAACCTCGAATTTTGGTTTATATGATTCTCGAGTATGTTTCCCTTTTATGCATGATTCACACAAATGTTTTCTATCAAACTTGAGTTTGGGCAATCCACGAACAAGGTTATGTCTAGATAAAATAGAAATAATAGGTAAAGAAGTATGCCCCAATTTTCGATGCCATAAATATGCATTGTCATCCAAGGTAATAAGACATTTTTCATTGAATGAACTCTTATCATTAAGATCAACAATATAGATGTTTCCACATCTCAAACAAATGAATGCAATTTTATTATTTCTAAATGCCGTGCAATGCGTTTGCTCAAATAGAATTTTAAAGCCTTCATCACAAAGTTGCGAAACGCTAAGGAGATTATGATGCAAACCTTCAACAAATAGTACTTTGTTGATAGAAGGAGAAGGTTCCTTACCGACTTTGCCGATTCCTTTGATTTTTCCCTTTTGATTATCTCCAAAGGTCACATGTCCTTGATCTTGATATTCGAGGTCTTCAAATAAGTTCTCGGAGCCGCACATGTGCCTTGAGAATCCGCTATCAATGTACCACTTGTTTTTCCTTGGTGCCGGTACCTACAAAAGTAGAATTTCTCGGTTGTTTCGGTACCCAAGCCCGTTTGGGTCCTCCAAAGTTAACTATGCTTATAGCATTCGGAACAATTGTCCCTTTAGGAACCCATATTTGCTTAACTTTGATAGTTCTTAACTTTGAATGAGCATTAACATTGTGAACTCGTTTGAACGGATCTTTTGAGTTCTCGGTTTCGGATTTCTTTATTTTGTCAAGGTTGATAAGGGATTATTCCCATTTGAAAGGATCGAAACCAAGACCGTGTTTGAGCAAGGGCGATTTTTGAATAGATAGGAGCCTTTCGAATTTCTCATTTTCGAGAGTAAATTTGTTCAAAATATATTTTAGCTCCTTTTGAGTTTTTGTTAACTCGATTTTCAAAACATTTTCTTTTTCAAGACATGATGTATGGTCGATCTCAATAGTTTTGCCCTTGTTTTAAAGAGAGGAGTTTTCGAGTTCTAGAGATTTTATTTTTCTCTTTAAAGATATATTTAATTTAACCATCTCGTCATACTCCGTATTTAATGATTCAAATGCACTCAACAACTCATCATCTTGATGAACTTCTTGTGAATCACAAAAATCAAAAGAGTCATATTCGTCATCATTGAGTTTAGAGCTTACCTCGATATTACTTTCGGAGTCGAGGGCCATGAATGCAAGATTTGCGTCTAGAGATCTTTCAATCTCCTCCTCGTCATCACTCCAAGAAGCGATTAGAACCTCCTTCTTTTTGAATCTTTCCATTTGAGGTTTTGAAGAGGATCCTCAGCATTCTTTGGCATAATGACCGGCTTGACCACATTTCCGACAATTATTGTCGAACTTCTTGATGGGAGTATAGCCACTCTTCTTTTGCTCCGGTTTGCCATCCGACCAAGAAAACTTCGCCTCTTTTGAATTAGGTTTTTGTACCTTCTAAAGTTTTTGGCATAGAGAGCGAGTTCCTCGTCGTCTTCATCTTCGGCAACATCTTCCTCAACATCGCTATCAACATTGAAAGCGACTACTCTTTCCCGAGGCTTTGGTTTTGTGCCTCTAGACTTGAGAATGATCTCATAGTTGATGAGTGACCCGATGAGGGCACTAAATTCGAGCTTGTTGAGATCCTTGGATTCCATGATCGCGGTGACCGTCGCATCCCATTCTCGTGGCAACGATCGAAGAATTTTCTTAGCTTTGTCGCTGCTCGATATAGGCTTTCCGAAAGATGCAAGACCGTTTGTTATAGCCGAAAATCGATCCAACATATTTGTGATCGTTTCCTCGTCTTTCATGGAAAATAATTCGTAGTCATGGAGTAACATATTAATTTTGGTCTCCTTGACTTGGGTGGTTCCCTCGTGAGTGACTTCGAGAATTTCCCAAATTTATTTTGCACTTTCATATGACGATATCCTATTGAGTTCTTCGGGATTAAGAGCGCAATAGAGAAGTTTAGTAGCTTGTGAGTTGACGTGCGTGTTTCTCCAATCCTCGTCGTTGAATTCTTCGATCTTTTTCAACGATCCATCCTCTTTCTTAGCAAGTTTAGGACCAAGAGCAATAACTTTCCAGATTTCAATATCGTAGGCTTGAACGAAAATTGCCATCTTCTTTTTCCACGTCATGAAATTGGAACCGTCGAAGAAAGGAGGACGGTTGAGAGCATTTCCTTCAATTTGGCCAAGAAGTGCCATATGCGGATCTTTTTCTCTTAGGTGGTTAAACCTTTAAAAAGAGACCCTCTCTGATACCAACTGAAGAGATAAATTCACCACTAGAAGGGGGGTTGAATAGTGGTGATGCGGAATACCGAAATTTCTTGCGAGTAAAAAGAAAATAGTGCGGAATTTAAAGACTCAAGAATTTATAGAGGTTCGGCAACTTGCCTACGTCCTCTCTCCGACTTTCTTTTTCTATTGGCTTAAGAAAAACCACAATCTTAACTCATCTTCTATCGGTCCGAGTTCACAACCGTTACAATCGCTTGTCTTCTATCGGTCCAAGCTCAACCTTTTTCTCAATATAAATGTTTGTTTATCTAGTGTTCTATAGGAACTAGATAATCCTCACTATACGAATATGGGAGTATAATCCTAACAATGCCGGATCAAAGATCCTAATAACACCGGATTAGTGACTCTTGATTCGTTTCTTTTACGCTCAAGTGTAAGTGATGCAACACTTACAACCAAATGAAAGAATACAAAGAATAATAGATATTACAATTAAAATCACTCTTGTATCTTTCTTTTCTCACAACTTGAAATGCAATAAATGATATAAAACTGAGCTCAAGTATGCTTTGATTGCTTGTATGCTTGAATGCTTGAAGTTGTGTGTTTGATACCCAAGTCCTTCGGGTATTTATAGGTGTGAGACATCCTTCAAATGCTGAAAAACATACTATTAGCGTGCGCTAATAGTGTTCTGTAGCGTGCGCTATCGGTTTTTGACTTGGAATCTCTGAACGGTCACAAAGACTGTTGCAACGGTAAAATACCATGTCTAGCGTGCGCTAGTAATGTAATGGTAGCGTGCGTTAACATCTGGTCAACTAGTCTTCGATCTTGACTTTGACAATGTCCGATTTTCTCTCCAACGACTCTTTATCCAACGGCTAGATTTATGATTAGCGTGCGCTAGCAAGTATGCATAGCGTGCGCTAGCATTAATTGAATCCAACTTTTCCAGATTTTCCGGATCTGCATTGACTCTTGCCTTCCAACGGTAGAAATTCAAACGGTAATATGCAGACTTCTTTTAGCATGCGCTAATGCCTATACCTTAGCGTGCGCTACTGATTTCTTTCATTAACGTACGTTACCTTGTGTAGCGTACGTAAAGGCCTTAACGAATTGAGTCCAGTAGCTACTGGACTACATACCGTAATATTGGTAGCGTGCGCTAGAGATGATCAGTAACGTGCGCTATGTCCTTGCTTTAGCGTACGTAAGATGATATGAGTAGCGTGCGCAACATCCAGTTCTGATTTCCTTCCAGACTTCACTGACCTCTGGAGAAATACGATAGCGTGCGTTATTTTTAATGAATAGCGTGCGCTAACTGTAGGTTCTTAGCGTGCGCTAACATTGAATAGCTTGCGTGCGCTATCGATCAGGCGACTTCACTTGGCAGCAGCTGACTTGTCTGGGTTGTATATGTATATCCCGATAGCGTGCGCTACTATATGATGAGTAGCATGCGCTAGCTTTATTTTGCTCCTTCAAAATATTATCGAGCCGAGATTGATCTAATTAAATGTTTTGAATGTAATAATCATCAAAATACATTTTGAGTCAACAAAGTACATCCCAAGGCTCTCTCTCTCTCGACTGAAGGAAGGAGAATGGACAAAATGCCTTTCAGCACCCATCTGTCCCCTTTTATAATATACAATATTAGCGTGCGCTAACATCTCATGTTTAGCGTGTGCTACAGCCTTAGCGTGTGCTAACTCACTTTGTTAGCATGCGCTATCGCAGCCCAGAGGCTATTGCCTCGCTTCGTAAACTAGCTTACGTACGTAATGCCCATGCATTAACATACGTAAAACATCATGTCTAGCGTACGCAAGTCTTTTCCCTTAGCGTGCGCTATTCGAAGTTGACTTACTACAGTATTCACCTACCACTCGTGCCCCCACATGCCGAAAGCATCCGCGATTTCTGGGATTCCTCTGACCGATCTGGAATTAACGTGCGCTAACCATACTGTTTAGTGTGCGCTAGCCCTACATGACAAACACCCGCTGACCTTATCTGGACACGCGTCACAAGTGGCCAGGTCCACTCGCCGAAAGCCAAGATTCCCTGTCGGACGATCTGATATTAGCGTACGCTAACCTTCCTTGGTAGCGTGCGCTAAATGCCGATAAACATTAACCCGGGCCTACCTGTCGGCCGCCTTCCGAACCTTTCCCAGAATGCCTTACGTACGTTAAGGATCCTCCTTAGCGTATGTAATGCGAACCTATTAACGTACGCTAACTGCACCACGTAGCGTGCGCTACTCATACCTCGTAGCGTGCGCTAACGTGGCTGTACTTATCCATTTTCAGCTATCCTCGTCCAACAGTTCGACATACCAAATATGAACATACGGCATACTGAATACATATACTCAACACATTATATCCTCAAATATAATTGTCGACCAAATACGACAATTATACCAATACTGACATCTCAGTCCCTTATTTATTTTATCCATACTGTACAGATTCCACGCTACACCACTTAAAATAAGTTTCGGCCTCGAAACTTGCAATCCGTCATAAAAACGAACAAACATACCGTTCAACCAAAATATTTCGAAACTATTACAACACGATCAATCATCTTCATTACTGAATAACCAAAAGAGCACACTTACAAATACGCAAGTCGACGATCTCCTGAGATACTAGCAAACGATCTCACTGTACAGTCCCAATACGCTTACAATCACAATTCCTTGAGTCTCAACAAAATATATCATCTTCGGATGAAACAATCTACCCGAATCAAATCCTGTCTGCCTGATCCCACAATCAAATCCCAATCCAGATACAAATCAATAATACACGATACAACTGTGAAGCAACTGTCCAAAACAATGACAACAGACCCCGAAATATCGACACAATGTCCGAACGCTCATACGATCATTAACAATGATCAATCAACAAATTAGCCGAGAATATCATCGTCATGATAAACTCTAATATGACCATCCAAAGGTCAAAACACAATCGAGAATATCATCATCATAATAAACTCAATATTACCAACGAATGATCAACAAAGAATACCCTCTGTTGGGAAAAATAATGTTGTTTTGATAATTGCCAAACAAACAAATCTTGATACAGCAAGCCCTGTATCGAAAGCCGGTTGAAGTTGCAATCCTGTATCGAAGACCTTCTGATAGCGCCAGCATACAGCAAGCTCTCGTGCTACCAAGATACAGCAACAAAGTCTAAGTAAGCGCCAAGTATGGAAGTTGTCTCGAAACCTCAATACAGCACCCTTCCATACAGCGCCTGACTATTCCCATATGGCTACAGCACTAGTGGATACAACATTCACATCGGAACAGGACTGAAGACCGTTTGAAAAGGAATCTTTAGTATTCACTAAAGTCAAATACCGTTTGATAAAGAGGTATTTAAATACTGAAAGGATAAAGTATTTAAATACCAAGTCAGAGAGATCTTCAAATCCCGCAATATCCGGATCCTGGTCTATTTAAGTTGTCACGGAATCTTGCCCAACGGATCTATCTCAACGGATATATTATTCAGAAGACTATATATATATATCTCATAAGAGCGTTGAAGACCAGACACCCAAAATTACCAAGTGAAGAAGCTATCATTATATACATCAGAGCAAAACATATCTCCAAAGCTTACTGCAATCAGATCTAAAGAGATATACAGTGCTCAACATCAAGAACAGTCATCATCAGCTCAAGAACTTCATATTCAAAGCTGCTGTTCTTACCTGGTTACCTACCTTTTACCTCTGTGTAAAAACTGAGCTCTGTGTGAACTCAACAAGTTATTTTGACCTGTGTGGGACGAATAAGGACGAAGCTTTGGAACTGTGTGTGAAGAAGCTAGTCAAGAAGGAAGCTTTAACCAATCTGTGTGAACGGTTGAAAGCGACATTCTTTGTATCAATCTGTGTGAACGATACAAGGACAGGTTTGATTATAAATACATAGTTGTGTATGCAGTATTTATAATAAACATTTTACTCCTGTGTGGAGGACCAGTGGACGTAGAGGGGTTTACCTCGAACCACTTAAATACTGTGTTATTTACCTATCGCCGTTACTATTTTCATAACTGTGATTTATATAAATATCCACTGCAAAACCCTGTACGCACCAAGCTAACAGGAGAATAGACCGAGTTGCTGTATCGACAGCTAATTTACTATTTTAAGACTTCCGCTACGCACTCCAAATTAGAAAATCAATACAGTTTGTTGTTTAAACATACTGTATCCAGTATACTAGGGAGGGACCAACAATTGGTATCAGAGCGGTTGATTCTAATAAGAATCAGTCGTATTTTTAACTGAATTAGATCCTTAAAAACACTTATTTTCGAAAACAGTCTTTGTAATTCCCATCTTCTAATATGGATACCTTTATGTCTAATAAGATATCTATGTTTCACATTAACGAGTTTGATGACTGGAGAAACAGGATGAAGAACAAACTCAAAGCCTTCATTGGAGAATCAAAAGCTCCGCCCGCATCAACAAAGACCGAAGAATGTCTTCAGGTAGTCACTGATAGTGACTCGTCTGATGATGAGCTAGAGGATAGAGCCTATGTGTGCTCTATGGCCGAAGTTAAAGAAGAAAATGAAGAAAGCGATGATGATGAGGTTAGCTCTACCTCAACTATTCCTATAAATGCATCTCATACCTTTGAAAATATGCTGAATGAATTTAATAACATTCAAACGGCCCATGAGATATTGAAAGGAGAAAACATACAGCTTGAAATTTCTAACTCAGAGCTGAAAGAAGAAAATGACTTGCTGAAGAATAATTACGAAAATATGTCAGTTGATTGCGAAAACAGCAAAGTCAATTTAGAAAAACTCATGGAGAGTAATCATCAACTTGCTCATAATCTAAATGAGACTAAGTCTCATCTTGAAAGCAAGACAAATGATTTGGCTCTACTCGAAGCCAAAGTAAAATCTCTCGAGAAACGTGAAGGAGAATTAGAGACAATCTTGAAATCTTTCGAGAAATCCTCTAAAAGAATGGAAGAGATCCTAAGCACTGGGCAACATGCTCATGATAAATGTGGCTTAGGGTACAACTCGTTCTCCAACAAAGAAAAATCTAGTACGGTATTCGTCAGGAGTGAGGAATCCATTCCTGTATCAAAAGATGTTCCGAGTTCTGTGAAGGAACCTGTTGCACCGCGAACAGCAAAAGATGCCATTCCACCCCCGCAATTATACTATTCGAGACAGTGGAACCAACAGCCACTCAGAAGGCGTACTCAACAGCATGCTCCACAAGCATATCATAAACGCCAGCAGTCATTCAGGAAGAAGGCTGTATCCAACCACCAAAGGCCCCGTAAAGAAGACTTCCGGTACAGCGTGCCTAGACATTGGATACAAGAGCCCCGCTATTCCTCGAGACAGCAGGTGTCCGCACAGTATCAACAACAGAATTGGGAATCCAACTGGAGACCCATGAGGCAATATGCAAGATCTATGAAAATGGCTCCACCTCCGAGACGACAATCGTACTGGAATAACAACTATAATTCTCGAGTTTTCATGCATTATAATTATCATGATTACAACGACTACGTGCCTGCCCCACGTAGATATCGATATAATGGACCAAAAGTAGCCTACAACAAACAAATTGTTGCCCGGCAAATTTTGGTACCAAAAGGCACTATCACACCAGGACCCAAATTTACTTAATGTTTCAACATGAATCGGGAAACGCTACAGCTAGAAATTCCTATAAGTTTTTATGCTTTTACTCATTAATTAAGGGGGAATACAGTACGACCCATAAATACAGTGTTAATCCGAACATGCATGTAAGAACTAAATCCTGTATGTACCTTTTAAGGGGGAACGCTATATTATTCGCGGATACAGTATTTTTCATTACATGACATCAATTTTTGATTGATAATTTTTTTTATTGCTGTAAGAACTCGTCTACGAACAGTTTATAGATTAAGTTGTACTCAACTAGATTACATTGTAAAATTGTGCCTGCGCGCCAATCATAAGTTTAAGATGTAATACACTTCCCTATTAGATGCTATCATTTTTAGAACTTGCCTGCAAGCAGTTCACATTTCTTTTAGATAAAGTGCTGAAGACCAGATCATTTGACAGAAGATCAAGAAGTCTGCTTTTGATATTTTCCAAAAAGAGGAAACAGTGGGATTAAACATCTCCTGTATCGAAGTCTTCTCATGTTACCAACAAGTGGTTATCGAAGGGGAAATTGTTTTAACTTGAAGAGGTTTTTGGTATCAAAACCTTGGCATGATCAAGAAGTTTTGGAATCATCAAGAAGTTTTAAAAATTATCAAAAAGGGGGAAATTGTTGGGAAAAATAATGTTGTTTTGATAATTGCCAAACAAACAAAGCTTGATACAGCAAGCCCTGTATCGAAAGCCGGTTGAAGTTGCAATCCTGTATCGAAGACCTTCTGATAGCGCCAGCATACAGCAAGCTCTCGCGCTACCAAGATACAGCAACAAAGTCTAAGTAAGCGCCAAGTATGGAAGTTGTCTCGAAACCTCAATACAGCACCCTTCCATACAGCGCCTGACTATTCCAATATGGCTACAGCACTAGTGGATAAAGCATTCACATCGGAACAGGACTGAAGACCATTTGAAAAGGAATCTTTAGTATTCACTAAAGTCAAATACCGTTTGATAAAGAGGTATTTAAATACTGAAAGGATAAAGTATTTAAATACTGAAGCTATCAGAGATCTTCAAATTCCGCAATATCCGGATCCTGGTCTATTTAAGTTGTCACGGAATCTTGCCCAACGGATCTATCTCAACGGATATATTATTCAGAAGACTATATATATATCTCATAAGAGCGTTGAAGACCATACACCCAAAATTACCAAGTGAAGAAGCTATCATTATATACATCAGAGCAAAACATATCTCTAAAGCTTACTGCAATCAGATCTAAAGAGATATACAGTGCTCAACATCAAGAACAGTCATCATCAGCTCAAGAACTTCATATTCAAAGTCTGTTTTACTCAGTTACCTACCTTTTACCTCTGTGTAAAAACTGAGCTCTGTGTGAACTCAACAAGTTATTCTGACCTGTGTAGGAAGAATAAGGACGAAGCTTTGGAACTGTGTGTGAAGAAGCTAGTCAAGAAGGAAGCTTTAACCAATCTGTGTGAACGGTTGAAAGCGACATTCTTTGTATCAATCTGTGTGAACGATAAAAGGATAGATTTGATTATAAATACATAGTTGTGTATGCAGTATTTATAATAAACATTTTACTCCTGTGTGGAGGACCAGTGGACGTAGAGGGGTTTACCTCGAACCACTTAAATACTGTGTTGTTTACCTATCGCCGTTACTGTTTTCATAACTGTGATTTATATAAATATCCACTGCAAAACCCTGTACGCACCAAGCTAACAGGAGAATAGACCGAGTTGCTGTATCGACAGCCAATTTACTATTTTAAGACTTCCGCTACGCACTCCAAATTAGAAAATCAATACAGTTTGTTGTTTAAACATACTGTATCCAGTATACTAGGGAGAGACCAACACCCTCACACGGTAATCTCGAACACGATGAATACAGAACCACAGAAACAGATATACGAAAGAATAACATTCTCAAAATGACACAACAACCACATACATTGGATCTCAATAAACATACCCGACTGATGAACATATCTCTCGGCATACGAACAACCAATCGCAAATTGATGAATATACCAATTCATACAAGGAGTGGGAACGACCACTCATTGTCCAAAACAACCAGTATGGGGTCACCGTCCCCAAATCTACACTTACAAAGAAATCATTCAAAAATCACTATGGTAAAATCGCGCCACTACCATACCAATGGAATCACATAGCACATATGTCCCGGTTTTACAAAATCCAAAGTTCCAAAATTACATCATGTGAATGAATCTACAACACGCAGCATATTTCTCTTATCTAATAAATCAACTGATCATCTCTGGATAACCAAACTACCATGCTGAAATTCGAATCTCTTTTCCTCATACCATCGATATGATAGCCAGTTTGTGAGTCTCACTCAGAACTTTACCATGATATGCAAAATGCATATGTATATCAATCATATTTTCAAAATCAGTTTGAAATCATACAGTCTCGTCAAGAAGACAAATTTTCGAAAGTTCTTTCAAAAATTTCAACACACAAAACATAAATTTTGGTAAGACCACAAAATAAATTTTTAAAAATTAAATTGGCTCGCTGGTGCTAAGTATTCGATAACAGTTTCCTTCGAATCCACACGATTTCGAAGTTTTAAAATGAAAACTATGCAAATGATTGATCACATCCGTACTCCTGTATGCCAATTCAGTTTGTCACCAATATCCACTGATATTCCATTGGAAAACCACATGATAAAGTTCCAAAATTTCAATATAAAAACTCCTTTTCCCCACATGACTTGCAATGTCAACCATTATCCTATCCTGGATCACCTCAATTATGCTATGACAAAACATGGAATAATTAACAAATCAAACACAGCGAAAGACTACCCGAGAAGTCTCATTTGGACAATTAAATCAAAACCCCGAAAGGTAGAAATAAAATGCATAAACTATTAGTAAAGTGTTTTACAATCTCGGGAGTTTTAGAAAACAGAAAAGCCTTTTGAAACATTAGGGTCTCAGCCCGCATCTCATTCCGTATTATAAGTTTTAAAAAGTAGAAAACTCTTTCCGCGTCCTGAGTTGTAAGACTATTTTAAAATCACTTGGGTCTCGGCCCAAAACCATTTTCCGTAAAACATTCGTGAAACGTTCATTTTGAAAAGTATCATTTTCAAATGCTCAAAACAATTCATATATGAATTAACACGACTACATGTTCTTCTCAACCATCCCCAACATTTCTCCCAAATGCGCAACTACATTCCAAAATTTAACCAATTTCCAAAATTATAACTTCTCAAGATCATCAATCCTGTCCCAACTATTGTGTTCTGTTATCTCATAACATAACACATAATATTCTTCCGAATCTCAAAGCATATCAATTTAGAACGGCAGTAAATCTCAATGAAATTCGAAAATCCAAATACGTACAGATCGTGAAGCTGACGATTCCCCGTGATACTGGCACATATCTCGACTCAAGAAAATACTCGACATAGGTATTTTCAAAACACACGTTTTGCAAAATCAGTTCAACTCGAGAACACGACATATTTCTATCCGAAGAAACACGTTAATACCATTTGGAAGAGTTTACAACAATCCCAGTACCACACTGATAAATCACATAACGCACAAGCCCGAGTAAACAACAAAACTCTTAGGCTCTAATATTTGTCAACTCGAATGACGCGACAAAAACACGACCCAACTCCACCCGAATGCCTAGGTTTTCTCAACCTAAGCTCCGATACCATATTCAGTAGCACCCCCAGATTTAACCGGATATTACAGCACCGTGGGCCCCGAGATGGAACCCACAAGGCTAAAATAAATTTTCGCAAACATTTACAAATGCCCAAGAGGCTAACGACAGTACTATCTTTAAAATTATTCGAAGAGGTTATAAAATCCATTTATCAAAACCGTCGTAAAAACTCATTTGAAACCACAAGGCCCGAAATACCAAAACTCCACAGTTTGAAAACATATGATAAGCTATCGCTTACACGTACCGACAAAATAATTTAGAAATGAATGTCAAAGTAACCTAAGTAACCAGATAACAAAAGGTCATTTAAAAAAAAATACTCACGCAGCAGAAAAGACAAACCATTCAAAATAATCTAGCAGCGGAATACAAGAACCGATCAGGGAACTCAATACACGAACACATGCCTTAGCCAGTATCCTCCGGGAAGCTCATCTCTCCACGACCGCTACAAGCTCGATATTTCAAGAACCAAAAAAAAAGCCCACGACGGGGTCAGCCATAATATCCAACAATGATAACCGTCACATCACGTTAATAATTACATACCAATGAGAATACAAAATAAGAATACGACCAATGTAATCTTATCGTAGTAACTTTACTTACTCAAATAATTCTCGACAGAATAACCATTATCACATTTCACATCTCGTACTTGATTAACCAATAAATTCGAACATAATGTCTGTATTGTACCTCAAACAATACTCAAGGTTCTCAAACTATCATCACCAACTCACGATACGAAAATATACCAGTTCTGACCAATACGATCCATCTGATAGCATCCTCAAATCCCAAGATTACAACTGACTATCCATCAAAAGACAAATACCAAAGAAAAATACGGAACATACCTCAAGATATGAAATGCCACGACAATCATGTCAGTTAAATCCAAGGTCGGATCAATACCACACACGGACATGGTCCTAACACAAGCCCAACAAATGCATACTCATATTACGACGTCAAAATGCTCAAAACAATATCAATGTATACTCAATGTCAATCCCATGATCTAGCGCCCTCAACATATATCCCAAGATGAGTCTACCAGATCAACACGAGGTGGATAACCAACAATATACATACGACAACATATATAAAACCAATGATGCGAGTCCACATGATTCCATCAACACAATATTGGGTAATCCAACGATCCAGCGCCCTCAGCATAGATCCCAAGATGATCCCGTCAGACCATAACGAGGTGGAAGAACCCGTCCAATGATCCAGCGCCCTCAGCATAGATCCCAAGATGATCCCGCCGGACCATAACGAGGTGGACATCTGATCCAGCGCCCTCAGCATAGATCACACGATCCCAACGGATCAACACAACATAAACAATACAATTATGCATACACATATGCAACTCAATATGTTCATCGACACGAACAACATATGAATCAAAACATGAAGACACTATGATGACACAACTAGGACGACTTCATATTCAGCAACATGAATGACAACCTGCATGATCAACAACATCAACACTAAACCGAATCAATCTAGAATACTTGTCCCGAGTCCTTCGGAAGCAATCTCGATGTCAAATCACCACCGACGATTATCCGCAATGCTCGGCAACCCAAACGTACCATGGACTGCAGATACTCATATCCTCGTCTTTATCATAATGTATCCTCGATACCCAAAATTCCAATAACCGAAATGAATCATAAACCTTATGATTTAACTCCTAGAATCGGAAAGACAACATATAAATCAAAATCTCCAGAACTTGCAGTAATAATCATTGCTATATTCATTATGAACGAAATGAAACTGAAACCATTCATTAAACATTATAACTGAGCAATTAATAACTTGCCTCGATACCGATACCACAGAGCTGTTATCGAACACATTGCCTTTGTCTACGAGCTCCTCAGCCCCGATCAAAAGCAACACAACGGTCGTAATTCATGATCAATTATCGCAACCTAATGCAATAATCAAATGACAACACATCCGAAAATAATCAACAACCGACAAAACCAACCAATCGAACTCAACGGTTTAACAAAACCTCGAATAAACGCAGTCAGAACAAACCAAATCAAACCATCACGAATTCATAATCACAACACAAAAATACTGCACTGTCTGCCTACTTAGTGCACGTTAAACGCATAACGTAACGTGCGCTAAGTTTCTCCCATTAGCGTGCGCTAGCCATTAAGATTAGCATGCGCTAATGCTGTACAGTGGCATGCATTCCAAGCATCGATTAACATCTTGCGACTACGAATCCGAATGAAGGGAGACATAAATCTCCATATCTCTTGAAGATAAACGACACCATAACTATCACAAGGATCATATCAATGTCCATATATCAATAACAACATCAACAATCAAACCAACTCGATAACAAGGATCATATCATACTCAATCTGGAATTCAACCTAGTATCATGATTCATCTCATCTAAATCGACCAATATAATTACCAAAGATTCAGAAGTCCATCTTAGATTGGGTTAAATGAATCAACATCCTTATAATATGAAGAATCTTAACTAACATATGAAACTCTTATCAAAATTCCATTGAATCTCATATAACATCATCATCTGATTATCCAACATGCTCCTCACATGTAATCATCTAAGAAAAACGAACCACCATCAAAGGGATACGAAAATTACCTGGATTGGATGAACCAAGAATAAGAACACTTGACTCCATTCCAAGAATCATGAATAACTTGAAGCACAAGGCTTGAATCCATGCTCTCCATCTTAATCTTGTTAAAGATCATCATTATACAGTGTTTGGGAACCTCAAATACATCCCAAGACTCTCTATCTCTCGACTGAAGGAAGGAGAATGGACAAAATGCCTTTCAGCACCCGTCTGTCCGCTTTTATAATATACAATATTAGCGTTCACTAACATCTCATGTTTAGCGTGCGCTACAGCCTTAGCGTGCGCTAACTGACTTTGTTAGCGTGCGCTATTGCAGCCAGAGGCTACTGCCTCGCTTCGTAAACTAGCTTACGTACGTAATGCCCATGCATTAACGTACGTAAAACATCATGTCTAGCGTACGCAAGTCCTTGCCCTTAGCATGCGCTATCCGAAGTTGACTTACTACAGTATTCACCTACCACTCGTGCCCCAACATGCCGAAAGCATCCGCAATTTCCGGGATTCCTCTGACCGATCTGGAATTAGCGTGCGCTAACCATACGGTTTAGTGTGCGCTAGCCCTACATGACAAACACCCGCTGACCTTATCTGGACACGCGTCACAAGTGGCCGGGTCCACTCGCCGAAAGCCAAGATTCCCTGTCGGACGATCTGATATTAGCGTACGCTAACCTTCCTTGGTAGCATTGCTAAATGCCGATAAACATCAACCCGGGCCTACCTGTCGGCCGCCTTCCGAACCTTTCCCAGAATGCCTTACGTACATTAAGGATTCTCCTTAGCGTACGTAATGTGAACCTATTAATGTACGCTAACTGCACCACGTAGCGTGCGCTACTCATACCTCGTAGCGTGCGCTAAACATATCTCATAGCGTGCGCTAACGTGGCTATACTTAGCCATTTTCAACTATCCTCATCCAACATCTCGACATACCAAATATGAACATATGGCATACTGAATACATATACTCAACACATTATATCCTCAAATACAATTGTCGACCAAATACGACAATTATACCAATACTGACATGTGAGTCCCTTATTTATTTTATCCATACTATACAGATTCCACGCTGTACAATATAACTCAGATAAAATAATCTCAAACAACAGTAGTAGAAATTCCGGATATTACATCATCCACAAGACGACCAGGCAAGGTTTTTTCTGGCCTACCCTGCAAAATGACACGATCGCCTATGCCCGATCTTGTCACAGGTGTCAAACAATGGGCCCCAACATCAAGCTCTCCCCCGAGCAGCTCACCTCCATGTACAGTCCGTGGACGTTCGCCCAATGGGGCATCGGCCTCATCGGTCCTTTGCTGACGGCACCAGGGGGATGTAAATTCGCCATCGTAGGGGTCGATTACTTCACAAAATGGGCAGAGGACGAACCACTCAATAAGATCGGCCAAGAGCAAGTAATCAAGTTCATCTGGAAAAACATCATCTGCCGTTTCGGTCTACCTTAGGCGATCATCTAAGAAAACGGAAAGTAGTTCGACGGTCTGGAAGTTATGCAATTCTGCGAGAAATGGGGAATTAAAAAGCTATTCTCAGCCCATTACCACCCTCAAACAAATGGGCAGGTAGAGGCTGTAAACAAGATCCTCAAGCACACGATCAACGCCCGACTCGAATCCAAGCAAGGACGTTGGGCGAGCGTGTTGGGATTCCGAAAATAAAACGAAATACGCAGCGGAAATAAATACGAACCCCAAACAGGATCGATCAAGTAACGTATATACAAAAAAAAAATACGAAGATAAAGATCATACCCTTGAAGCCTTTGAAATAATTCTTCGTAAATTTGATGACGATCACGAACCTCGTCCCGAACACGAAATCCCTTTGTTCCAAGCACCGAAAGTTCGAAGCCTCTACTTCACACGCGTCGGAAGTTGCCCGGAAAAATTTCGACGAGACTCCGTTCTCCAAGAACACGGCTAGGGAACTCGTAGGAATTTTTTCTCTCAATTTTTCTTAACTTTTATAACACCTCTAAGATGAAAAATATAGAAAAGAAAAATTTCTCTCTTTCCTCACTTTTTCTCACGGCTAGGAGCAGCAAAGAAAGTGTATGTGTGTGTGTTTCAAGCCCTCATCATACACCATATGAGTTGGTTTTTATATAGATATAAAACAACTCATTTATGTAATTATAAATTGAGAAAGAATCTCAACTTAACAATTATGCATGACAAGACAACACAAAACACATGCATGGTGATCATGCCATGTGAGAGGGGCGGCCCATGTAGGAGTTTCCTAGAAACGAGCCGAGCCACTCGGCTCGTGTACGGACGTTCACAAACGACTCGTTAAATACACTCCGTTTAATCACCAATGTATTTATATTAATTAATTAATTTAATTAATTAATTATATCAAATACAAAAATATATTTCTCTAAGAAATATAATTTTATGAATAAAATTAATTACCCGATAACTTAATTTTAATTCATAAGACCGCTATTTGATTTATCTAATAAATCATAATTAGATATCCAATATCTAATATTAATAGAGAGATAATAAATTCACATTTATCCGTCAACGCTCCAGATGCGCGACTCCGTAGGTCCGTCTCAAAGGCATTGGGAGGAACTAATGAGTGCGGGCAAGACTTAGCCACTTAGCGGCCGCACCGTAAACCCCGATCGAGAACGAATGAAGGGATCATTCCGTAACCATTATGTCGTGAATACTATATACGTATAGACCCTTCATCGATGTCCCGGTCAAGTCTTCGGTCACGGTAAAGTCAAACCTCATCGTTGACTAAACTCTATACATGTGTTAATGCAAATCAAGACCGACCGATTAATAGTGTATCTAATACGACTATATCGTAATGCTTTGGCCAAAGACTTATGATCTTATTTGCCATTAACCGTATAGACATTCGCCCGCTCACTAACAGAGATAGAATCCTTTCTTGGCGTACGCAAAGATCGCTACTGCCCGTATAGTCCGCACTTCGAGGTCGACTCGGCAATTAAGCAAATGAGTCTAACTACTCTAATGACAAACTAAACGTCACAGCACATCTTCTACCGAACCCTCAAGTCAAAGGTCCACGTATACTATCACAACCTTTCGATTCGTCATCGACTCTCCGAGAGTGAATACCGTGACTGAATCGAGTATGAGTCGTGTTCGAGTATACTGGCCCCACCAATATACTTATAACTATGCTATCAAGACGTGCACACGTCCTAGCATCAGTTATACAAGTCATATTAAAACTTAATGCCCATTTTAAGTTTATTGACTTGCGAACAATTTACGTAAATAAACTTTAAACACTTCCAATACATTTTCTCTTATCCCATAACGAGAATGGAATGTTCGATTTATTTACATGGACTTCACTTCAATGTTTACCAAGTCAAGAATGCAATTGAAATACAATAAACAGTGAATGAATCGTATTGCCTTTTTATTAATTATTCCATAATTACAAGTATAATGCCCTTACTCTCTCATCCCCTGAGTGGCATTCGAGGGCATATTCCTAACAATCTCCCACTTGCACTCAATGCCACACATCATGGTATCCAATACCCATGTTCTTCGATGTCTTTCCAAGACGGCTCTGAGATAATGGCTTAGTCACGGTCGAGACATTGTCTTCCGAGTCTACTCTTTCCAATGAAACATATCCTTTTTCCACCATCTCTCGAACGATGTGGTACTTTCTCTCTATATGCTTGGTGTTGTGGTGAGCCCTCGCTCCTTGGCTTGGGCGACAGCTCCATCATTATCACGGAATAGTGATATAGGCAACTCCGCGTTAGGCACCACTTGAAGTTCTTGTATAAACTTCGCATCCAAAATGCTTCTTTGCTAGCCTCCGAGGCGCCTTGATACTGCTTGGCGGTGGAATCCGCAGAGCGGTTTGCTTGGAGCTTCTCCAAGATACCGCTCCTCCATTGAGAGTAAATAAATACCTGATGTCGACTTAGAGTCGTCATTGTCTCCTTGAAAATCGGAATCGGTGAATCCAATCACCTTCGCTTCTCCACCACCATAAGTAAGAACTAAATCTCTAGTTCTTCTTAAGTACTTAAGAATGTTCTTTACGGCACCCAATGTTCCCTTCCCGGTTTGCTTGAAATCGACTTACCATACTCACAACGTAGGCTAAGTCTGGTCTCGTACACAACATAGCGTACATGAGGCTACCCATCGCGAGGCATAGGGTACCTTACTCATCTCTCTTTTGTCTTCCTCACTTTGAGGACACATTTTCGTGGTGAGATGAATTCCATGTCGCATGGGAAGGAACCCTCTTTTAGATTCATCCATCTTGAATCTTCTCAGATTTTATCGATATAAAGGGCTTGGGAAAGTCCTATCATTCTTCGTGGTCTATCTCTCGTAAAGACGGATCCCTAGAATATAGGAAGCTTCTCCCAAGTCTTTCATGGAGAACATTTTAGAAAGCCAAGCTTTCACGGTCTTGAGCATTGCTACGTTATTTCCTATAAGCGAGAATATCATCTACATATAGTACTAAGAACGCAATGTTGCTCCCACCGACCTTTTGTAAACACACGGTTCCTCCTCATTTCGCTCAAGTCAAAGTCCTTAATCGCTTCACAAATCGAAGGTTCCAACTCCGAGAAGCTTGCTTCGGACCATAAATGGCTCGTTCGCTTACACACTTTATGAATATTAGCTTTGGACACAAAACCTTTAAAGTTCCATATAGATTTCCTCCTCGAGGTATCCATTTAGAAAAGCCGTTTTGACATCCATTTGCCATATTTCATAATCATAATAGGCAAGAATGGCAAGCATCATGCGAATCGACTTTATCATAGCTACGGCGAGAAGGTATCATGATAATCGATTCCTTCCCTTTGGGTATAACCCTTTGCCACAAGCCCGGCCTTATTGGCATCAACCTTGCCATCCCCATCGTCTTTCTCTTATAGATCCATTTATTTCCAATAGTCCTCGTGCCTTGGAAGATCTACTAGAGTCCAGACCTGATTGGTATGCATCGAGTCTATCTCAGCTTTCATTGCTTCTTGCCATTTATCGGAGTCTACATCCACTATCGCTTGGTCATAGGTGACAGGGTCGTTTTCACTGCTATTAGGTGTGTCGTGGAGACCCAGTTCCTCGACATGTGTATAGCCATACCTCTCAGGTAAGTGAGATACCCTATCAGACCTTCGAAGTGGAGGCTGTGTTACAATAGGTTCGGTTCTTGATCCCTGATCAGATGTCTCCTTAGGACTTTCATTTTGCTCTTCTAAAGAGATATTTCTACCCGAGCCACCTTCCTGAATGAATTCATCCTCAAAGAAGTGCGCTTGTAATGCCACAACGACCCTATGGTCTTCTGGCATGTAGAATAGATAACCCATCGAGTCCTCTGGGTATCCTATGAAACGTCCTTTTATGGACCTCGCTTCAGCTTGTCCACCTTAGCCTTTTTGACATAGTGGACATCCCCAAATCCTTATGTGATTAAGGCTTGGTTTCTTACCCTTCCACATCTCATGCGGAGTGATAGGAACAGATTTGGAAGGACATCTATTTAGGATATAGGCAATGTTAGTAAGGCATACCCCCACGGGTAAATAGGTAAATCGGTGTAATTTAACATGGAGCGAACCATGTCCAACAAAGTCCGATTTCTCCTTTCAAACACCATTTAACCGTGGGGTTCCCGGAGGCGTGAATTGTGAAACTATTCCATGTTCCTTAAGGAACTCATCAAACTCTGCTCATATATTCGCCACCTCGGTCCGACCGAAGTGCTTTGATATGACATCCAGTTTGTTTTTCAACTAGGGCCTTAAATTCTTTGAATTTAGCAAAGGCTTCAGATTTATGTTTCATTAAGTACACAATCCCATACCTAGTATGATCATCTGTGAACGTTATGAAATATTGATATCCGTCTCGGGCTACTTCTAAAGCACCACAAACATCGGTATGCACCAATCCAAGTTTATCGGCAGCCCTTTCAAAAGTCCCTGTGAAGTGGAACTTAGTCATTTTGCCTCTAAGGCAAGATTCACAAGTTGGATAGGGTTCTACACCTAATGGACTTAAAAGTCCATCTTTCTCCATTTTCTGAACCTTGGTCTGACCAACATGACCAAGTCTAAGGTGCCATTTAAGAGCTTGATTAGTATCTTGCCTACCACGTTTCCTAGTTATAGTGTTCACTGCTATTTTATTTTGCATGTTCAGATGATATAATCCATTCAACAATGTAGCTGTTCCAACTAATTTATTTCGAAAATAAATTTTACAACTGCCATTGCCAATGAAGAAACAAAATCCTTTCCGGTCCAAGAATGGAATGGATACAATGTTTTTATGCCCCTTGGGCAAAACAAGTACTTCATCTAATGTCAAAATAAAACCAGATTCTAAACCCAGAAGGATTGATCCAATATCGGTTGCCTCGACACTTTGTACGCTTCCAACAGTGATCATTATTTCCCCAGCTTCAAGTTTTCTACTTCGTTCTAGATCCTGATTCATGGTACAAATGTGAGAAGTGGCACCTGAATCCAGAATCCATGAAGCAGAATATACAGTAGCGGAACAATTAGTTTCAAAAACAAAAAGTTCCGTACCTGATGCGCTATTAATCTTGGGACAAGTCCTTCGCCAGTGGCCCAGCTCACCGCATTCAAGGCATTTGTCCGTAGGTTTTGGACCGCCTACCTTTTGAACCTTTCGGGCCTTGCCCTTTCCTTTTTGCACCCCTTTCTTGGGTTTGTACTGCTCGTAGGTCTTTTTCTTCTTGTTCTTGGACCTCTTAGGCCCAGAAGAAATCACAAGATCACCAGTTTGATCATTAGCCCAGCTAATGTGCATGTAATTTCATTACAGTTGAAATTCATTACAAACTGCGTGAAAGAGTCAGGTAGAGATTGAAGGATGAGATCAATTTGAAGGGATAAATCCATATTAAAGTTGAGCACCTCTAGCCTCTCAATCATAGAGATCATCTTGAGGACGTGGTCTCCCACTTTCTCCCCTTCTTTCATCCTAGCACTGAACAACTGCTTTGATATCTCATATCTAGCAGTCCTACTGTGCTCTCCATAAAGTTCGGTCAAGTGTGCGAGAATCGCCAGCGAAGTCATTTTCTCGTGCGCTCTCGCAGCCTCATTAGTCATTGAGCCCATCATAAAACCACGGACTAGCACATCATCCTTGACCCATTTTTATGGACGTCAATGTCTTCCCGATTACCCTAGTCCGGATTGGAGTCGGTGGAATGTCCGCCTCCAAGACGTATCCCAGAGACTCCATACCGAGTACAATCATCGATTCCGCAACCACCAACAAAGTTAGGGCCGTTAGGAGATTCTTTTCAAGTAGTATTGCAAGTGGGTTTTTAGCCATTTTAGAGAGATTCGGTTTCGTTTTCTGCAAAGATTTAGACAAGATTAAATTAGTGACTTGTTTAATTATGACCGAGTATAGAACTTAAGGTCTTGTATAATTCTTGTCTCGGCTCCCACTAATTTTATCGGAATTATACACTCCCATGTTATAATCCGGAAATCATGGTTAGATCGACTTCTTAGTGGTGATCAAGTTCTTTACAAATTTTAACAGACGCAACCTATCAGGTTTCTTGCCAATTAATTTCTGTAAAATGATGTCTAACACCAACCCGTCTAACGGATGATTTGATCTTCTTTTACCCCTAGTCTTCATGCCCTCAACCTATCAGGTTTCTTGGCAATCCAGACTATCTAAGTTGTTTACCATCAACGTCTATCAGTTTGACTATTGAATCTCACCCGGCAACCTATCAGGTTTCTAGGGGCGAAATTTATCACCAACCGAAGGCATCTAATGCACTCAAGAATTTTTCAACCTCGACCAAATGTACTACCCCGATAACTCGGAAGCATAGAACACCAGCTCGGGTATCAATTTTCTACGAGTTTGATGGAGGGTAGGAAACCTCGTAACCTTTTTCAAACTTAGTCTGTTTGTAGTCGGGAGAATTTCGCGATTAATGTTACACTTTGCACATTAATTCAATTATACGCGCGTTTGTTGGTTTGTCAATCATTCAAAATGAAAATGTAAAACAAGAACCTAGTTACTACCAACATATAGCTCATGGACCTAATTCCTAAGTACCGCAAGCGAATGACCCAATAAATAAAAAAATACGATCTTCGATTCTTCGTCTTCTCGGTCGGTTGTCTTCGGTCTTCGTCATACCCAAAATAATACTTACATCATTGAAAAAATGCATCCTATACAAATTTTCTAGTAAAAATAAATAGGCTCAAAACGGCCTTTACAACCCAATCGAATCGAACAAATCAAAAACTAAGTACACGAGCTATATCACCATCACATAAGGATTCCATACAACATGTAATGGCAACGAAATTAAACAATTAATTTTAATATAAATTAATCTAATTAATCTATAAAATTAATCTATTCAATTTCTACTATATTAATCCAATTAATATAAAGTGGCATTAAAATTAAATAATCAATTAATATATTAATCCAATCAATATAAAATTAATCTATTCAATTTTAATGGTATTAATCAAATTAATACCAATAATCATCATTTTAATTCGCTCAAGTAATCCGCCAAAATAATATTCTCGTTTAATTTATTTCCCTTAACTCAAAAATATTCCAAATATTAATTTAGTCAAATTAAAATCCAATTTAAATTTTTGGGAAATAATTAAAACGAAATATAAACTTAAAACGGAGTCCCGGACAATCCGATTTTAGGCCCAGCCCGCGGTCCGATTCAAAATCGGGCCAAAAACCCGAGGGCTGCCTGGCCGAGCCACTGCTCGGCAGACTGGCCGATCATGCTCGGCCCCCTGGCCGAGCACTCTCAGCCCCTGGCCGAGTCATGGCCGAGCACGCTCGGCAGCCTGGGCAGGCAGCCCAGGCAGTGCTGCCAGCACCCTGCCGACAGCCCCGTTTCTTCGTTTTTCGGCCCGTTTCAAAAAACGTGATGCTACAACGAACAATTTAAAATCTACAATTATTCCAAACATGATTCTAAATCATAATCATCATCCAAAAGCATTCAAAATGCACAAATAATCGTATATACGGTATCATTGACCTCGCTCCGATACCACTGTTGGGATTCCGAAAATAAAACGAAATACGCAGCGGAAATAAATACGAATCCCAAACAGGATCGATCAAGTAACGTATATACGAAAAAAAATACGAAGATAAAGATCATACCCTTGAAGCCTTTGAAATAATTCTTCGTAAATTTGATGACGATCACGAACCTCGTCCCGAACACGAAATCCCTTTGTTCCAAGCACCGAAAGTTCGAAGCCTCTACTTCACACGCGTCGGAAGTTGCCCGGAAAAATTTCGACGAGACTCCGTTCTCCAAGAACACGGCTAGGGAACTCGTAGGAATTTTTTCTCTCAATTTTTCTTAACTTTTATAACACCTCTAAGATGAAAAATATAGAAAAGAAAAATTTCTCTCTTTCCTCACTTTTTCTCACGGCTAGGAGCAGCAAAGAAAGTGTATGTGTGTGTGTTTCAAGCCCTCATCATACACCATATGAGTTGGTTTTTATATAGATATAAAACAACTCATTTATGTAATTATAAATTGAGAAAGAATCTCAACTTAACAATTATGCATGACAAGACAACACAAAACACATGCATGGTGATCATGCCATGTGAGAGGGGGCGGCCCATGTAGGAGTTTCCTAGAAACGAGCCGAGCCACTCGGCTCGTGTGCGGACGTTCACAAACGACTCGCTAAATACACTCCGTTTAATCACCAATGTATTTATATTAATTAATTAATTTAATTAATTAATTATATCAAATACAAAAATATATTTCTCTAAGAAATATAATTTTATGAATAAAATTAATTACCCGATAACTTAATTTTAATTCATAAGACCGCTATTTGATTTATCTAATAAATCATAATTACATATCCAATATCTAATATTAATAGAGAGATAATAAATTCACATTTATCCGTCAACGCTCCTGATGCGCGACTCAGAGGTCCGTCTCACGGCATTGGGAGGAACTAATGAGTGCGGGCAAGACTTAGCCACTTACGGCCGCATCAGTAAACCCCGATCGAGAACGAATGAAGGGATCATTCCGTAACCATTATGTCGTGAATACTATATACGTATAGACCCTTCATCGATGTCCCGGTCAAGTCTTCGGTCACGGTAAAGTCAAACCCTATCATTGACTAAACTCTATACATGTGTTAATGCAAATCAAGACCGACCGATTAATAGTGTATCTAATACGACTATATCGTAATGCTTGGCCAAAGACTTATGATCTTATTTGCCATTAACCGTATAGACATTCGCTGCTCACTAACAGAGATAGAATCCTTTCTTGGCGTACGGTAAAGATCGCTACTGCCCGTATAGTCCGCACTTCGAGGTCGACTCAAGAATTAAGCAAATGAGTCTAACTACTCTAATGACAAACTAAACGTCACAGCACATCTTCTATCGAACCCTCAAGTCAAAGGTCCACGTATACTATCACAACCTTTCGATTCGTCATCGACTCTCCGAGAGTGAATACCGTGTGACTGAATCGAGTATGAGTCGTGTTCGAGTATACTGGCCCCACCAATATACTTATAACTATGCTATCAAGACGTGCACACGTCCTAGCATCAGTTATACAAGTCATATTAAAACTTAATGCCCATTTTAAGTTTATTGACTTGCGAACAATTTACGTAAATAAACTTTAAACACTTCCAGTACATTTTCTCTTATCCCATAACGAGAATGGAATGTTCGATTTATTTACATGGACTTCACTTCAATGTTTACCAAGTCAAGAATGCAATTGAAATACAATAAACAGTGAATGAATCGTATTGCCTTTTTATTAATTATTCCATAATTACAAGTATAATGCCCTTACTCTCTCATCCCCTGAGTGGAATTCGAGGGCATATTCCTAACAGAGCGAGCTCCTGGATGTTTTATGGTCCTACCAAACGACGACCAGAAATTCAACCGGCGAAACCCCATTCGCACTCGCCTTCGGAACAGAAGTGGTGATCCCATCAGAGATCGCCATCCTCAGCCACCGAACTGCGCAACCAATGACGGTTAAAAATGATGTAGCTCGACGAATCAATTTGGATATGCTCGAAGAATGCCGAATGACCTCGGAAATAAAGAATACGATCCACAAAATAAAATCCGAAAAATTCTTCAATTCAAAGGTAAAAAAAAGGCGATTTCATGTGGGCGACCTAGTCCTCAAAAAGATCCAGACCCACATGGCAGTATCTGGCCCGAATTAGGAGGGCCCGTTCGGGATATCCAGGTGGCTGACCAAAGGAGCCTACGAGCTCCAACACCTGGACGGCACTCCGGACAAATATCCCCGGAACGCCAGTCATTTGAAGATGTACTATCAAATAAAATATCCTGCATTCAATTATTCAATGTACAAAGAGTTTAATGAGATTTTCCGATCCTCTCTAAGTGATTCACCTTGGCAAAACAAACCGAAAAGAGGATGACTCGCTCGCCCTCGAAGAGTTCGTCATCTAACATGATGCAGCTAGGCAAGCGATCGTCTCCCCCAACACAACGTATACTGTCGAGGATCACCATCTAACATGACAATCCGAGGTAGAAAAGTCCAGCCATGGTTCTGGAGGTCGATGGAACCGACAGCCCGTCCATGCAAGGTTCCTTTGGGCAGAGATCGCCTGCCATTTCGTTTAAATACGAGGCGGGCGTAGCCAAAGGACCCTCCAAAATAGATCTGTGGATACGCTCGCCCGCCCTCAGGTTCATCATCTAACATGGTGGACCCGGATAATACGGCGTGTCCCTCACCCCGTCACAATGTATGCCCTCAAAGGTCCGTCATCTAACATGTCGGTCCCAGACAGAAAAGTGCTAATAAGACACGGTCGCGAAGTCGATTAATCCGACGACGCCCCGTGCAAGGACTCCTCCAGGCAGAGATCGTCCGACCTATCACTACATTGCGAGGCAAAACGTAGCCTACGGAGGACCCTCACAATTAAGTGAGTCGCGAGAAGTTGACCATCAGATGGAATGTCGCTCGCGCACAAGACATAGTCGTGGAGGTCGGTTCCATCGAACCCCACGACCGTGCAAGGTTCCTCCAGGCCGGGATGGTCGGCCTTCCTCGAGGAATCTGCAAAATTGAAGACCACAAAACATCACTCGCTAAATGATTTATTTTCTTTCTCTTACTTTCACTAAGTAAACAAAAACAAGGGGGAGAGCGGAGCTATATATACGATGATCGGCTTTGTTCAGATATACATACATGCGATCGGCTTTATTCAAAATGCACATATGACAATCGGCTTTGTTCTGAAAATTACCAGTATGAGTTTAGGTATATCAATCCAATTGTAATGTACGTACGACGATCGCTCCTCAAATAATTGTGTAAAGTCAAAGGCAAAAGATTCAGACAGACGATCGTACAAACAAGGAATCAGATAAAGAAACTTATTTCATTTCATAAAAAATACGAGTACAGAATCCCGAAGGCAAAATACAAAAAAGGGAAAGCCTAGAAAAATTACAAGCAACAACAAAAAAGCAAGATAATTCAGGCTGCCCCTGCCGAGCCACCGCCCCCGGCCGCTGCATCGTTGCTCGCTTTCTCGCCAGCAGCAGGCTCTGAACCCCCATCCTCTGGGGCACCCGGATGGACGAGGTTGTCCGGAGACGGATACCAGCTCAAGTCAACTACAAGTTCAGAGAGGTCGAGGATCGGCACAAAGAAGGCCGGCTGCAGAGGGTGCTCAATCACGTAGGCTTTGAAGTTGTCAACCAAAGGGCCAACCTCGATCCCACCCTTCTTGGCAGCGCGGATTGCATCAGCATAAGCCATATAATAGGCAAACTCGCTGACGCACTCCACATTAAGGAAGGGGTCGGCCTCAGTCGCCTCCAGCTTTCCCCTCAGCTCCGCAACCGTTTGGCTCACGCCCTCGAGCTCGGCAACTTTGGCGGCCACCTCTTTTTTTGATGATGCCAGCTCGCTGGTCAGCCGGGCGATGGTCACCTTCAACTGGTCGGCCTCCTTCTGTCTGGCCGCGTGCAACCTGCGGGTTTCCATCATCTGGTCCCGCATCCGGTCAGTCGCCACCCGGGCCCAGTCAAGATCCTGCCTCGCCTGCTTGGCCGCTTCCACAGAATCCTTCTCTATTGCCGATCCTATCAGCAAACTCAGCGTTCTGTTTCTGAGCAGCTTCGAGGTCCGCATGGAGACGAGCGGTGGAGGGCCACCGGTGGAGGGCCGCCCCTCATAGTCCCTCATGGCCTGAGCAGCCATCGTCGCTGTTTGAAGGGCCAGGGCGAAGGTCGCCTGCATCGCATCAGCGGCCCACCGGCGTGCGTTCAGATCCAGGTCGGTCGTCCAGGCCTTCGGCAGGGAGGCGGCAACCCGAGCAACGTAAGAATGGATATCGCAGGCCTCGCGAGGAACTTTGCTCGTTAGGAAGTCCAACACCATCGGCGAGCAGGTCGGGTCCGAGAGACGGACCCTGCACCAAGGAAAAAAGAGTTAGTATATTTCCTACACAAGTGACATAACTCGGCAAAGCGACCAGGCTTACCTTTCGACCTTCTCTGGGTCACAGCCAAAGAATGGCCTGCCACGCTGGGTCTCGGCCTCAGCGGTCGCCATGGCCTGCAGGAAAGCCGATGAGGGCATGGACCCCTCCGCCATTGGATTTGCAGAAATTGGAGGCGTGGCGACCGGCGGCACCACTATGGATGCCTCAGCAGCAACAGAGGGCGAAGGCTCCTCCATCCTCCGCCTCTTGCGGTTGAGCTGGAGCTGTCCCTCCTCCCGAGGCTCCGGATCATTGACAACCGGCCCCACGAGAGGTCTTGCCTCCGGAATAGGACGGATCGTCGCCGCAGGGGCACGACTCGACTTCTTCCCTTGGCGGAGACGACTCATGATCCCAGGGTTCGACATGGAAACTTCTCTCTGTGGCTCGGAGTAGTGGGATAAGTGGATCTCTGCAAAGAAGACAATCAACCAAAGATTAGTCATCTTCTTCAATCAGAGTTGATCATCAAGCAAAAGAAGATCGTAAATATTTGTACCTGGGACCCTTAAGTGGCAGGGAAAGCGAAACAACCGAGTGGCCAACCAATGAGCTTCATTGTTGATCCAGCGAGCATCAATATAACTGTCCGGAAGGCTACGTATTCGCTCCCAGACGATCGCAAAATCAAAAGGTAGATCGCCCACTGTCGGAACAAGGGTACCTACAAACAGAAAGCCAAATTAGATCAGTTCAGGATATATCCGAATGAAGGGAGAGTCAAAACCCTTACTCGGATTCCTCTCCCGGAAGCCGGTGGGGATATCCAACTCATCGGTGGGATTGTCGCTCGCGTCCGATTTCCACGCACCGCCGACCCAAAACCACTTGGTCAGGTCACCCCGGACCTTGTTCGGCACCTCAAGAACCACCCGACCCGAGCAACCTTGAATGTGGTAGCCTCCAACGGAACCCTTCTGAGCCGTCAACTTAAAGAGATAGTTCATCTCCAGAGCAGAAGGAAGACGAAACAGCCGATGACTGCCAAACAGAGTGAGGGTGCAGACGATCTGTAGCCAGGCATTCGGTGTCAGTTGGCGCGGCGCCATATTCCAAGCAGTCAACAAGTACGACACGGCGAACGGCAGTGGGAATCGCAGTCCGGCCCCCATGATCAACTCATTAACGGCGACCATACCCACAAGAGGTTGGTCGGCACGTTCATTATCGATGGGCATATAAAAGGAAACGTTAGAGGGGACATGGAACTCCGCCCTCCAATGAGCCAAATCCTTCTTGGTCGCCGAACTTTTAATCTGCCCAAGAGTCCACGGGGAGCGGCAAGCAGCCCGGAACAGCGATCGCCTTTCAGGTTCGTGAGGATGGGTGATTGAGTATGCACGAAAGTCGAACTTAGGGAGTGGGCCGGCTAGTCTCTCCATAAGCTCGGCAAAATCTAAAAAGGCTTTGCCAAACACACTGTTTTGCTCCCAGTGCACTCTTATTGCCTCCTCCTCTTCGGCCAGCGAGCGCTGCCGCTCCGCCTCCGTCGACCTAGCCGCGTCAGCTTCGTTTAAAAGTTCTTCAACCTCCACGGGTTCAATCCCGGCGCGGATAGCCTCGATGGTTGTCTCCACGTGGTACTCCGTGGAGGTTTCATCCCGAGCAGTCGAACTCCCGGCGGCGGAGGTGCTACCCACCTCAAACACCTTTGAAACTCCTCTGTACATCTTCAGAAGAAAGAAAAGGAAGAAAGAGAAGTTTTTTGTTCTTACCTAAAAAGTCTACACGAACGGTGCTCGGCAACTCAAATCTTCAGAGAAATCGGGCGCTACTTTCTTCTCAGGCAAAATGCATAAAGTTGTAACCCAGAAACCCTACCCCATTTTATAGGCGAGAGCGGGGGCTTCTGGGCAATTAAACAGATTCTCGAGGAATGAAGTGCAACCGTTGGATAAGTCGCATTTAATGTCGCCCTCGAAACCCGCATGTGCGTCGTTTTGAGGGCACACCAAACGACAAGTCTGACAAAACCTTCGGACTCCCCCAATAGGAGCGCGACACGTGCCCCAGTGATGTTTTAAAGCCCGCTTCCACTTCCCTCTCTTTTTAGCGACCGTAGAGGTCGTCCAAATTCGAAATAAGTCCACTCGAGAGATGATCGTCCATTTCGTAAAATGATGAGTTGCTCATCTAATGCAAGCGATCGCCGATAGAGCCACCTCACCCCACGTCTTCAACATCGGAGCGAGTTGGGGGGCAATTGTTGTGCGGCGATTAATACGCGTCGAAGGCGATCGACATAAGGGCCGAGCGACCTTAGTCAGCGTCATTTGAACCAAGGCAGATTACCAGGGGAAGATTCTAGACCAAGTACCGAGCGATTGGCATTCAGCGCGATCGTCTCTGGGCACCTAGCGATCGACCCTAGTGCCCGACCAAGGGCGACCGCCTTGTGCCACGTGTAAAGCCAAACATCCGTCAAAGTCCAGAAAGACCGAATCTCGGATGAAGACCCATGTGCAGATCCGCAAAAAGGGGCCACAGGAAAAGGCTTTTTGACTCCCTACCAGCTGTAGATGACAGAGACAGTGCCTCGCCAACCGACAGACCCGCCGAAAGGTCTTAGGTGGGACCCCAAGTCTGAAACGTGAGGCACGTGTCGTTTTCCCATTGGTTCGCACAGTTGGCTGCCAATAGAAGTTGCGGACTTTAAGGGAACCGACCCACGTGCTGAGACAATCGCCCGATTAAATTAATACAAGAAAGGCGATCGCCCGTCTGGGATTAAGGCATCCCAACAACCTCCTTTTCTATAAATAGGAGACCTCCAACATTGGGAAAGGGATGATTACACATAGTAAACAATACAGAGAACACTTCATCTTTGTAATAAGAACTCACAGATCTTTAACTCTGGTTCTTCCGGCAATCAACATCACTCAAGAGCTGGATAATTAGGGTCGTTACACTCATTGTAATTGTACTCTAACATTAATATTTGTACTCCAAAGTATTCGTATTAATAATATCTCGCGAGAGCAATCAAGTCCGGGCCTAACAAACCCGGCAAATCTTGTGTTATTTACATTCCCTCGGACGTGCTCTCGTATTTTGTTTGTTACTCACCCGTAGCCATATCCAGCAAATCATTACATATAATATTTTGGGTAACAACATATGGGTTTCAGCAACACCTGAAAAACTGTGTTCAAAAGTCCAAAAAGTGTTGCTGAAGGCAATAAAATAGGCTACGACTACACTTTGACCAAATTTGAGGTGTTACGAAAATGGCCGCAACCACAGGGGTCTAAGGTAACACTTTTCTTGTTTTTGGTAACATGTGAAAAAAGTGTAACAATAGACCCTTATGCCAACACTTTTCTTTTTTGTGCCTATATTAGATTTTGTGTTGCTGTTGACTTAAAGCCACACTTTTATATATTTAGTGACACAAATGTTTGTGTACCTGTAGACCTATGCTAACACTCATGAGGTCTAATGTAACACTAAATTGTGAAACACTTTGACATCTTTACCAACAACTTTAACATTATGACTACACTTATATATGAACAGTTCTAACCTTTGTCAACACACTTTTAATCTTTGCCAACACAAATTTTATATTTTGCCAACATAAATAATTATAAATTAGAATCCATGGCTACATTTTTGCAATTTTTTGCCAACATTTTTCATAGTAATAAGCAACATGTTATATTGGAAAATATATATTACCATAAAATAGTCAATACCATTAAAACACTGTCAACAATAACCACATCCAAAATACATGACTGGCAAATATTCAATCCGTAATCTAATAGCCAAATGCGCTTACACATCCAAAATCTAACTTAAAATGCCATTCAACAATTAGCTTAAGTACTATTTAATAGCTAAGAACAAGTTACCATTACAATAAATAAATATAACAAAACTACTTGATTCACTTAGCTAGCACAAATATAAAATGATGAGATCATTCAAGGAGTGACATTGTCATCCCCACAGGTCCGCCACATATTTATTAGCAACTTGAACGGATGGTGATACTGAAGACTTCGACTTTGGTTACTTTTTCTGAATAAGTCTCCCAATTAGATAAGTTGGTCGGTGTTCTTTGCCATCATGAATCAATTTATTAACAGCCTCAACACCTTCAGTTTCAAGAGCTTTCTTAACATCAGTCTATAAATAAAAGTATCAAGTCTTTCCCTCAAATAATCAACAGAAACATAAAATACAAACAATAACAATAATGGAAACTTATCTTAATTCCTGCTTCATAAATTAACTACCCTATTAACAAAATAACAATATGCAAAACATCTAGAATTTCAGTAAAACTGTAAAACAATATATACCAACACCAAACATAAAAGCAATATATAAGTAGAATTGTACTTATCAACCATGGCCATCTAAAATATCGACCAAGGCCATCTAAGGCTGCACTTTTGTTTGTAACATATAAAAAAAAATGTTGTTGAAAGCCATATATGGTGTAGTGTATGTGACTTGATAGTAAAGCTCGTTAAAGCATTAAAGAATATTTATTCTAGATATCCCTAGTAATATGATTACTAGTATGATGATGATACGATGACTATGTTTTATTGGTCATGAACATGAGATGTTATATCACGTCATAGATACATGTAGAGACATCTTATTGGATATGACCTAACAAAGAGAATTATATATGGATTAAGTCATTATAATTCCTATGACTGTTATATTATTTAAGTCCTTATTACCTAAAGAAACTACAGTTTCCTATATAATGAGTATCGTATTTTAACACAATACCAACGTCTTCTATAACAAGGGACCATATAGTTTGTGATTGGATACGGTACGATTTCTGTAGATGGAAGTAGTTTGTCTAGAGGGGACTTGTCCCTCCTATAAAACGGAGAAGATATCTACGATCCCTTGATAAGTTAAATTGTTTAAATGCATGGCCATGCTCAAATTGATCAATAAAGAGTTACTGATAAATTTTTGAATTGGGAAATTGTAACTTGATATAAAGAATATTAGTTAAGCTATATAAGGTCGACTTATCCATGCCGTATGCTTAATTAGGATCTCGCGCGACGAAAGGATTAAATATTATACAGTAACGGGATTTCGTTCGTGCCGCCTAATTAATTCTTTTAATACGGGTAGTCATAATGTATAGCTAGAGGCCGCTTATGATTTATGAGTCGTAAAAATTGTTTTATACTCATTGCCGTATTAATTAAAACCTACAGGGTCACACACGTAAACGAGTAGAGCAGCTACTTTGTTCTGATTGATTAAAAGTTGGTGAAAGGGTTGGTGAACTCTTAGCCATATTGAGGACTATATAAGAGTGTCTTGTGATAGCCCTCATACAAGACTTAATCACAAGTGAAGACACATTTGTGTAGAGAGAATCAAAAATCTGATTTTGATATTTCTCTCTCTCAAAAGTCTTTAAGATATATTCAAAAGTTGAATAATCAAAAGGATCAAGAATATATCTTCATATCTTTGAAGGTTGATTCTTTGACCAAGAAAGTATTTAGAATACTCTTCTAATCTTCATCTAATCTTGTGAGTTTGATCTTTAATGACATATTGAATAAGATTCATAGATGTTATTTTAGATCAAAGTTCAAGAACATTTGAATAATATTCTTGGTGTTCTTGTTCTTACCATAATCAAGAACATACCTATATTCAAATTTATTTAAATGAAATATTTGTTGAATCAGAGCTAGAAATACGTTATATGCTCATTACTTGTTCGTTATGTGGATACCGTAGAGGACGCTCGCTTATTGCAATGTCTCTAGAAGGCTCGATCGAAAACACGCTACAAGAGGTAACAATCTTGTTCTTCGTACTTTGATAATATATTTGGATCCTCGAAGGGTTTTGATCTATTTTATTTATACATTTATATTGTTCAAAAGGTATTAGTTATACATAAGATGTATACATGTAGTATTCATAAGATGTAAACTCAAAGAAAAAAAAACTCACACCTGTTGCAAGCCCTGCCGAGCGGATCGCGATTCGTGCCTGGTCCTGGCCTGTGTGTGCCGCGCGGTCCCGGCAGTGTGTCTGCGCTGTGCCGAGCGGTCCCGGCCTGTGCCGGCAGGTCCCGGCCTGTGCCGGTAGGTTCCAAACTGTGTGGTCTAGGCCACTTCCGGACCCGTTTCGGCCTCGTTTTCTTCGTGTATTCCTGAAAATTCGTTTCCCGTTTTACCCTGTTCGAAGTTAAGGCCTCAGAACTTAATAACTTATCGATTGTCGATATTTGGCATATTTTTTATATTATATAACTTATCGATATTCGATAATTAGTACATTTTATATATTATATGTGCTTGTGAATGTAACACCCCCAATCCACTCAGGGATATTACACGCCGTAGACCCCTTTCCACAAGGAGCTACCAGGCGGGAGACTACAAATCAAAACCCACATGCGGTCAACTTGACCAAAACATAATACCATAGACCGATTAGGTCTCTCAAAACATAGCATAACCGTACATCTGATGAAACTAAATTACAACTCGATCACATAGTACATAAAATGTCCATCCCCTCAAGGATGATAAGAACTCAAACTGACATATCACTGACAGACGACAGACTACAACTGTGACTAGTATCGCTGCATAGCATCATCCTCCGAGCCAATCCTGTGGTTGCTCACTCTCCAGTCAGAACACCTGGAATAAATAACAAAATCCCCAACGAGGGGTTAGCGATGGAATCGCTAGCAAGTAACCAAGCTATACAATTATACATCAAGAATACAACCGTTATGAAAATAACATTTCGACAAGGTAGTAACACGATCCCCGAGTCTAAAGTCTTTTGAAAATTTATTCCTTTAAAACAAACCATGGGGATTACTCCAGAAATCATTGTAAGAGATTATTTAGAGACTTCGGGGTCTCGGTGTAAAATCCTGAAATATGAATGTTTTTCCTTTTCAAAAGGTTTTCTTTCAAAATCATATAAATGATTTTATTCTCAACTCAAACCTCAAGACCAAAACCATATTCACCAATATAATCGGGATTCAAGATTCAAAACATAAACAATTCGTAGATATCAAATCAACGGTCAAAACGTCTCCGTGCCGAAGGGTCCCACCCGGATTAGCCATCAAGAATAAACTCGAACACACCCATAAGTTATCTTGACATCGCACTCGCAAGTGACGATTCTCGGAGCCCTCTCCAGACCTACCCGATTAGATAACCTTATGGTCAAATCGTAACATCTGGCCGTACTCGCAAGCACGCGCCTCCGGAGGCCTCGACGGACCCTACCCGGATAACATCATTCAAATACGCCCATAAGTTATCATGACATCGTACTCGCAAGTGTCGATTCTCGGAGCCCTCCCCAGACCTACCCGAATTGATAACCTTATGGTCATAACGTACGTCTGGCCGTACTCGCAAGCACGCGCCTCCGGAGGCCTCGACGGGACCCCTACCCGGATAACATCTCAACTCTCTACTATACACAATAACAAAGGTATAATATTCACCACAACCGCAACCACGTAACACATAGGTTAACGCATCATAACTTCAACAAGGGCACAACATCCACAGCAAACCATCATTCAGGAAAAAGGCCAACGAGCAAATAATACAAGTATTACGCGATTCCACAATTCTTCAGTTAACTACTCATTTCTAGTATTTATTTTAATCACAAAACAACATGAAGAGGTAGTTATCATTATTCTTGAAACTAAAGTTTACGTTGGTAATTACCTTCATAAAATCACATCTTCATTTAAAGTAAGTTACGGTTAAATATACCGTCACTAACGAGTCCACGTTAAATTCACGACACATCACATTCTCAAAGTATAAAGAATATAGACGAGATACTCGCCTCAAGTCCAACGCACGCGGAGCAACGGGAAAGCTCGACTTAATGACCGCTACCGAACACTCCGAAGAACACGATTCAACCGGGAAGCTCGGACCCCGAAGAAGACAACGAACGGGAGGGTTCCGACTCGAGTTCTTCACAAGAATTCGACCCTAACAATATATAATCCATAAATAAACAATCATACGAGGAAGGATATTCGTAGAACACCCGAAAACCCCTCTATGACATACTACCAGACACCTTCAAGGCGTCGACCAAGAACTCGACCAAAACAACGAATCGATACGATCCAACCATGGAATAATAAAGGAAATAATATAATACATCTAAATATTCATCAATCCATCATAATCCTAAGTTAAATCGGATTAATCGGACGAAAACAACCAAAATACCCAAATTCCCCAAAACTAGATTTCTAGGAAATCTGACCTGATTCGGTAGATCGGAGGATGTTATAGGACGGATGATTGATGATATGAACCTCAACACTTCATGGATTCATTGCCCAACAACATCTCTAGATGATTCACGCACCCACAGCCGCGTACGGGAAGAAAAAGAATGAGAAATGGCTGAAGAAAAACGCTGCCAGGCCTTAAATAGGCCGACTGCCGGCCGGGTTACGTACGTAACCGGCCATGGCGTACGTACGTAACCGGCCATGGCCGAACGCACTGCCTGGAAATGCCGGAAGCGTTACGTACGTTACCGGCCAGGGCCTTACGTACGTAACCGGCCTTACGTACGTAACTGCCGATCACTACCGCACGTTACTCGGCGAGTGGCTCGCCGAGCATGCCCGGCCATGACTCGGCCGGGACCAACTCCGACGGCCCGAACGACCACGAAACCCGAACCTGAGTACGAATCGAAGATACGGTTACGAAGTACTCCCAAAGACGAATCCGAGCACTAATAGAACACACGATTACGACCACCCGAAGGCTCGAAATTCGACAACGGAAAGTAATTACCCCAAACTTTGGGAAATTACAAAAATGGCCCAAAACGCCCGAAAATCACGATACGTGATCGAAACACCAAGACAAAGCTCGCAACATGAATAATAACATTAAATGAACTTACGAGAAAGTCGAAACAACAGTTTCGGACGAGATTCGCAAGAATCGAACTCAAGTGCAGAAAAGTCGCCAAAAAGCACGGAACTCGACAAAACGATACCGAAACGAACTCGGATGACCAAACACGAAGAACAAAACATTGTCAAAATGTCAAAACGGTCGCAAGCGAGTTCGAAACTAGAAAAATGCCAAAAACGAAAAATTACCGAAAAAGAAAATCACGGGTATTACATTCTACCCCTCTAAAAAAAAGTTTCGTCCCGAAACTTAAACTAAAAAAAAATGAAGTCACAAACAACAAAGCACGGCCGAAAAAATCTCAACGGTCCCGACGAACCGATCCCGATACCGATGCCGAAACACGATTCTGGGAAACTTCATGGAATAATTCACAATACTGAACTCTGTGGCCCTCGAGTCCACAATTATAACAAGTAATCCGTTGCGAAGGACAATTAGCTTGCACATGACCGACAACATTGCAGTTAAAGCACCTCCCAGTCTGACTAGGAGTCAAAGAAGACAACTTGGAACTCTTGGTTCCACCGAACGAAGAAATTGAAGGTTTCGCCGTACGACTACGCGAAACTCGATGAGAAGAATTTCCGTCTCTTGCACCGTCCGAAAAATCTCCAGACGTCCTCTGTCTCTTCGACTCATGCGAAGGCCCAGTAGATAACGATGCCATCTCGTACGCCATGGCTCGATTCTGATACTCTCTCAAAGTAGCACAAGTGAAACCCGACATGTACTCTCGAATCTCTGGTCTCATCCGCATATCAAAATGACGGATCTTGTCCTCCTCGGTCCTCACCTGATTCTTCACAAAGGCGAGCTGTCGACTATAATCGACAATAGCCTGTGACACGGGTACATCCTGTGGCTCGGCTAGGTAAAAATCTCGGATCCTCTGCTCTCGAATCGGCCTCGGGCAAAATTCCGCTTCCATCAACTTCTTGAACTCTTCCCAAGTAACAGCATGATCTTGAGGCTCAACGGCCTCCCACCAGTTAGCGGCGTCATCAACGAGAAGGAACTGAGCGATAGGAATCCTCCGCTCCTCGGGACAACCAATCGCCTTGAAAATCTTCTCCAATTGGATAAGCCAACCGTCCCAGCCCAAAGTATCACCCGCTCCTGCAAAGCGAGGGGGACGCATACGAACCACTTCTCTAAGCCACCGAGTCGATCCAACATCCTCATTCGCAGTATGGTTACACTGAACCACCTGAGCTAAATGTGTCATCTGGTCTGCCACCTGTTGGAGCACAGTAGCAACACCAGTACTAATTCCATTACCGGTAGTACGATCCTGGTCGCGCGGAGGGTTACCACGACCTCGACCTCTCGGCATACTGAATGGGCAACCGATCAAAACAACCAAAACAACCACCACATAATCAATATAGAGCAACCAACAATAACACAATAAAATACTCATTCCGAGTTGTAACACGAATACATGAACCATCACCGCAACGATGTAATTCAAATTCATTAATCATTCTCTTAGCCATGTTAACATAATGTACGACCTTTACGTAGTTTTTCACGGTCAAAACCACAAACATATCATCGTATTCGAATATGGGTAATATTTTATAAACAAATTTTTTTTTCAAGGTGCTTGTCCAAATGATAGCATTTTAAAATTCTGAATTTGAAAAATTTCTTTGACGAATTTTAGAAAAGAAAAGTTTGATCAAAACTACGAATCTATTATCATCTCGTATCGTTTTGAAAACCATGTACAAGACATTATGAATTACCACATCCGGATAATGTCAAAGAAACAACACAATTAAACCGAACTATGAAATCATCGTATATGCAGGCGTACACCCATAACTTGCTAACAAGAATTGTGACAATATATAATACGTCAATAATATCCACACAGTGAAGCAACTAAGTGCAATACCGATATCGCAGCTTAGGGTTCACGATCGTCACAGACGGACCATATGATTAGGTCGATAGAGATTGAGCAATGTAAAATGATCACCTATAGAATTGTATGACAAAGGTCTTGTAAAAATTTTCCGACGGCAAAACAACATAACAAACATATAACGTAAATTTTTCAAAATTCTTTTGGTCTCAACCGAAGGTGACGGTAATATTTTGCGGTGCCGAAATACATTAAAATACATTTTTCCTCATACCTTTGATGGTGTCATTTGAAAATACAGGATTAACTCTGTCAAAACTCGACCGATTTCAAAATTCATACGGGCTGCTGGTTTAATCGAACCATAAAAATATTTTCAAAATCAACTTTCACAAAAATGTTCCGATCCTTATGGCCCCTCAAAAATATATTCTCAAATCTACCCGCAGCGGAATAATTACGATAGTCCAAACAAACTGATCGAACTAAAAACCACCTGCTCAAACGACAAACAAAATCACAAATTCAACCAAACACATTTCGGGCGCATCAAGTTAAAACATATATCAAGACTATCATTTGAGCTTTTCACCGAATCAACTGTTGGCACACTTTCGAAACCCATCAAGGTTCACAAATTTCACAACATACCACCCCACACGGCGGTTCAAAGTCAAAACATCAATACGTTCAGTCATATTCGTACACCGTGCGTCACAAGCATCGATTACAACTCCCTTACACAACACAGTGTAAATAAGGACACACATCACATTTAATTCGCACACGTAAAAACATGAAATACAGGTACCTCACATAAAGGAGGAGACTTATGTCCACAGGCCGCACGGAGATAATGGCTGCAACACGATACTAATCACAACGAACCACAATTGATCACAACGGATCGCAATGATCTCGCTTGTTCACAACTGCTCACCCGGGTGACACGACAAGACACGACTCCGACAAGACACGACTCGACAAGACCCAACTAGACCCAACTGCCTAGGTTTTCGCAAACCTAAGCTCCGATACCATTTATGTAACACCCCCAATCCACTCAGGGATATTACACGCCGTAGACCCCTTTCCACAAGGAGCTACCAGGCGGGAGACTACAAGTCAAAACCCACATGCGGTCAACTTGACCAAAACATAATACCGTAGACCGATTAGGTCTCTCAAAACATAGCATAACCGTACATCTGATGAAACTAAATTACAACTCGATCACATAGTACATAAAATGTTCATCCCCTCAAGGATGATAAGAACTCAAACTGACATATCACCGATGCATTTGAGACTACAACTGTGACTAGTATCGCTGCATTGCATCATCCTCCGAGCCAATCCTGTGGTTGCTCACTCTCTAGTCAGAACACCTGGAATAAATAACAAAATCCCCAACGAGGGGTTAGCGATGGAATCGCTAGCAAGTAATCAAGCTATACAATTATACATCAAGAATACAACCGTTATGAAAATAACATTTCGACAAGGTAGTAACACGATCCCCGAGTCTAAAGTCTTTTGAAAATTTATTCCTTTAAAACAAACCATGGGGATTACTCCAAATCATTGTAAGAGATTATTTAGAGACTTCGGGGGTCTCAGTGTAAAATCCTGAAATATGAATGTTTTTCCTTTTCAAAAGGTTTTCTTTCAAAATCATACAAATGATTTTATTCTCAACTCAAACCTCAAGACCAAAACCATATTCACCAATATAATCGGGATTCAAGATTCAAAACATAAAAAATTCAGATATCAAATCAATACCAAACGTCTCCGTGGCCGCGAAGGGTCCCACCCGGATTAGCCATCAAGAATAAACTCGAACACACCCATAAGTTATCTTGACATCGCACTCGCAAGTGACGATTCTCGGAGCCCTCTCCAGACCTACCCGATTAGATAACCTTATGGTCAAATCGTAACATCTGGCCGTACTCGCAAGCACGCGCCTCCGGAGGCCTCGACGGACCCTACCCGGATAACATCATTCAAATACGCCCATAAGTTATCATGACATCGTACTCGCAAGTGTCGATTCTCGGAGCCCTCCCCAGACCTACCCGAATTGATAACCTTATGGTCACAACGTACGTCCCGGCCGTACTCGCAAGCACGCGCCTCCGGAGGCCTCGACGGGACCCCTACCCGGATAACATCTCAACTCTCTACTATACACAATAACAAAGGTATAATATTCACCACAACCGCAACCACGTAACACATAGGTTAACGCATCATAACTTCAACAAGGGCACAACATCCACAGCAAACCATCATTCAGGAAAAAGGCCAACGAGCAAATAATATAAGTATTACGCGATTCCACAATTCTTCAGTTAACTACTCATTTCTAGTATTTATTTTAATCACAAAACAACATGAAGAGGTAGTTATCATTATTCTTGAAACTAAAGTTTACGTTGGTAATTACCTTCATAAAATCACATCTTCATTTAAAGTAAGTTACGGTTAAATATACCGTCACTAACGAGTCCACGTTAAATTCACGACACATCACATTCTCAAAGTATAAAGAATATAGACGAGATACTCGCCTCAAGTCCAACGCACGCGGAGCAACGGGAAAGCTCGACTTAATGACCGCTACCGAACACTCCATAGAACACGATTCAACCGGGAAGCTCGGACCCCGAAGAAGACAACGAACGGGAGGGTTCCGACTCGTGTTCTTCACAAGAATTCGACCCTAACAATATATAATCCATAAATCAACAATCATACGAGGAAGGATATTCGTAGAACGCCCGAAAACCCCTCTATGACATACTACCGGACACCTTCAAGGCGTCGACCAAGAACTCGACCAAAACAACGAATCGATACGATCCAACCATGGAATAATAAAGGAAATGATATAATACATCTAAATATTCATCAATCCATCATAATCCTAAGTTAAATCGGATTAATCGGACGAAAACAACCAAAATACCCAAATTCCCCAAAACTAGATTTCTAGGAAATCTGACCTGATTCGGTAGATCGGAGGATGTTATAGGACGGATGATTGATGATATGAACCTTAACACTGTTGGGATTCGGTGCCTAAAACGAAGGCCCAGCGGAAGCGGTAAAACGAAAATTAATTCGATCCGAATCCCTACGAGAATCGATCGAGCTACGTATATACGAATATATAAACGAAAAGCAAGAGTCGTAAGAAACTAACCCTCGAAGTCCGTTGATTAAATGGAAACCTTCTCTTGAGCTATTCCCCAAGCTTTAGTTTGATCTCTACGTGTTCAATCCGCTCCAAGCCCTTGAACGATCCAACGCCGAAAACACCGCGTCTCTACTTGCCACGCGCCGGAAAAACGACCGGAACAACAACACTTGATTAACCTCTAAGGTTACGGCTAGAATCAAGTGGTGAAGCTTTTGTTATTACACTCTAAGTGTATAATATGTCTCTCTCAATGTATCTTGAATTTTCTCCAAGAAAACTCAAGAACAAAAGTGAAGAAGAAGATGAAGATGAAGACTAAGAAAATAATTTTCTCTCTCACTACTTCAAAACTCACTACTGACTTCATTCATTGCAAGTGAGAGTTTGTCTCCACTTATATTCTTATTCAACTCCCATGATCTCCTACTTTAGACAATATCACCAAGGTGTGATATTTGTCCCCTTGTCTTGGTCACTAGTCCACCATCCTAGAAAGTGTAGACCAAGACAAAGTAAGGGAGTAGGTGATGGGGTGGCCATCTAGAAGGAATCGATGAGTTCGATTCGCTTCGACTCCCGTGAGTCCAAACAGATAAACTCCTATTCCGCTCCGATGTATTTGTGTCGATTAATTAATCCAATCAATTAATCACATTAAATACATAATAATATAATTAATTTCTCCAAGAAATAATTATATTCACGAATTAAATTAATCACCCAAGAATTTATTTAATCCATTAGCCGTAAATCAATTTATCCAATAAATCGATTTAGACATCCAATGTCCCAAATTAGATATCCAATATCTAATATTTATAATGAGAGATTAAGCTCGATTCATTCCGTCGTCAATCCTAATGCGCGACTCGGTAGGTCCGTCTCGATCAAGAATGGGAGGAACCAAAGAGTAGTAGCACCACCTAGCCACTGGCGGCCTACACTGCACTTAACCGAGAACGAATGATTGGGATCATTCAAGAACCATTCTGTCGTGAATACCAAGAACGTATAAACCCTTCTTTCAAATGTCCCGATCAAGTTTTAGGTCACGGCGACCAAACCCTATCTCAGATTGACGCTATGCATGCGTTAATGCAAATCGAGATCATCGAGCCGCCGTGTATCTAATACAATCGGCTCCAATGCTTTGGCCAAAGACTTATGATCTCATCCGCCAATAACCGCATAGGACATATAACCCGCTCACTAACGGAGAAAGAATTCTATCTTGGTATTCAAGGACTCGCTACTTGCCCGTCAACATGCACGCCGAGGTTGACCCCGCCTTCCGGTTTACGTGGTCGAACTACTCTAATGAAAATCTTGACGTCACAAGCACATCCCTACTAAATCCTCAAGTCGAAGGTTCACGAATACCTATCACAACCTTTCGATTCCGTCATTGACTGTCCCGGAGTGAAATCCATGTGACGAATCGAGGGTGAGTCGGTTCGAGTATACTAATCTAATTAGCATACCTATAACGTGTGCTCCCACTAACTATTAGTGTTCGGCGTACACTCTCCATGTCAAAGAACACGTCATACAAGTCTTTACATAAACTTAACGCCTACCAAGTTTCATCGACTTGCGAACGATTAAGTATTTGAGCTATAAACCTTTCCAAAGGCCGACCCCTTATCCAATAAGGAGTGGAACGTTTTGCTCTCAAATACACGGACTAGTTTCTATATGTTTATTTACGAGTTAGGAATGCCAAGAACTACCAAGAATAAAGAAACAATCATTTGCCTTATATAAATGGTTTACATAATTACAAGTACAATGCCCTCACTCAACAACCTCCGAGTGGCATTCGAGGGCATACTCCTAACAATCTCCCACTTGCACTCAATGCCACACACTATGGTATCTAATACCCATGTTCTCCGATGACGCTCCAAGCTAGTCCGAGATAGTGGCTTGGTCACTGGATCGGCGACGTTGTCGGCCGAGTCTACTCTATGCAGACAATGTATCCCTTGCGAACAAATTCTCTTACGAGATGATACTTCCTCTCAATATGTTTGGTGTTGTGAAACCTCGGCTCCTTGGCTCGCGCTACACTCCGTCGTTGTCGCAAAGACATGGAACAGCATTTCAAAGACATGGTATCACTTGAAGTTCTCCCGAAACTTCTTAATCCGTAACCCTTCCTTGAAGCCTCCGAGGCCGCTTGATACTCACTGACAGTGGAATCAAGTCGCGCTTTGCTTGGCACTACGCCAAGATACTGCTCCTCCATTAAGAGTAAATATGTAGCCAGAAGTGGACATCGAGTCGTCCTTCAGTCCTTGGAAGTCCGAATCAGTGAATCCCACCACATCCAATTCTCCACCACCATACATCAGAACCATATCTCTAGTCCTTCTCAAGTACTTGAGAACGTTCTTTACGGCAGTCCAATGTTCCCTACCTGGGTTTGCCTGAAACCTACTCACCACGCTTACAGCATGCGCAATGTCTTGTCTTGTACACAACATAGCATACATAAGGCTACCCACGGCCGAAGCATATGGTATATTACTCATTTCCTTTCGTTGTTCCTCATTTTGAGGACACATCTTCAAGGTGAGTTTTATTCCATGTCGCATCGGTAGGAACCCTCTTTTAGAATCATCCATCTTAAATCGCTTTAAGATTTTATCTATATAGAGGGCTTGGGAAAGACCTATTGTTCTCTTCGCTCTATCCCGGTAGAGTCGTATACCAAGAATATAGGTAGCTTCTCCCAAGTCTTTCATGGAGAAATTACTCAAAGCCAAGCTTTCACGTAATCGAGCATTCCCACATCATTTCCTATTAGTAGAATGTCATCTACATATAGTACTAAGAATGCGATCTTGCTCCCACTAACCCTCTTGTATACACAAGGTTCCTCTTCATTTTGCACGAAGTCAAACTCTTTGACTGCCTCGTCAAAACGAAGATTCCAACTACGCGACGCTTGCTTCAGTCCATAAATGGAACGCTGAAGCTTGCACACTTTCTGAATATCGACTTCGGATACAAAGACTTTAGGCTGCTCCATATAGATTTCCTCCTCGAGGAATCCATTAAGGAAAGCCGTCTTTACGTCTATTTGCCATATCTCATAATCGTGGTAGGCAGCTATAGCAAGCATCATGCGAATAGACTTGATCATGGCTACGGGCGAGAAGGTATCGTGGTAATCGATTCCTTCCTTCTGGGTATAACCCTTTGCCACTAGCCTGGCCTTATAGGCGTCAACCTTGCCATCACCATCAGTCTTTCTCTTGTAGATCCACTTGTTCCCAATAGGCACTATGCCCTTGGGGCGGTCTACTAGAGTCCAGACCTGATTGACATGCATCGAGTCTATCTCAGCTTCCATAGCTTCACGCCATTTCGCGGAGTCTACATCCACCATCGCTTGGTCATAGGTCGTCGGGTCGGTCTCTTGGCTATCACTTGGAACCTCATGGAGACCTAGCTCCTCCAAGTGCACAAGCCCATACCTCTCCGGTAAATGAGACACCCTACTAGACCTACGAGGTGGTTGTACTTGTGTTTCAGAAAGTTCGGTTCCAGTTTCTTGCACAGGTGTCTCTCGAGGAGTTTCATTGTATTCTTCTAAAGAAATACTTCTACCTGCTCCGCCTTCCTGAATGAACTCATCTTCCAGGAAGTGTGCTTGTAAAGCAACAATGATCCTTCGATCTTCGGGCATGTAGAATAGATATCCCATCGTCCTGCACGGAATCCAATGAAACGTCCCTTTGCGCACCTAGCTTCCAACTTTTCCACCTTAGTCTTCTTGACATAGTGGACATCCCCAAATCCTAATATGATTAAGACTTGGTTTCCTTCCTCCCACATCTCATGTGGAATTTTAGGAACGGATTTGGAAGGACATCTATTCAAGATATACGCGGCGTCAGAGTGCATACCCCACAGTAAATCGGCAAGTCAAGATAGCTCAAGATGGAACGGACCATGTTCAACAGTGGTCCGGTTCCTTCTTTCTCGACACACCATTTAACCGAGGAGTACCTGGAGGTGTTAGTTGTGAAACTATTCCATGTTCCTTAAGGAACTCGTCAAACTCCGTACTCATATACTCGCCACCTCGGTCCGACCAAGTGCTTTGATATGATTACCGCTTTGTTTCGACTAGGGCCTTGAATTCCTGGAATTTCTCAAAGGCCTCGGATTTATGTTTCATTAAGTATACATAACCATACCTAGTATGATCATCTATAAACGTAATGAAATATTGATATCCGTCACGTGTCGCTTCTAAAGCACCACATACGCTTATGGATTAATCCCGATTTATCGCGGCTCTTTCAAAAGTCCTCGTGAAGGGGGACTTAGTCATTTTGCCTTTAAGGCAAGATTCACAAGTAGGAAAGGGATCCGATCCCAATGGACCCATAAGTCCATCTTTTTCCATCTTGTAAACCTTGGTCCGACCAACATGACCAAGTCTAAGATGCCATTTCAAAACTTGATTGGTTTCATCCCTACCACGTTTTCTAGTCATAGTATTCACAACTACTTTGTTGCCGAGATTTAGATGATACAATCCATTCAACAATGTAGCAAGACCCACTAGTTTATTTCTAAAATAAATTTTGGCAGAACCATCACCAATGAAAATGAAAAGCCTTTTCGGTCCATGACCTAATGGATACAATGTTTTGTGCCCCTTGGGCAAAACAAGTACATCTTCTAAAGTCAAAACAAAGCCGGATTCTAAACCCAAAAGAAGTGATCCTATGTCGGCCGCCTCGACACTATGCCCGCTTCCGACCGTGATCATAACTTCTCCACTCCAAGCTTCCTACTTTGTTCCAGATCCCGATTCACGGTACAAATATGAGAACTAGCACTTAATCTAGTATCCAGAAGTAGAAAATACAAGAGCGTAACAATTTGTTTCCAAAACTAAAAGTTCTCAGACCAAGTGCCATGAAGAATCGGACAGTCTCTAGCCCAAAGGCCCACCACCGCACTTGAGACAAGTATCCTTTTTCTTCTTGTTCTTGAACCATTGGGGCCTTGCCCTTACCCTTAAGGTCCTTAGCTTGTGGTCCACCGCTTCTTGGTCTTTTTCTTCTTATTACCCAAATTCCCACTATTTTTATCTAATAACACACTCCCATGTGAAATCCGAAGTATCGCTCTACTTCATAGTGGTGATCGAGTTCTTTATAAATCTTAATAGAGGGCAACCGAAGGTTTCTAGTCTATTAATTTTCATAAAGTGGTGTCCAACACCAACCCATCTAATGGATGATTCGATCTTCTTTTCCCCTTGTTCACTCCCCTCAACCTATACGGTTTCTATGGTTCGTGAACAAGTTAAGTTTATACCATCGACGCAAATCGGTTTCACAATTGAATCTTATCCGCAACCTATCGTGTTTCTAGGGATAAAATTTGCTCCAACCGAAGGCATCCAATGCGCTCCCGTAATTTATCCGTCCTCCCGAACGACTACCCCGATAACTCGGAAGCATAGCACATCCGGTTTGGATTTCGATTTCGAAAACTCGATGGAGGGAAGGAAACCTTGAAACCTTATAAACTTAATTATTTGTTGTGGGAGAATTATCGCGATTAACGTTACACTTTGCACATTAATCGCTTAAGCGCGTTTGTGGCATTCATACAATATGAAACAACCAATCACAACCTAGTTGCTACCAACATGTGGTTCATGGACCGCCTAGAAAACAAAAACTCCGTAATCTAATTACAAGTCTTCGTCTTGAATCTTCGTCTTCTCGAAATGGATCTTCCTCCGGTCTTCGTCATTACATATAAATTTTACATTGAAAATTGCATCCTAGATACAAATTTTTCTAGTAAAAATAGGCTCAAAACGGCCTTTACAACCCAATCGAATAAAACGAACGATTCAAAACTAAGTCCACGAACCACATCCCCATTCAAAAGCATTCATCCAATAAATACTAAATAAATGGAAAGCGAGAGATACATTGATCCAATCAACAATACGAACCGATCCAATCGATTCACACAATCGGTAATGTAATAACGCTCAAAATAATTCTATCGACCATAAATATTCCAATTAATCAAATTTCCTTATAAAATGAAATACCATAAATCATTTTAATCATATTAAATCCAATTTAACATGCGGGAGATTAATTTTTAAGAATACACGGAAAAATCGAGCCGGGTGAAAACGGCCAGATGACCGAGTCACCTCGGCTTACCGGCAAATACTCCCGCTTGGCCGAGTCACCCTCGGAAGATGCCGCCAGACACGACCGAGTCACCCAGACACGGTCGCTTCGCAGCGCGACTTGGCAGATCGCTTGACACGACCGTGTCACCCAGACACGGCCGAGTCACTGCCAGACACGCCCGTGTCTCCCGACACGGCCGGGTTCTGTGCAGCCGGCCACACATCGCTGACACGACCGTGTCACCAGACACGGCCGAGTCATCCTCGCCAAAATACCCTTTTTGTCCAAAAATCGTCCGACGACGATTCTGGCTAGATTTTCACCGGATATCCAATATCAATATTTTCCAACTTTCATATCTTCAATATAAATCATATTTCCTAAATTTAAGATTTATATTTAGACATAAACTTACGAAAAATACAATTATTACGAAAAACATATACCACGATTATGACTAAAATGATTCCAAATCATTCACCATTTAATCGAGCATTCCAAATGCCAATATCGTATATACGATCGCAAGACCTACGCTCCGATACCACTGCTCGGATTCGTGCCTAAAACGAAGGCCCGGAAGCGGAAACGAAAATTAATTCGATCCGAATCCCTACGAATCGATCGAGCTACGATATACGAATATATAAACGAAAAGCAAGAGTCGTAAGAAACTAACCTCAAGTCCGTTGATTAAATGGAAACCTTCTCTTGAGCTATTCCCCAAGCTTTAGTTTGATCTCTACGTGTTCAATCCGCTCCAAGCCCTTGAACGATCCAACGCCGAAAACACCGCGTCTCTACTTGCCACGCTTAAAAACGATCGAACAACAACACTTGATTAACCTCTAAGGTTACGGCTAGAATCAAGTGGTGAAGCTTTTGTTATTACACTCTAAGTGTATAATATGTCTCTTCAATGTATCTTGAATTTTCTCCAAGAAAACTCAAGAACAAAAGTGAAGAAGAAGATGAAGATGAAGACTAAGAAAATAATTTTCTCTCTCACTACTTCAAAACTCACTACTGACTTCATTCATTGCAAGTGAGAGTTTGTCTCCACTTATATTCTTATTCAACTCCCATGATCTCCTACTTTAGACAATATCACCAAGGTGTGATATTTGTCCCCTTGTCTTGGTCACTAGTCCACCATCCTAGAAAGTGTAGACCAAGACAAAGTAAGGGAGTAGGTGATGGGGTGGCCATCTAGAAGGAATCGATGAGTTCGATTCGCTTCGACTCCCGTGAGTCCAAACAGATAAACTCCTATTCCGTTCCGATGTATTTGTGTCGATTAATTAATCCAATCAATTAATCACATTAAATACATAATAATATAATTAATTTCTCCAAGAAATAATTATATTCACGAATTAAATTAATCACCCAAGAATTTATTTAATCCATTAGGCCGTAAATCAATTTATCCAATAAATCGATTTAGACATCCACTGTCCCAAATTAGATATCCAATATCTAATATTTATAATGAGAGATTACGCTCGATTCATTCCGTCGTCAATCCTAATGCGCGACTCGGTAGGTCCGTCTCGATCGGAATGGGAGGAACCAAAGAGTAGTAGCACCACCTAGCCACCTGGCGGCCTACACTACTTCAATCGAGAACGAATGATTGGGATCATTCAAGAACCATTCTGTCGTGAATACCAAGAACGTATAAACCCTTCTTTCAAATGTCCCGATCAAGTTTTAGGGTCACGGTCGACCAAACCCTATCGTACTTGACGCTATGCATGCGTTAATGCAAATCGAGATCATCGAGCCGTGTATCTAATACAATGGCTCCAATGCTTTGGCCAAAGACTTATGATCTCATCTCGCAATAACCGCATAGGACATATAACCCGCTCACTAACGGAGAAAGAATTCTATCTTGGTATTCGCAGGACTGCTACTTGCCGTCAAGATGCACGTCGAGGTTGACCCCGCCTTCCGGTTTACGGTGGTCGAACTACTCTAATGAAAATCTTGACGTCACAAGCACATCCCTACTAAATCCTCAAGTCGAAGGTTCACGAATACCTATCACAACCTTTCGATTCCGTCATTGACTGTCCGGAGTGAAATCCATGTGACGAATCGAGGGTGAGTCGGTTCGAGTATACTAATCTAATTAGCATACCTATAACGTGTGCTCCCACTAACTATTAGTGTTCGACAGCACTCTCCATGTCAAAGAACACGTCATACAAGTCTTTACATAAACTTAACGCCTACCAAGTTTCATCGACTTGCGACGATTAAGTATTTGAGCTATAAACCTTTCCAAAGGCCGACCCCTTATCCAATAAGGAGTGGAACGTTTTGCTCTCAAATACACGGACTAGTTTCTATATGTTTATTTACGAGTTAGGAATGCCAGTAACTACCAGTAAATAAAGAAACAATCATTTGCCTTATATAAATGGTTTACATAATTACAAGTACAATGCCCTCACTCAACAACCTCTGAGTGGCATTCGAGGGCATACTCCTAACAAACACTTCATGGATTCATTGCCCAACAACATCTCTAGATGATTCACGCACCCACAGCCGCGTACGGGAAGAAAAAGAATGAGAAATGGCTGAAGAAAAACGCTGCCAGGCCTTAAATAGGCCGACTGCCGGCCGGGTTACGTACGAATCGCCATGGCGTGACGTAATCGCCATGGCCGAACGCATCCTGGAAATGCCGGAGCGTTACGTGCGTTCGGCCGTGGCCTTACGACGTAATCGCCTTACGTGCGTCGCCGATCACTACCGCACGTTACTCGGCCAGGGCTGGCCTGGCCCGAGCATGCCCGGCCATGACTCGGCCGGGACCAACTCCGACGGCCCGAACGACCACGAAACCCGAACCTGAGTACGAATCGAAGATACGGTTACGAAGTACTCCCAAAGACGAATCCGAGCACTAAGAGAACACACGATTCCGACCACCCGAAGGCTCGAAATTCGACAACGGAAAGTAATTACCCCAAACTTTGGGAAATTACGAAAATGGCCCAAAACGCCCGAAAATCACGATACGTGATCGAAACACCAAGACAAAGCTCGCAACATGAATAATAACATTAAATGAACTTACGAGAAAGTCTAAACAACAGTTTCGGACGAGATTCGCAAGAATCGAACTCAAGTGCGGAAAAGTCGCCAAAAAGCACGGAACTCGACAAAACGATACCGAAACGAACTCGGATGACCAAACACGAAGAACAAAACATTGTCAAAATGTCAAAACGGTCGCAAGCGAGTTCTGTAAACTAGAAAAATGCCAAAAATGAAAAATTACCGAAAAAGAAAATCACGGGTATTACAGTGAATGCTTAAATGTTTAATGCATCGTGGGTGTTATAGATGTACTAGATCAATTAGATTGATGATTCGATTATGGTTGTAATATTCATAATACGACTTGTAGGTCGTGCCTTCTTATTATCTTGTTGTAATTTCTCTTCTCATCTTACTCCCCTCGAATGTAACTCAAGGTTTCTATTACTAAATGTAAAGATATAGTTTAGAATAGTTCTAACTATAAAAGGAAGACGAAGGAGACGAGCAACTTACAAGAAATTTAAGAACAAAGGCGTTATCGAAGATTACACCAACCGACCTATTGATATTAACAAATATTATAATAGGTTCTATGACTATACCACACCACACCTAATTGTTCATGTGAATGTATGATATGCATCATATTTACATTGCATGTGATTTTATGAGATGCATCATATTTGAATTAGCATATAATTGTATGAGATGCATCATATTTATTTTATTTGCTTAATAATTGTTATTACCAGATAAATCAAACTCATTAAAATTTTTACATGTATGAGATACATGGTAATAATTCTGAGATAATCAATTTTGATAAAATAGTCTTATTAAATCAATTGATATGAAACATAAGTCTCAAGAGCCAACCATTTTCAAAACACTCGTCAAACTTTCGATCATTTCTAATATGGGTCTGCCAAAGCAGGGTGTATGGATTTTATCTTAAGGAGGCGAGATAAATAAACAAGGTTACATATGTTTTAAATGGTTAAGACTTATATAGGTTATACAAAACGGTTTTGGACCTATGGCTTATTTGGGATTAATACGATTATAACGACATTAAGATGTCATCCCAAATGATAATCTAAAGCATCTTTTAATTACAGGGGACATGCCAAAGCTGTGTCTGTGGTTATTTGATTGTTAGATTACAATTCATATATGTGTATGTGACATAATATTTGAGACTAACATGTTGACATAAGATGTCATCTCTATAGATAAAAACTAAACTTCTTTTATTTGCGAGGGACATGACAAAACCGTACTTGCATTTACTTGATCGTTATATTTTAAAATCAATATATCTCATGAATAACTTTACATATTAATGTTGTAGAATCAATAGCGTCAATCAATACAAACTCGTTGCGATCAACTCTTGACAAAGAAAAACTTTCTGGCACTAATTACCTTGATTGGTCAAGGAACTTGAGAATTGTTCTCAAAGCTGAAAAGAAGCAGTACATTCTGGTAAACCCAATTCCTGATGAACTGGAATCAACCGCCACCAAAGCTCAAAAAGATGCTTATAGTAAGCATATGAATGATTCTTTAGATGTGACATGCCTTATGTTAGCAACCATGAACTCGGAGCTGCAGATACAGTTCGGGGACATAGAAACTTATGAAATGATGGGTTAGCTTAAGGAAATGTTCCAAGAGCAAGCCCATCAGGAGAGGTTTGCCACTATGAAGGCATTGAATGGTTGTAAAATGTATTAAGGTACTTCTGTGAGTGATCATGACCTTAAGATGAAGGGCCACATTGAGCATCTTGAAAGGATAGGAGCTCCTATCAGTCAGGAACTCGCTACACATATGATCTTAGCATCACTGCCTTCAGAGTACGATCAGTTTGTAGTAAACTTCAACCTGCACAACATGGAGAAGACTACTACTGAGTTTCATGGGATGTTAAAACAAACTGAAACAAACATTAAGAAAGTTGTTCCTAATGTTTTAATGGTTCAAAAGAAATGGAATAAAAAGAAAGGGAATAAGATGGCCCCGAAAGATAAAAGTAAAGGTAAAATGCAAATGTTGCCTAAACCCAAACCTAAACCTTTCAAGAAGTTATCGAAATAACCCAAAGAGGGGACTTGCTACCACTGCAATGAAACCGGTCATTGGAAAAGGAATTGCAAAGTCTACCTGGAAGAAATGAGGAAACAGAAGAGCGGTGAGACTACCGCTTCAGGTATTCTTGTTATAGAAGTCAATTTATCTACTTTTTTTATCATAGGTATTAGATACCAGTAGTGAAGCTCACATTTGTGTGAATGCTCAGGGGCTGCGAAAGAGAAGACAACTGGCAAAAGGTGAAATGGACCTACGTGTTGGAAATAAAGCAAGAGTTGCTGCTATTGCCGTAGGAACTTATGAGATAAAGCTACCTAGTGGACTTGTATTGGAACTTAATAATTGTTATTGCTTTTTTCTTGTTCTTAGACCTAGAGGTCCAGAAGAAATCACAAGAGCAGACTCCTTTATCCGCGGAGTCTTCATCTGAGACTGAGCGGTCACAAGTTTGTTCATTAGCACAGCTAAATTACATGCAATCTCATTGCAGTTGAAGTTCATAACAAACTGTGAGAAGGAATCAGGGAGAGACTGTAGGATAAGGTCGGTTTGGAGAGAAGTATCTATTTTAAAATCAAGAGCCTCCAATCTCTCGATCATGGATATCATTTTGAGGAAGTGTTCCCCAACCCTCTCACATTCCTTCATCCTTGCACCGAACAGTTGCTTGGATATCTCATATCTAGCAGTTCTACTGTGCTCACCATAAAGTTCGGTCAAGTGAGATAGAATCTGCCTAGCAGAAGTCATTTTCTCATGAGCTCTCTGAAGCTCATTAGACATAGAAGCCATCATGTACGCACAGACTTTTATGTCATACTTAACCAACTTTTCATGCTTTTCAATCTCTTCCTGATTGGCTCTGGTCCGCACAGGAGGCGCCGGAATGTCCGTCTCCAAGACGTATCCCAGTGCCTCTATACTGAGGACAATCATCAGATTGCGGAGCCAATCCACAAAGTTAGGTCCAATCAGGGTGTTCTTTTCGAGTAGAATTGCGAGTGGATTGATTGTCATATTGAGAGTTATATCTGCATTAAGTATAACAGATTAATTAGTGACTTGTTATATTATGTTCTGAGTAGAATTAAGGTCTTTTCTATTCTTGTTACCCAGCTCCCACTATTTTTATCGGAATAACACACTCCCATGTGAAAACCGGAAGTATTGTCGCTCTACTTCATAGTGGTGATCGTGTTCTTTATAAATCTTAATAGAGGGCAACCGAACAGGTTTCTAGTCTATTAATTTTCACAAAGTGGTGTCCAACACCAACCCATATAATGGATGATTCGATCTTCTTTTTCCCCTTGTTCACTCCCTCAACCTATACGGTTTCTATGGTTCGTGAACAAGTTAAGTTTATACCATCGACGCAAATCAGTTTCACAATTGAATCTTATCCGGAAACCTATCAGGTTTTTAGGGATAAAATTTGCTCCAACCGAAGGCATCCAATGCGCTCCCAGTAATTTATCCGTCCTCCCCGAACGACTACCCCGATAACTCGGAAGCATAGCACATCCGGTTTGGATTTCAATTTCCCGAAAACTCGATGGAGGGAAGGAAAACCTTGAAACCTTATAAACTTAATAATTTGTCGTGGGAGAATTTTCGCGATTAATGTTACACTTTGCACATTAATTCATTTAAGCACGTTTGTGGCATTCATACAATATGAAACAACCATTCACAACCTAATTGCTACCAACATGTGGTTCATGGACCGTTCCTAGAAAACAAAAACTCTGTAATCTAGTTACAAGTCTTCGTCTTGAATCATCGTCTTCTCGAAACGGATCTTCCTCCAGTCTTCGTCATTACATATAAATTTTACATTGAAAATTGCATCCTAGATACAAATATTTCTAGTAAAATAAATCGGCTCAAAACGGCCTTTACAACCCAATCGAATAAAACGAACGATTCAAAACTAAGTCCACGAACCACATCCCCATTCAAAAGCATTCATCCAATAAATACTATATAAATAGAAAGCGTAGAGATACATTGATTCAATCAACAATACGAACCAATCCAATCGATTCAAAATGAATTAATCCAATTAATTCAAAGAACCGTCAACTTGTTCCGGATGAGAAAATATTTCATTAAATTAATCCCCCTAAGAATAAAATTACCATAATTAAATCTTAGTCAAATTAAATCCAATTTAATTTGTGGGAAATTAATTATCGCATGAAATATAAAAAACAGAGTCGGAAAACACTACGGCCAAACCTCGGACACTGCCCAAAGTACCACTGTGGCTCTGCACAGCTACCCAAAGCAGGATCGCACATGCCGCCGAGCATGTCCGGCAGGGTCGGCATCATGTCCAGTGGCGGCATCATGAGGCGCGCCGGACACCTCCAAGCTGCCGGGTCCATTTACATTTTCGGCTCGTTTTTTCGCCCCGATTCCAAAAATAATATTTTTCTAATCTTTATATTACTAATTTAAATCAGTTTTTCAAAAGAAAAATTGATTTATATTGTAACATAAAACCATGAAAAATTAATTTTTAAATGAACAATAGAAAATCAACGATTAATACGATTATGATTCCAAACCATACACCATCTAATCAAGCATTCCAAATGCCAATATCGTATATACGATCGCAAGACCTATGCTCCGATACCACTATTAGGATTCGATGTCTAAAACAAAGGCCCAGCGGAAGAGGTCAAACGAAAATTAATTCGATCCGAATCCCTACGAGGATCGAATGAGCTACGTATATACGAATATAAAACGAAACACAATATGATACGAGAGACATACCCTTTTAGTCCGTTGATTAAATGGTATCTTTCTCTTGAGCTATTCCCCAAGCTTTAGTTGTTCTCCACGAATCCAATCCGCTTGAAGCTCTTGGATGATCCAATGCCAAAATACCGCGTCTCTACTTGCCACGCGCCGGAGAAACGAACGGAATGACGATCACCTTGCTATCCTCTAAGGATACGGATAGAGCTAGGATGATGAAGCTTTTGATTACAACACTCTAAGTGTATAAATCACACACTCTCAATATATCTTGAATTTTCTCCAAGAGAACTCAAGAATAAGGTGAAGAAGATGATGAAGAATTGAGAAGAATAATTTTCTCTCTCTCTTTTCTTAACTCACGTATGAAAGCCTTGGTACAAGGAGTGAGAGGAGTCTTCCTTTTATTCTTCATCATATCCTCCCCAAATCAAGACCAAAAATTAATATGAATTAACTAAAAGATCTTGTCCCCTTGACACTTCAAGTCATCCACCAATTTAGGTGGAGACTATGATCAAAGTAAAGGGGACGGAAAATGGGCGGCCATCTAGAAGGATCCGGGATGAGTTTGGTCCATTTCGGACTCCCGTGAGTCTAAACAGATAAACTCCTATTCTGTTCCGATGTATTTGTGTCGATTAATTAATCCAATCAATTAATCACATTAAATACATAATAACATAATTAATTTCTCCAAGAAATAATTATATCTATGAATTAACGGATTGGGGGTGTTACATAAATGGTATCAGAGCTTAGGTTTGTGAAAACCTAGGCAGTTGGGTCTAGTTGGGTCTTTTCGAGTCGTGTCTTGTCGGAGTCGTGTCTTGTCAGAGTCGTGTCTTGTCGTGTCACCCGGGTGAGCAATTGTGAACAAGCATGATCATTGTGGTCCGTTGTGATCAATTGTGATTCGTTCTGATTAGTATCGTGGTGCAGCCATCATCTCCATGTGGCCTGTGGACGTAAGTCTCTTCTTTTATGCGAGGTATTGGTATTTCATGATTTCCTCTACGTGCGATGATTGTGGTTCGTAATTTTGTTTGTGTAGTGCTGTAAAGTGAAATCCGTCTTTGATACTTGTGGTATATCGTGTGTATAATGAGCTTAATGTATTGATGGTTTGACATCTATTGGTGCAATACAATGTGAAAACTGTGAATCTTGACGTGTTCCAGAGAATGTATCGACGGTAGATTTCGTGAGGAACTTAGATGGGTAGTTTTGACGTATGTGCGCATTATGTTTGATTGAATTTGTGATCTCGTTGCCGAGTGGGCATGTGGTTTCAAGTTCGATTATTTTTGGATAGTTGTAATTATGCCCGCTGCGTGTAGGTTTGAAAATAGTTTTCTTAATTGCAATTATGATCCTGAGTATGTTGGTAAAGAACCGATTTTTGAAAATGTTTCGATGGTACGGTTAATCAAGAGTTTTGCATGGATTTTGAAAACAGTTAAACTTTGACGAGTTAGTCTTTTATTTTCAAATGACACCTTCAGACGGTGTTTGAAGTAGGCGTTTTAAAGTATTTTGGACATTGTAAAATATTACCGTCATTTTGATTATGATCGAAAGGATTTTGGAATTTTCTTGCTAAGATTCGAAAGTTTCGCTTCGAAACGGAACGGGATGTTGATGATTTCAAATTTCTTTTTTTCTAGACTGAGTTCTTTCTGCTTTACGAGGAACGACAAGTCTTCTAAAATATTTTTCACACTTTTTCAAAATTTTCAAAATAACAAATCCGTTTCATGAAGAAGCGATAATTACAAGCATTTTTGTTGTTTGAGAAGGAAATTCCATTTTTTTAATATGTACGTTCGACAATTACGTTTGAAAGAAATGTGTGTTGACTAATATCATTACCCGTATTGATGATGCTCGAGTTGTAGTCATTAAACTGTTTTTACGTGACTCTTGTTAGAAAGTTTGAACTTTGATAAATTTCAGAAAATTTAGTGTTTTAACTCAGAGATTTTGACTTGAGATTTTCAGAAGTTCAACTGAATTGGGATGTTCTTGATTATTGGAAAATCGATGAGTTTTTTGTCAACTTTAGTGTAGGAGTTTATGACTATTTTATGAGAGTTTGGTTTTGTTTCAAAAGCGATGGTAACAGTTGAGAATGGTTCGAAACTTGAATGATATTGTCGTATATAGCTGCGCTTAATGCCTTGAGCATGTGTTGAACGTTTCGTGTGGTTTACCCATGTGCTTGGTTCTAATGTTTGATGACTTTATAAATGCTGTTGTCGGAAATATTCATTTCCGAATCTATGAGAACTATCAGATATGAGTTTATTGTGTGAACACTCTATGGTAACTCTTGTTAGCAAGAATATTTCTGTGCTTCGCAGTGTGTCTTGTATGGACCTTCTTTTGTGATTGATGTTATGTGTTGTTATGTCTCGTTTTAACGAACGGTTGTTCAGTTTAGTATGTCGAGGGCCGGGGCAGTGGCAATCAGTCGCTCGATCAGGATTATGCTGCCGGTTATAGCATTGGTATTGGTGTTGCTACTATACTTCAGCAGGTGGCAAACAAGATGACTCATTTGACCCAGACGGTTCAGCGTAACACTACCTTCACTTAGAACGTCGGGTCGACTGAGTGGCTTAGAGAAGTGGTACGTATGCATCCTCCCCATTTTGCGGGCGTAGGTGATACATTGGGCTGGGACGGTTGGCTTTTCCAATTGGAAAAGATTTTCAAGGTGGTTGGTTGTCCAGAGGAACGGAGGATTCCTATCACTCATTTCCTTCTCGATAGTGATGCTGCTAATTGGTGGGAGGCCGTTGAGCCTCAGGATCATGCTATTACTTGGGATGAGTTCAAGAAGTTGATGGAAGCAGAGTTCTGTCCGGATCCGATCGTAGAGTAGAGGATCTGAGATTTTTATCTAGCCAAGCCACGGGATGTACCCGTGTCGCAGACTATTATCGATTATAGTCGACACCTAGCTTAAAGGAAGGGGTAGGTGAGGACTGAGGAAGACAAAATCCGTCATTTCAATATGCGGATGAAACCATAGATTTGATAGTACATGTCGGGGTTCACTTGTGCTACTTTGAGAGAGTATCAGAATCGAGCCCGGGCATACGAGATGGCATCGTTATCTATCGGGCCTTTGAATGAGCCGAAGAGGCAGAGGACGTATGGAGATTTTTCGAATAGTGTGGGAATCGGAACTTCTTCCCATCGAGTTTCGCATAGTCCTTTGATGAAACCTTCATTTTCTTCGTTCGGTGGAACCAAGAGTTCCAGGCCATCTTCTTTGACTCCTAGTCCGACCGGGAGGTGTTTTAATTGCAACGTTGTGGGTCATGTGCAAGCTAATTTTCCGCCGCAACCGATTACTTGTTATAACTGTGGACTTGAGGGCCACAAAGTTCAGTATTGTGAAATATTCCATGAAGTTTCCCAGAATCGTGCTTCGGCATCGGTATCGGGATCGATTCGTCGAGACCACTGAGATTTTTTCGTTCGTGTTTTGTTGTTTGTGACTTCACCCTTCCTTTTTGTTAAGTTTTGGGACGAAACTTCTTTTTAGAGGGGTAGAATGTAATACTCGTGATTTTCTCTTTCAGTAGTTTTTCATTTTTGGCATTTTTCTGGTTTACAGAACTCGCTTGCGAGCGTTTTGACATTTTTATAATCTTTTGTTCTGCGGGTTTGGTCATCTGAGTTTGTTCCGGGGCTGTTTTACCCGAATCCGTGTTTTGAGCGACTTTTTCTGCTATTTGGTTCATTTCGTGTGATGCTGGTTCGAAACTACGGTTTTGTGTTTTCTATAAGTCCATTGAGATTTGTTATGCGTGTTGTGAGCTTCGGTTTGGTTGTTCGATGTCATGTTGTGAATTGCGGACGTTTTGGGCCGTTTCGTAATTTCCCAAAGTTTTGGGATAATTACTTCTGTTGTCGTATTCTGAACCTTTGGGTAGTCGGAATCGTATTTTCTTTTAACACTTGAGCTCGTCGTTGTGCACTCTTCGTATGTATGTCCTCGTCTTGTGTTGTTGTTGTCATTTCGCAGTTTCGTCGCGCTCGTACTCGACGAGCTGAACTTAGCAGTTATGGAACTGCTAAGTGACTTGCGTACGCTATGCTATAAGCATAACGTACGTTATCATCATGTGCCTTACGTCGGTTAATCCCTTCTCATTATGTACGTAAGGGTCTTCCCAGTTCAGACAGTGAGTTCTGACCGTCGATAGCGCACGCCAGGTGTTGGTCCTAACGTGCGTTAACTGTGCACATTACGTATGTTAAGTCCTTGCCATAATGTACGTAATGGTCTTTCTTATTTCGGACAGGAGGTTTTGGCCATCGATTACGTACGTAATATTTCGTGCGTTACGTACGTAATACCGATAACATACGTTATCCTTCATGTATAACGTACATAATGCTGGCGCGGGTTTATATACTAAGGGGTTGGCCGTGTTCGTCATTTTTTTCATCCTTCCTTCCTTCCTCTGCAGCTGTGGCGACTTGTGGCGATCGGAGGCCGATTTTGGAGTCTTGTAACTCCAAGTTTACATCTTCCTTGAGTTCTTGGTGTTGATTAACATCATCAATCAGTGTTCTTCATCTTCGATTCGAGGTAATCGTCTTGTAAATCCTTCCTTTATATTCGTGAATCTTCAAGATTCGGGTTGTTCTTCATGAATCATGTTGTTGTATATCATCAATCGATTGTATTGATTCTCTCCCTATGATTTGATTCGTGTCTCTTGTAGTATCCGGGTTCGAGTGATGTTCTTGATGTTCTTGGGGAAGTATTGAACCCCAAGTGTTCGATCTTTTGTTTCTATGAACTCTTGTTGGGAATTTCAAATATTTTCCATCCTCCTTGTGATCGACTTTGTAGTAATTATGTTGTTCTTGTGTTTTCACCCTAGTTGGAGGATTCCAGGGTTTCCGGTCGAGCTTTTCCGTTGCTTCACGTGCTTTGGACTTGAGGCGAGTATCTCGTCTATATTCTTTATACTTTGAGAATGTGATGTGTCGTGAATTTAACGTAGACTTGTTAGTGACGGTATATTTAACCGTAGCTTACTTTTAAATGAAGATGTGATTTTAAAAAAGTAATTACGAACGTAAACTTGAGTTTCATGAAGAATGATAACAACCATTTCATGTTTTCTTTGTGCTTAAAACGGATACTAGAAATGAGTAGTTATGTGAGGAATTGTGGAATCGCGTAATACTTGTATTATTCCCTCGTTAGCCTTTTTCCTGAACGATGGTGTGTTGTGAATGTTGTGCCTTTGTCGAAGTTATGATGCGTCAACTTATGTGTTACGTGTTTGCGGATTGTGGTGAATACTATACCTTTGTTGTTGTGTATCTTAGTGAATTGAGATGTTATCCGGGTAAGGTCCCGTTGAGGCCTCCGGCAGTGCGTTACTTGCGAGTACGACCAGACGTTACGTTGTGACCATAAGGTTATCAATTCGGGTAGGTCTGGAGAGGGCTACGAGAATCGTCACTTGCGAGTGCAATGTCATGATAACTTATGGGTGTGTTTGAATGATGTTATCCGGGTAGGGCTCCGTCGAGGCCTCCGGAGGCGCGTTACTTGCGAGTACGGCTAGACATTACGAGTTGGCCATAAAATTATCTAATCGGGCAGGTCTGGATAGGGCTCCGAGAATTGTTACTTGCGAGTACGATGTCAAGATAACTTATGGGTGTGTTTGAGTTGTTTTCGATGAGCTAATCCGGGTGGGACCTTCGGGGCCACGAAGATGATTTGACTGTTGATTTGATATCTCTGAAATGTGAATGTTTGAATCTTAGATCCCGGTTATATTTGTGGATATGGTTTTGGTCTTTGAGGTTTGGGTTGAGAATAAAATCATTTATATGATTTTGAAAGAAAACCTTTTTGGAAAGGAAAAATATTCATATTTCATGATTTTACTCTCAGACTCCCGAAGTCTCTAAATAATCTCTTAAAGTGATTTCTGGAGTAATTCACATGATCCTTTTTAAAGCAAATGATTTTGAAAAGACTAGACTTGTGGATCGTGTTACTACCTTGTCGAAAGGTTATTTTCATAACGGTTGTATTCTTGATGTATAATTGTATAGCTTGGTTACTTGTTAGCGATTTCCATCGCTAACCCCTCATTGGGGGATTATGTTATGTTTTTCAGGTATTCCGATTTGAGAGAGAGCAATCACAGGATCAGCATGGAGGATGATGTAAAGCAGCGATACTAGTCACAGTTGTATACGGTTGTCCGTCAGTGATCTGTCGGTCCGAGTATTTATTTCTAGTTCTTTGTCATCCTTAAGTGGATGGACATGTGTAAATTGTGATCGATTTGTATTTTGGTTTATCAGTTGTACTGCTATCTTGTATTTTGAGAGACCTAATCGGTCTACAGTTTTATGTTTCGGTCGAATTGACCACATGTGGGTTTGTTTTGTGGTTTCTTGCCTGGTAGATCCTTGCGGAAAAGATCTACGGCGTGTAATGTCCCTAAACGGATTAAGGGTATTACACACACGACATTATCTACAATATAAAATGATTATTAATTTCATTTGCATATCCACATCATGGATAAATATGCAAAACATGTGATTAAATGTAATTAATATTCTCATATGTAGTTACAGGGAAATAAGGTAATACAAGCATAAAGTAGGCTTTGCAGTATACAAACCTAACAATAGGAAGCTGTATTTAGGGGAGGTGATGGTCGCCGTCGGAAGTGGGCATAGTGTCGAGGCTTATGATATTGGATCCCTTATGTTGGATTTAGAATGTGGTTTTATTCTTACTTTAGATGATGTACTTGTTTTGCCCAAGGGGCACAAGAATATTGTATCAATTCCGATCATGGATCGAAAGGGATTTCACTTGTTTATTGGAGATGGGTCCTGTCGTACTTATTTCAGAAATAAATTGGTTGGTACTACTACATTATTAAATGGTTTATACCATTTGATACTAAAGAATAAAACAACTGTGAACACTATAACTAGGAAGCGTGGTAGGGATGAAACAAACCAAGCACTTAAGTGGCATCTTAGACTTGGTCATATTGGTCAGACCAAGGTTCATAAAATGGAGAAAGATGGGCTTATGGGTCCATTGGGATCAGATCCCTATCCAACTTGTGAATTTTGCCTTCAAGACAAAATGACGAAGTTACCCTTTGCAGGGACTTTTGAATGAGCTGCTGAAAAATTTGTATTGATCCATACCGACGTCTGCGGCCCTTTTGAAGTGGCACGAGATGACTTTCAGTATTTCATTACATTCACCGATGACCATATCAGGTATGGATTCATGTACTTAATGAAACATAAGTCTGAAACTTTTGATAAATTCAAGGAATTTAAAGCGCTAGTTGAAAATCAAACAGGTAACCGTGTTAAGACACTTCGGTCAGACCGAGGTGGTGAGTACATGAGTACCGAATTTGACGAGTTTTTGAAAGAACTAGGAATAGTGTCACAATTCACTCCTCCAGCTACTCCACAATTAAATGGTGTATCAGAAAGAAGCAACTGAACCTTGTTGGACATGGTTCGCTCCAGGTTTAACTATACTAATCTACCGATTTATCTGTGGGGTTATGCGCTCCTTACTGCTCCGCATATCTTGAACAAATGTCCTTCCAAATCCGTTCCTAACACTCCACATGATATGTGGAGAGGTAGGAAACCAAGTCTTAATCACATTAGAATATGGGGATGCCCTGCTTATGTCAAGAAGACTAAAGTAGAGAAATTGGAAGTTAGGTCTATGAAAGGTCGTTTCATAGGATATCCAGAGGATTCCATGGGATATCTATTCTACATGCACGAAGATCATATGATCATCGTTTCTATACCAGCACACTTCCCAGAAGATCAGTTTATTCAGGAAGGCGGGGCAGGTAGAAATATTTCTTTGGAAGAAATCAAAGAAACACCAAATGAAACACCTATGCAAGATATTAGAATCGAACCTTCTGAAATACAAACACAACCTCGCAAGTCTAGTAGAATTTCTCAATTACCTGAGAGGTATGGCTATATGCATCAAGAGGAACTGGGTGTCCATGAGATGACAGAAAGTAGTTAAAAGAATGATCCTTCTATATACGACCAAGCGATGGTAGATGTTGACTCCGCCAAGTGCCAAGAAGCTATGGAAGCTGAGATAGACTCAATGCATGCTAATCAGTTCTGGACTTTAGTAGATCGTCCTAAAGGCATAGTGCCTATTGGAAACAAATGGATCTACAATGGAGATGGCAAGGTTGATACCTATAAGGCCAGGCTTATGGCAAAGAGTTATTCCCAAAGAGAAGGAATTGATTACTTCGAGACCTTCTCGCCTGTAGCTAGGATTAAGTCTATTCGCATGATGATTTCCATAGCAGCCCACTTAGATTATGAAATATGGCAAATGGATGTGAAAACGGCATTCCTAAATGGATTTCTCTAGGAGGAGATTTACATGGAACAGCCTAAGGGATTCATATCTCAAACCAATATTCATAAAGTATGCAAACTTCAGTGTGCCATTTATGGATTGAAGCAAGCTTCGTGGAGTTGGAATCTTCGTTTTAACGAGACACTCAAAGAGTTTGATTTTGTGCAAAACGAAGAGGAGTCCTGTATTTACAAGAAGGTTAGTGGGAGCAAAATTACATTCTTAATATAATATGCAGATTGTAACACCCCAAGAGCCATCCACGAATAGTACAGTGCCGTGGGGCCCCGAGATGGAACCCACAAGGCTAAAAGACATTTTCGCAAACATTTACAAACGTCCAAGATGCTAGCGATGGTACTATCTTTTAAAAACATTTGAAGACTTAATAAAACCGTTTAACAAAACCGTCGTAAAAATCTCATTTGAAACTACAAGGCCCGAGATGCCAAAACTCAACAGTTAAAAAACATACATTAAGCTATCACTTACATGAACCGACAAAATAGTTTAGAAAACAATTTTCCAAAGTAACTTAAGTTACCAGATATCGAAAGGTCATTTAAAAATACTCATGCAGCGGAAAAGACAAATAGTTAAAAATACTCTAGCAGCGGAATACAACAACTAATCAGAATACTCGATTCACAAACACATGCCATATCCAGTATCCTGTGGGAAGCTCATCTCTTCACGACCGCTACAGATTCGATACTCCAAGTACCTAAAAAGAAAGCCCACGATGGGGTCAGCCATAATACTCAACAATGATAACGGTCAAACCACATCAATAATTACATACCAATGAAAATACTAAGTAAGAATACGACCAATGTAATCTTACCGCCATAACTTTACCAAACTCGTAATAATTCTCATCAAACTAACCATTATCACATTTCACATCTCGAAATCTCGATTAACCAATAAACTCAAACATAATATCTATACGGTACCTCAAGCAATACCCAAGATTCTCAAAACATCATCATAACTCGAAATACGATAATATACTAGCTCTGACCACTTCGATCCATATGATAACATCATCAAATTCCAACACGATAATCGATTGTCCATCAAAGACAAATACCAAAAGAAATACGGAACATACCTCAAGATATGTGATGCCGCGACAATCATGTCAGTCTAATCCGAGATCAGATCAATACAACATACGGACATGATCCTACACAAGACCTACAAATGCATACTCGCATGATGACATCAATATGCCCACGATAACAACAACAGTGTATACTTATGGAATTCCGATGATCCACCGCACACAGCATAGATCCCAAGATGATCCATAAAGACCAACACGAGGTGGATAACCTATAATATACATATGCACAACAACAATACATGGTAATCCAACGATCCAGCGCACACAACATAGATCCCAAGATGATCCTGAAAGACCAACACGAGGTGGATAACCCATAATATACATATGCACAACAACAACACATGGTAATCCAACGATCATCCACCTCGCTAACTGTGATGGTTAGACGAGTGGTATTTATTATTTAGCCTGGTGGGTCCCAGGTAGGGTCCCACGGCGCTGTATTATACCCTGAATATCTTTGGGGTGTTACAGAAAATGGTATCAGATCACTAGGTTTATGGATACCTAGGCTTGTTGGTTAATTGCGTCTAGTTCTGTTTTGTCTTGCACATCGTTACCCTTCTGCCATCCTCTCGGTACTTCCAGTGCTCGTAAGTTTTCCTTACTTGATTCCTTGTTTCCTTGTATCGTACTTCCGATTCTTGAACTATGACTGTTTTTCCTCTCATACTTATCATCAAATTGTTGTTGCTACTCCTTATCTCCAGTATGGATGCTGGAAGAGGTCGTGGTAGAGGTCGTGGCCGTGGTCGTGGACGCGGCCGGGGACGTGGGGCATCCAGTGGGGCGGCCACGTCACACTCTTCAGGAGCCGACAGTAATGATGGTCGTCAGGGCCATACTGCCACTCAAGACGATACAGCCGGCAATGGTGCCGACATCGGTGTTGCAGCTATGATGCAACAAATGGTGAACCAAATGGCTGAAATAGTCCAGGCGGTTCAGAACCCGGCTCCGGCTCATGCTGCTCAGGCCGGAACAGATCGTTGGCTTCAGGATGTCACCAAGATGCATACTTCTCAGTTTTCCAGGGCTTCAGACCCGATTGACTGGGAAAGGTGGATCAAGGGGATGTCTAAGATATTTGTTGCCGCCAAATGCCCTGAGGATCGTAAGGTCCCTATAGCCCAATATTTTCTCACTAGGGAGGCTTCTGCTTGGTGGGAGGCCATCGAGCCTCGGGATGACCTTATGCAAGCTGAATACTATCAGTGGCTGGTTCGCCAGGCCCGAGTACATGCTTTTTATGATGCTCAGCCTCGAGATATTCCGGTTTCTCAGGCCATTTTGGATTTCAACTGGGAATTGGGCTATGTGAAGGCCCAGGTTAAGGAGGAGGATGACAACATTTACCACTTTTCTAGGCAGATGAAACCGAAGATTCGCGATTACATGTCTGGGCTCGCCTACACCACCCTAAAGGACTATCAGAGTAGAGCTCTTGCTTACGATATGTCTTTGACGACCAGTGAGGCAGCTCGAGAAAGTAAGAAGCAGAAGTCTGTCGGTAACTTTTCGGGTCACAAGGGTGGAGTTCAACAGAAATCTCATTCTGCAAATATTCCTGCGGGCGATTCGGTTAGTTTCTCTGGAGGCTTTCGAGGTACTGCCAGTGCCTCCTGTTGGGCACTAAGTATATAGAATACAGCTTGGAAAGTGTTTTAAGCAACAAACTGTACGTTTTTAAAATAGGATTGCATAGCGGAAGTCTGTTAAGGTAAGTTGCTGTAAATACAGCAACTAGGTTTTCTCCTGTTTGCTTGGTGCGTAGAGGGTATGCAGTGTATACTTGTAAAATAATCACAATGAAAACATTAAGTTGCAGAAGGTAAATGACACGATATTTAAAGTGGTTCGAGGTAAACCCCTCTACGTCTACTGGTCCTCCACACAGGAGTGAAAATGTTTATTATAAACACTATGTACACAAATACGTATCTATAATGAAACCTATCCTTTTATCATTCACACAGATTGATACAAAGACTGTCGCTTTCAACCGTTCACATAGATTGGCCAAAGCTTTCACTTGACTTGCTTCTTTACACAGTTCCGAAGCTTCGTCTCTTCAATGCAGAACTGTCACACACAGTTCAGGAAAAGCAAGGCTTTCTCAGTCCACACAGCGCTGATCATTTTCTTTAAATGTAAGATCACGGGTTGAACAACAGCTTGACTTTCTTGAGCTTGGGCTGATAGTATGTTGTTCAAGGTTGAGCATTTGTATATTTCTTCTCTCCGGATTGGCAGAATGCTTGAAGAAATATGTTTGCTCTTTATATACTGTTCTTGAGATGTTCACGAGTGTATCTCAGTATATCTCAGCTTTCTCAGTTCTCAGATCTTGATCTTATGTATATTCGTATGTTCGAGTATATACATGTATATTTATGTATCTTCGTGTGTCTCTGATCTTCAAACTTCGGGGTATATATAGCCTTTGGAATAGATCCATTGCGAATAGATCCATTGAGGAAGAAGTCCGATCCAACGAGTTGATTGACTTGCACAGTACAAGATCCGGATTTTGCTCCTTGTCTGAAGATCTTTGTCGGCTGGTATTTAAATACTTTATCCAGTCAGTATTTAAATACTTCTTTTCAAACGGTGGCTTGAATTTAGCATATAAAGTAGATTCCGTTTCAACGGTCTTCAGTCCTGTTAGATAAGTGTTGAAGATCTCAACACTTACAGCCTATATGCGGTATCCAACTTGTTGCGTTTACAATGTTGTAGCTGTAGGTTCCAACGCTGTAGGCTATCTTAGTGCTGCTGTATGGAAAGACGTTGTATGAATATTTCAGGTCAACTTCCATACTTGGTGTCATATTGACTAATGAGCTTATTGTTGTATGATGGCACTTTATACTTTTGTTGTATCTTGGTACTTTATCAAAACACACATCTTGCTGGATGATTGTCTTCGGGACAGCTACTTGCTGTATGTTGGCACTTTATAAAAACTCGGCACATGATTGTTTATCCCAACAATTTCCCCCTTTTTGTTAATTGCCAAAGCTTCTTGATGATGCCAAAGCCTTGTATGCCAAGACCTTTAAAACATCTTGACTTGAGAGGCTTTCTTCTTGATCTTCTGTCGAATGTTCTGGTCTTCAGCAAATAACACAATGTGAACGGATCGCAGACAAGTTCTAAAATGATAGCATCTAACAGGGTGTGTATTACAACTTAAACTTATGATAGGCATGCAGGCACAATCTTACAGTTCGAACTAGTTGAATACAACTTAACCTATGAACTTGTTCGCAGACGAGTTCTTATAGCTTTGTACTATACAAGTTTCATACTTGTTTGTAGCAAATATAAATTGAATCGTAATCACACAGTAACACCATCGTAGATTACGAGTTGTAATCTTTTGAGACAGAAAGATAGATTTTATTGATATAGGGCAAAGATTAGAGATTTGGGCAAAAATACTAAAACTTTGCACAAAACAACAAAATAATACAGGCTATCTCCTGTGATAATCATGCCTCCAGGGCCTTCTTGGATCATTCTCGGTTCCCTTCCACCAATTTTGTAGGGCATCCTTGTTTCGATTCAAGTAGATTGCTTGTCCTTAATATGATTTGTCGAACACAAGGATCCAATCCTCAGGGTGGGTAACCAGCTCGCCTTTCCTGTGCTTGGATTTCATTTGGAGCTGTAAGGGGAGCTTTCCTTCATCTAACCTCCTTGTAAATTCTTCGACAGCTTCTTTCAGCGTTATACAGTTGTTGAATATGGTGGATTCCCTGATAAGAACTATAAAGTATCTTAATAGTTTTTTTTTCCTCCATTCCTTTATTTCATCGGCTGTAGGTTGTCGGTTGGCCGGGAGATTCATTACTGGTGGCTTTTGCACAAGGTTTTTCCAGGGAACGTTAGGATTGTGGAATTCAGGTCGAGCACCCTATATCCTAACAGAATGAGAAGGAGCTGACAATCGAGTGATTGCAGTAGTAACACTATCTTCCAATGTAGCCTCAAACTCCTTTCCCTGATCTAGTCTCCATTGCCTTCCAGCCTCTCTAGCTTCTTCCCCCTTTTTGGCCTCATCAAGATAAGAGACCTTCTTATCAAGGCATTCCAGTATTTTATCGCATTATCCTGTTTGGTCACCATGCTTGACATCTTATCAACTAAGGATTGAAGCACCAGCAACATATCTTCTATCTTTCAATCATGTCCTCTTAGCTGGGAGCCTGTTTCCTATAGGGCAGATATAGTTTTGGATTCAGAGACGCAGAGATTTGGTTGTTCCTATATAAGAATCTGCTCCTGGCACTGTTGGAGTTGGTTGAGAGCTTGCCTTAAGACGGTGGGCAAAATACGGAATGCTTCTTCCACTTCAGAGATTTCTCACTTAACACCCGTCATTTCATCAATGGCAGTCTCGTGCAACCAATTGATCTCCTTTTCAATAGTGTGCAAAGCATTCACAGCGTCATGTAGGAATACAGTTTGGCGATTGAGAGCATGATGTTGCTCGTGCCTAGATAGAGAACTTAGCTTTTCTTCATCAGCTCCATTGAGCTATCTGACGCCCACATGAGAGCGTGGCCGTTGTGGTTCATCCTTAGGTAAGAAACTGTCGTTGGATTCCACATCAATCGGTGATGCAGGGGCATCAGTTACTGTTGGTGATGGTGGGTATTTGGTCTCATTGATCTCGGTGACAGGAGGGACTGATTCCTCCTGTTTCGGATGGGTTTTTATAGACCAAGTTACAGAAGGGACTGATTCCTCCTGTTGTCTCTCAGCGTCCGCCTGCTACGGCAGAGGGACTGATTCCTCGTGTGGGATGGCTCGGGCTTGGTCGTCAAGTTGGGTGGCGATAGGCTCAGGTGCCTGTTGGGAAACTGTCGGGGCTTCGGCGACAGGAGGGACTGATTCCTCATTGTCAGGAGCAGTTTCTTGCTGTCGGGGAGGGGACTGTTAGCTCGAGGTCCCTTCTCCTTGTTGTTGTTGCATCCAAGAAAACTCCTGTTCTCGAGTTTCCTCACGGCTCATTCTCAGACCCGCCTGAAAGGCATCATCGTCTGAGTCGTGGTATGTTTTGGGACTGACAGGAATAGTGTCTTCGGATATAGATTTTCCTTTCATTCGGGCATCATCTTTGTTCATGAAATAGCTCGAAATCAACTCTTTGCAGAAGATGTTGTCCCACTGGAATAGGACTTCAACTGGAGAATCTGTTACCTATAGGACAAACAATTCTTCTTCTCTCCACTCTCTCCAGTTATACAAAGTGTCGTAAGGAGGGCTTGCTTCCTCCAATATATTTCCACTGATTGATCTTCTTTGCTTCCTTTGATTGCGGCACACCGCACTTGGTCAATATGTAGTTAAGAATAAGACCAAAGGATTTCTTATGTGAAGCAGGCTTAGAAACCTCTTTGTGCAGTCTTTTGAGGACAATCTGGTACCAATTAACCTTCTCTCGAGACATGATGGCGACCATCATTCTGAATCTAATATTGGTGCACATCTCAAAAGCACTAGTCCTGTTCTCTATAACGCGGCAACAAAAATTGTGTAAATAAACAAATGGTAAGCAAAAACTTTTCTTATGGTAGGACGCATGAACATTCACGTTTGATGCAGAGCCAGTGAATAGTCCCCAATATTTGGTGAGGAACTCTAGGGACCCAAAGGTCTCAAGTTCCTCCATAGACAGGTCATCAGCAGGTAGCCTGTACAAATTCTGCAGTAATTCCTGGTCAACACGGATTTCGACTCCACGGACGGTGGCAGTGATGTCAGAAACATTTCCTCATCCTACTAGGGAGAAGAAACGAACAGAGGCATCGAGGTAGAACTCCTCGACCATTTTCTCATCATATAGCTCAGCAGTGTGGCTTCCAAAACGAGAGAGGCCTTGTTGACGAATCCTTGAGACGATGATTTCCATGGAGTCAATGTCGTCAGATTCAGCATGAACACGTTCAATCACAACAGATCTAGCGAAGATTTGCTCGTCGATGATGGTGGTGGTCTTCTTGAGAGATAGAGATGAAGTCTGTGAAGATTCCATAGTAATTTCTTGAAGAGAAAGTGAGTGAGATGCAAAGAAAATACAGTAAGCAATGTAGGCTGTTTTCTCAAGGGACTCGTTTAAGTTTGCAGAAAGCATAAAGAGTCGAAGGGAGCAAGTAACAGTCCTTTTATAGTGGACGGGGAAGACTATGGTTTCCAGACAGTGAACGGTCAGATTTAATGGATGGGAACCGTTGTTTTTAAATAAATGAACAGGATAGAACAAGCATAACTGGTACATCTTATCCATCCGATTTTGAAATGATAACTGGTCCCACACACTACGCCATAAGTACTCATATGCAATGATTCCTATTGTTTCATTATGCCCCATTTTCTGTTGCCTTAGGCCAGAAATTGATATATCCAACACTTTGTGGGTGTTGCATCTGATCGCGTGGGATTTGACCTCTAATCCAATATTTTTCCTCCCTAATGCAACAGAGAGAAAGTATTGCATTATCTACATAATGCAACACAAAATAAAATATATGCAACAGAAACTAGTGTTGGCTTAGAGGAGAATACAATTAAGAAAATTGGGGCCCACAACCAACGACACGTCAGTAATGGGCCCTTTGGCCACGTCAGCGGTGTGTCCCATATTATCCACGTCAGAAGTGGGTCCCACTTTCATCCACGTCAGCAATGTACCCTTTTGCCATGTCAGCAATGGGTCCTCAATAGTGGGCTCTTTTGCCACGTCAGCAGTGGGTTCCACCAGACAGAATGCAACACTTTCATTCTTATATCCAACAGTAACATGGTTATTATATGCAACACTAATTTGAAAATATACAATACTACTGAAGATAAATGCAACAATAACTGAAAGATAAATGCAACATTTTAAATAAAAATTTCGTAATAACCATTTCATACGTACATCATTCCATACAAATAAAATACTGTCCAAAATTCACACCCTGCCATTCAGTACCAAATACCAACATCCCAACAAACAGTCAGTACTAAATACCAACATCCCAAAAAACAGTTGACGCAAAATACCAACTCCAACTACTATCCAACAAGTGTTGTACTAATAATTCGACACACAACACCATGACTAGAGTCTAATTTAGGACCAAATTACCAAGTCTAATTCAAGAGTACCAAGTGACCAAAGTTCTAAATACTGGACATAATTAAATATCTCGATTTCTATGTAGAAGTGCCACCTTGTGTCAGATGCAGACCCATCGCCTGCCTGTCAAAATATCACATACGTCACAAATTAGCCATTAAAAGAAAAAGAAAGAAAGATAGATAGAAAGAAAGAAAGATAATGACCGGAACTATCATTTCAATCCCTATGGATTCCATATATTTATATTTTATCACTTCAAGCACTTATCCAGAATAAACCTTGAAGGGCATTCCCACGAAACCGAGAAGGAGAAATCCAATTATTAGGGAACTGGCTACTGTCGGCCCCAACTTCCATCGCCTTTTCAATTACCGCTAAAAAGTAAACCATTATGTAAATTAATTATATAGGTCAAAAGAACATCTTGCCATTAACTCGTCGATTTTTGCCCAGTGAAAATGAAACAACCATTCAACAGAAACCGGAGGTCATCGCATCAACTCTAACAATGTTTGTAACCTAAAAGTACCATCTCCGATATGACCATATGGATTACAATTTGCAAGCATAATGAACCCAAAGACATGAAGCTAGTAAACAACATCCATACACAATTATCACCTCATTAATGCACCTGAGCAAGGTTGCACATCTTTCCTTGGACACTCTGGAAGCAATTTGCAGCAGATGGATTCTTGCATGTAAAATCACAACATAATTGCTACATTGAATTATATATAACGATTGTTTGACCTTTATCTTGAAGACACCGAATTCTAGTGTGCGTGTGAAACTCGGGTGTGAAATTGGTGGGTACAAACAGAAGTTCCGAATGGCAACAAATTGATAACTTTAGCACCAATGAGCAAATGCAAAACCATGACGTGTTTTGGTTCGTCATGGGCACTGCCACAAACACTAACACGTCACATACAACTCCATATTAGAAACCGACGCTCAACTGACATGTCAGTTAAATTAAAGCGTCATACTAAGAACTCATTAACAACTTCAAAGAAATTTATGCATTCACATATTTCATCTCTATGAGATACACTCTAGACATAGATCAACAACGCTGTAACGATACATGACATGCAAGCAAAATTTTCGATCGAACAAGCCCTTTCACCAATATGCATTGAGAAGTAAAATTTGTTGACAATATTAGAAACTCGCCCTCACATACTGGTTAGTGTAATTGCATATCCAGTCATGAAGTTGTTCTGCGCTATCGTAATTTGACAGGTTAATTCTTTTTCCTCAAGTGTAGTGGTTTCTTGAGCTTCTGTGAAACCAGATTCAAAAGATCAATTAAAATCTATGGCCAAAAAGACACAAACTAAAGTGCAAATCTTCCAGAATTACATTTTACAAAGACAAAAGGGGGAAAAAAAGAGAAGAAGAAAAACAAAGGCCCAGAATTATGTGCAATGCCAAATATTTGAAACGTACCAACAGGTCCTGCTTGCACAAACAGTTCCCACAGTATCTCTTCACTTTCCTGCAAGCATATAAAATTTAAGATTGCTGTTATATAATAATTCCAAAAACTAAAAGCAAAAGTGTAATTTCTGAGCCTCCATTCTGATTGCCTTAAACCAGTTTCATTGATAAATGATAAAAAATGTTCTCAGTAAAGAGAATGGAAGCATAACGGATACAAAACGGAAAATTAAGGTAGAACAATAGCCTGTAGAGACAGTTTGTACAAACATTGTAGAATGTGCAAGAATACAAAGTAAAGTTCATAAAAGAGAACATGGGGAACATGAACACTGCAGCTTGTCACCTACAACAACTGCTACAAATCTGTTCACAAAGTCCACCTCACTAACGATTATTTTTAAAGTAAAAGATGAAGAGGGCAGGTCAATGATCATAAATCTGAAGTCGTCAATGCTGTTTGGTGTGTATTCAACTATTCTTCAAATTTGAAGAGGGCACACACACCCACACAAACACTGACACTCACACAGATAATGCTATCCCTACTACCTGATTGTCATCAAGGGAGTACCACATGCTACTTGATGTGCGCACAAAGCAGTAATAATGCCCAGAATGCGTACTCCATCCAGCATGAACCAAGACACCATAAAGTGTATTTCAAATTCCTATCCTGCAAGATAAACGGTAAGATAATAAGTCACTATCCAAGTAATATAGAAGATATTGGTATATTTGTATCGGGTACATACAAAACATGTCGGATGCTATTGTTAACCACATCAACATATAAAAATACAAATACATGATGCCACATAGGCATCAGTATCATTTTAAAGCAAATTAATAAACTAACTGATTGACATAATAATGAATCTCAACAACAAAGGTAATCTTTTTTAACCGTTTCTGCTCCAGCATACATTTTGGATAGCTAACCAGAGATGTAGTATAAATGCAAATTTAGAAAAAAGGTGAATCGGTGAAAAGAATAATTTCTAACACATCATACAACACTTCACATTGTAAGTTAATCGGTGAAACTAGAACATTACTGATTGATATAAAATTTATGCTGAAACTTAGATATAACTAAAATTGTTAATAATTTCTTCTTATGACCTGGTGAGGTACAGGGAAAAAATTACTAACAAGTACCATCAGTATACAAATATGGTAGAGCTTGAGAGAGAACTTCTCCACACCCAAGTCACCAAGATTGAAAATGATTGTAAAATCATCTTGTCTGGTAACAGATTGAGCTAATATATTGCTTCTCAAAGAACGCAAGAAAAACACAAACTAGTTATAACAAGGTGACACAATGGATAAAAAGATGGATCAAACCAGATAGATCGTCCACATCTAAGTGTAACTCTGAGATGGCAATGAAGAATCAGTGTAGAAAATGCAAGAAAAATCCACATCATAACACACACACACACACACAAACACCAATGATACAAAATACGTAGGTAATGAATTTTGTATATAAAAGTTGAATGCAATTACAAATACACAACCTGAAGAATATGTTTCACGTCTAACCGATTAATCAGGAAACCACAAATTGCAATACAGTAAATGGATGCACCTCAAGTTTGAGACTATTTCCTGGGGTGCTAATATTCTCACTGGGGGTTGAAAAAACCATTAATATGTTACTATAGTTATGTGCCTAAGGTAGTATTGTAATATCCGCATTTTTCTTTCCCTTGTATTTTTCTTTTTCGGTGTATTTCCCGATAGTAGTGACCCTCGTGTATCTTTCAGTGTATCTTTCCTATTATCTATGGATTTTATTCCCATTATTGTCTTGCGGAACCGCCGTTTCGGGGTTGCCGTGGATCCATTCTACGTTATGATGCCTGTTGAGATGTTCTGTTTGATGTTTCGTTCACATTCCGGTGTTTTTGGACCGTTCATATTTAGTACCTAACGCACGCTACTCTTTCTGCATAGCGCACGCTAGGGGTCCCTTAGTAGCGCACGCTACGTTTGTTTCGTAGAGCGCGCTAGCGAGTAGCCCTGGGAGTGGCAGTGCTGTTTTTCCAGCCTTCTGGACTAGCGTATTAGCGTACGCTACATATGCTAGCGCACGCTAATGTCGAGAGGCTAGCGCACGCTGATGATGCCCGGTAGCGTGCGCTAGTGTGAGTGTCCAGTAGTGGACAGTTTACTACTGAACCCAGTCAGGTGCCAGTTAGCGCACGTTACGCTTGTATGGTAGCGCACGCTAACGGATCAGTTAGCGCACGCTACGCTTGTATGGTAGCGCACGCTAACGTATCAGGTGGGTTCTGGGCAGTTGCCACTGGACTCGACTGATGTCCAGGTAGCGCACGCTTTGGTCGATAGCGCGCGCTACCGAGAGGTTATTAGCGCACGCTACGTTTCGAGTAGCGCACGCTAACGGCCAAAAGTCTGGCTACTGGACTGGACGCTAACTAGTTTGGCCTGTAATTTTTCCCCGTTAGCGCACGCTAACCTTAAGGATTAGCGCACGCTAACACTCCCTGGCTATATAAACCAGGGAGTTGACCGAGATAATCATAATTTCTCATTTCTTCCTCTCTCATGTGGCGATTCCAAGGCGATTTTCTTGGCGATTTCTTCCTCCAATCATCTCATCCAACATCTTTCTTGAGTTCTTGGAGTATTATAACAACATCAACACGAATCTTTCATCCTAATCCAAGGTAAATCTCTTAGAACCCTACTTTTCGATAAATTTGGGGTTTTGGGATTTTCTTCCGATCCGTTCCGTTTTGTTGATGGATTCATGATGAATATGATTAATCTTGTTGGTATTCTTAGTTTCCCTACGGATTCATGGTATATTTCGTGATTTTTACGGAATCGAGAGGGTTTGGTTGTGGTCCGCCCTCGTTGTTGTTTATATACGAATATACATGAATCGTAGGCGGGTTTTCGGGTGTATTCCAATTCCGTATTCGTTTAGAAATGGTTGTGATTGTATTCTTCGAATCGTTAGGTTCGGTTTCATTGGTTCCTAGCGTTCGTCGGTGACTTTCCTTTCGTTCTTCACGACGTCATCAATTCAAGGCAAGTATTCTTTTCGAAACCTTTATGCTTAACATGAAATGGTAATGTATATTGTGTGTGCTTTGCTCACCCTGGGAGGGTCCGACGGGGCCTCGGGGAAATCTATGACTTCACTCTGGATTCATGAGTTTGTTTCGCTAGCCAGCTCGGGAGGGTCCTTAGAGGCCTCGGGTGGGATTCGTGGCTTCGTCCCTTTCCTTGGCTTTGCACGTGAGTGATTTGTTTTATTATATTGCCAGCTCGGGAGGGTCCTTAGAGGCCTCGGGTGGGATTCGTGGCTTCGTCCCGGTCCTAGGCAAATTGTTTGACTGTTTGTTTCCGGAAAAGACATGTCTGGTTTTGGCTTTTGAAAATGATATTGGTGCATGTACTATGAAATGTGTAAGCGATTGGTTTGCCTTGATTACTTGCACTAGCGTAATTGCTAACCCCTTTGGGGACCCGTTTTGGGGAAATTCTTGTTATGGATTTCAGGTTATAATTATCCGGACGAGCGAGCACCGGGACAGTACGAGAATGTTGGCCAGGGTCGTTGACATGTGCATTTGGGTCGTCTTATTTCCTTTGTCTAATTCGATATGGTTGTTTCCTATATTTCTAAACTTATAGATTGTACTCGCGAGTACTTAGGCTTTTCCTTTTCTGGTTGTGTTTGGACTTCGTTGGAGTTACCATATTTTTCGGTTGATGTTTATTATGCCGGTTGTACCGGGCGTGTTCTTTTATGTTCTTGTTGTTAATAATTGTCTCCTTGCTAACCGAGACGGTTAGTCGAGAGGTGTTCTCTTGTGTTAGCCTGGTGGATTCCATGTAGGGGTCCACGGCGCTGTAATACACCTCGAATATCTTGGGGGTGTTACAGAAATGGTATCGGAGCTCTAGGTTTATGGATACCTAGGCTTGTTGGTCATTTGGGTCTAGTCGTGTTTTGTTTTACACATTGTCACGCCACGCCGGCATCCCGGTACTTCCGGTGCTCGTAAGTTTTCTTATTCGGCTCTTTTGTTTCTTGCATTGTATTTCTACTTCAATCATAATTGCTTTTCCCCCTTACTCATCATCGATATATTCGTTATCTCTCAACATCGTATGGATGCCGGAGGAAACCGTGGTCGTGGTCGTGGTCTTGGGCGCGGCCGAGGACGTGGGGCGCCGGTGGGGCGGCCACGTCGCATTCTTCGAGGCAGCGTGCAGGTGACCGTCACGGTCATGCTTCTTCTCGAGCGCGCCGATCTTGGTATTGCGGCTATTATGCGGCAAATGGTTAACCGGATGGCGGCTATAGCTCAAGTGGTCCGTAACCCCGATCGAGGCCCACGCTAATCGGGCGGAGAGCAGATCGGCGCTTCAGGATGTCATCAAGATGCATCCTCCTCAGTTCTCGGGAGCTTCGGACCCGATCGGCTGGGAAGGGTGGATCAAGGAGATATCCAAAGTCTTCACTGCTACCAACTGTCCCGAGGACCGTAAGGTCCCTATTGCTCAATACTTTCTCACGGGAGATGCTACAGATTGGTGGGAGGCCGTTAGTCCCAAAGATCATGATGCTTCGTGGGCCGAGTTTCAGGAGTTGATGGAAACCGAGTATTGTCCGTGGCCGGTCAGACAGGCTCGAGTGCATGCTTTCTACGATGCTCAACCTCAGGATATTCCCGTATCCCAAGCTATTGCTGATTTCAACAAGGAGTTGGGTTATGTGAAGACCCAAGTTTTCGCTGATAGCGACAAAATTTTCCATTTTTCCAGGAGAATGAAACTGTCCATTCGGGACTATATGTCTGGACTTGTATATACTACCCTGAAGGATTATCAGAGTCGAGCTCTTGCCTACGACATGTCGGTGACAGCCAGTGCGGCGGTTCGGGAGAGTAAGAAGCAGAAATCCGCCGGAAATTTTTCGGGTCACATAGGTGGAGGCCAGCAGAAGTCTCAGTCTGTGAATATTCCTGGAGGTAATTCGGCTCGTTTCTCTGGGGACTATCGGGGTACTGCCGGTGCCTCCGTTCGGGATGCCAAATGCTTTAACTGCGGCGATCCGAGCCATCGGAACCGGGAGTGTCCTCGTCCGCCTCTAACTTGTCACACTTGTGGTCATTCGGGCCACAAGGCCTTCTTTTGTGAGCGGGTAAGAAAGCTTCCTGGTGCTCAGGCTTCTTTTCCAACACCTTTGGAGCCAAGTGTGAATCAGGGTTCTTTTGCTCCGCCGCCACCTCCGAGTGCCGGCCGAGGTAGGGGTCGGGGTCAGCCCGCTAGAGGAGGAGCTTCCAGTGTCGGCTCTGCCCAGCCGCGTATCTACGAGATGAGGAGGGCCGATGACCCAGCAGCTACTGTGGCGACAGGTACCGTTCATATCCATTCTCATCCTGTCAGTGTGCTTTTCGATTCTGGTGCTACACATTCGTTCATATCGCTGGGGTGTGTGCGCCGTTTGAGTCTCGACTGTTTGTCGCCTTGCGAGTCTTTCATCGTTAAACTTCCTAGCGGTGACAGGATCGTTGGCGATCGAGAGGTCCGAGGCATTACGTGTTTATTTGTGAGAGAGCACGGCTCTCTAATCTTTCGTTGTTGATATTGAGGGTGAGGATCTAATTCTGGGGATGATTGGCTCGTGCGGCATGGCGCAATCATGAACTACCGCACGAGAATCATCACTATGTTAGCCGAGGATGGCACCGAGCACTCGTTCGCAGGCGAAAAAGGAAACCAGGTTCGTTATTAATGCCTTGAAGGCGATGAGTCTCTGCGAAAGGGGTGTGCTAGTTATTGGTGCTATGCCTTAAAGACGGAAAATGGTGGAGTCGAGCTTAGTCGATTCCAGTCGTTAATGAGTTTCCTGATGTTTTTCCTGACGAGTTAAGGGATTGCCACCGGATCGTGAGGTCGAGTTTGTTATAGAGTTAGAGCCGGGTGCGGCTCCTGTTTCGAAGGCGCCGTATCGCATGGCACCTTCAGAGATGTCAGAGTTGAAGAAGTAGTTGAGTGAGCTTCTTGAGTCGGGGTATGTTCGACCGAGCGCCTCGCCTTGGGGCGCACCGGTCCTGTTTGTGCGGAAGAAGGATGGTTCACTACGTTTGTGTATCAACTATCGCGAACTAAACAAGGTAACCATCAAGAACAAGTATCCTTTGCCGAGGATTGATGACTTGTTCGATCAGTTACAAGGAGCTGCGGTATTCTCGAAGATTGATTTGAAATCGGGGTACTATCAGCTTCGGGTGAGAGAGTCCGACGTGCCGAAAACAGCTTTTCGGACGAGATACGGACATTATGAATTCGTAGTTATGCCTTTCGGGTTAACTAATGCGCCGGCGGTGTTCATGCAGTTGATGAACAAAGTCTTTATCGAGTATTTGGATAAGTGTGTCGTCGTCTTCATTGTCTATATTCTTATCTATTCGAGGAATGAGGAAGAGCATGACCATCATTTGCGGATAGTGTTAGACATTTTGAGGACCGAGCAACTCTATGCGATGTTCTCGAAATGTGAGTTCTGGCGAAGGAAGTGATGTTTTTGGGTCACGTGATTTCAGCCGAAGGGGTTCGTGTGAATCCGCAGAAAATTGAGGCAGTATTGGATTGGGCATCGCCCACAAATGTGAAGGAGGTCCGTAGTTTCTTGGGTTTGGCTGGCTACTACCGTAGGTTCGTCGAGGGTTTCTCAAAACTAGCTCGGCCACTTACTCAGTTGCTCCATAAATCCGAGAAGTTCGTCTGGACCGATGAGAGGCAGTCGAGTTTCGAGGAGCTGAAGAAGCGTTTGACTTCAGCCCCGGTCTTGGCGTTGCCATGTGGCAACGAGGGATTCGCCATTTATAGCGATGCTTCGGGTCAGGGTCTTGGGTGCGTATTAATGCAGCACGGCAAGACCATTGCCTATGCGTCGAGACAGTTGAGGCCGTATGAACTTAACTACCCTACTCACGATTTGGAGTTAGCGGCGGTAGTCTTTGCACTCAAGATTTGGCGTCACTATCTCTTCGGCTCTACATGTCAGATTTTTACCGATCATAAAAGTCTGAAATACATATTTACTCAGCGGGAGTTGAATATGAGGCAGAGGAGGTGGTTAGAGCTGATTAAGGATTATGACCTTGAAATCCTTTATCATCCGGGCAAGGCGAACGTCGTGGCCGACGCCTTGAGTCGGAAACCGATTGCGTTGCGAACGCTTGAGGTCCTTACGCCTCAGTCTGAGCTTCGGCGGGCTTTGATCGGGTTAGATGTTGAGGTTTTGTTGCCTGGAGCTGTCGGGCAACTTTGTGCTTTAGAGATTTTGTCGTCCTTGATCGATGAAATTAAGCTGAAACAATCAGAGGACCCGATGATTACTCAAATCCGAGAGAACGTCCTTAAAGGAAAGTCTCCTGGATTTGTGATTCACGAGGATGGTGTTTTGAGATTCCAGAGTCGGCTTTGTGTGCCGAACGATCCAGAGTTGCGACAGAGAATTTTGCATGAGGCCCATTCCACACCCTATTCCGTTCATCCTGGTTCGAGTAAGATGTACAAGGACCTGAGGAGGAACTTATGGTGGAATGATATGAAGGAGGAGGTCGCACAGTTTGTAGCGAGATGTTTGACTTGCCAGCAGGTCAAAATCGAGCATCAACGACCGGCTGGGCTATTGCAGTCACTTCCCGTTCCGGAATGGAAATGGGAAGACTTATCGATGGATTTCGTTACGAGTTTGCCGAGATCGAAGTCGGGCATGAACATGGTATGGGTGATTGTTGATCGTCTGACCAAGTCGGCACATTTTCTGGGCATCAAGGACACTTGGGGCCCGGAGAAGTTAGCTCGTGTGTTTATCGCGCAGATTGTGAGGCTTCACGGTACTCCGAAGTCTATTGTTTCGGATCGTGATGGCCGTTTCGTATCGCACTTTTGGCAGGCGGTGCATAAGGCGTTAGGTACCCGTTTGCATTTGAGTACCTCTTTTCATCCCGATCGGATGGACGGTCGGACGCACCATCCGGACATTCGAGGACATGTTGCGTGCTTGTGCCCTCGATTGGAGTAGCGGCCGAGGAGCATTTGCCATTGATCGAATTCACGTACAACAATAGTTGGCACGCGTCGATTCGGATGGCACCGTATGAGGCACTTTATGGGCGGCGATGTCGATCGCCGATTTGTTGGAATGAGGCGTCCGATTTGGTCGGGACCGAACCGGATGTCGTTTTAGAGACGAGACGGAAGATAGAATTAATTCGAGAACGGATGTTGGCGCCAGTCGGCGAAGTCATATGCCGATGTTCGTCGTCGACCTTTAGAATTCGAGGTGGGGGACCACGTTTTGCTGAAGGTGTCGCCGACGAGGGGAATTTTCCGTTTCGGGAAAAAGGGGAAGTTGAATCCGAGATTTATTGGACCCTTCGAGATTCTCGAGCGAATCGGTGGGTTGGCATACCGTTTGGCGTTGCCCCCGGCCCTGAGTCATGTTCATAGCGTTTTTCATGTTTCCCTGCTGAGGAAATACGTCCCGGACCCTAGTCACATCATCGATTATGATGAGATTGACGTCGCCGAGGATATTACTTTTGAGGAGCGCCCTTTGAAGATTTTGGAACATCGGGAGAAACAACTGAGGCATAAGACCATCCCTTTGGTCAAGGTGCAGTGGTCGAGACACGGTGTCGAGGAGGCAACGTGGGAGACCGAGGATAGCATGCGTGCTAGGTACCCGGAGTTGTTTGTTTCTTAAGTTTCGGGACGAAACTTGTGTTTAGAGGGGTAGAATGTAATATCCGCATTTTTCTTTCCCTTGTATTTTTCTTTTTCGGTGTATTTCCCGATAGTAGTGACCCTCGTGTATCGTTCAGTGTATCTTTCCTATTATCTATGGATTTTATTCCCATTATTGTCTTGCGGAACCGCCGTTTCGGGGTTGCCGTGGATCCATTCTACGTTATGATGCCTGTTGAGATGTTCCGTTTGATGTTTCGTTCACATTAGGTGTTTTTGGACCGTTCATATTTCGTACCTAGCGCACGCTACTCTTTACGCATAGCGCACGCTGGGGTCCCTTAGTAGCGCACGCTACGTTTGTTTAAATAGCGCACTAGCGAGTAGCCACAGGAGTGGCGATCTTTGTTTTCGGCCTTACGGACTAGCGTATTAGCGTCGCTACATATGCTAGCGCACGCTAATGTCGAGAGGCTAGCGCCGCCGATGATGCCCGTAGCGTGCGCTAGCGTGAGTGTCGATCTTGGGCGATTTACTCGAACCCGATCAGTGCGATTAGCGCCGCGTTACGCTTGTATGGTAGCGCACGCTAACGGATCGATTAGCGCACGCTACGCTTGTATGGTAGCGCACGCTAACGTATCAGTGGGTTACGGCGTTGCCACTGGACTCGATCGATGTCCAGGTAGCGCACGCTATTGGTCGATAGCGCGCGCTACCGAGAGGTTATTAGCGCACGCTACGTTTCGAGTAGCGCACGCTAACGGCCAAAAGTCTGGCTACTGGACTGGACGCTAACTAGTTTGGCCTGTAATTTTTCCCCGTTAGCACATGCTAACCTTAAGGATTAGCGCACGCTAACACTCCCTGGCTATATAAACCAGGGAGTTGACCGAGATAATCATAATTTCTCATTTCTTCCTCTCTCCACGGTGAAGGCGATTCCAAGGCGATTTTCTTGGCGATTTCTTCCTCCAATCATCTCATCCAACATCTTTCTTGAGTTCTTGGATTATTATAACAACATCAACACGAATCTTTCATCCTAATCCAAGGTAAATCTCTTAGAACCCTACTTTTCGATAAATTGGGGGTTTTGGGATTTTCTTCCGATCCGTTCCGTTTTGTTGATGGATTCATGATGAATATGATTAATCTTGTTGGTATTCTTAGTTTCCCTATGGATTCATGGTATATTTCGTGATTTTTACGGAATCGAGAGGGTTTGGTTGTGGTCCGCCCTCGTTGTTGTTTATATACGAATATACATGAATCGTAGGCGGGTTTTCGGGTGTATTCCAATTCCGTATTCATTTATAAATGGTTGTGATTGTATTCTTCAAATCGTTAGGTTCGGTTTCATTGGTTCCTAGCGTTCGTCGGTGACTTTCCTTTCGTTCTTCACGACGTCATTAATTCAAGGCAAGTATTCTTTTGGAAACCTTTATGCTTAACATGAAATGGTAATGTATATTGTGTGTGCTTTGCTCACCCTGGGAGGGTCCGACGGGGCCTCGGGGGAATCTATGACTTCACTCTGGATTCATGAGTTTGTTTCGCTAGCCAGCTCGGGAGGGTCCTTAGAGGCCTCGGGTGGGATTCGTGGCTTCGTCCCGGTCTGGCGATGCACATGCGTGATTTGTTTTATGAAATGGCCAGCTCGGGAGGGTCCTTAGAGGCCTCGGGTGGGATTCGTGGCTTCGTCCCGGTCCTAGGCAAATTGTTTGACTGTTTGTTTCCGGAAAAGACATGTCTGGTTTTGGATTTTGAAAATGATATTGGTGCATGTACTATGAAATGTGTAAGCGATTGGTTTGCCTTGATTACTTGTACTAGCGTAATTGCTAACCCCTTTGGGGACCCGTTTTGGGGAAATTCTTGTTAAGGATTTCAGGTTATAATTATCTGGACGAGTGAGCACCGGGACAGTACGAGGATGCTGGCCAGGGTCGTTGACATGTGCATTTGGGTCGTCTTATTTCCTTTGTCTAATTCTATATGGTTGTTTCCTATATTTCTAAACTTATAGATTGTACTCGCGAGTACTTGGGCTTTTCCTTTTCTGGTTGTGTTTGGACTTCGTTGGAGTTACCATATTTGTCAGTTGATGTTTATTATGCCGGTTGTACCGGGCGTGTTGTTTTATGTTCTTGTTGTTAATAATTGTCTCCTTGCTAACCGAGACGGTTAGTCGAGAGGTGTTCTCTTGTCTTAGCCTGGTGGATTCCATGTAGGGGTCCACGGCGCTGTAATACACCTCGAATATCTTGGGGGTGTTACAAGTATAGGATGTACTTTCTGTGTTAATCTTAATTTTATTTGCAAGTTGTAAAATAGAAAACACAAAAACAGAAAAGAAAGAACTCAAAGATGGCATTCACATCTTCAATTTGTCAAGCTTCAAATTCAAGTGAGATGAAATTGTAATACCTTCAATTTCAACCACCAATGAGTCGAGAGAAGTCAAGTGTTCCCAAAATAGTAAAATTAACAGCTCCACTCCACAGAGTCCTGAGTTTCCTAAGATTGAAATCAAAACCCTAAAATCGAATGAAATAAGATTAACATCTGAGATAAAGTGTGATATACCAAATCAGATATGAAGATACTGACAGCAGCAGAAAGATTAACAGCCCGATGATACTAACAGAGATTAGCAGCAACAGAGAAGAACACAAACCCCAAATCGGTTAGCTAAGATTGATAAGAACACTACCCATTTGCAATCGTCTTCAACCGCGGAGATGCATATGATATACCCCGAAGGGAGATGTTGCTACAAAATCGATCTCACAAAGAAACCCCCGGCCCCCCAAAACGGAGATGTAGCAGCAGAAATTTTAGGCGAAGACGGAGAAGATATGTTCAGGTGGCTCGACATATAAGGTTTTAGAAAATAAATAAAAAACACAAAAATAATTACTTAGAACATGCTAACTTGTAAAGCGTTTCTCAGAGCATTATTAAACTATTATAAATTAAATAAAAAATAAAAAGATACACTACGCCATAAATGGCCTTCGGCAACCACATAACTGTGTTACCTTAGACCCAATTTTCTGTTGCCACAGACCCAAAATGGGCAAAGGTAACATTTCAGCTAAGTTGCTCTGTGAGCAGTAGCCTTTGGACTCAAAGGCAACATGTGGATCATCCTAAGCTAACATAGGATTATTTGTTACCAAAGGACCCTACAGCAACATCCTAAGGACTCTACCGCAACATCATATTCGTGTTGCAATAGACTTTATAATTTTGTAAAATATATAGCCAATTTAGTGGGTTCCATATGTGGGGCCCATTTTGTGGGTCCCATTTGGGCCCAGATGGGACCCACTTAATAGGGTCCGTTGGTGGGGCCGTTATGTGGGACCCACTTTTCTTGGAGTCTGCATTAATGGGGCCTACTTTGTGGGGCCCACGGGTGGCCACAAATGTGCAACAATTTTTAGTCTATTGCAACACCTATATTACCAATGGCAACACATTAGGTGTTACAGGTGTTACCAGTGAAAGACATTTGCAACATAATATATATATATATATATATATGTGTGTGTGTGTGTGTGTGTGTGTGTGTGTGTATTACCTAAGGTAACAACTCCATTTTAACAAAATAAAAATAAAAATTTTATATTTAACATTTCCCATTAAAAAATCCAACAAACCAATTAAGAGAAACCAACTACATCATCCAACTACATAATCCCATCATAAAAAAAACAACTATATCTAATCACAAAACCAACCAACTGCATCACCAAATACATATATACAAGTACTAGAATAAAATAACTTAGTCATTTTTGACCAATTACATCATTGGATGTCTAAGACTGATATACAAATAGACTCTAAGAAACTATTATGCGCAACATTTATTCAATTATCCAAGGATTAGCCAATTTGCATGAGTTGGTGTCCATTCACAATCTTCACCTTCTTTGAATGAGAGAGCTGCCGAATGAAACAAGAAAGAAGAGCCAATAATTAGTGATGGTTACTAAGCTTCCAAATATATTGTGTTGAATAAACTCGTGTTTTACATGTTCACAGGTTGTGACTCCTGCCATCTTTTCTCAAGCCATAACACACTTGTTGATCAGTAACAACATGCTAAAGTTTCATTCTGATAGCATGCTAAGAAACACAAATAAGTGTGGAAGTTACTACATTTTAGTGCACCATAGAAATTGGAAACATAACGAAATGTACCTGCATAAACTATAAATTTGGTCGGATTTTCTTGCATACATCGGCTTCTTTGCCCCGAGAAATTTAACCTCTTCCTTATCACTGTTGACATCACGTGGGGAAGTCGGCGAAAGCAACATGCTGGAAGCTACTATTGTTGTTTTTCTGGCCATTCTCGGTTCCTTCCATTCAACAGTCTTTCTCAAAAAAGTAACCGAGGAAATATAACCTTTAGGTATACATAATCCATTTACCTCCTAAGTGAAAGGGTATCCCAAGTAACTGACATGAAATCAAACATGGGTTATGTGTCATAAATCTACGGACAGCAATGCATTCAGCATGCATCAACATAAATGCAAGTCGATGTATAATTAACCTGAAAGTTGAAATGTTATGTGTTCTATGAGTATGCTTACCTAGATTGCATAGAAGCACTAGGGAAAGCCATCATTGTTCAACAAATTGCGCCCACTTCCAATGTCACCCGATCTATGAGGTCCCTTCAGTGACTGAGATCAGGACATTTCCAATGATAACCATCATTTGACAATTTAATTGTCAATAAATTTTTAATTATGCACTGAGTAATTTCATTTCCTTGACTATTCAAAGATACTTAAAAGTCTGAAATATAGTTGAAATTCCACAAAAAAACATAAACTATTCTCGAGCAAACATGCATCCATAAGTCCATCAACACAAAGCCTTTGAATGGTCCTACAGAACAAAATATGAAAATAGCATCCCCCTTCATACATTTTCTCATATGCTTCAGTATCATTTTCCTCAATAATCAAAGAGATGACAAAACTGTACTATAGTTGGGCTCCAAAAACCATAACTATTATCCAGTGAATTATTCCTGCATAAGCCAACAAAATAAACTCATACCCTTCAAATTATTCTCCATCCATAAGCTATAATTGAATAACTACCCCCTCCCCCGCCCAACCAAATCCAGTAATGGAACAGACTCAGTGCAGAAGAGATGACAAACAAGCGGTGGCATCGACGGTATTCACTTTGATCCACCGAAACGATTGTCTAATGTGTCTGGCGACAATGGGAGTGTTTGCAAACATGTATGCTTTTGAACGAAGTGATTTACTATTGTTGAGAATCAAAAGTTGGTAGTGTTCCAAATAGAAGCTGAAAATTGATTAAGTGAGTGTTTGGTCGACAAGTTGTACAAGTGCTTCATTTGTGTAAAAACCAAACCAAAAGCAAAATAAAAAAATTAAAGCATCCCTACCCCCTACATTATAATTCTCATCAAAAGAACCAGTACCAGAAGCTACTATTATCGTCAAAGAAAGCAGAAACCCAGAGAAAATATATTCTGTTGAATATAATAATGTAACTTCAAATATATGTATAGAATTCTGAAATGAGAGAACAGATTGTATATGCACACTTAACAAAATAACAATGAAGCAGTCCTTGTGAACAAGAAGAGTGCAACTCCGGCTTTTCGTGGCAAGAACTTTCTCATTAAGCTATAGTAGAACAAATTTGTCAGATCCTCTAAGAGGAGAGTAAAAGCATACATTTGCCGCGTCTTGGAGCTCGTGAAGGAAAGGTTGTTCATTGTTCATCTAATAAGTAAACTAATAACAAAAATATTCATGTTCTTCGTAAGACAAGAGCTCAAATAGATTCACAAAATCAAGTGCTTAACGTAAAAATATGAGTACCATAAATATAAGAAATATGATAATTTGATGAGACATGAAACCTAAGTAAAACATGAAAAAACTTGTAAACTGTTACCTGTTAAAATTTTAGGTTTGGCAGTGATATTTCCTGAGAAATTGCAGCATAACGAGCAAGACCCCAGCTGCCTCTTTAATAGCTAGAGCTGAAGGACCACAGGGTATGCTTACAACAGGTCTCCTAAAGTATTATGATGCAAAGTGAAAATTGGTACGCAAAACCAAAGATATCAAATAATTTTTTTAGGAAATAGAGATCATGACAAAAATCGCAAACCATTTTGCAAAACGAGACCCTTGCTTATAATATTCGGCAGATCTAGAAGCCAGTCCATCTAATACCTGGCACCAAGATTCGTTGTTCGACCCAGGTAGTAGAACCAAACCCTGTCAAAACAGAAATGAAAAGGAAAAAAGGTTAAAAAACAAAAGAAGAGAATAAATTAGATTGGAATCGGAGTATTACAAACTACAAAATTTCGATCAATTCGACAACCAACAAACACGATAGAACTTGACTCATAATTATTTCTATTAACAGTCACCTTATCAACTTTGATACCAGGCACAATATAGTCATCGCGCAAACAGTCCAAAAACTTCTTTCCGTATGTGGTTGACTGGTAAAGTGTCTCTTCAAAGAGAATGGCACCAGAAATATAATTGCCCAAGCCGGGAGTTATCAACAAAAGCTGTCCATAATCTTGCCTGTTTGTATCTGTGTTTTTCCAATGGACGCCAACATTTTTCTGCATGTCGCATTTGATTCGTCTATTGCAAGGATTCCCCGACCTGGAGATGCAATTGATTTCTATTCCCCCAACAGAAAGGAAAGCAGTGACCACTTTAGGTAATATACTAATTTGACTTGCTAATGACTACCTACGGAACCGTGAATCACGGCCTCAGAAACCACATTTCAAATCTAACAGTTCAATATAGTGAATTAAATTCAATACTCTCAACAAATTTCAGCAACAACTAGAATACACTTTTTCTATAATTTCACAGCTTTCCACAACTTTCCAAACTAGCATTCACCAGGTTAAACTTTTAGAGACACTTAGCACTGGAGGTAAAACTGGTAAAGTTTTCCTGTTCAGTACGAGAAAAATTGAAGGAAATCTAATTGTAATGTTGATTAAAAAGTAACCAAAAATTTACTAAAAAACTAAAATCAAACCTAAAATTGCAGCAGAAGATGAACAGGAAAACAAATTTTGGTTTATTTGTTTATTTATTAGCCATCCAATAATTACATACATGAATCTCTACATTTACTACGCACTCCCAAAAAAAACACAAGCATGTATAAGATGAGAAATCCCTTACAATACTTTTAATAAGCTCGTCGGTATAAGATTCGGTGCGGACGACCATCATACGGTGCGTGGGGACCATGGCTTCTTCCTCTTCCACCTAGAGTCGAATCTGGTATTTAGGATTCCCAAACCAGGTCCTTGAATCGTGCTGAGAAGAGGCTGCCGCTCCGATCTACTCCGATTTAGGACATGGACGCCGCCAAGTTGAGCTGGCCATGGTCGCTGGAGATAAAACGTGCAGAAGCGCAAGTCGACGGAAGAGATGCAGGAGAGAGAGAGAGAGAAGTGGGGAACGAGGTAAGAATAAGTCTAGGTTTTTACCGATTAATATTTTTGTTCGGTTGGGTCAATGCCTTCTTCAATTTCCGGTCTCAAGACAAACACTTCGCTATTGTAAAAATTTTTGATAAAAAAATAAATTTTCACACTTTTTATTTCAGTAATTATCAAATTAGCGAAGTCTTTGTAACTTTAAATTTCTAACTAGCTCCTACTTTTTTGTTTGGTATCATTTACTGAAGTCTATGTGGGTTTTTTACTTTAGTAAATTGAAAAGCGAAGTTGTTGTTTGTTTTTAATTTGCTAATATACATTACCAAAGTATTTGATGTTTATTCTACTAGTGCATTTATAATGTTAACTCTTCCATTAATATTAATAATCCTTTCAATTTTATGCAATATATTTTTATTTTCATTTTCAGTCATTATATCATAGTATTTTATAATAATTAAAATTATTATTATATGTAGACATTAAATTTGCTATTTTAATTATTCTGGAATTATTCATAGTTATTACAAGCTTTGATTTTTTAATAATTTTTAATTATTTAAATCAAAATTTATTAATTTTTAAATACTACTTTATTTTAAAACCTTTTCAATTTAAATTTAAAATAAATATTTTATTATTTATAAAATATATATAAAATTCATTATTTGATAGAATAATTTTTTTATAAAAATAGATTCAATGTTTTATTAAAATTAATTATTTTTAAAGTTAAAAATTTATTAAATAATTTATTAAAACATTCAGCTTCAACTTTCCAACATAGAGCTGAAAGAAGAAAATGACTTGCTGAAGATAAACTATGAAAATATGTCAATTGATTGTGAAAATAGCAAGGTCGAGCATGAAAAACTTGTGGAGAGCAATCATCAACTTGCTCATGAACTTAGTAAGACTAAGTCTAAAAATGGAAGCAAGACAAATGATTTTGTTCTACTTCAAGCCAAATTTAATACTCTCGAAAAGCGAGAAGGCGAACTTGAGACCATTCTGAAATCTTTCGAGAAATCATCTAAAAGAATGGAAGAAATTTTAAGCACTGGGCAACATGCTCATGATAAAAGTGGCTTAGGAAACAACTCATTTTCCAACAAAGGGAAAACTAGTACTGTGTTCGTCACGGGTGTGGAACACATTCCTGTATCGGAAGAAACTCCAAGTCCTATGAAGGAACCTGCTGCACCGCGAAAAGCAAAGGCAGCCATTCCGCCCCCGCAATCCTATTCGAGACAGCGGAATCATAAGCCATTCCAACCTGTAAGGCGCACGCAACAGCATGCTCCCCGAGCATATCAACAGCACCAACAGCCGTCCAGAAAGAAGGCTTTATCCAAATACCAAAGGCCGCACGGCAGTACTTTCAGTACAACACGCCTAGGTACTGGATACAGGAGCCTCATTATCCATTAAGAAAGCAGGTGTCCGCACAGCATCGACAACATATTTGGGAATTTAACTGGAAACTCAAAAGGCAAGCTGTAAGACCAAAGAAAATGGCTCCACCTCCGAGACGAGCTCCGCAATTCCTTGTTTTGTTGCCAAAGGCACTGCAGATCTAAGATGGTTATGGCACAATAGGATGTCACACGTCAACTTCAAGACGATAAACAAGCTCTCAAGACAGGGATTGGTTAGAGGATTGCCGAATGTGTCATTCTAAAAAGACAGTGTCTGTGGACCATGTCAAAAAGGCAAGCAAATCAAGTCCACCATGAAGAGCAAATCCTACCTTTCAACCCACAGAATTCTGGAAATGCTACATATGGATCTCTATGGTCGTGTAGACCTGGTAAGTTTGGGAGGTAAGAAATACTCTCTCGTTATTGTTGATGATTATTCCAGGTATGCTTGAACAATATTCTTAAGGAAGAAGAAGGAAACAACATCAAAGCTGCCCGAGCACCTGAGAAAGCTTCAAAATGAAGAAGGGTCGAGTATCGTGTCCATTTATTCCGATAGAGGTACAGAATTCACTAACCGCTTTATAGAGCAATACTATTAGGAAAATGGGATACATCACGAATACTCAGCTGCCCGTACACCTCAACAAAATGGTGTTGTCGAGCGAAAGAACAGGACGCTGAAAGAAGCAACAAGGACAATGATTGCCGCAAGCATGTTGCCACAGCGTTTCTGTGGCGAAGCAACCAATACAACGTGCTACACTCAAAACCGCTGTATCGTCAACAAGTACCACAACAAAATAACATACGAGATATGGAACAACAAAACTTCATTAGTTTCATATTTTCACATATTTAGATGCAGCAACATTTGTCAGATTATGGGATTGAAGCCAAGGAAACGCCCATTATGTGCGATAGCACGAGTGCAATTGCAATAACGCACAACCCTGTATTGCACTCGCGCACTAAGCATATCAACATGAAACATCATTTCATCAGGAATCATGTCGAGAACAAGGATGTTCAGATGGAAAAAGTTCATACAGATATGCAGTTGGCCGACATATTCACCAAGCCTCTCGACACAGCTAGATTCAACATGCTTCGATAAGAATTGGGATTTATACAGCCTATCTCCCTGTAAGTATTTACTGTTTTTACTCAACAATTGAGGGGGAATGCTGTAAGACCCAAGAATATAGTATCCACCGTTAATTATATGTACACTCAGAGCCTTGAATACAACACTATGGGAACAAAGCGATATGAATCATCCTACAGCTGACGTGTGCAATAATTAAGGGGGAATACAGTATGACCCATGAATACATCATTAATCCAAAAGTTGTTGTATGGAATTGAAGCCCATATGTACCTTTTAAGGGGGAACACGGTATTGTCGCGGATACAACACATACTATGGGAAAGCGGTTCATTATATAGTAATATTTTATTTTAAAACAATTTTTGTCCACGTGCCCTGTTTCATGTCAAACGTCTTTTGCATTAAATGCTTTACACGACATCTGAACAACAGCATATCGTACACCGAGATGTTTCAAATTGTTTAATATATTTTACACCGTCGTTTCAGGCATTAAGCGTAATTTGAAATGTCAGAAGTGGGACCCTCTTCTATTTTAAAATTCAATAGATAAGTGTACCAATTACACTTAGTCCATCGTGACCATTCATTTTAAACACCAGTTCCCATCCCTTAAATATGACCATTCGTTCTCTGAAACCCTTCTTCGCCACCTACTATAAAAGGACTGTAAATGCCATCTGAGACTCTTTACGCTTTCTGCATATTTTAAGAGTTCTCGAGCATACAGTCTACAAATTCTCTGTGTTTACTGCATTCTTCCTGAATCTTTTTCACCGTTCCTTGAGAAATCATCAATGGCGTCTACCCAGACATCTTCCACCTCTCTCAAGAAATCATCAACCATCATCGACAGACGGATCTTCTCCAGATCTGTTGTGCTTGAACACATTCATGCCAAAGGAGACGACGTCGAATCGATGGAATATGTCATCACTAGGATTCGTCAACAAGGCCTCTATCGCCTTGGCAGCCACTCTGCTGAAAGATTTGATGTTCATTTGGTTGAGTAGTTCTACCTCAATGCTGCCATTCGATTCCTTTCACTGGCTCAAGGAGGACATGTTGCTGACATCACAGCCGTCGTTCACAGAGTAGAGATTCGTGTCGACCAAGAGCTACTCCAGAACATCTATAGGCTACCTACTGATGGCCTGACCATGGAAGAACTTGAGACCTTCGGGTCCTAAGACCTTTTGACACATTATTATGGCTTATTCACCGATTCAGTGACGGTGGAAACAGTTTATACCACTTGCCATAAGAAAAAATTTTGTTTACCTTGTGTGTACTTACACGATTTCTGTTGTCGTGTTATTGAAAATAGAACAGGTGCTTTTGAGATGTACACCAATCTCATGTTCAGAATGATGGTTGCTATAATGACCTGTGAAAAGGTCAATTGGTGTCAAATCATCCTCAAACGATTGCAGGAAGAAGTGTCTAAGCCTGCCTCTCAGAAGAAATCCTTTGGATTGTTTTTAAACTACATTTTGAGGAAATGCGGAGTTCCGCAATCCACAGAGGCAAAGAAAATTAGTTCACGGATATACTTAGGAGGCGTCAGGAATACTGTCTTTGTAATACCCGGTTGTAATTCATTCATTTTCATTCAGTGATTATCAGTCTGTAATTGTCACTCACTAATTCTCACTCATTAATAATCACTCATCATTCATGAATCACTCATTTGCGTTCAATGTTGGCATGTTGTAATCGTATATCAGTTACCGATCGTCATTTTATCTCCGTTTTTAGATCGAGACGGGAGTATTATCATTTTCATTGTGATTGATAGCCTTATACTGAGAGTATCATCTTTGGCTCGTGTTAGACTTGTTCACTTTCACATTCGTATGATATGTCGGATCATTCATCAGTCGTAGCGAGGAATCGGAATTATCGGATTGTTTCACCTTGGCCAGCATCGAGTTACGGTCGTAAGGTTCTGGGATACGGCCGTAAGTCAGCGGGTACGGCCGTAAGTAAGTGGCGATTACGGCCGTAAGTGGTCCAAAGAGCCGCCTGCATTTTGGCCGAAGGTGAGTTACGGCCGTAAGGAAGGTGAGATACGGCCGTAAGTGGTGTTCGTGAATTTTGGGTGTTGTCGACCAAGGGTGACTTACGGCCGTAAGGGTTGCGGCATACGGCCGTAAGTCGAGGAAGGTACGGCCGTAAGGCTTGGCGGTTCTGGCCAGTCTGTGCAGCAGTACTGGCCATTTTTGACGAAGGCGGGTTACGCCCGTAAGGTTGGCCGGATACGGCCGTATCATCCGAGTTACGGCCGTAAGGTGTGTGGTACGACCGTAAGGTCGGCGGGTGTTTTTGATTTAAGGTGAGTTACGCTGTAACTAAGGAACGGCAGGCCGTAAGTCTGTCGGCGAGCTTTGACGAAGCGAGTTACGGCCGTCTGAGTTGGCGATTACGGCCGTAAGGCAGTTGACTTGTAAATTTACGGCCGTTATTGGTCAGAGTTACGGCCGTAACTTCCGGCAGTATATATGGTTTGGCCGGGACACTTTTTCCTCATTTTCTTCATTTTCACTTCCTTCTTCCTTTTGTCCGAGAGAGAGCTTAGGAAAGGGATTCTTCCTTAATCAAACACTTGAGTACTTGAGTTTCTTCAATTCCATTCAATCATATAGCTCGGATACTCGTTTTAACTCGTGTTCATCGGATCGAAGTGGTTGGATCTTCAAGAGGTAATTTCTTCAACACCTTGGATTTCGATTTTATGTTGAGATATGATGTTTTGGACGTTATAATCATGTTATATGAAGGGATATGTATATGATTATGAGTTTGTATAAGGATTCATTAGAATATTGAGGGATTATTCAAGAACACTTTGATTATCGAGTTGAAATTGGGGGTTTTCGTTTAATTGTTGTTATAATCACGTTTTTGGATATTCATAACGGATTATTGATCGTATTGGAGATGTTTTGTTGATTTGAAACACTTCTTGGGGATTTGAGGTTGGTATTGTTGAGGTTTAGTTGTTATCAATCGTAGTTGGCCTCAAAGTGTTCGATATAATGCCCCAATGAACTTGGTTTAATCGTATCGACGTCTTGAGTTCGTTATATTCGTGTTTGATTCGTATATTGAACGAGTTGTTGGATATTGTACAATTCAAGGTTGTTCGAGCGACCGATATTTCATTTAGGACGTTGTTCGTGGACGGACATTCATCATCGGTATTGTGTAAGTTAATTCTTACTCGGTTAAAAGGATATTCATTCCTTTTGTCGTTGTTCATTCATAATCATAACTCATTCATCATTGTATTAATCGTATCAAAACTCGTCATTGTCAATTAATCACCTCAGTGATTAGGAGCGAAGGTTACGATCATTACATTGAGCTATCATTCATGTCACTAACATTCAATCTTGGTGAGTCATTATTCATTATCATTGACACTTTTGTCATATTGTGGCATTAGGGTCATCTTGGCGTGCGGTTGGTATGTGTAGGATTTTCATGTCGGGCACATTATAGTCGTGTGTTGGTTGGTGGCCTCACATTGGGTGTGCACACGAGTCGATTGCTCGTGAGACTGATTAGGTACAAGACCACGCGTGTTTGATCGTTGGTGGCTTGTGCACGGACACATTTCCATCCCGGACGCAGTGTGGCGCCATTCCTTTGAGCCGTACTGATTAGTCGATTCATATAGCATGTTTGATTGCGTATGTTTCGACAGGATAATTCATAATTTCGGATATATCATGATTGTGTATTTTCAACCCTTGAGGATTGTTGTTACGTATCGGCCCGTTGGGGATGTTGTTTTTCGTGTCATGGCAAGGCTAAGGCACGGGAGAGCACGGTGACGGCGAGAGTCCAGTGATACTAGTAGGGGGCCGATCTATTCATCATTTATTCATCATTTGTGTTTCCTTTATTTATTCCACTGCAGACATTCCGTTTGAATGCTCATTTCATTCGATGTTGTGTATCTTATCGTCACATAAAATACACATGTATTCTATTTTATCCTGGTGTTGTATAAAACTCCTCATCGGAGTAATTGATGTTGTAATGTGGTTCGGTACTACATTTACCTGTAATTCATTCATTCTCATTCGCCTGGTGGGTCCCGATGGGGTCTACGACCGTAATATCCGCCTAGTTTGGGGTGTTACGAGTTGGTATCGAGCGTGGTTTGAATACTACCCTCCAAGTCATGTCTCATTTGAAATCATCGTCATCGGACTAGTATCATTGGACTTTCGCGTCACGTGTGACTGTGCAAATGCCGAGCCAATCGGACCAAGAACTGTAAGATTTCTAATGCCATGGTATAATTTCGGCATTAATCATTCATTCATAATTCATCGATTAACAATCCTCATTCATCAATTTCAATTGTGATCAAGTCGATAATGTTAACTCATTAATCACTCAATTCATTTCATTACTCGGTTGTTGATCTTGAAGATCATATCATCAATCTTGTTAAATTGTTCAAGATAATCATTTCAAGAATTTTATCGGATAATCATGTCACGTCAATTAATCATTCATGTAATCGGTATGTGAGCGCGTATGCTCATTTTCATCATTTCATAATGTAATCATAATGTGATACTCATGCGAGATATATAATCATCATATGACTTTCCACTTCAAGATGGAGAGGGTCGCAGAGGGCGTGGAGGACGAGGCCGTGGAGCGGCCGAATCCCGAGAACTCGTGCGACTACCCGCAAATGCCAGAATAATGCTAACTCATCGGCAATGACGCCGCCACTCACTCACCGGACGCGATCATTCATTGTCGGGAGTCGTACCCAGGACACGGCTCGGTCGAGAGGGTGTTCGGGTCGACCCACTCGCATTTATGCAGGGCATGATGGCCCAAATGACCGAGATGGCTCGGTTGATGGAGACGATGCATAACTCCGTCAATCAAAATCAGCAGGCTCCTCCGCCGCCGCCTCGGAGGCAAGAGAGGGGTGTAAGCAATATCATCAGCGATATCTCTCGGCCGACCACCTACTTTTGAGGGCTCATCGAGCCGGCGGATATTGTTCATTGGCTTGAGCATTTTGAGAAGTTATTCGCTATGGTGGATTGCCCCGAAGGGCATAAAGTTTCGATTGCGGCTTACTATCTCGGTAAGAGCGCTCATTCATGGTGGTTATCGTTGAAGCCCACGCACGGAACATGCACTTGGGATCGGTTCAAGACTCTCATGATGGAGAGGTACTATCCGGCCCCACTCGGGAGGCCAAGTTGTCGGAATTACTCACTCCCGACCTTTCGGCGGATGATGACGTTCTCGCCATCGCCGAAAAATTTCAGAACTTCTTCCGTTCGCCTCATCTATCATTCACTCGAAGCGGACAAGATCAAGTATTTCAGAAGAGGTGAAACCCCGTATGAGACTTGATTTAATCATAACTGTGCCACTCTGGCCGAGTTCATTGAGAAAGCTCTTACCTACGAGCTTACTGCTAAGGAAATTGCTAAGCAGCAGCCTTCGTCTGCTAGCAAGAAGTCCAAGAATCGTAATCAGTCTGACGGGAGTCAGGCCACTTTCAAGAAACCACACGCGGGCTCCACTTTTTCTGAGCGACCTCCCACGACATCTAAACCCGCGGAATCTCAGTCGCGAGCGGCCAGTTCGGCCATCACCTGTTTCAACTGTGAGGAACAGGGTCATTTCAGCACCAAATGTCCGGCGATGCATCACGTGCCACAATCGTGGGATTGCCGGGCACAGGGCCCGTTTTGCCGTAGGGACTCTAAACCCACTCCGGCGTCATCTCAAGCCCTGTGTCATTCGGGGGTGCGAATCGAGCCACTCGGCTGCGTTCAAGACGACAGAGCTAAAGGCGGAGCCAAGAGCTATCGAGGACGGAGCATCCGGTTCGGGGCCTAAGCCCCGAATTTATGAGATGAAGAAGACCGATGATCCCGAGGCCCGGATGATCTCAGGTACACTCGATATTCTATCTCAACCTGTGTGTACCCTTTTTGATACTGGTGCATCGCATTCATTCATTTCCGAGTCATGTTTGAGTAGACTACGTCTGGGTAGTGCTACTAGTTGTGAGCCTTATGTCATTGGCCTACCTGATGGTAGACGAATTGTCGGAAGTCGTGAGATTCAGAATTGTCCGATTCATCTTCATGGTCGTGTATGGCCAGCAGACCTAATCGTAGTAGATTTGCCGAGGGACGACGTCATCTTGGGTATTGATTGGATGGATCGTCATGATGCCATCATTAGTGTCCGAAAGCGGTTGGTCACTATCGTTTCAGACGATGGAGTCGAATGTGTGTTTCAGGGAGGTAATCCCGACTGTTCTGGTAAAGTCGTTAATTTGATGAGAGCAGTAAGATTACTCAATCAGGGATGTGTCGGTTATTGGTGCTATATGACCAAAACCGAGAAATCATCAGTAATGTTAACGGATATTCCGGTGGTGATGGAATATGCCGATATTTTTCCAGACGAGTTACCTGGTTTGCCTCCACAAAGGGGTGTGGAATTCACGATTGAGTTGGAGCCTGGTACGTCCCCTATATCGAAGGCACCGTACCGGATGGCCCCGACCGAAATGCAAGAATTAAAGAACCAACTTGAGGAATTGTTCGAGAAGGATTATATTCGACCGAGTGCGTCCCCGTGGGGAGCACCCGTGTTATTTGTCAAGAAGAAGGATGGTTCGTTCCGCTTGTGTATTGATTACCGGGAATTGAACCGGGTGACGATCAAGAATAAGTATCCTTTACCCCGTATCGATGACCTCTTAGATCAACTTCAGGGAGCTTCAGTATTTTCCAAGATCGACCTAAGATCTGGATATCATCAGTTGCGGATTCGAGAGTCGGATATCGCGAGGACGGCGTTTCGAACACGCTATGGTCATTATGAGTTCGTGGTTATGCCGTTCGGATTGACTAATGCACCTGCGGTATTCATGGAATTAATGAATCGGGTCTTCATCGACTTTTTGGATTGGTTTGTTGTTGTCTTCATCGATGACATTTTGATTTATTCCCGTGACCGGGAGGAACACGAGTCTCACCTTCATCTAGTTCTCGACGTGTTGAGGCGAGAACAACTTTATGGGAAGTTTTCCAAATGTGAGTTCTGGATGTCCGAAGTGACTTTTCTCGGACATGTAATTTCATCAGACGGAGTTCGTGTCGATCCTCAGAAGACGGAGGCTATTCGAGATTGGCTACCTCCGAAGAACGTTAAGGAAATCCGAAGCTTCCTCGGATTAGCGGGTTATTATCGGCGATTTGTAGAGGGATTTTCTCGAATCGCTCAACCCTTAACGAACCTTTTGCGGAAGGATAAGAAATACACGTGGTCCGATGCGTGCCAACGGAGTTTTGAGGAACTCAAGAGCCGGTTAATGTCAGCACCTGTACTTTCCTTGGCGCAGGGGACGGAAGGATTTGTGGTCTATAGTGATGCGTCCGGACAGGGTCTCGGATGTGTACTCATGCGAGCAGGAAGGTTATTGCCTATGCTTCACGGCAATTGAGACCTTACGAGATTAATTATCCGACCCACGACACGGAGCTAGCGGTAGTGGTGTTCGCTTTGAAAATTTGGCGTCATTATCTTTATGGCGTTACATCGATATTCACCGATCATAAGAGCTTAAAGTATATATTTACTCGGAAGGAGTTAAATATGCGCGAGAGACAGTGGTTGGAATTAATCAAAGATTATGATATCGAGATCCTTTACCACCCGGCAAGGCGAATGTTGTCGCCGATGCCTTGAGTCGTAAGTCCGTTCAGAGCAGATGCTTGCCCGTTTAACGATTCGAAGGAGCTTCGAGAATTCCTTAGACCCGAGATCGAGTGCAGCCGGCGAGTTCGGGCGGCTTTGTATGTTAGAGATTTCATCGTCACTCGAGGAGGAAATCCGAGAGAATCGGAGTTCGGACCCATCATTGTTGCGCATCCAGGGGATGTGGCTCGGGGAAAGCCCTGGATTTGTGGTCCACGAGGATGGACTTTTGCGTTTTAAGAATCGGTTGTGCGTATCGTGAATGACGAGTTGAAAAACTCGATTTTGAAAGAAGCTCATGCTACCCCTTATTCTGTGCATCCGGGGTCTAGTAAGATGTACAAGGACTTGAAACAAAATTACTGGTGGAGTAATATGAAGGGAGAAGTCGCAGAATTTGTTTCGAGATGCTTAACCTGTCAACAAGTTAAGATTGAACATCAGCGACCGGCGGGTATGCTGAAACCTCTTCCTATTCCCGAGTGGAAGTGGGAAGACATTTCTATGGATTTCATCACGAGTTTGCCGACGAGTCGTCGTGGCATGAACACGATCTGGGTGATCGTGGACCACTTAACCAAATCAGCTCATTTCCTTGAGATCAAGGATACGTGGGGTCCCGAGAGACTTGCCCAGTTGTTCATTAAAGAGATAGTCAGACTGCATGGTACTCCTAAAAGTATCGTTTCCGATCGTGACGGACGGTTTGTGTCGCAATTTTGGAAATCAGTTCATCGTGCTATGGGAACTCAGCTTAACCTCAGTACCGCTTTTCATCCTCAGTCTGACGGACAATCAGAGAGGACCATTCAGACATTAGAGGACATGTTGAGGGCATGCGTCCTCGATTGGAAAGACGATTGGGAAGCCCAACTACCATTGATCGAGTTCACGTATAATAATAGTTGGCATGCTTCGATCAAGATGGCACCTTACGAGGCCTTGTATGGTCGTCGTTGTCGATCTCCGTTGTGTTGGGACGACTTATCATAATCAATTGGCACCGAGCCCGATATGCTTATAGCCTCCCGTGAGAAGGTAGCTTTGATCAGAAGTCGTTTGTTGACCGCTCAGAGTCGACAGAAATCGTATGCAGATAATCGTCGTCGACCACTAGAGTTCGAGACGGGTGACCACGTTTTGGTCAAGGTATCCCCGAGTCGAGGTATTTTCCGTTTTGGGAAGAGGGGAAAGTTGAGTCCGAGATTCATTGGACCGTTTGAGATTTTGGATCGAGTGGGCGAGTTAGCTTATCGATTGGCTTTACCTCCGGCGTTGAGCCGAATTCATAACGTGTTTCATGTCACTCAGTTACGGAAGTATGTTGCCGACCCGAGTCACATACTCCAGTTCGACGAAATCGAGATCGCCGACGATCATTCATATGAGGAACGTCCTATTCGAGTTTTAGAGCGGCGAATCAAACAGTTGAGGAATAAGACTATTCCTTTGGTTAAAATTGATGGTCTAGACACGGAGTCGAAGAAGCTACAGGAAACCGAAGAGAGTATGCGGGAGAGTCATCCCGAGTTGTTTGACCCTTAGTTTGAGGACGAAACTATTTTTAAGGGGAGTCTGTACTACCCGGTTGGAATCCAGTCATTTTCATTCAGTGCTTAACAGTCTGTAATTGTCACTCAGTAATTCTCACACATTAATAATCACGCATCATTCATGAATCACTCATTTGCGTTCAATGTTGGCATGTTGTAATCGTATATCGATTCGATCGTCATTTTATCTCCGTTTTTAGATCGAGACAGGAGTATTATCATTTTCATTGTGATTGATAGCCTTGTCTTGAGAGTATCATCTTTGGCTCGTGTTAGACTTGTTCACTTTCACATTCGTATGATATGTCGGATCATTCATCGATCGTAGCGAGGAATCGGAATTATCGGATTGTTTCACCTTGTCCGGCCTTCGAGTTACGGCCGTAAGGTTCGGGATACGGCCGTAAGTCGGGTAATACGGCCGTAAGGCTGGCGATTCTGGCCGTAAGTGGTCCAGCAGTGCCCGAGGCATTTTGGCGAAGGTGAGTTACGGCCGTAAGGAAGGTGAGATACGGCCGTAAGTGGTGTTCGTGAATTTTGGGTGTTGTCGACCAAGGGTGACTTACGGCCGTAAGGGTTGCGGCATACGGCCGTAAGTCGAGGAAAATCTGGCCGTAAAGGCTTGGCGATTCTGGCCGTCTGGCAGTGCACAGCCATTTTTGAAGGCGGGTTACGCCCGTAAGGTTGGCGGATACGGCCGTATCATCGATTACGGCCGTAAGGTGTGTGGTACGGCCGTAAGGTCAGTCGGCGGGTGTTTTTGACGAAGGTGAGTTACGCCGTAACTAAGGAAACGATTCTGGCCGTAAGTCTGTCGAGCTTTCGGACGAAGCGAGTTCTGGCCGTCTGAGTTGGCGATTCTGGCCGTAAGGCCGTTGACTTGTAAAGTTACGGCCGTAAGAGGGCCGAGTTACGGCCGTAACTTCCGGTATATATGGTTTGGCGGGACACTTTTTCCTCATTTTCTTCATTTTCACTTCCTTCTTCCTTTTGTCCGAGAGAGAGCTTGGGAAAGGGATTCTTCCTTAATCAAACACTTGAGTACTTGAGTTTCTTCAATTCCATTCAATCATATAGCTCGGATACTCGTTTTAACTCGTGTTCATCGGATCGAAGTGGTTGGATCTTCAAGAGGTAATTTCTTCAACACCTTGGATTTCGATTTTATGTTGAGATATGATGTTTTGGACGTTATAATCATGTTATATGAAGGGATATGTATATGATTATGAGTTTGTATAAGGATTCATTGGATTATTGAGGGATTATTCAAGAACACTTTGATTATCGAGTTGAAATTGGGGGTTTTCGTTTAATTGTTGTTATAATCACGTTTTTGGATATTCATAACGGATTATTGATCGTATTGGAGATGTTTTGTTGATTTGAAACACTTCTTGGGGATTTGAGGTTGGTATTGTTGAGGTTTAGTTGTTATCAATCGTAGTTGGCCTCAAAGTGTTCGATATAATGCCCCAATAAACTTGGTTTAATCGTATCGACGTCTTGAGTTCGTTATATTCATGTTTGATTCGTATATTGAACGAGTTTTTGGATATTGTACAATTCAAGGTTGTTCGAGCGACCGATATTTCATTTAGGACGTTGTTCGTGGACGGACATTCATCATCGGTATTGTGTAAGTTAATTCTGACTCGGTTAAAAGGATATTCATTCCTTTTGTCGTTGTTCATTCATAATCATAACTCATTCATCATTGTATTAATCGTATCAAAACTCGTCATTGTCAATTAATCACCTCAGTCATAAGGAACGACGGTTCCGATCATTTCATTGAGCTATCATTCATGTCACTATCATTCAATCTGGGTGATTCATTATTCTTTTTCATTGTCACTTTTGTCATATTGTGGCATTAGGGTCATCTTGGCGTGCGGTTGGTATGTGTAGGATTTTCATGTCGGGCACATTATAGTCGTGTGTTGGTTGGTGGCCTCACATTGGGTGTGCACACGCAGTCGATTGCTCGTGAGGCCCGATTAGGTACAAGACCACGCGTGTTTGATCGTTGGTGGCTTGTGCACGGACACATTTCCATCCCGGGCCAGATGTGGCGCCATTCCTTTGAGCCGTCTTGATTAGTCGATTCATATAGCATGTTTGATTGCGTATGTTTCGGCAGATAATTCATAATTTCGGATATATCATGATTGTGTATTTTCAACCCTTGAGGATTGTTGTTACGTATGGCGGCCGTTGGGGATGTTGTTTTTCGTGTCATGGCAAGGCTAAGGCACGGGAGAGCACGGTGACGGCGAGTCCCAGTGATACTAGTAGGGCCCCGATTTGTTCGATCATTTATTCGATCATTTGTGTTTCCTTTATTTATTCCAGCCGAGACATTCCGTTTGAATGCTCATTTCATTCGATGTTGTGTATCTTATCGTCACATAAAATACACATGTATTCTATTTTATCACAGGTGTTGTATAAAACTCCTCATCGGAGTAATTGATGTTGTAATGTGGTTCGGTACTACATTTACTGTGTAATTCATTCATTCTCATTACTTTGGTGGGTCCCGGATCGGGTCTACAACCTTTGTAATATCCGCCTAGTTTGGGGTGTTACAGTCTTCAACCAAACCAACTTGATTGCCAACAGACCTTTTGTCCGCAGAATACCTGTATCTGCCGATCCGAGGGATGTTTCTTCAAAGTCCCAAAGTGTTGAATCCTCGAGAAAGAGAAAACGATCTCACAGCAAAACTCCAGTTGTTGTTGAGAAGCCGAAAAGGAAGCTAAGGAGGCTTACAAAAGTTAAGGCTATAGAAACCTCCAAGGCTGCTCCTTCCGTGGCTCAACCCACTGATCAAGTCCCCCAGGGCCCAACCCCTGTGGAAGAGATGCCCACTACTGTCGATACAGTAGATCCCGAGCCCTTGGCTTATAGTTAGGGAAAAGCTGCTTGCAGTTCAAGGCTACGACGGATGCTAGGACATCTGCCAACATACAAGAATCTGGCGAGTCGACTGCCACTTTGGAGCCAAAAGCTACTTCTCCTATACGGGATCCCAAACCCCTTTAGGATCCATCTCCCATCAGGGTACCAACCCCTGTAAGGAATCCCTCTCTGATACACGATTCCACACCTATAGAGTAACCCATGCCTACAGCGAACCCAGGCGCTGTACGCAGCCCCTCCTCGGACACAATCATCCGCAAAATCCTACTTTCTATGCAAATCGAATAGGCTTACGAGCGGTTTCTCCAATGGAAAAGTTGCAGACTTGCTCCGTACGAAACTCTGTACAACTGGAGCGAATGGAGTAATGAAGAAAGATTTATTTTGGAAGTGACGGACACTTAAGAAATTATTGTCCTGATCCAATGGGACAACCTATTCGTTAAAGAGCTTATTGAGAGCCATTTGTTTGAAAAAGCCGAATCACAAAAGAAAGGTAAAGCTAAGTCTGTGGAATCCCCGAAAATCCAAGATCAGATCCCGACTCAGACGATGCCCTTCAGGCTGGTCTAAGATAGAGTCGCGAAGAATCTGAATTTCCAATGGGCGCAGGATCATCGAGTCATCACCAATCACCTCCCCATCAACTAGACATTGTTCCCGACAATGAGGATTCAGCCCCTCATGTCGCGGAGGAACAACCTGTTTCGCAATAGGCACCCGAGCCTGTCGCTACCCAAGTAGAAGGAGAATCCAACGCCATCCCGCACGAGGAATCAGTCCCTCTGCTGGAGCAAGCGGATGCTGAGAGACAGCAGGAGGAATTGGTCCCTCCTGTATCCATGTCTTTAGAAACCACTTCAGCACAGGAGGATGCACCACCCCCTGTCGCCGAGCCCGAATCTGATACTCCCGCACCATCAACCACCTTGGAATCCGACGCTGGTATAATACCTGAGGATGTCCAACTCATGTCACGTCCCATTGTGAATTTGAGACGGTTGAACGGAGTTGAGGATTTTGCCTATCCAGACTCTCCCAGAACAGCCGCAAGAAAAGAGCGATTACATGCTCTTGGCCTCCAAACTATTTTTATCCAGGATGACATCCATGCCCTGTACTCTGTGGAAAAAGCTCTTGATTGGCTACACACATCTGCCGTTGAAGAGATGACAGGACTGAAGCACGAAGTCTCCCGAGTGGTAGAAGCCTTCACTGTCTTGCCACACATCTTCAAGCAGGCCTTGAGCCAACTGCAAGAAAAATAAGAGCATATCCTAAGAGACGAGCAATCTAAACTTCCCGTGTCTGAGGCCAGGACAGCATCTGATATGATCAAAATCAGTTCCCAACTTCGATCCCACGACAAAAACATTAAAGATATGTCGCAGGTGCTCACCTCCCTGGTCGAGAAAAAGACAAGTCTCGATATGAAATAGGATGCCGCTCTGCAAATCCTGGAATGCCTTGATGAAAAGGTGTGATACCTTGATGACGCCAAAAAGGGGGAAGAATCGAGGGAAGCTGCTAGGAGAACCAGGTTGGAGCAAGAGAAAGAAATGTTAGCTCCTTTTGAAGACTCCATCACTGCAGATATAGCCCGTATCTTAACACCAAATGTTAGGATACATGGAGACCGACCAGAATTCTAGGATCCTAAGTATCCTTGGAAAAGCCTAGTCCGAAAGCCGCAAGCTATGAACCTCCCGGCGGACCGACAGCTTACTGCTGCAAAGATCAAGAACTGGAGGATAAATGAACTGCTAAGATACTTTGTTGTACTTATCAGGGATTACTCAATTTTAAATAGATGCAGAACGGTACAAGAAGCGGTAGAGGAGTTCAAGAAAAAGTTGGAAGATGGAACGCTCCCCCTACAGCTGCAGATGAAGTCAAAGCACAAGAATGGTGACTTGGTTACCCACCCAGAGGATTGGATCCTAGTCTTCGATAAATCATATGAAGGTCGAGCCTTATATCTGAATCCAGACAGGGGAGCACATCAAAACTGGTGGAAGGGTACCAAGAATGACCCTAAAAGGCCATGGAAGCATTCAGACTACAGGAGTTAAATTTCCTTGTATTATAATTTTGTAATCTTATTTTCAGAACAGCAAAATTTTTTAATCTTCATTTCAATATCAATAAAATTTTTGCCTGTTTTGAAAGATTACAACTCGTAATCTACTGTGTTCTTGTATGTTTATAAACACTTAATTTATTCTTGATGTATTCAAATTATGAAACTTATCTCAATACACAAACTGTAAGAACTTGTCTGTGAACAGTTCATAATTTAAGTTGTATGTATCTAGAATACAATGTAAGATTGTGCCTGCGAGCCAATCATAAGTTTTCAAATATAACTTTCTTTTGATAAAAGCTGAACTTGCCTGCGAGCAGTTCTTAATGTTAAGCCAAATCCTGAAGGCCAGAACATTCGAAAGAAGACCAAGAAGTCTGCCCTACTTCAAACCGCTAAGTGTCAAAGTTTTGGCATCATCAAGGATGTTTGGATAACATCATAAGGTTTTAAAAGGAAGACTCGGAAGGACTTGGAAAATTATCAAAAAGGGGGAAATTGTTGGGATAACAAATACCCAGTATCGAAACTGTTGGGATAAACAATCCCTGTATCGATCGTGTTGACAGAATATTTTGACAATATGCCAAATCCTGCATACCGCTAATAGCTATATCGAAAAGCTGATCAAAGGTATTAACCTGTATCGAAGACTTCTCGTAGTCCCAAAATACAGTGAATCTATCATACAACAAAGAGTCCAGCAAAGCTAAGTATGAAAGTTGTCTCAATACATCAATACAGCAATCCTTCCATACAGCCCTCAAACAGGACAAGAAGGAATCCTCAGTATTCGCTAGAAGTGAAGTCCCGTTTGATAAAGAAGTATTTAAATACTAAAGGATATAGTATTTAAATACTTAAGTTATCAAAAGATCTTCAAATCCCGCAATATCCGGATATCAGTCTATTCAAGTCAACTATCAAGTTGTCACATAATCTTGCTCAACGGATCTATTACAACAGATATATTTCAAAGGCTATATATATCTCCAGAGTTTGACGATCGTACACTCTTGAGATAACAACCAACAAGTGCTTACACGAATATTCAGAGCAAAACATATCTCCCAAAGCATTCTGCTATTCTGAAAGAAGAGATATACAGTGCTCAAACCGTGAACAACACATCATCAGCTATAAGCTCAGAAAGTCAAAGCTGTTGTTCAAATATTGTTCTACCCTTGAACAAAACCCATCAGCCCTGTGTGGACTGAGAATCCTTGCTATTCTTGAACCGTGTGTGACGGACTTGCATTGAAAAAGACGAAGCTTCAGAACTGTGTGTGAAGAAGCCAGTCACCTGTTAGCTCAAACCAATCTGTGTAAACAGTTGAAGGCTAAGATCATTATATCAATCTGTGTGAACGATATATTGGTTAGGTTTGGTTATAATTATGTAGTTGTGTATGCAGTAATTATAATAAACTCTTACTCCTGTGTGGAGGACCAGTGGACGTAGAGGGGTTTACCTCGAACCACTTTAAATATTGTGTTATTTACCTTATGCCTTTATTGTTTTATTAATTGTGATTATTTAAGTATACACTGCACACTTAGTTGCTGTATCCTCAGCAACTTACTGTATTAAGGACTTCCGCTACGCACTCAGATTTGAAAACCGTACAGCCTGTTGTTTCAAACACTTTCCGAGGTGTATCCTGTATACTTAGTGGCCAACAAAGGCGATGATCAGTAGCTGGTCCGAGAGGATATTCTTTAGCTAAGTGCTCCAATAGTGTTCAAATTATATGTAAGCTTATCCCACTGGAGCACCTAGTATCCATTAGTTACAGCAAAAAATATTTCTTCGCAATAATTCGGGATTTAATCCTCTTTCAACAAAGTTATTAGTCGTTAAATCTTCCGGCATCATCAGTAACTTCAAATTAATTCCTTTCTTCGTAATGAAGGCTGGAAAGCTTTTCGCTAGATTTATCGATCTATTCATGAAACAATATGCCTCGAGATTTTCGTAAAGTTTTTGCTCAAAAGTATTATATATTCTTATTTGAAAAAGCGTATCATGTTTAGAGAACATATACGCATAATTATTTGGATTTCTCTTTTTCCTCTCTTTCATGTTTGACCTTGCGGAATTTCCTTGGATTTTTGATTCTTTTTCTTTTTTATTTTGATCCTTTTTTTGCAATGTTATAAAAAATTTCTTTTTTCCTTTTCATCGATCTGTTTAGTTTCACTAATATTTTTGTTATTTTTATTGAAATTTAAAAGAAGTAATTTACTTGGTTAAACTCTACTGCGGTGACGATACTGTAGGGGAGGTCCTGCGGAAAAATAGCTCGACGCCAGGATGCTTAACACCATGGATGGGTAAAGGAAAGTTTTCTTTTTTTGAGGGTACTCCCGAGAACAGCTCCAGTGGGGACGGGGCGGGCCGGTAGCTCAGAGGATTAGAGCACGTGGCTACGAACCATGGTGTCGGGGGTTCGAATCCCTCCTCGCCAACAACCAGCCCAAAAGGAAAGTACCTTTACCCTAGGGGTAAGAAAATCATGATCCGGATAGCGGACCAAAAGCTATTGAACTTGGGGTGTGGGTCTTTGGAATGCCTTTTTTGCTTTTTATTTATTCTTTTTCATTAATTTAGTAGGATTCATAAAAATTTACAGATGGTCTGATGAGAGGAATGGAAGTGATTGATATGGAAGCTCCTCTAAGTGTTCCGGTCGGCGAGGCAACTCTGGGACGAATTTTCAATGTGCTTGGAGAGCCTGTTGATAATTTAGGTCCTGTAGATACTCGTATAACATTTCCTATTCATCGATCTGAGCCTGCCTTTATACAGCTAGATACAAAATTATCTATTTTTGAAACAGGAATTAAAGTAGTAGATCTTTTAGCACCTTATCGGCGTGGGGGAAAAGTAAGACTATTTGGAGGAGTTGGAGTTGGTAAGATGGTACTAATTATGGAATTGATTAACAATATTGCCAAAACCCATAGGGGTGTATCTGTATTTGGCGGAGTGGGTGAACGTAATCGTGAAGGAAATGATCTTTATATGGAAATGAAAAAATCTGGAGTGATTAATGAAGAAAATATTTCAGAATCAAAAGTGGCTCTAGTTTACGGCCAGATGAATGAACCACTGGGAGCTCATATGCGAGTTGGTTTGAATGCTTTGACGATGGCGGAATATATTAAACAAGACGTACTTCTATTTATAGACAATATTTTCCATTTCGTTAAAGCAGGATCTGGAGTATCAGCCTTATTAGGTAGAATACCTTCCGCTGTCGGTTATCAACCCACCCTGAATACTGAAATGGGCTCTTAATAGGAAAGAATTACTTCTACAAAAGAAGGATCTATAACTTCTATTCAAGCAGTTTATGTACCTGCAGACGATTTGACCGATCTGGCCCCTGCTACGACATTTGCACATTTAGATGCTACTACCGTATTATCAAGAAGATTAACTGCCAAAGGGATCTATCCATCAGTAGATCCTTTAGATTCAACTTCAACCATGTCTCAACCCCGTATCGTTGGTGAGGAACATTATGATACTGCGCAAAGAGTTAAGCAAACTTTACAACGTTATAAAGAGCTTCAAGATATTATAGCTATCCTTGGGTTGGATGAATTATCCGAGGAGGATTGTTTAACCGTAGCAAGAGTGCGAAAAATTGAGCGTTTCTTATCACAGCCCCTTTTTGTAGCCGAAGTATTTACCGGTTCTCCCGTAAAATATGTTGGTCTAGCAGAAACCATTAGAGGGTTTCAATTGATTCTTTCTGGAGAATTAGATAATCTTCCTGAACAGGCCTTTTATTTAGTAGGTAATATCGATGAAGCTATTGCGAAAGCTATGAACTTACAAATTTTTGGAGAGTAATCTAAAGAAATGATCTTAAATCTTTGTGTACTGACCCCTAATCGAATTATTTTAGATTCAGAAGTAAAAGAAATCATTTTATCTATGAATGGTGGTAAAATTGGCGTATTACCAAACCATGCTCCTATTGTTACAGTTGTAGATATAGGACTTTTGCGAATACGACTTAAGGACCAATGGTTAATTATTGGCGGTTTCGTTATAACTGATAATAATGAGATCAATGCTTTAGTAAATGATGCGGAAAGGGATGATATTATTGATCCACAAGAAGCTCAGCAAACTCTTGAAATAGCGTAAGCTAATTTGAGAAAAGCTAAAGGAAAAAGTTTGAGAGTATAAACCCTTGATTCACATATTGAAATTCTTGTATAGTCACAATAAATATGGTTGATCCCCCCCACTTTGATCCTTTTCTGGCGAATGCACCTAAACCTATTATCACTGACATTAGACGAATCCATATGACTGGACAACTTCATCAAACGGAGTGTTCCAAGATCTAGATGCTTACTTAATTCCATAAATGGATCTCTTAAGCTTGCACATTATTTGCTCTTCTCATTCAGTAATGAATCACTGTTGGCCACTAAGTATACTACATACATCTTGGGAAGTAGTTTAAACAACAAGCTGTACTGATTTTAAATCTGAGTGCGTAGCGGAAGTCGTAGGTACAATAAGTTGCTGTGGATACAACAACTTGGTGTGCAGTGTATACTTAAATAATCACAGTAATTAAAACAGTAAAAACTGAAGGTAAATAACACATTATTTAAAGTGGTTCGAGGTAAACCCCTCTACGACCACTGGTCCTCCACACAGGAGTAAAATGTTTATTATAATTACTACGTACACAACTACGTAATTATAACAGTATACAATCAATATATCGTTCACACAGATTGATATAAAGATCTTAGCTTCAACCGTTCACACAGATTGGTTTGAGCTAAAGCTTGACCGACTTCTTCACATTGAGTTCTGAAGCTTCGTCTTCCTCAGTCCACACAGGGATGATCTGGGTTTGTTCAAAGTATAGAACAGAGTATGAACAACAACTTTGACTTTATGAGCTTCTAGCAGATGAAGTGTTGTTCAAGATGATGAACACTGTATATCTCTTTTATCTGAGTTGCAGTAAGCTTGGAGATATATTTTGCTCTGATGATAACTTTGATAGCTTTGATTGATTTCGGTTTTGGTATTTGGTAACTGATCTTCAATGCCTTGATGAGATATATATAATCTCTGAAATATATCCGTTGAGTAAGATTCCATTCCAACGGGATGAAAAGCACGATCCGGATTTAGCGGGATTTGAAGATCTGTTGACTGACAGTATTTAAATACTTTATCCTTGAGTATTTAAATACTTCTTTATTCAACGGGACTTGACTTCTGAAGATTTCTTCTTTGTCCTGTTGAGAGCTGTATGGAAGATAACTGTATTGGTGATTCGAGACAGTTTCCATACTTGGTCTTTATAACACTTCTTTGCTGTACTGAAAGGTTCCACTGTATGCTGGATTCGAGACAGGTCTTCGATACATGTTGATGCCTCAAAACTTCGATACAGTTTCCTTTACTGTATTGAGGATTGGCATATATGTCAAAACCTCTTATCAACACAATTCGATACAGGGATTGAATATCCCGGCTGTTTCGATAAAGGGTTCTTGTTTTCCCAACAATTTCCCCCTTTTGACAATTTGCCAAGACTTTAACTTTTAAGTCTTCTTGATGATGCCAAAACCTTCTTCATGAATAATCTTCTTTGATGACTTCTGGCAGATTTCTTGGTCTTTTGTGAAAAGGTCTATCTTTCAGCAACTTAGTCTAATTAATGAACTGCTCACAGGTGAGTTCGATACAGCTAAGAATTTTTACAACTTAAGCTTATGATTGGCGCGCAGGCACAATCTTACAATGCATTCTAAGCTTACAACTGAAATTATGAACTGTTCGTAGACAAGTTCGTACAGCTTAATTTTCAATCAAGTTTCTATACTTGAGATTGTTTATCAAACAATTTATGTAATCATACATCAACACAGTAGATTACGAGTTGTAATCTTTCAAGACAAACAAACACTTTTATTGATATTCAAAACAAATTGAGTACATGGTTTGCTGTTTCGAAGAAAAAATTACAAACAAAATAATATACAAAAATTTCAGCTCCTATCTATAGTCCGCATGTCTCCATGGCTTTCTTCCTGGATCATTCTCGGTTCCACGCCACCAGTTCTGTAGGGAATTGTTGCCTCGATCCTGGTATATAGCACTTCCTTCATTGGATTTGTCAAAGGCAAGAATCCAGTCTTCTGGATGGGTGATCCGATCTCCTCTTCTGTGCTTACTTTTCATAACTAGCTGGAGAAGGAGTTTTCCTTCTTCTAGCATCTTCGTGAATTTGTCTGCGGCCTCCGCTAAAGTCTTATAGCTTTTGAAGATGGCGGATTCCCTGATGAGTTTAACAAAGTATCTCATCAGTTTTTTCTTCCTCCATTGCTTCACCTCATCGGCAGTTGGATGGCGGTTGGTCGGCAGACGAATTTCAGAAGGTCTTTGGATTAGGTTCTGCCACGGGACATTTGGATCATGAAATTCAGGTCGGGAGCCTGAAATCTTAAAACTCTGAGAGGGAGGGGCTAGATTGTTTAATTCAGCAGTGATGCTGTCTTAAGCGGCCTCAAATTCCCTTTCATGCTGTAACCTGATTCTCCTTGCAGCTTCTCTTGCTTCTTCCCCCTTTTTGGCGTCATCAAGACGTCCTAGGATCTCTAATGCAGCATCCTGTTTCGTCTCGATGTTAGTTATTCTTTCTACAATGGAGGAAAGCACCTGCGACATGTCTTTGATACATTTGTCGTGGGCTCGCAATTGAGAACTGTTTTCGATCATAGCACATGCAGTCTTGGCTTCAGAAATCCGCGTTTTGGTTGTCTCTTCCTTCAGGAGTTGCTCTTGCTTGTCTTCCATGATCTTCAGTGCTTGTTTAAATTCTTCTGGCAATATAACGAAGGCCTTGACTACTCGAGAAACTTCATGTTGTAAGGTGGTCATCTCTTACACGGCAGAAGTATGCATCCAATTCAAGGCTTTTTCAACTGAAGATAGAGCGTTCACTGCATCTTGTATGAAGACAGTTTGAAGACCAAGAGCACGCATGCGCTCTTTTCTAGCGGCTGTGGTTGGAGAATCCGGTTGGGCAAAATCCTCGTATCCGTTCAACCTTCTCAGATTCACGGTTGGGCGTGAAGTGAGTTGGACATCCTCAGGTTCATTACCATCCTCGGATTCCACGGTTGAAGGGGCGGGAGCAGCATGTTCTGGTTCGGCGGCAGGGGGTGTTGTGTCCTCCTGTTGCGAAGGTGTGTCGGTATACATGGATACAGGAGGGACTGATTCCTCCTGTTGTCTCTCAGTGACAACTTCTTCTTCTTGAGCGGCGGCAGGCTCGGGTGCCTATTCCAAAACTATTTCTTCTTCCTCGACTTGAGGGACTGATTCCTCGTCGTCGGGAATGTTTTCTTGCTGTGGCGAAGGGGGCTCGCTTCGAGTTGATGGCCCTTCATCATCCCTTGGTGGAGAGGCATCTCTGTCTTGAGCCTCTTCATGACTCATTCTCAGACCAGCTTGTAAAGCATTGTCATCGTCGTCTGAGTCATTGTCATCGTCGTCTTTTGGATTTGGGGGAGAGTCCTCTAACTTATCTTTACCTTTCCTCCTTGCGTCAGATTTCTGCAGTAGATGGATTTCAATCAGTTCTTCGCAGAAGGGATTGTCCCATCCGATCAGGGCCTCAATTTCCGTTGAGTCTGTCACTTCTGATGCAAATCTTTCTTCTTGGCTCCATTGGCTCCAGTTGTATAATGTGTCATACGGAGCTAGCCTGTAGCCTTTCCATTTGAGAAATCTTTCGTAAGCATGGTCGATCTGAACAGAGAGAAGGGTTCTGTTGATAATGGTGTCAGGGGAGGGACTGCGTACAACGTCTGGATCCGCTGTAGCGAGGGATTCCTCTACAGGTGTGGGATCCTATAGGGAAGTGGTATTCCTTATAGTGGATGGTGCCCCGAAGGAAGATTGATCCTGTACGGGTGTGGAATCCCGCATAGGAGAGGTAGCGTTTGGCTCCATAGGGGCAGCCGACTCGCTAGAGTCTTTTTCATTGGCAGATGTCCCATCATCCGTCCTAGCCGCCAAAGGCTCAGGATCTACTGTCGATACAGTAGTGGACACCTCTTCCAAATGGGTTGGGCCCTGGGGTTGTTCTTCAGTGGGTTGCGCCATGGATGAAACTTCTTCGGAGGTCTTGGTGGATTTGGCTTTAGAAAGCCTCCTTAGTGTCTTTTTCGGCTTCTCACCAGCAATGGGTTTCTTGCTGTGAGATCTTTTCCTCTTCTTTGAAGACTCCACGTCCTGGGACTTCAAAGACACATCCCTTGGGTCTGCAGAAATTGGCATACTTTTGGTTTTCGGGTGGTTGCAGACCATAGTGTTCTGGTTATCCGCTGTAGGCTTGACGCCTCCTAGGTATATCCTGGAGCTGTTCTTCTTTGCATCAGCGGATTGCGACAGTCCACATTTCGTCAAAATATGGTTTAACATTAAACCAAAAGACTTCTTCTTTAGGATTATCTGGCACCAGTTGACCTTTTCACATGTCAGAATTGCCACCATCATCCTGAATCTCAGATTAGTACACATTTCGAATGCACCAGTTCGATTCTCGATAATCCTGCAGCAAAAATCATGTTAATACACATAAGGCAGGCAAAAATTCTTCTTGTGACATGTGGTTTGAACCATGTCAACAAAAGTTGAGCCGGTGAACAGCCCATAAAACTTAGTTATCAGTTCTTGAGACCCAAACGTCTCAATTTGATCCATTGTCAGGCCATTAGCAGGTAGCCTGTAAATATTCTGGAGCAGATCGCTATCCACACGGATCTCAACTCCTTGAATTGTAGCGGTTATGTCAGCAACGTGACCTCCTTGGGCCAGCGACAAAAAGCGTACGGCGGCATTGAGGTAAAATTCCTCAACCAGATGAACATCATACTTGTCAGCAGTTTGACTTCCAAGGCGATAGAGGCCTTGTTGACTAAGACGAGTGATAATGTACTCCATGGGTTTGACGTCATTGGTTTCAGCGAGAAGGCGTTCAATGACAATAGATCTTGAGAAGATCCGTCCATTGATGATGTTTACGGTTTTCTTAAGTGCGAGAGAAGATGTTTGTCTAGCCATTGATGATTTTTCAAGAAAAAGTGAAAGAGAATACACGAAATTTGCAGTAAAATGCAGAAAGCTGTGTAGGCTGTTTTTGCTTGAGAACTCTTAATTTTTGCAGAAAGCGTAAAGAGTCTCTAATGGCAGTATCAGTCCTTTTATAGTGGGCGGCGAAATAGGGTTTTGCAGAGTACGAATGGTAAGATTTTAAGGGATGGGAACCGGTTTTTGAAATCAACGGTCAAGATGGACTGAGTGTAACTGGTACACTAATCCATTAAAATGTTAAAAATATTAGCGGGTCCCACTTCTAACATTTATGTCACCCTAAATGCCTAAAACGGCGGTTTTAAAACATTAAACAATTTAAAACATCGCGGCTTTTGAGATTCAGTTGTCCAGATGTCGTGTAAGGCATTTAATGTAAATGACGTTTGACATAAAAACAGGGCACGTGGATAGAAATCATTTTAAAATGAAACAATATAATATTATATATATAATGAATCAAAATCCTATAGTATGTGTTGTATCTGCGTCGATACAGTGTTCCCCCTTAAAAAGGTACATATAGGTTTTAAATTCCATACAGCAACTTTTGGATTAATGTTGTATTCATGGGTCCTACAGTATTCCCCCTTAATTATTGCACACGTCAGCTGTAGGATTCATATGACTTTGCTCACTACAGTGTTGTATTGACGGTTCTGAGTGTACATATAATTAACGTTGGATACTGTATTCTTGGGTCTTACAGCATTCCCCCTCAATTGTTGAGTAAAAACAGTAAATTACTTACAGGGAGTCGGGCTGTAGCATTCCCAATTCTTGTCTAAGCATGTTGAATCTGGCTGTGTCGAGAGGCTTGGTGAAGATGTCGGCCAACTGAATGTCTGTATGAACTTTTTCAAGGCGAACATCTTTGTTCTCGACATGATTCCTTATAAAATGATGCTTCATGTTGATATGCTTAGTGCACGAGTGCAGGACAGGATTGTGCGTTATTGCAATTGCACTCTTGCTATCACACATGATTGGAGTCTCTCTGGCTTCAATTTCATAATCTGACAACTGTTGCTGCATCCAAAGGATCTGCATACAGCAACTACCATCAGCATAGTATTCTGATTCAGCCGTGGAAAGAGAGTTAGCCAATTGCTTCTTACTGAACCAAGAAACGAGTCTAGGTCCAAGAAAGTGACAAGTTCCACTTGTACTCTTCCTATCTAGCTTGCAGCCTCCGAAATCCGAGTCGCTGTATCCAACTAAATCGAATCCGCCTTCATTAGGATACCATAGTCCTACATCGACTGTTCCTTTAATGTACTTCAGGATTTGTTTAGCTGTATTGAAGTGTGATTCCTTAGGTGCTACTTGATACCTCGCACACACTCCAATAGCAAACTGGATATCGGGTCTGCTAGTCGTTAGTTACAGGAGCGAACCAATGAGCTTCCTGTAGAGTGATTGGTCAAACGGCTTTCCGGCTTCATCAGCACTAATTTGCACAGAAGTGCTCATGGGGGTTGACGATGATTTGGAAGTGTTCATTCCAAATTTGTTGAGAAACTCCTTGCTGTATTTTTCTTGGTTGATGAAAATACCTGTAGGCAACTGCTTTACCTGCAAACCTAGGAAATAACTAAGTTCCCCCATCATAGTCATTTCAAATTTACTTTGCATGAGATAATAGAACCTTTTACACAAAGCAAGGTTAGTTGAACCAAAAATTATATCGTCTACATAGATTTGTACCATAAGAAGGTCATCACCTTCCTGTATTTTGAACAAGGTCTTGTCCACAGCACCTTTCTCAAATCCATTGTCGGTTAGATACTGGGATAAGGTCTCATGCCAGGCTCTAGGGGCATGTTTAAGTCCATACAATGCTTTCCTTAGCCTGTATACTAGATCGATACCATCTGTGTTGGCAAACCCTGGTGGTTGTTCAACATAAACTTCTTCGGCAAGGTCTCCATTCAGGAATGCACTCTTGACGTCCATTTGGTATACAATAAAGCTCTTATGGGTGGCAAAGGCTAAAAATATCCTAATTGCTTCTAGTCTGGCTACAGGGGCGAAGGTTTCATCATAGTCTATGCCTTCTTCCTGACTATAGCCTTGTGCGACTAGTCTGGATTTATTCTTTATAATAAGTCCATTTCGATCCTTTTTGTTTCGAAATACCCATTTGGTTCCTATAACTGATTGATGTGTAGGTCTAGGTACAAAATACCATACATTGTTTCTTTCGAAACCGTTAAGCTCTTCTTCCATAGATGTTATCCAATGAGAATTATTAAGAGCGTCTATGGTCGAAACAGGTTCTGACTGGGCTAAGAATACAGCGATAGTGCACATATTGAGTCTTCTAAGCTCGGATTGAGATTTCCATTCAGGAAACTGTGATATCTCAGTATCAAGTTCTTCTTGTGCAAAAAGTACATTTCCTTGTGTACTCTATATTCTCCTACGAGTAGAAACACCAGCATTTATGTTTCCAATGATCATCTCTTGCGGGTGATCTCTCAACCATCTTCGATCGGGTTCTAATTCAGGGTCCCGTACTATATCTAGAGTTTTTGTAGATACAGCTTCAGCTTGTACAGCGTCGGCTTCATCCACGTCGATTCTTACAGCTGCGGCGTTGATTTCTAAATCAACGACAGGTTCTATGGGAGTTGGAGGATCCAAGATAGAGAGTTGTTGGATGTTTTGGGTAACATCTTCTACTCCTGTAGGGTGATGATGAGGTTCGTCGAACACTACATGAACTGATTCCTCGATCGTCAGCATCCTTTTATTAAAGATCATGTAAGCTTTGCTGACGGAGGAGTATCCTACAAATATTCCTTCATCTGATTTCTCATCAAAGGTTCTAAGTTGGTCCTTCCCATTATTCAACACATAACACCTGCATCCAAAAATGTGAAAATATGAAACTAATGGAGTTTTGTTGTTCCATACCTCATATGCTGTTTTGTTGTGGTGTTTGTTGACGATACAGCAGTTTTGAGTGTAGCATGCTGTATTGGTTGCTTCACCCCAGAAACGCTGTGGCAACTTCCTTGCGGCGATCACTGTCCTTGTTGCTTCTTTCAATGTCCTATTCTTTCGCTCGGCAACACCATTTTGTTGAGGTCTACGGGAAGCTGAGTATTCGTGTTGTATCCCATTTTCGAACAGTATTGCTCTATAAAGCGGTTAGTAAATTCTGTACCTCTGTCGGAATGAATGGACACGATACTCAATGCCTTTTCATTTTGCAACTTTCTCAGGAGCTCGGGCAGCTTTAATGTTGTTTCCTTCTTCTTGCTAAGGAAAATTGTCCAAGCATACCTGGAGTAATCATCAACAACAACAAGACAGTATTTCTTACCTCCCAAACTTACTGGGTCAATGGGATCGTGGAGATCCATGTGTAGCATCTCCAACACTCTTTGGGTTGAAAGGTAGGATTTGCTCTTCATGGTTGACTTGATTTGCTTGCCTTTCTGATACGGTCCGCAGACGCTGTCCTTCTTGAATGACACGTTTGGAAATCCTCTAATCATTCCCTGTCTTGGGAGCTTGTTGATCGTATTGAAGTTGATGTGAGACATCCTCTTGTGCCATAACGAGCTAAGATCTGCAGTGCCTTTGGCAACAAAGCATGGAATTGAGAAGCTCATAGGCTTCCAGTCAGCAATATACATGTTACCTGATCTGCTTTCTGTAAGCACAACTTCCTTGGTTTGGATGTTTTTGACTTTACAGCGATCTATATAGAATTTCACCGAGAACTGTTTATCACAGAACTGGATAATGCTAAGTAGATTGTACTGTAAGCCTTCAACATATGCAACATCGGTGACTTTGAATTTTCCGATAAGTAGGTTTCCTTTCCCTCTTGTTCTTCCTTTAGATTTATCACCGAAACGAACTTTTGGACCGCGACCTTCTACAAAATCTGATAGCTTGCTTCTAACTCCGGTCATGTGCCGAGAGCATCCACTATCAAAGTACCAGGTATCCTCCTCTAGAATGTCCTGTAGCAAGGAAATTAAGTAGATTTAGGTCCCCTTTGATTTTTGGGTCCATGATTGTTAGTTCCTCTAGGTACCCAAGTTTTCCTAGCAGCAATTGGTTTACTGTAGGTCATACTCGGTACAGTGTTGCGATATCTATGAGGGGCATATCCGTAGTCGCTATAACCATGATAATTATTATGCATGAAAAATTTAGGGTTATTATTATTAATCCAGTACGAGTGCCGTCTTGGAGGTGGAGCCATTTTCTTTGGCCTAACAGCTTTTCTTCTGGGTCTCCAGTTGGATTCCCAACGCTGTTGTTGATATTGAGCGGGCATCTGCTGTCTCGAGGGATAACGGGGCTCCTGTATCCAATGTAATACCCGGTTGTAATTCAGTAATTATCATTCAGTATTTATCATTCAGTAATTGATACTCAGTAATTTCACTCATTAATGATCAATTGTCACTCATATTCAATCATGGTATTCATCATTCAGAGTAATTGTATCGTGTATCAATCGTCATTCGTCACTAATCTAATTGGAGTTTCGTGCCGTGTTGATCGTTGTCGTCATTTTCGTTGTGGGCTGTGCGTGAGGAGTAGCGCACGCTACGTACTCTTTTTAGCGTACGCTAATTGAGTACAGGTAGCGCACGCTACCACTCAGCATTAGCGCACGCTAATGTTACCCTGGTTGCAGTCCAGAAGGTACTGGACAGTAGGTGAGTTATATGTAGCGCACGCTACGAGTGGTAAGTAGCGCGCGCTAGTGGGTTGTAGTAGCGCACGCTAATTATGTGGAGTAGCGCGCGCTAGGGACGGGTCAGGTTGAGTCCAGTGGCTACTGGACTGCACTGGATTAATTCATAGCGCACGCTATGGGTGATATTTAGCGTGCGCAATCGATATTATAGCGCACGCTAATCGTTGGTTGTAGCACACGCTATCGAGATCAGATCATAGGATAGAAGGTTTCTGGATTCCAGTACTGGGCATCACATTATTCGTTAGCGCACGCTAATAATGGGTATTAACGCACGCTAATGGCATGACCGTAGCGCACGCTACAAAAAGGTACGTAGCGCGCGCTACCGTGTTCGGACAGTGGGTACTGGACTACCCAAATTACCCGTTAGCGCACGCTACGCACAAGGGCTAGCGCACGCTAACCTGAAATGGCTATAAATTGACGATTGCTTTGAGTTCGTCATTTTATCATCCTTTCTCATTCCCTCATCGGTTTCGGGCGATTTTGGGTATTTTGGAGAGTTCTCTTCGAGCTTCTATCATCCATCATCATCTTCAAGTCTTTGAGTTGGATTATCATCACTTCATCATCTCCTTAACATCGAATCTAAGGTATTAATCTCTTGGATCTAGAATTTCGGATTTTTGGGTTTTTCCTTTCGATTTCTTCGTGTAAGCTTGTATTATCATTGGAATATGTTAGATATGGATTATCTACCTTGGATAAGTATATTCTTACGGATTTAGTGGTTATTTTCGGAATTATTTCAAGAACCCTTGGGGTTGACTTCGGTTAATTGGGGATTTTCCGATTGATGTAGTTGTAATCTCGAATTGTGGATTCCTAATGGATTATTGATATCATTGAAGTGTTTTGTTAGTTCGGTATATTCATTTTGATGTTGGTTTCGATATATTCGGGATTGGATATCTTCGAAGTCGTGTGGTTGGTTACGTATTCGTTAGAATGCCCCTATGAGTTTGATTATCGTTGTTTTCGACCTTTGGGTTAGTCGTGTTTAGTTGCTTGATACGTGTATTGAACGGTTGTTGGTGATTATTGTTATTCAAGGTTGTTCGAGCGACCGGTATTTCACTTAGGACGTTGTTCGTGGACAGACATTCTTCACCGGTATTGAGTAAGTTAATTCTTACTCGGTTAAAAGGATATTCATTCCTTTTGAGGTTGTTCATTCATAATCGTAACTCATTCATCATTGTATTAACCGTATCAAACTTGTCATTGTCAATTAATCACCTCAGTCATAAGGAACGACGGTTCCAATCATTTCATTAAGCTGTCATTCATTTCACCATCATTTAATCTTGGTGAGTCATGATTCATTTTCGTTGTCACTTTCACTACGCCATAAATGGCCTTCGGCAACCACATAATTGTGTTACATTAGACCCAATTTTCTGTTGCCACAGACCCAAAATGGGCAAAGGTAACATTTTAGCTAAGTTGCCCTGTGAGCAGTAGCCTTTGGATTCAAAGGCAACATGTGGATCATCCTAAGCTAACATAGAATTATTTGTTACCTAAGGACCCTACAGCAACATCCTAAGGACCCTACAGCAACATCATATTCGTGTTGCAATAGACTTTATAGTTTTGTAAAATATATAGCCAATTTAGTGGGTTCCATATGTGGGCCCATTTTGTGGGTCCCACAAGCCGGGCCCACATGTGGAACCCACTTAGTTAGGTCAACTGGTGGGGCCCATATGTGGGACCCACTTTTCTTGGGCCCGTTAGTGGGTCCTACTTCATGGGACCCATGGGTGGGGCCACTAATGTACAACAATTTTTAGTCTATTGCAACACCTATATTACCAATTGCAACACAATGAAAGACATTTGCAACATATATATAGTATCTAAGGTAACACCTTCATTTTAACAAAATAAAAATGTAAATTTTAAATTTACCATTTCCCATTAAAAACAACAACAAACCAATTCACATAAACCAACTACATCATCCAACTACATAATCCAATCACACAAAAAAAAAAACTATATCCAATCACAAAACCAACCAACTACATCACCAACTATATATATACAAGTACTAGAAGAAAATAACTTGGTCATTTTTAACCAATTACATCAGTGGACGTCTAAGACTAATATACAAAAAGACTCTAAGAAACTATTCGGTGGAACACTTATTCAATTAGCCAAGGATTAGCCAATTTGCCCGAGTTGGTGTCCATTCACAAACTTCACCTTCGTTGAAGGAGAGAGCTGCAGAATGACAAGAAAGAAGAGTCAATAATTAGTGATGGTTACTAAGCTTCCAAATAGGCAGCCTGTTAACAACTATCATAAAAATAAGGTCTCCAAACTAGTTGTTCTAAACCAGAAATAATTTGCCAAGTTTATTTATCTTGACCAAATTTGAAGGATCATTTATCGAATTCTGATACTTTTCAAAAATAAACTAAAGTACATAAAAGAACAACTACCTCCCTATTTTTTTAGGTTTAAAATCCAAGCACACTACTCTTCATTCGGCTTTCCAAGGTTGTCGACATGTGAAGATAAGAAAAGGCATGTCACTACTACTACAATTCTCCAGAACCAATATAGGTAATATCAATTCATAAATAGTTAACTCCAAACCCCAGCATTATGTCAAGCCACAACCGGAAAAAGCTTAAAGCTCTTTAAATCAAGAAAATGTGTAATTTAAAAATTAATATACAATTACATATCAATTATCAACACCCAATACATTCTACTGTAACAAAATACCAACATCCTAACAAATTACTGTGCTTTATTACTATGATATTCCTACTAAAATCACCAAGCCCCTCTTTTCATTCAAGTACTACTTATTACACCTGAATCACCCGATATCATGTAAATGACAAACATAGAGATAAAGAAAATTGTGCAAACTATCAAGAGTAATATTACTGTAATAATTTTTAAAAAACAGAAGATGTCCATATAAATTCTGCAATTTTACTTGCATTACAAGAGAGCATATGCAAACGAGGTAGAATAACCACGGGAACATACTTCCAATCAGAGGATGCCATAGTGATTTCTTGTTAAAGGGCTCACAGAGCGAATTGTTCATAGTGATCTACACAAACCTGTTTCACAACTTCCTTATGGATATGCTTGTGATACTCAGGTGATCTATAGATTTGGTCAGAAAGTGTGCGAAACTGCATAGAAAAGATGTCAGACTTCAACATTCAAGTAATATAGAATTACCAATTTATTATGATGGGGTAAAAGACCTGACAATTTCCACCCCTGACACTTTTTGTGCATACAATCCATAAACATGTAGGCTGTGAAGGAATCAACAAATAAAAGCAGTTATTAACTTATCCAAAATGAGGAATTAAGGATGTAAAAAAGTTTCCATCTTTACTACTTGTTGAAGTTGAGTTCGTACATGTATTCTACAAAGTACCAGCAACTAATGAATGCTCATTGAAAAATCCAGAGAGAGCACCTATTATTTTCACCGACCTCTGTATTAAACGTTGATGATCCATTGTAGCATTATTTGAGACTGGAATGTAAGAATTTATCTTTGGAACGTGCTGAAATTCCAAACACGAAATAAGAGATGAAATTACATTTCAGAAAGTTTAGTTAATAATACAATCAAAAAAATGCATTTGAGTAATGTTTTAAATTTGTAGACTCATAAACATAAAGGGGATGATGAAAATTCTTAAGGTTCAGGTGTTGTTCCTCTCCATTCAAGAGAAGTTTTTCTGTCACTCAATTCAAGTGCAAGGAAGTGAAGCAAGTCTATTCTTTGTCATACAATGGGAGCTAAAATTCGGCAGTCGCAAGTACCGAATCCATATACAGCTCTCCAGTAGTAGTGAGACTAAATAGAGATACTTTTGTGAAACATTGACTATGGAAGTGAACACAACTTCTCAGCATGAAATGGAATAATTCTTCGAAATCTAGAATAATGTGGCGCTCCCTCTATGGCAAAGTATTTTACATAAACCTTAAGGGAATAACATGGATATCATACAATAACATGAGATTTGTACCTAACCGGAACTTGCAGGCAGTTTTGCCTACATTCGTGTCAACAACATGATCGTTCTCCTTCAACATGGCTGTGTAATAAACTTTAATCTGATCCAAGAATCATTTACTCGTTAATAAGTGGCATGACTATATATACACAAACATATATATCAAATCAATCAATACAAATAAAAGGATTTAATCCCTGACAAAAACAAAAATACTTTTTTTCCCGGAGTATCTATTTTCCCGTTCGGCGGTCCTTCGGCTACCTCTTCAATAACCAGCAAGTGCCCAGCAGGTGATTTCAAACCAAAAATTGCATCAAATTTGGGCTTAGCAAATACTTTCTTTACTATTGATGAAAGCAACAAAATCCAGGAGTATATGTTGGTTCAGCTTAGGTCACAAACAGGAATTTCAAATCAGCTTCTGTTAGTTTTGCAAGAGCGTATGACGATCTACCCACAGTCCCACATAAAATAGCCCCGCAACAAACAAAACTAAACATAGAAAAAGACGCCGGGTTGGATGGTCGAAAATAGCCCCTTCGAACACTAGTTCCTTCTTCTCCTGCAACTTCAATATCCTCTCCTCAATCGTATTTTTAATCACAAACCTCACAATCCTAAATACACAAAAAATAGGGGGCCATTACTCTCCATAAACATATATGCATGACCAATTAAAATCATATGGAAATGATAAGGTGTGCATAACCCAATAGAATTACCTGATTGGTTTGTATTGAACTATTCGATGTATTCTATCCTAAGCCTGCCGCTTGACAGCATGATTCCACCAAGGATCCATCAAGAAAACCTGATACGGCGTGTGTATGTGTGTGATATTCTACAAAAAAAATTGTCTTCGGCCGACGGTCGAGAGAAGTTTAGAGAGAGTGAGAAGAGGACAGAGAGAGAGAGGTGGGAGGTAGGGAAGTGAGAAGTGACAGCGGCCGATCGGTGTTAGGGTTTATATACCCATAGTTTTGTGTCAAGATCAATTAAGTATTTTATTTCTATATTTATTTAATTTCACCCCATACATTTTTTAATTGTTACAATTAATGCTCAATCCGGTTTAGAATTACTTCAATTTCACTATCACTTTAAGCAGCATCATTTTATTCGGGTGAGACTTTTTACTATCATTTTAATTGCTTTAACTGCTATGTGATATTCTATTTACGTTTTAAATTTAAGATACATGTTGTAAAATTTGAGGAAACTCTTGATTAGAAATATTAATTTATAAATTTATTTCCGCCGCAATTATTACATCTTATCTATATCATGTCGTTGCCTTAATTAATGGGAATTTATTTTAGTCAGCATATCGACTCAAAATTATTTTTAAAATTTGTTATTATATATAGACATTAAATTTGTTATTTTAATTATATTGTAATTATTCATAGTTATTACAAGCTTTTATTTTTTAATTATTTAAATCAAAAAGTATTAATTTTCAAATACTACTTTATTTTAAAACTTTTTCAATTTAAATTTATTAAAAATATTTTATTATTTATAAAAAATATATATAATTCATTATTTGATAGAATAATTTTTATAAAAATAGATTCAATGTTTTATTAAAATTAACTATTTTTAAAGTTAAAAATTTATTAAATCATTAATATTATATAAAATTCAAAATTTTGTTTATTAATACTCTAAGGTAACACATCTCATGGTGTTAGTGAGAGTTACACCTTTTATAGCTAGAGTAACATATATTTTAGGATTTGGTAACACCATAACCCGAACGTTGTGGTAGGCCAAAATTTCATAGCTATGGTAACATCCAAGAAGGTAACACCCCCCCTAAGTGTTGTAGAAAGCCATCTATGGCGTAGTGTTTTGTCATATTGTGGCATTCCGGGTCATACTGGCGTGCCGGTTGGTATGTGTAGGATTTTCATGTCGGGCACATTATAGTCGTGTGTTGGTTGGTGGCCTCACATTGGACTGTGCACACGAGTTGATGGCTTCGTGAGACTGATTAGGTACAAGACCACACGTGTATTCAATCGATACTCGTTGGTGGCTTGTGCACGGACACATTTCCATCCCGGACGTAGTGTGACGCCATTCCTTTGAGCCGTATCATTTGTTGATTCATATAGCATGTTTGATTGCGTATGTTTCGACAGGATATTGTATAACTGTGGATAACTCATGATTGTGTATTTTCAACTCTTGAGGATTGTTGTTACGTATGGCGGCCCGTTGGGGAATCTTTTTTTAGTCATGGCAAGGCTAAAGCACGGGGAGAGCACGGTGACGACGAGGAGTCCAGTGATACTAGTAGGGGGCCCCAGTCTTTTCAGTCATTTATGTTCCCTTCATTTATTCCGCTGCAGACATTCCGTTTGAATATTCATTTCACTCAGTGTTGTATATTTTATCTCCATATAAAATATACTTGTATTCAGTATCATCCTGGGTGTATTGTAGGAAACTCCTTATCGGAGTAATTAATTGTGTAATGTGGTTCGGTACTACATTTACCCTGCGTAATTTACTCATTTTCATTAGCGTGGTGGGTCCCAGTCGGGGGTCCACGGCACTGTAATATCCGCCTAGTTTGGGGTGTTACAGAGTTGGTATCGGAGCGTGGTTTTGAATACTACCTTCCGAGTCATGTCTCATTTGAAATCATCGTCATCGGACTAGTATCATTGGACTTTCGCGTCACGTGTGACCTGTGCAAATGCCGAGCCAATCAGACCAAGAACTGTAAGATTCTGATGCCATGGTATAATTTCTGGCAATAATCATTCATTCATAATTCATCAGTTAACAATCCTCATTCATCATCTTCAATTGTGATCAAGTCGATAATGTTAACTCATTAATCACTCAATTCATTTCATTACTCAGTTGTTGATCTTGAAGATCATATCATCAATCTTGTTAAATTGTTCAAGATAATCATTTCAGTAATTTCATCAGATAATCATGTCACGTCAATTAATCATTCATGTAATCGCTGTATTTGAGCGCGTATGCTCATTTTCATCATTTCATAATATAATCATAATGTGATACTCATGCGAGATATATAATCATCATATGACTTTCCACTTCAGTATGGAAAGGGCTGGCAGAGGACGTGGAGGACGAGGCCGTGGAGCGGGCCGAATCCCGAGAACTCGTGTGAATACACGTGCGAATGCCAGGAATAATGCTAACTCATCGAGCAGTGACGCAGCCACTCATTCACCTGGACGTGATCATTCGCTATCAGGGAGTCGAACCCGGGACACAGCTCAGTCAGAGGGTGTTCGAGTTGACCCACTAGCCTTTATGCAGGGCATGATGGCCCAAATGACTCAGATGGCACAACTAATGGAGGCGATTCATAACTCCACTACTCAAAATCAACAGGCTCCTCCGCCGCCACCTCAGAGGCAAGAGAGGGGTGTAAGCAATATCATTAGTGATATCTCTCGCCATCGACCACCTACCTTTGAGGGCTCATCTGAGCCGGCAGATATTGTTCATTGGCTTGAGCATTTCGAGAAGTTATTTGCTATGGTGGATTGCCCTGAAGGGCATAAAGTTGCAATTGCGGCTTACTATCTTGGTAAGAGCGCTCATTCATGGTGGCTATCGTTGATGCCCACAGACGGATCATGTACTTGGGATCAGTTCAAAACTCTCATGATGGAGAGGTACTATCCGGCCCCACTCAGGGAGGCCAAGTTGTCAGAATTACTCACTCCCGACCTTGCGGCAGATGATGATGTTCTCGCCATTGCCGAAAAATTTCAGGAACTTCTTCCGTTCGCCTCATCTATCATTCACTCTGAGGCGGACAAGATCAAGTATTTCAGCAAGGGGCTGAAACCTCGTATGCGGCTGCAGTTGCTTAATCATAATTGTGCCACTCTGGCCGAGTTCATTGAGAAAGCTCTCACTTACGAGCTTAATGCTAAGGAAATTGCTAAGCAACAACCCTCATCAGCTGGCAAGAAGTCTAAGAACCGTAATCAGTCTGACGGGAGTCAGGCCACTTTCAAGAAACCACGTGCGGGCTCTACATTTTCTGAGCGTCCTCCGATGACGCCTAAACCCGCGGAATCTCAGTCACGAGTGGCCAGTTCGGCCATCACCTGTTTCAACTGTGAGCAACAGGGTCATTTCAGCACCAAATGTCCAGCGGTATCACGTGCCACAATCAGGATTGCCGGGCATAGGGCCCGTTTTGCCGAAGGGACTCTAAACCTACTCCGGCGTCATCTCGGGCCCTGTGTCATTTAGCGGTGCGTAATCGGGCCACTCGGTCGGCGTCGTTCAAGGCAGCGGGAGCTAAAGGCGGAGCTAAGAGCTATCAGACGGAGCGTCCGGTTCGGGCAGCAAGTCCCGAATTTATGAGATGAAGAAGACCGACGATCCGAGGCCGGATGATCTCAGGTACACTCGATATTCTATCTCAACCTGTGTGTACCCTTTTTGATACTGGTGCATCGCATTCATTCATTTCCGAGTCATGTTTGAGTAGACTACGTCTGGGTAGTGCTACTAGTTGTGAGCCTTATGTCATTGGTCTACCTGATGGTAGACGAATTATCTAAATCGTGAGATTCGTAATTGTCGATTGACTTCATGGTCGTGTATGGCCAGCGGACCTAATCGTAGTAGATTTGTCGAGGGACGACGTCTTCTTGGGTATTGATTGGATGGATCGTCATGATGCCATCATTAGTGTCCGTAAGCGTATGATCACTATCATTTCAGACGATGGGGTCGAATGTGCGTTTCAGGGAGGTAATCCCTACTTACAGTAAGGTCATTAATTTGATGAAAGCGAGAATATTACTCAATCGAGGATGTGTCGGTTATTGGTGCTATATGACCAAAACCGAAATCATCGATAATGTTGACGGACATTCCTAATGAAGGAATATGCCGATGTTTTCCAGACGAGTTACTGGTTTGCCTCCAGAGGGATGTGGAATTCACGATTGAGTTGGAGCACAGTGCGTCCCGATATCGAAGGCACCGTGCGGATGGCCCACCGAAATGCGGGAATTAAAGAACCAACTTGAGGAATTGTTTGAGAAGGGTTATATTCGACCGAGTGCGTCCCGTGGGAGCACCGGTGTTATTTGTCAAGAAGAAGGATGGTTCGTTCGCTTGTGTATTGATTAATGGAATTGAACGGTGACGATCAATAATAAGTATCTTTTACCCGTATTGATGATCTCTTAGATCAACTTCAGGAGCTTCGGTATTTTCCAAGATCGACTTAAGATCTGGATATCATCGATTCTTGGATTCGAGAGTCGGATATCGCAAGGACGGCGTTTCGAACACGCTATGGTCATTATGAGTTTGTGGTTATGCCGTTTGGGTTGACTAATGCACCTGCGGTATTCATGGAATTAATGAATCGGGTTTTCATAGTCTATCTGGATCAGTTCGTGGTTGTCTTCATTGATGACATTTTGATTTATTCTCGTGACCGGGAGGAACACGAGTCTCACCTTCATCAAGTCCTCGACGTGTTGAAACGAGAACAACTTTATGGGAAGTTTTCCAAATGTGAGTTCTGGATGTCCGAGGTGACATTTCTCGGACACGTAATTTCATCAGACGGAGTTCGTGTCGATCCTCAGAAGACGGAGGCTATTCGAGATTGGCTACCTCCGAAGAATGTTAAGGAAATCCGAAGTTTCCTCGGATTAGCGGGTTATTATCGGCGATTTGTGGAGGGATTTTCTAAAATCGCTCAACCCATGACGAACCTTTTACGGAAGGATAAGAAATACACGTGGTCCGAAGCGTGCCAACGGAGTTTTGAGGAACTCAAGAGCCGGTTAACTTCAGCACCTGTCCTTTCTTTACCGCAAGGGACGAAGGGATTTGTGGTCTATAGTGATGCGTCCGGATAGGGTCTCGGATGTGTACTCATGCAGAACGGGAAAGTTATCGCTTATGCTTCACGACAATTGAGACCTTACGAGGTTAATTATCTGACCCACGATCTGGAGCTTGCAGCCGTGGTGTTCGCATTGAAAATTTGGCGTCATTATCTTTATGGCATTACCTGTCAGATATTCACCGACCATAAGAGTTTAAAGTATATATTTACTCAGAAGGAGTTAAATATGCGATAGAGACGGTGGTTGGAACTAATCAAAGATTATGATATCGAGATCCTTTACCACCCGGGCAAGGCGAACGTTGTCGCCGACGCCTTGAGTCGTAAGTCCGTTCAGGAGCAGATGCTTGCTCGATTAATAGTTCAGAAGGAACTTCAGCAGGAATTTCTGAGACCCGAGATCGAGGTCTGGTTACAGCGAGTACAAGGGCAACTTTGTATGTTATAAATTTCATCGTCACTCAAGGAGACAATCCGAGAGAATCAGAGTTCAGACCCTTCATTGTTGCGCATCCATGAGGATGTGACTCAGGGGAAGGCCCCTGGATTTTTGGTCCACGAGGATGGACTTTTGCGGTTTAAGAATCGGTTATGCGTACCGGCGAATGACGAGTTGAAAAACTCAATTTTGAAAGAAGCTCATGCTACCCCTTATTCTGTTCATCCGGGGTCTAGTAAGATGTATAAGGACTTGAAACAAAATTTCTGGTGGAGTAATATGAAGCGAGAAGTCGCAGAATTTGTTTCGAGATGCTTAACCTGTCAACAAGTTAAGATTGAACATCAGCGACCGGCGGGTATGCTGAAACCTCTTCCTATTCCCGAATGGAAGTGGGAAGACATTTCTATGGATTTCATCACGAGTTTGCCGACGAGTCGTCGTGGCATGAATACGATCTGGGTGATCGTGGACCGCTTAACCAAATCGGCTCATTTCCTTGAAATCAAGGATACGTGGGGTCCCGAGAGACTGGCCCAGTTGTTCATAAAAGAGATAGTGAGATTGCACGGTACTCCTAAAAGTATCGTTTCCGATCGTGACGGACGATTTGTGTCTCATTTTTGGAAATCAGTTCATCGTGCTATGGGAATTCAGCTTAATCTCAGTACCGCTTTTCATCCTCAGTCCGACGGACAATCAGAGAGGACTATTCAGACCTTAGAGGACATGTTGAGGGCATGCGTCCTCGATTGGAAAGACGATTGGGAAGCCCAACTACCATTGATCGAGTTCACGTATAATAATAGTTGGCATGCTTCGATTAAGATGGCACCTTACGAGGCCTTGTACGGTCGTCGTTGTCGATCTCCTTTGTGTTGGGATGACCTATCAGAATCAATCGGCACCGATCCCGATATGCTTATAGCCGCCCGTGAGAAGGTAGCTTTGATCAGAAGTCGTTTGTTGACCGCTCAGAGTCGACAGAAGTCATATGCAGATAATCGTCGTCGACCGTTAGAGTTCGAGGCGGGTGACCATGTTTTGGTCAAGGTCTCTCCGAGTCGTGGTATCTTCCGTTTTGGGAAGAGGGGTAAGTTGAGTCCGAGATTCATTGGACCGTTTGAGATTCTGGATCGAGTAGGCGAGTTAGCTTACCGGTTAGCTTTACCTCCGGCGTTGAGCCGAATTCATAATGTGTTTCACGTATCTCAGTTGCGGAAGTATGTTGCCGACCCGAGTCACATACTTCAGTTCGATGAAATCGAGATTGCCGATGATCATTCATATGAGGAGCGTCCTATACGAGTTTTAGAGCGGCGAATCAAGCAGTTGAGGAATAACACGATTCCTTTGGTTAAAATTCAGTGGTCTAGACACGGAGTCGAAGAGGCTACGTGGGAAACCGAGGATAGTATGCAGGAGAGTTATCCCGAGTTGTTTGACCCTTAATTTCGGGGACGAAACTCTTTTAAGGGGGGTGTATGTAATACCCGGTTGTAATTCAGTAATTATCATTCAGTATTTATCATTCAGTAATTGATACTCAGTAATTTCACTCATTAATGATCAATTGTCACTCATATTCAATCATGGTATTCATCATTCAGAGTAATTGTATCGTGTATCAATCGTCATTCGTCACTAATCTAATTGGAGTTTCGTGCCGTGTTGATCATCGTTGTCATTTTCGTTGTGGGCTGTGCGTGAGGAGTAGCGCACGCTACGTACTCTTTTTAGCATACGCTAATTGAGTACAGGTAGCGCACGCTACCACTCAGCATTAGCGCACGCTAATGTTACCCTGGTTGCAGTCTAGAAGGTACTGGACTGCAGGTGAGTTATATGTAGCGCACGCTACGAGTGGTAAGTAGCGCGCGCTAGTGGGTTGTAGTAGCGCACGCTAATTATGTGGAGTAGCGCGCGCTAGGGATGGGTCAGGTTGAGTCCAGTGGCTACTGGACTGCACTGGATTAATTCATAGCGCACGCTATGGGTGATATTTAGCGTACGCAATCGATATTATAGCGCACGCTAATCGTTGGTTGTAGCGCACGCTATCGAGATCAGATCAGAGGACAGAAGGTTTCTGGATTCCAGTACTGGGCATCACATTATTCGTTAGCGCACGCTAATAATGGGTATTAACGCACGCTAATGGCATGACCGTAGCGCACGCTACAAAAAGGTACGTAGCGCGCGCTACCGTGTTCGGACAGTGGGTACTGGACTACCCAAATTACCCGTTAGCGCATGCTACGCACAAGGGCTAGCGCACGCTAACCTGAAATGGCTATAAATTGGTCAGTTAGCCTGCGTTCGTCATTTTATCATTCTTTCTCATTCCCTCATCGGTTTCGGGTGATTTTGGGTATTTTGGAGAGTTCTCTTCGAGCTTCTATCATCCATCATCTTCTTCAAGTCTTTGAGTTGGATTATCATCACTTCATCATCTCCTTAACATCGAATCTAAGGTATTAATCTCTTGGATCTAGAATTTCGAATTTTTGGGTTTTTCCTTCCGATTTCTTCGTGTAAGCTTCGATTATCATTGGAATATGTTAGATATGGATTATCTACCTTGGATAAGTATATTCTTACGGATTTAGTGGTTATTTTCGGAATTATTTCAAGAACCCTTGGGGTTGACTTCGGTTAATTGGGGATTTTCCGATTGATGTAGTTGTAATCTCGAATTGTGGATTCCTAATGGATTATTGATATCATTGAAGTGTTTTGTTAGTTCGGTATATTCATTTTGATGTTGGTTTCGATATATTCGGGATTGGATATCTTCGAAGTCGTGTGGTTGGTTACGTATTCGTTATAATGCCCCTATGAGTTTGATTATCGTTGTTTTCGACCTTTGGGTTAGTCGTGTTTAGTTGCTTGATACGTGTATTGAACGGTTGTTGGTGATTATTGTTATTCAAGGTTGTTCGAGCGACCGGTATTTCACTTAGGACGTTGTTCGTGGACGGACATTCTTCATCGGTATTGAGTAAGTTAATTCTTACTCGGTTAAAAGGATATTCATTCCTTTTGAGGTTGTTCATTCATAATCGTAACTCATTCATCATTGTATTAACCGTATCAAACTTGTCATTGTCAATTAATCACCTCAGTCATAAGGAACGACGGTTCCAATCATTTCATTAAGCTGTCATTCATTTCACCATCATTTAATCTTGGTGAGTCATGATTCATTTTCGTTGTCACTTTTGTCATATTGTGGCATTCCGGGTCATACTGGCGTGCCGGTTGGTATGTGTAGGATTTTCATGTCGGGCACATTATAGTCGTGTGTTGGTTGGTGGCCTCACATTGGACTGTGCACACGAGTTGATGGCTTCGTGAGACTGATTAGGTACAAGACCACACGTGTATTCGATCGATACTCGTTGGTGGCTTGTGCATGGACACATTTCCATCCCGGACGTAGTGTGGCGCCATTCCTTTGAGCCGTATCATTTGTTGATTCATATAGCATGTTTGATTGCGTATGTTTCGACAGGATATTGTATAACTGTGGATAACTCATAATTGTGTATTTTCAACTCTTGAGGATTGTTGTTCTGTGTAACTGACCCCGTTGGGGGATACTGTTTTTCAGGTCATGGCAAGGCTAAAGCACGGGGAGAGCACAGTGACGGCGAGGAGTCCCAGTGATACTAGTAAGGGGCCCCAGTCTTTTCAGTCATTTATGTTCCCTTCATTTATTCCGCTGCAGACATTCCGTTTGAATATTCATTTCACTCAGTGTTGTATATTTTATCTCCATATAAAATATACTTGTATTCAGTATCATCCTGGGTGTGTTGTATGAAACTCCTTATTGGAGTAATTAATTGTGTAATGTGGTTCGGTACTACATTTACCCTGCGTAATTTACTCATTTTCATTAGCCTGGTGGGTCCCAGTCGGGGGTCCACGGCACTGTAATATCCGCCTAGTTTGGGGTGTTACATCCAATACCTAGGCGTGCTGTACTGATAGTACTGCCGTGCGGGCCTTTGGTAGTTGGATACAGCCTTCCTTCTGAACGGCTGTTGGCGCTGTTGATATGCTCTGGGAGCATGCTGTTGAGTGCGCCTCAAAGGTTGGAACGGCTTATGATTCCGCTGTCTGGAATAGGATTGTGGGGGCGGAATGGCAGCCTTCGGTTTTCGAGGTGCAGCAGGTTCCTTCACGGGACTAGGGGTATCTTTCGATACTAGAATGTGTTCCACACTCTTGACAAACACTGTACTAGTTTTCCCTTTATTTGAACATAAGTTGTATGCTAAGCCACTTTTATCATGAGCATGTTGCCCAGTGCTCAGAATTTCTTCCATTTTTTTGGACGATTTCTCGAACGATTTCAGAGTGGTCTCAAGTTCAATTTCTCGTTTTTCGAGAGTTGTGACTTTGGCTTGAAGTAGAACCAAATCATTTGTCTTGCTCTCGTTGTGAGTTTTAACCTCACTTAGTTCATGAGCAAGTTGATGATTGCTATCCATGAGTTTTTCAAAATCGAATTTGCTGGTTTCACAGTCAAGAGATATATTTTCATAATTTATCTTCAGCAAGTCATTTTCATCTTTCAGCTCTAGGTTAGACAGTTGGAGCTGTATATTCTCGTTTTTCAATATCTCATGGGCCTTTTGAATGTTTTTAAACTCATTCATCATGTTTTCAAAGGTATGAGATGCATTTGATGGAATAGCTGAGGTTGAACTTACCTCATCATCGCTATCTTCTCCTTGAGGAATGTCTTTGGCCATAAAGCACATATATGCTTTATCATCGAACTCATCATCAGATGAATCACTTTCAGTGACCACCTGAAGACATTCTTCAGATTTGGATGGTGTCGGGGAGGCTTCTAATTCTCCAATCAGGGCCTTGAGCTTGTTTTTCCAAGCACGTCTTCTTTCATCTCTCTCTTGTTGCTCAGCCTCCGGCAACCTTTGAACTTTGGGATGAGGACATTTATTTGCATAATGCCCTGGTTTCCTGCAGTTATAGCACAGGTTAGAATTACCGGATGAAGTTTCGGTACTTACCTTTTGGACAGGTTTGGTCCTGTAGGGAGTCTGCTTGATGAACTTTTTGAATTTGTGCATGAGAAGCGCCATTTCATCTTGAGACAGGATGTCGTCGTCACTGTAAGCATTCTTGTGAATAGGCTTTGACGAGCTAGGCATGCTGTGTCGACGACTCGATACAGCGGATAGTGCTGTGACCTTTGAAGGAGATTCTTCATCTTTCTCTCTTCTGTGAATATCATACTCAAAAGCTTTGAGGTCAGAGAAGAGATCAAAAGTAGTTATTTCATTAAGATTGCAAGACACACGCATAGATGTGGTCTTAATGTCCCATCGGGCTGAGAGAGATCTGAAAATTTTTAAATTCTTCTCCTTTTGGGTATAAATCTTGCCCAACGCTTCAAGTTCACCAACAATACCAGTGAATCTGAGGTCAAGTTCCTCAAGTGTCTCAGTTGGTTTCATTTCGAAAGATTCAAATTCTTTGAGTCGGTTTGAAATCTTGTTTTCTTTGAGAGCTCGGTTTCCTCACAAATCAACTTGAGTTTATCCTGCATTTCCTTGGGCATTTTGCAGCTCTTTACCTTCGAGAACGTGCCTTTGTCAAGGGTGACAAATAACGCGTTCTTAGCCACATTGTCGAGATTGGCTCGCTTTCTTTCATCTGTGGTCCATTGCTCGCGATCCTTCTCGAGCATCTCAGCATGGGCTTGGCCTTCAATCCTTGTGGTCGTGTTTACCTTCATGATCTTGATAGGGCCATCCTGTATCACAAAAATCATCTCTTCGTGCATTGCTGCAAGATGAGCCTCCATCCTAATTCTCCAATCATCAAATTCGTTAACAGAGAACATAGGCACTTTGTTGATCATAGATGTATCCATGTGAAAGTAAGGAAATGAAATAGACTGTTTTAAAGAGTAAGTGATTTTGGATCTGATTTGGTTAAAAATACGACTGATTCTTTTTAGAATCAACCGCTCCGATACCACTTGTTGGCCACTAAGTATACTGGATACAGCTTGGGAAGTAGTTTAAACAACAAGATGTACTGATTTTAAATCTGAGTGCGTAGCGGAAGTCTTAGATACAATAAGTTGCTGTGGATACAGCAACTTGGTGTGCAGTGTATACTTAAATAATCACAGTAATTAAAACAGTAAAAACTGAAGGTAAATAACACATTATTTAAAGTGGTTCGAGGTAAACCCCTCTACGACCACTGGTCCTCCACACAGGAGTAAAATGTTTATTATAATTACTACGTACACAACTATGTAATTATAACAGGATACAATCAATATATCGTTCACACAGATTGATATAAAGATCTTAGCTTCAACCGTTCACACAGATTGGTTTGAGCTAAACCTTGACTGACTTCTTCACACAGAGTTCTGAAGCTTCGTCTTCCTCAGTCCACACAGGGCTGATCTGGGTTTGTTCAAACTATAGAATACAGTATGAACAACAGCTTTGACTTTATGAGCTTCTAGCGGATGAAGTGTTGTTCAAGATGATGAGCACTGTATATCTCTTTTATCTGAGTTGCAGTAAGCTTGGAGATATATTTTGCTCTGATGATAACTTTGACAGCTTTGATTAATTTCGGTTTTGGTATTTGGTAACTGATCTTCAATGCCTTGATGAGATATATATAGTCTCTGAAATATATATCCATTGAGATATATCTGTTGAGCAAGATTCCGTTCCAACGGGATGAAAAGCACGATCCGGATTTAGCGGGATTTGAAGATCTGTTGACTGACAGTATTTAAATACTTTATTCTTGAGTATTTAAATACTTCTTTATTCAACGGGACTTGACTTCTGAAGATTCCTTCTTTGTCCTGTTGAGAGGTGTATGGAAGATAACTGTATTGGTGATTCGAGACAGTTTCCATACTTGGTCTTTATAAGACTTCTTTGCTGTACTGAAAGGTTCCACTGTATGCTGGATTCGAGACAGGTCTTCGATACAGGTTGATGCCTCAACACTTCGATACATTTTCCTTTACTGTATTGAGGATTGGCATATATGTAAAAACCTCTTATCAACACAACTCGATACAGGGATTGAATATCCCGGCTGTTTCGATACAGGGTTCTTGTTTTCCCAACAATCACTCTAGTTGGCGCATGCATATTTCCTTGTCTACACTTCCATTCAACAATGCAGTCTTGACATCCATTTGTCAAATCACTAGATCCGAATGCGCAGCTATAGCTAAAAAATTCGGATTGACTTAAGCATGGTTACCAACGAAAAGGTTTCATCATAATCGATACCCTCCTTCTGAGTGTAACCTTTCGCTGCAAGCCTAGCTTTGAAGGTTTCAACCTTCCCGTCACCTCCTTTCTTTCGCTCGTAGACCCACTTACTCCCAATGGCTTATACCCTATCAGGTATTTCTACTCGCTCCCACACTTGATTGGAATCCATATATCCCATTTCTGATTCCATTGCTACTTTCCATGAGTCAGCATCTTTATCTTGGTTTGCCTCCTTGTAAGTCCAGGGATCTGATTCATCTTCACCTGGGATTGAGTCTGAAGACTGTCCCATGCCTAATGAATCCTTCCCGTTGACGAACAACCCTACCACTACGACGAGACAAATCCTGAGTTGGTGTAAAAGTCTCAAAATCGATACGTGGTGTAGTGTTAGTTGGCGCTTGTACGATTGGCATAAACGGAGTCTCGCCCCTTAACTCTTCCACAATTATTTCGCTCATGGTCTGGTGCCTAATTATATAATACTCTACCAGGAATCAGGCATTGGTTCTAACAATGACTTTTTGATCCGGGGGACTATAGAACAAGCCACTCTTCGTTCCCTTAGGGTATCCTACAAACACTCGCACTTTTGTACGAGATGCCAGCTTATCAACTTCCTTATTCAGCACATGTGCTGGAGTACCCCAAATCCCCGTGTCCTAGACTGGGCTTTCACCCACTCCACAGTTCTTTGGGTATTTTTTAGAACTAATTTCGAAGTCAACAAGTTTAGAATGTACGTCGCTGTTTCAAAGGCGTATCCCCAAAACGAAATAGGTAGATCCGAATAACTCATCATTGACCTAACCATTTCTTAAAAGAGTTATGTTCCTTCTATCAGTAACACCATTTTGTTGTGGAGTTCCCGGCGCAGTGAGCTGGGACAAAATTGTTAGAATATTTTATTCCAAATATTCATTAATAGAGTTTTGATGATTAAGTTGTTAAACAAAGGAAAACAACAAAGAAGCGAAACAAAACAACAAGGAGTCGAAGACGCAAAAAGCTGATCAAACTGCAAAGCTAGCGCACGCTAGTAATGAAGATTAGCGCACGCTAACGAGGCTACCTGCAGATCAGACGAGTTCAAAGTTACCTGAAGACAGAGTCACCTGATGAAGATAGCGCATGCTACACCTAAAGCATAACGCACGCTATCGAAGGTATATGACTGTTGTGAAGACTTTCAAACACAGTATGACGCAAGCAATGACGAAATCATAGCGCACGCTACGATTGAGGAATAGGGAATGCTAAAGTGTTTGAATTCAAGATAATCAATCCGTTGGGAGATTCAGAACTAAATTCAAAAAGCTATAAACGGATATATGACGCAAGCAACGATGCAATACTAGCGCATGCTACATAAAGATGTTAGCGCACGTTAATGGATAGAGGCAGTAGCCACTGGACTGAAGTTGCAAGAAGTTAACGTACGTAATCAGCCAATATCAATGTACGTAACAGGCGATAGCGCACACTACATGTACGCTACAAAGGATAACGCACGCTACTCAGAAAGGTTAGCGCACGCTAGCAAGTCAAAAGTGACTAACGGCTAGTTGGATGGAAATGGCGATAAATACCAAACCATTTGGTATCAAACAATACAACAACCTTGAGCAAATCATTCATACTTTAGATATCATTGTAATCATTCTAGTTGTTATATTTGAGCTTATATTCTTTAGTGATTGAGTGTTATACACGAAATCATACAAGAGAGGAAAAAGAAAATATACGATTAGATTCGGTGTTATTAGGATCAAAGATCTGGTATTGTTAGAATTGCAATCGATATCTAAGTTTGGTTCATCTAGTACCCATAGAAAGCTAGATTGTTTGATTCCTTGTCCAATAGAAAAGGAAAACGGTTTAACTTGGACCGACATAAAGACAAGTGATTGAATGGTTTACTCGGACCAATAGAAGGCGAGCTTTGTAATGGTTATCCCTCGACTGATAGAAGAGAGGTGCAGAGATTTATCTTTAGCCTATAGAAAAAGATACCGAGAGAGGACGTAGGCACGTTTGGCCGAACCTCTATAAATCCTATGTCGATTTATTTTCTGCACTCTTAACTAAATCGCTTCCGCAACACGAAAGAGTTTTATAACTCTATCTCCAAACAGCGATACCAACCAATATTGCTCCAACAATTGGTATTGGAGTGGTACCTTCTAGAAACGGCTTAACATCCAAGGAGAAGATCCATATGGCGTTTCAACTTGCCCCGGTCGAAGGTCTTGCCTTGAACCGACCTCCATTCTTTGACGGATGTAACTTCATTACTTGGAAGAAGAAGATGTCAATATTCATTCGAGCTTATAATATCAAATTATGGAAAGTCATATGCCTTGGTCCCAAAATTCTGACGAACTTGAACGGAACTCTCAAAACCTTTGAAGAGTATGACGATGCGGATTGGAAAAACGACCACTATAATTGCAAAGCCACGCAATTATTATATTGTGCATTAAATCCGAAAGAACACAACCGGATATCTTCGTGTGATAGTGCAAAAGAAATATGGAAAATGCTTGAAGTCCCACATGAAGGAACGTCTCAAGTCAAGGAGATGAAGATAAACATGCTTCTTCACGATTATGAGCTATTCTAAATGAAAGAAGATGAATCCATTATAATAATGCTCGACTGATTTTCGGTCATCACAAATGGATTGGCATGTTATGGGAAACCCCTTTCGAGTAGTGAAAAAGTTAAGAAGATCTCCGATCACTACCTTGAGAATGGGACGGAACGGTGATGGCAATAATGGAATCAAAAGATTCAAACAATCTTGATTTTAGTGCTCTCGTTGGTTCACTTATAAACTACGAGATTGTCCTAAAATCTCGGAATGCCATGCCAAAGCCGAAGGAAAGATCAATAGCCATGAAGGCTAAGATGTCGAGAAACAAAGAAGAAATCCCGATGGACGAAAGCGACGAAGAATCGGCATATTATGCCAAGAATATTAGGAAGTTCCAAAACTTGTTAAACCGGAGAAAGAAAGACATCTCAGGCGGAATGAAGAAATTTGACAACAACTGTCGAGTCTGTGGCAAACCAGGCCACTTCGCGAAGAATTGCCGAGCAAATCCTGAAAAGGAAGTTTTAATTGCCACGTGGAGTGATGAAGACGAGGACGAATATTTTATCAACCAAAATAACCTCGCACTCATGGCACGAAGTTCATTCGACGATAGCGACGTCGAAAGTCAAGTAAGCACATCCTCTCACAATGAATTACTTGAAGCATTCAAATTATGGCATACCGATTTTCAAAATGCTTTATCCGAAACAAAATCCCTTCAATCTAAAAATAAACTATTGGAAATTGAAATTTCCAAAATTCTTGAAAAGGGGAAATTTGTCGAAACCGATCATTCTCAATGCGTTGAAAATGAAAATATTTTAAAGGATGATCTTTTGAATTCAAACCGAGCTTAAAAATTTAACGAAGAAATTTTCGTGTGGAAACGAAAAATTTGAACAAATGCTCTCGGTTCAAAAATTCACTTTGAAAAAACAGAGGTTTGGATTCAAACCACATTTGAAAAATGAATTCTTAAATTTCAAAATACCCCGATGTAAAAAATGTTTACAAATTAGGCATCATTTTACGAGTTGCAGAAGCCCACGACGGACGATAAAAACCAAAAAGATTTGGATTCCAAAAGGAACTTTTATTCTGAATATCGTCTATGTCTCGCAAGAAAAACCAACTATTGGTTAGATCCCCAAAAATAAAAATTAATTTTTATCAATAAATAATTTACTCAGGGGGAGTTTATAATTTTAAAGGGGAGATTTTTGTCAGGGGAGTTATACCCTTCTAATGCATATTTTCTCATATCATATTTTGTCATTTTATTGGTATCCTTTATTTACACTTTTTGCTGATAACAAAAAGGGGGAGAAAAGAGTTGAATGGATAAAAAGCGTCATGGAAGAATGACGAGAAAAATAAATATTTGTACGAATCAAAAAGGGGGAGAAAATAATAAACGAACAACTTGAAAACTAAAAGGAAGAAGTTGAAAAGGAAAGAAAGAAAAAGCTGGGAAACAAAACTAACGAAACGGACAAAGTCGAAAACTTTGATATGTGCAAATATACATATATTTTATTTTTGCAGGTTTTGTCCAATTCAAGATGTTGTTTTGTAATCATCAAAAAGGGGGAGATTGTTGGAATATTTTATTCCAAATATTCATTAATAGAGTTTTGATGATTAAGTTGTTAAACAAAGAAAAACAATAAAGAAGCGAAACAAAACAACAAGGAGTCGAAAATGCAAAAAGCTGATCAAACTGCAAAGCTAGAGCACGCTAGTAATGAAAATTACCGCACGCTAACGAGGCTACCTGCAGATCAGACGAGTTCAAAGTTACCTGGAGACAAAGTCACCTGATAAAGGTAGCGCACGCTTCACCTAAAGCATAACGCACGCTATCGAAGGTATATGACCGTTGTGAAGACTTTCAAACACAGTATGACGCAAGCAATGACGAAATCATAGTGCACGCTACGATTGAGGAATAGCGCATGCTAAAGTGTTTGAATTCAAGATAATCAGTCCGTTGGGAAATTCAGAAGTAAAGTTAAAAAGCTACAAACGGATATATGATGCAAGCAATGATGCAATATTAGCGCACACTACATAAAGATGTTAGCGCACGCTAATGGATAGAGGCAGTAGCCACTGAACTGAAGTTGCAAGAAGTTAACGTACGTAATTAGCCAATATCAATGTACGTAACAGGGGATAGTGCACGCTACACGTACGCTACAGAGGATAACGCACGCTACTCAGAAAGGCTAGCGCATGCTAGCAAGTCAAAAGTGACTAACGGCTAGTTGGATGGAAATGGCTATAAATACCAAACCATTTGGTATCAAACAACCTTGAGAAAATCATTCATACTTGAGATATCATTGTAGTCATTCTAGTTGTTATATTTAAGCTTCTATTGTTTATTGATTGAGTGTTATACACGTAATCATACAAGAGAGGAAAAAAAAGATATGATTGTATTCGGTATTATTAGGATCAAATATCCGGCATTGTTAGAATCACGATCGATATCTAAGTGAGGTTTATATAGTACCCATAGAAAACTAGATTGGTTGATTGCTTGTCCAATAGAAAAGGAAAATAGTTTAACTTGGACAGACATAAAGACAAGTGATTGAACGATTTACTCGGACCAGTAGAAGGCGAGCATGGTATCAGTTATCCCTCGACCAAAAGAAGAGAGGTGCAGAGGTTTATCTTTAGCCTATAGAAAAAGATACCGAGATAGGACATAGGCACGTTTGGTCGAACCTCTATAAATCCTGTGTCGATTTATTTTCTGCACTCTTAATTAAATTGCTTCCGCAACGCGAAATAGTTTTATAACTCTATCTCCAAACGGCGATACCTACCAATATTGCTCCAACAGCAATCCTCTCATTTGCCAAGAAATCCAAAAACTCTCCTCTAAGGTATTCGCCACCACAATCAGATCCCAGTGACTTGATGCTCTTTCCATGACGCTTCTCTGTTTTTGTCTTGAAGTCTCTAAACTTGTCAAAGGTTTCAAACTTACGTATCATCATATAAATGTAGTCATATCTGGAATAATCATCTATAAACGTGATGAAATATTCGAAGCCACCCCTAGCCTGGATATTCATTGGACCACATACATCCGTGTGAACCAATTCTAACACGCTCTAAGCACGATTTTCCTTGGTCTTAAAAACACGTTTGGCCATCTTACATTCCATACAGGATTCACAAATTGGAAATGACTCAACTTGGAGGTCATCCAGTGGGCCATCATCTACCTATCTTTGAATTCTCTTAAGGTTTACATGACCTAACCGTAAATGCCACAGATATGTTTGGTTTATGCTCGAAGGTTCTTTTCTCTTTTTAGGTTTAGACAAAGAGTTAAGAGATTTATGTTTATACATGGGATTTTGTGCAGTATTAATGACATACAGTCCATCACTATAAATACTATTACAAATATTTTCACCGTTTCTTCTAATAATAGCATCACCATCAAAAGAAACTGAATAATAATCACAACTTAATTTAGAAACCGAAATCAAATTCATTCTAAAATCTGGTACTAATAATATATTATTAAGGACTAAAATCTTATCATTAATATTCAACAACATGACTCCAACTACAACATATAAAATCTGGTAAAAGCCTGGAATAATCACCCCAGTTGATGGTGATCTCGACCGCACTAGGCTGCTTGATTACCTGAAAACCATGCGAGTCAAATCAAACATGATCAGTGTAGCCTAAATCAACTATCCACGATGTGAAAGAATAAGCTGCCAAACATGTTTTGATTACTAGTGCATGAGACATACCTTTCTTAAGAGCAGGACAGTCCGCTTTGAAATATCTTTTCTGACCGTACTTGTAGCACTTTCCTTTTGGCTTTTACCTTGAGAGTTGTCACTTGCTTCTAGTCCACTTGTTTCTACTTCTTCCTCCTCTTGGGTTTAGAAGTTGAAACACCAGTAGCCACAAGAACATGATACCCTTGCCTAAAGATACCTTCCGCATCTTGAAGCTCTGTCAGCAGTCCTGCCAAGGTATACTCCCTATGATTCATATTATAGTTTAGGCGGAACTGTTCAAAGCTCCTAGGTAAGCTGCCTAGGATGATATCGACCTGCGTTTCCGCATCGATAGTAGCCCCTAAGATATCAAGTTCATTTAGATGAGAAATCATCTTTAGAACATGATCCCTTACCGGGGTTGTTTCAGGCATTTGAGTCATCATCAAGACCCTCATAGCATTTTACCTAGCCGCCCGATTCTGATGACCAACATCTCGCCGAGATTTTTCATCATTTCCGCGGCCATGCCTGTAAAACCCCAAATCTCATAAGTGACATTACACACCGTAGAACCTTCACAAGGTCTACCAAGATAACACATGACACATAATCCACAAATGAATCCCATAAGACACATTTATAATAATAAGTTGGGCCGTAGCCTCGGCCAAAACATTTTAGTTCAATACCAACAAACTAGAGAATGAAATGTATTCACTAGCCACGCAGGGGACTTCAACGACATCATTTATGGATAACTGAATAAATATAGTAAAAGAAATAACACCGACTCGAGCCTCATCATCATGTTGGGCCATGCATTGAATGCATGTCCTGTGCCGGCTCCTCAGCTCGCCCGATACCTGAAATGCATAAGACGCATTTCCCCCATTTAAGGGGTTAGCATTCGAATAGCTAGTGCAAGTACAGATTTACATAACATTACATACGAGTACAATACAACATGAAAAACACCTTTGAAAATCTTTGAATGACAATATTCCGGAATATCACATTTTCATCAAAACAAGCCATCGAAGCAATATAACATCACATTATTCCAACATAATTCCATACTTGGTAACCCGTGGCCGTACCCCTTAGTATCGACCCCCAGAGGCCCCGTCGGACCATCCCCATGTGGGAAACCACTACTGCGGTCGTACCCCTTAGTAGCGACCCCCAGAGGCCCCGTCGGACCGTCCCTAGGTGGAAGAACAACATCAACATACACACACACACACATTTATCACAACTTTCATCAATGTCGAATTTATATTCTATATAATACTATGTAAAGTAAGTACTTGCCTTGAATAGTATGACGTGAAGGAAGTGGCGACGGGAAAAAGGTTTTGGTCCGAATGATCTTCACAAATTCGCTCCTAGCACAATAATGATATACAATCAATCTCAACATTGCGGAAACATAAGAATTCATCCTAGTTCTACCCGTTGGGATAATTCATCGGTCACTACGAAGTCATAAACGATCTTAATCTATTAACGGTGAAACATAGAAGTTTAATCCGTTAAACCATAATAAAAGCAAGGGATTAGGATTACACAATCATAATCTAACAACTTATCAAGGCTAAATTGGATTCAAAGGGTAAAATCATACCAAAATCCCGAAATCCCCAAAAGCTAGGGTTCTAGGAATATACCTCGATTAAAAAAGTGGAAGGTGATGTATTACTTGTTAAATCCTTGTTCGGAATTCAAATATATTGAAAGGTGGTTATAATCAACTAAGATTTGTGCCTTCCTAGTCCAGCCGTCGCGATTCGCCAAGGAGAGAAAAGAAGAGGATGAAAATGACGAAGTCAGATCTAAAGGCCATATATAAGGCTGAGCGCCATTACGTACGTAACACCTTAAGGGTTACGTACGTTAACAACATAACGTATGTTACTCTATTGATTGTACGTACGTAGCAAGACCTGCCAAAACTCAATGACCCGATACACATCTTCCTTTATGTATGTTATGTGGAAGTATTAATGTATGTAATATATGATAGCATACGCTATGCTCGTTGGATCAGCAGTACAGTTCTTACTAAAAAAATGACATGATGAGAAATACCACCATTCCACAGATACATACTGCAATAGCTAAATCAGGCATCACAATAGAAGAACGAGTATAATACACACATTAACCCCACAAAACCAAATCGAGTACCAATGAGCCAGAGTAGTTGGACTAAACGATTTGGAATAAACGGAAACGAAAAACGTGGAAATTACAAAAGGTGTTCTTCAAATTGTCAAGGTCTCTATTTTTACTAGGGTTCTCAATGAGGTTAGTATCCACCAACGAGTCCGGTGAGGCATGGATATGAATTACTAGCTCTTTGAGTGGTGTAGAAGTCATTTCCTCACTCAGAGAGGCCACTTGCAATCACGTAAGGCATGGGGAGTGGTTTATGGAGCTCTATGGCAAACTGGGCATGTAGGGCAGGGCTCGATATGTCGTCTATTTAAGGAAATCTTTAATGATGAATGTGTCATGGCGTACCTGCCACATGAGGGTTGGTACCACGGGTTGGTCCATTGAGTTGCCATATCCGCATCCATTGCTTGTATGGAGTCATGGACTAGAGGGTTGTTGGAGCTCATACCCGCTGCTCACTGAATATTTGCCTGAGGAAGTATTCTTCCAACAATAGCAATGGTTGGTGGCCTCCACATTGGGAATGTCATTGGCTGAATCATTGTCGAATGATGTTAACTGCATTACAGATGCCTCTGTTAGGGTTGTATACTCCAAATCATACTTTATGCTTGTAATACCTTATTTCCCTGTACCTATGAGAATATTAAATACATTTAATCACATATTTTGCATATTTATTCATATTATGGAATGAAATGTCTAATTATTTTATATTGTAGATAATGTGGTGTGTTGGTGTCACATGTAATATCATATTATCGGTGTCTTACAAAATAATATAATAGTTCACAACCTATATAAATATTAGACAAATTATATGAATGGTTGTAGTGTATGCTTGAAATTAGTTGGTCTTGACTATTAGCATGCATTAGCATATTTGCATACGTTGAATTGGATCGAAGTGAGAGAGTATCTTCTGTTAACTAAAAGAAGAACGTAAATCTTGGACAATTATTATTTCTTAATTCTAAGTATATAATATTTAATTGTGCATTTATAATATTTATTGCTTTGATTTACCAGAGGTGAGAGTCAAAGTGACTAACTCAATAAGCTTCGAACCATGGGCAATAATATTATTTATTTGACAATTATTATTATTACTAGAAATCGTGTCCCAACTCATGCGGGTTGATGATGTCCCCTTAAGGAGCTCGATGATGATTATTACACTAAACCCTGCAGATGGATTTAATTCTGATATAATAAATAGTTCTAATGGTATTACTCTTGGATAAGATATTAATTAGTTAAAACTGTCAGTAGCTTAAATTAATTAATGGATATTTGATATCTTAAACATGAAAAATAATATATTTAAATAAGGAGCCCGATTTCGTAAATTGGGATTTAGGTTGGAACTGTAATATTAATTCTTTAGTGAATTGAACTGATATTAGTGAAGTCAAACATATTAGGAAATGGCCTAATATGGAAAGTTGGGTTGCACTAGGGCTCCTTACCTAATCCTCCTTAAGATCCCTAGAATAGTCCAAAGCCTATAAATAGGACTTTATGGGGATGGTTCGACTGTGACATATCTTGTGTGAGGGAAAATTTCATTATTTTTTATTGTGTTGAATTGTGGATCTTGACTTGTGTATTTGATTCCGCAATTTAGATAACACATCAATTTTCTAAGAGTGTTTACATAATACTAGAAAAATAAGAAAAATTGAGTGACTCATAAGAACATATTCGGCCGATCACCATTGAAGTCCAAGCAAGATTCGGTAGCTCGTTGCCCACACAAGGTCCGCATTAAGACGGGGTCATACTCTAGAAGATTTTGAGGAAGAGATCAAGAAAGCAACCACTACGCTTCAAAAGGTAAATATCCTATGATCTTTGATCTGGATTAGGATATTGAATTTACCAACATATTTATTTAATAAATAATGAATAATATTTAAATTACTTATTAATATTAGTAGTTAATTAATTAGCATGCATAAATAGGTTTTGTGTTCATGGATGCGCAAAACGCTTTTATCAAATTATATCCAACTTCGCTTCCACTGTGTTTTATTTCCAACAATTGGTATCGGAGCCAGATTTTAGGCTTTGCTATTTTAATTAATTTTAGTGATTAACTGATAGCAATTTAAATATTCATGTAATTTGATGTTGGAGTATTTTGCTAGATGTGTTCTTCCAGGTGAATATAATCCAATTATCATGGTTATGTGAATGGTTAATTTTATTATTTATACAATTGCTGGTTTGGCCCAGTTTTGAGACATGTATTGGTTTTTTCCGTGAGAAAATTCACGGGTAGATCTATGATCTTATTTTTCGTGCAATCTTGCTGTAAATTAGATGTGTTTTATTTTTTGTAAAATTATAGTCAAATTCGGAGAAGGCAAAATCACGAATAAGTAGAGAAGAACCGGGACACCGGGACTGCTGGACAATCGCGGCCGAACTGCAGCATGCGGGCGCTGTCGAGCAACGCCGAGCCTGCTGCCAAGGGCCGCGGTTCGTCGGTTCGGGTCGGGTCGTCCATTTTTTTGGTCCGGTCCGTCTCACCGACGTTTGTTGCGTCGTTTGGAGAGTCGGGTTTTAAAATTGAATTTTTTTATGTAATTAATTTTGCATAAAAGTGAAAATTTAATTTTGGAAATCAATGGCCCGACCGGGGAGAGTCACGGTATGCTTGGTCCAGTGGGAGATATCAAGTCGAAGATTTTCTCGGGTTCAACTCAAGGAAGAAGACCATGATAATTAGATAATTTAATTATCCATGCGTTTATTTTAGTTTTTACTGTTTTGATGTATGGCATGTATGAATGTATGCGTAATATGTTTCTTGCATGTTAGGACGAGAAAATTAAAAACCTTAAGGCTAAAATAACTAAGTGATTAAATTGATTTTTTTTAAAAAAAATCAAAATCAAATTAGCCTCCATAATTAATTTAAATTGTGAGATAATTAGCATGCACATTGACATTAGGGTCTTTCTGCTACTTATAAGTTCACTAGTTTTAAATTTCAAATGATAACAAAAGGTAAATATTATTTTTATGATAGGACCTCTCCATATGTAGGATTATTATTTAAAAGATAATATTTTAAGATTGTTAAATAATGGTGTTCACTTAGGTGTATTAATTAAAAAGCTCTTTATCGGAATCTAAGTTAATTAATACATGGCCAAGATGAACCAACTATTAATTTTACTTGTCATAACGTAAATTGACTAGATAATAAAATTAAAGACGTAAACTCTACTTGAAAATGTGTGTAAACGTCCACACGGTCGTGGCTTGTATATGCGGATTTTTCAAGGTGTTGGTTGCTAGCATATAGATTGTGTTTATGAGGTTTTTCAATATATTTTGCTATGCATTATGTGATGAATGTTTATAATTTATCCTAGATGCCTTTCAATCCACTTACTGTAATTCTCAAAGAAACAAACTAGATGACACTAACTTTGATGATTGCAAAACGTAATCTTAGTATTGTCCTGACTGCTGAGGAACATAAGTTTGTTCTAACTGAGAAATGTCCATTGGAACCAGATGTGGATTTGACGCTTGATGAGGTGAAAGAATACCGCAAATGGACGAAATCCGATAAGATGGCTCGCTGTTACATCTTGGATTCTTTAGCAAATGTATTGCAGTAGCATCATCACATTATGGGCACTGTAATAACCACGTTTTTCGTTTCCATTTATTCCAAATCGTTTAGTCCAACTACTTTGGTTCATTGGTACTCGATTTGATTTTGTGGGGTTAATGTTGTGTATTATACTCGTTCTTCTGTTGTGATGCCTGATTTAGCTATTGCAGTCTGTATCTGTTGAATAGTGGTATTTCTCGTCATGTCATTTTTTTTAGTTAGAACTATACTGCTGATCCAACGAGCATAGCGTACGCTATAATATATTATGTACATTTAGCCTTCCACATAACGTACGTAAAGGAAGTTGTGTATCGGGTCAGTGAGTTTTGGCAAGGCTTGCTGTAATACCCGGATTTTCAGTATAAATTTTTCGCGTTATTTTATTTGAGATATATTGTATAACTTTGGTGTCTATACAGTATGGATAAAATAAATTGAGAACCGAGACAGATATACTTGAGTAATTGACGTTTTTTATTGACAGTTATATTGAGAATATTTTCGGATCCAGTATAGTATTCAGTATGTCGAGACATCAGACATGAACAGTTGGATTTGGCCAAGTACAGAAGGCCATTACATACGCTAAGCTTAAGGACTTACATACGCTAAATTCTATGCTTTACGTACGTTATGCATAAGGCATTACGTACGTAACAAGAGGAATCGGACAGGATCCAGATATGGTCGGCAGGTGGGGCCCGGTGTCGGCAGTTTTTCGGTGCGGATGTGGACAGGTGAGTCAACGGATGGATTTACATACGCTATACAGGGTGTATTACGTACGTAATACGAGTATATTACTATAGCAAGTCAACGTATGTATTACGTATGCAATGGATTAAGTGTTACGTACGTTAGGAGGCAGCTGGCCGAGTCGTGACTGAGGAGTCGCTGGATGGCCGATCACGGTCGGCAGTGACTCGAAGGGATGGCCGATCACGGTTGGCAGTGACTCGCTGGGTGTAAGGACTGGTCGATAACGGCCGTAAGGTTGCGACCGGGTACGGCCGTAAGGGCTATTACGTACATAAGGCGGGTGCTGGTAATGGCCGTAAGGATGTCGGCTAAACTAGACATGAGGGTAGCCATGTCCGGTTACGTCCGTAAGCCATGGCCGGTTACGGCCGTAAGTGACCGGCAGGTCTCGGCCTATTTAAGGCCTGGGCATGGGTCACTCGACCATTTTCACTTTTCTCTTCATTTTTTCGCAATCTTTCATCGGAAATCGTTGGTTTTGATTGACAACATCATAGAGCAACATTTTTTAGAAGTTTGATTCATGTGTAACATCATCTTTTGCCCGGATCGAAGGTAAGAACACTTGAACTTTTGGTTTTGAATATTTTTGAGGTTTCATGGTGTTTTGGCCGATTTGATTCATTTTAAATCAGATTGTTGATAGAACTTTGTTGTATTCTCGTAATCATTCATTAGTCTTAAAGTTTTGTGGAACAAATTCGAGAATTTCTCCGTTAATAGATTAAATTAGATTATGCCCTCAAAGTGTCCGATAAAATGCTTCAATGGGTAGAACTTGTGAAGTTCTATACGTTTTCGTAGAATTGTGATTGAATTGATATCGTTGTGATTTAGGAACGAACTTTTTGAAGGAAGTTAGATCGGGACTCTTTTTTCTTTCGTCGATTTCTTCACCGTGTTAATCAAGTCAAGTGTTTACTTGTGTATTTCATCTTATAAGAGGTATGTTGGATAATCCTCTCTTTGAATTCGGATTTTTGGATGTTGTTGTCGATGATTAATTCGTATGGTGCTAGTTTATGAGTTGTTGTGATGATTCATGGTATTTGTGGGAATTTTGTTAAAGGAAGATAATGAATTGATGATCAATGTCTTGATTATGTTGTTATGATTATGGAATCATAGTATTCTCAACGTTCTTTGTAATAATGCTCCGGTTCTTGATGTTAGTGCAACACCCCTGATGAGTGTCAGTTTTATACACTTATCTGTGATTAGTATTGATATATTTCACCCATAATTATGAGCTAGTCTACTCGTTTTTGCTTTGAATTAATTAATTTTTAATAATTTTATTTTTATAGGATGAAGATGTAAATTTAGTCTTAATCGGATTGAATTACTGATTTACTCAAGCAATAACATGTGTATAAAATATTCTCTTTATTGAATTTTTATATATTCATGTTGTAGGGCTTTCCGAGATGAGTTCGGCAGTCTTTCCGGATTCAAAATCAGAGTTATATATCAAAAGTTATCATCCAAAGAAGATTTGGGGCAAAAACACAAAGTCTAGGAAATTCTGGACTGAAAACGTAACTCACAAAGCAACCAGTGTACAAAAAGCCGAAGCAATGTTATGGTCGTAACATCTGAAAGTTATGGCCGTAAGACCTCAATGTTACGGCCGTAACATCTGCAAGTTACGGCCGTAACTCTTGACAGATTATTGATCATTGTCTAATTTTTTATACTTTTGGTCTATTATTGAGGGGATGGCTGGCATTGATCCGATCTAATGTAATAATGCTAGAGTTTTGGAGCTATTAGATGACTTTAGGTGTATAAATAGACCTCTTATATCCATTATTAAGCATCATTCATCTTATTATTTTCTCACTTTGTAATATCTTTTCTTTTTGTGTGAAGAACACACTTGTGTTCTTAAGTGATTTGTGTAAGTGTGGTTTAGCTTATGTTATTGAGGCAGTTTATTGTTTCTTTCTCCTTTATCTACTAAGGGAGTTAGGATCAATTCTTTCCCCTTTTCAATTATTAATGACCACTCAAGCTTGTAATATGTTGAATAAACCCTTAATGGGCTAAGTTACCTAAGTTGGGATTATAAACAAGGTTAGTCATGTTATTTAAGTTTGTATAAAGATCTATTATGAATTACTTATTATTGTGTTTGATTTTCATTGTTTTGCCAATCTTTATTTATTTGGCCAATAAATGGCGATATTTATGGTCTCATATGTTTCGAAAGAAAATATGTTTGATTAGATCAAATGATCTTCACCCTAAGTTGTTCTAGGGGAGAGAAATATACCTCTAGACCTTATATGATTCTTTGAGTTATTTTCATAAAACCTAATGTTATGTATTGAAGCCAATCAACATAGAAATATAGTTGATTGATTCAATATATAAGGGGCGTTTTGACATTCGAAAGAGGAACCGTCTTTTTAAGGAAAATCGAATCTACACAATATAATAAGTAAATACATCTTATGATCTCCTATACATATTCTATAACTAATGATGAACTAAGTTTGTAATCCCAACTATTTCATTTTATCTTTTATTAATCTATTATTAGTGCAATCTTTCATTTCCTTGAATTTTAGAACTATTATTGCATTTTCATTGCAATTGTCAAACCAAACTCTTAAATTGTGTGTTTCAATTATATAAATCTCTATAACAAATAGTTAAATAGTGTATAACTCAATATATAACCTAACTTCCTCATGGGATCGATAAACCAGACTCAAAAAGTCCACTTACTACTTGATACGTTATCGTGCACTTGCAATAGTTACACAAAAAGGCATGTCAAGTTTTTGGCGCCGTTGCCGGGAAAGTATAAGTGTTATTTTTGAAATATTACATTATTAACTATTCTTATAAATACAACTTTTTCTTTATTGTAGATTCTCTTGTCTATGCGAAGGACGTACAATCGTGATTTAGTTTCACTAGATCCCGAGATTGAAGCCACATTCAGAAGAAGGCGAAGAGAACAAAAAACAAGCATTATTTCTTCACCATCAATGGTGGACGAACCAAACCCACGTCTTCCCCAAGGAAACGATAACGAAAGAATTCCTCCGGTAGGGGGAATACCTAATGTTCAAAACATTCAACAGCAACAACATCCTATTGTGCCGGAAATAGATGAAGACAACATGCTATTCGGGGAATTCATGAACACCCAATCTTTGAGCGTGCAATCAAGTGTGATCTATCCACCATTTGGAGTGGACATTTTCAAATTTGCCCCGATGTCATCAATCTCTTCTCCAACAACAACTCATTCTATGGAAGAACCAACGAAAATCCATATCTCCATATTAACCGTTTTGTGGAGATTTGTGGAAATTTCAAATATCCAAATGTAAATGACGAGGCGATCAAAATGAGACTTTTCGTGCACACTTTGAAGGACAGAGCAAGAGAGTGGCTAGATACTTTGCCACCACGAATCATAACAAATTGGTCCGAATTTGTTCAAAAATTCACCACCAAATACTTTTCACCAATAAAAGTGGCGAAACTCAAATACGAAATCTCTACATTTCGTCAACAAGATTCAGAGTCATTTCACGAAGCATGGGAGAGATACAAAGATATGCTATGAAAATGTCCTAACCATGGTTTCAATTTGGGAGCACAAGTCATCTACTTCTATTCTGGAATTTTACCTATATGCCGAGCCAATGTCGATTCATCATCAAATGGCTCACTTGGCAACAAAACTATGAAAGAGGCTTATAATCTTTTTGAGGTTATAAGTGAACAAAGTGCAAGATGTCCAGACAGAAATATCCAAAAGAAACCAAATGGTGTTTCTGAAGTGGATTCTTATTCACATATGTTGGCAAAAATTGAAGCTTTATCAAATAAAGTCGAGGACATGTCTTTTTAAACTCCTCAATCTGTGAAGACGGTGCAAACTCCATAAGTTTCAGCTCTTTCATGTGAAATTTGTGGAGCAACTCACAACAGCACTATCTGTCCCTTAGTGCAACAGGAGCAGTCATTTCCACCACCAGAACAAGTGGCGTATGCTCAGAACTTCCAAAGGCAAGCATACAATCCTTACGGGCCAACATACAATCCAGGGTACAAAAATAATCCAAATTTTTCTTATGCAAACAACAACAATGTGTTGAATCCAATGCATCAAGAAAAGAAGCCCAGGTGGGAAGAAGCAATCACGAAGCTAGCCGAACAACAACTGAAGTATCAACAACGCAATGATGCTTCACTTAAAAATCTGGAGACACAAGTTGGCCAAATGGCCAAAATACTTTCAGAAAGATCTCATGGCATGTTACCTAGCAATAGTGAGGCAAATCCAAGGGAAAATGTCCAAGCTATCACAACAAGAAGTGGAGTGCAGTTGCCCAAAATTTCTGTGGAAAATCATTTGGAAAAACAAAAAAATAAACAAAATCAAGAATCAGAAAAAGAATCTGAATCAGGACCTTCATCTCAAAAAGGTCCAGTTGCTGCAAAATCTTAAGTTCCACCTATCCCATTTCCTCAACGGTTTAAGAATCACAAGCTCGATGCTCAATTCGGGAAATTCTTGGAAATTTTCAAAAGCTACACATCAACATACCTTTTGCCGATGCTCTAACACAAATGCCAAGCTATGCCAAATTTATGAAAGATATTCTTTCCAACAAACGAAGGCTTGAAGAATATGAAATTGTCATGCTAACAGAGGAATGTAGCACAATACTACAAAAGAAATTGCCACCCAAGCTAAAAGATCCGGGAACTTTCACAATCCCGTGTATAATTGGTGAAGTGAATTTTGGCAAAGCTCTTTGTGATTTAGGGGCAAGTATCAACTTGATGCCACTGTCAATTTTCAACAAACTGAACTTGGGAGAAGCAAAAGCAACAACAGTTTCACTACAATTAGCTGATCGGTCAATCAAATACCCACGTGGGATAATAGAAGATGTGCTCGTCAAGGTTGATAAATTCATATTTCCAGCGGATTTTATCATCCTTGACATGTAAGAAGATCAGGATATTCCCATTATTTTGGGACGACCATTTCTCGCAACCGGACGTGCTCTTATTGACGTCTATGAAGGAAAGCTAATTCTCAGAGTGGAAGACGAACATGTCATCTTCGATGTCCTAAAAACTTTGAATCATCCCTCCACAGATGATTATTGTCTAAGAATAGACGCAATTGAAGCCATGGTAAACAAGTCTTTGGAGAAGATTCTATTTAAAGATCCTCTTGAGACATGTATAGCAAATTCTCTAACCAGCATGGAAGAAGAATATCACTTGGCCGAAACAGTTAACTATCTAGAAGCACTACCACCCTTAAGAAGGCATTCACATTTTGAAGAGTTGGGGACAAGCTCCGCTAAACCCCTCCCTTCTTTACAAGAAGCTCCAATACTTGATCTGAAACCTCTACCCACACATTTGAGATACGCTTACTTGGGCATTTCCTCTACACTTCCGGTCATCATATCTAACATATTGACCAAACTTGAAGAAGGGAAATTACTAAGGGTATTGAGGAATCACAAAAGAGCAATTGGATGGACTATTGCGGACATTAGAGGAATAAGCCCCTCTATATGCACACACAAAATTTTGATGGAAGATGACTGCAAACCTTCAATTGAGCATCAACGACGTTTGAATCCAAACATGAAGGAAATTGTGAAAGCAGAGATTCTTAAATTACTTGACGCAGGAATCATTTATACAATCTCAGATAGTCCATGGGTGAGCCCTGTACATATGGTGTCCAAAAAGAGTGTAATCACAATCATAGAGAACGAGCACAATGAACTTATACCGACACGACCCATAACAGGATGGAGAATGTGCATTGATTATAGGAAGCTTAACAAGACAACCAGAAAAGATCATTTTCCACTCCCATTTATTGATCAAATGCTCAATAGATTGGCAGAACATTCTTACTACTATTTTCTCGACGGCTATTCAGGATACAACCAAATCGTCATAGCCCCAGAAGACCAAGAGAAAACAACATTCACATGCCCTTATGGAACGTTTTCCTATGGAAGAATCCCATTCGGATTGTGCAATGCTCCAGCCACATTTCAGAGATGCATGATGTCAACATTCTCAGACATGGTTGAAAAATTCATTGAAGTTTTCATGGACGATTTCTCGATTTTCGGAGATACATTTGATAAATGCCTAAATCACTTAGGCATGGTCTTGGAAAGATATGAAGACACAAATCTAGTTCTCAATTGGGAGAAATGTCACTTCATGGTCCAGGAAGGAATCATACTTGGCCATAAAATCTCACAAGATGGAATTGAAGTCGATAAGGCAAAGATCCAAGTGATTGTAAAACATCCTCCACCAATTTCGGTGAAGGGAGTAAGGAGTTTTCTCGGGCATGCAGGATTCTATCGGAGGTTCATAAAAGATTTCTCAAAAATAGCAAAACCTCTTTGTTCTTTGCTTGAGAAAGATACACCATTCCTTTTCACAAATGAATGTCATGTGGCCTTTGCAACTTTGAAGGATAAGCTTACATCAGCTCCAATCATCATTTCTCCAGATTGGACTATCCCATTCATTCTGATGTGCGATGCAAGTGATTATGCTGTGGGGGCCGTGCTGGGCCAGAAGAAGGACAAAAAGATGCAAGTGATCCATTATGCGATCCGGATTATGAATGATGCACAGCTGAACTACACAACAACTGAAAAAGAGATGCTTGCAGTGGTTTATGCCTTTGATAAATTTCGATCCTACTTATTGGGATCGAAAGTAATTGTCTACACTGATCATTCAGATTTGAAATATTTAATGACAAAGCTAGATGCTAAGTCAAGGCTAATCCGATGTAACACCCCCAGATCAAACCGGGAATATTACACGCCGCAGACCCTCTCCGTGAGGATTCACCAGGCTAGACATCAACACAACACATTACATTACATACTGACGAATTAAAATAACGAATCAATAGACCGATTTGGTCTTTCAATAAAAATATACAACTCAATTACAACACATACCCACGCAGGGGTCAAAATACAATAAACTCCCGTACAACGGGGAAAAGATACTGCAGCGGAAAAGAAAATACAACTAGACCAATACGACATGAACGGATCCTCGTGTGATTAGCATCGTTCATCTTTCATCATCCTTCGTGCCGACCCTGTGCCATGCTCCAAAACCTGAATGCAAAAATAGACATCCACCCCCCGAATACTCGGGGGTTAGCAAAACTCCACTGTTTCGCTAGTGCAAGTACAAGTGCAAAAATACGAGCCATACAATTCATATTCCACGAATAACAATAACTGTGAATCATCAAAGATCCAAACATAATGAAAAGTACTTCCCGAGGCAAGAGTTTGGGTAAAACATTCCTAATGTAAAGACCAAAATTAAGGGGAACAATTTGTAAAACAGTTTAAAATGCCATCGAGAGTTTTAATAGAAAACAATTTAGGATAATCAAATCCTAATCTTTCCAAAATCAATGGTCACAATTTCAAAGGTTTTGTTTTCGCAATTAGAAAACCAACAAGAATACAGGGTTAAAGCCCATGTCACGTGTCTTCGGCGGACATAACATCAATACAATATAATCGCCCAAGATACGTAAACCTTGGTCACCAAAAATACAACATCAACTCGTGAATCCAGGGCTATACCATTGGATTCCCTTCGTGGCCCCGTCAGACCCTCCCAAGGTGAGTAGAATGCGTTTTCGAAATCATATACACCAATTCGTGAAGTATTACTCGTGAATCCAGGGCTATACCATTGGAATTCCCTCTGTGGCCCCGTCGAACCCTCCCGAGGTGAGCAAATACATTCACAAAACAAACAACCGCACTCTTGACTCCAGGGCTATACCATTGGAATTCCCTCCGTGATCCCGTCGGACCCTCCCGAGGTGAGCGAAATACATTCACACAATTAACATGTCACAACAAGGATATTCATACAATCCACCAAAGGCAACAAACACAAGGCACAACATAATCGTCAAATCACAACGCACCAAAATGAGGTAATATATGCACACACACGTTATCAAGCGCAACATCAACACCAAACATATCCATAGGATTCACATAGTCACTTACAACCCACACAATTTACAAAACACACGCGTTTTGAAAGTGAGCCTTTAACGAGGCTAGTCGAATCTTTTGAGAAACCCGTTTCAAACAAATACACACACATACCAAGACGATCACCAATCATCATATCCACAAAACAAGAAATGTATGGACAAGGTACTTGCCTCGAACACGATGAAACAAGGGAAACAACGAAGGAATAGGTTTTGGTCCGAACAATCCTCCCAAATCCGCTCCTAACACAACAACGGTATACAACAAGTCTCAATAATGCGGAAAGGTAAGAATTAATCCTAATTCTACCCGTTAGGACAATTCATCGGACACCAAGAGTGCATAAGGAAATGAAATCGGTCAATGGTATAACAACGGGATTTCATCCCAATCAAAAACAAGAAAACCATGGGTCGCGTGAATACTATCAAAATCTAATAACAACATCGGTTAATTCGAATTAAAACACAAGATCACCACCAAACCCTCCCCAAAATCATACTAGGGTTGAAGGAGTTCTTACCTCTTGAAGATTCAAGCCCTATAATCCGAAGAACACGTGCTAAATCCACAATCCGAGCTACACGATCGAAGGAGGATGAAGAAAATAAAACACTCAAATGATTTATGAAGGAAAAACCCTCCCTCAAGCTTTCTCTCTCGGTTGTAGGTGAAGAAAATGGAAAAAAATGAGCTGAAATGCTCAAAAAACGAATTTAAAGGGTTTGACTACCCTGCCGGACATGGCCCGTGCCGATCGGCACGGTCGTGTCGCACAGCTGGCCGACAGGGACTCGACCGTGTCCTGCTTGACACGGTCGCGGCGCGGAGGGCCTTCCGATAGTGACCCGTCCGACAGCGACTCGGCATGACTCGACCGTGTCCCCGAACACGGTCGGGCGTCGGGCAATGGTTCGAGCTTATCCGGAAGAGTTCGACTGCCGTGCCAAACGACACGGTCGAGTCCTCAGGCAGATAATTCGCATTTCCGGACGAGTACGGCACGGGCCGTGTCGGACGACACGACCGAGTCCGCCGGGCGTGATCGCCAAAAGTCAAAATGAGCGGGTGAACGAAAACGATCATAACTCTCTCGTCCGACTCATTGACTCACCGTTTGAACCATTGGAAAGCTAATTCGATGCTCTATAATATTGCAAAGATTTAGAATTTTTGGAGTTACCAAAAATTAATGGTGATCTAACAAAGTCGAACTCATAAGAGGAAACTTGAAACAATGAACAATAATGATACACAACTCGAAGTTTTTCCGAACGGTGAATACGGTGAATGAACATGATTGATGAATGATTATACTTGAGTGAAAATACACTGAGTGACAATTACAGACTGATAATTACTGAATGAAAATGAATGAATTACAACCGGGTATTACACGGATGACAAAAAGTCCAGAATTAATCATTCTCGAAATGACGAAACGGTCATGAGCGAGTCGTCAAAACGGACTCCGGCTGAAAAAGAAATTTACCGAAAAATCGGAAATTGCGGATATTACATCCGATGGGTCCTACTTATGCAAGAGTTCAACATAGAAATCCGAGACAGAAAGGGAATAGAGAACCAAGTGGCGGATTATCTCTCACGACTAGACCAAAACAATGCTCAAGAGAAGGAAATAAATGAAGTATTTCCCGATGAACAACTGTTCCAAATCTCTAATGTGCAGGAAAAACAAAATGCACCATGGTATGCAGACATCATTAATTTCCTTGTAAGTGGAATAATTCACCCAAATTTTTCCCATCATCAAAAGAAAAAATTATTCTCCGAGTCGAAATACTATTACTGGGAAGATCCTCTATTGTTCAGACGAGGACCTGATCAAATCATCCGGAGATGCATACCGGAAGAAGAAATGGAGAAGGTATTGGAAATATGTCATTCCTCTCACTATGGAGGACATTTTGGGGCTTCAAAAACAGCAGCAAAAATTCTTGAAGCAGGATTCTATTGGCCCACTCTGTTCAAAGATGCACATACACTTGTGTTTAAGTGTGACCGGTGCCAAATACATGGAAACATGTCAAAAAGAAATGAAATGCCAATGAATTTCATCCTTGAAGTTGAAATCTTCGACATTTGAGGAATTGATTTCATGGGACCCTTTCCATCATCGAACTCTAATGAATACATCCTTTTAGATGTGGACTACGTATCTAAATGGGTGGAGGCTGTTACATTACCAACAAACGAAGCTAGACTCGTGGTAAATTTTCTAAAGAAAAATATATTCACTCGCTTCGAAACTCCGAGAGTTATTATCAGTGATGGCGGATCTCATTTCTGCAATCACCAGGTTAAGGCTCTATTGACCAAATTCGGAGTAAAACACCGTGTCGCTACCTCTTATCACCCACAAACCAGTGGACAAGTCGAGGTCTCCAATCGTGAACTGAAACGTATACTTGAGATGACAGTCGACTCATCTCAGAAAGATTGGTCGAAAAAGCTGGATGATGCGCTCTGGGCTTACAGAACAGCTTATAAGACATTGATAGGCATGTCTCCATTTCGTTTGATTTTTGGAAAAGCCTGTCACCTGCCAGTAGAACTTGAACATCGAGCCTGTTAGGCTATAAAAAAATTAAACTTTGACGAACATTTCGCTAGGAAGAAAAGGTTGCTACAGTTAAATGAGTTGGATGAAATCCGACTCGACTCATATGAAAATGCCAAAATCTACAAAGAAAAAACAAAAAGATGGCATGACAACCGAATTCTGAGAAGAGATTTTAAAGCAGGAGACCAAGTTCTCCTTTTTAATGCACGACTGCGTCTGTTTCCGAGTAAGCTGCGATCACAGTGGACGGGCCTATACACAATCAAAGTGTTTTCTCATGGAGCTGTGGAGATTTATAATACAACCGATGGGAGTTTCAAAGTAAATGGCCAACGGTTAAAGCCATATCTTAGAGGAGAATTCTCGACATCTAAGTCAATCATAAAACTGGAAATACCAAATTGATCAGACGAGAAGTCAAGCTAAGGACGTTAAACAAAGCGCTTATTGGGAGGCAACCCAATTTCTTTTATTTTCGCAAAATAAGTTTGGGGTTAACACAGAAAGACTCAACAACCGGAGCAAGGAACATATCATTCAAAAAAATCCAGGGAGTCTTTCTTGCATTATTTTCACACATAATAAATATAAATTTCTAAAAAAACCAAAAAAAAAAAATACGGCCGTATTCACAATATTACGGCCGTACATAACGCTTTTCATATGTCCGTACACATACATGTTACGACTGTGTCCCTTCTGTTTTGAAAATACATTTTTACGAAAGTTTGATACGGCCGTAAGTTTTATTACATACGGCCGTAAGTTGTTCCAGTGATTTTTTTACGAAAGCATCATACGGCCGTAACTCCTGTATGTTACGACCGTAACTCAAAAAATTTGTCAAAAGTCGAAAGCAACATACGGCCGTAACTTGGGTATGTTACGGCTGTAACTCTCCTGCTATATAAAAAAACACGGGTTTGAGAATAATAAGCACAAACCCGACGGGAAATGCAGGCCGAGAGACAAAAATTTTCCCTTCTCCATCCCCACTTTTAAAAAAAAACATAAATTCATCAATACAAATCGTTCTTCTTTCAACATTAGCACCTAAATCATCAGGTTTCTCTTCCAATCCTTATTTTTAATTCTGATTTTTATGGTTTTAGTTTCTTAGTTTTTATTTGTTTTTCAATTTCTATTTTCGTACGATTCTTTGTTTGGAGCATGTTTATTTGTTAAGTATTGTTGATATTTGTGTGGTTATTTGTTTCAGTGATTTGTGATGACTTTGTGGATTTGAGTTTGATTGAAAAACTTGTTAGAAAAAAACTATAACTCAAAGTGTCCGACAAAATGCCACAACAAAATTTTTTGATTTTTTTTGATGTTTTTGATTGTTTTACTTGATGATTATAGTCGTGTGATGAAAAGGATGTTGTTTTTGTTTAATTTCAGAGATAGCACCTAAGAAATACTCAAAAGGAAAAGAGAAGGTCGGTTCATCGTCTCAAGAACCGGCACCACCGCAAAGAATTCAAAACACACGGTGCATTAAGGAGCGGTTGTTCAAACTTGATGATTTCATTGGCGATTCGGATACCGACACTATCACTTCACCGTTCATCCAAAAGTTCATAGACAATGGGTGGGATAAATTCATGTCCGAACTCCCAAATGGTAACCCCACCTTAACCCTAAACTTTTACAATACTTTCAACAAATCCATTGGGCAGGTAGGGTCGCCTACATATCATCAAACGACGGTGAATGGGAAAGTGATTAATTTTTCACCGGATGTGATTAACAAGTATTTGGGAGTTGATTCCACTAATGCGGTAGAAATTTCCATCTTACCTAATGAGGATGTGCCGGATGATAGGGTGTTACGATGGGCATTAGTGAGCGAGCTCCATGACAGTATTGGGATCATCAAACCCCGATACAACCAGGCGGACCTCATTGATGATGCTTGGTACTTATGGATGTGGGCAGCCGGGAGTTTTTACCCGACTTCGACTCTAACTTCAGTTTCCATCGGCCACCTGAGAGGTTTATTTGCTATCCGCCGAGGGGTCAAAATGGATTTGGGTACTCACATCTATAATACTATTTGTCACTATGCCGGCACGGTCCCTACTAGGCAAAAGATGCTGTACCCCTGCCTTATCACCGGTATTTTCAGAAACTAGAGGGTGAAAATTTCAGCGGGGGGTGATATATTGACGCATGGGGATCGACTAAACGACCGGAGTAGTATTTTTCGAAGTACTCAGTTAAGAGGCAAACGGGCACGTGTGGAACCGGAAGAGGAGAGTAGCCACGAGGAGGACTTTGAGACCGAGGATGATGCCAAGGAAGAATTGACGCCTTTTGAGACAAATTTGCTTGAAAGAGTTAGGGGATTAGAGACATCTCAGGCAGAAATAGTGAGAAACCAAAATGAAATAATTGAGCGACAAATAGAAATGGGGAAATGCTTTGAAAAGCTTTTTCGTTTTCTAAACATCCCTCACGACACACTTGGAGGATCACAAACCTAAAATTTCAGGGAGTTTTCTTTTTTTTCTCACTTGCTTTTCATTTCTAAAAACTCGGGACAGTTTTATCTTTAAGTTTGAGGGTGTTTTGGAACTGTTGTGTTTATTTTGTTTTGAATTGTATGATTGTGTTAATGATGTGTAGTGTGTGGTGTGTTTTTATTATTTTTATTTGGCTTTGATTTTTTAGGTAAGTGTATTTATATATATATATATATATATATATATATATGTATATTTATTTTGTTTATTTTGATTTATGAGATTTCTAGATCTGGCCATAACACCAATAAATTAGTTATATACAAGTTTCTAAAATCGTTTTAACCGGTTAAAAAAAGTTTATATTCCAAAATTTTTGAGCCTTAATCTCTTTTTCCAAGCCCCGTAATTAACATTTAAAATCGAGTCATTTGTTACCTTGAGAAAAGAAGAATCAGTCGGTTGATAAAAAATAGAACTGAAATTTACTTAATTTGTGGAGTTTTTGATTTTTCATGCTTAACTAATAAATGATTTTCTGCAAAAATTCTATTCCCTAAAAAAAAATTCATTGATAAAAGGAGGTTAGTCGGAAAAAAACAGGGAGAGGTGTTGAGCAGCAACAGCTGCCTAATTTTGGGGGTCCAAAATTTTGCGAAAAATAAAGGACTAACCATTGTTGGTGCGTAGCTGCCGTCTCACACAAAAAATAAAAATTGTGTTGGTGAAAAGAGCTACACATTAGCAAATAACGGTGTGAAAGCTATTACCTAATAAAAAAATGGAAATTGTGTTGGTGAAAAGAGCTACACGTTAACGGTGTGAAAGCTATCACCTAAAAAATGGAAAATGTGTTGGTGAAAAGAGCTACACGTTAGCAAATAACGGTGTGAAAGCTGTCACTAAAAGGGATGTAGATTATAAGCAGATTTGAATTAATTGGTGGCTGAATTTCAATACACTCAATTTCGTGAACAATCACAATATTTGATGACGCTGATGAAATTCTTTTTCATATTGAGTCGAAAAATAAACGAGTGATCGAGAGCAACCATTAAAGGGAGTCGTGTGTATCACGAGTGGGAAAGAAATAATCAACCTTTTGGGGGGAAACCTTGCATTTTAGAATTACAAAATAAAACCATGTTTTAACTTCAAAATCATTTGTAGATTTATTTTGAATCTGGATTCATTTCTATCCACTGTATAAAGCTGGTTATTGTGTAATAATGGCATTTTGATTTATTATCCTCTTTATATATATAATTATTTTTCTTAATTTTTGTGTGTATTATTTTTCTTATTTTGTGTCTTATTTCATTTTATTTTGAGCGTGAATAATATAGAGTCTTGCTCGGGACTAGCAAGAACTCAAGTTTGGGGGTGTGATAAGTGTGAGTTTTATACACTTATCTGTGATTAGTATTGATATATTTCACCCATAATTATGAGCTAGTCAACTCGTTTTTGCTTTGAATTAATTAATTTTTAATAATTTTATTTTTATAGGATGAAGATGTAAATTTAGTCTTAATCGGATTGAATTACTGATTTACTCAAGCAATAACATGTGTATAAAATATTCTCTTCGTTGAATTTTTATGTATTCATTTTGTAGGGCTTTCCGAGATCGGTAGTCTTTCCGGATTCAAAATCAGAGTTATATATCAAAAGTTATCATCCGAAGAAGATTTGGGGCAAAAACACAAAGTCTAGGAAATTCTGGGCTGAAAACGTAACTCACAAAGCAACCAGTGTACAAAAAGCCGAACCAATGTTACGGCCATAACATCTGAAAGTTACGGCCGTAAGACCTCAATGTTACAGCCGTAACATCTGCAAGTTACGGCCATAACTCTTAACAGATTATTGATCATTGTCTAATTTTTTATACTTTTGGTCTATTATTGAGGGGATGGATGGCATTGATCCGATCTAATGTAATAATGCTGGAGTTTTGGAGCTATTAGATGACTTTAGGTGTATAAATAGACCCCTTAGATCCATCATTAAGCATCATTCATCTTATTATTTTCTCACTTTGTAATACTTTTTCTTTTTGTGTGAAGAACACACTTGTGTTCTCGAGTGATTTGTGTAAGTGTGGTTTAGCTTATGTTGTTGAGGGAGTTTATTGTTTCTTTCTCCTTTATCTACTAAGGTGGTTAGGATCAATTCTTTCCCTTTTTCAACTATTAATGACCACTCAAGCTTGTAATATGTTGAATAAACCCTTAATGGGCTAAGTTATCTAAGTTGGGATTATAAACAAGATTAGTCATGTTATTTAAGTTTGTATAAAGATCTATTATGAATTACTTATTATTCTGTGTGATTTTCATTGTTTTACCAATCTTTATTTATTTGGCCAATAAATGACGATATTTATGGTCTTCATATGTTTCGAAAGAAAATATGTTTGATTAGATCGAATGATCTTCACTCTAAGTTGTTCTAGGGGATAGAAATATACCTCTAGACCTTAGATTATTCTTTGAGTTATTTTCATAAAACTTAATGCTATGTATTGAAGTCAATCAACATAGAAATATAGTGGATTGATTCAATATAAAAGGGGCGTTTTGACATTCGAAAGAGGAACCATCTTTTTAAGGAAAATCGAATCTACACAATATAATAAGTAAATACATCTTATGATCTCCTATACATCTTCTATAACTAATGATGAACTAAGTTTGTAATCCCAACTATTTCATTTTATCGTTTATTAATCTATTATTAGTGCAATCTTTCATTTCCTTGAATTTTAGAACTATTATTGCATTTTCATTGCAATTGTCAAACCAAACTCTTAAATTGTGTGTTTCAATTATATAAATCTCTATAACAAATAGTTAAATAGTGTATAATTAAATATATAACCTAACTTCCTCGTGGGATCGATAAACCGGACTCAAAAAGTCCACTTACTACTTGATACGATATCGTGCACTTGTGATAGTTACACAAAAAGACGTGTCAACTCCCAGAATCAAACCGGGAATATTACACGCCGCAGACCCTCTCTGTAAGGATCCACCAGACTAGACATCGAAACAACACATTACATTACATACCGACGTGGCAAAATAACGAATCATTAGACCGATTTGGTCTTTCATCATTGACTTACAAATCAAAATACATAAACCCATCCAGACTCATACCCATGCAAGGGTAAAATACTTGCAAACAACAAACAATATGACAGCGGAAAAGACAATACAATGGACTCCGACTAACTGAACCCAAAACTGGACTTCGTGTGATTAGTATCAATCGTCTTTCATCATCCCTCGTTCCGATCCTGTGACTTGCTCCCGAAAACCTGCATGTACCTGGACACAATACAGATATCCACCCCCCGATTACTCGGGGGTTAGCAAAACTCCACTGTTTCGCTAGTGCAAGTATAAAGTGCAAATAAGAGCCATACACAACACATTCAGAGAATACGATAATTGAAATAATCCGCAACTCAGCCAAGGCAAAAGACTTCCCGAGATTTCTCATTTAATAAAATAGTTCAAATCGTAAACGTATAAATGAAATGAGTGGTCATTTTGAAAATCAATTCAAGACCTCGGGAGTTTTGAAAAACATTAGTAATTGAATAATTCTCAACTTATCGAAAACCACTTAGGGTCACAGCCCATAGCTTAATTTCCAAAATACAAATCCGATAACCAAACACAGGGTCCATGACCCAACCGGCTCGTTTCAAATCGTTACCACAGACAATTACATACCACACATTACACTTATGCCATTCTAGCCAAACACCAAGATTTAATATAATGCCACACGACTCCAAGAACAAGGCATTGTGATACTCCGGACATATCACAATTAATCAGCAGTACAAACACTCTGGCAATTCTCGCGCAAGACCACTCGGCCAAGTCTCTGTGAGCCCCGTCGAGCGACCCCAGGTGAGAATGCCCACTCGAAAGTAACTCTCGCGCAAGACCACATGGTCAAGTCCCTGTGCGCCCCGTCGAGAGACCCCAGGTGAGAGTACCCCGAGAACAACCTTACAACTATCATCATATCACATTCCAAAAACACAAACCACGAGAGTCAAACAATCGAGGTACTGCTAGAATGGCCAAATTATCTAACACATGTTCACGACCCAGAACTATAACAATCTACACGGAAGCACAATATCTCAACAGCACCTAAACGACACCACCAATATCACACAAACTCACATATTCGTCGATTACCACATGACTCCACGCACACCTTTTAACAAAAGGATTGAACTTTACACTTACCGACGACATAATCATACATAATTACATCATACGAAAACAAGGTGATCCTATACTCAACACTAGCACACATATTCAATTAAGCATATTAATTCCCGAAACACATGGGTCACCTTGAACAAATCCACGATGGTAAATATACCGATTCCTTTGAAAAATGGTTATAAATATTTATTTAGCACATATCGACGATTAACAACCATTATATCAACAAAACACATAATGAATGGGCAAGATACTTGCCTCGACAATCGATACCGGACACTCCGAAGAACACGGCTCAACCGGGAAACCTCGAACACCTACAATTCTCCGGCGAAGAAAATGAACACACCCTCGATCGTAAAGCTCGAGGAAAATGACGAACGAAAGAGTTCCGATTCAAGTTTTTCGCAAGGAACCTGAACCTAACATCATACCATCAATAAATTAACGATCGAACGAGGAAAAATAATCGTAGAACGCCCGAATCCCCTTTGTGACATTTTATCAAACACCTTCAAGCCGTCGATAAGAAACTCAATAAAACGACGAATCCTCGGCAATCCAACCCTGGAATAACAAGGAATTCGATAGAATACAACTTAACAACCATCAATCCATCACTATTCTAAGTTATTTAGGATTAAACGGACAAAATCAAGTAAAGCCCCAAATTTACCCAAAAGTAGGATTTTAGGAAAACTTGCCTTGATTCGATCGATCGGAGCAAGTTATGGAATGATTAATCGATGTTATGGACTCAGGAATTTCGTGGATTTACACTGGAACAACATCTCCTCGTGCCCTCCAAGACCCAGCCACGGAAAGAAAAGGAAGAAATGGGAAAAATGGGTGTAAACCTGACTATCCAGCCATATTTATACCAGTGCAGAACACGGCGCAACAAACGGCCCAGACCAGCGCCGTGTCTTCCGCCGGGTTGTGGGTCAGTGCGCGACCTGACCGACACGGCGCAGCACCCAGTGCAAGACGCCTGTGCGTATGTCTCGGCCGTGTCCGACACGGCGCATCATCCGGCGCAAAACTTGCGCGGGTTCTTGGCCGTGTCTTGGCAGGCCTGCTAGTCCTGGCCGACCCGGCGCAGGACACGGCGCTCGGCAGTGCCGTTTTCACCGCCGTTTCGTACATGTTCGGCCAGAAAACCTACGGTTGCAAAACGATTCCGACACAAACTGAAAAATACGATAAGACCACAACAACAATCCGGAAGAAGACGAATAATAACAAACCAGGACATGCGATTAGCTCGACTTACGAAACGAAAAGTCGTACCCGACGAATATCACGACCTGGTTTATCATGTCGGACCAATAAATCGTCCACAGAACAAAATAACCGGCATAACCAGCAAAATTCAAAAATAATCGGAACCGAGAATCTCGGGTATCACATTCTACCCTACTAAAAATAAGTTTCGTCCCGAAACTTAAAACAAAAGCAAGGAGACTCTAGATAACACATGTTATCTGATACTGACAACGCACAAAAGCTCCATGCAGTACAGAGCTATTGCGGTCCGATTCAATACGCAGGAGTGTTTACGAAAAGCAACGAACATGAATCACAACGGTTGATAAATCCAACGTTGAACAAGAATGTAATCCCAATAACCTCAAATACTTGGAAGATCAAACACGAAGACAATTTCCCAGCACTTATGGAAATTACGAAGTAGCCCAGATATTCAATAATCATGATTACGAGATCAAACAATAATGATTGTTCAACGATGAACGAATAGCAATGATCGAACAACAACGATCAACTCTAAAGTTCACATCTTAAATTAAGATATTAATAAACTTGCAAGAACCACAAAATGTTAATTTCGCACACGGTTCACAGGAAATCGATCCGAGTCGATACAGTCGAACGAAACAGAAGCGAAAAAAATATATATTACATCATATCACATTTAAAAGAGGTTTCGTCCCCGAAACCTAAACAACGAGAACGAAGTGCTGGAATAGCAACCTTCCCGGTCATATCCTCTTGGTCCCGCATCTGATCCCATGATCAACTGTATTGGTCCCCAGAATGATGAAGACTGTCCTCACTGTACCAACACGAGTCTTTTCTAGCGCGCTTTGTCCTCACTCACGCGCACCTGAGAAACTTCCCAGGGGGTCATCCATCGCATAACTACTCCAGGCCAAGCACGCTTAACTTTGGAGTTTCTATGAGATGGCTACCAGAAAAGAAGATACATCTTGTTGGTATGAGTAGTCCAAATCAATTCATTTAACCACTTTCTAGTGCAGATCTCACAGGTCGAATTGCAAGCCGCGCCTCGCGCATTTTTAAGCCCATGCAGGCAGGATGCTGGACCGAATCCTAACAATCCCCCTCCCAGTACCTGTCAGCATCTCAACCCCATAGTCCGGAAACCTCCACGAACTATATTTGATCACACAGCCCTCTAGCGGCTGGATTCATTCACACAGTCCTCCAACACTTGACATCGCATTCTGCTTCCTGCTTGCTTCCACCGTGCGTATCTCGGCCCAAAGATACTAGATTTAATCACATAGCCCTCCAGCACCTGACAACCTCCACCGCGCCAACATCTTAGTTCCGGCCAACTGGCAACATTTGCTACATGCCTGCCTCTCAGTTCCAACACTTTGGCAGCCTCTACTGTAGGATACTTCGAGGGAATCCATACCCGTGACCCGATCCTATACCAATTGTTGGTCCCTGAGAATGATGAAGACTGTCCTCACTGTACCAGCACTAGTCTTTTCTAGCGCGCTTTGTCCTCACTCACGCGCACCTGAGAAACTTCCTAGGGGGTCACCCATCCCATAACTACTCCAGGCCAAGCACGTTTAACTTTGGAGTTTCTATGAGATAGCTACCAGAAAAGAAGATACATCTTGTTGGTATGAGTAGTCCAAATCAATTCATTTAACCACTTTCTAGTGCAGATCTCACAGGTCGAATTGCAAGCCACGCCTCGCGCATTTTTAAGCCCATGCAGGCAGGATGCTGGACCGAATCCCAATAAACTGTACCGCGGTCACGACCGCTTCTTCTATCCCTCGGCATACTAAGTGGATTCTCACTCGATACGATGCCACAACTTCACAAAATAACATGTTAAAGTATCAACTCAGCCCGACATATCACATAAGGTAACTAATAACAACTTGATAAGAAAATTCACGAGGTATCCTTTTAAATGATATCATTTGAAAATCCTTGGATTTGTGTGCTATTCAAAGTAAAACTTTAAAAATATTTTTGGTACCTCGGGTTGCTTCCTCAAAACTTTTAAACAACAGACTTTAACCATCTCATTTTGAAATCATTGGCAAAATAATATTTTCTGTGCAACCGGCATTGTCAAAATCACCATGCCACTACACACCAGCATTACGTAAATAACAACAAGGTAACCACACAAGGTCATCAAACCATTCGTACATACTTTAATCAATATAGGAAATTTTCCCAAATCCGAGTTTGAAGTTTACATAGAGTGAGATTTTGCATCTTTCACTATATATTTTTGGAAATAAAAATCGTATTGATTTTAGAAATAAAATATTTTTATGGTGTGAAAGATTTTTGAAAATCATGTACTCGAATTATTTCAAAATACAACACCACGTCAAAATCATTTTCGAAAATTCTCCCAGCACTACATGAAAAACAACGACGGTAACATTTTACAAAATGTCTAAATGTACTTTAAAACAACTCTTTCAAATACCGTCGAGGTTTTATTTGAGAATCCGAGGCCGGCTCGCCAATTCTAAATAATTTTTCAATGTACATACGGAGCCGCTGCTTAATCAAACTGTCGAAACTTTACAAAATTTTAAGGAAAGCGTTCTCGAACACATAACTTAAACATAATCAATTGTCACCTAGCACTACAAAAAGTCCTAACATATATTCTCACACAACAGTTGTCATTACTAGACAACATACACAGAATACAGTCGCAGAAATGTTGTTCACAAAAGATAGTCCTGACGATTAAAATGCGGTTCCATAGCCTCTGACCAGGCCAATTAGCGCGCGCTACAACAAGGATAAGCGTGCGCTACTCATACCACATTAGCGTGCGCTAGCCTCATACTTGGCGTGCACGAGCTGTTCTAATCAACAACACGATTGCAAACATATACAAGGCAATACTAGAATCGAAGGTTACAAATAAGCAATACATATGAGTCTGAATGCCATCGATTCACATAATTACCTCATCTCACAAGCAATCATCAAAATACAATGTCATTCAAAACCGAAATTTCACCTCTCAATAAAGAGGGCTATCTCAACATATACATACCGATCGACTCAACATTTACATCACTATTTTAATCATGTTTGGAAAACTTATAATATGAGATGAAAATGAAATATCGGTAGTTTGGAGTCTCAAAAATTTCGACCTTGAGGTCATCATACGAAAATCAAAATTTTTCCTCCCTTGGAGGATATTTTTTTTTGAAAAATTTACGACTCCCAGAAAACCTTTCGAAAACTTAAAATTCCAAAATTGTTACTCTTGCAAGAAAAACAGTTCATACAAAGATACATTTAGCAATATCATTCTTCATTCTAGCACAAAACGGAAATCAACAAATATATATCACTTACTCACGATGCACCTTCAAATACTACTAAATAATAAAGAATCACACAGGCTCGTATAGCTCATGGTACAACATGTAGTAGGGAGACTTACATCCACAGATTGCATGAAGATGATGGCTGCACCTTGATACTAATCACGGCCGACATTTCAAACGACGCGTCGTGACACGACATCAGTCAGACTCAATCTGACAAGAAAAGACCCAACAATACACGACTGGACCCGACAGCCTAGGTTTTGTAATATCCGAAATTTCTACTACTGTTGTTTAATATTATTTTATGTGGGTGATATTGTACAGTGTGGAATCTGTACAATATGGATAAAATAAATTAAGGACTGAGATGTCAGTATTGGTATAATTGTCGTATTTGGTCGATAATTGCATTTGAGGATATAATGTGTTGAGTATACGTAGTCAGTATACGTATCCAGTATGTCGAGACGGACCGGAACAGTTGGATTTGGCTAAGTATAGAGCCCTTAACTTACGCTAAGCTTAAGGACTTACGTACGTTAAGTTGCTAAGTGGTACGTACGCGATGCATAAGGCATTATGTACGTAACGAGAGGAATCATACAGCTCAGGCTATGGCCGACAGGTGGGACCCGCAGTCGGCAGCTTTCGGCAAGGAACGTGCTTGGTCGATTCAACTCTTGGTTAACGTATGCTACGGGTAAAGCATTACGTACGTTAACTGAGGAATTACTGTAGCAAGTCAACGTACGTATTACGTACGTTATGGAGGAAACATTACAAACGTAAGCGAGTGAACGAAATAGGTCAGTAAGTGCTGGAATGATATTACATACGCTATGAAGGACATTTAGCGTACGCTAAGCGGCATTACGTGTGTTAATGCTAATGGATAACGTACGTAATGATCGATCTTTCATTACGTGTGTTAATGCTAATGGATAACGTACAGTTTATAAAATGAAGATCGGTCTTTCATTTCTTCACGAGAGAAAATCCTTTCTTCCTCATGATTTCATCCTTCTGAGGGTGTTAGTGAGAATAAACTTCTTTTAGCTCGGTTATGAGCTTGGGAAGCATGGATTAAAGGCTTGGATGTGAAGATATCAATAGTTCTTGAAGAGTTTGATTGTATTATTCATGTTCTTGAGGTATGTTGATGAACTCTTCACCTTGAATTCGGATTGTGATGTTATTGTTGATTGAGTAATTCATATGAAGATGATTATGATGTTGTTGTTACGGTTCTTGAGGCTATATGAACTATATGTTGAAGGATATGATGGTTTATGTCTTGATTATGTTGGTTATGATTATAGAATCATAAGTGTTCTTGGTGTTCTTGGTAGAATCGTTTCGATTCTTGATGTTAGGGGGATCATATATTGGAAAATATGATATTATACACCTTGAATTATGAATGAGGATTATTTAGATATTAAAGGATATCGAATTACGTTGCTTGATGGTTATGAACAAGGTTTGGAATCATTTAGTGTTCTTGAGGAACTCCTTGATGAATCTAACATAGCAAGATGATCGTATCTCGAATTATTGGTACTTTTAAATATGAAGATCGAATGTTTATTGATTGTAGTGGTAGAATTCGTATGTTCTTGATGAAATATGAATCATGATATCAATTTGGAATCCGGAAAGATTGTGATTGATCACCGAATATGATTTCCTTTACACTCGTATCCGTAATCGTATTTTGGTCATGAATTCGTAATTGTTTGAGTTGAATGGTTCGGACTTGTGTCTAATCGATATATTGTGAAATCGTTGGGTTTGTTGATCGGTTATATTGATTGTTAATACCGATTAGCGTATTTTGGTTCGTATTGTGGATATGAGTTCGTATTTGTTGAGTTGGATTTTTTGGTTTTGTGTATGATCGAGATATCGTTAAACCATGAGATTGATTGATTGGTCGTGTTGGGTGTTGATTGTTATCGGATTGCTGTTAATCTATTATTGCAATAGGTTGCGATAATTGACCATTGATAAGAATCGTGCCTTACGGTCAAGTTCGAGGATGCTCGTGGATTGCATTGATCGGGGCTGAGGAACTTACAGACGACAGCAAGGGATAGGTGACGGCTTCATCGGTATCGAGGCAAGTTATTACTTGCTCAGTTATAATATTTAATGAATAGTTACAGTTTCATTTCGTTTAGAATGAATATAGCAATGATTATTACTGCAAATTCTGGAGATTTGGATTATAGGTTGTCTTTCCGATTTTGGGAGTTAAATAATAATGTATATGCTTTATCTCGGTTATTGGCATATTCGGGTATCAAGGTTATGTTGCTATAAAGATGAGGATATAAGAATCTATAGTCCATGGTACGTTTGGATCGCCGAGCATTGAGGATAATCGTCGGTGATGATTTGACATCGAGATTTCTTCTGAAGGACTCGGGACAAGTATCTTAGTTTGATTCGGTTTAGTGTTGATGTTGTTGATCATGCAGGTTGTCATTCATGTTGCTGAACATGAAGTCGTCCTAGTTGTTTCATCATAGTGTCGTTCATGTTTTGATTCATATGTTGTTCATGTTGATGAACATATCGAGTTGCATATGTGTATGCGTAATTGTATTGTTTATGTTGTGTTGATCATGTGAGATCATGTGATCTATGCTGAGGGCGCTGGATCGGATGTCCACTATGCGTTGGTCCGACAGGATCATCATGGGGATCTATGCTGATGGCGCTGGATCGTTGGACAGGTTTTCCACCATGCGTTGGTCCGACGGGATCATCATGGGGATCTATGCTGAGGGCGCTGGATCGTTGGATTACCCAGTATTGTGTTGATGGAATCTTGTGGATTTGCATCATTGATTTTATCATGTGTTGTTATATGTATATTGTTGGTTATCCATTTCGTGTTGATCTAGTAGGATCACTCGGGATCTATGCTGAGGGCGCTGGATCATGCGATTTCCATTGAGTATACACCGTTGTTATTGTTTTGAGTATATTGATGTTGTCATATGAGTATGCATTTGTAGGTCTTGTGTTAGGATCATGCCCGTATGTTGTATTGATCTGATCTCGGATTATAATGACATGATTGTCGTGGTATTATGCATCTCGAGGTATTTTCCATATTTCCCTTGGTATTTGTCTTTGATGGACAATTGGTTTTCGTGTCGAGATATGATGATGTTACTCGATGGATTTTGGGTTGGACAGAGTTAATAGATTTCATAACAGTGAGTTATGATGATGTTTTGAGAACCTTGGGTACCGTGCGAGATGTTAATTTTGGTAAATTTATGACGATAAGATTACATTGGTCGTATTCTTATTTTGTATTCTCATTGGTATGTAATTATTAATGTGATATGACGGTTATCATTGTTGGATATTATGGCTGACCCCGTCGTGGGCTTTCTTTTAGGTTCTTGAGATATTGAGCTTATAGCGGTGGTGTAGAGATGAGCTTCCTAGAGGAAACTATGTAATTGTGTATTGAGAGTCCTGATCAGTTGTTGTATTCCGCTGCTAGAGTATCTTAAAATGTTTGTCTTTTCCGTTGCGTGAGTATTTTTAAATGGCCTGTTGGTATCTGGTAACTTAGGTTACTTTGGCAATCGTTTTCTAAACTATTTTGTAGGTACGTGTAAGCGATAGCTTAACATATGTTTTTAAACTGTTGAGTTTTGGCATTTCGGGCCTTATGATTTCAAATGAGATTTTACGACGGTTTCGATAAACGAGTTTTATAAAATTTCAAATGTTTTAAAGATAGTACCATCGTTGGCCTCTTGGGTATTTGTAAATATTTGCGAAAATTTCCTTTAGCCTTGTGGGTTCCATCTCGGGGCCCACAGTGCTGTAATATTCTCAGTTAAATCTGGGGGTGTTACAGAATATGGTATCAGAGCTTAGGTTGAGAAAACCTAGGCAGTCGGGTCGAGTTGGGTCGTGCTTTTGTCGTGTCATTTGAGTTGTCGGTTGACAAATGTTTGAGCTCTGAGTTTTTGTTGTTCGCTCGGGCTTGTTCGTTATGTGATTTACCAGTGTATTACTGGGGTTGTTGCAAACTTTTCCAAATGGTATTATCGTGTTTCTTCGGATAGAGATGTATTGTGTTCTCGACTTGAACTGAGTTTGCAAAACGTGTGTTTTGAAAATATATGTGTCGAGTATTTTCTTGAGTCGAGACATGTGCCAGTATCACGGGGAATCGTCGGCTTCACGATCGTAAGTATTTGGATTCTTGAATTGCATTGAGATTTATTGCCATTCTAAGTTGACATGCATTGAGATTCAGCCAGATATTATACGTTACAATATGAGGTGACAAAATTGGGACAGATTGATGATTTGAGAAACTATGATTTTGGAAATCAATATATCGGTTAGATTTCGGAACGGGTTTGTGCATTTGGGAGAAATGTTGTGCATGGTTGAGAAGAACATGTAGTCATGTTAGTTCATTTTGTGATATATGGAACTCTTTTCGAGCATTTGAAAATGATACTTTTCAAAATGAATATTTTACAGATGTTTTACCGAAAATGATTTTTGGGCCGAGACCCAATCGATTTTGAAATAGTTTTGTAACTCGGGACTTGGGGTCCAAAAGGGGTTTTTCTACTTTTTAAACTTCTTGTAATGCGGAACGAGATACGGGCTGAGACCCTATTAATCGCTTATGCATTTTATTACTGCCTTTCGGGGTTTTGGTTTACATATTCAAATAAAACATCTCGGGAAGTCTTTCACTATGTTGAGTTGTTTCAATGTTTTGTCATAGAATATTTGAGGTGACCCAAGATGGGTTAATGGTTGACGTTGCGAGTCATATATGGAAGAGGAGTTTTTATCCGAGTTTATATATTGAGATTTTGGAACTCTATCGGGTGATTTTCTGATGAAATATCAGTGAATATTGGTGACGAACCGAATTGGTATACAGGAGTATGCATGTAACACCCCCAATCCGCTCAGGGATATTACACGCCGTAGAACCTTTCCTCAAGGATCTACCAGGCTGGTAACGACATATAACAACTCAACCATGCCTTTCAGGCTAAAATGACTCAATAGACCGATTTGGTCTTTCTACAAATACATGCAACTCAAATACAACTCATGCCCACGCAGGGGACAAAATACAACCACACCCGTACAACGGGAACAATATAGCAGCGGAAAATAAAGTACAACTGAACCAACACACGATGTACGGTTCCTCATGTGATTAGTATCGATCATCTTTCATCATCCTTCGTGGCCGACTCGTGTTATGCTCCAAAACCTGAATGCAAAAACAGACATCCACCCCCCGAATACTCGGGGGTTAGCAAAACTCCACTGTTTTGCTAGTGCAAGGACAAAGTGCAAATACGAGCCATACAATTCACATTCCACGAATAACAATAACCGAGGATCCTCAAAGATCCAAACGAAATGAAAAGTACTTCCCGAGGCAAGGGTTTGAGAAAACATTTCAAAATCGAAATATCATAAATCAATGGAAGTAATTTATAAAACGGTTTAGAATGCCATCGAGAGTTTTACTAGAAAACAATTTAGGATTATCAAATCCTACTTTTCAAAATCCAAAAGACAAAAGGGGTCACCGCCCCAAAGGTTTACTTTCCGAAAAATGACATTTACCAAACCGTTGGGATTTTAGCCCCAAATCCGTAAAACGACTTTTATAAAACCATTGGGATTTTAGCCCCAAATCTCATCAACTCACAGTACACGAGAACGACAACAAGGTTTGTCTTCCAACATCAAAATCTACAAATAAAGGATTTAAAACAAACAACAAAATACTCTAGTGCCATCCTAGCCAAGTAAGCCAAACGAACACTTACCTCTTACACACTTAGTCAATGCATGCAATCATGAAAACCGTTCAAAAGCACTCATTTCCGGAAATGCCAATATCGAATCACATTTGTAAAAATGCACCACAATTAACCGCGGACCCACAGCTTCGTGGATCCCTGCCGAGACCCCGTCGGATCTAACCCACAGTGGTTAAAAGCAAGCTCGCGGTTCCACAGCTTCGTGGAGCCCTACCGAGACCCCGTCAGATCTAACCCGTAGTGAGCATACACACACACACGTTACTCATGCAATACTAACATGCTAAGAATGTAAGTTCATTAAGAATACTCACTAGAGATGGCCATTAACTCGACACCATTACCAAACTCTTCAAAAATACAATAACAAGATTAAATAAGGAATACACGATTCCATAACTTAAACAATAGGAGTATCATCATAAAATCCTTCAACGTTCAAAATAACCAAATCATAATCAATTCTCAAAACACCGTTCACAAATCACCCTCGTTTTGAAAGAAAGCCTTTAACGAGGCCAAACCGAATTCCTTTGAAACTTCATTTCAAATAACCAAACAAACACATCAAGACGACCACCGATCATCATATCCATAAAACGAGAAAAGTATGGGCAAGGTACTTGCCTCGAATAACCACAACGCGGAGAATCGGCCGAAGTAGGTTGGCACGAACCGACTACGAACTCGCCGACTCCACCGAACGACAATCCACAACAACGAACTACGAATGAAAACAATAACAACGAAAATGAATTCCAAAGTACGACCCAAAGCCGCTGAATTCAAAGAACAAATGACGAAAGTTCAAGGATTTCCCCCAAAACGGCCAAGAACACGATTCGTTCCGTCAAAACCCGAAAACGGAATTCCAAGTTGAAATATGGATATAAAATCCATAGAATATGTTTAACAACATCATTTAACCATAATCGATCCATCGAAAACGGATGAAAAACGAGATCGGGACAAATCCCCCAAAAAGTCAATTCGAAGGAAATCAAGAAATATACTTCGATTCGACGAAGAACAATGGATTAAATGATGTTAAACACAAGAATACTACCAAGATTAATCATACCCATCATGAATTAATCAACAACACGGAACGAATCGGACGAAAATGCAAAAATCCCCAAATTCACGAAATTAGGGTTCTAAGGAAGATTACCTTGATTCGCTGGATCAAAGGATGATAACGGACGATTGATTGATGTTAAGAACTCAAGAACTTCATGGATTTGTTGTTAAACAATATGGCTTCGTCACCCATGAATCGCCAAACATGAGAGAAGGAAGGAAATGAAAAACGAAGGGAAATGTGGTGGTCTGTCATATATATATCGGGCCGGAACTAGCGTCGCTAGCCTTCCCGGACTAGCGTGCGCTATCGGACAAGACGGCCGAGCACTCTCGGCCATGGCCCGTATGACCCGGCACCACCGACCAATTCCGCCAACCATGACGGGTCCACCCGACTCCCGCTAGCGTGCGCTACGGCCGGCTGCGCGCTAGCCCGGCCCGAGAGCCACTGGACTAACAAACTTACCTGTAACGTCGCTAGTCCGCGGCGTCGCTACCCTGCCGGTTAGCGTGCGCTTCGACCGACGATGGCGCGCGCTACTGCCGATCTGACCGAGTCGAACCTCGAAACCCCACTGCCCGGCCCGATAAGCGTCGTTGGTCGACCAGCTAGCGTCGCTACACTGCCCGGTTAAGCGCGCGCGCCTCCGGCGATAGCGTGCGCTACGCCGGTTCTGCCAGATCTGTCCGGCCGGTGCCGCAATCGTCCGGCCGATCCGCAACCGTCCGGCCATCCCCGCAACCGCTGTGGCTCGGCGACCGATTTCAAAACGCGTGCGGAACGAACACGACGAAAAGTTCGCGGACAACATCAACGGCCCGAAATGAAAACATAATACCATATTTAATCATATGCGGCCAAGAAACGGGTCGAGACAACAATTACAGATACGGATACCCGTAACTTTCAAGAAATTACAAAATGGCCCAAAACGCCCGGAAATCACGATACGTGATCGAATAACCAAACCGAAGTTCACAGCACGTCTAACAAAGTTAAACGGACTTACGGGAAACTCGAAACAGCAGTTTCGAACGAGATTCGCAAGAACCGAACTCAAGCGCGGAAAAGTCGCTAAAAAGCACAGAACTCAACGAAACGACGCCGAAACGAACTCGGATGTCAAAAAGTGTAGAATTAATCATTCTCAGAATGACGAAACGGACATGAGCGAGTCGTCAAAATAGACTTCCGCCGAAAAAAAAAAAGAAATTACTGGAAATCGAAATTACGGGTATTACATTCTACCCTCCTTAAAAGAAGTTTCGTCCCGAAACTTAAAACAAGTAGGGAGAAGAAATGTTCCGCCAGGAAAAACTCAACGAGATACACAAGAATGCGCAACTAACGCCCAACGGCGAAATGTTACAAACAACGCGAAGGAATATACGGCGTGTAAACACGCTACACGGCGACCAACACGACGTCGCCGTTAGGGATATAATAAAACCAACAAACGACAAGCGTCATCAAACGGATAATATAGCCAAGTCAATTATCCGACAATCACAAAACACAACGAACGAAAATCAATACGATTGACCAACCCAACGGTTCATCAATCAAAACGCGAGTCAAACGCTGAACAAATACGGAATTCCACCGCCTAAGGTTGAAAGATCGAAAACGAGACTAATTTCCCGAACTTAAGGGAATTAGGAAGGAGCCTGAATGCTCAACAATCACGAAAAGAGAACAAAAACCGAACAAACAAACGATCGAGACAACAAAAATCGAACAATCATGTCCGAAACACGAAGGATAATAAAATTTCAAACAACAACTCCAAGGTTCACATCTCGACTCGAGACAATATATGATCCGGTGAAAACAACAGGATGTGCATTCACATAAGATCCACAGGAAAGGGAATAGCAATCAAAAAGTCACAACGACAAACGAGTTATTTCGAAACAATACCACACTCGTTCGATAAACAAAAACAAGGGGCAGGACAAGCTCAGAAATGTCAACGAACATAATGAGTCGACAGAGTCGAAAACACAAGAGTTCCAAATCCGATCCACTTCGAATAAAAGAACTAGTAGAACCAGATGATGTCACTCCCAAACAAGGTTCACAAGAATCGAACTGAACCCGAAAAAGTAACATCGATAACCAGATCGACCCACAACAAGATCACAGCTCGTTCGGACGATGAAACCGAAATACAGAACAAGTTCATAAGGTATCAACGAACATGAGCGAATCGATAGACTGGAGAAAGAGAAAATACAGAAGTCAAAATAGTACGGGCATTACCTCCGACCTCGTCCACGAAATTCACAAAAAAAAGAAAAAACGGGAGCAAGGTAACAAGACATTAAATAACCGACACATAACGGAACCATCACCGATGCACACGGTCATACCAAACCAAGCTCTAACAGCTCGCACATGCGCGATAACGCAGAAATCACCATGAGATGGCAACATTCAATACCAACATTCCGCTTCTCACAGGGGGCTAGCACAACCAATGTGTGGAAAGCGACTCAACGCTCACACCGCCAATTCGATCATACTCGGGAGAAAGTATCAAAATGACAATGCGAACATCATACATACACACCCAGCCCTCAAACGGGAATGGATAGGTTTTAAAAACGAAAACCTCATTTTGAAAATAATTTAGAAGAACACCGGTTGATCTTGAGTATCACCTTTCAAAAAGTACAAACGTGAAACATCGTTATCGAGACATTGGAGAGCCATTTCTCATTTGATAAAAAAAATGAGGACACTTTCTCTTAGTGAAAACTTTCAGAATATTCGACCCTCGGGTCTAAATAAAAGTGTTTCTAAAACATTGAAAATATCTCAAAGCATTTTGGTCCTCGAAGTAGAAATTTTTTGAAATATATTGTGGCACCTAGGATGTACCACAAGAAAATAAGTCATTTGAAAAGTATGTCTCGAAATTTATTTTTCTAAGATACTCAAGGTTTTCAAAAATTCAATAGGCCAGAATGCCCAAAACTCACACATATCGATGTTCACTAAAACAACTCCTAGCACACGCATCAAAACGTTTAAAATCAAGACAATATATGTCTTTAAACGGGAATAAACGATAAAATAACACGTTCAGAACAAAACCACTGATAAAATACTCTCCCGCACTGGCTAGTGAACAAGTCGAACGCGTATAAGCACAAAGCTTCCACAATAGAACTTGTAAAACGTGCAGATCGATTCGAAATTAAATCGACCACGGACAAAAACAACAATAAAAAGACATCAAAAGCGACGACACTCCTCGTATAAATCAAATACGAGAGTCGACTAAATACATATCGTGAAATCAAAATCTACATAAGGATTCCACCACTTAACAAATAATCATAAAAATAGCTCGTGTCACACGAGGCACAACACAAAGAAGGGAGACTTACTTCCACAGGTCGCACGAAGATGATGATCGCCCCACGATACTAATCACGACCAACAAACTCAAACGACGCGTCGCGACACGACTCAGTCAGATAAAATCCGACGAAACAAGACTCAAACATCACGACTCGACCCGACAGCCTAGGTTTCCTCAACCTAAGCTCTGATACCATTTCTGTAACACCCCCAATCCGCTCAGGGATATTACACGCCGTAGAACCTTTCCTCAAGGATCTACCAGGCTGGTAACGACATATAACAACTCAACCATGCCTTTCAGGCTAAAATGACTCAGTAGACCGATTTGGTCTTTCCACAAATACATACAACTCAAATACAACTCATGCCAACGCAGGGGACAAAATACAACCACACCCGTACAACGGGAACAATATAGCAATGAAAATAAAGTACAATCGAACCAACACACGATGTACGGTTCCTCATGTGATTAGTATCGATCATCTTTCATCATCCTTCGTGGCCGACTGTGTTATGCTCCAAAACCCGAATGCAAAAACAGACATCCACCCCCGAATACTGGGGTTAGCAAACTCCACCGTTTTGCTAGTGCAAGGACAAAGTGCAAATACGAGCCATACAATTCACATTCCACGAATAACAATAACCGAGGATCCTCAAAGATCCAAACGAAACGAAAAGTACTTCCCGAGGCAAGGGTTTGAGAAAACATTTCAAAATCGAAATATCATAAATCAGTGGAAGTAATTTATAAAACGGTTTAGAATGCCATCGAGAGTTTTAATAGAAAACAATTTAGGATTATCAAATCCTACTTTTCAAAATCCAAAAGACAAAAGGGGTCACCGCCCCAAAGGTTTACTTTCCGAAAAATGACATTTACCAAACCGTTGGGATTTTAGCCCCAAATCCGTAAAACGACTTTTATAAAACCATTGGGATTTTAGCCCCAAATCGCATCAACTCACAGTACACGAGAACGACAACAAGGTTCGTCTTCCAACATCAAAATCCACAAATAAAGGATTTAAAACAAACAACAAAATACTCTAGTGCCATCATAGCCAAGTAAGCCAAACGAACACTTACCTCTTACACACTTAGTCAATGCATGCAATCATGAAAACCGTTCAAAAAGCACTCATTTCCGGAAATGCCAATATCGAATCACATTTGTAAAAATGCACCACAATTAACCGCGGACCCACAGCTTCGTGGATCCCTGCCGAGACCCCGTCGGATCTAACCCACAGTGGTTAAAAGCAAGCTCGCGGTTCCACAGCTTCGTGGAGCCCTACCGAGACCCCGTCGGATCTAACCCGTAGTGAGCATACACACACACACGTTACTCATGCAATACTAACATGCTAAGAATGTAAGTTCATTAAGAATACTCACTAGAGATGGCCATTAACTCGACACCATTACCAAACTCTTCAAAAATATAACAACAAGATTAAATACGGAATACACGATTCCATAACTTAAACAATATGAGTATCATCATAAAATCCTTCAACGTTCAAAATAACCAAATCATAATCAATTCTCAAAACACCGTTCACAAATCACACTCGTTTTGAAAGAAAGCCTTTAACGAGGCCAAACCGAATTCCTTTGAAACTTCATCTAAAATAACCAAACAAACACATCAAGACGACCACCGATCATCATATCCATAAAACGAGAAAAGTATGGGCAAGGTACTTGCCTCGAATAACCACAACGCGGAGAATCGGCCGAAGTAGGTTGGCACGAACCGACTACGAACTCGCCGACTCCACCGAACGACAATCCACAACAACTAACTACGAACGAAAACAATAACAACGAAAATGAATTCAAAAGTACGACCCAAAGCCGCTGAATTCAAAGAACAAATGATGAAAGTTCAAGGATTTCCCCCAAAACGGCCAAGAACACGATTCGTTCCGTCAAAACCCGAAAACGGAATTCCAAGTTGAAATATGGATATACAATCCATAGAATATCTTTAACAACATCATTTAACCATAATTGATCCATCGAAAACGGATGAAAAACGAGATCGGGGACAAATCCCCCAAAAAGTCAATTCGAAGGAAATCAAGAGATATACTTCGATTCGACGAAGAACAATGGATTAAATGATGTTAAACACAAGAATACTACCAAGATTAATCATACCCATCATGAATTAATCAACAACACCGAACTAATCGGACGAAAATGCAAAAATCCCCAAATTCACGAAATTAGGGTTCTAAGGAAGATTACCTTGATTCGCTGGATCAAAGGATGATAACGGACGATTGATTGATGTTAAGAACTCAAGAGCTTCATGTATTTGTTGTTAAACAACATGGCTTCGTCACCCATGAATCGCCAGCCGCGGACGGAGAAGGAAGGAAATGAAAAACGAAGGGAAATGTGGCTGGTCTGTCATATATATACTGGGCCGGAACTAGCGTGCGCTAGCCTTCCCGATGGCGTGCGCTTATCGTCAAGACCGGCCGAGCACTCTCGGCCATGGCCCGCATGACCCGGCACCACCGACCAGTGCCGACCATGATCGGTCCACCCGACTCCCGCTAGCGTGCGTTATGGCGGCGACTGCGGCGCCGCGACATCGGCCCAAGAGCCACCGGACTAACAAACTTACCAGTAACGTCGCTAGTCGGCCGGCAGCGTCGCTACCTGCCGATTAGCGTGCGCTACGACCGATGGCGCGCTACCTGCCGATCCTGACCGAGTCCAACCTTAGAAACCCCACTGTGCGGCCCGATAGCGTGCGTTGGTCGACCAGCTAGCGTGCGCTACACTGCCGGTTAGCGCGCGCAGCCTTCCGGCGATAGCGTGCGCATATGTCCGCGTTCAGCCTGCAATCGTCCGGCCAGTCCCGCAACCGTCCGGCCAGTCCCGCAACCGCCAGGGCTCGACGACCCGATTTCCGAAAACGTACGGAACGAACACGACGAAAAGTTCGCGGACAACATCAACGGCCCGAAATGAAAACATAATACCATATTTAATCATACGCGGCCAAGAAACGGGTCGAGACAACAATTACAGATACGGATACCCGTAACTTTCAAGAAATTACAAAATGGCCCAAAACGCCCGGAAATCACGATACGTGATCGAATAACCAAACCGAAGTTCACATCACGTCTAACAAAGTTAAACGGACTTACGGGAAACTCGAAACAGCAGTTTCGAACGAGATTCGCAAGAACCGAACTCAAGCGCGGAAAAGTCGCTAAAAAGAACAGAACTCAACGAAACAACACCGAAACGAACTCGGATGTCAAAAAGTGTAGAATTAATCATTCTCAGAATGACGAAACGGACATGAGCGAGTCGTCAAAACAGACTTCCGCCGGAAAAAAAAAGAAATTACTGGAAATCGAAATTACGGGTATTACAATGCATGTGGTCAATCATTTGCATAGTTTTCATTATAAAACTTCAAAATCGTGCGGATTCGAAGGAAACTGTTATCGAATACTTGGCACCAGCGAGCCAGTTTAATTTTTCCGAAAATTATTTTCGTGGTCTTACGAAAATTTATGTTTTGAGTTTTAAAATTTTTGAAAGAACTTTCGAAAATTTGACTTCTTGACGAGACTGTATGATTTCAAACTGATTTTGAAAATGTGATTGATATACATACGCATTTTGCATATCATGGTGAAGTTGTGAGTGAGATTCACAAACTGGATAACACGCTAATGGTACGAGAAAAAGAGATCCGAACTCTAGTATGATAGATTGGTTATCCAGGGATGATCGGTTGATTGATCAGACAAGAGAAATATGCTGCATATTGTAGATTCGGGTACAGAATATGATTTTGGAACTTTGGATTTTATGAAACCGGGACATATGTGCTATGTGATTCCATTAGTATGGTAGTAGTACGATTCTACCATAGTAACTTTGAATGATTTAATTGTAAATGTAGATTTGGGGATGACGACCCCATGCTGATTGTTTTGGATATTGAGTGGTCGTTCCCACTCCATGTATGATTTAGTATGTCGTCGATTTGCGATTGGTTGTTCGTATGCCGAGGGATATGTTCACCAGTCGGATATGTTTATTGAGATACACTGTATGTGATTGGTGTGTCGTTTTGAGAATTTTGTTCGTTCGTATATCGGCTTCTGTGGTTCTGTGTTGATCATATTGGAGTTTATCATGTTGATGATATTCTCGATTGTGTTTTGACCTCTGGTTGGTCATATTAGAGTTTATCATGTTGATGATATTCTCGATTGTGTTTTGACCTCTAGTTGGTCATATAGGAGTTTATCATGTTGATGATATTCTCAGCTGCGTGTTGACCTTTGGATTGCTCGTATTGGAGTTTATCATGTCAATGATATACTCGGTTAATTTGTTGGTTGATCATTGTTAATGATCGTATGAGCGTTCGAATTTTATGCCGATGTTTTGGGATTTGTGTCGTTGATTTGGGCAGTGGTTTTACAGATGTATCGTGTATTATTGATTTTTAGCAGGATTTGGACTTGATTGTGTAATCAGGCAGACAGGATTTGACACGGATAGATTATGTCATCCGAAGATGATATATTTTTTTGTTGAGGTTCATGGAATGTGATTGTAAGCGTATTGAGGCTTTACAGTGAAGTCAGTTGCTAGTATCTCAGGAGATCGTCGGCTTTGTGCATTTGTAAGTATGTTATTCGATAATGATGATGATTGATCGTTGTTGTGATGGTTTAGGGATATTTTGGTTGAACGGTTTGTTTGTTTGTTTTTATGACAGATTGCAAGTTTCGAGGACGAAACTTATTTTAAGTGGTGTAGTATGTAATATCCGAAATTTCTACTACTATTGTTTAATATTATTTTATCCGGGTAATATTGTACAGCATGGAATCTGTACAGTAGGGATAAAATAAATTAAGGACTGAGATGTCAGTATTGGTATAATTGTCGTATTTGGTCGACAATTGCATTTGAGGATATAATGTGTTGAGTATACGTAGTTAGTATACGTATCCAGTATGTCGAGACGGACCGGAACAGTTGGATTTGGCTAAGTATAGAGCCCTTAATGTACGCTAAGATTAAGGACTTACGTACGTTAAGTTTCTAAGTGTTACGTACGCTATGCATAAGGCATTACTTACGTAACGAGAGGAATCAGACAGCTCAGGCTATGGCCGACTGGTAGGACCCGCGGTCGATAGCTTTCGGTGAGGAACATGCTTGGTCGAGTCAACTCTTGGTTAACGTACGATACGGGTAAAGCGTTACGTACGTTAACTGAGGAATTACTGTAGCAAGTCAACGTACGTATTACGTACGTTATGGAGGAAACATTACATACGTAAGCAAGTGAACGAAACAGGTCAGTAAGTGCTGGAATGATATTACGTACGCTATGAAGGACACTTAGCGTATGCTAAGCAGCATTACATACGTTAATGCTGATGGATAACGTACATAATGATCGATGCAGTTTATAAAATGAAGATCGGTCTTTCATTTCTTCACGAGAGAAAATCATTTCTTCCTCATGAGTTCGTCCTTCTGAGGGTGTTAGTGAGAATAAACTTCTTCTAACTCGGTTATGAGCATGGGAAGCATGGATTAAAGGCTTGGATGTGAAGATATCAATAGTACTTGAAGAGTTTGATTGTGTTATTCATGTTCTTGAGGTATGTTGATGAACTCTTCACCTTGAATTCGGATTGTGATGTTATTGTTGATGAATAATTCATATGAAGATGATTATGATGTTGTTGTTACGGTTCTTGAGGCTATATAAACTATATGTTGAAGGATATGATGGTTTATGTCTTGATTATGTTGGTTATGATTATAGAATCATAAGTGTTCTTGGTGTTCTTGGTAGAATGGTTTCAATTCTTGATGTTAGGGGGATCATATATTGGAAAATATGATATTATGCACCTTGAATTATGAATGAGGATTGTTTAGATGTTAAACGATGTCGAATTACGTTGTTTTGATGGTTATGAACAAGGTTTCGAATCATTTAGTGTTCTTGAGGAATTCCTTGATGAATCTAACATAGCAAGACGATCGTATGTCGAATTATCGGTATTTTTAGATATGAAGATCGAATGTTTGTTGATAGTAGTGTTAGAATTCGTATGTTCTTGATGAAATACGAATCATGATATCAATTTGGAATCCGGAAAGATTGTGATTGATCACCGAATATGATTTCCTTTACACTCGTATCCGTTATCGTATTTTGGTAATGAATTCGTAATTGTTTGAGTTGAATGGTTCGGACTTGTGTCTAATCGAGATATTGTGAAATCGTTGGGTTTGTTGATCGGTTATATTGATTGTTAATACCGATTAGCGGATTTTGGTTCGTATTGTGGATATGAGTTCGTATTTGTTGAGTTGGATTTTTTGGTTTTGTGTATGATCGAGATATCGTTAAACCATGAGATTGATTGATTGGTCATGTTGGGTGTTGATTGTTATCGGATTGTTGTTAATCTATTATTGAAATAGGTTGCGATAATTGACCATTGATAAGAATCGTGCCTTACGGTCAAGTTCGGGGATAATCGTGGATAGCATTGATCGGGGCCGAGGAACTTACAGATGACGGAAAGGGATTGGTGACGGCTTCATTGGTATCGAGGCAAGTTATTACTTGCTCAGTTATAATATTTAATGAATGGTTTCGGTTTCATTTCGTTTAGAATGCATATAGTAATGATTATTACTGCAAATTCTGGAAATTTGGATTATATGTTGTCTTTCCAATTTTGGGAGTTAAATCATAATGTATATGCTTTATCTCGGTTATTGGCATATTCGGGTATCAAGGTTACGTTGCTATAAAGATGAGTATATAAGAATCTATAGTCCATGGTACGTTTGGATCGCCGAGCATTGAGGATAATCGCCGGTGATGATTTGACATCGAGATTTCTTCTGAAGGACTCGGGACAAGTATCTTAGTTTGATTCGGTTTAGTGTTGATGTTGTTGATCATGCAGGTTGTCATTCATGTTGCTGAACGTGAAGTCGTTCTAGTTGCTTAATCATAGTGTCGTTCATGTTTTGATTCATATGTTGTTCATGTTGATGAACATATTGAGTTCCATATGTGTATGCATAATTGTATTGTTTATGTTGTGTTGATCCTCTGAGATCATGTGATCTATGCTGAGGGCACTGGATCGGATGTCCACTATGCATTGGTCCGAAGGGATCATCATGGGGATCTATGATGAGGGCGCTGGATCGTTGGACAGGTTTTCCACCATGCGTTGGTCCGATGGGATCATCATGGGGATCTATGCTGAGGGCGTTGGATCGTTGGATTACCCAGTATTGAGTTGATGAAATCTTATGGATTCGCATCATTGATTTTATCATGTGTTGTTATATGTATATTGTTGGTTATCCATTTCGTGTTGATCTAGTAGGATCATCCGGAATCTATGCTGAGGGCGCTGGATCATGGGATTTCCATTGAGTATACAGTGTTGTTATTGTTTTGAGCATATTTATGTTGTCATATGAGTATGCATTTGTAGGTCTTGTGTTAGGACCGGGCCCGTATGTTGTATTGATCTCATCTCGGATTAGACTGACATGATTGTCGTGGTATTGTGCATCTCGTGGTATTTTCCGTATTTCCCTTGGTATTTGTCTTTGATGGACAATTGGTTTTCGTGTCGAGATGTGATGATGTTACTCGAGGATTTTGGGTTGGACAGAGTTAATAGATTTCGTAACAGTGAGTTATGATGATGTTTTGAGAACCTTGGGTGTAATATCCGGAATTTCTACTACTGTTGTTTAATATTATTTTATCCGAGTTATGTTGTACAGCGTGGAATCTATACAGTATGGATAAAATAATGAAGGACTGAGATGTCAGTATTGGTATAATTGTCGTATTTGGTAGACAATTACAATTGAGAATATCGTGTATCAGGTTATCGCACTTTTGATATTTGGTATATCGTGTGAGAATATTATTGGATTCAGTATTTGTGTTCAGTGTGTCGTATGTTCGTTTTTGGTATGTCGAGACGTTGGACAGAAATTGCGGGAAATGGCTATGTGTAGCATTATTAGCGCAAGCTAATATGCATTCCTAGTGCACGCTATTGTGCAGGTTTAGCGCACGCTAGTGGTAAAAGATAGCGCACGCTAGTTCAGAACAGATCAGAGGGAATCTACGTGTGGACATGTCACTTTGGGCGCATGTGCCGACGAAGTCAACTGATGTTGGTCGTAAAGCATTAGCGCACGCTAATGCCTATTGTTAGCGCACGCTAATATCAGATCGGTCAACAGGGAATCTTGGCTTTATTGGTTGCTTTCGGCATGTGGGGTCACGAGCATATTCGGGGTAGGTGCAGACTGTAGCAAGTCAACTACGATTAGCGCACGCTAAGATACAAGATTTTGCGTGCGCTAGACAGTGTAGTTTACGTACGTATTGCATGGGCATTACATACGTAAGCTGATGTGCGGAGCAAGTCAGTAGCCTCTGGACCGCGATAGCGCACGCTAACAAAAGAGAGTTAGCGCACGCTAAGCATGTAACGTACGTTAAATGATGATGTTAGCGCACGTTAATAATATACAATATATATGTGTAGTTGGGCATTATCCTTCATTTCGTCCATTCCTTCCTTGCAACCGAGAGATTGAGTTTTTAGAGAGAGGTTGGAGGTTCCAAACACTGAGAGATGATGATCTTTAACAAAGATTAAGCTGAGGAACATGGATTAAAGTCTTGTTCTTGAAATTATTGATGATTCTTGGAATAAGGTTGATTGTTCTCCTTCATGGTTCGTCTATACAAAGGTAATAGTTCTTCACCTTTGGATTTCGTTTTGGATTGGAGATTTATGTTCTTAAGTTGATGATTATCATATAAACAAGTTAATAAGTATGATTAGGACATGGATTACCGGATTATGATGATGTTGTTATTGATATATGGATATTGATGTGATTCGTATGGTTTGAATCGTGTTTTTCGCCCTCTCGAGATAAGTTGATTAATTCTTCTCCTCAGTTTCGGATGTTGACGTTATTGTTGATAATTACTCACTGTAATGATAGATTATGGAAGTATTGTTACGTTCTTAAGGTTTCATGATGTTGATATTGAGGAAGATGATATATGGATATAGGACTTGGATTATAAGTTGAATGATTGTTTATATGTTAAAGGATATCGGATTTCATTGTCTTGATAGCTTTGAACATGGTTTCGAATTACTTAGTGTTCTTGATAATCACCATATGTTGATAGATACTTGTAAAACATGCAAACTGTACAGCAGTAGCGCACGCCAAGCTTACTGGCTATCGCACGTTATCGGGAGCGACTTAGCGCACGCTACGTTGAGTGATTAACGTGCGCTAAAGTAGGCAGACAATGTAGTACATCATATTATGATTATGAATTCGTGTTGGTTTGAGTTAGATTGTACAGTCTATGTTTAACCGAGATATCGTAGAACCGTTGAGTTTGTGGATTGGTTATATCGATTACTGATTGTTATCGAATGTGTGTTAAATTTATTATTGCGATAGGTTGCGATAATCGATCGGTGATTATAACCGTATATTGCGGTCGTGTTCGAGCATGTTCGTGAATTGCGTGGTCAGGGCTGAGGAGCTCGTAGATGAAGGCAATGAAATTGGTAGCGGCTTCATCATCGTCGTATCGGTATCGAGGCAAGTTATTACTTGCTCAGTTATAATATTTAATGAATGGTTTCGGTTTCATTTCACTTATAATGCATATAGCGATGATTATTATTGTGAACTCGGGGTACTTGGATTGTATATCGTTCTTCCGATTCTGGGAGGTAAATCATAATGTATATGCTTTATCTCGATTATTGGTATGTTCAGGTATCAAGGTTACGTTGCGAGAAAAATGAGGATATGAATACCTATAGTTTATGGTGCGTTTGGATCATCGAGCATTGAGGATAATCGCCGGTGATGATTTGACATCGAGATTGCTCCTGAAGGACTCGGGACAAGTATCTTAGTTTTGATTTCGGTTTAGTGTTGATGATGTTGATCATGTAGGTTGTCTTTCATATTGCTGAACATGAGGTCGTCCTAGTTGTTTTGTCATAATGTCATTCATGTTATTGAGTCCTGTGTTGTTCATGTCGATGAACATATTGATTTGCATATGTGTATTGTTTATGTTGTTTATGTTGTGTTGATCCGTTGGGATCGTGTGATCTATGCTGAGGGCGCTGGATCAGATGTCCACCTCGTTATGGTCCGACAGGATCATCTTGGGATCTATGCTGAGGGTGATGGATCATTGGACGAGTTCTTCCACCTCGTTATGGTCCGACGGGATCATCTTGGGATCTATGCAGAGGGCGCTGGATCGTTGGATTACCCAGTATTGTGTTGATAGAATCATCTGGATTTGCATCGTTGGTTTTATATGTGTTTTTGTGTATATGTATATAGTTGGTTATCCACCTCGTGTTGATCTAGTAGGATCATCTTGGGATCTATGCTGAGGGCGTTGGATCATGGGATTTCCATTGAGTATACACTGTTGTTATTGTTTTGAGCATATTGACGTGGTCATATGAGTATGCATTTGTAGGTCTTGTGTTAGGACCGCATCCGTATTGCATTGATCTGATCTCGGATTAGAGTGATATGATTGTCGTGGCACTTCATATCTCGAGGTATGTTCCGTATTTCCTTTGGTATTTGTCTCCTGATGGACAACCGATTATCGTCTTGGGATTTAATGATACTATCCGATGAATCGTATTGGTTAGAACTGGTATATTTATGTATCATGGGTTGGTGATGATAGTTTGAGAATCTCGAGTATTGTTTGAGGTACAATACAGATATTATGTTCGAATTTATTGGTTAATCAAGTACGAGATGTGATATGTGATAATGGTTATTTTGTCTAGAATTATTTGAGTTAGTAAAGTTACTACGATAAGATTACATTGGTCGTATTCTTATTTTGTATTCTCATTGGTATGTAATTATTAATGTGATGTGACGGTTATCATTGTTGGATATTATGGCTGATCCCGTCATGGGATTTCTTTTTAGGTTCTTGAAATATCGAGCTTGCAGTGGTCGTGGAGAGATGAGCTTCCCGGAGGAGACTAGCTAGGACATGTTTTTGTATTGAGTTTCCTGATCAGTTGCTGTACTTCCGCTGCTAGAGTACTTTTAACTATTGTCTTTTCCGCTGCGTGAGTATTTTTAAATGACCTTTTGTTTCTGGTAATTTGAGTTACTTTGGAAACCTTTTTCTAAACTATTGAGTTTCGGCCGTTTGGCCTTGCCCTTTTCGAAATGAGATTTTACGACAGTTTTGATAAACAGAGTTTATGTGGTCTTCAAATGTTTTAAAGATAGTACCGTCGTTGTCCTCTTGGGCATTTGTAAATCTTTGCGAAAATTTCCTTTAGCCTTGTGGGTTCCATCTCGGGGCCCACGGCGCTGTAATATTCCCGGTTAAATCTGGGGGTGTTATATTGGGTACTGTGCGAGATGTGAATTTTGGTAAAGTTGTGACGATAAGATTACATTGGTCGTATTCTTATTTTGTATTCTCGTTAGGATGTAATTATTAATGTGATGTGACGGTTATCATTGTTGGAAATTATAGCTGACCCCATCGTGGGCTTTCTTTTAGGTTCTTGAGATATCGAGCTTGTAGTGGTCGTGGAGAGATTAGCTTCCCGGAGGAGACTGGCTAGGATATGTAATTGTGTATTGAGAGTCCTGATCAGTTGTTGTATTCCGCTGCTAGAGTATCTTAAAATGTCGGTCTTTTCCACTGCGTGAGTATTTTTAAATAGCCTGTTGGTATCTGGTAACTTAGGTTACTTTGGCAATCGTTTTCTAAACTATTTTGTCGGTACGTGTAAGCGATAGCTTAACGTATGTTTTTAAACTGTTGAGTTTTGGCATTTCGGGCCTTATGATTTCAAATGAGATTTTACGACGGTTTTGATAAACGAGTTTTATAAAATTTCAAATGTTTTAAAGATAGTACCATCATTGGCCTCTTGGGTATTTGTAGATGTTTGCGAAAGTTTCCTTTAGCCTTGTGGGTTCCATCTCGGGGCCCACGACGCTGTAATATTCTCGGTTAAATCTGGGGGTGTTACAGAATAAGGTATCAGAGCTCAGGTTGAGAAAACCCAGGCAATCGGGTCGAGTTGGGTCGTGCTTTTGTCGTGTCATTTGAGTTGTCGGTTGACAAGTGTTTGAGCTCTGAGTTTTTGCTGTTTGCTCAGGCTTGTGCGTTATGTGATTTACCAGTGTATTACTGGGGTTGTTGCAAACTTTTCCAAATGGTATTATCGTGTTTCTTCGGATAGAGATGTACTGTGTTCTCGAATTGAACTGAGTTTGCAAAACGTGTGTTTTGAAAATATCTGTGTCGAGTATTTTCTTGAGTCGAGACATGTGCCAGTATCACGGGGAATCGTCGGCTTCACGATCATAAGTATTTGGATTCTTGAATTGCATTGAGATTTATTGCCATTCTAAGTTGACATGCATTGAGATTCAGCAGGATATTATACGTTACAGTATGAGGTGACAGAATTGGGACAGATTGATGATTTGAGAAACTATGATTTTGTAAATCAATATATCGGTTAGATTTCGGAACGGAATTGTGCATTTGAGAGAATTGCTGTGCATGGTTGAGAAGAATATGTAGTCATGTTAGTTCATTTTGTGATATATGGAACTGTTTTCGAGCATTTGAAAATGATACTTTTCAAAATGAATGTTTTACGGATGTTCTACCGAAAATTATTTTGGGCCGAGACCCAATCGATTTTGAAATAGTTTTGTAACTCAGGACTTGGGGTCCAAAAGGGTTTTTTTTACTTTTTAAACTTCTTGTAATGCGGAACGAGATACAGGCTGAGACCCTACTAATCGCTTATGCATTTTATTACTGCCTTTCGGGGTTTTGGTTTACATATTCAAATAAAACCTCATGGGAAGTCTTTCACTGTGTTGAGTTGTTTCAATGTTTTGTCATAGCATATTTGAGGTGACCCAAGATGGGTTAATGGTTGACGTTGCGAGTCATGTATGGAAGAGGAGTTTTTATCCGAGTTTATATATTGAGATTTTAGAACTCTATCGGGTGATTTTCTGATGAAATATCAGTGAATATTGGTGACGAACCGAATTGGTATACATGAGTAGGCATGTGGTCAATCATTTGCATAGTTTTCATTTTAAAACTTCGAAATCGTGCGGATTCGAAGGAAACTGTTATCGAATACTTGGCGCCAACGAGCCAGTTTAATTTTTTTGAAAATTATTTTCGTGGTCTTACGAAAATTTATGTTTTGAGTTTTGAAATTTTTGAAAGAACTTTCGAAAATTTGTCTTCTTGACGAGACTGTATGATTTCAAACTGATTTTGAAAATGTGATTGATATATATACGCATTTTGCATATCATGGTGTAGTTGTGAGTGAGATTCACAAACTGGATAACACGCTAATGGAACAAGGAAAAGAGATCCGAACTCTAGTATGATAGATTGGTTATCTAGGGATGATCGGTTGATTGATCAGACAAGATAAATATGTTGCGTATTGTAGATTCGGGTACAAAATATGATTTTGGAACTTTGGATTTTATGAAACCGGGACATATGTGCTATGTGATTCCATTAGTATGGTAGTAGTACGATTCTACCATAGTAACTTTGAATGATTTATTTGTAAATGTAGATTTGGGGATGACGACCCCATGCTGATTGTTTTGGATATTGAGTGGTCGTTCCCACTCCATGTATGATTTAGTATGTCGTCGATTTGCGATTGGTTGTTTGTATGCCGAGGGGTATGTTCACCAGTCGGGTATGTTTATTGAGATACACTGTATGTGATTGGTGTGTCGTTTTGAGAATTTTGTTCGTTCGTATATCGATTTCCGTGGTTCTGTGTTGATCATATTGGAGTTTATCATGTTGATGATATTCTCGATTGTGTTTTGACCTCTGGTTGGTCATATTGGAGTTTATCATGTTGATGATATTCTCGATTGTGTTTTGACCTATGGTTGGTCATATAGGAGTTTATCATGTTGATGATATTCTCAGCTGCTTGTTGACCTTTGGATTACTCGTATTAGATTTTATCATGTCGATGATATACTCGGTTAATTTGTTGGTTGATCATTGTTAATGATCGTATGAGCGTTCGAATTTTGTGCCGATGTTTCGGTATTTGTGTCGTTCATTTGGGCAGTGGTTTCACGGATGTATCGTGTATTATTGATTTTTAGCAGGATTTGGACTTGATTGTGTAATCAGGCAGATAGGATTTGACACGGATAGATTATGTCATCCGAAGATGATATATTTTTTTGTTGAGGTTCATGGAATGTGATTGTAAGCGTATTGAGGCTTTACAGTGAAGTCACTTGCTATTATCTCAGGAGATCGTCGGCTTTGTGCATTTGTAAGTATGCTATTCGATAATGATGATGATTGATCGTTGTTGTGATGGTTTTGGGATATTTTGGTTGAACGGTTTGTTTGTTTGTTTTTATGACGGATTGCAAGTTTCGAGGACGAAACTTATTTTAAGTGGTGTAGTATGTAATATCCGAAATTTCTACTACTGTTGTTTAATATTATTTTATCCGGGTGATATTGCACCGCGTGGAATCTGTACAGTAGGGAAAAAATAAATTAAGGACTGAGATGTCAGTATTGGTATAATTTTCGTATTTAGTTGACAATTGCATTTGAGGATATAATGTGTTGAGTATACGTAGTCAGTATACGTATCCAGTATGTCGAGACGGACCGGAAAAGTTGGATTTGGCTAAGTATAGAGCCCTTAACGTACGCTAAGCTTAAGGACTTACGTACGTTAAGTTGCTAAGTGTTACGTACGCTATGCATAAGGCATTACATACGTAACGAGAGAAATCAGACAGCTCAGGCTATGGCCGACAGGTGGGACCCGCGGTCGACAGCTTTCGGCGAGGAACGTGGTTGGTCGAGTCAACTCTTGGTTAACGTACGCTACGGGTAAAGCATTACGTACGTTAACTGAGGAATTACAGTAGCAAGTCAACGTACGTATTACGTACGTTATGGAGGAAACATTATGTATGTAAGCGAGTGAACGAAACAGGTCAGTAAGTGCTGGAATGATATTACGTACGCTATGAAGGACACTTAGCGTACGCTAAGCGGCATTACGTACGTTAATGCTGATGGATAACGTACGTAATGATCGATGCAGTTTATAAAATGAAGATCGGTCTTTCATTTCTTCACGAGAGAAAATCATTTCTTCCTCCTGAGTTCGTCCTTCTGAGGGTGTTAGTGAGAGTAAACTTCTTCTAACTCGGTTATGAGCTTGGGAAGCATGGATTAAAGGCTTGGATGTGAAGATATCAATAGTTCTTGAAGAGTTTGATTGTGTTATTCATGTTCTTGAGGTATGTTGATGAACTCTTCACCTAGAATCATTTAGTGTTCTTGAGGAACTCCTTGACGAATCTAACATAGCAAGATGATCGTATGTCGAATTATCGGTATTTTTAGATATGAAGATCGAATGTTCGTTGATTGTAGTGGTAGAATTCGTATGTTCTTGATGAAATACAAATCATGATATAAATTTGGAATCCATAAAGATTGTCATTGATCACGGAATATGATTTCCTTTACACTCGTATCCGTAATCGTATTTTGGTCATGAATTCGTAATTGTTTGAGTTGAATGGTTCAGACTTGTGTCTAATCGAGATATTGTGAAATCGTTGGGTTTGTTGATCGGTTATATTAATTGTTAATACCGATTAGCGGATTTCGGTTTGTATTGTGGATATGAGTTCGTATTTGTTGAGTTGGATTTTTTGGTTTTGTGTATGATCAAGATATCATTAAACCGTGAGATTGATTGATTGGTCATGTTGGGTGTTGATTGTTATCGGATTGTTGTTAATCTATTATTGCAATAGGTTGCGATAATTGACCATTGATAAGAATCGTGCCTTACGGTCAAGTTCGAGGATGCTCGTGGATTGCATTGATCGGGGCCGAGGAACTTACACACGACGGCAAGGGATTGGTGACGACTTCATCGGTATCGAGGCAAGTTATTACTTGCTCAGTTATAATATTTAATGAATGGTTTCAGTTTCATTTCGTTTAGAATGCATATAGCAATGATTATTACTGCAAATTATGGAGATTTGGATTATATATGGTCATTCCGATTTTGGGAGTTAAATCATAATGTATATGCTTTATCTCGGTTATTAGCATATTTGGGTATCAAGGTTACATTGCTATAAAGATGACGATATAAGAATCTATAGTCCATGATACGTTTGGATCGCCGAGCATTGAGTATAATCGCCGGTGATGATTTGACATCGAGATTTCTCCTGAAGGACTCGGGATAAGTATCTTAGTTTGATTCGGTTTAGTGTTGATGTTGTTGATCATGCAGGTTTTCATTCATGTTGCTGAACATGAAGTCATCCTAGTTGTTTCACCATAGTGTCGTTCATGTTTTGATTCATATGTTGTTCATGTTGATGAACATATTGAGTTGCATATGTGTATGCATAATTGTACTGTTTATGTTGTGTTGATCATGTGAGATCATGTGATCTATACCGAGGGCGCTGGATCGGATGTCCACTATGCGTTGGTCCGACGGGATCATCATGGGGATCTATGCTGAGGGCACTAGATCGTTGGACAGGTTTTCCACCATGCGTTGGTCCGACGGGATCATCATGGGGATCTATGCTGAGGGCGCTGTGATTACCCAGTATTGTGTTGATGGAATCTTGTGGATTCGCATCATTGATTTTATCATGTGTTGTTATATGTATATTTTTGGTTATCCATTTCGTGTTGATCTAGTAGGATCATCCGGGATCTATGCTGAGGGCGTTGGATCATGGGATTTCCATTGAGTATACACTGTTGTTATTGTTTTGAGCATATTGATGTTGTCATATGAGTATGCATTTGTAGGTCTTGTGTTAGGACCGTGCCCGTATGTTGTATTGATCTGATCTCGGATTAGACTGACATGATTGTCGTGGTATTGTGCATCTCAAGGTATGTTCCGTATTTCCCTTGGTATTTGTCTTTGATGGACAATTGGTTTTCGTGTCGAGATGTGATGATGCTACTCGACGGATTTTGAGTTGGACAGTGTTAATAGATTTCGTAACAGTGAGTTATGATGATGTTTTGAGAACCTTGGGTACTGTGCGAGATGTGAATTTTGGTAAAGTTGTGACGATAAGATTACATTTGTAACACCCCCAAAACCATCCGGGATATTACAGCGCCGTGGGTCCCGCGCCGGAACCCACCAGGCTAAAAACCGTTTACAAAACCAATTCAAAAACACCGAAAGGCTGATGACGGTAATATTTTGCAAATACTCAAAAATTTTCAAAAACAAAATTTTGAAATACCGTCATAAAATAGCATTTGAAAATACAAGGCGAAGTGGCAAATCTTGATAGTTCAAAATGTACGTTAAGACGCCGCTTAAACGTACCGATAAAATAGCTTAGGAAAGGATTTAACGAAATAACCCAAGTTCGCAAAGTGCCAAAAGGGCCATTTAAAATACACACACGCAGCGGATAAAGATACCGAAAAGTCATTTTGAAATATACACACGCAGCGGATAAATGCGGTTCAAAATACACATTTGCAGCGGAAATAAATGACCGGAATAGAATACTCAATTCTCCGAAAACAAGCCACAGCCAGTATCACATCGGGAATCTCATCCCTTCATCACCGCTACTAGCTCGATCTCCGAGTACCTAAAAATAAAGCCCACGACGGGGTCAGCCACAATACTCAATAATGATGCCAATCACATCATCATAAATAATTACATACCAATGTAATAATACTGTAAGAATACTACCAACGTAATCTTACCGTTATAACCTTACTAATTCATAGCAATCCATACTAAATCAATCCTTGACATATTCCACATTTCGTATTCTCAAATGAATTCAACAACAATCATCTGTATTGTATTCCAAAAATACCGATAATCCTCAAAACATCATCATAACTCATAAGTGTGGAAATAATCCAATCTGTGCCAACTCCTGTCCGTCGGATTACACAATCAAATCTCAACCTGGATAAACCAATAATACACAACATTTCTGTAGATCAACTACCAAATGATAATGATAACAAATCCTGAAACATCGACGTACAGTCTGAATGCTTATACGATCAATAACCAGATCACCCGATAAATCAACTGAGAATATCATCGATATGATAACTCCAATACGACCAATAAAGAACCACAATAGTTGAGAATACCATCAACAAGGTGAATCTCGAACGTAATCAATGAAAGATCAACAATAACCGAGAATACCATCAACAAGGTAAACTCCAAATGATCAACAAAGGACCAACAATAACCGAGAATACCATCAACAAGGTAAACTCCAAATGATCAACAATAATGGATCTCAAGAAAATAACCTCGACTGTCGAAACGTACCCCTCGGGCGTATGAACAACCAGTCGCAAACCGTCGAACATACCCAACTATGAATGGAGGATGAACGACCAAACAATATGGCTCAAAGATGGAAATCATAGTACGCCCGGTCCGGAAATGTGTCCGTGCACAAGCCACCCCGGGTATTGATCACATACACGTGTGGTCTTGTACCTAATTAGCCTCACGAACTAAGTCTCGTGTGCACGGTTCAATGTGGAAATTTCAACACATAACCATCATGTGCCCGGCTAAAAATCCTACACAATAACCAATCGGCACGCAGATATGACTCCAGATATGTCACGATGCAACATGACAACGAAACTCAAGGAAACACATATCCAATAAGGATCAAAAGACTCACCGAAGTGAACAACAACAGACTGACAATGAAAATTCGACACGACTAATCAATATCCAAAACATCAATCATGGGATCATCATCCCCAAATGAATGACCAACACGATCTACGATCTCAATACAACCGTCCTGGGATCAACATCCCTCAATGAATAACCGATACGAAACTCATTACACGAAACCTCAACATATACAACAACTCAACATACTAATTATCCACATGACTGAACAAATACTTAGATTACCTCAAAGTCGAGGACCATATCCATCAACATCCCCCAATGAGACGATCAACACAACCATTAATACCAACAATAGTCCTGGGATCAACATCCCTCAACGAAGAACCAGTACGAATCTCAATATACGAAGCCTCAACATATACAACAACTCAACATAATAATTATCTCATAACTGAACAATACATAAATTACCTCAAAGCCGAAGACAACATCCTTTACATGAACAACATTCCTGAACGAATACACAGTTATACAAATAATCTCAAATAAGGTACCATCCATTCAATACCAATAACCCTTTATCTCGATACTTATGTCATCACGATAACTATCCTCGATATCCGATGTTCTATATCCTTGACCAGAGATAACTCACGTCTTCCCTGAACACAATTAAATCATATACCTTATGACTTATTACAACCAGAGTACGATATACAAACCATTATCCTGACAACTTACATTTCTAACAACATTGCTATACGAATTATAAATGAAATGAAAACGAAACCATTCATCAAATATTATAAACTGAACAAGTATAAACTTGCCTCGATACCAATACCACGAAGTCGTTACCAAAATCCATTGCCTTAGTATACGAGATCCTCAGCCCCGAGCAAAAGCAATCTACGAACTCTTCGAACTCAACCACAGCACAACGGTCATAATCCACGATCAAAACATATCAACCTATTGAAGTAATCAATCAACAACAATCCGATAACAATCAATAACCGACATAGCCAACCAACAAACTCAACGGTTCAACGAAACCTTGATCATAAACAAAACCGAACAATATAACTCAAACAAATACGAACCCATATCCACGATACAAGTCGCAACTCAATAATCAATATAACTGATCGATAAACCTAACGGTTCCACCATATCCCGATTAGACACAAATCCGAACAACCACATCAATTGATCACGAATTTAAAACCATAAAATAATTCATAATCCGATAATCATATCAATAATCAATTTAAATCAACAAGGGTCTAACATTACCGATTCCAAATTCAATCTTAAATACAGATACAAGTTTCCTCCTTGTAAATTCATAATATAAACCAATTACCGGTTATCATCATCAATCCGGACAATCCGATCAATTCAACATTATAGATAACCATATTCCAAAGGTTTCAAATAATTCCATTATCCGAATTGAACACTTGTTAAATACCTATGAATTCTCAAACTCAAAAGTGAGTCATAATCTTATCAAATCCGGAATCATATTCGTATTCCTATACGAATATTGTACCAAAATACATAACTTAATTATAGATATGAATATTCCATATTCATACCCAAAACACCAACACAATCCTCAAATCAATGATCAATTCATCTTGATATTAAGGATTTCATAACTTATTCGATTCCGACTTTAATTCTAAATTAGAATCAACAAGACTCCTTGTTATACTAGTAAATTCGTAAGAAACTATTTACCAATTATTACCGTGAATAATCACATTCCAATTATCCGAAATCCTTCCAAAATCATAACATGTATAACTTACGAATTCTTCAAGAACACGAATTATCCGAATTCACGTTCACAATCCATAAAAGAACATAATCTGATGTTTTCTAACATCTAACCAATCCTTAATCATAATTCAAGGTATATATCATCATGTTCTTCAACATATGATCTTCTTAGCATCAAAAATCGAAGCAATACTACCAAGAACATCCAGAATATTATGATTCCATAATCATAACAACATAATCAAGACATAATCCAACATATCATCATCTTCCTTCAACATACACCTCATATAACCTCAAGAATCGAAACAACAACATCTTAATCATCTTCATACGAATCATTTATCAATAACAACATCAAAAATCCGAAATGAAAAGGAGGATTATCCAACATACCTCTTAGAAGATGGAATACACAAGAAATCACTTCAAGAATCATCAATAACTCCATATCCAAGCTCCAAATCCAAGCCCTCAAGCTCAAAATCGAATTAGGAGAGCCAAAATATCCCTCTCTCAATGTTTAGAGATGAAAAACGAAGAGAAATGCTGAAGTGAAATGAAATGACGGCCATTCCTTATATAAACTCCCCGCTCGTTACGTACGTAACATTCCCAAGTTAACGTACGTAACACCTCTTACGTACGTTATCTTGTCCTGGTTAGCGTATGTAATGCCATCCCAGACCTTACTGCCTCAAAATGTGAACTTCCTTACGTACGTAACCCATGCCATATAACGTACGTAATATACCAGTTGACTTGCTACAGTACAATGGTCGTGTTACGTACGTAACACGTCCTGTATAACGTACGTAACACGTACGTTGACTCACCTGTCAACATCCTCCGCCGAAAGTTGCCGACACAGGTCCCACCGCCGATCACGACTCGATCGTCTGATTCCCATGTTACGTACATAATGTCTCAGCCATAACGTACGTAACTCTACCAATTTAACGTACGTAAGCTTCAACACATAACGTACGTAATGGCTTCCATACTTAGCCATTTACAGCAATTCCTGTCCAACGTCTCGACATAACAAATACGAACATACGGCATACTGAATACACATATACTCAACCCAAAAATATTCTCATACGGTATACCTGATATCCAAATCAATTCAACCTGATACAACATATCCTGAATATATCTGTCAATCAAAAACGATAATCACACCAGTATAACTGTGTTGGTTATAAATTTATTTTATCTATACTATATAGATACCAAACTATACAGTATACTCAGATAAAATAACGCGAAAAATTTATACTGAAAATCCGGGTATTACAACATTGGTCGTATTCTTATTTTGTATTGTCATTGGTATGTAATTATTAATGTGATTTGACGGTTATCATTGTTGGATATTATGGCTGACCCCGTCGTGGGCTTTCTTTTAGGTTCTTAAGATATCGAGCTTGTAGCGGTCGTGGAGAGATGAGCTTCCCGTAGGAGACTGGCTAGGACATGTAATTGTGTATTGAGAGTCCTGATCAGTTGTTGTATTCCGCTACTAGAGTATCTTAAAATGTTTGTCTTTTCCGCTGCGTGAGTATTTTTAAATGGCCTGTTGGTATTTGGTAACTTAGGTTACTTTGGCAATCATTTTCTAAACTATTTTGTCGGTACGTGTAAGCGATAACTTAACGTATGTTTTTAAACTGTTGAGTTTTGGCATTTCAAATGAGATTTTACGACGGTTTTGATAAACGAGTTTTATAAAATTTCAAATGTTTTAAAGATAGTACCGTCGTTGGCCTCTTGGGCATTTGTAAATATTTGCGAAAATTTCCTTTAGCCTTGTGGGTTCCATCTCGGGGCCCACGGCGCTGTAATATTCTCGGTTAAATCTGGGGGTGTTACAGGTTTCCGCAACCTAATCTCCGATACCATAAATGTAACACCCCCAGAATCAAACCGGGAATATTACACGCCGTAGACCGTCTCTGTAAGGATTCACCAGGCTAGACATCGAAACAACACATTACATTACATACCGACGTGGCAAAATCACGAATCATTAGACTGATTTGGTCTTTCATCATTGACTTACAAATCAAAATACATAAACCCATCCAGACTCATACCCACGCAATGGTAAAATACTTGCAAACAACAAACAATATGACAGCGGAAAAGACAATACAATGGAATCAAACTAACTGAACCTAAAACTGGCCTTCATGTGATTAGTATCAATCGTCTTTCATCATCCCTCGTACCTATCTTATGACTTGCTCCCGAAAACCTGCATGTACCTGGACATAATACAGATATCCACCCCCCGATTACTCGTGGGTTAGCAAAACTCCACTGTTTCGCTAGTGCAAGTATAAAGTGCAAATACGAGCCATACACAACACATTCCGAGAATACAATAATTGAAATAATCCGCAACTCAGACAAGGCAAAAGACTTCCCGAGATTTCTCATTTAATAAAATAGTTCAAACCGTAAACGTATAAATAAAACGAGTGGTCATTTTGAAAATCAATTCAAGACCTCAGAGTTTTGAAAAACATTAGTAATTGAATAATTCTCAACTTATCGAAAACCACTTAGGGTCACAGCCCAGAGATTAATTTCCAAAATACAAATCCGATAACCAAACACAGGGTCCATGACCCAACCGGCTCGTTTCAAATCGTTACCACAGACAATTACATACCACACATTACACTTATGCCATTCTAGCCAAACATCAAGACTTAATATAATGCCTCACGACTCCAAGCACAAGGCATTGTGATACTCTGGACATATCACAATTAATCAGCAGTACAAACACTCTGGCAATTCTCGCGCAAGACCACTCGGCCAAGTCCCTGTGCGCCCGTCGAGCGAACCCAGGCGAGAATGCCCACTCGAAAGTAACTCTCACGCAAGACCACACGGTCAAGTCCCTGTGCGCCCCGTCGAGCGACCCCAGGTGAGAGTACCCCGAGAACAACCTTACAACTCTCATCATATCACATTCCAAAAACACAAACCACGAGAGTAAAACACAATATATACAGTCGAGGTACTGCTAGAATGGCCAAATTATCCAACACATGTTCACGACCCAGAACTATAACAATCGACACGGAAGCACAGTATCTCAACAGCACCGAAACGACACTACCAATATCACACAAACTCACATATTCATCGATTACCACGTGACTCCACGCACACCTTTTAACAAAAGGATTGAACTTTACACTTACCGACAACATAATCATACCTAATGACATCATATGAAAATAAGGCGATCCTATACTCAACACTAGAACACATATTCAATTAAGCATACTAATTCCCGAAACACATGGGCCACCTTTAAGAAAACCACGATGGTAAATATACCGATTCCTTTGAAAAATGGTTATAAATATTTATTTAGCACATATCGACGATTAACTACCTTTATATCCACAACCACGTAATGCATGGGCAAGATACTTGCCTCGACAATCGATACCGGACACTCCGAAGAACACGGATCAACCGGGAAACCTCGAACACCTACAATTCTCCGGTGAAGAAAATGAACACACCCTCGATCGTAAAGCTCGAGGAAAACGACGAACGGAAGAGTTCCGATTCAAGTTCTTCGCAAGGAACCTGACCCTAACATCATACCATCAATAAATTAACGATCGAACGAGGAAAAATAATCGTAGAATGCCCGAATCCGCTTTGTGACATTTTATCGAACACCTTCAAGGCGTTGATAAGAAACTCAATAAAACGATGAATCCTTGGCAATCCAACCGTGGAATAACAAGGAATTCAATAGAATACAACTTAACGATCATAAATCCATCACTATTCTACGTTATTTCGGATTAAACGGACAAAATCAAGTAAAACCCCAAATTTACCCAAAAGTAGGATTTTGGAAAACTTACCTTGATTCGATCGTTCGGAGAAAGTTATGGAATGATTAATCGATGTTATGGACTCAGGAATTTCGTGGATTTACAGTGGAACAACATCTTCTCGTGCCCTCCAAGCCCCAGCCACGGAAAGGAAAGGAAGAAATGGGAAAAATGGGTGTAAACCCGACTATCCAGTTATATTTATACCAGTGCAGAACACGGTGCAACAAACGGCCCAGACCAGCACCGTGTCTTCCGCCGGGTTGCGGGTGAGTGCGCGACCTGACCGACACGGCGCAGCACCCAGCGCAAGATGCCTGCGCGTATGTCTCGGCCGTGTCCGTCACGGCGCATCATCCGGCGCAAAACTTGCGCGGGTTCTCGGCCATGTATCGGCAGGCCTGCTAGTCCTGGCCGACCCTGCGCAGGACACGGTGCTCGGCAGCGCCGTTTCATACAGGTCCGTCCAGAAAACCTCCGGTTGCAAAACAATTCCGACATAAACCGAAAAATACGATAGGACCACAACAACGATCTGGAAGAAGACGAATAATAACAAAACTAGACATGCGATTAGCTCGACTTACGAAACGAAAAGTCATAGCCGACGAATATCACGACCTGGTCTATCATGCCAGACCAAGAAATCGTCCACAAAACAAAATGACTGGGCACAACCAGCAAAATTCGAAAATAACCGGAACCGAGAATCTCGGGTATCACAGTTAGGAGGGTCGTATATTCGAGGATATGATAATATGCATCTTGGATTATGAATAAGGATTGTTTAGATGTTAGAACACATCGGATTATGTCGTTTGAGGATTTTGAATGTGATGTCGGAATAAGTTGTGTTCTTAAGGAACTCTTGGATTATATGAATTGATAAACATGTTTAAGAGGTGTTGGTGTTTTGGATATGAATATGGAATATTCATATCTAGAACTAAGTTATGTGTTTTGGAACAATATTCGTATAGGAATACGAATATGGTTCCGGGTTTGATAAGATTATGATTGACTTTTGAGTTTGAGAATTCGTACGTATTGAACATGTGTTCAATTCGGATAATGGAATTATTTGAAACCTATGGAATATGGTTATCTATAGTGTTGAATTAATCGGATCGTGTAGATTGATGATGATAGTCGATAATTGGTTTTTATTATGAATGTACAAGGAGGAAACTTGTAATCGTATTTAAGATTGAATTTGGAATCGGTAATGCTTAAACACTTGGTTAAATTGATTATTGATATGATCTTTAGATTGTGGAATTGTATTGTGGTATTGAGTTCGTGTTTGATTGGTTTGGGTTGTTTGGATTTGTATTTAATCGGGATATTGTAGAACCGTTGTGTTTGTTGATCGGTTATTGATTGTTATTTGTGATCACCAAGTTATGGCTTGTATTGTGGATATGCGTTCGTATTTGTTGAGTTGGATTATTTGGTTTTATGTATATGACCGAGGTTTCGTTGAACCATTGAGTTTGTTGGTTGGGTATGTCGGTTATTGATTTTTATCGAATGTGTGTTAATCGGTTATTGCAATAGGTTGTGATGTTTTGATCATGGATTATGACCGTTGTGTTGCAGTTGAGGTTGAAGAGCTTGTAGACTGCTTTGGTCGGGGCTGAGGAGTTCGTGGGCAAAGGCAATGGATTTTGGTAACAACTTCATGGTATCGGTATCGAGACAAGTTATACTAGTTCAGTTTATAATATTTAATGAATGCTTTTGATTTCATTTCATTTATAATTCATATAGCAACGATATTATAAATATAAATTGTCGGGATGATGGTTTGTATATTGTGCCTTGGTTTGGATTAAATCATAATGTATATAGTTTAAACGTGTTGGTGAATACGTAGATGTGAGTTATATTTGGTCAGTGATATGGAATGTCGAGTATCGAGGATTGGTTTACCGTATCGACAGAAATGTCGGGATGGTGGTTTGTTATACCTATTCAGGATTACTCGTATAACTGTGTATTCATTTAGGAATGTTGGTTCGTGGAAAGGATATTGTCTTCGACTTTGAGGTAATTTAAGTATTGTTCAGTTATGAAGATAATTATTATGTTGAGTTGTTGTATATGTTGTACGATGATATTTCGTATATTGGGATTCGTATTGATTATTTCGTTGAGGGATGATGATCCCAGGGATGATTGTATTGAGATCGTTGATCGTGTTGATGTTTGTCGGGGATGATGATCCCAGGATTGTTGTTTTGAATATTGATTAGTCGTGTCGACTTTTCTTTGTCAGTTTGTCTTTGTTCACTTCAGTGAGTCTTTTGATCCTTATTGGATATGTGATTCTTTGAGTTTCGTTGTCATGTTGCATCGTGACATATTTGGAGTCATATTTGCGTTCCGATTGGTTATTGTGTAGGATTTTTAGCTGGGCACAATATGGTTATGTGTTGATATTTCCACATTAAACCGTGCACATAAGATGTAGTTCGTGAGGCTAATTAGGTACATGTCCCACGTATATCCTGGATTCCGTATACGGGGTGGACATGTGCACGGACACATTTCCGGATCGGGCGTACTGTGACGTCCATGTTTTGAGCCATATTGTTGGGTCGTTCATAGTCCATGTATGATTGGATATGTTCGACGGTTTGCGACTGGTTGTTCATACGCCCGAGGGGTATGTTCGACAGTCGGGGTTATTTCTTTGAGATCCATTATTGTTGATCGTTTGGAGTTTACCTTGTTGAGGGTATTCTCGGTTATTGTTGATCCTTTGTTGATCGTTTGGAGTTTACCTTGTTGAGGGTATTCTCAGTTATTATTGATCCTTTATTGATCGTGTTTGGAGTTTACCTTGTTGAGGGTATTCTCGATTATTGTTGATCTTTGTTGATCGTGTTAGAGTTTGCCATGTTGAGGGTATTCTCAGTTATTGTTGATCCTTGTTGAACGTGTTTGGAGTATACCATGTTGAGGGTACTCTCGGTTATCGTTGATCCTTTGTTGGTCGTATTGGAGTTATCATGTCGATGATATTCTCGGATTGAATTATTGGTTGATCATTGTTATTGATCGTATAAGCATTCAGACTGTACGTCGATGTTCGGGATTTGTTATCATTGTCATGTGGTAGTTGATCTACAGATATGTTGTGTATTATTGGTTTATCCAGGTTGAGTTTTGATTGTGTAATCCGACGGACAGGATTTGGCACAGATTGGATTATTTCCGCACTTATGAGTTATGATGATGTTTTGAGGATTATTGGTATTTTTGGAATACAGTTTAAATGTTGTTGAGTTCATTCCGTCATTTGAAAATGCAAAATGTGAATTATGGTAAGGATCGATTTGGTATGGATTGCCATGGATTGGTAAGGTTATGACAGTAAGTTTACATTGGTAGTATTCTTACAGTATAATTACATTGGTATCTTGGATCTATTATCCAAAAGGATGGAGAGCTAGATGGTGATGTGGCTCACAGAATAAAGGCCGGGTGGTTGAAGTGGAAGAGTGCCATAGGGGTTTTCTGTGATCCTGACATGCCTCATAGATTAAAGGGTAAATTTTACCGCACGGCAATTAGGCATGTGCTGTTATATAGCACCGAGTGTTGGGCTGTAAAACAGTGTCACGTTCAAAAGATGAATGTGGTGGAGATGTGTATGCTACGATGGATGTGTGGTCATACAAAAAAGGATCGGCTCAGAAATGAGGTGATTAGAGAGAAGGTAAGAGTTGCGATTATAGAAGACAAGATGATGGAGAATCGATTACGATGGTTTGGTCTTGTGAGAAGAAGACCTGTTGATGCCCCAGTAAGGAGGCTAGAAAGGTGGGGAACAAGTAATGTTGTGAAAGGTAGAGGACGGCCCAAGAAAACTTGGATAAAGATGATTGAAAATGATATGCAGTTTCTTGGAATTGGAGAAAGTATGGCGATGGAGAGGCAAATGTGGCGGGAAAGGATATGGATGGTGGATGGAATCTGATTTTTTTTAAATCCATGTTATCTTTTAATTTATTTTTCAGGATTTTTCATTTTTCATTTTTTTTTCTTTTTTTTACATTCATTCTCTTTTTTTATTTGCTTTTTTCTCTATTTTTTTTCCCTCTTTTTCTCCTTTTATGTTATTTATGTAACGATCATTGACGGTTTCAAAGTTTGATTCATGTTAGCCGACCCTAAATCATTTTTGGGACTAAGGCTTAGATGTTGTTGTTGTTGATGTGATCGATATCATTATTAAGTATTGTGGCTGACCCCATCGTGGGCTTTATTTTTAGGTACTCGGAGATCGAGCTAGTAGCGGTCGTGAAGGGGTGAGCTTCCCGGGTGATACTGGCTGTGACATTTATTTGAGCATTGAGTATTCTTTTCTGGTTGTTTTATTCCGCTGAAAATGTATATTTTGAACTGTGTTTTATCCGCTGTGTTGTTACCCAAAATATTATATGTAATGGTTTGCTGGAATAGATGAGTAACAAACAAAATGCGAGAGCACGTCTGAGGGAATGTAAATAACACAAGATTTGCTGGGGTTGTTAGTCCTGTGCTTGAATGATCTCGCGAGATATTATTAATACGAATACTTAGGAGTACAAATATTAATGTTAGAGTACAATTACAATGAGTGTAAAGACCCTAGTTATCTAGCTCTTGAGTACTGATGATTGCCGGAAGAACCAGAGTTGATGCTCTGTGAGTTCTTGTAACAACGATGGAGTGCTGTGTTTTTAGCTGTAGGATTCGACAGTTTCTGAACCTTTGTATGAAAACAACAGTTTTGTGAAAACCCTTTTTCTAGTTGCTGAAGGTTTCCTATTTATAGGAGTGGAGGTAGCTGGGCGATCGCCTTTCCTGTATTATAATAAGCATGCGATCGTCTTTAGCACATGGGTTGGTCTCCTTAAAGTCCGCAGCAGCTGCTAGCATCTGGATGTGCGAACGAATGAGAAGACAACATGCGTCCTATGTCTTTGTCTCGGGAGGTCCCACCTAGGACCTTTCGGCGGGTCTGTCGGTAGGTGAGGCAGTCCTTGTCGTTGACAGCTGTTAATGGGCTGGAGTCAAAGATCCTTATTCTGCGGCGCCATTCGCGGATCTGCACGTGGGTCTTCGCTCTGAGATCCGGTCTCCGTAGATATGACGTATGATGGCCTTACACGTGGAATAGGACGGTCGTCCTTGGTCAGGCACCAGAGTCGATCGCTAGGTGCCAAGAGGCGATCGCCCTGGACATCGATCGCTCGGTACCTTATCTCGATCTGGACTCTTCGCTTGGCAAGTCTGCCTTGGATTATTTGATGCTGACTTGGTCGCTCGGCCCTTATGCCGATCGCCGTCGAGGCGTATAAATCGCCTCACAACAATTGCCCCCATCTCGCTCTGATGTTGAAGACGTGGGGTGAGGTGGTTCTTACTGGCGATCGCTTGAATTAGACGAGCGACTCAGCATTTTATGGAACAGACGATCGTCTCTCAAACAGACTGATTTTGAATTTGAACGACCTATTCGATCGCTGAAATAAGCTGGAAATGACAGCGGTTTTGAAAACGTCACTGGGGCACGTGTCGGGCTCCTATTGGGGGAGTCTGACGGTTTTGTTAGGCTGTCCTTTGGCGTGCCCTCGAAACGACGTGCACGCGGGATTCGAGGGCAGCATTAGATACGGTCTTGTCTGACGGTTGCACTTCAATCCTCGGGACTTAGCTTATTTGCCCAAAAGCCCCCGCTCTTGCCTATAAAAAGGACTGGGGTTACAAGGTAAAGAACCTTATGCATTTTTGTCTGAGAAGAAGACATAGCCGAATTCCCTTGAATATTCGTGTGACGATCGTCGTTCGACTCAGATCCTTTAGGTAAGAACAAAAAAACTTCTCTCTTCCTTTTCTTCTTGAGGATGTCCGGACAAATACCAAACATGTATGAGGCGGGTAGTACTTCCGCCGTCGGGGATTCGACTGCCCGGGATGAACTTTCTGCGGAGTTCCATGTGGACACCGCCGTCGAGGCCATCCGCTCTGGGATTGAGCCCGTGGAGGTCGAAGAACTTTTTAATGAAGCTGACATGGCCAAGGTGGCGGAGGCCGAGCGGATCCGTTCGCTGAAACAGGAGAAGATAGATGCGAAAGCGCACTGGGAGCGGAACAGCGCGTTCGGAAAAGCCTTCACAGATTTTGCCGAACTCATGGAGAGATTGGCCGGGCCACTCCCTAAATTTAACTATACTTAGGCGGACGTTGTTCTGGGCTGCTCGCCGCTCTCCATAGACTCTTGGCCAGATCGGGAGCTCAGCGACCAGGAAGGATCTGGACCGTTGGAGGGCGAGGTTCCATGTTCCTCCTGATGTTTGCCTCCACGTGCCCGCCAAGAACGAGCGAGCCGATCAACCTCCCGAGGGCATGGTCGTCGTCAATGAGGCGATAATGGAGGCTGGACTGCGATTCCCATTGTCGTTCACTGTCTCCTATCTGCTGACCGCCTGGAACGTGGCGCGCTTCAATTGACGTCGAACGCCTGGCTGCAGATCATCTGCACCCTCACTTTGTTTGGTGGCCATCGGTTGTATCGTCTTCCTTCGCCGTTGGAGATGAACCATCTCTTCAAATTGACGGTTCAAAAAGGCTCTGTCGGCGCCTACCACATCCAAGGTCGCTCAGGCCGGGTGATTCTTGGGGTCCCGAACAAAGTAATGGGCGATCCGTCGAAGTGGTTCTGGGTTGGCGGCGCGTGGAAGTCGGCAGCGAGCGACAACCCAATCGACGAGTTGGATATTCCTGTAACACCCCCAAATCCCATTGGGTTATTACAGTGCCGTGGACCCCACACCCGGAGATCCACCAGGCGAACAAGACTAAAATACATTAAAATTAACCAACAAGGGAGATCATAGTCCCTACTATGATATCCGACACAATATTCTGATAAGGAATTTAACGACAACGATGGGCCTACATGGCCAAAAATAAAATACAACAACATCCACGAGCATCTGCTCGGGTAATACATAATGACAATGACTAACAAACTGGAGAACACTCCAACTGATTGACCAACATGAACAACTCGGACTAGTATCGCTCGAATGCCTCGTCGCCATCATCATGCCCATGTGTCTCAACTCTCTCCTCGCAAGCACCTAAAACATGAAAACATGTTCCGCCCCTACGGGGTCAGTCATCCAGATAATGATCATCAAATACATGTATAACATGATATGCATCCAAAGGCAGAATGAAACGGTACAATGATAATAATAATACGAGATGCTCACAAACTAAGGTAACAACCGAGCATTCATGAAATACTATGCCCACGACATACTATTAATACATGTTCAATAGGTTAGAACACAAGTGCCCAACGGCAGAGTACCACAATGAATTACACGACATGAACCAAACCAGAACTGAATTAAATATGAATCACAATGAATTACATGAAGATGAACCAACCCAGAACTGAATTAAATATAAATCACAATGAATTACATAAAGATGAACCAAACCAGAATTGAATTAAATATTAGAGTTGAATGATGAGTATCACAGTATGCCCGAATGAAATGTGTGAGTGCACAAGTAGCCGAGTGTCCGGAGCCCTGCATATACACCCTCAACTTGGCCTAATTAGTCTCACGGAGGTACTTTACCGTGTGCACAGTCTAAATGTGTCCGGAGTCCCGCATATACACCTAACCATAGTGGAATATCATAGTATGCCCGAATGGAATGTGTGAGTGCACAAGTAGCCGAGTGTCCGGAACCCCGCATATACACCCGCAACTTGGCCTAATTAGTCTCACCGAGGTAATTTACCGTGTGCATAGTCTAAATGTGTCTGGAGTCCCATATATACACATGACCATAGTGTGCCCGACTAAAAATTCCATACATACGCCACCCGTCCACGAAACACAATCCCGGAAGGTCACAAAAGCAAAAGCGACCAAAATTCAAAGATTACGGAATTCACCAGAATGATAGTGTGCTACCTTGAGTCGACCAACACGATAATAATGACTCATGGATGGGCACCGTCCTCGGCGGTCCCAATTAAATACCTCGATTACCTTAGAATGGTCAATCGTTAACAAACACACAACGGATGGGAACTATCCTCGACAGCCCCAATTCAATACCTCGATTGCCTTAGAATAGCCAACCGATAACAATGATGCGGCGAATGATTCAATACCTCGATTGCCTTAAAACGGCCAATCGATAACAATGATACAATGAATGATTGAGTACCTCAATTGCCTTAGAACGGCCAATCGATAACAATGATACAATGAATGATTGAGCACCTCGATAGCCTTAGAACGGTCGATCAATAACAATGATACAATGAATGATTGAGTTCCTCGATTGCCTTAGAACGGCCAATCGATAAGAATGATACAATGAAGGCGTCGGCACCTTTAATCAGTTACCGACGACGAAGATGAGTAATGAATACGTCAATACCTTCAATCGGCCAAAACAACATCAAGGACAAAACTCCAACATTAATAACAATGATTACAACAACGTCTTATATCAACATAAATATTAACAACAACAATCGATACATCGATACCACGAACCGGCGATCAACAATAACATTAACGAGTATCCCAATGCCTTGAACTGGCCATTAATGAATGATAATAAACATTTGGCATAATTGCCGAAGAGTATCGTATCGAACGATCCCCTAATATCAATGAACTTATGAAGAGACTAAGTCTCGGAATGATACAACACATTCATACACATATATGATAACATTAATCTCATTGACTAGTACAAGTATAAAACTTGCTTCAACCGAAGGCGATGAAATCCTTCCACGAACAACGAACGGCGTCCTCCGATAAACACAAGCACTCGAATAACCTTGAATGAAATACAATTGATTTAATAACACAATATCAATCGAAATCAAGACAACGACCAAAGGAAACTCCTTGAGGCATTTAATCAAACACTAAATGTTCAAAGTTGCTCAAGAACCTAAGAATCATCAATCGGGTTGAACGAATCGAAGATATGGATATACAATCCATAGAACACGATTAACAATGTTTACTAACATCAACCGATTCATCAAATTCGGGCGAACAATGAAAATCAAGAAGAAATCCCGGAAATCAAATTCTAGGAGATTTCAAGAAATTACCTCGATCCGACGAAAAAAAGGATTTGATGTTGATATAATCGACAAGAATCCTCAAAAATGCTTAGAAATCGAGTGGAATCGACCAAAAACTCCACTCCCCGATTTTCCCGTCGCCAGCCGCCACCCGGGTGAATAAATGGGGTGAAATGAAGTCTGTCCCGTCGCCCAGGCCTTATATGGCCGACAGAATTACGGCCGTAACCGGCAGGGCCTTACGGCCGTAACTCGGCACTTACGGCTGTACCCGACAAGTCCTTACGGCCGTAACCGACATTCGTCCGGAAGCTGCCTAGCGCCCGTACGATCGTAACTCTCGGCCCTTACGGCCGTAACCGGCATTCGTCAGGCCATGCGTTCCTATCACTTACGGCCGTAACCGGCACCTTACGGCCGTAACTCGGCCAGGCCAGTACCTGCTCCAGACTGTGCGGCCGTGACTCGGTCGTGGCCACTTCCGACGGCCCGGACAATGCCGAAACCCGAACCTAAATATGAATCGGAGATACGATTATTAAGTACTCGCAAAGACGAATCCAAGCGCTAAGAGAACACACGATTCCGACCACCCGAAGACTTGAAATTCGACAACGGAAAGTAATTACCCCAAACTTTGGGAAATTACGAAAATGGCCCAAAACATCCGAAATACACGATACACGATCGAAACACCAAGCCAAAGCTTGCAACATGAATAATAACATTAAATGAACTTACGAGAAACTTGAAACAACAGCTTCAGACGAGATTCGCAAGAATTGAACTCAAGTGCGGAAAAGCCGTTTAAGAACACAAAACTCAACCAAATGGTACCGAAACGAACTCGGATGACAAAAAGTGCAGAATTAAATATTCTCGGAATGACGAAACGGTCACAACAGAGTCACTAAGATGGACTTCCACCAAAAAAGAAAATTACCAGAAAATCGAAATTGCGGATATTACATACTACCCCCCTTAAAAGAAGTTTCGTCCCGAAACTTAAAACAAGTAGGGAGAAGCAATATCCCGCCAGGAAAAATCAACAAGATACACAAGAACAATAATGATCACAATGAATGATAATGAATCGAAATCCAACAAGGATCAAGAATGACTCACCGGGGTGAAATGATAACGTAAAGAGTGATAGCTCAAATGAAATGATTGGAACCATTGTTCCCGTGAAGTGAATGATTAGTTTGATAATTATAAGTCTCAACATGATTGATATATGATGAATGAATTATATGAATGAATGAATGAACGACAAATGAAATGAATGATTATACTATTACCGAGCAAGAATTAACTTGTTCAAAACTGGTGATGAATGTCCTTACCTCTGTCTCTTGAAGCCTGATAGGACCCCTTGGATGATGCACGGGCTGTAGTAACAAAATCCCTCGAGGCTTGTGAGCCCTCTCAAGATCTATCGGCACTAGAACTCCTACAGTATTTCTGAAGGTGTCCCTGTCTCCCACATAGAAAACAAACAACGGCCTACATCGAGCACCAGGTATTGCGATGTCTTATAGTATCACAGTTAAAGCAAACAACAGTCGAACTCGTCGTCTGAGAAGAAAATGCTCTCCCAGCACGAAGAAGACTTGAGAACGATCTCTTGGATGTCGGAGTCTGATGTCCCTCTGACAGCTCTTTCATACCGAGGCAGGAAGTCAAGTGATAATTACAGATCCCGTATGAAGATCGCATTATGATTACGAGACGGAATGATAACAATGAGCACACACGCTCTAACACAATTAATGCGTTAATAATGCAATAAAATGATCATCAACATGACGCCGGAATATGATAAGATCGCATGAAAGATCAAGTGAGGCGACATGATTATCTGATGAAGTTCATGAAATGATTATCTTGAACAAGTTAACATGATTGAAAATTCGATCCACAGGGTCACCAACTGAACCGCGAGATAGACTGGATGATTAATGAATTAACTGAGCAATGATATTGACTAAGTGATGAATGAATTAACTGAACAATGAGATTGACTGAGTGATGAATGAATTAACTGAACAATGAGATTGACTGAGTGATGAATGAATTAACTGAACAATGAGATTGACTGAGTGATGAATGAATTAACTGAACAATGAGATTGACTGAGTGATGAATGAATTAAATGAACAATGAGATTGACTGAGTGATGAATGAATTAATTGAGCAATGAGATTGACTGAGTGATGAATGAATTAACTGAGCAATGAGATTGACTGAGTGATGAGTGAATTAACTGAACAATGAGATTGACTGAGTGATGAATGAATTAACTGAGCAATGAGATTGTCTGAGTGATGAATGAATTAATATGATCGAGGAGATAAAAATGATGATTGAGGATTGTTGACTAATAAATGAGTTGATCCTTATCGCTTGCATGGTCAAACGTGCTCCAACACAATTAGTCATGAATCAATCATAACAATAATATCACATATAGGTTTCAACAAAGCATGTATAATTAATGACATAATGAATCTATGAACATAAAGAGAATCGAGTCCTTACACAGGTCATACAAAGCTTTGAGGTATCAAGATACTAGTCCCAACTGACGATGGCTCGATGAATGAATGACTCATGCAGTCGTACTAATATTACGACTCACGAAACCTGACTGTCCAGATTGTCATAACCTGACAGTCCCACTACTACCGCGCCGACAGAGCCACATAACTCTCATATCATGGTATCTCACAACCCAAATCTCTGATACCATCTTCTGTAACATCCCCAAATCCCATTGGGTTATTATAGTGTCGTGGACCCCACACCCGGAGATCCACCTGGCGAACAAGACTAAAATATATTAAAATTAACCAACAAGGGAGATCACAATCCCTACTATGATATCCGACACAATATTCCGATAAGGAATTTCAATGACAATGATGGGCCTACATGGCCAAAAATAAAATACAACAACATCCACGAGCATCTGCTCGGGTAATACATAATGACAATGACTCACAAACTGGAGAACACTCTAATTGATTGACGAACATGAACAACTCGGACTAGTATCGCTCGAATGCCTCGTCGCAATCATCATGCCCCTGTGTCTAAACTCTCTCCTCGCAAGCACCTAAAACATGAAAACATGTTCCGCCCCCACGGGGTCAGTCATCCAGATAATGAATATCAAATACATGTATAACATGATATGCATCTAAAGGCAGAATGAAACGGTACAATGATAATAATAATACGAGATGATCACAAACCAAGGTAAGAACCCAGCATTCGTGAAATACTATGCCCATGGCATACTATTAATACCTGTTCAACAGGTTAGAACATAAGTGCCCAACGGCGAATCATAATAACAGAGTACCACAATGAATTACACGACTAGAACCAAACCAGAACTGAATTAAATATGAATCACAATGAATTACATGAAGATGAACCGACCCACAACTGAATTAAATATGAATCACAATGAATTACATGAAGATAAACCAAACCAGAATTGAATTAAGTATTAGAGTTGAATGATGAGTATCACAATATGCCCGAATGAAATGTGTGAGTGCACGAGTAGCCGAGTGTCCGGAGCCCCGCATATACACCCGCAACTTGGCCTAATTAGTATCACGGAGGTACTTTACCGTGTGCACAGTCTAAATGTGTCCGGAGTCCCGCATATACACATGACCATAGTGGAATATCATAGTATGCCCGAATTGAATGTGTGAGTGCACAAGTAGCTGAGTGTCCGGAACCCCGCATATACACCCGCAACTTGGCCTAATTAGTCTCACGGAGGTACTTTACCATGTGCACAGTCTAAATATGTCTGGAGTACCACATATACACATGACCATAGTGTGCCCGACTAAAAATTCCACACATACGCCACCCAGCCACGAAACACAATCCCGGAAGGTCACAAAAACAAAAGCGACCAAAATTTAAAGATTACCGAATTCACCAGAATGATAGTGTGCTACCTTGAGTCGGCCAACACGATAATAATGACTCATTGATTGTCACGCCCCCAACATCGGGAAGGACGAGGGCGCGATGCATCGGTCGATCAATCAATCAATATGCAATAATAAATAGCGGAAGCAAAATAACGATTGGATAACATTTCAAACAACCATCTTAGCCCGATGTACTAAGATTCGCTGTGACAAAGCTGATAATTGAAATTACACTGTTCATAAGTTTGCAGCGGAAAAATACCAAACGAGTTAAGTACAAAGCATAGTTAACTATTACAAGTTGGGATAACAACAGAAATTCTAAGAACAGAAGTCCTACATCTGGAAGACAATCTTCTATTCGGCCTCTTCCTCGAAGTCTTCTTCATCTTCTGCTGTTTGCTCATTCTCTGGTTTAAAAGGGAAAATGGTGGGGTGAGACAAAAGGTCTCAGTGAGTGGTTAATCGTGTGCGGGTGTGGCTCTTTCCTTTGAAAATTTTTAAGTGATGCATGATTTTATCAATTATAAAAAAAGTGAGAACAATTACAATTACGTCAAAATTTTATAAACAATAATCATTGTGTAGTTGTAATATTATAACCCTGTCCCCGTGGGCGGATATCAAATCAAGCAATCATTCAATCAGTCAATCAGTCAATTCAGTTTCGAATCCTGCCGATGTGGACTTTGGATTATGGACTCTCCTTATTACTCCTAGCAAGATAGGCCGTCGCCCCAAGATTTGGACTGTCGTCCCAAGATTTGGACCGTCTCCCCAAGATGCTAAGCCTTCGCTCTCACACTTAGCGTGTGCTTCCTTATCTCTTATCTGGGCTCGGTATGTCCTTAGCTGTGGGTCAATACCCGGATCACACCATAATCGCGATTATACCCCAAGTCTACGACCGTGTCCCCTAACACTCCGTTCCTCGGTTATGGGAATAGGAAACAACGGTAGCCTTGTTCATGAACCGCAGCCGCGCTGCTCGATCCAAGACTCGGTCTAACCGTCCATGACATGATTTGGGACTCTAGAGGTGGCTCCTACAGCTCAAGAGGTGGCCCTCGGATTGTAGGTCGGCACTCTGTTTCATATGGACTCAAGAGGTGGCCCCCGTCCGTCGACGTGGCACTTTGTTCCGATAGAGTTAGAGGCGGACCCGTCCGTGGCACTTTGTTTATATAGCACTTAGCTCCCTGACAGTCACAGTTATCAATTTGATGCGTTTCACAAGTATCACGTAAACGTTCGGTCAATGAGGTTAATAGCGTCTTTTGATTAAGTATGGAATATAGTTAATTTTATTTGTGGTCCGGTAATGCGGAATAGGACTTGTATATAGACTCGAAAATATTCTCAATAATTTATTAAAGGTCTGATGAGTTCAGATCAGATATATTAACTGGGTAGGTTCGACGAAACGAAACGAGAGTTTCGTAAATAGTTTGAAAGGACGTTTTTACCCTTATGTTCAAACCTAAGCGTTGGAGTATGAAACGAAATCGGATGGTTATGAAATTTCATGAGGAAGCCAAAAATAATTTCTCGACTCCAGATTTAAGGAAAATTCGGAAATTTCAAGTTTCGGGACTGAAATTTCCAGAAATTACGATATTGCCCCAAAACCCAAGGAAATCGTTCCGAGGCATATAGAGTTATGAATTTAGCTCGGAATTTAATGAAATTTTACGAGATGACTCGTGATGAATCTGGAATTACATATTTATAAAAATTCCAGAAAATTTCGGACCTGGTACAGAAGTTTGGAATTTTTGCATTTTGGCCCCGAAATTGTTTGAAAATTACAATTTGGACTATCAAGTTTAGATATCGAACTCCGAATCGCTTGAAACTTTATGGACAGCCTATGCATGGCATATTATGTACTGTCCGGGGTCCAGAATATTGTATTTTCGAAATTTTTAGTTTAGTCCTCAAACTTTGAGAAATTACAATTTATGCCCAAAAGTTCCGTTTACTCGTTTCAAGTCCTGTTTTGGCCGCAAATAAATTATCCATATATCATAATAAACTCATATAACACAAGATTTCAGATTTTGGTAAGGTTTCAACAACACATAGAAGAAAACATATAACTTTCAAGTTATCACAAAATCGGCACCCGATTACAAAATCGGTTGTCGTTTAAATTCGATAAATCATATTGAATGTTATTATAACCTTAACATTCATCTTTAAAAACATGCATTTATACAAGAATTTCATATTAGTACATACTTTCATATTTTTCATAATATATGATGATTATGTTTAAGAAAAACGAATTTCACATAGTTATACATAAAATCATAACATGAAATTATAACATGAAGATTTTAACATAGATCATATCAAAAGAATCTTTAAATACTTCAGATTTAACACATGCATCACAAGAAAAAGAATAGATTTCTACTTTAAAGTTTGAAAGAGTTTTCACCCACCTTGATCTTGTCGGATTTCGTCGGTTATAGGTCTTGAAAGTTGGAAAACGAATTCTTCTCTACTACTACATGGTTTGGCCGATCCATATGCACCCCAAGGTGAGAATTATGTTTGCATGTATTAAGATTAAGGTTAGATTATGGAGGATTTCATAAGAAATTATGGAAATAGTTATAAGGGATGAGATTACCTATTTCTTCTAGAAATTTTTCTTCCTTCTCCTTCTTCTTCCTCTTGGTTCGGCCCTCTCTCTCACTTAGACTCTCAATTACAGATTTTTTTGGTTGTGTAGGAGGTGTAAAATGAGGGTTAGGTTAGGGTGTAAGTATTTAAAGTTGGGATAAGGAGGGTTGAGAAGTGAAATGTATAGAAGACTTGTTACATGTGTCAAGATGTTTCATGCAAGTCTTGCATGTGATGAGTGAAGAATCTAGAGCTACGCCTTTCCACTCCATTTTGGCCGCCCAATTTATGTATATATACATATATTATTATTTTTTTGTTAAATTAAGAGCATAATTAAAATGGTAAATGATATAATTAGTTGGGTTGGGCTTTGAAGTGTAACTTCAAGTCTTATGATTTTTAATAAGTTGGGTTGAGTCCATTAGTGAGTCCTCATGTAGTTAGGTGTTGGCAATTAGCCCAATAGGTGAATCAACACACTATTTTAATTTTTATTATTTGGTTTATTAAGTAAATTACAAAGTTAAAGAGTGAAATAAAATAAAATAGATGTAGGTTATATCATGACATAAAATAACTATTATTAAATTACATCATGATTTGATACATTGTACATGTGATAAGTTATCGAATTTAGGGGGTTTTACATCCTCCCCTCCTTAAAAGAATTTGGTCCCCAAATTCCTATTTAAATAACTCGGGGTAAGATTTCTTCATTTCTTCCTCGATCTCCCACGTCGCGTTTTCCTCTGTGTTGTGATTCGACCAGATGACTTTAACCAAAGGAATCCGCTTCTTCCTCAATTCGCGTACTTGCCGATCGAGGATCTTGATTGGCTTCTCTTCAAAAGATAAGTTATCCTTGATCGGCGGAATGTCAGAAGTAAGAATGTGCGTTGGGTCTGGATGATACTTCTTTAATCTCGAAACATGGAAAACGTCGTGCATTCCAGACAAATTGTGTGGTAGCTCCAATCGGTACGCTAGTCGTCCAATACTTTCCGTGATTTTGAATGGTCCTACATATCGGGGACTTAACTTTCCTCCTTTTCTTGATACTATCAAACCTTTCCATGGTGTTAACCTCAGGAAGACTTGATCTCCTACTTCAAATTCTATATCCTTCCGACGTTGATCGGTGTAACTCTTCTGTCTGCTTTGCGCTGTGCGGATCCTATCCTTGATTAGTCGTACTTTATCTACGGCTTCCTTCACCAAATCTGTGCTCATTGCTGAAGGTTCTGTTCGTTGAGTCTTCAGCATCCACTGGTCATCGATTTCCCAATGGAGCGGGGATCGACACTTTCTCCCATACAGTGCTTCATAAGGTGCCATTCCGATTGTCGCTTGGAAACTGTTGTTGTATGCAAACTCAGATAATGGCATGTGGTGATCCCAATTTCCTTGAAAGTCCAGTACGTAAGCTCGCGACATATCTTCAAGGGTTTAAATGGTTCGTTCAGATTGCCCGTCGGTCTGGGGATGCGCACTAGTGCTGAAGCTTAAGGAAGTTCCTAATTCCTTATGAAAGATTTTCCAAAACGAGATACGAATCTAGAGTCTCTGTCCGATACTATGTCTGTTGGCACTCCATAAAGTCGAACGATTTCTCTAATATAGGTCCTAGCCAGCTTTTGCGAACTGTCGTCCTTTCTAACCAGCACCAAATGTGATGATTTCGTCAGTCTGTCGACGATCACCCAAATGGTGTTATAACCTCCTCTTGTGGTCGGTAAATCCATGATAAAATCCATGGTTACCATTTCCCATTTCCATTCAGGGACTTCTAGTTGCTGTTGTAGTCCTGAGGGTCGCTGATGCTCAGCTTTGACTCTCTGACATGTGAGGCATCGTGCCACGAATTCTACCACTTGTTTCTTCATGTTTACCCACCAAAAGTGTTTCTTCAAGTCCCGGTACATCTTGTTACCTCCTGGGTGTATCGTATATCTCGAGAAATGAGCTTCCTCGAGAATTCGTCTTTTGAGCTCCCCGTCGTGAGGTATGCATAATCGTCCCTTAAACCTTACAATTCCATCATTGGTAATTGTAAACTCGGGTTTCTCGCCCTTAACGATCTTGTCCTTAAACTCTTGAAGTTTTGGATCTCTCTCTTGGGCTAATCGAATATCGTCCAATAGGTTCGGTTTAACCATGAGCTTGGCGCAACTTAAACGAGCACCTTCATGAATGGGTTTCAGGTAGCTCAGTTCCTTGAGAGCTTGCCATTATCGAACCATGAGTCGGGCCACTATAGCCTATCTACTCAGGGCATCAGCCACGACATTCGCTTTCCCTGGGTGGTGTTGAATTTCACAATGGTAATCTTCTAAAAGCTCTACCCATCTTCTCTGTCGGAGATTAAGTTCCTTTTGAGAAAATAGGTACTAGAGACTTTTATGATCCGTAAACACGGTGAATTCAACGCCATATAAATGATGTCGCCATTTCTTTAAGGCGAATACTATTGCAGCAAGTTCGAGGTCGTGCGTTGGATAATTCTACTCGTGCGTCTTGAGTTGCCTGGAAGCATACGCGATAACTTTACCATTCTGCATCAGAATGGCACCGAGGCCATCCTTTGAGGCGTCACTATATATGACAAATCCTTGGGTTCCTTCTGGAAGTGTCAGTATAGGTGCGGTGGTAAGTCTCTTCTTGAGTTCGTGGAAAATTGTCTCGCATTTATCCGTCCATTCAAATTTCACTTGTTTCTGGGTTAGTCGGGTGAGGGGTCCCGCTATCTTCGAGAAGTCTTTGATGAATTTATAGTAGTATCCCACAAGTCCAAGAAAGCTTCGGATCTCAGTTACATTTTCTGGCCTCTTCCAATCCATAATAGTTTCTACCTTAGATGGATCAACTGCAATCCCTTCTCCAGAAATAATATGGCCTAGAAATCCCACTTCCCTCAACCAAAATTCACACTTGCTGTACTTTGCGTACAACTTGTGCTGCCTTAGTGTATCCAACACTAGTCTAAGATGCCTTTCGTGGTCTTTTTCCGACTTAGAGTACACGAGTATGTCATCGATGAAAATTACTACGAATTGGTCGAGGTATGGTTGAAATACTCTGTGCATTAAATCCATAAATGCCGCATGAGCATTCGTGAGTCCAAAAGGCATCACTACGAACTCGTAGTGGCCGTATCTAGTTTGTAATGTAGTTTTAGGAACATCTTCATTCCTAATCTTTAACTGGTAGTATCCTTGTTGAAGATCGAACTTGGAATACACCGTAGCTCCTTGGAGTTGTTCAAACAACTCATCTATCCTCGGGAGAGGATACTTATTTTTAGCTGTCACGCTGTTGAGTTCACGGTAATCTATGCAAAGCCTCAATGTTCCGTCCTTCTTTTTGACAAATAATACTAGAGCACCCCAAGGTGATACACTGGGTTGTACAAAATCCACGTCGAGTAACTTCTGCAGTTGGACCTTCAACTCTTGCAGCTCCAGTGGTGCCATTCGGTATGGTGCCTTTGCAATGGGTGCCTTCCCAGGCATGATTTCGATATTGAATTCAACTTCTCTGTCAGGCGGTAGGGAGGTCAATTCTTCGGGAAATACGTCAGGGTATTCGGATACCACACGTATATCTTCTATGGCCGACTTACTCATGGGTTTGTTGATGATGAAGGCTAAAAATCCGGTCGCCCCTTTGGCAACTGCCTTACTAGATTTGATAGCTGATATTATAGGTGCTAGGTTGACTCTAGCGTCTCCAATCAATTCCACGATTGGCTTGTTAGGTTCGCAAAACCTAACTATCTTAGAATGACAATACAATTGTGCGTGGTGCTTAGATAGCCAATCTATTCCTAGGATGACGTCATATTCTAATATTGGAAGCACTACTAAATCAGCAGAGTAACAGTTACCACTGATGATCACATCACACGCAGAATGGACTTTATCTGCTAGCTGACTAACTCCCATCGGGGTAGATACTTCTAGGCATAATGATAAAGATTCTAACGGCCTATCAAGTTTCTTAGAAAAATGCGGTGCAACAAACGAATGGGATGATCCTGGATCTATAAGTATTCGTGCAAGTTGATTAGATATCAGGAGTGTACCTTCCACCACATCGTTGTTCTCTGGTGCCTCCTGACCAGTCAATGCGAACACTCGAGCTGGGGCTTTCCCTTTGTTGTTTCCTGGTTTGGCTACAATAGCTGGTTTGATTACCGGGGTGTTCATATCTGGGCACTCTCGAATTTGATGATCTTGGCTGCTGCAATGTAGGCACTTTCCGAGCTTCCTCCAACAGAACTCTGATTTATGCCCTTTCCTTCCACAGTGGGTGCAAGGCGCTGTTGATTTGTTGAGAACTGGTGCCTTCGTTCCACTCGAACTTCCTTGAGTTCCCATCCTCTTAAACTTCTGTGGTGGCGTGGATGTTGGTCGGGTAGCAGGCCTCTTAGCGTAGTTGGAGAAACAGCTTTACTGTTGAGCTAACCTCGCAGTTCCACTCTCTATCTAGGTGGTGGCTTCTACTGCTTGAGTAAGTGTCGTCAGCTGAACAGTTAGAAGACTCTGTTGAAGCGACTGCCTCAGTCCTCTAGTGAACTTATAGAGCTTGTCCTCTTCAGTTGTAACCAATCCTGGTGCGTATTTAGACAATCTGTTAAACTGGGCTTCATATTGAGCGACTGTCATGGCTCCTTGCTTCAGGTGGTAGAATTCGTCTCGTCTAGCCTCTCTGGCTGCTGCTGACACGTACTGAGTTTAGAAGTCGGTCAGGAAGTTAGCCCATGTTCTGACACGGTTTTCTCTCATCCAGTGCTTGTTAACATTCCTCCACCAGTCATGAGCAGCGGACTCGAGTCGGAATGCAGCCAGCGATATCCATTGTTCATTAGTATACTGAACGGCATTGAAAATTCCCTCAATTTTCTCTAGCCAGAGTTCAGCTTTGATATCGTCGGGTTCTCCGTCAAAGGTCGGCGGGTTGAAACGTAAGAATCTTTCCAGGGTACGATCATGAGTTTCATTGTGGTTCCCATTGTTGGCAGTCTGTTGTTGTAGGAAGTTCGTCAGTTGAGTGAGGGCTTGGGCCATGGCATCGTTCTCAATTCCTCCTCGTAGAGGAGAGCGTGAGCGATCATCCCGCTGATGCTGATCTTCACGATTCATGCGAGGAAGAGATTTTATGAAGGTGTTTTTGAGGAATTAGTAACCTATGAAATTCTAATGGTTTTAAGAGTTCATCACGGTTCAGACGTGGACGCCCGCATTTTCTGTCAGCCATCTAATATAAGTTAGGTAATGTGTGAGGATTAGCAATTTTATGTGGAGTTATCAGTAATTTATGTTGTCATGTAGATTTAAGTGCATAATTGAGTATGAATAATCATTAAGGCAGTGAACTTAATGATCCAACAAATATGCTTATATGATTTTAACGACAAAGGAACAATAATACTCCATCTTTAAGAAGACAATGAAGTTTAGTGGAGTTTAAAGGAACATCATCAATTTTGGATGAATAGTGACATGACTTTGAGAAATGGATAAGTGAAATAAACTATATCCGTTTCAAGAGTTCAATAGAAGAATTAATTCAGTCGGGGAAATGTCGTGGATACTTAATCAAGTAACTTGGCCAATGATTTAGGAATTTTGAATTTGACTATGCATATTCCAAGTGAATAGCGATAAGTCGAAAGAGATCTATAATGAGAATTGACTCAAGAAATCTACATTAGGTCTCAATCCTATGGTTCACTTCGTCCTAGGTGGAATTCCCATCTAAGTCCGAAGAATCTTATCCTGGTTAGCCCGTTGTAAGTGTCCTTCTCACAAAGCGGGCTCCGATACCACTCCTGTCACGTCCCCAACATCGGGAAGGATGAGCGAGCGACGCATCGGTCGATCAATCAATCAAGATGCAATAATAAATAGCGGAAGCAAAATAACGATTGGATAACATTTCAAGCAACCATCTTAGCCCGATGTACTAAGATTCGCTGTGACATAGCTGATAATTGAAATTACACTGTTCATAAGTTTGCAGCGGAAAAATACCAAACGAGTTAAGTACAAAGCATAGTTAACTATTACAAGTTGGGATAACAACAGAAATTCTAAGAACAGAAGTCCTAAATCTTGAAGACAATCTTCTATTCGGCATCTTCCTCGAAGTCTTCTTCATCTTCTGTTGTTTGCTCATTCTCTGGTTTAAAAGGGAAAATGGTGGGTTGAGACAAAAGGTCTCAGTGAGTGGGTGATCGTGTGCGGGTGTGGCTCTTTCCTTTGAAAATTTTTAAGTGATGCATGATTTTATCAATTATAAAAAAATGAGAACAATTACAATTTCGTCGAAATTTTATAAACAATAATCATTGTGTAATTGTAATATTATAACCCTATCCCCGTGGACGGATATCAAGTCAAGCAGTCAGTCAATCAGTCAATTCAGTTTCGAATCCTGTCGATGTGGACTTTGGATTCTAGACTCTCCTTATTACTCCTAGCAAGATAGGCCGTCGCCCCAAGATTTGGACCGTCGCCCCAAGATGCTGAGCCTTCGCTCTCACACTTAGCGTGTGCTTCCTTATCTCTTATATGAGCTCGGTATGCCATTAGCTGTGGGTTAATACCCGGATCACACCATAATCGCGATTATACCCCAAGTCTACGACCCAGGTCCCTCGGAACACTCCGTTCCTCGGTTATGGGAATAGGAAACAACGGTAGCCTTGTTCATGAACCGCAGCCGCGCTGCTCGATCCAAGACTCCGTCTAACCGTCCATGACATGATTTGGGACTCTAGAGGTGGCTCCTACAGCTCAAGAGGTGGCCCCCGGATTGTAGGTCGGCACTCTGTTTCATATGGACTCAAGAGGTGGCCCCCGTCCGTCGACGTGGCACTTTGTTCCGATAGAGTTAGAGGCGGACCCGTCCGTGGCACTTTGTTTGTATAGCACTTAGCTCCCTGACAGTCACAATTATCAATTTGATGCGTTTCACAAATATCACGTAAACGTTCGGTCAATGAGGTTAATAGCGTCTTTTGATTAAGTATGGAATATAGTTAATTTTATTTGTGGCCCGGTAATACGGAATAGGACTTGTATATAGACTCGAAAATATTCTCAATAATTTATTAAAGGTCTGATGAGTTCAGATCAGATATATTAACTGGGTAGGTTCGACGAAACGAAACGAGAGTTTCGTAAATAGTTTGAAAGGACGTTTTTACCCTTAGGTTCAAACCTAAGGGTTGGAGTATGAAACGAAATCGAATGGTTATGAAATTTTATGAGGAAGCCAAAAATAATTCCTCGACTCCAGATTTAAGGAAAATTCTGAAATTTCCAGTTTCGGGACTGAAATTTCCAGAAATTACGATATTGCCCCAAAACCCAAGGAAATCGTTCCGAGGCATATAGAGTTATGAATTTAGCTCGGAATTTAACGAAATTTTACGAGATGACTCGTGATGAACCTGGAATTACAGATTTGTGAAAATTCCAGAAAATTTCGGACCTGGTACAGAAGTTTGGAATTTTTGCGTTTTGGCCCCGAAATTGTTTGAAAATTACAATTTGGACTATCAAGTTTAGATATCGAACTCCGAATTGCTTGAAACTTTATAGACAGCCTATGCATGGCATAATATGTACTTTCCAAGGTCCAGAATGTTGTATTTTCGAAATTTTCAGTTTAGTCCTCAAACTTTGAGAAATTACAATTTATGCCCAAAAATTCCGTTTACTCGTTTCAAGTCCCGTTTTGGCCGCAGATAAATTATCGATATATCATAATAAAATTATATAACACAAGATTCAGATTTTGGTAAGGTTTCAACAACACATAGAAGAAAACATATAACTTTCAAGTTATCACAAAATCGACACCCGATTACCAAATCGGTTGTCGTTTAAATTCGATAAATCATATTGCATGTTGTTATAACCTTAACATTCATCTTTAAAAACATGCATTTATACAAGAATTTCAGATTAGTACATACTTTCATATTTTTCATAATATATGATGATTATGTTTAAGAAAAACGAATTTCACATAGTTATACATAAAATCATAACATGAAATTATAACATGAAGATTTTAACATAGATCATATCAAAAGAATCTTGAAATACTTCAGATTTAACACATGCATCACAAGGAAAAGAATAGATTTCTACTTTAAAGTTTGAAAGAGTTTTCACCCACCTTGATCTTGTCGGATTTCGTCGGTTATAGGTCTTGAAAGTTGGAAAACGACTTCTTCTCTACTACTACATGGTTTGGCTGATCCATATGCACCCCAAGGTGAGAATTATATTTGCATGTATTAAGATTAAGGTTAGATTATGGAGGATTTCATAAGAAATTATGGAAATAGTTATAAGGGATGAGATTACCTATTTCTTCTTGAAATTTTTCTTCCTCCTCCTTCTTCTTCCTCTTGGTTCGGACCTCTCTCTCACTTAGACTCTCAATTGCATATTTTTGTGGTTGTGTAGGAGGTGTAAAATGAGGTTTAGGTTAGGGTGTAAGTATTTAAAGTTGGGATAAGGAGGGTTGGGAAGTGAAATGTATAGAAGACTTGTTACATGTGTCAAGATGTTTCATGCAAGTCTTGCATGTGATGAGTGAAAAATCTAGAGCTACACCTTTCCACTCCATTTTGGCCGCCCAATGTATGTATATATACATATATTATTTTTTTCGTTAAATTAAGAGTATAATTAAAATGGTAAAGGATTTAATTAGTTGGGTTGGGCTTTGAAGTGTAACTTCAAGTCTTATGATTTTTAATAAGTTGGGTTGAGTCCATTAGTGAGTCCTCATGTAGTTAGGTGTTGGCAATTAGCCCAATAGGTGAATCAACACACTATTTTAATTTTTATTATTTGGTTTATTAAGTAAATTACAAAGTTAAAGAGTGAAATAAAATAAAATAGATGTAGGTTATATCATGACATAAAATAACTATTATTAAATTACATCATGATTTGATACATTGTACATGTGATAATTTTTCGAATTTGGTGGTTTTACATGGATGGGCACCGTCCTCGTCGGTCCCAATTCAATACCTCGATTACCTTAAAATGGTCAATCAATAACAACGACACAACGGATGGGAACTATCCTCGAAAGCCCCAATTCAATACCTCGATTGCCTTAGAATGGCCAACCGATATCAATGATGCAGCGAATCATTCAATACCTCGCTTGCCTTAGAACGGCCAATCGATAACAATTATACAACGAATGATTGAGTACCTCGATTGCCTTAGAACGGCCAATCGATAACAATGATACAATGAATGATTGAGCACCTCGATAGCCTAAGAACGGCCAATCGATAACAATGATACAATGAATGATTGAGTTCCTCGATTGCCTTAGAACGACCAATCGATAACAATGATACAATGAATGCCTCGGCACCTTTAATCAGTTACCGACAACGAAGATGAGAAATGAATAAGTCAATGCCTTCAATCGGCCAAAACAACATCAAGGACAAAACTCCAACATTAATAACAATGATTACAACGACGTTTTAGATCGACATCAATATTAACAACAACAATCGATACATCGATACCGCGAACTGGCGATCAACAATAACATTAACAACGAGTATCCCAATACCTTGAACCGGCCATTAATGAATGATAATAAACATTTGGCATAACTGCCGAAGAGTATCGTATCGAACGATCCCCTAATATCAATGAACTTATGAAGAGACTAAGTCTCGGAATGATACAACACATTCATACACATATATGATAACATTAATCTCATTGACTAGTACAAGTATAAAACTTGCCTCAACCGAAGGCGATGAAATCCTTCCACAAACAACGAACGGAGTCCTCCGATAAACACAAGTACTCGAATAACCTTGAATGAAATACAATTCACTTAATAACACAATATCAATCGAAATCAACACAACAACCAAAGGAAACTCCTTGAGGCATTTAATCAAACACTAAATGTTCAAAGTTCCTCAAGAACCTAAGAATCATCAATCGGGTTGAACGAATCGAAGATATGGATATACAATCCATAGAACACGATTAATAATGTTTACTAACATGAACCGATTCATCAAATTCGGACGAACAATGAAAATCAAGAAGAAATCCCGAAAATCAACTTCTAGGAGATTTCAAGAAATTATCTCGATCCGACGCAAAAAAGGATTTGATGTTGATATAATCGACAAGAATCCTCAAAAACGCTTAGAAATTGAGTGGAATCAACCAAAAACTCCACTCCCCGATTTTCCCGTCGCCAGCCGCCACCCGGGTGAAGAAATAGGGTGAAATAAAGTCTGGCCCGTCGCCCAGCCCTTATATGGCCGACAGAATTAAGGCCGTAACCGGCAGGGCCTTACGGCCGTACCCGACAGGTCCTTACGGTCGTAACCGGCATTCGTCCGGAAGCTGCCTAGCGCCCGTACGGCCGTAACCGGCATTCGTCAGGCCATGCCTGCCGATCACTTACGGACGTAACCGGCACCTTACGGCCGTAACTCGGCCAGGACAGTACCTGCTCCAGACTGTGCGGCCGTGACTCGGCCGTGGCCACTTCCGACGGCCCGGACAACGCCGAAACCCGAACCTGAATATGAATCGAAGATACGATTATGAAGTACTCGCAAAGATAAATCCAAGCGCTAAGAGAATACACGATTCCGACCACCCGAAGACTTGAAATTCGACAACGGAAAGTAATTACCCCAAACTTTGGGAAATTACGAAAATGGCCCAAAACGTCCGAAATACACGATACACGATCGAAACACCAAGCCAAAGCTTGCAACATGAATAATAACATTAAATGAACTTACGAGAAACTCGAAACAACAGCTTCAGACGAGATTCACAAGAATCGAACTCAAGTGCGGAAAAGCCATTTAAGAACATGAAACTCAACAAAACGATACCGAAACGAACTCGGATGACAAAAACTGCAGAATTAAATATTCTCGGAATGACTAAACGGTCACAACAGAGTCACTAATATGTACTTCCTCCAAAAAAAGAAAATTACCGGAAAATCGAAATTGCGGATATTACATACTACCCCCCTTAAAAGAAGTTTCGTCCCGAAACTTAAAACAAGTAGGGAGAAGCAATATCCCTCTAGGAAAAATAAATGAGATACACAAGAACAAGAATGATCACAATGAATGATAATGAATCGAAATCCAACAAGGATCAAGAATGACTCACCGGGGTGAAATGATAACGTAAAGAGTGATAGCTTAAATGAAATGATTGGAACCATTGTTCCCCGTGAAGTGAATGGTTAGTTTGATAATTATAAGTCTCAATATGATTGATATATGATGAATGAATTATATGAATGAATGAACGACAAATGAAATGACTTATTATACTATTACCGAGCAAGAATTAACTTGTTCAAAACTGGTGATGACTGTCCTTACCTCTGGCTCTTGAAGTCTGATAGGACCCCTTGGATGATGCACGGGATGGAGTAACAAAATCCCTCGAGGCTTGTGAGCCCTCTCGAGATCTACAGGCACTAGAACTCCTACAGTATTTCTGAAGGTGTCCCTGTCTCCCACATAGAAAACAAACAACGGCCTGCATCGAGCACCGGGTACTACGATGTCCTATAGTATCACAGTTAAAGCAAACAACAGTCGAACTCGTCGTCTGAGAACAAAATGCTCTCCCAGCACGAAAAAGACTAGAGAACGATCTCTTGGACGTCGGAGTCCGATGTCCCTCTGACAGCTCTTTCATACTAAGGCAGGAAGTCACGTGATAGTTACAGATCCCGTATGAAGATCGCATTATGATTACGAGATGGAATGATAACAATGAGCATACACGCTCTAACACAATGAATGCATTAATAATGCAATAAAATGATCATCGACATGACGCCGGAATATGATAAGATCACATGAAAGATCAAGTGAGGCGACATGATTATCTGATGAAGTTCATGAAATGATTATCTTGAACAAGTTAACATGATTAAAAATTCAATCCACACGATCACCAACTGAACCGCGAGATGGACTGGATGATTAATGAATTAACTGAGCAATGAGATTTACTAAGTGATGAATGAATTAACTGAACAATGAGATTGACTGAGTGATGAATGAATTAACTGAACAATGAGATTGACTGAGTGATGAATGAATTAACTGAACAATGAGATTGACTGAGTGATGAATGAATTAACTGAGCAATGATATTGACTGAGTGATGAATGAATTAACTGAACAATGAGATTGACTGAGTGATGAATGAATTAACTGAGCAATGAGATTGACTGAGTGATGAATGAATTAACTGAGCAATGAGATTGACTGGGTGATGAATGAATTAACTGAACAATGAGATTGATTGAGTGATGAATGAATTAACTGAGCAATGAGATTGTCTGAGTGATGAATGAATTAATCTGATCGAGGAGATAAAAATGATGATTGAGGATTGTTGACTAATGAATGAGTTGATCCTTATCGCTTTCATGGTCAAACGTGCTCCAACACAATTAGTCATGAATCAATCATAACAATAATATCACATATAGGTTTCAACAAAGCATGTATAATTAATGACATAATGAATGTATGAACATAAAGAGAATCGAGTCCTTACACAGGTCATACGAAGCTTTGAGGTCTCGCGATACTAGTCCCAACTGACGACGACTCGATGAATGAATGACTCATGCAGTCGTACTAATATTACGACTCACAAAACCCGACTGTCCAGATTGTCATAACCGGACAGTCCCACTACAACCGCGCCGGTAGAGCCACATAACTCTCATATCAGGGTATCTCACAATCTAAATCTCTGATACCGTGGACTTCACACCCGGAGATCCACCAGGCGAACAAGACTAAAATACATTAAAATTAACCAACAAGGGAGATCACAGTCCCTACTATGATATCCGACACAATATTCCGATAAAGAATTTCAACGACAACGATGGGCCTACATGGCCAAAAATAAAATACAACATCATCCACGAGCATCTGCTCGGGTAATACATAATGACAATGACTGGCAAACTGGAGAACACTCCAACTGATTAACGAACATGAATAACTCGGACTAGTATCGCTCGAATGCCTCGTCGCCATCATCATGCCCCTGTGTCTCAACTCTCTCCTCGCAAGCACCTAAAACATGAAAACATGTTCCACCCCTACGGGGTCAGTCATCCAGATAATGAACATCAAATACATGTATAACATGATATGCATCCAAAGTCAGAATGAAACTGTACAATGATAATAATAATACGAGATGCTCACAAACCAAGGTAAGAACCCAGCATTCGTGAAATACTATGCCCATGGCATACTATTAATACCTGTTCAACAGGTTAGAACATAAGTGCCCAACGGCGAATCATAATCACAGAGTACCACAATTAATTACACGACATGAACCAAACCAGAACTGAATTAAATATGAATCACAATGAATTACATGAAGATGAACCAACCCAGAACTGAATTAAATATGAATCACAATGAATTACATGAAGATGAACCAACCAGAATTGAATTAAGTATTAGAGTTGAATGACGAGTATCATAGTATGCCCGAATGAAATGTGTGAGTGCACAAGTAGCCGAGTGTCTGGAGCCCCGCATATACATCCGCAACATAGCCTAATTAGTCTCACGGAGGTACTTTACCGTATGCACAGTCTAAATGTGTCTGGAGTCCCGCATATACACATGACCATAGTGGAATATCATAGTATGTACGAATGGAATGTGTGAGTGCACAAGTAGCCGAGTGTCCGGAACCCCGCATATACACCCGCAACTTGGCCTAATTAGTCTCACAGAGGTACTTTACCATGTGCACAGTCTAAATATGTCCGGAGTACCGCATATACACATGACCATAGTGTGCCCGACTAAAAATTCCACACATACGCCACCCGGCAACGAAACACAATCCCGTAAGGTCACAAAAACAAAAGCGACCAAAATTTAAAGATTACCGAATTCACCAGAATGACAGTGTTCTACCTTGAGTCGGCCAACAGGATAATAATGACTCACGGATGGGCACCGTCCTCGGAGGTCCCAATTCAATACCTCGATTACCTTAGAATGGTCAATCAATAACAACGACACAACGGATGGGAACTATCCTCGACAGCCCCAATTCAATACCTTGATTGCCTTAGAATGGCCAATCGATATCAATGATACAGCGAATGATTCAATACCTCGATTGCCTTAGAACGACCAATCGATAACAATGATACAACGAATGATTGAGTACCTCGATTGCCTTAGAACGGCCAATTGATAACAATGATACAATGAATGATTGAGCACCTCGATAGCCTTAGAACGGCCAATCGATAACAATGTTACAATGAATGATTGAGTTCCTCGATTACCTTAGAACGGCCAATCGATAACAATGATACAATGAATGCCTCGGCACCTTTAATCAGTTACCGACAACGAAGATGATAAATGAATATGTCAATGCCTTCAATCGGCCAAAACAACATCAAGGACAAAACTCCAACATTAATAACAATGATTACAACAACGTCTTAGATCGACATCAATATTAACAACAACAATCGATACATCAATACCGTGAACCGGCGATCAACAATAACATTAACAACGAGTATCCCAATGCCTTGAACCGGCCATTAATGAATGATAATAAACATTTGGCATAATTGCCGAAGAGTATCGTATCGAACGATCCCCTAATATCAATGAACTTATGAAAAGACTAAGTCTCGGAATGATACAACACATTCATACACATATATGATAACATTAATCTCATTGACTAGTACAAGTATAAAACTTGCCTCAACCGAAGGCGATGAAATCCTTCCACAAACAACGAACGGAGTCCTCCGATAAACCTTGAATGAAATACAATTCACTTAATAACACAATATCAATCGAAATCAACACAACAACCAAAGGAAACTCCTTGAGGCATTTAATCAAACACTAAATGTTCAAAGTTCCTCAAGAACGTAAGAATCATCAATCGGGTTGAATGAATCGAAGATATGGATATACAATTCATAGAACACGATTAATAATGTTTACTAACATCAAACGATTCATCAAATTCCGACGAACAATGAAAATCAAGAAGAAATCCCGGAAATCAAATTCTAGGAGATTTCAACAAATTACCTCGATCCGACGAAAAAAAGGATTTTATGTTGATATAATCGACAAGAATCCTCAAAAACGCTTAGAAATCGAGTGGAATCGACTAAAAACTCCACTCCCCAATTTTCCCATCGCCAGCCGCCACCCGGGTGAAGAAATGGGGTGAAATGAAGTCTGCCCGTCGCCCAGGCCTTATATGGCCGACAGAATTACGGCCGTAACCGGCAGGGCCTTACGTCCGTAACTCGGCACTTACGGCAGTACCCGACAGGTCCTTACGGTCGTAACAGACATTCGTCCGGAAGATGCCTAGCGCCCGTACGGCCGTAACTCTCGGACCTTACGGACGTAACCGGCATTCGTCAGGCCATGCTTGCCGTTCACTTACGGCCATAACCGGAATCTTACGGCCGTAGCTCGGCCAGGCCAGTACCTACTCCAGACTGTGCGGCCGTGACTCGGCCATGGCCACTTCCGATGGCCCGGACAACGCCGAAACCCGAACTTGAATATGAATCGAAGATACGATTGTAAAGTACTCGCAAAGACGAATCCAAGCGATAAGAGAACACACGATTCCGACCACCCGAAGACTTGAAATTCGACAACGGAAAAGTAATTACCCCAAACTTTGGGAAATTATGAAAATGGCCCAAAACGTCCGTAATACACGATACACGATCGAAACACCAAGTCAAAGCTTGCAACATGAATAATAACATTAAATGAACTTACGAGAAACTCGAAACAACAACTTCAGACGAGATTCACAAGAATCGAACTGAAGTGCGGAAAAGCCATTTAAGAACACGGAACTCAACAAAACGATACCGAAACGAAGTCGGATGACAAAAAGTGTAGAATTAAATATTCTCGGAATGACGAAACGGTCACAACAGAGCCACTAAGATGGACATCCTACAAAAATGAAAATTACCAGAAAATCAAAATTGCGGATATTACATACTACCCCCTTAAAAGAAGTTTCGTCCCGAAACTTAAAACAAGTAGGGAGAAGCAATATCCCGCCAGGAAAAATCAATGAGATACACAAGAACAAGAATGATCACAATGAATGATAATGAATCGAAATCCAACAAGGATCAAGAATGACTCACCGGGGTGAAATGATAACGTAAAGAGTGATGGCTCAAATGAAATGATTAGAACCATTGTTCCCCGTGAAGTGAATGATTAGTTTGATAATTATAAGTCTCAATGTGATTTATATATGATGAATGAATTATATGAATGAATGAACGACAAATGAAATGAATGATTATACTATTACCGAGCAAGAATTAACTTGTTCAAAACTGGTGATGAATATCCTTACCTGTGGCTCTTGAAGCCTGATAGGACCCCTTGGATGATGCACGGGCTGGAGTAACAAAATCCCTTGAGGCTTGTGAGCCCTCTCGAGATCTACTGGCACTAGAACTCCTACAGTATTTCTGAAGGTGTCCCTGTCTCCCACACAGAAAACAAACAACGGCCTGCATCGAACACCGGGTACTGCGATGTCCTATAGTATCACAGTTAAAGCAAACAATAGTCAAACTCGTCGTCTGAGAAGAAAATGCTCTCCCAGCATGAAAAAGACTAGAGAACGATCTCTTGGACGTCAGAGTCCGATGTCCCACTGATAGCTCTTTCATACCGAGGCAGGAAGTCACGTGATAATTACAGATCCCGTATGAAGATCGCATTATGATTACGAGACGAATTGATAACAATGAGTATACATGCTCTAACACAATGAATTCATTAATAATGCAATAAAATGATCATCAACATGACGCCGAAATATGATAAGATCGCATGAAAGATCAAGTGAGGCGACATGATTATCTGATGAAGTTCATGAAATGATTATCTTGAACAAGTTAACATGATTGAAAATTCGATCCACAAGATCACCAACTCTACCGCGAGATGGACTGGGTGATTAATAAATTAATTGAGCAATGAGATTGACTGACTGATGAATGAATTAACTGAACAATGAGATTGACTGAGTGATGAATGAATTAACTGAGCAATGAGTTTGACTGAGTGATGAATGAATTAACTAAGCAATGAGATTGACTGAGTGATGAATGAATTAACTGAACAATGAGATTGACTGAGTGATGAATGAATTAACTGAGCAATGAGATTGAGTGAGTGATGAATGAATTAATATGATCGACGAGATAAAAATGATGATTGAGGATTGTTGACTAATGAATGAGTTGATCCTTATCGCTTGCATGGTCAAACGTGCTCCAACACAATTAGTCATGAATCAATCATAACAATAATATCACATATAGGTTTCAACAAAGCATGTATAATTAATGACATAATGAATGTATGAAAATAAAGAGAATCGAGTCCTTACACAGGTCATACGAAGCTTTGAGGTCTCGCGATACTAGTCCCAACTGACGACGACTCAATGAATGAATGACTCGTGCAGTCGTACTAATATTACGACTCACAAAACCCGACTGTCCAGATTGTCATAACCTGATAGTCCCACTACTACCGCGCCGGTAGAGCCACATAACTCTCATATCAGGGTATCTCACAACCCAAATCTCTGATACCATCTTCTGTAACACCCCCAAATCCCATTGGGTTATTATAGTTCCGTGGACCCCACACCCGGAGATCCACCAGGCGAACAAGACTAAAATACATTAAAATTAACCAACAAGGGAGATCACAGTCCCTATTATGATATCCGACACAATATTCCGATAAGGAATTTCAACGACAACGATGGGCCTATATGGCCAAAAATAAAATTCAACAACATCCACGAGCATGAAAACATGTTCCACCCCCACGGGGTCAATCATCCAGATAATGAACATCTAATACATGTATAACATGATATGCATCCAAAGGCAGAATGAAACGGTACAATGATAATAATAATATGAGATGCTCACAAACCAAGGTAAGAACCCAGCATTCGTGAAATACTATTCCCATGGCATACTATTAATACGTGTTCAACAGGTTAGAACATAAGTGCCCAACGGCGAATCATAATCACAGAGTACCACAATGAATTACACGACATGAACCAAACCAGAACTGAATTAAATATGAATCAGAATGAATTACATGTAGATGAACCAACCCAGAAATGAATTAAATATGAATCACAATGAATTACATGAAGATGAACCAAACCAGAATTGAATTAAGTATTAGAGTTCAATGACGAGTATCATAGTATGCCCGAATGAAATGTGTGAGTGCACAAGTAGCCGAGTGTCCGGAGCCCCGCATATACACCCGAAACTTGGCCTAATTAGTCTCACGGAGGTACTTAACCATGTGCACAATCTAAATGTGTCCAGAGTCCCGCATATACACATGACCATAGTGGAATATCACAGTATGCTCGAATGGAATGTGTGAGTGCACAAGTAGCCGAGTGTCTGGAACCCCGCATATACACCCGCAACTTGGCCTAATTAGTCTCACGGAGGTACTTTACCATGTGCACAGTCTAAATGTGTCCGGAGTCCCGCATATACACATGACCATAGTGTGCCCGACTAAAAATTCCACACATACGCCGCCCGGCCATGAAACACAATCCCGGAAGGTCACAAAAACAAAAGCGACCAAAATTTAAAGATTACCGAATTCACCAGAATGATAGTGTGCTGCCTTGAGTCGGCCAACACGATAATGATCACTCACGGATAGGCACCATCCTCGGCGGTCCCAATTCAATACCTCGATTACCATAGAATGGTCAATAGATAACAACGACACAACGGATGGGAACTATCCTCGACAGCCCCAATTCAATATCTTGATTGCCTTAGAATGGCCAATTGATAACAATGATGCAATGGATGATTCAATACCTCGATTGCCTTAGAACGGTCAATCGATAACAATGATACAACGAATGATTGAGTACCTCGATTGCCTTAGAACATCCAATCGATAATAATGATACAATGAATGATTGAGCACCTCGATTGCCTTAGAACGGCCAATCGATAACAATGATATAATGAATGATTGAGTACCTCGATTGCCTTAGAACGGCCAACCGATAACAGTGATACAATGAATGCCTCGGCCCCTTTAATCGGTTACCGATGATGAAGATGAGAAATGAATACGTCAATGCCTTCAATTAGCCAAAACAACATCAAGGACAAAACTCCAACATTAATAACAATGATTACAACGACATCTTAGATGTAATACCCGTAATTTCGGATTTCCGGTAATTTTATTTTTTTAGCGAGAGTCCGTTTTGACGACTCACTTGGGACCTTTTCGTCATTCTGAGAATGATTAATTCTACACTTTTTGACATCCGAGTTTGTTTCGTGTCGTTTTGTTGAGTTCCGTGCTTCTTAGCGACTTTTCTGCACCTGAGTTCGATTCTTGCAAATCTCGTTCGAAACTGCTGTTTCAAGTTTCCCGTAAGTCCGTCTAACTTTGTTAGACGTGTTGTGAACATCGATTTGGTTATCCGATCACGTATCGTGATTTTTGGGCGTTTTGGGCCATTTTGTAATTTACCAAAGTTGTGGGTATCCGCATTTGTAATTGTTGTCTTGACCCTTTTTCTTGATCACGTGCGATTAATTGTTGCATGGTATTTCATTTCGGTTCGATGTAGTTGTCCGCAAGCATTTCGTCGTGTTTGTTCCATGCGTTTTCGGAAATCGATTCGCCGGATCATGGCGAGCACTTTGATCGGACAGTGCGGCGAGCTTGTCGGAAGTCTTTGAGCCGGCCGGGCAGGCGCGGCAAGAACCGGCGTAGCGCACGCTACTGCCGGAAGGCTGCGCACACTAGCTCGGCAGGTGTAGCGCACGCTGCCGACCGGCTAGCGTACCCTATCGGGCTGGGCAGAAGGGTTACTGGAATACTGGACTCGGGGAGGATCGGCCGGTAGCGCACGCTACTGTCGGTCATGGCGCGCACTAATTGGCATGTGTAGCGCATGCTGCCGGCCGACTAGCGTACGTTACCGGGCCGATCAGTTTGGTTCTGGACTGATCGGCTAGCGCGTGCTAGCGTCCGTGCAGCGCATGCTATCGGGGGCGGGCAGGCAGGTCCCGGTCGGGATTCGAGTCATCAGTGCCGGGTTGTGCGGGCCCCGGCCGAGAGTTCTGGGCAATACTGGCCGATAGCGCACGCTACTTCCGGAAGGGTAGCGCACGCTAGTCCGGCCCAGTATAAATGTGACAGAGCAGTCGCATTTTCACTCGTTTTTCATTTCCTTTCTTTTCTATCCGCGGCAGGAGCTTCGGAGGAGGCGAAGCCATGTTGTTGAACAACAAATCCATGAATTTCTTGAGTTCATATCATTGATTGATCATCTTATATCATCCTTTGATCCAGCGAATCAAGGTAATCTCTTCTTAGAACCCTAGTTTCTTGAATTTTGGGGATTTTGGGTTTTTGTCCGATTCGTTTCGAAAATTTATTAGTCCATGATGGGTATGATTAATCTTAGTATTATTCATGTGTCTAACATCATTTAATCCATTGTTCTTCGCCAAATCAAGATATATTTCTTGATTTTGCTTCGGGTCACTTTTTGGGGGATTTGTTCTTGATTTCGTTTTCCATCCGTTTTTGATGAATCGATTGTTGTTAAATGATGTTGTTAAACATATCCTATGGATTTTATATCCATATTTCGTTTTGGAATTCCATCTTCGTGTTTTGTCGGGTCGATTCGTGTTCTTGGCCGTTTTGGGGGAAACACTTGAACTTTCGTCATTTGTTCTTTGAATTCAATGGCTTTAAGTCGTGCTATGGAATTCGTTTCATTGTTGTTATTGTCCTTCGTAGTTTATTATCACGAGTTGGCGTTCGGTGGAGTCGGCGGGTTCGTAGTCGGTTCGTGCCAACCTACTTCGGTCGATTCTCCGCGTTGTTCTTATTCGAGGCAAGTACCTTGTCCATACATTGCTTGTTTTCTGGATATGATAATTGGTGATCATTTTGGTCTGTTTGTTTGTTTGTTTGAAATGAGTTTCCAAAAGATTCGGCTATCCTCGTTAAAGGCTCACTTTCAAAATGCGTGTGTCTTGTGAATATGGTGCTCCGTGAATGGTTAAGTGAACCCTATGAATTCGCTTGTTGTTGTTGTGTTTTGATAATATATATACATAAATTATCTCATTTCGGTGCGTTGTGATTTGATAATTGTGTCGTGCTTGGTGTTGTTGCCTTTGGATGAATTGAATGGATATCCTTGTTGTGATATGTTATTTGTGCATGATTGTTTCGCTAGCCAGCTCGGGAGGGTTCGACGGGGCCTCGAGTGGGATTCGTGGCTTCATCCCGGTCCTAGGTGATGTGTTGTGCTTGATTATTTCGCTAGCCAGCTCGGGAGGGTCCGACAGGGCCTCGAGTGGGATTTGTGGCTTCGTCCCGGTCCTAGGAAATGCGGGTGCGTGTGGATATTTTGTGAATGTGTTTGCTCACCTCGGGAGGGTTCGACGGGGCCACGGAGGGAGTCCAATGGTATAGCCATGGATTCACGAGTGAAACTTCACGAGTGCGTATGGATGTTTTGTGAATGTGTTTGCTCACCTCGGGAGGGTTCGACGGGGCCACGGAGGGAGTCCAATGGTATAGCCCTGGATTCACGAGTGAAACTTCACGAGTGTGTGTGTATTTTTTGTGAATGTGTTTGCTCACCTCGGGAGGGTTCGACGGGGCCATGGAGGGAGTCCAATGGTTTTGCCCTGGATTCACGAGTGAAACTTCACGGGTGCGTGTGTATTTTATGTTCGTCGAGGACGCGTGACGTGGGTTTTAACCTTGTGTATTGTTGTTGGTTTCAATTGTGAAAACAAAACCTTTTGGCGGTGACCCCTGTTGATTTTGGAAAGATAAGGATTCAGTAATCCTAAATTGTTTTCTATTAAAACGCTCGATGGCATTATAAACTGTTTTATAAATTGTTTTCCCTTGATTTGTGACCTTTCGGTTTTGAAATGTTTTACCCAAACTCTTGCCTCAGGAAGTACTTTTCATTTCGTTTGGATCTTTGAGGATTCCTGGTTATTATTGTCTTTGGAACTTGTATTGTATGGCTCGTATTTGCACTTTGTATTTGCACTAGCAAAACAGTGGAGTTTTGCTAACCCCCGAGTATTCGGGGAGTGGATGTCCGTTTTTGCATTCAGGTTTGGGAGCATAACACAGGGTCGGCACGAAGGATGATGAAAGATGAACGATACTAATCACACGAGGATCCGTATGATGTCATTGGTTTAGTTGTATTTTATTTCCGCTGCGGTATTCTTTCCCCGTTGTATGGAAGTGTGTTGTATTCGACCCCTGCGTGGGCATGTATTGTAATTGAGTTGTATATATTTATTGAAAGACCAAATCGGTCTACTGAGTCATTTTTAGCCTTAAAGGCATTGTTGAGATGTTCGACGTTGTCTACCAGCCTGGTAGATCCTTGAGGAAAGGGTCTACGGCGTGTAATATCCCTGAATGGATTGGGGGTGTTACATTAGATCGACATCAATATTAACAACAACAATCGATACATCGATACCGCGAACCGGCGATCGACAATAACATTAACGAGTATCCCAATGCCTTGAACCAGCCATTATGAATGATAATAACCATTTGGCATAATTGCCGAAGAGTATCGCATCGAACGATCCCCTAATATCAATGAACTTATGAAGAGACTAAGTCTCGGAATGATACAACACATTCATACACACATGATAACATTAATCTCATTGATAGTACAAGTATAAAACTTGCCTCAACCGAAGGCGATGAAATCCTTCCACGAACAACGAACGGCATCCTCCGATAAACACAAGTACTCGAATAACCTTGAATGAAATACAATTCATTTAATAACACAATATCAATCGAAATCAACACAACGACCGAAGGAAATTCCTTGAGGCATTTAATCAAACACTAAATGTTCAAAGTTCCTCAAGAACCTAAAAATCATCAATCGGGTTGAACGAATCAAAGATATGGATATACAATCCATAGAACACGATTAATAATGTTTACTAACATCAATCGATTCATCAAATTCGGACGAACAATGAAAATCAAGAAGAAATCCCGAAAATCAAATTCTAGGAGATTTCAAGAAATTACCTCGATCCGACGAAAAAAAGGATTTGATGTTGATATAATCGACAAGAATCCTCAAAAACGCTTAGAAATCGAGTGGAATCGACCAAAAACTCCACTCCCTGATTTTCCCATCGCCAGCCGCCACCCGGGTGAAGAAATGGGGGGTGAAGAAATGGGGTGAAATGAAGTCTATCCTGTCGCCCAGGCCTTATATAGCCGACAGAATTACGGCCGTAACCGGCAATGCCTTACGGCCGTAACTCGGCACTTACGGTCGTACCCGGCAGGTCCTTATGGCCGTAACTGGCATTCGTCCGGAAGCTGCCTGGCGCCCGTACGATCGTAACTCTCGGCCCTTACGGCCGTAACCTTCATTCGTCAGACCATGCCTGCCGATCACTTACGGCCATAACCGGCACCTTACGGCCGTAACTCGGCCAGGCCAGTACCTGCTCCAGACTGTGCGGCCGTGACTCGGCCGTGGCCACTTCCAACGGCCCGGATAATGCCGAAACCCGAACCTGAATATGAATCGAAGATACGGTTACGAAGTAATCGCAAAGACGAATCCAAGCGCTAAGAGAACACATGATTCCGCCACCCGAAGACTTGAAATTCGACAATGGAAAGTAATTACCCCAAACTTTGGGAAATTACTAAAATGGTCCAAAACGTCCGAAATACACGATACACGATCGAAACACCAAGCCAAAGCTTGCAACATGAATAATAACATTAAATGAACTTACGAGAAACTCGAAACAACAGCTTGCGACGAGATTCGCAAGAATCGAACTCAAGTGCGGAAAAGCCGTTTAAGAACACGAAACTCAACAAAACAATACCGAAACGAACTGGGATGACAAAAAGTGCAGAACTAAATATTCTCGGAATGACGAAACGGTCTGAGTCGCTAAGATGGACTTCGGCCAAAAAAAGGAAAATTACCGGAAAATCAAAATTGCGGATATTACAATTTCCACTGGCTTTCGGGAGAGGAGTCCGAGTAAGAATTTAGACTCTCTCATTGTTCGGATACATTCTGAACTGATCTGATTTTGGCCTTGTTTTTGCAGGTGTCATTGTTCCGGCGGCAGGTGACTTTACTTTTGATTTCGCGATCATCTGGGAGAAGATACAGAGTCTTCCTGATGACCATATAGACGCACGTCGTATCAACAACGAAGCCTGTTGGTTGGCCGCTCGGCTATTTTGCTACCCTCGCCATCTAAAGGTTCCAGGTACGAAATTTTGCGATCTTCTCTGACATGTCGATTGTCTTGGTTGAGGAAGATTACTAACTTTATCGATTGCTTTCTTTTGCATAAATTCGCTTCCCTTGTTTCCCAGAACCCCCTGCTGCGATTGCCATGTCTAATCCGGGGGTCATGAACCGCCTTTGTCAAGGGAAAAATGTGAGCCGAGCTCCTGCTGCTCTGCTGCGACCGACCCCGGAGGCAAGGCATCTCCAGGAGCCTGTCGGGAACTGGGTCGATCTATTCTATGGCGAAGCATCCGAAGCATAACTGCAGAGCAGGAGCTTCGGGAGGAGGAGCAACCTCGGCTCATCCGCAAGAAACGGAGGACTGTGGAGCCCTCGGCCCCTGCCACTGCTGACGAGCCGCCGATCTCTATGCCTCCGCTTTCTGCGATACCTCTGGTGGAGGGGTCCACGCCATCTTCGGCTTTCTTTCAGTCCATGGCGACCGCTGAGGCCGAGACTCCGCGTGGAAGGCCGTTCTTCGGTCGTGGCCTAGAGAAGGTCGAAAGGTAAGCTTGGTCGCTTTGCCGAGTTATGAAACTTGTGTAGGAAACACACTAACTCTTTTACCATTTGTGCAGGATCCGCCACTTCGACCCGAACTGCTCGTCGATGGTGTTGGACTTCCTGACGAGCAAAGCTCTTCGCGAGGTCAGCGATATTCCTTCTTACATTGTTCGGGCTACCGCCTCCCTGCCGAAGGCCTGGACGATTGATATAGATGTGATCGCGCTCCGGCGATCTGCTGACGTGATGCAGTCTACTTTCGCGCTGGTCCTTTAGACGGCGACGATGGCTGCTCAAGCTGTGAGGGACTATGAGGGGCGGCTATCCACCGCTCGTGTCCATACGGACCTCGAAACCATATGAAAACAAAATATTAAGTTTGCCGACAGGCTCGCGGTTATAGAGAAGAGCTCCGTGGAGGCGGCTAAGAAGGCGAAGCAGGATCTTGACCGGGCGCGGGCGGCGACTGACCGGATGCGGGACCAGATGACGGAAGCCCGCAGGTCGCACGTGGCCGTGCAGAAGGAGGCTGACCAGCTGAAGGTGACCGTCGCCCGACTGACCAGCGAGCTGGCGCCCGCAAAGAAATAGGTGGCCGCCAAAGTTTCCGAGCCCGAGGTCATGAGCCAAACGGTTGAGGAGCTGAGGGAAAAGCTGAAGGCGACTGAGGCCGATCCCTTCCTTAACGTGGAGTATGTCAGCGAATTTGCCTACTATATGGCTTATGCTGACGCGATCCGCGCTGCTAAGAAGGGAGGGCTCGAGGTCGGCCCTTTGGCTGAAAATTTCAAAGCCTATGCGCTTGAGCACCCTCTGCAGCCAGACTTCACCGTGCCGATCCTCGACCTTTTCGTGGATCATGGGATCGATTTGAACTGGTACACGTTGTCGGACAACCTTGTTCATCCGGGTGCCCCGGAGGATGGGGGTGAAGAGCCTGCTGCTGGCGATGGAGCGAACGTCGATCCCTGAGCTTTTCTCGCTTTTTACTTGTAATATTATAGCTTTCGTTGTATTTTGCCTTCAGGCAACCGTGCTTGTATTTGTATTCCAAGTGAAATGAAATAAATATTTGCTTCTCTGATCTTTTGCTTGTATGATTTTATACAAGTGTTTGAGGAATGATCGCCGTGCGTACAGCTCCAAGTGAATTGATAAACTCATACTGGTAACTTTAGAATAAAGCCGATCGTTGCATATATCTGAACAATGCCGATCATCGTACGTGTATTTGAGTAAAGACGATCGTGGTATATATAGCTCCGCTCTTCCCCCTTGTTTTTGTTTACTTAGTGAAAGTAAGGGAACGAAAATAAATCGTTTAGCGAGCGGTCTTCAATTTTGCAGATTTCTCGAGGAAGGCCGACCATCCCGGCCTAGAGGAACCATGCACAATCGTGGAGTTCGATGGAACCGACCTCCGCGACCATGTCTTTTGCGCGAGCGACATTCCGTCTGATAGCCAACTTCTCGTGACTCACTTAATTGTGAGGGTCCTCCATAGGGTACGCCCGCCTCGTATTTAAACGAAGGGCGAGCGATCGCAGCCTGGAAGAGTCCTTCCACGGGGCGTCGTCGGATTAATAGACTCCACGACCGCGTCTTGCTAGCACTTTTCTACCTCGGATCATCATGTTAGATGGCGATCCTCGACGGTATACGTTGCGATGAGGGGAAGGACGCGTTGCATTGTCCGGATCCACCATGTTAGATGATGGACCTTTGAGGGTGGGCAAGCATGTCCACATATCTATTTTGGAGGGTCCTTTGGCTACGCCCGCCTCGTATTTAAAAGAAGGGAGAGCGATCGCTACTCAAAGGAACCTTGCATGGTCACAGAGAACGGTTCCATCGACCTCCACAACCATGTCGGCACTTTTCTACCTCGGACTGTCATGTTATATGGCGATCCTCGACGGTATACGTTGTGCAAGGGGAGGCGATCGCTTGCCTAGGTCCTTCATGTTGATGACGAACTTTAGAGGGAGAGCGAGTCATCCTCTGATTTGTTTTGGAGGGTCCTTCGGCTACGCCCGCCTCGTATTTAAATGAAGGGCGAGCGATCTCTGCCCAAAGGAACCTTGCATGGATGGGTCGTCGGTTTCATCGACCTCTGCGACCATGGCGGCACTCTTCTACCTCGGACCGTCATGTTAGATGGCGATCCTCGACGGTATACGTTGTGCTGTGAGAGGCGATCGCTTTCCTAGGTCCATCATGTTAGATGACGAACTTTAGAGGGCAAGCGAGTAATCTTCTTTCTCGAGGCGTTGCTCAGGCAGTAGCCTTTCGTTCAACATGGTGGGAATTGGGGAAAGACCTCCGAGGTTCCCACCTTTGTATTGAAACATATAGATCCAGCCGCCTAGGTTGATCGGGGGGTCGACTCATATGAGCCTTCCAGCTTATCGCGTTCGACTCTGGCGACCGGTTTGGGAGATTTATGGGGCTCCGGCTAAGCTAATAAACTGTCCAGCTTGCCCTCCTCGAACAATCTCCAGAGTTGTCTGAGGAGGTCGCGACATTGGTTGGTGATGTTATAGGGACTCTTGTGGTAAGCACAAAATTTATTATGGTCCAGATGACCGTTGTCCCTTATTGCCTTTGGCTTGCTTAGCGGTTCGCGCCCCTTGATGGAGTAAAAAATATGGGCCAGATTTCGGTTGAATCTGTGGAGGATATGGGCTTCCACATCCTCGAAGGCCTAGAAATTACTGGGTGGCTTGGCTACCGCCTTGTTGGACTTGGCGATCACCGTATTTTGGACGGGAGGTGGCGTCCCCTCGCCTAGGCGAAGGGTGAGCAGCCTCTGCCTGGCCAGAAAATCGGCAGCCTTGGCGCGGAAGGCCGCGTAGGTTGTGGGGATGTCCTTCGTGAGGTGCCTGAACATGGGTGAATGACCATAGAATCCCCCCAGGACCGAGTAGATGGCGAGCTCGTCGCTAATGGGCTTGCCGATGAGGACTATTTCATCTACTCGGTCGATGTAATCTGCATCGGACTCGTCTTCCCCCTGCCTGATTTTCATCATGCCGTGGGGACCTTCTGGTCTAGCGACCTAGGTGGCGAAGTATGACGTGAAGTCGCTCGCCAGTTTCTCAAAGGAATTGATTGATCGCGGTGGCAGTGAGATGTACCACCTACGGGCCAGATCGCCCAATGTTAACGGGAATATTCGGAACCTGGTCGCATCTGACGCCCCACATCCAGTCATGTAGATCCGGAACTTGCTCAAGTGAGTCTCGGGGTCCAATCTCCCCTCATACAAAGGCATTTGAAGAGGAGCGATCTTTGGTTACACGGGGGTAAGCTCGATCTGGATCGCGAGTGGCTCACTCGGTTCGGTGACCTTTCTTTTGGCGCCTGCCCCGATTTCTAAGAGGCTTTCATCTCGTCGAGCTGGCGTTACATAGCGGCCATCGCCGTGGCCTGTCTTCTTGCGGCTAGGTGCTCGGAGCGGGAGCCGAGGTGATCAAGTACTGATCCCCTGGCTCCGCTGTAGATGATGTCTTTGCCACGGGGCTCGATTCTTCGGCAGATGGAAGCCAAACGGCTGACCTGTTTTTGATTGGGAGTTGGGTATGCCGAACTCCTGGTGACGGATTCGGACTCCGTCGTCTCGTGGTTGGGGCCAGAATGCCCCTGTGGCCACGATGGATCACTTCCTAGGCGGCTGAAGACGGAACCGTCCCGCCTCGCGATAGCCTTTTCTCGTGAATTGGGACTTTCTGATGATCGCTCGATAAGTAACCCCTTGAGCTTCCGCTTGCCCGCGCGGTGGATGTCCGAGGGGGTTATAGCGGACGCTTCGCATGCTCTTCGTTGCCCCCTTAGGATGGCCATGGCCTCCTCGATCTGTTCCGCGGTTTGGAACTGGTCGAGTGAGAGGCTGGGGCCGTCCCTCGGGGGCGGTATTGAGAGTCCCGCGTCGCCGCAGCTACCCTCTGCCATAGGTTGGGGCTCGGATTGAGCCAGAATAAGACGTCCAGCGGATCGGAGAGTGGCTCTCTTTGAAGTGGTGGCAGACGTCATTATTCTAAAGGTTTTTATTTGAAGAACAGTGAGTGTTTCTTCAAGTATATGCTCCGGAGAACAGTGAGTGTTCTTCGAAACGGTCGGAATGAAAATGAGGGTAAATGCCTTTCTTCTAGCGCCAATTGTTGTTACCCAAAATTATATGTAATGGTTTGCCGGAATGGATGAGTAACAAAAAAAATGTGAGAACACGTCCGAGGGAATGTAAATAACACAAGATTTGCAGGGGTTGTTAGTCCCGGGCTTGAATGCTCTTGCGAGATATTATTAATACGAATACATAGGAGTACAAATATTAATGTTAGAGTATAATTACAATGAGTATAAAGACCCTAGTTATCTAGCTCTTGAGTGCTGATAATTGCCGAAAGAACCAGAGTTGATGCTCTGTGAGTTCTTGTAACAACGATGAAGTGCTGTGTTTTTAGGTGTAGGATTCAAAAGTTTCTGAACCTTTGTACGAAAACAACAGTTTTTGTGAAAACCCCTCCTTCTAGCGCCAATTGTTGTTACCCAAAATATTATATGTAATGGTTTGCTGGAATGGATGATTAACAAACAAAATACGAGAGCACGTCCGAGGGAATGTAAATAACACAATATTTGCTTGGGTTGTTAGTCCCGGGCTTGAATGCTCTCGTGAGATATTATTAATACGAATACTTAGGAGTACAAAAACTGTTGTTTTCGCACAAAGGTTCAGAAACTGTTGAATCCTATAGCTAAAAACACAGCACTCCAGCGTTGTTACAAGAACTCACAGAGCATCAACTCTGGTTCTTCCGGCAATCATCAGCACTCAAGAGCTAGATAACTAGGGTCTTTACACTCATTGTAATTATACTCTAACATTAATATTTGTACTCCTAAGTATTCGTATTAATAATATCTCACGAGAGCATTCAAGCCCGGGACTAACAACCTTGGCAAATCTTGTGTTATTTACATTCCCTCGGACGTGCTCTTGCATTTTGTTTGTTACTCATCCATTCCAGCAAACCATTACATATAATATTTTGGGTAACAACACGCTGCATGTGTATATTTCAAAATGTCTTTCCGTTATTTTTACCAAATCGTGTGTGTATTTCAAAATGGCTCTTCGGTATTTTTACCAACTCGTGTGTAATTTCAAAATGGCCTTTTAGCATTTTGTGAACTTGGGTTATCTCGTTAAACTCTTTTTCCCAACAATTTCATCGATACGTATAAGTGGCGGGTTAACGTACATTTTAAACTGTTGAGATTTGGCACTTCGCCTTGTATTTTCAAATGATATTTTATGACGGTATTTGAGAACTATGATTTTGAAAACTTTTGAGTATTTGCAAAATATTACCGTCATCAGCCTTTTGGCGTTTTTAAACATTTTTGAAATGGTTTTTAGCCTGGTGGGTTGTGGCGCGGGACCCACGGCGTTGTAATATCCCGGATGGTTTTGGGGGTGTTACAGAAGATGGTATCAGAGCTTGGATTTTGTGAAACCCGGGCGTGTGTGTTATGTGGCTATACCTGTACGGTAGTAGCGTGGCTTTTGAAAATGATTTTTCTGACTTTCGAGTCAAACCGATTTTTGGAGGTTCCAAAATTTTTTAGATCTTTTCAAATTGCTAATTTTGATATTGGTGTGTGTTGGTTGTGTTGAGACTTCGTATGGGAGTCGTGTGCTAGTATCACGGGAGATCATCGGCTTCACGCACCTGTAAGTATATTGGTTTGGTTATTTTGCTTGTGGCGACGCTTGATTGTTTTTGTGATGAGTTGTAAATTTTGGAATGATCTGTTGTTGGTGATAGGTCGCAAGTTTCGAGGACGAAACTTATTTTAAGGGGGTAGTATGTAATACCTGGATTTTCAGTATAAATTTTTCGTGTTATTTTATCCGAGATATATTGTATAACTTGGTGTCTATACAGTATGGATAAAATAAATTGAGAACCGAGACAGTTATACTTGTGTAATTGACGATTTTGATTGACAGTTATATTGAGAATATTTTCGGATCCAGTATGTGTATTCAGTATGATGTATGTTCGTATCCAGTATGTCGGGACATCGGACAAGAACAGTTGGATTTGGCCAAGTACAGAAGGCCATTACGTACGCTAAGCTTAAGGACTTACATACGTAAATTCTACGCTTTATGTACGTTGTGCATAAGGCATTACGTACGTAACCAGAGGAATCGGACAGGATCCAGATATGGTCCGCAGGTGGGGCCCGGTGTCGGCAGTTTTTCGGCGCGGATGTGGACAGGTGAGTCAATGGATGGATTTACGTACGCTATACAGGGTGTATTACATACGTAATACGAGTATATTATTGTATCAAGTCAACGTACATATTATGTACGCAATGGATTAAGTGTTATGTACGTTAGGCGGCAGCTGGCCGAGTCGTGACCGAGGACTCGCTGGATGGCCGATCATGGTCGGCAGTGACTCGCTGGATGGCCGATCACGGTCGGCAGTGACTCGCAGGGATAGCCGATCACGGTCAGCAGTGACTCGTTTGGGGTAAGGACTGGTCGATAACGGTCGTAAGGTTGCGGCCGGGTACGGCCGTAAGGGCTATTACGTACGTAAGGCGAGTGCCGGTAACGGCCATAAGGATGTCGGCCAAACTGGACAGGAGGGTAGCCATGGCTGGTTACGTCCGTAAGCCATGGCCGGTTACGGCCGTAATTGACCGGCAGGTCTCGGCCTATTTTAGGTCTGGGCACGGGTCACTCGACCATTTTCACTTTTCTCTTCGTTTTTTCTCGATCTTTCATTAGAAATCGTTGGTTTTGATTGAGAACATCATAGAGCAACATTTTTTGGAAGTTTGATTCATGTGTAACATCATCTTTTGCCCAGATCGAAGGTAAGAACACTTGAACTTTTGGTTTTGAAGATTTTTGAGGTTTCATGGTGTTTTGGCCGATTTGATTCGTTTTAAATCAGACTGTTGATAGAACTTTGTTGTATTCTCGGAATCATTCATTACTCTTGAAGTTTTGTGGAACAAATTCGAGAATTTCTCCGTTAATCGATTAAATTGGATTATGCCCTCAAATTGTCCGATAAAATGCTTCAATGGGTAGAACTTGGGAAGTTCTACACGTTTTCGTAGAATTGTGATTGAATTGATATCGTTGTAATTTAGGAATGAACGTTTTGAAGGAAGTTGGATCGGGACTCTTTTCTTTCGTCGATTTCTTCACCGTGTTAATCAAGACAAGTGTTTACTTGTGTATTTCATCTTCTAAGAGGTATGTTGGATAATCCTCTCTTTGAATTCGGATTTTTGGATGTTGTTGTCGATGATTAATTCGTATGGTGCTAGTTTATGAGTTGTTGTGATGATTCTTGGTATTTACGGGAATTTTGTTAAAGGAAGATAATGAATTGATGATCAATGTCTTGATAATGTTGTTATGATTATGGAATCATAGTATTCTCGACGTTCTTTGTAATTATGTTGCGATTCTTGATGTTAGGAAGGTCTTATATTGGAAGATATGATAATATGCATCTTGGATTATGAATAAGGATTTTTTAGATGTTAGAACACATCGGATTATGTCGTTTGAGGATTTTGAATGTGATGTCGAAATAAGTTGTGTTCTTAAGGAACTCTTGGATTATATGAATTGATGAACATGTTTAAGAGGTGTTGGTATTTTGGATATGAATATGGAATATTCATATCTAGAACTAAGTTATGTGTTTTGATACAATATTCGTATAGGAATACGAATATGGTTCCGGGTTTGATAAGATTATGATTCATTTTTGAGTTTGAGAATTCGTACGTATTGAACAAGTGTTCAATTCGGATAATGGAATTATTTGAAACCTTTGTAATATGGTTATCTATAATGTTGAATTAATCGGATCTACCGGATTTATGATGATAATCGGTAATTGGTTTTTATTGTGAATGTACAAGGAGGAAGCTTGTAATCGTATTTAAGATTGAATTTGGAATCGGTAATGCTTAGACACTTGGTTAAATTGATTATTGATATGATCTTCGCATTGTGGAATTGTATTGTGGTTTTGAGTTCGTGTTTGATTGGTTTGGGTTGTTTGGATTTGTATTTAATCGGGATATTATAGAACCGTTGTGTTTGTTGATCGGTTATTGATTGTTATTCGTGATCATCGAGTTACGGTTTGTATTGTGGATATGCGTTCGTACTTGTTGAGTTGGATTATTTGGTTTTATGTATATGACCGAGGTTTCGTTGAACCGTTAAGTTCGTTGGTTGGATATGTCGGTTATTGATTTTTATCGAATGTGTGTTAATCGGTTATTGCAATAGGTTGTGATGTTTTGATCGTGGATTATGACCGTTGTGTTGCGGTTGAGGTTGAAGAGCTCGTAGACTTCTTTGGTCGGGGCTGAGGAGTTCGTGGGCAAACACAATGGATTTTAGTAACGACTTCGTGGTATCGGTATCGAGGCAAGTTATACTTGTTCAGTTTATAATATTTAATGAATGATTTTGATTTCATTTCATTTATAATTCATATAGAAATGATATTATAAATATAAATTGCCAAGATGATGGTTTGTATATTGTGCCTTGGTTTGGATTAAATCATAATGTATATGGTTTAAACGTCTTGGTGAATACAGAGATGTGAGTTATATTTGGTCAGTGATATGGAATGTCGAGTATCGAGGATTGGTTTACCGTATCGACAGCGATGTCGGGACGGTGGTTTGTTGGTATAGATTGTAACACCACCAAATCCCATTGGGTTATTACAGTGCCGTGGACCCTGTTGTGTCGAGATTTATTCACCTCGACAGGCGATCGACTACAAGGCCGAGCGACCGAGTCCACAACCAATCAAACTATGGCAAACTCGCCTAAGCGAGGATAACAGTCCACCTTCGAGTATCTAGCGATTGACTCTCAAGGCGATCGCCCTTGTCACCTAGCGATCGACTCTGGTGCCCAACCGAGGCCGACCGTCCTGTGCCGCGAGCAAGACCTTCGTCCGTCAAAGTCTGCAGAGACTGGATCTCAAAACAGCTTGTTGGCCACTAAGTATACTGGATACAGCTTGGGAAGTAGTTTAAACGACAAGCTGTACTGATTTTAAATCTGAGTGCGTAGCGAAAGTCTTAGATACAATAAGTTGCTATGGATACAGCAACTAGGTGTACAGTGTATACTTAAATAATCACCGTAAATAAAATAGTAAAAACTGAAGGTAAATAACACAATATTTAAAGTGGTTCGAGGTAAACCCCTCTACGTCCACTGGTTCTCCACACAGGAGTAAAATGTTTATTATAATTACTACGTACACAACTACGTAATTATAACAGTTATACAATCAATATATCGTTCACACAGATTGATATAAAGATCTTAGCTTCAACCGTTCACACAGATTGGTTTGAGCTAAAGCTTGACTGACTTCTTCACACAGAGTTCTGAAGCTTCGTCTTCCTCAGTCCACACAGGGCTGATCTGGGTGTGTTCAAAGTATAGAACAATGTGAACAACAGCTTTGATTTTATGAGCTTGTAGCTGATGAAGTGTTGTTCAAGAGGATGAGCACTGTATATCTCTTTTACCTGAGTTGCAGTAAGCTTGGAGATATATTTTGCTTTGATGATAACTTGATAGCTTTGAATAATTTTTAGTTTCGGTAACTGATCTTCAATGCCTTCATGAGATATATATAGTCTCTAAAATATATATCCGTTGAGATGTATCCGTTGAGCAAGATTCCATTCCAACGGGATTAAAAACACGATCCGGGTTTAGCGGGATTTGAAGATCTGTTGACTGACAGTATTTAAATACTTTATCCTTGAGTATTTAAATACTTCTTTATTCAACGGGACTTGACTTATGAAGATTCCTTCTTGTCCTGTTGAGAGCTGTATGGAAGATAACTGTATTGGTGATTCGAGACAGTTTCCATACTTGGTCTTTATAAGACTTCTTTGCTGTACTGAAGAGTTTCACTATTTGATGGATTCAAGACCGGTCTTCGATACAGGTTTATGCCTCAATACTTCGATACAGTTTCCTTTACTGTATGCGGATTGGAATATATGTCAAAACCTCTTATCAAATACTATTCGATACATGGATTGAATATCCCGGCTGTTTCGATACAGGGTTCTTGTTTTCCCAACATAGCTCCCATGTGCAGATCCACGACAGGCGCCGCGTTTCATGGATCGTTGACCACAGCCTGTCACCACCTTATCACCTACCGACAGACCCGCCGAAAGGTACAAGGTGGGACCGCCCATGACAGCGACTCATACGCGTGCAGACTTCTCATTGGACCGCACAGCTGACTGCCAGCAACTCCTGCGGACTTTAAGGAGACAAGCCCATGTGCTAAAAGACGATCACCCGCTTATTATAATACAGCAAAGGCGATCGCCCAGCATCTCTCAGCGCTATAAATGGAGAACCCCCAGCAACTGGAAAAAGGTTCCTCTCAGCATCACTCATAACAGAGAGAGGTTCTCTGATTCAGTTCTCTCCACTCAGTTTAACAACTACGTTGGCAAACACATACAAACATACATACTTTCAAGCTCTTGGCTTCTTTTCCGGAATCTATCTCAGGATTTCTCTCTCAGCACCTCTCAACCAGAAGACGGTCGGCAGAGGCAAGAAGTCTCCACAGCACAGATTCAAAGAGACTGGTAAGTCCAGGAGCTCAGATACACAGCTTATACACACTGTGAGAGATCGTCGATCCCTCATAGTCGTCACAGCTCATCAAGGTTGTTATAAGAACTCACAGAGCATCATATCTCGTTCTTCCGGCAATCTATACGCTCACCAACTAAGATAACTAGTGTCTTTACACTCATTGTAATTGTACTCTAACATTAATATTTGTATCCCAGAATATTTGTATTAATAATATCTCGCGAGAGCATTCAAGCCCGGGACTAACAACCCCGGAAAATCTTGTGTTATTTACTTTCCCATGGAAGTGTTCTCGCACTTTGTTTGCTATCCATCCATTCCATCAATATCTATCTCCGGATAATATTTTGGGTAGCAACAATTGGCGCTAGAAGGAGGGCAAATCTTAACCTTCATTTTTATTCCTACCGTCCCGGAGAACACTCACTGTTCTCGGGGCATATACTTGAAGTGACACTCACTGCGCTTCAAAGAAAGCCTTCAAAATCATGACGTCCGCCACTACATCGAAGAGAGCCGCTCTCCGAACCGCTGGACACCATATCTCGGCTCAATCTGAGCCCCAGCCGACGGCAGAAGGAAGTCGCGGCAATGCGAGACTCTCAATCCCACACCTGAGGGGTGGCCCCAGCCTCTCACTCGACCAGTTCCAAACCGCGGAACAGATCGAGGAGGCTTTGGCCATCCTGAAGGAGCGACGGAGAGCATGCGCGGCGCCCACAATGACTCCCTCGGCCATCCGCCGCGTTGGCAAATGGAAATTCAAAGGGCTATTGGGCGAGCGATCGTCAGAAAGCCCCGATTCGGGAGAAAAGGCTCTCACGCGGCCGGACGGTTCCGTATTCAGTCGCTTGGGAAGCGACCCATCATGGCGACTGGGGCATTCTGAGTTCGAGGGAATCCGAGTTCGTCACCAGAAGTTCGGCCTACCCGACTCCCAGCCGAACACAAATCGCCCGTTTGGCTCCCACTCCGAACACCAGGGGGTCAGTACTTGATCGCCTTGGCTCCCGCTCCGAGCGCCTAGCCGTGAGCAGTCAGGCCACCGCGATGGCCGCTATGCAATGCCATCTCGACGAGATGAAAGCACTCTTGGACACTGGGGCAAGCACCAGCAGAAAGATCATCAGGCCGACCGATCCACTCGCGGTCCACGTCGAGCTCGCCCCCGTGCAACCAAGGATCGCTCCTCCCAAAACACTTCTATATGAAGGGAGATCGGACCCTGAGACCCACATAAGCAAGTTCCGGATCTACATGACCGGGTGTGGGGCATCAGACGCAACCAAGTGCCGAATCTTCCCATTAACATTGGGCGAGCTGGCCCATAGGTGGTATGTCTCACTACCACCACGATCGATCATCTCCTTTGAGAAACTGGCGAATGACTTCACGTCATAATTCGCCGCCAAGGTCGCCAGACCAGAAGGCCCCCACCATATGATGAAAATCAGACAGGGGGAAGACGAATTCGATGCAGATTACATCGACCGAGTAGACAAAATCATCCTCACCGGCAAGCCCATCAGCGACGAGCTCGCTCTCTACTCAGTCCTGGGTGGATTCTACGGTCATTCACCCATGTTTAGACATCTCACGAAGGACATCCCCCCAACCTACGCGATCTTCCGAGCTAAGGCTACCGACTTTCTTGCCAGACAAAGGCTACTCACCCCCCGCCTAGGTGAGGAAACGCCTCCTCCTGTCCGAAAGACGGCGATCGCCAAAGCCAAAAAGACAGTCGCCAAGCCATCCGGCGACCACAAGGCCTTCGAGGATATGGAAGCCCATCTCCTCCATAAGTTCAACCGAACTCCGGCCCACTTTTTCCACGCCATCAAGGGGCGCGAACCGCTAAACAATCCATAGGTGATAAGGGACCACGTTCATCTGGACCACAATCAATATTGTGTCTACCACAAGAGTCCCGACCATAGCACCAACCAATGCTGCGACCTCCTCAGACAACTCTGGAGATTGTTCGAGGAGGGCAAGTTGGACAGTTTATTGGCTTAGCCGGAGCCCCACCAATCTCCAAACACGGTTGCCTGAGTCGAATGCGAACAGGCTGGAAAGCTCGTATGAGCCGACCCCTCGATCAACCTCGGCGACCGTATCTACATGCTTCAATCAAAAGAAGGGAACTTCAGAAGTCTCTCCCGGATTTACCGCCTCATCAAATCAAAGGCTACTGCCTGAGCAAACGCTTCAAAAAGGAGGATGACTCGCTCGCCCTCTAAAGTTGTCATCAACATGATGGACCTAGGCGGCGATCGCCTCCCCCAGCACAACGTATACCGTCAAGAATCGTCGTCTAACGTGATGGTCCGAGGTAGAAGAGTGCCGCCATGGTCACGAAAATTGATTAAACCGATGATCCATCCATGCCAGGTTCCTTTGGGCCACGATCGCCCACCCTTCTTTTAAATACGAGGACGGCGTAGTCTGAGGGCCCTCCAAAACTAATCTGTGGATGCGTTCGCCCGCCCTCAAAGGTCCATCACTTAACATGGTGGGTCCTTCCCGGACAATGCGATGCGTCCCTCCCCCCGTCTCAACGTACACCGTAGAGGGTCACCATCTTCATGGCGGGCCGAGGTGGAAGCAGAGCTAGAAAGCCACGGACGTGGAGTTGATTAATCCGACGACGCCCCGCGCAAGGGATCTTTCAGACCAAGACCGCACGCCCTTCGTTTAAATAAGAGGCGAGGCGCAGCCTTAGGAGGACCCTACCAATTAAGTGAGTCGCGAGAACTAAGCCATGAGACGGAATGTCACTCACGCATAAGACACGATCGTGGAGATCGGTCCATCGAACTCCGCGATCGTGCACGACTTCTCAAGACCGAGATGGACGGACTTTCGAGGTTTGGACAAAATTGAAGAACGCTCACTCGATGATTTATTTTTGTCCCCTTACTTCCACTAAGTGAACAAAAACAAGGGGGAAGAGTGCAGAGCTATTTATACGACGATCGTCCCTATTCAATTACATCCGAAGATCGGCATTTTTCATATGTTTGTACAGCGATCGAATTTGTTGTAAAAGTTATCTATTTGAGTTTATCAATTCACTTAGAGCTACACTCGCAACAATCTCTCCTCACACATCTATACAAAGTCATGCAAAGACTCAGAAAATCAATCATTCAAGTAATAAACCGAAGAAGCAAACATTCATTGCATTACTTGAAATTTCAGTACATACACGGTCGCCTGAAGGCATAAGTATTACAAGAGAACGCTACAAAATTACAAATCAAAAAGCTAGTACAATAAAAACGAAGAGCCTCAGGCCCCTGCCTGGCCTTCGGCTTCAACCTCCGGATCGGCCCACGACCCTTCTCTAGCTTCCAGAGCGGCCTCCCCATCCTCCGGAGCGTCAGGATGAACGAGGTTCGCCGGAGTCGGATACCAGCTTAGATACACGCCAAGTTCCGAAAGGTCCAAGGTCGGCACGGAGAAGTCAGGATGAAGAGGGTGCTCCAACACATACGCCTTGAAGTTTTCAACAAGAGGGCCGACCTCCAGCCCTCCCTTCTTAGCAGCTCGGAGTGAGTCAGCGAATGCCATATAATAGGCAAACTCACTGACAAACTCCACGTTGAGAAAGGGGTTGGCATCGGTCGCCTCCTGCTTCCCTTTCAACTCGGCAACCACCTGTTGCGCATCCCAAAGCTCGGCCTCCCTTGCATCCGTCTCTCCCCTCGACACCGCCAGCTCGCTAGTCATCCGGGCGATGGTCACCTTCAGTTGATCAGCCTCCTTCTCAGCGGCCAATTGCAACGGTCGGGCATCTGTCATCCGGTCCCGAAATCGGTCGGTCGTCGCCCGGGCTTGCTCGGCATCCTGTGTCGCCAGCTCAAGTTCATGACTCGCCCGTTTAGCTGCATCTAAAGAGTCCTTCTCCATAGCCACAATCCTGTCAGCGAACTCGGTGTTCTCTTTCCGAGCAGCCTCGAGGTCCGCCTGCAGACGTGTAGTATAAGGACGTCCCTCGAACTCCTGCGCAGCCTGGGCAGCCATCGTCGCCGCTTGGAGGAGAGAAAGAAGATTGCATCGCATTCCCGGATCGCTGACGAGCGATCGCATCTAAGTCTGTCGTCCAGGCCTTCAGCAAAGCAAAAACGGCCCGGTTGACAAATAGCGGGATATCACAGGCCTGGCGAGGAGATCGGCTCACTAAGAAATCCAGCACCATCGGCGGGCACGATGGATTAGTGCTACGGATCCTGCACCAAACAACAAGAGTTAGCACATCTCCCATGCAAGTGACGAAACTCTTCAAACAGACAAAGCTTACCTCTCGGCTCTCTCAGGATCACGACCAAAGTATGGCTTCCCGCGAGGGGTCTCAGCCTCAGCAATCACCATCTCTCGCAAGAAAGCCGCAGAAGGCGTAGGCTCAGTCTCCAGTGGAATAGCGGTGATCGGAGGCGCGGCGATCGGCACCTCACTGGCAGGGGCAGAAGCTGGAGTTTCTCCCGACCTCTGCCGTTTGCAGTTCGTTCAAAGCCCCTCCACACGAACTTCCTCCTCCACTATGATCGGCTCCACGACAGGCCTCACCTCCAGAATGATAGGTAACGCCACAGGAGGAGCCCGAGATGACTTCTTCTGGCGAAGGCGGCCCAAAACTCCAGGGTTCGACATAGCTATCTCCGGTGGATGCTCTGAGAAACGAGGAAAGCGAACTTATGTATCAAAGAAGAATCAAGCCACGGTCAGACACACTCTCCAAGCAGGACGATCACCAATCAATTGGAGATTGTCGAAACTCATACCTGACACCGAGAGATGACGTGGAAAACTGAATAGCCGAGCCGACAGCCAACGATTCTCCCTGTTGATCCGGCAAGCATCTAAATCATCGTCCGACAAACTTCGTATCCACTCCCAGATGATCAAAAAGTCGAAAGGAAACTCGTCGATCATCGGAATATGGAAACCTGCAAAAAGGAGACCAAATTAGATCAGTTCAGAATATATTCGAACTAAGGGAGAGTCAGAATCCTTACCCGGATTCCTCTCCCAAAAGCCACTTGGAACGTTCAACTCGTCCATGGGATTGTTGTTCGCCAGTGCCTTCCATGAACCGCTGACCCAGAACCACTTCGCTGGGTCGCCCCGCACCTTGTTCGGGACTCCGAGGATCACCCGACTGGATCGGCCTTGAATATGATAGCCTCCAACCGACCCTTTTTGAGCTGCCAGCTTGAACAGATGGTTCATCTCCAACGGCGAAGGATGGCGGTACAGTCGGTGACCGCCGAACAAGGTGAGAGTGAAAATGATCTGGAGCTAGGCATTCGGCGTCAGCTGGAGCGGCGCCAAGTTCCAAGCAGCCAGCAGATGGGAAACGGAGGACGACAAAGGGAACCGCAGCCCGGCCTCCATGATTGCTTCGTTCACGAAGACCATTCCCTCCAGAGGCTGATCGGCCCATTCATTATCGGCCGGCACAAAAAGATCCACATCTGAGGGGACATGAAACCTCGTCCTCCAGACGGCCAGGTCCTTCCTGGTCGCCGAGCTCCTTATCTGGCCAAGAGACCATAGAGATCGCTGCGCAGCCCGAAAAAGCGATCGCCTAGGAGGTTGATAAGGATTGGCGATCGAGTACTCCCGGTAATCGAACCTAGGAGACGGACCGGCCAACCTCTCCATAATCTCAGCAAAGGCCACATAGGCCTGGCCAAAGGCGCTATGCCGCTCCCAGTAGGCCCTCACCGCCAGATCTCTCTCTACCTGCGAGCGTCTGTCCTCAACCGCCGCCTCCCTGGCCACGTCGGCCTCATTGAACAGCGCCTCGGCGGCCGTCTCCAGATGGAAATCTGCGGAGGATCCTCCCCGGGCAGTCGATGCCCCGGTGGCGGAACTAGTGCCCCCTCCATGTGAAGAAGATGTTCCAGACATTCTCAAAGCAAGAAGAGGAGAAAAGGAGTGTCTTTTCTTACCAAGGATCGAGTCGATCGACGATCGGCAGTCAGATCTTCAGAAAAATTCTTCAGCGATATTATCCTTCTTTCTCCGATAAAAACGCATAAGGGTCTTAACCCTGCAACCCAGCGCCTTTTTATAGGAAATGGCAGGGACTTATGTGCAATTAAGGATAATCTCAGGGGTTCGAGCGCAACCGTCGCATTTAATGCTCCCTTGAAACCCGCGTACGTGTATTTTCAAGGACGCGTCAGAAGAGGAGTCTTAAATGACTGTCGGCCTCCCCCAACAGGAACCCGACACGTGCCCCGGAGACTTTTCCTCATCCGCTGTCGTTTCCCGCTCATTCCAGCGACCGACCAGGTCGTCCAAATTCAGAATCGAACAGCTCAAAGACGATCGCCAGTTCCGTAAAATGCAGTCACTCGTCAAAGTTAAGCGATCGCCAGTAGAAGCACCTCACCCCACGTTTCCAACATCGGAGCGAGCTGGGGGGCAATTGTTGTGTCGAAATTTATTCACCTCGCCAGGAAATCGACTACAAGGCCGAGCGACCGAGTCCACAACCAATCAAACTATGGCAAACTCGCCTAAGCGAGGATAACAGTCCACCTTCGAGTATCTAGCGATCGACTCTCAAGGCGATCGCCCTTGGCACCTAGCGATCGACTCTGGTGCCCAACCGAGGACGACCGTCCTGTGCCGCGAGCAAGACCTTCGTCCGTCAAAGTCCACGAAGACTGGATCTCAAAACAGCTCCCATGTGCAGATCCACGACAGGCGCCGCGTTTCATGGATCGTTGACCACAGCCTGTCACCACCTTATCACCTAACGACAGACCCGCCGAAAGGTACAAGGTGGGACCTCCCGTGACAGCGACTCAGACGCGTGCAGACTTCTCATTGGACCGCACAACTGACTGCCAGCAACTCCTGCGGACTTTAAGGAGACAAGCCCATGTGCTAAAAGATGATCGCCCGCTTATTATAATACAGCAAAGGCGATCGCCCAACATCTCTCAGCGCTATAAATGGAGAACCCCCAGCAACTGGAAAAAGGTTTCTCTCAGCATCACTCATAACAGAGAAAGGTTCTCTGATTCAGTTCTCTCCACTCAGTTTAACAACTACGTTGGCAAACACATACAAACATACATACTTTCAAGCTCTTGTCTTCCTTTCCCGAATCTATCTCAATATTTCTCTCTCAGCACCTCTCAACCAGAAGACGGTCGACAGAGGAAAGAAGTCTCCACAGCACAGATTCAAAGAGACTCGTAAGTCCAGGAGCTCAGATACACAGCTTATACATACTGTGAGAGACTGTCGAACCCTCACAGTCATCACAGCTCATCAACGTTGTTACAAGAACTCACAGAGCATCATATCTGGTTCTTCCGGCAATCTATACGCTCACCAGCTAAGATAACTAGGGTCTTTACACTCATTGTAATTGTACTCTAACATTAATATTTGTATCCCAGAATATTCGTATTAATAATCGCGAGAGCATTCAAGCCCGGGACTAACAACCCCGGAAAATCTTGTGTTATTTACTTTCCCATGGAAGTGTTCTCGCACTTTGTTTGCTATCCATCCATTCCAGCAATATCTATCTCCGGATAATATTTTGGGTAGCAACAGACCCCACACCCGGAGATCCACCAGGCGAACAAGACTAAAATAGATTAAAATTAACCAACAAGGGAGATCACAGTCCCTACTATGATATCCGACACAATATTAAGGAATTTCAACGACAACGATGGGCCTACATGGCCAAAAATAAAAATACAACAACATCCACGAGCATCTGCTCGGGTAATATATAATGACAATGACTGACAAACTGGAGAACACTCCAACTGACTGGCCAACATGAACAACTCGGACTAGTATCGCTCGAATGCCTCGTCGCCATCATCATGCCCCTGTGTCTCAACTCTCTTCTCGCAAGCACCTAAAACATGAAAACATGTCCCGCCCCCACGGGGTCAGTCATCCAGATAATGAACATCAAATACATGTATAACATGATATGCATCCAAAGGCAGAATGAAACGGTATAATGATAATAATAATAATAATACGAGATGCTCACAAACCAAGGTAAGAACCGAGCATTCGTGAAATACTATGCCCATGGCATACTATTAATACCTGTTTAACATGATAGAACATAAATGCCCAAATGAATTACACGGATATGAACCAAACCAGAACTGAATTAATTATGAATCACAATGCCCGAAAGCTCCAATAAAATTACCAAAACATCACAAAGGTTGAAATCCATTCAGCCGAAGCTGTCAAATATCACAATCACATGAAGCTAAAACAGCCCGAAGCTGCATCAATGAGGGCCAAAGCCACGGCACGAAGCCGTATCACAATGAGACCATCCAATGGCCATGACCTACTGAATTGTAGGTGTTGGGAAACCATCCGCAAAGGTTAAAGCCCCAAACTTACCCATGATGAGATCATATGCATGACCGTGACCTACTGAGTTGTAGGTGTTGGAAACCAACCGTGAAGGTTCAAGCCCCAAGCTTACCCATAATGAGATCACCCTGTGACCGTGACCTGCTGAATTACAGGTGCTGGGAAACCAACCGCGAAGGTTCAAGCCCCAGACTTACCCATAATGAGATCATAAACATGACCGTGACCTACTGAGTTGTAGGTGTTGGGAAACCAACCGCGAAGGTTCAAGCCCCAAGATTACCCATAATAAGATCATAAACACAATTAACCACAAATGGCAACGATTCAAAGATTACCGGATTCATAGAAATGATAGTGTGCTGCCTTGAGTCGGCCAACACGACTACAGTAACTCACGGATGGGAACTATCCTCGATAGTCCCAATTCAATACCTCGATTGCCTTAGAATGGCCAACCGATAACAATGATATAATGAATGACTCAATACCTCGACAGTCCCAATTCAATGATGCAGCGGGTGATTTAATAACTCGATTGCCTTAGAATGGCCAATCGATAGCAATGATACAATGAATGACTCAATACCTCGATTGCCTTAGAATGGCCAATCGATAACAATGATACAATGAATGAATGAACTCCTCGATTGCCTTAGAACGGCCAATTAATAACAATGATACAATGAATGATTGAACTCCTCGATTGCCTTAGAATGGCCAATCAATAACAATGATACAATGAATGATTGAGCACCTCGATTGCCTTAGAACGGCCAATCGATAACAATGATAAAATGAATGCCTCGGCACCTTTAATCGGCTACCGACAATGAAGATGAGAATGAATACGACAATGCCTTCAATCGGCCAATACAACATGAATGACAGGACGCCAACATTAATAACAATTATTACAACAATGTCTTAGATCGACATCAATATAAACAACAACAATCGATACATCAATACCGCGGACCGTCTATCGACAATAATATTAACAACGAGTACCCCAATGCCTTGAACCGGCCATTAATGAACAATAATAAACATTTGGCATAATTGCCGAAGAGTATCGTATCGAACGATCCCTTAATATCAATGAACTCATGAAGAGACTAAGTTTCGGAATGATACAACACATTCATACATATATATATGATAGCATTAATCTCATTGACTAGTACAAGTATAAAACTTGCCTCAACCGAAGGCGATGAAATCCTTCCACGAGCAACGAACGGCGTCCTCCGATAAACACAAGTACTCGAACAACCTTGAATGAAATACAATTCATTCAATAACACAAATCAATCGAAATGAACACAACGACTGAAAGAAACTCTTTGAGATATTTAATCGAACACTAAATGTTCAAAGTTCCTCAAGAACCTAAGAATCATCAATCGGGTTGAACGAATCAAAGATATGAATATACAATCCATAGAACACGACTAATAATATTCACTAGCAACAACCGATTCATCAAATTCGGACGAACAATGAAAATTAAGAAGAAATCCCGAAAATAAAATTCTAGGAGATTTCAAGAAATTACCTCAATCCGACGAAGAACAAGGATTTGATGTTGATATAATCGATAAGAATCCTCAAAAACGCTTAGAAATCGAGTGGAATCGACCCAAAACTCCACTCCCCGATTTTCCCATTGCCAGCCGCCACCCGAGTGAAGAAATGTAATAAAAATGAGGTCTGGCCGGTCACAGCCTATATAGGGTTACGGCCGTAACCGGCATTCGTCCGGAAGCTGCCTGGCGCCCGTATGGCCGTAACTCTAGGCCCTTATGGCCGTAACTGGCATTCGTCGGGAAGCTGCCTGGTGCCCGTACGGCCGTAACTCGGCCAGGTCAGGCCAATACCAAACTGTGCGGCTGTGGCTCGGCCGTGGCCACTCCGACGGTCCGAACGATGCCGAAACCCTAACTTGAATATGAATGAAAGATACGGTTACGAAGTACTCGCAAATATGAATCCAAGCGCTAAGAGAACACATGATTCCGACCAACTGAAGGCTTGAAATTCGACAACGGAAAGTAATTACCCCAAACTTTGGGAAATTACGAAAATGGCCCAAAACGTTCGAAATACACGATTCATGATCGAAACACGAAGACAAAGCTCGCAACATGAATAATAACATTAAATGAACTTACAAGAAACTCGAAACAACAGTTTCGGACAAGATTCGCAAGAATCAAGCTCAAGTGCGGAAAAGCCGTTTAAGAACACGGAACTCCACAAAACGATACAGAAACGAACTCGGATGACAAAAAGTGCAACATTAAATATTCTCGGAATGACGAAACGGTCACAACATGGTCACTAAGATGGACTTCCGCCAAAAAAAAATAAAATTACCGGAAAATCGAAATTGCGGATATTACATACTACCCTCCTTAAAAGAAGTTTCATCCCGAAACTAAGGGTAAACAACTCGGGATATGAACTATCCATCACAATTTGAAAATGACATCTCCAGGAATACTCCTTAACGTGAACCACTTCGCCTGCACAACTGGGCCAACCCCCATATAAGTACTAACTCACGCGTCAAAAGAAAAGCGACAACGCACATATAGTCCTCGGGACCATATCAATCGCACGCTCAAGTCCTCATGACTTGACGTCTCGAATCACAATGAACAATTACCCAGATTATCATGAAATCTCGGGTACAGCACAAAAAGAATGCATCAAACGATCTCAAAATCTCCAGATTCTCAAATACGATCATTATAAAATAGATCAACAATAAATGATCCAAAACCACGATACATTATTATGGATTAAGTTACACATTAATCCGAAAACAGAGAAAGGAGAATACAAAAATTAAGGCTACATCTCAAATATACCCAACACCGATATCCTCCAGATAATCGATCTCCTGGATCTCATCGATTAAGGAGACCTAAATCTGAAGTCACTGCTCAATATGATCCCGGGAGGTCAAAAGAACAAGAATGATCACAATGAATGATAATGAATCGAAATCCAACAAGGATGAAGAATGACTCACCGGGGTGAAATGATAACGTACTGAGTGATAGCTCAAATGAAATAATTGGAACCATTGTTCCCCGTGAAATGAATGATTAATTTGATAATTATAAGTCTCAACGTGATTGATATATGATGAATGAATTATATGAATGAATGAACGACAAATGAAATAAATGATTATCCTATTACCGAGCAAGAATTAACTTGCTCAAAACGAGTTATGAATGTCCTTACCTCGGGCTCTCGAAGCCTGATAGGACCCCTTGGATGATGCACGGGCTGGAGTGACAAAATCTCTCGAGGTTTGCGAGCTCTCTCGAGATCTATCGATATTAGATCTCCTGCAGTATTTCCGAAGGTGTCCCTGCCTCCTGTAACACCCCCAATCCGCTCAGGGATATTACACACCGTAGAACCTTTCCTCAAGGATCTACCAGGCTGGTAACAACATAAGACATCACAATAATGCCTTTACGGCTAAAATGACTCAGTAGACCAATTTGGTCTTTCAATAATAACATACAACTCAATTCCAAACACATACCCACGCAGGGGTCAAAATACAATAAACTCCCGTACAACGGGGAAAAGATACTGCAGCGGAAAAGAAAATACGACTAGACCAATACGACATCAACGGATCCTCGTGTGATTAGTATCGTTCATTTTTCATCATCCTTCGTGCCGACCCTGTGCTATGCTCCAAAACCTGAATGCAAAAATAGACATCCAGCCCCCGAATACTCGGGGTTAGCAAAACTCCACTGTTTTGCTAGTGCAAGAACAAAGTGCAAATACGAGCCATACAACACAAGTTCCAAGAACAATAATAATCAGAAATCCTCAAAGTTCCAAACGTAACAAAAAGCACTTCCCGAGGCATGAGTTTGGTAAAACATTCCAAAACCGAAAGATCACAAATCAAGGGAAACAATTTATAAAACAGTTTAAAATGCCATCGAGAGTTTTAATAGAAAACAATTTAGGATTACCGAATCCTTATCTTTCCAAAATCAATAGGGGTCACAGCCCAAAGGTTTTGTTTTCACAAATAAAACCAACCACAATTCACAGGGCCGGAGCCCAACATCACGTGTCCTCGACGGACATAAAAATCAACAAAACATAATCGCGCACGCGCATCGCCTATAACCGGGATGAAGCCACAAATCCCACTCGAGGCCTCGAAGGACCCTCCCGAGCTGGCTAGCGAAACAAATCACACACATCTCACGGTTGGATCAATCACTTGTTGCATCCTGGCCACATGATTGCATGCCATGTGGCACCGTAGATTATCTCAGGCTCTCAAGGTTGGATCAATTACTTGTTGCATCCTGACCACATGATCACGTGCCATGTATCACCGTAGACCTTCAACCATATCCACACATTCACATAAATAACATATTACATCAATAATATCCAAGTAATTCACTCAATGGCAACAAACACAATACACGACAAAATGGTCAAATTACAACGCACCAATAAGAGAAAATGTATGCATATATATTATCAAAGCACAACAACAACACCAAGCATATTCATAAGGTTCAAATAGTCGTTTACGAAACACACCAATCACAAAATACACACGGTTTTGAAAGAGAGCCTTTAGCGAGGCTAAACCAAATCTTTGAAAGTTCAACTCAAACGACCAAACAAACACATTTATACGATCACTAATTATCATATCCATAAAACAAGAATTGTATGGACAAGGTACTTGCCTCGAGTAATCACAAACGCGAAGAATCGACCGAAGTAGGTTGGCACGAACCGACTACGAACTCGCCGAATCCACCGAACGTCAACTCGCGATAATAAACTATGAAGGACAATAACAACAATGAAAATGAATTCCATAGCACGACTCAAAGCCGTTGAATTCAAAGAACGAATGACGAAAGTTCAAGTGTTTCCCCCAAAACGGCCAAGAACACGATTCGTCCCATCAAAACAAGAAAATAGAATTCCAAACCGAAATATGGATATAAAATCCCTAGGATATGTTTAACAACATCATTTAACCACAATTTATCCAACAAAAACGGATGGAAAACGAGATCGAGAACAAATCCCCCAAAAAGTCGATTCAAAGGAAATCAAGAAATATACTTCGATTCGACGAAGAACAATGGATTAAATGATGTTAAACACAAGAATACTACCAAGATTAATCATACCCATCATGAATTAATCAACAACACAGAACGAATCAGACAAAAATGCAAAAACCCCCAAATTCACGAAATTAGGGTTCTAAGGAAGATTACCTTGATTCGCTGGATCAAAGGATGATAACGGATGATTGATTGATGTTATGAACTCAAGAACTTTGTGGATTTGTTGCTCAACAACATGGCTCCATGATAAGAACAACCCCAGCCGCGGAAGAGAAGGAGAAGAAGGAGAAAATGGCGAAAAAAAATGACTGCAGGGCCTTAAATAGGCTGACTGCACAGTGTGCCGCGGCCCAGCCGAAGTGTGCCGCGGCACAGGGCCAAATCTGCCAGCAGTGACTCGGCAGTGTGCCGCGGCCCTGCCGGCATGTGCCGCGGCACAAGGTACAGAGTGCTTGGCCAAAAACTGGAAATGAGAGTGACTTAGCTATTTCGACCATAACTCCCTTGTCCGGACTCCGATTGACTCACCGTTTGAACCATTGGAAATCTAACTCGATGATTTATAATATTGCAAAGATTCAGAATTTTTGGAGTTTCCAAAAATTAATGGTGATCTAACAAAGTCGAACTCATACGTGGAAAAGTCGCTAAAGAACACGGAATTCAACAGAACGACACCGAAACGAACTCGGATGACAAAAAGTGCAGAATAAAATATTCCCAGAATGACGAAACGATCATGAGCGAGTCGTCAAAATGGACTCCGGCCGAAAAAAGAAATTTACCGAAAATTAAAAATTGTGGATATTACATTCTACCCTCCTTAAAAGAAGTTTCGTCCCGAAACTTAAAATAAGTAGGGAGGAGCAACATCTTGCCAAGAAAACTCAACGAGATACACAAGAAATGCGTAACTTTCACCCATCGGCGAAACGTTACAAGTAACGCAAAGGAATATACGGCGTGAAAACGCGCTCCACGACGACCAACACAACGCCACCGGTAAAAACATAATAAAACCAACAAGTGACAAGCGTCATCAAATAGATAATATTATCAAGTCAATTATCCGAACATTCACAAAACACAAAGTACCTATTACAAGGAAACACGCACAGTCGATAAAACAGAAAGTAAACACAAACGATCCACAAGAGCAATCATAAACAATTCAGACTACGCCGAAATCCTTAAAACCACACTAGGCATCTCTGTGCCCTTTCGGAGTAGATACGCAACCTCGATCCCCAAATCTCTCAGCTACCGTCTCGCAATGTACGGCTCGGTGACCCGCCTGGCCACACTCGAAACAGCTGACTAACGGTGAACGACAATTCTTCGCAGTATGGCCTACTCGACTATAGTTATAACATATCTTCGAGCTGCTCACATTACTCACTGCAGGGGTACTACTCCTCTGATCACGAGATCTAGGAACCATCTTGGGATGACGAAACGAAGTCCCAATCTGATTTCCTGAAAAGTTCCCAGCGGTTTTCTGTTTCTTCGAGTCAAACATACTCTCGGTCGATAATCTGGATAGCTCATAAGCTAACACTCTATTCTGATAATCTCTCAAGGAAGTACAAGCGAGACCTGCCATGTACTGACGAATCTCCGGCTTCATCCGCCTACTAAAATGAAAAATCTTGTCCTCCTCTGTCCTTACTTGATTCTGCACATAGCCGAGCTGCTTGCTATAGTCAATAATAGCTTGAGACAGCGGTACATCCTGCGGTTTCGCCGAAAAGAATTCATTAATCTTTTGATTTCTGATCGGCTCCGGACAAAACTCATCTCTCATGAATCTCTGCAACTCTGCCCATGTGACAACACGATCTTGAGGCTTAACAGCCTCCCACCAGCTAGCGGCATCTTTGTCGAAAAGATACTGAGCTACCGGGACCTTACGTTCTTCTGGACAATCAACTATCTCGAAAATCTTTTCCAACTGGAAAAGCCAACCATCCCAGCCTAAAGCATCTGCAGCACCAGCCAAACGAGGGGGATTCATACGAACCACTTCTCGAAGCCACTGATTTGCACCAGTGTGTTGGGTCACATCTGTAACATGCTGAACTGCCTGAGTCAACTAAGTCATCTTTGTGGCTACCTGCTGTAAAATAGTAGCGACACCGATATCGATTTCATCACCGGCAGCATGATCTCGACCATGCGTCCGATCGCCACGACCATGACCTCGGCCCCTCGGCATACTGAATACGTAACCACTCAGCACAACAGAAAATCATAACACATAACACATACAACGATTACCATCGTAAGGCAACACACACATGAATATCACAACAACGACGGCATCGTTCGACGATATCAACGACTCGAACGATGACCAGTGCACAATTACAAAACATCACGAAACAACCACGTATGTACACAATCATACAAACTCCAGTTCCAATAGCTCGCACAAGTGCGATAACACACAAATCATCACAAAACGACAACATTCAATACCAACATCTCACCTCTCATAGAGGGCTATTCACAACAAATGCGTGGCAAACGACTCAACATTGACGCCACCAATTCCATCATACTCGGGAGCTAAAATTCTAACGACAATGTGAATATCATACATACATTCCTGGACTGCAAACAGGAATGATAGGTTTTAAAAACGAAAACCACCTTTGAAAAAAAAAAGAAAGATTCTGGAAACACTAGTTGATCTTGAGTATCACCTTTCAAAAAGTAGTACAAACTCCATTATCGAGACTTTGAAAATCATCTTGCGTTTGAACAAAAATGAGGACACTTTCCTTTTAGTGAAAAACTTTCAGAATATTCGACCCTCGGGTCTAAGTAAAAGTGTTTCTAAAACATTGAAAATATCTCAAAATATTTTGGTCTTCGAGGTAGAAGAATTTTTGAAACATGTTGTGGCACCTTGGATGTACCACGAGAAAATAATTCATTTTAAACGTACGTCTCGAAATTTATTTTCTAAGATACTCAAGGTTTTCGAAAATAATTCAATTGGCTAGAATGCCCAAAAATTTTAGGTAATTACACGGAACATTATAGCGCCGTGGGTCCCGCGCCGAAACCTACTAGGCTAAAAACCATTTACAAAGACGCCAAGAAGGCCGATGACAGTAATATTTCAAAAACTCACGAAAGCCATTTACCTAAATACGAAATACCGTCATAAGAATTTCGCCAAAATGATCAAGGCCATAATGCCAAAAACTCGGTTAAGGGAATCGGTTTTCGAAATAAAACTCAGTCGGTAAAATACCGAAAGTCATTACAAAAGAACTCACGCAGTGGATAAAAGAAATACAGTTCAACATGCACAATCCAGTAACACTACTCCTCATATGAACGAAATATGAGGGTCAAATAACCACATATCAAGAAATCAAAATCCATAAAAGGATCCCGTCACTTAACAAATAATCATAAAAATAGCTCGTGTCACACGAGGCACAACACAAAGAAGTGAGACTTACATCCACAGGTCATACGAAGATGATGATCGCCCCACGATACTAATCACGAACAACAAACTCAGACGACGCGTCGCGACACGACTCGGTCAGATAAAATCCGACGAAACAAGACTCAAACAACACGACTTGACCCGACAGCCTAGGTTTCCTCAACCTGGCTCCGATACCATTTATGTAACACCCCCAATCCGCTCAGGGATATTACACGCCGTAGAACCTTTCCTCAAGGATCTACCAGGCTGGTAACAACATAAGACATCACAACAATGCCTTTAAGGCTAAAATGACTCAGTAGACCGATTTGGTCTTTCAATAATAACATACAACTCAATTCCAAACACATACCCACGCAGGGGTCAAAATACAATAAACTCCCGTACAACGGGGAAAAGATACTGCAGCGGAAAAGAAAATACGGCTAGACCAATACGACATGAACGGATCCTCGTGTGATTAGTATCGTTCATCTTTCATCATCCTTCGTGCCGACCCTGTGCTATGCTCCAAAACCTGAATGCAAAAATAGACATCCACCCCCCGAATACTCGGGGGTTAGCAAAACTCCACTGTTTTGCTAGTGCAAGAACAAAGTGCAAATACGAGCCATACAACACAAGTTCCAAGAACAATAATAATCTGGAATCCTCAAAGTTCCAAACGTAACAAAAAGCACTTCCCGAGGCATGAGTTTGGTAAAACATTTCAAAACCGAAAGATCACAAATCAAGGGAAACAATTTATAAAACAGTTTAAAATGCCATCGAGAGTATTAATAGAAAACAATTTAGGATTACCGAATCCTTATCTTTCCAAAATCAATAGGGGTCACAGCCCAAAGGTTTTGTTTTCACAAATAAAACCAACCACAATTCACAGGGCCGGAGCCTAACATCACGTGTCCTCGACGGACATAAAAATCAACAAAACATAATCGCTCACGCGCATCGCCTAGGACCGGGACGAAGCCACAAATCCCACTCGAGGCCTCGAAGGACCCTCTCGAGCTGGCTAGCGAAACAAATCACACACATCTCACGGTTGGATCAATCGCTTGTTGCATCCTGGCCACATGATCGCATGCCATGTGCCACAGTAGATTATCTCAGGCTCTAACGGTTGGATCAATCACTTGTTGCATCCTGACCACATGATCACGTGCCATGTGTCACCGTATACCTTCAACCATATCCACACATTCACACAAATAACATATCACATAAATAATATCCAAGTAATTCACTCAATGGCAACAAACACAATACACGACGAAATGGTTAAATTACAACGCACCAATAAGAGATAATGTATGCATATATATTATCAAAGCACAACAACAACACCAAGCATATTCATAAGGTTCACATAGTCGTTTACGAAACACACCAATCACAAAATACACACGGTTTTGAAAGAGAGCCTTTAGCGAGGCTAAACCAAATCTTTGAAAGTTCAACTCAAACGACCAAACAAAAACATTTAGACGATCACTAATTATCATATCCATAAAACATGAATTGTATGGACAAGGTACTTGCCTCGAGTAATCGCAAACGCGAAGAATCGACCGAAGTAGGTTGGCACGAACCGACTACGAACTCGCCGAATCCACCGAACGCCAACTCGCGATAATAAACTACGAAGGACAATAACAACAATGAAAATGAATTCCATAGCACGACTCAAAGCCGTTGAATTAAAAGAACGAATGACGAAAGTTCAAGTGTTTCCCCCAAAACGGCCAAGAACACGATTCGTCCCATCAAAACATGAAAACGGAATTCCAAATCGAAATATGGATATAAAGTCCCTAGGATATGTTTAACAACATCATTTAACCACAATTTATCCAACAAAACGGATGGAAAACGAGATCGAGAACAAATCCCCCAAAAAGTCGATTCGAAGGAAAGCAAGAAATATACTTCGATTCGACGAAGAACAATGGATTAAATGATGCTAAAAACACAAGAATACTACCAAAATTAATCATACCCATCATGAATTAATCAACAACACGGAACGAATCGGACAAAAATGCAAAAAAAACCCAAATTCACAAAATTAGGGTTCTAAGGAAGATTACCTTGATTCGCTGGATCAAAGGATGATAACGGATGATTGATTGATGTTATGAACTCAAGAACTTCGTGGATTTGTTGCTCAACAACATGGCTCCATGATAAGAACAACTCCAGCCGCGGAAGAGAAGGAGAAGTAGAAAATGGCGAAAAAAAACGACTGCAGGGCCTTAAATAGGCTGACTGCACAGTGTGCCGCGGCCCAGCCGAAGTGTGCCGCGGCACAGGGCCAAATCTGCCGGCAGTGACTCGGCAGTGTGCCGCGGCCCTTCCGGCATGTGCCGCGGCACAAGGTACAGAGTGCTCGGCCAAAAACTGGAAATGAGAGTGACTTAGCTATTTCGACCATAACTCCCTCGTCCGGACTCCGATTAACTCACCGTTTGAACCATTGGAAAGCTAACTCGATAATTTATAATATTGCAAAGATTCAGAATTTTTGGAGTTTCAAAAAATTAATGGTGATCTAACAAAGTCGAACTCATACGTGAAAAAGTCGCTAAAGAACACGGAATTCAACAGAACGACACCGAAACGAACTCGGATGACAAAAAGTGCAGAATAAAATATTCCCAGAATGACGAAAAGGTCATGAGCGAGTCGTAAAAACGGACTCCGTCAGAAAAAAGAAATTTACCGAAAATTGAAAATTGCGGATATTACACCTTCCACACAGAAAACAAACAACGGCCTGCATCGAGCACTAGGTACTGCGATGTCCTATTGTATCACAATTAAAGCAAACAATAGTCGAACTCATTGTCTGAGATGAAGATGCTTTCTCAGCATGAAGACGACTATAAAACGACCTCTTGGACGCCGGAGCCCGATGTCCCTCAGAACGAACCGGCATCCTAGTCCTCCCACCGGAAGAAACTGAAGGGTGCTTCCGAGCAAGCTCCCTAATCAAAAGCTCTGCTCAAAGAGCCTTCTCGATGAACTCACTAAGCGAATTACAATTGTGATTGAACAACTGCATCCTAAACTACGGATTTAGCCTCTTGCTAAAATATTTGATCTTATCCGCCTCAGTACGGATAACTGATGAAGCAAAGTGAAGTCCCTGAAACTTCTCAGCAATGACAATAACACCCTCGTCCTCGACGGGTTCGAGGTTCAAAACCTCTGATAACTTGGCTTCACGAAGTGGAGCCAGATAATACCTCTCTAACATGAGAGTCTTAAACTCACTCCAAACACAATTGCGATCGGTGGGTTTCACAGAAAGCCACCATGAATAAACGCCCTTACTCAAGTAGTAAGCCACTACTGCCGCTTTACTCTCTTCTAGAAACTAAACCATATCGAGGAGTTTATCAAAATACTCAAGTCAATGAACAATATTAGCTGGTTCCGACGAACCCTCAAAAGTAGGCGGCCTCTGACAAGAGATATCGCCAATAATCTGACTCACTCCTCCATTCTGTCCATGAAACGGCACCTGGAATCCCTGTTGTGGTGAACCATGAACCATCGAGGTCTGCATGGTCTCTATCAAACGCGTCACCTGAGTCATCTGGGCCATCATGCCCTGCATGCATATGAATGGGTCCACCCGATCACCTTCCGATTGAGCTGGTTCTCGGGTACGACTCCCTGGCAGTGAATGATTATCTGAAAGTGAATGAGTAGCATCACTAACTATTGAACCCATGTTATCTCTCGCATTCGCGTGGGTATTCACACGAGATCCCGGGTTTCGGCCCACACCGCAGCCTCTTCCCCTGCGTCCTCTGACAGCTCTATCTATACTGAAGCAGGAAAGTCACATGATAATTATAGATCCCACATGAAGATCGCATTATCATTATGCGATGGAATGATAACAATGAGCATACACGCTTTAACACAATGAATGCATTAATAATATAATAAAATGATTATCGACATTACACCGGAATATGATAAGATCGCATGAAAGATCAAGTAAGGTGACATGATTATTTGATGAAATTCCTGAAATGATTATCTTGAATACGTTAACAAGATTGATAGTTCGATCCACAATATCAACAACTGAGCAATGAGATTGACTGAGTGATTAATGAATTAACATGATCGACAAGATCAAAAAGGATTATTGAGGATTATTAACTGGTGAATGAGTTGATCCTTAACGCTTACACAGGTCATACGTGCTCCAAAACAATTAGTCATGAATCAATCATAACACTAATATCACATATAGTTTTCAAAAAAGCATGAATAATTAATGACATGATGAATGTATGAACATAAAGAGAATCGAGTCCTTACACAGGTCATACAGTAGAAACTCGATAAATTAATACTCGATTATTTAATAAATTCTCTAAGATAATATTTTTTGCCGGTCCTGACTCGGGGATAGGGTGCTAAATTAATAATTCGCTAAAATTATAAGATAATACATTTTTGATAATTTTTTTAGACCCCATATAAAATATAAATTAATAATTCCTTATATATAGCATATTACATGAATGATTTATGAAGGTTTCTTGAAAAATGACTCAATTGTCTTTTGTTTTTTGTTGAAATCAATTTCCCCTTGAATCTCGTCTCTAATTTTCCTTAGCATGGTAAGAACTTCTGGTGTTGTTTTCTCATAGCTCAACAAGAAATTGTTCAATGTGATTGCCGCTTTAATAGCTTCATTTCGCGAAGGGGGCTCCATTGTAGAACTTTCATCATCTTCTTCATCGATATCATCTTTATTAATTCAAACAACGCTTTCAATAATTTCTTCATCAGTCAACAACTGTGCAACTACATTTTCTTCTGGGTGAGTCAGAACATCTTCGACATCCATTGCATTGCGAAAACCCAACTCTTTGATCAAATTCTGGAGTTCTTGAGTGCTTTCACCACCTTCATCTGAGTTCTCAAAAGTCATGTTATCTGTTGATCGAAGTTTATAATGACGAAAGCAGTTCGCAATTGTATTTGCACGAACATCCATAGTCCATGCTGAAATTGCAAGATTCGTTGCATCTAATACATTTATTTTTGGTGGATTTGGAACCCCTAATTCATAACCCTCCAAAAGACTTATATAAAATCGACGACGATAATGCATCTTAAAATCTCGTATGATCCCCGCGTCACAAGGTTAAAAGCTCATTTTTGTTAACCTATTTTGATCTTGTATTTATATAGAAAATATTTTTAATGTCCATAAAGTGATACATTGAACACAAGAAGCATAATAAGGTGGGAGATTGAAGGTTTCTTTCAAATTGGGTCGTTCATTTGATATACATGCATTGTATACAATAATTAAGTGGAAGCTTGAAAGGTGTTTGTAAACTAAGTATTCTACTATAAATTAATAAAATATTAATTAATATATAAATTAATAATTATTAATTTATCGATTAATTAATAACTCTTTTAATTAATAAATTTTGGTGGTCCCAAGTGTATTATATTGTAGATTTTCTACTGTACGAAGCTTCGAGGTCTCACGATACTAGTCTCAACTGACGACGATTTGATGAATGAATGACTCATGCAGTCGTACAAATATCACGACTCACAAAGCCCGACTGTCCAGATTGTCATAACCTGACAGTCCCACTACTACCGCGTCGGTAGAGCCACATAACTCACATATCAGGGAATCTTACAACCCAAAGCTCTGATACCATCTTCTGTAACATCCCCAAGTCCCATTGGGTTATTACAATGTCGTGGACCCCACACCCAGAGATCCACGAGGCGAACAAGAATAAAATACATTAGAATTAACCATCAAGGGAGATCACAGTCCCTACTACGATATCCTACACAATATTCCGATAAGGAATTTCAACGACAACGATGGGCCTACATGGCCAAAAATAAAAATACAACAACATCCACGAGCATCTACTCGGGTAATACTGTTAGGGATATGCCCTCGAATGCCACTCAGAGGATGAGAGAGTGAGAGCATTTGTATTGTAATTATGAATTTTTAATAAGGCAATAATTATTTCTATATTATTGTATATCACTGGCATTGTGATTTGGTATATAGAATAATAGTCCTTGTATTTGAGAGCAAACATTCTACTCCTTATGGAGATAAGGAGATAGGCACTGGAAGTGTTTAGAGCTCGAATGCTTAAATCATTCGCAAGTCGATAAAACTTAACTGGGCAATAAGTTTAGACAAGACTTGTATAACGTGTACTTTGACATGTAGAGTGCCGGTCTTCACTAAAGGTTAGTGGGAGCACACGTTATAGGTATGCTAATGAGATTAGTATACTCGAACACGACTCACCTCGATTCGGTCACATGGATATCACTCAGGGTTTATCAATGACTGGATCGAAAGTTTGTGATAGGTATACGTGGACCTTTGACTTGAGGTTTCAGTAGGAGATGTGTTTGTGACATTAAGTTAGTCATTAGAGTAGTTCGATCCAATCGCTGGTGGGTGGGGTCAACCTCGAAATGCAACTTAGTGGGCAAGTAGCAGTCTCTACTGAATACCAAGATAGAAATCTTTCTCCTGTAAGTGAGCAGGTAAATGTCCTATGCGGTTAATGGCAAATGAGATTATAAGTCTTTGGCCAAAGTATTTAGAGCTAGTTGTATTTGATACACGAGAGCTCGATGATCTCAGTTTGCATTAACAGAAAGCATAGAGTCAAGTTACCGTAGGGTTTGACTTTACCGTGACCCTAATACTTGACCGGGACATATGATTGAAGGGTTTATACGTGTAAGGTATTCACGACATAATGGTTTTGGAATGATCTGGTCATTCGTTCTTAGTTGGGTTACGGTACGAAGCACTAGACTGGCTAAGTGTTACCCGTACTCCTTGGTTCCTCCCATTGCCAACTAAGACGGACCTACGAAGTCGCGCATAAGAATATTTGATGGATAAATATGTATTTATTATCTCTTCATTAATATTGGATATTAGATATCTAATTTTATTTGTTTGATAAATCATGCGGTCTAGTGAATTGAAATTAATTACCGGGTAATTAATTTAATTCATAAATAATTATTTCTTGAAAATATATTATTATAATTTTGTATTTGATAAAATTAATTAATTATATTAATTAATTAAGTATAAATACATTTGGGATCAAACGAAGTGTATTAACGGACTAGACACGCGAACGTCCGGTACACGAACCGAGTGGCTCGGCTCGTTTTCTCACCAAATTCAAGTGGGCCGCCCCATGATTGCTCCTCACCTTCCATGTTGCTTCTTTTTCCATATGTGGTGTGTTTAGTTTTATATAAAGATGAGGACAAAATGGATGAGATTCCATATCTCATCATTTTGATCTCTTTTACTATATAAAATGGTGTAGTCTTTCTTTTAAAGAGACTTAAGGGAAAACACACACATATATAAAAGAGATCAGCCGTGAGGAGGAGAAAAATGAGGAGAAAAATTTATTTTCTTTTTCTTGTTCATCTTTGAGAGAAAGAAAAGGAAGAAGAGAAGAGAAGAAAAATACCGTATCAATTCCTAGCCGTGTTCTTGAGAACGAATTGATATTTTATTTTTCCGATCAATATCTGACGCGTGATAACGTAGAGACATTCGGTATTTTCGGTGTTCGATCATTCAACAAGCTACAACGAATTGGATTCGTGTTCGTGTCGGTAATCGAGAAAAGGCTTGCTCGAGTTTATTCCTTCGAAGATTATATTATCAAAGGACTACGAGGATAAGTATTCTTTGATACTCTTCCTCGTTATTTATATTCGTTTACATGATGCTTGATCGGTCTGTTTTTGGGGTTTGATTTTATCCGGTTGGACCGGTTTATTTTCCGCTGCGTAATTCAATTTTAATCACTGAATCCCAACAGTGGTATCGGAGCGAGGTCTATGCAATCGTCTATTTGATATTTGCATTTGGGATGCTTGATTATTTTTTATGATTTAGAATCATAATCGTTTTAATTGTTCATGTTTAATTGTTCATCTAAAAATTATTTTTCATGATTTTATGTTACAATATAAATCTATTTTTCTTTTGAAAAACTGATTTAATTGTGTAATATAAAAATTAAAAAAATATTATTTTTGGATTCGTGACGAAAAAAATGAGCCGGAAAATTGGCCGGACCCGGCAACTCAGGGTTGTTGGGCTGGGCTAGGCTGGGCAGCCCCTGTCGGGCTGCGGACTTGGCCCGAGCCTTGTGTTTTCCGACTCCGTTTTTTATATTTCGTTCGGTAAATTAATTTTCCACAAATTAAATTGGATTTAATTTGACTAAAATATAATTATGGTAATTTTATTTTAAGGGAATTAATTTAATGAAATATTTATTTTGTCCGGAGCAAATTAAAATTAATGGTTAAGTGGATTAATTGGATTAATTCTAATTGTTGGATTAATTTTTGTTGATTAGATAAATTTTAGATTAATCATTATTGCCATTTATTTTAATGTAATTGTTGCACTAATTTTGAATGGGGATGTAGTTCATGGACCTAGTTTTGAATCGTTTTTTTGTTTGATTGGGTTGTAAAGGCCGTTTTGAGCCTATTTATTTTAATAGAAAATTTGTATAGGATGCAATTTTTCAAATATAAAATTTATATGTAATGACGAAGACCGGAGGAAGATCCGCTCGAGAAGATGAAGACTCAAGACCGAAGACATGTAATTAGATTACGATGTTTTTGTTCTAGGAACGGTCTATGAACTGCATGTTGTTAGTTTTAGGTTGTGTATGTTTTCATATTGTATGACAAACAAACAAACCGACAAACCGCACTTACAAACGGATTAATGTGCAAAGTGTAACATATAATCGCGTTAATACTCCCACTTACAAACACTAAGTTATAAAGGTTACGAGGTTTCCTACCCTCCGTTAAACTCATGGAAAATTGAAATCTAAACCGGAATATTATTCTTCCGAGTATGTCGGGGTAATATTTTTTGGGGAAAATTGATAAATTCCTAGAATGCATTAGATGCCTTTGGTTGTGACAAATCAAACCCCTATAAACCGTATGGGTTTCCGGGTAATATTCAATTGTCAGACTAATAGGAGTTGACGGTTTAAACTTAGATAGTTCAGCGAGCCATAGAAACCGAATGGGTTGAGGGCAAGTGAACTAGGAGTAAAAGAAGATCGAATCATCCATTAGATGGGTTGGTGTTAGACACCACTTTATAAAGAATAATAGAATAGAAACCGTATGGGTTGCCCTCTATTAAACTTTGTAAAGATATCGATCACCACTATGAAGTCACCCAAGGCTTCCGAATTTCACATGGGAGTGTGTAAATGCCGATAAAATAGTGGGAGCTGAGTTATGAATAAAGAAAGTCTTTAAATTATTTAGTCGGATCATATATTAAACAATCACTAACGAATCTTAAATTATTCTCTGCAGTTAACAAAACTCTCAATATGACAATGAACCCACTCGCTATACTACTTGAAAAGAATGTCCTGACTGGTCCGAACTATGTGGACTGGCTTCGGAACTTGAGGATTGTCCTAACTATGGAAATGCTGGGATACGTCTTGGAGGCGGACATCCCAGCGGCTCCTGCAAGAACCCGAGCCAATCAGGAAGATGTCGATGCCCATGAGAAATGGGTAAAAGACGACATAAGAGTACGAGGGTACATGTTAGGCTCAATGACCAATGAGCTTCAACGTGCCCATGAAAAGATGACGTCTTCAAGAGCCATCTTATCGCACTTGGCTGAGCTCTATGGAGAGCATAGCCGAACTGCTAGATATGAGATATCAAAGAAATTATTCTGCGCCAAGATGAAGGAAGGAGAGAGGGTCTGGGACCATGTCCTCGAGATGATCTCGATGATTGTGAGATTGGAAGCTCTTGATTTTCAGATGCATGCATCTCTCCAAACTGACCTTATCCTGCAGTCATTTCCTGACTCCTTTTCATAATTTGTCATGAACTTCAACTGCAATGAGATTGCATGTAACTTAGCTGGGCTAATGAACAAACTGACGACTGCCCAGTCTCAAATGAAGACAAAGGGAAAGGAAGCTGCACTTGTGATTTCTTCTGGGACTTGGAAGTCCAAGAATAAGAAGAAAAAGAACAAGAAGCAGTTAGGTCCAATAGCCAAGATCGACAAGGGAAAGGCCAAGGCCCCAATGGTTCAAAAGAGCAAGGGGGCCAAGAAAACGGATGTATGCCTCAACTGCGGTGAGCTAGGCCACTGGAAGAGGTACTGTCCAAAGCTTGACCGTAATGCGCCTTCAGGTACGGAACTACTGGTTTTAGAAACGAATTGTTCTGTAACTATATATTCTACTTCTTGGATACTTGATTCTGGTGCGAGTTCTCACATTTGTACAATGAATCAGGATCTGGAACGAAGTAGTAAGCTGGATTCAGGGGAGGTGATGGTCACTGTCGGAAGTGGACATAATGTCGAGACTTCTGATATCGGCTCCCTTATGTTGGATTTAGAATCTGGTTTTATTCTTACTTTAGATGATGTACTTGTTTTGCCCAAGGGGCACAAGAATATTGTATCAATTCCGGTCATGGACCGAAAGGGATTTCACTTCTTTATAGGAGATATATCCTGTCGTATTTATTTCAGAAATAAATTGGTTGGTACTGCTACATTATTAAATGGTTTATACCATTTGAATCTTAAGAATAAAACAACCGTGAACACTATAACTAGGAAGCGTGGTAGGGATGAAACGAACCAAGCACTTAAGTGGCATCTTAGACTTGGTCATATCGGTCAGACCAAGGTTCATAAAATGGAGAAAGATGGGCTTACGGGTCCATTGGGATCAGATCCCTATCCAACTTGTGAATATTGCCTTCAAGGCAAAATGACTAAGTTACCCTTCGCAAGGACTTTTGAAAGAGCTGCTGAAAAACTTGGATTGATCCATACCGACGTCTGTGGCCCTTTTGAAGTGGCACGAGATGGCTTTCAGTATTTCATTACATTCACTGATGACCATACCAGGTATGGATTCGTGTACTTAATGAAACATAAGTCTGAAGCTTTTGATAAATTCAAGGAATTTAAAGCCCTAGTTGAAAATCAAACAGGTAACCGTGTTAAGACTCTTCGGTCAGACCGGGGTGGTGAGTACATGAGTACCGAATTTGATGAGTTCTTAAAAGAACTAGGAATAGTGTCACAATTCACTTCTCCAGCTACTCCACAATTAAATGGTGTATCATAAAGAAGGAACCGAACCTTGTTGGACATGGTTCTTCCATGCTTAACTATACTGATCTACCAATTTATCTGTGGGGTTACACGCTCCTTACTGCTTTGCATATCTTGAACAGATATCCTTCCAAATCTGTTCCTAAGACTCCACATGAGATGTGGAGAGGTAGGAAACCAAGTCTTAATCACATTAGGATTTGTGGATGCCCTGCTTATGTCAAGAATACTAAAGTAGAGAAATTGGAAAGTAGGTCTGTGAAAGGTCGTTTCATAGGATATCCAGGGGATTCCATGGGATATCTATTCTACATGCACGAAGATCATAGGATCATCGTTGCTATACAAGCACACTTCCTGGAAGATCAGTTTATTCAGGAAGGAGGGGCAGGTAGAAATATTTCTTTGGAAGAAATAAAATAAACACCAAATGAGACACCTATGCAAGATATTAGAACCCAACCTTCTGAAATACAAACACAGCCTCGCAAGTCTAGTAGAATTTCTCAATTACCTGAGAGGTATGGCTAGCTGCATCAAGAGGAACTAGGTGTCCATGAGATGACAGAATGTAGTCAAAAGAATGATCCTTCTACATACGACCAAGCGATGGTAGATGTTGACTCCACCAAGTGGCAAGAAGCTATGGAAGCTGAGATAGACTCAATGCATGCTAATCAGGTCTGGACTTTAGTAGACCATCCTAAAGGCATAGTGCCTATTGGAAACAAATGGATCTATAAAAGAAAGACTGATAGAGATGGCAAGGTTGATACCTATAAGGCCAGGCTTGTGGCAAAGGGTTATTCCCAAAGAGAAGGAATTGATTACTTTGAGACCTTCTCGCCTGTAGCTATGATTAAGTCTATTCGCATGATGCTTGCCATAGCAGCCCACTTAGATTATGAAATATTGCAAATGGATGTGATAACGGCATTCCTAAATGGATTCCTCGAGGGGGATATTTACATGGAATAGCCTAAGGGATTCATATCTCAAACTAATATTCATAAAGTATGAAAACTTCAGCGTGCCATTTTTGGACTGAAGCAAGCTTCACGGAGTTGGAATCTTCATTTTAATGAGACAGTCAAAGAGTATGATTTTGTCCAAAACGAAGAGGAGCCCTATATTTACAAGAAGGTTAGTGGGAGCAAAATTGAATTCTTAATACTATATGTAGATGACATTCTACTTATAGGAAACAACGTAGGAATGCTCAGTTCTATGAAAGCTTGGCTTTCTAAAGAGTTCTCAATGAAAGACTTGGGAGAAGCTACCTATATTCTGGGTATTCGTGTCTACCGGGATAGAGCGAAAAGAATGTTAGGTCTTTCCCAAGCCCTCTATATAGAAAAGATCCTGAAGCGATTTAGGATGGAAGATTCTAAAAGAGGGTTCCTTCCTATGCAACATGGTGCAAAACTTTCCTTAGATATGTGTCCTCAAAGTGAGGAAGACAGAAAGAAAATGAGTAAGGTGCCCTATGCTTCGGCAGTAGGTAGCCTCATGTACGCTATGATTTGCACTAGACCGGACATTGCCTATGCTGTGAGCGTAGTAAGTCGGTTTCAGTCAAATCCAGGGCAGGAACATTGGACTGCTGTAAAAAACATTCTTAAGTACCTAAGGAGGACTAAAGACTTGGTTCTTACATACGGCGGGAGAAATTAGAGTGATGGGCTATATAAACTCAGATTTTTCGGGGGACATGGATGCTCAGATGTCCACATCAGGGTATATCTTCACTCTGAATAGTGGGGCAGTTTCTTGGAGAAGTGCCAAGCAAAGTTCGACTGCTATCTCTACATGTCAAGCCGAATATCAGGCAGCCACAGAGGCTGCTAAAGAAGCTTTTTGGATTAAGAAGTTCACTGCGGAACTTCAAGTGGTTCCTAATGCGGAGAAGCCCGTGACGCTGTTTTGTGACAACGATGGAGCTGTTGCACAGGCTAAGGAGCCTAGGGCTTACCACAATACCAAACATATTGCAATAAAATATCATTTTGTGAGAGAAATGGTTCAGGAAGGAAATGTTATACTGCAGAGAGTAGACACAGCAAATAACGTTGCTGATCCGCTTACCAAGCCACTATCTCAGAAGGTCTTGGAGAGACATCTGGAGAGTATGGGTATTAGATACCATAGTTTGTGGTATTGAGTGTAAGTGTGAGATTGTTAGGGATATGCCCTCGAATGCCACTCAGAGGATGAGAGAGTGAGAGCATTTGTATTGTAATTATGAATTTTTAATAAGGCAATAATTATTTCTATATTATTGTATATCACTGGCATTGTGATTTGGTATATAGAATAATAGTCCTTATATTTGAGAGCAAATATTCTACTCCTTATGGAGATAAGGAGATAGGCACTGGAAGTGTTTAGAGATCGAATGCTTAAATCGTTCGCAAGTCTATAAAACTTAACTGGGCAATAAGTTTAGACAAAACTTGTATAACGTGTACTTTGACATGTAGAGTGCCGGTCTTCACTAAGGGTTAGTGGGAGCACACGTTATAGGTATGATAATGAGATTAGTATACTTGAACACGACTCACCTCGATTCGGTCACATGGATATCACTCAGGGTTTGTCACTGTATTGAAAGGTTGTGATAGGTATACGTGGACCTTTGACTTGAGGTTTCAGTAGGAGATGTATTTGTGACATTAAGTTAGTCATTAGAGTAGTTCGATCCAATTGCCGGTGGGTGGGGTCAACCTCGAAATGCAACTTAGTGGGCAAGTAGCAGTCTCTACTGAATACCAAGATAGAATTCTTTCTCCTGTAAGTGAGCAGGTAAATGTCTTATGCGGTTAATGGCAAATGAGATTATAAGTCTTTGGCCAAAGCATTTAGAGCTAGTTGTATTTGATACACGAGACCTCGATGATCTCAGTTTGCATTAACAGAAAGCATAGAGTCAAGTTACAGTAGGGTTTGACTTTATCGTGACCCTAATACTTGACCGGGACATAGAATTGAAGGGTTTATACGTATACGGTATTCACGACATAATGGTTTTGGAATGATCCGATCATTCGTTCTTAGTTGGGTTACGGTACGAAGCACTAGACTGGCTAAGTGTTACCCGTACTCCTTGGTTCCTCCCATTGCCGACTAAGATGGACCTATGAAGTCGCGCATAAGGATATTTGATGGATAAATATGTATTTATTATCTCTTCATTAATATTGAATATTAGATATCTAATTTTATTTGTTTGATAAATCATGCAGTCTAGTGAATTGAAATTAATTACCGGGTAATTAATTTAATTCATAAATAATTATTTCTTGGAAATATATTATTATAACTTTGTATTTGATAAAATTAATTAATTAGATTAATTAATTAAGTATAAATACATTTGGGATCAAACGAAGTGTATTTAACGGACTAGACACGTGAACGTCCGGTACACGAACCGAGTGGCTCGGCTCGTTTTCTCACCAAATTCAAGTGGGTCTCCCCATGATTGCTCCTCACCTTCCATGTTGCTTCTTTTTCCATGTGTGGTGTGTTTAGTTTTATATAAAGATGAGGACAAAATGGATGAGATTCCATATCTCATCATTTTGATCTCTTTTACTATATAAAATGGTGTAGTCTTTCTTTTAAAGATACTTAAGGGAAAACACACACATATATAAAAGAGATCAGCCGTGAGGAGGAGAAAAAGGAGGAGAAAAATATTTTCTTTTTCTTGTTCATCTTTGAGAGAAAGAAAAGGAAGAAGAGAAGAGAAGAAAAATACCGTATCAATTCATAGCCGTGTTCTTTGAGAATGAATTGATATTTTCTTTTTCCGATCAATATCTGACGCGTGATAATGTAGAGACATTCGGTATTTTCGGTGTTGGATCATTCAACAAGCTACAACGAATTGGATTCGTGTTCGTGTCGGTAATCGAGAAAAGGCTTGGTCGAGTTTATTCCTTCGAAGATTATATTATCAAAGGGCTACGAGGGTAAGTATTCTTTGATTCTCTTCCTCGTTATTTATATTCGTTTATATGATGCTTGATCGGTCCATTTTTGGGGTTTGGTTTTATCCGGTTGGACCGGTTTATTTTCCGCTGCGTAATTCGATTTTAATCACCAAATCACAACAAATACATAATGACAATAACTGACAAACTGGAGAACACTCCGACTGACTGACCAACATGAACAACTCGGACTAGTATCGCTCGAATGCCTCATTGCCATCATCATGCCCCTATATATCAACTCTCTCCTCGCAAGCACCTAAAACATGAAAACATGTTCCTCCCCCACGGGGTCAGTCATCCAAATAATGAACATCAAATACATGTATAACATGATATGCATCCAAAGGCAGAATGAAACGGTACAATGATAATAATAATACGAGATGCTCACAAACCAAGGTAAGAACCGAGCATTCGTGAAACACTATGCCCACGGCATACTATTAATACCTGTTCAACAGGTTAGAACATAAATGCTCAACGGCGAATCATAATTATAGAACACCACAATGAATTACACGAATATGAACCAAACCAGAACTGAATTAATTATGATTCACAATGCCCGAAAGCTCCAATGAAATTACCAAAACATCACAAAGGACTGAAAGCCATTCAGCCGAAGCTGTCAAATATCACAATCACCTGAAGCCAAAATAACTCGAAGCTGTATCAATGAGGGCCGAAGCCACGGCACGAAGCCGTATCACAATGAGACCATCCAATGGCCGTGACCTACTAAATTGTAGGTGCTGGGAAACCAATCGCGAAGGTTCAAGCCCCAAACTTACCCATAATGAGATCATAAGCATGACCTTGACCTACTGAGTTGTAGGTGTTGGGAAACCAACCGCGAAGGTTCAAGCCCCAAGCTTACCCATAATGAGATCAGCCAGTGACCGTGACCTGCTGAATTGCCGGTGCTGGGAAACCAACCACGAAGGTTCAAGCCCCAAACTTACCCATAATGAGATCATAAACATGACCGCGACCTACTGAGTTGTAGGTGTTGGAAAACCAACCGCGAAGGTTCAAGCCCCAAACTTACCCATAATGAGATCATAAGCATGACCGTGACCTACTGAGTTGTAGGTGTTGGGAAACCCACCGCGAAGGTTCAAGCCCCAAGCTTACCCATAATGAGATCACCCAGTGACCGTGACCTGCTGAATTGAAGGTGCTGGGAAACCAACCACGAAGGTTCAAGCCCCAGACTTACCCATAATGAGATCATAAACATGACCGTGGCCTACTGAGTTGTAGGTGTTGGGAAACCAACCGCGAAGGTTCAAGCCCCAAGCTTACCCATAATAAGATGATAAACATAATTAAACACAAACAGCAACGATTCAAAGATAACCGGATTCACAGAAATGATAGTGTGCTGCCTTGAGTCGGCCAACACGACGACACTAACTTATGGATGGGAACTATCCTCAAAAGTCCCAATTCAATACCTCGATTGCCTTAGAATGGCCAACCGATAACAATGATACAATGAATGACTCAATACCTCGGCAGTCCCAATTCAATGATGCAGCGAATGATTTAATAACTCGATTGCCTTAGAATGGCCAATCGATAACAATGATACAATGAATGACTCAATACCTCGATTGCCTTAGAATGGCCAATCGATAACAATGATACAATGAATGATTGAACTCCTCGATTGCCTTAGAACGGCCAATCAATAACAATGATACAATGAATGATTGAACTCCTCGATTGCCTTAGAACGGCCAATCGATAACAATGATACAATGAATGATTGAGCACCTCGATTGCCTTAGAATGGACAATCGATAACAATGATACAATAAATGCCTCGGCACCTTTAATCGGCTACCGACGACGAAGATGAGAATGAATACGATAATGCCTTCAATCGGCCAATACAACATGAATGACAGGACGCCAACATTAATAATAATGATTACAACAATGTCTTAGATCGACATCAATATTAACAACAACAATCGATACATCGATACCGCGAACCGGCTATCGACAATAACATTAACAACGAGTACCCCAATGCCTTGAACTGGCCATTAATGAACAATAATAAACATTTGGCATAATTGCCAAAGAGTATCGTATCGATCGATCCCTTAATATCAATGAACGCATGAAGAGACTAAGTCTCGGAATGATACAACACATTCATACACATATATGATAGCATTAATATCATTGACTAGTACAAGTATAAAACTTGCCTCGACCGAAGGCGATGAAATTCTTCCACGAGCAACGAACGGCATCCTCCAATAAACACAAGTACTCAAACAACCTTGAATGAAATACAATTCATTCAGTAGCACAATATCAATCGAAATCAACACAACGACTGAAAGAAACTCTTTGAGACATTTAATCGAACACTAAATGTTCAAAGTTCCTCAAGAACCTAAGAATCATCAATCGGGTTGAACGAATCGAAGATATGAATATACAATCCATAGAACATGATTAATAATGTTCACTAGCTCCAACCGATTCATCAAATTCGGACGAACAACGAAAATCAAGAAGAAATCCCGAAAATCAAATTCTAGGAGATATCAAGAAATTACCTCGATCCGACGAAGAACAAGGATTTGATGTTGATATAATCGATAAGAATCCTCAAAAATGCTTAGAAATCAAGTGTAATCGACCAAAAACTCCACTCCCCAATTTCCTATCGCCAGCTGCCACCAGGGTGAAGAAATGTGATAAAAATGAGGTCTGGCCGGTCACAGCCTATATATGGCCGACAGGGTTACGGCCGTAACCGGCAGGGCCTTACGGCTGTAACCGGCATTCATCCAGAAGCTGCCTGGCGCCCGTACGGCCGTAACTCTCGTCCCTTACGGCCGTAACCGGAATTCATCCGGAAGCTGCCTGGCGCCCGTATGGCCGTAACTCGGCCAGGCCAGGCCAGTTCCAAACTGTGCCGCTGTGGCTCGGCCGTGGCCACTCCGATGGTCCGAACAATGCCGAAACCCGAAGCTAAATATGAATCAAAGATACGGTTATGAAGTACTCGCAAATACGAATCCAAGCGCTAATAGAACACACGATTTCGACCACCCAAAGGCTTGAAATTCGACAATGGAAAGTAATTACCCCAAACTTTGAGAAATTATGAAAATGGCCTAAAACATCCGAAATACACGATACACGATCGAAACACCAAGCCAAAGCTCGCAACATGAATAATAACATTAAATGAACTTAGAGAAACTCGAAACAAAAGTTTCAGACGAGATTCGCAAGAATCAAGCTCAAGTGCGGAAAAGCCATTTAAGAACACGGAACTCCACAAAACGATACCGAAACAAACTTGGATGACAAAAAGTGCAGAATTAAATATTCTTGGAATGACGAAATGGTCAAAAAAATAGTCGCTAAAATGGACTTCCGCCAAAAAAAAATAACGGAAAATCGAAATTGCGGATATTACATAAATGGCCTATACCTATTCGGGATTATTCGTATAACTATATATTCGTTCAGGAATGTTGGTTCGTGGAGAGGATATTGTCTTCATCTTTGAGGTAATTTAAGTATTGTTCAGTTATGAAGATAATTATTATGTTGAGTTGTTGTATATGTTGTACGATGATATTTCGTATATTGGGATTCGTATTGATTATTTCGTTGAGGGATGATGATCCCAGGGGTGATTGTATTGAGATCATTGATCTTGTTGATCGTTTGTCGGGGATGATGATCCCAGGATTGTTGTTTTGAATATTGATTAGTCGTGTCGACTTTTCTTTGTCAGTTTGTCTTTGTTCACTTCAGTTAGTCTTTTGATCCTTATTGGATATGTGATTCTTTGAGTTTCGTTGTCATGTTGCATCGTGACATATCTGGAGTCATATTTGCGTTCCGATTGGTTATTGTGTAGGATTTTTAGTTGGGCACAATATGGTTATGTGTTGATATTTCCACATTGAACCGAGCACACAAGACGTAGTTCGTGAGGCTAATTAAGTACATGTCCCATGTATATCCTAGATTCTGTATACGGGGTGGACATGTGCACGAACATATTTCTGGACCGGGCGTACTGTGACGTCCATCTTTTGAGCTATATTGTTGGGTCGTTCATAGTCAATGTATGATTGGATATGTTCGACGGTTTGCGACTGGTTGTTCATACGCCCGAGGGGTATGTTCGACAGTCAGGGTTATTTCTTTGAGATCCATTATTGTTGATCGTTTGGAGTTTACCTTGTTGAGGGTATTCTCGGTTATTGTTGATCCTTTGTTGATCGTTTGGAGTTTACCTTGTTGGGGGTATTCTCGGTTATTGTTGATCCTTTGTTGATCGTGTTTGGAGTTTACCTTGTTGAGGGTATTCTCGATTATTGTTGATCTTTGTTGATCATGTTAGAGTTTACCATGTTGAGGGTATTCTCAGTTATTGTTGATCCTTGTTGATCGTGTTTGGAGTATACCATGTTGAGGGTACTCTCGATTATCGTTGATCCTTTGTTGGTCGTATTGGAGTTATCATGTCGATGATATTCTCCAATTGAATTATTGGTTGATCATTGTTATTGATCGTATAAGCATTCGGACTGTACGTCGATGTTCGGTATTTGTTATCATTATCATGTGGTAGTTGATCTACATATATGTTGCGTATTATTGGTTTATCCAAGTTGAGTTTTGATTGTGTAGTCCGACGGACAGGATTTGGCACAGATTGGATTATTTCCACACTTATGAGTTATGATGATGTTTTGAGGATTATTGGTATTTTTGGAATACGGTATAATTGTTGTTGAGTTCATTTCGTCATTTGAGAATGCGAAATCTGAATTATGGCAAGGATCGATTTGGTATGGATTGCCATGGATTGGTAAGGTTATGACGGTAAGTTTACATTGGCAGTATTCTTATAGTATTATTACATTGGTATGTAATTATTTATGATGATGTGATCGATATCATTATTGAGTATTGTGGTTGACCCCATTGTGGGCTTTATTTTTAGGTACTCGGAGATCGAGCTAGTAGCGGTCGTGAAGGGGTGAGCTTCCCGGGTGATACTGGCTGTGACATTTATTTGAGTATTGAGTATTCTTTTCTGGTTGTTTTATTCCACTGAAATGTATATTTTGAACTGTGTTTTATCCGCTGCATGTATATATTTCAAAATGTCTTTCCGGTATTTTTACCAAATCGTGTGTGTATTTCAAAAGGGCTTTTCGGTATTTTTACCAACTCGTGTGTATTTTTAAAATGGCCTTTTGGCATTTTGCGAACTTGGGTTATCTAGTTAAACTCTTTTTCCCAACTATTTTATCGATACGTATAAGTGGCGGCTTAACGTACATTTTAAACTATTGAGATTTGGCACTTCGCCTTGTATTTTCAAATGGTATTTTATGATGGTATTTGAGAACTATGCTTTTGAAAATATTTGAGTATTTGCAAAATATTACCGTCATCGGACTTTTGGCGTTTTTAAACATTTTTGAAATGGTTTTTAGCCTAGTGGGTTCTGGCGCGGGACACACGGCACTGTAATATACCGGATGGTTTTGGGGGTGTTACACTCGCTACGTACGTAAAATTAATAGAGTAACGTACGTTATGTTGTTAACGTACGTAACCCTTAAGGTGTTACGTACGTAATGGTGCTCACCCTTATATACGGCCTTTAGATCTGACTTCGTCATTTTCATCCTCTTCTTTTCTCTCCTTGGCGAATCGCGACGGCTGGACTAGGAAGGCACAAATCTTAGTTGATTATCACCGCCTTTCAATATCTTTGAGTTCCCAGCAAGGATTTAACAAGTAATACATCACCTTCCACCGTTTTAATCGAGGTATATTCCTAAAATCCTAGCTTTTGGGGATTTCGGGATTTTGCCATGATTTTACCCTTGGAATCCGATTTAGCCTTGATAAGTTGTTAGATTACGATTGTGTAATCGTAATCCCTTGCTTTCATTATCGTTTAACGGATTAAACTTCTAAGTTTCACCGTTAATAGATTAATATCGTTTATGACTTCGTAGTGACCTATGAATTGTCCCAACGGGTAGAACTGGGATGAATTCTTACGTTTCCGCAATGTTGAGGTTGATTGTATATCGTTATTGTGCTAGGAGCGAATTTTTGAAGATCATTCGGACCAAAACATTTTTCCCTTCGCCACTTCCTTCACTTCATACTATTCAAGTCAAGTACTTACTTCACATAGTATTATATAGAATGTAAATTCTACATTGATGAAAGTTGTGATAAATGTGTGTGTGTGTGTGTGTTGATGTTGTTCTTCCACCTGGGGACGGTCAGACGGGGCCTCTAGGGGTCGCTACTAAGGGGTACGACCGCGGAAGTGGTTTCCCACTTGGGGATGGTCTGACGGGGCCTCTGGGGTCAATACTAAGGGATACGGACACGGGTTACCAAGTATGGAATTGTGTTGGAATAATGTGATGTTATATTGCTTCGATGGCTTGTTTTGATGAAAAGGTGATATTCCAGAATATTGTCTTTTAAATATTTTCAAAGGTGTTTTTCATGTTGGATTGTACTCGTATGTAATGTTATGCAAATCTGTACTTGCACTAGCTATTCGAATGCTAACCCCTTAAATGGGGGAAACGCGTCTTATGCATTTCAGGTATCGGGCGAGCTGAGGAGCCGGCACGGGACACGCATGCAATGGATGGCCCAGCGTGATGACGAGGCTCGAGTCGGTGTTATTTCTTTTACTATATTTATTCAGTTATCGATAAATGATGTCGTTGAAGTCCCCTGTGTGGGCAGTGAATACATTTCATTCTCTAGTTTGTTGGTATCGAACTAAAATGTTTTGGCCGAGGATACGAACCTACTTATTATTATAAATGTGTCTTATAGGATTCATTTGTGGATTATGTGTCATGTGTTAGCCTGGTAGACCTTGTGAAGGTTCTACGGCGTGTAACGTCCCATATGAGATTTGGGGTGTTACACATTTCACGAAGCAATATCCAGCATATGAAGAGCTCGTAATGATATTGTGTATGGGAACCCCAATAGTAGACCCCATGCCTATAATTTTGCTTCCAAGGTCATCCATAGAACTAGGGAAAGTAGAGTAGCTTGGAACTTACATGCTGACATTTTGATGTGATTTGTAAATCTTGCATTCTGCTTTGTTCAATACATACCAATCCATTTCCACATTTTCAGTATTTCCTGTTTCTCTATTTTGCATCTCCTACTTTCCAGTTCGCTAACGTAGTGTTGTATATTGGACAAAATGAGCTTTCATGTGATGGACCAATTTGACATTATTTGTAGTCCAACTCCACCTTATAAAACAAAACTCTAGCCTCCTCCCCGGTGAAGCGGTCTCTCTCTCTCTCGCCTATTCTCTTCTCTGTAAGTCGATATCCTATCCTTTTTCTCTCAATTGATCGGTAACTTTTGTTTCGATATTTACTCGATGAGATTCGGTTGTGTCCTCTATATATACCATACTTATTTAGAGTGGTGGTGTGGGAGAAAAACAAGAGAGAGCATATCTGACTTGAGCTTCTTCGTGAGATTGAGTGTGAGGGTTTTGGGCTTTACTGAGGCTATTCTTGCTCGTAATTATGCCCTTCTTCCCCGCACCTTCTGCAAGATATAGTTTTTTGTTGCCTTCTCATTCTTTCTCTGTTTTTAGATTTATTTTTTTCAGCTTTTCCAGCTTTACCAGTTTCATCAGCACCAAGCCTCCTCTTTGTGGATCTCCTTCCTCTTTTGGGCCTCAATCCAAATGTCGGGGGAAGTGGGGGGATGTACAATGTATCTTTCTTCACACGAGATTGGAAATATCAGGTGTTCATAGGCTTTGAGATAGGTTCAATGGTGTATTTTTCATCCACAAAGTCTGTGAGATCCAGCCTCTGATTAAGTATGGCACAAGTTCCATGTACATATGGAATCCCAGTCAGCTGCCATAGTCTACAAGAACATTGCCTCGCACCCAAGTTCAGTGTGTATTGACCACCATCATTAAAACAAGATACCTGATAATAAATATTACTAGACTTAATGGGAGAACAATCAGAGAGATGCTCCATATTATTCTGAAGAATTTTTTGTATCCTAGGACACAACCTGCCCTTCCATTTTTTAGCTATGTCCCTATGTTTCTGCGATCTTTTCACCACGAACTCCCTAATCCATTCTAGCACGGTGATAATGGCACTCCCTCTTGCATCTAAAATTGCAGAATTGAATGATTCACACGCATTATTCAGTAACATATCACATTTTGACTTCTCACTAAAGAAAGCTTTACACCATTGTGCACCTGGCTTATCATGAAACCATTCCCAAGCCCCTTCACTCTCAGCCCTACATTCTCTCATTCTACACTTAAACTCACCTTCAGTGGAGCTACAAGCTACTTTCCACATAGCTTGTTTGATTGCTAACCCGGTATACCCAGCTGATTTAAGGTTATTGTGCATATGTCTAACACAAAACTTATGATCCACCCCAGAGAGCATAGAATCAAGTGATTGGATTAGCCCTTTCTACTTATCACTCATAAATGTAATTTTATCAGTCTCAAGATTTAGGTCGACCTTAAGGATATTGAAAAACCACTCCCAATTCTGCCCATTCTCTTTGTCGACTACAGCATATTCTAGGGGATATAGATTATTGTTCCCATCTACCCCTGCTGAACTCGGTAAAACACCCCCATATTTACTCTTTAGGTGACACCCGTCAACCCCTATAATAGGTCTGCAATTAGTAAATCCTTTCTTTATAGCCTCAAAACACATATATGCCTTAGAGAACATTGTTACCCCATTCTCACTCTCTGTCCTTATTATAATGGTTGACCGAGGGTTTGTTTTTCTAATCCCCAGAATATGACCAAAACTTTGCATACTAGGCATCAGGATCACCATTTATCATAAGTAATGCCAAAGACTTGGATCTATGTGCATGTTGCCTAGAAATGTCACACCTAATATCATGGTATGCATCTACCCCAAATACTGAAACTTTCCTTTTTTCATCAGATTCAAATCTCTTCAGAAATCTCTCACTCAACCAAGAAGAAGTCACACTTTTCACCTTTTGAGAAGCTGCACATGTGTGTTTACGATAATACTCCCTAATTTGAAATGAATGTTCATTCTCTCTTTAGGGTGTGAATCTCCCACTTACAAGTAGGGTCACAACATTTAGATATTGGACGACTGCATAATTTCCGGCATTGAACTTAACGATAATCAACCGTGGATACTTTTGCTCGATGACTTCGCGATCTCTCCTCACAGAGTTCACTATTTCTCTTTCCTCTCTCCATGCGAAGAACCCTGATTTTGAGATCGCAAGTTACGTTTTGGACCCTGTTTTAATTTACAGGCTTGAAGTGTTAAATTTATCCTCTTTTTAATATTTTTACTTTTTAGTTTAGATTTAATTTTATTTATTATTTGCATATGTGTCAATTAAGTGGAATAAAAGAAAATAAAATATACAGTCAGCCTCCACATCATAAGTTGGTAGGAAATCCCCGAATTTTTCCAGTCAAATGACGCCATGTTGGCATTTCCGGCGAAATTGGGATGAAAATTGGACAATTAACTAAGTTATGGGACTAAAATTGGACAATTAACTTTTTTCGGAAGAAATTTGGATAGTTATGGGACCAAAAAAAAAAATTCTCGAATTTTGGCTATAAATGGCCCTGATTTTCATTTGTAAAAACACCTTGAAATTTATCAAAATTGTGTGTTTATGTTAACAAACTTTCTTCTTATTTTGTTGACTGTGTCTCCAAAATATAAATCTTGATTTCAATTCACTTATCGAGGCATTATAAACCTCGTGGCATGTTTGAATCGCAACTTCCATTTTGCTACAGCGCGTCACGTAGAGAGCTTGAAGTAAAACAACCATTTGCTTAATATTGGAACGATCTTGGGAACTAAAATCATACTAGCGATAGCGATTACCACGGCACGTTGTGTGGGGGTTGCATCAAGTAGCCTGTAAACTACGTTAACCAATTAAACCACACTAGTCAAGCTCTGTGTAAGAGGCTCAATCGAAAAAGTGTTGGAAGGAGGAATCAAACTCGTATCCTTTCAATCTTGTGCTCACCTACTCCACCAATTCGACTACCCACTATATATTTACTTGATATATGTATGTGGCTATGTGTTGCCAAAAAATGAAAAGAATACTTGAATAAATAGTACAGAATCAAAAATTTATTTTATTAAAACCCTACAAAGAAGTGTTAGCCAAAACAGATATTTGCTGATGACGAAAACGAATGGAAGTCGATATTGAGTCCAAAAGATCTGTCTCTTTAAAGTAGATTCGCCCTCACATGGTGTATAGCATTTGTCTCCCAAGATAAAACAACACCCCAATACACTAAATCGATGATCACTGCACCCTCAGCGAACTAGAATAATATGTATACTATCACCGACACAACCGAACGACCGAGAAGAAAAATGAAGAAAAGAATTGAATTGGGAAAAGCTTGAAAACCGTGTGTTAAAAGTAAAATTCGGACCTCTCTAACTGGGTATTTATAGGTGAATACGAGGGAAAGGCATGTGCTGGACTCTAAACCGATTAGGATTGGTATCTTTGATACTTATCATAATCTATTAATATATTAGTCCGGTAATTACTAATTAATTTGATAGTTATCCTAATATATTAAATAGATAATTATCAATTAATTTGATATTTATCTAGATCCAAAAAATTCGAATTTTATGATTGAGGCGATTTTAGCAAAATGAATTTTTGCCAAATAAAATTGCAGTAAAAAGATAACTTCGAGACGCCGAGACATTTCGCCCAAATCGCCCTTCGCCCCGAACCGAACCGAGCCGAGGCGGCGGCGGCGGCGTGTGCGTGTGTGTGCGTGATGGACACCCAGTCATACATCCACTCGTGTCTCACTTGTTGTTGTGAACAAGAGTTTGTTCACATCACCTTATATACTCACAATTTTTCTTATAATTTTCCAATGTGGGATAGAATCTCAAACCCATTCCCAAAGGGTTCACTTTGGAACATTATATCTCATTCATACCTCAATCATTTTGAGTGTTGTTGCATGTTTTGGAAACCTCTTAAGGAGTACTACGTATTCCAACTAAGTCCCAACTTTAACTAGTAGTCGAGCCCTCTCAAAATTGCCTCTCAAGTAGGCTGCTCAAAAAGTCCCATTTTCCTCTTTATTTCCAACAATCCCCCACATGAATGAGATTGATGGTCCAACAGCACACGCCATACACGGAGTTTGACTTGGTGATAGTTACTGCGGTTAGGCATTCCATAGGATAGGTAGAGTATGCTCCTTGAACCTTCCCTCGAAAAGATTAGCTACACAATATGACTCAGTGCCTTTGAATTGTCCGACTGTTTGTGTAAGTGATCGTATATCCTCCATAAATGCCCTCCCTGATTTATTATATTCTCATTATTGTGTCCGTTTTGTCCATGGAAATCGTCCCAGTTCTGCGAGAGTTTGTAAAGAATTGTGCCCTGCAATTCTCCTTTGAAGCGGCCCCTCTTCACTCCAACATAGGTGATTCTCTTTAAGTGTTTTGAGTAAACCCGTATTTTACTCCACCTGACTGTATGTTGTCGACCTAAGAATCATTAAAAGCTATTGCGATTTTCGTTGAATGTAAGTGCACGTTATCGTAAATAAGTAATAAAGTGATAAGTAAGATATCGTTCCCACGAGGACTGAATTACTAAATACCGATTTATGAGTATTCTAATTTTATCTGAACTGTCAAAATTTTAGGTACAAGAAATAATTAAGGAAAATTAATAAAAGCAAAGAATAGAAAAATCGATTATGCAAGGGAAGAAGATCAAATATGGAATCAATCTAGGATTGTGAATCCACCTCGGTTTATCCGAATTACTCTCGATTATATGAATTTAATGATTTCCCAATTTATTGAAGGCGAAGATTGCTAAAATACTCTACTGCCTCTCCCGAGGTCAATAGATTTTTCTAAGGCGAATAACCCACTCTATTCCTAGGTGAATTAATTCGACAATAGGCAAAAAGTACGAAATCTCCAAAAAGGCCACGTAATTTCTATGAGTATATTCCTATCTCACAAGATAAAACGGTTCTCACCAATATATCCTCACCAACTCTCCTCTCCCGATTCGAGTTGCGTAATTGAAACAATTCAATTATAGACCACATAATTGAAAGCATTAAAAATAATTGGGAGAACTCAACAAAAAAGGGAATTATATTAATAATCAAAAGTAAATTCGTCAAAACTTCGGTTTCATAAAAATCCTAGAATAGGGTTTTAGCCTGACATGCTAAAGAATAAAAATACATAAATAATTAAAGAAAGCATAAAAATCAAACGCAGATGAAGAACTCGGATTACTCCATTCTTCTGACTTCCGCTGTTTGCTCCTTGGTGTTTTCTGCTTCTTCTCCTTGATGATGATCGATCCTCCGATGATAATCCCTCTTCAATTATGACCTTCAATGTTTATTTATAGCTCTACTCAGCCTCCAAAACGCGTCCGGGAATTAGGTTGGGAACAGGCTCCAAAAACGGCCCAAAACCGCGGCCAACACATCAAAACCGCCCCGTGGGCCACGGCTCACTTAATCTGTGCCGCGGCCCCTAGCCTTCAGCGCATACCTGGGCGCGCGTTTTTCCTCATGGGCCGCGGCTCAGCATCCTTGTGCCGCGGCCCCCGGTACAGTTGGTTCGGGGCTTGCTGGTCACCTACGTGTGCCGCGGCTCGCATTCCTTGTGCCGCGGCCCCAGGCCAAAAATCGCCGTTTTCATTCGCTTTTCATCATTCGAGCTTCCGGACTCCAATTTCCTGCCAAACATAGAAGAATAGTGCATTAAAAGCTCATTTAAGCAGATTTAGACCTCAAATGAATATAAAATAATGATAAATAAGCGTATAAAAATACGCCTAACAAATACCCCCAAACTTGAGCCTTTGCTTGTCCTCAAGCAAAAATTAATTTCAAACAAAAAGTATCGTGAATAATCGTGAATAATCGTGCAAATTCATAGTGATCAACTTAATCAATACTACCCTGAAAATCTCAAAGAGTAATACAAGTATCGTAATAGTGAGTCACATCCAGGACACTGATTCCACAAAGTAACCATTTTCAGTGCTAATCAATCGTTCATGAAGAAAATCAAGCTCAAAGATTAACAAGCGTGAATTTAACCGACCGCCAATATGAAGGGTTAGAATAAATTCGCCCAGTCGCCCAGTCCCATAGTCTAGTGGCAAAAATTTCAAGAGTTTCATCGTCAAAAATAACCCTCGGACAGTATTCCCTTATATATGATCAATAAAATGATTCGAGTTAACCACTTGGTTCGGATCTCGGGATGTTTCATCGGGATAATCCTAAGGTGGAATTCCATTCTCATGTATTGGGGAACCGTTTGACGTAAAACACACTCAAGGGGCACATGGATGCTCCTAGTTACTAAGTTCCCCTCTACAGCGGAGAAAACCTCGAATAGCTGTTCCCGCATGTCCGATTCTAGGTCGCTGTTTTACGCGAGAGTAAACAACGGCTCACGTGAATACCCCCGGTTACTAGGCTCCCCATCATCGGCACATGCGATATCTCTAAACCACTAGTCTAATCAGGGTTGTCGTTTTACGCGAGAGTAAACAACGGGTTACGCGAATACCCCGGGTTACTAGACTTCCCATCATAGAACAAATAATAACTCGACTTTTTGGGAAAGATTGTCCGACTTCTAAACTCAAATTAAGTGCCAATACGACTCATGTTACTGGACGACTGGCTACGCGAAAAGTGTAACCAAACATATAGACGGCGATTTGAAAACATGTATGTCTCCTTTCTTATACGCTAAAATTTCTACAATCACGAAAAGTATCATACCTAAATGCATACTCAGCGGAAACAGATATCTCTGACTGCAACTCGACTAAAACTCAACCGTTTCTTCGAAGAGAAATCAGTATCGTAACATCAGTTTTACACAGAGTAGCACGAAAAATTCACGAATGCAAATAAAAACACGACAAGCAAGGCTAACGTCAAAAAAAAAATAATGAAAAATAATGAAAAGTAACCCCCCCCCCAAAAAAAAAAAAAAACTTAGGACGTACATTGACCTCAATGTACACAAAATGTAATATGCAATAAAAGAAAAGGTCAAGTACTCCCCTACTGTCCGCTCATGAACTGGTGCCGGCCTCGTCCGACAAGCCTGCTCGCTCATCGACTACACCATGCGGAACGTGAATGAATGAGCTTGCATCATCAAATAAGAAATTAAGGATGAGCTCCCAAGTTTAAACATGATGTAAGGGTTGGGAGACAATGTAGTCCGAAAAATAATTCGTTGCATGTAGTTTGAAAATGCTTTCTGGCTAAATTTTTCATTGATGCAATTCATCAAACACTTGGTATGCATAAGTTTAAATGAAGAACAAGAATTTTAATGGCTAAATTCAAATCCCCAAAAATAACAACATAGATATATAGCCATGACAAACGACAATGAACATCACCAGTTCGTTCATAATCAACAATTTCCATCGATAACTAATCAAAACTTTCATATCCCAACTCAACCATGATAAAACTTTAAAACACTAACTACATATTCACCATCGAATGAATAATACTTCACTTTTAAAGTCATGTAGCAATGAGGATTAAGAGATTGCGAATTACCTTGCTTTGATTGAAGGAATGCAAGAAGATGGAAAATTGAATTGAATCGTCTGAGTGCCATGCGCAGAAGGGGAAGAAGGCTTACCTGGGGTCGGCCGATCAAGTATATGAAAGAATGTTGGGTGTTCCCATTTGCGACGGGGGCCGCGGCACAGCTTAAGTGAGCCGTGGCCCATAGTACAGTCTGACTGGGACTTTTTGTAATGTCGCCGAGTGCCGCGGCTCATCGTGTTAGTGTGCCGCGGCTCATTTGGTTCGTGCTGCGGCACGGAGTACAGCTTCCTGGGCATATCTTTGGCATCTGGCGTGCCGCGGCTCAGCAGCAACGTGCCGCGGCTCAGGGATCGAGTGTGCCGCGGCTCAGTATGATTGTGCTGCGGCACAGAGTACAGGAAGTTTAGCCTTTTGTGTCAATTAGTGTGTGCCGCGGCTCACAATCCTTGTGTCGCGGCCCATTGCTGATTTCTTCCCCTGGGGTAATTTCTGCACAGAATTTTCAAAGGAACACATCAAGAACGAGAGGGATAAGCATATCAAAGCAAAAATTGACAAAAATGAAGACTCTAAAAAGCAACAAAATACTAAAAAATAAAAAATCTACAACTAATACTCGGGTTGCCTCCCGAGAAGCGCTAACTTTATAGTCTTCAGCCGTACTTTTCTAGCATTCATCCGGTGGTGGATAAGACGACGCTCGTCTTCTGCGCGTCTATTGGATTTCCTAGGTAGGCCTTCAACCGCTGTCCATTACCTTTGAATTTGCGGTCATCTTTTTGTACTTCCACTGCACCGTGTGGGAACACTTGAACTACGGTAAACGGTCCCGACCATCGTGAACGCAATTTCCCAGGGAATAACCTTAAGTGAGAATTAAACAACAACACCTCTTGACCCGGGACGAACTCTCGCTGTGTGATGTGCTTATCATGCCAAATCTTTGTCCGCTCCTTATAAAGCTTTGCATTTTCGTACGCATCGTGGCGAATTTCCTCCAACTCGTTCAGCAGCAAACAACGCTTTTCACCCACAGATCTAAGATCAAAATTTAATTTCTTTATCGCCCATTAAGCACGATGTTCCATTTCTACGGGCAAATGACAACTTTTCCCAAAAACCAATCTGTAAGGTGACATCCCGATAGGTGTTTTATACGCAGTACGGTATGCCCAAAGTGCATCATCGAATTTAAAAGACCAATCTTTTCTAGACGAGCTGACTGTTTTTTCTAAGATCCACTTCAGCTCTCGATTTGATATCTCGACTTGACCGCTCGTTTGATGATGGTAGGCTGTAGCAACACGATGAGTGACTCCATATTTTCTCAAGACCGCATCAAGGAATTTGTTGTCTAAGTGTGAACCACCATCACTGATAATAGCACGTGGAGTCCCAAAATGCGTGAAAATATATTTTTTTATAAATTTGATTACGACATTAGACCCATTCGTTGGTAGTGCCACCGCTTCGACCCACTTTGAGACGTAGTCCACGGCTACCAAAATATAGGGATTCTTATTTGATGGAGGAAAGGGACCCATGAAGTCGATCCCCCATACGTCGAACAATTCAACCTCAAGTATGGTGTTCAGAGGCATTTCATGTCGCCTTGAGATGTTTCCCGTCTGCTGACACCGATCACACGTGGACACAAAGGAATGAGCATCTTTGAATAATGACGGCCAATAGAGCCCTGATTGTAAGACCTTTGTCGCTGTTCTATTTCCACTAAAATGTCCACCATAGGGTGATGCATGACAATGATTTAGCACACTGTGGATTTCCTCGTCCGGAACACATCTGCGAATGATTTGATCAGGGCCTCTTTTGAATAGAAAAGGATCGTCCCACAAATAATACTTAGCATCTGAAATTAGCTTCTTCTTTTGATGGCGTGATAGGTCATTTGGAATTGTTTTGCTCGCCAAATAGTTCACTAGATCAACATACCAAGGCGCGTGTTGCGAACCCAACTTGTAGAGCTGTTCGTTGGGAAAGGTTTCGATGATTTGTGGATGACATTATCCCTTCTCAAGGGGACTCTCTAACCGTGAAAGATGATCGGCAACGACATTTTCAGTCCCCTTTTTGTCGCGGATTTCCAAGTTAAATTCTTGGAGGAGAAGCACCCACCTAATCAACCATGGTTTAGCATCCTTCTTCTCCAAAAGTTATTTTATTGCTGAATGGTCGGTCCACACTACCACTTTCGTCCCCAATAAATACGCCTGGAATTTATCAAATGCAAAGATCACCGCCAACAATTCTTTTTCCGTCGTGGCATAATTTCTTTGGGCGTCGTCAAGCGTTCGGCTCGCATAATACACGATGTGGAATACATTCCCTCGTCTCTGTCCCAAAACAGCCCCAATGGCAAAATCACTAGCATCACACATTAACTCGAACGGGAGGTCCCAGTCTGGAGCGACTATTACCGGTGCAGTGCTTAGAGATTTCTTCAATAAATCAAAACTTTCTTTACACGACTCGTCAAAATCAAACGGAACATCCTTCATGAGCAGATTGCACAACGGCTTCGTGATCTTCGAAAAATCCTTAATAAACCGGCGGTAAAAACCGACGTGTCCCAAAAAGCTTCTTATTCCTTTCACCGAAGTAGGCGGAGGCATCTTCTCGATTGTTTCAGTTTTCGCCCGGTCGACTTCAATTCCATGTGAGGATATTCGGTGGCCAAGTATAATGCCCTCTTGGACCATAAAATGGCACTTCTCCCAGTTCAAGACCAAGTTTGTTTCCTCGCATCTTTTCAAGACTTTCTGCAAATTCTGCAAACACATATCAAATGAATCACCGAAAACGGAAAAATTATCCATAAAAATTTCAATGCAATGCTCTACCATGTCAGAAAAAATAGCCATCATACACCGTTGAAAAGTAGCTGGTGCATTACATAATCCAAAAGGCATGCGCCTATAAGCGAAAATGCCGTAAGGACATGTAAACGTCATTTTTTCTTGGTCTTCTGGGGCTATATAAATCTGATTATACCCAGAATAACCATCAAGAAAGCAGTAGAAATCGTGTCCGGCTAATCTATCTAACATTTGATCAATAAAAGGTAAGGGGAAATGGTCTTTTCTAGTGGCTTTATTTAATTTCCTATAATCTATGCACATACGCCACCCCGTGACAATCCTAGTGGGAATTAATTCATTATTGTCATTTTGAATAACCGTTATCCCACCCTTTTTTGACACAACTTGGACCGGACTTACCCACTTGCTATTAGAAATAGGAAAGATCATACCTACGTCGAGGAGTTTTAAAACCTCGACTTTTACCACCTCTTTCATATTTCGATTTAAACGGTGTTGATGCTCCACGGATGGTTTGTAATCTTCCTCCATCAAAATCTTGTGCATGCAAATGGACGGGCTGATCCCCTTAATATCTGCAATAGACCATCCAAGAGCAGATTTGTATTCCGTCAAAACTCTCAATAATTTCTCCTCTTGATCCCCCGCTAAAGTGGCCGAAAGAATGACTGGCAAGGAATCGTCGGGTCCCAAAAATGCATATTTTAAATAAGACGGCAGCTTCTTGAGTTCCAACTTTGGAGGTCTCTTGATTGATGGGATGGGTCGAGTTAGTGAGCTTCCGAGCTCCTCACATGGTCGACGAATAAAAATTGGTGGGGAAGCATCCATGTGTCGTACGTAGGCTACATGCTCTGAATTTAATTCGGAAGCAGACCCAATCAAAACAGACTCCAGTGGATCGGATGGATAATTCTCTCGAAAGGCTCTACTTACACACGAGTCAATGACGTCAACTTGGAGACAATTTTCAGCATCACTCGGATATTTTAAGGATCGAAAGATATTGAACGTTACTTGCTCCTCTTGAACTCATAGAGTAAGCTTCCCTTTTTCCACATCGATCAAAGTTCGTCCGGTTGCGAAAAATGTTCTTCCCAAGATAATTGGGATGTCGTGATCCTCCTCCATGTCAAGCACAATGAAATCGGCCGGAAAGATGAATTTATCAACCTTGACTAAGACGTCCTGTATTACTCCCCTCGGATATTTGATGGATCTATCGGCTAATTACAAAGAGACTGTCGTCGGATTAGCTTCCCCAATATCTAGCTTTTTAAAAATAGAAAGGGGCATAAGGTTTATGCTGGCTCTGAGATCGCATAGGGCTCTTTCAAAAGACGAATTCCCAATGATGCAAGGAATAGTAAAGCTTCCCGAATCTCTCAATTTAGGTGGGAGCTTCTTCTGCAGAATAGCGCTGCACTCCTCCGTCAATGCGACTGTCTCATACTCCTCGAGCTTTCTTTTGTTTGACAAGATTTCTTTCATGAATTTCACGTAACTCGGCATTTGTTCCAAGGCGTCAGCAAATGGAATGTTGATATGCAGTTTCTTGAAGACGTCGAGAAACTTGGAAAATTGCTTGTCCAATTTTTGCTTTTGCACACGTTGTGGGAATGGAATTTGAGGCGTGGGATGAGTAGTCGACACTGCCTTTGGCTTAGGTGCCTCGTCCTTTTCTTTCTCACTTTGCTCGATTTTGTCCTTGTTGTTGATAAGCTGCACCTTCAACTCCTTTCCACTTCGTAGTTCGATTGCTTGCACGTTTTCCTTGGGGTTCATTTATGTTGCGTTGGGTAATGCACCTTGAGGTCGAGAGGACAATAGACTTGAAATCTGCCCCATTTGTGCTTCCAAGTTTCGGATGGAGGCGGAATGATTTTGAAGGGTAGTCTCAGTGCGGGTCATAAATTGGCTCGTGTTAGCCGCCAATTGAGCAAGAGCATCTTCCAAGGATATGTTTGGTGATTGAGGGGGCTGCTTTGGGGGCTGTGCGAATTGAGCTTGTGGAGGACTTAAAGTTTGCCCGTTCTTCCACGAAAAATTTTGGTGATTTCGCCACCCTTGATTATAAGTGTTGGAGTACAGATTGTTCTGCCGATTCGCGTTCCCCACAAACTGAGCTTGTTCCATCGGATGTTGCTCGAAAGGATTTCCAACTTGGCATTCTGCACTAGGATGAGATCTGTTGCACCAATTACATGATTGATTCAGTGGTAACGGGGGAAGGAGCATATGAAAAGGCTTGAAGTTGTTGAGTCAGCGCTGCAACTTGGGCAGAAAGTGTAGAGATTGGATCGTTGTCGGAAACTCCTATAACTCGCTTTGGGGTCACTCGTTCGGAAGGCCACTGATAAGCATTCGCAGCCATCGCCTCCAGTAGAGAATGAGCTTCCGCCATCGTTTTTTCCATCAATGCTCCTCCAGCGGCTGCATCAACAAGAGTGCGTGTAGAGGCACTCAATCCATTATAAAAAGTTTGGATTTGTAGCCAATCCGGTAAGCCGTCGTGTGGGCATCTCCGTAATAAATCCTTGTATCGCTCCCAAGCCTCGTGAAGCGACTCCATATCAAATTGCCCAAAGGTGGTTATCTCGTTCCTAAGCCTCGCCGTCTTTGATGGTGGGAAGAACTTAGCTAGGAAGGCTTGCGCTAATTCCACCCAAGTCGTGATAGAGCCCGGCGGTAAAGAATTCAACCAAAATTTTGCTTTGTCCCTTAGAGAGAAAGGGAAAAGCCGCAGACGAATGGCATCATCGATAACACCGTTGTTTTTGAAGGTGTCACAAATCTCGAGAAATGAAGCAATATGCGCGTTGGGGTCGTCGTTCGCCAGTCCACAAAACTGGCTTGCTTGCACCATCTGAATAATAGCCAGCTTGATTTCGAAGTTGTTGGCTTGGATGGTTGGACGCCGAATCCCCGAAAAGTTCGCATTGATTTGTGGCATAGCATAATCACGGAGTGCTAATGCCGGTTGAGCTTGCTGAATGGGGTTGTCTGCTTCGTGATTTCCCGTGTTATCGGCCATGATGCCTGTTGTCGGTTGCTCGCGTTTCTCCTTCTTGCTTCTCCGAAGAGTACGCTCGAGTTCGGTATCCAAAGGTAGTAGGTCTTCTTTACCGAATTTTCTCATGCACTAACCAGAAATTTCTGAAAGGAAAACAAATAATAGGAATTACTCAAAAATAAAAAATAAAAAATTATTCAAACTAAGACTAGAAATACTGAAATCGATATTAGTAAAAATAATCAGTCCCCGGCGACGGCGCCAAAAACTTGTTGCGATTTTCATTGAACGCAGGTGCATGTTATCGTAAACAAGTAATAAAGTGATAAGTCAGATATCGTTCCCACGAGGACTGAATTACTAAATACCGATTTATGAGTATTCTAATTTTATCTGAACTGTCGAAATTTTAGGTGCAAGAAATAATTGAGGAAAATTAATAAAAGCAAAGAATAGAAAAATCGATTATGCAAGGGAAGAAGATCAAATATGGAATCAATCTAGGATTGTGAATCCACCTCAGTTTATCCGAATTACTCTCGATTATATGAATTTAATGATTTCCCAATTTATTGAAGGCGAAGATTGCTAAAATACTCTACCGCCTCTCCTGAGGTCAATAGATTTTTCTAAGGCGAATAACCCACTCTATTCCTAGGTTAATTAATTCGAGAATAGGCAAAAAGTACGAAATCTCCAAAAAGGCCACGTAATTCCTATGAGTATATTCCTATCTCACAAGATAAAACGGTTATCACCAATATATCCTCACCAACTCTCCTCTCCCGATTCGAGTTGCGTAATTAAAACAATTCAATTATAGGCCACACAATTGAAAGCATTAAAAACAATTGGGAGAACTCAACAAAAAAGGGAATTATATTAATAATCAAAAGTAAATTCGTCAAAACTTCGGTTTCATCAAAATCCTAGAACAGGGTTTTAGCCTGACATGCTAAAGAATAAAAATACAGAAATAATTAAAGAAAGCATAAAAATCAAACGCAGATGAAGAACTCGGATTCCTCCGTTCTTCTGGCTTCCGCTCTCTGCTCCTTGGTGTTTTCTGCTTCTTCTCCTTGATGATGATCGATCCTCCGATGATAATCCCTCTTCAATTATGACCTTCAATGTTTATTTATAACTCTACTCAGCCTCGAAAACGCGTCCGGGAATTAGGTTGGGAATAGGCTCCAAAAATGGCCCAAAACTGCGGCCAACACATCAAAACCGCCCCGTGGGCCACGGCTCACTTAATCTGTGCCGCGGCCCCTAGCCTTCAGCGCATACCTGGGCGTGCGTTTTTCCTCATGGGCCGCGGCTCAGCATCCTTGTGTCGCAGCCCGCGGTACAGTTGGTTCGGGACTTGCTGGTCACATGCATGTACCGCGTCTCGCATTCCTTGTGCCGCGGCCCCAAGCCAAAAATCGCCGTTTTCGCCCGTTTTTCGTCGTTCGAGCTTCCGGACTCCAATTTCCTGCCAAACATAGAAGAATAGTGCATTAAAAACTCATTTAAGCAGATTTAGACCTCAAATGAATATAAAATAATGATAAATAAGCGTAGTAAAATACGCCTAACAAAAGCATAAGCTTAACCTCTTTCTATGGGTATCACTGTTTTCATCCTAGGAATTGTCGGTTCGGGGTAACCCCCAAAGTGATCGTGCCCAGTTTTATGAACTGGTTGTCCCATTGAACCTAGATCTTGGGATATCTAGTCATCTTAGGTTGGGTATCCTCCATAAAACCATTAGCTCGTGGCAATTAACCCATTCCTCTTGATGATTTATCAACAAGGTCTCTTGATAACCCTTTGGTAAGCGGATCCACAATGTTATATTTTGATGACACGTAGTCAATAGTGATAACTCCTGTTGATAGCAACTGTTTAATGGTATTATGTCTCCTTCTTATATGACGAGACTTACCATTATACATTGCGCTATGTGCCCTGCCAATCGTAGATTGACTATCGCAATGAATACATATTGTGGTCACAGGCTTTGCCCATCTTGGAATATCTTCTAGAAAATGGTGTAGCCATTCTCCCCCTTCTGCATATTTTTGTAAGGCTAGAAACTTTGATTCCATCATTGATAGAGATATAAGTGTCTATTTCGAAGATTTCCATGCCACTGCTGCACCAGCTAGTGTGAATACATATCCACTTGTTGACTTGGATTCTTTTATATCAGATATCCAATTTGCATCACTATATCCTTCAAGTACTGCTGGATATTTGGTATAGTGCAGCCCATACTCACGAGTACCCCTTAAATATCTTAGTACCCTTGTGATCGCCTTCCAGTGATCTTTTCTGGGGTTGCTCGTGTATCTACTTAGTCTACTAACTGAGTAGCCTATATCTGGTCTTGTGTAGCTCATCAAGTACATCAGACTTCTTGTTATGCGAGAGTACTCAAGTTGAGATCTTTCTCCATTATCCTTGGATAGTCTTAACGTCATATCCACTGGGGTTTTGGCGGTGCCAGAGTTATCTTTGTTAAATCTTTCAAGGATTTTGTCCACATAGTGGGCTTGACTTAGCATGAGACCTTTTGATGTTCGTGTGATCTTAATCCCTAAAATTACATCTGCGAGTCCCATATCTTTCATGTCAAATCTCGACCTCAAAATGTCCATGGTAGATTTGATTATTTTTTCATTACTACCAGTAATGCGCAAGTCATCTACATATAAACACAAAATGACATAGCTATCTTCTGTGTCCTTCACATATACGCATTTGTCGCATTCATTAATTTTGAATCCACCACTCAACATAACATGATTAAATTTTTTATACCACTATTTTGGTGCCCGCTTCTAGACCTGGCAAACGGGCGGGCTCGGCCCAAACGGGCCGGGCAAAAAACGGGCGGGCCAAATCTGGGCTGGGATAAAAAGGCCCGGTTTTTTTTGGGCCAAAAATATTAGGCAGTGGCCATCCCAGGCGGGCCCGACCATGAGCCTCGACTTTTTTTTTTTTTTTTGAAATATTATTTCTGAATAAATATAGAAATATTTTTCGATCCGTAATTATTATATTATTCACTATACTATCACAATCAATTAAATAAATGTACAATTATTTTTATTTGATAATTATATTATTTACTACACTACCACAATCAGAAGACAAATATATAAATATTTTTATTTGATCATCATTTCATTTATCACTACTACTTTCTTATAAAAATCATAAAATAATATTATTATTGATATGAGATACTACAAATTAATCACAAAGTCCCATAAAAAATAAAACTACATCAATAATTAACATATAGATGTAATCTAATCTAACAAATACGGAAAAATTTTAAATATTATAATTACATATAACATAAATATATATATAAAAAAAAAACTGGGCCGGGCGAGCCGCCATGGCCGGCCTCAACGGCGGGCCAAATCACAGGCCGGCCAAAAAGGCCCGATTTTTTTTGGGCCAAAAATATGAAGCCCAATGCCCGCCCAAAAACGGGCGGGCTGGCCCGGCCCGCGGGCCTGGGCCTATTTTGCCAGGTCTACCCGCTTCAATCCGTATAATGATTTTACCAACTTGCAGACTTTCCTTTCTTGTCCAGAGGAACCCCTCGGGTTGTTCCATATAGATTTGTGCATCTAAGTCCCCATTAAGAAAGGCAGTCTTAATATCAATTTGATGAACTTCTAAACCTCGTAATGTAGCGATAGCGAGTATCATCCTAATAGAAGTTATTCTCGTCACAGGAGAGTAAGTATCAAAATAGTCTAGACCTTTGTTATAGCCCTTCACTATGAGCTTAGCCTTATACTTATCAGTTGCTCCATCCTTCAATTTCTCGTTGAAAATCCACTTATTTGCTAATGGCTTACACCTTGGAGGCAATTCCACTAGTTCCCAAGTATGATTCTGTAATATAGAATCAATCTCTTATTTGATAGCCTCCTTCCATAGAGGTCCACCTGTTGAGCTTACAGCTTCTTTGTAAGTCTGAGGTTCCTTTTCGAGCAAATAGGTGAAGTAATCTGGTCCATAAGATTTCCACGTCCTTTGTCCTTTGCTCCTTCTAGGTTCATCCTTATTATCTACTCTTTGATTTTCATTATCTTCATCCATTTGCTCATAAGTCTGCTCGGATGAGATAAGGCGTTCACTTGCAGTCTTATTACAAGGAAAGATATTCTCAAAGAATGATGCATTCCTTGATTCCATAATTGTATTCTTGTGAATCTCAAGCACTTTGGATTAATGCACAAGAAATCGGTAGGCATTGCTGTTGTGTGCATATCCAATGAAAATGCAGTCAATCGTTTTTTGGCCTATTTTGACTTTCTTAGGTGTAGGTAACAGCACCTTTGCTAGAAACCCCCACACTTTCATGTAATGTAGGAAGGCTTGACTCCCTTCCACAATTCATAAGGACTTTTATCCCCGTTCTTACGGCATATCTTGTTTAAGAGATAATTCACTGCTAAGACGGATTCTCCCCATATATTTTGCGGCAGAGCTGAATTTAGCAATATCGCATTCATCATCTCTTTTAGAGTGCGATTCTTATGTTCCGCCACACCATTTGACTATGGTTCATATGGGGCAGTGACCTCATGAATAATCCCATGTTGCAAACAATATTCGCCGAATGGTTCCACATATTCACCTCCACAGTCACTCCTTAAAACTTTTATCTTTGCATTCAATTGATTCTCAACTTCCATTTTATAAAGAATGAATTTCTCTATAGCATTTTTAAGCAAATATACATGGCAATATTTAGTACTATCATCCACGAAAGTAATAAAATATTTATTTCCACCTCTAGTTTGAATAAACTTCAAATAACATAGGTCGCTATGTATTAATTCTAAAGGTTTGGTGTTTCTTTCCACTTGTTGGAATGGAGATCGAGTTAATTTTGCCTCTACACAAGTTTCACACTTGTGGTTTAATAAATTTTAACATTTGGTATGTGATCTAATGCAATTAGTCTATGCATTGCATTAAAATTAGCATGTCCTATTCTAGCATGCCATAAATTAGAAGACTCAAGCAAGTAAGCAGAAGAATTCCTCATTTCATTACTTTTAATAGTCATAACATTGTGCTTAAACAGCCCATCACTCTCATAGTCCTTGCCAATAAACACACCACTCTTTGACAAAATAACTTTATCATACTCAAAAACTAATCTAAAGCCATGCTTAATCAACAAGGAACCAGAAATGAGGTTCTTGCGAATATCAGGAACATACAACACACGTTTAAGAGTCATTTCCTTCCCAGACATCATCTTCAAGATCACCGTGCCTTCGCCCAAGATAGTTGAAGTTGCATAATTTCCCATAAACAGCTTTTCAATGGTATATGTTTCTTCCAAGGAGGAGAATATTGTCTTGTTGGCACATATATGCCTAGTTACTCCAGTGTCAACCCACCACTCCTTGGTATTTGAGCCAACTAAGTTCACTTCAGAGATCATAGCACAGAAGTCAAGATTTTCCACTTGTACGGTAATCACATGTGCTGCATTACCATCCTTTTTCTTTGGTTTCTTTGGCAGCCTGCAATCAGCCTCCCTATGACCCATCTTTTCACAGTTGTAGCACTTACCAAGGAATTTCTCTTTCTTTTTCGTAATTCCTCCTTTAGGTCCCAGCTTGGTTCCCTTTCCATTGTTACCTTTCTTGGATGTCTGTACAGTTTCCATTGGCCTTTGCCACAGCAGCATTTACCTTCTTCTTTGATCCTCAGTTGTCTTCCTCAATGCGAAGTCTAACAATCTTATTTTCCATGCTCATCTCCTTATGCTTATGCTTGAGATAATTCTTGAAGTCTTTCCAAGTCGAGCAGTTTTTCAATCACAGCAGCCACTTGGAAGGATTCACTAATAACCATTTCTTCATCGTGGATTTCATGAATGATCACTTGTAGCTCTTGTACCTGACTCACCACAGTCTTGGAATCCACCATCTTATAGTCGAGAAACCACCGAACAATCACCTTTTGGGCACCGGCATCCTCGATCTTGTACTTATGGTCTAGTGAGTCCCATAATGTCTTGGGTGATTTAGCAGTGCTATACATGTTGTATAGCAAATCAGCAAGGCCATTCATTACATAATTCCAACATAGATAGTCAGAAGTTTTCCAAACATCAATGGCCATCAAAGTCTGTTGGGCACTGTCTTCATCATATTTCGGCGCGTCCTCCTTGAGGTATCGAGACAGGCTTAGAGTTGTCAGATAGAACATCATCTTCTTCTGCCATCTCTTGACATTCTGGCCGTTGAATTTCTCTGGTTTGTCAACATGGTTGACCGGAACTGAAATCGAATTACTTATCGGAACCGAAGCAGAGTGATTCACTGAAGCTGATCCACTTTTCAGAGGCGCACCTCCAGTTGCGGAAGTCAATCCAGTTTTCTGAGGCACACCTCCAGAAACGTCCGTAGACAGAGTTGGATTTTGAGTAGGGATTGAAGCATCCATTATGTCTTAAACTTTTGAAAATAATATGTTTAATCAAGTAAACAAATTCTGCTTTAATATTATTGGCAAAAAATGAAACGAATACTTGAATAAACAGTACAGAATTGAAAATTTATTTTATTGAAACCCTGCAAAAAAGTGTTGGCAAAAACAGATATTTGTTGATGACGAAAACGAATGGAAGTCGATGTTGAGTCCAGAAGATCTGTCTCCTTAAAGCAGATTCGCCCTCACCAATGCATTGAATCGATGATCACTGCACCATCAGCAAACTAGAATAAAATTTGTATACTATCACTGACACAACCGAACGACCGAGAAGAAAAACGAAGAAAAGAATTGAACTGGGAAAAGCTTGAAAACCGTGTTAAAAGTAGAATTCGGACCCCTCTAATTGGGTATTATAGGTCAAGACGAGGAAAGACATGTGCTCGAGAAACTCTAAACTGATTAGGATTGTATCTTTGATACTTATCCTAATCTATTAATATATTAGTCCGCTAATTATCAATCAATTTGATAGTTATCCGAATATATTAAATCGATAATTATCAATTAATTTGAAATTTACCCAGATTCGAAAAATTCGGATTTTATGATTGAGGCGGTTTTAACAAAATAAATTTTTGCCAAATAAAATTACACTAAAAAGATAACTTCGAGACGCCGAGACATTTCCACGAGCCGAGCCGAACGACGGCACGCTCGTGTGTGTGCGCGAGGGGCGTCAGTCACACATTCACTCATGTCTCACTTGTTGTTGTAAACAAGAATTTGTTCACATCATCTTATATACTCACAATTTTTCTTATAATTTTCCAATATGGGATAGAACCTCAAACTCATTCCCAAAGGTTTCACTTTGGGACATTATATTTCATTCGTACTTCAATCATTTTGAGTGTTTTAGATGTTTTGGAAACCTCTTACGGGGTACTACGTATTTCAACTAAATTCCGATTTTAACTCATAGTCGAGCCTACTCAAAATTGTCTCTCAAATGGGCTGCTCAAAACAGCCCATTTTCGTCTTTATTTCCAACACTGTGTACTCACGGTCTGCAGTATTTAATAATCTGCTTCCATAGTTGGTCTGACCCGAGATGGCTTATGCATCGACTGGACTGGGTAGGTTCTCAAACTGTGGGCCCAAAAAGATCAGCTTAAAAGGGGAAATGACACAGTGGAATTAGTATGGTAAAAAAGATATTCTTAAGACAGATTACATTAATTATTAATTTGAAGACATCATTGATTAACAACAACGAACAACGTTGCACAAAACATGACCGGAAACCGGATGTACAATTATCAAAAAGCAGATATGCTTGCTTTATTAATCCCAACAATTATTTGATTGCAGGCTTAAAGTAATGGTATTGTGATGAATTAAACTATCTAACAAGCTCGTTGATGGCGTTACAAGTCCTCCTTATGATCCCATTCGATCCGAGTAGGGGTTGAATTTCCGACATTCTGATCATTGCACTTGCAAAATCTGCTGCAAATATTCTCGGGTTGGTACTATAACGAGATACAATAGTATTTGTGGATCCTCCACCGAAAAGGATCTGATCCGACTGAAGAAGGCCCCTTCGTTGGATCAAGTTCGTAAAATAATTGTTATCCAAAGAATTTGGGGTCGAGTCCAGTGGCGCCAAATTAGTGTTTCCACCGGTCTGCGGGCACTGAAGTCTTCGTTGACGGGCAAATTTGGGGTCGATATCGGTCCCATTGCTGTATATTCTAGCACGGAACAAGAAGCATTGGGCTTGACCTAGCGTGTGTGCTCCTGCATGGCATGCATGGTAACATTAACTTGTTGGTTTGCCCTTTTGAATTTGTCACATGGAGTTTATAAAATAAATAATAAACACAATGGAATTTCATGTTATACATGCTTCTACAAATAGATACGGACAAGAAATATCATATTTATTTTGTTATTTATTTAATGAAAATATATTTACCTGATAGAGCGACCATGTCTCTTTGGCTAAGTCCCTTGTTGGCGAAGGCAGATACGAGAGTTTGGAGATTAGCGAAAGGACTAGGTAGATCCGTATTTGCTTTAGCACGGTCAGCAGTGGTAGAGTCCCTTCTACCAAGCTTCGGAGTCCATGTTGGACCGCCAACCTGAAAAATATATGTATGTATATAGTGACAACAACACCTTTAACATTCTTCTTCTGCTTATATGCATGCATGACACTTTTTACCTCAACTTGGGACAGCAAAAAACGGGTAGATAAAATGTAAATAAAAGTATTTATTGTCTTGGTCACAGAAGTGTCAACTATTACTCATATCCATTCAATATGAAAAGTTACATTCCCAAAAATGATTTTGTCCCAGTATAAGACATTCATTTCTACTCTTTTACATATGACGTTCTTACTTAAGTTATTATGTGCGGTCAAAAATTTACTCGCGATGTGATTTGGAAAATTGGTAACAAAAGATTATTTTGCATATACAACTTGCTATCAGTAGAAAGTTATACGTTTATCAATATAGTCTCCTCAAATGGGACGGCGTAAGTATATAAAGTATTCAACTATTTCACCTCCATCTCTCTGTCACACTTAAATGTTAATTATATATTGTACTTACAGCAACCGAGGCATCTCGTGCAGCTAACGTTAGGATATCTGCGCAAGAAACAACACCGGGGCATATGCGCTCGACCTCCCGCTTGGCGGCCTCTATAACATCGAATCCTCGAACGGAATTGTTATTTGGGAGTGCCGTCTTTTCGCTTTGGATAGAAGCGGTCTCGTCTAGTAGGACGACGCATCGCAGCCTGACGCAAGCGATCGTGAAAATGGAGACGAATGAGGGATGCCGCCATTCGCTTCTCGCGGGACACCGCTCTAGTGATGGAATTGCGGATTATAGTAGCTGCCCTTGGACATGTACGGGCGTAGAAGGAGGGAGATAGTCGTGGTGGAGCTGGTCTGGCTGAGGAGGATTGTTGCGCTTGAGTTGGTGTGGTGGAGAGGGAAATGATGAGTGATAATATTGTTGTTAAGGTGAAGAAAAGGTTGATGGATTTCATGTTGTTCATTTGAAGTGATAATATTGTTGTTTCCTAATTAATAAGGAGAGAATAGACTTTGATTATGCTTAATTCAGAGCTGAAAGTGGATTCATGAGAATATATAAAGGCAGTATTGCTACCGGAGGTGAATTTATAGTGCACATTTGGTCATTTGTGGCTTAATTATAAAACGCGTCTGCTGACATTTGGTTACAAAACAAAACAAGTTATTACATTCTTCAGTTAATTTCCGACAATCCATTTTTTTTTTTTTGTATTATTTGGTCGTTGCGTGTGGTTAGATTAGTCAAGGAGAAATAAAATTGAAAGGTGTGATTAAAAATAAAAATTATTTAAATAGTCAAGGAAACTAATTCAAAACTAAATAAAATATAGAAAAACATAATTTTCCAGTAAATAATATAGTACTTATAATTAAGTCAAATGTATACACAATAAACAACTTTATCTATTCATCTAATAAATAATTTTTAGATTTTATTTGTCTATTTTGAGTTTTAAATCAAATTATAGCTTTTAAACAATTTTGCAACTTTATATTATAATATATTTTGTATTTATTTGAAAAGTAAAAGTTTATTTACATGACTGAGAAAATGAAGTCTAAAAGTCATTTAGCAAATCAACAAATGAAGTTGTTCACTGTGCATATTTCCAGACTTGATTCTAAGCATTATATTATTTTCATTTTTAAATTATTCATCCGACATTTATATAAATTTTTATTAATTTAATAAAAAGTTATATTTATTCCATTTATTTTTATATTTTATTCCTAAGATTTTCAGTTGTTAATTTCATTTCCAGATTAATAAATAAATTTCAGTTCTTATATTCCCTTTTTTTTCTCAATCAATTCGACTTCTCAATATAATAATAATTTGTAGATTTATAAAATTAATGTAATAAAGATATACCATGAATTTGATATACTATTATTTACTGGGATGGGTCGAGATAGTTGATTGTGGGTACCAAATGACCCAATTTTAAAATATAGATTGCAAACTCAAATATTGCATCTTCAAAACATCACTTTCTAATAAACATCGTTTTTATTTTGTGAGTTGAAATTTTGATAATCAATAATTTTCTGACTGCATCATGAATTATCAATTAGATAATACTAAAAGAAGTAAAGCCCGAATAATAATATAATTTTTATATTTTAATTACAATATCTGAAAATAAATAAATAATCAATATTTCATATTAAAAAATTAAAAGATATCTTTTAGAAAACAAACCAAACCAAACCAAACATACCCGTAAATCCTCGGAGCGAGTGCAGGGAGGAGTAAGATGTCTGTGAGACCATGCCCCTACTTTTTACGGTAGGAGAAATTTCGTGAAGACCAGAACAGTCTGCGTGAAAGTATTGAGTGATATTTACGAAGAAGCATATGATACGAAAAAGCTCAAAACCATATTTGAGCCCATGGCTTAATTCACATGAGACTTATTTAAGGGGACTTTGGCAACTGCACTCTCGATGAACGCCGCTCTAACAAAAAGAGGTAGACTCTGCACACAGCTCCCGGTCAAAAATACACCACACGCAAAAGGCAATAGGATAAAATATACAATAGAAGTAAAAAAATGTGATGCTCTAAGTCAAAGCTAACTGAGACAACCCAACCTTCAGGCTCTCAACTACAGCATCGCTCCCTACAAAAGAACCCACAACTCTGATCTGGTGCCTCTAACAGTGATGGTCTCGGAAAGGTTTAAGGCCTTCAAATCTAATCTCAGCTGCTCCTCCCACGTCTTCCTCGGTCTGCCTCTTCTCCTCTCCCCGACAACCAATAAACTCTCGACCCTCCTCACCGGAGCAGATGCCTGCCTCCTGCAGACGTGGCCAAACCATCTCAATCTCCCTTCCCTAACTTTCGCTGAAATGGGCGCCACTTCTAGCGCCTTCCTGAAAACCCCGTTCGAGATTCTATCCAATATTGTGCGACCACATAACCAATGTAACATTCTCATTTTAGCCGCTTCCAACTTGCTCTCAAGCGACTTCTTCATCGCCCAACATTCGGAGCCATACAACATTGCATGTCGGATTGCCGCTCTATTGAATTTACCCTTCAACTTTAGAGGGACTTTCTTGTCGCAGAGGACCCCTGTCGCTGCTCTCCACCTTAGCCACCCCGCCTTGATGCGATGGGTGACATCATCTTCGCACTCACCTTCCTTCTGAATGATCGAACCCAAATACTTGAACTTATCCGAATGGGGTACGATTTGATCCGCAATCATTACCTCTACATCTTCCTCGTTGATCTCACCACTAAAGTTACACCAGAGATACTCGGTCTTAGACCGTCTCACACGCAAGCCCTGGGATTCTAACTTAGACCTCCATAGCTCCAACTTCGAGTTCACCTCCCTCCTCGACTCCGCCACTAACACAATGTCGTCAGCAAAAAACATGCACCACGGGACGCCATCCGAATCCCCAGAAATAACGTCAAGGATTAGAGCGAAGAGAAGAGGGCTTAGCGTCGACCCTTGGTGTAGCCCTATCTCAGCGGAAATACCGGTGTCACCAACCGGGTCCTAACGCAAGTCCTAGCTTGGGAGTACATGTCTTGGATCGCCCTAACGAACGGCAACGACACCCTCCTCTCTTCTAGGCTCCTCCAAATAACATCCCATTGAATGCTATCATAAGCCTTCTGCAGATCAATGAACAGATATGGAGGTCCTTACGCCACTCTCTAAACTTCTCCAAAAGGCGTCGACGAGATGAATGGCCTCGATCGTGGACCTCCCGGTATGAAGCCAAATTGGTTCTACGAGATCTCAACTTCTCTTCTTACCTGTATTCCACCACTCTTTCCCAAAGTTTCATAGTATGGTGAGGAGTTTAATACCCTATAGTTACTACAACTCGAGCATCGCCTTTGTTCTTGAAAAGCGGCACGACAATACTACGCCTCCACTCCGTCGGCATCTTAGAACCTCGAGGAGGATGTTGAGCAATTTCTGCTAGCAATCGAACTCCAACTTCCCTGAACAAGCCACACCTCAATAGAGATCGATCTGGCCTGGCCTTAGCTCTACCCAATTTGATCGGGCACCCTTTACTTCCTCCTTGATGCTCTCACGGGGACTAAACGTACGACGAGAAGATAGTAACTCTTTCTGCACCGAGTCTCTACTCCTAGCCTTATTGAAAAGTTCAAAAAAAATACCTATTAGAAAACCGAGATAGTAATATAATCAAGATTCTATATAATAAATTAATAATCTCTCCTATCACATTTAATATTTCATATTTTTATTTTAATCATATCGATTTATAGATGTGACATTCACACAATTTATCGCAGGAGTATAAAATGAATTACTAAAATAGGATAAATGATCTTAGGTTAAAAAAATCAACACAATTATGTTGATTTGAATCCATTATCCATGTAACTCAATATTAAAATCTGCCGGTGTGGGTATGGGCTTTAAGCTTTTTTGTCATGTTCAAAACGGATTTTGTGTCCCAACAAAAAAAAAAAAAGAAAAAAAAAAGGTCAATCTTTCTGACATACAGCTAATAATGTGAAGGATAAAGACTTTAATTGGTTGAATAAATAATAATTACTTAATTATTTAAGAGTCAAAGGATTTAAATTAATTGTTGGCCATTTTTTCAACGGACCATATTGTCCAAAGCCGAAATTATTGCAATCCGCAGCATATATTATTCTTCTTGTTATAAATCTCTAAGAGAAAGAAAAAAATATAACAGAGAGATGGAGTTCCTGATAATCATAATTTGTTGCATTATATTGTTGTTGTGAAAATTTTTTGGAGTTATTTATTAAACGGTTGTAGTTTTAAAATATATTTATCATATAAGTGTATTTTCAAACATATTTACCAAATATGTGTACTTTTCTATTTAAGTGAGTTTTTATTTTTTTTACTTTTTTTAAAATTATTATTTTTTCTACTTTTTTAACTGTTTTTTTATTACTTTTTTAAACTGTTTTTTTAAGAAAAAAATAGCTGTAATATTAATATTAAAATCCGAAAATTCTTATTTAAAATTCGTAAAAAAATTGGAAAAAAAATTTTTGGAATTTATTTGTAAACTGTTTTAATAAAAAAATTGAAACATTATTCTACATAAAGAAATAAAAAGTTGAATAATTTTTTTAAATATAGATTTTTTAAAAACCTGCTAGTTATATTTTTCATAAAAAAACTGACAGGTTCTTAAAAAACTCTAAAAATCTAAAAAAAAAGACAGTTTAACTAAAAATCTACAATATTATAGTAAAAATATTATTTCTATTTTTGAATTTTGAATTTTTCTAGTTAATGGAAATCTATTTTTTATTTAAAATAAGATTGAGAATTTTAATAAAAAGGGAAAATCCTAGAAAATAAATATTTAAATACCGGAAAATTTATTAAAAGTAAAAATTATAAATATTTAAATATTTAAATTTCCAATCTTATTTTAAATAAAAAATAGATTTCCATTTATATAAAAATTCAAAATTCAGAAATAGAAATAATATTTTTTACTTTACTACAATATATTTTTAGTTAAACCTTAATCTGTCTTTTTTTTTATATTTTTAGATCTTTTTTAAGTACATAACAATTTTTTTATGAAAAATACAACTAGCAGATTTAAAAAAAAAATCTATATTTAACCAAATTATTCAACTTTTTATTTCTTTATGTAGTATAATACTCCGATTTTTATTAAAATAATTTACAAATAAATTCCAATTCTTTTTTCAATTTTTTTATTTACGAATTTTAAATAAGAACTTCCAGCTTTTAATATTAATATTACATATATTCTTTTCTTAAAAAAACAGTTAAAAAAAGCAAAAAAATAATGATTTTAAAAAAAGTAAAAAAAACTCGAGTATAAAACTACACCCCTTTGGTAAATAACTCAAAATTTTTGAGCAATATGTAATAGCGAATTTGCTCCCCTCCTAACGATCATTCTTGTATGAGTATTTATGTGTCGCCTCGAGTGATCATAGAATTATAAATCCCTCCACATGTAGGTCATTCTTATAGCAGTATCCAAGTGATGCCTTAGTAAAACTTCATGAAAAAAAATGAGGGATTATAGTAGTATAAGTTTCTCCATATAAATCATTCTTATAGAAGTTTTCATATTTAAAATCTTGTCAAGAAAATTATGTGGAAAAAACTTCATTGAAGGAAAAGAGTACAACTACTCCTGCTGATTTCAAATCTTGAGGACTAGAATTGATATCTATAATATCCACACTATCTCATGAATATGTATCGTCAAAATCTTATTAGGAAAAATACACTATTCATGTCGTAATACGTCATCCTAGTTGCCTCGTTAAAAACCTTGCTGGGAAAACTGAATGGGATAAAACCTTAATCAAGGGGAAAATGGTGTAATACGTGTTTTTATATAAATATGCTTCAGACATTTCAAAAATCCCCAGTGAATTAGAATGTGTATCAGTGCAAGTTGCAATATCGAACTCATATTTGTGATACATGTTAATATATTTTATGGAGATTTCTTATTAGTTGTAATCAAGTTGCTTCATTAAAAATCTTGCTCGGTATAAACCCCTTGCCGCAACTAATCCACATGACTCTTGAACGTGATGTTCCATATTCTTCACCATATATATTCTCGACTACTTGCTTCATGGATTGTAATAATTTCAAAATGATATGAAGATGTTGCTGGTAAGGTTTGCTTCACAGATTTTCCATGATATAATAGTTTTACTGAGCTCTTTAGGAATCCCAATTAATTTTAAATCATCAACTTAAATTGTTATAATTATTAATTACTTAATAGATAGAAAAAATTATAAACCAATCCGAAAACAAACTTCACTAGATTTTCTTATTTTAGTTTGAAAATTAGCGTTTCAACCAATAAAAAAATCATTTGCTATATATATATATATATTCTGAGTGTTTAACCGAAACTAAGAATTAATTTTTTTTTTTTGAAAGATAATTTTTATTAAACCACCAAACAAAGACAAACTATCTCCAAGACGGAGAAAGAAGCCGAAAACCACCGCCGATAACCCATTTAGCAAATACACACCAACTCTTTTTTATCTGTAATAACGACGAAGTCCGTGTCCGTGATCTCACTACATAAGTTTTATCTTTATCCGACCAATGATCACGTCAAAAATTGACATTGACTCTCTTTATTAAATTAACATATCATCGGTTAGTTTCATCTATTTGCGGATGTTAAAAAGGTCAATGGGAAGTTGTTTGTCCCTAAATTGCTCGGATGTTTTGCACATCTCAATTAGAGGTGTTTCGCAGTTCAAAATCGTCGGTTTTTCGAACCATCGGTTCATGAATCGTCGGTTCTGGTTTGTCGAAAATCGGAACCGGAATCGAACCACCTTATAGCGGTTCACGGTTACGGTTTTGAACTGTGAACCGCCGGTTCCGAACTGGAACCGAACCGGCGGTTCGGCGGTTCATTTTTTTTTTTTTTTTGAAATTTTTAAATTTTAACTTGAAAAAATATGGGGTAAAAATTGAACTTGAGCTTAATTCAAGTATTAAAGTTTAAACTTGAATTTTGTAATTTTAAATCTTTGAATTAAGCGCCTACGTATTCGATATCCGTAACTTTAGAGTTTAGGAATCAAAATCAAAGTCCTCGTGGTTCATTTTTAAATTTGGGGGGGAGGGAAAAAAAAAATAAAAATGGACTTGAGCTTAATTCAAATATTCAAAGTTAAAATTAAGAATTTCAACTTTGAATATTTGGATTAAGTTGCCTACGTATCCCCTTACCTTAGGAATCAAAGTTCTCGTAGTTCACTTACCTTATACTTACCTTAGGGAGTGGAGTGGAGGCGGAGATGAGATGGTTCAATCACCCAAGTCAACCGAATCATTGCTAGATCCGTTATCATATGTATCACTGTCTTCTTGTTCATTATAATTTGGTTCTTGTTGGCGTAACTCGGCTTTCACCCAATCATTCAATAATGCTTGGGCTTCAAGATTTTGAGGCGTCAATCGAGATCGTCGTTCATCCAGAATGTATCATCCTACACTGAAGGCTTGTTCAACAGAAACTGTTGAGGCGGGGACAACTAGTATTTCCTTCGCAATCGTGGCAACTACAGGAAAGATTGTAGACCTTTTTGCCCACCACTTAAGAAGATTGTTATTACCATCCGATCCACGTTCTAAAGCTCTCAATTCACAAGTAGTTAAATAATTTTCAAGTTCTTGATAAGCATTACTTTGGTACCTTGTTCTTTTTCGGGATAAATTTTCTTGATAGGCATTCCATTCACTAAGATCCGGAATAGCAAAACCAAAAGAAGATATACTACTACTACTGCTAGAAGGAATGTGAACAGGAGAAGAAGAACCCGTTCCAAGATCAAGACAACCACTATAACTACAAGCATATTCACGATAAAGAGTAGATAATAATTTTTTTGTATTTTGAACTAACTCGCTAGGATTTGGAGGACTAAAATTAGCAATAGGATTAGGAAAAAAAGCATTATAGTAAAGTGTAAGTAATTTTAGCAAACCTTCCTCTCTAACTTGAGGATCTAAAAGTTTGCCAACTAAAAAAACCGGAGGAATGTAGGCGAAATATTTAATCCATTTGTCTCTCATTTCTTTTATACAATTAAATAACTCGGGAACTTTAATTAAAGACTTGAATACAAGTAAAATTTTAACACAATGTTCAACAACAAGTGTAGAAGTGAGATAATAAATATCGGACAAAGACTCAGTTGCCTCTTTAAAAATTTTTAAAAGTGTCATTACACTAGAGCACTTATCATATTGAGTTGGCAATAAGCAAATGAGTACTTGTTTATAAAAATTGCACAATGCAATACGATATTCATAACTATCATTTAACAAATTGTAAGTAGAATTCCGACGATTTGGCACCTCTTTTGAAAATTTCTTTGGATGAATATTATTTTTTATGCAATATCTCTTCCAGTTTTTACCTAGAGACGAATGTCTAATTAAATACATTATTGCTTCACGGATAGGAGCATATGCTTCTTGTAAAACAGTTAAACCATCTTAAACACATAAATTAAGAACATGACAAATGCACCTAACATGAAAAAATTTACCACCAAGAGATGGCTCACATATTGCAATAAGTGATTCTAAACTAGTTGTATTGGAGCTAGCATTATCAAAAGAAATTGAAAAAAAAAATTGTACTAAATTATATTCAGATAAAATTGTAGGAATTTTATGCGAAATATTTTGGGCGGTATGTGCGATATTAAACTCTCTAAAACCAATTAAACGTTTTTGTATAGTCCAAGAATCATCAATCCAAATACAAGTAATTCCCGTATATGAATTTGCTTCCCAATGATCACTCCAAGCATCAGAGCATATACAAACTTTATGATCTAAGTTTGAAAACATATTAGCTAAAATTAATTTTGCCTCGCTAGTAGTTTTTCGAACATCACGAGTTACGGTAGAGCGTGAAATTTTTTTACTAGCGGGATTAAAACTTAGTTGAGTAAAATTTTCATACATTTGGTCGTCGGCAAAGTTAAAAGGAAGAGATTTACCACAAACAAATCTAGCTAATTCTTTTCTAGTGGTAATTGGATTAAATTTAAATAAAAAACTATTACCTTGATTGGGGGCATTAGATGACGTCGTTGTGCCTCGAAGTTGGGTTTGATTAGTCTCGATGCCAACTTTGTCGGGATGTTGTCTTTGTATATGGCTATTGAGTGTCCCGTAACCTCCTCCTTTTTTAAACTTGTACATTTTATCGCAATAGTTGCACTTGGCCAAGAAATGACCGGGACCGAATGCAACGTCGTCCATTTTTGTATAATGGAGCGCAAATAATGGAGATTTGAGCTCGGATGGTTTCCTTTGTTTTGGTTTTGTTGGTTGCTCATCATCTTCATGAATCGATTCTGAGACTTCAAATATTTCGTTGATTTGTTCCTCGGTTAATTCATCGGGAACATAATCTCCAAAATTCGAACTTGGAATAGAATTAGAACTCGGAGTATGAATATGATGAGTAGGAGTACTGCCACTAGCACCGCCTCTTCCTCGTCGGGGAATGCCAGTGATAGTCTTTCCCTTTCCCCGGTTGAATTGACCACTTGACATTTTTTTCTATTAAAAGTATAACACTAGAGAATAGAAATTAGAGAGAAAGTAGATAGATAGAAGATAGTTGGTGTGAGAAAAATGCAGGGTGAGAGGGGGTATTTATAGGTGTAGAAATGTGAAAAAAAAATTAAAAATGTGACCATTGTGAACCGCCGGTTCCGGTTTGAACCGCCGGTTCACAACGGTTCAAAATTCAAATTTTGATTTTTTTTTTTAAACCGGCGGTTGAACCTCCGGTTCGCGGTTCGTCAAAATGACGAACCGAAACCGAACCGTCTTAAAACGGTTGACGATTCCGGTTTTGAACCGAACTGCAGTCAACGGTTAACCGAACAGCGGTCAACGGTTCCGAACCGACGGTAGTGAACACCTCTAATCTCAATCACAGTCCAATTAACGACTTGAGAATTCATTCAGTTGTCGCCGCCGGAAGGCGCGGGACATCCAATACAAACGAGCAATTATCCCATATTTCACATGCATCTAAAAAGTTATTTATCTTACTCTCTCTCTATCTATCTATATATATATATATATGGGTTGGTTGCTGTGAGAAGATATTTTTTCGGGAGACTGTGCGAAATGTTACGAAAATTGCACAAAATGTATAATTATTTGGCACAAAATTAATAATGTTGTTGCACAACATTGTGCAACAACTTTATACATTCTGTACAACATTATCATAGTAAAAAAACTAGATACATTTTATGCAATAACTGGATATATTTTGTGCAACAACTGAATACACTTTGTGCAATAATATTCATGTATAAATAAATCATTGCACAAATAGTTAAAATATTTGCACAATCGAAAATAGATATGGACCATTAATCTACAATAATCAGGGATTCTTGTGTCTCGTTGGTTTAGTAACTTGCCCAACACTCATATAATATATATATATAATCATCTAGTGCAAATATATATCACTCTCAATATACCAAGTGAACGCTTTGATAGATGCTCTTGGAATGCGGCATAAAATTTACCAATTTCATCAGATTTTTCGTGATTATGCGGATTTATTAGGTGTTAAAAAAATCTTGGGAGATTTTTATAGATTTTTATTTGAAACTTACTTGAATTCTAATTCAAGACTTTGTTACTTATTCATATACAATATCAATTTTTTCTTGGGTCATGATTTATAGACATAATGTTTCAGTCATAATAAGGCTTATTTAGTAATTTTACAGTTTATTTTATTTTTAATTAATTTAAAAATTAAGGTATTTTATGTATAGACTTTTTTATCCTTTAACTATTTTAGCTTAAAGATTGCAATAATATTTGATTTAATTATCCACCACCTCTCTCTATCTCTCCATACTCTCGTTCTCCCTCTTTGAACCTCTCTCCTCTCCACTCTAAATCTCGACATCTTCCATCCCTCCGGCGAATCCGCCGTCGCTGCCCTTCAATTTTCAGAGGCGTCAGCCGCCGTCACCTATCATCCCCTCAACCCTCTCTATCTCGCCCAAACCATAAGCCTCTGACCGCCGTCGGGACCGCCGAAAATATCATCATATGTCTCGTTCAAAATCATATCTGTTTTTTCCAAGAAACGAGTGAGATGAAGTAACAAGGAGATAGAAGCTATTGTTCATAATCAACTTTTTTTTTTTAATTCTTCGTACGTATTAAGCATGCCTATTTTAAATTATACTCCCATATCTCAAGATATTGTATAGAATTGTATTCAAGTGTCTTCAATATGAGGACTAAAGACCTCTATTTATAGTGGTATAAAGCTAGGATTTTAGGGTTTAACTTGCCCAACACTCATATAATGCATATCTATATCTATAGATATATTTACAATACTTTTCCTTGAGTGGGCATCCCTAAAACTATGTTGCCTCATTAAAATCTTGCCAGAAAAACCCAGTGGGATAAAACCTGGTCGAAGAAAAAAGAGTATAACAGCTTTATTACAATTCTATCATTGTAGATCTTCGAGTCGACGCATACCGATCTTGTGTACCAACTTTCTGAATATTATTGTTCTTCATCTTTGAGATGTTCATGCCTCGTTAAAAACCTCACCGGAAAAATTCTGTGGGAAAAAATTCGATAGAGGAAAAGAGTGCACGATATACACTTATAAATTTGTGTTGCATTAATTATCTCGTAAAAAACCTCCACTAAGAGAAATCCATCTTTAAAAAACTTAGTAAGAAAAAGAGTACAACCATTCTTACTCCCCCTGAAGATAACCATCTTCAAATCATTAATACTATAACTCTATTTTCCATGTATAGATTGTAACACCCCCAATCCGCCCAGGGATATTACACGCCATAGAACCTTTCCTCAAGGATCTACCAGGCTGGTAACAACAAACGAACAACTCGACAATGCCTTTAAGGCTAAAAAGACTCAGTAGACCGATTTGGCCTTTCAATAAATACATACAACTCAATTACAATACATGCCCACGCAGGGTCGAATATAACACACTCCCGTACAACGGGAAAAGAAAACTGCAGCGGAAATAAAATGCAACTAAACCAATAACATCATACAGATCCTCGTGTGATTAGTATCGTTCATCTTTCATCATCCTTCGTGCCGACCCTGTGCTATGCTCCAAAACCTGAATGCAAAAATAGACATCCACCCCCCGAATACTCGGGGGTTAGCAAAACTCCACTGTTTTGCTAGTGCAAGAACAAAATGCAAATACGAGCCATACAATTCACATTTCACAAATAACAATAACCAGGAATCCTTAAAAATCCAAACCTGACGAAAAGTACTTCCCGAGGCAAGAGTTTGGTAAAACATTCTAAGACCGAAAGGTCACAAATCAAGGGAAAACAATTTATAAAACAGTTTAAATTGCCATCGAGAGTTTTAATAGGAAACAATTTAGGATTACCGAATCCTTCGCTTTCCAAAATCAACAGGTCACAGCCCAAAGGTTTTGTTTTCGCAAATAAAACCAACCATAATACACAAGGTTAAAAACCCACGTCATGCGTCCTCGACGGACATAAAATACACACACACCCGTGAAGTTTCACTCGTGAATCCAGTCGAAGCCAATGGAATTCCTCCGTGGCCCCGTCGAACCCTCCCGAGGTGAGCAAACACATTCACAAAACATAAGCAACCGCACTCGTGAATCCGTGGCTATACCATCGACTCACTCCGTTATCCCATCGGACCCTACCTACCTGAGCGAAAAACAAACACAAAATAACAACACGTAGCGGGGAAGTTTAACACGTGAACCCATGTCGAATCCATTGGAAATCCCTCCGTGGTCACGACGAACCCTCACCAGGTGATCAAACACATTCACAAAACACGTACTCACATCGCCAGACCGGATGAAGCCACAAATCCCACTCCGTGATCCCGTCGGACCCTCCCGAGCCGGCTAGCGAAATACTCAAGCACCACACGTCACCTAGGACCGGGACGAAGCCACGAATCCCACTCGAGGCCTCGAAGGACCCTCCCGAGCTGGCTAGCGAATCAATCATGCACAAATAACATATCACAAAACAACACAAGCACCACACGTCGCCTAGGACCGGGACGAAGCCACGAATCCCACTCGAGGCCTCGAAGGACCCTCCCGAGCTGGCTAGCGAATCAAACTCAAGCACGAGTAACATATCACACCAAGGATATCCAAACAATTCACCCAGAGGCATCAAACACTTAGTAAAACAACACGTCAAACCACAATGCACCGAAATGAAACATTATACGTCCACACGCAAATACTAAGTGCATCATCATATCCATAGGATTCACATACTCGTTCATGAAACACACCAATCACAAAACACACGCGTTTTGAAAGCAAGCCTTTAACAAGGCTAAACCGAATCTTTCGAAAGTTCAATTCAAACGACAAAACAACCACATTTAGACGATCACTAATTATCATATCCACAAAACAAGAATTATATGGACAAGGTACTTGACTCAAAATCGGCACGCAAGTATCCCGCCGAACACGGCTCAACCGGAAAGCTTTGAAACGCCCGATGCTATCGAAACGGAAGACGACGACGAACGAAAGGGTTCAACACAGTTTCTTCGCAAGAAACACGACCCTAACATCATACAATAAATAAATCATCAATCATACGAGGAAGAATAATCGTAGAACGCCCGAAAACCCCTCTAAGACATTTTACCGGACACCTTCAAGGAGTCAGTCAAGAACTCGACCCAAACAACGAATCGATACGATCCAACCATGGAATAATAAATGAAATGATATAATACATCTAAATATTCATCAATACATCATAATCCTAAGTTAAATCGGATTAAACGGATGAAAACAACCAAAACACCCAATTTCCCCAAAACTAGATTTCTAGGAAATCGACTGGTCGGTAGATCGGAGGATGTTATAGGACGGATGATTGATGATATGAACCTCAAAACTTCATGGATTCATTGTCCAACAACATCTCTAGATGATTCACACACCCACAGCTGCGTACGGGAAGAAAAAGGATGAGAAATGGCTGAAGAAAAACGCTGCCAGGCCTTAAATAGGCCGATCACGGCCGGGTTACGACGTAACCGGCCATGGCTTACGTACGTAACCGGCCATGGCCGAACTCACTGCCTGGAAATGCCGGAAGCGTTACGTACGTTACCGGCCAGGGCCTTACGTACGTAACCGGCCTTATGTACGTAACTGCCGATCACTACCGCACGTTACTCGGCCAGGGCTGGCCTGGCCCCAGCATGCCCGGCCATGACTCGGCCGGGACCAACTCCGACGGCCCGAACGACCCCGAAACCCGAACCTGAGTATGAATCGAAGATACGGTTACGAAGTACTCGCAAAGACGAATCTGAGCACTAAGAGAACATATGATTCCGACCACCCGAAGGCTCGAAATTCGACAACGGAAAGTAATTACCCCAAACATTGGGAAATTACGAAAATGGCCCAAAACGCCCGAAAATCACGATACGTGATCGAAACACCAAGCCAAAGCTCGCAACATGAATAATAACATTAAATGAACTTACGAGAAAGTCAAAACAACAGTTTCGGACGAGATTCACAAGAATCGAACTCAAGTGCGGAAAAACCGCTAAAAAACACGGAACTAAACAAAACGACACCGAAACACGCTCGGATGACAAAAAGTGCAGAATTAATCATTCTCAGAATGACGAAATGGTCATGAGCGAGTCGTTAAAACGGACTTCCTCCGAAAAAAAGAAATTACCGGAAATCGAAATCACGGGTATTACATTCTACCCCCCCTTAAAAGAAGTTTCGTCCCGAAACTTAAAATAAGTAGGGAGAAGCAATATCCACTGTCAGGAAAACTCGACGAGATACCCAAAAACCGAAAACTCGCGCCCGACGGCGAAACGCTGCAAGAAATGCAAAGGAACATACGGCGTGAAAACACGTTCCACGACGACCAACACAACGCCACCGATAGAGAAATAATAAAACCAACAAGTGACAAGCGTCATCAAACAGGTAATGCAACCATGTCGATTATCGGAAAAATCACAAAACACAACGAACGAAAATCAATATGATTGACCACCCCAACGGTACATCAATCAAAACGCGAGCCAATCGCTGAAGAAATACGGAATTCCACCGCTCAAGGGTTGGAAGATCGAAAACGAGACAAATTTCCCGAATATAAGGAAATTAGGAAGGAGTCTGAATGCTCAACAATCACGAAACGAGATCAACAAAAACCGAACAATCAAACGATCGAACCACAACGGTCGAGACAACAAAAATCGAACAATCATGTTCGAATCACGAAGAACAATAAAATTCAAACAACAACTCCCAGGTTCACATCTCGGCTCGAGACAATATATGATCGGGTAAAAGCAACAAGATGTGCATTCATATAAGATCCACAGGAAAGGGAATAGCAATAGAAAAGTCACAACGACAAACGAGTTATTCCGAAATAATACCACACTCGTTCGATCAACAAAAGCAAGAGGCAGGACAAGCTCAGAAATGTCAACGAACATAAACGAGTCGACAGAGTCGAAAACACAAGAGTTCCAAATCCGATCCACTTCGAATAAGAGAACTAATAGAACCAAAAGATGTTACATCCGAACAAGGTTCACAAGTATCGAACCGGACTCGGAAAAGTCACAGCGATAACCAGACCGACCCAAAACAAGATCACAGCTCGTTCGAACGATGAAACCGAAATACAGAACAAGTTCAGAAAGTGTCAACGAACACGAGCGAGTCGATAGAATTGAGAAAGAGAAAATGCAGAAGCCAAAAATAATACGGGTATTATATTCGACCCCTTCTAAAAGAAGTGTCGTCCCCGAGACTCACAACAACGAAATCAAGGTGACGACACAACAAGCAACCGACAGAAACATCCTTCGAAGGCCTCTCAAAGACGATTCCGATGACTGTGCTGAAACGCGAACTCCGAAAGTCTCGGTAGCCAATTCGCAAAACTGAATTCGGTGTCCCTCGAGTCCACACTTGAAATGTGTTACCGACGAGAAGGACAATTTACACGTGCATGCCCCGACATATCACGGTTGAGACGCCTCGGCTCGGCATACCGAAAATACAAATGCTAGATACAATGGGGCATAACGTCGCAAAACAACATAGCGGAGATGCCAACTCAGCACAACAAGGAATCATAATACATATCATATACAACGATTATCATCGTAAAATAATACACACAAACACTACAGCAACGACGGTATCGTCCGGCGACCTCAACGGCCCGAACAATAACCAGCACATAATTACAAACATTATGAAACAATCACATATGTACACAAACGTACAAACCCAAGCTTTAACAGCTCACACAGGTACGATAACACGCAAGCCACCACGAAATGACAACATTAAGGATCGTCATCACACCTCCCACAAGGGCTAACAAAATATATGCGTGGCGAATGACTCGATGCTCACGCCACCAATTCAATCACAATTCGGGGTTAACACCGTAACGAAAGTTCGAAAACCATACACGCATTTCCGGTCCGCAAACAGGAATGATAGGTTTTAAAAACGAAAACCACATTTTGAAAACAATTTGGAAACAACAGTTGATCTTGAGTATCATTTTACAAAAAGTAGTACAAACACCATTATCGAGACTTTGAAAATCATCTTGCGTTTGAACAAAAATGAGGACACCTTTCTTTTAGTGAAAAACATTCAGAATATTCGACCCTCGGGTCTAAGTAAAAATGTTTTTAAATCAATGAAAATATCTCAAAACATTTTGGTCCTCGAGGTAGAAAATTTTGAAACATATTGTGGCATCTTGGACGTACCACGAGAAAATAATTCATTTTAAGAGTACGTCTCGAAATTTATTTTCTAAGATACTCAAGTTTTTCAAGGATAATTCAATGGGCTAGAATGCCCAAAAATTTCAGGTAACTACACAGAACATTATAACGCCGTGGGCCCCACGCCAGAACCCACCAGGCTAAAAACCATTTACAAAAACGTCAAAAAGCTGATGACGGTAATATTTCAAAAACTCACAAAAGCCATTTATAAAATACTAAATACCGTCATAAGAATTTTGCCAAAACGATCAAAGCCATAATGCCAAAAACTCGGTTAAGGAATCGGTTTTCGAAATAAAACTCAGTCGGTAAAATACCGAAAGTCATTACAAAAGAACTCACGCAGCGGATAAAAGAAATAAAGTCAAACATGCACAAGACAGCAACACTACTCCTCATATGAACGAAAAATGGGAGTCAAATAATCACATATCACGAAATCAAAATCCATAAGAGGATTCCGCCAATTAACTCATAATCATAAAAATAGCTCGTGTCACACTAGGCACAACACAAAGAAGGGAGACTTACATCCACAGGTCGCACGAAGATGATGATTGCCCACGATACTAATCACGACCAACCAACTCAGACGACGCGTCGCGACACGACTCAGTCAGATAAAATCCGACGAGACAAAAACTCAATAGACACCACTGACTCGACAACCTAGGTTTCCACAACCTAAGCTCCGATACCATTCTGTAACACCCCTAATCCGCTCAGGGATATTACAGGCCGTAGAACCTTTCCTCAAGGATCTACCAGGCTGGTAACAACAAACGAACAACTCGACAATGCCTTTAAGGCTAAAAAGACTCAGTAGACCGATTTGGCCTTTCAATAAATACATACAACTCAATTACAATACATGCCCACACAGGGGTCGAATACAACACACTCCCGTACAACGGGGAAAGAAAACTGCAGCGGAAATAAAATGCAACTAAACCAATAACATCATACGGATCCTCGTGTGATTAGTATCGTTCATCTTTCATCATCCTTCGTGCCGACCCTGTGCTATGCTCCAAAACCTGAATGCAAAAATAGACATCCACCCCCCGAATACTCGGGGGTTAGCAAAACTCCACTGTTTTGCTAGTGCAAGAACAAAATGCAAATACGAGCCATACAATTCACATTTCACAAATAACAATAACCAGGAATCCTTAAAAATCCAAACCTGACGAAAAGTACTTCCCGAGGCAAGAGTTTGGTAAAACATTCTAAGACCGAAAGGTCACAAATCAAGGGAAAACAATTTATAAAACAGTTTAAATTGCCATCGAGAGTTTTAATAGGAAACAATTTAGGATTACCGAATCCTTCGCTTTCCAAAAATCAACAGGGTCATGACCCAAAGGTTTTGTTTTCGCAAATAAAACCAACCATAATACACAAGGTTAAAAACCCACGTCATGCGTCCTCGACGGACATAAAATACACACACACCCGTGAAGTTTCACTCGTGAATCCGTGTCGAAGCCAATGGAATTCCCTCGTGGCCCTGGCCGAACCCTCCCGAGGTGAGCAAACACATTCACAAAACATAAGCAATAGCACTCGTGAATCCGTGGCTATACCATCGACTCCTCCGTGATCCCATCGGACCCTCCCGAGGTGAGCGAAAAACAAACAAAAAATATATAAACGAAGCGGAGAAGATTAACTAGTGAAACCAGTTCGAAGCCATTCGAATTCCCTACGTGGTACCGTCGAACCCTCCAGAGTTGATCAAACACATTCACAAAACACGTACTCACATCGCCAGACCGGACGAAGCCACAAATCCCACTCCGTGATCCCGTCGGACCCTCCCGAGCTGGCTAGCGAAATACTTAAGCACCACACGTCACCTAGGACCGGACAAAGCCACGAATCCCACTCGAGGCCTCGAAGGACCCTCCCGAGTCAAGCTAGCGAATCAATCATGCACAAATAACATATCACAAAACAACACAAGCACCACACGCCGCCAGACCGGACGAAGCCACGAATCCCACTCGAGGCCTCGAAGGACCCTCCCGAGCTGGCTAGCGAATCAAACTCAAGCACGAGTAACATATCACACCAAGGATATCCAAACAATTCACCCAGAGGCATCAAACACTTAGTAAAACAACACGTCAAACCATAATGCACCGAAATGAAACATTATACGTCCACACGCAAATACTAAGTGCATCATCAACACCAAACATATCCATAGGATTCACATACTCGTTCATGAAACACACCAATCACAAAACACACGCGTTTTGAAAGCAAGCCTTTAACAAGGCTAAACTGAATCTTTCGAAAGTTCAATTCAAACGACAAAACAACCACATTTAGACGATCACTAATTATCATATCCACAAAACAAGAATTATATGGACAAGGTACTTGCCTCAAAATCGGCACGCAAGTATCCCGACGAACACGGCTCAACCGGAAAGCTTTGAAACGCCCGATGCTATCGAAACGGAAGACGACGACGAACGAAAGGGTTCAACACGGTTTCTTCGCAAGAAACGCGACCTTAACATCATACAATCAATAAATCATCGATCATACGAGGAAGAATAATCGTAGAATGCCCGAAAACCCCTCTAAGACATTTTACCGGACACCTTCAAGGCGTCGATCAAGAACTCGACCCAAACAACGAATCGATACGATCCAACCATGGAATAATAAAGGAAATGATATAATACATCTAAATATTCATCAATACATCATAATCCTAAGTTAGATCGGATTAAACGGATGAAAACAACCAAAACACCCAATTTCCCCAAAACTAGATTTCTAGGAAATCTGACCTGATTCGGTAGATCGGAGGATGTTATAGGACGGATGATTGATGATATGAACCTCAAAACTTCATGGATTCATTGTCTAACAACATCTCTAGATGATTCACACACCCACAGCCGAGTACGGGAAGAAAAAGGATGAGAAATGGCTGAAGAAAAACGCTGCCAGGCCTTAAATAAGCCGATCGCCGGGTTACGTACGTAATCGCCATGGCTTACGACGTAATCGCCATGGCCGAACTCATCGCTCGAAATGCCGGAGCGTTAAATGCGTTACCGTCCGTGGCCTTACGTGCGAATCGCCTTACGACGAATCGCCGATCACTACCGCACGTTACTCGGCCAGTGGCGCTGCCCCAAAGATGCCCGGCCATGACTCGGCCGGGACCAACTCCGACGGCCCGAACGACCCCGAAACCCGAACCTGAGTACGAATCGAAGATACGGTTACGAAGTACTCGCAAAGACGAATCCGAGCACTAAGAGAACACACGATTCCGACCACCCGAAGGCTCGAAATTCGACAACGGAAAGTAATTACCCCAAACTTTGGGAAATTACGAAAATGGCCCAAAACGCCCGAAAATCACGATACGTGATCGAAAAACCAAGCCAAAGCTCGCAACATGAATAATAACATTAAATGAACTTACGAGAAAGTAAAAACAACAGTTTCGGATGAGATTCGCAAGAATCGAACTCAAGTGCGGAAAAACCGCTAAAAAGCACGAAACTCAACAAAACGACACCGAAACGCGCTCGGATGACAAAAAGTGCAGAATTAATCATTCTCAGAATGACGAAACGGTCATGTGCGAGTCGTTAAAACGGACTTCCACCGAAAAAAAGAAATTACCGGAAATCGAAATCACGGGTATTACATAGATTATGAGGAGAAATAGTGAATAAATATGCAAATTTAACACTAGCAGAATTTTGTGTCATAGTTCTTCGAAAACTCGTTTATGCAACACAATTTTTACTATTCTCATAGAGAACAATCTATGGTATATCACATATCACAATACGAGTTTTGGATGTTATATAATGTGTGAGACAATCAAAGTCCATCTCAATTTATTTTGAATAGACTAATTATTATCCTTTCAGATAAGGTATGATATACTCAATATCATTTCAATGTCTTCATCCATGAGAATATTAATTCTTGCTAGCAAATTAACTTTGAATATCATATAAGGCATGATAGAGCATAATGCTCTTAAACACTCAAATAAGGAACTCCGGGTCCTTAACTTTAATCGTTATCTTTTATATTTAGTCTATATTCACATTATGTGAAGAGACACTTATTGGGTATAATTGGATGTAGTTTATTCAAAACAAATCCATCTACAACCTATTCTCAAGTAGGTTGACTGGTGTAAAAATAATACGCTCCATCAGGGCGATACTTAATCTTTCAAGTCGAGATTTACTTAAGTTTATTTAAGTCTTTCATTTCAAACTCTGCCTTTATGCATGAGTTGACTTTTCAAATAAAAGTCATTCAAAGACTCTTTTTAATGACGTACACATGTCATTATCACATATCCTTACTTGAGGATATATTCACACTTTTTGTGAATCTATTTATCTTCATTAGAAGTTTTGAGTATATCATAGACTTTCATATAGATATTCACGCTTACTAACCCAACAAATTTGTAGTCATAATATCTTTTACCGCCTAATATATTAAATAACGGAACGTAATGCCATAACAGAAGAATATAATAATTTAAGGTTTATCATAAACCTTTGAGCTATTAATCTCGCATTGTATCTCACCATTGACATGCGTATTACAAACATTCGTCGTGCATCTAAACATTCATTTCTCTTTATACAAACATTCACCGTGCATCCAATAGGGACAATATCTTTGACATGCGTATTACATAGCGATGCAAGAAGCTCTACCTAAATTGCTTTTTCTATTTACCTAATGCTTCTGGCACTGGTTCTGGATCCAGATTATTGATAATATTAATCAAGCAATTCTTGGGGTAAAGAAATATTGTCGACATTCATGATATTTTTTTTTGCATTTTTCTTCTGTGTTTACAGAATTTATGGCAATTTCAATCAAGCAGTAATTGATGGTTATAATCATCTATGCACATACAAGTGTATTAGATTTCTCGTTTTCAGGACGATTCTCAGAGTGATGTCATCCATTTATTTGTATTCCGCAGATTTGGATCTTTATCACCAATAAGTCTCCCTCGCTTCAGCATAAAGGATCATCACTTAATTCATTTAGTGTCCAGCGGCAGTAGCCCAGTGCATCGGGTGTTGCCCTCCCTCCTTGAGTTCGAGGGTTCAAGTCCCATCTGGGACTTCGGCGGATTTAAAGGTGTAATACTAACTTCTAACCACTAACCACTCGTTCAAAAAAAAAAACTTAATCCATTTAGTTCACAAAGAACTCTAATTCTCTTGTGGTGCATATACAACAGATATATGAAATACAATCACTCGTTTAGCAGTAATATTTCTTGAACTTTAAGTTCATCTACGTGAATAGTACATAACTTTCGACATTATTTCATATATTTTTCAAAAAATCGCTCTTTCCAGAGCATGTAATATCCATAAAGAATATCAAATTGTGCTACATCAGGAGCAACAATATTTTCAAATTTATAAAGAACATTTCATATATGTTTCATAAATATTAAGTGTGCTACTTGTGAGCAACGATAAACAATAATCTTTAATATTAATATTCTTCAAATATATCAATTGCTCAATCGGGAGCAACTTTGTGAAATAATTCTTAAGATTATTTGAGAGTTTCAACTTGAAACTACGTTTATTATATCAAGATGGTAATAATATAGTTCTCGAGAGAACTATCAGATAGTGAACTCAATTTTCACTTTTATCTATCATTTGTGCCATTTTGCACAAAGGATCATGGATAAATATCATATATTTTCCATAGACTTAATTTGCTCTTAAGAACGTGTTATATTCCTAAGGAATATCGATCGTACTACTTCGGGAGCAACGATATGTAATCTTTATGATTATCATCAATCGTAACCATATATCAATCGTGCTACTTCGGGAGCAACGATATATAATCATAATTATTATATCATAAATCATAAAAAAATACAATTATTACATCAATACAACATGATATATCAAATACATCTTGCAATAAAAATATGTTTTTCATAATTCACAAAATCAAAACATATTCACAAATTAAAATATGCTATGAATCGATCTCAATATATAAAATTAAATGCTTTGGTATGCTTACTTACTCCATAAATAATTTCAGATCTTTGATCCTTGAACGAGATACTAAATATGGTTTCTCTCCATAGCATGCACATTATCATGGACAACATATTTTCCTATATGCACGTAAAACATAAACATGGTTAGATTCTAAGTGTACAAATCTATGGACAAATGAATCATTAACTAGAAAAAGCTGGAGAGTTGAGAAAAGCCCGAAAAAAGGGACTATTGGGCTCGATAATTGGCCAAAAAAGGAGTCGAGCGCGGCCGCATAACACTCGGTGTTGGATGAGATCGGATCTTCACATTTCCTCGTAAAAATCTGCTTGTGTTCGGCGAGAGATTCAGTAAGCAATATTACACAAAATTCGATCTCCATTGTTGAATATATATATTTATGTTGGGAAGATGCTGTCATAATTTCAGGCTGATCCGACGGTTAACGAAACAGAAAACATAATTTTTGCGGGGCCTCATAGTGCAGAAAATTTGCTCGAGGATTTTTTTATTTTGCGAATTTCGGAAATCAGATGAAAAAAATTCTATTGTTAGAGTATCGTGCTGATAACATGTTATAAACTAAATAGAATAGGGAGAAAGAAGATAGAATACGTATAGAAGTAAACTCAAGATACGTAGAATTATATAGAATTGTATTCAAGTGTATTCAATATGAGAACTAAAGACATCTATTTATAGTGGTACAAAGCAAGGGTTTTAGGATTTAGTAACTTGCCCAACACTTATATAATGTATATCTATATCTATAGATATATTTACAATATTTCCCTTTTTTATTAATTATGTTCCTTTTAGCATCCAATTGACTAATAAAATTTAATTTTATCGGAACCGTAATTAAGTTCACATAACATACTTTTTTCAATCAACTAAAAGATGAAAAAAAAATCAGATTTTAAGATGGATGAACAAATATGGAACAGAGTCAATAATTAATCACAATTATTGAAGGAAAAATAACTGAGACAGAAAGTAGGGCAAAAATGTGTATTATTCCATTGATGACATCCCTTTAAATAGGGAGAAATACATACAAGCAGGCCTAACCATACCCTAACTAGGAAAGCCCGTAAAATAACATACTTAGGCACACATTGGGTATTGTTACTTTAACACTCCCCCTTGTGCCTAGTCTACAAGCGCATGTCATGTTGCCTCGTTAAAATCTCGTCAAGCAAAAACCATTGGGAAAAATATCTTGATCGTAGGGAAAAGAGTACAGCATCTAGACATATCAAGTTTAGGCTTCGTCCTTTGAATCTATCCTCTCACATGATCGTTACATTTGATCCTAGCGCTACTAAGGTGACCATTCCATCGATCCCTAAAATCGTACATCTTATTATCTCGTTAAAAACCTTTCCAAGTGATAAAAACCTTGTGGGAAAAATGATCCTTGGAAGGAAAAGAGTATAACATACGGTGTGGATGTAAGACTCCTCCTCAAGTCTACATCTCCCCCTGACTTGTACATCAATCAAGGATATTTTGAAAAACTTGTGCATGTGTCGTTTGCCTCATTAAAAACTTTGCCAAGTAACAAAAACCAGTGGGAGAAAATAAATCTTGGTCAAAGAAAAGAGTACAACGTCGGTGAGTAAGTTTCTTTGACTCACCCTTCTCCCTCTACCTTTACATCGATTTCGGGAGTTCGGAAATTCTCCGCATTCCAATACTTCTCACATGTTTTTCAAACACGGCTTTGGGCAGAGATTTGATGAACAAATCGGCCACATTCTCCTCAGATTTGTAACACCCCAAGACGATTAAGGCATATTACAGCGTCGTGGACCCCACACCTTGGAATCCACCAGTGGTATACATCATCAACATACGGACAATTTCTCAATCCTAGACATATTAAATAAGTAGAACGGACTCAACAGTGAAATACAACATCAACCAAAACCCAAATCGGGTACACAACATTCACAATGTTCCAAAAGAAAGGAGTACTCGAGTACTGAAGCAAACAACATGATTAAATAAAATTAAAAGACATGACATCAACGAACGACCATTTAAAAAGATTCACTCTTGCCCATCATCCTCGTACTGCCTGCATGCTCGTCCGCCTCCGAGACCTAAACCTGAAATACAAAAGTATTTCCCTCATTTAAGGGGTTAGCAACAACTGCTAGTGCAAGTACAATCCATTTGAACTACCATTCTAATCAGATGAAATATGCGCCAAAAATCATTTTAGAAAACATTTATATATTCCGGAATATTACGGTGCACGAGCACAAAACAAATTTCTCCAACAAAACATTTCAAAGGTTAAACGTTGGTACGAGACTCACGGCCACCGCACCCCGCAGAGGCCTCGTCGGACCATCCCTGGGTGGTTAACCCCAGTTCGTGATACGCATACACATGGCACTACGTATCCCCAAAGGCCCCGTCGGACCGTCCCTGGGTGAACATACACATACACATCCACAACATACACGGAAAGTCATAATCCAAATACTAGAATATGTAAACAAACGTAAAGTACTTGCCTTTGAGACATCTTCGACGAAACAGGAATGAACAATGACTAGGAATGACCGGAGGAACACGACTGCTCCTAAACGAAGGATTAACACAACTCAGTCCTACACGATAACAATAATCGAATAGAATAAGCCCAAAACCCCGACTAATAATCGTAAATATACACGGACGACGAATACGGGCGAGGGTTTTCAGAAAACCTCCCCAAATCAACAATCCAAGGCTTAAAAATGACGGAAATGGATTGGGAATCACCTAACAACAATAATCGATAAGAAATATCACAACATAAATGAGCAAATCGAGTTCAATCTAGACAAATCCCGAAAAACCCCCAAAATGGATAAAAGTAGGGTTCTAGGCCAAATAGCTTGGATTCGGATGGAGGAAGATGATTAAGATGATGTTAAACTTCACTAGGAACACAATACTCGATCTCCCAAGAATTTCCACGGATAAAACTTGAAGAATCGCTCAAATCTCTCTAAAACTCTCGCTGCGGACGAAAGGAGAAAAATGAAGAATGACGCGATTGTAGGGTCAACTCAGGTTTATAAAACTTGATTGCTCGTTACGTACATTAACATCCTGAGGTTAATGTACGTTATGCCTCTTACGTACGTAACACTCAGGTGTTAGCATACGTAAGGGTTCGGCAGGACAATCTGTCCAATTATCTGAAGTCAATTACATACGTTATGGCCAGCAGATTACGTATGTTAACAATGTGAGTAGCGTACATAACACGACATGCATAACGTACATTACTCACAGAACAGTTTAGTACTGCATAATGCAGTCCGCTGTTCTAGAAGGTACAAAAACGAAACGCCACGAAAGATGGGATTTCAAAAACACATATACAAAGTATTCGCGACGACGAGTTTAAGCGCTAAAAGGAAACACCATTCCGACTAGAAAAGATTTGAAATACACAAGGAAGATAAAATTCCCTAAACTTATAGGAAATTACAAAACGGCCCAAACGTCCGAAAATCACGATACAACGTCGGATTATCAATCCGCAACTCACAACATGAATAACTCAACCATACGAACTCATGGGAACCAAGAGACAACGAAACGAATGAGTTTTACGAGAATCGAACATACATGCGACAAAACATAGCGTAAAGCGAAATTACGTAAAAACATCTCCGAAACTCGTCCAAATGGAAAAACTCCAAGAACAAAATAGATCCAAAATATCGAAACGGTTACAAACGAGTCGATAAAACTAGACATGCGACAAAAATGGAAACTGCTAAAAATGAAAAGGTACGGATATTACATTCTCCCCCTCTAAAAACAAGTTTCGTCCTGAAACTTAAGAATCAAAAAGTTCGGGGTACCTCGCACACATATCCTCCTCCAATTCCCATGTCGTTTCCTCCACTAAATGCCTCGACCATTGCACTTTAACCAAAGGGATGATTTTGTGCCTTAACTGTTTGTCTCGACGTTCCAAAATTCTAATGGGCCTCTCCTCAAACGTAACGTCCTTCTCGATCTCCAACTCCGTGAAGTCAATAACGTGATTCGGGTCTGGAACATATTTCCTCAACTGAGAAACGTGAAATACACAATGCACATGGCTCAACGACAGAGGTAACGCCAATCGGTAAGCTAACTCGCCGACTCTCTCCAGTATCTCGAAAGGTCCAATATACCTTGGACTAAGCTTCCCTTTTTTTCCAAAACGGAAAACTCCCTTCGACGGGGACACTCTCAACAAAACATGATCCCCACCTCAAACTCCAAGAGTCAACGCCCAACATCCGCATAAGACTTTTGTCGACTCTGAGCCGCTAACATCCTCTCTCGAATCAACTCGACTTTCTTCCTCGTCTCCAACACAAGATTTAGCTCGGTGCCAACTAAATCGGACGGTTCCTCCCAAGATATCGGTGATCGAAACCGTCGGCCGTAATGTGCCTCGCATGCTGCCATCTTAATCGACGCATGCCAGCTATTATTATAAGTAAACTCGATCAGAGCCAGGTGTTCCTCCCAATCGCTACTCCAGTCTGCGCACACGGGCGCAACATATCCTCAAACGTATGAATTATACGCTCGGACTGTCCATCAGTCTGAGGATGGAGAGATGTACTCAAACACAAACGCGTCCCTAATGCCTTATGTGCCGCCTGCGAGAAATGTGATAAAATACGACCATATCTGTCCGAAATAATAGTCTTCGGCGTACTATGAAGTCTCACGATCTGTGCGATAAAATTACGAGCTAATTTTTCTGGACCCCAAATGTCCTTGATGCCCATAAAATGTGCCGACTTAGTCAGTCGATCCACAATCACCCACACCATGTTCATCCCGGACTTCATCCTTGGAAAATTCGTGACAACATCCGTAGAGACGTCCTCCCACTTATATTCCAGGATGGGATGTGGTTTCAACAACCCGGCTGGCCGCTGATGCTCGATTTTGACTTGGTGACAAGTCAAACACTTAATCACAAACTGCACTACCTCATTCTTCATTTCATTCCACCAGAAATTCTTCCTCAAATCCTTATACATTTTACTCGAGCCCGGATGGACTGAGGGTGATGCATGAGCCTCTCGCATAATACCCTGCCTCAATTCCAAGTCATTCGGAACACACAGCCGACCTTGGAATCTCAACACACCATCCTCATGAATCATGAATACCGTGGACTTCCCCTTCACCACATTCTCACGGAGTTGAATAAACATCGGATCTTCCAACTGCCTTGAATTAATGTCGTCGACCAGAGACGAAGAGATATCTAGAGTGTGCAACTGCCTGGCACTCCCTAGTAGCACAACCTCAATGCTCAACCCCATCAACTCTCGCTGGATCCCTGGATAGGCCGTGAGTAACTCAAGTGCCTGAAGAGATACCGATTTCCGACTTAAGGCATTTGCCACCATATTTGTCTTGCCCGGATGATAAAGGATCTCAAGGTCGTAATCCTTAATTAACTCCAGCCACCTTCTCTATCTCATATTCAGTTCTTTTTGTGTGAAAATATACTTCAGGCTCTTGTGATCGGTGAAAATCTGACACGACGAGCCATTCAAGTAGTGATGCCAAATCTTCAACGCAAACACAACTGCGGATAACTCAAGATCGTCGGAAGGATAATTCAACTAGTTTGGTTTCAACTAACGGGAAGTAAAGGCAATCGTATTCCCGTGCTGCATGAGTACACATCCAAGTCCTTGGCCAAAGGCATTACTATTGTAATACCCTAGACTCTAATGTGTATTTTGAACATTGTGACATTGTATATGTTGTATTTTATCTGAGTATTATCCAGCGTATTTCATGATCCGGTGTTGTTGAGTGTATGATTTCATGAATGTGTTCAAAATTGTAATCTTTGCACTTGTAGCGCACGCTAACGGCTAGGCGTAGCGTACGCTAATTTGGGTTTCGTAGCGCACACTGTGTATGAACCTTAGCGCGCGTTATACGTAGTCACTTGATTAAGACAGGGTGGTAGGTGAGATCAGCCGCGTATCCTGGTCGGGACATGTCGGGATGAATCTGGATGGCTTTTGGAAAAGTCGAGTCAACGGTGATTAGCACACGCTAATGTTATGAGGCTAGCGCACGCTAAAGTTGAGTACAGTGAGGTCAGTGAAGCTTCGTATGGCCGTTAGCGCACGTTATATGAGTGGTAGCGTACGATAATTTATGTACTTAGCGCGCGTAAAGGGATGTTAGCGTACGCTAAGTCGAGGCCAGCAGAAACAGTAGTCGCAAGCCTATTAGCGCACGCTATGGATATGGCCGTAGCACACGTTAATAACCATTTTCTATATATAGGACAACACCCTCCTTCATTTTCAGACTTCCACTTCAACCCACACTCCAATTCCGCGACTTTGAGAGTTACCCTCTCCATCTTCAACCTTCATATCAGCTTCCTATCACATCTTTGAAGGCTAGGAGCTTTGAGGATTGGTGTTCAAACGTCCAACGTTGAGTTCATCAAGAGTTTTCGTCTTTTCTTTCCATACAAGGTATGTGTTGCTGCCCGAACTTTGAATTCATGTTCTTATTCGGATTATAACTTCCTCCTGGAGTTTTATCAAGGTTAAGGATTAATCGTTAGGTTAAGCACCATACCATGCAAGCTTGAAGTAATCTTATTAGAACCCCTTTGAGTAAAAAGATCATCAACCGAACCTTTTTGAGTTGAAACTAAGAATCGATTTCGAGGTTGTTGTATAGTTGGGTTGTCTTTTCGAATCAAATGTGTGTCGGTGTATTGTTATTATCATTACCTAGAACGAGATCTTTAGCAAAGAAATAAATTCTTAGAGTGGTCACTTAGATATAATCTTCGGATAGAATGAGATGACCTCCAACGTAATTCACAACTCGTAGTGATTTCTGGGTTTGTTTATCTTCTTGTTGATGATTCGAACAAAGGGTGTTGATGGGTAACCATTGCTATTAAATTTTGGCAAGAAAGATAAATTGTGGAAGAACGGAGTATATTGATGATTAAAACTTAAACTCGGATTGAAACGTGATTTATAACCGAATTTGGTGATGGAATCGATAATCCGGAATCGAAGTACGAATTTATGATGATTTGAATATTGCTAGCTCAACCGATCATTCCTCGGGTGAGTTGAACCGTGAGCCGCTAGCTTAGAGTGTTAACCCGACCGTAGGAGACGTTAGATGTTCATACGTTTAAACTTGTTTTGAGTTGCCGTTATTTTTCCCGCTTGTTCAAGGGCCGAGCATTGCGAACGCTTGATCGAAGGAGGCGGCCTTCAAGTGTGTTGAGATCATTGGAGTAATTAGTTCTTGCCATCTTTTAGGCCAGATCATAATTTGTTAATGTTGGTATTTTGAGCATGTATATGGTTTATTCAAGTTGTTGAACGATGGATTTATTTCGTTGAATTGTATGGTATTCTTTATCGATTACTTGTTTGTTCATGTTGATGGACATAGCGATTTTGCATATATGTATGCATAAGTTGTGTTTGTGAATATTGTACGATCTATACTGAGGGCGCTGGATCGGATGTCCACCTCGTGTTGGTCCGACGAGATCATCTTGGGATCTATGCTGAGGGCGCTGGATCATTGGACAGGTTTTTACACCTCGTGTTGGTCCGACGGGATCATCTTGGGATCTATGCTGAGGGCGCTTGATCTTTGGAATACCCATGTTGTGTTAATGGAATCTTGTGGATTCGCATTGTTGGATTCCGGTAGCGGAAGTCCGTGTTGTGTATTCTGTTATGCATTGTTGTTGCATATTCGATTTGTTTAATATGATACTTGTACTATCATCGTTTTGCTAACCCCTTTGGTGGTGGACATTTGTTTTGATGTTCAGGTAGCCGAGGAATGGGAAACAACCACAGTACCAATATGACGACGAAGGGGCTCAGTGATGTTTATTGTTATTGTGACTTGTCTTTTTGGTTCATTTTCAGTACTCGAGTACGCGTATCTTATTAATATTTTGAGATGGTTGTAATAATGAACTCATTTGATCTGTTTGAAACCGGTTTTGTATTTGGAACTTTCTTGGTACTCTTGTATTATTTTTACGTTTCTTCAAATTAGCCTTGTAAATTCTTACTTAAAGGGTTTACGGCGCTGTAATCATTCTGAATATCTCGGGGTGCTACAACTATAAACTGAAAACCCTCATTACCACTCGGTAAAGCCAATACGGGAGCGATATACAGCCGCCTCTTCAACTCCTAGAAACTCTTCTGCCTCTCGTCGGTCCACACAAACTTCTCTGATTTCTGCAACAATTGAGTAAGTTGTCGAGCGAGTTTAGAGAAACCCTCGACAAACCTACGATAATATCCGGCCAAACCCAGAAAACTACGGACCTCCTTCACGTTCTTGGGCGGCGCCCAATCTAACACTGCTTCTATCTTATGTGGGTCCACACGAACACCCTCGGCCGAGATCACGTGACCGAGAAACATAACCTCCCGCAACCAAAACTCACACTTTGAGAACTTCACATAAAGGCACTGAGTTCTCAAGATTCCCAAGACGATATGAAAATGACATGCATGCTCCTCCTCGCTCCTCGAGTAAATCAGGATATCTTCGATAAAGACGACTACAGACTTATCGAGATACTCGATAAAGACCTTGTTCATTAACTTCATGAACACGGCTGGGCCGTTGGTTAGCCCGAACGGCATAACCACAAACTCATAGTGGTCGTATTTCGTCCGAAAGGTCGTATTCGGAATATTGGAATCCTTCACTCGGAGCTGGTAATACCCCGATTTCAAATCAATCTTCGAGAACACAGTCGCTCCTTGCAATTGGTCAAACAAGTTGTCGATTCTCGGGAGCGGATACTTGTTTTTGATGGTCACCTTATTCAACTCTCGATAGTTGATACATAGACGAAGTGACCCATCCTTCTTCTTCACAAACAAGACCGGTGCGCCCCAAGGCGAAGCGCTCGGTCGAATGTAGCCCATGTCTAGCAACTCTACCAACTGTTTCTTCAACTCAAGCATCTCGGCAGGCGCCATGCGGTACGATGTCTTCAAAATCGGTGCCGCACCCGACTCTAAATCAACAGTGAACTCAACCTCATGGTCTGGTGGCAAACCCGGCAACTCGTCTTGAAAGACGTCAGGATACTCACTCACTACTGGAATAGACGAGAGTTCGACTCCTCCTTCTTTCGATCTCAAAGCATAACATCAGTAACCAGTGCAACCTCCTCGAAGAAGTATCACCGCTTTCATAGCGCTGATCAGAATTCTCTGACTACTTCATTTACGTCCCACAAAATAATGTTTGATACCGTCATAGGCTAACATCGAAATGGTTCTCGCTCTATAATTCATGATCGCCCCATGTCGATCTAGCCAATCCTCACCAAGAATCAAATCCTCATCCTTAATGTCCACCACAATTAGATTTGAAGACCAATCCCTTCCCGCGATACTCACGGGAAAATCTCTAATCTCACGATCCCCCATAATACTATCTCCACTAGGCAGTTTAACAACAAATAGTTCACATGCAACTAGGCAATCAACATGCAGATGACACATACAATCCAGAGAGATGAAAGAATGCGTAGCACCAGAATCGAATAACACAGAAACAGGGTGGTCAAGGATGTGAACAGTACCTAGCCACCGTCGCGCCAGGATCTCCAACTCGTCTTATCTCATACACACGGGCGGAATAGACCCCGCACCGAAGCTCCCCCTCTAGAAGGCTGCCCACGTCGTCGACCTCTGCCAAAACTCTGTTGGGGCTGACTAGCTGTCGGCGCGTGATTCACACTCGGTTCTCTCATAGCCGGGGCTGGCACCTGAGTAACTGGTGCCCGACTCACATCTCCAAAATACTTATCACGATGCCCCATCTGACTACAAGTAATACACTATAGCGGTGGTCTGTCACACTCACTCATCATGTGGCCGGGACGACTGATGAGTCGAATTTTTATCATCTCAGTCTGTTCTATCGAGTCGCACTTTCGTTTGTTTTCGAGTGTTTTTGCTCTTTTTACGCATGGTATGTTGTGTTTTTGTTTTGTAGGTATCCGGACGAATATTGTGGTGAAATATGTGCTTTTATGGCCAATATTGGAGTTTATGACGATCAAGAGCGAGAATGAGGCCTAAAATGATGAAGGTTGAAGCACTACCTGTCGTATTTTCTAATTTCCAGATTCATTACTTCGAATCAGGATGTGTTCTATATATGTATGGATTCCTCATGAAATCAGCTTCGCAACGGTATATCATATGCTAAATTCCGAGGTATATTGAGGGAGATATGGCTTCTAGAACACGGGATGTGTCACAGGACATAGCCGAGTCTCTGGCCCGAGAGTTTTTGTATTTTCTGGGACACTTGGACACGGCCGAGTCTGCTGTCTAGAGAGTTTTTGCATTTTCTAGAGCGGTTGGACATGTGTTGTGTCACTTTTCGGTGCAAGTCCATTTATTTGACATTTTTACACGATTTGGAGCATTTTTCTTGGTCTTTTGGCTTTATAAAAAGGTGTTGGAGACCTTAAGATATGATATTCAGATCTTGTTAGAGATATTTTGGTGTGAAAAACACAAGATTTAGGAGACAAACACCAAAAAGTGAGGAAAAAGGGAGATTTTTTCATCATCTTCATTGTATGTTCTTGGAGTGAAAAATACATTTGTGAGATATTATATTTCCTTGTATCAATTGTTATGAGTTTTGAAGGAAGATCATCAAACCTTCATCAGAATTGATTTCACTTTTACAAGGGAAGTTTCTACCATGTTTTGTTTTACAATTTCCATTATTATTGTTGAAATAATCATGAGTAGCTAAACATTTCATATGGGGTTTTAGATTTAGCCACACACATGTTATCGATTGTTAGTTCCTATTGATTTTCCGTAAAAGTTTGGGATTGTTCCTCCTTGTTTGTTCTTCGTATAAGAACTTTTGATTTAGATCATCAAACCTATTTCTTAGTTGTTATTATTATTCAAATTGAGGGTTTTTGTCGGTGTTCGCCATCAAACGACCCGATAGAAGCGATTGTAAATGTTCTAAACTTTTTTCCGCGATCTTTTAGCGAATTACCCCATCAAAGGTATTAGCTAGTCGATTGTTAGTAGAGATTCGTCCCCATCAAAGGAGTGTCTCTTATTTTCGTTAAGGACAATCGTGATTTTTAGAATTACCGCCATCAAATGGATTTCTTTTAATCGTGAGCAATCGATAATTCCAAACCTTAATTCTTTGTGTATCGAAACTAATAATTGATTACGTGTGTGTCGGTGATTCTAAACTCCCATATCATTCTCATAATTGTAATCTCTCATTTATCCTACCATTAATTTGGTGTTTTTAGCGCTTAGTTTATTTTAATTTATTGCGTTAGTGATTGTAATCCTATCGAACAAATGATGTATTTTAATTTACTTTACTTTTGTTCATTCGATCGAGGGAGGGTCTTTCGAGGTCCCGAGTGGGATTTGTGGCTTCATCCCGGTCCTAGGCAACGTGTGTGCTTGATTGTTTTGCTAGCCACCAGAGGGTCCGACGGGGCCTCGAGTGGGATTTGTGGCTTCGTCCCGGTCTTAAGCGATGCTTGTGCGTGATGTGTTTGCTCACCTCGGGAGGGTTCAACGGGGCCACGGAGGGAGTCCAATGGTAGAGCCCTGGATTCACGAGTGAAAATTCACGAGTGCGTGTGTATGTTATATGAGTGTTTTTGCACACATCGGGAGGATTCAACGGGGCCACGGAGGGAGTCCAATGGTAGAGCCCTCGATTCACGAGTGAATATTCACGAGTGCGTGTGTATATTTTGTGAATGTGTTTGCTCACCTCGGGAGGGTTCGACGAGGCCACGGAGGGAGTCCAATGGTAGAGCCCTGGATTCACGAGTGAATATTCACGAGTGCGTGTGTATTTTATATCCGTCGAGGACGCGTGATGTGAGTTTTAACCTTGTGTATTCTTGTTGGTTCCATTTGTGAAAACAAAACCTTTGGGCTGTGACCCCCTGTTGATTTTTGAAAGATAATGATTTAGTAATCCTAAATTGTTTTCTATTAAAACTCTCAATGGCATTTTAAACCGTTTTATAAATTGTTTTCCCTTGATTTATGACCTTTTGGTTTTAGAATGTTTTACCCAAACTCTTGCCTCGGGAAGTACTTTTTGTTACGTCTGGATCTTTGAGGATTCCTGGTTATTATTGTACTTGGAACTTGTATTGTATGGCTCGTATTTGCACTTTGTACTTGCACTAGCAAAACAGTGGAGTTTTGCTAACCCCCGAGTATTCGAGGGGTGGATGTCTGTTTTGCATTCGTGTTTGGAAGCATCATGCGGGGTCGGCACGAGGGATGATGAAATATGATCGATACTAATCACATGAGGACCCTTACATTGTTGTATTGGTTCAGTTGTATTTTATTTCCGCTGCGGTATTCTTTCCCCGTTGTACGAGAGTGTGTTGTATTCGACCCCTGCGTGGGCATGTATTGTAATTGAGTTGTATGTATTTATTGAAAGACCAAATTGGTCTACTGAGTCATTTTAGCCTTAAAGGCATTTTCTAGTTGTTCGATGTATTTACCAGCCTGGTAGATCCTTGAGGAAGGGTTCTACGACGTGTAATATCCTTGAGCGGATTGGGGGTGTTACATCATCCCCATAAAATCCTATTTATAAGCTTTGGACTATTTTAGGGATCTTAAGGAGGATTAGGTGAGGACTCCTAGTGCAACCCAACTTTCCATATTAAGTCATTTCCTAATATGTTTGACTTCACTAATATCAATTCAATTCAGTAAAGAATTAATATCGCACTTTTAATCTGAATCCCAATTTACGAAAATGGGATCATTATTTAAATATATATTTTTTCTGTGTTTATATTATCGAATATCCATTGATTAATTTAAGCTACTGACAGCTTTAACTAATTAATATCTTATCCAACAGTGATACCACTCGAACGTTATTATTGTATCAGAATTAAATCCACCCGCAGGGTTTAATGTAATAATCATTATCGAGCTCCTCAAGGGGACATCATCAACCCTCACGAGTTGGGATACGATTTCTAGTAATAATAATAATTGTCATATAAATAATATTATTCTCCAAGATACGAAGCTTATTGATCCAATCACTTTGACTCTCACCTAAGGTAAATCATATCAATAAATATTATAAATACACAATTATATATTATACTTAGAATTAATAAATAATAATTGTCCGAGATTTACGTTCTTCTTTTAGTCAGTACAGAAGACACTATCTCACTTCGATCTAAGTTAACGTATGCAAATATGATAATGCATGCTAATAGTCAAGACCAACTATGAGTCGCCTCCACCAAGGGAAGAAGGCGGGTCGTGCCCCTGCAACGATGACCCGTCCTATCCCCGAGTAAAGACCTATCATAGCATCGGTCGTTGAGCTGGAGGCTCGGGAGGCGGAGCTGCTCCAGCGCAACCGCAAGAGGCGGAGGCCGGAGGAGCCCCTGTCGATTGTTGCTGCGGAGGCGTCCATTGTGGTGCCGACGGTTGTCGCGCCTCCTATCTCCGATGTTCCAATGGCGGAAGGGTCTTCAGCCTCAGCGGCCTTCCTGAAGGCTACGGCGATCGCTGAAGCCGAGACTCCGCGGGTCAAACCCTATTTCGGCCGCGACCCTGAGTTGGTAGCAAGGTAAGACTGGTTTGATCTTTCTGAGTTAAGCCACTTGTGTAGGGTGCATACTAACTCCTTCGTTTTTTTTGGTTGCAGGGTCCGCCTTGTGACACGCTTTTAGTGTAACTATCGCAAGTGCACGATATCGTATCAAGTAGTAAAGTGGACTTTTTGAGTCCGGTTTATCGATCCCACAATGAAGTTTTGTTATAATTTGAATTATATACTATTAGTCTATTTTTATAGATACTTAAGATGAGTGAAACACACAATTAAAAAGTTTTGTTTAATAATTGCAAAGAAATTGCAATAATAGTTCTAATATTATAAGGAAATAAAAAGATAGCAATAGTAATAGATTGATTATCGATAAAATGAAATAGTTGGGATTACAAACTTAGTTCGTCATTAGTTATAAAAGATGTATTGGAGATCATAAGATGAATTTACTTATTATGTTGTGTAGATTCGATTTTCCTTAAAAAAGATTTCTCTTTCGAACTATAAACGTCCCTTACATATTGAATCAATCCACTATATTTCTATGTTGATCGCTTCAATACATAACATTAGGATTTATGAAAATAACTCAAAGAATCATCTAAGGACTAGGTATATTTCTATCCCCTAGAACAACTTAGAGTTAAGATCATTTGATCTAATCAAACATATTTTCTTTCGAAACATATGAAGACCATAAATATCTTCATTAATTGGCCAAATAAATAAAGATTGTTAAAACAATGAAAATCACACACAATAATAAGTAATTCACAATAGATCTTTTATACAAACATAAATAACATGACTAACCTTGTTTATAATCCCAACTAAAGATTACTTAGCCCATATAGGGTTTATTACACATATTACAAGCTTGTGTGGTCATTATTAGTTGAATCAAGAGAAAGAATTGATCCTAACTCCCTTAGTAGATAAAGGAGATAGAAACAATAAACTCTCTGAACAACATATGTTATACCACACTTACAAAGATCACTCAAGAACACAAGTGTGTTCTTCACATAAAAAGAAAAGTTTACAAAAATGGACAATTATAAGATGAATGATGAATGATGAAGGATCTATGGGGTCTATTTATACACCTAAAGTCATCTAATAGCTCCAAAACTCCAGCATTATTACATTAGATCGGATCAATGCCAGCCATCCCCTCAATAATACACAAAAAGTATAAAAAATTAGACAAATCATAGCAATCTGTCAAGAGTTACGGCCGTAACATTCAGGAGTTACGGCCGTAATTAGGTGACTTACGGCCGTAACTCCTGAATGTTACGGCCGTAACGTGGCTTCGTAAATTTGCTCATTTGAAGCTTGATAGTTACGCTGCCCGTAATTTCTCGACTTTGCGTTTTGCCCCGCATCTTCTTCTGATGATAACTTTTGATATATTACTCGATTTTGAATCCTAAAGACCGCGAATTCGACTCGAAAAGCCCTACAACAAGAATATATTAAAATTCAAAAAAGAGAATATTTATTAAACATGTTGTTTCTTGAGTAATTCAGTTATTTAACCCGATCATCATCCGATAAAAATAAAATAATTAAAACTAATAAATTAAAAGCAAAAAACGAGTAGACTAGCTCAATTATGGGTGAATTTTATCGATACAAACCATGGATAAGTGTACAAAACTGACACTTATCACACCCCCAAACTTGAATTCTTGCTAGTCCCGAGCAAGACTCTTTATTATTCACACTCCAAAAATAAAAATAAAAATAAAAATAAAACAAAAATAAGAAAATTAATACACACATAAATTAAAATATAAAAATAGAAAAGGAGATCAAAATGCCATTAATAAACAACAACCTGCTTTATACAGTAGATAGAAATGAATCAAGATTCAAAATAAATCTACTACTGTTTTTGAAGTTAAAACACGGTTTTTATTTTGTAATTCCAAAATGTAAGGTTTCCCCCCAATAGGTTGATTATTTATTTCCCACTCGTGATACACACGACTCCCTTTAATGGTTGCTCTCGATCACTCGTTTATTTTTCGACTTAATATGAAGAAGAATTTTATTGGCGTCATCAAATATTGTGATTTTCACAAAATTGAGTGTATTGAAATTCAGCTGCTAATTAATTCAAATCTGCTCATAAACTGCATCCCTTTTAGTGATAGCTTTCACACCGTTATTTGCTAACGTGTAGCTCTTTTCACTAACACTATTTCTATCTCATTATTTTTCTTTCGTAAAAAGGTGATAGCTTTCACACCGTTATTTGCTAATGTGTAGCTCTTTTCACCAATTTTTCTCGAGACTACAAATACGCACCAACAATGGTTAGTCCTTTATTTTCGCAAAATTTAAGACTTCCAAAATTAGGCACTGCTTCGCTCAACACTTCTCCTTTTCGTCATTTATTTTTTAGGTGATAGCTTTCACACCGTTATTTGCTAACGTGTAGCTCTTTTCACCAATGACTCCTTTTTTTTTTAGGAATAGAATTTTTGCGTAAAATCATTTCTTAGTTTAAGCATGAAAAATCAAAAACTCCACAAATTAAGTAAATTTCAGTTCTATTTTTCATCAACCGATTAATTCTTCTTTTCTCAAGGTAACGAATGACTCGATTTTATATGATAATTACAAGGCTTGGAAAGAGAGATTAAGGCTCAAAAAGTTTTTGGAATATACAATTTTTTTACCAGTTAAAATGATTTTAGAAGCTTGTATATAGCTAATTTATTGGTGTTATGGCCAGATCTAGAAATCTCATAAATCAAAATACTATAAATATATATATATAAAATTAAGGCAAATAACCAAATCAATCAAAACACACGCCAAAATTACAACACACCAAAATACTAAAACAAACTACCCCCAAACTTGAAAATAAAATTGTCCTCAGTTTAAAAAAAAAAAAAATCAATGCAGAAAAGCAGAATACTCCCTGTTAAGAAAGTTGATGTCTGAGCTAACGCCTTTTAGAATCTGCAAGAGAATAAATATACGAGGCACACAACAAAAGAAAATAAAATATACTCGTAAGTATAACACAATTTTTAAGATGCGCATCAAGAAAGTCCGAAGAGTCGCCTTACGCTGCCATCAAAGTTTTTATAAAAGCAAAACACAAAATAGAAATTATAGCAATACATAAACCGCGAATAGATGCGCGTCAAGAGATCAAGATGAAACTCCTTAAGCTGCCATCATTTAGCACGATTATTACACACGGCGTAAAGTAAAAATGCAAGAGGTCCGACATGGTTTATCAAAGGGAGAGGAATGAATCCACTTTTCGCTTTCTCACGGTAAAATCTTCTACCTGCATAATTTTAGCTAGAGTGGATCTCGTTGAGGAACAAATTCATTGAGTTTTTGATTAGTTCTTCGGTGTTGTTGCAACGACTATGATTCGCTTTGCACGCTCTAAATAAAGCCCTTTTCAAAGGAGTAGTCGATGAAAGACAGAAACCATCAAAGAAACCATTGACATTAAGCACTCCTATTGGTTTTTGATGAACATTTAGTCGGGCTCGTAACTACATGAAAAAATTCCTCAAAGGTGCCAAAACCACCGGAAGGGCGATAAAGGCGCCAGAATTATTTATCATGTGAGTTATGCGATCTTGCATATTCACAGATCTAAACTCATCTCCAATAGTTGACCCGGTGATTTTACTTTCACCAGAGGTTTTGGGATTACTCCCAACACTCTTACTCCTTCTATATAGGCGTATGCAGCACTCGTCCCATTAATCCTAGACTTCCTCCTCCGTAAACTACATGAATGCATTTTTCTCCTAAGGTACGACCCAAGTTGTGGGCCGCTTCAAAGAAGCATGCCTCTTTTCCGTAACTAGATCCACCAAAATGCAGACTGTAAAATTTTTTTGTCAAGATGATGACTCCATTTTTGAAAAGAAAAAAATTTTTTTGAGAGAAACAGAGAAAAGTGCAAGTTTGAGGGATGAATGAAAGAAACCAGAGGAAAGTTTATTTATAGAAGAAAAATAAGGTAAAAATTGTTTAACAAGTTTGTGATTGCGTTTGATTGTGCTTCAACTACTCAATAGAATAATGAAAGCTTTTATCGCGTATCACATTTTTTATTCAAAATCTCACCACACGACAAAAATAAAAATACTTACGCGTATGTACAGTAGTTGTGATTGTGGCTCACATCTTCCTCTGATTTTACGTTCGAAACGGCCTAAACGCCTTCTATGAGTCTGGGAGAAGCTTCCCATCCAATTTTCTTACAAATTGGCAAACAGGTCTTTTAACGTCGATTCCCAAGACGTTGTTCATATTCTCGTTTGAATTTATTCCACAAACATTGAATTCCGTAATACACAAGTCCACTAGGATGCGTGTCAAGAGAAATTTCGATATTATCTAAATTCTCCTTATTCGTACTCATCATTAATGAACCGAATTTTATCTTCTCTGTTTGTAGATGGAATTCCTAAAGATCGACATTTTGCATTACAGCCCATCTAGCACATTTATAGCAAACGGCTAGTATCTTTGCTCGTCGTTTCTTGGCATATGAACTTTTCCAAGCCCCGTAAAATCTAGTTGGTGTTTCTGTGAATTCACCTTCTATTCTTACTTTGGCTTCGATAATGAATCTTATGTCAAAAGGTATGCTTTTATTCGTAAGCAACCTCATCCTTTCAAGCCTTGTCTTGTAAATTTTTAAAATTGCATTTTTGCTTAGAAAGAAAAATCTTTTTTCAATTTTAAACAATGTTTCGTCCATGATAAAAAAAACAAAAATAAAAAGACAATGAAAATAATTGAATAAAATATCTACAAATATCAGTTGTTGTGGAAAACTGAAAAATCCGACTTTAATAGTCACGAGTACCGTTATCCGCCACTTGACCGGACAAACACAATTTAGTACTAAGTTACAACGTCGAGATATTTGTACCTATAAAAATAGTTTACAATCTAAGATTTCAAATATAACTTATACTTCCCCGGCAACGGCGCCAAAAACTTGACACGCTTTTAGTGTAACTATCGCAAGTGCACGATATCGTATCAAGTAGTAAAGTGGACTTTTTGAGTCCGGTTTATCGATCCCACAAGGAAGTTTTGTTATAATTTGAATTATACACTATTAGTCTATTTTTATAGATACTTAAGATGAGTGAAACACACAATTAAAAAGTTTTGTTTAATAATTGCAAAGAAATTGCAATAATAGTTCTAATATTATAAGGAAATAAAAAGATAGCAATAATAATAGATTGATTATCGATAAAATGAAATAGTTGGGATTACAAACTTAGTTCGTCATTAGTTATAAAAGATGTATTGGAGATCATAAGATGAATTTACTTATTATGTTGTGTAGATTCGATTTTCCTTAAAAAGACTGTTTCTCTTTCGAACTATAAACGTCCCTTACATATCAATCAATCCACTATATTTCTATGTTGATCGCTTCAATACATAGCATTAGGATTTATGAAAATAACTCAAAGAATCATCTAAGGACTAGGGGTATATTTCTATCCCCTAGAACAACTTAGAGTGAAGATCATTTGATCTAATCAAACATATTTTCTTTCGAAACATATGAAGACCATAAATATCTTCATTAATTGGCCAAATAAATAAAGATTGTTAAAACAATGAAAATCACACACAATAATAAGTAATTCACAATAGATCTTTTATACAAACATAAATAACATGACTAACCTTGTTTATAATCCCAACTAAAGATTACTTAGCCCATATAGGGTTTATTACACATATTACAAGCTTGTGTGGTCATTATTAGTTGAATCAAGAGAAAGAATTGATCCTAACTCCCTTAGTAGATAAAGGAGATAGAAACAATAAACTCTCTGAACAACATATGTTATACCACACTTACAAAGATCACTCAAGAACACAAGTGTGTTCTTCACACAAAAAGAAAAGTTTACAAAACATGGAAAATTATAAGATGAATGATGAATGATGAAGGATCTAAGGGGTCTATTTATACACCTAAAGTCATCTAATAGCTCCAAAACTCCAGCATTATTACATTAGATCGGATCAATGCCACCATCCCTCAATAATACAAAAAGTATAAAAATTAGACAAATCATAGCAATCTGTCAAGAGTTACTACCGTAACATTCAGAGTTACGGCCGTAACTAGAGTGACTTATGGCCGTAACTCCCGAATGTTACGGCCGTAACGTGGCTTCGTAAATTTGCTCATTTGAAGCTTGGATAGTTACGCTGCCAAGAATTTCTCGACTTTGCGTTTTTGCCCCAGATCTTCTTCGGATGATAACTTTTGATATATAACTCTGATTTTGAACCCGGAAAGACTGCCGAATTCGTCTCGGAAAGCCCTACAACATGAATATATCAAAATTCAATAAAGAGAATATTTATTAAACATGTTGTTTCTTGAGTAATTCAGTTATTTAACCCGATCATCATCCGATAAAAATAAAATAATTAAAACTAATAAATTAAAAGCAAAAAACGAGTAGACTAGCTCAATTATGGGTGAATTTTATCGATACAAACCATGGATAAGTGTACAAAACTGACACTTATCACCTTTCCGACCCGAACAAATCGCCGATGGTGCTGGACTTCCTGGTGAGCACGTCCCCCCGCGGGGCTTGCGACGTCCCTCACTATGTCTCCCGGGCTATCTCCTCTCTTCCGAAGGCTTGGACGACCGACCTGGATGCGATCGCGCGCCGGCGGTCTGGAGATACAATGCAGGCGACTCTTGCCTTGATCCTCCAAGCGGCGATGATGGCCTCTCAAGCTGTCAAGGATTATGAGGGGCGGCCTCATCGCTCACCTCCATTCGGACCTTGAGGCTGCTCGGAACCAGAATGCCGAGTTTGCCGATAGGATCGTGGCCATGGAGAAGGAACATGCTGATACGGCCAAGCGAGCTAAACAAGATCTTCACCGGATGAGGCAGGAGCTCGACCGGTCCCGGGCGGTGGTCGATTGGATGCGCGACCAGATGACGGAGACTCGTCGGTTGCATGCGGCCTCGCTGGAGGAGGTGACTGGATTGAAGGCGGTGGTGGACCGACTAAATGGCGAGTTGGAGTCATCAAAGGGGGAACTGGCCGCCAAGGTAGCCGAGCTCAAGGATGCGGACTAGACAGACGCGAGGCTGAAAGAGAAGTTGGAGGCAATCGAGACCGATCCCTACCTCGGGCCAGAGAGTACGCTGGTGAGTTCTCATATTACATGGCTTACGCCGACGCCATCCGTGCTGCCAAGAAGGGAGGGCTCGAGGTCGGCCCTCTGATCGAAAACTTCAAAGCCTACGTGCTTGAGCATCCTTTGCAGCCGGACTTCTCTCTGCCGATCCTTGACCTCACCGACTTCGGGATCGATCTGAGTCGGTATCCGTCACCGAACAAACTTGTTTATCCGGATGCCGGTGAGGAAGCGTACGCCGATCCATCCGCCGGAGGCGAAGTCCAGACGGGACGGCCCGAGTGAGACCGTTATGATGTTTTCCTTTGTAATTTTCGCTTTCTTCTTGTTTTGCCTTCTGCGTGTATGTACAAACAATTTGAATGGAATAAAATATGTTTTCGCATCCGACTCTTCATTTGTACGATCGCTTCTCCGAATGTTTTGCATATGAATTTACACAAGTGTTTACACAATTGCACCTGATGCCTTGTTTGAATGGTCGCCTTGTCTCAATGTTTTGCATCATTTATGAATAGCTCAATGTATTGGTATACTTGAAATTCTTACTTGTAAATTTCTTGAACAAAACCGATCGCCATATGTGTGTTTGAACAAAGCCGATCGTGTGTGGTTCCATCCTCGTGATGGCATGTATTAATAGCTCCGCTTTGCCCCTTATTTTTGTTTACTTAGTGAAAGTAAGGGAACTAAATAATTCGATTAATTAGCTATCTTTATTTCGGTTCTTGCGATCTTCCATTTTGTTGATTCCATGAGGGAGGTCGAACGTCCCATCCTGGACAGACTTCGCATAGTCGTGGGGTTCGATGGAACCGACCCCAACGATTATGTCTTGTGCGCGAGCGACATTCCGTCTGATGGTTAACTTCTCGCCACTCACTTAATTGTAAAGGTCCTCCGTAGGCTACGTTTTGCCTCGCAAAGTAGCGATGGGGCGGACGGTCTCTGCCTGGAGGATTCTTTGCACGGCGCCGTCGGATAAATCGACTTCGCTACCGTGGCTTGTTAGCACTTTTCTGCCTAAAAGGGCATACATTTTGATGGGGTTAGGACGCGATCGCATGCCTCAGTCAATCAGATTAGATGATGGGTCCGAGGACGGGCGAGTGCGTCCACTGATTTGTTTTGGAGGGTCCTTCGGCTACGTCCGTCTCGTATTTAAACGAAAGGGCGGGCGATCTTGGACCAAAGAAAGCTTGCATGGATAGGCTATCGGTTCCATCGACTCCCAGAACCATGGCTGCACTTTTGTATCTCAGATCGCCATGTTAGATGACGATCCTCAACAGTATACGTTGTGCTTGGATGGGCGATCGCTTGCTTAGGTCCGTCAGGTTAGATGACAACCTCTTGTAGGGCGAGCGAGTCGTCCTCCTTTAATTTGTTTGTTTTGTCGACGCGAATCATGTATAGGGGATCGAAGAATCACATTAAACTCTTTGTACATTGGGTAACTGAATACAGAGTTTTTATTGGTAGTATTTCTTCAAATGTACGGCGTTCCAGGGATATTGATCCGGAGTGCCGTCTAGGTGCTGGAGTTCGTAGGCTCCTCTGGTCAGCCATTTAGATATTCTGAAGGGGCCTTCCCAATTCGGGCCAAATACTCCCGTGAGTCTCGGACCTTTTGAGGGCTAGGTCGCCCACTTGGAATCGCTTTCCTTGACCTTCGAATTGAAGAATTTTTCGGATTTCCTTTTTTGGATCGTGTTCTTCATTTTCGAGGTCACGCCGCTCTTCAAGAATATCCAAGTCGATCCGTCGGGCTACATCATTGTCCTGCCGTCATTTCCTGCTCAGATTGGTGGCCGAGGACGACGATCTCCGAAGGGATCACTACTGCTCCAAAGGTGAGGGCAAACGGGTTTCGCCGCTTGAGTTTCGGGTCATCGCTCGGTAGGACAACAAAACATCCGGGAGCTCGCCGCCCATCGTCCTTGTTCGATTCAAGTCTTGCTTTGATCGTGTGTTTGAGGATATTGTTTACGGCCTCCACCGCCTGCTCGCTTGAGGGTGGTAAGGGGCCGAGAACAACTTTTGATTCCCTATTTCTCACATAATCGCATGACTTCCAAACCGTCGAACCGCTCCTGTTGTCGGAGATGATAGCCTGGGTAGACCGAACCGGCATATGATGTTCTTCCAAATGAACTTGATTACTTGTTCTTGGCCGATCTTGTTTAGTGGCTCGGCCTCAGCCCATTTCGTGAAATAATCGACTTCCACGATGGCAAATTTACATCCCTCTGGCGCCGTCGGAAAAGGACCGATGAGGTCGATGCCCCATCAAGCGAACGACCATGGACTCGACATAGAAGTGAGTTGTTCGGGAGAGCTTGATGTTCGGGCCCATCACTTGACACCTGTGACACGATTGGGCATAGGCGATCGGGTCTTTTTGTAGTGTAGGCCGTAAAAACCTTGTCTGGTCGTCTTTTGGATTAGAGCTCACCCTCCAGCGTGATTCCCACAGATCCCGTCATGGATTTCGGCTAAAACGAGTCGGCCTTCCTCCAGCGTAATGCACTTGAGGAGTGGAAGGCTGAAAGCTCACTTGTAAAGCCGGTCGTCCAATAGGGTGTATCTGGTTCCATGGAGTCAAGTCCGAGCTTTGATACGATCGCGGGGACCGCCTGGCCCTTCAAGTATTTAATGAACGGAGTCATCCAGCTTTCTTCGGCGATGGCGATCGTGGTGACCAAGCTTCGCCGATCGCCGGCTTTGCTAACTTCGTTATTTGGATGTTAGAGAAGTCTGCCGCTCCATCTGATGATGCGAGTTTAGATAGGGCATCGGCCTGGGAGTTGTGCTCTCTCGGGACTTGTTCGATCAGCACTTCTTCAAACTTTGTGCACATTTCGGCAACCAACTCTTGGTATTTGATCATCTGTTTGCCGCGCCCATCATATTCCCCCTTGACTTGGTTTACGACCAAGAGGGAGTCTATGAAGATGTGGAGTCGACAAACGTCCAGGACGAGTGCTAGATCGAGCCCACCCACCAAGGCTTCATACTCGGCTTCATTGTTGGTCGCACGGAACCCGAAACGCATAGTATTTGTGAAACTTTGGCCGTTAGGGCTGATGAGGACAATCCCTGCCCCTGCTCGCGAGTTGGTTGCCGATCCATCAACGTACAATTTCCAAGCAGGACGGCCGACCTGGGTCGGACTGGGTGGGAACGTTAATTCCACCACGAAGTCCGCCAGAGCTTGGCCTTTGATTGTCGTGCGAGGAGCGTACGTAATACCGTATTGGGCGATCTCCAGTGACCACTTGAGGAGTCTCCCGTTGGTGTCTGGCCAATGCAGAACTTGCCTTAGAGGGAGAGTCGTCAGAACCTCCACTTGGTGTTCGAAGAAGTAGGCCCTCAGCTTGCGAACACTCATGACTAAAGCGTAGGCGATCTTCTCCAGAGGTGTGTAACGCATTTCCGCATCATGGAGCGCTTGACTAATGAAGTAGATCGGCAAGTGGGTTTGCCCCTCTGCTCGCACTAAACCAGCACTCAGCGCGACCTCCGAGGCCGCCAGATAAAGGAATAGCTTTTCGCCGGGGATCGGCTTCGCCAAGATTTGGGGATTAGACAGATACTCCTTGATTTTGGCGAATGCTATTTGACTCTCCTTTGTCCATGCAAACTTCTTGTTCTTTATGGTCGCGAAGAATGGCTTGCTTTTATCTCCGAGCCGAGAAATGAAACGTTTAAGGGCAGCTAGACAACCTGTGAGGCATTGTACCTGTTTGACATTCTGTGGCTCCTGCATGTCGAGGCTCGCTTATATCATGGTGGGGTTCGCCTCGATCCCCCTCGGCTCACGATGTGCCCCAGAACTTTTCTGAGCTTACCCGAAGTTGTATTTCTTGGGGTTCGGCCATGTTGAACTTCTCGAGGATGGCGAACGTTTCGGCTAGGTCATTGAGGTGATCTTCCTTTTGAGGCTCTTGACTACTATGTCGTCAATGTAAACCTCCATGGTCTTGCCGATCTGGTTGGTGAACATCCCATTGACTAGCCATTGGTAGGTCGCCCCCACATTCTTCGCATCAACGACATCCGACCCAAAAGTTCACGTCTTTTTCCGTGTGGAATGATGTGTGTTTTATGTCTATCTCAACTATTGGGATCTGGTGGTACCCGGCAAAGGCGTCTATGAATGACATCATTTCGCAACTCGCCGTGCTATTGACCAAGTGGTCAATATGAGGCATTGGAAAGTGGTCTTTTCGACATGCCGCGTGAGGTCGGTGAAGTCAATGCATAACCTCCGTGAGTTGCTCGCCTTTTGACAAGCACCGCGTTGGCTACCCACCGTGGCTCATCGGTAGCTACTCCGATTAGCTTGTTTTCGAGTAGCTGACTTCGTGTCGAGCGCCGCGTACTTCTCAGACCAAATTTCCTACGTTTCGTGAACAGCTTCCTTGCCGGGTCGATCTTCGATAGTGGCAAGCGTGTTCAGACTAATGCCGACCATATCTTGATGCGACCAGCAAAGACTCCGATATTCTTACGTAGCAAACCGATCGATCGTCCTTTAACTCGAGACCGACGCTGGTGCCGATCTGCACTTCCCGCTCCGAGCGAGCTGGATCTATCGTTATACTTTCCAACTCTTCAATGGGGATGGTCGCTTCTCGTTTGGAATGATTTCCGGACTCGATCCTTGGATCAATGTCGAGGCTTGGCTCGAAACCGATCCTTGGCTCGATGTCGTCCGTCAATCGATGTGAGATGTCGCCTTCTCGAGTCGATGGTACGAGGTGCTTAGCCGGGTCGATCTCCAACGGTTGGTTTATCGTCTCAATGTTATAAATAGCATGGGAACTGTTTAAAGAAGTTACGACACAGGAGTAATTCAAACATTTCTTAGCCATTAGCTGATCTCCTTTTACAGTACCGACCGTCCCGTCGGCGGTGGGGAACTTGATACAGTAAAAGAAAGAAGAGGCGACCGCCTCGAAGGTTTCTAGAAAGGGACGACCTAGGAACCCATTATAGATGCTGGGCCTATCTACGATTACAAAATTGAGGTTCCTAGTGATCCTAACCTTGGGGTCGTAATAGCATATTAGCTCGATGGAGAGCTTGATCCTTCCATAGGCTTGGACCGTATTGTCGCCGAACCATTGAAGCACTGTATCAAATGGCTTGATGAACTTGGTCAGGTTGCCGAGCTAGTCAAGAGCAGATTTGAATATGATATTGCAAAAGCTCCCATTGTCAACCAGCACGCTATGTGGGATGAATAGCGTACGCGAAAGTGCATTACGTACGTTAATGATGAAGGATAACGTACGTAATGAGTCATGCAGTTTAATATAATGATGTTCGTCTTTCATTTCACTTCAGCTTTCCTTTTTGTTTTTCGTCTCCAAACTTTGAGAGAGAGAGAGATGTTGACCTTCCTAAGTCGATTTTGAGCTTGAGGACTTGGGCTTGAGGCTTGGATATGGAGCTATGGATGATTCTTGAAGTGTTTTCTAGTGTTTTTCATCTTCTAAGAGGTATGTTGGATAATCCTCCTTTTCATTTCGGATTTTTGATGTTGTTATTGATAAATGATTCGTATGAAGAGGATTAAGATGTTGTTTCGATTCTTGAGGTTATATGAATTATATGTTGAAGGAAGATGGTGATATGATGGTTTATACCTTGAATATGTTGATTATGATTATGAAATCATAGAGTTCTTGATGTTCTTGGTATTATTATCCGTAATTGATCCGTATGATGATGATTAGGGAGTTGTTGTTACAATCCTTGAGGTTATGTAGAGTGTATATTGAAGAATACGATGATTCATGACTTGGATTACGAATTGGAAGATTATCTTCATGTTAAAGGATATCGAATTATGTTGTTTTAATGGTTATGAACATGAGTTCGAATCCCTTAGTGTTCTTGAGGAACTTTTGATGAATTTAACATAGCAAGACGATCGTATGTTGAATTAATAGAATTATGAATCGTGTTGTGGTTTTGAGTTCGTAATTGTTTGAGTTGGATTGTCCGGACTTGTGTCTAATCGAGATATTGTGGAACCATTGGGGTTTATTGATCGGTTGTATTGATTGATTATGATCATCGAGTTGTAGTTTGTATTGTTGATATCGTTGAATCGTTGAGATGATTTGGTTGGTCGTGTCGGTTGTTAATTTTTATCGGATATGTGTTCATCGATTATTGCAATAGGTTGAGATTATTGATCGGCGAATATAACCGTATGTTGCGGCCGGGTTCGAGTATGTTCGTGAATTGCATTGGTCAGGGCTGAGGAGCTCGTAGACAAAGGCAATGTGACCGTAGCGGCTTCATCATCATCGTATCGGTATCGAGGCAAGTTATTACTTGCTCGCTTATAATGTTTAATGAATGGTTTCGCTTCATTTCGTTTATAATGCATATAGCAATGATTATATGTTGTCATTCCTATTCTCGGGGAGTTTAATCATAATGTATATGATTTATTTCGTTATCAGCATATTCGGGTATCGAGGTTACATTATGGTAAAGACGAGGATATGAGTATTTGTAGTACATGGTACGTTTGGATCGCCGAGCATTGCGGATAATCTTCGGTGATGGTTTGATATCGAGATTTATCCCGAAGGACTCGGGGCAAGTATCTTATATCGATTCAGTTAGTATTAGTGATTTGATCATGCATATTGTCATTCATGTTGTCGAACATGAGGTCGTTTTAGTTGATTTGTCATATTGTAGTTCATGTTGCGTTGTTCATGTTGATGAACATTTTGATTTGCATATGTGTATGCATAATTGTGTTGTTTGTGTTGTGTTGATCTGATGGGATCATGTGATCTATGCTGAGGGCGCTGGATCAGATGTCCATCTCGTGTTGGTCCGACGGGATCATCTTGGGATCTATGCTGAGGGCGCTGGATCATTGGACGGGTTTTTTTACCTCGTGTTGGTCCGATGGTATCATCTTGGGATCTATGCTGAGGGCGCTGGATCGTTGGATTACCCAGTGTTGTGTTGTTTTGCATATGTATATTGTTGGTTATCCACCTCGTGTTGATCTTGTAGGATCATCTTGGGACCTATGCTGAGGGCGCTGGGTCATGGGATTTCCATTGAGTATACATTGTTGATATTATTTTGAGCATATTGACGTGGTCATATGAGTATGCATTTGTAGGTCTTGTGTTAGGACTGTGTCCATATTGCATTGATCTGATCTCGAATTAGATTGATATGATTGTCGTGGCACTTCATATCTCGAGGTATTTTCCGTATTTCCTTTGGTATTTGTCTTTGATGGACAATTGGTTATCGTCTTGGGAATTGATGATGTTATTCGATGGATCGTATTGGTCGAATCGTATATTTCCGTATCGTGAGTTGGTGATGATAGTTTGAGTATCTTGAGTATTGTTTGAGGTACAATACATATATTATGTTCGAGTTTATTGGTTAATCGAGTACGAGATGTGAAATGTGATAATGGTTATTGTGATGAGAATTACTTGAGTAACTAAAGTTATGGAGGTAAGATTACGTTGGTCGTATTCTTATGTTGTATTCTCATTGGTATGTAATTATTAATGTGATGTGATGGTTATCATTGTGGATATTATGGTGACCCCGTCTTGGGATTTCTTTTAGGTTCTTGGAGTATCGAGTTTATAGCGGTCGTGAAGAGATGAGCTTCCCTGAGGATACCGCTAGGACATGTTTTGTGTATTGAATTTCTTGATTGGTTCTTGTGTTCCGCCGCTAGAGTATATTTATGGTTGGTCTTTTCCATTGTGTGAGTATTTTGAATCACTCTTTTGGTATCTCGTAATCGAGGTTATTTTGGAAATCGTTTTCTAAACTTTTGAGTGTCGGCCGTTTGGCCTTGCGATTTCAAATGAGTTTTTACGATGGTTTTTGACAAATGGATTTTATAAGTCTTTGTGAATTTTTAAAGATAGTACCTTCGTTGGCCTCTTGGGCATTTGTAAATGTTTGCGAAAATTTCTTTTGCCTTGTGGGTTCCATCTCGGGGCCCACGACGCTGTAATATTTTCGGTTAAATCTGGGGGTGCTACACTCGGAGCGGGTGACGTGGTCTCCGCCACCGAGCTCAATTCTTGGGTGAGTGGGAGCCCGTCGGCCGGCCTGTCTTCTGGGAGTTGGGTATGCCGAACTCCTGGTGACGGATTCGGACTCCGATGTCTCACGGTTGGGGCCTGAATGCCCGGTTCGCCATGAGGGATCACTCCCTAGGCGGCTGAAGACGGAATCTTCCTGCCTTACAAGCGCCTTTTCCTGCGGCTCGGGTCTTTCTGATGATTTCTTGACATATTGCCCATTGAGTTTCCGTTTGCCCGCACGGCGGATGGCTGATGGAGTAATGGTGGGCGAGTCGCATGCTCTCCGTCGCTCCCTTAGGATGGCCATGGCCTCCTCGAGCTGTTCCGCAGTTTGGAACTGATCGAGTGAGAGGCTGGGGCCGTCCCTCGGGGGCGGGAGTGAGAGTATAGCGTCGCCACGGTCGCCCTCCGCCGTAGGTTGGGACTCGGTCTGGGCCGGAATAAGGTGTCCGGCAGATCGTAGGGTGGCCCTTTTCGAGGTCGTGGCAGACGTCATGATTCTGAAGGTTTTTCTTTGAAGAACAGTGAGTGTTTCTTCAAGTATATGCCCCGGAGAACAGTGAGTGCTCTTCGAGACGGTAGGAATAAAAAATGAAGGTTAGGCCCCTTCTTCTAGCGCCAATTGTTATTACCCAAAATATTATGCGGAGATGATATTGCAGGAATGGTCGAGTAACAAACAAAGTGCGAGAGCACGTCCGTAGGGAAATAAATAACACAAGATTTGTCGGGGTTGTTAGTCCCGGGCTTGAATGCTCTCGTGAGATGTTATTAATATGAATACTAGTGAGTACAGATATTAATGTTAGAGTACAATTACAATGAGTGTAAAGACTCTAGTTATCTTAGTTATCGAGTGCTGAAGATTGCCGAAAGAACCAGAGTTGAAGCTCTGTGAGTTCTTGTTACAAACATAGAGAGTTCTCTGCATTATTTGCTTTTAGTGTTATGTGTTCACGTTGTAAACTATGTTTTTGTTCACGATTTTCTCTATCCCTTTGGCCACTGCTGGAGGCCTTCTATTTATAGGAGAAGAGGTAGTTAGGTTCTCCATGTCCAACTCGGGCGACCGCTGTTTCTTGTATTAAAATAAGGTGGGCGATCATCCCATCACATGGGACTGTTTCCTTAAAGTCCGCAACTGATGCTGGTTGCCTGAGGCGCGAACCAATGAGGAGGCGGCAGGTGCCTCTTCTTGTTGTCCTGGGCGGTCCCACCTTAGGTCCTTCCGGCGGGCCTGTCGGTTGGTGAGGCCGTCCCTATCACGGACAGCTGTTGATGGGCTGGAGTAGGACCTGTTCTTGCGGCGCCTTTTGTGGATCTGCACGTGGGTCTTCACCCAAGATTCGGTCTTCGAAGACTTTGACGGGTGTCTGATTCACACGTGGCATGGGACGATCGTCTCCAGTCAGACATTAGAGGCGATCGCCAGATGCTAATAGAGGATCGCCTTGGACATCGACTGCTAGGTGCTTGCCCATCATCTGTCTTCTTTAGCTGGGTCTTGACCATTATGCCGATCGCCATCGAGGCGTGTAAATCGCCGCACAACAGATACTAACCTCACTGAGAAACCTAGTAAAAATAGAGACCTTGACAATTTGAAGAACACCTTTCGCGAAGCGATATCCAGTATATGGCGATCTCGTAATGATATTGTGTATGGGAACCCCAATAGTAGACCCCATGCCTATATTTTTCCTTCTAAGATCATCCATATAACTAGGGAAAGTAGAGTAGCCTGGAACTTACATGTTGACATTTTGATGTAATTTGTAAATCCTGCATTCTGCTTTGTTCAATACATACCAATCCATTTCCACATTTTCAGTATTTCCTGTTTCTCTATTTTGCATCTCCTACTTGCCAGTTCGCTAACGTAGTGTTGTATATTGGCCCAAAGGAGCTTTCATGTGATGGGCCAATTTGACATTATTTGTAGTCCAGCTCCACCTTATAAAACAAAACTCTAGCCTCCTCCCCCGTGTGAAGTGGTCTCTCTCTCTGTCGCATGTTCTCTTCTCTGCAAGTCGATATTCTATCCTTTTTCTCTCAATTGATCGGTAACTTTTGTTTCGATATTTACTCGATGAGATTCAGTTGTGTCCTCTATATATACCATACTTATTTAGAGTGGTGGTGTGGGATAAAAATGAGAGAGATCAGATTTGACTTGAGCTTCTTCGTGAGATTGAGTGTTAGGGTTTTCGGCTTTACTGAGGCTGTTCTTGCTCGTTCTTTGTTGGCTTTGTGCGAATGGATTCATGGCTGTTATAGCTTGGTGCTACCAGATCCCAGATAGCCGTGGTTGAGCTACCGGGTCGAGGCAGTCGTAATCGGGATCATAAGGTTGTTGACTTGCGGGTTCTTTATGGTTCTCGGTGTTCCATATGAGGGTTCGGTTTCAAGGGGACCGAGCCGTCTCACATTTTAGCCATGTGCTGTTTTTCAGATCTTAGTGATCTGCCTGGTTTGTTATTTTAATTATAGTCTATTTTCATATTCTGTTTATTTTTCATTTTGTTGTGTTTCTTTGTTGCGTGTTTGTTCCCTTCCTTGTGTTACAGATTTTTGCTGCTGGTGGAATCCGAGGGAGAATGTTGCTGCGTATAATTTATCTTGATTTTGGTGATTAATCCATTTAATTGTTAACTAGTTAGTTCATTATATTAGTTGTAATTTGTTTACAAGTTTAGTGATTAGTTCTAGCTTCTGATATCGCTTGTAGTCCGGACGGATACCCAACAGTAAGTTATTACATCCCATCTCTCTATCTCAGCTCTCTCTCTTTGAAACGGCTAAGCTTCCATCTCTCTCTCTCTCTCTCTCATGGCTAAGTTTGCATCCAGGGTCGACCTTGGTGGGAGGCAATCAAAGCCACTGCTTTGGGCCAAAAAATTTTTTGGCCCACATCAATCCTTAGTTGAGTGTAAGGTATAGCCCATAGCTTAGTCTTTAAAGTTTGTTCTTTAGAGAAATGTATCTGAACCTCACGCAACGACAAATAAAGAGCCGGACTGCAGAGCTTAGTCTTTACAGTTTGTTCTTTAGAGAAATATGTATCAGAACCTCACGCGAAGACAAAGAAGGAGCCGGACTGCAGAGATAGATAATTTACGTAGCCTCTTCCCCCCCTAGGGGTGAGCTCGATTCGGTTTAGTACAGTTTCTAGCTAAAATCGGTACCGAACCGCATCTTATCGGCATCTAGAATTTGAGTACCGAAATGATTCGATTTTAAGTCGGCTCGGTGTGATCGGTTTCTGCGTCGGTCGGTAGCCGTTAGGTGTCAATGGCTGATTAAATAGGCCACTTAAGTTGGGCTGCGTGCCCAAATTGAACTACTTGGGCTAAATCAGACAATTGTAAGTTCAAATAGAAGGATTTAAACATAATTAATGCAACAGACCATGTTGGGCTTAACAAGCATGATCCTACTTGGCTATTTGGGCCAAATTAAACAAAGACATGTTCAAAGTTCAAACATAATGAATCCAACAGGAAATAAATGGTACTACATCCTCCACTTCAAAATGCCTTCTTTTTCACCATAATTATAATTTTGTTCCTCAATCCCCAAATCAACGGATTGGCTGAATTCCATCTACCAGAATTCAAAACGACAAAATTAGATGAAATTTAACAGCATTATATGAAATAGAAAGCCTGATAGAGAGAGAGAACGAGATTCTTACCTGAGCGTCGTCGGCTACGGTGCAGCAAGCAGGTGCGGCAAACGAATTCAGGGAAACAAAATCTAGGTTAAAACTTAACATTAGATGAAATCAGTGTAATACCTCGATTTTTCGGATATATTTTTCGTTTATATATTGGATATCGTGGATGGTTAATCTTGCTTGAGGACGTTGTGAACGTTTGATAATGTTATTGAAATGGGTATATGTATTGATTGTGTTGTATGTTCGTATTTGGTATGTCGAGACAGACGGTAACAGTTGAAATTGGCTAAGTATAGAATACTTAGCGTACGCTAATGTTGAAGACTTACGTACGCTAAATCACAAGAGTTACGTACGTTATGGCTGAGATATTACGTACGTAACATGGGAATCAGATGATTGAGTCATGGTCGGCAGGTGGGACCCTGTGTCGGCAACTTTCGGCGGAGGATGTTGACAGGTGAGTCAACGTACGTGTTACGTACGTTATACAGGACGTGTTACGTACGTAACATGACCATTGTACTGTAGCAAGTCAACTGGTATATTACGTACGTTATATGGTATGGGTTACGTACGTAATAGATTTCTCGGAATGAGACAGTGAGTTTGTTACGTACGCTATGGATTTTGGATTACGTACGTTAAAGTTGTTACGTACGTTAAGAAAAGACACTTACGTACGTAATAAGGGGTGCGGTTTATATATTGAAGTGTTGTCTTTCATTTCTCTCACGATCCTTTGAGATATTTCTCTCCAAAACTCGTCCCTCTTCACTTCTAAGATTGTTCTAAACACTTCTAACATGATTGTGAGCTTGGAATCATGGAATTAGAGCTTGGTTATGGAACTATTGTTGATTCTTGAAGTGATTTCTTGTGTTATCCATATTCTATGAGGTATGTTGGATATTTCTCCTTTTCATTTCGGAATTTTGATGTTATAGTTGATGAATGATTCATATAAAGATGATTATGATGTTGTTATTGCGATTCTTGAGGGTATATGAGGTGTATGTCGAAGGAAGATGATGATATGCCTTGTACATATTGATTATGATTATGGAATCATAGAGTTCTTGATGTTCTTGAGGCCATATGATGACTATGATGATTTGATAATTCGTTTAACCGATTTAAGATGGTATTCTAAATCATAGTGATGATAGTGGTTGATTTAGATGAGATGAATCTTGGTATGAGGTTGAATTCCGGATTGATTATATTATGATCATTGTTACCAAGTTGGTTTGATTATTGATATGATTATTGTTCTAGGTTGATTAACCAATAGGTATAATCATTTTGCCGTGGTGAAAGGGCGTAGATTTCGTCCAGCCGGGGCTGAAGAGCTCGTAGATGAGGGCGATGAGTTCGGTGTTGGTTTTGTCATGTTGGTATCCAGGCAAGTGTTTACTTGTTCGGTTGTAATGTTTTGATGAGTAATTCCATTTACATCTCATAAGTATTTTATGTTGTATTGCATATTTACGAATGTTCAGTGATGTTCTAAAAGGATTAGAATACACAGTTGATGATTGTTGAGATAGTTGGACAATCCTGGGAAGATTGTAGTATTCAGATATTGTTGATGTCATTTTGGATATTCTTGGTCTGTGGTATGCATTTCGGAAGGATGTCCGGATAGAGGTATGTTTTATGGCAATCGTATGTAGAAGATTGTGTACGGGAAAGTATTCAGTATTGAGGTATTATGTGGTATTATCGTGATATTGGGATTTTGATGAGAATTGTTGGATTACCGGAAGTGGTAGGTTATCGTTGAGGTTATTATTCTCATGATGCATGGCATTTGAATATTTATGTTTATGTACTTGCAGTTATTTGTCGGGCATTATTGCTGACCCCGTTGTGGGACTTTGTTTTTCAGGTATTGAGGATTTTGATGGTAGCGGTCGTGAGGCGAGGATTCCAAACGATACTGGCTATGGCATATTGTTGGGGAATCGTGTATTTTGTCTGTGTATTAATTATTGATGTATATGTATCTTGGACTGAATTTCTATCCGCTGCGTGAGTTCTTTCAAATGGCTTTCGGCTTTTTGCCAACTAAGTTTGATTTCAAAAACCGATTCCCTTAACCGAGTTTTTGACCTTGATCGTCTTGACGGTAGTTGGGTGTTTTCAAATGAATTTGTGAGTTTTGGAAAATACTACCGTCATCGGCCTTTTTGTCGTTCTTGTAATTGGTTTTTAGCCTGGTGGGTTCTGGTGCGGGGCCCACGGCGTGTAATACTCCCGGTTGGATCTGGGGGTGTTACAAATATGGTATCGGAGCCCATGGTTTTGTGATAACCGGGCATGTGTGTTATCTGGCTCTACTAGTGTGGTAGTTGCGTGATTTTTATGTAGCTGGATTTCTGGCTATTTTGAACTGTATTGTTTTTGGTTCTGTGTGATTTTTTAGTACTGTCGTGGTGATGTGTGGGTTTGGGGATTGTTAGTGTTCCCGAGACCGACGAGGCAGGGAGTGAACGCCGGTGTCGTGGTCATGTGCAATGTGCGGCTCCAATCGGGAAGTGAATGTCGGTGCGAGGCACGTGCAATGTGCGGCTTTCGATGTGGAGTGGAATGCCGGTGATACGTGCATGTCACAAGGAGCGGCTCATGCGCTTTAGGTGAGGAGACACAGCGTCACAGATCCCACAAAACTCGACAGTGCTCTAAACTTGTGGTCTTGGCAGAGACCAATCGTTTTCAAATTGTGATTATTCCTGTTTTGGCATTCTTGTTGTGTCGAGATTTTTGAAATGGTGTCATATGCTAGTATCACGGGAGATCTTCGTCTTCACTGACTTGTAAGTATGTTGTTCGGATTATTCGATAATTCTTGGTTATCTTGGTGATTTTGGATTTTCCGTTGAAATGTTGTTTGTGCGAGTGATTGCAAGTTTCGAGGACGAAACTTATTTTTAAGGGGGATAGAGTGTAATACCCCGATTTTTCAGATATATTTTTCGTTTATATATTGGATATCGTGGAAGGTTAATCTTGCTTGAGGACGTTTCGAACGTTTGATAATGTTATTGAAATGGGTATATGTATTGATTGTGCTGTATGTTCGTATTTGGTATGTCGAGACAAAGCAGAACAGTTGAAATTGGCTAAGTATAGAATACTTAGCGTACGCTAATGTTGAAGACTTACGTATGCTAAATCACAAGAGTTACGTACGTTATGGCTAAGATATTACGTACGTAACATGGGAATCAGACGATTGAGTCATGGTCGGCAGGTGGGACCCTGTGTCGGCAACTTTCGGCGGAGGATGTTGACAGGTGAGTCAACGTACGTGTTACGTACGTTATACAGGACGTGTTACGTACGTAACATGACCATTGTACTATAGCAAGTCAACTGGTATATTACGTACATTATATGGTATGGGTTACGTACGTAATGGATTTCTCGGAATGAGACAGTGAGTTTGTTACGTACGCTATGGATTTTGGATTACGTACGTTAAATTTGTTACGTACGTTAAGCAAAGACACTTACGTACGTAATAAGGGGTGCGGTTTATATATTGAAGTGTTGTCTTTCATTTCTCCCACGATCCTTTGAGGTATTTCTCTCCAAAACTCGTCCCTCTTCACTTCTAAGAGTGTTCTAAACACTTCTAACATGATTGTGAACATGGAATCATGGAATTAGAGCTTGGTTATGGAACTATTGTTGATTCTTGAAGTGATTTCTTGTGTTATCCATATTCTATGAGGTATGTTGGATATTTCTCCTTTTCATTTCGAAATTTTGATGTTATAGTTGATGAATGATTCGTATAAAGATGATTATGATGTTGTTATTGCGATTCTTGAGGGTATATGAGGTGTATGTCGAAGGAAGATGATGATATGCCTTGTACATATTGATTATGATTATGGAATCATAGAGTTCTTGATGTTCTTGAGGCCATATGATGACTATGATGATTTGATAATTCGTTTAACCGATTTAAGATGGTATTCTAAATCATAGTGATGATAGTGGTTGATTTAGATGAGATGAATCTTGGTATGAGGTTGAATTCCGGATTGATTATATTATGATCATTGTTACCAAGTTGGTTTGATTATTGATATGATTATTGTTCTAGGTTGATTAACCAATAAGTATAATCATGTTGCTGTGGTGAAAGGGCGTAGATTTCGTCCAGTCGGGGCTGAAGAGCTCGTAGACGAGGGCGATGAGTTCGGTGTTGGTTTTGTCATGTTGGTATCTAGGCAAGTGTTTACTTGTTCAGTTGTAATGTTTTGATGAGTAATTCCATTTACATCTCATAAGTATTTTATGTTGTATTGCATATTGACGAATGTTCAGTGATATTCTAAAAGGATTAGAATACACAGTTGATGATTATTGAGATACTTGGACAATCTTGGGAAGATTGTAGTATTCAGATATTGTTGATGTCATTTTGGATATTCTTGGTCTGTGGTATGCATTTCGGAAGGATGTCCGGATAGAGGTATGTTTTATGGCAATCGTACGTAGAAGATTGTGTACGGGAAAGTATTCGGTATTGAGGTATTATGTGGTATTATCGTGATATTGGGATTTTGATGAGAATCGTTGGATTACCGGAAGTGGTAAGGTTATCGTTGAGGTTATTATTCTCATGCTCATGGCATTTGAATATTTATGTTTATGTACTTGCAGTTATTTGTCAGGCATTATTGCTGACCCCATTGTGGGACTTGTTTTTCAGGTATTGAGGATTTTGATGGTAGCGGTCGTGAGGCGAGGATTCCAAACAATACTGACTATGGCATATTGTTGGGGAATCGTGTATTTTGTCTGTGTATTAATTATTGATGTATATGTATCTTAGACTGTATTTCTATCCGCTGCGTGAGTTCTTTCAAATGGTTTTCGGCTTTTTGCCGACTATGTTTGATTTCAAAAACCGATTCCCTTAACCGAGTTTTTGACCTTGATCGTCTTGACGGTAGTTGGGTGTTTTCAAATGAATTTGTGAGTTTTGGAAAATACTACCGTCATCGGCCTTTTTGTCGTTCTTGTAATTGGTTTTAGCCTAGTGGGTTCCGGCGCGGGGCCCATGGCGTGTAATACTCCCGGTTGGATCTGGGGGTGTTACAAATATGGTATCGGAGCCCATGGTTTTGTGATAATCGGGCATGTGTGTTATGTGGCTCTACTAGTGTGGTAGTTGCGTGATTTTTGTGTAGCTGGATTTCTGGCTATTTTGAACTGTATTGTTTTGGTTCTATGTGATTTTTTAGTACTGTCGTGGTGATGTGTGGGTTTGGGTATTGTTGGTGTTCCCGAGACCGACGAGGCAGGGAGTGAACGCCGGTGTCTTGGTCATGTGCAATGTGCGGCTCCAATCGGGAAGTGATTGCCGGTGCGAGGCACGTGCAATGTGCGGCTTTCGATGTGGAGTGGAATGCCGGTGATACGTGCATGTGACAAGGAGCGGCTCATGCGCTTTAGGTGAGGATACACAACGCCACATATCCCACAAAACTCGACAGTGCTCTAAACTTGTTGTGGTCTTGGCGAAGACCAATCGTTTTCAAATTGTGATTATTCCTGTTTTGGCATTCTTGTTGTGTCGAGATTTTTGAAATGGTGTCATATGCTAGTATCACGGGAGATCTTCGTCTTCACTGACTTGTAAGTATGTTGTTCGGATTATTCGATAATTCTTGGTTATCTTGGTGATTTTGGATTTTCCGTTGAAATGTTGTTTGTGGGAGTGATTGCAAGTTTCGAGGACGAAACTTATTTTTAAGGGGGATAGAGTGTAATACCCCGATTTTTCGGATATATTTTTCATTTATATATTGGATATCGCGGATGGTTAATCTTGCTTGATGACGTTGCGAACATTTGATACTGTTATTGAAATGGGTATATGTATTGATTGTGCTGTATGTTCGTATTTGGTATGTCGAGACAGGCGGTAACAGTTGAAATTGGCTAAGTATAGAATACTTATCGTACGCTAATGTTGAAGACTTACGTACGCTAAATCACAAGAGTTACGTACGTTATGGCTAAGATATTACGTATGTAACATGGGAATCAGACGATTGAGTCATGGTCGGCAGGTGGGACCCTGTGTCGGCAACTTTCGGCGGAGGATGTTGACAGGTGAGTCAACGTACGTGTTACGTACGTTATACAGGACGTGTTACGTACGTAACATGACCATTGTACTATAGCAAGTCAACTGGTATATTACGTACATTATATGGTATGGGTTACGTACGTAATGGATTTCTCGGAATGAGACAGTGAGTTTGTTACGTACGCTATGGATTTTGGATTACGTACGTTAAAGCTGTTACGTACGTTAAGCAAAGACACTTACGTACGTAATAAGGGGTGCGGTTTATATATTGAAGTGTTGTCTTTCATTTCTCCCACGATCCTTTGAGGTATTTCTCTCCAAAACTCGTCCCTCTTCACTTCTAAGAGTGTTCTAAACACTTCTAACATGATTGTGAACATGGAATCATGGAATTAGAGATTGGTTGTTGATTCTTGAAGTGATTTCTTATGTTATCCATATTCTATGAGGTATGTTGGATATTTCTCCTTTTCATTTCGAAATTTTGATGTTATAGTTGATGAATGATTCGTATAAAGATGATTATGATGTTGTTATTGCGATTCTTGAGGGTATATGAGGTGTATGTCGAAGGAAGATGATGATATGCCTTGTACATATTGATTATGATTATGGAATCATAGAGTTCTTGATGTTCTTGAGGCCATATGATGACTATGATGATTTGATAATTCGTTTAACCGATTTAAGATGGTATTCTAAATCATAGTGATGATAGTGGTTGATTTAGATGAGATGAATCTTGGTATGAGGTTGAATTCCGGATTGATTATATTATGATCATTGTTACCAAGTTGGTTTGATTATTGATATGATTATTGTTCTAGGTTGATTAACCAATAAGTATAATCATGTTGCTGTGGTGAAAGGGCGTAGATTTCGTCCAGTCGGGGCTGAAGAGCTCGTAGACGAGGGCGATGAGTTCGGTGTTGGTTTTGTCATGTTGGTATCCAGGCAAGTGTTTACTTGTTCGGTTGTAATGTTTTGATGAGTAATTCCATTTACATCTCATAAGTATTTTATGTTGTATTGCATATTGACGAATGTTCAGTGATGTTTTAAAAGGATTAGAATACACAGTTGATGATTGTTGAGATACTTGGATAATCTTGGGAAGATTGTAGTATTCAGATATTGTTGATGTCATTTTGGATATTCTTGGTCTGTGGTATGCATTTCGGAAGGATGTCCGGATAGAGGTATGTTTTATGGCAATCGTACGTAGAAGATTGTGTACGGAAAAGTATTCGGTATTGAGGTATTATGTGGTATTATCGTGATATTGGGATTTTGATGAGAATCGTTGGATTACCGGAAGTGGTAAGGTTATCGTTGAGGTTATTATTCTCATGATCATGGCATTTGAATATTTATGTTTATGTACTTGCAGTTATTTGTCGGGCATTATTGCTGACCCCGTTGTGGGACTTGTTTTTCAGGTATTGAGGATTTTGATGGTAGCGGTCGTGAGGCGAGGATTCCAAACGATACCGACTATGGCATATTGTTGGGGAATCGTGTATTTTGTCTGTGTATTAATTATTGATGTATATGTATCTTGGACTGTATTTCTATCCGCTGCGTGAGTTCTTTTAAATGGCTTTCCGCTTTTTGCCGACTGAGTTTGATTTCGAAAACTGATTCCCTTAACCGAGTTTTTGACCTTGATCGAATTGACGGTAGTTGGGTGTTTTCAAATGATTTTGTGAGTTTTGGAAAATACTACCGTCATCGGCCTTTTTGTCGTTCTTGTAATTGGTTTTTAGCCTGATGGGTTCCGGCGCGGGGCCCACGGCGTGTAATACTCCAGGTTGGATCTGGGGGTGTTACAAATAGAATGCTTGATAGAGAGATAGAGAACGAGATTCTTACCTGAGTGTCGTCGGACGTCGGCTACGGTGCGCAGGTGAAGAAGCGGCACAAGGCTAGGGTTAGGTCGAGAAGAAATCGTGTTTGAAGAAAAATAAGAAAGTGACGCTGAGAGTTAAAAGTTCGGAGGGAAGGAGTATATATTTAAAAGACAAAACGATGTCGTTGTGCTCTATCGATTCGGTTCGATTTTTAAAGTTGGGATCCATATCTGAATTCGAAACCGAGCCGCATAATTCGGTTTTCAAAATTTTAAGAACCGTGCCATACCAATATCTTATTGGTTTGGTTTTTTAGTTTCGGTTTTTTCGGTATTATCAATTTTTGTCGGTTTTTCTGCTCACTCCTACCCCCTACCCCCCAGCCCACAACCGAACCACTAATCCCCCCCCCCCCCCTCCGCCTTTTTTTTTTTTTGACAAAATAGCCCTTTTTGATAAATTAGCTTATTTTACAATCTCCTTTTATTTAATAGTTATCTAAATTTATTATGTATAATATATTATTAATTTTAGATAATCTTTAATTTAAATATATTAATATAAAAGTTATAAAATATATGTATTAAAAATGCGTAAAATATTTTATTAACAATACTGTACATTAAAAAATGATATTGTATAAAATATATTTATTAAAAATGCAGAATTTTTATTTAAAATATTGTACATTCAATCGCAATATCGCCGATCCAACCTTATTGGAGCTGAATGAATTCTGTATATAGTGGGATTGTCACTGCAACCCAGTACAATGTTGTACTGCATGTATTTACTCCATACAAAGGCGGTTGTTTTACCTAGTTGTCATTTTGGTCTGCACCAATCCCACTCGAAGAACGAAGCCAAATAGCTATTGCACATGTCAACGGTAACCACTTTGCTCAAGTATTTTTATATCCTGATTATCCGATACCACCAATTGTAAGTATGTGGAGCGAAAATATTACCGAAGAAAATAGAGGATGGGAGACTCCATATCGCGACATGGCGGAACCTAATGGCTCAAAATTTATTTTTTTCTTGTATTATCATAATTATACTTCTATACTTTTTTGTATTATCTTACATAATGCATTTAATAAACATGATGTATAATATTTGTCTATTCAAATAATGAATTTTTTTACACAATTTTTTTGGTATTAGCATAATTGTATTTCTCTTTTTTATATTATCTTATATATATTTGCAATGCATTTCTTTATTTTACATAAATTTTATATATTTATAATTAAATAAATCAAATTTAAAAACTAAAGAAAAAATGCTGTCAGCGAAATGCTGGCAGCCTGGCAGCAATAGAAAATAAAACAAGATTTGATTGATTGAAAAAGTGTCGAGGAGGGAGAAGTAGGTCTCATAATTTAAATGTGTAATTTGCACATATATGTTATGCATCGATTTCGTATTTGTATTGTTATAATTTATGATATTGGTTTTCTTATTTTGTAATTTGTCCATTTTTTTGGAACTTTAAAAATTTATGCTATAATTTGAAATCATATTAATTTTATCTTTATAAATAATCATTAATATTGTTGAAAAATAATACAAAATAATAATATAAATGTGGTGGTTGGATGGTTAAGTGGTCATTGATAAACCAGTAAAAAGAGATGTGGTTGGGTTAGAAAAATATCGAGGATGAAGAGGGAGAAACTAATTAAATATTGAAAAAGATGACTGGTTGGGTGCTCTGTCTGGTTGCTGACGACCCGGAAAAAAACGGCCGACGACTATAAAGTGTCGTCGGCTAAACTTCGCACTTTAGCCGACGACTCGTTTTACCGTCGGCTAAAGGGTTTTAGCCGACGACTTGGCGGAGGTCGTCGGCTAAAGTTCGAAATAGTCGTCGGCTATATTAAAGAGGTTTAGCCGACGACCGAGATAACGTTTAGCCGACCGAAAAAAAAAAATTTAGCCGACGACTTGATCTCGGTCGTCGGCTAAATCCCTTTCGAAAAAAAAATAATATTACAACGGTTTAGCCGACGACCTAGATCTAGGTCATCGGCTAAACACTTTTTAAAAAAAAATAATATACTTTAGCCGACGACCTCGATCTAGGTCGTCGGCTAAATCATTACAATATTATTTTTTTCGGAAGGAGTTGAGTTGAGTTGTGCTAGCTGGAGTGACGAAGGTTTCTACCGTTGTTATAATCACTATTTCGATTAAGGTACGTATTTTATTGTATTTTTTATTGTGATTTCAAAACTTTATATTATTCATGTTACATTCGATAGCTTTTATGTAAAGCGATTAAGTTTTATGATCATAATCATTATGATTAATTGTTTGTTGTGATTTCATTTATAATTTGAACAATATTAGTTAGTTGGATTAATATTGGAAAATGTATACATTTTCAGGATGGACAAGAGTTGGATTGGGTTACGAAAATGGGATCCAAGTGTAATGGATGGGATGAAGCGCTTTATGAGATTTGTAAAAGAGCACGACGGTGGTAATACGTTGCACTCTTGTCCATGTAATAAATGTAGATGTCGCAGTTGATATGTTTCGTTTTACATTTGATGAGGTCTGGGAACACCTAAAGAAGAATGGTTTTGGAGTAAATATACATGTTGGATATACCACGGTGAAGCACCGAATTCTGTTATTCCGTATGATCACGGACAATTTAGTGGTAACGACGGGTTCACCGATCCGAAGAGGAGGTTGATTGATGATGTGTTTGGTTTTTCCGAGACGTTTGTCCAACTGAGCAAATCCCACGACCCCGTAGACCGTTGCCTTGCAATACTGCTGGGCTTGACAGGTACAACAAGCTAATTCAACTCCAACAGACCCCTCTATACCCAGGGTGTAACATGACTATTCTTGATTGTGTCATGGAAACGATGAGATTAAAGGTGGAAAACAAATCATCCATCAAGTCTGTAGATGATTACTTGGATCTTACGAGTAATATGCTTCCACAGGGTCATCATCTTCCTAATACATATTCAAAAATGAGACGAATTTGGAAAGATCTTGGTCTTTCCTATATTAAGTTCCACGTCTGCATGTATGATTTTGTTCTATTCTGGGGGCATCCTAATGAATACCTCACGAGATGTCCTGTATGTGATACAGAGAGATATAGGATCACTCCTTCTGGAAAAGAGAAACCGGTGAAGGTACTTTGGTATTTTCCATCAAGGACAAAGTTGGAACGGCTTTTTATGTCTCCTCACACGGCAAAAGCAATGAGATGGCATGCCGAGCCGCGCACTAATGACAGGGATACTATGATACACCGTTCGGATGGAGAAGCGTGGAAGCATATAGATAGGGAGTATCCGAATTTCTCTTCAGATATCCGAAATGTGAGGCTCGGGATTGCATCTGATGGTTTCAACCCTTTTGGTAACATGAGTCTTTCATATACCATATGGCCTGTTGTAGTGATTCCTTACAATCTTCCTCCGTGGATGTGTATGCGAAAGGAGTATAATATGTTGACCTTGTTAGTCCCGGGGCCGGGATATCCGGGAAAGTGTATCGATGTGTATATGAGACCTTTGATAGAGGAGCTGAAATTGTTGTGGGAGCAAGGTCATCCCACGTACGACAGTTATTCGTCTGAGATGTTCTACTTGCACGCCATTTGTATCGGCACTATTAGTGATTTTCCTGCATATGAAATGATTTCTGGATCTGTTATTAGCGGATATAGAGGTTGTCTAGTGTGTTTGAATGCAGATTGTGCTAGGTACCACTGTAGGAAAGTTATCCAAATGCGTCATCGGATATGGCTTGAGAGGGAACATGAGTGGCGTATGGATGCTGCAGCATTTGATGGCACTGTAGAAATGGGCGAGCCACCACGACAGTGGACAGGTGATAAAATTCTATCAATTCTTAATGAGTACGATTTTGGTCAGCTTAGCAACCATCCTGATGTGATTGCAGCAACCCCTGAAAGGCCCGACAGGTATAAGTATTGGTCGCACAAAAGTATATTCTGGGAATTGCCTTACTGGTCCAAGTTACTGATAAGGAACTTCTTGGATGTCATGCACATTGAAAAGAATGTTTGCGAAAGTGTGGTTGGGACAACCTTAGGTTGGGATGGAAAGACCAAAGACGGGCCAAAAGCACGCAAAGGTTTGGAAGAAATGAGCATAAGAAAACCTTTGTAGTTGAAAACTGTCAAGGGAAAACAAAAAATGCCTAAGACAGCTTACACCATCACTACCGAGCAGAGAACTGAGATATTTTGCTGGATAAAGACTGCTAGGTATCCTACCAGGTAAGCTGGAAATATAGAAAGATGTGTTAATTTCAGGGAGAACAAGTTAACTGGTTTGAAGAGTCATGATTGTCATATCCTACTCCAACGCCTATTTCCGGTATTTATTCGACCGTACTTACCAAAACAGGTGGTCGAGCCGTGTGTTGCATTGTCAAGATTTTTCCAGAAATTATGTACGAGAGAAGTCAAGAGATCTGATTTGCGTAAAATGCAAGATGAGATCATCTATATCTTATGCAAGTTTGAGTGAATATTTCCTCCAAACTTTTTTGACCTCATGCCTCACCTCATGATCCACCTTCCCGTGCGCTTATTGGTCACTGGTCCAGTGCACTACACGTGGATGTACCCGGTTGAAAGGTAACATAATTTTGTATGATATATATATATATTGTCAAATTAAGTACGATTTTTAACACAATGACAATATTACAGGCAACTCGGTGATTACAAAGACTCCGTGGCCAATAAGTCTGCACCAGAAGGATGCATTGCAGAATCTTACCTTGCGTCGGAGTGTATTACGCATATCAAGTTGTATTTGGGCACCTTCGAGCCCCCTTCCCGCTCTATTCCAGCAGATAAAATACAATTCAATCTTTCTATCATATCCACTGAGGTTGACGTCTATGGGAGGTTGCCAGGAAAACAATTAGACCCGTACGAGTCACGAATTGCACATTGGTGGATATTGCTCATTGTCCAGAAGTTCAGTACTGGAAAGACATCCACTTGTCATGCGATATGGTGCGAGGTGACACTAGATTCCACAATGACACTTTTGCCGACTATTTTGGAGAATGGGTACGTATACATTCAGTTGCTATTGCATTTTGGACTTAAGATATTTTTTACATAAAAAGTTTATTTACGACAGATGACACACATACAAGATGACGGACACCCTAACTGGTCGCGTGAACTTATGCTTCTTTCTATGAATCCGGTTATGTCAAGAATTTATTCGATGGCCAAAGTCAACAGTGTCACATTCGTATGCCTTGAGAGAGACCAAAAAAGAAGATGTCAAAATTCTGGGGTTATGATAGATGGTGGATATTACCGTGTTCTTTTGGAAGTGGTAGAACTAATTTACGGGGAAGGCATGACAATTTACTTGTTTAAGTGTCGATGGTACGACACCAGTCTTAGAACCGATATGCAAGACGACTACGGATTGTTATCTGTTGACACTTCCACTTCATGGTATGAAAGTGATCCTTTTGTATTTGCTACATCAGCAAAGTCGGTGTATTATTTGGACGACTTGGTGAAGAAAGGCACATGGAAGGTAGTGGACGTTGTGACAAAGAGGAATATTTTTAGTGCTGCTACACTGGGAGAAACAACAGGTACTGATGACGATGATGCTTATCAAGAGACAAATACAGCAAATATTCCACCATCAACGACAATTACAATGAATAATGTTCCTGAAGGACGAGTCGTCCGACTCCGTGGTGATGCTCGCGGGTACGTTGACGTTGATACAAACGAATTACTTGAAAATTATGATGACGATAATGTGGACGACTTGAGGCATATGTTGCCGGATATCAACTCAGATAATGAGACAGAATGTAGTGATGACTCAAACTATGAGCCATAAATTTAGTAGATGTATATTTTCATTTGTTAAATATAATTAAAAAAATAGTAATAATAATAATCATAATCATAACATTAATATAATATCAATAATATTATTAATAAAACCGGGGGGTTTCGCTGACGACAAGATCTCCGTCGTCGGCTAAAGTTTTTTTAATAAAAATTATACTTTAGCCGACGACATATAAGACAATGTCACTAAACCTCAAAGATGACCCGACCGTGTTAGACAACACGGTCGGGTCAGTCATATAGTGTGTTTTCCCATTCTGGGCAGGTGCGACACGGCCCGTGTCCCCTGACACGATCGACTAATGTTTTTTAAAAAAAAATTAAACTTTAGCCGACGACTTATAAGAAGGTCGTCGGCTAAACACCCGACCGTGTCCATCGACACGGCCCGTGTCGCACCCGCCCAGAAATTGAAAACACACTGTTTGCCTGCCCGACCGTGTTGTCTAACACGGTCGGGTCATTGCTGCGGTTTAGCCGACGACTGTCTTATATGTCGCCGGCTAAAGTATAATTTTTTTTAAAAAAAAAAAACTTTAGACGACGACGTAGATCTTGTCGTCGGCTAAACCCCCACCTTTTATACGTTTCTCGTACCTCCCTTTTGTTATTTTCTTCTTCTGGTTTAGTCGTCGCCCGTCGCCCGTCGCCCGCCGATCGTCACCCAGCCCCAACCGCCCGTCACCTAGCCCCCGTCCCGCCGATCGTCACCCAGCCGATCGTCCCGTCGCCCCGTCTTCTGGTTTAGCCGATCGTCCGCCCGCCAGCCCGCCAGCCCCGGTCCCATCGCCCGCCAGCCCGCCAGACGCCCTCCGCCCGTCGCCCGCCAGCCCGGCCGCGGTAACCCTTGTCCTTATTTTTTTTATTTTGTTTGTTGAATTTATTGTATTTGTTTGATGAATTTGTTTAGATTATGTGATGAATTAGATAAATTGTTTAATGAGTTATGATGCAATATTTGATGAATTTAGTATTTTCAATATTTTGTGTTTAATAAGTTGTGAATTTGATGAATTTGTTTTAGGAGGAAGGGATTGTATAGTCGGCGTTAATCGAAAGATTAACGTGGTATGGTATTGATAATTACTGTTGTGTTGAATTGTGAATTTGATGAATTTGTTTAGATTATTTGATGAATTTGTTTAGAAATATTTGATGAATTTGTTTGAGGAGGAAGGAATTTTATAGCCGGCGTTAATCGAAAGATTAACGTGGTATGGCATTGATAATTACTGTTGTGTTGAGTTATGAATTTAATTTATTTGTTTAGATTATGGATAGAATAAAGAAAGCGTTGGGGAAGAAGTCGACAAAGTCGACCACTCCCGATTCGGGAGTTCATGACCTCTAGTAAGGCGGATCCCGACACTATACATATCTCGGAGCGGCATTCGTGCCCGCCGAGATACTAGAAGCTCGGCATGAACGGCGACGATTTTTATAGGGCGACAGATGAGCCCGCCGCACTAGCGCGGCGTTTATCCTTTCGTACACCACGGCCGACCCCCTCGCAGCTGGAGACTCGTATGCCTCCCATCCACCGACCCACGTCTAGCCCTCACACATCAGGAGATGTACGGAGTTCCTCGTCCGTGGTGCCCCACGGTCCGCCGCCGACTCTATTCATGCCTCCGATGGTTCCGACTATTCCAGAGGTCGATGAGACGGGAGCCCGAGTTCCCATTCGATTGATTAGCCCTGACGAGGCGTACGTCTACGAGTCTTGGCCAGACAACATGTTTTGGCGGAGTTGTCGGGTTTCGAAGACGAAACTGTACGAGGAGATACAGAGGGAGAAGGAGAAGGGGAAAAATATAGTCGAGGAGGAGAAGAAAAAGAAGAAGACTCATGGCCCAAAGAAAGTGCAGCGCTCGACTCGTACGTAAGTAAGCATGGCCGTTATGAGATTCCTCTAGAGAACACGGCCGGCCGGTGATGTCTTCTCGGCTGCGGCGTCATATAGCCGTAATGTTGGCTTTGTCATTCGGGACGAGTCCCCGTTTTGTGGCCCGATTGGGGGACGTGCAGTGCGTGAAGGATGCTTTGAATAATGCTATGTCGGTAAGTTAATAAATATTTAATAAGTGTTTTTCAATCAACACGTAGTTCTTGAAAATGCAATATGTGATGTTTTTAAATTATTGCGTATTTATGCTGTTCATAGGTGTGGTTTGTCATTCCCGACTCTCTACTACGTACTTGGTGTGACGAGGTGCAGTCTACCAAGTAAGTCATTTTAATTTATTTTGTATCTACATTGTTTGCGTAATTTTTTTTCTTACGAATGATATATGTTGTGCAACGTGTGTTGTAGGTACAAATCTTGGAAAAATGAGATGCACATATTCTGGACAGCCTGGGGTGATACCGGAGAGGCTACCCCGGAAGAATTCAAGTTCCGGGAGTACGAGTGGAAGTGGCTACACGCCCATTTTCGCGTTCCAGAGTTCATGGTATGACTAAAATACCCTCATTTCATTCTTCCTCTTTCAGTTTTTATTTTTTTTGAATTCTAAATATAAACTCTATTTTTTTTAAATTAATGTTTCAGAATATAAAAAATACTTGAAGTTCCAATTTTTTTAAATTAGAAAAAATCGGAACTTCATGTATTTTTTTAAAATTCTGGAATATTATTAATATTAAAAAATCAGAATTTTTTTATTCAAAAGTGGAAATAAATTGTTTTAATAAAAATAAAAACTAGAATATTATTTTCCATAAAAAAATAAAAATCTGAATATTGTATTTTATTTATTAAAAAAAATGCTAGTATTTAATAAAAAATAATAATATTTCGCTTTTATTTTTGGAATTCTAAATATAAACTCGATTCTAAATAATATTTTTTGAAGGCGACTAGCTTGACCAACACGATCAATCGTCTTTGATCCAGTGACCATCACGATCGGATTCCGGTCGTTAGCCAGAGTTGCGCACGAGACCATATCTTCTGATTCGTTGGACGCATTTGCCTACGTGACTCAGAAAGCATTTCCGAACCGTCCCGAGGAGCATGTTAGTCTTTTTTTTATTATATTTTAGTAATAAAATAAATGCCTTTGTATCATACTTTTATTGATATTCAAATATTTATTTTCATATTAACTTAGGAGCGTGTGCGGGAGGAGTCTCGAGAGGATGCTTGCTGAGATTGCTCGGGAGCAGATCCGGACTTAGCGGAGACCCGGCCTCGATTATGCCATTGGACGGATCGATCGGGCCGATCCTTATGTTCGCTAGGGTGTGGGGTACCGTCTACCCTCCTAGAGGTAGTCGGTACCGCACTAAGATGATGGGAGCCGAGGGTCACCATGTATTGAAAGATACCCCGGCTTCCAGCGCCCTCGCGGCGGGATGCACTGACCGCCTATCTCGAGGAGCGATTGATGGCGGAAAGGAGCTCAGCCGAGAATGAAAGGAGGACTCGAGACGGTTACATGAGAGCGAGCAGAGGACTGAGTCGCGGTTAGAGAGTTTCCAGAGACAGTAGCAGGCCATGATGGACTATATGATGACGCTGACTCAGACCATTACTCAGGCTGGACTGCAGGCACCTGCTCCACCGCCTTCTCTCTTCGGACAGACCCCATCTTCACAGCCTCGTGACGAGGATCTAGGGGATGATGGTAATCCTTCTACTACTACATTTCGACATTTAGATGATTTTGGCAGTGGATTGTAGTTGTGTTGTTGTAGTACTCTTGTATATTTATATTTGTGTTACAATTGTGTAAGTGATTTTATTGACGCTACTATTATATTGATGAAATTAATGTTCTTGAATGTGTTGTGCGTTGTGATGCATATAATGTTGGGCATATTATTAATGGTATTAGTTGAATGTGTTGCGCGTTGATTGTTGTTGATAATGAGAGCTGATGTATAAAAATTGCAGGTGCAAAAAATACTGGTTTTGGGATCCCAAAATCTGAATTAATTTTTTTTTTTAAAAAAGGGTTTTAGCCGACGACATATAAGACGGTCGTCGGCTAAAGTAATTTATTTATTTTTTTTTTAAAAAAGGGTTTTAGCCGACGACATATAAGACGGTCGTCGGCTAAAGTAATTTATTTTTTTTAAAAGGGTTTTAGCCGACGACCTATAAGACGGTCGTCAGCTAAAATAATTTAATTTTTTTTTAAAAAAAATGGTTTTAGCCGACGACATATAAGACGGTCGTCGGCTAAACTCTATTTTTTTTTTTTAAAAAATCGGTTTTAGCCGACCGGCTCGTTAAGGTCGTCGGCTAAATTTTTTTTTTCCAACATGTTTAGCCGACGACCGTGTAGTAGTGGTCGGCTATACTTTGAACTTTAGCCGACGACTACACTGTTGTTGCCCAAAATATTTATCCGAAGATTAATACTGCTGGAAGACGGACAACAAACAACAATTGCGGGAGCACTTCCGAGAGAAGATAAATAACACAAGATTTACCGGGTTTGTTAGGCCCGGGCTTGAATGCTCTCGCGAGATGTTATTAATACAAATATTCGTGGATACAAGTATTAACGAGAGAAATCTAAATACAATGAGTGTAAAAAGACTCTGTTGATCCGGCTCTTGAGCGAAGCTCGGTGTTCTTAAATCCGCCGTGTAATGCTCGAGGAGAAAAGGCCGGGAGAAGTAAGACCGAAAGAAAGCTGTTGCCAAGAGTTGGATGTTAGCCAAGTGTAAGTGATTTGCTTCTGTATGGTATGAAATGCGAGGGAAGCTGAAGAAGTGTCCAAGTGCAGGCTGTCCTCTTTATATAGAAATTTGAGGGCCTGTCCCCTAATGGCGATCGCCTTTCGGCATTTAATGTAACGGGCGATCGTCACAAGGGCACGTGGGTTTTGCCAAAGTCCATAGATCCAGCCGGCAGCTAGCTGAGTGGCCCAATGAGGAGCCGGCACGCGTCCGGAAGCACTGTCACAGGAGGTCCCACTTAGCTACTTTCGGCGGACTTTGTCAGTAGGTGACAGGCTGTAGTCACATGTCTTGTCCGCCAGCTCCTTTCGCAGGTCTGGGCCATGCTGGTAGGTGAGGTAGGTGACAAGTTTGTCAGCGCCTTTTGTGGATCTGCACGTGGGTGCTGTCCTGTTTGCTCGGCCTTGGCCGACTGGATGGCCATCGGCCAGTCACTGAAGGTTGGCAACGGTCGGTCACCAAGGGTCGATCGGCAGATGCCCAGAGAGGTCGGTCACCAAGGGTCGATCGGCAGATGCCGAGAGAGGATCGTCCGCTAGTCGATCGCCAGGAGTCGGTCGCCGAGTGCCGAGTGATGATCGTATCTGAGGTCGATCGCTCGGTACCGGGACTTGTCCTGGGACCTTCCTTTGGACGATTTAGCTGGTCCGCTGGGATGAGGCTCGGTCGCCGTGTCGTGCTCGCGAGATCTGCCTTGGCCGCTCGGCGATAAGTCGGTCGCTCGGCCTCGGAGGCGATCGCGGTCGGAAGGTGTTAAATCTTGACACAACAATTGCCCCCGACTTGCTCCTATGTTGAAGACATGGGGCGAGGTGGCTCTTCTTTGGTGATCGCGTCTGGATGAGGACGGCGATCGAGCCGACTTAGGACTTGGACTTGGGCTATCATGGTCGATTGGCTTAGCTATCTTTCGGTCTTGTACTGCAAAAACAACATTGGCGATCCCCCATGGAAACTTGGTGGTTTCGCTTTGTTTGAGGAATCGTGCACGATCGCGGAGATCGATGGACCGACCCATGACCGTGTCTTGGTGCGCGAAGACAATGAGTGTCTCGTGACTCACTTTATTATGAGGTCCTCTGTTAGTGCGCCTCGCCTTGTTTTTAAACGAAGGCGTGCGGTCTCGGTCTAGAGGAGTCCTTGCGCGGCGTCGGATGAATCAACTCCACGCCGCGGCTTGTTAGCTCTGCTTCCACCTCGGCCGACCATGGAGATGGCCGACCTCGGCATGTACGTTGAGACGGGGTTGTGGCACGTCGCATTGTCCGGGTTCACCATGTCAGATGATGAACCTTTGAGGGCGAGCGATCGTGTCCACTGATTAATGTTGGAGAGCCCTCAGACTACGCCGGCCTCGTATTTAAACGAAGGGCGGGCGATCTTGGCCGAAAGGGACCTTGCATGGCCGAAACAGCCGGTTCCATCGACTGCCAGGACCATGGCTTTATGATGTGCGGTGGAGGCGATCTTATGCCTTTAGTCCGTCATGTTATATGCTGGACTGTAGATGGCGATCGTGTCCTCCGGACTGCGGATGATGTAGCGTGATGATCGGCGGTCGGGCCGGAAGACTAACGATCGTCGCTCGGCTGCCGATCGCTTTATTCGTAGGTCGATATTGGCGATCGGGCGGGAGATCGTCGTCCGGGTGCCGATCGCGCTGCTCACAGGCTAAGAAGAAACCTTTGCCTGGCCAGAAAATCTGCGGCTCTAGCCCGGAAGGCTGCGTAGGTCGTAGGTTGGGTCTTCGTAAGATGCCTGAACATAGGCGAAAAACCCTGAAAACCTCCTAGGACCGCGTAGAGGGCGGTCTCATCGCTTATGGGCTCGCCATTGAGGATGATTACGTCTACCCGGTCGATGTAGTCCGAGTCGGACTCTTCTTCTCCCTGCTTGATTTGCATCATGCGAAGGGGACCTTCGGGCAGACGACCACAGTGGCGAAGTACTCGGTGAAGCCGTGCGCCCGGCTCGTTGAAGGAGCCAATGGACCGAGGTGGCAATGAAGTGTACCACCGGTGGGCGAGTCGTCCGGCGTCGGAGGAACATTCGGCATCCAGTCGCGTCGGATGCCCCGCACCCAGATCATGTAGATGTTAAACTTCCTCAGTGCACTTGGGGTCCGATCGCCCCTCGTACGGGTGTTTGCGGGGAGCGATCTGTCTTTGCGAGGCGAGCTCGATGTCGATCGCGAGCGGCTCGCTTGGCCGGCGATCGTCTTCTTGGCGCTGCCTGGATTCGGGAGCGCCATCATGTCGTTAAGCCGTTGCATTGCGGCCATCGCCGTGGCTTGGTCGCTTGCGATCGGCTTTGGGAGCGAGGCCGAGGCGATCGTGTACCGATCTCGGGCTCACGCCGCCGACCTCGGCAATTCGGCGAGGAGCCGACGGCTAGGCGCCTTACGGGAGTCGGGTAGGCCGAGCTCACGGTGACGGACTCAAATTCCGTCGTCTCGTAGGCCGGGCCGGGCCGCCCGTGCAGTCGGGTCACGCCCGTGCGATCGAAGACGAGGTGCCCGGGCGCGAGCGCCTCTTCCTGCGGTCGGGAGCCTCACGGCGATCGCTCGGCGATAGTGCCTTGAGCTTCCGCTTGATCTTTCGGCGAGAGGCCGGGGCGGTAGGCCGGAGGCGCGTCGAGAGCACTCCGTCGCTCTGTGGGGCGGCCGGGGCCCTTCGATCTGTTCCTTGGTTCGGAACCGATCGAGCGAGAGGCAGGCCGCCGTCGAGGAGCGGATCGGCGTCTCGACCGCGCGGCTACCTTCCACCATTGGTGTGGCTCGGGCCCAGGGAGGCAGGGGTTTGGCCGGCTGGTCAGTGGCTTTCTTCGACGCGGAGGCGGAAGACATGTTTTCTGAAGGATTTCTTTTGAAGTGCAGTGAGTGTCACTTCAAATATCTGCCCCGAGAACAGTGAGTGTTCTTCGGGACGGTAGGTGTAAAAAATCGAGGGTTGGATGCCCTTCTTCTAGCGCCAATTGTTGTTGCCCAAAATATTTATCCGAAGATTAATACTGCTGGAAGACGGACAACAAACAACAATTGCGGGAGCACTTCCGAGAGAAGATAAATAACACAAGATTTGTCGGGTTTGTTAGGCCCGGGCTTGAATGCTCTCGCGAGATGTTATTAATACAAATATTCGTGGATACAAGTATTAACGAGAGAAATCTAAATACAATGAGTGTAAAAAGACTCTGTTGATCCGGCTCTTGAGCGAAGCTCGGTGTTCTTCGTCCCGCCGGTAATCTGCTCGAGGAGAAAAGGCCGGGAGAAGTAAGACCGAAAGAAAGCTGTTGCCAAGAGTTGGATGTTAGCCAAGTGTAAGTGATTTGCTTCTGTATGGTATGAAATGCGAGGGAAGCTGAAGAAGTGTCCAAGTGCAGGCTGTCCTCTTTATATAGGGGCTGAGGGGCCCTGTCCCCTAATGGGCGATCGCCTTTCGGCATTTAATGTAGCAGGCGATCGTCTAAAGGGCACGTGGTACTGCCAAAAGTCCATAGATCCAGTAGGCAGCTAGCCGAGTGGCCCAATGAGGAGCCGGCACGCGTCCGAAGCACTGTCACAGGAGGTCCCACTTAGCTACTTTCGGCGGACTTTGTCGATAGGTGACAGTGTAGTCACATGTCTTGTCCTTGACTCCTTTCGCAGTGCAGGCCATCTTTGGTAGGTGAGGTAGGTGACAAGTTTGTCGGCGCCTTTTGTGGATCTCGCACGTGGGTGCTTTGTCTGTTTGCTCGGCCTTGGCCGGCTGGATGGCCATCGGCCGATCGGCGAAGGTTGGCAGTCGGTCACCAAGGGTCGATCGGCGGATGCCAGAGGTCGGTCACCAAGGGTCGATCGGCGGATGCCGAGAGAGGATCGTCCGCTAGTCGATCGCCAGAGTCGGTCGCCGAGTGCCGAGTGATGATCGTATCGAGGTCGATCGCTCGGTCTGGGACTTGTCTGGGACCTTCCTTTGGCCGATTTAGCCGGTCCCATTGGCCGAGGCTCGGTCGCACAGTCATTGCTCGCGGATCTGCCTTGGCCGCTCGGCAGTAAGTCGGTCGCTCGGCCTCGGAGGCGATCGCCGGTCGGAAGGTGTTAAATCTTGACACAACATACACAAAAGTCGTCGGCTAAACCTTGGCCGGCGAATATCGGCCGACGGTTTTTTAGCCGACTGCTGGCATGATTAGCCGACGACTTTGGGGTTTAGCCGACCACTTTAAGTCGTCGACTGAAGTCTAATTTTTGGTAGTGGGTCTTAGTGTCGACGGTCATCTTATACTCTATTGAGGTAATCCTGGTATTTAGAGTTTTATATTTTTACAGCTATTGAAGTGTGATTTGTTGCCTTTTTTATCTCTTAGATATAATAAAAATAATAATAAAAAATAAATAAATAAATTAATTAAAATGAGAATGCTGAAAATGGAGGTCATGTGAGTATTGGTGTTGAAGACATATATGAGACTGAGAATGCTGAATATGAAAATGAAGATTCTTTGGTTTTGGGAATTTCAACAATATAATTACAATAAAAATTATAAATATAGGCAATATACTATAATTCTAATGGAACAAAAATTGAAATGAAATATAAATTAGCAGAGGCAAGTGAAACTCTTTTTGTAAGACAATGTTGCGCCTGTATAAGAGCAGACCGCTTAGGCAAGATGTCATCAAAATAAAACTGATATATTTTTGAGTTGGATGCTCTCCAAAACTCAGAACTCTGACGAACCTTTGAGTGCTGGAATCTAGGCACGAAATGAATAAAGAGTATCTAAGAAATATGCTGAGATGACTTCTATTTTTTTGTCCAAAATGAAGTGCAGATGACCTCTTTTATAGGTCCAGAATTTAGGGTGAGCTCGGTTCGGTTTGGTACGGTTTCTAGTTAAAACCGATACCGAGCATCTTATCGGCATCTGGCATTTGAGTACCGAAATGATTCGGTTTTAAATCAGCTCGGTGTGATCAGTTTCGGTGTCGGTTCGGTAGCGGTACGGTGTCAATGGGCTGATTAAATGAGCCACTTAAGTTGGGCTTACGTCAGACCCAAATTGAACTACTGGGCTAAATCAGACAATTGTAAGTTCAAATAGAAGGATTTAGACATAATTAATCCACTTCAAAGCTTGAATAAAACTAAAATCTACTTCAATAATATGATAATAACTAAGGATTCAAAAAGTCCAATATCAAATTAAACAAAAGTCTTGAATTTCCTCCTCAGCACAAGTCCATCAATTCATAACAACCTGCACAAAGAAAAAACAAAGTTTGCAGAATAGTCATCTGTTTTATTGGTTCGGTTTTTAAAGTCGGGATCCATATCTGAAACCGAAACCGAGCCGCATAATTCGGTTTTCAAAATTTTAAGAACCGTACCATACCAATATCTTATTAGTTCGGTTTTTCAGTTTCGATTTTTTCGATATTATCGGTTTTTGTTGATTTTTCTGCTCACCCCTACCAGAATTCCATCAAATTGTGGTTTTGCAGCCATTATGATATTTAATACGTCATCTATGATTTTTATTATTGGCCACTTAATACATTGCAAATGATAATAACGGTAAACAATATCATATTTTTTTACAATGTAATTAATTGAATATAATACTTGGGCTACTCTTGATATTAGATTAACCTTTTATTCTGAACCTCGACTCTAATAATTACTACTATATATTTACTTTTATTTATCGGTTACTATTATATATTTATTTATTTATTTATTATGAGAGAAAATTCGTATGTAGCCGCTCCTCTTCGAGTGCACACTCGATAAACTCTCGAACTGATAGTAGTAGCCTGTAAACTACGTCAACAATTAAACCACACTAGGCAAGCTCTGTGTAAGAGGCTCAATCGAAAAAGTGTTGGAAGGAGGAATCAAACTCGTATCCTTTCAATCTTGTGCTCACCTAATCCACCAATTCGACTACCCACTATACATTTACTTGATATTACAGTATCTATGTGGCTATGTGTTGGCAAAAAATGAAACGTATACTTGAATAAACTGTATAGAATCGAAAATTTATTTTATTAAAACCCTGCAAAAAAGTGTTAGCAAAAACTGATATTTGCTGATGACGAAAATGAATTGAAGTCGATGTTGAGTCCAGTTATATGTCTCCTTAAAGCGATTCGCCCTCACCATGGTGTATAGCGTCTGCCTCCCAGGATAAAACAATACCCCAATGCATGAATCGATGATCACTGCACCCTCAATGAACTAGAATAAAATTTGTATATTATCACCTACACAATCGAGCAATGAGAAGAAAAAGCGAAGAAAAGAATTGGCTAGGAAAAGCTTGAAAACCGTGTGTTAAAAGTAAAATTCGGACCCCTTTAACTGGTATTTATAGGTAAAGACGAGGGAAAGGCATGTGCTGGAGGAACTCTAAACCGATTAGGATTGGTATCTTTGATACTTATCCTAATCTATTAATATATTAATCCGAAAATTACTAATTAATTTGATAGTTATCCTAATATAATAAATAGATAATTATCAATTAATTTGATATTTATCCAGATCCGAAAAATTTGAATTTTATGATTGAGGCTGTTTTAGCAAAATGAATTTTTGCCAAATAAAATTGCAGCAAAAAGATAACTTTGAGACGCTGAGACATTTCGCCCAAATCACCCTTCGACCCGAACAGAGCTGATCCGGACAAACGGACGACGGCGACGGCGTGTGTGTGTGTGCGTGAGGGCGCCCAGTCATACATCCACTCATGTCTCACTTGTTTTTGTGAACAAGAGTTTGTTCACATCACCTTATATGCTCACAATTTTTCTTATAATTTTCCAATGTTGGATAGAATCCCAAACTTATTCCCAAAGGGTTCACTTTGGAACATTATATCTCATTCATACCTCAATCATTTTGAGTGTTCTTATATGTTTTGGAAACCTCTTACGGAGTACTAAGTATTCCTACTAAGTCCCGACTTTAGCTCGTAGTCGAGCCCACTCAAAATTGCCTCTCAAGTGGGCTGCTCAAAACAACCCATTTTCCTCTTTATTTCCAACAATCCCCCACATGAATGAGATTGATGGTCCAACAGCACACGTCAGACACGGAGTTTGACTTGGTGATAGTTACTGCGGTTAGGAATTGCATATGATAGGTAGAGTATGTTCCTTGAACCTTCCCTCGAAAAGATATATTCTCCTTACTGGCTAGACAGTATGACTCGGTGCCTTTGAACTGTCCGACCATTTGTGTAAGTGATCGTATATCCTTCACAAATGCCTCCCTAATTTATTCTATTCTCATTATTGTGCCCGTTTTGGCCATGGACACCGTCCTGGTTTTGCGAGAGTTTCTAAAGATTTGTGCCTTGCAATTCTCCTTTGAAGCGGCCCCTCTTCACTCCAACATAGGTGATTCTCTTTAAGTGTTTTGAGTAAACCCGTATTTTACTCCACCTGACTGTACGTTTTCGACTTAAGAATCATTAAAAGCATAAGCTTAACCTCTTCCTACGGGTATCACTATTTTCATCCTAGGAATGGTCGGTTCGGGGTAACCCCCACAGTGATCGTGCCCAATTTTATGTATTGGTTGTCCCATTGAACCTAGATCTTGGGATATACAGTCAGTTTAGGTTGGGTATCCTCCATAAGACCATAAGCTCATGGCAATAGACCCATTCCTCTTGATGATTTATCAACAAGGTATCTTGATAACCTTTTGGTTAGCGGATCCGCAATGTTATCCTTTGATGACACATAGTCAATAGTGATAACTCCTGTTGATAGCAACTGTCTAATGGTATTATGTGTCCTCTTTATATGACGAGACTTACCATTATACATTGCGCTCTGTGCCCGGCCAATCGCAGATTGACTATCGCAATGAATACATATTGCGGTCACAGGCATTGCCCATCTTGGAATATCTTCTAGAAAATGGTGTAGCCATTCTCCCTCTTCTGTAAACTCGGATTCCATTGTTGATCGAGATATAAGTGTCTGTTTCGAAGATTTCCATGCCACTGCTGCACCAGCTAGTGTGAATACATATCCACTTGTTGACTTGTATCCTTTTATATCAGATATCCAATTTGCATCACTATATCCTTCAATTACTGCTGGATATTTGGTATAGTGCAGCCCATACTCACGAGTATCCCTTAAATATCTTAGTACCCTTGTGATCGCCTTCCAGTGATTTTTAGGGTTGCTCGTGTATCTACTTAGTCTATTAAGCGAGTAGGCTATATACGGTCTTGTGCGGCTCATCAAGTATATCGGACATCCTATTACGTGAGAGTACTCAAGTTGAGATACTCCTTCTCCCTTATTCTTGGATAGTCTTAACGTCAAATCCAGGGGTTTTGGCGTGCGAGTCATTTTTGTTAAATATTTCAAGGATTTTGTCCACATAGTGGGCTTGACTCGAGATGAGACCTTTTGATGTTCGTGTGATCTTAATCCCTAAAATTACATATGCGAGTCCCATATCTTTCATGTCAAATATTGACCTCAACATGTCCTTGGTAGATTTGAATATTCTTTCATTACTGTCAATAATGAGCAGGTCATCTACATATAGACACAAAATGACATAGCCATCTTCTGTGTCCTTCACATATACGCATTTCTTGCATTCATTAATTTTGAATCCACCACTCAACATAACATGATCAAATTTTTCATGCCACTGTTTTGGTGCCTGCTTCAATCCGTATAATGATTTTACCAACTTGCAGACTTTACTTTCTTGTCCAGGGGCAATGAACCCCTCGGGTTGTTCCATATAGATTTCCTCATCTAAGTCCCCATTAAAAAAGGCAGTCTTAACATCCATTTGATGTACTTCTAAACCACGTAATGTAGCGATAGCAAGTATCATCTTGATGGAAGTTATTCTCGTCGCAGGGGAGTAAGTATCGAAATAGTCTAGACCTTCACATTGGTTATAGCCCTTCACTACAATCCTAGCCTTATACTTATCAACTGCTCCGTCCTTCAATTTCTTCTTGAAAATCCACTTACTTCCTAATGGCTTACTCCTTGGAGGTAATTCCACTAGTTCCCAAGTATGATTCTGTAATATAGAATCAATCTCTTCTTTGATAGCCTCCTTCCGTATAAGTCCATCCGTTGATCTTACAACTTCTTTGTAAGTCTGAGGTTCCTTTTTGAGCAAATAGGTGAAAAAATCTGGTCCATAAGATTTCTCCGTCCTTTGTCGTTTGCTCCTTCTAGGTTCATCCTCATTATCTACTCTTTGATTTTCATTGTCTTCGTCCATTTGCTCATAAGTCTGTTCGGATGAGATAAGGCATTCACTTGCAGTCTTACAAGGAAAGATATTCTCAAAGAATGACGCGTTCCTTGATTCCATAATTGTATTCTTGTAAATCTCATGCACTTTGGATTCATGCACAAGAAATCGATAGGCATTCTTTGTTGTGTGCATATCCAATGAAAATACAATCAACCATTTTTGGGCCTATTTTGACTTTCAGGTGTAGGTATCAGCACCTTTGCTAGACACCCCCCACTTTCATGTAATTGTAGGAAGGCTTGACTCTTTTCCACAATTCATAAGGAGTTTTATCCCTGTTCTTACGGCATATCTTGTTTAAGAGATAATTCACCGTTAAGATGGCTTCTCCCCACATATTTTGCGGCAGACCTGAATTTAGCAATATCGCATTCATCATCTCTTTTAGAGTGCGATTCTTACATTCCGCCACACCATTTGGTGTGGTGCATATAGGGCAGTGACCTCAGAAATAATCCCATGTTGCGAACAATATTCGTCGAATGGTTCCACATATTCACCTCCATGATCACTCCTTAAAACTTTTATCTTTGCATTCAGTTGATTCTCAACTTCCGTTTTATAAAGAATGAATTTCTCTATAGCTTCGTCTTTACTTTTAAGCAAATATACATGGCAATATTTAGTACTATCTCCACGAAAGTAATAAAATACTTATTTCCACCTCTAGTTTGAACAAACTTCAAATCAAATAGGTTGCTATGTATTAATTCTAAAGGTTTGGTGTTTTTTTCCATTTGTCGGAATGGAGATCGAGTTAATTTTGCCTCTACACAAGTTTTACACTTGTGGTTTTATCAATGTTAACCTTTGGTATGTGATCTAATGCAATTAGTCTACGCATTGCATTAAAATTAACATGTCCTAATCTAGCATGCCATGAATTAGGAGACTCAAGCAAGTAAGCAGAAGAATTTTTCATTTCATTACTTTTAACATTCATAACATTGAGCTTAAATAGCCCATCACTCTCACAGCCCCTGCCAATAAACACAACACTCTTTGACAAAATAACTTTATAAGACTCAAAAACTAATCTAAAGCATGCTTAATCAATAAGGAATCAGAAATGAGGTTCTTGCGAATATCAGGCACATACAACACACATTTAAGAGTCATTTCCTTCCCAGACTTCATCTTCAAAATCACCGTACCTTCGCCCAAGATAGTTGAAGTTACAGAATTTCCCTTAAACAGCTTTTCAACGGTATCTGTTTCTTCTATGGAGGAGAACATTGTCTTGTTGGCACATATATGCCTAGTTGCTCCAGTGTCAACCCACTACTCATTGGTATTTGAGCCAACTAAGTTCACTTCGGGGATTATAGCACATAAGTCAAGATTTCCCACTTGTTCGGTAATCACATGTGCTGCATTACTATCCTTTTCGTTGGTTTCTTTAGCACCTACCGTCACCGCCCTATGATCCATATTTTCACGGTTGTAGCACTTACCAAGGAATTTCTCTTCCTTTTTGTAATTCCTCCTTTAGGTCCCAACTTGGTTCCCTTTCCATTGTTGCCTTTCTTGGATGTCTGTCCAGTTTCCACAACATTGGCCTTTGTCACGGAAGATTTACCTTATTCTCTAATCTTCGTTGTCTTCCTCAATGCGAAGTCTAACAATCGGATCTTCGATGCTCATCTCCTTGCGCTTATGCTTGAGATAATTCTTGAAGTCTTTCTAAGTCGAGGCGGTTTTCAATCACTGACCACTTGGAAGGATTCGCTATTAACCATTCCTTGACATGGATTTCATGAATGATCACTTGTTGCTCTTGTACAGTGACCACGGTCTTGGAATCCACCATCTTATAGTCAAGAAACCGCCCAACAATCCACTTTTTAGCACCGACATCCTCGATCTTGTACTTATGGTCTAGTGAGTCCCATAATGCCTTGGCGATTTAGGAGTGTTATACACGTTGTATAGCAAATCGGCAAGGCCATTCATTACGTAATTCGACATAGATAGTCGGAAGTTTTTCAAGCGTCAATGGCCATCAAAGTCTGTTGGTCACCGTCTTCATCATATTTCGTAGCGTTCTCCTTGAGGAATCGATACAAGCCTAGAGTGGTCGGATAGAACATCATCTTCTGCTGCCATCTCTTGAAATTCAGCCATTGAATTTCTCTGGTTTGTCGACATGGTTGACCGAAACCGAAACCGAATTACTTATCGGAACCGAAGCAGAGTGGTTCGCTGAAGCCGATCCACTTTTCAGAGGCGCACCTCCAGTCGCGGAAGCCAGTCCAGTTTTCTGAGGCGCACCTCCAAAAACATCCGTAGACAGAGTTGGTTTTTGAATAGGGATTGAAGCATCCATTATGTCTTAAACTTTTGAAAATAATATGTTTAATCAAGTAAACAAATTCTGCTTTAAGATTGTTGGCAAAAAATGAAACGAATACTTGAATAAACGATCTGAATCGAAAATTTACTTTATTAAAACCCTGCAAAAAAGTGTTAGCAAAAACAGATATTTGCTGATGACGAAAACGAATGAAAGTCGATGTTGAGTCTAGAAGATCTGTCTCCTTAAAGCATATTCGCTCTCACCACGGTGTATAAAGTCTGCCTCCCAAGATAAAACAACACCCCAATGCACTGAATCGATGATCACTGCACCCTCAGTGAACTAGAATAAAATATGTATCATCACCGACACAACCGAACGACCAAGAAGAAAAATGAAGAAAAGAATTGAACTGGGAAAAGCTTGAAAACCGTGTGTTAATAGTAAAATTCAGACCCCTCTAATTGGGTATTTATAGGTGAAGATGAGGAAAGACATGTGCTCGAGGAACTCTAAACCGATTAGGATTAATATCTTTGATACTTATCCTAATCCATTAATATATTAGTCTGATAATTACTTATTAATTTAATAGTTATCCTAATATATTAAATTGATAATTATCATTTAATTTGATATTTATTCAGATCCGAAAATTCGGATTTTATGATTGAGGCGGTTTTAGCAAAATGATTTTTTGGCAAATAAAATTGCAGTAAAAAATAACTTCGAGACGTCGAGACATTTCGCCGAGCCGAGGCGGACGGCACAGCGTGTGTGTGTGCGCAAGGGGCGCCCAGTCACACATCCACGCATATCTCACTTGTTGTTGTGAACAAGAGTTTGTTCACATCATCTTATATACTCACAATTTTTCTTATAATTTTCCAATGTGGGATAGAACCTCAAACCGATTCCCAAAGGGTTCACTTTAAAACATTATATCTCATTTATACTTCAATCATTTTAAGTGTTCTTATATATTTTGGAAATCTCTTACGGAGTAATACGTACTCCAACTAATTCTCGACTTTAACTCGTAGTCAAGCCCACTCAAAATTGGCTCTCAAACGGGCGGCTCAAAAGAGTCCATTTTTCTCTTTATTTCCCAACACTATGTACTCACGGTCTGCAGTATTTAATAATCTGCTTCGAATCGATAGTTGGTCTGACCCGAGATGGCTTATGCATCGACTGGACTGGGTAGGTTCTCAAACTGTGGGCCCAAAAAGATCAGCTTAAAAGGGGAAATGACACAGTGGAATTAGTATGGTAAAAAAGATATTCTTAAGACAGATTACATTAATTATTAATTTGAAGACATCATTGATTAACAACAACGAACAACGTTGCACAAAACATGACCGGAAACCGGATGTACAATTATCAAAAAGCAGATATGCTTGCTTTATTAATCCCAACAATTATTTGATTGCAGGCTTAAAGTAATGGTATTGTGATGAATTAAACTATCTAACAAGCTCGTTGATGGCGTTACAAGTCCTCCTTATGATCCCATTCGATCCGAGTAGGGGTTGAATTTCCGACATTCGATCATTGCACTTGCAAAATCTGCTGCAAATATTCTCGGGTTGGTACTATAACGAGATACAATAGTATTTGTGGATCCTCCACCGAAAAGGATCTGATCCGACTGAAGAAGGCCCCTTCGTTGGATCAAGTTCGTAAAATAATTGTTATCCAAAGAATTTGGGGTCGAGTCCAGTGGCGCCAAATTAGTGTTTCCACCGATCTCATGGCATGAAGTCTTCGTTGACGGCAAATTTGGGGTCGATATCGGTCCCATTGCTTTGTATATTCTAGCACGGAACAAGAAGCATTGGGCTTGACCTAGCGTGTGTGCTCCTGCATGGCATGCATGGTAACATTAACTTGTTGGTTTGCCCTTTTGAATTTGTCACATGGAGTTTATAAAATAAATAATAAACACAATGGAATTTCATGTTATACATGCTTCTACAAATAGATACGGACAAGAAATATCATATTTATTTTGTTATTTATTTAATGAAAATATATTTACGATAGAGCGACCATGTCTCTTTGGCTAAGTCCCTTGTTGGCGAAGGCGGATACGAGAGTTTGGAGATTAGCGAAAGGACTAGGTAGATCCGTATTTGCTTTAGCACGGTCAGCAGTGGTAGAGTCCCTTCTACCAAGCTTCGGAGTCCATGTTGGACCGCCAACCTGAAAAATATATGTATGTATATAGTGACAACAACACCTTTAACATTCTTCTTCTGCTTATATGCATGCATGACACTTTTTACCTCAACTTGGGACAGCAAAAAACGGGTAGATAAAATGTAAATAAAAGTATTTATTGTCTTGGTCACAGAAGTGTCAACTATTACTCATATCCATTCAATATGAAAAGTTACATTCCCAAAAATGATTTTGTCCCAGTATAAGACATTCATTTCTACTCTTTTACATATGACGTTCTTACTTAAGTTATTATGTGCGGTCAAAAATTTACTCGCGATGTGATTTGGAAAATTGGTAACAAAAAGATTATTTTGCATATACAACTTGCTATCAGTAGAAAGTTATACGTTTATCAATATAGTCTCCTCAAATGGGACGGCGTAAGTATATAAAGTATTCAACTATTTCACCTCCATCTCTCTGTCACACTTAAATGTTAATTATATATTGTACTTACAGCAACCGAGGCATCTCGTGCAGCTAACGTTAGGATATCTGCGCAAGAAACAACACCGGGGCATATGCGCTCGACCTCCCGCTTGGCGGCCTCTATAACATCGAATCCTCGAACGGAATTGTTATTTGGGAGTGCCGTCTTTTCGCTTTGGATAGAAGCGGTCTCGTCTAGTAGGACTGACGCATCGCAGCCCTGAACGAAACAGTCGTGAAAATGGAGACGAATGAGGGATGCCGCCATTCGCTTCTCGCGGGACACCGCTCTAGTGATGGAATTGCGGATTATAGTAGCTGCCCTTGGACATGTACGGGCGTAGAAGGAGGGAGATAGTCGTGGTGGAGCTGGTCTGGCTGAGGAGGATTGTTGCGCTTGAGTTGGTGTGGTGGAGAGGGAAATGATGAGTGATAATATTGTTGTTAAGGTGAAGAAAAGGTTGATGGATTTCATGTTGTTCATTTGAAGTGATAATATTGTTGTTTCCTAATTAATAAGGAGAGAATAGACTTTGATTATGCTTAATTCAGAGCTGAAAGTGGATTCATGAGAATATATAAAGGCAGTATTGCTACCGGAGGTGAATTTATAGTGCACATTTGGTCATTTGTGGCTTAATTATAAAACGCGTCTGCTGACATTTGGTTACAAAACAAAACAAGTTATTACATTCTTCAGTTAATTTCCGACAATCCATTTTTTTTTTTGTATTATTTGGTCGTTGCGTGTGGTTAGATTAGTCAAGGAGAAATAAAATTGAAAGGTGTGATTAAAAATAAAAATTATTTAAATAGTCAAGGAAACTAATTCAAAACTAAATAAAATATAGAAAAATATAATTTTCCAGTAAATAATATAGTACTTATAATTAAGTCAAATGTATACACAATAAACAACTTTATCTATTCATCTAATAAATAATTTTTAGATTTTATTTGTCTATTTTGAGTTTTAAATCAAATTATAGCTTTTAAACAATTTTGCAACTTTATATTATAATATATTTTGTATTTATTTGAAAAGTAAAAGTTTATTTACATGACTGAGAAAATGAAGTCTAAAAGTCATTTAGCAAATCAACAAATGAAGTTGTTCACTGTGCATATTTCCAGACTTGATTCTAAGCATTATATTAGTTTCATTTTTAAATTATTCATCCGACATTTATATAAATTTTTATTAATTTAATAAAAAGTTATATTTATTTCAATTATTTTTATATTTTATTCCTAAGATTTTCAGTTGTTAATTTCATTTCCAGATTAATAAATAAATTTCAGTTCTTATATTCCCTTTTTTCTCAATCATTTCGACTTCTCAATATAATAATAATTTGTAGATTTATAAAATTAATGTAATAAAGGTATACATGAATTTGATATACTATTATTTAGTGGGATGGGTCGAGATAGTTGATTGTGGGTAGCAAATAACCCAATTTTAAAATATAGATTGCAAACTCAAATATTGCATCTTCAAAACATCACTTTCTAATAAACATCGTTTTTATTTTGTGAGTTGAAATTTTGATAATCAATAATTTTCTGAAATACTAAAAGAAGTAAAGCCCGAATAATAATATAATTTTTATATTTTCATTACAATATCTGAAAATAAATAAACGATCAATATTTCATATTAAAAAAATTAAAAGATATCTTTTAGAAAACAGAAACCAAACCAAACCAAACATACCCAGTAAATCCCGCTCAGAGCAGGATTTGGGGAGGGTAAGATGTACGCAGATCATGCCCCTACTTTTACTTAGGGAGGTACTGCTTTCGTGAAGACTTAGAAAGACAAAGAAAGTATTGAGTGATATTTACGAAGAAGCATATGATACGAAAAAGCTCAAAACCATATTTGAGCCTGGCTTAATTCACATGAGACTTACCTAAGGGGACTTTGGCAACTGCACTCTCGATGAACGCTGCTCTAACAGAAAGAGGTAGACTCTGCGCATTCCTTGTCAAAAATACATCACACGCAAAAGGCAATAGGATAAAATATACAATAGAAGTAAAAATGTGATGCTCTAGGTCAAAGCTAATCGAGACAACCCAACCCTGAGGCTCTCAACTACAACATCGCTCCTTCAAAAGAATCCACAACTCGATCTGCGCTCCAAGAGCACCTATCAGCCATGGTCTCGAAAGGTTTAAGGCCTTCAAATCTAATCTCACTGCTCCTCCCACGTCTTCCTGGTCTGCCTCTCCTCCTCTCCCCAACAACCAATAAACTCTCGACCCTCCTCACCGGAGCAGATGCCTGCCTCCTGCAGACGTGACCAACATTCTCCCTTCCCTAACTTTCGCTGAAATGGGCGCCACTTCTAGCGCGTTCCTGAAAATCCCGTTCGAGATTCTATCCAACATTGTGCGATCACATAACCAACGTAACATTCTCATTTCAGCCGCTTCCAACTTGCTCTCAAGCGACTTCTTTATCCCCCAACATTCGGAGCCATACAACATTGCAGGTCGGATTGCCGCTCTATAGAATTTACCCTTCAACTTTATAGGGACTTTCTTGTCGCAGAGGACCCCTGTCGGTGCTCTCCACCTTAGCCACCCCGCCTTGATGCGATGGGTGACATCATCTTCACACTCACCTTCCTTCTGAATGATCGAACCCAAATACTTGAACTTATCCGTATGGGGTACGATCTGATCCACAATCATTACCTCTACATCTTTCTCGTTGGCCTCACCACTAAAGTTACACCAGAGATACTCGGTCTTAGACCGTCTCACACGCAAGCCCTGTGATTCTAACTTAGACCTCCATAGCTCCAACTTCGAGTTCACCTCCCTCCTCGACTCCGCCACTAACACAATGTCGTCAGCAAAAAGTATGCACCACGGGACGCCATCCTGAATCCCCCGAGAAATGACGTCAAGGATTAGAGCGAAGAGAAGAGGGCTTAGCGCCGACCCCTGGTGTAGCTCTATCTCAACCGGGAAATACCGGGTGTCACCAACTGGAGTCCTAACGCAAGTCCTAGATTGGGAGTACATGTAACACCCCTAAGACATTCAGGGCATATTACAGGGCCGTGGATCCCACACTGTGGAATCCAGCAGGCTAACGTACCAACAAGACATTCAAAAACGACAAACAATCATCAATAAAATGACAATTCAAATAAAAGACTACAGACCGACAAATAAAGTCTGACATCAAATCCATTTCCCAAAATGGGAACAGAACATTAACAAATTCAAACAGGAAGTACTCGAGTACTTAAATCAATTTTATAATACAGAAATCCCAAAACAAGACACCAATGATAACCGACAGACAGAACACTAATAATCAACTACTGGACAGTATCATGCTTGCCCATCATTCTCATACGGCTCGAGTGCTCGCTTGTCCCCACGATCGATACCTGAAATACAAAAAAGTATTTCTCCCATTTAAGGGGTTAGCGACAACTGCTAGTGCAAGTACAATCCATTTGAACTACATTCTAATCAGATGAATATATGCACCAAAAATCATTTTAGAAAACGTTTTATATTCCGGAATATTTACCTTGCATAATCACAAAACACATTATCTCCAACAATCATAATTCAAAGTTAACCTCAGTACGAGACTCACGGCCACCGTACCCCGCAGAGCCCCGTCGGACATCCCTGGATGGTTAACCACAGTTCGTGATACGCACACACAAGGCAATACGTATCCCTAGAGGCCCCGTCGGACCGTCCCTAGGTGAACATACACATATCCATCCACAACAACCACGATACACCATAATTCAAATACTAGAACATGTAAACAAATGTAAAGTACTTGCCTTTGTGACATCTTGAAGAATCGGAAGTGAAAAACGACTACGGATGATCCGAGTGGAAGACGACGGTTCCTAACGAAGAATTAACATAACTCAGTCCCAACGAACATCAAAAATCGAAAGGAATACTCCCATAACCCCGATTACATGCTACGACAATGAACGATCAATCGATACGGGCGAGGGTTTACGCAAAATCTCCCCGTATTGATAATTTACGGATTAAAATCAAGGAAAATGGATTTGGAATCACCCAATAACCACAATAGGGAAGGAATATCGTAACATAATTGAACAATTCGGAACTAATCCCTAGAATCCCGAAAAAACCCCAAATTCGTCAAAGTTAGGGTTCCTGAGGAAATACCTTAGATTCGACTGATGGAGGATGATTACGCTGATGGTAATATGTTAGCAAATCAACAAATGAAGTTGTTCACTGTGCATATTTCCAGACTTGATTCTAAGCATTATATTATTTTCATTTTTAAATTATTCATCAGAGATTTATATAAATTTTTATTAATTTAATAAAAAGTTATATTTATTTCATTTATTTTTATATTTTATTCCTAAGATTTTCAGTTGTTAATTTCATTTCCAGATTAATAAATAAATTTCAGTTCTTATATTCCCTTTTTTTTCTCAATCAATTCGACTTCTCAATATAATAATAATTTGTAGATTTATAAAATTAATGTAATAAAGATATACCATGAATTTGATATACTATTATTTACTGGGATGGGTCGAGATAGTTGATTGTGGGTACCAAATGACCCAATTTTAAAATATAGATTGCAAACTCAAATATTGCATCTTCAAAACATCACTTTCTAATAAACATCGTTTTTATTTTGTGAGTTGAAATTTTGATAATCAATAATTTTCTGACTGCATCATGAATTATCAATTAGATAATACTAAAAGAAGTAAAGCCCGAATAATAATATAATTTTTATATTTTAATTACAATATCTGAAAATAAATAAATAATCAATATTTCATATTAAAAAATTAAAAGATATCTTTTAGAAAACAGAAACCAAACCAAACCAAACATACCCAGTAAATCCCGCTCAGAGCAGGGTCTGGGGAGGGTAAGATGTACGCAGACCATGCCCCTACTTTTTACGGTAGGGAGGCTGTTTTCGTGAAGACCCCCAGCTTAGTACACAGCAAAGTATTGAGTGATATTTACGAAGAAGCATATGATACGAAAAAGCTCAAAACCATATTTGAGCCCATGGCTTAATTCACATGAGACTTATCTAAGGGGACTTTGGCAACTGCACTCTCGATGAACGCCGCTCTAACAAAAAGAGGTAGACTCTGCACACAGCTCCCGGTCAAAAATACACCACACGCAAAAGGCAATAGGATAAAATATACAATAGAAGTAAAAAAAATGTGATGCTCTAAGTCAAAGCTAACTGAGACAACCCAACCTTCAGGCTCTCAACTACAGCATCGCTCCCTACAAAAGAACCCACAACTCTGATCTGGCGCCTCTAACAGTCATGGTCTCGGAAAGGTTTAAGGCCTTCAAATCTAATCTCAGCTGCTCCTCCCACGTCTTCCTCGGTCTGCCTCTTCTCCTCTCCCCGACAACCAATAAACTCTCGACCCTCCTCACCGGAGCAGATGCCTGCCTCCTGCAGACGTGGCCAAACCATCTCAATCTCCCTTCCCTAACTTTCGCTGAAATGGGCGCCACTTCTAGCGCGTTCCTGAAAACCCCGTTCGAGATTCTATCCAATATTGTGCGACCACATAACCAATGTAACATTCTCATTTTAGCCGCTTCCAACTTGCTCTCAAGCGACTTCTTCATCGCCCAACATTCGGAGCCATACAACATTGCAGGTCGGATTGCCGCTCTATTGAATTTACCCTTCAACTTTAGAGGGACTTTCTTGTCGCAGAGGACCCGTGTCGCTGCTCTCCACCTTAGCCACCCCGCCTTGATGCGATGGGTGACATCATCTTCGCACTCACCTTCCTTCTGAATGATCGAACCCAAATACTTGAACTTATCCGAATGGGGTACGATTTGATCCGCAATCATTACCTCTACATCTTCCTCGTTGGTCTCACCACTAAAGTTACACCAGAGATACTCGGTCTTAGACCGTCTCACACGCAAGCCCTGGGATTCTAACTTAGACCTCCATAGCTCCAACTTCGAGTTCACCTCCCTCCTCGACTCCGCCACTAACACAATGTCGTCAGCAAAAAACATGCACCACGGGACGCCATCCTGAATCCCCCGAGAAATAACGTCAAGGATTAGAGCGAAGAGAAGAGGGCTTAGCGTCGACCCTTGGTGTAGCCCTATCTCAACCGGGAAATACCGGGTGTCACCAACCGGGGTCCTAACGCAAGTCCTAGCTTGGGAGTACATGTCTTGGATCGCCCTAACGAACGGCAACGACACCCTCCTCTCTTCTAGGCTCCTCCAAATAACATCCCGCTGAATGCTATCATAAGCCTTCTCTAGATCAATGAACACCATATGGAGGTCCTTACGCCACTCTCTAAACTTCTCCAAAAGGCGTCTGACGAGATGAATGGCCTCAGTCGTGGACCTCCCCGGTATGAAGCCAAATTGGTTCTCTGAGATCTCAACTTCTCTTCTTACCCTGTATTCCACCACTCTTTCCCAAAGTTTCATAGTATGACTGAGGAGTTTAATACCCCTATAGTTACTACAACTCTGAGCATCGCCTTTGTTCTTGAAAAACGGCACGACAATACTACGCCTCCACTCCGTCGGCATCTTAGAACCTCTGAGGAGGATGTTGAACAGCTCTGCTAGCAACTGAACTCCAACTTCCCCCAGACAAAGCCACACCTCAATAGAGATCTGATCTGGGCCTACAGCCTTAGCTCTACCCAATTTGATCAGGGCACCCTTTACTTCCTCCTTGCTGATGCTCTCACGGGGACTAAACGTACGAGCAGAAGATAGACTAACTCTTTGCACCACCGAGTCTCTACCCCTAGCCTTATTGAAAAGTTCAAAAAAAATACCTATTAGAAAACCGAGATAGTAATATAATCAAGATTCTATATAATAAATTAATAATCTCTCCTATCACATTTAATATTTCATATTTTTATTTTAATCATATCGATTTATAGATGTGACATTCACACAATTTATCGCAGGAGTATAAAATGAATTACTAAAATAGGATAAATGATCTTAGGTTAAAAAAATCAACACAATTATGTTGATTTGAATCCATTATCCATGTAACTCAATATTAAAATCTGCCGGTGTGGGTATGGGCTTTAAGCTTTTTTGTCATGTTCAAAACGGATTTTGTGTCCCAACAAAAAAAAAAAAGAAAAAAAAAAGGTCAATCTTTCTGACATACAGCTAATAATGTGAAGGATAAAGACTTTAATTGGTTGAATAAATAATAATTACTTTGTTCCGGGAAATCCTTCCCGTGTTGGTGTCTTACCTAATACTAGTTGTAGGGGGATAAGAGTTATGGTAGGTTCTAGACTCTTCCATAAGTAGTTGGATCCTGTTAGATGTCTTACCTTAACTAGGAATCCTATGTATGGAAAGACTCTCTTTGTAATGCCTATATAAAGGCCCCTCTATTCATTGTTATCAATCTGATTGATTCTTTGTCTTTACTTTTCTCCTCAAACACGTTATCGCACGTAGCTCGAACGAAAAAAATCGGCCGAGCATCGCCTAGCCCGACCATCGTCGCCCGCCGATCGCCGCCGCTGCTCCACTGCCGCTCGCCGCCTTCTACTCGCCGCGAAGCTCCGCCGCTGCTCACGCCACCATTGCTCGCCACCGGACGTCCAAGCACCTCATAGCCGGACCACCGCCACCGGACCGCCTCGTCGCCGGACCGCCACCGGCCCAGAGCCGCCGGACATTGCCACCAACCGCTTGCCAGACCGCCGCCCGCCGCGATCACCGCCCGACCGCCGCCATGGACCCGCCCGACTGTGCCCGATCCGGATAGTCCGACCTGGCCAGTTACTCTCGGACCAAAACCCGAACATCAACTTATCTTCTAAGCCGTCAAAATTGCGCCTCCGGTTTCACGTCGTCGCATCGAGTACCAACCGTAGATCGAAGCACAAGACAGATCTGACACATACCTAATTTTATAATCGAGGTAACTATCTCGACTCGTCCCTTTTCAATTCTCTCCTTTTTGGGAATTTTTCTTTTGGGGACACGGGTTTTGGGTTCTTTATCTCCCACGCTACTTTGCGGTGGATGAGACCGCGAGAGAAGTCGGTATCTCTGCGTGTCGAAGAAAGCGTGTGACGGTCTGGGGAGTCACGGAATTGTTGAAAAGTCGATACTTGTGGTTGTTTGCATACACCACGTATCCGGGTGCGATCCGATATCGCCGTTTTTGTCGACTTTATTAAACAACAATTAAGGGAAGTAAATCGAGTAACGGTTATGTTACACGCTTTTAAAAGCATCGATTGTGACCGTTTACATTGTCACCGAAAATCCAACAAGACTAACTTCCTCTTGTTTATATCTTGTAGATGGCACAAAGCTCCAATGTTCATCCGAGTTCGACATCCTTGACCATCTTTGGTAAGGAGTAACATAGGTGGGTCTCGGACGTTCGCTTGGCGTCGGTAAGAGATTTACTACCACCATCTTTCCCTCTAACGAGCCTACCGCTCAAGAACCGAGCGAGGAAACCAAGGCTAATGCCGATGTACTTGCGTAGACATATACATCCGTTGTTGAAAAAGTGTTATATGAACTTACAAACCCCTAAAGAACTATGGGACACACTCGAACAACGATTTAATAATGTGCATGATCGGCGCTTCCCATTGCAACTTCGGTGGGAGCAAATCCGATTTTGGATTATGCGAATGTGGAAGCCTATAATCAAGTCGTCCTCGATCTTCGCGCTGATCTTGGTTTTGTGGTGTCAAGAAGTCCGATCAAGATTTGATCGAGAAGACTCTTAACACGTTTCCGTGGGAGCAAGTGTAATTGCTCATCACCGCGTGTTGCCTATGAGGAAGGGAGAATTAAGAACTTTAGTGACCTTATCTCCCACCTCGCGAAAAAGAAAGGCACCATGAGATTATTCTCAATAGCAATGCGCGCCCACTGTACGAAGCCGATTCCGAAGTAAATCAGCTACCGGGAAAGCACCACGACAAAATAGAAAAGGCAACGCTACTCGGTTTTGCAAGCACCACGGATGCATGACTCGAGCAAGCAAGGGAAAAGACGAGGTCGTCGTTCCAACGTGTGGAAGAGGCAAGGTGGCTCGGCCACGGGACCTAGTGGAACCCAACCACGTGGGCCGCCTCCGCCGCCGGAATGGAACCACTCCAAGGGAAGGCCGAATTGCTATACTTGCGGATCGAAGAAGCATACTTACCGCAATTGCAAAGCGCCAAAGAACATCCAAGTTTACTACAAGCACTATAAACAATATTTGGCTCAAGAGTCGAATTACATGGAAGTAGACAATGAGAATACGGAGGTGAACCATATTGAGATCCAGGTGAGATCCCTCCTCTCACCATTGCGGACAAAGACCAACATATGGATGTTGCCGACTTTGACTAGTTTTACGCTTTGGTTATGTTTTGTCTTGTTTCTAGTTTCCGAGAACTACTTTGGATTTTCATGAATGTAATAAAGTTGGCTATGATGAATAAAATTCTTTTAATTCTTTGTGATTGTGCAAAGATGAATTTTATTTTTCCCCTCGAAAGCATGTTTGGTTTATCACAAAATAATTGCTAGCAACGAATTGCTTGGTTAAAAATTTGATACATTGGTAAGATTTCATCAAAACTTTTGATCAAGACTAGGCGCATCCTCCTTGGTATTTGTTTATGCTTTGAGAGTTCAAACGGAATCAGTGGTTTTTAAACAGCCTTAGTCAGACCGACATTCCTACTTTCTCTGCAAGTCTACCAAGTTTGAGTTACCGAAAGGATCATTAGTAGAGATATAAATCGTAAACCAAGACGCGTTTTAAAGTATCTAAACGCTCCTATGGCCATATTTCCATAGTATTGTATCAAAAATAATGCCTTTGAAAAAGGCTTAAACCTTGCTCTTTCACTCAACAATAGGGAAATACCAAAACAGCAAATTAAAACGAGCACTGAGATATGAGTTTAATGATCCAGAAAGTGCACGACCTATGGATAGAAAGATACGGAAGTCTAGTTTCCAGAACAACTGACCGTTCGTCCATAGCCTTCTTAACGAAGAAGTTATTGCTGTTTTAGTGAACAAAGGTCAAGCTGCGCGGAAATTATTTCCAGCGATTGTGCTAACTTTGATCCTAACCAACTTGGTCGAATTTCCCCAAACTCGATGTAAATGAGTTTTCGCTATGTCTCTAAACATAAGACTAATTGAGTTTCATGTCTTATTGTAGATGTCTCGTGGCGAAATTGAGTGCCTTGCTGATAGTGGAACAACCCACACTATTCTTCGGAATAGGCAATTATTCAAGGATATTGTGCCATACATATCCTCAGTGACAACAATGATTGGTTCCTCCCAAGTAATTCAAGGGAGGGGACCTGCTCATTTCTTGCTACCTAATGGTACGCATATTAATGTCACAAATGCTCTCTATGCCCCAAGAGCAAACCGAACCTTGCTAAGTTTTAGGGACATCCGTGCCAACGGTTATCACCTTGATACACATTGTGAGAATGGGACAGAATTTTTGTGTGTTACTCTGGCAGAATGCGGAAGACGCCGCGTTCTCGAGAAACTTATGAGTCTAAGTAGTGGTTTATACCAGACTACAATAAGGGTTGTTGAATCCTATGCTGTGAGTCACGAAATGTGTGATTCCGAAGCATACCAACTATGGCATGACCGACTCGGTCACCCTGGACGCGACATGATGATTCGCATTTTGAAAAACTCACATGGTCATCCGTTTTTCAAGTCCAGAAAACGATTGGAAGCACCACTCGATATCAGCATTGATGTGAGTGAGCTTGATACCGTATCAACGGGACTAAAGATCGCACGCCCTAATAAGGTTGACGGTGCATCTCTCGTAAATCCCGAGGCTTCTGTGGCAATTTCTAATGCCCATAAATCGTTTTGTAAAGCCTGTTCACTAGCAAAGTTGATACCCTCTCCGTCCTTTGCTAAAGACTCAACACAAAATATTCGCTTCTTACAAAGAATTCAAGGGGACATATGTGGACCTATTCAACCAGAGTGCGGACCATTTAGATATTTTATGGTTCTGGTTGATGCATCGACGCGATGGTCACACGTCGCTCTGCTATCCACAAGAAACGCTGCATTTGCTAAACTCCTAGCACAAATCATCAAGTTACGGGCTAACCACCCCAACTTCCCAATCTCGTCATTAAGATTGGACAATCTTTGGAGAGTTTACGTCAAAGTCTTTTGACGACTATTGCATGTCGATTGGGATTGATGTTGAACATCCCGTCCCCCACGTTCATTCGCAGAATGGCCTTGCCGAGGCTATGATTAAGCTTCTGACTTATCGCCCGAGCATTGGTATTGCGCACCAACTTGCCGATTTACGCATGGGGTTATGCAATTTTGCATGCGGCTATACTTATTCGCTTCGACCCACCGCCAATCAACCGTTTAGTGCGTACCGGTTGGTAATCGGATATGAGCACGATATTTCACACTTACGCATTTTTGGTTGTGCGGTATATGTGCCAATTACGCCTCCACAGCGTACTAAAATGGGTCCGCAAAGACGATTAGGTATATATGTTGGCTATGAATCGCCTAAAATTATCCGCTATTTGGAACCTTTGACAGAGATCCATTCACCGCAAGATTTGCGATTGTCACTTTGATGAGACAAACTTCCCGTCGTTAGGGGAGAGAGGAATCGAACGATTCCAGGTTGAACGCCAGAAATTATGCAGTGTGCTCCTCCTTGCCTCATCAAGATCCCCGCACACTCAATCCGAGCTAAAGTGCAACGTATTCTCGATCTTGAAAGTTGCGGATTCGATGCCCGACGGCCTTTACCGAGCATCTGCGAAAGTGACAAGATCTACCATTCCCGCGAATGTTCCTGCAAGGTTGGAAGTCCCGGCTATAGGGCAAGGTTCAACCGCCCAAAGGAATGATGCCACCGGCGTCAACCTTAGTGGTGGGACGGCTGCTTCGGCTGCTCTTATCCCTGCTCGAAAGAGGGGGAGGCCAGTGGGTAGAAAGGATACCGAACCTCGAAAGAGAAGAGGAACGGAGGCACAAAATCCTCTCATCATCGACACAGTGACTCCGTCACACGAGATTATCTCTGACTACGGATATGTCCTCGAATCAACAATGGAACAATCGACGGACGCGTCGGAAACTTTGTTGATGTCAGAAAATAAAGAAATCTCGATGCAATGTACGAGTGAATACGTACTATTGGACAGGTCGTCCACGCTAGTCGACGATGCTTTTGCCTACTCCGTCGCTCAAGAAATTATTGAAGACGACGACGCTGAGCCGCGCTCGGTTTCCGAGTGTCAACAACGAGCCGATTGGCCGAAATGGAAAGATGCAATGCAGGCTGAACTAGACTCAATGGCTAAACGTGAGGTATTTGGCCGTATCGAGCCAATACCCGTGGGCGTTAAACCAGTTAGACATAAATGGGTCTTTGTTCGTAAACGCAATGATAAGGATGAGGTCATGCGTTACAAAGCGAGACTAGTTGCCCAAGGCTTCTCGCAGCGCCATTTCATTGACTACGAGTAGAAGTATTCTCCCGTTATGGACATCATCACTTTCCGCTACTTAGTCAGTTTGGTAGTGTCCGAAAAACTGAACATACAGCTTATGGATGTGGTTACAGCGTATCTTTATGGGGATCTAGATACGGATATCTATATGAAAGTCCCCGAAGGGATTTCATGGCCCAAATCAAGTAGCTCTAAACCACGGAGCGTCTGTTGTGAAATTGCGTCGTTCACTCTATGGCTTGAAACAATCCGGAAGGATGTGGTACAACCGCCTAAGTGAATACTTGGTTGGGAAGGGATACAAGAACGGTGACATCTGTCCATGCATATTCGTGAAAAGAGCAGATGCGGGATTCGTGATTGTAGCCGTCTATGTAGATGACATGAATGTCATCGGTACCATAGATGAGGTCAATGAAACGGCCCGCTACCTTAAATCCGAATTCGAGATGAAAGATCCGGGAGGACTCGATTCTGCTTGGGCTTAGAGCTAGAACATCGAGATGATGGTATACTCATTCATCACCGCCTATGTCCACAAAATGCTCGGGCGATTTAGCATGGACAAGGCACATCCTCTTGCTACCCCCATGATTGGTCGAAGTCCGGAAATGAACAAGGATCCGTTTCCCTAAAGAGGAGGATGAAGAGGTCCTTGGAGCAAACACCGTACCTTAGCGCAATCGGTGCGTTGTTGTATCCGGCTCAATGTACTCGTCCGCACATCGCATTCTCTGTGAATCATTAGCGAGATTTAGCTCCGCTCCCACGATAAGGCATTGGAATGGAGTAAAACACATCTTTCGATACTTGAAAGGCTCCGGTGACCTTGGATTGTTCTTTCCTACGCAAAAGAGAGTGATATTCGAAAGGAATTGTTGAGGTGAAGACGATGCATACCGACCGTCGATCTTCCTCGATATTGCGGCTAAGCATGGTAGCTTGACTACCGGAAGTGCTAATGCGAGCAAGGTTACCCCTTATGCAGAGAATCCTAACGACACGTTAGTTGGATTTCTTGATGCGGTTATCTCTCGACCCGCATAAAGGACGTTCCCAAACCGGTTATGTGTTCACCATTGGGAATACGGCGATATCTTGGCGATCTACCAAGCGCACTAGTTGCTACTTCCTCGAACCATGCAGAGATAATTGCATTGCACGAATCCGTAAGGGAGTGCATTTGGCTCGATCGATCATAGACCATATACGAGGAACGTGTGGATTAGATCCCACTACAAAGAACCCCTACTTGCATCTTTGAGGACAATGCGGCATGCATTGAGCGGATGAAGTTAGGTTTCATAAAGGGTGACAATACCAAGCATATTGCGCGAAGTTCTTCTATAATCGCAGCAGAAAATTTGAATATTGAAGTGAAACAAGTGAGTTCCGATGAGAATATCGCAGACTTGTTCACTAAGTCTGCCAAAATCTACATTTGAGAAACATGTGAGAAGCATCGGAATGTATCGATTATCCGAGCTCAACTAAAGATGGCTCGATGGAATGAGTGTCATGTATACCTCGGGAGTATACTTCACATGATTCCGACATTTGTAGTTGGTGCGTTGCGCTCTTTTTCCTCACCAAAGTCTTTGTTTTTCCCACGGGGTTTTATTTGACTTGGAAAGGTTTTTTACCGAGGCAACACATTGTGCACCATGTTAGTATTAGCGTTCGACACGGGAGTGTTAGGAAATCCTTCCCGTGTTGGTGTCTTACCTAATACTAGTTGTAGGGGGATAAGAGTTATGGTAGGTTCTAGACTCTTCCATAAGTAGTTGGATCCTGTTAGATGTCTTACCTTAACTAGGAATCCTATGTATGGAAAGACTCTCTTTGTAATGCCTATATAAAGGCCCCTCTATTCATTGTTATCAATACAATTGATTGCTGTCTTTACTTTTCTCCTCAAACATACTTAATTATTTAAGAGTCAAAGGATTTAAATTAATTGTTGGCCATTTTTTCAACGGACCATATTGTCCAAAGCCGAAATTATTGCAATCCGCAGCATATATTATTCTTCTTGTTATAAATCTCTAAGAGAAAGAAAAAAATATAACAGAGAGATGGAGTTCGTGATAATCATAATTTGTTGCATTATATTGTTGTTGTGAAAATTTTTTGGAGTTATTTATTAAACGGTTGTAGTTTTAAAATATATTTATCATATAAGTGTATTTTCAAACATATTTACCAAATAGGTGTACTTTTCTATTTAAGTGAGTTTTTATTTTTTTTACTTTTTTTAAAATTATAAATTTTTCTACTATATTAACTGATTTTTTATTACTTTTTTAAACTGTTTTTTTAAGAAAAAAATATCTGTAATATTAATATTAAAAGCCGAAAATTCTTATTTAAAATTCGTAAAAAAATTGGAAAAAAAAATTTTGGAATTTATTTGTAAACTGTTTTAATAAAAAAATTGAAACATTATTCTACATAAAGAAATAAAAAGTTGAATAATTTTTTTAAATATAGATTTTTTAAAAACCTGCTAGTTGTATTTTTCATAAAAAAACTGATAGGTTCTTAAAAAAATCTAAAAATCTAAAAAAAAAGACAGTTAAACTAAAAATCTACAATATTATAGTAAAAATATTATTTCTATTTTTGAATTTTGAATTTTTCTAGTTAATGGAAATCTATTTTTTATTTAAAATAAGATTGAGAATTTTAATAAAAAGGGAAAATCCTAGAAAATAAATATTTAAATACCGGAAAATTTATTAAAAGTAAAAATTATAAATATTTAAATATTTAAATTTCCAATCTTATTTTAAATAAAAAATAGATTTCCATTTATATAAAAATTCAAAATTCAGAAATAGAAATAATATTTTTTACTTTACTACAATATATTTTTAGTTAAACCTTAATCTGTCTATTTTTTTAGATTTTTAGATCTTTTTTAAGAACATAACAATTTTTTTATGAAAAATACAACTAGCAGATTTAAAAAAAAAATCTATATTTAACCAAATTATTCAACTTTTTATTTCTTTATGTAGTATAATACTCCAGTTTTTTTTATTAAAATAATTTACAAATAAATTCCAGAATTCTTTTTTTCAATTTTTTTTATTTACGAATTTTAAATAAGAACTTCCAGCTTTTAATATTAATATTACATATATTCTTTTCTTAAAAAAACAGTTAAAAAAAGCAAAAAAATAATGATTTTAAAAAAAGTAAAAAAAACTCGAGTATAAAACTACACCCCTTTGGTAAATAACTCAAAATTTTTGAGCAATATGTAATAGCGAATTTGCTCCCCTCCTAACGATCATTCTTGTATGAGTATTTATGTGTCGCCTCGAGTGATCATAGAATTATAAATCCCTCCACATGTAGGTCATTCTTATAGCAGTATCCAAGTGATGCCTTAGTAAAACTTCATGAAAAAAAATGAGGGATTATAGTAGTATAAGTTTCTCCATATAAATCATTCTTATAGAAGTTTTCATATTTAAAATCTTGTCAAGAAAATTATGTGGAAAACACTTCATTGAAGGAAAAGAGTACAACTACTCCTGCTGATTTCAAATCTTGAGGACTAGAATTGATATCTATAATATCCACACTATCTCATGAATATGTATCGTCAAAATCTTATTAGGAAAAATACACTATTCATGTCGTAATACGTCATCCTAGTTGCCTCGTTAAAAACCTTGCTGGGAAAACTGAATGGGATAAAACCTTAATCAAGGGGAAAATGGTGTAATACGTGTTTTTATATAAATATGCTTCAGACATTTCAAAAATCCCCAGTGAATTAGAATGTGTATCAGTGCAAGTTGCAATATCGAACTCATATTTGTGATACATGTTAATATATTTTATGGAGATTTCTTATTAGTTGTAATCAAGTTGCTTCATTAAAAATCTTGCTCGGTATAAACCCCTTGCCGCAACTAATCCACATGACTCTTGAACGTGATGTTCCATATTCTTCACCATATATATTCTCGACTACTTGCTTCATGGATTGTAATAATTTCAAAATGATATGAAGATGTTGCTGGTAAGGTTTGCTTCACAGATTTTCCATGATATAATAGTTTTACTGAGCTCTTTAGGAATCCCAATTAATTTTAAATCATCAACTTAAATTGTTATAATTATTAATTACTTAATAGATAGAAAAAATTATAAACCAATCCGAAAACAAACTTCACTAGATTTTCTTATTTTAGTTTGAAAATTAGCGTTTCAACCAATAAAAAAATCATTTGCTATATATATATATATATATATATATATTCTGAGTGTTTAACCGAAACTAAGAATTAATTTTTTTTTTTGAAAGATAATTTTTATTAAACCACCAAACAAAGACAAACTATCTCCAAGGCGGAGAAAGAAGCCGAAAACCACCGCCGATAACCCATTTAGCAAATACACACCAACTCTTTTTTATCTGTAATAACGACGAAGTCCGTGTCCGTGATCTCACTACATAAGTTTTATCTTTATCCGACCAATGATCACGTCAAAAATTGACATTGACTCTCTTTATTAAATTAACATATCATCGGTTAGTTTCATCTATTTGCGGATGTTAAAAAGGTCAATGGGAAGTTGTTTGTCCCTAAATTGCTCGGATGTTTTGCACATCTCAATTAGAGGTGTTTCGCAGTTCAAAATCGTCGGTTTTTCGAACCATCGGTTCATGAATCGTCGGTTCTGGTTTGTCGAAAATCGGAACCGGAATCGAACCACCTTATAGCGGTTCACTTACGGTTTTGAATCGTGAACCGCCGAATCGGGAACCAAACCTGCGGTACGGCGGTTCAATTTTTTTTTTTTTTTGAAAATTTTAAATTTTAACTTGAAAAAATATGGGGTAAAAATTGAACTTGAGCTTAATTCAAGTATTAAAGTTTAAACTTGAATTTTGTAATTTTAAATCTTTGAATTAAGCGCCTACGTATTCGATATCCGTAACTTTAGAGTTTAGGAATCAAAATCAAAGTCCTCGTGGTTCATTTTTAAATTTGGGGGGGGGGGGGGAGGGAAAAAAAATAAAAATGGACTTGAGCTTAATTCAAATATTCAAAGTTAAAATTAAGAATTTCAACTTTGAATATTTGGATTAAGTTGCCTACGTATCCCCTTACCTTAGGAATCAAAGTTCTCGTAGTTCACTTACCTTATACTTACCTTAGGGAGTGGAGCGGAGGCGGAGATGAGATGGTTCAATCACCCAAGTCAACCGAATCATTGCTAGATCCGTTATCATATGTATCACTGTCTTCTTGTTCATTATAATTTGGTTCTTGTTGGCGTAACTCGGCTTTCACCCAATCATTCAATAATGCTTGGGCTTCAAGATTTTGAGGCGTCAATCGAGATCGTCGTTCATCCAGAATGTATCATCCTACACTGAAGGCTTGTTCAACAGAAACTGTTGAGGCGGGGACAACTAGTATTTCCTTCGCAATCGTGGCAACTACAGGAAAGATTGTAGACCTTTTTGCCCACCACTTAAGAAGATTGTTATTACCATCCGATCCACGTTCTAAAGCTCTCAATTCACAAGTAGTTAAATAATTTTCAAGTTCTTGATAAGCATTACTTTGGTACCTTGTTCTTTTTCGGGATAAATTTTCTTGATAGGCATTCCATTCACTAAGATCCGGAATAGCAAAACCAAAAGAAGATATACTACTACTACTGCTAGAAGGAATGTGAACAGGAGAAGAAGAACCCGTTCCAAGATCAAGACAACCACTATAACTGTAATATCCGTATTTTTTCTTTCCCTTGTATTTTCGTTTTTGGTGTATTTCTCGACTGTAGTGACCCTCGTGTACTTTTCAGCGTGTCCTTCCTGTCAAACTGTTGAATTGTATTCTCGTTATTGTTCATTGTTTCAACTTTCCTCATTTGAATTCGACTTTGTTAGATCACCATTAATTTTTGGTGACTCCAAAAATTATAAATCTTTGCAATATTATAGAAAATCGAGTTAGCTTTCCAATGGTTCAAACGGTGAGTCAATCGGAGTCCGGACGAGAGAGTTATGGTCGTTTTAGTGGAAGGCTGCCAATTTGTCGGGCACCGTCCGGGAGCCTTTCGGCCGATAGGGTAGGCCGATAGACTCTCTGCCGGCAGTGCATGGGTATCGGCCGATCACTTAGGAAGCCTTTCGGCCGATAGGGTGGGCCGATAGACTCTCTGCCGGCATTTACGTATGGGTATCGGTTGGGCTATCGGCCGACTATCGGCCGATAGGTTCTCACTGAGTTACATTAAATGTGTCGTTTTGAGCGTGAATGACTCATTTTTCTGTTTTCTTCCACCGCATCGCGAGAGAGGATTTAGGGGGAGAGTTCTTCATCCGGGGACGATTTTTCATCAATTCTTTTCGGTTGTGAGGCTCGGATAATCAATCTAACGCGAGTTCTACGGATCTTAGTTCTTGAATCTCCAAAGGTAATGTTCTAAAACCTACTTTTTTGGATAATTGGGGATTTTGGGGTTTTGTCCGATTCTTTCCGTTTCGTTGATGGATTCATGATGAATATGATTATTCTTGTTGGTATTCTTAGTTTCCCTACGGATTCATGGTATATTTTCATGGTTTTGCGAAATCGAGAGGGTTTGGTTGTGGTCCGCCCTCGTTGTTATTTTTGTATGAATATACATGAATCGTAGGCGGGTTTCGGGTGTATTCCATTTCCGTAATCGTTTAGAAGTGGTTGTGATTGTGCTATTCGAATCGTTAGGTTCATTCTCGTCGGTTCCTCGTGGTTGTGCTTGATCCTTCGTTTAGGAACCGTCGTTTTCCACCGGACCGTTCGTAGTCGTGTTCCATCTCTGTTTCTTCAAGAATGTCTCAAAGGCAAGTACTTTACATTTGTTTACATGTTCTAGTATTTGAATTATGGCTATACGTGGTTGTTGCGGGAGGATATGTGTATGTTCACCTAGGGACGGTCCGACAGGGCCTCTAGGGATACGTATTGCCGTGTGTGTGCGTATCACGAAGCGTGGTTGACCACCCGGGGATGTCCGACGGGGCTCTGCGGGAATGCGGTGGCCGTGAGTCACGTACCAAGGTTAACTTTGAATTGTTTTGGTTGGAGGAAAAATGTGTTTTGTGCTTGTGCATCGTAAATATTAGGAATATAAAATGTCTTCTAAAATGATTTTGGAGCATTATTCATCAGCTTAGAATGTAGTTCATATGGAGTGTACTTGCACTAGCAGTTGTCGCTAACCCCTTAAATGGGGGAAATACTTTTTGTATTTCAGGTATTGATCGTGGGGACAAGCGAGCACTCGAGCCGTATGAGGATGATGGGCAAGCATGATATTGTCCAGTAAATGATTTTTTTCGGTGTCATGTCTGTCGGTTATTGTTATTGATGTCTGATTTTGGGATTTATGTATTATAAAAATTGGTTTAAGTACTCGAGTACTTCTTTTGTAAAATTGTTAATGTTGTGTTCCCGTTTTGGGAAATGGATTGTTGTTGGATTCTATTGGTCGGGTTGTACTCTTTTATTTTGAATCGTCATTTTATTGTTGATTATTGTCGTTGGCAAAGGTCTTGTTGGTATGTTAGCCGGGTGGATTCCACAGCGTGGGGTCCACGGCGCTGTAATATGACCTGAATGTCTTGGGGGTGTTACAGAATATGGTATCAGAGCTTAGGTTTATGGATACCTAGGCTGTCGGTTATTTGGGTCTAGTTAAGTGTCGTTTTTGGGACAGTATCACTGCTATGCCATCATCTCAGTACGCCGGTGCTCGTAAGTTTCTCTAACTTGACTCGTTTCCCCGTTCTGTTCTATTTCTGTCTTAGTATCTTTTGCGTTTTGAGTTTGAATAGTACTTACCCGTTGCTCCTTCAGAATTCCTGCCGGTAGAGGACGCGGGCCTTGATCGCGGACGCGGTAGGGACGTGGCGCAGCCGGTGGGGCGGCCATGTCCGATCACTCGGGAACTGATTCGGCGATGCCCTCTTTGTCGAACAGTGTTCCCCCTAGTTCCGGAGGTCAGCAGGACCAGTCTGCTAGCTCCGGTAATGCTCATGAGAATGTTGGAGTGGCCAACATATTGCGGCAAGTAGCGAACCGGATGACGCTGCGGCTCGAGCCGTTCTGGTCGGCCATGCTAATGCCAACCCGGTTCCGCCTCCGGGTCCGGCAATGATAAGCTACTTCGGGGCGTGATTCGTATGCGTCCTCCGATTTGATGGTGCTTCCGACCCTTAGGTTGGGAGAGTTGGTTGTTTGAGATGGAGAAAGTGTTTGAGGTGCTAATTGCCCAGGAGAGGAAAGTACCCATTGCTCGGTACTTCCTCGCCAAGGAGGCGGCGACGTGGTGGCAAGCGGTGAAACCGCGTGACCGGGCAGCCACGTGGGCGAGTTCCGGATCGATGGAAGACGAATCATCGCCTTGGCCGGTGAAAGAGGAGGATCGAGCCTTCTTTGAGGCTAAGCCCCAAGATGTACCTATATCTCAAGCCATCAAGGACTACAATCGGCGGTTACACTATGTGAGAAACCAAGTCCGCGATGAGCTCGATAAGATCCGCCACTTTGACATGCGGATGAAACCGAGAGTGCGCCACTACATGTCCAGTGCAGGGTGCACGACTTTGAAAGAATATCGAGAATAAGGCGATGGCTTATGAGATGTCGTTTTCCGCGGCAGAGGCAGCAACCGAAGGAAAGAAAGCAGAAAACCACCGGTCGGTTTCGGGAGGCAAGTCGGGAGGATATCCGAGGACTCGGTGCAGTTCGCGAGTCTTGAGTCGATTGCCATCGGTTGGTCGAGGAACGGTTCTAGATCTGCTCCTGCTGGTTCCGTTCGTGGTCCTACGTGCTTCAACCGATCGTCAAGGCCACATGATGAGTGAGTGTGATAGGCCTCCTATCCAGTGTCTTGCTTGTGGTCGTATGGGTCACCGTGCTAAGTTTTGTACGGATGCGGCTCGGGCTCCGATTACTCGAGATATCTGCTCCCAGTGCGGGAGAGCCGAGTGTGAATCGAGCACAAGCAGTTCCTCGGCCGCAGTGAGTTTTGGTAGAGGTCGAGGTCGTGGTCGGCCTTCTAGAGGGGAGCTTCTAGTGCGGGTCTGTTCCGCCCCGTGTGTACGAGATGAGACGAGCGGGAGATCTGACGCGACGGTGGCCACAGTGCGTCCACATCCTTGATCATCCTGTTTCCGTATTGTTCGATTACGGTGCTACGCATTCTTTTATATCTATGGATTGTGTGCGTCGCCCGCATGTTGATTGCCTTGTTGCTTGTGAGCCTTTTGTTGTTAAACTTCCTAGTGGGGATAGCATCGTGGGGATCGTGAGGTTAGAGATTTTCCGGTGAGTATCGCGGGGAGGGTTTGGCCTTCTAATCGATTGCGGTAGATATTAGAGATGAGGATTTGATTAAGGTGAGGATTGTTTGGACCGTCATGGGGCGATCATGAATTATAGAACGAGGCTGTTTCGATGTTAGCCTCGATGGTACCGAGCATTCTTTTGTGGGGCGTAAGCGGGGTAGCGAGAGATTACTAATCAGCGCTTTGAGGCGGTGAGACTCCTTGGGGAGGTTGCACGGGTTATTGGTGTTACGCTTTGAGATCGGAAGAAGGGGGAGTCGAGCTCTCGTCTATTCCGGTAGTATGTGAGTATCCTGACGTTTTTCCAGGTGAGTTGCCGGGTTTGCCGCCGGGCCGAGAGATGGAGTTTACCGTCGATTTAGAGCCGGGTGCAGCACCTATCTCTAAGACGCCATACCGTATGGCGCCTGCCGAGATGCTTGAGTTGAAGAAAGCTTGATTGGGAGAGTTGCTAGACATGGGATATATTCGACCGAGCGCTTCGCCTTGGGCGCACCGGTCTATTCGTAAAGAAGAAGGATGGGTCACTTCGTTTGTGTATCGACTACCGAGAGTTGAACAAAGTGACCATCAAAAACAAGTATCCGCTCAGGATTGATGACTTGTTTGATCGATTGCGAGAACAGCCGTGTTTTGAAGATTGATTTGAGATCGGGGTATTATCGGCTCAGTGAAGGATACCGATATTCGAAGACGGCCTTTCGGACGAGATACGGTCACTACGAGTTTGTGGTTATGCCTTTTGGGCTAACCAACGCACCAGCCGTGTTCATGCGACTTATGAACAAAGTCTTTATCGAGTACCTCGATAAGTGTGTAGTCGTTTTTATCGACGACATCTGATTTACTCGAGGAGCGAGGAGGAGCATGCCGTCATTTACATATTGTGTTAGACATTTTGAGAACTCGGCATCTTTGCTAAGTTCTCGAAATGTGAGTTTTGGCTACGGGAGGTTATGTTTCTCGGTCATGTGATCTCGGTAGGGTGTTCGTGTGGACCCACATAAGGTAGAGAGCGGTGTTGGATTGGGCGCCGCCCAAGAACGTGAAAGAGGTCCGTAGTTTTCTGGGATTAGCCGGGTATTATCGTAGATTCGTCGAGGGTTCTCTAAACTCGCTCGACCGCCGACTCGATTATTCTGAAGCGAGAGAAGTTTGTGTGGACCGATGAGAGGCAGAATAGTTTTGAGGAGTTGAAGAAGCGGTTGACGACCGCTCCCGTGTTGGCTTTACCGAGTGGTAATGATGGTTTCTCCGTTTATAGTGATGCTTCGGGCCAAGGGCTCGGATGCGTACTTATGCAGCACGGGAGGACGATTGCCTATGCTTCCCGTCAGTTGAAACCGTATGAATTGAATTACCCTACGCACGATCTTGAGTTGGCCGCAGTTGTTTTTGCGTTGAAGATTTGGCGTCATTACTTGTATGGCTCGTCGTGTCAGATTTTCACCGATCACAAGAGCCTGAAGTACATTTTCACGCAAAAAGAGCTTAATATGAGACAGAGGAGATGGTTGGAACTGATTAAGGATTACGATCTTGAGATCCTCTATCATCCGGGCAAGGCTAATGTGGTAGCAGATGCCTTGAGCCGGAAATCGGTATCGCCGGGCACTTGAGTTACTCACGGCCCGGTCGGGACTTCAGCGTGAGTTTACGAGGTTGAGCATTGAGGTTGTGCTACCAGAGTTCCGGGCGATTGCGTACTCTTGAGATTTCTTCGTCTGCAGTCGAGGACATTAAATCGGGACAGTTGGAGGACCCGATGTTTATTGACTTCGGGAGAGTGTAGAGAAGGGAAAGCCGGGATTCGTTATTCATGAGGACGGAGTGTTGAGATTCCGAGGTCGGTTGTGTGTTCGAGCGACTCGGAAATGAGGACAGTATTATGCGAGAGGCTCATGCGTCACCTTACTCGGTCCATCCGGACTCGAGTAAAATGTATAAAGACACGAGGAAAATTTACGGTGGAGCGATATGAAGAAAGAGGTAGTTCAATTTGTGGCTAAGTGTTTAACTTGTCGGCAAGTCAAGATTGAGCATCGGCCGTAGGATTATTGAAACCACTTCCCGTTAGGAATGGAAATGGGAGGACATCTCTATGGATTTTGTTACGAGTTTACCGAGGACGAAGACCAGTATGAATATGGTATGGGTGATTGTAGACCGATCGACTAAGTCGGCACATTTTCTGGGCATCAAGGATACTTGGGGTCCGAAAAGGCTCTCGTATATTCATCGCACGCAGTTGTGAGGCTTCACGGTACTCAAGTCTATTGTTTCGGATCGTGGACGGCCGTTTTGTATCGCACTTCGCAAAGCGGTGCATAAGGCGTTGGTACCCGGTTGCGTTTGAGTACCTCTTTTCATCCCGATCGGATGGACGGTCGGAACGCACTATCCAAACGTTCGAGGACTTGTTACGTGCTTGTGCTCTTGATGGAGTAGTGACTGGGAGGAGCATTTACCACTGATTGAATTCACGTACAACAACGGTTGGCACGCGTCGGTCGGATGGCACCGTATGAGGCACTTTATGGCGGCGATGTCGATCGCCGATTTGTTGGAATGAGGGGTCCGATTTAGTCGGGACCGAGCCGGATGTCGTTTTAGAGACGAGGCGGAAGATAGAGTTAATTCGAACGGATGTTGGCGCCCGGAGTCGGCCAGTCGTATCTGCCGACATCCGTCGTCGACCCTTGGAATTCGAGGTGGGAGACCACGTTTTCTTTGAAGGTGTCACCGACGAAGGGAGTTTTCCGTTTAGGAAGAAGGGGAAGTTGAGTCCGAGATTTATTGGACCCTTCGAGATTCTCGGCGAGTCGGTGGATTAGCATACCGTTTGGCGTTACCCCGGCCTTGAGTCATGTTCATAGCGTTTTCATGTTTCCCGGTGAGAAATATGTTCCAGATCCTAGTCACGTCATCGATTATGGCGAGATTGATATTCTTGAAGATATTACTTTTGAAGAGCGTCCTCTGAAAATTTTGGAGCATCGTGAAAGCAGTGAGGCATAAGACCATCCCTCTGGTCAAAGTTCGGTGGTCGAGACACGGTGTCGAGGAGGCAACTTGGGAAACCGAGGATAGCATGCGTGCTAAGTACCGGAGTTGTTTGTTTCTTAAGTTTCGGGACGAAACTTATTTTTAGAGGGTAGAATGTAATATCCGTATTTTTCTTTCCCTTGTATTTTCGTTTTTGGTGTATTTCTCATTGTAGTGACCCTCGTGTACTTTTCGGCGTGTCCTTCTGTCAACGTTGAATTGTATTCTCGTTATTGTTCATTGTTTCAACTTTCCTCATTTGAATTCGACTTTGTTAGATCACCATTAATTTTTGGTGACTCCAAAAATTATAAATCTTTGCAATATTATAGAAAATCGAGTTAGCTTTCCAATGGTTCAAGCGGTGAGTCAATCGGAGTCCGGACGAGAGAGTTATGGTCGTTTTAGTGGAAGGCGTCACCGTCGGGCACCGTCCAGAGCCTTTCGGCCGATAGGGTAGGCCGATAGACTCTCTGCCGGCAGTGCATGGGTATCGGCCGATCACTTCCGGAAGCCTTTCGGCCGATAGGGTAGGCCGATAGACTCTCTGCCGGCATTTACGTATGGGTATCGGTTGGGCCTATCGGCCGACTATCGGCCGATAGGTTCTGTGAGTTACATTAAATGTGTCGTTTTGAGCGTGAGCGCTCATTTTTTCATTTTCTTCCAGCATCGCGAGAGAGGATTTAGGGGAGAGTTCTTCATCCGGGGTCGATTTTTCATCAATTCTTTTCGGTTGTGAGGCTCGGATAATCAATCTAACGCGAGTTCTACGGATCTTAGTTCTTGAATCTCCAAAGGTAATGTTCTAAAAACCTACTTTTTTGGATAATTGGGGATTTTGGGGTTTTGTCCGATTCTTTCCGTTTCGTTGATGGATTCATGATGAATATGATTATTCTTGTTGGTATTCTTAGTTTCCCTACGGATTCATGGTATATTTTCATGGTTTTGCGAAATCGAGAGGGTTTGGTTGTGGTCGCCCTCGTTGTTATTTTTGTATGAATATACATGAATCGTAGGCGGGTTTCAGTGTATTCCATTTCCGTAATCGTTTAGAAGTGGTTGTGATTGTGCTATTCGAATCGTTAGGTTCATTCTCGTCGGTTCCTCGTGGTTGTGCTTGATCCTTCGTTTAGGAACCGTCGTTTTCCACCCGGACCGTTCGTAGTCGTGTTCCATCTCTGTTTCTTCAAGAATGTCTCAAAGGCAAGTACTTTACATTTGTTTACATGTTCTAGTATTTGAATTATGGCTATACGTGGTTGTTGCGGGAGGATATGTGTATGTTCACCTAGGGATGGTCCGCGGGGCCTCTAGGGATACGTATTGCCGTGTGTGTGCGTATCACGAGCGTGGTTGACCACCCGGGGATGTCCGACGGGGCTCTGCGAGTACGGTGGCCGTGAGTCACGTACCAAGGTTAACTTTGAATTGTTTTGGTTGGAGGAAAAATGTGTTTTGTGCTTGTGCATCGTAAATATTCCGAATATAAAATGTCTTCTAAAATGATTTTTGGCGCATTATTCATCCGATTAGAATGTAGTTCAAATGGATTGTACTTGCACTAGCGATTGTCGCTAACCCCTTAAATGGGGAAATACTTTTTGTATTTCAGGTATTGATCGTGGGGACAAGCGAGCACTCGAGCCGTATGAGGATGATGGGCAAGCATGATATTGTCCAGTAAATGATTTTTTTCGGTGTCATGTCTGTCGGTTATTGTTATTGATGTCTGATTTTGGGATTTATGTATTATAAAAATTGGTTTAAGTACTCGAGTACTTCTTTTGTAAAATTGTTAATGTTGTGTTCCCGTTTTGGGAAATGGATTGTTGTTGGATTCTATTGGTCGGGTTGTACTCTTTTATTTTGAATCGTCATTTTATTGTTGATTATTGTCGTTGGCAAAGGTCTTGTTGGTATGTTAGCCGGGTGGATTCCACAGCGTGGGGTCCACGGCGCTGTAATATGCCCTGAATGTCTTGGGGGTGTTACAATAACTACAAGCATATTCACGATAAAGAGTAGATAATAATTTTTTTGTATTTTGAACTAACTCGCTAGGATTTGGAGGACTAAAATTAGCAATAGGATTATGAAAAAAAGCATTATAGTAAAGTGTAAGTAATTTTAGCAAACCTTCCTCTCTAACTTGAGGATCTAAAAGTTTGCCAACTAAAAAAACCGGAGGAATGTAGGCGAAATATTTAATCCATTTGTCTCTCATTTCTTTTATACAATTAAATAACTCGGGAACTTTAATTAAAGACTTGAATACAAGTAAAATTTTAACACAATGTTCAACAACAAGTGTAGAAGTGAGATAATAAATATCGGACAAAGACTCAGTTGCCTCTTTAAAAATTTTTAAAAGTGTCATTACACTAGAGCACTTATCATATTGAGCTGGCAATAAGCAAATGAGTACTTGTTTATAAAAATTGCACAATGCAATACGATATTCATAACTATCATTTAACAAATTGTAAGTAGAATTCCGACGATTTGGCACCTCTTTTGAAAATTTCTTTGGATGAATATTATTTTTTATGCAATATCTCTTCCAGTTTTTACCTAGAGACGAATGTCTAATTAAATACATTATTGCTTCACGGATAGGAGCATATGCTTCTTGTAAAACAGTTAAACCATCTTAAACACATAAATTAAGAACATGACAAATGCACCTAACATGAAAAAATTTACCACCAAGAGATGGCTCACATATTGCAATAAGTGATTCTAAACTAGTTGTATTGGAGCTAGCATTATCAAAAGAAATTGAAAAAAAAAATTGTACTAAATTATATTCAGATAAAATTGTATGAATTTTATGCGAAATATTTTGGGTGGTATGTGCGATATTAAACTCTCTAAAACCAATTAAACGTTTTTGTATAGTCGAGAATCATCAATCCGAATACAAGTAATTCCGTATATGAATTTGCTTCCCAATGATCACTCCAAGCATCGAGCATATACAAACTTTATGATCTAAGTTTGAAAACATATTAGCTAAAATTAATTTTGCCTCGCTAGTAGTTATCGAACATCACGAGTTACGGTAGAGCGTGAATTTTTTTACTAGCGGGATTAAAACTTAGTTGAGTAAAATTTTCATACATTTGGTCGTCGGCAAAGTTAAAAGGAAGAGATTTACCACAAACAAATCTAGCTAATTCTTTTCTAGCGGTAATTGGATTAAATTTAAATAAAAAACTATTACCTTGATTGGGGGCATTAGATGACGTCGTTGTGCCTCGAAGTTGGGTTTGATTAGTCTCGATGCCAACTTTGTCGGGATGTTGTCTTTGTATATGGCTATTGAGTGTCCCGTAACCTCCTCCTTTTTTAAACTTGTACATTTTATCGCAATAGTTGCACTTGGCCAAGAAATGACCGGGACCGAATGCAACGTCGTCCATTTTTGTATAATGGAGCGCAAATAATGGAGATTTGAGCTCGGATGGTTTCCTTTGTTTTGGTTTTATTGGTTGCTCATCATCTTCATGAATCGATTCTGAGACTTCAAATATTTCGTTGATTTGTTCCTCGGTTAATTCATCGGGAACATAATCTCCAAAATTCGAACTTGGAATAGAATTAGAACTCGGAGTATGAATATGATGAGTAGAATCTTGCCACTAGCACCGCCTCTTCCTCGTCGGGGAATGCCAGTGATAGTCTTTCCCTTTCCCCGGTTGAATTGACCACTTGACATTTTTTTCTATTAAAAGTATAACACTAGAGAATAGAAATTAGAGAGAAAGTAGATAGATAGAAGATAGTTGGTGTGAGAAAAATGAAGGGTGAGAGGGGGTATTTATAGGTGTAGAAATGTGAAAAAAAAATTAAAAATGTGACCGTTGTGAACCACCGGTTCCGGTTTGAACCGCCGGTTCACAACGGTTCAAAATTCAAATTTTGATTTTTTTTTTTAAACCGGCGGTTGAACCTCCGGTTCGCGGTTCGTCAAAATGACGAATCAAACCGAATCTTAAAGCGGTTGGCGATTCGGTTTTGAACGAGCTGCGATCAGCAGTTAACCGAGCAATGGTCAACGGTTCCGAACCGGCGGTAGTGAACACCTCTAATCTCAATCACGATCAATTAACGACTTGAGAATTCATTCGATTGTTGTCGCCGGAAGGCGCGGGACATCACTACAAACGACCACTTATCCCATATTTCACATGCATCTAAAAAGTTATTTATCTTACTCTCTCTCTATCTATCTATCTATCTATCTCTCTATCTATATATATATATATATATATATATATATATATATATATATGGGTTGGTTGCTGTGAGAAGATATTTTTTCGGGAGACTGTGCGAAATGTTACGAAAATTGCACAAAATGTATAATTATTTGGCACAAAATTAATAATGTTGTTGCACAACATTGTGCAACAACTTTATACATTCTGTACAACATTATCATAGTAAAAAAACTAGATACATTTTATGCAATAACTGGATATATTTTGTGCAACAACTGAATACACTTTGTGCAATAATATTCATGTATAAATAAATCATTGCACAAATAGTTAAAATATTTGCACAATCGAAAATAGATATGGACCATTAATCTACAATAATCAGGGATTCTTGTGTCTCGTTGGTTTAGTAACTTGCCCAACACTCATATAATATATATATATATATATATATATATATAATCATCTAGTGCAAATATATATCACTCTCAATATACCAAGTGAACGCTTTGATAGATGCTCTTGGAATGCGGCATAAAATTTACCAATTTCATCAGATTTTTCGTGATTATGCGGATTTATTAGGTGTTAAAAAAATCTTGGGAGATTTTTATAGATTTTTATTTGAAACTTACTTGAATTCTAATTCAAGACTTTGTTACTTATTCATATACAATATCAATTTTTTCTTGGGTCATGATTTATAGACATAATGTTTCAGTCATAATAAGGCTTATTTAGTAATTTCTGATTTATTTTATTTTTAATTAATTTAAAAATTAAGGTATTTTATGTATAGACTTTTTTATCCTTTAACTATTTTAGCTTAAAGATTGCAATAATATTTGATTTAATTATCCACCACCTCTCTCTCTCTCTCCATACTCTCGTTCTCCCTCTTTGAACCTCTCTCCTCTCCACTCTAAATCTCGACATCTTCCATCCCTCCGGCGAATCCGCCGTCGCTGCCCTTCAATTTTCGGAGGCGTCAGCCGCCGTCACCTATCATCCCCTCAACCCTCTCTATCTCGCCCAAACCATAAGCCTCTGACCGCCGTCGGGACCGCCGAAAATATCATCATATGTCTCGTTCAAAATCATATCTGTTTTTTCCAAGAAACGAGTGAGATGAAGTAACAAGGAGATAGAAGCTATTGTTCATAATCAACTTTTTTTTTTTAATTCTTCGTACGTATATTTTAAATTATACTCCCATATCTCAAGATATTGTATAGAATTGTATTCAAGTGTCTTCAATATGAGGACTAAAGACCTCTATTTATAGTGGTATAAAGCTAGGATTTTAGGGTTTAACTTGCCCAACACTCATATAATGCATATCTATATCTATAGATATATTTACAATACTTTTCCTTGAGTGGGCATCCCTAAAACTATGTTGCCTCATTAAAATCTTGCCAGAAAAACCCAGTGGGATAAAACCTGGTCGAAGAAAAAAGAGTATAACAGCTTTGTTACAATTCTATCATTGTAGATCTTCGAGTCGACGCATACCGATCTTGTGTACCAACTTTCTGAATATTATTGTTCTTCATCTTTGAGATGTTCATGCCTCGTTAAAAACCTCACCGGAAAAATTCTGTGGGAAAAAATTCGATAGAGGAAAAGAGTGCACGATATACACTTATAAATTTGTGTTGCATTAATTATCTCGTAAAAAACCTCCACTAAGAGAAATCCATCTTTAAAAAACTTAGTAAGAAAAAGAGTACAACCATTCTTACTCCCCCTGAAGATAACCATCTTCAAATCATTAATACTATAACTCTATTTTCCATGTATAGATTGTAACACCCCCAATCCGCCCAGGGATATTACACGCCATAGAACCTTTCCTCAAGGATCTACCAGGCTGGTAACAACAAACGAACAACTCGACAATGCCTTTAAGGCTAAAAAGACTCAGTAGACCGATTTGGCCTTTCAATAAATACATACAACTCAATTACAATACATGCCCACGCAGGGTCGAATATAACACACTCCCGTACAACGGGAAAAGAAAACTGCAGCGGAAATAAAATGCAACTAAACCAATAACATCATACAGATCCTCGTGTGATTAGTATCGTTCATCTTTCATCATCCTTCGTGCCGACCCTGTGCTATGCTCCAAAACCTGAATGCAAAAATAGACATCCACCCCCCGAATACTCGGGGGTTAGCAAAACTCCTTTGTTTTGCTAGTGCGAAACAAAATGCAAATACGAGCCATCTGATTCACATTTCACAAATAACAATAACCGGGAATCCTTAAAAATCCAAACTGTGAAAAGTACTTCCGAGGCAAGAGTTTGGTAAAACATTCTAAGACCGAAAGGTCACAAATCAAGGAAAACAATTTATAAAGCAGTTTAAATTGCCATCGAGAGTTTTAATAGGAAACAATTTAGGATTACGAATCCTTCGCTTTCCAAAATCAAGCGAGTCATGACCCAAAGGTTTTGTTTTCGCAAATAAAACCAACCATAATACACAAGGTTAAAAACCCACGTCATGCGTCCTCGACGGACATAAAATACACACACACCGTGAAGTTTCACTCGTGAATCCAGTCGAAGCGATGGAATTCCCTCCGTGGCCCCGTCGAACCCTCCCGAGGTGAGCAAACACATTCACAAAACATAAGCAACCGCACTCGTGAATCCAGGGCTATACCATTGGACTCCCTCTGTGATCCCATCGGACCCTCCCGAGGTGAGCGAAAAACAAACACAAAATATATACACGTAGCGGTGAAGTTTCACTCGTGAACCCAGGTCGAAGCCATTGGAATTCCCTCCGTGGTCCCGTCGAACCCTCCCGAGGTGAGCAAACACATTCACAAAACACGTACTCACATCGCCTAGGACCGGGATGAAGCCACAAATCCCACTCCGTGATCCCGTCGGACCCTCCCGAGCTGGCTAGCGAAATACTCAAGCACCACACGTCACCTAGGACCGGGACGAAGCCACGAATCCCACTCGAGGCCTCGAAGGACCCTCCCGAGCTGGCTAGCGAATCAATCATGCACAAATAACATATCACAAAACAACACAAGCACCACACGTCGCCTAGGACCGGGACGAAGCCACGAATCCCACTCGAGGCCTCGAAGGACCCTCCCGAGCTGGCTAGCGAATCAAACTCAAGCACGAGTAACATATCACACCAAGGATATCCAAACAATTCACCCAGAGGCATCAAACACTTAGTAAAACAACACGTCAAACCACAATGCACCGAAATGAAACATTATACGTCCACACGCAAATACTAAGTGCATCATCATATCCATAGGATTCACATACTCGTTCATGAAACACACCAATCACAAAACACACGCGTTTTGAAAGCAAGCCTTTAACAAGGCTAAACCGAATCTTTCGAAAGTTCAATTCAAGCGACAAAACAACCACATTTAGACGATCACTAATTATCATATCCACAAAGCAGAATTATATGGACAAGGTACTTGACTCAAAATCGGCACGCAAGTATCCCGCGAACACGGCTCAATAGGAAAGCTTTGAAACGCCCGATCTTATCGAAGCGGAAGGCGGCGGCGAGCGAAAGGGTTCAACACGGTTTCTTCGCAAGAAACACGACCCTAACATCATACAATCAATAAATCATCAATCATACGAGGAAGAATAATCGTAGAACGCCCGAAAACCCCTCTAAGACATTTTACCGGACACCTTCAAGGCGTCAGTCAAGAACTCGACCCAAACAACGAATCGATACGATCCAACCATGGAATAATAAATGAAATGATATAATACATCTAAATATTCATCAATACATCATAATCCTAAGTTAAATCGGATTAAACGGATGAAAACAACCAAAACACCCAATTTCCACAAAACTAGATTTCTATGAAATCGACCTGGTCGGTAGATCGGAGGATGTTATAGGACGGATGATTGATGATATGAACCTCAAAACTTCATGGATTCATTGTCCAACAACATCTCTAGATGATTCACACACCCACAGCCGCGTACGGGAAGAAAAAGGATGAGAAATGGCTGAAGAAAAGCAGCGCCGGGCCTTAAATAAATGGTGCCGGCGGGTTACGTCATGCGTAACCGGCCATGGCTTACGTCGTAACCGGCCATGGCGAACTCACACTGGAAATTCCGGAGCGTTACGTGCGTTACCGGCCGGGGCCTTACGTGCGTAACCGGCCTTATATGCGTAGCGCCGATCACTACCGCACGTTACTCGGCGGGCGCTGGCCCCGGCATGCCGGCCATGACTCGGCGGGACCAACTCCGACGGCCCGAGCGACCCCGAAACCGAACACGAGTACGAATCGAAGATACGGTTCTGAAGTACTCGCAAAGACGAATCTGAGCACTAAGAGAACACATGATTCCGACCACCGAAGGCTCGAAATTCGACAACGGAAAGTAATTACCCCAAACATTGGGAAATTACGAAAATGGCCCAAAACGCCGAAAATCACGATCGTGATCGAAACACCAAGCCAAAGCTCGCAACATGAATAATAACATTAAATGAACTTACGAGAAAGTCAAAACAACGATTTGACGAGATTCGCAAGAATCGAACTCAAGTGCGGAAAAGCTGCTAAAAGCACGGAACTAAACAAAAGCGACACGAAACGCTCGGATGACAAAAGTACAGAATTAATCATTCTCGGAATGACGAAATGGTCATGAGCGAGTCGTTAAAACGGACTTCCTCCGAAAAAAGAAATTAGGAAATCGAAATCACGGGTATTACATTCTACCCCCTTAAAAGAAGTTTCGTCCGAAACTTAAAATAAATAGGAGAAGCAATATCCTTTATCGGAAAACTCGACGAGATACCCAAAACCGAAAACTCGCGCCCGGCAAAGCAGCGCAAGAAATGCAAAGGAACATACGGCGTGAAAACACGTTCCACGACGACCAACACAACGCCACGGATAGAGAAATAATAAAACCAACAAGTGACAAGCGTCATCAAGCAGGTAATGCAACCATGTCGATTATCGGAAAAATCACAAACACAACGAGCGAAAATCAATATGATTGACCACCCCAACGGTACATCAATCAAAGCGAGCGATCGGCGAAGAAATACGAATTCCACCGCTCAAGGGTTGGAAGATCGAAAGCGAGACAAATTTCCCGAATATAAGGAAATTAGGAAGGAGTCTGAATGCTCAACAATCACGAAGCGAGATCAACAAAAACCGAACAATCAAGCGATCGAACCAGCGGTCGAGACAACAAAAATCGAACAATCATGTTCGAATCACGACGAAGAACAATAAAATTCAAACAACAACTCCCGGGTTCACGTCTCGGCTCGAGACAATATATGATCCGGTAAAAGCAACAAGATGTGCATTCATATAAGATCCACGAGAAAGGGAATAGCAATAGAAAAGTCACAACGACAAGCGAGTTATTCGAAATAATACCACACTCGTTCGATCAACAAAAGCAAGGGCGGGACAAGCTCGAAATGTCAACGAACATAAGCGAGTCGCCAGTCGAAAACACAAGAGTTCCAAATCCGATCCACTTGAATAAGAGAACTAATAGAACCAAAAGATGTTACATCGAACAAGGTTCACAAGTATCGAACCGGACTCGGAAAAGTCACGGCGATAACGAGACCGACCCAAAACAAGATCACGGCTCGTTCGAGCGATGAAACCGAAATACGAGAACAAGTTCGAGAAAGTGTCAACGAACACGAGCGAGTCGATAGAATTGAGAAAGAGAAAATGCGAAGCGAAAATAATACGGGTATTATATTCGACCCCTTCTAAAAGAAGTGTCGTCCCGAGACTCACAACAACGAAATCAAGATGACGACACAACAAGCAACCGCGAAACATCCTTGAAGGCCTCTCAAAGACGATTAGATGGTTTGTCTTTGAAACGCGAACTCCGAAAGTCTCGGTAGCCAATTCGCAAAACTGATTCGGTGTCCTCGAGTCCACACTTGAAATGTGTTACCGGCGAGAAGGACAATTTACACGTGCATGCCCGACATATCACGGTTGAGGCGCCTCGGCTCGGCATACCGAAAATACAAATGCTAGATCTGATAGGGCATAACGTCGCAAAAAACATAGCGGAGATGCCAACTCGGCACAACAAGGAATCATAATACATATCATATACAACGATTATCATCGTAAAATAATACACACAAACACTACAGCAGCGGTATCGTCGCGACCTCAACGACCGAACAATAACCACATAATTACAAACATTATGAAACAATCACATATGTACACAAGCGTACAAACCCAAGCTTTAACGGCTCACACAGGTGCGATAACACGCAAGCCACCACGAAATGACAACATTAAGGATCGTCATCACACCTCCCACAAGGGCTAACAAAATATATGCGTGGCGAATGACTCGATGCTCACGCCACCAATTCAATCACAATTCGGGGTTAACACCGTAACGAAAGTTCGAAAACCATACACGCATTTCCGGTCCGCAAATAGGAATGATAGGTTTTAAAAACGAAAACCACATTTTGAAAACAATTTGGAAACAACAGTTGATCTTGAGTATCATTTTACAAAAAGTAGTACAAACACCATTATCGAGACTTTGAAAATCATCTTGCGTTTGAACAAAAATGAGGACACCTTTCTTTTAGTGAAAAACATTCAGAATATTCGACCCTCGGGTCTAAGTAAAAATGTTTTTAAATCAATGAAAATATCTCAAAACATTTTGGTCCTCGAGGTAGAAAATTTTGAAACATATTGTGGCATCTTGGACGTACCACGAGAAAATAATTCATTTTAAGAGTACGTCTCGAAATTTATTTTCTAAGATACTCAAGTTTTTCAAGGATAATTCAATGGGCTAGAATGCCCAAAAATTTCAGGTAACTACACGGAACATTATAACGCCGTGGGCCCCACGCCAGAACCCACCAGGCTAAAAACCATTTACAAAAACGTCAAAAAGCTGATGACGGTAATATTTCAAAAACTCACAAAAGCCATTTATAAAATACTAAATACCGTCATAAGAATTTTGCCAAAACGATCAAAGCCATAATGCCAAAAACTCGGTTAAGGAATCGGTTTTCGAAATAAAACTCGATCGGTAAAATCGAAAGTCATTACAAAAGAACTCACGCGTGGATAAAAGAAATAAAGTCAAACATGCACAAAAGCAACACTACTCCTCATATGAGCGAAAAATGGGAGTCAAATAATCACTTATCAAGAAATAAAAATCCATAAGAGGATTAGCCAATTAACTCATAATCATAAAAATAGCTCGTGTCACACTAGGCACAACACAAAGAAGGAGACTTACATCCACAGTCGCACGAAGATGATGATTGCCACGATACTAATCACGACCAACCAACTCGGGCGACGCGTCGCGACACATTTCGATCGGATAAAATCCGGCGAGACAAAAACTCAATAGACACCACTGACTCGACAACCTAGGTTTCCACAACCTAAGCTCCGATACCATTCTGTAACACCCCTAATCCGCTCAGGGATATTACAGGCCGTAGAACCTTTCCTCAAGGATCTACCAGGCTGGTAACAACAAACGAACAACTCGACAATGCCTTTAAGGCTAAAAAGACTCGATGACCGATTTGGCCTTTCAATAAATACATACAACTCAATTACAATACATGCCCACCACGAGTCGAATACAACACACTCCGTACAACGGAAAGAAAAGCTATGCGGAAATAAAATGCAACTAAACCGATAACATCATACGGATCCTCGTGTGATTAGTATCGTTCATCTTTCATCATCCTTCGTGCCGACCACATTGCTATGCTCCAAAACACGAATGCGAAAATAGACATCCACCCCGAATACTCGGGGTTAGCAAACTCCACTGTTTTGCTAGTGCGAGAACAAAATGCAAATACGAGCCATCTGATTCACATTTCACAAATAACAATAACCGGGAATCCTTAAAAATCCAAACTGTGAAAAGTACTTCCCGAGGCAAGAGTTTGGTAAAACATTCTAAGGCCGAAGGTCACAAATCAAGGAAAACAATTTATAAAGCAGTTTAAATTGCCATCGAGAGTTTTAATAGGAAACAATTTAGGATTACGAATCCTTCGCTTTCCAAAATCAACGAGTCACCCAAAGGTTTTGTTTTCGCAAATAAAACCAACCATAATACACAAGGTTAAAAACCCACGTCATGCGTCCTCGACGGACATAAAATACACACACACCCGTGAAGTTTCACTCGTGAATCCAGGTCGAAGCCAATGGAATTCCCTCTGTGGCCCCGTCGAACCCTCCCGAGGTGAGCAAACACATTCACAAAACATAAGCAATAGCACTCGTGAATCCAGGGCTATACCATTGGACTCCCTCCGTGATCCCATCGGACCCTCCCGAGGTGAGCGAAAAACAATCACAAAATATATACACGTAGCGGTGAAGTTTCACTCGTGAACCCAGGTCGAAGCCATTGGAATTCCCTCCGTGGTCCCGTCGAACCCTCCCGAGGTGAGCAAACACATTCACAAAACACGTACTCACATCGCCTAGGACCGGGACGAAGCCACAAATCCCACTCCGTGATCCCGTCGGACCCTCCCGAGCTGGCTAGCGAAATACTTAAGCACCACACGTCACCTAGGACCGGGACAAAGCCACGAATCCCACTCGAGGCCTCGAAGGACCCTCCCGAGCTGGCTAGCGAATCAATCATGCACAAATAACATATCACAAAACAACACAAGCACCACACGTCGCCTAGGACCGGGACGAAGCCACGAATCCCACTCGAGGCCTCGAAGGACCCTCCAGAGCTGGCTAGCGAATCAAACTCAAGCACGAGTAACATATCACACCAAGGATATCGAACAATTCACCCGGAGGCATCAAACACTTAGTAAAACAACACGTCAAACCATAATGCACGAAATGAAACATTATCGTCCACACGCAAATACTAAGTGCATCATCAACACCAAACATATCCATAGGATTCACATACTCGTTCATGAAACACACGATCACAAAACACCGCAGCGTTTTGAAAGCAAGCCTTTAACAAGGCTAAAGCGAATCTTTCGAAAGTTGATTGACGACAAAACAACCAAATTTAGACGATCAATAATTATCATATACACAAAAAAAGATTTATATGGACAAGGTACTTGCCTCAAAATCGCACGCAAGTATCCCGACGAACACGGCTCAGCGGAAAGCTTTGAAACGCCCGATGCTATCGAAGCGGAAGGCGGCGGCGAGCGAAAGGGTTCAACACGGTTTCTTCGCAAGAAGCGACCTAACATCATACAATCAATAAATCATCGATCATACTAGGAAGAATAATGGTAGAACGCCCGAAAACCCCTCTAAGACATTTCTAGGACACCTTCAAGGCGTCGATCAAGAACTCGACCCAAACAACGAATCGATACGATCCGACCATGGAATAATAAAGGAAATGATATAATACATCTAAATATTCATCAATACATCATAATCCTAAGTTAAATCGGATTAAACGGATGAAAACAACCAAAACACCCAATTTCCCCAAAACTAGATTTCTAGGAAATCGGCTGGTCGGTAGATCGGAGGATGTTATAGGACGGATGATTGATGATATGAACCTCAAAACTTCATGGATTCATTGTCTAACAACATCTCTAGATGATTCACACACCTGACCGCGTCACGGGAAGAAAAAGGATGAGAAATGGGTGAAGAAAAGCAGCGCCGGGCCTTAAATAAGTGGCCGGTAGGGTTACGTCGTAACCGGCCATGGCTACGTGCGTAACCGGCCATGGCGAACTCACGCTGGAAATGCGGGCGTTAAATGCGTTACCGTCCGAGGGCCTTACGTGCGTAACCGGCCTTACGTGCGTAGCGCCGATCACTACCGCCGCGTTACTCGGCGGTGGCTGGCCCGGCATGCCGGCCATGACTCGGCGGGACCAACTCCGGCCCGAGCGACCCGAACCGAACACGATGCGAATCGAAGATACGGTTACAAAGTACTCGCAAAGGCGAATCCGATCACTAAGAGAACACGATTCCGACCACGAAGGCTCGAAATTCGACAACGGAAAGTAATTACCCCAAACTTTGGGAAATTACGAAAATGGCCCAAAACGCGAAAATCACGATACGTGATCGAAACACCAAGCCAAAGCTCGCAACATGAATAATAACATTAAATGAACTTACGAGAAAGTCAAAACAACGATTTCGGATGAGATTCGCAAGAATCGAACTCAAGTCTTGGAAAAAGCACGAAACTCAACAAAAGCGACACGAAAGCAGCTCGGATGACAAAAGTGCAGAATTAATCATTCTCGGAATGGCCAAGCAGTCATGGCGAGTCGTTAAACGGACTTCCACCGAAAAAAGAAATTAGGAAATCGAAATCACGGGTATTACATAGATTATGAGGAGAAATAGTGAATAAATATGCAAATTTAACACTAGCGAGAATTTTGTGTCATAGTTCTTGAAAACTCGTTTATGCAACACAATTTTTACTATTCTCATAGAGAACAATCTATGGTATATCACATATCACAATACCAGTTTTGGATGTTATATAATGTGTGAGACAATCAAAGTCCATCTCAATTTATTTTGAATAGACTAATTATTATCCTTTCAGATAAGGTATGATATACTCAATATCATTTCAATGTCTTCATCCATGAGAATATTAATTCTTGCTAGCAAATTAACTTTGAATATCATATAAGGCATGATAGAGCATAATGCTCTTAAACACTCAAATAAGGAACTCCGGGTCCTTAACTTTAATCGTTATCTTTTATATTTAGTCTATATTCACATTATATGAAGAGACACTTATTGGGTATAATTGGATGTAGTTTATTCAAAACAAATCCATCTACAACCTATTCTCAAGTAGGTTGACTGGTGTAAAAATAATACGCTCCATCAGGGCGATACTTAATCTTTCAAGTCGAGATTTACTTAAGTTTATTTAAGTCTTTCATTTCAAACTCTGCCTTTATGCATGAGTTGACTTTTCAAATAAAAGTCATTCAAAGACTCTTTTTAATGACGTACACATGTCATTATCACATATCCTTACTTGAGGATATATTCACACTTTTTGTGAATCTATTTATCTTCATTAGAAGTTTTGAGTATATCAGAGACTTTCATATAGATATTCACGCTTACTAACCCAACAAATTTGTAGTCATAATATCTTTTACCGCCTAATATATTAAATAACGGAACGTAATGCCATAACAGAAGAATATAATAATTTAAGGTTTATCATAAACCTTTGAGCTATTAATCTCGCATTGTATCTCACCATTGACATGCGTATTACAAACATTCGTCGTGCATCTAAACATTCATTTCTCTTTATACAAACATTCACCGTGCATCCAATAGGGACAATATCTTTGACATGCGTATTACATAGCGATGCGAAGCTCTACCTAAATTGCTTTTCTATTTACCTAATGCTTCGGCCTTTGGTTGCGGATCAGTTATTGATAATATTAATCAAGCAATTCTTGGGGTAAAGAAATATTGTCGACATTCATGATATTTTTTTGCATTTTCTTGTGTTTACGAATTTATGGCAATTTCAATCAAGCGATTGATGGTTATAATCATCTATGCACATACAAGTGTATTAGATTTCGTTTTCGGGACGATTCTCGAGTGATGTCATCCGTTTATTTGTATTCCATGATTTGGATCTTTATCACCAATAAGTCTCCTCGCTTGGCGTAAAGGATCATCACTTAATTCATTTAGTGTCCAGCGGCAGTAGCCCAGTGCATCGGGTGTTGCCCTCCCTCCTTGAGTTCGAGGGTTCAAGTCCCATCTGGGACTTCGGTGGATTTAAAGGTGTAATACTAACTTCTAACCACTAACCACTCGTTCAAAAAAAAAACTTAATCCATTTAGTTCACAAAGAACTCTAATTCTCTTGTGGTGCATATACAACAGGTATATGAAATACAATCACTCGTTTAGCAGTAATATTTCTTGAACTTTAAGTTCATCTACGTGAATAGTACATAACTTTCGACATTATTTCATATATTTTTCAAAAAATCGCTCTTTCCAGAGCATGTAATATCCATAAAGAATATCAAATTGTGCTACATCAGGAGCAACAATATTTTCAAATTTATAAAGAACATTTCATATATGTTTCATAAATATTAAGTGTGCTACTTGTGAGCAACGATAAACAATAATCTTTAATATTAATATTCTTCAAATATATCAATTGCTCAATCGGGAGCAACTTTGTGAAATAATTCTTAAGATTATTTGAGAGTTTCAACTTGAAACTACGTTTATTATATCAAGATGGTAATAATATAGTTCTCGAGAGAACTATCAGATAGTGAACTCAATTTTCACTTTTATCTATCATTTGTGCCATTTTGCACAAAGGATCATGGATAAATATCATATATTTTCCATAGACTTAATTTGCTCTTAAGACGTGTTATATTCCTAAGGAATATCGATCGTACTACTTAGAACAGCGATATGTAATCTTTATGATTATCATCAATCGTAACCATATATCAATCGTGCTACTTCGGGAGCAACGATATATAATCATAATTATTATATCATAAATCATAAAAAAAATACAATTATTACATCAATACAACATGATATATCAAATACATCTTGCAATAAAAATATGTTTTTCATAATTCACAAAATCAAAACATATTCACAAATTAAAATATGCTATGAATCGATCTCAATATTTAAAATTAAATGCTTTGGTATGCTTACTTACTCCATAAATAATTTCAGATCTTTGATCCTTGAATGAGATACTAAATATGGTTTCTCTCCATAGCATGCACATTATCATGGACAACATATTTTCCTATATGCACGTAAAACATAAACATGGTTAGATTCTAAGTGTACAAATCTATGGACAAATGAATCATTAACTAGAAAAAGCTGGAGAGTTGAGAAAAGCCCGAAAAAAGGGACTATTGGGCTCGATAATTGGCCAAAAAAGGAGTCAAGCGCGGCTGTACAACAGCTCGGTGTTGGATGAGATCGGATCTTCACATTTCCTCGTAAAAATCTGCTTGTGTTCGGCGAGAGATTCAGTAAGCAATATTACACAAAATTCGATCTCCATTGTTGAATATATATATATTTATGTTGGGAAGATGCTGTCATAATTTCAGGCTGATCCGACGGTTAACGAAACAGAAAACATAATTTTTGCGGGGCCTCATAGTGCAGAAAATTTGCTCGCGGATTTTTTTATTTTGCGAATTTCGGAAATCAGATGAAAAAAATTCTATTGTTAGAGTATCGTGCTGATAACATGTTATAAACTAAATAGAATAGGGAGAAAGAAGATAGAATACGTATAGAAGTAAACTCAAGATACGTAGAATTATATAGAATTGTATTCAAGTGTATTCAATATGAGAACTAAAGACATCTATTTATAGTGGTACAAAGCAAGGGTTTTAGGATTTAGTAACTTGCCCAACACTTATATAATGTATATCTATATCTATAGATATATTTACAATATTTCCCTTTTTTATTAATTATGTTCCTTTTAGCATCCAATTGACTAATAAAATTTAATTTTATCGGAACCGTAATTAAGTTCACATAACATACTTTTTTCAATCAACTAAAAGATGGAAAAAAAATCAGATTTTAAGATGGATGAACAAATATGGAACAGAGTCAATAATTAATCACAATTATTGAAGGAAAAATAACTGAGACAGAAAGTAGGGCAAAAATGTGTATTATTCCATTGATGACATCCCTTTAAATAGGGAGAAATACATACAAGCGAGCTAACCATACCCTAACTAGGAAAGCCCGTAAAATAACATACTTAGGCACACATTGGGTATTGTTACTTTAACACTCCCCCTTGTGCCTAGTCTACAAGCGCATGTCATGTTGCCTCGTTAAAATCTCGTCAAGCAAAAACCATTGGGAAAAATATCTTGATCGTAGGGAAAAGAGTACAGCATCTAGACATATCAAGTTTAGGCTTCGTCCTTTGAATCTATCCTCTCACATGATCGTTACATTTGATCCTAGCGCTACTAAGGTGACCATTCCATCGATCCCTAAAATCGTACATCTTATTATCTCGTTAAAAACCTTTCCAAGTGATAAAAACCTTGTGGGAAAAATGATCCTTGGAAGGAAAAGAGTATAACATACGGTGTGGATGTAAGACTCCTCCTCAAGTCTACATCTCCCCCTGACTTGTACATCAATCAAGGATATTTTGAAAAACTTGTGCATGTGTCGTTTGCTTCATTAAAAACTTTGCCAAGTAACAAAAACCAGTGGGAGAAAATAAATCTTGGTCAAAGAAAAGAGTACAACGTCGGTGAGTAAGTTTCTTTGACTCACCCTTCTCCCTCTACCTTTACATCGATTTCGGGAGTTCGGAAATTCTCCGCATTCCAATACTTCTCACATGTTTTTCAAACACGGCTTTGGGCATAGATTTGATGAACAAATCGGCCACATTCTCCTCAGATTTGTAACACCCCAAGACGATTAAGGCATATTACAGCGTCGTGGACCCCACACCTTGGAATCCACCAGTGGTATACATCATCAACATACGGACAATTTCTCAATCCAAGACATATTAAATAAGTAGACCGGACTCAACAGTGCAATACAACATCAACCAAAACCCAAATCGGGTACACAACATTCACAATGTTCCAAAAGAAAGGAGTACTCGAGTACTGAAGCAAACAACATGATTAAATAAAATTAAAAGACATGACATCAACGAACGACCATTTAAAAAGATTCACTCTTGCCCATCATCCTCGTACTGCCTGCATGCTCGTCCGCCTCCGAGACCTAAACCTGAAATACAAAAGTATTTCCCTCATTTAAGGGGTTAGCAACAACTGCTAGTGCAAGTACAATCCATTTGAACTACCATTCTAATCAGATGAAATATGCGCCAAAAATCATTTTAGAAAACATTTATATATTCCGGAATATTACGGTGCACGAGCACAAAACAAATTTCTCCAACAAAACATTTCAAAGGTTAAACGTTGGTACGAGACTCACGGCCACCGCACCCCGAGAGGCCTCGTCGGACCATCCTGGGTGGTTAACTTGATTCGTGATACGCATACACATGGCACTCGTATCCCCGGAGGCCCGTCGGACCGTCCACAGGTGAACATACACATACACATCCACAACATACACGGAAAGTCATAATCCGAATACTAGAATATGTAAACAAGCGTAAAGTACTTGCCTTTGAGACATCTTGGCCAAGCGAGGAATGAACAATGACTAGGAATGACCGGAGGAACACGGCCGTTCTAAGCGAAGGATTAACACAACTCGATCCTACACGATAACAATAATCGAATAGAATAAGCCCAAACCCCGACTAATAATCGTAAATATACACGGACGACGAATACGGGCGAGGGTTTTGAGAAAACCTCCCAAATCAACAATCGAGGCTTAAAAATGACGGAAATGGATTGGGAATCACCTAACAACAATAATCGATAAGAAATATCACAACATAAATGAGCAAATCGAGTTCAATCTAGACAAATCCCGAAAAACCCCCAAAATGGATAAAAGTAGGGTTCTAGGCCAAATAGCTTGGATTCGGATGGAGGAAGATGATTAAGATGATGTTAAACTTCACTAGGAACACAATACTCGATCTCCCAAGAATTTCCACGGATAAAACTTGAAGAATCGCTCAAATCTCTCTAAAACTCTCGCTGCGGACGAAAGGAGAAAAATGAAGAATGACGCGATTGTAGGGTCAACTCAGGTTTATAAAACTTGATTGCTCGTTACGTACATTAACATCCTGAGGTTAATGTACGTTATGCCTCTTACGTACGTTACACTCAGGTGTTAGCATACGTAAGGGTTGGCGAGACAATCTGTCGATTATCGAAGTCAATTACATACGTTATGGCGGTGATTACGTATGTTAACAATGTGAGTAGCGTACATAACACGACATGCATAACGTACATTACTCACGAGCAGGTTTAATCTTGCATAATGCGATCCATTCTAGAAGGTACAAAAAGCAGCCACGAAGATGGGATTTCAAAAACACATATACAAAGTATTCGCGGCAGCGAGTTTAAGCGCTAAAAGGAAACACCATTCCGACTAGAAAAGATTTGAAATACACAAGGAAGATAAAATTCCCTAAACTTATAGGAAATTACAAAAGCGGCCCAAGCGTCAGAAAATCACGATACAACGTCGGATTATCAATCCGCAACTCACAACATGAATAACTCAACCATACGAACTCATGGGAACCAGAGACAACGAAGCGAATGAGTTTTACGAGAATCGAACATACATGCGACAAAACATAGCGTAAAGCGAAATTACGTAAAAACATCTCGAAACTCGTCGAATGGAAAAACTCCAAGAACAAAATAGATCGAAATATCGAAAGCGGTTACAAGCGAGTCGATAAAACTAGACATGCGACAAAAATGGAAGCGCTAAAAATGAAAAGGTACGGATATTACATTCTCCCCTCTAAAAACAAGTTTCGTCACGAAACTTAAGAATCAAAAAGTTCGAGGTACCTCGCACACATATCCTCCTCGATTCCCATGTCGTTTCCTCCACTAAATGCCTCGACCATTGCACTTTAACCAAAGGGATGATTTTGTGCCTTAAGCTGTTTGTCTCGGCGTTCCAAAATTCTAATGGGCCTCTCCTCAAGCGTAACGTCCTTCTCGATCTCCACCTCGTGAAGTCAATAACGTGATTCGAATTGGAACATATTTCCTCAAGCGAGAAACGTGAAATACACAATGCACATGGCTCAGCAGCCAGTAACGCCAATCGGTAAGCTAACTGCCGACTCTCTCCAGTATCTCGAAAGGTCCAATATACCTTGGACTAAGCTTCCCTTTTTTTCCAAAACGGAAAACTCCCTTCGACGGGGACACTCTCAACAAAACATGATCCCCACCTCAAACTCCAAGAGTCAACGCCCAACATCCGCATAAGACTTTTGTCGACTCTGAGCCGCTAACATCCTCTCTCGAATCAACTCGACTTTCTTCCTCGTCTCCAACACAAGATTTAGCTCGGTGCCAACTAAATCGGACGGTTCCTCCCAAGATATCGGTGATCGAAACCGTCGGCCGTAAAGTGCCTCGTACAGTGCCATCTTAATCGACGCATGCCAGCTATTATTATAAGTAAACTCAATCAGAGCCAGGTGTTCCTCTCAATCGCTACTCCAGTCTGCGCACACGGGCGCAACATATCCTCAAACGTATGAATTATACGCTCGGGTATCCATCGATCGAGGATGGAAGATGTACTCAAACACAAGCAGCGTCCCTAATGCCTTATGTGCTGCGAGAAATGTGATAAAATACGACCATATACATCGAAATAATAGTCTTCGGCGTACTATGAAGTCTCACGATCTGTGCGATAAAATTACGAGCTAATTTTTCTGGACCCCAAATGTCCTTGATGCCCATAAAATGTGCCGACTTAGTCAGTCGATCCACAATCACCCAAACCATGTTCATCCCGGACTTCATCCTTGGAAAATTCGTGACAACATCCGTAGAGACGCCCTCCCACTTATATTCCAGGATGGGATGTGGTTTCAACAACCCGGCTGGCCGCTGATGCTCGATTTTGACTTGGTGACAAGTCAAACACTTAATCACAAACTGCACTACCTCATTCTTCATTTCATTCCACCAGAAATTCTTCCTCAAATCCTTATACATTTTACTCGAGCCCGGATGGACTGAGTAAGGTGATGCATGAGCCTCTCGCATAATACCCTGACTCAATTCCAAGTCATTCGGAACACACAGCCGACCTTGGAATCTTAACACACCATCCTCATGAATCATGAATACCGTGGACTTCCCCTTCACCACATTCTCACGGAGTTGAATAAACATCGGATCTTCCAACTGCCTTGATTTAATGTCGTCGACCAGAGACGAAGAGATCTCTAGAGTGTGCAACTGCCTGGCACTCCCTAGTAGCACAACCTCAATGCTCAACCCCATCAACTCTCGCTGGATCCCTGGATAGGCCGTGAGTAACTCAAGTGCCTGAAGAGATACCGATTTCCGACTTAAGGCATTTGCCACCATATTTGTCTTGCCCGGATGATAAAGGATCTCAAGGTCGTAATCCTTAATTAACTCCAGCCACCTTCTCTATCTCATATTCAGTTCTTTCTGTGTGAAAATATACTTCAGGCTCTTGTGATCGGTGAAAATCTGACACGACGAGCCATTCAAGTAGTGACGCCAAATCTTCAACGCAAACACAATGCGGATAACTCAAGATCGTCGGTAGGATAATTCAACTAGTTTGGTTTCAACTAACGGGAAGTAAAGGCAATCGTATTCCGTCTTTGCATGAGTACACATCCAAGTCCTTGGCCCAAGGCATTACTATTGTAATACCCGAGACTCTAATGTGTATTTTGAACATTGTGACATTGTATATGTTGTATTTTATCTGAGTATTATCCAGCGTATTTCATGATCCGGTGTTGTTGAGTGTATGATTTCATGAATGTGTTCAAAATTGTAATCTTTGCACTTGTAGCGCACGCTAACGGCTAGGCGTAGCGTACGCTAATTTGGGTTTAAATGGCGCACACTGTGTATGAACCTTAGCGTGCGTTATACGTAGTCACTTGATTAAGACAGGGTGGTAGGTGAGATCAGCCGCGTATCCTGGTCGGGACATGTCGGGATGAATCTGGATGGCTTTTGGAAAAGTTGAGTCAACGGTGATTAGCACACGCTAATGTTATGAGGCTAGCGCACGCTAAAGTTGAAATCTGATGAGGTCGGTGAAGCTTCGTATGGCCGTTAGCGCCCGTTATATGAGTGGTAGCGTACGATAATTTATGTACTTAGCGCGTAAAGGGATGTTAGCGTACGCTAAGTCGAGGCAGACGGCTTGATGAGTGCAAGCCTATTAGCGCACGCTATGGATATGGCCGTAGCACACGTTAATAACCATTTTCTATATATAGGACAACACCCTCCTTCATTTTGGACTTCCACTTCAACCCACACTCCAATTCCGCGACTTTGAGAGTTACCCTCTCCATCTTCAACCTTCATATCAGCTTCTATCACATCTTTGAAGGCTAGGAGCTTTGAGGATTGGTGTTCAAGCGTCCAGCGTTGAGTTCATCAAGAGTTTTCGTCTTTTCTTTCCATACAAGGTATGTGTTCTTTGCCCGAACTTTGAATTCATGTTCTTATTCGGATTATAACTTCCTCGGAGTTTTATCAAGGTTAAGGATTAATCGTTAGGTTAAGCACCATACCATGCAAGCTTGAAGTAATCTTATTAGAACCCCTTTGAGTAAAAGATCATCAACCGAACCTTTTTGAGTTGAAACTAAGAATCGATTTACGAGGTTGTTGTATAGTTGGGTTGTCTTTTCGAATCAAATGTGTGTCGGTGTATTGTTATTATCATTACCTAGAGCGAGATCTTTAGCAAAGAAATAAATTCTTAGAGTGGTCACTTAGATATAATCTTCGGATAGAATGAGATGACCTCAGCGTAATTCACAACTCGTAGTGATTTAAGGTTTGTTTATCTTCTTGTTGATGATTCGAACAAAGGGTGTTGATGGGTAACCATTGCTATTAAATTTTGGCAAGAAAGATAAATTGTGGAAGAGCGGAGTATATTGATGATTAAAACTTAAAATCGGATAGAAACGTCATATATAAACGAAATTGGAGATGGAATCGATAAACCGGAATCGAAATGCAATTTATGATGATTTGAATATTGCTAGCTCAACCGATCATTCCTCGGGTGAGTTGAACCGTGAGCCGGCTAGCTTAGAGTGTTAACCCGACCGTAGGAGACGTTAGATGTTCATACGTTGAAACTTGTTTTGAGTTGCCGTTATTTTTCCTGTTTGTTCAAGGGCCGAGCATTGCGAACGTTTGATCGAAGGAGGCGGCCTTCAAGTGTGTTGAGATCATTGGAGTAATTAGTTCTTGCCATCTTTTAGGCCAGTATCATAATTTGTTAATGTTGGTATTTTGAGCATGTATATGGTTTATTCATGTTGTTGAACGTTGGATTTATTTCGTTGAATTGTATGGTATTCTTTATCGATTACTTGTTTGTTCATGTTGATGGACATAGCGATTTTGCATATATGTATGCATAAGTTGTGTTTGTGAATATTGTACGATCTATCTTGAGAAGCCTGGATCGGATGTCCACCTCGTGTTGGTCAAGCGAGATCATCTTGGGATCTATCTTTGAGGCTGGATCATTGGACGAGTTTTACACCTCGTGTTGGTCCGACGGGATCATCTTAGGATCTATGCTGAGGGCGCTTGATCTTTGGAATACCCATGTTGTGTTAATGGAATCTTGTGGATTCGCATTGTTGGATTCCGGTAGCGGAAGTCCGTGTTGTGTATTCTGTTATGCATTGTTGTTGCATATTCGATTTGTTTAATATGATACTTGTACTATCATCGTTTTGCTAACCCCTTTGGTGGTGGACATTTGTTTTGATGTTCAGGTAGCCGAGGAATGGGAAAACAACCACAGTACCAATATGACGACGAAGGGGCTCAGTGATGTTTATTGTTATTGTGACTTGTCTTTTTGGTTCATTTTCAGTACTCGAGTACGCGTATCTTATTAATATTTTGAGATGGTTGTAATAATGAACTCATTTGATCTGTTTGAAACCGGTTTTGTATTTGGAACTTTCTTGGTACTCTTGTATTATTTTTACGTTTCTTCAAATTAGCCTTGTAAATTCTTACTTAAAGGGTTTACGGCGCTGTAATCATTCCGAATATCTCGGGGTGCTACAACTATAAACTGAAAACCCTCATTACCACTCGGTAAAGCCAATACGGGAGCGATATACAGCCGCCTCTTCAACTCCTAGAAACTCTTCTGCCTCTCGTCGGTCCACACAAACTTCTCTGATTTCTGCAACAATTGAGTAAGTTGTCGAGCGAGTTTAGAGAAACCCTCGACAAACCTACGATAATATCCGGCCAAACCCAGAAAACTACGGACCTCCTTCACGTTCTTGGGCGGCGCCCAATCTAACACTGCTTCTATCTTATGTGGGTCCACACGAACACCCTCGGCCGAGATCACGTGGCCAGAAACATAACCTCCCGCCAAAACTCACACTTTGAGAACTTCACATAAAGGCACTGAGTTCTCAAGATTCCCAAGACGATATGAAAATGACATGCATGCTCCTCCTCGCTCCTCGAGTAAATCAGGATATCTTCGATAAAGAAGACTACAGACTTATCGAGATACTCGATAAAGACCTTGTTCATTAACTTCATGAACACGGGTGGGCGTTAGTTGCTTGACGGCATAACCACAAACTCATAGTGGTCGTATTTCGTCCGAAAGGTCGTATTCGGAATATTGGAATCCTTCACTCGGAGCTGGTAATACCCCGATTTCAAATCAATCTTCGAGAACACAGTCGCTCCTTGCAATTGGTCAAACAAGTTGTCGATTCTCGGGAGCGGATACTTGTTTTGATGGTCACCTTATTCAACTCTCGATAGTTGATACATAGACGAAGTGACCCATCCTTCTTCTTCACAAACAAGACCGGTGCGCCCCAAGGCGAAGCGCTCGGTCGAATGTAGCCCATGTCTAGCAACTCTACCAACTGTTTCTTCAACTCAAGCATCTCGGCAGGCGCCATGCGGTACGATGTCTTCAAAATCGGTGCCGCACCCGACTCTAAATCAACAGTGAACTCAACCTCATGGCACAGTGGCAAACCCGGCAACTCGTCTTGAAAGGCGTCGGGATACTCACTCACTCTTTGGAATGAGCGAGTTCGACTCCTCCTTCTTTCGATCTCAAAGCATAACATCAGTAACCAGTGCAACCTCCTCGAAGAAGTATCACCGCTTTCATAGCGCTGATCAGAATTCTCTGACTACTTCATTTACGTCCCACAAAAGAATGTTTGATACCGTCATAGGCTAACATCGAAATGGTTCTCGCTCTATAATTCATGATCGCCCCATGTCGATCTAGCCAATCCTCACCAAGAATCAAATCCTCATCCTTAATGTCCACCACAATTAGATTTGAAGACCAATCCCTTCCCGCGATACTCACGGGAAAATCTCTAATCTCACGATCCCCCATAATACTATCTCCACTAGGCAGTTTAACAACAAATAGTTCACATGCAACTAGGCAATCAACATGCAGATAACACATACAATCCAGAGAGATGAAAGAATCGTAGCACGAGAATCGAATAACACGAAGCAGGGTGGTCAAGGATGTGAACAGTACCTAGCCACCGTCGCGCCAGGATCTCCAACTCGTCTTATCTCATACACACGGGGCGGAATAGACCCCGCACTGGAAGCTCCCCCTCTAGAAGGCTGCCCACGTCGTCGACCTCTGCCAAAACTCTGTTGGGGCTGACTAGCTGTCGGCGCCTGATTCACACTCGGTTCTCTCATAGCCGGGGCTGGCACCTGAGTAACTGGTGCCCGACTCACATCTCCAAAATACTTATCACGATGCCCCATCTGACTAGAAGTAATACACTATAGCGGTGGTCTGTCACACTCACTCATCATTTGGCCGGGACGACTGATGAGTCGAATTTTTATCATCTCAGTCTGTTCTATCGAGTCGCACTTTCGTTTGTTTTCGAGTGTTTTTGCTCTTTTTATGCATGGTATGTTGTGTTTTTGTTTTGTAGGTATCCGGACGAATATTGTGGTGAAATATGTGCTTTTATGGCCAATATTGGAGTTTATGACGATCAAGAGCGAGAATGAGGCCTAAAATGATGAAGGTTGAAGCACTACCTGTCGTATTTTCTAATTTCCAGATTCATTACTTCGAATCAGGATGTGTTCTATATATGTATGGATTCCTCATGAAATCAGCTTCGCAACGGTATATCATACGCTAAATTCCGAGGTATATTGAGGGAGATATGGCTTCTAGAACACGGGATGTGTCACAGGACATAGCCGAGTCTGCTGTCCAGAGAGTTTTTGTATTTTAAGGACACTTGGACACGGCCGAGTCTGCTGTCTAGAGAGTTTTTGCATTTTCTAGAGCGGTTGGACATGTGTTGTGTCACTTTTCGGTGCAAGTCCATTTATTTGACATTTTTACACGATTTGGAGCATTTTTCTTGGTCTTTTGGCTTTATAAAAAGGTGTTGGAGACCTTAAGATATGATATTCAGATCTTGTTAGAGATATTTTGGTGTGAAAAACACAAGATTTAGGGAGACACACCAAAAAGTGAGGAAAAAGGGAGATTTTTTCATCATCTTCATTGTATGTTCTTGGAGTGAAAAATACATTTGTGAGATATTATATTTCCTTGTATCAATTGTTATGAGTTTTTGAAGAAAGATCATCAAACCTTCATCAGGAATTCGATTTCAGCTTTTACAAGGGAAGTTTCTACCATGTTTTGTTTTACAATTTCCATTATTATTGTTGAAATAATCATGAGTAGCTAAACATTTCATATGGGGTTTTAGATTTAGCCACACACATGTTATCGATTGTTAGTTCCTATTGATTTTAGGGTAAAAGTTTGGGATTGTTCCTCCTTGTTTGTTCTTCGTATAAGAACTTTTGATTTAGATCATCAAACCTATTTCTTAGTTGTTATTATTATTCAAATTGAGGGTTTTTGTCGGTGTTCGCCATCAAACGACCCGATAGAAGCGATTGTAAATGTTCTAAACTTTTTTCCGCGATCTTTTAGCGAATTACCCCATCAAAGGTATTAGCTAGTCGATTGTTAGTAGAGATTCGTCCCCATCAAAGGAGTGTCTCTTATTTTCGTTAAGGACAATCGTGATTTTTAGAATTACCGCCATCAAATGTATTTCTTTTAATCGTGAGCAATCGATAATTCCAAACCTTAATTCTTTGTGTATCGAAACTAATAATTGATTACGTGTGTGTCGGTGATTCTAAACTCCCATATCATTCTCATAATTGTAATCTCTCATTTATCCTACCATTAATTTGGTGTTTTTAGCGCTTAGTTTATTTTAATTTATTGCGTTAGTGATTGTAATCTATCGAACAAATGATGTATTTTAATTTACTTTACTTTTGTTCATTCGGTGGGAGGAGGGTCTTTCGAGGTCCCAAGTGGGATTTGTGGCTTCATCCGGTCTGAGCAACGTGTGTGCTTGATTGTTTTGCTAGCCGGCTCGGGAGGGTCAAGCGGGGCCTCGAGTGGGATTTGTGGCTTCGTCCGGTCTTAGCGATGCTTGTGCGTGATGTGTTTGCTCACCTCGGGAGGGTTCAACGGGGCCACGGAGGGAGTCGATGGTAGAGCCACGGATTCACGAGTGAAACTTCATGAGTGCTTGTGTATGATTTGTGAATGTGTTTGCTCACCTCGGGAGGATTCAGCGGGGCCACGGAGGAGTCGATGGTAGAGCCACAGATTCACGAGTGAATATTCACGAGTGCGTGTGTATATTTTGTGAATGTGTTTGCTCACCTCGGGAGGGTTCGGCGAGGCCACGGAGGAGTCGATGGTAGAGCCACGGATTCACGAGTGAATATTCACGAGTGCGTGTGTATTTTATATCCGTCGAGGACGCGTGATGTGAGTTTTAACCTTGTGTATTCTTGTTGGTTCCATTTGTGAAAACAAAACCTTTGGGCTGTGACCCCCTGTTGATTTTGAAAGATAATGATTTAGTAATCCTAAATTGTTTTCTATTAAAACTCTCAATGGCATTTTAAACCGTTTTATAAATTGTTTTCCCTTGATTTATGACCTTTTGGTTTTAGAATGTTTTACCCAAACTCTTGCCTCGGGAAGTACTTTTCGTTACGTCTGGATCTTTGAGGATTCTGGTTATTATTGTACTTGGAACTTGTATTGTATGGCTCGTATTTGCACTTTGTACTTGCACTAGCAAAACGGTGGAGTTTTGCTAACCCCAGTATTCGAGGGTGGATGTCTGTTTTTGCATTCGGGTTTGGAAGCATCATGCGGGGTCGGCACGAGGATGATGAAATATGATCGATACTAATCACATGAGGACCCTACATTGTTGTATTGGTTCGATTGTATTTTATTTCATTGCGGTATTCTTTCCCGTTATGCGAGTGTGTTGTATTCGACCCCTGCGTGGGCATGTATTGTAATTGAGTTGTATGTATTTATTGAAAGACCAAATTGGTCTACTGAGTCATTTTAGCCTTAAAGGCATTTTCTAGTTGTTCGATGTATTTACCAGCCTGGTAGATCCTTGAGGAAGGGTTCTACGGCGTGTAATATCCTTGAGCGGATTGGGGTGTTACATCATCCCCATAAAATCCTATTTATAAGCTTTGGACTATTTTAGGGATCTTAAGGAGGATTAGGTGAGGACTCCTAGTGCAACCCAACTTTCCATATTAAGTCATTTCCTAATATGTTTGACTTCACTAATATCAATTGATTCGGTAAAGAATTAATATCGCACTTTTAATCGAATCCCGATTTACGAAAATGGGCTCATTATTTAAATATATATTTTTACGTGTTTATATTATCGAATATCCATTGATTAATTTAAGCTCTTGTGACTTTAACTAATTAATATCTTATCAGCGGTGATACCACTCGAGCGTTATTATTGTATCGAATTAAATCCACTGCGAGGGTTTAATGTAATAATCATTATCGAGCTCCTCAAGGGACATCATCAACCCTCACGAGTTGGGATACGATTTCTAGTAATAATAATAATTGTCATATAAATAATATTATTCTCCAAGATCTGAAGCTTATTGATCGATCACTTTGACTCTCACCTAAGGTAAATCGGATCAATAAATATTATAAATACACAATTATATATTATACTTAGAATTAATAAATAATAATTGTCGAGATTTACGTTCTTCTTTTAGTCGATCTGAAGACACTATCTCACTTCGATCTAAGTTAACGTATGCAAATATGATAATGCATGCTAATAGTCAAGACCAACTATGAGTCGCCTCCACCAAGGGAAGAAGGCGGGTCGTGCCCTACAACGATGACCCGTCCTATCCCGAGGAAAGACCTATCATAGCATCGGTCGTTGGTGGAGGCTCGGGAGGCGGAGGCTGCTCAGCGCAACCGCAAGAGGCGGAGGCGGAGGAGCCCTGTCGATTGTTCTTTGCGGAGGCGTCCGTTGTGGTGCCGACGGTTGTCGCGCCTCCTATCTCCGATGTTCCAATGGCGGAAGGGTCTTGACCTCGGCGGCCTTCCTAAAGGCTACGGCGATCGCTGGCCGAGACTCATGAGTCAAACCCTATTTCGGCCGCGACCACGAGTTGGTAGCAAGGTAAGGCTGGTTTGATCTTTACGAGTTAAGCCACTTGTGTAGGGTGCATACTAACTCCTTCGTTTTTTTTGGTTGCAGGGTCCGCCTTGTGACACGCTTTTAGTGTAACTATCGCAAGTGCACGATATCGTATCAAGTAGTAAAGTGGACTTTTTGAATCCGGTTTATCGATCCCACAATGAAGTTTTGTTATAATTTGAATTATATACTATTAGTCTATTTTTATAGATACTTAAGATGAGTGAAACACACAATTAAAAAGTTTTGTTTAATAATTGCAAAGAAATTGCAATAATAGTTCTAATATTATAAGGAAATAAAAAGATAGCAATAATAATAGATTGATTATCGATAAAATGAAATAGTTGGGATTACAAACTTAGTTCGTCATTAGTTATAAAAGATGTATTGGAGATCATAAGATGAATTTACTTTATGTTGTGTAGATTCGATTTTCCTTAAAAAGACGGTTTCTCTTTCGAACTATAAAACGTCCCTTACATATTGAATCAATCCACTATATTTCTATGTTGATTGGCTTCAATACATAACATTAGGATTTATGAAAATAACTCAAAGAATCATCTAAGGACTAGGGGTATATTTCTATCCCCTAGAACAACTTAGAGTTAAGATCATTTGATCTAATCAAACATATTTTCTTTCGAAACATATGAAGACCATAAATATCTTCATTAATTGGCCAAATAAATAAAGATTGTTAAAACAATGAAAATCACACACAATAATAAGTAATTCACAATAGATCTTTTATACAAACATAAATAACATGACTAACCTTGTTTATAATCCCAACTAAAGATTACTTAGCCCATATAGGGTTTATTACACATATTACAAGCTTGTGTGGTCATTATTAGTTGAATCAAGAGAAAGAATTGATCCTAACTCCCTTAGTAGATAAAGGAGATAGAAACAATAAACTCTCTGAACAACATATGTTATACCACACTTACAAAGATCACTCAAGAACACAAGTGTGTTCTTCACACAAAAAGAAAAGTTTACAAAAAATGGAAAATTATAAGATGAATGATGAATGATGAAGGATCTAAGGGGTCTATTTATACACCTAAAGTCATCTAATAGCTCCAAAACTCCAGCATTATTACATTAGATCGGATCAATGCCAGCCATCCCCTCAATAATACACAAAAAGTATAAAAAATTAGACAAATCATAGCAATCTGTCAAGAGTTACGGCCGTAACATTCAGGAGTTACGGCCGTAACTAGGGTGACTTACGGCCGTAACTCCTGAATATTACGGCCGTAACTTCGTAAATTTGCTCATTTGAAGCTTGGATAATTCGTTTTCGGCCCGAATTTCTCGGACTTTGCGTTTTTGCCCCGGATCTTCTTCGGATGATAACTTTTGATATATAACTCGATTTTGAATCGGAAAATGCGAATTCGTCTCGAAAAGCCCTACAACATGAATATATTAAAATTCAATAAGGAGAATATTTATTAAACATGTTGTTTCTTGAGTAATTCAGTTATTTAACCCGATCATCATCCGATAAAAATAAAATAATTAAAACTAATAAATTAAAAGCAAAAAACGAGTAGACTAGCTCAATTATGGGTGAATCTTATCGATACAAACCATGGATAAGTGTACAAAACTGACACTTGTCACACCCCCAAACTTGAATTCTTGCTAGTCCCGAGCAAGACTCTTTATTATTCACACTCCAAAAATAAAAATAAAAATAAAAATAAAACAAAAATAAGAAAATTAATACACACATAAATTAAAATATAAAAATAGAAAAGGAGATCAAAATGCCATTAATAAACAACAACCTGCTTTATACAGTAGATAGAAATGAATCAAGATTCAAAATAAATCTACTAATGTTTTTGAAGTTAAAACACGGTTTTTATTTTGTAATTCCAAAATGTAAGGTTTCCCCCCAATAGGTTGATTATTTATTTCCCACTCGTGATACACACGACTCCCTTTAATGGTTGCTCTCGATCACTCGTTTATTTTTCGACTTAATATGAAGAAGAATTTTATTGGCGTCATCAAATATTGTGATTTTCACAAAATTGAGTGTATTGAAATTCAGCTGCTAATTAATTCAAATCTGCTCATAAACTACATCCCTTTTAGTGATAGCTTTCACACCGTTATTTGCTAATGTGTAGCTCTTTTCACTAACACTATTTCTATCTCATTATTTTTCTTTCGTAAAAAGGTGATAGCTTTCACACCGTTATTTGCTAATGTGTAGCTCTTTTCACCAATTTTTCTGAGACGGCAGCTACGCACCAACAATGGTTAGTCCTTTATTTTTCGCAAAATTTAAGACTTCCAAAATTAGGCATTTATTCTTTGCTCAACACTTCTCCTTTTCGTCATTTTTTTTTAGGTGATAGCTTTCACACCGTTATTTGCTAACGTGTAGCTCTTTTCACCAATGACTCCTTTTTTTTTAGGGAATAGAATTTTTGCAGAAAATCATTTCTTAGTTTAAGCATGAAAAATCAAAAACTCCACAAATTAAGTAAATTTCAGTTCTATTTTTCATCAACCGATTAATTCTTCTTTTCTCAAGGTAACGAATAACTCGATTTTATATGATAATTACAAGGCTTGGAAAGAGAGATTAAGGCTCAAAAAGTTTTTGGAATATACAATTTTTTTACCAGTTAAAATGATTTTAGAAGCTTGTATATAGCTAATTTATTGGTGTTATGGCCAGATCTAGAAATCTCATAAATCAAAATACTATAAATATATATATAAAATTAAGGCAAATAACCAAATCAATCAAAACACACGCCAAAATACTAAAACAAACCACCCCCAAACTTGAAAATAAAATTGTCCTCAGTTTAAAAAAAAAAAAATCAATGCAGAAAAGCAGAATACTCCCTGTTAAGAAAGTTGATGTCTGAGCTAATGCCTTTTAGAATCTGCAAGAGAATAAATATACGAGGCACACAACAAAAGAAAATAAAATATACTCGTAAGTATAACACAATTTTTAAGATGCGCATCAAGAAAGTCCGAAGAGTCGCCTTACGCTGCCATCAAAGTTTTTATAAAAGCAAAACACAAAATAGAAATTATAGCAATACATAAATCGCGAATAGATGCGCGTCAAGAGATCAAGATGAAACTCCTTAAGCTGCCATCATTTAGCACGATTATTACACACGACAGAAAGTAAAAATGCAAGAGGTCCGACATGGTTTATCAAAGGGAGAGGAATGAATCCACTTTTCGTTTTCTCACGGTAAAATCTTCTACCCGGACAATTTTAGCTAGAGTGGATCTGGTTGAGGAACAAATTCATTGAGTTTTTGATTAGTTCTTACGGTGTTGTTGCAGCGACTATGATTCGTTTTGCAGCTCGGAAATAAAGCCCTTTTAATGAGTAGTCGATGAAAGACGGTAAACCATCAAAGAAACCATTGACATTAAGCACTCTATTGGTTTTGATGAACATTTAGTAGACTCTGGTAACCACATGAAAAAATTCCTCAAAGGTGCCAAAACCACGGAAGGGCGATAAAGGCGCGAATTATTTATCATGTGAGTTATGCGATCTTGCATATTCACGAGATCTAAACTCATCTCCAATAGTTGACCCGGTGATTTTACTTTCGGCCCGAGAGGTTTTGGGATTACTCCCAACACTCTTACTCCTTCTATATAGGCGACGTGACTCGTCCCATTAATCCTAGACTTCCTCCTCAGTAAACTACATGAATGCATTTTTCTCTAAGGTACGACCCAAGTTGTGGGCTGCTTGATGAAGCATGCCTCTTTTCGAACTAGATCCACCAAAAATGCGGTGTGTAAATTTTTCTTGAAGATGATGACTCCATTTTTGAAAAGAAAAAAAAATTTTTGAAAGCAGAGAAAAGTGCAAGTTTGAGGGATGAATGAAAGAAACCCGTAGAAAGTTTATTTATAGAAGAAAAATAAGGTAAAAATTGTTTAACAAGTTTGTGATTGCGTTTGATTGTGCTTCAACTACTCGATAGAATAATGAAAGCTTTTATCGCGTATCACATTTTTATTGAGAAAATCTCACCACACGACAAAAATAAAAAAATACTTACGCGTATGTACGGTAGTTGTGATTGTGGCTCACATCTTCCTCGATTTTACGTTCGAAGCGGCCTAAACGCCTTCTATGAGTCGGGAGAAGCTTCCCATCCAATTTTCTTACAAATTGGCAAGCGAGTCTTTTAACGTCGATTCCCAAGGCGTTGTTCATATTGGTTTGAATTTATTCCACAAACATTGAATTAGTAATACACAAGTCCACTAGGATGCGTGTCAAGAGAAATTTCGATATTATCTAAATTCTCCTTATTCAGACCATCATTAATGAACTGAATTTTATCTTCTCTGTTTGTAGATGGAATTCCTAAAGATCGACATTTTGCATTACAGTTCCATCTAGCACATTTATAGCAAACGGCTAGTATCTTTGCTCGTCGTTTCTTGGCATATGAACTTTTTCCAAGCCCTGGTAAAAATCTAGTTGGTGTTTACGAATTCACCTTCTATTCTTACTTTGGCTTCGATAATGAATCTTATGTCAAAAGGTATGCTTTTATTCGTAAGCAACCTCATCCTTTCAAGCCTTGTCTTGTAAATTTTTAAAATTGCATTTTTGCTTAGAAAGAAAAATCTTTTTTCAATTTTAAACAATGTTTCGTCCATGATAAAAAAAACAAAAATAAAAAGACAATGAAAATAATTGAATAAAATATCTACAAATATCAGTTGTTGTGGAAAACTGAAAAATCCGACTTTAATAGTCACGGAGTACCGTTATCCGCCACTTGACCGGACAAACACAATTTAGTACTAAGTTACAACGTCGAGATATTTGTACCTATAAAAATAGTTTACAATCTAAGATTTCAAATATAACTTATACTTCCCCGGCAACGGCGCCAAAAACTTGACACGCTTTTAGTGTAACTATCGCAAGTGCACGATATCGTATCAAGTAGTAAAGTGGACTTTTTGAGTCCGGTTTATCGATCCCACAAGGAAGTTTTGTTATAATTTGAATTATACACTATTAGTCTATTTTTATAGATACTTAAGATGAGTGAAACACACAATTAAAAAGTTTTGTTTAATAATTGCAAAGAAATTGCAATAATAGTTCTAATATTATAAGGAAATAAAAAGATAGCAATAATAATAGATTGATTATCGATAAAATGAAATAGTTGGGATTACAAACTTAGTTCGTCATTAGTTATAAAAGATGTATTGGAGATAATAAGATGAATTTACTTATTATGTTGTGTAGATTCGATTTTCCTTAAAAAAGTTTCTCTTTCGAACTATAAAGCGTCCCTTACATATTGAATCAATCCACTATATTTCTATGTTGATTGGCTTGATACATAGCATTAGGATTTATGAAAATAACTCAAAGAATCATCTAAGGACTAGGGGTATATTTCTATCCCTAGAACAACTTAGAGTGAAGATCATTTGATCTAATCAAACATATTTTCTTTGAAACATATGAAGACCATAAATATCTTCATTAATTGGCCAAATAAATAAAGATTGTTAAAACAATGAAAATCACACACAATAATAAGTAATTCACAATAGATCTTTTATACAAACATAAATAACATGACTAACCTTGTTTATAATCCCAACTAAAGATTACTTAGCCCATATAGGGTTTATTACACATATTACAAGCTTGTGTGGTCATTATTAGTTGAATCAAGAGAAAGAATTGATCTAACTCCCTTAGTAGATAAAGGAGATAGAAACAATAAACTCTCTGAACAACATATGTTATACCACACTTACAAAGATCACTCAGAAACACAAGTGTGTTCTCACACACAAAAAAAAAAAGTTTAAAAAAAATGAAAAGAATTATGAGATGAATGATGAAGGATCTAAGGGGTCTATTTATACACCTAAAGTCATCTAATAGCTCCAAAACTCCGGCATTATTACATTAGATCGGATCAATGCCGGCCCATCCCCTCAATAATACACAAAAGTATAAAAATTAGACAAATCATAGCAATCTGTCAAGAGTTACGGCCGTAACATTCGGGAGTTACAGTAGTAACTAGAAGTGACTTATGGCCGTAACTCACGAATGTTACGGCCGTAGCGTCAACCGTAAATTTGCTCATTTGAAGCTTGGATAGTTACGTTTTCGGCCAAGAATTTCTCAGACTTTGCGTTTTTGCCCCAGATCTTCTTCGGATGATAACTTTTGATATATATAACTCTGATTTTGAACCCGGAAAGACTGTCGAATTCGTCTCGGAAAGCCCTACAACATGAATATATCAAAATTCAATAAAGAGAATATTTATTAAACATGTTGTTTCTTGAGTAATTCAGTTATTTAACCCGATCATCATCCGATAAAAATAAAATAATTAAAACTAATAAATTAAAAGCAAAAAACGAGTAGACTAGCTCAATTATGGGTGAATTTTATCGATACAAACCATGGATAAGTGTACAAAACTGACACTTATCACCTTTCCGACCCGAACAAATCGCCGATGGTCTTTGGACTTCTGGTGAGCACGTCCCCCCGCGGGGCTTGCGACGTCCCTCACTATGTCTCCCGGGCTATCTCCTCTCTTCCGAAGGCTTGGACGACCGACCTGGATGCGATCGCGCGCCGGCGGTCTGGAGATACAATGCAGGCGACTCTTGCCTTGATCCTCCAAGCGGCGATGATGGCCTCTCAAGCTGTCAAGGATTATGAGGGGCGGCCCTCTACTGCTCACCTCCATTCGGACCTTGAGGCTGCTCGGAACCAGAATGCTGAGTTTGCCGATAGAATCGTGGCCATGGAGAAGGAACATGCTGAGACGGCCAAGCGAGCTAAACAAGATCTTCACCGGATGAGGCAGGAGCTCGACCGGTCCCGGGCGGTGGTCGATCGGATGCGCGACCAGATGACGGAGACTCGTCGGTTGCATGCGGCCTCGCTGGTGGAGGTGACTGGATTGAAGGCGGTGGTGGACCGACTAAATGGCGAGTTGGAGTCATCGAAGGGGGAACTGGCCGCCAAGGTAGCCGAGCTCAAGGATGCGGACTAGACAGACGCGAGGCTGAAAGAGAAATTGGAGGCAATCGAGACCGATCCCTACCTCAGCGTAGAGTACGTCGGTGAGTTCTCATATTACATGGCTTACGCCGACGCCATCCGTCTTTGCCCGAAGGGAGGGCTCGAGGTCGGCCTTCTGATCGAAAACTTCAAAGCCTACGTGCTTGAGCATCCTTTGCAGCCGGACTTCTCTCTGCCGATCCTTGACCTCACCGACTTCGGGATCGATCTGAGTCGGTATCCGTCACCGAACAAACTTGTTTATCCGGATGCGGTGAGGAAGCGTCGCCGATCCATCTCTGGAGGCGAAGTCCAGACAGGGCGGCTTTGAGTGAGACATTGTTATGATGTTTTCCTTTGTAATTTTCAGTTTTCTTCTTGTTTTGCCTTGGGCGTGTATGTACAAACAATTTGAATGCAATAAAATATGTTTTCGCATCGACTCTTCATTTGTACGATCGCTTCTCTGAATGTTTTGCATATGAATTTACACAAGTGTTTACACAATTGCACTGATGCCTTGTTTGAATGGTCGCCTTGTCAGAATGTTTTGCATCATTTATGAATAGCTCCGAATGTATTGGTATACTTGAAATTCTTACTTGTAAATTTCTTGAACAAAACCGATCGCCATATGTGTGTTTGAACAAAGCCGATCGTGTGTGGTTCCATCCTCGTGATGGCATGTATTAATAGCTCCTTTGCCCCTTGTTTTTGTTTACTTAGTGAAAGTAAGGGAGCGGAAATAATTCGTTTAATGAGCTATCTTTATTTCGGTTCTTGCGATCTTCCATTTTGTTGATTCCATGAGGAGGTCGAGCGTCCCATCCTGGCCAGACTTCGCATAGTCGTGGGGTTCGATGGAACCGACCCCAACGATTATGTCTTGTGCGCGGCGACATTCCGTCTGATGGTTAACTTCTCGCCACTCACTTAATTGTAAAGGTCCTCCGTAGGCTACGTTTTGCCTCGCAAAGTAGCGATGGGGCGGACGGTCTCTGCCTGGAGGATTCTTTGCACGGGGCGCCGTCGGATAAATCGACTTCGCTACCGTGGCTTGTTAGCACTTTTCTGCCTAAAAGGGCATACATTTTGATGGGGTTAGGACGCGATCGCATGCCTCAGTCAATCAGATTAGATGATGGGTCCGAGGACGGGCGAGTGCGTCCACTGATTTGTTTTGGAGGGTCCTTCGGCTACGTCCGTCTCGTATTTAAACGAAAGGGCGGGCGATCTTGGCCCAAAGAAAGCTTGCATGGATAGGCTATCGGTTCCATCGACTCCCAGAACCATGGCTGCACTTTTGTATCTCAGATCGCCATGTTAGATGACGATCCTCAACAGTATACGTTGTGCTTGGATGGGCGATCGCTTGCTTAGGTCCGTCAGGTTAGATGACGACCTCTTGTAGGGCGAGCGAGTCGTCCTCCTTTAATTTGTTTGTTTTGTCGACGCGAATCATGTATAGGGGATCGAAGAATCACATTAAACTCTTTGTACATTGGGTAACTGAATACAGAGTTTTTATTGGTAGTATTTCTTCAAATGTACGGCGTTCCAGGGATATTGATCCGGAGTGCCGTCTAGGTGCTGGAGTTCGTAGGCTCCTGCAGTCACCATTTAGATATTCTGAAGGGGCCTTCCCAATTCGGGCCAAATACTCCCGTGTGAGTCTGGACCTTTTTGAGGGCTAGGTCGCCCACTTGGAATCGCCTTTCCTTGATCTTCGAATTGAAGAATTTTTCGGATTTCCTTTTTTGGATCGTGTTCTTCATTTTCGAGGTCAGTCGTCGTTCTTCAAGAATATCCAAGTCGATCTGTCGGGCTACATCATTGTCTGTCGTCATTTCCTGTTCAGATTGGTGGCTGAGGACGACGATCTCCGAAGGATCACTACTACATTCCAAAGGTGAGGGCAAACGGGGTTTCGCCGTTTGAGTTTCGGGTCATCGTTCGGTAGGACAACAAAACATCTGGGAGCTCGCTCGCCCATCGTCCTTGTTTGGATTCAAGTCTTGCTTTGATCGTGTGTTTGAGGATATTGTTTACGGCCTCCACCTGCCCGTTCGTTTGAGGGTGGTAAGGGGCCGAGAACAACTTTTTGATTCCCTATTTCTCACATAATTGCATGACTTCCAAACCGTCGAACTGCCTCCTGTTGTCGGAGATGATAGCACAGGGTAGACCGAACCGGCATATGATGTTCTTCCAAATGAACTTGATTACTTGTTCTTGGCCGATCTTGTTTAGGGGCTCGGCCTCAGCCCATTTCGTGAAATAATCGACTTCCACGATGGCAAATTTACATCCCTCTGGCGCCGTCGGAAAAGGACCGATGAGGTCGATGCCCCATTAGGCGACGACCATGGTGTACATAGAAGTGAGTTGTTCGGGGAGAGCTTGATGTTCGGGCCCATCACTTGACACTGTGACACGATTAGGCATAGGCGATCGGGTCTTTTTGTAGTGTAGGCCAGAAAAACCTTGTCTGGTCGTCTTTTGGATTAGAGCTCACCCTCCGGCGTGATTCCCACAGATCCCGTCATGGATTTCGGCTAAAACGAGTCGGCCTTCCTCCAGCGTAATGCACTTGAGGAGAGGAAGGCTGAAAGCTCGCTTGTAAAGCCGGTCGTCCAATAGGGTGTATCTGGTTCCATGGAGCTGAAGCTGGCGAGCTTTGATACGATCGGCGGGGACCGTTCCGTCCTTCAAGTATTTAATGAACGGAGTCATCCAGTTTTCTTCGGCGATGGCGACTGTGGTGACCAGGCTTCTGTCGATCGCCGGCTTTGCTAACTTCGTTATTTGGATGTTAGAGAAGTCTGCCGCTCCATCTGATGATGCGAGTTTAGATAGGGCATCGGCCTGGGAGTTGTGCTCTCTCGGGACTTGTTCGATCAGCACTTCTTCAAACTTTGTGCACATTTCGGCAACCAACTCTTGGTATTTGATCATCTGTTTGCCACGCCCGTCATATTCCCCCTTGACATGGTTTACGACCAAGAGGGAGTCTATGAAGATGTGGAGTCGACAAACGTCCAGGACGAGTGCTAGATCGAGCCCACCCACCAAGGCTTCATACTCGGCTTCATTGTTGGTCGCACGGAACCCGAAACGCATAGTATTTGTGAAACTTTGGCCGTTAGGGCTGATGAGGACAATCCCTGCCCCTGCTCGCGAGTTGGTTGCCGAGCCATCAACGTACAATTTCCAAGCAGGACGGCCGACCTGGGTCGGACTGGGTGGGAACGTTAATTCCACCACGAAGTCCGCCAGAGCTTGGCCTTTGATTGTCGTGCGAGGAGCGTACGTAATACCGTATTGGGCGATCTCCAGTGACCACTTGAGGAGTCTCCCGTTGGTGTCTGGCCAATGCAGAACTTGCCTTAGAGGGAGAGTCGTCAGAACCTCCACTTGGTGTTCGAAGAAGTAGGCCCTCAGCTTGCGAACACTCATGACTAAAGCGTAGGCGATCTTCTCCAGAGGTGTGTAACGCATTTCCGCATCATGGAGCGCTTGACTAATGAAGTAGATCGGCAAGTGGGTTTGCCCCTCTGCTCGCACTAAAACAGCACTCAGCGCGACCTCCGAGGCCGCCAGATAAAGGAATAGCTTTTCGCCGGGGATCGGCTTCGCCAAGATTTGGGGATTAGACAGATACTCCTTGATTTTGGCGAATGCTATTTGACTCTCCTTTGTCCATGCAAACTTATTGTTCTTTATGGTCGCGAAGAATGGCTTGCTTTTATCTCCGAGCCGAGAAATGAAACGTTTAAGGGCAGCTAGACAACCTGTGAGGCATTGTACCTGTTTGACATTCTGTGGCTCCTGCATGTCGAGGCTCGCTTATATCATGGTGGGGTTCGCCTCGATCCCCCTCTGGCTCACGATGTGCCCCAGGAACTTTTCGGAGCTTACCCCGAAGTTGTATTTCTTGGGGTTCAGTTTCATGTTGAACTTCTCGAGGATGGCGAACGTTTCGGCTAGGTCATTGAGGTGATCTTCCTTTTTGAGGCTCTTGACTACTATGTCTTCAATGTAAACCTCCATGGTCTTGCCGATCTGGTTGGTGAACATCCCATTGACTAGCCATTGGTAGGTCGCCCCCACATTCTTCAGACCGAACGACATCCGGACCCAAAAGTTCACGTCTTTTTCCGTGTGGAATGATGTGTGTTTTATGTCTATCTCAGCTATTGGGATCTGGTGGTACCCGGCAAAGGCGTCTATGAATGACATCATTTCGCAACCTGCCGTGCTATTGACCAAGTGGTCAATATGAGGCATTGGAAAGTGGTCTTTTGGACATGCCGCGTTGAGGTCGGTGAAGTCGATGCATAACCTCCAGGAGTTGCTCGCCTTTTTGACAAGCACCGCGTTGGCTACCCACTGTGGCTCATCGGTAGCTACTCCGATTAGCTTGTTTTCGAGTAGCTTTTTGACTTCTGTGTCGAGCGCTGCGTACTTCTCAGGACCAAATTTCCTACGTTTCTGGTGAACAGGCTTCCTTGCCGGGTCGATCTTCAGATAGTGGCAAGCGTGTTCAGGACTAATGCCGACCATATCTTGATGCGACCAGGCAAAGACTCCGATATTCTTACGTAGCAAACTGATCAGATCGTCCTTTAACTCGAGACCGACGCTGGTGCCGATCTGCACTTCCCGCTCCGGGCGAGCTGGATCTATCGTTATACTTTCCAACTCTTCAATGGGGATGGTCGCTTCTCGTTTGGAATGATTTTCGGACTCGATCCTTGGATCAATGTCGAGGCTTGGCTCGAAACCGATCCTTGGCTCGATGTCGTCCGTCAATCGATGTGAGATGTCGTCTTCTGAGTCAGGATGGTACGAGGTGCTTAGCTGGTCGATCTCCAACGGTTGGTTTATCGTCTCAATGTTATAAATAGCATGGGAAGTGTTTAAAGAAGTTACGACACAGGAGTAATTCAAACATTTCTTAGCCATTAGCTGATCTCCTTTTACAGTACCGACCGTCCCGTCGGCGGTGGGGAACTTGATACAGTAAAAGAAAGAAGAGGCGACCGCCTCGAAGGTTTCTAGAAAGGGACGACCTAGGAACCCATTATAGATGCTGGGCCTATCTACGATTACAAAATTGAGGTTCCTAGTGATCCTAACCTTGGGGTCGTAATAGCATATTAGCTCGATGGAGAGCTTGATCCTTCCATAGGCTTGGACCGTATTGTCGCCGAACCATTGAAGCACTGTATCAAATGGCTTGATGAACTTGGTCAGGTTGCCGAGCTAGTCAAGAGCAGATTTGAATATGATATTGCAAAAGCTCCCATTGTCAACCAGCACGCTATGTGGGATGAATAGCGTACGCTAAAGTGCATTACGTACGTTAATGATGAAGGATAACGTACGTAATGAGTCATGCAGTTTAATATAATGAAGTTCGTCTTTCATTTCACTTCAGCTTTCCTTTTTGTTTTTCGTCTCCAAACTTTGAGAGAGAGAGAGATGTTGACCTTCCTAAGTCGATTTTGAGCTTGAGGACTTGGGCTTGAGGCTTGGATATGGAGCTATGGATGATTCTTGAAGTGTTTTCTAGTGTTTTTCATCTTCTAAGAGGTATGTTGGATAATCCTCCTTTTCATTTCGGATTTTTGATGTTGTTATTGATAAATGATTCGTATGAAGAGGATTAAGATGTTGTTTCGATTCTTGAGGTTATATGAATTATATGTTAAAGGAAGATGGTGATATGATGGTTTATACCTTGAATATGTTGATTATGATTATGAAATCATAGAGTTCTTGATGTTCTTGGTATTATTATCCGTATTTGATCCGTATGATGATGATTAGGGAGTTGTTGTTACAATCCTTGAGGTTATGTAGAGTGTATATTGAAGAATACGATGATTCATGACTTGGATTACGAATTGGAAGATTATCTTCATGTTAAAGGATATCGAATTATGTTGTTTTAATGGTTATGAACATGATTTCGAATCCCTTAGTGTTCTTGAGGAACTTTTGATGAATTTAACATAGCAAGACGATCGTATGTTGAATTAATAGAATTATGAATCGTGTTGTGGTTTTGAGTTCGTAATTGTTTGAGTTGGATTGTCCGGACTTGTGTCTAATCGAGATATTGTGGAACCATTGGGGTTTATTGATCGGTTGTATTGATTGATTATGATCATCGAGTTGTAGTTTGTATTGTTGATATCGTTGAATCGTTGAGATGATTTGGTTGGTCGTGTCGGTTGTTAATTTTTATCGGATATGTGTTCATCGATTATTGCAATAGGTTGAGATTATTGATCGGCGAATATAACCGTATGTTGCGGCCGGGTTCGAGTATGTTCGTGAATTGCATTGGTCAGGGCTGAGGAGCTCGTAGACAAAGGCAATGTGACTGGTAGCGGCTTCATCATCATCGTATCGGTATCGAGGCAAGTTATTACTTGCTCAGTTATAATGTTTAATGAATGGTTTCAGTTTCATTTCGTTTATAATGCATATAGCAATGATTATATGTTGTCATTCCTATTCGGGAGTTTAATCATAATGTATATGATTTATTTCGGTTATCGGCATATTCGGGTATCGAGGTTACATTATGGTAAAGGCGAGGATATGAGTATTTGTAGTACATGAGTACGTTTGGATCGCCGAGCATTGCGGATAATCTTCGGTGATGGTTTGATATCGAGATTTATCCCGAAGGACTCGGGGCAAGTATCTTATATCGATTCAGTTAGTATTAGTGATTTGATCATGCATATTGTCATTCATGTTGTCGAACATGAGGTCGTTTTAGTTGATTTGTCATATTGTAGTTCATGTTGTGTTGTTCATGTTGATGAACATTTTGATTTGCATATGTGTATGCATAATTGTGTTGTTTGTGTTGTGTTGATCTGATGGGATCATGTGATCTATGCTGAGGGCGCTGGATCAGATGTCCATCTCGTGTTGGTCCGACGGGATCATCTTGGGATCTATGCTGAGGGCGCTGGATCATTGGACGGGTTTTTTTACCTCGTGTTGGTCCGATGGTATCATCTTGGGATCTATGCTGAGGGCGCTGGATCGTTGGATTACCCAGTGTTGTGTTGTTTTGCATATGTATATTGTTGGTTATCCACCTCGTGTTGATCTTGTAGGATCATCTTGGGACCTATGCTGAGGGCGCTGGGTCATGGGATTTCCATTGAGTATACATTGTTGATATTATTTTGAGCATATTGACGTGGTCATATGAGTATGCATTTGTAGGTCTTGTGTTAGGACTGTGTCCATATTGCATTGATCTGATCTCGAATTAGATTGATATGATTGTCGTGGCACTTCATATCTCGAGGTATTTTCCGTATTTCCTTTGGTATTTGTCTTTGATGGACAATTGGTTATCGTCTTGGGAATTGATGATGTTATTCGATGGATCGTATTGGTCAGAACTGGTATATTTCCGTATCGTGAGTTGGTGATGATAGTTTGAGAATCTTGAGTATTGTTTGAGGTACAATACATATATTATGTTCGAGTTTATTGGTTAATCGAGTACGAGATGTGAAATGTGATAATGGTTATTGTGATGAGAATTACTTGAGTAACTAAAGTTATGGAGGTAAGATTACGTTGGTCGTATTCTTATGTTGTATTCTCATTGGTATGTAATTATTAATGTGATGTGATGGTTATCATTGTTGGATATTATGGCTGACCCCGTCTTGGGATTTCTTTTTAGGTTCTTGGAGTATCGAGCTTATAGCGGTCGTGAAGAGATGAGCTTCCCGGAGGATACTGGCTAGGACATGTTTTGTGTATTGAATTTCTTGATTGGTTCTTGTGTTCCGCTGCTAGAGTATATTTATGGTTGGTCTTTTTCCGCTGTGTGAGTATTTTGAATCACTCTTTTGGTATCTGGTAACTGAGGTTATTTTGGAAATCGTTTTCTAAACTTTTGAGTGTCGGCCGTTTGGCCTTGCGATTTCAAATGAGTTTTTACGATGGTTTTTGACAAATGGATTTTATAAGTCTTTGTGAATTTTTAAAGATAGTACCTTCGTTGGCCTCTTGGGCATTTGTAAATGTTTGCGAAAATTTCTTTTGCCTTGTGGGTTCCATCTCGGGGCCCACGACGCTGTAATATTTTCGGTTAAATCTGGGGGTGCTACACTCGGAGCGGGTGACGTGGTCTCCGCCACCGAGCTCAATTCTTGGGTGAGTGGGAGCCCGTTGGCCGGCCTGTCTTCTGGGAGTTGGGTATGCCGAACTCCTGGTGACGGATTCGGACTCCGATGTCTCACGGTTGGGGCCTGAATGCCCGGGTCGCCATGAGGGATCACTCCCTAGGCGGCTGAAGACGGAATCTTCCTGCCTTACAAGCGCCTTTTCCTGCGGCTCGGGTCTTTCTGATGATTTCTTGACATATTGCCCATTGAGTTTCCGTTTGCCCGCACGGCGGATGGCTGATGGAGTAATGGTGGGCGAGTCGCATGCTCTCCGTCGCTCCCTTAGGATGGCCATGGCCTCCTCGAGCTGTTCCGCAGTTTGGAACTGATCGAGTGAGAGGCTGGGGCCGTCCCTCGGGGGCGGGAGTGAGAGTATAGCGTCGCCGCGGTCGCCCTCCGCCGTAGGTTGGGACTCGATGCAGGCCGGAATAAGGTGTCCGGCAGATCGTAGGGTGGCCCTTTTCGAGGTCGTGGCAGACGTCATGATTCTGAAGGTTTTTCTTTGAAGAACAGTGAGTGTTTATTCAAGTATATGCCCCGGAGAACAGTGAGTGCTCTTCGAGACGGTAGGAATAAAAAATGAAGGTTAGGCCCCTTCTTCTAGCGCCAATTGTTATTACCCAAAATATTATGCGGAGATGATATTGCAGGAATGGTCGAGTAACAAACAAAGTGCGAGAGCACGTCCGTAGGGAAATAAATAACACAAGATTTGTCGGGGTTGTTAGTCCCGGGCTTGAATGCTCTCGTGAGATGTTATTAATATGAATACTAGTGAGTACAGATATTAATGTTAGAGTACAATTACAATGAGTGTAAAGACTCTAGTTATCTTAGTTATCGAGTGCTGAAGATTGCCGAAAGAACCAGAGTTGAAGCTCTGTGAGTTCTTGTTACAAACATAGAGAGTTCTCTGCATTATTTGCTTTTAGTGTTATGTGTTCACGTTGTAAACTATGTTTTTGTTCACGATTTTCTCTATCCCTTTGGCCACTGCTGGAGGCCTTCTATTTATAGGAGAAGAGGTAGTTAGGTTCTCCCTGTCCAACTCGGGCGACCGCTGTTTCTTGTATTAAAATAAGGTGGGCGATCATCCCATCACGTGGGACTGTTTCCTTAAAGTCCATGGCGATCTTTGGTTGCACAGGCGCGAACCAATGAGGAGGCGGCAGGTGCCTCTTCTTGTTGTCCTGGGCGGTCCCACCTTAGGTCCTTCCGGCGGGCCTGTCGGTTGGTGAGGCCGTCCCTATCACGGACAGCTGTTGATGGGCTGGAGTAGGACCTGTTCTTGCGGCGCCTTTTGTGGATCTGCACGTGGGTCTTCACCCAAGATTCGGTCTTCGAAGACTTTGACGGGTGTCTGATTCACACGTGGCATGGGACGATCGTCTCCAGTCAGACATTAGAGGCGATCGCCAGATGCTAATAGAGGATCGCCTTGGACATCGACTGCTAGGTGCTTGCCCATCATCTGTCTTCTTTAGCTGGGTCTTGACCATTATGCCGATCGCCATCGAGGCGTGTAAATCGCCGCACAACAGATACTAACCTCACTGAGAAACCTAGTAAAAATAGAGACCTTGACAATTTGAAGAACACCTTTCGCGAAGCGATATCCAGTATATGGCGATCTCGTAATGATATTGTGTATGGGAACCCCAATAGTAGACCCCATGCCTATATTTTTGCTTCTAAGATCATCCATATAACTAGGGAAAGTAGAGTAGCCTGGAACTTACATGTTGACATTTTGATGTAATTTGTAAATCCTGCATTCTGCTTTGTTCAATACATACCAATCCATTTCCACATTTTCAGTATTTCCTGTTTCTCTATTTTGCATCTCCTACTTGCCAGTTCGCTAACGTAGTGTTGTATATTGGCCCAAAGGAGCTTTCATGTGATGGGCCAATTTGACATTATTTGTAGTCCAGCTCCACCTTATAAAACAAAACTCTAGCCTCCTCCCCCGTGTGAAGTGGTCTCTCTCTCTGTCGCATGTTCTCTTCTCTGCAAGTCGATATCCTATCCTTTTTCTCTCAATTGATCGGTAACTTTTGTTTCGATATTTACTCGATGAGATTCAGCTGTGTCCTCTATATATACCATACTTATTTAGAGTGGTGGTGTGGGATAAAAATGAGAGAGATCAGATTTGACTTGAGCTTCTTCGTGAGATTGAGTGTTAGGGTTTTCGGCTTTACTGAGGCTGTTCTTGCTCGTTCTTTATTGGCTTTGTGCGAATGGATTCATGGCTGTTATAGCTTGGTGCTACCAGATCCCAGATAGTCGTGGTTGAGCTAGCGGGTCGAGGCAGTCGTAATCGGGATCATAAGGTTGTTGACTTGCGGGTTCTTTATGGTTCTCGGTGTTCCATATGAGGGTTCGGTTTCAAGGGGACCGAGCCGTCTCACATTTTAGCCATGTGCTGTTTTCCAGATCTTAGTGATCTGCCTGGTTTGTTATTTTAATTATAGTCTATTTTCATATTCTGTTTATTTTTCATTTTGTTGTGTTTCTTTGTTGCGTGTTTGTTCCCTTCCTTGTGTTACAGATTTTTGCTGCTGGTGGAATCCGAGGGAGAATGTTGCTGCGTATAATTTATCTTGATTTTGGTGATTAATCCATTTAATTGTTAACTAGTTAGTTCATTATATTAGTTGTAATTTGTTTACAAGTTTAGTGATTAGTTCTAGCTTCTGATATCGCTTGTAGTCCGGACGGATACCCAACAGTAAGTTATTACATCCCATCTCTCTATCTCAGCTCTCTCTCTTTGAAACGGCTAAGCTTCCATCTCTCTCTCTCTCTCTCTCTCTCTCTCTCTCTCTCTCTCTCTCTCTCATGGCTAAGTTTGCATCCAGGGTCGACCTTGGTGGGAGGCAATCTAAGCCACTGCTTTGGGCCAAAACTTTTTTTGGCCCACATCAATCCTTAGTTGAGTGTAAGGTATAGCCCATAGCTTAGTCTTTAAAGTTTGTTCTTTAGAGAAATGTATCTGAACCTCACGCAACGACAAATAAAGAGCCGGACTGCAGAGCTTAGTCTTTACAGTTTGTTCTTTAGAGAAATATGTATCAGAACCTCACGCGACGACAAAGAAGGAGCCGGACTGCAGAGATAGATAATTTACGTAGCCTCTTCCCCCCTAGGGGTGAGCTCGATTCGGTTTAGTACAGTTTCTAGCTAAAATCGGTACCGAACCGCATCTTATCGGCATCTAGAATTTGAGTACCGAAATGATTCGATTTTAAGTCGGCTCGGTGTGATCGGTTTCTGCGTCGGTCGGTAGCCGTTAGGTGTCAATGGCTGATTAAATAGGCCACTTAAGTTGGGCTTGCGTCAGGCCCAAATTGAACTACTTGGGCTAAATCAGACAATTGTAAGTTCAAATAGAAGGATTTAAACATAATTAATGCAACAGACCATGTTGGGCTTAACAAGCATGATCCTACTTGGCTATTTGGGCCAAATTAAACAAAGACATGTTCAAAGTTCAAACATAATGAATCCAACAGGAAATAAATGGTACTACATCCTCCACTTCAAAATGCCTTCTTTTTCACCATAATTATAATTTTGTTCCTCAATCCCCAAATCAACGGATTGGCTGAATTCCATCTACCAGAATTCAAAACGACAAAATTAGATGAAATTTAACAGCATTATATGAAATAGAAAGCCTGATAGAGAGAGAGAACGAGATTCTTACCTGAGCGTCGTCGGCTACGGTGCAGCAAGCAGGTGCGGCAAACGAATTCAGGGAAACAAAATCTAGGTTAAAACTTAACATTAGATGAAATCAGTGTAATACCTCGATTTTTCGGATATATTTTTCGTTTATATATTGGATATCGTGGATGGTTAATCTTGCTTGAGGACGTTGTGAACGTTTGATAATGTTATTGAAATGGGTATATGTATTGATTGTGTTGTATGTTCGTATTTGGTATGTCGAGACAGACGGTAACAGTTGAAATTGGCTAAGTATAGAATACTTAGCGTACGCTAATGTTGAAGACTTACGTACGCTAAATCACAAGAGTTACGTACGTTATGGCTGAGATATTACGTACGTAACATGGGAATCAGATGATTGAGTCATGGTCGGCAGGTGGGACCCTGTGTCGGCAACTTTCGGCGGAGGATGTTGACAGGTGAGTCAACGTACGTGTTACGTACGTTATACAGGACGTGTTACGTACGTAACATGACCATTGTACTGTAGCAAGTCAACTGGTATATTACGTACGTTATATGGTATGGGTTACGTACGTAATAGATTTCTCGGAATGAGACAGTGAGTTTGTTACGTACGCTATGGATTTTGGATTACGTACGTTAAAGTTGTTACGTACGTTAAGAAAAGACACTTACGTAATAAGAGTGCGGTTTATATATTGAAGTGTTGTCTTTCATTTCTCTCACGATCCTTTGAGGTATTTCTCTCCAAAACTCGTCCCTCTTCACTTCTAAGAGTGTTCTAAACACTTCTAACATGATTGTGAGCTTGGAATCATGGAATTAGAGCTTGGTTATGGAACTATTGTTGATTCTTGAAGTGATTTCTTGTGTTATCCATATTCTATGAGGTATGTTGGATATTTCTCCTTTTCATTTCGGAATTTTGATGTTATAGTTGATGAATGATTCATATAAAGATGATTATGATGTTGTTATTGCGATTCTTGAGGGTATATGAGGTGTATGTCGAAGGAAGATGATGATATGCCTTGTACATATTGATTATGATTATGGAATCATAGAGTTCTTGATGTTCTTGAGGCCATATGATGACTATGATGATTTGATAATTCGTTTAACCGATTTAAGATGGTATTCTAAATCATAGTGATGATAGTGGTTGATTTAGATGAGATGAATCTTGGTATGAGGTTGAATTCCGGATTGATTATATTATGATCATTGTTACCAAGTTGGTTTGATTATTGATATGATTATTGTTCTAGGTTGATTAACCAATAGGTATAATCATTTTGCCGTGGTGAAAGGGCGTAGATTTCGTCCAGCCGGGGCTGAAGAGCTCGTAGATGAGGGCGATGAGTTCGGTGTTGGTTTTGTCATGTTGGTATCCAGGCAAGTGTTTACTTGTTCGGTTGTAATGTTTTGATGAGTAATTCCATTTACATCTCATAAGTATTTTATGTTGTATTGCATATTTACGAATGTTCAGTGATGTTCTAAAAGGATTAGAATACACAGTTGATGATTGTTGAGATAGTTGGACAATCCTGGGAAGATTGTAGTATTCAGATATTGTTGATGTCATTTTGGATATTCTTGGTCTGTGGTATGCATTTCGGAAGGATGTCCGGATAGAGGTATGTTTTATGGCAATCGTACGTAGAAGATTGTGTACGGGAAAGTATTCGGTATTGAGGTATTATGTGGTATTATCGTGATATTGGGATTTTGATGAGAATTGTTGGATTACCGGAAGTGGTAGGTTATCGTTGAGGTTATTATTCTCATGATGCATGGCATTTGAATATTTATGTTTATGTACTTGCAGTTATTTGTCGGGCATTATTGCTGACCCCGTTGTGGGACTTTGTTTTTCAGGTATTGAGGATTTTGATGGTAGCGGTCGTGAGGCGAGGATTCCAAACGATACTGGCTATGGCATATTGTTGGGGAATCGTGTATTTTGTCTGTGTATTAATTATTGATGTATATGTATCTTGGACTGAATTTCTATCCGCTGCGTGAGTTCTTTCAAATGGCTTTCGGCTTTTTGCCAACTAAGTTTGATTTCAAAAACCGATTCCCTTAACCGAGTTTTTGACCTTGATCGTCTTGACGGTAGTTGGGTGTTTTCAAATGAATTTGTGAGTTTTGGAAAATACTACCGTCATCGGCCTTTTTGTCGTTCTTGTAATTGGTTTTTAGCCTGGTGGGTTCTGGTGCGGGGCCCACGGCGTGTAATACTCCCGGTTGGATCTGGGGGTGTTACAAATATGGTATCGGAGCCCATGGTTTTGTGATAACCGGGCATGTGTGTTATGTGGCTCTACTAGTGTGGTAGTTGCGTGATTTTTATGTAGCTGGATTTCTGGCTATTTTGAACTGTATTGTTTTTGGTTCTGTGTGATTTTTAGTCTTGTCGTGGTGATGTGTGGGTTTGGGGATTGTTAGTGTTCCCGAGACCGACGAGGCAGGGAGTGAACGCCGGTGTCGTGGTCATGTGCAATGTGCGGCTCCAATCGGGAAGTGAATGTCGGTGCGAGGCACGTGCAATGTGCGGCTTTCGATGTGGAGTGAAATGCCGGTGATACGTGCATGTCACAAGGAGCGGCTCATGCGCTTTAGGTGAGGAGACACAGCGTCACAGATCCCACAAAACTCGACAGTGCTCTAAACTTGTGGTCTTGGCAGAGACCAATCGTTTTCAAATTGTGATTATTCCTGTTTTGGCATTCTTGTTGTGTCGAGATTTTTGAAATGGTGTCATATGCTAGTATCACAGGAGATCTTCGTCTTCACTGACTTGTAAGTATGTTGTTCGGATTATTCGATAATTCTTGGTTATCTTGGTGATTTTGGATTTTCCGTTGAAATGTTGTTTGTGCGAGTGATTGCAAGTTTCGAGGACGAAACTTATTTTTAAGGGGGATAGAGTGTAATACCCCGATTTTTCAGATATATTTTTCGTTTATATATTGGATATCGTGGAAGGTTAATCTTGCTTGAGGACGTTTCGAACATTTGATAATGTTATTGAAATGGGTATATGTATTGATTGTGCTGTATGTTCGTATTTGGTATGTCGAGACAGGCGGTAACAGTTGAAATTGGCTAAGTATAGAATACTTAGCGTACGCTAATGTTGAAGACTTACGTACGCTAAATCACAAGAGTTACGTACGTTATGGCTGAGATATTACGTACGTAACATGGAAATCAGATGATTGAGTCATGGTCGGCAGGTGGGACCCTGTGTCGGCAACTTTCGGCGGAGGATGTTGACAGGTGAGTCAACGTACATGTTACGTACGTTATACAGGACGTGTTACGTACGTAACATGACCATTGTACTATAGCAAGTCAACTGGTATATTACGTACATTATATGGTATGGGTTACGTACGTAATGGATTTCTCGGAATGAGACAGTGAGTTTGTTACGTACGCTATGGATTTTGGATTACGTACGTTAAATTTGTTACGTACGTTAAGCAAAGACACTTACGTACGTAATAAGGGGTGCGGTTTATATATTGAAGTGTTGTCTTTCATTTCTCCCACGATCCTTTGAGGTATTTCTCTCCAAAACTCGTCCCTCTTCACTTCTAAGAGTGTTCTAAACACTTCTAACATGATTGTGAACATGGAATCATGGAATTAGAGCTTGGTTATGGAACTATTGTTGATTCTTGAAGTGATTTCTTGTGTTATCCATATTCTATGAGGTATGTTGGATATTTCTCCTTTTCATTTCGAAATTTTGATGTTATAGTTGATGAATGATTCGTATAAAGATGATTATGATGTTGTTATTGCGATTCTTGAGGGTATATGAGGTGTATGTCGAAGGAAGATGATGATATGCCTTGTACATATTGATTATGATTATGGAATCATAGAGTTCTTGATGTTCTTGAGGCCATATGATGACTATGATGATTTGATAATTCGTTTAACCGATTTAAGATGGTATTCTAAATCATAGTGATGATAGTGGTTGATTTAGATGAGATGAATCTTGGTATGAGGTTGAATTCCGGATTGATTATATTATGATCATTGTTACCAAGTTGGTTTGATTATTGATATGATTATTGTTCTAGGTTGATTAACCAATAAGTATAATCATGTTCTTTGTGGTGAAAGGGCGTAGATTTCGTCGGTCGGGGCTAAAGAGCTCGTAGACGAGGGCGATGAGTTCGGTGTTGGTTTTGTCATGTTGGTATCTAGGCAAGTGTTTACTTGTTCAGTTGTAATGTTTTGATGAGTAATTCCATTTACATCTCATAAGTATTTTATGTTGTATTGCATATTGACGAATGTTCAGTGATATTCTAAAAGGATTAGAATACACAGTTGATGATTATTGAGATACTTGGACAATCTTGGGAAGATTGTAGTATTCAGATATTGTTGATGTCATTTTGGATATTCTTGGTCTGTGGTATGCATTTCGGAAGGATGTCCGGATAGAGGTATGTTTTATGGCAATCGTACGTAGAAGATTGTGTACGGGAAAGTATTCGGTATTGAGGTATTATGTGGTATTATCGTGATATTGGGATTTTGATGAGAATCGTTGGATTACCGGAAGTGGTAAGGTTATCGTTGAGGTTATTATTCTCATGCTCATGGCATTTGAATATTTATGTTTATGTACTTGCAGTTATTTGTCGGGCATTATTGTTGACCCCATTGTGGGACTTGTTTTTCAGGTATTGAGGATTTTGATGGTAGCGGTCGTGAGGCGAGGATTCCAAACGATACTGACTATGGCATATTGTTGGGGAATCGTGTATTTTGTCTGTGTATTAATTATTGATGTATATGTATCTTAGACTGTATTTCTATCCGCTGCGTGAGTTCTTTCAAATGGTTTTCGGCTTTTTGCCGACTAAGTTTGATTTCAAAAACCGATTCCCTTAACCGAGTTTTTGACCTTGATCGTCTTGACGGTAGTTGGGTGTTTTCAAATGAATTTGTGAGTTTTGGAAAATACTACCATCATCGGCCTTTTTGTCGTTCTTGTAATTGGTTTTAGCCTAGTGGGTTCCGGCGCGGGGCCCATGGCGTGTAATACTCCCGGTTGGATCTGGGGGTGTTACAAATATGGTATCGGAGCCCATGGTTTTGTGATAATCGGGCATGTGTGTTATGTGGCTCTACCAGTGTGGTAGTTGCGTGATTTTTGTGTAGCTGGATTTCTGGCTATTTTGAACTGTATTGTTTTGGTTCTATGTGATTTTTTAGTACTTTCGTGGTGATGTGTGGGTTTGGGTATTGTTGGTGTTCCCGAGACCGACGAGGCAGGGAGTGAACGCCGGTGTCTTGGTCATGTGCAATGTGCGGCTCCAATTGGGAAGTGATTGCCGGTGCGAGGCACGTGCAATGTGCGGCTTTCGATGTGGAGTGGAATGCCGGTGATACGTGCATGTGACAAGGAGCGGCTCATGCGCTTTAGGTGAGGATACACAGCGCCACATATCCCACAAAACTCGACAATGCTCTAAACTTGTTGTGGTCTTGGCGAAGACCAATCGTTTTCAAATTGTGATTATTCCTGTTTTGGCATTCTTGTTGTGTCGAGATTTTTGAAATGGTGTCATATGCTAGTATCACGGGAGATCTTCGTCTTCACTGACTTGTAAGTATGTTGTTCGGATTATTCGATAATTCTTGGTTATCTTGGTGATTTTGGATTTTCCGTTGAAATGTTGTTTGTGGGAGTGATTGCAAGTTTCGAGGACGAAACTTATTTTTAAGGGGGATAGAGTGTAATACCCCGATTTTTCGGATATATTTTTCATTTATATATTGGATATCGCGGATGGTTAATCTTGCTTGATGACGTTGCGAACATTTGATACTGTTATTGAAATGGGTATATGTATTGATTGTGCTGTATGTTCGTATTTGGTATGTCGAGACAGGCGGTAACAGTTGAAATTGGCTAAGTATAGAATACTTAGCGTACGCTAATGTTGAAGACTTACGTACGCTAAATCACAAGAGTTACGTATGTTATGGCTAAGATATTACGTATGTAACATGGGAATCAGACGATTGAGTCATGGTCGGCAGGTGGGACCCTGTGTCGGCAACTTTCGGCGGAGGATGTTGACAGGTGAGTCAACGTACGTGTTACGTACGTTATACAGGACGTGTTACGTACGTAACATGACCATTGTACTATAGCAAGTCAACTGGTATATTACGTACATTATATGGTATGGGTTACGTACGTAATGGATTTCTCGGAATGAGACAGTGAGTTTGTTACGTACGCTATGGATTTTGGATTACGTACGTTAAAGCTGTTACGTACGTTAAGCAAAGACACTTACGTACGTAATAAGGGGTGCGGTTTATATATTGAAGTGTTGTCTTTCATTTCTCCCACGATCCTTTGAGGTATTTCTCTCCAAAACTCGTCCCTCTTCACTTCTAAGAGTGTTCTAAACACTTCTAACATGATTGTGAACATGGAATCTGTAATACCCGTACTTTTTGTAAATCTTCTACTCTTGTACTTTGTAATTTTTACGCTCGTATAAGTGTTTGGTAAGCTTATATGGATCTTGGAACTCTTGTCTATTGGATTTACCCCTTTTCTTGTTCGGATCGTCGCTGTTTTCGGATCCTTGATGCGATCCTACTACCTTCGTGTAATGGGTAGCGCACGCTACGCACACAGTGTAGCGCACGCTAATTTAGTGAGGGTAGCGCACGCTATCCATTATCATTAGCGCGCGCTACTAATGTATTGGAGGCGGACAGTCCAGTAGCTCTTTGGATCGAAAAAAATTCTAGCGTCGCTAGGTGTGACCGTAGCGTACGCTAGATTTTGGTGGTAGCGCACGCGCTACGTTACTAAGTAACGTCGCGAGAGAGCAGCGGTGAGGACAGAGGTTACGGGTGGACACCGACTACCGTGTAGCGCACGCTATTAGAAATAATTAGCGCTCGCTTATTGAAGTCACTAGCGCACGCTATGAGCGGTGTTAGCGTCGCTAACGGAGCCGGCAGAGCTCTTGGATTGCACGGTGAGTCCGATAGCGCGCGCTATTTTCATGGCTAGCGCACGCTAGTTCCTATTTAGTATAAATAGGACATTTCCGCTCCCAAATCGTTATTTCTACCTACCTTCACCTCCTTGGCGATTCTAGGCGATTCCGGCGATTTGTGGGAGTTCTTCGAGCTGCAATTATCTATCAACATCTTTGAGTTTCTAGTTCGGATTTATCAACGTTTAATCCTCTCCGCCGCTCCAAATCAAGGTAAAATTCTCACAACCCTAGATTTTTGGGATTTGGGGATTTTCCATCCGATTTCTTCGATCCAGCTTGTTGTGATGTTAGAATATATCGATTACGAGTTATCTACCTTGGATACATGTTTTCCTATGGATTTAATGGTGTATTTCTGGAGTTCTTGAGTGTTTGGGATATTTGACTTGCGATTCACTATCCAAGAGAATTATTCCCGGAACACATGTATCGGGTAGTATATTCGGGTGATTCCAACTTATTATCATACCGATGGGGTTTTGATAATTGAATTTCGAACTGGTTTAGGTTCGGAGTTGTTGAATCCTTAGATCTTTGTACCTTGTCGTTTGTACCCTCTCCTCTCGTTTCCGTGCAAGTGATTCTTGTGAAAGTTATGTTCTTAAATGTGAAAAGTAATGCATGTGATTGTGAGAGTTGCTTTCGTTCACTCCGAGAGGACCCGACGGGGTCGAGGAGGGTTCCGCTTATGTCGGTTCCATGAACATTTGGGTTAGCCACTCCGAGATGATCCGACGGGGTCGAGGAGGGATTCGCGCATTGTCGAGTCCACGGTTAATCAAGAGATATCATCATTTCCAAATATGTTTGGATAATTGTATTTTCCGAAAATCATTTTCATGGCTTTGAATTGGTGCATATGCTTTTATGTATAAGACTTAACATTTCACTTGTAATACTTGCCCTAACCCCTCTCGTTTGGGGAAAATTACTTTTGTGTTTTCGTGTCCTAAGGAACTTTACGAGCGAGCCGGACGATACGATGAGGATGGCGAGGCGTGATCGTGGCTAGTTGTGTTCTACTTTGCTTGGTCGTTGTTCTCTTCGGTCCATTTTATCCTTGTAATAATAAGCGGTACTCGAGTACTTTAGGAAAGTCCTTTTCCATTGTCGTACAACTTCTTGTATTTCTTCATGGTATTGTTTGTCCGTGGTTGAACTTCCTTGGTTGTATCGAGTTTATTGTTTCCCAAGTGGATTTTATTAAATTCAATACGTTGTGAGTGAGATAAGCCTAGTAAATCCCGGTCGGGATTTACGGCAGTGATATTCTCCGAATATCTCGGGGTGTTCAGAATTTGGTATCGAGCTTAGGTTTATGGATACCTAGGGTCAGTTCTTTGGGTCTAAATGTACTATTCCAAGGACACACGGTATCATCACTGCCGTCATCTCGCATCTGACATTTACGTAATTTCCTAACTTATTTACCCTCTTCATTCACTCACTATCATTCGATTATGGGACATGAGAAGTCCATATTCTAGATGTCATTGCTTTGAGCTATTCTTATGATTTTACTTACATTTTTCTTTAGAATGTCAACTCGGTAGAGGACATGGACGCGGCCGTGGTCGTGGTCGTGGCCGAGGGCGTGGCGCAGCCGGTGGAGCGGCCATGTCCCTCAGCTCGGTAGAAGGCTCAGCTACGCCTAGCTTGTCGGACTCTATTCAACCTAGCACCGGTAGTCATCAGGAGCCGTCAACGAGTCTGGGAACTTCTACAGGGAGCCAACCGGATGTGGGTGTTGCCACCATATCGCAACAAGTGGCGAACCAAATGGCTCTTTTAACCCGGTGTGCAACTTCACCAACCACCTCTGTTCATCACTGGGGCTGAGAAGTGGTTACAAGATGTTATTCGTATGCGCCCTCCCCAATTTATTGGTGCAAATGATCCGATCGGCTGGGAAGATTGGATTAATGAGATGAATAAAGTTTTCATGGCCGTGAATTGTCCAGAGGCACGTAAGGTGCCGCTTGCCCAAGACTTCCTATCAAGGGATGCGGCTAGTGGTGGCAAGTCGTTGCACCTCGGGATCGTGAGGTTTCATGGGATGAGTTTAAGGAATTGATGGAAGCCGAGTTACGCCGTGGCTGTTCAGAGGCCAGGATTCGAGCCTTTATGAAGCTAAACCCCGGGATGTCCACGTATCTCGTGCAATCATTGAATACAACCGTCAACTCAACCATGTGAAAAATCAAGTGAGGGAAGAGAGGGATAGAATTCGTCACTTTGACATGCGAATGAAGCCAAAAGTTCGGCACTATATGTCGGGCTTCGCTTGCGCCACATTGAAGGAGTATCAAGATAGGGCACTAGCCTATGATATGTCCTTCACACCTACCAAAGCGACAAGTGAGAGTAAGAAGCGAAGACCACCGGAAAGTTTTCTAGCGGTAGAGGTGGCAACCCGCGGGGATCGCAATCGGCAAGCTATACAACCAAAGGGTCTTCCCGTGCATCGGGAGGTAAACGGAATTTCGTAGCTGGTGCTAATGCGTCCAACCGGGTTGTGACATGTTTTAATTGTGGCAGGCCACATTAATCGTGATTGTGGTCTACCCCCATTGAGGTGTTTTAATTGCGGCGGGAAGGCCACAGAGCCATGTGCTTGTACGGAAGAAGAAACCCCACTTGGAACTCGTGCAATAGCCCCTACGCACGGAGAACCGAGTGTTAATCAAGTCATCTACGGGTCAACCATCCCGGAGTTACGGTCGAGGCGAGGCCGTGGTCGATCTGTTAGAGGGGAGCTCCGGTCTTTGGTTCGGTGCAACCTCGTGTATATGAGATGAGGAAAGCTGGAGATCCCGAGCCTAACGTCGCAACAGTATCATTTCTCTTTTGTCTCATCCAGTTAGAGTGCTTTTTGATTCGGTGCTTCTCATTCGTTCATCTCTTTGGATTGTGTGCGTCGATTGAATATTGAGGGCTTGTCTCCTTGTGAGTCCTTTGTGGTTAAGTTGCCCGGTGGTGATAGGATCGTGGGAGACAAGGAAGTTATAAATTGTCCGGTGTTAATCGAGAGAGTGTTGTTTTCGAATTTGATAGTCGTAGACATTGTTGTTGAAGATCTAATCCTCGGTGACGATTGGCTCGATAGACACGGTGCGGTATTGAATTATGGCACGAAGATCATATCAATGTTAGCCAAAGACGGCATCAACACCATTTTGCGGGGTACAAGAGGGGATGTCGAAATTTTTGATTAGTGCCTTGAAGGTGACAAAACTTATTAGAAAGGGTTGTGTTGGATATTGGTGTTATGCCATGAAATTCAAGATGGGAAAGTTGAACTTTCCTCGATTCCTATTATGCGATTTTCGGATGTTTTCCGCACAATTAGGGACTACCACCGGATGGGAAGTTGAGTTTACAATTGATTTGGAGTCGAGCAACCCCGATTTCTAAGGCACCGTATCGTATGGCACCTTCGTAAATGCAAGAGTTGAAGAAACAACCGGGAGAATTGTTGGATAAAGGGTATATTAGACCCGATTGCCTCGCCATGGGGTGCACCGGTCTTGTTCGTAAGGAAGAAAGATGGTTCACTACGTTTGTGTATTGATTATCTGGAACTGAACAAAGTTAACATTAAGAATAAATACCCTTTGCCGCGTATCGATGATTTGTTTGATCAATTGCAGGGAGCCGCGGTGTTCTCGAAAATTGATTTCAGGTCCGGTTACTATCAACTTCGCATTAAGGAATCCGACGTTCCTAAAACTGCTTTCCGTACGAGGTATGGACACTATGAGTTTGTGGTTATGCCTTTTGGGCTAACCAACGCACCGGCGATATTTATGCAATTGATGAATAAGATATTTATTGAGCATCTTGATAATTGTGTAGTCGTTTTTATCGACGATATTTTAGTTTACTCTCGAGATGAAGAGGAACACGCTCGGCATTTGCGATTGGTGTTGGAGGTTTTGAGGACTCAGCACCTCTATGCAAAGTTTTCTAAGTGTGAATTCTGGCTGAAGGAAGTCATGTTTCTCGGACATGTGATTTCAGCGGAAGGGGTTCGGGTAGATCCCCAGAAAATTGAGGCAGTGTTAGATTGGGCTCCACCCAGGAACGTGAAGGAGGTTCGTAGCTTTTTGGGTCTGGCCGGATACTACCGGAGGTTCGTTGAGGGGTTTTCCAAACTTGCTCGACCACTTACTCAATTACTCCAGAAGTCCGAAAGGTTCGAATGGAATGAAGAGAGACAACGGAGTTTCAATGAGCTGAAAAGGCGCCTGACTACCGCGCCGGTTTTAGCCCTACCTCAGGGAGTCGGTGGGTATTCGGTTTATTGTGACGCATCAGGACAAGGACTTGGGTGTGTACTCTTGCAGCATGATAAGACAATTGCCTATGCTTCACGGCAACTTAAACCGTATGAGCTGAATTATCCTACCCATGATTTGGAATTAGCTTTGTAGTGTTTGCACCGAAGATCTGGCGTCACTATTTGTACGGTTCTTCATGTCGAATTTATACCGACCACAAGAGCCTAAAGTATATTTTTAGCGTAAAGAGCTGAATATGAGACAACGACGTTGGTTAGAGCCGATAAAGGATTATGATCTGGAAATCCTTTACCATCCAGAAAGGCTAACGTTGTAGCCGATGCGTTGAGCCGGAAGTCGATATCTCTTCATATGCTTGAGGCCCTTCCGCCTCAAGTTAAGATCGACGGAGTTAATTGAACAGGAGTCGAAGTACGGATCAACGGATTCGGGTCAGATGTGTACTCTTGAGGCTATTCCGTCCTTGATTGACGACGTCGGGGAAAAAGCAGGAGAATGACCCAATGCTTGTTCAATCAAGGCGGACGTGGAAAAGGGAAAGCCCCGGCTTTTGATCCACGAGGATGGCATTTTGAAATTTCAAAGTAGGATTTGTGTTCGAATGACTCGGAGGCGAGACAGAGAATACTCAGAAGCCCATGCTACACCTTACTCGATCCATCCTGGGACGAGTAAGATGTACAAGGATCTTAAAAGGAGTTTTTGGTGGAATAATATGAAGAGAGATGTCACCGAGTGCGTGTCAAGGTGTTTGACATGTCAACCAGTCACAATTGAGCATCAACGGCCGGCCGGGCTGTTGAAACCTCTCCCTATTCCCGAATGGAAATGGGAGGATATTACCATGGATTTCATCACCGGGATGCCGAGGACTAAGTCGGGGATGAATATGATTTGGGTGGTTGTTGACCGATTGACTAAGTCGGCACATTTTCTTGGCATTAAGGACACGTGGGGACCGGAGCGATTGTCCCGGATTTTTATATCGGAGATTGTAAGATTGCACGGTACGCCAAAGTCTATTGTTTCCGATCGTGATGGCCGTTTCGTGTCGCATTTTTGGAAGGCGGTCCATCAAGCCTTGGGCACCGAATTGAGGTTGAGTACTTCCTTCCACCCTCAGTCTGACGGTCAGACTGAGCGGACGATCCAGACATTGGAAGATATGTTGAGGGCGTGTGCCCTGGATTGGAGTACCGATTGGGAAATACACCTACCGTTGATCGAGTTAACTTACAATAATAGCTGGCATGCATCGATCAAGATGGCACCTTTTGAGGCATTGTATGGTAGGCGGTGTAGATCTCCACTTTGTTGGGATGAAGCTTCAGATTTAGTCGGGACGGAACCCGATATGTTGATGGAAACTAAAGAGAAGATTTCCATCATCCGAGACCGACTGTTAACCGCTCAGAGTCGACAAAAATCCTACGCTGACAATCGTCGTCGGCCCTTGGAATTTGATGTGGGTGATCATGTCCTACTCAAAGTATCACCGACTAGAGGAGTCTTCAGGTTCGGAAAAAGGGGCAAACTTAGTCCGAGATATATTGGACCTTTTGAGATTCTCGGCGAATTGGGGAACTGGCCTATCGATTGGCTTTACCTCCAGCCCTTAGCCATGTTCACAGTGTGTTCCATGTTTCCCAACTGAGGAGATACGTCCCTGACCCGAGTCATATCATTGATTACGGGGACATCGAGATCGCAGAGGATGTCACATTTGAAGAGAAGCCGGTGAAAGTACTAGAGCATCGAGTAAAACAACTCCGGCACAAAACCATACTGTTGGTTAAAGTTCAGTGGTCACGACACGGAGTTGAGGAAGCGACGTGGGAAACCGAAGAGAGCATGCGCACTAGATACCCCGAGTTATTCATTTCTTAAGTTTCGGGACAAAACTTCATTTTAGAGGGGGAGGATGTAATACCCGTACATTTTGTAAATCTTCTACTCTTGTACTTTGTAATTTTTACGCTCGTATAAGTGTTTGGTAAGCTTATATGGATCTTGGAACTCTTGTCTATTGGATTTACCCCTTTTCTTGTTCGGATCGTCGCTGTTTTCGGATCCTTGATGCGATCCTACTACCTTCGTGTAATGGGTAGCGCACGCTACGCACACAGTGTAGCGCACGCTAATTTAGTGAGGGTAGCGCACGCTATCCATTATCATTAGCGCGCGCTACTAATGTATTGGAGGCGGACAGTCCAGTAGCTACCGGATCGAAAAAGGAATTCCTAGCGTACGCTAGGTGTGACCGTAGCGTACGCTAGATTTTGGTGGTAGCGCACGCTACGTTACTAGAGTAACGTCGCCGAGAGAAGAGCGGGGACGATGGGTTCGGATGGACACCGACTACCGTAGCGCACGCTATTAGAAATAATTAGCGCACGCTAATTGAAGTCACTAGCGCACGCTATGAGCAGTGTTAGCGTCGCTAACGGAGCCGGCAGAGGCTAATGGATTGCCTGGTGAGTCCGATAGCGCGCGCTATTTTTCATGGCTAGCGCACGCTAGTTCCTATTTAGTATAAATAGGACATTTCCGTTCCCAAATCGTTATTTCTACCTACCTTCACCTCCTTGGGCGATTCTAGGCGATTCCGGGCGATTTGTGGGGAGTTCTTCGAGCTGCAATTATCTATGAACATCTTTGAGTTTCTAGTTCGGATTTATCAACGTTTAATCCTCTCCGCCGCTCCAAATCAAGGTAAAATTCTCACAACCCTAGATTTTCGGGATTTGGGGATTTTCCATCCGATTTCTTCGATCCAGCTTGTTGTGATGTTAGAATATATCGATTACGAGTTATCTACCTTGGATACATGTTTTCCTATGGATTTAATGGTGTATTTAAGTTCTTGAGTGTTTGGGATATTTGACTTGCGATTCACTATCCAAGAGAATTATTCCCGAACACATGTATCGAGTAGTATATTCGGGTGATTCCAACTTATTTTCATACCGATGGGGTTTTGATAATTGAATTACGAACTTGTTTAGGTTCGGAGTTGTTGAATCCTTCGATCTTGGTACCTTGTCGTTTGTACCCTCTCCTCTCGTTTCCAGGCAAGTGATTCTTGTGAAAGTTATGTTCTTAAATGTGAAAAGTAATGCATGTGATTGTGAGAGTTGCTTTCGTTCACTCCGAGAGGACCCGACGGGGTCGAGGAGGGTTCCGCTTATGTCGGTTCCATGAACATTTGGGTTAGCCACTCCGAGATGATCCGACGGGGTCGAGGAGGGATTCGCGCATTGTCGAGTCCACGGTTAATCAAGAGATATCATCATTTCCAAATATGTTTGGATAATTGTATTTTCCGGAAAATCATTTTCATGGCTTTGAATTGGTGCATATGCTTTTATGTATAAGACTTAACATTTCACTTGTAATACTTGCCCTAACCCCTCTCGTTTGGGGAAAATTACTTTTGTGTTTTTCAGGTCCTAAGGAACTTTACGAGCGAGCGCCGGGACGATACGATGAGGATGGCGAGGCGTGATACTGTGGCTAGTTGTGTTCTACTTTGCTTGGTCGTTGTTCTCTTCGGTCCATTTTATCCTTGTAATAATAAGCGGTACTCGAGTACTTTAGGAAAGTCCTTTTCCATTGTCGTACAACTTCTTGTATTTCTTCATGGTATTGTTTGTCCGTGGTTGAACTTCCTTGGTTGTATCGAGTTTATTGTTTCCCAAGTGGATTTTATTAAATTCAATACGTTGTGAGTTAGATAAGCCTAGTAAATCCCAGGTCGGGATTTACGGCGCTGTGATATTCTCCGAATATCTCGGGGGGTGTTACAGAATCATGGAATTAGAGATTGGTTGTTGATTCTTGAAGTGATTTCTTATGTTATCCATATTCTATGAGGTATGTTGGATATTTCTCCTTTTCATTTCGAAATTTTGATGTTATAGTTGATGAATGATTCGTATAAAGATGATTATGATGTTGTTATTGCGATTCTTGAGGGTATATGAGGTGTATGTCGAAGGAAGATGATGATATGCCTTGTACATATTGATTATGATTATGGAATCATAGAGTTCTTGATGTTCTTGAGGCCATATGATGACTATGATGATTTGATAATTCGTTTAACCGATTTAAGATGGTATTCTAAATCATAGTGATGATAGTGGTTGATTTAGATGAGATGAATCTTGGTATGAGGTTGAATTCCGGATTGATTATATTATTATCATTGTTACCAAGTTCGTATGATTAATGAAATGAAAATTGTTCTAGGATGATTAACCAATAAGTATAATCATGTTCTTTGTGGTGAAAGGGCGTAGATTTCGTCGATCGGCTGAAGAGCTCGTAGACGAGGGCGATGAGTTCGGTGTTGGTTTTGTCATGTTGGTATCCAGGCAAGTGTTTACTTGTTCGGTTGTAATGTTTTGATGAGTAATTCCATTTACATCTCATAAGTATTTTATGTTGTATTGCATATTGACGAATGTTCAGTGATGTTTTAAAAGGATTAGAATACACAGTTGATGATTGTTGAGATACTTGGATAATCTTGGGAAGATTGTAGTATTCAGATATTGTTGATGTCATTTTGGATATTCTTGGTCTGTGGTATGCATTTCGGAAGGATGTCCGGATAGAGGTATGTTTTATGGCAATCGTACGTAGAAGATTGTGTACGGAAAAGTATTCGGTATTGAGGTATTGTGTGGTATTATCGTGATATTGGGATTTTGATGAGAATCGTTGGATTACCGGAAGTGGTAAGGTTATCGTTGAGGTTATTATTCTCATGATCATGGCATTTGAATATTTATGTTTATGTACTTGCAGTTATTTGTCGGGCATTATTGCTGACCCCGTTGTGGGACTTGTTTTTCAGGTATTGAGGATTTTGATGGTAGCGGTCGTGAGGCGAGGATTCCAAACGATACTGACTATGGCATATTGTTGGGGAATCGTGTATTTTGTCTGTGTATTAATTATTGATATATATGTATCTTGGACTGTATTTCTATCCGCTGCGTGAGTTCTTTTAAATGGCTTTCCGCTTTTTGCCGACTGAGTTTGATTTCGAAAACTGATTCCCTTAACCGAGTTTTTGACCTTGATCGAATTGACGGTAGTTGGGTGTTTTCAAATGATTTTGTGAGTTTTGGAAAATACTACCGTCATCGGCCTTTTTGTCGTTCTTGTAATTGGTTTTTAGCCTGATGGGTTCCGGCGCGGGGCCCACAGCGTGTAATACTCCAGGTTGGATCTGGGGGTGTTACAAATAGAATGCTTGATAGAGAGATAGAGAACGAGATTCTTACCTGAGTGTCGTCGGACGTCGGCTACGGTGCGCAGGTGAAGAAGCGGCACAAGGCTAGGGTTAGGTCGAGAAGAAATCGTGTTTGAAGAAAAATAAGAAAGTGACGCTGAGAGTTACAAGTTCGGAGGGAAGGAGTATATATTTAAAAGACAAAACGATGTCGTTGTGCTCTATCGATTCGGTTCGATTTTTAAAGTCGGGATCCATATCTGAATTCGAAACCGAGCCGCATAATTCGGTTTTCAAAAGTTTAAGAACCGTGCCATACCAATATCTTATTGGTTTGGTTTTTTAGTTTCGGTTTTTTCGGTATTATCAATTTTTGTCGGTTTTTCTGCTCACTCCTACCCCCTACCCCCCAGCCCACAACCGAACCACTAATCCCCCCCCCCCTCCGCCTTTTTTTTTTGACAAAATAGCCCTTTTTGATAAATTAGCTTATTTTACAATCTCCTTTTATTTAATTGTTATCTAAATTTATTATGTATAATATATTATTAATTTTAGATAATCTTTAATTTAAATATATTAATATAAAAGTTATAAAATATATGTATTAAAAATGCAGAAAATATTTTATTAACAATACTGTACATTAAAAAATGATATTGTATAAAATATATTTATTAAAAATGCAGAATTTTTATTTAAAATATTGTACATTCAATCGCAATATCGCCGATCCAACCTTATTGGAGCTGAATGAATTCTGTATATAGTGGGATTGTCACTGCAACCCAGTACAATGTTGTACTGCATGTATTTACTCCATACAAAGGCGGTTGTTTTACCTAGTTGTCATTTTGGTCTGCACCAATCCCACTCGAAGAACGAAGCCAAATAGCTATTGCACATGTCAACGGTAACCACTTTGCTCAAGTATTTTTATATCCTGATTATCCGATACCACCAATTGTAAGTATGTGGAGCGAAAATATTACCAAAGAAAATAGAGGATGGGAGACTCCATATCGCGACATGGCGGAACCTAATGGCTCAAAATTTATTTTTTTCTTGTATTATCATAATTATACTTCTATACTTTTTTGTATTATCTTACATAATGCATTTAATAAACATGATGTATAATATTTGTCTATTCAAATAATGAATTTTTTTACACAATTTTTTTGGTATTAGCATAATTGTATTTCTCTTTTTTATATTATCTTATATAGATTTGCAATGCATTTCTTTATTTTACATAAATTATATATATTTATAATTAAATAAATTAAATTTAAAAACTAAAGAAAAAATGCTGTCAGCGAAATGCTGGCAGCCTGGCAGCAATAGAAAATAAAACAAGATTTGATTGATTGAAAAAGTGTCGAGGAGGGAGAAGTAGGTCTCATAATTTAAATGTGTAATTTGCACATATATGTTATGCATCGATTTCGTATTTGTATTGTTATAATTTATGATATTGGTTTTCTTATTTTGTAATTTGTCCATTTTTTTGGAACTTTAAAAATTTATGCTATAATTTGAAATCATATTAATTTTATTTTTATAAATAATCATTAATATTGTTGAAAAATAATACAAAATAATAATATAAATGTGGTGGTTGGATGGTTAAGTGGTCATTGATAAACCAGTAAAAAGAGATGTGGTTGGGTTAGAAAAATATCGAGGATGAAGAGGGAGAAACTAATTAAATATTGAAAAAGATGACTGGTTGGGTGCTCTGTGCAGTTCTTTGACGACCGGAAAAAACGGCCGACGACTATAAAGTGTCGTCGGCTAAACTTCGCACTTTAGCCGACGACTCGTTTTACCGTCGGCTAAAGGGTTTTAGCCGACGACTTGGCGGAGGTCGTCGGCTAAAGTTCGAAATAGTCGTCGGCTATATTAAAGAGGTTTAGCCGACGACCGAGATAACGTTTAGCCGACCGAAAAAAAAAAATTGAGCCGACGACTTGATCTCGGTCGTCGGCTAAATCCTTCAAAAAAATAATATTACAACGGTTTAGCCGACGACCTAGATCTAGGTCATCGGCTAAACACTTTTAAAAAAATAATATACTTTGTGACGACCTCGATCTAGGTCGTCGGCTAAATCATTACAATATTATTTTTTTCGGAAGGAGTTTAGTTGAGTTGTGCTAGCTGGAGTGACGAAGGTTTCTACCGGTTGTTATAATCACTATTTCGATTAAGGTACGTATTTTATTGTATTTTTTATTGTGATTTCAAAACTTTATATTATTCATGTTACATTCGATAGCTTTTATGTAAAGCGATTAAGTTTTATGATCATAATCATTATGATTAATTGTTTGTTGTGATTTCATTTATAATTTGAACAATATTAGTTAGTTGGATTAATATTGGAAAATGTATACATTTTCAGGATGGACAAGAGTTGGATTGGGTTACGAAAATGGGATCCAAGTGTAATGGATGGGATGAAGCAGTTTATGAGATTTGTAAAAGAGCACGACAGTGGTAATACGTTGCACTACTGTCCATGTAATAAATGTAGATGTCGCAGTGATATGTTTCGTTTTCCATTTGATGAGGTCTGGGAACACCTAAAGAAGAATGGTTTTTGGAGTAAATATACATGTTGGATATACCACGGTGAAGCACCGAATTCTGTTATTCCGTATGATCACGGACAATTTAGTGGTAACGACGGGTTCACCGATCCGAAGAGGAGGTTGATTGATGATGTGTTTGGTTTTTACGAGACGTTTGTCCAACTGAGCAAATCCCACGACCCCGTAGACCGTTGCCTTGCAATACTGCTGGGCTTGACAGGTACAACAAGCTAATTCAACTCCAACAGACCCCTCTATACCCAGGGTGTAACATGACTATTCTTGATTGTGTCATGGAAACGATGAGATTAAAGGTGGAAAACAAATCATCCATCAAGTCTGTAGATGATTACTTGGATCTTACGAGTAATATGCTTCCACAGGGTCATCATCTTCCTAATACATATTCAAAAATGAGACGAATTTTGAAAGATCTTGGTCTTTCCTATATTAAGTTCCACGTCTGCATGTATGATTTTGTTCTATTCTGGGGGCATCCTAATGAATACCTCACGAGATGTCCTGTATGTGATACAGAGATATAGGATCACTCCTTCGGAAAAGAGAAACCGGTGAAGGTACTTTGGTATTTTCCATCAAGGACAAAGTTGGAACGGCTTTTATGTCTCCTCACACGGCAAAAGCAATGAGATGGCATGCCGAGCCGCGCACTAATGACAGGGATACTATGATACACCCTTCGGATGGAGAAGCGTGGAAGCATATAGATAGGGAGTATCCGAATTTTTCTTCAGATATCCGAAATGTGAGGCTCGGGATTGCATCTGATGGTTTCAACCCTTTTGGTAACATGAGTCTTTCATATACCATATGGCCTGTTGTAGTGATTCCTTACAATCTTCCTCCGTGGATGTGTATGCGAAAGGAGTATAATATGTTGACCTTGTTAGTCCCGGGGCCGGGATATCCGGGAAAGTGTATCGATGTGTATATGAGACCTTTGATAGAGGAGCTGAAATTGTTGTGGGAGCAAGGTCATCCCACGTACGACAGTTATTCGTCCGAGATGTTCTACTTGCACGCCATTTGTATCGGCACTATTAGTGATTTTCCTGCATATGAAATGATTTACGGATGCATTATTAGCGGATATAGAGGTTGTCTAGTGTGTTTGAATGCAGATTGTGCTAGGTACCACTGTAGGAAAGTTATCCAAATGCGTCATCGGATATGGCTTGAGAGGGAACATGAGTGGCGTATGGATGCTGCAGCATTTGATGGCACTGTAGAAATGGGCGAGCCACCACGATAGTGGACAGGTGATAAAATTCTATCAATTCTTAATGAGTACGATTTTGGTCAGCTTAGCAACCATCCTGATGTGATTGCAGCAACCCCTGAAAGGCCCGACAGGTATAAGTATTGGTCGCACAAAAGTATATTCTGGGAATTGCCTTACCGGGTCAAGTTGCGATAAGGAACTTCTTGGATGTCATGCACATTGAAAAGAATGTTTGCGAAAGTGTGGTTGGGACAACCTTAGGTTGGGATGGAAAGACCAAAGACGGGCCAAAAGCACGCAAAGGTTTGGAAGAAATGAGCATAAGAAAACCTTTGTAGTTGAAAACTGTCAAGGGAAAACAAAAAATGCCTAAGACAGCTTACACCATCACTACCGAACAGAGAACTGAGATATTTTGCTGGATAAAGACTGCTAGGTATCCTACCAGGTAAGCTGGAAATATAGAAAGATGTGTTAATTTCAGGGAGAACAAGTTAACTGGTTTGAAGAGTCATGATTGTCATATCCTACTCCAACGCCTATTTCCGGTATTTATTCGACCGTACTTACCAAAACAGGTGGTCGAGCCGTGTGTTGCATTGTCAAGATTTTTCCAGAAATTATGTACGAGAGAAGTCAAGAGATCTGATTTGCGTAAAATGCAAGATGAGATCATCTATATCTTATGCAAGTTTGAGTGAATATTTCCTCCAAACTTTTTTGACCTCATGCCTCACCTCATGATCCACCTTCCCAGGCAGTTATTGGTCACTGGTCCAGTGCACTACACGTGGATGTACCCGGTTGAAAGGTAACATAATTTTGTATGATATATATATATATATATTGTCAAATTAAGTACGATTTTTAACACAATGACAATATTACAGGCAACTCGGTGATTACAAAGACTCCGTGGCCAATAAGTCTGCACCAGAAGGATGCATTGCAGAATCTTACCTTGCGTCGGAGTGTATTACGCATATCAAGTTGTATTTGGGCACCTTCGAGCCCCCTTCCCGCTCTATTCCAGCAGATAAAATACAATTCAATCTTTCTATCATATCCACTGAGGTTGACGTCTATGGGAGGTTGCCAGGAAAACAATTAGACCCGTACGAGTCACGAATTGCACATTGGTGGATATTGCTCAATTGTCCAGTTCAAGATCTGGAAAGACATCCACTTGTCATGCGATATGGTGCGAGGTGACACTAGATTCCACAATGACACTTTTGCCGACTATTTTGGAGAATGGGTACATATACATTCAGTTGCTATTGCATTTTGGACTTAAGATATTTTTTTACATAAAAAGTTTATTTACGACAGATGACACACATACAAGATGACGGACACCCTAACTGGTCGCGTGAACTTATGCTTCTTTCTATGAATCCGGTTATGTCAAGAATTTATTCGATGGCCAAAGTCAACAGTGTCACATTCGTATGCCTTGAGAGAGACCAAAAAAGAAGATGTCAAAATTCTGGGGTTATGATAGATGGTGGATATTACGGTGTTCTTTTGGAAGTGGTAGAACTAATTTACGGGGAAGGCATGACAATTTACTTGTTTAAGTGTCGATGGTACGACACCAGTCTTGGAACCGATATGCAAGACGACTACGGGTTGTTATCTGTTGACACTTCCACTTCATGGTATGAAAGTGATCCTTTTGTATTTGCTACATCAGCAAAGTCGGTGTATTATTTGGACGACTTGGTGAAGAAAGGCACATGGAAGGTAGTGGACGTTGTGACAAAGAGGAATATTTTTAGTCTTTGCTACCTTTGGGAGAAACAACAGGTACTGATGACGATGATGCTTATCAAGAGACAAATACAGCAAATATTCCACCATCAACGACAATTACAATGAATAATGTTCCTGAAGGACGAGTCGTCCGACTCCGTGGTGATGCTCGCGGGTACGTTGACGTTGATACAAACGAATTACTTGAAAATTATGATGACGATAATGTGGACGACTTGAGGCATATGTTGCCGGATATCAACTCAGATAATGAGACAGAATGTAGTGATGACTCAAACTATGAGCCATAAATTTAGTAGATGTATATTTTCATTTGTTAAATATAATTAAAAAAATAGTAATAATAATAATCATAATCATAACATTAATATAATATCAATAATATTATTAAAAAAACGGAGGGTTTAGCCGACGACAAGATCTACGTCGTCGGCTAAAGTTTTTTTTAAAAAAAAAATTATACTTTAGCCGACGACATATAAGACAGTCGTCGGCTAAACCCCAGCAATGACCCGACCGTGTTAGACAACACGGTCGGGTCAGTCATACAGTGTGTTTTCCCATTCTGGGCAGGTGCGACACGGCCCGTGTCCCCTGACACGATCGACTAATGTTTTTTTAGAAAAAAAAAATTAAACTTTAGCCGACGACTTATAATAAGGTCGTCGGCTAAACACCCGACCGTGTCCATCGACACGGCCCGTGTCACACCCGCCCAGAAATTGAAAACACACTGTTTGCCTGACCGACCGTGTTGTCTAACGCGGTCGGGTCATTCTTGATTTAGCCGACGATCGTCTTATATGTCGCCGGCTAAAGTATAATTTTTTTAAAAAAACTTTAGGCGACGGCGTAGATCTTGTCGTCGGCTAAACCCCCACCTTTATACGTTTCTCGTACCTCCCTTTTGTTATTTTCTTCTTGGTTTAGTAAATGCTTGTCGCCGTCGCCGATCGTCACCCGGCCCAACCGCCGTCACCTAGCCGTCCCGCCGATCGTCACCCGGCCGATCGTCCGTCGCCTCTTGGTTTAGCCGATCGTCCGCTTGCCACCCGGCCCCATCGCCCGGCCATGACGCCAGACGCCCTCGCCGTCACTTGGCCGACGCGGTAACCCTTGTCCTTATTTTTTTTTATTTTGTTTGTTGAATTTATTGTATTTGTTTGATGAATTTGTTTAGATTATGTGATGAATTAGATAAATTGTTTAATGAGTTATGATGCAATATTTGATGAATTTAGTATTTTCAATATTTTGTGTTTAATAAGTTGTGAATTTGATGAATTTGTTTTAGGAGGAAGGGATTGTATAGTCGGCGTTAATCGAAAGATTAACGTGGTATGGTATTGATAATTACTGTTGTGTTGAATTGTGAATTTGATGAATTTGTTTAGATTATTTGATGAATTTGTTTAGAAATATTTGATGAATTTGTTTGAGGAGGAAGGAATTTTATAGCCGGCGTTAATCGAAAGATTAACGTGGTATGGCATTGATAATTACTGTTGTGTTGAGTTGTGAATTTAATTTATTTGTTTAGATTATGGATAGAATAAAGAAAGCGTTGGGGAAGAAGTCGACAAAGTCGACCACTCCCGATTCGGGGGGAAGTTCCGCAGCCTCTAGTAAGGCGGATCCCGGTACACTATACATATCTCAGAGCAGCATTCGTGCCCGCCAGATACTAGAAGCTACCGGCATGAACGCTGACGATTTTTATAGGGCGACAGATGAGCCCGCTGCACTAGCGCGGCGTTTATCCTTTCAGACACCACGACCGACCCCCTCGCAGCTGGAGACTCGTATGCCTCCCATCCACCGACCCACGTCTAGCCCTCACACATCAGGAGATGTACGGAGTTCCTCGTCCGTGGTGCCCCACGGTCCGCCGCCGACTCTATTCATGCCTCCGATGGTTCCGACTATTCCAGAGGTCGATGAGACGGGAGCCCGAGTTCCCATTCGATTGATTAGCCCTGACGAGGCGTACGTCTACGAGTCTTGGCCAGACAACATGTTTTGGCGGAGTTGTCGGGTTTCGAAGACGAAACTGTACGAGGAGATACAGAGGGAGAAGGAGAAGGGGAAAAATATAGTCGAGGAGGAGAAGAAAAAGAAGAAGACTCATGGCCCAGCAAAGGGTCTGGCGCTCGACTCGTACGTAAGTAAGCATGGCCGTTATGAGATTCCTCTAGACAGACACGGTCGGCCGGTGATGTCTTCTGACGCTGCGGCGTCATATAGCCGTAATGTTGGCTTTGTCATTCGGGACAGAGTCCCCGTTTTGTGGCCCGATTGGGGGGACGTGCCGCAGTGCGTGAAGGATGCTTTGAATAATGCTATGTCGGTAAGTTAATAAATATTTAATAAGTGTTTTTCAATCAACACGTAGTTCTTGAAAATGCAATATGTGATGTTTTTAAATTATTGCGTATTTATGCTGTTCATAGGTGTGGTTTGTCATTCCCGACTCTCTACTACGTACTTGGTGTGACGAGGTGCAGTCTACCAAGTAAGTCATTTTAATTTATTTTGTATCTACATTGTTTGCGTAATTTTTTTCTTACGAATGATATATGTTGTGCAACGTGTGTTGTAGGTACAAATCTTGGAAAAATGAGATGCACATATTCAGACACCTGGGTGATACCGGAGAGGCTACCCCGGAAGAATTCAAGTTCCGGGAGTACGAGTGGAAGTGGCTACACGCCCATTTTCGCGTTCCAGAGTTCATGGTATGACTAAAATACCCTCATTTCATTCTTCCTCTTTCAGTTTTTATTTTTTTTGAATTCTAAATATAAACTCTATTTTTTTTAAATTAATGTTTCAGAATATAAAAAATACTTGAAGTTCCGATTTTTTTAAATTAGAAAAAATCGGAACTTCATGTATTTTTTTAAAATTCTGGAATATTATTAATATTAAAAAATCAGAATTTTTTATTCAAAAGTGGAAATAAATTGTTTTAATAAAAATAAAAACTAGAATATTATTTTCCATAAAAAAAAATAAAAATCTGAATATTGTATTTTATTTATTAAAAAAAATGCTAGTATTTAATAAAAAATAATAATATTTCAGTTTTTATTTTTTTGGAATTCTAAATATAAACTCGATTCTAAATAATATTTTTTTGAAGGCGACTAGCTTGACCAACACGATCAATCGTGCTGGTCTGACTGACCATCACAGTCTGGATTCCCGGTCGTTAGCCAGAGTTGCGCACGAGACCATATCTTCTGATTCGTTGGACGCATTTGCCTACGTGACTCAGAAAGCATTTCCGAACCGTCCCGAGGAGCATGTTAGTCTTTTTTTTATTATATTTTAGTAATAAAATAAATGCCTTTGTATCATACTTTTATTGATATTCAAATATTTATTTTCATATTAACTTAGGAGCGTGTGCGGGAGGAGTCTCAGAGGATGCTTGCTGAGATTGCTCGGGAGCAGTATCCGGACTTAGCGGAGACTGACCTCGATTATGCCATTGGACAGATCGATCAGGCCGATCCTTATGTTCGCGCTAGGGTGTGGGGTACCGTCTACCCTCCTAGACGTAGTCGGTACCGCACTAAGATGATGGGAGCCGAGGGTCACCATGTATTGAAAGATACCCCCGGCTTCCAGCGCCCTCGCGGACGGGATGCACGGACTGCCTATCTCGAGGAGCAGTTGATGGCGGAAAGGGAGCTCCGAGCTGAGAATGAAAGGAGGACTCAGACGCGGTTACATGAGAGCGAGCAGAGGACTGAGTCGCGGTTAGAGAGTTTCCAGAGATAGTAGCAGGCCATGATGGACTATATGATGACGCTGACTCAGACCATTACTCAGGCTGGACTGCAGGCACCTGCTCCACCGCCTTCTCTCTTCGGACAGACCCCATCTTCACAGCCTCGTGACGAGGATCTAGGGGATGGTGGTAATCCTTCTACTACTACATTTTGACATTTAGATGATTTTGGCAGTAGATTGTAGTTGTGTTGTTGTAGTACTCTTGTATATTTATATTTGTGTTACAATTGTGTAAGTGATTTTATTGACGCTACTATTATATTGATGAAATTAATGTTCTTGAATGTGTTGTGCGTTGTGATGCATATAATGTTGGGCATATTATTAATGGTATTAGTTGAATGTGTTGCGCGTTGATTGTTGTTGATAATGAGAGCTGATGTATAAAAATTGCAGGTGCAAAAAATACTGGTTTTGGGATCCCAAAATCTGAATTAATTTTTTTTTTTTAAAAAAGGGTTTTAGCCGACGACATATAAGACGGTCGTCGGCTAAAGTAATTTATTTATTTATTTTTTAAAAAAGGGTTTTAGCCGACGACATATAAGACGGTCGTCGGCTAATGTAATTTATTTTTTTTAAAAGGGTTTTAGCCGACGACCTATAAGACGGTCGTCAGCTAAAATTATTTAATTTTTTTTTAAAAAAAATGGTTTTAGCCGACGACATATAAGACGGTCGTCGGCTAAACTCTATTTTTTTTTTTTTTTAAAAATCGGTTTTAGCCGACCGGCTCGTTAAGGTCGTCGCCTAAATTTTTTTTTTCCAACATGTTTAGCCGACGACCGTGTAGTAGTGGTCGGCTATACTTTGAACTTTAGCCGACGACTACACAAAAGTCGTCGGCTAAACCTTGGCCGGCGAATATCGGCCGACGGTTTTTTAGCCGACTGCTGGCATGATTAGCCGACGACTTTGGGGTTTAGCCGACCACTTTAAGTCGTCGACTGAAGTCTAATTTTTGGTAGTGGGTCTTAGTGTCGACGGTCATCTTATACTCTATTGAGGTAATCCTGGTATTTAGAGTTTTATATTTTTACAGCTATTGAAGTGTGATCTGTTGCCTTTTTTATCTCTTAGATATAATAAAAATAATAATAAAAAATAAATAAATAAATTAATTAAAATGAGAATGCTGAAAATGGAGGTCATGTGAGTATTGGTGTTGAAGACATATATGAGACTGAGAATGCTGAATATGAAAATGAAGATTCTTTGGTTTTGGGAATTTCAACAATATAATTACAATAAAAATTATAAATATAGGCAATATACTATAATTCTAATGGAACAAAAATTGAAATGAAATATAAATTAGCAGAGGCAAGTGAAACTCTTTTTGTAAGACAATGTTGCGCCTGTATAAGAGCAGACCGCTTAGGCAAGATGTCATCAAAATAAAACTGATATATTTTTGAGTTGGATGCTCTCCAAAACTCAGAACTCTGACGAACCTTTGAGTGCTGGAATCTAGGCACGAAATGAATAAAGAGTATCTAAGAAATATGCTGAGATGACTTCTATTTTTTTGTCCAAAATGAAGTGCAGATGACCTCTTTTATAGGTCCAGAATTTAGGGTGAGCTCGGTTCGGTTTGGTACGGTTTCTAGCTAAAACCGATACCGAGCATCTTATCGGCATCTGGCATTTGAGTACCAAAATGATTCGGTTTTAAATCAGCTCGGTGTGATCAGTTTCGGTGTCGGTTCGGTAGCGGTACGGTGTCAATGGGCTGATTAAATGAGCCACTTAAGTTGGGCTTACGCCAGACCCAAATTGAACTACTGGGCTAAATCAGACAATTGTAAGTTCAAATAGAAGGATTTAGACATAATTAATCCACTTCAAAGCTTGAATAAAACTAAAATCTACTTCAATAATATGATAATAACTAAGGATTCAAAAAGTCCAATATCAAATTAAACAAAAGTCTTGAATTTCCTCCTCAGCACAAGTCCATCAATTCATAACAACCTGCACAAAGAAAAAACAAAGTTTGCAGAATAGTCATCTGTTTTATTGGTTCGGTTCGGTTTTTAAAGTCGGGATCCATATCTGAAACCGAAACCGAGCCGCATAATTCGGTTTTCAAAATTTTAAGAACCGTACCATACCAATATCTTATTAGTTCGGTTTTTCAGTTTCGATTTTTTCGATATTATCGGTTTTTGTTGATTTTTCTGCTCACCCCTACCAGAATTCCATCAAATTGTGGTTTTGCAGCCATTATGATATTTAATACGTCATCTATGATTTTTATTATTGGCCACTTAATACATTGCAAATGATAATAACGGTAAACAATATCATATTTTTTTACAATGTAATTAATTGAATATAATACTTGGGCTACTCTTGATATTAGATTAACCTTTTATTCTGAACCTCGACTCTAATAATTACTACTATATATTTACTTTTATTTATCGGTTACTATTATATATTTATTTATTTATTTATTATGAGAGAAAATTCGTATGTAGCCGCTTCTCTTCGAGTGCACATTCGATAAACTCTCGAACTGATAGTAGTAGCCTGTAAACTACGTCAACAATTAAACCACACTAGGCAAGCTCTGTGTAAGAGGCTCAATCGAAAAAGTGTTGGAAGGAGGAATCAAACTCGTATCCTTTCAATCTTGTGCTCACCTAATCCACCAATTCGACTACCCACTATACATTTACTTGATATTACAGTATCTATGTGGCTATGTGTTGGCAAAAAATGAAACGTATACTTGAATAAACTGTACAGAATCGAAAATTTATTTTATTAAAACCCTGCAAAAAAGTGTTAGCAAAAACTGATATTTGCTGATGACGAAAATGAATTGAAGTCGATGTTGAGTCCAGATTATATGTCTCCTTAAAGCAGATTCGCCCTCACCATGGTGTATAGCGTCTGCCTCCCAGGATAAAACAATACCCCAATGCACTGAATCGATGATCACTGCACCCTCAGCGAACTAGAATAAAATTTGTATATTATCACCTACACAATCGAACGACCGAGAAGAAAAACGAAGAAAAGAATTGAACTGGGAAAAGCTTGAAAACCGTGTGTTAAAAGTAAAATTCGGACCCCTTTAACTGGTATTTATAGGTGAAGACGAGGGAAAGGCATGTGCTGGAGGAACTCTAAACCGATTAGGATTGGTATCTTTGATACTTATCCTAATCTATTAATATATTAATCCGAAAATTACTAATTAATTTGATAGTTATCCTAATATAATAAATAGATAATTATCAATTAATTTGATATTTATCCAGATCCGAAAAATTTGAATTTTATGATTGAGGCTGTTTTAGCAAAATGAATTTTTGCCAAATAAAATTGCAGCAAAAAGATAACTTTGAGACGCTGAGACATTTCGCCCAAATCACCCTTCGACCCGAACAGAGCTGATCCGGACAAACGGACGACGGCGACGGCGTGTGTGTGTGTGCGTGAGGGCGCCCAGTCATACATCCGCTCATGTTTCACTTGTTTTTGTGAACAAGAGTTTGTTCACATCACCTTATATGCTCACAATTTTTCTTATAATTTTCCAATGTTGGATAGAATCCCAAACCTATTCCCAAAGGGTTCACTTTGGAACATTATATCTCATTCATACCTCAATCATTTTGAGTGTTCTTATATGTTTTGGAAACCTCTTACGGAGTACTAAGTATTCCTACTAAGTCCCGACTTTAACTCGTAGTCGAGCCCACTCAAAATTGCCTCTCAAGTGGGCTGCTCAAAACAACCCATTTTCCTCTTTATTTCCAACAATCCCCCACATGAATGAGATTGATGGTCCAACAGCACACGTCAGACACGGAGTTTGACTTGGTGATAGTTACTGCGGTTAGGAATTGCATATGATAGGTAGAGTATGTTCCTTGAACCTTCCCTCGAAAAGATATATTCTCCTTACTGGCTAGACAGTATGACTCGGTGCCTTTGAACTGTCCGACCATTTGTGTAAGTGATCGTATATCCTTCACAAATGCCTCCCTAATTTATTCTATTCTCATTATTGTGCCCGTTTTGGCCATGGACACCGTCTTGGTTTTGCGAGAGTTTCTAAAGATTTCTGCCTTGCAATTCTCCTTTGAAGCGGCCCCTCTTCACTCCAACATAGGTGATTCTCTTTAAGTGTTTTGAGTAAACCCGTATTTTACTCCACCTGACTGTACGTTTTCGACTTAAGAATCATTAAAAGCATAAGCTTAACCTCTTCCTACGGGTATCACTATTTTCATCCTAGGAATGGTCGGTTCGGGGTAACCCCTACAGTGATCGTGCCCAATTTTATGTATTGGTTGTCCCATTGAACCTAGATCTTGGGATATCCAGTCAGTTTAGGTTGGGTATCCTCCATAAGACCATAAGCTCATGGCAATAGACCCATTCCTCTTGATGATTTATCAACAAGGTATCTTGATAACCTTTTGGTTAGCGGATCCGCAATGTTATCCTTTGATGACACATAGTCAATAGTGATAACTCCTGTTGATAGCAACTGTCTAATGGTATTATGTGTCCTCTTTATATGACGAGACTTACCATTATACATTGCGCTCTGTGCCCGGCCAATCGCAGATTGACTATCGCAATGAATACATATTGCGGTCACAGGCATTGCCCATCTTGGAATATCTTCTAGAAAATGGTGTAGCCATTCTCCCTCTTCTGTAAACTCGGATTCCATTGTTGATCGAGATATAAGTGTCTGTTTCGAAGATTTCCATGCCACTGCTGCACCAGCTAGTGTGAATACATATCCACTTGTTGACTTGTATCCTTTTATATCAGATATCCAATTTGCATCACTATATCCTTCAATTACTGCTGGATATTTGGTATAGTGCAGCCCATACTCACGAGTATCCCTTAAATATCTTAGTACCCTTGTGATCGCCTTCCAGTGATTTTTTCTGGGGTTGCTCGTGTATCTACTTAGTCTATTAACTGAGTAGGCTATATCTGGTCTTGTGCAGCTCATCAAGTATATCAGACATCCTATTACGTGAGAGTACTCAAGTTGAGATACTCCTTCTCCCTTATTCTTGGATAGTCTTAACGTCAAATCCACCGGGGTTTTGGCTGTGCCAGAGTCATTTTTGTTAAATATTTCAAGGATTTTGTCCACATAGTGGGCTTGACTCAGCATGAGACCTTTTGATGTTCGTGTGATCTTAATCCCTAAAATTACATATGCGAGTCCCATATCTTTCATGTCAAATATTGACCTCAACATGTCCTTGGTAGATTTGAATATTCTTTCATTACTGTCAATAATGAGCAGGTCATCTACATATAGACACAAAATGACATAGCCATCTTTTGTGTCCTTCACATATACGCATTTCTTGCATTCATTAATTTTGAATCCACCACTCAACACAACATGATCAAATTTTTCATGCCACTGTTTTGGTGCCTGCTTCAATCCGTATAATGATTTTACCAACTTGCAGACTTTACTTTCTTGTCCAGGGGCAATGAACCCCTCGGGTTGTTCCATATAGATTTCCTCATCTAAGTCCCCATTAAAAAAGGCAGTCTTAACATCCATTTGATGTACTTCTAAACCTCGTAATGTAGCGATAGCAAGTATCATCTTGATGGAAGTTATTCTCGTCGCAGGGGAGTAAGTATCGAAATAGTCTAGACCTTCACATTGGTTATAGCCCTTCACTACAATCCTAGCCTTATACTTATCAACTGCTCCGTCCTTCAATTTCTTCTTGAAAATCCACTTACTTCCTAATGGCTTACTCCTTGGAGGTAATTCCACTAGTTCCCAAGTATGATTCTGTAATATAGAATCAATCTCTTCTTTGATAGCCTCCTTCCGTATAAGTCCATCCGTTGATCTTACAACTTCTTTGTAAGTCTGAGGTTCCTTTTTGAGCAAATAGGTGAAAAAATCTGGTCCATAAGATTTCTCCGTCCTTTGTCGTTTGCTCCTTCTAGGTTCATCCTCATTATCTACTTTTTGATTTTCATTGTCTTCGTCCATTTGCTCATAAGTCTGTTCGGATGAGATAAGGCATTCACTTGCAGTCTTACAAGGAAAGATATTCTCAAAGAATGACGCGTTCCTTGATTCCATAATTGTATTCTTGTAAATCTCATGCACTTTGGATTCATGCACAAGAAATCGATAGGCATTCCGTTGTGTGCATATCCAATGAAAATACAAATCAACCATTTTTGGGCCTATTTTGACTTTCAGGTGTAGGTATCAGCACCTTTGCTAGACACCCCCCACTTTCATGTAATTGTAGGAAGGCTTGACTCTTTTCCACAATTCATAAGGAGTTTTATCCCTGTTCTTACGGCATATCTTGTTTAAGAGATAATTCACCGTTAAGATGGCTTCTCCCCACATATTTTGCGGCAGACCTGAATTTAGCAATATCGCATTCATCATCTCTTTTAGAGTGCGATTCTTACATTCCGCCACACCATTTGACTGTGGTGCATATAGGGCAGTGACCTCAGAAATAATCCCATGTTGCGAACAATATTCGTCGAATGGTTCCACATATTCACCTCCATGATCATTCCTTAAAACTTTTATCTTTGCATTCAGTTGATTCTCAACTTCCGTTTTATAAAGAATGAATTTCTCTATAGCTTCGTCTTTACTTTTAAGCAAATATACATGGCAATATTTAGTACTATCTCCACGAAAGTAATAAAATACTTATTTCCACCTCTAGTTTGAACAAACTTCAAATCAAATAGGTTGCTATGTATTAATTCTAAAGGTTTGGTGTTTTTTTCCATTTGTCGGAATGGAGATCGAGTTAATTTTGCCTCTACACAAGTTTTACACTTGTGGTTTTATCAATGTTAACCTTTGGTATGTGATCTAATGCAATTAGTCTACGCATTGCATTAAAATTAACATGTCCTAATCTAGCATGACATGAATTAGGAGACTCAAGCAAGTAAGGAGAAGAATTTTTCATTTCATTACTTTTAACATTCATAACATTGAGCTTAAATAGTCCATCACTCTCACAGCCCCTGCCAATAAACACAACACTCTTTGACAAAATAACTTTATCAGACTCAAAAACTAATCTAAAACATGCTTAATCAATAAGGAATCAGAAATGAGGTTCTTGCGAATATCAGGCACATACAACACACATTTAAGAGTCATTTCCTTCCCAGACTTCATCTTCAAAATCACCGTACCTTCGCCCAAGATAGTTGAAGTTACAGAATTTCCCTTAAACAGCTTTTCAACGGTATCTGTTTCTTCTATGGAGGAGAACATTGTCTTGTTGGCACATATATGCCTAGTTGCTCCAGTGTCAACCCACTACTCATTGGTATTTGAGCCAACTAAGTTCACTTCGGGGATTATAGCACATAAGTCAAGATTTCCCACTTGTTCGGTAATCACATGTGCTGCATTACTATCCTTTTTCGTTGGTTTCTTTAGCAGCCTACTGTCAGCCGCCCTATGATCCATATTTTCACAGTTGTAGCACTTACCAAGGAATTTCTCTTCCTTTTTTGTAATTCCTCCTTTAGGTCCCAACTTGGTTCCCTTTCCATTGTTGCCTTTCTTGGATGTCTGTCCAGTTTCCACAACATTGGCCTTTGTCACAGCAGCATTTACCTTATTCTCTAATCTTCTGTTGTCTTCCTCAATGCGAAGTCTAACAATCAGATCTTCGATGCTCATCTCCTTGCGCTTATGCTTGAGATAATTCTTGAAGTCTTTCTAAGTCGAGGGCAGTTTTTCAATCACAGCAGCCACTTGGAAGGATTCGCTATTAACCATTCCTTCAGCATGGATTTCATGAATGATCACTTGTTGCTCTTGTACCTGACTGACCACAGTCTTGGAATCCACCATCTTATAGTCAAGAAACCGCCCAACAATCCACTTTTTAGCACCGGCATCCTCGATCTTGTACTTATGGTCTAGTGAGTCCCATAATGCCTTGGCTGATTTAGGAGTGTTATACACGTTGTATAGCAAATCAGCAAGGCCATTCATTACGTAATTCCGACATAGATAGTCAGAAGTTTTTCAAGCGTCAATGGCCATCAAAGTCTGTTGGTCACTGTCTTCATCATATTTCGGCGCGTTCTCCTTGAGGAATCGATACAAGCCTAGAGTGGTCAGATAGAACATCATCTTCTGCTGCCATCTCTTGAAATTCTGGCCATTGAATTTCTCTGGTTTGTCAGCATGGTTGACCGAAACCGAAACCGAATTACTTATTGGAACCAAAGCAGAGTGGTTCGCTGAAGCCGATCCACTTTTCAGAGGCGCACCTCCAGTCGCGGAAGCTAGTCCAGTTTTCTGAGGCGCACCTCCAGAAACATCCGTAGACAAAGTTGGTTTTTGAATAGGGATTGAAGTATCCATTATGTCTTAAACTTTTGAAAATAATCTGTTTAATCAAGTAAACAAATTCTGCTTTAAGATTGTTGGCAAAAAATGAAACGAATACTTGAATAAACAGTACAGAATCGAAAATTTACTTTATTAAAACCCTGCAAAAAAGTGTTAGCAAAAACAGATATTTGCTGATGACGAAAACGAATGAAAGTCGATGTTGAGTCCAGAAGATCTGTCTCCTTAAAGCATATTCGCTCTCACCACGGTGTATAAAGTCTGCCTCCCAAGATAAAACAACACCCCAATGCACTGAATCGATGATCACTGCACCCTCAGTGAACTAGAATAAAATATGTATACTGTCACCGACACAACCGAACGACCAAGAAGAAAAATGAAGAAAAGAATTGAACTGGGAAAAGCTTGAAAACCGTGTGTTAATAGTAAAATTCAGACCCCTCTAATTGGGTATTTATAGGTGAAGATGAGGAAAGACATGTGCTCGAGGAACTCTAAACCGATTAGGATTAATATCTTTGATACTTATCCTAATCCATTAATATATTAGTCTGATAATTACTTATTAATTTGATAGTTATCCTAATATATTAAATTGATAATTATCAATTAATTTGATATTTATTCAGATCCGAAAATTCGGATTTTATGATTGAGGCGGTTTTAGCAAAATGATTTTTTGGCAAATAAAATTGCAGTAAAAAATAACTTCGAGACGTCGAGACATTTCGCCGAGCCGAGGCGGACGGCAGCGGCGCGCGCGCGTGTGTGTGTGCGCAAGGGGCGCCCAGTCACACATCCACGCATATCTCACTTGTTGTTGTGAACAAGAGTTTGTTCACATCATCTTATATACTCACAATTTTTCTTATAATTTTCCAATGTGGGATAGAACCTCAAACCGATTCCCAAAGGGTTCACTTTAAAACATTATATCTCATTTATACTTCAATCATTTTAAGTGTTCTTATATATTTTGGAAATCTCTTACGGAGTAATACGTACTCCAACTAATTCTCGACTTTAACTCGTAGTCAAGCCCACTCAAAATTGGCTCTCAAACGGGCGGCTCAAAAGAGTCCATTTTTCTCTTTATTTCCCAACACTATGTACTCACGGTCTGCAGTATTTAATAATCTGCTTCGAATCGATAGTTGGTCTGACCCGAGATGGCTTATGCATCGACTGGACTGGGTAGGTTCTCAAACTGTGGGCCCAAAAAGATCAGCTTAAAAGGGGAAATGACACAGTGGAAATAGTATGGTAAAAAAGATATTCTTAAGACAGATTACATTAATTATTAATTTGAAGACATCATTGATTAACAACAACGAACAACGTTGCACAAAACATGACCGGAAACCGGATGTACAATTATCAAAAAGCAGATATGCTTGCTTTATTAATCCCAACAATTATTTGATTGCAGGCTTAAAGTAATGGTATTGTGATGAATTAAACTATCTAACAAGCTCGTTGATGGCGTTACAAGTCCTCCTTATGATCCCATTCGATCCGAGTAGGGGTTGAATTTCCAACATTCTGATCATTGCACTTGCAAAATCTGCAAATATTCTCGGGTTGGACTATAACGAGATACAATAGTATTTGTGGATCCTCCACCGAAAAGGATCTCGATCCGATCAAGAAGGCCCTTCGTTGGATCAAGTTCGTAAAATAATTGTTATCCAAAGAATTTGGGGTCGAGTCCAGTGGCGCCAAATTAGTGTTTCCACCGGTCTGCGGCATCAAGTCTTCGTTGACGGCAAATTTGGGGTCGATATCGGTCCCATTGCAGTATATTCTAGCACGGAACAAGAAGCATTGGGCTTGACCTAGCGTGTGTGCTCCTGCATGGCATGCATGGTAACATTAACTTGTTGGTTTGCCCTTTTGAATTTGTCACATGGAGTTTATAAAATAAATAATAAACACAATGGAATTTCATGTTATACATGCTTCTACAAATAGATACGGACAAGAAATATCATATTTATTTTGTTATTTATTTAATGAAAATAAATTTACCTGATAGAGCGACCATGTCTCTTTGGCTAAGCCCCTTGTTGGCGGCGGATACGAGAGTTTGGAGATTAGCGAAAGGACTAGGTAGATCCGTATTTGCTTTAGCACGGTCGGCGATGGTAGAGTCCCTTCTACCAAGCTTCGAGTCCATGTTGGACCGCCAACTGAAAAATATATGTATGTATATAGTGACAACAACACCTTTAACATTCTTCTTCTGCTTATATGCATGCATGACACTTTTTACCTCAACTTGGGACAAAGAAAACGGGTAGATAAAATGTAAATAAAAGTATTTATTGTCTTGGTCACGAAGTGTCAACTATTACTCATATCCATTCAATATGAAAAGTTACATTCCCAAAAATGATTTTGTCCCAGATAAGACATTCATTTCTACTCTTTTACATATGACGTTCTTACTTAAGTTATTATGTGCGGTCAAAAATTTACTCGCGATGTGATTTGGAAAATTGGTAACAAAAAGATTATTTTGCATATACAACTTGCTATCAGTAGAAAGTTATACGTTTATCAATATAGTCTCCTCAAATGGGACGGCGTAAGTATATAAAGTATTCAACTATTTCACCTCCATCTCTCTGTCACACTTAAATGTTAATTATATATTGTACTTACAGCAACCGAGGCATCTCGTGCAGCTAACGTTAGGATATCTGCGCAAGAAACAACACCGGGGCATATGCGCTCGACCTCCGCTTGGCGGCCTCTATAACATCGAATCCTCGAACGGAATTGTTATTTGGGAGTGCCGTCTTTTCGCTTTGGATAGAAGCGGTCTCGTCTAGTAGGACCGACGCATCGCGACCACAGGCAAGCGATCGTGAAAATGGAGACGAATGAGGGATGCCGCCATTCGCTTCTCGCGGGACACCGCTCTAGTGATGGAATTGCGGATTATAGTAGCTGCCCTTGGACATGTACGGGCGTAGAAGGAGGGAGATAGTCGTGGTGGAGCTGGTCTGGCTGAGGAGGATTGTTGCGCTTGAGTTGGTGTGGTGGAGAGGGAAATGATGAGTGATAATATTGTTGTTAAGGTGAAGAAAAGGTTGATGGATTTCATGTTGTTCATTTGAAGTGATAATATTGTTGTTTCCTAATTAATAAAGGCAGTATTGCTACCGGAGGTGAATTTATAGTGCACATTTGGTCATTTGTGGCTTAATTATAAAACGCGTCTGCTGACATTTGGTTACAAAACAAAACAAGTTATTACATTCTTTAGTTAATTTCCGACAATCCATTTTTTTTTTTTTTTGTATTATTTGGTCGTTGCGTGTGGTTAGAGTTTTTTTTAGTCAAGGAGAAATAAAATTGAAAGGTGTGATTAAAAATAAAAATTATTTAAATAGTCAAGGAAACTAATTCAAAACTAAGTAAAATATAAAAAGAATATAATTTTCTAGTAAATAATATAATACTTATAATTAAGTCAAATGTATACACAATAAACAACTTTATCTATTCATCTAATAAATAATTTTTAGATTTTATTTGTTTATTTTGAGTTTTAAATCAAATTATAGCTTTTAAACAATTTTGCAACTTTATATTATAATATACGAGGCCTTACGAACCCGTGCGATGCACCGGCTGTGATTTTGGTTGAATATCTATGTGTTTTGTACGTAATATTTGTGCAGATGTTTATATACTTTTTATCAAGGTTGCGTCAATATTTGTAATATAAGTTTTATATAATTAGTTATATGTGATGTATTAGTTTTTTTTTCAATAAGTTTGTAATTTGTGTTTGTTATCATGGGATGATGAAGATTGTTGGTGACGTTATTTCATCGCTTTTAATTGAGGTCGAGTGAAACACTCAGAATGATATTTAGGGTTTATAGTCTTGAACACTGAGGGATGGATTGAAAGTTTGTCGTGATAGTATTAAATCTCTTGCATTGCACATAGTTTTGGTCTGTTCCGTATTCGGTTAATTTATAGTATTAATTTTGGTTATGGTTTACTTTAGGTTGGTTATACAAAAATATTAAGTTTGGGACGATGAGTAAAAGCATTGGTCATATATGTTAAATTTAAGTTGTTATAGTGTAGTATGTTAATGTTATGCATTATATCTACGTGTTTTGTACGTAAAGAGTCAACTTCCTCAAACGCTTTCAATGTTGCAAATTTCTTTTCACAGTATTCTTTCTCCCCTAATCACAACAACCAATTAACCAACAAAAACGGCATTAAGGATCCAAAAAAGCAACTACTAATCAGAATTTGATAAACATTAAAAAGTCTATGCGACGATCATTTTATACAAACAAAAAATAAAAAATCTCCAAGAAAGCGGCATTAAGGATCCAGACAACGTCGGCCCCTGCGTATACCCCATTTTTCTAATATTACTCGTTTCTTATCAACATTTTATACAAACAAAAAATAAAAATCTTGATTCCGAAGGTATTGCTATCATATCTACCTATAAGCACATTAAAAAATTGTTAAATATTAATAGATCTAGTAAAAAAACTCAAAAGTTACCTTAAAAAACGGCGGCGCGATGACAACTTTTCCGGCCAGTCAATAACGGTGGCGGAGTCTTGTGGCGGGTACAACAAAAAATACAATATAAATTAATAGAAACCCATATCCAAATATAAACATCAAGAAAAACTTTCAAAATTTTTAAAAAACTTTAGATCTATGAATACAAACCTTAGATATATGAAGAAAAACTTCGGTGGTGGTGGTTTAGTTCGGTGGAGATGACGTTCAGCGAAGGTGAGTCTGGTGGAGGTGTGGCCTGCGGAGGAGGAGTGAGGACGTCGGAGGAGTGGTGGTGATGTGTGTTTTTTTGTTGTAGTGTGTGTTTGAAGTGTAGTGTGGTGGTGATGTGTGTTTTATTGTATCCCAGTTTAATGTCCTGACTGATCGATTGATATTCATTATCAGTTATTGATCTTCATTACAATTTATTATAAAAGTCTATTCACTTGGCATGCACATGACATTACTCTTCACACATTTTCATTCCAAAAATCATGTCACTAATACAAATTGGTGTCATTAATACTCCTCAATGATTTTTAGGACTTAATCTTTCTATATATATGATTTTGTATTTATTTAAAATGAAGTCTAAAAGTCATTTAGCAAATCAACAAATGAAGTTGTTCACTGTGCATATTTCCAGACTTGATTCTAAGCATTATATTATTTTCATTTTTAAATTATTCATCCGACATTTATATAATTTTTATTAATTAAATAAAAATTTTATTTATTTCATTTATTTTTATATTTTATTCCTAAGATTTTCAGTTGTTAATTTCATTTCCAGATTAATAAATAAATTTCAGTTCTTCATATTCCCTTTTTTTTCTCAATCATTTCGACTTCTCAATATAATAATAATTTGTAGATTTATAAAATTAATGTAATAAAGGTATACATGAATTTGATATACTATTATTTAGTGGGATGGGTCGAGATAGTTGATTGTGGGTAGCAAATAACCCAATTTTAAAATATTGATTGCAAACTCAAATATTGCATCTTCAAAACATCACTTTCTAATAAACATCGTTTTTATTTTGTGAGTTGAAATTTTGATTATCAATAATTTTCTGACTACATCATGAATTACCAATTAGATAATACTAAGGGGAAGGGTTGGTGGTCCAGTGGTAGGACGCCTACTCCCAAGATACTCCTTTGAGAGAGGTCTTTTCTAACCCCACCAAGGAGGTGAAAGAGGAAGTTTTTCTCTTTATGATCCTCTAGCTCCCCGGGGCTAGCTCGAGCGACCGCTAATCAATGTTTAATCTCGCGTCAAGCGGCAGTGTGGGAGTATTTCCTTCTTTGGGAACCGGAGGTCTTGTGACCAATCGGTCGTTCTCCCGAGAACTGTGTTGGGAACCTGAGGCGCTGTTAATCAGTTAAGGACTTCTCCTTGTGCGCAGAAGTGTACAGAAAAGGCATTGGGAACCCTGGAATTGCTCGAGCGACTCGCGATTTACTTCTCTCAATGGGTTAGGAGTGGGTTCATTGAGGGACTAGGATTAGTCCGGCTAAATTGGGATCGCCTAGTTATCAAAAAAAAATAGATAATACTAAAAGAAGTAAAGCCCGAATAATAATATAATTTTTATACTTTCATTACAATATCTGAAAATAAATAAATGATCAATATTTCATATTAAAAAAGTAAAAGATATATTTTAGAAAACAAAGATAGTAATATATATAATCAAGATTCCATATATACTTCATATGTTCTCTTATTATTGCAACGTGTTGACTATTACACTATTCACATACTCTCTTTTGACCATCTTTTGTAATTTATACATATGAAAAAATATAGTCATGTGAGATCTTGTTAGATTCATCTCGAAATATACTTTTAAAATATCAACTTCTTATAATTTTTAAAAATAAAGAACTGAAGATATTAACAATTAAAATTGTGCATTGACAAGCGTGAAAGTCCAGATATTGCAGTTATAAAAGAACGGATATAGTAATAATCTCTCCTATCACATTTAATATTTCATATTTTTATTTTAATCATATCGATATATAGATGTGACATTCACACAATTTATTGCAGGAGTAAAAAAAAAAAAATCCATTAGGATGGTGGCAGTCATGCTCCCGAAATCATCCATACCTCCCAAATCCACCAATAATATCATTCCACCTCATCCATACTTTTTTCATACCTCCCAACACCTTTTTAGTGGCAACCATGCCTTTTTCATACCTCCCAACTTTTTTTTTTCATAAATTATATTAAACAATTTAATAAAAACATTAATATTTCATTAATGACTAAAAGAAAATTACATAATACCTAAAAAAAACATAATTGAAAGAAAATTACATTATTCTTAAAAACAAATACATAATTATATCTGAAAATCCATGGGCCATCCATATTTTTCCGCGTACGCACGTTTTTTTGCAATAGCGAAATCTCGCATAACCGGATTGGCTATGTGTTCGTGCGGCTCGTTATAGAACTTGAATGCCCGAATCATAGCCTTTTCGTTAGCATTTTCGAGTTGTTGGGCCATCAACTTTTTGGCCAATGCATTCTTTTCACGCTTTTCTTCCATCGCCTCATCCAAAGCTAGTGCTTTCTTTGACGTATAGTTCTCAATAAACTCAGCAACACTATTCTTTGACGACGACTCGCTAGCGGGCTTTTTCCCTTTTCTTTTTGAAACTGGAGTTGTGTCGTCATTTAGATCCTAAGAACACCATCATTGCTTAGGACTCATAGAAGCGATTAAACGACTTTCTTCGTTTGTCGGAATGAGATGTCGAAAATAAATTTTCAAAACATGGTTGTTCACACCATTTCGGTTCTCCCTTAACAACATTCCACGCATCAATATGAGTAAATGAGTGGCCATTAGTTTTCCGATCATAATCGGCCATGGCATTTTGCATGACGTTGACATCGTCACACCCACTCTTACGAATGCGAGTCTACAAATTAACACAAGTATATAAATTAATAAAAGTATATAAATAAGCATATAAATTAATAAAAGTATATAGTTTAAAATTTACTTGTTGGATGTATAGCCCGTTGAAAACACCCATTGCTTGATTCATATTTTTCCACTTTGTGTTCAAGCTATGACGAGTTCGCTTACTTCCTTGTATGGTGGCCTTGAAATGTTCCAAAATTCTTTCCCAAAACTTATCTCGACCTTGTTCATTCCCGACTTTTCTACATGTCGAGATATGAATCCACACTTTAGCCAAAGCAACCTCTTCAATCGACGTCCAAGGCTTTTTATCCGCTCTAGTTTTCTCTTTAACGACTTGAACATCGTCATCTAAAAAAAATAAAACGTATAAAAATTTTATTTAACATAAAAAAAAACGTGTAAAAAAAATTAAAAAGTATATAAAAAGTATATAAAAACAAAATAACGTATAAAAAAAATATATACCAATTTGAGTTTGTGGTTGCGTTTCGGGTACAACCTCAACATCATCATCGTCTTCATCATGTATAGGTAGTTCGCGTTCCACACTTGGTTCACGACGCGAAGGACCTTCACGGTAGTCCATAAACGGGTTGAACTCACTCGTCATTGTTATGTTATATTGGGTTGGATTCATCGGTGGTGGTGGTGGAGGTTGAGAATAATAGCCGGATTGATGGTATTGTTGATGCATCGGTTGTGGTGGTGGAGGTTGAGGATAATAGCCGGATTGAGGATATTGTGGGTAGTTCGGGGGTTGAGCTTGCGGACGAACACGACCACGATTGCCACGTTCACGACTTTTTTGTGACGATGAAACACTTTTTGATTTGCTAGGATCCATGATATGTGTTTGATAATATATGTGTATGTGAAAATATATGTTAAAGAAATGTTTAGAATTTGTATGTGAATTTGTTTGTGTTTAGTTTGTATATATAGGATTTTTTTTTTTTTTTTTTGCAAAAAGATCCGTTGGCAACGTCTCTTTCTTTTTTTTCCTCACCCAACGTCTCCCTCACTCAACGTCTCTTTCCTTTTTTTTTTGTTTTTTTCCCAACCCCGCTCCCCATACCTCCGAATCATTCAATCCCGTCCAAGGGTTGCCGCTGGCCATACCGCCGAGGTGGCGGCGGTGTTCACCGGCGGTATGGTCATACCGCTGCCCAAACCGTTGGCCATTGCCACAACCCATCCATGTAACTCAAAAGCTTCCGGTGTGGTGTGGGTATGGGCTTTAAGCTTTTGTCATGTTCAAAACGGATTTTGTGTCCCAACAAAAAAGAAAAGGAAAAAAAAAAAGTGGTGGTGGGGTGGGTGGGTGGGGGGGATATAATAGGATGTGGGCATCTTGTAACAAAGGTCAATCTTCCTGTCATACAGCTAATAATGTGAAGGATAAAGACTTAAATTGGTTGAATAAATAATAATTACTTAATTATTTAAGAGTCAAAGGATTCAAATTAATTGTTGGCCATTTTTTCAACAGACCATATTGTCCAAAGCCGAAATTATTGCAATCTGCATATATTATCTTCTTGTTATAAATCTCTAAGAGAAAGAAAAAAATATAATTGGAGTTCGTCACAATCATAATTTGTTGCATTATATTGTTGTTTGGAAAATTTTTGAGCAATATGTAATAGCGAATTTGCTCCCCTCCTATCGATTATTCTTGTATGAGTATTTATGTGTCGCTTCGAGTGATCATTGAATTATAAATCCCTCCATGTGTAGATCATTCTTATAGTAGTATCCAAGTGATGCCTTAGTAAAACTTCATGAAAAAAAAAGAGTGATTATAGTAGTATAAGTCTCTCCATATAAATCATTCTTATAGGAGTTTTCATGTTTATTAGATGAATAAAAAAAATGAGTGATTATAGGAGTGATTATATCGTCAAAACCTTATTAGGAAAAATACACTATTCATGTCGTAATATGCCATCCTAGTTGTCTCGTTAAAAACCTTGCTCGGAAAATTGAATGGGATAAAACCTTAATCAAGGGAAAAATGGTGTAATACGTGTTTTCATATAAATATGCTTAAGGCATTTAAAAAATCCCCAGTGAATTAGAATGTGTATCAGCGCAAGTTGCAATATCGAACTCATATTTGTGATACATGTTAATATATTTTGGGCTTGTTTGCTATGTGATTAAAGTGTATAATATATGTAATACACCTTTATATATTGTTTGGTATAAAGTATATGACCCTTGATAAAATTTGGGCCCGTATAAATAATACTGATTTTTGGTATTACGTATCTCACCTAAGAGGTGATATTAGGTGATATTAAACAATACTACAACTAATAAATTCAATAAACTACCATAATATCTATATTTTGCAGAAAATTTAATACATCGTATCAAATATGATATTAATTTCTTATATTGTATAAGAAATCCCAGTCAAATCTTATCAAACTTTATCCCATATAACTTAGCAAATGAGATGGAGAGTTCTTATTAGTTGTAATCAAGTTGCTTCATTAAAAATCTTACTCGGTATAAACCCTTTGCCGCAACTAATCCACATTACTCTTGAACGTGATGTTCCATATTCTTCAACCATATATATTCTCGACTTGCTTCATGGATTGTAATAATTTCAGAATGATATGAAGACCTGGCTGGTAAGGTTTGCTTCACAGATTTCCCATGATGTAATAGTTTCACTGAGCTATTCAGGAATCCCAATTAATTTTCAATCATCAACTTAAATTGTTATAATTATTAATTACTTATTAGATAGAAAAAATTATAAACCAATCCGAAAACAAATTTCACTAGATTTTCTTATTTTAGTTTGAAAATTAACTTTTCAACCAACAAAAAAAATCATTTGCTGTATATATATTCTGAGTGTTTAACCGAATAGAAAAACTGAAATCTAAGAATTAATTAAAACACCGTCGATACACACCAACTCTTTTTATCTGTAATAACGACGAAGTCCGTGTCCGTGATCTCACCACATAAGTTTATCTTGAGTTATTTACGAAACAAGTGTATTTTGAAAATATATTTACCAAAATAGTGTGCTTTCAAACATAATTACCAAAATGGTGTTGTTTTCTATTAAGTAGGTTTTAATTGAATTTTTTATTTTTTTTATTGACTTTTTTTACTGCTTTTTTTACTGCCTTTTTATTTTATTTTTTTTAAACTGTTTTTTTTTTACTATTTTTACTCTTTTTTTTTAAACTTTTTTTCACTAAATTTTTACTGTTTTTACTGCTTTTTTTTAGTACTATTTTTTATTATGTCTTATATGACAATCACAACAATTGTTTGAACAATGCTAACAATAAAAAATTAAAACCAACATCATCACAAAGTTTTTAGGTACTAAACCAACGAGTTATTTACCAAACGAAAAGACAAAAGTAACATTTCTATTTTATTCCGAATATCTTGAGTCGATAACCGATCTTTATCTGCAAAAAAATAAAGAAATGAGAGATATAGTTATACCAATTAACCGAATAAATTTTCTAAAATTTGTCTTTATATACCGTGGCTTAGACAGACATCCTTTTCGGTTGTGACACTACAAAAAAAACAGTTTTTACCGACGCCCGTACCCGCCGTTGTTAAACTTATAATTTACCAACGTCATTACTGACTCCCGTTATTTAATTGATTTACCGACGCCATTGCCGACGACCGGTTCACAGACTTATTTTTTCTTTTTTTTCATAATTAACGACGCCGTTTACCGACGCCATTTCGGCATTGGTAATTTTTTTTTTCTTTTTTCACAATTAACGACACCGTTTATCGATACCCTTACCGACGCCATTTTGGCGATGGTGATTTTTTTTATTAAGTAGGATAATTAACGATGCCGTTTACCGACGTCATTTCGGCGTTGGTAAATTTTTTTTATTATTTTTTTTCTTTTTTCACAATTAACGACGCTGTTTACTGACGCCGAAATGGCGTCGGTAAATTTTTTACACTATCCCACATCAGAAAAACAGTAATGTATTGTGTTGTTTATATACCAAAATCTTTCTCGGCCATTTGAAATTGAATGGAGCCCGGACCTGACCCGCCTGAGCCCGGACCTAACCCGCCTGAGCCCGGACGTGAATACTGACGTCGGTAAACGGCATCGTTAATTGTGAAAAAAAATAAAAAAAATCACCATCGCCAAAATGACGTCGGTAAAGGTATCGATAAACGGTGTCGTTAATTGTGAAAAAAGAAAAAAAAATTACCAATGCCGAAATAGCGTCGGTAAGGGCGTCGGTAAACGTCGTCGTTAATTATGAAAAAAAAAAAGAAAAAAATAAGTCTGTGAACCGGTCGTCGGCAATGGCGTCGGTAAATCAATTAAATAACGGGAGTCAGTAATGACGTTGGTAAATTATAAGTTTAACAAAGGCGGGTACGGGCGTCGGTAAAAACTGTTTTTTTTGTAGTGTCACAACCGAAAAGGATGTCTGTCTAAGCCACGGTATATAAAGACAAATTTTAGAAAATTTATTCGGTTAATTGGTATAACTATATCTCTCATTTCTTTATTTTTTTGCAGATAAAGATCGATTATCGACTCAAGATATTCGGAAGAAAATAGAAATGTTACTTTTGTCTTTTCGTTTGGTAAATAACTCGTTGGTTTAGTACCTAAAAACTTTGTGATGATGTTGGTTTTAATTTTTTATTGTTAGCATTGTTCAAACAATTGTTGTGATTGTCATATAAAACATAATAAAAATAGTACTAAAAAAATCAAGAAATCGGAAATTGTAGTGAAAAAAGTTTTAAAAAAAGCAAGAAAATAGTAAAAAAACATTTTAAAAAAATAAAATAAAAAGGCAGTAAAAAAAAGCAGTAAAAAAGTCAATAAAAAAAGAGTAAAAAAATCAATTAAAACCTACTTAATAGAAAACAACACCTTTTTGGTAATTATGTTTCAAAGCACACTATTTTGGTAAATATGTTTTCAAAATACACTTGTTTTGTAAATAACTCGTTTATCTTTATCCGACCAATGATCACGTCAAAAATTGACATTGACTCTCTTTATTAAATTAACATATCATCGGTTAGTTTGATCTATTTGCGGATGTTAAAAAGGTCAATGGGAAGTAGCTTTCCCTAAATTGCTCGGATGTTTTGCACATCTCAATCACAGTTGTCGCCGCCGGAAGGCGCGGGACATCCAATTCAAACGACCAATTATCCCATATTTCACATGCATCTAATAAGTTATTTCTTGTAACTAATTCTCACAGTTCGTTACGGCCGCTACACAAGCCATATAACGTACGTAGTAGTGATAACGTACATAATCCATGCTGCATAACGTACGTAAGCTGTGCAACTGTTCCAATAGGAAATTCAGCTCATGAAGGCTATAAATAGCACACTTCAAGGATTTGGAAATCACACAAGTGATCTGAGCTTACAAGCATACTCAAGCTATTCCAAGCAAATATTTCGAGAGTTATACATATTCCATATTGTGATACGAGAAGATTTGCTCTATTATTTCTAATTTACATCTTGTATCTAAGAGCGATATATCGTGTAAAGTCGAGTTCCTACTCGCATCTGTTTTACTGTAAAAGTTATCTTGTACCCGGAAAAACAAGAGAGTTTTAGTGAGGTTGTTCTTGAACTCGAAAATCAAGAAATTGTAAGAGTTGGCACTAAACTAGAAAGTGCATTTAAGTTTCTAAGAAAAGTCCTAGTCGATAAAACTAGGTAGGGGACGTAGGCTTCGTTAATATCCGAACCTCTCGAACATTTTCTTGTGTTCTTTCTTTTCCGCATTTTACTTACTCCGATATTATAGCTTCCGCACAAAAAGAGTTCAAAACTCTTACCCGCACTATTCAACCCCCCTTCTAGTGGCAGTACCAATCTAACACACATGAGGACCCGTTTATTGTTGTATTGGTTCAGTTGTACGTTATTTCCGCTGCAATATTTTCCCCGTTGTACGGGAGTATTTTGTATTTGACCCCTACGTAGGCATGTATTGAGATTGAGTTGTATGTTTTCAGTGAAAGACCAAATCGGTCTACTGAGTCATTTTTTTAGCCTTAAAGGCATTGTTGAGCTGTTTGATTTTGTTACCAGCCTGGCAGAACCTTGAGGAAATGTTCTACGGCGTGTAATATCCCTGAGCGGATTGGGGGTGTTACATATCGTTGCTCCCGAAGTAGTACGATTGATATTCCTTAGGAATATAACAGGCTCTTAAGACAAATTTAGTCTATGTAAAATATATGATATTTATCCATGATCTTTTGTGCAAAATGGCACAAATGATAGATAAAAATGAAAATTGAGTTCAGTGTCTTATAGTTCTCTCGAGAACTATATTATTACCATATTGATATGATAAACGTAGTTTCAAGTTGAAACTCTTAAATAATCTTAAGAATTATTTCACAGAGTTTGCTCCCGAATGAGCAATTGATATTCTTGATGAATATTAATATTAAAGATTATTGTTTATCGTTGCTCACGAGTAGCACACTTAATGTTTATGAAGCATATATTAAATGTTCTTTACAAATTTGAAAATATTGTTGCTCCTGATGTAGCACAATTTGATATTCTTGATGGATGTTACATGCTCTGGAAAGAGCGATTCATATTTTGAATAATATATGAAATAATATCTAAAGTTATGGACTATTCACGCAGATGATTAAAGTTCAAGAGATATTACTGCTAAACGAGTGATTGTATTTCATATACCTGTTGTATATGCACTACAAGAGAATTAGAGTTCTTTGTGGACTAAATGAATTAAGCTTTTTTTTTTAAACGACTGGTTAGTGGTTAGAAGTTAGTATTACACCTTTACATCCGCCAAAGTCCCAGATGGGACTTGAACCCTCGATCTCAAGGAGGGAGGGCAACACCTGATGCCACTGGGCTAATGCCGCTGGACACTAAATGAATTAAGTGATGATACTTTACGCTGAAGCGAGGGAGACTTGTTGGTGATAAAGATCCAAATCCGCGAATGGATCGCATCACTCTGGGAATCGTCCTGAAGACGAGAATTCCAATACACTTGTATGTGCACAAATGATTAGAATATTGGGATTACGGAACCATCAAATTACTGTTTGATTGAAATTGCCATAAATTCTGTAAACACAGAAGATAAATGTAAAAGAAAATATCATGAATGTCGGACAAAATTTTCTTACCCCAAGAATTGCTTGATTAATATTATCAATAATCTGGATCCAGAACCAGCGCCAGAAGTACTAGGAAAATTGAAAAAGCAATTTAGGTAGAGCTTCTTGCATCGCTCTGTAATACGCATGTCAAAGGTGTTGTCCCTATTGGATGCATGATGAATGTTTGTATTAAGAGAAATGGATGTTTGGATGCACGATGAATGTTTGTAATACGCATGTGAATGGTGAGATACAATGCGAGATTAATATCTCAAAGGTTTATGATAAACCTTAAATTAATATATTCTTTTGTTATGGCATTACGTTCCGTTATTTAATATATTAGGCGGTAATAGATATTATGACTACAAATTTGTTGGGTCAGTAAGTGTGAATATGTATATGAAAGTCTCTGATATACTCAAAATTTCTAATGAAGATAAATAAATTCACAACAAGTGTGAATATATCCTCAAGTAAGAATATGTGATAATGACATGTGTGTAATATCCGTACTTTCTATTTTTAGAAATTTCTATTTTTAGTACTTTTTCATTTCGGACAACTCGCTTGTATATATTTTGATATTCTGAAGTTCTTTTGTTCTGCGTTCATGGTCATCCGAATGAGTTTCGGAGTTGTTTTTACGAGATTTCGATTATTGTGTAACTTTTCTGCATTTCGACTCGATTCTCGTAAATCTTGTCCTAAACCGACATTTCATTACTTCTATGAGTTCCCTGAATATTTCTGGATTCGTTACAACTTTCGGAGATTGTTAATTAGCCTCGAGTTATGATTCTCGAGAGTTTGGGCTGTTTTGTAATTTATTATAATTTTGGGTATCACTTTTTAGAATTGTTGTCCGTCCTGTTGTATGGTTGGAATCGTACATACGGATAGGGAGATGGTGCTTGCATGTTGTTGTTTTCTTGTTATGTCTCGTTGTTCGCTGGTATCTATCGAGTTTCATGCCTTCCGAGTCGGGTGCAGTCTGGCTGAGTTTCCTAACTGTACTAAGGAACAATTAGCGCACGCTAGCATTATATCTGTAGTGCGCGTTATGAGGGTATACCTAGCGCACGCTAGACTTATATAATTGCGTACGCTAATGCATCTGGGCAGTATACTCTGGGACTGGACATAAGGTTCAGTACTTCTGAACTGAACCAGGTAGCGTACGCTAACTAGCTGTTAACGTACGCTAATTGCTAACCTTAGCGTACGCTAACGGGAGGAAAGAAGTCTATGAGTGCTTTCTGCACTAGTATTCTGCACACCGTTAGCGCACGCTAAGTCTGCCTAGTATAAATAGGACAATAGTAGTTAATTCGTCATTTTTCCATCCTTTTCCCGTTCCTTTGGCGACCCGCGGCGAATTCAGGCTAGAAAGGTCGATCTCAGCCAGATATCATCATGTATTGCTATCTTTGGGTTTCTTGTGCGGATTTATCATCATCAAATCATATTCCACCGTTTGAATCAAGGTATTCTTCGTAGAACCCTAGTTTTTGAGATTTTGGGGATTTTAGGGTGATTTCATATCTCTGAACCGAATTAGCTTTGATTGTTGTTAGATTTCGATAGTATGATCGTAATCCTTAGTTTTCCTTGTGGTTTTGTGGACTGAAGTTCCGTTATTCCATTGTTGATCAATTGTGACCCATTTTGCACTCGTAGTGTTCGACAAATTCTTCCAAAGGGGTAGAATCTAAGATAACCCTTTTGATTCCATAGTATTGTAGTTAATTGTATATCATTGTGTGCTAGGAGAGAACCCTTGGAGTGAGTTTGGATCATAGACTCTCCGTTCACAGTTTCTTTGCGTCGTATTATTCAAGGCAAGTACATGTATTACATTTCTTTATGTGTGTTACGGTCTCGATACGATTATGAATTGTGATGTCAGGTGTGTGTTGACGTTCTTCCACCTAGGGACGGTTCGAAGGGACCTCTGGGGTCCGATACTAATGGGTACGGTCGCGGAAGTGGTTTCCAACCCAGGGACGATCCGACGGGGCCTTTGGGGGTGGATACTAATGGGTACGGCCGCGGGTTACCAAGTATGGATGTTATTGAGATGCAATGAGTTGTTGTGATGTTTATGAAAATGATGTTTAACGCAAATGTGATATTCCGGAATATGATTTTCAACTGCTTTCCAAATGAGATGACTGTGTTGACTCGTATCGATATATAATGTAGTGCAATTGTGTACTTGCACTAGCTATTCGAATGCTAACCCCTTAAATGGGGGAAATGCGTTTTATGCATTTCAGGTTTTGGGCGAGCTGAGGAGCCGGCACGGGATGCGCATGTAAAGGATGGCCCAGTATGATGATGAGGCTCGAGCCTGTGTCACTTACCTTATTATGTTTTGTTTATTGTTTGTTTGTTGAAGTAGTCGTGTGAATGTGTTATGGTTAATGATGTCGTTGAAGTCCCCTGCGTGGGCAATGAATTCATTTTACTTTCTGTTTACTAAAATTTAACTAAATCATTTTGGTCGAGGCCACGACCCTACTTATTATTCTTAATGTGTCTTATGGGATTTCTTTTGTGGATTATGTGTCATGTGTTAGCCTGGTAGACCCTGTGGAGGTTCTACGGCGTGTAATGTCCCTTATAAGATTTGGGGTGTTACAATGTATACGTCATTAAAAAGAGTCTTTGAATAACTTTTATTTATATTGGTGAAAAGTCAACTCATGCATAAAGGCAGAGTTTGAAATGAAAGACTTAAATAAACTTAAGTAAATCTCGACTTGAAAGATTGAGTATCACCCTGATGGAGCATATTATTTTTACACCAATCAACCTACTTGAGAATAGGTTGTACATGGATTTGTTTTGAATAAACTACATCCAATTAGACCCAATAATTTCTCTTCATATAATGTGAATATATACTAATCATAAAAAGATAACGATTAAAGTTAAGAACCCGAAGTTCCTTATTTGAGTGTTTAAGAGCATTATGCTCTATTAGGCCTGATATTATACTCAAATTTAATTTTCTAGCAAGAATTAATGTTCTCATGGATGAAGACATTGAAATGATATTGAGTATATCATACGTTATCTTAAAGGATAATAATTAGTCTATTCAAAATAAATTGAGATTGACTTTGGTGGTCACTGGAATATTGATTGTCTCACACATTATATAAGATCCAAAACTGGTATTGTGATATGTGATATACCATAGATTATTCTCTATGAGAATAGTATAAATTGTGTTTCATAAACGAGTTCCCGAAGAACTATGACACAGAATTGTGCTAGTGTTAAATTTGCATATTTATTCACTATTTCTCCTCATAATCTATACATGGAATATATATTTATAGTATTAATGATTGGAAGATGGTTATCTTCAGGGGGAGTAAGAATGATTGTAATCTTTTTCTTACTAAGTCTTTTAAAGATTGATTTTTCTTAGTGGAGGTTTTTACGAGGCAACTAATGCAACACATATTTATAAGTGTATATCGTGCACTCTGACACGTCTTTTGTATAACTATCGCAAGTGCACGATATCGTATCAAGTAGTAAGTGGACTTTTTGAGTTCGGTTTATCGATCCCACGAGGAAGTTAGGTTATATATTGAATTATACACTATTTATCTATTTGTTATAGAGATTAAGATGAGTGAAACACACAAATTAAGAGTTTGGTCTCACAATTGCAAGAAAAATGCAATAATAGTTTTAAAATTTAAGGAAATGAAAGATTGCACTAATAATTGATTAATAAAAGATAAAATGAAATAGTTGGGATTACAAACTTAGTTCATCATTAGTTATAGAATATGTATAGGAGATCATAAGATATATTTACTTATTATGTTGTGTAGATTCAATTTTCCTTAAAAAGACGGTTCCTATTTTGAATGTCAAAACGCCCCTTATATATTGAATCAATCCACTATATTTCTATGTTGATTGGCTTCAATACATAGCATTAGGTTTTATGAAAATAACTCAAAGAATCATCTAAGATCTAGAGGTATATTTCTATCCCCTAGAACAACTTAGAGTGAAGATCATTTGATCTAATCAAACATATTTTGTTTCAAAATATATGAAGACCATAAATATCATCATTTATTGGCCAAATAAATAAAGATTGCTAAAACAATGAAAATCACACACAATAATAAGTAATCCATAATAGATCTTTATACAAACTTAAATAACATTACAAACCTTGTTTATAATCACAACTTAAGGTAACTTAGCCCATGATGGGTTTATTCAACATATTACAAGGTTGAGTGGTCATTATTAGTTGAAAAAGGGAAATAATTGATACTAACTCCCTTAGTAGATAAAGGAGAAAGAATCAATAAACTCCCCCAACAACATAAGCTAAACCACTATTACATACACTCTCAAGAACACAAGTGTGTTCTTCACACAAAGAAAAATATTACAAAGTAGGAAAAATATAAGATGAAGGATGATAAATGATGGATCTAAGGGGTCTATTTATACACCTAAAGTCATCTAATAGCTCCAAAACTCCAGCATTATTACATTAGATCGGATCAAGGCCAGTCATCCCCTCAATAATAGACCAAAAGTATAAAATATTTAAAAATGATCATACATCTGCCAAGAGTTACGGCCGTAACTTTCAGATGTTACGACCGTAACATAGAGGACATAAGGCCGTATGCTTGGTATGTTACGGCCGTAACATGGCTTCGACTTTTTGCACATTAGTTGCTGTGTGAGTTACGGCCATAACTTTATTTGTACGCCCGTATGGAGTTTCAGACTTCATTTTCAGCCCAGAATTTCTTAGACTTTTGCGTTTTTACCCCAAATCTTCTTCGGATGATAACTTTTGATATATAACTCTGATTTTGAATCCGGAAAGACTGCCGAACTCGTCTCGTAAAGCTCTACAACATGAATACATAAAAAATCAATAAAGAGAATATTTTATAAACATGTTATTCTTGAATAAATCAGTAATTCAATCCGATTAAGGCTAAATTTATATCTTCATCCTATAAAAATAAAATTATTAAAAACTAATTAATTTAAAGGAAAAACGAGTAGACTAGCTCATAATTATGGGTGAAATATATCAATACCAATCACGGATAAGTGTATAAAACTGACACTTATCACACCCCTAAACTTGAATTCTTGCTAGTCCCGAGCAAGACTCTTTATTATTCACACTCACTGTAAAAATAAAAATAGCACATAAATTAATAAAACACACACAAATTAAGAAAAACACTTATATATAAAGATAAAAAGAGATCAAAATGCTATTTACACAAGAACCAGCTTTATACAGTAGATAGAAATGAATCAAGATTCAAAATAAATCTACTAATGATATTAAAGTTAAAACACGGTTTTATTTTTGTAATTCCAAAATGCAAGGTTTCCTCCCAAAAGGTTGATTATTTCTTTCCCACTCGTGACACACACGACTCCCTTTATTGGTTGCTCTCGATCACTCGTTTATTTTTCGACTCAATATGAAAAAGAATTTCATCGGCGTCATCAAATATTGTGATTGTTCACAAAATTGAGTGTGTTGAAATTCAGCCACCAATTAATTCAAATCTGCTCATAATCTACATCCCTTTTAGTGATAGCATTCACACCGTTATTTGCTAACGTGTAGCTCTTTTCACCAACACATTTTCCATTTTTTTAGGTGATAGCTTTCACACCGTTATTTGCTAACGTGTAGCTCTTTTCACCAACACATTTTCCATCTTTTTTTTAGGTGATAACTTTCACACCATTATTTGCTAACATGTAGCTCTTTTCACCAACACATTTTCCATCTCGTGTGAGACGGCAGCTACGCACCAACAATGGTTAGTCCTTTATTTTTCGCAATATTTTAGGACCCCCAAAATTAGGCACCTGTTGCTACTCCACACCTCTCCCTTTTTTTTTCAACTAGCTTCTTTTCAGCAATGACTTTTTTTTTAGGGAATAGAATTTTTGCAGAAAAATCGTTTATTAGTTAAGCATGAAAAATCAAAAACTCCTCAAATTAAGTAAATTTCAGTTCTATTTTTCATCAACCGACTGATTTTTCTTTTTTCAAGGTAACTAATGACTCGATTTTAAATGATAATTACAAGGCTTGGAAAGAGAGATTAAGGCTCAAATTTTTTTTTGGAATATACAATTTTTTAATAGGTTAAAATGATTTTAGAAACTTGTATATAGCTAACTTATTGGTGTTATGGCCAGATCTAGAAATCTCACAAATCAAAATAAACAAAATATATATATATATATATAAATATACACTAAAAAAAATCAAAGCCAAATAACAAAAATAATCAAAACACACCACAATAATCAAAGCTAAACACACCAGAATATCAAACACACCAAAATAACCAAAACACACCACCCCAAACTTGAAAAAGAAACTGTCCTCAGTTTAAAAAAATAAATAGTAAAAAGCAAGGGAGAAAAACAGAATACTCCATGTTATGAAAGTTGATTCTTGAGCTGACGTCTTTTTGGATCTGCAAGAAAAAAATATACGAGGCAAACAACAAAAGAAAAAAAAATATACCCGGAAGTATAACACAGTTTTTAAGATGCGCTTCAGGAAAGTCCGAATAGTCGCCTGACGCTGCAATCAATGCTTTTATTAAAAACAAATAATAAAAATTACAGCAATAAAAATAACAATACATAAATCGCGAATAGATGCGCGTCAAGAGATCAAAAAGAAACTCCTTAAGCTGCCATCATTTAGCACGATTTTTACACACGACATAAAGTAAAAATAACAATAGGTCCGATATGGGTTATCAAAGGGAGAGGAATGAATCCACTTTTCGTTTTCTCACGGTAAAATCTTCCATCCAGACAATATTAGCTAGAGCTGTATCTGATTGAGGAACAAATTCAATGAGTTTTTTGATTAGTTCTTCTGGTGTTGTTGCAACGACTATGATTCGTTTAGCACGCTCGGAAATAAAACCTTTACCAGCAGAGTAGTCGATGAAAGATAGTATACCATCAAAGAAACCATTGACATTAAGTATACCTATTGGTTTTTTATGAACATTTAGCTGGGCTCTGGTAACCACATGAAAAAGTTCTTCAAGAGTGCCAAAACCACTGGGAGGGTGATAAATGTAATATCTGCAATTTCGATTTCTGGTAATTTTCTTTGTTTGGCGAAAGTCCATTTTAGAGACTCTGTTGTTACCGTTTCGTCATTTTGAGAATGTAACACCCCGAGATATTCGGAATAATTACAGCGCCGTAAACCCTTTAAATAAGGATTTACAAGGCTAATTAAAAAGGAAAGTGAAAATAAGACGTCAATACTGCGAAAATTCGAGTTTATGAAAACGTACAACTTGGTTCAACGGTAATTAATACAACCATATCGAATTAATATCAAAGGACACACGTACTCGAGTACAGAAACCAAACCAAGACAACAAATCTCCAATAACAATAAACATCACTGAACCCCTTCGTCGTCACGCTTCAGATCGTGTCGCTTTCCCGCTCCTAGCTACCTGAACATCAAAACAAATGTCCACCCCCGAAGGGGTTAGCAAAACAATGCTAGTACAAGTATCGTATTTAAACAATTCGAATATGCATCAACAATACACAACAAGACATATCACACGGGCTTCCGCTACCGGAACCCGACAATGCGAATCTACAAGATTCCATTACACAGCATGGGTATTCCAACGATCCAGCGCCCTCAGCATAGATCCCAAGATGATCCCGTCGGACCAACACGAGGTGGAAATAACCCGTCCAATGATCCAGCGCCCTCAGCCTAGATCCCAAGATGATCCCGTCGGACCAACACGAGGTGGACATCCGATCCAGCGCCCTCAGCATAGATCGTACAACGTACACAAATACAACTCATGCATACACATATGCCAAATCATTATGTTCATCAACATGAACATATAAACAATATACAACGAATATCATGACAAATCAACGAAGTAAATATCATGTTCAACAACATGCATAATCATACGTATACTCCAAAAATACCGATATTAACATATCACGATACTTGCCTCGAAGATGGCAAGAATGATATACTTCAATGCTCTCGACGCACTCGAAGGCCGCCCCCTCCGATCAACGTAACAAGCTCGAACCTTAACAAAAGGAACGATATACAAATCATCTCGAGTCGAACAATGGCCTAACAATTATACCTACGTCAGATAAGCTGAACTAAACAAGTGCTGGATTGCTTAGCGCGCGCTCGTATTATACGTAACGCGGCGCTAAGCCGAATCATTAGCGTACGCTATCGTATAAGACTAGCGTGCGCTAGCCACAAACCGGCGATCCGCTCGGCTACCTCATAACGTACGCTACGTACGTTCTGTGCGAAAACCGAACCTCGATAGCGCACGTTAACTCACACATGTTAGCGTGCGCTAATCTTGCATGGCAGAATACTACGAACCGAAAACTGAGTTGAATGATGAAGAACTCATGAACCCTATGGTGATATTACAAGTTATCCTCGGGCATATCATGCTAATAAGGTTTCTGGAAGATTTATGATTATGAAACACCAATATACGGATAGTTATCTCGATATCACAATTCCTCTACGATCTTCAAGAAATAATCTAAGTTCCATCGTCTTACGTTCCAAAATACATGACTCCAACGTATACAACGTATCAACTGGGCAACATCCGATCACTTGATCATAAATCGATTTAAACATGCTTAGGAGTCCTTATAATAAGATGGTTCAAAGGTTCATTCGACATCTAGTACAGATACGTCAAAAGTATCCTTCTAACATGTGATGATCGATAAAAACGAGATACTAGCTATCCAAACATGATTCAAACTTCCTCATGAACATTACTAATCGTTGGTGAAGAATCACCTACCTCAAAGTAGTGAAGAACACGGATGAAAATGAAGCAATCCAACACCCAAGGCTTGAACACCAATCTCCAATGATATAAGATCTTCAATCTCGAACTAGGAGGTTGATATGGAGTGTTTAAGACGAATGGAGTTATGTTTCAAGTGCAAGAGTTCGGGTTATGGGGGAAGAAAGGACTGAATTCACGAATAGGATGTCTTGTCTCTATTTATAATAAATGGCTATTAGCGCGCGCTATACACTGTCCGTAGCGTGCGCTAACGGCTCACGCCTATACCGTACTCGGCACTTAGCGTGCGCTACGCATAGACCTCTAGCGTGCGCTAAGGCGTTGACTCGGCTTTTCCCAAAGCCGTCCCGATACATTCGACAGATCCGACAAGGGTCCCCGGCCGATCTCACCTACCGCGCGTCTCAATCAATTTGACCACGCGTGGCGTGCGCTAATTACACTCGGTAGCGTACGCTATGAAACCATGTTAGCGTCGCTACTCGTAGCCCGTAGCAGCGTGCGCTACATGCACAGAATTCCAACCATATAAATCACATACACGAAATTATATGCTCGATGGCATCGGATTATGAAATATGGAGAATAGTACTCATACAAAAGTACAATTATTACAATATCACAAGTTCCAAATACATAATGTAAATCTCGGTATTACATCCTTCCTCCTAAGAAGAAGTTTCGTCCCAAACTTAGGATGAAAACAACTCCGGATATTTAGCCTTCATACCGTCCTCCGTTTCCCAAGTGGCCTCTTCGACTCCATGTCGTGACCATTGTACTTTAACCAAATGTATTGGTTTATTCCTCAATTGTTTGATCCGGCTCTCAAGTATCTTGATAGGTCTCTCTTGAAGGTGCCATCATTAGCTATCTCGATCTCGTCGAAATCAATGACGTGACTGGGGTCCGGTACATACTTCCGCAGTTGGGATACGTGAAACACATTGTGAACATGACTCAGCGATGGCGGTAAGGCCAACCTGTACGCTAAATCCCCAACTCTATCTAGGATCTCAAATGGTCCGATATATCTCGGACTAAGCTTGCCTCTCCTCCCAAAACGGAAAATCCCTCGTGTAGGAGACACCTTCAATAGCACATGATCCCCAACGTCGAACTCTAGAGGTCGACGACGTACATCGGCATAAGACTTCTGTCGACTCTGGGCAGTCAATAGTCTCTCTCGAATCAAAGCTATTTTCTCTTGAGTCTGAATAATCAATTCCGGTTCCGTCCCGATCAGATCCGAAGAATCATCCCAACCCAGAGGCGATCGGCATCTCCTCCCGTACAAAGCTTCAAATGGTGCCATCTTGATAGAAGCGTGCCAACTGTTATTGTAAGTGAATTCGATCAAGGGCAAGTGAACTTCCCAATCAGTTGACCAATCCAACGCACAAGCTCTAAGCATGTCTTCTACAGTTTGAATAGTCCTTTCGGATGACCGTCTGCTTGGGGATGATAAGTCTGCTAAAGTTGAGCTCGATCCCCAAAGCCTTGTGAATCGCTTTCCGGAAGTGCGACACGAAACGACCATCTCGATCCGAAATAATGGTCTTCGCGTCCCATGCAATCTGACTATCTCCGCAACAAACACTCGTGCCAATCTCTCGGGTCCCCATGTATCCTTGATTCCTAGGAAATGAGCCGACTTGGTTAGTCGATCAACTACGACCCAAATCATGTTCATTCCTGCTCTAGTCCTTGGCATACTTGTGATGAAATCCATCGAAATGTCCTCCCACTTCCATTCAGGGATCGGAAGCGGCTTTAACATCCCGGCAGGTCGCTGATGTTCAATCTTAACCTGCTGACAAGTCAAACACTTCGAAACGTACTCTGCTACGTCCTTCTTCATATTCCCCCACCAGAAGTTTTGTTTAAGATCCTTATACATCTTACTGCTGCCCGGGTGAATAGAATAGGGCGTGCTATGAGCTTCTTTCAGAATAGTTCGTCTCAAATCATCATTATCGGGAACGCAAAGTCGACTTTGAAATCTCAGAACTCCATCATCCTGTATCACGAATCCTGGGGGTTTTCCTTTCTTTACTTCATCACATAATCGAAGGATCAGGGAATCGCCCAACTGCTTGGACTTGATCTTCTCGACTAGTGATGAAGTCAGTTCCATCACATAAAGTCGCCCTTGGATTCCTGGTGCCCATACTTCAATCCCTTCGCGGATCAGTTCCCGTTGAATACTGGTTTGGGATGTAAGTGCTTCCAACACTCGAAGAGAAACAGGTTTACGGCTCAATGCATCGGCTACTACATTTGCTTTCCCCGGATGATAGAGAATCTCTAAGTCGTAATCCTTGATCAATTCCACCACCTTCTCTGCCTCATGTTTAATTCCTTCGATGAAAATGTATTTGAGGCTCTTATGATCCGTAAAGATCGACAATGAGTGCCGTCTGAGATAATGTCGCCAAATTTTCAAAGCAAAAACCACATTTGCTAGCTCCGGATCATGAGTCGGATAATTAACCCGTGCGGTTTCAGCTGCCGAGAAGCATAAGCAATCACCTTATCCTTACGCATCAACACACAACCCAAACCACGATTTGAAGCGTCGCTGTATACAAAGAATCCATCAGTTCCTTCTGGCGGCGCTAATATAGGTCTTGTCGTCGGCCTCTCTTTAAGTTCGTCAAAACCACTGGCATTTCTCATTCCACGTGAACTTTTGAGTTTTCAGAATAAATGAGTGAGCGGACGAGCAATTTTGGAAAATCCCTCTACAAAGCGGCGATAATATCCCTCTAGTCCTAAGAAGCTTCGGACTTCCTTCACGTTCTTAGGAGCTTCCCATTCCAAGATTGCTCCGACTTTCTTCGGGTCCACCTGAACTCCATCGGCGGATATCACATGCCCAAGGAAGGTTACTTCCTTAAGCCAGAACTCGCATTTAGCAAATTTTGCATATAGCTGTTCCTTTCTCAAGATGCTCAAAACCACACGTAAATGATCAGCATGCTCCTCTGCGTCCCTCGAATATATCAAAATGTCGTCAATGAAAACGACCACAAATTTATCCAAGTATTCCAAGAATACCCGATTCATCAATTGCATGAATACCGCAGGAGCATTGGTAAGTCCGAATGGCATCACCACAAATTCATAATGCCCGTACCGGGATCTGAAAGCAGATTTCGGTATATCCGATTCCTTAATTCTCAATTGGTGGTATCCTGATCGCAAGTCAATCTTCGAGAATACCCTCGCCCCTTGCAGTTGATCAAACAAGTCGTCGATCCGAGGTATAGGATACTTATTCTTGATCGTCATCTTGTTAAGCTCCCTGTAATCAATACACAGTCGGAGGGATCCGTCTTTCTTAGGACAAAGAGAACAGGCGCTCCCTAAGGGGAAACGCTCGGTTGAATATAGCCCTTCTGTAACAATTCCTCCAGTTGCTTCTTGAGTTCATACATCTCGGTTGGCGCCATGCGGTATGGTGCCCTGGAAATAGGGGTTGCTCCAGGCTCTAATTCGATGGTGAATTCCACTTCTCTTTGCGGGGTAAACCCGGGTAGCTAGTCAGAAATACATCGAGACCTCATTCACAAATAAAATAGACGAGAGCTCTATTCCTTCCTCTTTCCTCATGGCATAGCACCAAAGTCCGTGACATCCCTGCTTCAGTAATTTCACAGCTTTCATTGCCTTGATCAATTTCCCCGAGCTTCCCGGTCTCCATCCTCGGAATAAGTGTTCAGATCCGTCATCAGCAATGATGGAAATGACTCTCTCTCGGTAATTCAACACAGCTCCATAACGGTTGAGCCAATCATCTCCGAGAATTAAATCGTCACCGCATATGTCAACTACAATAAGATTCGATGGCCAATCTCTCCCTTCTATAGATACTGGGAAATCCCTAGCTTCTAGTGTTCCCACAATTTTCTCTCCGCTCGGTAATCCCACAACATAAGGTTCACAATTATACAAGCACGAGATGTTCAAACGATTAACACAGTTCAAAGATATAAAAGAATGCGTAGCTCCCGAATCGAACAAGACACTAACTGGTTGCAAAAGGATCTGAATCGTACCTGATGCAACAGCAGTGTTCTGGTCGTCAGATCTCCTCATTTCGTACAGGCGCGGAGGAACGGACCCAGCACTGGATGTCTCTCTCTTCCCAGCGTTCTGCTGCTGAAATCCACTCTGCTGTGTCTGGTTCACACTTATCTCCTTAGGAACCGGTGCTGGAGTGCGGGTGCCAACAGATCTAGTAGCGGCTCCACAGAAAGCCGCACGGTGCCCTTCTTGCCCACAATCGTAACAAAGTCACAGAAGATGCGGGGCAATCTCTTCGAATATGCCCGGCTCGACCACAATTGTAGCATTTCCTTGATGCGTCAAAGCTAGCGATCTTTGTCAAGAACTTCTTTCCGCCTTTAGAAGGATGTGGAGGTTTCTAGCCGAATAAAGGAAGGCGGCCCTTGCGGGCCCCAGCACTCTTGTTTTACGCAAAGGTCCGGTCACCTTCGCCACGTGCCTCTCTCGATTTCTCAACCGCCGCCTCTTTCATGTCGTAGGCCGGCGCTTTGTCTTGAAATCTGCCGCAACGTAGTACACTCGAATCCGGACATGTCTTCTGAATCTCGGCTTCATCCGCATATCAAAATGAAAAATCTTTTACGCCTCCGTTCGACCAAGTGTCGCACACAAGTCGGTGATGATTAAAGGTTTTAATTACATCATCACAGATGCCTCCGAACTCTGTGGTGAGAAAAACTCTCGGATCTTCGCCTCTCTAACCGGACGAGGACAATCGTGCTTCCATCATTTGTTTGAATTCCGTCAATCCGCATTATGGTTCTCGGGTCGAATAGCCTCCCACCGGTCAAAGGCCTCCCGGTCGGAAAATCTTTGGGCAATGGGAACCTTCCAGGTCCTCGGGACGATTAAGACCCGCGAATATCTTTTCCAACTCCTTGAGCCGGTGATCCCAAGTAAGTGCCTCGGCAGATCCGTCAAATTTTGGCGGGTGCAATTTAACCACCTCGGCAAGCCATCTGTCTCCCGGTTATCCTCATGGTGCTTTCTTGTCCCATCGCTGTCTGCATGCGATCAACGACACTGGCGAATCTGGTTTATCTGCGCCACCACTGTTGAAGCACTCCGGCATGTTGGATTTGCGTCATCATTCGCGATCCTTGCGCCCTCGAGAATGGGAATCGGTTCGACTAGCCGATAGTTACGGGTAGTTGCGGAATCCTCATGTCTCATATTACCACGACCGCGTCCACGACCGCGTCCGCGTCCACGACCTCCTCTCAACATACTGTAAACGAAATTTCTCAATATACAGAACAAAATTTTTGAAATAAAGTCCGTCAATACTCACAAAACAGTAGTTAAGTAAAACGGTAGTATAAGAGATTAAGAGACTTACGACCACGGTCCACATGACGACTTCGGCTGAACAGTGATGTTACAAACAACCCGTAAATCAAATAACGTAAACAGACCCAAATAAAACCCGACTGCCAAGATATCCATAAATCTTAGCTCTGATACCATAATCTGTAACACCCCGAGATATTCGGAATAATTACAGCGCCGTAAACCCTTTAAATAAGGATTTACAAGGCTAATTAAAAAGGAAAGTGAAAATAAGACTTCAATACTGCGAAAATTCGAGTTTATGAAAACGTACAACTTGGTTCAACGGTAATTAATACAACCATATCGAATTAATATCAAAGGACACACGTACTCGAGTACAGAAACCAAACCAAGACAACAAATCTCCAATAACAATAAACATCACTGAACCCCTTCGTCGTCACGTCGGTACTGTGGCTGTTTCCCTGCTCCTTGGCTACCTGAACATCAAAACAAATGTCCACCCCCGAAGGGGTTAGCAAAACAATGCTAGTACAAGTATCGTATTTAAACAATTCGAATATGCATCAACAATACACAACAAGACATATCACACGGGCTTAGCTCTAGGAACCCGACAATGCGAATCTACAAGATTCCATTACACAGCATGGGTATTCCAACGATCCAGCGCCCTCAGCATAGATCCCAAGATGATCCCGTCGGACCAACACGAGGTGGAAATAACCCGTCCAATGATCCAGCGCCCTCAGCCTAGATCCCAAGATGATCCCGTCGGACCAACATGAGGTGGACATCCGATCCAGCGCCCTCAGCATAGATCGTACAACGTACACAAATACAACTCATGCATACACATATGCCAAATCATTATGTTCATCAACATGAACATATAAACAATATACAACGAATATCATGACAAATCAACGAAGTAAATATCATGTTCAACAACATGCATAATCATACGTATACTCCAAAAATACCGATATTAACATATCACGATACTTGCCTCGAAGATGGCAAGAATGATATACTTCAATGCTCTCGGCGCACTCGAAGGCCGCCTCCGATCAACGTAACAAGCTCGAACCTTAACAAAAGGAACGATATACAAATCATCTGGATTCGATCATTGGCCTACCTATTGGACCTAAGGACGTAAAGCTCAACTAAACAAGTGCTGGATTGCTTAGCGCGCTACGTATTATACGTAACGTGCGCTAAGGCTGGCTGATAGCGTACGCTATCGTATAAGACTAGCGTCGCTAGCCACAAGCGGCGATCTGGCTCAGGCGCCTCATAACGTCGCTACGTCGTTAATGCGAAAACGAACCTCGATAGCGCACGTTAACTCACACATGTTAGCGTGCGCTAATCTTGCATGTGAGAATACTACGAACCGGCGAGTTGAATGATGAAGAACTCATGAACCCTATGGTGATATTACAAGTTATCCTCGGGCATATCATGCTAATAAGGTTTCTGGAAGATTTATGATTATGAAACACCAATATACGGATAGTTATCTCGATATCACAATTCCTCTACGATCTTCAAGAAATAATCTAAGTTCCATCGTCTTACGTTCCAAAATACATGACTCCAACGTATACAACGTATCAACTGGGCAACATCCGATCACTTGATCATAAATCGATTTAAACATGCTTAGGAGTCCTTATAATAAGATGGTTCAAAGGTTCATTCGACATCTAGTACAGATACGTCAAAAGTATCCTTCTAACATGTGATGATCGATAAAAACAAGATACTAGCTATCCAAACATGATTCAAACTTCCTCATGAACATTACTAATCGTTGGTGAAGAATCACCTACCTCAAAGTAGTGAAGAACACGGATGAAAATGAAGCAATCCAACACCCAAGGCTTGAACACCAATCTCCAATGATATAAGATCTTCAATCTCGAACTAGGAGGTTGATATGGAGTGTTTAAGACGAATGGAGTTATGTTTCAAGTGCAAGAGTTCGGGTTATGGGGGAAGAAAGGACTGAATTCACGAATAGGATCTTTGTCTATTTATAATAAATGGCTATTAGCGCGCGCTATACACTGTCCGTAGCGTGCGCTAACGGCTCCATCTATCTTGTACTCGGCACTTAGCGTGCGCTACGCATAGACCTCTAGAGTGCGCTAATTCTATGACTCGGATTTTAACGAAAGACGTCCAGATACAATCGACAGATCCGACAAGGGTCCCAGGCGAATCTCACCTACCGCGCGTCTCAATCAATTTGACCACGCGTAGCGTGCGCTAATTACACTCGGTAGCGTACGCTATGAAACCATGTTAGCGTACGCTACCCGTAGCCTGTAGCGTGCGCTACATGCACAGAATTCCAACCATATAAATCACATACACGAAATTATATACTCGATGGCATCGGATTATGAAATATGGAGAATAGTACTCATACAAAAGTACAATTATTACAATATCACAAGTTCCAAATACATAACAGAAATCTCGGGTATTACAGAGAATGATTAATTCTGCGCTTTTTGTCATCCGAGTTTGTTTCGGTGCCGTTTTGTTGAGTTTCGTGTTCTTAAGCGGCTTTTCCGCACTTGAGTTCGATTCTTGCGAATCTTGTCCGAAACTATTGTTTCAAGTTTCTCGTAAGTTCATTTAGTGTTATTATTCATGTTGCGAGCTTTGGATTGGTGTTTCGATCGTGTATCATGTATTTCGGACGTTTTGGGCCGTTTTCGTAATTTCCCAAAGTTTGGGGTAATTACTTTCCGTTGTCGAATTTCGAGCCTTCGGGTGGTCGGAATCGTGTGTTCTCTTATCGCTTAGATTCGTCTTTGCGAGTACTTCGTAACCGTATCTTCGATTCATATTTAGGTTTGGGTTTCGAGGTTGTCCGGGCCGTCGGAAGTGGCCACAGCCGAGTCACGACCGCACTTTGTGGAGCAGCTCCTGGCGTGGCCGAGTTACGGCCGTAAGGTGACGGTTATGGCCGTAAGTGATCGGTAGGCACAGGCCGTAAGGCGTGCTGGTTACGGCCGTATGGTGCGGGTTACGGCCGTAAGGGGGTGTCAATTACGGTCGTAGTGACTCGACAGGTTTCAGTCAGTGGCCCCTGGGAGTTCGGTTACGGCCGTAAGGATCGATAGTTGCGTACGTAAGGCTTCGGACATTGCGTGCGCTATCGGCAGTTGACCGAGTTACGGCCGTAAGTCACTACCGGTTACAGCCGTAACACTGCCGGCCATATATAGGCTAGGGACGGGCCAGACCTCATTTTTACCCCATTTCTTCACACGGGTGGCGGCTGGCGATGGGAGAAGTCGAGGAGTGGAGTTTTTGGTCGATTCACTCAATATCTAGGCGTTTTGAAAGATTCTTGTCGATTATATCATCATCTAATCCTTGTTCTTCGTCGGATCGAGGTAATTTCTTGAAATCTCCTAGGATTGACTTTCGAGATTTCCTTCTTGATTTTCGTTGTTCGTCCGATTTTGATGAATCGGTTGATGTTATTGAACATTATTAATCATGTTCTATGGGTTGTATATCCGTATTTCGAGTTTGTTCAACTCGATTGGTGATTCGAGTGTTCTTGGGAGTTATCGAATGTTGAGTGTTCGATTAAATATCCCAATGAGTTTCCCTCCGATAGTTTGGTGGGATTTCCGTTGTTTTTGACCTTGATTCTCATTGTAATCGTATCTTCATTGTTTTTATTGTTCCTTCTGGAGGATTATAGGTGCTCGAGGATTCCGAGTTGAATCCCGTTTGGTGATTGATAATTCGTGTGGTGTTATTCTCGTAGTACTCGTGGTGCTATCGCGTTCTTGATAGTGTTCGGGGGTTCGGGGCTGTTCGACCGCATCCCATCCGTCGTCTCATTGTGATCGTGGTTTTGAGGCAAGTACTTTGTCCATATATTTCTTGTTTCGTGGATATGATGATCGGTGATCGTCTCAATGTGTTTGTTTGGTTGTTTGAAATGAACTTTCAAAAGATTTCGGTTAGCCTCATTAAAGGCTCTCTTTTTAAACCGTATGTATTTTGCGAGTAGTGTGTTTCATAAATGACTATGTGAACCTTATGAATACGCTTGGTATTATTTTTGCGCTTGATAATGCGTGTGTACATATATTGTCTCTTTTCGGTGCGTTGTGGTTTGACGTTGTGCTTTTGCTAAATGTTTGATACTTCCGGATAAATTGTTTGGATGTCTTTGTTGTATTGTGCTATGTGTGTGAATGTGTGGTATTGATTGGGGTTTACAGTGACACATGACTAGCGATCATGTGGTCAGGATGCAACAAGAGATTGATCCAACCGTGAGAGCCTCGGGATACCTACGCTGACACATGACATGTGATCATGTGGTCAGGAGACAACAAGTGATTGATCCAACCGTGAGATGACGTGGTAAGTGATCACAGTGGTATGAGTATGATATGACGTGGCATGTGTTCACGGTGTTATGTATATGTGATTTGCTCACCTCGGGAGGGTCCTGCGAGGCCTCGGAGGGAATCCAATGGTATAGCCCTGGATTCACGAGTTGGTGTTGTATTTGTGTGAGCAAGATTTGCATATCTTGGGTGATTATGTTATGTTGATTTTTATGTCCGTCGAGGACACGTGACGTGGGTTTTGACCATGTGAATTATTGTTGGTTTTATTCGTGAAAACAAAACCTTTGGGCTGCGACCCCCGTTGATTTTTGGAAAGAGAAGGATTTGATAATCCTAAATTGTTTTCTACTAAAACTCCCGATGGCTTATTAAACCATTTTGTAAATTGTTTCTCTTGAATTGTGAACTTTCGGTTTTGGAATGTTTAACCAACTCTTATTTCGGGAAGTATTTTTCGTTGTGTTTGAATCTTTGGGGATTCCTGATTATTGTTATTCTTGGAGCTTGAATTGTATGACTCGTATTTGCACTTTGTACTTGCACTAGCAAAATAGTGGAATTTTGCTAACACCCGAGTAATCAGGGGGTGCATGTCTGTATTGCATTCAGGTTTTGGGGAGCATAGCACAGGGTCGGCATGAAGGATGATGAAAAATGAACGATACTAATCACACGAGGACCCGTATGATGTCATATTGATTTAGTTGTATTTTATTTCCACTACAGTATTCTTTCCCCTTTGTACGGGAGTGTGTTGTATTCGACCTCTGCGTGGGCATATAGTGTGATTGAGTCATTTTAGCCTTAAAGGCATTGTTGAGATGTTCGATGTTGTTACCAGCCTGGTAGATCCTTGAGGAAAGGTTCTACGGCGTGTATTATGTAACACCCCCAATCCACTCAGGGATATTACACGCCGTAGACCCTCTCCTCGAGGATCTACCAGGCTGGTAATCAACATTTAACATCTCGACAATGCCTTCAAGGCTACACTGACTCAGTAGACCGATTTGGTCTTTCCACAAATACATACAACTCAAATACAACTCATGCCCACGCAGGGGACCAAAATACAACTACACCCGTACAACGGGAACAATACAGCAGCGGAAAATAAAGTACAACTGAACCAACACACGATATACGGTTCCTCATGTGATTAGTATCGATCATCTTTCATCATCCTTCGTGCCGACCCTGTGTTATGCTCCAAAACCTGAATGCAAAAACAGACATCCACCCCCCGAATACTCGGGGGTTAGCAAAACTCCACTGTTTTGCTAGTGCAAATACAAAGTGCAAATACGAGCCATACAATTCACATTCCACGAATAACAATAACCGAGGATCCTCAAAGATCCAAACGAAACGAAAAGTACTTCCCGAGGCAAGGGTTTGAGGAAACATTTCAAAAACGAAAAATCATAAATCAATGGGAATAATTTATAAAACGGTTTAGAATGCCATCGAGAGTTTTAATAGAAAACAATTTAGGATTATCAAATCCTACTTTTCAAAATCCAAAGACAAAAGGGGTCACCGCCCTAAAGGTTTACTTTCCGTAAAATAATCTTTACCAAACCGTTGGGATTTTAGTCCCAAATCCGTCAAATGACCTTTACAAAAACGTTGGGATTTTAGCCCCAATTTCATCAACTCACAGTACACAAGAACGACCACAAGGTTCGTCTCCCAACATCAAAATCCACAAATAAAGGATTTAAAACAAACAACAAAATACTCTAGAGCCATCCTAGCCAAGTAGGCCAAACGAACAACTTACCTCTTACACATTTAGTCAATGCATGCAATCATGAAAACCGTTCAAAAGCACTCATTTCCGGAAATGCCAATATCAAATCACATTTGTAAAATTCACCACAATTAACCGTCGATCCACACCTCCGTGGACCCCTACCGAGACCCCGTCGGATCTAACCCGTAGTGGTTAAAAGCAAAGCTCGTCGATCCACACCTCCGTGGACCCCTACCGAGACCCCGTCGGGTCTAACCCATAGTGAGCATACACACACACACGTTACTCATGCAATACTAACATGCTAAGAATGTAAGTTCATTAAGAATACTCACTAGAGATGGCCATTAACTCGACACCATTACCAAACTCTTCAAAAATACAATAACAAGCTTAAATACGGAATACACGATTCCATAACTTTAAACAAGAGGAGTATCCTCATAAAATCCTTCAACGTTCAAAATAATCAAATCATAATCAATTCTCAAAACACCGTTCACAAAACACACGCGTTTTGAAAGAAAGCCTTTAACGAGGCCAAACCGAAATCCTTTTGAAACTTCATTTCAAATAACCAAACAAACACATCAAGACGACCACCGATCATCATATACATAAAACGAGAAAAGTATGGGCAAGGTACTTGCCTCGATACCACGAGCACTGAACCACGAACGGATACGGCTCAACCGGAAGCTTGGGCGATGCTAACGTAAAGGAAGACGACAATGAACGGAACGGAAGAATCAAGCACGACCGTGAGGAACCGACGAAAATGAACCTAACGATTCGAATAGCACAATCACAACCACTTCTAAACGATTATGGAAATGGAATACACCCGGAACCCCGCCTACGATTCATGTATATTCATACCGAAAACAACAACGAGGGCGGACCACAACCAAACCCTCTCGATTCCGTAAAAATCCACAAAATATCCATGAATCCGTAGGAAAACTAAAGATACTAACAAGATTAATCATATTCATCATGAATTAATCAACAATACGGAAAGAATCGAACAATAATTGAAAACCCCAAATCTCCCAAAAATGGGTTCTTAGAAGATTACCTTGGATTAGGATGAATGATTCAAGAAGAAATCGATAATCTACAACAAAACTCGAAGTGGATGATTTCTTCAAGTCCGAAAATGTTAAAATCGCCCCAAAAGTTGCTCCGGAATCGCCCAAGACGAGAGGAAGAAAAGAGAGGAGAGGAAAATGAAAAATCTTCCTCAGATCCCGTGTAATATAGTGAAACACAGCAGAACCTATCGGCCAGCCTATCGGCCGATAGGCCCAACCGATACCCATACGGAATGCCGGCAGTAGAGTCTATCGACCCCCCCTATCGGCCGAAAGGCTCCTGGAAGTGCTCGGCCAAAAACTGAAACGACCATACTCTCTCGTCCGGACTCCGATTGACTCACCATTTGAACCATTGGAAAGCTAACTCGATGTTCTATAATATTGCAAAGACTTATAATTTTTGGAGTCACCAAAAATTAATGGTGATCTAACAAAGACGAACTCATACTTAGAAAAGTCGTTTAGTAATCCTGAATTCAACAAAACGACACCGAAACCCGAACCTGAATACGAACCGAAGATACGGTTACGAAGTACTCACAAAGACGAATCTAAGAGCTAGTAGGACACACGATTCCGACCACCCGAAGGCTCGAAATTCGACAACGGAAGGTAATTACCCCAAACTTTGGGAAATTACGAAAATGGCCCAAATGCCCGAAAATCACCATACGACAACGAATAATCAAACCGAAGCTCACAACACGTATAACAATGTTAAATGAACTTACGAAAAACCCCAAACGACAGTTTCGAACGAGATTCGAAAGAACCGAACTCAAGCGCGGAAAAGTCGCTAAAAAGCACTGAACTCAACAAAGCAGCACCGAAACGAACTCGGATGATAAAAAGTGCAGAATTAAATATTCTCCGAATGGCGAAATGGTCATGATAGAGTTGTCAAAACGAACTTTGGTCGAAAAAAGAAATTTACCGAAAATCAAAAATTTGCAGATATTACATAATATCCCTGAGAGGATTGGGGTGTTACATAAATGGTATCAGAGCTTAGGTTGTGGAAACCTAGGCTGTCGGGTTTAGTGGTGTCTGTTGAGTTTTTCTCTCGTCGGATTTTGTCTGACTGAGTCGTGTCGCGACGCGTCGTCTGAGTTGGTTGGTCGTGATTAGTATCGTGGGGCGATCATCATCTTCGTGCGACCTGTGGATGTAAGTCTCCCTTCTTTGTGTTGTGCCTCGTGTGACACGAGTTACTGGTATGATTATGTATTAAGTGATGGAATCCTTATGCAGATTCTTGGTTTCGTGATGCGTTTGTGTGATTCTCGTATTTCGTTTATATGAGGAGTGTTGTCGCTATTTATGTCCTTTTGACTGTGATATTTGACTGTTGTTTTCCGGTAAAAGACATGTGTTGTCTTGATTTTGAGCGAGTTGACGTGTGTATTATGATGTATGTAAGTGAATGTCGATGCGTGTGAGTTTTGGGTATTCTGGCCTATTGGATTTTTGAAAACCTTGAGTATCCTAGAAAATAAAATTTGAGACATACTTTTAAATGGATTGTATTTTCGAGGCACCTACTAGCGCAACTATCTATTTTAAAATTATTCTACTTTGAGGACCAAAATATTTTTTTGATATTCCAGTAATTTTGGAAATGCATTTGCTTATACCCAAGGGTCGAATATTTCTGAAAGTTTTTCACTAAAAGGAAAGTGTCCTCGTTTTATCAAACGCATGATGGTTTTCGAAGTCTCGGCAACAATGTTTGTACAACTTTTTGAAAGGTGATACTCAAGATCAACTAGTGTTTTCAAAATCATTTCTTTTTCATAGGTGGTTTTCATTTTTAAAACCTATCATTCCTGTTTGCGGTCCGGGAATGTATGTATGATATTCACATTGTCGTTAGAATGTTAGCTCCCGAGTATGATGGAATTGGTGGCGTGAACGTTGAGTCGTTTGCCACGCATTTGTTGTGATTATCCCCCTGTGAGAGGTGAGATATTGGTATTGAATGCTATCGCTTCGTGGTGATTTGCGTGTTGTCGCACATGTGCGAGCTGTTAAAGTTTGGGTTTGTACGTTTGTTTAAATGTGTGATTATTTCATGATGTTTTGTGATTATTTGCTGGTTATCGTTCGAGCCGTTGAGATCGCCGAACGATACTATCGTTGCTGTGATGTTGATATGTGTGTTGCTTTATGATAGTAATTATCGTATGTGTTGCGTGTTATGATTTTCTTTTGTGCTGAGTTGGCATATCCGGTTTGTTGGTTTGCGATGTTATATTCCATTGTACCTAGCAGTTTTATATTCGGTATGCCGAATCGAGGTGCTTCAACCGTATTGTGCCGGCGTAGTCCGAATTGTTTGTGATTGTCCTTGTGGATCGTTTTGTGTTTATTTTATGTTTTCTCGACTGTTCGTGTTTCCTTGTAATAGGTGCTTTGTGTTTTGTGATTGTTCGGATAATAGACTTGATTGTATTATCTATTTGATGACGCTTGTCACTTGTGGGTTTTATTATATCTCTACCGGTGGCGTTGTGTTAGTCGTCGTGGAGCGTGTTTTCACGCCGTATATTCCTTCACGTTGCTTGTAACGTTTCGCCGTTGGGCGTAAGTTACGCATTTCTTGTGTATCTCGTTGAGTTTTCCTGGCGGGATATTGCTTCTCCCTACTTGTTTTAAGTTTCGGGACGAAACTTATTTTAAGGAGGGTAGTATGTAATATCCGCAATTTCGTTTTTCGGTAATTTTTTTTTGGCGGAAGTTCATCTAGTGACTCTGTTGTGACCGTTTCGTCATTCCGAGAATGATTAATTCTGCACTTTTCGTCATCCGAGTTCGTTTCGGTGCCGTTTTGTTGAGTTCCGTGTTCTTAAGCGGTTTTCCGCACTTGAGTTCGATTCTTGCGAATCTCATCCGAAACTGTTGTTTCGAGTTTCTCGTAAGTTAATTTAATGTTATTATTCATGTTGCGATCTTTGGATTGGTGTTTCGATCGTGTATCGTGTATTTCGGACGTTTTGGGCCGTTTTCGTAATTTCCCAAAGTTTGGGGTAATTACTTTCCGTTGTCGAATTTCGAGCCTTCGGGTGGTCGGAATCGTGTGTTCTCTTAGCGCTTAGATTCGTCTTTCCGAGTAATTCATAACCGTATCTTCGGTTCATATTCAGGTTTGGGTTTCGAGGTTTTCCGGGCCGTCGGAAGTGGCCATGACCGAGTCACGGCCGCACTTTGTGGAGCAGGTACTGGCCTGGCCGAGTTACGGCCGTAAGGTGTCGGTTACGCCCGTAAGTGATCGGCAGGCACAAGCTGGACGAAGGCCAATTACGGCCGTAAGGCGTTCTGGTTATGGCCGTACGGTGCTGGTTACGGTCGGTATGGGGTGTTAGTTACGGCCGTAATGACTCTACATGTTTCAGTCAGTGGCCCCTGAGAGTTCGGTTACGGCCGTAAGGCTATGCCGATTACGGCCGTAAGGATCTATAGTTGCGTACGCAAGGCTTTGGCCATTGCGTGCGCTATCGGCAGTTGACCGAGTTACGGCCATAACACTGCCTGCCATATATAGGCCAGGGAGGGGCCAGACCTCATTTTTACCCAATTTCTTCACTCGGGTGGCGGTTGGCGACGGGAGAAGTTGAGGAGTGGAGTTTTTGGTCGATTCCAATCGATTTCTAGGCGTTTTGGAAGATTCTTGTCGATTATATCATCATCTAATCCTTGTTCTTCGCCGGATCGAGGTAATTTCTTGAAATCTCCTAGGATTGACTTTCGAGATTTCCTTCTTGATTTTTGTTGTTCGTTCCGATTTTGATGAATCGGTTGATGTTATTGAACATTATTAATCGTGTTCTATGGGTTGTATATCCGTAATTTGATTTTTTTCAACTCGATTGGTGATTCGAGTCTTCTTGGGAGTTATCGAACATTGAGTGTTCGATTAAATGTCCTAATGAGTTTCCCTTTGATAGTTTGGTGGGATTTCCGTTGTTTTTGACCTTGATTCTCATTGTAATCGTATCTTCGTTGTTTTTATTGTTCTTTCCCGAGGATTATAGGTGCTCGAGAATTCCGAGTTGAATCCCGTTTGGTGATTAATAATTCGTGTGGTGTTATTCTCGTAGTACTCGTGGTGCTATCGCGTTCTTGATAGTGTTCGGGGGTTCGGGACTGTTCGACCGCATCCCATCCATCGTCTCATTGCGATCGTGGTTATGAGGCAAGTACCTTGTCCATACATTTCTTGTTTCGTGGATATGATGATCGGTGATCGTCTAAATATGTTTGTTTGCTTGTTTGAAATGAACTTTCAAAAGATTTCGGTTTGCAAGTAGTGTGTTTCATAAATGACTATGTGAACCTTATGAATACGCTTGGTATTATTGTTGCACTTGATAACGCGTGCGTACATATATTGACTCTTTTCGGTGCGTTGTGGTTTGACATTGTGCTTTTGCTAAATGTTTGATACTTCCGGATAAATTGTTTGGATGTCTTTGTTGTTTTGTGCTATATGTGTGAATGTGCGGTTTTGATTGGGGTCTACGGTGACACATGACTAGCGATCATGTGGTCAGGATGCAACAAGAGATTGATCTAACCGTGAGAGCCTCGGGATACCTACGGTGACACATGACATGTGATCATGTGGTCAGGAGACAACAAGTGATTGATCCAACCGTGAGATGACGTAGCAAGTGATCACGGTGGTATGAGTATGATATGACGTGGCATGTGTTCACAGTGTTATGTATATGTGCTTTGCTCACCTCGGGAGGGTCCTGTGAGGCCTCGGAGGGAATCCAATGGTATAGCCCTGGATTCACGAGTTGGTGTTGTATTTGTGTGAACAAGATTTGCGTATCTTGGGTGATTATGTTGTGTTGATTTTTATGTCCACCGAGGACACGTGACGTGGGTTTTGACCATGTGAATTGTTATTGGTTTTATTTGTGAAAACAAAACCTTTGGGCTGTGACCCCCGTTGATTTTTGGAAAGAGAAGGATTCAATAGTCCTAAATTGTTTTCTACTAAAACTCCCGATGGCTTATTAAACCATTTTGTAAATTGTTTCTCTTGAATTGTGAACTTTCGGTTTTGGAATGTTTAACCAACTCTTGCTTTGGGAAGTATTTTTCGTTGTGTTTGAATCTTTGGGGATTCTTGATTATTGTTATTCTTGGAATTTGAATGATATGACTCGTATTTGCACTTTGTACTTGCACTAGCAAAATAGTGGAATTTTGCTAACCCCCGAGTAATCGGGGGGTGGATGTCTGTATTGCACTCAGGTTTTGGGGATCATAGCAAAGGGTCGGCATGAAGGATGATGAAAAGATGAACGATACTAATCACACGAGGACCTGTATGATGTCATATTGGTTTAGTTGTATCTTATTTTTACTGCAGTATTCTTTCCCCGTTGTACGGGAGTGTTGTATTCGACTCCTGCGTGGGCAATAGTGTGATTGAGTTGTATGTATTTATTGAAAGACCGAATCGGTCTACTGAGTCATTTTAGCCTTAAAGGCATTGTTGAGATGTTCGATGTTGTTACCAGCCTGGTAGATCCATGAGGAAAGGTTCTACGGCGTGTAATATCCCTGAGCGGATTGGGGGTGTTAAAATAAAGGCGTCAGAATTATTCATCATGTGAGTTATGCGATCTTGCATATTTACAGCTCTAAACTCATCTTCAATAGTTGCCCCGGTGATTTTACTTTCAGCTAGAGGTTTTGGAATTATTCCCAACACTTTTACTCCTTCCATATAGGCAGAAGCAGGAGTGCGTCCCATTAATCCTAGACTTCCTCCTCCGTAAACTACATGAATGCATTTTTCTCCTAAGGTACGACCCAAGTTGTAGGCTGCTTCAGTAAAGCATGCATCTGTTCCATAACTAGCTCCACCAAAAATGCAGACTGAGTTAAATCTTTTTGTGGAAGATGATGATTCCATTTTTGAAAAGAAACTTATTTGAGAGAAAAAAAGTACAAGTTTGAGGGATGAATAAAAGAAACAAGCACAATGCTTATTTATAGAAGAAGAATAAGGTAAAAAAAATGTTTTAACAAATCTGTGATTGCGTTAATTGCGCTTCCACTACTCAATAGAATAATGAATGCATTTATTGTGTATCACTTTTTTTATTCAGAAAATATCACCATACGATAAAAATAAAAGATACTTATGCGTATGTACAGTAGTTGTGATTGTGGCTCACATCTTCCTCTGATTTTATGTTCAGAAACGGCTTAAATGCCTTCTATGAGTCGGTGACAAGCTTCCCATCCAATTTTCTTACAAATTGGCAAACTATGTCTTTTAACGTCATATTCCCAAGACGTTGTTCATATTCTGGCATCAATTGCATCAATTTTTAGACAATAATCATTTGTGGAGGGATGATTCAAATTTTTTAGGACATTGAAGGTGGCATGTTCTTCTTGCACTCTAAGAATTAGCTTTCCTTCGTAGACGTCAATAAGAGCATGTCCGGTTGCAAGAAATGGCCGTCCCAAGATAATAGGAATATCCTGATCTTTCTCCATGTCAAGGATGATAAAATCTGCTGGAAATATAAATTTATCAACCTTGATTAGCACATCTTCTATTATCCCATGTGGATATTTGATTGACCGATCGTCTAATTGCAGTGAAACTGTTGTTGCTTTTGCTTCTCCCAAGTTTAGTTTGTTGAAAATTGACAGGGGCATCAAATTGATACTTGCCCCTAAATCACAAAGAGCTTTGTCAATATTCACTTCACCAATTATACACGGGATTGTAAAAGTTCCCGGATCTTTTAGCTTAGGTGGCAACTTCTTTTGTAGTATTGCGCTACATTCCTCTGTTTCATATTCTTCAAGCCTTCGTTTGTTAGAAAGAATATCTTTCATAAATTTGGCATAGCTTGGCATTTGTGCTAGAGCATCGGCAAAATGTATGTTGATGTGTAGCTTTTTGAAAATTTCCAAAAATTTGCCGAATTGCGCATCGATCTTGTGATTCTTCAACCGTTGAGGAAAAGGGATGGGTGGAACATAAGATTTGGCAGCAACTGGACCTTTTTGAGATGAAGGTCCTGATTCAGATTCTTTTTATGTTTCTCGACTTTGTTTATTTTTTGTTTTTTCAGATGATTTTCCACAAAAATCTCGGGCAACTGCACTCCACTTCTTGTTGTGATAGCCTGGACACTCTCCCTTGGATTTACCTCGGTATTGATAGGTAACATGCCGTGGGATCTCTCTGAAATTATTTTGGCCATTTGGCCAACTTGTGTCTCCAGATTTTTAATTGAAGCATCATTGCGTTGTTGATACTTCAGTTGTTGTTCGGCTAGCTTCGTGATTGCTTCTTCCCACGTGGGCTTCTTTTCTTGATGCGTTAGATTCAACACATTGTTGTTGTTTGCATAAGAAAAGTTTGGATGATTTTTTTACCCTGGATTGTATGTTGGCCCATAAGGATTGTATGCTTGTCTTTGGAAATTCTGAGCATAGGCCACTTGTTCTGGTGGTGGGAATGACTGCTCCTGTTGCACTAAGGGACACATAGTGCTCTTGTGAGTTGCTCCACAAATTTCACATGAAAGAGCTAAAACTTGTGGAGTTTGCACCGTCTTTACATATTGAGGAGTTGAAAAAGACATGTCGACTTTCTTTGATAAAGCTTCAATTTTTGCCAACATAAGTGAATAAGGATCCACTTCAAAAACACTATTTGGTTTCTTTTGGATATTTCTGTCTGGTCATCTTTCACTTTGTTCACTTATAACCTCAAAAAGATTATAAGCCTCTCTCATAGTTTTGTTGCCAAGTGAGCCATTTGATGATGAATCGACATTGGCTCGGCATGTAGGTGAGAGTCCAGAATAGAAGTAATTGACTTGTGCTCCCAAATTGAAACCATGGTTAGGGCATTTTCATAGCATATCTTTGTATCTCTCCCATGCTTCTTGAAATGACTACAAATATTGTTGACGAAATGTAGAGATTTCGTATTTGAGTTTCGCCACTTTTATTGGTGGAAAGTATTTAGTGGTGAATTTTGAACAAATTCGGGTCAATTTGTTATGCTTTTTCGTGGCAAAGTATCTAGCCACTCTCTTGCTCTGTCCTTCAAAGTGTGCACGAAAAGTCTGATTTTATCGCCTCGTCATTTACATTTGGATATTTGAAATTTCCACAAATCTCCACAAAATGGTTAATATGGAGATATGGATTCTCGTGGGTTCTTTCATAGAATGAGTTGTTGTTGGAGAAGAGATTGATGACATCCGGGCGAATTTGAAAATTGTCCACTCCAAATGGTGGATAGATCATACTTGCTTGCACGCTCAAAGATGGGGGGTTCATGAATTCCCCAAAGAGCATGTTGCCTTCATCTATTTTTGGTACAATAAGATGTTATTGATGTTGAATGTTTTGAGCATTGGGTATTCCCCCTACCGGAGGAATTCTTTCGTTATCATTTTCTTGGAAGAGATGTGGGTTTGGTTCGTACTCCACTGATGGTGAAGAAATAATGTTTGTTTTTTGCTCTCGTCGCCTTTTTCTGAATGTGGCTTCAATCTCGGGATCTAGTGAAACTAAATCGCGATTGTACGTCCTTCGCATAGACAAGAGAATTTACAACAAAGAAAAAGTTGTATTTATAACAATAGTGAATAATGTATTATTTCAAAATAACACTTATACTTCCCCGGCAACAGAGCCAAAAACTTGACACGTCTTTTGTGTAACTATCGCAAGTGCACGATATCATATCAAGTAGCAAGTGGAGTTTTTGAGTCCGGTTTATCGATCCCACGAGGAAGTTAGGTTATAAATTGAATTATACACTATTTATCTATTTGTTATAGAGATTTAGATGAGTGAAACACACAATTTAAGAGTTTGGTTTGACAATTGCAAGGAAAATGCAATAATAGTTTTAAAATTTAAGGAAATGAAAGATTGCACTAATAATTGATTAATAAAAGGTAAAATAAAATAGTTGAGATTACAAACTTAGTTCATCATTAGTTATAGAAGATGTATAGGAGATCATAAGAAGTATTTACTTATTATGTTGTGTAGATTCGATTTTCCTTAAAAAGACGGTTCCTCTTTGGAATGTCAAAACGCCCCTTATATATTGAATCAATCCACTATATTTCTATGTTGATTGGCTTCAATACATAGCATTAGGTTTTATGAAAATAACTCAAAGAATCATCTAAGGTCTAGAGATATATTTGTATCCCGTAGAACAACTTAGAGTGAAGATCATTTGACCTAATCAAACATATTTTCTTTCGAAACATATGAAGACCATAAATATCATCATTTATTAGCCAAATATATAAAGATTGGTAAAACAATGAAAATCACACACAATAATAAGTAATCCATAATAGATCTTTATACAAACTTAAATAACATGACAAACTTTGTTTATAATCCCAACTTAAGGTAACTTAGCCCATGAAGGGTTTATTCAACATATTACAAGCTTGAGTGGTCATTATTAGTTGAAAAAGGGAAAGAATTGATACTAACTCCCTTGGTAGATAAAGGAGAAAGAAGCAATAAACTCACCCAACAACATAACACTAGTACAAATATCCCCTTTACTGACACTAAAATAGTGTCAGTAATTAGTTTTACTGACACTTCATAATAGTGTCAGTAATGCTAAAGCCAGAAAATACTGACACTAATTTTTAGTGTCAGTAATACAAGAGTCAATAAATACTGACACTAAAATAGCGTTAGTATTTTGTTTTGCTGACACTAAAATAGTGTCAGTAATTAATTTTTTACTGACACTAAACATTAGTGTCAGTATGTTCTGGCTTTAGCATTACTGACACTATTATGAAGTGTCAGTAAAAATAATTACTGACACTATTTTAGTGTCAGTATATGTTCAGATTTGTGAAAAAAAAATCTATTTTTATCTCAATTCTATTTTTATCTTAACTACATTTTTCGGTTTAATTACATGGAAAAAAATTACCATAAATTAAAATTATCAAACAAACAACTCACTTATAAAACATCCGAAATGCATTATTAAATTGACTAATCAAAATCAGTCGATGACTTTTTAGTCTCGAAAAAAAGAGCAGGGAATACAAAACTCAAAATCTTTTTAAACTACTACTGTAACGTTGCTCTTCTCTCTTCTTTCCGCTGTGCAAGTGCAACATAAAATGGCTTACTGATCACCATTTTCATGTTCATCTCAGAGACCTGAAATCGTAAAAGCATTATATTCATCAGCCCATGCATTTTATAATGAAATGTCATCTAGAAGTGTATCAATTCACACCTCGAGAAGCTTCTTCTGGAGTTGAAAATGCAACAAATCCAGAACCTCTGCTTCTCCCACTGGGATCACGCATAACCTGCAGTACGAAACATGAACAAATCCAGTAAAATTAAATAAAAAGGCTTTAAACGACAAAAAGGAGGATAACAATAGATATATGAGTCCACACATCTCCCATATAAAGCAAATATCAAACTACCTTGCAAGAAGTAATAGTACCAGTACCAGTGGGAGTATATATATAAAAAGACTAAGGGTATATATATATATATATATATATATATATAATACTAAGGGTATATATATAAATATAATACTAAGGCTAATCTGCCAAAAAAACAAAAAGAAAAAGAAAGAAAAGTGATTAAGAAAAAGACTAAGGGTATATATATAAATATAATACTTACAGCAAGAAAAGGGTCTTTTCCAAGAAGACCAAAGACGAACCAGGATGTACCACATATGAATACGAACAAAGACAAGAAGAAGGGCATGAATTCCACACTTTTTGTTTTGATCACCAACCTCTGCAATTTTTTATTTAATTCAGAAAATTCTATATAATTATATATCTCAAAAATAAAATAATTGCAAATATTTTCTGACAAAAATACTCCACCACAGGAATAAAAAGAAAAGGGTTAACTACAAAAGTTCCCCTAAGGTTTTGCCTAATTACAAAACAACCCATCAATCATTCAGATTTTCAAAAAAACACGGAATTTGTTTCTCTTTACAAAACTTCCCTGAGGTTTAGCCTAATTACAAAAAAGAACATTTCAAATTTTCAAAATACCCAACAAAATTTGTTTCTCTTTACAAAACCTCCCCTGCGGTTTGGCCTAATTACAAAAGAACCCATTGATCTTTCAGATTTTCAAAATATTACCACATAAAATTTGTTTCGCTTTACAAAACATCCCCCGAGGTTTAGCCTAACTACAAAAATTCAAATTTATCTTTCAAATTTTTCGAAACACCCCCAGAATCCGTCTCTCCTTACAGTCACAGAACTTCAAGAAAGCCAGTGTGTGGTGTATATAATTTATAAAAATAACTTAAATGTCTTATAATTAGGTGAAACCTCAGGGGTTAGTTTCAATAATAATCACCCTAAAAAGTAAAGAAAATAACAGAAAACAAAAAAACTTATCAAAGAGAAAAAGGGATAGAAGAACAAAACGAAAAACTTACAATGATTGTCAAAGGTGAACCATACATAATGATGGAGAAAATAGTGGTTGTTACACCACAGAAAAGCTTCCTGCCATTGCCATGGAGAGCAAACATAGAAACGAAAGCAATGGTTCCGAAAACAGCGAGTACAGCCGCTAGCAGCCCCACAATCTTTCCCTTCTCCTTCTTCGCCGCGAATATCAGATATATCAGCACGTAGACGAATTCAATGGCAGATCCGGTCCCGTTTATGATCAACACAAGCAGATTGTTCGGCGACACAAATGGCAAACCATACCTGCTCAGCCAAAAAAAAAAACTGAATTTTAGTCTAATTACAAAAAAATCCCAACTGTCTTCTAAATTATAAACACCTTTTATTTGTAGGGTTATACATCAATATATTCCGAAGGGGAAAACAATATTCTTACACATACCCCTTTTCGCCCAATGTACTGAGCAATCTGACCACTAGCTATTGCCCCAACCATAGCTCCCACATTCGACAAGGAACCAAATAACGAGAACTGATTCCCAAACCGATGTTGTTATTAGACGAAAATAATAGTTGCTGATCTAATCAAGAGGAGAAAAGTCACAGTCACCAGTACCTGTGAGACTGTAAGTCACAATCTAGAATCGCCTACTCAGCCTATATAAGCAAATATACTTGAGCTCTTTAGAGCTTTACTTTTATACATACATCGTTTATACAGATTCAGATATAAAATCCAAAAGCATGTATACACACTCTAAGAATTATTTGGTGATCTCCGGTTTCAACTCAGTTGTTATGCAATGCATGTCTCAAAACATACTCTATACTTAAAGCAATCAATTTACCAAGACAAAATATTTCTGCATGGGAGGAGTTGATTCGAAGTCCAAAAACTAACGAGGTTTTCAAGATAGAGAAGCTGTTAAAAAACATTTACTACAAAATTAAAGGGCACTCAACAAGTTCTTTGCTAAAGCCATACTGTTGAGTCCAAGCCGATTAAGGGTCGAAAACAATAACAGAGATTAAACATGCAAAAACAATATGAAGAGATGATAATAAACAAGACCGAATCGCTTTAAATACACTCGTTAGCAATAAGCTCCAGCCACATCAATCACTGCTACTTATTCTCAGTCTTATATCTCCAACTATCTGATGAATACTAATGTTCTACATGAACATTAGCAAGTCTTTAAAACCAGCATAGCATATCAATTTTAGATTTTTAGTAGAAAATATTCTTACAACAGCAGGGGAGACGAAGGCCGAACATGCCATGTTGGAAGGCCGGTTACTGGATCCTGATTTAGAACCATGTAAGATATAAATGATCATTATATCTGTAGGTAAACATTCATAAATTATTCCATTTACAAACATATAAGTTTACACTTTATACGAGCTTCTCGTGGCTACAATAACAACCATAAAAGGCCAGAAGCTCAGCTTCAGGTCATGGCATCTCCATGTTCCCCAATCTTCAGTGAAAAGTGGCCACATCCAATGGATAACATCATCCCACCCAATCTGTATATGAATGCAGGGCATAAGAAAGAGAAGTATATACATGCTTAATTAAAAAACAACCATTCTTCAGTCCTGACTATATCCTGGCGAAACTTAAGGAACAATAAAAAGAACAAAAAAGACAATTTTGGTGAATGAGAGGTGACGTTGGATTTATAGTTTGTTGAGGTTAAGGCTACATTACATCATTGTGAAAGTTGACAAAAATAATAATGGAAGGATGAAATAAACAAAAGTGGATACTAAGAAAGACAATTAAATCAAAATCTACAAATATGAAATGAATGTAAAAAATGGCTTCCTCATATCAGCCCTTTCATTTTCTCCCTCCTCTCTGAAACTCATCTTTCTTTCTCTTTCTCAATTAAATAAAAAAATAAAAAAATGCAAACTCAGATTAAAAAAACGATTCCGATGATGACAGTGAAAATCTCGTGTATATATCAATGAAAACCTCACAAATCATCATATATCAATGAAAATTTCAGAAAAAAAACAATAGACACTAGTAAAAGAAGCAATTAGGATTTTTGGAAAGATGCTACCAAAGGATATTGGAAAAATTCTTGAACAAGCAGCTGCTACCCTCAAACCTCAAGGATATAAACAAAATCGCCCGTTCTTATCTTCCCATCTCCAGTCGAGGCACAAACCACCACTCCCCCCTCCATATCAGATTGATTTTCACTAAACATACTAAGCATCTGAACTAAAATAATATGATATCAAACAAGAGGAAGAAAAATCTAACCTTCAGACTCAGTAAAGAACACCCGTGTTGGCGAGCGAATGAAGAAGAGGGAGATAGGGACTAGTTTTTTCAGATTTAATCAACCATAACAGATGAAAAGGGTTAGAGAAGAATGAAATAGATGAAAAGGATTAGAGACAGAGTGTTTACCTGAGGAAGATTTTGCGAAAGACAGGGAAGGAACCCGCCGGAGATCGAAGAAGAACAGTCGTTGGTGAATGTGAGGATGGGGGCGGCGTGATGTAAATGAGGGAGAGAGAAATACTTCTCTCGATTGAGTAGGGTTACGAAGTATTATAAATAAATAATATGTTTTAAATAAATTGAGTTTTTTTATTATTGATATTTAAGTGTCGGTATATTTTGATACTCAAGTTACTGATACTCAAGTGTCAGTATCTTATGACACAATTATGTTAAAAAAAAAATGAGTCAAATGTCTGAAGTTACTGACACTTTTGATAAAGTGTCAGAAACTAAGTGTCAATAAATGCTGTTTTTGTAGTAGTGTAAGCTAAACCACTACATACACTCTCAAGAACACAAGTGTGTTCTTCACACAAAGAAAAATATTACAAAGTAGGAAAAATATAAGATGAAGGATGATAAATGATGGATCTAAGGGGTCTATTTATACACCTAAAGTCGTCTAATAGCTCCAAAAATCCAGCATTATTACATTAGATCGAATCAAGGCCAGCCATCCCCTCAATAATAGACCAAAAGTTTAAAATATTTAAAAATGATCATACATATGCCAAGAGTTACGGCCGTAACTTTCAGATGTTACTGCCGTAACTTTCAGATGTTACTGCCGTAACTTTCAGATGTTACAACCGTAACATAGAGGACATACGGCCATATGCTTTGGATGTTACGGCCGTAACATGGCTTCGGCTTTTTGCACATTAGTTGGTGTGTGAGTTATGGCCATAACTTTATTTGTACACCCGTATGGAGTTTTAGACTTCATTTTCAGCCAAGAATTTCTTAGACTTTTGCGTTTTCGCCCCAAATCTTCTTCGAATGATAACTTTTGATATATAACTCTGATTTTGAATCCGGAAAGACTGCCGAACTCTTCTCGTAAAGATCTACAACATGAATACATAAAAACTCAATAATGAGAATATTTTATAAACATGTTATTTCTTGAGTAAATCAGTAATTCAATCCGATTAAGGCTAAATTTATATCTTCATCCTATAAAAATAAAATTATTAAAAACTAATTAATTTAAAGCAAAAACGAGTAGACTAGCTCATAATTATGGGTGAAATATATCAATATAAATCACGGATAAGTGTATAAAACTGACACTTATCACACTCTTTTCCTCTATCGAAGTTTTTCCCATGGGGTTTTTCCAGTGAGCTTTTTAACGAGGCATGAACATCTCAAAGATGAAGAGCAATAATATTCAGAAAGATGGTACACAAGATTGGTATGTGTCGATGCGAAGATCTACAATGATAGAATTGTAATAGAGCTGTTGTACTCTTTTTTCTTCAACTAGGTTTTGTCTCACTGGGTTTTCCTGGCAAGATTTTAATGAGACAACATAGTTTTAGGGATGCCCACTCAAGGGGGAGTATTGTAAATATATCTATAGATATAGATATACATTATATGAGTGTTGGGCAAGTTACAAACCCTAAAATCCTAGATTTGTACCACTATATTTAGAGGTCTTTAGTCCTCATATTGGTTACACTTGAATACAATGTTGCTACCCAAAATATTATCCGGAGATAGATATTGCTGGAAAGGATGGGATAGCAAACAAATGCAAGAGCACTTCCGAGAGAAAGATAAATAACACAAGATTTGCCGGGGTTGTTAGTCCCGGGCTTGAATGCTCTCGCGAGATATTATTAATACCGATATTCGGGGATACAAATATTAATGTAAGAATACAATTACAATGAGTGTAAAGTTTCTTGTTATCTTAGCTAGTGAGCGTGTAGATTGCCGGAAGAACCAGATTTGATGCTCTGTGAGTTCTTGTAACAAAGGTGATGTACGGTCGCGGCGGTGAGAGATCGACCGCCTCTCACGGCGAGTATATAGCTGGATGTTTGGGCTTCTGGGCTTGTGAATCCCTTGGAATCTGTCTAGTGGAGACTTGCTGCTTCTGCCGATCGTCTTCTAGACGAGAGATTTGGAGAGAGAAGTCCTGAGACGGATTCCGGTGAGATAGCCGGTAGCTTGATGATGTGTGTGTGTTCTTCAGTATTTCCGTGGATGTATCGGAATGTGAGAGAATGGACTCTGAGCGTAGGTCAGAATGAATTCGGAACTGTATATTCAGTGAACTGGGAACCGTAGAGTGAATTCCGAGCTGTTGGTTCAAATGAATTCAGAACTGAGAACCTTTTTCCAGTAGGAGGAGGTTCTCTATTTATAGGGCTTGGATACGCCGGGCGATCGCCTTTACTGCAATATAATAATCGGGCGATCGTCTTTTAGCACATGGGCCTGTCCCCTCAAAGTCTGCAGGAGTTGTTGGCAGTCAACTATGCGGTCCAATGGGGAGCTTACACGCGTCCTGAGTTGCTGTCACGGGTGGTCCCACTGACAACTTTCGGCGCGCATGCTGGTAGGTGAGGTAGGTGACAGGCTGTGGTCAAAGGTCTTGTCTGTCAGCAAAAGATCTTATCTGCTAGCGAAGATCTTGTCAGCGCCTTTGGTGGATCTGCACGTGGGTGCTTTTCTGAGATCCAGTCCTTGATGACTTTGACGGACGATCGTCTCTGCTCGGGGCGTAGGTCGATTGCCCTTAGCCGGTCACTAGAGTAGATCGCCAGCTGCCAAAGGGCGATCGCCTTGGGAGTCGATCGCCAGGTACCTGATGGTGGTTTTGATATCTTCGACTTGGCGAGCTAGTCAGGGTTTGACTGGAGTTGACTTGGTCGCTCGGTCTTATAGTCGATCGCCTGTCGGGATGAATAAATCGTGACACAACAATTGCCCCCCAGCTCGCTCATACGTTTGGAAACGTGGGGTGAGGTGGCTTTCTTGGCGATCGAAGCTTTTTGACGAGTGACTAAGTGTTTAATGGAACTGGCGATCGTCTTTGAGCTGATATACTCTGGATTTGGACGACCTGGTTGGCCGCTGAACTGCGCGGGAAAAAACAACGGGCGTTGAAAAGTCTCCTCGCACGTGTCGGGCTCCTATTGGGGGACGCCAACGGTCATTAATGACTCCTCGGCTGACGCGTCCTCGAAAAGACGCGTACGCGGGTCTCGAGGGGGTCAACTGGTGCGCCGTTTGAGATCCGACCCCTGAGGTTTTCCCTTATTGCAATCGGGTCCCTGCTTTCTCCTATAAAAGGGGGCGCGGGGCTGCAGTCTCACTCACGCGTACGCATTGGAGAAAGAAGGTCCTGCTGCCGAATTTTTTGAAGATCTAAGCGCCGATCGTCGATCGATTTCACTTTAGGGTAAGAAAAAACCTTTTCTTCTTTTCTAACTCTGAAAATGGCCGGAACCTCATCGTCGTTTGGAGCGGGAACCAGTTCTGCCGCCGGGACATCGGCTGCCCGGGGAGAAACTTCTTCCGTCTTCCACCTGGAGACGGCGGCTGAAGCCATTCGAGCCGGAATCGACCCGGCTGAAGTTGAGGCTTTGTTCAATGAGGCCGATGTTGCTAGGAGATCGAGCCGAGGAGAGACGATCGCAGATCGAGAGAGATCGCGATCGTGGCTTACCGGGAGCAACATAGTGATTTTGGGCCGGGCCTATAGGGCCTTTCTTTGAAATAATGGATAGATTGGCCGGTCCTACTCGCGATTCGATTTCGGGGATATTCGGTCGCTTATCCCTATGTGCTCCCCAAGCGGTCGCAGATATCGTGCAGCGCGGATCGTTGTGGTCGCTCGGCCAAATCTGAGCTCGACGTCCAGAGAGATCGGCGTCTGAGGACAAGATTCCATGTTCCTTCGTATGTGGACATGTTCGCGCCCGCGGAGAATGAACGAGCCGACCAGCCTCCGATGGGTATGGTCGCAGTGAGTGAGGCCGTTATGGAGGCCGGCCGCGCTTCCCTCTGTCCTTTGCGGTCTCCCATCTGTTGGCCGCTTGGAATGTGGCGCCACTTCACTGACGCCGAACGCCCGGCTCCAAATCATATGCACTCTCACCCTTTTCGGCGGTCACCGCCTGTACTGCCTCCGTCGCCGTTGGAGATGAACTATTTGTTTAAACTGACGGCACATAGAGGGTTGGTCGGCGGTTACCACATCCAAGGCCGATCTGGCGGGTGATTCATGGAGTTCGAATAAGATACGGGCGATCGGGACGAAGTGGTTCAGGTCGCCGCAAGTGGAGAGCTTCGGCGAGCGACAATCCCACAGCGAACTGGAGATCCCCACCGAATTTCGGGAGAGGAATCCCTGTAAGGGTTTAGACTCTCCCTTCGCTTGGATGCGTGTTGGACTGATCTAATTTGATTTACATTTGCGAGGCTTTCATATCCCGGCGATCGAGGAGCTGCCTTTCGACTTCCTCGTTGTTTGGGAGCGAATTAGGAGCTTGTCGGACGACGACCTAGACGCCACTCGGATCAACAAGGAGAGTCGCTGGTTGTCGGCTCGACTATTCCGCTTCCCGAGACATCTCGCGGTGCCAGGTATGACTTTATGCGACCTTCAATTTCTAGGCGATCGCCTTATTTGAAGATAGTGTCTGACCGTTAGTCGATCGTCTTTAACTGCAGAGGTTCGTTTCCCTCGCTTTTTGGAGCCTCCGGCGGAGATCGCTATGTCGAACCCAGGAGTCCTAGGCCGTCTCAAGGCGAAGAGGTCGACTCGGGTTCCACCCGTCGCATTGCCTATAGTTCCAGAGGCGGTGCCTCGTGCGGAGCCGGAGCCTCGCGTAGAGCAGGTCGAGGTTGAGGAGGAAATTCCGGAGGAGGGGCTTCGGGCGAATCGCAAGAGGCCGAGGCCGCAAGAAACTTTGTTTCTGCCCTGGCGATGAAGTGCCGATCGCCGCGCCTCCGATCACCATCGTTGCTCCGGAGCGCGAGCCGCCCTCTGCGGCTTTTCTGCGGGAGACGGCGATCGCGGATGCGGAAACTCCTCGAGGGAAACCGTTTTTTGGTCGGGATCCCGAGAAGGCTGAGAGGTAGATAGCATTTCTGTGTTGACAATTACATCTGCGTAGGAGTTGTATTAACCTTGGTGTTTTGGTGCAGGATCCGTCGCAAAGACCCGTCTTGTCCACCGATGGTCGTGGATTTTCTGGCGAGTCGATCTCCTCGCCATTCCTGCGACATTCCTCCCTATGTGAGCAAGGCTGCTTCTGCCTTGCCGAAGGCGTGGACAACTGATTTGGATGCGATCGCCCGGCTGCGATCGTCGAGTTCGATGGATGCTGTTGTCGCCCTTTCTCTTCAGACGGCGACCATGGCCGTCCAGGCTGCTCAGGAGTTTGAGGGGCGGCCCTCCACTATTCGCCTTCAGGAGGATCTTGAGGCGGCTCGGAAAGAGAACGCCGAGTTTGCTGACAAGATCGCAGCGATGGAGAAGGACTCCTTGGAGGCGGCCAAGCGGGCGAGCCATGAGCTTGAGCTGGAGAAGAAGGAGACTGAGAAATTCCGAATGGCGGTCGACCGGTTTCGGGACCAGATGCAGAGTGCCGTCCAGCGAGGAATGTTCCGAGGAGGAGGCCGATCGCGAGCAGGACGATCGCTCGGCCGATGAGCGAGCCGGAGGCGAAAGAGAAGGTTGCTGCGAGGGAGGCCGAGCTCGAGGATCGCAACAGCGATGGCCGAGCCGAGAGGAGAGGTCGAGGCGACCAAGGCCGATCCCTTCCAAAATTTGGAGTATGTCGGCAGTTCGCCTATTACTTGGCGTTCGCCGACTCGATCCGAGCGGCTAAGAAGGGAGGCTTGGAGGTCGGTCCTCTTGCCGAGAAGTTCAAGTCATATGCATTGGAGCATCCTCTCAATTCGGCTTTCTCCTTGCCGATCTTGGACCTGGCGGACATCGGTGTGGATTTGAGCTGGTATCCGTCTCTGCAGTCTTGCTCATCCCGATGCTCCGGAAGATGAGGGAACCGCGCCGAATGCGATGGTGAAGGCCGGCAGGGCCTCGAGGCGCTTCCTTTTGATGTTTTTATTTTACTTGTAGCTTTTTAGTTTTCTTTTTGTAGCACTTAGGCCTTCGGGCGACCGTGTACTCTATTTTTCAAGTAATGAAATGAGCATTTGTCTTTCGACTTATCTCTTGAATGAATGGTTATTTTTAAGTCTTTGTTTGACTTTGTACAAATGTGTGAGGAGAGATCGTTGCGAGGGTAGTTCCAAATGAATTGATAAACTCATAAGACAACTTTTTACAACAAGTTCGATCGCTGCACTACATCTGAAAAAATGACGATCTCCGTGTGTGGTTGAATAGCGACGATCGTCGTGTAGGTAGTCCGCACTCTTCTTGCCCCTTGTTTTTATTCACTTAGTGGAAGTAAGGGGATGAAAATAATTCCTTGAGCGAGCGGTCTTCAAGTTTGTCGAATCCTCGGGGACGGTCGTCCGTCTTGAGGAACCGTGCACGATCGCGGAGTTCGATGGACCGACTCCTTGATCATGTCTTGATGCGCGAAGACATTGAGTGTCTCGTGACTTACTTTATTATGAGGGTCCTCCGTTAGGCTGCGCCACGCCTCGTATTTAAACGAAGGGCGTGCGGTCTCGGTCTAGAGGAGTCCTTGCGCGGGGCAGCGTCGGATGAATCAACTCCGCGCCCGCGGCTTGTTAGCTCTGGTTCCACCTCGGCCAGCCATGGAGATGGCCGACCTCGACGGTGTACGTTGAGACGGGGTTGTGGCACGTCGCATTGTCCGGGTTCACCATGTTAGATGATGAACCTTTGAGGGCGAGCGATCGTGTCCACTGATTTATTTTGGAGGGCCCTCAGACTACGCCGGCCTCGTATTTAAACGAAGGGCGGGCGATCTTGGCCTAAAGGGACCTTGCATGGCCTAAACAGTCGGTTCCATCGACCGCCAGGACCATGGCTGCACTCTTCCACCTTGGATCGTCATGTAGATGCCGACCTTCGACGGTGTACGTTGTGCGGGGGAGGCGATCTCGTGCCTTAGTCCATCGTGTTTAGACGGTGAACTGCAGATGGCGATCGAGTCCTCTGGTTTCTTAAATAAGGAGGGAGATCGGGGTGACTTCCGTGGTCTCCTTCTCTTGATCGAAGCATATAGAGACGGTCGCCGAGGTTGATCCAGGGGTCGGCTCGTATGAGCTTCCCAGCCTGTTTTGCGTTCGACTCGGACGATCGTCTATAGAGATAGGCGGGGGCTTCGGCTAAACCAATAAGCTGTCCAACTTGCCCTCCTCGAACAGTCTCCAGAGCTGCTTGAGGAGGTCGCGGCAATTGTTGGTGCTGTGGCCGGGACTCTTGTGGTAGGCGCAATATTGATTGTTGTCCAGGTGACCGTGGTCCCTTATCGCCTTAGGCTTTTTGAGCTCTTCGTGCCCCCTGATGGCATAGAAAATATGTGCCGGTGTTCTGTTGAACGTATGGAGGAGATGGGCTTCCATGTCCTCGAAAGCTTTGAGATCTCCGGGTGTCTTGGCGATCGCCTTCTTTGCTTTGGCGATCGCTATCTTCTGGGCAAGAGGTGGCGTTTCCTCGTCTAAGCGGAGGGTGAGTAGCCTTTGCCTGGCCAGGAAGTTGGCAGCTTTAGCGCGGAAGATCGTGTAAGTTGGGGGAATATCCTTGGAGAGATGTCTGAACATGGCAGAGTGACCGTGGAATCCCCCCATGACCGAGTAGAGAGCGAGCTCATCACTGACGGGTTCGCCGGTGAGGATGATTTCGTCTACCCGGTCGATGTAATCTGCGCTGGCCCTTCTTCCCGCTTGATTTTTATCATGCGCTGGGGCCTTCTCGTCTGGCGACCTTTGCCGGGCGAAGTATGACGTGAAGTCATCCGCCAGTTTCTTAAAAGAGGTGACCGATCGTGGTGGTAGTGAGACGTACCACTTATGGGCGGCTTCGCCAAAGGTCGAGGGAAGATCCGGCACCTGGTTGCATCAGATGCCCCACACCCAGTCATGTAAATTCGGAATTTACTCAGGTGGGTTTCGGGGTCCGATCTCCCCTTATACAGAGGTGTTTTAGGAGGAGCGATCGTTGGTTGTATGGGGGCAAGCTCGATGTGGACCGCGAGTGGTTCGGTCGGCCCGGCGATCTTCTTGCTGGTGCTTGCCTCAGTGTCCAAGAGTGCTCTCATCTCGTCGAGCTGACGTTGCATGGCGGCCATCGCCGTGGCCTGACTGTTAGCGGCTCGGCGATCGGAGCGGGAGCCGAGGCGATTGAGTACTGAGTCCCTGGCGATCGGGGCGGGAGTCAGATGGCTGACATGCGTTCGGTCGTGAGGTGAGTAGGCCGAACTCCGGGGGATGGATTCGGATTCCGTCTTTTCAAGGTTGGAAATAGAGTGCCCCGGTCGCCGGGAAGGGTCGCGTCCCAAGCGATCGAATATGGATCCGTCCGGTCGTGCGAGGGCCTTTCCTCGCGAGTTGGGGCTTTTTGACGATCGCTCGTTCAGTAGCCCATTGAATTTCCGTTTTCCCATGCGGCGGATGATCGAGGGAGTTATCGCGGGCAGCGCGCATGCTCTCCGTCGCTCCTCCAGGATGGCCATAGCCTCCTCGATCTGTTCCTTGGTTTGGAACTGATCGAGTGAGAGGTTGGGGCCATCTCTCGGATGCGGGATCGAGAGTCTCGCGTTGCCGCGGCTTCCCCCTGTCGGCCGGGGTTGACCGAGCCGGAAATGGTGTCCGGCGGTTCGGAGAGCGGCTTTCTTCGATGGACCGGCGGATGTCATGATTCTGGAGGTTTTCTTTGAAGTGCAGTGAGTGTCACTTCAAGTATCTGCCCCGAGAACAGTGAGTGTTCTTCGGGACGGTAGGAATAAAAGTATGAGGGTTAGATGCACGCCCCCTTCCTCTAGCGCCAATTGTTGCTACCCAAAATATTATCCGGAGATAGATATTGCTGGAAAGGATGGGATAGCAAACAAATGCAAGAGCACTTCCGAGAGAAAGATAAATAACACAAGATTTGCCGGGGTTGTTAGTCCCGGGCTTGAATGCTCTCGCGAGATATTATTAATACCGATATTCGGGGATACAAATATTAATGTAAGAATACAATTACAATGAGTGTAAAGTTTCTTGTTATCTTAGCTAGTGAGCGTGTAGATTGCCGGAAGAACCAGATTTGATGCTCTGTGAGTTCTTGTAACAAAGGTGATGTACGGTCGCGGCGGTGAGAGATCGACCGCCTCTCACGGCGAGTATATAGCTGGATGTTTGGGCTTCTGGGCTTGTGAATCCCTTGGAATCTGTCTAGTGGAGACTTGCTGCTTCTGCCGATCGTCTTCTAGACGAGAGATTTGGAGAGAGAAGTCCTGAGACGGATTCCGGTGAGATAGCCAGAGCTTGATGATGTGTGTGTGTTCTTCAAGATTTCCGTGGATGTATCGGAATGTGAGAGAATGGACTCGAGCGTAGGTCGAATGAATTGAACTGTATATTCATGAATCGGGAACCGTAGAGTGAATTCCGAGCCGTTGGTTCAAATGAATTGTAATCGAGAACCTTTTTCCGGTAGGAGGAGGTTCTCTATTTATAGGGCTTGGATACGCCGGGCGATCGCCTTTACTGCAATATAATAATCGGGCGATCGTCTTTTAGCACATGGGCCTGTCCCCTCAAAGTCTGCAGGAGTTGTTGGCAGTCAACTATGTGGTCCAATGGGGAGCTTACACGCGTCCTGAGTTGCTGTCACGGGTGGTCCCACTGACAACTTTCGGCGCGCATGCTGGTAGGTGAGGTAGGTGACAGGCTGTGGTCAAAGGTCTTGTCTGTCAGCAAAAGATCTTATCTGCTAGCGAAGATCTTGTCAGCGCCTTTGGTGGATCTGCACGTGGGTGCTTTTCTGAGATCCAGTCCTTGATGACTTTGACGGACGATCGTCTCTGCTCGGGGCGTAGGTCGATTGCCCTTAGCCGGTCACTAGAGTAGATCGCCAGCTGCCAAAGGGCGATCGCCTTGGGAGTCGATCGCCAGGTACCTGATGGTGGTTTTGATATCTTCGACTTGGCGAGCTAGTCAGGGTTTGACTGGAGTTGACTTGGTCGCTCGGTCTTATAGTCGATCGCCTGTCGGGATGAATAAATCGTGACACAACATACAATTCTACGTATCTTGAGTTTACTTCTCTATGTATTCTCTCTTTTTTCTCCCCATTCTATTTAGTTTATAACAGAAAAATATTTTTTGACACAATGTCTCTATGCCATAATTGTAATATCCGCATTTTTCCTTTCTCCGGTATTTTCATTTTTGTGTATTTTTTCATTTTAACGACTAGCTTGTAACCGTTTAGACATTTTGAATCTATTTTATTCTTGGAGTTTTTCCATTTGGACGAGTTTCGGAGATGTTTTGATGTAATTCCGTTTTATGTTATGTGTTGTTGCATGAACGTTCGGTTCTCGTAAAACTCATTCAATTTCGTAGTTTCTTTGGTTACCTGAGTTTGTATGGTCGAGTTGTTCGTGTTGGGAGTTTCGGTTTGTTAATCCGACGTCGTATCGTGATTTTCGGTCGTTTGGGCCGTTTTGTAATTTCCTATAAGTTTAGAGAATTTTACTTTCTTTGTCGTATTTTGGATTCCTCGGTAGTCAGAATTGTATTTTTCCTTCAGCACCCAGCTTCGTCATCAGGAATATTTCGTATCTACGCTTTGGGTTCTGTCCTTGTGTTGTGTCTCGACTTCGAACCGCCCGGTGCAGTTAACTGCTGCATGCATAACGTACGTTATGCATGTTTTATTGCGTGCGCTATCGGCACCTTCATAACGTACGTTATACCTTAGTATTAACGTACGTTATGGCCTTCAGCATGTTGGGCAGTGACTTCTGTCCAGTTTTGGCCAAGCCCTTACGTACGTTAACACGGGGCTATTACGTACGTAAGTCCCTTGTAGCGTACGCTAAACTGGATAGTGTAGCGTACGCTATCGGCCTCAGCAGATTGGGCAGATTGTTTTGCCGGGCTATTATGTACGTTATCACCCGAGTATTATGTACGTAATGACCGTAGCGTACGTTAACATCAGTATGTTAACGTACGTAACGCGTGAGCAGGTTTTATAAACCTGAGTTGACCTTCATTTCGTCATTCTTCATCTTTTTCTCATTTCGTCCGAGAGCAGTGTTCCGAGGAGAGTTGAGCGATTTTCGAAGTTTTTCCCATGGAATTTGTTGAGGGATCGATTGTTGTGTCCCAAGTGAAGTTTATCATCATCTCAATCCTCTTTCTCCGCCCTTAATCCAAGGTAATATCCTAGAACCCTATTTTGGAAAATTTGAGGGTTTTTGAATTCTTGTCCGATTCGTTCCGTATTGTCGATTAATCCATGATGTATATGATTAATCTTGTGGTATTCTCATTTTCCCTACGAGTTCATGGTAAGCCTTGTGGTATTTGTGTAATTGAGAGGGTTCGGTTGCGATCCATTCCCATCGTTGTTTTGTACGAAGTTACATGAATCGTAGGTGGGTTTTCGGGTGTTTTCCATTATCGTTGTTTTGTCGAGTTGTTGTAATCGTGTTTGACGAATCATCTAGGTTCAGTGTCCGGTTTCTCGCAACCGCGGTCGTAATCTTTTCCATTTCTCATCATCGTTTAATCGAGGCAAGTATTCTTAATGAACTCACACTCTTAACATGATGGCATTGCATGAGTGATGGGTGTGTGTGTATGCTCACTACGGGTTAGATCCGACGGGGTATCGGTATGGTTCCACATAGGCGTGGATCGACGAGCTTTGCTTTTAACCACTACGGGTTAGATCCGACGGGGTCTCGGTATGGGTCACAGAGGCGTGAATCGACGGTTAATTGTGGTGCATTTTATAAATGTGATTTGATTATGGCATTTCTGGAAATGAGTGCTTTTGAACTGTGTTTTCATAATTTCATGCGTTGACTAAATGTGTAAGATGTAAGTTGTTCATTTGGCCTACTTGTACTAGCGTAATTGCTAACCCCCTTGGGGGCCCTTTTGGGGAAATTCGTTTTATAAATTTCAGGTCAGGATCAGCGGAACGAGCGGGCACTGGATCAGTACGAGGATGACGGTCGTGCGTGATGATTGTGCAAAAGTAGTGTTTTATCTGTTTTCTGTCTTTTAATCATTTTAAAAACTTGTAAACTAATAGAAGTACTCGAGTACTTAGGGGCTTTCAATTTTGAGGATTGAACTGCTTCGTCCATTGTATTTCTCGTTGTTTTGTTGTGATGTTGCTTGACCGGTTGAACCGGGTGGATTATTATCGTTTTGCGTCTTTATGATGTGATATTATTGCATTAAATCTGCGATTTAATGAGTGTAGTTGGTCATCTAGACTGGTGGGTCCCATGTAGGGGTCCGCGGCACTGTAATATACCCTGAATATCTTGGGGTGTTACAGGAAATGGTATCAGAGCACTAGGTTTATGGATACCTAGGCTTGTCGGTTAATTGGGTCTGTAGGTCACAAGTCGTCCAGGAATAAGTCTAGAGGGGGGGGGGGGTGAATAGACTTATTGAAACTCTTAAACTCTTTTCTCCGAAGAGTGAGTTTCTCAGCTGATAGATATGCTGAAATCAGCTGATGACGAAAACAAAACTAATCAATGGAACAGTAAAGTTTGAATGCAACAGTTAAGTATGATGCTGAAAACATTAAAACACGCAGGCAGTTATAGTGGTCTCAGAGGTGGGGTAATCCTCTACTAATCCACTTTCTCCTAACCAGTTGGAGATGAATCCACTATAATTCTCAACCAGTGATAAATATTACAGTGATTCTTTTACTTAGCTACAACAACTTCCAACTAGTGGAAATCCCGTCGTTGCAACTCCTCTTTGACTGCCTAACACCACTTGATTCTTCAAATACTCGGATGCCTATCAGTCTCGCAACTTCAACCTGTGAAGTACCCCGAACTCAGGTTTTAAGACAAGAGTGTTTGTCTTCTCCAACTAAGAGCTTTCTTCAAATAAGAACTTCGAGTACTGCTCTTTTCACGATGCTATATGATTGCTTTTATTGATTTGATAACTTTGATCGCTTGAGAGTTTTGTTCGCATCGTACTGCTCATCTTCAAATCTTCGGATATATATAAGTGTCGATCCTTGAGCATACTTCATAGCCGTTGCAAATCTTGTAACAAATCCGTCTGTTGGAGAAATAGACTTCTTTGTTTATTTTTTTGCACGTTGCAAGGCTGGATTCCCATATTTTAATCCATCTTTCGACCATTGTGAAGACTTTGCATGTGAGGCGCTGAATCTTTTGAATATAATAAGATTAAAGTCTTGAGTGGTAGGTCTGGATCAATTATTTAATTCATATCTTTTGCGGGAATCTCTCCAATTTGTCCCTTCACGCTTGCATGTGACTTTCCGTAAGTATTGACTATTCAACGCATGCTGACGTGGACTTGGAGTACTTGGCTGACCTCTTATAAGTCAAGTTGTATGATGTCCAGTCAACTTATCTGCAGTTTGGACTTCTCTGCTGATGACTTCTCTGATGTCCTGTTGAGACTTGCCTGGTCAGATAACTTGTCTGAAGTCCTCTGTCTTGATGGATTTTGACTTATCTGTTAATCAGACTTCAGATGCCTTGGTCTGCTGATCACTCGACTGCAGTCTGGTCAACCATCACTGATGAATTTGTTTCTGTTATTTAGACTTGACTGTGACTTGGACTTTACTGCAGTGCTTGGTTTACACTTATCTGAAGTACTTATCTATACTTTTGTACTTAGCTGATTTTGAGCCTAACTTAAATGGCCTATAGAAGATACTCATTTGGTTCTTCTTTATATTTTGCCAAGTATTTAACTTAACATAATTTGGCCTATGGAAGATACTCATCTGGTTCTTCCTTACATTTTTGCCAAGTAATAAACATTTGAATTACAATAATGACATCATCAAAATATAACAAGTATTCCTAACAAATTCCCCCTACTTTAATGATGGCAAAACTTAAGCAAATTATTCAAATGAACAGGTCTGCACTTGAATGCTAGACACAAACTAAAATCAGTCTAGTTTTGAGACAACTGGGGATTGTCGTTCAAAAGACTGTTATATTAATTTTTTTGTATTGTTTTACAGGTACATGGCTTTCAATGATCAACACAAATACAGGAAAATTACAAGTACAAAATTTACATCAAAAAAATATGAGTACAAATAAATCACCTGTCTCTGCCTCTGCCTCTGCGGATAGGCTGCTTGGCAGGTCTGAGAGGCTTAGCTCCAATTAGACTTCTCTTGATGGGGGCTAGGCCGTATTTTCTCCTGACAACGAGGGCACCAAAGTCTTATTCTTCTTGTGAAAAGAACTTATGCTCGTCACACAGCTTCTTTATCTTCCTCTGCAGTGCTAATTCATCCAATTCATTATTTGGTAAGGTGGGAGGATCTTTAGGCCTGAACGGAGGAATCATGGGGTATACGTTATATCCTCTTGCATGTATTAGTAGGACGGCCCAGAGATTTGAATGTGCTGTTTCCATGAAGTTAATAAAAGTCTGCTATGGGGAGCAATTTTTATCCTGGAGTAACTCCCAGATATAAAAATCTCTGATGAACTTTTTCTTTGCAGATCCCCACATAGGTGCAGTTTCGACAGGAAGGAAATCTTCAACATACCACAACTCTTTGCCTTCCCATTCTAGTGTTGGATCGTCCCCAATTCTGGTCCTCCTTCTTTTGGCTGCAGGATGATCATCAGTCTGCTCTCGGTCAACTTCTTCCTTCCTCTTTGCAGATGATGTCCCAACTGTAATTAATTGGACATATTGCTTCCTCTTCGTCCTCAGCTCCTGAACTCCTCTTACTTCCCCCTTCCTGCTTCCTTACCCCTGTAACCTCTCTTCCCCCTTTTTGCCAGCATCAACTAATAAAGTTAACTGCTGCTCCATTCTGTGCATCCAGTCAGACATGCCAAAGGGCATTCTGTTGTTTGCAGGAGGAGGTGGTTGAGAGATATTCCGCTGCAGCAAGGTATCTATCTTGGCAATAATGGATTTGTGTGGCAAGCAGCTCTCCAACAGTATCTTTCACAATTTGTTGTCAGCTCAGACATCACAGGTGCAATGTGTGATGTCTGCGGAGAGTGCTCACCTGAGCCTTCGACGCCTGCAGGTAGGTGTGCGGATAACCCACCTGTCTGCAGACTCCTGTCTGCAGGTGGCTTACCAGATGGGGTCTGCTCTGGGGTCCCCGATCTGTCATCCTCAGCTAGGTCTGCGTCTAGGCTGGTATAGCGGGCAGGTGCCCCAGCCTTGTCTGATTCAGCTCTAACTTCTTTTTCTGCCTCTGCTTCTTTTTCCTCCTCTTCTTCTGCCTATTTCTCTTTGTCCTCCTCTTTTTCTCCTTCCTCCTTTTCTTCTTCCTTTTCTTCCTCTTCATCATTCTCCTTTTCTTTCCCAGCCTCCTTATCTCCACCGTCATCCTTACCATCATCATCATCATCATCATCATTTTTGTCTTCATCATCATCATCCTCTTTATCATCATCTTCTTCATCCTCAACTTCTTCTCCTTCTTCTTCTTATTCATCCACCAACTCCACAGTTTTTTCGACTTCTTCTTCTTCTGAATATTTTTCAACTAAGATATTTTCTTCTTCTCTTTCTTCCTGTCTCTCCTCTTCATCCTCAACAATAATAAATTCTTTTTCAACTTCTTCCTCCACTAACTCTTCTATCCTTATCTCTTTCTCTTCAACTTCTCCTTCTTCATCAATAGATCCATCAAAGATACTGTACATAATAGTATGGATAAATTGGTCCATGTTGGTTTTAAAATTGGACATGAACCAATTTTCCTGAAGTAACAAAATCGCGTCTGGCTCGTTGCAAAAGTGCATCAGCGCTTCTTCAGTAGCCTGGGGATACTCCCAGCTACTCACCACAACGTAGGATTGCAGTTGAGTGAAAGAAAATGATTTTAAAATTTTCCATTCCTCCTAAATATGTACAAAGGAATGTTTTAGAGCAAGGGGTTTTACCAATTTGAGCTGCTCTATGGACAGGTTGAAAGTATTGTTGTCAAGCAGGTTGAAGGTGTAGTTTGCTTCAGGTATGTGAATTATCAACCCTGCTTCTTCTTCTTCTGACATGTACTGGGGAGTGAGAAGAGGGACAATCTGGGTCCCCAGGCTGGCAGGAGCAGGTTGGTCTTCCATATGAATAGGTGACCTAGCTGCAGGGCTGAAATATTGCTCTGGCTGCTCCTCTTCACTAAACTGCAAACGCCTAGGCCTCTTCGGAGATGGTTCTGGGGAGGAGTGGATGACTGATGGTTCGCCAGGGGCAGGTCCCCTTCTTTTGAAATGGAGGGCTAGAGGGGTATTATCTGATTCCGTCTCGGACTGAACTGCAGGTGAGTCGCGGGCTGCAGTGTGGTCTGACTCGTCTGATATAGACGGGTGTCTATAGGGAGTTCGTCCTACAGGCATGTCCTTCAGCATTTGGGCTGCTTTCCTTTCTACACCTAATCTCCTCAGAGTCTCTTGGTTTAAGTGACCAAGTCTTTTGTTGATGTGGAAGGGGTCAACACTTCCCTTTTCCACACCAAGCTTCTCTAGCATCTAACTGAGTTGCGTCCCGTACGCAAGCTTTGTCTTGAACCTCTTCTCGTTATCAATGTAATTCCCGAGATTTCTGTTATGTAATTGGAACTTGTGATATTGTAATGATTGTACTATTGTCTGAGTACCATTTTCCGTATTTCATAATCCGATGTTATCGAGCGTATGATTTCATGTTTGTGATTTGAAGATTGTAATTCTGCGCATGTAGCGCACGCTACCAGCTATGTATAGCGTACGCTAACGTGGATTCATAGCGCACGCTACTGAGGGTCATTAGCGCACGCTATGCGTGGTCAAATTGATTGAGACGTGCGGTAGGTGAGATCTGGCCGGGGGACCCTTGTCGGATCGTGTCGGATGTACCTGGACGGCTTTCGGGAAAAGCCGAGTCAACGCCTTAGCGCACGCTATAGGTATATGCGTAGCGCACGCTAAGTGCTGAGTACAGTTTAGTCAGGGAGCCGTTAGCACACGCTACGGACAGGGTCTAGCGCGCGCTAATAGCCATTTATTATAAATAGGACAACATCCTATTCGTGATTTCAGTTCTTTCTCCTCCCATAACCCGAACTCTTACACTTAGAACATAACTCCCTTCGTCCCAAACACTTCATATCAACCTCCTAGTTCGAGATTGAAGATCGTATATCATTGGAGATTGGTGTTCAAGCCTTCGGTGTTGGATCGCTTCATTTTCCTCCGTATTCTTCACTACTTTGAGGTAGGTGCTTCTTCACTGATGTTAGTAATGTTCCTAAGGAAGTTTGAATCATGTTTTGATAGCAAGTATTTCGTTTATAATCGGTCATCACATGTTAGAAGGATACTTTTGACGTATCGGCACTATATATCGTATGAACCTTTGAACCATCTTATTATAAGGACTCCTAAGCATGTTCAAATCGAGTTATGATCAATAATCGGATATTTACCCAGTTGATACGTTTTACACGATGGAATCATGTGTTTTGGAACGAGAACAAATGGAACTTAGATTATTTCTTGGAGATCGTAGATGAATTATGATGTTGAGTTGACTATCCGTATATTCGTATTTCATAACCATAAAACTTCCACAAACCTTATTAGCATGATATGCCCGAGGATAACTTGTATTATCACGGTAGAATTCATGAGTTCTTCACCATTCAACACAGTTTTCGGTTTGCGATTCTCACATGCAAGATTAGCGACGCTAACATATGTGAGTTAACGTGCGCTATCGGTTCGATTAACGCACAATACGACGTAGCGTGCGTTATATATCGGCCAGTGCAAAGCGTCGGTTCGTAAACTAGCGACGCTAGTCTTACCCGATAGCGACGCTAACATGTGCCCGCTTAGCGCACGTTACGTAGAGTATGTAGCGCACGCTAAGATCAGCAGATTGCTTATTTTGAGCTTTTCGGCCGTAGACCAAATTGTTAGGCCATCGTTCGACTTGAGATGATTTGTATATCGTTCCTTTTGTTAAGGTTCGAGCCGGTTACGTTGATCGAAGGAGGCGGCCTTCGAGTGTGTTGAGATCATCGAAGTATTTCGTCTTGCCATTTTCGAGGCAAGTATCATATGTCGAGTTCGATTTATATTGAATCTTTGATCATGCTTGTGGTTTTGTTCATATTGTTGAATATGAGATGTATTTCTGAAAATTCTCATGATATTGGTTGATTATTTGTTCGTATTGATGAACATATTGAAATGCATATGTGTATGCATAGTTGATTGATTATGGTATAAATGATCCGAGGGGATCATGAGGATCTATGCTGAGGGCGCTGGATCGAATGTCCACCATGCGTTGGTCCGACGGGATCATCATGGGGATCTATGCTGAGGGCGCTGGATCGCTGGACGGGTTCTCCACCATGCGTTGGTCCGACGGGATCATCATGGGGATCTATACCAAGGGCGCTGGATCGCTGGATTACCCTGTATTGTGTTGATGGAATCGTGAGGATTCGCATCGTTGGATTCCGGTAGCGGAAGTCCGTTTTGCATGTTTTATGATGCATTGATGATTTATTGTATTATGATACTTGTACTAGCATTGTTTTGCTAACCCCTTCGGGGGTGGACATTGTTTTGATGTTCAGGTAGCCGAGGAGCGGGGAGACAACCACAGTACCTTCAGGAAGATGAAATGGCTCAGTGATGTGATTGATGTTATTGTTATTGTGATTTGTCTTCTTGTTTCGTTTAGTACTCGAGTACGTCTGTTTTAATAATGTCTTTTCGATATGGTTGTATAAATTAACTCTTTGATCGGTTGAATCAAATATGTCTTTGAACTTCAGTTGTACGATTGGTTTATATTTACACTCTTTTTAAAATTAGCCTTGTAAATCCTTACCTAAAGGGTTTACGGCACAGTAATTATTCCGAATATCTCGGGTGTTACGAATATGGTATCGGAGCTAAGATTCATGGATATCTTGGCAATGGGTTAGTTGGGTCTGCATTTACGTTATTTGATTATTGGTCGTTCGTAACATCAACTGCCGAGCCAAGATCGCCGTGTGGACCGTGGTTGTAAGTTTCCTAAATCTCAAATACTACCGCTTTATTTTATTCATGATTTGTGAACATTGATGGATGTACTTTTAGAAAGTTTGCCTGGATATTGAGTATTTATGTTTACGGTATGTTGAGAGGAGGTCGTGGACGCGACGCGTCGTGGACGCGGACGTGGAAATACGAGACAAGAAGAGTCGGTATCTACCCCAGAGATAACCGCTATTCAAACGGATTCCCATTCCTGGGACAACAGGATCGGCAAATAATAATGCAGATCCTAACGTGCCGGGAGTGCTTCAACAGTGGTTGCCCGGATAAACCAATTTGCTCGGGTTGTGGATCGCATGTAGACAACATGGGACAAAGAACATAACGTGGAAAATCGGGAGATAAATGGCTTACCAAGTGATCAAATTACATCCTCCGAAATCGATGGTTCGACCGAGACGCTTTCTTGGGATCACCGGCTGAAGGAATTAGAGAAGATTTTTGCGGGGATTAATTGTCCCAACGATAGGAAGGTTCCGGTCGCCAAGATCTTCTCGACAGGAGGCTTTCGACGGGTGGGAGGCCATTCGACCGGAGGAGCATAATGTTGACTGGACAGAATTCAAATTGATGATGGAGGCGCAGATTGTCCTCGCCTGATTAGAGAGGCCCGAGTTCGGGAGTTTTTCTCACCGCAAAATTCGAAGCAATCGTGACGGACGTGATTAAGACTTTTAATCACCAAATGACTTATGTGCGCCACAGTCGACCGAGGCGGAAAGGATTTTCCATTTTGACATGCGAATGAAGCCGAAATTCAGCAATACATGTCCGGATTTGATTGTACCACCTTGAGGCAAGATTGTGACAAGGCGTTGGCCTATGATATGAAGGAAGCAGCAGAGAGAAATCGACGGAAGCAAAGAAACGAAGGTGTCCGCAACTTCACGGAGAATAAGAATAGCGGGCCCCGCCGGGGTCAGTCCTCTTTTCACTCATCCAGGAGACCTCCGCATCCTTCTCGAGGAGGAAAGAAGTTCCGAGCAGCACCAACTGTTTCAGACGCAGGGAAGAAGTGTTATAACTGTGGAAAAGCGGGACATGTTCGACGTGATTGTTTCGCGCCTGCTGTGACCTGTTTCGAGTGTGGACAGGAAGGACATCGCGCAACGTTTTGTGGGAATGCGACCCGATCTTTTGGTACTCGCACTCCAGCTCCAGTTCCGAAGGAGACGAGTGTGAACCAGACGCAACAGAGTGGATTTCAGCAGCAGAATGTTGGGAAGAGAGAGGCATCCAGTGCTGGGTCCGTTCCTCCGCGTATTTACGAGATGAAGAAGGATGATCAGAACACAGCTGTTGCATCAGGTACAATTCAGATCCTTTTGCAACCAGTTAGTGTTTTATTCGATTCCGGAGCTACACATTCTTTTGTATCATTGAACTGTGTTAATCGTTTAAAAATCTCGTGCTTGTATGATTGTGAACCTTATGTTGTGGGATTACCTAGCGGAGAGAAAATTGTGGGAACCCTAGAAGCTAGGGACTTTCCAGTAACTATAGGAGGGAGAGATTGGCCATCGAACCTTATTGTGGTTGACATTTACGGTGACGATTTAATTCTCGGAGACGATTGGCTCAACCGTTATGGAGCTATTCTAAATTACCGAGAGAGAGTCATTTCCATCATTGCTGATGACGGGTCTGAACACTTATTCCGAGGATGGAGACCAGGAAGCTCGGGAAAATTGATCAAGGCAATGAATGCCGTGAAATTACTGAAACAGGGATGTCAGGGACTTTGGTGCTATGCCATGAAGAAAGAGGAAGGAGTAGAGCTCTCATCTATTTCAGTTGTGAATGAGTTCTCAGATGTTTTTCCTGACGAACTACCTGGATTACCTCCGCAGAGAGAAGTGGAATTCACTATCGAATTAGAGCCTGGAGCAGCCCCTATTTCCAGAGCACCATACCGCATGGCGCCAACCGAGATGTATGAAATCAAGAAACAACTGGAGGAATTGTTGCAGAAAGGTTATATTCAACCGAGCGTTTCTCCTTGGGGAGCGCCCGTTCTCTTTGTCCGGAAGAAAGACGGATCCCTCCGACTGTGTATTGATTACAGGGAGCTCAACAAGATGACAATCAAGAATAAGTATCCTATACCTCGGATCGACGACTTGTTTGATCAACTGCAAGGGGCAAGGATATTCTCGAAGATTGACTTGCGATCGTGATACCACCACCGAGAATTAAGGAATCGGATATACCAAAATCTGCCAGATCCGGTATGGGCATTATGAATTTGTAGTAATGCCATTTGGACTTACCAATGCTCCTGCGGTATTCATGCAATTGATGAATCGGGTTTTCTTGGAGTACTTGGATAAATTTGTGGTCGTTTTCATTGACGACATCTTGATATATTCGAGGGACGCAGAGGAACATGCTGAACATTTACGTGTGGTTTTGAGCATCTTGAGAAAGGAACAGCTGTATGCTAAGCTTTCTAAATGTGAGTTCTGGCTTAAGGAAGTAACTTTCCTTGGGCATGTGATATCAGCCGACGGAGTTCAGGTAGACCCGAAGAAAGTCGAAGCGATCTTGGAATGGGAAGTTCCTAGCAACGTGAAAGAAGTCCGAAGCTTCTTAGGACTTGGTGGATATTATCGCCGCTTTGTAGAGGGATTTTCCAAAATTGCTCGTACGCTCACTCAGTTGTTACAGAAAACTCAAAAGTTCACGTGGAATGAGAAGTGCCAGGCTGGTTTTGATGAGCTTAAGAAGGGACTGACGACAGCACCTATATTAGCACTGCCAGAGGGAACTGATGGATTCATGGTATACAGCGACGCTTCAAATCAGGGTTTGGGTTGTGTGTAGATGCAGAAGGATAAAGTGATTGCTTATGCTTCTCGACAATTGAAACCGTACGAAGTTAATTATCCGACTCATGATCTGGAGCTAGCAGCTGTGGTCTTTGCCTTGAAAATTTGGCGACATTATTTGTACGGCACTCATTGTCAGATCTTTACAGACCATAAGAGCCTCAAGTACATTTTCAGTCAGAAAGAATTAAACATGAGGCAGAGAAGGTGGCTAGAATTGATCAAGGATTACGACTTAGAGATTCTCTATCATCCGGGAAAAGCAAATGTAGTAGCCGATGCTTTGAGCCGTAAACCTGTTTCCCTTCGAGTGTTGGAAGCACTTACGTCCCAAACCAGTATTCAACGAGAACTGATCCGCGAGGGGATTGAAGTATGGGCACCAGGAATCCAAGGGCAACTTTATGTGATGGAACTGACTTCATCACTAGTCGAGGAGATCAAGTCTAAACAATTGAACGATTCTTTAATCCTTCGATTATGCGACGAAGTAAAGAAAGGGAAAGCCCGTGATTCGTGATACAAGATGATGGAGTTCGAGATTTCGAGTCGACTTTGCGTTCCCGATGATGATGATTTGAGAAGGACTATTCTCAAGGAAGCTCACAATAGCGCCCTATTCTATTCACCCGGCAAAGCAGAAGATGTATAAGGATTTAAAGCAAAACTTTTGGTGGGGAATATGAAGAAGGACGAACGAGTGCGTTTGAAGTGTTTGACTTGTCGCAGGTTAAGATTGAGCATCACTGCCACGGATGTTAAAGCCGCTTCCGATCCCTAATGGAAGTGGGAGGACATTTCGATGGATTTCATCACCAGATGCCAAGGACTAGAACGGAATGAACATGATTTGGGTTGTAGTTGATCGACTAACCAAGTCGGCTCATTTCCTAGGGATTAAAGATACATGGGGACCCGAGAGATTGGCGCGAGTATTTATTGCGGAGATAGTCGATTGCATGGGACGCCAAGACCATTGTTTCAGATCGAGATGGTCGCTTTCGTGTCGCACTCGGAGGGCAAGGCACAGGATTTGGGGACCGAGCTAAACTTTAGCACACTTATCATCCCCAAACGGACGGTCATCAGAAGGACTATTCGGACTATAGAAGACATGCTTAGAGCTGTGCCTTCGATTGGTCAACCGATTGGGAAGTTCATTTACCATTAGTTGAATTCACCTACAATAATAGTTGGCATGCTTCAATTAAGATGGCACCATTTGAAGCTTTATGCGGAGAAGATGCCGATCACCCCGTGTTGGGATCATTCTTCGGACTTGATCGGACGGAACCGAATTGATTATTCGACTCAAGAGAAGATAGCTTTGATTCGAAAGACTGCTGATCGCCAGAGTCGGCGTAAATCTTATGCAGACATACGTCGTCGCCCTCTAGAGTTCGACGTTGGTGACCATGTACTATTGAAGGTGTCTCCTACACGAGGGATTTTCCGTTTTGGGAGAAGAGGCAAGCTTAGTCCGAGATATATCGGACCATTTGAGATCCTAGAGAGAGTTGGGGATTTAGCGTACAGGTTGGCCTTACCGCCATCACTGAGTCACGTTCACAATGTGTTTCACGTATCCCAACTGCGGAAGTATGTACCGGACCCCAGTCACATCATTGATTTCGACGAGATCGAGATAGCTAATGATGGCACCTTCGAAGAGAGACCAATCAAGATACTTGAGAACCGGAGGAATAAACCAATACACTTGGTTAAAGTACAATGGTCACGACATGGAGTCGAAGAGGCCACTTGGGAAACGGAGGACGGTATGAAGGCTAAATATCCGGAGTTGTTTTCATCTTAAGTTTCGGGATGAAACTTCTTTTTAGGGAGGAAGGATGTAATACCCGAGATTTCTGTTATGTAATTGGAACTTGTGATATTGTAATGATTGTACTATTGTCTGAGTACCATTTTCCGTATTTCATAATCCGATGTTATCGAGCGTATGATTTCATGTTTGTGATTTGAAGATTGTAATTCTGCGCATGTAGCGCACGCTACCAGCTATGTATAGCGTACGCTAACGTGGATTCATAGCGCACGCTACTGAGGGTCATTAGCGCACGCTATGCGTGGTCAAATTGATTGAGACGTGCGGTAGGTGAGATCTGGCCGGGGGACCCTTGTCGGATCGTGTCGGATGTACCTGGACGGCTTTCGGGAAAAGCCGAGTCAACGCCTTAGCGCACGCTACAGGTATATGCGTAGCGCACGCTAAGTGCTGAGTACAGTTTAGTCAGGGAGCCGTTAGCGCACGCTACGGACAGGGTCTAGCGCGCGCTAATAGCCATTTACTATAAATAGGACAACATCCTATTCGTGATTTCAGTTCTTTCTCCTCCCATAACCCGAACTCTTACACTTAGAACATAACTCCCTTCGTCCCAAACACTTCATATCAACCTCCTAGTTCGATATTGAAGATCGTATATCATTGGAGATTGGTGTTCAAGCCTTCGGTGTTGGATCGCTTCATTTTCCTCCGTATTCTTCACTACTTTGAGGTAGGTGATTCTTCACTGATGTTAGTAATGTTCCTAAGGAAGTTTGAATCATGTTTTGATAGCAAGTATTTCGTTTATAATCGGTCATCACATGTTAGAAGGATACTTTTGACGTATCGGCACTATATATCGTATGAACCTTTGAACCATCTTATTATAAGGACTCCTAAGCATGTTCAAATCGAGTTATGATCAATAATCGGATATTTACCCAGTTGATACGTTTTACACGATGGAATCATGTGTTTTGGAACGTAGAACAAATGGAACTTAGATTATTTCTTGGAGATCGTAGATGAATTATGATGTTGAGTTGACTATCCATATATTCGTATTTCATAACCATAAAACTTCCACAAACCTTATTAGCATGATATGCCCGAGGATAACTTGTATTATCACGGTAGAATTCATGAGTTCTTCACCATTCAACCCAGTTTTCGGTTTGCGATTCTCACATGCAAGATTAGCGCACGCTAACATATGTGAGTTAACGTGCGCTATCGAAGTTCGATTAACGCACAATACGACGTAGCGTGCGTTATATATCGGCCGTGCAAATCCGGCCAGTAAACTAGCGCACGCTAGTCTTACCCGATAGCGCATGCGCTAAGCTGCTTAGCGCACGTTACGTAGAGTATGTAGCGCACGCTAAGCACCCGCATGCATTGCTTATTTTGAGCTTTTCGGCCGTAGACCAAATTGTTAGGCCATCGTTCGACTTGAGATGATTTGTATATCGTTCCTTTTGTTAAGGTTCGAGCCGGTTACGTTGATCGAAGGAGGTGGCCTTCGAGTGTGTTGAGATCATCGAAGTATTTCGTCTTGCCATTTTCGAGGCAAGTATCATATGTCGAGTTCGATTTATATTGAATCTTTGATCATGCTTGTGGTTTTGTTCATATTGTTGAATATGAGATGTATTTCTGAAAATTCTCATGATATTGGTTGATTATTTGTTCGTATTGATGAACATATTGAAATCCATATGTGTATGCATAGTTGTTTGATTATGGTATAAATGATCCGAGGGGATCATGAGGATCTATGCTGAGGGCGCTGGATCGAATGTCCACCATGCGTTGGTCCGACGGGATCATCATGGGGATCTATGCTGAGGGCGCTGGCTCGCTGGACGGGTTCTCCACCATGCGTTGGTCCGACGGGATCATCATGGGGATCTATACCAAGGGCGCTGGATCGCTGGATTACCCTGTATTGTATTGATGGAATCGTGAGGATTCGCATCGTTGGATTCCGGTAGCGGAAGTCCGTTTTGCATGTTTTATGATGCATTGATGATTTATTGTATTATGATACTTGTACTAGCATCGTTTTGCTAACCCCTTCGGGGGTGGACATTGTTTTGGTGTTCAGGTAGCCGAGGAGCGGGGAGACAACCACGATGCAAGCGGTGACGATGAAATGGCTCAGTGATGTGATTGATGTTATTGTTATTGTGATTTGTCTTCTTGTTTCGTTTAGTACTCGAGTACGTCTGTTTTAATAATGTCTTTTCGATATGGTTGTATAAATTAACTCTTTGATCGGTTGAATCAAATATGTCTTTGAACTTCAGTTATACGATTGGTTTATATTTACACTCTTTTTAAAATTAGCCTTGTAAATCCTTACCTAAAGGGTTTACGGCGCTGTAATTATTCCGAATATCTCGAGGTGTTACAATCAAGCCATTCGGCCTTGTTGACTTCTCGCACCAACTGTCTATAGATGTAGTCAGCCCAGTCAATTGGTTCGTCGTGAATTAGTGCTCCCAGCACCATGAACTTGGCTGATGATAGTTGGTCGTAGCTTCCTGCCATTCCCATTACTATTTTGTTGGTTATATCCAATGCATAGCGATATTCTTTCTTTAATTCGCTCCTCTTGGCAGTCAGCTTCAATTTTGATGGCTGGTCTTGGGCCTTGATTTTCAGCCATGTGTCGGTTGCATTTTGTTTTAGGGCTTCGACCGCCAGGTTCTTCCGACTGTTTCACGGGTGATATCCACTTGGACACCACAGATTGAACTCCTTATGCCCGATTCAATAACTCGAGCCTCTCGATAGAACGCGATAATAGCCTCCTTGTAAAGATGTCGGGGCTGATATCCAGGAATGGGTAGATCCCATTTGTCTTCATCGCTTGGATGAGGTAGCGCACGTTGTTCTCCATAATGGATTCCAGCAATCCTTCAAAGTCAACGACCAGAGAGAAAATGATCTGGTCTTTCACCGCCTTGAGGTTCAATCCGTCAAAGTAAGATTTCATTTCTGCACGGTAAGATATTTCTGAGTGAATGTAGAGTTCGCACGAATTTCTGCTCTGAAGAATTAGGGTTTTGCGAGATTGAAGAAGGTAAAGTGAAAAGCCTTTTCCCGTCTTTAAAAAGAAAATGAAATGACGTTTGCAATTAAATATTCATTTATTTTAAACGGTGGTTCACCTTTTGAGGCTTTCAAAATTCAAATTAGTAATCGGTGGTCCAGGTTTTGAAAATTTGAAAATGGATGGTTGGATTTTGATTGGTCACAGTGGAGGTCGATTGAACTCGTAGTTGCCACGTGTATTTTAAACATATAGTATTATGCTACTTGTGATAGTAATATGATATCATACAAATAATAATATAATATTCAAAAGTCGGTCAGGTATAGAAAACTTAGCTGGTTGACTGTTTGACTCTTGACTGCTCTGCATCAGGTGAGTTGACTCCTTTGACTTCTCGCCTGTGGTTTGATCAGCTATGTTCCTTCGTCTATCCTTCTTCTTCTTGTCTGCATCAGGTAGGGTCTGATTCCTGTGATCAGCTTAGTCCGTCCTTCGTCTGATATGCTTCAGCTAGCTTTTTCATCTGTACTAGATTCCCAATCTAGTAATCCAAGTTCTCTTCTTAGCTCCAAAAACCTTTCTTCTGGCAAAGGTTTGGTGAAAATGTCAGCAATTTGGTAGTCTGTACTGACTCTTTCAACTCTGACTCTCTTGTTAAGCACGTGATCTATTATGAAGTGATGCTTAACATCAATGTGCTCTGTCCTTGAATGTAATACTGGATTGTTGGTTATTGCAATAGCACTATTGTTGTCACACCAAATTGGAACTTCATTGGCAATAATGTTGTAGTCCCTTAGCTGTTGTCTGATCCATAAGATCTGGGCACAACAACTACCTACAGCTAGGTATTCTGACTCTGTTGTGGAGATAGAGTTAGAAACCTGCTTCTTGCTAAACCAGGATATCAGTTTTGTTCCTAGGAATTGGCACGTTCCACTAGTGCTTTTCCTATTTATTTTGCATCCTGCGAAATCTGCATCTGAGTATCCTGATAGCTCGAAGTTATCATCCTTAAGATACCATAGTCCAACATTGACTGTAGACTTAAGGTATTTGATTATTCTCTTGGCTGCATCTTGGTGAGACTGCTTTGGCTTGGATTGAAATCGTGCGCATACTCCTACGGCATAAGATATCTTTGGTCTGCTTGCAGTTAGGTATAGCAATGATCCAATGAGTCCTCTGTAGTGGCTTGAGTCCACTGATATGCCTCCCTCATCTGCATCTAGATGAGTGCTTGTGCTCATAGGAATTCTTGCTGGTTTGGCTGATTCCATTCCAAATCTCTTAATTAGATCTGGGGTATATTTGGCTTGATTGATGAAAATTCCATTTTCCATCTGCTTGACTTGTAAACCAAGAAAGAAGTTAATCTTTCCCATCATACTCATCTCAAATTCTCCTTGCATGAGATTTGAGAATTTCTCACACAGCTCTGGGTTGGTTGAGCCAAATATGATGTCATCCACATATATCTGAACTAGTAATATGTGGCCTTCGTGCTCTACTCTGAATAGGGTCTTATCCACTTTCCCTTTGCAGAAACTGTTCTTCTCAAGAAATACAGATAAGGTTTCATACCAAGCTCTTGGTGCCTGCTTGAGTCCATATAGAGCTTTCAATAGCTTGTAGACTTTGTCTCATTTGACAAATCCTGGGGGTTGCTCCACATAGACTTCTTCTTCTAGGATTCCATTAAGAAAAGCACTCTTTACATCCATCTGATAGACATCAAAATCCTTGAATGCAGCATATGCGAGGAATAGTCTGATGGCTTCTAATCTTGCAACAGGTGCATAGGTTTCATCAAAATCTATTCCTTCATACTGTGCATATCCTTTAGCAACAAGTCTGGCTTTATTCCTAACAATAGATCCATCTTCATCGCATTTGTTTTTGTACACCCATTTGGCGCCAATAACCTTCTTATGATCTGGTATGTCTGTTAGTTCCCAAACATTGTTCCTTTCCATCTGATTGAGCTCTTCTTGCATTGCATTGATCCAAGAGTAGTCTTCCAGGGCTTGATCTATTGTCTTGGGTTCTATTTGAGACATAAAGCATGAAAACATTGCCATTCCTATGGGTAGAGTAGACTGTCTTGTCTTGACTCCATCAGTCAGCTTCCCAATGATCTGTTGGATAGGGTGATCTTTGAGCCACTTAGGAATGTCTTTTTCTTCAGGGTCTGTTCCCTCTGTATATTTGCTTTGGTGAATTTCCTCTCTATATGCATCAGCTTGGCTCTGGTCTCCTTGGTCTGCAACTGGATCAGCTACCGTCTTGTCATCTGCAGGTTGGTATCTGGTCTGGTCTGCAGATGAGTCTTTATCAGCTACAGTTTGGTCTTTATCAGCAGCAACTAGATCAGGTAGGCTTGGTGGTCCTGTCTGATCTGCAGTTGGGTCTTCATCATCTACATATGGGTCTTCAGGCCGGTCTGCAGGTGAGTCCACCATTCCTGTGTCATGAACAATGACTTCTTCTAGGGTTGCGGATTTGAGCTTATCCTCAATTAGTTCCACTTGTTTCCTGTACTCAACGGTAGATTCATCAAATATAACATGAGGTATTTCCTCCACAGCTAAGGTTCTTTTGTTAAAAACTCTATATGCCTTGCTTCTTTGTGAATATCCCATAAAGAGCCCGTCATCAGTTTTAGCATCAAAGGCATTTAGTTGGGTTTTACCATTGTTGTGGATGAAACACTTACAACCAAAAATATGAAAATAAGCAACTGTAGGTGTTCTGCCATTCCAAACCTCATAGGGAGTTTTACCATGTCTCCCTACTATCATACTCCTGTTCTGAGTGTGGCATCTTTGTATTGTGACTTCATCCCGTAACCTCTTGGCGTGCCTCGCAATCATGGACCTAGCCGCTTCCTTTGAGGTTCTGTTTCTTCTTTCGGCAACACCATTCTGCTGGGAGTCTGGCCGCAGAGCTCATCTTTGGATTCCATTCGATCAGCTGTGTCGGTGATCGCCTTGTTGAGAAATTCACCTCCTCTATCTGATCTGATCTTGATGATTGAGAGGGATTTCTCATTTTGGATCCTTCTCAGCAGCTCAGGTAACTTGGTCAAGGTTTCACTCTTCTTATACAAAAAGATAATCCATGTGTACCTTGAGTAGTCATCCACTGCTACTAGAGCATGCTTTCTTCCACTTAGAGTCCTTGGCTTGATAGGGCCAAATAGATCCATATGAAGTAGATCTAAGATCCTTGATGTGAGAGTTGTAGGCTGGACTGGCTTGAATGATGCTATGGTCTGCTTTCCTTTCTGACATGCATCACAGAGAGCTTCCTTCTTGAATGCTTCTTCTGAAGTCCTCTGATCAGCTTCTGAGAACTAATCTTGTTGATGGCTTTGAAATTTAGATGACATAATCTTTTGTGCCACAGCCATCCATTCTCAGCTATTGTCTTAGATAGAAAACAAGTATTAGGGGTTCATGTGTTCCAATATATCATGTAGACGTCTCTCCTTCTAACCTTGTAGCTTCACCTCTCCAGATAGGATATCTATCACCATACATTTCCAAATGGTGAAGACTACTAGATTCTTTTCATCACAAAACTAGCTTATGCTCAGGAGATTATACTTGAGCCCTTTGACATAATGAACTTTGGATATAGTGATATTTCCTCGGTGCAGCTCTCCAAAGCCTTTTGTTTGTCCTCTAGAGCTATCTCCAAAGGTTACGTCTGGACCTCTTTCTTTGGTATATTTTGTCAGCACCTTCTTGTTCCCGGTCATGTGCCTTGAGCATCCGGAATCTACAAACCATTCTTCACCTCCAATGTTTGAATTTGTGGAGATGTGGTAGTAGTCCTTCCACCTTTTCTGCAACCATACAAGCTCTGTGGAAGAGGCTCAATCGAAAAAGTATTGGAAGGAGGAATCAAACTCGTATCCTTTCAATCTTGTGCTCACCTAATCCACCAATTCGACTACCCACTATATATTTACTTGATATTAAAGTATGTATGTGGCTATGTGTTGGCAAAAAATGAAACGAATACTTGAATAAACTGTACAGAATCGAAAATTTATTTTATTAAAACCTTGCAAAAAAGTGTTAGCAAAAACTGATATTTGCTGATGACGAAAATGAATTGAAGTCGATGTTGAGTCCAGAAGATCTGTCTCCTTAAAGCAGATTCGCCCTCACCACGGTGTATAGCGTCTGCCTCCCAGGATAAAACAACACCCCAACGCATTGAATCGATGATCACTGCACCCTCAGCGAACTAGAATAAAATCTGTATACTATCACCCACAACCGAACGACCGAGAAGAAAAACGAAGAAAAGAATTGAACTGGGAAAAGCTTGAAAACCGTGTGTTAAAAGTAAAATTCGGACCCCTCTAACTGGTATTTATAGGTGAAGACGAGGGAAAGGCATGTGCTGGAGGAACTCTAAACCGATTAGGATTGGTATCTTTGATACTTAAACGAATCTATTAATATATTAGTCCGAAAATTACTAATTAATTTGATAGTTATCCTAATATATTAAATAGATATTATCAATTAATTTGATATTTATCCAGATCCGAAAAATTTGAATTTTATGATTGAGGCTGTTTTAGCAAAATGAATTTTTGCCAAATAAAATTGCAGCAAAAAGATAACTTTGAGACTCTGAGACATTTCGCCCAAATCGCCCTTCGACCCAAACAGAGCCGAGCCGAGCCGAGCCGGACGGACGGACGGCGGCGGCGGCGTGTGTGTGTGTGTGTGCGTGAGGGTCGCCCAGTCACACATCCACTCATGTCTCACTTGTTGTTGCGAACAAGAGTTTGTTCACATCACCTTATATGCTCACAATTTTTCTTATAATTTTCCAATGTTGGATAGAATCCCAAACCTATTCCCAAAGGGTTCATTTTGGAATATTATATCTCATTCATACCTCAATCATTTTGAGTGTTCTTATATGTTTTGGAAACCTCTTACGGAGTACTACGTATTCCTGCTAAGTACCGACTTTAACTCGTAGTCGAGCCTACTCAAAATTGCCTCTCAAGTGGGCTGCTCAAAACAGCCCATTTTCCTCTTTATTCCCAACAATCTCCCACATGAATGAGATTGATGGTCCAACAGCACACGTCAGACACGGAGTTTGACTTGGTGATAGTTACTGCGGTTAGGCATTGCATAGGATAGGTAGAGTATATTCCTTGAACATTCTCTCGAAAAGATATATTCTCCTTACTGGCTAGACAGTATGACTCGGTGCCTTTGAACTGTCCGACCGTTTGTATAAGTGATCGTATATCCTTCACAAATGCCACCCTAATTTATTCTATTCTCATTATTGTGCCCGTTTTGGCCATAGACACCGTCCTGGTTTTGCGAGAGTTTCTAAAGATTTGTGCCTTGCAATTCTCCTTTGAAGCGGCCCCTCTTCACTCCAACATAGGTGATTCTCTTTCAGTGTTTTGAGTAAACCCGTATTTTACTCCACCTGACTGTACGTTTTCGCCTTAAGAATCATTAAAAGCATAAGCTTAACCTCTTCCTACGGGTATCACTATTTTCATCCTAGGAATGGTCGGTTCGGGGTAACCTCCACAGTGATCGTGCCCAGTTTTATGAATTGGTTGTCCCATTGAACCTAGATCTTGGGATATCCAATCAGCTTAGGTTGGGTATTCTCCATAAGACCATTAGCTCATGGCAATAGACCCATTCCTCTTGATGATTTATCAACAAGGTATCTTGATAACCTTTTGGTTAGCGGATCCGCAATGTTATCCTTTGATGACACATAGTCAATAGTGATAACTCCTGTTGATAGCAACTGTCTAATAGTATTATGTCTCCTCTTTATATGACGAGACTTACCATTATACATTGCGCTCTGTGCCCGGCCAATCGCAGATTGACTATCGCAATGAATACATATTGCGGTCACAGGCATTGCCCATCTTGGAATATCTTCTAGAAAATGGTGTAGCCATTCTCCCTCTTCTGCACATTTATCAAAGGCTATAAACTCGGATTCCATCGTTGACCGAGATATAAGTGTCTGTTTCAAAGATTTCCATGCCACTGCTGCACCAGCTAGTGTGAATACATATCCACTTGTTGACTTGTATCCTTTTATATCAGATATCCAATTTGCATCACTATATCCTTCAATTACTGCTGGATATTTGGTATAGTGTCGCCAATACTCACGAGTATCCCTTAAATATCTTAGTACCCTTGTGATCGCCTTCCAGTGATTTTTTTCGGGGTTGCTCGTGTATCTACTTAGTCTACTAACTGAGTAGGCTATATCTGGTCTTGTGCAGCTCATCAAGTACATCAGACTTCCTATTACGCGAGAGTACTCAAGTTGAGATACTCCTTCTCCCTTATTCTTGGATAGTCTTAACGTCAAATCCACCGGGGTTTTGGCTGTGCCAGATTCATCTTTGTTAAATATTTCAAGGATTTTGTCCACATAGTGGGCTTGACTCAGCATGAGACCTTTTGATGTTCGTATGATCTTAATCCCTAAAATTACATATGCGAGTCCCATATCTTTTATGTCAAATATCGACCTCAACATGTCCTTGGTAGATTTGATTATTCTTTCATTACTACCAATAATGAGCAAGTCATCTACATATAGACACAAAATGACATAGCCATCCTATGTGTCCTTCACATATACGCATTTCTCGCATTCATTAATTTTGAATCCACCACTCAACATAACATGATCAAATTTTTCATGCCACTGTTTTGGTGCCTGCTTCAATCCGTATAATGATTTTACCAACTTGCAGACTTTACTTTCTTGTCCAGGGGCAATGAACCCCTCGGGTTGTTCCATATAGATTTCCTCATCTAAGTCCCCATTAAAAAAGGCAGTCTTAACATCCATTTGATGTACTTCTAAACCTCGTAATGTAGCGATAGCAAGTATAATCCTGATGGAAGTTATTCTCGTCAAAGGGGAGTAAGTATCGAAATAGTCTAGACCTTCACATTGGTTATAGCCCTTCACTACGAGCCTAGCCTTATACTTATCAACTGCTCCGTCCTTCAATTTCTTCTTGAAAATCCACTTACTTCCTAATGGCTTACTCCTTGGAGGTAATTCCACTAGTTCCCAAGTATGATTCTGTAATATAGAATCAATCTCTTCTTTGATAGCCTCCTTCCATAGAGGTCCATCCGTTGATCTTACAGCTTCTTTGTAAGTCTGAGGTTCCTTTTTGAGCAAATAGGTGAAGAAATATGGTCCATAAGATTTTTATCCGTCCTTTGTCGTTTGCTCCTTCTAGGTTCATCCTCATTATCTACTCTTTGATTTTCATTATCTTCGTCCATTTGCTCATAAGTCTATTCGGATGAGATAAGGCGTTCACTTGCAGTCTTACAAGTAAAGATATTCTCAAAGAATGACGCGTTCCTTGATTCCATAATTGTATTCTTGTAAATCTCATGAACTTTGGATTCATGCACAAGAAATCGATAGGCATTGTTGTTGTGTGCATATCCAATGAAAATACAGTCAATCATTTTTGGGCCTATTTTGACTTTCAGGTGTAGGTATCAGCACCTTTGATAGACACCCCCACACTTTCATGTAATTGTAGGAAGGCTTGACTCCCTTCCACAATTCAGAAGGAGTTTTATCCATGTTCATACGACATATCTTGTTTAAGAGATAATTCGCCGTTAAGATGGCTTCTCCCCACATATTTTGCGGCAGACCTGAATTTAGCAATATCGCATTCATCATCTCTTTTAAAGTGCGATTCTTACATTCCGCCACACCATTTGACTGTGGTGCATATAGGGCAGTGACCTCAGGAATAATCCCATGTTGCGAACAATATTTGCCGAATGGTTCCACATATTCACCTCCATGATCACTCCTTAAAACTTTTATCTTTGCATTCAGTTGATTCTCAACTTCCGTTTTATAAAGAATGAATTTCTCTATAGCTTCGTCTTTACTTTTAAGCAAATATACATGGCAATATTAGTACTATCTCCACGAAAGTAATAAAATACTTATTTCCACCTCTAGTTTGAACAAACTTCAAATCACATAGGTTGCTATGTATTAATTCTAAAGGTTTGGTGTTTCTTTCCACTTGTCGGAATGGAGATCGAGTTAATTTTGCCTCTACACAAGTTTTACACTTGTGGTTTTATCAATGTTAACATTTGGTATGTGATCTAATGCAATTAGTCTACGCATTGCATTAAAATTAACATGTCCTAATCTAGCATGCCATGAATTAGGAGACTCAAGCAAGTAAGCAGAAGAATTCTTCATTTCATTACTTTTAACATTCATAACATTGAGCTTAAACAGCCCATCACTCTCATATCCCCTGCCAATAAACACACCACTCTTTTATAAAATAACTTTATCAGACTCAAAAACTAATCTAAAGGCATGCTTAATCAATAAGGAATCGGAAATGAGGTTCTTGCGAATATTAGGCACATACAACACACGTTTAAGAGTCATTTCCTTTCCAGACTTCATCTTCAAAATCACCGTACCTTCGCCCAAGATAGTTGAAGTTACAGAATTTCCCATAAACAGCTTTTCACCGGTATCTGTTTCTTCCAAGGAGGAGAACATTGTCTTGTTGGCACATATATGCCTAGTTGCTTCAATGTCAACCCACCACTCCTTGATATTTGAGCCAACTAAGTTCACTTCAGAGATTATAGCACATAAGTCAAGATTTCCCACTTGTTCGGTAATCACATGTGCTGCATTACCATCCTTTTTCGTTGGTTTCTTTGCCAGCCTACCGTCAGCCGCCCGATGATCCATATTTCCACAGTTGTAGCACTTACCAAGGAATTTCTCTTTCTTTTTCGTAATTCCTCCTTTAGGTCCCAACTTGGTTCCCTTTCCATTGTTGCCTTTCTTGGATGTCTGTCCAGTTTCTACAACATTGGCCTTTGTCACAGCAGCATTTACCTTCTTCTCTAATCCTCTGTTGTCTTTCTCAATGCGAAGTCTAACAATCAGATCTTCCATGCTCATCTCCTTGCGCTTATGCTTGAGATAATTCTTGAAGTCTTTCCAAGTCGAGGGCAGTTTTTCAATCACAGCAGCCACTTGGTAGGATTCGCTAATAACCATTCCTTCAGCATGGATTTCATGAATGATCACTTGTAGCTCTTGTACCTGACTGACCACAATCTTGGAATCCACCATCTTATAGTCAAGAAACCGCCCAACAATCTACTTTTTGGCACCAGCATCCTCGATCTTGTACTTATGGTCTAGTGAGTCCCATAATGCCTTGGCTGATTTAGGAGTGTTATACACGTTGTATAGTAAATCAGCAAGGCCATTCATTACGTAATTCCGACATAGATAGTCAGAAGTTTTTCAAGCGTCAATGGCCATCAAAGTCTGTTGGTCACTGTCTTCATCATATTTCGGCGCGTCCTCCTTGAGGAATCGAGACAAGCCTAGAGTGGTCAGAACATCATCTTCTGCTGCCATCTCTTGAAATTCTGGCCGTTGATGGTTGACCGAAACCGAAACCGAATTACTTATCGGAACCGAAGCAGAGTGGTTCGCTGAAGCCGATCCACTTTTCAGAGGCGCACCTCCGCCGCGAAGCGCCCGCTCGAGGCGCACCTCCAAAAACATCCGTAGACAGAGTTGGTTTTTGAATAGGGATTGAAGCATCCATTATGTCTTAAACTTTTGAAAATAATATGTTTAATCAAGTAAACAAATTCTGCTTTAAGATTGTTGGCAAAAAATGAAACGAATACTTGAATAAACAGTACAGAATCAAAAATTTACTTTATTAAAACCCTGCAAAAAAGTGTTAGCAAAAATAGATATTTGCTGATGACGAAAACGAATGGAAGTCGATGTTGAGTCCAGAAGATCTGTCTCCTTAAAGCAGATTCGCCCTCACCACGGTGTATAGCGTCTGCCTCCCAGGATAAAACAACACCCCAATGCATTGAATCGATGATCATTGCACCCTCAGCGAACTAGAATAAAATTTGTATACTGTCACCGACACAACCGAACGACCGAGAAGAAAAATGAAGAAAAGAATTGAACTGGGAAAAGCTTGAAAACCGTGTGTTAATAGTAAAATTCGGACCCCTCTAACTGGGTATTTATAGATGAAGACGAGGAAAGACATGTGCTCGAGGAACTCTAAATCGATTAAGCTTTGATACTTATCCTAATCCATTAATATATTAGTCTGATAATTACTAATTAATTTGATAATTATCCTAATATATTAAATTGATAATTATCAATTAATTTGATATTTATCCAGATCCGAAAATTCGAATTTTATGATTGAGGCGGTTTTAGCAAAATGATTTTTTGGCAAATAAAATTGCAGTAAAAAATAACTTCGAGACATTTCGCCGAGCCGAGCCGGACGACAGCGGCGCGCGCGCGTGTGTGTGTGTGCGCAAGGGGCGCCCAGTCACACATCCACGCATGTCTCACTTGTTGTTGTGAAGAAGAGTTTGTTCACATCATCTTATATACTCACAATTTTTCTTATAATTTTCCAATGTGGGATAGAACCTCAAACCCATTCCCAAACGGTTCACTTTAAAACATTATATCTCATTCATACTTCAATCATTTTGAGTGTTCTTACATGTTTTGGAAATCTCTTACGGAGTAATACGTACTCCAACTAATTCTCGACTTTAACTCGTAGTCAAGCCCACTCAAAATTGGCTCTCAAACGGGCGGCTCAAAAGAGTCCATTTTTCTCTTTATTTCCCAACACTATGTACTCACGGTCTGCAGTATTTAATAATCTGCTTCGAATCGATAGTTGGTCTGACCCGAGATGGCTTATGCATCGACTGGACTGGGTAGGTTCTCAAACTGTGGGCCCAAAAAGATCAGCTTAAAAGGGGAAATGACACAGTGGAAATAGTATGGTAAAAAAGATATTCTTAAGACAGATTACATTAATTATTAATTTGAAGACATCATTGATTAACAACAACGAACAACGTTGCACAAAACATGACCGGAAACCGGATGTACAATTATCAAAAAGCAGATATGCTTGCTTTATTAATCCCAACAATTATTTGATTGCAGGCTTAAAGTAATGGTATTGTGATGAATTAAACTATCTAACAAGCTCGTTGATGGCGTTACAAGTCCTCCTTATGATCCCATTCGATCCGAGTAGGGGTTGAATTTCCGACATTCTGATCATTGCACTTGCAAAATCTGCTGCAAATATTCTCGGGTTGGTACTATAACGAGATACAATAGTATTTGTGGATCCTCCAACGAAAAGGATCTCGATCCGATCAAGAAGGCCTTCGTTGGATCAAGTTCGTAAAATAATTGTTATCCAAAGAATTTGGGGTCGAGTCCAGTGGCGCCAAATTAGTGTTTCCACCGGTCTCATGGCATCAAGTCTTCGTTGACGGGCAAATTTGGGGTCGATATCGGTCCCATTGCTGTATATTCTAGCACGGAACAAGAAGCATTGGGCTTGACCTAGCGTGTGTGCTCCTGCATGGCATGCATGGTAACATTAACTTGTTGGTTTGCCCTTTTGAATTTGTCACATGGAGTTTATAAAATAAATAATAAACACAATGGAATTTCATGTTATACATGCTTCTACAAATAGACACGGACAAGAAATATCATATTTATTTTGTTATTTATTTAATGAAAATAAATTTACCTGATAGAGCGACCATGTCTCTTTGGCTAAGCCCCTTGTTGGCGAAGGCAGATACGAGAGTTTGGAGATTAGCGAAAGGACTAGGTAGATCCGTATTTGCTTTAGCACGGTCAGCAGTGGTAGAGTCCCTTCTACCAAGCTTCGGAGTCCATGTTGGACCGCCAACCTGAAAAATATATGTATGTATATAGTGACAACAACACCTTTAACATTCTTCTTCTGCTTATATGCATGCATGACACTTTTTACCTCAACTTGGGACAGCAAAAAACGGGTAGATAAAATGTAAATAAAAGTATTTATTGTCTTGGTCACAGAAGTGTCAACTATTACTCATATCCATTCAATATGAAAAGTTACATTCCCAAAAATGATTTTGTCCCAGTATAAGACATTCATTTCTACTCTTTTACATATGACGTTCTTACTTAAGTTATTATGTGCGGTCAAAAATTTACTCGCGATGTGATTTGGAAAATTGGTAACAAAAAGATTATTTTGCATATACAACTTGCTATCAGTAGAAAGTTATACGTTTATCAATATAGTCTCCTCAAATGGGACGGCGTAAGTATATAAAGTATTCAACTATTTCACCTCCATCTCTCTGTCACACTTAAATGTTAATTATATATTGTACTTACAAAGAATCGAGGCATCTCGTGCACTAACGTTAGGATATCTGCAAGAAACAACACCGGGCATATGCGCTCGACCTCCCGCTTGGCGGCCTCTATAACATCGAATCCTCGACGGAATTGTTATTTGGGAGTGCCGTCTTTTCGCTTTGGATAGAAGCGGTCTCGTCTAGTAGGACTGACGCATCGCAGCCCTGAACGAAACAGTCGTGAAAATGGAGACGAATGAGGGATGCCGCCATTCGCTTCTCGCGGGACACCGCTCTAGTGATGGAATTGCGGATTATAGTAGCTGCCCTTGGACATGTACGGGCGTAGAAGGAGGGAGATAGTCGTGGTGGAGCTGGTCTGGCTGAGGAGGATTGTTGCGCTTGAGTTGGTGTGGTGGAGAGGGAAATGATGAGTGATAATATTGTTGTTAAGGTGAAGAAAAGGTTGATGGATTTCATGTTGTTCATTTGAAGTGATAATATTGTTGTTTCCTAATTAATAAAGGCAGTATTGCTACCGGAGGTGAATTTATAGTGCACATTTGGTCATTTGTGGCTTAATTATAAAACGCGTCTGCTGACATTTGGTTACAAAACAAAACAAGTTATTACATTCTTCAGTTAATTTCCGACAATCCATTTTTTTTTTTTTTGTATTATTTGGTCGTTGCGTGTGGTTAGATTAGTCAAGGAGAAATAAAATTGAAAGGTGTGATTAAAAATAAAAATTATTTAAATAGTCAAGGAAACTAATTCAAAACTAAATAAAATATAGAAAAATATAATTTTCCAGTAAATAATATAGTACTTATAATTAAGTCAAATGTATACACAATAAACAACTTTATCTATTCATCTAATAAATCATTTTTAGATTTTATTTGTCTATTTTGAGTTTTAAATCAAATTATAGCTTTTAAACAATTTTGCAACTTTATATTATAATATATTTTGTATTTATTTGAAAAGTAAAAGTTTATTTACATGACTGAGAAAATGAAGTCTAAAAGTCATTTAGCAAATCAACAAATGAAGTTGTTCACTGTGCATATTTCCAGACTTGATTCTAAGCATTATATTAGTTTCATTTTTAAATTATTCATCCGACATTTATATAAATTTTTATTAATTTAATAAAAAGTTATATTTATTTCAATTATTTTTATATTTTATTCCTAAGATTTTCAGTTGTTAATTTCATTTCCAGATTAATAAATAAATTTCAGTTCTTATATTCCCTTTTTCTCAATCATTTCGACTTCTCAATATAATAATAATTTGTAGATTTATAAAATTAATGTAATAAAGGTATACATGAATTTGATATACTATTATTTAGTGGGATGGGTCGAGATAGTTGATTGTGGGTAGCAAATAACCCAATTTTAAAATATAGATTGCAAACTCAAATATTGCATCTTCAAAACATCACTTTCTAATAAACATCGTTTTTATTTTGTGAGTTGAAATTTTGATAATCAATAATTTTCTGAAATACTAAAAGAAGTAAAGCCCGAATAATAATATAATTTTTATATTTTCATTACAATATCTGAAAATAAATAAACGATCAATATTTCATATTAAAAAAATTAAAAGATATCTTTTAGAAAACAGAAACCAAACCAAACCAAACATACCCAGTAAATCCCGCTCAGAGCAGGATTTGGGGAGGGTAAGATGTACGCAGATCATGCCCCTACTTTTTACGGTAGGGAGGCTGTTTTCGTGAAGACCCCAGCTTAGTGCACAGCAAAGTATTGAGTGATATTTACGAAGAAGCATATGATACGAAAAAGCTCAAAACCATATTTGAGCCTGGCTTAATTCACATGAGACTTACCTAAGGGGACTTTGGCAACTGCACTCTCGATGAACGCTGCTCTAACAGAAAGAGGTAGACTCTGCGCACAGCTCCTTGTCAAAAATACATCACACGCAAAAGGCAATAGGATAAAATATACAATAGAAGTAAAAAATGTGATGCTCTAGGTCAAAGCTAACTGAGACAACCCAACCCTGAGGCTCTCAACTACAACATCGCTCCCTTCAAAAGAATCCACAACTCTGATCTGGCGCCTCCAAGAGCACCTATCAACAGTCATGGTCTCGGAAAGGTTTAAGGCCTTCAAATCTAATCTCAGCTGCTCCTCCCACGTCTTCCTCGGTCTGCCTCTCCTCCTCTCCCCAACAACCAATAAACTCTCGACCCTCCTCACCGGAGCAGATGCCTGCCTCCTGCAGACGTGACCAACATTCTCCCTTCCCTAACTTTCGCTGAAATGGGCGCCACTTCTAGCGCGTTCCTGAAAATCCCGTTCGAGATTCTATCCAACATTGTGCGACCACATAACCAACGTAACATTCTCATTTCAGCCGCTTCCAACTTGCTCTCAAGCGACTTCTTTATCCCCCAACATTCGGAGCCATACAACATTGCAGGTCGGATTGCCGCTCTATAGAATTTACCCTTCAACTTTATAGGGACTTTCTTGTCGCAGAGGACCCCTGTCGGTGCTCTCCACCTTAGCCACCCCGCCTTGATGCGATGGGTGGCATCATCTTCACACTCACCTTCCTTCTGAATGATCGAACCCAAATACTTGAACTTATCCGTATGGGGTACGATCTGATCCACAATCATTACCTCTACATCTTCCTCGTTGGCCTCACCACTAAAGTTACACCAGAGATACTCGGTCTTAGACCGTCTCACACGCAAGCCCTGTGATTCTAACTTAGACCTCCATAGCTCCAACTTCGAGTTCACCTCCCTCCTCGACTCCGCCACTAACACAATGTCGTCAGCAAAAAGTATGCACCACGGGACGCCATCCTGAATCCCCCGAGAAATGACGTCAAGGATTAGAGCGAAGAGAAGAGGGCTTAGCGCCGACCCCTGGTGTAGCTCTATCTCAACCGGGAAATACCGGTGTCACCAACTGAGTCCTAACGCAAGTCCTAGATTGGGAGTACATGTAACACCCCTAAGACATTCAGGGCATATTACAGGCCGTGGATCCCACACTGTGGAATCTAAAGAGCTAACGTACCAACAAGACATTCAAAAGCGACAAACAATCATCAATAAAATGACAATTCAAATAAAAGACTACAGGCACAGACAAATAAAGTCGACATCAAATCCATTTCCCAAAATGGGAACACAACATTAACAAATTCAAACAGAAGTACTCAGTACTTAAATCAATTTTATAATACGAAATCCCAAAACAAGACACCAATGATAACCGATGCATGTAACACTAATAATCAACTACTGGACAGTATCATGCTTGCCCATCATTCTCATACGGCTCGAGTGCTCGCTTGTCCCCACGATCGATACCTGAAATACAAAAAAGTATTTCTCCCATTTAAGGGGTTAGCGACAACTGCTAGTGCAAGTACAATCCATTTGAACTACATTCTAATCAGATGAATATATGCACCAAAAATCATTTTAGAAAACGTTTTATATTCCGGAATATTTACCTTGCATAATCACAAAACACATTATCTCCAACAATCATAATTCAAAGTTAACCTCAGTACGAGACTCATGGCCACCGTACCCCGCAGAGCCCCGTCGGACATCCCTGGATGGTTAACCACAGTTCGTGATACGCACACACAAGGCAATACGTATCCCTAGAGGCCCCGTCGGACCGTCCCTAGGTGAACATACACATATCCATCCACAACAACCACGATACAGCCATAATTCAAATACTAGAACATGTAAACAAATGTAAAGTACTTGCCTTTGTGACATCTTCGAAGAATCGGAAGTGAAAAACGACTACGGATGATCCGAGTGGAAGACGACGGTTCCTAACGAAGAATTAACATAACTCAGTCCCAACGAACATCAAAAATCGAAAGGAATACTCCCATAACCCCGATTACATGCTACGACAATGAACGATCAATCGATACGGGCGAGGGTTTACGCAAAATCTCCCCGTATTGATAATTTACGGATTAAAATCAAGGAAAATGGATTTGGAATCACCCAATAACCACAATAGGGAAGGAATATCGTAACATAATTGAACAATTCGGAACTAATCCCTAGAATCCCGAAAAAACCCCAAATTCGTCAAAGTTAGGGTTCCTGAGGAAATACCTTAGATTCGACTGATGGAGGATGATTACGCTGATGGTAATATGTTAGCAAATCAACAAATGAAGTTGTTCACTGTGCATATTTCCAGACTTGATTCTAAGCATTATATTATTTTCATTTTTAAATTATTCATCCGACATTTATATAATTTTTTATTAATTTAATAAAAAGTTATATTTATTTCATTTATTTTTATATTTTATTCCTAAGATTTTCAGTTGTTAATTTCATTTCCAGATTAATAAATAAATTTCAGTTCTTATATTCCCTTTTTTTTCTCAATCAATTCGACTTCTCAATATAATAATAATTTGTAGATTTATAAAATTAATGTAATAAAGATATACCATGAATTTGATATACTATTATTTACTGGGATGGGTCGAGATAGTTGATTGTGGGTACCAAATGACCCAATTTTAAAATATAGATTGCAAACTCAAATATTGCATCTTCAAAACATCACTTTCTAATAAACATCGTTTTTATTTTGTGAGTTGAAATTTTGATAATCAATAATTTTCTGACTGCATCATGAATTATCAATTAGATAATACTAAAAGAAGTAAAGCCCGAATAATAATATAATTTTTATATTTTAATTACAATATCTGAAAATAAATAAATAATCAATATTTCATATTAAAAAATTAAAAGATATCTTTTAGAAAACAGAAACCAAACCAAACCAAACATACCCAGTAAATCCCGCTCAGAGGGTAAGATGTACGCAGACCATGCCCCTACTTTTTACGGTAGGAGGTCAAGCTTTGAAGACTCACCTAAGACACAAAGAAAGATTGAGTGATATTTACGAAGAAGATATCATACGAAAAGCTCAAAACCATATTTGAGCCCATGACTTAATTCACATGAGACTTATCTAAGGGGACTTTGGCAATCGCACTCTCGATGAACGCCGCTCTAACAAAAAGAGGTAGACTCGCACACGCCTCCCTGGCCAAAAATACACCACACGCAAAAGGCAATAGGATAAAATATACAATAGAAGTAAAAATGTGATGCTCTAAGTCAAAGCTAATCGAGACAACCCAACCTTCAGCTCTCAACTACAAAGACGCTCCCTACAAAAGAACCCACAACTCGATCCGCGCCTAATCACCATGGTCTCGAAAGGTTTAAGGCCTTCAAATCTAATCTCACCGCTCCTCCCACGTCTTCCTGGCCCCGCCTCTTCTCCTCTCCCGACAACCAATAAACTCGACCCTCCTCACCGAGCATGCCTGCCTCCTGCAGACGTGGCCAAACCATCTCAATCTCCCTTCCCTAACTTTCGCTGAAATGGGCGCCACTTCTAGCGCGTTCCTGAAAACCCCGTTCGAGATTCTATCCAATATTGTGCGACCACATAACCAATGTAACATTCTCATTTTAGCCGCCTAACTTGCTCTCAAGCGACTTCTTCATCGCCCAACATTCGAGCCATACAACATTGCAGTCGGATTGCCGCCTATCAATTTACCCTTCAACTTTAGAGGGACTTTCTTGTCGCAGAGGACCCCTGTCGCTGCTCTCCACCTTAGCCACCCCGCCTTGATGCGATGGGTGACATCATCTTCGCACTCACCTTCCTTCTGAATGATCGAACCCAAATACTTGAACTTATCCGAATGGGGTACGATTTGATCCGCAATCATTACCTCTACATCTTCCTCGTTGGTCTCACCACTAAAGTTACACCAGAGATACTCGGTCTTAGACCGTCTCACACGCAAGCCCTGGGATTCTAACTTAGACCTCCATAGCTCCAACTTCGAGTTCACCTCCCTCCTCGACTCCGCCACTAACACAATGTCGTCAGCAAAAAACATGCACCACGGGACGCCATCCTGAATCCCCCGAGAAATAACGTCAAGGATTAGAGCGAAGAGAAGAGGGCTTAGCGTCGACCCTTGGTGTAGCCCTATCTCAACCGGGAAATACCGGGTGTCACCAACCGGGGTCCTAACGCAAGTCCTAGCTTGGGAGTACATGTCTTGGATCGCCCTAACGAACGGCAACGACACCCTCCTCTCTTCTAGGCTCCTCCAAATAACATCCCGCTGAATGCTATCATAAGCCTTCTCTAGATCAATGAACACCATATGGAGGTCCTTACGCCACTCTCTAAACTTCTCCAAAAGGCGTCTGACGAGATGAATGGCCTCAGTCGTGGACCTCCCCGGTATGAAGCCAAATTGGTTCTCTGAGATCTCAACTTCTCTTCTTACCCTGTATTCCACCACTCTTTCCCAAAGTTTCATAGTATGACTGAGGAGTTTAATACCCCTATAGTTACTACAACTCTGAGCATCGCCTTTGTTCTTGAAAAACGGCACGACAATACTACGCCTCCACTCCGTCAGCATCTTAGAACCTCTGAGGAGGATGTTGAATACCGCTAAGAATCGAACTCCAACTTCCCTGCATAAAGCCACACCTCAATAGAGATCCGATCTCGCCTACACTCTTAGCTCTACCCAATTTGATCGGGCACCCTTTACTTCCTCCTCCGATGCTCTCACTGGGACTAAACGCATTTGACAGAAGATGACTAACTCTTCGCACCACCGAGCCTCTACCCCTAGCCTTATTGAAAAGTTCAAAAAATACCTATTAGAAAACCGAGATAGTAATATAATCAAGATTCTATATAATAAATTAATAATCTCTCCTATCACATTTAATATTTCATATTTTTATTTTAATCATATCGATTTATAGATGTGACATTCACACAATTTATCGCAGGAGTATAAAATGAATTACTAAAATAGGATAAATGATCTTAGGTTAAAAAATCAACACAATTATGTTGATTTGAATCCATTATCCATGTAACTCAATATTAAAATCTGCCGGTGTGGGTATGGGCTTTAAGCTTTTTTGTCATGTTCAAAACGGATTTTGTGTCCCAACAAAAAAAAGAAAAAAAAAAGGTCAATCTTTCTGACATACAGCTAATAATGTGAAGGATAAAGACTTTAATTGGTTGAATAAATAATAATTACTTAATTATTTAAGAGTCAAAGGATTTAAATTAATTGTTGGCCATTTTTTCAACGGACCATATTGTCCAAAGCCGAAATTATTGCAATCCGCAGCATATATTATTCTTCTTGTTATAAATCTCTAAGAGAAAGAAAAAAATATAACAGAGAGATGGAGTTCCTGATAATCATAATTTGTTGCATTATATTGTTGTTGTGAAAATTTTTTGGAGTTATTTATTAAACGGTTGTAGTTTTAAAATATATTTATCATATAAGTGTATTTTCAAACATATTTACTAAATAGGTGTACTTTTCTATTTAAGTGAGTTTTTATTTTTTTTACTTTTTTAAAATTATTATTTTTTCTACTTTTTTAACTGTTTTTTATATTACTTTTTTAAACTGTTTTTTTAAGAAAAAAATATCTGTAATATTAATATTAAAAGCCGAAAATTCTTATTTAAAATTCGTAAAAAAATTGGAAAAAAATTTTTGGAATTTATTTGTAAACTGTTTTAATAAAAAAATTGAAACATTATTCTACATAAAGAAATAAAAAGTTGAATAATTTTTTTAAATATAGATTTTTTAAAAACCTGCTAGTTGTATTTTTCATAAAAAAACTGATAGGTTCTTAAAAAAATCTAAAAATCTAAAAAAAAAGACAGTTTAACTAAAAATCTACAATATTATAGTAAAAATATTATTTCTATTTTTGAATTTTGAATTTTTCTAGTTAATGGAAATCTATTTTTTATTTAAAATAAGATTGAGAATTTTAATAAAAAGGGAAAATCCTAGAAAATAAATATTTAAATACCGGAAAATTTATTAAAAGTAAAAATTATAAATATTTAAATATTTAAATTTCCAATCTTATTTTAAATAAAAAATAGATTTCCATTTATATAAAAATTCAAAATTCGTAAATAGAAATAATATTTTTACTTTACTACAATATATTTTTAGTTAAACCTTAATCTGTCTTTTTTTTTATATTTTTAGATCTTTTTTAAGTACATAACAATTTTTTTATGAAAAATACAACTAGCAGATTTAAAAAAAAAATCTATATTTAACCAAATTATTCAACTTTTTATTTCTTTATGTAGTATAATACTCCAGTTTTTTTTATTAAAATAATTTACAAATAAATTCCAGAATTCTTTTTTTCAATTTTTTTATTTACGAATTTTAAATAAGAACTTCCAGCTTTTAATATTAATATTACATATATTCTTTTCTTAAAAAAGCTTAAAAAAGCAAAAATAATGATTTTAAAAAAGTAAAAAAACTCGAGTATAAAACTACACCCTTTGGTAAATAACTCAAAATTTTTGAGCAATATGTAATAGCGAATTTGCTCCCCTCCTAACGATCATTCTTGTATGAGTATTTATGTGTCGCCTAGTGATCATAGAATTATAAATCCCTCCACATGTAGGTCATTCTTATAGCAGATTCCAAGTGATGCCTTAGTAAAACTTCATGAAAAAAAATGAGGGATTATAGTAGTATAAGTTTCTCCATATAAATCATTCTTATAGAAGTTTTCATATTTAAAATCTTGTCAAGAAAATTATGTGGAAAAAACTTCATTGAAGGAAAAGAGTACAACTACTCCTGCTGATTTCAAATCTTGAGGACTAGAATTGATATCTATAATATCCACACTATCTCATGAATATGTATCGTCAAAATCTTATTAGGAAAAATACACTATTCATGTCGTAATACGTCATCCTAGTTGCCTCGTTAAAAACCTTGCTGGGAAAACTGAATGGGATAAAACCTTAATCAAGGGGAAAATGGTGTAATACGTGTTTTTATATAAATATGCTTCAGACATTTCAAAAATCCCCAGTGAATTAGAATGTGTATCAGTGCAAGTTGCAATATCAAACTCATATTTGTGATACATGTTAATATATTTTATGGAGATTTCTTATTAGTTGTAATCAAGTTGCTTCATTAAAAATCTTGCTCGGTATAAACCCCTTGCCGCAACTAATCCACATGACTCTTGAACGTGATGTTCCATATTCTTCACCATATATATTCTCGACTACTTGCTTCATGGATTGTAATAATTTCAAAATGATATGAAGATGTTGCTGGTAAGGTTTGCTTCACAGATTTTCCATGATATAATAGTTTTACTGAGCTCTTTAGGAATCCCAACTAATTTTAAATCATCAACTTAAATTGTTATAATTATTAATTACTTAATAGATAGAAAAAATTATAAACCAATCCGAAAACAAACTTCACTAGATTTCCTTATTTTAGTTTGAAAATTAGCGTTTCAACCAATAAAAAAATCATTTGCTATATATATATATATATATTCTGAGTGTTTAACCGAAACTAAGAATTAATTTTTTTTTTTGAAAGATAATTTTTATTAAACCACCAAACAAAGACAAACTATCTCCAAGGCGGAGAAAGAAGCCGAAAACCACCGCCGATAACCCATTTAGCAAATACACACCAACTCTTTTTTATCTGTAATAACGACGAAGTCCGTGTCCGTGATCTCACTACATAAGTTTTATCTTTATCCGACCAATGATCACGTCAAAAATTGACATTGACTCTCTTTATTAAATTAACATATCATCGGTTAGTTTCATCTATTTGCGGATGTTAAAAAGGTCAATGGGAAGTTGTTTGTCCCTAAATTGCTCGGATGTTTTGCACATCTCAATTAGAGGTGTTTCGCAGCTCAAAATCGTCGGTTTTTCGAACCATCGGTTCATGAATCGCTTGTTCGTTTGTCGAAAATCGAACCGAATCGAACCACCTTATAGCGGTTCACGGTTACGGTTTTGAATCAGAACCACGGTTCGAATCGAATCAACCGCGGTTCGGCGGTTCATTTTTTTTTTTTTTGAAATTTTTAAATTTTAACTTGAAAAAATATGGGGTAAAAATTGAACTTGAGCTTAATTCAAGTATTAAAGTTTAAACTTGAATTTTGTAATTTTAAATCTTTGAATTAAGCGCCTACGTATTCGATATCCGTAACTTTAGAGTTTAGGAATCAAAATCAAAGTCATCGTGGTTCATTTTTAAATTTGGGGGGGGGGGGGAGGGAAAAGAAAATAAAAATGGACTTGAGCTTAATTCAAATATTCAAAGTTAAAATTAAGAATTTCAACTTTGAATATTTGGATTAAGTTGCCTACGTATCCCCTTACCTTAGGAATCAAAGTTCTCGTAGTTCACTTACCTTATACTTACCTTAGGGAGTGGAGCGGAGGCGGAGATGAGATGGTTCAATCACCCAAGTCAACCGAATCATTGCTAGATCCGTTATCATATGTATCACTGTCTTCTTGTTCATTATAATTTGGTTCTTGTTGGCGTAACTCGGCTTTCACCCAATCATTCAATAATGCTTGGGCTTCAAGATTTTGAGGCGTCAATCGAGATCGCTGCTCATCCGTAATGTATCATCCTACACTGAAGGCTTGTTCAATGTAAACCGTTGAGGCGGGGACAACTAGTATTTCCTTCGCAATCGTGGCAACTACAGAAAGATTGTAGACCTTTTTGCCCACCACTTAAGAAGATTGTTATTACCATCCGATCCACGTTCTAAAGCTCTCAATTCACAAGTAGTTAAATAATTTTCAAGTTCTTGATAAGCATTACTTTGGTACCTTGTTCTTTTTCGGGATAAATTTTCTTGATAGGCATTCCATTCACTAAGATCCGGAATAGCAAAACCAAAAGAAGATATACTACTACTACTGCTAGAAGGAATGTGAACAGGAGAAGAAGAACCCGTTCCAAGATCAAGACAACCACTATAACTACAAGCATATTCACGATAAAGAGTAGATAATAATTTTTTTTGTATTTTGAACTAACTCGCTAGGATTTGGAGGACTAAAATTAGCAATAGGATTAGGAAAAAAAGCATTATAGTAAAGTGTAAGTAATTTTAGCAAACCTTCCTCTCTAACTTGAGGATCTAAAAGTTTGCCAACTAAAAAAACCGGAGGAATGTAGGCGAAATATTTAATCCATTTGTCTCTCATTTCTTTTATACAATTAAATAACTCGGGAATTTTAATTAAAGACTTGAATACAAGTAAAATTTTAACACAATGTTCAACAACAAGTGTAGAAGTGAGATAATAAATATCGGACAAAGACTCAGTTGCCTCTTTAAAAAATTTTAAAAGTGTCATTACACTAGAGCACTTATCATATTGAGTTGGCAATAAGCAAATGAGTACTTGTTTATAAAAATTGCACAATGCAATACGATATTCATAACTATCATTTAACAAATTGTAAGTAGAATTCCGACGATTTGGCACCTCTTTTGAAAATTTCTTTGGATGAATATTATTTTTTATGCAATATCTCTTCCAGTTTTTACCTAGAGACGAATGTCTAATTAAATACATTATTGCTTCACGGATAGGAGCATATGCTTCTTGTAAAACAGTTAAACCATCTTAAACACATAAATTAAGAACATGACAAATGCACCTAACATGAAAAAATTTACCACCAAGAGATGGCTCACATATTGCAATAAGTGATTCTAAACTAGTTGTATTGGAGCTAGCATTATCAAAAGAAATTGAAAAAAAAAATTGTACTAAATTATATTCAGATAAAATTGTAGGAATTTTATGCGAAATATTTTGGGTGGTATGTGCGATATTAAACTCTCTAAAACCAATTAAACGTTTTTGTATAGTCCAAGAATCATCAATCCAAATACAAGTAATTCCCGTATATGAATTTGCTTCCCAATGATCACTCCAAACATCAGAGCATATACAAACTTTATGATCTAAGTTTGAAAACATATTAGCTAAAATTAATTTTGCCTCGCTAGTAGTTTTTCGAACATCACGAGTTACGGTAGAGCGTGAAATTTTTTTACTAGCGGGATTAAAACTTAGTTGAGTAAAATTTTCATACATTTGGTCGTCGGCAAAGTTAAAAGGAAGAGATTTACCACAAACAAATCTAGCTAATTCTTTTCTAGCGGTAATTGGATTAAATTTAAATAAAAAACTATTACCTTGATTGGGGGCATTAGATGACGTCGTTGTGCCTCGAAGTTGGGTTTGATTAGTCTCGATGCCAACTTTGTCGGGATGTTGTCTTTGTATATGGCTATTGAGTGTCCCGTAACCTCCTCCTTTTTTAAACTTGTACATTTTATCGCAATAGTTGCACTTGGCCAAGAAATGACCGGGACCGAATGCAACGTCGTCCATTTTTGTATAATGGAGCGCAAATAATGGAGATTTGAGCTCGGATGGTTTCCTTTGTTTTGGTTTTGTTGGTTGCTCATCATCTTCATGAATCGATTCTGAGACTTCAAATATTTCGTTGATTTGTTCCTCGGTTAATTCATCGGGAACATAATCTCCAAAATTCGAACTTGGAATAGAATTAGAACTCGGAGTATGAATATGATGAGTAGGAGTACTGCCACTAGCACCGCCTCTTCCTCGTCGGGGAATGCCAGTGATAGTCTTTCCCTTTCCCCGGTTGAATTGACCACTTGACATTTTTTTCTATTAAAAGTATAACACTAGAGAATAGAAATTAGAGAGATAGTTGGTGTGAGAAAAATGAAGGGTGAGAGGGGGTATTTATAGGTGTAGAAATGTGAAAAAAAAATTAAAAATGTGACCGTTGTGAACCGCCGGTTCCGGTTTGAACCGCCGGTTCACAACGGTTCAAAATTCAAATTTTGATTTTTTTTTTAAACCGGCGGTTGAACCTCCGGTTCGCGGTTCGTCAAAATGACGAACCGAAACCGAACCGTCTTAAAACGGTTGACGATTCCGGTTTTGAACCGAACTGCAGTCAACGGTTAACCGAACAGCGGTCAACGGTTCCGAACCGACGGTAGTGAACACCTCTAATCTCAATCACAGTCCAATTAACGACTTGAGAATTCATTCAGTTGTCGCCGCCGGAAGGCGCGGGACATCCAATACAAACGAGCAATTATCCCATATTTCACATGCATCTAAAAAGTTATTTATCTTACTCTCTCTCTATCTATCTATCTATCTATCTATCTATCTATATATATATATATATATATATATGGGTTGGTTGCTGTGAGAAGATATTTTTTCGGGAGACTGTGCGAAATGTTACGAAAATTGCACAAAATGTATAATTATTTGGCACAAAATTAATAATGTTGTTGCACAACATTGTGCAACAACTTTATACATTCTGTACAACATTATCATAGTAAAAAAACTAGATACATTTTATGCAATAACTTGATATATTTTGTGCAACAACTGAATACACTTTGTGCAATAATATTCATGTATAAATAAATCATTGCACAAATAGTTAAAATATTTGCACAATCGAAAATAGATATGGACCATTAATCTACAATAATCAGGGATTCTTGTGTCTCGTTGGTTTAGTAACTTGCCCAACACTCATATAATATATATATATATATAATCATCTAGTGCAAATATATATCACTCTCAATATACCAAGTGAACGCTTTGATAGATGCTCTTGGAATGCGGCATAAAATTTACCAATTTCATCAGATTTTTCGTGATTATGCGGATTTATTAGGTGTTAAAAAAATCTTGGGAGATTTTTATAGATTTTTATTTGAAACTTACTTGAATTCTAATTCAAGACTTTGTTACTTATACATATACAATATCAATTTTTTCTTGGGTCATGATTAATAGAAATAATGTTTCATTAATAATAAGGCTTATTTAGTAATTTTACATTTATTTTATTTTTAATTAATATAAAAATTAAGGTATTTTATGTATAGACTTTTTTATCCTTTAACTATTTTAGCTTAAAGATTGCAATAATATTTGATTTAATTATCCACCACCTCTCTCTCTCTCTCCATACTCTCGTTCTCCCTCTTTGAACCTCTCTCCTCTCCACTCTAAATCTCGACATCTTCCATCCCTCCGGCGAATCCGCCGTCGCTGCCCTTCAATTTTCGGAGGCGTCAGCCGCCGTCACCTATCATCCCCTCAACCCTCTCTATCTCGCCCAAACCATAAGCCTCTGACCGCCGTCGGGACCGCCGAAAATATCATCATATGTCTCGTTCAAAATCATATCTGTTTTTTCCAAGAAACGAGTGAGATGAAGTAACAAGGAGATAGAAGCTATTGTTCATAATCAACTTTTTTTTTTAAAAGCATGCCTATTTTAAATTATACTCCCATATCTCAAGATATTGTATAGAATTGTATTCAAGTGTCTTCAATATGAGGACTAAAGACCTCTATTTATAGTGGTATAAAGCTAGGATTTTAGGGTTTAACTTGCCCAACACTCATATAATGCATATCTATATCTATAGATATATTTACAATACTTTTCCTTGAGTGGGCATCCCTAAAACTATGTTGCCTCATTAAAATCTTGCCAGAAAAACCCAGTGGGATAAAACCTGGTCGAAGAAAAAAGAGTATAACAGCTTTATTACAATTCTATCATTGTAGATCTTCGAGTCGACGCATACCGATCTTGTGTACCAACTTTCTGAATATTATTGTTCTTCATCTTTGAGATGTTCATGCCTCGTTAAAAACCTCACCGGAAAAATTCTGTGGGAAAAAATTCGATAGAGGAAAAGAGTGCACGATATACACTTATAAATTTGTGTTGCATTAATTATCTCGTAAAAAACCTCCACTAAGAGAAATCCATCTTTAAAAAACTTAGTAAGAAAAAGAGTACAACCATTCTTACTCCCCCGAAGATAACCATCTTCAAATCATTAATACTATAACTCTATTTTCCATGTATAGATTGTAACACCCCCAATCCGCCTGTGGATATTACACGCCATAGAACCTTTCCTCAAGGATCTACCAGCCGGTAACAACAAACGAACAACTCGACAATGCCTTTAAGGCTAAAAAGACTCAGTAGACCGATTTGGCCTTTCAATAAATACATACAACTCAATTACAATACATGCCCACGCAGGGTCGAATATAACACACTCCCGCATAACGGAAAAGAAAACTCAGCGGAAATAAAATGCAACTAAACCAATAACATCATACGGATCCTCGTGTGATTAGTATCGCTCATCTTTCATCATCCTTCGTGCCGACCCTGTGCTATGCTCCAAAACCCGAATGCAAAATAGACATCCACCCCCGAATACTCGGGGTTAGCAAACTCCACCGCTTTGCTAGTGCAAGAACAAAATGCAAATACGAGCCATACAATTCACATTTCACAAATAACAATAACCAGAATCCTTAAAAATCCAAACTCGACGAAAAGTACTTCCCGAGGCAAGAGTTTGGTAAAACATTCTAAGACCGAAAGGTCACAAATCAAGGAAAACAATTTATAAAACAGTTTAAATTGCCATCGAGAGTTTTAATAGGAAACAATTTAGGATTACCGAATCCTTCGCTTTCCAAAAATCAACAGGTCACAAATTTCAAAGGTTTTGTTTTCGCAAATAAAACCAACCATAATACACAAGGTTAAAAACCCACGCTATGCGTCCTCGACGGACATAAAATACACACACACCCGTGAAGTTTCACTCGTGAATCCGTGTCGAAGCCAATGGAATTCCTCCGTGGCCCCGTCGAACCCTCCCGAGGTGAGCAAACACATTCACAAAACATAAGCAACCACACTCGTGAATCCGTGGCTATACCATCGACTCCTCTCGTGATCCCATCGACCCTACCGAGGAGAGCGAAAAACAAACACAAAATATAAACACTTAGCTGTGAAGTTTCACTCGATAACCTATGTCGAAGCCATTGGAATTCCTCCGTGGTCCCGCCGAACCTCCCGAGGTGAGCAAACACATTCACAAAACACGTACTCACATCGCCAGACCGGGATGAAGCCACAAATCCCACTCCGTGATCCCGTCGGACCCTCCCGAGCCGGCTAGCGAAATACTCAAGCACCACACGTCACCTAGACCGGACGGCCACGAATCCCACTCGAGGCCTCGAAGGACCCTCCCGAGCCGCTAGCGAATCAATCATGCACAAATAACATATCACAAAACAACACAAGCACCACACGCCGCCAGACCGGAAGCCACGAATCCCACTCGAGGCCTCGAAGGACCCTCCCGAGCTGGCTAGCGAATCAAACTCAAGCACGAGTAACATATCACACCAAGGATATCCAAACAATTCACCAGAGGCATCAAACACTTAGTAAAACAACACGTCAAACCACAATGCACCGAAATGAAACATTATACGTCCACACGCAAATACTAAGTGCATCATCATATCCATAGGATTCACATACTCGTTCATGAAACACACCAATCACAAAACACACGCGTTTTGAAAGCAAGCCTTTAACAAGGCTAAACCGAATCTTTCGAAAGTTCAATTCAAACGACAAAACAACCACATTTAGACGATCACTAATTATCATATCCACAAAACAAGAATTATATGGACAAGGTACTTGACTCAAAATCGGCACGCAAGTATCCCGCCGAACACGGCTCAACCGGAAAGCTTTGAAACGCCCGATGCTATCGAAACGGAAGACGACGACGAACGAAAGGGTTCAACACGGTTTCTTCGCAAGAAACACGACCCTAACATCATACAATCAATAAATCATCAATCATACGAGGAAGAATAATCGTAGAACGCCCGAAAACCCCTCTAAGACATTTTACCGGACACCTTCAAGGCGTCAGTCAAGAACTCGACCCAAACAACGAATCGATACGATCCAACCATGGAATAATAAATGAAATGATATAATACATCTAAATATTCATCAATACATCATAATCCTAAGTTAAATCGGATTAAACGGGTGAAAACAACCAAAACACCCAATTTCCCCAAAACTAGATTTCTAGGAAATCTGACCTGATTCGGTAGATCGGAGGATGTTATAGGACGGATGATTGATGATATGAACCTCAAAACTTCATGGATTCATTGTCCAACAACATCTCTAGATGATTCACACACCCACAATGCGTACGGAAGAAAAAGGATGAGAAATGGTCAAGAAAACGCCTGTGCCTTAAATAGCCGATCACGGCCGGGTTACGACGTAATCGCCACGGCTTACGACGAATCGCCATGGCCGAACTCATCGCCTCGAAATGCCGGAAGCGCATGACGCACGGCCGTGGCCTACGACGTAATCGCCTTATGTACGTGAATCGCCGATCACTACCGCACGTTACTCGGCCAGTATCGCTCGGCCTCAAAGATGCCCGGCCATGACTCGGTCGGGACCAACTCCGACGGCCCGAACGACCCCGAAACCCGAACCTGAGTACGAATCGAAGATACGGTTACGAAGTACTCGCAAAGACGAATCTGAGCACTAAGAGAACACATGATTCCGACCACCCGAAGGCTCGAAATTCGACAACGGAAAGTAATTACCCCAAACATTGGGAAATTACGAAAATGGCCCAAAACGCCCGAAAATCACGATACGTGATCGAAACACCAAGCCAAAGCTCGCAACATGAATAATAACATTAAATGAACTTACGAGAAAGTCAAAACAACAGTTTCGGACGAGATTCGCAAGAATCGAACTCAAGTGCGGAAAAACTGCTAAAAAGCACGGAACTAAACAAAACGACACCGAAACGCGCTCGGATGACAAAAAGTACAGAATTAATCATTCTCAGAATGACGAAATGGTCATGAGCGAGTCGTTAAAACGGACTTCCTCCGAAAAAAAGAAATTACCGGAAATCGAAATCACGGGTATTACATTCTACCCCCCCTTAAAAGAAGTTTCGTCCCGAAACTTAAAATAAGTAGGGAGAAGCAATATCCACTGTCAGGAAAACTCGACGAGATACCCAAAAACCGAAAACTCGCGCCCGACGGCGAAACGCTGCAAGAAATGCAAAGGAACATACGGCGTGAAAACACGTTCCACGACGACCAACACAACGCCACCGATAGAGAAATAATAAAACCAACAAGTGACAAGCGTCATCAAACAGGTAATGCAACCATGTCGATTATCGGAAAAATCACAAAACACAACGAACGAAAATCAATATGATTGACCACCCCAACGGTACATCAATCAAAACGCGAGCCAATCGCTGAAGAAATACGGAATTCCACCGCACAAGGGTTGGAAGATCGAAAACGAGACAAATTTCCCGAATATAAGGAAATTAGGAAGGAGTCTGAATGCTCAACAATCACGAAACGAGATCAACAAAAACCGAACAATCAAACGATCGAACCACAACGGTCGAGACAACAAAAATCGAACAATCATGTTCGAATCACGAAGAACAATAAAATTCAAACAACAACTCCCAGGTTCACATCTCGGCTCGAGACAATATATGATCGGGTAAAAGCAACAAGATGTGCATTCATATAAGATCCACAGGAAAGGGAATAGCAATAGAAAAGTCACAACGACAAACGAGTTATTCCGAAATAATACCACACTCGTTCGATCAACAAAAGCAAGAGGCAGGACAAGCTCGTAAATGTCAACGAACATAAACGAGTCGACAGAGTCGAAAACACAAGAGTTCCAAATCCGATCCACTTCAATAAGAGAACTAATAGAACCAAAAGATGTTACATCCGAACAAGGTTCACAAGTATCGAACCGACTCGAAAAGTCACAATGATAACCAGACCGACCCAAAACAAGATCACACTGCTCGAACGATGAAACCAAATACGTAACAAGTCTGTAAAGTGTCAACGAACACGAGCGAGTCGATAGAATTGAGAAAGAGAAAATGCGTAAGCCAAAAATAATACGGGTATTATATTCGACCCTTCTAAAGAAGTGTCGTCCCGAGACTCACAACAACGAAATCAAGGTGACGACACAACAAGCAACCGACGTAAACATCCTTCAAGGCCTCTCAAAGACGATTCCGATGATCGTGGCCAAACGCGAACTCCGAAAGTCTCGTGAGCCACCCGCAAAATCAATTCGTGTCCTCGAGTCCACACTTGAAATGTGTTACCGACGAGAAGGACAATTTACACGTGCATGCCCCGACATATCACGGTTGAGACGCCTCGGCTCGACATACCGAAAATACAAATGCTAGATACAATGGGGCATAACGTCGCAAAACAACATAGCGGAGATGCCAACTCAGCACAACAAGGAATCATAATACATATCATATACAACGATTATCATCGTAAAATAATACACACAAACACTACAGCAACGACGGTATCGTCCGGCGACCTCAACGGCCCGAACAATAACTAGCACATAATTACAAACATTATGAAACAATCACATATGTACACAAACGTACAAACCCAAGCTTTAACAGCTCACACAGGTGCGATAACACGCAAGCCACCACGAAATGACAACATTAAGGATCGTCATCACACCTCCCACAAGGGCTAACAAAATATATGCGTGGCGAATGACTCGATGCTCACGCCACCAATTCAATCACAATTCGGGGTTAACACCGTAACGAAAGTTCGAAAACCATACACGCATTTCCGGTCCGCAAATAGGAATGATAGGTTTTAAAAACGAAAACCACATTTTGAAAACAATTTGGAAACAACAGTTGATCTTGAGTATCATTTTACAAAAAGTAGTACAAACACCATTATCGAGACTTTGAAAATCATCTTGCGTTTGAACAAAAATGAGGACACCTTTCTTTTAGTGAAAAACATTCAGAATATTCGACCCTCGGGTCTAAGTAAAAATGTTTTTAAATCAATGAAAATATCTCAAAACATTTTGGTCCTCGAGGTAGAAAATTTTGAAACATATTGTGGCATCTTGGACGTACCACGAGAAAATAATTCATTTTAAGAGTACGTCTCGAAATTTATTTTCTAAGATACTCAAGTTTTTCAAGGATAATTCAATGGGCTAGAATGCCCAAAAATTTCTGTAACTACACGGAACATTATAACGCCGTGGCCCCACGCCGTAACCCACCAGCTAAAAACCATTTACAAAAACGTCAAAAGTCGATGACGGTAATATTTCAAAACTCACAAAAGCCATTTATAAAATACTAAATACCGTCATAAGAATTTTGCCAAAACGATCAAAGCCATAATGCCAAAACTCGGTTAAGGAATCGGTTTTCAAATAAAACTCACGGTAAAATACCGAAAGTCATTACAAAAGAACTCACGCAGCGGATAAAAGAAATAAAGTCAAACATGCACAAGACAGCAACACTACTCCTCATATGAACGAAAAATGGGAGTCAAATAATCACATATCACGAAATCAAAATCCATAAGAGGATTCCGCCAATTAACTCATAATCATAAAAATAGCTCGTGTCACACTAGGCACAACACAAAGAAGGGAGACTTACATCCACAGGTCGCACGAAGATGATGATTGCCCACGATACTAATCACGACCAACCAACTCAGACGACGCGTCGCGACACGACTCAGTCAGATAAAATCCGACGAGACAAAAACTCAATAGACACCACTGACTCGACAACCTAGGTTTCCACAACCTAAGCTCCGATACCATTCTGTAACACCCCTAATCCGCTCAGGGATATTACAGGCCGTAGAACCTTTCCTCAAGGATCTACCAGGCTGGTAACAACAAACGAACAACTCGACAATGCCTTTAAGGCTAAAAAGACTCAGTAGACCGATTTGGCCTTTCAATAAATACATACAACTCAATTACAATACATGCCCACACAGGGTCGAATATAACACACTCCCGCATAACGGGAAAGAAAACTGCAGCGGAAATAAAATGCAACTAAACCAATAACATCATACGGATCCTCGTGTGATTAGTATCGTTCATCTTTCATCATCCTTCGTGCCGACCCTTTGCTATGCTCCAAAACCTGAATGCAAAAATAGACATCCACCCCCCGAATACTCGGGGGTTAGCAAAACTCCACTGTTTTGCTAGTGCAAGAACAAAATGCAAATACGAGCCATACAATTCACATTTCACAAATAACAATAACCAGGAATCCTTAAAAATCCAAACCTGACGAAAAGTACTTCCCGAGGCAAGAGTTTGGTAAAACATTCTAAGACCGAAAGGTCACAAATCAAGGGAAAACAATTTATAAAACAGTTTAAATTGCCATCGAGAGTTTTAATAGGAAACAATTTAGGATTACCGAATCCTTCGCTTTCCAAAAATCAACAGGGTCACAGCCCAAAGGTTTTGTTTTCGCAAATAAAACCAACCATAATACACAAGGTTAAAAACCCACGTCATGCGTCCTCGACGGACATAAAATACACACACACCCGTGAAGTTTCACTGTGAATCCGTGTCGAAGCCAATGGAATTCCCTCCGTGGCCCCGTCGAACCCTCCCGAGGTGAGCAAACACATTCACAAAACATAAGCAATAGCACTCGTGAATCCGTGGCTATACCATCGACTCCCTCCGTGATCCCATCGACCCTCCCGAGGTGAGCGAAAAACAATCACAAAATATATACACGTAGCGGTGAAGTTTCACTCGTGAACCTGTGTCGAAGCCATTGGAATTCCCTCCGTGGTCCCGTCGAACCCTCCCGAGGTGAGCAAACACATTCACAAAACACGTACTCACATCGCCAGACCGGACGGCCACAAATCCCACTCCGTGATCCCGTCGGACCCTCCCGAGCCGGCTAGCGAAATACTTAAGCACCACACGTCACCTAGACCGGACAAAGCCACGAATCCCACTCGAGGCCTCGAAGGACCCTCCCGAGCCGGCTAGCGAATCAATCATGCACAAATAACATATCACAAAACAACACAAGCACCACACGCCGCCTAGACCGGACGGCCACGAATCCCACTCGAGGCCTCGAAGGACCCTCCCGATCAGTCTAGCCAAACAAACTCAATCAAGAGAAACATATCAAAACAAGGAAATCCAAACAATTCACCTGCAGGCATCAAACACTTAGTAAAACAACACGTCAAACCATAATGCACCGAAATGAAACATTATACGTCCACACGCAAATACTAAGTGCATCATCAACACCAAACATATCCATAGGATTCACATACTCGTTCATGAAACACACCAATCACAAAACACACGCGTTTTGAAAGCAAGCCTTTAACAAGGCTAAACTGAATCTTTCGAAAGTTCAATTCAAACGACAAAACAACCACATTTAGACGATCACTAATTATCATATCCACAAAACAAGAATTATATGGACAAGGTACTTGCCTCAAAATCGGCACGCAAGTATCCCGACGAACACGGCTCAACCGGAAAGCTTTGAAACGCCCGATGCTATCGAAACGGAAGACGACGACGAACGAAAGGGTTCAACACGGTTTCTTCGCAAGAAACGCGACCCTAACATCATACAATCAATAAATCATCGATCATACGAGGAAGAATAATCGTAGAACGCCCGAAAACCCCTCTAAGACATTTTACCGGACACCTTCAAGGCGTCGATCAAGAACTCGACCCAAACAACGAATCGATACGATCCAACCATGGAATAATAAAGGAAATGATATAATACATCTAAATATTCATCAATACATCATAATCCTAAGTTAAATCGGATTAAACGGATGAAAACAACCAAAACACCCAATTTCCCCAAAACTAGATTTCTAGGAAATCGACTGGTCTAGAGATCGGAGGATGTTATAGACGGATGATTGATGATATGAACCTCAATACTTTATGTATTCTTTTTGTAACAACATCTCTAGATGATTCACACACCCACAGCCGCACGGAAGAAAAAGGATGAGAAATGGTCAAGAAAACGCCGCTGTGCCTTAAATAAGCCGATCGCCGGGTTACGTGACGAATCGCCATGGCTTACGACGAATCGCCATGGCCGAACTCACCGCCTCGAAATGCCGGAAGTGTTACGACGTTACCGTCCGTGGCCTTACGACGTAACCCGCCTTACGACGAATCGCCGATCACTACCGCACGTTACTCGGCCAGTGGCCGCCCGCCTCAAAGATGCCGCCATGACTCGCCGACCAACTCCGACGGCCCGAACGACCCCGAAACCCGAACTCGAGTACGAATCAAGATACGGTTACGAAGTACTCGCAAAGACGAATCCGAGCACTAAGAGAACACACGATTCCGACCACCCGAAGGCTCGAAATTCGACAACGGAAAGTAATTACCCCAAACTTTGGGAAATTACGAAAATGGCCCAAAACGCCCGAAAATCACGATACGTGATCGAAACACCAAGCCAAAGCTCGCAACATGAATAATAACATTAAATGAACTTACGAGAAAGTCAAAACAACAGTTTCGGATGAGATTCGCAAGAATCGAACTCAAGTGCGGAAAAACCGCTAAAAAGCACGAAACTCAACAAAACGACACCGAAACGCGCTCGGATGACAAAAAGTGCAGAATTAATCATTCTCAGAATGACGAAACAGTCATGAGCGAGTCGTTAAAACGGACTTCCACCGAAAAAAAGAAATTACCGGAAATCGAAATCACGGGTATTACATAGATTATGAGGAGAAATAGTGAATAAATATGCAAATTTAACACTAGCAGAATTTTGTGTCATAGTTCTTCGAAAACTCGTTTATGCAACACAATTTTTACTATTCTCATAGAGAACAATCTATGGTATATCACATATCACAATACCAGTTTTGGATGTTATATAATGTGTGAGACAATCAAAGTCCATCTCAATTTATTTTGAATAGACTAATTATTATCCTTTCAGATAAGGTATGATATACTCAATATCATTTCAATGTCTTCATCCATGAGAATATTAATTCTTGCTAGCAAATTAACTTTGAATATCATATAAGGCATGATAGAGCATAATGCTCTTAAACACTCAAATAAGGAACTCCGGGTCCTTAACTTTAATCGTTATCTTTTATATTTAGTCTATATTCACATTATATGAAGAGACACTTATTGGGTATAATTGGATGTAGTTTATTCAAAACAAATCCATCTACAACCTATTCTCAAGTAGGTTGACTGGTGTAAAAATAATACGCTCCATCAGGGCGATACTTAATCTTTCAAGTCGAGATTTACTTAAGTTTATTTAAGTCTTTCATTTCAAACTCTGCCTTTATGCATGAGTTGACTTTTCAAATAAAAGTCATTCAAAGACTCTTTTTAATGACGTACACATGTCATTATCACATATCCTTACTTGAGGATATATTCACACTTTTTGTGAATCTATTTATCTTCATTAGAAGTTTTGAGTATATCAGAGACTTTCATATAGATATTCACGCTTACTAACCCAACAAATTTGTAGTCATAATATCTTTTACCGCCTAATATATTAAATAACGGAACGTAATGCCATAACAGAAGAATATAATAATTTAAGGTTTATCATAAACCTTTGAGCTATTAATCTCGCATTGTATCTCACCATTGACATGCGTATTACAAACATTCGTCGTGCATCTAAACATTCATTTCTCTTTATACAAACATTCACCGTGCATCCAATAGGGACAATATCTTTGACATGCGTATTACATAGCGATGCAAGAAGCTCTACCTAAATTGCTTTTTCTATTTACCTAATGCTTCTGGCACTGGTTCTGGATCCAGATTATTGATAATATTAATCAAGCAATTCTTGGGGTAAAGAAATATTGTCGACATTCATGATATTTTTTTTTGCATTTTTCTTCTGTGTTTACAGAATTTATGGCAATTTCAATCAAGCAGTAATTGATGGTTATAATCATCTATGCACATACAAGTGTATTAGATTTCTCGTTTTCAGGACGATTCTCAGAGTGATGTCATCCATTTATTTGTATTCCGCAGATTTGGATCTTTATCACCAATAAGTCTCCCTCGCTTCAGCGTAAAGGATCATCACTTAATTCATTTAGTGTCCAGCGGCAGTAGCCCAGTGCATCGGGTGTTGCCCTCCCACCTTGAGTTCGAGGGTTCAAGTCCCATCTGGGACTTCGGCGGATTTAAAGGTGTAATACTAACTTCTAACCACTAACCACTCGTTCAAAAAAAAACTTAATCCATTTAGTTCACAAAGAACTCTAATTCTCTTGTGGTGCATATACAACAGGTATATGAAATACAATCACTCGTTTAGCAGTAATATTTCTTGAACTTTAAGTTCATCTACGTGAATAGTACATAACTTTCGACATTATTTCATATATTTTTCAAAAAATCGCTCTTTCCAGAGCATGTAATATCCATAAAGAATATCAAATTGTGCTACATCAGGAGCAACAATATTTTCAAATTTATAAAGAACATTTCATATATGTTTCATAAATATTAAGTGTGCTACTTGTGAGCAACGATAAACAATAATCTTTAATATTAATATTCTTCAAATATATCAATTGCTCAATCGGGAGCAACTTTGTGAAATAATTCTTAAGATTATTTGAGAGTTTCAACTTGAAACTACGTTTATTATATCAAGATGGTAATAATATAGTTCTCGAGAGAACTATCAGATAGTGAACTCAATTTTCACTTTTATCTATCATTTGTGCCATTTTGCACAAAGGATCATGGATAAATATCATATATTTTCCATAGACTTAATTTGCTCTTAAGAACGTGTTATATTCCTAAGGAATATCGATCGTACTACTTCGGGAGCAACGATATGTAATCTTTATGATTATCATCAATCGTAACCATATATCAATCGTGCTACTTCGGGAGCAACGATATATAATCATAATTATTATATCATAAATCATAAAAAAATACAATTATTACATCAATACAACATGATATATCAAATACATCTTGCAATAAAAATATGTTTTTCATAATTCACAAAATCAAAACATATTCACAAATTAAAATATGCTATGAATCGATCTCAATATATAAAATTAAATGCTTTGGTATGCTTACTTACTCCATAAATAATTTCAGATCTTTGATCCTTGAACGAGATACTAAATATGGTTTCTCTCCATAGCATGCACATTATCATGGACAACATATTTTCCTATATGCACGTAAAACATAAACATGGTTAGATTCTAAGTGTACAAATCTATGGACAAATGAATCATTAACTAGAAAAAGCTGGAGAGTTGAGAAAAGCCCGAAAAAAGGGACTATTGGGCTCGATAATTGGCCAAAAAAGGAGTCGAGCGCGGCTGTACAACAGCTCGGTGTTGGATGAGATCGGATCTTCACATTTCCTCGTAAAAATCTGCTTGTGTTCGGCGAGAGATTCAGTAAGCAATATTACACAAAATTCGATCTCCATTGTTGAATATATATATATTTATGTTGGGAAGATGCTGTCATAATTTCAGGCTGATCCGACGGTTAACGAAACAGAAAACATAATTTTTGCGGGGCCTCATAGTGCAGAAAATTTGCTCGCGGATTTTTTTATTTTGCGAATTTCGGAAATCAGATGAAAAAAATTCTATTGTTAGAGTATCGTGCTGATAACATGTTATAAACTAAATAGAATAGGGAGAAAGAAGATAGAATACGTATAGAAGTAAACTCAAGATACGTAGAATTATATAGAATTGTATTCAAGTGTATTCAATATGAGAACTAAAGATTTAGTAACTTGCCCAACACTTATATAATGTATATCTATATCTATAGATATATTTACAATATTTCCCTTTTTTATTAATTATGTTCCTTTTAGCATCCAATTGACTAATAAAATTTAATTTTATCGGAACCGTAATTAAGTTCACATAACATACTTTTTTCAATCAACTAAAAGATGGAAAAAAAATCAGATTTTAAGATGGATGAACAAATATGGAACAAAGTCAATAATTAATCACAATTATTGAAGGAAAAATAACTGAGACAGAAAGTAGGGCAAAAATGTGTATTATTCCATTGATGACATCCCTTTAAATAGGGAGAAATACATACAAGCAGGCCTAACCATACCCTAACTAGGAAAGCCCGTAAAATAACATACTTAGGCACACATTGGGTATTGTTACTTTAACACTCCCCCTTGTGCCTAGTCTACAAGCGCATGTCATGTTGCCTCGTTAAAATCTCGTCAAGCAAAAACCATTGGGAAAAATATCTTGATCGTAGGGAAAAGAGTACAGCATCTAGACATATCAAGTTTAGGCTTCGTCCTTTGAATCTATCCTCTCACATGATCGTTACATTTGATCCTAGCGCTACTAAGGTGACCATTCCATCGATCCCTAAAATCGTACATCTTATTATCTCGTTAAAAACCTTTCCAAGTGATAAAAACCTTGTGGGAAAAATGATCCTTGGAAGGAAAAGAGTATAACATACGGTGTGGATGTAAGACTCCTCCTCAAGTCTACATCTCCCCCTGACTTGTACATCAATCAAGGATATTTTGAAAAACTTGTGCATGTGTCGTTTGCCTCATTAAAAACTTTGCCAAGTAACAAAAACCAGTGGGAGAAAATAAATCTTGGTCAAAGAAAAGAGTACAACGTCGGTGAGTAAGTTTCTTTGACTCACCCTTCTCCCTCTACCTTTACATCGATTTCGGGAGTTCGGAAATTCTCCGCATTCCAATACTTCTCACATGTTTTTCAAACACGGCTTTGGGCAGAGATTTGATGAACAAATCGGCCACATTCTCCTCAGATTTGTAACACCCCAAGACGATTAAGGCATATTACAGCGTCGTGGACCCCACACCTTGGAATCCACCAGTGGTATACATCATCAACATACGGACAATTTCTCAATCCAAGACATATTAAATAAGTAGACCGGACTCAACAGTGCAATACAACATCAACCAAAACCCAAATCGGGTACACAACATTCACAATGTTCCAAAAGAAAGGAGTACTCGAGTACTGAAGCAAACAACATGATCAAAATAAAATTAAAAGACATGACATCAACGAACGACCATTTAAAAAGATTCACTCTTGCCCATCATCCTCGTACTGCCTGCATGCTCGTCCGCCTCCGAGACCTAAACCTGAAATACAAAAGTATTTCCCTCATTTAAGGGGTTAGCAACAACTGCTAGTGCAAGTACAATCCATTTGAACTACCATTCTAATCAGATGAAATATGCGCCAAAAATCATTTTAGAAAACATTTATATATTCCGGAATATTACGGTGCACGAGCACAAAACAAATTTCTCCAACAAAACATTTCAAAGGTTAAACGTTGGTACGAGACTCACGGCCACCGCACCCCGCAGAGGCCTCGTCGGACCATCCCTGGGTGGTTAACCCCAGTTCGTGATACGCATACACATGGCACTACGTATCCCCAGAGGCCCCGTCGGACCGTCCCTGGGTGAACATACACATACACATCCACAACATACACGGAAAGTCATAATCCAAATACTAGAATATGTAAACAAACGTAAAGTACTTGCCTTTGAGACATCTTCGACGAAACAGGAATGAACAATGACTAGGAATGACCCGGAGGGAACACGACCGTTCCTAAACGAAGGATTAACACAACTCAGTCCTACACGATAACAATAATCGAATAGAATAAGCCCAAAACCCCGACTAATAATCGTAAATATACACGGACGACGAATACGGGCGAGGGTTTTCAGAAAACCTCCCCAAATCAACAATCCAAGGCTTAAAAATGACGGAAATGGATTGGGAATCACCTAACAACAATAATCGATAAGAAATATCACAACATAAATGAGCAAATCGAGTTCAATCTAGACAAATCCCGAAAAACCCCCAAAATGGATAAAAGTAGGGTTCTAGGCCAAATAACTTGGATTCGGATGGAGGAAGATGATTAAGATGATGTTAAACTTCACTAGGAACACAATACTCGATCTCCCAAGAATTTCCACGGATAAAACTTGAAGAATCGCTCAAATCTCTCTAAAACTCTCGCTGCGGACGAAAGGAGAAAAATGAAGAATGACGCGATTGTAGGGTCAACTCAGGTTTATAAAACTTGATTGCTCGTTACGTACATTAACATCCTGAGGTTAATGTACGTTATGCCTCTTACGTACGTAACACTCAGGTGTTAGCATACGTAAGGGTTCGGCATGACAATCTGTCATATTATCTGAATTCAATTACATACGTTATGGCGCCAGACATATGTTAACAATGTGAGTAGCGTACATAACACGACATGCATAACGTACATTACTCATGTAAGCTTTAGTATCGCATAATGCAAATTACTGCTCTAGAAGGTACAAAAACGAAACGCCACGAAAGATGGGATTTCAAAAACACATATACAAAGTATTCGCGACGACGAGTTTAAGCGCTAAAAGGAAACACCATTCCGACTAGAAAAGATTTGAAATACACAAGGAAGATAAAATTCCCTAAACTTATAGGAAATTACAAAACGGCCCAAACGTCCGAAAATCACGATACAACGTCGGATTATCAATCCGCAACTCACAACATGAATAACTCAACCATACGAACTCATGGGAACCAAGAGACAACGAAACGAATGAGTTTTACGAGAATCGAACATACATGCGACAAAACATAGCGTAAAGCGAAATTACGTAAAAACATCTCCGAAACTCGTCCAAATGGAAAAACTCCAAGAACAAAATAGATCCAAAATATCGAAACGGTTACAAACGAGTCGATAAAACTATACATGCGACAAAAATGGAAACTGCTAAAAATGAAAAGGTACGGATATTACATTCTCCCCCTCTAAAAACAAGTTTCGTCCTGAAACTTAAGAATCAAAAAGTTCAGGGTACCTCGCACACATATCCTCCTCCAATTCCCATGTCGTTTCCTCCACTAAATGCCTCGACCATTGCACTTTAACCAAAGGGATGATTTTGTGCCTTAACTGTTTGTCTCGACGTTCCAAAATTCTAATGGGCCTCTCCTCAAACGTAACGTCCTTCTCGATCTCCACCTCCGTGAAGTCAATAACGTGATTCGGGTCTGGAACATATTTCCTCAACTGAGAAACGTGAAATACACAATGCACATGGCTCAACGACAGAGGTAACGCCAATCGGTAAGCTAACTCGCCGACTCTCTCCAATATCTCGAAAGGTCCAATATACCTTGGACTAAGCTTCCCCTTTTTTCCAAAACGGAAAACTCCCTTCGACGGGGACACTCTCAACAAAACATGATCCCCTACCTCAAACTCCAAGAGTCAACGCCCAACATCCGCATAAGACTTTTGTCGACTCTGAGCCGCTAACATCCTCTCTCGAATCAACTCGACTTTCTTCCTCGTCTCCAACACAAGATTTAGCTCGGTGCCAACTAAATCGGACGGTTCCTCCCAAGATATCGGTGATCGAAACCGTCGGCCGTAAAGTGCCTCGTACAGTGCCATCTTAATCGACGCATGCCAGCTATTATTATAAGTAAACTCGATCAGAGCCAGGTGTTCCTCCCAATCGCTACTCCAGTCTGCGCACACGGGCGCAACATATCCTCAAACGTATGAATTATACGCTCGGACTGTCCATCAGTCTGAGGATGGAGAGATGTACTCAAACACAAACGCGTCCCTAATGCCTTATGTGCCGCCTGCGAGAAATGTGATAAAATACGACCATATCTGTCCGAAATAATAGTCTTCGGCGTACTATGAAGTCTCACGATCTGTGCGATAAAATTACGAGCTAATTTTTCTGGACCCCAAATGTCCTTGATGCCCATAAAATGTGCCGACTTAGTCAGTCGATCCACAATCACCCAAACCATGTTCATCCCCCGGACTTCATCCTTGGAAAATTCGTGACAACATCCGTAGAGACGTCCTCCCACTTATATTCCAGGATGGGATGTGGTTTCAACAACCCGGCTGGCCGCTGATGCTCGATTTTGACTTGGTGACAAGTCAAACACTTAATCACAAACTGCACTACCTCATTCTTCATTTCATTCCACCAGAAATTCTTCCTCAAATCCTTATACATTTTACTCGAGCCCGGATGGACTGAGTAAGGTGATGCATGAGCCTCTCGCATAATACCCTGCCTCAATTCCAAGTCATTCGGAACACACAGCCGACCTTGGAATCTCAACACACCATCCTCATGAATCATGAATACCGTGGACTTCCCCTTCACCACATTCTCACGGAGTTGAATAAACATCGGATCTTCCAACTGCCTTGATTTAATGTCGTCGACCAGAGACGAAGAGATCTCTAGAGTGTGCAACTGCCTGGCACTCCCTAGTAGCACAACCTCAATGCTCAACCCCATCAACTCTCGCTGGATCCCTGGATAGGCCGTGAGTAACTCAAGTGCCTGAAGAGATACCGATTTCCGACTTAAGGCATTTGCCACCATATTTGTCTTGCCCGGATGATAAAGGATCTCAAGGTCGTAATCCTTAATTAACTCCAGCCACCTTCTCTATCTCATATTCAGTTCTTTCTGTGTGAAAATATACTTCAGGCTCTTGTGATCGGTGAAAATCTGACACGACGAGCCATTCAAGTAGTGACGCCAAATCTTCAACGCAAACACAACTGCGGATAACTCAAGATCGTCGGTAGGATAATTCAACTAGTTTGGTTTCAACTAACGGGAAGTAAAGGCAATCGTATTCCCGTGCTGCATGAGTACACATCCAAGTCCTTGGCCCAAGGCATTACTATTGTAATACCCGAGACTCTAATGTGTATTTTGAACATTGTGACATTGTATATGTTGTATTTTATCTGAGTATTATCCAGCGTATTTCATGATCCGGTGTTGTTGAGTGTATGATTTCATGAATGTGTTCAAAATTGTAATCTTTGCACTTGTAGCGCACGCTAACGGCTAGGCGTAGCGTACGCTAATTTGGGTTTCGTAGCGCACACTGTGTATGAACCTTAGCGCGCGTTATACGTAGTCACTTGATTAAGACAGGGTGGTAGGTGAGATCAGCCGCGTATCCTGGTCGGGACATGTCGGGATGAATCTGGATGGCTTTTGGAAAAGTCGAGTCAACGGTGATTAGCACACGCTAATGTTATGAGGCTAGCGCACGCTAAAGTTGAGTACAGTGAGGTCAGTGAAGCTTCGTATGGCCGTTAGCGCACGCTATATGAGTGGTAGCGTACGATAATTTATGTACTTAGCGCGCGTAAAGGGATGTTAGCGTACGCTAAGTCGAGGCCAGGCAGAAACAGTAGGCTGCAAGCCTATTAGCGCACGCTATGGATATGGCCGTAGCACACGTTAATAACCATTTTCTATATATAGGACAACACCCTCCTTCATTTTCAGACTTCCACTTCAACCCACACTCCAATTCCGCGACTTTGAGAGTTACCCTCTCCATCTTCAACCTTCATATCAGCTTCCTATCACATCTTTGAAGGCTAGGAGCTTTGAGGATTGGTGTTCAAACGTCCAACGTTGAGTTCATCAAGAGTTTTCGTCTTTTCTTTCCATACAAGGTATGTGTTGCTGCCCGAACTTTGAATTCATGTTCTTATTCGGATTATAACTTCCTCCTGGAGTTTTATCAAGGTTAAGGATTAATCGTTAGGTTAAGCACCATACCATGCAAGCTTGAAGTAATCTTATTAGAACCCCTTTGAGTAAAAAGATCATCAACCGAACCTTTTTGAGTTGAAACTAAGAATCTGATTTCTGAGGTTGTTGTATAGTTGGGTTGTCTTTTCCGAATCAAATGTGTGTCGGTGTATTGTTATTATCATTACCTAGAACGAGATCTTTAGCAAAGAAATAAATTCTTAGAGTGGTCACTTAGATATAATCTTCGGATAGAATGAGATGACCTCCAACGTAATTCACAACTCGTAGTGATTTCTGGGTTTGTTTATCTTCTTGTTGATGATTCGAACAAAGGGTGTTGATGGGTAACCATTGCTATTAAATTTTGGCAAGAAAGATAAATTGTGGAAGAACGGAGTATATTGATGATTAAAACTTAAACTCGGATTGAAACGTGATTTATAACCGAATTTGGTGATGGAATCGATAATCCGGAATCGAAGTACGAATTTATGATGATTTGAATATTGCTAGCTCAACCGATCATTCCTCGGGTGAGTTGAACCGTGAGCCGGCTAGCTTAGAGTGTTAACCCGACCGTAGGAGACGTTAGATGTTCATACGTTTAAACTTGTTTTGAGTTGCCGTTATTTTTCCTGTTTGTTCAAGGGCCGAGCATTGCGAACGTTTGATCGAAGGAGGCGGCCTTCAAGTGTGTTGAGATCATTGGAGTAATTAGTTCTTGCCATCTTTTAGGCCAGTATCATAATTTGTTAATGTTGGTATTTTGAGCATGTATATGGTTTATTCATGTTGTTGAACGTTGGATTTATTTCGTTGAATTGTATGGTATTCTTTATCGATTACTTGTTTGTTCATGTTGATGGACATAGCGATTTTGCATATATGTATGCATAAGTTGTGTTTGTGAATATTGTACGATCTATACTGAGGGCGCTGGATCGGATGTCCACCTCGTGTTGGTCCGACGAGATCATCTTGGGATCTATGCTGAGGGCGCTGGATCATTGGACAGGTTTTTACACCTCGTGTTGGTCCGACGGGATCATCTTGGGATCTATGCTGAGGGCGCTTGATCTTTGGAATACCCATGTTGTGTTAATGGAATCTTGTGGATTCGCATTGTTGGATTCCGGTAGCGGAAGTCCGTGTTGTGTATTCTGTTATGCATTGTTGTTGCATATTCGATTTGTTTAATATGATACTTGTACTATCATCGTTTTGCTAACCCCTTTGGTGGTGGACATTTGTTTTGATGTTCAGGTAGCCGAGGAATGGGAAAACAACCACAGTACCAATATGACGACGAAGGGGCTCAGTGATGTTTATTGTTATTGTGACTTGTCTTTTTGGTTCATTTTCAGTACTCGAGTACGCGTATCTTATTAATATTTTGAGATGGTTGTAATAATGAACTCATTTGATCTGTTTGAAACCGGTTTTGTATTTGGAACTTTCTTGGTACTCTTGTATTATTTTTACGTTTCTTCAAATTAGCCTTGTAAATTCTTACTTAAAGGGTTTACGGCGCTGTAATCATTCCGAATATCTCGGGGTGCTACAACTATAAACTGAAAACCCTCATTACCACTCGGTAAAGCCAATACGGGAGCGATATACAGCCGCCTCTTCAACTCCTAGAAACTCTTCTGCCTCTCGTCGGTCCACACAAACTTCTCTGATTTCTGCAACAATTGAGTAAGTTGTCGAGCGAGTTTAGAGAAACCCTCGACAAACCTACGATAATATCCGGCCAAACCCAGAAAACTACGGACCTCCTTCACGTTCTTGGGCGGCGCCCAATCTAACACTGCTTCTATCTTATGTGGGTCCACACGAACACCCTCGGCCGAGATCACGTGACCGAGAAACATAACCTCCCGCAACCAAAACTCACACTTTGAGAACTTCACATAAAGGCACTGAGTTCTCAAGATTCCCAAGACGATATGAAAATGACATGCATGCTCCTCCTCGCTCCTCGAGTAAATCAGGATATCTTCGATAAAGACGACTACAGACTTATCGAGATACTCGATAAAGACCTTGTTCATTAACTTCATGAACACGGCTGGGCCGTTGGTTAGCCCGAACGGCATAACCACAAACTCATAGTGGTCGTATTTCGTCCGAAAGGTCGTATTCGGAATATTGGAATCCTTCACTCGGAGCTGGTAATACCCCGATTTCAAATCAATCTTCGAGAACACAGTCGCTCCTTGCAATTGGTCAAACAAGTTGTCGATTCTCGGGAGCGGATACTTGTTTTTGATGGTCACCTTATTCAACTCTCGATAGTTGATACATAGACGAAGTGACCCATCCTTCTTCTTCACAAACAAGACCGGTGCGCCCCAAGGCGAAGCGCTCGGTCGAATGTAGCCCATGTCTAGCAACTCTACCAACTGTTTCTTCAACTCAAGCATCTCGGCAGGCGCCATGCGGTACGATGTCTTCAAAATCGGTGCCGCACCCGACTCTAAATCAACAGTGAACTCAACCTCATGGTCTGGTGGCAAACCCGGCAACTCGTCTTGAAAGACGTCAGGATACTCACTACCACCGGAATAGACGAGAGTTCGACTCCTCCTTCTTTCGATCTCAAAGCATAACATCGAGAACTGCTGCAACCTCCTCGAAGAAGTATCACCGCTTTCATAGCGCTGATCAGAATTCTCTGACTACTTCATTTACGTCCCACAAAAGAATGTTTGATACCGTCATAGGCTAACATCGAAATGGTTCTCGCTCTATAATTCATGATCGCCCCATGTCGATCTAGCCAATCCTCACCAAGAATCAAATCCTCATCCTTAATGTCCACCACAATTAGATTTGAAGACCAATCCCTTCCCGCGATACTCACGGGAAAATCTCTAATCTCACGATCCCCCATAATACTATCTCCACTAGGCAGTTTAACAACAAATAGTTCACATGCAACTAGGCAATCAACATGCAGATGACACATACAATCCAGAGAGATGAAAGAATGCGTAGCACCAGAATCGAATAACACAGAAACAGGGTGGTCAAGGATGTGAACAGTACCTAGCCACCGTCGCGCCAGGATCTCCAACTCGTCTTATCTCATACACACGGGGCGGAATAGACCCCGCACTGGAAGCTCCCCCTCTAGAAGGCTGCCCACGTCGTCGACCTCTGCCAAAACTCTGTTGGGGCTGACTAGCTGTCGGCGCCTGATTCACACTCGGTTCTCTCATAGCCGGGGCTGGCACCTGAGTAACTGGTGCCCGACTCACATCTCCAAAATACTTATCACGATGCCCCATCTGACTACAAGTAATACACTATAGCGGTGGTCTGTCACACTCACTCATCATGTGGCCGGGACGACTGATGAGTCGAATTTTTATCATCTCAGTCTGTTCTATCGAGTCGCACTTTCGTTTGTTTTCGAGTGTTTTTGCTCTTTTTACGCATGGTATGTTGTGTTTTTGTTTTGTAGGTATCCGGACGAATATTGTGGTGAAATATGTGCTTTTATGGCCAATATTGGAGTTTATGACGATCAAGAGCGAGAATGAGGCCTAAAATGATGAAGGTTGAAGCACTACCTGTCGTCTTTTCTAATTTCCAGATTCATTACTTCGAATCAGGATGTGTTCTATATATGTATGGATTCCTCATGAAATCAGCTTCGCAACGGTATATCATACGCTAAATTCCGAGGTATATTGAGGGAGATATGGCTTCTAGAACACGGGATGTGTCACAGGACATAGCCGAGTCTGCTGTCCAGAGAGTTTTTGTATTTTCTGGGACACTTGGACACGGCCGAGTCTGCTGTCTAGAGAGTTTTTGCATTTTCTAGAGCGGTTGGACATGTGTTGTGTCACTTTTCGGTGCAAGTCCATTTATTTGACATTTTTACACGATTTGGAGCATTTTTCTTGGTCTTTTGGCTTTATAAAAAGGTGTTGGAGACCTTAAGATATGATATTCAGATCTTGTTAGAGATATTTTGGTGTGAAAAACACAAGATTTAGGGAGACAAACACCAAAAAGTGAGGAAAAAGGGAGATTTTTTCATCATCTTCATTGTATGTTCTTGGAGTGAAAAATACATTTGTGAGATATTATATTTCCTTGTATCAATTGTTATGAGTTTTTGAAGGAAGATCATCAAACCTTCATCAGGAATTCGATTTCAGCTTTTACAAGGGAAGTTTCTACCATGTTTTGTTTTACAATTTCCATTATTATTGTTGAAATAATCATGAGTAGCTAAACATTTCATATGGGGTTTTAGATTTAGCCACACACATGTTATCGATTGTTAGTTCCTATTGATTTTCCGGGTAAAAGTTTGGGATTGTTCCTCCTTGTTTGTTCTTCGTATAAGAACTTTTGATTTAGATCATCAAACCTATTTCTTAGTTGTTATTATTATTCAAATTGAGGGTTTTTGTCGGTGTTCGCCATCAAACGACCCGATAGAAGCGATTGTAAATGTTCTAAACTTTTTTCCGCGATCTTTTAGCGAATTACCCCATCAAAGGTATTAGCTAGTCGATTGTTAGTAGAGATTCGTCCCCATCAAAGGAGTGTCTCTTATTTTCGTTAAGGACAATCGTGATTTTTAGAATTACCGCCATCAAATGGATTTCTTTTAATCGTGAGCAATCGATAATTCCAAACCTTAATTCTTTGTGTATCGAAACTAATAATTGATTACGTGTGTGTCGGTGATTCTAAACTCCCATATCATTCTCATAATTGTAATCTCTCATTTATCCTACCATTAATTTGGTGTTTTTAGCGCTTAGTTTATTTTAATTTATTGCGTTAGTGATTGTAATCCTATCGAACAAATGATGTATTTTAATTTACTTTACTTTTGTTCATTCGACTGGGAGGGAGGGTCTTTCGAGGTCCCGAGTGGGATTTGTGGCTTCGTCCCGGTCCTAGGCAACGTGTGTGCTTGATTGTTTTGCTAGCCAGCTCAGGAGGGTCCGACGGGGCCTCGAGTGGGATTTGTGGCTTCGTCCCGGTCTTAAGCGATGCTTGTGCGTGATGTGTTTGCTCACCTCGGGAGGGTTCAACGGGGCCACGGAGGGAGTCCAATGGTAGAGCCCTGGATTCACGAGTGAAACTTCATGAGTGCTTGTGTATGATTTGTGAATGTGTTTGCTCACCTCGGGAGGATTCAACGGGGCCACGGAGGGAGTCCAATGGTAGAGCCCTGGATTCACGAGTGAATATTCACGAGTGCGTGTGTATATTTTGTGAATGTGTTTGCTCACCTCGGGAGGGTTCGACGAGGCCACGGAGGGAGTCCAATGGTAGAGCCCTGGATTCACGAGTGAATATTCACGAGTGCGTGTGTATTTTATATCCGTCGAGGACGCGTGATGTGAGTTTTAACCTTGTGTATTCTTGTTGGTTCCATTTGTGAAAACAAAACCTTTGGGCTGTGACCCCCTGTTGATTTTTGAAAGATAATGATTTAGTAATCCTAAATTGTTTTCTATTAAAACTCTCAATGGCATTTTAAACCGTTTTATAAATTGTTTTCCCTTGATTTATGACCTTTTGGTTTTAGAATGTTTTACCCAAACTCTTGCCTCGGGAAGTACTTTTCGTTACGTCTGGATCTTTGAGGATTCCTGGTTATTATTGTACTTGGAACTTGTATTGTATGGCTCGTATTTGCACTTTGTACTTGCACTAGCAAAACAGTGGAGTTTTGCTAACCCCCGAGTATTCGAGGGGTGGATGTCTGTTTTTGCATTCAGGTTTGGAAGCATCATGCGGGGTCGGCACGAGGGATGATGAAATATGATCGATACTAATCACATGAGGACCCTTACATTGTTGTATTGGTTCAGTTGTATTTTATTTCCGCTGCGGTATTCTTTCCCCGTTGTACGAGAGTGTGTTGTATTCGACCCCTGCGTGGGCATGTATTGTAATTGAGTTGTATGTATTTATTGAAAGACCAAATTGGTCTACTGAGTCATTTTAGCCTTAAAGGCATTTTCTAGTTGTTCGATGTATTTACCAGCCTGGTAGATCCTTGAGGAAGGGTTCTACGGCGTGTAATATCCTTGAGCGGATTGGGGGTGTTACATCATCCCCATAAAATCCTATTTATAAGCTTTGGACTATTTTAGGGATCTTAAGGAGGATTAGGTGAGGACTCCTAGTGCAACCCAACTTTCCATATTAAGTCATTTCCTAATATGTTTGACTTCACTAATATCAATTCAATTCAGTAAAGAATTAATATCGCACTTTTAATCTGAATCTCAATTTACGAAAATGGGCTCATTATTTAAATATATATTTTTTCTGTGTTTATATTATCGAATATCCATTGATTAATTTAAGCTACTGACAGCTTTAACTAATTAATATCTTATCCAACAGTGATACCACTTGAACGTTATTATTGTATCAGAATTAAATCCACCTGCAGGGTTTAATGTAATAATCATTATCGAGCTCCTCAAGGGGACATCATCAACCCTCACGAGTTGGGATACGATTTCTAGTAATAATAATAATTGTCATATAAATAATATTATTCTCCAAGATACGAAGCTTATTGATCCAATCACTTTGACTCTCACCTAAGGTAAATCAGATCAATAAATATTATAAATACACAATTATATATTATACTTAGAATTAATAAATAATAATTGTCTGAGATTTACGTTCTTCTTTTAGTCAGTACAGAAGACACTATCTCACTTCGATCTAAGTTAACGTATGCAAATATGATAATGCATGCTAATAGTCAAGACCAACTATGAGTCGCCTCCACCAAGGGAAGAAGGCGGGTCGTGCCCCTGCAACGATGACCCGTCCTATTGTAACACCCCCAGGATATCCGAGGTATATTACAGCGCCGTGAATCCCTATATGGGACCCACCAGGCTGAACAGCATCATACCCAACGACTCACAGAAACGATAAAATAACACCACGTCATAAAGACGCAAAACAGAACAATCCACCCGGTTCAACCGGTCAATATAACATCATCATCCAACACAACATAATAAGCAACAATACAATTCAAACGAACAAGAACCCCTTAAGTACTCGAGTACAACTATTAGTTCAAAACCACAAAAGACAAAAAGGTAAAAGACTCTAAAACATCACTCGTGCACCATCATCACGCACGGCCATCATCCGTGTACTGGTCCAGCGCCGCTCGTCTCGATGAACCCGACCAAATTCATAAAACGAATTTCCCAAAACGGGTCCCAGAGGGGTTAGCAATTACGCTAGTACAAGTAACCAAATGAACATTTTACATCTTACACATATAGTAATGCATGCCATCAAGAAATCATAATTTCCAAAACGCTCATTTCCTGAAATGCCAATATCAAACCACATTTGTAAAATGCACCACAATTAACCGAGGACCCACAGCTTCGTGGATCCCTGCCGAGACCCCGTCGGATCTAACCCACAGTGGTTAAAAGCAAGCTCGCGGTCCACAGCTTCGTGGAACCCTACCGAGACCCCGTCGAGTCTAACCCGTAGTGAGCATACACACACACACACAATTTCTCATACAAAACTACTATGTCAAGATTGTAAGTTCATAAGGATACTTGCCTCGATTAATTAGACGATGACACGAACGGAACGGAAGAGTTGAACACGACCGCAAGGAACCCGCGGAAATGAACCTAACGATTCGAATAGCACAATCACAACCACTTCTAAACGATTACGGAAATGGAATACACCCGGAAACCCGCCTACGATTCATGTATATTCGCACAAAAATAACAACGAGGGCGGACCACAACCAAACCCTCTCGATTCCGCAAAACTATGAAAATATACCATGAATCCGTAGGGAAACTAATGATATCAACAAGATTAATCATATTCATCAAGAATCCATCAACAAAACGGAAAGAATCGGACAAAACCCCAAAATCCCCAATTATCCAAAAAGGTAGGGTTTCAAGAGATATTACCTTGAGTGATTCAAGTATTAAGATCCGTAGAACACGCGTTAGATTGATTATCCGAGCCTCACAACCGAAAAGAAATGATGAAAATCGACCCCCGGATGAAGAACTCTCCCCCTCTATATCCTCTCTCTCGCGACGCATGGAAAATGGGGAAGGAAATGAGCCGTTTCACGCTCAAAACAACACATTTATAGTGTAACACAAATAGAACCTATCGGCCACCTATCGGCCGATAGCCCAACCGATACCCATACGGAATGCCGGCGGAGAGTCTATCGACCCCCTTATCGGCCGAAAGGCTCCTGGAAGTTCGAAGGTGAAGAAATTTACATATCGCCAGCCTATCGGCCGATAGGCCCAACCGATACCCATACGAATGCCGGGCAGAGAGTCTATCGACCCCCTATCGGCCGAAAGGCTCCTCGGAAGTGCTCGCCAAAAATCAAACGACCATAACTCTCTCGTCCGACTCCGATTGACTCACCGTTTGAACCATTGGAAAGCTAACTCGATGTTATATAATATTGCAAAGATTTATAATTTTTGGAGTCACCAAAAATTAATGGTGATCTAACAAAGTCGAACTCATATGAGGAAAGTTGAAACAATGAACAATAACGAGAATACAATTCAACAGCTTGACAGAAGGACATACCGAAGATACATGAGGGTCACTATGACCGAGAAATATACCAAAAATGAAAATACAAGGGAAAGAAAAATACCGGATATTACATTCTACCCCTCTAAAAATAAGTTTCGTCCGAAACTTAAGAAACAAACAACTCAGTGGTACCTAGCACGCATGCTATCCTCGGTTTCCCAAGTTGCCTCCTCGACACCGTGTCTCGACCACCGAACTTTGACCAAAGGGATGGTCTTATGCCTCGGTCGTTTCTCACGATGCTCCAAAATCTTCAAAGGACGCTCCTCGAAAGTAATATCTTCAAGAATATCAATCTCGCCATAATCGATGACGTGACTAGGATCCGAACATATTTCCTCACCGGGAAACATGAAAACGCTATGAACATGACTCAAGGCCGGAGGTAACGCCAAACGGTATGCCAATCCACCTACTCGCTCGAGGATCTCGAAGGGGCCGATAAATCTCGGACTCAACTTCCCTTTCTTCCCGAAACGAAAACTCCCTTCGTCGGCGACACCTTTAGCAAAACATGGTCTCCCACCTCGAATTCCAAAGGTCGACGACGGATGTCGGCATAAGACTTGGCCGACTCGGGCGCCAACATCCGTTCCCGAATTAACTCTATCTTCCGCCTCGTCTCTAAAACGACATCCGGCTCGGTCCCGACCAAATCGGACGCCTCATTCCAACAAATCGGTGATCGACATCGCCGCCCGTAAAGTGCCTCATACGGTGCCATCCGAATCGACGCGTGCCAACTATTGTTATACGTGAATTCGATCAGCGGCAAATGCTCCTCCCAGTCGCTACTCCAATCGAGGGCACAAGCACGCAACATGTCCTCGAATGTCTGGATAGTGCGTTCCGACTGTCCATCTGACTGGGGATGAAAAGAGGTACTCAAACGCAACCGGGTACCTAACGCCTTATGCACCGCCTGCCAGAAGTGCGATACAAAACGGCCGTCACGATCCGAAACAATAGACTTCGGAGTACCGTGAAGTCTCACGATCTGCGCAATAAACACACGAGCTAACTTCTCCGGGCCCCAAGTGTCCTTGATGCCCAGAAAATGTGCCGACTTGGTCAGGCGATCAACAATCACCCATACCATATTCATGCCCGACCTCGATCTCGGCAAACTCGTAACGAAATCCATCGATATATCTTCCCATTTCCATTCCGGAACGGGAAGTGACTGCAATAACCCAGCCGGTCTCTGATGCTCGATTTTGACCTGCTGACAAGTCAAACATCTCGCTACAAACTGTGCGACCTCACCCTTCATATCATTCCACCAGAAGTTCCTCCTCAGGTCCTTGTACATCTTACTCGAGCCAGGATGAACGGAATAGGGTGTAGTATGGGCCTCCCGCAAAATACCCTGTCGCAACCCTGGATCGTTCGGCACACAAAGCCGACTCTGGAATCTCAAAACGCCATCCTCGTGAATCACAAACCCAGGAGACTTTCCTTTAAGAACGTTCTCTCGGATTTGAGTAATCATCGGATCCTCTAATTGCTTCAGTTTAATTTCATCGATCAAAGACGACGAAATTTCTAAGGCACAAAGTTGCCCGACAGATCCAGGCAGCAAAACCTCAACATCTAACTCGATCAAAGCCCTCCGAAGCTCAGACTGAGATGTAAGGATCTCAAGCGTTCGCAACGCAACTGGTTTCCGACTCAAGGCGTCGGCCACAACGTTCGCCTTGCCCGGATGATAAAGGATTTCGAGGTCATAATCCTTAATCAACTCTAACCACCTCCTCTGCCTCATATTCAACTCTCGCTGAGTAAATATGTATTTCAGACTTTTATGATCGGTAAAAATCTGACATGCAGAGCCGAAAAGATAGTGACGCCAAATCTTGAGTGCAAAGACAACCGCCGCTAACTCCAAATCGTGAGTAGGGTAGTTAAGCTCATACGGCCTCAACTGTCTCGACGCATAGGCAATGGTCTTGCCGTGCTGCATCAATACGCACCCAAGACCCTGACCCGAAGCATCGCTAAAAACGGCGAAACCCTCGTTGCCACATGGCAATGCCAAAACCGGGGCTGAAGTCAAACGCTTCTTCAGCTCCTCAAAACTCGACTGCCTCTCATCGGTCCAGACGAACTTCTCGGATTTCTGGAGCAACTGTGTAAGTGGTCGAGCTAGTTTTGAGAAACCCTCGACGAACCTACGGTAGTAGCCAGCCAAACCCAAGAAACTACGGACCTCCTTCACATTTGTGGGCGATGCCCAATCCAACACTGCCTCAATTTTCTGCGGATCTACTCGAACTCCCTCGGCTGAAATCACGTGGCCCAAAAACATCACTTCTTTCAGCCAGAACTCACATTTCGAGAACTTCGCATAGAGTTGCTCGGTCCTCAAAATGTCTAACACTACCCGCAAATGATGGGCATGCTCTTCCTCATTCCTCGAATAAACAAGAATATCGTCAATAAAGACGACGACGCACTTATCCAAATACTCGATAAAAACTTTGTTCATCAATTGCATGAACACCGCCGGCGCATTAGTTAACCCGAAAGGCATGACTACGAACTCATAATGTCCGTACCTCGTCCGAAAGGCTGTTTTCGGCACATCGGACTCTCTCACCCGGAGCTGATAGTATCCCGATTTCAAATCAATTTTCGAGAATACCGCAGCTCCCTGCAACTGATCGAACAAGTCATCAATTCTCGGCAAAGGATACCTGTTCTTGATGGTCACCTTGTTTAGTTCACGATAGTCGATACACAAACGTAGTGAACCATCCTTCTTCCGCACAAACAGGACCGGTGCGCCCCAAGGCGAGGCGCTCGGTCGAACATACCCCGACTCAAGAAGCTCACTCAACTGCTTCTTCAACTCGGACATCTCTGAAGGTGCCATGCGATAGGGCGCCTTTGAGATAGGGGCCGCACCCGGCTCTAACTCTATAGTGAACTCGACCTCTCGATCCGGTGGTAATCCCGGTAACTCGTCAGGAAAAACATCAGGAAATTCATTAACGATTGGAATCGACGAAAGCTCGACTCCACCACTCTCCGCCTTCAAGGCATAGCACCAATAACCAATACATCCCTTTCGCAGGAGTTTCATCGCCTTCAAGGCGTTAATAACGAGTTTCTGGTTCCCCCTCTTTCGCCCGGCGAAAGAGTGCTCGGTGCCATCTTCGGCCAACATGGTGATGATTCTCGTGCGGTAGTTCATGATTGCGCCATGCCGCTCGAGCCAATCATCACCAAGAATCAAATCCTCACCCTCGATACTCACAACAATAAGATTAGAGGGCCAAGTCCTCTCACAAATAAGCACAGAACAGTCTCGAACCTCCTGATCACCAACGATCCTATCACCGCTAGGAAGCTTAACGATGAAGGGCTCACAAGGTGTCAAACGGTCGAGACTCAAACGGCGCACACAATCCAGAGATATGAATGAATGCGTAGCACCGGAATCGAAAAGCACACTGACAGGATGAGAAAGAATATAAACGGTACCTGTCGCCACGGTAGCCGCTGGATCATCGGCTCTCCGCATCTCATAGACACGCGGGTGGGCGGAGCCAACACTGGAAGCTCCCCCTCTTGAGGGCTGACCCCTGTAATATCCGCAATTTTCGATTTTCGGTAAATTTCTTTTTCAGCCGGAGTCCGTTTTGACGACTCGCTCATGACCGTTTCGTCATTTCGAGAATGATTAATTCTGCACTTTTTGTCATCCGAGTTCGTTTGATGTCGTTTTGTTGAATTAGAGCTTTTAGCGACTTTTCCGCACTTGAGTTCGATTCTTGCGAATCTCGTCCGAAACTGTTGTTTCGAGTTTCTCGTAAGTTCATTTAATGATATTATTCATGTTGCGAGCTTTGGTTTGGTGTTTCGATCGCGTATCGTGAGTTTCGGACGTTTTGGGCCATTTTCGTAATTTCCCAAAGTTTTGGGTAATTACTTAGTTGTCGAATTCGAGCCTTCGGGTGGTCGGAATCGTGTGTTCTATTAGCTCTTAGATTCGTCTTTGCGAGTACTTCAGAACCGTAATTTCGATTCGTATTCGTGTTCGGATTTCGGGGTCGTTCGACGTAATTTTGCCGTCGGGAGGGGCTGCCCGGGCTCGTGCAACACGGCCCGAAACGGCCCATGCTTTGGCGCCGTGTCTGCGCTGGTCGGCCAGACTGCAGCTGCGAGACACGGCCGAGACACACGGCGCCATCGGGGCCGTTTGCCGCACCGTGTCCGCAGGGGTATAAATATGGCGAGCGATGGGTTTATCTTCATTTTTATCACTCGTTTCATATCCTTCCGCGGCTGGAGATTTCATGATCATGGAGGGATGTTGTTAGGGGTTAAATCCATGAAGTTTTGGAGTTCATAACATCGATTAATCCTTCCATAACTTGCTCCGATCGACCGAATCAAGGCAAGTTTTCCTAAAATCTAGTTTTGGGGGTTTTAGTTGATTTTGTCCGATTTGATCGTTTTAACTCATATTTCTGATGGATAATTGTAGATTAAGTAGTATTCTATCATTTTTATCATCTTTCCACGGTTTTACCATTTCCGATTCGTCGTTTATATGAACTTTCGTTTGACGCCTTCAAGGTGTCCGGGAAAATGCCGCAGAGAGAAAATTGGTCGTTTTGCGATGTTTTTCCTCGTGTGATTTGTTGTTTATTTGATGATAGGATACTAGGGACGAATTCCCTACAAAAATCTTGTGTTGAGCCTTTCCGATCGCCGTTTTCATTGGAGTTCCGGATTTCTCCAATCAACCGCATTTTTCCGAAGTATTCGTGAGAGATTACCAAGGCAAGTACCTTGATATATGAATTGTAACTGCGTGAAATCATTGTTGTCGAAGTGTATGAATTTATACGGATGAATAAATGTGTGTATATATATATATATATATGTGCATGTATATATATATATATCTAGTTTTATACATGTATATATATTTATATGTTAAATATATGTATGTATATACATATATTGATATAAGCGCCTATATTGGTGAATGACGAGTGATGAATACTAACACTAGACGACGTACTCGACTTGGATTGATGGGTAAACTATATTTATTCTTATAATATAGTAAGGTTATATATATATACATATATATATATATATATTCGGTCGAGTCGCAATATAGGGATATATGTGTGGTGTTGGTTGGTTATGCTTGAGGGCTTATTGTGAATGAGTTTGATTGATAACGTGCGTGTTATTGTTTATTTGTGTGGTTATGGACTAGCGGAGAAAATTGTGTGACTTGATGTACCGAGTTGAGAATTGTTGTGACATTTGTTCATGTGCTGGATGTTTGTGATAATGTGGATACGTGTTGTGAGAAACGTCGTATCCGGGAACCTCTGAGGGCGGGGCGTGCACTCCGGCCTGGTGTATGCTGCAATGTGCGGCTCCATATGGGTGGTGAACGCCGATGTCACCTAATGCGCGTGCAAGGGGCGGCTCTTGCGGGAGTGACGCCGGTGCGGTGACATGTTCAAGGAGCGGCCAACATGATGGAAGTGAACGCCGGTACACAGGTGCGCAAGGGAGGCGCCTGGCAGGCTTATTGGTTACGGGTATTTGAGTGATAGCTAAGACCCCGTTACCGAACGATGTTCGTATCTCAAATTCTTTCAACTCACTTTTAATGTTTGTCTTGATACAGACCGCAATCCGTGTTTTTGAAAGCTTGTTTCAAATTGTTTTTAAAGCGTTGGTATCAGGGTTAGTTAACCACGGAGGTTTGACGAAATCTCAGGGTTAATTAATCGGGGTCTTGAGCAGATATGTCGAATGAGAGTTCTGTACTTTTGATTGTATTGTGGTGCTATTCGTATTGGGTCGAGGACCCTGTGGAATGTTGAGATGATTGGTTTCGTGATGATGTTATTTGGAATGGGTTGAGAACCCTGTGAGATGTCGTAATGATTTCGTTTGTGACGGTGTTCTATAAATTGGGTCGAGAACCCCAAATAAGTTGACTTGGTTTTTGTGTAATCGTTTTCCATACGTTGGGTCAAGGACCCGAGAGTTTTTGAAATTATTTCCAAAAGTATTCCCATTCGATTTTAAAAACCCCTAAACGACCCGAGTCAATAATAATGATTGCAAACTACCTTATCAAAATACTTTTTCTTTTACAAAAGGGATCTTCCTGACTCCTTGGGCTCGTTTAAAGTTTCTTGAATGTTATTTTCCGTAAGGAGAATATGATTATGTGATTACCTTTCACCTCGTGTATGCGTGTTATTCTGTGCTGACTGTGGGAATGTATGGTTTGTGTTAAGACTTCACGGCGGTTGAATTTTGTGTTGTTACTGTTTGTATATCTTGTATATTATGTACTTGCACTAGCAAAATTCCAGTTTGCTAACCCCCGAGTTTTCGGGGGGTGGGTGCCTGTTATGCGCTCAGGTTTTGGCAGCTCGGGAGCAGTCACGGGATTGGCTTGGAAGGAGATGGAAGACGACGATGCTAATCACACCAGAGTCAGAGTCTTTTCTTTTGTATCATTTTGGTCGGTATTTCTCTGTCGTTCGAGTATTCACCCTTGCATGGGTGTAATTATCATTTAATTAAATTGAGTTGTCATTCTTTTCTGTGTTCAAGTTTATTGTTGTCATTGTAATATGAATGTCGTTAGTTTCTGAATTGGTTTATGACCTTGTCGATGCGCTTTGTATTAAATTTTGACCCCGGTCGGTCAATCTTTGAGTAGTCTTTTGGAGTTTAGCTTTGGTGGATCCTTGTGATAAGGGTCTACGGCGTGTGACATTCCCGGTCGTATGCAGGGTGTTACATTTATGGTATGGGAGCTTAGGTTTGCGAAAATGCTAGGCCGTTGGGTCAAGTCCATGTCCGGTGTAAGTCGCGCGCATCGGAGTTGTGATTAGTATCGTGGTTCCGACATCATCTTCCGGCAATCCGTGATGGTAAGCCTCCCGATCGTAAGTCCCCTTATATACGTATTTGATTATATTGTGCTAATATGTTTAATGTGAACTAGGAATTGGAACTTGTTGGTGATATTATTGTTTTTAGTTATAACATGCGTATGGGGTCCGAGTAAAAATGGTTATGTAATATGCTTCGGAAGTCGAGCATATTTATTTGTTCTTGCACTTTATTAGAATAAATTTATGAATGTTAAATTTATCCGCTGCGTGAATATTTTGAGATGGCTTTTGGTGTCTTGCAAACCGAGTTTTGATATTTTGATTTTTGCACGTTTTGATTGTATTCTTATGATGGTATTTGATATTTTATAAATGACTTTTGTGAGTATTTGAGAATATTACCGACATCGGCCTTTTTGGCATTTTGAACATTTTTTTTAAATGATTTTTAGCCTGGTGGGTTCCGGTACGGGGCCCACGGCGCTGTAGTATCACGAATATTTTAAAGTGGTGCTTTGCAATTTTCTAACGTTGTGGAAAGCCATGATTTAATGTCGTCATGTCAATTCGTCACGTATCTCGGTGGAAAATTCTTTCAAAATAAACGTTTTGGTAGGAGAGGGTAGATTTTCAAAATTGTGGTATTTGGGACTCAACACTTTTGAAATACATCAAATTGGTTACAATTCATTTCCGATTTTCTTTTATACATCACTCGAAAATAAATTTTAGAGTCGTTGTATAAACTTCCTCTTCTGAAATAAAGGACAATATTTACAAGCTTTGGGCGTAACGTGACTCGCTCTCTTTTTCAAAAATTTGTTTTTATTAAGCACATATATATATGTAATGATCATCCTAGTCGAAGGACCGGAGTTAACTTCATAAAACTTTATGCTTTACGATATTACCGTTATTCTATAGATGTTAACTAAACCTTGTGTTGATAAGTGTGGTATCTTTATCACGATTATTTGATAATGCTGAATGGTACTATCTGTATTAGTATGTCGAGCCTTGACGGACGTAAGTGTGATGACGGAAGTGGAAACGACAAGGTGATTCGTACGATAACTATCCATGCTACAGTGAAGGAGTATCGAGATCAAACGATATCCTATGAAATCTCCTCAGTGATCGAGCCCACGAGCGAAGCAAAGAGACCGAGGATATCGGGAAAATTTCTGGGCGGTGAAGAGACTAAGGCTCCCAAGCCCTCACGTCGTTCGAAAGCGTCATCTTCGCGGTCGGGAGTGAACGCTGGAAATCCCAAACCAGCATCGGTGACTCGCGGTAAGAAGAGAAGATGTTTCAACTGTAACTGTCAGGGACATGTTCGTGCAAATTGTCCCTCTCCACCCTTGACTTGTTACCGGTGTGGGTGTGAAGGTCATCGGGAGGAACACTGTGAAACAGTTTCCGAATTGGCAAAGAATGCCGCCCTGAGAGAGAGCAGAGCTAGTGATCGGGAAGTGTCCCGAAACCCTATGTTTCCTTCTGAAGATCCTAGCATGGGAGAATGAAGATTTTGTACTATGTCTTAAACGTTGTTGTTTCAAACAATCGTGACTTCGATCGTATTTCGTTTCATTGCTTTACGTTTTCCAACCCTTGTTGTTCTAAGTTTCGGGGTCGTAATATCTTTTTAGTATGTGGGAATGGGTTAACCGTACTTTTCTTGATATTTTCAGTATTGTGTGACCTTTCATTGTTGGTAATTCAATTGTTACCCGTACTTGTTTCTATCGCATAGCCGTTTTAGTCGGGTGCGACTTGTTGTAGCGTACGTTTCTTCGATTAAATGTGTGCATGTGATGTGGTATGTGATGCGTCGTTAATTGCTCGTTGTTGTTTGAAACATAGTCGGTGGCGTTGCGTTAGTCGTCGTGGGGCGTGTTTTCACGCCGTATATTCCTTTGCGTTACTTGTAACGTTTCGCCGATGGGCGTAAGTTACGCGCTTCCTTGCGTATCTTGTTGAGTTTTCTGGCGGGATATTGCTTCTCCCTACTTGTTTTAAGTTTCGGTCGAAACTTCTTTTAAGGAGGGTAGAATGTAATATCCGCAATTTTCGATTTTCGGTAAATTTCTTTTTCAGCCGGAGTCCGTTTTGACGACTCGCTCATGACCGTTTCGTCATTTCGAGAATGATTAATTCTGCACTTTTTGTCATCCGAGTTCGTTGATGTCGTTTTGTTGAATTCCGAGCTTTTAGCGACTTTTCCGCACTTGAGTTCGATTCTTGCGAATCTCGTCAAATCTGTTGTTTCGAGTTTCTCGTAAGTTCATTTAATGATATTATTCATGTTGCGAGCTTTGGTTTGGTGTTTCGATCGCGTATCGTGAGTTTCGGACGTTTTGGGCCATTTTCGTAATTTCCCAAAGTTTTGGGTAATTACTTCCGTTGTCGAATTCCGAGCCTTCGGGTGGTCGGAATCGTGTGTTCTATTAGCTCTTAGATTCGTCTTTGCGAGTACTTCGTAACCGTAACCGATTCGTATTCGAGTTCGGATTGGGTCGTTCGGACGTAATTTTCGTGTCGGGAGGGGCTGCCAGTGCTCATGCAACACGGCCCCAAAACGGCCCATCTTGCCGCGCCGTGTCTCGCGGGTCGGCCAGACTGGCAGCTGCCGAGACACGGCCGAGACACACGGCGCTGTCTGGGGCCGTTCTTTGCCGCACCGTGTCCGGCAGGGGTATAAATATGGCGGAGATCTGGGTTTTTCTTCATTTTATCACTCGTTTCATATCCTTCCGCTGGAGATTTCATGATCATGGAGGGATGTTGTTAGGGGTTAAATCCATGAAGTTTTGGAGTTCATAACATCGATTAATCCTTCCATAACTTGCCCGATCGACCGAATCAAGGCAAGTTTTCCTAAAATCTAGTTTTGGGGGTTTTAGTTGATTTTGTCCGATTTGATCGTTTTAACTCATATTTCGATGGATAATTGTAGATTAAGTAGTATTCTATCATTTTTATCATCTTTCCACGGTTTTACCATTTCCGATTAAATCGTTTATATGAACTTTCGTTTGACGCCTTCAAGGTGTCCGGAAAATGCCGAGAGAGAAAATTGGTCGTTTTGCGATGTTTTTCCTCGTGTGATTTGTTGTTTATTTGATGATAGGATACTAGGGACGAATTCCCTACAAAAATCTTGTGTTGAGCCTTTCCGATCGCCGTTTTCATTGGAGTTCCGGATTTCTCCAATCAACCGCATTTTTCCGAAGTATTCGTGAGAGATTACCAAGGCAAGTACCTTGATATATGAATTGTAACTGCGTGAAATCATTGTTGTCGAAGTGTATGAATTTATACGGATGAATAAATGTGTGTATATATATATATATATGTGCATGTATATATATATATATCTAGTTTTATACATGTATATATATTTATATGTTAAATATATGTATGTATATACATATATTGATATAAGCGCCTATATTGGTGAATGACGAGTGATGAATACTAACACTAGACGACGTACTCGACTTGGATTGATGGGTAAACTATATTTATTCTTATAATATAGTAAGGTTATATATATATATACATATATATATATATATATATATATATATATATATATATATTCGGTCGAGTCGCAATATAGGGATATATGTGTGGTGTTGGTTGGTTATGCTTGAGGGCTTATTGTGAATGAGTTTGATTGATAACGTGCGTGTTATTGTTTATTTGTGTGGTTATGGACTAGCGGAGAAAATTGTGTGACTTGATGTACCGAGTTGAGAATTGTTGTGACATTTGTTCATGTGCTGGATGTTTGTGATAATGTGGATACGTGTTGTGAGAAACGTCGTATCCAGGGAACCTCGAGGCGGGCGTGCACTCCGGCACTGGTGTATCTTTGCAATGTGCGGCTCCATATGGGTGGTGACGCCGATGTCACCTAATGCGCGTGCAGGCGGCTCTTGCGGGAGTGGCCGGTGCGGTGACATGTTCAAGGAGCGGCCAACATGATGGAAGTGAACGCCGGTACAGTGCGCAAGGGAGGCGCTGGCGAGCTTATTGGTTACGGGTATTTGAGTGATAGCTAAGACCCCGTTCTGAACGATGTTCGTATCTCAAATTCTTTCAACTCACTTTTAATGTTTGTCTTGATACAGACCGCAATCCGTGTTTTTGAAAGCTTGTTTCAAATTGTTTTTAAAGCGTTGGTATCGGGGTTAGTTAACCACGGAGGTTTGTGAAATCTCAGGGTTAGTGTCGGGGTCTTGAGCGGGATATGTCGAATGAGAGTTACGTACTTTTGATTGTATTGTGGTGCTATTACATGTATTGGGTCGAGGACCCTGTGGAATGTTGAGATGATTGGTTTCGTGATGATGTTATTTGGAATGGGTTGAGAACCCTGTGAGATGTCGTAATGATTTCGTTTGTGACGGTGTTCTATAAATTGGGTCGAGAACCCCAAATAAGTTGACTTGGTTTTGTGTAATCGTTTTCCATACGTTGGGTCAAGGACCCGAGAGTTTTGAAATTATTTCCAAAAGTATTCCCATTCGATTTTAAAAACCCTAAACGACCGAGTCAATAATAATGATTGCAAACTACCTTATCAAAATACTTTTTCTTTTACAAAAGGGATCTTCCTGACTCCTTGGGCTCGTTTAAAGTTTCTTGAATGTTATTTTCCGTAAGGAGAATATGATTATGTGATTACCTTTCACCTCGTGTATGCGAGTGTTATTCTGTCTTGTTGTGGGAATGTATGGTTTGTGTTAAGACTTCACGGCGGTTGAATTTTGTGTTATTCTTGTTTGTATATCTTGTATATTATGTACTTGCACTAGCAAAATTCCGGTTGCTAACCCCGAGTTTTCGGGGTGGGTGCTGTTATGCGCTCGGGTTTTGGCGGCTCGGGAGCGATCACGGGATTGGCTTGGAAGGAGATGGAAGGCAGCGATGCTAATCACACGAGTCGAGTCTTTTCTTTTGTATCATTTTGGTCGGTATTTCTCTGTCGTTCGAGTATTCACCCTTGCATGTGTGTAATTATCATTTAATTAAATTGAGTTGTCATTCTTTTCTGTGTTCAAGTTTATTGTTGTCATTGTAATATGAATGTCGTTAGTTTCTGAATTGGTTTATGACCTTGTCGGTCTGCTTTGTATTAAATTTTGACCCCGGTCGGTCAATCTTTGAGTAGTCTTTTGGAGTTTAGCCTGGTGGATCCTTGTGATAAGGGTCTACGGCGTGTGACATTCCCGGTCGTATTCTGGGGGTGTTACAACCCCGACCTCTCCCCCGACTAGCACTCGGCGGATATTGAGGAGCAAACGACCCCTGATTCACACTTGGCTCCAACGGGGCTGGAATGGAAGCCCGGGCACCAAGAATTTTCTCTCTCTCGGCCTGACGGCCTTGTGGCCCTACCGCCACACTGATTACACGTCGGCAAAGGGTTCGGACAAACACGACCGATGTGGCCCGTCGACCACAATTGAAACACTTCACATAACGATAAGTAGAAATGGTAGATCCACGAGGACCCCAGTGAACGAGCCGGACCACCGCCCGTGAGGAAGTTAGCAGATTGGGATCTCTGCTGACCCCCACTCTTGTGGCCCGAAAAGTTCCCAACGGACTTCTGCTTCTTACTCTCGCGGGCCGCCTCACTCGCCGTCACCGACATATCATAAGCAAGGGCCCTACTCTGATAATCCTTCAATGTAGTGCATACGAGCCCCGACATATAGTCCCGAATCGGCAACTTCATCCGTCTGGAGAAATGGAAAATCTTGTCACTCTCCTCGACAACTTGGGTCTTCACATAACCCAACTCTTTGTTAAAATCAGCAATAGCTTGAGCTACGGGGATATCCCGTGGTTGAGCATCATAAAAAGCATGTACCCGAGCCTGCCTGACTGGCCACGGGCAATATTCAGTTTCCATCAACTCTTGAAACTCAGCCCACGTAGCAGCATGGTCTTTGGGCCCAACGGCCTCCCACCAGTCCGTAGCGTCCCCAGTGAGAAAATATTGAGCAATAGGGACTTTACGGTCCTCGGGACAGTTAGTGGCAACAAAGACCTTAGATATCTCCTTGATCCACCCTTCCCAGCCGATCGGGTCCGAAGCTCCCGAAAACTGAGGAGGATGCATCTTGATGACATCTTGGAGCCAACGATCCGCTCCGCCCCGATTAGCGTGGGCCTGATCTGGGTTCTGAACCGCCTGAGCTATCGCCGCCATTTGGTTCACCATCTGTTGCATAACGGCCGCAATACCAAGATCGGCACGCTCCTGAGAAGAAGCATGGCTATGACGGCCGCTGCGCCGGCCTCAAGACCGTGACGTGGCCGCCCCACCGGCCGCCCCACGTCCCGGCCGTCCACGACCACGACCGCGACCACGACCTCTTCCGGCATCCATACCGGAGTTAAATAAGTAGCAAAAGCCATACGAGGATCGACAAGAAAAGAACAATTACAAGTCGAGAATCAAGGGTACGATACAAGAAATTAATGAACAAAGGAAAGAAAACTTACGGACACTGGTAGTACCGGAATCATGGCAGCGTGACGATGATGTGCAAAACCAAACACCACAAGACCCAATAAACCAACAAGCCTAGGTATCCATAAACCTAGAGCTCTGATACCATTTTCTGTAACACCCCCAGGATATCCGAGGTATATTACAGCGCCGTGAATCCCTATATGGGACCCACCAGGCTGAACAGCATCATACCCAACGACTCACAGAAACGATAAAATAACACCACGTCATAAAGACGCAAAACAGAACAATCCACCCGGTTCAACCGGTCAATATAACATCATCATCCAACACAACATAATAAGCAACAATACAATTCAAACGAACAAGAACCCCTTAAGTACTCGAGTACAACTATTAGTTCAAAACCACAAAAGACAAAAAGGTAAAAGACTCTAAAACATCACTCGTGCACCATCATCACGCACGGCCATCATCCGTGTACTGGTCCAGCGCCCGCTCGTCTCGATGAACCTGACCTGAAATTCATAAAACGAATTTCCCCAAAACTGTAACACCCCCAATCCACTCAGGGATATTACACGCCGTAGACCCTCTCCTCGAGGATCTACCAGGCTGGTAACAACATTTAACATCTCGACAATGCCTTCAAGGCTAAAATGACTCAGTAGACCGATTTGGTCTTTCAATAAAATATACAACTCGATTACAAACACATACCCACGCAGGGGTCAAAATACAATAAACTCCCGTACAACGGGGAAAAGATACTGCAGCGGAAAAGAAAATACAACTAGACCAATACGACATCAACGGATCCTCGTGTGATTAGTATCGTTCATCTTTCATCATCCTTCGTGCCGACCCTGTGTTATGCTCCAAAACCTGAATGCAAAAATAGACATCCACCCCCCGAATACTCGGGGGTTAGCAAAACTCCACTGTTTTGCTAGTGCAAGTATAAAATACGAAAACGAGCCATACATATCATACTCCACGAAACATGTTAATCATAAACATACTTCCCGAGGTGATTCACTTAATCAAACGATTAAATCGAAAGATGGGGTAAACCCGATAAACATCTTGTGAAAAACATTTTACGACCTCGGGAGTTTTGAATACATTGGGATTTAAATATCCTCAGGCCTTTCCAAAACATTTAGGGACACAGCCCAAAAGTCATTTTCCCAAAACATAAATTCGATAACAACAAGTGGGGTCCACGACCCGATCATACCATAACAACCTGTTTCCACAGATTATTCGCGTCCCGTGCTAGCAAGCCACGGACCTCAGATGCTCCCGTAGAACAAACCCGAGTGAATAACCCACAGGGAAACTATATCAAATCACATGTCACCGTAACCGCAGTCACGTGACTAAAAGCACATATACTTACATAATCAAACCACAACCATAAGTTATCCCGGCATCGTGCTAACAAGCCACGAACCTCGGAGTCCCCGCAAGACATACCCGATGATAACCCCACAAGTTATCTCGGCATCGGGCTAGCAAGCCCCGAACCTCGGAGTACCATCAAGACATACCCGTATTGGATAACCCTACGGTTTCGCCCGACCCATACTAGCAAGTATGGATCCCGGAGATTCAACAATCCTACCCGGAGGCACATCACATACAATAAGCACACAACAATAACCGATTATCAAGACAAGCAACACTAAGCATCACAACCTCCTTTCAAAGGAGTAACGACTAACATCACATCATGTCGAATACCCACCGAACAAATATACAATTCAATGCACAATCCTCGTCAAACAATTATGGTCAATGCGATCATAACGTCTCTCAACATATGAAACTAACACACATATTCCGAGAACATATCCATTCACGAAGTATACGAATTATCGTTGAAAGACAATATTTATCGAGAACATACCGATCCTTTTTAACGTTCATTAAACATTGGATTTCTAGAAAATCTGACCTGATTCGCTCGATCAAAGGATGTTATAGGATTGATGATTGATGATATGAACTCCAAAACTTCATGGATTGATTGTCCAACAACATCTCTCCATGCTTACACCATCTCTAGCCGGAATGGAAGAAGAGAAGTGAGAAAATGTCAAGAAAACGCCGCCGTGCCTTTTATAGCCGATCACGGCCGTTACGTTACGACGTAATCGGCCATGGCTTACGACGAATCGCCATGGCCGAACTCTGCTGGAAAATGCCGGGCGTTACGTGCGTTACGGCCAGGGCCTTACGTGCGTAACCGCCTTACGACGTAATGGCCGATCATTACCGCCGTTACTCGGCGGTGCTGGCGATCATGCCCGGCCATGACTCGGCGGGACCAACTCCGACGGCCCGAACGACCCGAAACCCGAACTGAGTACGAATCGAAGATACGGTTACGAAGTACTCGAAAAGACGAATCCGAGCACTAATAGAACACACGATTCCGACTACCCGAAGGCTCGAAATTCGACAACGGAAAGTAATTACCCCAAACTTTGGGAAATTACGAAAATGGCCCAAAACGCCCAAAAATCACGATACGTGATCGAAACACCAAGCCAAAGCTCGCAACATGAATAATAACATTAAATGAACTTACGAGAAAGTCGAAACAACAGATTTGGACGAGATTCGCAAGAATCGAACTCAAGTGCGGAAAAACCGCTAAAAGGCACGGAACTCAACAAAACGACACCGAAACGAACTCGGATGACAAAAAGTGCAGAATTAATCATTCTCGAATGGCGAAACGGTCATGAGCGAGTCGTCAAAACGGACTTCCGCCAAAAAAGAAATTACCGGAAATCAAAATCACGGTATTACATTCTACCCTCCTTAAAAGAAGTTTCGTCCAAACTTAAAATAAGTAGGAGAAGCAATATCCATTGTCAGAAAACTCGACGAGATACCCAAAACCGAAAACTCGCGCCCGACGAAACATTGCAAGAAATGTAACGGAACATACGGCGTGAAAACACGCTCCACGACGACCAACACAACGCCACCGATAGAGAAATAATAAAACCAACAAGTGACAAGCGCCATCAAATGGATAATACAATCAAGTCAATTATCCGAACAATCACAAAACACAACGAACGAAAATCAATACGATTGACCAACCCAACGGTACATCAATCAAAACGCGAGCCAATCGGCCCGAACAAATACGGAATTCCACCGCTCAAGGGTTGGAAGATCGAAAATGAGACTAATTTCCCGAACTTAAGGGAATTAGGAAGGAGCCTGAATGCTCAACAATCACGAAACGAGAACAAAACCGAACAAACAAATGATCGAGACAACAAAAATCGAACAATCATGTCCGAAATACGAAGGATAATAAAATTCAAACAACAACCCCAAGGTTCACATCTCGACTCGAGACAATATATGATCCGGTGAAAACAACAGGATGTGCATTCATATAAGATCCACGGGAAAGGGAATAGCAATAGAAAAGTCACAACTACAAACGAGTTATTCCGAAATAATACCACACTCGTTCGATCAACAAAAGCAAGGGGCAGGACAAGCTCAGAAATTTCAATGAACATAAATGAGTCGACAGAGTCGAAAATACAAAAGTTCAAGATCCATCCACTTCGAATAAAAGAACTAGTAGAACCAAAGATGTTACTTCCGAACAAGGTTCACAAGAATCGAACCGAACTCGGAAAGTTACAAATGATAACAGATTGACCCAAAACAAGATCACACCTCGTCCGATCAATGAAACTGAAATACAGAACAAGTTCAGTAAGTATCAACGAATACGAGCGAGTCGATAGAATCGAGAAAGAGAAAATGCAGGAGTCTAAAAACAACACGGGTACTACATTCGACCTCTTATAAAAGAAGGTCGCCCCCGCAACTCACAACAGCGAAATCAAGGTGACGACACAACAAGCAACCGATAGAAACATCCTTCGAAGGCCTCTCAAAGCCGATCCTGATACTTGTGCTGAAGCGCGAACTCCGAAAGTCTCGGTAGCCAATTCGCAAAACTGAATTCGGTGTCCCTCGAGTCCACACTTGAAATGTGTTACCGACGAGAAGGACAAATTTACACGTGCATGCCCCGGCACATCACGGTTGAAACGCCTCGGCTCGGCATACCGAAAATACAAACGCTAGATACAATGGGGCATAACGTCGCAAAACAACATAGCGGAGATGCCAACTCAGCACAACAAGGAATCATAATACATATCATATACAACGATTATCATCGTAAAATAATACACACAAACACTACAGCAATGACGGTATCGTTCGGCGACCTCAACGGCCCGAACAATAACGACATAATTACAAACATTATGAAACAATCACATATGTACACAAGCGTACAAACCCAAGCTTTAACAGTCATCACAGTGCGTTAACACGCAAGCCACCACGAAATGACAACATTAAGGATCGTCATCACACCTCCCACAAGGGCTAACAAAATATATGCGTGGCGAGCGACTCGGCGCTCACGCCACCAATTCAATCACACCGGGTTAACACCATAACGAAAGTTCGAAAACCATACACGCATTTCCGGTCCGCAAACAGGAACGATAGGTTTTAAAAACGAAAACCACCTTTTGAAAATAATTTAGAAAAACACCGGTCGATCTTGAGTATCACATTTCCAAAAAAAGTAAAAACGTGAAACATCATTATCGAGACTTTGGAAAACCATTTCGCATTTGATAAAAATGAGGACACTTTCTTTTAGTGAAAAACTTTTCAAAAATATTCGACCATTGGGTCTAAGCAACTGCATTTGAAAATATCTCAAAATATTTTTGGTCCTCAATCGGAAAATTTTTGAAATGTATTGCGGCATTAGAAAACACCTTGAAAACACCGCAAGAAAATAATTCGTTTTAAAAGTACGTCTCGAATTTTAATTTTCTAAGATACTCAAGGTTTTCAAAAAATAATTCAATGGGCTAGAAAGCCCAAAAAGTTTAGGTACTTACACGGAACATTATAGCACCGTGTGTCCCGCGCCGGAACCCACCAGGCTAAAAACCCTTTACAAAAATGCCAAAAAGGCCGATGACGGTAATATTTCAAAAACTCACAGAAGCCATTTAGAAAATAATAAATACCGTCATAAGAATTTTGCCAAAACGATCAAGGCCATAATGCCAAAAACTCGGTTAAGGGAATCGTTTTTCCAAATAAAACTCGGTCGGTAAAATACCGAAAGCCATTACAAAAGAACTCACGCATCGGATAAAAGAAATAAAGTCAAACATGCACAAGACAGCAACACTACTCCTCATATGAACGAAAAAATGGGAGTCAAATAATCACGTATCACGAAATCAAAATCCATAAGAGGATTCCGTCACTTAACAAATAATCATAAAAATAGCTCTTGTCACTCGAGGCACAAATAAAAGAAGGTAGTCTTACATGCACTGGTCGCACGAAGATGATGATCGCCACGATACTAATCACGACCAACAAACTCGGGCGACGCGTCGCGACACGACTTAGTCGACAAAATCCGGCGAGACAAAAACTCAATAGACACCATCGACCCGACGGCTAGGTTTCCACAACCTAAGCTCGATACCATTCTGTAACACCCCCAATCCACTCGGGATATTACACGCCGTAGACCCTCTCCTCGAGGATCTACCAGTGGTAACAACATTTAACATCTCGACAATGCCTTCAAGGCTAAAATGACTCGATGGACCGATTTGGTCTTTCAATAAAATATACAACTCGATTACAAACACATACCCACGCAGGGGTCAAAATACAATAAACTCCCGTACAACGGGGAAAAGATACTGCAGCGGAAAAGAAAATACAACTAGACCAATACGACATCAACGGATCCTCGTGTGATTAGTATCGTTCATCTTTCATCATCCTTCGTGCCGACCCTGTGTTATGCTCCAAAACCTGAATGCAAAATAGACATCCACCCCGAATACTCGGGGTTAGCAAACTCCACTGTTTTGCTAGTGCAAGTATAAAATACGAAAACGAGCCATACATATCATACTCCACGAAACATGTTAATCATAAACATACTTCCCGAGGTGATTCACTTAATCAAACGATTAAATCGAAAGATGGGGTAAACCCGATAAACATCTTGTGAAAAACATTTTACGACCTCGGGAGTTTTGAATACATTAGGATTTAAATATCCTCAGGCCTTTCCAAAACATTTAGGGACACAACCAAAAGTCATTTTCCCAAAACATAAATTCGATAACAACAAGTGGGGTCCACGACCCGATCATACCATAACAACTGTTTCCACAGTTATTCGCGTCCGTGCTAGCAAGCCACGGACCTCGATGCTCCCGTAGAACAAACCCGAGTGAATAACCCACAGGAAACTATATCAAATCACATGTCACCGTAATCATGATCACGTGACTAAAAGCACATATACTTACATAATCAAACCACAACCATAAGTTATCCCAGATCGTCTAACAAGCCACGAACCTCGGAGTCCCCGCAAGACATACCCGATGATAACCCCACAAGTTATCTCGGCATCGGGCTAGCAAGCCCCGAACCTCGGAGTCCCCGCAAGACATACCCGTATTGGATAACCCTACGGTTTCGCCCGACCCATACTAGCAAGTATGGATCCCGGAGATTCAACAATCCTACCCGGAGGCACATCACATACAATAAGCACACAACAATAACCGATTATCAAGACAAGCAACACTAAGCATCACAACCTCCTTTCAAAGGAGTAACGACTAACATCACATCATGTCGAATACCCACCGAACAAATATACAATTCAATGCACAATCCTCGGCAAACAATTATGGTCAATGCGATCATAACGTCTCTCAACATATGAAACTAACACACATATTCCGAGAACATATCCATTCACGAAGTATACGAATTATCGTTGAAAGACAATATTTATCGAGAACATACCGATCCTTTTTAACGTTCATTAAACATTGGATTTCTAGAAAATCTGACCTGATTCGCTCGATCAAAGGATGTTATAGGATTGATGATTGATGATATGAACTCCAAAACTTCATGGATTGATTGTCCAACAACATCTCTCCATGCTTACACCATCTCTAGCCGCGGAATGGAAGAAGAGAAGTGAGAAAATGCTGAAGAAAAACGCTGCCAGGCCTTTTATAGCCGATCAGCCGTTACGACGTAATCGCCATGGCTTACGACGTAATCGCCATGGCGAACTCTGCTGGAAAATGCGGGCGTTACGTGCGTTACGGCCAGGGCCTTACGACGTAACCGCCTTACGTGCGTAATGGCCGATCATTACCGACGTTACTCGGCCGTGGCCTGGCCCGATCATGCCCGGCCATGACTCGGCCGACCAACTCCGACGGCCCGAGCGACCGAAACCCGAACCTGAGTACGAATCGAAGATACGGTTACGAAGTACTCGAAAAGACGAATCCGAGCACTAATAGAACACACGATTCCGACTACCCGAAGGCTCGAAATTCGACAACGGAAAGTAATTACCCCAAACTTTGGGAAATTACGAAAATGGCCCAAAACGCCCAAAAATCACGATACGTGATCGAAACACCAAGCCAAAGCTCGCAACATGAATAATAACATTAAATGAACTTACGAGAAAGTCGAAACAACAGTTTCGGACGAGATTCGCAAGAATCGAACTCAAGTGCGGAAAAACCGCTAAAAGGCACGGAACTCAACAAAACGACACCGAAACGAACTCGGATGACAAAAAGTGCAGAATTAATCATTCTCAGAATGACGAAACGGTCATGAGCGAGTCGTCAAAACGGACTTCCGCCAAAAAAAGAAATTACCGGAAATCAAAATCACGGGTATTACAAAAACGGGTCCCCAGAGGGGTTAGCAATTACGCTAGTACAAGTAACCAAATGAACATTTTACATCTTACACATATAGTAATGCATGCCATCAAGAAATCATAATTTCCAAAACGCTCATTTCCGGAAATGCCAATATCAAACCACATTTGTAAAATGCACCACAATTAACCGAGGACCCACAGCTTCGTGGATCCCTGCCGAGACCCCGTCGGATCTAACCCACAGTGGTTAAAAGCAAGCTCGCGGTCCACAGCTTCGTGGAACCCTACCGAGACCCCGTCGAGTCTAACCCGTAGTGAGCATACACACACACACAATTTCTCATACAAAACTACTATGTCAAGATTGTAAGTTCATAAGGATACTTGCCTCGATTAATTAGACGATGACACGAACGGAACGGAAGAGTTGAACACGACCGCAAGGAACCGGCGGAAATGAACCTAACGATTCGAATAGCACAATCACAACCACTTCTAAACGATTACGGAAATGGAATACACCCGGAAACCCGCCTACGATTCATGTATATTCGCACAAAAATAACAACGAGGGCGGACCACAACCAAACCCTCTCGATTCCGCAAAACTATGAAAATATACCATGAATCCGTAGGGAAACTAATGATATCAACAAGATTAATCATATTCATTAAGAATCCATCAACAAAACGGAAAGAATCGGACAAAACCCCAAAATCCCCAATTATCCAAAAAGGTAGGGTTTCAAGAGATATTACCTTGAGTGATTCAAGTATTAAGATCCGTAGAACACGCGTTAGATTGATTATCCGAGCCTCACAACCGAAAAGAAATGATGAAAATCGACCCCCGGATGAAGAACTCTCCCCTCTATATCCTCTCTCTCGCGACGCATGGAAAAATGGGGAAGGAAATGAGTCTTCACGCTCAAAACAACACATTTATAGTGTAACACAAATGAGAACCTATCGGCCCGCCTATCGGCCGATAGCCCAACCGATACCCATACGGAATGCCTGATGAGAGTCTATCGACCCCCCTTATCGGCCGAAAGGCTCCTGGAAGTTCGAAGGTGAAGAAATTTACATATCGGCCAGCCTATCGGCCGATAGGCCCAACCGATACCCATACAGAATGCCGGCAGTAGAGTCTATCGACCCCCCCTATCGGCCGAAAGGCTCCTGGAAGTGCTCGGCCAAAAAACTGAAACGACCATAACTCTCTCGTCCGGACTCCGATTGACTCACCGTTTGAACCATTGGAAAGCTAACTCCATGTTATATAATATTGCAAAGATTTATAATTTTTGGAGTCACCAAAAATTAATGGTGATCTAACAAAGTCGAACTCATATGAGGAAAGTTGAAACAATGAACAATAACGAGAATACAATTCAACAGTTGACAGGAAGGACATACTGAAAGATACATGAGGGTCACTATGACCGAGAAATATACCAAAAATGAAAATACAAGGGAAAGAAAAATACCGGATATTACACCTATCCCCGAGGAAAGACCTATCATAGCATCGGTCATTGAGCCGGAGGCTCGGGAGGCGGAGCTGCTCCAGCGCAACCGCAAGAGGCGGAGGCCGGAGGAGCCCCTGTCGATTGTTGCTGCGGAGGCGTCCATTGTGGTGCCGACGGTTGTCGCGCCTCCTATCTCCGATGTTCCAATGGCGGAAGGGTCTTCAGCCTCAGCGGCCTTCCTAAAGGCTACGGCGATCGCTGAAGTCGAGACTCCGCGGGTCAAACCCTATTTCGGCCGCGACCCTGAGTTGGTAGCAAGGTAAGACTGGTTTGATCTTTCTGAGTTAAGCCACTTGTGTAGGGTGCATACTAACTCCTTCGTTTTTTTTGGTTGCAGGGTCCGCCTTGTGACACGCTTTTAGTGTAACTATCGCAAGTGCACGATATCGTATCAAGTAGTAAAGTGGACTTTTTGAGTCCGGTTTATCGATCCCACAATGAAGTTTTGTTATAATTTGAATTATATACTATTAGTCTATTTTTATAGATACTTAAGATGAGTGAAACACACAATTAAAAAGTTTTGTTTAATAATTGCAAAGAAATTGCAATAATAGTTCTAATATTATAAGGAAATAAAAAGATAGCAATAATAATAGATTGATTATCGATAAAATGAAATAGTTGGGATTACAAACTTAGTTCGTCATTAGTTATAAAAGATGTATTGGAGATCATAAGATGAATTTACTTATTATGTTGTGTAGATTCGATTTTCCTTAAAAAGACGGTTTCTCTTTCGAACTATAAAACGTCCCTTACATATTGAATCAATCCACTATATTTCTATGTTGATTGGCTTCAATACATAACATTAGGATTTATGAAAATAACTCAAAGAATCATCTAAGGACTAGGGGTATATTTCTATCCCCTAGAACAACTTAGAGTTAAGATCATTTGATCTAATCAAACATATTTTCTTTCGAAACATATGAAGACCATAAATATCTTCATTAATTGGCCAAATAAATAAAGATTGTTAAAACAATGAAAATCACACACAATAATAAGTAATTCACAATAGATCTTTTATACAAACATAAATAACATGACTAACCTTGTTTATAATCCCAACTAAAGATTACTTAGCCCATATAGGGTTTATTACACATATTACAAGCTTGTGTGGTCATTATTAGTTGAATCAAGAGAAAGAATTGATCCTAACTCCCTTAGTAGATAAAGGAGATAGAAACAATAAACTCTCTGAACAACATATGTTATACCACACTTACAAAGATCACTCAAGAACACAAGTGTGTTCTTCACACAAAAAGAAAAGTTTACAAAAAATGGAAAATTATAAGATGAATGATGAATGATGAAGGATCTAAGGGGTCTATTTATACACCTAAAGTCATCTAATAGCTCCAAAACTCCAGCATTATTACATTAGATCGGATCAATGCCACCATCCCCTCAATAATACACAAAAGTATAAAAATTAGACAAATCATAGCAATCACAAGAGTTACGGCCGTAACATTGGGAGTTCTGACGTAACTAGGGTGACTTACGGCCGTAACTCCGAATGTTACGGCCGTAACGTGGCTTCGTAAATTTGCTCATTTGAAGCTTGGATAGTTACGTTTCGCCCGGAATTTCGAGTTTGCGTTTTGCCCAGATCTTCTTCGGATGATAACTTTTGATATATAACTCTGATTTTGAATCCGGAAAGACTGCCGAATTCGTCTCGAAAAGCCCTACAACATGAATATATTAAAATTCAATAAAGAGAATATTTATGAAACATGTTGTTTCTTGAGTAATTCAGTTATTTAACCCGATCATCATCCGATAAAAATAAAATAATTAAAACTAATAAATTAAAAGCAAAAAACGAGTAGACTAGATCAATTATGGGTGAATTTTATCGATACAAACCATGGATAAGTGTACACAACTGACACTTATCACACCCCCAAACTTGAATTCTTGCTAGTCCCGAGCAAGACTCTTTATTATTCACACTCCAAAAATAAAAATAAAAATAAAAATAAAACAAAAATAAGAAAATTAATACACACATAAATTAAAATATAAAAATAGAAAAGGAGATCAAAATGCCATTAATAAACAACAACCTGCTTTATACAGTAGATAGAAATGAATCAAGATTCAAAATAAATCTACTAATGTTTTTGAAGTTAAAACACGGTTTTTATTCTGTAATTCCAAAATGTAAGGTTTCCCCCCAATAGGTTGATTATTTATTTCCCACTCGTGATACACACGACTCCCTTTAATGGTTGCTCTCGATCACTCGTTTATTTTTCGACTTAATATGAAGAAGAATTTTATTGGCGTCATCAAATATTGTGATTTTCACAAAATTGAGTGTATTGAAATTCAGCTGCTAATTAATTCAAATCTGCTCATAAACTACATCCCTTTTAGTGATAGCTTTCATACCGTTATTTGCTAACGTGTAGCTCTTTTCACTAACACTATTTCTATCTCATTATTTTTCTTTCGTAAAAAGGTGATAGCTTTCACACCGTTATTTGCTAATGTGTAGCTCTTTTCACCAATTTTTCTGAGACGGCAGCTACGCACCAACAATGGTTAGTCCTTTATTTTTCGCAAAATTTAAGACTTCCAAAATTAGGCATTATTCTTGCTCAACACTTCTCCTTTTCGTCATTTATTTTTTAGGTGATAGCTTTCACACCGTTATTTGCTAACGTGTAGCTCTTTTCACCAATGACTCCTTTTTTTTTTTAGGGAATAGAATTTTTGCAGAAAATCATTTCTTAGTTTAAGCATGAAAAATCAAAAACTCCACAAATTAAGTAAATTTCAGTTCTATTTTTCATCAACCGATTAATTCTTCTTTTCTCAAGGTAACGAATGACTCGATTTTATATGATAATTACAAGGCTTGGAAAGAGAGATTAAGGCTCAAAAAGTTTTTGGAATATACAATTTTTTTACCAGTTAAAATGATTTTAGAAGCTTGTATATAGCTAATTTATTGGTGTTATGGACAGATCTAGAAATCTCATAAATCAAAATACTATAAATATATATATAAAATTAAGGCAAATAACCAAATCAATCAAAACACACGCCAAAATTACAACACACCAAAATACTAAAACAAACCACCCCCAAACTTGAAAATAAAATTGTCCTCAGTTTAAAAAAAAAAAAAAATCAATGCAGAAAAGCAGAATACTCCCTGTTAAGAAAGTTGATGTCTGAGCTAACGCCTTTTAGAATCTGCAAGAGAATAAATATACGAGGCACACAACAAAAGAAAATAAAATATACTCGTAAGTATAACACAATTTTTAAGATGCGCATCAAGAAAGTCCGAAGAGTCGCCTTACGCTGCCATCAAAGTTTTTATAAAAGCAAAACACAAAATAGAAATTATAGCAATACATAAATCGCGAATAGATGCGCGTCAAGAGATCAAGATGAAACTCCTTAAGCTGCCATCATTTAGCACGATTATTACACACGACAGAAAGTAAAAATGCAAGAGGTCCGACATGGTTTATCAAAGGGAGAGGAATGAATCCACTTTTCGTTTTCTCACGGTAAAATCTTCTACCCAGACAATTTTAGCTAGAGCTGGATCTGGTTGAGGAACAAATTCATTGAGTTTTTTGATTAGTTCTTCTGGTGTTGTTGCAACGACTATGATTCGTTTTGCACGCTCGGAAATAAAGCCCTTTTCAGCAGAGTAGTCGATGAAAGACAGTAAACCATCAAAGAAACCATTGACATTAAGCACTCCTATTGGTTTTTGATGAACATTTAGCTGGGCTCTGGTAACCACATGAAAAAATTCCTCAAGGGTGCCAAAACCACCGGGAAGGGCGATAAAGGCGCCAGAATTATTTATCATGTGAGTTATGCGATCTTGCATATTCACAGATCTAAACTCATCTCCAATAGTTGACCCGGTGATTTTACTTTCAGCCAGAGGTTTTGGGATTACTCCCAACACTCTTACTCCTTCTATATAGGCGTATGGCACTCGTCCCATTAATCCTAGACTTCCTCCTCCGTAAACTACATGAATGCATTTTTCTCCTAAGGTACGACCTGTTGTGGGTCGCTCAAGAAGCATGCCTCTTTTCCAGAACTAGATCCACCAAAAATGCAGACTGTGTAAAATTTTTTTGCTGAAGATGATGACTCCATTTTTGAAAAGAAAAAAAATTTTTTTTTGAGAGAAACAGAGAAAAGTGCAAGTTTGAGGGATGAATGAAAGAAACCAGTAGAAAGTTTATTTATAGAAGAAAAAGAAGGTAAAAATTGTTTAACAAGTTTGTGATTGCGTTTGATTGTGCTTCAACTACTCAATAGAATAATGAAAGCTTTTATCGCGTATCACATTTTTTATTCAGAAAATCTCACCACACGACAAAAATAAAAAAATACTTACGCGTATGTACAGTAGTTGTGATTGTGGCTCACATCTTCCTCTGATTTTACGTTCAGAAACGGCCTAAACGCCTTCTATGAGTCGGGGAGAAGCTTCCCATCCAATTTTCTTACAAATTGGCAAACAGGGTCTTTTAACGTCAGATTCCCAAGACGTTGTTCATATTCTGGTTTGAATTTATTCCACAAACATTGAATTCCGTAATACACAAGTCCACTAGGATGCGTGTCAAGAGAAATTTCGATATTATCTAAATTCTCCTTATTCAGACCATCATTAATGAACTGAATTTTATCTTCTCTGTTTGTAGATGGAATTCCTAAAGATCGACATTTTGCATTACAGTTCCATCTAGCACATTTATAGCAAACGGCTAGTATCTTTGCTCGTCGTTTCTTGGCATATGAACTTTTTCCAATCCCTGGTAAAAATCTAGTTGGTGTTTCTGTGAATTCACCTTCTATTCTTACTTTGGCTTCGATAATGAATCTTATGTCAAAAGGTATGCTTTTATTCGTAAGCAACCTCATCCTTTCAAGCCTTGTCTTGTAAATTTTTAAAATTTCATTTTTGCTTAGAAAGAAAAATCTTTTTTCAATTTTAAACAATGTTTCGTCCATGATAAGAAAACAAAAATAAAAAGACAATGAAAATAATTGAATAAAATATCTACAAATATCAGTTGTTGTGGAAAACTGAAAAATCCGACTTTAATAGTCACGGAGTACCGTTATCCGCCACTTGACCGGACAAACACAATTTAGTACTAAGTTACAACGTCGAGATATTTGTACCTATAAAAATAGTTTACAATCTAAGATTTCAAATATAACTTATACTTCCCCGGCAACGGCGCCAAAAACTTGACACGCTTTTAGTGTAACTATCGCAAGTGCACGATATCGTATCAAGTAGTAAAGTGGACTTTTTGAGTCCGGTTTATCGATCCCACAAGGAAGTTTTGTTATAATTTGAATTATACACTATTAGTCTATTTTTATAGATACTTAAGATGAGTGAAACACACAATTAAAAAGTTTTGTTTAATAATTGCAAAGAAATTGCAATAATAGTTCTAATATTATAAGGAAATAAAAAGATAGCAATAATAATAGATTGATTATCGATAAAATGAAATAGTTGGGATTACAAACTTAGTTCGTCATTAGTTATAAAAGATGTATTGGAGATCATAAGATGAATTTACTTATTATGTTGTGTAGATTCGATTTTCCTTAAAAAGACTGTTTCTCTTTCGAACTATAAAACGTCCCTTACATATTGAATCAATCCACTATATTTCTATGTTGATTGGCTTCAATACATAGCATTAGGATTTATGAAAATAACTCAAAGAATCATCTAAGGACTAGGGGTATATTTCTATCCCCTAGAACAACTTAGAGTGAAGATCATTTGATCTAATCAAACATATTTTCTTTCGAAACATATGAAGACCATAAATATCTTCATTAATTGGCCAAATAAATAAAGATTGTTAAAACAATGAAAATCACACACAATAATAAGTAATTCACAATAGATCTTTTATACAAACATAAATAACATGACTAACCTTGTTTATAATCCCAACTAAAGATTACTTAGCCCATATAGGGTTTATTACACATATTACAAGCTTGTGTGGTCATTATTAGTTGAATCAAGAGAAAGAATTGATCCTAACTCCCTTAGTAGATAAAGGAGATAGAAACAATAAACTCTCTGAACAACATATGTTATACCACACTTACAAAGATCACTCAAGAACACAAGTGTGTTCTTCACACAAAAAGAAAAGTTTACAAAAAATGGAAAATTATAAGATGAATGATGAAGGATCTAAGGGGTCTATTAATACACCTAAAGTCATCTAATAGCTCCAAAACTCCAGCATTATTACATTAGATCGGATCAATGCCAGCCATCCCCTCAATAATACACAAAAAGTATAAAAAATTAGACAAATCATAGCAATCTGTCAAGAGTTACGGCCGTAACATTCAGGAGTTACGGCCGTAACTAGGGTGACTTACGGCCGTAACTCCTGAATGTTACGGCCGTAACGTGGCTTCGTAAATTTGCTCATTTGAAGCTTGGATAGTTACGTTTTCGGCCAAGAATTTCTCAGACTTTGCGTTTTTGCCCCAGATCTTCTTCGGATGATAACTTTTGATATATAACTCTGATTTTGAACCCGGAAAGACTGCCGAATTCGTCTCGGAAAGCCCTACAACATGAATATATCAAAATTCAATAAAGAGAATATTTATTAAACATGTTGTTTCTTGAGTAATTCAGTTATTTAACCCGATCATCATCCGATAAAAATAAAATAATTAAACTAATAAATTAAAAGCAAAAAACGAGTAGACTAGCTCAATTATGGGTGAATTTTATCGATACAAACCATGGATAAGTGTACAAAACTGACACTTATCACCTTTCCGACCCGAACAAATCGCCGATGGTGCTGGACTTCCTGGTGAGCACGTCCCCCCGCGGGGCTTGCGACGTCCCTCACTATGTCTCCCGGGCTATCTCCTCTCTTCCGAAGGCTTGGACGACCGACCTGGATGCGATCGCGCGCCGGCGGTCTGGAGATACAATGCAGGCGACTCTTGCCTTGATCCTCCAAGCGGCGATGATGGCCTCTCAAGCTGTCAAGGATTATGAGGGGCGGCCCTCTACTGCTCACCTCCATTCGGACCTTGAGGCTGCTCGGAACCAGAATGCCGAGTTTGCCGATAGGATCGTGGCCATGGAGAAGGAACATGCTGAGACGGCCAAGCGAGCTAAACAAGATCTTCACCGGATGAGGCAGGAGCTCGACCGGTCCCGGGCGGTGGTCGATCGGATGCGCGACCAGATGACGGAGACTCGTCGGTTGCATGCGGCCTCGCTGGAGGAGGTGACTGGATTGAAGGCGGTGGTGGACCGACTAAATGGCGAGTTGGAGTCATCGAAGGGGGAACTGGCCGCCAAGGTAGCCGAGCTCAAGGATGCGGACTAGACAGACGCGAGGCTGAAAGAGAAGTTGGAGGCAATCGAGACCGATCCCTACCTCAGCGTAGAGTACGTCGGTGAGTTCTCATATTACATGGCTTACGCCGACGCCATCCGTGCTGCCAAGAAGGGAGGGCTCGAGGTCGGCCCTCTGATCGAAAACTTCAAAGCCTACGTGCTTGAGCATCCTTTGCAGCCGGACTTCTCTCTGCCGATCCTTGACCTCACCGACTTCGGGATCGATCTGAGTCGGTATCCGTCACCGAACAAACTTGTTTATCCGGATGCCGGTGAGGAAGCGTACGCCGATCCATCTGCTGGAGGCGAAGTCCAGACGGGGACGGCCTGAGTGAGACCGCTGTTATGATGTTTTCCTTTGTAATTTTCAGTTTTCTTCTTGTTTTGCCTTCGGGCGTGTATGTACAAACAATTTGAATGGAATAAAATATGTTTTCGCATCTGACTCTTCATTTGTACGATCGCTTCTCTGAATGTTTTGCATATGAATTTACACAAGTGTTTACACAATTGCACCTGATGCCTTGTTTGAATGGTCGCCTTGTCTGAATGTTTTGCATCATTTATGAATAGCTCCGAATGTATTGGTATACTTGAAATTCTTACTTGTAAATTTCTTGAACAAAACCGATCGCCATATGTGTGTTTGAACAAAGCCGATCGTGTGTGGTTCCATCCTCGTGATGGCATGTATTAATAGCTCCGCTTTGCCCCTTGTTTTTGTTTACTTAGTGAAAGTAAGGGAACGGAAATAATTCGTTTAATGAGCTATCTTTATTTCGGTTCTTGCGATCTTCCATTTTGTTGATTCCATGAGGGAGGTCGAACGTCCCATCCTGGACAGACTTCGCATAGTCGTGGGGTTCGATGGAACCGACCCCAACGATTATGTCTTGTGCGCGAGCGACATTCCGTCTGATGGTTAACTTCTCGCCACTCACTTAATTGTAAAGGTCCTCCGTAGGCTACGTTTTGCCTCGCAAAGTAGCGATGGGGCGGACGGTCTCTGCCTGGAGGATTCTTTGCACGGGGCGCCGTCGGATAAATCGACTTCGCTACCGTGGCTTGTTAGCACTTTTCTGCCTAAAAGGGCATACATTTTGATGGGGTTAGGACGCGATCGCATGCCTCAGTCAATCAGATTAGATGATGGGTCCGAGGACGGGCGAGTGCGTCCACTGATTTGTTTTGGAGGGTCCTTCGGCTACGTCCGTCTCGTATTTAAACGAAAGGGCGGGCGATCTTGGCCCAAAGAAAGCTTGCATGGATAGGCTATCGGTTCCATCGACTCCCAGAACCATGGCTGCACTTTTGTATCTCAGATCGCCATGTTAGATGACGATCCTCAACAGTATACGTTGTGCTTGGATGGGCGATCGCTTGCTTAGGTCCGTCAGGTTAGATGACGACCTCTTGTAGGGCGAGCGAGTCGTCCTCCTTTAATTTGTTTGTTTTGTCGACGCGAATCATGTATAGGGGATCGAAGAATCACATTAAACTCTTTGTACATTGGGTAACTGAATACAGAGTTTTTATTGGTAGTATTTCTTCAAATGTACGGCGTTCCAGGGATATTGATCCGGAGTGCCGTCTAGGTGCTGGAGTTCGTAGGCTCCTCTGGTCAGCCATTTAGATATTCTGAAGGGGCCTTCCCAATTCGGGCCAAATACTCCCGTGTGAGTCTGGACCTTTTTGAGGGCTAGGTCGCCCACTTGGAATCGCCTTTCCTTGACCTTCGAATTGAAGAATTTTTCGGATTTCCTTTTTTGGATCGTGTTCTTCATTTTCGAGGTCAGTCGTCGTTCTTCAAGAATATCCAAGTCGATCTGTCGGGCTACATCATTGTCTGTCGTCATTTCCTGTTCAGATTGGTGGCTGAGGACGACGATCTCCGAAGGGATCACTACTTCTGTTCCAAAGGTGAGGGCGAACGGGGTTTCGCCGTTTGAGTTTCGGGTCATCGTTCGGTAGGACAACAAAACATCTGGGAGCTCGCTCGCCCATCGTCCTTGTTTGGATTCAAGTCTTGCTTTGATCGTGTGTTTGAGGATCTTGTTTACGGCCTCCACCTGCCCGTTCGTTTGAGGGTGGTAAGGGGCCGAGAACAACTTTTTGATTCCCTATTTCTCACATAATTGCATGACTTCCAAACCGTCGAACTGCTTCCTGTTGTCGGAGATGATAGCCTGGGGTAGACCGAACCGGCATATGATGTTCTTCCAAATGAACTTGATTACTTGTTCTTGGCCGATCTTGTTTAGTGGCTCGGCCTCAGCCCATTTCGTGAAATAATCGACTTCCACGATGGCAAATTTACATCCCTCTGGCGCCGTCGGAAAAGGACCGATGAGGTCGATGCCCCATTGGGCGAACGACCATGGACTGTACATAGAAGTGAGTTGTTCGGGGGAGAGCTTGATGTTCGGGCCCATCACTTGACACCTGTGACACGATTGGGCATAGGCGATCGGGTCTTTTTGTAGTGTAGGCCAGAAAAAACCTTGTCTGGTCGTCTTTTGGATTAGAGCTCACCCTCCAGCGTGATTCCCACAGATCCCGTCATGGATTTCGGCTAAAACGAGTCGGCCTTCCTCCAGCGTAATGCACTTGAGGAGAGGAAGGCTGAAAGCTCACTTGTAAAGCCGGTCGTCCAATAGGGTGTATCTGGTTCCATGGAGCTGAAGCTGGCGAGCTTTGATACGATCGGCGGGGACCGTTCCGTCCTTCAAGTATTTAATGAACGGAGTCATCCAGTTTTCTTCGGCGATGGCGACTGTGGTGACCAGGCTTCTGTCGATCGCCGGCTTTGCTAACTTCGTTATTTGGATGTTAGAGAAGTCTGCCGCTCCATCTGATGATGCGAGTTTAGATAGGGCATCGGCCTGGGAGTTGTGCTCTCTCGGGACTTGTTCGATCAGCACTTCTTCAAACTTTGTGCACATTTCGGAAACCAACTCTTGGTATTTGATCATCTGTTTGCCGCGCCCGTCGTATTCCCCCTTGACTTGGTTTACGACCAAGAGGGAGTCTATGAAGATGTGGAGTCGACAAACGTCCAGGACGAGTGCTAGATCTAGCCCACCCACCAAGGCTTCATACTCGGCTTCATTGTTGGTCGCACGGAACCCGAAACGCATAGTATTTGTGAAACTTTGGCCGTTAGGGCTGATGAGGACAATCCCTGCCCCTGCTCGCGAGTTGGTTGCCGAGCCATCAACGTACAATTTCCAAGCAGGACGGCCGACCTGGGTCGGACTGGGTGGGAACGTTAATTCCACCACGAAGTCCGCCAGAGCTTGGCCTTTGATTGTCGTGCGAGGAGCGTACGTAATACCGTATTGGGCGATCTCCAGTGACCACTTGAGGAGTCTCCCGTTGGTGTCTGGCCAATGCAGAACTTGCCTTAGAGGGAGAGTCGTCAGAACCTCCACTTGGTGTTCGAAGAAGTAGGCCCTCAGCTTGCGAACACTCATGACTAAAGCGTAGGCGATCTTCTCCAGAGGTGTGTAACGCATTTCCGCATCATGGAGCGCTTGACTAATGAAGTAGATCGGCAAGTGGGTTTGCCCCTCTGCTCGCACTAAAACAGCACTCAGCGCGACCTCCGAGGCCGCCAGATAAAGGAATAGCTTTTCGCCGGGGATCGGCTTCGCCAAGATTTGGGGATTAGACAGATACTCCTTGATTTTGGCGAATGCTATTTGACTCTCCTTTGTCCATGCAAACTTCTTGTTCTTTATGGTCGCGAAGAATGGCTTGCTTTTATCTCCGAGCCGAGAAATGAAACGTTTAAGGGCAGCTAGACAACCTGTGAGGCATTGTACCTGTTTGACATTCTGTGGCTCCTGCATGTCGAGGCTCGCTTATATCATGGTGGGGTTCGCCTCGATCCCCCTCTGGCTCACGATGTGCCCCAGGAACTTTTCGGAGCTTACCCCGAAGTTGTATTTCTTGGGGTTCAGTTTCATGTTGAAGTTCTCGAGGATGGCGAACGTTTCGGCTAGGTCATTGAGGTGATCTTCCTTTTTGAGGCTCTTGACTACTATGTCGTCAATGTAAACCTCCATGGTCTTGCCGATCTGGTTGGTGAACATCCCATTGACTAGCCATTGGTAGGTCGCCCCCACATTCTTCAGACCGAACGACATCCGGACCCAAAAGTTCACGTCTTTTTCCGTGTGGAATGATGTGTGTTTTATGTCTATCTCAGCTATTGGGATCTGGTGGTACCCGGCAAAGGCGTCTATGAATGACATCATTTCGCAACCTGCCGTGCTATTGACCAAGTGGTCAATATGAGGCATTGGAAAGTGGTCTTTTGGACATGCCGCGTTGAGGTCGGTGAAGTCGATGCATAACCTCCAGGAGTTGCTCGCCTTTTTGACAAGCACCGCGTTGGCTACCCACTGTGGCTCATCGGTAGCTACTCCGATTAGCTTGTTTTCGAGTAGCTTTTTGACTTCTGTGTCGAGCGCTGCGTACTTCTCAGGACCAAATTTCCTACGTTTCTGGTGAACAGGCTTCCTTGCCGGGTCGATCTTCAGATAGTGGCAAGCGTGTTCAGGACTAATGCCGACCATATCTTGATGCGACCAGGCAAAGACTCCGATATTCTTACGTAGCAAACTGATCAGATCGTCCTTTAACTCGAGACCGACGCTGGTGCCGATCTGCACTTCCCGCTCCGGGCGAGCTGGATCTATCGTTATACTTTCCAACTCTTCAATGGGGATGGTCGCTTCTCGTTTGGAATGATTTCCGGACTCGATCCTTGGATCAATGTCGAGGCTTGGCTCGAAACCGATCCTTGGCTCGATGTCGTCCGTCAATCGATGTGAGATGTCGTCTTCTGAGTCGGGATGGTACGAGGTGCTTAGCTGGTCTATCTCCAACGGTTGGTTTATCGTCTCAATGTTATAAATAGCATGGGAAGTGTTTAAAGAAGTTACGACACAGGAGTAATTCAAACATTTCTTAGCCATTAGCTGATCTCCTTTTACAGTACCGACCGTCCCGTCGGTGGTGGGGAACTTGATACAGTAAAAGAAAGAAGAGGCGACCGCCTCGAAGGTTTCTAGAAAGGGACGACCTAGGAACCCATTATAGATGCTGGGCCTATCTACGATTACAAAATTGAGGTTCCTAGTGATCCTAACCTTGGGGTCGTAATAGCATATTAGCTCGATGGAGAGCTTGATCCTTCCATAGGCTTGGACCGTATTGTCGCCGAACCATTGAAGCACTGTATCAAATGGCTTGATGAACTTGGTCAGGTTGCCGAGCTAGTCAAGAGCAGATTTGAATATGATATTGCAAAAGCTCCCATTGTCAACCAGCACGCTATGTGGGATGAATAGCGTACGCTAAAGTGCATTACGTACGTTAATGATGAAGGATAACGTACGTAATGAGTCATGCAGTTAAATATAATGAAGTTCGTCTTTCATTTCACTTCAGCTTTCCTTTTTGTTTTTCGTCTCCAAACTTTGAGAGAGAGAGAGATGTTGACCTTCCTAAGTCGATTTTGAGCTTGAGGACTTGGGCTTGAGGCTTGGATATGGAGCTATGGATGATTCTTGAAGTGTTTTCTAGTGTTTTTCATCTTCTAAGAGGTATGTTGGATAATCCTCCTTTTCATTTCGGATTTTTGATGTTGTTATTGGTAAATGATTCGTATGAAGAGGATTAAGATGTTGTTTCGATTCTTGAGGTTATATGAATTATATGTTGAAGGAAGATGGTGATATGATGGCTTATACCTTGAATATGTTGATTATGATTATGAAATCATAGAGTTCTTTATGTTCTTGGTATTATTATCCGTATTTGATCCGTATGATGATGATTAGGGAGTTGTTGTTACAATCCTTGAGGTTATGTAGAGTGTATATTGAAGAATACGATGATTCATGACTTGGATTACTTAATCGAAGATTATCTTCATGTTAAAGGATATCGAATTATGTTGTTTTAATGGTTATGAACATGAGTTCGAATCCCTTAGTGTTCTTGAGGAACTTTTGATGAATTTAACATAGCAAGACGATCGTATGTTGATTAATAGAATTATGAATCGTGTTGTGGTTTTGAGTTCGTAATTGTTTGAGTTGGATTGTCCGGACATGTGTCTAATCGAGATATTGTGGAACCATTGGGGTTTATTGATCGGTTGTATTGATTGATTATGATCATCGAGTTGTAGTTTGTATTGTTGATATCGTTGAATCGTTGAGATGATTTGGTTGGTCGTGTCGGTTGTTAATTTTTATCGGATATGTGTTCATCGATTATTGCAATAGGTTGAGATTATTGATCGGCGAATATAACCGTATGTTGCGGCCGGGTTCGAGTATGTTCGTGAATTGCATTGGTCAGGGCTGAGGAGCTCGTAGACAAAGGCAATGTGACTGGTAGCGGCTTCATCATCATCGTATCGGTATCGAGGCAAGTTATTACTTGCTCAGTTATAATGTTTAATGAATGGTTTCAGTTTCATTTCGTTTATAATGCATATAGCAATGATTATATGTTGTCATTCCTATTCTGGGAGTTTAATCATAATGTATATGATTTATTTCGGTTATCAGCATATTCGGGTATCGAGGTTACATTATGGTAAAGACGAGGATATGAGTATTTGTAGTACATGGTACGTTTGGATCGCCGAGCATTGCGGATAATCTTCGGTGATGGTTTGATATCGAGATTTATCCCGAAGGACTCGGGGCAAGTATCTTATATCGATTCAGTTAGTATTAGTGATTTGATCATGCATATTGTCATTCATGTTGTCGAACATGAGGTCGTTTTAGTTGATTTGTCATATTGTAGTTCATGTTGCGTTGTTCATGTTGATGAACATTTTGATTTGCATATGTGTATGCATAATTGTGTTGTTTGTGTTGTGTTGATCTGATGGGATCATGTGATCTATGCTGAGGGCGCTGGATCAGATGTCCATCTCGTGTTGGTCCGACGGGATCATCTTGGGATCTATGCTGAGGGCGCTGGATCATTGGACGGGTTTTTTTACCTCGTGTTGGTCCGATGGTATCATCTTGGGATCTATGCTGAGGGCGCTGGATCGTTGGATTACCCAGTGTTGTGTTGTTTTGCATATGTATATTGTTGGTTATCCACCTCGTGTTGATCTTGTAGGATCATCTTGGGACCTATGCTGAGGGCGCTGGGTCATGGGATTTCCATTGAGTATACATTGTTGATATTATTTTGAGCATATTGACGTGGTCATATGAGTATGCATTTGTAGGTCTTGTGTTAGGACTGTGTCCATATTGCATTGATCTGATCTCGAATTAGATTGATATGATTGTCGTGGCACTTCATATCTCGAGGTATTTTCCGTATTTCCTTTGGTATTTGTCTTTGATGGACAATTGGTTATCGTCTTGGGAATTGATGATGTTATTCGATGGATCGTATTGGTCAGAACTGGTATATTTCCGTATCGTGAGTTGGTGATGATAGTTTGAGAATCTTGAGTATTGTTTGAGGTACAATACATATATTATGTTCGAGTTTATTGGTTAATCGAGTACGAGATGTGAAATGTGATAATGGTTATTGTGATGAGAATTACTTGAGTAACTAAAGTTATGGAGGTAAGATTACGTTGGTCGTATTCTTATGTTGTATTCTCATTGGTATGTAATTATTAATGTGATGTGATGGTTATCATTGTTGGATATTATGGCTGACCCCGTCTTGGGATTTCTTTTTAGGTTCTTGGAGTATCGAGCTTATAGCGGTCGTGAAGAGATGAGCTTCCCGGAGGATACTGGCTAGGACATGTTTTGTGTATTGAATTTCTTGATTGGTTCTTGTGTTCCGCTGCTAGAGTATATTTATGGTTGGTCTTTTTCCGCTGTGTGAGTATTTTGAATCACTCTTTTGGTATCTGGTAACTGAGGTTATTTTGGAAATCGTTTTCTAAACTTTTGAGTGTCGGCCGTTTGGCCTTGCGATTTCAAATGAGTTTTTACGATGGTTTTTGACAAATGGATTTTATAAGTCTTTGTGAATTTTTAAAGATAGTACCTTCGTTGGCCTCTTGGGCATTTGTAAATGTTTGCGAAAATTTCTTTTGCCTTGTGGGTTCCATCTCGGGGCCCACGACGCTCTGTGCCCGGCCAATCGCAGATTGACTATCGCAATGAATACATATTGCGGTCACAGGCATTGCCCATCTTGGAATATCTTCTAGAAAATGGTGTAGCCATTCTCCCTCTTCTGTAAACTCGGATTCCATTGTTGATCGAGATATAAGTGTCTGTTTCGAAGATTTCCATGCCACTGCTGCACCAGCTAGTGTGAATACATATCCACTTGTTGACTTGTATCCTTTTATATCAGATATCCAATTTGCATCACTATATCCTTCAATTACTGCTGGATATTTGGTATAGTGCAGCCCATACTCACGAGTATCCCTTAAATATCTTAGTACCCTTGCGATCGCCTTCCAGTGATTTTTTCTGGGGTTGCTCGTGTATCTACTTAGTCTATTAACTGAGTAGGCTATATCTGGTCTTGTGCAGCTCATCAAGTATATCAGACATCCTATTACGTGAGAGTACTCAAGTTGAGATACTCCTTCTCCCTTATTCTTGGATAGTCTTAACGTCAAATCCACCGGGGTTTTGGCTGTGCCAGAGTCATTTTTGTTAAATATTTCAAGGATTTTGTCCACATAGTGGGCTTGACTCACCATGAGACCTTTTGATGTTCGTGTGATCTTAATCCCTAAAATTACATATGCGAGTCCCATATCTTTCATGTCAAATATTGACCTCAACATGTCCTTGGTAGATTTGAATATTCTTTCATTACTGTCAATAATGAGCAGGTCATCTACATATAGACACAAAATGACATAGCCATCTTCTGTGTCCTTCACATATACGCATTTCTTGCATTCATTAATTTTGAATCCACCACTCAACATAACATGATCAAATTTTTCATGCCACTGTTTTGGTGCCTGCTTCAATCCGTATAATGATTTTACCAACTTGCAGACTTTACTTTCTTGTCCAGGGGCAATGAACCCCTCGGGTTGTTCCATATAGATTTCCTCATCTAAGTCCCCATTAAAAAAGGCAGTCTTAACATCCATTTGATGTACTTCTAAACCTCGTAATGTAGCGATAGCAAGTATCATCTTGATGGAAGTTATTCTCGTCGCAGGGGAGTAAGTATCGAAATAGTCTAGACCTTCACATTGGTTATAGCCCTTCACTACAATCCTAGCCTTATACTTATCAACTGCTCCGTCCTTCAATTTCTTCTTGAAAATCCACTTACTTCCTAATGGCTTACTCCTTGGAGGTAATTCCACTAGTTCCCAAGTATGATTCTGTAATATAGAATCAATCTCTTCTTTGATAGCCTCCTTCCGTATAAGTCCATCCGTTGATCTTACAACTTCTTTGTAAGTCTGAGGTTCCTTTTTGAGCAAATAGGTGAAAAAATCTGGTCCATAAGATTTCTCCGTCCTTTGTCGTTTGCTCCTTCTAGGTTCATCCTCATTATCTACTCTTTGATTTTCATTGTCTTCGTCCATTTGCTCATAAGTCTGTTCGGATGAGATAAGGCATTCACTTGCAGTCTTACAAGGAAAGATATTCTCAAAGAATGACGCGTTCCTTGATTCCATAATTGTATTCTTGTAAATCTCATGCACTTTGGATTCATGCACAAGAAATCGATAGGCATTGCTGTTGTGTGCATATCCAATGAAAATACAGTCAACCATTTTTGGGCCTATTTTGACTTTCAGGTGTAGGTATCAGCACCTTTGCTAGACACCCCCCACTTTCATGTAATTGTAGGAAGGCTTGACTCTTTTCCACAATTCATAAGGAGTTTTATCCCTGTTCTTACGGCATATCTTGTTTAAGAGATAATTCACCGTTAAGATGGCTTCTCCCCACATATTTTGCGGCAGACCTGAATTTAGCAATATCGCATTCATCATCTCTTTTAGAGTGCGATTCTTACATTCCGCCACACCATTTGACTGTGGTGCATATAGGGCAGTGACCTCAGAAATAATCCCATGTTGCGAACAATATTCGTCGAATGGTTCCACATATTCACCTCCATGATCACTCCTTAAAACTCTTATCTTTGCATTCAGTTGATTCTCAACTTCCGTTTTATAAAGAATGAATTTCTCTATAGCTTCGTCTTTACTTTTAAGCAAATATACATGGCAATATTTAGTACTATCTCCACGAAAGTAATAAAATACTTATTTCCACCTCTAGTTTGAACAAACTTCAAATCAAATAGGTTGCTATGTATTAATTCTAAAGGTTTGGTGTTTTTTTCCATTTGTCGGAATGGAGATCGAGTTAATTTTGCCTCTACACAAGTTTTACACTTGTGGTTTTATCAATGTTAACCTTTGGTATGTGATCTAATGCAATTAGTCTACGCATTGCATTAAAATTAACATGTCCTAATCTAGCATGCCATGAATTAGGAGACTCAAGCAAGTAAGCAGAAGAATTTTTCATTTCATTACTTTTAACATTCATAACATTGAGCTTAAATAGCCCATCACTCTCACAGCCCCTGCCAATAAACACAACACTCTTTGACAAAATAACTTTATCAGACTCAATATCTAATCTAAAGCATGCTTAATCAATAAGGAATCAGAAATGAGGTTCTTGCGAATATCAGGCACATACAACACACATTTAAGAGTCATTTCCTTCCCAGACTTCATCTTCAAAATCACCGTACCTTCGCCCAAGATAGTTGAAGTTACAGAATTTCCCTTAAACAGCTTTTCAACGGTATCTGTTTCTTCTATGGAGGAGAACATTGTCTTGTTGGCACATATATGCCTAGTTGCTCCAGTGTCAACCCACTACTCATTGGTATTTGAGCCAACTAAGTTCACTTCGGGGATTATAGCACATAAGTCGAGATTTCCCACTTGTTCGGTAATCACATGTGCTGCATTACTATCCTTTTTCATTGGTTTCTTTAGCAGCCTACTGTCAGCCGCCCTATGATCCATATTTTCACAGTTGTAGCACTTACCAAGGAATTTCTCTTCCTTTTTTGTAATTACTCCTTTAGGTCCCAACTTGGTTCCCTTTCCATTGTTGCCTTTCTTGGATGTCTGTCCAGTTTCCACAACATTGGCCTTTGTCACAACAACATTTACCTTATTCTCTAATCTTCTGTTGTCTTCCTCAATGCGAAGTCTAACAATCAGATCTTCGATGCTCATCTCCTTGCGCTTATGCTTGAGATAATTCTTGAAGTCTTTCTAAGTCGAGGGCAGTTTTTCAATCACAGCAGCCACTTGGAAGGATTCGCTATTAACCATTCCTTCAGCATGGATTTCATGAATGATCACTTGTTGCTCTTGTACCTGACTGACCACAGTCTTGGAATCCACCATCTTATAGTCAAGAAACCGCCCAACAATCCACTTTTTAGCACCGGCATCCTCGATCTTGTACTTATGGTCTAGTGAGTCCCATAATGCCTTGGCTGATTTAGGAGTGTTATACACGTTGTATAGCAAATCAGCAAGGCCATTCATTACGTAATTCCGACATAGATAGTCAGAAGTTTTTCAAGCGTCAATGGCCATCAAAGTCTGTTGGTCACTGTCTTCATCATATTTCGGCGCGTTCTCCTTGAGGAATCGATACAAGCCTAGAGTGGTCAGATAGAACATCATCTTCTGCTGCCATCTCTTGAAATTCTGGCCATTGAATTTCTCTGGTTTGTCAGCATGGTTGACCGAAACCGAAACCGAATTACTTATTGGAACCAAAGCAGAGTGGTTCGCTGAAGCCGATCCACTTTTCAGAGGCGCACCTCCAGTCGCGGAAGCTAGTCCAGTTTTCTGAGGCGCACCTCCAGAAACATCCGTAGACAGAGTTGGTTTTTGAATAGGGATTGAAGTATTCATTATGTCTTAAACTTTTGAAAATAATCTGTTTAATCAAGTAAACAAATTCTGCTTTAAGATTGTTGGCAAAAAATGAAACGAATACTTGAATAAACAGTACAGAATCGAAAATTTACTTTATTAAAACCCTGCAAAAAAGTGTTAGCAAAAACAGATATTTGCTGATGACGAAAACGAATGAAAGTCGATGTTGAGTCCAGAAGATCTGTCTCCTTAAAGCATATTCGCTCTCACCACGGTGTATAAAGTCTGCCTCCCAAGATAAAACAACACCCCAATGCACTGAATCGATGATCACTGCACCCTCAGTGAACTAGAATAAAATATGTATACTGTCACCGACACAACCGAACGACCAAGAAGAAAAATGAAGAAAAGAATTGAACTGGGAAAAGCTTGAAAACCGTGTGTTAATAGTAAAATTCAGACCCCTCTAATTGGGTATTTATAGGTGAAGATGAGGAAAGACATGTGCTCGAGGAACTCTAAACCGATTAGGATTAATATCTTTGATACTTATCCTAATCCATTAATATATTAGTCTGATAATTACTTATTAATTTGATAGTTATCCTAATATATTAAATTGATAATTATCAATTAATTTGATATTTATTCAGATCCGAAAATTCGGATTTTATGATTGAGGCGGTTTTAGCAAAATGATTTTTTGGCAAATAAAATTGCAGTAAAAAATAACTTCGAGACGTCGAGACATTTCGCCGAGCCGAGGCGGACGGCAGCGGCGCGCGCGCGTGTGTGTGTGCGCAAGGGGCGCCCAGTCACACATCCACGCATATCTCACTTGTTGTTGTGAACAAGAGTTTGTTCACATCATCTTATATACTCACAATTTTTCTTATAATTTTCCAATGTGGGATAGAACCTCAAACCGATTCCCAAAGGGTTCACTTTAAAACATTATATCTCATTTATACTTCAATCATTTTAAGTGTTCTTATATATTTTGGAAATCTCTTACGGAGTAATACGTACTCCAACTAATTCTCGACTTTAACTCGTAGTCAAGCCCACTCAAAATTGGCTCTCAAACGGGCGGCTCAAAAGAGTCCATTTTTCTCTTTATTTCCCAACACTATGTACTCACGGTCTGCAGTATTTAATAATCTGCTTCGAATCGATAGTTGGTCTGACCCGAGATGGCTTATGCATCGACTGGACTGGGTAGGTTCTCAAACTGTAGGCCCAAAAAGATCAGCTTAAAAGGGGAAATGACACAGTGGAATTAGTATGGTAAAAAAGATATTCTTAAGACAGATTACATTAATTATTAATTTGAAGACATCATTGATTAACAACAACGAACAACGTTGCACAAAACATGACCGGAAACCGGATGTACAATTATCAAAAAGCAGATATGCTTGCTTTATTAATCCCAACAATTATTTGATTGCAGGCTTAAAGTAATGGTATTGTGATGAATTAAACTATCTAACAAGCTCGTTGATGGCGTTACAAGTCCTCCTTATGATCCCATTCGATCCGAGTAGGGGTTGAATTTCCGACATTCTGATCATTGCACTTGCAAAATCTGCTGCAAATATTCTCGGGTTGGTACTATAACGAGATACAATAGTATTTGTGGATCCTCCACCGAAAAGGATCTGATCCGACTGAAGAAGGCCCCTTCGTTGGATCAAGTTCGTAAAATAATTGTTATCCAAAGAATTTGGGGTCGAGTCCAGTGGCGCCAAATTAGTGTTTCCACCGGTCTGCGGGCACTGAAGTCTTCGTTGACGGGCAAATTTGGGGTCGATATCGGTCCCATTGCTGTATATTCTAGCACGGAACAAGAAGCATTGGGCTTGACCTAGCGTGTGTGCTCCTGCATGGCATGCATGGTAACATTAACTTGTTGGTTTGCCCTTTTGAATTTGTCACATGGAGTTTATAAAATAAATAATAAACACAATGGAATTTCATGTTATACATGCTTCTACAAATAGATACGGACAAGAAATATCATATTTATTTTGTTATTTATTTAATGAAAATATATTTACCTGATAGAGCGACCATGTCTCTTTGGCTAAGTCCCTTGTTGGCGAAGGCAGATACGAGAGTTTGGAGATTAGCGAAAGGACTAGGTAGATCCGTATTTGCTTTAGCACGGTCAGCAGTGGTAGAGTCCCTTCTACCAAGCTTCGGAGTCCATGTTGGACCGCCAACCTGAAAAATATATGTATGTATATAGTGACAACAACACCTTTAACATTCTTCTTCTGCTTATATGCATGCATGACACTTTTTACCTCAACTTGGGACAGCAAAAAACGGGTAGATAAAATGTAAATAAAAGTATTTATTGTCTTGGTCACAGAAGTGTCAACTATTACTCATATCCATTCAATATGAAAAGTTACATTCCCAAAAATGATTTTGTCCCAGTATAAGACATTCATTTCTACTCTTTTACATATGACGTTCTTACTTAAGTTATTATGTGCGGTCAAAAATTTACTCGCGATGTGATTTGGAAAATTGGTAACAAAAAGATTATTTTGCATATACAACTTGCTATCAGTAGAAAGTTATACGTTTATCAATATAGTCTCCTCAAATGGGACGGCGTAAGTATATAAAGTATTCAACTATTTCACCTCCATCTCTCTGTCACACTTAAATGTTAATTATATATTGTACTTACAGCAACCGAGGCATCTCGTGCAGCTAACGTTAGGATATCTGCGCAAGAAACAACACCGGGGCATATGCGCTCGACCTCCCGCTTGGCGGCCTCTATAACATCGAATCCTCGAACGGAATTGTTATTTGGGAGTGCCGTCTTTTCGCTTTGGATAGAAGCGGTCTCGTCTAGTAGGACTGACGCATCGCAGCCCTGAACGAAACAGTCGTGAAAATGGAGACGAATGAGGGATGCCGCCATTCGCTTCTCGCGGGACACCGCTCTAGTGATGGAATTGCGGATTATAGTAGCTGCCCTTGGACATGTACGGGCGTAGAAGGAGGGAGATAGTCGTGGTGGAGCTGGTCTGGCTGAGGAGGATTGTTGCGCTTGAGTTGGTGTGGTGGAGAGGGAAATGATGAGTGATAATATTGTTGTTAAGGTGAAGAAAAGGTTGATGGATTTCATGTTGTTCATTTGAAGTGATAATATTGTTGTTTCCTAATTAATAAGGAGAGAATAGACTTTGATTATGCTTAATTCAGAGCTGAAAGTGGATTCATGAGAATATATAAAGGCAGTATTGCTACCGGAGGTGAATTTATAGTGCACATTTGGTCATTTGTGGCTTAATTATAAAACGCGTCTGCTGACATTTGGTTACAAAACAAAACAAGTTATTACATTCTTCAGTTAATTTCCGACAATCCATTTTTTTTTTTGTATTATTTGGTCGTTGCGTGTGGTTAGATTAGTCAAGGAGAAATAAAATTGAAAGGTGTGATTAAAAATAAAAATTATTTAAATAGTCAAGGAAACTAATTCAAAACTAAATAAAATATAGAAAAATATAATTTTCCAGTAAATAATATAGTACTTATAATTAAGTCAAATGTATACACAATAAACAACTTTATCTATTCATCTAATAAATAATTTTTAGATTTTATTTGTCTATTTTGAGTTTTAAATCAAATTATAGCTTTTAAACAATTTTGCAACTTTATATTATAATATATTTTGTATTTATTTGAAAAGTAAAAGTTTATTTACATGACTGAGAAAATGAAGTCTAAAAGTCATTTAGCAAATCAACAAATGAAGTTGTTCACTGTGCATATTTCCAGACTTGATTCTAAGCATTATATTAGTTTCATTTTTAAATTATTCATCCGACATTTATATAAATTTTTATTAATTTAATAAAAAGTTATATTTATTTCAATTATTTTTATATTTTATTCCTAAGATTTTCAGTTGTTAATTTCATTTCCAGATTAATAAATAAATTTCAGTTCTTATATTCCCTTTTTTCTCAATCATTTCGACTTCTCAATATAATAATAATTTGTAGATTTATAAAATTAATGTAATAAAGGTATACATGAATTTGATATACTATTATTTAGTGGGATGGGTCGAGATAGTTGATTGTGGGTAGCAAATAACCCAATTTTAAAATATAGATTGCAAACTCAAATATTGCATCTTCAAAACATCACTTTCTAATAAACATCGTTTTTATTTTGTGAGTTGAAATTTTGATAATCAATAATTTTCTGAAATACTAAAAGAAGTAAAGCCCGAATAATAATATAATTTTTATATTTTCATTACAATATCTGAAAATAAATAAACGATCAATATTTCATATTAAAAAAATTAAAAGATATCTTTTAGAAAACAGAAACCAAACCAAACCAAACATACCCAGTAAATCCCGCTCAGAGCAGGATTTGGGGAGGGTAAGATGTACGCAGATCATGCCCCTACTTTTTACGGTAGGGAGGCTGTTTTCGTGAAGACCCCAGCTTAGTGCACAGCAAATTATTGAGTGATATTTACGAAGAAGCATATGATACGAAAAAGCTCAAAACCATATTTGAGCCTGGCTTAATTCACATGAGACTTACCTAAGGGGACTTTGGCAACTGCACTCTCGATGAACGCTGCTCTAACAGAAAGAGGTAGACTCTGCGCACAGCTCCCTGTCAAAAATACATCACACGCAAAAGGCAATAGGATAAAATATACAATAGAAGTAAAAAATGTGATGCTCTAGGTCAAAGCTAACTGAGACAACCCAACCCTGAGGCTCTCAACTACAACATCGCTCCCTTCAAAAGAATCCACAACTCTGATCTGGCGCCTCCAAGAGCACCTATCAACAGTCATGGTCTCGGAAAGGTTTAAGGCCTTCAAATCTAATCTCAGCTGCTCCTCCCACGTCTTCCTCGGTCTGCCTCTCCTCCTCTCCCCAACAACCAATAAACTCTCGACCCTCCTCACCGGAGCAGATGCCTGCCTCCTGCAGACGTGACCAACATTCTCCCTTCCCTAACTTTCGCTGAAATGGGCGCCACTTCTAGCGCGTTCCTGAAAATCCCGTTCGAGATTCTATCCAACATTGTGCGACCACATAACCAACGTAACATTCTCATTTCAGCCGCTTCCAACTTGCTCTCAAGCGACTTCTTTATCCCCCAACATTCGGAGCCATACAACATTGCAGGTCGGATTGCCGCTCTATAGAATTTACCCTTCAACTTTATAGGGACTTTCTTGTCGCAGAGGACCCCTGTCGGTGCTCTCCACCTTAGCCACCCCGCCTTGATGCGATGGGTGGCATCATCTTCACACTCACCTTCCTTCTGAATGATCGAACCCAAATACTTGAACTTATCCGTATGGGGTACGATCTGATCCACAATCATTACCTCTACATCTTCCTCGTTGGCCTCACCACTAAAGTTACACCAGAGATACTCGGTCTTAGACCGTCTCACACGCAAGCCCTGTGATTCTAACTTAGACCTCCATAGCTCCAACTTCGAGTTCACCTCCCTCCTCGACTCCGCCACTAACACAATGTCGTCAGCAAAAAGTATGCACCACGGGACGCCATCCTGAATCCCCCGAGAAATGACGTCAAGGATTAGAGCGAAGAGAAGAGGGCTTAGCGCCGACCCCTGGTGTAGCTCTATCTCAACCGGGAAATACCGGGTGTCACCAACTGGAGTCCTAACGCAAGTACTAGATTGGGAGTACATGTAACACCCCTAAGACATTCAGGGCATATTACAGGGCCGTGGATCCCACACTGTGGAATCCAGCAGGCTAACGTACCAACAAGACATTCAAAAACGACAAACAATCATCAATAAAATGACAATTCAAATAAAAGACTACAGACCGACAAATAAAGTCTGACATCAAATCCATTTCCCAAAATGGGAACACAACATTAACAAATTCAAACAGGAAGTACTCGAGTACTTAAATCAATTTTATAATACAGAAATCCCAAAACAAGACACCAATGATAACCGACAGACAGAACACTAATAATCAACTACTGGACAGTATCATGCTTGCCCATTATTCTCATACGGCTCGAGTGCTCGCTTGTCCCCACGATCGATACCTGAAATACAAAAAAGTATTTCCCCCATTTAAGGGGTTAGCGACAACTGCTAGTGCAAGTACAATCCATTTGAACTACATTCTAATCAGATGAATATATGCACCAAAAATCATTTTAGAAAACGTTTTATATTCCGGAATATTTACCTTGCATAATCACAAAACACATTATCTCCAACAATCATAATTCAAAGTTAACCTCAGTACGAGACTCACGGCCACCGTACCCCGCAGAGCCCCGTCGGACATCCCTGGATGGTTAACCACAGTTCGTGATACGCACACACAAGGCAATACGTATCCCTAGAGGCCCCGTCGGACCGTCCCTAGGTGAACATACACATATCCATCCACAACAACCACGATACAGCCATAATTCAAATACTAGAACATGTAAACAAATGTAAAGTACTTGCCTTTGTGACATCTTCGAAGAATCGGAAGTGAAAAACGACTACGGATGATCCGAGTGGAAGACGACGGTTCCTAACGAAGAATTAACATAACTCAGTCCCAACGAACATCAAAAATCGAAAGGAATACTCCCATAACCCCGATTACATGCTACGACAATGAACGATCAATCGATACGGGCGAGGGTTTACGCAAAATCTCCCCGTATTGATAATTTACGGATTAAAATCAAGGAAAATGGATTTGGAATCACCCAATAACCACAATAGGGAAGGAATATCGTAACATAATTGAACAATTCGGAACTAATCCCTAGAATCCCGAAAAAACCCCAAATTCGTCAAAGTTAGGGTTCCTGAGGAAATACCTTAGATTCGACTGATGGAGGATGATTACGCTGATGGTAATATGTTAGCACGATTCTACGGTGATGGGATACGAAGAATTCTCCGAGCAATACCGGTGGAATCGCCCTCTGGAGTTGCCCCGTGAAGAAAATGAAAGAAAAGAGATAGAAAATGAGCTGTTGACCTCTGCCCGCTGTTTTAAAACAGCGGGCTGTTACGGCCGTAAATGGGGGGTACTTAAGGCCGTAACATGGCCAACTTACGGCCGTAACTTCTGGGTGTTACGTCCGTAACACCCTACTGGACAGCAGTTCTGGAAGCTGCTGTCCAAACGATTCCGGACGACCCCGAAACCCAGACCTGCTATCGAACCGAAAATACGACTACAAAGAATATTCGATGACGAGTCTAACCGTCACAAGAAAACATAAATCCGACTACCCGGGAATCCGAAATACGACAACGAATATGAAATTCCCTGAACTTATAGGAAATTATGAAAATAGCCCAAGTGTCCGAAAATCACGAAACGATGTCGGATTTACAACCTGAAAGTCTCAACATGACCAACTCAACCATACGAACTAGCACAAACCAAGAAACAATGAAAACGAACGAGTTTTACGAGAATCGAATGTTCATACGGCAAAACATGTCGTAAAATGAAATTACGTGAAAACATCACCAGAACTCATCCAAATGGAAAAACTCCAAGAATAAAGTAGATTCACAATGTCGAAACGGTTAAGAGCGAGTCGATAAAAATAGACATACACCAAAAATGGAAACTGCTAAAAATGGAAAGTTACGGATATTACATTCTCCCCCTTTAAAATAAAGTTTCGTCCTGAAACTTAAGAATCAAAAAGCTCGGGGGTGCCTCGAACGCATATCCTCCTCTAAATCCCACGTCGCTTCTTCTACTCCGTGCCTCGACCATTGCACCTTAACCAAAGGAATGGTTTTGTGCCTTAATTGCTTGTCTCGACGCTCCAAAATCCTGATGGGCCTCTCCTCAAACGTAACATCTTTCTCGATCTCCACGTCTCCAAAATCAATAATGTGGGATGGGTCCGGAACGTACTTCCTCAACTGGGAAACGTGAAATACGCTATGAACATGACTCAGCGACGGAGGTAAAGCCAAACGGTATGCCAACTCACCGACTCTCTCCAATATCTCGAAAGGCCCAATATACCTCGGGCTGAGCTTCCCTTTTTCCCAAAACGGAAAACTCCCTTCGATGTAGACACTCTCAACAGAACATGATCTCCCACCGTAAACTCCAAGGGTCGACGCCTAACATCCGCATAAGACTTTTATCGACTCTGAGCAGCCAAAATTCTCTTTCTAATCAACTCAACTTTCTCCCTCGTCTCTAACACGAGGTCTGGCTCGGTGCCAACTAAATCAGACGGTTCATCCCAATATATCGGTGATCGGCAACGTCGGCCATAAAGTGCCTCATACGGTGCCATCTTAATCGACGCGTGCCAGCTATTATTATAAGTAAACTCAATTAAGGCCAGATGTTCCTCCCAGTCACATACTCTCATTTGATCATCTTTTGTGATTTATACATATGAAAATATATAGTCATGTGAGATCTTGTTAGATTCATCTTGAAATATACTTTTAAAATATCAACTTCTTATAATTTTTAAAATAAAGAACTGAAGATATTAACAATCAAAATTGTGCATTGACAAGCGTGAAAGTCCAGATATTACAGTTATAAAAGAACGGAGGTAGTAATAATCTCTCCTATCACATTTAATATTTCATATTTTTATTTTAATCATATCGATATATAGATGTGGCATTCACACAATTTATTGCAGGAGTAAAAAAAAATCCATTATCCATGTAACTCAAAATCTTCCGGTGTGGGTATGGGCTTTACCCTTTGTTTAGTTGGAGAGGAATGGAGGGGAGCGGAGGGGAGAGGGATTTTTAAAAATTGATCTTGTTTGGTTCAAATTTTAGGAGGGGAGGGGAGAAAAATTCCTCCTACCTTAATTTTTTGTTCCCTCCAAAAGTGGGGGAATTAGGAGGGGAAACAAATTTCGAACAAAAATAACCTGCATAAATCTAAGAATTCCAAGTTTGTTATATACACCTTCTAGGTCGTAAAACTCATACCACCGCAGCTCCTACTTGTCGTAGCTCCCCCTCCCACCGCAGCTTCTACTATCACTGGCGCCGGCACCGACGCACACAGAGGTCGCCGTCGCACAAGTCTGCAGCATAAGGCGCTACGTATCCTTGTATTTTTCAAGTTATTTGCTTCTTTCTATTCGTTTTTTAATAGTTAATCATTTTAATGAATTCAGCCCGATTCTCCTCCCCCGTGTTACTATTAATCATTATTATGAATTCAATTTTGATTTTATTGTTTATTTTTTTATTGATTTTGATTTTTTTTTAAATTTTTTTTATGAATTCAATTTTTATGAATTCCGAATTCGGATTATTTGGTGTATGATTTTATTGTGGTTGATGATTGATGAGGATGATGATCTTATTGTGTTTGTGAATTTCATGATCTTTTTTATCACAAAATGCATATTTTAATTAGCTATGCCGTTTACTGTGTTGCAGTTGAAGTGTTTTTTTTTTCTTTTTCTGGTTCGAAATTGTTGTGCTTCATTCAAGTCTCAATTGAAATGCAACTCTGAATTATTTATTGTAGACTTATAAAAATATTTTACTATATTAGATGGATGCTGAAGATTCGAATCTAAGTATATGGTACGACATTGGAGGACTTTGATGCTTATAATGGTAATGATAATATTTATCCTGAAATTCAATCTCAAGATCCTTCACCTACACAAAGTACAAACAACAAAAAGGAAGAAATCAAAAGTGTCTAACAACAAAGGGAAGGATGACGACATATCTCAAATTAAAGGAGCAATGCAAGAGGTCGCAACAGCACTAAGAGAAGGAAATGTTATAATGGAAGTGCGTCACAATCCTCCAATTTCTAGGTAAGAAGCTTGGAAGTTAATCAAGGAATGCAGATGCAATGAAAATTTATGGCCTGTGATTTTTGCAAATTAATGAAAGATGTTGACGACTTAAAACAGTTTTTCAATGTTCGGTTGAAGCACGCAAGGATGTGATCATTTTCATGTATAGAGGTGGCCATAGGTCGGGCTGGGCTGGGCCCGGGCTGGGCTGAGGCGGCCGGGCTGGGGCTTGTAATATCCGCAATTTTCGATTTTCGGTAAATTTCTTTTTCGGTCGGAGTCCGTTTTGACGACTCGCTCATGACCGTTTCGTCATTCTGAGAATGATTAATTCTATACTTTTTGACATTCGAGTTCGTTTCGGTGTCGTTTCGTTGAGTTCTGTGCTTTTTAGCGACTTTTCTGCACTTGAGTTCGATTCTTGCGAATCTCGTCCGAAACTGTTGTTTCGAGTTTCCCGCAAGTCCGTTTAACTTTGTTAGACGTGTTGTGAACTTCGGTTTGGTTATTCGATCACGTATCGTGATTTCCGGGCGTTTTGGGCCATTTTGTAATTTCTTGAAAGTTACGTATCCGTATTCGTAATTGTTGTCTCGACCCGTTTCTTCGTCGCGTATGACTAATTATGGTATTACGCTTTCATTTCGAGTCGTTTATGTTGTCCGCGAACTTTTCGTTGTGTTCGCTCCGCACGCTTTCGGAAATCGGGTCGCCGAGCCTTCGGCGGCGGATCGCCGACGGCATGGATCGGGCCGGACGATTGCGGGCACCGGCCGGACGGGTGCGGCAGAACCGGCGTAGCGCACGCTACGGCCGGAAGGCTGCGCGCGCTAACCGGCAGTGTAGCGCACGCCGCCGGGTGGCCTAGCGTACGCCATCGGGCCTGGGCGATGGGGTTTCGAGGTTACGGACTCGGTCAGATCGGCGGGTAGCGCACGCTACGCCGAGCGTAGCGCGCTAGTCGGCAGCGTAGCGCCGCTGCCGGCCGGCTAGCGTACGTTACTGGCCGGGCGCCCGATCGATAGCCGGGGCTAGCGCAAGGCAGTATCCGGCCGTAGCGCACGCTAGCGGAGTTGGGTCGGCAGTTCGATCGGGCAGGTTGGTCGGTGATGCCGGTGTTGTGGGCCCCGGCCGAGGGTACTCGGCCGATACCGCCGATAGCGCACGCTAGGTGGCCGTATAAAAATGGTGGCGATACATTTCACTTCGTTTTTCATTTCCTTCCTTCTCCATCCGCGAGTGGCGATTCTTGGGCGACGAAGCCATGTTGTTTAACAATAAATCCATGAAGTCCTTGAGTTCATAACATCAATCGATCGTCCGTTATCAACCTTTGATCCAGCGAATCAAGGTAATCTTCCTTAGAACCCTAATTTCGTGAATTTGGGGATTTTTGCATTTTCATCCGATTCGTTCCGTGTTGTTGATTAATTCATGATGGGTATGATTAATCTTGATAGTATTCTTGTGTTTAACATCATTTAATCCATTGTTCTTCGTCGAATCGAAGTATATTTCTTGATTTCCTTCGAATTGACTTTTTGGGGGATTTGTCCCCGATCTCGTTTTTCATCCGTTTTCGATGGATCGATTATGGTTAAATGATGTTGTTAAACATATTCTATGGATTGTATATCCATATTTCAACTTGGAATTCCGTTTTCGGGTTTTGACGGAACGAATCGTGTTCTTGGCCGTTTTGGGGGAAATCCGTGAACTTTCGTCATTCGTTCTTTGAATTCAACGGCTTTGGGTCGTGTTATGGAATTCATTTCATTGTTATTATTTGTCCTCCGTAGTTTATGAACGTGAGTTGGCGTTCGGTGGAGTCGGCGGGTACGTAGTCGGTTCGGGCCAACCTACTTCGGTCGATTCTCCGCGTTGTTCTTATTCGAGGCAAGTACCTTGCCCATACTTTTATCGTTTTATGGATATGATGATCGGTGGTCGTCTTGATGTGTTTGTTTGGTTATTTGAAATGAAGTTTCAAAGGATTTCGGTTTGGCCTCGTTAAAGGCTTTCTTTCAAAACGAGTGTGATTTGTGAACGGTGTTTTGAGAATTGATTATGATTTGGTTATTTTGAACGTTGAAGGATTTTATGATGATACTCCTATTGTTTAAAGTTATGGAATTGTGTATTCCGTATTTAATCTTGTTATGGTGTTTTGAAGAGTTTGGTAATGGTGTCGAGTTAATGGCCATCTCTAGTGAGTATTCTTAATGAACTTACATTCTTAGCATGTTAGTATTGCATGAGTAACGTGTGTGTGTGTATGCTCACTACGGGTTAGACTCGACGGGGTCTCGGTAGGGTTCCACGAAGCTGTGGGACCGCGAGCTTGCTTTTAACCACTGTGGGTTAGATCCGACGGGGTCTCGGCGAGGATCCACGGCCGTGGGCCCGCGGTTAATTGTGGTGCATTTTTACAAATGTGATTCGATATTGGCATTTCCGGAAATGAGTGCTTTTGAACGGTTTTCATTTGCATGCATTGACTAAATGTGTAAGAGGTAAGTTGTTCGTTTGGCTTACTTGGCTAGGATGGCACTGGAGTATTTTGTTGTTTGTTTTAAATCCTTTATTTGTGGATTTTGATGTGGGATACGAACCTCGTGGTCGTTCTTGTGTACTGTGAGTTGATGAGATTTGGGGCTAAAATCCCAATGGTTTTGTAAAAGTCGTTTTACGGATTTGGGGCTAAAATCCCAACGATTTGGTTAATGTCATTTTCCAGAAAGTAAATCTTTGGGGCGGTGACCCCTTTTGTCTTTTGGTTTTCGAAAAGTAGGATTTGATAATCCTAAATTGTTTTCTATTAAAACTCTCGATGGCATTCTAAACCGTTTTATAAATTATTTCCATTGATTTATGATATTTCGTTTTTGAAATGTTTTTCTCAAACCCTTGCCTCGGGAAGTACTTTTCGTTTCGTTTGGATCTTTGAGGATCCTCGGCTATTGTTATTCGTGGAATGTGAATTGTATGGCTCGTATTTGCACTTTGTATTTGCACTAGCAAAACAGTGGAGTTTTGCTAACCCCCGAGTATTCGGGGGGTGGATGTCTGTTTTTGCATTCAGGTTTTGGAGCATAACACAGGGTCGGCACGAAGGGTGATGAAAGATGATCGATACTAATCACATGAGGAACCGTACATCGTGTGTTGGTTCAGTTGTACTTTATTTTCCATTTTGTATTGTTCCCGTTATGCAGGTGTAGTTGTATTTTGTCCCCTGCGTGGGCATGAGTTGTATTTGAGAATTATGTAATTGTGGAAAGACCAAATCGGTCTCTCGAGTCATTGTAGCCTTGAAGGCATTGTCGAGATGTTAAATATTGTTACCGGCTGGTAGATCCTCGAGGAGAGGGTCTACGGCGTGTAATATCCCTGAGTGGATTGGGGGTGTTACATAAATGGTATCGGAGCTTAGGTTGAGGAAACCTAGGCTGTCGGGTCAAGTCGTGTTGTTTGAGTCTTGTTTCGTCGGATTTTATCGGACTGAGTCGTGTCGCGACGCGTCGTTTGAGTTTGTTGGTCGTGATTAGTATCGTGGGGCGATCATCATCTTCGTGCGACCTGTGGAAGTAAGTCTCCCTTCTTTGTGTTGTGCCTCGTGTGACACGAGCTATTTTTATGATTATTTGTTAAGTGGTGGAATCCTTATGTGAATTTTGATTTCACGATATGTATTTAGTCGACTCTCGTATTTGAATTATACGAGGAATGTCGTCGTTTGTGATGTCTTTTTATTGTTGTTTTTGTCCGTTGTTGATGATTTTCGAATCGATTTGCACGTTTTACAAGTCTCTTGTGGAAGCTTTGTGCTTATACGCGTTCGACTTGTTCACTAGCCAGTGCGGGAGGGTATTTTATCAGTGGTTTTGTTCTGAATGTGGTATTTTATCGTTTATTTTCGTTTAAAGACATGTATTGTCTTGATTTTAAACGTTTTGATGCGTGTGCCAGGAGTTGTTTTAGTGAACGTCGGTATGTATGAGTTTTGGGCATTCTGGCCTATTGGATTTTTGAAAACCTTGAGTATCTTAGAAAAATAAACTTCGAGACATACTTTTCAAATGACTTATTTTTTTGTGGTACATCCTAGGTGCCACAATGTATTTCAAAAAATTTTTTTTTTACCTCGAGGACCAAAATGTTTTGAGATATTTTCAACACTTTTATTTAGACCCGAGGGTCGAATATTTTGAAAGTTTTCACTAAGAGAAAATGTCCTCATTTTTATCAAATGCGAAATGGTTCTCCAATGTCTCGATAACGATGTTTCACGTTTGTACTTTTTTTTGAAAGATGATACTCAAGATCAATCGGTGTTCTTCTAAATTATTTTCAAAATGAGGTTTTCGTTTTTAAAACCTATCCATTCCCGTTTGAGGGCTGGGTATGTATGTGTGATGTTCGCGTTGTCCTTTTGATACTTTCTCCCGAGTATGACCGAATTGGCGGTGTGAGCGTTGAGTCGCTTTCCACACATTTGTTGCGTTAGCCCCTGTGAGAGGCGGGATGTTGGTGTTGAATATTATCGCCTCGTAGTGATTCCTGCGTTGTCGCGCATGTGCGAGCTGTTAGAGCTTGGTTGGGTATGACCGTGTTGTAATACCCGGTTGTAATTCATTCATTTTCATTCAGTAATTATCAATCTGTAATTGTCACTCAGTAATTCTCACTCATTAATAATCACTCATCATTCATGAATCACTCATTTGCGTTCAATGTTGGCATGTTGTAATCGTATATCAGTTACCGATCGTCATTTTATCTCCGTTTTTAGATCGAGACGGGAGTATTATCATTTTCATTGTGATTGATAGCCTTGTACTGAGAGTATCATCTTTGGCTCGTGTTAGACTTGTTCACTTTCATATTCGTATGATATGTCGGATCATTCATCAGTCGTAGCGAGGAATCGGAATTATCGGATTGATTCACCTTGGCCAAGATCGAGTTACGGCCGTAAGGTTCGGGATACGGCCGTAAGTCACGGGTACGGCCGTAAGGCTGGCCGATTACGGCCGTAAGTGGTCCAGAGTTGCCCGGGCATTTTGGCCGAAGGTGAGTTACGGCCGTAAGGAAGGTGAGATACGGCCGTAAGTGGTGTTCGTAAGTTTTGGGTGTTGTCGACCAAGGGTGACTTACGGCCGTAAGGGTTGCGGCATACGGCCGTAAGTCGGCGAGTGTGGCCGTCTGAGTTGGCGATTCTGGCCGTCTGACGCGGCGGCAGGTGCACGGCCGCTGGGACGAAGAGGGCTTACGCCCGTAAGTTTTGGCGGATACGGCCGTATCATCCGAGTTACGGCCGTAAGGTGTGCGGTTACGGCCGTAAGGGTGTCGACGGATGTTTTTGACGAAGGCGGGTTACGCCGTAACTCGAGATCGATTCTGGCCGTAAGTCTCGGCGAGCTTTCGGACGAAGCCGAGTTACGGCCGTCTGAGTTGGCGATTACGGCCGTAAGGCCGTTGACTTGGAAAGTTACGGCCGTAAGAGGGCCGAGTTACGGCCGTAACTTCCGGCAGCATTTAATGACTTGGCCGGTCATTTCACCTCACTTTTTCATTTTTTCTTCTTCATCCGAGAGAGAGTGTTGAGAGAGTGATTTCATCATCATCAATCACTTGAGTGTGTAATCTTCATCATCTTCAATCCTTTGGGAAGCTTGGATACTCGTTATAACTCGTGTTCATCGGATCGAAGTGGTTGGATCTTCAAGAGGTAATTTCTTCAACACCTTGGATTTCGATTTTGTGTCGAGATATAATGTTTTGGACGTTATAATCATGTTATATGAAGGGATATGTTTATGATTATGAGTTTGTATAAGGATTCATTGGATTATTGAGAGATTTATTCAAGAACACTTTGAATATCGAGTTGGATTTGGGGATTCCCGATTAATAGTTGTTATAATCACGTGTTTGGATATTCTTAACGGACTATTGATCGTATGGGAGATGTTTTATTGATTTGAAGCACTTCTTGGGGATTTGAGATTGGTATTGTTGAGGTTTGGTTGTAATCAATCGAAGTTGGACTCAAAGTGTTCGATATAATGCCCCTATGAACTTGGTTTAATCGTATCGACGTCTTGAGTTCGTTATATTCGTGTTTGATTCGTTATTGATCGGATTGTTGGTAATTGTATTGAATTAAGGTTGTTCGAGCGACCAGTATCTTGGTTAGGACGTTGTTCGTGGACGGACATTCTTCATCGTTGTTGTGTAAGTTAATTCTTACTCGGTTAAAAGGATACTCATTCCTTTTGTTGTTGATTGCTCATAATCATAATTCATTCATCATAATATTAATCATTTTGAGACTTGTGATTGTCGAATAATCATTTCATTCACGAGGAACGACGGTTCCAAATCATTTCATTGGGTTATGAATCACGTCACTATTACTTTCATATCGGTGAGTCATCTTGGCTTTGTTTAATTATTATTCATTGATATTCATCATGGTCATTCTCGTTCATGTGACCTTCCGGGTTCATATTGCGTGGCCGGGTGTGGCTGTGTGGAATTTTTAGTCGGGCACACGATGGTCATGTATTGGGTTCACCGATACATCGGACCGTGCACACGGTAACGCTTACCTCCGTGAGACTAATTAGGTACAAGGATGGGTGTGTCCGGTCATTCGTCTTGTACACTTGCACAGAACATTACGGGCGTACTATGATACTCCTCTTCAGCGTAATTCATAATTAAGAATATTTCATAACTTGATTAATTCATGATTGTGTAATTTCAACTCTTGAGGATTGTTGTTACGTATCGACCCCGTTGGGGATTTTGTTTTCAGTCACGGCAAGGCAAAGGCACGGGAAGAGCATGTTGACGGCGACGAGTCCCAGTGATACTAGTAGGGGCCCCATCATTCCGTTTGTTCGGTCATTTTGATCATTTGATTATTTCGTCATTTGTACTTTCATTGCAAATTCCGTTTGTAATGTTTATTTATTCAGGTGGTGTATTTTATCTTCATATAAAATACACTAGTATTCAGTATTGTCTGGTGTGTTGTACTTAAACTCCTCATCGGAGTGTTTGGTAATATAATGTGGTTCGGTACTACAATTATATTATTTAATTCATCATTTTCATTTGCTGGTGGGTCCCGATCGGGGATTCACGGACTTTGTAATATCCGCCTAGTTTGGGGTGTTACGAGTTGGTATCGGAGCGTGGTTTTGAATACTACCCTCCAAGTCATGTCTCATTTGAAATCATCGTCATCGGACTAGTATCATTGGACTTTCGCGTCACGTGTGACTGTGCAAATGCCGAGCCAATCGGACCAAGAATCGTAAGATTTCTAATGCCATGGTATAATTCGCATTAATCATTCATTCATAATTCATCAGTTAACAATCCTCAATCATCATTGTCATGTTGACCGGGATGGTCAGGTTAACTCATTAATCAGTCAAATCATTTCATTATTCAGTTGTTGATCAGGAAGATCAAATCATTAACCTCGTTAACTCATTCAAGATAATCATTTCAGTAACTTCATCAGATAATCACGTCACGACAATCAAGCATTCATGTAATCGCTGTATTTAAGCGTGTATGTTCATTTTCATCACCTCATATCATAATCATGACGTGATATTCATGTGGGAAATATAATCATCATGTGACTTTCCTACTTCAGTATGGAAAGAGCTGGCAGAGGACGAGGAGGACGAGGCCGTGGAGCGGGCCGAATCCCGAGAACTCGTGCGAATACACGCGCAAATGCCAGGAATAATGCTAACTCATCGAGTAGTGACGCTGCCACTCATTCACCTGGACGCGATCATTCACTATCGGGGAGTCGTACCCGGGACACGGCTCAGTCAGAGGGTGTCCGGGTTGACCCACTCGCCTTTATGCAGGGCATGATGGCCCAAATGACGCAGATGGCTCAGTTGATGGAGACGATGCATAACTCCGTCAATCAAAATCAGCAGGCTCCTCCACCGCCACCTCAGAGGCAAGAGAGGAATGTGAGTAATATCATCGACGATATCTCTCGCCAGAGGCCACCTACTCTTGAGGGCTCGTCTGAGCCGGCAGATATCATTCATTGGCTCGAGCATTTCGAGAAGCTGTTTGCTATGGTAGAGTGTCCCGAGGGACACAAAGTTTCTGTTGCGGCTTACTACCTGGGTAAGAGCGCACATTCTTGGTGGTTGTCGTTGAAGCCCACCGAAGGACCTTGTACTTGGGAGCAGTTCAAGACTCTCATGATGGAGAGGTACTATCCGGCCCCACTCAGGGAGGCCAAGTTGTCGGAATTACTCACTCCCGACCTTTCGATGGATGATGATGTTCTCGCCATTGCCGAAAAATTTCAGGAACTTCTTCCGTTCGCCTCATCTATCATTCACTCAGAAGCGGACAAGATCAAGTATTTCAGCAAGAGACTGAAATCCCGTATGAGACTACAGTTGCTCAATCATAATTGCACCACGTTGGCTGAATTCATTGAGAAAGCTCTCACCTATGAGCTTACTGCTAAAGAGATTGCTAAGCGGAACCTTCGTCTCGCTAGCAAGAAATCGAAGAACCGTAACCGATCAAGGCGGTCGGACAACTTTCAAGAAACCCCGTGCGGGCTCGCTTTTACGAGCGACCTCCAGGTCGTCTAAACCCGCGGAATCTCGCCACGAGCGGCGGTTCGGCCATCACTGCTATAATCGTGGGGATCTTGGTCATGTCGGCACCAAGTGTCCGAGACGATGCATCACGTGTCATAAGCTGTGGAATTGTGGGACATAAGGCCCGTTTTGCCGTAGGGACTCCAAACCTACTCGGACGTCATCTCGAGCACCTAAGCAACACTGCTCGTAATCAAAGCCACTCAATCAGTGTCGTTTAAAACGACGGGAGCGACTAAAGGTGGAGCTTTTAGCCACCAGACGGGAGCGTCCGGTGCCGGGACTAGCAAGCCCCGGATTTATGAGATGAAGAAGACCGATGATCCAGAGGCCCGAATGATCTCAGGTACACTCGATATTCTATCTCAACCTGTGTGTACCCTTTTTGATACTGGTGCATCGCATTCATTCATTTCCGAGTCATGTTTGAGTAGACTACGTCTGGGTAGTGCTACTAGTTGTGAGCCTTATGTCATTGGACTACCTGATGGTAGACGAATTATCGGTAATCGTGAGATTCAGAATTGTCCGATTCAGTTTCATGGCCGTGTATGGCCAGCGGACCTAATCGTGGTAGATTTGCCGAGAGACGACGTCATCTTGGGCATTGATTGGATGGATCGTCATGATGCCATCATTAGTGTCCGTAAGCGTATGGTCACTATCATTTCGGACGATGGGTTGGAATGTGTGTTTCAGGGAGGTAATCCTACTGCTCAGTAAGGTCATTAATTTGATGAAAGCGAAGATTACTCAATCGGGGATGTGTCGGTTATTGGTGCTATATGGCCAAAACAGAAGTCATCGATAATGTTAACGGATATTCCGGTGGTGAGGGAATATGCCGATGTTTTCAGACGAGTTACTGGTTTGCCTCCACGAGAGGGATGTGGAATTCACGATTGAGTTGGAGCACAGCACGTCCCGATATCGAAGGCGCCGCGGATGGCCCCGACCGAAATGCAGAATTAAAGAACCAACTTGAAGAGTTGTTCGAGAAGGGTTATATTCGACCGAAAGTGCGTCCCAGTGGGAGCACCGGTGTTATTTGTCAAGAAGAAGGATGGTTCATTTCGCTTATGTATTGATTATCGGGAGTTGAACAGGTGACGATCAAGAATAAGTATCCCTTACCCCGTATTGACGATCTCTTAGATCAACTTCGGGAGTTTCGTATTTTCCAAGATCGACTTAAGATCTGGATATCATCGATTCGGATTCGAGAGTCGGATATCGCGAGGACGGCGTTCGAACACGCTATGGTCATTATGAGTTTGTGGTTATGCCGTTCGGATTGACTAATGCACTGCGGTATTCATGGAGTTAATGAATCGGGTCTTCATCGACTTTTTGGATCGGTTTGTTGTTGTCTTCATCGATGACATTTTGATTTATTCTCGTGGCCGGAGGAGCACGAGTTTCACCTTCATCAAGTGCTCGACGTGTTGAGACGAGAACGACTTTATGGGAAGTTTTCTAAATGTGAGTTACGGATGTCCGAAGTGACTTTTCTCGGGCATGTAATTTCATCGAGACGGAGTTCGTGTCGATCCCGAAGACGGAGGCTATTCGAGATTGGCTACCTCAGAAACGTTAAGGAAATCCAAGTTTCCTCGGATTAGCGGGTTATTATCGGCGATTTGTAGAGGGATTTTCTCGAATCACTCAACCCTTAACGAACCTCTTGCGGAAGGATAAGAAATACACGTGGTCCGACGCGTGTCAACGGAGTTTTGAGGAACTCAAGAGCCGGTTAATGTCAAGACTGTACTTTCCTTGCCGCAGGGACGGAAGGATTTGTGGTCTATAGTGATGCGTCGGACGGGGTCTCGGATGTGTGCTCATGCGAGCAGGAAAGTTATTGCCTATGCTTCACGGCAATTGAGGCCTTACGAGGTTAATTATCCGACCCACGACCTGGAGCTAGCAGCCGTGGTGTTCGCTTTGAAGATCTGGCGTCATTACCTTTATGGCGTCACCGCCGATATTCACCGATCATAAGAGCTTAAAGTATATATTTACTCAGAATGAGTTAAATATTCGTCGGAGACGGTGTATGGAATTAATCAAGTATTATGATATTGATAACCTCTACCACCCTCGCAAGGCGAACGAAGTCTTCGACGCCTTGAGTCGTAAGTCGATTCGAGCGATGCTTGCCCGTTAATGATTCGAAGGAGCTTCAGCAGGAATTCCTTAGATCCGAGATCGAGGTCCAGCTTCAGCGAGTTCGGGCAGCTTTGTATGTTAGAGATTTCATCGTCACTCGAGGAGGAAATCCGAGAGAATCAGGGTTCGGACCCATCATTGTTGCGCATCCGAGAGGATGTGGCTCAGGGGAAAGCCCCTGGATTCGTGGTCCACGAGGATGGACTTTTGAGATTTAAGAATCGGTTGTGCGTACCGGCGAATGACGAGTTGAAAAACTCGATTTTGAGAGAATCTCATGCTACCCCTTATTCTGTTCATCCGGGGTCCAGCAAGATGTACAAGGACTTGAAACAGAATTACTGGTGGAGTAATATGAAGCGAGAAGTCGCAGAATTTGTTTCGAGATGCTTAACCTGTCAACAAGTTAAGATTGAACATCAGCGACCGGCGGGTATGCTGAAACCTCTCCCTATTCCGGAGTGGAAGTGGGAAGACATTTCTATGGACTTCATCACGAGTTTGCCGACGAGTCGTCGTGGCATGAATACGATCTGGGTGATTGTGGACCGCTTAACTAAATCAGCTCATTTCCTTGAGATCAAGGATACGTGGGGTCCTGAGAGACTGGCTCAGTTGTTCATCAAAGAGATAGTCAGACTTCATGGTACTCCTAAGAGTATCGTTTCCGATCGTGACGGACGATTTGTGTCTCATTTTTGGAAATCAGTTCATCGTGCTATGGGAACTCAGCTCAATCTCAGTACCGCTTTTCATCCTCAGTCCGACGGGCAATCAGAGAGGACTATTCAGACATTAGAGGACATGTTGAGGGCATGCGTCCTCGATTGGAAGGACGATTGGGAAGCCCAACTACCATTGATCAAGTTCACGTATAATAATAGCTGGCATGCTTCCATTAAGATGGCACCTTACGAGGCCTTGTACGGTCGTCGTTGTCGGTCTCCTTTGTGTTGGGATGACTTGTCAGAATCAATCGGCACCGAGCCCGATATGCTTATAGCCGCCCGAGAGAAGGTAGCTTTAATCAGGAGCCGTATGTTGGTTGACACTCGAGTCGGCGTAAACTTATGCAGATAATCGTCGTCGACCACTAGAGTTCGAGACGGGTGACCACGTTTTGGTCAAGGTATCCCCGAGTCGAGGTATTTTCCGTTTTGGGAAGAGGGGAAAGTTGAGTCCGAGATTCATTAGACCGTTTGAGATTTTGGATCGAGTGGGCGAGTTAGCTTATCGATTGGCTTTACCTCCGGCGTTGAGCCGAATTCATAATGTGTTTCATGTCTCTCAGTTGCGGAAGTATGTTGCCGACCCAAGTCACATACTCCAGTTCGACGAAATCGAGATTGCCGACGATCATTCATATGAGGAACGTCCTATTCGAGTTCTAGAGCGGCGAATCAAACAGTTGAGGAATAAGACGATTCCTTTGGTTAAAATTCAGTGGTCTAGACACGGAGTCGAAGAGGCTACTTGGGAAACCGAGGATAGTATGCGGGAGAGTTATCCCGAGTTGTTTGACCCTTAGTTTCGGGGACGAAACTCCTTTTTAGGGGGGGGTATGTAATACCCGGTTGTAATTCATTCATTTTCATTCGAATTATCAATCGTAATTGTCACTCAAGAATTCTCACTCATTAATAATCACTCATCATTCATGAATCACTCATTTGCGTTCAATGTTGGCATGTTGTAATCGTATATCGATTACCGATCGTCATTTTATCTCCGTTTTTAGATCGAGACGGAGTATTATCATTTTCATTGTGATTGTTAGCCTTGTCGAGAGTATCATCTTTGGCTCGTGTTAGACTTGTTCACTTTCATATTCGTATGATATGTCGGATCATTCATCACCGTAGCGAGGAATCGGAATTATCGGATTGATTCACCTTGGCGGCATCGAGTTACGGCCGTAAGGTTCGGGATACGGCCGTAAGTCGGTACGGCCGTAAGGTCGGCGATTACGGCCGTAAGTGGTCCAAAGAAGTCGCCGGGCATTTTGGCGAAGGTGAGTTACGGCCATAAGGAAGGTGAGATACGGCCGTAAGTGGTGTTCGTAAGTTTTGGGTGTTGTCGACCAAGGGTGACTTACGGCCGTAAGGGTTGCGGCATACGGCCGTAAGTCGAGGCAGTACGGACGAGTTGGCGGGCTTACGGCCAGACGCGGCAGTGTGGTGCACGGCCATTTTCGACGAAGAGGGCTTACGCCCGTAAGTTTTGGCGGATACGGCCGTATCATCCGAGTTACGGCCGTAAGGTGTGCGATTACGGCCGTAAGGGTGTCGGCGTATGTTTTTGATTTAAGGCGGGTTACGCCGTAACTCAGATCGGTTACGGCCGTAAGTCTGCTTGGCAGCTTTGGACGAAGCCGAGTTACGGCCGTCTGAGTTGGCGATTACGGCCGTAAGGCCGTTGACTTGGAAAGTTACGGCCGTAAGAGGGCCGAGTTACGGCCGCAACTTCCGGCAGATTTAATGACTTGGCCGGTCATTTCACCTCACTTTTCATTTTTCCTTCTTCATCCGAGAGAGTGTTGAGAGAGTGATTTCATCATCATCAATCACTTGAGTGTGTAATCTTCATCATCTTCATTCCTTTGGGAAGCTTGGATACTCGTTATAACTCGTGTTCATCGGATCGAAGTGGTTGGATCTTCAAGAGGTAATTTCTTCAACACCTTGGATTTCGATTTTGTGTCGAGATATAATGTTTTGGACGTTATAATCATGTTATATGAAGGGATATGTTTATGATTATGAGTTTGTATAAGGATTCATTGGATTATTGAGAGATTTATTCAAGAACACTTTGAATATCGAGTCGATTTGGGGATTCCCGATTAATAGCCGTTATAATCACGTTTTGGATATTCTTAACGGACTATTGATCGTATGGGAGATGTTTTATTGATTTGAAGCACTTCTTGGGGATTTGAGATTGGTATTGTTGAGGTTTGGTTGTAATCAATCGAAGTTGGACTCAAAGTGTTCGATATAATGCCCCTATGAACTTGGTTTAATCGTATCGACGTCTTGAGTTCGTTATATTCGTGTTTGATTCGTTATTGATCGGATTGTTGGTAATTGTATTGAATTAAGGTTGTTCGAGCGACCAGTATCTTGGTTAGGACGTTGTTCGTGGACGGACATTCTTCATCGTTGTTGTGTAAGTTAATTCTTACTCGGTTAAAAGGATACTCATTCCTTTTGTTGTTGATTGCTCATAATCATAATTCATTCATCATAATATTAATCATTTTGAGACTTGTGATTGTCGAATAATCATTTCATTCACGAGGAACGCAGCGGTTCCAAATCATTTCATTGGGTTATGAATCACGTCACTATTACTTTCATATCGGTGAGTCATCTTGGCTTTGTTTAATTATTATTCATTGATATTCATCATGGTCATTCTCGTTCATGTGACCTTCCGGGTTCATATTGCGTGGCCGGGTGTGGCTGTGTGGAATTTTTAGTCGGGCACACGATGGTCATGTATTGGGTTCACCGATACATCGGACCGTGCACACGGTAACGCTTACCTCCGTGAGACTAATTAGGTACAAGGACGGGTGTGTCCGGTCATTCGTCTTGTACACTTGCACAGAACATTACGGGCGTACTATGATACTCCTCTTCAGCGTAATTCATAATTAAGAATATTTCATAACTTCAGTTAATTCATGATTGTGTAATTTCAACTCTTGAGGATTGTTGTTCTGTGTAACTGACCCCGTTGGGGGATTTTGTTTTCAGGTCACGGCAAGGCAAAGGCACGGGAAGAGCATGTTGACGGCGACGAGTCCCAGTGATACTAGTAGGGGGCCCCAGTCATTCCGTTTGTTCAGTCATTTTCATTCATTTCTGTTATTTCTGTCATTTGTACTTTCCGCTGCAAATTCCGTTTGTAATGTTTATTTATTCAGGGTGGTGTATTTTATCTTCATATAAAATACACTAGTATTCGGTATTGTCCTGGTGTGTTGTACTTAAACTCCTCATCGGAGTGTTTGGTAATATAATGTGGTTCGGTACTACAATTATATTATTTAATTCATCATTTTCATTTGCCTGGTGGGTCCCAGTCGGGGATTCACGGCACTGTAATATCCGCCTAGTTTGGGGTGTTACACGTGTGCATCGGTGATGGTTCCGTTATGTGTCCGCTGTTTAATGTCTTGTTACCTTGCTCCCGTATTTGTGAATTTCGTGGACGAGGTCGGAGGTAATGCCCGTACTATTTTGACTTCTGTATTTTCTCTTCCCCCAGTCTATCGATTCGCTCATGTTCGTTGGTACTTTATGAACTTGTTCGGTATTTCAGTTTCATCGTCCGAACGAACTGTGATCTTGTTTTGAGTTGATCTGGTTATCGATGTTACTTTTTCGGGTTCAGTTCGATTCTTGTGAACCTTGTTTGGGAGTGACATCATCTGGTTCTACTAGTTCTTTTATTCGAAGTGGATCGGATTTGGAACTCTTATGTTTTCGACTCTGTCGACTCATTTATGTTTGTTGACATTTCTGAGATTGTCCGCCCCTTGTTTTTGTTTATCGAACGAGTGTGGTATCGTTTCGGAATAACTCGTTCGTCGTGGTGACCTTTCAATCGCTATTCCCTTTCCTGTGGATCTTCGGCAATGCATGTCTTGTAGTTCTCACCAGATCATCCTCGGAGTTGTTGTTTGAACTTTATTGTTCTTTGTGATTCGAACATGATTGTTCGATTTTTGTTGTCTCGATCGTTTGTTTGTTCGGTTTTTGTTCTCGTTTCGTGATTGTTGAACGTTCAGGCTCCTTCGTAATTCCCTTTAGTTCGGGAAATTAGTTTCGTTTTCAATCTTCTATCCCTTAGGCGATGGGATTCCGTCTTTGTTCAGTGGTTGACTCGCGTTTTGATTGATGTACCGTTGGGTTGGTCAATCATATTGATTTTCGTTCGTTGTGTTTTGTGATTATCGGATAATTGACTTGGCTATAGTATCCGTTTGATGACGCTTGTCACTTGTCGGTTTTATTATATCCCTAACGGCGACGTTGTGTTGGTCACCGTGGAGCGTGTTTACACGCCGTATATTCCTTTGCGTTGTTTGTAACATTTCGCCGTTGGGCGTTAGTCACGCATTCTTGTGTGTCTCGTTGAGTTTTTCCTGGCGGAATATTTCTTCTCCCTACTTGTTTTAAGTTTCGGGACAAAACTTCTTTTAAGGAGGGTAGAATGTAATATCCGCAATTTTTGATTTTCGGTAAATTTCTTTTTCGGTCGGAGTCCGTTTTGACGACTCGCTCATGACCGTTTCGTCATTCTGAGAATGATTCATTCTACACTTTTTGACATTCGAGTTCGTTTCGGTGTCGTTTCGTTGACTTCTGTGCTTTTTAGCGACTTTTCCGCACTTGAGTTCGATTCTTGCGAATCTCGTCCGAAACTGTTGTTTCGAGTTTCCCGCAAGTCCGTTTAACTTTGTTAGACGTGTTGTGAACTTCGGTTTGGTTATTCGATCATGTATCGTGATTTCCGGGCGTTTTGGGCCATTTTGTAATTTCTTGAAAGTTACGGGTATCCGTATCTGTAATTGTTGTCTCGACCCGTTTCTTCGTCGCGTATGACTAATTATGGTATTACGCTTTCATTTCGAGTCGTTTATGTTGTCCGCGAACTTTTCGTTGTGTTCGCCCGCACGCTTTCGAAATCGGTCGCCGAGCCCCGCGGTGGCGGATCGCCGACGGTGGCGGATCGCCGGACGATTGCGGCACCGCCGGACGGTGCGGGCAGAACCGGCGAGCGCACGCCACGGCCGGAAGGCCGCGCGCGCTAACCGGCAGTGTAGCGCACGCCGCCGGTGGCTAGCGACGCCATCGCCCGGGCAGCTGGGTTTCGAGGTTCTCGACTCGGCCAGATCGGGCAGTAGCGCACGCTACGCCGAGCGTAGCGCGCTAGTCGGCAGCGTAGCGCACGCCGCCGGCCGGCTAGCGACGTTACTGCCGGCGGTCGATCCGGTGGCTATCGATGTGCCAAGCTAGCGCGCGCAGTATCCGGCCGTAGCGAACGCTAGCGGAGTTGGGTCGGCAGTGTTCGGCGGCGGGGTTGGTCGGTGATGCCGGTGTTGTGGGCCCTGGCCGAGGGTACTCGGCCGATACTGCCGAGAAGCGCACGCTAGTCCGGGAAGGCTAGCGCACGCTAGGCTGGCCCGGTATAAAAATGGCTGAGCAGTCACATTTCACTTCGTTTTTCATTTCCTTCCTTCTCCATCCGCGAGTGGCGATTCTTGGGCGACGAAGCCATGTTGTTTAACAACAAATCCATGAAGTCCTTGAGTTCATAACATCAATCGATCGTCCGTTATCAACCTTTGATCCAGCGAATCAAGGTAATCTTCCTTAGAACCCTAATTTCGTGAATTTGGGGATTTTTGCATTTTCATCCGATTCGTTCCGTGTTGTTGATTAATTCATGATGGGTATGATTAATCTTGATAGTATTCTTGTGTTTAACATCATTTAATCCATTGTTCTTCGTCGAATCGAGGTATATTTCTTGATTTCCTTCGAATTGACTTTTTGGGGGATTTGTCCCCGATCTCGTTTTTCATCCGTTTTCGATGGATCGATTATGGTTAAATGATGTTGTTAAACATATTCTATGGATTGTATATCCATATTTCAACTTGGAATTCCGCTTCGGGTTTTGACGAACGAATCGTGTTCTTGGCCGCTTGGGGAAATCCGTGAACTTTCGTCATTCGTTCTTTGAATTCAACGGCTTTGGGTCGTGTTATGGAATTCATTTCATTGTTATTATTTGTCCTCCGTAGTTTATGAACGTGAGTTGGCGTTCGGTGGAGTCGGCGGGTACGTAGTCGGTTCGGCCAACCTACTTTGGCCGATTCTCCGCGTTGTTCTTATTCGAGGCAAGTACCTTGCCCATACTTTTATCGCTTTATGGATATGATGATCGGTGGTCGTCTTGATGTGTTTGTTTGGTTATTTGAAATGAAGTTTCAAAGGATTTGGCCTCGTTAAAGGCTTTCTTTCAAAACGAGTGTGATTTGTGAACGGTGTTTTGAGAATTGATTATGATTTGGTTATTTTGAACGTTGAAGGATTTTATGATGATACTCCTATTGTTTAAAGTTATGGAATTGTGTATTCCGTATTTAATCTTGTTATGGTGTTTTGAAGAGTTTGGTAATGGTGTCGAGTTAATGGCCATCTCTAGTGAGTATTCTTAATGAACTTACATTCTTAGCATGTTAGTATTGCATGAGTAACGTGTGTGTGTGTGTATGCTCACTACGGGTTAGACTCGACGGGGTCTCGTAGGGTTCCACGAAGCCGTGGGACCGCGAGCTTGCTTTTAACCAGTGGGTTAGATCCGACGGTCTCGGCAGGATCCACGAAGCCGTGGTCCGCGGTTAATTGTGGTGCATTTTTACAAATGTGATTCGATATTGGCATTTCGGAAATGAGTGCTTTGAACGGTTTTCATTTGCATGCATTGACTAAATGTGTAAGAGGTAAGTTGTTCGTTTGGCTTACTTGGCTAGGATGGCAATCGAGTATTTTGTTGTTTGTTTTAAATCCTTTATTTGTGGATTTTGATGTGGGATACGAACCTCGTGGTCGTTCTTGTGTCTTGTGAGTTGATGAGATTTGGGGCTAAAATCCCAATGGTTTTGTAAAAGTCGCTTTACGGATTTGGGGCTAAAATCCCAACGATTTGGTTAATGTCATTTTCCGGAAAGTAAACCTTTGGGGCGGTGACCCCTTTTGTCTTTGGTTTTCAAAAGTAGGATTTGATAATCCTAAATTGTTTTCTATTAAAACTCTCGATGGCATTCTAAACCGCTTTATAAATTATTTCCATTGATTTATGATATTTCGTTTTGAAATGTTTTTCTCAAACCCTTGCCTCGGGAAGTACTTTTCGCTTCGTTTGGATCTTTGAGGATCCTCGGTTATTGTTATTCGTGGAATGTGAATTGTATGGCTCGTATTTGCACTTTGTATTTGCACTAGCAAAACAAAGGAGTTTGCTAACCCCGAGTATTCTGGGGTGGATGTCTGTTTTGCATTCGGGTTTTGGAGCATAACACGGTCGGCACGAAGGGTGATGAAAGATGATCGATACTAATCACATGAGGAACCGTACATCGTGTGTTGGTTCGGTTGTACTTTATTTTCATTCTTTGTATTGTTCCGTTATGCAGTGTAGTTGTATTTTGTCCCTGGCAGGCATGAGTTGTATTTGAGTTGTATGTAATTGTGGAAAGACCAAATCGGTCTACTGAGTCATTGTAGCCTTGAAGGCATTGTCGAGATGTTAAATATTGTTACCAGCCTGGTAGATCCTCGAGGAGAGGGTCTACGGCGTGTAATATCCCTGAGTGGATTGGGGGTGTTACAGGGCTTGGGAGCTCAGGACCGGCCCATGTCTTTGGCGGGCTGGGCCTGGGCTGGGCGGCCGAAGTCCACTGCCCGCCCGCCCCTGGGCTTCCGGTGGGCCGGCCTGGGCCGGACCGGGCCCGAGCCGAAGATGTAAAAAAAAATAATTTATATGTTGACATTAAATTAAAAATCAATTTGTAAAAATCTATTTTGGATTTTTAAGATAAATTATTAATAGCTAGTGCACACCAACCAATCGATTGGTGCCACATGGCATGGCCTCCAAACCATTCAAATTTGAATGTTTATTTTATGTTGGCTGGGGTGGATTTTGGGTGGGCTTGGGTGGGCTTGGGGTGGGCTACGGGTGGGCCACAGGTGGGCCGGGCTGGGGGTCGGGCCGGTCTGGGCTCGGAGGTGGGTCGGGCTGGGCTGGGCCTGGGCTGAAGAGTCCGGGACCGGGACCGCCCGGGCAGCCAGGGGGCTGGGCTCGGTCCCGGGCCGGGCTGGCCCGATCGGCCCGTGGGCCTAGAAAATCCAGGCTGGGCCGGCCGGCCCACTGGCCACCTCTAATCATGTATATGGTGTTTGGCTCCTCAAATCCACCTACCAATTGATTCCCTTGATTGGATACTTGAGCATTTTTAAATTACTTTGTGGTATTTTGCTCTAAATATATACTGGACTTTGTTGAATTATTTGATTTTTATCTTATTTGTTGCAAAATTTATTTTGATCACTTTGCAGCAATGAACTTGTGAACTTAACCAAAGGGTGTTCAGCCTGATGGTTATTGCAATGAAGATAAGATCCCTTAGACATAGTCGCTGGGGTTCGAGTCCGAGCAAGCGCGGGGTTTTAATCCTAGCTACTCCAAAGAAGAAAACTTGTGTGGAGGCGGTACGGTTTCCTCCGGAACCCGTAGCCTCACTTGTCACCAGTGTGGATCCGGTTAAGACAACATAGTCTGGGCTAGTGGTGGTTAGGGCCCTCTGTTTGGAGGGTGGTTGAGTCTAAGTTGAAATTCACCGTTCAAAAAAAAAAACTTGTGAACTTAAAGGGGCATTTGTCTTTTCTTTTTCTGTCACGGTGTAAGGTCTTGAAAATTCTAGTTTGTGAAGTTATGGTTAAATGCTTAAAATTATGCAGAATAATTGTTGATGAAGAAGAATGTTATACTAAATTAAAGTAAATATTAAAAAGTATAAAAGCAATTTTCATTATAAAATCTCTTCGCTTCCCTCATGAACCAAATAAAAATAAGTTATTTTTTCTTTCCTCCCCTCCTATGAACCAAATGTAACAAGTATTAAAATCCCTCCCCTCCCCTCCCCTCCCCTCCCTTCCCTTCCCCTCCCCTCCCCTCCCCTCCCCTAAAGTCCCTCCCCTCCCCTCTGTAACACCCCGAGATATTCGGAATAATTACAGCGCCGTAAACCCTTTAGATAAGGATTTACAAGGCTAATTTTAAAAGAAGTGTAAAAACAATACAATCGAACAACTGAAGTTCAAATACAGATTTGATTCAACCGATCAAATAGTTAATTTATACAACCATATCGAAAGGACCTTATTAAAACAGACGTACTCGAGTACTGAACGAAACAAGAAAACAACTCTCGACAACAATAACATCAATCACATCACTGAGTCATCTCATCGTCCTGTCGGTACTGTGGCTGCCTCCCCGCTCCTCGGCTACCTGAACATAAAAACAATGTCCACCCCCGAAGGGGTTAGCAAAACAATGCTAGTACAAGTATCATCATACAATAAATCATCAATACATCATAAAACATGCAAAAGGACTTCCGCCACCGGAATCCAACGATGCGAATCCTCACGATTCCATCAACACAATACATGGTAATCCAGCGATCCAGCGCCCTCAGCATAGATCCCCATGATGATCCCGTCGGACCAACGCATGGTGGAAAAACACATCCGCCGATCCAGCGCCCTCAGCATAGATCCCCATGATGATCCCGTCGGACCAACGCATGGTGGACATTCGATCCAGCGCCCTCAGCATAGATCCTCATGACCCCCTCGGATCATTTATACCATAATCAAACAATTATGCATACACATATGCATTTCAATATGTTCATCAATATAACAACGAATATCACGAATATTCTCAGAAATACATATCATATTCAACAATATGAATAAAACCACAAGCATGATAAATCGAACTCGACATATGATACTTGCCTCGAAAATGGCAAGGGCAAAACACTTCAAAGATCTCGACACACTCGAAGGCCGCCTCCTTCGATCAACGTAACAAGCTCGAACCTTAACAAAAGGAACGATATACAAATCATCTTAAGTCGAACGATGGCCTAACAATTCGGTCTACGGTCGAAAAGATCAAAAATAACCAATCTGCCTGGACTGCTTAGCGCGCGCTACGTACTCTATGTAACGCGGCGCTAAGACGGATCGTTAGGCGACGCTTATCGTATAAGACTAGCGTGCGCTAGCCACGGGCCGCCTAACTAACTCGGCTGGTCTCATAACGTACGCTACGTACGTTTCGGGCGTTAACTGACCCCGATAGCGCACGTTAACTTTCACGTGTTAGCGTGCGCTACTACTGCATGGCAGAATACCGCGAACCGAAAACTGGGTTGAAGGGTGGAAAAACTCATGAATTCTACCGTGATAATACAAGTCATCTTCGGGCAAAACATGCTAACAAGGTTTGTGGAAGATTCCATTATCATGAGGTACAAATATACGGATAATCAACTCAACATCATATCATTTCTACGATCTCCAAGAAATAATCTAAGTTCCATTTGTTCTATGTTCCAAAACACATGATTCCATCATGTAAAACGTATCAACTGGGTAGATATCCGATTATTGATCAAAACTTGATTTGAACATGCTTAGGAGTCCTATAATAAGATGGTTCAAAGGTTCATACGATATATAATGCCGATACGTCAAAAGTATCCTTCTAACATGTGATGACCGATTATAAACGAATTACTTGTTATCAAAACATGATTTAAACTTCCTTAGGAACATTACTAACATCAGTGAAGAATCACCTACCTCAAAGTAGTGAAGAATACGGAGGAAAATGAAGCGATCCAACACCGAAGGCTTGAACACCAATCTCCAATGATAAACGATCTTCAATCTCGAGCTAGGAGGTTGATATGAAGTGTTTAGGACGAAGGGAGTTATGATCTAAGTGTAAGAGTTCGGGTTATGGGAGGAGAAAAATCAAATCTCGAATAGGATGATGTCCTATTTATAATAAATGGCTATTAGCGCGCGCTAGGCCCCGCTCGTAGCGTGCGCTAACGGCTCAATGGACTAGATCAGACTCGGCACTTAGCGTGCGCTACGCATCGACCATAGCGTGCGCTAAGGCGTTGACTCGGCTTTTCCCAAAGCCGTCTGTACATCCGACACAATCCGACAGGTCCCCCGGCCAGATCTCACCTACCGCACGTCCCAATCAATTTGACCCCGCATAGCGTGCGCTAATTACATTCTGTAGCGTGCGCTATGAAACCATGTTAGCGTACGCTACCCTTAGCCTGTAGCGTGCGCTACATGCACAGAATTTCAACCTTACAAATCACAACCATGAAATTAAATGCTCGGCAACATCGGATTATGAAATACGGAGAATAATACTTAGACAAAAGTACAATCATTACAATATCACAAGTTCCAATTACATAACAGAAATCTCGGGCATTACATCCTTCCTCCCTAATAAGATGTTTCGTCACGTATCTTATGATGAAAACAACTCCGGATATTTAGCCTTCATACCGTCCTCCGTTTCCCAAGTGGCCTCTTCGACTCCATGTCGTGACCATTGTACCTTAACCAAGTGTATTGGTTTATTCCTCAATTGTTTGATCCGGCTCTCAAGTATCTTGATTGGTCTCTCTTCGAAGGTGCCATCATTAGCTATCTCGATCTCGTCGAAATCAATGACGTGACTGGGGTCCGGTACATACTTCCGCAGTTGGGATACGTGAAACACATTGTGAACGTGACCCAGCGATGGCGGTAAGGCCAACCTGTATGCTAAATCTCCCACTCTCTCGAGGATCTCAAAGGGTCCGATATATCTCGGACTAAGTTTGCCTCTTCTCCCAAAACGGAAAATCCCTCGTGTAGGAGACACCTTCAATAGTACGTGGTCTCCAGCGTCGAACTCTAGAGGGCGACGACGTACATCGGCATAAGACTTCTGTCGACTCTGGGCAGTCAACAGTCTTTCTCGAATCAAGGCTATCTTCTCTTGAGTCTGAATAATCAATTCCGGTTCCGTCCCGATCAAATCCGAAGAATCATCCCAGCACAGGGGTGACCGGCATCTTCTCCCGTACAAAGCTTCAAATGGTGCCATCTTAATAGAAGCATGCCAACTGTTATTATAAGTGAACTCGATCAAGGGCAAGTGAATTTCCCAATCAGCCGACCAATCTAATGCACAAGCTCTAAGCATGTCCTCTACTGTCTGAATAGTCCTTTCGGACTGACCGTCCGTTTGGGGATGATAAGCTGTGCTAAAGTTGAGCTCAGTCCCCAAAGCCCTGTGAACTGCTCTCCAGAAATGTGACACGAAACGGCCATCTCAATACGAAATAATGGTCTAAGGTGTCACGTGAAATCGACTATCTCCGCAATAAATATTCGTGCCAATCTCTCGGTCCCCATGTATCTTTAATTCCCAGAAATGAGCCGACTTGGTTAGTAGATCATCTAAAACCCAAATCATGTTCATTCCCGTTATAGTCCTTGTCATACTATTTATGTAATCCATCGATATATCCTCCCACTTCCATTCATGGATCGGGAGCGGCTTTAAAATTCCAGCAAGTCGTTGATGTTCAATATTAACTCACGACAGTCAAACACTTCAAACGTACTGCCACGTCCTTCTTCATATTCCCCACCAAGTTTTGCTTTAAATCTTTATACATCTTATCACGCCGGGTGAATAGAATAGTATGCTACCGTGAGCTTCCTTCGTAATAGTCCTTCTCAAATCATCATCGGGAACACAAATTCGACTCAAATCTCGTAACTCCATCATCTTGTATCACGAATCCTGGGGCTTTTCCTTTCTTTACTTCACGCATAATCGAAGGATTAAAGAATTGTTCAATTGTTTAGACTTGATCTCCTCGACCAGGTGATGAAGTCGGCCCATCACATAAAGTTGCCCTTGTATTCCCGGTGCCCATACTTCAATCCCCTCACGGATCGGTTCGTTGAATCTTTGGGTTGGGACGTAAGTGCTTCCAACACTCGAAGGGAAACAGTTTACGGCTCAAAGCATCGGCTACTACATTTGCTTTCCGGATGATAGAGAATCTCCAAGTCGTAATCCTTGATCAATTCTAGCCACCTTCTCTGCCTCATGTTTAATTCTTTCTGACTGAAAATGTATTTGAGGCTCTTATGATCTGTAAAGATCTGACAATGAGTGCCGTACAAATAATGTCGCCAGATTTTCAAGGCAAAGACCACAGCTGCTAGCTCCAGATCATGAGTAGGATAATTAACTTCGTACGGTTTCAATTGCCGAGAAGCATAAGCAATCACTTTATCCCTCTGCATCAACACACAACCCAAACCCTGATTCGAAGCGTCGCTGTATACCATGAATCCATCAGTTCCCTCTGGCAGTGCTAATATAGGTGCTGTCGTTAGTCTCCTCTTAAGTTCACAAACCACTGGCACTTCTCATTCCACGTGAACTTTTGAGTTTTCTGTAACAACTGAGTGAGCGGACGAGCAATTTTGGAAAATCCCTCTACAAAGCGGCGATAATATCCAGCAAGTCCTAAGAAGCTTCGGACTTCTTTCACGTTGCTAGGAACTTCCCATTCCAAGATTGCTTCGACTTTCTTCTGTCCACCCGAACTCCATCTACGATATCACATGCCCAAGGAAAGTTACTTCCTTAAGCCGAACTCACATTTAGAAAGCTTAGCGTACAATTGTTCCTTTCTCAAGATGCTCAAAACCACACGTAAATGTTCAAGATGTTCCTCTGCGTCCCTCGAATATATCAAGATGTCGTCAATGAAAACGACCACAAATTTATCCAAGTACTCCAAGAATACCCGATTCATTAATTGCATGAATATCGCAGAGCATTGGTAAGTCCAAACGGCATCACTACGAATTCATAATGCCCGCATCGATCCGAAGCGATTTCGGTATATCCGATTCCTTAATTCTCAATCGGTGGTATCCCGATCGCAAGTCTATCTTCGAGAATACCCTTGCCCTCGCAGCTTGATCAAACAAGTCGTCGATCCGAGGTATAGGATACTTATTCTTGATTGTCATCTTATTGAGTTCCTCAGTAATCAATACACAATCGGAGGGATCCGCCTTTCTTCCGGACAAAGAGAACGGCGCTCCCAAGGAGAAACGCTCGGTTGAATATAACCTTCGCAACAATTCCTCCAGCTTGTTTCTTGAGTTCATACATCTCGGTTGGCGCCATGCGGTATGGGGCTCTGGAAATAGGAGCCGCTCCGTGCTCTAGTTCGATAGTGAATTCCACTCCCTTCTGCGGAGGTAACCCGGTGTAGTTCGTCAGAAATACATCGAGAACTCATTCACAACTGAAATGGACGAGAGCTCTACTCCTTCCTCTTTCTTCATGGCATAGCACCAAAGTCCGTGACATCCCTTGATAATTTCACGGCTTTCATTGCTTTGATCAATTTTCCCGAGCTTCGGTCTCCATCCTCGGAATAAGTGTTCAGATCCGTCATCGCAATGATGGAAATGACTCTCTCGGTAATTCAAAGACTCCATAACGGTTGAGCCAATCATCTCCGAGAATTAAATCGTCACCGCAGATGTCAACCACAATAAGATTCGATGGCCAATCTCTTCCTTCTATAGATACCGGGAAATCCTTAGCTTCTAAGGTTCCCACAATTTTCTCTCCGCTCGGTAATCCCACAACATAAGGTTCACAATTATACAAGCACGAGATGTTCAAACGATTAACACGGTTCAAAGATATAAAAGAATGCGTAGCTCCCGAATCGAACAAGACACTAATCAAGGTTGCAAAGGATCTCGAATCGCACTGATGCAACAATGTGTTCTCGATCATCGATTTCCTCATCTCGCATAAAGGCGTGGAGGAGCGGACCCGACTGGATGCCTCTCTCTTCCCGCCGTTAACTGCTGAAATCCACTTTGCCGCCTCGGTTCACACTCGTCTCTTTCGGATCGAGCCGGAGTACGAGTACCAAAAGATCGGGTCGCATTTCCACAAAATGTTGCGCGATGTCCTTCCCGTCCACACTCAAACAGTCACGAGGGCGCGAAACAATCACGCCGAACATGTCCCGCCTTGCCACGGTTGTAACACTTCTTCCTGCGTCGAAGCGATCGGTCTTGCCGGAACTTCTTTCCTCCTCGACTAGGATGCGGAGGTCTCCTGGATGAGTGAAAAGAGGACCTGACACGGGGCCCGCTATTCTTATTCTCCGTGAAGTTGCGGACACCTTCTCGCTTTCTTTGCTTCCGTCGATTTCTCTCTGCCGCTTCCTTCATATCGTAGGCCAACGCCTTGTCCCGAGCATCGCCTCAAGGTGGTACAATCAAATCCGACATATATTGCTGAATTTCCGGCTTCATTCGCATGTCAAAATGGAAAATCCTTTCCGCCTCGGTCCCGACTGTGTGACGCACATAAGTCACCGGTGATTAAAAGTCTTAATCACTTCCGTCAGATGCTTCCGAATTTTGCGGTGAGAAAACTCCCGAACTCGGGCCTCTTTAATCGGGCGAGGACAATATTGTGCCTCCATCATCACTTTGAATTCCGTCCAGTCAACATTGTGCTCCTCCGGTCGAATGGCCTCCCACCACCGAAAGCCTCCCGGCCAAAAGATACCGCGACCGAACCTTCCTATCGTTGGGACAGCTTAATCCTCGCAAAAATCTTTTCCAATTCCTTCACCAATGATCCCACGAAAGCGTCTCTGGAACCGTCAAATTTCGGAGGATGCAATTTGACCACCTCGGTAAGCCATTTATCTCCCCGATTATCCACGTTATTCTCATTGTCCCATCGCCGTCGCATGCGATCCACAACTTGAGCAACCTGGTTTATCTGGGCAACCACTGCCGAAGCACTCCCGCACGTTAGGATCTCGCATTATTATTTGCCGATCCTCGCCGTCCATCGGAATGTGAATCCGTTTGACTAGCGGCTATCTCTCGGAGTAGATACCGACTCTTCTTGCCTCGCATTACCACGTCCGCGTCCACGACCGCGTCGCGTCCACGACCTCCTCTCAACATACCGTAAACATAAATACTCATTATCCAGACAAACTTTCTCAAAGTACATCCATCAATGTTTACAAGACATGAATTAAATAAAACAAGAGTATTCGAGATTAGGAACTTACAACCACAAATTCGATTGACGATGCCGGCTCAGCAGTTGATGTTACGAACGACCAATAATTAAAACAGACCCAACTAACCCGACTGCCAAGATATCCATAAATCTTAGCTCCGATACCATATTCTGTAACACCCCGAGATATTCGGAATAATTACAGCGCCGTAAACCCTTTAGATAAGGATTTACAAGGCTAATTTTAAAAGAAGTGTAAAAACAATACAATCGAACAACTGAAGTTCAAATACAGATTTGATTCAACCGATCAAATAGTTAATTTATACAACCATATCGAAAGGACCTTATTAAAACAGACGTACTTGAGTACTGAACGAAACAAGAAAACAACTCGACAACAATAACATCAATCACATCACCGAGTCATCTCATCGTCCCGTTGTGACCGTGGTCGCTCCCCGCCTCGGCTACTCGAACATCAAAACAATGTCCACCCCGAAGGGGTTAGCAAAACAATGCTAGTACAAGTATCATCATACAATAAATCATCAATACATCATAAAACATGCAAAACGGACTTCCGCCACCGGAATCCAACGATGCGAATCCTCACGATTCCATCAACACAATACATGGTAATCCAAATGATCCAGGCCAAAGATAGATCCCCATGATGATCCCGCTTGACCAACGCATGGTGGAAAACATCCGGCGATCCAGCTTCTCAAGATAGATCCCCATGATGATCCCGTCGGACCAACGCATGGTGGACATTCGATCCGGCCCTCAAGATAGATCCTCATGACCCCCTCGGATCATTTATACCATAATCAAACAATTATGCATACACATATGCATTTCAATATGTTCATCAATATAACAACGAATATCACGAATATTCTCGAAATACATATCATATTCAACAATATGAATAAAACCACAAGCATGATAAATCGAACTCGACATATGATACTTGCCTCGAAAATGGCAAGGGCAAAACACTTCAAAGATCTCGACACACTCGAAGGCCGCCTCCTTCGATCAACGTAACAAGCTCGAACCTTAACAAAAGGAACGATATACAAATCATCTTAAGTCGAACGATGGCCTAACAATTCGGACTACGGCCGAAAAGATCAAAATAACCAATCGCTGGATCGCTTAGCGCGCCACGTACTCTACGTAACGCGGCGCTAAGACGGATCTGATAGGCGACGCTATCGTATAAGACTAGCGTCGCTAGCCACGGTCCGCGGTCTAACTCGGCTGGTCTCATAACGTACGCTACGTACGTTTCGGGCGTTAACTGACCCCGATAGCGCACGTTAACTTTCACGTGTTAGCGTGCGCTACTACTGCATGGCAGAATACCGCGAACCGAAAACTAGGTTGAAGGGTGGAAAACTCATGAATTATACCGTGATAATACAAGTCATCTTCGGGCAAAACATGCTAACAAGGTTTGTGGAAGATTCCATTATCATGAGGTACAAATATACGGATAATCAACTCAACATCATATCCTTTCTACGATCTCCAAGAAATAATCTAAGTTCCATTTGTTCTATGTTCCAAAACACATGATTCCATCGTGTAAAACGTATCAACTGGGTAGATATCCGATTATTGATCAAAACTTGATTTGAACATGCTTAGGAGTCCTATAATAAGATGGTTCAAAGGTTCATACGATATATAATGCCGATACGTCAAAAGTATCCTTCTAACATGTGATGACCGATTATAAACGAATTACTTGTTATCAAAACATGATTTAAACTTCCTTAGGAACATTACTAACATCAGTGAAGAATCACCTACCTCAAAGTAGTGAAGAATACGGAGGAAAATGAAGCGATCCAACACCGAAGGCTTGAACACCAATCTCCAATGATAAACGATCTTCAATCTCGAGCTAGGAGGTTGATATGAAGTGTTTAGGACGAAGGGAGTTATGATCTAAGTGTAAGAGTTCGGGTTATGGGAGGAGAAAAACTGGCTATTAGCGCGCGCTAGGCCCTGCTCGTAGCGTGCGCTAACGGCTCAATGGACTAGACTGTACTCGGCACTTAGCGTGCGCTACGCATCGACCTGTAGCGTGCGCTAAGGCGTTGACTCGGCTTTTCCCGAAAGCCGTCCAGGTACATCCGACACGATCCGACAGGGGTCCCCCGGCCAGATCTCACCTACCGCACGTCCCAATCAATTTGACCCCGCATAGCGTGCGCTAATTACATTCTGTAGCGTGCGCTATGAAACCATGTTAGCGTACGCTACCCTTAGCCTGTAGCGTGCGCTACATGCACAGAATTTCAACCTTACAAATCACAACCATGAAATTAAACGCTCGGCAACATCGGATTATGAAATACGGAGAATAATACTTAGACAAAAGTACAATCATTACAATATCACAAGTTCCAATTACATAACAGAAATCTCGGGCATTACACCCTCCCCTTCTTTAAACCAAACAAAGGGTTAACCTTTTTTGTCACGAGACATCATGGCCCGTGCGATGCACTGGCTTTGTTCACCGTAAAGAATCATCAATTTTGCAAGGGTTATGCGTATTTAGTTATTATGCTTAGTTTCGATCAGGGTTACTCGACTGAATAAAGGAGATTTGTTTAAGTAAGTTTTTGTAAATAGAATTATTTCAATAAAAATGCATCAAATACATGAGTGACTTTCATCACCATAACGCAATACATGCTATTTCAAAAATAAAATTTATACTACACACAACTTAGGTTTTTTTCTTTTGTCTCTTACACCAAAATTGATGTACCAGCTTCGAGTTTTGTCTTTCATTTGTAACGATTGCGTCGTTACGTCTCCAAGTGAGTTTTGTTGAATAACAAATTCTCCCAGATGCGTGATAATGAGGCGAGTTCCATTGCACAAACCTTGTGGTTAATATGTATTAAATGCATCAAGTCTTTAAACTTGATGCATTGTAGATGCTCTAAGTATGTATCTTAATATTTTAAGACCTCCCTAAAAGTCATAAATGATTTATAATATAGTAGAGGTTATCATAAATATTAAACACTTTAAAAAAAATATAATTTGTGATTATAAATACTTACGTTTAATGATGAAACTCAACATTTATATATTAATTAAAGGACACGGTATGGTGGCTTAAACTAAATAGCCACATTAGCATCTCACTTTTAACACTCACACACCAAGATACTTTCTTTTTTCATGGCTTGAGCTATTTCCACTTTTTGGGTTCAAAGCAGTAGATGACAAATCGTGAATGTAAAATACGCAACAGTTCTCTATTGAAAATACGTCATTATTTAGACCTTTATTTATTGATATTACTTACACAACTTTTGTCGAAACACAACTCTCGAATTTGAATAGTTGAAAGGATTATAACACAGATTAGTGACCTTATGAATTGATGATATTTGTACCAAAACTCAATGACAAAATATAACCATGGTCTTAAAAATTCCTAAATCGACTTTACTACTCTTCCACTTTATTTTTCATATCTTATAGTTTTAGTATAAGATGGAAAGTTCCATCAGTACGCAATGACTCTTTTTCTGTCGTGGTTCGGAGAGTCTTATTGTATTTGTTTGTTACTATGTTTGTTTGTGTAAGATAATTGACGTTAAACATATACAATCTTTCACCGTTCAATAAACCAAACATCTTTTTGTATCAAATATTTAAATATATTTTAGTTTAATTGTCCTTTTCAAGCTGAATTAGAATGACAATTTTTTCCAATACTAAAATGTGTATTTACATTTTCAGCTTTACCAAAGATAACAAACAAATAAATAAGGAAATTTGTGTATTACGGTAATTGAATGAGCCTATTTAATAAATGAACATGATAAAAAAACTTACACATGATTATTATGTATTGACATACATGATAATAGAGTTTCTTAGCTAATGTCATTAATGCTCACATTAAAACATGAAACTCATTCTTTATATATATATAGATAGATGTTCAAAACGAATTTTGTGTCCCAACAAAAAGAAAAGGAAAAAAAAAAGTGGTGGTGGGGTGGGTGGGTGGGGGGATATAATAGGATGTGGGCATCTTATAACAAATGTCAATCTTTCTGACATACAGCTAATAATGTGAAGGATAAAGACTTTAATTGGTTGAATAAATAATAATTACTTAATTATTTAAGAGTCAAAGGATTTAAATTAATTGTTGGCCATTTTTTCAACAGACCATATTGTCCAAAGCCGAAATTATTGCAATCTGCATATATTATTCTTCTTGTTATAAATCTCTAAGAGAAAGAAAAAAATATAATTAGAGTTCGTCACAATTGCGAATTTGCACCCCTCCTATCGATTATTCTTGTATGAGTATTTATGTGTCGCTTCGAGTGATCATAGAATTATAAATCCCTTCATACGTAGATCATTCTTATAGTAGTATCCAAGTGGTGCCTTCTTCATGAAAAAAAATGAGTGATTATAGTAGTATAAGTCTCTCCATATAAATCATTCTTATAGGAGTTTTCATGTTTAAAACCTTGTCAAGAAAATTATGTGGAAAGCACTTCATTGAAGGAAAAGAGTACAACTACTCATGTTGATTTCAAATCTTGAGGACTAGAATTGATATCTATAATATCCACAATATCTCATGAATATGTATCGTCAAAACCTTATTAGGAAAAATACACTATTCATGTCGTAATATGACATCCTAGTTGTCTCGTTAAAAACCTTGCTCGAAAAACTGAATGGGATAAAACCTTAATCAAGGGAAAAATGGTGTAATACGTGTTTTCATATAAATATGCTTAAGGCATTTCAAAAATCCCCAGTGAATTAGAATGTGTATCAGCGCAAGTTGCAATATCGAACTCATATTTGTGTTACATGTTAATATATTTTGGGCTTGTTTGCTATGTGTGATTAAGGTGTATAATATATGTAATACACCTTTATATATTGTTTGGTATAAAGTATATGACCCTTGATAAAATTTGAGCCCGTATAAATAATACTGATTTTTGGTATTACGTATCTCACCTAAGAGGTGGTATTAGGTGATATTAAACAATACTACAACTAATAAATTCAATAAACTACCATAATATCTATATTTTGCAGAAAATTTAATACATCGTATCAAATATGTTATTAATTTTTTATATTGTATAAGAAATCTCAGTCAATCTTATCAAACTTTATCCCATACAACTTAGCAAATGAGATGGAGATTTCTTATTAGTTGTAATCAAGTTGCTTCATTAAAAATCTTACTCGGTATAAACCCTTTGCCGCAACTATATATATATTCTCGACTTGCTTCATGGATTGTATTAATTTCAGAATGATATGAAGATTTCCCATATTCTTCATAGATTTCCCATGATATAATAGTTTCACTGAGCTATTCAGAATCCCAATTAATTTTCAATCATCAACTTAAATTGTTATAATTATTAATTACTTATTAGATAGAAAAAATTATAAACCAATCCGAAAACACCATATACATAAAAAAAAAGATAATTTATCATATGGTGGGGTCCTCCTAAATTGATGGGGGCCACAAAGCATATAAATAAGGGAGAGAGGAAGGGTTGAAGAAAAAGAAACGAAAATGGCATCAGTTTTGTAATAAAAAAAGAGGACAGCCGCAATCAGCATTATTCTAGAGAAGATAAAAAAGGGAGTTATTTACTTAAAGATGTGTAGTTTTAAAATATATCGAACATATAGGTGTACTTTCAAACATATTTACTAAATAGATGTAGTTTTCTATTTAAGTGGGTTTTTATTGTTTTTTTTTACTTTTTTTTTTTAAAATCATTAGTTTTTCTGCTTTTCTAAACTGTTTTTTACTGATTTTTTTTAATTGTTTTTTTTAAGAAAAAAATATATGTAATATTAATATTAAAAGCCGTTGAAGTGTTTTTGTGTTATTGAGCGAATTTGTTTACATTATAATTCATTTTGATTAGTTTGACAAACTTAATTGATGTTTTTATATCTATTGCTAGATCTAGGGTTATAATAGATACTCGTTAAAATTCTAAAGCACAACCCAGTAAGCGCGGACCTGTAACCCAAGCGGGGGACCAAGAGACGAACAGGTCATGCTGGAAAACTTACCTCTAGATCGGGGGTGAGGTCGAGCCTCCAGGGGGTACTCAGGACAGGGAACAATCCCCCTCTTCCCTGGGGGAAGAAAAAAAAAGTAGCTACAATTGATTTTATTCAGTTGGCTAACACAAATTCAGGATCCATTGGGTCGAGCTTGTGAACTCAATATCCTGTCTATTTCCATCGTTTTTGTTCTCAATGCATATAAGAACAAGATTTGAAGAGCTTGTTTTGAATTAAATAAACTTAAGAAACGATTGGACTCAACCGGACTTGTTGTTGATTTCGGAGTTCAACCGAGATCAAGGAAGGATACGTGTTGTTATGAAGTGATTATAACAAAACGGAACTAAGAACGAGATTTTTCTTCTTAATATATTTCTTTCTAAATTCTATAAAGTGATTATAGTTGTTACATTTTGTTTTTTTATAATAGGCAATTTATTTTCTCGTTAACTATTTGTATTCTGATAACACACCGACAAAACATATAATTAGAAATTAAACTAAAAGTACAGACAAAATAATTAAGTATTAATAACAAGTAGAAATAGCTTGTTTTGCCCTTTGGCATATAGTAATATTCTTTTTTGCCCCAAGTTTAGTAACAACTCTTTTGATACCCAAATTGTCGAAATTAACCTTTACTCGAATAAAATTCGAGTCATATATTATAATTTCGAGTAATACAATTTCGAGTCAACTTCAAAAAAACAATATCGAGGAAGGTTGAAAATATGGATTAATGAGTCCAAATTTCGGGTTACACGAGTCCACTGTGTCACCCAATACAATTCGACATGTAAATAAAAAAATCTCGAATTCATTCGGGAGATGTAAAAATCGGGTTACACGAGTCCAATTCGTGTCACCCGAATACAATTCGTGTCACACGAATTTTTTTTATACATCTCCCGAATGAATTCGGGAGACTTTTTTTTTTTTTTCATATCCCGAATTCATTCGGGGGACCTGTTTTTTTTTTTTTTACATCTCCCGAATTAATTTCGGATACCTCTTTTTTTTTATCCATCTCCCGAATGAATTCGATAGACCATTTTTCTTTTTTTTTTTTAATTTTTTATACATCTCCCGAATGAATTCGGGAGACACCCCCCCCCCCCTTTCTTTTTTACATCTCCCGAATTCATTCGGGAGACTTTTTTTTTATTTACATGTCCCGAATTGTATTCGGGTGACACGAATTGGACTCGTGTAACCCGAAATTTCGGACTCCGGTAACCCATATTTTCAACCTTCATCGATATTGTTTTTTTTTTAAGTTGACTTGAAATTATGTTACCCGAAATTACAATATATGACTCGAATTTTATTCGAGTAAAGGTCAATTTCGATAATTTGAGTATCAAAAGAGTTGTTACTAAACTTGGGACAAAAAAGAATATTGCTATATACAAAAGGGCAAAACAAGTTTTCTCCCTAATAACAAAAACTAAAATAAAGAATAAAATAAAATAAAGTAAAACTAAAAATGAAAGAAAAAGTCAAAAAGAAAAACAACAAAAAGACAAAATACAAAAAAAAAAATTAATGATTGGTGGGGTGTCCCTCCTAAAATGGTGGGGTATAAACCCACATAGCCGTATATATTTTCTGAGTGTTTAACCGAATAAAAAAACTGAAATCTAAGAATTAATTAAAACAGCGCCGATAACCCATTTAGCAAATACACACCAACTCTTTTTATCTGTAATAACGACGAAGTCCGTGTCCGTGATCTCACAACATAAGTTTATCTTTATCCGACCAATGATCACGTCAAAAATTGACATCGACTCTCTTTATTAAATTAACATATCATCGGTTAGTTTGATCTATTTGCGGATGTTAAAAAGGTCAATGGGAAGTAGCTTTCCCTAAATTGCTCGGATGTTTTGCACATCTCAATCACAGTTGTCGCCGCCGGAAGGCGCGGGACATCCGATTCAAACGACCAATTATCCCATATTTCACAGGCATCTAATAAGTTATTTCTTATTAGGAGCGTATTCAATCGAGACTTCAAATGAGTTTTAAAGACTTTTATAGAATTTGATGGATTTGAAAAAGTTTGGGTGTATTTAATTGAGACTTTTAAAAGTCAGTTAAATTTTTGTGGTATTCAATATAGAATTTAATGGAGTTCTTAAAAGTTCATTAAAGTCATGAGGTATTAAATGAAAACTTTTATAAATCTTACAAAATTATGAGGTATTCAAATTTATTTTGGATTCTAAAGATTTTAATGGAATCATCTAGGTACTCATCTTTAAGCACAAAGTACAAATATAATTTGTCTTTTAAAATCTTTCCTACACCCCTAAGATTTTGATGGATTTTTATTCGTCACCACCACCCACCACCACCGACGCAACCGCCTCCACCACAACCGCCTCCTCACCACCATTGCCACTGTCCCGTCCCACCACCAACACCACTTCCGCTGTCACCCCGTTGCCACTACCACCATATAGAAGCCGAGCAGTTGATTCCTGCTAACTGACCGAATTTTTCGGTTAACCGGAACCATAAATGTCCTAAAATAAGAACTGAAAACCGGACCGTATAAATTTTCGATTAACTAGAACCGGACCAATTATTTTCGGTTCCGGTTCGTTAACCACAAAAAGCGTTTTTTTATTTCATATTAAAAAAAATTGAAATAATATAATGTAATTATAAAATATAAAAATATAATTTCATAAATAAAATCTACTTCCGGTTCGGTTTATAAAATATATTTATTAAATATTATTTTTTATTTTATAATTATATAATATAATTTCATAAAAACAGTCTAATTTCCCATTTTAATTTACAAAAATTAAAATAATATAATATAATTATAAAATAAAAATAATATTTAATAAATATATTTTATAAAACTGGTTTTCGGTTCGGAACCGAACGGTTATCGGTTAGACCGAAAACCGAACAAATGATACACAATGGAATCGAAAACCGGACCGATAACCGAAATTGCGGTTCTCGGTTAACCGGAACCGCGCGGTTCCGGTTCTAACCGAGAACCATTTAGACAGCCCTACCACCATATCCCGGAACAGTAAAGAAGTTCTTATAATATTTTTATCTTCTGTTCTTCAATTTTTTATGAAAAAAATAATTATTTACAAAAATTTGTAAAAGAAATTCGGTTTATAATTAAATATTTTATATCTGCTCATTGCTTTAATAACTTGTATATATTTTAGTCTTTTTAATATGAGATACTTCTTTAGTTTTTCTCGTCAAATTATATCAATTTGTTGTAAAATTTCTATTTGTAATAGATATTTATTTTTAATTAAAAAATCTATTATACATAACAATTGGTTGAAAATCACATATAGAACAACTATATATTAAGATAGAACGCTAATAAATAAAATTCATGTGGTTACTATCTTTTGAGAAAAATAAAGTCAATAGAAATTCATAAAAGTCCATAAAAATCCATAAAAATCTATAGAATTCTAATAGATAGAAGTCCATTGAAATCAAAGAGAATTTATGAAAGTCAGTTGAATTCCATTAAAATCTATCAAATCCATCAAACTCTAAAATCTATCAAATTCTATTAAAATTTTAATTAAATACATCCCCCTAAGTGTTTCAGGAGAAAGTAAAAGACTGTAAATACAAGTCAATCAATTGTATTCATAACACTGATAGAGGGGTCTTTATATAAGCATTGCAATGAGAGTCCTTTCATACATAGGATTCCTAGATAAGGTAAGACATCTAATAGGATCCTACTACCTCTAGAAGGATCTATAACCTTCCATCTATGTATCTACAACCAGTATTAGGTAAGACACGTCACGAGAATAATAATTCCCGGAACACTCCCCCTGTGCAAAATGGTGCAGAAGATGTTGCATTCGTAAAAACCTATTCCAAGCCAAAACAAAACCCCATGGAAAAAATAAAGGCTTGATGAGGAAAAGATTGCAACGCACCAACATAACATGTCATGTATGTAACACCCCCGATATATTCAGTAATATTACAGCGCCGTAAATCCTTTACATAAGAAATATACAAGGCTGAATAAATGAAAAGACAATAACAGATACTTAATCATTAAATCACTGAGATAAAATACGACAGTTCTGGTTCAATACCGAGAATACAAATATCCAAATGAAGAATAATAATACATCACTGAAATCCAAACATCACGAATTACGACGTACTCGACTACTTATTAAAATAACCAACAACAGACAATAAACTCGGCTGGAACATCACTCTGCACCCTCGTCGTCATGCAGTTCCAGTGGTTGTTTGCATGCTCTCCTGGATCCTGAACATAAACAAATATTCACCCCCGAAGGGTTAGCACAACGATGGTAGTACAAGTACAATAATCATGCAATAGTGATGTAATCAACAATCATCATAACAAGTTTCTCCAACGAGAAATAACAACCACACATATCACATCATAACAGTCTCAACATACTGATGGTATTCCAACGATCCAGCGCACACAGCTATTGATTCCCATGATGATCCCGTCGGACTAACGCATGGTGGAACTACCTGTCCAATGATCCAGCGCACACAACTATAGATTCCCATGATGATTCCCATCGGATCAACGCATGGTGGACATTTAATCACAACACATGTACATAATACAATCACAATATTACTGACATAATATAAACAATTCTAATTAAAGTACTTGCCTCGGTTCGATGACAAGAATAAAGCTTCCACGAATATCAAAACACTCGAAGGTCGTCCCCTTCGATCAATCACGATGCTAAGCTTGAACCTTAACAAAAGAAGTAATATAGAATTCATCTCAAGTCCTACGGACATCTAACAATCCAAAATACGGTCGGAAGTTCATAAAACGTAATCTGTCTAGCTTGCTTAATGCACGCTACGTATCCTAAATAGCGTACGTTAAGGCTACTCGTTAGCGCACGCAATTATACGCAGTTTAGCGTACGCTAACCATGCACGGTCAGAACCTCACTGATCAGTCGATTGACTCGTCTGATGATATAATGAACGTTACGTTCCAAGTGTAGCGTACGTTAACTTATGCCCGATAGCGCACGTTAACTATAAAGCTTAGCGCGTGCTAAACACGTATGACAGTTCTTCCCTGGACAGTCGACTATTCTAACGGTGATGAAACTTACGAAATCCTCAGTGTTTAATATATGTTATCTCCATTTATATCATGCTCATACAGTTATGAATGATCTTACGGATAACAACAACTTCGAATTCAAGAATACGTATATCATCATAACACCATATTCAATTTCGATTACAATTCTTCATGCATAATTCGGAAGGCCTAACGGTCGATATCAATACCTTTATATCAATCAAAACTATCATCTTGAAGTTTGTTTAACACTCCATCTTTACAAGACAAATTCTTCTATGATCAATCTCTTAGATTCGTCTAACAATAATGATATTAAAGCCAAGTCCATGATTACTATGAAGACACCTTCTAAATTCGGATTACCAATGTCAGAAACTTCCTTTACTTGTTCATCGTAACAAGATTCAAATTATGATGTTCTTAACCAAGGTACTTAAAGCATAATTATCTCAATCTCCTAAACATGATGTGGTTTGGATAAATCACCAATGGAACTCAATATCTTGATAACATAATCCTCATATCCTTAATAACACGAATCCAAGGTAGGAGATAGTATTTGTAATACCCGGTTGTATTTCATTCATTTTCATTCAGTAATTATCAGTCTGTAATTGTCACTCAGTAATTTTAACTCATTTTTAATCACTCGTCATTCATGATTCAGTCATTTGCGCTCACTGTTGGCATGTTGTAACCGTGATCGTCATTTTCATCTCCGTTTATAGATCGAGACGGGAGTATTATCATTTTCACCGTGTTTGGTAGTCTTGTACTGGGAGTATCATTTTTGGACTTGTTCACTTTCACATTCGTATGCTATGTCGGATCATTCATCAGTCGTAGCGAGGAATCGGAGTTATCGGATTTTTTTCACCTTGTCCAGCATTGAGTTACGGCCGTAAGGATTGTAGGTTACGGCCGTAACAAGGGTTCGTTGTTTTCAGGCCATTTTGGACGAATGGGACTTATGGCCGTAAGGTCTTGTAATACGGCCGTAAGTTGAGCAGGTACGGCCGTAAGGCTTGGCCGGTTACGGCCGTACGTGTCCAGCAGGCTGCCCAGGCATTTTTGGCCGAAGGCGAGTTACGGCCGTAAGAAAGGTAGGATACGGCCGTAAGTGGTATTCATAAATTTCAGGTTTTGTCGAGCAAGGGGGACTTACGGCCATAAGGGTTGCGGCATACGGCCGTAAGACGAGGAAGGTACGACCGTAAGGCTTGGCCGGATACGGCCGTACGCTGCAGGCAGGGTGCCTGGTCATTTCGACGAAGGGGGCTTACGCCCGTAAGTTTGGCCGGATACGGCCGTATCATCCGAGTTACGCCCGTAAGGTGTGCGGGTACGGCCATAAGGATGTCGGCAGATGTTTCTGACGAAGGCGAGTTACGCATGTAACTCAGGAACGATTACGGCCGTAAGTCTGTCGGCAGGCTTTTGGACGAAGCCGAGTTACGGCCGTACGAGTTGTCCGGTTACGGCCGTAAGGCCGTTGACCTGGGATGTTACGGCCGTATGAAGGCCGAGTTACGGCCGTAACTTCCGCAAGATATAAGGACCCTAGGGACTTTTCTTCACTTTCATCCTTTTCTTCACTTTGTTCCGAGAGAGAGACTTGAGGGAGGGATTTTTCCATCATCAATCATTTGAGTGTGTAATTTTCATCATCTTCATTCAATTGGGAAGCTTGGATACTCGATTTAACGCGTGTTCATCGGATCGTAGTGGTTGGATCTTCAAGAGGTAATTTCTTCAACATCTTGGATTTCGATTTTATGTTGAGATGTGATGTTTTGGACGTGATAATCATGTTATATGAAGGGATATGCATATGATTATGAGTTTGTATATAGATTGATTAGATTATTGAGGGATTATTCAAGAACTCTTTGAATATCGAGTTGGATTTGGGGATTTTCGATTAATTGTTGTTATAATCACGTATTTGGATATTCATAACGGATTATTGAACATATTGAAGATGTTTTATTGGTTTGAAACACTTATTGGGGATTTGATGTTGGTATTATTGAGGTTTGGTTGTAATCAATCGAAGTTGGACACAAAGTGTTCGATATAATGCCCCAATGAACTTGGTTTAATCGTATCGACGTTTTGAGTTCGTTATATTCGTGTTTAATTCGTATATTGAACGGATTGTTGGTAATTGTATTGATTCAAGGTTGTTCGAGCGACCGACACTTCATTTAGGACATTTGTTCGTGGAAGGACATTCTTCATCGGTATTGTGTAAGTTAATTCTTACTCGGTTAAAAGGATTTCATTCCTTTTGTTGTTGATCATTCATAATCATAACTCATTCATCATTGTATTAATCATATTGAGACTTGTAAGTGTCGAAGAATCACTTCATTAATGAGGGACGGCGGTTCCAATCATTTCATTGAAACTATCAATCATTTCATTATTACTTTCATCTCGGTGAGTCATTCTTGACTTTGTCAGATTATTATTATTCATTGATATTCATTGTGGTCATTCTCGTTTTATATAACCTTCTGGGTTCATATTGCGTGGCCGGGTGCGGATGTGTGGAATTTTTAGTCGGGCACGTAATGGCCATGTATTGGGAGTAATACATTGGGCAGTGCACACGGTAAAGATTAACTCCGTGAGACTAATTAGGTACAAGGACGGGTGTGTCCGGTCATCCGTATTGTACACTTGCACAGAACACTACGGGCGTACTATGATACACCTCTTCAGCGTAATTCATAACTAAGGATATTTCATAACTTCAGTTAAATCATGATTGTGTATTTTCAACCCTTGAGGATTGTTGTTCTGTGTAACTGACCCCGTTTGGGGAATTTTGTTTTCAGGTCACGGCAAGGCAAAGGCACGGGAAGAGCATGCTGACGGCGAGGAGTCCTAGTGATACTAGTAGGGGGCCCCAGTCATTCCGTGTATTTCAGTCATTTCAGTCGTTCCAGTCATTTCAGAAATTTATTATTTCTCTTCAGTTGTATTTCCGCTGCAAATTCCGTATGAGATGTTATTTATTCAGGGTGGTGTATTTTATCTCCATATAAAATATACTAGTATTCTGTTTTGTCCTGGTGTAATGTACTTAAGCTCATCATCGGAGTATATGGTAATATAATGTGGTTCGGTACCACAATTATATTATTTAATTCATCAGTTTTCATTCGCCTGGTGGGTCCCAGTCGGGGATCCACGACACTGTAATATCCGCCTAGTTTGGGGTGTTACAGAGTTGGTATCGGAGAGTGGTTTGAATACTACCTTCCGAGTCATGTCTCATTTGAAATCATCGTCATCGGACTAGTATCATTGGACTTTCGCGTCACGTGTGACCTGTGCAGATGCCGAGCCAATCAGACCGAAAGAACAGTAAGATTTCTAACGCCATGGTATAATTTCTGGCAATAAGAATCATTCATTCATAATTCACCAGTTAACAATCCTCAATCATCATTTTCATTTTGACCAGGACGGTCATGTTAGCTCGTTAATCACTCAATTCATTTCATTACTCAGTTGTTGATCAGGAGGATCATATCATTAATCTTGTTAACTTGTTCAAGATAATCATTTCAATAATTTCATCAAATAATCATGTCACCTCAGTTGATCATTCATGTAATCACTGCGTTAGAGCGTATGCTCGTTTTCATCATCTCATGTCATAACCATAACGTGATATTTATATGGAAAATATAATCATCATGTTACTTTCCTACTTCAGTATGGAGAGAGCAAGAAGAGGACGAGGAGGACGAGGCCATGGTGCGGGCCGAATCCCGAGAGCTCGTGTGAATACACGTGCGAACGCGAGAAATAATGCTAATTCTTCGAGCAGCGACGCTGCCACTCATTCACCTGGACGTGATCATTCACTATCGGGGAGTCGTACCCGGGACACGGCTCAGTCAGAGGGTGTCCGGGTTGAATCACTCGCTTTTTATGCAGGGTATTTTGGAATCGTGTGTCAGTTATCGTTCATCGTTCAACCCTGTTCGAGATCGGGACGAGAACATTATCATTATCATCGTGATTGGTAGCCTTGTGTGGGAAGTATCATTATTGTGTGCAATTGGACTTAATCATTCATGCAAGTATCATATGTCAGATCATTCATCATTGGTAACGAGAAGACGGAGTTGTTGGATTTCTATCATTTCCAATAGTGAGTTACGGCCGTAACTGATCATCATTACGTCAGTAACATGCATTCGTTGGGCAGGAGGGTGTTCTTGATGATGACAACTTACGGCCATAAGTTCGGCAGGATACGGCCGTAAGTGTTGTTGTTACGGCCGTAAGGTATTTTTGGTACGGCTGTAACTCAGTCAGTGTGTTCATCATTAGTTTTTGACGAAGCGAAGTTATGCCCATAAGTATAGGATGTTACGGCCGTAAGGCCGTTGACCTTGGAGTGCTACGGCCGTAAGGTGGCAGAGTTACGGCCGTAACTCTGCACAGTATATATCGAGCGGGACGGGTTTTTCAGCCTCATTTCTTCATTTCTCCACCTTTGTCCGAGAGAGAGAGAGAGTCTTGGGAGATATTTTTCATCATCATAACACTTATGTGTTCATGTTCTAATCATCTTTCTCCGATTATAGAGCTTGGGGAGTCGATTTAACACGAGTTCAACGGATCACAGTGTTTGGATCTTCAAAGGTAAATTCTTCAACATCTTGGATTTCGATTTTGAGTTGGGAAATGATGTCTTGGATGTTATAATCATGATATATGAAGTGATATACTCGTGATTATGAATTTTTATGGATTATCGTTGGATTAATTGGGATTATTCAAGAACATTTCGAATGTTGATTTTGGAATTGGGGGCTTCGATTTGATGTTGTCGTAATCTCGAATTGTGTATTCCTATGAGAATATTGATTCTATATAAGATGTTTTGTTAGATTGAATCATTCATTTGAGGTTTGGTATCAATATAATTGAGATTGGTTGTAAACAATTGGAGGTTGTCTACAACGTGTTTGTTGAATTGCCTCAATGAGTTTGGGTATTGTTGTATCGACTTTTGAGTTGGTTGTGATCATGCTTGATTCGTATATTAAGCGAATCGTTGGTATTTGTGTTATTCAAGGTTGTTCGAGCGGCCGGTATTTCCATTAAGGACGTTGATCGTGGAAGGACTTTCTCGCCTTCGGTTTGAGGCAAGTTTTATACTTGTACTAGTCAATGAGATTAATGTTATCATATATGTGTATGAATGTGTTGTATCATTCCGAGACTTAGTCTCTTCATGAATTCATTGATATTAGGGGATCGTTCGATATGATACTCTTCGGCAATTATGCCAAATGTTTATTATTGTTCATTAATGGCCGGTTCAAGGCATTGGAATACTCATTGTTAATGTTGTTGTCGATAGCCGGTTCGCGGTATTGATGTATCGATTGTTGTTGTTAATATTGATGTCGATCTAAGACATTGTAGTAATCATTGTTGTTAATGTTGGCGTCCTGTCATTCATGTTATATCGGCCGATTGAAGACATTGGCGTATTCGTTCTCATCTTCGTCGTCGGTAACCAATTAAAGGTGCCGAGGCATTCATGGTATCATTCTTCGTATCATTGTTATCGATTGGCCGTTCTAAGACAATCGAGGTGCTCAATCATTCTTCGTATCATTGTTATCGATTGGCCATTCTAAGGCAATCGAAGTGTTCAATCATTCATGGTATCATTGTTATCGGTTGACCGTTTTAAGGCAATCGAGGTATTGAATCATCCGCTGCATTGTTGTTATCGATTGGCCATTCTAAGGTAATCGAGGTATTGAATTGGGATTATCACGTATAGTTCCCATCCCTTGTGTCATTTTTATCGCTTGGCCATTCTAACGTAATCAAGGTATTGAATTGGGACCGCCGAGGATGGTGCCCATCCGTGAGTCATTGTTGTCGTGTTGGCTAACTCAAGGCCGCACCCTATCATTCTTGTGAATTTAGTAATCTTTGGATCGTTGCCGTTTGTGATTAATTGTGTTTTGGAGGCTAGTCTGGGCTAGTGCTCATCATGGGTAAGTTTGGGGCTTGAACCTTCGTGGTTGGTTTCCAACACCTACAACTCAGTAGGTCACGGTCACTGGGTGATTTCATTATGGGTAATTTTGGGGCTTGAACCTTCGTGGTTGGTTACCTACAGTTCAGTAGGTCACAGCCATTGGATTGTTTCATTGTGATACACCTTTGTGCCGTGGCTTCGGCCCTCATTATGATACGGCTTCGTGCCGTGGCTTCGGCCCTCATTGTGATACGACTTTGTGCCGTGGCTTCGTCCCTCATTGTGATATAGCTTCGTGCCGTGGCTTCGGCCCTTATTGATACAGCTTCGGGCTATTTTGGTTTTAGGTGATTGTGATATTTGACAGCTTCGGCTGAGTGGCTTTCAGGCCTTTGTGATGTTTTGGTACTTTTATTGGAGTCTTCGGGCATTGTGATTCATATCTAATTCAGTTCTGGTTCAGTTCATGTTCGTGTAATTCATTGTGGTGTTCTATACTCATAATTTTCCGTCGGACACTTATGTTCTAACCTGTTGAACACGTATTAATAGTATGCCGTGGGCATAGTGTTTCACGAATGCTCGGTTCTTACCTTGGGTTGTGAGCATCTCGTATTATTATTATCATTGTACCGTTTCATTCTGCCTTTGGAAGCATATCATGTTATACATGTATTTGATGTTCATTATCTGGATGACTGACCCCGTGGGGGCGGAACATGTTTTCATGTTTTAGGTGCTTGCGAGGAGAGAGTTGAGACACAGGGGCATGACGACGGCGACGAGGCATTCGAGCGATACTAGTCTGAGTTGTTCATGTTGGTCAGTCAGTTGGAGTGTTCTCCATGTTGTCAGTCTTTATCATTATGTATTACCCGAGCAGATGCTCGTGGATGTTGTTGCATTTTTATTTTGGCCATGTAGGCCCATCGTTGTTGTTGAAATTCCTTATCGGAATATTGTGTCGGATATCATAGTAGGGACTGTGATCTCCCTTGTTGGTTAATTTAATGTATTTTTAGTCATGTTTCACCTGGTGGATCTCCGGGTGTGGGGTCCACGGCACTGTAATAACCCAATGGGATTTAGGGGTGTTACAGAAGATGGTATCGGAGCGTTGGGTTGTGAGATACCCTGATATGTGAGTTATGTGGCTCTACCGATGCGGTAGTAGTGGGACTGTCAGGTTATGATAACCTGGACAGTCGGGTTTTGTGAGTCGTAATATTTGTACGACTGCATAAGTCATTCATTCATCGAGTCGTCGTCAGTGAAGACTAGTATCACAAGACCTTGAAGCTTCGTATGACCTGTGTAAGGACTCGATTCTCTTTTTGTTCATACGTTCATTATGTCATTGACTGTACATGTTTGGTTGAAACCTATATGTGATATTAGTGTTACGATTGATTCATGACTAATTGTTTTGGAGCACATGTGGCCTGTGTAAGCATTAAGGATCAACTCATTCATCAGTTAATAATCCTCAATCATCATTTTTGATCTTGTCGATCATGTTAATTCATTAATCACTCAGTCACTCTCATTACTCAGTTGTTGATCTTGTGGATCGGATTATCAATCTTGTTAACTTGTTCAAGATAATCATTTCAGTAATTTCATCATATAATCATGTTACCTCACTTGATCTTTCATGCGATCTTATCATATTCCGGCGTAATGTCGACGATCATTTTATTGCATTATTAATGCATTCATTGTGATAAGCGTGTATGCTCATTATTATCATTCCATAACGTAACCATAATGCGATCTTCATGCGGGATCTATAATTATCATGTGACCTTTCTGCTTTAGTATGGATAGAGCTGTTAGAGGACGCAGGGGAAGAGGTCGCGGTGTAGGCCGAAACCCGGGATCTCGTGTGAATACCCACGTGAACGCGAGGGATAACATTGGTTTAACAGTTAGCGATGCTACTCATTCACTGTCAGATAATCATTCACTGTCAGGGAGTCGTACCCGAGAAGCAGCTCAATCGGAAGGTGTTCGGGTGGGCCCATTCATATGCATGCAGGGCATGATGGCCCAGATGACTCAGATGACGCATCTGATGAAGACCATGCAGACCTCGATGGTTCATGGTCCACCACAGCAGGGATTCCAGGTGCCGTTTCATGGACAGACTGGAGGAGTGAGTCAGATTATTGGCGATATCTCTCGTCAGAGGCCCCCTACCTTTGAGGGTTCGTCGGAACCAGCTGATATTGTTCATTGGCTTGAGCATTTTGATAAACTTTTCGACATGGTTCAGTGTCCGGAAGAGAGTAAGGTTGCAGTAGAGGCTTACTACTTGAGTAAGGCTGCTTATTCTTGGTGGCTTTCTGTGAAACCCACCGATCGTGATTGTGTTTGGAGTGAGTTCAACACTCTCATGTTAGAGAGGTATTATCCGGCTCCACTTCGTGAAGCCAAGTTATCAGAGGTTTTAAACCCCGAGACCGTCGAGGACGAGGGTGTTATTGTCATTGCTGAGAAGTTTCAGGGACTTCTTCAGTTTGCTTCGTATGTTATCCGTACTGAGGTGGATAAGATCAAATATTTTAGCAGGAGGCTAAATCCGCAGTTGAGGATGCAGTTGTTCAATCACAATTGTAATTCACTTAGTGAGTTCATCGAGAAGGCTCTTGGAGCAGAGCTTTTGATCAAGGAGCTTACTCGGAAGCATCCTTCAACTTCTTTTGGTGAAAGGACTGAGATGTTGGCTCATTCAGAGGGATATCGGGCTCCGGTGCCCAAGAGGTCATTTTCTAGTCCTCTTCGTACTGGGGAAGCATTTTCCTCTCAGACGACGAGTTCGACTGTTGTTTGCTTTAACTGTGATTCAGCAGGGCACGTTAGTACTCGGTGTACGGTGCCAGCTATTGTTTGTTTTCTGTATGGGAGACAGGAACACCTAGGGAAATACTGCAGGAGTTCTATCGCCGGTAGATCTCGAGAGGGCTCACAAGCCTCGAGGGATTTTTTTACTCCAGCCCGTGCATCATTCAGGGGGTCCTATCAGGCTTCGAGAGCCAGAGGTAAGGAGATTCACCACCGGTTTTGAACAAGTTAATTCTTTCTCGGTAAATAGTATAATCATTCATTTCATTGTCGTTCATTCATTCATATAATTCAATCATCATACCTCAAACATGCTGAGACTTGTAATTATCAAACTAATCATTCAATTCACGAGGAACAACGGTTCCAATCACTTCATTTGAGCGATCACTCATTGCGTCATTATTTCACCTCGGTGAATCATTCTTGATCCTTGTCGGATTTCTAGTCATTATCATTCATCATAATCACCCTCATTCTTGTGACCTTACGGGATCATATTAAGCTGTGAGTTCAGATTTGGGTCTTCCTTGAATCGATGAGATCGAGGGGATCGATGATCTGGAGGATATCGATGTTGGGTACATTTGAGATGTAGCCTTTTGTTCCAGATTACTGTTTAACTTATCTGCATCGTAGTATTGTGGTTGTGAACCATTTGTTGTTGATTTATCTTGTAACTATGGTAATTGAGGATCTTGAGATTTGAGTCATTTGTTGGGATTTCTTTCCTTTGGTGTTGTACCCGAGATTTCGTGATAATCTGAGTAATTGTTCATTGTGATTAGATACGTCAAGTCATGAGAACTTTGGCGTACGATTGATATGGTTCCGGGGAATATATATGTGTTGTTGCTTTTCTTTTGAGGTGCGAGTCAGTACTGGCATGGGCACCTGACGCCGATGAGGACGGGGAAGTGTACACTGATGTATTGTAGACATGTACAATGAGCGGCTCCCTCGGGGTGTGTACGCCAGTGTTTCGAATCATGCGGTTGGTATGAATTTCCGGCTGGTCTTCGGCGAAGTGTTTCGTGTTGAGGAGTATTCCTGGAGATGTTGTTTTCAGATCCTGATGGATAGTTCGTATCCCGAGCTGTGTACCCTTAGTTTCGGGGACGAAACTCTTTTTAAGGGGGGAGTATGTAATACCCGATTGTGAATTCATTTATTATCATTCAGTAATTGGCACTCAGTAATTTTTTCCACTCAGTAATAATCATTCATTCATTGTTTTCGTCATTCGGCGTATTTTGGAATCGTGTGTCAGTTATCGTTCATCGTTCAACCCTGTTTGAGATCGGGACGGGAACATTATCATTATCATTGTGATTGGTAGCCTTGTGTAGGAAGTATCATTATTGTGTGTAATTGGACTTAATCATTCATGCAAGTATCATATGTCGGATCATTCATCATTGGTAACGAGAAGACGGAGTTGTCAGATTTCTGTCATTTCCAGCAGCGAGTTACGGACGTAACTGATCATAATTATGACCATAACATGCATTCTTAGGGCAGGAGGGTGTTCTTGACGAAGACAATTTACGGCCGTAAGTTCGGCAGGATACGGTCATAAGTGTTGTTGTTACGGCCGTAAGGTATTTTTGGTACGGCCATAACTCAGTCAGTGTGTTCATCATCAGTTTTTGACGAAGCGAAGTTACGCCCGTAAGTATAGGATGTTACGGCCGTAAGGCCTTTGACCTTGTAGTGTTACGACCGTAAGGTGGCAGAGTTATGGTTGTAACTCTACGCAGTATATATCGAGCGGGACGCGTTTTTCAGCCTCATTTCTTCATTTATCCACCTTTGTCCGAGAGAGAGAGTCTTGGGAGAGATTTTTCATCATCATAACACTTATGTGTTCATGTTCTAATCATCTAATCATCGCCTTCGGTTTGAGACAAGCTTTATACTTGTACTATTCAATGAGATTAATGTTATCATATATGTGTATGAATGTGTTGTATCATTCCGAGACTTAGTCTCTTAATGAATTCATTGATATTAGGGGATCGTTCGATACGATACTCTTCGGAAATTATGCCAAATGTTTATTATTGTTCAATAATGGCCGGTTGAAGGCATTGGAATACTCGTTGTTAATGTTGTTGTCGATAGCTGGTTCGCGGTATCGATGTATCGATTGTTGTTGTTAATATTAATGTCGATCTAAGACATTGTAGTAATCATTGTTATTAATGTTGGCGTCCTGTCATTCATGTTATATCGGCCGATTGAAGGCATTGGCGTATTCGTTCTCATCTTCGTCGTCGGTAACCCATTAAAGGTGCTGAGGCATTCATTGTATCATTATTGTCGATTGGCCATTCTAAGACAATCGAGGTGCTCAATCATTATTCGTATCATTGTTATCGATTGGCCATTCTATGGCAATCGAAGTGTTCAATCATTCATGGTATCATTGTTATCAGTTGGCCGTTCTAAGGCAATCGAGGTATTGAATCATCCGCTGCATTGTTGTTATCGATTGGTCATTCTAAGGTAATCGAGGTATTAAATTGGGACCACCGAGGACGGTGCCCATCCGTGAGTCATTGTTGTCGTGTTGGCCGACTTAAGGCAGCACCCTATCATTCTTGTGAATTCATTAATCTTTGGATCGTTGCTGTTTGGGATTAATTGTGTTTTGGAGGCTAGTATGGGCTAGTGCTCATCATGGGTAAGTTTGGGGCTTGAACCTTCGCGGTTGGTTTCCAACACCTACAACTCAGTAGGTCATGGTCACTGGGTGATTTCATTATGGGTAAGTTTGGGGCTTGAACCTTCGCGGTTGGTTCCGAACACCTACAGTTCAGTAGGTCACGGCCATTGGATGGTTTCATTGTGATACGGATTCGTGCCGTGGCTTCGGCCCTCATTATGATACGGTTTTGTGCCGTGGCTTCGTCCCTCATTGTGATATGGCTTCGTGTCGTGGCTTCGGCCCTCATTGATACAGCTTCGGGCTGTTTTGTTTTTAGGTGATTGTGATATTTGACAGCTTCGGCTGAGTGGCTTTCAGGACTTTGTGATGTTTTGGTACTTTTATTGGAGTCTTAGGGCATTGTGATTCATATCTAATTCAGTTCTGGTTTAGTTCATGTTCGTGTAATTCATTGTCGTGTTCTATACTCATGATTTGCCGTCGGACACTTATGTTCTAACCTGTTGAACACGTATTAATAGTATGCCGTGGGCATAGTGTTTCAGGAATGCTCGGTTCTTACCTTGGGTTGTGAGCATCTCGTATTATTATTATCATTGTACTGTTTCATTCTGCCTTTGGAAGCATATCATGTTATACATGTATTTGATGTTCATTATCTGGATGACTGACCCCGTGGGGGCGGAACATGTTTTCATGTTTTAGGTGCTTGCGAGGAGAGAGTTGAGACACAGGGACATGACGATGTCGACGAGGCATTCGAGTGATACTAGTCCGAGTTGTTCATGTTGGTTAGTCAGTTGGAGTGTTCTCCAGGTTGTCAGTCTTTGCCATTATGTATTACCCGAGCAGATGCTCGTGGATGTTGTTGCATTTTTATTTTGGCCATGTAGGCCCATCATTTTCATTGAAATTCCTTATCGGAGTATTGTGTTGGATATCATGGTAGGGACTGTGATCTCCCTTGTTGGTTAATTTAATGTATTTTTAGTCATGTTTCGCCTGGTGGATCTCCGGGTGTCGGGTCCAAGGCACTGTAATAACCCAATGAGATTTGGGGGTGTTACAAGAGCCAAGTACGTCCCCACTTTCGAAAGAACCGTATCGTATGGCTCCGACCGAGATGCAGGAGTTGAAGAACCATCTTGAGGAGTTAACTGAGAAGGGCTATATTCGACCTAGTGCGTCCCCTTGGGGAGCACCAGTACTATTTGTACGGAAGAAAGACGGATCTCTGCGTGTGTATTGATTACCGTGAGCTGAACATGGTAACCATCAAGAACAAATATCCATTGTCTTGTATTGATGATTTGTTGGATCAACTTCAGGGAGATGCTGCGTTTTCTAAGATCAACTTGAGGTTGGGGTATCATCAGTTGAGGATTCGAGAGTCTGACATTTGAAAGACCGCTTTTCATACTCGCTACGGGCATTATGAGTTCGTAGTGATGCCTTTTGGACTGACTAATGCACCAGTGGTATTCATGGAGTTGATTAATTGGGTTTTTATTAATTATCTGGATCGCTTTGTAGTCGTTTTTATTGACGACATCCTGATTTACTCTTGTGATCATGAAGAGCATGAACGCCATCTCCATCAAGTTCTCGATGCGTTGAGGTGGGAATAGCTTTATGGGAAGTTTTCCAAATGTGAGTTCTGGATGCCTGAGGTTATCTTTCTTGGGCATGTGATATCAACCAAAGGGGTGAAAGTAGACCCATAGAAGACAGAAGCTATCTGAGACTGGCTACCTCCGAAGAACGTGAAGGAAGTTCGCAGTTTTCTGGGCCTAGCAGGTTATTACCTTGTAATATCTGGAATTTCTACTACTGTTGTTTAATATTATTTTATCCGAGTTATGTTGTACAGCGTGGAATTTGTACAGTATGGATAAAATAAATGAAGGACTAAGACATATGTATTGGTATTATTACCGCACTTGGTTGACAGTTGTATTGGAAGACATTGTGTGTCGGGCTTATCGTATGAGAATATTGTTGGAAGGAGTATACGTATTCAGTATGCCGTATGTTGGTATATAGTATGTTGAGACATTGGACAAGAGTAGATGAAAATGGCTAAATATAGCCTTGTTAGCGCATGCTAATACTCATGTATAGCGCACGCTACGGGCATATGTTAGCGTACACTAGTGCAGAACAGCTCAGAGGGAATCTACGTGTGGACCCGGACACTTTCGGCACATGTGCCGACGAGTCAACGGATGTTGTAATGTAGTACTAACGCACGCTAACTGGAGATCGGAAAAAAAGGAATCTTATCCTCGTCAGTGCTTTCGACATGTGGGGACACGGGGGTAGGTGCTGACTGTAGCAAGTCAACTATGATTAGCGCACGCTATGGTCCAAGAAATTCCGTGCGCTAGACAGTGTAATTTACGTACATTATTACATAGGCATTACATACGTAAGCTGATGTGCAAAGCAAGGCAGCAGCCTCTGGACTGCGATAGCGCACGCTACTAAGGAAAAAGTAGCGCACGCTAATGACAGTCAGTATATATATATGATTGCATATGTGAATTATGTTCATTCGGCCATTCCTTCCTTTATTTTGAGAGAGAGAGTTTTTAGAAAGAAGTTTGAGGTTACAAACACTAAGAGATGATGATCTTTAACAAGATTAAGTTGAGGAACATGGATTAAAGTCTTGTTCTTGAAGTTATTGATGATTCTTGGAATGAAGTTGATTGTTCTCCTTTATGGTTCGTCTATACAAGGTAATCACTCTTCACCTTTGGATTTCGTTTTGGATTGAAGATTGATGTTCTTGAGTTAATGATTATCATATAAACAAGTTGACAAGCATGATTATGAGATGGATTACCGGTGTATGATGATATTAATATGCTTCGTGTTATTTGAATTGTGTAGTTCGTTTTCTTGAGATAAGTTGGTTAATCCTCCTTCTCCTTTGCGGATGTTGACGTCATTGCTGATGATTAATCTCTGTAATGTGAGGTTAGGGAAGTGTTGTTCGGATTCTTGGTGTTCATGATGTTGATATTTGAGGAAGAAGATGATATGTGAATATATGAATTGGATTAAGAGTTGGATGATTACCTACATGTTAAAGGATATCGGATTTCATTGTTTTGATAGCTATGAACATGGTTTAGAATCACTTAATGTTCTTGATAATTGCAATATGTTGATCGGTATCTGAAATGCATGAAGCTGCATGTCATTAGTGCACGCTAGTGTTAATGGCTAGCGCACGCGAACGGGAGCGACTTAGCGCACGCTACGTTAAGTGAGTAACGTGCGCTAAGTCAACAGGCAGGGTAGTATATTCTGTTTCGGTTATGAATTCGTGATCGTTTAAGTTGGTTTGATCAGACTTGTGGTAACCGAGATAATGTTGAGCCGTTGAGTTTGTGAATTGGTTTTATCGATTGTTGATTGTTGTCGAACTTGTTGTTTATCGATTATTGTAATAGGTTGAGATTATTGATCGGTGATTAGAACTATGCGTTGCGGTCATGTTCGAGAATGTTCGTGAATTGTATTGATTGGGGATGAGGGACTTGTAGATGACGACAATGGAATTGGTAACGGCTTCATCAGTATCGAGGCAAGTTATTACTTGCTCAGTTTATAATATTTAATGAATGGTTTCAGTTTCATTTGTTTATAATTCGTATAGCAATGTTTATAATCGTAATCACAGGAGATTTGGGATTATAAATCGTATTCGAGTTTTGGGAATCTAAATCATAATGTATATGATTTACTTTTGTTATTGGTGTACTTGTATATCGAGGATATATTATGATAAAGACGAAGATATGAATTATTTGCAATCCGTGATACTTTGGACCGTCGAATATTGAGGATAATGGTTCGTGATGGTTTAGACATTGAGATCGCTCTCGAAGGACTCAGGGCAAGTACTCTAATCATTTTTATCAGTTGTGTCGATCATGTCGTGATACATTCGTGTATCGTTGTTGTCATGCATTTGTGCATTGTTGTTGTCGTGTATTGTGTACTGTTGTTTTGTGCATTTGTGCATTGTTGTCATATGTCCACCTCGTGTTGGTCCGACGGGATCATCGGGGGATCTATGCTAGCATGCGCTGGATCATCGGACGGGTTTTCCACCTCGAGTTGGTCTGACGGGATCATCGGGGGATCTAGGCAGTGAACGCTGGATCATCGGATTGCCATGTATTGTTGTTGTGCATATGTATGTTATGGGTTTGCCATAGGTATACATTGTTGTTATTGTTGTGGGCATATTGACGTTGTCATATGAGTATGCATTTGAAGGTCTTGTGTTAGGACCATGTCCGTATGTTGTGTTGATTTGATCTTGGATTAGACTGACGTGATTTTGTCGTGGCATTTCATATCTTGAGGTATGTTCCGTATTTTCCTTCTTGATTCTTGTCCTGGGATGAACAATCGATTGTCGTGTTGAGATTTGATGTTTATTTCCGATAAATCGAATTGGACAGAGTTAGTATACTTTCGTATTGCGAGTATGATGATGTTTTGAGAATCTTGGGTATTACTTGAGGTACCGTATGGATGTTATATATTTGATTTAATTGATTAATCGAGATCACGAGATGTGCATTGCAATAATGGTTATTCTGATGAGAATTATTACGAGTTTGGTAAAGTTATGGCGGTAAGATTACATTGGTCGTATTCTTACTTAGTATTTGCATTGGTATGTAATTATTAACGTGATATGATGGTTATCATTGTTGGATATTATGGCTGACCCCGTCGTGGGCTTTCTTTTTAGGTTCTTGGATTATCAAGCTTGTAGCGGTCGTGGAGAGATGAGCTTCCCGGAGGATACTGGCTAGGACACGTATTTGTGTATTGAGTTTCCTGATTAGTTCTTGTATTCTACTGCTAGAGTATTTTAATTGTTTGTCTTTTTCCGCTGCGGGAGTATTTTTAAATGGCCTTTTGGTATCTGGTAACTTAGGTCACTTTGGCAATCGTTTTCTAAATCTATTATGTCGGTACGTGTAAGCGATAGCTTAACATATGTTTTTAAACTATTGAGTTTTGGCGTTTCAGGCCTTGTGGTTTCAAATGAGATTTCACGACGGTTTTGATAAACGGATTTTATAAAGTCTTCGAATGTTTTAAATAAATAATACCGTAGTTAGCCTCTTGGGCGTTTGTAAATGTTTGCGAAAATTTCCTTCAGCCTTGTGGGTTCCATCTCGGGCCCCACGACACTGTAATATTCCGGGATGGCTCTGGGGGTGTTACAGAATATGGTATCAGAGCTTAGGTTGTGAAAACCTAAGCAGTCGGGTCGAGTTGAGTCGTGCTTTTTTCGTGCCATTCGAGTTGTCGATTGACAAGTGTCTGAGCTATGAGTTTTTGTTGTTCACTCAGGCTTGGCGTTATGTGATTTACCACTGTGGTACTGGGGTTGTTGTAACTTTTCCAAATGGTATTAACGTGTTTCTTCAGATAGAACTGTGTTGTGTTCTCGAGTTGAACTGAGTTTGCAAAATGCGTGTTTTGAAAATATCGGTGTCGAGTATTTTCTTGAGTCGAGACATGTGCCAGTATCACGGGGAATCGTCGACTTCACGATCTGTAAGTATTTGGATTTTTTTTGAATTGCATTGAGATTTATTGCCGTTCTAAGTTGATATGCTTTGAGATTCAGCCGAATATTATGCGCTACAGTATAAGGTGACAGAGTTGGGACAGGATTTATGATCTTGAGAAGTTATGATTTTGAAAATCAATATGTCGATTAAATTTTGGAAACGGAGTTGTGCATTTGGGAGGAATGTTGGGAATGGTTGAGAAGAACATGTAGTCATGTTAATTCATTTTGATATATATGAATTGTTTTTGAGCATTTGAAAATGATACTTTTCAAAATAAATGTTTTACGGATGTTTTACCGTAAATGATTTTTGGGCCGAGACCCAATCGATTTTGAAATAGTTTTATAACTCAGGACTTGGGGTCCGAAAAAGAGTTTCCTACTTTTTAAACTTCTTGTAATGCGGAACGAGATACGGGCTGAGACCCTAATGCTTCAAAAGGCTTTTCTGTTTTCTAAAAACTCCCGAGATTTGTAAAACACTTTATCAATCGTTTATCTACTTTATTACTACCTTTCGGGGTTTTGATTTATTTGTCAAATGAAACCTCTCGGGAAGTCTTTCGCTGTGTTGATTTGTTTCAATGCTTTGGCATATCATATTTGAGGTGATCCACGATGGATAAATGATTGACGTTGCGAGTCATATGTCGAAAAGGAGTTTTTAGTTGGAGTTTATATATTGAAAGATTTTGGAACTCTATCGTGTGGTTTCTGATGGAATATCAGTGGAATTGGTGATGAACCGAATTGGTATAAAGGAGTATGGGTATGGTCAATCATTTGCATAGTTTTCATTTTAAACTTCGAAATCGTGTGGATTCGAAGGAAACTGTTATCGAATACTTGGCATTAGTGAGCCAGTTTAAATTTTTGAAAATTAATTTCGTGGTCCTATGAAAATTTATGTTTTGAGCTTAGAAATTTTTGAAAGAACTTTCGAAAATTTGTCTTCTTGACGAGACTATATGATTTCAAACTGGTTTTGAAAATGTGACTGATATACATACGTATTTAGTGCATGGTGCATATCATGGTGAAGTTATGAGTGTTACTCATAAACTGGATATCATATCGATGGTATGAGGAAAAGAGATTCGAACTTTAGTATGGTAGTTTGGTTATCCACGGATGATCGCTAGATTTATCGGATAAGAGAAATATGCTGCATGTTGTAGATTCATGCACATGATGTAATTTTGGAACTTTGGATTTTGTGAAACCGAGATATATGTGCTATGTGATTCCATTGGTATGGTAGTATCGCGACTCTACCATAGTGATTTTGAATGATTTCTTTGTAAGTGTATATTTGGGGATGGTAACCCCATGCTGGTTGTTTTGGATATTGAGTGGTCGTTCCCACTCCATGTATGATTGGATATGTTCGTCGGTTTGTGATTGGTTGTTCGTATACCGAGGAGTATGTTCACCCATCGGGTATGTTTCTTGAGATCCACTGTATGTGATTGGTGTGTCGTTTTGATAACTTTATTCGTTCGTATATCTATTTCTGTGGTTTTGTGTTGATCGTGTTGGAGCTTACCGTGTGAAGGTATTCTCGATTTTCGTTGATCGTTCGTTGGTAATATTGGAGTTTATCATGATGATGATATTCTCGGCTGTGTTTTGACCTTTGGGTTGGTCGTATTATAGTTTATCATGTCGATGATATTCTCGGTTAATTTATTGGTTGATCATTGCTAGTTATCATTTGAGCGTTCAGATTTTGTGTCGATATTTCAGGATTTGTTGCTATTGTGTTGGGCAGTTGTTTCACAGATGTATTGTGCATTATTGATTTTTAGCAGATTGGGACTTGATTGTGTAATCAGGCAGACAGGATTTGACACGGATAGATTATTTCATCCGAAGATAATATATTTTGTTGAGATTTATGGAATTGTGATTGTAAGTATCTCAGGAGATCGTCGAATTTGCACATTTGTAAGTATGTTATTTTGGTTATTCGTTAATGATGATGATTGATCATTGTTTTGATGGTTTCAGAATATTTTGATTGAACGGTTTGTTTGTTTTTCTATGACGGATTGCAAGTTTCGAGGATGAACGGATGTTGTAATGTAGTACTAACGCACGCTAAAACCTAAGGACTAGCGCACGCTAACTGCAGATCGGACAAGAAGGAATCTTATCCTCGTCAGTGCTTTCGGCATGTGTGGACACGGGGGTAGGTGCTGACTGTAGCAAGTCAACTACGATTAGCGCACGCTATGGTCCAAGAAATTGCGTGCACTAGACAGTGTAATTTACATACATTATTACATGGGCATTACATACGTAAGCTGATGTGCGAAGCAAGGCAGTAGCCTCTGGACTGCAATAACACACGCTACTAAGGAAAAAGTAGCGCACGCTAATGACAGTCAGTATATATATGATTGCAGATGTGAATTATGTTCATTCGGCCATTCCTTCCTTTATTTTGAGAGAGAGTTTTTAGAGAGAAGTTTGAGGTTCCAAACACTGAGAGATGATGATCTATAACAAGATTAAGTTGAGGAACATGGATTAAAGTCTTGTTCTTGAAGTTATTGATGATTCTTGGAATGAAGTTGATTGTTCTCCTTTATGGTTCGTCTATACAAGGTAATCACTCTTCACCTTTGGATTTCGTTTTGGATTGAAGATTGATGTTCTTGAGTTAATGTTTATCATATAAACAAGTTGACAAGCATGATTATGAGATGGATTACCGGAGTATGATGATATTAATATGATTCGTGTGATTTTAATTGTGTAGTTCATTTTCTTGAGATAAGTTGGTTAATCCTCTTTCTCCTTTGCGGATGTTGACGTCATTGCTGATGATTAATCTCTGTAATGTGAGGTTAGGGAAGTGTTGTTAGGATTCTTGGTGTTCATGATGTTGATATTTGAGGAAGAAGATGATATGTGAATATATGAATTGGATTAAGAGTTGGATGATTACCTACATGTTAAAAGATATAAGATTTCATTGTTTTGATAGCTATGAACATGGTTTAGAATCACTTAATGTTCTTGATAATTGCAATATGTTGATCGGTATCTGAAATGCATAAAACTGCATGTCATTAGCGCACGCTAGTGTTAATGGCTAGCGCACGCGAACGGGAGCGACTTAGCGCACGCTACGTTAAGAGATTAACGTGCGCTAAGTCAACAGGCAGGGTAGTATATTCTGTTTCAGTTATGAATTCGTGATCGTTTAAGTTGGTTTGTTCAGACTTGTGGTTAACCAAGATAATGTTGAGCCGTTGAGTTTGTGAATTGGTTTTATCGATTGTTGATTGTTGTCGAACTTGTTGTTTATCGATTATTATAATAGGTTGAGATTATTGATCAGTGATTAGAACTATGCGTTTCGGTCATGTTTGAGAATGTTCGTGAATTGCATTGATTGGGGCCGAGGGACTTGTAGATGACGACAATGGAATTGGTAACGGCTTCATCAGTATCGAGGCAAGTTATTACTTGCTCACTTTATAATATTTAATGAATGGTTTCAGTTTCATTCATTTATAATTCGTATAGCAATGTTTATAATCGTAATCACAGGAGATTTGGTATTATAAATTGTATTCGAGTTTTGGGAATCTAAATCATAATGTATATGATTTACTTTTGTTATTGGTGTACTTGTATATCGAGGATATATTGTGATAAAGACGAAGATATGAATTATCTGCAATCCGTGATACTTTGGACCGTCGAATATTGAGGATAATGGTTCGTGATGGTTTAGACATTGAGATCGCTCTCGAAGGACTCGGGGCAAGTACTCTAATCATTTTTATCATTTGTGTCGATCATGTCGTGATACATTCGTGTATCGTTGTTGTCATGCATTTGTGCATTGTTGTTGTCGTGTATTGTGTACTGTTGTTTTGTGCAGTTGTGCATTATTGTCATATGTCCACCTCGTGTTGGTCCGACGGGATCATCGGGGTATCTATGCTAGCGTGCGCTGGATCATCGTACGGGTTTTCCACCTCGGGTTGGTCTGACGGGATCATCGGGGGATCTAGGCAGTAAACGCTGGATCATCGGATTGCCATGTATTGTTGTTGTGCATATGTATATTATGGGTTTGCCATAAGTATACATTGTTGTTATTGTTGTGGGCATATTGACGTTGTCATATGAGTATGCATTTGTAGGTCTTGTGTTAGGACCATATCCGTATGTTGTGTTGATCTGATCTTGGATTAGACTGACGTGATTTCGTCATGGCATTTCATATCTTGAGGTATATTCCGTATTTTCCTTCTTGATTCTTGTCATGGGATGAACAATCGATTGTCGTGTTGAGATTTGATGATGTTTATTTCCGATAGATCGAATTGGACAGAGTTAGTATACTTCCGTATTGCGAGTATGATGATGTTTTGAGAATCTTGGGTATTGCTTGAGGTACCGTATTTGATTTAATTGATTAATCGAGATCACGAGATGTGCATTGCAATAATGGTTATTCTGATGAGAATTATTACGAGTTTGGTAAAGTTATGGCGATAAGATTACATTGGTCGTATTCTTACTTAGTATTTGCATTGGTATGTAATTATTAACGTGATATGATGGTTATCATTGTTAGATATTATGGCTGACCCCGCCGTGAGCTTTCTTTTTAGGTTCTTGGATTATCAAGCTTGTAGCGGTCGTGGAGAGATGAGCTTCCCGGAGGATACTGGCTAGGACACGTATTTGTGTATTGAGTTTCCTGATTAGTTCTTGCATTCCGCTGCTAGAGTATTTTAATTGTTTGTCTTTTTCCGCTGCGGGAGTATTTTTAAATGGCCTTTTGGTATCTGGTAACTTAGGTCACTTTGGAAATCGTTTTCTAAATCTATTCTGTTGGTACGTGTAAGCGATAGCTTAACGTATGTTTTTAAACTGTTGAGTTTTGGCGTTTCGGGCCTTGTGGTTTCAAATGAGATTTCACGACGGTTTTGATAAACGGATTTTATAAAGTCTTCGAATGTTTTAAATATATAATACCGTCGTTAGCCTCTTGGGCGTTTGTCAATATTTGCGAAAATTTCCTTCAGTCTTGTGGGTTCCATCTCGGGGCCCATGGCGCTGTAATATTCCTGGAGGGCTCTGGGGGTGTTACATTACCGACGGTTCGTGGAAGGTTCTTCCAAGATTGCGCAACCGATGACTAACCTGTTGAGGAAGGATAAGAAGTATTTGTGGTCAGAGGCATGTCAGCAAAGTTTTGATGAACTCAAGAGTTGATTGATTTCAGCACCTGTTTTGGTTATACCAAAAGGAACAGAAGGATTCGTGGTGTATAGTGACGCGTCGAGACAGGGCCTTGGATGTGTACTGATGCAGAAAGGGAAAGTGATTGCCTATGCATCGAAACAATTGCGACCCTATGAAGTTAACTATCCAACCCATGATTTGGAGCTAGCAGCCATGGTGTTTGCTTTGAAAATCTAGCGTCACTATCTATATGGAGTTACCTGTCAGTTCTTTACTGATCACAAGAGCCTGAAGTATATTTTTACTCAGAAGGAGTTGAACATGAGGTAGAGAAGGTGGCTAGAACTAATCAAAGACTATGATATCTAGATCCTTTATCATCTGGGCAAAGCAAATGTGGTTGCCGACGCCTTGAGTCGTAAGATAGTATGGGAGCAGATGCTTGCCCGCTTGACAGTTCAGAGAGAATTGCAGTTGGAGTTCGTGAGGCCGCAAACTGAAGTCTGGTTACAGCGTATTCAGGGACAACTCTGCACACTTGAGATTTCCTCATCCCTTGATGATATAATCAGATCGAAGCAGGTTACGAACCCATTCTTATCTCGATTTCGGGATGAAGTAACTCAAGGGAAAGCCCCTGGATTTGTGATCCATGAGGATGGATTAATACGCTTCAGGAATCGAGTTTGTGTACCCGCAGACGAAGAGTTGAGGAACTCTTTCCTGAAAGAGGCTTATGCTACCCCATACTCCATTCACCCGGGATCTAGCAAAATGTATAAGGATTTGAAGCAATGTTATTGGTGGGGGAATATGATGCGTGAAGTTGCAGAGTTCGTTTCGAGATGTTTAACCTCTCAACAGGTTAAGATTGAGCATCAGCGACCCACATAAATGCTGAAACCGCTCCCGATTCCCGAGTGGAAATGGGAGGACATATAGATGGATTTTATCACTAGCTTGCCGACGAGTCGTCGAGGGATGAATACGATTTGGATGATTGTGGACCGTCTAACCAAATCAGCCCACTTTTTGGAGATTAAAGACACATGGGGACCCGAGAGATTGGCCCAGCTATTTATTAAAGAGATCGTAAGGTTACATGGTACCCCCAGAGTATTGTATCAGATCGTGACGGGCAATTCGTGTCTCACTTCTGGAAAGCAGTTCATCGTGCGATGGGTACGCAATTGAAATTCAGTACGACATTTCATCCGCAGACTGATGGTCAGTCTGAAAGGCCTATCGAAACACTAGAGGATATGTTGAGGGTGTGCGCTCTTGATTGGAAGGACGATTGGGAAGCCCAACTGCCTTTGGTGGAATTCACTTACAATAATAGTTGGCACACTTCTATTCAGATGGTACCTTATGAAGCATTGTATGGCCGTCATTGTAGGTCTCCTTTGTGTTGGGACGACCTATCTGAATTTTTGGGTACGGAACCTGATATGTTGTTAGTAGCCCATGAGAAGATCGCCCTGATTAGGAGTTGTTTGTTAACGGCTCAAAGCCGACAGAAGTCTTACGCAGACAACTGTCGACGACCGCTTGAGTTTGAGGCTGGCGACCATGTGCTAATGAAGGTGTCCCCTACTCGAGGTGTTTTTTGTTTTGGGAAGAGAGGCAAGCTGATTCGGAGGTATATCGGGCCATTTGAGGTTTTGGAACGAGTAGGCGATCTGGCATATCGTCTGGCATTTCCACCAGCTCTGAGTCGGATTCATAACGTGTTTCATGTCTCCCAGTTGAGGAAATATTTTGCTGATCCGAGTCATATACTTCAGTTCGACGAGAGAGATAGCGGAGGATCATTCGTATGAGGAGCGTCCCATACAGATACTTGAGAGGAGGATCAAACAGTTGTGGAACAATACGGTTCCCCTACTGAAGGTTCAGTGGTCACGACACGGAGTGGAGGAGGCTATGTGGGAGATGAAGAGTAGCATGCGAGAGAGGTGTCCCGAGTTGTTTACCCCTAAGTTTCGAGGCAAAACTCCTTTTAAGGGGGGAGTATGTAATATCCGACAGTAATTCTTATCTACTGTTGAATTATTCGGATAATTTGAGTATCATTGTAATCATGTTACATCCAGTTAATGTGTATTAATGTCGGGATATATCAGAATGGACTTGATTATGACTATCATTCGCATTGTGGTTGATTTCTTGACGTTGTGTAGATTGTTACATTTTTAGGCTAGAATTTCTGTGTTTAACGTACACTAAGGCTTTAACCTAACGTACGCTATTTTGTTGGTTTTACGTACATAATGGAATGCTGGTTACGTATGTAATGCTTGGAATCTTATCTGATCTCACTTTCGGCGTGGGGGGCCGGACATGATCCGGATAACTGACCTTTTCGAGGCAGCCATGTTGACATACATTACTTACGTAATGCTGTGGCCATAACGTATGTAATGATGTTAGTGTTTTGAGACAGTAACATCTGGAGGCATATTACTTACGTAACACTTTCGGTGTAGCATATGTAAAGGGGTTAACGTACGTTATCTTCATGCAATAACGTACGTAACGAGCTGTGCAGTTTACAAAAAGACATCTTGTGTCTTTTATTTGCATGTCCAAACTCCGATTTTTCTCTCCAACAATCTTCCCTCTGCCTCACTAGACTCTTTTTACACCCTTCCAACTTGTGTTTGAGCTTTGCATCTTGGATTGGAGCTTGTTGATTGGAAGTTTAGAGTTGTTCTTGAAGCTTGGAGTGTGTTCTTGTGGTTTTGGTGATTTGTTCTTCGTTTCTGAAGGTATGTTGTACGATTCTACTCTATATTTCTGTAGTTATGATGTTAGTGATATAGTATACTACACCTAATGTTGAATTAATCAAGTAAAACATGTTTGTAGTTAAGCTTTTTAACACTTATTGATGAATATGGTAATTAAGTGTTTGGAATGAGGTGTTCTTGATGTTTTAATAGTAATGATCATGTTTAATAGAATCAGACTCTTCTTTCCAGATTATTAACATCATTAAGACAATAATAATCCTTAGTTACATCATAGTTAAGTGTAATCAATGGAATTATTGACATAAAATGTACTGGAACACCTTGATGAATGTTAGAAATTAGAGTGTTGTTCTTGAAAACTTCAACTTGATTTCTGTTTTTGGATTAAGAAAGCCTTTGTAAGATGATAAAAGATATTGTTTAAGACAACCAAACTCTTATATGTTCATGATAATCGGTCTTATTGATGCCTTAAGAATGTATTAAACATCATACTAAGTTGATAATGTTCTTAGGAAGATATTGTTGATCATTGGTGATGTTCTTGGAAATTTTAAATGATATAAGATGATATTAACGAACATAAATGATTGTTTAATATGTTCTTGATAAACTCTTATTCATAAGAACCATGCGAGTATTTGGAAATATCTTGTAAACCGATCATAAGAATGAATTGAGGTAAATAGAGTTCTTGGAATAGAATTTTGATATCTTGATATAGTTGAACTATTCAAATTGAATTTAGGGTGTCGTCTCACTGAATTCGATATCAATGATTATATGGATGTGTTATTGAGTGAAATGTATTTTATTCAAGGTCGATTGTTTGAGTAACCGATATTAGTCGAGGACCATCCGTTCGTTTGACAAGGGAGGATTATTCTAGTCTCCATATTGAGGCAAGTTATATTGCTTGGTTATAATGATGATTTGTAACACCCCCAAAATCTCCCGAGGCATTACAGTGCCGTGAATCTCGTGTGGGACCCACAAGGAAAGTTTAGGAAGTAGACATTGTAAAGAAATTATAATAAAACGATAAATCCATGGTTACATATCACGAGCCGAAATGTTTTATGAAGGAACATAATTTAAAGTTCGATTATTACATAACGAAGGTTTCAAAAATCAAATTTAATTCATGCAGTGGCAAGATTTTATCCCAACACCGTTCAAACCTGACCGGACCCCTCAGGAATGTCCTGCACATAATCAACAAATTTAGCTGGCATGACAAATCATGCCAGATAACCGGGGTCAGAGAATACATACCAATAACAATTATTAGCAACGATATACACAATTTTACCAACACCGTGCCACATAACAAACAGAAAATAATTCACAGCATGACCGACGTTATCTTTCTCTTTTTTTTCACATAAACCCCAAGGTCGCAACCAAGGGTCACGAAAGTATCCACATAGGAATACCCCTGAATGTGGGTACCCTATTTGGGTCTTATCCCTCAACACATTTCCATGCGGGTACCATACAGGTTTTATCCCCAACATATCGGCCCATTCATAACACATTTTTAGTGAAAGACAACCGTCGGCATTCATCAACAATGGCACATTCATGAATACGAACATTTCAATAATACTAACATTTCTCGAGCAAGATTTCACTTACCTTTAATCCGATGGTAGGTGCCTTACGAAAACTTGGGTTTCCACGATGGATCGAGCTTAACCTAATCACGTAATCCCTGATTAATATCTCGTACGGATAAAGATGAATAAACTAGTTTCCCTTCCCTCTCCTAGCCAAATTCTTAACTTAATCCGATTCTGCCTAAACTAATATCATGCTTCATAGTTCACAAGTGATACGTACTACTATGCCGTTCAATTCTATGATTAACGTTAGCTATAACGATTCGCTCAACAAGATTATCTCAATCATCATTCAGCTAGCAACAAACGACCATAGCATAATCGAATTCCATAACTTCTAATTCAATTCTCTATTCTGAGTACTTCAATCGGTGGGTTGCCATTTTACACAATGATTTCGGTGGTTGATCTTTAATGAAAATAATACTATCGAATTGTTTCCCCTAGTTAATTTAACATTGATAATCGTAAGGTAAGAGTGGCTATGACTAGTTTAACATATGGTGACGGACTCCTACGAAATTCTCCTACAATTGATTCATCAAGTTTTATATTTCCAATGTCGATTGAGATAGATATTTTCGCATGTGATTGTTACAACGAGTTGTATGAAAACAAAATATGCGAGTAATGATTGTCCCGATTACTACAAGTTCGTCCGATTAGATTGTCTACGAGAGTTAGTGAAATCTACCCAAGTACCCGTAATCCAATAAGTATAATTAACAACATCAAGGAGATTACTTCAAGGATTGATAGGCTTACCTTAATAGATGAAGAAAAATGAAGAGAGATGACGAATCAACAAGAGCCATGAGGAGAAACAAAGAGTGGATCGAATGACTTGGATAATCTTCACCAGAGCTTACAAAATCACCTCCTCTATGTTAATTCAAGTGTATGATAGGCCAAGAATCGAGTATAAGGCTAGGGAAATGCTTCAAGAATGCTTCTCTTTAGGTTTGAGGTCGAGAGAAATGAAAGAGGGAGAGTTATTTTATAACACTCGATCTTGTTAACGTACGTTAAGGCTCCATGATTTACGTACGTAAAGGGCATTATGTACGTAATGTACTACCGTTAACGTACGTAAAGGCCGTCCAAAGGCCACTGTCTGAAATGCACCTATCTCTTACGTTCGTAAGTTGTCATAACGTACTTAAGGCACCTGACTGTAGCGTACGCTAAGATTGGCAAATAACGTATGGTATAAGTGGTTTACTCGTTTGTCCTATAGCCCACCGAAAGTACCCCGGTCCTTGTCAAAAGGAAGATTCTGGTCGGGAGACCAATCCTAGCATTACGTACGTAACAAAGAAGTGTTAACGTACATAATGTTACCGACTTACCGTATGTTATGCACATCATATAGCGTATGTTAGTCACTAGTCCCTTAGTCATTTATCACATTTTAACCATCTCGAGGTGACCATCCTCCCCACTCGTCAACAATTCATCGGGGAACAAGACGTTGACCACCATCATATTCGCACTGACGATTGTCCAATGGCGTCAAGGTACGTCACCTCCATTCCATTAACATCACACAATTGTATCGCAAAAGCATTTAATGAAATCTCATAATATAAAAAGGCAACATCACGCTACAAGAAATCACACAGTACAAAGTAATTAAGTATGAAATACCGGTGGTATTACATATCACCCCTCTTAAAATAGTTTTGTCCCGAAACTAAGAAAATAACTTGGGATGACTCTCCTTCATGCTTGAATTGGTCTCCCAAGTTACTTTTTCCATGCCGTGGTGCGACCGCTGAACCTTCACGAGGGGTATGGCTTTATTTCGCAATGTCTTCATACCCCGATCCACGATGGCGATCGGTACCTATCTAAAGGTAGCGTCGTCGGAAATTTCCACTTCTTCGAAATTGAGTTTGTGGCTCGGATCATAGACATACTTCCTTAACCGGAAGATGTGAAAGACGTTATGCACTCCATCCAGATGCGGCGCCAGAGCTAATCGATATGCAAGTTTTCCCACCCGGTCTAATATCTCGAACGGGTCTATGAACCTCGAGCTTAACTTGCCCTTATGGCGAAAACGCCGGACACCTCACATAGGTGATACTTTGACCCAAACATCCCCGACTGCAAATTCCAACGGTCGCTATCGGTTTTCGGCATAAGATTTCTTCCGGCTTTGCGCTGCTAGCATGTGCTTTCGAACAATAGAGACCTTATTAATGGATTCCTGGATCAGATCTAACTCGGTAACCGCGGTGTCAAAAGCATCATACCAGCATAACGGCGACTTGCATCTTCGCCCATACAGGGCCTCAAATGGTGCCATGCCTATGCTTGCATTCCAGCTGTTGTTGTACGAAGACTCCACCAATCCCAGATGCCTAGCCCAATCCTTACCCCAATCGAGCACATATGCCCTCAACATATCTTCCAAGGTTTGAATCGTACGTTCGGTCTGTCCATCCGTCTGAGGGTAATAAGTTGTGCTAAAATGTATCTGGGTCCCCATAGCTTTATGGACGACTTTCCAAAAATGGGACATTCATTTAACATTGATAATCGTAAGGTAAGAGTGGCTATGACTAGTTTAACATATGGTGACGGACTCCTACGAAATTCTCCTACAATTGATTCATCAAGTTTTATATTTCCAATGTCGATTGAGATAGAAATTTTCGCATGTGATTGTTACAACGAGTTGTATGAAAACAAAATATACGAGCAATGATTGTCCCGATTACTACAAGTTCGTCCGATTAGATTGTCTACGAGAGTTAGTGAAATCTACCCAAGTACCCGTAATCCAATAAGTATAATTAACAACATCAAGGAGATTACTTCAAGGATTGATAGGCTTACCTTAATAGATGAAGAACAATGAAGAGGGATGACGAATCAACAAGAGCCATGAGGAGAAACAAAGAGTGGATCGAATGACTTGGATAATCTACACCTGAGCTTACGAAATCACCTCCTCTATGTTAATTCAAGTGCATGATAGGCCAAGAATCGAGTATAAGGCTAGGGAAATGCTTCAAGAATGCTTCTCTTTAGGTTTGAGGTCGAAAGAAATGAAAGAGAGAGTGTTATTTTATAACACTCGATCTTGTTAACGTACGTTAAGGCTCCATGATTTACGTACGTAAAGGGCATTATGTACTTAATGTACTACCGTTAACGTACGTAAAGGCCGTCCAAAGGCCACTGTCCGAAATGCACCTATCTCTTACGTACGTAAGTTGTCATAACGTACTTAAGGCACCTGACTGTAGCGTACGCTAAGATTGGCAAATAACGTATGGTATAAGGGGTTTACTCGTTTGTCCTCTAGCCCACCGAAAGTGCCCCGGTCCTTGTCAAAAGGAAGATTCTGGTCGGGAGACCAATCCTAGCATTACGTACGTAACAAAGAAGTGTTAACGTACATAAAGTTACCGACTTACCGTATGTTATGCACATCATATAGCGTATGTTAGTCACTAGTCCCTTAGTCATTTATCACATTTTAACCATCTCGAGGTGACCATCCTCCCCACTCGTCAACAATTCAACGGGGAACAAGACGTTGACCACCATCATATTCGCACCGACGATTGTCCAATGGCGTCAAGGTACGTCACCTCCATTCCATTAACATCACACAATTGTATCGCAAAAGCATTTAATGAAATCACATAATATAAAAAGGCAACATCACGCTACAAGAAATCACACAGTACAAAGTAATTAAGTATGAAATACCGGTGGTATTACATATCACCCCTCTTAAAATAGTTTCATCCCGAAACTAAGAAAATAACTTGGGATGACTCTCCTTCATGCTTGAATCGGTGTCCCAAGTTACTTCTTCCATGCCGTGGTGCGACCACTGAACCTTCACGAGGGGTATGGCTTTATTTCGCAATGTCTTCATACGCCGATCCACGATGGCGATCGGTACCTATCTAAAGGTAGCGTCGTCGGAAATTTCCACTTCTTCGAAATTGAGTTTGTGGCTCGGATCATAGACATACTTCCTTAACCGGAAGATGTGAAAGACGTTATGCACTCCATCCAGATGCGGCGACAGAGCTAATCGATATGCAAGCTTTCCCACCCGGTCTAATATCTCGAACGGGCCTATGAACCTCGAGCTTAACTTGCCCTTCTGGCCAAAACGCCGGACACCTCACATAGGTGATACTTTGATCAAACATCCCCGACTGCAAATTCCAACGGTCGCTGTCGGTTTTCGGCATAAGATTTCTGCCGGCTTTGCGCTGCTAGCATGTGCTTTCGAACAATAGAGACCTTCTTAATGGATTCCTGGATCAAATCTAACTCGGTGACCGCGGTGTCAGAAGCATCATCCCAGCATAACGGTGACTTGCATCTTCGTCCATACAGGGCCTCAAATGGTGCCATGCCTATGCTTGCATTCCAGCTGTTGTTGTACGAAGACTCCACCAATCCCAGATGCCTAGCCCAATCCTTACCCCAATCGAGCACACATGCCCTCAACATATCTTCCAAGGTTTGAATCGTACGTTCAGTCTGTCCATCCGTCTGAGGGTGATAAGTTGTGCTAAAATGTATCTGGGTCCCCATAGCTTTATGGACGACTTTCCAAAAATGGGACATTCATTTAACATTGATAATCGTAAGGTAAGAGTGGCTATGACTAGTTTAACATATGGTGACGGACTCCTACGAAATTCTCCTACAATTGATTCATCAAGTTTTATATTTCCAATGTCGATTGAGATAGAAATTTTCGCATGTGATTGTTACAACGAGTTGTATGAAAACAAAATATACGAGCAATGATTGTCCCGATTACTACAAGTTCGTCCGATTAGATTGTCTACGAGAGTTAGTGAAATCTACCCAAGTACCCGTAATCCAATAAGTATAATTAACAACATCAATGAGATTAATTCAAGGATTGATAGGCTTACCTTAATAGATGAAGAACAATGAAGAGGGATGACGAATCAACCAGAGCCATGAGGAGAAACAAAGAGTGGATCGAATGACTTGGATAATCTTCACCAGAGCTTACGAAATCACCTCCTCTATGTTAATTCAAGTGTATGATAGGCCAAGAATCGAGTATAAGGCTAGGGAAATGCTTCAAGAATGCTTCTCTTTAGGTTTGAGGTCGAGAGAAATGAAAGAGGGAGTGTTATTTTATAACACTCGATCTTGTTAACGTACGTTAAGGCTCCATGATTTACGTACGTAAAGGGCATTATGTACGTAATGTACTACCGTTAACGTACGTAAAGGCCGTCCAAAGGCCACTGTCTGAAATGCACCTATCTCTTACGTACGTAAGTTGTCATAACGTACTTAAGGCACCTGACTGTAGCGTACGCTAAGATTGGCAAATAACGTATGGTATAAGGGGTTTACTCGTTTGTCCTCTAGCCCACCGAAAGTACCCCGGTCCTTGTCAAAAGGAAGATTCTGGTCGGGAGACCAATCCTAGCATTACGTACGTAACAAAGAAGTGTTAACGTACATAATGTTACCGACTTACCGTATGTTATGCACATCATATAGCGTATGTTAGTCACTAGTCCCTTAGTCATTTATCACATTTTAACCATCTCGAGGTGACCATCCTCCCCACTCGTCAACAATTCATCGGGGAACAAGACGTTGGCCACCATCATATTCGCACCGACGATTGTCCAATAGCGTCAAGGTACTTCACCTCCATTCCATTAACATCACACAATTGTATCGCAAAAGCATTTAATGAAATCACATAATATAAAAAGGCAACATCACGCTACAAGAAATCACATAGTACAAAGTAATTAAGTATGAAATACCGGTGGTATTACATATCACCCCTCTTAAAATAGTTTCGTCCCGAAACTAAGAAAATAACTTGGGATGACTCTCCTTCATGCTTGAATCGGTCTCCCAAGTTACTTCTTCCATGCCGTGGTGAGACCACTGAACCTTCACGAGGGGTATGGCTTTATTTCGCAATGTCTTCATACGCCGATCCACGATGGCGATCGGTACCTATCTAAAGGTAGCGTCGTCGGAAATTTCCACTTCTTCGAAATTGAGTTTGTGGCTCGGATCATAGACATACTTCCTTAACCGGAAGATGTGAAAGACGTTATGCACTCCATCCAGATGCGGCGGCAGAGCTAATCGATATGCAAGTTTTCCCACCCGGTCTAATATCTCGAACGGGCCTATGAACCTCGAGCTTAACTTGCCCTTCTGGCCAAAACGCCGGACACCTCACATAGGTGATACTTTGACCCAAACATCCCTGACTGCAAATTCCAATGGTCGCTGTCGGTTTTCAACATAAGATTTTTGCCGGCTTTGCGCTGCTAGCATGTGCTTTCGAACAATAGAGACCTTCTTAATGGATTCCTGGATCAGATCTAACTCGGTAACCGCGGTGTCAGAAGCATCATCCCAGCATAACGGCGACTTGCATCTTCGCCCATACAGGGCCTCAAATGGTGCCATGCCTATGCTTGCATTCCAGCTGTTGTTGTACGAAGACTCCACCAATCCCAGATGCCTAGCCCAATTCTTACCCCAATCGAGCACACATGCCCTCAACATATCTTCCAAGGTTTGAATCGTACGTTCGGTCTGTCCATCCGTCTGAGGGTGATAAGCTGTGCTAAAATGTATCTGGGTCCCCATAGCTTTATGGATGACTTTCCAAAAACAGGACACGTATCTGGTGTCCCTATCCGAAATGATGGATGAGGGAACGTCGTGCAGCCTCACGATCTCCCTGATGAAAATAGCAGCCAATTGCTCTGTCCCTGTTGTTTCTTGAATAGGAATGAAATGTGACGATTTCATTAATCGATCAACGATAACCCAAATTGTATCCTTTCCTCCCACCGCCGTTGGTAACTTAGTGATAAAATCTATCCATATGCTCTCCCATTTCCACTCCGGGATGGGTAGGGGTTGCATTATTCCGGCTGGTCTGCGGTGCTCAATCTTCACTTGTTGGCACGTCATCCATCGGGCGACGAAGTTAGCAACTTCCCATTTCATATTTTTTCACCAAAAACTTTGTCGCAAATCTTTGTACATTTTGCTCGCTCCGGGATGAATAGAATAGGGAGTGGAGTGCGCCTTCCTTAGTATAGTTTGCTTCAGCTCGTCATTCGGAGGAATACAGATCCTATTCTTGAACCTCACCAAGTCACACTGGATCTTATAGTCAGAAACATCTCCTCCCTCGATTCTTGCACCAATCGCACGTAATTCGGGATCCTCCATGTGTGCTAGACGTATCTCGTCTAGTAAGGACGAGTGTATATTGATTGAGCATAATTGTCCTTGCCTATATTGTATCCATACTTCGGTACTGCTCCTGCTGATGTCTTGCTGTAGTTCAGGCTGAACTGTTATGCTGGATAACATCACTTCTTGTGTAGTTTTCCGACTAAGAGCATCAGCTACCACATTGGCCTTCCCGGGGTGGTATGAGATCTCCACATCGTAGTCCTTTATTAACTCCAACCAGCACCTCTCTCTCATGTTTAATTCTCTCTGGGTAAAGATATATTTCAAACTCTTATGATCCGTGAAAATCTTGCAAGTAACTCCATAAAGATAGTGCCTCCAAATCTTGAGGGCATGCACCACGGCGGCTAGCTCCAAGTCATGCGTCGGGTAATTTGTTTCATACGGCCTCAGTTGTCGGGATGCGTATGCAATAACTCTGTCGTTCTTGCATGAAGACACATCCCAGCCCATGTTTAGATGCATCCGTGTATATAATGAATCCTTTTGTTCCCTGCGGTAGCACTAACACTGGAGCAGTAGTCAGTCTCCTCTTGAGATCATCAAAGCTCTTCTGACAGTCCGTAGTCCATACAAACTTGGTGCTTTTCCTCAGTAGGTTCGTTAAGGGTCAAGCGATACATGAAAAAGCCTCGACGAATCTTCGATAGTAACCCACCAATCTTAGGAAAATCTTTACCTCCTTGACATTCTTCGGCGGTTCCCAACTCATTATCATCTCGATCTTTTGTGGATCGACCTTGACGCCCTCTATCGAGACAGCATGTCCGAGGAAAATTAATTCCGGCATCCAGAATTTCCACTTGGAAAGTTTCTCATAAAGTTGGTGTTGCCTCAACACGCTCAGTACTTGCCTCAAATGTTCCTCGTGTTCATGTCGGCTTCGAGAATAAATTAGGATGTCGTCAATAAAAACCACGACGCACTTATCGAGGAAATCTATTAAAACTCTGTTCATCAATTCCATGAAAATGGCCGGGGCATTGGTCAACCCGAATGATACCACGATATACTCGTAATGTCCATACCTCGATCGAAATGCAGTCTTGGGTAAATCTTCCTCCCGAATCCTCAATTGGTGATATCCAGACAGTAGATCGATCTTTGAAAACACAACCGCCCACTGTAATTGATCTAGGATGTCATTGATTCTTGGAAGTGGATAACTATTCTTGATAGTAACCTTGTTTAGTTCCCTGTAGTCAATGCACAAGCGTAGAGAGTTGTCTTTCTTCTTAACAAAAAGTACCGGCGCGCCCCACGACGAGGTGCTTGGGCGGATGAATCCCTTCTCTAGCAGATCTTCGAGCTGTATTTTTAATTCTTTCATCTCGGCCGGTGCCATCCTGTAAGGAGCTTTGGAATAGGTCTCGTCCCCGGCTCGAGTTCAATGGAGAGGTCAACTTGTCGGTGCGGTGGTAGTCCTGGTAGTTCATCAGTAAAGACGTCTGGAAATTCATTCACCAACGGAAGGTTTGCGATCGTAAGGTGTGAAGTATCCTCCTGAAGAACATAACACCAATAGTACTTCCTTCGAGAGTTGCAGGAGACTTCCAATGCAAGAAGGCTGAGAGACCCTTTCATACTGAAGTGTTCTCATCCTCTGATAACATGTGTGGTACCATCATGAGCCGTGATGGAAATAGTCAAGTGGTAGGTATCCAACATGATCTTGCATCCAGTCCATGCCTAAAATGATATCTTCATTTTGAAGCGGGAAGACCATAAGATTAGCGGTCCAACTATGATCATTGATGCGGATCTGACAGTCTGGAACTTTTAGATCGCCGCCTATTCTACTACCCTCGGGTAGCTTAACAGTAAAGGATTCACAAGGCACACAAGCAAGATTTAAGCATTCAACACATTCTACAGATATAAACGAATGTGTGACTCCAGTATCAAATAGTACATGCACAAGCTGAGAGTTAACAAGAAGGGTACCTGAGATAGCTGACGCGGATTGACCATCTGTAGCCCTCAGTTCAAATACACGGGACGACACTGACTCCAAAAAGGATGAAGTACCACCACCGCGCCCACGGCCTCGTCCGGTACCATGTGGCGGTGGTTGAGTCTGTTGGGGTGGAGCTCGGTAGTTGGAAACGGCAGGCGTCCTGGAGGATTGCACAGAGCCTTGTTGACTCGGTTGGGGAGCTGAGTTCTGAGTAGGATTAGCCCGCCAGCAGTAACGAGACATCTGTCCACTCTTCTCGCAAGAGAAACATTTGGTAGCCGACTTCTGGCACCGATCCTTAGTATGTCCGGACACGCCACAGTTGAAGCAGTCCTTACGATAAGGCCGATCAGATGCACCCCTCTGTTGGTACGAAACTGCTGACTTAAAAGAAAATACGGGTCCTGAGTTCGTTTTTTTGCTGCTCCCTGACTGAGTCGATGTCTTCTACTTCTTCGAATTATGTCCAGTGTCGGTGTTAACAATAGTACCGGCAAATGCTGTGACTATGTCTTCGTACGCCCTCAGAGTCGTGCAGTGGAATCCGGCGGCATAGCGTTGTACATATTCCGGCAACCTCTGTGCAAGGTGGCAGATTCGTTGATCTTCTGATGGAACCATCTGTGAGATGTAACTTAGCTCGGTCCGGTAGGCCCGAATGATCTCCAGTACCGGCACATTCTGTGGTCCGGCACTGAAAAAGTCTCGTGCACGAGCGGTTTGGGCTGATATAGGATAGTACTCGCTCCACAATAGCCGGGCAAATTCGGCCCACCCGACCACTCGGTTCTCTGGTCTGTAAGTTCTCCACCAGCGGGCAGCAGTGTCGCGGAGCTGATTAATCCCAAGCGACACCTTTCGGTTCTCTGTACATCCGATCACTTCGAAAGCAGTCTCCATTTCAGAAATCCAGTTGTCCACGTGTTTCTCCCCTGCCCCGTCAAACAATGGAGGCCTAGCCTTCAGCATCTCTCCCAAACATCGATTTCTCCCTGCGTTCTCCTCCACATTGATGACCGGTATCCGTTCTACCTGGTTAACCTGAGCGATTCCCATGGCGATAGCTTGGGCAAGGGCCTGAACAAAGGCCGGGTCCATGCCTCCTAGGTTGTTATTCCGGCATTTTGCCTCCTGATCGTTTTGATTAATTGGTGGCGACTGGTCCCCAGCACGATGGGTCTCGGCAGTGTTCCTGTCCCCATCGCGGTTCGCGGCGGAACCCTGAGCCTCGTTCACCACCCTCCTAGCTCCACTGCGTGCCATTACAGACAATATTAATCTAAAGCCAGTTTCAACACACAGTTTATAATTGAGTGTAGTATCCAGATAGAAAACACATATATTACTTACTTTGCATTCCCATGAGGAGTTACGGTCGCTTGGGGTGTTGGACTGGGATAACTTCGAAAATTAGGAGGAAATTTATTTAAAATCTTCTCAACAGGAGCCGACGGGCTCTGATACCATTTTTTGTAATACCCCCAAAATATCCCGAGGCATTACAGTGCCGTGAATCCTATGTGGGACCCACAAGGCTAGTTTAGAAAGTAGACATTGTAAAGAAATTATAATAAAACGATAAATCCACGGTTACATATCATGAGCCGAAATATTTTATGAAGGAACATAATTCAAAGTTCGATTATTACATAACGGAGGTTTCAAAAATAAAATTTAATTCATGCAGCGACAAGATTTTATCCCAACACCGTTCACGCCTGACCGAACCCCGCATGAATGACCTGTACATAATCAACAAATTTACCTGGCACGACAAATCATGCCAGATAACTGGGGTCAGAGAATACATACCAATAACAATTATTAGCAATGATATACACAATTTTACCAACACCGTGCCACATAACAAACAGAAGATAATTCACAGCATGACCGACGTTATCTTTCTCTTTTTTTTCACATAAACCCCAAGGTCGCAACCAAGGGTCACGAAAGTATCCACACAGGAATATCACGGAACGTAGGTGCCCTATTTGGGTCTTATCCCTTAGCACATTTCCATACGGGTACCATACAGGTTTTATCCCCAACACATCGGCCCATTCATAACATATTTTTAGAGAAAGACAACCATCGGCATTCATCAACAATGGCACATTCATGAACACGAACATTTCAATAATACTAGCATTTCTCGAGCAAGACACTTGCCTTTAATCCGACGGTAGGTGCCTTACGATAACTTGGGCTTACACGATCGATCGAGCTTAACCTAATCACGTAATCCCTAATTAATATCTCGTATGGATAAAGACGAATAAACTAGTTTTCCCTTCCCTCTCCTAACCGAATTCTTAACTTAATCCGATTTCGCCTAAACTAATATCGTGCTTCATAGTTCACAAGTGATATGTACTACTATGCCGTTCAATTCTATGACTAACGTTAGCTATAACGATTCATTCAATAAGATTATCCCAATCATCATTCGGCTAGCAACAAATGACCATAGCATAACCGAAATCCATAACTTCTAGTTCAATTCTCTATTCTGAGTACTTCAATCGGTGGGTTACCATTTTACACAATGATTTCGGTGGTTGATCTTCAATGAAAATAATACTATCGAATTGTTTCCCCTAGTTCATTTAACATTCATAATCATAAGGTAAGAGTGGCTACGACTAGTTTTGACATACGGTGACAGACTCCTACGAAATTCTCCTACAATTGATTCGTCAAGTTTTATATTTCCAATGTCGATTGAGATGGAAATTTTTGCATGTGATTGTTACAACGAGTTGTATGAAAACGAAATATACGATCAATGATAGTCCCGATTACTACAAGTTCGTCCGATTCCATTGTCTACGAGAGTTAGCAAAATCTACCCAAATACCCATAATCCAATAAGTATAATTAACAACATCGAGGAGATTACTTCAAGGATTGATAGGCTTACCTTAATAGATGAAGAACAATGAAGAGGGGTGACGAATCAACAAGAACCACGAGGAGAAACGAAGAGTGGATTGAATAACTTGGATAATACTCACTGGAGCTTACGAAATCACCTCCTCTATGTTAATTTAAGTGTATGAGAGGCCAAGAATCGACTATAAGGCTGGGGAAATGCTTCAAGAATGCTTCTCTTCAGGTTTGAGGTCGAGAGAAATGAAGAAGGGACTGTTATTTTATAACACTCGATCTTGTTAACGTACGTTAAGGCTCCAGGCTTTACGTACGTAAAGGGCATTACGTACATAATGTACTACCGTTAACGTACGTAAAGGCCGTCCAAAGGCCACTGCCTGAAATGTTTCATAACTTATGTAAGGCACCTGACCGAAGCATACGCTAAGCTTGGCGAATAACGTACGTTATAAGGGGTTGACTCGTTTGTCCTCTAGCCTACCGAAAGTACCCCGGTCCTTGTCAAAAGGAAGATTCTGGCTGGGAGACCAATCCTAGCATTACGTACGTAACAAAGAAGTGTTAACGTACGTAATGTTACTGACTTAGCGTACGTTATACACATCATATAGCGTACGTTAGTCACTAGTGCCTTAGTCGTTTATCACATTTTAACCATCTCGGGGTGACCATCCTCCCCACTTGTCAACAATTAATCGGGGAACAAGACGTCGGCCACCATCATATTCGCACCGACGATTGTCCAACGGCGTCAAGGTAAGTCACCTTCGTTCCATTCACATCACACAATTGTATCGCAAAAGCATTTAATGAAATCACATAATATAAAAGGCAACATCACGCTACAAGAAATCACACAGTACAAGGTAATTAAGCATGAAACACCGGTGGTATTACATGATTGAATTCTTGTGATGGTTATACGTTTCGTGTATAGAAAACACTTATTGAATCTGTGATTCGTAGTTTGATATTGTTCTTGATGATGTTCCGTTTCATTATGGGATTTCATTCCCAAGTTCGTCACTTTGAATCGTTTATCTCGTTGAAACTTATTGTCACTTCGGTGAGTTCTTGATCCTTCATCGGATATGTGATCTGTTGAATTCGTTGTCATTTTGTATCGTGACATATCTGGAATCATATCTGTGTGCCGATTGGTTATTGTGTAGGATTTTTAGCCAGGCACATATATAATCATGCGTGGATGTTTCCGTTTTGGACTGTGCACATGAGACGTAGTACGTGAGGCTAATTAGGCACATTGTCACACATATATTATGGATTCTGTATACGGGGTGGACATGTGCACGGACACATTTCCGGATCGGGCGTACTATGATGTCTATCTTGAGCCATATTGTTTGATTGTTCATAGTCCATGTATGATTGGATATGTTCGACGGTTTTTGACTGATTGTTCTGACGCCCGAGGGGTATGTTCAATAGTCGGGATGTTTTCTTTGAGATCTAATATATATGAATTGTATAATGTCTGTAGAATCATTTATCATGTATATCTGACCCTGTGGTTTGGGCGAAATACTTGTGTTGTTTTTTAGGTCGAGGTAAAGGCAAGGTACGAGAAGAGCATGGTGACGGCGAAGGGTTCGAAGGATACTAGTTCGGGGGCCCAAGTCTTTTGTTGTCCGGTTATGTTTAAACCGTGTAATGTTACTTTATTCCGTTACATTTAAACTATTGTCCGATTGTATTTTTATTTGAAGTATATCCCATCTCTATATGGTTTATACTTGTATTTCGGATCCTGTGTATAATAAGGCAATTAGCCATACTATTAATAAACTCCTAATCGCCTGGTGGTTCCCAGTTTGGGGTTTACGGCACTGTAATAGCCGCCTTTTGGGGTGTTACACATACTCTCGTTCTCTCTCTTTGAACCTCTCTCCTCTTCACTCTCAATCTCGACGTCTTCCATCCCTCCGGCGAATCCGCCGTCGCCGCCCTTCAATTTTCGGAGGCGTCAGCCGTCGTCACCTATTATCTCCCTCAACCCTCTATATCTCGCCCAAACCGTAAGCCGCCACCCGCCGCCGCCCGCCGTCGGGACCGCCGAAAATATCATCATATGTCTCGTTCAAAATCATAACTTTTTTTTCAAGAAACGAGTGAGATGAAGTAACAGGGAGATAGAAGCTACTGTTCATAATCAACTTTTTTTTAATTCTTCGTAGGTATTAAGCATGCCTTTTTTAAATTATAATCCCATATCTCCATCCAATATATCTTTTGATATATTGCAAAAATATACTCACATATCTCCATCCAAAATAGCATAAGGGTATATTAGTTAATACATAAAATATAGTTATCGAACAAAAATAGGGATATTATTGTAACACCCCAAGATATTCAGGGTATATTACAGCGCCGTGGACCCCTACATGGGACCCACCAGGCTAGATGAACAACTACACTCATTAAATCGCAGATTTAATGCAATAATACCACATCATAAAGACGCAAAACGATAATAATCCACCCGGTTCAACCGGTCAGCAACATCACAACAAACCAATGAGAAATACATTGGACGAAGCGGTTCAATCCTCAAAATCGAAAGCCCCTAAGTAATCGAGTACTTATATTAGTTTACAAGTTTTCAAAACGATTAAAAGACAAAAAACAGATAAAACACTACTTTTGCACAATCATCACGCACGACCGTCATCCTCGTACTGATCTAGTGCCCGCTCGTTCCGCTGATCCTGACCTGAAATTCATAAAACGAATTTCCCCAAAAAGGGTCCCCCAAGGGAGTTAGCAATTATGCTACTACAAGTAGACCAAATGAACAACTTACATCTTACACATTTAGTCAATGCATGCAATTATGGAAACACAGTTCAAAAGCACTCATTTTCGAAAATGCCATAATCAAATCACATTTATAAAATGCACCACAATTAACCGTCGATCCACGCCTCTGTGGACTCATACCGAGACCTCATTGGATCTAAATCGTAGTGGTTAAAAGCAAAGCTCGTCGATCCATGCCTCTGTGGACCCCTACCGAGACCCCATCGGATCTAACCCGTAGTGAGCATACACAAACACCCATCACTCATGCAATGCCATCATGTTAATAGGGTAAGTTCATTAAGAATACTTGCCTCGATTAAACGACGACGAGAAACAGAAAAGATTATGACTGTGGTTGCGAGAAACCAGACACCGAACCTAGATGATTCGTCAAACACGATTACAACAACTTGAGAAAACAACGATAACGGAAAACACCTGAAAACCCACCTACGATTCATGTAACTTCGTACAAAACAACGATGGGAACGGATCGCAACTGGACCCTCTCGATTACACAAATACCACGAGACTTACCATGAACTCGTAGGGAAAGCGAGAATACCCCAAGATTAATCATATACATCATGGATTAATCGACAATACGGAATGAATCGGACAAGAATTCAAAAACCCCCAAATTGCCCAAAATAGGGTTCTAGGATATTACCTTGGATTAAGGATGGAGAAAGAGGACTAAGATGATGATAAACTTCACTTGGGACACAACAATCGATCCCTCAACAAATTCCATGGGAAAAACTTCGAAAATCGCTCAACTCTCCTCGGAACACTGCTCTCGGACAAAATGAGAAAAGGATGAAGAATGACGAAATGAAGGACAACTCAAGTTTATAAAACCTGCTCACGAGTTACGTACGTTAACATATTGATATTAACGTATGCTACGGTCATTACGTACGTAATACTCGGGTGATAACGTACGTAATAGCCCGACAGAACAATCTGCCCAATCTGCTGAGGCCGATAGCGTACGCTACACTATCCAGTTTAGAGTACGCTACAAGGGACTTACGTACGTAACAGCCCCGTGTTAACGCACGTAAGGGCTTGGCCAAAACTAGACAGAAGCCACTGCCCAACATGATGAAGGCCATAACGTACGCTAATACTAAGGTATAACGTACGTTATGAAGGTGCCGATAGCACACGCAATAAAGCATGTATAACGTATGTTATGCATGCAGCAGTTAACTGCACCGGGCGGTCCGAAGTCGAGATGCAACACAAGGATAGAACTCAAAGCGTAGATACGAATATTCACGATGAGGAAGCTGAGTGCTGAAGGAAAAATACAATTCCGACTACCGGGGAATCCGAAATACGACAAACAAAGTAAAATTCCCTAAACTTATAGAAAATTACAAAACAGCCCAAACGTCCAAAAATCACGATACGACGTCGGATTAACAAACCGAAACTCCCAACACGAACAACTCGACCATATGAACTCGTGTAACCAAAGAAACTATGAAATCGAACGAGTTTTATGAGAATCGAATGTATATGCAACAACACATAACATAAAACGGAATTACATCGAAATATCTCCGAAACGGAATAACATAAAACGGAATTACATAAAATAGATTCAAAATGTCGAAACGGTTACAAGCGAGTCGTTAAAAACGAAAAAATACGCAAAAATGAAAATACCGGAAAAAGGAAAAATGCGGATATTACATTCTACCCCTCTAAAAATAAGTTTCGTCCCGAAACTTAAGAAACAAACAACTCTGGTATCTAGCACGCATGCTATCCTCAGTTTCCCAAGTTGCCTCCTCGACACCATGCCTCGACCACTGCACCTTGACCAAAGGAATGTCTTATGCCTCAGTCGCTTCTCACGGTGTTCCAAAATCTTCAAGGGACGCTCCTAGAAGGTAATATCCTGGGCGATATCAATGTCACCATAGTCGATGACGTGAGTAGGATCCGGAACATATTTCCTTAGCTTGGAAACATGGAAGACGCTATGAACGTGGCTCAAAGCTGGAGGCAACGCCAACCGGTACGCTAACTCGCCGACTTTCTCGAGAATCTCAAAGGGCCCAATAAATCTCGAACTCAACTTTCCCTTCTTCCCGAAGCAGAAAACCCCCTTCGTCAGCGACACCTTTAGCAAAACATGGTCTCTCACCTCGAATTCCAAGGGTCTACGACGAACATCAGCATAGGATTTCTGTCGACTCTGAGTAGTCAACATCCTTTCTCGAATCCCACCTTCTGACTCGTCTCCAAAGCGATATCTGGTTCGGTCCCAACCAAATTGGATGCCTCGTTCTAGCAGATCGGCGATCGGCAACGCTGCCTATAAAGCGCCTCATACGGTGCCATCTAGATCGATGCGTGCCAACTATTGTTGTATGTGAACTCGATCAACGGTAAATGCTCCTCCCAGTCACGGATCCAATCAAGAGCACAAGCACGCAACATATCCTCAAAGGTCTGGATAGTGCGTTCCGACTGCCCATCCGACTGAGGATGAAAAGAAGTGCTCAGACGCAACCGAGTACCCAACGCCTTATGTACCGCCTGCCAAAAATGCGATACAAAACGTCCATCATGATCCGAAATAATAGACTTTGGAGTACTGTGAAGCCTTACAATCTGCGCAATAAACACACGAGCCAATATCTCCGGACCCTAAGTATCCTTGATGCCCAGAAAGTGTGCCGACTTGGTCAGACGATACACAATTACCCAAACCATATTCATACCAGACTTCGATCTCGGTAAGCTCGTGATGAAGTATATCGAAATATCTTCCCATTTACATTCTGGAACGGGAAGCGACTGCAGTAACCCGACCGGTCGCTGATGCTCGATTTTGACCTGCTGACAAGTCAAACACCTCGCTACAAACCGTGCGACCTCCTCCTTCATGTCATTCCACCAAAAGTTCCTCATTAGGTCCTTGTACATCTTACTAGAACCAGGATGAACTGAGTAAGGCGTATCATGGGCTTCACGCAAAATACTCTGCCTCAATTCCAAGTCGTTCGGTACACAAAGTCGACTCTAGAATCTCAACACACCATCCTCGTGAATCACAAACCCAGGAGACTTTCCTTAAGAACATTCTCTTAGATTTGAGTAATCATCGGATCCTCCAACTGCTTCAGTTTAATTTCATCGATCAACGACGACGAAATCTCCAAAGCGCAAAGTTGCCCGACAGCTTCCGGCAAAAAAATCTCAACACTCAACTCGATCAAATCCCGCTAGAGCTCAAATTGGGACGTAAGGATCTCAATCGTCCGCAACGCAACCGGTTTTCGACTCAAGGCGTCGGCCACGACGTTCGCCTTGCCCAGATGATAAAGGATTTCGAGGTCATAATCCTTAATCAACTCTAACCACCTCCTCTCCCTCATATTCAACTCCCACAGAGTAAATATAAACTTCAGACTTCTATAATCGGTAAAAATCTGACATGTAGAGCCAAAGAGAGAGTGACGCCAAATCTTGAGTGCAAAAACAACTGCCGCTAACTCCAAATCGTGAGTAGGGTAGTTAAGCTCATACGGACTCAACTGTCTCGATGCATACGCAATAGTCTTGTTGTGCTGCATCAACACGCACCAAAGACCCTGACCCGAAGCATCGCTATAGACGGCAAAACCCTCGTTGCCACACGGCAACGCTAAAATTGGGGCTGAAGTCAAATGCCTCTTCAGCTCCTCAAAACTCGACTGCCTCTCGTCATTCCAAACGAACTTCTCGAATTTTTGGAGCAACTGAGTAAGTGGCCGAGCTAGCTTCGAGAACCCCTCGATGAACCTATGGTAGTAGCCTGCCAAACCCAAGAAACTACGGACCTCCTTCACATTCTTAGGCGGTGCCCAATACAACACTGTCTGAATCTTCTGTGGATCCACCCGGACCCCCTTGGCTGATATCACGTAGCCCAGAAACATCACATCTTTCAGCCAGAACTCACATTTCGAGAACTTCACATAGAGTCGCTCGGTCCTCAAAATGTCTAACACCACACGCAGATGATGCGCATGCTCCTCCTCGTTCTTCGAATAGATAAGAATGTCATCAATGAAGATGACGACACATTTATCCAGATACTCAATGAAGACCTTATTCATCAACTTCATGAACACTGCCGGCGTTTTAGTTAACCCAAAGGGCATAACCACAAACTCATAATGTCCGTATCTCGTCCAAAAAGCTGTCTTCAGAACATTGGACTCCTTTACCCGGAGCTGATAGTAACCCGATCTCAATTCGATCTTCGAGAATACCGCAGCTCCCTGCAACTGATCAAACAAGTCATCAATCCTCGAAAAGGGATACTTGTTCTTGATGGTCACCTTGTTTAGCTCGCGGTAGTCGATACATAAACACAGTGAACCATCCTTCTTCCTCACAAACAGAACCGGTGCGCCCCAAGGTGAAGCGCTCGGTCGAATATACCCTGACTCAAGAAGCTCACTCAACTACTTCTTCAACTCAGCCATCTCTGAAGGTGCCATGCGATACGGCGCCTTCGAAATCGGAGCTGCACCGGGCTCTAACTCGATAGCGAACTCAACCTCACGGTCCGGTGGCAACCCCGGTAACTAGTCAGGAAAGACATCAGGAAACTTACTAACGACTGGAATCGATGAAAACTCGACTCCACTATCCCCCGCCTTCAAGGCGTAGCACTAATAACCAGTACACCCTTTCCGCAGGAGTCTCATCGTCTTCAAGGCGTTAATTACGAACTTCTGGTTTCTCTTTCGCCCCGTAAAAGAGTGCTTGGTGCCATCCTCGGCTAACATGGTTGTGCGGTAGTTCATGATTGCCCCATGCCGCTCGAGCCAATCGTCCCTGAGAATCAAATCCTCACCCTCAATACTCACAACAATAAGATTAGAGAGCCAAGCCCTCTCACAAATAAACATAGGACAGTCTCGGACCTCCTGATCACCAATGATCCTATCACCGCTAGGTAGCTTAACGATGAAAGGCACACAAGGCGTCAAACAGTCGAGACTCAAACGGCGCACACACTCCAGAGAGATGAATGAATACGTAGCACCCGAATCAAAAAGCACACTGACAGGATGAGACTGAATATGAACGGTACCTGTAGCCACGGTGGCGGTTGGATCGTTGGCCCTCCTCATCTCATAAATGCAAATTAGCAGAGCCGACACTGGAAGCTCCCCCTCTAGCGGGCTGACCCCGACCTCTCCCTCGATTGGAACTCGGCGGAGACTGAGTAGCAAACGACCCTTGGTTCACACTTGGTTCCCTGGGCGCTGGAAAGGAAGTCTGGGCACCAAGTGTTCTCTCTCTCTCTTAGTACAGAAAGCAGCCTTGTGGCCGGCTGGCCACACCGATTACACGTCAGCAAAGGACTCTGACACGCTGGATTGATGTGGCCTGATCGGCCACAGTTAGAACACTTCACATCACGGGAAGGAGTATTAGCAGCCCCGCGGAAACCCCCAGAAGAACGGGCTGGACCACCACCAGTGGGGAATTAGCAGACTGGGATTTCTGCTGACCTCCACCCTTCTGGCCAGGAAAATTTCCGGCGGCTTTCGTTTCTTTCTCTCACAAGCCGCCTCGCTAGCCATCAAAGACATATCATAAGCAAGAGCTCTACTATGATATTCTTTTAAGGTGGTGCAGGCGAGCCCAGACATGTAGTCACGAATCTTCAGTTTCATCCGTCTGGAAAAGTGGAAAATCTTGTCGCTCTCCTCTCTAACTTGGGTCTTCACGAAGCCCAATTCCCGGTTGTAATCAGCAATAGCCTGAGAAATAGGAATATACCGAGGCTGAGCATCATAAAAAGCATGGACTCGAGCCTGCTTAACTGGCCACGGGCAATATTCAGTCTCCATTAGGTCTTTAAACTCAACCCATGAAGCAACATGGTCATCAGGCTCGACTGCCTCCCACCACTCAGTAGCGTCCCCAATGAGAAAGTACTGGGCAATAGGGACCTTGCGATCCTCGGGATAGTTGGTGGCAACAAATACCTTGGATATATCTTTTATCCACCCCTCCCAACCAATCAGGTCTGAAGCCCCCGAAAACTGAGGAGGATGCATTTTAATGACATCCTAAAGCCAACGGTCTGCTCCGCCTCGAGTAGCATGGGCTGGAGTCGGGTTTTGAATCACCTGAGCTATCACAGCCATCTGGTTCACCATTTTTTACATCACAGCTGCAACACCAAGATCGCGTTACCGCCGGTTGCGCCCTCTTGAGTAGCACTATGGCTGTGATGACCATCGGTACTACCGGCCCCAGAATTGTGTGACCTGGCCGCCTCACTGGCTACCCCACATCCCCGACCGCATCCACGACCATGGCCGCGACCTCTACCTCGGCCTCTCCCAGCATCCATACTGAAGATAAGAGGTAGCAAAAGCAATTCGATGATAAGTACGAGAGGAAAACAGTCACAGCTCAAGAAACGGAAGTTCGATACAAGAAAACAAGGAATCGAGTAAGAAAAACTTACGAACACTGTAAGTACTGAGATAATGGCAGCGTGATGACAATGTGCAGAAATAAACACAACTAGACCCTGTTAGGAATACTTGTTAGATTTTGATGATGTCATTATTGTAATTCAAATGTTTATTACTTGGCAAACATGTAAGGAAGAACCAGATGAGTATCTTCCATAGGCCAAATTATGTTAAGTTAAATACTTGGAAAAATGTAAAGAATAACTAAATGAGTATCTTCTATAGGCCATTTATGTTAGGCTCAGAATCGGCTAAGTACAGAAGTACAGATAAGTACTTCAGAGAAGTGTAAACCAAACACTGCAGTAAATCCGAAGTCACAGTCAAGTCTAAATCACAAAAACAAATTCATCAGTGATGGTTGACCAGACTGCAGTCGAGTGATCAACAGACCAAGACATCTGAAGTCTGATTAACAGATAAGTCAAAATCCATCAAGACAAAAGACTTCAGACAAGTCATCTAATCAGGCAAGTCTCAACAAGACATCAGAGAAGTCATCAGCAGAGAAGTCCAAACTGCAGAGAAGTTGACTGGACATCAGACAGCTTGACTTATAAGAGATCAGCCAAGTACTCCAAGTCCACGTCAGCATGTGTTGAATAGTCAATACTTACGAAAAGTCACATGCAAGCGTGAAGGGACAAATTGGAGAGATTCCCGCAAAAGATATGAATTAAATAATTCATCCAGGCCTACCACTGAAGACTTTAATCTTATTATATTCAAAAGATTCGGCGCCTCACATGCATAGTCTTCACAACGGTCGAAAGATGGATTAAAATATGGGAATCTAGCTTTGCAACGTGCAGAAAAATAAACAAAGAAGTATATTTCTCCAACGGACGGATTTGTTACAAGATTTGCAACGGCTATGAAGTATGCTCAAGGATCGACACTTATATATATCCGAAGATTTGAAGATGAGCAGTACGATGCGAACAAAACTCTCAAGCGATCAAAGTTATCAAAGCAATCAAAGCAGTCATATAGCATCGTGAAAAGAGCAGTACTTAAAGTTCTTATTTGAAGAAAGCTCTTAGTTGGAGAAGACAAACACTTTTGTCTTAAAACCTGAGTTCGGGGTACTTCACTGGTTGAAGTTGCGAGACTGATAGGCATCCGAGTATTTGAAGAATCAAGTGGTGCTAGGCAGCCAAAGAGGAGTTGCAACGACGGAATTTCCACTGGTTGGAAGTTGTTGTAGCTAAGTAAAAGAATCACTATAATATTTATCACTGGTTGAGAATTATAGTGGATTCATCTCGAACTGGTTTGGAGAAAGTGGATTAGTAGAGGATTACCCCACCTCTGAGACCACTATAACTGCCTGCGTGTTATACTGTTTTCAGCATCATACTTAACTGTTGCATTCATACTTTACTGTTCCATTGATTAGTTTTGTTTTCGTCATCAGCTGATTTCCACATATCTATCAGCTGAGAAACTCACTCTTCGGAGAAAAGAGTTTAAGAGTTTCAATAAGTCTATTCATCCTCCTCTAGACTTATTCCTGGACGACTTGTGACCTACAAGTGGTATCGGAGAGGTTGGTTCAATATTTCAAGAACCAAATCCATATATCGAGGATATATTTTAAGATCATTTTGGAAATGGAACACATGCATTCTAGATTACCAGTTTTTTCAGTTGACGAGTATGGTCTTTGGAAGATAAGGATGCAGGCACACTTATCTTCAATCCATGACAACATGTGGTGCATCATAGAAGACGGTCCCTTCATCTTCGAGAAGGACAACACTCCTGAGGAGATTGCAGCCGTAAAGCCAGAGAAGATCCCAAAGAAGAGGACGGAGCTGACCATTGAAGAAAGAAAGCTGGCCAACCTTGACAACCGGGCCAGAGATGTGCTGTACCAAACTCTTGACAAATCGACAATGGTCAAGATCAAAAACTGCAAAAACCCCAAAGAAATATGGGACACATTAGCCTTAATGTGTGAGGGAACGGAGCTGATAAAAAAAACAAGTTGTCAATTGCTACCCAGAAATTTGACAACTTCAAAATGAAGAATGGCGAATCCATAGACCAAGTGGACACAAGGTTCACTGAAATCATCAATAAGATTAACTCCCTGGGAAAATCATATGGGAACAGGGAAATGGCGCTGAAGGTCTTATGATCTCTCAATCCTAAATGGAATATGTAGGCAGTGGCCATGAGAGAATCCAAGGATCTTAACAAAATAAAGATCCAAGAGCTGTTCTCTGATCTGAAGACTTATGAGTTTGAGCTTCCAAGTTCATCATCAACAGATCCTGTAGAGAAGGGAATAGCCTTTGCAGCCGAGTCCCCCGCCAAGAGCCTATCTGATGTAAAACCTCCAAATCCAATTGATTTCGAGGAAGAAATGGCGTTCATAATGCAAAGGTTCAGCAACTTCAGAAAGAATTACTCCAAATACAAAAAGAATTATAAGGAGAATCCGAGGAGAAATCAAAAAGCTGGAAGCTGGAAGGTGGAATGTTATAATTGCCACAAGACAGGACACATTCAAATTGACTGTCCTGATCTCAAGAAGGACGAGAGCAAGAAGGAGGTGAGCAGAAAAGAAGACCGAAGGAAGGCCCTCATCGGAAAAGATCAAGAGCGAGTAGAATCAAGCAGTGGATTCTTCTCTGATGATGATGAAGAATATGATTGTATGATGGCCAACCTAGCTGATGAAGAGGTAACATCTAAACTCGCAGTTTCAAATAATAAAAGCTTAGACATGTCACAAGACATGGACTTACACGAGTCTGTAAATCAGCTTCTCAAAGATTTTGAGAGATTAAAAACTGCACACCAAACTGTATCAGCCGAGAGGACCCAGCTGCAAGATGAGAATGGGCAGCTGAAAAATGACTTTGAAAAACTCAGCCTAGAATTTAATAAAACCAAAGCTGATCTTGAAAAACAGGCTGCAGATAACTCCACAAAACAGGCTGATAATACCACAGCTGAGATAAAACGATTAATTGTTTTAAATAGTGAAAAATCAGCTGCACTTACTCATGTAAAAGCTGAGTTTGCAAAACTGACTCAGCTAAATAAAAATCAGGCGAAGGAAATAACCTCCCTGAAGGCATCTCTAACCCTGGACGAATTGTGTACAAATAAAAGGCCATTGTATTCCAGATCAGGCCTTGGATATGACCCACACACTCCCTCTAGTTCTAAAACCACTTTCATCAAGGGAGAAACAATTGTCTCAACTGCTGAGCCAATATACAAACCGGTATTTCAAAATAGGCAACAGCCAAGTCACAGGTCTAGGCTCCAGCCAAGGTATACAAGGTAGCCACCTAGACATGACACTAGGCAATGGCCAAGGCAGAATCAGCAGCCCAGACAACATGCCCACTATTATCAAAAACTTCCCAAAAACAGATTTCAAAATGGGAGGGGCAAATGGAAACCTCAAGGTTATCCTAATTTTCAAAACGAACAAGTGTGGAGACCTCAAATATTTAACAAATGGTCTCAGCCAAGATTTAGGCATGGACCACACCACCAGTTGTATAAGGCATATCCGGTACACAATCCTAACAGAGGATATAGGCCCAGACCTTACACACCTTATAGGGGCAATCAATCTAGTTTTCACAATCCAAGGAGAAATAAATTCTCCAGGAAACCATCTAACCCCAGAGGACCCACACAGATTTGGGTACCTAAATCTCTGCTTGTATGATTGCAGAAAAGGTGGAAGGACTACTACCACATCTCCACAAATTCAAACATTGGAGGTGAAGAATGGTTTGTAGATTCCGGATGCTCAAGGCACATGACCGGGAACAAGAAGGTGCTGACAAAATATACCAAAGAAAGAGGTCCAGACGTAAACTTTGGAGATAGCTCTAGAGGACAAACAAAAGGCTTTGGAGAGATGCACCGAGGAAATATCACTATATCCAAAGTTCATTATGTCAAAAGGGCTCAAGTATAATCTCCTGAGCATAAGCCAGTTTTGTGATGAAAAGAATCTAGTAGTCTTCACCATTTGGAAATGTATGGTGATAGATATCCTATCTGGAGAGGTGAAGCTACAAGGATTCAGAAGGAGAGATGTCTACATGATAGATTGGAACATGGGAACCCCTAATATCTATTTTATATCTAAGACAATAGCTGAGAATGGATGGCTGTGGCATAAAAGATTATGTCATCTAAATTTCAAAGCCATCAACAAGATTAGTTCTCAGAAGCTGGTCAGAGGACTTCCAGAAGAAGTATTCAAGAAGGAAGCTCTCTGTGATGCATGTCAGAAAGTAAAGCAGACCATAGCATCATTCAAGCCAGTCCAGCCTACAACTCTCACATCAAGGATCTTAGATCTACTTCATATGAATCTATTTCGCCCTATCAAGCCAAGGACTCTAAGTGGCAGAAAGCATGCTCTAGTAGTAGTGGATGACTACTCAAGGTACACATGGATTATCTTTTTGTATAAGAAGAGTGAAACCTTGACCAAGTTACCTGAGCTGCTGAGAAGGATCCAAAATGAGAAATCCCTCTCAATCATCAAGATCAGATCAGATAGAGGAGGTGAATTTATCAACAAGGTGATAACTGATTACAGCGATCAGAATGGAATCCAGCATGAGCTCTCTGTAGCCAGGACCCCCCAAAAGAATGGTGTTGCCGAAAGAAGAAACAGAACCTTAAAGGAAGCAGCCAGGTCCATGATTGCAGAAGCAGACCTGCCGAAGAGGTTCTGGGCTGAAGCTGTCAAAACAACATGCCACACTCAGAATAGGAGTATGATAGTAGGGAGACATGGAAAAACTCCCTATGAGGTTTGGAATGGCAGAACACCTACAGTTGCTTATTTTCATATTTTTGGTTGTAAGTGTTTCATCCACAACAATGGTAAAACCCAACTAAATGCCTTTGATGCTAAAAATGATGATGGTCTCTTTATGGGATATTCACAAAGAAGCAAGGCATATAGAGTTTTTAACAAAAGAACCTTAGTTGTGGAGGAAACACCTCATGCTGTATTTGATGAATCTACCGTTGAGTACATGAAACAAGTGGAACTAATTGAGGATAAGCTCAAATCCGCAACCCTAGAAGAAGTCATTGTTCATGACACAGGAATGGTGGACTCACCTGAAGACCAGCCTGAAGACCCATCTGTAGCTGATGAAGACCCAACTGCAGATCAGACAGGACCACCAAACCTACCTGATCCAGTTGCTGCTGATAAAGACTAAACTGTAGATGATAAAGACTCATCTGCAGACCAGACCAGATCCCAACCTGCAGATGACAAGACGGTAGCTGATCCAGTTGCAAACCATGGAGATCAGAGCCAAGCTGATGCAGACAGAGAGGAAATTCACCAAAGCAAATCTACAGGGGGAACAGACCCTGAAGAAGACATTCCTGAGTGGCTCAAAGATCACCCTATCCAATAGATCATTGGGAAGCTGACTGATGGAGTCAAGACAATACAGTCTACTCTACCCATAGGAATGGCAATATTTTCATACTTTATGTCTCAAATAGAACCCAAGACTACAGATCAAGCCCTTAAAGACTACTCTTGGATCAATGCAATGCAAGAAGAGCTCAATCAGATGGAAAGGAACAATGTTTGGGAACTAAAAGACAGACCAAATCATAAGAAGGTTATTGGCACTAAATGGGTGTACAAAAACAAATGCGACGAAGATGGAGCTGTTGTTAGGAATAAAGCCAAACTTGTTGCTAAAGGTATGCACAGTGTGAAGGAATAAATTTTGATGAAACCTATGCACCTGTTGCAAGATTAGAAGCCATCAGACTATTCCTCGCATATGCTGCATTCAAGGATTTTGAAGTCTATCATATGGATGTAAAGAGTGCTTTTCTTAATGGAATCCTAGAAGAAGAAGTGTTATGTGGAGCAACCCCCAGGATTTGTCAAATGAGACAAAGTCTACCAGCTATTGAAAGCTCTATATAGACTCAAGCAGGCACCAAGAGTTTGGTATGAAACCTTATCTGTATTTCTTGAGAAGAACGGTTCCTGCAAAGGGAAAGTGGACAAGACCCTATTCAGAGTAGAGCACGAAGGCCACATATTACTAGTTCAGATATATGTGGATGACATCATATTTGGCTCAACCAACCCAGAGTTGTGTGAGAATTTCTCAAATCTCATGCAAGGAGAATTTGAGATGAGTATGATGGGAAAGCTTAACTTCTTTCTTGGATTACAAGTCAAGCAGATGGAAAATGGAATTTTCATCAATCAAGCCAAATATACCTGAGATATAATCAAGATATTTGGAATGAAATCAGCCAAACCAGCAAGAATTCCTATGAGCACAAGCACTCATCTAGATGCAGATGAGGGAGGCATATCAATGGACTCAACCCACTACAGAGGACTCATTGGATCATTGCTATACCTCACTGCAAGCAGACCAGATATATCTTATGCCGTAGGAGTATGCGCACGATTTCAATCCAAACCAAAGCAGTCTCACGAAGATGCAGCCAAGAGAATAATCAAATACCTCAAGTCTACAGTCAATGTTGGACTATGGTATCCTAAGGATGATAACTTCGAGCTATCAGGATACTCAGATGCAGATTTCGCAGGATGCAAAATAAATAGGAAAACCACTAGTGGAACGTGCCAATTCCTAGGAACAAAACTGATATCCTGGTTTAGCAAGAAGCAGGTTTCTAACTCTATCTCCACAAAAAAGTCAGAATACCTAGCTGCAGGTAGTTGTTGTGCCCAGATCTTATGGATTAGACAACAGCTAAGGGACTACAACATTATTGCCAATGAAGTTCCAATTTGGTGTGACAACAATAGTGCTATTGCAATAACCAACAATCCAGTATTACATTCAAGGACAAAGCACATTGATGTTAAGCATCACTTCATAAGAGATCACATGCTTAACAAGAGAGTCAGAGTTGAAAGAGTCAGTACAGACTACCAAATTGCTGACATTTTCACCAAACCTTTGCCAGAAGAAAGGTTTTTGGAGCTAAGCAGGGAACTTGGATTACTAGATTGGGAATCTAGTACAGAGGAAAAAGCTAGCTGAAGCAGATCAGATGAAGGACGGACTAAGCTGATCACAAGGAATCAGACCCTACCTGATGCAGACAAGAAGACAAAGGACATACGAAGGAACTTAGCTGATCAAACCACAGGCGAGAAGTTAAAGGAGTCAACTCACCTGATGCAGAGCAGTCAAGAGTCAAACAGTCAACCAGCTAAGTTTTCTATACCTGACCGACTTCTGAATATTATATTATTATTTGTATGATATCATATTACTATCATAATTGGCATAATACTATATGTTTAAAATACACGTGGCAACTACGAGTTCAATCGACCTCCACTGTGACCAATCAAAATCCAACCGTCCATTTTCAAATTTTCAAAACCTGGACTACTGATTACTAATTTGAATTTTAAAAGCCTCAAAAGGTGGATCACCCTTTAAAATAAATGAATATTTAATTGCAAACGTCATTTCATTTCTTTTTAAAGATGGGAAAAGCCTTTACACTTTACCTTCTTCAATCTCGCAAAACCCTAATTCTTCAGAGCAGAAATTCGTACGAACTCTACATTCACTCAGAAATCTCTTACCGTGCAGAAATAGAATCTTACATTGACGGAGTGAGCCTCAAGGCGGTGAAAGACCAGATCATTTTCTCTCTGGTCGTCGCCTTTGAAGGATTGCTGGAATCCAATCTGGAGAACGATGTGCACTACCTCATCCAAGCGATGAAGACGAATGGGATCTACCCATTCCTGGATATCAGCCCCGACATCTTTACAAGGAGGCTGTTATCGCATTTTATCGAGAGGCTCGAGTTCTTGAATCAGGCATAAGGAGTTCAATATGTGGTGTCCAAGTGGATATCACCCGTGAAACAGTCGGAGGAACCTTTGGGATGGAGTCCCATGGCGTGGCGGTCGAAGCCCAAAAAAAAAATGCAACCGACACATGGCTGAAAATCAAGGCCCAAGACCAGCCATCTAAATTGAAGCTGAATGCCAAGAGGAGCGAATTAAAGAAAGAATATCGCTATGCATTGGATATCACCAACAAAATAGTAATGGGAATGGAAGGAAGCTACGACCAACTGTCATCAGCCAAGTTCATGGTGCTGGGAGCACTAATTCACGACGAACCAATTGACTGGGCTGACTACATCTATAGACAGTTGGTGCGAGAAGTCAACAAGGCCGAATGGCTTGATAATGAGAATAGGTTCAAGACAAAGCTTGCGTACGGGATGCAACTCAGTTGGATGCTAGAGAAGCTTGGTGTGGCAAAGGGAAGTGTTGACCCCTTCCACATCAACAAAAGACTTGGTCACTAAGACCAATAGACTCTGAGGAGATTAGGTGGAGAACGGAAAGCAGTCCAAATGCTGAAGGACATGCCTGTAGGACAAACTCCCTACAGACAACAGTCTATATCAGACGAGTCAGACCACGCTGCAGCCCGCGACTCACCTACAGTTCAGTCCGAGACGGAATCAGATAATACCCCTCTAGCCCTCCGTTTCAAAAGAAGGGGACCTGCCCCTGGCGAACCATCAGTCATCCACTCCTCCCCAGAACCATCTTCGAAGAGGCCCAGGCGTTTGCAGTTTAGTGAAGATAAGCAACCAGAGCAATATTTCAGCCCTGCAGCTAGGTCACCTATTCATATGGAAGACCAACCTGCTCCTGCCAGCCTGGAGACCCAGATTGTCCCTCTTCTCACTCCCCAATACATGTCAGAAGAAGAAGCAGGGTTGATAATTCACATACCTGAAGCAAACTACACCTTCAACCTGCTTGACAACAATACTTTCAACCTGTCCATAGAACAACTCAAATTGGTAAAACCCCTTGCTCTAAAACATTCCTTTGTACATATTTATGAGGAATGGAAAATTTTAAAATCATTTTATTTCACTCAACTGCAATCCTACGTTGAGGTGAGTAGCTGGGAGTATCACCAGGCTACTGAAAAAGTGCTGATGCACTTTTGCAACGTGCCAGACGCGATTTTGTTAGTTAAGGAAATTGGTTCATGTCCAATTTTAAAACCAACATGGACCAATTCATCCATACTATTATCTACAGTATCTTTGATGGATCTATTGATGAAGAAGGAGAAGTTGAAGAGAAAGAGATGAGGATAGAAGAGTTAGTGGAGGAAGAAGTTGAAAAAGAATTTATTATTGTTGAGGATGAAGGGGAGAGATAGGAAGAAAGAGAAGAAGAAAATATCTTAGTTGAAAAACATTCAGAAGAAGAAGTCGAAAAAACTATGGAGTTGGTGGATGAATAAGAAGAAGAAGTAGGAGAAGTTGAGGATGAAGAAGCTGAAAAGGAAGATGATGATAAAGAGGATGATGATAAAAGGATGATGATGATGAAGACAAAAATGATGATGATGATGATGATGATGGTAAGTATGACGGTGGAGATAAGGAGGCTGAGAAAGAAAAGTAGAATGATGAAGAGGAAGAAAAGGAAGAAGAAAAGGAGGAAGGAGAAAAAGAGGAGGACAAAGAGAAAGAGGCAGAAGAAGAGGAGGAAAAAGAAGCAGAGGCAGAAAAGGAAGTTAGAGCTGAATCAGACAAGGCTGGGGCACCTGCCCGCTACACCAGCCTAGACGCAGACCTAGATGAGGATGACAGATCGGGGACCCCACAGCAGACCCCATCTGGTAAGCCGCCTGCAGATAGGAGTCTGCAGACAGGTGGGTTATCCGCACACCTACTTGCAGGCGTCGAAGGCTCAGGTGAGCACTCTCCGCAGACATCAAACATTACACCTGTGATGTCTGAGCTGATACGACAAATTGTGAAAGATACTATTGGAGATCTGCTTGCCACATAAATCACTCCTGACCTGCAGTCCATTAATGCCAAGATAGATACCTTGATGTAGCGGAATATCTCTCAACCACCTCCTCCTACAAACAACAGAATGCCCTTTGGCATGTCTGACTGGATGCACAGAATGGAGCAGCAGTTAACTTTATTAGTTGATGCTGGCAAAAAGGGGGAAGAGAGGTTACAGGGGGAAGGAAGCAGGCAGGGGGAAGTAAGAGGAGTTCAGAAGATGAGGATGAAGAGGAAGCAAGATGTCCAATTAATTACAGCTGGGACATCATCTGCCAAGAGGAAAGAAGAAACTGACCGAGAGCAGACTGATGATCAGCCTGCAGCCAAAAGAAGGAGGACCAGAATTGGGGACGAGCCAACACTAGAATGGGAAGGCAAAGAGTTGTGGTATGTAGAAGATTTCCTTCCTGTCGAAGCTGCACCTATGTGGGGATTTGCAAAGAAAAGTTCATCAGAGATTTTTATATGTGGGAGTTACTCCAGGATAAAAATTGCTCCCCACAGCAGACTTTTATTAACTTCATGGAAATAGCACATTCAAATCTCTGGTCCGTCCTACTAAAACATGCAAAAGGATATAACGCATACCCCATGATTCCTCCCTTCAGGCCTAAAGATCCTCCCACCTTACCAAATAATGAATTGGATGAATTAGCACTGCAGAGGAAGATAAAGAAGCTGTGTGACGAGCATAAGTTCTTTTCACAAGAAGAACAAGACTTTGCTGCCCTCGTTGTCAGGATAAAATACGGCTTAGCCACCATAAAGAGAAGGCCAATTGGATCTAAGCCTCTCAGACCTGCCAAGCAGCCTATCCGCAGAGGCAGAGGCAGAGGCAGAGGCAGAGGCTGATGATTTATTTGTACTCATATTTTTTTGATGTTAATTTTGTACTTGTAATTTTCCTGCATTTTTGTTGATCATTGAAAGCCATGTACCTGTAAAACAATACAGAAAAATTAACATAACAGTCTTTTGAAGGACAATCCCCAGTTGTCTCAAAACTATACTGATTTTAGTTTGTGTCTAGCATTCAAGTGCAGACCTGTTCATTTGAATAATTTGCTTAAGTTTTGCCATCATCAAAATAGGGGGAATTTGTTAGGAATACTTGTTAGATTTTGATGATGTCATTTTTGTAATTCAAATGTTTATTACTTGGCAAAAATGTAAGGAACCAGATGAGTATCTTTCATAGGCCAAATTATGTTAAGTTAAATACTTGGCAAAATGTAAAGAAGAACTAAATGAGTATCTTCTATAGGCCATTTAAGTTAGGCTCAGAATCGGCTAAGTACAAAAGTACAGATAAGTACTTCAGAGAAGTGTAAACCAAACACTGCAGTAAAGCCGAAGTCACAGTCAAGTCTAAATCACAGAAACAAATTCATCAGTGATGGTTGACCAGACTGCAGTTGAGTGATCAGCAGACCAAGACATCTGAAGTCTGATTAACAGATAAGAAAAATCCATCAAGACAGAAGACTTCAGACAAGTCATCTGATCAGGCAAGTCTCAACAGGACATCAGAGAAGTCATCGGCAGAGAAGTCCAAACTGCAGAGAAGTTAACTGTACATCAGACAGCTTGACTTATAAGAGATCAGCTAAGTACTCCAAGTCCACGTCAGCATGCGTTGAATAGTCAATACTTACGGAAAGTCACATGCAAGCGTGAAGGGACAAATTGGAGAGATTCCCGCAAAAGATATGAATTAAATAATTCATCCAGACCTACCACTGAAGACTTTAATCTTATTATATTCAAAAGATTCGGCGTCTCACATGCAAAGTCTTCACAACGGTCGAAAGTTGGATTAAAATATGAGAATCCAGCCTTGCAACGTGCAGAAAAATAAACAAAGAAGTTTATTTCTCCAACGGACGGATTTGTTACATGATTTGCAATGGCTATGAAGTATGCCCAAGGATCGACACTTATATATATCCGAAGATTTGAAGATGAGCAGTACGATGCGAACAAAACTCTCAAGCGATCAAAGTTATCAAAGCAATTAAAGCAATCATATAGCATCGTGAAAAGAGCAGTACTCGAAGTTCTTATTTGAAGAAAGCTCTTAGTTGGAGAAGACAAACACTCTTGTCTTAAAACCTGTGTTCGGGGTACTTCACTGGTTGAAGTTGTGAGACTGATAGGCATTCGAGTATTTGAAGAATCAAGTGGTGCTAGGCAGTCAAAGAGGAGTTGCAATGACGGGATTTCCACTAGTTGGAAGTTGTTGTAGCTAAGTAAAAGAATCACTGTAATATTTATCACTGGTTGAGAATTATAGTGGATTCATCTTCAACTGGTTTGGAGAAAGTGGATTAGTAGAGGATTACCCCACCTCTGTTACCACTATAACTGCCTGCGTGTTTTACTATTTTCAGCATCATACTTAACTGTTGCATTCATACTTTACTGTTCCATTGATTAGTTTTGTTTTCGTCATCAGCTGATTTCAGCATATCTATCAGATGAGAAACTCACTCTTCGGAGAAAAGAGTTTAAGAGTTTCAATAAGTCTATTCACCCACCCTCTAGACTTATTCCTGGACGACTTGTGACCTACAGACCCAATTAACCGACAATCCTAGGTATCCATAAACCTAGTGCTCTGATACCATTTTCTGTAACACCCCAAGATATTCAGGGTATATTACAGCGCCGTGGACCCCTACATGGGACCCACCAGGCTAGATGACCAACTACACTCATTAAATAGCAGATTTAATGCAATAATACCACATCATAAAGACGCAAAACGATAATAATCCACCCGGTTCAACCAGCCATGCAACATCACAAGAAACCAACGAGAAATACAATGGACGAAGCAGTTCAATCCTCAAAATCGAAAGCCCCTAAGTACTCGAGTACTTCTATTAGTTTACAAGTTTTCAAAATGATTAAAAGACAGAAAACAGATAAAACACTACTTTTGCACAATCATCACGCACGACCGTCATCCTCGTACTGATCCAGTGCCTGCTCGTTCCGTTGATCCTGACCTGAAATTCATAAACCGGATTTCCCCAAAAAGGGTCCCCCAAGGGGGTTAGCAATTACGCTAGTACAAGTAGGCCAAATGAACAACTTACATCTTACACATTTAGTCAATGCATGCAATTATGAAAACACTGTTCAAAAGCACTCATTTCCGGAATGCCATAATCAAATCACATTTATAAAATGCACCACAATTAACCATCGATCCACGCCCCTGTGACCCATACCGAGACCCCGTCGGATCTAACCCGTAGTGGTTAAAAGCAAAGATCGTCGATCCATGCCTCTGTGGACCCCTACCGATACCCCGTCGGATCTAACCCGTAGTGAGCATACACACACACCCATCACTCATGCAATGCCATAATGTTAAGAGTGTAAGTTCATTAAGAATACTTGCCTCAATTAAACGACGACGAGAAACAGAAAAGATTATGACTGTGGTTGCGAGAAACCAGACACCGAACCTAGATGATTCGTCAAACACGATTACAACAACTTGAGAAAACAACGATAACGGAAAACACCTGAAAACCCACCTACGATTCATGTAACTTCGTACAAAACAACGATGGGAACGGATCGCAAATGGACCCTCTCGATTACACAAATACCACAAGGGTTACCATGAACTCATAGGGAAAATGAGAATACCCCAAGATTAGTCATATACATCATGGATTAATCGACAATACGGAACGAATCAGACAAGAATTCAAAAACCCTCAAATTTTCCAAAATAGGGTTCTAGGATATTACCTTGGATTAAGGGCGGAGAAAGAGGATTAAGATGATGATAAACTTCACTTGGGACACAACAATCGATCCCTCAACAAATTCTACAGGCAAAACTTCGAAAATCGCTCAACTCTCCTCGGAACACTGCTCTCGGACGAAATGAGAAAAAGATGAAGAATGACGAAATGAAGGTCAACTCAGGTTTATAAAACCTGCTCACGTGTTACGTGCGTTAACATACTAATGTTAACGTATGCTACGGTCATTACGTACATAATACTCGGGTGATAACGTACGTAATAGCCCGGCAGAACAATCTGCCCAATCTGCTGAGGCTGATAGCGTATGCTACACTATCCAGTTTAGCGTAAGCTACAAAGGACTTACGTACGTAACAGCCCCGTGTTAACGTACGTAAGGGCTTGGCCAAAACTGGACAGAAGCCACTGCCCAACATGCTGAAGGCCATAACGTACGTTAATACTAAGGTATAACGTAGGTTATGAAGGTCTCGATAACGCATGCAATAAAGTATGTATAACGTATGTTATGCATGCAGCAGTTAACTGCACCGGGCGGTTCGAAGTCGAGACACAACACAAGGACAGAACCCAAAGCGTAGATACGAAAAATTCCCGATGACGAAGCTGGGTGCTAAAGGAAAAATACAATTCCGACTACCGAGGAATCCAAAATACGACAAAGAAAGTAAAATTCTCTAAACTTTTAGGAAATTACAAAACGGCCCAAACGTCCGAAAATCACGATACGACATCGGATTAACAAACTGAAACTCCCAACACGAACAACTCGACCATACGAACTCATGTAACCAAAGAAACTACGAAATTGAATGATTTTTACGAGAATCGAACATTCATGCAACAACACATAACATAAAACGGAATTACATCAAAACATCTCCGAAACTCGTCCAAATGGAAATACTCCAAGAATAAAATAGATTCAAAATGTCGAAACAGTTACAAGCTAGTCGTTTAAAATGAAAAAATACACAAAAATGAAAATACCGGAGAAAGGAAAAATGCGGATATTACAATTATGGCATAGAGACATTGTGTCAAAAAATCTTTTTCTATTATAAACTAAATAGAATGGGGAGAAAAAAGAGAGAATACATAGAGAAGTAAACTCAAGATACGTAGAATTGTATAGAATTGTATTCAAGTGTATCCAATGTGAGGACTAAAGACCTCTATTTATAGTGGTACAAAGCTAGGATTTTAGGGTTTGTAACTTGCCCAACACTCATATAATGTATATCTATATCTATAGATATATTTACAATACTCCCCCTTGAGTGGGCATCCCTAAAACTATGTTGTCTCATTAAAATCTTGCCAGGAAAACCCAGTGGGACAAAACCTAGTTGAAGAAAAAAGAGTACAACAGCTCTATTACAATTCTATCATTGTAGATCTTCGCATTGACGCATACCAATCTTGTGTACCATCTTTCTGAATATTATTGCTCTTCATCTTTGAGATGTTCATGCCTTGTTAAAAACCTCAATGGAAAAACCCCATGGGAAAAAATTCGATAGAGGAAAAGAGTGTGATAAGTGTCAGTTTTATATACTTATCCGTGATTAATATTGATATATTTCACCCATAATTATGAGCTAGTCTACTCGTTTTTGCTTTAAATTAATTAGTTTTTAATAATTTTATTTTTATAGGATGAAGATATAAATTTAGCCTTAATCGGATTAAATTACTGATTTACTCAAGAAATAACATGTTTATAAAATATTCTCTTTATTGAGTTTTTATGTATTCATGTTGTATATCTTTACGAGAATAGTTCGGCAGTCTTTCCGGATTCAAAATCAGAGTTATATATCAAAAGTTATCATTCGAAGAAGATTTGGGGCGAAAACGCAAAAGTCTAAGAAATTCTGGGCTGAAAATGAAGTCTAAAACTCCATACGGGCGTACAAATAAAGTTATGGACGTAACTCACACACCAACTAATGTGCAAAAAGCCGAAGCCATGTTACGGCCGTAACATCCAAAGCATACGGCCGTATGTCCTCTATGTTACGGTCGTAACATCTGAAAGTTACGACCGTAACTCTTGGCAGATGTATGATCATTTTTAAATATTTTATACTTTTGGTCTATTATTGAGGGGATGGCTGGTCTTGAACTGATCTAATGTAATAATGCGGGATTTTTGGAGCTATTAGACGACTTTAGGTGTATAAATAGACCCCTTAGATCCATCATTTATCATCCTTCATCTTATATTTTTCCTACTTTGTAATATTTTTCTTTGTGTGAAGAACACACTTGTGTTCTTGAGAGTGTATGTAGTGGTTTAGATTATGTTGTTGGGGGAGTTTATTGCTTCTTTCTCCTTTATCTACTAAGGGAGTTAGTATCAATTATTTCCCTTTTTCAACTAATAATGACCACTCAGGCTTGTAATATGTTGAATAAACCCCTTCATGGGCTAAGTTATCTTAAGTTGGAATTATAAACAAAGTTTGTCATGTTATTTAAGTTTGTATAAATATCTATTATGGATTACTTATTATCGTGTGTGATTTGTTTTACCAATCTTTATTTATTTGGCCAATAAATGATCATATTTATGGTCTTCATATGTTTCGAAAGAAAATATGTTTGATTAGATCAAATGATCTTCACTCTAAGTTGTTCTAGGGGATACAAATATACCTATAGACCTTAGATGATTCTTTGAGTTATTTTCATAAAACCTAATGCTATGTATTGAAGCCAATCAATATAGAAATATAGTGGATTGATTCAATATATAAGGGGCGTTTTGACATTCGAAAGAGGAACCGTCTTTTTAAGGAAAATCGAATCTACACAACATAATAAGTAAATACATCTTATGATCTCCTATACATCTTCTACAACTAATGATGAACTAAGTTTGTAATCTCAACTATTTCAATTTACCTTTTATTAATCAATTATTAGTGCAATCTTTCATTTCCTTAAATTTTAAAACTATTATTGCATTTTCCTTGCAATTGTCAAACCAAACTCTTAAATTGTGTGTTTCACTCATCTAAATCTCTATAACAAATAGATAAATAGTGTATAATTCAATATATAACCTAACTTCCTCGTGGGATCGATAAACCGGACTCAAAAAGTCCACTTAGTACTTGATACGATATCGTGCACTTGCGATAGTTACACAAAAGACGTGTCAAGTTTTTGGTGCCGTTGCCGGGGAAGTATAAGTGTTATTTTGAAATAATACATTATTCACTATTGTTATAAATACAACTTTTTCTTTGTTTTAAATTCTCTTGTCTATGCGAAGGACGTACAATCGCGATTTAGTTTCACTAGATCTCGAGATTGAAGCCACATTCAGAAAAAGGCGAAGAGAACAAAAAACAAGCATTATTTCTTCACCATCAATGGAGTACGAACCAAACCCACATCTCCTCCAAGAAAATGTTAACGAAAAAATTCCTCCGGTAGGGGGAATACCCAATGCTCAAAACATTCAACATCAATAACATCCTATTGTACCGGAAATAGATGAAGACAACATGCTCTTTGGGAAATTCATGAACCCCCCATCTTTGAGCGTGCAAGCAAGTGTGATCTATCCACCATTTGGAGTGGACAATTTTCAAATTCGCCCGGATGTCATCAATCTCTTCTCCAACAACAACTCATTCTATGGAAGAACCCACGAGAATCCATATCTCTATATTAACCGTTTTGTGGAGATTTGTGGAAATTTCAAATATCCAAATGTAAATGATGAGGCGATAAAATCAGACTTTTCGTGCACACTTTGAAGGACAGAGCAAGAGAGTGGCTAGATACTTTGCCACCACGAAGCATAACAAATTGACCAGAATTTGTTCAAAATTCACCACTAAATACTTTCCACCAATAAAAGTGGCGAAACTCAAATATGAAATCTCTGCATTTTGTGAACAAGATTCGGAGTCATTTCACGTAGCATGGGAGAGATACAAAGATATGCTATGAAAATGTCCTAACCATGGTTTCAATTTGGGAGCACAAGTCAATTACTTCTATTCTGGACTCTAACCTACATGCCGAGCCAATGTCGATTCATCATCAAATGGCTCACTTGGCAACAAAACTATGAGAGAGGCTTATAATCTTTTTGAGGTTATAAGTGAACAAAGTGAAAGATGACCAAACAGAAATATTCAAAAGAAACCAAATGGTGTTTTTGAAGTGGATCCTTATTCACTTATGTTGGCAAAAATTGAAGCTTTATCAAAGAAAGTCGACATGTCTTTTTCAACTCCTCAATATGTGAAGACGGTGCAAAATCCACAAGTTTTAGCTATTTCATGTGAAATTTATGGAGTAACTCACAACAGCACTATGTGTCCCTTAGTGCAACAGGAGCAGTCATTCCCACCACCAGAACAAGTGGCCTATGCTCAAAATTTCCAAAGACAAGCATACAATCCTTATGGGCCAGCATACAATCCAGGGTAAAAAAATCATCCAAACTTTTCTTATGCAAACAACAACAATGTGTTGAATCCAACGCATCAAGAAAAGAAGCCCACGTGGGAAGAAGCAATCACGAAGCTAGCCGAACAACAACTGAAGTATCAACAACGCAATGATGCTTCAATTAAAAATCTGGAGACACAAGTTGGCCAAATGGCCAAAATACTTTCAGAGAGATCCCACGGCATGTTACCTAGGAATACCGAGGTAAATCCAAGGGAGAGTGTCCAGGCTATCACAACAAGAAGTAGAATGCAGTTGCCCGAGATTTCTGTGGAAAATCATCTGAAAAAACAAAAAATAAACAAAGTCTAGAAACAGAAAAAGAATCTGAATCAGGACCTTCATCTCAAAAAGGTCCAGTTGCTGCCAAATCTTATGTTCCACCATCCCTTTTCCTCAACGGTTGAAGAATCACAAGATCGATGCGCAATTCGGCAAATTTTTGGTTTCAAAAAGATACACATCAACATACCTTTTGCCGATGCTCTAGCACAAATGCCAAGCTATGCCAAATTTATGAAAGATATTCTTTCTAACAAACGAAGGCTTGAAGAATATGAAACTGTCATGCTAACAGAGGAATGTAGCGCAATACTACAAAAGAAGTTGCCACCCAAGCTAAAAGATTCGGGAACTTTTACAATCCCGTGTATAATTGGTGAAGTGAATATTGACAAAGCTCTTTGTGATTTAGGGGCAAGTATCAATTTGATGCCCCTGTCAATTTTCAACATACTAAACTTGGGAGAAGCAAAAGCAACAACAGTTTCACTGTAATTAGACGATCGGTCAATCAAATATCCACATGGGATAATAGAAGATGTGCTAATCAAGGTTGATAAATTTATATTTCCAGCAGATTTTATCATCGTTGACATGGAGGAAGATCAGGATATTCCTATTATCTTGGGACGGCCATTTCTTGCAACCGGACATGCTCTTATTGACGTCTACGAAGGAAAGCTAATTCTTAGAGTGCAAAAAGAACATGCCACCTTCAATGTCCTAAAAACTTTGAATCATCCCTCCACAAATGATTATTGTCTAAAAATTGATGCAATTGATGCCAGAATATGAACAACGTCTTGGGAATCTGACGTTAAAAGACATAGTTTGCCAATTTGTAAGAAAATTGGATGGGAAGCTTCTCACCGACTTATAGAAGGCGTTTAAGCCTTTCCTGAACATAAAATCAGAGGAAGATGTGAGCCACAATCACAACTACTATACATACGCATAAGTATCTTTTATTTTTGTCGTATGGTGAGATTTTATGAATAAAAAAAGTGATACGCAATAAATGCATTCATTATTCTATTGAGTAGTGGAAACGCAATTAACGCAATCACAGATTTGTTAAACATTTTTTTTTACCTTATTCTTCTTCTATAAATAAGAATTGTGCTTGTTTCTTTTATTCATCCCTCAAACTTGTACTTTTTTTTTCTCTCAAATAAGTTTCTTTTCAAAAATGGAATCATCATCTTCCACAAAAAGATTTAACTCAGTCTGCATTTTTGGTGGAGCTAGCTATGGAACAGAGGCATGATTTACTGAAGCAGCCCACAACTTGGATCGTACGTTAGGAGAAAAATGCATTCATGTAGTTTACGGAGGAGGAAGTCTAGGATTAATGGGACGCACTGCTGCTTCTGCCTATATGGAAGGAGTAAAAGTGTTGGGAATAATTCCAAAACCTCTAGCTGAAAGTAAAATCACCGGGGCAAATATTGAAGATGAGTTTAGAGCTGTAAATATGCAAGATCGCATAACTCACATGATGAATAATTCTGACGCCTTTATTGTAACACCCCCAATCCGCTCAGGGATATTACACGCCGTAGAACCTTTTCTCAAGGATCTACCAGGATGGTAACAACATCGAACATCTCAACAATGCCTTTAAGGCTAAAATGACTCAGTAGACCGATTTGGTCTTTCAATAAATACATACAACTCAATCACACTATTGCCCACGCAGGAGTCGAATACAACACACTCCCGTACAACGGGGAAAGAATACTGCAGCAAAAATAAAATACAACTAAACCAATATGACATCATACAGGTCCTCGTGTGATTAGTATCGTTCATCTTTCATCATCCTTCATGCCGACCATGTGCTATGCTCCCCAAAACCTGAATGCAATACAGACATCCACCCCCCGATTACTCGGGGGTTAGCAAAATTCCACTATTTTGCTAGTGCAAGTACAAAGTGCAAATACGAGTCATACCATTCAAATTCCAAGAATAACAATAATTAGGAATCCCCAAAGATTCAAACACAATGAAAAATACTTCCCGAAGCAAGAGTTGGTTAAACATTCCAAAACCGAAAGTTCACAATTCAAGAGAAACAATTTACAAAATGGTTTAATAAGCTATCGGGAGTTTTAGTAGAAAACAATTTAGCATTATCGAATCCTTCTCTTTCCAAAAATCAACGGGGGTCACAGCCCAAAGGTTTTGTTTTTACAAATAAAACCAACAAAGCACATGATCAAAACCCACGTCACATGTCCTCGACGGACATAAAAATCAACACAACATAATCACCCAAGATACGCAAATCTTGTTCACACAAATACAACACCAACTCGTGAATCCAGGGCTATAACATTGGATTCCCTCCGAGGCCTCGCAGGACCCTCCCGAGGTGAGAAAAGCACATATACATAACACCATGAACACATGCCACGTCATATCATACTCATACCACTGTGATCACTTGCCACGTCATCTCACGGTTGGATCAATCACTTGTTGTCTCCTGACCACATGATCACATGTCATGTGTCACCGTAGGTATCCCGAGGCTCTGACGGTTGGATCAATCTCTTGTTGCATCCTGACCACATGATCGCTAGTCATGTGTCACCGTAGACCCCAATCAAAACCGCACATTCACATGCATAGCACAAAACAAAAATGACATCCAAACAATTTATCCGGAAGTATCAAACATTTAGCAAAAGCACAACGTCAAACCACAACGCACCGAAAAGAGATAATATATGTACACACGCGTTATCAAGCGCAACAATAATACCAAGCGTATTCATAAGGTTCACATAGTCATTTATGAAACACACTACCTGCAAACCGAAATCTTTTGAAAGTTCATTTCAAACAACCAAACAAACATATTTAGACGATCATCGATCATCATATCCACGAAACAAGAAATGTATGGACAAGGTACTTGCCTCAAAACCACGATCGCAATGAGACGACGGATGGGATGCGGTCGAACAGTCCCGAACCCCCGAACACTATCAAGAACGCGATAGCACCACGAGTACTACGAGAATAACACCACACGAATTATTAATCACCAAACGGGATTCAACTCGGAATTCTCGAGCACCTATAATCCTCCGGAAGGAACAATGAAAACAACAAAGATATGATTACAATGAGAATAAAGGTCAAAAACAACGGAAATCCCACCAAACTATCGAAGGGAAACTCATTGGGACATTTAATCGAACACTCAATGTTCGATAACTCCCAAGAACACTCGAATCACCAATCGAGTTGAACAAACTCGAAATACGGATATACAACCCATAGAACACGATTAATAATGTTCAATAACATCAACCGATTCATCAAAATCGGACGAACAACGAAAATCAAGAAGGAAATCTCGAAAGTCAATCCTAGGGGATTTCAAGAAATTACCTCGATCCGACGAAGAACAAGGATTAGATGATGATAATCGACAAGAATCTTCCAAAACGCCTAGAAATCGAGTGGAATCGACCAAAAACTCCACTCCTTGACTTCTCCCATCGCCAACCGCCACCAGGGTGAAGAAATGGGGTAAAAATGAGGTCTGGCCCGTCCCTGGCCTATATATGGCCTGCAGTGTTATGGCCGTACCCGGCAGTGCCTTACGGCCGTAACTCGGTCAACTGCCGATAGCGCACGCAATGGCCAAAGCCTTGCGTACGCAACTATCGATCCTTACGGCCGTAATCGGCATAGCCTTACGGCCGTAACCGAATTCTCAGGGACCACTGACTAAAACCTGTCGAGTCACTACGGTAACTGACACCCCCTAACGGCCGTAACCAGCACCGTACGGCCATAACCAGAACGCCTTACGGCCGTAACTGGCCTTCGTCCAGCCTGTGCCAGCCGATCACTTACGGCCGTAACCGGAAACTTACGGCCGTAACTCGGCCAGGCCAGTACCTGCTCCACAAAGTGCGGTCGTGACTGCTCCACAAAGTGCGGTCGTGACTCGGTCATGGCCACTTCCGACGGCCCGGACAACCTCGAAACCCAAACCTGAATATGAATCGAAGATACGATTACAAAGTACTCGCAAAGACAAATCTAAGCGCTAAGAGAACACATGATTCCGACCACCCGAAAGCTCGAAATTCGACAACGGAAAGTAATTACCCCAAACTTTGGGAAATTACGAAAACGGCCCAAAATGTCCGAAATACATGATACACGATCGAAACACCAATCCAAAGATCGCAGCATGTATAATAACATTAAATGAACTTACGAGAAACTCGAAACAACAGTTTCGGACGAGATTCGCAAGAATCGAACTCAAGTGCGGAAAAGCCGCTTAAGAATACGGAACTCAACAAAACGGCACCGAAACGAACTCGGATGACAAAAAGTGCAGAATTAATCATTCTCTGAATGACGAAACGGTCACAACAGAGTCACTAAGATGAACTTCCGCCAAAAAAAAATTACCGAAAAACGAAATTGCGGATATTACATACTACCCTCCTTAAAAGAAGTTTCGTCCCGAAACTTAAAACAACTAGGGAGAAGCAATATCCTACCAGGAAAACTCAACGAGATACACAAGAAATGCGTAACTTACGCCCAATGGAGAAACGTTACAAGCAACACGAAGAAATATACGGCGTGAAAACACGCTCCACGACGACTAATACAATGCCACCGGTAGAGATATAATAAAACCAACAAGTGACAAGCGTCATCAAACAGATAATACAATCAAGTCTATTATCCGAAAAATCACAAAATAGGAGGTACCAATATAAGAAAACACGCACAGTCAAGAAAACAGAAAATAAACACAAAACGATCCACAAGGGAAATCATAAATAGTTCGGACTACGCCGAAATCCTCAAAAACCACACTAGGCATCTCCGTGTCCTTTCGGAGCAGAGACGCAACCTCGATCCCCAAATCTCTCAGCTACCATCTCGCAATGCACGGCTCGGTGACCCACCTGGCCACACTCGAAATAGCTGACTAATGGTGAATGACAATTCTTCGCGGTACGAGATCAGGCAACAACAGTCAGACAACCACGATCGAACAACAATGATCGGACAACAACGACCGAACAACAACGATCGAACAACAACGATCGAATAACAATGATCGAACAACAATAATCGAAAAACAATGATCGAGTAACAACGATCGAACAACAATGATCGAATGACAATGGTCGAACAATGACTCCGAAGTTCACACTTCAACTCAAGACATTAAAAGAGCTGGTAGAAACTAAAAGATGTTACTTTCGAACAAGGTTCACAAGAATTGAACCATACTCAAAAAATCACAACGATAAACAGAGTGATCCGAAACAAGGTCACAACCAGTTCGAACGATGACAACCGAGATACCAAACAAGTTCAAAAAGTATCAACGAACACGAGCAAGTCGATAGAATTGAGAGAGAGAAAATGCAGAAGTCAAACATAATACGGGGATTACATTCGACCTCTTATGAAAGTAATGTCGTCCCCACAACTCACAACAACAGGAGCAAGGTAACAACATAAAAAGCAACCGACAGAAACATCTCGCATGGGCCTCTCAGAGACGATCCTGATATCTGTGCTAAAGAGCGAACTCCGGAAGTCTCGGTAATCAATTCGCAAAACTGAATTCTGTCCCTCGAGTCCACACGTGAAATGCGTTATTGACGAGAAGGACTATTTGTACATACATGTCCCCGGCACAATACGGTTGAAGCACCTCGGTTCGGCATACCGAATATACAACTGCTAGGTACAATGGAATATAACATCGCAAACCAACAAACCAGAGATGCCAACTCAGCACAACAGAAAATCATAACACGCAACATATACGATGATTACTATCATAAATCTACACACATGTCAACATCCCAGCAACGATGGTATCGTTCGGCGATCTCAAGGGCCCGAACGATAACCAGCAAATAATCACAAAACATCATGAAACAATCACACATTTACACAAACATACAAACCCAAGCTTTAACAGCTCGCACATGTGCGACAACACGCAAATCACCACGAAGCGATAGCATTCAATACCAATATCTCACCTCTCACAGAGGGCTAATCACAACAAATGCGTGGCAAACGACTCAACGTTCACGCCACCAATTCCATCATACTCGGGAGCTAACATTCTAACGACAACGCGAATATCATACATACATTCCCGGACCGCAAACAGGAATGATAGGTTTTAAAAACGAAAACCACCTATGAAAAAGAAATGATTTTGGAAACACTAGTTGATCTTGAGTATCACCTTTCAAAAAGTTGTACAAACATCATTGCCGCGACTTCGAAAACCATCATGCGTTTGATAAAACGAGGACACTTTCCTTTTAGTGAAAAACTTTTAGAAATATTCGACCCTTGGGTCTAAGCAAATGCATTTCCAAAATTACTGGAATATCAAAAAAAATATTTTGGTCCTCAAAGTAGAAGAATTTTGAAATAGATAGTTGCACTAGTAGGCACCTCGAAAATACAATCCATTTAAAAGTACGTCTCAAATTTTATTTTATAAGATACTCAAGGTTTTCAAAAATCCAATAGGACAGAATACCCAAAACTCACACACATCGACATTCACTTACATACATCATAATACACACGTCAACTCGCTCAAAATCAAGACAACACATGTCTTTTACCGGAAAACAGCAGTCAAATATCACAGTCAAAAGGACATAAATAGCGACAACACTCCTCATATAAACGAAATATGAGAGTCACACAAACGCATCACGAAACCAAGAATCTGCATAAAGATTCCATCACTTAACACATAATCATACCAGTAACTCGTGTCACACGAGGCACAACACAAAGAAGGGAGACTTACATCCACAGGTCGCACGAAGATGATGATCGCCCCACGATACTAATCACGACCAACCAACTCAGACGGCGCGTCACCACACGACTCAGTCAGACAAAATCCGATGAGACAAAAACTCAACAGGCACCACTAAACCCGACAGCCTAGGTTTCCACAACCTAAGCTCTGATACCATTTATGTAACACCCCCAATCCGCTTAGGGATATTACACGTTGTAGAACCTTTCCTCAAGGATCTACCAGGCTCGTAACAGCATCGAACATCTCAACAATGCCTTTAAGGCTAAAATGACTCAATCACACTATATGCCCACGCAGAGGTCGAATACAACACACTCCCGTACAACGGGGAAAGAATACTGTAGCGGAAATAAAATACAACTAAACCAATATGACATCATACGGGTCCTCGTGTGATTAGTATTGGTCATCTTTCATCATCCTTCATGCCGACCCTGTGCTATGCTCCCCAAAACCTGAATGCAATACATACATGCACCCTCTGATTACTCGGGGGTTAGCAAAATTCCACTATTTTGCTAGTGCAAGTACAAAGTGCAATTACGAGTCATACAATTCAAGCTCCAAGAATAACAATAATCAGGAATCCCCAAAGATTCAAACACAACGAAAAATACTTCCCAAAACAAGAGTTGGTTAAACATTCCAAAACCGAAAGTTCACAATTCAAGAGAAACAATTTACAAAATGGTTTAATAAGCCATCGGGAGTTTTAGTAGAAAACAATTTAGGATTATCGAATCCTTCTCTTTCCAAAAATCAACGGGGGTCGCAGCCCAAAGGTTTTGTTTTCACAAATAAAACCAAAAACAATTCATATGGTCAAAACCCACCTCACGTGTCCTCGACGGACATAAAAATCAACATAACATAATCACCCAAGATATGCAAATCTTGTTCATACAAATACAACACCAACTCGTGAATCCAGAGCTATACCATTGGATTCCCTCTGAGGCCTCGCAGGACCCTCCCGAGGTGAGCAAATCACATATACATAACACCCTGAACACATGCCACGTCATATCATACTCATACCACCGTGATCACTTGCCATGTCATCTCACAGTTGGATCAATCACTTGTTGTCTCCTGACCACATGATCACATGTCATGTGTCACCGTAGGTATCCCGAGGCTCTCACGGTTGGATCAATCTCTTGTTGCATCCTGACCACATGATCGCTAGTCATGTGTCACTGTAGACCCCAAACAAAACCGCACATTCACACACATAGCACAATACAACAAAGACATCCAAACAATTTATCCGGAAGTATCAAACATTTAGCAAAAGCACAATGTCAAACCACAACGCACCGAAAAGAGACAATATATGTACACACGCATTATCAAGCGCAACAATAATACCAAGCGTATTCATAAGGTTAACATAGTCATTTATGAAACGCACTACTCGCAAAATACATACGGTTTAAAAAGAGAGCCTTTAACGAGGCTAACCGAAATCTTTTGAAAGTTTATTTCAAACAACCAAACAAACACATTGAGACGATCACCGATCATCATATCCACGAAACAAGAAATATATGGACAAAGTACTTGCCTCAAACCATGAGATGACGGATGGGATGCGGTCGAATAGCCCCGAACCCTCGAACACTATCAAGAACGCGATAGCACCACGAGTACTACGAGAATAACACCACACGAATTATCAATCACCAAATGGGATTCAACTCGGAATCCTCGAGCACCTACAATCCTCCAGAAGGAATAATAAAAACAACGTATTTACAATTACAATGAGAATCAAGGTCAAAAACAACAGAAATCCCACCAAACTATCGAAGGGAAACTCATTGAAATATTTAATCGAACACTCAACATTCGATAACTCCCGAGAACACTCGAATCACCAATCGAGTTGAACAAACTCGAAATACGGATATGCAACCCATAGAATATGATTAATAATGTTCAATAACATCAACCGATTCATCAAAATCGGACGAACAACGAAAATCAAGAAGGAAATCTCAAAAGTCAATCCTAGGAGATTTCAAGAAATTACCTCGATCCGACGAAGAACAAGGATTACATGATGATACAATCGACAAGAATCTTCCAAAATGCCTATAAATCGAGTGTAATCGACCAAAAACTCCACTCCTCGACTTCTCCCATCGCCAGCCGCCACCCGGGTGAAGAAATGGGGTAAAAATGAGGTCTGGCCCGTCCCTGGCCTATATATGGCCGGCAGTGTTATGGCCGTAATCATCAGTGCCTTGCGGCCGTAACTCGGTCAACTTCCGATAGCGCACGCAATGTCCGAAGCCTTGCGTACGCAACTATCGATCCTTACGGCTGTAACCGAACTCCCAGGGGCCACTGACTGAAACCTGTCGAGTCACTACGGCCGTAACTGACACCCCCTTACGGCCGTAACCAGCACCGTATGGCCGTAACCAGCACGCCTTATGGCCTATGCATGCTGATCACTTACGTCCGTAACCGGCACCTTACGGCCGTAACTCGGCCACGCCAGTACCTGCTCCACAAAGTGCGGCCGTGACTCGGCTGTGGCCACTTCTGACGGCCTGGACAACCTCGAAACCCAAACCTGAATATGAATTGAATATACGGTTATGAAGTACTCGCAAAGACGAATCTAAGCGCTAAGAGAACACACGGTTCCGACCACCCGAAGGCTCGAAATTCGACAACGGAAAGTAATTACCCCAAACTTTAGGAAATTACGAAAACGGCCCAAAACATCTGATACACGATCGAAACACCAATCCAAAGCTCGCAACATGTATAATAACCTTAAATGAACTTACGAGAAACTCGAAACAATAGTTTCGGACGAGATTCGCAAGAATCGGACTCAAGTGCGGAAAAGTCGCTTAAGAACACGGAACTCAACAAAACGGCGCCGAAACGAACTCGGATGACAAAAAGTGCATAATTAATCATTCTCGGAATGACGAAACGGTCACAACAGAGTCACTAATATGAACTTCCGCCAAAAAAATTACCGAAAAACAAAATTGCGGATATTACATACTACCCTCCTTAAAAGAAGTTTCGTCCCGAAACTTAATACAAGTAGGGAGAAGCAATATCCTGCCAGGAAAACTCAACGAGATACACAAGAAATGCGTAACTTATGCCCAACGGCGAAACGTTACAAGCAACGCGAAGGAATATACGGCGTGAAAAGAGCTACATGTTAGCAAATAATGGTGTGAAAGCTATCACCTAAAAAAAGATGGAAAATGTGTTGGTGAAAAGAGCTACACGTTAGCAAATAACGGTGTGAAAGCTATCATCTAAAAAAATGGAAAATGTGTTGGTGAAAAGAGCTACACGTTAGCAAATAACGGTGTGAAAGCTATCACTAAAAGGGATGTAGATTATGAGCAGATTTGAATTAATTGGTGGCTGAATTTCAATACACTCAATTTTGTGAACAATCACAATATTTGATGACGCCGATGAAATTCTTTTTCATATTGACTCGAAAAATAAACGAGTGATCGAGAGCAACCAATAAAGGGAGTCGTGTGTGTCACGAGTGGGAAAGAAATAATCAACCTTTTGGGAGAAAACCTTAGATTTTGGAATTACAAAAATAAAACCGTGTTTTAACTTTAATATCATTAGTAGATTTATTTTGAATCTTGATTCATTTTTATCTACTGTATAAAACTGGTTGTTGTGTAAATGGCATTTTGATCTCTTTTTTTCTTTATATATATAAGTATTTTTCTTAATTTGTGTGTGTTTTATTAATTTATGTGCTATTTTTATTTTTACATTGAGTGTGAATAATAAAGAGTCTTGCTCGGGACTAGCAAGAATTCAAGTTTGGGGGTGTGATAAGTGTCAGTTTTATACACTTATCCGTGATTGGTATTGATATATTTTACCCATAATTATGAGCTAGTCTACGCATTTTTCCTTTAAATTAATTAGTTTTTAATAATTTTATTTTTATAGGATGAAGATATAAATTTAGCCTTAATCGGATTGAATTACTGATTTATTCAAGAATAAAATGTTTATAAAATATTCTCTTTATTGAGTTTTTATGTATTCATGTTGTAGAGCTTTACGAGACGAGTTCGGCAGTCTTTTCGGATTCAAAATCAGAGTTATATATCAAAAGTTATCATCCGAAGAAGATTTGGGGCGAAAACGCAAAAGTCTAAGAAATTCTGGGCTCAAAATGAAGTCTGAAACTCCATACGGGCGTACAAATAAAGTTACGGCCGTAACTCACACAACAACTAATGTGCAAAAATCCGAAGCCATGTTACGGCCGTAACATACCAAGCATACGGCCCTATGTCCTCTATGTTATGGTCGTAACTCTTGGCAGATGTATGATCATTTTTAAATATTTTATACTTTTGGTCTATTATTGAGGGGATGGCTGGCCTTGATCCGATCTAATGTAATAATGCTGGAGTTTTGGAGCTATTAGATGACTTTAGGTGTATAAATAGACCCCTTAGATCCATCATTTATCATCCATCATCTTATATTTTTCCTACTTTGTAATATTTTTTTTGTGTGAAGAACACACTTGTGTTCTTGAGAGTGTATGTAATAGTGGTTTAGCTTATATTGTTGGGGGAGTTTATTGCTTCTTTCTCCTTTATCTACTAAGGGAGTTAGTATCAATTATTTCCCTTTTTCAACTAATAATGACCACTCAAGCTTGTAATATGTTGAATAATTCCTTCATAGGCTAAGTTACCTTAAGTTGGGATTATAAACAAGGTTTGTAATGTTATTTAAGTTTGTATAAAGATCTATTATGGATTACTTATTATTGTGTGTGATTTTCATTGTTTTAGTAATCTTTATTTATTTGGCCAATAATGATGATATTTATGGTCTTCATACATTTCGAAAGAAAATATGTTTGATTAGATCAAATCACCTTCACTCTAAGTTGTTCTAGGGGATAAAAATATACCTCTATATCTTAGATGATTCTTTGAGTTATTTTCATAAAACCTAATGCTATGTATTGAAGCTAATCAACATAGAAATATAGTGGATTGATTCAATATATAAGGGGCGTTTTGACATTCGAAATAGGAACCGTCTTTTTAAGGAAAATTGAATCTACACAACATAATAAGTAAATACATCTTATGATCTCCTATACATCTTCTATAACTAATGATGAACTAAGTTTGTAATCCCAACTATTTTATTTTACCTTTTATTAATCAATTATTAATGCAATCTTTCATTTTCTTAAATTTTAAAACTATTATTGCATTTTCCTTGCAATTGTCAAACCAAACTCTTAAATTGTGTGTTTCACTCATCTTAATCTCTATAACAAATAGATAAATAGTGTATAATTCAATATATAACCTAACTTCCTCGTGGGATCTATAAACCGGACTAAAAAAGTCCACTTACTACTTGAAACGATATCGTGCACTTGCGATAGTTACACAAAAGACGTGTCAGAGTGCACGATATACACTTATAAATATGTGTTGCATTAGTTGCCTCGTAAAAACCTCCACTAAGAAAAATCCATCTTTAAAAAACTTAGTAAGAAAAAGATTACAATCATTCTTACTCCCCCTGAAGATAACCATCTTCCAATCATTAATACTATAAATATATATTCCATGTATAGATTATGAGGAGAAATAGTGAATAAATATGCAAATTTAACACTATCACAATTTTGTGTGATAGTTCTTCGGGAACTTGTTTATGAAACACAATTTATACTATTCTCATAGAGAATAATCTATGGTATATCACATATCATAATACTACTTTTGGATCTTATATAATGTGTGAGACAATCAATATTCCAGTGACCACCAAAGTCAATCTCAATTTATTTTGAATAGACTAATTATTATCCTTTAAGATAATGTATGATATACACAATATCATCTCAATGTCGTCATCCATGAGAACATTAATTCTTGCTAGAAAATTAACTTTGAGTATAATATCAGGCCTAATAGAGCATAATGCTCTTAAACACTCAAATAAGGAACTCCGGGTCCTTAACTTTAATCGTTATCTTTTTATGTTTAGTATATATTTACATTATATGAAGAGAAATTATTGGGTCTAATTGGATGTAGTTTATTCAAAACAAATCCATGTACAACCTATTCTCAAGTAGGTTGACTGCTGTAAAAATAATATGCTCCATCAGGGCGATACTCAATCTTTCAAGTCGAGATTTACTTAAGTTTATTTAAGTCTTTCATTTCAAACTCTGCCTTTATGCATGAGTTGAGTTTTCACCAATATAAATAAAAGTCATTCAAAGACTCTTTTTAATGACGTATACATTGTAACACCCAAAATCTTATAAGGGACATTACACGCCGTAGAACCTCCACAAGGTCTACCAGGCTAACACATGACACATAATCCACAAAAGAAATCCCATAAGACACATTAAGAATAATAAGTAGGGCCGTGGCCTCGACCAAAATGATTTAGTTATATTTTAGTAAACAGAAAGTAAAATGAATTCATTGCCCACGCATGGGACTTCAACGACATCATTAACCATAACTTATTCACACGACTACTTCAACAAACAAACAATAAACAAAACATAATAAGGTAAGTGACACAGGCTCGAGCCTCATCATCATACTGGGTCATCCTTTACATGCGCATCCCGTGCCGGCTCCTCAGCTCGCCCAAAACCTGAAATGCATAAAATGCATTTCCCCCATTTAAGGGGTTAGCATTCGAATAGCTAGTGCAAGTACACAATTACACTACATTAAATATCGATACGAGTCAACACAGTCATCTCATTTGGAAAGCAGTTGAAAATCATATTCCGAAATATCACATTTGCGTTAAACATCATTTTCATAAACATCACAACAACTCATTGCATCTCAATAACATCCATACTTGGTAACCCGCGGCCGTACCCATTAGTATCCACCCCCAAAGGCCCCGTCGGATCGTCCCTAGGTTGGAAACCACTTCCGCGACCGTACCCATTAGTATCGGCCCCCATAGGTCCCGTCGAACCGTCCCTGGGTGGAAGAACGTCAACACACACACCTGATATCACAATTCATAATCGTATCGAGATCGTAACACACATAAAGAAATGTAATACATGTACTTGCCTTGAATAATACGACGCAAAGAAACTGTGAACGGGGAGTCTATGATCCAGACTCACTCCAAGGGTTTGCTCCTAGCACACAATGATATACAATTAACTACAATACTATAGAATCAAAAGGGTTATCTTAGATTCTACCCCTTTGGAAGAATTTGTCGAACACTACGAGTGCAAAATGGGTCGCAATTGATCAACAATGGAATAACGGAACTTCAGTCCACAAAACCACAAGGAAAACTAAGGATTACGATCATACTATCGAAATCTAACAACAATCAAAGCTAATTCGGTTCAGAGATATGAAATCACCCTAAAATCCCCAAAATCTCAAAAACTAGGGTTCTACGAAGAATACCTTGATTCAAACGGTGGAATATGATTTGATGATGATAAATCCGCACAAGAACCCCAAAGATAGCAATAGATGATGATATCTGGCTGAGAACGACCTTTCTAGCCTGAATTCGCCGCGGGTCGCCAAAGGAACGGGAAAAGTATGGAAAATGACGAATTAACTACTGTTGTCCTATTTATACTAGGCAGACTTAGCGCGCGCTACACAATGTTTAGCGTGCGCTAACGGTGTACAGAATACTAGTGCAGAAAGCAGTCATCGACTTCTTTCCTCCCGTTAGCATACGCTGCTACCAGCTTAGCGTACGCTAAGGTTAGCAATTAGCGTACGTTAACAGCTAGTTAGCGTACGCTACCCAGTTCAGTTCAGAAGTACTGAACCTTCTGTCCAGTCCCAGAGTATACTGCCCAGATGCATTAGCGTACGCAATTATATAAGTCTAGCGTACGCTAGGTATACCCTCATAGTGCGCGCTACAGATATAATGCTAGCGTGCGCTAATTGTTCCTATACAGAGTACAGTTAGGAAACTCAGCCAGACTGCACCCGACTCGGAAGGCATGAAACTCGATAGATACCAGAGAACAACGAGACATAACAAGAAAACAACAACATGCAAGCACCATCTCCCTATCTGTATGTACGATTCCAACCATACAACAGGACGGACAATAATTCGAAAAAGTGATACCCAAAATTATAATAAATTACAAGAGAGCCCAAACTCTCGAGAATCATAACTCGAGGATAATTAACAATCTCCGAAAGTTGTATCGAATCCAGAAATATTCAGGGAACTCATAGAAGTAATGAAATGTCGGTTTATGACAAGATTTACGAGAATCGAGTCGAAATGCAGAAAAGTTACACAATAATCGAAATCTCGTAAAAACAACTCCGAAACTCATTCGTATGACCATGAACGCAGAACAAAAGAACTTCAGAATATCAAAATACATACAAGCGAGTTGTCCGAAATGAAAAAGTACTAAAATTAGAAATTACTAAAAATAGAAAGTACGGATATACACACATGTCTGTTGCGATATTTCTTACACGCAAGTGCACGTCATCGTTTACAAGTAATAAAGTGATAAGTAGAGTATCGTTCCCACGAGGATTGAATTTCTAACTACCGATTTTTGTGTATTCCAATTTTATCTGAACAATCGAATTTGGGATTTTGCAATTAATAACTAGAAGAATTACTAAAAGTCTAGTAGAAAACGATGGCTTGAATAAAATAAATCAAATGATGAATAAGTCTAGGATTCTGAATCCACCTTAGTTTATCCGAATTTACTCTCAATTATCCGTAATAAATAATTTTCCCAGTTTATTGAAGGCGGAGATTGCTAATATATTCTACCGCCTCTCCCGAGGTCAATAGATTTATCTAAAGGCGAATAACGCACTCTATCCCTAGGTGAATTAATTCGTCAATAGGTGAAAAGCATAAAATCTCCCAAAGGCCACGTAGTTCCTATGAGTATATTCCTATCTCACAGAATAAAACGGTCCTCACCAATAGTTCCTCACCAAATCTCCTCTCCCGATTCGAAGTGAATGATTAAATCAATACAACTATTGGCCAGATAATTGCAAGCATTAAACACAATTGGGAAAACTCAATAAAAAGGTAATTAATTGGATAATCTCAAGAAATTCGTCAAAACATAGGTTTCATCAAAACCCTAGATTAGGGCTTTAGCCTGACATACTAATAATTGAAAATACAGAATGAATAAATGAAAGCATAAAATTCAAATGCAGATGAAGCTCGGATTCCTCCGTTCTTCAGCTTCCGCCCTCTGCCTTTGAAGTCTTCTGCTTCCCTCTTCTTCTGCCGTCTCCAAGCTTAAGCTCTAAAAGATTAAAGATCCCAAGATCATTTAATTAGGGTCTTAAACCTTATTTATAGCTCAGCATAACTCCAAATCGTGTCCGTATCAGTCGGTCGAAAACTGGCTTCGAAACGGCCCAAAATCCGCGCGGACATACAAAAACCGCCAAGTGTGCCGCGGCTCACTAAACCTGTGCCGCGGCACAGAGCCTTCAGCTGGAAGCCTGGGCGTCATCAATTTCTTCTGTGCCGCGGCTCACCTGGGCTGTGCCGCGGCACAGAGTACAGTTTACTCGGCCTTCGGCTGGGTGTCTTCCTGTGCCGCGGCTCAGCTTCCTTGTGCCGCGGCTCAGAGTCCAGATTTGCCGTTTTCGCCCGTTTTTCCTCGTTTTAGCTTCCGGACTTCAATTTCCTGTCAATCATACAAAAATAAGGCATTAAAGGCTCATTTAGACAATTTCACTCTCCAAAATACTACAAAATAATGATAATTAAGCGTATAAAAATACGCCTAACAAATACCCCCAAACTTAAGCCTTTGCTTGTCCTCAAGCAAAAAGAATTAAATTCAATAAAAGAATGTCGTGAATCATCGTGCAACTCATAGTGTTCAACCTAATCAATACTATCCTGTAATTCTCTCTAAATAATACAAGTGTCATAATAGCAAGCTGCACTCAGAATAATGATTCCGCAAAGTAATCAAGTTCAGTCCTAATCACTCGTTCATGAAGAAAATCCAGCTCAAAGATTAACAAAACGTGAGTCAAATCGACCGTCAATATGAAAGGCTAAAATAAACAAGCTAGTTCGTCCCGTTCCACAGTTTGTGGCACAATTTTCACGAGTTTCATAACAAATAAACCTCGGACAGTATTCCCTTATATATATGTTCAAGAATTTGATTCGAGTTGACCACTAGGTTAAGATCTCGGGATATTTCATCGGGATAATCCTAGGGTGGAACTTCCATTCTCATGTATTTGGAAAACCGTTTGACGTAAAAGACACTCATGGGGCACATGGATGCTTCTAGTTACTAAGTTCCCATCTACAACGGAGAAACAACTCGAATATATAATTTCTGCATGTCCGAATCAAGGTCGCCGTTTTACGCGAGAGTAAACAGCGGGTCACGCGAATGCCCCCGGTTACTAGGCTCCCTATCATTGGCACATGTGAAATATCTAAATCACTAGTCTAATCAGGGTCGTCGTTTTACGCGAGAGCAAACAACGGGTCACGCGAATACCCCCGGTTACTAGACTTCCCTTCATAGAACAACATTATCTCGACTTTTAGGAAAAAACTGACCGACTCTAAACTCAATCTAAGTGCCAACACGACTAATGAAACAGTACGATTCACTAACCGAAAAATGTAACCAAACGTATTGACTGTCATTTTAAAACAAGTATGTATCGTCTCTTATCTGCCAAGACCTCTACAATCACGAAAAATTTTGGACCTAAATGAATACTAAGCAGAACAGAAATAACTGACTACAACTTGACTAAAACTCGACCGTTTCTTCAGAGAGAAAAACAGTGTCGTAACATCAGTATCATACAAATAGAAGCACGAAAAATTCACGAATAAAGAAAAACTAAGACAAGCAAGGCTATCTAAAAAAATTTTTTACGCAAAGTAATGAAAAGTGCAACGAAATAAAGTACAGCAATGAATGTAGCAACTGAAAGTAAACCCCCCACCCCCCAAACTTAGGACGTATATTGACCTCAATGGACAAAAAAATGATATGCAATAAAAGTAAAAGGTCAAGTACTCCCCTCCAGTCCACTCAAGAGCTGGTGCCGGCATCATCCGGTGAGGAGGGTGGTGTGGCTGGCCGGGCGGGTGCAATAAATGGCCCGTCCGGATGCATGATATGAGCCGTCCATGCGGCGAGGTGCTCCTGATGATAAGCATCCCTCGCAGCCAGACGCCTCGCCTCTCGTCGGCTGGCCCGGCGAGCCTGCTCTCGCATCTCGGCTCTGACGGCAGCTATAATGCTCTCCCGCTCCGTCCGCTGCTCCTCCCGCATGGCAGCCATCAAGCTCTCCCTCTCTCTCCTCATCTCATCTCTCTCTCTCTCCTCGTCTCCTCTCTCAGCTCCTCTCTCTCTCTCTCCTCAGATCCTCCCGCAGCTCATCAAACAACTCCTGCAACCTCGCTCTGTCGGGTGGCGGGCCGGCATCTCCATGTGTCAACAAAAGCGGCTCGGGGGATCCCTCGTGGGCCTCCTCTAGCAGAAATCCTCTCCCCCGAGCATGTGCCGGCGCTCCTCCCCACTGGTCGAAGTGTGATATGATGCGGTGGTCGATCGGGGCCTGGGGGGCAAGCATCGGCTCGTCGTCTGACCACGTCAGCCCCGACTGCCGGCACAAAGCGCAGATGAGGAAGGGGTGCTTCAACCCCGTCTTGGCCCCCCCTGGATACACTGGAAGATAGATCGGACCAGGATGGGGGCCACATCGAAACGCAACCCGGAAGTGATAGCAAAAAGTGTCCGGGCGCGGGAGAGAAAGATCAGACGGATCCGGGAGGTGGGGTCAATGCGCAGAGATAAAATAAAGCTGTGCACGCCCGAGCCGGGCCGAGGCGCGAGCTCTGAAGTGGAAGGTGGAAGAACCACGTGCTCGCCGCTCCTGGGCCAGACGGCCGTGCAATGGTCTCGAGCAGGCCTCCTTCGTGAGGCCGGTCATCACTTGGTCATAGCCGACTCATCAACCACCTAAGCCCAAAAGCCTCCGAATAGCAGCCGGAGAAATCAATCAGAACCCTCGGACGTCAACCCGAGTCCGAGACTCTAAAGACGGCAACGTATGCCCCGCGAATGTGCTTCAGAGCAGCCTGGCGTAGAACTCCCGCACAATCGAGATAACCGGCCTCGGGGTGCAAAGAACCGCCCACCCCATCTCATCAATCATAGTGAGCAATTCCCCATCCTGAGGAGCTGGAGTAAAACCCCTCTCTGGAATAAGTGGTCGTGGCCGGATCTTTTCAATGAATATCTTGTGAATTTCAGGGTCCGAAAATTGGTGCCCCTCCGCCTCGGCCCGACCACGAGAGGTCTCCCCTCGAGTAGGGGATGACTGGGTCCTAGCTCTCTTGCTCAGCTTCTTCGTTCTCGCCATAATCAGTCCTGAAAAGTAAAATACGAGGGTTTATTTACGCAACAATAATAACAATGATCTACGCTCGGCTATGGATGTCCATTCAGAAATCCCGAATTTAACAAAATAGCGCATACGTGAGAGAAGGATGAAATTGGACTTAAACATTTAACCTGGATGTAAGGGTAGGGCTTGCTGTAAATTCAAAACGTATATGTTGCACGAAAAATTCAAAAGATTGCTTTTCCAAAGAAAATTTTTCACTTAGGCAATTTATCAAACACCTTGAGGGCACAAGTTTACTTGAAGAATAAACATGGCTAAAGCTCGATTCAACCCCCAAGAACAGAAACACAATTCAATCATTATCAACACAACACTCTCAACTCATTCACATTCCAAACTAACCATGAAAAATTGATTAAAACTACCATGTTATCCTCTAAACAATCCTAAAACTTTTGAAGGAGAATAAACATGTTCAATCCATCCAAAGCATAAACAACTTTCAAATTTAAACCATAAGCAAGTAAAGATTAAAGATTGGAACGTACCTTTTGGTTTTATGAAGATTGCAAGAAGAAATCGCAATAAAAATTGGAAGATAACTTCGGCCGAGTCGCGTGCTGGGGAGGGAAGGAGAAGGGAAGAAGAAATACCTGGGTGCTCGGCCGATTGTGAATTATAAGCTACCAGGCCCTTTCAGATTCCGCATAGTGTGCCGCGGCACAGCTATAGTGAGCCCCGGCACAAGGTACAGTCCTTTTTACCTGTGTTCTCGTTTTGTCGTGTGCCGCGGCACAGATTACGTGTGCCGCGGCTCAATGCTCAAGTGTGCCGCGGCTCAGTTATGCCGTGCCGCGGCACAGGGTACAATTGGTTTAGCCTCCCCTTGCGATTGATGTGTGCCGCGGCTCACAATACCTGTGCCGCGGCTCAGACTTCAGTTTCTTCCCTAGGACTTTTCTGCACAGAATTTTGAGAAGAACACGTTAAAAGCGAGAGGCAGAAGCAAATTGAATCACAAAAATGATGAAAAACAAGAATCACTAATACAAGAAAAATAAACAAACGCAAAAATCTACAACTACGAACTCGGGTTGCCTCCCGAGAAGTGCTATGTTTATAGTCTTCAGCCGGACCTATTGGAAAACATTAGTTCGCTTTTCGCAAACTCCATTTGGTTTCCGCCCCGTTCATCGAACCGTTCATATTTTTGTTAAAATTATGACCATTGGTCGTTAGCGATTCGACTTTCGGTTCGGTCATCAAATGTTGTTTGCGAAAAGGTTTCGACGTCCATGACTAATTGTCCGCTGGGCTTTCGGCTTACTCTCCTCCTTCACAAACGCACTTAATACTGCAGCAGATTTGTCCTCATGCTCGAGGAACGCCACTCATTCTAAATCCTTCTTAAGACTTGGACCATTTAACACAAAATCTGAATTTTCCAAACGACGATTTTTTCGGTGCTTTCCTCTTTCAATGACATCCACACTTTCAATTTGTGACCTTTTATCAACACTTCCGGGACATGGAAACGATTTGAATACTTGAAAAGTAACTTGCTCGTCTTGGACCCTCAGAGTTAACTCCCCTTTTTCCACGTCTATAAGGGTTCGGCCCGTCACTAAAAATGCTCGTCCCAAGATGATTGGAATATCTTCATCTTCCTCCATGTCGAGTACGATGAAATCGGCCGGAAAGATGAACTTATCAACTTTGACTAAAACGTCCTCAATCACTCCCCTTGGGTATTTGATGGATCGATCCGCCAATTGTAGGGAGACTGTTGTTGGCTTGGCTTCCCCAATATCCAGCTTTTTGAAAATCGACAGAGGCATGAGGTTGATACTAGCACCAAGATCGCATAGTGCCTTATTAAACGAAAGATTCCCCATGGTGCACGGTATGTTGAAGCTTCCCGGATCTTTCAATTTAGGTGGGAGCTTCTTTTGAAGAATTGCACTGCACTCCTCTGTCAAGGCGACCGTTTCAAACTCCTCAAGCTTTCTTTTCTTCGATAATATCTCTTTCATGAACTTAACGTAACTCGGCATCTGTTCCAATGCGTCGGCGAACGGAATGTTTATGTGAAGCTTTTTAAACACATCAAGGAACTTAGAAAATTGTTTGTCCGCCCTTCTTTGCTGTAATCTCTGCGGAAACGGGACGGGGGGCACACATGTCTTCGAGTTATCCGGCAACTTTATTGAAGGTTTCAAATCCTTCGACTCCTCTGGCTCTATATCATTCTTTTCCTCAATTTCCTTCTTCTTTTCACACCGCTCGGGCTGATCCAGCACCTCCTTCCCACTTCTTAAGCTGATTGCGTTTAGACTCTCTCTAGGATTTGTCTCTGTTGTACTCGGCAATGTTCCCTCCGGGCGAGCTGTCAACACATTAGCAATTTGGCCCAGCTGGACCTCCAAGTTCCGAATGGAAGCGGAATGATTTTGTAATGTAGCTTCAGTACGGGTCATAAATTGACTCGTATTTGCCGCCAATTTTGCAAGTGCTTCCTCGAGAGACACATTGGGAGCAGGAGCGGGCTGCTGTTGATTCTGAGGGAACGGGGGCTGGTTTGAGTTCTGTCCGTTTCTCCATGAAAAGTTGGGATGATTGCGCCACCCCGGATTATAAGTGTTGGAGTACGGGTTATTCTGCCGATTCCCACTTCCCACAAATTGAGCCTGCTCCATCTGATGTTGTTCGAATGGGTTCCCAACTTGACACTCTGCGCTCGGGTGTGATCCGTTACACCAATTGCATGTCTCTATGGTAACGGGGGAAGGTGCGTGCGAGAATGCTTGGAGCTGTTGGGTCAAAGCGGCGACTTGAGCTGACAAGGTGGAAATCGGATCATTACTTGAAACTTCCATGACTCTCTTCGGTGTCAATCTTTCCGATGGCCATTGGTACGCATTTGCGGCCATATCTTCCAAAAGTAAGTGTGCCTCGGCCATAGATTTTCCCATCAAGGCCCCACCAGCGGTCGCATCCACGAGAGTGCGTATAGAAGCACTCAAACCATTATAGAACGTATGAATCTGAAGCCAATCAGGAAGGCCGTGATGAGGGCATCTTCGTAACAAATCTTTATATCGCTCCCACGCCTCGTGGAGCGATTCCATATCGTACTGACCAAAGGTGGTTATTTCGTTTCTCAACCTCGCCGTCTTAGCAGGTGGAAAGAATTTGGCCAGGAAGGCTTGCGCTAACCCCTCCCATGTTGTAATCGACCCCGGCGGTAAGGAATTTAACCAAAACTTTGCTTTACCCCTCAAAGAGAAAGGGAAAAGCCTCAATCGGATGGCATCATCGGTGACACCATTAGTCTTGAACGTGTCGCATATCTCAAGGAAAGAAGCAATATGGGCATTCGGGTCGTCATTTGGCAGTCCACAGAATTGGCTCGCCTGCACCATCTGAATAATAGCAGGCTTGATCTCAAAATTATTGGCTTGGATAGTGGGACGCCGAATTCCCGAAAAATTAGCATTGATCTGCGGTATGGCAAAATCTCGAAGGGCTAGTTCCGGTTGAACTTGCCGCACTTGGTTATCTCGTCCTTGGACTTCGATATTCTCGGCCATGTTGATTGTCGTCTGCAACTCTCTTTTCTCCTTTTTGTTCCTTCTTAGAGTGCGCTCGAGCTCGGTATCCAAAGGTAGTAGGCCTTCGTTACCGAGTTTTCTCATGCACTACACGAAAGGTCCTGAAAGGAAAAACAAACAAACGAAATTAAATACACAAAAATAAAAATAAAACGTTCAAATTAAGACTGGAAATACTTAAATCGATATTAGAAAATTTCAGTCCCCGGCAACGGCGCCAAAAACTTGTTGCGATATTTCTTACACGCAAGTGCACGTCATCGTTTACAAGTAATATAGTGATAAGTAGAGTATCGTTCCCACGAGGATTGAATTTCTAACTACCGATTTTTGTGTATTCCAATTTTATCTGAACAATCGAATTTGGGATTTTGCAATTAATAACTAGAAGAATTACTAAAAGACTAGTAGAAAACGATGGCTTGAATAAAATAAATCAAATGATGAATAAGTCTAGGATTGTGAATCCACCTTAGTTTATCCGAATTTACTCTCAATTATGCGTAATAAATAATTTTCCCAGTTTATTGAAGTTGGAGATTGCTAATATATTCTACCGCCTCTCCCGAGGTCAATAGATTTATCTAAAGGCGAATAACGCACTCTATCCCTAGGTGAATTAATTCGTCAATAGGTGAAAAGCATAAAATCTCCCAAAGGCCACGTAGTTCCTATGAGTATATTCCTATCTCACAGAATAAAACGGTCTTCACCAATAGTTCCTCACCAAATCCCCTCTCCCGATTCGAAGTGAATGATTAAATCAATACAACTATTGGCCAGATAATTGCAAGCATTAAACATAATTGGGAAAACTCAATAAAAAGGTAATTAATTGGATAATCTCAAGAAATTCGTCAAAACATAGGTTTCATCAAAACCCTAGATTAGGGCTTTAGCCTGACATACTAATAATTGAAAATACAGAATGAATAAATGAAAGCATAAAATTCAAACGCAGATGAAGCTCGGATTCCTCCGTTCTTCAGCTTCCGCCCTCTGCCTTTGAAGTCTTCTGCTTCCCTCTTCTTCTGCCGTCTCCAAGCTTAAGCTCTAAAAGATTAAAGATCCCAAGATCATTTAATTAGGGTCTTAAACCCTATTTATAGCTCAGCACAACTCCAAATCGCGTCCGTATCAGTCGGTCGAAAACTGGCTTCGAAACGGCCCAAAATCCGCGCGGACATACAAAAACCGCCAAGTGTGCTGCGGCTCACTAAACTCGCGGCCGCAGAGCCTTCACTGAAGCTCGGGCGTCATCAATTTCTTACGTGCCGCGGCTCACAGGCGTGCCACGGCACAGAGGCTTTACTCGGCCTTGGTGGGTGTCTTCTGTCTGCGGCTCGGCTTCCTTGTGCCGCGGCTCAGAGTCCAGATTTGCCGTTTTCGCCCGTTCTTCCTCGTTTTAGCTTCCGGACTTCAATTTCCTGTCAATCATACAAAAATAAGGCATTAAAGGCTCATTTAGACAATTTCACTCTCCAAAATACTACAAAATAATGATAAATAAGCGTATAAAAATACGCCTAACAATGTCATTATCACATATTCATACTTGAGGATATATTCACACTTGTTGTGAATTTATTTATCTTCATTAGAAATTTTGAGTATATCAGAGACTTTCATATACATATTCACGCTTACTGACCCAACAAATTTGTAGTCATAATATCTATTACCGCCTAATATATTAAATAACAGAACGTAATGCCATAACAAAAGAATATATTATCCCGAAGCAAGATTTGGGTAAAACATTCCAAAACTGAAAGTTCACAATTCAAGAGAAATAATTTACAAAATGGTTTAATAAGCCATCGGGAGTTTTAGTAGAAAACAATTTAGGATTATCGAATCCTTTTCTTTTCAAAATCAACACGGGTCACAGCCCAAAGGTTTTGTTTTCGCAAATAAAACCAACAACAATTCACAGGGTTAAAACCCATGTCACGTGCCCTCGACGGACATAAAAATCAACACAACATAATCACCCAAGATACGCAAATCTTGGTCACTCAAATACAGCACCAACTCGTGAATCCAGAGTGAAGTCATAGATTCCCTCGAGGCCTCGTCGAACCCTCCCGAGGTGAGCAAAATACATTCACAAATCATATACACACAACTCGTGAATCCAGAGTGAAGTCATATATTCCCTCGAGGCCTCGTTGGACCCCCCCCCCCCCCCCCCCGAGATTGTGAACACATGCCACGTCATTCACGGTTGGATCAATCACTTGTTGTCTCCTAACCATATGATCACATGCCATATGTCACCGCAGGTCTTGTCTTAGGCTCTCTCGGTTGGATCAATCACTTGTTGCATCCTGACCACATGGTCATATGTCATGTGTCATCGTAGACCTTCGACCATATCCACACATTCACACAAATAACATAGCACGCCAAGGATATCCGAACACCTCACCCAAAGGCAATAAACACACAGCACAACACAAGCGTCAAATCACAACACACCGAAATGAGATAAGATATGTATGTATATTACCAAAGCACAACAACAACACCAAGCGTATTCATAGGGTTCACTTAACCGTTCACGAAAACACACCATTCACAAAACAGACGTGTTTCGAAAGTGAGCCCTTAACGAGGCTAAACCGAATCTTTTGAAAGTTCATTTCAAACAACCAAATAAACACATTTAGACGATCACCGATCACCATATCCACAAAACAAGAAATGTATGAACAAGGTACTTGCCTCGAATCAACACACACGCGGAGAATCAACCGAAGTATGATGGCACGAACCGACTATGAACCCACCGACTCCGCCGAACGCTAACCCGCGACAATAAACTATGAACAACAATAACAAAAATGAAAATGAATTCCATAGCACGACCTAAAGTCGTTGAATTCACGGAACAAACGATGAAAGTTCAAGGGTTTCCCCCAAAACGGCCAAGAACACGAATGACCGACCAAAACATGAAAACAAAATTCCATCCAGGAATATGGATATACAATCCATAGGATATGTTTAACAACATCATTAAACAACAATCGGTTTATCGAAACCGAATGGAAAACGAAATCAAGAATAAAACTCTCAAAAGTCAACTTGAAGAAAATCAAGAATTTACCTTGATCCGGTGAAGATTGATGGATTACATGATGATATAATCGACAAGAATCCTCCAAAATGCCCTAGAAATGATCGGAACTAGCCAAGGACTCCTCTCCCCGTCTTCTCCCGTCGCCAGCAGCCAAAAGATGAAGAAGTGGGTGAGAAATGAGGTCTGGCCCGTCACAGGGCTATATATGGCCGGCAGCGTTACGGCCGTAACCGGCAGTGCCTTACGGCCGTAACTCAGTCAACTGCCGCTTGCGCACGCAATGGCCGAAGCCTTGCGTACGCAACTATCGAACCTTACGGCCGTAATGGGCATAGCCTTATGGCCGTAACCGAACTCCCAAGGGCCACTGACTGAAATCTGTCGTGTCACTACGGCCGTAACCGGCCAGTGCTTAGCGGCCGTAACAAGCCTTATGGCCGTAACCGGCTAGCGCTTACGGCCGTAATTGAGTCCTCACAGGCCAAGGGGTGCCGACGCCTTACGACCGTAATCGGCTAAGCCTTACGGCAGTAATCGGCCTAGCCAGCCTTCCGACTGCCCGGGTCGATACTCGACGACGTCTCGATCACACGAACGCACTGGCTATCATCCAAAACAATAACGAAGAGGCTATGAAACTCAACGTACAACAGTACAAGCATGCGATTCCAAAGACGCGGACGACAACAGTCTGTTCTACCGAAGAAATTCAACGAAACCGGAATGAAGATCTCGGGTATGACATTACCATAGCGCGCGCTAACCAAAAGTGTAGTGTGCGCTAACGACTCAGAAGGACAGCAACAGTATTCTCGGAAATGGGTACGACGACGGATACCCACAACTTTAGAAAATTACAGAACGGTCCCAAAAGTCCGAAAAATCACGGTACAACAACGGTTAATCAAACCGAATCTCACAACACATATGACAACATTAAATGAACTTATGAGAAACTCGGAACGACAGTTTCGAATGAGATTCGCAAGAATCAAACTCAAGCGCGAAAAAGTCGCCTAAGAACATGGAACTCAACAAAACGACACCAAAACTAACTCGGACGTCCAAAAAGTGCAGAATTAAATACTCTCAGAATGACGAAACAGTCACGAGCGAATCGTCAAAACGGACTCCCGCCGAAAAAAAGAAATTTACCGAAAATCGAAATCGCGGATATTACATACTACCCTCCTTAAAAGAAGTTTCATCCCGAAACTTAAAATAAGTAGGGGGCAACATCCCACCAGGAAGCACTCAACGAGATACACAAGAACCGAAAACTCGCGCCCAACGGCGAAATGTTACAAGCCACGCAAAGAAATATGCGGCCTGAAAACACGCTCCACGACGACCATCACAACACCACAGGCAGAGACATAATAAAACCAAACAGTGACAAGCATCATCAAACAGATAATACAATCAAGTCAATTATCCAAACAATCACAAAACAGGAGGTACCAATATAAGAAAACACGCACAGTCAAGAAAATAGAAAATAAACAAAAAACGATCCACAAGGGAAATCATAAACAGTTCGGACTACGCCGAAATCCTCAAAAACCACACTAGGCATCTTCGTGTCCTTTCGGAGAAGAGATGCAACCTCGATCCCCAAATATCTCAGCTACCGTCTCGCAATGCACGGCTCGGTGACCCACCTGGCCACACTCGAAATAGCTCACTAACGGTGAATGACAATTCTTCGCGGTATGGGCCGATCAACTACAGTTATAACATGTCTTCATACTGCTCACATTACTCACTGCAGGGGTACTACTCATCTGACCACGTGATCGAGGAGACATCTTAGGGCGACGAAACGAAGTCTCAACCTCAGGGGGCCCACTCTCTTGATTTCCTAAAGTCCCCAACTGTTTTCTGTTTCTTCGCCTCAAACATATTCTCGGTCGATAATCTGGAGGCTAACGCCCTATTCTGATGATCTCTCAAGGAAGTACAAGTTAGACCTGCCATGTACTGACGAATCTCCAGCTTCATCCGCCTACTAAAATGACAGATCTTGTCCTCCTCCGTCTTTACTTGATCCTGCACATAGCTGAGTTGTTTGCTAAAATCAATAATAGCTTGAAACAGCGGTACATCTTGCGGTTCCGCCGAAAAGAATTCATTAATCCTCTGATTTATGATCGGCTCTGGACAAAACTCATCTCTCATGAATCTATGGAACTATGCACACGTGACAACACGATCTCGAGGCTTAACAGCCTCCCACCAATTAGCGGCACCCTTGTCGAGAAGATACTGAGCTACCGGTACTTTACGTTCTTCTGGACAATCAACTACCTCGAATATCTTTTCCAATTTGAAAAGCCAACCATCCCAGCCTAAGACATCTGCAGCACCAGCGAAACGAGGGGTATTCATACGAACCACTTCTCGAAGCCACTGATTTGCACCAGTGTTCTGGGCATCTGTAATTCGCTGAACTGCCTGAGTCAACTGAGTCATCTGTGTAGCTACCTGCTGTAAAATAGTATAAACACCGATACCGATATCATCACCGGCAGCATGATCTCGACCACGCGTCTGATCGCCATGACCACGACCTCGGCCACTCGGCATACTGAATAAGTAACCACTCAGCACCGTAGAAAATCATAACACATAACACATACAACGGTTACAATCGTAAGGTGTTGCGATATTTTTTACACGCAAGTGCACGTTATCGTTTACAAGTAATAAAGTGATGAGTGAGTATCGTTCCCACGAGGACTGAATCACTAACTACCGATTTTTATATATTCCAGTTTTATTCGAACAATCGAATTTGGGTTTTGCAATTAATTACTAAGAGAATTATTAAAAGACTAAATAATGAAAACGCTCGCTTGAGAAAAGAAAGTCAAATGATGAATAAGTCTAGGATTCTGAATCCACCTCGGTTTATCCGAATTTACTCTCGATTATCTGAAGTTAGTAATTTTCCCAATTTATTGAAGGCGGAGATTGCTAATATATTCTACCGCCTCTCCCGAGGTCACTAGATTTTTCTAAAGGCGACTAATGCACTCTATCCCTAGGTGAATTAACTCGTCAATAGGCAAAAAGCATAAAAACTCCAAAAGGCCACGTAGTTCCTATGAGTATATTCCTATCTCACAGAATAAAACGGTCCTCACCAATAGTTCCTCACCAATTCTTCTCTCCCGATTCGAATTGAATGATTAAATCAATACAACTATTGGCCAGATAATTGAAAGCATTAAACACGATTGGGAAAACTCAATAAAAAGGTAATTAATTAGATAATCCCAAGCAAATCCATCAAAACGTAGGTTTCATGAAAATTCTAGATTAGGGTTTTAACCTGACATACTAATAAATGAAAATACAGAATAAATAAATGAAAGCATTAAAATCAAATGCAGATGAAGCTCGGATTCCTCCGTTCTTCGGCTTCCGCCCTCTGCTCTTGAAGTCTTCTGCTTCTCTCTGCCGTCTCCTCACGATTCTCTAATTCCCCCAAAAAAATCCAAAGATCAAAGATGATTAATTAGGGTCTTAAACCCTTATTTATAGCTTTTCACAGTCTCCAAATCGCGTCCGTATGAGTAGGTCGAAAACTGGCTTCGAAACGGCCCAAATCCGCACGGAACATACAAAAACCGCCTAGTGTGCCGCGGCGCACTAAATGCCGCGTGACACATTGCCTTCACTGGATGCTCAAGGCGTCATTTAATTCTTCGTGCCGCGGCTCACTGGCTCGCCGCGCACAGTACGATTTACTCTGTGCTCGCTTGTTGTCTTCTGTGCCGCGCCCCGCTTCCATGTGCCGCGGCTCATAGCCAAAATTTGCCGCTACCGTCTCGCCTCATTTTAGCTTCCGGACTCCAATCTCCTGACAAACATACAAAATCAAGGCAATAAAAGCTCATTTAAGCAAAAATCACTCTCCAAAATAATACAAAATAATGATAAATAAGCGTATAAAAATACGCCTAACAAATACCCCCAAACTTAAGCCTTTGCTTGTCCTCAAGCAAAAAGAAACAAATTAAATAAAAGAATCTCATGAATAATCGTGCAACACGTAGTGCTCTACCTAATCAATACTATCCTGAAATTCTCTCTGAATAATACGAGTATCATAATAGCGAGCTACACTCAGAACACTGATTCTACAAAGTAACCAAGTTCAGTCCTAATTGCTCGTTCATGAAGAAAATCCAGCTCAAAGATTAACAAAACGTGAATCAAATCGACCGTCAATATGAAAGGTTAAAATAAACGAGCTAAATTCGTCCTGTTCCACACTCTAATGGAAAAATTTTCACGAGTTTCATAAAAATAATCCCCGGACAGTATTCCCTTATATATATATGCTCAAGAAATTGATTCGAGTTGACCACTAGGTTCGGATCTCGGAATGTTTCATCGGGATAATCCTAGGGTGGAACTTCCATTCTCATGTATTGGGAAACCGTTTGACGTAAAAGACATTCATGGGGCACATGGATGCTTCTAGTTACTAAGTTCCCTCCTACAGCGGAGAAACAAGTTGAATATATAATTCCCGCATGTCCGAATCAAGGTCGCCGTTTTACGCGAGAGTAAACAACGGGTCACGTGAATACCCCCGGTTACTATGCTCCCTATCATTGGCACATGTGAAATCTCTAAATCACTAGTCTAATCAGGGTCGTCGTTTTACGCGAGAGTAAACAACGGGTCACATGAATACCCCCGGTTACTAGACTTCCCATCATAGAACAAATATTATCTCAACTATTGGGAAAAACTGACCGATTCTAAACTCAGTCTAAGTGCCAACACGACTAATGTAACTGGACGAATAACTAACCGAAAAATGTAACCTAGCGTATCGACGGTGATTTTAAAACACGAATGTATCCTCTCTTATCCGCCAAGACCTCTACAATCACGAGAAAAATTTCGGACCTAAATGAATACTAAGCAGAAACCGAAATCACTGACTACAACGCGACTAAAACTCGACCGTTTCTTCAGAGAGAAAAACAGTGTCGTAACATCAGTATCACACAAATAGAAGCACGGAAAATTCATGAATAGAGAAAAATTAAGACAAGCAAGGCTATCGAAAAAAATAACGCAAAGTGCAACAAAAACAGTACAGCAATGAATGTAGCAACAGAAAGTAAACCCCCCCCAAACTTAGGACGTACATTGACCTCAATGGACAAAATATGATATGCAATAAAAGTAAAAGGTCAAGTACTCCCCTCCAGTCCTCTCACGAGCTGGTGCCGGCATCATCCGGTGAGGAGGGTGGTGTGGCTGGCCGAGCGGGTGCAATAAATGGCCCGTCTGGATGCATGATATGAGCCGTCCATGCGGCAAGGTGCTCCTGATGATAGGCGTCCCTTGCTGCCAGACACATCGCCTCTCGTCGGTTGGCCCGGCGGGCCTGCTCTCGCATCTCAGCTCTGACGGCAGCAATAACGCTCTCTCGCTCCATCCGCTGCTCCTCTCGCATGGCAGCGAGCATACTCTCCCTCTCTCTCCTCATCTCATCTCTCTCTCTCTCCTCAAATCCTCTCTCATATCCTCTCTCTCTCTCTCTCCTCGTCTCCTCTCTCAGCTCCTCTCTCTCTCCTCAGATCCTCCCTCAGCCCATCAAACATCTCCTGCAATCTCGCTCTGTCGGGCGGCGGGCCGGCATCTCCTCGCCCGTGTCGCAAAAAGAGGCTCGGGGGATCCCTCGTGGGCCTCATCTAGTAGAAATCCTCTCCCCCGAGCATGCGCCGGCGCTCCTCCCCACTGATCAAAATGTGAGATGATGCGGTGGTCGATCGGGGCCTGGGGAGCAAGCATCGGCTCGTCGTCTGACCACGTCAGCCCCGACTGCCGGCACAAAGCGCAGATGAGAGAGGGGTGCTTCAACCCCGCCTTGGCTCCTGAATGCACTAGAATATAGAACGGACTAAGAGAGGGGCCACATCGAAACGCAACCCGGATGTGATAGCATATAGTGTCCGGGCGCGGGAGAGAAAGACAGTGCGGATCTGAGAAGTGGGGTTAATACGAGCGCAAATAAAGTAAAGCCAGGCACGCCCGAGCCGACTGAGGCGCGAGCTCTTGAAATGGAAAGTGGAAGAACCCTATGTGCGCTGCTCCCAGTCGGAGTCGGGCTGTGCAATAGTCTCGAGCAGGGCCTCATTCGTGAGGCTAGTCATCACTCGGTCATAAGCCGACTCATCTACCACCGGAATCCCAAACAACCTCCGAATAGCAGCTGTGGAAAAATCAATCGTAATACCTCGGACCTCGACCTGAGTCCGAGAGTCTAACGATGGCAACGTATGGCCTGCCCGAATGTGCTTCAGTAACGCGCTGGCGTAGAACTCCTGTACTATCGATATCACTGCTGGCTCGGGGGGTGCAGTGAATCGGGCCCACCCCATCTCATTTATGATCGTAATCAATTCCCTGTCTTGGGGGGCTGGAGTAAATCCTCTCTCCGGGATAAGAGGTCGCGGCCGAATCTTCTCATTGAAGATTTTGTGGATCTCAGGGTCGGAGAACTGGTGCCCCTCAGACTCAGCGCGGCTACGAGAGGTTTCCCCTCGAGTGGGGGATGGCTGAGTCCTAGCTCTCTTGCTCAGCTTCTTCGTCCTAGCCATAGTCAGTCCTGAAAAATACAACACCAGGGTTTATTTACGCAAACAATAACAACAATAATCATCACTCGGCTAAAGATGTCCAGTCGTAAATCAAGAATTTAACAAGATAGCACATTTGTGAGAGAAAAAAATGAATTTGGACTTTAACGTTTAAACTGGACGTAAGGGTTGGGCTTGCTGTAATTTCAGAACGAATACGTTGCACAAAGATTCAAAAGATTGCTTTAACAAAGAAAATTTTTTCACTTAGACATTTCATCGAACACCTAATGGGCAAGAGTTTACTTGAAGAATAAACATGGCTATGGCTCGATTCAACCCCCAAGAACAGAAACACAAATCATTTACCATCCAAACTACATACTCAATTCATCAATAATCCAAAATACCCATGAAAATTCGATTAAAAGTTCATGTCATCCACTAAACCATCCTAGAACTTTTTAAGGAAATAAACATATTCAATCCATCCAATGCATACACAACTTCAAATTTAAATTCATAAAACAAGTAGAGATTAGAGATTGGAACATACCTTGATTGGTTTGTGAGAAGTGCAAGAAAAAAAATCGCAAGAAGAAAACTGGAAGAGTATTTCGGCCGGTCGCGCGCGCAAGGGAGATGAACGGGAAGGGAAAACTTACCTGGGGTGGTCGGCCGATTGCGGGTTATAAGGTACCTGGCCTTTCCAATTCCGCATGGTGTGCCGCGGCACAGCTCAAGTGAGCCGCGACACCGAGTACAACCCCTTTTTACCTGTTTGCATGTTTTGTCGTGTGCCGCGGCTCAGTTTCAGTGTGCCGCGGCTCAGGGCTCAAGTGTGCCGCGGTTCATTTATGCCGTGCCGCGGCACAGGTCTGATGGGTTTAGTTCATCCTTTCGATTTGTGTGTGCCGTGGCTCATTTTACTTGTGCCGCCTCGCATCGATTTCTCCACAGGACTTTTCCCGCATGCATTTCAAGAAGAACATGTCAAGAGCGAGAGGTAAAAGCAAATCAAAGCACAAAATGATGAAAAATAAAAATTCAAAAAATGCAAGTAAAATATAGAAACGCAAAAATCTACAACTACGAACTCGGATTGCCTCCCGAGAAGCGCTAAGTTTATAGTCTTCAGCCGGACCTATTTAAAAATCAGTTCGCTTTTCGCAAACTCCATTTGATCTCCGCCCCGTTCATCGAACCGTTAATATGGTTTTCAAAATTATGACCATCGGTCGTTAACGATTCGACTTTCGGTTCGGACATCGAATGTTGTTTGCGGAAAGGTTTTGACGAGAATAACTTTCCGAAACACCCGTTTTTCTCATGACTAGACGTCCGTTTGGCTTCCGGCTTATTTCCTTCTTTCAAAAATGACTTTATGACCCCAGCAGACTTGTCCGAGTGCTCGAGAAATGCTACTCGTTCTACATCTTTCTTAAAAATTGGGCCATCTGACACAGAATCTGAATTTTTCGACCGACGATGTTTTCGGTGTTTTTCTTTTGCAACGGCCTCCACACTTTCACTTTGAGAGCTTTTATCAACACCTCCCGGCCATGAAAATGATTTGAATACTTGGAACGTAACATGCTCGTCTTGGACCCGCAGAGTTAATTCTCCTTTTTCCACGTCTATAAGAGTTCTGTCGGTCGCTAAAAATGGTCGTCCCAAGATAATCGGGATATCTTCATCTTCCTCCATGTCTAGAACAATAAAGTCCGCTGGAAAGATAAATTTATCCACCTTAACTAACACATCCTCAATCACTCCCCTCGGATACTTAATCGATCGATCTGCTAATTGCAAGGAAACCGTCGTCGGCTTTGCTTCCCCAATTCCCAGCTTCTTGAAAATCGACAGAGGCATGAGGTTAATACTAGCATCGAGATCGCACAGTGCCTTATTAAAAGAAAGATTCCCCATGGTGCACGGTATGTTGAAGCTTCCCGGATCTTTCAATTTTGGTGGGAGCTTCTTTTGAAGAATTGCGCTGCATTCCTCCGTCAAGGCGATTGTTTCAAACTCCTCGAGTTTTCTTTTCTTCGACAATATCTCTTTCATGAATTTAATGTAGCTCGGCATTTGTTCTAACGCGTCGGCAAATGGAATGTTAATGTGAATCTTTTTGAACACGTCAAGGAACTTAGAGAATTGTTTGTCCGCCTTTTTTTGCTGTAATCTCTGTGGAAATGGGACGAGGGGCACATATGCCTTTGGGTTATCCGGAAGTGTTATCGAAGGTCTCCAATCTTGTGACTCCTCTGTCGCTAAATTATTCTTCTCCTCAATTTCACTCCTCTTTTCACACCTCTCGGGCTGATCCAACACTTCTTTCCCGCTTCTCAAGCTGATTGCGTTTAGACTCTCTCTAGGATTTGTCTCTGTTGTACTTGGCAATGCTCCCTCCGGGCGGGCTGTCAACACATTAGCAATTTGGCCCAGCTGGACCTCCAAGTTTCGAATGGAAGCGGAATGATTCTGCAATGTTGCTTCAGTACGGGTCATGAATTGACTCGTATTCGCCGCCAATTTCGCAATTGCTTCCTCGAGAGAAACTTTTGGAGCGGGAGGGGGCTGCTGTTAGTTCTGAGCGAACGGAGGCTGGGTTGAGTTCTGTCCGTTTCTCCACGAAAAGTTGGGATGGTTACGCCACCCCGGATTATACGTGTTGGAGTACGGATTATTTTGCCGGTTTCCGTTTCCTACAAACTGAGCTTGTTCAACTTGGGGCTGCTCGAACGGATTTCCGACTTGACACTCCGTGCTAGGGTGGGATCCGTTACACCAATTGCATGTCTCAATGGTAACGGGTGGAGGAGAATGCGAAAATGCTTGAAGCTGTTGAGTCAAGGCTGCGACTTGGGCTGACAATGTAGATATCGGGTCATTACTAGAAATTTCCATAACTCGCTTCGGCGTTATTCTTTCAGATGGCCATTGATATGCATTTGCGGCCATAGCTTCCAACAACGAATGTGCCTCGGCTATAGTCTTTCCCATCAAAGCCCCACCGGCGGCTGCATCCACGAGAGTGCGGGTAGAGGCACTCAATCCATTGTAAAACGTCTGAATTTGAAGCCAGTCTGGAAGGCCGTGATGTGGGCATCTCCATAACAAATCTTTATATCATTCCCATGCCTCGTGGAGCGATTCCATATCATACTGACCGAAAGTGGTGATCTCGTTTCTCAATCTCGCCGTCTTAGAAGGTGGGAAGAATTTGGCAAGGAAGGCTTGCGCTAACTCTGCCCATGTTGTGATCGACCCCGGCGGTAAGGAATTTAACCAAAATTTCGCTTTATCCCTCAAAGAGAAAGGGAAAAGCCGTAGTTGGATAGCATCGTCGGTGACACCATTATTCTTGAACGTGTCACAAATCTCAAGGAAAGAAGCAATATGAGCGTTTGGGTCGTCATTCGGAAATCCACAGAATTGGCTCGCCTGCACCATCTGAATGATCGCAGGCTTGATCTCGAAATTGTTGGCTTGGATAGTGGGACGCCGAATTCCCGAAAAATTAGCATTAATTTGCGGCATGGCATAGTCTCGAAGTGCCATTTCCGGTTGAGCTTGCTGCACAATATTATTTCCTCCTTGAATTTCGATATTTTCGGCCATGGTCACCGCTGCTCAGTAACTCTCGTTTCTCCTTCTTGTTCCTTCAAGAGTGCGCTCGAGCTCGGTATCCAAAGGTAGTAGGCCTTCGCACGAAGTTTTCTCATGCACTACGCGAAAGATCCTGAAAGGAAAAACAAATAAATAAATAAACTTAAATACACAAAAATAATAAAATAAAAACGTTCAAAGTAAGACTAGAAATACTGAAATCGATATTAGTAAAATTTCAGTCCCCGGCAACGGCGCCAAAAACTTGTTGCGATATTTCTTACACGCAAGTGCACGTTGTCGTTTTCAAGTAATAAAGTGATGAGTGAGTATCGTTCCCACGAGGACTGAATCACTAACTACCGATTTTTATATATTCCAGTTTTATTCGAACAATCGAATTTGGGTTTTGCAATTAATTACTAAGAGAATTATTAAAAGACTAAATAATGAAAACGCTCGCTTGAGAAAAGAAAGTCAAATGATGAATAAGTCTAGGATTCTGAATCCACCTCGGTTTATCCGAATTTACTCTCGATTATCTGAAGTTAGTAATTTTCCCAATTTATTGAAGGCGGAGATTGCTAATATATTCTACCGCCTCTCCCGAGGTCACTAGATTTTTCTAAAGGCGGCTAATGCACTCTATCCCTAGGTGAATTAACTCGTCAATAGGCAAAAAGCATAAAATCTCCAAAAGGCCACGTAGTTCCTATGAGTATATTCCTATCTCACAGAATAAAACGGTCATCACCAATAGTTCCTCACCAATTCTCCTCTCCCGATTCGAATTGAATGATTAAATCAATACAACTATTGGCCAGATAATTGAAAGCATTAAATACGATTGGGAAAACTCAATAAAAAGGTAATTAATTAGATAATCCCAAGCAAATCCATCAAAATGTAGGTTTCATCAAAATCCTAGATTAGGGTTTTAGCCTGACATACTAATAAATGAAAATACAGAATAAATAAATGAAAGCATTAAAATCAAAGGCAGATGAAGCTCGGATTCCTCCGTTCTTCGGCTTCCGCCCTCTGCTCTTGAAGTCTTCTGCTTCTCTTCCTCTTCTGCCGTCTCCTCACGATTCTCTAATTCCCCCAAAAAAATCCAAAGATCAAAGATGATTAATTAGGGTCTTAAACCCTTATTTATAGATTTTCACAGTCTCCAAATCGCGTCCGTATGAGTAGGTCGAAAACTGGCTTCGAAATGGCCCAAATCCGCGCGGAACATACAAAAACCGCCTAGTGTGCCGCGGCGCACTAAATCTGTGCCGCGGCACATTGCCTGCAGCTGGATGCCTGGGCGTCATTTAATTCTTCTGTGCCGCGGCTCACCTGGGCTCTGCCGCGGCACAGAGTACAGTTTACTCTGTGCTCGCTTGTTGTCTTCCTGTGCCGCGGCCCTGCTTCCATGTGCCGCGGCTCATAGCCAAAATTTGCCGTTTTCGCCCGTCTCGCCTCATTTTAGCTTCCGGACTCCAATCTCCTGACAAACATACAAAATCAAGGCATTAAAAGCTCATTTAAGCAAAAATCACTCTCCAAAATAATACAAAATAATGATAAATAAACGTATAAAAATACGCCTAACATCCACGCAGCCAAGTGACTCTCTCTCTCTCTCCTCATCTTCTCTATCAGCCCGTCGAACATCGCCTGCAAGTGCTCTCTGTCGGGCGGCGGGCTGGACTCCATCTGCCCCTGCGTCAGAAGAAGAGGCTCGGAGGACTGATCGTGTGCCTCATCAAGTAGAAATCCTCGCCCCCGAGCGTGTGCCGGTGCTCCTCCCCACTGGTCGAAGTGCGAAATGATGCGATGATCAATCGAACCCTGGGGGGCTAACATTGGCTCGTCATCTAACCACGTCATCCCCGACTGCCGGCATAGAGCGCAGATGATCGAGGGGTGCTTCAGCCCCGTCTTGGGCCCTCCCTAAATGCATAGAAGAATAGATCAGACCAGGAGAGAAGCCACATCGAATCGCAGCCCGGAAGTGATAGCATATAATGTACGGGCTCGAGAGAGTAAAACAGATTGGATCTGCGAAGTGGGATCAACACGAGCGCAGATGAAATACAACCAGGCTTGCCAGAGCCGACTGAGGCGCGAGCTCTTGAAGTAGAAAGCCGAGGAGCCCGGAGCGCGCAGCTCCCAGTCGGAACCGGGATGAGTGAGTGTCTCGAGCAGGGCCTCCCTCGTGAGGCCACTCATAGCACGCGTATATGCCGTCTCATCAACCATAGGCAGCTCTAATAATCTCCGTATGGCGGCCACTGAGAAATCCACGGTAATGCCTCGGACGACAACCTGCGTCCGAGTGTCTAACTGCGGTATCATCTGCCCCGCCCGAATGTGCTTCAACAGAGCGCTCGCGTAAAACTCCTGTACAATGGAGATCACCACCGGCTCGGGAGGTGCAGCAAAACGGGCCCATCCCATCTCGTCTATCATCGTCAGAAGCTCCCCGTCCTGGGGGGATGGGGTGAATCCCCTCTCCGGAATTAAAGGCCGAGGATGAATCTTTTCATTGAAGATTTTATGAATCTCTGGGTCAGAAAATTGGTGCGCCTCCGACTCGGCTCGGCTCTGTGAAGTTTCCCCTCGTGTGGGGGACGATTGCGTCCTGGCCCTTTTGCTAACCTTTTTGGTTCTAGCCATAGCGAGTCCTGAAAAGATAAACACCGGAGTTTACTTACTTAAGCAATAATGAGAACAACACAACTCGGCTAAGGATATGCAAAACATGAATCAAGAATTGAACGAGCTTGCACCGTTGTGAAGGAAAATTAAAATTGAGCATTTCACGTTTAAAATTGACGTAAGGGTTGGGGTCGTCAGAATCCAGATTTAATTCGTTGCACATAGTTCGAAACATTGACTTAACAAAGAAAAAATTTCATTCAAGCATTTCATCGAACACCTTGTGTGCAGAATTTTAATTGGGGAACAAACATGATCATGGCTTCATTCAATCCCCAAAAACAACATCCTCAATCAATCATCATGACAAACATAATCAATTCGTTCATAATCGCAAGACAATCATCAATAATAAATCAAAAACATCATATTCCCAACTCAACTTTTGGATAGGACTTTGAAAAAAACTAACAACATAATCAATATTGAATGAAGAACAACATCTCATTTCGCAATTCATGAAGCAATTAATACAAAGGATTGAGAATTACCTTGATTAGATTTGAGGGATGCGAGAAGAAGAAGAGGAGAAGGGTATCGGTCGATCGATGTGCAAGAAAAGGAAGAAGTATACTTGGGGTCGGCCGAATTCGTGTTATAAAGTTACCTGGGCTGTCTAACTTCCGAACGGGGGCCGCGACACAACTTAAGTGAGCTGCGGCCCAGAGTACAGCCTCTTAGGCCTGTTGGTTCGTTTGGCCATGTGCCGCGGCTCGAAAGTGTTAGTGTGCCGCGGCCCAGCACATATGTGCCGCGGCCCAGCACATATGTGCCGCGGCCCGTAGTACAGATCCCTGGGCATATCTGGTGCATCTGGTGTGCCGCGGCTCAGCAGCAACGTGCCGCGGCTCAGCGATCAAGTGTGCCGCGGCTCAGTAAGGTTGTGCCACGGCACAGAGTACAGCAAGTTTAGCCTTCTTTTTCGACATGTGTCTGCCGCGGCTCACAATCCTTGCGCCGCGGCCCAATGCTGATTTTTCCCAAAGGATAATTTCTGCACAGAATTTTCAACAGAAAACAACAAGAGCGTTAGAGAAAAGCATGTCCAAGCTAAAATGACGAAAAACAAAGATCCAAAATGCAAGAAAATACTGAAAAATAACAAAGCTACAACTAATGCTCGGGTTGCCTCCCGAGAAGCGCTAAGTTTATAGTCTACAGCCGGACCTATTGAAAATCAGTTCGCTTTTCGCAAACACCATTTGAACTCCGCCCCGTTCATCGAACCGTTAATATGTGTTTTAAAATTTTGACCATTGGTCTTTAACGATCCGATTTTCGGTTTGGACACCAAATGTTCTTTGAGAAAAGATTTTAACGAAAACAACTTTCCGAAGCACCCATTTTTCACATGACTTGGCGCCCGTTTGACATCCATCTTAATTTTCAACTCCACGGGCGAATTTAGGATAGAATGAGAATTTTCCGATTGTGGATGAACGGATGTTGAAGACGGCATGTTCAAATGCCTAAGATATGCGACTTGCTCTTCATTCTTATTAGGCGTTGGGGCAGCTGAAACGGATTCTGAATTTTTCGACCGACGATTCTTTCAGTGTGTGTCTTTCGCAACGGTATTCACACTTTCAATTTGCGAGCTCTTCTCAACACTACTTGGGCACGGAAAGGATTTAAACACTTGGAAAGTGACATGCTCGTCTTGAACCCGTAGAGTTAGTTCCCCTTTTTCCACGTCTATGAGAGTACGACCGGTAGCTAAGAATGGTCTTCCCAAAATAATTGGGATGTCTTGATCCTCCTCCATGTGAAGCACAATGAAATCGGCTGGAAATATGAATTTATCAACCTTTAATAAGACGTCCTCTATCACTCCCCTCGGATATGTGATCGATCTATCGGCTAATTGCAAAGAGACAGTCGTCGGTTTCGCTTCCCCAATTCCAAGCTTCTTGAAAATAGAAAGAGGCATCAGATTAATGCTGGCCCCGAGATCACGCAACGCTCTATCAAAAGTCAGATTTCCTATAGTGCACGGTATATTAAAACTTCCAGGATCCTTCAATTTTGGCGGAAGCTTTTTCTGAAGAATAGCGCCGCACTCCTCCGTCAATGCGACTGTCGCATACTCCTCGAGTTTTCTTTTATTTGACAAGATTTCTTTCATGAATTTCACGTAACTCGGCATTTGCTCCAAGGCGTCGGAAATTGGAATGTTAATATGCAGTTTCTTGAAGAGGTCGAGGAACTTAGAGAATTGCTTGTCCACCTTTTCCTGTTGTAATCGCTGCGGAAATGGGACGGGTAGTACATATGTCGTCGGATTATCCGGAAACAATTTCGAGGGTCTAGACATTAGTGATTCCTCAGTCGCTGAAATTTTCTTCTCCTCATCCTCACTTCTCTTTTCGCTCTGCTCAGGCTGCTCGCACAATTCCTTCCCACTTCTCAAACCAATGGCATTGACACTCTCTCTGGGATTCGTTTCAGTCGTACTTGGCAAGGTACCCTCCGGGCGGGCTGTTAATACATTAGCAATCTGGCCCAGTTGGACTTCCAAGTTGCGGATAGAAGCGGAGTGGTTTTTCAAGGTCGCTTCCGTACGGGCCATGAACTGACTCGTGTTCGCTGCCAATTTCGCCATTGCTTCTTCTAGAGAGATTTTTGGAGCGGGAGGAGGCTGCTGTTGGTGTTGAGCAAACGGAGGCTGGTTCGAGTTTTGTCCGTTTCTCCATGAGAAGTTAGGATGATTACGCCATCCCGGATTATAAGTGTTGGAGTACGGATTATTTTGCCGCCTCCGTTCCCACTTAACCGAGCTTGTTCCATCGGAGGTTGCTCGAAAGGGTTTCCGACTTGGCATTCTGCGCTAGGATGAGATCTATTACACCAATTGCACGATTCAATGGTAACGGGAGAAGGAGCATGCGAAAAGGCTTGAAGTTGTTGCGTCAATGCGGCGACTTGAGCTGATAATGTACAGATCGGATCGTTGTTTGAGATTTCCATAACTCGCTTCGGGATTACTCGTTCGGACGGCCACTGATACGCATATGCGGCCATCGCTTCCAATAGAGAGTGGGCTTCTGCCATTGTTTTTCCCATTAAGGCACCTCCAGCAGCTGCATCAACAAGAGTGCGTGTAGAAGCACTCAATCCACTATAGAACGTCTGAATTTGTAGCCAGTCCGGTAGGCCGTGGTGTGGGCATCTCCGTAATAAGTCCTTGTATCGCTCCCAAGCTTCGTGAAGCGACTCCATATCAAATTGCCCAAAAGTCGTGATCTCGTTCCTAAGTCTCGCCGTCTTTGATGGTGGGAAGAACTTGGCCAGGAAGGCTTGCACTAATTCCGCCCACGTCGTGATAGACCCCGGCGATAAAGAATTTAACCAAAATTTGGCTTTGTCCCTCAAAGAGAAAGGAAAAAGCCTTAGAAGGATAGCATCATCGGTGACACCGTTGTTTTTGAAGGTGTCACAAATCTCGAAAAACGACGCGATGTGTGCGTTGGGGTCATCGTTCGCCAAACCACAAAACTGGCTCGCTTGCACCATCTGAATAATTGCAGGCTTGATTTCGAAATTGTTCGCCTGGATGGTTGGACGCCGAATTCCTGAAAAGTTCGCATTGATTTGCGGCATAGCATAATCGCGGAGTGCTAATGCCGGTTGAGCTTGCTGCACGAGATTATCTCCTCCGTGATTTTCGGTATTATCGGCCATAGTGACTTTTGCTGGTAACTCTCTTTTGTCCTTCTTGCTTCTCCGAAGAGTGCGCTCGAGTTCGGTATCTAAAGGTAGTAGGCCTTCGTTACCGAATTTTCTCATGCACTAACCGGAAACTCCTGAAAGAAAAAACAAATAAATAAAATTACACAAAAACAATAAAAAAAATATTCAAACTAAGACTAGAAATACTGAAATCGATATTAGTAAAATAATCAGTCCCCGGCAACGGCGCCAAAAACTTGTTGCGATATTTCGTTGAACGCAAGTGCACGTTATCGTAGACAAGTAATAAAGTGATAAGTGAGTTATCGTTCCCACGAGGACTGAATCACTAAGTACCAATTTATGTGTATTCTAATTTTATTTGAACAGTCGAAATTTGGGTTGCAATTAATAACTAAAGAAAACTAATAATAAACAGAAAAATGATCGCTTGAAGAAAGAAAATCAAATGATGAATAAGTCTAGGATTGTGAATCCACCTCGGTTTATCCGAATTTACTCTCGATTATCTGAAGTTAATGATTTTCCCAATTTATTGAAGGCGAAGATTGCTAAAATACTCTACCGCCTCTCCCGAGGTCAGTAGATTTTTCTAAGGCGAATAATACACTCTATCCCTAGGTGAATTAATTCGACAATAGGCAAAAAGCACAAAATCTTCAAAAGGCCACGTAGTTCCTATGAGTATATTCCTATCTCACAAGATAAAATGGTTCTCACCAATAGTTCCTCACCAACTCTCCTCTCCCGATTCGAATTGCATGATTAGAACAATTCAACTATTGGCCAGATAATTGAAAGCATTAAAAACGATTGGGAAAACTCAACAGAAAAGGGAATTATATAAATAATCAAAAGTAAATTCGTCAAAACCTCAGTTTCATCAAAATTCTAGAACAGGGTTTTAGCCTGACATGCTAAAGAATAAAAATACAGAAATAATGAAAGGAAGCATCGAAATCAAACGCAGATGAAGAACTCGGATTCCTCCGTTCTTTTGGCTTCCGCTCTCTGCTCTTTGTGTCTTCTGCTTCTTCTCCTTGATTGTGATCGATTCCTCTCTTCCGCGATCTCCCCTGATAATCCTCAATTATGACCTTAAACCCTTATTTATAAATCCCATCAACCTCCAAAACGCGTCCGTGTAAAACGGCCCAGAAACGCGGCATTTTCTGTCAAAACCGCCCCGTGGGCCGCGGCTCACTTAATCTGTGCCGCGGCTCACGGGGCTCAGCGCCTAATACCTGATGCTTATTTTTCCTCCTGAGCCACGGCTCACTATACTTGTGCCGCGGATCAGTGTACAGTTCACTCGGGGCTCGCTGGTCACTTGCGTGTGCCGCGGCCCGCTTGCCTTGTGCCGCGGCCCGAGGCCAAAATTTGCCGTTTTCGCCCGTTTTCATCATTTTAGCTTCCGGACTCCAATTTCCTGCCAAACATAAAAGAATAGGGCATTAAAAGTTCATTTATGCAGATTTACTCACAAAAAATACAAAATAATGATAAATAAGCGTATAAAAATACGCCTAACAAAGCACAGAAAAGTCGCCTAAGAACACGGAACTCAACAAAACGACACCGAAACGAACTCGGACGTCCAAAAAGTGCAGAATTAAATACTCTCAGAATGACGAAACGGTCACGAGCGAATCGTCAAAACGGACTCCCGCCGAAAAAAAGAAATTTACTAAAAATTGAAATCGCGGATATTACACGATATGTAATCTTTATGATTATCATAAATCGTAACCATATATCAATCGTGCTACTTCGGGAGCAACGATATATAATCATAAATATTATATCATAAATCGTAAAAAAAAATACGATTATTACATCAATACAACATGATATATCAAATACATCTTGCAATAGAAATATATTTTTCATAATTCACAAAATCAAAACATATTCACAAATTAAAATATGCTATGAATCGATTTCAATATATAAAATTAAATGCTTTAGTATGCTTACTTACTCCATAAATAATTTCAGATTTTTGATCGTTGAACGGGATACTAAATATGGTTTCTCTCCATAGCATGCACATTATCATGGGCAACATATTTTTCTATATGCACGTAAAACATAAACATGGTTAAATTCTAAGTGTACAAATCTATGGACAAATGAATCATTAATTAGAAAAAGATGGAGAGTTGAGAAACGCCCGAAAAAGGGACTACTAGGCTCGATAATTGGCCGAAAAAGGACTCGGGCGCGGCGGTGTAACATCTCGGTGTTGGGTGAGGTCGGATCTTCAAATTTCCTCGTAAAAATCTGTTTCTGTTCGGCGACAGATTCAGTAAGCAATATTACACAAATTCGATCTCCATCATTGAATATATAGATATTGATGTTGGGAAGTTGCTGTCATAATTTCAGGCTGATCCGACGGTTAACGAAGCGGAAAACATAATTTTCACGCGGCCTCACAGTGCAGAAAATTTGCTCGCGGATTTTTTTTTTGCGAATTTCGGAAATCAGATGAAAAAAATTCTACTGTTAGAGTATCGTGCTGATAACATGTTATAAACTAAATAGAATGGGGAGAAAGAAGAGGAAATACGTAGAGAAATAAACTCAAGATATGTAGAATTGTATAGAATTGTATTCAAGTGTATTCAATATGAGGACTAAAGACCTCTATTTATAGTGGTAGCTAGGGTTTTAGGGTTTAGTAACTTGCCCAACACTTATATAATGTATATCTATATCTATAGATATATTTACAATATTTTCCTTTTTTTATTAATTATGTTCCTTTTAGCATCCAATTGACTAATAAAATTTAATTTTATCGGAACTGTAATTAAGTTCACATAACAAACTTTTTTTCAATCAACTAAAAGTTGGGAAAAAAATCTGATTTTAAGATGGATGAACAAATATGGAACAAAGTCAATAATTAATCACAAATAAATATTATGCTTTTCTGATACATGATCAAAAATTATTCTAATGAAAATTATGTTAGCTAAATTTTTTTGTGTAGGGCACCTCATGAATGAATGCAACAAGAAAAAGCCCAACAAATTCTTGAAATATTATAAAAAATAACATTGTTTATCTCTTAGTATATGAAATATATAAAAAAAATAATATTGTTTATATCTCGGTGAAGAAATATTTATAAAATTCCATGTAGGGAGGTGAGACTTTTTATTGGGATTATTAGTTATATTATTCTTTAGAAGTCTCAAAATATCCCAAAATTAAATGAATCCTAAAAAGAGTCTTTATTATACCTTAAATACATTGTGATTTTAAGACTTTTAAAATGTCTTGTTTAAATACATCAAGACTCTTTAGAACTCCTTAAATGCTCAATATAAATACATCAAGATTTTCATAATCTTTAAAAATCCGCATATATTTCAGAGTAAAATCACCCCTCTTAATTATTTTAGAAGTACCACGCAAGTTATCTAAAGATAGTTATCAATATGTCTAATTGGTCGGACATATTTTACTTATAATTCACCCAAAATCTTATTTTACTTGTGACAAAAATTCTCATTTTGTCCAACAATACACGCATGTAAGAATTGTCAAAGTTACCGTTATATTAAACCTAAAAATGGACTCGAACCCGAGCCCAAACGTTAGAATTCAAGGTTCGAATTCGAACCGGACCCAACCTAAGGTTCGAATAATTTCGAGCCGGACCGAACACAGTGAAGGTTCAATACAGTTCGACTCGCTTACAGTCCTAACCCTAATGTCTCAACGGATCCATCAGAAGGCAGTGTAAGGGAGATAGGATGTACGCAGACTTTCCCTTGTATTTGACGGAAGTGTCTTCCGTGCCTTTCTCATTAATCGTCAGTCAATGTTTATACAAGAGAGTTCCTTGTCAATTAAGGATATGTAAATAATAAATATTACTATATACCAATAATATATTTACATAATTATATGCTATCATATCCCCACAGACGTAGCGCGAGGTAACTGTACTTAAAGACTGTCACGAAAATCATCAAATGAGACGCGCAGAAGGCCCTTAGTGAAGATGTCGCTATCTGATAATACGATGGTACATGTAATATTCGAACTTCCCTCTTATAACTTTTTCTCTGACGAACAGATATCCATCTCGATGTGTTTGGTGCGTTGATGTTGCACCGGATTTCCTGAGGGATATATGGCACTTACATTATCACAGTAAATTATTGTCGCCTTTTTAACTGGACAACATAATTCCAACCGTAAGTTTCAGAGCTAAATAGTGAAGATGTACAAAGGTTACGTGGTGAATGAATTGAAATTTCATACCGAATTTCACGAGCAAAATAAAAATTTAAATTTAAATCCTTTTTTACTCTTTTTTTTTGGTTACAAAATCTATTTTGACTCTAAATTATTAGGTAATCATTATTTATTCAATCAAAGTCTTTGTCCTTCACATTATTGGCTGTATTTCATGATAATTGACCTTCTCTAAATGGCCACATCCCGTTATTTTTCTTGCCAATAAAATTCGTTTTATATGTCAAGAAAGTTCTAATATCACATCCGACCATATCCATCTACTATTGGTGATATATTATTGGCTGTTCTAATAATGTGAAAGTCCATATTTCAAACGTTTATAAGATGTCATAACCCAGGGTTTGAATCGGCTCGAAAGGGCCGAGCTTTATTTTTGTTACTCAGCTCAAGTTCGAAGGGATTTTTTAGTATTAACGTTCGATTCAATTCGGTTCAAATTTTTTAACATGTTCGACTCGTGTTATATAAAATCTACAATATTCAATTTTCTCATAAATTATGAAGTTGTAAAGGACTTGAATAAAATTAGAAGTTTACAACATAAGGCCATTGAACATTTGAATAAGTCCAGAACAAAAAATAATCATAAGAAAAGATAAGTAGATAACTAATTAACCGAAAGATGCGTAATATATATATATATATATATGATCAAATGAGAATGGTTCTTATCATGCGAATATGCATGAGTTTTGTACTAATTATGCATGAAATATATGCATTTCGTGCATCAAAATTGCAATACATTAAAATATGCATTTTATCCATCAAAATATCGATGCATTAAAATATTGCATTATATGCACCAAATTTTTGTGAAAATAAATCTAGGACATCTAGTTATCAAGATCTATGGATGAAATTCATCCTTATTTATTAATTTAAATTGCCTTCTCACCTGAACCCCCACACACACATATATATATATATATATATATATATATATATATATAGATAGAGAGAGAGAGAGAGAGAGAGAGAGATTGCCAAAAAAAAAAACAAGACGGACGAGCTGAACATGTTCGAGCTATTCGGCTCGATTCACCGAATAGCAAAAATAAATATTCGGCTCGACTCATTGATCACTGAATCGAACATCGAACCGAACTATTTCAAGCCGAATATGTCGAATCGACTTCAAACATTTACGTTCGTTCACAGCCTTAATTGTGATAGTTGTCTGTAAAAATATTTGGTAAAATTTGTTGTTTGTATTAGCTGTTAACATGTAAAAGAACTTTTAAACATATTCATTTTTTATTTTTTTGGTTCTTAACGATAGTATTATAGTTGTAGTTATTTTAATATATAAATTACTCACAAATATAATATTTTAAAAAATAAATAATAATAACCAACAAATATTTATAATAATCTTAATATAAATATTGAATAATAAAATATTGAAAAATATATAATAAAACATTTAATAAGAAATAGTACAACTATAAATATATTTAGTAATGAAATACCAATAAATACATTAATATATAATACATATAGAGATAGGGAGTTGGGATATCACGAAATCTGACACCAAGAAATAATTTGATAATAGTAAATTTAACAACGATAATAATATCAATAAATATATTTAGTAATAGTATATTAATAAATATATCTAACAATAATAACATACCAATAAATATATTTTGTTATAAACATTGAGAGAAAGAGGAAAATATGAGAGAAGATGGTATAAATCAATGAAATTGTGTATATCATTATGAAGACCATAGGCTTCTATTTATAGGTACATATCTAGGGTTTCAGGGGTATATTAGTCATTCACTAAATACATGACTTATTTACAACACTCTCTCTTGAATGACTATTTACATAAATGCCTGATGGACTAGTCTAAAAAAAACCCAACGGGAGAAAAACTTGCAAACTGTTTGGAGTGAGCTTGTAACACGCATAACTTGCTGCATCATGCTGCTGTTAGGAAAAGTCCTCAGCAATATATAATAATTGAATTTGCTCCTCCTCATATCGATCATTCTTGTATGAATATTCATGTATCGCCTCAGTAAAACCCCAAGGAACAAAAACTGAGTGATCATAAGAGTATAAGTTTATCCGTATACAAAATACTCTTATAGGAGTATCTGTAGCGACCATTTTCCTAGAAAAATAATTCTTCTAACTTTAAGAAGAATAAATAAAAAAGTTGCAGCGGAAATACATTTCAAAAAGACAAACTTAATAATCGCAAGTAATATCTCGAGTCATCGTTAAAACAAAACATACTTTGTCGTGAAATTAAAACAAATCGAACACTTGTTCATAAAACATAGTTTGAGAGAAATAAAATTAAATAAATAAACATCTAATCATAAGCTTGATCATCCCACACTCAAGCACATGCCACATCGAGCTCCTCAACCTGAAAGGGTTAAATAGTGGGGAGCTTCCAACTCGCTCAGTGTGGAGGATATGTAATATATCTACGTTAATTACTAAATATATTAGCAAGTATAAACAACATGAGTGATAAATTCTGAAGCCTGTCGACTACCCTGAAGGCTTTATGCACAATTAAGTGCTTCTGACTGATTTGCACATTTAAGTGCTTCTGACTGATTTACACATTTAAGTGCTTCTGACTGATTTACACATTTAAGTGCTTCTGACTGGTTTCACGTGCACATAAAAGACAATATATAAAGCAATTAAAATAAATAAAAGCGTAATAAATCCCCACACCAGGATAAAATGCAGTTCTTGAACTTGAATGTTGAAGATGATTGACTCGATAATTATAGGCCCGTAAATTCTTGTTATTAACTACAATTAATAATAATGATAATCACTATTGTTATAATTTATAAATATATAATAACTGGGAATAAAATAAGAGGCATAGATTACAATTGAATTATTAATATTAATGAATACAATCAATATTTTAATGGTTTGCGCCAAAATAGGGCTGGAATTAATTACTGAAAATCTAATTAAGGTAACACTGAAAGAATTAAAAATATGAGGACTGAAATTGAAAGCGTTATCGAGCTGACTGGGGGTTAATTTGAAGAAACTGAAAATTAGAGCCTGAAATTGGTATACACTGAAAACTAATTTAGGGTCAAATCGAGAAGGTCTGGAACTTGGGGGCTAAATTGAAAAATCCTAAAAGAAGGCAGGGTATAAAACCAGTAGCCCTAATAAGTCAGCCGCCTCGCTCTCATTCTCACTCCTTCTTCAGTCGATCGATCTACTATCTCTCTCCACTCCTCTGCCAAACACACACACACACAAATTCAACACCAGCACACACACACACACACACACATCTACACACTATGATTCGACCACACGCACATCCGCATCTGGAATTTGGTCCGACGAAGATGGTCGGAGTGATGGTTTCTTCGAAAAGGCGTCAGCCCTGTTCCTATGTTGAGTTGTACGGCGGACGGTTTGCAATGATGATGGTGATTATCGTGGCTGGGGGTGAGGGATCGAGCATGATTGAAGTTGGATTCGGGTTACAGGGTCTGGCCGGAGTCGGCAGGTGGACGGGGTTTCGAGTTCGGGAGGTCTTGGCGAAAATCCCGCAGCGGTCGCGACTCAGGTAAGGGTTTTAAACTAGGCTGGTGATCTGGCAATTAATTCTGGGTCCACCAAATTGAATTTGATTTCGGGTCTGAGTTGGGTTCTGGGTTGGCCCTGGTTCGAGATGACTCACCAGGTGAACTCGATGAGTCGAGTACGATTGTCTCTGTGTTGAAGATGATCGTGGTTTTCTGGTCTATGCCGAGAGGGTTTGCAATAGGGTTGTTCTAACTTGAGGATAGGTTCTAACTTGAGCTTTGATCAGGGTACAGAAATAGTTATATAAAAGTTTATGAAACTCATCACAAAAGGATTTGATTGAGATCAGATTACCTGATATATTTGGATGGACTGAGATGTTGGAATCTAATCAGAACTCAGACGGAAATTGATCGGATGTCGAGCGGTTTCGTGCGATGAGACCGCCTCTCTTCTTCTCCTTGTATTGTAAATTTCTGCCCTGATGAGTTTTTTTTTTTTGTTTTTGTAGATTTCAGAATTTGATCATGAGTTGAGAATGGTATGGTTTTGACGTGAGTTGAGGGGAAAAATTTGCAGGGGGTTTAATTGTGCAGATTGTTGGTGTTGTAACTTGATTATATATGTAGGTTTTTTTTTTTTGGAAGTGTTTCTACATGTTCAGAACTCTAAATCGATCGGGAGAGTAGGAGAGGGCTGGTTACAAGAGATTCGGAGTTTTGAAAAACTGGGGAGGAAGAACCGTGAGTTAAAATACTAGTTAGTCAATTAATTATGCTTAAACTATTCTAAGTGATAATTATGATATTAATAGTAATGATAGAAATAGTGGTTAGATTTATAATAATAATAATAATAAATGACTAAATAAATAAATAAATAAATAAATAATATTATTATTTAACTTGTAAAATCTTTTGGTAACATTTATTATCGTTTAAAATTGACTCGGGCCTAGAAATTACGTAGGGTTGTCAATGGGTAGGGTAGGGTACGGGTATGCCTTCCCCATACCCTACCCTCATATAAAATTTCTTACCCATACCCTACCCTATCACCCTATTTTTTATAGCGGGTAGGGTACGGGTATTACACTGGGTACGGGCACTCGGTAAAACGGATTACCGTTTATATTTATTTAATGATATTCTATTTCACAACAAAAACTCCAAAAAAACAAAAATAAAAATAAATGAGTCTTCTGTCTTTGATCACAGAAACAAAATGAGTCTTCTGTTTTTTATCACAGCAATACAAAATATAAAAATAAATGAGTCTTCTGTCTTTGATCACAACAAACAAACAAACAAAACAAACACTTCCATAACACTGACACAGTACATCACAGCAGTCTTCTGTCTTTGATCACAACACCAAATTCAAACAAACAAACACTTCCATAACACAGTACAAACAAACCAAATTCAATCAATCAATACGAGCAGTCCAGTCTTTGATCACAGCACCAACAAAAGGTAAACACTTCCATAACTTCATTAAATGCCTCAAAACAGGGTCGTCACAACAGAATCCTACAAATAAAAACAATCATTAAATATTTAATCTTCACAAATAAACAGTTTAATTTATCAAACTATATAATACCTCTTCATTTTCATCACTGGAATAAGAAGTAACACCCTTAGCAACTCTAGATGATGGTCCTCCAACTAATTTTAACACAGTAGTTAGTAAACAAATCAACTTATATGCAAATAAAACAAATACAGAAAATATAAGTTTAAATAGAAATCAAACCATCAAATCTTTCCCAAAGCCAATCTTGAGAGCACATCAATGCCTCCAGTGTTTCCGGAATGAGCCTACTACGGTGTTTGTTCACAAATCTACCACTAGTGCTAAAGGCAGCCTCTGAAGCAACCGTTGAAACAGGAATGGCAAAAATATCTCTTGCAATCAAACGCAATGTGGGATGCTTAACCCCTTGTGTTTTCCACCAAGTCAAAATATCAAAATCCGAATCATTAGGCAACAATGATTCTCCCATATAAGAATCAAACTCAGACTTCTCTTGAGCAATAGTCGACCCAGCCAAATATGCTCCAAGAGATTCAATGCCAAAGATATTGTTCGACTCATCCACATTTGAAACAAGACAAGATGGAGACTTGCTTCCACCAGCTGGCTTTGGAAAAGAAATCTTATACTCTTTTTCAATCTCATTCATAACCATACGAATTTTATCCTTCTCATTTTCAGCTTGTTCTCTATAAATTTTATCAAAGTAGTAATCGATGGTTTTAAACTTGAACCTAGGATCCAGAATAAGTGCAATTGAGAAGATTGTGTGGATGTCTTCCCAATACTTTTTGAACTTTGCAATCATATTTGTAGCCATCAACTTTATTGCAACATATTCAGACTCATGCCATTCATCTATTTTCAGTCTAATCTCACAAATATAGATGAAAATCTTATTTGCTGTTGGACATGAAGTAGCAGAAAACATTTCAGTCAACAAATAAAAAAATTTCAGCCTTTCACAAATTTCACGAGCAAGCACCCAATCATGCTCAGTAGGCAAACTCCTATATCCTGGATCACGTTGCTTCAAACGAGGGAAAACACTTGTGTATAGAAGTGCAGTGTCAAGCATTAAATATGTAGAATTCCATCTAGTTTTGACATCTTGAGCAAGTTTTTTCGTATGTGAATGTGCGGTGACAGACGATTTCTTCAAATTTTTCAACTCTTTTTGGTGTTGCCGTCGATAATAAACAGAATCACGAATTCTCTCAATGATATCTCCAATAGCTTCTAAACCATCTTTCACAATCAAATTTAGTATATGAGCCGCACAACGCATATGTAAAATTTTCCCACCCAATAGGAGTGTATTAGGACTAAACCTATTCACTAGCAGAGACAACATAGTGGCAACAGAATCATTAGTGGTGCAGTTATCTAACGTGATAGTAGACAACTTACGATCAATGTTCCAATCAAGCAAGCATTCAAAGAGCACCTCAACAATAACTTCAGCAGTGTGTGGACAAGGAACATAAGCAAACCTGTCAATATCAATTAAACAAAATAAAAGTAAAACAATGTGTTTTTACTAGTGCATAATGAATACAAAGTTGCATAAAAGAGATGGAAATAAAGTAAATACCTCAATATTCTATTCTGTAGTTTCCAACCATTATTAATAAAGTGTGCAGTTATTGCCATATAGCCCTTCTTTTGATTACTAGTCCACATGTCGGAGGTAATTGCCACTCGGCTTTTGCTACTCTCCAATATACTCATTATGTTCATCTTCTCTTCAACAAATATTTTCATGATATCTGCACGTATAGTGTTCCTTGAAATTGGCTTGAAAAGTGGTTGTAGACTACTCAAAAATACCCTGAACCACTTATGTTCAACCATCCGAAGTGGATATTCGTGCATTATGATCATATAAGCAAGATTAAGTCTAGCAAGCTCCGGATCGAAACTGTGATTTTGCAATTGCATTTTCCCATCTGCTGCCATGTTTGCAACCAACAAATATTGCTTTAAATCCATTGTCTTTCTAGCTGGACATCGTATTTGATGCTCAAGTAAGTGTTTTGTTCCATTTCTAGAATTTGCACTTAGTTTCTTCTTGCAATTTTTGCACTCTACTTTATCATTAACCCCATCAACTTTAAGTCTCTCAAAAGTTTCCCAAGCTTTAGATCTTTCAGATCTTTCTTTTCTCTTCTTACTCGAACCAGTTGTACTGCTCTCGGTCTGATTTTGACTATCAATTGATAGTGGAACTTGAACATTATCATCCCCTCCAATGCTTTCATGATGGCTAGACTGCTCTGACGGTAATGTTACTAATGCAGCTGAGTCCTCAGGGGTAGACATACTGGCTTTAAAATGACAACATAACATTTTAGGAGCGGACAAGAAACAAAGAGAAAATAATACAATTATACAAACATATCATGCAGTTCACATATTAAAAATATGCACAGTTCAACGCTGCTCAATGAGAATTTCTCATTTTTCTTCAGTGACTCTTACTCTCTCAGTAATCAACGCTGCTCAAATACTGAAAACACTACTCATCTTTTTAAACATAAAAGGCACAACCAAACCAAGCACTCCTCATTTATCAGTCAGACGCTCTTTTGTTTTTTCATCTCTCTTCTCTTTCTTTTTAAACATAAAAGGCACAACCAAACGTAATTTCTTGGAATATAAAAAGAAAAGTGAAGAATGCCCCAGCAAAAAAAATTCTCTGCCGTTAAAAATTGAAGGTTTGATTATGTTTTTTTAGGTTTATTTCATCAGTAAATTGAAATTATTAATTTCATAGTAGAATGGTTTCTTACCTTTTTTCCTCTGGACGAAGACTTTGCAGATGTTGGATCGTTCACTTGAATATGCAAAACTGGAAGATAGAGTTAGACAGATAGAACCCGAAGAAGTTGAATTTTTTTTTTTGAACCCTAGATAACGGGAGAGATGCTGTAAGTAAAAGAGAGGAATTTAGCGACGGCGCTAGATCTAGATGTTGAAGAGAGATGTTGAATTTTTTTTTGAACCCTAGATAACGGGAGAGAGGGGAGAAGAAAACAGGGAGATGGGGCGACGGCGGAGAGTGAAGAAAATAGGGTTTGTTGTACACTTGTGCTCTGCTGTGAATGTCTACAGGTTATAGGTAAGGTTTGTATTTTCTTTTATACATATAATATATATATATATATATATTTATATATTATATGTATATATTTAATGTTTAGGGTAATCGGGTAGGGTAATCGGGTAGGGTAATCGGGTAAAACATAAATCCCATACCCTACCCTTACCCTAACAAAAAATAACGGGTACGGGCAGTACCCTACCCTTTACCCGAACCTGCGGGTACTACCCGCCCCTATAACCCGTTTACCCGCGGGTAATTTTACCCTGCGGGTAAAATTGACATCCCTAAAATTACGTGATGAAACGATGAATTTAAAATGAGAATTGAAACGAAATGAATCACATGACTTCTCATGAATTATAATGACATAAATAATTTTGCATGATCAGGAAATAAAATGAATTAAATGATAAATTATTTGGGCATTAATTTAATAATATTGAACATGTTTTCTAAATTCGTAATAAATATATATGCGAAATCGGGGCGTTACAACCTACCACCCTTTAAAAAAAATTCATCCTCGAAAATTAAGTTACGTAATGAATGTTGGATACTTAGAACGGATCTCCTCCTCACGTTCCCAAGTTGTCTCATTTGGTCCATGACGACTCCATTGAACTTTCACCAATTTAACCTCTTTATTTCGTAACTGATGTACCTTACGCTCCAAAACAGCTGTAGGTACCTCCTCATAAGTCGTGTTCTTGGCTACATGCAACTCTTTGAAATTGCATAAGTGACCAGGATCATGTATGTACTTTCTTAGCATGGAGACATGAAAGACATTGTGCACTCCCGATAACTCCAACAGCAATGCCAAACTATAAGCAAGATCACCAACATGACCCAAAATCTCAAAAGGTCCGATATAACGAGGCTGTAGCTTTCCCTTCTTACCGAATCGTATCACTCTTTTCATCGGCGCTACCTTCAAGAACACATTTTCTCCAATCTCAAATTGGATATCTTTCCTTCGTTTATCAGCATAAGACTTCTGCCGATCCTGGGCAGTCTTAATTTTACTTCTGATTTCGACTATGTTCTCTACAGTCTGTCCGATCAATTCTGGACCCAAAATCTTTCCTTCTCCAACAAAAGAACTTCTTCAGGTCGTGGTACATCTTTGTACCTCCCGGGTGAGCGGAGTATGGTGCATTGTGAGCCTTTTCAAGGATTTGCTTCCTAAGGAATGGATCCTTAGTAACACATAACCTCCCATCATAAGTTAAAACGTTGTCTGCGGCAACGACAAATTTCTCAATACTCCCATTTTGTGCTCGATCTTTCATCTTGCACAAGAACTTATCACATGGTTGAGCCTCTTTAATCTTATCCCTCAAGTTTGGTTGCAAGACCAAAGATGATAGGATTCCTTTCGAACTCTTTGAAGACTCAACTACCTCAATCCTCAACAGGGAGAACTCCTTTATCAAACTCTCCTGATCGGTCAAGCAAGCTAACTCACCTCTAGTCTTCCGACTCAAGGCATCAGCTACCACATTAGCCTTACCCGAATGGTAATGGATGGTACAATCATAGTCCTTCACCAATTCTAACCATCACCTTTGTCTCATGTTAAGATCCTTCTGTGTGAAAATATACTTCAGACTTTTATGGTTCGTGTATATCTCACACTTCCCTCCATAGAGGTAGTGACGCCAAATCTTCAGCATATGGACTACAGCAGCCAACTCCAGATCATGCGTTGGATAGTTCAACTCATGTGGTTTAAGCTGTCTCGATGCATAGGCTACTACTTTACCATGTTGCATCAGAACACAACCCAACCCCTGCTTTGAGGCATCACTATAAATAACAAAGTCGTCCGTCGGATCATGAATTGTTAATACTGGTGCCGAGGTTAGTCTCCTTTTCAACTTTTGAAAACTTTCCTCACACCTGTCACTCCATTCAAACCTCACGTCTTTCCTTGTTAACAGGGTCATAGGAGTGGCGATTTTCGAAAATCCTTCGATAAATCTTCTATAATAGCCAGTTAGACCCAGAAAGCTGCGAACTTCGCTCGCATTCTTGGGTACTCCCCAACAACTCACTGCTACAACCTTATCGGGATCTACCTCAATTCCTTTTGAAGTTACCACATGTCCAAGGAATCCAACTCTTTTTAACCAAAACTCACATTTCTTGAACTTGGCATACAACTTCTCCTTGTGAAGTGTCTCCAATGTAATCCTCAAATGCTCTTGGTGTTGTTCCTTGTCCTTAGAATAAACCAAGATGTCATCTATGAAGACGATCACGAACTTATCCAAGTAAGGTTGGAACACCCTGTTCATCAAATCCATAAAGAGTGTTGGTGCATTACTCAGACCAAATGGCATCACTATAAATTCAAAATGTCCATAACGGGTCCTGAAAGCCGTCTTGGGAATATCACACTCCCTAATCTTCAGTTGATGGTACCCCAACCTCAAATCGATCTTCGAAAAGGTTCCGGATCCTCTCAACTGATCGAATAGATCCTCGATTCTCGGTAGTGGGTACTTGTTCTTCACCGTGAGTATTCAACTCTCTGTAATCTATACACATCTGAAGTGACCCATCCTTCTTTCTTACAAACAGCACTGATGCACCCCATGGTGACACACTAGGACGAACAAATCCAAGCTCCAGCAGCTCTTGAATTTGGACTTGCAATTCTTTAAGTTCCTTCGGAGCCATTCTATATGGCGCTTTGGATGTTGGGGCCGCCCCAGGGACCAAATCAATACTAAACTCCACTTGTCGGTCGGGTGGGACTCCCGTAAAATCTTCTAGAAACACATCCAAAAACTCCTGTACTATAGGTATGTCTGTAGGGGACACGTCATTAGTATGAGTGTCGACTAAACTCACCAAGTAACCCTGACATTTCTCCTTCCTTAGACTTCTTAGTGCTTTCATGGCTGTGATTACTATGGGTACTGTCCTACTCTTAGTACCATAAAAGGTGATTGACTCGCCTTCGGAACACCTCAATGTCACCCTCTTCTCACGGCACCTTACATCGGCATCATGTCTATCGATCCAGTCCATACCAAGGATCACGTCAAAATTCATCGAGCTAATCAAATACAGGCTAGCGTCAAATTCTCTTCCTCCTATCTCAATATTCCCGTCCCATTCTATTAGTGAGGATCGTATTTCCTGATGGTAAGCTAACCTCAGGAGACTCAACAATTCTAACGCTTCTATGACCAATAGCATGATAAAACTTTGCAGACATAAAAGTATGTGTGGCACCAGTGTCAAATAAAGCGAAAACAAGCACATTAGAGATCATAAGCATATCTGACACCGTGCCGGGATTCTCATCTGCGTCATTTTGGGTCAAAGTATAAATGCGAGCTTTTCCTCCAGAACCTTGACCTTTGGCCCTTTGGAGATGACAATTCGAAGATGAATGCCCTGGCTCCTTGCATCTGTAGCAAACACTTTTACCGTACAGGCACTCCCCTCCATGATTCTTACCACACTTCGAGCACTCTGGCTTACTGGTTTGAGGCTTAGGTCCCGATTTTTGATCAACTTTTGCTTGCTTATTAGAAACCACGGTCTTATTTTGGTTCCCATTCCAATGCCTCTTACCGGTATTAGGCTTAGTAAACTGTTGTTGATCTATATTATGGCTAGCCTCAACCTCTTGAGCTCGAAACACTGTCTCGGTATACGGTAGCACCCCATGACCAGCCACGATGTGACGAATACTCGGGCGTAAACCACTCCGGAACTTAAGGGCCTTCTTTCGATCTGTATCCACCATGTGCTCCACAAAGAAGCTTATTTGGTTGAATTTCCTCTCATATTCTTCATCTGTCATCCCTATTTGTTCGAGATTCCAAAACTCTCTCTCCATCTTCTCTCGGTAATGCTGTGGGTAGTACTGTTCCATCACTATTTTCTTGAATCGATCCCAAGTTAATGCAGCACACTCGGCCACCGGCCTCAAATGCCAATAGCTTATCCACCAGCATCCCGCATCCGCCACCATTTGGTATTGGCCGCAAAGAATTCTTTGCGCATCAGTGCACCCAATGATCTCAAAGGTGTGCTCGAGCGACATGAACCATTCGTCAACAAAAGCTGGTCCTTCTCGACTATTGAATGATGGTGGGGTGGAACGCCGGAACTGTTGCACAACTTGTGCCTGAGTAGGAGCTGGCACGTTATTATTGTGGTTATCCTGACCTCTGTTACCACCACCACTAGCACCAAGGTTGGCATTCTGACCACCGAGATTATCTGCACCTCGGTTAGCTGGGCGTCCATGTAATATCCGCAATTTTCGATTTTCGGTAAATTTCTTTTTTCGGCCGAAGTCCGTTTTGACGACTCGCTCATGACCGTTTCGTCATTTCGAGAATGATTAATTCTACACTTTTTGTCACCCGAGTTCGTTTCGGTGTTGTTTTGTTGAGTTCCGTGCTTTTTAGCGACCTTTCCGCACTTGAGTTCGATTCTTGCGAATCTCGTCCGAAAGCTATTGTTTGAGTTTCCCGCAAGTCCGTTTAACTTTGTTGGACGTGTTGTAATCTTCGGTTTGGTTATTCGATCACGTATCGTGATTTCCGGGCATTTTGGGCCATTTTGTAATTTGCCCAAAGTTACGGGTATCCGTATCTGTAATTGTTGTCTCTGTAATATCCGGTACTTTTCTTTCCCTTGTATTTTTTATTTTTGGTATAGTTCGCGGTCATAGTGACCCTCGTGTACCTTTCGGTGTGTCCTTCCTACAACCGTTGAACCGTATTCTCGCATTGTGGTGCGAACCGCTGCCGGTTGCCGTGGATCCATTTCGTGTTATTGGTTCCCAAATATTGATTCCTATCGTTTTATTCTCTTCCGGATCATTTTTATCATTTTGGAACCCAATAGGGGTGTGGGCCGCAGACAAGATGTGCGTGCGCGGCACACAAATTCATTCGATTGTTGGTCGAACAAATCAGATCGTGTGCCGCGGCACACCCAACCGGTGCCGCGCACAAGCAGCCAAAGGTGCCGCGCACACTGTCGGTGCCGCGGCACACTCGTGTCGTCGCGACCTAAACCCAATCAGACTGGTGCCGCGCACACGCAGCCGTGGCCGCGCACAATGCCGAAACACAGGAGTAATTTTTGGCTCAGGCCGCGGCACACTTCGTGCCGGCACACAAAGCGGTAATTGTACAATCTCGCCCTTTTAGACGAGATCGGTCGTCTTCTCCTTCATTTCACCTGCATCGCGAGAGAGAGTGAGAGAGAGGGGAAGAGTTCTCCATCTTTATCCATTGAGGGGTTGATTTTCACCATTTTTCTCCGGTAGTGAAGCCCGGACGATCAATCCAACGCGTGTTCTACGGATCTTAGTACTTGAATCTCCAAAGGTATTATTTCTTGAAACCCTCCCTTTTGGATAATTGGGGATTTTGGGTATTTTGTTCGATTTCGCCCGTTTAATCCGATTTAACTTAGGATTATGATGGATTGATGATTATTTAGATGTATTATATCATTTCCCTTGTTATTCCATGGTTGGATCGTATCGACTTGTTGTTTTGGTCGAGTTCTTGATCGACGCCTTGAAGGTGTCCGATTAAATGTCATAGAGGGGTTTTCGGGCGTTCTACGATTATTCTTCCTCGTATGATCGATGATTTATTGATTATATGTTGTTAGGATCGAATTCTTGTGAAGAACTCGAGTCGGAACCCTTCCGTTCGTTGTCTTCTTCGGGGTCCGAGCTTCCCGGTTGAACCGTGTTCTTCGGAGCGTTTGGTAGCGGTTATTAAGGCAAGTATCTTATTATACGACTTGTATCTTGTGACTAGTAATTATGTATGATATGTATGACGATTTTGCTTGCTTCCGTAAATATGTCCCGTTTGAGTTGGTTGTGTTTTCCGAAATTGGAAGGCTTTGTGATAATAGTGATATATTGGTATCCGTGTTAGGCGTCGTGCCATTTGTGCAGGATTGCGATGTACATATGAGATGGTTGTACACGTGGTTGTTCAATGTATAATGTACCGAATGTGTGTTATGTTGGTTAAGAGTCGTTGTGATGATCATGGTATTTGTGTTGTTTCGGTTTACATACGTGATTGAACATTTCAGTGTAATGTGGAATGGCTTAACATTTAATGATTATGAATTGTGTCGTGTCGATGTGTGTGTGTTCCAGGTAGGGTCTGACGAGGCCTCTGGAGTTCGGTACATGATGTGTACGAACAAAGTGTGTGATCCAGGTAGGGTCTGACGAGGCCTCTGGAGTCCGGTACATGACGTGTACGGACAAGGTGTGTGATCCAGGTAGGGTCTGACGAGGCCTCTGGAGTTCGGTACATGATGTGTACGAACGATGTTGTGGCCGGGTAGGGTCCGTTGAGGCCTCCGGAGTTCGGTACATGATGTGTACGAACAGTGTGTGTGGCCGGGTAGGGTCCGTTGAGGCCTCCGGAGTTCGGTACATGATGTGTACGAACAATGTGTGTGGTCCGGGTAAGGTCCGTCGAGGCCTCCGGAGTTCGGTACATGATGTGTACGAACAATGATCGTGTAGCAGTGATTGTTCGGGTAACATTTTAAATATGGATCTCGGACTCATAATGATGTATTATTTAGTATGCTTTGAAACGAGAATCGGGCTAAGGCCCTATTGTTTACGAAAAGGGTTTTGTAAATTGGGACTCGAGATCCAAAAGAATTTCTGCTTTAAAAATCCCCGAGATGATGTGTTCCTTTTCAAATATCTCTTACTTGAGTTCGTAATTCTAAAACTTCTCGGGAACATTTTGATAATTGATTTCCGTATTAAATTCGTAGTTGCTATTTGCTTGTTACATTTCGTATGGTTTGATACTTGCACTAGTAAAACAGTGGAGTTTTACTAACCCCCGAGTATTCGGGGGGTGGATGTCTGTTTTGCGTCCAGGTACATGCAGGTTCAGGGGAGCAGTCACAGGATTGGCACAAGGGGATGACGAGCTGCGATACTAATCAAGAGTTGAGAGTTGGTAGAGTTTATTCGTATTGTTAGAGTTGATTCAGTCTTCCGTTGTATTGTATTTCGAACCCTGTGTGGGTAATGTTGTTAGTTAGTCCTGTTGATAGAGTTGTGGGACCTCATCGGTCTGTGTGTTTATGTGTAAGTGACCTTAACGGTCTGTATTATTATATTGTTTGACCCTGGCCGGGCAAGCATTTGGTTGTTTATGGACGTCTAGCCTGGTAGATCCTTGCGGAAAGGGTTTACGGCGTGTAATATTCCCATACGGTTTTGGGGGTGTTACATTTATGGTATCAGAGCTTAGGTTGCAGAAACCTAGGCTGTCGGGTCGAGTCGAGTCGTGGTTTGTCGAGTAATGTGTGGTCTTGTCGTTCGAGTCGTCAAGTGACAAGTTGAGTTGTGCGTAGTCACAACGTGTCGGATATGTTGTCAGACGAGATTAGTATCGTGGGCGACCGTCACCTCCGTGCAACCTATGGACGTAAGTCTCCTCTTTTATGCGAAGTACCTGTGTATCATGATTGTATCTAAATGAGTTAATTGCGGTGCATAATTCTATTTGCACGGTGTTGTGAATATGGTTGTACTTAATACGTGTGACATATAATACATGTATAAAAATTGGGCATATTGTTGTTTTACCTTTGAACCACTGTGAGGGGTGGTATAGTGTGAAAATTGAGAACCTTGTTGGGTTTCGAATAAGGTATCGACGATTGAGTTCGTGAGAAGCTCCGAGGAACGGTTTTGTTATATGTTTAAACTAGATGCTGTGAGACGTATTCAATTGGATTGTGCATGTTGGACTGTATTTTTTTTTTCCGCTGTGTGAGTTCTTTCAAATGGCTTTCGACCTTTTGCCAATTGAGTTTGATTTCGAAAACCGATTCCTTTAACCGAGTTTTGGCGTTATGGCTTTGAACGTTCTGGCAAAATTCTTGTGACGATACTTAGTATTTTGTAAATGGCTTTTGGTGAGTTTTTGAAATATTACCATCATCGGCATTTTTAACGTTGTAAATGGTTTTTAGCCTGGTGAGTTCCGGCGCGGGACCCACGGCGCTATAATATTTTGCGTAATTACCTAGAGTTTTGGGCATTCTAGCCCATTGAATTATCTTAAAAAAAAAAACTTGAGTATCTTAGAAAATAAATTTCGAGACGTACTTTTAAAATGAATTATTCTCTCGTGGTACATCCAAGGTGCCACAATATGTTTCAAAATTCTTCTACCTCGAGGACCCAAAATGTTTTGAGATATTTTCAATGTTTTATAAACACTTTTACTTAGACCCGAGGGTCGAATATTCTGAAAGTTTTTCACTAAGAGAAGGTGTCCTCATATCTGTTCAAACGCAAGATGATTTTTAAGGTCTCGAAAATGAGGTTTGTTCAACTTTTTGTAAAATGATACTCAAGATCAACTGGTGTTTCCAAACTGTCTCCAAAAGGTGGTTTTCGTTTTTAAAACCTATCATTTCGTTGGTAGACCGTAAATGTGTGTATGATATTCACATTGTTGTTAGAATGTTAGCTCCGAGTATGATGGAATTGGTGGTGTGAACGTTGAGTCGTTCGCCATGCATCTGTTTTTGTTGTCCCTTTTGGGAGGTGTGATGACGATCTTTAATGTTGTTATTTCGTGGTGACTTGCGTGTTATCGCACCTGTGTGAGCTGTTAAAGCTGGGGTTTGAACGTTTGTGTACATGTGTGACTGTTTCACGATGTTTGTAATTATGTGCTAGTTATTGTTCGGGCCGTTAAGGTTGCCGAACGATACCGTCGTTGCTGTATTGTTGTGTGTGTATTACTTTACGATGGAAATCCTTGTATATGATATGTGTTATGATTCTTTGTTGTGCCGAGTTGGCATCTCCGCTATGTTGTTTTGCGACGTTATACCCCATTGTATTTTCGGTATGCCGAGCCGAGGCATTTCAACCGTGGTGTGCCAGGGGCATGCACGTGTAAATTGTCCTTCTCGACGGTAACACATTTCAAGTGCGAACTCGAGGGACACCGAATTCAGTTTTGCGAATTGGCTACCGAGACTTTCGAAGTTCGCGCTTCAGCACAAGTTATCAGAATCGGCTTTGAGAGGCCTTTGAAAGATGTTTCTGTCAGTTGCTTGTTGTGTTGTCACCTTGATTTCGTGTTGTGAGTTTCGGGAACAACGCTTCTTTTAGAAGAGGTCTAATATAATACCCGTATTATTTTTGGCTCCTGCGTTTTCTCTTTCTCAATTCTATCGGCTCGCTCGTGTTCGTTGGTACTTTCTGAACTTGTTCTGTATTCCGGTTTCATCGTTCGAACGAGCTGTGATCTTGTTGTGGGTCGATCTGGTTATCGCTGTGACTTTTTTCGAGTTCGGTTCGATTCTTGTGAACCTTGTTCGGAAGTGTCATCATCTGGTTTTATTAGTTCTTTTATTCGAAGTGGATCGGATTTTGAACCTCTGTATTTTCGACTCTGTTGACTCGTTTATGTTCGTTGATATTTTCTGAGCTTGTCCTGCCCCTTGCTTTTGTTGATCGAACGAGTGTGGTATTGTTTCGGAATAACTCGTTTGTCGTTGTAATTTTCCAATTGCTATTCCCTTTCCTGTGGATCTTATGTGGGTGCGCATCTTGTCGTTTTCACCGGATCATGTTTTGTCTCGAGTCGAGATGTGAACTTCGGAGTTGTCGGTCGAACCTTATTGTTCTTCGTGATCCGAACATGATTATTCGATTTTTGTTGACTCGATCGTTATGGTTGATCATTGATTGTTCGTTTTTTTTTTGTTGATCTCGATTCATGATTGTTGAGCGTTCAGACTCCTTCGTAATTTCCTTAAGTTCGAGAAATTTGTCTCGTTTCGATCTTCCAACCCTTGGGCGGTGGAATTCCGTATTTGTTCAGCGTTTGGCTCGCGTTTGATTGATGAACCGTTGGGTTGGTCAATCGTATTGATTTTTGTTCGTTGTGTTTTATGATTGTTCAGATAATCGACTCGATTGTATTATCTGTTTGATGACGCTTGTCACTTGTTGATTTTATTATGTCTATACCGGTGGCGTCGTGTTGGTCGTCGTGGAGCGTGTTTTCACGCCGTATATTCCGTTGCGTTGCGTGTAACGTATATTCCGTCGCCGTTGGGCATGAGTTATGCACTTCTTGTGTATCTCGTTGAGTTTTTCCTGGCGGGATATTTCTTCTCCCTACTTGTTTTAAGTTTCAGGACGAAACTTCTTTTAAGGAGGGTAGAATGTAATATCCGCAATTTTCGATTTTCGGTAAATTTCTTTTTTCGGCCGAAGTCCGTTTTGACGACTCGCTCATGACCGTTTCGTCATTTCGAGAATGATTAATTCTACACTTTTTGTCACCCGAGTTCGTTTCGGTGTTGTTTTGTTGAGTTCCGTGCTTTTAGCGACCTTTCCGCACTTGAGTTCGATTCTTGCGAATCTCGTCCGAAACTGCTGTTTCGAGTTTCCCGCAAGTCCGTTTAACTTTGTTGGACGTGTTGTAATCTTCGGTTTGGTTATTCGATCACGTATCGTGATTTCCTAGCGCTTGGGCCATTTTGTAATTTGCCCAAAGTTACGGGTATCCGTATCTGTAATTGTTGTCTCTGTAATATCCGGTACTTTTCTTTCCCTTGTATTTTTTATTTTGGTATATTTCTCGGTCATAGTGACCTCGTGTACCTTTCAAAGGTGTCCTTCCACAACCGTTGAACCGTATTCTCGTTATCAGGTGCGGAACCGCTGCCGGTTGCCGTGGATCCATTTCGTGTTATTGGTTCCCAAATATTGATTCCTATCGCTTTATTCTCTTCCGGATCATTTTTATCATTTTGGAACCTAATAGGGGGTGTGGGCCGCAAGACAAGATGTGCGTGCCGCGGCACACAAATTCATTCGCTTGTTGGTCGAACAAATCTTGTGTGCCGCGGCACACCCAACCGGCAAGCCGCGCACAAGCAGTGCCGCGGCTGCGCACACTGTCCGTGCCGCGGCACACTCGTGTGTCGTCTACGACCTAAACCCAATCAGACGGTGCCGCGGCACACGCAGCCGTGCCGCGCACAATGCCGAAACCTCGAGTAATTTTTGGCACGTGCCGCGACACTTCGCCGTGCCGCGGCACACAAAGCGGTAATTGTACAATCTCGTCCTTTTAGACGAGATCGGTCGTCTTCTCCTTCATTTCACCCGCATCGCGAGAGAGTGAGAGAGAGGGGAAGAGTTCTCCATCTTTATCCATTGAGGGGTTGATTTTCACCATTTTTCTCCTAGAGTGAAGCCCTGACGATCAATCCAACGCGTGTTCTACGGATCTTAGTACTTGAATCTCCAAAGGTATTATTTCTTGAAACCCTCCCTTTTGGATAATTGGGGATTTTGGGTATTTTGTTCGATTTCGCCCGTTTAATCCGATTTAACTTAGGATTATGATGGATTGATGATTATTTAGATGTATTATATCATTTCCCTTGTTACTCCATGGTTGGATCGTATCGACTTGTTGTTTTGGTCGAGTTCTTGATCGACGCCTTGAAGGTGTCCGATTAAATGTCATAGAGGGGTTTTCGGGCGTTCTACGATTATTCTTCCTCGTATGATCGATGATTTATTGATTATATGTTGTTAGGATCGAATTCTTGTGAAGAACTCGAGTCGGAACCCTTCCGTTCGTTGTCTTCTTCGGGGTCCGAGCTTCCCGGTTGAACCGTGTTCTTCGGAGCGTTTGGTAGCGGTTATTAAGGCAAGTATCTTATTATACGACTTGTATCTTGTGACTAGTAATTACGTATGATATGTATGACGATTTTGCTTGCCTCCGTAAATATGTCCCGTTTGAGTTGGTTGTGTTTTCCGAAATTGGAAGGCTTTGTGATAATAGTGATATATTGGTATCCGTGTTAGGCGTCGTGCCATTTGTGCAGGATTGCGATGTACATATGAGATGGTTGTACACGTGTTTGTTCAATGTATAATGTACCGAATGTGTGTTATGTTGGTTAAGAATCGTTGTGATGATCATGGTATTTGTGTTGTTTCGGTTTACATACGTGATTGAACATTTCAGTGTAATGTGGAATGGCTTAACATTTAATGATTATGAATTGTGTCGTGTCGATGTGTGTGTGTTCCAGGTAGGGTCTAACGTGGCCTCTGGAGTTCGGTACATGATGTGTACGAACAAAGTGTGTGATCCAGGTAGGGTCTGACGAGGCCTCTGGAGTCCGGTACATGACGTGTACGGACAAGGTGTGTGATCCAGGTAGGGTCTGACGAGGCCTCTGGAGTTCGGTACATGATGTGTACGAACGATGTTGTGGCCGGGTAGGGTACGTTGAGGCCTCCGGAGTTCGGTACATGATGTGTACGAACAGTGTGTGTGGCCGGGTAGGGTCCGTTGACGCCTCCGGAGTTCGGTACATGATGTGTACGAACAATGTGTGTGGTCCGGGTAAGGTCCGTCGAGGCCTCCGGAGTTCGGTACATGATGTGTACGAACAATGATCGTGTAGCAGTGATTGTTCGGGTAACATTTTAAATATGGATCTCGGACTCATAATGATGTATTATTTAGTATGCTTTGAAACGAGAATCGGGCTAAGGCCCTATTGTTTACGAAAAGGGTTTTGTAAATTGGGACTCGAGATCCAAAAGAATTTCTGCTTTAAAAATCCCCGAGATGATGTGTTCCTTTTCAAATATCTCTTACTTGAGTTCGTAATTCTAAAACTTCTCGGGAATATTTTGATAATTGATTTCCGTATTAAATTGGTAGTTGCTATTTGCTTGTTACATTTCGTATGGTTTGATACTTGCACTAGTAAAACAGTGGAGTTTTACTAACCCCCGAGTATTCGGGGGGTGGATGTCTGCTTTGGCCCGTGTACATGCAGTTCGGGGAGCAACACAGGATTGGCACAAGGGGATGACGAGCTGCGATACTAATCAAGAGTTGAGAGTTGGTAGAGTTTATTCGTATTGTTAGAGTTGATTCAGTCTTCTGTTATATTGTATTTCGAACCCTGTGTGGGTAATGTTGTTAGTTAGTCCTGTTGATAGAGTTGTGGGACCTCATCGGTCTGTGTGTTTATGTGTAAGTGACCTTAACGGTCTGTATTATTATATTGTTTGACCCTGGCCGGGCAAGCATTTGGTTGTTTATGGACGTCTAGCCTGGTAGATCCTTGCGGAAAGGGTTTACGGCGTGTAATATTCCCATACGGTTTTGGGGGTGTTACAGTCCACGTCCACGAGTTGCCATTATCCTAAGGCATACCACACATAATGATTCTTCAGTACTTACCCAACGAGAGGGAGAAATAAAATGGAGAGTTACATTGCATCTATATGTTGGGAACCAGAGATTTCTAGCAATGATGATTTACGCATGTCATACATATACTTATGAATTTATAAGAAAACAATTTCATGCCCAAATACTTTATCATAAAATTCTTATGTACAAAATAGACTGAAGATGCATCTTTAATGCATGAATCATGGTTGATCTGGAAAACTGCATTTATCACATAATGAATAATAATAACTTGACGTACCTTAGAGTCGACGTGGAGCGGCCGAGGTGGATGATCATAATTGCCAAAAATATTTGACTACTAGCGAAAATGAAATTTGAGTTTAGAAAAGAAACTATTTTAACGAGTCTGCAGAACCGTAGACCCGCTCCGATACCACTTATGTAACGACCACTTTTCTAGAAAAATAATTCTTCTAATTTTAAGAAAAATAAATAAAAATTTTGCAGCGGAAATACATTTCAAAAAGACAAACTTAATAATCGCAAGTAATATTCTTGAGTCGTCGTTAAAACAAAACATACTTTGTCGTGAAATTAAAACAAATCGAACACTTGTTCATAAAACATAGTTTGAGAGAAATAACATTAAATAAATAAACATCTAATCATAAGCTTGATCATCCCACACTCAAGCGCATGCCACATCGAGCTCCTCAACCTGAAAGGGTTAAATAGTGGGGTGAGCTTCCAACTCGCTCAGTATGGAGGATATGCAATATGTCTACGTTAATTACTAAATATATTAGCAAGTATAAGCAACATTTAAGTGCTTCTTACTAATTTGCACATTTAAGTATTTCTGACTGATTTGCACATTTAAGTGCTTCTGACTAATTTCACGTGCACATACAAGACAATATATAAAGCAATTAAAATAAACAAAAGCGTAATAAATCCCCACACTTAGATAAAATGCAATTCTTGAACTTGAATGTGATGAAGATGCTTGACTCGACAATTCTAGGCCCGTAAATTCTTGTTATCATCTACAATTAATAATAATGATAATTACTATTATTATAATTTATAAATATATAATATCTGGGAATAAATACGAGGCATAGATTAAAATTGAATTATTAATATTAATGAATACAATCAATATTTTAATGGCTTGCCCCAAAATAGGGCTGGAATTAATTACTGGAAAGCTAATTAGGGTAACACTGAAAGAATTAAACATTTGAGGACTGAAATTGAAAGCGTTATCGAGCTGACTGAGGTTAATTTGAAGAAACTGAAAATTAGAGGCTGAAATTGGTATATATATATGTATCTCTGTCTACTCCTCTGCCAAACACACACACACACACATTCAACACCAACACACACACATATCAACACACTCTGATTCGACCACACGCACATCCGCATCTGGAATTTGGTCCGACGAAGATGGTCGGGGCGATGGCTTCTTCAGAAAAGCGTCGGCCCTGTTCCTATGTTGAGCTGTGTGGCGGACGGTTTGCAATGATGATGGTGGTTATCGTGGCTGGGGGTGAGGGCTCGAGCATGATTGAAGTTGGCTTAGGGTTACAGGGTCTGGCCGGAGTCAATAGGTGGATGGGGTTTCGATTTCAGGAGGTCTTGGCGGAAACCCCGTGGCGGTCGCGACTCAGGTAAGGGTTTTAAACTGGGCTGGTGATCTGGGAATTAATTTGGGTCCAACAAATTGAACTTGATTTCGGGTCTGAGTTGGGTTCTGGGTTAGCCCTGGTTCGAGATGACTCACCGGGTGAACTCGATGAGTCGAGTGGGATGGTCTCTGTGTTGAAGATGATCGTGGTTTTTTGGTCTATGCCGAGAGGGTTTGCAACGGGGTTGTTCTAACTTGAGGATAGGTTCAATGGTCGGAGTCGCTGATTGGATTCGAGCTTTGATCAGGGTACAGAAATAGTTATATAAAAGTTTATGAAACTCATCACAAAAGGATTTGATTGAGATCGGGTTACCTGATATATTTGGATGGACTGAGATGCTGGAATCTAATCAGAACTCAGATGGAAATTGATCAGATGTCGAGCGGTTTTGTGCGATGAGACCGCCTCTCTTCTTCTCCTTGTATTGTAAATTTCTGTCGTGATGAGTTTTTTTTTTTTTTTTTGTAGATTTCAGAATTTGATCATGAGTTGAGAATGGTATGGTTTTGACGTGAGTTGAGGGAAAAAATTTGCGGGAGGTTTAATTGTGCAGATTGTTGGTGTTGTAACTTGATTATATATGTAGGGTTTTTTTTGGGAAGTGTTTGTACATGTTCAGGGCTCTAAATTGATCGGGAGAGTATAAGAGGGTTGGTTACAAGAGATTTGCAGTTTTGAAAAATTGGGGAGGAAGAACCGTGAGTTAAAATACTAATTAGTCAACTAATTATGCTTAAACTATTCTAAGTGATAATTATGATATTAATAGTAATGATAGAAATAATGCATTTAATATCGCTTAAAATTGACTCGGGCCTAGAAATGACGAGATGAAACGATGAATTTGATATGAAAAATGAAACGAAATGAATCACATGACATCTCATGAATTATAATGACATAAATAATTTTGCATGATCAGGAAATAAAATGAATTAAATGATAAATTATTCGGGCATTAATTTAATAAAATTGAACATATTTTCTATAATTCATAATAAATGTATATGCGAAATCGGAGTGTTACAACAATATTATTTATTTATTATTATTATTACTATTACTATTACAGTTAAACCTCGATAAATGAATGCTCGATAAACGAATAACCTCGCCAAATGGATAATTTTCTCCGGTCCCAACTCTTTATAACATGTTCAAATTTTCTTTCGATAAATGAATAATTTCGCTAAATGAATATTTTTCTCCGGTCCCGACCATATTTATTTATCGAGGTTTTATTAATATTATTATTATTATTTAGTTTAGCCCAATTATTAGTCATTTTCATTATTCGGCCCATATTAATTTTGTGGCCCAAATTCTTTTACTAGTCCAATTAATGAGTTGGCCCAAGTCACTTTCATAGCCCAATTAGAAATATACCCTAAACCTAACTCTAATAGTATAAATACTGTATTTATACTGCAACCAATATACAATACACATAAAAATACATCTTTGTTTTTCTGCTCGTTACAGTATCCATGTGTTGCCTCATCAAAACCTTGTCAAGAAAACCCTGTAGGAAAAACTTGATTGAATGAAAAAAGTACAACCACTCCTTCTTACTTTAAACCTTGAGGTCTAATACCGATCTCTGTAATGTCCTCATTATGCCATGAATATGCCTTGTTAAAACCTTATTAGGAAAAACCCAGTGGGAAAAAATTCTAAAGAAGGGAAAAGAGTATACTATTCATGTTAATATGCCATCCTAGTTACCTCGTTAAAAACCTTGCTAGGAAAACCCAATGAGATAAAACCTCAACCAAAGAAAAAAAGAGTGCAACGCGTATTTTTATATAAATATGCTTCAGGCATTTTGAAAATCCTCCGTGAATTAGCATAGATATCATATTCAGTGCAAGTTGCAATCTCGAACTCACATGTTGGTGAGACATGTCATCTCTTCTGGAGATTTTATATTAGTTGTGGTTAAACTCATCAACCATACACATTCTCAACTTACTTCATGTGTTGTAATAATTTCATAAGAATTGGAAGATGTTGCTAGTAAGACTTACTTCATCGATTTTCGATGGCAGTTTTATTGAGCTCTTCAGGAGTCTCAAATAAATTTAAATCATCAACTTATACTGCTATAATTGCAAATCCGTTATTTATTTTATTTATGAAAATCCCGGATCGGACAACATCATTTATATCGTCTCTACCATTGATCCACACATCACTTGTAGATCACGAATGGAAAAGAAATATGCTTCATCATATCTCCGTCTCACCAGACACCGCATTGAGTTTATGCAAATAGTTGGGAGAACTTCATTCTTCTATTATAGCTCATAATTCTTTCAGATCTAGTGGGTGATTGATCTTATTTCAACGCACTCTCAATGCATTATAAATGTAGAGAAACATATAAATAAAAATATCCTTTTCTTTGCAGATAGCATTGATGTTTTCAATACCTTCTTTCATTGTTGATCATTAGATGATGAATTAAGTCTTGATTATAAATTAGTCCATGTAGAACTAGTAGGATATACAAGTGCAACAATTGCACTGAGATGTGATGCTTTCGGACCATGAATATCTTCATTATCATTTGGTATAAATATGTCCTTAATAGGATTATGTGACTGATCAATCATTTTGATGAGTGTGTTTCATCCGTGTAAATCGCTTTAATACCTTTTAGGTACAAGTGGATTGATATATAAATAATACACTTTCCAAGTGTTTGTAACCAAGGTATATTCTAGATATTTCAATACGATCTCAAATTATCTTTTCAAATATTCAAGTGTCAATTGGATCTCTTCTGGAGTTCCAATCAATCTAAGATCATTCATATCTATATATGATATTGAGTCATTAATATATCTTTCTTTAGTCGAATAATATTGACTAAGATGGTTATTTCAAATCGATTATACTATTTGAATTTATATAAAGACTCTTGCAATATGAAGGAATACATATATTTAGATTTTGATTTATGTGCTTTAGGCATATCATCCTTCGAGGATTTCATGTATCCATAAGACAAATATTCATGTACTTCCAATCTCACTCAATATCTATATATAATTCAGTTCATGAGTGGTCTTATAAAAAAATATAATCATCGTAAGTAATTTTGACTACAAAAGTCGTGCTTCATATCTCATGTTTACATGAGTAATGCTTAAAATTATTGGTAACTCTTCAAGAGTTCCAATCATCATAATCATATAACGTACGAATATTAATCAATATTCAACAAATTTTATTCAATATGCTATTTTGAATTGCAGGCCAAATAATAAAGTATTGACATTAATCTAAATCATATTAGATTATTTTGTCCATCTTGACCAAATATTTTATTTCCGACATTAATCAAGTTAGATCATTATGATCTTTATTTGTTTCAAGTGCTATTTTTAAATCTATTGATATAAGCTCCACATTTCATTGTAACAAAATTCGTAGAACGTTCGATAATCTAATTCTTTTCAAGAGTATGCTCTTCAAGAGCGACGTCTTCAGGACGTTGAATTTTGTCATTAATGTTTATTTTTGATCTCCGGAGATATATAATATAGTTCTCACCATTTAGGTTGGCTAGCCTTAAACTCAATTGTAGCACTTGCATGTGTCTTCCAAGACATCAATTTCGATCTGGATTTATTTAAACTCTTCTGGAGTACATATATATAATTGATTACAGTTTCTGCAAAATCGATAATCATTTGAACTTCAAGTTCATAATTTTTCAAATAATTTTCTTGATCGGTTGATACTTTCCTCCCCCTAATATCGGGGATGATACTGTCTTACAATATCAATCTTATTCATATTAGCCATCAATACTTCAGGTATTGTTATAAAGAGGACCATACCCAACATATTTTAATATTCAATTAGAACCATAAAGGGAGATTTGTACACTGAATTACTTGTTGAAATTCAAAATAATGCACTTTTATCGATATCAAATAATAAATTATTCAAATACATAAACTTTAAGTTTACTCTGGTGATGATTAGAATTCAAAATAAGAGTAAAGACAATTATGTCAATGTCAATCTCGATTCGTTCTTGAATGAGTTTGTGACATAATCAAACTTTATTATTTTTAATTTTAATAAGATAATCTACTTAAGAGATATCAATAATATTCTATCTTTAAACATTAAAAGATAGTAGTAGTTCCTCCTTGAGGGAGAAATATTATATCTTTCAAGAGCATTTATTTTTCTCGACTGTATGTTTATACTTTATCAATGATACAAGTATCATCATCAATATTATATGTAATAACTATCATTATTACTCTTCTTCCTGAAGAAAGTGCAATAATTATTATGTAATTAATCCAACATCTATAGGATGTTGATGAAAATTAGTCAACTCAAAATAATACAATCTTAAGTGTATAAATGTACTTCATGACATTCACTATTAATTTGTGGTATTTATCATACAACATGTGTGAATTTGTATTAATATATCTTCAGGATATATATCATAAATAAATATGTAGTTAAATTAAATATAAACATGATATAAATAGATTTTAGTATTAAACATGTAATTTTAAACATGCAAATATTGAAAGTATTGAGATTAGTAGACTTCTGGTCTAATAAGTGGTGAATTTTATACGTCATTTACATCGATAATGTACCGCCACGACTTTCTAGGGATAATTATAGGGGAAATTAATAAAAATATGAATTTTAACGAAAAATAAATTCCTTTGAGAATATTAAAATTCTCGCCCACAAAGTCGAGTCGCTACACTAACTAAAATAAATGCCTATTAATTAAGGCAATGACATGACATAAATGAGAGGTCATAATTGCGGCGGAAGAAAAATATATAAATTATTATTTCAAATCAAGAGTTTCCCCAAATAATATTTCAAAAACATGAGACATAAAAAAAAACTTTTTTTAATAAATATCATCATATGCCCTCTCGGCTCAGTCCTTCGTCCATTCGGTTCGATTTAACCTACGGGATCAATATAGGTGGGGGTGAGCTTCCTTCAGCTCGTGTAAATCACACGTATCACATTAATATACAATCTTATGGAGAGTAATTAAATGATTATTCTATCAATAATATTTTCCTCAACATGAATACATACACACAATACATGAATCGAGCCCGCATGTGAATATTGAGGTTGTGCAGGTGTCCCCACACAATATATATCTGATAGCCTCATTACACGTACACAGGGGAGCCTGATTTACAACATTTATTATCAATTTTAAATATAAATAGAATGTCACATAGCAGTCCAAATAAAGCAATTAAAGTGATAGTGAAAATTCCCACCTGAATAAAATGATGCTGCTTGAACTTGAATATGAAGATGCTTGACTCACAGTCCTAATTACGTAATTTCTTGTTAATATCTACATATAATAATAATAATTATAATCATTATAAAATATTATGATATAATGACTGGAAATAAAATATGATGCATATAGTTGAAACAGATTATTAATATTAATTGAAGAGTCAACATTTTAATGTCCTGGGTCAAAAATAGGGCTGGATTTAAAAGTACTAAAAGCTGACTGGAGTAAAACTGAAGGAACTAAACATCTGAGGACTGAAATGGAAAGAGTTATAAACCTGAATGGAATTAATTGAAATAACTAGAAACTAGATCAGGGTTATATTGAAGTATCTGGAACCTAGGGGCTTAATTGAATAACTTGAAGAGTTTAGGAAATGGATTGAAACTTGCAAAAATATAGAACCAAACCAAACCAAACCAAACCAAACCAAACATACCCAGTATATCACGCTCAGAGCAGGGTCTGGGCAGGGTAAGATGTACGCAAACCATGCCCCTACTTATTACGGTAGGGAGGTGAAGACCCCCAGCTTAGTGCACAGCAGAATCTTGTGTGATAAATACAAAGGAAAACATATGATTCGAAAACGCTCGAGACCATACCTATGCCCATGGCTTGATCCACATGGGACTTACCTAAGCGGAATTTGGCTACTTCACTCCCGATGAACGCTGCTCTAACCAAAGAGAGGTTGGCTCTGCGCACAGCTCTCTGTCAAAAATACACCACACGCAAAGACAATAGGATAAAATATACAATAAAAGTAAAAATGCAATGCTCTAGGTCAAAGCTAACCGAGACAACCCAACCCTAAGGCTCTCAACTACAGCACCACTCCCTACAAAAGAATCCACAACTCTGATCTGGCGCCTCCAAGCGCACCTATCAACAGTCATGGTCTCGGAAAGGTTTAAGTCCTTCAAATCTAATCTTAGTTGCTCCTCCTACGTCCTCCTCGGTCTGCCTCTCCTCCTCTCCCCGACAACTATTAAACTCTCGACCCTCCTCACCGGAGCAGATGCCTGCCTCATGCGGAAGTGGCCAAACCATCTCAATCTCCCTTCCCTAACTTTCGCTGAAATGGGCGCCACTTCCAGCGCATTCCTGAAAACCCCGTTCGCAACTATATCTAACATTGTGCGACCACACGACCAACGTAACATTCTCATTTCAGCCACTTCCAACTTGCTCTCAAGCGATTTCTTCATCGCCCAACATTCGGAGCCATACAACATTGCAGGTCGGATTGCCGCTCTATAGAATTTACCCTTCAACTTTAGAGGGACTTTCTAGTCGCACAGGACCCCTGTCGCTGCTCTCCACCTTAGCCACCCCGCCTTGATGCGATGTGTGACATCATCTTCACACTCACCTTTCTTCTGAATGATCGAACCCAAATACTTGAACTTATCCGTACGGGGTACGATCTGATCCGCAATCATTACCTCAACATCTTTCTCATTGGCCTCACCACTAAAGTTACACCAGAGATACTCGGTCTTAGACCGGCTCACACGCAAGCCCTGGGATTCTAACGTATCCCTCCAAAGCTCCAACTTCGAGTTCACCTCCCTCATCGACTCCGCCACTAACACAATGTCGTCAGCAAAAAGCATGCACCACGAGATGCCATCTTAAATTCCTCGCGAAATGACTTTAAGGATTAGAGCGAAGAGAAGTGGGCTTAGCGCCAACCCCTGGTGTAGCCCTATCTCAACCGGAAAAAACTGGGTGTCACCAACTGGGGTCCTAACGCACGTCCTAGCTTGGGAGTACATGTCTTGGATCGCCCTAACTGTAACACCCCCAATCCACTCAGGGATATTACACGCCGTAGACCCCTTTCCACAAGGAGCTACCAGGCGGGAGACTACAAATCAAAACCCACATGCGGTCAACTTGACCAAAACATAATACCGTAGACCGATTAGGTCTCTCAAAACACAGCATAACCGTACATCTGATGAAACTAAAATACAACTCGATCACATAGTACATAAAATGTCCATCCCCTCAAGGATGACAAGAACTCAAACCGACATATCACCGATGCAGACTGACTACAACCGTGACTAGTATCGTTGCATTGCATCATCCTCCGAGCCAATCCTGTGGTTGCTCACTCTCCGATGTAACACCGGAATAAATAACAAAATCCCCAACGAGGGGTTAGCGATGGAATCGCTAGCAAGTAACCAAGCTATACAATTATACATCAAGAATACAACCGTTATGAAAATAACATTTCGACAAGGTAGTAACACGATCCCCGAGTCTAAAGTCTTTTGAAAATTTATTCCTTTAAAACAAACCATGGGGATTACTCCGTAAATCATTGTAAGAGATTATTTAGAGACTTCGGGGTCTCGGTGTAAAATCCTGAAATATGAATGTTTTTCCTTTTCAAAAGGTTTTCTTTCAAAATCATACAAATGATTTTATTCTCAACTCAAACCTCAAGACCAAAACCATATTCACCAATATAATCGGGATTCAAGATTCAAACATAAACAATTCAGAGATATCAAATCAACAGTCAAAACGTCTCCGTGGCCCCGAAGGGTCCCACCCGGATTAGTCATCAAGAATAAACTCGAACACACCCATAAGTTATCTTGACATCGCACTCACAAGTGACGATTCTCGGAGCCCTCTACAGACCTACCCGATTAGATAACCTTATGGTCAACTCGTAACATCTGGCCGTACTCGCAAGCACGCGCCTCCGGAGGCCTCGACGGACCCTACCCGGATAACACCATTCAAGCACGCCCATAAGTTATCATGACATCGCACTCGCAAGTGCCGATTCTCGGAGCCCTCCCCAGACCTACCCGAATTGATAACCTTATGGTCACAACATAACGTCTGGCCGTACTCGCAAGCACGCTCCTCCGGAGGCCTCGACGGCACCCTACCCGGACAACATCTCAATTCGCTAAGATACACAACAACAACAAAGGCATAATATTCACTACAACTGGAAACACGTAACATATAAGTTAACGTAACATAACTTCCACAAAGGCACAATATCCACAGCAAACCATCATTCAGGAAAAAGGCCAACGAGCAAATAATACAAGTATTACGCGATTCCACAATTCTTCATTTAACTACTCATTTCTAGTATTTATTTTAGTCACAAAATAACATGAAGAGGTAGTTATCATTATTCTTGAAACTAAAGTTTACGTTGGTAATTACCTTCATAAAATCACATCTTCATTTAAAGTAAGTTACGGTTAAATATACCGTCACTAACGAGTCCACGTTAAATTCACGACACATCACATTCTCAAAGTATAAAGAATATAGACGAGATACTCGCCTCAAGTCCAACGCACGCGGAGCAACGGGAAAGCTCGACTTAATGACCGCAACCGAACACTCCGAAGAACACGATTCAACCGGGAAGCTCGGACCCCGAAGAAGACAACGAACGGAGGGTTCCGACTCGAGTCCTTCACAAGAATTCGACCCTAACAATATATAATCAATAAATCATCGATCATACGAGGAAGAATAATCGAAGAACGCCCGAAAACCCTCTATGACATTTTAGGACACCTTCAAGGCGTCGGTCAAGAACTCGACCCAAATAACGAATCGATACGATCCAACCATGGAATAACAAGGAAATGATATAATACATCTAAATAATCATCAATCCATCATAATCCTAAGATAAATCGGATTAATCGGACGAAAACAACCAAAATACCCAAATTCCCCAAAACTAGATTTCTAGGAAATCGACTGGTCAGTAGATCGGAGGATGTTATAGGACGGATGATTGATGATATGAACCTCGAACTTCATGGATTTATTGTCCAACAACATCTCTACATGATTAGCACAACATAAGCCTCGGAAGATAAGAAGGGAAGTGAGAAATGGTCAAGAAAACGCCGCTGTGCCTTAAATAGGCCGATCGTCACGGGTTACGTAACCGGCCATGGCTTACGTGCGTAATCGCCATGGCCGAACTCCCGCCTGGAAAATGCCGGGCGTTACGTGCGTTACCGGCCAGGGCCTTACGTGCGTAACCGCCTTACGTGCGTAATCGCCGATCACTACCGCACGTTACCCGCCAGTGCCTCGGCCAAGATGCCCGGCCATGACTCGGCCGGACCAACTCCGACGGCCCGAACGACCCCGAAACCCGAACCTGAGTACGAATCGAAGATACGGTTACGAAGTACTCGAAAAGACGAATCCGAGCACTAATAGAACACACGATTCCGACTACCCGAAGGCTCGAAATTCGACAACGGAAAGTAATTACCCCAAACTTTGGGAAATTACGAAAATGGCCCAAAACGCCCGAAAATCACGATACGTGATCGAAACACCAAGCCAAAGCTCGCAACATGAATATTAACATTAAATGAACTTACGAGAAAGTCGAAACAACAGTTTCGGACGAGATTCGCAAGAATCGAACTCAAGTGCGGAAAAACCGCTAAAAAGCACGGAACTCAACAAAACGACACCGAAACGAGCTCGGATGACAAAAAGTGCAGAATTAATCATTCTCGGAATGACGAAACGGTCATGAGCGAGTCGTCAAAACGGACTTCCGCCGAAAAAAGAAATTTACCGAAAATCGAAAATTGCGGATATTACATTCTACCCTCCTTAAAAGAAGTTTCGTCCCGAAACTTAAAATAAGTAGGGATAAGCAATATCCACTGTCAGGAAAACTCGACGAGATACCCAAAAACCGAAAACTCGCGCCCGACGGCGAAACACTGCAAGAAACGCAAAAGAACATACGGCGTGAAAACACGCTCCACGACGACCAACACAACGCCACCGATAGAGACATAATAAAACCAACAAGTGACAAGCGTCATCAAACAGATAATATAACCAAGTCGATTATCCGAACAATCACAAAACACAACGAACGAAAATCAATATGATTGACCACCCCAACGGTACATCAATCAAAACGCGAGCCAATCGCTGAAGAAATACGGAATTCCACCGCCCAAGGGTTGGAAGATCGAAAACGAGACAAATTTCCCGAATATAAGGAAATTAGGAAGGAGTCTGAACCCTCAACAATTACGAAACGAGATCAACAAAAACCGGACAATCAAACGATCGAACCACAACGGTCGAGACAACAAAAATTGAACAATCATGTTCGAATCACGAAGAACAATAAAATTCAAACAACAACTCTCAGGTTCACGTCTCGGCTCGAGACAATATATGATCCGGTAAAAGCAACAAGATGTGATTCACATAAGATCCACAGGAAAGGGAATAGCAATAGAAAAGTCACAACGACAAACGAGTTATTCCGAAATATTACCACACTCGTTCGATCAACAAAAGCAAGGGCAGGACAAGCTCAGAAATATCAACGAACATAAACGAGTCGACAGAGTCGAAAACACAAGTGTTCCAAATCCGATCCACTTCCAATAAAAGAATTAGTAGAACCAAAGGATGTTTCTTCCTACAAAGGTTCACAAGCATCGAACCGAACTCGGAAAAGTTACAAATGATAACCAGATCGACCCAAAACAAGATCACACTCGTTCGAACGATGAAACCGAAATACAGGACAAGTTCAGAAAGTATCAACGAACACGAGCGAGCCGATAGAGTTGAGAAAGAGAAAATGCAGGAGCCAAATATAATACGGGTATTATATTCGACCTCTTCTAAGAGAAGTGTCGTCCCCGAAACTCACAACAACGAAATCAAGGCGACAACACAACAAGCAACCGACAGAAACATCCTTCAAAGGCCTCTCAAAGCCGATTCTGATAACTGCGCTGGAGCGCGAACTCCGAAAGTCTCGGTAGCCAATTCGCAAAATTGAATTCGGTGTCCCTCGAGTCCACACTTGAAATGTGTTACTGACGAGAAGAACAATTTACACGTGCATGCCCCGACACATCACGGTTGAAATGCCTCGGCTCGGCATACCGAAAATACAAATGCTAGATACAATGGGGCATAACGTCGCAAAACAATATAGCGGAGATGCCAACTCAGCACAAGGGATCATAATACATATCATATACAACGATTATCATCGTAAAATAATACACACAAACACTACAGCAACGACGGTATCGTTCGGCGACCTCAACGGCCCGAACAATAACCAGCACATAATTACAAACATTATGAAACAATCACATATGTACACAAACGTACAAACCCAAGCTTTAACAGCTCACACAGGTGCGATAACACGCAAGCCATCACGAAATGACAACATTAAGGATCGTCATCACACCTCCCACAAGGGCTAACAAAATATATGCGTGGCGAACGAATCGACGCTCACGCCACCAATTCAATCACAATTCGGGGTTAACACCGTAACGAATGTTCGAAAACCATACACGCATTTCCGGTCCGCAAACAGGAATGATAGGTTTTAAAAACGAAAACCACCTTTTGAAAACAGTTTGGAAACAACAGTTGATCTTGAGTATCATTTTACAAAAAGTAGTACAAACACCATTATCGAGACTTTGAAAGTCATCTTGCGTTTGAACAAAAATGAGGACACCTTTCTTTTAGTGAAAAACTTTCAAAAATATTCGACCCTTGGGTCTAAGCAATCGCATTTGAAAATATCTCAAAATATTTTTGGTCCTCAACCGGAAAATTTTTGAAATGTATTGCGGCATTAGAAAACACCTTGAAAACACCGCAAAAAAATAATTCGTTTTAAAAGTACGTCTCGAATTTTAATTTTCTAAGATACTCAAGGTTTTCAAAATAATTCAATGGGCTAGAATGCCCAAAATTTCGTAATTACAAGGAACAATATAGCGCCGTGGGTCCCGCGCCGGAACCCACCAGGCTAAAAACCTTTTACAAAACCGTCAAAAAGCTGATGACGGTAATATTTCAAAAACTTACAAAAGCCATTTACAAAATACTAAATACCGTCATAAGAATTTCGCCAAAATGATCAAGGCCATAATGTTAAAAACCCGATTAAGGAAATTGGTTTTCGAAATAAAACTCAGTCGGTAAAATACCGAAATCCTTTACAAAAGAACTCACGCAGCGGATAAAAGAAATACAGTTCGACATGCACAGTCCAGCAACAATACTCATCATATGAACGAAATATGAGAGTGAAATAGTCACGTATCAAGAAATCAAAATTCATAAGAGGATCCCGTCACTTAACAAATAATCATAAAAATAGCTCGTGTCACACGAGGCACAACACAAAGAAGGGAGACTTACATTCACAGGTCGCACGGAGATAATGGCTGCAACACGATACTAATCACACGAACCACAATTGATCACAACGGATCGCAATGATCTCGCTTGTTCACAACTGCTCACCCGGGTGACACGACAAGACACGACTCCGACAAGACACGACTCGACAAGACCCAACTAGACTTAACTGCCTAGGTTTTCGCAAACCTAAGCTCTGATACCATTTATGTAACACCCCCAATCCACTCAGGGATATTACACGCCGTAGACCCCTTTCCACAAGGAGCTACCAGGCGGGAGACTACAAATCAAAACTCACATGCGGTCAACTTGACCAAAACATAATACCGTAGACCGATTAGGTCTCTCAAAACACAGCATAACCGTACATCTGATGAAACTAAAATACAACTCGATCACATAGTACATAAAATGTCCATCCCCTCAAGGATGACAAGAACTCAAACCGACATATCACTGACAGACGACAGACTACAACTGTGACTAGTATCGCTGCATTGCATCATCCTCCGAGCCAATCCTGTGGTTGCTCACTCTCCAATCAGAACACCGGAATAAATAACAAAATCCCCAACGAGGGGTTAGCGATGGAATCGCTAGCAAGTAACCAAGCTATACAATTATACATCAAGAATACAACCGTTATGAAAATAACATTTCGACAAGGTAGTAACACGATCCCCGAGTCTAAAGTCTTTTGAAAATTTATTCCTTTAAAACAAACCATGGGGATTACTCCGTAAATCATTGTAAGAGATTATTTAGAGACTTCGGGGTCTCGGTGTAAAATCCTGAAATATGAATGTTTTTCCTTTTCAAAAGGTTTTCTTTCAAAATCATACAAATGATTTTATTCTCAACTCAAACCTCAAGACCAAAACCATATTCACCAATATAATCGGGATTCAAGATTCAAACATAAACAATTCGAGATATCAAATCAACAATAAAACGTCTCCGTGGCCCGAAGGGTCCCACCCGGATTAGTCATCAAGAATAAACTCGAACACACCCATAAGTTATCTTGACATCGCACTCGCAAGTGACGATTCTCGAGCCCTCTCCGGACCTACCCGATTAGATAACCTTATGGTCAACTCGTAACATCGGCCGTACTCGCAAGCACGCGCCTCCGGAGGCCTCGACGGACCCTACCCGGATAACACCATTCAAGCACGCCCATAAGTTATCATGACATCGCACTCGCAAGTGCCGATTCTGAGCCCTCCCCGGACCTACCCGAATTGATAACCTTATGGTCACAACATAACGTCCGGTCGTACTCGCAAGCACGCTCCTCCGGAGGCCTCGACGGACCCTACCCGACAACATCTCAATTCGCTAAGATACACAACAACAACAAAGGCATAATATTCACTACAACCGAAACACGTAACATATAAGTTAACGTAACATAACTTCCACAAAGGCACAATATCCACAGCAAACCATCATTCAGGAAAAAGGCCAACGAGCAAATAATACAAGTATTACGCGATTCCACAATTCTTCATTTAACTACTCATTTCTAGTATTTATTTTAGTCACAAAATAACATGAAGAGGTAGTTATCATTATTCTTGAAACTAAAGTTTACGTTGGTAATTACCTTCATAAAATCACATCTTCATTTAAAGTAAGTTACGGTTAAATATACCGTCACTAACGAGTCCACGTTAAATTCACGACACATCACATTCTCAAAGTATAAAGAATATAGACGAGATACTCGCCTCAAGTCCAACGCACGCGGAGCAACGGGAAAGCTCGACTTAATGACCGCTACCGAACACTCCGAAGAACACGATTCAACCGGGAAGCTCGGACCCCGAAGAAGACAACGAACGGGAGGGTTCCGACTCGAGTCCTTCACAAGAATTCGACCCTAACAATATATAATCAATAAATCATCGATCATACGAGGAAGAATAATCGAAGAACGCCCGAAAACCCCTCTATGACATTTTACCGGACACCTTCAAGGCGTCGGTCAAGAACTCGACCCAAATAACGAATCGATACGATCCAACCATGGAATAACAAGGGAAATGATATAATACATCTAAATAATCATCAATCCATCATAATCCTAAGATAAATCGGATTAATCGGACGAAAACAACCAAAATACCCAAATTCCCCAAAACTAGATTTCTAGGAAATCTGACCTGATTCGGTAGATCGGAGGATGTTATAGGACGGATGATTGATGATATGAACCACAGAACTTCATGGATTTATTGTCCAACAACATCTCTACATGATTAGCACAACATAAGACTCAGAAGATAAGAAGGGAAGTGAGAAATGGCTGAAGAAAAACGCTGCCAGGCCTTAAATAGGCCGATCACGCCGGGTTACGACGTAATCGCCATGGCTTACGACGTAATCGCCATGGCCGAACTCCCCGCCTAGAAAATGCCGGAACGTTACGCACGTTACGGCCAGTGGCCTTACGTGCGTAACCGTCCTTACGTGCGTAATCGCCGATCACTACCGCCGCGTTACCGGCCGGTGGCCGGCCCAAAGATGCCCGGCCATGACTCGGCCGGGACCAACTCCGACGGCCCGAACGACCCCGAAACCCGAACCTAAGTACGAATCGAAGATACGGTTACGAAGTACTCGAAAAGACGAATCCGAGCACTAATAGAACACACGATTCCGACTACCCGAAGGCTCGAAATTCGACAACGGAAAGTAATTACCCCAAACTTTGGGAAATTACGAAAATGGCCCAAAACGCCCGAAAATCACGATACGTGATCGAAACACCAAGCCAAAGCTCGCAACATGAATATTAACATTAAATGAACTTACGAGAAAGTCGAAACAACAGTTTCGGACGAGATTCGCAAGAATCGAACTCAAGTGCGGAAAAACCGCTAAAAAGCACGGAACTCAACAAAACGACACCGAAACGAGCTCGGATGACAAAAAGTGCAGAATTAATCATTCTCGGAATGACGAAATGGTCATGAGCGAGTCGTCAAAACGGACTTCCGCCGAAAAAAAGAAATTTACCGAAAATCGAAAATTGCGGATATTACTCTAACGAACGGCAACGACACCCTCCTCTCTACTAGGCTCCTCCAAATAACATCGCGCGGAATGCTATGATAAGCCTTCTCTAGATCTATGAACACCAAATGGAGGTCCTTACGCCGCTCTCTAAACTTCTCCATAAGGCGTCTAACGAGATGAATGGCCTCAGTCGTGGACCTCCCCGGCATGAAGCCAAATTGGTTCTCTGAGATCTCAACTTCTCTTCTAACCCTGCATTCCACCACTCTTTCCCAAAGTTTCATAGTATGACTGAGGAGTTTAATACCCCTATAGTTACTACAACTCTGAGCATCGCCTTTGTTCTTGAAAAAAGGCACGACAATACTATGCCTCCACTCTGTCGGCATCTTAGAGCCTCTGAGGAAGATGCTGAACAGCCCTGCTAGCCACTGAACTCCGACTTCCCCCAGACAAAGCCACACCTCAATAGGGATCTGATCCGGGCCTACAGCCTTAGCTCTACCCATTTTCATTAGGGCACCCTTTACTTCCTCCTTGCTGATGCTCTCACATGAACTAAGCGAACGAGCAGAAGATAGACTAACTCCTTGCACCACCGAGTCACTACCTCTAGCCTCATTGAAAAGTTCGAAAAAATACCTATTCCACCGCTCCTTAATAGCCACATCGTTCACTAACACTTGACCCAAATCATCCTTAATAAACTTAACGGGACCCAGGTCGCACGGCCCTCTTTCCCTAGCTTTCGCTAGTTTAAAACACTACACCATATATGGCTTTCAACAATATTTTTTTTGATGTTACAAGCAAAAGTGTAGCCTTAGATGCCTTAAAATTGGTCAAATTTGATTTAAGGCTACACATTTTTCTAACATTATTACTGATATAAATTAGTGTTACCGTAGACCAAATTGAATATCTACGCTAACACAAAATTTGGTGTAGCCGTTGCTATTTAGAAAAAGTGTAACTAGACACTAAAAAAAATAGGCGGACTTGCTAAAATATTTTAGGCGGTCCAAATAAATTATTTTCAACTATAACGACCTAATTTTTTTAAGGTATTTTATGAATCATCCTAATCGGAGGGAGTAATGTAAGAGAGATGAGCATTAAATAAGAGGAAATATTGGTACTTTGATCATTAAATTGGAGAAATAATTATCTTTCTTAAAACATGTGAATAGTCAAAAAGCAATAGTTATTTTGGACCAGATGGAGTAATTATTTATTTTAGCTCCTTTTCTATATGTACATTTCACTAGTAGAATAAACATCAAAGACTTCGGTACAATTTACTTCAGTTATGTATATTAGTGAAGTAAAAAACAAAAAACAACTTCCCTTTTCAATTTGCTGAAGTAAAACACTGACGTAGACTTCAGTAAATGATATCATACTAAAAAGCAGAAACTAGTTGAGAATTTTAAGATACAAAGACTTCACTAATTTGATAATTAATGAAGTTACAGTGTGAAATTTTATTTTTTATCATAATATTTTTACGAAAACGAAGTGTATGTGTTTTGACCGAGAATTAATATTTTCAACTTCAAATTTTTTTCATTTAGCTACTAAAAACACAAGTAAAATATTACCAACTGACCCAAGATACCCAACCCGTTCATCACCCAAAGAAAAGGGATCGCCTTCTTCGGCCTCCCCGCGTCTCTCCTTCTCCATATCATATCTTGCTGCCGGTCGACGAACACATTGGCGGTGTTTTAAGTCCCGAGCGGTGGTTGCCTGATTCTCCTGTTTCCTGGACACGAATCGAGCCTCCACAAAATCTCGATTCGACTGTTGACGGGAATAAGGAATATGGTTGTCTCGGTTCGTCGGAGTTCAGCGCGGCGATGGAGGCGAAGGCGACTACGGGTGTGTTTCTTTTCACTGAATTTGATTCTAAATATGGTTAGGGTTTCGATTTGAATTTAGGATTTTTCTCTGGAATTTCATGTGTGTGTATGTGTGGAAGAGTTTAAGCCCTGAAATTTTCTGAGTTTATCTTCCTGTATCTGGTTGTGTTCGAACCCAATTCTTTATCTGGTCGAGCCCTGAAATTTTCCGAGTTTACCTTCATGTAGAAGAAAAAGGCAATCGCGGGGGCCTCTGGTCTGATTGTTTAGATTTTTTGCAATTCAAATGCATACCACTTTCTGATTGAAAAAATTACTAGTCCTTGCTCTTGTATTGTTTTCGCTTTTTCTTTACATTTTTATTTATTATAAGATTTTGTTTGTTCTTTCAATTGAAGGTTGCAAATAGGAACTGATGCTGACCATCACCAGGTGACAATCGAGGAAGAGTCCATCTCTTGGTAAATTTTTTAATTTATAACCTAATTGCTTCTCCTTATTTTTAGATTATAGATCAACTCCTCATTACTTAATAATAATACTTGTATGATAACATTGTGAAGACCTTATTGTTGTTTTCACCTTTGGCATGTCTTGGTTGTATGGTTTTAGTTTGATGTTTCCAGAAGCTTTCATGACCTCTTATGGTTTCCTTATTACTATTACTGTTCTGCTCTGCAATTCAAGGGTAGAAGGAGGAGTCGATGCATCACAAGGAAGCTGTGAGTGTAAGATCTTCAAGAAGAAGAAGAAGCATGCCTCTAGGTTAAATTTCAACTTTCTGATCTTTGTGTCTCAAATCAAATGACACTGTCTGAGAAATCGTGTTTGACCATATCTACTGCTTCCACCTGCATTGTTTCCAGCAATTGCTATTTAATCCCTTTATATGCACTTCAATTTTGATCAGCACTTGCTTTTAGATATACATCTATCATTTTTGGTCATATATATGTTGTGACTTGGTTGTAGCCTTGTAGGTTTTGTTGTTTTTGCTTCCGCTTTATAATTTTTTTGTAATCATAAGTCTATGCTTTTCATTTTGTTTGTTCTTCAATCGAAGGTTGCAAAAAGGAACTGATGTCTCTGAAGGAGATATGGCTGGAGGCTCCGACTGTCACCTGGTCAAGCGCAAGAGAGTCGAGGAGGAGTCTTTCTCTTGGTAAAGTTTCTAATTTATAACCAATTGCTTCACCATATTTTTAGGGGTTTGGATCTTTTGCGATTCAAATGCAACGGAATGAGCCTGATTGCAGATGTTCCATTGAACGAGATCTTGTTAAACTATTTTTATGAACATAATCTTCAGATAAAAAGTGCTTATCCGTTCTATCTTCTTATCAGCCTCACCGAACCGGTAGCTATCACAAGTGCTTATCCGTTCTATCTTCTTATCAGCACAGCAAATCCGCCTGCTTCTCCAGGGCTGCATGTTTCAATTTCAGTCTGAGGTGTGATTTGCTACACAATTAACGGGCTTGTTACATTTCAACTCTCCAACTTGCACTAGCTGGTTTTTACATTTTTCATTATTCTTGGGTATTTATCTACCTTTGGTTGCTATTCGGTCAATTCGATGGAGGTATATCCTCACTTTGAATAACTTGCCTTGGTTTGTAACTTTGATCATCTGCTATTATGTGATTCTATCAAGGCCTGTGTTGGCAGAATAGTTGACTGGCTTGCATTACACGAGTAATTTGTGCATTTAGCATCATTGCAGACAGGAAATTTTGAGATTGTAGTATGATACTCGAAGAAGACAGTTAAACAAGGATATTAAATGGAACATTGTTCAGCACACAAGAAAAATAGGAAGAAAGTACAGGGTAATAATGTGAATCAGAAAAGATATAACTAAGGAATATAAGTGCCTAGGAAGTTGCGAGTTTTGGCTGTATGAATTCTGATTTATGAGAGTGGTAGAAGAGTAGAGAACGAGGGGCTTTGACTGTATTTGGGATTTTGTTTCATCTCGTCGTGATGGTGATAAAGAAAACAATTATATTTTGTAAGAATGAGAATATGTATGTAAGCAAGTTGGTTGACCGTGGTATGGGCATCAAACCACATTTGTTTCCTAAAAGTGGGGAATGAGAATCATTGCGATACCCATTAATCATACCCTTATTCATTTCCAGTCATCCAAAACTTACACACGCCCCAAAAATCAACTCACCGTTGCACCACCTGTACCTGCTATGTGCTAGTAGATATCTAGTAGTTTATATTCAGGCTCACACACCCATGCACGCGTGTGTACTTATGTGTTTATATCTGCATTCTCTGATTAACTGTTGTCTTGACTAATATGAGGTGCAAATCTTTTTAGGACGCATCATTATGGGTCTCATTGGGAAAACTGTTCCCAAGACAGCAGGTATAATTGGCTTTGTGGGATTAGTCCCTTTTGAACTACTTCTATAACTGATTTTCACGTATTTTCTCTTGCAGAAAATTTTAGAGCTCTGTGCACTGGTACAACACCTCTGCCCTCCCTCTCTTCACCGGTACTCCGTCGCTTAAATCTCTTAATAATCAGTATGACACTACTTACATTACCCAACGCAACGGAATATACGGCGTGAAAACACGCTCCACGACGACCAACACGACGCCACCGGTAGAGACATAATAAAATCAACAAGTGACAAGCGTCATCAAACAGATAATACAATCGAGTCGATTATCTGAACAATCACAAAACACAACGAACAAAAATCAATACGATTGACCAACCCAACGGTTCATCAATCAAAACGCGAGCCAAACGCTGAACAAATACGGAATTCCACCGCCCAAGGGTTGGAAGATCGAAACGAGACTAATCTCAAACTTAAGGGAATTACGAAGGAGTCCGAACGTTCAACAATCACGAAACGAGATCAACAAAAACCGATCAATCAAACGATCGAACCACAACGATCGAGACAACAAAAATCGAACAATCACGTTCGAATCACGAAGAACAATAAAATTCAAACAACAACTCCAAGGTTCACATCTCGACTCGAGACAATATATGATCCGGTGAAAACAACATGTGCCTTCACATAAGATCCACAGGAAAGGGAATAGAAATTGAAAAATTACAACAACAAACGAGTTATTCCGAAACAATACCACGCTCGTTTGATCAACAAAAGCAAGAGGGAGGACAAGCTCAGAAAATGTCAACGAACATAAACTAGTTGACAGAGTCGAAAATACAGAAGTTCAAAATCCGATCCACTTCGAATAAAAGAACTAATAGAACCGAAAGATGTTACTTCCGAACAAGGTTCACAAGAATCGAACCGGACTCGGAAATGTCACAAGATAACCAGATCGACCCAAAACAAGATCACAGCTCGTTCGAACGACGAAACCGAAATACAGAGCAAGTCCAGAAAGTATCAACAAACACGAGCGAGTCGATAGACCTGAGAAAGAGGAAATACAGAAGTCAAAACGATACGGGCATTACATTCGACCTATTATAAAAGAAATGTCGTTCCCGCAACTCACAACAACTGGAGTAAGGTGACAACACAAAAGCAACCGACGTAAACATCTTCCATGGGCCTCTTAGAGCCGATTCGATATCTCTTTGAAGTTCGCGCCCGAAAGACTCGGAACCCAACTCGCAAAACTAGATCCTGTGACGAAAAATAATTGGTAGGTGCATGCCCCCGGCACACGACGGTTGTAACACCTCGGCTCGGCAGACCGAAATTACTAGTGCTAGGTACTCTGGATTATAACGTCGCAACACAACACACCGGAGATGCCAACTTGGGACAACAAAGAATCATAACATATATCATATACAACGATTACCATCATAAAGTAATACACACACAAACACTACAACAACGACGGTATCGTTCGCGACCTCAACGGCCCGAACGATAACCAGACATAATTACAAACATTATGAAACAATCACACATGTACATAAACGTACAAACCCAAGCTTCAACATCTCACACTCGTGCGACAACACGCAAATCGCCACGAGGCGATAAACAAGAAACACTACCCACGCCTCTCACGGAGGATAGTACAATAATTGCGTGGCAAGGCCTCGACGTTCATGCCACCAATTCGATCATACTGGAGCAACATCATAACGATAACGCGAACATCATATATACATACCCAGTCCTCAAACGGGAATGGATAGGTTTTAAAAACGAAAACCTCCTTTTGAAAATAATTTTGGAAACACCGATTGATCTTGAGTATCACCCTTCAAAAAAAAATACAATAGTGAAACATCGTTATCGAGACTTTGGAAAACTATTTCGCATTCGATAAAAATGAGGACACTTTCTTTTCGTGAAAAACTTTCAGAAATATTCGACCCTCGGGTCTAAGTAAAAGTATTTCTAAAACATTGGAAATATCTCACAACAATTTGGTCCTCGAGGTAGAAGAATTTTGAAACATATTGTGGCACCTTGGATGTACCACGAGAAAATAATTCATTTTAAACGTACGTCTCGAAATTTATTTCTAGGATACTCAAGGTTTTCAAAGATAATTCAATGGGCTAGAATGCCCAAAAATCTCAGGTAATTACATGGAACATTATAGCGCTGTGGGTCCCAAGCACGAACCCACCAGGATAAAAACCATTTACAAAAACGCCAAAGGGCCGATGACGGTAATATTTCAAAACTCACAAAAGCCATTTACAAAATACTAAATACCGTCATAAGAATTTCGCCAAACGATCAAGGCCATAATGCCAAAAACTCGGTTAAGGGAATCGATTTTCAAAATAAAATTCATCGGTAAAATACCGAAAGCCATTACAAAAGAACTCACGCAATGGAAAAAAATACAATCCCACATGCACAATCAAATTGAATACGTCTCACACAGCATCTAGTCTAAACATATAACAAAACCATTCCTCGGAGTTTCTCACGAACTCGATCGTCGATACCTTTTTCGAAACCCAACAAGGTTCTCAATTTTCACACCATACCACCCCTCACAGTGGTTCAAAGGTAAAACAACAATAGGCCCAGATTTATACATATACTATATGTCACACGTATTAAATACAACTATATTCACAACACCGTGCAAATAAAATTATGCACCGCAATTAACTCATTTAGATACAATCATGATACATAGGTACTTCGCATAAAAGAGGAGACTTACGTCCACAGGCCGCACGGAGATGACGGTCGCCCACGATACTAATCTCATCCGACAACAAATCCGACACGTTGTGACTACGCACAACTCAACTTGTCACCTGACGACTCGAACGACAAGACAACACATTACTCGACAAACCACGACTCGACTCGACCCGACAGCCTAGGTTTCTGCAACCTAAGCTCTGATACCATAATTGTAACATCCCCAAAACCATATGGGAATATTACACGCCGTAGACCCTTTCCACAAGGATCTACCAGGCTAAACATCCGTAAACAACCAAATGCTTGCCCGACTGTGGTCAAACAATAAAATGATACACCGATGTGGTCACTTACACATGAATACACAGACCGATGAGGTCACACAACCAATCGATAAAACTGACTTAAATAACATTACCCACACAGGGGTTGAAATACAATACAGCGGAAGACTGAAATCAACTCTGACAACACAACAAAAATCAAAATAACTCTTGACTCATGATTAGTATCGTAGCTCGTCATCCTCTTGTGCCAATCTTGTGACTGCTCCCCTGAATCTGCATGTACCTGGACGCAAAATAGACATCCACCCCCCGATTACTCGGGGGTTAGTAAAACTCCACTGTTTTACTAGTGCAAGTATCAAACCATACGAAATGTAACAAGCAAATAGTAACTACGAATTTAATACGGAAATCAATTATAAAAATGTTCCCGAGAAGTTTTAGAATTTCGAACTCAAATAAGAGATATTTGAAAAGGAACACATCATCTCGGGGATTTTTAAAGCAGAAATTCTTTTGGACCTCGAGTCCCAATTTACAAAACCTTTTCGTAAACATTAAGGGTCTTAACCCAAAACTTGTTTCATAATTCAACAGTTTACAATACCGGAAACATTTCCATAAATCTCGTGGGGCTCGGCCCAACATTCTTTCTTAAAACTTTTCCTTTAAAAACTTTGATTTGAAAGTATCATGCTCATGACACCGTGATCCACTGTCACGTGTCTCCGTAGGTTCAACAACCCGCACGGACTACATCACGCACAATTAAACAAACATAATCAATTCCGACACCGTGATCCACATCACGTGTCACCGTAGGTTCATCACCCGACACGCACTATTAACCAAACATAACCGCTCCCGACACCGTGATCCACTGTCACGTGTCTCCGTAGGCATAACAACCCGCGGACTATATCAATCACAACAATCACACACACGATCCCGACACCGTAGTCCACCGCCACGTGTCACCGTAAGCCCCGTCGAGCTCACCCGGTTGACGCACCGTATCCGAAACTCATGGTCCACCGCCATGCGTTATCGTAGGCCTCGTCAAAGACGATTGGACCTCGCACTCACTAAGTTCTCGATCCCGTAGTCCAGCCACGAATCCTCGTAGGTCCCGTCGAACCAACACGAGTGAACTTAGCGGTCACACACATATTCACATTCACATTACATACAACAATGAGCACAATTAATCAATCACCTTGATCACCACAAAATCGTACATTGCACGCACATAACACAACCTCGACACTGCAATAACTATCATCAATCAACGGCATTTAACCAACATAACACACATTCGGTACACAATACATTGAACAACCACGTGTACAACCATCTCATATGTACATCGCAATCCTGCAAAAATGGCACAACGCCTAACACGGATACCAATATATCACTATTATCACAAAGCCTTCAAATTTCGGAAAACACAACCTACTCAAACGGAACATATTTACGGAGGCAAGCAAAATCGTCATACATATCATACGTAATTACTAGTCACAAGATACAAGTCGTATAATAAGATACTTGCCTTAATAACCGCTACTAAACGCTCCGAAGAACACGGTTCGATCGGGAAGCTCGGACCAAGAAGACAACGAACGGAAGGGTTCCGACTCGAGTTCTTCACAAGAATTCGACCCTAACAACATATAATCAATAAATCATCGATCATACAAGGAAGAATAATCGTAGAACGCCCGAAAACCCCTCTATGACATTTTATCGGACACCTTCAAGGCGTCGATCAAGAACTCGACCAAAACAACGAATCGATACGATCCAACCATGGAATAACAAGGGAAATGATATAATACATCTAAATGTTCATCAATACATCATAATCCTAAGTTAAATCGGATTAATCGGACGAAAACAACCAAAACACCCAAATTCCCCAAAACTAGATTTCTAGGAAATCTGACCTGATTCGGTAGATCGGAGGATGTTATAGGATGGATGATTGATGATATGAAACTCAAAACTTCATGGATTAATTGTATAACAACATCCTTCCATGATTCCAACACCTCCAGCCGCGGAAGAGAAGGAAAAACGAGTGAAATGGCTGAAGAAAAACGCTACCAGGCCTTAAATAGGCCGACTGCCGGCCGGGTTACGTACGTAACCGGCCATGGCTTACGTACGTAACCGGCCATGGCCGAACGCATCACTGAAATGCCGGAGCGTTACGTGCGTTCGGCCAGGGCCTTACGTACGTAATCGCCTTACGTGAATCGCCGATCACTACCGCACGTTACTCGGCGGGCGCTGGCCCGAGCATGCCCGCCATGACTCGGCCGACCAACTCCGACGGCCCGAACGACCCGAAACCCGAACTCGAGTACGAATCAAGATACGGTTCTGAAGTACTCAAAGACGAATCCGAGCACTAAGAGAACACACGATTCCGACCACCCGAAGGCTCGAAATTCGACAACGGAAAGTAATTACCCCAAACTTTGGGAAATTACGAAAATGGCCCAAAACGCCCGAAAATCATGATACGTGATCGAAACACCAAGCCAAAGCTCGCAACATGAATATTAACATTAAATGAACTTACGAGAAAGTCGAAACAACAGTTTCGGACGAGATTCGCAAGAATCGAACTCAAGTGCGGAAAAACCGCTAAAAAGCACGGAACTCAACAAAACGACACCGAAACGAACTCGGATGACAAAAAGTGCAGAATTAATCATTCTCAGAATGACGAAACGGTCATGAGAGAGTCGTCAAAATGGACTCCGGCCGAAAAAGAAGTTTACCAAAAATCGAAAATTGCGGATATTACATTCTACCCTCCTTAAAAGAAGTTTCGTCCCGAAACTTAAAACAAGTAGGGAGAAGGAATATCCCGCCGGAAAAAAATCAACTAGATACACAAGAAGCACGCAACTCATGCCCAATGGAGAAACGTTACAAGCAACGCAACGGAATATACGGCGTGAAAACACGCTCCACGACGACCAACACGACGCCACCGGTAGAGACATAATAAAATCAACAAGTGACAAGCGTCATCAAGCAGATAATACAATCGAGTCGATTATCTGAACAATCACAAAACACAACGAACAAAAATCAATACGATTGACCAACCCAACGGTTCATCAATCAAAACGCGAGCCAAACGCTGAACAAATACGAATTCCACCGCCCAAGGGTTGGAAGATCGAAACGAGACTAATCTCAAACTTAAGGGAATTACGAAGGAGTCCGAACGTTCAACAATCACGAAACGAGATCAACAAAAACCGATCAATCAAACGATCGAACCACAACGATCGAGACAACAAAAATCGAACAATCACGTTCGAATCACGAAGAACAATAAAATTCAAACAACAACTCCAAGGTTCACATCTCGACTCGAGACAATATATGATCCGGTGAAAACAACATGTGCCTTCACATAAGATCCACAGGAAAGGGAATAGAAATTGAAAAATTACAACAACAAACGAGTTATTCCGAAACAATACCACGCTCGTTTGATCAACAAAAGCAAGAGGGAGGACAAGCTCAGAAAATGTCAACGAACATAAACTAGTTGACAGAGTCGAAAATACAGAAGTTCAAAATCCGATCCACTTCGAATAAAAGAACTAATAGAACCGAAAGATGTTACTTAGAACAAGGTTCACAAGAATCGAACCGGACTCGGAAATGTCACAAATGATAACCAGATCGACCCAAAACAAGATCACAGCTCGTTCGAACGACGAAACCGAAATACAGAGCAAGTCCAGAAAGTATCAACAAACACGAGCGAGTCGATAGACCTGAGAAAGAGGAAATACAGAAGTCAAAACGATACGGGCATTACATTCGACCTATTATAAAAGAAATGTCGTTCCCGCAACTCACAACAACTGGAGTAAGGTGACAACACAAAAAGCAACCGACAGAAACATCTTCCATGGGCCTCTTAGAGCCGATTCTGATATCTGTACTGAAGTTCGCGCCCCGAAAGACTCGGAACCCAACTCGCAAAACTAGATCCTGTGACGAGAAAAATAATTGGTACGTGCATGCCCCCGGCACACCACGGTTGAAACACCTCGGCTCGGCATACCGAAAATACAACTGCTAGGTACAATGGAATATAACGTCGCAAAACAACAAACCGGAGATGCCAACTTGGCACAACAAAGAATCATAACATATATCATATACAACGATTACCATCATAAAGTAATACACACACAAACACTACAACAACGACGGTATCGTTCGGCGACCTCAACGGCCCGAACGATAACCAGCACATAATTACAAACATTATGAAACAATCACACATGTACATAAACGTACAAACCCAAGCTTCAACATCTCACACTCGTGCGACAACACGCAAATCGCCACGAGGCGATAAACAGAAACACCACCCACGCCTCTCACAGAGGATAGTACAATAATTGCGTGGCAAGGCCTCGACGTTCATGCCACCAATTCGATCATACTCGGGAGCAACATCATAACGATAACGCGAACATCATATATACATACCCAGTCCTCAAACGGGAATGGATAGGTTTTAAAAACGAAAACCTCCTTTTGAAAATAATTTTGGAAACACCGATTGATCTTGAGTATCACCCTTCAAAAAAAAATACAATAGTGAAACATCGTTATCGAGACTTTGGAAAACTATTTCGCATTCGATAAAAATGAGGACACTTTCTTTTCGTGAAAAACTTTCGAAATATTCGACCCTCGGGTCTAAGTAAAAGTATTTCTAAAACATTTCAAATAACTCACAACAATTTGGTCCTAGAGGTAGAAGAATTTTGAAACATATTGTGGCACCATGGATGTACCACGAGAAAATAATTCATTTTAAACGTCGTCTCGAAATTTATTTCTAGGATACTCAAGGTTTTCAAAGATAATTCAATGGGCTAGAATGCCCAAAATCTCGTAATTACATGGAACATTATAGCGCTGTGGGTCCTGCGCCGGAACCCACCAGATAAAAACCATTTACAAAAACGCCAAAAGGGCCGATGACGGTAATATTTCAAAACTCACAAAAGCCATTTACAAAATACTAAATACCGTCATAAGAATTTCGCCAAAACGATCAAGGCCATAATGCCAAAAACTCGGTTAAGGGAATCGATTTTCAAAATAAAATTCAGTCGGTAAAATACCGAAAGCCATTACAAAAGAACTCACGCAGCGGAAAAAAAAATACAGTCCCACATGCACAATCCAATTGAATACGTCTCACAAAGATCTAGTCTAAACATATAACAAAACCATTCCTCGGAGTTTCTCACGAACTCGATCGTCGATACCTTTTTCAAACCCAACAAGGTTCTCAATTTTCACACCATACCACCCCTCACAGTGGTTCAAAGGTAAAACAACAATAGGCCCAGATTTATACATATACTATATGTCACACGTATTAAATACAACTATATTCACAACACCGTGCAAATAAAATTATGCACCGCAATTAACTCATTTAGATACAATCATGATACATAGGTACTTCGCATAAAAGAGGAGACTTACGTCCACAGGCCGCACGGAGATGACGGTCGCCCACGATACTAATCTCATCCGACAACAAATCCGACACGTTGTGACTACGCACAACTCAACTTGTCACCTGACGACTCGAACGACAAGACAACACATTACTCGACAAACCACGACTCGACTCGACCCGACAGCCTAGGTTTCTGCAACCTAAGCTCTGATACCATAATTGTAACATCCCCAAAACCATATGGGAATATTACACGCCGTAGACCCTTTCCACAAGGATCTACCAGGCTAAACATCCGTAAACAACCAAATGCTTGCCCGACCAGGGTCAAACAATAAAATGATACAGACCGATGTGGTCACTTACACATGAATACACAGACCGATGAGGTCACACAACCAATCGATAAAACTGACTTAAATAACATTACCCACACAGGGGTTGAAATACAATACAGCGGAAGACTGAAATCAACTCTGACAACACAACAAAAATCAAAATAACTCTTGACTCATGATTAGTATCGTAGCTCGTCATCCTCTTGTGCCAATCTTGTGACTGCTCCCCTGAATCTGCATGTACCTGGACGCAAAATAGACATCCACCCCCCGATTACTCGGGGGTTAGTAAAACTCCACTGTTTTACTAGTGCAAGTATCAAACCATACGAAATGTAACAAGCAAATAGTAACTACGAATTTAATACGGAAATCAATTATCAAAATGTTCCTAGAAGTTTTAGAATTTCGAACTCAAATAAGAGATATTTGAAAAGGAACACATCATCTCGGGGATTTTTAAAGCAGAAATTCTTTTGGACCTCGAGTCCCAATTTACAAAACCTTTTCGTAAACATTAAGGGTCTTAACCCAAAACTTGTTTCATAATTCAACAGTTTACAATACCGGAAACATTTCCATAAATCTCGTGGGGCTCGGCCCAACATTCTTTCTTAAAACTTTTCCTTTAAAAACTTTGATTTGAAAGTATCATGCTCATGACACCGTGATCCACATCACGTGTCTCGTAGGTTCAACAACCCGCACGGACTACATCACGCACAATTAAACAAACATAATCAATTCCGACACCGTGATCCATCACGTGTCTCGTAGGTTCAACAACCCACACGGACTATTAACCAAACATAACCAATCCGACACCGTGATCCATCACACGTGTCTCCGTAGGCATAACAACCGCACGGACTATATCAATCACAACAATCACACACCGATCCCGACACCGTAGTCCACCGCCACGTGTCACCGTAAGCCCGTCGAGCTCACCGGTTGGGCGCCTTTGTATCCTAAACTCATGGTCCACTGCCATGCGTTATCGTAGGCCTCGTCGGACGGCCACGATTGGACCTCGATTACCTCACTAAGTTACGATCCGTAGTCCACCGCCACGAATCCTCGTAGGTCGTCGAACCAACACGAGTGAACTTAGCGGTCACACAAAAATTCACAATCACAATAAATACAACAATGAGCACAAATAATAAAACACCTTGATAACCACAAAATCGTACATTGCACGCACATAACCTGACCTCGACACTCGCAATAACTATCATCAATCAACGGCATTTAACCAACATAACACACATTCGGTACACAATACATTGAACAACCACGTGTACAACCATCTCATATGTACATCGCAATCCTGCAAAAATGGCACAACGCCTAACACGGATACCAATATATCACTATTATCACAAAGCCTTCAAATTTCGGAAAACACAACCTACTCAAACGGAACATATTTACGGAGGCAAGCAAAATCGTCATACATATCATACGTAATTACTAGTCACAAGATACAAGTCGTATAATAAGATACTTGCCTTAATAACCGCTACTAAACGCTCCGAAGAACACGGTTCGATCGGGAAGCTCGGACCCCGAAGAAGACAACGAACGGAAGGGTTCCGACTCGAGTTCTTCACAAGAATTCGACCCTAACAACATATAATCAATAAATCATCGATCATACAAGGAAGAATAATCGTAGAACGCCCGAAAACCCCTCTATGACATTTTATCGGACACCTTCAAGGCGTCGATCAAGAACTCGACCAAAACAACGAATCGATACGATCCAACCATGGAATAACAAGGGAAATGATATAATACATCTAAATGTTCATCAATACATCATAATCCTAAGTTAAATCGGATTAATCGGACGAAAACAACCAAAACACCCAAATTCCCCAAAACTAGATTTCTAGGAAATCTGACGGTCAGTAGATCGGAGGATGTTATAGGATGGATGATTGATGATATGAAACTCAAAACTTCATGGATTAATTGTATAACAACATCCTTCCATGATTCCAACACCTCCACCGCGGAAGAGAAGGAAAAACGAGTGAAATGGTCAAGAAAACGCTACCTGTGCCTTAAATAGGCCGATCACGGCCGTTACGTGCGTAATCGCCATGGCTTACGTCGAATCGGCCATGGCCGAACGCATCGAAATGCCGGAAGCGTTACGTACGTTACCGGCCAGGGCCTTACGTACGTAACCGGCCTTACGTACGTAACTGCCGATCACTACCGCACGTTACTCGGCCAGGGCTGGCCTGGCCCCAGCATGCCCGGCCATGACTCGGCCGGGACCAACTCCGACGGCCCGAACGACCCCGAAACCCGAACCCGAGTACGAATCGAAGATACGGTTACGAAGTACTCGCAAAGATGAATCCGAGCACTAAGAGAACACACGATTCCGACCACCCGAAGGCTCGAAATTCGACAACGGAAAGTAATTACCCCAAACTTTGGGAAATTACGAAAATGGCCCAAAACGCCCGAAAATCATGATACGTGATCGAAACACCAATCCAAAGCTCGCAACATGAATATTAACATTAAATGAACTTACGAGAAAGTCGAAACAACAGTTTCGGACGAGATTCGCAAGAATCGAACTCAAGTGCGGAAAAACCGCTAAAAAGCACGGAACTCAACAAAACGACACCGAAACGAACTCGGATGACAAAAAGTGCAGAATTAATCATTCTCAGAATGACGAAACGGTCATGAGAGAGTCGTCAAAATGGACTCCGGCCGAAAAAAATAAATTTACCAAAAATCGAAAATTGCGGATATTACATATTATAGATCAACCAAAATCGAAGTCTTCAGCATCACCATCCGTTCAAGTTCCTGATCAGTATGTGGCGGACCTAACTGCTAAGATCAGGGCTCAACTTCAACAAGAGATGGATGAAAAACTTGACCAAAAAGTTCGATAAATGATTAAAATATTGGCCGAGAAGAATCCAGATTTGAACTTAAAGATTGATGACTCTCAGAAATCAGTCGAGGAGTCCTATGGCGGTGACAATGTCACTCCTTGACTGATCTCATCATTTTATATTATGCTAGCTAAGTGACTCAAGTAGTTTTGTTATATTTGTGGATTGCGATTGTAACTTGTTCTTAGCTATTATGGATTGAATATTAGAAGTCATGTATTTTGGATATTGTTGTGGTTGACATTGTTTTAATGGTATTGATTGTTTTACGGTAATATTTATTTTCCAATATAAAATTTTGCTTTTTAGCATGAAAAATATTGGTAAAAACCTGCAAAAATGTAGCCATAGACTATAATTTATAATTCTTTCTGTTGGCAAAATATAAAAATTGTGTTGGCAAAGATTAAAAGTGTGTTGGCAAAAGTTAGAACTGGTCATATATAAGTGTAGCCATAGTGTTAAAGTTGTTGGTAAAGATGTTAAAGTGTTTCACAATTTAATGTTACATTAGACCTCATGAGTGTTGGCATAGGTCTACGGCTACACAAATCTTTGTGTCACTAAATATATAAAAGTGTGGCCTTAAGTCTACAGCAACACAAAATCTAGTGTAGCCACAGACAATAAAAGTGTTGGCATAGGGGTCTATTGCTACACTTTTTTAACATGTTACCAAAAAAAAGAAAAGTGTTATCTTAGACCCCTATGGTTGCGGCCGTTTTTGTAACACTTTCGAATTTGGTCAAAGTGTAGCCATAGTTTGTTTTTCTACCTTCAGCAACACTTTTTGGACTTTTGAACACAGTTTTTCAGGTGTTGCTGAAACCCATATATGGTGTAGTGAAAATAGCATTCGCTCCTTCTTTGGTGTCTAGGCGCTTGTACATCTCCTCGTAAGCATCACATTTAGCCTTAGCCACTGCCTTCTTAGCCTCTCTTTTCGCCACCTTGTACGCTACAATCTTCAAGATTCTCTCCTCCCAGCACTAACCGACAAAAGCTCCTTAAATAGCGCTTGTTATAAACCTTTGCCCTATTATATCAGCCGACATAGCCTCACTTATCCTCTCGGGTCTACTCTCACCCGATCCCTCTCTCTGAAACACACACATACACACACAACGTGACCGACGGCAAATCCAAAAGAAAGCGGCGGCGGAGATCCTAGGCCGTGATGTACGCCTGCAGCAGCGGTGGTTCGAATGGGCTGCTCACAACCACCGATGGTGTGCTGCGTGTTGTGGACCGGAGGTTCCAGTGGCCGGAACGGTGGCAGCGGCTATCCCAGGTAAGGTTCGGGCTGCAACTTTGGGTTCTCGGGTTTGAAAGGGGCTGCAGGATTGAGGTCGATTGTGCTGGTTGTGGGTTTGAAGTCAGGCTTACAGAAGAGGGTTTCGAATCTGGTTCGTGTTGGAGGGAACATGAGGGTCGGGCTTGATGATTTGGGTTTATTTATTGATTTTGCGACTGCTAAGGGGGTGAGTCTGATTACTGGTTCGATTCCAGGTCGAGAGCCATTATCAATTCAGATTTTGAGTTGTATGTTTGAACCTTTTTTTTTCTGGAGACTTGATCGAGATTGAATTAAGCCAGAAATTACTTTGGTTTCTAACTTATGACAGAGAAATCAAACTCTGAGACGAGTCAGGACCAAGGTACTGAAAGTGGATGCCAGAGTATTGATATCAGTTAGAAGATTGTGTTTGAACGCCCAACTAGTTTTTTGGATCTTTCTGATTTGTTTCTGGTTTTTGAAAAGTTTGACGGTGAGTAGAAGAATAGCATATGAACGTAAAAATAATGGGAATTAAGGATTTTACCTGTATTACTGAAGTCTGCAGATGAGATTTGCTGAGAAAGTTGAGGAATCACAGAGAGACTTTGCTGGTTTTATGGAACGGTCGGTAGTCTTGTAGGTGTATGTGATGTATTTTGTGTTTTATGTATTGTGTATTTTATGTGTATTCTTATTTTTGTACTGCAAAAAATATGTATTTATATTCCTAGATTTATGGTTGGGATGGGTTGTAACTCCACGAGTATATTTGGTATATGATTTGTTGGGCTTTCTACGAATTATTTCGGGATAATGATAATAATAATAATAATAATGGTAGTAATAATATTAATAATACCGATACTAGTAAGAATAATAATATCGAGAATAATATTTATAATGATATAGAAATGATGTAAATATTAATACTGTTAATATTAATATAGTTCTCTATTATAAATATTATTAATATTAATAATACCTTTAATAATTATAATATTAATAATAATTACTAATATTAAATGTTTCTAAAATTAAATTGATAAAATTGACTCGGGCTTAGAATCTATGAAATGTCGAAAAATATTCATAATCCTCTAAATGAGATTAAATGAATTGACTTGTACGTGAAGTGAATAATTGTACAATAATTGCCCACTCGATAATGTAATGAGACTAAATAAAATAAAATGAAATGCATTATTAATATTTTTATAAATAATAATATTATATTATAACAATGGCGGATATTACAGATAATTTCTCTAATACCGATTTATTGTCTTCAGAAATTATATGTGTCATCTGTCTCACTTGTTATTGTAATATCCGGATTTATTATTGAGTATTTCATCTGTTGTTGAAACCTGTATTATTCGGAATTGTGATCTCGATAATTGAAGTATGATATTTCTCATATTTGTATCTTTGTACATGAGTATAGCAACATGTAAATTTTTTTCATGCAAACTCGTGATAACGCACGCTAAGAACGTAGCTTAACGTGCGTTATCGACTAAAAACTAGCGCACGCTACGAATGAAGAATTGCGTGCGTTAGGCAGTCAATTATTGAGGTAGGCGGCTAGCACATGCGCCAATGGACATGGGTCGGATAAGATTCCGCGGCGAACACAGGCCATTTGGAGTCAACGCTTGTTAGCATGCGCCAAGGATACTGTGATAGCGTGCGCTAAATAACATACGAACAGAAATGTTATAAAGGGACAGCACCCCATTTCACTTGGCTTACATTCTCTTCACTTGTCCTTCGTTCTTGAGAGGCCAGAGAGCCTCATATCTTCCTTAAACACACATAGACCACCTCTACTCGATCATTAGAGATTGGATGTCACTTGTGATTGATCGTTGAAGTGGAGAAGCACCTTGGATTGACATTCAAACAACCGGAGTTGGATTCTACCTTTTTGACTCGGTGTTTTCTGTATCTTAAGGTATGTTAATCTATCCAGCCTTAGATTCGTGTTCTTGAGAATAAGATGATCATACTACCAAGATATTGAGTTCCATTGATGAATTATTCAAACAAACATCATGTTTAGAAGTCGGAATGATTATGCTTATGATATCGTCGTTGAAAACATCGTAGTTGGAATACTAGTACGTCAAATGATGAGAAGAATATTCTGAGATTGATTATCCGTATGATTAACGTTGCCATATTGATCGTAAACCTGGAGTTGATATCACTTTTGTTATAAGGACTTAAGAAAGAATCATCTTAGGTTGTATCTTTTCATTGGGATTGTTAGTTCACCTTTGAGATGAAGCCTGAATGTGATAATGGTAATGGAATCTAGTGCATCGATCTTAAGAACACCGAACTTCGTATAAGAATTGTAATCAAGATGGAATATGGTATTGTGATAAGTATGCGTATTCTTGTACCTCGAAGATGTTTGAATCCGTGAGATCATTTGTAATGAGATGAACGTGATATGCATGGGGATAACGTATATTAATCACTGAGGAGTTCGTAAGTTTCATCACCGTTAGAACAGTCATCTGCCCAGAAGTGAAACTGCCATGCACGCTTAGCGTAAGCTAAGCTATGTAGATTAGCTTGCGCTATCGGGCATAAGTTAACGTACGCTACGCTTGGAACGTAACGTGCGTTATATCATCAGACGAGTCAAGTTGACTGATCAGAGAGAACTGTCAATACATGGTTAGCGTACGCTAAGACCTTGTTGTTTACGTACGGTAACGAGCAGGCTTAACGTACGCTACCAAAGGTACGTAACGTACATTAAGCAAGTCAGACAGGTTACATTTTATGAACTTCCGACCGTAATTTAGATCGTTAGATGTTCGTACGACTTGAGATGAATTCTATATTATTTCTTTTGTTAAGGTTCAAGCTTAGTAACGTGATTGATCGAAAGGAGCAACCTTTGAGCGCTTTGATATTCGTGGGAGTATTATTCTTGTCATCGAATCGAGGCAAGTACCTTAATTGTTTTACATATTGATGTTATACATATTGTCGTGCATATATGTCGTTGTATGTCCACCTCGTGTTGGTCCGACGGGATCATCGGGGGATCTATGCTAGCGTGCGCTGGATCATCGGACGGGTTTTTCCACCACGAGTTGGTGTGACGGGATCATCGTGGGTTTTAGGCAGTGAAAGCTGGATCGTCGGAATTACCATGTGTATGTTGTGATATCATGTTGTGATTAGCATTTGTGTATGTTATTTATGAGTTTCTCGTAGGAGAAGACTCATTGGTATTTTTTCATTTACGTTATTATTATTCTTCGTGAGATGTTGAATAATATGTTGTGGTACTTGTACTAGCATCGTTGTGCTAACCCCTTCGGGGGTGAACATTTGTTTATGTTCAGGATCCAGGAGAGCGGGGAAACAACCACTGGAGATGCATGACGACGAGGGTACATAGTGATGTTCCGGCCGGGTTTATTATCTGTTGTTGGATATTTTAATAAGTACTCGAGTATGTCGTAATTTGTGAAGTTTGGATTTCAGTGGTGTATTAATATTCTTCATTTGGATATTTGTATTTTCAGTATTGAACCAGAACTGTCGTATTGTATTTATGTGATTTCATAATTTGGTATCTGTCATTGTCTTTTCATTTATTTAGCCTTGTAAATTCTTATGTAAAGGATTTACGGCGCTGTAATATTCTTGAATATATCGGGGGTGTTACAGAATATAGTATCGGAGCTAAGATTATGGATATCTTGGCTATTGGGTTAAAATAGGGGTCGTATACGTCTTTTGAGGTAACCGGCCATGAATAACATCATTGTACTGCCTACGTCTTCGTGCGAACGGTGGTTGTAAGTTCCTAAACTCTATCTCGTCCTTTTCATATTGTATCTCTTTATACATGAACATTGAACGATATTGTTTCCTGTATATTGAGTATTTATGCTTACAGTATGTTGAGAGGTGGAAGTGGACGTGGTCTCGGTCGTGGACACGGACGAAGGAATGCCGAAACAGAAGCTTCGCCTTCTAATCAGGCCAGCCACAGCTCAAGCGAGCCACATAGATCTATTAATAATGAACCGGAACCTGCTGTGCCCGAAATTCTTCGTCAGGTGGTGAACCAGATGACTCAGTTCGCCCAGGTCGTGGACTGAATGCAGGTGGAAGTAGGGTTACAACAGGGAGATCGACAACAAGGTATCCCAGACATGGGAAATCGAGGTGACCGATGGCTGCAAGAGGTCGCAAAGATACAACCACCTAAATTCGACGGCTTTTCTGAGACTCTTACATGGGATCATTGGTTAAAGGAATTGGATAAAATTTTTGCTGGAATTAATTGCCTAGACGACCGGAGAACCTCTATTGCCCAGTACTTTCTGATAGGGGAAGCGTCCGAGTGGTGGGAAGCCATCCGGCCTGTAGATCTTGATGCCGACTAAACAGAATTTAAATTGATGATGGAAGCTCAGTACTGCCCTCGTCCTGTGAGGGAAGCCAAAGTTCGGGAGTTTTTCTCCGCTCAGCCTTCAGATGTACCAGTATCTCAGGCAATTAAGACGTTTAACCAGCAGCTGGCATTTGTTCGACATCTGGTCAGAACAGATGCAGAAATGAGGATCCATTTTGATATGAGAATGAAACCAGAAATCCAGAGGTACATGTCCAGTTTTGAATGTACCACTATCCATCAATACCGGGATAAAGCATTGGCGTATGAAATCAAGGAAGCAGCAATAGAGAAGTTGGTAGAGTCCAAGAAGGAGAAAGTCTCCGGTAGTTTCACAGAGCATAAGAGTAGTGGGCCCCGCAAGGCCCAGTCATCCTTTCATTCTTTCAAGAAACCTCCGCACCCATCTAAGAGCGGAATGAACTTCGGAGCAGCATCAACCACGACGGATGTCACCAGGAAATGCTTTAACTGTGCCCAGACGGGGCACTATCGACGAAATTGCCCCCTACCTACCGTGACTTGTTTTGATTGTGGCCGAGAGGGACACCGTGCAGTGTTCTGTGAAGAGGTTGCAAAGTCTTTTAGAGCCCGTACATCACAGCCAGTTCAGAAGGAAGCCAGTATCCAACAGACGCAGCAAAGCATTCAGCTGCCTCAGAATTTTGGTCGCGGACGAGGCAGAGGACAGTGGGACCGAAAGGGGACATTCGAGTGCCGGATCCGTTCCCCCACGTCTGTACAGATGATCAGGATGCTGCTGTCGCATCAGGTACTGTTCAGATCCTTTCCCAGCCAGTTAGCGTTTTATTCGATACAGGAGCTACGCATTCATTTATATCTCTGTCTTGTGTAAATCGTTTGAATATTTCTGGTTTTCATAATTGTGAACCTTATGTTGTTGGTTTACCGAGCGGAGAGAGGATTGTTGGAAACTAGAGATTTCCCTGTATCATTTGGAGGCAGAGAGTGGCTCTCAAATCTGATTGTGATAGAAATGCAAGGAGACGACCTGATATTCGGAGACGATTGGCTTAATCGATATGGAGCTATTTTAAACTACCGAAAGAGGAATATCTCGCTGATCGCTGACGATGGTTCCAAAATACTGTTTGAAGGATGGAAACAGGAAGCTCAGGAAAGTTGATCAAGGCGATGAGAGCTGTCAAATTGTTAAAACAGGACTATACCGGATACTGGTGCTATGCAATGAAGAAAGAAGACGAAATTGTGGAAATCTCATCCATTCATGTTCTGAACGAATTTCCGGATGTATTCCCTGACGAGTTACCTAGACTACCTCCACGACGGGATGTAGAATTCACTATTGAGCTGGAACCCGGAGCTACACCAATTTCTAAGGCGCCGTATCGTATGGCACCTACTGAGATGTACGAACTGAAAAAGCAACTAGAGGAGTTACTGGACAAAGGCTATATCCAGCCAAGCGTTTCGCCCTGGGGAGCACCAGTTCTTTTTGTCCGGAAGAAGGATGGATCGCTTCGACTGTGTATTGACTATCGAGAGCTGAACAAAATGACGATTAAGAACAAGTATCCGTTGCCACGAATTGATGATTTGTTTGACCAGTTACAAGGAGCAACAGTGTTTTCTAAAATCGATCTGAGATCAAGATATCATCAGCTAAAGATTAAGGAATATGATGTTCCGAAGTCAGCATTCAGAAATCGTTACGGACATTATGAGTTTGTAGTGATGCCGTTTGGTCTCACTAATGCACCTGCAGTGTTTATGCAATTTATGAATCGAGTGTTCATCGAGTATTTGGATAAATATGTGGTTATGTTCATTGATGACATTTTGGTATATTCTAAGAGCCCGGAAGAGCATGCACAACATTTACGGATTGTGTTAGACCTATTGAGAAATGAACAATTGTACGCCAAACTTTCTAAGTGTGAATTCTGGCTAAAGAAAGTAATGTTCCTAGGCCATGTGGTATCAGCAGAAGGAGTCCGAGTAGACCCCCAGAAAATCGAAGCAGTTATGGATTGGAAGCCTCCTAAGAACGTGAAATAAGTCCGAAGTTTCTTAGGACTTGCTGGATATTATTGTCGATTCGTGGAAGGGTTTTCCAAAATTACCCGCCCACTTACTCGATTACTTCGGAAAACTCAAAAGTTTGAGTGGAACGAGATGTGTCAGACCATGTTTGATGAATTAAAGAATAGATTGACGATGGCACCAATTTTAACACTTCCACATGGAACTGGAGGATTCATAGTTTACAGTGATGCTTCGAACCAAGGACTCGGATGTGTGTTGATGCAGAATGATAAGGTGATCGCCTACACGTCATGACATCTGAAACCTTATGAAGTGAATTACCCAATGCATGATTTGGAGCTGGCAGCGGTAATTTTCGCCTTGAATATCTGGAGACATTATCTGTACGGGACTCTCTGTCAGATCTTCACGGATCATAAGAGTCTCAAATACATTTTCAGTCAGAAAGGGTTGAACATGCGGCAAAGGAGATGGCTGGAACTGATTAAGGACTACGACTTGGAGATTCTTTATCATCCAAGCAAAGCGAATGTAGTTGCCAATGCACTTAGCCGCAAGCCTGTTTCTATTCAGATGCTGGAGGCTCTGACCTCCCAGTCCAGCATTCAACGAGAACTGATTCGCGAAGGAATTGAAGTATGGATGCAAAGAGTCCAATGACAACTGTGCGTGATGGAATTAACTTCATCATTGACCGAAGAAATCAAATCTAAGCAAATAGATGATCCTCTGATGATTCGGGTACGTGATGAAGTAATCAAGGGAAAGGCCCCAGGATTCATAATTCATGACGATGGAGTTTTGAAATTTCAGAACCGACTTTGTGTTCCAAATGTCGATGTTCTGAAGCAGATAATCATGAAGGAAGCTCACAGCACGTCCTATTCTGTCCACCCGGGCACCAGTAAGATGTATAAGGACATGAAACAGAACTTTTGGTGGGGCAACATGAAGAAAGATGTAGCGGAGTATGTCTCGAAGTGTTTGACTTATCAGCAGGTTAAGATCGAGCATCAACGACCTGCCGGGATGCTGAAGCCGCTCTCAATTCCTGAATGGAAGTGGGAGGACGTATCGATGGACTTTATCACTAATATGCCGAGAACCAGGATAGGAATGAACATGATTTGGGTTATAGTTGATCATTTAACCAAATCAGCTCATTTTCTAGGCATTAAGGACACATGGGGACCCGAGAGGTTAGCACGAGTATTTATTTCAGAGATAGTCCGATTGCATGGTACGCCAAAGACCTTTATTTTTGACCGAGATGCACATTTTGTGTCTCATTTTTGGAAAGCAGTTCATAAAGCTTTGGGGACCGAATTGAACTTTAGCACGGCTTATCATCCACAGACAGACGGACAATTCGAGAGGACTATTCAAACGGTTGAAGACATGCTGAGGGCTTGTGCCTTAGATTGGTCAAATGATTGGAAAATTCATCTGCCATTGATTGAATTCACTTACAACAATAGTTGGCATACTTCCATGAAGATGGCACCGTTTGAGGCATTATACGGGAGAAGATGCAGATCACCCCTATGTTGGGACGATTCATCAGACTTGATCGGGACAGAACCAGAGTTGATCGTACAGACACGAAAGAAGATAGCCTTGATTCGTGAAAGACTGTTGACCGCCCAGAGCAGACATAAATCTTATGCAGATGTACGCCGTCATCCATTAGAGTTCAGTATTAGAGATCACGTACTTTTAAAGGTTTCCCCTACTCAGGGAATCTTTCGTTTTGGAAGGAAGGGAAATCTGCGTCTGAGATATATCGGACCATTCGAGATCTTTGAGAGAGTTGGAGAGTTGGCATACAGATTAGCATTACCGCCGTCATTGAGCCATGTTCATAACGTGTTCCACGTATCCAAGTTACGGAGATATATACCGGATCCAAGTCATGTCATTGATTTTGGCGAGATCGAAGTCGCTCAGGATGGAACGTTTGAAGAAAGACCGGTCAGGATACTCGAGAGTCGAGTTAAGCAGTTGAGGAACAAACCAATCGCTTTGGTCAAAGTTCAGTGGTCACGCGACGGAGTGGAAGAAGCCACTTGGGAAACGGAAGATAGCATGAAGTCCAGATATCCAGAGTTATTTCGTCTTGAGTTTCGGGATGAAACTCCTTTTTAGCAGGAGAGTATGTAATATCAAGATTTATTATTGAGTATTTCATCTGTTGTTGAAACCTGTATTATTCGGAATTGTGATCTCGATAATTGGAGTATGATATTTCTCATATTTGTATCTTTGTACATGAGTATAGCAACATGTAAATTTTCTCATGCAAACTCGTGATAACGCATGCTAAGAACATAGCTTAACGTGCATTATCGACTAAAAACTAGCGCACGCTACGAATGAAGAATTGCGTGGGTTAGGCAGTCAATTATTGAGGTAGGCGTCTAGCACATGCGCCAGCCGGACATGGGTCCGGATAAGATTCCCGCGGGCGAACCTGGACAGATTTAGAGTCAACGCTTGTTAGCGTGCACTAAGGATATTGTGATAGCGTGCGCTAAATAACATACGAACAGAAATGTTATAAAGGGACAGCACCCCATTTCACTTGGTTTACATTCTCTTCAGTTGTCCTTCGTTCTTGAGAGACCAGAGAGCCTCATATCTTCCTTAAACACACATAGACCACCTCTACTCGATCATTGGAGATTGGATGTCACTTGTGATTTATCGTTGAAGTGGAGAAGCACCTTGGATTGACATTCAAACAACCGGAGTTGGATTCTACCTTTTGACTCGGTGTTTTCTGCATCTTAAGGTATGTTAATTCTATCCAGCCTTAGATTCGTGTTCTTGAGAATAAGATGATCATACTACTAAGATATTGAGTTCCATTGATGAATTATTCAAACAAACATCATGTTTAGAAGTCGGAATGATTATGCTTATGATATCGTCGTTGAAAACGTCGTAGTTGGAATCCTAGTACGTCAAATGATGAGAGGAATATTCTGAGATTGATTATCCGTATGATTAACGTTGCCATATTGATTGTAAACCTGGAGTTGATATCACTTTTGTTATAAGGACTTAAGAAAGAATCATCTTAGGTTGTATCTTTTCATTGGGATTGTTAGTTCACCTTTAAGATGAAGCCTGAATGTGATAATGGTAATGGAATCTAGTGCATCGATCTTAAGAACACCGAACTTCGCATAAGAATTGTAATCAAGATGGAATATGGTATTGTGATAAGTATGCGTATTCTTGTACCTCAAAGATGTTTGAATCCGTGAGATCATTTGTAATGAGATGAACGTGATATGCATGGGGATAACGTATATTAATCACTGAGGAGTTCGTAAGTTTCATCACCATTAGAACAGTCATCTGCGCAGAAGTGAAACTGCCATGCACGCTTAGCGTACGCTAAGCTATGTAGATTAACGTGCGCTATCGGGCATAAGTTAACATACGCTACGCTTGGAACGTAACATGCGTTATATCATCAGACGAGTCAAGTCGACTGATCATAGAGGAACTGTCAATACATGGTTAGCGTATGCTAAGACCTTGTCATTTACGTACGCTAACGAGCAGACTTAACGTACGCTACCAAAGGTACGTAGCGTACGTTAAGCAAGTCAGACAGGTTACATTTTATGAACTTCCGACCGTAATTTAGATTGTTAGATGTTCGTACGACTTGAGATGAATTCTATATTATTTCTTTTGTTAAGGTTCGAGCTTAGAAACGTGATTGATCGAAGGGAGCGACCTTCGAGCGCTTTGATATTCGTGGGAGTATTATTCTTGTCATCGAATCGAGGCAAGTACCTTAATTGTTTTACATATTGATGTTATACATATTGTCGTGCATATATGTCGTTGTTGTATGTCCACCTCGTGCTGGTCCGATGGGATCATCGGGGGATCTATGCTAGCCTGCGCTGGATCATCGGATGGGTTTGTCCACCACGGGTTGGTCTGACGGGATCATCGTGGGTTCTAGGCAGTGAACGCTGGATCATCGGAATTACCATGTGTATGTTGTGATATCATGTTGTGATTATCATTTGTGTATGTTATTTATGAGTTTCTCATAGGAGAGGACTCGTTGGTATTTTGTCATGTACGTTATTATTATTCTTCGTGAGATATTGAATAATATGTTGTGGTACTTGTACTAGCATCGTTGTGCTAACCCCTTCGGGGGTGAACATTTGTTTATGTTCAGGATCCAGGAGAGCGGGGAAACAACCACTGGAGCTGCATGATGACGAGGGTGCAGAGTGATGTTTCGGCCGGGTTTATTATCTGTTGTTGGATATTTCAATAAGTACTCGAGTACGTCGTAATTTGTGATGTTTGGATTTCAGTGGTGTATTAATATTCTTCATTTGGATATTTGTATTCTCGGTATTGAACCAGAACTGTCGTATTGTATTTCAGTGATTTCATAATTTGGTATCTGTCATTGTCTTTTCATTTATTTAGCCTTGTAAATTCTTATGTAAATGATTTACGGTGCTGTAATATTCCTGAATATATCGGGGGTGTTACAGTTATCTCGTTATAATACACATTTCAGGCGATACTTTAGAACTCCATTAATTTATTGATACTAAAAGATAATAGTGCATAATCTTCAACCATTTAGGGAGGAATTTAGTGGTTCTTGAGGAACTGTCAATAAATTTGGCACTACCTTTTTTCTACACTGAAAGTATCACTTATTTCTAATGGTATCATGCATGTTTGCACTTTGATGAGAAAATAAATTATGACCACTATTTAATCCCAAGAACTTGACATTCGAAATTAAAAAGAAGAAATAAGATAATCCAATAATTTGAATGATGCAAATATCTTCAGGATATTTGACATTTTTATCACTAATTATATAGCAACAATCAATTAAAATCATATGTAAGGTATGACATCATATCTCATATTGATAAACATCCATAATATATCATAAGAGATAATAAAATATTAAACTGCACAATAGATAAAATTAGATATTTGATATATAATCTTAAGATTATTATTTTCTTGTCCTTATCATTAACATTTGATAATATCCACTCCAAGGGATGGAATTTATAAGTAATTATCTTCTAAGATGATAAACTCTAAATTTTATCTACTTCAGGAGATAAAATTTGAGCCATGTAATACTGAAGTTTATAATTTAATATTATTCACTTCGGAACAACTATCAATAAATATGATAGGAATATTCAAATACTCACTAATCTTGCGACCATTGGAGCACAATCGGATTATGTTGTGGAGTATATCATATCTTATACAATCTCGATAGAGAATATTTCCAAATCATATTAATATTTTTTATTTTGAGATATAAGTTATATTTTCCTTCAGGGATAATATCGTGCTACATCAAGAGCATAATAATTTAATTATGCTATTATATTTATAAGTAACAAATCAGTATTCTTCAAGAATATTTACTTTTCACCGACGAACTAGACTCCTATACTCGCCGTCAACCCTAAAGCCAGATCTATCCCGCACGCGACCATCACCCTTCCGCCGCTGCAACCCACTCGTCTGCAACGTTCAGCTGTGCCCCGCATCGGTCACCGAAGTCAGACGCGCCATCTTCCACTCAATCGGCCGCCACCAAAACGCGTCTCCAGATCCAGGCCCTAGCCATTGGTCGTCCTCCCAGCACGCCAGGCCCGCTCCGTCGCCGCCGGCTATCTTTCCAGACTCCTAGAATCAGACGCGAGGTCGGATCCCTAGCACAGGTCGGATCCTTAGCCCACGTTCGGCCCAGCCCAGTTTGTGACCTGACCCGATTCCTGTCCAGCCCGACCCGACAGATTTCAATTAATTTTTTTTAGCCCACTCGCGAAGTAAGGTACACGAACTCGGACCTATTATTTGCTTCGTGTTCGAATTTGTGTGTTTTATGTGATTTAATATCATAATATGATTAATCATATTTAATTTAATTATGCCTATAAATCAAATATATTAATTAACCACTTGAATTAAAATTATTTAATTCGTACTCTTAGATTAATAACTAATCGTTATTGCGCCATAAGATACATACTTGACTGCATAATGTGTATATAGTATATTATGTAGAAATTATATCTTTATATATATATATATAATGTGCATGCATATATAGATATTGTATGCAATTAAGCTACATGAGTAGTTGACTTTATTTGTATAATTTCTACTGCCTACATAGTACCATGATAATGAAACTTCATGTGTATTCCTAAATTGCATCGAAATCATGACCATATCTTGGTTCTAAGCAAAATAATCCCATTATTGAATAATTTATCATGGACGAACTCATGATTATGTGAAACATATTCGCTTTGTTCTCTTGTTTACGAATATGGCTAATCCAACTTGTTCGAAATTCACCATCATGGACTCAGAAAGACTTGATTGTCGTAGATGAGATTCTGATTTTAAGATGTCAGCGCCACACTTTCTGTTCATACAGACGACGAACCATTTTAGAAGGTGAAAGAAAGCGCGTTAATGTTCTTAGGAGAAATATCGACTCGGCTTATGGTAGGAATATCTTTAGATGAAACTCCCAACGAACTGTGGGATGCCCTTAAGGGCCATTTCAAGAAAATTATTTCTCGAGTTGATCGTACAGTGGGATGAAATCCACTTGCTTTACTATAATGAGTCAACAACTTCAATAAAGATATGCTCCACCTTAAGTTGCATCTTATTTTTTTTCGTGAAAAGGAACTCACAAAAGACGACATGATCCAGACAAAAAAAACTTTTCAATTTCCTACTTAAGTGTTTGTACTAGCGAATCAGTATATGCTAGAGTATGATAATGCAAGGCCTGCCGAGATAAGGCAAATTCTCCAGGCTAGTAATGGCAAAGTGAAATGTGGAAGGAACTCCGACGAATAGGGCACTGGACGTGCCAGTCCCAAACCACATGGAATGAAGCTCACATGGTGGAAACGGATGTGGCAGTCGCAGACGTGGTTGTGGTCATGGAGGCTCTTTCAATGTAATGAGAAGAAACGACGCTCCTGGCTCCCAAGAAACGAGTTGACTCATAATGTGAGATTGCTGCCATTGGTATACGAACTGCCATGACTGGACGTGCCAGTCCCAAACCACATGGAATGAAGCTCGCATGGTGGAAACGGATGTGGCAGTCGCAGACGTGGTCGTGGTCATGGAGGCTCTTTCAATGTAATGAGAAGAAACGACGCTCCTGGATCCCAAGAAACGAGTTGACTCATAATGTGAGATTGCTGCCATTGGTATACGAACTGCCATGCAAGTAAATATTTTACGACCAACTAGAAGAGATATTGAGATTCCAACGAATATGAAACTCACTATATAGAGGAAGGAGATCATGACATGACCCCCAATGTCACTTTCACATTTACTGATGGCAGTATTGCACCATGCATGCCAAAGTCATTAGACGCCCCTCCTCTATGACTAATTTTATCGGTAGACGTTTTGAAATTTTTTTATTAATGTTCTGATGTATTTTGGTTTCGAACAAGATATTATTGTTGCTTACGTATACAAGTGATTGACTTTATTCAAAGTACCGAATATTGTTCCAATGCTTATGGTTCAGAGTTTTTATTACTCGTGCTCTCGTTTGACGAATGAATCGAGGAACACTCGAGTGATAGGATGATGGTAATAGCCTATAACGTATCAGTAACTAGGATGATTGGATCGTCCCACTTCACCCAAGGACACGACACTCCCGGTTCTTGGTACCTAACGGCACAGTTTTACAGTCACCGACACTTCTGTACAACAATATTAGTGTATTTATAGTTGTTAATTTTTAAGTGTTTAAGTTGCATTAGAATTTGTGTTGGATAAGTATTGAGGAGTTTTGACAAAGTGAGAGAAGTGAGAGTAAGATCGATCTGGGGAAGAATTCTTAATTATGATTAGTGTGGTTAATTATAAATGGTATAATAATAATACTAATAATAGCAAATGTAGAATAATAATTAATTGGTAATGTTGATCATGAAATAAATCTGAAAAATGATAATGATAACAATAATATTAATATTAATACTTAATAAAATGGTATTAATAGTATTATTAATAATAATAATGACATTATTGATAGTAGTGTTAGTATTATACTCGAATAATTAATAATACTATCATAAAATAAATAATAACCATTTGAATATATATGACGAAATGACTCGGGACATTATAATATGAGAACTTGGACTCAAGCCTGGAGCGTAAACTACAATCATGATATGCGAATAAGGAAAATTTTGACCTTATTTAATAAATGGAAATAAAATTCGTAAATAAATTGTTGGACATTTAAAATCATTCATGCGCTTTCTATAAATTGTAAATTAAATGCATGCTCGAAAATCGGGGCGTTACAATACTATCGTCATCATGTGCACGAGTCTCGTTGTGCCATCTCATAGCGTTGGTCGTGTGAGGCGACATAAGAAGCCGCTCTAACCTGTCTTTCAGTGGTAAATACCAAAATACCTTAACTGCTTTCTCTTTTCCATAAAAAGTAAGCTTATACCTCTCCGTGTCACACATTGGACATCTCGTGAGATTTTCATTCGGCTGCCCCAAGTATAGAGTACAATCATATATGCAAATATGTATCTTGATGTAGGAAAACCCAAGATCTTTCAGGATCCGTCTCATTTCCACATGCGCATCAGGAAGATGATGACCTTCTAGTAACATATTACCAGTGAGCTCTAAATAATCATCCACATCTTTGATGGATAACATATTCTCCACTGCAGCAGTGTTTAGAGGCATTGGTCTAGGAGATCGGTGACTTAACTCAACATCATGGTACTCGTAATCATCAACAGGTACACCTTTTTGAAAATAACCAAACACGTCAATCAACCTTTTTATGAGATCTTGAATGTGTTTCTGCTGTACTGTCAATGATCAAGCAGAATAAGCGACAGATTATTAACTGTGGTAATTCAAATGCATATTTCTCCCAAAAATTGTTTTCTTTAGGTGCTCGCGCGAAACATAAAATGAAAAATGATACATATCACTACAATATCTATATTTATTGCATGGACAATAGTGCAATATACTACTATTGTCGTAGTCCTTCACAAATTACATGAACTTTTTCATTCCCAACCATTACTCTAGCACCTCATTTCTGTAATCCAATCTAATTTTATCCATTATCCTGAAAATATGAGTGTACTAAATCAATCAACACATTTCCTCTATACTTTCTTCACAGTTTCATCACAAATCATCAAATTCATGAATTTCATCGAAATTCATCATGTATATCCATAATATTCAGCACATTTCAACTTATTTTTTCATCATATTTTGTCAGCATTCATCATATTCAGTCACACTAAAACAAATATAATAATTCAACAAATTTAATTAACATACATACATATATATATATATATATTGCAAACTGTAGATTCACGAGTGCATTCCAGATAGATTTCGAGCCTTCTCATTCTCATTCGAATTTTTTCTTATAGAGTAGTGAAAAAATAACTTCAGAATAGTTAGTTTCAGCATAAATTGGACTTGTATATCTTTTTTAAGTTTAACCGACGACCCAAGTTAGTCGTCTGCTAAAGTAGGAAGAGGTCGTTGTAAAAAAATTTCGTTGGATAAAATTCCAACTTTAGCCGACGACAACATGAAAAATCATCGGCAAAAGTACTTTAGCTGACCAAAATCCCGCCTCTGCCGTTATCCCACTTTAGCCGACGACTTCACAGGGTGGTCGGTCATTTTATCTTATTTCATTGGTTAAAGTCATTTTCTTGGCAGTGATGGATATTTTGCTTGCCATCCAACAAAAAAGGTCATAATCGATTTTGCTTGGCATAATTTTGCTAACGGTATTCGGCTTGACTTTTGTGTGTGTATTTGTGCGTGTTTACTTGATTTTTACACGCTGAAGTTAGTTTTAATGCTTGTCTGTGGAGTTTATGTTGCAAATTTTTGTGCTGTTTTTTTTTTGTTTGTTAAATGACCAAAATAGGACCTCAAGTTTATCAATTTTAGCATTTGAGGATTTAAATTTTCAAAGGTATCAAACTGGGATCTAATATTTGATCCATTAGACTACGTTAGGACATCCATTAAACATCATTTTTTCTGGCCAAATGATGTTTGGCAAAAAAAAAACACCTGACCTAAACCCTAAAATTTTCACTCATTTTAATCTCCCGATCGGTACTCTCTCACTCTCTCTCAACTGTTTTCTCCTCCTTCCGGCCGTCCTCTTCCACCTCATGTCCCCCTTGTTCTTCACTGCAAAACACACACACACACACACACAAATCCAATGTTTATACCCTCATTCCACTTCTAAAAAACATTTGTATTGACTTCACACAAAAGTGAAGCCAATAAAGTTGACTCTGAAGCCTTTGTGCTTTAACTTCACATATGTGAATCCAATGTGTGAAGTTAAAGAAGCTGATGTTAAAGAAACTTTAGCTACAATGATTGACCACGTGAAGCTAAAGAAACGAACTTTTCCGTCATTTATGTGAAGGTAAAGAAGACACTGAACAAATAACTTACTTTAGCTTCACATGCGTGAAGCTAAAGCGAACGAGGAAAATACTATTTTTTAAGCTTTGCCGTCACATATGTGTCGCCAAAAAATGTCCTGCAATTTTAAATAATATATCTTTGGCGTCACATATGTGTCGCCAAAGATTGTCCAACAATTTTAAGTAATATATCTTTGGCGTTATGTGTCGCCAAAATATGTCCATCAAATTAAATAACATATCCTTGGCGTCACATGCTGCGACGCCAAAGTTTTAACATCCAATTATTTTAATCTTATTTTTCAGTCATATTAGCGTCACATATGTGACGCTAAAGTACTTTCGGTTAAAATAAAAAAATAAAATTAGCCAAAAACAATTTTTGGCTAATTTCAGGTATGTGTGTATATATATATATATATATATATATATATATATATATATTTATATGATAGGACGACAAATGTATGCTTCCTAAAAACCCGGTTTAAAGAAGCCTAATATAAACCGACGTGCCGATCTTTGAGTAAAGGAGGGGAGACCTAGACGAATGGAGTCCGACCAATGGACATAGATAAAAGTGTGCCGACCTCAGAGGTCTCTCCGACCTATGGACTCAGATAAGAGTGTGCCAACCTCAGAGGTCTCTTCGACCTATGGACTCAGATAAGAGTGTCCCGACCTAAGTGGCCCTTTATAATATGAATCGACCTGCATAGTCATACCCGGGGTCAGAAATCGCCAGTCTCATGAAGGTTGAGCTCTCGGAAAGGTAGATCTTGACCTACGTGACAGAATCCCAGAGATTTAGGGGATGGTAAACCACAGTCCCCTAATCCCGGATATCTAGGGATGGGAAATCGCAGCCTAAATCCCTTAATATCCGGGATCTTCCCTTAAATCAGGAAAAGATCTCAAGGACAGGCAGCCCTCCCTTTTATAAATAGGGGAGAAGTCTTTCTTTCAAAGGTTAAGCATAATTCTGAGATTACAGTATTTTTTAGAGAGAGAAAGAAATATACAGAGAGGGAGAGAGAGTAACACTTCACATATTCGGGTTTTCTCTGATAAACTTCTGAGATTAACCCGGTTCTTGGTTGTTGGCCACTAAGTATACTGGATACAGCTTGGAAAGTGTTTTAAACTACAAGCTGTTCGGTTTTAAATCTGAGTGCGTAGCGTAAGTCTTAGATACAGTAAGTTGCTGAGGATACAACAACTCGATATACAGAGTATACTTAAATAATCACAGTTATTAAAACAATAAAGGCAGAAGGTAAATAACACAATATTTAAAGTGGTTCGAGATAAACCCCTCTATGTCCACTGGTCCTCCACACAGGAGTAAATAGTTTATTATAATTACTGCGTACACAACTACGTAATTATAACAACACTCAATCAATATATCGTTCACACAGATTGATATAAAGATCTTAGCTTTCAACCGTTCACACAGATTGGTTTGAGCTAACACTTTGACTGGCTTCTTCACACACAGTTCTGAAGCTTCGTCTTCTTCGATGCAAATCCTTCACACACAGTTCGGGAGAAGCAAAGATTACTCATTCCACACAGGGCTGATCTGGGTTTGTTCAAAGATAGAACAGGGTTGAACAACAGCTATGACTTTCTGTGCTATAAGCTGATGATGTGTTGTTCAAGGTTTGAGAACTCTATATCTCTTATATGTGAATAGCAGAAAGCTTGGGGAGATATGTTTTGCTCTGAATATTTCTTGTAAGCTTGATCGTTTGTAAGTCGTTCAGATGTTCAGTGGATTTTCAGTAGTCGATGATCTTCAAACTCTGGAGATATATATAGTCTCTGAAATATATCCGTTTGAAATCTATCCGTTGGGCAAGATTATGTGACAACAGACTTTTGACTGAGATCCGGATATTGCGGGATTGTGAAGATCTTCTGACTTACAGTATTTAAATACTTTATTCTAGTATTAAAATATTTCTTTATCAATGAAACTTGACTTCTAGTGAATACTGAAGATTCCTTCTTGTCCTTTTGAGAGCTGTATGGAAGGATCACTGTATTGACGATTCAAGACAACTTCCATACTTAGTCTTTATGAGACTTCTTTGCTGTACTGATAAGTTCCACTGTATGCTGGATCTACGAGAGGTCTTCGATATAGGTTGACACTTTAGGTCAGCTTTTCGATATAGTTCGCTTACTGTATGCTGGATTGGCATATTGTCAAAACATCTTATCACCACAATTAACCACTATTCGATACAGGGATTGTTTATCCTGACTGTTTCGATACCGGGTATTTGTTATCCCAACAATTTCGATACATGATATTGTTATCCCAACATTGGTGACTGATCAGATTGGTTTCATCAAGTGGCGCCGTCTGTGGGAACTGTGAAACCGGGTCACTCTTTGAGTTGAGACGTGAGACCAATAATGGCGGAAGAAACAACCCAGAAGAAAATTGGGAGAAGCAGCTGCGGGTGGAGAATCAACTCTGGAAAGAACACCCATCACCCCGGGAGAAGAAGCTGTAGCCAGCACAATCACCCTGACAAAGGAAGCCTTAGCCAACATAATTGCTAGTGCGATCCAGAAGAGTCGGGAGGTCAAAAAAAAATACCACGAAAAGTAATACCCATCCTCTCAGATGGGCCGGAGGAAATCGATCAGCAGGAGGAACATGGGGAAAGCTATCCAAGAGCATAGGAACGGTCTATACAAGAAAGAACGCTGGATCCCTTAATATCCAACATACAAGACGAGCTAGAGGAGTTGCGACGGAGGGTTGCAGGGAAGGACGTGGAGAGTCATCCAGGCCACCCCTTCTCGGAGAGAATAATACAGGCTGAACTCCCATATGGGTTTAAGGCTGTCACCTTCACCTACGATGGGCTCTCATATCCTACCCGACATTTATACCGATTTGAGAACATGGCCGTATTGCACCGATATTCGTATGCCGTGAGTTGCAGAGCATTCCTGGCTACGCTGACGGAGTCATCTCAGGACTGGTTCCACCAGACACCCCCAGGGATGATCACTAGCTTCAAAACTTTCAGCTCGGCGTTCTTGACTCACTTCGCAAGCGCTAGGGCACACCAAAAGACATTCATGTCCTTATTCAGTATCAAACAGTACTCCAGAGAAGCGCTGAGAGCTTATGTGACTCGGTTTACAAAGGCGTGTCTGGAGGTACCCTCGTCATCTGGAGAAGTGAAGACGAGTGCCTTGACGCATGGACTAAAGCATGGGCTGCTACGTACCTCGTTGGCTAAGAAACCAGCCAGAACATATGATGAGGTCTTAGCCCGATGTTCAAAATACATCAATGTTGAAGAAGCTGAGAAAGACATGGAGGAATTGCAAGAAAAATCCGAGGATGGGGAAGGAGGAACCAATAGGGTGGTGCAGCGCGAGGTATATACCTTTCGAGGAAATCTACCCCGAGAGAAAATGCTACGTGGAAAGATAGACCAGAACACGGACCGAAGGAAGAGCGATACCGGCATAAAACGACCAAGATTTGACCAATACAGCCCATTAACAATGAGAAGAGCGCGGGTTTTGGAAGCAGTAGAGGGTAAGATGAATAGGGTTATTGAGTGGCCTGCATCTCGTTTTAAAGGGCCTACCCAGCCAAAGTCCAAGCTTTATTGTCGATTCCACAATGATTATGGGCATAAAACAGATGAGTGTAAACACCTCAAAGACGAGATCGAAAGGCTGGTCCGAGCGGGGCATCTAATGGAGTTCACATATCAGCAAAGGAATGGAGGCCGGAGGAAACCACCCATGCCCCAGAGGGGGATGGGGATGAAAAGAGAAGCTCCTCGGGGACCCGCTGCTCCCCCAGCTAAGAAAGGAGTGATTCACATGATATCAGGAGGACCAACCGACGGAAGTTCTAATCAGGCCAGGAAAGCTCACACGCGAAGGGCTAAGTGTCATCAGTTCGAAGAGGTCGCCTCTGTGAGTAGCGGGCCTCTCATCAAATTTGGCCCTGCGGATTATAGCGGGATACATACCCCATAATGATGCACTGGTCATCACCGCATACATTGATAGTCATGATGTGCAAAGAGTCTTCATCGATACAGGAAGCTCGGTGGACATCTTGTTCTATGACTGTTTCAAACAAATGAACCTCGAGGTGGAATTAAAAAAGGTAGATACGGCACTTTATGGGTTCTGCATGACCGAGGTGCAGCCAGTCGGAGAAGTGGTACTTCCGGTAGCAATGGGCCGAATACCTTATCCGAAGGTCAAGACGCTTAGGTTTTTAGTAGTGGACACTAAATCAGCCTATAACGCTATTTTAGGGCAACCGGGGCTCAACAAGTTCGAGGCGGTGGCATCCACCTCGCACATGAAAGTAAAATTCCCCGTAGGAAGCGAAGTAGGGGAGGTAGCCAGGGATCAGTTTGTATCTCGATCTTGTTACCAAACAACAGTAAAACAGTGAGTGCAGTGCAGTAAGAGGGCACCCGAGCTAAGAGTCCCGGATCCAGAGTTTAAGAAGAATAAAAAATCAAAAGCGCTCGAGGAAGTTGAGGAAGAAGGTGTCAAGCCTAATGAGGAGTTGATGGAGATAGAATTAGTTCCAAGAAATCCTTATCCGCTTGCTAAGGAGATTTGTGGACATTTTCGCGTTCACGGCCGAGGATTTGGTGGGAATCAGCCCAGCAGTCGCCGAGCACAGATTAAACATCGACCCAGCCGTAAGGCCATTGAAGCAGAAGAGGAGGCATTTTGGGCCGAAGATGGATGGAATCATTGGGGAAGAAGTTGACAAGCTCTTCCGAGATGGGCACATAATGGAGATCCAGCTTCCGGAGTGGTTATCTAATGCTGTCATGGTAGGGAAAAGCCAAGGGAAGTGGAGAATGTGCATGGATTTCCAAGATCTAAATAAAACATGTCCGAAGGATCACTACCCATTACCCCGTATAGATAAACTAGTGGACTCGACCTCGGGGTGTGAATTGCCAAGCATGATGGATGCCTCTCAGGGATATCATCAGATTCCCCTCGCACCCGAGGATAAAAAGAGGGTCAGCTTTGTGGTATCAAAAGGAACCTTTTGTATGTGCGCATGCCTTTCGGGTTAAAGAATGCGGGAGCCACGTACCAAAGGATGGTCGATAGAATCTTTAAATCCCAAATAGGCAGAAACATGGAAGTCTACGTGGATGATATGCTAGTAGAAAGTGTAAAGGCAGGAGAGCATACCAAAGTTCTAGAGGAAACATTCGAAAATCTGCACACCTACGAAATGAAGCTCAACCCATTGAAGTGTTCTTTTGGGGTAAAATCGGGAAAATTTCTGGGATACGTGGTCACAGAGCAAGGAATCCAATTCAACCCGGAATAAGTCAAAGAAGTACTACAAATGAATCCTCCAAAAAACATCAAAGATATCCAGGTACTAACAGGAAGAATAGCAGGGCTGAGCCGATTCATATCACGCTCAGCAGAGAAGGGATTCCCATTTTTTAAACTCTTAAGAAAAGAGAACAAATTCGAATGGACCTCCGAAGCACAAGCAGTTTTTGAAAAATTAAAGGAGTATTTGGTCAAGCTGCCTCTACTCACCAAACCAATACCAGGAGAGGAGCTCATACTCTACTTATCCATAGGAGAGGGGGCGGTTAGCTCGGTCTTTCTAAGAGAAGAAGCGAACCAACAAAAACCTATCTATTATACAAGCCGAATTTTGCAAGGGGCAGAACAGAACTACTCCGAGCTAGAGAAGGGAGCACTGGCATTAGTAGTTATAGCTCGGCGATTGAGGCCATATTTCCTAGCCCACCGAATAAAACTGCGAACCAACTTGCCCTTAAGAGAGACACTAGCACTATAAGAATAAACGTCAAAGACTTCGGATAATATCTGAAGTAAAAACATTATAATTACCGAAGTCTATGTTCGTGTAGTAAAAGGTATACTTTAGACTTTGCTTTTTATGCGAAGTCTAATATCCTAATAACCGAAGTCTATCTCGATTTTTTTTCTAATTATGATCCAAATATGGGGGGTAAGTGAAGTAAAAGAATGCCTTTAACTTCGGTTATTTTATAATTGGTGTAGTAAATAAAGAACTTTTTACTTCAGTTATTGTATAATATATATTAGTATTTTCTGCTGTAATATATATTAATATTTCACATTTTAATTTAAAATTCATTGCCAAAATCTACATTCAACTATAACTAACCATCAACCACAAGAGCTCAATAATATAAGAACCAACAATTTCATATCATCCCATCTTAAAAAAAATAACATGCGCTCCAACCAATTCAAAACCAGATACATATCACAACAAAGACAAAGAATGTGTAATAAGATTCTATCTATTTCATTATGAACACCACAAATAGGACAAAAAGGATTAAAAAATATCATATACTTCGAAACGACAAAGTCTCTCTTCAGCACATCATTTCTTTTCATCAGACGATCATACTTCTTGTTCATGAAATCAATTTCTCATCAACTTTCTTCTTCAAATCTTCAACATCGGCACATGAAGCAAACAAACCCATATAATCTCTTTGTTGCTGGTTTAACAAATCTTCTTCCCCAATAAAGAAATTACAAGGTTTTCCCTGAAAGCCACAATTATATTACCAACTAAAATATATTAGCATAATGTGTCGTAACACACATACTACAACATTATCAAATAGTCAAAAATAACTTCTACAAAGTGTAAGAACAAGGAAAAAGATTTTAGTTGGTAAGGGTAGGAGAAGGAAAAAAGATCATTAGCAACTCACATCATCCTGGTATTGGAGATCCTTCTTCAGTTTTCCACTTATATGATCCCACACCTAAAGAGCACCAATATTATCAAGCGATAATTTAAATCAAATGGAATAACAAAATCAGATACTTAATAAGTAACCTCGAAAAATCCATCAACTGTACAAGAAATGAGAAATTGCCCATCCGGAGAGAACCGAGCGCATTCGGGATGACTGTTCTTCCCAAACTGCAGTCAATAAGCATCAATAAAAAAATAAGTCTCGGAGGTTTTCATCACATATATGGTAATAGGACGAAAAAATCGAGAATAACACAACTGTTTAGATGTAAATTCTGTTTCCATATTGGTAAAAGGCATACTATCAAGCTAGTGATAACACAAGAAAAGATAAAATGAAAGATTCTTCCCATGGTTGAACATGTTCATTAAAATTTTCAAATACACTCATCAATTGTACAGGATAGGTGTACAAATACTGCATATAGAAAATAACAAAGCCTAAATAAATAAAATGTGAAGGCCGAAATGCCAACCACACACACAAAAAAAGACTTGCAAAAGGAAATCAAACACTTCATGAGCATGACATGAGTGCATAAACAAATCAACCTACACACAGCAAAGCTGTTCAACAAAAATATCATATACCTTTATAGTGTGTCCAATTGTTGTCGAATACATATCTTCTACATCTTGTTTCATAGCTGCTGTGCCTCTGAACAAATCAAATTGTGTTCTAGCAGGAAGTAAACCTGGCCACAAAAAAATTGAGGTCAGAACTCATAAATGTCTAACAGGTTCCACAAAGTTGACCAGAATAACTGTAGAAACATCAGAAATCCTTATGACAGGCATTTTGTAAAATATGGTGACATGTTAAGCAGATATTTCCAAGGAAAAAGAATGATATGCACGCTTGAAATATTCAAGACCACAAGTACTCATTTAGACTAGTAACCATCCCATAGGTTTCTTATGGTACTATCCCGGAAAAACAACAGATATCAGTAACTAGGTTTCTTATGGTACTATCCCGGAAATGATATTTTTTAGATTTCAAACTTAGTTTTAATACTGAAAAATATTGTTGTCGGATTGTCTTATACAGTCAAACCAATAGCAGTGGAAGTGTACATCTAAGGATATGTATCCAAAAGATAATAAATTGGTATTGTTTGATAAACCTATATACCAAATTGAAACTAAACCGACGAACTCTTTTTAGGAATAAAATGAAAAGCAGTCTTGAGTTTAAAATTATTAAAATGCTAACAATCCTAAGCGTTAATAAGTATATCAACTGAGACTACTCGCTCCATGCATAAAACGAGGAGTTTATATATAACACGACGTAGACGTTCCAAAAGAGAAGTCGTGATAACCTTAAAATGTGTAAACACGATCTAAGAATGCATATTCATATAGAATGTACAGAAGTTTCTAGCGTGACAGCTCCAACAATGTATAAGGCAAAAATAGTCAAGATACTCGGTAATCAACCTCTACCTGCCTACTTATTATTCCTTGTCCCTTTGCCTTAATTCGTTCAACTCATTCTCAATTTCAGTATCCCGAAACTTTAAGCTCGTAACCAGAGTTCTTCCTGGTGGAAGCTCTCCCTTCTGGGAGGATGATCACCAGCAGACCAAGAAAACAAAGGAGAAGGCATTAGCTCATAATCATATGAATTTACTCTAAGAATTCTGAATATACACCCAAACTCAAGATACAGTTATATGCATATTGTAAGGCCAAGGTTTCAGTCCAGATACAAAAAAACATAGCCATGTTTCGAGTTTACAAATACCCCTTTAATATTTGTTTCTATTTTACGAACTTGCATCCTCAATAGGGGAGCACTAGATTAAAAAATGCAGGCCTCAAGGGGGTTAGATCAAGAAGATAATCGTGATTTTTAAAGATAACCAGTTTATTTTGTATTATTCATTTATGTCGAACTTCAGGATTATTTTTTATAGTTATTCCTTTAAAATAAGAAGAAAAAAACAACTTACAAGTGCCTTGGTGTTTCCAGATAGTTGTTTCTTCAAGTCGGCCAGGTCATCATCAACTGAAGGTCTCGAGCATAGCAAACTGCAAAAGTGGGAAATTAGATCACAAGCTTATATCTTATAAAGCCAAGTAAACTAGCTCGACATAAGGGAACATCTCTTTTAGGCAATATATTCTAAATTCACCAGTCGCAGAGAACATATCGACCTGCCAATTTATACCACTAAAAATGATTTACTATCACACTTTGCTGTCGACCACCCATTGAATTCAACCAGTAATACCTTAAGTTAAAGAAGTATATTAACATAATATATACCAAAAATTATGTTAATAAAACTTTTTTAACAAAAATCAGTGAACTCAAGTGACTTTATGATCAGGACAGGTACAATTATAGACTGTGTCTCTATAGCATCCAAACATCCCACACCAATCTCCCGAAGTTCAATCATTTCTATAACAATCTATACACAAACCAAACACACACATACAACACAATTAGGAACTCATAAACTGAAATCTCCAACCTATCAATATCATAATTGCCTCAACCCACATTCCAACCGAAACACAAAAAATCCAAACACAATCATTCACAAAATAAAACAAAAAATGTTAAAATCGAAAACTCACTCGCTAGGTCACCGAGCTGGCAAAGAACTCCGACCAGATTAGCCATGGCGACGTCCTCGGGTGGAGCAGGCTGGGGGTTGCTGCCGCGAAATTGATGCCCATAACTGAATTCTTCTAGCCAAGTTATGTAGCACTTCTGATTAGAGAGAGAGAGAGAGAGAGAGAGAGAGATTTGGGGATATGTCAAGTTATTCGCCGGAACAAAAGCGGCACGACTGTGGGTGGAATCTTCGTAGTCACGGTGGGGCGGATCTATGCCAAGGCGGCAGAACGATGATGGAAATAAGGTAGAGGAGATTGGGCGTCGGGGGTTAGGGTGGAAAATCGGGGTAGGAGATGCAGGAGAGAGAGAGAAATGGGAACGAGCTGATGTTGCAGGAATTTGACCGATTAATATCTTTATTAGGTTGGGCGGCCCTTCTTGAACTCCAAATCTTTTTAATAAAAAACAATTCAAGTTTTTCTTGTTGTTATTTTGGTAATGTTTTTGATAAAATTGCTCATTTTAGTAATTTTATCATGGAAATTGGAGTAAAAAATTTGAGGGAGGAAATGGTGGAAACCAATATTTTCCAAGTGTTTTTTGGAGCCCAAATGAAAAAAAATAAACCTCAAAATATTAATTCCTGGTCTCAAGACATACACTTCGCTATTGTAAAATTTTTTTGGTAAAAAATAAAATTTCACACTTTTTCAGTAATTATCAAATTAGCGAAGTCTTTGTAACTTAAAATTTCTAACTAGCTCCTGCTTTTTTGTTTGGTACAATTTACTGAAGTCTATGTGGGTTTTTTACTTCAGTAAATTGAAAAGCGAAGTTGTTGTTTGTTTTTACTTTGCTAATATACATTACCGAAGTGAGACGTACCGAAGTCTTTGATGTTTATTCTACTAGTGTAGGTCGACCTAATGCGTCAGGTCGCCTGGTAAAATGGGCAGTAGAGATGGGGGAATATGACATGGAATATGAGCCAAGAACGATGATCAAAGCTCAGGCCCTAGCGGATTTCATCCAAGAGGGGGCCACACCATCGCAGCCGGAACGGCAGTGGCTACTACATGTGGATAGGTCAACAACGACCGGTGGCTCCGGGGCAGGGATAGTCCTCACTACCCCGAAGGGCGAACAACTAGAGTATGCTATAAAATTCAATTTCAAAGCCTCCAACAATGAGTCCGAGTACAAAGCCCTGGTTAAAGGAATGCAGCTGGGAATAGACTTGGGTGTGCGACGACTTCTAGCTTATTCTGATCCTCAGCTGGTCACACAGCAGGTAGGAGGAAAATTTGAGATAAATGAGGAGCGGATGAAGAAGTATGTCGAAGAAGTGAAAGAGGCCGCCAAAAAACTAGGGGAATGGAAGTTGAACCATATTCCTAGGGCGGAAAATGTAAAAGATGATTACTTAGCAAAAATGGGAAGCTCTTTGGTGGATTGTCACTCACGGACAATAATGATTTTAGGAGCAGCCCGGAGTAGCATCGCGAAACAGGTGATGGAGGTGAACGAGATAGTGGACTAGCAAACTCCCTTGTTGGCATACCTGAGAAGACCGGAACTACCGAATGAAAGACAAGAGAGAGCGAAAACTGTATGGAGGGCAGCGAGGTTCTGTTGCATTAATGATGAATTATACAAGAGATCCTACCTCGGTCCATACCTGAGGTGCATCTCGGAAGAAGAAGGGCGGGGTATATTGGAAGAAATTCATGAAGGATGATGCGGTGATCACACCAAAGGAAGGGCGCTAATTAGCAAAACACTAAGAGCTGGCTTTTTCTGGCCGACAATGAGCAAGAAGGCGGTGGAGATGGTTAAGCGGTGCCAAAAATGTCAAATACACACACCCTTAATACACAACCCAGCGGAAAATATGATCACAATGGGAGCACCCTGCCCTTTTGCTAAATGGGGAATCGATATCATGGGGCAGTTTACACCTGGTTCGGGAGGAAGGAAGTTTTTAGTAGTAGCCATAGACTACTTCAGCAAGTGGGTAGAGGCCGAGCCCGTGGCCACCATCACCGAGCAAAGAATCATAAGCTCTCTGTTTAACAACATCTGCTGCAGGTACGGAGCGCCTCAAATACTTATCTCAGATAATAGAACTCAATTCAATGGGAAAAGAACCCAGTCATGGTGCGAGGGGATGCACATCAAACAAAGGTTCGCCGCGGTAGCTCATCCGCATACCATTGGACAGGTGGAGGTAACTAACAGAACAATCTTGCAAGGGATCAAAACCCGCTTAGACAAGGCTGGAGGAGGATGTGTGGGCGAACTTAGCTCGATGTTATGGTCATACCGAACCACACCTAGATCATCAATGGGGGAAACACCCTTCAGTATGGTATATGGGTCCGAAGCTGTCATCCCGGAAGAGGTCGGAGAAATGTCACATCAGGTTCGGTGGTTCAACGAGGAGCAAATCGAAGAAATGATGAGGGAGGTGTTGGACACCATAGAAGAAAGAAGAGAAATGGCCGAAGCTCGAACGGAAAGATACAAAAGCTTGACAAAAGTAGCTCATGACAAAAGGGTAAGGAAGAGACAGTTCCAAGTCGGCGACTTGGTGCTTAGGCGAGCTGATGCCCTCAGAAAAACAGGAAAACTGGAGCCGAACTGGGAAGGCCCTTACAAGGTATTCCGAATTTATGCAGGGGGAGCTTATGAGCTCGAGGATATGGAGGGACACCCCATCAAAAGACCTTGGAACATATGCTACTTAAAAAAATATTTTACATGAAGAAGTGTTGAGAAAAGCTTGTAGTGTTTTAATAAAAGTCTATTACAAAAAAAAAAAATCTGAAGGTGCTGATCGAACAAAACTAGAAAGGAAATCTGATCAGGTGAAATACCTTCAGACCCAAGCAAGGGTGAACTGCCATAGGAAATTTGATCAGGTGAAATGCCTTCAGATCCGAGCAAGGGTAAACTGCCCTAGGAAATATGATCAGGTGAAACGCCTTCAGATCCGAGCAAGGGTGAACTGCCTTAGGAAATCTGATCAGGTGAAACGCCTTTAGATCCGAGCAAGGGTGAACTGCCCTAGGAAATCTGATCAGGTGAAACGCCTTCAGATCCGAGCAAGGGTGAACTACCCTAGGAAATCTGATTAGGTGAAATGCCTTCAGATCCGAGCAAGGGTGAACTGCCCTAGGAAATCTGATCAGGTGAAATGACTTCAGATCCGAACAAGGGTGAACTGCCCTAAAAAATCAGACTAGGTGAAACACCCTTGGATTCAGATAAAGGCAAACTACCCCAAAACTCAAGCTCGGAAAAATAGCCTCAAACTAAAAGCTTAGCCGATCTATAAAAGAAAGGATACTTTCAGTGAAAAGAGTTGGAATTATCTAGGCTATATCCCACTCGAGAGAGTTAGAAATATCCGAGCTACATTAAACTCCGAAGGGTTGTTCGAAATATCTGACCTATATTAAGGTCGGTGATAAAGTCAGGTTGGGTCAACCTAAAATAGCCGAGTTATATTAACTTGCAAAATCGAAGTGGCCGAGTTATATTTAAAGTGTTCCAAAATTTAAAATATTCTCGTAGAGCATCCGAGCTATACTAAGGTTCTGATTAAAAACTGAGTGGCGTGGACTTCAAAGAAGTTTTGAAGTAGCCAGGCTATTTCAAATAGCTGAGCTATATTAAGGTTGCGGTTGAGGCCGAGCTATATCAACTTCCAAAGAGTCGTTTGAAGTAGTCAAGCCATATTAACTTTAAAGAGGTGGTTTGTAAAGACGAGCTATGTTAGAAAGCACTGTTCTCATAATCAAGTTACATCAACAAGGTATATCACTATCGTACAGATCCGAGCTACATTTACATCAAAAGATTTTTCATTAAAAACATCTGCGCCAGTACAATAAATGACAAAAAGAAATAAATACATATACAATCAAAGGCTAAGCTACAGGCTCAGGAAAATGGGGAGGAGATGAGGGAGAAGCATCAAGGTCGGCCCCAGTCGCATCAGGATTAGGAGTGTTGGCCTTGACTGGTGATGTAGAAGGGATAAAGGGCAGCTCCAAATCCAGGCCGGATTCCTTTATGGACTCTCCAAGGGCGTCCTCCCACCAGGACGCCTGGGGAGATTCGTTCACGTCGCCAGACCAGCCTGAAGGGATGGGAGCCTCGTCCAAAGCTGCATCCCTGTCCAACTCCCATAAAGCCTAAAGAGGCTAGTTGCTCGCGGGCGCGAGTTAGAGCAAAATCAAAGTATTGCGTCGCGATAGGATCCAGACGGACTAGATAGGCGGTGGAATTGTGATACCGGGCTAGGAGGGCAGAACGGTAGGCCTCTAGGAAGAAATAACCGACGTCGCTGGTCAGAAATCGACGTCGACCATCCGCTACTCCTCGCTCATAGGACGACCCCTCGGATCTTGCCTCGGCTAGTTGAGCTTCAAGTTGGGCGACCTTCTCAGATTCTGCCTTAGCCTGGGCTTCGAGCTGGGTGATCTTCTCAGACTCGGCCTTAGCTTCTGCCAGCTGCGCCTCAAGCTGGATCACCTTCTCCGATTCAGCCTGAGTCTAAGCCTTTGAAAATTTTAGCTCTTGATTCAGCTGAACATTGGCCATCTGAGCCCACTCCAAAACCGCTTCTCGCTCAAAAATCTTCTTAAGGGCAGCATCTAAGCGATATTCCCTCTCTTGAAGCTGGGAAGAGGGATCAGTATTAGCCTCTAGGGCGGCCACCAGATCGGATGACATCTGGGTAATTTGGGAAGAGGACGAAGCGCCGATCTTACGCTCCTCTGCAAAGGTCACAAAGGTAGTGCAGAACTGTGTAGGGGGAAAGCAGTTGCATCAGAACATCAAAAAGAAAAAAATATATATAAAAAAAATAAATATAAAAGTGGTGGAAAAGGGGGAAAAGGCGATAAAAGGAGTACCTTCCCAAAATACATCATCATGGCCTCGAAGCGACAGTCCTCCACGGAGGCTCGTAATACCTGTCTATCCTTATCCGGGATCATAGAGATGAAATGCTAGAGAAACTTCTCCCACTCCTTGCAACGAAGCAAAATCTCCATAGCCGGGCCAGAGGGAACTGCAGTCTTCGGCCGCTTAGGAATAGGGGAGCTGGGGGAATGGGCCCTCTTCGCGACCTGAAGCTGTCGAGAGCAACTTGCAGGGCTCCGCCCAGTGGTCAAGGGAGGATCCAGGTCGGAGGGAAGAGTCACCCCAGCCTTGGGTCGGGACAAGGACTTCTGATTGGTTCTGGACGAGCCCTCCGCCCTCTCTTTGGGGGGATTCGTCGACCTGAGACCTTCTCCTTTGTCGGTTCAGCAGGCTTGGAAGCATCGGATTGGCAGGTCCGCATGAAGCGATCTACGAAGAACAATACAATAGGTCAAAGATTGCCGAAAAACAATATTATAAAAATTATACTAGGAAAGAGCCGTTAAAGCCTACCAATATCGGGAATAGCTGGATAAGGATTCGAGCTCAGCCCACAATAGAATAAAAGGTCATGAAATTGCGTCAGCTGGAAAGCATGGTAAGGAATGGCGTTCCATTCCCGAACCTTCTCAACCCACCCATCTCGGATAGAACTGCGCCTGGGAATAGGAGCTTGGCTCGGAGTGGCTTGCGTCTATTCCGTGGGGAAGCCCCAGGAGTCATCCAAAAGGAGTTGGAGAAAAAAGAAGCACGACCTCCAGTCATTCACATTGGAAGGGGGGTGGGTGAAGAAATGGGCATTGTTCCGGGAAGTCAAGTAAAAGAATCCTTTAAAGCTCTTTAGCCCGAAGCAAAAATAGAAAAAATCCAGGCCGGGTTCCGCATGTCTATAATGACATAACACAAGAAAACCGACTGTATAACGGAAATAGTTGGGGGAAAATTGGTTGAGGGGAAGGTTATATTTAATAGAAAGCAAAACAAGGAAGGGGTGAAGAGGCAAGCGTAGACCACTGCTCACCTGATCCACAAACCAAGAAATATGACCTGGAGGAGGGTGATCAGAGGTGTCACGAGCCTGGGGCGTGACAAATTCCCACCCCAGAGGAAGCCTAAGAAATTTTATAAAACTGGCCAACGCGGCTGGACTAATCCTAAACAGAGGATGAGGAGGAAGAACCCGAGTAGATCCTGCGATCGCTTGATACGGATCAGCTAAAAGGCCAGTGACAGTTACCTCACCTGTGGGAGGAGGAGATGGGGGATCTACGATAATCAGAGGGATGCCAGAAGGTAGGTTAGAGGGGATGTCTCCCAGCTCGGACCAATCTACATCACCTAGAGGTTCGTCTCTAAGACAAAGGGAGGAGCCTATAGCTCGCTCCGACCTACCCTTCGAATCCCCATCGGAAGAAGAGAAACCTTCCAAAAAAGAGTCCACGGCCGATTGGCCGGAGATATTCTGAGAATCGGAGGCGGAAGACATCGTAGAAGGAAGGAAAGAGAGGGAGAGAAGAAAGGAGAATATAGGTATCAAACAAAAAAAAAAGAAGAAAAAAAGTGCAAGTGTTTAGATAAATATACCCATGAGATTGGGCGGAAGGAAGAACACCGGAGGAAGATAGCAAAAGCACCACCGGAAGTAGGAAACCAGGATCGCGGATGCCGCCTGAAGATTCTTTCACACTAGTGTTAAGCAAAATAAAAACATGGAAGTGGCCGAGGGAGTAGAGGATCTCTTTTTATAGGGGAGAAGGGCGAAAACCAAGAAGAAAACGGGCGATCTGGAGCGTCCGATGCCTTCTGTGAAAGAATGGCTTAGATCTGACACCGCCTCATCCGACCTATAGTAGGCTGACACCTGGACCTAAGCATAGATGCGACGGTTGGGAGGCAAGAAAAGGAGAGGACGTTGATATAAAGGCACACGAATCTCGAGAAGCCTCGTTACCTAGGAACGGGATTCCCAAGGACTACCACATCGAGGTCGTCAATTCATAAATGAATCTTACTCTACTCAGTCTTACTGCTCGACTAGAGTAGGGGGGACTGGTTGATAGGACGACAAATGTATGCTTCCTCAAAACCCGGTTTAAAGAAGCCCAATATAAACCCACGTACCGAACTCTGAGTAAAGGAGGGGAGACCTAGACGAATGGAGTCCGACCTATGGACTCAGATAAGAGTGTGCCGACCTTAGAGGTCTCGCCGACATATGGACTTAGATAAGAGTGTGCCGACCTCAGAGGTCTCGCCGACCTATGGACTCAGATAAGAGTGTCCCGATCTAAGTGGCCCTTTATAATATGAATCGACCTGCCTAGTCATACCCGGGGTCAGAAATTGCCGGTCTCATGAAGGTTGAGCTCTCGGAAAGGTAGATCTTGACCTACCTGACAGAATCCTAGAGATTCAGGGGCTGGTAAACCACAGTCCCCCAATCTCGGATATCCAGGGATGGGAAATCGCAGCCTAAATTCCTGAATATCAGGGATCTTCCCTAAAGTCAGGAAAATATCTCAAGGACAGGCAGCCCTCCCATCTATAAATAGGGGAGAAGTCTTTCTTTTCAAAGGTTAAGCATACTTCTGAGATTACAGTATTTTTTAGAGAGAGAAAGAAATATACACAGAGGGGGAGAGAGTAACACTTCACATATTCGGGTTTTCTCTGATAAATTTTTGAGATTAACTCCGTTCTTGGTGACTGATCAGCTCGGTTTCATCAATATATATTAATTTAATCAGAAATATATTTTAAATATAATTTTTCTGTTGTAATTAAAAAATATATGTCAAAAACTATACTTCTAATTATTATTAAAAAATAAACTATATTACTAAAAAGATATTTATTTTAATTAAAAAATAAATATCATCATTTTTGTAAAATTGATTTTAGAAAGAGATAAATCACATTATGTTATGTTCCAACAATATTAATATTGTAATTCACTTATATTTAAATAAATAAAAATCTTGCAAAATAAAGAAAAAAAACAAAAATATTTATAAGTTAGTATAAACAAAAAATAATATAAGTATAATTATTCATAAAATTAAAATAATTTAGAAATTACCTTGAAGATTGAGAGATGAAAGTTGAAGAAATGAGATGAAATGCGGATTAGAATTTTGGAATGAATGAAGGTTTGTAGGGATGTTGTATTTATAATATATTCTGAAACCCAATAGCTTCACATATGTGAAGCTTCAATAAATTCGAAATCTCCCGCGACCAAAAATTTCAAATTTCCACCAAAAATTTTGAAAATTTTCGTATTGGCGTCACATATGTGACGCCTTTAGGCTAATAATTTTGTGCTTCGCATTAGCTTCACATATGTGAAGCTAAAACTTGTCAACTACCATATCCGCGTGCGCCACCGACCGCATGTGCAATTATTCTGAACTTATTATTTGGCTTCACACATGTGAAGCCAATATTTGAGCAAGTGTTTGACAGAGAAACTACACAAAAAAAAATTACACATAAGCTATCACGAAAAAAATTCATTTCTGGAGCACCATATTTTTTTTCTGAAACTTTTTCCGAAATATATATTCAAGGATATATTGAGCATTTTGAAGCAATATTCGCCGATATTATAAGGTATGTAGAAACAGTTGAAATTTTATTTTCATATTAATTTTGTAAGCAAATATGATTATACTTATTTTTCTTGTTGTTAATACGAAATAGAATTATCTTTTTAGTTGTTAATTTAGTTGTAGTTTTATATTAAATTAAAAATTAGTTTGATGAAAGTTAGTTGATTTTATATTCATAATTCGAAATAAAATATTATACTTTCATAAGGTACGGATACGAATTTTCTATTCAATTTTAAGTTAGTTGATTATACTTATTTTCTTGTTGATTATAAATATTATATTAAATCCGAAAATATTATTTATGTTTTAATTGATAATTATTATTTTGGAATGCAATGAAAATATTTTTATATTTTGTAGTTAGTTATTTTCTATGGAGTGATAGAAAATGACAACTTTTAGAGACTAGATGTACGAAAAATATCGTGGTCCCGACGGTATGATTACTAGAGAATTTATTGATGGTGTTAATATGTTTCTGGATTTTGGATTCGCTCGCGTAGTAGTTGGTAGTAAGATATTATGTCCGTACAAAAAGTGCAAGAATTGGCGTGAACATGATCGCAATACTATCATGCAACATTTATATTGGTTTTGGATTTGCACCGGATTATCGTGTTTGGGTATGCCATGGTGAAGATTATCAAAATTGCGGGATCAATGATTACAATATAGGAGGATCATCTTCTACACCTGCAGAAAATTATCTTACATCACAAAGAGATATGGTCATGGATAGTTTTCCTCAATTTCGCAATTACACTGATAATGAGCCGGCATAGCCAAACCGTGAAGCAAAGTTATTTTATGATCTGTTAGAGTATGCTGATCGGCATTTATGTGAGTTGCATAATAAGTCATTGTTGCAGTGGGTTATGGAGGTAATAAATTTCAAGACAACGTGTAATGCATCACAAAAAGCAATGGATTATTTCATCAAAAGCAACAAAGGCATGGCACCGGAGCAATATCAGAGCCAAATCCCCGCTAATTATTCTGAAGTAAAAAATATCATGTCGAAACTTGGTCTCTGAGTGGTCAAGTATGATATTTGTAGCAACAATTATTTTCTGTACTATGAGGTGAGAGTTTGAAATTTTGTCCTATTTGTGCAGCGCCACGATACGAGGAAGGGAAATTGAGTGCACAAAAGAAATTGTGGTATTTTCCAATCACTGAGAGGTTTAAGCGGCTGTATATGTCGCGCAAAACTGCTGAACACATGACATGGCATACAAGTTCCATGATGAGTCAGAAAGAGTAATTCATCCTGCCGGTGTTGAAGTTTGGCGAAACTTTGATCATACGCATCCTTCGTTCGCTGCAGATCCTCGAAATGTCAGGCTCGACCTTTGTACTAATGGTTTTAATCCATTTCGAGGAACAGGTGCCCAGTACTCTTGTTGGCTGGTCTTCGTAACTCCGTATAATTTACCACCAACTTTATGCATGCGTCAGGAGTATATTCTTTGTGCACGAGTGAGATTAAAGCGTCTGACATGAGAAACTTAGCCAAGACTGTCATAGTGACTATGTGCAAGTTGGAACAGATATTCCTTTCGGCATTCTTCGACTCAATGAAACACATGCTCGTTCATCTGCTGTACGAGGCCCTTATCGGGGGACCGGTCTTATATCGATGGATGTACCCATTCGAGAGGCACTTTTCTTTTCTTTCTGTTAATATATGCATTATGTTGTGTATGTATTTATAAATTAAGTATTTCATACAATACAGGATGATGTTTATTTTAAAAGGCATGGTGAGCAATAAAGCGAAGGTTGAGGGATCCATATGTGAGGTCTATTTACTGACTGAGATCAAAAATTTTTGTTCCTTCGAATTCGAAAAAAAATAGACACAACGACGACACGACTAAAGAGGAACGAGGTTCTATTTTCCCCTCAATTTGAAGGACAATTGTCGACCTTTACACCAAAAGGTCGAGTAATGGGAAAAAGTAAGGGAGGACACATGGCTGAAGTTGAGTGGAATTGGGCAATCCTATATATTCTTATGAACTGTGAAGAAGCAGAACGATATTTATGGTATGATTATTATTTTTGATATTCCATATTTTTATATGTAATGATGTATTTATACATTATGTATTTCAGTGCATTTAAGAATCAACTACAGAGTAATATCTCCACCAGAGATTTGGAGTTCGCACGAATTAATCACTTAGTTCCATGGTTTGAAAGATTAGTTGCGACTACAGAATTAAAGGACTCTCAACTTGCTGTATTGTTTAGAGGTGATCGATTAGTGAAGATGTACAAAGGTTATGTGGTGAATGGATTGGAATTTCATAATGAATTTCATGGGCAAAATAAAAAGACTATGAATAGTGGATTGTGTGTTACAAGTGCAAATAGTTCCGGAGATTCATCTAAGTACTACGGGATGCTACTAGAGGTATCGGAGAGTTCACATTCTACAATCCTCGATTTCATGAACAAGTTATTCATCTATTTATATGTGACTGATTCGACAACCGCAAAATGAAATGTCTACACTGTAACACCCCCAGAAACCACCGAGAATATTACACCCCGTAGACCCTTTTTCTATAAGGATCTACCAGGCTAACAACCACGATCCGAACAAAGTTTGACCGGTCGAGGTCAAACAATGTACTAACACAGACCGATAAGGTCAAATATTAATTATCCTGACCAATGAGGTCTCACGATTAAATCAACCTAAAAATAAACTCATTATTGCAAATACCCTCGCAGGGGTCAAAATACAATACAGCAGAAGACTCAAGATAACTCAACAATACAACAACATAAAGCTGGACTCTAACTCTTAATTAGTATCACGACTCGTCTTCTTCCATGCCGTCCCTGTGGTTGCTCCAACGAACTAAGCACACCTAAAATGCATGATACGCATTTCCCCCATTTAAGGGGTCATCATTTGAATGGCTAGTACAAGTATTCAGTCTATAAAATATATCAGTCCAATATCAGTTATATTAAAGTAACAGCAGTCGTGAAAGAAGTTCCCGAGAGGTTTTCAATATTTAAAGTACAACTCAAGTCTTTGAAAATAATATATATAAACTCGGAAGTTTTAGAAAACGACAGAAAGTCTTTTGGAACTTCAAGTTCAAGATTATAAAACCTTATTCGAAAATAATGGGTCTCGGCCCAAATCTCGTTCATGTAACAAACATTTTTACAACAAAAACATCTAAGCCTTAGTCCCAAGTGTAACAAACATTTTTACAAATAGAAAATATATATGGACCTCGAGTCCTTAGTTGCAAAATCATCTCAAGACGAATGGGTCTCGACCCAAAGTCATTTTTCCACAAAACAACCTTTACACAACCGTTGGGATCTCACCCCACAATTTCATCAAACCACAGTACACGAAAACAATAACAAGTTCGTTTTCCAACACCAAAACCTCACAGTCATGGAGCTAAATACTTATGACACATATCCTAGTGCCATTTTATCCAAGTACCAAAATTCAATATATAATGTACATCAACATCGAGAACCAAAATGTTGTGATATTCCGGACATATCACAATTATCGAAAACAGCACCATCATCCTCAAGATGAAAACCACACTTGGTAATCCGAGATCGTACTCCTTAGTATCGGCCCCCAAACGCCCCGTCGAACGCTCCGGGTGGGAAACCACTTCCGCGGTCGTACCCCTTAGTATCGACCTCCAGACGCCCCGTCGAACGCTCCGGGTGGAAGAACAACAACACACACACACACACACACGTTCCACAATTCACAATTGCAAACCACAAGCCTCGAAAGTCAATCACAATAAATATAATCAAGGCACTTGCTAGAAATGGCCAGTTATCCGATGCATAGCTACGATTGACCTAGCCATACTACAACCTAACAATCCTAAATGCATCTCCACACATCAACGACATAACAACCGATCAACCAATACGACTAACCCAACTCATAACATACAACTTAACCCACACAACTCGGTGATCACCAAAACATTATAGCACATGTCTAAGTGTACTATCTACCCGACACTACGTCTCTATTGACATATCTCTATGACAAGCAATGAACCAACACTAACTTCACATAACCACATAACAACTACGATAATTCATATAAGGCACAATCAACAGAAATGCACAAACCAACACAATTACATATGCAACATCAATTCACACGATATAAATCGTATAGACAAGAATACTTGCCTCAATGATTAGCTCAAGAACAACCCCGAAGAACGTAGCTCGACCGAAAGTCCCCAAACTTATGTCCTCCACGAGAGACACAATAGCAATGTGATCACTACGAGCATAACAACTGAAAACAACGGAAAACGCATCTAAGAATCGAAGGAAAACCCATTGAGACATTTTTAATCGAACATCAAATACTCAAGACTTCAATAGATCACCGAATCATGATTTGGATTATACGAAACCGGAATATGGATATACAATACATAGGTTATGATCACCATCATCATAAAATACCAATTGAACCATCAAAAGCGGATTGAAAATAAAATCTAGAACAATTCTTCAAAAAGTCAACTCTAGGGAATTCAAGAAAAATACCTCGATCCGGTGAAGAACAACGGATTAGATGATGTAATGATCACCTACAACCCTCTAAAAGTCCTTTTGATGGAGCAAAATTGGCCAAAAGTCCGAACCCTATTCGGATCACCTCAGCCATCGTGGAAAGGGGAAAATGAAAGAAATGATAAGAAGGGTTGATGTTCTAGTATATATATACTGGAGCAGTTAGCGTGCGCTACACAATGCATTTAGCGCACGCTAATGGGACAACGTCCCAATACATTTAGTCCAGTGGCTTCTGGTCAGGTTGCACCTTCCAGATAGCGTGCCCTAATATGGACAATTAACGTGCGCTAAGACAGTCGATAACGTGCACTAAACACAAGCGGTAGCGTGCGCTATCGAGACCATAGTTCCAGTCCAGTAGCTCCTGGACTGCCTCCAGACTGCCAGTTCGCGTGCTCAAACTCACGCGATAGCATGCGCTAACTTTTGCTCAATTGGCGCGCTATAATGTTACATTGCGTGCACTATTCCTTCTGCACAGGCTGCAGATCAGCTCCAAGAGCTCGACCCCACAACGAACTCTTCGACGAAACTACAATCACGCATCTTGCGATGAAATGCTAATGGATAACACTCACGATACGAATGAAAACAAACATGTAATTCTAATGACCCGAAGGTTTGGAACAGCGAATGCGAAGACAAATGCCTGAAACTTTGGGAAAATTACGGAACGGCCCAAATGTCTAAAAAATCACAATACGAGATCGAACAAAAATTCAGAAGTTTACAACCCGACTAAAATTGTCAAATGAACTTGTAGGAACATCAAATCAACAGCTTCGAGTGAGATTCACAAGAATCGAAACCAAATGCAAAAAGATCGCAATAATATGCCAATTAATATGACTCAATATCAAAACTCGCTCGAATGACAAAAAATGCAGAACAAAACATGTCCAAAATGTGTCAATGGATCCAAGCAAGTCGCCAGAATCGAAAATTACAGAATTGAAAAATATGGTATTACATACTACCCCACTAAAAATAAGTTTCGTCCCGAAACTTAAACAAAATAACGAGGTAAAACACAAACGAAGTAAAAAGGTTCACACAACAAATATCAAATCTCCACACAAGACATAACCCACAATACAACACGCAGTAACATCACTGGGCCCTCCACGGGCAGGAGCGGGTCTTCGGTTCCCGAACATCTCAACGACGGTCTCGCAGTGCACCGCTTGGTGTCCCAAATGACCACACTTGAAACAGTTAACCTGTGGCGAGCGACAATTCTGCCGAGTATGGCCCACCCGGCTACAGTTGAAACACACCTTCACACCGCTCACCTTAGTCACCTCTGGAGTAAGATTCTTGGACTGACCAAACGAACGAGGAGTGCTCCCAGAAGGATAATGCAAAGTAGTAGGCTCACGAAACTCACTTCTCTAACCTCTAGAAAAGTTACCCGAGGTCTTCTGCCTCTTACTTTCTGGACCCGCCTCCGTCATAGGAATGGCCCTCTCAATGGTCACGTTTGTTCTGGATACTTTCTCACAGTATTGCTCTCGATGCCCCTCCCATCCATAATTATAGCAAGCTACAGGCGGCTTCTCACAATTCGCGTGAACATGACCCAGAACATTACAGTTAAAGCATCTAAGCAAGGTACCCACAGTCAACGATACCACCCTGGATCTCCTGGATTTTCTAACTAGTCTAGAAGGTTCCACAATCGATTAATACGGGGGTTGAGGTCTATGGACCCCCGTTCACTTACTTCCCGATGAACCCCCTGAATTCATCTGCTCCATTGCCACGGACATAGTATTTGTCAATGAAAGAGTCATTATGAACATTGGATTTCTGCCAACAATGACATTCTTGTAACAACCCCAGAATCCGACTGGGAATGTTACATGCCGTAGACCCTTATTACAAGGATCTACCAGGCTAAAACTCTAAAAAACTACTCAATGATTGACCGACCGGGGTCAATCTAATTACAAAGCAGACCGACAAAGTCGTTAAAGAATTCAGAAACTACCGACATTCACATTTCAATGACAATAATAAACTTGAACACAGAAAGTAATGACAACTAAATTTAATGAATGAAAACTACACCCATGCAAGGGTGGATACTCGACCGAAAGAGAAATACTAACCAAAATGAAACAAAAGAAAAGGACTCCGATTCTAGTGTGATTAGCATCGTCGTCTTCCATCTCCTTCCATGCCAATCCCGTGACTGCTCCCGAGCTGTCAAAACCTGAGCGCATAACAAGCACCCACCCCACGAAAACTTGGGGGTTAGCAAACTGGAATTTTGCTAGTGCAAGTACATAATATACAAGATATACGAACAATAACAGCACAAAACTCAACAGCCGCGAAGCCTTAACACGAACCATACATTCCCATAGTCAACACAGAATAGCACCCGCATACACAAGGTGAAAGATAATCACATAGTCATATTCTCTTTACAGAACATAACACTAATGAAACTTTAAACGAGCCCAAGGAGTCAAAAGATTTAGTTTGAAAATCCATTTTTATAAAAGAAAAAGTATTTTGATAAGATAGTTTGAAAACATTATTAATGACTCGGGCCGTCTTGGGGTTTTGAAAATCGAATGGGAATACTTTTAGAAAATAACTTCAAAAGCTCTCAGGTCCTCGACCCAGTATGTGGAAAACAATTTGCAAGAAAACCATTACAACGTTATTCGGGGTCCTCGACCCAGTTTATGAAACACTGTCACAAGCGAGTCATTACAACATCTCACGAGGTTCTCGACCCAATCCAAATAATATCATCACGAGATCAATCATCTCAACATTTTATGGGTCCTCGACCCAATTCACAGAATATTATCACAATACAATCAACGACACAGCCTCTCATTCGACAAATCCTGCTCAAGACCCTGATTAATTAACCCTCGGAGATCTCATCAAATATACTTGGTTAATTAACCCTGATACCAACATTTAAAACAAATTGAAACAAACTTTCAGAAACACGAATCGCGGTCTATATCAAGACCGACATTTTAAAGCGAGTTGAAATAATTTTGAATTACGAACATCGTTCGGTATCGGGGTCTTAGCTGTCACTCGAATATCCATAACCAATAAGCCTGCAAGGCGCCTCCCTTGCACACCTGTGCACCGGCGTTCACTCCACTATGTTGGCCGCCCCTTGAACATGTCGCCGCGCCGGAGATCACTCCCGCAAGAGCCACCCCTTGCACTCGCATTAGGTAACACCGGTGTTCACCAACCATATGGAGCCGCACATTGCAGCGTACACCAGGACGGAGTACACGCCCCACCCTCAGAGGTTCCCGGATACGACGTTTCTCACAACAAGTATCCACATTGTTTCAAACATCAAGCACACAGACAAACGTTACAACAATTATCAACTCAGTACACCAAGTCACACAAATTATCCGTCAGTCCATAACCACACATGTTATCAATCAAAACTAAATCACAATAAGCCTTCAGGCATAACCAACCAACACCGCACATATATCCCTATATTGCGACTCAATCGAATATATATATATATATATATATATATATATATATATATATAACCTTACTATATTATATCTATAAGTATAGTTCATCCATTAATCGAAGTTGAGTACGTCAACTACTGTTAGCATTCATCACTCGGCATTCACCGATATAGGCATATATATCAATATATGTATATACATACATATATTTAACATGTAAATATATATAAACCTATATATATACATATATACATCCATATAAATTCATACACTTCGACAACAATGATTTCACGTAGTTACAATTCGTATATCAAGGTACTTGCCTTGGTAATATCTCGCGAATACTCCGAAAATACAGTTGATTGGAAAAATCCGAAACTCCAATGAAAACGACGATCGGAAAGGCTTGACACCAGATTTTAGTAGGGAATTCGTCCTTAATATCCTATCATCAAATAAACAATAAATCACACGAGGAAAAAAATCGCAAAACGACCGAATCTCCCTCTGCGGCATTTTCCCAGACACCTTGAAGGCGTCAATTGAAAACTCATATAAACGATGAATCGGACATGACAAAACCGTGGAAAGATGATGAAATTGATAGAATACAACTTAATATACAATTATCCATCAGTAATCTAAGTTAATATGGCTCGAACGGACGAAATCTATCAAGATCCCCAAATTTCCCAAAGTTTAGATTTTAGGAAAAACTAACCTTGATTCGGTCGATTGAAGGATGTTATGGAATGATCAATCAATAATATGAACTCAGGAACTTCATAGATTTGTTGTTCAATAACATGCCTCCTTGCTCTCAAAACCTCTGGTCGTGGAAAGAAAAGAAGGAAATGAAAAATGGGTAGAAACAGGGCTGCTCGGTCATATTTATACTACCGAGTGTGTGCCGATCACTTATGGCCGTAAGCGGCCCTCGTCCGGATGCTGCCCAGCACCCTTACGGCCCTACCCGATCACGACTTACGGCCGTAACCGGCCTTCGTCCGGAAGCTGCCCAGCGCCCTTACGGCCGTACCCGATCACGACTTACGGCCGTAACCGGCCTTCGTCCGGAAGCTGCCCAGACCCTGCCGAGAATGTACGGCCGTATCCGGCACTTTACGGTCGTAACTCGTCCAAGCGGGTCTCTGGCCCAAAACGTGCGACCGTGACTTGGCCGTGGCCATTTCCGATAGTTCGGCTAGGCGTTCGATAACGTTTCAGTCACACTAACGCACCAGTTACGATTCAAAACAATAGCGAGCAAATTACGAAGCACAACATACCATTCATAACAGAAAAAACGAATCCCACATAATTATAACGACACGAAATCACCGCCAAATAGTTCAAGGCAACCGGAATAAAAGTCTCGGGTATTACAATAAACACAAAAATCATTCATCGAGAAAAATAATACCGATATTCGGCAACCGAGAAATATCCGGAAAAATCCAAAATAACCGGAACGAAAATCCCAGGTATTACATTCTCCACCCCTTAAAATAAGTTTCATCCCGAAACTTAAAATAGAGAGCCGCGGAACAATCAAGGAAAAAAATAACTATTTGCTCAGCCTTAAAACATCACGAGCAATGCGTGAACGCGAGAATCCTCGAAATACAATGAACTGACTAAGCAAGCATCTGGTACGTGAGTCCAGGCGATAAAATATATGTGAACATGAGAATTCGAGGTGGAGGAGTATGAGTTTGGAGATAAAAGCTCCAAGAGATAAGGAAAATCACAAAACGGCCCAGACATCCTGAAACCATGTTTCGAGCTCGACGAACCGCATCCAAGTTCATAACACATTTGGAAAAGTTAATTGTACATGTGGGAACAATAGTTTCAAACAAGATTTGCAAGAATCAAATTTGGATGTCGAAAAGCCACAATAATCCGCAGGATTTATCAAAACAGCTCTGAAATTCGTTCGGAGGACTGTAGGCTAAGTAGAACAAGGTAGTTTAAGATCGTCGAGAGGATCACAATTGAATTACCAATAATGAAAAGTCACACAATCCCGGAAATACTAAGAAAAGTACGGGTAATACATTCCCCCATACCAAAAAGACATTTCAATCTCGAAACTTAGAACAACAAGAGTTAGAAACGTAAAGCAATGAAATGAAAAACGATCAAAGTCACGATTTTTGGAAACAGCAACGATTAGGACATAATACAAAATATTCATTCTCCCATGTTAGGCTCTTCAGAAGGAGACATAGGGTTTCGGGACATTCTCCGGTCACTTGCTCTGTTCGCCAACAGGGTAGCATTCTTTGCCAATTCGGAAATTATCTCATTTCTCCCGATGATCTTCACACCCGCACCGGTAACAACTCAAGAGTGGAAAGGGAAAATTTGCACGAACATGTCCGTGACGGTTGCAGTTGAAGCACCCTCCCTTCTTACCGAGAGTCACTGATGCTGGCTTGGGATTCCCAGCGCTGACCTCCGACCGCGAAGACTACACGTTCGAACGACGTGGGGGTTTGGGAGCCTTAGACTCTTCACCGCCCAAAAAATTTCCAGATGTCCTCAGTCTCTTCGCTTCGCTCGTGGGCTCGACCACTGAGAAGATTTCATAGGATATCGTTTGATCTTGATACTCCTTCACCGTAGCATGAATTGTGGTCGTACGAACCACCTCGCCGCTTCCATTTCCATCATCACGTCTACGTCCACCGAGGCTCGACATACTAATGCAGATAATACCGTTCAACAATACTGGTTTATCAGTCGTACAATATACCACAATTATCAACACGAGGTTTAGTTAGCATGCTTAGAATAACAGTAATATCGTAAAGCACAAAGTTTTCTGAAGTTAATTTCGAGTCCTTCGACGAGGACAATCATTATATGTATGTACTTAATGAAAGCAAAGTTTTGAAAAAGAGGGCGAGCCACGTTACGTCCAAAACATGTAGATTATATCCTTTATTATGGAAGAGGAAGTTTATACATCGACTTTAAAAATTCTTTTCAAATAATGTATAAAAGAAATTCTTTTATAAATCGTAACTAATTTGAAATATTTCAAAAGTGTTGAGTTCCAAATACCACAATTTGAAAATCTTCCCTCTTCCACCAAAATGCTTAGTCGAAAGGATTTTTCACCGAGATACGTGACCATTTGACATGACGACATTAAATCATGGGTTTTCACAATATTAGAAAATTTTAAAGCACCACTTTAAAATGTTCATGTTATTACAACGCCGTGGGCCCCGCGCCGGAACCCACCAAGCTACAAATTATTATATTTTTTTAGACGTTCAAAACGCCAACAAGGCCGATGACGGTAATATTTTCAAACTCACAAAAGTCATTTATAAAATATCAAGTACCATCATAAAAATACCGTCAAAACGTTCAAGGCCAAAATGCCAAAACTCGGTTTATGGAATCGGTTTTACGAAATAAGACTCAGTTTGCAAGATACCAAAAGCCATTTCAGAATACTCACGCGGTGGATAAAATTAACACTCAAAAATTTATTCTAATGGAATGTAGAAACCGATAAATATGCTCAACTCCCGAAACATACTACATAACCATTTTCACTCGGACCGTATACGCATGTTATATCCTAAAACAATAATATCACCAACAAGTTCCAATCTTTGTTCACATTAAACATATTAGCACGATATAATCAAATACGTATATAAGGGGACTTACGATCGGGAGACTTACCATCACGGATTGCCTAGAGATGATGTCGGAACCACGATACTAATCACAACTCTGATGCGCGCGACTTACACCAGACATGGACTTGACCCAACGGCCTAGGTTTTTCGCAAACCTGGCGCTCTGATACCATATCTGTAACACCCCCAGAATCCGACCGGGAATGTTACATGCCGTAGACCCTTATTACAAGGATCTACCAGGCTAAAACTCTAAAAGACTACTCAATGATTCACCGACCGGGGTCAATCTAATTACAAAGCAGACCGACAAGGTCGTTAAACAATTAAGAAACTACCGACATTCACATTTCAATGACAATAATAAACTTGAACACAGAAAGTAATGACAACTCAATTTAATGAATGAAAACTACAACCATGCAAGGGTGGATACTTGACCGAAAGAGAAATACCAACCAAAATGAAACAAAAGAAAAATACTCTGACTCTTGTGTGATTAGCATCGTCGTCTTCCATCTCCTTCCAAGACAATCCCATGACTGCTCCCGAGCTGCCAAAACCTGAGCGCATAACAGGCACCCACCCTCCAAAAACTCGGGGGTTAGCAAACTGGAATTTTGCTAGTGCAAGTACATAATATACAAGATATACGAACAATAACAACACAAAACTCAACAGCCGCGAAGCCTTAACATGAACCATACATTCCCATAGTCAACACAGAATAGCACTCGCATACACAAGGTGAAAGATAATCACATAGTCATATTATTTTTACGGAACATAACACCAATGAAACTTTAAACGATCCCAAGGAGTCAAAAGATTTAGTTTGAAAATCCATTTTTATAAAAGAAAAAGTATTTTGATAAGATAGTTTGAAAACATTATTAATGACTCGGGCCGTCTTGGGGTTTTGAAAATCGAATGGGAATACTTTTAGAAAATAACTTCAAAAGCTCTCAGGTCCTCGACCCAGTATGTGGAAAACAATTTGCAAGAAAACCATTACAACGTTATTCGGGGTCCTCGACCCAGTTTATGAAACACTGTCACAAGCGAGTCATTACAACATCTCACGAGGTTCTCGACCCAATCCAAATAATATCATCACGAGATCAATCATCTCAACATTTTATGGGTCCTCGACCCAATTCACAGAATATTATCACAATACAATCAACGACACAGCCTCTCATTCGACAAATCCTGCTCAAGACCCTGATTAATTAACTCTCGGAGATCTCATCAAATATACTTGGTTAATTAACCCTGATACCAACATTTAAAACAAATTGAAACAAACTTTCAGAAACACGAATCGCGGTCTATATCAAGACCGACATTTTAAAGCGAGTTGAAATAATTTTGAATTACGAACATCGTTCGGTATCGGGGTCTTAGCTGTCACTCGAATATCCATAACCAATAAGCCTGCAAGGCGCCTCCCTTGCACACCTGTGCACCGGCGTTCACTCCACTATGTTGGCCGCCCCTTGAACATGTCACCGCGCTGGCGATCACTCCCGCAAGAGCTGCCCCTTGCACGCGCATTAGATAACACCGGTGTTCACCAACCATATGGAGCCGCATATTGCAGCGTACACCAGGCCGGAGTACACGCCACGCCCTCAGAGGTTCCCGGATACGACGTTTCTCACAACAAGTATCCACATTGTTTCAAACATCAAGCACACAGACAAACGTTACAACAATTATAAACTCAGTACACCAAGTCACACAAATTATCCGTCAGTCCATAACCACACAGCTAAACAATATCACACACGTTATCAATCAAAACTCAATCACAATAAGCCTTCAGGCATAACCAACCAACGCCGCACATATATCCCTATATAGCGACTCAACCAAATATATATATAACCTTACTATATTATATCTATAAGTATAGATCATCCATCAATCCAAGTTGAGTACAGCAACTAGTGTTAGCATTCATCACTCGGCATTCACCGACATAGGCATATATATCAATATACGTATATACATACATATATTTAACATATATATATATATATACATATATACAGCCGTATAAATTCATACACTTCAACAACAATGATTTCACGTAGTTACAATTCGTATATCAAGGTACTTGCCTTGGTAATCTCTCGCGAATACTCCGAAAATACGGTTGATTGGAAAAATCCAGAACTCCAATGAAATCGACGATCGAAAAGGCTTAACACCAGATTTTAGTCGGGAATTTGTCCCTAATATCCTATCATCAAATAAACAATAAATCACATGAGGAAAAACATTGCAAAACGACCGAATCTCCCTCTGCGGCATTTTCCCAGACACCTTGAAGGCATCAATTGAAAACTCATATAAACGACGAATCGGACATGACAAAACCATGGAAAGATGATTAAATTGATAGAATACAACTTAATCTACAATTATCCATCAGTAATCTAAGTTAATATGGCTCGAACGGACGAAATCTATCAAGATCCCCAAATTTCCCAAAGTTTAGATTTTAGGAAAAACTAACCTTGATTCGGTCGATTGAAGGATGTTATGGAATGATCAGTCAATAATATGAACTCAGGAATTTCATGGATTTGTTGTTCAACAACATGCCTCCTTGCTCTCAAAACCTTTGGCCGCGGAAAGAAAAGAAGGAAATGAAAAATGGGTGGAAACAGGACTGCTCGGTCATATTTATACTGCCCAGTGTGTGCCGATCACTTATGGCCGTAACCGGCCTCCGTCCGGATGCTGCCCAGCACCCTTACGGCCGTACCCGATCACGACTTGCGTCCGTAACCGGCCTTCATCCGGAAGCTGCCCAGCGCCCTTACGGCCGTACCCGATCACGAGTTACGACCGTAATCGGCCTTCGTCCGGAAGCTGCTCAGACCCTGCCGAGCACGTACGGCCGTATCCGGCACCTTACGGCCGTAACTCAGCCAGGCGGGTCTCTGGCCCAAAATGTGCGGCCGTGACTCGGTCGTGGCTAATTCCGATAGTCCGGTTAGGCGTTCGACAACGTTTCAGTCACACTAACGCACCGGTTAAGATTCAAAACAATAACGATCAAATTACGAAGCACAACATACCGTTCATAACAGAAAAAACGAATCCCACATAATAATAACGACACAAAATCACCGACAACAACCGACAAATAGTTCAAGGCAACCGGAATAAAAGTCTCGGGTATTACAATAAACACAAAAATAAATCATCGAGAAAAATAATACCGATACCGGGCAACCGAGAAATATCCGAAAAAATCCAAAATAACCGGGACGAAAATCCCGGGTATTACAATTCTCTCCGGCTACTTGCCTCTGGTCACGTACCTCACCATGCTTCTGACTATGTCCACCACTACAACCTCGACCTCATCTTCTCGGCATACTGAACACACAACCTCTCAGCTCTATGGTACATAACACCGCAAAACAATAACCATAATGCCAATTCATCGCAACATACCGACGTAAGGCAATAATAACATCACACAAATATTCACTCACGAAAGTTACACGAGTATAATAATCACAATTGCAAGAAATGGAACTTACAGTCGTAACTGGTGGACCACATGACCATATCAACAGAAAATCCACATTCAATGCCGATACAAAAACAGACATGGCCACCACAAATCGCACGTTATAGTAGTAAATTATTGATGACATTCTTTTTCAAATAGTCCGCGAGACATTTGTTTAAATGGTAACATTCTAAAATCTGAGTTCATAAAATTTTTCCGAAATAAGATTGGAAAACGCTTTTGGCACCTCGGGCTGTTTTACCAATACTATAAGGAATAAATCGAAATTGTTTCTTTCTGAAATTATTTGCAAAACCATGATCCGAAATATTAAAATCTATTAAAACGTCATCGTCAAGAGAAATCATGTCAAAATAACATTACACGGGCTACAAAACAAACTGAAACCACGCAACACAACAATTGGGTACAAAATTAGTGTGCGTTGACTGACTCTCCTCAGAAAATTACTTCAAAACCGATTTTACAGTTTAAGCCGAGTAAGATTCTCCATCTTTCACTATTTATTTGTTTTCGAAAATAAAAATCGCATTTTGGTTTAAAATATAAAAATTTTATGGTGTGAAAGATTTTAAAATCGTATACTCGAGCCATTTGAACTTAACATCAATAGGCTAAAACCATTCTAAAATTATTTCAAATATGACAAAAGATTGACGACGGTGATATTTAATAAAATACCGAAAGTACTTCAAAATATATCCTTCGTATTCCGTCGCAAGGCTTCTATAAAAGTGCACGATCACTTTGTCAAAACTCAAATGTTTATAATTAAAAACAATGTATACGCTAAGTCACTGCTAATACATACCGATAACATAGTCACGAAAATTTTCTAGTTTAACTCAGATTGCGAAATACTTGTAAGTCATTTAAAAATACACGTGCAGCAGATGTAGCTAACGATGAGCGTATACTGAGGTAGCAAGAAACAATCAATCAACTCTCTTCTATGAAAATATACGGCTGGCTTGTCCAAAATTTCAGAAAATTTTCAAAATTTCATTGTAACCGCCGTTTAACCATACTAGTAAAATATTTGAGAAAAGATTTTCACATCATACTCAAGTCCACGAAATTTTCAGAAGAATATTGTCCGAACGCATGCAACGGACACAATTATCAATTCAACTAACACAACTCTCGAACACTAAATTCATACACACATCGAAACCGTCTAACATGGTCCTCAACAATTCTCACATTGACGTACTTCCCGGAACACATCACCATTCAAAACTCCATAACGTACATCAACATCCAACATCTCAATATATACCGACCATCGCACACTTAATATGTAACAAGTATCAAACACAAATTCCACCTTACTTCATACTTATAAACATGATTATGCAACACAAAAATAAAATATAAAGTATATAAAAGGGGAGACTTACATCCACCGATCGCAAGAAGATGACGGTCGCCCACGATACTAATCTCAACAAACACAAACGACATGATATGACAACGCACAAGTGGACTTGTTAACCGACAAGTCGGAAGACGCGACAAGACACGACTCGACTCGACCCAACAGCCTAGGTTTGCACAACATAAGCTCTGATACCATAAATATAACGCCCCCAAAAACCACCGGGAATATTACACTCCATAGACCCTTTTTCTATAAGGATCTACCAAGCTAACAACCACAATCCGAACAAAGTTTGACCGGTCGAGGTCAAACAACGTACTAACACAGACCGATAAGGTCAAATATAATTACCCTGACCAATGAGGTCTCACGATTAAATCAACCCAAAAATAAACTCATTATTGCAACTACCCACGCAAGGGTCAAAATACAATACAGCGGAAGACTGAAGATAACTCAACAATACAACAACGTCAAATTGGACTCTAACTCTTGATTAGTATCGCGGATCATCTTCTTCCATGCCGTCCCTGTGGTTGCTCCAACGAACTAAGCACACCTGAAATGCATGATACGCATTTCCCCCATTTAAGGGGTTAGCATTTGAATGGCTAGTACAAGTATTCAGTCTATACAAAATATATCATGCTAATATCAGTTATATTAAAGTAACAACAATTGTGAAAGAAGTTCCCGAGAGGTTTTCAATATTTAAAGTACAACTCAAGTCTTTGAAAATAATATATATAAACTCGGGAGTTTTAGAAAACGACAGGAAGTCTTTTGGGATTTCAAGTTCAAGATTATAAAACCTTATTCGAAAATAATGGGGTCTCGGCCCAAATCTCGTTCATGTAACAAACATTTTTACAACAACAACATCTAAGCCTTAGTCCCAAGTCTAAAAAATATTTTTACAAATAGAAAATCTATATGGACCTCGAGTCCTTAGTTGCAAAACCATCTCAAGACGAATGGGTCTCGACCCAAAGTCATTTTCCACAAAACAACCTTTACACAACCGTTGGGATCTCATCCCACAATTTCATCAAACCACAGTACACGAAAACAATAACAAGTTCGTTTTCCAACACCAAAACCTCACAGTCAAGGAGCTAAATACTTATGACACATATCCTAGTGCCATTATAGCCAAGTACCAAAATTCAATATATAATGTACATCAACATCGAGAACCAAAATGTTGTGATATTCCGGACATATCACAATTATCGGAAACATCAACACCATCCTCAAGATGAAAACCACACCTGGTAACCCGCGACCGTACCCCTTAGTATCGGCCCCCAGACGCCTCGTCGAACGCTCCAGGTGGGAAACCACTTGTAATACCCGAGATTTTTGTTTCCAGTTATTTTTGAATTTTTGTCAATTGTGCCGGTTATTTTGCTCTGTTGGCGATTACTTGAGTTTTCCCTTATGTTGGGTACGGCATGATGTATCGTGTTGTGGTGTTCGTCGGGTACAGCTTATCATTGCGTAAGTTGAGCTAATAGTATGTCGCGCTTTGTTATTTGTTTGTTTTCGATTTGGATCGTTGGTGTTGTCCGTTAGTGTCCGTTAGCATCAAATTAGCTTTCCAATGGTTCAAACGGCGAGTCATTCGGAGTCGAGACGAAGGAGTTATGGCCGAAATAGACAGGCTACACAGTGTATAATTAGCGCACGCTAAACACATTTATTAGCGCTCGCTAACGAAGTCTGGCAGAGGGTTCTGGACTGCATTTTGCAGCCGATAGCGCACGCTACACATACCTTAGTGTGCGATAACTGTTGGCAGTATATATAGGACTGCATAGGTCAACTTTCGTCATTTCTTCCTCCCCTTTCTTCCTTCCGGCGATCTAGACGATCTTGAGGGTGTATAACCATGGATTTTGGCCTCACATCATCACCCATCAACACCTTTTAGTTCCTAGTATGGATTTAACAACGTTCCAACATCTTTCCCCATTTTAATCAAGGTAAAATTCTTAGAACCCTAATTTCGGGTATTTTGGGGGTTTTCTTCGTGATTCGTTGATTTTTTCCGATATTGATGAATTGTTCATGGTAATCGCGTTGTACTGGTCATGATATTCGGATTTTGTAACTCATTTATCGATTTTTATCACTCGGAACATGATTTTGGCTTTCTTGGAACAAACCCTTGAACCCTTGTAGTTTTTTAGTGTTGATTGGGATTTCGTTTAATGTTGTTGATTCGTAGCGGTGTTATTCTTGTAGTGATTGTGTTGTTATTGATTTCTCGCGAAGGTGGTCGGTTTTTGGGGCTGTTTCGGCCGAGCCGCGTTCGTCGGAGTATTCAAAAATTGATTTCGAGGCAAGTATCTTGCCCATACATTACGTGTTGTGTGAATTTAATAGTTGGTAATAGACGATATGTGCTGAATGAATGTATATAATTAACTTTCAAAGGAATCGATATGCTTTTCAATATTTCCTTAAAGATGACTCGTATGGTCTCGTTGTTAAATGTGATTGTCTAAGTATGTGTATTATTGTTTAGTATAGGAATACCTTACTTTCGTAGGATATCGTTTTGTGTGATTATGTCGTTTGTAGATTTAAAGTTGTCTTTCGTTGAGGTATGTGTGGGGGAACGTGTGTTTATTGATGATCATGTGACATTGTGTGATAAAGGTGATAACTGCTTTATGAGGAGGTTGTGCCGTTCGGCGTGGTTGGAAATGTATTCTATCTCGTTGCTATGTGTTTGTTGCTAGTTTCACCATTGAATTCTTTGGTTGATGGTATTGTTTCTCGGTAAGTGAGTATGTGTCGGACAATATGGCCATTCTAGCAAGGTACCTCGACTATATATTTTGTGTGTTTGACCTTTGAGAGTTGTGGTTTTGTAAACCGCGAGTTGTTCTTCCACCCAGGGATGGTTCGATGGGACCTCTGGGGGCCGATACTAATGGGTACAGTCGCGGAAGTGTGAACGCTAGTGTGTATGAGTTGTTCTTCCACCCGGGGATGGTTCGACGGGACCTCTGGAGTACGGCCACAGGTTACCAGGTGTGGTTTTCGTGATGTTGATGTTATTGTTTTGATGATTATTGTGATATGTCCGGAGTATCACAATGCTTTGTGCTCGGGGTCGAGATACATTATATATCGAGTCTTGGTGTTTGGCTAGAATGGCATAAGAATAATGTATTATGTGTAATGTGTCCTTGTATGTGAATTGAAGTGGATGATCGGGTCGTGGACCCTGTGTTTTGTGACCAGAATAGTTGGGTCGTGGGCCACGTGTTTAGTTAACGGATTTGTATTTTGGAAAATGAACTATAGGACTATGACCCTAAGTGGCTCTCGAGGAATTAAGAACTTTTCAATTTCAAATGTTTTCAAAACTCCCGAGATTTGGAAGTGTTTTCAATGTGCTACTTGTTTCGTTTCTACTTTCAAGACTTGAACTATTTTAACTAAATATATTTCGGGAAGTCTTTCGTTGTATTCTCGGAATGTGTTGTGTATGGCTCGTATTTGCACTTTATACTTGTGCTAGCAAAATAGTGGAGTTTTGCTAACCCCCGAGTATTCGGGGGGTGGATGTCTGTTCTGCGTCCAGGTACATGCAGTTTTTGGGAGCAAAACACAGGATCGGTGCGAAGGATGATGGAAGACGAATGATACTAATCACATGAAGGCCAGTTTTGGGTACAGTCAGTCGGAGTTCATTGTATGGTCTTTTCTGCTGTCGTACTTTTGTTTGTGAGTGTATTTTACCCTTGCATGGGTATGAGTCGAGATAGAAATATATACTTTGATTTGTATGTTAGTGATAAAAGACAAAATCGGTCTATTGGTTTGTTATTCTGTTACGTTGGTATGTAATGTAATGTATTGTTTCGATGTCTAGCCTGGTGGATCCTCACGGAGAGGGTCTGCGACATGTAATATTCCCGATTTGATTTCGGGGGTGTTACATTTATGGTATCGGAGCTTAGGTTGCGGAAACCTAGGTTTTCGGGTCGAGTTGTGTCTTGTCGAGTCTTGTCTTGTCAGATTTTGTCTGACTGAGTCGTGTCGCGACGCGTCGTCTGGGATGTCGGTCGTGATTAGTATCATAATGCAGCCATCATCTTCGTGCGATCTGTGGATGTAAGTCTCCCTACTTCATGTTGTGCCTTGAGCTGCACGATCTAGTTGTGTGATTCAATATTTTGGGGTACAGTTTAATTGTGATTTATGATTATGTGGCATATATTTGTTGATTCTCGTCTTGTGCTAGAATGTAGAATGATATTGCTGAATGTATCTTCGTATAAACTGTTTTTCTTGCAAGAGTAACAACGTTGGAATTTTAAGTTTTTAAATGATTTCGGGGAGTCACGTATTTTTTTTAAAATGTCCTCCAAGGGAGGAAAAAGTTTGATTTTCGTATGTTGACCTCAAGGCTGAAAGTCCTGAAAACTCAAATTATTGATAATTCTTTTCCATTGGGTATTATAAATTTTCAAAACACGAGTTTTGAACTAAAATGAGGTCTACAAAATATACTAAAGACGTGACTCTCGTTTGTAACTTTTCAGTTTCATGAATGTTAGTCAGAAGATGTGTATTGATGATGTCATCGCCGTTTGGGCAATGGTGCCCAGTTTTATGATTAAGATGGAAGTGTGAACGCCAAGTCATTCGGTATGTGCACGTTGAGATAACCCTCCATGCTGAGAGGAAGAATTTCGGTTTTGAATGATGATTGTCTTTCGATGGTTGCTTGTGAGATGTTGTAATTATGTGAATCGATGGCATTCAGACTCGTATGTTGTTGCTTATTTGAAACCTTCGATTCTAGTATTGCCTTGTATATGTTTGCAATCGTGTTGTTGATTAGAGCAGTTAGCGCAGGCTTAGTTCGAGGCTAACGCGCGCTAACGTGGCATGTTTAGCGCACGCTAATCTTTGTTGTAACGCACGCTAATCAGCCTGGGCAGAGGCTATGGAACCGCATTTTTAGCCGTCAGGTCCATGTTTTGCAGTCAATCATTTGCGATTGTATTCTATGTGTATTGTCTAGTGATGACAACTGTTGTTTGGGAATATGTATTAGGACTTTTTGTAGCGCTAGGTGATAATTGATTACATTTAAATTATGTCTGTTGTGTGTGTGTTCGAGAACGCTTTCTTGAAAATTTCATAAAGTTTCGACGGTTCGATTAATCGGCGGCTCCGTGTGTACTTTGAAAATTATTTAGAATTGGCGAGCCGGCCTCGGATTCTCAAATAAAACCTCAACGGTATTTGAAAGAGTTGTTTTAAAGTACATGTAGACATTTTGTAAAATGTTACCGTCATCGATTTTCATGTAGTGTTGGGAGGATTTTCGAAAATAATTTTAACGTATTTTTGTATTTTCAAATAATTCGAGTACATGAATTTCAAAAAACTTTCACACCATAAAAATATTTTATTTCAAAAACCCATATGATTTTTTTTTTCAAAAATATATAGTGAAATATGAAAAATCTCACTCGACGATGTAAACTTCAAACTCGAATTTGGGAAAGTTTCCTGTATTGATTAAAGTATGTACGAATGGTCTGATGACCTTGCGTGGTTGCCTTTTTGTTATTAACGGTGATGCTGGTGTGTAGTGGCGTGGTGGTTTTGACAATGCCGGTTGCACAAAAAATATTATTTTGCAAATGATTTCAAAGTGAGACGGTTAAAGTTTGTCGTTTACAAGTTTTCATGTAAACAACCCGAGGTACCAAAAATACTTTTAAAGTTTTATTTGGAATAGCATACAAATCCAAAGATTTTCAAATGATATTATTTAAAAGGATAACTCGTGGATTTTCTTATCAAGTTGCTATTAGTTACCTTATGTGACATGTCGTGATGAGTTGGTACTTTAGCATTTATTTTTGCGAAGTTGTGCCATCGTATCGAGTGAGAATCCACTTCGAATGCCGAGGGACAGAGGACGCGGTCGTGACCGCGGTATAGTTGGTCACGGAGATCAGATGTGGGACGATGAGGATATGGCGGGGAAGGTTGCTATTCCAGCACTTCGTTCTCGTTGTTTAGGTTTCTGGAACGAAACCTCTTTTAAAGGTGACATGATGTAATACCCATATTTTTTTTTCGCTTCCGTTTCGTTCGACTGTGTCAACTTGATTGTGTTAGTTGATGCTTCTGACCTTGTTTTGTTTCTCACCTTTGTCATTCGAGCGAGTTCTGATATTGTCCCAAATTGATCTGTATATCGTTGTGATCTTTCCAAGTTCGGATCGATTTCCTGTGAACCGTGTGCGAAATTAACACCTCGTGGTTCCTACAAGTTTATTGATATCTTGATTTGAGATGTGAACTTCTGAGTTGATCGTTGTTGTTCGATCATTGCTATTCGCTCATCGTTGTCCAATCATTATTGTTTGATCTCGAAATCGTGATTATTGAACATCTGGGCCACTTCGAAATTTTCATAAGTGTTGGGAAATTGTCTTTGTATTTGATCTTCCAAACATCTGAGGTTAGTGGAATTACATTCTTGTTCAACGTTGGACTTGTGTTTTAGTTGTTGTACTGATCGGATTTATCAATCGCAGTGGTTCATGTTCGTTGCTTTTCGTAAACATTCTTGCATATGGAATCAGACCGCAGTAGCTCTGTACTGCATGGAGCTCTTGTGCGCTGTCAATATTAGATAACGTGTGTTATCTAGAGTAGCCTTGCTCTTGTTTTAAGTTTCGGGACGAAACTTATTTTTAGTAGGGTAGAATGTAATACCCGAGATTTTGTTTCCGGTTATTTTTGAATTTTTGTCGGTTGTGCCGGTTATTTTGCTCTGTTGGCGATTACTTGAGTTTTCCCTTATGTAGGGTACGACATGATGTACCGTATTGTGGTGTTCGTCAGGTATGGCTTATCATTGCGTAAGTCGAGCTAATAGTATGTCACGCTTTGTTATTTGTTTGTTTTCGATTTGGATCGTTGGTGTTGTCCGTTAGTGTTTTGTTGCATGTTGAATAATCATTGTTTTGTCGAGGAGTATCGTTGTTGTGCATTTGGTCGACTTTGTAAGATCACTACCGACACTTGTTAAGTCTAAAAATTCTTAAACTTTAGAATGTGATAGAGCATCAAATTATCTTTCCAATGGTTCAAACGGAGAGTCAATCAGAGTCCGGACGAAGGAGTTATGGCCAAAATAGCACAGGCTACACAGTGTATAATTAGCGCACGCTAAACGCATTTATTAGCGCTCGCTAACGAAGTCTGGCAGAGGGTTATGGACTGCATTTTGCAGCCGATAGCGCACGCTACACATACCTTAGCGTGCGCTAACTGTTGGCAGTATATATAGGACTGCAGAGGTCAACTTTCGTCATTTCTTCCTCCCCTTTCTTCCTTCCGGCGATCTAGACGATCTTGAGGGCGTATAACCATGGATTTTGGCCTGACATCATCACCCATCAACATCTTTGAGTTCCTAGTATGGATTTAACAACGTCCCAACATCTTTCCCCATTTTAATCAACGTAAAATTCTTAGAACCCTAATTTCGGGTATTTTGGGGGTTTTCTTCGTGATTCATTGATTTTTTCCGATATTGATGAATTTTTCATGGTAATCCCATTGTATTGGTCATGATATTCGGATTTTGTAACTCATTTATCGATTTTTATCACCCAGAACATGATTTTGACTTTCTTGGAACAAACCCTTGAACCCTTGTAGTTTTTTAGTGTCGATTGGGATTTCGTTTAATGTTGTTGATTCGTAGCGGTGTTATTCTCGTAGTGATTGTGTTGTTATTCATTTCTCGCGAAGGTGGTCGATTTTCGGGGCTATTTTGGCCGAGCCGCGTTCGTCGGAGTATTCAAAAATTGATTTCGAGGCAAGTATCTTGCCCATACATTACGTGTTGTGTGAATTTAACAGTTGGTAATAGACGATACGTGCTGAATGAATGTCTATAATTAACTTTCAAAGGAATCGATATGCTTTTCAATATTTCCTTAAAGATGACTCGTATGGTCTCGTTGTTAAATGTGATTGTCTAAGTATGTGTATTATTGTTGAGTATAGGAATACCTTACTTTCGTAGGGTATTGTTTTGTGTGATTATGTCGTTTGTAGATTTAAAGTTTAGTCTTTCGTTGAGGTATGTGTGGGGGAACGTGTGGTTATTGAAGATCATGTGACATTGTGTGATAAAGGTGGCAACTCCTTTATGAGGAGGTTGTGCCGTTCGGCGTGATTGGAAAGGTATTGTATCTCGTTGCTATGTATTTGTTGCTAGTTTCACCATTGAATTCTTTGGTTGATGGTATTGTTTCTCGGTAAGTGAGTATGTGTCGGACAATATGGCCATTCTAGCAAGGTACCTCGACTATATATTTTGTGTGTTTTACCTTTGAGAGTTGTGGTTTTGTAAACTGCGAGTTGTTCTTCCACCCGGGGATGGTTCGATGGGACCTGTGGTCGATACTAATGGGTACGACCGCGGAAGTGTGAACACTAGTGTGTATGAGTTGTTCTTCCACCCGGGGATGGTTCAATGGGACCTCTGGGGGCCGACACTAATGGGTACGGCCGCGGAAGTGGTTTCCCACCCGGGGATGGTCCGACGGGGCCTCTGGGGGTTGCTACAAATGGGTACGGCCATGGGTTACCAGGTGTGGTTTTCGTGATTTTGATGTTATTGTTTTGATGATTATTGTGATATGTCCGGAGTATCACAATGCTTTGTGCTCGGGGTCGAGATACATTATATATCGAGTCTTGGTTTTTGGCTAGAATGACATAAGAATAATGTATTATGTGTAATGTGTCCTTGTAAGTGAATTGAAGTGGATGATCGGGTCGTCGACCCTGTGTTTTGTGACCAGAATAGTTGGATCGTGGGCCCCATGTTTAGTTAACGGATTTGTATTTTGGATAATGAAATTTGGGACTATGACCCTAAGTGGCTCTCGAGGAATTAAGAACTTTTTAATTTCAAATGTTTTCAAAACTCCCGAGATTTGGAAGTGTTTTCTGTTAGGCATATTTTTATACGCTTATTTATCATTATTTAGTATTATTTTGGCGAGTAAAATTGCATAAATGAGCTTTTAATGTCTTATTCTCGCTCGTTTGACAGAAGATTGGAGTCTTGAAGCTAAAACGAGGCGAAACGGGCGAAAACGGCGAATTTTGGCCATGGGCCGCGGCACAAGGCAAGTGGGCCGCGGCACAGGAAGGCAACCAACAGACACAGAGTAAATCAGTACTCAGGCCGCCTGATCCAGGTGAGCGCGGCACGGACGTAACACCAGCGCCTGTGTTTTAAATTACACGCCATGTGCCGCGGCACAGATTTAGTGAGCCGCGGCACACTAGGCGGTTTTGGTGTGCTCCGCGCGGATTTGGGCCGTTTTGAAGCCAGTTCTCGACCTACTCACATGGACGCGATTTGGAGACTGTGAGAGCTATAAATAATGGTTTAAGACCCTAATTAATCAGCTTGGCAATCTTGGAATCTGAGAATCTTGAAATCTTTGGAGGCTTGGGAAAAGAAGGAACAGAGATGTAGAAGAGATCAAGGGCAGAGGGCGGAAGCCAGAAGAACGGAGGAATTCGAGCTCTTCATCTGCGTTTGATTTTCATGCTTCTATTTATTAATTCTGTATTTTCATTAATTAGCATGTCAGGCTAAAACCCTAATCTAGGATTTTGATGAAACCTATATTTTGACGGATTTGCTTGAGATTATCTAATTAATTCCCTTTTTTTTTAGTTTTCCCAATCGTGTTTAATGCTTTCAATTATCTGGCCAATAGTTGTATTGTTTTAATCATTCAATTCGAATCGGGAGAGGAGAGTTGGTGAGGAACTATTGGTGAGGACCGTTTTATTCTGTGAGATAGGAATATACTCATAGGAACTACGTGGCCTTTTGGAGATTTTATGCTTTTTGCCTATTGACGAATCAATTCACCTAGGGATAGAGTGCGTTATTCGCCTTTAGAAAAATCTATTGACCTCGGGAGAGGCGGTAGAGTATATTAGCAATCTTCGCCTTCAATAAATTGGGAAAATCATTAACTTCAGATAATCGAGAGTAAATTCGGATAAACCAAGGTGGATTCAGAATCCTAGACTTATTCATCATTTGATTTTCTTTCCTCAAGCGATCACTTTTACTATTTAGTCTTTTATTAATTTCTTTAGTAATTAATTGCAAACCCAAAATTCAATTGTTCAAATAAAACTAGAATACATAAAAATCGGTAGTTAGTGATTCAGTCCTCGTGGGAACGATACTCACTCATCACTTTATTACTTGTATATGATAACGTGCACTTGCGTTTAAGAAATATCGCAACAAGTTTTTGGCGCCGTTGCCGGGGACTGAAATTTTTGCTAATATCGATTTCAGTATTTCTAGTCTTAGTTTGAACGTTTTTATTTACTTATTTTTGTGTATTTAATTTTATTTATTTATTTGTTTTTCCTTTCAGGATTTTTTCGGGTAGTGCATGAGAAAACTCGGTGACAAAGGCCTACTACCTTTGAATACCGAACTCGAGCGCACTCTTCGAAGGAACAAGAAGGAGAAACTAGAGTTACAGACGACAGTGAACATGGCCGAAAATATCGAAATTCACGGAGGATATAATATTGTGCAGCAAGCTCAACCGGAAATGGCACTTCGAGACTATGCCATGCCGCAAATTAACGCAAACTTTTTGGGGATTCGGTGTCCCACTATCCAGGCGAACAATTTCAAAATCAAGCCTGCTATTATTCAGATGGTGCAGGCGAGCCAATTCTGTGGATTGCCGAATGATGACCCAAACGCACATATTTCTTCTTTTCTCGAGATTTGTGACACGTTCAAGAACAATGGTGTCACCGACGATGCTATCCGATTACGGCTTTTCCCTTTCTCTTTGAGGGATAAAGCGAAATTTTGGCTGAATTCCTTACCGCCGGGGTCGATCACAACATGGGCAGAGTTAGCGCAAGCCTTCCTTGCTAAATTCTTCCCACCTTCTAAGACGGCGAGACTGAGAAACGAGATCACCACTTTCGGTCAGTATGACATGGAATCGCTTCACGAGGCGTGGGAGCGATACAAAGATTTGTTACGGAGATGACCACATCACGGCCTTACGGACTGGCTTCTGATTCAGACGTTCTACAATGGTTTGAGTGCCTCTACACGCACTCTCGTGGATGCAGCCGCCGGTGGAGCTTTGATGGGAAAGACGATGGCTGAAGCACACTCGTTGTTGGAAGCTATGGTCGCTAATGCTTATCAATGGCCATCCGAACGAATAACGCCGAAGCGAGTTATGGAAATTTCGAGTAATGACCCGATATCCACATTGTCAGCTCAAGTCGCCGCCTTGACTCAGCAGCTTCAAGCATTTTCGCATGCTCCTTCCCCCGTTACCATTGAGCCTTGCAATTGGTGTAACGGATCGCATCCTAGCGCGGAGTGTCAAGTCGGAAATCCGTTCGAGCATCCCCAAATTGAACAAGCTCAGTTTGTAGGAAATGGAAACCGGCAAAATAATCCGTACTCCAACACGTATAATCCGGGGTGGCGTAATCATCCCAACTTTTCGTGGAGAAACGGACAAAACTCGAACCAGCCTCCGTTCGGTCAAAACGAACAGCAGCCCCCTCCCGCTCCAAAAGTTTCTCTCGAGGAAGCAATTGCGAAATTGGCAGTGAATACGAGTCAATTCATGACCTGTATGGAAGCGACATTGCAGAATCATTCTACCTCCATCCGAAACCTAGAAACACAAATGGGGCAGATTGCTAATCTATTGTCCTCTCGGTCTCAAGGTGAATTGCCCAGCACAACCGAAATGAAACCCAAGGAAAACGTGCAAGCAATCGAATTACGAAGTGGAAAGGAGTTGAAAGGGTAGCCTATCAATAACAAAGAGCAGCCGATCGAGCAAAGTGAGAAGGAAAAGGATGAGGCGCCCAAGCTAAAGGAAGTATCGACTACTCAGCCCACTCCTCAAATCTCATTCCCACAGTGTTTCCAAAAGCAAAAACTAGACAAGCAATTTTCAAAGTTCCTCGACGTCTTCAAGAAATTGCACATAAACATTCCATTTGCCGACGCGTTGGAACAAATGCTGAGTTATGTAAAATTCATGAAAGAAGTCTTGTCAAACAAAAGAAAGCCCGAGGAATATGAGACGGTCGCATTAACGGAGGAGTGCAGCGCTATTTTACAAAAGAAGCTCCCACCTAAATTGAGAGATCCGGGAAGTTTTACCATCCCTTGCATCATCAGAAATTCGTCTTTTGAAAGAGCCCTATGCGATCTCGGAGCCAGCATAAACCTTATGCCCCTTTCTATTTTTAAAAAGCTGGACATTGGGGAAGCCAAGCCGACGACGGTCTCCTTACAATTGGCCGATAGGTCCATCAAATATCCGAGGGCAGTAATAGAGGACGTGTTAGTAAAGGTTGACAAATTTATCTTTCCAGCGGATTTTATTGTGCTCGACATGGAGGAGTATAAAGATATCCCAATTATCTTGGGAAGACCATTCTTGGCGACCGGCCGAACGTTGATCGATGTGGAAAAAGGGAAGCTGACTCTACGTGTTCAAGAGGAGCAAGTAACGTTCAATATCTTTCGATCCGTAAAATATCCGAGTGACGCTGAAAATTGTTTCCAAGTTGACGTCATTGACTCGTGCGTGAGTAGAACCTTTCGAGAGAATTATCCACCCGATCCATTGGAATCCGTTTTGATTGGGGTCAATTTAGAACTAAATGCGAGCATGCGACCTACGTCGCCACATGGATGCTTCCCCGCCAATTTTCATTCGTAAACCATTCGAGGAGCTCGGAAGTTCACTAACTCGACCAGCCCCATCGATCGAAAAACCTCCAAAGTTCGAACTCAAGAAGCTGCCGCCTCATTTAAAATATGTATTTTTGGGGCCCGACGACTCCCTTCCAGTTATTCTTTCGGCCACTTTAGCGGGGGATCAAGAGGCGAAATTATTAAGAGTTTTGAGGGAGTACAAATCTGCTCTTGGATGGTCTATTGCGGATATTAAGGGGATCAGCCCGTCAATTTGCATGCACAAGATTTTGATGGAGGAAGATTACAAACCATCCGTGGAGCATCAACGCCGGTTGAATCCAAACATGAAGGAGGTGGTAAAAGTCGAGGTTTTAAAACTCCTCGACGCAGGTATGATCTTTCCGATTTCTGATAGCAAGTGGGTAAGTCCGGTCCAAGTTGTGTCGAAAAAGGGTGGGATAACGGTTGTTCAAAATGATAATAATGAATTAATTCCCATTAGGATTGTCACGGGGTAGCGTATGTGCATAGATTATAGGAAATTAAATAAGGCCACTAGAAAAGATCATTTCCCCTTACCTTTTATCGATCAGATGTTAGATAGATTAGCCGGACACGATTTCTATTGCTTTCTCGATGGTTACTCGGGGTATAATCAGATTTATATAGCCCCCGAAGACCAAGAGAAAACGACGTTTACATGTCCTTACGGCATTTTCGCTTATACGCACATGCCTTTTGGATTATGTAATGCGCCGGCTACTTTTCAACGGTGTATGATGGCTATTTTTTCTGACATGGTAGAGCAATGTATTGAGATTTTTATGGATGATTTTTCTGTTTTTGGAGATTCGTTTGACATTTGTTTGAAAAATTTTCAGAAAGTCTTGAGAAGATGCGAAGAGACAAATTTGGTCTTGAACTGGGAGAAGTGTCATTTTATGGTGCAGGAGGGCATTGTGCTTGGCCATCGAATATCCTCACATGGAATTGAAGTCGACCGAGCGAAAATTGAAACAATTGAGAAGATGCCTCCGCCTACTTCGGTCAAAGGGATTAGAAGTTTTTTGGGACATGCCGGTTTCTATCGCCGATTTATTAAGGATTTTTCGAAGATCACGAAGCCGCTGTGCAATATACTCATGAAGGATGTTCCATTTACTTTTGATGAGTCGTGTAAAGAAAGTTTCGATTTATTGAAGAAAGCTCTAAGCACGACACCGGTGATAGTCGCTCCGGACTGGGACCTTCCGTTCGAGTTAATGTGTGATGCAAGCAACTTTGCCATTGGGGCTGTTTGGGGCAGAGACGAGGGAAGGTGTTCCATGTCATATACTATGCGATCCGAACACTCGATGACGCCCAAAGAAGTTATGCCACAACGGAGAAGGAATTGTTGGCGGTGATCTTTGCATTTGATAAATTCCGGGCGTATCTATTGGGAACGAAAGTGATAGTGTGGACCGACCATTCAGCAATAAAATACCTTTTGGAAAAGAAGGATGCCAAACGAAGGTTGATTCGGTGGGTGCTTCTCCTTCAAGAATTCAACTTGGAGATTCGGGAATGAAAATGTTATAGCCGATCACCTTTCACGATTAGAGAGTCCCCTCGAGAAGGGAGAAAGTCAGCCACAGATCATGGAAACCTTCCCCGACGAGCAGCTCTACAAGTTGGATTCAAAACACGCGCCTTGGTATGCTGATATAGTGAACTACTTGGCAAGTAAAACAATTCCAAACGACCTCTCACGCCATCAAAAGAAGAAGCTAATCTCAGACGCTAAGTATTATTTGTGGGACGATCCTTTTCTATTCAAGAGATGCCCCGATCAAATCATTCGTAGATGTATTCTGGATGAGGAAATCCACAGTGTGCTAAACCATTGCCATGCATCACCCTACGGTGGACATTTTAGTGGAAATAGAACAGCGGCGAAGGTCTTACAATCAGGGTTCTATTGGCCGTGATTATTAAGGATGCTCACTCCTTTATGTCCGCGTGTGATCGGTGTCAACGAACGGGAAACATCTCAAGACGACACGAAATGCTGCTGAACACCATACTTGAAGTTGAATTGTTCGATGTATGGGGGATCGACTTCATGGGTCCATTTCCTCCATCAAATAAGAATCTCTATATTTTGGTAGCCGTAGACTATGTCTCAAAATGGGTTGAAGCAGTGGCACTACCTACGAATGGGTCCAATGTCGTAATCAAGTTTAAAAAAAATATATCTTCACACGTTTTGGGACTCCACGTGCTATTATCAGTGATGGTGGGTCACACTTCGACAACAAATTTCTTGATGCGGTTTTGAGAAAATACGGAGTCACTCATCGTGTTGCTACAGCATACCACCCTCAGACGAGCGGTCAAGTCGAGATATCAAATCGAGAGCTGAAGTGGATCCTAGAAAAGACGTTCAGCTCATCTCGAAAAGATTGGTCGTTTAAACTTGATGATGCACTTTGGGCGTACCGGACTGCGTATAAAACACCTATCGGAATGTCACCCTACAGATTGGTTTATGGGAAAGGTTGCCATTTACCAGTAGAGATGGAACATCGTGCTTACTGGGCGATAAAGAAACTAAACTTTGATCTGAAATCTGCTGGTGAAAAACGTTGTTTGCAGCTGAACGAGTTGGAGGAAATTCGCCATGACGCATACGAAAATGCGAAACTTTATAAGGAGCAGACAAAGACTTGGCATGATAACCACATCACGCAGAGAGAGTTTGTCCCGGGACAAGAGGTGTTGCCATTTAATTCTCGCTTAAAGTTATTTCCCAGGAAATTGCGTTCACTATGGTCGGGACCGTTCACCGTAGTTCAAGTGTTCCCACATGGTGCGGTAGAAGTACAAAAACATGACCGAAAATTCAAAGTTAATGGACAACGGTTGAAGGCATACTTGGGAAATCCAATAGACACGCAGAAAACGAGTGTCGTCTTATCCACCGCCGGATGAATACGAGAAAAGTCCGGCTGAAGACTATAAACTTAGCGCTTCTCGGGAGGCAACCCAAGTTTTAGTTGTAGAATATTTATAGTTTTCTTGCATTTTTTAGTCTTTATTTGTTGTCATTTTTCTTTGATCCGTCTATCCCTCTCGTCTTGACGTCTTCGTTTAAAAGTTCTGTGCAGGAATCACCCCAGGGGAGGAAATCAATGTTGGGCCGCGACACAATAAAACTGAGCCGCGGCACGATCTTACTGAGCCGCGGCACACCAGGTCACTGATCTGCGGCACACATTCCCTGAGCCGCGGCACACCAAATGTTCAAGAAACGCCCAGGAGACTGTACTCTGTGCCGCGGCACGGGGCAAATGAGCCGCGGCACACTAACACGTTGAGCCGCCGCACGCCTAAACTGAGCCGCGGCACCCGACGGTATTACAAATAAGTCCTAGGCCGACTGTACTCTGGGCCGCGGCTCACTTAGGTTGTACCGCGGCCCCCGTCGCAATATAAGAATGCCCAGGTATGCTTCATACAGTCGATCGGCCAGCATAAGGTCCCTTCCTTCCTTCCTTCGCACAATGAGGTTAGTCGATACCCTTCTCTTAGTCTCCTCAAATTCTTCAGGTAATTCTTGATTTCTTAATCATAAGTGATACATGATTTGAAAAGAATTGAAGTTATATATTGCTAGTTGTTCTTCAATGTTTTCTCTAAAATGGAGTTGGAATATGGGGAATTTGGTATTTAATTGTGATGGAATTGGTAATTATGAACGAATTGGTGATGATAGTTGTCGTTATTCATGGCTATTATCTGTGTTATTATTTTTGGGATTTGGAGTTATCCATCAAAATTCTTGTTCTTCATTTTAACTTGTGCATACCAAGTGTGTGATAAATTGCAGCAATGAAAAATTGGTAAGCCAAGCATTTTCAAATTATATGCAACGAATCATTTTATCGAATTACATTGTCCCCAACCCTTACATCATGTTAAACTTGAGAGCTTGTACTTAACTTCCTCTTTGATGATGCAAGCTCATTTATTCACACTCCACATGATGTAGTCGAGAAGCGTGCAAGCTTGCCGGATGATGCCGGCACCAGCTCGTGAGAGGACTGGAGGGGAGTACTTGACCTTCTTATTCTATTGCATATTATATTTTGTCCATTGAGGTCAATGTACGTCCTAAGTTTGGGGGGGTTTACTTTCTGTCGCTACATTTATTGCTGTACTTATTGCGTTGCACTTTTTGTTATTTTTTTTAGTTATCTTTTGTCGATAGCCTTGCTTGTCTTGATTTTACTCTATTCGTGAATTTTTCGTGCTTTTATTTGTGTAATACTGATGTTACGACACTGTTTTTCTCTCTGAATAAACGGTCGAGTTTTAGTTCGGTTGTAGTCAGTGATTTCTGTTTCTGCTTAGTATTCATTTAGGTCCGAAATTTTTTCTCGCGATTGTAGAGGTCTTGGCGGATAAGAGAGGATACATACGTATTTTAAAATCACCGTCGATACGTTTGGTTACACTTTTCGGTTAGCTAGTCGTCCTGTAACATAAGTCGTGTTGGCACTTAGATTGAGTTTAGAGTCGGTCAGTTTTTCCCAAAAGTCGAGATATTTTTGTTCTATGATGGGAAGTCTAGTAACCGGGGGTATTCACGTGACCCGTTGTTTACTCGCGTAAAGCAGCGACCCTGATTAGACTAGTGATTTAGAAATTTCACATGTGCCGATGATAGGGAGCCTAGTAACCGGGGGTACTCGCGTGACACGTTGTTTACTCTCGCGTAAAACAGCGACCTTGATTCGGACATGCAGGAATTAGCTATTCGAGTTGGTTCTCCGCTGTGGAGGGGAACTTAGTAACTAGAAGCATCCATGTGCCCCATGAGTGTCTTTTACGTCAAACGGTTTCCCAATACATGAGAATGGAAGTTCCACCCTAGGATTATCCAGATGAAATATCCCGAGATCCGAACCTAGTGGTCAACTCGAATCAATTTCTTGAGCATATATATATAAGGGAATACTGTCCGAGGATTATTTTTATGAAACTCGTGAAAATTTTGCCATTAGACTGTGGAATGGGGCGAACTAGCTCGTTTATTTTAACTTTTCATATTGACGGTTGATTTGATTCACGTTTGTTAATCTTTGAGCTGGATTTTCTTCATGAACGAGTAATTAGGACTGAACTTGGTTACTTTGTAAAATCAGTGTTCTGAGTGTAGCTCGCTATTACGATACTCGTATTATTCAGAGAGAATTTTAGGATAGTATTGATTAGGTTGAGCACTATGAGTTGCACGATTATTCACGATATTCTTTTGTTGAATTTAATTCTTTTTGCTTGAGGACAAGCAAAGGCTTAAGTTTGGGGGTATTTGTTAGGCATATTTTTATACGCTTATTTATCATTATTTAGTATTATTTGGCGAGTAAAATTGCATAAATGAGCTTTTAATGTCTTATTCTCGCTTGTTTGACAGAAGATTGGAGTCTGGAAGCTAAAACGAGGCGAAACGGGCAAAAACGACGAATTTTAGCCGTGGGCCGCGGCACAAGGCAAGTGGGCCGCAGCACAGGAAGGCAACCAGCAGACACAGAGTAAACTGTACTCTGTGCCGCGGCCTGATCAGTGAGCCGCGGCACGAGCGTAACACCCGGACCTGTGTTTTAAATTACACGCCATGTGCCGCGGTACAGATTTAGTGAGCCGCGACACACTAGGCGGTTTTGGTGTGCTACGCGCGGATTTGGGCAGTTTTGAAGCCACTTCTCGACCTACTCACATGGATGCGATTTGGAGACTGTGAGAGCTATAAATAAGGGTTTAAGACCCTAATTAATCAGCTTGGCAATCTTGGAATCTGAGAATCTTGAAATCTTTGGAGGCTTGGGAAAAGAAGGAACAGAGAAGCAGAAGAGATCAAGGGCAGAGGGCGGAAGCCAGAAGAATGGAGGAATCCGAGCTCTTCATCTGCGTTTGATTTTCATGCTTCTATTTATTAATTCTGTATTTTCATTAATTAGCATGTCAGGCTAAAACCCTAATCTAGGATTTTGATGAAACCTACGTTTTGACGAATTTGCTTGAGATTATCTAATTAATTCCCTTTTTGTTGAGTTTTCCCAATCGTGTTTAATGCTTTCAATTATCTGGCCAATAGTTGTATTGTTTTAATCATTCAATTTGAATCGGGAGAGGAGAGTTGGTGAGGAACTATTGGTGAGGACCATTTTATTCTGTGAGATAGGAATATACTCATAGGAACTACGTGGCCTTTTGGAGATTTTATGCTTTTTGCCTATTGACGAATCAATTCACCTAGGGATAGAGTGCGTTATTCGCCTTTAGAAAAATCTATTGACCTCAGGAGAGGCGGTAGAGTATATTAGCAATCTTCGCCTTCAATAAATTGGGAAAATCATTAACTTCAGATAATCGAGAGTAAATTCGGATAAACCAAGGTGGATTCAGAATCCTAGATTATTCATCATTTGCTTTTCTTTCCTCAAGCGATCACTTTTACTATTTAGTCTTTTATTAATTTCTTTAGTAATTAATTGCAAACCCAAAATTCAACTGTTCAAATAAAACTAGAATACATAAAAATCGGTTGTTAGTGATTCAGTCCTCGTGGGAACGATACTCACTCATCACTTTATTACTTGTATACGATAACGTGCACTTGCGTTTAAGAAATATCGCAACATTTTCAAAGTGCTACTTGTTTCATTTCTACTTTCAAGACTTGAACTATTTTAACTAAATATATCTCGGGAAGTCTTTCGTTGTATTCTCGGAATGTGTTGTGTATGGCTCGTATTTACACTTTATACTTGCACTAGCAAAACAGTGGAGTTTTGCTAACCCCCGAGTATTCGGGGGGTGGATGTCTGTTCTGCGTCCAGGTACATGCAGGTTTTGGGAGCAAAACACAGGATCGGTGCGAAGGATGATGGAAGACGAATGATACTAATCACATGAAGGCCAGTTTTGGGTACAATCGGTCGGAGTTCGTTGTATGGTCTTTTCTGCTGTCGTACTTTTGTTTGTGAGTGTATTTTACCCTTGCATGGGTATGAGTCGAGATAGAAATGTATACTTTAATTTGTATGTTAGTGATAAAAGACCAAATCGGTCTATTGGTTTGTTATTCTGTTACGTCGGTATGTAATGTAATGTATTGTTTCGATGTCTAGCCTGGTGGATCCTCACGGAGAGGGTCTGCGGCGTGTAATATTCCCGGTTTAATTTCGGGGGTGTTACACCACTTCCACGGCCGTACCCCTTAGTATCGACCCCCAGACGCCCGTCGAACGCTCCGGGTAGAAGAACAACAACACACACACACACACGTTCCACAATTCACAGTTGCAAACCACAAGCCTCGAAAGTCAATCACTATATATATAATCAAGGCACTTGCTAGAAATGGCCAGTTATCCGACGCATAGCTACGACTGACCTAGCTATACTACAACCTAACAATCCTAAATGCATCTCCACACATCAACGGCATAACAACCGATCAACCAATACGACTAACCCAACTCATAACACACAACTTAACCCACACAACCCGGTGGTCACCAAAACATTATAGCACATGTCTAAGTGTACTATCTACCCGGAACTACGTCTCTATTGACATATCTCTATTACAAGCAATGAACCAACACTAACTTCACATAACCACATAACAACTACGATAATTCACATAAGGCACAATCAACAAAAATGCACAAACCAACACAATTACTTATGCAACCTCAATTCACAGGATATAAATCGTATAGACAAGAATACTTGCCTCAATGATTAGCTCAAGAACAACCCCAAAGAATGTAGCTCGACCAAAAGTCCCCAAACTTATATCCTCCACGAGAGGCACAATAGCAACGTGATCACTACGAGCATAACAACTGAAAACAATGGAAAATGCATCGAAGAATCGAAGGAAGTCCCATTGAGACATTTAATCGAACATTAAATACTCAACACTTCAATAAATCACCGAATCACGATTCGGATTATACGAAACTGGAATATGGATATACAATCCATAGGTTATGATCACCATCATCATAAAATACCAATTGAACCATCGAAAGCGGATTAAAAATAAAATCTAGAACAATTCTTCAAAAAGTCAACTCTAGGGAATTCAAGAAAAATACCTCGATCCAGCGAAGAACAACGGATTAGATGATGTAATGATCACCTACAACCCTTTAAAAGTCCTTTTAATGGAGCAAAATTGGCCAAAAGTCCGAACCCTAGTCGGATCGCCTCAGCCGTCGCGGAAGAAGGAGGAAAATGAAAGAAATGATAAGAAAGGTTGTTATTCTAGTATATATATATATATATATATATATATATATATATATATATTTACTGGAGCAGTTAGCATGCACTACATAATGCATTTAGCGCGCGCTAATGGGACAACGTCCCAATACATTCAGTCAAGTGGCTTCTTATCCGTTTGCACCTTCCAGATAGCGTGCACTAACATGGACAATTAACGTGCGCTAAGACAGCCGATAACGTGCGCTAACCACAAGCGGTAGCGTGCACTATCGAGACCCCAGTCCTAGTCCAGTAGCTCCTGGACTGCCTCCAGACTGCCAGTTCGCGTGCTTTAACTCACGCGATAATGTGCACTAACTGTTGCTCAATAACGCGCGCTATAATGTTACATAACGTGCGCTATTCCTTATGCACAGGCTGCAGATCAGCTCCAAGAGCTCGACCCCACAACGAACTCTTCGACGAAACTACAATCACGCAGCTTTCGACGAAACGCTAACGGATGACACTCACGATACAAATGAAAACAAACCTGTAATTCCAATGACCCGAAGGTTTGGAACAGCGAATGCGAAGACAAATGCCCGAAACTTTAGGAAAATTACGAAACGGCTCAAATATCTAAAAAATCACGATACGGGATCGAACAAAAATTCAGAAGTTTACAACCTGACCAAAATTGTCAAATGAAATTGTAGGAACATCAAATCAACAACTCCGAGTGAGATTCACAAGAATCGAACCCAAATGCCAAAATGTCGCAATAATATGCCAATTAATACGAATCAATATCAAAACTCGTTCGAATGACAAAAAGTGCAGAACAAAACATGTCCAAAATGTGTCAATGGATCCAAGCGAGTCGCTAGAATCGAAAATTATGGAATTGGAAAATAAGGGTATTACATACACAGGTTAGTTGAACTCGATCTTCTAGCAAGACAAGCGACTGCCGAGTCATTTATCTTCCCAAGTCAAGCGACTCAAGTGTATTATGCTCGGTACCCATCTAGAAGACTTGGTCGTCATATAAGAGGTACAATATGATAATAATAATATTATTATATTATACCTGCATCTATTTATTATAAATACAATTATTACTTTAATGGATTATGTAATTCAACAGATATGGGTGGTTTGTCCGATAAGAGCTAGACATGTTGTTGATGTATCAGTAGTATCATCGACAATATTGCAGGAGCCCATTCCTCAACCCGATTACTACCAAGAAGCAAAAGCTCCAATACTTAATCTTGTAGTTGACTTGAGCAGATACGACATGAAAATTGAACTTGTTGATAGAGATGTTAATCCAATTGAAATACTTGATAATAATGAAGAATAAGATGAAGCTTCAAGCGAAGAAGATGATGTAGAATGTTATGTTTTCCTTTACTATAACTTGTCAAACGTTAATGATGTGTCATTTTTCTATTATAATTATTTCAATATATCGATCGACAGTGCTCTATAATTAATTAAAAATTTATTAATTTAATAGTTATATTAAAATATTGAGTCACAATGCACTTTATTTTAAATAATTGATCAAATTTTATATTTAATAACGTTAACATACTGTAATATAATAAATAAGTTAATAAAATGTATTGCATAATTTAATAGTAAAATTTTAAATATTTAGGAAATCTAATTAATTTAAATAACAAATAAATATAGCTCATAGTAAGTACAAATAATATTTATGTACATTATCGAATGAAAACATAACTCAGTGGCAACATGCTACTCCATACTTCACATAGGCGCGGGTTCGAATCCCGCGCTGGCCACTGAGCTATGTTTTTTACCTGCTTTTCTTTTAAAACGTATTGGCCTCACATATGTGACGCCTTTAAGGTGAGTTTTTAAGACTTATGAATTTACAATGGCGTCACATGTGTGACGTCAATACAGAATAATATTGTTAGATTATATATTTAATAACGTTGATTATTAACATACTGTAATATAATAAATAAGTAAATAAAATGTGTTGTATAATTTAATGGTAAACTTTTAAATATTTAGGAAATTTAATTAATTTAAATAACAAACAAATATAAATATTTTTCATAGTGAGTACAAATTATTTTTATGTACTAAAATTACCGAATGAAAAAAAAGCTCAGTGGCAACATGCTACTCCATACATCACATAATAAATAAGTAAATAAAATGTATTGTATAATTTAATGGTAAACTTTTGAATATTTAGGAAATTTAATTAATTTAAATAATAAATAAATATAAATCTCGATTTTCATAGTGAGTACAAAATATTTTTATGTACTAAAATTATCGAATTAAAACATAGCTCAGTGGCAACATGCTACTCCATACATCACATAATAAATAAGTATATTGCATAATTTAATGTAAACTTTTAAATATTTAGGAAATTTAATTAATTTAAATAAAAAATAATATAAATATTTTTCATAGTAAGTACAAATTTTTTTTATGTACTAAAATTACCGAATGAAAACATAGCTCAGTGGCAACATGCTACTCCATACATCACATAGGCACGGGTTCGAATCCCGCGTCGGCCACTGAGCTATGTTTTTTACCTGCTTTTCTTTTAAAACGTATTGACGTCACATATGTGACGCCTTTAAGGTGAGTTGTTTACGAATTTACAATGGCATCACATAGCCGACGCTAGTGTTCTGATTTTCTTAAATTATCGACGGATTCTTTTTCATTTCCCTCATTCCTCTTTCCTCTTCTTCTCTGTTCGGCCATGACTAACTTTAATTCCCAAATCAAGAAACCCTCTTCAATCTCATCTAAATTATTAATTAGAGATTTATTCTCCACCATATCAAGGATATATTAAACCAAATCAAAAGATATTTATCTTATTTTTTACTGTATTTATTTTCTGCATTTTTTGCATAATTTGTTTTTGAAGTTTGTTGATTCAATATTTATTCTCCAACTTCGTTTCTGAGTTTGTTTGCCTCAGTATGTAGCTTGCTGTAGCTTAAGTTTACTGAGTTTGTAGCTTAAGTTTACTGAGTTTGTTTACCTTAGTATGTAGCTAGCTGTATTCAAAATTTGATGAACAATATCTATTGAGTTTAGTTTGTTAATTCGTTTCTACCTATGAAGTTTACTGTTTCTGCATTCAAATTTTTTGAAATTTGTTGATTCCTATTGAGTTTGTTAATTCTTTTAATCAAAAGGTATTCATGGACTGATTTTGGTGTTCATGGACTAAGTTTGTTTATTCGTTTATTGTACTTTGTATTTCAGATGTCGAGACATAGTACCGACCAGCGTGCTGATGTTCCTTCTCATATCATCCGTTTAGTGATGCCGAATTTACACGGTACCTGAATTATAATGTGTTGTTATCCCATGGGAGCCACCATATTCCATTTATTTGTAACACCCCCAAATCTCATTGGGTCATTACAGCGTCGTGGACCCCACACCAGGAGATCCACCAGGCTAACACGACCAAAAATACAATTAACTGACCAAAAGGGAAATCACAATCCCTACACTGACACCCGACATAATATTCCGATATGGAATTTCAATGACAATAGTGGGCCTACATGGCCAAAATAAGATACAACAACATCCACGAGCCTTGCTCGGATAATACAAAATGACAAAGGCTGAACAAAACTGGAGTACTCCAACTGTCTGACTGACATGAACACCAAAACATCTCGGACTAGTATCGCTCGAATGCCTCATCTCCATCGTCATGCCCCTGTGTCTCAACTCTCTCCTCGCAAACACCTAAAACATGAAAACATGTTCCGCCCCTGTAACACCCCCAAAACCGTATGGGAATATTACACGCCGTAAACCCTTTCCGCAAGGATCTACCAGGCTAAACGTCCATAAACAACCAAAAGCTTGCCCGTCCAGGGTCAAACAATATAATAATACAGACCGTCAAGGTCACTTACACATAAACACACAGACCGATGAGGTCACACAACTCTATCAACAGGACTGACTAACAACATTACCCACACAGGGGTCGAAATACAATACAACGGAAGACTGAATCAACTCTAACAATACAACTAAACTCTACCAACTCTCAACTCTTGATTAGTATCGCAGCTCGTCATCCCATTGTGCCAATCCTGTGACTGCTCCCCTGAACCTGCATGTACGGGCCTTGACAGGACATCCACCCCGAATACTGGGTTAGTAAAACTCCACTGTTTTACTAGTGCAAGTATCAAACCATACGAAAAGTAACAAGCAAATAGCAACTACGAATTTAATACGGAAATCCATTATCAAAATGTTCCAGAAGTTTTAGAATTTCGAACTCAAGTAAGAGATATTTGAAAAGGAACACATCATCTCGGGATTTTTGAAACAAATCCTTTTGGACCTCGAGTCCCAATTTACAAAACCTTTTCGTAAACATTAGGGCCCTAACCCAAAACTTGTTTCATAATTCAACAGTTTACAATACCTAAACATTTCCATAAATCTCGTGGGGCTCGGCCCAACGTTCTTTCTTAAAACTTTTCCTTTAAAAACTTTGATTTGAAAGTATCATGCTCATGACACAGTGATCCACTCACGTGTCTCCGTAGGTTCAACAACCACGGACTACATCATGCACAATTAAACAAACATAATCAATTCCGACACCGTGATCCATCCACGTGTCTCCGTAGGTTCAACAACCCACACGGACTATTAACTAAACATAACCAATCCCGACACCGTGATCCACTGTCACGTGTCTCCGTAGGCATAACAACCCGCACGGACCATATCAATCACAACAATCACACACACAGTCCTGACACCGTAGTCCACTGCCACGTGTCACCGTAAGCCCCGTCGAGCTCACCCGGTTGGACGCACTGTGTCCGAAACTCATGGTCCACTGCCATGCGTTATCGTAGGCCTCGTCAGACCCGCACGATTGTGTAACATCCCAATTCACAAAGGGGACATTACACGCCGTAGAAACCTCGTGAGGTCTACCAGGCTAACACAAGACACATAATCACAATGACAAAACCCCAAAAGATGCATTCAACAGTAAACAGGGCCGTGGCCTCGGCCAAAACATTTCAACGGAGTACATGAAACATAATATAAATATCAATTCATTGCCCACGCAGGGGACTTAAACCAAATTCGGAAGTAAGCAGTTTAACTCCAATACTCAACAAATGCAATGACAAAACATAAAAAGAACAATACAGACTCGAGCCACTATCATCAAGCCATCCCATCCTTCGCGTGCGTGCCCCGTGCCTGCTCCTCAGCTCTTCCGGTACCTGAAATGCATAAGACGCATTTCCCCCATTTAAGGGGTTAGCATTCGAATAGCTAGTGCAAGTACACAATTACACAACATTATATACAAAAATACAGTTTACACAATCATCCCAAACATAAGTCATGTGCCACATATATATTCCGGAATACTACATTGGCAATCACATCAATTTCCAATCATCACGATATCACAAAATCACAACTGGTATCCCGTGGCCGTACCCCTTAGTATCGACCCCCAGACATCCCGTCGAACACTCCGAGTGGGATACCACTTCCGCGGCCGTACCCCTTAGTATCGACCCCCAGACATCCCGTCGGACACTCCGGGTGGAAGTTCAATCACACACGCACCCAAGTCCACTTCCACGGCCGTACCCCTTAGTATCGACCCCCAGACATCCCGTCGGACACTCCGGGTGGAAGGAACCCAACACACGCACTCAAAAATCATCATTCATCATTCATTTCGAAAATCACAATATACATAACGAAATGTAATACATGTACTTGCCTTGAATAATACGACGCGAAGGAAGCAGCGAAGAGCAGTTACGGTCGAACAATCCTCTCAAATCCGACCCTAACACGATAGTGATATAAAACCAATTTCAACACCATGAATACGAAGAAAATCATCCTAGTTCTACCCGTTGGGACAATTCATCGGACACCACGCGTGCATAAGGAAAAGAAATCGGTCAACGGGGATTAACGGGATATCGTCCCAACCCATAACAAGAAAACCAAGGTTTACGATTATACTATCAAAATTAATCATATTCATCAAGAATTCATCAACAAAACGGAAAGAATCGGACAAAACCCCAAAATCCCCAATTATCCAAAAGGTAGGGTTAAAGGAATTCTTACCTCTTGATGAATCAAGCACTCAAATCCAAAACCACGAGTTAGATCCATGTCTGAGCCACCCGATCGAAAAGGAATGAAGGAATCTTCACAAGTAAGTGATAGATGGAGGAACTCTCCCTCTCAAGTCTCTCTCTCTCGCGCACGGTTGAAGAAGGGGAGGAAATGAGTGAATTACGCTGAAAACACACATTTATAGTGTAACACAGCAGAACCTATCGGCCGGCCTATCGGCCGATAGGCCAACCGATAGCAATACGGAATGCCGAGTAGAGTCTATCGACCCCCTTATCGGCGAAAGGCTCTGGAAGTTCGAATGTGAAGAAATTTACCTATCGGCGGCCTATCGGCCGATAGGCCAACCGATACCCATACGGACTTGCCGTGGTAGGGTCTATCGACCCCCTATCGGCGAAAGGCTCTGGAAGTGCTCGGCCAAAGCGACCATAACTCTCTCGTCCGGACTCCGATTGACTCAACGTTTGAACCATTGGAAAGCTAACTCGATCCTCTATAATATTGCAAAGATTTAATATTTTTGGAGTCACCGAAATTTAATGGTGATCTAACAAAGTCGAACTCATCTGAGGAAGGTTGAAACAACGAACAATAACGAGATTATAATTCAACAGTTGACAGGAAGGACATACTGAAAGATACACGGGGGTCACTATGACCGAGAAATATACCAAAAATGAAAATACAAGGGAAAGAAAAATACCGGATATTACATTATCTCCCCCTAAAAAATAAGTTTCGTCCCGAAACTTACAACACGAATAACTCGGGGTATCTCGACCTCATACTCTCCTCCGTTTCCCACGTGGCTTCCTCGGATCCATGCCTCGACCACTGCACTTTGACCAAGGGAATTGTTTTGTGCCCCTAGTTGCTTCACTCGACGCTCTAAGATCTGAATTGGCCTCTCCTCGAAGGTAATGTCGGGCCCCAACTCGATTTCTCCAAAATCAATAATATGGCTAGGGTCCGTTACGTACTTCCTAAGCTGGGAAACATGAAATACGTCATGCACTTGGCTCAGAGACGGCGGCAAGCCTAACCGATACGCAAGCTCTCCAACTCTATCTAAAATCTCCAACGGTCCGATATATCTCGGACTAAGTTTACCCTTCCGACCGAAGTGGTAAACTCCCCGTGTCGGCGACACCTTAAGCAAGACGTGATCTCCCACCTCAAACTCCAACGGTCGGCGACGTGTATCGGCATAAGACTTCTGTCGACTCTGGGCCGTCAGCAATCTACCACGAATCAAGGTAACCTTCTCCCTCGTCTCAACTATCATGTCGGGCTCGGTACCGATTAGCTCAGACGTATCATCCCAACACAACGGCGATCTGCACCTCCTCCCATACAACGCTTCGAATGGTGCCATTTTGATCGAGGCATGCCAACTATTGTTGTACGTAAACTCGATTAATGGCAAGTGTGTCTCCCAATCATCCTTCCAATCTAAAGCACCGGCTCGTAACATATCCTCTAGCGTGCGTATCGTCCGCTCAGTGTCCGTCTGCATGCGAGGGTGGTAGGATGTACTAAGTCTCAACTCGGTTCCCAAAGCTCTATGACGGCACGCCAAAAATGTGATATGAACCGGCCATCACGATCCGAAACAATACTCTTAGGTGTCCCATGTAACCTCACGATCTCAAACAAACACTCGTGCAAGTCTCTCGGCCCCCAAGTGTCCTTAATACCCAGAAATGAGCCGATTTGGTCGGTAGATCGACAATGACCCAAATCATGTTCATCCCAATCCGAGTCTTAGGCATACCTAATGAAATCCATAGAAATGTCCTCCCATTTCCACTCCGGAATAGGAAGTGGTCGTAATGACCCAGCGGTCGCCGATGCTCGATCTTAACCTGGCCAATTGAGACACCTCGACACAAACTCACTAACGTCTGTCTTCAAATTACTCCACCGGTAGTTGCTCCTCACATCCTTGTACATTTTACTCGTACCGGGATGTATGGAGTAAGGCGTGGTATGAGCTTCGCTCAAAATCTTGTCTCAACTCATCAACACTCGATGCGCATAGTGCGCGAAATCTCAAAACTCCATCATCGTGAACTACAAATCCGGGGCTTTCCCTTCTTCACATCCTCTCTCAATGGACCAAAAACGGATCGTCAAGCGCCGCCTTGATGTCATCGGTCAAGGGCAGGCGAATTCAACGCACATAATCGACCACGAACTCTCGAACCCAAACCTCGATATCTGACGAATAAAATCCCGTTGGATCCTACTCGTGGTGTAAGTACCTCTAACATCCGCAACGCCATCGGCTTCGGCTCAACGCATCGGCCACTACGTTAGCCTTACCCGGATGGTAAAGTATCTCGAGGTCGTAATCTTTAATTAGTTCCAACCACCTACGCTGTCTCATATTCAATTCTTTCGATCAAGATATACTTCAAGCTCTTGTGATCCGTAAAAATCTTACAAGACAACCCATAAAGATAATGCCTCCGGATCTTTAAGGCAAAAACGACCGCAGCTAACTCCAAATCATGCGTAGGGTAATTCACCTCATAAGGTTTCAATCAAGGGACGCATACGCAATCACTCTGTCTCTCTGCATCAAAACACATCCTAGACCAAGGCCCGAAGCATCACTATACATTACGAAGTCCTCGTTCCCCTGAGGCAACGCTAACACGGGTGCGGTGGTCAAACGTCTCTTTAACTCATCAAAACTGTCACCCCGTCTGCACCCACTCGAACTTCGAGTTTTACGGAGCAACTGAGTGAGTGGTCTAGCGATTTTCGAAAATCCCTCAACGAATCTACGGTAATAGCCGGCAAGACCCAGAAAACTCCTCACCTCCTTCACATTTTTAGGCGGCTCCCAAGCCATCACTGCCTCTATCTTCTGCGGATCTACCCGAACTCCTTCTGCTGAAATCACATGCCCGAGGAACGTAACTTCCTCGAGCCAAAACTCACACTTAGAGAACTTCGCGTACAACTGCTCAGCCCTCAAAGTGTCTAATACAATCCGAAGATGTAAGGCGTGTTCCTCCCGACTCCGTGAATAGATGAGAATATCGTCAATAAAAACGACTACGAATTTGTCCAGATACTCAATAAAAACTTTGTTCATCAACTGCATGAACACTGCTGGGGCATTGGTTAGCCCGAAAGGCATAACCACAAACTCGTAATGGCCATATCTCGTCCGAAAGGCAGCTTTCGGAATGTCGACGTCCCGAATCCTCAATTGGTAGTAACCCGATCGCAAATCAATCTTGAAAAGACGCCCCCCTGAAGCTGATCAAACAAATCGTCAATCATGGTAAAAGGGTATTTATTTTTGATGGTTTGCTTTTTTAATTCTCGATAGTCGATGCATAAACGAAGCTATCATTCCTTCTTCTTGAAAAAATTTACAGGCGCACCCCACGGCGTTGCGCTCGGTCGAATATACCCTTTATCTAACAACTCTCCCAAGCTGGTTCTTCAACTCTAGCATCTCCGACGGTGCCATACGGTATGGTGCTCGAGAAATAGGGGCCGCATTCGGCTCAAGATCAATAGGAAACTCCACCTCTCGATGTGGTGGTAATCCCGGCAAGTCGTCCGGAAATACATCAGGATACTCGTTAACAACTGGAATCGACGATATGTCAACCCCACCATCTTCCGCCTGCAGGGCGAAACACCAGTAGCCGATGCAACCCTGGTTCAGAAGTTTCATCGCCTTCAAGGCGCTAATCACACTCCAGATCTACCCGGCTTACAACCGACTAGAGTATGCTCGGTGCCGTCCTCGGCAACTATCGAGATGGTACGAGTCCGATAGTTCATGATAGCACCGTGACGATCTAACCAATCGTCCCCGAGGATCAAATCCTCACCCTTAAGGTCTATAACAATGATATTCGAGGGCAATCCGGCTCCCGATCCTCACTGGCAATCCCTAACCTCCCGGTCCCCAACCATACGATCTCCACCGGTGTACCCACTACAAACGGCTCACACTCAAACAAGCGGTCAAAACCAATACGACTCACACAATCCGAAGCGATAAAGGAATGGGTAGCACCCGAATCAAAAAGTACTGAAACCGGATGAGTAAGGATCCGAGTGGTACTGACGCCACTGGAACGTCTGTCTCCTCTGTACGCCTCATCCGATACAACCGGGGTGAATCAACCCGAACTCGGCCAGACGGTGATCCGGTGACCCGACCCCTACCACGGCCCGAACCTTGCGGAACATGAGTAATGGAATGCCGTGCTCCCTCGATCGGCGGTGGTAGTCGGGACCCTAGCGACCACAGTGGCCCTCTCACAATGGGTGCCGATGCCCGATCGCCCGCAAGTAAAACAAATAACTGGAGGTAAAGGGCAATCCCTCATCAAATGATCATATTGGTTGCGATTAAAACAAACCACCACCGAAGCAATTTGGGTGAGCGATTACCACGAGATTCCCGGCCCGGTGAAAGCGTTCTCTTCCGTGTGTAGGAGCGAGCGAGACCTCGATCGACCACCTTTACCGGCCGAGAACCCGCCGGTGGTCTTCGCTTCTTAGCTTCCGAAACCGACTCGATTCCGGGATAGCCATCTCGATCGCGAGCGCGATCGATATTCCTTCAAGGTGGCACACATGAGCGGTGCCATACTCTGCCTGATATGCGGCTTCATGCGCATATTGAAGTAACGGATTTTATCGGCCTCCGTCCTCACCTGATCTCTCACAAAACCCAACCGCGATTGTAGGAAATAATGGCACGAGAAATCGGCACATCCCGAGGTGTAGCGGTGAAAAACTCCACAATTCTGCGCTCCTTAGCGGCGGTGGACAATATTCTGCTTCCATAGCAGCCACGAACTCCTCCCAAGTGGCCGACGATCTCTGGGCGCAACGGCTTCCCACCACTCCGACTTCCTTATCCGGGAGGTCTTGGGCAATATGTACCCTCTGTCCTCGGGACAAGCTACGGCATCAAAGGTCTGGACAATCGAAAGAGCGATTCTCCCAACCGAGGAGTCGGAAGATCCGGAGAAACGAGGAGGGTGCATCTTAGTCACCGTCTGAAGCCATTTACTAGCTTCCTCTTCAGTGTCGGGGGTGGATTAAGCGTCCACCACAGGCTATCTGAGTAAGGTGGGCTACTAATCGCTGAAGTACGGCGGTAGCCAGCGTCGGCATTATTACCGACGGCACCGAGTGAGAGGCGAGTCGCAGAGGACCGAGAAAGTGAGCCCTCCTCATGATCGGCACCCGACCACGGCCTCGGCCGCGTCCCTAGCCGGTCTACCACGACCTCTCAACATGCGAAGGAAAATAAGAAAATGACAAGATCAGAAAGATTCACAATTCACAAATGTAACACAAGTCACGATTCCGAACAGCGCAAGAAACGAATTACAGAGATAAAAGAGTTCGAGGAGACTTACAGCCACGGGTCGCACGAAAAGACGGTAGCATGATGATATTAGGCTCAATGACTGACTCTAATGACGCAACCGACAGACCCAAAATTCACCGACAGCCTAGGTATTCAAAACCTAAGCTCTGATACCATAAATGTAACATCCCAATTCACAAAGGGGACATTACACGCCGTAGAAACCTCGTGAGGTCTACCAGGCTAACACAAGACACATAATCACAATGACAAAACCCCAAAAGATGCATTCAACGATGCATGAGGCCGTGGCCTCGGCCAAAACATTTCAACGGAGTACATGAAACATAATATAAATATCAATTCATTGCCCACGCAGGGGACTTAAACCAAATTCGGAAGTAAGCAGTTTAACTCCAATACTCAACAAATGCAATGACAAAACATAAAAAGAACAATACAGACTCGAGCCACTATCATCAAGCCATCCCATTTTTCGCGTGCGTGCCCCGTGCCTGCTCCTCAGCTCTTCCGGTACCTGAAATGCATAAGACGCATTTCCCCCATTTAAGGGGTTAGCATTCGAATAGCTAGTGCAAGTACACAATTACACAACATTATATACAAAAAATACAGTTTACACAATCATCCCAAACATAAGTCATGTGCCACATATATATTCCGGAATACTACATTGGCAATCACATCAATTTCCAATCATCACGATATCACAAAATCACAACTGGTATCCCGTGGCCGTACCCCTTAGTATCGACCCCCAGACATCCCGTCGAACACTCCGAGTGGGATACCACTTCCGCGGCCGTACCCCTTAGTATCGACCCCCAGACATCCCGTCGGACACTCCGGGTGGAAGTTCAATCACACACGCACCCAAGTCCACTTCCACGGCCGTACCCCTTAGTATCGACCCCCAGACATCCCGTCGGACACTCCGGGTGGAAGGAACACAACACACGCACTCAAAAATCATCATTCATCATTCATTTCGAAAATCACAATATACATAACGAAATGTAATACATGTACTTGCCTTGAATAATACGACGCGAAGGAAGCAGCGAAGAAGGCAGTTACGGTCCGAACAATCCTCTCAAATCCGACCCTAACACGATAGTGATATAAAACCAATTTCAACACCATGAATACGAAGAAAATCATCCTAGTTCTACCCGTTGGGACAATTCATCGGACACCACGCGTGCATAAGGAAAAGAAATCGGTCAACGGGGGATTAACGGGATTTCGTCCCAACCCATAACAAGAAAACCAAGGTTTACGATTATACTATCAAAATTAATCATATTCATCAAGAATTCATCAACAAAACGGAAAGAATCGGACAAAACCCCAAAATCCCCAATTATCCAAAAGGTAGGGTTAAAGGAATTCTTACCTCTTGATGAATCAAGCACTCAAATCCAAAAACCACAGGTTAGATCCGCAATACGAGCCACCCGATCGAAAAGGAATGAAGGAATCTTCACAAGTAAGTGATAGATGGAGGAACTCTCCCTCTCAAGTCTCTCTCTCTCGCGCACGGTTGAAGAAGGGGGAGGAAATGAGTGAATTACGCTGAAAACACACATTTATAGTGTAACACAGCAGAACCTATCGGCCGGCCTATCGGCCGATAGGCCCAACCGATAGCCATACGGAATGCCGACAGTAGAGTCTATCGACCCCCTTATCGGCCGAAAGGCTCCTGGAAGTTCGAATGTGAAGAAATTTACCTATCGGCCGGCCTATCGGCCGATAGGCCCAACCGATACCCATACAGCTTGCCGGCAGTAGGGTCTATCGACCCCCCCCTATCGGCCGAAAGGCTCCTGGAAGTGCTCGGCCAAAACTGAAACGACCATAACTCTCTCGTCCGGACTCCGATTGACTCACCGTTTGAACCATTGGAAAGCTAACTCGATCCTCTATAATATTGCAAAGATTTAATATTTTTGGAGTCACCGAAATTTAATGGTGATCTAACAAAGTCGAACTCATCTGAGGAAGGTTGAAACAACGAACAATAACGAGATTATAATTCAACAGTTGACAGGAAGGACATACTGAAAGATACACGGGGGTCACTATGACCGAGAAATATACCAAAAATGAAAATACAAGGGAAAGAAAAATACCGGATATTACAGATTGGACCTCAGTACCTCACTAAGTTCTGATCCCGTAGTCCACTGCCACGAATCCTCGTAGGTCCCGTCGAACCAACACGAGTGAACTTAGCGGTCACACACATATTCACATTCACATTACATACAACAATGAGCACAATTAATCAATCACCTTGATCACCACAAAATCGTACGTTGCACGCACATAACACAACCTCGACACTCGCAACAACTATCATCAATCAACGACATTTAACCAACATAACACACATTCGGTACACAATACATTGAACAACCACGTGTGCAACCATCTCATATGTACATCGCAATCCTGCACAAATGGCACAACGCCTAACACGGATACCAATATATCACTATTATCACAAAGCCTTCAAATTTCGGAAAACACAACCTACTCAAACGGAACATATTTACGGAGGCAAGAAAAATCGTCATACAAATCATACGTAATTACTATTCACAAGATACAAGTCGTATAATAAGATACTTGCCTTAATAACCGCTACCAAACGCTCCGAAGAACACGGTTCGGCCAAGGAAGCTCGGACCCGAAGGAGACAACGAACGGAAGGGTTCCGAATCGAGTTCTTCACAAGAATTCGACCCTAATTACATATAATCAATAAATCATCGATCATTAGAGGAAGAAATAATCGTAGAACGCCGAATTCTCTTTGTGACATTTTATCGAACACCTTCAAGGCGTCGATAAAATACTCAATAAAACGACAAATCCGTGGCAATCCAACCGTGGAATAACAAGGAATTAGATATGATATATCTTAACAATCATCAATCCATCAATATTCGAGTTAAAAGCGGATTAAACGGACAAATCGAACAAAATCCCCAAAACTATAATTTAGGAAAACTTGCCTTGATTCGGTCGATCGGAGCAAGTTATGGAAGGATTAATCGATGTTATGAACTTCAAAACTTCATGGATTTAACCTCTAACAACATCCCTTCATGACCATCAAAGCTACACCGCGGAAGAGGAAGAAACGAGTGAGAAAAATGAAGAAAAACCCATTCTTGGGCCTTAAATAGGTGAGACTCGGCCGTGTCCGCCCGACACGGTCGTGGCGCGATGGCGGCGAGGACTCGACCGTGTCGGCATGACACGGTCGTGTCGCGAAGGCGCTCGGCATCGACTCGGCCGTGTCCTGGAACACGGTCGAGCCTCGGGCGTGGCTACCGGCTTATCCGGACGAGTACGACACGGGCCGTGTCGGACGACACGGCGAGTCCGGTCGCGATCGATCGAATGAGCGGGTGAACGAAAGCGATCATAACTCTCTCGTCCGACTCCGATTGACTCACCGTTCGAACCATTGGAAAGCTAACTCGATTCTCTATAATATTGCAAAGATTCAGAATTTTTGGAGTTACCAAAAATTAATGGTGATCCAACAAAGTCGAACTCATACTTAGAAAAGTCGTTTAGAAATCCTGAATTCAACAAAACGACACCGAAACCCGAACCTGAATACGAACCGAAGATACGGTTACGAAGTACTCACAAAGACGAATCTAAGAGCTAGTAGAACACACGATTCCGACCACCCGAAGGCTCGAAATTCGACAACGGAAGGTAATTACCCCAAACTTTGGGAAATTACGAAAATGGCCCAAATGCCCGAAAATCACCATACGACAACGAATAATCAAACCGAAGCTCACAACACGTATAAAAACGTTAAATGAACTTACGAAAAACCCCAAACGACAGTTTCGAACGAGATTCGCAAGAACCGAACTCAAGCGCGGAAAAGTCGCTAAAAAGCAAGGAACTCAACAAAGCGGACCAAACGAACTCGGATGACAAAAGTGCAGAATTAAATATTCTCCGAATGACGAAACGGTCATGAGAGAGTCGTCAAAACAGACTCCGACCAAAAAAAGAAATTTACCGAAAATCGAAAATTGCGGATATTACATTCTACCCTCCTTAAAAGAAGTTTCGTCCCGAAACTTAAAACAAGTAGGGAGGAGAAATATTCCATGTGCAAAACTCAACAAGATACACAAGAATGCGTAACTAACGCCCAACGGCGAAATGTTACAAACAACGCAAAGGAATATACGGCGTGAAAACACGCTCCACGGCGACCAAAACAACGTCGCCGTTAGGGATATAATAAAAGCAACAAATGACAAGCGTCATCAAACGGATAATATAGCCAAGTCAATTATCCGACAATCACAAAACACAACGAACGAAAATCAATATGATTGACCAACCCAACGGTACATCAATCAAAACGCGAGCCAACCGAACAAATACGGAATCCCACCGCCCAAGGGTTGGAAGATCGAAACGAGACTAATTTCCGAACTTAAGGGAATTAGGAAGGAGCCCGAATGCTCAACAATCACGAAACGAGAACAGAACCGAACAAACAAACGATCGAACCACAACGATCGAGACAACAAAAATCGAACAATCATGTTCAAACACGAAGGATAAGAAAATTCAAACAACAACTCCCGGGATGATCGGTGAGAACAACAAGACGTGCATTCCCATAAGATCCACAGGAAGGGAATAGCGATTGAAAAGTCACAACGACAAATGAGTTATTCCAAAACAATACCACACTCGTTCGATCAACAAAAGCAAGGGGCGGGACAAGCTCGAAATGTCAACGAACATAATGAGTCGAAAGAGTCGAAAACACAAGAGTTCCAAATCCGATCCACTTCGAATAAAAGAACTAATGGAACCGGATGAGGTCACTCCCGAACAAGGTTCACAAGAATCGAATCAACCCCAAAGTCACATCGATAACCGGATCGACTCACAACAAGATCACAGTTCGTTCGAACGATGAAACCGAAATACGAACAAGTTCATAAAGTATCAACGAACACGACGAGTCGATAGACTGAGAAAGAGGAAATGCGTAAGTCAAAACGATACGGGCATTACATTCGACCTCTTATAAAAGAAATGTCGTTCCCGCAACTCACAACAACTGGAGTAAGGTGACAACACAAAAAGCAAACGTCGAAATATATCCCATGGGCCTCTCGGATCCGATCCTCATATCTATACTGAAGTTCGCGCCCCGAAAGACTCGGAACCCAACTCGCAAAAGCCGGATCCTGTGTCTCTCGGGTCCACACTTGAAAAGCGCACGACGAGAAGGACAATTGGCACGCACATGCCCCCAAGACAATACGTTCAAATGCCTCGGCTCGGCATATCGAAAATACGGATGCTAGATACAATGGAACATAACACCGCAAAACAACATACCGAGATGCCAACTCGGCATAATAAAGAATCATAACACATATCATATACAACGATTACCATCGTAAAGTAATACACACACAAACACTACAACAACGATGTCGTTCGCGACACCAACGGCCCGAACGATAATCAACATAATTACAAACATTATGAAACAATCACACATGTACACAAGCGTACAAACCCAAGCTTCAACATCTCACACTCGTGTGACAACACGCAAATCGCCACGAGGCGATAAATGAGAAACACCGGTTCACACCTCTCACGGAGGGCTAGTACGACAAATGCGTGGCTACGCCTCGACGTTCATGGCACCAATTCGATCATACTGGAGCAAACATCATAACGACAACGTGAACATCATACATACATACCCGGCCCTCAAACGGGAATGGATAGGTTTTTAAAAAACGAAAACCTCCTTTTGAAAATAATTTAGAAAAACAGGTTGATCTTGAGTATCACCTTTCAAAAAAGTACAAGCGTGAAACATCGTTATCGAGACTTTGGAAAACCATTTCGCATTCGATAAAAATGAGGACACTTTCTTTTCGTGAAAAACTTTCGAAATATTCGACCCTCGGGTCTAAGTAAAAGTGTTTATAAAACATTGAAAAATATCTCAAAACATTTTGGTCCTCGAGGAGAAGAATTCGGAAACATATCGTGGCACCTTGGAAGTACCATGAGAAAACAATTCATTTTAAACGTCGTCTCGAAATATATTTCTATGAAACTCAATATTTTCAAAGATAATTCAATTGGCTAGAATGCCCAAAAATCTCGAGTAATTACACGGAACATTATAGCGTTGTGGGTCCTGCCAGGAACCCACGGGATAAAAATATTTACAAAACGCCAAAGGGCCGATGTGATAATATTTCAAAAAAAACTCACAAAAGCCATTTACAAAATACTAAGTACCGTCACAAGAATTTTGCCAAAACGTTCAAGGCCATAACGCCAAAACTCGGTTAAAGGAATCGGTTTTCAAACTAAAACTCAGTCGCCGATACCTTTTCGAAATCCGTCAAGGTTTACAACTTCCACACCATACCACACCACCCGGTGGTTCAAAGATAAAACAATAATGTGCCCAGTCCTATACACATACTATATGCCACAAGTACTAAACACAATTATATTACACAATACTGTGTAAAGAAAATCATGCACCGCAATTAACTCACTAAGATAAAAATCGAGATACACAGCTACTTCGCATAAAAGAGGAGACTTACATCCACAGGTCGCACGGAGGTGACGGTCGCCCACGATACCAATCTCGTCCGACAACATAACCGACACGTTGTGACTACGCACAACTCAACTTGTCACCTGATGACTCAAACGACATGACAACACATTACTCGACAAATCACGACTTGACTCGACCCGACAGCCTAGGTTTCCGCAACCTAAGCTCTGATACCATAAATGTAACACCCCCAAAACCGTATGGGAATATTACACGCCGTAAACCCTTTCCGCAAGGATCTACCAGCTAAACGTCCATAAACAACCAAAAGCTTGCCCGTCCAGGGTCAAACAATATAATAATACAGACCGTCAAGGTCACTTACACATAAACACACAGACCGATGAGGTCACACAACTCTATCAACAGGACTGACTAACAACATTACCCACACATGGGTCGAAATACAATACAACGGAAGACTGAATCAACTCTAACAATACAACTAAACTCTACCAACTCTCAACTCTTGATTAGTATCGCAGCTCGTCATCCCATTGTGCCAATCGTGTGTGCTCCCCGAACTGCATGTACCGGGCCTTGAGCAGGACATCCACCCCGAATACTCGGGGTTAGTAAAACTCAACGTTTTACTAGTGCAAGTATCAAACCATACGAAAAGTAACAAGCAAATAGCAACTACGAATTTAATACGGAAATCCATTATCAAAATGTTCCTAGAAGTTTTAGAATTTCGAACTCAAGTAAGAGATATTTGAAAAGGAACACATCATCTCGGGATTTTGAAACAGAAATCCTTTTGGACCTCGAGTCCCAATTTACAAAACCTTTTCGTAAACATTAGGGCCTTAACCCAAAACTTGTTTCATAATTCAACAGATTTACAATAGGAAACATTTCCATAAATCTCGTGGGGCTCGGCCCAACGTTCTTTCTTAAAACTTTTCCTTTAAAAACTTTGATTTGAAAGTATCATGCTCATGACACCGTGATCCATCACGTGTCTCCGTAGGTTCAACAACCGCACGGACTACATCATGCACAATTAAACAAACATAATCAATTCCGACACCGTGATCCATCACGTGTCTCCGTAGGTTCAACAACCCACACGGACTATTAACTAAACATAACCAATCCCGACACCGTGATCCACATCACGTGTCTCGTAGGCATAACAACCCGCACGGACCATATCAATCACAACAATCACACACACGGTCCGACACCGTAGTCCACCGCCACGTGTCACCGTAAGCCCGTCGAGCTCACCCGGTTGGGCGCCTTGTGTCCGAAACTCATGGTCCATGCCATGCGTTATCGTAGGCCTCGTCGAGACCCGCGATTGGACCTCGATACCTCACTAAGTTACGATCCCGTAGTCCACTGCCACGAATCCTCGTAGGTCCCGTCGAACCAACACGAGTGAACTTAGCGGTCACACACATATTCACATTCACATTACATACAACAATGAGCACAATTAATCAATCACCTTGATCACCACAAAATCGTACGTTGCACGCACATAAAACAACCTCGACACTCGCAACAACTATCATCAATCAACGACATTTAACCAACATAACACACATTCGGTACACAATACATTGAACAACCACGTGTGCAACCATCTCATATGTACATCGCAATCCTGCACAAATGGCACAACGCCTAACACGGATACCAATATATCACTATTATCACAAAGCCTTCAAATTTCGGAAAACACAACCTACTCAAACGGAACATATTTACGGAGGCAAGAAAAATCGTCATACAAATCATACGTAATTACTATTCACAAGATACAAGTCGTATAATAAGATACTTTCCTTAATTACCGCTAACAAACGCTCAGAAGAACACGGTTCGACCGGGAAGCTCGGACCCCGAAGGAGACAACGAACGGAAGGGTTCCGACTCGAGTTCTTCACAAGAATTCGACCCTAATTACATATAATCAATAAATCATCGATCATAAGAGGAAGAAATAATCGTAGAACGCTCGAATTCTCTTTGTGACATTTTATCGAACACCTTCAAGGCGTCGATAAAATACTCAATAAAACGACAAATCCGTGGCAATCCAACCGTGGAATAACAAGGAATTAGATATGATATATCTTAACAATCATCAATCCATCAATATTCTGAGTTAAAACGGATTAAACGGACAAATCGAACAAAATCCCCAAAACTATAATTTAGGAAAACTTGCCTTGATTCGGTCGATCGGAGCAAGTTATGGAAGGATTAATCGATGTTATGAACTTCAAAACTTCATGGATTTAACCTCTAACAACATCCCTTCATGACCATCAAAGCTCCAGCCGCGGAAGAGGAAGAAACGAGTGAGAAAAATGAAGAAAAACCCGACTGCTGGGCCTTAAATAGGCTGACAGACTCGACCGTGTCCGCCTGACACGGTCGTGGCGCGCAGTGGCCGGCAGGGACTCGACCGTGTCCGGCATGACACGGTCGTGTCGCGAAGGGGCGCTCGGCATCGACTCGGCCGTGTCCTGGAACACGGTCGAGCCTCTGGGCAGTGGCTACCGGCTTATCCGGACGAGTACGACACGGGCCGTGTCGGACGACACGGCCGAGTCCGGTCGGCAGTGATCGGCCAAATGAGCGGGTGAACGAAAACGATCATAACTCTCTCGTCCGGACTCCGATTGACTCACCGTTCGAACCATTGGAAAGCTAACTCGATTCTCTATAATATTGCAAAGATTCAGAATTTTTGGAGTTACCAAAAATTAATGGTGATCCAACAAAGTCGAACTCATACTTAGAAAAGTCGTTTAGAAATCCTGAATTCAACAAAACGACACCGAAACCCGAACCTGAATACGAACCGAAGATACGGTTACGAAGTACTCACAAAGACGAATCTAAGAGCTAGTAGAACACACGATTCCGACCACCCGAAGGCTCGAAATTCGACAACGGAAGGTAATTACCCCAAACTTTGGGAAATTACGAAAATGGCCCAAATGCCCGAAAATCACCATACGACAACGAATAATCAAACCGAAGCTCACAACACGTATAAAAACGTTAAATGAACTTACGAAAAACCCCAAGCAGCAGGTTTGAGCGAGATTCGCAAGAACCGAACTCAAGCGCGGAAAAGTCGCTAAAAGCACGGAACTCAACAAAGCGGCAAGCGAACTCGGATGACAAAAGTGCAGAATTAAATATTATCAGACAGACGAAACGGTCATGAGAGAGTCGTCAAAACAGACTCGACCAAAAAGAAATTTCTGAAAATCGAAAATTGCGGATATTACATTGCAATTCGAGTCATCCAGATAATGATTATCAAATACATGTACAACATGATATGCATCCAAAGGGCAGAATGAATAGTATAGTAATGGTCATACGAGATGCTCACAAACCAAAGTAAGAATCGAGCATTCGTGGAATACTATGCCCACGGCACACGATCAATACCTGCTCAACAGGTTAGAACACAAGTGCCCAACGGCAAATCATCAATACAGAACACAACAATACATCACCCGAAGGTAAACCAAGCCAAACGCTGAAATAGATACGAATCACAATGCCCGAAGGCTTCAACGGAAATACCAATACATCACAATGGCCTGAAAGCCCTCAGCCGAAGCTGTTTATCACAATGTCCTGAAAGCCCAATAGCCCGAAGCTGTATATCATCATAATACCCTGAATGTCACTCAGCCGAAGCTGTCAATCACCACAATGGCCTGAAGACAAAACAACCCGAAGCTATATCAATGAGGGCCGAAGCCACGGCATGAAGCCGTATCACAATGAGATCATCCAATGACCGTGACCTGCTGAATTGCAGGTGATGGGAAACCAACCGCGAAGGTTCAAGCCCCAGACTTACCCATAATGAGATCACCTAGTGATCGTGACCTACTGAACTGTAGGTGTTGGGAAACCAACCGCGAAGGTTCAAGCCCCAAGCTTACCCATAATGAGATCATTAACATGACCGTGACCTACTGAACTGTAGGTGTTGGGAAACCAACCGCGAAGGTTCAAGCCCCAAGCTTACCCATCGAGCACTAGTCGAGACTAGCCTCCAAAACACAATTAATCACAACAGTAACGATCCCAAGATTACCAAATTCACAAGAATAATAGCGTGCTGCCTTGAGTCGGCCAACACGACAACAATAACTCATGGATGGGCTCCGTCCACGACGGTCCTAATTCAAATACCTCGACTGCCTTGGAATAGCCAATCGATAACAACTCAACGGATGGAAACTATCCTTGACAGTCCCAATTCAATACATCGATTACCTTAGAACGGTCAATCGATAACGATGACACAACGGATGGGAATGATCTTCGATAATCCCAATTAAATACGTCGATTGCCTTAGAACGGTCAACCGATAACCAATGATACAACGGATGCGAATTATCTTCGATAATCCCAATTAAATACCTCGATTACCTTAGAACGGTCAATCGATAAACAATGCTACAACGGATGGGAATTATCTTCGATAATCCCAATTAAATACGTCGATTGCCTTAGAACGGTCAACCGATAACAAATGATACAACGGATGCGAATTATCTTCGATAATCCCAATTAAATACCTCGATTACCTTAGAACGGTCAATCGATAAACAATGCTACAACGGATGGGAATTATCTTCAATAATCCCAATTAAATACCTCGATTACCTTAGAACGGTCAATCGATAAACAATGTTACAACGGATGGGAATTATCTTCGATAATCCCAATTAAATACGTCGATTGCCTTAGAATGGTCAACCGATAACAAATGATACGGTAGAATAGATATCCCGGCGTCTTAAACCGACTACCGAAACAGATATGATAAACGAATATATCAAACAACTTCAATCGGCCAATGCAACATCATAGCAACAGTTCCAATTCGATAATAACGATTCAACGATGCCTCAGAACGACATTAACGTCAACAATAATAATCGATACATCGATACCGCGAACCGACTATCGACAACATCAGTATCAACAAGAATCTCAATGCCTTAAACCGGCCGTTAACGAATAACAATAATATTTAGCATAATTGCCGAAGGGTATTGCATCAAACAATTCCCGAATATCAACAAATCACGAAGAGACTATGTCTCGAAATGATACAACACATTCATACATATATGATAACATTAATCTCATTGACCAGTACAAGTATAAAACTTGCCTCAAACCGAAGGCGAGCAAGTCCTTCCACGATCAATGTCCTGGCACGAAATGACGAACGGCGCCTCCCGACGATCACAAACACTCGAACAACCTTGAATGAAAACGATTCATTCAAAAACACAAAATCAATAGAAAACAACGACAAGGACAAAGCCCGATTCAAACACGAATCGATCACACCGCATGAACGAATATCATAGTTCTCAACTATGAATTCTAACATCCTCCAACACCTCGATGATCAATTAACATGATCATTACGTTCTTAACACTTGTGAAATCCATTCAACAAGATTCACTTAAGAACAATCATCAAAACAATCATCTCAAAATGATAATATCGCCAATATCATCAAATTGATCCTCCTACAATGATAATATTATCACTATTATCATTATCACCCCAAGAACATCATCAACTCAATAATCATGATGTCTGAAACAAAAATCATTCATCAATACATCATGAATTCGGATTAAACAACAAGATTCACTCAACCATTTTCAAATTATGATAATCACCTCTTAAATCATCATAAATCCTTACTAAAATGGTTAAAATCTTTCAAGAACACCACTAACTACAATAATCATATCAAGACTATGTTAATCATATAACAATCTTAACATAATCCTTCCTAGACATGATTATAACCTCCAAACCTTCTAAACATCAAGAACACAATCCAACTCAAGCAATACCATCATGTTCTTCATCAAAAGTTTATCAAAACCATGAAGAATCATGATATACTTCATTAATCAAACAATACCCGAAGAAACAACAACAAAAACTCGAAAATCACTTGAAGAACAAGAGATTGAAGAAACTTACCAAAGAAGAACAAGAAGAAGCCTCCAAACACGAAAGGAGCACCAACAAGCTTCCAACTTCAAGCTTCAATCCAAGCTAGGATGATCAAGATCGAGTTGGAAGAGGCTAAACATCCATAACAAGTCCAAATGGACGATTCTAGGGAGAGAAAATGTGTTTTGGTTCGTGAGGAAATGAAATACGAAACCAAGATAAATAGACTGACAAGTCCATTACGTACGTTATACGCCCATGCTAACGTACGTAAGGGCCTTTACGTACGCTATGTAAAAACATTAACGTACGTAAAGCTAAATCCAGAACTAACTGGACTAAAATACGAAGGCCTCATCGTACGTAAACAAAAACATATTACGTACATTAACAAGACCTGCATTACGTACGTAGATCTCACCTCTTAACGTACGTAAGGGTCCGTTGACTGCAATAGTGAGATCCGATCGGAAGATGCTCGGGACCCACTGGCCGAAAGTTAACCACGAGGAAGGTTTCTGACACCTACCAAGCATTACGTACATAACCTTACAGGCATAACGTACGTAATGGCAATACGCTAGCATACGTAACGCTACACCCGTAGCGTACGCTAAGGCTATGAACTTAGCCAAAAAAATCCAAACTCTCCGACCAACATTCAAATGACGAAACCAACCCTACGACAAGTATAAATATTCCGATCCCGAAATATTCCAATACAATATACATTGTATTAGTCCAAAACAACAACACTTGTACAATTCTAAATGAATACGTACAAATCAACAGTAACACGAAAAAAAAATTACCCCCGGATATTACATTATTGATGGAGACAGCCCTTCTAATGGACATATTAACAGTCTGGAGGCGTCACAGCAGCACGCACCGATTGGACATGGACCATATGCGGGGATGTCGAGCACCTTTCGCACGGTCAGCCACCGTTGTAACACCCCCAAGACATTCAGGGCATATTACAGCGTCGTGGACCCCACACTGTGGAATCCACCAGGCTAACGTACCAAACAAGACATTCGACAACGGCAAACAATCATTAATAAAACGACAATTCAAATAAAAGACTACAAATCGACAAATAAAATTCTAACGTCAAATCAATTTCCCCAAAACGGGAACACGACATTAACAAATTCAAACCGGAAGTACTCGAGTACTTAAACCAATTTATAATACAGAAATCCCAAAATCAGACATCAATAATAATTGACAGACAGAACACCAATAATCAACCACTGGACAATATCATGCTTGCCCATCATCTTCATAAGGCTCGGGTGCTCGCTTGTCCCCACGATCAATACCTGAAATACAAAAAGTATTTCCCCTATTTAAGGGGTTAGCGACAACTGCTAGTACAAGTACAATCCATTTGAACTACATTCTAATTGTAATATCCGCAATTTTCGATTTTCGGTAAATTTCTTTTTTCGGCCGAAGTCCGTTTTGACGACTCGCTCATGACCGTTTCATTATTCTGAGAATGATTAATTCTACACTTTTTGACATCCGAGTTCGTTTCGGAGTCGTTTTGTTGAGTTCCGTGCTTTTTAACGACTTTTCCGCACTTGAGTTCGGTTCTTGCGAATCTTGTTGGCTAACATGCTTTGAGTTTCCGTAAGTCCGTTTAACTTTGTTAGACGTGATGTGAACTTCGGTTTGGTTATTCGATCACGTATCGTGATTTAGGCGTTTGGGCCATTTTGTAATTTCTTGAAAGTTACGGGTATCCGTATCTGTAATTGTTGTCTCGACCCGTTTCTTGGTCGTGTATGATTAATTATGGTATTATGTTTTCATTTCGGGTCGTTGATATTGTCCGCGAACTTTTCGTCGTGTTCGTTCCGTACGTTTTCGGAAATCGGGTCGTCGAGCCCTGGTGGTCGGGTACTGGTCGGACGGTTGCGGGACTGGCCGGACGATTGCGGGCACCGGCCGGACAGGTGCAGCAGGAACCGGCGTAGCGCACGCTACGGCCGGAAGGCTGCGCGCACTAACCGGCAGGTATAGCGCACGCTAGCTTGGTCGACCAACGCACGCTATCGGACCGGACAGTGGGGTTTCTGGGGTTCTGGACTCGGGAAGGATCGGCAGGTAGCGCACGCTACGCCGAGCGTAGCGCGCTAGTCGCGAGCGTAAGCGCGCCGCTGTCGGCGGCTAGCGTCGTTACCTTGCCGGGCGATTGATCGAGGGTTACGGGACGGTCGGCTAGCGCCGCGCTAGCGTCCAGCCTTAGCCTTCTCCTTGATCGGGCGGGCGGGATCCGGCCGGCGGTGTGTCTTGATCTGGGCCTTGCGGGCCCCGGCCGAGGGTTATCGGCCGAGGCTGCCCGTTAGCGCGCGCTAGTCCGGAAGGTGTAGCGCACGCTAGGCCGTACTGTATAAATATGACAGAGTAGCCATATTTTCACCCGTTTTCATTTCCATCTTTTCCTCTCCGCGGTGGAGATTTGGCGATCCAGAGACATGTTGTCAAGAAACTAATCCACGAAGATTGGGAGTTCATATCATCGATTTATCCCTCCATAACCTCCTTTGATCCAAATAATCAAGGTGAGATTTCCTAGAACCCTATTTTGGGAAAATTTGGGGTTTTTGCGTTTTTGTCCGATTCGTTCCGTGTCGTTGATTAATACACGATGGGTATGATTAATCTTGGTAGTATTCTTGTGTTTAACATCATTTAATCCATTGTTCTTCGTCGAATCGAAGTATATTTCTTGATTTCCTTCGAATTGACTTTTTGGGGGATTTGTCCTCGATCTCGTTTTTCATCCGTTTTCGATGGATCGATTATGGTTAAATGATGTTGTTAAACATATTCTATGGATTGTATATCCATATTTCAACTTGGAATTCCGTTTTCGTGATTTGACGGAACGAATCGTGTTCTTGGCCGTTTTGGGGGAAATCCTTGAACCTTCGTCATTTGTTCTTTGAATTCAGCGGCTTTGGGTCGTACTTTGGAATTCATTCTCGTTGTTATTATTTTCGTTCGTAGTTCGTGGTTGTGGATTGTCGTTCGGTGGAGTCGGCGAGTTCGTAGTCGGTTCGTGCCAACCTACTTCGGCCGATTCTCCGCGTTGTGGATTATTCGAGGCAAGTATCTTGCCCATACATCTCATATTTCGTAGGCATAATTATTGATAAATGATTTGATGCGAAATCCAATGTTTAATGGACGTTAAAAAGGATCGCTATGTTCTCGATAAATATTGTCTTTCAACGATAAATTCGTATACTTCGTGAATGGATATGTTCTCGGAATATGTGTGTTAGTTTCGTACGTTGAGAGACGTTATGATCGCATTGAGTGAATATAATAGACCATAATTGTTTGCCGAGGATTGTGCATTGAATTGTACATTTGTTCGGTGGGTATTCGACATGATGTGATGTTAGCCGTTACTCCTTTGAAAGGAGGTTGTGATGCTTAGTGTTGCTTGTCTTGATAATCGATTATTGTTGTGTGCTTGTTGTATGTGATGTGCCTCCGGGTAGGATTGTTGAATCTCCGATCCATACTTGCTAGTATGGGTCGGGCAAAACCGTAGGGTTATCCAATACGGGTATGTCTTGCGGGGACTCCGAGGTTCGGGGCTTGCTAGCCCGATGCCGGGATAACTTGTGGGGTTATCATCGGGTATGTCTTGCGGGGACTCCGAGGTTCGTGGCTTGTTAGCGCGATGCCGGGATAACTTATGGTTGTGGTTTGATTGTGATATTCGTGTCGTGGAGACATACGATTTGATATGTTTTTCCTATTGGGTTATTCACTCGGGTTTGTTCTTCGGGAGCATCTGAGGTTCGTGGTTTGTTAGCACGAGACACGAATAATCCTTAGGAACATGTGATTTGTGATTTGGGTCACGGACCCCGTGTTTTGTGAAATGGGTTGTGGACCCTGCGTATTGTTATCAGAACTTGAATTTTGGAAAATGACTTTTTGGGCTGTGTCCCTAAATGTTTTCGAAAGGTTTTAGAATTCCTAAATCCCAAATGTTTTCTAAACTCCCGAGATCATCAAATGGTTTGTAATATGTACATTGGGTTATTTCCTACCTTTCACGTTTTGAATGGTTTGATCAAGTGAATTTTCTCGGGAAGTATATTCGCGATTATTCTGTTTTGTGGAGTATGATATGTATGGCTTGTTTTCGTATTTATACTTGCACTAGCAAAACAGTGGAGTTTTGCTAACCCCCGAGTATTCGGGGGGTGGATGTCTATTTTTGCATTCGGTTTTGGAGCATAGCACGAGTCGGCACGAAGGATGATGAAAGATGAACGATACTAATCACACGAGGATCCGTTGATGTCGTATTGGTCTAGTTGTATTTTATTTTCCATTGCAAGATCTTTTCCCCGTTGTACGGGAGTTTATTGTATTTTGACCCCTGCGTGGGTATGTGTTTGTAATTGAGTTGTATATTTTATTGAAAGACCAAATCGGTCTACTGAGTCATTTTAGCCTTGAAGGCATTGTCGAGATGTTAAATGTTGTTACCAGCCTGGTAGATCCTCGAGGAGAGGGTCTACGGCGTGTAATATCCCCGAGTGGATTGGGGGTGTTACATAAATGGTATCGGAACATTAGGTTGTGGAAACCTAGGCTGTCGGGTCAGTGGTGTCTATTGAGTTTTGTCTCGTCGGATTTTGTCTGACTGAGTCGTGTCGCGACGCGTCGTCTGAGTTGGTTGGTCGTGATTAGTATCGTAGGGCGATCATCATCTTCGTGCGACCTGTGGATGTAAGTCTCCCTTCTTTGTGTTGTGCCTCGTGTGACACGAGCTATTTTTATGATTATTTGTTAAGTGATGGAATCCTCTTATGGATTTTGATTTCTTGATATGTGGTTATTTGACCCTCATATTTCGTTCATATGAGGAGTAGTGTTACTGGATTGTGCATGTTTGACTTTCTTTCTTTTATCCGCTGCGTGAGTTCTTTTGTAATGACTTTCGGTATTTTACCGACGGAGTTTTGTTTCGAAAACCGATTCCCTTAACCGAGTTTTTGGCATTATGGCCTTGATCGTTTTGGCAAAATTCTTATGATGGTATTTAGAATTTGGTAAATGGCTTCTGTGAGGTTTTGAAATATTACCGTCATCGGCCTTTTTGGCATTTTTGTAAATGATTTTTACCCTGGTGGATTCCGACGCGGGACCCACAGCGCTATGATGTTCCGTGTGATTACCTGAAATTTTTGGGCATTCTAGCCTTTTTGGCATCGTCCTTTTTGACATTGAATTATTTTCGAAAACTTGAGTATCTTAGAAATAAATTTCGAGACGTACGTTTAAAATGAATTGTTTTCTCGCGGTACTTCCAAGGTGCCACAACATGTTTCAAAATTCTTACCTCGAGGACCAAAATGTTTTGAGATATTTTCAATGTTTTATAAACACTTTTACTTAGACCCGAGGGTCGAATATTCTGAAAGCTTTTCACTAAAAGAAAGTGTCCTCATTTTTATCAAATGCGAAATAATTTTCCAAAGTCTCGATAACGATGTTTCACGTTTTTACTTTTTTTGAAAGGTGATACTCAAGATCAACCGGTGTTTTTCCTAAATTATTTTCAAAAGGTGGTTTTCATTTCTTTTAAAAAAAAAAAAACCTATCCATTCCCGTTTGAGGGCTGGGTATGTATGTATGATGTTCGCATTTTCATTTTAATGTTTGCTCCCGAGTATGATCGAGTTGGCGGCGTGAATGTTGAGTTGTTTTCCATACATTTGTTGTGTTAGCCCTCTGAGAGAGGTGGAATGTTGGTGTTGAATGTTTCCATATCGTGGTGATTTCTGCGTTATCGCGCATGTGCGAGCTGTTAGAGCTTGGTTTGGTATGACCGTGTGCATCGGTGATCGTTCCGTTATGTGTCGGTTGTTTAATGTCTTGTTACCTTGCTCCTGTTTTTGTGAATTTCGTGGACGAGGTCGGAGGTAATACCCGTACTATTTTGACTTCGGTATTTTCTCTTTCTCCAGTCTATCGATTCGCTCATGTTCGTTGATACTTTATGAACTTGTTCTGTATTTCGGTTTCATCGTCCGAACGAGCTGTGATCTTATTGTGGGTCGATCTGGTTATCGATGTGACTTTTGAGTTGATTCGATTCTTGTGAACCTTGTTCGGGAGTGACATCATCGGGTTCTATTAGTTCTTTTATTCGAAGTGGATCGGATTTGGAACTCTTGTGTTTTCGACTCTGTCGACTCATTATGTTCGTTGACATTTCTGAGCTTGTCCTGCCCCTTGCTTTTGTTGATCGAACGAGTGTGGTATTGTTTTGGATTAACTCGTTTGTCGCTGTGACTTTTCAATTGCTATTCCCTTTCCTGTGGACCTTATGGGAATGCATGTCTTGTAGTTCTCACCAGATCATCTTGGGAGTTGTTTGAATTTTATTATCCTTCGTGTTTCGGACATGATTGTTCGATCTTTGTTGTCTCGATCGTTTGCTTGTTCGGTTTTTTTGTTCTCGTTTCGTGATTGTTGAGCATTCAGGCTCCTTCCTAATTCCCTTAAGTTCGGGAAATTGGTCTCGTTTTCGATCTTCCAACCCTTGGGCGGTGGGATTCCGTATTTGTTCAGCGGTTGGCTCACGTTTTGATTGATGTACCCTTGGGTTGGTCAATCATATTGATTTTCGTTCGTTGTGTTTTGTGATTGTCGGATAATTGACTTGGCTATATTATCCATTTGATGACGCTTGTCATTTGTTGGTTTTATTATATCCCTAACGGCGACGTTGTGTTGGTCGCCGTGGAGCGTGTTTTCACGCTATATATTCCTTTGCATTGTTTATAACATTTCGCCGTTGGGCGTTAGTTACGCATTCTTGTGTATCTCGTTGAGTTTTTCCTGGCGGAATATTTCTTCCCCCTACTTGTTTTAAGTTTCGGGACGAAACTTCTTTTAAGGAGGGTAGAATGTAATATCCGCAATTTTCGATTTTCGGTAAATTTCTTTTTTCGGCCGAAGTCCGTTTTGACGACTCGCTTATGACCGTTTCATTATTCTGAGAATGATTAATTCTACACTTTTTGACATCCGAGTTCGTTTCGGAGTTGTTTTGTTGAGTTCCGTGCTTTTTAACGACTTTTCCGCACTTGAGTTCGGTTCTTGCGAATCTTGTACGAAACTGCTGTTTCGAGTTTCCCGTAAGTCCGTTTAACTTTGTTAGACGTGATGTGAACTTCAGTTTGGTTATTCGATCACGTATCGTGATTTCCGGGCGTTTTGGGCCATTTTGTAATTTCTTGAAAGTTACGGGTATCCGTATCTGTAATTGTTGTTTTGACTGGTTTCTTGGTCGCGTATGATTAATTATGGTATTATGTTTTCATTTCGGGTCGTTGATATTGTCCGCGAACTTTTCATCGTGTTCGTTCCGTACGTTTTCGGAAATCGGGTCGTCGAGCCCTGGTGGTCGGGTACTGGTCGGACGGTTGCGGGACTGGCCGGACGATTGCGGGCACCGGCCGGACAGTGCGCGAGAACCGCGTAAGCGCACGCTACGGCCGGAAGGCTGCGCACGCTAACCGGCAGGTATAGCGCACGCTAGCTTGGTCGACCAACGCACGCTATCGGACCGGGCAGTGGGGTTTCTAGGGTTCTGGACTCGGGAAGGATCGGCAGGTAGCGCACGCTACGCCGAGCGTAGCGCACGCTAGTCGGCAGGCGTAGCGCACGCTGTCGGCCGGCTAGCGTACGCTACCTTGCCGGCGATTGATCCCAGAGGGTTCGGGCAGATCGGCTAAGCGCACGCTAGCGTCCAGCGGCCAGCCTTCTCCGTCGGCGGGCGAGATCCGGCCGGCGGTGTGTGTCTTGATCTGAGGCCTTGCGGGCCCGGCCGAGGGTTATCGGCCGAGGCCGCCTGTTAGCGCGCGCTAGTCCGGAAGGTGTAGCGCACGCTAGGCCATTCGTATAAATATGACAGAGTAGCCATATTTTCACCCGTTTTTCATTTCCATCTTTTCCTCTCCGCGGCTGGAGACTTGGCGATCCAGGAGACATGTTGTCAAGCAACTAATCCACGAAGATTGGGAGTTCATATCATCGATTTATCCCTCCACAACCTCCTTTGATCCAGCGAATCAAGGTGAGATTTCCTAGAACCCTATTTTGGGAAAATTTGGGGTTTTTGCGTTTTTGTCCGATTCGTTCCGTGTCGTTGATTAATACACGATGGGTATGATTAATATTGGTAGTATTCTTGTGTTTAACATCATTTAATCCATTGTTCTTCGTCGAATCGAAGTATATTTCTTAATTTCCTTCGAATTGACTTTTTGGGGGATTTGTCCTCGATCTCGTTTTTCATCCGTTTTCGATGGATCGATTATGGTTAAATGATGTTGTTAAACATATTCTATGGAATGTATATCCATATTTCAACTTGGAATTCCGTTTTCGTGATTTGACGGAACGAATCGTGTTCTTGGCCGTTTTGGGGGAAATCCTTGAACCTTCGTCATTTGTTCTTTGAATTCAGCGGCTTTGGGTCGTACTTTGGAATTCATTCTCGTTGTTATTATTTTCGTTCGTAGTTCGTGGTTGTGGATTGTCGTTCGGTGGAGTCGGCGAGTTCGTAGTCGGTTCGTGCCAACCTACTTCGGCCGATTCTCCGCGTTGTGGATTATTCGAGGCAAGTATCTGGCCCATACATCTCATATTTCGTAGGCATAATTATTGATAAATGATTTGATGTGAAATCCAATGTTTAATGAACGTTAAAAAGGATCGGTATGTTCTCGATAAATATTGTCTTTCAACGATAAATTCGTATACTTCGTGAATGGATATGTTCTCGGAATATGTGTGTTAGTTTCGTACGTTGAGAGACGTTATGATCGAATTGTGTGAATATAATAGACCATAATTGTTTGCCGAGGATTGTGCATTGAATTGTACATTTGTTCGGTGGGTATTCGACATGATGTGATGTTAGTCGTTACTCCTTTGAAAGGAGGTTGTGATGCTTAGTGTTGCTTGTCTTGATAATCGATTATTGTTGTGTGCTTGTTGTATGTGATGTGCCTCCGGGTAGGATTGTTGAATCTCCGGGATCCATACTTGCTAGTATGGGTCGGGCGAAACCGTAGGGTTATCCAATACGGGTATGTCTTGCGGGGACTCCGAGGTTCGGGGCTTGCTAGCCCGATGCCAGGATAACTTGTGGGGTTATCATCGGGTATGTCTTGCGGGGACTCCGAGGTTCGTGGCTTGTTAGCGCGATGCTGGGATAACTTATGGTTGTGGTTTGATTGTGATATTCATGTCGTGGAGACATGCGATTTGATATGTTTTTCCTATTGGGTTATTCACTCGGGTTTGTTCTTCGGGAGCATCTGAGGTTCGTGGTTTGTTAGCACGGGACACGAATAATCCTTAGGAACATGTGATTTGTGATTTGGGTCACGGATCCCGTGTTTTGTGAAATGGGTTGTGGACCCTGCGTATTGTTATCAGAACTTGAATTTTGGAAAATGACTTTTTGGGCTGTGTCCCTAAATGTTTTCGAAAGGTTTTAGAATTCCTAAATCCCAAATGTTTTCTAAACTCCCGAGATCATCAAATGTTTTGTAATATGTACATTGGGTTATTTCCTACCTTTCACGTTTTGAATGGTTTGATCAAGTGAATTTTCTCGGGAAGTATATTCGCGATTATTCTGTTTTGTGGAGTATGATATGTATGGCTTGTTTTCGTATTTATACTTGCACTAGCAAAACAGTGGAGTTTTGCTAACCCCCGAGTATTTGGGGGGTGGATGTCTATTTTTGCATTCAGGTTTTTGGAGCATAGCATATGGTCGGCACGAAGGATGATGAAAGATGAACGATACTAATCACACGAGGATCCGTTGATGTCGTATTGGTCTAGTTGTATTTTATTTTCCGCTGCAGTATCTTTTCCCCGTTGTACGGGAGTTTATTGTATTTTGACCCCTGCGTGGGTATGTGTTTGTAATTGAGTTGTATATTTTATTGAAAGACCAAATCGGTCTACTGAGTCATTTTAGCCTTGAAGGCATTGTCAAGATGTCAAATGTTGTTACCAGCCTGGTAGATCCTCGAGGAGAGGGTCTACGGCGTGTAATATCCCCGAGTGGATTGGGGGTGTTACACTAATCAGATGAATAATGCGCCAAAATCATTTTTGAAAACGTTTTATATTCCGGAATATTTACAATGTACAATCACAAAACACATTATCTCCAACAATCATAATTCAAAGTTAACCTTGGTACGAGACTCACGACCACCGTACCCCGCAGAGCCCCGTCGGACATCCCTGGGTGGTTAACCACAGTTCATGATACGCACACACACGGCAATACGTATCCCTAGAGGCCCCGTCGGACCGTCCCTAGGTGAACATACACATATCCATCCACAACAACCACGATACAACCATAATTCAAATACTAGAACATGTAAACAAATGTAAAGTACTTGCCTTTGTGACATCTTCGAAGAATCGGAAGTGAAAACGACTACGGGTGATCCGAATGGAAAATGACGATTCCTAAAAGAAGAATTAGCATAACTCAGTCCCGATGGACATCAATAATCGAAAGGAATACTCCCAAAACCCCGAGTACAAATCACGACAATAGACGTTCAATCGATACGGGCGAGGGTTTATGCAAAATCTCCCCGTATCAACAATACATGGATTAATTCGAGGATTGGGAATCACCCAATAACAACAATCGATAAGAAGTTTCGCAACATACATGAACAATTCAGAGTCAATCACAAAAAAACCTGAAAAACCCCCAATTTATACAAGTTAGGGTTCCTGAAGAAGATACCTCGGATTCGGACGATGGAGGATGATTACACTGATGGTGATATGTTACTACGATTCTACGGTGATGGAACACGAAAAATTCTTCAATCAAAACTGAAGAAATCGCCTCTGGAGTCGCACCGTGAAGAAAAAACGAGAGAAAGGATAGAAATGAGGTATTGGACCTCTGCCCGCTGTTTTAAAATAGCGGGCTGTTACGGCCGTAACAGGGGACACTTACGGCCGTAACATGGCCAACTTACGGCCATAACTTCTGGGTGTTACGGCCGGAACACCCCTCGACAAAGAAGATCTTGGGTTCTTTGTCAAACGATTCAGACGACCCGAAACCGGACACGCTCGAACCAAAAATACGACTACGAAGAATATTCGATGACGAGTCTAACCATCACAAGAAAACATCAATCCGACTACCCGGGAATCCGAAATACGACAACGAATATGAAATTCCCTAAACTTATAGGAAATTACAAAAATAACCCAAGCGTCCGAAAATCACGATACGACGTCGGATTTGCAAACCGAAAGTCTCCACACGACCAACTCAATCATACGAACTTGTACAAACCATGAAACCACGAAAATGAACGAGTTTAACGAGAATCGAATGTTCATACGGCAAAAATATCATAAAATGGAATCACGTGAAAACTTCATCAAAACTCGCCCAAATGGAAAAACTCCAAGAACAAAGTAGATTCGAAACGTCGAAACGGTTACAAGCGAGTCGATAAAAATAGACATACACCAAAAATGGAAACTGCTAAAAATGGAAAATTACAGATATTACATTCTCCCCCTCTAAAATAAAGTTTCGTCCCGAAACTTAAGAATCAAAAAGTTCGGGATGCCTCGAACGCATATCTTCCTCTAACTCCCACGTCGCTTCTTCTACTCCGTGCCTCGACCATTGCACCTTAACCAAAGGAATGGGTTTGTGCCTTAACTGTTTGTCTCGACGCTCCAAAATCTTAACGGGTCTCTCCTCAAACGTAACATCCTTCTCGATCTCCACGTCTCCAAAATCAATAATGTGGGACGGGTCCGGAACATACTTCCTCAGCTGGGAGACGTGAAATACGCTATGAACATGACTCAACGACGGAGGCAAGGCCAATCGGTACGCTAACTCGCCCACTCTCTCCAATATCTCGAAAGGTCCAATATATCTCGGGCTGAGTTTCCCTTTCTTCCCAAAACGGAAAACTCCCTTCGTCGGAGACACTCTCAACAGAACATGATCTCCCACCTCAAACTCCAAGGGTCGACGCCTAACATCCGCATAAGACTTTTGTCGACTCTGAGCAGCCAACATTCTCTTTCTAATCAATTCAACTTTCTCTTTTGTCTCTAACACAAGGTCTGGCTCGGTACCAACTAGATCGGATGGCTCATCCCAACATATCGGTGATCGGCAACGTCGTCCATAAAGTGCCTCATACGGTGCCATCTTAATCGACGCGTGCCAGCTATTATTATAAGTAAACTCAATTAAGGCTAAATGCTCCTCCCAGTCACTACTCCAATCTAACGCGCGCACGCGCAACAAATCCTCGAACGTCTGAATGGTACGTTCGGACTGTCCGTCAGTCTGAGGGTGGAAAGATGTACTCAAACGCAACCGTGTCCCCAATGCCTTATGTACCGCCTGCCAAAAGTGCGATACAAACCGGCCATCTCTATCTGAAATAATGGTCCTCGGCGTACCATGAAGCCTCACTATCTGTGCGATAAAAATACGAGCCAACTTTTCTGGACCCCAAGTATCCTTGATGCCCAGAAAATGTGCCGACTTAGTCAGTCGGTCTACAATCACCCACACCATATTCATACCAGTCTTCGTCCTCGGCAAACCCGTGACAAAATCCATAGAGATATCCTCCCACTTCCACTCCGGACCCGGACGTGGTTTCAACAACCCGGCTGGCCGCTGATGCTCAATCTTGACTTGTTGACAAGTCAAACACTTAGCCACAAACTGAACTACCTCCTTCTTCATGTCGTTCCACCAGAAATTCTTTCTTAAATCCTTATACATTTTACTCGAGCCTGGATGGACAGAGTAAGGTGACGCATGAGCCTCTCGCATAATACTCTGTCTCAATTCCGAGTCGTTCGGAACACACAACCGACCACGGAATCTCAACACTCCGTCCTCATGAATAACAAATCCCGGGGCTTTCCCTTTCCATACACTCTCCCGAAGATGAATAAACATCGGGTCCTCCAACTGTCCCGATTTAATGTCCTCGACCAGAGATGAAGAAATCTCAAGAGTACGCAACTGCCCGGAACTCTCTGGCAGTACAATCTCAATGCTCAACCTCATAAACTCTCGCTGAAGTCCCGACTGGGCCGTGAGTAACTCAAGCGCCCGAAGCGATACCAATTTCCGGATCAAGGCATCTGCTACCACATTAGTCTTGCCCGGATGATAAAGGATCTCGAGATCGTAATCCTTAATTAATTCCAACCATCTCCTCTGTCTCATATTAAGCTCTTTCTGCGTGAAAATGTACTTCAGGCTCTTGTGATCGGTGAAAATCTGACACGACGAGCCATACAAGTAATGACGCCAGATCTTCAATGCAAATACGACTGCGGCCAACTCAAGATCGTGCGTAGGGTAATTCAATTCGTACGGTTTCAACTGACGGGAAGCATAGGCAATCGTCCTCCCGTGCTGCATAAGTACGCATCCGAGCCCTTGGCCCGAAGTATCACTATAAACTGAGAAACCATCATTACCACTCGGTAAAGCCAAAACGGGAGCGGTCGTCAACCGCTTCTTCAACTCTTCAAAACTATTTTGCCTCTCATCGGTCCACGCAAACTTCTCCGACTTCTGTAACAACTGAGTCAGTGGTCGAGCGAGCTTAGAGAACCCCTCAACGAATCTACGGTAATACCCGGCTAATCCCAGAAAACTGCGGACCTCCTTCACGTTCTGGGGCGGCGCCCAATCCAACACTGCCTCTACCTTATGTGGGTCCACACGAACACCCTCGGCCGAGATCACATGACCGAGAAACATAACCTCCCGTAACCAAAACTCGCATTTTGAGAACTTCGCAAAAAGATGGTGAGCTCTCAAAATATCTAATACGATATGCAAATGACGGGCGTGCTCCTCCTCGCTCCTCGAGTAAATCAGGATGTCGTCGATAAAAACGACTACACACTTATCGAGGTACTCGATAAAGACTTTGTTCATAAGCTGCATGAACACAGCTGGTGCGTTGGTTAGCCCAAAAGGCATAACCACAAACTCGTAGTGTCCGTATCTCGTCCGAAAGGCCGTCTTCGGAATATCGGTATTCTTCACTCGGAGCTGATAATACCTCGATCTCAAATCAATATTCGAAAACACAGTTGCCCCTTGCAACTAATCAAACAAATCATCAATCCTCGGGAGCGGATACTTGTTTTTGATGGTCACTTTGATCAACTCTCGGTAGTCGATACACAAATGAAGTGACCCATCCTTCTTCTTCACAAACAAGACCGGTGCGCCCCAAGGTGAAGCGCTCGGTCGAATATACCCCATGTCTAGCAACTCTCCCAACTGTTTCTTTAACTCCAGCATTTCGGCAGGCGCCATACGGTATGGCGTCTAGAGATCGGTGCTGCACCCGGCTCTAAATCGACGGTAAACTCAACCTCTCGGTCCGGCGGCAAACCCGGCAACTCGTCTAGGAAAATATCAAGGTACTCACACACTACCGGAATAGACGAGAGCTCGACTCCCCCTTCTTCTGATCTCAAAGCGTAACACCAATAGCCCGTGCAACCTCCTCGAAGAAGTCTCACCGCCTTCAAGGCGCTGATCAGAAGTCTCTGGCTACTCCGCTTACGCCCCACAAAAGAATGCTCGGTACCGTCAGAGGCTAACATCGAAACCATCCTCATTCTATAATTCATGATCGCTCCATGACGGTCCAGCCAATCCTCACCCAGAATCAAATCCTCATCTCTATATCTACCGCGATCAGATTAGAAGGCCAATCCCTCCCCGCGATACTCACAGAAAAATCTCTAATCTCACGGTCCCCCACGATGCTATCCCCGCTAGGAAGTTTAACAACAAAAGGCTCACAAGCAACAAGGCAATCAACATGCAGATGACGCACACAATCCATAGATATAAAAGAATGTGTAGCACCGGAATCGAACAATACGGAAACAGGATGATCAAGGATGTGGATGGTACCTGTAGCCACCGTCGCGTCAGGATCTCCTGCTCGTCTCATCTTGTACACTCGGGGCGGAACAGACCCCGCACTAGAAGCTCCCCCTCTAGAAGGCTGACCACGTCCTCGACCTCTCCCAAAACTCTGCTGCGGCTGAGGAACTGTCGGTGCCTGATTCACACTTGGCTCTCCCGTAGCTGGGGCTGATATCTGAGTAACTGGAGCCCGAGCTGCATCCGTACAAAACATAGCACGATGGCCCATCCGACCACAAGCAAGACACTGAATCGGAGGCCTATCACACTCACTCATCATGTGGCCCGGACGACAACAGTTGAAGCATGTAGGACCCCGAACGGAACTAGCGTATGACCTAGAACCGCTTTCTCGACCAATCGATGGCGACGACTCAAGACTCGCGAACAGATCGAGTCTTGGATACCCTCCGACTTGCCTCCCGAAACCGACCGCGGTTTTCTGCTTCTTTCCTTCGGTTGCCGTCTCTGCAGAAACGACATCTCATAAGCCATCGCCTTATTCTGATATTCTTTCAAAGTCGTGCACCCCAGACCGGACATGTAGTGGCGCACCCTCGGTTTCATCCGCATATCAAAGTGGCGGATCTTATCAAGCTCATCTCGGACTTGGTTCCTCACATAATGCAGCTGTTGATTGTAGTCCTTGATAGCTTGAGAAATAGGAACGTCTTGGGGCTTAGCCTCAAAGAAGGCTCGGATCCTCCCCTCTTTCACTGGCCAAGGACAGAATTCATCTTCCATCAGATCTCGAAACTCTGCCCACGTAGCTGCCCGGTCACGCGGTTTCACCGCTTGCCACCACGTTGTTGCCTCCTTGGCGAGGAAGTACTGAGCAATGGGTACTTTCCTCTCCTCGGAACAATTAGCAGCCTCAAATACTTTCTCCATCTCGAATAGCCAATTCTCCCAACCAGAAGGGCCTAAGCACCATCAAATCGTGGAGGACGATACGAATCACGCCTGAAGCAACTTATCATTGCCGGATCCGTAGGCGGAATCGGGTTGGCATTAGCTTGGCCGACTAGAACGGCTGAGCCGATAGCGTCATCCGGTTCGCTACTTGCCGCAAAATGTTAGCCACTCCAACATTCTCATGTGCATTACGGAGCTAGCAGGTCGTCCTCCGACCTCCGGAACTAGGGGAATACTGTTCGACAAAGAGGGCATCGCCGACCGGTTCCCGAGTGATCGGACATGGCCTCCCACCGCCGCGCCACGTCCCTACCGCTGGCCCGCGATCAAGGCCCGCGTCCTCTACCAGCAAGAATTCTGAAGAAGCAACGGGTAAGTACAATTCAAACGCAAAACGCAACAAGTTACTAAGACAGGAATAGAACATAACGGTGAAACGAGTCAAGTTAGGAAAACTTACGAGCACCGGCGTACTGAGATGATGGCATAGCAGTGATACTGTCCCAAAAACGACACTTAACTAGACCCAAATAACCGACAGCCTAGGTATCCATAAACCTAAGCTCTGATACCATATTCTGTAACACCCCCAAGACATTCGGGGCATATTACAGCGCCGTGGACCCCACACTGTGGAATCCACCAGGCTAACGTACCAAACAAGACATTCGACAACGGCAAACAATCATTAATAAAACGACAATTCAAATAAAAGACTACAAATCGACAAATAAAATTCTGACGTCAAATCAATTTCCCCAAAATGGGAACACGACATTAACAAATTCAAAACGGAAGTACTCGAGTACTTAAACCAATTTATAATACAGAAATCCCAAAATCAGACATCGATAATAATTGACAGACAGAACACCAATAATCAACCACTGGACAATATCATGCTTGCCCATCATCTTCATAAGTCTCGGGTGCTCGCTTGTCCCCACGATCAATACCTGAAATACAAAAAGTATTTCCCCCATTTAAGGGGTTAGCGACAACTGCTAGTGCAAGTACAATCCATTTGAACTACATTCTAATCAGATGAATAATGCGCCAAAAATCATTTTTGAAAACGTTTTATATTCCGGAATATTTACAATGTACAATCACAAAACACATTATCTCCAACAATCATAATTTAAAGTTAACCTTGGTACGAGACTCACGGCCACCGTACCCCGCAGAGCCCCGTCGGACATCCCTGGGTGGTTAACCACAGTTCATGATACGCACACACACGGCAATACGTATCCCTAGAGGCCCCGTCGGATCGTCCCTAGGTGAACATACACATATCCATCCACAACAACCACGATACAGCCATAATTCAAATACTAGAACATGTAAACAAATGTAAAGTACTTGCCTTTGTGACATCTTCGAAGAATCGGAAGTGAAAACGACTACGGGTGATCCGAATTGACAACGACGGTTCCTAAACGAAGAATTAGCATAACTCAGTCCCGACGGACATCAATAATCGAAAGGAATACTCCCAAAACCCCGACTACAAATCACGACAATAGACGTTCAATCGATACGGGCGAGGGTTTATGCAAAATCTCCCCGTATCAACAATACATGGATTAATTCGAGGAAAAACGGATTGGGAATCACCCAATAACAACAATCGATAAGAAGTTTCGCAACATACATGAACAATACGGAGTCCATCACAAAAAAACCCGAAAAACCCCCAATTTATACAAGTTAGGGTTCCTGAAGAAGATACCTCGGATTCGGACGATGGAGGATGATTACGCTGATGGTGATATGTTACTACGATTCTACGGTGATGGAACACGAAAAATTCTTCAATCAAAACTGAAGAAATCGCCTCTGGAGTCGCACCGTGAAGAAAAAACGAGAGAAAGGATAGGAAATGAGGTATTGGACCTCTGCCCGCTGTTTTAAAACAGCGGGCTGTTACGGCCGTAACAGGGGACACTTACGGCCGTAACATGGCCAACTTACGGCCGTAACTTCTGGGTGTTACGGCCGTAACACCCTACCGATGGGCAAAGATCGCAAATTGGCTTTCCAAACGATTCCTGACGACCATAACCCGGACCTGCTATCGAACCAAAAATACGACTACGAAGAATATTCGATGACGAGTCTAACCATCACAAGAAAACATCAATCCGACTACCCGGGAATCCGAAATACGACAACGAATATGAAATTCCCTAAACTTATAGGAAATTACAAAAATGACTCAAGCGTCCAAAAATCACGATACGACGTCGGATTTGCAAACCGAAAGTCTCCACACAACCAACTCAATCATACGAACTTGTACAAACCATGAAACCACGAAAATGAACGAGTTTAACGAGAATCGAACGTTCATACGGCAAAAATATCATAAAATGGAATCACGTGAAAACTTCATCAAAACTTGCCCAAATGGAAAAACTCCAAGAACAAAGTAGATTCGAAACGTCGAAACGGTTACAAGCGAGTCGATAAAAATAGACATACACCAAAAATGGAAACTGCTAAAAATGGGAAATTACGGATATTACAGTTGCAGCCACCTACTGCTGATCCCCCATCAGGTCGTCCATTAGCGCATCACATTTCTATTCCAGAGAAGCCGATGGAGTTTGTGTACTACGGGATCAAGAGGTTTTAGCACAGCCTTCGGGGAGAAATCCGACTGAGATCTCCAAGGCGAAAGAGAAGTATGATGATCGAAAACTAATTCGCCCTTTTCTAAAAATAGTTGGGTTTAGTTCGAAGAAGTCCGAGAGCGATATAGTCGGCTTACTTAAGAGGTACTATTCCGGTGAAGAGCATTGGGGCCAGGTCTCTCGACGGACGAGGAACGAGTTGTGGCGGGAATTTGGGGTATATTCTTATAACAATCGTTATATTTTATTGGTTTTTGGATTGTAACACCCCCTAGATATTCGAGGTGTATTACATCACCGTGGATCCCCACATGGGACCCACCAGCCTAAAATAAGAAAACACCACTCGACTAACTGTCTCGGTTAGCAAGGAAACAATTGTTAACAACAAGAACATAAAATAACATGTCCGGACAACCGGCATAATAAACCTCAACCGACAAATATAATAACTTCAACGAAGACCAATCACAATCCGAAAGGAAAAGCCTAAGTACTCGCGAGTACAATCTATAAGTTTACAATTTGGAAAACAACCGTATCAAAAGAGACAGTAGGAAATAACAAGACTCAATTGCACATGTCAACAACCTTGGCCGACATCCTCGTACCATCCCGCCAATGCGGATGAACATAACCTGAAATCCATAACAAGAATTTCCCCAAAACGAGTCCCCAAAGGGGTTAGCAATTACGCTAGTACAAGTATTCAAGGCAAACCAATCGCTTACACATTTCATAGTACATGCACCAATATCATTTCAAAAACCAAAACCAGACATTTCTTTTCCGGAAACAAATAGTCACAATCAAATTTGCCTAGGACTGGGACGAAGCCACAAATCCCACCCGAGGCCTCTAAGGACCCTCCCGGGCTGGCCATATCATAAAACAAATCACGCACGTGCATCGCCTAGGATAGGGACGAAGCCACAAATCCCACCCGACACCTCTAAGGACCCTCCCGGGCTGGCTAGCTAAACAAACTCATGAATCCAGGACTCAACCCTTTGGACTCCCTCCGTGATCCCGTCGGACCCTCCCGAGGTGACCAATCACACACAATATACATTACCATTTCACGTTAAGCATAAAGGTTTCCAAAAATACTTGCCTTGAATAATTGACGACGCAACGAACGAAAAGAAAGTCACCGACGAACGCTAGGAACCAACGAAACCGAACCTAACGATTTGAAGAATACAATCACAACCATTTCTAAATGAATACGGAATTGGAATACACCCGAACGCCTACGATTCTTGTATATTCGTATATAAACAACAACGAGGGCGGACCACAACCAAACCCTCTCGATTCCGTAAAAACCACGAAATATACCATGAATCCGTAGGGAAACTAAGAATACCAACAAGATTAATCATATTCATCATGAATTAATCAACAAAACGGAACGAATCGGACAAAAACGCGAAAACCCCCAAATCTACCCAAAAGTAGGGTTCTAAAGATCTAACCTTGATTCGCTGGATCGAGGGATGTTATAGGATGATTGATCAATGATATAACCTCTAGAACTTCGTGGATTTGTTGTTTGACAACATGTCTCCACGCCCAAGAAGTCTCCAGCCGCGGAAGAGGAAGAACAAAGTGAGAAAATGGTGAAGAAAACGTCTGCTCGGCCATATATACTGCCCAACGACGCACAAGCAGGCACGCACGAGCGGCCGGTCGTGCGCTGGTCGCACGCCCATCGCCAAAGAAATCGCCGGACGCACGAGCACTGGGCACGAGCACTCGCTCGTGCGTGTGCAGTCAGGGCCGCACGAGCACCGGGTCGTGCGCGCAGCTCGTGCGCCATGCTCGTGCGCACCTGGCCGGTCCCTGCCGCACGTGGCCGGCCAGTGCCTAGCCGCCAAGACTCGACGACTCGAATTCCCGAAAACGCACGAAACAAACACGACGAAATACTCTCGGACAACAACATCGATCTGAAAAGAAATACCATGCAACAATTTATCGCACTCGACCATGAAAAAGGTCAAAACAACAAATACGAATGCGGATACCCACAACTTTGGGTAAATTACAAAATGGCCCAAAACGCCCGAAAATCATGATACGTGATCGAATAACCAAACCGAAGTTCACAACACGTCTAACAAAGTTAAACGGACTTATGGGAAACTCGAAACAGCAGTTTCGAATGAGATTCGCAAGAATCGAACTCAAGTGCGGAAAAGTCGCCAAAAAGCACGGAACTCAATAAAACGACACCGAAACGAACTCGGATGACAAAAAGTGAAGAATTAATCATTCTCGGAATGACGAAACAGTCATGAGCGAGTCATCAAAATGGACTTTCGCCGAAAAAAAGAAATTACCGGAAATCAAAATTACGGGTATTACACACTACCCTCCTTAAAAGAAGTTTCGTCCCAAAACTTAAAACAAGTAGGGAGAAGCAATATCCCGCCAGGAAAAACTCAACGAGGTACACAAGAAACGCGTAACTTACGCCCATCGGCGAAACGTTACAAGCAACGCAAAGGAATATACGGCGTGAAAACACGCTCCACAACGCCACCGGTAGAGACATAATAAAATCAACAAGTGACAAGCGTCATCAAACAGATAGTACAATCAAGTCGATTATCCGAACAATCACAAAACACAACGAACGAAAATCAATACGATTAACCAACCCAACGGTTCATCAATCTAAACGCGAGCCAAACGCTGAACAAATACGGAATTCCACCGCCCAAGGGTTGGAAGATCGAAACGAGACTAATTTCCCGAACTTAAGGGAATTACGAAGGAGTCTGGATGTTCATCAATCATGAGACGAGATCAACAAAAACCGAACAATCAAACGATCGAACCACAACGATCGAGACAACAAAAATGGAACAATCATGTTCGAATCACGAAGAATAATAAAATTCAAACAACAACTCCAAGGTTCACATCTCGACTCAAGACAATATATGATCCGGTGAAAACAACAGGATGTGCATTCACATAAGATCCACAGGAAAGGGAATAGCAATTGAAAAGTCACAACGACAAACGAGTTATTCTGAAATAATACCACACTCATTCGATCAACAAAAGCAAGGGGCAGGACAAGCTCGGAAAATGTCAACGAACATAAATGAGTCGACAGAGTCGAAAATACAGAAGTTTAAAATCCAATCCACTTCGAATAAAAGAACTAGTAGAACCAAAAGATGTTACTTCCGAACAAGGTTCACAAGAATCGAACCGAACTGGGAAAAGTCACAGCGATAACCAGATCGACCCAAAACAAGATCACAGATCGTTCGAACGATGAAACCGAAATACAGAACAAGTTCAGAAAATATCAACGAACATGAGCGAGTCGGTATACTTGAGAAAAAGGAAATGCAGAAGTCCAAAAACAATACGGGTATTACATTCGACCTCTTATAAAAGAAGGTCGTCCCCGCAACTCACAATAACGGAAACAAGGCAACAATACAACAAGCAACCGACACAACGCGGAACAATCACCGATGCACACAACCATACCAACCCAAGCTCTAACAGCTCGTATATATGCGATAATGCATAAATCACTACGAGGCGACAACATTCAGTACCAACATCACACCTCTCCCAGAGGGCTACCACAACAACTGCGTGGCGAACGACTCAACGCTCATACCACCAATTCAATCACAACTCGTGGGTTAACACCCTAACGAGAGTACGAACATCATACATATATTCCCGGACCGCCAACAGGGACGATAGGTTTTGAAAACGAAAACCATCTTTTGAAAATAATTTGGTAGCACCAGTTGATCTTGAGTATCATATATCAAAAAGTAGTACAAACATCGTCATCGAGACATTGAAAAAAAAAATCATCTTGCGTTTGATAGAAAAAATGAGGACACCTTTCTTTAAATTAAAACTTTTCAGCAATATTCGACCTTCGGGTCTAAGCAAATGCGTTTTTAAATCATTAGAATATCTCAAAATATTTTGATCCTCAAAGTAGAATAATTTTGAAACATAGCGTGGCGCTAGTAGGCATCTTGAGAACACTGCGAGAAAATAATTCATTTTAAAAGTACGTCTCGAGGTTTATTTTCTAAGATACTCAAGGTTTTTCAGAAGTACAATAGGCCAAAATGCCCAAAATTCACACGTGTCAACATTCACTTAAACACATCATAGCACACTCATCAAATCGTTCAAAATCAAGACAGTGATATACAATCCCTAGGATATGTTTAACAACATCATTAAACAACAATCGGTTTATCAAAACCGGATGGAAAACGAAATCAAGAACAAAACTCCAAAGAGTCAACTCTAGGATGTTATAATCCATAGATCATTAAACGAATCTCGTTCCCTAGATCCGGCGAAGATCAATGGATTAGATGATGTTATAATCACCTGGGATACTCCAAAACACCTTTGGATGGAAGAAAAATTAGCCTAAATGTGAACCCTAGTCGCTACGTCTCAAACTCATGGAGGAAGAAGAAGAAATGAAGAAAAATGTAGCTTCTAGACTGGTGTCCAGTATTTATACTGGACACAATTAGCATGCACTAATCATTAAGATTAGCGTGCGCTATCACGGCACCAAACAAAACTCCTGACCAAAAATACATTGTTAGCGTGCGCTAACTCCAAGTGTTAGCGTGCGCTAACGAGAACTTCAGACCCAGTCCAGTAGCTCCTGGACTGCCCTGAACTACCAGGTAGCGTGCGCTATCCTCCCCTTAGCGTGCTACCAATGCACTCTTGCGCGCGCTAGCCGCAAAGCGTAGCGTGCGCTAACGACTCACAGAGACAGCAACAGAACATCTCAAAAAATTACATGCCGTAAACCCTTCTCACAAGGATTTACCAGGCTAAGCACAATTTCCCACGTCATTTCGAAAATGTCAAAAAGACTGATGACGGTAATATTTTCCAAAACTCACAAAATCATTTGGCAAACCGTTATAAAATGTTCGGCCAGAATGCCAAAACTCGATTTAAGGAATCGGTTTTACGAAATAAAACTCAGTTTGCAAAATACCGAAAGTCATTTTGAAAGAACTCACGCAGCGGAAAAAATGCGGTTCGAAAATACATCAGTAGCGACGACACTCCTCGTATAAACCAATTACGAGAGTCGAATAAACACATATCGTGAAATCAAAATCTACAGAAGGATTCCATCATTTAACAACTAATCATACAAATAACTCGTGTCACACGAGGCACAACACAAGGAAGGGAGTCTTACATTCGTGGGTCGCACGTAAATGACGATCGCCCCTCGATACTAATCACGACCAACGAACTCAGATGATGCATCGCGACGCGACTAAGTCAGACAAAATCCGACGAGACAAAACTCAACAAACACAACTTGACTCGACAGCCTAGGTTTCCCCAAGCTAATCTGATTTTTAAAATCGTATACTCTAGTTATTCGAAAATAAAACCGATAAGTTAAAAATCGTTTTCAAGACCCTTTCAAACACGACAAGGGTTTAACAGCGGTAGCATTTTATAAAATGTCCCAAAACACTTTTATATGCGACTTTAAAATACCGACACCAGGTTTTATTTGAAAATACAGGGCTGGCTCGCCCAAATTCATGTCACTTTTCAAAAACCCACAATACGATCAAGTCTAAGGAATTTTCAAGCATGCACGACTCATGTATTATTATTAATAGAGACTCATTGGTTGTAAATAACAACAATTAGCCAAGTACCATCAATTCCCGAACACACGCATATACGACATTCAAAAATCACCAGTTCAACAAGCGCAACTCGGAAACACTAATTTCAAACATATGTCAAACTATCTCTTCAAGTTTAACAGCATAACCAAAGAACACCGATTTGGACATATGTCGAAACCATCTATGTGAGTTTCTCAACAAACTCTGCCATTAATACCTTTCCCAGAACATATCAATGTCCAAAACTTCTACATCACACTGCACCCTTCGGTGTCCAAACCATCAGTGCATTCGGCTCAACATACATTCGGTATATCGCAATTACCAAACACAGATTCCATCATACTACAAAAGACTAGAGAGTCAAGCCCTCTCACAATATACCACAGAGAAAATCTCGGATCTTTCGATCACCAGCGATCCTACCAACGCTAGGAAGTTTAGCGATGGAAGGCTCACAAGACGACAAACGGTCAAGCCCAGAATGGCGTACATACTCCAGAGAGATAAACGACTGCACAATACTAGAATCAAAAGTACATGGACCGGATGGATCGAAAAACACCTCGACGATAAGTACGAGTGAGACAATCACAGTTCAAGAAGTGGAAATACAATACGAGAAAATAAGAGAACCGAGTAAGGAAAACTTACGAGCACTGGATGTACTGAGATGTCGGCAGCGGTGTGACAATGTGCAAAACAAAACACAACTAAACCCAAATAACCAACAAGCCTAGGTATCCATAAACCTAGAGCTCCGATACCATTTTCTGTAACACCCCACCCCCACCCCCCCGAGATATTCGAGGTGTATTACAGCGTCGTGGACCCCCACATGGGACCCACCAGGCTAAAATAAGAAAACACCACTCGACTAACCGTCTCGGTTAGCAAGGAAACAATTGTTAACAAGAAGAACATAAAATAACACGTCCGGACAACCGGCATAATAAACCTCAACTGACAAATATAATAACTTCAACGAAGACCAATCACAATCCGAAAGGAAAAGCCTAAGTACTCACGAGTACAATCTATAAGTTTACAATTTGGAAAACAACCGTATCAAAAGAGACAATAGGAAATAACAAGACTCAATTGCACATGTCAACAACCTTGGCCGATATCCTCGTACCATCCCAGCGCCCGCTCGTCTGGCTGAACATAACCTGAAATCCATGACAAGAATTTCCCCAAAACGGGTCCCAAAAGGGTTAGCAATTACGCTAGTACAAGTATTCAAGGCAAACCAATCGCTTACACATTTCATAGTACATGCACCAATATCATTTCAAAAACCAAAACCAGACATGTCTTTTCCGGAAACAAACAGTCACAATCAAATTTGCCCAGGACTGGGACGAAGCCACAAATCCCACCCGAGGCCTCTAAGGACCCTCCCGGGCTGGACATATCATAAAACAAATCACGCACGTGTATCGCCTAGGATAGGGACGAAGCCACAAATCCCACCCGAGGCCTCTAAGGACCCTCCCGGGCTGGCTAGCTAAACAAACTCATGAATCCAGGACTCAACCATTTGGACTCCCTCCGTGATCCCGTCGGACCCTCCCGAGGTGACCCACACACAATATACATTACCATTTCACGTTAAGCATAAAGGTTTCCAAAAATACTTGCCTTGAATAATTGACGACGCAACGAATGGAAAAGAAAGTCACCGACGAACGCTAGGAACCAACGAAACCGAACCTAACGATTCGAAGAATACAATCACAACCATTTCTAAATGAATACAGAATTGGAATACACCCGAACGCCTACGATTCATGTATAAACAACAACGAGGGCGGACCACAACCAAACCCTCTCGATTCCGTAAAAACCACGAAATATACCATGAATCCGTAGGGAAACTAAGAATACCAACAAGATTAATCATATTCATCATGAATTAATCAACAAAATGGAACGAATCGGACAAAAACGCGAAAACCCCCAAATCTACCCAAAAGTAGGGTTCTAAAGATCTAACCTTGATTCGCTGGATCGAGGGATGTTATAGGATGATTGATCAATGATATAACCTCTAGAACTTCGTGGATTTGTTGTATGACAACATGTATCCACGCCCAAGAAGTCTCCAGCCGCGGAAGAGGAAGAACGAAGTGAGAAAATGGTGAAGAAAATGTATGCCCGGCCATATATACTGCCCAGCAACGCACAAGCAGGCACGCACGAGCAGCCGGTCGTGCGCCGGGTCGTGCGCATCCACTGCCAGCAAACTGCCGGGATGCACGAGCACTGGGCACGAGAACTCGCTCGCGCGTGTGCAGTCAGGGCCGCACGAGCACCGGGTCGTGCGCGCAGCTCGTGCGCCACGCCAGGCGCACTGCCGCACTGCCGACGTGGCGGCGATGCCTAGCCGCCAAGACTCGACGACTCGAATTCCCGAAAACGCACGAAACGAACACGATGAAATACTCTCGGAGAACAACATCGATCTGAAAAGAAATACCATGCAACAATTTATCGCACTCGACCATGAAAAAGGTCAAAACAACAAATACGAATGCGGATACCCACAACTTTGGGTAAATTATAAAATGGCCCAAAACGCCCGAAAATCACAATACGTGGTTGAATAACCAAACCGAAGTTCACAACACGTATAACAAAGTTAAACGGACTTACGGGAAACTCGAAACAGCAGTTTCAAACGAGATTCGCAAGAATCGAACTCAAGTGCGGAAAAGTCGCCAAAAAGCACGGAACTCAACAAAACGACACTGAAACGAACTCGGATGACAAAAAGTGCAGAATTAATCATTCTCGGAATGACGAAACGGTCATGAGCGAGTCATCAAAACGGACTTTCGCCGAAAAAAAGAAATTATCGGAAATCAAAATTACGGGTATTACACACTACCCTCCTTAAAAGAAGTTTCGTCCCAAAACTTAAAACAAGTAGGGAGAAGCAATATCCCGCCAGGAAAAACTCAACGAGGTACACAAGAAACGCGTAACTTACACCCATCGGCGAAACGTTACAAGCAACGCAAAGAAATATACGGCGTGAAAACACGCTCCATAACGCCACCGGTAGAGACATAATAAAATCAACAAGTGACAAGCGTCATCAAACAGATAGTACAATCAAGTCGATTATCCGAACAATCACAAAACACAACGAACGAAAATCAATACGATTAACCAACCCAACGGTTCATCAATCTAAACGCGAGCCAAACGCTGAACAAATACGGAATTCCACCGCCCAAGGGTTGGAAGATCGAAACGAGACTAATTTCCCGAACTTAAGGGAATTACGAAGGAGTCTGGATGTTCAACAATCACGAGACGAGATCAACAAAAACCGAACAATCAAACGATCGAACCACAACGATCGAGACAACAAAAATGGAACAATCATGTTCGAATCACGAAGAACAATAAAATTCAAACAACAACTCCAAGGTTCACATCTCGACTCAAGACAATATATGATCCGGTGAAAACAACAGGATGTGCATTCACATAAGATCCACAGGAAAGGGAATAGCAATTGAAAAGTCACAACGACAAACGAGTTATTCCGAAATAATACCACACTAATTCGATCAACAAAAGCAAGGGGCAGGACAAGCTCAGAAAATGTCAACGAACATAAAGGAGTCGACAGAGTCGAAAATACAGAAGTTTAAAATCCAATCCACTTCGAATAAAAGAACTAGTAGAACCAAAAAATGTTACTTCCGAACAAGGTTCATAAGAATCGAACCGAACTCGGAAAAGTCACAACGATAACCAGATCGACCCAAAACAAGATCACAGCTCATTCGAACGATGAATCCGAAATACAGAACAAGTTCAGAAAATATTAACGAGCACGATCGAGTCGGTATACTTGAGAAAGAGGAAATGCAGAAGTCCAAAAACAATACGGGTATTACATTCGACCTCTTATAAAAGAAGGTCGTCCCCGCAACTCACAATAATAGAAACAAGGCAACAATACAACAAGCAACCGACACAACGCGAAACAATCACCGATGCACACAACCATACCAACCCAAGCTCTAACAGCTCGCATATATGCGATAACGCATAAATCACTACGAGGCGACAACATTCAATACCAACATCACACCTCTCCCAGAGGGCTACCACAACAACTGCGTGGCGAACGACTCAACGCTCACACCACCAATTCAATCACAACTCGGGGGTTAACACCCTAACGAGAGTAGGAACATCATACATATATTCCCGGACCGCCAACAGGGACGATAGGTTTTGAAAATGAAAACCATCTTTTGAAAATAATTTGGAAGCACCAGTTGATCTTGAGTATCATATATCAAAAAGTAGTACAAACAACGTCATCGAGACTTTGAAAAAAAAAATCATCTTGCGTTTGATAAAGAGGACACCTTTCTTTAAATTAAAACTTTTCAGCAATATTCGAGCTTCGGGTCTAAGCAAATGCGTTTCTAAATCATTAGAATATCTCAAAATATTTTGATCCTCAAAGTAGAATAATTTTGAAACATAGCGTGGCGCTAGTAGGCATCTTGAGAACACTGCGAGAAAATAATTCATTTTAAAAGTACGTCTCGAGGTTTATTTTCTAAGATACTCAAGGTTTTTCAGAAGTACAATAGGCCAAAATGCCCAAAATTCACACATGTCAACATTCACTTAAACACATCATAGCACACTCATCAAATCGTTCAAAATCAAGACAGTGATATACAATCCTAGGATATGTTTAACAACATCATTAAACAACAATCGGTTTATCAAAACCGGATGGAAAACGAAATCAAGAACAAAACTCCAAAGAGTCAACTCTAGGATATTATAATCCATAGATCATTAAACGAATCTCGTTCCCTAGATCCGGCGAAGATCAATGGATTAGATGATGTTATAATCACCTAGGATACTCCAAAACACCTTTGGATGGAAGAAAAATCAGCCTAGATGTGAACCCTAGTCGCTACGTCACAAACTCATGGAGGAAGAAGAAGAAAGGAAGAAAAATGCAGCTTCTAGACTGGTGTCCAGTATTTATACTGGACACAATTAGCATGCACTAATCATTAAGATTGGCGTGCGCTATCACGGCACCAAACAAAACTCCTGACCAAAAATACATTGTTAGCGTGCGCTAACTCCAAGTGTTAGCGTGCGCTAACGAGAACTTCAGACCCAGTCCAGTAGCTCCTGGACTGCCCTAAACTACCAGGTAGCGTGCGCTATCCTCCCCTTAGCGTGCTACCAACGCACTCTTGCGCGCGCTAGCCGCAAAGCGTAGCGTGCGCTAACGACTCACAGAGACAGCAACAGAACATCTCAGAAAATTACACGTCGTAAACCCTTCTCACAAGGATTTACCAAGCTAAGCACAATTTCCCACATCATTTCGAAAATGTCAAAAAGACCGATGACGGTAATATTTTCCAAAACTCACAAAATCATTTGTCAAACCGTTATAAAATGTTCAAGGCCAAAATGCCAAAACTCGATTTAAGGAATCGGTTTTACGAAATAAAACTCAGTTTGCAAAATACCGAAAGTCATTTTGAAAGAACTCACGCAGCGGAAAAAATGCGGTTCGAAAATACATCAGTAGCGACGACACTCCTCGTATAAACCAATTACGAGACTCGAATAAACACATATCGTGAAATCAAAATCCACAGAAGGATTCCATCATTTAACAACTAATCATACAAATAACTCGTGTCACACGAGGCACAACACAAGGAAGGGAGTCTTACATTCGTGGGTCGCACGTAAATGACGATCGCCCCTCGATACTAATCACGACCAACGAACTCAGATGATGCATCGCAACACGACTAAGTCAGACAAAATCCGACGAGACAAAACTCAACAAACACAACTTGACTCGACAGCCTAGGTTTCCCCAAGCTAATCTGATTTTTAAAATCGTATACTCTAGTTATTCGAAAATAAAACCGATAAGTTAAAAATCATTTTCAAGACCCTTTCAAACACGACAAGGGTTTAACAGCGGTAGCATTTTATAAAATGTCCCAAAACACTTTTATACATGACTTTCAAATACCGACACAAGGTTTTATTTGAAAATACAAGGCTGGCTCGCCCAAATTCATGTCACTTTTCAAAAACCCACAATACGATCAAGTCTAAGGAATTTTCAAGCATGCACGCCGCATGTATTATTATTAATAGAGACACATTGGTTGTAAATAACAACAATTAGCTAAGTACCATCAATTCCCGAACACACGCATATAGGGCATTCAAAAATCACCAGTTCAACAAGCGCAACTCGGAAACACTAATTTCAAACATATGTCAAACTATCTCTTCAAGTTTAACAGCATAACCAAAGAACACCGATTTGGACATATGTCGAAACTATCTATGTGAGTTTCTCAACAAACTCTGCCATCAATACCTTTCCCAGAACATATCAATGTCCAAAACTTCTACATCACACTGCACCCTTCGGTGTCCAAACCATCAGTACATTCGGCTCAACATACATTTGGTATATCGCAATTACCAAACACAGATTCCATCATACTACAAAAGACTAGAGAGTCAAGCCCTCTCACAATATACCATGGAGAAAATCTCGGATCTTTCGATCACCAACAATCCTACCAACGCTAGGAAGTTTAGCGATGGAAGGCTCACAAGACGACAAACGGTCAAGCCCAGAATGGCGTACATACTCCAGAGAGATAAACGACTGCGCAACACTAGAATCAAAAGTACACGGACCGGATGGATCGAAAAACACCTCGACGATAAGTACGAGTGAGACAATCACAGTTCAAGAAGTGGAAATACAATACGAGAAAACAAGAGAATCGAGTAAGGAAAACTTACGAGCACTGGATGTACTGAGATGCCGGCAGCGGTGTGACAATGTGCAAAACAAAACACAACTAAACCCAAATAACCGACAAGCCTAGGTATCCATAAACCTAGAGCTCTGATACCATTTTCTGTAACACCCCCCTCCCTCCCCGGAGATATTCGAGGTGTATTACAGCGCCGTGGACCCCCACATGGGACCCACCAGGCTAAAACAAGAAAACACCACTCGACTAACCGTCTCGGCTAGCAAGGAAACAATTGTTAACAACAAGAACATAAAATAACACGTCCGGACAACCGGCATAATAAACCTCAACCGACAAATATAATAACTTCAACGAAGACCAATCACAATCCGAAAGGAAAAGCCTAAGTACTCGCGAATACAATCTATAAGTTTACAATTTGGAAAACAACCGTATCAAAAGAGACAGTAGGAAATAACAAGACTCAATTGCACATGTCAACAACCTTGGCCGACATCCTCGTACCATCCAGTAGCAGCTCTGCAATGAACATAACCTGAAATCCATAACAAGAATTTCCCCAAAACGGGTCCCCAAAGGGGTTAGCAATTACGCTAGTACAAGTATTCAAGGCAAACCAATCGCTTACACATTTCATAGTACATGCACCAATATCATTTCAAAAACCAAAACCAGACATGTCTTTTCCGAAAACAAACAGTCACAATCAAATTTGCCTAGGACCGGGACAAAGCCACAAATCCCACCTGAGGCCTCTAAGGACCCTCCCAAGCTGGCCATATCATAAAACAAATCACGCACGTGCATCGCCTAGGATAGGGACGAAGCCACAAATCCCACCCGAGGCCTCTAAGGACCCTCCCGGGCTGGCTAGCTAAACAAACTCATGAATCCAGGACTCAACCCTTTGGACTCCCTCCGTGATCCCGTCGGACCCTCAAGGTGAGCAATCACATACAATATACATTACCATTTCACGTTAAGCATAAAGGTTTCCAAAAATACTTGCCTTGAATAATTGACGACGCAACGAACGGAAAGGAAAGTCACCGACGAACGCTAGGAACCAACGAAACCGAACCTAACGATTCGAAGAATACAATCACAATCATTTCTAAACGAATACGGAATTGGAATACACGTGAAAACCCGGCTACGATTCATGTATATTCGTATATAAACAACAACGAGGGCGACCACAACCAAACCCTCTCGATTCCGTAAAAACCACGAAATATACCATGAATCCGTAGGGAAACTAAGAATACCAACAAGATTAATCATATTCATCATGAATTAATCAACAAAACGAAACGAATCGGACAAAAACGCGAAAACCCCCAAATCTACCCAAAAGTAGGGTTCTAAAGATCTAACCTTGATTCGCTGGATCGAGGGATTTTATAGGATAATTGATCAATGATATAACCTCTAGAACTTCGTGGATTTGTTGTTTGACAACATGTATCCACGCCCAAGAAGTCTCCAGCCGCGGAAGAGGAAGAACGAAGTGAGAAAATGGTGAAGAAAACATCTGCCCGGCCATATATCACGCCAAGAACGCACTGGTGCACGCACGAGCAAGCGGCCGCGTGCGCCGTCGCGCATCCACCGCCAAAGAATCGCCGGATGCACGAGCACTGGCACGAACTTCGCTCGCGTGTGCGGTCGAGGCCGCACGAGCACCGGGTCGTGCGCGCAGCTCGTGCGCCACGCTCGTGCGCACTGGCCGCACTGCCAGACGTGGCGGGCCGGCCTAGCCGCCAAGACTCGACGACTCGAATTCCCGAAAACGCACGAAACGAACACGACGAAATGCTCTCGGACAACAACATCGATCCGAAAAGAAATACCATGCAACAATTTATCGCACTCGACCATGAAAAAGGTCAAAACAATAAATACGAATGCGGATACCCACAACTTTGGGTAAATTATAAAATGGCACAAAACGCCCGAAAATCACGATATGTGATCGAATAACCAAACTGAAGTTCACAACACGTCTAACAAAGTTAAACGGACTTACGGGAAACTCAAAACAGCAGTTTCGAACGAGATTCGCAAGAATCGAACTCAAGTGCGGAAAAGTCGCCAAAAAGCACGGAACTCAACAAAACGACACCGAAACGAACCCGGATGACAAAAAGTTCAGAATTAATCATTCTCGGAATGACGAAACGGTCATGAGCGTGTCGTCAAAATGGACTTTTGCCGAAAAAAGAAATTACCGGAAATCGAAATTACAGGTATTACATGGATGTTCTGACAGTTGCTATATTTTTGCAGATGCGTTTTAGGTGGGAGAAATCGGATGACGATAAAATTGCGTGGTACTGGGATAGATATAGCCACGGCCATTGATATGCTTACGCACGGCACAAATAAAGCATATCAAAAACCAGTTGGTCAGCGAGAAAAGCGGTTGAAGGAAAAGGAGTTCAAGATCTTGTGGAAGCGTTAAGGGACGGAAGAGAAGAAGAAGGAGGCCTTCCAGAAATATAAAAACAGAGGCACTCTTTACGATGATAGTACCGGTGTGATTACGCAATAGGCACCGAGTACATATACCGGAGGTAGTATGAGCATGTACGATCATGCTCATTCCATGGTACGTCTAAATTCTGTCAACATTTTATTATTGAATATATGTTGTCTTTAATTATGTGTTATCATCAATATTGTTAATGTTTTATATTAATGCATAGGCGAGTGATGCTGCGTCTGAGATATACCAATGACCAGCATGTGAGACGGAGAGGCCGGTAGAGGACCCAGTGTTTAATCCTTTGGCCTTCATGAAGACTCACATTACCATTGTGAAAGAAATGGAAAAACATCAAAAGAAAAAAAAAAAAGAAAATTGGTGAGGGCGGCAGTGAGGCTCAACTGGAGGAGGGAGAAGCTGAGTCAGGAGTATTTACTCCCAAATGGATAGACGCTCGCGATGCACAACAATACGTAAGTTTAGCTTTATATTTGTTCCTTTTCTTGTATTACGAATACGTCAGTAAATTATAAATTGTGTAGCTTGTTCACTATTTGTATTATGAATATTTGAAACAGAACCGATACTATAAGCTCATTGAGGCATTGCATTCGCCAAAGCCCCCTCCGAAAGATGAATTTACCCGAACTTGTGGGCTCAAGCGGATGGTGGAGTTAGACAGGGTGGAAGGGTAAGGGGAGTTTCAAAGGGGATAATCATAAATGAAGTCATCGACCAACCCACAAGTTGTCGTCTTGTTGACTCATGAGCATCATTACGACCTATCGAGTTTGATCGGACTTTGGAGGCTACCATCGAGGTGCTAAAACAGGATAATGAGAATATGAAGAAGGATAGAGAGGAGATGAAGAAGGACATAGAGAAGATGGAGAAGGATATAGAGAAGATGGAGTCCAAATTTTCAAAGATTAGTAAACTCATGTTGAGATTACTCAAAGGAAAGAAGAAGGTAGATACCTCATCATCTCGGGCGAACGGTGAGGATGATGACTCCAACGACTTTGATGAGGATGAGTTGATGCATTCAATATCTGACGAGTAGCATGTTAGATATATGTTTTGATGATCGTACGTGTTATATTTCACATATATTGTGATTTTGATTTGTATAAAATGTTATATTTATTCTGCATGGTGTTTTATTGCTTTGTTGGCTTGGTTAGAATATTGTTTGTTGTTACACTACACCATATATGGGTTTCAGCAACACCTGAAAAACTGTGTTCAAAAGTCCAAAAAGTGTTGCTGAAGGCAGAAAAACAAGCTATGGCTACACTTTGACCAAATTCGAAAGTGTTACAAAAACGGCCGCAACCATAGGGGTCTAAGGTAACACTTTTCTTGTTTTTGGTAACATGTTAAAAAAGTGTAGCAATAGACCCCTATGCCAACACTTTTATTGTCTGTAGCTACACTAGATTTTGTGTTGCTGTAGACTTAAGGCTACACTTTTATATATTTAGTGACACAGAAATTTGTGTATCCGTAGACCTATGCTAACACTCATGAGGTCTAACGTAACATTAAATTGTGAAACACTTTGACATCTTTACCAACAACTTTAACACTATGGCTACACTTATATATGAACAGTTCTAACTTTTGCCAACACATTTTTAATCTTTGTCAACATAATTTTTATATTTTGCCAACAGAAAGAATTATAAATTATAGTCTATGGCTACATTTTTGCAGGTTTTTACCAACATTTTTCATGGTAAAAAGCAAAATGTTATATTGGAAAATAAATATTACCATAAAATAGTCAATACCATTAAAACACTGTCAACCATAACAACATCCAAAATACATGACTGCTAATATTCAATCCATAATAGCTAAGAACAAGTTACGATCCCAATCCATAAATATAACAAAACTACTTAAGTCACTTAGCTAGCATAATATAAAATGATGAGATCAGTCAAGGAGTGACATTGTCACCGCCATAGGACTCCTCGACTGATTTCTGAGAGTCATCAATCTTTAAGTTCAAATCTGGATTCTTCTCGGCCAACATTTTCATCATTTCTCGAACTTTTTGGTCAAGTTTTTCATCCATCTCTTGTTGAAGTTGAGCCCTAATCTTAGCAGTTAGGTCCGCCACATACAGATCAGCAACTTGAACGGATGGTGATGCTGAAGACTTCGATTTTGGTTCCCTTTTCTGAATAAGTCTCCCAATTAGATAAGATGGTCGGTGTTCTTTGCCATCATGAATCAATTTATTAGCAGCCTCAACACCTTCAGTTTCAAGAGCGTTCTTAACATCATCAGAATAAAAGTATCAAGTATTTCCTCAAATATTTAACGAAACATAAAATACAAACAATTACAATATTTGATAATTATGTTTATTTCTGCTTCACAAGTCAACTAACCTATTAAAAAAATAACAATATGCGGCTCATCTAGATTTTCATAAAATTGTAAAACAATATATACCAACACCAAACATAAAAGCAATATATAAGTAGAATTGTACTCATCAACCATGGCCATTTAAGATATCAACCAAGGCCATCTAAATCAACAATAAATAAACATCCGATATCTTACACCTGAAAACAGAGATAGTGAACTAGTTCAAGAAAAAGATGAGACAAAAGCCACATAAAAGCACACACGTACATAGTATTAGTTCGTCCCTTTTTTCTCAACGCATTAATGCAGTCCAATAACTACATCATTTCATATATTTTTTTTCTGAGGAAATGGGTAAGAAAAATTACCTCGTCACAAATAACTGATCATTTGTTGGACACAAATCCAGACTTCTAAGCTTTCTTTTGTGTTGACTAGATAAAAGAGGGCCACCATGACAGCGAATTATGACTGGTGAAAATTTTTTGCCTATCAACTGAATCAAATCTTTATGTTCTCTCTGCTCTGTAATTAACGAAAAGCATTATGAACAAAAATATTATGATCATCGAATAATATCAGACAAAGGACGTGGTTTTACTTTCTACTATTAAAAAAAACAGATTAAAACTAATTTTCGACACGACCTTCTGAACCTAATTATGATTTTCGACATGTAAATAACAAAGAAAATGTATAAGCAAAATATATTATGAGAATTCACAGAAGTTTGATGATCATCTCAAAATGATCTTTGGTATTTTATAGAAGAGAATTAATCATCTTTCGCCTCTTTGTTCGTGTCAATCCTCCTTTTCCGCAATCAAGTTATAATTAATTGTTGTAAGGTTTATTTTTTTTCTGGTATTGATCAAAAATTGGGACAAAGGTTGTCAAGATATTTTACAAAAAAGGTTGAAGATGGTTCCCAGTTGGAGCAAGGACAATAGCTTGTATAACTTTATATCCTTGAATTGGATTGTGTCCTTTCAGTTCTTCATGAAGAAATACTGTTAGTTGTAATGAGGGTCTTTAAAGAATACTGCTAGTTGTAATTGGATTGTGTCTCTAAGGAATACTGTTAGTCTTCAAGAATCACAAATGTGACTCAGATTACTTTTGGCAGCCAGAGGCGGGCATTTAAGTGTTGTTGAAATCATTCTAACTTTTCGAAACACAAGTGTGAATCATGACTTTAACTGGTGATTCTTTGGTGCTGACTGATGAAGAACACATGGCATTAGATAAAGGAAGGCTGGAGGAAAGTGTAGCGATGAATGATGAGGTCAATACAGCTTTACACGAATCCTTGCTTAATAATCATAACACTGTTGGCTATTGCAAGGTAGTTGATAAAGTGGAATGTTGCAGCAACACAGTATTGATATAAACAAGGAAATTCACCAATGTATATAGCTGGTGAAGGTGGCAATATTAAAGTATTGAATGAAAAATCAGTATGCATGCATCTTCTAGATGAACAACTTACCAAGGGGAATTCTCTTCTGCATGTTGCAATAATGGCAAGTAATATAGTTATGTGTCTTAAAGAAATACCTGAATACCTTCCAAGAGTCTGCAGTGATTTTGCTTTGAGAAAGATTGCTTCGACAAGCAAACTCACAGCGTGCATCGACATTGGCGGCCCATTGTCACTTTGAGAATGACGTCTCGGAAGCTCGGATCTTCTAACTATAGTGATTTTTATTCTTGAGATAACCGCAGCAACATCTATTCCTTCAAAAACACGAAGAGCAGCTTCCACGTTTCCTTTTTGATACTCGAGTCGTCCCAATAAAGCTCTCGCTTCCTATAAGTTTAGATAATCATTTTTTCTTTAAGTCGACACCTTAATATAACTGGTATGATCTTTCTATATGTATGATCATACATTAATTAAAACAATGTCCTTTGATGAATTCTACAATTGCATATATCCGGCATATAACGTAATCTTCAGAAAAAAATGATTTTCAGCTTCTAAATTGAAACTCATTTTTCCACCTATGGAAATATTTGAAACCAGTACAAACAACATTTATTCAAGAAAGTTCGCTCGGACATTGTATGTAACACACACACACACACACACACACATATATATATATATATATATATATATATTCTGCCGGGCATTTTAAATTTTGACAATTAGCTAGCGCGATATACCAAAGAAAGAGTCACCAACCTCATAATTTAAATATCCACTCAATGACGGTCACGAAGGTGTGTGATCAACGAGCTCTTAGTAAGCCCATTTCCACCACCATCGTGACACCCACTAAGACCCACAAAGAGGACAATGGAATCTCACCACCCTCATAATACCAAATCGCTAACAATACAAACCACCAAAGAAATTGAAATAACAACACAGACAAACTAGCGTAGAATCAAGCACGAGAACCAAATAAAATTGGTATTGGCGGCATGAATATCTATATTGGCGTGTAATTTCAAAATTGGCAACAGACAAATCAAGTCACGCCTTAATAAGGACAAGTCACACCTAAGCTAGATAAGATACGCCTAAGATAGATAAGCCATGCCAAAATAAGATAAGTTACACCAGTTAACAAAATGAGCCACGCCAAAGAAAGATAAGTCGCGCCTGTTAACAAGTTGAGCCATGCCCATATTTTGATACTTCGAAGCCCTAACCACCTCCACTAGATCCCTGATCCACCACCAAAAAACAGCCTAAAAACACCATCAAAAAACAGAAACATAAAAAACCCCATCAAAAACAGAAACAATCAAAAAAATAGTTACAGACTCACAATCTGGAAAACCCAAAAGAAGAATGGATTGGTATCAATAAGCACCATCAACAGACTACTAACATCATCTGGAAAAACCTAGGACTGTTATCTTACAAAACATAAACACTTTCTTCAAAGCTAAACAGGAAAAAAACAATTCAGATAGATCAAAAGGGGGGAGCACAGAGCAGAGCACCGGATGAGGAGCAAAAAAATTCCGACTTTAGCAAGGTACGGGCAACAAAGTGAGTATAAATCTATGAATTTTATTTTTTATTTTGTTTGATAAACCAATAAAAAAAGATCCGACTTTATGGTAGGTTCAATAAAAGCAAAAATCCGACACACGCCGCTAGCTAAGTTGTGGAAACACCGCAGCACAAGGAGCAAAGGAAGAAGGTTTAATCTTACCTAAAAGGAGCAGCAGGCACCGTAGTTCATCTGCGACCGGGAGAAGCAGAAGAGAGCGAATAGCGATAGCCGAGAGGAGGGTGGGCCGCGGTGAGTGGTGGTCGATAATGAGAGAGAGATAGAGAGAGTCCGGAGGCTAGAAGGTTGAAGATGAAGAAAGTACGCGAGTGGTGAGCACCGCCGACGAGCCGTAGGAAGGAAGAGAGAATGAATGTGAAGGAAAATGATAATACAGGAGTGGCTTAGCTTTTTTTGAGAGTTGAAACCCTAGGCAGATCAAATGTAGTTTTACTGATTTAATTAACTAAAAATGTAGTTTTTTTTTGAGAGTTAAAGATATTATTATTAATAAACTAAAAATGTTAAGTTCATATATAAAATGAAAAAACAGATATTATATATATTAATTATAATATATTACATATATATTATATATATATATAAAATAAATATATTAACCGGGTACACGGGTATGGTAATCGGGTCGGATAGACGGGTAAATGCTAAACTCATATCCTACCCTTACTCTAGCATAATTTAGCGGGCACGAGTACTGCCCTACCCGCTACTCGATTTTTCGGGCAGTGCCCTACCTATTTACCCATTTACCCGCGGGCAACCTGACCCAACGGGTAAAACTGACATCCCTAATCGGGATAGGGATTTTATATCCCATCATTTTACCTAGATTTTAATTTTAGTCCCTAAGTTTCTAATTCTTTCAGTTTCACCCAAGTCAAATTTTACCTTTGTAATTCGGAATGAAGAAAACGGCTTGCAGAGCAGACCGACATATGATAAATATATTTAATGTTGCGTATTTCTTTTAAATTCCGTTTGTTAATATGAAACAATTAACCTTGTTTTTGACAATTATTTTCCGCTGCTGGATTTTACGGTTGTATTGGAGATTTGAAATCGTTTTAAATTCCGCAAAATATTTTAGAAAATGTATGTTTCGTAACGACTTGAAATTTCAATTATAAAAAAAAATATATTCATAAAATACCTTATAAAAATCGGGTCGTTACAGTTGAAAATAATTTATTTGGCCAGCCTAAAATATTTTAGCAAAGCCCTCCTATTTCTTTTAGTGTTTAGTTACACTTTTTTAAATAGCAACGGCTACACCAAATTTTGTGTTAGCGTAGATGTTCAATTTAGTCTATGGTAACACTAATTTATATCAATAATAACGTTAAAAAATGTGTAGCCTTAAATCAAATTTGACCAATTTTAAGGCAGCTAAAGCTACACTTTTGCTTGTAACATCAAAAAAAATGTTGTTAAAAGCCATATATGGTGTAGTGTTATGTGGTTTATTGGTTCGGTTGGTGGTGTGTTGTGTTTACTGTTATTATGTTTTTTTGTGCTGTATTGATAGAATGGTGTTTTGTTTTGCTGCTGATAGAATGGTGTAAAAAAACTGAGCTGTGTTGTTTTGGTTTGTTCTTATGCTGGTTCTGCTTCTGCTGTCAAAAAAAAGAAAGGGATATTTAGTGTCACATATGTGACGCTGATAAGAAGTTAAGGCGTCACATCTATGACGCTAAAGATGGACAACTGAATATAAAAACATAGCTCACTGGGCGGCGTGGGTATCGAAACCCCGCCTGTGGGATAGATGTGTGGCCTTTAACCTCTGAGCTATGTCTTGATTCAATAAATATATTACATTATATTTATTTATCCTTATACTATATTTCGTACTTATATTTAATTTATTTTTCAAATTAAACCAATTTTCGAAATATTTAAGCATTAATAAATATACTGTAATTTAACTTCTTAATGTTAATAAACTTCTTACACTATAATTATTAAATATAGTTATAAATTCATTATTTATAATATTTAATATTTAAAACAATACAAAATTGTACATTTAAAATGGATTTAGTATATATAAATATATTTAATTTCATGAGTTTAATATAAATATACGTTGGATAAATATAAGTTGTACGTATAAATATACGTTGTATTGTATAAAATTTGGATGAGATTAAGGAAAAATATTTTTTTAAAAAAATAAATCGACTAGTCCTTATTGGCGTCACATATGTGACGTTAAAGCTTTAGTCTTTGACGCTGCATATGTGACGCAATTATTGGAATAAAATTAAAACAATAAATTTTATAAAACGGTGTCACATATGTGACGCCTTTATTTACCAAACTTTGACTGATTTTTCCAAAGTTTAAGGCGTCACTTATGTGATGCTTTTGTTTATTTTTTTTGTCGCCCTTATTTCTTTAGCTTCACTTTCTCCGGCGAAGCTAATAAGACGCTATTAGAGCGTTTTTTAGTAGTGTTCTCTTATCGAATCGACAAACACACGAACCACTACAAAAGGAGAGCAACGACAGCCACAACTCCAAAGACAGGCGGCAAGGTCAATATGGAGTTTTCCGTCGGCGAAGGCTTCAGGTTGACTCCAATCTCATCTGGATTTGCGCTCTCCGATCTCAGCCCATGATTTTAGTTACTTTATTTGGACGGCGATGGTGTTGGGAAAAACACGACTAACGTCACGTCACAACAAAAAATGCGGAACCTCGTTTGACAAATTCCCAATCTTCAATTGCAACTTTGTGGTTACCAACGAGTAGAGCAACAATTACAACTCGACAAAATTAATACAAATGATATCCAAAAGTGATAAATACGAGACACAATATTTTAGCGTGGAAAACCCCTCAAGACGAGAGTAAAAACCACGGGACCGAAGCCGCTTAAATACACTATCACCAATACACGCAAAATACACAATCGTCCCTAATACAAACTAGGGGTATATACCAATCGTCAAATACTTGGTAATAAATGTTCTTCAAGTATTTGGAATACACAATAACAACAAGATCGAGAAAAGAAAACACCGTAAATAGCTTACACAAAAAGCTAATGAAATACCCGAACTTCCGGACTCAAAATCTCGATCTACACCAGTGAAAAGATTTGCCCAATAGCTACCAAGATCTTGTCAAAAGATCATGACGATCCGATCGATAAATCTCCGGGAAAATGAAGAATTGTATTTCTCTCTCTTGTTTCTCTCTCTATCTCTCGCTTGCTGCTCTCAAAGTGATGTAGGTGATGAAGTGTTGAAACTCCCGTATGAAATGAAGATAAAAAGGGAACCCAAAGGGGGTTGACCCCGTGTGCCGCGGCCCGGGCCAAGTGTGCCGTGGCACACAAAGACAAAACCGCCTGTGTGATCGAAAGGCAGGCGCCCGGCCGGTAGGGGCCGCGGCCCAGAGTACAGGCCACTCGGCCATTGTGAAGCAAAATTACTGGGCCGCGGCTAGGCAGGGATGTGCCGCGGCCCCAGGTGCTTCGTTAGGGCATCAGCAGGGCATCGGCAGGGCCGCTCGGCAAGGCCACTCGGCAAAGCGATCGGCAGGGGCCGCGGCTCGGCAGGAATGTGCCGCGGCCCGGAGTACAGTTCACCTATGTTTCGAAAATTACTCCTACAAATCTCCCCCTTTCCGGAATATAGGAAGAATTCGCCATCCCGGCGATCGAACAACACACTTTCACCTTCTCTCTACTCAACGCCTTGGTTAATATATCGGAACCATTACCATCGGTATGAACTTTATCAAGTTCAAACAAACCATCCTCCTCTGCATCTCGGATCCAATGGTACCTCACATCGATATGTTTAGTTCTCTTGTGAAAAGTCGCATTCTTAGCCAAATGAATCGCACTTTGACTATCACAAAGAAGTACGTAACGTCGTTGTCGGAAGCCTAGCTCTCATAAAAACATTTTCAACCATAAGAGCTCTTTACTCGCTTCCACCACCGTAATATACTCGGCCTCTGTTGTAGATAAGGCAACGCACTTTTGCAATCTTGATTGCCATGACACGGCTCCCCCTGCAAATGTCATCAAATAACCGGAAGTGGATTTTCAGTTATCTTCATTACTGGCCATATCCGAATCGGAATAACCAACAAGCATTGATTTCCCATTTCCAAATGTAATCTCCAATTTGGAAGTACCCCATAAATATCTAAATATCTATTTTACGGCTTCCCAATACTTCTTACCCGGATTCGATAGAAACCGGCTCCCCACTCCCACGGCATGAGCAATGTCGGGCCTAGTACATACCATAGTGTACATCAAACTCCCGACTGCCGAGGCATAAGGAATTTTATCCATATCCTCAATCTCCTCCTTCGTCTTAGGGCAATCTTGGTTCATCAATTTAAAATTGTTAGTAAGAGGCGAACTAACAACTTTAGCTTTATCCATGTTGAAGCGTTTAAGCACCTTCTCGATATATTGCTCTTGCGACATGTGTAATTTCCGGGCTGCTCTATCCCGAGTAATTCTTATCCCAAGAATTTGTTTAGGCGCCCCCAAGTCTTTCATGGCAAAAGACTTGTTTAATTCTTTCTTCAAGTTGGCAATCCTCTCGGCATTCTTGCCAACGATCAACATATCGTCCACATAAAGCAATAAGATGATAAAATCATCATCTCCAAATTTCTTGAAAAATACACAATGGTCGAGAGTCGTCTTCCGGTAGCCTTGCTCCCCCATAACCGACTCAAACTTCTTGTACCATTGCCGTGGTGCTTGCTTCAACCCGTATAAACTCTTCCGGAGTTTACACACATAATCCTTTTTTCCTTCGGCCTCAAACCCTTCCGGTTGCTTCATATAAATTTCTTTGTCAAGGTCTCCGTGAAGAAAAGCCGTCTTGACATCCATTTGCTCAACCTCAAGATCAAGGCTAGCCGCAATACCAAGGACCAAACGAATCGATCCTATCTTCACAATCGGAGAAAAAATCTCGTCAAAATCAATACCCTTCTTTTGACTAAATCTTTTCACCACGAGTCTAGCTTTGTATCGGGGCAATGAGGTATGCTCCTCCGACTTCACCCGATACACCCATTTGTTTCTCAAATCCCTCTTGCCTTTCGGCAACTTCACCAACTCGTAAGTATTGTTCTCATGCAAGGAACTCATCTCGTCTTGCATGGCATCCATCCATTCCTTCTTCTTTTCATCCTCCATAGCCTCCGTAAAATATTCGGGCTCTCCCTCGTCGGTGAGTAAAACGTACTCATCGGCCGAATAACGGGTGGAGGGATGACGGTCCCTCGTCGACCGCCTATGTGGAACAAAATATGGCAAGTTCGTCACGGGTAGCTCAGGATGAGCTCCATCGGTGTCATCTTGTCTCAACTTATCGTTGTCACCGGCATCTTTTTGTTCATCATTTTGGACATCCTCTCCACTGGTTGTCTCAACATGTTGTGGAGGAACGGGGTCCAAATCAATAAGATCATAGTCGTGTTGTGGAGCCGACTCTCCATTCTCAACATCTTTCATCGTTTGATCTTCCACAAAAACGTCTCTAGACCGAACAAGCCTTTTTGTCACCGGGTCATATAATCTATACCCGAACTCATCAAGCACGTAGCCAATAAAAATACATGGCTTCATCTTGGAATCAAGCTTTGATCTCTCATCATTCGGAATATGAACAAAAGCTTTACATCCGAAAACCCTTAAGTGGCGGTATGAGATGTCTTTACCGCTCCACACCTTATCCGGGACATCAAACTCCAAAGGAACACACGGCATCAAGTTAATAACATGAACCGCCGTGTTTAAAGCTTCTCGCCAAAACGACTTTGGCAATCTGGCATGTGAGAGCAAACAACGAGCTCTCTCGACCAAAGTCCAGTTCATTCTCTCCGCTGAGCCATTGAGTTGCGGAGTCTTCAGGGGCGTCTTTTGATGTCGGATCCCTTGTTCTCGGAAATATTCATCAAAGGGTCCGGTGTACTCTCCACCATTGTCCGTCCGGATACACTTTAGCTTCTTCCCGGTCTCTCTTTCCACCGAGGCATGAAATTGTTTGAAAGTGTCTAACACTTGATCTTTGGTCTTCAAGGTGTATGCCCACACCTTCCTAGAGTGATCGTCGATGAATGTGACAAAGTATCGGCAACCACCGAGCGTCCTAGTCTTCATAGGACCACACAAATCGGAATGAACAAGATAAAGCACATTTTCCTTCCGTGAAGAAGTACGACTCTTAAAAGTAACTCTCCTTTGCTTCCCGGCTAGACAATGAGAGCATCTTTTAAGGTGTACCTTGTGAACCCCGGACAACGCCTCCTTCTTCGACAATAGCGCCATTCTTTTTTCACTCATGTGACCGAGTCTCTTATGCCGTAGCTCGGCCATGTCATTATTGTCGATTGTGTTCACGAAATTAGTCGTGATCTTCGGAAGTGTAACGTACAATTTCCCTTCTTTTTCTCCTCTCCCGATAATCAAGGAACCTCAAGTGAGTTTCCACACTCCCTTGCCAAAACCGCTATGATAACCGTCATCATCGAGTAAACCAACGGACATAACATTAAGCCTCATATCCGTAACATGTTTTAAATTCCGTAAAACAAGTTCCATTCCGGTGTCGAATCTAAAATGCACATCTCTCACTCCAACAATCTTGGATAAACCGTCGTTACCCATCTTGACTATATCAAAGTCACCCGGAGTGTAAGAGGAATAAAAATCTCTACGTGATGTAACATGACACAGCTCCACTATCGACCACCCAACTCGAATCATCTCTAGCAAGATTCACCATATCATAGTCGCAACATACAAAGAATTCTTACGTAGTAGTATTAACTTCGGCTTTATCATTACTACCGCTTACCTTCTTTTATGAATTTTCTCGGCCTTGGCGATTCTTCTTATTCAGTTGTCGGCAAAATTTCTTTGTATGCCCTTTCTTACCACAATGGTAACATTCGATATTGGCATACTTCCCCCGGGAACTACTCCTTTATGGCCCTCTATTACTTGGACCTCTACTTTGACCTCTCCCCCGTCTTTCGGTAACTAGAACATCCGACTGTGACGAAGATCCTTGTGCTTTTCTTCGGATCTCCTCCTTCAACATATTCCCTTTAGCTAATTCCATCGAAATGACTCCATAGGGGGCGGAGTTAGACAAAGACGTTCGAAACGTCTCCCAAGAATCCGGCAATGTGCCTAACAACCACAAAGTTTGCACCTCCTCTTCGAATTTAATTCCCATTCCGGCAAGTTGATTAATTATGACTTGGAATGCATTTAAATGATCCGATAGAGGAGTCCCGTCTCGAAACTTCAAATTCATCATTTGTTTAATGAGGAATAACTTATTATTCCCTGTGTTCCGAGCATACAATTGCTCGAGCTTGTGCCATAACTCTCGAGCATCCTTCTCTCCACTAATATGGTCCAAACATTGTCATCCACCCATTGTCGAATATATCCGCAAACTTGGTGATGCAAAATAGTCCACTCCGCGTCGGACTTCCCTTCCGGTTTATCTTTGCTAAAAAAACCGGCAAATAATAATCCTTCACGTATTGAAGGTCTTCCATCTTCCCCTTCCATACATGGTAATTCAAACCATTCAAGTTAACCATTATACTCGTGTTGGCTTCCATCTTACAATTGAGATAACAAACAACCACGAAACAACAAATCCCGTGGCTCCGATACCACTTTGTTTGAAAAAACACGACTAACGTCACGTCACAACGAAAAATGCGGAACCTTGTTTGACAAATTCCCAATCTTCAATTGCAACTTTGTGGTTACCTACGAGTAGAGCAACAATTACAACTCGACAAAATTAATACAAATGATATCCAAAAGCGATAAATACGAGACACAATATTTTAGCGTGGAAAACCCCTCAAGACGAGAGTAAAAACCACGGGACCGAAGCCGCTTAAATCCATTATCACCAATACACGCAAAATACACAATCGTCCCTAATACAAACTAGGGGTATATACCAATCGTCAAATACTTGGTAATAAATATTCTTCAAGTATTTGGAATACACAATAACAACAAGATCGAGAAAAGAAAACACCGTAAATAGCTTACACAAAATGCTAACAAAATACCCGAACTTCCGGACTCAAAATCTCGATCTACACCGGTGAAAAGATTTGCCCAATAGCTACCAAGCTCTTGTCAAAAGATCACGACGATCCGACCGATAAATCTCCGGGAAAATGAAGAATTGTATTTCTCTCTCTTGTTTCTCTCTCTCTCTCTCTCTCTCTCTCTCTCTCTCTCTCTCTCTCTTGCTGCTCTCAAAGTGATGTAGATGATGAAGTGTTGAAACTCTCGTATGAAATGAAGATAAAGAGGGAACCCAAAGGGGGTTGACCCCGTGTGCCATGGCCCGGGCCAAGTATGCAGAAGATACAAAGACAAAACTCGCCTGTGTGATCAAGCAGGCCGCGGCTCGCAGGATGTGCCGCGGCCCTGTGTGCTTGCCGTGGCATCGGCAGGGCCGCTCCGAAAGGCCACTCGGCAAAGCGATCGGTAGGCGATAGGCAGGGGCCGCGGCTCGGTAGGAAATGTCGCGGCCCGGAGTACAGTTCACCTATGTTTCGGAAATTACTCCTACAGATGGAACAATGGACATATGCTTGGGTCCCGCCGTCCTTCCATTTCCAGCATTGGTGATTAGGGTTTGTCGCCGGCCACATTTAGGCAGAGCTCGAGACTCTGGTGGCTAGGTTCGAGTTTGGAATTATTTCAGCGACTCACACAATCTAGGCGACTGGCTTCAGACAACGGCGGAAAGGTGCTTTTTTTTGGCCGGCGAAGGTTGATGTGGGTGAGGCGGCGATTTTAGGCATGGGGGGATCATGATTGGGTTCAGAAGGTCGACATTTCGGGCTCCATATGGTTCATACGCCGGAAAAAATGATGTTCGACGGAAAGTTTGACGGAGAATATGACTGGAAAAATCAACTTCACCGGAGAAGATAACCGGTGACACATCATATATTGTCCAGCTAATAAATATCTGACACGTTCATTTAACTGCCCAACTAAGTACTTTGTTAGTACTTAACGGACAAAAATTAGCGGATCCTAACGTAGTTTAACGGATCAAAGATTAAGTTCCAGTTTGATAACTTCAAAAATTTAGGTCCTCAATTGATAAAATTAATAAACTTAAGGTCCTATTTTAATCTTTGAGCTTTTTTTTTTCTCTGAAACAACGAAAGGGGGATTGAGATTTCTTATGATTTACTTCTCCTTTTTTAAGGGTGTGTGTAAATTTTTGTGCTGAAGTTTTTCTTAATTTACGGTTTTCTCTTTTTTGTATTTTGGTTCCGTGTTCCTTGTCAATTCAAACCAAGAGCTTTTGGATGAAGAAAGTGTTAGTTATGGAGAAAGCTTCAACATGATGTTTTCGGACTAAATTTCTGTTATTTTGAACTGTATTTTGTTGAATTGAACTGAACTGAAATGTGCTGGATTGAACTGAACTGAAGTTACTGAATAATAATAGTAATAAAATTATTAATAATACTACAAATAATATATAACACTATTGATAATAGTAATAATAATAATAAAATTAGATAACAATATATATAATAATATTAATTATTTATATTACAACAACAAAAATATCTATAATAATAAGATTAATATTAATAATAAAAATTTATATAATATTATTGATAGTATTAATTAATATCAATAATGATACTCCTAGTAATTAATCTTATAGGTAATACAACCAAATAGCCACTTTGACTAGGTGGACTACAATATTTGTCAAGGAACTTTATATGGACAAATTCTAGCTAATTTGAGTGTTTTTGGACCATTTTACCCTTACTTTTCACTTTCCCCCTATTTTCTCTTTATTTTTTCCCATTTTTTTTCTTCATTTCTTTTCCATCTTCTCTTTTCTCTTTTTCTCTCTCTCTCTCTTTCTCGACAAATATTCTCTACACTCTTCATTTCTTCATTTTTCTCTTTTCTCCCTTTTCTCTCTCTTTCTTCTTCACCTTTTTTTCTTGCTTCTTTTTTTCTTCTTCATTTTTTTTCTTTTCCTTTTTCTGATTTCGCGACTTGAAGTCGATTTTGAGGTATTGTTTTGTATTTTGTAGATTTTTAAGTTTAAAAATATGTACATCGCACTGATATGAAATATTGAATTCGTAATATGGAATTATGACAAACTGATACGAATTCATAAAATCTTAACATGGAATTATGACAAAGTGATATGAAATCATAGATTCGTAACAGAGAAACAAGGGATATTTATATGAACTGTAAAATTCGTAACATAGAATAATGACAAATTGATACGAAATCGTAAATTCGTAATAGAGAAACAAGTCATGTTGATACGAAATAAAAAAATTATAATTCGTAATAGAGAAATAAGTCATGATGTAATGGAGCGCTTTTTCGGATCTTGAGACGATGTCGGGGAGTTTCATGAAGGCTCCAAGTGTTGATTTCAGCGGATATCCTTTACTGTGTTCTCCCCACCAGTTAGCATAATCCGGTGGTCTTCTGATGCCAGATTCTTTCGACTAAAAGTTCATTTGTTCTACAATAAACAAACAATAAAATCAAATCAATAATTCGGAACATGTAAATAATGTTACGAAATAGCAAATTATGTAACAAAATTATAATTCGTAACACAGTTACAAAAAACATGTTACGATTTTACAATTTCGTAACTGATCAGAATTAGTTACGGCGTAACAAGAATTCACAACAAAAGCAAAGGAGTACAATGTTACGAAATTCGTATCAACAATAAGTGTTACGAAATTATACTTCTTAACCGGGTTAAAAAATAGGACAAAAATATGTACATCGCACAAATGTGTTACGAAATTTAAATTTCGTAACTTCGTAACAACATCTCACACGGCAGAATTAGTTATGAATTTGAAATTCGTAACATATGTTAGGAAATTGATAAACATTTGTTACGAAATACGAAATTCGTAACAGCATAATTAATAGTGTTACTAAATCTCACAAAAAACCCAATAAGCTTAAAAATGACCATACGGATTACGAAATTCTTAACAGGATACAAAATATCCAATACGGAATTCTAAATTCGTAACAAAGTTATAACCTTATTATGAAAATCACATTTCATATTACTTATTCTTGCTTTTCGTATCATTACCCCAAATGTGTTACGAAATTTAAATTTCGCAACTTCGTAACCAGATCTCACACAACATAATTAGTTACGAATTTCGAAATTCGTAATATCTGTTACGAAATTGGTAACATTTGTTACGAAATACGAATTTCATAACAACATAATTAACAGTGTTACTAAATCGCACAAAAAAACCAATAAGCATAAAAATGATGATACCAAATACGAATTTCGTAACAGGGATACAAAATATCCAATACGAAATTCTAAATTCGTAATAGAGTTATAACTTTATTATGAAAATCACATTTCGTATCATTTATTCTTGCTTTTCGTACCATTACTTCAATACGAAAATGTAAAATCGTATCAGAATATTCAATACGAAATTATATTTTTCATAACATGTGTAACAGATCTGAGAAAAACAGGCGATAATAACAAGATTCGTATGAATTCACCTATCAGTTCAACCACAAATCGTATCAATCACCAATCGTAACAGTTACGAATTCGTAACATGTATACCAAATCTCCAATACGAAAATATCAAATCGGCACAAATGTGTTATGAAATTCGAATTTCATAACTTCATACTGATACGAAATGATAAAATCTTAAAAGTAAATCAAGGCATAGTGATAGGAAATGACAATATTGTAACATGGTAACCCAGTACGAAATCAATAAATCGTAACAACTGTAAATTCGTAACCACGTATACAAACATGCGAAAAACTAGATCTAAAACACTAATACATATAAATCGGTCGGAAATCACCCCAAATATACCACGAATCACCAGGAATCATATGAAAACTTGTAAATCATCAAAAATAAATACGAAAATAACATTATTTCAAGCTAGATCTAGGATTTTTCTAGAGAGAGAAAGATGGAGAAAGAGAAATAAAATCAAAAGAGAGAGTAGGGAAGATCCCGAACCTTGAGTTCTGTCGAGAATATTACGAGCTCCATGGTGGTTTGTGGGGTAGCAGCGGCAGCGATGGTTTCCGGCGAGATTTTGAATATTTTTAGATAGAGAAAGAGAAAGAAATGGAGAGAGAAAGATGAGAGGAGAGGAGAGGAGAAAGTGAAGAGTGGAATGAAAAGGAGTTATTTACCAAATAGGTGTATTTGTAAAACATATTTACCTTTTAGGTGTAATTTTGAATATATTTACTATTTAGGTGTTGTTTTCAATTTAAATATTTTTTTTAATTTAATACTTTTTACTACCTTTGCCCGTGAATTATCTGCCCAAACATCCCTCTGCCCTAGACACCTTTCATCCTCATCGCTCTCTCTCTCTCTCTGCCCGATCCCCTTTTCATTGCTCATCGCCCTCTCTCTCATCGATCCCCTTTTTCATCGCTCATCGCTCATCTCACCGGCCATCAGAAATCGCTCATCGGTCTCTCTCTCTCTCTCTCTCCGTCGGCCATCGCTTTCTCTCTCTCTCTCTCTTCGTCGGCCATCGCTCTCTCTCTCTCTCTCTCGCTCCATCGCTCATCGTTCATCAAACATCATCCATGGCCACACAGGTAAGGTCTCCCTCCCTCTGGTCGATTGAACCATTCTTGTTCGAATCGGGCTCTGGTCATGAAAACAATATGCAAGTTTTGTTTATTAATTATACTCGATATTTTATTTTATAACCTAAAAGAGAATAAAACTTCATAATTTTTTTTTTGTTAATAATTACCTGGAACAAAAGTCTTTTGTGGGCTGCCATTGATGAAAGGTACATTTTCAAGAGCACAAGCAATGGAAAATAAGGTCGAAGGATGTGTAATATCCGACTGTAACTTTTCATTTTTACCTGTCATTGTATTATTCGGATAATCTGATTATCATGAATCGTTGCATTTAGTATTATGTTGAGGTATTATAGATTTGAATTTCATATCGTTGTTATTTCATTTCATATGTGATGATTCGATGTTAATTAGAGAGTTGCATTTTCGAATTTTTCTGTTGATGTAGCAAACGCTACACAGTATGATTAACGTACGCTAATCCTGTGCCTTAGCGTGCGTAAGGTTTCCTCTGTTGCGTATGCTAAGAGGGAATCTGGCATCACTTGACTTCAGCACGTGAACTCCTTAACCGTTAGCATGCATGTGAACAGTCTGAGCTGTCATGTCGGCTGGAATCAACTTTTATTAGCGTGCGTAACTCATTTCTCATTAGTGTGTGCTAACGACCTGCGAAAATTCAAGACAGTAGCCTCTGTAAGCCGCTTACGTACGTAATATCGACCGGTTAGCGTACATAAGTGCATTAGCGTATGCTAAATTGTTCCGATAGCGTGCGCTAAATATGTCCAGTCTATTTATAGGACCAGCCTATTTTTCATTTCTTCACAACTCTAAACCGATTCTCTCTCCATTTCTCGTCCCTCTGCACTCCCAAAACGATATCAACCTTCACCAACTTGTTTCTAAGCCTTGAATCTTGGAGTGGAGCTCATTTCCTTGGAGATTTGGAGTTGTTTTTGAGCTTGGAGTATATTCTCTCATAGCATTGAAGTTGTTCTTCATTTCTGGAGGTAGGTGTGCTTTCTTCCCTGTATTATTTTCTTATGTTGATGGTAATGACGAATTATACTTCACCTAGAGTTAGATTAAGCAAGTAAAACATAGTTTTAATCCAACCTTTTTAACACTTCTTGATGAATATGATAAATGAGGGTTTAGATTAGATGAGTTCTTGATGTTGTAGTGATGGTAACCATGTTTGTAGTTATCATTACTCATCTTACTGGACGAATTTAACTCAGTGGAACATTGTTGGATCGGTTAGTTTCATCATAGCTGGATTTAATCAAGAACTTGATATCATAGAGTGTTTAAACACCATTTTAGGTATGTAATTACCTTGGGAAGAACTTGATGATGTTAAAGATAGGATTAGATGATCTTGTTCAGAAATCTTAGAAGCTTTAACAATCATTATGGTTCAGCTTCACAAGTCTTTGAAGAATGATAAGGATCTTGATAATTACAACAATAACTCTCATTAATCTAATGTGTTGATAACTTAGAATGTGATTCATCATCATGCTAAATAGATAGTGTTCTTAAGAAGATGATGCTGTTTATGGATGATCCTGTCATGGTAGATTGAGTATCAAATTCTTTATGACTATCCTTTTATAATAGTAGAACATAAGAATTTGATTAAACCAATTTTATTGGCGAATTGAAGATGTTTTCTTCATAGAATAACTAGAGGATTACAGGACACTTTTGGTATGGTAATCCGATTTTGGAAGATGAATTAGATGTATTGAAACCTTTCGTTAATCGTTAAGATATTCATTAGGGTGGAATGAATTATTCGAGTAGGTTGCGGGCGTCGTTTCCTACGAATTGAGATTAATATTATGTGAATATGTTATTGAATGAATTACGTTTTATTCAAGGTTGCTTGTTCGATTGAGCGTTTAACCGAGGATACCGTCTGTTTGATCATTTAAAGAACGACTATCTTTCGCTTACGGAATTGAGGCAAGTTATCTTGCTTGGTTATAATGATGATTAGATCCTTGTGATGGTTATATATTTCATATGTATGAATTGTTCATGTAATGTTTGTCGTGATTTGACATTGTCCTTGACGTTATTCCATTTTCTTCATGGGGTTGCATTCCCAAGTACGTCGCTTTGAATCATTGATCTCGTTGGTCTTATTTTCACTTCGGTGAGTTTTTCTGGATTCTTAATCGGATGTGTGATTTATTGAATTCGATGTCATGTTGTATCGTGACATATCCGGAATCATATCTGTGTTCCGATTGGTCATTGTGTAGGATTTTTAGCCAGGCACATATATAGTCATGCGTAGATATTATTCCGCATTGGACTGTGCACACGGGACGTAGTTTCGTGAGGCTAATTAGGTACATCGTCCCACGTATAGTCTGGATTCCGTATACGGGGCGGACATGTACACGGACACATTTCCGGATCGGTCGTACTGTGATGTCCATCTTGAGCCATATTATTAATCATCCATATTATTGGATGTGTTCGATGATTTGTGACTGATTATTTCATACGCCCGAGGGGTATGATTAATAGTCGGAATGATTTTCTTGAGATCTATATATGTGAATTATATAATGTCAGAAGAATTGATTATCATGTATATCTGACCCTGTGTTGGGCGAAATACTTGTATTGTATTTTAGGTCGAGGCAAAGGCAAGGCACGGGAAGAGCATGTCGACGGCGAAGGGTTCGAAGGATACTAGTTCGGGGGCCCCACACCTTTTGTTGTCCGGTTATGTTAAATTGTGTTATGTTATTTCCTGTTTCATTTAAATTGCTATCTGGTTGTATTTGACATTTGAAGTATTTTCCATCTCCATATGGTTTATACTTGTTTTTCGGATCCTGTGTATTATAAGGCCGTTGGCCATATTTTGATAAACTCCTAATCGGAGTAATGACTATTCACTGTGGTTCGGTATCACAAATAATATTTGTTTAATCTATTTTGAATATCGCCTGGTGGGTCCCAGTGTGGGATTCACGGCACTGTAATATCTGCCTTTTGGGGTGTTACAGAAGATGGTATCGGAGAGAGTTGTTTCTTTTTTTTATGAGTCATTGAGAAATGAACTAGTATCAAGAGACCTTCGTGTCACGTGTGACCTGTGCAAGCGCCTGACCCTACGAGCCAAATACGGTATGTACTTTATGAGCCATGATTTAATTACTGGCATGATATTGATATCAGTATGGGTCTCCTTGTCGATCATGTTATGTCGAGTAATTGTGACAGGATTTATCTGATTGATAATCCGAGGTAAATGCTAAATTGATTATACAATTGAAATTGTTCGGCTTGACACCGATATGATATTCGGTGCGACATTTGTGGTATCGATAACCGTTTTCCTTGAATATGTGATTCCTTGTTGCTATTAACTTAGCATGAATTTTTGTATCTTGAACTGTACTTATGGTTATCATTATGATTGATTCTTTCAGTATGGAAAGAAATCTGAGAGGTCGTGGCAGAGGGGGACGAGACCGCGGAAGGGGCCGAATCCCGATACCTCGAGCCAACAGACGCGCGAATGCGGATCAGAGTTCCGCAGACAGTGGTTCACCTTCTAGGGAACAATCGCACCACAGTGGGCGCGGGGACGCGCGTGTCGATCCTTACGTCGTAATGCAGGGCATGATGACACAGATGACCCAGATGGGTCAACTAATGGAAGCTATGCAGAGGGCCGCTATTGGCCAGCAGCAGGGGGCTCATCCTCCTCCTGTGATTGGCGGACCCGTAAGTCGGATTATCAGCGACATCTCTCGCCAGCGACCACCGACTTTTGAAGGCTCCTCTGAGCCTGCTGATATTGTGCATTGGATCGAGCATTTTAAGAAACTTTTTCAGATGGTGGATCGCCTAAGAGAATCGCTTCGGTAGCCGCAGATTACCTTGGAAAAGGCGCTCACACTGGTGGCTTTCAGAAGGCCACCGATGGTGTTTACACTTGGGAGGAATTTAAAACCTCATGCTAGACCGTTACTATCCAGGCCACTCCGTGAGGCCAAACTGTCGGAACTATTGAACCCCGACCCGTCTCAAGACGATGATGTATTATCTGTTGCCGAGAAATTCCAGGCACTCCTTCCTTTTGCCACGACAATTATCCGATCAGAGGCCGATAAGATCAAATACTTTCTCAAGTGGCTTAAACCCCGAATGAGAATGCAACTATTGAATCACCACTGTACTACCTTACCGGAGTTCATCGAGAAGGCTCTGGAGTACGAACTCACCGCGAAGGAGATTTCCAAGAAACAACCACACCAACAATAAAAGGTCCAAGAACCGTAACCAGATCGAGAGTAGCCTGGGACATTCAGAAGCCCTACCATTACCAAACCTTTCTGATCAACCACCCATGGCGTCAAAGCCTGCCGGATCGCACTCTCGAGCGGTTCCCTCTTCCGTGGTGTGTCATAACTGTGGGGGCCAGGGGCATATCAACTTCAAATGCCCAAAGCCTGCCATCACATGCCATACTTGTGGGAAGAATGGTCACCGTGCTCGTTTTTGCAGGAGTGGACCCGGACATGATCCAGTAGCGTCTCATACTCCAGTTCAATCCTCTGTCCAGAACCGGATGCCTCCGTCCGCTTCCTATCAGACCACCGGGGCGAATAGGGGAATGGGCCGTGGGAATCAAAGTGGTACACCTGGTGCCGGAACTGCGAAACCCAGGATTTATGAGATGAAGAAAGCTGACGATCCCGAGGCCAGCATGATTTCAGGTATACTCGAGATCCACTCCTAACCTGTATGTGTTCTTTTTGATACTGGTGCTTCACACTCCTTTATATCTTCTTCTTGTTTAAGTCGTTTGCCTCTAGACCATGTTATCGATTGTGAGCCCTACGTGATTGGCCTACCTGATGGTAGAAGAATTATTGGGAATCGTGAAGTCTAGGACTGTCCGATTCGTTTGAACGACCGTGAGTGGTTGTCAAATCTGATTGTAGTCGATCTACCTAAGGACGATATAATCTTGGGTATCGATTGGATGGATCGTCATGATGCAATACTCAGTGTCCGCAAGCGGATGGTTACCGTCACTTCTGATGATGGATTCGAGTGTATTTTTCGAGGTGATAATCCTAGTCGTTCTGGGAGAGTCATCAGCGCTATGAAAGCAGTGAAACTGCTTAATCAAGGGTGTATTGGTTATTGGTGCTACATGACCAAAACAGCTGATCGACCAGTTGAATTGGCCGACATTCCGGTAGTCCAAGACAACCCAGATGTATTTCCAAACGAGTTGCCAGGCTTACCTCCTCATCGTGACGTGGAGTTTATTATTGAGTTAGAACCAGGTACGTCCCCGCTCTCAAAAGCACCGTACCGTATGGCTCTGACTGAGATGCAAGAATTGAAGAACCAGCTTGAGGAATTGACTGACAAAGGCTATATTCGACCTAGTGCGTCCCCTTTGGGAGCACCAGTGTTATTTGTACGGAAGAAAGATGGATCTCTACGCTTATGTATTGATTACCGTGAGCTGAACAGGGTAACCATCAAGAACAAGTATCCCTTGCCTCGTATTGATGATTTATTGGACCAACTTCAGGGAGCTGCCGTGTTTTCTAAGATCGACTTGAGATCTGGTTATCATCAGTTGAGGATTCGAGAGTCTGACATTTCGAAGACAGCATTCCGTACTCGCTATGGGCATTATGAGTTCGTGGTGATGCCATTTGGACTGACTAATGCACCGGCAGTGTTCATGGAGTTGATGAATTGAGTTTTTATTAACTATCTGGATCGCTTTGTAGTCGTTTTTATTCACGACATTCTGATTTACTCTCGCGACCACGAAGAGCACGAGCGTCACCTTCACCAGGTTCTCGATACATTGAGGCGGGAACAACTTTATGGGAAATTTTCTAAGTGTGAATTCTGGATGCCTGAGGTTGTCTTTCTCGGGCATGTGATATCAGCCGAAGGGGTGAGAGTGGACCCACAAAAGACGGAAGCCATTCGAGATTGGCTACCACTGAAGAACGTGAAGGAAGTTCGTAGTTTCCTCGGCCTAGCAGGTTACTACCGACGATTCGTAGAAGGATTCTCTAAAATTGCGCAACCAATGACTAACTTACTGCGAAAGGACAAGAAGTATTTGTGGTCAGGAACATGTCGTGAGTTTTGATGAGCTCAAGAGTCGATTGATTTCGCCCTGCTTTGGTCTTACCAAAAGGAACTAAGGATTTGTCGTGTATAGTGACGCATCGAGACAGTGGTCCGGGATGTGTATTAATGCAGAAGGGAAAGTGATTGCCTATGCATCGAGACAATTACGACCTATGAAGTTAACTATCCGACCCATGACTTGGAGTTAGCGGCCGTGGTGTTTGCTTTGAAAATCAAGGCGTCACTATCTTTATGGAGTTACCCGCGATCTTTACAGACCACAAGAGCCTAAAGTACATTTTTACTCAGAAGGAGTTGAACATGAGGCAGAGAAGGTGGCTAGAATTAATCAAGGACTATGATATCGAGATCCTTTATCATCTGGGTAAAGCAAATGTGGTTGCCGACGCATTGAGTCAGAAACCGTGCAGAGCAGATGCTGAGCCGTTTGACAGCACAGAGAGAGTTGCAGTTGGACCTTATGAGGTCAGAAATTGAAGTTTGGTTACAGCGTGTTCAGGGACAACTTTGCACCCTTGAGATTTCTTCGTCTCTTGATGATATGATCAAGTCAAAACAAATTACGGACCCATTCTTATCTCGAGTTCGGGATGAAGTAACTCAGGGGAAAGCCCCTGGATTCGTGATCCACGAGGATGGATTGATACGTTTTAGAAATCGAGTTTGTGTACCCGCTGACGAAGAGTTGAGGAACTCTATCATGAGAGAAGACCATGCTACCCCGTACTCTATTCACCCGGGCTCAAGCAAGATGTATAAGGATTTGAAGCAGAATTATTGGTGGGGGAATATGAAACGTGAGGTTGCCGAATTCGTTTCGAGGTGCTTAACTCACAAAGGTTAAGATTGAGCACCCGGCGACCGCAGAATCTCGAAACCGCTCCCGATTCCTGAGTGGAAATGGGAGGACATATCTATGGATTTTATCACTAGCTTGCCGACGAGTCGTCGAGGAATGAATACGATTTGGGTGATTGTGGACCGTCTGACCAAATCAGCCCACTTCTTGGAGATTAAGGACACATGGGGCCCCGAGAGATTGGCCCACTGCTTATTAAGGAAATTGTGAGACTACACGGTACCCCCAAGAGCATTGTATCAGACCGTGACGGGCGATTTGTGTCACACTTCCGAAGGCGCTCATCGTGCGATGGGCACGCAGCTGAATTTCAAGACGGCTTTTCATCCACAGACCGATGGTCACGGAGAGAACCATCCGCACTGAGGATATGTTGAGAGCATGTGCTCTTGATTGGAAGAACGATTGGGAAGCCCAGCTGCCTTTGGTGGAATTCACTTATAATAATAGTTGGCACGCTTCGATTCAGATGGCACCGTTTGAGGCATTGTATGGCCGTCGCTGTAGGTCCCCTTTGTGTTGGGACGAACTGTCAGAATCTCTGGGTACGGAACCCGATATGTTGTTAGCCGCCCGTGAGAAGATCACTTTGATTAGGAGTCGGGTGTTAACGGCTCAAAGTCGACAGAAGTCTTATGCTGACCACCGTCGACGACCGCTTGAGTTCGAGGTTGGTGACCATGTGTTAATGAAGGTGTCTCCTACCCGAGGTGTTTTTCGTTTCGGGAAGAGGGGCAAGCTGAGCCCAAGGTACATTGGGCCGTTTGAGGTTCTGGAGCGTGTAGGTGATCTGGCCTATCGACTAGCCTTGCCACCGACCTTGAGTAAGATTCACAATGTGTTTCATGTCTCCCAGTTGAGGAAATATGTTGCTGATCCGAGCCATGTACTTCAATTCGAAGAGATTGAATTAGCAGAGGATCATTCGTACGAGGAGCGTCCTGTACGGATACTCGAGAGGAGGATCAAGCAGTTGCGGAACAAGACGATTCCCCTACTGAAAGTTCAGTGGTCACGACACGGAGTCGAGGAGGCTACGTGGGAGACCGAGGATAGTATGCGAGCGAGATACCCCGAGTTATTTACCCCTTAGTTTCGAGGACGAAACTCTTTTTAAGGGGGGGAGTATGTAATATCCGACTGTAACTTTTCATTTTTACCTGTCATTGTATTATTCGGATAATCTGATTATCATGAATCGTTGCATTTAGTATTATGTTGAGGTATTATAGATTTGAATTTCATATCGTTGTTATTTCATTTCATATGTGATGATTCGATGTTAATTAGAGAGTTGCATTTTCGAATTTTTCTGTTGATGTAGCGTACGCTACACAGTACGATTAACGTACGCTAATCATGTGCCTTAGCGTGCGTAAGGTTTCCTCTGTTGCGTACGCTAAGAGGGAATCTGGCATCAGTTAACTTCAGCACGTGAACTCCTTAACCGTTAGCATGCATGTGAACAGTCTGAGCTGTCATGTCGGCTGGAATCAACTTTTATTAGCGTGCGTAACTCATTTCTCATTAGCGTGCACTAACGACCTGCGAAAATTAAAGACAGTAGCCTCTGTAAGCCGCTTACGTACGTAATATCGACCGATTAGCGTACATAAGTGCATTAGCGTACGCTAAACTGTTCCGATAGCGTGCGCTAAGTATGTCCAGTCTATTTATAGGACCAGCCTGTTTTTCATTTCTTCACAACTCTAAACCGATTCTCTCTCCATTTCTCGTCCCTCTGCACTCCCAAAACGATATCAACCTTCACCAACTTGTTTCTAAGCCTTGAATCTTGGAGTGTAGCTCATTTCCTTGGAGATTTGGAGTTGTTTTTGAGCTTGGAGTATATTCTCTCATAGCATTGAAGTTGTTCTTCATTTCTGGAGGTAGGTGTGCTTTCTTCTCTGCATTATTTTCTTATGTTGATGTTAATGATGAATTATACTTCACCTAGAGTTAGATTAAGCAAGTAAAACATAGTTTTAATCCAACCTTTTTAACACTTCTTGATGAATATGATAAATGAGGGTTTAGATTAGATGAGTTCTTGATGTTGTAGTGATGGTAACCATGTTTGTAGTTATCATTACTCATCTTACTGGACGAATTTAGCTCAGTAGAACATTGTTGGATCGGTTATTTTCATCATAGCTGGATTTAATCAAGAACTTGATATCATAGAGTGTTTAAACACCATTTTAGGTATGTAATTACCTTGGGAAGAACTTGATGATGTTAAAGATAGGATTAGATGATCTTGTTCAGAAATCTTAGAAGCTTTAACAATCATTATGGTTCAGTTTCACAAGTCTTTGAAGAATGATAAGGATCTTGATAATTACAACAATAACTCCCATTAATCTAATGTGTTGATAACTTAAAATGTGATTCATCATCATGCTAAATAGATAGTGTTCTTAAGAAGATGATGCTGTTTATGGATGATCCTGTCATGGTAGATTGAGTATCAAATTCTTTATGACTATCCTTTTATAATAGTAGAACATAAGAATTTGATTATTGGCGAATTGAAGATGTTTTGTTCATAGAATAACTAGAGGATTACAGGACACTTTTGGTATGGTAATCCGATTTTGGAAGATGAATTAGATGTATTGAAACCTTTCGTTAATCGTTAAGATATTCATTAGGGTGGAATGAATTATTCGAGTAGGTTGCGGGCGTCATTTCCTACGAATTGAGATTAATATTATGTGAATATGTTATTGAATGAATTACGTTTCATTCAAGGTTGCTTGTTCGATTGAGCGTTTAACCGAGGATACCGTCCGTTTGATCATTTAGAGAACGACTATCTTTCGCTTATGGAATTGAGGCAAGTTATCTTGCTTGGTTATAATGATGATTAGATCCTTGTGATGGTTATATATTTCATATGTATGAATTGTTCATGTAATGTTTGTCGTGATTTGACATTGTCCTTGACGTTATTCCGTTTTCTTCATGGGGTTGCATTCCCAAGTACGTCGCTTTGAATCGTTGATCTCGTTGGTCTTATTTTCACTTCGGTGAGTTTTTCTGGATTCTTAATCGGATGTGTGATTTATTGAATTCGATGTCATGTTGTATCGTGACATATCCTAATCATATCTGCGTTCGATTGGTCATTGTGTAGGATTTTTAGCCGTGCACATATATAGTCATGCGTGGATATTATTCCGCATTGGGTATCGCACGGGACGTAGTTTCGTGAGGCTAATTAGGTACATCGTCCCACGTATATTCGGATTCCGTATACGGGCGGACATGTACACGGACACATTTCCGGATCGGTCGATCCGTGATGTCCATCTTGAGCCATATTATTAATCATCCATAGTATTGGATGTGTTCGATGATTTGTGACTGATTATTTCATACGCCCGAGGGGTATGATTAATAGTCGGAATGATTTTCTTGAGATCTATATATGTGAATTGTATAATGTCAGAAGAATTGATTATCATGTATATCTGACCCTGTGTTGGGCGAAATACTTGTATTGTATTTTAGGTCGAGGCAAAGGCAAGGCGCGGGAAGAGCATGTCGACGGCGAAGGGTTCGAAGGATACTAGTTCGGGGGCCCCACACCTTTTGTTGTCCGGTTATGTTAAATTGTGTTATGTTATTTCCTGTTTCATTTAAATTGCTATCTGGTTGTATTTGACATTTTTAGTATTTTCCATCTCCATATGGTTTATACTTGTTTTTCGGATCCTGTGTATTATAAGGCCATTGGCCATATTTTGATAAACTCCTAATCGGAGTAATGACTATTCATTGTGGTTCGGTATCACAAATAATATTTGTTTAATCTGTTTTGAATATCGCCTGGTGGGTCCCAGTGTGGGATTCACGGCACTGTAATATCTGCCTTTTGGGATGTTATAGGATGTCTACTAGTTGATCTGGTAGATGGATTATATTAAACTGATGTATTATATTAAACTGATATATTTTATATTGAAGGATATTCTGCTAGTTGATCTTAAAGTTTTGTTAAACTGATGTATTATATTTATTAAACTGATATAATACAAAAGATTATAAAATGATGTATTATATCAAACTGATTATATTTAACAGTATAGATGATTATAAACTGATGTATTATATCAAATTGATTATATTTTTGAAACTGAATTTGGTAGATGGATCTTGTTACATTGATTCTGTTGGAACAATATCTTTTAGATCATTTTGATGATGTGTTATTAAAACCAAAATTTACTTAAAACATATTTTTTTCTTCAGTAAACGTACGTAACGCAAACCATATTAACGTACGTAACATTCACAGTTGTCTGCAAGATTTTCAGTACAGTTAACGTACGTAACTCGTCTATCATAACGTATGTAACACTCATTGTTTTCGTAAGTCTTTCTGAACAGGTAACGTACGTAACCGGAGTTATCTAGCGTACGTAATGCTTGAATTATTCTGACCGTTGGAAAAAGTCACTAGCCGTTGCAACAAGTCGTCACACTCAACGGATCTCTGACCGGAATATTACGTACGTAACCATGCAGTTCATAACGTACGTAACGTATATTATCATATCTCACTGGACCAGTTCTTCACTGTTCGTTACGGCCGCTATTCGTAGCATATAACGTACGTAACGTTCATAACGTACGTAACCATCAGCATGTAACGTACGTAATCAGTTAAATTGTTCCAACGGGAATATGAGCTCAAGAAGACTATAAATAGCCAACTTCATGGAGATTGAAGACACACAAGCATTCTGAGCCTACTCGCATACTCAAGCAATATCAAGCAAACATTTTGAGAGATATACTTATTCTAGATTGTGATACGAGAAGATTTATTCTATAATTTCCAATCTTCATTCTTGTATCAAAGAGAGATATATTGTGAAAGTCGAGTTCCTACTCGATTTATTTTATGTAAAGGTTATCTTGTACCCAGAAAAACAAGAGTGTTTTAGTGAGGTTGTTCTTGAGCCTGGAAATCAAGAAGTTGTAAGAAGTTGGCACTAAACTAGAAAGTGCTATTCTAAGTACTAAGAAAAGTCCTAGTCGATAAAACTAGGTAGGGGACGTAGGCTTCGTTAATAGCCGAACCTCTCGAACAATTTCTTGTGTTCTTTCTTTTCCGCACTTTTATTACTCCGATATTTTTGCTTCCGCAAAAAGAGTACAATACTCTTATCCGCACTATTCAATCCCCCCTTCTAGTGGCGGTACCAATCTAACAATTGGTATCGGAGCGGTCTCTTTATCACCGGATTAACACCCGCTAGAGAAAAGATCCAGAAATGGCCTTTATCCACTCCTCCGTTGAAGGCAACGCTCTCAATCGCCCACCCTTCTTCGATGGTTCGAACTTTATGACATGGAAGAAGAAGATGTCCATCTTCATCCGAGCTCACGATATTGAAATATGGAAGGTCATTGCCCTTGTACCTACCATTCCTAAGAAGACGGATGGCTCTCTCAAAAGTTTCGAAGAGTACGACGATGCCGACTGGAAGAACGATCACTTCAACAGTAAAGCCACTCAATTGCTTTACTGTGCTCTCAATCCAGAAGATCACAACAGAATTTCTTCCTGCGAGACGGCAAAAGAAATCTGTAAAATGTTAGAGATCACCCATGAAGGTACGAGTCAAGTTAAGCAAACCAAAATCAATATGCTTCTTCACGATTATGACCTCTTCACTATGAAAGAAGAAGAAAGCATTACCACTATGCTTGACCGTTTCTCGGCAATCACTAATGGGCTAGCTTCATTCGGGAAACCGATATCAAGTAGTGATAAATCCAAGAAAATCCTTCGGTCTCTACCAAGAGAATGGGACGCTACTGTTACGGCTATCATGGAGTCGAAAGACCTCAATACCATAGAATTCAGCGCTCTCATCGGATCTCTCATTAATTATGAGATTGTCATTAAATCTCGAAGTTCGAAACCAAAACCTAAGGAGAGATAAAGGACAATCGCTTTCAAAGCCAAAGAAGAAAGCGATCTAGAGGGTGAACCTATCGAAGAAGAGGACGAAGAAACTGCCTTTCATGCCAAAAACATAAAGAAATTCAAAAATCTTCTACAAAGGCGCCGGAGAGATATCAAGCAAGAATCAAGGGATGAATCCAAAAAGACTCACTTCCCTCAAAACAAAAAGTTCGACAACACTTGTCGAAGGTGCGGCGTTCCAGGCCATTTTGCGAAATATTGTCGTGCTGCTGCTCCAATAAGTTCATCAAAACCACCTCACGAAAAGTTTAAAAAGAAGGAAGTTTATGTCGCCACATGGAGCGATGATGATGAGGATGATGAACCACAAGTCCAAACCAATCTTGCTCTAATGGCCCGCGCATCCGAAGATAGTGACGAAGAAGTCGAGGTTAGTGATTCTCATGAAGAACTACTTGATGCTTTTGAATCCCTAAATAATGAATACGAAAAGTCTTGCAATAGCAATAAAGATTTGAAAAAGAAAATAAAACTCCTTGAAAATGAAAATGTTAAATTATTGAAAAACAAGGAAGTTTCGATTGATCATACAAATTGTTTGGAAACTGAGAAAATTCTGAGAGATGAATTGCACAAAACTCAGAAAGAATTAAAACTTTATGTTAGAAAATTCTCATGTGGTAATGACAAATTCGAGCAACTATTATTTGGTCAAAAATTTTCTCTTTCAAAACAAGGACTTGGATATAATTCATTTCCAATGAAAAAGTCCTTAGAAATTACCACAAAAGATTCGGACACTTTAAAATCGGGAATTCCATCATGTCCAAAATGTTTAAAACCTGGACATACCGAAACTTACTGTCGTAATTCTAGACGTACTATAAGGGTTAAGCAAATTTGGGTACCAAAAGGGACTGTTGTTAAAAATCAAGTTTTTGTATCTAACTCCTCAGGATCCAAATTAGCCTGGGTACCTATAAAACGGAAGAAAATTGTTTTTGTAGGTACAAGCAAGGAAGACAACATTATCAAATAAATGGTATGTTGATAGTGGATGTTCAAATCACATGAGTGGAAATGAACATTCACGGAGCTGAAAAAGGAAGATCGTGGTTGTGTTACCTTTGGCGATAATAAAAAGGGCCAAATAAAAGGGACAGGTAAAATTGGTAAGAAACCTTTACCTACTATTGAAAATGTTCTATTTGTTGATGGACTTTGCGATAATCTTCTGAGTGTTTCCCAACTTTGTGACACCGGTCTTAAATTGATTTTTGAAATTACGCATTGCATGGCAATGAGAAAAGACCAAATCGTTTTTATTGGATTGCGTTATGGAAATATTTACATTGTCGATCTCCAAGATGAATCTTCCTTCAACGAAAACTGTCTACTTTCGTACGATGAAAATGCCGTTGTTTGGCACCGAAAATTGGGACATGCCTCTTTACCACTTCTTTCAAAATTGGCCAAAAATGATATTGTTCGTGGGGCCTGTATTAAAGGTAAATATGCAAGAGGCTCGTTTAAACCAAAAATGGAAATTTCCACTAGTCGCATTCTTGAATTAATTCATATGGATTTAATTGGTCCGTCTCGACATGCCAGTCTAACAGGTAAACTTTATACTTTAGTTATTGTCGATGATTTTTCAAGATTTACTTGGGTAAAATTCTTAGCCAATAAAGATGATGCTTTTAATGAGTTTGTTAAGTGGTGTAAGGTTACCCAGAAGGAAAAAGAATTACCAGTTATCGCCATTCGAACCGATCATGGTGGAGAATTTGATTCTAATCTCTTTGAAGATTGGTGCGATAAATATGGTATTGGGCATAACTTTTCGGCACCTCGGACACCTCAACAAAATGGAGTTGTCGAGAGAAAGAATCGCTCTCTAGAAGAAATGAGCCGGACAATGCTCAATGAGTATGGTCTTCCTAAATATTTTTGGGCCGAAGCCGTTAACACTGCTTGTTATGTTATTAATCGTGTCCATCTCAGGAGAAACAAAATGATGACTCCTTATGAGATTTTTAAAGGTAAAAAGCCCAATTTATCTTACTTTCATCCATTTGGCTGTAAAGTGTTTATTCATAATAATGGTAAGGATAATTTGGGTAAATTCGATTCAAAATCAGATATTGGTATATTTTTGGGTTATTCTACTAATAGTAAAGCGTATCGTGTATTTAATTGTAGAAGAGGCTCGGTAGAAGAGTCTATTCATGTAAAATTCGATGATACAGTTTTACCCCCGAGAAAGGTTGTTTTTGATGATGATGCAAGTATGGTTCCAGCTAACGAAGTATCCGATGTATCAAACGAGTTGGAGAAGCTCGACGGAAGCTCGGACAAGTAGGAGGAAAATACTTACAACCTTCCTAAAGATTGGGCAAATGTGAAAGACCATCCGATGGAACAAATTCTCGGAAAAATCGATGAAGGGGTACGAACTATGAGGAATATAAATGACTGTATTAACAATATTGCATTTATTTCTCTTACAGAACCAAAAAGTATCGATGAGGCCCTAAATGATGAGAATTGGGCTATTGCTATGCAAGAAGAGCTAAACCAATTCGAAAGAAATAATGTTTGGGAATTAGTTCCGGCACCGGTAGACAAATCAATCATTGGCACCAAAGGGGTTCATAAAATCAAAACCGATGATGAAGGTCTCCCAATTAAAAATAAATCAAAGTTGGTCGCCCAAGGCTATAATCAAGAAGAAGGCTTGGATTATGAAGAAACATTCGCTCCTGTTGCTCGTCTTGAAGCTATTCGTCTTCTCTGTGCCTTTGCCGCATACAAGAAGATCAAACTTCATCAAATGGATGTAAAAAGTGCGTTCCTAAATGGAATCATCCAGGAGGAAGTGTATGTCAAGCAACCACTGGGTTTTGAAGATTATGATCATCCGGATCATGTGTACAAGCTCTATAAAGCTCTCTATGGATTAAAACAAGCTCCGAGAGCATGGTATGATCGCCTAAGCTCTTTTCTTATTTCTAATGGGTATAAAAGAGGTAATGTTGATAATACCCTATTCATTAAGGTTTTAAGTGATGATATGTTAATTTGTCAAATTTATGTGGACGATATTGTTTTTGGTGCAACTAACGAATCTCTGTCCAAAGAATTTTCAAATCTTATGAAGGGAGAGTTCGAAATGAGTATGATGGGAGAGTTGAAAAACTTTCTCGGACTCCAAATTGGGCAACTCAATGACGGAATTTTCATTCATCAATCTAAGTACGTCAATGAGATTCTAAAGAAATTTAAGATGGAAGATTGCAAAGAAATATCCACTCCTATGTCTTCCACTCTTAAACTCGATAAAGATGAAAAAGGTAAATCTATTGACCAAAAACAGTATCGAGGTATGATCGAATTTTTACTTTACTTAACTGCATATAGACCTGATATAATGTTTGCTACTTGTCTATGTGCTCGTTTTCAAGCTAATCCTAAAGAATCTCATCTCATTGCATGTAAACGGATTTTTCGATATTTAAAATATACTGCTGGTTTAGGCCTATGGTATCCTTCTAGCATTGATTTTCAACTTTTTGCATATAGTGATGCCGATTTCGGTGGATGTAAAATTGACAGAAAAAGCACCACCGGAACTTGTCATTTTATGAGTTCATGTTTAATTTCATGGGGGAGTAAGAAACAGACTAGTGTCGCTACTTCCACAGCTGAAGCAGAATATGTGGATGCGGGAAGTGCATGTGCACAAGTCCTTTGGATCAAAAATCAATTACTTGATTATGGCATCGAACTTTACTCCTATATTTTGTGACAATACGAGTGCCATTAATTTAACAAAAACCCCATTTTGCATAGTAGGACAAAACACATCGAAATTCGTCACCATTTTATTCGTGACCATGTCCAAAACGGGAATGTTCGTCTCCAATTTGTTGGTACTAATGAACAATTGGCGGATATTTTTACAAAACCATTACCCGAAGAGGCTTTCAATTTTATTCGCCTAAATTTAGGAATGGGACATGTTGATCATTTTTAAATGTTGCATACTCATCATAGTCACATTAAATGGTCAGTTAAATCGGGTCATCGAAAGGAAAAGACTATTCATTTGGTCCTGCTTACGTACGGTAGGGGCGGTCCATTACGTACGTAATGGGACCTTACATACGTTACATGATGTTATGTTACGTACATAACAAATTGCAGGATTCAGTCCAGAGAGTTCAGGTTTTCACGTTACGTACGTTACAGAAGGGATATAACGTACGTAATCCGCATTTGACCCTAACATATATAAACCCTTTTTCGACCGTCCCCCTTTCATTTCCTCCAATCCCTAGCGTCGTCTACGAAGAACTCCCTGCAAAATCTACCTAAACTTCAAGTTCATCCATCAAACCTTCACTTTTCGACCGATTCAATCTTCATGGCATCCAGAACCGGAAAGAAGAGAAGAGGAGAAACCTCCCAATCATCTTCCACGGCTTCCGGCGAACCATCCTTTCGGAATGCTCAGGCTATGAAAATCTTCAATGAAATCCTTATCGACGAAGAGGTAACTCCGAGTCACCACTTTGATTTCGAATCTCTGAACTCTGCTGGTGTTGCTATCGAAGAATTCTTCGATATGCTTGGGATAAATCGTTTTGTTAGCCTTGCTCGACCAATATATGTGGACTGTGTAAAAGAGTTTTATGCAAAAAAATTTTGTCACGTATGATGCCGATGGACTTGCTGTGGTTAACTCTCTTGTGCGTGGTAAACCTATATCCTTTGATGCCGCAAAACTTTCGGAGATTTTTGGTCTCCCCAATGAGGGTTTTCGTTGTAAAGGAGAGTTTGCTGCTCCAGATGAAGTCATTGACAACTTCTCTGACGATGAAAGCTATGGTGTTCATGAGTCCAAAGTCCGTGATTTTTTGTCGGACAAAGCCATTCTAGATGTTCATTCCGGGCGTTTTGAAAACAATGACTTTGGGATAAACATCCGCTTGCTTCACGATGCTATCACTCGTTGTCTTATGCCTAAAGTTAATGCTCAGCTTCGTCTTGTGAATATCAATATGGAGATCATTTATCATGTGTGGAAGGATCACCAAGTCAACTTCGCGTCTATTGTGCTAAAATGGTTCGTGGAAAAAGGTCAAATTTTCCACAAAAAGAGTTACGCGAAAGTTGATCGACAAAGAAAATCGGGAATGCCATTTGGATCAATCTTAACAGAAATTTTTGAGAAAGCAGGAGTTGATTTATCTGGGGTTCATGGGGTTCCGATTCCTAGGGGGAGCCTCGTCACCGAGGGGACGTTACGGATGATGAGGTATCTATGCACGAGAAATTGTGGATGGGTATACTTTGCGTATATCAAGGATGATGATCGGCTCATAGATGGGGGTGCTCTTCCGAGACCGGAGGAGAGGATCACATCTAGGGGGATCGAGCATACTAGACCTCGTCCTTCATCTCAGCTTGGTTCCTCCCGACCTCGTCCGGAATCCTCTTCATCCCAGATGGCTTCTCGGATGGATAGGCTCGAGAAAGATATGAGCGAAATCAAAATCATGGTCAAGAGCATCTGCACGCATTTTGGGATACCGCGACACCTCCGGATGCGGACCTTGACTAGTCGGGCTATCCTTCTTATGATGATGTTTCCCGTTTTATTAAAAGACCAAACATTTCATTCTCATGCATAAACTCTATTAGTATGTTATTTTGGATATGTTTCGTCTGTAATAACTATCTTTGTTTTTATGCATTATTTTGGTTAATCGTTGATTTGGATTCTATTGATTATTATGCGTATCATTGATTTCTCTTGCAGGATCTCTCAACTTTTTGTTAATGACAAAAAGGGAGAGAAAAATATGTATTCGTTTTTGAAATCATCTTTTGAAATAACCCGTGCTCGTTTTCAGGGGGAGCCTTATTTTTAAATCTTCCTTAAAATCTGGTTTTCAAAAACTCCCATACTTAAATTTTGTCATCATCAAAAAGGGGGAGATTGTTGGAACAATATCTTTTAGATCATTTTGATGATGTGTTATTAAAACCAAAATTTACTTAAAACATATTTTTTTCTTCAGTTAACGTACGTAACGCAAACCATATTAACGTACGTAACATTCACAGTTGTCTGCAAGATTTTCAAGACAGCTTAACGACGTAACTCGTCTATCATAACGCATTTAACACTCATTGTTTTCGTAAGTTTTTCAGCAGTAACGACGTAACCGGAGTTATCTAACGTACGTAATGCTTGAATTATTCTGACCGTTGGAAAAAGTCACTAGCCGTTGCAACAAGTTGTCACACTCAACGGATCTCTGACCGGAATATTACGTACGTAACCATGCAGTTCATAACGTACGTAACCATGCAGTTCATAACGTACGTAACGTATATTATCATATCTCACTGGACCAGTTCTTCACTGTTCGTTACAGCCGCTATTTGTAGCATATAACGTACGTAACGTTCATAACGTACGTAACCATCAGCATGTAACGTACGTAATCAGTTAAACTGTTCCAACGGAAATATGAGCTCAAGAAGGCTATAAATAGCCAACTTCATGGAGATTGAAGACACATAAGCATTCTGAGCCTACTCGCATACTCAAGCAATATCAAGCAAACATTTTGAGAGATATACTTATTCTAGATTGTGATACGAGAAGATTTATTCTATAATTTCCAATCTTCATTCTTGTATCAAAGAGAGATATATTGTGAAAGCCGAGTTCTTACTCGCATTTATTTTATGTAAAGGTTATCTTGTACCCAGAAAAACAAGAGTGTTTTAGTGAGGTTGTTCTTGAGCCCGGAAATCAAGAAGTTGTAAGAAGTTGGCACTAAACTAGAAAGTGCAATTCTAAGTACTAAGAAAAGTCCTAGTCGATAAAACTAGGTAGGGGACGTAGGCTTCGTTAATAGCCGAACCTCTCGAACAATTTCTTGTGTTCTTTCTTTTCCGCACTTTTATTACTCCGATATTTTTGCTTCCGCAAAAAGAGTACAATACTCTTATCCGCATTATTCAACCCCTCCTTCTAGTGGCGGTACCAATCTAACAGATTCAGAATGAGGATTTCTACGCAATCTCTCAAGGTGCAGTAACGAGCAATGCAATAATGAGTGACAATGAATTTGATGAAGATGATGACATTGGAGATGAAGAAGAAGAAGAAGAAGAAGAAGAAGAAGAAGAAGAAGAAGAAGAAGAAGAAGAAGAAGAAGAAGAAGAAGAAGAAGAAGAAGAAGTATATGGAGTTGAGACCACTCAAGAACATGAAGTACCTTCAACTTTTACTAGTATGGAGGAAACAAATACGACTAGTGATGGCAATTGGATTGTTTCAAAATAAGCCAACAAGAATGATATTACACGAGAGCTGGGATCTGATTATTTCAAGGATAAAGAAGAACTTATTAGAACTATCAAGCTCCACAGTATAAGGACACATAAACAGTTTGAGGTCACTGAGACACGCCCAACTCTATGAAGCATAAGATGCAAGTTATATTTACAATCCGGATGCAAATGGCACCTTCATGCTTGTAAACAAAAACGAAGTGGATATTTTGAAATTACAACATACACTGGTCCACATACTTGTTTACATAATAATATTTCTCAAGACCATCCAAACCTATATGCGAGCTTGATCGCTCATGAAACCATACACCTTATAAAAGAGCAACCTTCTATTACTATTTCTGCTTTGAGAGCCGAAATAGTTGATAAGTTAGGATATAGTCCTTCATACAGAAAGGTTTGGATCGGAAAGCAAAAGGCAATTGAACAGGTGTTTGGTAATTGGGAAGAATCTTATGTTACTTTACCGAAATTTCTAGACGCACTTCAAAAGTTCAATCCGGGGACTATAGTTGAATGGTGTGTTTCGAGATCAACCGATGAAGGACACGTGGAATTTAGACGTGCTTTTTGGGCTTTTGCTCCCTCTATCAAGGGGTTTGTGCATTGTCGGCCGGTGATTAGCATTGATGGCACACATTTGTATGGTAAGTATAAGGGAAAGATGTTGATTGCAATGGGAGTTGATGGTAATAATCAGATTTTGCCACTTGCATTTGCTATTGTGGAAAATGAATCTTATGATAGTTGGAATTGGTTTCTTTGTCATATCAAGAATCATGTGGTGAAAGAGCGTGATGGTATTTGCTTAATATCTGATCGTCATATTGGAATCCTAAAGGTAGTGAATGAGCATGGATCTCCATGGTTAGAGCCACGTGGTTTTCATAGGTATTTTTACAACTCATATGAATCTTTTAATTGCTGCTATGAATTTTATTATCCTTATGCATTGTAGCTATGAATTTTATACATGAATTGTATCTTATATATGCATTGCTGCTATGAAATGCTGTTATGAATTGCTGCTATGAATTGTTATCCTTATATATGAATTGCTGCTATGAATCTTTTAATTGCTGCTATGAATTGTATCTTATATATGCATTGTGGCTATGAATTTTATTATCCTTGTGCTTTGTAGCTATGAATTTTATATATAAATTGTATCTTATATATGCATTGTTGCTATGAAGTGCTGCTATGAATTGCTGCTATGAATTGTTATCCTTATATATGAATTGCTGCTATGAATCTTTTAATTGCTGCTATGAATTGTATCTTATATATGCATTGTAGCTATGAATTTTATTACCCTTTTTCTTTGTAGCTGTGATGGCTTTGATTATATAGTTCTTGATCACTTTATGCTAGTTAATTTATATAACTTTTTTCACAGTTACCGTTTACGACTCATATTGTTTTGTTTATTTTATAGGTATTGTTTACGGCATTTCATCAGCAATTTTAATGACAAGTTTCGTAATTCAGAATTGAAGGCTTTAGCTTATCGTGCCGGGAGTCACAATCAAGTTCGAAAGTTCAACTCTACAATGGAAGAAATTGGGAAGCTAAATCTAGAAGCTCAACAGTGGATAGAAAGACATCCACTTGATAGATGGACACTTGCACATGATGGTGGAAGGAGATATGGGTTGCTCACAACAAATCTGTCCGAAATTTTTAATAGTGTACTTAAAGGTGCTCGTTTTTTACCCATCACAGCTTGTGTCCAACTTACTTTCTATAGATTGGTGCACTATTTTGAGGTGAGACGTCCTTTAGGATCTAGTGCACAAGATAATGGAGATGCATATACTCCCCATGTTGCTGCAAAACAAGTAGCTTTGATGTCAAAAGTAAGTGCACATTTTTTGAGATTGTTTAATCGAGCGAAAGGTATATTTGAGTTAATAACTCAAAGAGGAAGAAATGTGCAAGTAGTTAATTTGGAGGAAAAAACTTGCACATGTGGTAAGTGGGAGATATTTAAATATCCTTGTTCTCATGTCTTGAGTGCATGTGCCGAACTTTCCTTGAATAGTTGGCAACATGTTGATGGATGTTACTCAATTCCTGAATATTGTGCTACTTGGGCATCCGATTTTTCCTCGCTTCCTCATGAAGCGTATTGGCCACAATTATCGTCTACCGTATTGCTTCCAAATTTAGAGCTCTTAAGGAATAAAAAAGGACGTCCTCGCTCAACAAGACTACGAAATGAAATGGACACCAAAGAAAGAAGAAAGACAAACCTTTGTGGAATTTGTAGGCAAAGTAGTCACAACCGAAAAGGATGTCCGTCTAAGCCACGGTATATAAAGACAAATTTTAGAAAATTTATTCGGTTAATTAGTATGACTATATCTCTCACTTCTTTATTTTTTTTTTTTGCAGATAAATATTGATTATCAGCTGATCAAGATATTTGGAAGAAATTGGGAATGTTACTTTTGTCTTTTCGTTTTTGTAAGAAGTCGTTGGTTTATTACCTAAAAACTTTGTGATGATGTTGGTTTTAATATTTTATTGTTAGCATTGTTCAAATATTTTTTTATTGTTAGCATAGTTTAAAAAAAATAGTAAAAAGCAGTAAAAAACAATTTAGTAAAGGCATTAAAAAACAGTTAAAATAAAAACCAGTAAAAAAAGTTAAAACCCCATTTATAAAAAAGCAGTAAAAAATAGTTAGGGCATGGGCAATTCACAGTAAAAAGCATAAAATTGAAAAAAAAAAAAAATTCATTTAAATTGAAAACAACACCTAAATGGTAATATGTTCAAAAGTACACCTAAAAAGTAAATATGTTTTATAAATACACCCATTTGGTAAATAACTCTTTCGGGCAGAGGTAATTTACGGGCAGCTGTAATTCACAGTAAAAAGCATAAATTTGAAAAAAAAAATATTTAAATTGAAAACAACACCTAAATGGTAAATAAGTTCAAAACTACACCTAAAAGGTAAATATGTTTTATAAATACACCTACTTGGTAAATAACTCAATGAAAAGATGAGAAAGGAGGGGAGATAAAAAAACGGAGAGGAGAAAGGTGAAAAGAGAGGAGAGAGAAAAATAATAAATGAAAAGAAAATGATGAGATAAAAATAGGTGGGTTGAAGGGTAAAATCGTCCACAAGTTGTAAAATTGGCTAGAATTTGACAATATTAAGTTGCATGACATAATTTGTAGTCTAAGAGGTCCATATGGCTACATTCCTACTCCTCTCTTAATCTTATTAGAAAATGATATATACAACAATAATAATTACTATTTATATTACAACGATATAAATAATAATAATAATAACAAAGTAAAACAATTTTAATTATAATTATTACATAAAATATTATTGATAATATAAATAATAATAATAAAATAAAAAAGAATAATAATCATTATATATAATATTATTTATAATACAAATAGAAATAATAGTAATTAATAATATTGATTTTAAAGCTGAACTGAACAGTGCTAAATTGAACTGAACTGAACTGAACGAAACTGAACTAAACTAAACTGAAATTTGCTGAACTGAATTGAATTGAACTAAAATATGCTGAAATTAAGCCAAAAAAACGGGGACTAAATTGTATTTTTGACTCCACCAATTCCGGGGTCTCATGAATTTCAAACCAAACCAAACCAAACCAAACATACCCAGTATATCCCGCTCAGAGCTGTAATATCCGACTGTAACTTTTCATTTTTACCTGTCGTTGTATTATTCGGATAATCTGATTATCAGAAATCGTTGCATTTAGTATTATGTTGAGGTATTATAGATTTGAATATCATATCGTTGTTATTTCATATGTGATGATTCGATGTTATTAGAGTGTTACACTTTCGAATTTTGTTAATGTAGCGTACTCTACACAGTACTATTAACGTACGCTAATCATGCGACTTAGCGTGCGTAAGGTTTCCTCGGTTGCGTACGCTAAGAAGGAGTCTGACAGCAGTTGACTTCAGCACGTGAACCCTTTTAACCATTAGCATGCATGAGATCTAAATCTGAGCTGGCGTGTCGGTGAGAATCTACTTTTATTAGCGTGCGTAACCCATTTCTCGTTAGCGTGCGCTAACGGCCTGCGATAATTCAAGACAGTAGCCACTGTAAGCCGCTTACGTACGTAATATCGACCGGATAGCGTACGTAAGGGCATTAGCGTACGCTAAACTGTCCTGATAGCGTGCGCTAAGGATGTCCAGTCTATTTATAGGGCCACTGTTTTTCATTTCTTCACAACTCTAAACCGATTCTCTCTCCATTTTATCGTCCCTCTGCACTCTAAAAACGATATCAACCTACACCAACTTGTTTCTAATCCTTGAATCTCGGAGTGGAGCTCATTTCCTTGGAGATTTGGAGTTGTTTTTAAGCTTGGAACATATTCTCTCATAGCATTGAAGTTGTTCTTCATTTCGGAGGTTGGTGTGTTTTCTTCTCGCATTATTTTCTTATGTTGATGTTAATGACGAATTATACTTCACCTAGAGTTAGATTAAGCAAGTAAAACATAGTTCTAATCCAACCTTTTAACACTTTTGATGAATATGTTAAATGAGGGTTTTGTTTAGAGGAGTTATTTATTTTGTAGTAATGGTAACCATGTTTGTAGTGTCATTACTCATCTTCCGGACGAATTTAGCTCGGTAGGACATTGTTGGATCGGTTAGCTTCATCATAATGGACTTAGTCAAGAACTTGATATCATATAGTGATTAAACACCATTTTAGGTATTTAATTACCTTGAGAAGAACTTGATGATGTTAAAGATGAGATTAGATGATCTAGTTCAGGAATCTTAGAAGCTTTAACAAATCATGATTGTTCAGTTTCACAAGTCTTTGAAGATTGATAAGGATCTTGATAATTTCAACAATAACTTTTCATTAATCTAATGTATTGAGAACTTAGAATATTTTGATCATCATACTAGAATTGGTGAATTCACCATCATGTTAATGAATCCTCCAGCCCTGTAACAAAGACTTTGATAACCTTCATGAGTATGGTGTAATCTCAGAACTTATGAACTTGTTATTAGCTTAAAAGTCAATTTAAATGAGAGGAGAATAATCATAATATGCAGATTTTACCTTTCAACCTTTTAATGTTTTGGAAAGTTTAATCATCATAAGATGATCTTAACATCATGATTGGTTATTCAACATACCCTTGATAGAACTCTTGCTTATGTTGAACCATGCGAACATTCGGTAAATTTTGTAAACCGATTCTTATAGTTGTATTGATGTTAGAAGGACTCCTAGCATAAGGCTTCAATAATTTGTAGTAACAAACTATTCTAGGATTGTAGGTTGACGTCTTACTAATCCTATATTGATAATTATACGAATATGTTTTGAGTAAAATGTATTTCGTTTAAGGTTGGTTGTTCGAGTAAAACTTATCGAGGACCGTCCGTTCGTTCCGATAAGAAGAGGACTATTCTCGTCTCCGTATTAAGGCAAGTTATCTTGCTTGGTTATAATGATGATTAGATTCTTGTGATGATTATATATATTTCATGTGTATGAATTGTCCATGTGACGTTTGTCGTAATTTGATATTGTCCTTGACGTTATGGGATTGCATTCCCAAGTACGCCGTTTCGAATCGTTGATCTCGTTGGTCCTTATTTTCACTTTGGTGAGTTTTTCTTGATCCTTAATCGATGTGTTATCCTTTGAGTTTCGTTGTCATGTTGTATCGTGACATATCCGGAATCATATCTGCGTGCCGATTGGTTATTGTGTAGGATTTTTAGCCAGGCACACGATGGTCATGCGTGGATGTTTCCGCATTGGACCGTGCACACGAGACGTTAGTTCGTGAGGCTAATTAGGTACATTGTCCCACGTATATTTCTGGATTCCGTATACGGGGTGGACATGTGCACGGACACATTTCCGGATCGGGCGTACTGTGATGTCCATCTTGAGCCATAATGTTAATCGTTCACAGACCATGTTTGATTGGATGTGTTCGATATTTTGTGACTGATTGTTTCATACGCCCGAGGGGTATGATTAATAGTCGGAATGATTTTCTTGAGATCTATATTTGTGAATTGTATAATGTCGGAAGAATTGATTATCATGTATATCTGACCCTGTGTTGGGCGAAATACTTGTATTGTATTTTAGGTCGAGGCAAAGGCAAGACACGGGAAGAGCATGTCGACGGCGAAGGGTTCGGAGGATACTAGTTCGGGGGCCCCACATCTCTTGTTGTCCGGTTATGTTAAACCGCGTTATGTTATCTCCTGTTTCATTTAAATTACTTTTGGTTGTATTTGACATTTGAAGTATTTTCCATCTCCATATGGTTTATACTTGTTTTTCGGATCCTGTGTGTTGTAAGGCCGTTGGCCATATTTTAATAAACTCCTAATCGGAGAAATGACTATTCGTTGTGATTCAGTATCACCAATAATATTTATTTAACCTGTTTTGGATATCGCCTGGTGGGTCCCAGTGTGGGATTCACGGCACTGTAATAACCGCCATTTGGGGTGTTACAAGAGCAGGGTCTGGGGAGGGTAAGATGTACGCAGACCATGCCCCTACTTATTACGGTAGGGAGGCTGTTTCCGTGAAGACCCCCAGCTTAGTGCACAGCAGAATCTTGTGTGATAAATACAAAGGAAAACATATGATTCGTAAAAGCTCGAGACCATACCTGAGCCCATGGCTTGATCCACATGGGACTTACCTAAGCAGAATTTGGCTACTTCACTCCCGATGAACGCTGCTTTAACAAAAGAGAGGTTGGCTCTGCGCACAGCTCGCTGTCAAAAATACACCACACGCAAAGACAATAGAATAAAATATACAATAAAAGTAAAAATGCAATGCTCTAGGTCAAAGCTAACCGAGACAAACCAACCCTGAGGCTCTCAACTACAAAGACCGCTCCTCTGAAAAGAATCCATAACTCGATCCGCGCCTCCAAACGCACCTATCAACAATCATGGTCTCGGAAAGGTTTAAGGCCTTCAAATCTAATCTCGATTCTCCTCCCACGTCCTCCTCAGGCCTCTCCTCCTCTCCCCGACAACCATTAAACTCTCGACCCTCCTCACCGGAGCAGATGCCTGCCTCCTGCGGACGTGGCCAAACCATCTCAATCTCCCTTCCCTAACTTTCGCTGAAATGGGCGCCACTTCCAGCGCGTTCCTGAAAACCCCGTTCGCAATTCTATCTAACATTGTGCGACCACACGACCAACGTAACATTCTCATTTCAGCCACTTCCAACTTGCTATCAAGCGACTTCTTCATCGCCCAACATTCGGAGCCAACTTATCCGTACGGGGTACAATCTGATCCGCAATCATTACCTCAACATCTTCCTCGTTGGTCTCACCACTAAAGTTACACCAGAGATACTCGATCTTAGACCGGCTCACACGCAAGCCCTGGCAAATTTAGTTTCACAGCTCAATTTTTTCGCAAAACAAGTCAGAGAGCCCCATCACTTTTCATATTTTTGTCATTTGTCTCTTAAAAAACAGACGAAATTTAACTTGTGTCATCCCACAGAATAAAATTATGAAATTTGAAAATAAAATAAATTTGGAAAACAAAAAGTACTTGGAAAAAATTGCAAAATAAAAAATCAAAATTTTTTTTTTTTGAAAAATATAGAAAAATGTGAATAAAAAATATAAATACTCAGAAATATAACAAAAATCTGAAAAATGCAAAAAAAAAAAAAAACAATATAGAAAAAACCAGAAAAATACAAAACATAAAAAAAAAACTTGAAATATTCAATATATAAAATCTGAAAAATTCAAATAATTATATAAAATCTGAAAAATTCATAAACAAATATAAAAATCAGGAAAAATAAAAATGATAACAAACCACAAGATTCAAGAAATATTAAAAAAAAGAAAAATTATATTATTATGTTAAAACGTGCCTAAAAATCTGCAACAGTTTGAAATATATTTTGGACCAAGTATTCTAAGTTTTCAGATTTCGCATTGAAATTTGTGGTTGATTATACTTATCATTGGAAGAGAAACCTCCTTGCCCAACAAATTGTTTTTACTTAAAAAAACCTTCCCCTTCAAACTTGACTTGAGTATGAAAATTTCAATGTGTTTACCAAAATTGTTCAGGATAGTAAGCATACTGGGGATAAGTATATTGATAACTATTCACCTGTTGTGCTTTAAGCCATTCATGAGTCTTAAAGTGATGTAAATTTAGACGGTCTAAAATATTTTTTCGTGCGCGGACAATAACATACGACGACCCCTTTTAAATAGCTGAATGTCCCAAAAATCCATTTGGTCCAATGTGGAGAATGTTGTATTTTGTGGCCCAAATTAATTCAAGAAGGCCCAACTCCTACTATTGGCAGCCCAAAGTTCTAGCCCACTTAGCAATTGGACGCCCATCTCAAATATAAGCCCTCCTATGAGAAACTGTAGTCTTGTTCTCTCTCTCATTGTTCCGCTCTCTACCTCCCAAAAACTTTGTCGTCCTTCTCTCTCTCTCTCTCTCTCTCTCTCTCTCTCTCTCTCTCTCTCTCTCTCTCTCTCTCTCTCTCTCTCTCTCTCTCTCTCTCTGGTGTAGCTGAAAACGATCCTCTGAGTTTGATTTAGTGTATAAAAACCATCTCTCTGAGATGTAAAAGTATGAGATAGATTTAAGTTTTTTTTGCTGAGTTTGATGCTAGTTATGTGTTGTGAATCGATCGGTTCTTGATGTGTTCTAAAAATTCCAGTCTAGACTAATTTTATATATATATATATATATATATATATATATATATATAGGGGCGGAGGGAGGGGGTGGCGGGTAGGGGCTGTGGCCTCCCAAAAAAAATTCTATTAATATTTTTTATTATTATTGTGTTTTTGTTATTTAAAAAATATTGGCCTCAAAGTAAGAAAAGTAGTCAGTCAAACTCAATAAACGAATGTATTTTTCTGAGTTCTAGTAGTATGGTTTTACGTATTAATATGGATTCTTTTATTTAATGTGATTTTTATTATTAATAACTCATCTAAAAAAATTTAATGTCATTGTGTCGAAAAAAATTTTAATTTCGCCTCCCGTACCAAGAAATTCTGGCTCCGCCACTGTGTATATATATATATATATGGGCGCGTTCTATGCAGTACCAATATTTAAAAAAATTTATTGGTACATATATATATATATATATATATATATATATATATATATATATAGTAGCTTTTTTGGAAAAGTTTTGAGCTTAAAAAACTACATTTGAAAAACCAAACAAGTTGAGCTTTTTCTCATAATATTCAAATTCACTCAAGTATCCATCTCTCTATGTTAAATATATTTATTGGTATATTTTTGTTATTTATTATATTAATGGGTATATTGTTATTATTGAATATATTTGTTTATATATTATTATTGTTATTATTATTGTTACATATACTATTACCAAATATATTTGGTGGTGTCAAAATTTCGTGATATCCCAACTGCCCATTATATTAATATATTTATTGTGGTATTTTATTACTAAATATATTTATAGGTGTCCTATTTCTTAGAAAATGTTTTATTATATACTATTCAATATTTTATTATTCAATATCTATATTAAGTTCTTTCTAATATTTTTTAAATATTGTTAATATTATTTCAAATTTAATTAAGTACATCAACATAGTAAAGTCACAAATTAAAAAGAACTTAAATAATAATAAAATCAAATATTTAGCATACATATTTATATCATGTCAAGCTCAATTTAGGTTAATAATATTTTTTTCTTTTGCTATCCTAATATATGATATATAGTTTTAATATTAAAGTTCCATAATAATATTATAACTCTAACAAAAATTTTAGAATTATTTTTATATGTGGACAATGAGAAATTGAAGATTGTGAAATGAGGATTATTTTAATATTCTTTGAAAAGACAGGTAAGAATCGGGAAGTTATAAGTATTTTAATATTTAAAAAAAAACATCCGTGATCGGGCCAGACCCATCCGGATTGAGCCATGGGTTTCTGTTTTTTGGCCAAAAAAAATTAGGTATTTTTGGTCCAACCCAGAATTATCCAACCAGCCGTCAGACAAACCCATTTAGATCGGTCCAACCCATTTGTCAGGTCTAGTGAAACCAGCTAATATAATCAGTTTACGCCTAACACCTAATACAAAAAGCTAATACCTAAAAAAGGTAAATAGGTTTTTGTTGAAGTAAAAACAAACAAGACAAGAATTATGAGAGAAGTTGTATGTATTCTCATTGATGGGGTCCCTTTAAATAGGGAGAGATTACATATTCTGGAACATTCCAACAAGCCTAGTCCTACACTAACTAGTAGAAGCCCATTAACCTGTAGACTAAAGCACATACTGTGTATTTACTTTAACACTCCTCCTTGTGCCGAGTCTCCAACACATGTCAAGTTGCCTCGTTAAAACCCCGTCAAGCAAAAACCACATGGGAAAAATGCCTTGATCGTAGGAAAAAGAGTACAACATCTAGACATATAGGTTATGTTAATTTCGTTAAGCCAAAACTTCTTTTGATCATTTCGTCGATCAATGTGCCCAAGAACGTGATCGATTCGTCGATAAATGAGATAAACATCTAGTTACCTCGTTAAAAACCTTTCCAAGTGATAAAAACCCAGTCGGAAAAAAAAGAATCATTGGTTAATGAAAAGAGTGTAACTTGCGACGTGGATGTAATACTCCCCCTCAAGTCTACATCTCCCCCCTGATTAGTCCGTCAATCAAGGAATCTGGAAAATAGTGCATGTGTCGTTGCCTCGTTAAAAACTTTGCCAAGTAACAAAACCCATTGGGACAAAATAAACGTTGGTCAAAGAAAAGAATACAAAACTGGTGGGTAAAATTCGTTATACCTCACCCTACCATCCGATCCTTACTTCGATCTTGGGAGTTCGGAAATCCTACGCATTCCGATGTTTCTCACATGTTTTTTAATTACGGCCTTGGGCAGTGATTTAGTGAATAAAATCATCCACATTATCCTTAGACTTCACTAGCTTAACTTGGATGTTGAGGATGGCCTGTTATTGCTGATTGCAGAAAAACTTTGGAGAGATATGCTTCGTATTATCCACCTTGATATGCCCAAGCTTCAGCTATTCGATGCAAGTGGCATTAAATTCGTATATACACGTGGGCGCATCAGTGACATTACTTAGTCCACTGTTACCTCGAATATGTGTGATGATGGCTCTCAACCATATACACTCACATACCGCCTCATGTCGAGTGATATCTCAGCGTGATTCGAGGAGGTAGCAACTAGGGTTTGCTTAGTTGATCTCCAATATATTGCGATCTCTTCCAACGGTGAATACATAACCAGGTTGGGATCGACCTTTATGTGGGTCTGAAAGATACCCAGCATCAGCAAAACCTACCAACACATTCGTCGGGGTAGTTTTCTCGGCATTCACACTACTTTAGTGATTGCACATTCATCGGCGGTTTCGTTAGCCTGATAGGGAAAGAAAAGTCCCGAGTCAATGGTTCCTTTGAGGTATCGAAAGATGCTCTTGATACCATTCCAATGACGTTGCGTGGGCTTAGAACTATTTTTAGCTAACAAGTTCACTGAGAAAGCTATATCAGGTCGAGTGTACTGAGCCAAGTACAATAATGCGCATATTGCACTTTAGATAGGGAATTTCGTCTCTCAAAAGTTCTTCGTCACATTCATTTGGACGAAATGGATCTTTCTTCAAGTCCAAACTACGACCAATCATGGGAATGCTAACCGTATGTACCTTGTCCATATTGAAACGCCTAATTTTCTTTTGGACATAGGCAGGCGGGTGGATGAGGATTCCACTAGCTCGATGTTCTAGCTCAATGCCTAGATAAGATCGAGTCTTCCCAGATCATTCATCTCAAAATCGAATTTTAGATAGTTGCGGTTTATCTTAATTCGTCAAGAGTACCGATTATGTTCATATCACCGACATATGCAGCTACAATTGTTAATCCGAAACTTATTTTCTTAATAAATACACAGGGATACAGTCGTCGTTCTTATATCTCCTTCCAATTATGTAGTCACTTAGGCGGGTATACTACATCCGCCCGGATTGTTTTAATCTGTAAAGTGAGCATTTCAACCGTACTGCAAACGCACTTCGTGGTCTAGAGTTACTTGACTTGGGTAATGAAATGCCATCGAGTACTTTCACATAAATCTCTATATTAAGATCCCTATAGAGATATCACTAACCACATTTATGAGCTGTATTTCCAGTCCTTCCGAAATTACTAAGCTAATGAAGTAGCTTAGGGGAGAGTACGTCTCCTCAGTAAATTCTACTGCATTTATGAGAACCTTCGAGCCTTGTACTTCAGGACTTCTCATTATGCTTACTGACAAAGATTTATTTTATGTCCTACAGGATTTACACTTGGTGAGGTTAGCGCTACCTACCAATTACCTGTCTCTTTGTCAAAGAATCTAGTTCTGCGTGGAATGCTTTATCCTTTAAGGCCAATCAACTCAATGTTTATATCATACAACAGAGCAGAGTTCGACATTGTCTTTCTTTTTGCTTTGAGCAACGATAGATCATCAAAGTGGGTAGATGATCAGTCTACACTCTCGTGATTCATAGAGATTTCTTGATTTTCTGAATCGTATCAATCTTCGGGGCATGCAGCTTCCACCTCTTTCTTTAGGGAGCTATGGCCTAAATTACACATCCACCATGTGCGATGGTAGCACTCAATTCGTCGGTGTTGCGCCCCTTACTGAGGACTTTCAACCTTACAGGTTGCAGCCGGTATATATGATCTCGTCACTTTCACGATATCAGTAAATGCATCAGGCATCGAATCTGCTATGTTCTGAAGATCGAGAATTTTCACTATCACAGCGAAATATGGGGATCAAAATGAGACAAAGTAGGGACACATCATGATAATTCCTGTCATTCCCTGAGAAAGTTTGTCTTCTCTCCTTCCCCTAACAACGGGAAGGTTGTCTCCTTGAAGTGACAATCCGCAATCGAGCGGTAAAGAGATCACGTGTCAAAGGTTTAAAATAGTGGATAACCATTAGGGATTCGTATCCAATGGAACTACTTGATCGTTTTTAAAGACCCATGCATTGTGGGGGTGCAGAAGGCACAATACTACATAACCAAATATGCGCAATTGGCACTCAAGCTCATCTGAGTCCAAAATATAAAAATCAGGGCTTATCCAGTTACCAACTGGTACGCATAAATCGTTGGTTAGCAGAGGGTCTAAAATGAACGAATAAGTAAATCTGCATGCAAGACTACATAACCCCAGACACAAATAGGCAAATTGGTGTGCATAACCAATGCCCGGGCTACCATCTAATTCGTTCGATGGCTACCTCCGTGAGACTATTTTGCGTATGCTCGTGGGGGATGAGATGCTTTTCGTCGCTCCCGATCGACATGCAGTATCCATCAAGTACTTTAGATGTGAACTCTCCAGCATTATCAAGTCTTATAGACGGAACATGGTGGTCAGGGTGGTAAGCCCTTAGACAGATAATCCATGCTAGAAGCTTTGCAAAAGCAGCATTTTTAGTGGACAAGAGGGCGACATGTGACTAGTATGTCGAAACGTCAACCAAAACCATAAAACATCTAAATGGCCCGCACTCGGGTTGAATCGATCCACAAAAATCTATTTGAATCCTATGTAAGAATGAAATTTTCACATCTTTAGCGTAGAAAGGTCTCGCTCCTACTTTGGCTAAAGTGCAGGCCTTGCACAAGATACGACGTGCATTCGACAGGGTTAAATGTGTAGAACGGGCGGATGTATCCGATGCTTTGGATGACATAGCTTGAGGAACACCAACAAAGTTCGTTATGTGGGTTCGTTGCCCGCTTCTACTTTACATGCGTAAGAAAGGATGTCCGTACGTATTCTTAAGAATATGGATCATCATTTCACGACCTGGGTGCTCTAGTCGTTCATGCCAAAGTATGTACGAGTCACGTCCCAAAGTTCGTTATAGGTAATCACATAGGATTCAACAATCCTAATCATAGTGACGTACAATCCACTTGATTGACTCGTAAGTTTCTCTAAGATGCGCTTTCGGCCACATTCATTAGAGATGATATAGAGATACTCTATTCCATTATCACAATGAGTTTCAACATGAAAGTTGTTGATACGTATATCCTTGAAGCTTTGTAAGGTTCAAGTTAGTCACTCTCAATGCATTCAATACTTTTAATTTGATCCCAGCCAGTTCCCAATATTTAAATCAGATCCCTTTTACTCAATTATAAATTCAAATAATTTATATTAATTTATTTTGGACACTATATTAATATTAAAAATTTAATTGTTATTTTAGGAGATGAGGACTTGGAGCCTAGGACCTGAACTGCATTCGCATCTCAAATTTTCAAGGATCATCATCGTATTTCGAGGTGGGGATTTTACGCTTGTTTTATTTAATGCATGTTGTTACTTGTATATATGCTTGTTTCTTGCCAAACATTTATATGCTCAAAGTTTTCATATTAATTACGTTGTAGCCTCCAATGAGTAGTAGGCATAATGTGCTCAAAGTTTGCATATTAATTACGTTGTAGCCTCCAATGAGTAGTAGGCATAATGTACTCAAAGTTTGCATATTATTTACATTGTAGCCTTCAATGAGTAGTAGGCATAATGTGCTCAAAGTTTGCATATTATTTACGTTGTAGCCTCCAATGAGTAGTAGGAAGTATGCACAAAGTTTGCATATTAATGGCCCTCGGGCAATCACCAGGTTCAGGCATGTCATATCTACTTGACAACATGTATGTACTTCAATTTAACAAAGCGTTCCCTCCTCACTGAGCGAGTTGAAAGCTCACCCCATTATTTAAACCTTTGAGGTTGAGGAGTCTGACGTGGCGGGTAAAGGCGTGGCGTGATAATAATATTTATCAGCTTTTTATTTATTTCGTCCATTTAAAGTTTTAACTTTGGCTTCAATATCATGTTGGATATTATGGATGTTTGAAATATTGAGAATTTATTTTTATTTATGTAACACCCCAAACTAGGCGGATATTACAGTGCCGTGGACCCCCGACTGGGACCCACCAGGCGAATGAAAATGAATGAATTACACAGAGTAAATGTAGTACCGAACCACATTACAACATTAATTACTCCGATGAGGAGTTTCATACAACACACCCAAGATAATACAGAATACATGTATATTTTATATGGAGATAAAATATACAACACTGAGTGAAATGAGTATTCAAACGGAATGTCTGCAGCGGAATAAAATGAAGGAAACATAAATGTCTGAAAAGACTGGGGCCCCCTACTAGTATCACTGGGACTCCTCGCCATCACCGTGCTCTCCCCGTGCTTTAGCCTTGCCATGACCTGAAAAACAATATCCCCCAACGGGGTCAGTTATACAGAACAACAATCCTCAAGGGTTGAAAATACACAATCATGATATATCTGAAGTTATGAAATATCCTGTCGAAACATACGCAATCAAACATGCTATATGAATCAACTATCAGTACGGCTCAAAGGAATGGCGCCACACTACGTCCGGGATGAAAATGTGTCCGTGCACAAGCCACCAACGAGTATCGATCGAATACACGTGTGGTCTTGTACCTGTCGATCTCACGAAGCCATCAACTCGTGTGCACAGTCCAATGTGAGGCCACCGACCAACACACGACTATAATGTGCCCGACATGAAAATCCTACACATACCAAGCGGCACGCCAGTGCGACCCGGAATGCCACGATATAACCAAAAGTGACATCAAAATCAATAATGACTCACCGAGATGAAATGACAGTGAAATGAATGATAGCTCAATGAAATAATTGGAATCGTCGTCCCCCATGAATGAAGTAATGAAGTGACAATTACAAGTTTTGAAACAGTTAGTACCTTATGAATGAATTATGATTATGAATGAACAACAACGAAAGGAATGAATATCCTTTTAACTGAGTAAGAATTAACTTACACAACACCGATGAAGAATATCCGTCCACGAACAATGCCCTAAATGAAATGTCGGTCGCTCGAACAACCTTGAATAACACAATTACCAATAATTCGATCATTACACGAATCAAATACGATCATAACCGACTCAAACGTCGATTCAACAATATCCAAACTCGAATATATCGAAACCAAATCCAAGATGAGTATTCCAAACCATCAAAACACTTCCAATGATATAATAATCCCATATGAATCCATAGTTCGAGTTAACGACAATATCTAATCGAAACCCCCCCCCAAAATATCAAAGTCAACCCCCAAAGAGTTCTTGAAATCCGAAATATGAGCCAATAAATCCGTAGGAATACATTAATCCAAGGTAGATAATCCATGTCCAACATATTCCAACAACAATCTAAGTTCATATGAAGAAATCGGAAGGAAAACCCAAAAATCAGAAATTCTAGATCCAAGAGATTAATACCTTTGATTTGATGTGATGAAGATGATGAAACGATGATTAATCTGAATGATGAGCTTGAAGATGATGATTGATGATTACACCTCGAAGGATACTCTCCAAATCGCCCGAAATCGCCCAAAACCGATGAGAGAAAGAGAAGGAATGATAAATGACGAAATTTGGGCTACACTGTCCAATTTATAGAAATCCCAGTTTAGCGCGTGCTAGCCCTTGTGCGTAGCGTGCGCTAACGGGCATTTTGGGTAGTCTAGTACCCACTGTCCGAAAACGGTAGCGTGCGCTATGTACCTTTTTGTAGCGTGCGCTACGCCTATACACTTAGCGTGCGCTAACCCCAAAATGTTAACGTGCGCTATCGAATTATCTGATGCCCAATACTGGAGTCCAGAACCTTCTGTCCTCTGATCTGATCTCGGTAGCGTGCGCTACAACCAACGATTAGCGTGCGCTACTACACCGTTTGCGTACGCTAAAAACCACTCTTAGCGTGCGCTATGAATAAATTCAATTCAGTCCAGTAGCCACTGGACTCAACCTGATCCGACCTTAGCGCGCGCTACACCAAATATTAGCGTGCGCTACTACAACCCACTAGCGCGTGCTACCTACCGTTCGTAGCGTGCGCTACTTATAACTCACCTGTAGTCCAGTACCTTCTGGACTGCAGCCAGGGTAACATTAGCGTGCGCTAATGCTGAGTGGTAGCGTGCGCTACCTGTACTCAATTAGCGCGCGCTAAATATAGTACGTAGCGTGCGCTACTCCTCACGCACAGCCCACAATAAAGATGGCAATGATGATAAGCACGGCATGATTCTCCAATTAGATTGATGATGAATGACGATACAATTACTCTGAATGATGAATACAATGATTGAATATCAGTGACAAATGATCATAAATGAGTGAAAAATACTGAGTGACAATTACTGAATGATAAATACTGAATGATAATGATTGAATTACAACCGGGTATTACATACACCCCCCCTTAAAAGAGTTTCGTCCCACTAAGGGTCAAACAACTCGGGATAACTCTCCCGCATACTATTCTCGGTTTCCCAAGTAGCCTCTTCAACTCCATGTCTAGACCACTGAATTTTAATCAAAGGAATCGTCTTATTCCTCAACTGTTTGATTCGCCGCTCTAAAACTTGTATAGGACGCTCCTCATATGAATGATCATCGGCGATCTCGATTTCATCAAACTGAAGTATGTGACTCGGGTCGGCAACATACTTCCGCAACTGAGAGACGTGAAACACATTATAAATTCGGTTCAACGCCGGAGGTAAAGCCAATCGATAAGCTAACTTGCCTACTCAATCCAAAATCTCAAACGGTCCAATGAATCTCGGACTCAACTTTCCCCTCTTCCCAAAATGGAAGATACCACGACTCGGGGATACCTTGACCAAAACATGGTCACCCGTCTCGAACTCTAACGGTCGACGACGATTATCTGCATATGATTTCTGTCGACTCTGAGCGGTTGTTGTTGCCCAAAATATCTATCCGAAGATTAAATACTGCTGGAGACGGACAACAAACAACAATTGCGGGAGCACTTCCGAGAGAATATAAATAAGACAAGATTTGCCGGGTTTGTTAGGCCCGGGCTTGAATGCTCTCTCGAGATGTTATTAATACAAATATTCGTGGATACAAGTATTAATGAGAGAAATCTAAATACAATGAGTGTAAAAAGACTCTGTTAATCCGGCTCTTGAGCGAAGCTCGGTGTTCTTCGTCCCCGCCGATCGTCTGCCTGATGAGAGAGGCCGAGAGAAGAAAAACCGAAAGATAGCTGTTGCCAAGAGTTGGAAATAGCCAAGTGCTGTGTGTTTTGCTTGTGAAGTATGCTGAAATGCGAGAATCTCAGGGAGGAAATACAAGTGCAGGGGGCCTTGTATATATAGGGGCTGAGGTGCCTTGTCTCCTAGTGGGCGATCGTCTTTCCGCTATTAATATAATGGGGCGATCGCCCTAAAGATCACATGGGCTGCCTGCCAAAAGTCCATAGATCCAGCCGGAAGTCAGCTGTGTGGTCCAATGAGGAGCCAGCACGCGTCCGGAAGTACTGTCACAGGTGGTCCCACATCGTTACTTTCGGCGGACTTGTCAGTAGGTGAGGTAGGTGCCAGGCTGTGGTCACATGTCTTGTCTGCCAGCTCCTTTTGCAGGTCTGTGGCCCTGTTGGTAGGTGAGGTAGGTGACAGGCCTGTCAGCGCCTTTTGTGGATCTGCACGTGGGTGCTGTCCTGTGGCTCGGCCCTTGCCGACTGGATGGCCATCGACCCTTGATCGGCATGAAGCGGTCATCTCTAGCTGGTCACCGAGGGTCGGTCGGCAAAGGGTCGGTCGGCAAAGCGCCGAGAGATGATCGTCCATAAGTCGGTCGCCAGGAGTCGGTCGGCTGGTGCCGAGAGACGATCGTCTCCAGTCGGTCGCCAGGAGTCGGTCGCCGAGTACCGAGAGGCGATCGTATTGATGTCGATCGCTCGGCACCGGGATTCGTCCTGGGACCTTCGGCTGGCCAGTCTAGCTTGTCCGCTGGGTAAAGGCTCGGTCGCCTGGTCGCTGGTCGGCAGATCTGCTTTGGCCGCTCGGCAGTGACTCGGTCGCCCGACCTCCGAGGCGATCGCCGGTCGGAAGGTGTTAATTCTTGACACAACAATTGCCCCCCAGCTTGCTCCTATGTTGAAGACATGGGGCGAGGTGGTTCTTGCTGGCGATCGTGTAAGATGAGGACGGGCGATCTTGCTGAGCTGACTTTGGTTTGGACTTGGGCTATCATGGTCGATTGGCTTAGCTATCTTTCGGTCTTGTACCTGCAAAAACAACATTGGCCGATTCCCCACGGAAATTTGGTGGTTTCGCTTGTTTGAGGAATCGTGCACAGTCGCGGAGATCGATGGACCGACTCCATGACAGTGTCTTGGTGCGCGAAGACATTGAGTGTCTCGTGACTCACTTTATTATGAGGGTCCTCTGTTAGGCTGCGCCTCACCTCGTATTTAAACGAAGGGCGTGCGGTCTCGGTTTAGAGGAGTCCTTGCGCGGGGCATCGTCGGATGAATCAACTCCACGCCCGCAGCTTGTTAGCTCTGCTTTCACCTCGGCCAGCCATGGAAATGGCCGACCTCGACGGTGTACGTTGAGACGGGGGTTGTGGCACGTGTCCACTGATTAATTTTGGAGAGCCCTCCGACTACGCCGGCCTCGTATTTAAACGAAGGGCGGGCGATCTCGGCCGAAAGGGACCTTGCATGGCCGAAGCAGCCGGTTCCATCGTTGCCCGGGACCATGGCTTTATGATGTGCGGTGGAGGCGATCTTATGCCTTAGTCCGTCATGTTAGATCTTTGGACTGTAGATGGCGATCGTGTCCTCCGGGTTGCGGATGATGTAGCGTGATGATCGGCGATCGGGCCGGAAGACTGGCGATCGTCGCTCGGCTGTCGATCGCTTTATTCGTAGGTCGATATTGGCGATCGGGCGGGAGATCGTCGTCCGGGTTCCGATCGCGCTGCTCACAGGCTAAGAAGAAACCTTTGCACGGCCGTAAAATCTCCGGCTCAAGCCCGGAAGGCTGCGAAGGAAGAAGGTTGGTTTTTCGTGAGATGCCTGAACATGGGCGAAAAACCCTGAAATCCTCCTAGGACTGCGTAGAGGGCGGTCTCATCGCTTACGGGCTCGCCGTTGAGGATGATCACGTCTACCCTGTCGATGTAGTCCGAGTCGGGCTCTTCTTCTCCCTGCTTGATTTGCATCATGCGAAGGGGACCTTCTGGCCGGACGACCCTGGTGGCGAAGTACTCCGTGAAGATGTGTGCCAACTGGTTAAAGGAGCCGATGGACCGAGGCGGCAATGAGGCGTACCACCTGTGGGCGAGGTCGTCCAGCGTCATAGGAAACATTCGGCACCTGGTCGCGTCAGATGCCCCACACCCGGTCATGTAGATGTTGAACTTCCTCAGGTTCACCTGGGGGTCCGATCGCCCCTCGTACACGGGTGTTTGCGGGGGAGCGATCCTGTGCTGCACGGGGGCGAGCTCGATGTCGATCGTGAGCGGCTCGCTTGGCCCGGCGATTGTCTTCTTGGCGCCTGCCCTGGATTCCAGGAGCGCCTTCATGTCGTCGAGTTGACGTTGCATCGCAGCCATCGCCGTGGCTTGGTCGCTTGCGGATCGGCTTTGGGAGCAGGAGCCGAGGCGATCGTGTACCGATCTCGGACTCACTGCCGGCCTCGGCTATTTGGCGAGGGGGAGCCAGACGGCTGGGCCGCCTTCGGGATTCGGGTAGGCCGAGCTCCCGGTGACGGACTCAAACTCCGTCGTCTCGTAGCCGGGACCGGATCGCCCGGCCGCTGTGTCGGGTCACCGCCTGTGCGATCGAAGACAGAGGTGCCCTGCCGCGAGCGCCTCTTCTTGCGGGCGAGAGCCTCCTGGCGATCGTCCGGCCAATAATGCCTTGAGCTTCCGCTGACTTCCGGCGGAGACCGAGGGGTGATAGCAGGAGGCACGTCGAGAGCACTCCGCCGCTCCCGAAGGACGGCTATGGCCTCTTCGATCCGCTCATTGGTTCGAATCGATCGAGCGAGAGGTCGCCGCCGCCCCGGGACGGATCGGCGTCTCGCCGCGCGGCTACCTTCCACCATCGGGCCGCGGCTCGGACCGGGACGAACGGGGTCCGGCCGGGCCGGTCGCCGGCTTTCTTCGATGCGGAGGCGGAAGACATGATTTCTGAAGGATTTCTTTGAAGTGCAGTGAGTGTCACTTCAAGTATCTGCCCCGAGAACAGTGAGTGTTCTTCGGGACGGTAGTTATAAAAATTCGAGGGTTGGATGCCGGCCCTCCTTCTAGCGTCAATTGTTGTTGCCCAAAATATCTATCCGAAGATTAAATACTGCTGGAGACGGACAACAAACAACAATTGCGGGAGCACTTCCGAGAGAAGATAAATAAGACAAGATTTGCCGGGTTTGTTAGGCCCGGGCTTGAATGCTCTCGCGAGATGTTATTAATACAAATATTCGTGGATACAAGTATTAATGAGAGAAATCTAAATACAATGAGTGTAAAAATACTCTGTTAATCCGGCTCTTGAGCGAAGCTCGGTGTTATTCGTCCCCGCCGATCGTCTGCCTGATGAGAGAGGCCGGGAGAAGAAAAACCGAAAGATAGCTGTTGCCAAGAGTTGGAAATAGCCAAGTGCTGTGTGTTTTGCTTGTGAAGTATGCTGAAATGCGAGAATCTCAGGGAGGAAATACAAGTGCAGGGGGCCTTGTATATATAGGGGCTGAGGTGCCTTGTCTCCTAGTGGGCGATCGTCTTTCGGCCATTAATATAATGGGGCGATCGCCCTAAAGATCACATGGGCTGCCTGCCAAAAGTCCAGAGATCCAGCCGGAAGTCAGCTGTGTGGTCCAATGAGGAGCCAGCACGCGTCCGGAAGTACTGTCACAGGTGGTCCCACATCGTTACTTTCGGCGGACTTGTCAGTAGGTGAGGTAGGTGCCAGGCTGTGGTCACATGTCTTGTCTGCCAGCTCCTTTTGCAGGTCTGTGGCCCTGTTGGTAGGTGAGGTAGGTGATAGGCCTGTCAGCGCCTTTTGTGGATCTGCACGTGGGTGCTGTCCTGTGGCTCGGCCCTTGCCGACTGGATGGCCATCGACCCTTGATCGGCATGAAGCGGTCATCTCTAGCTGGTCACCGAGGGTCGGTCGGCAAAGCGCCAAGAGATGATCGTCCATAAGTCGGTCGCCAGGAGTCGGTCGGCTGGTGCCGAAAGACGATCGTCTCCAGTCGGTCGCCAGGAGTCGGTCGCCGAGTACCGAGAGGCGATCGTATTGATGTCGATCGCTCGGCACCGGGATTCGTCCTGGGACCTTCTACCGCCGCGCCTAGCTTGTCCGCTGGGTAAAGGCTCGGTCGCCTGGTCACTGGTCGGCAGATCTTCTTTGGCCGCTCGGCAGTGACTCGGTCGCCCGACCTCCGAGGCGATCGCCAGTCGGAAGGTGTTAATTCTTGACACAACAGCGGTCAACAAATGACTCCTGATCAAAGCTACATTCTCACGGGCGGGTATAAGCATATCGGGCTCGGTGCCGATTGATTCTGATAAGTCATCCCAACATAAAGGAGATCAACAACGACGACCGTACAAGGCCTCGTAAGGTGCCATCTTAATCGAAGAATGCCAACTATTATTGTACGTGAACTCGATCAACGGTAGTTGGGCTTCCCAATCATCTTTCCAATCGAGGACACATGCCCTCAACATGTCCTCCAAAGTCTGAATAGTCCTCTCTGATTGTCCGTCGGACTGAGGATGAAAAGCAGATCGAGATTAAGCTGAGTTCCCATAGCACGATGAACTGATTTCCAAAAATGAGACACGAATCGTCCGTCACGATCGGAAACGATACTTTTAGGAGTACCGTGCAATCTCACTATCTCTTTGATAAATAACTGGGCAAGTCTCTCGGGACCCCACATATCCTTAATCTCAAGGAAATGAGCTGATTTAGTTAGGCGATCCACAATTACCCAGATTGTGTTCATGCCACGATGACTCGTCGGCAAACTCGTGATGAAGTCCATAGAAATATCCTCCCACTTCCACTCTGGAATAGGGAGAGGCTTCAGCATACCCGCCGGTCGCTAATGTTCTATCTTGACTTGTTGACAGGTTAAACATCTCGAAACAAATTCTGCGACTTCTCGCTTCATATTACTCCACCAGTAATTTTGTTTCAAGTCTTTATACATCTTGCTAGACCCCGGGTGAACGGAATAAGGGGTAGCATGAGCTTCTTTCAAAATCGAGTTTTTCAACTCGTCATTCGCCGGTACGCACAACCGATTCTTAAAACGCAGAAGTCCATCCTCGTGAATCACAAATCCGGGGGCTTTCCCCTGAGTCACATCCTCTCGAATGCGCAACAAAAATGGGTCCACACCCTGATTTTCCCTGATCGCCTCCTCAAGTGGCGATGAAATCTCCAACGTACAAAGTTGCCCTTGTACTCGCTGTAACCAGACCTCGATCTCGGGTCTTAGAAATTCCTGCTGAAGTTCCTTCTGAACTGTTAATCGAGCAAGCATCTGCTCCTGAACGGACTTACGACTCAAGGCGTCGGTGACAACGTTCGCCTTGCCCGGGTGGTAAAGGATCTCAATATCATAATCTTTGATTAGTTCCAACCACCGTCTCTGTCGCATATTTAACTCCTTCTGAGTAAATATATACTTTAAACTCTTATGATCGGTGAATATCCGTGTAACGCCATAAAGATAATGACGCCAAATCTTCAATGCGAACACCACTTTGCTAGCTCCAGGTCGTGGGTCGGATAATTAACCTCGTAAGGTCTCAATTGCCGTGAAGCATAAGCAATAACTTTCCCGTTCTGCATGAGTACACATCCGAGACCCTGTCCGGACGCATCACTATAAACCACAAATCCCTCCGTCCCTTGCGGTAAAGAAAGGACAGGTGCTGAAGTTAACCGGCTCTTGAGTTCCTCAAAACTCTGTTGACACGCGTCGGACCACGTGTATTTCTTATCCTTCCGTAAAAGGTTCGTCATGGGTTGAGCGATTTTAGAAAATCCCTCCACAAATCGCCGATAATAACCTGCTAATCCGAGGAAACTTCGGATTTCCTTAACATTCTTCGGAGGTAGCCAATCTCGAATAGCCTCCGTCTTCTGAGGATCGACACGAACTCCGTCTGATGAAATTACGTCTCCGATAAATGTCACTTCGGACATCCAGAACTCACATTTGGAAAACTTCCCATAAAGTTGTTCTCGTCTCAACACGTCGAGCACTTGATGAAGGTGAAACTCGTGTTCCTCCCAGTTACGAGAATAAATCAAAATGTCATCAATGAAGACAACCACGAACTGATCCAAATAGTCGATGAAAACCCAATTCATTAACTCCATGAATACCGCAGGTGCATTAGTCAACCCAAACGGCATAACTACAAACTCATAATGACCATAGCGTGTTCAAAATGTCGTCCTCGCGATATCCGACTCTCGAATCCGCAACTGATGATATCCAGATCTTAAGTCGATCTTGGAAAATACTGAAGCTCACTGAAGTTAATCCAAAAGATCATCGATACGGGGTAGAGGATATTTATTCTTGATCGTCACCCGGTTCAATTCCCGGTAATCAATACACAAGCGGAACGAACCATCCTTCTTCTTGACAAATAACACTGGTGCTCCCCACGGGGACGCACTCGGTCGAATATAACCCTTCTCGAACAACTCCTCAAGTTGGTTCTTTAATTCCTGCATTTCGGTTGGGGCCATCCGGTACGGTGCCTTCGATATCGGGGACGTACCGGGCTCCAACTCAATCGTGAATTCCACATCCCTCTGTGGAGGCAAACCAGGTAACTCGTCTGGAAAAACATCGGCATATTCCCTCACCACCGGAATATCCGTCAACATTACTGATGATTTCTCGGTTTTGGTCATATAGCACCAATAACCAACACACCCCTGACTGAGTAATCTCACTGTGTTCATCAAATTAATGACTTTACCAGAACAGCCGGGATTACCTCTCTGAAAAACACATTCAACCCCATCGTCTGAAATGATAGTGATCATACGCTTACGGACACTAATGATGGCATCATGACGATCCATCCAGTCAATACCCAAAATGACGTCGTCTCTCGGTAAATCTACCACGATTAGGTCTGCTAGCCATACACGGCCATGAAGCTGAATCGGACAATTCTGAATCTCACGATTTCCGATAATTCTTCTACCGTCAGGTAGACCAATGACATAAGGCTCACAACTAGTAGCACTACCCAGACGTAGTCTACTCAAACATGACTCGGAAATGAATGAATGTGATGCACCAGTATCAAAAAGGGTACACATAGGTTGAGATAGAATATCAAGTGTACCTGATATCATCCGGGCCTCTGGATCGTCGGTCTTCTTCATCTCATAAATTCGGGGCTTGCCGGCCCCCGAACCGGACGCCCTGCCTCGATAGCTCTGATCCGCCTTTGTTAGCTCTCGCTGCCTTGAACGACACCGACTAAGTGGCCTGATTCCCGCACCGAATGTCCTGGGCCCGAGATGACGCCGAATGGGTTTAGAGTCCCTTCGGCAAAACGGGCCCTATGCCCAGCAATCCCACGATTGTGGCACGTGATCTGCTTGACATTTGGTGCTGAAATGACCTGTTCTTCACGATTGAAACAGTGATGGCCGAACGGCCGCTCGTGGATCGAGATTCCGCGGGTTTAGGCGCCATAGGAGGTCGCTCAGAAAAAGTAGAGCCCGCACGTGGTTTCTTGAAAGTGGCCTGACTGCCGTCAGACTGATTACGGTTCTTAGACTTCTTGCTAGCTGATGAGGGTTGTTGCTTAGCAATTTCCTTAGCAGTAAGCTCGTAAGTGAGAGCTTTCTCAATGAACTCGGCCAGAGTGGTACAATTATGATTAAGCAACTGTAGCCGCATACGAGGTTTCAGCCTCTTGCTGAAATACTTGACCTTGTCTGCCTCAGAGTGAATGATAGATGAGGCGAACAGAAGAAGTTCCTGAAATTTTTCGGCGATGGCAAGAACATCGTCGTCCACTGAGAGGTCGGGAGTGAGTAATTCCGACAATTTAGCCTCCCTGAGTGGGGCTGGATAATACCTCTTCATCATGAGAGTTTTGAACTGATCCCAAGTACATGATTCGTCGGTGGGCTTCAACGATAACCAACATGAATGAGCGCTCTTACCATGATAGTAAGCCGCAACAGAAACTTTATGCCCTTCAGGGCAATCCACCATAGCAAATAACTTCTCGAAGTGCTCAAGCCAATGAACAATATCCGCCGGCTCAGATAAGCCCTCGAAGGTAGGTGGTCGCTGGAGAGAGATATCGCCAATGATACTGCTTACACCCCTCTCTTGCCTCTGAGGTGGCGGCGGAGGAGCCTGTTGATTTTGAGTAGTGGAGTTATGCATCGTCTCCATTAGTTGTGCCATCTGAGTCATTTGGGCCATCATGCCCTGCATAAAAGCGAGTGGGTCAACCCGAACACCCTCTGACTGAGCTGTATCCCGGGTACGGCTCCCTGATAGTGAATGATTACGTCCAGGTGAATGAGTGGAAGCATCACTGCTCGATGAGTTAGCATTATTTCTAGCATTCGCACGTGCATTCACACGAGCTCTCGGGTTCCGGCCTGCACCACGGCCGCTTCCCCCGCGTCCTCTGCCAGCCCTTTCCATACTGAAGTGGAAAGTCGTATGATGATTATATATCTCGCATGAGTATCACATTATGATTATATTATGAAATGATGATAATAAGCATACGCGCTCAAATACAATGATTACATGAATGATCAACTGAAATGACGTGATTATCTGATGAAATTCCTGATATGATTATCTTGAACAATTTAACAAGATTAATGATATGATCCTCAAGATCAATAACTGAACAATGAAATGAAATGAGTGATTAATGAATTAACATGATCGACTTGATCACAATTGAAAATGATGAATGAGGATGTTAACTGATGAGTTATGAATGAATGATTATTGCCATAAATTATATCATGGCGTTAGAAATCTTACAATTCTTGGTCTGATTGGCTCGGCCTTTGCACAGGTCACACGTGACGCGAAAGTCCAATGATACTAGTCCGATGACGATGATTTCAAATGAGACATGACTCGGAAGGTAGTATTCAAAACCACGCTCCGATACCAACTCTGTAACACCCCAAACTAGGCGGATATTACAGTGCCGTGGACCCCCGACTGGGACCCACCAGGCGAATGAAAATGAATGAATTACACAGAGTAAATGTAGTACCGAACCACATTACAACATTAATTACTCCGATGAGGAGTTTCATACAACACACCCAAGATAATACAGAATACATGTATATTTTATATGGAGATAAAATATACAACACTGAGTGAAATTGTTCGCTATTTTTTTAACCAATCCGCAAGTGTACGGAAAATATGTAGAAAGCGGCGAGCAAGGTCGTATTCCACAGAGACTAAATATTTTTATTATGTTGAGTATTAGATTTTAGTGTTCTCGACTTATCTAGACGATCGAAAGGTAAAATGGACGATTAATGAAATAACATACGATAATCACAATAAATTGAAACGATTGAAAATATCCGAATGGAAGCGAATTGCAAGAGTTTAGAACGGTAGATTCCAAGGATAGGTTTCCGTTGATTACTAAATTTAGTCGGGATTGGTTTCAAAAGTTCTAAGTGTGTTTCCAAAATGATAATCACAATAATATTCTAAAGTCCCTCTCGAGATGCATTAAAACGTAGATTAAACAACTTACAACAACGTCTCCGTTTACTATAAATTATCTAACTCCAAATTGTTCGTAAGATTTAGATATCATCATAGTTCATCACCGATTTCTCAATCCCGTAATTTACTACGTCAAATACTCGAAACCTATTAATGCCCTCTTCTCTCGAATTATGAGCAATTAAGTTTAACATGTAAAAACATTGATCAAGTGTCTAAACATGAATCAAACCAAGTATTTGATAAAGAAATCACACTAGGTAAATATAATTATCAATCCCTCAAAATCATAGTAAATCAACGTACTCCCATGCCCTAATCTAAAGAGTTTAGCCGACATGGAATTGAAAGGAAGATAGATAATCATCATGTTCATGCTAATAAAAACAACAAAATGAAGAAAAGATAGGAAGAAGATAAAACTCGTGGTGTGTCTTGGATGATCCCGGTTGAAACCTTCACTTGTTCTTGAAGTGTTCTTCAAGAATTTCTTCAAAACTTCTTCTTTTGGAATGAAATTCCTTTGATTCTTTGTTATTCTCTCTCTCTCTAAACTCCCAATCTTCAAAGATATCCACCATCCTACCCCATAAATCCCTTTTATAAAGATAAAGCCTCCACTTTTTCCACAAAAATCTCTCAAAAATGTCAAAAGGAGATATTTCCATCGAAAAGTGACACGGCCGTGTCAAATGACACGGCCGTGTCAAATGACACGGCCCGTGTCATAGTATGCTCAAAAGCTCAAAATCTGGCCGATGGGACTCGACCGTGTCAAATGACACGGCCGAGCAAATGACACGACCGTGTCAAATGACACGGCCCGTGTCATACTTGTCGAAATAAGCACAAACGGCCTGGGAGATAGACCCGACCGTGTCGATATGGCACGGCCGGGATAATGACACGGCCCGTGTCGATTGACACGGCCGGGCTCGTTTTGACACCGTTTTGACTCCGATCTCTCGTTTCCGCATTGCTTGATATGTATTGGGGTTGGAGACTTCGTTCTTGCTTGATTTATGTCCATAAAGTACCTATAAAATCAATAAAACGTACCCAAGCGTGATCGAGTCCAATAAACATAATACGCGTATAAACGACACAGTTCTACACATTTTAGGATCTTAAAACCCGGAAAATCGATGTAAATATATGTGTAAAAATGAGTGTTATCAGAAATGAGTATTCAAACGGAATGTCTGCAGCGGAATAAAATGAAGGAAACATAAATGTCTGAAAAGACTGGGCCCCCTACTAGTATCACTGGGACTCCTCACCATCACCGTGCTCTCCCCGTGCTTTAGCCTTGCCATGTCCTGAAAAACAATATCCCCCAACGGAGTCAGTTATACAGAACAACAATCCTCAAGGGTTGAAAATACACAATCATGATATATCTGAAGTTATGAAATATCCTGTCGAAACATACGCAATCAAACATGCTATATGAATCAACTATCAGTACGGCTCAAAGGAATGGCGCCACACTACGTCCGGGATGAAAATGTGTTCGTGCACAAGCCACCAACGAGTATCGATCGAATACACGTGTGGTCTTGTACCTAATCAGTCTCACGAAGCCATCAACTCGTGTGCACAGTCCAATGTGAGGCCACCGACCAACACACGACTATAATGTGCCCGACATGAAAATCCTACACATACCAACCGGCACGCCAGTGCGACCCGGAATGCCACGATATAACCAAAAGTGACATCAAAATCAATAATGACTCACCGAGATGAAATGACAGTGAAATGAATGATAGCTCAATGAAATAATTGGAACTGTCGTCCCTCGTGAATGAAGTAATGAAGTGACAATTACAAGTTTTGAAACGGTTAGTACCTTATGAATGAATTATGATTATGAATGAACAACAACGAAAGGAATGAATATCCTTTTAACTGAGTAAGAATTAACTTACACAACACCGATGAAGAATATCCGTCCACGAACAACGTCTTAAATGAAATGTCGGCCGCTCGAACAACCTTGAATAACACTTACCAATAATTCGATCATTACACGAATCAAATACGATCATAACCGACTCAAACGTCGATTCAACAATATCCAAACTCGAATATATCGAAACCAACTCCAAGATGAGTATTCCAAACCATCAAAACACTTCCAATGATATAATAATCCCATGGGAATCTATAGTTCGAGTTAACGACAATATCTAATCGAAAACCCCCCAAAATATCAAAGTCAACCCCCAAAGAGTTCTTCAAATCCGAAATATGAGCCAATAAATCCGTAGGAATACATTAATCCAAGGTAGATAATCCATATCCAACATATTCCAACAACAATCTAAGTTCATATGAAGAAATCGGAAGGAAAACCCAAAAATCCGAAATTCTAGATCCAAGAGATTAATACCTTTGATTTGATGTGATGAAGATGATGAAATGATGACTAATCTGAATGATGAGCTTGAAGATGATGATTGATGATTACACCTCGAAGAATACTCTCCAAATCTCCCGAAATCGCCCAAAACCGATGAGAGAAAGAGAAGGAATGATAAATGACGAAATCTGGGCTACACTGTCCAATTTATAGAAATCCCAGTTTAGCGCGCGCTAGCCCTTGTGCGTAGCGTGCGCTAATGGGTATTTTGGGTAGTCTAGTACCCACTGTCCGAAAACGGTAGCGCGCGCTACGTACCTTTTTGTAGCGTGCGCTACGCCTATACACTTAGCGTGCGCTAACCCCAAAATGTTAGCGTGCGCTATCGAATTATCTGATGCCCAATACTGGAGTCCAGAACCTTCTGTCCTCTGATCTGATCTCGGTAGCGTGCGCTACAACCAACGATTAGCGTGCGCTACTACACCGTTTGCGTACGCTAAAAACCACTCTTAGCGTGCGCTATGAATAAATTCAATTCAGTCCAGTCGCCACTGGACTGAACCTGATCCGACCTTAGCGCGCGCTACACCAAATATTAGCGTGCGCTACTACAACCCACTAGCGCGCGCTACCTACCGTTCGTAGCGTGCGCTACTTATAAGTCACCTGCAGTCCAGTACCTTCTGGACTGCAGCCAGGGTAACATTAGCGTGCGCTAATACTGAGTGGTAGCGTGCGCTACCTGTACTCAATTAGCGCGCGCTAAAGAGAGTACGTAGCGTGCGCTACTCCTCACGCACAGCCCACAATAAAGATGGCAATGATGATAAGCACGGCACGATTCTCCAATTAGATTGATGATGAATGACGATACAATTACTCTGAACGATGAATACAATGATTGAATATGAGTGACAAATGATCATAAATGAGTGGAAAATACTGAGTGACAAATGATCATAAATGAGTGGATAATACAGAATACATGTATATTTTATATGGAGATAAAATATACAACACTGAGTGAAATTGTTCGCTATTTTTTTAACCAATCCGCAAGTGTACGGAAAATATGTAGAAAGCGGCGAGCAAGGTCGTATTCCACAGAGACTAAATATTTTTATTATGTTGAGTATTAGATTTTAGTGTTCTCGACTTATCTAGACGATCGAAAGGTAAAATGGACGATTAATGAAATAACATACGATAATCACAATAAATTGAAACGATTGAAAATATCCGAATGGAAGCGAATTGCAAGAGTTTAGAACGGTAGATTCCAAGGCTAGGTTTCCGTTGATTACTAAATTTAGTCGGGATTGGTTTCAAAAGTTCTAAGTGTGTTTCCAAAATGATAATCACAATAATATTCTAAAGTCCCTCTCGAGATGCATTAAAACGTAGATTAAACAACTTACAACAACGTCTCCGTTTACTATAAATTATCTAACTCCAAATTGTTCGTAAGATTTAGATATCATCATAGTTCATCACCGATTTCTCAATCCCGTAATTTACTACGTCAAATACTCAAACCTATTAATGCCCTCTTCTCTCGAATTATGAGCAATTAAGTTTAACATGTAAAAACATTGATCAAGTGTCTAAACATGAATCAAACCAAGTATTTGATAAAGAAATCACACTAGGTAAATATAATTATCAATCCCTCAAAATCATAGTAAATCAACGTACTCCCATGCCCTAATCTAAAGAGTTTAGCCGGACATGGAATTGAAAGGAAGATAGATAATCATCATGTTCATGCTAATAAAAACAACAAAATGAAGAAAAGATAGGAAGAAGATAAAACTCGTGGTGTGTCTTGGATGATCCCGGTTGAAACCTTCACTTGTTCTTGAAGTGTTCTTCAAGAATTTCTTCAAAAACTTCTTCTTTTGGAATGAAATTCCTTTGATTCTTTGTTATTCTCTCTCTCTAAACTCCCAATCTTCAGCATATCCACCATCCTACCCCATAAATCCCTTTTATAAAGATAAAGCCTCCACTTTTTCCACAAAAATCTCTCAAAAATGTCAAAAGGAGATATTTCCATCGAAAAGTGACACGGCCCGTGTCAAATGACACGGCCCGTGTCATAGTATGCTCAAAAGCTCAAAAACTGGCCGACAGGGACTCGACCGTGTCAAATGACACGGCCGAGCAAATGACACGACCGTGTCAAATGACACGCCCGTGTCATACTTGTCGAAATAAGCACAAACGGCACGAGATAGACCCGACCGTGTCGATATGGCACGGCCGATAATGACACGGCCCGTGTCGATTGACACGGCCGGGCTCGCTTTGACACCGCTTTGACTCCGATCTCTCGCTTCCGCATTGCTTGATATGTATTGGGGTTGAGACTTCGTTCTTGCTTGATTTATGTCCATAAAGTACCTATAAAATCAATAAAACGTACCCAAGCGTGATCGAGTCCAATAAACATAATACGCGTATAAACGACACGCTTCTACACATTTTAGGATCTTAAAACCCGAAAATCGATGTAAATATATGTGTAAAAATGAGTGTTATCAAAATCCCCCAAACTTGAACGTTGATCGTCCCGAGCAATGCACTTTAAAATAACCACTCTTAAGGGAACTCGTCCCTCAACATACCTCAAAGGATCATTTTGACACTTTATCAATACGCCTCAAGAAATAAATAAGTCGAGTTCTATAAAGTATTCAAATCTCGGGGGTGCTTCCTTAACATCATAGCTAATACTTGAATAATACGAACCTCGCCGGTCAAGTGTATTCCCTCACTCTCAAAGTGTATAAAGGGATAAGTAACGCTCAAAACTCATTCAATGAAATAAGAATCCCCATAGGCTTGCCAATCGTCTACATCTCTACCACTAGTTGTGCATGCAAATTTGGTGAATCAAAAAGGACTTTAATGGTTGTAATGTAGGCTTTTTGGTTGGGGTAGGATACATATGGCTTAAAGTGACTTGACTTGAGCAAATTAGAACATTATATCCTCAATCACTTTGCTCTATTAGAAGTTCAATAATCCGTTAGGATTTTGTTTCTTTCAACCCCTTGATTTGAATATCATGGCACTAAGCAATTTTGAAAGTGAAAATCACAACCTTATTCCTCCTTATTGCTCCATACATCTTGTTTCTTTTGTGTCCACCATTTTTTTTTTTTTTTTTTTGTGGTGGACAACATCATCATTAAATCACACCAATCCTCCTTCCACTTTTATTTTGATAATTTATTCCATTTTGAACCAACAATCTTCCCGATTGCTACCACATATTTTCATTTTTTTTTGCCAATTTGTTCTAAATAGCTCAAGTATAGGGACAAAAGTTTATAATGGAACGGAAAGCTCATAATGTGGTTAACAAAAAAATAGGCTTTAAGCTCAATCGGGCTAACTAGGGAAACAACAATTTTTTTTTTTTCGGGTTGGCCACAAGGTTTGAAAGGTTGTCAAAAAAAAAAATTGCCTTAAATCATTTTCACTAATTTGCAAGCACACTTGTAGTTTCGAATAAGATACCAGTGCAAGTTCTAGAGTCTTAAAACATGAATGGTACACTCGACAATGAAACTTGCATATTTAATGATGCACGAAGGCTCAAAAGCTCACAAGTTAGATTTGTTCATATTTCCAAGAGATTAGGCTATTTATTCAATTTCACACCCTTTTGATTATTCTACAATTTTTCCTCTTCAAATTATCCTCGATTTGTATATCAAAATAACAAAATAGATCCCGAGGCATCCAAGACAAGAGTTCATTCTTTCGAGTTTCATCAAAGTTCATCATCATCAAAACACACCAAGTTCGAAAAAAAAAACACACCAAAATGAAACACACCAAAGTAAATAATTCAAACCAAAACATAAAATAAAATCCAAACACACCAAAAAAAAAAAAAAAAAAAAAAATTCAAGCCAAAACAAAATCCAAACACACAAAAAAATTTCAAACAAACAAAAGTATTTCTTGACCCAATATCTCCCCCCAAACTTGATTTAAAGATTATGAACACAAAAAGGGGGTATAGTCTTTAAACAACGAAAAAAAACTTGGGTCAAGAAATACTTACAACCGGTCCTAATGACTTGGCGGAGGATAATGCCCTTGTTGGACATGCCAATCTTCCATTCGTTGTAAAATTGCTTGCATCCCGGCTAGTGTTTCACGGGTCTCCTCTCGGAAGGCCTCGAATTCTTCACGAGATACGGCACTTCTTGATTCGGCTTGTCTCGACGACTCGGGCCGATCTCTCCTTCTTTCTTCTTCCTCCCCCGATTCTCTTTCTTCTTCCGGACCTCTTTCATACTCGAATTCCTCCTCCATTCTCTCCTCTCTCTCTTCTTCTCTCATCCTCTCGTTTTCATCGTCATACTCCGTTCGCCTAGGAAGGACATTACGGCCTACATATCTTTCACTCGGGAAATTAATCCACCGCCTCCCGGCCAATTTGTGCGCTTCCGTGGACATTTGTAAATTTCCTATGTCCCGAATACTAGAAATAGTTGTCGAGTTGTATTCGGGAGTAAGAAGTGATCACCGTCATTCGAGAAAAATAACTCGGAGTCGTAGTCCGTGATATTCATCAACTTCATGACTTGGATTGATAGAAGCATATTTCCCGGGAGGAGTTCGGTGTTGTAGAGGTACGTCAAGATGAAGTGCGATAGGGGTAATTAAACCCCCTATCCAAATTTCCCCTCTCGGTTTAATAGCAACGTCCTCGAAATGGTCCATAATAATAGCTCCGGTTATGGATTTGTTCCGTCGAGTATATGAGCTAGGACATAAAGTTCTCGCTGAGTTATCGGCCCCGTCTCTTTCCGCCCAAAGATAGTGCTTGCGATGACTTTGTGTAAATAGCGGAGAATAGGATTAAGAAGAGATGATCCTTTCGCCGATTTGGGAATGTAGGGACGTGCACCGCTCCCCGGGTACTCAATCATTGTCCTCCGAAGTCTCACACTCAAACCGATTGATTCGGTATTCTCCGTGTCTTCGAGCGTCATATATAGTATCCAATTCGCCCGGACCCAATTTTTCATTTTTGTTGTTGAGCCAAAATTCCAAGGCGGTCGGCTCATGCGTAATCGGGTCTCTCTTAACGGAGAGTGTGCTAAGAAATTCCAGTGTGAGACATCGGTAAGTGGGCCAATGTTGAGTCATTAGCGTCGTCCAGCTGATACGTCCGAGTAGCCGCATAACATCTTCTTTTATCCCCATAGCAGTCATACACTCATCATCCGGCCATCGCGTGGGGAGCATTTTTTTCTGTCCCAATGTCTCCCATCGTGGTAAGCGACTCGGCGGAAGCTCAATCCCATACGTCTCGGGCATCTCGACAGCCCCTTGAGTAGGTATTCTCTCTGGTTGTTCGATTGCAAGGGCCTTCCTCTTCCTCGTTGAGTTGCGCCGTCCTTGGGCATTTCCTCGTCCTCGTTGAGCATTTCCTCGTCCTCTGGCCATTTCCTACAAGAGAATTATCAATTATCACTTATTCACACAAGCTCCGAATCACTATTTTTCGATAATACACGTACCCCCACAATATGTGTTTTCTTCAAAATATCCCAACCACAAATTTCAACCCCAAATGTAAGTAAAATCCCAAACATGTAATGACATCAATCATATATATCCATCATGTATGATAATCCCCAACAAAAATTTCAACTCCTTTAATTCATGATAAATTTCTCAAAAAAAAAAAAATATAATCCATTCAAGAACCCTAAGTTGCTCAATAAATCATGTTCCACACAATTTGAATGCAAAGAATAATTAAACCTTCCAAAATCGTGAATCATACCTTGAAGTTGGAGTGAAAATTGAAAAAAAAAACTCAGAAAAATCGCGACCCAACCCGGATGTATTCGTCCGATTCTCACCCTTGAAGCTTTAGGATTGTGGGATAATGATGAGCACTTTGTTTTTTTGTGAGATTTGACACAATTTTTGCCTGATTTTGCCGGATTTGATGATAATCGGGACTAGGGTTTATGAATTGGGGAGGAGGAAAGTTTTGGGGAAGAAGATGAAGTGAATCGGCCGTCAAAGACCTTTTATACCCCCGATCGACACGGCCTGTGTCAACTGACACGGCCCGTGTCATACCTGCTTCGTTTGTATGCTTTTGCCGCTTTCCAACTGACCCGGCCGTGTCAAATGACACGGCCCGTTCTGTACTACGCCAGAAAGTGAAAATTGGCCTGAGTGCATGACCCGACCGTGTCATATGACACGCCCGCGCCGTATTCACGCCGTAAAGTGAAAATTGACCGTTGCATGACCCGATCAGGTCATTTGGCACGGCCCGTGCCATGCTGTCCTGGAAAACGCAGTTTTGTCCTCGGTGTATTTTTCCTGCGATTTGAACACCAAAATTTGAACCGGTTAGTTATACAACAAGAAAAAAAAAAAAAATACAACAAAATGCGAAAAAACATGCAAATAAAATTTTATTGGGTTGCCTCCCAACTAGCGCTAAGTTTAACGTCTTCAGCCGGACGTGAAAGTCTTTTATGGCTCGATTAAAGTTATTGCGGATACGGCTTCCTTTTGATAGGGATGATAGTAATGTTTGACTCGTTGACCGTTAACTTTAAATAGCTCTCCGTCCCTGCTCATGAGCTCGACTATTCCAGGTGGAAGTACTTTCTTAATCACGAATGGACCCGACCATCTTGATTTCAATTTTCCGGAACAATTTCATCTTGAATTATAGAGAAGTACTTGTTGTCCCGCATAAATTCACGTTTAATGATCATCTTATCATGCCATCTTTTAGACCTTTCTTTGTAAATTCGAGAATTTTCGTAGCATTCATCCCGAATTCTTCCAATTCATTTAACTCTAGCAATCTTTTCTTTCCGGCGGCCTCAAAATCTAAGTTTATTCTTTTCACCGCCCACATCGCTCTATGCTCCAATTCCAAAGGTAGGTGACATGATTTCCCAAAAATGAGTTGATAGGGCGATGTTCCCAAAGGAGTTTTATAGGCCGTACGATAAGCCCAAAGTGCATCATCGAGCTTGGATGACCAATCTTTCCGAGATGTATTCACCGTCTTTTCCAAGATTAACTTGATCTCTTTGTTGGCCGCTTGGCTTGTCCATTTGCTTGTGGATGATAGGCCAATGATTTTTGATCGGACCCCATATTTCTGAAGAAGTTTATCCATGATTTTATTGACAAAATGCGATCCCCGGTCACTGATTAATGCTCTTGGAGTTCCGAATCGGCAAAAGATGTTCTTCTTTAAAAATTTCATTACTACTTGAGCATCATTTGTTGGAGAACAAATTGCCTCGACCCATCGAGATACGTACTCGACCGCTAGGAGAATGTACTTATTTCCGAATGATGATGAGAATGGACCCATGAAGTCGATACCCCAAACGTCAAATAGTTCAACCTCAATTACGTTGGTTAGGGGCATCTCATGATGTCTTGAAATATTTCCTACTCGTTGGCATCTATCGCATTGTTGAATAAAGAGATAGCAATCTTTGTATAGCGTAGGCCAATAAAATCCGCTTTGCAACACTTTTGCATTATTCCGTGTTGCTCCGAAATGTCCTCCGGTTGGGGATGAATGACATTGTTGAAGAATTTCATCCCATTCCTCTTGTGGTACACATCTCCTCACGATCATGTCGGCACATCTCTTAAAAAGTAATGGATCATCCCACATATAGAACTTAATATCATGTAGGAATTTCTTCTTTTGGTAATGAGATAAATCCGGGTAGCACACTGCGACCAAAATTAACAATGTCAAGAAACCACGGAAATTTAGCTTCTACCATAAAGAGCCGCTCGTCCGGAAATTCTTCTTTAATCCCTTCGATCTCGGTTCCTCCTCCTTTTTGTACTGAGGCGAGATAGGTGGTCGGCTACCACGTTTTCACATCCTTTTCTGTCTCGGACTTCCACGTCAAATTCTTGTAAAAGAAGAATCCATCGAATTAGGCGAGGTTTAGAGTCTTTCTTCTCAAACAAGTATTTAATAGCTGCGTGATCCGTGTGTACTATCGTCTTTGTCCCAATTAAGTATGATCGGAACTTATCAAAAGCAAATACTACGGCAAGCATTTCCTTCTCCGTTGTTGTGTAATTTTGTTGGGCTCCGTCCAATGTTTTGCTTGCATAATAAATAGCCCGAAAGAGTTTTTCACGACGTTGTCCCAACACAAAGACCGACCGCATAATCACTTGCATCACTCATGATCTCAATAGTTTGAGACCAATCTGGTACCATGAGGATAGGAGCACTCACTAATGCCTTCTTTAGAGTCTCAAATGCCTGCAAACATTCGTTAGAAAGAATGAAAGAGGTGTCTTTTTCTAGCAATTTACTCAAAGGTTTAGTGGTTTTTGAAAAGTCTTTTATAAATCTCCTATAAAAACCCGCGTGTCCAAGGAAGCTCCTAATTGCTTTTTCATTCTTGGGTGGGGGAAGTTTCTCAATGGCGACAATTTTCGCCCTATCAACCTCCAAACCGGCGGCGGACACTCGATGGCCTAGGACAATTCCTTCTTGTACCATAAAGTGGCATTTCTCCCAATTCAACACGAGATTAGTGTCTTCACATCGCTGCAAAACTAAAGTAAGATTATGCAAGCAATGATCAAATGAATTTCCAAACACCGAAAAATCATCCATGAAAACTTCCATTATATTTTCGATCAAACCGTGAAATATAGCCATCATACAACGTTGAAATGTGGTCGAGCATTACATAAACCAAACGGCATTCGACGATAAGCATAAATTCCATAAGGACATGTAAAGGCCGTTTTTCTTGATCTTCCTGTTATATAGATTTGATTATATCCGAATATCCATCAAGAAAATGAAAAATTCATGCCCCGCCAATCTATCAAGCATTTGATCAATGAAGGGAAGAGGAAAATGATCTTTGCGAGTAGCCGCATTTAAAGCCCTATAGTCTATACATACTCGCCATCCTGTAACTACTCTCATAGCAATTAGTTCATCTTTTTCGTCTTTGGTTACGGTCATCCCTCCCTTTTTTGACACCACTTGAGTAGGACTTACCCACTCACTATCGGAAATTGGATATATCATCCCGGCATCTAAAAGTTTTAATACTTCCTTTTTCACCACTTCTTTCATTATGGGATTAAGTCTCCGTTGATTTTGCACTTTAGGTTTAAAATTTTCTTCTAGCAAAATCCTATGCATGCATATGGAGGGACTAATCCCCTTCAAATCTGAGATAGACCACCCTATAGCCGACTTATGTGCTCTCAATACACGTAGCAATTTATCTAGTTGAGTGGATGAAAGTGAAGAGGATACAATTACCGGATTGGATTTGTTATCATCCGTAAATGCATACTTGAGGTGTTCCGGAGGGTTTTAAGGTCCAAGCTTGGTTGAGATGAATTCGATTGAGATGAAACGGACCCCAAATTTTTGTCCATGTCGTTGGACACGCTTGATCTGTCTGTCACCTTGATTTCTCGCAACTACTTCATGCTCCTTCGCCTAAATCATCGAACGTATTGCTTTGCTTTTTCCCGTAGAGAATTCAATTCGTAAACGTAATCAAACAAGTCGAATCGTCAAACTCCAAAGTTGAATCACTAGAAAAACATGAATTCGTAAGAGCGAACTCTAACGGATCCGACGATAATGAGTGTAGGATTTTTTCTTTCCATACGAGCTTATATGGTCAATAACATTGCAATATTCTCGTATTATCATGAAATTTCATAGCTTTGAAAATAGAAAATAGAACATGCTCGTTAACACGTAGTGTTAATTCTCCCCTTTCAACATCAATAAGAGCCTTTCCCGTTGCTAGAAATGGACGCCCAAGGATAAGTGGTAAATCTCCGTCTTCTTCCATATCAAGGACAACAAAATCACTGGAAAAATAAACTTGTCGACTTTTACAAGCACATCTTCAACAATCCCTTGGGATGTGTTATGGATCGATCCGCCAATTGGAGCATAACCGTTGTGGTTTTCATTTCTCCGCCACCTAATTTCCGAAAATAGATAACGGCATGAGGTTAATCGAGGCACCTAAATCACACAAAGCTTTATCGAATGAGACGTTTCCAATAGTGCATGGAACGGTAAAGCTTCCGGATCCTTAAGCTTTTGAGGCAATTTGCGTTGGATAATAGCACTACATTCTTCGGTTAGTTTAACCGTCTCATGATCTTCCATCTTTCTTTTTCTTGACATCACATCCTTCAAGAACTTTGCGTAGTTAGGCATTTGTTCCAAAGCTTCTGCAAAAGGAATATTAATATTAATTTTCTTGAAGATGTCTAAAAATTTTGCGAATTGTGCATCTAACTTTTTCTTTTTTGAAACGTTGAGGGAAAGGTAGAGGAACGTTAAGAGTAGAGTTAGGAGATATTTTAAGCTTCTCAGCCCCTTAGTTGTATCATGCTTCCCTTCTTCCTTTTCAATTGTGAATTGATCCTCCTTGACTTCCTCACTTGGCATCTTTGGCCCTTCATAATTCGATCCACTTCTTAAGGTGATTGCTTGGCACGACTCTTTGGGATTCACTTCGGTATTGCTTGGAAATTGTCCCCGTTGATGTTGACTCACCACTTTAGCTAATTGTCCAATTTGAGTTTCGAGATTTTTCATTTGAGCTCCCATGGTGGTAGCTAGTTGAGTGACATGGCCTTCGATTTTGTCTAATTTCTCCTCGTCTCGACTAAATCGACTTTTCGTCTCCATCATGAAGGTAGCTAGAATATTCTCGAGATTCGACGGGTTTTGATTCTTCAATTATCTCCCATTTGATACCTTGAATCCGCCGGTGGTTGCAAAGCATTCTTTGGATTGGCATAGCTAAAATTTTCATGATTTCGATTTGAGGGATGGTAGAACCCGGTGGTGGATTATTTCGTAATTGTTGTAACTCCGATTATTAATGTAGTGTGCCTCTTCCAATGGATCGGATGGTAGTGAACTTGAACTTCCTTGAGAAACTCCCTTCGAATCACCTCCTTTTGTTAGAGCCCCCAATTGAGTAGTTAGCATCGTCATTTGTGCGGTTAATGCCTTTATGGGATCCGAATCGGATATCTCAGCCACTCTTCTAATATTTGATCTTTCCGTTGGCCATTGATAGCTATTCATAGCCATTTCTTCGATCAATCCATACGCTTCTTCAGCACTTCTTGCTAGCAATGCCCCTCCCGCGGAAGCATCAATAAAATTCCTTGTTTCCCCCATAAGACCATTGTAGAAGAAATACATTTGTTGGTCTTCGGGGAAACCATGTCGAGGGCATCGCCTTAGTAGATCTTTGAAACGTTCCCAAGCTTCATATAATGGTTCGGAATCCAATTGATGAAATTGAGTAATCTCACCCTTTAGCTTCATCGTCTTGTTTGGTGGGAAAAATTTGAACAAAAATTTTTCGCTCAATTCTTCCCATGTCTTTATACTTAGGGAGCTAAAGTTCCAAGCCAATTTCTTGCTTTCTCCTCAAAGAGAATGGAAACAATCGTAAGCGTATAGCATCATCCGAGACTCCGTTCATTTTGATAGTATCACATATTTGCATGAAATGAGTGAGATGCGCATGTGGATCTTCGACAGAAATCCTCCAAATTGATTTTGTTGAACCATTGAAATTAAGGCCGGCTTCAACTCAAAATTATTAGCGTGGATGGGGACATGAGTGATTCCTCCAAAGTTTCGGTCGAGTTTCGGTCGGAATCCATCCCAATTGATTGCACCCTATTTGGTGGAATTTCCATCCTTCTGCCCTCGTTGTCTTGGATTACCGCATTCTCGTTTGCGTTGCCCCTTTCTACGTTGTCTCCTGCTCTCTCCATGTCTTCAAAAAGATCCCTTCTTAGTTTCCTTGAGGTAGCACTTGTTCTTCGGCAAATGCTTCTACTTCGGATGAAAGTTTCTAACGGCACTCGAGATGAACGAGTGTTCATGCACTCCCTGATTAGAAATTGTGTGAGTTAAGTAACAAATAAGAAAATGTCTAAAGTAAGACTAAAAACACTAATCGTAATATCAACACAAAAATTATTTTAGTCCCCGGCAACGGCGCCAAAAACTTGTTCGCTATTTTTTTAACCAATCCGCAAGTGTACGGAAAATATGTAGAAAGCGGCGAGCAAGGTCGTATTCCACAGAGACTAAATATTTTTATTATGTTGAGTATTAGATTTTAGTGTTCTCGACTTATCTAGACGATCGAAAGGTAAAATGGACGATTAATGAAATAACATACGATAATCACAATAAATTGAAACGATTGAAAATATCCGAATGGAAGCGAATTGCAAGAGTTTAGAACGGTAGATTCCAAGGCTAGGTTTCCGTTGATTACTAAATTTAGTCGGGATTGGTTTCAAAAGTTCTAAGTGTGTTTCCAAAATGATAATCACAATAATATTCTAAAGTCCCTCTCGAGATGCATTAAAACGTAGATTAAACAACTTACAACAACGTCTCCGTTTACTATAAATTATCTAACTCCAAATTGTTCGTAAGATTTAGATATCATCATAGTTCATCACCGATTTCTCAATCCCGTAATTTACTACGTCAAATACTCAAACCTATTAATGCCCTCTTCTCTCGAATTATGAGCAATTAAGTTTAACATGTAAAAACATTGATCAAGTGTCTAAACATGAATCAAACCAAGTATTTGATAAAGAAATCACACTAGGTAAATATAATTATCAATCCCTCAAAATCATAGTAAATCAACGTACTCCCATGCCCTAATCTAAAGAGTTTAGCCGGACATGGAATTGAAAGGAAGATAGATAATCATCATGTTCATGCTAATAAAAACAACAAAATGAAGAAAAGATAGGAAGAAGATAAAACTCGTGGTGTGTCTTGGATGATCCGGTTGAAACCTTCACTTGTTCTTGAAGTGTTCTTCAAGAATTTCTTCAAAACTTCTTCTTTTTGGAATGAAATTCCTTTGATTCTTTGTTATTCTCTCTCTCTAAACTCCCAATCTTCAAAGATATCCACCATCCTACCCCATAAATCCCTTTTATAAAGATAAAGCCTCCACTTTTTCCAAAAATCTCTCAAAAATATCAAAAGGAGATATTTCATCGAAAAGTGACACGGCTCGTGTCAAATGACACGGCCCGTGTCATAGTATGCTCAAAAGCTCAAAATCGGCCGACAGGACTCGACCGTGTCAAATGACACGGCCGAGCAAATGACACGACCGTGTCAAATGACACGCCCGTGTCATACTTGTCGAAATAAGCACAAACGGCTGGAGATAGACCCGACCGTGTCGATATGGCACGGCCGATAATGACACGGCCCGTGTCGATTGACACGGCCGGGCTCGCTTTTGACACCGCTTGACTCCGATCTCTCGCTTCCGCATTGCTTGATATGTATTGGGGTTGGAGACTTCGTTCTTGCTTGATTTATGTCCATAAAGTACCTATAAAATCAATAAAACGTACCCAAGCGTGATCGAGTCCAATAAACATAATACGCGTATAAACGACACAGTTCTACACATTTTAGGATCTTAAAACCCGGAAAATCGATGTAAATATATGTGTAAAAATGAGTGTTATCAGAAATGAGTATTCAAACGGAATGTCTGCAGCGGAATAAAATGAAGGAAACATAAATGTCTGAAAAGACTGGCCCCTACTAGTATCACTGACTCCTCACCATCACCGTGTTTCCCGTGCTTTAGCCTTGCCATGTCCTCGAAAAACAATATCCCCAACGGAGTCGGCTTATACGTAACAACAATCCTCAAGGGTTGAAAATACACAATCATGATATATCCGGTTATGAAATATCCTGTCAAACATACGCAATCAAACATGCTATATGAATCAACTATCGCACGGCTCAAAGGAATGGCGCCACACTACGTCCGGATGAAAATGTGTTCGTGCACAAGCCACCAACGAGTATCGATCGAATACACGTGTGGTCTTGTACCTAATCGCCTCACGGCCATCAACTCGTGTGCATACCCAATGTGAGGCCACCGACCAACACACGACTATAATGTGCCCGACATGAAAATCCTACACATACCAACCGCACGCCAAAGGCGAATTCTAATGCCACGATATAACCAAAAGTGACATCAAAATCAATAATGACTCACCGAGATGAAATGACAAGTGAAATGAATGATAGCTCAATGAAATAATTGAACTGCTGTCCTCGTGAATGAAGTAATGAAGTGACAATTACAAGTTTTGAAACGGTTAGTACCTTATGAATGAATTATGATTATGAATGAACAACAACGAAAGGAATGAATATCCTTTTAACTGAGTAAGAATTAACTTACACAACACCGATGAAGAATATCCGTCCACGAACAACGTCTTAAATGAAATGTCGGCCGCTCGAACAACCTTGAATAACACTTACCAATAATTCGATCATTACACGAATCAAATACGATCATAACCGACTCAAACGTCGATTCAACAATATCCAAACTCGAATATATCGAAACCAACTCCAAGATGAGTATTCCAAACCATCAAAACACTTCCAATGATATAATAATCCCATGGGAATCTATAGTTCGAGTTAACGACAATATCTAATCGAAAACCCCCCAAAATATCAAAGTCAACCCCCAAAGAGTTCTTCAAATCCGAAATATGAGCCAATAAATCCGTAGGAATACATTAATCCAAGGTAGATAATCCATATCCAACATATTCCAACAACAATCTAAGTTCATATGAAGAAATCGGAAGGAAAACCCAAAAATCCGAAATTCTAGATCCAAGAGATTAATACCTTTGATTTGATGTGATGAAGATGATGAAATGATGACTAATCTGAATGATGAGCTTGAAGATGATGATTGATGATTACACCTCGAAGAATACTCTCCAAATCTCCCGAAATCGCCCAAAACCGATGAGAGAAAGAGAAGGAATGATAAATGACGAAATCTGGGCTACACTGTCCAATTTATAGAAATCCCAGTTTAGCGCGCGCTAGCCCTTGTGCGTAGCGTGCGCTAATGGGTATTTTGGGTAGTCTAGTACCCACTGTCCGAAAACGGTAGCGCGCGCTACGTACCTTTTTGTAGCGTGCGCTACGCCTATACACTTAGCGTGCGCTAACCCCAAAATGTTAGCGTGCGCTATCGAATTATCTGATGCCCAATACTGGAGTCCAGAACCTTCTGTCCTCTGATCTGATCTCGGTAGCGTGCGCTACAACCAACGATTAGCGTGCGCTACTACACCGTTTGCGTACGCTAAAAACCACTCTTAGCGTGCGCTATGAATAAATTCAATTCAGCCGCCACCGGATCAACTCGATCCGACCTTAGCGCGCGCTACACCAAATATTAGCGTGCGCTACTACAACCCACTAGCGCGCGCTACCTACCGCTCGTAGCGTGCGCTACTTATAACTCACTGCACCCGGTACCTTCCGGATCGCAGCCTGTAGTAACATTAGCGTGCGCTAATACTGAGTGGTAGCGTGCGCTACCTGTACTCAATTAGCGCGCGCTAAAGAGAGTACGTAGCGTGCGCTACTCCTCACGCACAGCCCACAATAAAGATGGCAATGATGATAAGCACGGCACGATTCTCCAATTAGATTGATGATGAATGACGATACAATTACTCTGAACGATGAATACAATGATTGAATATGAGTGACAAATGATCATAAATGAGTGGAAAATACTGAGTGACAATTACTGAATGATAAATACTGAATGATAATGACTGAATTACAACCGGGTATTACAATTTACTTGCGAAATGGATGACCTTATTTCAATTTCCGCTGCAATTATTCAATTAAAATTTTTTGGGACATTTAATCTCCCTTGAAATTATTTTAAAAAGACATTTTGAAAAGTGGTCGTCACATAAGTGGTATCGGAGCCAGGTTTACGGTTCTGTAGACTCTTTAAAGTAATTTCCTTTTCAAAACTAAATTTCCTTTTTTTCGCAAGTAGTCAAAACTTTAATGGCATCTATGATTATTATCGGCCACCGTCGCCGCTCCACGTCAACTCCAAGTTACACATTTCAAGTTATGTTTATGTTATAATCGTAACAAAATTTTACGATTATGAGATTCAACTCATTTTTTGATCATGTTGTAATATCATGTTTATATTTTAGAGATGATATGTCATTAAGATTCATAATAAATGTTGGACATGTATGCGCTTTCTTATAAATTTATAAACACATGTAAATGCGTTAGTATTTTTTTTTTTTAAATTTATAAGAAAGCGCATACATGTCCAACATTTATTATGAATCTTAATGACATATCATCTCTAAAATATAAACATGGTATTACAACATGATCAAAAAATGAGTTGAATCTCATAATCGTAAAATTTTGTTACTTCGGATGTGTATTGATTACAGGGAGCTGAATCGACTCACGATAAAGAACAAGTACCCATTACCGAGAATCGAGGATCTATTCTATCAACTGAGGGGAGTCGGAACCTTTTCGAAGATCGATTTGAGGTCGGGGTACCACCAACTGAAGATTAGGGAGTGTGACATTCCCAAGACGGCTTTCAGGACCCGTTATGGACATTTTGAATTTATAGTGATGCCATTTGGTCTGAGTAATGCACCAGTAGTCATTATGGATTTGATGAACAGGGTGTTCCAACCTTACTTGGATAAATTCATGATCGTCTTCATATATGACATCTTGGTGTATTCTAAGGACAAGGAACAACACCAAGAGCATTTGAGGATTACATTGGAGACACTTTGCAAAGAGAAGTTGTATGCCAAGTTCAAGAAATGTGAGTTTTGGTTGAACAGAGTTGGATTTCTTGGACATGTGGTGATTTCAAAAGGAAGTGAGGTAGATCCCGACAAGGTCGTAGCAGTGAGTAGTTGGGGAGTACCCAAGAATGCGAGCGAAGTTCGTAGCCTTCTGGGCTTAGCTGGCTATTATAGAAGATTTATTGAAGGATTTTCTAAAATCGCCACTCCTATGACCCAATTAACAAGGAAGGGCGTGAGGTTTGAATGGAGTGACAGGTGCGAGGAAAGTTTTCAAGAGTTGAAAATGAGACTAACCTCGGCACCAATATTAACAATTTCTGATCCAACAGACGACTTTATTATTTATAGTGATGCCTCAAAGCAGGGTTTGGGTTGTGTTCTGGTGCAACATGGTAAAGTAGTAGCCTATGCATCGAGAAATCTTAAACCACATGAGTTGAACTATCCAACGCATGATCTGGAGTTGGCTGCTGTAGTACATGCGCTGAATATTTGGCATCATTATCTCTATGGAGGGAAGTGCGAGATATACACAGACCATAAAAGTTTGACGTATCTTTTCACACAGAAGGATCTTAACATGAGGCAAAGGAGATTGTTAGAATTGGTGAAGGACTATGATTGTACTATTCATTACCATCTCGGTAAGGCTAATGTGGTAGTTGATGCCTTAAGTCGGAAGACTAGAGGCGAGTTAGCTTGCTTGACCAATCAGGAGAGTTTGATAAAGGAGTTCTCCCAGTTGAGGATTGAGGTAGTTGAGTCTTCAAAACATTCGAAAGCAATCCTATCATCTTTGGTCTTGCAACCAAACTTGAGGGATAAGATCAAGGAGGCTCAACTACGTGATAAGTTCTTGTGTAAGATGAAAGATCGAGCACAAGACGGGAGTATTGAAAAATTTGTCATTGCCGTAGACGATGTTTTGACTTATGATGGGAGGTTATGTGTTCCTAAGGATCCATCCCTTAGGAAATAAATCCTTGAAGAAGCTCACAATGCACCATTCTCCGCTCACCCGGGAGGTACAAAGATATACCACGACCTGAAGAAGTTCTTTTGGTGGAGAGGAATGAAACGGGACATTGGTGTATTTGTGGAGAGGTGTATGATATGTCAGCAGGTGAAGGCAGAACACCAACGGCCGGGAGGTTTACTTCAGCCATTGGAAATCCCAGAATGGAAATGGGAGCATATCACAATGGATTTCGTGGTTGGTCTGCAGCGAACTGTGAGGAAGAACGATGCTATTTGGGTGATAGTAGATCGTTTAACGAAGTCATCTCATTTTCTACATGTGAGGATGACTTACAGTATGGAACAATATGCGAGGATTTATATTCGGGAGATTGTGAGGTTACATGGTGTTCCAGTGTCGATCGTCTCGGATAGAGATCCGCAATTTACGTCGAAATTTTGGAAGAGTCTTCAGAGTGCGTTAGGCACATTAAGTTAAATTTCAGTACTGCATATCATCCGCAAACCGATGGTTAATCTGACCGGACTATCAAGACACTTGAAGATTTGTTGAGGGCGTGTGTTTTTGATACGGGTGAGAATTGGGAGAATATTTTGCCTTTAGTAGAGTTTGCTTATAACAATAGTTACCAAGCGACTATACAAATGGCCCCGTACGAGGCTCTCTACGGAAGGAAATGTCGATCGCCCCTTTATTGGAGTGAGGTTGGAGAAGGAAAGATTTTGGGTCCAGATTTGATCGAGCAGACTGTAGAGAAGATAGTCGAGATCAGAAGTAGGATTAAGACCGCCCAGGATCGACAGAAGTCTTACGCTGATAAACGAAGGAAAGATATCCAATTTTAGATTGTAGAAAAGGTGTTCTTGAAGGTAGCGCCGATGAAAGGAGTGATACGATTCGGTAAAAAGGGAAAGATACAGCCTCGTTATATCGGACCTTTTGAGATTTTGGGTCGTGTTGGTGATCTTGCTTATAGTTTGGAATTGCCGTTAGAGTTAGCAGGAGTGCACAATGTCTTTCACGTCTCCATGCTGAGAAAATACGTACATGATCCTGGTCATGTATGCAATTTCAAAGAGTTGCACGTAGCCAAGAACCTAACTTATGAGGAGGTACCAATAATTGTTTTGGAGCGTAAGGTACATCGGTTACGAAACAAAGAGGTTAAACTGGTGAAAGTTCAGTGGAGCCGTCATGGACCGAACAAAACGACTTGGGAACGTATAGAGGAGATCTGTTCTAAGTATCCGACATTCGCCGTTGAAGGTACATGATATAATTTTCGAGGACGAAAATTCATTTAAGAGGGGTAGGTTGTAACACCCTGATTTTCGAGCATGCATTTAATTTATAATTTATAGAAAACGCATGAATAATTTTAAATGTCCAACAATTTATTTACGAATTTTATTTTCATTTATTAAATAAGGTCAAAATATTCCTTATTCGCATATCATGATTGTAGTTTACGCTCTAGGCTCGAGTCCAAGTTCTCATATTATAATGGTCCGAGTCATTTCATCATATATATATATATTCAAGTGGTTATTATTTATTTTATGATAGTATTATTAATTATTCGAGTATAATACTAACACTACTATCAATAATGTTATCATTATTATTATTAATACCATTTTATTAAGTATTAATATTATTATTATTGTTATCATGATCATTTTTCAGATTTATTTCATGATCAATATTACCAATTAATTATTATTCTACATTTATTATTATTAGTATTATTATTATTATACCATTTAAAATTAACCACATTAATCATAATTAAGAATTCTTTCCCCATCTTACTCTCACTTATTAACCACTATAAATACAATAATATTGCAGTACAGAAATCCTTTACAAATCCAAAGTTCAGCATCCAAAAAAAAAAATACAATACAATACACGTTTTTGCCAACAAGTTCATCGCCATAAAAGTTTCATACAAAGAAGAAGGAGAAGAAGACATCATCTTCATCGATCCGGCAGTCTCGAGAAAACTTTTCTGCTCAATATCGTTCCAGTCCCAAAACACCCACCTACAGTTTCTCACCTTCTCTCTTCAGCAACAGGTAAAATCATATTTTAGTTTTTTTTCTTCTGCTTAGCTGCAATTACAATTCTTGAATACAACTTACAGAAACCCAAAAAACTTGCACAAAATCGAAACCAGTTTCAAACAACCCGAATCACAAATCAAAATCCGAAATTTGCAACCCGATTCAAATTCACCCAAACCCTTACCTAGGCGCCGCCGCCGTGAGCCACCACCACCAAACCCAGCACTTTGTTCAGTCGGCTGAATCAGAAACTTCATATTAAATCCTTACCTGAACCAGAACATCCGCCATGCCCCGACCGCTGTTGCCATACGCCCGCCGGAAATTAAAGCAGAAACCCCATGAAATCGAACCGCCGTTTGATTCTACTTCTTCAAGAGGTGCCGATTGTTCGGGTATACAAGTGTGCAATGTGCGTGACGAGTGTGTGGGTGTGTTTTCTGCCATTTGTGCTCCGGCCGAGAAGGAATTTAAGAGAGGGGAGGTCGGATTTTTACAGAAGGGTTAGAGAGAGGAAGAGAGGACCGAGAGGAATTTTGAGATGAGATGAGAGAGAGAGTTCTGGAGAGGGCAGAGAGAGAGGGGCGAGAGGTGAGAAGTGGATTGTCGGCTGAGTTTAAGGAAAAAGGGTTTATATACCCGCGAATTTTTAGGGCTTTTCGTTTTAGATCCCAGACTTCTCAGGTTTTGCATCTTGACCCAAATCTATTTATTCAGTTCATTCAATTCAGCTCCAGACAGTTTTAATTAACTCGATTTTAACCCAGTCAGCTTCTCAGTTCTTACAATTTGACCCCAGTTAGTTTTCAATGCTTTTAATTTAATCCAGCCAGTTCCCAATATTTAAATCAGATCCCTTTTACTCAATTATAAATTCAAATAATTTATATTAATTTATTTTGGACGCTATATTAATAATAAAAATTTAATTATTATTTTAGGAGACGAGGACTTGGAGCCTAGGACCTGAACTCCATTCGCATCTAAGGATCATCATCGTATTTCGAGGTGGGGATTTTACGCTTGTTTTATTTAATGCATGATGTTACTTGTATATATGCTTGTTTCTTGCCAAACATTTATATGCTCAAAGTTTGCATATTAATTACGTTGTAGCCTCCAATGAGTAGTAGGCATAATGTGCTCAAAGTTTGCATATTAATTACGTTGTAGCCTCCAATGAGTAGTAGGCATAATGTGCTCAAAGTTTGCATATTATTTACGTTGTAGCCTCTAATGAGTAGTAGGGAGTATGCACAAAGTTTGCATATTAATGGCCCTCGGGCAATCACCAGGTTCAGGCATGTCATATCTACTTGACAACATGTATGTACTTCAATTTAACAAAGCGTTTCCTCCAAACTGAGCGAGTTGAAAGCTCACCTCATTATTTAAACCTTTCAGGTTGAGGAGTCAGGCATGGCGGGCAAAGGCGTGGCATGATAATAATATTTATCAGCTTTTTATTTATTTCGTTCATTTAAAGTTTTAACTTTGGCTTCAATATCATGTTGGATATTATGGATGTTTGAAATATTGAGAATTTATTTTTATTTACTTGCGAAATGGATGACCTTATTTCAATTTCCGCTGCAATTATTCAATTAAAATTTTTTTGAGATATTTAATCTCCCTTGAAATTATTTTAAAAAGACATTTTGAAAAGTGGTCGCTACAAGTATGATACCCCTTCAGATAGATATGTATGGAAGCATATATATACGGAGTATCCGGAGTTTTCATCTAATATCCGGAATGTGAGACTTGGTCTTTCATCTGATGGATTCAACACTTTTGGTAACATGAGTCTTTCATATCCTACAAAACCGGTGGTGGTGATTCCTTACAACCTTCCTCCGTGGATGTTCATGAAGAAGGAATATACTATGGTAACTCTATTAGTGTCGGGGTCGGGATATCAATAAAAGTTTATCAATATATATCTTAGACCCTTGATAGAAGAATTGAAGTTGTTGCGGGAGCAAGGTTATCCCACTTACAACAGTTATTCATAACAGAAGTTCTATTTGCACGCTATCTGTACTAGCACCATTAGTGATTTTCCAGCATACGGGGGTTTTTGTGCGGATCTATTACTAGTGGATATAGATGTCTTCTAGTGTGCTTGAATGCCGACTGTGCGAGATACCACAGTAGAAAAATAATCTGAATGCGTCATCAGGTTTACCTTGAGAGGGAACATGTATGGCGTATGAATAGTGCAACATTTGATGGGACTGTAGAGATTGGTGTAACGCCACGATAGTGGACAAGGGATAAAATATTATCCATGCTAAACGAGTATGATTTTGGTCAGTTAAGTAACCAAACGGGTGTACATGCAACAATTCCTGAAAGGCCCGACAGTCACAAGTATATGTCACACAAAAGTATATTTTGGGAACTACCTTATTCGAGTAAGTTGTTGATAAGGAACTACCTACATGTCATGCATATTGAACAAAATATTTGCGAAACTGTGGTTGGAACTGTTTTGGCATAGGAGCGTCAGATAAAAGACGGTCCTAAGGTACACAGTGGTGTTGAAAAAATAAATATAAGGAAATACTTGTGGTTGAGGAACGTGAAGGGAAAGCGTAAAATGCCTGAAGCAGCTCACACCCCATTACTCCTGAACAGAAGGCTGAGATATTTTGACGGATGGAGGTTGCTAGGTATCCTAAAGGTTGCTGGAATAAAACGCAGCGGAAGTGAAGTTGGGAAAAATATGAATAAAGCGATTTACGCATCCACGAGCACAAAACCTATTTAGGCAAGCTAATTAATTAACTACAAAGATAATAAGCAATTTACTATATATTAAATAATGTTGTTGGTAAATTCAATATCCTAATCTAGATCAAAAGATCATAGGATATTTACCTCTTGAAATGTAGTGGTTTCTACGTGTGATACCTTCCTCAAAACCTTCTAGAGTATGATCCCGCCTTAATCCGGACGTTGTGTAGGCAACAAGCTATCGAATTTTGCTGGAACTTCAACTGAGATCGGCTGAACTTGTTCTTACTCGGGAGTCACTCGATTTTCTTTGTTTTCTAGTATTATGTAAACACTCTTAGAAAATTAATGTGTTATCTAAATTGTAGAATCAAAGACATAAGTCAAGACAATTAAATACAAGAAGAAAAAAATCGAACTGTCAAGAGTACATAAGGTGTCACGGCCGAACCATCCCTTTAGAAGTTTTCTTTATAGGCTTTGGACTACTTTAGAGATCTTAAGGATGATTAGGGTTAGGACTCCTAGTGTAACCCAATATTCATATTAAGCCCTTCCTAATATAGTTGAGTTCACTAATACCAATTCAATACACTAATGAGTTAATATTGTACTTCCAACTCAAATCACAACTTACGAAATCGGGCTCCTTATTTAAATATATCATTTCCCGTGTTTAAGATATCGAATGTCTATTAATTACTTTAAGCTACTGACAACTTCAATCAATTAATTTCTTATCCAAGAGAAGTACCACTTGAACCTTATTATTATATCGGAATTAAATTTACATGCAGTGTTTAATATAATAATAATTATCGAGCTCTTGAAGGGGGACATCATCAACCTACACGAGTCGGGACACGATTTCTAGTTAAAATAATAATTGTCATATAAAAAATATTATTACCCAAGATACGAAACATATTAAGTCATTCATTGTGACTCTCACCCATGGTAAATCAAAGCAATAAATATTATAAATACATAATTAAATATTATATACTTAGAATTATGAAAAAATAATTATCTAAAATTTACGTTCTTCTTACAGTCAGTACAGAAGATACTATCTCACTGCGATCCAGTTCAACGTATGCAAAAATGATAATGCATGATAATAGTCAAGACCAACTAATCTCAAACATACATTACAACCTTTCTTATAATTTGTCTAGTAATTATATAGGTTGTGAACTATGATATTATTTTAAAATATACCGATAATGTGATCTTTCGTGTGACACAAACACACCATATTATATAATATAAAATAAATAGACAATACATTTGCATAACCATAACGTGAATAAATATGCAAAACATGTGATTAAATATAGTTACATTCTCATAGGCAGTTACCGGGAAATAAGGTAATACAAGCATAAAGTATGTTTTGCAGTAGGGCTGTAAACGAACCGAGTCGAGCCGAGCTTTGATCGAACCGAGCCGAGTTTTAAATTTATTCTGGCGAGCCGAGCCGAGCCGAGCTTCCTTACCGAACAAAAATCGTGTTCGAGATCGAGCTCGTTAATAAATCGAGCCGCACACGAGCTCTTCGCGAACAACTCGAGCCGAGTCGAGCTCGAGCTGTTCGCGAATAATTATATATTTTTAAATTATTTAAATAATATATTTGAATTATTTAAAATAAATATTTTAAAATAATCATTAAAAATTATATATTTTTTAAATATATATAAAAATTAATATTTTAAAATACGAAAATTATTTAAAAAATTATTAATCTATTAATATATAAATATTATTAAAATAAATTTAAAAATATATTTATTAATCGATCTTAACGAGCGGAACCGAGCTCGAGCCGATCTCGAGCCGAGCTCGAGCCGCACATGCCCAAGCTCGGCTCGAGCTCATTTTCTTAACACAGAATTTTGTGTTCGAGCTCGAGCTCGAGTTCTTAACGAACCGAGCCGAACCGAGCCCTTAACAGCCCTATTTTGCAGTATACAACCCTAACAATCTCCCACTTATACTCAAAACATGCTTCTAAGTATACTACATAGTCTATCATATCTCCCACTTATACTCAAAGCAATGACACCATACACCGTAAACCCATTCCTTCCACATGCCCTTCAAAAACTTTTGAGGGTAAGCCTTTCATGAAAGGATCGGCAATATTATCTTCCGATGCAACCCTGGCTACAACTACGTCTCATTCCGTTATGAAGTGTCGTATGATAATAATATGCTTTAGCCGACGGATCGTAAAGTATTTTTTTTATCAGTTAATTAATACACTTTAGCCGACAGCATCTCTCGTCGACTAAAGTTCATGTTGCGCCGACAAATACATTTATTGGTTTCGGCTAAAATTTAGCCGACGAATCTTAGCCAAACAGACTTTAGTCGATGATCTTTATTTTAACTGATGACTTTTAGGCTTCGACCATTTTTTGTCGTCGAGTAAACTCTTTTTACTTAGTAGTGATCTAATGATCTAAGGCTTGCACCTCTCAAAATTACGGACCCGATAATTGTTGAAAACAAAATTCCTACATGAGAAATCTATTAAATGTACACTATGAAAAACAAGGTCATTCTTAGCAAGTTAGTTTTTGTGCTTAGTGCTCATTTATTTGATCTCGATAATGAAAACAATGTTGGAAATATTATTTATTAATAAATTATTTTTACGTGAATAAAACTATTGGATAAAAGTTGTAACTATGCATTCAAACCTAATCGAAATGTTTGAACAGTCGTGTTGATTCAATTGAAACCTTTGGTTATATATATATATATATATATATATATATATATATAAAAGATGGATCAAGTGGGAATGACTTTTTGAGTAAGAAATAGGAATAAGTTCGAATTATCGATTTTTGTGTGATCTACGATTCAGAATAAACTTGTGCACAAAATATATGCATTTCAGGCATCAAAATATCAAACATTAAAATTGAGCATTATATGCATCAAAGTATCGATGCATTAAAACAATGCATTACATATGTAAGTTTTTTGAGAATAAATTTTGGCCATCTGTTTAATCAAGATCTACGGACCAAATTCATTCTTACCCCATTCTCACCATAATATATATAATATCCGACTGTAATTTTCTTATTTACTATTGTACTACTCGGATAATTTGGGTATCGTTGAATCTTGTTGCATCTAGTATTAGGATTGTTGATGTTGAGTTGTATCAGGATCAAATTAATTATTATTGCCATTCGTACGATGCTCGATTATTAGTCGTGTTGTAGATTATTGCATTTATGGGCTAGGTCTTTAGTGCCTAACGTATGCTACGGCTCCAGCTTAGCATACGCTATTTCGTTGGCATTACGTACGTAAAGTGCTTAGTCTTAAGTACATAATGTAGGGAATCTGATCCGATCTCAACTTTCAGCATGGGGGGGCATGCAGATCCGGATATTTGGCCTTTCGAGGCAGCTTAGTCAAATATACATTACATACGTTATGATTATGCTATAATGTATATAATGGTGGAGAGCTTACGTATGCTTTTCTGGCAACGTAAGTAAGGATGTAGGTATTTTGAGACAGTAGTCTCTCGGGGTCTATTAGATACGTAACATCTTCTGTGTTAGCGTACGTAAAGAGGCTAACGTACGTTAACTTCCTGAGTTAACGTACGTTAACTTCCTGAGTTAACGTACGTAATGGAAGTGCAGTTTATAAAAAGACAGGTCTTGTCTTTCATTTTGCACGATCCAAACATGATATTTTCTCCAAGTTATCATCCTTATGCCTCCCTAGATCGATTTTATCCTCTTCCATCTTGTATTTGAGCCTTACATCTTGGATTGGAGCTTATTGATTGGAAGTTTGAAGTGCATTCTTGTAGTTTTTGTGGTTTGTTCTTCATTTCTTGAGGTATGTTGTACAATCTTACACTATTTTCGTAGTAATGATGATATTAATATGGAATACTGCACGTAGTGTTAATCTGATCAAGTAAAACATGATTGTAGTTAAGATTTTGAACACTTATTGAAGAATGTAGTAATTAAGGTTAAAAAAAGTAGGTTCTTGATGTTTAGATGATAATAAACATGTTATAAGAATAATACTCAGTTTGCTAAACTGAATAACATTATTGGGAGGATGATGATCATAGGTTTCGATATAATTAAGTTAAACTCGGTGGATTGAAGACATAGGTTGTGTTAAAACATCATGTTAGGTATTAACCAATACATTGGGAAGAACTTGATGAGTATTGAAGAATAGGATGATGTTCTTAAAGTTTCAGAAATCCTAAATGATATAACTATGTTTTGAGATGGCTTAGCAAATTCTTTAGGAGGTAATAATGGATTATGAAGAACAAAAATATAACCTTTATATATATATTCAAGTTAATCGAATGTTTTGATGACTTAAGAATGTGTTAATCATCGTATTCATATGTTGATAGTATTTTTGTGAATATTATGATGATTATTTATGAAATGTCATAATAGAATGAGTGGTCGAATTCAATTACGATAATCCTTGTGTAATAGATGATGTAAATATTGAAGAACCTTAAGAACTTGGTAAATTCGATTTTTAAAGATGAATTTGGTGTATTGAAATTCGTTAATGAAACGATAGGATGTTCGTTTGGATAGGATGAACTATTCGGGGAGGATTACGGGTGTCGTTTCCTACTAATTGATTTCATTATTGTATGAATGTGTTTTTGAATGAGTTACGTTTCATTCAAGGTTGCTTGTTCGAGTGAGTATTACTAGTCGAGGATACTGTTCTTTCGTTCGTTTGAAGAAGGGCTATTCATCTACGGAATTGAGGCAAGTTATCTTGCTTGGTTATAATGATGATTGAATTCTTGTGAACGTTATACATTTCGTGTATATGAAATGCTTTATGAATCTATGATTCGTAATGTGACATTGTTCTTGATCATAGTACCGTTTCGTTATGGGATTGTATTCCCAAGTTCATCACCTTTGTACCATTGGTCTCGTTCATCATTTTGTCACTTCGGTGAGTTTCTCGATTCTTGATTGAATGTGTAATTTATTGAGTTTCGTTGTCATGTTGTATCGTGACATATCTGGAATCATATCTGCGTGCCGATTGGTTATGTGTAGGATTTTTAGCAAGGCACATATGGTTATACGTTGATGTTTCCATATTGGACTGTGCACACGAGACGTAGTTCGTGAGGCTAATTAGATACATTGTCTCACGTATATTATGGATTCCGTATACGGGGTGGACATGTGCACGGACACATTTCCAGATCAGGCGTACTGTGATGTTCGTCTTGAGCCACGTTGATTGGTCGTTCATATTCCGTGTATGATTGGGTATGTCTGACGGTTTGTGACTAGTTGTTCATACGCCCGAGGGGTATGTTCAATAGTCGGATTGTTTCTTTGAGATTCTATATATATGAATTGTATAATGTCTCGAGAATTAATATCATGTATATCTGACCCTGTGGTTTGGGCGAAATACTTGTGTTGGATTTTAGGTCGAGGCAAAGGCAAAGCACGGGAAGAGTACGGTGACGGCGAAAGGTTTGAAGGATACTAGTTCGAGGGGCCCAAGTCTTTTGTTGTCTGGTTATGCTTAAACCATGTAATGTTACATTCCGTTTCATTTAAACTATTGTCGATTATATTATTATCTTCATATGGTTTATACTAGTATTTGGATCCTATGTATTCTGAGACTATTAGTCGTATCATTTGTAGACTCCTAATCGGAGTAAGTTTTGTGATTCGGTATCACGATAATATTATGTTTAAATTGTGTTTTGGTATCGCCTGGTGGGTCCCAGTGTGGGGTCCACGACACTGTAATGGCCGCCGTATTTGGGGTGTTATAAAATATGGTATCGGAGAGTCTTTTCTCTTTAAGAGTCGTTGTGGATTGAACTAGTATCAAGAAACCTTCGCGTCATGTGTGACATGTGCAAGCGCCTGACCCTATGAGCCAAATACGTTATATTACTTTATGTGCCATGATTTAATTACTGGCAAGATGTTTGTAGCGGAATTTATCTTATTGATATTTTGATGGAAATTTTGGATTGATTATGTGATTAAATTTTTTTTCGACTTGATGTAGATATGATATTTTGTATAGCACTACTGGTGCCGATAATTCGTGATGAACTATTTTCTTGAAATTGTAGTTTCATTGTTGCTATTAACTTAGCGTAAAAATTGTGATTGCCATAGAGGTGGTCATGTAATGTGCTTATGATTATTGTTTGATTCTTTCAGTATGAATAGAAATTTGAGAGGCCATGGCAGAGGGGGTCGAAGCCGCGGAATGGGCCGAATCCCGTGGCCACGAGCCAATACACATTCGAATGTGTAGTAGAGCTCAGCGGTAGTGATTCGCCTACTGAGAACCAGTCACACCACACCGAGTGACCACGAGGGCGCGCGCGTCGACCCGTATGTTGTTACGCAGGGCATGATGATCCAGATGAGTCAATTGATGGAAGCTATACAGAGAGATGCTACTACTGGCCAGCAGCAGGGACCTCATCCACCACCTCCAGTGCACGGCGGACCCGTGAGTCGGATTATTAGCGACATCTCTCATCAGCGACCTCCGACTTTTGAAGGCTCCTCTGAGCCTGCTGATATTGTGCACTGAATCGAACACTTTGAGAAATTGTTCGAGATGGTTGAATGTCCAGAAGATAATCGCGTCTCCATGGCGGCTTACTACCTTAGTAAGAATGCCCACACATGGTGGCTTTCGGTGAGACCAGTTGATGGTGTATGCACTTGGGAGGAATTCAAAAACCACATGCTGGATCGTTATTATCCAGGTCCACTTCGTGAGGCCAAGTTGTCAGAATTGCTGAACCCAGACCCGTCCGAGGAGGATGATGTGTTATCGATTGCTGAAAAATTTCAGGCACTTCTTCCGTTCGCTATGTCGATTGTTCGGACGGAAGCGGATAAGATCAAATATTTTCTCAAAAGGCTGAAACCCCGGATGAGGATGCAATTACTTAATCACCAATGCACGACTCTACCGGAGTTCATAGATAAAGCTTTGGAATACGAACTTAATGCGAAAGAGATTTCCAAAAATCAGCCACAGTCCAACAATAAGAGATCTAGGAACCAGACCCAGACTGACAGTAATTGTTAGGCGTATTTTTATGCACTTATTTATCGTTATTTTGTATCCATTTTATGTCTAAACCTGCATAAATGAGCTTTTAATGCACTATTCTTTTATGTTTGGCAGGAAATTGGAGTCTGAAAGCCTAAACGACGAAAAACGGGCCAAAGCGGCAATTTTTGGCCTGGGGCCGCGGCACAAGGAAAGCGAGCCGCGGCACACGCACGGCACACAGAAGCCCCGAGCGAACTGTACCGGGGGCCGCGGCACAAGGATGCTGAGCCGCGGCCCGTGAGGAAAAACGCGCGCCCAGGCATGCGCTGAAGGTTAGGGGCCGCAGCACAGATTAAGTGAGCCGCGGCCCACGGGGCGGTTTTGAGGAAATTGCCGCGTTTCTGGGCTGTTTTTGGAGCCTGTTCTCGACCTAATCCATGGACGCGTTTTGGAGGCTAATGATAGCTATAAATAGGGGTTTAAGGTCTGAATCTGGAGAATCATCAGGGATCGATCAATCAAGGAATCAAGAAGAAGCAGAATACACCAAAGAGCAGAGAACGGAAGCTAGAGAACGGAGGAATCCGAGCTCTTCGACTGCGTTTGATCTTTATGCTTTCTTTAATTATTTTTGTATTTTTATTTTCTAGCATGTCAGGCTAAAACCCTGTTCTAGGATTTTGATGAAACCGATGTTTTGATGAATTAACTTTCGATTTTGCATTAATATAATTCCCTTTTCTATTGAGTTTTCTCCAATTGTTCTTAATGCTTTCAATTGTGTGGCCTATAGTTGAATTGTTTTAATTACGCAACTCGAATCGGGAGAAAAGAGTTGGTAGGGAAAATTGGTGAGAACCGTTTTATCTTATGAGATAGGAATATACTCATAGGAACTACGTGGCCTTTCTGAAGATTTCGTACTTTTTGCCTATTGTCGAATCAATTCACCTAGGAATAAAGTGTGTTATTCGCCTTTAGAAAAATCTATTGACCTCGGGAGAGGCAGTAGAGTATTTTAGTAACCTTCGCCTTCAATAAATTGGGAAATCATTAAATTCATATAATCGAGAGTAATTCGGATAAACCGAGGTGGATTCACAATCCTAGATTTATTCCTTATTTGATTTTCTTTCTTAAAACAATCGTTTTTATTATTTATTCTGTCATTACTTTTCTTTAATTATTCTTGCACCTCCAAATTCGATAGTTCAGATAAAATTAGAATACTCATAAATCGGTAGTTAGTAAGTCAGTCCTCGTGGGAACGATATCTTACTCATATCTTTATTACTTGTCTACGATAACGTGCACTTGCGTTCACCGAATTTCGCAACAAGTTTTTGGCGCCGTTGCCGGGGATTGATTATTTTACTAATATCGATTTCAGTATTTCTAGTCTTAGTTTGAACATTTTTTTATTATTATTTCTAATTTATTTGTTTTTCCTTTCAGGAGTTTCTGGTTAGTGCATGAGAAAATTCGGTAACGAAGGCCTACTACCTTTGGATACTGAACTCGAGCGCACTCTTCGGAGAAGCAAGAAGGAGAAACGTGAGCTACCGACAACAGTCACCATGGCCGATAACACGGGAAATCATGAAGCAGACAACCCCATTCAGCAAGCTCAACCGGCATTAGCACTCCGCGATTATGCTATGCCACAAATCAATGCGAACTTTTCGGGAATTCGGCATCCAACCATCCAAGCGAACAACTTCGAAATCAAGCCAGCTATTATTCAGATGGTGCAAGCAAGCTAGTTTTGTGGACTGGCAAACGATGACCCCAACGCGCATATCGCTTCGTTTCTCGAGATTTGTGACACCTTCAAAAATAAAGGTGTTACCGATGATGCCATTCGTCTGCGGCTTTTCCCTTTATCTCTAAGGGACAAAGCAAAATTTTGGTTGAATTCATTACCGCCGGGCTCTATCACGACTTGGGCAGAATTAGCGCAAGCCTTTCTGGCTAAATTCTTTCCACCATCAAAGACGGCGAGGTTAAGGAACGAGATTACTACTTTTGGGCAATTTGATATGGAGTCGCTTCATGAAGCTTGGGAGCGATACAAAGATTTGCTAAGGAGATGCCCACATCATGGCCTTCCGGACTGGCTACAAATTCAGACATTTTATAACGGATTGAGTGCTTCTACACGCACTCTTGTTGACGCAGCCGCTGAAGGAGCGTTAATGGGAAAGACTATGGCGGAAGCTCATTCTCTGTTGGAAGCGATGGCTGCAAATTCTTATCAATGGACTTCCGAACGTGTGAACCCAAAACAAGTGATGGAAATCTCCGATAATGATCCAATATCTATGCTATCAGCACAAGTCGCAGCACTGACTCAGCAACTTCAAGCCTTTTCACATGCTCATTCCCCCGTTACCACGGAATCATGTAATTGGTGCAACGGATCTCATCCTAGCACGGAATGCCAAGTTGGAAATCCGTTCGAGCAACATCCGATGGAACAAGCTCAGTTCGTGGGGAACGGGAATCAGCAAAATAATCCGTATTCCAACACATATAATACGGGGTGGCGAAATCACCCAAATTTTTCATGGATGAATGGACAAAACTTAAACCAACCTCAGTTCGCTCAACACCAATAGCAACCTCCTCCCGCTCCAAAGATCTCTCCAGAGGAAGCAATTGCGAAATTAGCAGCAAATACGAGTCAGTTCATGACCCGTACGGAAGCAACCTTGCAAAATCATTCCGCTTCTATTCGCAACTTGGAAGTCCAATTGGGCCAAATTGCTAATATATTAACAGCTCGCCCTGAGGGTACCTTGCCAAGTACAACTGAGACGAACCCCAGAGATAGTATCAATGCCATTAGTTTGAGAAGCGGGAAGGAATTGTGCGAGCAGCCCAGGCAGGACAAAAAGAGAGGTGATGATGAAGAGAAGAAAACTTTGGCGACTGAGGAATCACAAAATTCTAGACCCTCGAAACTGTTTCCTGACAATCCGAAGGCATATGTGCCACCCGTCCCGTTTCCACAGCGTTTGCAAAAGCATAAATTGGACAAACAATACTCCAAGTTTCTTGACGTCTTCAAGAAACTACATATCAACATTCCATTTGCTGATGGCTTGGAACAAATGCCGAGCTATGTGAAGTTCATGAAAGAGATTTTATCTAACAAAAGGAAGCTCGAGGAATATGAGACAGTGGCATTGATGGAAGAGTGCAGCGCCATCTTGCAGAAAAAGCTCCCGCCAAAATTGAAGGATCCAGGAAGTTTTAATATACCGTGCACTATAGGAAATCTGTCTTTTGATAGAGCATTGTGTGATCTCGGCGCCAGCATTAATCTGATGCCCCTTTCCATATTTAAGAAGCTAGGCATTGGGGAAGCCAAGCCGACGACAATCTCGCTGCAATTAGCTGACCGATCTATCAAGTACCCGAGGGGGGTAATAGAAGATGTTTTAGTCAAGGTAGATAAATTCATCTTTCCGGATGATTTCATTGTGCTCGATATGGAGGAGGACCAAGACATCCCAATTATTTTGGGAAGACCATTCTTAGCTACCGGCCGAACTCTCATTGACGTGGAAAAAGGGAAACTCACTCTGCGGGTTCAAGATGAGCAAGTCACTTTCCAAGTGTTTCAATCCTTTCCATGTCCAAGTAGTGTCGAGAAGAGTTCACAAATTTAAAGTGTAGATATCTTTGCGAAAGACGCACACCGGGAGAGTTGTTGGTCGAAGTGTTCAGAATCCATTTCAGCTGCCCCGACGTCTAATAAAAATGAAGAGCGAATCATGTATCTTAAGCAGTTAAATATGTCATCTTCAACATCCGTTCATCCACCATCGATAAAATCTCATGCTGTCATAAGTTCGCCCGTAGAGTTGAAAATTAAGCCGGATGTCAAACGAGTACCAAGTCAACTGCAAAATGGGTGTTTTGGGAGGCTACTTTTGTTAAAGCCGTTTCGCAAAGAACATTGGATTTCCAAACCAAAAGTCGAACGGTTGAAATTTAATGGTCAACAATTTAAATCACATAATAACGGTTCGATGGACTATGCGGAATCCAAATGGTACTTGCGAAATGCGAACTAATTTTCAAAAAGTCCGGCTGAAGACTATAAACTTAGTGCTTTTCGGGAGGCAACCCGAGTATTAGTTGTAGATTTTTGTTTTTCATTATTTTCTTGCATTTTTGGATCTTTATTTTTCGTCATTTTTGCTTTGATACGCTTATCCCTCACGTTCTTGGCGTGTTCCTTTGAAAATTCTATGCAGAACTTACCCCAGGGGAAAATTCAGCATTGGGCCACGGCACAAGGAAAATGAGCCGCGGCACACACAAGTTGACACAACAAGGCCAAACAAACTGTACTCTGTGCCGCGGCACGACCTTACTGAACCGCGTCACACCAGGTCCCTGAGCCGCGACACATATGCACTGAGCCGCGGCACACCAAATACACCAGATATGCCCAGGAAGCTGTACTCAGTGCCGCGGCACGGATCAACTGAGCCGCGGCACCCGTACGCTGAGCCGCGGCACAAGGCGAAAGAACAAACAAGCCCGGGCAGGCTGTACTCTGGGCCGCGGCTCACTTAAGTTGTGCCGCAGCTCACTTAAGTTGTGCCGCGGCCCCTGTTGCGAATATGAACAGCCCAGCAACCCTTTTATAACTCGATCGGTCGAAAATTGTAAGTGTCTTTCCCCTTCCTTCGCACAAGCACTCGGCCGATACTCTTCTCTTCTTCTTCTTCTTCTTGCATTCTTCATTCCAAGTCAGGTAATTCTCAATCTCTTAATCCTAATTGATACATGATTTGAAAAGTAAGGTATTGTTATATGTTGCTAGTTGTTCTTCAAAGTTCTCTCAAAAATTGAGTTGGAATATGGTGAATATGGTGATGGATTGTGATGGTATTTGTGATTATGTATAATTGTTGATGTTATTTGTCATTTTTCTCATGAATATCAATGGAGGTTGTTATTTTTGGGGATTGATTTAAGCTATTGTCATGTTTGTTCCTCATTTAAACTCATGCAGTCAAGGTGTTTGATGAAATGCATAAATGAAAATTTTTCTTTTTAAGCCAACGTTTTGAACCTATGTGCAACAAATTTGTTTATGGATTTACAGCGTACCCAAACCCTTACGTCAAGTTTAAGCGTGAAAGCTCAATTTTAATTTTCTCTCACGTCGGTGCAAGCTCGTTGAACTATAGATTCACGTTTTGCATATCTTTAGCCAAGTGGTGTTGTTTTCCTTATAAGCTTAAGTAATTTCCGGTGTTTATCTTTTCAGGAACTCACCATGGCTAGAAAGAGGAAGGTTAGCACAAGGGCTAGGACACAATCGTCCCCCACAAGAGGGGAAACTTCACAAAGTCGAGCCGAGTTGGAGTCGCACCAATTCTTCGACCCGGAAATTCATAAAATATTCAATGAAAAGATCCGTCCTCGACCTTTGATTCTGGAGCGGGGATTCACTCCCGCCCCCCCAGGACGGTGAGCTTCTGATGATGATTGACGAGATGGGGTGGGCCCGTTTTGCTGCGCCTCCCGAGCCGGTTGTGATATCCATCGTACAGGAGTTTTATGCTAGCGCTCTGTTGAGGCATATTCGGGCAGGGCAGATGATACCGCAGTCGGATACTCGGACTCAGGTCGTCGTCCGAGGCATTACTGTGGATTTTTCAGTGGCCGCCATTCGGAGATTATTCGAGCTGCCAGTGGTGGACGATACGGCGTATACGCGAGCTATGAGTGGCCTCACGAGGGAGGCCCTGCTCGAGGCACTCAAACATCTGGGAGACTCGCGCCCCGGGTTCGTCGGCCTTCTACTTTAAGAGCTCGCGCCTCAGTAGGCTCGGGCGAGCCTGGTTGTATTTCCTCTGTGCACGTGTTGATCCTACCTCGTAGATCCGCTCTGTTTTACTCTCTCGTGCCCGTACGTTATATGATATCACTTCTGGGCTCAGATTCGATGTGGCCCCTCTTCTGGTCCGATCTATTCTTCTGTGCATTCAAGGAGGGGTCAAGACGGGGCTGAAGCACCCCTCTCTCATCTGCGCTCTATGCCGCCAGTCGGGCATGACTTGGTCGGATGATGAGCCGATGCTAGCCCCCTAGGGTCCGATTGATCATCGCATCATTTCTCACTTCGACCAGTGGGGCGGAGCACCGGCACATGCTCGGGGACGAGTATTTCTTCTTGATGAGGCACATGAGCAGTCCCCCGAGCCTCTTCTTCTGACGCATGGGCAGGCAGAGTCTAGCCCGCCGCCCGAGAGAGAACACTTGCAGGCGATGTTCGACGGCCTGAGAGAGGAGATGATGAGGGAGAGAGAGAGCCACCTAGCTGCCCTGAGAGAGGAGATGCGGGCGGAGAGAGAGCATCCTCGCAGCCGTCAGGGAGGAGATGAGAGAGCAGGCCCGCCGGGCCAACCGACGTGAGACGAGGCGCCTGGCGGCGAGGGATGCTTATCACCAGGATTACCTTGCTGCGTGGACGAGCCATGTACTGCACCCGGACGGGCCATTCATTCCACCAGTTCGGCCAGCCACACCACCCTCCTCGCCGGACGAGGCCGGCACCAGTTCATGAGCGGACATTAGGGGAGTACTTGACCTTGCCTCTTATTGCATATTACTATTTTTTGTCCATTGAGGTCAATGTACGTCCGAAGTTTGGGGAGGTTTTACTTTTTGTTGCTTTTTACTTATTCGTTTGCATTTTTTGTTATTTTTTTTAGCTAGCCTTGCTTGTCGTGATATTATTTGCATTCGTGATTTTTTGTGCTTCTTTGTGTAAAACTGATGTTATGATACTGATTTCTCTTGGAAGAAATGGTTGAGTTTTAGTCGAGTTGCAGTCAGCGATATCTGTTTCCTTGGAGTATTCATTTAGGTCTATATTTTTCGTTTTTGTAGAAATCTTAGCGGATAAGAAAGGAGACATACGTGTTTTCAAATCGCTGTCTATACATTTGGTTACACTTTTCGCGTAGCTAGTCATCCAGTAACATGAGTCTTGTTGGCACTTAAATTGAGTTTAGAGTCGGACAGTTTTTTCCCAAGAAAAAGTCGAGATATTATTTGTTCTATGATGGGAAGTCTAGTAACCGGGGGTATTTGCGTGACCCATTGTTTATTCTCGCGTAAAACGACAACCCTGATTAGACTAGTGATTTAGAAATATCGCATTACCGATGATGGGAAGCCTAGTAACCGGGGGTATTCACGTGACCCGTTGTTTACTCTCGCGTAAAACAGCAACCTTGACATGCAGGAATTGCTATTCGAGTTTTTTCTCCGCTGTAGAGGGGGACTTAGTAACTAGAAGCATCCATGTGCCCCATAAGTGTCTTTTACGTCAAACGGTTCCCCAATACATGAGAATGGAAATCCACCCTAGGATTATCCCGATGAAACATACCGAGATCCGAACCTAGTGGTTAACTCGAATTTTTATGGTGATCATACATAAGGGAATGCTGTCCGAGGAGTAATTTTGATGATGAAACTCTTGAATTTTGCCACTAGACTGTGGGACTGGGCGAGTTAGCTTGTTTATTTTAACCCTTCATATTGGCGGTCGGTTAAATTCACGCTTGTTAATCTTTGAGCTTGATTTTCGTCATGAACGATTGATTAGCACTGAAAATGGTTACTTTGTGGAATCAGTGTCCTTGATGTGTGTTGTGTCAAGATTTATTCACCTCGGCAGGCGATCGACTACAAAGCCGAGCGACCGAGTACACAACCAGTCAAGCTACGGCGAACTCGCCTAAAGCGGAGATACCAGACCACCTTCCTGCATCTAGCGATCGACTCCCAAGGCGATCGCCCTTTCGTACCTAGCGATCGACTCTGGTGCCTGGCTAAGGACGACTGTCCTACGCCCTGAACAGAAACCATCGTCCATCAAAGTCCACGAAGACTGAGTCTCAAAGCAGCTCCCATGTGCAGATCCGCGACAGCCGCCGCGATTCCCAGATTGCTGACCACAGCCTGGCACCACCTTATCATCTACCGACAAGCCCGCCGAAAGATATAATGTGGGGCCGTCGTGACAGCGACTCGGACGCGTGCAGGCTTCTCATTGGACCGCATAGCTGGCAGCCAGCAACTGCTGCGGACTTTAGAGGGACCAACCCATGTGCTAAAAGACGATCGCCTGCTTATTATAATACAGCAAAGGCGATCGCTCGGCATGTCCCAGTCCTATAAATAGAGAACATTCAGCAACTGGAAAAACGTTCACGATTTGTTCCTCTCAATACCACTCATAGCAGAAATCGATTCTCCTCTCAGTTGGAAAATCTTTCCGAAATACATACAAACATACATACTCTCAGGCTCCCGGCTTCCTCACCGGAATCTACCTTAGGATTTCTCTCTCAGCACCTCTAAACCAGAACACGGTCGGCAGAGGCAAGAAGTCTCCACAGTTCAGATTCGCAAGCCTCGGAGCTCAGATACATAGCAACTACACGCCGTGAGAGGCTGTCGATCTCTCGCCGCCGTCACAGTTCACCAACATTGTTACAAGAACTCACAGATCATCACATCTGGTTCTTCCAGCAATCTACACGCTCACTAGCTAAGATAACTAGAATCGTTACACTCATTGTAATAGTATTCTAACATTAATACATGTATCCCCAAATATTCGTATTAATAATATCTCGCGAGAGCATTCAAGCCCGGGACTAACAACCCTGGCAAATCTTGTGTTATTTACTTTCTCTACGGAAGTGCTCTCGCACTTTGTTTGCTATCCATCCATTCCAGCAATATCTATCTCCGGATAATATTTTGGGTAGCAACAATTGGCGCTAGAGGAAGGGGGGGCACCTAAACCTTCATTTTTATTCCTAACTGTTCTCGGGGCATATACTTGAAGTGACACTCACTGCGCTTCAAAGAAAACCTTCAGAATCAGGGCATCCACCTCTGCACCGAAGAGAGCCACTCTCCAAACCGCTGGACACCGAGTCCCGACTCAATCCAAGCCCCAGCCGACGGCGGAGGGAAGTCGCAGGAATGCGAGACTCTCGATCCCGCGTCTGAGGGGTGGTCCCATCCTCTCACTTGATCAGATCCAAACTGCGGAGCAGATCGAGGAGGCTATGGCCATCCTAAAGGAGCGACAGAGAGCATGCGCAACTCCCGCTATTACTCCCTCGGCCATCCGCCGTGTGGGCAAACGGAAATTCAAGGGGCTACTGGGCGAGCGATCGTCAGAAAGCCCCAAGTCGCGAGAAAAGGCTCTCGCTAGATCGGACGGTTCCGTGTTCAGTCGCCTGGGGAGTGATCCATCATGGAGACCGGGGCAATCTGGCCCCAACCACGAGACGACGGATTCTGAGTCCGTCACCAGGAGTTCGGCCTACCCAACTTCCAGCCGAAGGCAGATCAGCCTCTTGGCCCCTATTCCGAACGCCAGGGGGTCAGTACTAGATCGCCTCGGCTCCCGCTCTGATCGCCTAGCCACGAGCAGCCAGGCCACGGCGATGGCTGCTATGCAACGCCAGCTCGACGAGATGAAAGCACTCTTGGACACTGGGGCAAGCACCGGCAGAAAGATCATCGGACCGACCGAGCCGCTCGCGGCCCATATCGAGCTCGCCCCCGTGCAACCAAGGATCGCTCCTCCCAAAACACCTCTATACGAAGGGAGGTCGGACCCCGAAACCCACCTAAGTAAATTTCGGATCTACATGACCGGGTGCGGGGCATCAGATGCAACCAAGTGCCGAATCTTCCCGTTAACATTAGGCGATCTGGCCCATAGGTGGTACGTCTCGCTACCACCACGATCGATCATCTCCTTTGAGAAACTGGCAAATGACTTCACGTCATACTTTGCCGCCAAGGTCGCCAGACCCGAAGGCCCCCACCGCATGATGAAAATCAGGCAGGGGGAAGACGAATCTGACGCGGATTACATCGACCGAGTGGACGAGATCGTCCTCACCGGCGAACCCATCAGCGACGAGCTCGCTCTTTATTCAGTCCTGGGGGGATTCTACGGTCACTCATCCATGTTTAGGCACCTGACGAAGGACATCCCCCCAACTTACGCGATCTTCCGCGCTAAGGCTCCCGACTTTCTGGCCAAGCAGAAGCTGCTCACCCTCCGCCTAGGCGAGGAAACGCCACCTCCTGTCCGAAAGACGGCGATCGCCAAAACCAAGAAGGCGGTCGCCAAGCCACCCGAAGATCGCAAGACCTTCGAGGACATGGAAGCCCATCTCATCCATACGTTCAACCGAACTCCGGCCCGCATTTACTGCGCCGTCAAAGGGCGCGAACCGCTGAACAAGCCAAAGGCGATAAGGGACCACGGTCATCTGGACCACAATCAATATTGTGCCTACCATAAGAGTCCCGGCCACAGCACCAACCAATGCCGCGACCTCCTCAAACAACTCTGGAAATTGTTTCGAGGAAGGCAAGTTGGACAGCTTATTGGCTTAGTCGGAGCCCCTCAAATCTCCCAACACGGTCGCCCTAGTCGAACGCGAATAGGCTGGAAAGCTCATACGAGCCGACCCCTCGATCAAGCTCGGTGACTGTATGCTTCAATCAAGAGAAGGGAACCTCGGACGTCTCTCCCCGATTTCCCACCTTATCAAACCGAAGGCTACTGCCTGGACGAACACTTCGAAACCGGAGGACTCGTTCGCCATCTACAGTTCATCATATAACATGGTGGACTAAGGCACGAGATCGCCTCCCCCGCACAACGTACATCATCGAAGGTCGGCATCTACATGACGATCCGAGGTAGAATAGTGCAGCCATGGTCCTGGTAGTCGATGGAACCGACTACTTCGGCCATGCAAGGTCCCTTTGGGCCACGATCGCCCGTCCTTCGTTTAAATACGAGGCCGGCGTAGTCTGAGGGCCCTCCAAAACTAATCAGTGGACACGCTCGCCCGCCCGCAAAGGTTCATCATCTAACATGGTGGGCCCGGACAATGCGATGCGTCCCTACCCCCGTCTCAACGTACACCGTCTAGGGTCGCCATCTTCATGGCGGCCCGAGGTGGAAGCAGATCTAACAAGCCTTGGAAGTGGAGTTGATTAATCCGACGACGCCCCGCGCAAGGAATCTTCCATACCGAGATCGCACGCCCTTCGTTTAAATACGAGGCGAGGCGCAGCCTTCAGAGGACCCTACCAATTAAGTGAGTCACGAGAACTTAGCCATCAGATGGAATGTCGCTCGTGCATAAGACACGATCATGGAGGTCGGTCCATCGAACTCCGCGATCGTGCACGGCTCCTCAAGACCGAGATGGACGGCTCCTTTCGAGGATTCGACAAATCTGAAGACCGCTCACTCAACGATTTATTTTCGTCCCCTTACTTTCACTAAGTGAACAAAAACAATGGGGAAAAGAGTGCGGAGATATATACTCGACGATCGTCCCTATTCAATTACATACGGCGATCGGCATTAATCAGATGTTTGTGCAGCGATCGAATTTGTTGTAAAAGTTATCTATATGAGTTTATCAATTCACGTAAACCTACACTTGCAACAATATCTCCTCACACATTTGTACAAAGTCAAGAAAAAAACTCAAAAATAGCAATCATTCAAGTGATAAATCGAAGAACCAAACATTCATTTCATTACTTGGAATCTCAAAGGTACATAACATAGTTGCCCGAAGACCTAAGTACTACAAAAAGAAAGCTACAAACTACAAAGCAATAAGCTAAAGCAATAAAAGGGAAGTGCCTCAGGCCCCTGCCTGGCCTTCGCCTTCAGCCCTCGGATCTGTTCGCGACCCTTCGCCAGCCTGCAGAGCAGCCTCCCCATCCTCCGGAGCATCGGGATGAATAAGGTTCGCCGGAGTCGGGTACCAGCTCAGGTCCACACCGATGTCCGCAAGATCCAAGATAGGCACGGAGAAGTCAGGGTGAAGAGGATGCTCCAATACGTACGCTATGAAATTGTCGGCTAGAGGGCCGACCTCCAATCCTCCTTTCCTAGCAACTCGGAGCGAGTCAGCGAATGCCATATAATAGGCGAACTCACCGACAAACTCCACATTACGAAAGGGATTGGCCTCGGTCGCCTCTTGCTTTCCCTTCAGCTCCGCCATCGCCTGTTGCACGCCCTGGAGCTCGGCCTCCCTTGCAGCCGTCTCCCCCCTCGACTCCGCCAGCTCGCTAGTCAGCCGAGCGATGGTCATTTTCAGTCGATCGGCCTCCTTTTCAGCGGCCTTCTACGCCCGCACGGCATTTGTCATCCGGTCCCGAAAGCGATCGACCGTCACCCGAGATAGCTCAGCATCTTTTCTCGCCAGCTCAAGTTCTTGGCTCGCCTGCTTAGCAGCCTCCAGGGAGTCCTTCTCCATCGCCACGATCTTGTCAGCGAACTCGGCGTTCTGTTTCCGAGCCACCTTGAGATCAGCTTGCAGGCGAATAGTGGAAGGATGTCCCTCAAACTCCTGCACAGCCTGGGCAGCCATTGTCGCCGCCTGGAGAGAGAGCAAAAGCAGCCTGCATCGAGCTCCCAGATCGCTGACGAGCGATCACATCCAAATCCGTCGTCCAGGCCTTCGGCAGAGCGGAAACGGCCCGATTGACGTATAACGGAACATCACAGGTTTGGCGAGGAGATCGGCTCGCTAAGAAGTCCACCACCATCGGCGGGCAAGTTGGATAAGCTCTACGAACCCTGCATCAAAACAACAGGAGTTAGCATATCTCCTACGCGAATAACAAGTTTCAACTCAACTAGCAATGTCTACCTCTCATCCCTCTCGGGGTCGCGACTGAAGTACGGTTTCCCTCGAGGGGTCTCAGCGTCGGCGATCGCCATCTCCCGTAAGAAAGCCGCCGAAGGAGTAGGCTCATTCTCCGGAGGAATAATGGTGATCGGAGGCGCGGCGATCGGCACCTCGCCGGTAGGGGCAGAAACTAGAATTTCTTCCGACCTCGGCCGTTTGCGGTTCGTTCGAAGCCCCTCCTCAGGAACTTCCTCCTCAGCCACGATCGGCTCCACGCGAGGCTCCACCTCCGGAATGATAGGCAACGCAACAGGAGGAGCCCAGGATGACTTCTTGTGGCGGAGACGGCCCAGAACTCCAGGATTCGACATGGCTATCTCCTGTGGGGTCTCCAAAAAGCGAGGGAAGCGAACCTCTACAATGAAGACAGTCGATCAATAGTTAGACGTTTTCCTCAAGCAAGACGATCGCCAAGAAATTGAAGGTCGCAGAAAGGATTACCTGATACCGAGAGATGTATCGGGAAACAGAATAGCCGAGCCGACAACCAACGACTCTCCTTGTTGATCCAGCTAGCATCCAAGTCGTCGTCCGACAAGCTCCGTATCCGCTCCCAGACAACCAGGAAATCAAAGGGCAGCTCCTCGATCACCAGAATATGAAATCCTGCAAAAATGAAATCAAATTAGACCAGTTCAGAACACATCCGAACAAAGGGAGAGTCTAAACCCTTACTGGGATTCCTCTCCCGAAAGCTAGTGGGGATCTCCAGCTCGCCCGTAGGATTGTCGCTCGCAGAAGCCCTCCACGCGCCGGCGATCCAGAACCACTTCGCCGGGTCGCCCCGCACCTTGTTCAAGACTCCGATGATCACCCGACCAAATCGGCCTTGAATGTGATAGCCTCCGACCGACCCTTTCTGAGCCGTTAGTTTGAATAGGTGGTTCATCTCCGACGGCGAAGGAAGGCGGTACAGGCGGTGACCGCCGAACAAGGTGAGAGTGCAAATTATCTGGAGCCAAGCATTAGGCGTCAACTGGAGTGGCGCCACATTCCAACCGGCCAGCAGATGGGAGACAGCAAAAGTTAGAGGGAAACGCAGCCCGACCTCTATAATCGCCTCGTTCACGGCGACCATACCCATCGGGGGTTGGTCAGCTCGCTCATTCTCCGCCGGCGCAAATAGATCCACATCTGAAGGAACGTGATACCTCGTCCTCCAGACGGCCAGGTCTTTCCTAGTCGCCGAACTCCTGATTTGGCCAAGAGACCACAGAGATCGCTGCGCAGCCCGAAACTGCGACCGTTTAGCAAGCTAGTAAGGGTAAGCGATCGAATACTCCCGGAAATCGAATCTTGGAGACGGACCGACCAGCCTCTCCATAATCTCAGCAAAGGCCACATAAGCCTAGCCAAAGGCACTATGCCGCTCCAATAGGCCCTCACCGCCAGATCTCTCTCCGTCTGTGTTCAACGGCCGCCTCCTTAGCGACGTCGGCTTCATTAAACAAAGCCTCAATTTCCGCAGGGTCAATTCCGGCCTGGATAGCCTCAGCGGAAGTCTCCAGATGGAAGTCGGCAGAGGATCCTCCCCGAGCAGTCGGTGCCCCGGCGCCGGAGCTGGTGCCTGCTCCGTGTGATGATGATGTTCCAGTCATTCTCAAAGAAGAAAGGAGAAAAGGAGTTTTTCTTACCCAAAGATGGAATCGATCGACGATCGGCAGTCGGATCTCTCAGAAATATTCTTCAGCAAAGTCCTTCTTTCTCCAGTAATAAACGCGTAAGAGTTCTAAACGCTGCAACCTTACGTCCTTTTATAGAAGGTAGAAGGGACTCCTGTGCAATTAAGAAGAATCTCAGGGGTCGAAAGTGCAAGCGTCGCAATTAATGCTCCCTTGAAACCCGCGACGTGTCTTTTCAAGGACACGCCAGATGAGGAGTCACAGCTAACCGTCGGTATCCTACAACAGGAACCCGACATGTGCCCCAGAGACTTTTCCACGTCCACTACCATTTCCCGCTCAGTTCAGCGACCAACCAGGTCGTCCAAATTCAGAATCAAACCGCTCGATGACGATCGCCAGTTCAGTAAAATGCAAAGTCACTCGTCATAATTCAGCGATCGCCAGCAGAACCACCTCGCCCCACGTTCCCAACGTCGGCGCAAGCTGGGGGGAAATTGTTGTGTCAATATTTATTCACCTCGGCAGGCGATCGACTACAAGGCCGAGCGACCGAGTCCACAACCGGTTAAGCTACGGCGATCTCGCCTAAAGCGGAGATACCAAACCACCTTCGGGCATCTAGCGATCGACTCCCAAGGCGATCGCCCTGTGGTACCTACCGATCGACTCTGGTGCCCGGCTAAGGACGACCGTCCTATGCCCCGAACAGAAACCATCGTCCGTCAAAGTCCACGAAGACTGAGTCTCAAAGCAGCTCCCATGTGCAGATCCGCGACAGCCGCCGCGATTCCCGGATCGCTGACCACAGCCTAGCACCACCTTATCACCTACTGACAAGCCCGCCGAAAGGTACAAGGTGGGGCCGCCCATGACAGCGACTCGGACGCGTGCAGGCTTGTCATTGGACCGCACAGGTGGCTGCCAGAAACTCCTGCGGACTTTAGAGGGACCAACCCATGTGCTAAAAGACGATCGTCCGCTTATTATAATACAGTAAAGGCGATCGCTCGGCATGTCCCAGTCCTATAAATAGAGAACATTCAGCAACTGGAAAAACGTTCACGATTTGTTCCTCTCAATACCACTCATAGCAGAAATCGATTCTCCTCTCAGCTGGAAAATATTTCCGAAATAGATACAAACATACATACTCTCAGGCTCTCGCCTTTCTCACCGGAATCTACCTTAGGATTTCTCTCTCAGCACCTCTCAACCAGAATACGGTCGGCAGAGGCAAGAAGTCTCCACAGTTCAGATTCGCAAGCCTCAGAGCTCAGATACATAGCAACTACACGCCGTGAGAGGCTGTCGATCTCTCGCCGCCGTCACAGTTCACTAACATTGTTACAAGAACTCACAGAGCATCACATCTGGTTCTTCCGGCAATCTACACGCTCACTAGCTAAGATAACTAGAATCGTTACACTCATTGTAATAGTATTCTAACATTAATACTTGTATCCCCGAATATTCGTTTTAATAATATCTCGCGAGAGCATTCAAGCCCGGGACTAACAACCCCGACAAATCTTGTGTTATTTACTTTCTCTATGGAAGTGCTCTCGCACTTTGTTTTCTATCCATCCATTCCAGCAATATCTATCTCCGGATAATATTTTGGGTAGCAACAATGTGACTCACTATTACAATACTCGTATTATTCTTTGAGATTTTCAGGGTAGTATTGATTAAGTTGAGAACTATGGATTTGCACAATTATTCACGATACTTTTGTTTAAAATTAATTTTTGCTTGAGGATAGCAAAGGCTCAAGTTTGGGGGTATTTGTTAGGCGTATTTTTATGCGCTTATTTATCGTTATTTTGTATCCATTTTATGTCTAAACATGCATAAATGAGCTTTTAATGCACTATTCTTTTATATTTGGCAGGAAATTGGAGTCCAAAAGCCTAAACGACGAAAAACGGGTCAAAACGGCAATTTTTGGCCTGGGGCCGTGGCACAAGGAAAGCGAGCCGCGGCACACACACGACACACAGAAGCCCCGAGCGAACTGTACCGGGGGCCGCGGCACAAGGATGCTGAGCCGCGGCCCGTGAGGAAAAACGCGCGCCCAGGCATGCGCTGAAGGTTAGGGGCCGCAGCACAGATTAAGTGAGCCACGGCCCACGAGGCGGTTTTGAGGAAATTGCCGCGTTTCTGGGCCATTTTTGGAGCCTGTTCTCGACCTAATCCATGGACGCGTTTTGGAGGCTAATAATAGCTATAAATAGGGGTTTAAGGTCTGAATCTGGAGAATCATCAGGGATCGATCAATCAAGGAATCAAGAAGAAGCAGAAGACAACAAAGAGCAGAGAGCGGAAGCTAGAGAACGTAGGAATCCGAGCTTTTCGACTGCGTTTGATCTTTATGCTTTCTTTAATTATTTTTGTATTTTTATTTTCTAGCATGTCAGGCTAAAACCCTGTTCTAGGATTTTGATGAAACCGAGGTTTTGATGAATTAACTTTCGATTTTGCATTAATATAATTCCCTTTTCTATTGAGTTTTCTCCAATTGTTCTTAATGCTTTCAATTGTGTGGCCTATAGTTGAATTGTTTTAATTACGCAACTCGAATCGGGAGAGGAGAGTTGGTAGGGAAAATTGGTGAGAACTGTTTTATCTTATGAGATATGAATATACTCATAGGAACTACGTGGCCTTTCTGAAGATTTCGTGCTTTTTGCCTATTGTCGAATCAATTGACCTAGGAATAGAGTGTGTTATTCGCCTTTAGAAAAATCTATTGACCTCGGGAAAGGCGGTAGAGTATTTTAGTAACCTTCGCCTTCAATAAATTGGGAAATCATTAAATTCATATAATCGAGAGTAATTCGGATAAACCGAGGTGGATTCACAATCCTAGATTTATTCCTTATTTGATTTTCTTTCTTAAAACAATCGTTTTTATTATTTATTCTGTCATTACTTTTCTTTAATTATTCTTGCACATCCAAATTCGATAGTTCAGATAAAATTAGAATACTCATAAATCGGTAGTTAGTAAGTCAGTCTTCGTGGGAACGATATCTTACTCATCTCTTTATTACTTGTCTACGATAACGTGCACTTGCGTTCACCGAATTTCGCAATAGTAATCGGGGAACGTTCAAGAAACCCCAATCTGTATCAACTTTTTCTGAGCGGTCATGTATGGTGCCAAAACCAGCAGGTTTACATTCTCGAGCGGCCAGCTCGTCTATTGTGTGTTTTAACTATGGAAATCAGGGGCACGTTAGCTCCAAATGTCCGAAGTCAGCCGTTGCATGTCATACTTATGGGATTACTGGACATCATGCTCGTTTTTGCAGAGGTGGGCCGGGACGTACACCAGTAGCCTCTCATGCTCCTGTTTAATCTTCAGTTCATGATCGGGCACCTTCGTCGGCCTCCCATCAGACTACCGGGGCAAACGGAGGGATGGGCTGTGGAAGTCAAGCTAGTGCAGCTGGTACCGGAGCTGCAAAACCAAGAATCTACGAGATGGAGAAGGCTGACGACTCCGAATCTAACATGATTGCAGGTACACTCGAGATCCACTCTCAGCCTGTATGTGTTCTTTTTGATACGGGTGCTTAACACTCCTTTATATATGCTTCTTGTTTGAGTCATTTTCAACTAGATCATGTTATCGATTGTGAACCTTATGTGATTAGTCTGCCCGATGGTAGAAGAATTGTGGGAAATCGTGAAGTACATAACTGTCCGATTCGTATGAACGACAGTGAGTAGTTGTCAGACTTGATTGTGGTCGATTTGCCTAAAGATGATGTGATCTTGGGTATCTATTGGATGGATCGTCATGATGCTATATTTGCGTACGCAAGCGGATGGTGACCATCACTTCTGACGATGGTTTCGAGTGTATTTTTCAGGGTGACAATCCCAGCCGTTTCGGGAGAATCATCAATGCAATAAAAGTGGTGAAACTGCTTAATCAGGGGTGTGTTGTTTATTGGTGTTACATGACCAAGACAGTCGATCAACCAGCTGAATTGTCCGACAGATGGAGAAGGCTGACGACCCCAAAGCTAGCATGATTGTAGGTACACTCGAGATCCACTCTCAGCCTGTATGTGTTCTTTTTGATACTGGTGCTTCACACTCCTTTATATATGCTTCTTGTTTTAGTCGTTTGCAACTAGATCATGTTATCGATTGCGAACCTTATGTGATTAGTCTGCCCGATGGTAGAAGAATTTTGGGAAATCGTGAAGTACAGAACTGTCCGATTCGTATGAACGACTGTGAGTGGTTGTCAGACTTGATTGTGGTCGATTTGCCTAAAGATGATGTGATCTTGGGTATCGATTGGATGGATCGCCATGATGCTATATTTGCGTACGCAAGCGGATGGTGACCATCACTTCTGACGATGGTTTCAAGTGTATTTTTCAGGGTGACAATCCCAGCCGTTTCGGGAGAATCATCAATGCAATAAAAGGTGTGAAACTGCTTAATCAGGGGTGTGTTGGTTATTGGTGTTACATGACCAAGACAGTGGATCAACCAGCTGAATTGTCCGACATTCCAGTGGTCCGAGACTACCCAGATGTTTTTCCAGATGAGTTGACAGGCTTGCCTCCACATCGTGAGGTGGAGTTTACCATTGAATTAGATCCAGGTACGTCCCCGCTTTCCAAAGCACTGTATCGCATGGCTCTAACCGAAATGCAGGATTTAAAGAGTTAGCTCGAGGATTTAACTGAGAAGGGTTATGTTCGACCTAGTGCGTCCCCTTGGGGAGCACCAATATTATTTGTGCGAAAGAAAAAAGGATCCTTGTGTTTATGTATTGATTACCGAGAGTTGAACAGGGTAACAATCAAGAATAAATATCCGTTGCCTCGTATTGATGATTTGTTGGATCAACTCCAAGGCGCTGCTGTATTTTCTAAGACCGACTTAAGATCCGGCTATCATCAGTTGAGGATTCGAGAGTCCGATATTTCTAAGACAGCCTTTCGCACTCGTTATGGGCATTATGAGTTTGTGGTGAGGCCGTTTGGATTGACTAACACACCGGTGGTGTTCATGGAATTGATGAATCGAGTTTTCATTGACTTTATGGATAGTTTTGTGGTTGTTTTCATCGACGACATTTTGATTTACTCCCGTGACCGTGAAGAACACGAGTTTCATCTCCGTTAGATTCTCGGTGCATTGAGATGAGAACAACTCTATGGAAAATTTTCCAAATGCGAGTTCTGGATGTCTAAAGTTACTTTCCTTGGGCATGTGATATCAGTCGATGGGGTTAGTGTGGACCCACAAAAGACAGAGGCTATCCGGGATTGGCTACCTCCGAAGAATGTGAAGGAAGTTCGTAGTTTCCTCGGTTTGGCAGGTTATTACAGATGGTTTGTGGAAGGCTTTTCCAAGATTGCTCAACCGCTAACTAATCTATTAAGGAAAGATAAGAAGTATACATGGTCAAAGGCATGACAACAAAGCTTTGACGAACTCAAGAGTCGATTAATTTTGGCACCAGTCTTAGTCCTGCCACAGGTGACCGAAGGATTCGTGGTGTATAGTGACACGTCCAGACAGGACCTTGTATGTGTACTGATGCATAATGGGAAAGTGATTGCCTATGCATCGAGACAATTGCGACCCTATGAAGTCAAATACCCGACCCATGACTTGGAGCTAGCTGTCGTGGTGTTTGCTTTGAAGATTTGGTGCCACTACTTGTATGGAGTCATCTGTCAGATTTTTACTGATCATAAGAGCCTGAAATATATTTTTACTCAGAAGGAGCTGAACATGAGACAGATGAGGTGGCTGGAGCTGATTAAAGATTATGACATTGAGATCTTGTACCATCCGGGGAAGGCAAATGTAGTTACAGATACCCTAAGTCGTAAGACAATACAAGAGCAAATGCTTAGACGTTTGACAGCTCAAATAGAATTTCAGTTAGATCTTATGAGGCCGGAGATCGAAGTCTGGTTACAGCGTGTTCAGGGACAACTTTGACACTGGAGATTTCGTCGTCCCTTGATGATATATTAGATTGAAGCAGGTTATGTATTGATACGTTTTAGGAATTAGGTATGTGTACCAACCGATGAAGAATTGAGAAATTATATCCTGAGAGAGGCTCATGCTACCCCACACTCCATTCACCCGGGGTCTAGCAAGATGTATAAAGATTTGAAGCAATGTTATTGGTGGAGGAATATGAAACGAGAAATTACAGAATTCGTTTCGAGATTTTTGACCTGTCAGAAGGTTATGATTGAGCATCAGCGACCAGCAGGTATGATGAAACCACTCCCAATTCCCGAATGGAAATGGGAGGACATATTGATGGATTTTATCACTAGCTTGCTGACGAGCCGTCGAGGTATGAATACGATGTGGGTGATTGTGGATCGTCAGACCAAAACAGCCCACTTTTTGGAGATTCAAGACATGTGGGGTCCCGAGAGGTTGGCCCAGCTGTTTATTAAAGAAATTGTAAGGTTACATGGTACCCCTAAGAGTATCGTATCGGATCGTGACGGGCATTTTGTGTCACATTTCTGGAAAGCAATTCATCGTGCGATGGGTACGCAGTTGAACTTCAGTACTTCATTTCATCCTCAGACTGATGGCCAGTCGGAGAGGACTATCCAAACTCTAGAAGATATGTTGAGGGCGTGTGCTCTCGATTAGAAGGACGATTGGGAAGCCCAACTACCTTTGGTGGAATTCACCTAAAATAATAGTTGGCATGCTTCGATTCGGATGGCACCTTATGAAGCGTTGTATGGTCGCCATTATAGGTCCCCTTTGTGTTGTAACAATCATTTTGAATCTCTGGGTACGGAACCTGATATGTTGCTAGCAGCCTGTGAGAAGATCGCTCTGATTAGGAGTCGGTTGTTAATAGCTCAGAGCTGGCAGAAATCTTATGCACACAACCGTCGACGACTGTTTGAGTTCGAGGTTGGTGACCATGGTCTAATGAAGGTGTCTCCTACTCGAGGTGTCTTTCATTTTGGAAAGAGAGTCAAGCTGAGTCCGAGATATATTGGACCGTTTGAGATATTGGAACGTGTAGGCGATCTAGCCTATCGTCTGGCATTACTAGCAGCTTTGAGTCAGATTCATAACGTGTTTCATGTTTCCCAGTTGAGGATGTATGTTGCTGATCCGAGCCACATACTTCAGTTCGAAGAGATTGGGTTAGTCGATGATCATTCTTACGAGGAATGTCCCGTGCAGATACTCGAGAGGAGGATCAAACAATTGAGAAACAAGACGATTCCCGTACTGAAGGTTCAGTGGCCATGGCATGGAGTCTAGGAGGCTACATGGGAGACCGAGAGCAGCATGCGAGAGAGGTACCCCGAGTTGTTTACCCCTTAGTTTCGAGGACGAAACTCCTTTTAAGGGGGGAGTATGTAATATCCGACTGTAATTTTCTTATTTACTATTGTACTACTCGGATAATTTAGGTATCGTTGAATCTTGTTTCATCTAGTATTATGATTGTTGATGTTGACTTGTATCAGGATCGAATTAATTATTATTGCCATTCGTACGATACTCGATTGTTAGTCGTGTTGTAGATTATTGCATTTATGGGCTACGTATTTAGTGCCTAACGTACGCTATGGCTCCAGCCTAGCGTATGCTATTTCGTTGGCATTACATACATAAAGTGCTTAGTCTTATATACGTAATGTAGGGAATATGATCCGATCTCAACTTTTGGCATGGGGGGCCATGCAGATCCGGATATTTGGCCTTTCGAGACAGCTTAGTAAAACGTACATTACGTACGTTATGCTTATGCTATAATTACGTAATGGTGGAGAGCTTACGTATGCTTTTATGGCAACGTACGTAAGGGTGCAGGTATTTTGAGACAGTAGTCTCTGGGGGTCTATTACGTGCGTAACATCTTCTGTGTTAGCGTACGTAAAGAGGCTAACGTACGTTAACTTGCTGAGTTAACGTACGTAATGGAAGTGCAGTTTATAAAAAGACATGTCTTGTCTTTCATTTTACACGATCAAAACTTGATATTTTCTCCAAGTTATCATCCCTCTGCCTCCCTAGATCGATTTTATCCTCTTCCATCTTGTATTTGAGCCTTGCATCTTGGATTGGAGCTTATTGATTGGAAGTTTGGAGTGCATTCTTGTAGTTTTGGTGGTTTGTTCTTCATTTCTTGAGGTATGTTGTACAATCTTACTCTATTTTCGTAGTAATGATGATATTAATATGGAATACTACACATAGTGTTAATTTGATCAAGTAAAGCATGATTGTAGTTAAGATTTTGAACACTTATTGAAGAATGTAGTAATTAAGTTTAAAACAAGTAGGTTCTTGATGTTTAGATGATAATAATCATGTTATAAGAATCATACTCAGTTTGTTAGACTGATTAATATTATTGGGAGGATGATGATCATAGGTTTCGATATAATTAAGTTAAACTCGGTGGATTGAAGACATAGGTTGTGTTAAAACATCATGTTAGGTATTAACCAAGACCTTGGGAAGAACTTAATGAGTATTGACAAATAGGATGATATTCTTAAAGTTTCAGAAATTCTAAATGATATAACTGTGTTTTGAGATGGATTAGCAAATTCTTTAGGAGGTAATAATGGATTATGAAGAACGCAAATATAACCTTTATATATATTCAAGTTAATCGGATGTTTTGATGACTTAAGAATGTGTTAATCATCGTATTCATATGTTTATAGTATTCTTGGGAAGATTATGATGATTATTTATGACAGTGTCATAATAGAATGAGTGGTCGAACTCAATTACGATAATCCTTGGGTAATAGATGTTGTAAATATTGAAGAACCTTAGAACTTGGTAAATCCGATTCTTAAAGATGAATTTGGCATATTGAAATTTGTTAATGAAACAACTATTCGGGGAGGATTACGGGTGTCGTTTCCTATGAATTGATTTCATTATTGTATGAATGTGTCGTTGAATGAGTTACGTTTCATTCAAGGTTGCTTGTTTGAGTGAGTATTACTAGTCGAGGATACTGTCCGTTCGTTCGTTTGAAGAAGGACTATTCGTCTACGGAATTGAGGCAAATTATCTTGCTTGGTTATAATGATGATTGAATTCTTGTGAACGTTATACATTCCGTGTATATGAAATGCTTTATGAATATATGATTCATAATGTGACATTGTTCTTGATCATAGTACCGTTTCGTTATGGGATTGTATTCCCAAGTTCATCACCTTTGTATCGTTGGTCTCGTTGATCATTTTGTCACTTCGGTGAGTTTCTCGATTCCTGATTGAATGTGTAATTTATTGAGTTTCGTTGTCATGTTGTATCATGACATATCTGGAATCATATCTGTGTGCCGATTGGTTATATGTAGGATTCTTAGCCAGGCACATATGGTCATATGTTGATGTTTCCGTATTGGACTGTGCACACGAGACGTAGTTCGTGAGGCTAATTAGGTACATTATCTCACCTATATTTTGGATTCCGTATACGGGGTGGACATGTGCACGGACACATTTCCGGATCGGGCATACTGTGATGTCCGTCTTGAGCCATGTTGATTGGTCGTTCATATTATGTCCGACGATTTGTGACTAGTTGTTCATACGCCCTAGGGGTATGTTCAATAGTCGGGTTGTTTCCTTGAGACCCTATATATATGAATTGTATAATGTCTTGAGAATTATTATCATGTATATCTGATCTTGTGGTTTGGGCGAGATACTTGTATTGTATTTTAGGTCGAGGAAAAGGCAAGGCACATGAAGAGCACGGTGACGGCGAAGGGTTTGAAGGATACTAGTTCGGGGGGCCCAAGTCTTTTGTTGTCCGGTTATGATTAAACCGTGTAATGTTACTTTCCGTTTCATTTAAACTATTGTCGATTGTATTATTATTTTCATATGGTTTATACTAGTATTTGGATCTTGTGTATTTTGAGACTAATAGCCGTATCATTTGTAGACTCCTAATCTGAGTAAGTTTTGTGATTCAGTATCACGATAATGTTATGTTTAAATTGTGTTTTGGTATCGCCTGGTGGGTTCCAGTGTGGAGTCCACGACACTGTAATGGCCGCCGTATTTGGGGTGTTACAATATATATGTCCCCTAGTTGAATGAATAGATGAAGATTGACGAATACATAGACATGCACATATAAACAAAGACACATTTTGTATTATCAAATTTCATTTGCATATTATTGCATTTGTCATATTCTTCCTTCTATCTTGAAAGTTCTGGACATAGAGTAGTTTTGCTGAAGGTTCATTTCTTGCAGGTGCTGCAACAAATGAATAAAAAAAAATGTTGTATCTTATGAACGATTGCCGAAGACCGTTAGCATTTGTATATACAGGACAATTCCGTCTTATGGAGATTGCATCAAACACAAGCATCGACTTTAAATTTTATATCCCATTATTTTGTCAATTTCTAACAAAATCCTAATATAATCTTCCAACAACTGTAAGACAAAATTGGTGTTTTTTGGAAACAAAAACCATTACATTGGCGACAGGGGCGGAGGAATAGGATCCAAGGGGGTCCGCGGGCTGTCTGATCTCCGCAATCTCCATTGATCCGAACCCTCCTGAGTAAATATTCTGCTTCCATCACTACTTGGCTATCACTCATATGTTGAAGAATGGCGAAGTTCACCGGTGTTATATCGAAATGGTAGCTAACCAAGTAGAAGGAGAAAAAGAACATATGGAAGGATGTCCAAAAGATCTGTTCTCTTCTATTCAGATCTTTTAAGCAGATTCGGTAAATATTTGAGATGGTCGACTCGTAGAAATTGTGCACCTGCCGGAACCTTTGCAGGAATCGTGCACTTATCGGAGGCGAAACCTTTACTAGTCTGAACGACCTGCCGGAGACGACGCTCTTCTGGGTGAAGTTCACAATAGCCCACACAGCTAATCTAACCCGTCGAGTGGGACAAGCCCCATGCAGCCAGAGGATTGCACAACCATGGGCGAGACGAGTGAAAACAGGTCATGTGGAAGGTAGATTACGTCTATTTTGCTATCGCTGGACATCCACATCCGCCATACTCCTTGTTAGCTGGTGTGATGGTGATACGGGTCAGATGAAGTTAGATTATATGCAGAAATTGGAAGATCCGAAAAATTTCATTAAATTTTGAAAGTTTTGGTCCAATGTCGGATTTTGATGAAAGACTATGTTTTTGATGCAGAAACGGCCTTCTGAGCAATAGTCATAGCTTTGCCGTGAGCGACGGCGGATTTTAGGTGAATTCCTTCATCTTGGGGGTCAAATTTATGTTTCGTTGTTTTTTGTGCATTGTTTATTATATTTTGAGAACTTTGAGGACTTTTTTGTTATTTCCTTAGGGTTTTGCGATTGGGGTTTGATATTTAAACAAGTTGTAAGGCCTTCTGTCATTGACTTTTTGCTTATTGAATACAATCGTATGTTTTCCTCCATATTTGTCAATTTTCGGTATTTTTGTGAAATCAACGAATCTTGATATCGAATTCTCGGTATTTTTTGGAATCAACGAGACTTTGAATTTACATTTGGCTTCTTGTCCACGCACGCTACATCAGATAGTCGTAGGTGTGGTGGTCAGTGGTAACTCGGGTCGATCATGAAAGTGGCGGCAACTGACTTGGGTTGTCAATCCTAGAATATTGGGTTCCAAATATTTGAGAATTAAATAAAGCCCAAGGATTTAATTGTAATATTCAGACAACGTCTAATTCTAGATTGGTCCATAAGCATGACAATTTTGAAAAAAATCCGGAATTTACAATTAAACCCCTAAGTTAATATGAGATTTGGAAAAATGAATAAGGCTTGTTTGGCCTATAATTTCTGAATATCTAAAATTGCATAAAGCCCTATTTGACAAATTCAAAAATTTTGAAAAAAAGAATTGCCCAAATCCTGGTTTGGCTAAACTGAAATTTTTAAAAATCGGAAATTGAACTTAAACTCTGTTTGCCTGTTCCAAAAATTAGTAAAATGTGGAATGCGGACACCCGGAAGCGCTGTCTGCTTGAAAACGTTGGGTCTGTCTCATTACTTGAATGACGACCCTCTTATTGGCTGGAGGACTATACCAATATCGATCGTAGGGTTGCTTTTGACACATGTGGTTAATATTACATACTTATTGCGTTGGTTGACTCGAAAACTTTCATTGGATCAACTCTAAGAATTGCACTTGTTGATTGCATAATGTTTTGTTATGTCTATTTACTTGAAAGGAAACAAAAGTTTTTGAAGCTTTCAAGAGATTTTTAAATGGGATATTGAGAATTATATAGAATGTGATTTAATTAGTGAAAATATTCCGTTTTTGTAACAAAAATAATAAAAATAACTTGTTAAATATTTGTCGGGTGCGTGTGGTAGGTTGGGTCCATGCTACACCTAGGGGTGGAGCCAGGGGGGTCCGGGAGGGTCCACGGACCCTGCTGGCCGGCCGGAATTGCAAGGGAAGGGGGTCCGGGGAGGGTCCGATCGGGGGGTTCCTGGGAATTGCAGGAGTGGGGAAGGAGGGTTTTTGGGGCGGAACAGGCGAACAGGGAAGAAGACGATGGATCCCTCATTTTTCTTTTTCTTTTTTTTATATTCCCCTTATGTGAAATGACGTCATTTCAGTAAGTAAATTTACTGAACCTAAACGACGTCGTTTCGTACTCTAAAAAAATTAAAACAGACGGACGGGTTATTTAAAACAGAGGGGCAGGGCAGCAGAACCAAAACAAAAGCCGCAGAATAGAGGGGCGAGGCTGCGAGTGACTGGGAGAGAAACAAACCAACTCCATCAGAGGATAAATTACACCACTCAATTTTGCATCCCGCTTCCCGGTCAATTGTTGGAGTATTCATCTAGCTCAAGATTCAAGAAGACAGGGTTCTATTTAAATTTTAGGGTTTTAATTATGATTTTTTATTAATTTAGAGTTATAATTTAGGATTTATTTATTGAAATTTGGATTTGCGAATATCTTCAAAAGCACAATTTATGCATACTAATTGATATTTGTTGAGTCACTTGAGTCTTGAGTATAACTTAAAAATATGATTTTTTTGTTGTTATTTTCGATTGTGGGATATTTGTTGAATCGAATGTACTTTGGGAGTATGAATTTATTTATTGTTTGTTGATTCATGATTGATTGATGATATAGGAATATGGAAAAATATTTTTCATGAACTAAGATCCCAACAACAACTTGTTGTGTCTTCAAGTACACCGAGTGAGGATTTTATTATTAAATCAAGTGGAAAAAGAGCTAGAACAAAATTGGAGACTAACCCTATTTGCGAGGGGGTGATATTATTAGTAACCCGGGACTTCGCAAATGTATAAACGAGTATGAGCCGCAAATTAGAGATAAAGTTAGAAGAAAATATGTGCAAATGTGTCCTTGTCAACCACTTTGTCATGTTTATCCGGAAATAAATATACAAGATCGAATGAGGGTGTTTCAAGTTGAGTGGTTCAAAAAATAACAATGGTTGGAATATAGAATTTCAAAAGATGCCGAATTTTGCTTATAGTGTTATCTTTTTGGAGATAAGAAATTCGGAGATGAGGTATTTTCTAAAAAAGGATTTCGAAATTGGAAGAAAGCTTCCGAGAAATTTGGTGATCATATCGGAAGTGAATGAAGCGTACACAACAATGCTCGGACATCATATGTTGCATTCAAGGATCAAAGACAAAGTGTGAGTAGAAAAATATATGATGGAGCACAAGTACTAAATGCCTCTTATCGCACTCGTTTGACAGCAAGTGTAGATGTCATTCGACTCCTTCTAAAATATGGGTTGGCTTTTCGCGGGCATGATGAGTCGTCCACCTCGTTAAATAAAGGTAATTTTCTTAAAATACTTCATTGGTATAGTTTGCATTATGATGAAGTTGGCAAAGTAATTAACGAGAATGCACCTATAAACCATCAACTTAATTCTCCTTGTATTCAAAAACAATTTGTTAGAGCTTGTGCTTCAGAAACAACGAAAGCTATTGTTGCTGATATTGGTGATAAGTGCTTTGCTTTACTGATTGATGAGGCTAGGGATAGTTCAATAAAAGAGCAAATGGCCGTTGTTTTACGTTATCTAAACAACAAGGGTGAAGTTTTAGAGCGCTTTACTGGAGTTGTTCATGTTAGAGAAACAACCGCTCTTTCTTTGAAAAGGGCAATTGATAACTTTTTTCTTTTGCATAAGTCATCAATATCCCAAATAAGAGGTCAAGGATATGATGGGGCATCAAACATGCGGGGTGAGCTAAATGGTTTGAAAACTCTTATTTTGAATGAAAATTCATGTGCAAGGTATGTCCATTGTTTTGATCACCAACTTCAATTGGTAGTAGTGTCTCTTGCTCAAGTAAACCAATTTGTGTGCAACTTTTTTGAATATGTGACTTTGATAACAAACACAGTTGGTGTTTCTTGCAAAAGAATGGATGAACTAAAAGAAGCGCAACATAAAAATATTGTTGAGAGTTTAGAAAAGGGTGACATTTCGACAGGAAGAGGTTTGAATCAAGAAACTAGTTTAGCTCGACCAGCTGCCACACGTTGGGGTTCACACTATAAAACAATTGTCCGTCTTCTAGCTATGTGGTCTTCAGTGCTTGAAGTCCTTCAGAATATATACGAAGATGAACATGAATCCAAAAGTAAAGGCATCGTTATTGGCTTTATTGATAAGATGGAAACTTATGAGTTTGTATTCACTGCTCATTTGATGAAGGTAGTATTGGGGCTGACAAGTAGTTTGTCACAATTTTTGCAACAAAAAGACCAAAACATTGTACATGCTATGAGTTTGGTTGTTACTACCAAGAGACAATTGCAATATCTCAGAGAGAACGGATGGGACGATCTATTAGGAGATGTCAATAGTTTTTGTTCTAAAAATGATATTAGCATCCCGAATATGGAAGATAATGTCCCGGGTCGTCTTCGTCGTAAACACACATTCTTTCACCATTTTCGAGTTTAGATATTTTGTCAGGTAATCAACTATCTATCCATTTATACTTGTAATTAGTCAAAATTACTTATTATAATTAGTTTATTTATACTTGTTTCTCAAACATGTTCCCATTATTTTATATGTAATAGGTTGTTGACTGTATTAGTCAAGAGATGGAGAATCGTTTCACTGAGAATAACACAGAATTCCTTATGTGCATAGCATGCCTTTATCCTAAGAATTCGTTCTCCAATTATAGTTTTTCAAGGTTAGTTCGACTTGCAGAACTATATCCGCAAGATTTTTCAGTGGATGATCGAATGGAGCTCAAAGAATAGCTAAAGATGTGGATTTCTGAAATGAGAGGAAATGAAATATTTTCTAAATTAGAAAATATTAGAGAACTTGCGACTAATATGGTGAAAGTGGGATTTCACAACTTTTCACTTGGTGTATCTTCTTATCAAGTTGGCTTTAGTTTTGCCTGTTGCAACTGCTAGTGTAGAACGAGCCTTCTCTCCAATGAATATTGTCAAGACAGATTTGCGCAACAATATGGGAGAAGAATTTTTGACCGATTGTACGGTGTGTTATGTCGAAAAAGATATTTTTTGGGTATTGACAATGAAGTGATTATTCAACATTTCCAAGCCATGGGATCTCGCAGACTGGACTTACCGCCTTTACCGCGTGTTTGAGGGGTGACTCGACCGTTAGCGATGCAGTTATTGAATATTAAATGTATTTGGTGTTATTATTTTAGATTTGAACTTAATGTTTTTTATAAAAAATTTAAATATATTAGACAGTCTGGACACTCCCGTATATTTTCTCTGTGTTGGAACATTTTATTCCATACATGCTATAATAATGTTTTGATGATTTAAGTTGTTACACGTAACAAAACAACAAAAAGACGAAGCCAAGCATCGAAGAAAACGAAGTGCAAAAAGCTGGAAAATGCATGCTTAACGTATGTAAAAAGGCGTACGTAAAATAATGACAATAACGTACGTAATATTCAGTGGGTAACGTACGTAAAGTGATGGTTCTGAGTTCAAACGAGATGAATGTTGGAGATGACGTCATGGCATAGGTCAGCGAGCAACGGACATATTGACTATATATAACGTACGTAATGTATGTTTGGTTAACGTACGTAAAAGAGGAAACAAAAGCTACTGGACTGAAACTAGGCTAAGCTAACGTACGTAAAGGCTTGTCATTAACGTACGTAACGATATTAACGTATGTAAGGGAAGAAAGATAGTGGCCGTAATGAAGAGTCAGGAAGCTAATGGCTAGTAAGGCTTTGGAGCCTATAAATACCATTGCTATGGTATTGTTTCACTTCAACAACTTCAAGCAAAATATTCATTGATCTAAGATTCATATACATTCTATTATTGTTGTTGTAATATTGAGCTTATATTGTTAGTTTGAGTGTTTATACATTCAACATCATACACGAGAGGTAAAATAAAAAGATATGTTTGGATTCAATCTTATTAGGATCAAGGATCCGGCATTATTAGAATCGCAATCGATATCTTCGTGAGGTTTATCTAGTACCCATAGAAAGCTAGAGCGGTTGATTCCTTGTCCGATAGAAAAGGAAAACGGTTTAACTTAGACCGACACAAAGACAAGTACGAGTGGTTTATCACGGACCAATAGAAGACGTGATTGTAACGGTTATCCCTCGACCGATAGAAGAGAGGCGTAGAGGTTTTTATCTTTAACCTATAGAAAAAGATACCGACAGAGGACGTAGGCTCGATTATAGCCGAACCTCTATAAATTCATGTGTCGTTTAAATTTTGCACCTTTATTTTCGCGCTTCCGCACAATGGCGCATATTCCGATCTTGCTCCAACAATTGGTATCGGAGCAGTACCTCCAATACACGGCTTAACATGTGAGGAGTCGATCCAAATGGCATTTCAATTTGCTCCAGTCAAAGGCCTTGCTCTTAACCGACCACCATTTTTTGATGGCGCAAACTACATGACATGGAAGAAAAAGATGTCGATCTTCATTCGTGCCTATGATATAGAAATTTGGAAAATCATTTGTCTTGGCCCAAAAGTCCCAATCAAATCCGACGGATCGCTTAAAAGTTTCGAAGAATATAATGATGAGGATTGTAAGAACGACCATCTAAATTGTAAGGCTACTCAACTCTTATATTGTGCCTTAAGTCCGGAAGAGGTCAATCGAATCTCATCGTGTGAAAGTGCTAAAGAGATATGGAAAATTCTTGAAATCACACACGAAGGGACAACTCAAGTCAAGGAGACGAAGATTAATATGTTTCTCCATGACTATGAGTTATTCATGATGAAAGGTGACGAGTCCATCACCAACATGCTCGGCCGATTTTCGGTCATCACTAATGGGCTAGCTTCATTCGGAAAACCATTATCTAGTAGTGAAAAAGTCAAGAAAATTTTACGATCACTACCTAGCGAATGGGACGGCACCGTGACTGCGATCATGGAATCTAAAGATCTCAATATGCTTGATTTTAGCGCCCTCATTGGTTCGCTAGTTAATTATGAGATAGTTTTAAAATCACGAAGTGTCAAGCCGAAGCCGAAGGAACGATCAATAGCCTTAAAGGCTAAGATGTCAAAGAAAGAATAAATTCTGGTGGATGATAGCGACGAAGAATCGGCATATTATGCCAAAAATATTAATAAGTTCCAACACTTATTAAACCGGAGAAAGAAGGACATCCAAGCGGGTGAATCTAACAAATTCGACAACTCTTGTCGATTATGTGGTAAACCAGGCCATTTTGCAAAGAATTGCTGAGCTAAACCAAAAAAGGATGTTCTCGTTGTAACATGTGTAATATCCGGAATTTCTGCTACTGTGGTTTAATATTATTTTACCCGAGTTATGTTGTACAATGGAATCTGTACAGTATGGATAAAATAAATGAAGGACTAATACATCTGTATTGGTATTATTACCGCACTTGGTTGACAGTTGTATTGGAAGACATTGTGTGTAGGGCTTATCATATGAGAATATTGTTGGAAGATGTATATGTATTCAGTATGCCGTATGTTCGTATTATGCATGTCGAGACGTTGGACAAGAGTAGCTGAAAGTATAGCCTTATTAGTGCACACTAATATTCATGAATAGCGCACGCTATTGTGCAGGTTTAGCGCACGCTACGGGCATAGGTTAGCGTACGCTAGTGCAGAACAGCTCAGAGTGAATCTACGTGTGGACCCGACCACTTTCGGCGCTGTAATATCCGCATTTTTCTTTCCCTTGTATTTTTTTCCTTTCGGCGTATTTCCCCATAGTAGTGACCCTCGTGTATCTTTCAGTGTATCTTTCCTATTATCTATGGATTTTATTCCCATTATTGTCTTGCGGAACCGCCGTTTCGGGGTTGCCGTGGATCCATTCTACGTTATGATGCCTGTTGAGATGTTCCGTTTGATGTTTCGTTCACATTCCGGTGTTTTTGGACCGTTCATATTTCGTACCTAGCGCACGCTACTCTTTCTGCATAGCGCACGCTAGGGGTCCCTTAGTAGCGCACGCTACGTTTGTTTAAATGGCGCGCTAGCGTAGCCACAGGAGTAGCGAGGCTATTTTCCGGTATACGGACTAGCGTATTAGCGTACGCTACATATGCTAGCGCACACTAATGTCGAGAGGCTAGCGCACGCTGATTGTGCCCGGTAGCGTGCGCTAGCGTGAGTGTCCAGTACTGGACAGTTTACTACTGAACCCGGTCAGGTGCCAGTTAGCGCACGCTACGCTTGTATGGTAGCGCACGCTAACGAATCGATTAAGCGCACGCTACGCTTGTATGGTAGCGCACGCTAACGTATCGTGGGTTCAGGCGGTTGCCCTTTGGACTTGGTGATGTCCGTAGCGCACGCTATTGGTCGATAGCGCGCTACCGAGAGGTTATTAGCGCACGCCACGTTTGAGTAGCGCACGCTAACGGCCAAAATCTGCTCCGGCACGGACGCTAACTAGTTTGGCTCGTAATTTTTCCCGTTAGCGCACGATAACCTAAAGGATTAGCGCACGCTAACACTCCGGCTATATAAACCAGGAGTTGAACGAGATGAACACAATTTCTCATTTCTTTCCTTTTTCCGCGGCCGAGCGACTCCAGAGGCGATTTGAGGCGATTTTCTTCTTCCAATCACTTCAGAGATTCTTTTGCTTGAATTCTTGGTGTAGATTAACATCATCCACTTGTGTTCCTCATCCTAAATCCAAGGTAATCTCTTAGAACCCTACTTTTGAATAATTTGGGGGTTTTGGGATTTTCTTCCGATCCGTTTCGTTTTGTTGATGGATTCATGGTGAATATGATTAATCTTGTTGGTATTCTTAGTTTCCCTATGGATTTATGGTATATTTCGTGATTTTTACGGAATCGAGAGGGTTTGGTTGTGGTCCTCCCTCGTTGTCATTTATATACGAATATACATGAATCGTAGGCGGGTTTTCGGGTGTATTCCAATTCCGTATTCATTTAGAAATGGTTGTGATTGTATTCTTCGAATCGTTAGGTTCAGTTTCATTGGTTCCTAGCGTTCGTCGGTGACCTTCCTTTCCGTTCTTCGCGTCGTCATTAATTCAAGGCAAGTAATTCTTGGAAACCTTTATGCTTAACGTGAAATGGTAAATGTATATTGTGTGTGCTTTACTCACCTCGGGAGGGTCCGACGGGGCCTCGAGGGAATCTATGGCTTCGTCCTGGATTCATGAGTTTGATTCGCTAGCCAGCTCGGGAGGGTCCTTAGAGGCCTCGAGTGGGATTCGTGGCTTCGTCCGGTCTAGGTGATGTGTGGTGCTTGATTTGTTTTATGAATATGGCCGGCTCGAGAGGGTCCTTAGAGGCCTCGAGTGGGATTCGTGGCTTCGTCCGGTCTAGGCAAATTAATTGTGATTTGTTTGTTTAGGAAAAGACATGTCTAGTTTTGGTTTTTGAAATGATATTGGTGCATGTACTATGAAATGTGTAAGCGATTGGTTTGCCTTGATTACTTGTACTAGCGTAATTCGACCCCTTTGGGGACCCGTTTTGGGAAATTCTTGTTATGGATTTGAGTTATGATTATCCTGACGGCGAGCACCGGGACGATGCGAGGATGTTGGCCAGGGTCGTTGACATGTGCATTTGGGTCTACTTATTTCCTTTTTCCATTTCGATATGGTTGCTTCCCACAGTTTTAAACTTATAGATTGTACTCGCGAGTACTTAGGCTTTTCGTTTCAAAACTCCGTATTGTATTGCTTTAAATTGTCACGTTGTTGGTTGATGCTTATTTTGCCGGTTGCTCCGGGCGTTTCTTTATATGTCATATTATTTAATTGTGTATCCTCGCTAACCAAGATGGTTAGTCGAGTGGAGTTTTCCTATTGTAGCCTGGTGGGTCCCATGTAGGGGTCTACGGCGCTGTAATACACCTCGAATAAATTGGGGGTGTTACAGAAAATGGTATCAGAGATCTAGGTTTATGGATACCTAGGCTTGTTGGTCATTTGGGTCTAGTCGTGTTTTGTTTTGCACATTGTCACGCCGCTGCCAGCATCCTGGTACCTCCAGTGCTCGTAAGTTTTCCTATTCGGCTCTTTTGTTTCTTGCATAGTATTTCTACTTCTGAATCGTAATTGCTTTTTCCCCTTACTCATCATCGATATACTTCTGTTATCTCTCAACATCAGTATGGATGCCGGAGGGAACCGTGGTCGTGGTCGTGGCCGTGGGCGCGGCTGAGGACGTGGGGCAGCCGGTGGGGCGGCCACGTCGCATTCTTCGGGAGCCGGCAGTACCGGTGACCGTCACAGTCATGCTTCTTCTCAGGAGCGCGCCGATCTTGGTATTGCGGCTGTTATGCAGCAAATGGTTAACCAGATGGCGGCTATAGCTCAAGTGGTCCAGAACCCCGATCAGGCCCACGCTAATCGGGGCGGAGCGGATCGCTGGCTCCAGGATGTCATCAAGATGCATCCTCCTCAGTTCTCGGGAGCTTCGGACCCGATCGGCTGGGAAGGGTGGATCAAGGAGATATCCAAAGTCTTCACTGCTACCAATTGTCAGGGACCGTAAGGTCCCTATTGCTCAATACTTTCTCACGGGAGATGCTACAGATTGGTGGGAGGCCGTTAGTCCCAAAGATCATGTCGCCGTGGGCGAGTTTCGAGTTGATGGAAACCGAGTATTGTCCGTGGCCGGTCGGACAGGCTCGAGTGCATGCTTTCTTCGATGCTCAACCTCGGGATATTCCCGTATCCCAAGCTATTGCTGATTTCAACAAGGAGTTGGGTTATGTGAAGACCCAGTTGTCGCCGAGAGCGACAAAATTTTCCATTTTTCCAGAGAATGAAAGCGCCCATTCGGGACTATATTTCGGACTTGTATGTACTACTCGAAGGATTATCGAGTCGAGCCCTTGCTTATGATATGTCGGTGACGGCTAGCGATTTGGCTCGTGAGAGCAAGAAGCGAAGTCGGTCGGAAATTTTTCGTCCCAAGAGTGGAGGCGGCGAAATCTCAGTGCAAATATTTCTACGGGCGGTTCGGCTCGTTTTAAGGAGCTTTCGGAGTGCCACCGGAACCGTCGATCGGGGCCCCAAATGCTTTAACTGTGGCAAGCCAGGCCACGTGAACCGGGATTGTCTTCGTCCACCTTTGACTTGTCATACTTGTGGCCAGTCGGGCCACAAAGCTTCTTTTTGCGAGAAGCTCAGACAGTTTCGCGGCGCCCGTTCTTCTCACCCAGCACCTATGGAGCCGAGCGTGAACCAGGGCTCATTTGCTCCGCCGCCTCCACCGAGTGCCGGCCGAGGTAGGGGTCGGGGTCAGCCCGCTAGAGGAGGAGCTTCCAGTGTCGGCTCTACCCAGCCGCGTATCTACGAGATGAGGAGGGCCGATGACCCAACAGCTACGGTGGCGACAGGTACCGTTCATATCCATTCTCATCCTGTTAGTGTGCTTTTCGATTCTGGTGCTACACATTCATTCATATCGCTGGGGTGTGTGCGCCGTTTGAGTCTCGACTGTTTGTCGCCTTGCGAGTCTTTCATCGTTAAACTTCCTAGCGGTGATAGGATCGTTGGCGATCGAGAGGTTCGAGACTGTTCTGTGTTTATTTGTGAGAGGGCCTGGCTCTCTAATCTTATCATTGTTGATATTGAGGGTGAGGATCTAATTCTCGGGGATGATTGGCTCGAGCGGCATGGCGCAATCATGAACTACCGCACGAGAATCATCACTATGTTAGCCGGGGACGGCACCGAGCACTCTTTCGCGGGGCGAAAGAGGGGAAACCAGAAGTTCGTTATTAATGCCTTGATAGCGATGAGTCTCCTGCGAAAGGGGTGTACTGGTTATTGGTGCTATGCCTTAAAGACGGAGAATGGTGGAGTCGAGATTTCGTCGATTCCAGTCGTTAATGAGTTTCCTGATGTTTTTCCTGACGAGTTACCGGGATTGCCACCGGATCGTAAGGTTGAGTTTGCTATAGAGTTAGAGCCGGGTGCGGCTCCTGTTTCGAAGGCGCCGTATCGCATGGCACCTTCAGAGATGTCAGAATTGAAGAAGCAGTTGAGTGAGCTTCTTGAGTCGGGGTATGTTCGACCGAGCGCCTCGCCTTGGGGCGCACCGGTCCTGTTTGTGCGGAAGAAGGATGGTTCACTACGTTTGTGTATCGACTATCGCGAACTAAACAAGGTAACCATCAAGAACAAGTATCCTTTGCCGAGGATTGATGACTTGTTCGATCGATTCTGAGGAGAGGCTGCGGTATTCTCGAAGATTGATTTGAATTCGGGTACTATCGGCCGGGTGAGAGAGTCCGACGTGCAGCGACTTTTCGGACGAGATACGGACATTATGAATTCGTAGTTATGCCTTTGGGTTAACTAATGCGCGGCGGTGTTCATGCAGTTGATGAACAAAGTCTTTATCGAATATTTGGATAAGTGTGTCGTCGTCTTCATTGACGATATTCTTATCTATTCGAGGAATGAGGAAGAGCATGCCCATCATTTGCGGATAGTGTTAGACATTTTGAGGACCGAGCAACTCTATGCGAAGTTCTCTAAATATGAGTTCTGGCTGAAGGAAGTGATGTTTTGGGTCACGTGATTTCAGAAGGGGTTCGTGTGGATCCGCGAAAATTGAGGCGGATTGGATTGGGCATCGCCACAAATGTGAAGGAGGTCCGTAGTTTCTTGGGTTTGGTGGCTACTACCATAGGTTCGTCGAGGTTTCTCAAAACTAGCTCGGCCACTCACTCGATTGCTCCATAAATCCGAGAAGTTAAATGCAGACCGATGAGAGGCAGTCGAGTTTTGAGGAGCTGAAGAAGCGTTTGACTTCAGCCCCGGTCTTGGCGTTGCCATGTGGCAACGAGGGATTCGCCGTTTATAGCGATGCTTCGGGTCAGGGTCTTGGATGCGTATTAATGCAGCACGGCAAGACCATTGCCTATGCATCGAGACGATTAAGGCCGTATGAACTTAACTACCCTACTCACGATTTGGAGTTAGCGGCGGTAGTCTTTGCACTCAAGATTTGGCGTCACTATCTTTTCGGCTCTACATGTCAGATTTTTACCGATCATAAAAGTCTGAAATACATATTTACTCAGCGGGAGTTGAATATGAGGCAGAGGAGATGGTTAGAGCTGATTAAGGATTACGACCTCGAAATCCTTTATCATCCGGGGAAGGCAAACGTCGTGGCCGACGCCTTGAGTCGGAAACCGATTGCGTTGCGAACGCTTGAGGTCCTTACGCCCCTCCGAGCTTCGGCGGGCTCGATCGAGTTAGATGTTGAAGTTTTGTTGCGGGAGGCAGTCGGGCAACTTTATGCTCTAGAGATTTCGCGTCCTTGATCGATGAAATTAAGTCAAGCAATTAGAGGATCCGATGATTACTCAAATCCGAGAGAACGCGTTCTTAAGGGAAAGTCTCACGGTTTGTGATTCACGAGGATGGTGTTTTGAGATTTGAGTCGGCTTTGTGTGCGAGCGATCCGGAGTTGCGGCGAGTATTTTGCATGAGGCCCATTCCACACCCTATTCCGTTCATCCTGGTTGAGTAAGATGTACAAGGACCCGAGGAGGAACTTCTCGTGGAATGATATGAAGGAGGAGGTCGCACGGTTTGTGGCGAGATGTTTGACTTGCCAACGTGTCAAAATCGAACATCGGCGACCAGTGAGTTATTGCGATCACTTCCCATTCGAATGGAAATGGGAAGATATATCGATGGATTTTGTTACGAGTTTGCCGAGATCGAGGTCGGGCATGAATATGGTATGGGTTGTTGTTGATCGTCGACCAAGTCGGCACATTTTACGGGCATCAAGGACACTTGGGGCCGAGAAAGCAGCTCGTGTGTTTATCGCGCAGATTGTGAGACTTCACGGTACTCAAGTCTATTGTTTCGGATCGTGATGGCCGTTTTGTATCGCACTTTTGGCAAAGTGTGCATAAGGCGTTAGGTACCCGTTTGCATTTGAGTACCTCTTTTCATCCCGATCGGATGGACAGTCGGAGCGCACTATCCAAACATTCGAGGACATGTTGCGTGCTTGTGCCCTCGATTGGAGTAGCGACTGGGAGGAGCACTTGCCATTGATCGAATTCACGTACAACAATAGTTGGCACGCGTCGATTAGGATGGCACCGTATGAGGCACTTTATGGGCGATGATGTCGATCGCCGATTTGTTGGAATGAGGCGTCCGATTTGGTCGGGACCGAACCGGATGTCGTTTTAGAGACGAGACGGAAGATAGAATTAATTCGAGAACGGATGTTGATCGCCCGAGTCGGCGAAGTCATATGCCGATGTCCGTCGTCGACCTTTAGAATTCGAGGTGGGAGACCACGTTTCTTTGAAAGTGTCGCCGACGAGAGGAGTTTTCCGTTTCGGGAAGAAGGGGAAGTTGAGTCCGAGATTTATTGGACCCTTCGAGATTCTCGAGCGAGTCGGTGGGTTAGCATACCGTTTGGCGTTACCCCCGGCCCTGAGTCATGTTCATAGCGTTTTTCATGTTTCCCAGCTGAGAAAATACGTCCCGGACCCTAGTCACATCATCGATTATGATGAGATTGACGTCGCCGAGGATATTACTTTTGAGGAGCGCCCTTTGAAGATTTTGGAACATCGGGAGAAACGACTGAGGCATAAGACCATCTCTTTGGTCAAGGTGCAGTGGTCGAGACATGGTGTCGAGGAGGCAACGTGGGAGACCGAGGATAGCATGCGTGCTAAGTACCCGGAGTTGTTTGTTTCTTAAGTTTCGGGACGAAACTTGTTTTTAGAGGGGTAGAATGTAATATCCGCATTTTTCTTTCCCTTGTATTTTTTTCCTTTCGGCGTATTTCCCCATAGTAGTGACCCTCGTGTATCTTTCAGTGTATCTTTCCTATTATCTATGGATTTTATTCCCATTATTGTCTTGCGGAACCGCCGTTTCGGGGTTGCCGTGGATCCATTCTACGTTATGATGCCTGTTGAGATGTTCCGTTTGATGTTTCGTTCACATTCCGGTGTTTTTGGACCGTTCATATTTCGTACCTAGCGCACGCTACTCTTTCTGCATAGCGCACGCTAGGGGTCCCTTAGTAGCGCACGCTACGTTTGTTTAAATAGCGGCGCTAGCGAGTAGCCCCAGGAGTAGCGATCTTTGTTTTCCGACCTTACGGACTAGCGTATTAGCGTCGCTACATATCTTAGCGCACGCTAATGTCGAGAGGCTAGCGCCGCCGCGGTGTGCCGTAGCGTGCGCTAGCGTGAGTGTCGATCTTGGGCGATTTACTCACGAACGGTCGAGTGCCGGTTAGCGCACGCTACGCTTGTATGGTAGCGCACGCTAACGGATCGATTAGCGCACGCTACGCTTGTATGGTAGCGCACGCTAACGTATCGTGGGTTACGGCGATTTGCCACCGGACTCGATCGATGTCCGAGTAGCGCGCTATTGGTCGATAAGCGCGCGCTAGGCCGAGGTTATTAGCGCACGCTACGTTTCGAGTAGCGCACGCTAACGGCCAAAAGTCTGGCTACTGGCCTGGACGCTAACTAGTTTGGCCTGTAATTTTTCCCCGTTAGCGCACGCTAACCTTAAGGATTAGCGCACGCTAACACTCCCTGGCTATATAAACCAGGGAGTTGACCGAGATGAACACAATTTCTCATTTCTTTCCTTTTTCGCGGCGAGCGACTCCAGAGGCGATTTGAGGCGATTTTCTTCTTCCAATCACTTCAGAGATTCTTTTGCTTGAATTCTTGGTGTAGATTAACATCATCCACTTGTGTTCCTCATCCTAAATCCAAGGTAATCTCTTAGAACCCTACTTTTGAATAATTTGGGGTTTTTGGGATTTTCTTCCGATCCGTTTCGTTTTGTTGATGGATTCATGGTGAATATGATTAATCTTGTTGGTATTCTTAGTTTCCCTATGGATTTATGGTATATTTCGTGATTTTTACGGAATCGAGAGGGTTTGGTTGTGGTCTGCCCTCGTTGTCATTTATATACGAATATACATGAATCGTAGGCGGGTTTTCGGGTGTATTCCAATTCCGTATTCATTTAGAAATGGTTGTGATTGTATTCTTCGAATCGTTAGGTTCAGTTTCATTGGTTCCTAGCGTTCGTCGGTGACCTTCCTTTCCGTTCTTCGCGTCGTCATTAATTCAAGGCAAGTAATTCTTGGAAACCTTTATGCTTAACGTGAAATGGTAAATGTATATTGTGTGTGCTTTACTCACCTCGGGAGGGTCCGACGGGGCCTCGAGGGAATCTATGGCTTCGTCTGGATTCATGAGTTTGATTCGCTAGCCGACTCGGGAGGGTCCTTAGAGGCCTCGAGTGGGATTCGTGGCTTCGTCCCGGTCTAGGTGATGTGTGGTGCTTGATTTGTTTTATGAATATGGCCGGCTCGAGAGGGTCCTTAGAGGCCTCGAGTGGGATTCGTGGCGTCCCGGTCTAGGCAAATTAATTGTATTTGTTTGTTTAGGAAAAGACATGTCTAGTTTTGGTTTTGAAATGATATTGGTGCATGTACTATGAAATGTGTAAGCGATTGGTTTGCCTTGATTACTTGTACTAGCGTAATTGCTAACCCCTTTGGGGACCCGTTTTGGGGAAATTCTTGTTATGGATTTCAGGTTATGATTATCCGGACGAGCGAGCACCAGGACAGTACGAGGATGTTGGCCAGGGTCGTTGACATGTGCATTTGGGTCTACTTATTTCCTTTTTCCATTTCGATATGGTTGTTTCCCACAGTTTTAAACTTATAGATTGTACTCGCGAGTACTTAGGCTTTTCGTTTCAAAACTCCGTATTGTATTGCTTTAAATTGTCACGTTGTTGGTTGATGCTTATTTTGCCGGTTGCTCCGGGCGTATCTTTATATGTCATATTCTTTAATTGTGTATCCTCGCTAACCAAGATGGTTAGTCGAGTGAAGTTTTCCTATTGTAGCCTGGTGGGTCCCATGTAGGGGTCTACGGCGCTGTAATACACCTCGAATAAATTGGGGGTGTTACAGGCGCATGTTCCGACAAGGTCAACGGATGTTTGTTATGAAGGATTAGCGCACGCTAATGCATATTGATTAGCGTACGCTAATCAGATCAGTCCAAAGGAATCTTGGCTTTGTCAGGTTACTTTTGGCATGTGGGGACACGTGGGTAGGTGCAGACTATAGCAAGTCAACTATGAGTAGCGCACGCTATGGATGAAAGTTTGCGTACGCTAAGTAGAGGCCTTTACGTACGCTATTGCATGGGCATTGCGTATGTAAATCATTGTATGCAGTAAGGCAGTAGCCTCTGGACCGCGATAGCGCACGCTAAAAAAAGACAGTTAGCGTACGCTAAGTATGTAACGTACGTTAAATGAAGATGTTAGCGTACGTTAATAATGTATAGTATATATATATATATATATATATATATATGTGTGTGTGTGTGTGTGTGTGTACAGTTGGCCATTATTCGTCATTTCCATCCATTTCTTCATGTGAATCGATAGAGAGAGCCTTGAGAGGTATTTGAGGTTACCAAACACTGAGAGATGATGATATTTAACAAGATTAAGGTGTAGAGCATGGATTAAAGCCTTGTTCTTAAATTTATTCATGATTCTTGGAAAGGAGTTCAATTGTTCTTCTTCTTGGTTCATCTATACAAGGTAATTTCGTATCCCTTTGATAGTGGTTCGTTTTTAAGGATGATTACTTGTGAGGAAGCGATTCGGATTATCTTGTGATGATGTTATATGAGATTTAATGAGATTTTGATAAGAGTTCTCGGATGTTAATTAAGATTCTCGATACTTTAAGAATTGTGTTTCGTTTAACCCGATGAAAGATGGATTTCTGAAGTATGCTGATTTCTTATGACTCATGATATGAGGTTGTATTCCAGATTAAGTATGATATGATCCTTGTTATCGGGTTGGTCAGATTACTGATGTTGTCATTGATATCTTCTTCATGATGATATATACATCGGTCTATGTAGTTTTGAATGCGATTTCGGATATTTCATGTTCTTGAAGAACTCTTGAATAATATGATATGATGATTATGTATAGGAGGTGTTTATGTTTTGGATATGAATATGGGATATTCGTATCTAGAGCTAACATATGTGTTTTGATATAATATTCGTATAAGAACACGAATATGATTTCGAGTATGGTGATGAGATTGAATTTGGAAAAGTTATTGTTAATCTTGGAGCTTGATTTCCTTTTCATTCGTATTCGTAGTCGCAAGGTGTTAGTCGATGCTTGGAACGCATGCAAATGTACAGCATTAGCGCACGCTAACGGAAGCGACTTAGCGCACGCTACGTTATGCGTTTAAAGTGCGCTAAGTAGGCAGACAGTGCAGTATTTTCGTGTTGTGGTTGTGAATTCGTGCTGGTTTGAGTTGGATTGTTCAGACTTATGTTTAACCGAGATGTCGTAGAACCATTGGGTTTGTGAATTGGTTTTATTGATTATTGATTGTTATTGAACTTGTTGTTTATCGATTATTGTAATAGGTTGAGATTATTGATCGGTGATTAGAACCATGTGTTGCGGTTGTGTTCGAGAATTTTTGTGAATTGCATTGATCAGGGTCGAGGGACTTGTATAGGACGGCAATGGATTTGGTAACGGCTTCATCATCATCGTGTTGGTATCGAGGCAAGTTATTACTTACACAGTTTACAATATTTAATGAATGGTTTCCGTTTCATTAGTTTATAATTCGTATAGCAATGTTTATAATTGTAATCACAGAAGATTTGGGATTATAAGTTGTATTCGAGTTTTGGGAATTAAATTATAATGTATATGATTTACATTTGTTGTTGGTATGCTTGGTATCGAGGATACATTGTGGTATAGATGAAGACATGAATTATCTACCGTACGTGACATTTTGGATCGTTGAATATTCAGAATAATGGTTGGTGATGGTTTAGATATCAAGATTGCTCTCGAAGGACTCGGAGCAAGTATTTTAATCATTTTCGTCATTTGTGTCGATCATGTTATGGTACATTCATGTATCATTGTTGTCGTGCATTTGTGCATTGTTGTTGTCGTACATTATGTACTGTTGTTTTGTGCAGTTGTGCATTGTTGTCATATGTCCACCATGCGTTGGTCCGACGGGATCAACATGGGATATCTATAGTTGTGTGCGCTGGATCGTTGGACAGGTAATGCCACCATGCATTGGTCCTACGGGATCATCATGGGACCTATACCTGTGTGCGCTGGATCGATGGATTACCATATGTTGTTGTTATTGTGCATATGTATATTATGGGTTGTCATAAGTATACAATGTCGTTATTGATGTGAGCATATTGACGTTGTCATATGAGTATGCATTTGTAGGTCTTGTGTTAGGACCATGTCCGTATGTTGTATTGATCTGATCTCGGATTAGATTGACGTGATTCGTCATGGCATTGCATATCCTGAGGTATGTTTCGTATTTCCCTTGGTATATGTCTTTGATGGACAATCGGTTTTCTTGTTGAGATTTGATAATGATACCCGATGGATTGAATTGGACCGAATTAGTAGATTTCGTAATAGTGAGTTATGATGATGTATTGAGAACTTTGAGTATAGTCTGAAATACAGTACAAATGTTTGAGTATGGTTTTATTGTGTTGTTAAGGATACGAATCGTGGGTTTTCATAAAGTTATGGCGGTAAGATTACATTGGTCGTAATCTTACTTAGTATTCTCATTGGTATGTAATTATTGACGTGATGTGATGGTTATCATTGTTGGATATTATGGCTGACCCCGTCGTGGGCTTTCTTTTTAGGTTCTTTGGATATCGAGCTTGTAGCGGTCGTGAAGAGATGAGCTTCCCGGAGGATACTGGCTAGAGCATGTATTTGTGTGTTGAGTTTCCTAATCAGTTCTTGTATTCTGCTGCTAAAAGTATTTTAATTGTTTGTCTTTTTCCGCTGCGTGAGTATTTTAAATGGCCTGTTGGTATCTGGTAACTTAGGTTACTTTGACAATCATTTTCTAAACTATTTTGTCGGTACGTGTAAGCGATAGCTTAACGTATGTTTTTAAACTGTTGAGTTTTGGCATTTCGGGCCTTGTGGTTTCAAATGAGATTTTTACGACGGTTTTGATAAATGGATTTTATTAAGTCTTCGATTTTTTTTTAAGATAGTACCGTCGTTCGCCTCTTAGGCGTTTGTAAATTTTTGCGAAAATTTCCTTCAGCCTTGTGGGTTTCGTCTTGGGGCCCACGGTGCTGTAATATTCCTGGATGGCTCTGGGGGTGTTACAGAATATGGAATCAGAGCTTAGGTTGAGGAAACCTAGGCAGTCGGGTCGAGTTGGGTCATGTTTTGTCGCGTCATTCGAGTTGTCGATTGACTAATAATAGAGCCCTAGATTTTGTTGTTCACTTAGGCTTGTGCGTTATGTGATTTACCAGTGTGGTACTAGAATTGTTGTAAATTTTTCCAAATGGTATTAACGTGTTTCTTCGGATAGATCCGTGTTGTGTTCTCGAGTTGAACTGAGTTTGCAAAATGTGTGTTTTGTAAATATTTGTGTCGAGTATTTTCTTGAGTCGAGACATGTGCCAGTATCACGGGGAATCGTCGACTTCACGATCTGTAAGTATTTGGATTTTTGAATTGCATTGAGATTTATTGCCATTCTAAGTTGATATGCTTTGAGATTCAGAAAGATATTATACGTCACAGTATGAGGTGACAGAGTTGGGACAGGATTGGTGATCTTGAGAAACTATGATTTTGGAAATCAATATGTCGATTAAGTTTTTGAACGGAGCTGTGCATTTGGGAGACATGTGGTGGATAAGTTGAGAAGAACATGTAGTCATGTTAATTCATTTTGAGATATATGAACTGTTTTTGAGCATTTGAAAATGATATTTTTCAAAATGAATGTTTTACGGATGTTTTACGGAAAATGATTTTTGGCCAATCGATTTTGAAATAGTTTTGTAACTCAGGACTTGGAGTCCGAAAAGAGTTTTCTAGTTTTTAAACTTCTTGTAATGCGGAACGAGATACGGGCTAAGACCCTAATGTTTCAAAAGGCTTTTCTGTTTCTTAAAACTCACGAGATTTGTAAAACACTTTTCCAATCGTTTATCTATTCTATTTCCGCCTTTCGAGGTTTTGGTTTACTTGTTCAAATGAAACTTCTCGGGAAGTCTTTCGCTGTGTTTGACTTGTTGGTTATTCAATGTTTTGTCATAGCATAGTTGAGGTGATCCAGAATGGGATAATGGTCGACGTTGCGAGCCATATGTGGAAAAAGGAGTTTTTGGTCGGAGTTTATATATTGAGATTTTGGAACTCTATCGTGTGGTTTTTCGATGGAATATCAGTGGATATTGGTAACGAACCGAATTGGTATACAGGAGTATGGATGTAGTCGAGCATTTGCATAATTTCATTTCATTTTTGTGTGTATTCGAAAAGAATTGTCATCGAGAACTTGACGTAAGCAAGCTAATTTGACTTTTCAAAAATTGATTTCGTGGTCCTACGAAAATTTATGTTTTGAGTTTTGAAATTTTTGAAAGAACTTTCGAAAATTTGTCTTCTTGACGAGACTATATGATTTCAAACTGGTTTTGAAAATATGATTGATATACATACGCATTTAGAACATAATGCATGTCATGGTGAAGTTATGAGTGTGACTCACAAACTGGATATCATATCGATGGTACGAGGAAAAGAGATTCGAACTTTAGTATGGTAGTTTGGTTATCCAGGGATGATCGGTTGATTGATCGGACAAGAAGAATATGCTGTATAATGTAGATTCATACATAGGATGTAATTTTGGAACTTTGGATTTTGTGAAACCGGGACATATATGCTATGTGATTCCATTGGTATGGTAGTACCGCGACTCTACCATAGTGATTTTTGAATGATTTATTTGTAAGTGTAGATTTGGGGATGGTAACCCCATGCTGGTTGTTTTGGGTAATGATTGGTCATTCCCAGTCCATGTATTATTGGATATGTTCAACGGGTTGTGATTGGTTGTTCGTATGCCGAGGGGTGTGTTCCTTGAGATCCACTGTATGTGATTGGCGTGTCGTTTTGAGAACTTTATTCATTCGTATATCTGTTTCTGTGGTTCTGTGTTGATCGTGTTGGAGCTTACCGTGTGAAGGTATTCTCGATTTTCTTTGATCGTTCGTTGGTAATATTGGAGTTTATCATGATGATGATATTCTCGATTGTGTTTTGACCTCTGGTTGGTCATATTGGAGTTTATCATGTTGATGATATTATCGATTGTGTTTTGATCTCTGGTTGGTCATATTGGAGCTTATCATGTTGATGATATTCTCAGCTGTGTTTTGACCTTTAGATTAGTCGTATTAGAGTTTATCATGTCGATGATATTCTCGGTTAATTTATTGATTAATCATTGCAAGTGATCATCTGAGCGTTCAGATTTTGTGTCGATGTTTTGGGACTCGTTGCCATTGTGTTGGGCAGCTGTTTCACAGATGTATCGTGTATTATTGATTTGTATCAGAATTGGGACTTGATTGTGTAATCAGGCAGACAGGATTTGACACGGATAGGTTATTCCATCCGAAGATGATATATTTTTGTTGAGACTCATGGAATGTGATTGTAAGCGTATTGAGGCTTTACAGTGAAGTCACTTGCTAGTATCTCAGGAGATCGTCGACTTTGCGCATTTGTAAGTGTACTGTTTTGGTTATTCGTTAATGATGATGATTGATCGTTGTTGTGATGGTTTCGGAATATTTTGGTTGAATGGTTTATTTGTTTTCTATGGCGGATTGCAAGTTTCGAGGACGAAACTTATTTTAAGTGGTGTAGTATGTAATATCCGGAATTTCTAATACTGTGGTTTAATATTATTTTACCCGTTATGTTGTACAACATGGAATCTGTATAGTATGGATAAAATAAATGAAGGACTAAGACATATGTATTGGTATTATTACCGCACTTGGTTGACAGTTGTATTGGAAGACATTGTGTGTCGGGCTTATCATATGAGAATATTGTTGGAAGATGTATATATATTCAGTATGCCGTATGTTCATATTCTGCATGTCGAGACGTTGGACAAGAGTAGCTGAAAGTATAGCCTTATTAGCACACACTAATATTCATGAATAGCGCACGCTATCGTGCAGGTTTAGCGCACGCTACGGGCATAGGTTAGCATACGCTAGTGCAGAACAGCTCAGAGGGAATCTACGTGTGGACCCGGCCACTTTCGGCGCATGTTACGACAAGGTCAACGGATGTTTGTTATGAAGGATTAGCGCATGCTAATGCGTATTGATTAGCGCATGGTAATCAGATCGGTCCAAAGGAGTCTTGGCTTTGTCAGGTTACTTTCGGCATGTGGGGACATTGGGGTAGGTGCAGACTGTAGCAAGTCAACTATGAGTAGCGCACACTATGGATGAAAGTTCGTACGCTAAGTAGAGGCCTTTACGCACGCTATTGCATGGGCATTGCGTACGTAAATCATTGTATGCAGTAAGGCAGTAGCCTCTGGACCGCGATAGCACACGCTAACAAAAGATAGTTAGCGTACGCTAAGCATGTAACGTACGTTAAATGAAGATGTTAGCGTATGTTAATAATATATATATATATATATATATATATATATATATATATATATATTATTCGTCATTTCCATCCATTTCTTCATGTGAACCGATAGAGAGAGCCTTGAGAGGTATTTGAGATTCCCAAACACTGAGAGATGATTATCTTTAACATGATTAAGGTGGAGATGATAGATTAAAGCCTTGTTCTTGAAGTTATTCATGATTCTTGGAAAGGAGTTCAATTGTTCTTCTTCTTGGTTCATCTATACAAGGTAATTTCGTATCCCTTTGATAGTGGTTCGTTTTTAAGGATGATTACTTGTGAGGAAGCAAGTTGGATTATCTTGTGATGATTTTATATGAGATTTAAAGGGATTTTGATAAGAGTTCTCGGATGTTAATTAAGATTCTCCATACTTTAAGAATTGTGTTTCGTTTAACCCGATGAAAGATGCATTTCTGAAGTATGTTGATTTCATATGAATCATGATATGAGGTTGTATTCCAGATTAAGTATGATATGATCCTTGTTATCGGGTTGGTCTGATTATTGATGTTGTCGTTGATATCTTCTTCATGATGATATATACATCGGTCTATGTAGTTTTGAATGTGATTTCGGATATTTCATGTTCTTGAAGAACTCTTGAATAATATGATATGATGATTATGCATAGGAGGTGTTGATATTTTGGATATGAATATGGGATATTCGTATCTAGAGCTAAGATATGTGTTTTGATATAATATTCGTATAAGAACACGAATATGATTTCGAGTATGGTGATGAGATTGAATTTGGAAAAGTTATTGTTAATCTTGGAGCATGATTTTCTTTTCATTCGTATTCGTAGTCGCAAGGTGTTAGTCGATGCTTGGAATGCATGCAACTGTACAGCATTAGCGCACGCTAAGCTTGTTGGCTAGCACACGCTAACGGAAGCGACTTAGCGCACGCTACGTTATGCGTCTAAAGTGTGCTAAGTAGGCATACAATGTAGTATTTTCGTGTTGTGGTTTAGAATTCGTGCTGGTTTGAGTTGGATTGTTCAGACTTATGTTTAACCGAGATGTCGTAGAACCGTTGGGTTTGTGAATTGGTTTTATTGATTGTTGATTGTTATCGAACTTGTTGTTTATCGATTATTGTAATAGGTTGAGATAATTGATCGGTGATTAGAACCATGCGTTGCGGTTGTGTTCGAGAATGTTCGTGAATTGCATTGATCAGGGTCGAGGGACTTGTATTGGACAGCAATGGATTTGGTAACGGCTTCATCATCGTCGTGTTTGTAACACCCCCAATCCGGTCAGGGATATTACACGTCGTAGACACTTTCCTCAAGGATCTACCAGGCTGGTAAACAACATCGAACATCTCAACAATGCCTTTAAGGCTAAAATGACTCAGTAGACCGATTTGGTCTTTCAATAAATACATACAACTCAATACATGCCCACGCAGGGATCGAATAAAAAATGCTCCCGTACAACGGGGTAATTATACTGCAGCATAAATAAAATATGACTGAACCATCATAACAACGTACGGGTCCTCATGTGATTAGTATCGATCATCTTTCATCATCCTTCGTGCCGACCCTGTGTTATGCTCCCAAAACCTGAATGCAAAAACAGACATCCACCCCCCGAATACTCGGGGGTTAGCAAAACTCCACTGTTTTTCTAGTGCAAGTATAAAACAGAAATACGAGCCATACAATTCACATTCCATGAATAACAATAACCAGAAATCCTCAAAGATCGAAACATAACTAAAAGTACTTCCCGAGGCAAAAGTTTGGGTAAAACATTCCAAAACTGAAAAATCGCAAATCGGGAGGATAATTTATAAAACCATTAAAATGCCCTCGGGACTTTTCAATGTAAAACCATTTAGGATTATCGGATCCTTCTCTTTCCAAAATCGACAGGAGTCACAGCCCAAAGGTTTCGTTTTCACAAATAAAACCAACAACAATACACAGAGTCATAGCCCACATCACGTGCCCTCAAAAGACATAAATTCAACACAACATAATCACATACAGGCATTGCATAGGACCGGGACGAAGCCAGAAATCCCACCCGAGGCCTCTAAGGACCCTCCCGAGCTGGCTAGCGAAACAAATCACACACAGGCATCGCCTAAGACCGGGACGAAGCCACAAATCCCACCTGAGGCCTCTAAGGACCCTTCCGAGCTGGCTAGCGAAACACAAGTCACAACATCTCACGGTTGGATGAATCACTTGTTGCATCCTGACCACATGATCACAAGCCATGTGTCACCGTAGATTATCTTAGGCTCTCACGGTTGGATCAATTACTTGTTGCGTTCTGACCACATGATCACATGCCATGTGTCACCATAGACCTTTAACCATATCCACACATTCACACAAATAACATATCACATCAATGATATCCAAGTAATTAACTCAATGGCAACAAACACAATGCACGGCGCAATGTTCAAATCACAACGCACCGATATGAGATTATATATATATATATATTATCAAAGTACAACAACAACACCAAGTGTATTCATAGTGTTTCACGTAACCATCCACGAAACACAATATTCACAAAACACACGCATTTTGAAAGAGGGCCTTTAACAAGGCTAACCGAATCTTTGAAAGTGAAATTCAAACGATCAAATAAACACATGGAGACGATCACTAATTATCATATCCATAAAACAAGAATTGTATGGACAAGGTACTTGCCTCGAAACACGCAAGTATTCCGACGAACACGGCTCAACCGGGAAGCTTCGAAACGCTCGATGCTATCGAAAAGGAAGATGAAGACGAACGGAAGGGTTCAACACGGGTTCCTCGCAAGAAACTAGACCCTAACATCATATAATTAATAAATCAACGATCATACGAGGAATAATAATCGTAGAACGTCCGAAAACCCCTCTATGACATTCTACCGGACACCTTCAAGGCGTCGATTAAGAACTCGACCAAAACGACGAATCTATACGATCTGACCATGAAATAACAAGGGAAATGATATAATACATCTAAATAATAATCAATCCATCACAATCCTAAGTTAAATCGGATTAAACGTACGAAATCAAACAAAATACCTAAATTCCCCAAAACTAGATTTCTAGAAAATCTGACCTGATTCGCTCGATCAAAGGATGTTATAGGATGGAAAATCAATGACATGGACTCCAAGACTTCATGGATTCATTGCTTAACAACATGCCTCCATGTTCATGAAACCTCCAGCCGCGGAAGGGAAGGAAACGAGTGAGAAAATGGGTGAAAAACCCGTCTGCTCGGCCTTATATAGGCAGCCTGCCGGCCGCCTTACGTACGTAATCGGCCATGGCTTACGGCCGTAACCGGCCATGGCCGAGCCTTCTGCCCAAAAATGCCGGCAGCGTTACGTACGTAACCAGCCAAGGCTTACGCACGTAATTACGGCCGTAACTGCCGGGCCCTTACGGCCGTAACTCGGCCAGGGGTGGCCTGGCCCCAAAATGCCCGGCCGGGGCCAACTCCGACGGCCCGGACGACCCCGAAACCCAAACCTGAATACGAATCGAAGATACGGTTATGAAGTACTCGCAAAGACGAATTTGAGCACTAAGAGAACACACGATTCTGACCACCTGAAAGCTCGAAATTCGACAACGGAAAGTAATTACCCCAAATTTTGGAAAATTACGAAAATGGCCCAAAACGTCCGAAATACACGATACACGATCGAAACACCAAGCAAAAGCTCGCAAAATGAATAATAACATTAAATGAACTTACGAGAAACTCGAAACAACAGTTTCGGATGAGATTCGCAAGAATCGAACTCAAGTGCGGAAAAACCGCTTAAGAACACGGAACTCAAGAAAACGATACCGAAACGAACTCGGATGACAAAAAGTGCATAATTAAATACTCTCGGAATGACGAAACGATCACGATTGAGTCGTCAAAATGGGCTCCCGTAGAAAAAAAAAATCACTGAAATCCGAAATTGCGGATATTACATTCTACCCTCCTTAAAAGAAGTTTCGTCCCGAAACTTAAAACAAGTAGGGAGAAGCAATATACCACCAGGAATATTACAATGAGATACACAAGAATGCGTAACTAACATCCAACGGCAAAATGTTACAAGCAACACAAAGGAATATACGGTGTGAACACACGCTCCATGACGACCAACACAACGTCACCGATAGAGACATAATAAAACCAGCAAGTGACAAGCGTCATCAAACAGATAATACAACCAAGTCGATTATCCGAACAATCACAAAACACAAAGCAACTATTACAAGGAAACACGCACAATCAAGAAAACAAAAATAAACATACAAACGATCCACAAGGACAATCACAAACAATTCAGACTACGCTGAAATCCTCAAAACCACACTAGGCATCTACATGTCCCTTCGGAGCAGAGACGCAACTCGATCCTCTAACCTCTCAGTTGCCATCTCGCAGTGCACGGCTCGGTGACCCACCAGGCCACATTCGAAACAACTGACTAACGGTGCGTGACAATTCTTTGCAGTACGAGACCAGACAGTAACAATCGGACAACCATGACTGAACAATAATAATCGAACAACAACTACCGAACATCAACAGTCAAACAACGACTCTGAAGTTCACACTTCAACTCAAGACATTAAAAGAACTGGTAGAAAGTAAAAGATGTTACTTTCGAACAAGGTTCACAAGAATCGAACTGAACTCGGAAAAGTCACAATGATAAACAGATCGATCCGAAACAAGGTCACAACCCGTTCGAACGATGACAACCGAGACATCAAACAAGTTCAAAAAGTATCAACGAACACGCACAAGTTGATAAAATTTAGAAAGAGAAACTGCAGAAGTCAAAAATAGTACGTGTATTACATCCGACCTCTTATAAAAGAAATGTCGTCCCCGCAACTCACAACAACGGAAACAAGGTAAAAACACAAAAAGCAACCGACAGAAAAATCTCCCATGGGCCTCTCAGAGCCGATCCTGATATCTGTGCTGAAGCGCGAACTCCAAAAGTCTCGGTAGCCAATTCGCAAAACTGAATTATGTGTCCCTCAAGTCCCCACTTGAAATGCGTTACTGACGAGAAGGACAATTTACATGTGCATGCCCCGGCACATCACGGTTGAAACACCTCGGCTCGGCATACCGAAAATACAAATGCTAGATACAATGGGGCATAACGTCGCAAAACAACATAGCGAAGATGCCAACTCAGCACAACAGAGAATCATAATACATATCATATACAACGATTACCATCGTAAAGTAATACACACACAAACACCATAGCAACGACGGTATCGTTCGGCGAGCTCAACGGCGCGAACGATAACCAGCACATAATTACAAACATCATGAAACAATCACACATGTACACAAACGTACAAACCCAAGCTTTAACAGCTCACACAGGTGCGATAACACGCAAACCACCACGAAATGACAACATTAAAGATCATCATCACACCTCCCACAAAGTGCTAACAAAACATATGCGTGGCGAACGACTCAACGTTCACACCACCAATTCAATTATAACTCGGAGGGCTCACACCCTAACGACAATACTAACATCATACACACCTTCTCAGACCACAAGCACGAAGTGATAGGTTTTAAAAACGAAAACCACCTTTTTGAAAACAATTTGGAAACACCGGTAGATCTTGAGTATCACCTTACAAAAAAAATACAAACATGAAACATCGTTATCGAGACTTTGGAAAACCATCTCGCATTTGATAAAAATGAGGACACTTTCTTTTAGTGAAAAACTTTTAGAATATTCGACCCTCGGGTCTAAGCAAAAGCATCTCTGAATCATTGAAAATATCTCAAAACATTTTGGTCCTCGAGGTAGAAGAAATTTGAAACATATTGTGGCACCTTGGGAGTACCATGAGAAAATAATTCATTTTAAAAGTACGTCTCGAAATTTATCTTCTAAGATACTCAAAGGTTTTCAAAGATAATTCAATGGGCTAGAATGCCCAAAAATTCTCATGTAACAAAATTCGTTTAAACATATCATAGTACACGTATCAAATCGTTCAAAATCAAGACAATACATATCTTTTACCGGAAAACAGACCGTCACAACGCAGTTCAAACTTGCCTAGGACTGGGGCTAAACCACTGGTCCATCTGAAGCCTCTACGGAGTGAGTAAATCTCACCCATATACATTTCCATACCATATTGAGCACAAGGTTTCACGAAAACACTTGTAAACGAACAAATCAGTTTGAAATATACACGCAGTGGACAAAACCCATAGTCAAGAATATGTAACCCGTGACACCACTCCTCATATAAACAAAATATGAGAGTCAAACAACCACGTATCACGAAATCAAAATCCATAGGAGGATTCCGTCACTTAACACACAATCATACCAATAACTCGCATCAGACGAGGCACAATCACAAAGAAGGGAGACTTACATCCACGGGTCGCACGAAGATGATGATCGCCCCACGATACTAATCACGACCAACAAACTCAGACGACGCGTCGCGACACGACTCATTCAGACAAAATCCGACGAGACAAAACTCCACAGACACAACTAGACCCGATAGCCTAGGTTTCCACAACCTAAGCTCTAATACCATTTATGTAACACCCCCAATCCGCTTAGGGATATTACACGTCGTAGACCCTTTCCTCAAGGATCTACCAGGCTGGTAAACAATATCGAACATCTCAACAATGCCTTTAAGGCTAAAATGACTCAGTAGACCGATTTGGTCTTTCAATAAATACATACAACTCAATACATGCCCACGCAGGGGTCGAATACAAAATGCTCCCATACAACGGGGTAATTATACTGCAGCGGAAATAAAATATGACTGAACCAACACAACAACGTACGGGTCCTCATGTGATTAGTATCGATCATCTTTAATCATCCTTCGCACCGACCCTGTGTTATGCTCCCAAAACCTGAATGCAAAAACATACATCCACCCCCCGAATACTCGGGGGTTAGCAAAACTACACTGTTTTGCTAGTGCAAGTATAAAACAGAAATACGAGCCATACAATTCACATTCCACGAATAACAATAACCAGAAATCCTCAAAGATCCAAACATAATGAAAAGTACTTCCCGAGGCAAGAGTTTGGGTAAAACATTCCAAAACCAAAAAATGGCAAATCGGGAGGATAATTTATAAAACCTTTTAAAATGCCCTCGGGACTTTTCAATGTAAAACCATTTAGGATTATCGGATCCTTCTCTTTCCAAAATCGACAGGGGTCACAGCCCAAAGGTTTCGTTTTCACAAATAAAACCAACAACAATACACAGAGTCAGAGCCCACATCATATAATATCCATATTTTTCTTTCCCTTGTATTTTCGTTTTTGATGTATTTCTCGATCGTAGTGACCCTTGTGTACTTTTCAGCGTGTCCTTCCTGTCAAACTGTTGAACTGTATTCTCGTTATTGTTGTGCGGAACCACCGTTTCGGGGTTGCCGTGGATCCATTTCGTGTTGTTGGTTCCCAAATATTGATTCCTATCGTTTTATTCTCTTTCCGGATCATTTTTATCATTTTGGGACCCAAAAGGGGGGTGTGGGCCGTGGCACAAGATGTGCGTGCCGCGGCACACAAATTCCTCCAGTTGTTGGTCGAGCAAACTGTACTGTGTGCCGCGGCACACCCATCCGGTGCCACGGCACAGTGCCAGGCCAGTGCCGCGGCACACCTGTCCGGTGCCGCGGCACACTCGTGTGTCTTCTGCGACCAAAACCCGCCTGTACCGGGTGCCGCGGCACACGCAGGCCGTGCCGCGGCACACTGCCGAAACCTGGGAGTAAATTTTTGGCCTGTGCCGCGGCACACTTCGGCTGTGCCATGGCACACAATGCGGTCAACCCCCTATATTGTGTCGTTTTGAGCGTCCGCTGCTCATTTCTTATTTCTTCTTCCGGCATCGGGAGAGAGAGTGAGAGAGAGGGGGAGAGTTCTTCATCAATATTCATTAGGGGGGTTGATTTTCATCATTTTTCTTCGGTAGTGAAGCCCGGACGATCAATCCAACGCGTGTTCTACGGATCTTAGTACTTGAATCTCCTAAGGTAATATTTCTAGAACCCTATTTTCGATTAATTTGGGGGTTTTGGGATTTTCTTCCGATTAGTTCCGTTTTGTTGGTGGATTCATGATGTATATGATTAATATTGTTAGTATCTTTAGTTTTCCTATGGATTCATGGATATTTTGTGGATTTTTACGGAATCGAGAGGGTTTGGTTGTGGTCCGCCCTCGTTGTTATTTTTGGTACAAATATACATGAATCGTAGGCGGGTTTCCGGGTGTATTCCATTTCCGTAATCGTCTAGAGTTGGTTGTGATTGTGTTATTCGAATCGTTAGGTTCATTTCCGCCAGTTCCTTGCGGTCGTGTTCAACTCTTCCTTTCCGTTCGTATCACCGTCTATTAACCGAGGCAAGTATCCTTATGAACTTACGATCTTGACATAGTAGTTTTGTATGAGAAATTGTGTGTGTGTGTGTATGCTCACTACGGGTTAGATCCGACGGGGTCTCGGTAGGGCTCCACGAAGCTGTGGAACCGCGAGCTTGCTTTTAACCACTGTGGGTTAGATCCGACGGGGTCTCGACAGGGATCCACGAAGCTGTGGGTCCGCGGTTAATTGTGGTGCATTTTACAAATGTGATTTGATTATGGCATTTCCAGAAATGAGTGTTTTGAAACTATGATTTCTTGATTGCATGCATTACTATATGTGTAAGATGTAAGTCGTTCATCTGGTTACTTGTACTAGCGTAATTGCTAACCCCTCTGGGGACCCGTTTTGGGGAAATTAGTTTTATGAATTTCAGGTCAGGTTCATCGGGACGAGCGGGCGCTGGACCAGTACACGGATGATGGCCGTGCATGATGAATTGTCTTTAAGTGACGTCTTAATGTCTTTATATCTTTTCATCTTTTGTGGTTTTTGAACTAATAGAAGTACTCGAGTACTTAAGAACTTTTACTTGTCGGGATTGTATTGTTGTTTATTATGTTGTGATGGATTATGGTGTCATGTTTGACCGGTTAAACCGGGTGAATTATTTTGTTGGGCGTCTTTATGACGAGGTATTTTTTTTCTGTTGTTTCTGTGAGTCGATGAGTATGATGTTTGTTCAGCCTGGTGGGTCCCATGTAGGGATTCACGGCGCTGTAATATACCTCGGATATCCTAGGGGTGTTACAGAAAATGGTATCAGAGCACTAGGTTTATGGATACCTAGGCTTGTCGGTTTACTGGGTCTTGTGGTGTTTTGTTTTGCACATCATCGTCACGCTGCCATGGTTCCGGTACTACCAGTGTCCGTAAGTTTTCCTTCCTCTGTTCATTATTTCCTTGTATCGTACCTTTGATTCTCGACTTGTGATTGTTCTTTTCTCGTACTTACCCTCGTATGGCTTTTGCTACTTATTTAACTCCAGTATGGATGCTGGAAGAGGTCGTGGTCGCGGTCGTGGTCGTGGACGCGGCCGAGGACGTGGGGCAGCCGGTGGGGCGGCCACGTCACAATCTTCGGGAGCCGGCAGTACCGGCGACCGTCACAGTCATGCTTCTTCTCAGGAGCGCGCCGACCTTGGTATTGCGGCTGTTATGCAACAAATGGTGAACCAAATGGCGGCAATAGCTCAGGCGGTTCAGAACCCGGATCAGGCCCACGCTAATCGGGGTGGAGCGGATCGATGGCTCCAAGATGTTATCAAGATGCATTCTCCTCAGTTTTCGGGAGCTTCAGACCCGATTGGCTGGGAGGGGTGGATCAAGGAGATATCTAAGGTCTTTGTTGCCACTAACTGTCCCGAGGACCGTAAAGTCCCTATTGCTCAATACTTTCTCACAGGGGACGCTACGGACTGGTGGGAGGCCGTTGGGCCCAAAGATCATGCTGCTTCGTGGGCTGAGTTTCAAGAGTTGATGGAGACTGAATATTGCCCGTGGCCAGTCAGACAGGCTCGGGTACATGCTTTTTATGATGCTCAACCGCGGGATATCCCCGTATCTCAAGCTATTGCTGATTTTAACAAGGAGTTGGGTTATGTGAAGACCCAAGTTGTCGAGGAGAGCGACAAAATTTTCCATTTCTCCAGACGGATGAAGTTGCCGATTCGGGACTATATGTCGGGGCTTGTATGCACTACCTTGAAAGATTACCAGAGCAGGGCCCTTGCTTACGATATGTCTGTGACGGCGAGTGAGGCGGCCCGCGAGAGTAAGAAACAAGTCCGCGGAATTTTTCGGGCCACAAAGGTGGGGGTCACAGAAATTTGACCGCTAACTTTTCCGTGGTGGTGGCCCACTCGATCTCTGGGTTTCCCGTAGGCCGCGGTGCCCCTTCTCGAGAGGTGAAATGCTTTAACTGTGGCTAGCAGGGCCACATCAGTCGTATTTGTCCGAACCCTTTACTGACGTGTAATCAGTGTGGCCAGTCGGGTCACAAGGCTGCTTTCTGTGCTGAGAGGGAGAAAATCCTTGGTGCCCATGCTTCCATTCCAGCGCCTAGGGAACCAAGTGTGAATCAGGGATCGTTTGCTCCTCAATCTCCGCCGAGTGCTAGTCGGGGGAGAGGTCGGGGTCAGCCCTCTAAGGGGGGAGCTTCCAGCGTCGGCTCAGCCCACCCGCGTGTCTATGAGATGCGGAGAGCCGATGATCCAGCGGCTACCGTAGCGACAGGTACCGTTCATATTCTTTCTCATCCTGTCAGTATGCTTTTCGATTCTAGTGCTACGCATTCGTTCATATCTCTGGATTGTGTGCGCCGTTTGAGTCTCGACCGTTTGACGCCTTGTGAGCCCTTCATCGTTAAGCTTCCTAGCGGTGATAGGATCGTTGGTGATCAGGAGGTTCGAGATTGTTCTGTGTTTATTTGTGAGAGGGCTTGGCCCTCTAATCTTATTGTTGTGGGTATTGAGGGTGAGGACTTAATTCTCGGGGATGATTGGCTCGAGCGGCATGGTGCAATCATGAACTACCGCACGAGAATCATCACCATGTTAGCCGATGATGGCACCGAGCACTCTTTCGCCGGGCGAAAGAGGGGAAATCAGAAATTCGTCATTAACGCCTTGAAGGCGATGAGACTCCTGCGAAAGGGGTGTACCGGCTATTGGTGCTACGCCTTGAAGGCGGAGAGTGGTGGAGTCGAGCTGGTCGATTCCAATCGTTAATGAATTTCCTGATGTTTTTCCTGACGAGTTACCGGGATTGCCACCGGATCGTGAGGTCGAGTTCGCTATAGAGTTAGAGCCGGGTGCGGATCCTATTTCGAAGGCACCCTATCGCATGGCACCTTCAGAGATGTCCGAGTTGAAGAAGCAGTTGAGTGAGCTTCTTGAGTCGGGGTATGTTCGACCGAGCGCCTCGCCTTGGGGCGCACCGGTCCTGTTTGTGCGGAAGAAGGATGGTTCACTACGTTTATGTATCGACTATCGCGAACTAAACAAGGTGACCATCAAGAACAAGTATCCTTTGCCGAGAATTGACGACTTGTTCGACCAGTTGCAGGGAGCTGCGGTATTCTAGAAGATTGACTTGAAATCGGGGTACTATCAGCTCCGGGTGAGAGAGTTCGATGTGCCGAAGACAGCTTTTTGGACGAGATACGGACATTATGAGTTTGTAGTTATGCCTTTCGAGTTAACTAATGCGCCGGCGGTGTTCATGCAGTTGATGAACAAAGTCTTTATCGAGTATTTGGATAAGTGTGTCGTCGTCTTCATTGACGATATTCTTATTTATTCAAGGAACGAGGAAGAGCATGCCCATCATTTGCGGATAGTGTTAGACATCTTGAGGGCCGAGCAACTCTATGCGAAGTTCTCGAAATGTGAGTTTTGGATGACGGAAGTGATGTTTTTGGGTCACGTGATTTCAGCCGAGGGGGTTCGTGTAGATCCGCAGAAGATCGAGGCGGTATTGGATTGGGCACCGCCCAAAAACGTGAGAGAGCTCCGTAGTTTCTTGGGTTTGGCTGGCTACTACCGTAGGTTCGTCGAGGGTTTCTCGAAACTGGCTCGACCACTTACACAGTTGCTCCAGAAATCCGAGAAGTTCGTCTGGAATGACGAGAAGCAGTTCAGTTTTGAGGAGCTGAAGAAGCGTTTGACTTCAGCTCCGGTTTTGGCGTTACCATGTGGCAACGAGGGATTCGCCGTTTATAGCGATGCTTCGGGTCAGGGTCTTGGGTGCGTATTAATGCAGCACGGCAAGACCATTGCCTTTGCATCGAGACAGTTGAGGCCGTATGAGCTTAACTACCCTACCCATGATTTGGAGTTAGCGGCAGTCGTATTCGCGCTCAAGATTTGGCGTCACTATCTTTTCGGCTCTGCATGTCAGATTTTTACCGATCATAAAAGTCTGAAATACATATTTACCCAGCGAGAGTTGAATATGAGGCAGAGGAGGTGGTTAGAGTTGATTAAGGATTATGACCTCGAAATCCTTTATCATCCGGGCAAGGCGAACATCGTGGCCGACGCCTTGAGTCGGAAACCGATTGCATTGCGATCGCTTGAGATCCTTACGTCTCAGTCCGAGCTTCGGTGAGCTTTAATCGAGTTAGATGTTGAGGTTCTGTTGCCGGGAACTGTCGGACAATTTCGTGCTTTGGAAATTTCGTCGTCTTTGATCGATGAGATTAAGCTGAAGCAGTCAGAGGACCCGATGATTACTCAAATCCAAGAGAACGTTCTTAAAGGAAAGTCTCCTGGATTTGTGATTCACGAAGATGGTGTTTTGAGGTTTCGGGGTCGGCTTTGTGTGCCGAACGACTCAGAGTTGAGACAGAGTATTTTGCGGGAGGCCCATGCTACACCTTACTCCGTTCATCCTGGTTCGAGTAAGATGTACAAGGACTTGAGAAGGAACTTCTGGTGGAATGACATGAAGGAGGAGGTCGCGCAGTTTGTAGCAAGGTGTTTGAGTTGCCAGCAAGTCAAAATCGAGCATCGACCTACTGGCTTTTGCGATCACTTCCGCTCCGAATGGAAATGGGAAGATATATCGATGGATTTCATTACGAGTCCACGAGATCGAGGTCGGGCATGAATATGGTATGGGTGATTGTCGATCGTCTGACCAAGTCGGCACATTTTCTGGGCATCAAGGACACTTGGGGCCCGGAGAAGTTAGCTCGTGTGTTTATCGCGCAGATCGTGAGACTTCATGGTACCCCGAAGTCTATTGTTTCGGATCGTGATGGCCGTTTTGTATCGCACTTCTGGCAGGCGGTGCATAAGGCGTTGGGTACCCGGTTGCATTTGAGTACCTCTTTTCATCCCCATGGATGGATACCGAACGCACTATCCAGACGTTCGAGGACTTGTTGCGTGCCTGTGCTCTCGATTGGAGTAGTGACTGGGAGGAACATTTGCCACTGATCGAGTTCACGTACAACAACAGTTGGCACGCGTCGATTCGGATGGCACCGTATGAGGCACTTTATGGGTGGGGATGTCGATCACCGATTTGTTGGAATGAGGCGTCCGATTTGGTCGGGACCGAGCCGGATGTTGTTTTAGATACGAGGCGGAAGATAGAATTAATTCGGGAACGGATGTTGACGACCCAGAGTCGACAGAAGTCATATGCCGATGTCCGTCGTCGACCTTTAGAATTCGAGGTGGGAGACCACGTTTTGCTAAAGGTGTCGCCGGCGAGAGGGGTTTTCCATTTCGGGAAGAAGGGGAAGTTGAGTCCGAGATTTATTGGACCCTTCGAGATTCTCGAGCGGGTCGGTGGGTTAGCATACCGTTTGGCGTTACCCCCGGCCTTGAGTCACATTCATAGCGTTTTTCATGTTTCCCAGCTGAGGAAATATGTCCCGGATCCTAGTCACGTCAACGATTATGGCGAGATTGATATCGCTGAAGATATTACTTTTGAGGAGCGTCCTTTGAAGATTTTGGAGCATCGTGAGAAACGACTGAGGCATAAAACCATCCCTTTGGTCAAAGTGCAGTGGTCGAGACACGGTGTCGAGGAAGCAACTTGGGAAACCGAGGATAGCATGCGTGCTAGGTACCCTGAGTTGTTCGTTTCTTAAGTTTCGGGACGAAACTTATTTTTAGAGGGGTAGAATGTAATATCCGTATTTTTCTTTCCCTTGTATTTTCGTTTTTGGTGTATTTCTCGATCGTAGTGACCCTTGTGTACTTTTCAGCGTGTCCTTCCTGTCAAACTGTTGAACTGTATTCTCGTTATTGTTGTGCGGAACCGCCGTTTCGGGGTTGCCGTGGATCCATTTCGTGTTGTTGGTTCCCAAATATTGATTCCTATCGTTTTATTCTCTTTCCGGATCATTTTTATCATTTTGGGACCCAAAAGGGGGTGTGGGCCGTGGCACAAGATGTGCGTGCCGCGGCACACAAATTCCTCCAGTTGTTGGTCGAGCAAACTGTACTGTGTGCCGCGGCACACCCATCCGGTGCCGCGGCACAGTGCCAGGCCAGTGCCGCGGCACACTCGTGTGTCTTCTGCGACCAAAACCCGCCTGTACCGGGTGCCGCGGCACACGCAGGCCGTGCCGCGGCACACTGCCGAAACCTGGGAGTAAATTTTTGGCCTGTGCCGCGGCACACTTCGGCTGTGCCGCGGCACACAATGCGGTCAACCCCCTATATTGTGTCGTTTTGAGCGTCCGCTGCTCATTTCTTCTTTCTTCTTCCTGCATCGCGAGAGAGAGTGAGAGAGAGGGGGAGAGTTCTTCATCAATATTCATTGGGGGGGTTGATTTTCATCATTTTTCTTCGGTAGTGAAGCCCGGACGATCAATCCAACGCGTGTTCTACGGATCTTAGTACTTGAATCTCCTAAGGTAATATTTCTAGAACCCTATTTTCGATTAATTTGGGGGTTTTGGGATTTTCTTCCGATTAGTTCCGTTTTGTTGGTGGATTCATGATGTATACGATTAATATTGTTAGTATCTTTAGTTTTCCTATGGATTCATGGATATTTTGTGGATTTTTACGGAATCGAGAGGGTTTGGTTGTGGTCCGCCCTCGTTGTTATTTTTGGTACGAATATACATGAATCGTAGGCGGGTTTCCGGGTGTATTCCATTTCCGTAATCGTCTAGAGTTGGTTGTGATTGTGTTATTCGAATCGTTAGGTTCATTTCCGCCGGTTCCTTGCAGTCGTGTTCAACTCTTCCTTTCCGTTCGTATCACCGTCTATTAACCGAGGCAAGTATCCTTATGAACTTACGATCTTGACATAGTAGTTTTGTATGAGAAATTGTGTGTGTGTGTATGCTCACTACGGGTTAGATCCGACGGGGTCTCGGTAGGGCTCCACGAAGCTGCGGAACCGCGAGCTTGCTTTTAACCACTGTGGGTTAGATCCGACGGGGTCTCGGAAGGGATCCACGAAGCTGTGGGTCCGCGGTTAATTGTGGTGCATTTTACAAATGTGATTTGATTATGGCATTTCCGGAAATGAGTGTTTTGAAACTATGATTTCTTGATTGCATGCATTACTATATGTGTAAGATGTAAGTCGTTCATCTGGTTACTTGTACTAGCGTAATTGCTAACCCCTCTGGGGACCCGTTTTGGGGAAATTCGTTTTATGAATTTCAGGTCAGGTTCATCGGGACGAGCGGGCGCTGGACCAGTACACGGATGATGGCCGTGCGTGATGAATTGTGTTTAAGTGACGTCTTAATGTCTTTATATCTTTTCATCTTTTGTGGTTTTTGAACTAATAGAAGTACTCGAGTACTTAAGAACTTTTACTTGTCGGGATTGTATTGTTGTTTATTATGTTGTGATGGATTATGGTGTCATGTTTGACCGGTTAAACCGGGTGAATTATTTTCTTGGGCGTCTTTATGACGAGGTATTTTTTTCTGTTGTTTCTGTGAGTCGATGAGTATGATGTTTGTTCAGCCTGGTGGGTCCCATGTAGGGATTCACGGCGCTGTAATATACCTCGGATATCCTGGGGGTGTTACACATCACGTGCCCTCAACGGACATAAAATCAACACAACATAATCACATACAGGCATCGCATAGGACCGGGACGAAGCCACAAATCCCACCCGAGGTCTCTAAGGACCCTCCCGAGCTGGCTAGCGAAACAAATCACACACAGGCATCGCCTAGGACCGGGACGAAGCCACAAATCCCACCCTAAGCCTCTAAGGACCCTCCCGAGCTGGCTAGCGAAACACAAGTCACAAAATCTCATGGTTGGATCAATCACTTGTTACATCCTGACCACATGATCACAAGCCATGTGTCACTGTAGATTATCTTAGGCTCTCACGGTTGGATCAATCACTTGTTGCATCCTGACCACATGATCACATGCCATGTGTCACCGTAGACCTTCAACCATATCAACACATTCACACAAATAACATATCATATCAATGATATCCAAGTAATTCGCTCAATGGCAACAAACACAATGCACGGCGCAATGGTCAAATCACAACGCACTGATATGAGATTATATATATATATATATTATCAAAGTACAACAACAACACCAAGTGTATTCATAGTGTTTCACGTAACCATCCACGAAACACAATATTCAAAAAACACACGCATTTTGAAAGAGGGCCTTTAACAAGGCTAACCGAATCTTTGAAAGTGAAATTCAAACGATCAAATAAACACATGGAGACGATCACTAATTATCATATCCATAAAACAAGAATTGTATGGACAAGGTACTTGCCTCGAAATCAGCACGCAAGTATTCCGACGAACACGGCTCAACCGGGAAGCTTCGAAACGCTCGATGCTATCGAAAAGGAAGATGACGACGAACGAAAGGGTTCAACACGGGTTCCTCGCAATAAAATCGACCCTAACATCATATAATTAATAAATCAACGATCATACGAGGAAGAATAATCGTAGAACGTCCGAAAACCCCTCTATGATATTCTACCGGACACCTTCAAGGCGTCGATTAAGAACTCGACCAAAACGACGAATCTATACGATCCGACCATGAAATAACAAGGGAAATGATATAATACATCTAAATAATCATCAATCCATCACAATCTTAAGTTAAATAGGATTAAATGGACGAAATCAAACAAAATACCCAAATTCCCCAAAACTAGATTTCTAGAAAATCTTACGTGATTCGCTCGATCAAAGGATGTTATAGGATGGAAAATCAATGATATGGACTCCAAGACTTCATGGATTCATTGCCTAACAACATGCCTCCATGTTTATGAAACCTCCAACCGCGGAAGGTAAGGAAACGAGTGAGAAAATTGGTGAAAAACCCATCTGCTGGGCCTTATATAGGCAGCCTGCCGGCCGCCTTACGTACGTAATCGGCCATGGCTTACGGCCGTAACCGGCCATGGCCGAGCCTTCTGCCCAAAAATGCCGGCAGCGTTATGTATGTAACCGGCCAAGGCTTACGCATGTAACCAGACTTACGCTCGTAACTGCCGGGACCTTACGGCCGTAACTCGGCCAGGGGTGGCCTGGCCCCAAAATGCCCGGTCGGGGCCAACTCCGACGGCCCGGACGACCCCGAAGGACGAACCTGAATACGAATCGAAGATACATTTATGAAGTACTCGCAAAGACGAATTCGAGCACTAAGAGAACACACGATTCTGACCACCCGAAGGCTCGAAATTCGACAACAGAAAGTAATTACCCCAAACTTTGAAAAATTACGAAAATGGCCCAAAACGTCCGAAATACACAATAAACGATCGAAACACCAAGCCAAAGCTCGAAACATGAATAATAACATTAAATGAACTTACGAGAAACTCGAAACAACAGTTTCGGAAGAGATTCGCAAGAATCGAACGCAAGTGCGGAAAAACCGTTTAAGAACACGGAACTCAACAAAACGATACCGAAACGAACTCGGATGACAAAAAGTTCAGCATTAAATACTCTCGTAATGACATAAAGATCACGATCGAGTCGTCAAAATGGGCTCCCGCCGAAAAAAAGAAAATCACCGAAATCCGAAATTGCGGATATTACAATGTTGGTATCGAGGCAAGTTATTACTTGCACAGTTTACAATATTTAATGAATGGTTTCCATTTCATTAGTTTATAATTGGTATAGCAATGTTTATAATTGTAATCACAGGAGATTTGGGATTATAAGTTGTATTCGAGTTTTGGAAATTAAATCATAATGTATATGATTTACATTTGTTGTTGGTATGCTTGGTATCGAGGATACATTGTGGTATAGACTAAGACATGAATTATCTACCGTCCGTGACATTTTGGATCGTCGAATATTCAAAATAATGGTTGGTAATGGTTTAGATATCAAGATTGCTCTCGAAGGACTCAGAGCAAGTATTTTAATCATTTTCGTCATTTCTGTCGATCATGTTATGGTATATTCATGTATCGTTGTTGTCGTGCATTTGTGCATTGTTGTTGTCGTACATTATGTACTGTTGTTTCGTGCAGTTGTGCATTGTTGTCATATGTCCACCATGCGTTGGTCCGACGGGATCAACATGGGATATCTATAGCTGTGTGCGCTGGATCGTTGGACAGGTAATGCCACCATGCATTGGTCCGGCGGGATCATCATGGGATCTATAGCTGTGTGCGCTGGATCGTTGGATTACCATGTGTTGTTGTTATTGTGCATATGTATATTATGGGTTGCCATAAGTATACAATGTCGCTATTGATGTGAGCATATTGACGTTGTCATATGAGTATGCATTTGTAGGTCTTGTGCTAGGACCATGTCCGTACGTTGTATTGATCTGATCTCAGATTAAATTGACGTGATTCGTCGTGGCATTGTATATCCTGAGGTATGTTCCGTATTTCCCTTGGTATATGTATTTGATGGACGATCGGTTTTCGTGTTGAGATTTGATAATGATACCCGATGGATTGAATTGGACCGAATTAGTAGATTTCGTAACAGTGAGTTATGATGCTGTTTTGAGAACTTTGAGTATTGTTTGAAATATAGTACAAGTGTTTGAGTATGGGTTTATTGTGTTGTTAAGGATACAAATCGTGGATTTTCGTAAAGTTATAGCGGTAAGATTACATTGGTCGTATTCTTACTTAGTATTCTCATTGGTATGTAATTATTGACGTGATGTGATGGTTATCATTGTTGGATATTATGGCTGACCCCGTCGTGGGCTTTCTTTTTAGGTTCTTTGGATATCGAGCTTGTAGCGGTCGTGAAGATATGAGTTTCCCGGAGGATACTGGATAGAACATGTATTTGTGTGTTGAGTTTCCTGATCAGTTCTTGTATTCCGCTGCTAGAGTATTTTAATTGTTTGTATTTTTCTGCTGCGTGAGTATTTTAAATGGCCTGTTGGTATCTGATAACTTAGGTTACTTTGACAATCGTTTTCTAAACTATTTTGTCAGTACGCGATAGCTTAACATATGTTTTTAAACTGTTGAGTTTTGGCATTTCGGGCCTAGTGGTTTCAAATGAGATTTTTACGACGGTTTTGATAAACGGATTTTATTAAGTCTTTGAATGTTTTTAAAGATAGTACCGTCGTTCGTCTCTTAGGCATTTGTAAATGTTTGCGAAAATTTCCTTCAGCCTTGTGGGTTCCGTCTTGGGGCCCACGGCGCTGTAATATTCCTGGATGGCTCTGGGGGTGTTACAACATGGAGCGATGACGACGAAGATGATGATTTTATCAATCAAAATAATCTCTCTCTCATGGCCCGGAGTTCATTCGACAATAGCGACGTCGAAAGTCAAGTAAGTAATTCTTACGACGAGTTATTTGAAGCATTTGAATTATTACATACGGATTATCAAAATTCTTTATCGGAAAACAAATCCCTTCAAACTAAAAATAAATCATTGGAAAATGAGATTTCTAAAATTCTTGAAAAGGGAAAATCTGTTGAGATCGATCATTATAAATGCCTTGAAAACGAAAATATTTTAAAGGATGATCTTATTAAAATTCAAACCAAGCTCAAAAATTTGACGAAGAAATTTTCTCTAGGAAATGAGAAATTTGAAAATATGCTCTCAGTTCAAAAATACACTTTGAATAAAGAGAGGTTAGGATTCAAACCGCGTTCTAAAAATGAATCCGTAAATTTTAAGATACCCCGGTGTGACAAATATTTGAAAATTGGGCACCATATTTCAAATTGAAAAAGCCCAAGACGGACGATTAAAATCAAAAAGATTTGGGTTCCTAAAGGAACAAATATTTCAAATATCGTCTATGTTTCAAATTAAAAACCAACTCTCGGTTGGATCCCCAAAAATTGATTTTTATCAAAATATATTTTACTTAGGGGGAGTTAGTATTTTCAGGGGGAGTTTTATACCCTATTCATGCATATAGTTATATTCATTTGGTATCATGCATATTTTATATGTGGTATCATTATATTTATTTTTTTACACTTTTTGATGAAAACAAAAAGGGGGAGAAAGGAGAATGGAATTAACCCTGAAAGGGGGAGAAAAATCGAAAAAAAGTCGAAAAGTTGAAATTGAAAAGAAAAATGGAAGTTGAAAGGAGAAAAGGAGAAGAAAAGTCGAAAAAGAGAAGTTGAAAAGAAAAATGAGGAGACGTCGAAAAGATGATGAAAATTTGAAAATTCGAAAAGAAAATGAAAAGGAAAGAAGGAGTCGAAAAGGAAATGGGAGAAGAAACTAACGAAACGGATAAAGTCGAAAACTTTGGTCTGTACACATATACATATATTTGTATTTTTGCAGGTAAATCCCATTGACGAAGTATTGTTTTGTAATCATCAAAAAGGAGGAGATTGTTGGAACATTTTGTTCCATACATGCTATAATAATGTTTCGATGATTTAAGTTGTTACACAAAACAAAACAACAAAAAGACGAAGCCAAGCATCGAAGAAAACGAAGTGCAAAAAGCTGGAAAATGCATGCTTAAGGTACGTAAAAAGTACAACCTAGCGTACGTAAAATAATGACAATAACGTACGTAGTATTCAGTGGGTAACATACGTAAAGTGATGGTTCTGAGTTCAAACGAGATAAACGTTGGAGATGACGTCATGGCATAGGTCAGCGAGCAACGGACATATTGACTATATATAACGTACGTAATGTATGTTTGGTTAACGTACGTAAAAGAGGAAATGAAAGCTACTGGACTGAAACTGGGCTAAGCTAACGTACGTAAAGGCTTGTCGTTAACGTACGTAACGATATTAACGTACGTAAGGGAAGAAAGATAGCGGCCGTAATGAAGAGTTAGGGAGCTAACGGCTAGTAAGGATTTGGAGCCTATAAATACCATTCTTATGGTATTGTTTCACTACAATAACTTCAAGCAAAACATTCATTGATCTGAGATTCATATACATTCTATTGTTGTTGTAATATTGAGCTTATATTGTTAGTTTGAGTGTTTATACATTCAACATCATACACGAGAGATAAAAGAAAAAGATACGATTGGATTCGGTGTTATTAGGATCAAGGATCCGGCATTATTAGAATCGCAATCGATATCTTCGTGAGGTTTATCTAGTACCCATAGAAAGCTAGAGCAGTTGATTCCTTGTCCGATAGAAAAGGAAAACGGTTTAACTTGGACCACCACAAAAACAAGTACGAGTGGTTTATCATGGACCAATAGAAGACGTGATTGTAACGGTTATTCCTCGACCGATAGAAGAGAGGCGTAGAGGTTTTTATCTTCAACCTATAGAAAAAGATACCGAGAGAGGACATAGGCTCGATTATAGCTGAACCTCTATAAATCCGTGTGTCGTTTAAATTCCGCACCTTTATTTTCGTGCTTCCGCACAACGGCGCATATTCCGATCTTGCTCCAACACTCTGCCTCCACTGTAATATCCGCAATTTCCGATTTTTCGGTAAATTTCTTTTTCAGCCGGAGTCCGTTTTGACGACTCGCTCATGACCGTTTCGTCATTTCGAGAATGATTAATTCTGGACTTTTTGTCATCCGTGTAATACCCGGTTGTAATTCATTCGTTTTCATTCAGTAATTATCAGTCTGTAATTGTCACTCAGTGTATTTTCACTCAATTATAATCATTCATCAATCATGTTCATTCACCGTGTTCACCGTTCGGAAAAGCTTCGAGTTGTGTATCATTATTGTTCATTGTTTCAACTTTCATCATATGAATTCGACTTTGTTAGATCACCATTAATTTTTGGTAACTCCAAAAATTCTAAATCCTTGCAATATTATAGAGCATCGAATTAGCTTTCCAATGGTTCAAACGGTGAGTCAATCGGAGTCCGGACGAGAGAGTTATGGTCGTTTTAGCTCACCCGCTCATTTGGCGATCATTGCCGACCGGACTCGGCCGTGTCGCTGCACGGCCCGTGCCGTACTCGTCCGGATAAGCCGGTAGCGTCTGCCCAGAGGCCCGACCGTGTTCCAGGACACGGCCGAGCCAATGCCGAGCGCCCCTTCGCGACACGACCGTGTCATGCAGGACACGGTCGAGTCCCTGCCGGCCGATTGCGCGCCACGACCGTGTCATGTCGGACACGGTCGAGTCTGTCAGCCTATTTAAGGCCTGGCAGCGTATTGTTTGCCCAGTTTCTCATTCCTTTTCTTCCCGTTCGCGGCTGTGGGTGTATACATCATGGAGACATGATGTTGTTCTTTCAATCCATGAAGTTTTGAGGCTCATATCATCAATCATCCGTCCTATAACATCCTTCAATCCAGCGAATCAAGGCAAGTTTTCTTAAAATCTAGTTTTGGGGATTTTGCTCGATTTGTCCGTTTAATCCGTTTTAACTCAGAATAGTGATGTATTTATGATTGTTAAACATTATTATGTCGAATTCCTTGCTGTTCCTCGGTTGAATCGCCGAGGATTTGTCGTTTTCTTGAGTTTCTTATCGACGCCTTGAAGGTGTCCGATAAAATGTCACAAAGAGGATTCGAGCGTTCTACGATTATTATTCCTCGTTCGTTCGTTAATTTATTGATGGTATGATGTTAGGGTCAGATTTCTCGCAAAGAATTCGAGTCGGAACCCTTCCGTTAAATCGTTTTCTTCAAGCTTTTCGATCGTGGGTGTATTCATTGTCTTCACGAGAATCGTAGGTGTTCGAGGTGTCCCGACCGATCCGTGATTGTGGGAGTGTCCGGTATCGATTATCGAGGCAAGTATCTTGCCCATACATTACGTGTTTTGTGGATATAATGGTCGTTAATCGTCGATATGTGCTAAATAAATATTCATAACCATCTTTCTCAAAAGTATCGGTATATTTACCAACAAGGTTTTCTTAAAGACGACTTGTGTGTTCCGAGAATTAATATGCTTAATTGAATACGTGTATTAATGTTGAGTATAAGATCGTAATACTTTCGTGTGACGCCATTGTGTGTGATTACGTTGTCGGTAAGTTTTGAAGTTTAGTCCTTTGTTAAAGTCATGCGTGGAGACATGTGGTTATCGATGAATTATGTGAATTTATGTGATATTGGTTGTGCCGTTCGGTCTTTGTTGGAATAGTGTGCTTTCTTGTTGATAGTATTAGTTCGGGTTATGAGTATATGTTGGATGAATCGCCATTCTAGTAAGGTACCTCGACTATATATACCTGTGATTGACCTTCGAGGCTTGTGGTTTGCAAGCTGTGATTTTGGAACGTGTGTGTGTGTTGTTCCTTCCACCGGAGTGTCCGACGGGATGTCCGGGGTCGATACTAAGGGGTACGGCCACGAGTGGACTTGGGTGCGTGTGTGGATGAACTTCCACCGGAGTGTCCGACGGGATGTCCGGGGTCGATACTAAGGGTACGGCCGCGAAGTGGTTTCCCACCGGAGTGTCCGACGGGATGTCCGGGGTCGATACTAAGGGGTACTGCCGCGTGTTACAAGTTGTGGTGTTTCTTCTTGAGGATGACGATGTTAGCGTTAATTGTGATATTGTCCTAGTATCACAATGCTTTGTGCTCGGGGTTGAGAGACATTGTATATCGAGTCTTGGTGCTTGGCTAGAATGGCATAGGATTAATGTGTTATGTGTAATGTGTCCTTGTAAGTGATTTGAAGTGGATGATCGGGTCGTGGACCCTGTGTTTTGTGACCGGAATGGTTGGGTCGTGGACCTCGTGTTTTGTTAAACGGATTTGTATTTTGAAAAATGAACTTTGGGGCTGTGACCCTAAATGGCTTTCGAGGAACTTTAGAATTTTTCAATTTCTAACGTTTTAAAACTCCGAGATTTGGAAATGTTTTCAAAGTGCTTACTTACTTCGTTTCTACTTTCAAGACTTGAACTATTTTTTAACTAAATATACCTCGGGAAGTATGTCGTTGTATTCTCGGAATGTGTTGTGTATGGCTCGTATTTGCACTTTATACTTGCACTAGCGAAACAGTGGAGTTTGCTAACCCCAGTAATCGGGGGTGGATATCTGTATTGTGTCCGTACATGCGAGGTTGTCGGGAGCAAGACAGGATCGGCACGAGGGATGATGAAAGACGAATGATACTAATCACACGAAGGCCGTTTTGACTTGATTAGTCTGAGTCCATTGTATTGTCTTTTCATTTGTCTTATTGTTAAATGCGTTGCAAGTATTTTACCCTTGCATGTGTTTGAGTCTGGATGAGTTTCTGTATTTTGATTTGTTTGTCAGTGTTGGAAGTCCAAATCGGTCTATTGATTCGTTATTTTGATTCATCGCATGTAATGTAATGTGTTGTGTTGATGTCTAGCACGGTGGATCCTCACGGAGAGGGTCTGCAGCGTGTAATATTCCCGTTTGATCTGGGGTGTTACATTTATGGTATCGAGCTTAGGTTGCGGAAACCTAGGCCGTCGGGTCCATCGTGTATTGTTGGGTCTTGTCTTGTCGATTGAGTCCGACCGATGTCGTGTCGCGACGCGTCGTTTGGAATGTCGGCCGTGATTAGTATCGGGATGCACCATCATCTTCGTGCGATCTGTGGATGTAAGTCTCCCTACTACAGGTGGTACCACGAGCTATACGAGCCTGTGTGATTTTGTGTTATGTAGTTAATATTTGAAGATGCATCGTGAGTAAGTGACATATATTTGTTGATTCCCGACTTGCGCTAAAATGTAGAATGATATTCTTGAATGTATCCTTGTATAAATCATTTTTCTTACAAGAGTATAAACCTTGGAATATTAAGATTTTGAAGCCTTTCGGGGAGTCACGTAAAATTTTTAAAATGCCCTCCAAGGGAGGAAAAAGTTGATTTTCGTATGTTGACCACAAGGCTGAAAGTTCTGAAAACTCGAATTATTGATAATTCTTTTCCACTGTGTACTATAAGTTTTCAAAACTCGAGTTTTTAACTCAAATAAGGTCTTCAAAATATACTCAAGACGTGACTCTCGTTTGTAACTTCTCGGTTTCATGAATGTTGGTCAAAAGATGCGTATTGATGATGCTCTCGTTGTTGAGCAGTGGTGCCAGTTTTAAAATTAAGATAGTAACGTGAATGTTGAGTCCATCGGTATGTATGTGTTGAGATAGTCCTCTATATTGAGAAGTAAAATTTTCATTTTTGTAGGATGATTTTCTTTTGATGGTTGCTTGTGAGTTGTTATAATTATGTGAGTCGATGACATTTAGACTTGTATGTTGTTGCTTACTTGTAACCTTCGAGTCTAGTATTACCTCATATATGTTTGCAATCGTGTTGGTGATTAGAGCAGTTAGCACAGGCTTAGTACGAGCCTAATGCGCGCTAACGTGGAGTGTTTAGTGCACGTTAACCTTTGTTATGTGCGCTAATCAACTTGGGCAGAGGCTATGGAACCGCATTATAGCCGTCAGGTCTAACTTTTGCGGCCAATCACTTGTAGTTGTATTCTCTACGTGGTGTCTAGTGATAACAACTGTTGTGCGTGAATGCGTGTTAAGACTTTTCGTATTGCTAGGTGATATTTGATTGTGGTTGATGAATTGATAAATTATGTCTGCTGTGTGTGTTCAAAAACACTTTCCTGGAAACTTCACAAAGTTTTGACGGTCCGATTAATCGGCGGCTCCGTGTATACTTTGAAAATTTTTTGGAAATTGGCAAGCCGGCCTTGGATTCTCAAATAAAACCCCGACGGTATTTGAAAGAGTTGTTTTAAAGTACCTTGAATATTTTGTAAAGTATTACCGTCGTTGATGTCTGTGTAGTGTTGGGAGGATTTTCGAAAATTATTTTAACGTATTGTTGCATTTTCAAATATTTTGAGTGAATGATTTTCAAAAATCTTTCACACCATAAAAATATTTTATTTCAAAAACCAATGCGATGTTTATTTTAAAAAAAAAAAAAAAAAAAAAAAAAAAAAGATATAGTGAAAGATGAAAAATCTCACTCGATGTAAAGTTCAAACTCGGATTTAGAAATGTTAGAGTATGTAAGAATGATTTGATGATCTTGCATGGTTAACTTGTTAGTTATTAACGGTGATGATGATACGTAGAGGCTTGATGACTTCAAATGATTTCAAATGAGACGGTTAAAGTATGTTGTTTACAAGTTTTGATGAAACAACCCGAGGTACCAAAAGTACTTTTAAAGTTTATTTTAAATACCATACAAATCCTAGGATTTTCAAAAGATTTCCTTTAAAAGGATACCTCGTGGATTTTCTTTTCGAGTTGTTATTGGTTACCTTTATGTGATATGTCGTCTTTGAGTTGGTACTTTAGTATAATATTTTGCGAAGTTGTGCAATCGTATTGAGTGGGAATCCGCTTAGTATGCCGATGGGCGAGGACGATCGTGACAACGATACAAATTGCCTTGAAAATCGGATTTGGACCAAGATGGTATAGACGGAAGGTTGCTATTCCGGACGCCGTTCTCGTTGTTTAGGTTTCGGGACGAAACCTCTTTTAAAGGTGATATGATGTAATACCCACATTTTTTTTTCTTTCTTTCTCTTCTGTTTCGTCCAACCGTATCGACTCGACTGTGTTCGTTGATGCTTCTGACCTGGTGTTGTTTCCCACATTTGTCATTCGAACGAGTTCTGATATTGTCCCAAATTGATCTATATATCGTTGTGACCTTTCCAAGTTAGGAAAATTAGTCTCGTTTTCGATCTTCCAACCCTTGGGCGGTGGAATTCCGTATTTGTTCAGCGATTGGCTTGCGTTTTGATTGATGTACCGTTGGGTTGGTCAATCATATTGATTTTCGTCCGTTGTGTTTTGTGATTGTTCGGATAATTGACTTAATTGTGTTATCCATTTGATGACGCTTGTCACTTGTTGGTTTTGTTATATCCCTAACGGCGACGTCGTGTTGGTCGTCGTGGAGCGTGTTTTCACGCCGTATATTCCTTTGCGTTGCTTGTAACGTTTCGCCGATGGGCGTAAGTTACGCGTTTCCTTGCGTATCTCGTTGAGTTTTCCTGGCGGGATATTGCTTCTCCCTACTTGTTTTAAGTTTCGGGACGAAACTTCTTTTAAGGAGGGTAGAATGTAATATCCGCAATTTCCGATTTTTCGGTAAATTTCTTTTTCAGCCGGAGTCCGTTTTGACGACTCGCTCATGACCGTTTCGTCATTTCGAGAATGATTAATTCTGGACTTTTTGTCATCCGTGTAATACACGGTTGTAATTCATTAATATTCATTCAGTAATTATCAGTCTGTAATTGTCACTCAGTGTATTTTCACTCAATTATAATCATTCATCAATCATGTTCATTCACCGTGTTCACCGTTCGGAAAAGCTTCGAGTTGTGTATCATTATTGTTCATTGTTTCAACTTTCATCATATGAATTCGACTTTGTTAGATCACCATTAATTTTTGGTAACTCCAAAAATTCTAAATCCTTGCAATATTATAGAGCATCGAATTAGCTTTCCAATGGTTCAAACGGTGAGTCAATCGGAGTCCGGACGAGAGAGTTATGGTCGTTTTAGCTCACCCGCTCATTTGGCCGATCACTGCCGACCGGACTCGGCCGTGTCGCCTGGCACGGCCGTGCCGTACTCGTCCGGATAAGCCGGTAGCGTCTGCCCAGAGGCCCGACCGTGTTCCAGGACACGGCCGAGTCAATGCCGAAGCGCCCCTTCGCGACACGACCGTGTCATGCGGGACACGGTCGAGTCCTGCCGGCGATTGCGCGCCACGACCGTGTCATGTCGGACACGGTCGAGTCTGTCGGACTATTTAAGGCACACGGCGTATTGTTGCTTGATTTCTCATTCCTTTTCTTCCGTTCGCATGTGGGTGTATACATCATGGAGACATGATGTTGTTCTTTCAATCCATGAAGTTTTGAGGCTCATATCATCAATCATCCGTCCTATAACATCCTTCAATCCAATGAATCAAGGCAAGTTTTCTTAAAATCTAGTTTTGGGGATTTTGCTCGATTTGTCCGTTTAATCCGTTTTAACTCAGAATAGTGATGTATTTATGATTGTTAAACATTATTATGTCGAATTCCTTGCTGTTCCTCGGTTGAATCGCCGAGGATTTGTCGTTTTATTGAGTTTCTTATCGACGCCTTGAAGGTGTCCGATAAAATGTCACAAAGAGGATTCGAGCGTTCTACGATTATTATTCCTCGTTCGTTCGTTAATTTATTGATGGTATGATGTTAGGGTCAGATTTCTCGCAAAGAATTCGAGTCGGAACCCTTCCGTTCGTCGTTTTCTTCAAGCTTTTCGATCGTGGGTGTATTCATTGTCTTCGCCGGAGAATCGTAGGTGTTCGAGGTGTCCCGACTGATCCGTGATTGTGGGAGTGTCCGGTATCGATTATCGAGGCAAGTATCTTGCCCATACATTACGTGTTTTGTGGATATAATGGTCGTTAATCGTCGATATGTGCTAAATAAATATTCATAACCATCTTTCTCAAAAGTATCGGTATATTTACCAACAAGGTTTTCTTAAAGACGACTTGTGTGTTCCGAGAATTAATATGCTTAATTGAATACGTGTATTAATGTTGAGTATAAGATCGTAATACTTTCGTGTGACGCCATTGTGTGTGATTACGTTGTCGGTAAGTTTTGAAGTTTAGTCCTTTGTTAAAGGCATGCGTGGAGACATGTGGTTATCGATGAATTATGTGAATTTATGTGATATTGGTTGTGCCGTTCGGTCTTTGTTGGAATAGTGTGCTTTCTTGTTGATAGTATTAGTTACGGGTTATGAGTATATGTTGGATGAATCGCCATTCTAGTAAGGTACCTCGACTATATATACCGTGATTGACCTTCGAGGCTTGTGGTTTGCAATGTGATTTTGGAACATGTGTGTGTGTTGTTCCTTCCACCGGAGTGTCCGACGGGATGTCCGGGGTCGATACTAAGGGGTACGGCCACGGAAGTGGACTTGGGTGCGTGTGTGGATGAACTTCCACCGGAGTGTCCGACGGGATGTCCGGGGTCGATACTTAAGTACGGCCGCGGAGTGGTTTCCCACCGGAGTGTCCGACGGGATGTCTGGGGGTCGATACTAAGGGGTACGGCCGCGGGTTACCAGTTGTGGTTTTTCATCTTGAGGATGACGATGTTAGCGTTAATTGTGATATTGTCCGGAGTATCACAATGCTTTGTGCTCGGGGTTGAGAGACATTGTATATCGAGTCTTGGTGCTTGGCTAGAATGGCATAGGATTAATGTGTTATGTGTAATGTGTCCTTGTAAGTGATTTGAAGTGGATGATCGGGTCGTGGACCCTGTGTTTTGTGTGACCGGAATGGTTGGGTCGTGGACCCCGTGTTTTGTTAAACGGATTTGTATTTTGAAAAATGAACTTTGGGTTGTGACCCTAAATGGCTTCGAGGAACTTTAGAATTTTTCAATTTCTAACGCTTTTAAAAATCCCGAGATTTGGAAATGTTTTCAAAGTGCTTACTTACTTCGTTTCTACTTTCAAGACTTGAACTATTTTTAACTAAATATACCTCGGGAAGTATCTCGTTGTATTCTCGGAATGTGTTGTGTATGGCTCGTATTTGCACTTTATACTTGCACTAGCGAAACAGTGGAGTTTTGCTAACCCCCGAGTAATCGGGGGGTGGATATCTGTATTGTGTCCAGGTACATGCAGGTTGTCGGGAGCAAGACACTGGATCGGCACGAGGGATGATGAAAGACGAATGATACTAATCACACGAAGGCCAGTTTTGACTTCAGTTAGTCGGAGTCCATTGTATTGTCTTTTCCGCTGTCTTATTGTTCGTCGTTGCAAGTATTTTACCCTTGCATGTGTATGAGTCTGGATGAGTTTATGTATTTTGATTTGTAAGTCAGTGATGGAAGACCAAATCGGTCTATTGATTCGTTATTTTGATTCATCAGTATGTAATGTAATGTGTTGTGTTGATGTCTAGCCTGGTGGATCCTCACGGAGAGGGTCTGCGGCGTGTAATATTCCCGTTTGATCTGGGGGTGTTACATCCACAACTGGTAGGGATGAGAATTGGGTCAGATAGGCTCGGATATGGCAATATCCATATCCAAACCCGAAAATTTATGCCTTACCCAAACCTGATCCGAACCCGAAAGATACCCGAAAATTAATATCCAAATCCGATCCAATGGATTTCGGATTGGATTCAGATATACCCGAAAGCCAAAAATTTTAGACTGGATTTGAATATTATCCGAAATCCGAAAATGAAATCCAGTTATTAACATCAATTATCCAGTTTGTAGAAGCAGAACTCATAAAATATAACATCTTCAATCCAACATCTCAGGTTTACAAGCATAGTTCAGCAAAATTTATTTTACAATAAAATTCGGTACATTTTACACCCAAGAACAACAAAATAAGCTACAAAAAAATTCAGATCGGCAGCACTGCAACAGGGATCCTTGATTCCTTTTCCTTGCACGGCAGAGATTAAAATAGCCAAAAAACCTGCTTCTTTCATGTCTGAGACATACCAACAAAAAAAGGCAAATTAGAAACATTAGAACATCAGGGGCACGAGGAATTCAGGTACCAAGGGTTAGTGAGGAGGAAGGATTTCATGTGTTTTCTTAGGTACATATTTTTAACACGGTACTTATAGCTGGAAATAACTATAAGTACCAGCTATTTGTTTTTCCTGTTATGGCGATAGCGATGGAAAACACCCCTCGTGTATTTACAACTATTTATTTTTTAATTAATAGTTAAAAAATAGTTTTTCCTCATATTTTTTACTATAAGTACCAGCTATTTGTTTTTCCTGTTACATCTATTTGTTTTCAGAGTTTTTCCTGTTATCAGAGTTTATAACTATATAGTTATAAATGCATATTTTTCCTGTTTGCACAAGTTGTTTAAATATAGAAAACAACTTTGAAGGGTTTTCTAAATCTAGGAAAGTAAAAGCACGGGTAAACAACACGCTGATCACTCTTCGATCCCTACTGGATATATGCATTTCATCAATATTTTTTCACATTTTGTATTTCACATAGATAAACATATCAATAAAGCAGGACCAAGTTTTTTTAAAAATTGAAAAAAAATTTGAAAACTATAAGACAGAAAAGTGGAAATTTTTTCCGCAAGTAAACAGCCCCTAAACTTTACTAATTTGAACAGTTTTAATTACCTCGCGTGTAATACATGAATCTTCCAATTCCAAATCTTTGTATATAGTTGCATATCCAGTAGACGCCTCACCTGAAATTTTGACAAGTTAAGCATTAAATCAGTAAAGCTTCATTAAAGCATTAAATCATATAAAAACATGTGATTACCTTGCATTTCGGCAGCCCACAACCAATTTTGAGCGCACATTAAAGCTTCTATTGTTTCAAGATTAAGCCTATTGCGATGCGGACTTACCAACCTGCCACCGGTGCTAAATGCAGACTCGGATGCAACTGATGATGTCGGAACAGCTAAGAAATCCCGAGCCATAAGTTGTAATGTAGGATATTTAAGCTCATTTACCTTCCACCAAGTCAATACATCACTTTTTTGCACGACCTCCTCATCCAAATAAAGCTCCAACTCAGCTTTTATGGGGTCCCCCCTTTTTCGCTTTTTAGTACTAATAAATATATCATATTGTGATGCACTTTGGGAATTAGAAATATAACTAGAGCCTGTAGCACATGAATCGCTGTTGCACTCACTATCTACGACACTCTTTTGATGGTACTCTTTAAGCAAAGAATAACAAAGAACCCGAACGTGGTCAACTTTAGCCGATGCACTTTCTCCGAAGATCTTCTCAAAATAGAATTCCAATACGTCCATCTTGTACCTAGGATCCAACACCGCAGCAACTCCTACAACACCATGCATTACTTCCCAATATTTATCAAATTTTATCAACATTTGTTCTGCCATTGTCTGAATCATAATGTTTGAACTTTTACGCCATTCCGTGATTGCTAGTCGAATCTCACATATAGTAATAAAACAGCAATTGGCAGTGGGATACTTTGTTCCGGAAAATACCTCAGTAGCCTTGAAAAAAGAATTTTAATTTACTACAAACATCTTCAGTAAACTCTCACTCTTCTTTTGAAGGATGACATTTGTATTGATGAGAATATTTTTGAGCCAATCGACCAAACACATCCTTATACAAAAAAGCTGTTTCAAGCATCAAATAAGTTGAATTCCACCTAGTTGCACAATCCAGCCCCATTTTTTTTGTATTTGTGTTACGTAGCTGCCGGGCTGTTTCTTTAGATTTTTCTTCCCTCTTAGGGGTTGCCGTCCAATAAGCAACGGAATCTCGAATTTTTTCGAGTCCAACTTTCATCACATCCAATCCGTCTTTAACAATCAAATTGAGAATATAAGCAGCACAACGCATATGGAATATGTAACACCCCCATATCCGACCGGGAATATTACAGTGCCGTGGGCCCCGAGATGGAACCCACAAGGCTGAAGAAAATACTCGCAAACATTTATCAATGCCCAAGAGGCTAACGACGGCACTGTCTTTTAAAAACATTTGAAGACTTAATAAAATCCGTTTAACAAACCGTCGTAAAATCTCATTTGAAACCACAAGGCCCGAAATGCCAAAACTCAACAGTTTAAAAACATACGTTAATCTATTACTTACACGTACCGACAGAATAGATTTAGAAAACGATTGCCAAAGTGACCTAAATTACCAGATACCAAAGGCCATTCAAAAATACTCACGCAACGGAAAAAGACAAACAATTTAAAATACTCTAGCAGCGGAAATACAACAACTGATCAGAAACTCAATACACAAATACATGTCCTAGCCAGTATCCTTCGGGAAGCTCATCTCTTCACGACCGCTACAAGCTTGATAATCCAAGAACCTAAAAAGAAAGCCCACGACGGGGTCAGCCATAATATCCAACAATGATAACTATCACATCACGTCAATAATTACATACCAATGGAAATACTAAGTAAGAGTACGACCAATATAATCTTACCTCCATAACTTTACCAACTCGTGATAATAATCACCAAAGTTCACATCTCGTATCCTTTCAACAACACAATAAGCTCATACCGAAATATCTGTATTGTATCTCAACAATACCTTAGGTTCTCAAAACATTATCATACCTCGCGATATGGAAATTATACCAACTCTGTCTAATTCAATCCATCGGATAACGTCGACAATTCCAATACGATAATCGATTGTCCATCAAAGACAAGTATCAAGGAAATACGGAACATACCTCAAGATACGAAATACCATTACCATCACGTTAGTCTAATCCGAGATCAGATCAACACAACATACGGACATGGCCCTAACACAAGACCTACAAATGCATATTCATATGACAACGTCAATATGATCACAACAATAACGACAATGTATACTTATGGCAAACCCATAATATACATATGCACCACAACAATACATATGGTAATCCAACGATCCAGTGCACACAACTATAGATTCCCATGATGATCCCGTCGGACCAACGCATGGTGGCATTACCTGTCCAGCGATCCAGCGCACACAGCTATAGATTCCCATGATGATCCCGTCGGACCAACACATGTTGGACATATGACAACAATGCACAACTGCACAAAACAAAAGTACACAATACATGACAACAACAATGCACAAATGCATGACAATGACGATACACGAATGTATCACGACATGGTCGACAAAATTGATAAAAATGATTAGAGTACTTGCCCCGTGTAATATCCGCAATTTTCGATTTTCGGTAAATTTATTTTTTCGGCCGAAGTCCGTTTTGACGACTCGCTCATGACCGTTTCGTCATTCTGAGAATGATTAATTCTACACTTTTTGACATCCGAGTTCGTTTTGGTGTCGTTTTGTTGAGTTCCGTGCTTTTTAGCGACTTTTCCGCACTTGAGTTCGATTCTTGCGAATCTCGTCCGAAACTGTTGTTTTGAGTTTCCCGCAAGTCCGTTTAACTTTGTTAGACGTGTTGTGAACTTCGGTTTGGTTATTCGATCACGTATCGTGATTTCCGGGCATTTTGGGCCATTTTGTAATTTCTTGAAAGTTACGGGTATCTGTATCTGTAATTGTTGTCTCGACCCGTTTCTTGGTCGCGTATGATTAAATATGGTATTATGTTTTCATTTCGGGTCGTTGATGTCGTCCGCGAACTTTTCGTCGTGTTCGTTCCGTGCGTTTTTGGAAATCGGGTCGCCGAGCCACAGCGGTTGCGGGAGGCCGGACGGTTGCGGATCGCCGGACGATTGCGGGCACCGGCCCGGATGGGTGCGCGAGAACCGGCGTAGCGCGCCTACGGCCGGAAAGGCTCTGCGCTAACCCGGCAGTGTAGCGCACGCTGCCTTCGGATAACGCTTAGCCTTGTGGTCGGACAGTGGAGTCCTGGGGTTACGGAATCGGTCATGCTCGGCGAGTAGCGCCGCGCTCTTTGTCGACGCCCGTATGCCTTCTACGGCCGAGGTAGCGCACGCTACGGCCGGAAAAGGTCGCCACGCTTCTGGCGAGCAGTCTAGTCCGAAGGCTACTAGGTCGCGGCCTGGGCCGATAGCGCACGCTAGCTCGGCGACTGGCGCGCTAGTCCGCCCATTATAAATGTGGTGGCGATCACATTTCATTTCGTTTTTCACTTCCTTCCTTCTCCGTCCGCGGCTGGAGATTCATGGGTGACGAAGCCATGTTGTTTAACAACAAATCCATGAAGTTCTTGAGTTCATAACATCAATCAATCGTCCGTTATCGTCCTTTGATCCAGCGAATCAAGGAAATCTTCCTTAGAACCCTAATTTCGTGAATTTGGGGATTTTTGCATTTTCGTCCGATTCGTTCCGTGTTGTTGATTAATTCATGATGGGTATGATTAATCTTGGTAGTATTCTTGTGTTTAACATCATTTAATCCATTGTTCTTCGTCGAATCGAAGTATATTTCTTGATTTCCTTCGAATTGACTTTTCGGGGGATTTGTCCCCGATCTCGTTTTTCATCCGTTTTAGATGGATCGATTATGGTTAAATGATGTTGTTAAACATATTCTATGGATTGTATATCCATATTTCAACTTGGAATTCCGTTTTCGTGATTTGACGGAACGAATCGTGTTCTTGGCCGTTTTGGGGGAAATCCGTGAACTTTCGTCATTTGTTCTTTGAATTCAGCGGCTTTGGGTCGTACTTTGGAATTCATTTTCGTTGTTATTGTTTTCGTTCGTAGTTCATTGTTGTGGATTGTCGTTCGGTGGAGTCGGCGAGTTCGTAGTCGGTTCGTGCCAACCTACTTCGTCCGATTCTCCGCATTGTGGTTATTCGAGGCAAGTACCTTGCCCATACTTTTCTCGTTTTATGGATATGATGATCGGTGGTCGTCTTGATGTGTTTGTTTGGTTATTTGAAATGAAGTTTCAAAAGATTTCGGTGTGGCCTCGTTAAAGGCTCTCTTTCAAAACGCGTGTGTGTTTTGTGAACGTTGTGTTTTGGGAATTGATTATGATTTGATTATTTTGAACGTTGAAGGATTTGATGATAATACTCCGATTGTTTAAAGTTATGGAATCGTGTATTCCGTATTTAATCTTGTCATTGTGTTTTGAAGAGTTTGATAATGGTGTCGAGTTAATGGCCATCTCTAGTAAGTATTCTTGATGAACTTACATTCTTAGCATATTAGTATTGCATGAGTAACGTGTGTGTGTGTGTATGCTCACTACGGGTTAGATCCGACGGGGTCTCGGTAGGTCTCCACGAAGCTGTGGAACCGCGAGCTTGCTTTTAACCACTGTGGGTTAGATCCGACGGGGTCTCGGCAGGGATCCACGAAGCTGTGGGTCCGCGGTTAATTGTGGTGCATTTTACAAATGTGATTCGATATTGGCATTTCCGGAAATGAGTGCTTTGGAACTGTGTTTTCATGATTGCATGCATCGACTAAGTGTGTAAGAGGTAAGTGTTCGTTTGGCTTACTTGGCTAGGATGGCACTGGAGTATTTTGTTGTTTGTTTTAAATCCTTTATTTGTGGATTTTGATGTTGGGATACGAACCTTGTGGTCGTTCTTGTGTACTGTGAGCTGATGAGATTTGGGGCTAAAATCCCAATGGTTTTATAAAAGTCGTTTTACGGATTTGGGGCTAAAATCCCAACGGTTTGGTAAATGTCATTTTTCGGAAAGTAAACCTTTGGGGCGGTGGCCCCTTTTATCTTTTGGATTTTGAAAAGTAGGATTTGATAATCCTAAATTGTTTTCTATTAAAACTCTCGATGGCATTCTAAACTGTTTTATAAATTGTTCCAGTGATTCGCGATCTTTCGATTTTGGAACGTTTTCTCAAATTCTTGCCTCGAGAAGTGCTTTTCGTTTCGCTTGGAACCTTGAGGATTCCTGGTTATTGTTACTCGTGGAATGTGAATTGTATGGCTCGTATTTGCACTTTGTTCTTGCACTAGCAAAACAGTGGAGTTTTGCTAACCCCCGAGTATTCGGGGGATGGATGTCTGTTTTTGCATTCAGGTTTTGGAGCATAACACAGGGTCGGCACGAAGGATGATGAAAGATGATCGATACTAATCACATGAGGAACCGTACTTTGTTTATTGGTTCAGTTGTACTCTATTTTTCCGCTGCTATATTTTCCCGTTGTACGGGTGTGGTTGTATTTTGACCCCTGCGTGGGCATGAGTTGTATTTGAGTTGTATGTATTTGTTGAAAGACCAAATCGGTCTACTGAGTCATTTTAGCCTGAAAGGCATGGTTGAGTTGTTATATGTCGTTACCAGCCTGGTAGATCCTTGAGGAAAGGTTCTACGGCGTGTAATATCCCTGAGCGGATTGGTGGTGTTACATAAATGGTATCGGAGCTTAGGTTGAGGAAACCTAGGCTGTCGGGTCAAGTCGTGTTGTTTGAGTCTTGTTTCGTCGGATTTTATCTGACTGAGTCGTGTCGCGACGCGTCGTTTGAGTTTGTTGGCCGTGATTAGTATCGTGGGGCGATCATCATCTTCGTGCGACCTGTGGAAGTAAGTCTCCCTTCTTTGTGTTGTGCCTCGTGTGACACGAGCTATTTTTATGATTATTTGTTAAGTGGTGGAATCCTTATGTGGATTTTGATTTCACGATATGTATTTAGTCGACTCTCGTATTTGATTTATACGAGGAGTGTCGTCTCTTGTGATGTCTTTTTATTGTTGTTTTTGTCCGTGGCTGATGATTTTCGAATCGATTTGCACGTTTTACAAGTTCTCTTGTGGAAGCTTTGTGCTTATACGCGTTCGACTTGTTCACTAGCCAGTGCGGGAGAGTCCTTAGAGGCCTCGAATGGAGTCAGTGGTTTTGTTCTGAACGTGGTATTTTATCGTTTATTTCCGTTTATAGACATGTATTGTCTTGATTTTAAACGTTTTGATTCGTGTACTAGGAGTTGTTTTAGTGAACGTCGATATGTGTGAGTTTTGGGCATTCTGGACTATTGAATTTTTGAAAACCTTGAGTATCTTAGGAAAATAGATTTCGAGACATACTTTTCAAATGAGTTATTTTCTTGTGGTACATCCAAGGTGCCACAATATATTTCAAAAATTTTCTACTTCGAGGACCAAAATGCTTTGAGATATTTTCAATGTTTTAGAAACATTTTTTTATTTAGACCCGAGGGTCGAATATTCTGAAAGTTTTCACTAAGAGAAAGTGTCTTCATTTTTATCAAATGCGAAATGGTTCTCCAATGTCTCGATAACGATGTTTCATGTTTGTACTTTTTGAAAGGTGATACTCAAGATCAAACGGTATTCTTCAAATTATTTTCAAAATGAGGTTTTCATTTTTAAAACCTATCCATTCCCGTGTGAGGGCTGGGTATGTATGTGTGATGTTCGCGTTGTCATTTTGATACTTTCTCCCGAGTATGATCGAATTGGCGGTGTGAGCGTTGAGTCGCTTTCCACACATTGGTTGTGCTAGCCCCTTGTGAGAGGCGGAATGTTGGTATTGAATGTTGTCGCCTCGTGGCGATTTCTGCATTGTCGCGTATGTGCGAGCTGTTAGAGCTTGGTATGGTATGACTGTGTGCATCGGTGATCGTTCCGTTATGTGTCGATTGTTTAATGTCTTGTTACCTTGCTCCCGCTTTTGTGAATTTCGTGGACGAGGTCGGAGGTAATGCCCGTACTATTTTGACTTCTGTATTTTCTCTTTCCCCAGTCTATCGATTCGCTCATGTTCGTTGGTACTTTATGAACTTGTTCTGTATTTCGATTTCATCATCCGAACGAGCTGTGATCTTGTTGTGGGTCGATCTGGTTATCGATGTGACTTTTCCGGGTTCAGTTCGATTCTTGTGAACCTTGTTCGGGAGTGACATCATCTGGTTCTATTAGTTCTTTTATTCGAAGTGGATCGGATTTGGAACTCTTATGTTTTCGACTCTGTCGACTCATTTATGTTCGTTGACATTTCTGAGCTTGTCCTACCCCTTGTTTTTGTTTATCGAACGAGTGTGGTATTGTTTCGCAATAACTCGTTTGTCGTTGTGACTTTTTAATTGCTATTCCCTTTCCTGTGGATCTTATGTGAATGCACATCCTGTTGTTTTCACCGGATCATATATTGCCTCGAGTGGAGATGTGAATCTTGGAGTTGTTGTTTGAATTTTATTATCCTTCGTGTTTCGGACATGATTGTTCGATTTTTGTTGTCTCGATCGTTTGTTTGTTCGGTTTTTGTTCTCGTTTCGTGATTGTTGAGCGTTCAGGCTCCTTTGTAATTCCCTTAAGTTCGGGAAATTAGTCTCGTTTTCGATCTTCAAACCCTTGGGCGGTGGAATTCCGTATTTTGTTCAGCGATTGGCTCGCGTTTTGATTGATGTACCGTTGGGTTGGTCAATCATATTGATTTTTGTTCGTTGTGTTTTGTGATTGTCGGATAATTGACTTGGCTATATTATACGTTTGATGACGCTTGTCATTTGTTGGTTTTATTATATCCCTAACGGCGACGTTGTGTTGGTCGCCGTGGAGCATGTTTTCACGCCGTATATTCCTTTGCGTTGTTTGTAACATTTCGCCGTTAGGCGTTTGTTACGCATTCTTGTGTATCTCGTTGAGTTTTTCCTGGCGGAATATTTCTTCTCCCTACTTGTTTTAAGTTTCGGGACGAAACTTCTTTTAAGGAGGGTAGAATATAATATCCGCAATTTTCGATTTTCGGTAAATTTCTTTTTTCGGCCTAAGTCCGTTTTGACGACTCGATCATGACCGTTTCGTCATTATGAGAATGATTAATTCTACACTTTTTGACATCCGAGTTCGTTTTTGTGTCGTTTTGTTGAGTTCCGTGCTTTTTAGCGACTTTTCCGCACTGGAGTTCGATTCTTGCGAATCTCGTCCGAAACTGCTGTTTTGAGTTTCCCGCAAGTCCGTTTAACTTTGTTAGACGTGTTGTGAACTTCGGTTTGGTTATTCGATCACGTATCGTGATTTCCAGGCGTTTTGGGCCATTTTGTAATTTCTTGAAAGTTACGGGTATCCGTATCTGTAATTGTTGTCTCAACCCGTTTCTTGGTCGCGTATGATTAAATATGGTATTATGTTTTCATTTCGGGTCGTTGATGTCATCCGCGAACTTTTCGTCGTGTTCGTTCCGTGCGTTTTCGGAAATCGGGTCGTCGAGCCCTGGCGGTTGCGGGACTGGCCGGACGGTTGCAGGACTGGCCGGACAATTGAGGGCACCGGCCGGACGGTGCGCGAGAACCGGCGTAAGCGCACGCTTCGGCCGGAAGGCTGCCGCGCTAACCGGCAGTGTAGCGCCTGCCTTCGGATGGCCTAACGCACGCTAGCGGAGTCGGACAGTGGAGTCTCAGGGTTCTGAATCGGTCATACTCGGCGGGTAGCGCACGCTCTGTCGGACGCTGCGTTCGCTACGGCGGGGCGGTAGCGCACCCTTCGGCCGGAAGGCTGCGCACGCTACCTGGCCGAGCGGTCTAGTCGAGAAGGCTCTTGGGTCGCGGCACAGGCCGATAGCGCACGCTAGCTCGGCGACTAGCGCGCGCTAGTCCGGCCCGATATAAATGTGGTGGCGGTCACATTTCATTTCGTTTTTCACTTCCTTCCTTCTCCGTCCGTTTGGAGATTCATGGGTGACGAAGCCATGTTGTTTAACAACAAATCCATGAAGTTCTTGAGTTCATAACATCAATCAATCGTCCGTTATCATCCTTTGATCCAATGAATCAAGGTAATCTTCCTTAGAACCATAATTTCGTGAATTTGGGGATTTTTGCATTTTCGTCCGATTCGTTCCGTGTTGTTGATTAATTCATGATGGGTATGATTAATCTTGGTAGTATTCTTGTGTTTAACATCATTTAATCCATTGTTCTTCGTCGAATCGAAGTATATTTCTTGATTTCCTTGAATTGACTTTTCGGGATTTGTCCCCGATCTCGTTTTTCATCCGTTTTCGATGGATCGATTATGGTTAAATGATGTTGTTAAACATATTCTATGGATTGTATATCCATATTTCAACTTGGAATTCCGTTTTCGTGATTTGACGGAACGAATCGTGTTCTTGGCCGTTTTGGGGGAAATCCGTGAACTTTCGTCATTTGTTCTTTGAATTCAGCGGCTTTGGGTCGTACTTTGGAATTCATTTTCGTTGTTATTGTTTTAGTTCGTAGTTCATTGTTGTGGATTGTCGTTCGGTGGAGTCGGCGAGTTCGTAGTCGATTCGTGCCAACCTACTTCGGCCGATTCTCCGCGTTGTGGTTATTCGAGGCAAGTACCTTGCCCATACTTTTCTCGTTTTATGGATATGATGATCGGTGGTCGTCTTGATGTGTTTGTTTGGTTATTTGAAATGAAGTTTCAAAAGATTTCGGTGTGGCCTCGTTAAAGGCTTTCTTTCAAAACGCGTGTGTGTTTTGTGAACGTTGTGTTTTGGGAATTGATTATGATTTGATTATTTTGAACGTTGAAGGATTTGATGATGATACTCCGATTGTTTAAAGTTATGGAATCGTGTATTCCGTATTTAATCTTGTCATTGTGTTTTGAAGAGTTTGATAATGGTGTCGAGTTAATGGCCATCTCTAGTAAGTATTCTTGATGAACTTACATTCTTAGCATATTAGTATTGCATGAGTAACGTGTGTGTGTGTATGCTCACTACGGGTTAGATCCGACGGGGTCTCGGTAGGGCTCCACGAAGCTGTGGAACCGCGAGCTTGCTTTTAACCACTGTGGGTTAGATCCGACGGGGTCTCGACAGGGATCCACGAAGCTGTGGGTCCGCGGTTAATTGTGGTGCATTTTACAAATGTGACTCGATATTGGCATTTCCGGAAATGAGTGCTTTGGAACTGTGTTTTCATGATTGCATGCATCGACTAAGTGTGTAAGAGGTTAGTGTTCGTTTAGCTTACTTGGCTAGGATGGCACTGGAGTATTTTGTTGTTTGTTTTAAATCCTTTATTTGTGGATTTTGATGTTGGGATACGAACCTTGTGGTCGTTCTTGTGTACTGTGAGCTGATGAGATTTGGGGCTAAAATCCCAATGGTTTTATAAAAGTCGTTTTACGGATTTGGGGCTAAAATCCCAACGGTTTGGTAAATGTCATTTTTCGGAAAGTAAACCTTTGGGGCGGTGACCCCTTTTGTCTTTTGGATTTTGAAAAGTAGGATTTGATAATCCTAAATTGTTTTCTATTAAAACTCTCGATGGCATTCTAAACTGTTTTATAAATTGTTCCATTGATTCGTGATCTTTCAATTTTGGAACGTTTTCTCAAATTCTTGCCTCGAGAAGTGCTTTTCGTTTCGCTTGGAACCTTGAGGATTCCTGGTTATTGTTACTCGTGGAATGTGAATTGTATGGCTCGTATTTGCACTTTGTTCTTGCACTAGCAAAACAGTGGAGTTTTGCTAACCCCCGAGTATTCGGGGGGTGGATGTCTGTTTTTGCATTCAGGTTTTGGAGAATAACACAGGGTCGGCACGAAGGATGATGAAAGATGATCGATACTAATCACATGAGGAACCGTACTTTGTTTATTGGTTCAGTTGTACTCTATTTTTCCGCTGCTATATTTTCCCGTTGTACGGGTGTGGTTGTATTTTGACCCCTGCGTGGGCATGAGTTGTATTTGAGTTGTATGTATTTGTTGAAAGACCAAATCGGTCTACTGAGTCATTTTAGCCTGAAAGGCATGGTTGAGTTGTTATATGTCGTTACCAGCCTGGTAGATCCTTGAGGAAAGGTTCTACGGCGTGTAATATCCCTGAGCGGATTGGGGGTGTTACACCCCGAGTCCTTCGAGAACAATCTCAATGTCTAAACCATCACGAACCATTATCCTCAATACTCGACGGTCCAAAGTATCACGGATTGTAGATAATTCATATCTTCGTCTTTATCACAATATATCCTCGATATACAAGTATACCAATAACAAAAGTAAATCATATACATTATGATTTAAATTCCCAAGACTCGAATACGATTTATAATCCCAAATCTCCTGTGATTACGATTATAAACATTGCTATACGAATTATAAACGAATGAAACGGAAACCATTCATTAAATATTATAAACTGAGCAAGTAATAACTTACCTCGATACCGATACGACTATGATGAAGTCGTTACCAAATTCATTGTCGTCATCTACAAGTTCCTCGGTCCCGACCAAAGCAATTCACGAACATCCTCGAACACGACCGCAACATACGGTTATAAACACCGATCAATAAACTTGACCTATTACAATAATCGATTAAACAACAATCCGATAATAATCAACAACCGCTAAAACCAATTCACAAACCCAACGGCTCAACAATATCTCAGTTAACCACAAGTCTGATCAAACCAACTTAAATGATCACGAATTCATAACCGAAACAGAATATATTACCCTGCCTGTTGACTTAGCGTACGTTAATCTCTTACCGGAGCGTGCGCTAAGTTGTTCCCGATAGCGTGCGCTAGATAGTAGTCTTAGCGTGCGCTAATGACGTGCAGTTACATACATTTCGGATACCGATCAACATATGGCGATTATCAAAAACTCTAAGTGATTCTGAACCATGTTAATAACAATCAAACAACGAAATCCAATATCCTTTAACATATAGGTAATCATCCGACTCTTAATTCAAGTCATATATTCATATTTCATCTTCCTTAATATCAACAACCTAAACACCAAGAACTCATAATCATGCCATGTTCACCATCATATGAAGAAACTAACAACAACAACATCAAAGATCCGAATTGAAGGAAGACATTAGCCAACATATCTCTTTGAATATAAACAACACATTCGAAACCATCCAATTCATATCAATATCTTCATATCAACAATAACATCATCATAATCCGGTAATCCAACTCATAGTCATACTTATCAACTTGTTTATATGATAATCATCAGCTCAAGAACATCATATACAATCCAAAACGAAATCTCAAAGTGAAGAGTAATTACCTTTTTGAAGGAATGGATTGATTTCCAAGGTTGAATCCATTTCCAAGAATCACCAATGATTTCAAGCTTCAAATGTTGTTATGGATTATTAACTCCACCTTAATCCAGTGTTTGAAACCTCAAATACTTCTCAAGGCTCTCTCTATCGGCTCACATGAAGAAATGGATGAAAATGATGAAAAATAGCTAAATGCACTTACATATATACTGTACATTATTAACGTACGCTAACATATTCAGTTAACGTACGTTACACACTTAGTGTGCGCTAACTGTCTTTGTTAGCATGCGCTATCGAAGTCCAGAGGCAACTATCTTACTGCATGAAATGATTTACGTACGCAATGCCCATGCAATAGCGTACGTAAATGCCTCTATTTAGCGTACGCAAGTGTCCAACCTTAGCGTGCGCTACTCATAGTTGACTCGTTTGTCTGTATGCTCCCGAAGATAGGTCCACACGCCGAAAGTGCTGACGAGGATAAGATTCCTTTTCGTCCGATATACAGTTAGCGTGCGCTAACCAACATGCATTAGCGTGCGCTAACACTACATTACAACATCTGTTGACCTATCAGAACGTGCGCCGAAAGTGGCCTGGTCCACACGTAGATTCCTTCCGATCTGACTGTATTAGCGTACGCTGCCTTTTACCTTTAGCGTGCGCTAAACTAGTACGATAGCGTGCGTTATACATGATTATTAGTGTGCGCTAATAATACTACACTTAGCCATTTCCAACTCTTCTCGTCTGTCTCGACATACTGGATACGCACACTCACATACTGAATACATATACTAAATTCCATAATATTCTCATATGATACATAATATCCTCAATTGCAATTCTCGACCAAGTACGACAATTATACCGATACTGACATCTCAGTCCTTCATTTATTTTATCTATACTGTACAGATTCCACGTTGTACAATATAACTCGGATAAAATAATATCAAACAACAGTAGTAGAAATTCCGGATATTACAGAATAAGCAACCACCTGCAATAAGTTTAGAACTATCCAACTTCTCCAACAAAAGCTGAACCATGGCATCATTAGTCGAACAATTATCAAGTGTGAGACAAGATATTTTTCTATCCAAATTCCAATCCATCAAACATTCTTTATAATTGATCACATAGGACGTCTTTAGTGTGTGGACAAGGAACATAGATAAACCTAAAACAAATAAAACAAGTACTAATAAGAATCATTATAAACTAACATCGAACTTAAATACTAACCATAAGTGCAATATGTAAATATACCTCATAATGATGCTTTTTAGATGCCAAGAATCATCAATATAATGTGCTGTGATTGCCATGTATCCCTTCTTTTGATTGCTTGTGGTCCACATATCACTAGTAATGGCCACCCGACTTATGTTACTATCCAATAAACTAATTGTCTTCGCCCTCTCAAATTCATACATTCGAAATATCTCATTTTTTATCGTTTTTCTACAAGGCACCTCAAACAATGGTTGAAGATATGATGAATACCTCCTGAATCCAACATGTTCCACAATAGAAATAGGATATTTGTGCATGATAATCATCTTCGCAAGTTCTTTCCTAGCTCCGTCGTGACTAAAACTATACGAGGCTAACTCCAGATGTTCTTTGTTGAAGTTGCTCGCCAAAAGTTTCTGCCTTATACTATTTTGACCCTTGTTATGATGTTTCGTTCTGAAGTGACTGAGTAAATGAGAAGTCCCGCAACCTGAATCACCTCTAAGTTTGGCCTTGCAATATTTGCACACGGCTTTCGTAACACCATCAATTTTCTTCTTATCAAAGTGCAACCAAGCTTTACTCTTTAATTTTTTACCAACTGGTTCTTCTGCCGTAGGATCATCATTACTGATTTCAATCATATGAGGTTCAGGGCTCGAATTACTGTTAGTGCCAGTAATAATAGGGGCTGATTGTAGCTCCGGCGTTGATGACGGTTGAGAGTTTACATCCGGAATGGGCTGAGAATTAGAGGCTGACTGTGAAGTTGACATGGCTGCATATACATAACAAAAATATAAACATACAGTTCGTGTATTTCAATTATCAACTGGAAAAGCAAGATGGGTATAAAATTCAACATAGATTCAAGTCATTCAACAAAAATGGGTTTTATATTAAACTGAAGCAAATTTATCAAAATACTAACAATATTACTATTTTTACTAATTAAGGAAATATAGATTCAGATCTCTCCCAAAGAAAAGATGTTTTGTTTACAGTGTTTGCAAACACTCCAAACAAAGACTTGCATAGAGGTGTCATGCTCTGGAACGTGAGCTCCGCCAATAGGACTCCTAGAGATAATGTAACCGATTAAACACATAAGAGCACAACAGTTCTTCTAAATGATTTCAAAGGACTCTTGTACTCCTGCTACACCGATCAAACACATAAGGTTTTACAGACTGAGTCCACAAACGCCCACAATCAAAGATAAAATATGAATCATAGATTCACTAATTAACGATTACCTAATTGAAGAATGAACCTCTGTCGGCCGTCACTCGTTAACTGTCGCTCGCCTCTCTAAGTTGCACTCCGTCAGTCCGTCTTCACTCTACAGACTTCACGTTTTTCTGGAAATTAACTCCAAGACCACGAAGGTGACTTTCCGCCTCCGGTGCACTTGAGTGCTTACTGAAGAATTCACTTCTTCACTCTTGCCATCTTGCGGGTTGGGATTGCGGGCGGCTGACAATGACTTAAGACAATAACCCTAAATCCCTAATGACTAATGAGTCTTATATATTTACTTTATTATTAATATTTCATTATCCAATAAATAATAGTAATACATAGTATAAAGTATATATGATAATGTATAATATACATTACAATATATAAAATAAAAAATATATTTAATAAATTCCGGATTATTTTTGGGTTTCGAGTTCGGATCGAGTTTGGATCGGGTTTCGGGTTTCGGGTTGGGTTTCAGATCGGTATACATAAAATCCATATCCATATCCAAAATATTTCGGGTATAAAATTGAAATCCATATTCATATCCAAATCCAAAAAATCGGGTTCGGTAAATCCAAAAAATCGGGTTTCAGATCGGGTTCCCATCCCCAACCACTGGTACACCACATGTGGTGGTACCATGGACGGTACCCGTGTGGTATGATTGCCGGCCATAACTCAAGATACAGAATATTTGAATACATTTAGTTGGTAAAAGACTTGAATTAAGTAACCGACTTAATTGCCAATTAATTTATATTAACTTATGACAAAGAATTATATATTATATAGATATATTTTATTTTTTATATAAAATAGTAGGAACGCTAAACCTGCGCTATACGCTACGCTATTTGCGCTACGCGCTATCAGGACAAAAACGCTACACATCAACGCTGTGCTATTTAAAACACTACTTCCCATATTAGTGACATTTCCATGCACCTTCCGGCTTTCCAAATAACGTGAAGAAAAAAAAAATTGCACGTGTTTTCACCTTTGGACCGGTGCACTATCATAAATTTATTTTAGTCACATTCCTCGGTTTAGTCCATGGGGTACTGCCTGTAGTGCGACCCCCATGTGAAAATTTGACATGTGACGCGCACAGACATATATATATATATATATATAGTGTAACTTTATTTTCAGAACCCTGTTAAGTGCGAGAACTGTGAGAACCACCTTTTGTACTCCTAATAATACATAATGTACATCATGTCAATGCATACAACCCCTACTGATCATAACCCCTACTTTATAGTAGGGGTTATATATATAGTAGGGGTTATCATCATTAGGGGCTATTAGAGTAGGTGTTATCATCAGTAGGGGTTATCTCCCGTTATAAAAATTGTATTTTACTATAATACCCTTTTAAATTAATAATATTTTTCAATATTTAAAAAAATCTCATTGGTTTAGAGGAGTTCTCGCAGTTCTCGCACTTAAGAGATTTCTGAAAATAAAGCTCCCCTATATATATATATATATATACATATATTATATATATATATATTATATATAAAAATTAAATTCATTAATTTATTTAAAAATTTAAGGATACAATTAATGAATATAATAATTCGAATTTAACTTAATTTAAAAATTTAAGGATACAATTAATGAATCTATATTCGTATTTTGTTTGTGCGACCCCGTGTAAAAATTCGACATGTGTCTGAAAGTAGGAGTTTTCTGAAAGTATGGGTTAAGTATGGGTTTTCAGAAAGTAGGAGTTTTCAAACATAACCCTTCTAAATAGTTTCGACCCCAACAAAACTGAAAGTATGGGTTTTCTGAAAGTATGAGTTTTCAAACATAACCCCTTCTAAATAGTTTCGACCCCTACAAAACTGAAAGTAGGGATTTTCTGAAAGTATGAGTTTTCAAACATATCACCTTCTAAATAGTTTCGACCCCTACAAAACTGAAAGTAAGGGTTTTCTGAAAGTAGGAGTTTTTAAATATAACATTTTCTAAATAGTTTCGACCACTACTACCTGTAGTAAGGGTTTCAAAATGGAAATCTTAGAAATTGGAAAGCGTAAAATTTGAAAAGTTCACCAATCCGAATTATTATATTCATTAATTGTATCCTTAAATTTTTAAATAAATTAATGAATTTAATTTATATATATTATATGCTATATATGTGTGTGCCCACATGTCAAATTCTCACATGGGGGTCGCACTACAGGCGGTACTCCCATGGACTAAACCAGATTCCTCCTACATGTTCCGACAGATCTGACTTGTCGGAGAATTTTTAACTAAAAGTAAAACAGAAAAATACCACAAGACCTAAGATATTAATCGATAAAATATTCATGGGTTACCCAATTGTACACCTTCTTGAGCAATCGAGTCCTTCACCATGTCTTCAAAATTGGACAACCTGGCGCCAAGCGTTTTGTAACACCCCGAGATATTCGGAATAATTACAGCGCCGTAAACCCTTGAAGTAAGGATTTACAAGGCTAATTTAAGAGAAATATAAATATAAGACATCAATACTGCGGAAATTCAAGTTTACAAAACCATTCAACTGGTTCAACGAGTAATTAATACAACCATATCAAAATGATATAATAAGACACGCGTACTCGAGTACTGAAATCAAACCAAGAAAACAATTCACCAACAACAAACAAACATCACTGAACCCCTTCGTCGTCACGTCGGTACTGTGGCTGTTTCCCTGCTCCTCGGCTACCTGAACATCAAAACAAATGTCCACCCCCGAAGGGGTTAGCAAAACGATGCTAGTACAAGTATCATTTAAACAAATCAAATATGCATCAACAATACATAACAAGATACACCACACGGACTTCCGCTACCGGAATCCGATAATGCGAATCCACAAGATTCCATTAACACAGCAAGGGTATTCCAATGATCCAGCGCCCTCAGCATAGATCCCAAGATGATCCCGTCGGACCAACACGAGGTGGAAATAACCCGTCCAATGATCCAGCGCCCTCAGCCTAGATCCCAAGATGATCCCGTCGGACCAACACGAGGTGGACATCCGATCCAGCGCCCTCAGCATAGATCGTACAACGTACACAAACACAACTCATGCATTCACATATGCCAAATCATTATGTTCATCAATATGAACATACAAACACTAGATAACGAATATCATGACAATTCAACAAAAATAATTTCCATGTTCAACAACATGAATAAACCACAAACATGCTCAAAATACCAATTTTAACACATTACGATACTTGCCTCGAAGATGGCAAGAACGAAATACTTCAATGATCTCAACACACTCGAAGGCCGCCTCCTTCGATCAACGTAGCAAGCTCGAACCTTAACAAAAGAAATGATATACAAATCATCTCAAGTCGAACGATCGCCTAACAATTCGATCTACGGCCCAAAAGCTCAAAATATGCAATCTGCCTGAACCACTTAGCGTACGCTATGTACTTTATGTAGCGTGCGCTAAGCCTGCATGTTAGCGTACGTTATCGTCTAAGCCTAGCGTACGCTAGCCACGGACTGACAGTTCTCTCTGATCAGCCGACTGACTCGGCTGATATCATAACGTACGTTACGTACCAAACGTAGCGTGCGTTAACTTATCCCGATAGCGCACGTTAACTTACGTATGTTAGCGTGCGCTAACCGTGCATGGCAGATTACTACTGGTAGAAAACTGGATCTAATGGTGATGAACTCATGAATTTTATGGTGATAATACAAGTCATCCCCGAGCATATCATGGTAATAAGGTTTGTGAAAGTTCTATACGTACTAAATGACTATGAGATACAAAGATACGTTTAATCATCTCAACACCATAATTCATCTTAGATCTTCAAAGGATATCCTGAGTTCAATCCGTTATATGACCCAAACCGTATGATTCCTTTATATAAACGCATAAGAACTTGAAAATCTCCATATACTGATCACAAATCGGTTTGAAAATGCTTAGGAGTCTGTTGTGTCGAGATTTAACACTTTCCGACCGGCGATCGCCTCCGAGGCCGAGCGACCGACTTACAGGCCGAGCGACCGAGTCACTGCCGAGCGACCAAGGCAAGCTCGCGATCGGCGACAGCGACCGAGCCTTAGCCCGGTGGACATGCTAGATCAAGCCAACCGAAGGGCCCAGGGCGAATCCCGGTGCCGAGCGATCGACATCAAGGCGATCGCCTCTCAGTACTCGGCGACCGACCCTTGGCGATCGACCGTCTCTCGGCACCTGGCGACCTACCCTTGGCGACCGACCCTTGGCGATCTCCATCCACTGGCCGATGGCGACCTCCGTAGACCATCCAGGGACGACCGCCTCATGTCGATCACCACCGATGGCCACCCGGTCGGCGAAGGCCGAGCACCGGGATCGGCACCATGTGCAAAGGCCGGGACAAGATCCGCGAATCCCGGGCCATTGACCACAATCGATGATTCCCTCCACCGGTAGACAGCCGCGAAAGCTTGTCGGTAGGGCCACATGTTGATCGACTCAGACACGTGATGGCTCCTTATTGGACCGCCCAAGCCGTGCCGGCATCTTCCTTGGACTTTAGCTTTGTGACCCGTGATCGCCCCATTAAAGTATTGCCGGCAGCGATCGCGGGAATATTAAAATGGCCGGCGATCAGCGACTAAAGGACAGGACCATTTGTCCCTATATAAGCATGGCTCCCAGCACTTGTAAAAGGGATCGAACCTTTACCACAAAAAAGGCTTCAGCTTCCTTGAGTTTTCCTTCTGCAACCTCACGATTCAAGCAATCAATACAGAAGCAAATTACTTACACTTGGCAAACATCCAACTCTTGGCAACAGCTTTCTTTCGGTCTTTCTTCTCCCGGCCTTTTCTCCTCGAGCAGATTATCGGCGGGACGAAGAACACCAAGCTTCGCTCAAGAGCCGGATCAACAGAGTCTTTTTACACTCATTGTATTTAGATTTCTCTCATTAATACTTGTATCCACGAATATTTGTATTAATAACATCTCGCGAGAGCATTCAAGCCCGGGCCTAACAAACCCGGCAAATCTCGTTTTATTTATCTTCTCTCGGAAGTGCTCCCGCATTTGTTTGTTGTCCGTCTTCCAGCAGTATTAATCTTCGGATAGATATTTTGGGCAACAACAATTGGCGCTAGAAGAAGGGCGGTGTATCCAACCCTCGATTTTTTATACCTACCGTCCCGAAGAACACTCACTGTTCTCGGGGCAGATATTTGAGGTGACACTCACTGCACTTCAAAAGAAATCCTTCAAAAAACATGTCTTCCGCCTCCGCGTCGAAGAAAGCCGCTGACCAGCCGGCCAGACCCCCTGTTCCGTCCCAGTCCGAGCCGCAGCCGATGGTGGAAGGCAGCCGCCGCGGTCAGAGACGCTCGACCACGTCCCGGGAAGGCGGCCCGAGCCTCTCGCTCGATCGGTTCCGAACCAAGGAACAGATCGAAGGGGCCTTGGCCGTCCTACAGGAGCGACGGACTGCTCTCGACGCGCCTCCAGCTACCGCCCCCCCGGTCTCTCGCCGGAAGTTCAAGCGGAAGCTTAAGGCACTACTGGCCGAACAAGTGCCAGGAGGCTCTCGCCCGCAAGAAGAGGCGCTCGGCAGCCGGGGCACATCTGTCTTCGATCGCACAGGCGGCGAGGACACAGCGGCCAAGGCGATCGGCCCCAGCTACGAGACGACGGAGTTGGTGTCCGTCACCAGGAGCTCGGCCTACCCGGCTCCCACAAGACGATCCAGCCGCCTGGCTCCCGCTCGCCAAATTCCCGAGGTCGGCAGCAGTGGGGTCCGGAGATCGGTACACGATCGCCTCGGCCCCCGCTCCCAAAGCCGATCCGCAAGCAGCCGAGCCGCGGCGATCGCCGCAATGCAACGTCAGATTGACGACATGAAGGTGCTCCTGCAATCCGGGGCAAGCGCCACCAGGACGATCGCCCCGCCGAGCGAGCCGCTCGCGATCGACATCGAGCTCGCCCCGGTGCAGCACACGATCGCCCCTCCTAAGACGCCCGTGTACCAGGGGCGATCGGACCCCCAAACACACCTTCACAAGTTCAACATCTACATGACCGGGTGTGGGGCATCGGACGCGACCCGTTGCCGAATGTTCCCTCTGACACTAGACGACCTCGCCCACCGGTGGTACACCTCATTGCCACCTCGGTCCATAGGCTCCTTTAACGAGCTGGCGCACGTCTTCACGGAATACTTCGCCACCAGGGCCGCTCGGCCAGAAGGTCCCCATCGCATGTGGCGGATCAGGCAAGGAGAACAGGAGTCCGACTCGGACTACATCGACCGGGTTGACATGATCATCCTCAACGGCGAGCCCGTAAGCGATGAGACCGCCCTCTACGCGGTCCTAAGAGGTTTTCAGGGCTTCTCGCCTATGTTCAGGCATCTCACGAAGACCCTACCGACGACCTACGCAGCCTTCCGGGCCAGAGCCGCAGATTTCCTGTCCAGGCAAAGGCTTCTTCTCAGCCTAGGAGTAGATCGGCCGGCGCCCGAGCGGCGACCTCCAGTCTCCCAGCCCGAGCGACGACCTCCAGTCTTCCGGCCCGATCGCTACTATCCAGAAGAGCCGGAGGACTCGCTCACCGCCTACAGTCCAACAATCTAAATAAGGGATCGCTCCCGCAGATCGCCGATATCCGACCTACGAATAAAGCGATCGGCTGCCGAGCGGTGATCGCCAGTCATCCGGCCAGATCGCAACATCATCAGCAACCCGGTGGACACGATCGCCAACTACAGTCCAGCATATAACATGACGGACTAAGGCATAAGATCGCCTCCACCGCACATCATAAAGCCATGGCCCTGGCAGTCGATGGAACCGGGCCGCCGGCCATGCAAGGTCCCTTTCGGCCGAGATCGCCCGCCCTTCGTTTAAATACGAGGCCGGCGTAGTCGGAGGGCCCTCCAACATTAATCAGTGGACTCATTCCACAACCCCGTCTCAACGTACACCGTCGAGGTCGGCCATCTCCATGGCTGGCCGAGGTGGAAGCAGAGCTAACAAGCCGCGGGCGTGGAGTTGATTCATCCGACGCTGCCCCGCGCAAGGACTCCTCTAGACCGAGACCGCACGCCTTTCGTTGAAAAACAAGGCGAGGCGCAGCCTAACAGAGGACCCTCATAATAAAGTGAGTCACGAGGCACTCATTGTCTTTGTGCACCAAGACACGGTCATGGGGTCGGTCTATCGATCTCCGCGACTGTGCACGATTCCTCAAGCAAGCGAAACCACCAAGTTTCCGTGGGGGATCGGCCAATGTTGTTTTTTGCAGGTACAAGACCGAAAGATAGCTAAGCCAATCGACTATGATAGCCCAAGTCCAAGTCCTCAGTCAGCTCAGATCGCCCGTCCTCATCCATACACGATCACCAGCAAGAACCACCTCGCCCCATGTCTTCAACATAGGAGCGAGCTGGGGGGCAATTGTTGTGTCGAGATTTAACACTTTCCGACCGGCGATCGCCTCCGAGGCCGAGCGACCGACTTACAGGCCGAGCGACCGAGTCACTGCCGAGCGACCAAGGCAAGCCTGCCGATCGGCGACCAGGCGACCGAGCCTTAGCCCAGTGGACATGCTAGACTGGCCAACCGAAGGGCCCAGGGCGAATCCCGGTGCCGAGCGATCGACATCAAGGCGATCGCCTCTCAGTACTCGGCGACCGACCCTTGGCGATCGACCGTCTCTCGGCACCTGGCGACCTACCCTTGGCGACCGACCCTTGGCGATCTCCATCCACTGGCCGATGGCGACCTCCGTAGACCATCCAGGGACGACCGCCTCATGTCGATCACCACCGATGGCCACCCAGTCGGCGAAGGCCGAGCACCAGGACTGGCACCATGTGCAAAGGCCGGGACAAGATCCGCGAATCCCGGGCCATTGACCACAATCTGACAGATTCCCTCCACCAGCCGACAGGCCGCCGAAAGCTTGTCAGTAGGGCCACATGTTGACTGACTCCGGACACGTGATGGCTCCTTATTGGACCGCCCAAGCTGTGCCAGCATCTTCCTTGGACTTTAGCCTGACAGCCCAGGGGATCGCCCCATTAAAGTATTGCCCGGCAGGCGATCGGCAGAATATTAAAATGGCCGGCAGGCGATCGGCAGCTAAAGGACAGGACCCGGCTGTCCCTATATAAGCATGGCTCCCAGCACTTGTAAAAGGGATCGAACCTTTACCACAAAAAAAGGCTTCAGCTTCCTTGAGTTTTCCTTCTGCAACCTCACGATTCAAGCAATCAATACAGAAGCAAATTACTTACACTTGGCAAACATCCAACTCTTGGCAACAGCTTTCTTTCGGTCTTTCTTCTCCCGGCCTTTTCTCCTCGAGCAGATTATCGGCGGGACGAAGAACACCAAGCTTCGCTCAAGAGCCGGATCAACAGAGTCTTTTTACACTCATTGTATTTAGATTTCTCTCATTAATACTTGTATCCACGAATATTTGTATTAATAACATCTCGCGAGAGCATTCAAGCCCGGGCCTAACAAACCCGGCAAATCTCGTTTTATTTATCTTCTCTCGGAAGTGCTCCCGCATTTGTTTGTTGTCCGTCTTCCAGCAGTATTAATCTTCGGATAGATATTTTGGGCAACAACAGAGTCCATATACTAAAACGGTTCAAAGGTTCATACGATGAATAAGTGCCGAAATGTCGAAAATATCCTTCTAACACATGATGTTCGACTATTAACGAATCTAACTGACTAGATAAACATGATTAAACGTCCTTTAGAACACTACTAGTATTGGTGAAGAATCACCTACCTCAAAGTAGTGAAGAACAAGGAGGAAATCGAAGCAATCCAACGTCGAAGGCTTGAACACCAATCCTCGATGATCTATAATCTTCAACACGAGCTAGGATGCTGATATAAAGTGTTTAGGATGTTGAGAGTAATACTCTAAGTATAAGAATTCGGATGTGGGAAAAGAAAGGACTGAAAACACAAAAAGGATGCTGTCCTATTTATAGGAAATGGCTATTAGCGCGCACTAGTCCATACTCTTAGCGTGCGCTAACGGCTTACTGACTTCACTGTACTCGGCACTTAGCGTGCGCTATTCTCATGTCAGTAGCGTGCGCTAAGGCGTTGACTTGGCTTTTCCCGAAAGCCGTCCAGGTTCATCCCGACACAATCCGACCAAGATCCCCGGCCTGATCTCACCTACCACACGTCTCAATCATATTGACCACGCATAGCGTGCGCTAATATTCCTTTGTAGCATGCGCTATGGATCCATGTTAGTGTACTCTACACATAGCCGATAGCGTGCGCTACATGCGCAGAATTAAAATTTTAAAATCACATACATGAAATCATACGCTCAACAACATCGGATTATGAAATACGGAGAATAATACTCAGATCAAAGTGCAACAATTACAATGTTACAAGTTCCAAATACATATCAGAAATCTCGGGTATTACATCCTTCCTCCCTAAAAAGAAGTTTCGTCCCGAAACTTAAGATGAAAACAACTCTGGATATCTAGCCTTCATATTGTCCTCCGTTTCCCAAGTGGCCTCTTCGACTCCGTGTCGTGACCATTGTACTTTAATCAAGTGTATTGGTTTATTCCTCAATTGTTTGATCCGACTCTCAAGTATCTTGATTGGTCTCTCTTCGAAGGTGCCATCATTAGCTATCTCGATCTCGTCGAAATCAATGACATGACTGGGGTCCGGTACATATTTCCGCAATTGGGATACGTGAAACACATTGTGAACGTGACTCAGCGAGGGCGGTAAGGCCAACCTGTATGCTAAATCTCCAACCCTCTCGAGGATCTCGAATGGTCCGATATATCTAGGACTAAACTTGCCTCTCCTCCCAAAACGGAAAATCCCTCGTGTAGGAGACACCTTCAATAGTACATGGTCCCCAGCGTCGAACTCTAGAGGGCGACGACGTACGTCTGCATAAGACTTCGCCGACTCGGCGTCAGCAGTCTTTCTCGAATCAAAGTTATCTTCTCTTGAGTCTGAATTATCAATTCCGGTTCCGTCCCGATCAAATCCGAAGAATCATCCCAACACAGGGGTGATCGGCATCTTCTCCCGTACAAAGCTTCAAATGGTGCCATCTTAATAGAAGCATGCCAACTATTATTGTAAGTGAATTCAACCAACGGCAAATGAACTTCCCAATCAGTCGACCAATCTAAGGCACAAGCTCTAAGCATGTCTTCTACCGTTTGTATAGTCCTTTCGGACTGACCGTCCGTTTGGGGATGATAAGCCGTGCTAAAGTTGAGCTCAGTCCCCAAAGCCCTGTGAACTGCTTTCCAGAAGTGCGACACGAAGCGACCATATCGATTCGAAATAATGGTCTTCGGCGTCCCATGCAATCTGACTATCTACGCAATAAATACTCGCGCCAATCTCTCGGGTCCCCATGTATCTTTAATCCCTAGGAAATGAGCCGACTTGGTTAGTCGATCAACTATAACCCAAATCATTCATTCCCGTTCTAGTCCTTGGCATACTGGTGATGAAATCCATCGAGATGTCCTCCCACTTCCATTCAGGGATCGGAAGCGGCTTTAACATTCCGGCAGGTCGCTGATGTTCAATCTTAACTTGCTGACAAGTCAAGCACCTCGAAACGTACTCTGCTACGTCCTTCTTCATATTCCCCCACCAGAAGTTTTGTTTTAAATCCTTATACATCTTACTGCTGCCCGGGTGAATAGAATAGGGCGCGCTGTGAGCTTCCTTAAGAATAGTCCGTCTCAAATCATCATCATCGGGAACGCAAAGTCGACTCTGAAATCTCAGAACTCCATCGTCTTGTATCACGAATCCTGGGGATTTTCCTTTCTTTACTTCGTCACATAACCGAAGGATCAGAGAATCATTCAACTACTTAGATTTGATTTCCTCGACTAGTGACGAAGTCAGTTCCATCACATATAGTTGCCCTTGAATTCCTGGTGCCCATACTTCAATCCCTTCGCGGATCAGTTCTCGTTGAATGCTGGTTTGGGACGTAAGTGCTTCCAACATTCGAAGAGAAACAGGTTTACGGCTCAATGCATCGGCTACAATGTTTACTTTCCCCGGATGATAGAGAATCTCTAAGTCGTAATCCTTGATCAATTCCAGCCACCTCCTATGCCTCGTGTTTAATTCTTTCTGACTGAAAATGTACTTGAGGCTCTTATGATCTGTAAAGATCTGGCAATGAGTGCCGTACAAATAATGTCTCCAAATTTTTAAGGCAAAGACTACAGCTGCTAACTCCAGATCATGAGTCGGGTAATTTACTTCGTACGGTTTCAACTGCCGAGAAGCATAGGCAATTACCTTATCCTTTTGCATCAACACACATCCCAGACCCTGATTTGAAGCGTCGCTGTAAACCATGAATCCATCAGTTCCATCTGGCAATGCTAAAATAGGTGCTGTCGTCAGTCTCTTCTTAAGTTCATCAAAACCAGCCTGGCATTTCTCATCCCACTTAAACTTTTGAGTTTTCTGTAACAGCTGAGTGAGCGGACGAGAAATCTTGGAAAATCCCTCTACAAAGCGGCGATAATATCCAGCAAGTCCTAGGAAACTCCGGACTTCTTTCACATTATTAGGAGCTTCCCATTCCAAGATTGCTTCGACTTTCTTCGGGTCCACCTGAACTCCGTTAGCTGATATCACATGCCCAAGGAAAGTTACCTCCCTGAGCCAGAACTCGCATTTTGAAAGCTTTGCATATAGCTGTTCCTCCCTCAAGGTGCTCAAAACCACCCGTAAATGTTCGGCATGCTCCTCTGCGTCCCTCGAATATATCAAGATGTCATCAATGAAGACGACCACAAATTTATCCAAGTATTCCAAGAATACCCGATTCATCAATTGCATGAATACCGCTGGAGCATTAATAAGTCCAAACGGCATCACTACGAATTCATAATGCCCGTACCGGGACCTGAAAGCAGACTTTGGTATATCCGATTCATTAATCCTCAACTGATGGTATCCTGATCGCAAGTCAATCTTCGAGAATACCCTTGCCCCTTGCAGTTGATCAAACAAGTCGTCGATCCGAGGTATAGGATACTTATTCTTGATCGTCATCTTGTTGAGCTCCCTGTAATCAATACACAGTTGGAGGGATCCGTCTTTCTTCCGGACAAAGAGAACGGGCGCTCCCCAAGGAGAAACGCTAGGTTGAATATAGCCCTTCTGTAACAATTTCTCCAGTTGCTTCTTGAGTTCATACATCTCGGTTGGCGCCATGCGGTATGGTGCTCTGGAAATAGGAGCTGCTCCAGGCTCTAATTCGATAGTGAATTCCACTTCTCTCTGCGGAGGTAACCCAGGTAGTTCGTCAGGAAATACATCTGAGAACTCATTCACAACTGAAATAGACGAGAGCTCTACTCCTTCCTCTTTCCTCATGGCATAACACCAAAGTCCATGACATCCTTGCTTCAGTAATTTCACGGCTTTCATTGCTTTGATCAATTTTCCCGAGCTTTCCGGTCTCCATCCTCGGAATAAGTGTTCAGATCCGTCATCAGCAATGATAGAAATGACTCTCTCTCGGTAATTCAGAATAGCTCCATAACGGTTGAGCCAATCGTCTCCGAGAATTAAATCATCACCGTAGATTTCAACTACAATAAGATTCGATGGCCAATCTCTCCCTCCTATAGACACCGGAAAATCTCTAGCCTCTAGGGTTCCCACAATTCTCTCTCCACTCGGCAAACCCACAACATATGGTTCACAATCAAATAAGCACGAGATTTTTAAACGATTTACACAGTTCAATGATACAAAAGAATGTGTAGCTCCGGAATCGAATAAAACACTAACTGGTTGCAAAAGGATCTGAATCGTACCTGATGCAACAGCAGTGTTCTGATCGTTAGATTTCCTCATCTCGTACAGGCGCGGAGGAACGGACCCGGCCTTTGGATGTCTCTCTCTTCCCAACGTTCTGCTGAAATCCACTCTCTGTTGTGCTGGTTCACACTTATCTCCTTCGGGCGGCTGAGTGCGAGTACCAAAAGATCTAGTAGAAACTCCACAGAAAGCCGCACGGTGCCCTTCTTGTCCACAATCGTAGCAAGTCACAGAAGATGCGGGGCAGTCACGTCGAATATGCCCTGCTTGACCACAATTGTAGCATTTCTTTGATGCGTCCGGAACTGCTGATGTAGTCCGGAACTTCTTCCCACCTCTAGAAGGATGTGGAGGTTTCCTAGCCGAATAAAAGGAAGAATGGCCCTTGCGGGGCCCACCGCTCTTGTTTTCTGAGAAGTTGCCGGTCACCTTCTGCTTCTTTGCCTCCACTGATTTCTCCACCGCCGCCTCTTTCATGTCGTAGGCCAGCGTTTTTGTCTTGATACTGTCGCAACGTAGTACACTCGAACCCGGACATGTACTGCTGAATCTCCGGCTTCATCCGCATATCGAAATGAAAAATATTTTCTGCCTCCGTTCTGACCAAGTGTTGCACACAAGTCAGCTGATGATTAAAAGTTTTGATTACATCTGTCACACATGCTTCCGAACTCTGTGGTGAGAAAAACTCTCGGATCTTTGCCTCTCTAACTGGACGAGGACAATACTGTGCTTCCATCATTAGTTTGAAGTCCGTCCAATCCGCATTATGATTCTCGGGTCGAATAGCTTCCCACCAATCAAAGGCCTCCCCAGTCAGAAAATACTGGGCAATGGGAACCTTCCGGTCCTCGGGACAGTTAAGACCCGCGAATATCTTCTCTAACTCCTTAAGCCAGTGATCCCAAGTAAATGCCTCAGCAGATCCATCAAATTTTGGCGGGTGCAATTTGACCACCTCAGCAAGCCATCTGTCTCCCCGGTTAACCTCGTGGTGCTGTTGTCCCATCGCCGTTTGCATGCGGTCGACTACCTGGGCGAACTGGTTTATCTGCGCCACCACCTGTTGAAGCACTCCCGGCATGTTAGGATTTGCGTCGTCATTCGCTGATCCTTGCTGCCCTCCAGAATGGGAATCGGTTAGACTAGCTGATAATCCTGGGGTAGTTGCGGAATCCTCCTGTCTCATGCTACCCCGTCCACGTCCACGACCGCATACGCGTCCACGTCCTCCTCTCAACATACTGTAAACACAATTCCTCAATATCCAGGACAAGGTTTTCGAAATAAAGCCCGTCAATACTCATAAAACAGTAATTAAGTAAAACGGTAGTATAAGAGATTAGGAGACTTACAACCACGGTCCACATGACGACTTTTGGCTTAACAGTGATGTTACGAACGACTCGTAAATCAATAACATAAACAGACCCAACTTAAAACCCGACTGCCAAGATATCCATAAATCTTAGCTCCGATACCATATTCTGTAACACCCCGAGATATTCGGAATAATTACAACGCCGTAAACCCTTTAAGTAAGGATTTACAAGGCTAATTTAAGAGAAATATAATAAGACATCAATACTGCGGAAATTCAAGTTTTCAAAACCATTCAACTGGTTCAACGAGTAATTAATACAACCATATCGAAATGATATAATAAGACACGCGTGCTCGAGTACTGAAATCAAACCAAGAAAACAATTCACCAACAACAAACAAACATCACTGAACCCCTTCGTCGTCACGTCGGTACTGTGGTTGTTTCCCTGCTCCTCGTCTACCTGAACATCAAAACAAATGTCCACCCCCGAAGGGGTTAGCAAAACGATGCTAGTACAAGTATCATTTAAACAAATCAAATATGCATCAACAATACATAACAAGATACACCACACGGACTTCCGCTACCGGAATCCGATAATGCGAATCCACAAGATTCCATTAACACAGCAAGGGTATTCCAATGATCCAGCGCCCTCAGCATAGATCCCAAGATGATCTCGTCGGACCAACACGAGGTGGAAATAACCCGTCCAATGATCCAGCGCCCTCAGCCTAGATCCCAAGATGATCCCGTCGGACCAACACGAGGTGGACATCCGATCCAGCGCCCTCAGCATAGATCGTACAACGTACACAAACACAACTCATGCATACACATATGCCAAATCATTATGTTCATCAATATGAACATACAAACACTAGATAACGAATATCATGACAATTCAACAAAAATAATTTCCATGTTGAACAACATGAATAAACCACAAACATGCTCAAAATACCAATTTTAACACATTACGATACTTGCCTCGAAGATGGCAAGAACGAAATACTTCAATGATCTCAACACACTTGAAGGCCGCCTCCTTCGATCAACGTAGCAAGCTCGAACCTTAACAAAAGAAATGATATACAAATCATCTCAAGTCGAACGATCGCCTAACAATTCGATCTACGGCCCAAAAGCTCAAAATATGCAATCTGCCTGAACCACTTAGCGTATGCTATGTACTCTATGTAGCGTGCGCTAAGCCTGCCTGTTAGCATACGCTATCGTCTAAGCCTAGCGTACGCTAGCCACGGACTGACAGTTCTCTCTGATCAGCCGATTGACTCGGCTGATATCATAACGTACGTTACGTACCAAACGTAGCGTGCGTTAACTTATCCCGATAGCGCACGTTAACTTACGTATGTTAGCGTGCGCTAACCGTGCATGGTGTAACACCCCCAAGATATTCGAGGTGTATTACAGCGCCGTGGACCCCTACATGGGACCCACCAGGCTAACACAATAAAACACCACTCGACTAACCATCTCGGTTAGCAAGGAAACAACTATTAACAACAAGAACATAAAACAACACGTCCGGTACAACCGGCATAATAAACATCAACCGACAAATACAGTAACTCCAACGAAGTCCAAACACAATCCGAAAAGAAAAGCCTAAGTACTCGCGAGTACAATCTATAAGTTTACAATTTGGAAAACATCCACATCAAAAGAGAGTAGGAAATAACAAGACTCAATTGCACATGTCAACAACCTTGGCCAACATCCTCGTACCATCCCAGCCGCTAAATCTGGCAATGAACATAACCTGAAATCCATAACAAGAATTTCCCCGACAACGGGTCCCCAAAGGGGTTAGCAATTACGCTAGTACAAGTATTCAAGGCAACCCAATCGCTTACACATTTCATAGTACATGCACCAATATCAATTCGAAAGTCAAAACCAGACATGTCTTTTCCGGAAAACATACAGTCCACAATTAGCCTTGAGAACAGGGCGGCAGCATACATTCTCACTCGAGGCCTCATAGGGACCCTACCGAGTTGGCTACAATTACAGAAAAACAAAACCACGCACACGCTATGCTGTGAGAACAGGGCGGCAGCATACATTCTCACTCGAGGCCTTGCAAGGACCCTAACGAGTTGGCTAGCGGTACGAAACTCGTGAAATCCAGGGCGGCAGCATAGATTTCCCTCCTTGACCCCGTCGGGCCAACACAAGGTGAGTAATTTACAAACAATATACATTACCATTTCACGTTAAGCACAAAGGTTCCCAAAAATACTTGCCTTGAATTATTGACGACGCAACGAACGGAAAGGAAGTCACCGACGAACGGTAGGAACCAATGAAACCGAACCTAACGATTCGAAGAATACAATCACAACCATTTCTAAATGAATACGGAATTGGAATACACCCGAAAACCCGCCTACGATTCATGTATATTCGTATATAAACAACAACGAGGGCGGACCACAACCAAACCCTCTCGATTCCGTAAAAATCACGAAATATACCATGAATCCGTAGGGAAACTAAGAATACCAACAATATTAATCATATTCATCATGAATTAATCGACAAAACGGAACGAATCGGACAAAAACGCGAAAATCCCCAAATCCACCCAAAAGTAGGGTTCTAAAGATCTAACCTTGATTCGCTGGATCGAAGGATGTTATAGGATGATTGATCAACGATATAACCTCAAGAACTTCATGGATTTGTTGTTCAACAACATGGTTTCGTCTCCTCCGAAACCCCAGCCGCGGACCGAAGAGAAATGAAATGAAAAATGACGGAGAAAGTCGCTGGTCTGTCATTTTTATACTGGGCCGGAACTAGCGTGCGCTAGCCTTCCCGGCCTAGCGTGCGTGTTAGGAAAAACAAACACCCTGTATCGATTCAGCCTGGATACCCGATCCCTGTATCGATTGTTATTTGTTATTAAGAAGGTTTTGACATATATGCCAAATACAGTATGGAAAACTGTATCGAGGATTCAAGGATTTATCATGTATCGAAGACCTGCCTCGAATCAGCTTAAGTGAAGCTCACGATCTGACAAGAAGACTTGTAAAAAATCAAGTATGGAAAACTGTCTCGATGCCCTAAATACAGTCACCTTCCATACAGTTCACAAAAGGACAAGAAAGAACACAAGTCAAGTCCCGTTGAACAAAGAAGTATTTAAATACTCAAGGATAAAGTATTTAAATACTGTCAGTCTTCAGATCTTCAGAATCCCGCGAAATCCGGATCATGTCATATTCCCGTTGAAGGAAATCTTATTCAAACGGACATCTCAACGGATACTTTCTTCAGAGGCTATATATATCCTTGAAGACATTGAAGATCATATACTCACGAAATCTATTGAAGTAACCCAACTCTCAAAGCTATCAAAGTTATCATCTGAGCAAACATATCTCCAGAGCAAACTGCAAGTTAGAACGAAAGAGATATACAGTGCTCATACTTCAAGAACAGCTATCATCAGATCTTGATATTCAAAGTCACTTTCTCACTTGGTTACCTAACATTTTACCTCGTGTAAAACCGAGCTCTGTGTGAACTCAACAAGTTATTCTGACCTGTGTGGGACGAATAAGGACGAAGCTTTGGAACTGTGTGTGAAGAAGCTAGTCAAGAAGGAAGCTTTAACCAATCTGTGTGAACGGTTGAAAGTGATATTCTTTGTATCAATCTGTGTGAACGATACAAGGATAGGTTTGTTTATAATTACGTAGTTGTGTGCAGAATTATATAATAAACTTTTACTCCCGTGTGGAGGACCGGTGGACGTAGAGGGTTTACCTCGAACCACTTAAATTACCGTGTCATTTACCTTGACTTTTCTTGTTTGAAATTACCGTGATATATTAAGTATACACCTAATACGTCGTTCTTGTATCACGGCAACTAATCGTATCCAAGACTTCCGCTACGCACTCGTATTTAGATTCCATACGGTTTGTTGTTTAAACTACTTTTTCCAAACCGTATCCAAGATACTTAAGTGGCCAACAAGTGGTATCGGAGCGGTTGATTCTAAAAAGAATCGGTCGTATTTCTTTTAACCGAATCGATTCAAATCACTTATTTTCAAAACAGTTTCTTTCATTTCTATATTATCGGTATGGATACCTCTATGATTAACAAAGTCCCTATGTTCTCTATTAACGAATTTGACGATGGAGAATCGTAATGGAAGCTCATCTTGCGGCAATGCACGAAGAGATGATCTTTGTTATACAGATGGTCCGATCAAGATTATGAAGGTCAATCCGGCCAAGGATTGAGGGCCAAGCCCATCTGAAATGCTCGAGAAGGAACGCGAGCAATGGACAACCGATGAAAGGAAGCGAGCCAATCTAGACAATGTGGCTAAGAACGCGTTATTTGTCACTCTTGACAAAGGCACGTTCTCAAGGTAAAGAGCCGCAAAAGCGACAAAGAAATCAGGATAAACTCAAGTTAATTTGTGAGGGAACCGAGCTCTCAAAAGAAAACAAAATTTCAAAACTCACTCAAGAATTCGAATCTTTCAAATGAAACCAACGGAAACACTTGAGGAACTTGACCTCAGTTCCGGTATTGTTGGTGAACTTGAAGCGTTGGGCAAGATTTACACCCAAAAGGAGAAGAACTTAAAAATTTTCGTATCTCTCCCACCCGATGGGACATTAAGACCACACTATGCGTGTTTCATGTAATCTTAATGAAATATCCACTTTTGATCTCTTCTCTGACCTTAAAGCTTTTGAGTATGACATAGACAAGAGAGAAAGCTGAAGAATCTCCCTCAAAGGTCACAGCTCTCGCCGCTGTATCGAACCGTCGACACAGCATGCCTAGCTCGTCGAAGCCCGGTCACAAGAGTGCTGACAGCGACGACGACATCCTGTCACAAGATGAAATGGCGCTTCTAATGCATAAGTTCAAAAAGTTCATCAAACAGTCTGGAAAGACTCCCTACAGGCCCAAACCTGTCAACAAGGTAAGCACCGAAACATCATCCGATGCTAACCTGTGTTATAACTGCAGGAAACCAGGTCATTATGCAAACAAATGTCCTCATCCCAAAGTCCAAAGGTTGCCGGAGGCCGAGCAACAAGAGCGAGATGAAAGAAGACGTGCTTGGAAAGACAAGCTCAAGGCCCTGATTGGAGAATCAGAAGCCTCCCCACACCATCCAAATCTGCGGAATGTCTTCAGTGGTCATCGAGAGTGATTCATCCGACGATGAGTTCGATGATAAAGCATACATGTGCTTTATGGCTAAAGATGTTCCGTAAGGTGAAGACAATGACGATGAGGTAAGTTCAACCTCGGTTATTCCACCTAATGCATCTCATACTTTGAAAATATGATGAATGAATTCAAAAACATTCAAAAAGCCCATGAGAGTCTAAAATCGAGAATATACAACAATTAACAAATCTAGAGCCGAAAGATGAGAATGACTTGTCAAGATAAACTATGATAATATGTCTCTTGATTGTGAAACCAGCAAGGTCGATTTCGAAAAACTCATGGAGAGCAATCATCAACTTGCTCATGAACTAAATGAGGTTAAAACCCATAATGAGAGCAAGACAAATGATTTGGTTCTACTACAAACCAAAATTACAACTCTCGAGAAGCGAGAAAATGAACTTGAGACCATTCTAAAGTCTTTTGAAAAATCGTCCAAAAGAATGGAAGAAATTCTGAGCACTGGGCAACATGCTCATGATAAAAGTGGCTTAGGATACAGCTCATGTTCGAATAAAGGTAAAACTAGTACTGTGTTCGTCAAGAGTGTGGAACACATTCCAGAAACGAAAGATACTCCCAGTCCTATAAAGGAACCTGTATGCGAGAAACCGAAATCGCCATTCCGCCCCGCAAACCTATACCCAGACAATGGAATCATAAGCCATTTCAACCCGTGAGGCGCACTCAACAAGATGCTCCCAGAGCATATCAACGGCGTCAACGGCCGTTCGGAAGGAAGGTCAGATCCAACCACCAAAGGCCCGCACGGCGACTATCGATCTGACTCGCGAGGTATTGGATACAGAGCCCCGTTATCCCTCAAGACAGAGATGCTACCAAGATCAACAACGGATTGGGAATCCAATGGAGACCCGAAGACAAGCTGTTAGGCCCGTGAAAATGGCTCCACCTCCCAGACGGCACTCATCTTGGAATAATAATAATAATCTGAATTTTACATGCATAATAATTATCATGATTATAACAACTACGGATATGCCCCGTAGATACCGCAATCTTGTCGAGTACATCCTACAAGAAACCAATTCTTTGTCAGAAAATCTGGGTACCTAAAGGAACTAACATACATGGACCCAAAATCAAAGGGGACCTAAATCTACTTAATTTCTTTGTTACGGGACATTCTAGAGGAGGATACAGTACTTCGATAGTGGATGCTCTCGTCACATGACTGGAGACAGGAGCAAGCTATCTGATTTTGTAGAAGGTCGCGGTCCGAAAGTTCGCTTCGGTGATAAATCTAAAGGAAGAACAAGAGGGAAAGGAAACCTACTTGTCGGGAAATTCAAAGTCACCGATGTCGCATATGTTGAAGGCTTACAGTATAATCTACTTAGTATTAGCCATTACGTGATAAACAGTTCTCGGTGAAGTTCTATATAGATCGTGTAGAGTCAAGAACACCCAAACCAAGGAAGTTGTGCTTACGGGAAGCGGATCGTAATATGTACATTCTTTGACTGGAAGCCTATGAGCTCCTCAATTCCATGTTTTGTTGCCAAAGGCACCGCAGATCTTAGTCGGCTATGGCACAAGAGGATGTCTCACGTCAACTTCAAGACAATCAACAAGCTTTCAAGACGTGGTATGGTAAGAGGTTTGCCGGATGTGTCATTCAAGAAGGACGGCGTCATGGACCATGCCGTAAAGGCAAGCAAATCAAGTCAACCACGAAGAGCAAATCCTACCTTTCAACCCAAAGAATATTGGAAATGCTACACATGGATCTCTACGGTCTGTAGACCCGATAAGCTTGGGAGGTAAGAAATATTGTATGGTTGTTGTTGATGATTATTCCGTATGCTTGGACGATCTTTCTTAGCAAGAAGAAGGAAACAACATCAAGGTCGCCCGAGCTCCGAGAAAGTTGCGGAATGAAAAAGCATCGAGTATCGTGTGCATTCGTTCCGACAGTCTTGAATTTACTAACCGCTTTGTAGAGCAATACTGTTCGGAGAATGGAATACAAGACGAGTACTCATTGCCGTACACCTCAACAAAATGGTGTTGCCGAGCGAAAGAATAGGACGTTGAAAGATGCAACTAGGACAATGATTGCCGAAAGCAAATTGCCGCAGCGTTTCGGGTGAAGCAACCAATACAAATGCTACACTCAAAACCATCAGTATCGTCAACAAGCATCACAACAAAAACTTACGAGGTATGGAACAACAAAACTCCATTAGTTTCGTATTTTCACATTTTGGATGCGGGTGTTACGTATTGAACAATGGGAAGGACCAACTTAGAACATTTGATGAAAAATCGATGAAGGAATATTCGTAGGATACTCCTCTGTCAAAGAAAGCTTTAATCTTTAATAAAAGGAGGTGACGATCGAGGAATCGATTCATGTAGTGTTCGACGAACCACACCATGACCCTACAGAGTAGATAATATCACTCGGGACATTCACCATCTATCTATCTTGGATCCACCTACACCCATTGAACTGTAGTTGATTTAGAAATCAACCCCGCACTGTAAGAATCGATGTGGATGAAGTCAAGCCGTACAAGTCAAGTCGTTCCCACGAAACTTTCGATCTGATGACGGACCACTGAACTAGAACCCGACCGAAGATGGTTGAGAGATCACCCGCAAGAGCTGATCATTGGAAACATTAATGCAGGTGTTTCTACTCGTAGAAGAATACAGAGTACACAAGGAAATGTACTTTGTGCACAAGAAGAATCTAATGCTGAAGTCTCACAATTTCCTGAATGGAAATCTCAATCCGAACTTAGGAGACTCAATATGTGCACTATCGCTGTATTCTTAGCCCAATCGAACTCGTTTCGACCATAGACGCTCTTAACAACTCTCATTGGATTACATCTATGGAAGAAGAGCTTAACGGTTTCGAAAGAAACAATATATGGTATCTTGTACCCAGACCGACACACCAATCGGTTATAGGAACCAAATGGGTATTTCGAAACAAAAAGGATGGAAATGGACTTATCATAAGAAACAAATCCGGACTAGTAGCACAAGGCTATTGTCGGGAAGAAGGAATCGACTATGATGAAACCTTCGCCCCTGTAGCGAGACTAGAAGCCATCAGATATTTTTAGCCTTTGCCGCCCATAAGAATTTTATCGTATACCAAATGGACGTCAAGAGTGCTTTCTGAATGGAGAGCTTTAAGAAGTTTATGTTGAACAACCACCGTGGTTTGCCAACACGGACGGTATCGATCTAGTTTACGAGGCTAAGGAAAGCACGTACGGACTTAAACAAGCCCCTAGAGCACAGTACGAAACCCGTCCCAAAGATCTAACCAATAACGGATTTGAGAAAGGTCTGTCGACAAAACATTGTTCAAAATACAGAAGGAGATGACCTTCTAATGGTACAAATTTATGTCGATGATATTATTTTTGGTTCAACTAACCTTGCTCTATGTCAAAGGTTCTCACATCTCATGCAAAGCAAATTTGAAATGAGTATGATGGGGAACTTAGTTATTTCCTAGGTTTGCAGATAAAGCAGATGCCTACAGTATATTCATCAACCAGAGAAATACAGCAAGGAGCTTCTCAACAAATTTGGAATGAACACTTCCAAATCCTCGCTAACCCCCATGAGCACTTCCGCAAATTAGTGCCGATGAAGCCGGAAAGCCGTTTGACCAATCACTCTACAGAAGCTCATTGGTTCGCTCCTGTACCTAACGGCTAGCAGCCCGACATCCAGATTGTCGTTGGAGTGTGTGCGAGATACCAAGTTGCACCTAAGGAATCACACATCAATACAGCTAAACGAATCCTAAAATACGTTAAAGGAACAGTCGATGCAGGACTGTGGTACCCTAAGGAAGGCGGATTCGATTTAGTTGGATACAGCGACTCGGATCTCGGAGGATGCAAGCTAGATAGGAAGAGTACAAGTGGAACTTGTCACTTTCTCGGACCTAGACTCGTATCTTGGTTCAGTAAGAAGCAATTGGCTAACTCCCTTTCCACGGTGAATCGAATACTATGTCTTTGGTAGCTGCCGTATGCAGATCCTTTGGATGCAAAGAACAACTGTCAGACTATGGAATCGATGCTAGAGAGACTCCCATCATGTGTGATAGCACGAGTGCAATTGCAATCACGCACAATCCTGTTTTGCACTCGCGCACTAAGCATATCAACATGAAGCATCATTTCATCAGGAATCATGTCGAGAACAAGGATGTTCGTCTGGAAAAGGTCCATCTGAGACATCCAAAGTGGCCGACATTTTCACCAAGCCTCTCGACACAGCAAGATTCAACATGCTAAGAACAGAATTGGGAATACTGCACCGGACTCCCTGTAAGTAAATTTACCGCTTTACTCAACAATTGAGGGGGAATGTCAGAAGACCCGTGAATACGAGATTCAACATTAATTATCTGTACACTCGAAACATCAATACGATCGTAGCGACGAAGGCATATGAATCTTACGGTGATGTGTGCAATAATTAAGGGGGAATATTGTAGGACCCATGAATACAAAGATAAATCAAATATTCAGTATGGAATTTAAAACCTATTAGTACCTTTTTAAGGGGGAACGTATCGACGGAGAACAAAGACATACTATAGGATTTCGATTCAAGATATAATATAATATTATTTCCTTTTTAAAATAATTTTTGTCCACGTGCCTGTTTTATGTCAAACGTCATGTTCATTAAATGCCTTACGACATCTGGACAAGCTCAATCTCAAAAGCCGCGATGTTTTTAAAATTGTTTATTATTTTTAAACCGCCGTTTTAGGCATTTAGGGTATTCAACCTATGTCGAAGTGGGACCAGTATTTTAAAACCTTTTAATGGATTAGCGTACGATTATACTAAATCCATCGACCGTCGATTTCAAAACGGTTCCCATCCCTTAAAATCGACCATTCGTACTCTGTAAACCTATTTCGCCCAAGTATAAAAGGATATCGCCATTGGAGACTCTTTACGCTTCGCAATTACAAGAGATCTCAAGCAAACGACCTACATATTCTCTGCATATCCACTGCAATTTCTCATTTTCTTACACCTTCACTTTAAGAAAACATCCATGGCTACTCAATCTTCATCCCCGTTCAAGAAAACTTCCCAAAGATCATTGATGGACGGATCTTCTCGAAAACCGTCATCATCGAGCGTATCATCTCTGAAACCAACGACACTGAACCGATGGAGTATATCATTACTCGTCTGGAGCAACAAGGTCTTTATCGCTTCGGAAACAAAACCGCCGAAAAATACGACGCTCATCTGGTTGAGGAATTCTACCTCAACGCTGCCGTTCGCTTTCTCTCACTAGCCCAGGGAGGACATGTTGCCGACATCACCGCAATGATCCAAGGAGTGCAAGTCTGCATCAATACCGACTTACTTGGAAAATCTACAGTCGCCGACGGCCTTTGACCATGGACCCGACTTGAGACGTTTGGGTCTCAAGGGCTGATTACCAAGTTTTATGGACTATTTACCGGTCCAAAGTGGTTGACATGGTGACAACCACACCGCCACAAGAAAAATTTTCTTCTTCATTTCGTTTATCGCATGACTTGTTCGAGTGTGAAAACCGAACCGGTGCGTTCGAAATGTGCACAAACCTTAGGTTCAGAATGATGGTCGCCATCTTGACCTGTGAAAAGGTAAACTGGTGCCAAATCATTTTGAAACGACTTCAGGAAGAGGTGTGCAAACCGGCCACCCAAAAGAAATCATTCGGTTTAATGCTTAACTACATCCTGACAAAGTGCGGAGTCAAGCAATCCGCCGATGCCAAGAAAAACAGCTCTCGAATATATTTAGGAGGCGTCAAACCCTCTGCCTATAACCAGAGCACAATGCAAGCCAACCACCCGAGAACAAGTCACATGCCTATTTCTGTCAATCCCAGAGACGAAACCGTGAAGGTCCCTGAATTGGAATCTTCGAAGAAGAAGCGCAAGCGTTCTCACAGCAAGAGGCACTCTGCTGATGAGAAGTCGAAGAAAAGACTCCGGCGGCTCTCAAAAATCAAAGCCAAACACTCCGAGGATGTCTCGCCCGTGGCGCAACCCACTGATATAGCACCCCAGGGCCCAACCCCTGCGGAAGAAATGTCTCCTACTGCTTCGACAGTAGATCCCGAGCCCTAGGCGGCTACGACGGATTTAGAGACATCTGCCAACATTCCAGACGTTAGCACGTCGGCTGCCCATTCGGTGCCAAAAGCTAGTTCTCCTCTATGGTATCCCACACCCGTGCAGGATCCAATTTCCTTCGGCACCATCCCCTGCAAGGAGTCCATCTTCCGTGCAGATCCCATACTGTCTGGAATCCTCGAAGCAGCGTCTCCGCACGTGATTCAAGTCCCTCCCAGCACTCAATTATAAATCAAACACTTCTTTCGGTACAAATTGAACAAGCGTCTGAACGATTTACGCAATGGAAAAGCTTTAGGCTAGCTCATTTGACACACTGTACAACCGGAGCGAATGGAGCCACGAAGAGCGATTTGTCTCAAGTAATCGACTCAATCAAATTGAGGCACTTTGCCGATGGGACAACGCTTCTTGCAAAGATCTCATTGAAAGCCACTGTTGCACAAATCCGACGCCGTAAGAAAAGGAAAGAAGAAGTCGGAGGACTCTCCCATCAATCCAAAAGACGACCACGACTCGGGCAGCGAAGACGATGCTCTTCAAGCAGTCCGAGATTAAGCCGTGAAGAGGCTGAAACCCAAGCCACCTCCCCACCCGTAACCGACGAAGGGCCATCTAATCGTGCCAATCCACCTTCGCCACGGCGGGAGGAATCAGTCCCTCCCGTCGAGGAAGATCAAGAAATTTTGGAACAGCACCGCACTGTTGCGACCAAAGAAGCGATCCGCCAACCAACAGAGGATTCGGTCCGCCGCATCCTCATCTCGCCAAGAACCTTCGCCACAGACGCTCCGAACCCGGTGTCGCCATTCCCGAAGCTACTCCGCCCTCGCAACCTTGGAATCCGGGACGGTAACGAACACGAGGATGTCCAACTTACTTCACGTCCATCCGTGAACGTAAGGAGGTTAAATGGTCTTGAAGACTTCTCGGCTGACTCTCCTATCTCTGCCGCACGCAAAGAGCGCTGCAAGCTCTTGGCCTTGGTATATTTATCAAGATGCGATTAACGCTCTCTCTTAGTAGAAAAAGCTCGAATCGGATGCACACCTCTGCAGTTGAAGAAATGACAACTCGCAACGAAGTATCTCGAGTTGTTGATGCATTCATTCTTACGCGAAGTGTTCAAGCAAGCCTTGAAAATTATGGAAGACAAACAAGCGCAATGTTGAAGGAAGAAGCCTCAAGACAAGAATTGCTGAAGCCAAGACAAACTGTGCTATGATAGAGAAACGACTCTCAAGCGTGCGCATGACAAATCCATTCAAGAGATGTCGCAGACTCTTTCCTCCCTCGTTGAAAGAATAACCAGATCGAGACCAAATAGGACGCCGCTCTTGAAATCCTGCAAAGTCTTGATGAGGCCAAAAGGGGAAGAAGCTCGAGAAGCCGCAAGGAGATTAAGACTGCAACAGAAAGGGAATTTGAGGTCGCTCAAAGCGGTATATTGCCCGAATTGAACAAGCTAGCACCTCAACCCCAAAGCTTTAGAATTTCGTGCTCGCACCAGAATTCCATGACCCAAATGTCCCTTGGCAAAATCTTGTTCAAAGACCTTGGAAATACGTCGCCAACCAACCGCAATCCAACCGAAGAAGTGAAGCACTGGAGGAAGAATGAACTAATGAGATATTTTGTCAAACTCATCAGGGAATCCGCCATCTTCAAGAATTATAAGACATTGGCGGAAGCGGCAGACAAATTTTCAAAGATGCTAGAAGAAGGTAAGCTCCCTCTCCAAATCGAGATGAAATCTAAACATAGAAGAGGAGATCGGGTCACCCATCCAGAGGATTGGATACTTGCCTTTGATCGTTCTTATGAAGGAAGAGCAATTTACCAAGAACGAGGCAATGATTCACTTCAAAACTGGTGGCGCGGCACCGAGAATGAGCCAGGAAGAAGACCTTGGAGGCATGCGGATCAAAGATGAAGAGCTGAAATTTATGTACATTATTTTTGTTTTTGCTTTTGTAATTTCTATTCAACACAGCAAACCTTGTACTCAATCTTTTTGAATATCAATAAAATAGTTTGTTTGTCTTGAAAGATTACAACTCGTAATCTACTGTGTTTATTACTTAAATTGTTTAATAGGAATCTCAAGTTAGATAAACTTGATTGAAAGATAAAGCTGTACGAACTAGTCTACGAACAGTTCATAGTTTCAGTTGTAAAACTTAGAATACATTGTAAGATTGTGCCTGCGCGCCAATCATAGGCTTAAGTTGTAATAAATCTCAAACTGTATCGAACTTGCCTGCGAGCAGTTCATTATTGTAGACTAAGTCACTAAGTCAGACCTATTGACAAGAGACCAAGAAATCTGCCAGAAGTCATCGAAGAAGAATGCTTCATGAAGAAGGTTTTGGCATCATCAAGAAGACTCGAAGAGTTTAAGTTAAGACTTGGCAAATTGTCAAAAAGGGGGAAATTGTTAGGAAAAACAAACACCCTGTATCGATTCAGCCTGGATACCCGATCCCTGTATCGATTGTTATTTGTTATTAAGAAGGTTTTGACATATATGCCAAATACAGTATGGAAAACTGTATCGAGGATTCAAGGATTTATCATGTATCAAGACTGCCTCGAATCGGCTTAAGTGAAGCTCGTCAAGACAAACAAGAAGACTTGTAAAAATCAAGTATGGAAAAGCTGTCTCGATGCCCTAAATACACTCACCTTCCATACGGTTCACAAAAGGACAAGAAAGAACACAAGTCAAGTCCCGTTGAACAAAGAAGTATTTAAATACTCAAGGATAAAGTATTTAAATCCGTCGGTCTTGAATCTTCAGAATCCCGCGAAATCCGGATCATGTCATATTCCCGTTGAAGGAAATCTTATTCAAACGGACATCTCAACGGATACTTTCTTCAGAGGCTATATATATCCTTGAAGACATTGAAGATCATATACTCACGAAATCTATTGAAGTAACCCAACTCTCAAAGCTATCAAAGTTATCATCTGAGCAAACATATCTCCAGCAAGCGCAAGTTAGAACGAAAGAGATATACAGTGCTCATACTTCAAGAACAGCTATCATCAGATCTTGATATTCAAAGCTGCTGTTCTCACTTGGTTACCTAACATTTTACCTCTGTGTAAAAACCGAGCTCTGTGTGAACTCAACAAGTTATTCTGACCTGTGTGGGACGAATAAGGACGAAGCTTTGGAACTGTGTGTGAAGAAGCTAGTCAAGAAGGAAGCTTTAACCAATCTGTGTGAACGGTTGAAAGTGATATTCTTTGTATCAATCATGTGAACGATACAAGGATAGGTTTGTTTATAATTACGTAGTTGTGTACGCAGAATTATATAATAAACTTTACTCTGTGTGGAGGACCGGTGGACGTAGAGGGTTTACCTCGAACCACTTAAATTATCGTGTCATTTACCTTGACTTTTCTTGTTTGAAATTACTGTGATATATTAAGTATACACCTAATACGTCGTTGCTGTATCCACGGCAACTAACTGTATCCAAGACTTCCGCTACGCACTCAGATTTAGATTCCATACAGTTTGTTGTTTAAACTACTTTTTCCAAACTGTATCCAGTATACTTAAGTGGCCAACAATGCGCTATCGGCCAGCATCGGCCGAGCACACTCGGCCATGGCCCGCACGACCCGGCACCACCGACCAATTCTGCCGACCGTGACTCGACCGCCCGACTCCCGCTAGCGTGCGCTACGGCCGGAAGCCTGCGCGCGCTAGCCGACCTGTCCAGTAGCCACTGGACTGACAACTCATCCCGGTAACGTACGCTAGTCGGCCGGCAGCGTGCGCTACCCCTGCCGGTTAGCGCGCGCTACGACCGACAGTAGCGTGCGCTACCCGCCGATCCTGACCGAGTCCAGAACCTCAGAATACCTGCCCGGGCGATGGCGTCTGTTGGCGACTCGGCAGCGTGCGCTACAACTGCCGAGCTAAGCGCGCGGCGTCCGGCCGTGGCGTGCGCTCGCCGGTTCTGCGGTGCTGCTCGGCGATGTCGGCACTCGTCCGGCGATCCACTCCGTCCGGCGGTGCTTTCGGCCACGACCCGACGCCTCGATTTCCAAAACGCACGCAGGCGGACACGGCGAAAAGTTCGCGGACGACGTCAACGACTTCGAGATGAAAACGTAATGCAATAATTAATCATACGCGACCAAGAAAAGGGTCAAGACGACAAATACAGATATGGATACCCGTAATTTTCAAGAAATTACAAAATGGCCCAAAAGCATACGAAATCACGATACGTGATCGAATAACCAAACCGAAGTTCACAACACGTCTAACAAAGTTAAACGGACTTGCGGGAAACTCGAAGCAGCTTTCGGACGAGATTCGCAAGAATCGAACTCAAGTGCGGAAAAGTCGCTAAAAACCACAGAACTCAACAAAACAACACCGAAACGAACTCGGATGACAAAAAGTGTAGAATTAATCATTCTCAGAATGACGAAACGGTCATGAGAGAGCCGTCAAAACGGACTCCGGTCGAAAAAAGAAATTTACCGAAAATCGAAAATTGCGGATATTACATTCTACCCTCCTTAAAAGAAGTTTCGTCCCGAAACTTAAAATAAGTAGGGAGAAGCAATATCCTTTGCCAGGAAAACTCGACGAGATACACAAAACCGAAGACTCGCGCCCGACGGCGAAACGCTGCAAGGAACGCAAAGAGACATACGGCGAAAAAATACGCTCTAGGGCGACTAACACAACGTCACCGGTAGAGACATAATAAAAATCAACGAGTGACAAGCGTCATCAAATAGACAATCCAATCGAGTCGATTATCCGAACAATCACAAAACTCAACGAACGAAAATCAATACGATTGACCAACCCAACGGTTCATCAACCCAAAACGCGAGTCAACGCTGAACAAATACGAAATTCCACCGCCCAAGGGTTGGAAGATCGAAAACGAGACTAATTTCCTGAACTTAAGGGAACTACGAAGGAGCCTGAATGCTCAACAATCACGAAACGAGAACAAAAACCGAACAAGCAAACGATTGAGACAACAAGAATCGAACAATCATGTCCGAAACACGTAGGATAATAAAATTCAAACAACAACTCCCAGGATGACCTGGTGAGAACAGCAAGACGTGCATTCCCACAATATCCACAGGAAAGGGAATAGCGATTTAAAAGCCACAACGACAAACGAGTTATTCCGAAACAATACCACCCTCGTTCGATCAACAAAAGCAAGGGATAGGGAAAGTTCAGAAATGTTAACGAGCATAAACGAGTTGATAGAGCCAAAAGTACAGAAGTTAAAATTCGATCCACTTCGAATAAAAGAACTATTAGAACCAAAGATGTTACTTCGAACAAGGTTTACAATAGTCGAACCGAATTCGGAAGGTCACAGCGATAACCAGATCGACTCAAAACCAGATTACAGCTCGCTCGAACGATGAAACCAAGGTACAGAACAAGTTCATAAGGTATCAATGAACACGAGCGAATCGATAGACTGGAGAAAGAGAAGATATAGAAGTCAAAATAGTACGGGTATTACTTTGACCTCGCCCCCGAAACTCACCACAACGGAACCAAGGTAACAATACAACAAGCAACCGACACAACGTGGAACAATCACCGATGCACACAATCATACCAATCCGATCTCTAACAGCTCGCATATATGCGATAAAGCATAAACCGCCACGAGGCGACAACATCCAATACCAATATCACACCCCTCACAGAGGCTACCACGACAACTGTGTGGCGAACGACTCAACGCTCACACCACCAATTCAACAACAACTCGGGGGTTAACATCCTAACGAGAGTACGAACATCTCACATATATTCCCGGACCACAAATAGGAATGATAGGTTTTGAAAACGAAAGCCACCTTTGAAAATAACTTGTAAGCACCAGTTGATCTTGAGTATCATATATCAAAAAGTAGTACAAACATCGTCATCGAGACTAAAAAAAATCATCTTGCGTTTGAAAAAAAAGAAATGAAGACACCTTTCGTTAAATTAAAACTTGTCAGCTATATTCGACCTTCGGGTCTAAGCGAATGCATTTCTAAATCATTAGAAATATTTCAAAATATTTTGATCCTCAAAGTAGAATAATTTTGAAACATAGCGTGACACTAGTAGGCATCTTGAGAACCTTTGTGAGAAAATAATTTATTTTAAAAGTACGTCTCGAGGTTTATTTTCTAAGATACTCAAGGTTTTTCAGAAGTACAATAGGCCAGAATGCCCAAAATTCGCACGTATCAAGATTTACTTAAACACATCATATCACACGCATCAAATCGCTCAAAATCACGACAGTGATATACAATTCTCAGGATATGTTCAACAACATCGTTAAAACAACAATCGGTTTATCAAAACTGGATGGAAAACGATATCAAGAACAAAACTCCAAAAAGTCAACTCTACGGATTCAAGAAAATACCTAGATTCGGCGAAGAACAATGGAGTAGATGATGTTAAGAATCGTCTAGGATACTCCAAAACACCTTTGGATGGAAGAAAAATCAGCCCAGATGCGAAACCGAGTCGCTACGTCTCAAACTCATGGAGGAAGGAGAAGAAATGAAGAAAAAATGCAACTTCTAGACTGGTGTCCAATATTTATACTGGACACAATTAGCGTGCGCTAATCATTAAGGTTAGCGTGCGCTATCACGGCACCAAACAAAACTCCTGACCAAAAATACACTGTTAGCGTGCGCTAACCCCAAGTGTTTAGCGTGAGCTAACGAGAACTTCAGACCCAGTCCAGTAGCTCCTGGTCTGCCCTGAACTACCAGGTAGCGTGCGCTATCCTCCCCTTAGCGTGCTACCAATGCACTCTTGCGCGCGCTAGCTGCAAAGCGTAGCGTGCGCTAACGACCCACAGAGACAACAACGGAACACACCAGAAAAATTACATGCCGTAAACCTTTCTCACAAGGATTTACCAATCTAAGCACAATTTCCCATGTCATTTCGAAAATGATAAAAAGACCAATGACGGTAATATTTTTCCGAAGCTCACAAAATCATTTGTCAAACCATCATGAAGTATTCAAGGCCAAAATGCCAAAACTTGATTCAAGGAATCGGTTTTACGAAATAAAACTCAGTTTGCAAAATACCGGAAGCCGTTTGAAAGAACTCACGCAGCGGATAAAATACGGTACGAAAATACATCGGAAGGATTTACACTCCTCGTATAAACCAAATACGAGAGTCTAATATACACATATCGTGAAATCAAAATCCACAGAAGGATTCCATCATTTAACGACTAATCATACAAATAACTCGTGTCACACGAGGCACAACACAAGGAATGGAGTTTTACATCCATAGATCGCACGTAAGTGACGACCACCCCTCGATACTAATCACGACCAATGATCTCAAACGACGCGTCGCGATGCGACTAAGTCGGACAAAATCCGACGAGACAAAACTCAACAAACACAACTTGACTCGGCACCTAGGTTTCCCCAGCTAATCGATTTTAAAATCGTATACTTTAGTTATTCGAAAATAAAACCGATAAGTTAAAAATCGTTTTCAAGACCCTTTCAAACACGACAAGGGCTTAACAGCGGTAGCATTTTATAAAATGTCCCAAACACTTTGAAACACGACCTTTAAATACGACGCAAGTTTTTATTTGAAAATACAAGGCTGGCTCGCCCAAATTCATGTCACTTTTCAAAAACCCACAATACGATCAAATCTCAGAGATTTTCAAGCATGCACGCCGCATGTATTATTATTAATAGAAACACATTGGTTGTAAATAACAATAATTAGCCAAGTACCAACAATTCCCGGACACACTCATATACGACATTCAAAAATCACTAGTTCAACAAGCGCAACTCGGGAATACTAATTCCAAGCATATGTCAAACTATCTCTTCAAGTTTGACAGCGTAACCAAAGATCACCGATTTGGACATATGTCGAACCCAGCTATGTGAGTTTCTCAATGCCATCAATACCTATACCGGAACATATCAATGTTCAAAACTTCTACATCATACTGCACCCTTCGGTGTCCAACTCATCGGTACATTCGGCTCAACATACATTTAGTATATCGCAATTACCAAACGCAGATTCCATCACACAGCAAAAGACTAGAGAGTCAAGCCCTCTCACAATATACCACGGAGCAAACTCGGATCTTTCGATCACCAACGATCCCACCAATGCTAGGAAGTTTAGCGATGGAAGGCTCGCAAAACGACAAACGGTCAAGCCCGAGCAGCGCACATACTCCGAGAGAGACAAAGGACGGCGCAATACTAGAATCAAAAGTACACAACCGGATGGATCGAAACAACTCGACAATAAGTACGAGAGAGGCAATCACGGTTCGAGAAGTGGAATTTCAATACGAGAAAACAAGAGAATTGAGTAAGGAAAACTTACGAGCCTTGGATGTCTTGAGATGCGGCGGTGTGACAATGTGCAAAACAAAACACAACTAGACCCAAATAACCAACAAGCCTAGGTATCCATAAACCTAGAGCTCTCTGATACCATTTTCTGTAACACCCCCAAGATATTCGAGGTGTATTACAGCGCCGTGGACCCCTACATGGGACCCACCAGGCTAACACAATAAAACACCACTCGACTAACCATCTCGGTTAGCAAGGAAACAACTATTAACAACAAGAACATAAAACAACACGTCCGGTACAACCGGCATAATAAACATCAACCGACAAATACAGTAACTCCAACGAAGTCCAAACACAATCCGAAAAGAAAAGCCTAAGTACTCGCGAGTGCAATCTATAAGTTTACAATTTGGAAAACATCCACATCAAAAGAGACAGTAGGAAATAACAAGACTCAATTGCACATGTCAACAACCTTGGCCAACATCCTCGTACCATCCCAGCGCCCGCTCGTCTGGCTGAACATAACCTGAAATCCATAACAAGAATTTCCCCGACAACGGGTCCCCAAAGGGGTTAGCAATTACGCTAGTACAAGTATTCAAGGCAACCCAATCGCCTACACATTTCATAGTACATGCACCAATATCAATTCGAAAGTCAAAACCAGACATGTCTTTTCCGGAAAACATACAGTCCATAATTAGCCTTGAGAACAGGGCGGCAGCATACATTCTCACTCGAGGCCTCATAGGGACCCTACCGAGTTGGCTACAATTACAGAAAAACAAAACCACGCACACGCTATGCCGTGAGAACAGGGCGGCAGCATACATTCTCACTCGAGGCCTTGCAAGGACCCTAACGAGTTGGCTAGCGGTACGAAACTCGTGAAATCCAGGGCGGCAGCATAGATTTCCCTCCTTGACCCCGTCGGGCCAACACAAGGTGAGTAATTTACAAACAATATACATTACCATTTCACGTTAAGCATAAAGGTTCCCAAAAATACTTGCCTTGAATTATTGACGACGCAACGAACGGAAAGGAAGTCACCGACGAACGCTAGGAACCAATGAAACCGAACCTAACGATTCGAAGAATACAATCACAACCATTTCTAAATGAATACGGAATTGGAATACACCCGAAAACCCGCCTACGATTCATGTATATTCGTATATAAACAACAACGAGGGCGGACCACAACCAAACCCTCTCGATTCCGTAAAAATCACGAAATATACCATGAATCCGTAGGGAAACTAAGAATACCAACAATATTAATCATATTCATCATGAATTAATCGACAAAACGGAACGAATCGGACAAAAACGCGAAAATCCCCAAATCCACCCAAAAGGAGGGTTCTAAAGATCTAACCTTGATTATTTGGATCGAAGGATGTTATAGGATGATTGATCAACGATATAACCTCAAGAACTTCATGGATTTGTTGTTCAACAACATGGTTTCGTCTCCTCAGAAACCCGGCCGCGGACCGAAGAGAAATGAAATGAAAAATGACGGAGAAAGTCGTTGATCTGTCATTTTTATCTTGGCGGAACTAGCGTCGCTAGCCTTCCCGACCTAGCGTGCGCTTATCGGCCCGGCATCGGCCGAGCACACTCGGCCATGGCCCGCCACGACCGGCACCACCGACCAAATCTGCCGACCGTGACTCGGCCCGACTCCCGCTAGCGTGCGCTACGGCCGGAAGCTTCGCGCGCTGGCACATCCGGTAGCCACTGGACTAACAACTCATCCGGTGGCGTCGCTGGTCGGCGGCGGCGTGCGCTCCCTGCCGGTTAGCGCGCGCTGACCAAGCGATGGCGTGCGCTACCGCCGATCTGGCCGAGTCGAGAACCTCGTAATACCCCTGCCCGGGCGATAGCGTCTGGCTGGCGACTCGGCAATGCGCTACGGCCGAGCTAAGCCTTGGCCGGCCCGTGGCGTGCGCTCGCCGGTTCTGCCGTGCTGCTCGGCGATGTCAAGACTCGTCCGGCGATCCGCACCCGTCCGGCCAGCTGCTCAGCCGCCACGACCCGACGCCTCGATTTCCGAAAACGCACGGAATGGACACGACGAAAAGTTCGCAGACGACGTCAACGACTCGAGATGAAAACGTAATGCAATAATTAATCATACGCGACCAAGAAAAGGGTCAAGACGACAAATACAGATATGGATACCCGTAATTTTCAAGAAATTACAAAATGGCCCAAAACGCCCGGAAATCACGATACGTGATCGAATAACCAAACCGAAGTTCACAACACGTCTAACAAAGTTAAACGGACTTGCGGGAAACTCGAAACAGCAGTTTCGGACGAGATTCGCAAGAATCGAACTCAAGTGCGGAAAAGTCGCTAAAAACCACAGAACTCAACAAAACAACACCGAAACGAACTCGGATGACAAAAAGTGTAGAATTAATCATTCTCAGAATGACGAAACGGTCATGAGAGAGCCGTCAAAACGGACTCCGGTCGAAAAAAGAAATTTACCGAAAATCGAAAATTGCGGATATTACACATGGCAGATTACTACTGGTAGAAAACTGGATCTAATGGTGATGAACTCATGAATTTTATGGTGATAATACAAGTCATCCCCGAGCATATCATGCTAATAAGGTTTGTGAAAGTTCTATACATACTAAATGACTATGAGATACAAAGATACGTATAATCATCTCAACACCATAATTCATCTTAGATCTTCAAGGGATATCCTGAGTTCAATCCGTTATATGACCCAAAATGTATGATTCCTTTATATAAACGCATAAGAACTTGAAAATCTCCATATACTGATCACAAATTGGTTTGAAAATGCTTAGGAGTCCATATACTAAAACGGTTCAAAGGTTCATACGATGAATAAGTGCCGAAATGTCGAAAATATCCTTCTAACACATGATGTTCGACTATTAACGAATCTAACTGACTATATAAACATGATTAAACGTCCTTTAGAACACTACTAGTATTGGTGAAGAATCACCTACCTCAAAGTAGTGAAGAACAAGGAGGAAATCGAAGCAATCCAACGTCGAAGGCTTGAACACCAATCCTCAATGATCTATAATCTTCAACACGAGCTAGGATGCTGATATGAAGTGTTTAGGATGTTGAGAGTAATACTCTAAGTATAAGAATTCGGATGTGGGAAAAGAAAGGACTGAAAACACGAAAAGGATGTTGTCCTATTTATAGGAAATGGCTATTAGCGCGCGCTAGTCCATACTCTTAGCGTGCGCTAACGGCTTACTGACTTCACTGTACTCGGCACTTAGCGTGCGCTATTCTCATGTCAGTAGCGTGCGCTAAGGCGTTGACTTGGCTTTTCCCGAAAGCCGTCCAGGTTCATCCCGACACAATCCGACCAAGATCCCCTGATCTCACCTACCACACGTCTCAATCATACTGACCACGCATAGCGTGCGCTAATGTTCCTTTGTAGCGTGCGCTATGGATCCATGTTAGCGTACGCTACATATAGCCGATAGCGTGCGCTACATGCACAGAATTAAAATTTTAAAATCACATACATGAAATCATACGCTCAACAACATCGGATTATGAAATACGGAGAATAATACTCAGATCAAAATGCAACAATTACAATATTACAAGTTCCAAATACATATCAGAAATCTCGGGTATTACACGTTTCACCTAAAGCAATAGTCGCAACCACTTCGAGATCGACATCGTTCCGGAATGTTGCTCCCTCATGAGAATGGGTCTGATTTTCAGTGACAAAGGGCCCTTTCTCCGATGCATTTCCAGGCTGTTGGTTGAGGTCCAAAGAGCCTTCTCCCTCTTCCACATTATTAGCGAATAAAACATTATCATGACCATCCGCCGCTTGATCTGATAATAAAGCATCATCCTCCTTATCCAGACCCAAAAGCTCATTCAAGCCAAACGAATCCTTGTTCGTAGCTCTTTTCCCTTTTTTAAGCCCATCAGATCTACTGTATTTATAATAAACTGGTTTACCCGAAGACACCCATTTATCAAATTTTTTACGTTTTGTTATTTTGCTAATTCCTACTGAATATCCGTCCTCCGAATTTTTAACTTGATCAAAAGGAAATTTGGATCCCGAAACAAACAAACAATCCGCATCTGTGTCCTTTTCTTCCATGTCGGTGGGATTGTTATTGCTATCTCCCTCTGCCTCTGAACATCGTTCCGACTCCTCATCGAAGTTTACCTCCTGTACCGGATGAGTTTCGTCTTTCTTAATGAAAGCCGGCAACCAGACCCCGGCATCTTCCATAACCGACACCGGGAGCTTATCACCCTGCCATTGAATGTAGATCTCTTCATCCACCCTCTTACCGGACTCGACCAAAACTCCGATGTAATCACAAGACAGGTCCAAATCCTCCTCAGAGATATTGGATTTGCGTACTACTTTCCCGAACAAGCCTCAGACCATATCCACTACCTCATTCTTTAACAGAGGCAAGGGTAACCCCTGAACTTTCAGCCAAGCTAGTCTCTCATTGATCCACTTCTGCCCCTCCCATATCTCTAATTTAGAGAACCTTCCCAGTATCGTTCTTGCCACCTCCAACGTATCCATAGCCACTTTATTATCCGCGAAAGTAATTAAGATTGACAGGCCGCCTAAGTACCGCATGATTCCTCCTGTCGATCCCATCTCCTTCAAAATATTATTAATGTTCTCCAATGAGCCGAAGTCAATCATTCTGGCAATAATAGAATTTCCTTGCATGTGGGAAAACGCCTTCACCTCCAGGTCAATAGTTAACACTCGGTAATCCCGTCGATTACCATTCCACCCCATGAGTATATCCCTAAAGGACCTTCCTCCACCGCGTCCTACCTGTGCTATCGCCGGCCCCCTGTTAGTACCCACATTGCCATTGCTTATGTGCTTATCATCAGTCCTTGGTATGTTCCTGGGTTCTTTTCTTATTTCACCATCTTCCAGTATAAACTTTGCAACATTAAACTTCAAAGCATAGCTTCCCATGCGGATCTTACTCAGCTCCTTTCCCATCTCATCCTTGTTTTTGACATCCAGCATCGACACAAAGCCGAATCTATTTCCAAGGCGATCTCTTTTCCGTGCGATGTAAATGCCAAAGATGTTTCCAAAATCCCTTATAAACCCAGCCAAATCGTTCCTGCTACAACGGTCGGGAAGGTTGGTAACGTAGAACTTGGTGATCCTCCTTTGAATATAAAGCCCCATTGGCCGTTGCTGAGAAAATTGAAGGTATTATGCGACGTTTTCTGTGGGGAGGGTCCAGCGAAAATAAGAAAATAAATTGGGTCGCATGGGAGAGATTGGCAAGACCAAAAAAGCTGGGAGGATTGGGTATCAACCGTTTGCAAGACACGAACTTGGCTCTTTTACTCAAATGGGGTTGGTGTTTTAAAAAAGAAGATAATTGTCTTTGGAAGAAGGTTGTGTTAGGCTGTCATGGGGGAGGTAGGAAGTGGTCCCCTCTGCCTCTTGGGTCTTCGGCATGTTGGAAAAATATTGTGTTAATGGGGGAACGAATTTCAATTCATGGTAAAAGCTTTAATAGACTCTTGTATGGGGTTGTGGGCGATGGGAGGTCTATTAAATTTTGGTGTGACCCATGGTTAAACGATACGCCTCTTCGAGACCAATACCCGAATCTCTTTAGATTAGAGAATCAAAAATGGTGCTGGGTGCCAGAGAGACTTGCTTTATGTAATGGGGTTAAAGTGTTGAATTGGAATTGGCGAATGGCTCCTACATCTCCTTTTGAAGTGATGGAATTATTTAGTCTTCTTTCTGATATTTATGAGTTCAATTGGGCCGAAGGTTTAGACATATGGAAATGGGCTGGAGATACAAGTGGTGTTTTTTCGGTCGGAGCAGCAAAGCGGCTTATTATTTCTGGTCGCGAGATTGATCCAGTTTTTATCATGAAGTGGGAGTGTTGGATGCCTCTTAAATGTAATATTTTGGCTTGGCGTGTGGAGCAAGATAGAATTGCGACTAGAGTGGCCCTTAGTAAAAGAGGAATGTCTATAGTGGATGACGTTTGTCCGTTGTGTAATGCGGAAGCGGAGACCTCATTGCACATATTCACAGCATGCATCTTCATCACGGAAGTTTGGGTTAGGATTGCAGGTTGGTGCCGGCTAGAGCCTATCATTGCTTTCCACGTTCGAGACCTCCTTACGCTTGCAAAAGACGGATACGAGGGTGCTACATAGTATTGTCTTAACGACGCTTTGGTGCATTTGGACCGAAAGGAATGAGAGAGTTTTTCAAAATAAAAAGGCGAAACCGGTTGAGGTGGTGGTCAAGATAAAAGCGGCGTCATTTTTTTGGATTAGAAATAGATCTAGATTTAAAAACATAGATTGGAATGATTGGTGTATTTGCCCATTTGGATTGATGTAATTGTGGTTTTCCTTGCGGTCCTCGTTTTGTGGACTCGCAAGTGGCGTTGAATGAAGTTAACCTTTCAAAAAAAAACAAGACCTAAGAAAATGAAAAACCCTACAGGGCCGAAGAAAAATAATTGAAAACTACAAAAAAAAAATTAAAAACCTTACAACTGAAAAATTAAAAGAACTAAAAATTTAAACAAAAATCCTGAGAGTATAATTTGAACTTTTGGCTTTTGTCTTCTCATTCGGTCAAATAAATTAAAAAAATGTGAGAACTACGTTTTGTATTGTCTTCTTTTAATTTTGATAATTATATTTTGTATTAAAACAGACAACAAATCAATATTATTTAACAAAATACAAATTAAAGACAGACAGTTTATATACACAGTTAGCTAGTAGGGGTGGACTCGGTTCCATTCGGTTCGGTTTTTGATCGAAACCAAGAGTCGAATCAAATATTCGGTTTCGGTTTGGTTCAGTTCTTTTTGAAGTTCGGTTCGGTTAAGTTCGGTTTTATAAATATTCGGTTCGGTTTCGATTTGGTTTGATGTTTTTTCGGTTCTTCACAATATAAATTCAAATATTATATGCAATAGAATAAGTTATATATAACAACAAGCCAACAAGAGTTATACATATATATATATATATATATATATATATATATATATATATATATATATATATTCAAGATAAAAGCTAGAGTTGCATAGCAATTTCCAAATATCTCAAAATATATAACAATCGTAAATCACAGTAGCTTATTTTCTCAACCTAAATTAATTGAATCACAAATTCATGAGCATATTATCGGTCCTTCTTGGACCCATGAGGGTCTTACAAAAGGAAAACGAATTATACTAAAATTCGAAACACACCAAAATCACAAAAACAAGGTCATTTTAGTATGTTGAAATTTGACTTCGGTCCATTTCGGTCCGGTTCGGTTCCGCTCTACCCCGAACCGAGAACCGAACCAAATTAGTTCGGTTCGGTTCTGTTTTTTTGTTTTTCGGTTCGGTCTTCTTCGGTTTCGGTTTTTCGGTTATTTTTTTCGGGTTTTTTCGGTTCGGTTTTGGATTTTCGGTTCCGAAATGCCACCCCTATTAGCTAGTAAATCAGTTAGTCAAGCGTATCATATTCTATCAATTTATCTGACACAAATTTGACTCATTTATTTAAAAAAATGCTACAATCACAATCGTTGTAACGGTTGTGATTATTTTAGACAATTGATTATGTGAGTGGTGTAGTAGATAATTGAATAAATAATAAATTTAAGGTAAAATAGCACTACTAGGGACTGGAGTTTGCCATTTTTATCACTTAAGGGACTAAAATTTTAAGTGTTTCAAACAAGGGACTAAAGTTTAATCCGCTTCACCCGTTAGGGACTCCGTTAGCTTGGTTCCGTTAAGTTTTAACGGATTGATGACGTGGCAGTTAAGTGCCATGTGTCAGCATTTTATTGGTCGGTAATAATAAAATAATAATAAAAATTTTCAGATTTTTGTAATAATAATAAAATAATAACAAAAAATATAAAAGTCTAAAAAATATAAAAAATAAAAAATCTGTATTTTTTAGAAAAATTGAAACTTTATTTTTTTTTTTTAAAATCTGGAATATTAATATTAAAAATCTAATGCTTTTATTTAAAGTTAAAAATAAAAATTAAATACAATAAATAATTTCAGATTTTTGTAATAATAATAAAAATATAAAAATCTAAAAAAATATAAAAAATAAAAAAATCTGGATTTTTTTTAAAAAAATGAAACTTTATTTTTTTTTCTTAATTTTTTTAGAAAAAAAAATTTCTTAATTTTTTTAAAAAAATCTGGAATATTAGTACTTAAAATCGGATGTTTTTATTTAAAATTTGAAAATAAAAAAATAAAAAATTAAAAAATTTGGATCTAATTTATAAATTTTTTTTAAAAATTGAGATATTATTTTTCATAAATAAATAGAAAAATGGATCTAATTTTTCATAATATTAATAAATAAATATTATTTTACAAAAAAATCTAAAAATTTAAAAAAACAAACTAAAGGTTAATTATAAATCAGATCCAAATATTTTTAATTTTTAATTTTTATTTTTAACTTTAAATAAAAGTATTAGATTTTTAATATTAATGTTCCAGATTTTTAAAAAAAATAAAGTTTTAATTTTCTAAAAAATACTGATTTTTTTTATTTTTATTTTTCAGACTTTTACATTTTTTGTTATTATTTTATTATTATTAGAAAAATCTGAAAATTTTTATTATTATTTTATTATTACCGACCAATAAAATGCTGACACGTGGCACTTAACGGCCACATCATCAATCCGTTAAAACTTAACGGAACCAAACTAACGGAGTCCCTAACGGGTGAAACGGGTTAAACTTTAGTCCCTTATTTGAAACACTTAAAACTTTAGTCCTTTAAATGATAAAAATGGCAAACTTCAATCTCTAATAAAGCTATTTTGCCTAAATTTAATAATAAATGTATAATGAGCCGTATGTGAGGACTATAAAATGTTTAAATCCTTTTGACCATTAGTTATGGAAGACTTTATCTTTTTTTTTTTAATCCGTTGTATTAATGAGCCGTATAATATCCAGGACTGAAACTCACCCGAAAATTAACGAGTTCGGATTTGAGTTCTAAACATTGAACCAAAACCGATAAGACCCGGACCGATAAAACCGAAAAGAAACCCGGTAATAAATTTAAAAAAGGTTTATATGTATTTTATAATTTATATATTTTATACATATATTATTAATACGTTTTGCGTGTTTAAAACACAAATAGCATGCTGGTCAAGTAGTTAAGACGCTGTACGTTTGAACAAAAGTTCTGGAGTTCGAATCATGTAACCCCCATTTATGTGATTTATATTGCTGCTCTTCCATCATTTTCCTAGTAAAGATCCATCCCACATAGGGCTGTTAGCGATCCGAGTGAACCCGAAACCCGGTCATGAACCGGACCGAAATACCCGGGACCGAAACTCACCCGGAAACTAACGAGTTCGGATTCGAGTTATAAACATTGAACCGAAACCCTTATCGATCCGGACCGGATCTACCCGATAACCTATCGGATCGGATCCGAATCTGGAGAAAACCGGTCCGAACCGGTCCGATAACAGCTCTAGTCGTATGTGAGGACAATCGATCTTTTTTATAAAATGCCTGTAACACCCCCAAGTTATTCACGGTATATTACAGCGCTGTGAGCCCCGCCGTGGGACACACAAGGCTAAACATACGCGGAACTATAAAACTTGACCGAGAAGGTCTACATACAATGGAAAGAAAGACGATACAAATGGTGTTCAAAACCATAACCAATGAAACCATATACATCACTGCACAAATCAATACCTCGGCAACATAGGCCGGAACATCAAGGAAACTGAAATACAATACTCGAGTATTTAAAATCCATTCCAATGCAACAACACTGAATGGAGGAATCCAAAAAGATAACCGGAGACAAGACACAGTATCACACTTGCCCATCATCTTCATGCCGACCCGATACCCGCCTGTCCTCTCTCCTGGAACCTGAAATACATAAAAGGTATTTCCCCCATAAAGGGGTTAGCCGTCGAATAGCTAGTGCAAGTATAACAGTATGAAACACAATACTCCTCGACAATAAAGTAAATGTAATCCGTCAATCCATCAATTCAAGACTAGTATTCCGGAATAACTAAAATCTCATAAGACGTATGTGAATGCCGTAGACACGGTTCGTTCACCTCATACGCCGATACGTATGTGAATGCTGTAAAAACGGTTCGTTCACCTCATACGCCGATACATGTAGGAATACCGTCAAAACGGTTCGTTCATTACATGCCAACAATATATCTATGAATGCCGTAAAAACGGTTCGTTCATGATATGCCATCAATATTTCTTACTTTCAAAGTCGAGAACGTACAATCATAAATGTATACTTTCCTTGAATAATCGACGACGCAACGAACGGAATGGAAAGTCACCGACGAATGCTAGGAACCATCGAAACCGAACCTAACGATTCGAAGAATACAATCACAATAGATTCTAAACGAATACGGAATTGGAATATGCCCGGAAACCCACCTACGATTCATGTATATTCGTATAAAAACGACAACGAGGGCGGACCACAACCAAACCCTCTCGATTTCGTAAAAATCACGAAATATACCATGAATCCGTAGGAAAACTAAGAGTACCAACAAGATTAATCATATTCATCATGAATTACTCAGCAAAACCGAATGAATCGGACAAAACCGCGAAAATCCCCAAATCTCCCCAAAAGTAGGGTTCTAAAGATCTAACCTTGATTCGCTGGATCGAAGGATGTTATAGGACGATTGATCGGTGATATAAACTCAGAAACTTCGTGGATTTGTTGTTCAACAACATGGTTTCGTCTCCTCCAAAACCCCAGCCGCAGAACGAAGAGAAATGAAATGAAAATTGACGGAGAAAGTCGCTAGTCTGTCATTTTTATACTGGGCCGGAACTAGCGTGCGCTAGCCTTCCCGGCCTAGCGTGCGCTATCGGCCAGTATCGGCCGAGCACTCTCGGCCATGGCCCGCATGACCCGGCACCACCGACCAATTCTGCCGACCATGACTCGACCGCCCGACTCCCGCTAGCGTGCGCGCTACGGAAGCTCGCGCGGCTAGCCGACCTGGCCCAGAGCCACCGGACTAACAAACTCACCAGTAACGTCGCTAGTCGGCCGCGCGGCGCTACCCTGTCGGTTAGCGTGCGCTACGACCGACAAGAGCGTGCGCTACTCGCCGATCTCGACCGAGTCCAACCTCGTAATCCATCTCGCCTGTGCCCGAGAACAGACGCCGGCCGACTGACTCGGCGCTACATCGCTGAAGCTAGCGCACAGCCGTCCCGGCCGTAGTGTGCGCTTACGCGGTTCTGCGTGCTCGCCGACAAGGCGCCATCGTCCGGCCAGAACCTGCGACCGTCCGGTCAGTCCCGCAATCATCCGGCCAGTGCCCGACCCCAGGGCTCGACGACTCGATTTCCGAAAACGTACGTAACGAACACGACGAAAAGTTCGCGGACAACATCAACGACCCGAAATGAAAGCGTAAGGTAATAATTAATCATACGCGACCGAGAAAAGAGTCGAGACAACGAATACATATAGAATACCCATAACTTTGGGTAAATTACAAAACGGCCCAAAACGCCCGAAAATCACGATACGCGATCGAATAACCAAACCGAAGTTCACAACACTTCTAACAAAGTTAAACGGACTTACGGGAAACTCAAACAATAGCTTTAGAACGAGATTCGCAAGAATCGAACTCAAGTGCGGAAAAGTCGTTGAAAAGCACTAACTCAACATAACGACACCGAAACGAACTCGGATGTCAAAAAGTGTATAATTAATCATTCTCATGGTGACGAAACGGTCCCAAGCGAGTTGTCAAAACGGACTTCCGCCAAAAATAGAAAATTACCGGGAATCAAAATTACGGGTATTACATTCTACCCTCCTTAAAAGAAGTTTCGTCCCGAAACTTAAAACAGGTAGGGAGAAGAAATATTCCGCCAGGAAAAACTCAACGAGATACACAAGAACCGAAAACTTACGCCCAAACGGCGAGTCATCAATATAGAACACAACAATACATTACCCGAAGGTAAACCAAACCAATGCCGAAAAAGATACGAATTCACAATGCCCGAAGGCTCCAACGGAAATACCCATACATCACAATGGACTGAAAGCCGAACAGCCCAAAGCTGTGAATCATCACAAAATAGATCTCAAAGAAACCAACCTGACTGTCGGACATACCCCTCGGCGTATGAACAACCAGTCGCAAATCGTCGGACATATCCAATACAACATGGACTACGAATGATCAAACAATAAAGCTCAAGAGGGACATCACAATACGCCCGATCCGGAAATGTGTCCGTGCACATGTCCACCCGTATACGGAATCCAGAATATACGTGTGACAATGTACCTAATTAGCCTCAAGAACTACGTCTCGTGTGCACGGTCCAATGCGGAAACATCCATGCATGACCATCGAGTGCCTGGCTAAAAATCCTACACATAACCAATCGGCACGCAGACATGATTCCAGGTATGCCATGATACAACATGACAACGAAACTCAAATGATAAAATACCCATTACGGATCATACAATTCACCAAGTGAACGATGACACACGAATAATGAAAGATCGACACGACCAACGATATTCAAAACAACCATCCTGGGATAAGAATTCCCTAAGGACCGATTAACACGGCAATAACCACAACACCACAATTCGGGAAATCCTCCACCCTTAACGATCACAAAATTATCGAGTTCATAAGAATAATAGTGTGCTGCCCTGAGTTGGCCAACACGGCAATAATAACTCACAGATGGGCACTATCCTTGGAGATCTCCATTCAATATCTCGATTGTCTTCGAACGGCCAATCGATAACGACTCAACGGATGGGAACTATCTTCGACAGTCCCAATTCAATACTTCGGTTACCTTAGAACGGCAACTCGATAACAACGGTACAACGGATGTCTCGGCACACTTAAATCAGTTACCGATAATGAAGATGAAATTCGAATACATCAATGCCTTCAATCGGCCGTTTACGAACAACAATAACATTTGGCATGATATGTCGACGGGTGTCGTATCAAACAATCCCCTGATATCAATACAATCATAAGTAGACCAAGTCTCGAAATGATACACACATTCGTACACCTACACGATAACATTAGTCTCATTGATTAGTACGAGTATAAAACTTGCCTCGATATCAATACAACGAACTATTACCAATTCAGTTGATTTCGTCTTACGAATTCCTCAGTTTCGACCAAGTTAATCTACGAACCCTTCAACCTTAACCGCAACACAACAGTCATAATTCATGATCAAACATCATATCTTATTGTAAAACGAATGATTAATAATCAACAAGTTCGATGACGACCAATATCAATACCACCAAACCACAAACTCAATCGTTTCACCATATCTTGACTAATCACAGTCTGAACAATCCAACTCAGACACTTACACATCCTGTCCACAATACGAGTCGAAATATGATGATCATATCAGCAACAAATAAGGACCAATAATAACGGTCTAAATGTTCCAAACTAAATTCTTAAATTCGAATTGATAAGGTTCCCTTCTCGTAAATCCATCGTTAAAATTTACTTATGACCGTCATCATTTCGAACCATCCGACTGGTTCAAAACAATAGATAATCCTACTAAAAAGGTTATCAAATAGTCCAATCATTCGACTTGAACATTTGTTCCAAGACGTATGGGCTTCCAAATTCGGAGATGAATAATAGTCTCGTCAAACTCATAATCACATTCGTATTCCTATACGAATATTATATCAAACACCTAGGTTAGCTCTAGATATGAATATTCCCTATTCATTTTCAAAACATCAACACTTCTAAAAAAAAAATTCATCACCTCGTATAATTCAAGAGTTCTTCAAGAACACGAAATATCCGAAATCCCATTCAGAACAACATATCCGAGGTATATATCTCCATGTTACCATTTTCTTCATCATGTCATTCATACAACCTCAAGAATCGCAACAAAACCCTTATCATCATATGAAGAAGATCTCAATAATCATATCAACATCCGAAATCTCTTATTACAATTCCAATAAATCTCGTATAACATTATCACATGATACCATAATTGTAACACCCCAGATCCTCCTGGGAATATTACACGCCGTAAACCCTTCTCGCAAGGATTTACCAGGCTAAGCACAATTTTCCACGTCATTTCAAAAATGCCAAAAAGACCGATGACGGTAATATTTTTCAAATACTAAAAAAAATCATTTTCCAAATACCGTCAAAACGATCAAGGCTAAAATGCCAAAAACTCAGTTTAGGGAATCAGTTTTACAAAATAAAATTTAGTTGGCAAAATACCAAAAGCAATTTCAAAATACTCACGCAGCGGGTAAAAGTACAGTCCAATTTATGCATTTTCATTGAAATAAGACGAACATCAAAATACACGATTCCCAACATACTCCCTCCCAAGTAGTAATCCTTAACGAAATGAACCACTATCAAGGGATACGAGGACTACCATGTATGGACGAACCACGAAGAAGAATAATTTGAACTCCATTCCAAAAATCATCAAAAACTTCAAGAACAATACTTGAATCCGAGCTCTCCATCTTAATCTTGTTTGAGAGAATCATCTCTCAATGTTTAGGAACTTCAAGTACTTCCCAAGGTTCTCTCTATTGACTGAAGGAAGGAGAATGGACAAAATGCCTCTCAGTACTCGTCTATCCTCTCTATAAAAACACATCACTAGCGCGCGCTAGACCTTATATTTAGCGTGCGCTACATGACTAGCGTGCGCTATCCTTCCTTGATAGCGTGCGTTATCGGGCAGTCCAGAAGCTACTACATTGCTTCGAAATTCATCTAACGTACGTAATGCCCATACATTAGCGTACGCTAACAGGCGTTGACTTGATACATGCTGAAATGCTCGAGCGTGCGCTATTCTTCGACCTTAACGCTACGCTAATCGCCGTTGACTTGCTACGATATCGTGCCCCCACATGCCGAAAGCATCCGCGATTATCGGGATTCCTTTGACCGATATGGAATTAGCGTGCGCTAATCATACGGTTTTAGCGCGGCGCTAGCTCTACACGACAAGCACTCGTTGACCTTATCCGACACGCGTCGAACATGGCCGGGTCCACCCGCCAAAGCTAAGATTCCATTATTGGCGATCTGGTGTTAGCGTGCGCTAACCAACATGCGTTAGCGTGTGCTAATCGAATATAAAATCAACTCAGGCCTACCTGCCGCCACCTTCCGAAACTAACCCGATGCGTTACGCACGTTAGGGGTCCTCCTTAGCGTACGTAACCGAATCTCTTAGCGTGCGCTAAGTATGCACCGTAGCGTACGCTAAGTATATATCTTAGCGCGCGCTAGGCATAGCTTGTAGCGTGCGCTAACGTAGCTGTACTTAGCCATTTTCCGCTATTCTCTACCAACATCTCGACATACCAAACGATCACACGGCACAATGAATACATATACGCATTCAGCAACATTGTCATACGTTCACATCATCCTCAAGCACAATTATCCAACATATAAATCCAAAATCACCAAGATAACCAAGAATCATCGAATAATCCAAACAACATACTTACAGGTCTGTGAAGTCGATGATCTCCCGTGGTACTAGCATGCGACTCCCAAACAAAGTCTCAACACAAAACCGATACACGATAATATCGAAATTAGCAATTTGACAAAATCTCAAGGAAGGGTTCACGTCCATAACCACAGTCACGACTTCTTCTCCTTACATCCAACATTCTAAAGGGCACACACGTGCGGAAGTATAATCCAAATCGCACCTTCTCGAAGTGACCAATTCCAAAGAATACCAAGCTAAAAACGAAACGGTCAAGAAAATACAAGAAGAGTGAGAGGACTTACAAGTACCGGTCGCACTGTGATGATGGCAGAGTAGTGATACTGTGGTCAAATGACGACTCAATCGACCCAAAAGACCGACAGCCTAGGTATCCATAAACCTAAGCTCTGATACCATATTCTGTAACACCCCCAAGTTATTCAAGGTATATTACAGCGCCGTGAGCCCCGCCGTGGGACACACAAGGCTAAACATACGCGGAACTATAAAACTTGACCGATAAGGTCTACATACAATGGAAAGAAAGACGATACAAATGGTATTCAAAACCATAACCAATGAAACCATATACATCACTGCACAAATCAATACCTCGGCAACACAGCCTAACATCAAGGAAATCAAATACAATACTCGAGTATTTAAAATCCATTCCAATGCAACAACACCGAATGGAGGAATCCAAAAAGATAACCGAGACAAGACACAGATCACACTTGCCCATCATCTTCATGCCGACCCGATACCCGCCCGTCTCTCTCTCCCGGAACTCGAAATACATAAAGGTATTTCCCATAAAGGGGTTAGCCGTCGAATAGCTAGTGCAAGTATAACAGTATGAAACACAATACTCCTCGACAATAAAGTAAATGTAATCCGTCAATCCATCAATTCAAGACTAGTATTCCGGAATAACTAAAATCTCATAAGACGTATGTGAATGCCGTAGACACGGTTCGTTCACCTCATACGCCGATACGTATGTGAATGCCGTAAAAACGGTTCGTTCACCTCATACGCCGATACATGTAGGAATGCCGTCAAAACGGTTCGTTCATTACATCCAACAATATATCTATGAATGCCGTAAAAACGGTTCGTTCATGATATGCCATCAATATTTCTTACTTTCAATGTCGAGAACGTACAATCATAAATGTATACTTGCCTTGAATAATCGACGACGCAACGAACGGAATGGAAAGTCACCGACGAATGCTAGGAACCATCGAAACCGAACCTAACGATTCGAAGAATACAATCACAATAGATTCTAAACGAATACGGAATTGGAATACGCCCGGAAACCCACCTACAATTCATGTATATTCGTATAAAAACGACAACGAGGGCGGACCACAACCAAACCCTCTCGATTTCGTAAAAATCACGAAATATACCATGAATCCGTAGGGAAACTAAGAGTACCAACAAGATTAATCATATTCATCATGAATTACTCAAAGAAACCGAATGAATCGGACAAAACCGCGAAAATCCCCAAATCTCCCCAAAAGTAGGGTTCTAAAGATCTAACCTTGATTCATTGGATCGAAGGATGTTATAGACGATTGATCGGTGATATAAACTCGTAAACTTTGTGGATTTGTTGTTCAACAACATGGTTTCGTCTCCTCCAAAACCCCACCATGAACGAAGAGAAATGAAATGAAAATGACGAGAAAGTCGCCGGTCCGTGATTTTTATATCGGGAATTAGCGTGCGCTAGCCTTCCTACCTAGCATGCGCTATCGGCCAAGATCGACCGAGCACTCTCGGCCATGGCCCGCATGACCCGGCACCACCGACCACCCCGCCGACCATGACTCGACCGCCCGACTCGCTAGCGTGCGCTACGGCCGGAAGCCTCGCGCGCTAGCCGACTGGCCCAAAGAGCCACCGGACTAACAAACTCACCTGTAACGACGCTAGTCGGCCGGCAGCGGCGCTACCCTGCCGCTAGCGTGGCGCTACGACCGATGGCGTGCACTACACTCGCCGATCCCCGACCGAGTCCGTAACCTCGTAATCCTCTCGCCTGTGCCCGATAGCGCTGGCCGACTTCGACACAGGCGCTACATCGCTGAAGAACAAGATAGCCCCTGGGCCAGAAGCGTGCGCTTACGCCGGTTCTGCCGCGTGCTCGCCGACAAGGCGCCATAGTCCGGCCAGAACCTACGACCGTCCGGTCAGTCCCGCAATCATCCGTCCAGTGCCCGACCCCAGGGCTCGACGACTCGATTTCCGAAAACGTACGGAACGAACACGATGAAAAGTTCACGGACAACATCAACGACCCGAAATGAAAGTGTAAGGTAATAATTAATCATACGCGACCGAGAAAAGAGTCGAGACAACGAATACAGATAGAATACCCATAACTTTGGGTACATTACAAAACGGCCCAAAACGCCCGAAAATCACGATACGCGATCGAATAACCAAACTGAAGTTCACAACACTTCTAACAAAGTTAAACGGACTTACGGGAAACTCGAAACAGCAGTTTAGAACGAGATTCGTAAGAATCGAACTCAAGTGCGGAAAAGTCGTTGAAAAGCACGGAACTCAACATAACGACACCGAAACGAGCTCGGATGTCAAAAAGTGTATAATTAATCATTCTCAGGGTGACGAAACGGTCCCAAGCGAGTTGTCAAAATGGACTTCCGCCAAAAATAGAAAATTACCGGGAATCAAAATTACGGGTATTACAATGCCCACATCCGCCCTTTTCCCAGAATATTCTTCTGAATATCCACGGGCATATATATGTTTATAATTTTATATCACGGACAAATACAGTTTAACCTCGATAAATGAATGTTCGATAAACGAATAACCTCATCAAATGAATAATTTTCTCCGGTCCCAACTCTTTATAACATATTCAAATTTTCTTTCGATAAATGAATAATTTCGCTAAATGAATATTTTTCTCCGGTCCCGACCATATTCATTTATCGAGGTTTTACTGTATACTACTCCCTCCATCCCAGAACAGTCTGCACAACTGACTGGGCATGGAGATTAAGAAAATGCACTTTTCGAAGAGTTGATCAATTTAAAGGGAGAGTATAAAAGGTAAATCATGTGTAAGTGAAGTAAGGGAAAAAATAAAAGTGTGTTAATTGAGTTGAAAAAGTAATGACAATTGTGTAAATAATTATGTATAGTGAGGGTGTTAAAAATAAATTTTTTTACCGTTTATGGGTGTGCAAACTTCTGTGGGACGGACGAATAAGGCAAGTGTGCAAACTCCTGTGGGATGGAGGGATTACTATATTAGGGTTTGTTCTCTTCGGCAAAATTCAACTGAACTGAACTAAATTGAACCGATTCGAATCAAAACTAAACTGAATCGAATCAAAAAATCAATCAAATGAATCAAAGTAACTAATAATTTAAAAATGAGTAATAATAATAATATAAATGATATTATTATTAATAGAAATAATAAATGATTATAAATAATAAGCTAATATAATAATACCTATTAACAATAGAAATATTTTAAAAAATATATTATTAATTTTGATAAATAGTATGAGGAGATGAATACTTGTTGATAAATATATTATTAATTTTCTTTCACTTTTTAGTTTACCTCTTCTTCTTTATTAATTATTTTTCCCCTTCTGTATTTATGCGGCTAGGGGTGGACATTCGAGTCGGGTAGTTTGGGTACCCAATCGGATACGCGAAAAAGTTTGAGTACGGAATCGGATACCCGAAAAAGTTCGGGTTCGGAATTCGAGTATTCCACTTTGAGCTTCAGTTACCCGATTATTTTTATATAAAGTTGTAAGGATTATTACGGCATTGAATCCTTTAGATTTTAAAAGAAATATATAATAAAAGTGTTTTCAATGAAATTATATATATATATATATTGTGTGTATATATATATATTATATAATGATGGTATTAACAATCTGAATCTGAATTGATGATAAGCACTAAATATATATCATTTTTGTAAAATTAATGTTATGAAAAGTTACGTACGAATTCAACTATATGATTTTATTTAATTTCTATCTTATCACTAATAGGAATTAAAAAATATATATGTGTGTCAAATTGATTTCAACGTACTTGAGAAATTTAATTTTTATTATTAAATTATTTTAAAAAAGTACAAAAAAAGGTAGTGTAGCATAATATGGAAATAGTATATAAACCTGCCTATGGTTGGCCAATCCATGGTAGGTATATATATATTTTTAAAAATCTAATAATAGGATTTTTAAATAAAAATGGAAAGATATTTTCTAAGAATTAAATAAAGTTATATAAGGTGGAACAATAATATATAATTCTAGTAATTATGGAAGAAAATAACGGGAAAATAATATGGGCACATATATTACTATAATTTCTCAAATCCATTAAAATCTTTTTAGTTATATTAATAAACAATAAATCAATCATTAGATAGTTATATATATATATATATACATATATATCTCGTCTAGTTATTTATATATATATATATATGTGTGCATATTGTTTGATCACGTCATCTCGGTGCTCTGCAATCTTCAGCCTTGGCCTTTCAATCAACAGTCAGTGCGGCGCGTGACGGCATCTTCAAGATACACAATGACTTACTTTTCATGACTTGTGTTTGAAATTTTTTTGGGTCAAAGATATATAATGACGTTCATATTTCATGGCTTGCGTTTGAAATGTATTAGAGATATTTAATATTTTCTTGTCTCACGATTAATTGAAGATGATTTTCAAGTTATTTGCCAAATGTTTAACTTATTAAGTGTTTAATAGCTACTTCGCAATGAATAAAGAAAGAGCGTCTTTCACCACAAATGTTGTTACGGCACTTTTGGCCATCTTGCCGGAACATATCTCCTCCACAAGTGGTAAAACTGATTGGAGTAAGGTTGCTGCAACGTTGAACATTAGATTAGGAAAACAGATTGCAGCAGATAGCATTAAGAATTGGTTCACTAATCAAAAAGAAAGGCACAAAGCTTGGAATGAACTGAAAAAGTGGACCAGTATTGGATGGAACGAAAATGGTTGCCCTGTAGTTGATGAGGCCAGTGATAAATGGAAGGCTTTTCAGAAGGTACCTCTTAACTAACAATAAACTCATAAGTATTTTAGTTATATTCATCCATGTTTTACTATAGTTGTTTGGTACTTGTTAAAACTAAACGATTGACGAATTTCTTTTGCCAATATTATTTTATTGCAGCGATATAAGTCCATAGCAAATGTGTTTCTTAAGGCTCCACTAAATAATGAGGCAGAATGGGATAAAATCTTGCATGGTGGTTATGCAACAGGTGAGAGATCTTGGGCTCCAGCTTCTGGTGTTGGTAGTTTATTTGGAAACAAGTAACCTATGATTATTGAAGAGGAAAGTGCTGATAATTCAGAGGATGATGTATTTGATGATATTCATATTATTGGAACCATGAAGAATGAAGGGAGTGAAATTAAAGTTTCTCCTGAAAATCTTGCTATCAAGAAGCGTAAATGCAGTGATACTAATGTAATATCCGCAATTTCGAATTTCGGTAATTTTCTTTTTTTTTGGTGTATTTCTCGATCGTAGTGACCTTCGTGTACCTTTCAGTGTGTCCTTCTTGTCAACTGTTGAACTGTATTCTCGTTATTGTTGTGCGGAACCGCCGTTTCGGGGTTGCCGTGGATCCATTTCGTGTTATTGGTTCCCAAATATTGATTCCTATCGTTTTATTCTCTTTCCGGATAATTTTTATCATTTTGGGACCCAGAAGGGGTGTGGGCCGCGGCACAAGGTGTGTGCGCCGCGGAACACAAATTTCTCCAGTCGATGGTCGAGCGAACTGCTGTGTGCCGCGGCACACCCATCCGGTGCCGCGGCACAGTGCCGAGTCAGTGCCGCGGCACACCCGTCCGGTGCCGCGGCACACGCAGGCTGTGCCGCGGCACACTGCCGAAACCTGGGAGTAAATTTTTGGCCTGTGCCGCGGCACACAAAGCGGTCAACTGTGCAACTTCGTCCTTATTAGACGAAATCGGCCATTTCCTCCTTCATTTCACCTGCGCGAGAGAGAGTGAGAGAGAGAGGGAGAGTTCTTCATCATTATCCATTGGGGGGTTGATTTTCACCATTTTTCTTCGGTAGTGAAGCCCGGGCAATCAATCTAACGCGTGTTCTACGGATCTTAGTACTCGAATTTTCAAAGGTAATATTTCTAGAACCCTATTTTCGATTAATTTGGGGGTTTTGGGTTTTTCTTCCGATTCGTTCCGTTTTGTTGATGGATTCATGATGAATACGATTAATATTGTTAGTATCTTTAGCTTTCCTATGGATTCATGGATATTTTGCGGATTTTTACGGAATCGAGAGGGTTTGGTTGTGGTCCTCCCTCGTTGTTATTTTTGTACGAATATACATGAATCATAGGCGGGTTTCCGGGTGTATTCCATTTCCATAATCGTTTAGAAGTGGTTGTGATTGTGCTATTCGAATCGTTAGGTTCATTTTCGTCGGTTCCTCGCGGTCGTGCTTGATTCTTCCGCTCCGCTCGTCGTCTTCCTTTTCGTTAGCATCGGGCGTTCCGAAGCTTCCCGGTTGAGCCGTATCCGTTCGTGGTTCCGTGCTCGTGGTATCGAGGCAAGTACCTTGTCCATACTATTCTTGTTTCGAGGATATGATAATTGGTGATCGCCTTGGTGTGTTGTTTATTTGTTTGAAATGAGTTTTCAAAAGATTTCGGTTCGGCCTCGTTGAAGGCTTTCTTTCAAAATGCGTGTGTGTTTTGTGAACGGCGTGTTTTGGGAATTGGTTATGATTCAACTATTTTGAACGTTGAAGGATTTGATGATGATACTCCTATTGTTTAAAGTTATGGAATCGTGTATTCCATATTTAATCTTGTTATTGTGTTTTGAAGAGTTTGATAATGGTGTCGAGTTAATGGCCATCTCTAGTGAGTATTCTTAATGAACTTACATTCTTAGCATGTTAGTCTTGCATGAGTAATGTGTGTGTGTGTGTATGCTCACTACGGGTTAGATCCGACGGGGTCTCGGTAGGGCTCCACGAAGCTGTGGAACCGCGAGCTTGCTTTTAACCACTGTGGGTTAGATCCGACGGGGTCTCGGCAGGGATCCACGAAGCTGTGGGTCCGCGGTTAATTGTGGTGCATTTTTACAAATGTGACTTATTTATGGCATTTCCGGAAATGAGCGCTTTTGAACGGTTTTCCTGATTGCATGCATTGACTAAGTGTGTAAGAGGTAAGTGTTCGTTTGGCTTACTTGGCTAGGATGGCACTAGAGTATTTTGTTGTTTGTTTTAAATCCTTTATTTGTGGATTTTGATGTTGGGAGACGAACCTTGTGGTCGTTCTTGTGTACTGTGAGTTGATGAGATTTGGGGCTAGAATCCCAATGGTTTTGTAAAAGTCATTTTATGGATTTGGGGCTAAAATCCCAACGGGTTGGTAATTGTCATTTTTCGGGAAGTAAAGATTTGGGGCGGTGACCCCTTTTGTCTTGTGGATTTTGAAAAGTAGGATTTGATAATCCTAAATGGTTTTCTATTAAAACTCTCGATGGCATTCTAAACCGTCTTATAAATTATTTCCATTGATTTATGGTATTTCGATTTTTAAAGGTTTTCTGAAACCCTTGCCTCGAGAAGTACTTTTCGTTTCGTTTGGATCTTTGAGGATTCCTGGTTATTGTTATTCGTGGAATGTGAATTGTATGGCTCGTATTTGCACTTTGTATTTGTACTAGCAAAACAGTGGAGTTTTGCTAACCCCAGTATTCGGGGTGGATGTCTATTTTGCATTCGTGTTTTGGAGCATAACCTGTGGTCGGCACGAAGGATGATGAAAGATGAACGATACTAATCACACGAGGATCCGTTGATGTCGTATTGGTCTAGTTGTATTTTCTTTTCCGCCGCAAGATCTTTTCCCGTTGTACGGGAGTTTATTGTATTTTGGCCCCTGCGTGGGTATATGTTGTAATTGAGTTGTATATTTTTATTGAAAGACCAAATCGGTCTACTGAGTCATTTAGCCTTGAAGGCATTGTCGAGATGTTAAATGTTGTTACCAGCCTGGTAGATCTTCGAGGAGAGGGTCTACGGCGTGTAATATCCCTGAGTGGATTGGGGGTGTTACAACTAATGTCTTGCCATCTAAGAAAAGTTCAAGGGAGGATGACATTAATTTATGCCTTGATATTTTAAAGAAAAACATGTCTATTGGTTCCTCTAAAGGTCATTCTTCGCCACCCCCGAATAAATACCAACAAGTATTCACAATTTTAGAGTCCATGGATGATGTTCCTAAGCATGGGCCAGAATTTGTTGTGGATGTCTTAGAAACCATACAGAGTACTCCGGATTGCGTTGAGGTTTTCAACACATTACCTAACAATCATTACAAACTCCACTTCTTGAAGAAGCATATTCAATTTCCAGATGATGTCAACAGCCCAAGCATGCAGAGAGATAATTTTGAATCTGATTACTAAGATGGTGGTTGAGGATTAAGTGACACTTTATTGTGTCTAATTGTTATGGTTTGTTAGTGCTATTGATTTCGTTATAGAACATATATTATTTATCTTGTAGAACATTTAGCATTTATCTTCGTTGTGGATTTTATGGTTGCTATTATTTGACAATGTCTTATTATTGTAGAACTTATTTATAGTTAATTGTTTCCATTACGCCTATATTTATTAGTTCTAATCAACTTTGTATTTATGTTTAATGTTCCTTTGTAGAATGGATAAAGAATTGGTGCAACAAAGTTTGATGTGTATAGCATTGCATAAATTGAAGAGATTAATGACTCAAGTAGAACGGATACCTTTGCGTTCAGGGGGAGAATCGGGCCATGATTTCATACATAGGTTATTGATGGGTCACCATAACTTATGTAAAGAACAACTACGGTTACATAGAGATGTTTTTATAAATCTTGTTAATACCCTTAGAGCAAAAAATTGCTAGTAGATGGTAGATATATACACATTCAAGAGCAACTTGGGTTAAGTTTGTTCATGATGGTCAAACCTGCTTCTGTTCGTGATACTGCAAAAAGATTTCAACACTTAATATCAATAATTTCGAAGTATTTTGGAGAGGCATTGCAAGCATTGGTTTCTTTGTCAACAGAAATAATTAAACCTTATCAAAATTTTCATGAAACACCTCCCGAAATTCAAAACAACATCAAATACTGACCTTTTTCTAAGGTAATTGTTCTTGCATTTGATGACATATAATATAATATTACAACTTGTATAGTTTCAATGTATTGACCTTTAGTTTTTTTTTCTAGGATTGTGTTGGTGCTATAGATGGTACTCTTATACAATCAGTTGTTGCAGATGATCAAGGTAAGGCATTTAGAGATCGTCATGGGACCAAAACATGGAATGTAATGGTCGCTTGTTCACTCAATATGTTGGTTACATTTATTAATGTCGGCTTTGAAGGGAGTGCCCATGATCCAACCGTATGGAGGCGAAGTTTAAGCGATGCTCAATTTGGATTTCCTCATCCACCGCCAGGTACTACTTAACTTATATTGTCATGAAAAATATAAAAAACTATACTACTTTAGAAAATTAATATTGTTATTGTTGCACAGGAAAATACTTTGTAGCCGATTCAGCGTATCCCAATACACTCGGGTACTTGAGTCCTTATCAAGAAAAAGGATTGAGATACCACTTACCTGAATTCAAAAAAGGGGGTGCACCAGAAGGAAAGTATGAACAATTCAATTACCGACATTCTTCTTGTCGAAGCGTAATTGAAAGAGTTTTTGCGGTTGGGAAGAATAGGTGGAAGGTTTTAAAAATAATGCCACAAATGGATGACGCTCATCAATTGGCTATTATCGTGTCTTGTTTTACGCTTCACAATTTTATTCATTTACATGATCTATGGATTGCTTTCACATACCAAGTTGAAGTAATGGAATCAAGAGTTGATCATAACATGTACGATGATGCGAGAAAAGAAGCCATGGATAGTGTATGACTTACAATAACCGATGAAATATGAAAGTCAGCCAAGGATAATGTGGAGTTGATAGAGCAAATTTATGAAGAAGAAGAAGAGGAACAACAATTAACCGATTATGAAGATGATGATAATAGTTAATGTTCAATAGTAGTATTATATTGCTCGATACGTTAACCATTAAAATGTTCTTGTCCAATACTTCAATTATTTAAATATTTGATTTATTGTGGTTATTGTTTTTTTTGTTGTTTTTTTTTTAGTTACTAACTTTTTAAATATAATAATAATAATTACCAATAATAGGAATAATAACAATAATAATAATAATTAGGGATGGGCATTCGTGTTGGGTAGTTTGGGTATCCTATCGGAAAAAATTCGGGTACGGGATCATATATTTTAAAAAAAATCAGGACGGGTACCTGCTGTGCCGCGATTACCGCGCCTCGACGACGATCGGCATAAGGGCCGAGCGACCGAGCCAATGTCAGACGAACCAAGGCAACTTTCCAAACAAAGATGCCAGATCAAGATCAAGTACCGAGCGATCGGTCTCTAGGGTGATCGCCTCTTAGCACCACGCGATCGTCTCTAGTGCCCGACCAAGACGACCGCCTCATGCCACGTGTAAAGTCAACATCCGTCAAGTCTGCGAAGACCGAATCTCGGGATGGAGGCCCATGTGCAGATCCAGAAAAGGCGCCGTAGGAAAAGGATCTTTGACTCCAGCCTATTACCAGCTGTAGACGACAAGGACAAACCTCACCTACCGACAGACCCGCCGAAAGGTCCAAGGTGGACCCCCCAAGATAGCGACGTGAGGCACATGTCGTCTTCTCATTGGTTCGCACATATGGCAGCCAGTAGCAGCCGTGGACTTTAAGGGAACCGACCCACATGCTGAGACGATCGCCCGCTTATTATAATACAAGAAAGGCGATCGCCCACCCGGGATCAAAACATCCCAGCTACCTCATGTCCTATAAATAGAGGACTTTCAGCATTTGGAAGAGGACTTTTGGAAAACTCTCGGAACTCTCCCTAAAAAGACTTTTGGCTTCTCTCCCAGACCTTCGGGATTATCTCTCGACCGAAAGACGATCGGCAGAAACGAACATCACATTTCTTCTGCTACAAGAACACACAAAGCATCAACTCTGGTTCTTCCGGAAATCATCAGCACTCAAGAGCTAGATAACTAGGGTCTTTACACTCATTGTAATTGTACTCTCACATTAATACTTGTAATCCAAAGTATTCGTATTAATAATATCTCGCGAGAGCATTCAAGCCCGGGCCTAACAAACCTGGCAAATCTTGTGTTATCTACATTCCCACGGACGTTCTCTCGCATTTTGTTTTTTACCCACCCGTAGCCATATCCAGCAAATCATTCCGAGGAATATTTGGGTAACAACAATTGGCGCTAGAGGAAGGGGGAGTTTCCCTCATTTTCATTCCGACCGTTTCGAAGAACACTCACTGTTCTCCGGAACATATACTTGAAGAAACACTGACTGTTCTTCAAAGGAAAACCTTCAGAATAATGACATCTGCCACCACCTCGAAGAGAGCCTCCCTACGGTCCGCCGGACGCCTTATTCTGGCCCAGACCGAGTCCCAACCCATGGCGAAGGGTAGCCACGGCGACGCGAGACTCTCAATCCTGCCCCCGAGGGACGACCCCAGCCTCTCACTCGATTAATTCCAAACCGCGGAACAGATCGAGGAGGCCATGGCCATTCTACGGGAGCGACGGAGAGCGTGCGACGCGCCTTATATTACCCCGTCAGCCTTTCGCCGCGCGAGCAAACAAAAGCTCAAGGGGTTATATGTCGAGAAATCGACAGAGCGCTCGCGAGGCGGGATAGTTCCATCTTCAGTCGGCTTGGAAGTGACCCTTCATGGCGACCGGGGCATTCTGGCCCCAGTCATGAGACGTCGGAGCCCGAATCCTTCACCAGGAGTTCGGCATACCCAACTCCCAAAAGGCAGGTCGTCCATTTGGCTCCCCCTCGCTGAAAAAACGAGCTCGGCGGCGACGACCTCATCGCCTACCGCAGAGCCAGGATATCAATACACGATCGCCTCGTCTCCCGCTCAGAGAGCCAAGCCACGAGCAGCCAGGCTACGACGATGGCCGCAATGCAACGCCAGCTCGACGATTTGAAGGCGCTCCTAGAAACTAGGGCAGGCGTCAAGATAAAGGTCGCCGGACCGAGTGAGCCGCTCGCGGTCCAGATCGAGCTCGCCCCCGTGCAACCAAAGATCGCTCCTCCTCAAATGCCTTTGTATGAGGGGATATCGGACCCCGAGACCCACTTGAGTAAGTTCCGAATCTATATGACCGGATGCAGAGCATCAGACGCGACCAGGTGCCGAATGTTCCCTTTAACACTAGGAATTTTTGCCCATAGGTGGTACATCTCATTGCCACCGCGCTCCATCAATTCCTTCCAAAAACTGGCGAGCGACTTCACATCGTACTTCTCCACCAAGGTCGCCCGGCCAGAAGGTCCCCACTGATTAGTGCATAATTGATCTAAAATTTATATACAAAATATTTATTTTTCCGGGCATAATTGTACTGATTTGTGATTAAAAATATATATTTTACAGATATGTCCAAACATGAGCTAAAATGGTTATTTTACAGATTACTGACATGAAGCATCAAAAAGGACGGAAAACAAGATCAAATCCAACGACGGGAATTTTTCAAGGCAAAACGACCTACAACACGGCGCAAACAGGACCGTGTTATGTAGGCTGTTTCACATACGGCACAACAAGGGCCTGTAATACCCGCATTTTTCTTTTCCTTGTATTTTCATTTTCGGTGTATTTCTCGATTGTAGCTGTAACACCCCAAACTAGGCGGATATTACAGTGCCGTGAATCCCTGACTGGGACCCACCAGGCAAATGAAAATGATGAATTAAATAATATAATTGTAGTACCGAACCACATTATATTACCAAACACTCCGATGAGGAGTTTAAGTACGACACACCAGGACAATACCGAATACTAGTGTATTTTATATGAAGATAAAATACACTACCCTGAATAAATAAACATTACAAACGGAATTTGCAAATGGAAAATACAAATGATGTAAATAATCAAGTGATCAAAACGATCAACAAACGGAATGACTGGGGCCCCTACTAGTATCATCGACTCGCCGCCAACATGCTCTTCCCGTGCCTTTGCCTTGCCGTGACTGAAAACAAAATCCCCAACGGGCCGCCATACGTAACAACAATCCTCAAGAGTTGAAATTACACAATCATGAATTAACCGTTATGAAATATTCTTAATTATGAATTACGTCAAGAGGAGTATCATAGTACGCCCGTAGTGTTCTGCAAGTGTACAAGACGGATGACCGGACACACCCGTCCTTGTACCTAATTAGTCTCACGGAGGTAATCGTTACCGTGTGCACACCCAATGTATCACTCCCAATACATGGCCATCACGTGCCCGACTAAAAATTCCACACATCCGCACCCGCCACGCAATATGAACCTGAAGGTCATATGAACAAGAATGACCATAATGAATATCAATGAATAATAATAATCCGACAAAGTCAAGAATGACTCACCGATACGAAAGTGATAATGAAGTGATTGATAGTTTTCAATGAAATGATTGGAACCGCCGTTCCTCGCTAATGAAATGATTATCCGACAATTACGAGTCTCAAAATGATTAATACAATGATGAATGAGTTATGATTATGAATGATCAACAACAAAAGGAATGAATATCCTTTTAACCGAGTAAGAATCAACTTACACAATACCGATGAAGAATGTCCGTCCACGAACAACGTCCTAAGTGAAATACCGGTCGCTCGAACAACCTTGAATAACAATAATTACCAACAACCGTTCAATACATGCCTCAAACAACAAAACACGACTAATCCAAAGGTCGAAACAACGATAAACAAACTCATAGGCATTCTAACGAATACGTAACCAACCACACGACTTCGAAAATATCCAATCCCGAATATGTCGAAACCAACACTAAAATGAGTATTTCGAACTAACAAAACACTTCAATGATATCAATAATCCACTAGGAATCCATAATTCATGATTACAACAACCTCAATCGGAAAATCCCCAATTAACCGAAGTCAACCCCAAGGGTTCTTGTAATAATTCCGAAAAATAACCATTAAATCCGTAGGAATATATTTATCCAAGGTAGATAATTCATATCTAACATATTCCAATGATAATCCAAGCTTACACGAAGAAATCGGAAGGAAAACCCAAAATCCAAATTCTAGATCCAAGAGATTAATACCTTTGATTCGATGTGATGAAGATGATGAGATGATGATCAATCCGAAAGATGAGCTTGAAGATGATGGTTGATGATTATACCTCGAAGAACCCTCTCCGAATCGCTCGAAATCGCCCAAAAATACCGAAGGAGTGAAATGAGATGAACAAATGACGAAGTCTGACTAACTGTCCAATTTATACTCAGTCCAGGTTAGCGTGCGCTAGCCCTAGTGCATAGCGTGCGCTAACGAGTAATTTGGGTAGTCCAGTACCCACTGTCCGAACACGGTAGCGCGCGCTACGTACCTCTTTGTAGCGTGCGCTACGGCCATACTACTAGCGTGCACTAATATCCATTGTTAGCGTACGCTAGCGAAATACTTGACGCCCAGTACTGGAGTCCAGAAAACCATCAGCCCTCTGATCTAACCTCGATAGCGTGCGCTACAACCATTATTTAGCGTGCGCTAATATATCGGTTGCGTACGCTAACAACAATGCATAGCGTGCGCTATGAATTAACCCAATGCAGTCCAGTAGCCACTGGACTCAACCTGATCCGTCCCTAGTGCGCGCTACTCCACACATATAGCGTGCGCTACTACGACCCATTAGCGCGCGCTACTTCCCACTCGTAGCGTGCGCTACAATTATTCTCACCGGTCCGACCTTCGGATCGCAGCCCAAGGTAGCCTTAGCGTGCGCTAAAGCTGAGCGGTAGCGTGCGCTACCTATACCCAATTAGCGTACGCTAAAAGGAGTATGTAGCGTGCGCTACTCCTCAAGCACAGCTTGCAACGAAAATGACAATGATGATAAACACGGCACGAAACTCCAATCAGATTAATGATGAATGACGATCGACACTCGATACAATTACTCGAATGATGAATACCATGATCAATATGAGTGACAAATGATCAATGATGAATGAAATTACGAGTATCCATTCTTGAATGATAAATACTTGAATGATAATTAATGAGTGATAATTCTTGAATTACAACCGGGTATTACAAGAGCGCCTTAAAAGAGTTTCGTCTCAAACTAAGGGTCAAAACAACTCGGGATAACTCTCCCGCATACTATCCTCGGTTTCCCAAGTAGCCTCTTCGACTCCGTGGCTAGACCACCAATTTTAACCAAAGGAATCGTCTTATTCCTCAACCGCTTGATTCGCCTCTAAAACTCGTAAGGACGTTCCTCATATGAATGATCATCGCAATCTCGATTTCATCGAATCAAGTATGTGACCCGGTCGGCAACATACTTCCGCAACTGAGAGACATGAAACACACTATGAATTCGGCTCAACGCCGGGGGTAAAGCCAATCGATAAGCTAACTCGCCCACTCGATCCAAAATCTCAAACGGTCCAATGAATCTCGGACTCAACTTTCCCCTCTTCCCAAAACGGAAGATACCACGACTGGGATACCTTGACCAACACATGGTCACCAGCCTCGAACTCTAATGGTCGACGGTTATACGCATATGATTTCGCCGACTGAAATCAACAAACGACTCGATCAAAGCTACCTTCTCACGGCGCTATAAGCATATCGGGCTCGGTGCCCAATGATTCTGATAGGTCGTCCCAACACAACGGAGATCGACAACGACGACCGTACAAGGCCTCGTAAGGTGCCATCTTGATCGAAGCATGCCAACTATTATTATACGTGAACTCGATCAATGGTAGTTGGGCTTCCCAATCGTCTTTCCAATCGAGGACGCATGCCCTCAACATGTCCTCTAATGTCCGAATGGTCCTTCTCGATTGTCCGTCTGACCGAGGATGAAAAGCGATCGAGATTAAACCGAGTTCCCATAGCACGATGAATCGATTTCCAAAAATGCGACACAAACCGTCCGTCACGATCGGAAACGATACTTTTAGGAGTACCGTGCAGTCTGACTATCTCTTTGATGAACAGTTGAGCAAGTCTCTCGGGACCCCACGTCTCCTTGATCTCAAGGAAATGAGCTGATTTAGTTAAGCGGTCCACGATCACCCAGATCGTATTCATGCCACGACGACTGGTCGGCAAACTCGTGATGAAATCCATAGAAATGTCTTCCCACTTCCATTCGGGAATAGGAAGAGGTTTCAAAGATACCCGCCGGTCGCTGATGTTCAATCTTAACTTGTTGACAGGTTAAGCATCTCGAAACAAATTCTGCGACTTCTCGCTTCATATTACTCCACCAGTAATTTTGTTTCAAGTCCTTGTACATCTTGCTAGACCCCTGATGAACGGAATAAGGGGTAGCATGAGCTTCTTTCAAAATCGAGTTTTTCAACTCGTCATTTGCCGGTACACACAACCGATTCTTAAACCTCAAAAGTCCATCCTCGTGGACCACAAATCCAGGGGCTTTCCCCTGAGCCACATCCTCTCGGATGCGCAACAATGATGGGTCCGAACCCTGATTCTCTCGAATTGCCTCCTCGAGTGATGATGAAATCTCTAACATACAAAGCCGCCCGAACTCGCCGGGCTGACCTCGATCTCGGGTCTAAGGAATTCCTCAAGCTCCTTCGAATCAAGTTAAACAAGCAAGCATCTGCTCCTGAACGGACTTACGACTCAAGGCGTCGGCGACAACGTTCGCCTTGCCCGGGTGGTAGAGGATCTCGATATCATAATCCTTGATTAATTCCAACCACCGTCTCTGACGCATATTTAACTCCTTCTGAGTAAATATATACTTTAAGCTCTTATGATCGGTGAATATCTGACAGGTGACGCCATAAAGGTAATGACGCCAAATCTTCAAAGCGAACACCACGGCTGCTAGCTCCAGGTCGTGGGTCGGATAATTAACCTCGTAAGGTCTCAATTGCCGTGAAGCATAGGCAATAACTTTCCTGCTCGCATGAGCACACATCCGAGACCCTGTCCGGACGCATCACTATAGACCACAAATCCTTCCGTCCCCTGCGGCAAGGAAAGTACAGGTGCTGACATTAACCGACTCTTGAGTTCCTCAAAACTCCGTTGACACGCGTCGGACCACGTGTATTTCTTATCCTTCCGCAAAAGGTTCGTTAAGGGTTGAGCGATTCTAGAAAATCCCTCTACAAATCGCCGATAATAACCCGCTAATCCGAGGAAACTTCGGATTTCCTTAACATTCTTCGGAGGTAGCCAATCTCGAATAGCCTCCGTCTTCTGAGGGTCGACACGAACTCCGTCTGATGAAATTACATGACCGAGAAAAGTCACTTCGGACATCCAGAACTCACATTTGGAAAACTTCCCATAAAGTTGTTCTCGTCTCAACACGTCTAGCACTTGATGAAGGTGGAACTCATGTTCCTCCCGGTCACGAGAATAAATCAAAATGTCGTCGATGAAGACAACAACAAACTGATCCAAAAAGTCGATGAAAATCATTAACTCCATGAATACCGCAGGTGCATTAGTCAATCCAAACGGCATAACCACAAACTCATAGTGACCATAGCGTGTTCGAAACGCCGTCCTCGCGATATCCGACTCTCGAATCCGCAACTGATGATATCCAGATCTTAAGTCGATCTTGGAAAATATCAAGCTCCCCAAGTTGATCTAAGAGATCGTCAATACGGGGTAAGGGATACTTATTCTTGATCGTCACCCTGTTCAACTCCCGATAATCAATACATAAGCGGAATGAACCATCCTTCTTCTTGACAAATAACACTGGCGCTCCCCACGGGGACGCACTCGGTCGAATATAACCTTTTTCGAACAACTCCTCAAGTTGGTTCTTTAATTCCTGCATCTCGGTCGGGGCCATCCGGTACGGCACCTTCGATATCGGGGACGTACCAGGCTCCAACTCAATCGTGAATTCCACATCCCTCTGTGGAGGCAAACCAGGTAGCTCGTCTGGAAAAACATCGGCATATTCCCTCACCACCGGAATATCCGTTAACATTACTGATGACTTCTCGGTGTTGGCCATATAGCACCAATAACCGACACATCCCTGATTGAGTAACCTTACTGCTTTCATCAAATTAATGACCTTACGAGCAGTAGGGATTACCTCCCGATCTACACATTCAACCCCATCGTCTGAAATGATAGTGACCATACGCTTACGGACACTAATGATGGCATCATGACGATCCATCCAATCAATACCCAAGATGACGTCGTCCCTCGGCAAATCTACCACGATTAGGTCCGCTGGCCATACACGACCATGAAACTGAATCGGACAATTCTGAATCTCCCGACACGATAATTCGTCTACCATCGTGTAGGCCAATGACATAAGGCTCACAACTAGTAGCACTACCTGCATTTAGTCTACTCAAACATGACTCGGAAATGAATGAATGCGATGCACCAAGATCGAAAAGAGTACACACAAAGTTGAGATAGAATATCGAGTGTACCGAGATCATTCGGGCCTCTCGGATCATCGGTCTTCTTCATCTCATAAATCCGGGCTTGCTAGTCCTGACCGGACGCCCTCCGTCGATGGCTAAAAGCTCCACCTTTAGTCGCTCCGTCTGCTTTAAACGACGCCGATTGAGTGGCTTGATTACGAACGGCTGACCGCTTAGGTGCTTGAGATGACGTCCGAGTAGGTTTGGAGTCCCTACGGCAAAAACGGGCCTTATGTCCCACAATTCCACAGCTTATGACACGTGATGATGCATCGTCTCGGACACTTGGTGCCGACATGACCAAGATCCCCACAGCTTGTAACAGGTGATGGCCGAATCGCCGCCGCGATCGAGATTCAAGGGTTTAGACGACACCGAGGTCGCTCGAAAAGCAGAGCCCGCACGGGGTTTCTTGAAGGTGGCACGACTCCGCCGATCGACACGGTTCTTGGACTTCTTGCTAGCAGACGAAGGTTGCTTTGCTTAGCAATTTCCTTAGCCGTAAGCTCGTAAGTAAGAGCCTTCTCAATGAACTCGCCAACGTGGTGCAATTATGATTAAGTAATCAAGTCTCATACGGGGTTTCACCTCTTGTCAAATACTTGATCTTATCCGCCTCCGAATGAATGATGGATGAGGCGAAAGGAAGAAGTTCCTGAAATTTCTCGGCAATGGCGAGAACATCCTCGTCTCCGAGGGGTCGGGGTGAGCAATTCCGACGCCTTGGCCTCTCCGAGTGGGGCCGGATAATACCTCTCCATCATGAGAGTCTTGAATCGATCCCAAGTACAAGATCCTTCGGTGGGCTTCAACGATAACCACCAAGAATGTGCGCTCTTACCTGTAGTAAGCCGCAATAAACTTTGTGTCCTCGGGACACTCTACCATAGCAAACGACTTCTCGAAATGCTCGAGCCAATGAATGATATCTGCCGGCTCGACGAGCCTCAAAAGTAGGTGGCCTCTCGCGAGAGATATCGCCGATGATGTTACTCACATTCCTCTCTTGCCTCCGAGGTGGCGGCGGAGGAGCCTGCCGATTCCGATTGACGGAGTTATGCATCGTCTCCATCAACCGAGCCATCCGAGTCATTTGGGCCATCATGCCCTGCATAAAGCGAGTGGGTCAACCCGGATACCTCTGACCGAGCCGTGTCCCGTACGACTCCCGATAGTGAATGATCGCGTCCCAGTGTGAGTGAGTGGCGCTGTCGCCGCCGATGAATTAGCATTATTCCTCGCGTTTGCACGTGTATTCACACGAGCTCTCGGGATTCGGCCCGCTCCACGGCCTCGTCCTCCACGCCCTTCGCCACCCTTTCCATATCAAGTGGAAAGTCATATGATGATTATATTCACCGCATGAAATATACGTTATGATTATGACATGAGATGATGAAAATGAGCATACGCGCTCTAACACGGTGATTACATGAATGATTAATCGAGGTGACATGATTATCTGATGAAATCATTGAAATGATTATCTTGAATGAGTTAACAAGATTAATGATTCGATCATCCCGATCAACAATCGAACAATGAAATGAATTGGTGATTAATGAGTTAACCTGACCGTCCTGGTCAAAATGACAATGATGATTGAGGATTGTTAACTGATGAATTATGAATGAATGACTATTGCCAGAAATTATACCATGGCATTAGAAATCTTACAGTTCTTGGTCTGATTGGCTCGGCATTTGCACAGGTCACACGTGACGCGAAAGTCCAATGATACTAGTCCGATGACGATGATTTCAAATGAGACATGACTTGGAGGGTAGTATTCAAAACCACGCTCCGATACCAACTCTGTAACACCACAAACTAGGCGGATATTACAGTGCCGTGAATCCCTGACTGGGACCCACCAGGCAAATGAAAATGATGAATTAAATAATATAATTGTAGTGAATCCCTGACTGCAACCAAAGATCGCTCCTCCTCAAACGCCTTTGTATGAGGGGATATCGGACCCCGAGACCCACTTGAGTAAGTTCCGAATCTATATGACCGAATGCAGAGCATCAGACGCGACCAGGTGCCGAATGTTCCCTTTAACACTAGGAATTTTTGCCCATAGGTGGTACATCTCATTGCCACCGCGCTCCATCAATTCCTTCGAAAAACTGGCGAGCGACTTCACATCGTACTTCTCCGCCAAGGTCGCCCGGCCAGAAGGTCCCCACTGATTAGTGCATAATTGATCTAAAATTTATATACAAAATATTTATTTTTCCGGGCATAATTGTACTGATTTGTGATTAAAAATATATATTTTACAGATATGTCCAAACATGAGCTAAAATGGTTATTTTACAGATTACTGACATGAAGCATCAAAAAGGACGGAAAACAAGATCAAATCCAACGACGGGAATTTTTCAAGGCAAAACGACCTACAACACGGCGCAAACAGGACCGTGTTATGTAGGCCATTTCACATACGGCACAACAAGGGCCTGTAATACCCGCATTTTTCTTTTCCTTGTATTTTCATTTTCGGTGTATTTCTCGATTGTAGCTGTAACACCCCAAACTAGGCGGATATTACAGTGCCGTGAATCCCTGACTGGGACCCACCAGGCAAATGAAAATGATGAATTAAATAATATAATTGTAGTACCGAACCACATTATATTACCAAACACTCCGATGAGGAGTTTAAGTACGACACACCAGGACAATACCGAATACTAGTGTATTTTATATGAAGATAAAATACACTACCCTGAATAAATAAACATTACAAACGGAATTTGCAGCGGAAAATACAAATGACAGAAATAATCAAGTGATCAAAACGATCAACAAACGGAATGATCGGGGCCCCTACTAGTATCATCGACTCGCCGCCAACATGCTCTTCCCGTGCCTTTGCCTTGCCGTGACTGAAAACAAAATCCCAACGGGTCGATTCTGAGAACAACAATCCTCAAGAGTTGAAATTACACAATCATGAATTAATCAAGTTATGAAATATTCTTAATTATGAATTACGCCGAAGAGGAGTATCATAGTACGCCCGTAGTGTTACGTGCAAGTGTACAAGACGGATGACCGGACACACCCGTCCTTGTACCTAATTAGTCTCACGGAGGTAATCGTTACCGTGTGCACACCCAATGTATCACTCCCAATACATGGCCATCACGTGCCCGACTAAAAATTCCACACATCCGCACCCGCCACGCAATATGAACCTTAAGGTCATATGAACAAGAATGACCATAATGAATATCAATGAATAATAATAATCCGACAAAGTCAAGAATGACTCACCGATACGAAAGTGATAATGAAGTGATTGATAGTTTTCAATGAAATGATTGGAACCGCTGCTCTCGCTAATGAAATGATTATCCGACAATTACGAGTCTCAAAATGATTAATACAATGATGAATGAGTTATGATTATGAATGATCAACAACAAAAGGAATGAATATCCTTTTAACCGAGTAAGAATCAACTTACACAATACCGATGAAGAATGTCCGTCCACGAACAACGTCCTAAGTGAAATACCGGTCGCTCGAACAACCTTGAATAACAATAATTACCAACAACCGTTCAATACACGCCTCAAACAACAAAACACGACTAATCCAAAGGTTGAAACAACGATAAACAAACTCATAGGCATTCTAACGAATACGTAACCAACCACACGACTTCGAAAATATCCAATCCCTAATATGTCGAAACCAACACTAAAATGAGTATTTCGAACTAACAAAACACTTCAATGATATCAATAATCCACTAGGAATCCATAATTCATGATTACAACAACCTCAATCGGAAAATCCCCAATTAACCGAAGTCAACCCCAAGGGTTCTTGTAATAATTCCGAAAAATAACCATTAAATCCGTAGGAATATATTTATCCAAGGTAGATAATTCATATCTAACATATTCCAATGATAATCCAAGCTTACACGAAGAAATCGGAAGGAAAACCCAAAAATCCGAAATTCTAGATCCAAGAGATTAATACCTTTGATTCGATGTGATGAAGATGATGAGATGATGATCAATCCGAAAGATGAGCTTGAAGATGATGGTTGATGATTATACCTCGAAGAACCCTCTCCGAATCGCTCGAAATTGCCCAAAAATACCGAAGGAGTGAAATGAGATGAACAAATGACGAAGTCTGACTAACTGTCCAATTTATACTCAGTCCAGGTTAGCGTGCGCTAGCCCTAGTGCATAGCGTGCGCTAACGAGTAATTTGGGTAGTCCAGTACCCACTGTCCGAACACGGTAGCGCGCGCTACGTACCTCTTTGTAGCGTGCGCTACGGCCATACTACTAGCGTGCGCTAATATCCATTGTTAGCGTGCGCTAGCGAAATACTTGACGCCCGATCGGAGTCCAGAAAACCATCTGCCCTCTGATCTAACCTCGATAGCGTGCGCTACAACCATTATTTAGCGTGCGCTAATATATCGGTTGCGTACGCTAACAACAATGCATAGCGTGCGCTATGAATTAACCCAATGCAGTCCAGTAGCCACTGGACTCAACCTGATCCGTCCCTAGCGCGCGCTACTCCACACATATAGCGTGCGCTACTACGACCCGTTAGCGCGCGCTACTTCCCACTCGTAGCGTGCGCTACAATTATTCTCACCTGCAGTCGGTACCTTACGGATCGCAGCCAAGGTAGCCTTAGCGTGCGCTAAAGCTGAGCGGTAGCGTGCGCTACCTATACCCAATTAGCGTACGCTAAAAGGAGTATGTAGCGTGCGCTACTCCTCAAGCACAGCTTGCAACGAAAATGACAATGATGATAAACACGGCACGAAACTCCAATCAGATTAATGATGAATGACGATCGACACTCGATACAATTACTCTGAATGATGAATACCATGACTGAATATGAGTGACAAATGATCAATGATGAATGAAATTACTGAGTATCCATTACTGAATGATAAATACTGAATGATAATTACTGAGTGATAATTACTGAATTACAACTGGGTATTACAGTAGCGACCCTCGTGTATCTTTCAGTGTATCTTTCCCGTCATCTATTGATCTGAGACTCGTTATTGTTGTGCGGAACTGCTGTTTCGGGGTTGCCGCGGATCCATTCTATGTTTTGATGCGCTTTGAGGTGTTCCGTTTGATGTTTCGTTCATATTCCGGTGTTGTGAACCGTTTATATTTCGTAACCTAGCGCACGCTATCTTTTCTGCATAGCGCGCGCTAGGGGTCCCTTAGTAGCGCACGCTACGTCTGATCCGTAGCGCGCGCTAGAGAGCGAGCCCTGGGAGTGGCGGTGCTATTTTCCAGCCTTCTGGACTGGCATATTAGCGTACGCTACGTAGACTAACACACGCTAATGTCGGGAGGCTAACGCACGCTGATGATACCCGGTAGCGTGCGCTAGCGAGAGTGTCCAGTACTGGACAGTTTACTACTGAACTCGGTCAGGTGCCAGTTAGCGCACGCTACGCTTGTATGGTAGCGCACGCTAACGGGTCAGGTGAGTTTTGGGCAGTTTGTCACTGGACTCGACTGACGCCCAGGTAGCGAACGCTATTGGTCGATAGCGCATGCTACCGATAGGTTATTAGCGCACGCTACATTTGGAGTAGCGCAAGCTAACGGCCAGAAGTCGCTCCGGACTGACGCTAATCGCTTGCTTTGTATTTTTATCCGTTAGCGCACGCTAACCTTGTGGATTAGCGCGCGCTAACACTCCCTGGCTATATAAACCAGGGAGTTGACCGAGATAAACATAATTTCTCATTTCTTCCTCTCTCCGCGGCGAAGGCGATTCCGGGGCGATTTCCTTGGTGATTTCTTCCTCCAATCATCTCATCCAACATCTTTCTTGAGTTCTTGGAGTATTATAACAACATCAACACGAATCTTTCATCCTAATCCATGGTAAATCTCTTAGAACCCTACTTTTGGATAATTTGGGGGTTTTGGGATTTTCTTCCGATCCGTTCCGTTTTGTTGATGGATTCATGATGAATATGATTAATCTTGTTGGTATAATTAGTTTTCCTACGGATTCATGGTATATTTTCATGGTTTTGCAAAATCGAGAGGGTTTGGTTGTGGTCCTCCCTCGTTGTTATTTTTGTACGAATATACATGAATCGTAGGCGGGTTTTCGGGTGTATTCCATTTCCGTATTCGTCTAGAATTGGTTATGATTGTGTTATTCGAATCGTTAGGATCATTTCCGCCAGTTCCTCGCGGTCGTGTTCGATTCTTCCTTTCCGTTCGTATCACCGTCTATTAACCGAGGCTAGTATCCTTATGAACTTACAATCTTAACGTAGTAGTATTGCATGAGACTTGTGTGTGTGTGTATGCTCACTATGGGTTAGATCCGACGGGGTCTCGGTAGGGGTCCACGGAGGGGTGGATCCGCGAGCTTGCTTTTAACCAATATGGGTTAGATCCGACGGGGTCTCGGTAGGGGTCCACGGAGGGGTGGATTCACGGTTAATTGTGGTGCATTTTTACAATGTGATTTGGATTATTGGCATTTCCGGAAATGAGTGTTTTGGAACTATGTTTTCTTGATTGCATGCATTTACTCTATGTGTAAGATGTAAGTTGTTCATTTGATTACTTGTACTGGCGTAATTGCTAACCCCTATGGGGACCCGTTTTGGGAAAATTCGTTTTATGAATTTCAGGTCAGGTTCATCGAGACGAACGGGCGTTGGACCAGTATGCGGATGATGGCCGTGCGTGATGATTGTGCACGAGTGATGTCTTAGTGACTTCTATCTTTTTATCTTTGTGGTTTTGCTTGAACTAATAGAAGTACTCGAGTACTTAAGAATTTTTACTCGTATGGATTCTATTGTTGTTTATCATGTTTGTGTCGAATTATGGTGTTATGTTGACCGGTTGAACCGGGTGGATTATTTTGTTGGGCGTTGTTAGGCGTATTTTTATACGCTTATTTATCATTATTTTGTAGTGTTTTGGTGAGTGAAATCATCTAAATGAGCTTTTAATGCCTTGATTTTGTATGATTGACAGGAAATTGAAGTCCGGGAGCTAAAACGAGGCAAAGCGGCAACGGCAAATCGGACGATGAGCCGCGGCGCAAGGAATCGAGCCATGGCACAGAAGACACCGGCCGAAGGGCGGCGAGTAGTGTACTCGTGCCACGGCACCTGTGTGAGCCGCGGCACGTAAGAATTTATTTACGCCTGTATTCACTTTTGGCGATGTGCCGCGGCACAGTTGATGAGCCGCGGCACACTTAGCGGGTTTGGTACGTCTGCGGATTCTCGGCGCCAAGCCGATTTTCAACCGATTCATACGGACGCGATTTGTGGAGGTGTTGAGCTATAAATAGGGTGAAGACCCTAATTTAATTATCTTGGAATCATTGAATCTAAACCTAGGAGAGCTTAAGCTTGGAGACAGAGAAGAGGAGGAAGCGTAAGAATTCAAGGGCAGATATGAGTCAAGAACGGAGGAATCCGAGCTTCATCTGCGTTTGAATTTTATGCTTTCGTTTATTAATTCGTATTTTCGCTTTTAGTATGTCGTGCTAAAGCCCTAATCTAGGGTTTTGATGAAACCTTTGTTTTGAATTGATTAAGATTATCCAATTTATTACCTTTTATTGAGTTTTCCCAATTATGTTTAATGCTTGCAATTATCCGCCAATAGTTGTATTGATTTAATCATTCACTTGAATCGGGAGAGGAGATTTGGTGAGGAACTATTGGTGAGGACCGTTTTATTCTGTGAGATAGGAATATACTCATAGAAACTACGTGGCCTTTAGGAGATTTCATGCTTTTGCCTATCGACGAGATAATTCACCTAGGGATAGAGTGCGTTAGTCGCCGTTAGATAAATCTATTGACCTCGGAGAGGCGGTAGAATATATTAGCAATCTCCGCCTTGAAGAATTGGGAAAATTATTTATTACGGATAATTGAGAGTAAATTCGGATAAACTAAGGTGGATTCGAACCCTAGACGTATTCATCATTTGATTTCCTTAATCCAAGATATTGTTTTCTCCGCTTAGTATTTTAGAAATTCTTTTAGTTATTAATCAAAAACCAACTTCGATTGTTCAAATAAAATTGGAATACGAAAACGCGTCGGTAGTTAGAGATTCAATCCTCGTGGGAACGATACTCTACTTATCACTTTATTACTTGTAAACGATGACGTGCACTTGCGTGTAGGAAATATCGCAACAAGTTTTTGGCGCCGTTGTCGGGATTGAAATTTTTCTAATATCGATTTAAGTATTTCCATTCTTAAGTTGAACGATTTATTTTATTTTGTGTATTTATTTTTGTTTATTCGTTTTTTCCTTTCAGGACCTTTCGTTAGTGCATGAGAAGACTCGGTAACGAAGGCTTACTACCTTTGGACACCGAGCTCGAGCGCACGCTAAGAAGGAACAAAAAGGAGAAAAGAGAGTTGCAGACGGCGGTCATCATGGCCGAGAATATTGAAATCCAAGGAGGAGACAACCAAGTGCGGCAAGTTCAACCGGAACTCGCTCTTCGAGATTATGCCATGCCGCAGGTCAACGCTAATTTTTCGGGAATCCGGCGTCCCACTATCCAAGCAAATAATTTTGAGATCAAGCCCGCCATTATTCAGATGGTGCAGGCGAGCCCATTCTGTGGACTGCCGAAGGACGACCCGAATGCCCACATTGCGTCTTTCCTTGAGATATGCGATACTTTCAAAACTAATGGTGTCACCGACTATGCCATCCAATTGAGGCTTTTCCCTTTCTCTTTGAGGGATAAAGCAAAGTTTTGGTTAAATTCCTTACCGCCGGGGTCGATTACAACATGGGAGAGGTTAGCGCAAGCCTTTCTTGCCAAATTTTTCCCACCAGCTAAGACGGCGAGGTTGAGAAATGAAATAACCACTTTTGCCCAGTTCGATATGGAATCGCTCCACGAGGTGTGGGAGCGATATAAAGAATTGCTTCGAAGATGCCCTCATCACGGCATTCCTGATTGGCTTCAGCTGCATACGTTTTATGGTGGTTTGAGTGCTTCTACACGCACTCTTGTGGATGCGGCCTCCGGTGGAACATTCATGGGAAAATCTATGGCCGAGGCTCACGTGCTTTTGGAAGATATGGCTGAAAACGCATACCAATGGCCAGCAGAAAGATTGACACCGAAAAGAGTAATGGAAGTTTCAAGCAATGACCCGATCTCCACCTTGTCAGCTCAAGTCGCCGCTTTGACACAACAGCTCCAGACATTTTCGCACGCACCATCCCCCGTCACCATAGAGACATGCAATTGGTGTAACTGATCACACCCGAGTGTGGAATGTCAATTTGGAAATCCTTTCGAGCAAAATCAGATGGAGCAAGCTCAATTCGTAGCCAATGGAAATCGACAAAGCCATTTTTACCCCAGCACTTATAATCAAGGGTGGAGGAATCAACAAAATTCTCCATGGAGAAATGGGCAAGCTATGAAGCCTCCACAACCTCACTTTGTGCAACCCCCACAGCAGCCCCCTCAATCTTCAAAGGTATCTTTGGAGGATGCTCTTGCTCAATTGGCGGCTAACACAAGCCAATTCATGACCCGCACCGAGACGACTCTTCAAAATCATTCGACCTCCATCCGAAATCTAGAAACACAAATGGGGCAGATTGCTAATTTATTGTCTTCTCGATCCCAAGGTGCAGCCCCCAACGCAGCCGAAGTGAAATCCAAGGAAAATGTGCAAGCGATCGAATTACGAAGCGGAAAGGAGTTGAAAGGGCAGCCTATTAGTGACAAAGAGCAGCCGATCGAGCGGAACGAGAAGGAAAAGGATGAGACGCCTAAGCCAAAGGAATTATCGACTACTTAGCCCACTCCTCAAATTCCATTTCCACAGCGTTTTCAAAAGCAAAAACTGGACAAGCAGTTTTCAAAATTCCTCGACGTCTTCAAGAAATTGCACATAAACATTCCGTCACGACGCATTGGAACAGATGCCGAGTTACGTCAAGTTCATGAAGGAGATCTTGTCCAATAAACGAAAGCTCGAGGAATATGAGACGGTCGCTTAACGGAAGAGTGCGGCGCTATTTTGCAAAAGAAACTCCCACCTAAATTGAGAGATCCGAAGTTTCACCATTCTGCATCATCGGAAATTCATCTTTTGAAAGAGCCCTATGCGATCTCGGGCGATATAAATCTTATGCCCCTTTCGATTTTTAAAAAGTGGAGATTGGGGAAGCCAAGCCGACGGCGCTCTCTACAATTGGCCGATAGATCCATCAAATATCCGAGGGGTGTGATAGAGGACGTTTTAGTCAAAGTGGATAAGTTCATCTTTCCGGCCGATTTCATCGTACTTGATATGGAAGAAGACCAAGATATCCCAATTATTTTGGGAAGACCATTTTTGGCAACAGGCCGAACGTTGATTGATGTGGAAAAAGGAAAGCTGACTTTGCGCGTTCAAGAGGAGCAAGTAACCTTCAATATTTTTCGATCCGTAAAATATCCAAGTGACGCTGAAAATTGTTTCCAAGTTGACGTCATTGACTCGTGCGTGAGTAAAACTTTTCGAGAAAATTATCCACCCGATCCATTGGAATCCGTTTTGATTGGGGCTGTTTCCGAACCAAATGGAGAGCATGCCGCCTACGTACGACACATGGATGCTTCCCCGCCAATTTTTATTCGTAAACCATTCGAGGAGCTAGGAAGTTCACTAACTCGACCGACCCCATCGATTGAAAAACCTCCAAAATTGGAACTCAAAAAGCTGCCACCTCATTTGAAGTATGCATTCCTGGGGCCCGACGACTCCCTTCCAGTTATTCTTTCGGCCACTTTAGCAGGAGATCAAGAGGCAAAATTATTAAGAGTTTTGAGGGAGTACAAATCTGCTCTTGGATGGTCTATTGCGGATATCAAGGGGATCAGCCCATCGATTTGCATGCACAAGATTTTGATGGAGGAAGACTACAAACCATCCGTGGAGCATCAACGCCGGCTGATTCCTAACATGAAGGAGGTGGTAAAAGTCGAGGTTTTAAAACTCCTCGATGCAGGTATGATCTTTCCAATTTCTGATAGTAAGTGGGTAAGTCCGGTTCAAGTTGTGTCGAAAAAGGGTGGGATAACAGTTGTTCAAAACGATAATAATGAATTAATTCCCACCAGGATTGTTACGGGGTGGCGTATGTGCATAGATTATAGGAAACTAAATAAGGCCACTAGAAAAGATCATTTTCCCTTACCTTTTATTGATCAGATGTTAGATAGATTAGCCGGACACGATTTCTATTGCTTTCTCGATGGCTATTCGGGGTATAATCAGATTTACATAGCCCCCGAAGACCAAGAGAAAACGACGTTTACATGTCCTTACGGCATTTTCGCTTATAGGCGCTGTTGGCCACTTAAGTATACTGGATACAGTTTGGGAAATCGTTTAAACAACAAACTGTATGGAATCTAAATCTGAGTGCGTAGCGGAAGTCTTGGATACAGTTAGTTGCCGTGGATACAGCAACAGAGTATTAGGTGTATACTTAATATATCACAGTAATTTCAAACAAGAAAAGTCAAGGTAAATGACACAGTAATTTAAGTGGTTCGAGTTAAACCCTCTACGTCCACCGGTCCTCCACACAGAGTAAAAGTTTATTATATAATTATGCGTACACAACTACGTAATTATAAACAAACCTATCCTTGTATCGTTCACACAGATTGATACAAAGAATGTCACTTTCAACCGTTCACACAGATTGGTTAAAGCTTCCTTCTTGACTAGCTTCTTCACACACAGCCTAAAGCTTCGTACTTATTCGTCCCACACAGTCGAATAACTTGTTGAGTTCACACAGAGCTCGGTTTTTACACGAGGTAAAAGGTTAGGTAACCGGTAAGAACAAAGCACTTTGAATGTCAAGATCTCGATGATAGTCGTTCTTGATGTTTGAGCACCGTATATCTCTTCGCTTTAACTTGCGATATGCTTTGGAGATATGTTTGCTCGATGATAACTTGATAGCTTTGAGAGTTGTGTTACTTGGGGTAATCGATCTTCAATGTCTTCAAGGATATATATAGCCTCGAAGAAAGTATCCGTTGAGATGTCAGTTTGAATAAGATTTCCTTCAACGGAATATGACATGATCCGGATTTCATGATTCTCAAGATCTCAAGATCGACAGTATTTAAATACTTTATCCTTGAGTATTTAAATACTTCTTTGTTCAACGGGACTTGACTTGTGTTCTTCTTTGTCCTTTTGTGAACTGTATGGAAGGAGACTGTATTTAGGGCATCGAGACAGTTTTCCATACTTGATCTATTACAAGTCTTCTTGCTGTACTGACGAGCTTCACTTATGCTGATTCGAGGCTGGTTTTCGATACATGATAAATCCTTGAATCCTCGATACAGTTTCCTTTACTGTATTTGGCATATATGTCAAAACCTTCTCAATAACAAATAACAATCGATACAGGGATCGGGTATCCCGGCTGAATCGATACAGGGTGTTTGTTTTTCCTAACAGGCGCATGCCGTTCGGATTGTGTAATGCGCCGGCAACTTTTCAACGGTGTATGATGGCTATTTTTTCTGACATGGTAGAGCAGTGTATTGAGATTTTCATGGATGATTTTTCTGTTTTTGGAGATTCTTTTGACATTTGTTAGGAAAATTTGCAGAAGGTCTTGCGAAGATGTGAAGAGACCAATTTAGTCTTGAATTGGGAGAAGTGTCATTTTATGGTGCAGGAGGGAATTGTGCTTGGCCATCGAATATCCTCACATGGAATTGAAGTCGAGCGAAAATTTAGACTATTGAGAAGATGCCTCCACCCACTTCGGTCAAGGGTATTAGGAGTTTTCGGGACACGCCGGTTTCTATCGCCGATTTATTAAGGATTTTTCAAAGATCACGGGTCACGTGCAACTTACTCATGAAAGATGTCCCATTTACTTTCGACGAGTCTTGTAAAGAAAGTTTTGAGTTGCTGAAGAAAGCTCTAAGCACGGCACCGGTGATAGTCGCTCGGATTGGGACCTTCCATTCGAACTAATGTGCGATGCTAGCGATTTTGCCATTGGGGCTGTTTTGGGGCGAGACGAGGGAAGGTGTTTCATGTCATATACTTTGGGAGCCGAACGCTCGTTGACGCCTAAATAAATTATGCCACAACGGAGTAGGAATTGTTGGCGGTGATATTTGCATTTGATAAATTTCGGGCTTATCTACTAGGAACAAAGGTGATAGTGTGGACCGATCATTCGGCGATAAAGTACCTTTTGAGAAGAAGGATGCCAAACCAAGGTTGATTCGGTGGGTGCTACTCCTTCAAGAATTCAACTTGGAGATTCGGGACAAGAAAGGGACAAAATGTTATAGCCGATCACCTTTCACGGTTAGAGAGTTCCTCGAGAAGGAAGAAAGTCACCACAAATTATAGAAACCTTCCCGACGAGCACTCTACAAGTTGGATTCAACACATGCGCCTTGGTATGCTGATCTAGTGAACTACTTAGCAAGTAAAACAATTCCGAACGATCTCTCACGTCATCAAAAGAAGAAGCTAATCTCGGACGCTAAGTACTATTTGTGGGACGATCCTTTTCTTTTAAGCGATGCCCCGATCAAATTATCCGTAGATGCATTCCAGATGAGGAAATCCACAGTGTCTTGAACCATTGCCATGCATCGCCCTACGGTGGACACTTTAGTGGAAATAGAACAAGAAAGGTCTTACAATGGGATTTTATTGGCCGTCCTTATTCAAAGATGCTCACTCCTTTGTGTCTACATGTGATCGGTGTCAACGGACAGGAAACATCTCAAGACGACACGAAATGCCGCTGAACACCATACTTGAAGTCGAATTATTTGATGTATGAGGGATCGACTTCATGGGTCCATTTCCCCCATCAAACAAGAATCTCTACATTTTGGTGGCCGTGGATTACGTCTCCAAATGGGTTGAAGCGGTGGCACTACCTACGAATGGGTCCAATGTCGTAATCAAGTTTATCAAACAACATATCTTCTCACGCTTTGGGACTCCACGTGCTATTATAAGTGATGGTGGGTCACACTTCGACAACAAATTTCTTGATGCGGTTTTGAGAAAATACGGAGTCACTCATCGTGTTTCCACAAAGATACCATCCGCAAACGAGTGGTCAAGTCGAGATATCAAATCGAGAGCTGAAGTGGATTCTAGAAAAGACGGTCAGCTCGTCTCGAAAGATTGGGCATTTAAACTCGATGATGCACTTTGGGCGTCTGATCACGTATAAGACACCTATCGGAATGTCGCCCTACAGATTGGTCTATGGAAAAGGTTGCCATCTGCCCGTAGAGATGGAGCACCGTGCTTATTGGGCGATAAAGAAACTAAACTTTGATCTAAAATCCGCGGGGGAAAAGCGTTTGCAGCTGAACGAGTTGGAAGAAATTCGCCACAACTCATACGAAAATGCAAAACTTTATAAGGAGCGGACAAAAATTTGGCATGATAAGCACATCACGTAGAGAGAATTTGTCCCGGGTCAAGAGGTGTTGCTATTCAACTCACGCTTAAAGTTATTTCCCGGGAAATTGCGTTCACGATGGTCGGGACCGTTCACCGTAGTTCAAGTGTTTCCACATGGTGCAGTAGAAGTTCAAAGAGATGGTCGAAAATTCAAAGTTAATGGACAACGGTTGAAGGCATACTTGGGAAATCCAATAGACACGCAGAAAACGAGCGTCACCTTATCCACCGCCGGATGAATGCGAAAGAAGTCCGGCTGAAGACTATAAACTTAGCGCTCCTCGGGAGGCAACCCGAGTATTAGTTGTAGATTCTTTGTTGTTTGCTTGCATTTTTAGAGTCTCTTTTTGTCTTCTTTCTTCTTTGATCCATCCTTCCCTCTCATCTTAATGAATTCGTGTAAAATTTCTGTGCAGGAATCAGCAAAAGGGGATAAATTCAATGATGGGCCGCGGCACAGTCCAGGTGAGCCGCGGCACACACCAGCTGAGGAAAAATGGCCGATCAAACTGTACCCTGTGCCGCGGCATGATCTTACTAAGCCGCGGCACACCAGGTCGCTGAGCCGCGGCACCCGATAACTGAGCCGCGGCACACTAAATGGTCAAGAAACGCCCAGGGCGCCTGTACTTTGTGCCGCGGCATACTAAGGCTGAGCCGCGGCACACTAAAACACTGAGCCGCGGCATACGAAATCTGAGCCGCGGCACCCGACGACATACCAAAACGTCCCAGTTCGACTGTACTTTGGGCCGCGGCTCACATATATTGTGCCGCGGCCCCCGTCGCAAAATAAGAACAGCCAGGTAAGGCTCATTCAGTCGATCGGCCTGCATAGGATATTTCTTCCCTCTCTTCCTTCCTTCCTGCACACATGGAGGTTAGTTGGCTCCACTCTATGAGTCTCCTTCCCAAATTCTCCAGGTTATTTTTGATTTCTAAATCATAAATGAGTCTTGATGTGAAAAGATTTGGAGTCTTATATTGCTAGTTATTCTTCATTGTTGTTTCTAAAATGGAGTTGGAATATGGGGAATTTGTTATTGTGATGGAATTGATGTTTATGAACGAATTGTTGATGATGGTTTTCGTAATTCAGGGTTATAATCTGTGTTAATATTTCTGGGATTTGGAATTAACCATGAAAATTTTTGTTCTTCATTTTAACTTGTGCACACAAGGTGTTTGATAAATTGCAGCAATGAAAAATGGGTAAGCTAGGCATTTTCCAACTTATATGCAATGAATCATGTTGTCACATTATCCCCAACCCCTACATCATGTTCAACTTGAGAGCTCGTACTTAACTTCCTTTTTGATGATGCAAGCTCATTCACACCACCCTCCTCACCGGACGATGCCGGCACCAGCTCCTGAGCAGACTGGAGGGGAGTACTTGACCTTTTACTTTTCTTGCATTTCATTTTTTGTCCATTGAGGTCAATGTACGTCCTAAGTTTGGGGGGGGATTTACATTCAGTCTACATTCATTGCTGTACTCTATTTTCTTGCTGTACATTATATTCTGTTGCACTTTTCATTTCTTTGCATAAAATTTTTTTTCAGATAGCCTTGCTTGTCGTAGTTTTTCTTTATTCGTGAATTTTCGTGCTTCTATTTGTGTGATACTGATGTTACGACACTGTCTTTCTCTCTGAAGAAGCGGGCGAGTTCTAGTCGAGTTGGAGTCAGTTATTTCTGTTCTGCTTAGTATTCAATTAGGTCCGAAATTTTTCCTGATTGTAGAGGTCTTGGCAGATAAGAGACGATACATACTTGTTGCTAAATCCCCATCAATACGTTTGGCTACATTTCCCGGATAGTGAGTCGTACCGTTTCTTTAGTCGTGTTGGCACTTAGTTTGAGTTTTGAGTCGGTCAGTTTTTCCCTAAAAGTCGAGATAATGTGTTCTATGATGGGAAGTCTAGTAACCGGGGGTATTCGCGTGACCCGTTGTTTACTCTCGCGTAAAACGACGACCCTGATTAGATTAATGATTTAGACATTTCACATGTGCCAATGATAGGAAGCCTAGTAACCGGGGGCATTCGCGTGACCCGCTGTTTACTCTCGCGTAAAACGGCAACCTTGATTCGGACATGCGGAAATTATATATTCGAGTTGTTTCTCCGCTGTAGACGGGAACTTAGTAACTAGAAGCATCCATGTGCCCCATGAGTGTCTTTTACGTCAAACGGTTTCCTAATACATGAGAATGGAAGTTCCACCCTAGGATTATCCCGATGAAACATCCCGAGATCCTAACCTAGTGGTCGACTCGAATCAAATTTTTGAGCATATATATAAGGGGATACTGTCCGAGGTTTATTTATTATGAGACTCGTGAAAATTGTGCCTTTAGACTGTGGAACGCGACGAACTAGCTTGTTTATGTTAGCCTTTCATATTGACGGTCGATTTGACTCATGTTTTGTTAATCTTTGAGCTGAGTTGTCTTCATGAACGAATGATTAGGACTGAACTTGATTACTTTGCGGAATCATTATTCGAGTGCGGCTCGCTTTTATGACACTCGTATTATTTAGAGAGAATGGCATGATAGTATTGATTAGATTGAACACTATGAGTTGCACAATTATTCACGACATTCTTTTATTGACTTTAATTCTTTTTGCTTGAGGACAAGCAAAGGCTTAAGTTTGGGGGTATTTGTTAGGCGTATTTTTATACGCTTATTTATCATTATTTTGTAGTGTTTTGGTGAGTGAAATCATCTAAATGAGCTTTTAATGCCTTGATTTTGTATGATTGACAGAAATTGAAGTCCGGAGCTAAAACGAGGCAAAACGGCAAAACTGGACGATGAGCCGCGGTGCAAGGAATCGAGCCGCGGCACAGAAGACACCACCGAAGGGCGAGTAGTCAGACTCTGTGCCGCGGCACGCCCAGTGAGCCGCGGCACGGAAGAATTTATTTACGCCTGTATTCACTTTTGGCGATGTGCCGCGGCACAGTTCATGAGCCGCGGCACACTTAGCGGGTTTGGTACGTCTGCGCGGATTCGGGCCGTTTGAAGCCGTTTCAACCGATTAATACGGACGCGATTTGTGGAGGTGCTGAGCTATAAATAGGGCTGAAGACCCTAATTTAATTATCTTGGAATCATTGAATCTAAACCTAGGAGAGCTTAAGCTTGGAGACAGAGAAGAGGAGGAAAGCGAAGAATTCAAGGGCGGATATAGAGTCAAGAACGGAGGAATCCGAGCTTCATCTGCGTTGAATTTTATGCTTTCGTTTATTAATTCTGTATTTTCGCTTTTAGTATGTCGCTAAAGCCCTAATCTAGGGTTTTGATGAAACCTTTGTTTTGACGAATTGATTAAGATTATCCAATTTATTACCTTTTTATTGAGTTTTCCCAATTATGTTTAATGCTTGCAATTATCTGTCCAATAGTTGTATTGATTTAATCATTCACTTCGAATCGGGAGAGGAGATTTGGTGAGGAACTATTGGTGAGGACCGTTTTATTCTGTGAGATAGGAATATACTCATAGAAACTACGTGGCCTTTAGAAGATTTCATGCTTTTTGCCTATCGACGAGATAATTCACCTAGGGATAGAGTGCGTTAGTCGCCGTTAGATAAATCTATTGACCTCGGGAGAGGCGGTAGAATATATTAGCAATCTCCGCCTTCAGTAAATTGGGAAAATTATTTATTACGGATAATTGAGAGTAAATTCGGATAAACTAAGGTGGATTCAGAACCCTAGACGTATTCATCATTTGATTTCCTTAATCCAAGATATTGTTTTCTACTGCTTAGTATTTTAGAAGTTCTTTTAGTTATTAATCCAAAAAACCAACTTCGATTGTTCAAATAAAATTGGAATACGAAAACGTCGGTAGTTAGAGATTCAATCCTCGTGGGAACGATACTCTACTTATCACTTTATTACTTGTAAACGATGACGTGCACTTGCGTGTAGGAAATATCGCAACAGGCGTCTTTATGACGAGGTGTTATTCTGTTGTTCTGTGAGTCGATGAGTATGATGTTTCACCAGCCTGGTGGGTCCCATGTAGGGATTCACGGCGCTGTAATATACCTCGAATATCTTGGGGGTGTTACAGAAAATGGTATCGGAGCAAGGTTATGGATACCTAGGCTTGTCGGTTTATTGGGTCTTGTTGTGTTTTGTTTTGCACATCATCACACGCCATGATTCCTGATTACCAAAGGTGTCCGTAAGTTTCCCTTCCTCTGTTCCTTATTCCCTTGTATCGTACCTTTGATTCTCGATTTGTGATTGTTCTTTTCTTGTACTTACCATCATATGGCTTTTGCTACTTATTTAACTCCAGTATGGATGCTGGAAGAGTTTGTGGTCGCGGTCGTGGTCGTGGACGCGGCCGAGGACGTGGGGCAGCCGGTGGCACGTCGCAGTCTTCGGGAGCCGGCAGTACCGGCGACCGTCATAGCCATGCTTCTTCTCAGGAGCGTGCCGACCTTGGTATTGCGGCTGTTATGTAGCAAATGGTGAACCAAATGGCGGCGATAGCTCAGGCGGTTCAGAACCCGGATCAGGCCCACGCTAATCGGGGCGGAGCAGATCGTTGGCTCCAAGATGTTATCAAGATGCATCCTCCTCAGTTTTCAGGAGCTTAAGACCCGATTGGCTGGGAAGGGTGGATCAAGGAAATATCTAAAGTTTTCACTGCTACCAACTGTCCCGAGGACCGTAAGGTCCCTATTGCCCAGTACTTTCTCACTGGGGACGCTACGGACTGGTGGGAGGCCGTTGGGCCCAAAGATCATGCTGCTTCGTGGGCTGAGTTTCAAGAATTGATGGAGACTGAATATTTCCCGTGGCCGATCAGACAGGCTCGGGTACATGCTTTTTATGATGCTCAACCGCGGGATATCCCCGTATCTCAAGCTATTGCTGATTTTAACAAGGAGTTGGGTTATGTGAAGACCCAAGTTGTCGAGGAGAGCGACAAAATTTTCCATTTTTCCATACGGATGAAGTTGTCGATTCGGGACTATATGTCGGGGCTTGTCTGTACTACCTTGAAAGATTATCAGAGTAGGGCCCTTGCTTACGATATGTCTGTGACGGCGAGTGAGGCGGCCCGTGAGAGCAAGAAGCAGAAGTCCGCCGGAAATTTTTCGGGCCACAAAGGTGGGGGTCAGCAGAAATTCCTGTCTAAAATTTTCATTGGTGGTGACCACTCGATCCATCTGGTTTCCCAGTGGTCGCCAGTGCCCCTTCTCGGGAAGTGAAGTGTTTTAACTGTGGCCAGCCAGGCCACATCAGTCGTAATTGTCCGAGTCCTTTGTTGACATGTAATCAGTGTGGCCAACCGGGCCACAAGGCGGCTTTCTGTGCCGAGAGGGAGAGAATCGTGGGTGCCCGGACTTCCATTCCAGCGCCTAGGGAACCGAGTGTGAATCAAGGATCGTTTGCTTCTCAGTCCCCACCGAGTGCCAGTCGAGGGAGAGGTCGGGGTCAGACCGCCAGAGGGGGAGCTTCTAGTGTCGGCTCCGCCCATCCGCGGGTTTATGAGATGCGGAAAGCCGATGACCCAGCAGCTACTGTGGCGACAGGTACCGTTCATATTCTTTCTCATCCTGTCAGTGTGCTTTTCGATTCCGGTGCTACGCATTCGTTCATATCTTGGGATTGTGTGCGCCGTTTGAGTCTCGACTGTTTGATGCCTTGTGAATGTAACACCCCCAAGTTATTCAGAGATATTACAGCGCCGTAAGCCCCGCCGTGGGACCCACAAGGCTAAACATACGCGGAACCATAATTTTTGACCGATAAGGTCTACACACAATGGAATGAAAAACGATACAAAGGTATTCGAAATATAACCAATGTATTCACAAACATCACAACTCAATTCAATACTTCGGCAAACACAGGCCGGAACATCAAGGAAAAAGGAAAACAATACTCGAGTATTCAATAGCCAATCCAGTACAACAACACTGAACGGGAAACTCCAAAGAAATAAAACTGGAAGAAAGACACAGTATCACACTTGCCCACCATCTTTATGCCGACCCGATACCTGCCCGTCCGCTCTCCTGGAACCTGAAATACATGAAACGTATTTCCCCCATAAAGGGGTTAGCCGTCGAATAGCTAGTGCAAGTATAACAATATGAAACATAATACTCCTCGACAATAAAGTAAATGTAATCCGTCAATTCATCAATTTAAGACTAGTATTCCGGAATAACTAAAATCTCAAGACGTGTGTGAATGCCGTAGAAACGGTTCGTTCATATCATACGCCGTTACATGTAGGAATGCCGTCAAAACGGTTCGTTCATTACATGCCAACATTATTTCATATAAATGCCATAGCAACGGTTCGTTCATATCAACCATGGAATCGCACCAGAGGCTACGAAACCCTCAGAGGACCATAGGCCCGTCCCGGAGTGGCTAGAAATAATCATACCATCAATATTTCATACTTTCAAAGTCGAGAACGTACAATCATAAATGTATACTTGCCTTTGAGACATCGAGGAACGAACGGAAAAAGGGGTATGAGATTGGTAGGTCCAAGAACGCGCTTCCGGCACCTAAACGATTCGCAAGGAATATGATAATTAATTATCCATATTCAAATTACACGAAGAAACCCCCGAAACCCGTCTACGATTCATAAAGATATACGGATAATCAACTAGAGGTTGGAAAATCGTCCAAACCTCACAAGTCCGAAAACGACATAATTCAACCCGAAAAATCGGAAGAAAACACTCATACGGTATAGATATATCAAAATCTCAAGGTTCTCAAGCTTCAATCGGATAAAACGGACGAATCTACAAAAATCCCCAAAAACCAACACAAAATCAAAGTGTTCTTGAATAATCTTTCAATAATCCGATGAATACCCAATCATGTCCATAATCACGCATATATCACATCATACACCATGATTTCATCATCCAAAACGTCAATACCCACACAAAACCGAGAAGTCAAGATGTCGAAGAAATTACCTTTTGAATATCCAAGCTCTATGATCCAAGGAATACGCGTTAGATCGATTATCCGGGCTTCCCAACCGATTGGAAGTGGTAAATCTTCAACACCCAAGTGATAGCTATGAAAAGAGCTCCTCCCTCAACTCTCTCTCGCGATAGAAGATGGAACTGGATGAAGAAGGCTGAAATCACGCTTAACAGGCCGAATTATGCAGTTGACCGCATTGTGTGCCGCGGCTCAAGATAGGTATGCCGCGGCACAGCCTAAAATTGTTCCTGTGTTTCGCAGCAGCCGCGGCACCGGTACAGCGGTTTTGGCCGGGATGCAACACCAGCAGCCGCGGCTCGGCGTAGGTGTGCCGCGCAATGACTCAGCAGTGTGCCGCGGCTCGGCTCATATGTGCCGCGAACCGGCACACTGCTCGGCCAAATATAGGAAATGTGTGTGCCGCGGCGCACACTCCTTGTGCCGCGACTCACACCCCCTTCGGGTCTAAAATGATGAAAATTGACCCGGAAAGAGAATAAAAGCAATATGATTCAATGTCTGGACAACAATAACACGAAATAGAAATACGAGAACCCCAAAACGGTGGTTCCAAGCAATGATTACAAGGGTTCGCTCAACAAATCACGATCCGAAGAATATGAAAGGTTTGAAATGACATGACTTTCGACCGGATATTACATTCTCCCCCTCTAAAAAGAAGTTTCGTCCCGAAACTTACGAAATAAATAGTTCGGGGTATTCCACCCGCATCTTCTCTTCCGTCTCCCAAGTCGCCTCTTCGACTCCATGCCTCGACCATTGTACTTTAACCGAGGGAATGGTCTTATGCCAAGCCGTTTCTCGCGACGCTCAAGGATCTTCACGGGTCTCTCCGGAAAGGTAATATCCTCGGTTACATTAATCTCACCGTAGTCGATAATGTGGCTCGGATCCAGACGTACTTCCTCAATCGGGACACATGAAAACACTATGGACGTGACTCAAAGCCGGAGGTAATGCCAAGCGATAAGCTAAGTCTCCAACTCGTCCAAAATCTCAAAAGGTCCGATATACTGACCGAGTTTTCCCTTTACCGAAGCGGAAAACTCCTGCAGTCGGTGATACTTTGAGCAAGACATGATCCCCACTTCAAACTCCAAGGGTCGATTTACGAGTATCGGCGTAAGATTTCGACGACTGCGGCGAATCGGTCTCGGATGATAGAAATCTTTTCCTTGGTCTCCAACAACATATCTGGTTCCGTCCCAACTAGCTCAGAAGCCTCGTCCCAACATAATGGCGACCTACATCGCCTACCATAGAGAGCCTCGAAGGGTGCCATTTTGATCGACGCATGCCAACTATTATTGTAAGCAAACTCGATCAACGGCAAGTGAAGCTCCCAATCATTACTCCAGTCTAAGGCACAAGCCCGTAACATATCCTCCAACGTCTGAATTGTCCTCCCTGTCTGACCGTCCGACTGAGGATGAAAGGAAGTGCTCAATCTCAACTCAGTACCGAGAGCCTGATGAACGGCCTGCCAAAAATGCGATACGAAACGGCCGTCTCGATCAGAAACAATGGTCTTGGGGGCACCGTGTAACCTCACGATCTCAGCGATAAAGGTTCGAGCCAATCTATCCGGTCCCCAAGTATCCTTAATACCCAAGAAGTGTGCAGACTTGGTCAATCGATCGACAATTACCCAAATCATATTCATTCCAGCCCGAGTTCTCGGCATGCCAGTGATAAAATCCATTGAGATATCTTCCCACTTCCACTCGGGAATGGGGAGTGGTTTCAACAACCCCGCCGGTCGTTGATGTTCGATCTTGACTTGTTGACATGTCAAGCACCGTAATACGAACTCCGTAACATCCTTCTTCATGTTATTCCACCAAAAATTTCGCTTCAAATCTTTGTACATCTTACTCGTCCCGGGGTGGATTGAGTAAGGCGTAGCATGAGCTTCTCGGAGAATCCTCTGTCTCAATTCCAAATCATTCGGAACGCAAAGCCTGCCCTGAAATCTCAAAATACTATCCCCGTGTACCATAAAGCCAGGAGCTTTTCCTTTAATCACATCTTCCTTCAGTTGAGAAATCATCGGGTCACTCCACTGTTTCCCTTTGATATCATCAACCAAGGACGAAGTAATTTCGAGAGTACACAACTGTCCCTGTACTCGCTGAAGCCACACTTCGATCCCTTGTTCAATTAAATCCTGACGAATCTTCGTCTGAGACGTAAGAACCTCAAGCATTTGAAGAGATGCCGATTTGCGGCTCAAAGCATCCGCAACGACGTTGGCTTTTCTGGGGTGGTAAAGAATCTCCAAATCATAATCCTTTATCAATTCTAACCAACGTCTCTGCCTCATATTCAGCTCCTTCTGACTGAAAATATATTTCAGGCTCTTGTGATCGGTATAAATCCGACACGGTGAACCGTACAAATAATGCCGCCAAATCTTGAGTGCGAAGACAATTGCGGCCAACTCTAAATCGTGAGTAGGATAATTCATCTCATAAGGTTTTAATTGTCGAGACGCAAAAGCTATCGTCTTATCATGCTGCATAAGCACACAGCCCAGGCCTTGACTCAAAGCGTCACTATAAACTGCAAAGCCCTCGCTACCATGGGTTAAATTTAAATTCGGCGCTGAAGTCATTCTTCTCTTCGCTCATCAAGCTCTGTTGTCTCTCATCCGTCGATAAACTTTTCGGTCTTCTGGAGTAATTTTGTAAGCGGTCGAGCGAGTTTCGAGAACCCCTCGACGAACCGACGGTAATACCCAGCAAGGCCCAAAAAGCTACGAACCTCTTTAACATTTTTAGGCGGTGCCCAACTTAGCACTGCCTCGATCTTCTGCGGGTCTACACGAACCCCTTCGGCCGAAATCACATGGCCGAGAAACATAACTTCTTCCAACCAAAACTCACATTTCGAGAACTTTGCATAGAGGTGCTCGGTTCTCAAAATGTCTAAGACCAAACGCAAGTGTCGGGCATGTTCCTCCTTATCCCGAGAATAGATCAAGATGTCGTCAATAAAGACGACTACACAACTGTCGAGGTACTCGATGAATATTTTATTCATTAACTGCATGAATACTGCCGGCGCATTCGTCAACCCAAAAGGCATAACTACAAATTCATAATGCCCATATCTCGTCCGGAATGCCGTCTTTGGAACGTCGGACTCCCTCACTCTGAGTTGATAATACCCGGATCTTAAATCAATCTTCGAGAAAACCGCAGCTCCTTGCAATTGATCAAATAGATCGTCTATACGAGGCAAAGGATATTTATTCTTGATGGTTACTTTATTCAGCTCACGGTAGTCAATGCACAAACGTAGTGAACCATCCTTCTTCCTGACGAAAAGAACGGGCGCGCCCCAAGGCGAAGCGCTCGGTCTGATGTACACTTTTTCCAAAAGTTCTCCCAACTGAGTCTTCAATTCCTGCATCTCGGAAGGTGCCATCCGATAAGGTGCTTTAGAAATCGGGGCCGCATCCGGCTCTAAATCCACGGAAAAATCTATCTCTCGATCTGGCGGTAATCCCGGAAGATCGTCCGGAAAAACATCGGGATACTCATTAACAACCGGAATTGAAGAGAAATCGACTTCAATTCCTTTCGTTTTCAACGCATAACACCAATAGCCCGTACAACCTTTATTCAAAAGTTTTACGGCCTTCATGGAACTGATAAGTAACTTAGATTGGCCCAACTTACGTCCCAAAAATGAGTACTCAGATCCGTCCTTAGTCATCATAGTGATAACTTTAGTACGGTAATTCATAATCGCCTGGTGATTATTAAGCCAATCCTCGCCGAGGATTACGTCCTCGCCTTCCATATCAACTACAATTAAATTTGATAACCATTCCATACCGGATATAACTACCGGAAATTCTCTAATCTCCTGATTCCCCACAATCCTATCCCCGCTAGGCAGTCTCACGATAAAGGGATCGCAAGCAGTTAAACAAGTTATATTCAAACGGCGTACACACTCCAAAGAAATAAAGAAATGTGTAGCACCCGAATCAAAAAGTACACGGACTGTATAGGATAGAATATGGATGGTACCTGTAGCCACCGCCGCATCGGGTTCGTCTGTTCGACGCATCTCATAAACCCGTGGTTGCACCGAACCGACGCTAGAGTTCCCCCCTCCAGCGTTCTGACCCCGTCCCCGGCCCCTGCCAAAATTCTGCTGAGGTTGACCAGCTGGGGCAGAAGCCCGAGTGTCCAAAGTCTGATTCGGCTCGGAACAAAAAGTCGCTCTATGTCCCATCTGTCCGCACGTGTGACACTTCAACGGTGGAAAGTGGCATTCCAAATTAATGTGGCCTGAACGGCCACAGTTATAGCAAGTCACCGCGCGATTTGAGGTACCCGAAGTGGTACGGTAACTCCTCTTCCCTTTATTAGAACGTGACGACTGTCCGGCAAAACGGTTAGTCGTCTGTGACTTCTGAAAGTTGCCACCCTTAGAGCCAGAAAAATTTCCCCCGACTTTCTGCTTCTTTGGTTCTTCAACGGTATCGTTGTCGGGGCTCAACATATCATGGGCTAAAGCTCTGTCCTGATACTCTTTCAGTGTGGTACAAGCAAATCCGGCCATGTACCGCCGCAAGTCCAAATTCATCCGCATATCAAAATAACGGATCTTATCACGCTCGCTACGTACTTGATCCTTCACATGGATTAATTGTTGGTTATACTCCATGATTGCCTGCGAAACGGGAATATCTTGTGGTTTAGCCTCGAAGAAGGCTCGGATTCGGCTCTCTCGTACCGGCCAAGGACAAAACTCGGCCTCCAAGAGCTCCTTAAATTCATCCCATGAGGCAATACGATCCTGTGGCTTGATGACCTTCCACCAAGTAGCGGCCTCCTTAGTGAGGAAATACTGAGCAATCGGTACTTTCCTCACCTCGGGGCAATCAACTGCCTCGAAAATCTTCTCCAACTCTGCTAGCCAATCCTCCCACTTAACGGTGCAGTGGCACCGCCAAACTGGAGGGTGCATACGGATTACGTTCAAGCGGGGCATCCGTGTTTGGGTTCGGGTTATTCAATGAGCCTGGGGCCAAAATAGTCATCTCGAGTAGCCAATTGTTGAAGTGCATTCGCCACTCCAACGTCTGCGTTGTTCCTCGACCATTTGGTAGTCGTGCTGACTCTCGGTATCGGGATGCACCGAGTTCGACAAACTGGGGTTGGTCGACCCCGCAACCGAACTGATGGAAACGGCCGCGCCACGACCTCTTCCTCGCCCACGGCCACGGCCCCTACCAGCTGACATACTGAAGAACACACAAGTCACGTAAGCACAATTCAATCACGCATCAACAAAGTGTCCGATTCTCAAGAATACCGATAAAAGGAAGCGAAACGAATAAGGAAACACCAGAAGAGTGAGAGGTCTTACAAGTACCGGTCGCACTGTGATGATGGCAGAGTAGTGATACTGTGGACATTTAACGACTCAATCGACCCAAAAGACCGACAGCCTAGGTATCCATAGACCTAAGCTCTGATACCATATTCTGTAACACCCCCAAGTTATTCAGAGATATTACAGCGCCGTAAGCCCCGCCGTGGGACCCACAAGGCTAAACATACGCGGAACCATAATTTTTGACCGATAAGGTCTACACACAATGGAATGAAAAACGATACAAAGGTATTCGAAATATAACCAATGTATTCACAAACATCACAACTCAATTCAATACTTCGGCAAACACAGGCCGGAACATCAAGGAAAAAGGAAAACAATACTCGAGTATTCAATAGCCAATCCAGTACAACAACACTGAACGGGAAACTCCAAAGAAATAAAACTGGAAGAAAGACACAATATCACACTTGCCCACCATCTTTATGCCGACCCGATACCTGCCCGTCCGCTCTCCTGGAACCTGAAATACATGAAACGTATTTCCCCCATAAAGGGGTTAGCCGTCGAATAGCTAGTGCAAGTATAACAATATGAAACATAATACTCCTCGACAATAAAGTAAATGTAATCCGTCAATTCATCAATTTAAGACTAGTATTCCGGAATAACTAAAATCTCAAGACGTATGTGAATGCCGTAGAAATGGTTCATTCATATCATACGCCGTTACATGTAGGAATGCCGTCAAAACGGTTCGTTCATTACATGCCAACATTATTTCATATGAATGCCGTAGCAACGGTTCGTTCATATCAACCATGGAATCGCACCAGAGGCTACGAAACCCTCAGAGGACCATAGGCCCGTCCCGGAGTGGCTAGAAATAATCATACCATCAATATTTCATACTTTCAAAGTCGAGAACGTACAATCATAAATGTATACTTGCCTTTGAGACATCGAGGAACGAACGGAAAAAGGGGTATGAGATTGGTAGGTCCAAGAACGCGCTTCCGGCACCTAAACGATTCGCAAGGAATATGATAATTAATTATCCATATTCAAATTACACGAAGAAACCCCCGAAACCCGTCTACGATTCATAAAGATATACGGATAATCAACTAGAGGTTGGAAAATCGTCCAAACCTCACAAGTCCGAAAACGACATAATTCAACCCGAAAAATCGGAAGAAAACACTCATACGGTATAGATATATCAAAATCTCAAGGTTCTCAAGCTTCAATCGGATAAAACGGACGAATCTACGAAAATCCCCAAAAACCAACACAAAATCAAAGTGTTCTTGAATAATCTTTCAATAATCCGATGAATACCCAATCATGTCCATAATCACGCATATATCACATCATACACCATGATTTCATCATCCAAAACGTCAATACCCACACAAAATCGAGAAGTCAAGATGTCGAAGAAATTACCTTTTGAATATCCAAGCTCTATGATCCAAGGAATACGCGTTAGATCGATTATCCGGGCTTCCCAACCGATTGGAAGTGGTAAATCTTCAACACCCAAGTGATAGCTATGAAAAGAGCTCCTCCCTCAACTCTCTCTCTCGCGATAGAAGATGGAAATGGAGGAAGAAGGCTGAAATCACGCTTAAAAGGCCGAATTATGCAGTTGACCGCATTGTGTGCCGCGGCTCAGCATAGGTGTGCCGCGGCACAGGCCTAAAAATTGTTCCCAGGTTTCGGCAGTGTGCCGCGGCTCAGCACAGGTGTGCCGCGGCACCGGGTACAGGCGGGTTTTGGCTGGGGATGCAACACCAGTGTGCCGCGGCTCAGCGTAGGTGTGCCGCGGCAATGACTCGGCAGTGTGCCGCGGCTCAGCTCATATGTGCCGCGGCACCGGGTACAGCCTGCTCGGCCAAATATAGGAAATGTGTGTGCCGCGGCGCACACTCCTTGTGCCGCGGCTCACACCCCCTTCGGGTCCTAAAATGATGAAAATTGACCCGGAAAGAGAATAAAAGCAATATGATTCAATGTCTGGACAACAATAACACGAAATAGAAATACGAGAACCCCAAAACGGTGGTTCCAAGCAATGATTACAAGGGCTCGCTCAACAAATCACGATCCGAAGAATATGAAAGGTTTGAAATGACATGACTTTCGACCGGATATTACAGTGAACCCTTCATCGTTAAGCTTCCTAGCGGTGATAGGATCGTTGGCGATCAGGAGGTTCGAGACTGTTCTGTGGTTATTTGTGAGAAGACTTGGCCCTCTAATCTTACTGTTGTGGGTATCGAGGGTGAAGATTTGATTCTTGGGGATGATTGGCTCGAGCGGCATGGTGCGATCATGAACTACCGCACGAGAATCATCACTATGTTAGCCGAGGACGGCACCGAGCACTCTTTCACGGGGCGAAAGAGGGGAAACCAGAAGTTCGTTATTAATGCCTTGAAGGCAATGAGACTCCTGCGAAAGGGGTGTACTGGCTATTAGTGCTACGCCTTGAAGGCGGAGAGTGGTGGAGTCGAGCTTTCGTCGATTCCAATCGTTAGTGAGTTTCCTGATGTATTTCCTGACGAGTTACCGGGATTGCCACCGGATCGTGAGGTCGAGTTTGCTATAGAGTTAGAGCCGGGCGCGGCTCCTATTTCGAAGGCGCCGTATCGTATGGCACCATCAGAGATGTCCGAGTTGAAGAAGCAGTTGAGTGAGCTTCTTGAGTCGGGGTATGTTCGACCGAGCGCCTCGCCATGGGGCGTACCGGTCCTGTTTGTACGGAAGAAGGATGGTTCACTACGTTTGTGTATCGACTATCGCGAACTAAACAAGGTGACCATCAATAACAAGTATCCTTTGCCGAGAATTGATGACTTGTTCGACCAGTTGCAGGGAGCTGCGGTATTCTCGAAAATTGATTTGAAATCGGGGTACTATCAGCTCCGGGTGAGAGAATCCGATGTGCCGAAAACAGCTTTTCGGACGAGATACGGACATTATGAATTCGTAGTTATGCCTTTCGGGTTAACTAATGCGCCGGCGGTGTTCATGCAGTTGATGAACAAAGTCTTTATCGAGTATTTGGATAAGTGTGTCGTCGTTTTCATTGACGATGTTCTTATTTATTCGAGGAATGAGGAAGAGCATGCCCATCATTTGCGGGTAGTATTAGACATTTTGAGGACCGAGCAACTCTATGCAAAGTTCTCGAAATGTGAGTTCTGGATGAAGGAAGTGATGTTTTTAGGTCACGTGATTTCAGCCGAGGGGGTTCGTATGGATCCGCAGAAGACTGAGGCAGTGTTGGATTGGGCACCGCCCAAGAATGTGAAGGAGCTCCGTAGTTTCTTGGGTTTGGCTGGCTACTATCGTAGATTCGTCGAGGGTTTCTCGAAACTGGCTCGGCCACTTACGCAGTTGCTCCATAAATCCGAGAAGTTCGTCTGGAACGACGAGAGGCAGTCGAGTTTTGAGGAACTGAAGAAGCGTTTGACTTCAGCCCCGGTTTTGGCGTTGCCATGTGGCAACGAGGGTTTTGCCGTTTATAGCGATGCTTTAGGTCAGGGCCTTGGGTGCGTATTGATGCAGCACGGCAAGACCATTGCTTATGCATCGAGACAGTTGAGGCCGTATGAGCTTAACTACCCTACTCATGATTTGGAGTTAGCGGCAGTTGTTTTTGCGCTCAAGATTTGGCGTCATTATCTTTTCGGCTCTGCATGTTAGATTTTTACCGATCATAAAAGTCTGAAATACATATTTACTCAGCAGGAGCTGAATATGAGGCAGAGAAGGTGGTTAGAGCTGCTTAAGGATTATGACCTCGAAATCCTTTATCATCCGGGCAAGGCGAACGTCGTGGCCGACGCCTTGAGTCGGAAACCGGTGGCGTTGCGAATACTTGAGATCCTTACATCTCAGCCTGAGCTTCGGAGGGCTTTGATCGAGTTAGATGTTGAGGTTTTATTGCCTGGAGCTGTCGGGCAACTGTGTCTTTAGAGATTTCGTCATCTTTGATCGATGAAATTAAACTGAAGCAGTTAGAGGATCCGATGATTGCTCAAATCCGAGAGAACGTTCTTAAAGGAAAGTCTCCCGGGTTTGTGATTCACGAGGATGGTGTTTTGAGATTCCAGAGTCGGCTTTGTGTGCCGAACGACTCGGAGTTGAGGCAGAGTATTTTGCAGGAGGCCCATGCTACACCTTACTCCGTACATCCTGGTTCGAGTAAGATGTACAAGGACTTGAGAAGGAATTTCTGGTGGAATGAAATGAAAGAGGAGGTCGCACAGTTTGTAGCGAGACGTTTGACTTGTCAGCAGATCAAAATCGATCATCAGCGACCGGCTGGATTATTGCAATCACTTCCCGTTCCGGAATGGAAATGGGAAGATATATCGATGTATTTCATTACGAGTTTGCCGAGATCGAGGTCGGGCATGAATATGGTATGGGTGATTGTTGATCGCCTGACCAAGTCGGCACATTTTCTGGGCATCAAGGACACTTGGGGCCCGGAGAAGTTGGCTCGTGTGTTTATCGCACAGATTGTGAGACTTCACGGTACTCCGAAGTCTATTGTTTCGGATCGCGATGGCCGTTTTCTATCGCACTTCTGGCAGGCAGTGCATAAGGCGTTAGGTACCCGTTTGCGTTTGAGTACCTCTTTTCATCCCCAGTCATATGGACAGTCGGAACGCACTATCCAGACGTTCGAGGATTTGTTAAGTGCTTGTGCTTTAGATTGGAGCAATGACTGGGAGGAGCATTTGCCATTGATCGAATTCACGTACAACGACAGTTGGCACGCGTCGATTCGGATGGCACCGTATGAGGCACTTTATGGGCGGCGATGTCGATCACCAATTTGTTGGAATGAGACGTCCGATTTGGTCGGGACCGAGCAGGATGTCGTTCTAGAGACGAGGCGGAAGATAGAATTAATTCGGGAACGGATGTTGACTGCCCAGAGTCGACAGAAGTCGTATGCCGACATCCGTCGTCAACCCTTGGAATTCGAGGTGGGAGACCACGTTTTGCTAAAGGTGTCGCCGACAATGGGAGTTTTTCGTTTCGGGAAGAAAGGGAAGTTGAGTCCGAGATTTATTGGACCCTTTGAGATTCTCGAGCGAGTCGGTGGGTTGGCATACCGTTTGGCATTACCTCCGGCCTTGAGTCATGTTCATAGCGTTTTTCATGTTTCCCAGCTGAGGAAATATGTCCCGGATCCTAGTCACGTCATTGATTATGCTGAGATTGATGTCGCCGAGGATATTACTTTCGAAGAGCGTCCTTTGAAGATTTTAGAGCATCGTGAGAAACGACTGAGGCATAAGACCATCCCTCTGGTCAAGGTGCAGTGGTCGAGACACGGTGTCGAGGAGGCAACCTGGGAAGCCGAGGATAGCATGCGTGCTAGGTACCCCGAGTTGTTTGTTTCTTAAAGTTTCGGGACGAAACTTATTTTTAGAGGGGTAGAATGTATTACCCGCATTTTTCTTTTCCTTGTATTTTCATTTTCGGTGTATTTCTCAATTGTAGCGACCCTCGTGTATCTTTCAGTGTATCTTTCCCGTCATCTATTGATCTGAGACTCGTTATTGTTTTGCGGAACCGCTGTTTTGGGGTTGCCGCGGATCCATTCTATGTTTTGATGCGCTTTGAGGTGTTCCGTTTGATGTTTCGTTCATATTCCGGTGTTGTGAACCGTTTATATTTCGTAACCTAGCGCACGCTAACTTTTCTGCATAGCGCGCGCTAGGGGTCCCTGAGTAGCGCACGCTACGTCTGATCCGTAGTGCGCGCTAGAGAGCGAGCCCTGGGAGTGGCGGTGCTATTTTCCAGCATTCTGGACTGGCGTATTAGCATACGCTACGCAAACTAACGTACGCTAATGTCGGGAGGCTAACGCACGCTGATGATACCCGGTAGCGTGCTCTAGCGAGAGTGTCCAGTACTGGACAGTTTACTACTGAACTCGGTCAGGTGCCAGTTAGCGCATGCTACGCTTGTATGGTAGCGCACGCTAACGGGTCAGGTGAGTTTTGGGCAGTTTGTCACTGGACTCGACTGACGCCCAGGTAGCGCACGCTATTGGTCGATAGCGCACGCTACCGATAGGTTATTAGCGCACGCTACATTTGGAGTAGCGCACGCTAACGGCCAGAAGTCTGGCTACTAGACTGGACGCTAACTGTTTGGCCTATATTTTTTATCCCGTTAGCGCACGCTAACCTTGTGGATTAGCGCGCGCTAGCACTCCCTGGCTATATAAACCAGGGAGTTGACCGAGATAAACATAATTTCTCATTTCTTCCTCTCTCCGCGGCGAAGGCGATTCCGGGGCGATTTCCTTGGCGATTTCTTCCTCCAATCATCTCATCCAACATCTTTCTTGAGTTCTTGGAGTATTATAACAACATCAACACGAATCTTTCATCCTAATCCATGGTAAATCTCTTAGAACCCTACTTTTGGATAATTTGGGGGTTTTGGGATTTTCTTCCGATCCGCCCGCTTTTGTTGATGGATTCATGATGAATATGATTAATCTTGTTGGTATAATTAGTTTTCCTACGGATTCATGGTATATTTTCATGGTTTTGCGAAATCGAGAGGGTTTGGTTGTGGTCCGCCCTCGTTGTTATTTTTGTACGAATATAAATGAATCGTAGGCGGGTTTTCGGGTGTATTCCATTTCCGTATTCATCTAGAATTGGTTATGATTGTGTTATTCGAATCGTTAGGATCATTTCCGCCGGTTCCTCGCGGTCGTGTTCGATTCTTCCTTTCCGTTCGTATCACCGTCTATTAACCGAGGCAAGTATTCTTATGAACTTACAATCTTAACGTAGTAGTATTGCATGAGACTTGTGTGTGTGTGTATGCTCACTATGGGTTAGATCCGACGGCGTCTCGGTAGAGGTCCACGGAGGGGTGGATCCGCGAGCTTGCTTTTAACCACTATGGGTTAGATCCGACGGGGTCTTGGTAGGGGTCCACGGAGGGGTGGATCCACGGTTAATTGTGGTGCATTTTTACAATGTGATTTGGATTATTGGCATTTCCGGAAATGAGTGTTTTGGAACTATGTTTTCTTGATTGCATGCATTTACTCTATGTGTAAGATGTAAGTTGTTCATTTGGTTACTTGTACTGGCGTAATTGCTAACCCCTCTGGGGACCCGTTTTGAAGAAATTTGTTTTATGAATTTCAGGTCAGGTTCATCGAGACGAACGGGCGCTGGACCAGTATGCGGATGATGGCCGTGCGTGATGATTGTGCACGAGTGATGTCTTAGTGTCTTCTATCTTTTTATCTTTGTGGTTTTGTTTGAACTAATAGAAGTACTCGAGTACTTAAGAATTTTTACTCGTATGGATTGTATTGTTGTTTATCATGTTTGTGTCGAATTATGGTGTTATGTTGACCGGTTGAACCGGGTGGATTATTTTGTTGGGCGTCTTTATGACGAGGTGTTATTCTGTTGTTTTGTGAGTCGATGAGTATGATGTTTGACCAGCCTGGTGGGTCCCATGTAGGGATTCACGGCGCTGTAATATACCTCGAATATCTTGGGGGTGTTACAGGGCCGTGTCTTGGGCCGTTTCACACACGGCCGGCATTTAGCGCCGTGTCCTCGCGCGTATTCCGGAAGAGACCGAGTCACCACGAAACGGCGCACAACACGGGGCAAACTGGGCCGTTTTTCATCGCCATTTTTCAGCAGATGCCATGCAAAATTAGTCCACTTTTGACCAACTTGTGAACTCAACCACAAGATATTTTTTTGGTCAAAAATCTGAAAATTCAAAGACATGGGTGAAGTGTGAAAAAAGAATTAAAAAAATGATATTACAATAGATATTTTGAATTAAATAATCAATTGTATTCTTGAAAATCACCTATAAAAGGACATCTTCATCCATTGCAAAATCACCAATTCTCAAAACCCATCTTCTTACTAAGAAATACTCCTTTCTTTTAGCAATATATTTTCCTTAGAACTTTCAATTTTAGTTTGTATTTTATTTTGGTTTGAAGTTTTTTTTTTTCATTTAGTTTGTAATTGAAAAGTGCTTGATCAATAAGCACTTAGTATTTTACTTTCAATTTTTGTAGGCTTGTAACCTTTAAACAAGTTTGAACTTATATTTTGAAGTTTGTTTCTTGCACTTTGATTCATCATATTTAAGTAATTTTTATCTATTGTCATTAAGTTCTAGTAATTAAAAGTTTCTATATATATATATATTATATATATATCAATTATTTCTATTATAATTTTAGTATGTATAAACCAATGAGTAGCTAATCTTTCTTCCTAGGGGAAGGGGGATTTCTATTAGGTTATATATTGAGTATTTGATTGATTTAAACTATTTTTAGGACTAATTGGTTTAAATAGAGATTGATCATATCCTATTTTTACTAATGAAACCTTCTTGATTGATTATTGAGTGAATTGGAAACATATCTTTTCAATCTATCAAATGTTAATCTTGTTATCAACATCTTAAGATTGCGAAAGTGGTTAAGACACCTTTGAATACGAAAGTTATGAGGTGAAAAGTTGATTACTCGATGAACGATCGTTTATCCTAAAATAGTCAAGTTAGAGAAATGAAAGGACTAATTGGTTTAAATAGAGATTGATCATATCCTATTTCTACTAGTGAAACCTCCTTGATTGATTGTTAAGTGTATTGGAAACACATCTTTTCAATCTATCAAGTGTTAATCTTGTTATCAACATCTTAAAAAAGCAAAAGTGATTAAGACATATTTGATTACGAAAGTACAGAGGTGAAAAGTTGATTACTCGATAAATATTCGTTTTTTCTTTTATATCCATATAAATCAATTCCTATACTTAATTAAATACCTAATTTAATGAACCCGTAATCCCCTAGATTTTATAAATTCCCAACTCATTTTAATTCTATTCATTTTCACTAGTTAAAAATAGTCTAGTATAAAAATAGTCTTCTTAAAAATAGTAGTATTAAAAATAGTCTTAATATAAATAGTCTTAATATAAATAGTCTAGTATAAATAGTCTTAATATAAATAGTCTAGTTAAAAATAGTCTAGTTAAAAATAGTCTAATATAAATAGTCTAATAAAAATAGTCTTATATAAAATAGTCTTATATAAAATAGTCTATTATAAAAAAGTTTGGTTTAAAATATAGTGCATTTTAATTTAGTTAATTTAAAAACCAAAAAAATATATTTTAGTATATTTTAGTATTTACTTCTTGCAATCTGTAACAAAATATTATACGAAGCCCTGCTGGACAATCCTCGAGAGAAAAGACCTTGGTAGAACTTACCACAACTACTTCTACCTCGTATATATTTGCGAGCGACTCAAGAACTCCTGTTTTTAAGATAAGTTTTTGACCGATCAAATTTTGGCGCCGTTGCCGGGGATTGTTTTAGGCCAAATATAATTTTTTTTTGTATAATTTTGTTTATATCTTGTTATTTTATCTTTCTTTATTTCTGCATCTTTTATTCTTCTGTCCGGTCAAGTGGCGGATAACGGTACTCCGTGACTATCAAAGTCGGATTTTTCAGTTTCCCACAAACAACTGATATTTGTAGATATTTTATCGTTTTTCATTTTATTTTTATTTTTATCATGGAGGAAACATTGTATAATATTGAAAAAAGATTTCCCTTTCTAAGCAAAAAAGTAATTTTAAAAATCTACAAAGCAAGAATTGAAAGGATGAGGTTGCTTATGAATAAAAGCATACCTTTTGATATTAGGTTTATAATTGAAGCCAAAGTGAGAATAGCAGGTGAATTCACGGAAACACCTACTAGATTTTTACCAGGGCTTGGAAAAAGTTCATATGCCAAGAAACGACGAGCAAAGATGCTAGCCGTTTGCTATAAATGTGCTAGATGGAACTGTAATTTAAAATGTCGATCTTTAGGAATTCCATCTACAAACAGAGAAGATAAAATTCAGTTCATTAATGATGGTCTGAATAAAGAGAATTTAGATAATATCGAAATTTCTCTTGACACGCATCCTAGTGGACTTGTATATTACGGAATTCGATGTTTGTGAAATAAATTCAAACCAGAATATGAACAACGTCTTGGGAATCTGACGTTAAAAGACCCTATTTGCCAATTTGTAAGAAAATTGGATGGGAAGCTTCTCCCCGACTCATAGAAGGCGTTTAAGCCGTTTCTGAACGTAAAATCAGAGGAAGATGTGAGCCACAATTGTAACACCCGCAGATTTAACCGGAAATATTACAGCGCCGTGGGCCCCGAGATGGAACCCACAAGGCTAAAAAGAAATTTTCACAAACATTTACGAAAAAGATATACGAAAAAGCAAAATTCTCAAAACGACACACCGATCACATACAGTGGATCTCATTAAACATATCCGACTGGCGAACATACCCCTCGGCATATGAACAACCAATCACAAACTGACGAACATACCCAATCATACACGGAGTGGAAACGACCACTCACTATCTAAAACAACCAGTATGGGGTCACCATCCCCAAATCTACGCTTACAAGGAAATCATTCCAGAATCAGTAAGGTAAAATCGCGCTACTACCATACCAATGGAATCACATAGCACATATGTTCCGGTTTCACAAAATCCCAAGTTTCCAAAATAATATTATGTGCATGAATCTACAACACGCAACATATTTCTCTTATCTGATAACTCAACCGATCATCACCGGATAATCAAACAAACATACTGAAGTTCGAATTCCTTTTCCATCGTACCATCAATATGATATGCACTATGCACTAAATGCGTATGTATATCAATCACATTTTCAAAACCATTTTGAAATCATATATTCTTGTCAAAAGACAAATTTTCGAAAGTTCTTTCAAGGGTTTGAAAACTCAAAACATAAGTTTTGGTAAGACCACGAAATAAATTTTAAAAATTAAATCGGCTCGCTGGTGCCAAGTTCTCGATAAAAATTCTTTTCGAATACATACGTTTAAATAAAAATGGAATCATGCAAATGATTGACCACAACCATACTCCTGTATACCAATTCGGCTCGTCACAATCCACTGATATTCCATCGGAAAACCACACGATCGAGTTCCAAAATCTCAATATATAGACTCCGATAAAAACTCCTTTTCCACACATGACTCGTATCGTCAACCATTTACCCATCCTGGATCACCTCCAATATGATATGACAAAACGTTGAAACAAATCAAGCAAATCAAACACGGCGAAAGACTTCCCGAGAGGTTCCATTTGAACAAGTAAACCAAAGCCTCGAAAGGCGGAAATAACATAGGTAAACGATTGGTAAAGTGTTTTACAGATCTCGGGAGTTTTAGAAAACAGAAAAGCCGTTTGAAACATTAGGGTCTTAGCCCGTAACTCGTTCCGCATTACAAAAAGTTTAAAAAGTAGAAAACTCTTTTCGGACCCCAAGTCCTGAGTTATAAAACTATTTCAAAATCGATTGGGTCTCGGCCCAAAATCATTTTCCGTAAAACGTCCGCAAGACATTCATTTTGAAGAGTATCATTTTCAAATATTCAAAAGCGGTTCATATATCTCAAAATGAATTAACATGTTATATGTTCTTCCCAACAATCCATAGTCCTTCTCCCGAATACACAATTTCGTTCCAGAATCTAACCAACATACTGATTCTCGAAATCATAACTCCTTAAGATCATCAATCCTGTTCCAACTCTGTCACCTTATACTGTAACGCATAATATTCAGCTGAATCTCAAAACGTATCAACTTAGAACGGCAATAAATCTCAATGAAATTCAAAAATCCAAATACTTACAGATCGTGAAGCCGACGATTCCCCGTGATACTGGCACATGTCTAGACTCAAGAAAATACTCGACACAGGTATTTTCAAAACTCACGTTTTGCAAACTCAGTGCAACTCAAGAACACAATATATCACGTAAACACCATTTGGAAAAGTTATAACAAGCCCAGTACGATACTGGCAAATCCGATAACGCACAAGCCTGAGTGAACAACAAAGACTCACGGCTCTAATATTTGTCAATCGACAACTCGAATGACGCGACAAAAACACGACCCAACTCGACCCAAATGCCTAGGTTTTCTCAACCTAAGCTCCGATACCATATTCTGTAACACCCGCAGATTTAACCGGAAATATTACAGCGCCGTGGGCCCCGAGGTGGAACCCACAAGGCTAAAAAGAAATTTTCACAAACATTTACAAATGCCCAAGAGGCCAACGACGGTACTAACTTTAAAAATTCACAAAGACTTATAAAATCCATTTATCAAAAACCGTCGTAAAACTCATTTGAAATCGCAAGGCCAAACAGCCGATACTCAAAAGTTTAGAAAACGATTCCCAAAGTACCCTCAGTTACCAGATACCAAAAGGTCATTTCAAAATACTCACGCAGCGGAAAAAGACCAACCATAAGGATACTCTAGCAGCGGAATACGAGAACCAATAAAAAAAAAAACTCAATGCACACAACATGTCCTAGCCAGTATCCTCCGGGAAGCTCATCTCTTCACGACCGCTACAAGCTCGATACTCCGAGAACCTAAAAAGAAATCCCACGACGGGGTCAGCCATAATATCCAACAATGATAACCGTCACATCACATTAATAATAACATACCAATGAGAACACAACATAAGAATACGACCAACGTAATCTTTACTTACTCAAGAAATTCTCATCAGCATAACCATTATCACATTTCACATCCTGTACTCAATTAACCAATAAACTCAAACATAATATCTGTATTGTACCTTAAACAATACTCAAGATCCTCAAACTATCATAACCAACTCACGATACGGAAATCTACCATTTCTGACCAATACGATCCATCGAATATTATCATCAAATCCCAAGACGATAACCGATTGTCCATCAAAGACAAATACCAAGGAAATACGGAACATACCTCGAGATATGAAGTGCCACGACAATCATATCAGTCTAATCCGAGATCAGATCAATGCAATACGGACACGGTCCTAACACAAGACCTACAAATGCATACTCATATGACCACGTCAATATGATCATAGCAATAATAATCATGTATACTCAATGGAAATCCGACGATCCAAATACTTCTCAAGATAGATCCCTTTGTTGATCCTATCGATCAACATAAGGTGGATAACTAACAATACACATGTGAACAACAACACATGATAAAATCAATGATGCGAATTCACGAGATTCCATCAACACAATACTGTAATCCAACGATCCAGCGCCCTCAAAGATAGATCCCCATGATGATCCCGTCGAACCAACGCATGGTGGAAAACTCCGTCCAACGATCCAGCTTCTCAAGATAGATCCTCATGATGATCCCGTCGAACCAACACATGATGGACATTCGATCCAGGCGCCCTCGAAGATAGATCCTCATAATCCCATCGGATTATTTACACAAAGATAAACAACACAATATGCATACACATATGCAAAACAACACGTTCATCAACATGAACAACATAACATGCACGACAACATGACAATTTACTAGGACGACTTCATGTTCAACAACATGAAAGAGAATGTACGAGACCAAAATAAATAACATAAAACCGTGACCAATATGGAATACTTGCCCTGAGTCCTTCGGAAGCAACCTCGATGTCCAATCATCACCGACGATTATCCCCACTGCTCGGCGATCCAAACGTACAACGAACTATAGATACTCATACCCTCGTCCTTACCATAATGTAACCTCGATACTCGAACATACCAATAACTGAGATAAAGCATATTCATTATGATTTACCTCCCAGAATCGAAAGAACGATATGTGATCCGAATACCCAGAGTTCACAATAATAATCATCGCTATATGCATTATAAACGAAATGAAACTGAAACCATTCATTAAATATTATAACTCAGCAAGTAATAACTTGCCTCGATACCGATACCACGAAGCTGCTGCCGAACACATTGCCTTTATCTACGAGCTCCTCAGCCTCGATCAAACGCAATACAATGGACATACTCGAACACGGCCGCAATATCCGGTTATAATCACCGATCAATAATCTCAACCTATCGAAGAAACCAAATAACACATATCCGATAACGGTCAACAACTGAGAAAACTAACCAATCGAACTCAACGGTTCAACACAACCTCGAATAAACACAGTCAGAACCAACCAAGTCAAACCATCACGAATTCCTAATCGAAACACAAAAATACTGCACTATCTGCCTACTTAGCACACGTTAATCACCTAACGTAGCGTGCGCTAAGTTGCTCCCGTTAGCGCGCGCTAGGCAGTAAACGTAGCGTGCGCTAATGCTGTGCAGTGGCATGCATTTCAAGCATCGTCTAACACTTCCATCATGACAATGATCAACTCATATCGAGATTAAGGATTTCATAACAATCATGACATATAATTTAATACCTCTTCAAGAACACGAATTATCCAAATTCACGTTCATGATCCATAAAATGATAAAATCCGATGTGTTCTAACATCTAAAAATCCTTATTCACCATGTTCTTCGACATACGATTCATATAACTTCAAGAATCACAGTAGCATCACCATAATCGTTACCATACGAAGTAACCAACGACAAAACATCAAAAATCCGAATTGAAGAAGGGAATTACATCAACATATATCTTGAATTCCATCCAAAACCATACGAAACATATCAATACTCATATATTGATAACAACACTAACTTAGTACGGTAATCCAACTCGTTGTCATGCTCATCAACTTGTTTATATGATAATCATCAACTCAAGAACATCATATACAATCCAAAACGAAATCTCAAAGTGAAGAGTAATTACCTTTTTGAAGGAAAGGATTGATTTCAAGAATCACCAATGATTTTAAGAACAAAGCTTCACTCCATGATTTCCATCTTTAATCTTGTTAAAGAGGATCATCCTCGTGTTTAGGAACTCCAAATGTTCTCCCAAGGTTGTCTCTATCGGGTGAAAGGAAAGAAATGGACGAAATGTTTCATGACACCCGTTTGTCCCTTTATATAGAATGCACCACTAGCGTGCGCTAAACCCTTATGTTTAGCGTGCGCTAGCCTTAGCGTGCGCTAACTGACTTTGTTAGCGTGCACTATCACAAATGCAGGCTACCGCCTTGCTTCAGAACTACCTTACATACGTAATGCCCATGCATTAACGTACGTAAATCATCATGTCTAGCGTACGCAAGTCCTTACTCTTAGCGTGCGCTATCCGAAGTTGACTTACTACAGTGTTCACCTACCACTCGCCCCCACATTCCGACAGCATCTGGCAAGGATAAGATTCCTTGTTGACTGATACATAGTTAGCGTGCGCTAAGCCTAATATTTTAGCGTGCGCTAATATTTCAGGACAACAACCGTTGACTTACCAGAACGTGCGCCGAAAGCAGCCGGGTCCACACGCAGATTCCTTCCGATCTGACTACATTAGCGTACGCTAACCTATGAACGTAGCGTGCGCTAATCCTGCACGATAGCGTGCGCTATGCATGAATATCAGCGTGCGCTAATAAGGCTATACTTAGCCATTTTCCGCAGTTCTTGTCCAACGTCTCGACATACCAAAAGCGGACATAAGACACACTGAACACAAACACTGAATCTAATAATATCATCATACGATATACCCAATATCAAAAGTACGACAACCTGATACACAATATCATCAAATGTAATTGTCGACCAAATACGACAATTATACCGATACTGATATCTCAGTCCTTTATTTATTTTATCTCTACTGTACAGATTCCACGCTGTACAATATAACTCGGATAAAATAATATTAAACATCAGTAGTAGAAATTCCGGATATTACATTTTACACCCCTTAAAATAAGTTTCGTCCTCGAAACTTGCAATCCATCATAAAACGAACAAACATACCGTTCAACTCAAAATATCCCAAAACCATCACGACAACGATTAATCATCATCATTACCGAATATTTAAAAGAGCATACTTCCAAATACGCAGGTCGACGATCTCCAGAGATACTAGCCAGCGATCTCACTGTACAGTCTCAATACGCTTACGATCACAATTCCCTGAGTCTCAACAAAATATATCATCTTCGGATGAAACAATCTGCCCGAATCAAATCATGTCTGCCTGATTACATAATCAAGTCTCAATTCTGATAAAACGAATGATATCCGATGTATTTGTGAAACAACTGCTCAATACAATGGCAACGAATCCCGAAACATCGATAGACAATCTGAACGCTCAGATGATCACCAACAATGATCAACAATCAAACAAATTTATCATCGACATGATAAATTCCAATCTGACCAACCAGAGGTCAAAACACAATCGAGAATATCATCAACGTGATAAACTCCAATACAACCAACGAACGATCAACGGAAATCGAGAATACCTTCACACGGTAAACTCCAACACTATCAACACAGAACCACAGAAACAGATATACGAAAAAGCAAAATTCTCAAAACGACACACCGATCACATACAGTGGATTTCATTAAACATATCCGACTGGCGAACATACCCCTCGGCATATGAACAACCAATCACAAACTGACAAACATACCCAATCATACACGGAGTGGAAACGACCACTCACTATCTAAAACAACCAGTATGGGGTCACCATCCCCAAATCTACGCTTACAAGGAAATCATTCCAGAATCAGTAAGGTAAAATCGCGCTACTACCATACCAATGGAATCACATAGCACATATGTTCCGGTTTCACAAAATCCCAAGTTTCCAAAATAATATTATGTGCATGAATCTACAACACGCAACATATTTCTCTTATCTGATAACTCAACCGATCATCACCGGATAATCAAACAAACATACTGAAGTTCGAATTCCTTTTCCATCGTACCATCAATATGATATGCACTATGCACTAAATGCGTATGTATATCAATCACATTTTCAAAACCAGTTTGAAATCATATATTCTTGTCAAAAGACAAATTTTCGAAAGTTCTTTCAAGGGTTTGAAAACTCAAAACATAAGTTTTGGTAAGACCACGAAATAAATTTTAAAAATTAAATCGGCTCGCTGGTGCCAAGTTCTCGATAAAAATTCTTTTCGAATACATACGTTTAAATAAAAATGGAATCATGCAAATGATTGACCACAACCATACTCCTGTATACCAATTCGGCTCGTCACAATCTACTGATATTCCATCGGAAAACCACACGATCGAGTTCCAAAATCTCAATATATAGACTCCGATAAAAACTCCTTTTCCACACATGCTCGTATCGTCAACCATTTACCCATCCTGGATCACCTCCAATATGATATGACAAAACGTTGAAACAAATCAAGCAAATCAAACACGGCGAAAGACTTCCCGAGAGGTTCCATTTGAACAAGTAAACCAAAGCCTCGAAAGGCGGAAATAACATAGGTAAACGATTGGTAAAGTGTTTTACAGATCTCGGGAGTTTTAGAAAACAGAAAAGCCGTTTGAAACATTAGGGTCTTAGCCCGTAACTCGTTCCGCATTACAAAAAGTTTAAAAAGTAGAAAACTCTTTTCGGACCCCAAGTCCTGAGTTATAAAACCATTTCAAAATCGATTGGGTCTCGGCCCAAAATCATTTTCCGTAAAACGTCCGCAAGACATTCATTTTGAAGAGTATCATTTTCAAATATTCAAAAGCGGTTCATATATCTCAAAATGAATTAACATGTTATATGTTCTTCCCAACAATCCATAGTCCTTCTCCCGAATACACAATTTCGTTCCAGAATCTAACCAACATACTGATTCTCGAAATCATAACTCCTTAAGATCATCAATCCTGTTCCAACTCACACCTTATACCGTAACGCATAATATTCAAATTGAATCTCAAAACGTATCAACTTAGAACGGCAATAAATCTCAATGAAATTCAAAATCCAAATACTTACAGATCGTGAAGCCGACGATTCCCGTGATACTTGCACATGTCTAGACTCAAGAAAATACTCGACACGTATTTTCAAAACTCACGTTTTGCAAACTCAGTGCAACTCAAGAACACAATATATCACGTAAACACCATTTGGAAAAGTTATAACAAGCCCAGTACGATACTGGCAAATCCGATAACGCACAAGCCTGAGTGAACAACAAAGACTCACGGCTCTAATATTTGTCAATCGACAACTCGAATGACGCGACAAAAACACGACCCAACTCGACCCAAATGCCTAGGTTTTCTCAACCTAAGCTCCGATACCATATTCTGTAACACCCGCAGATTTAACCGGAAATATTACAGCGCCGTGGGCCCCGAGATGGAACCCACAAGGCTAAAAAGAAATTTTCACAAATATTTACAAATGCCCAAGAGGCCAACGACGGTACTAACTTTAAAAATTCACAAAGACTTATAAAATCCATTTATCAAAAACCGTCAGAAACTCATTTGAAATCGCAAGGCCAAACAAATTGATACTCAAAAGTTTAGAAAACGATTCCCAAAGTACCTCGCTACTGTGATACCAAAAGGTCATTTCAAAATACTCACGCAATGAAAAAGACCAACCATAAGGATACTCTAGCAAATGAATACGAGAACCAATCAAAAAAACTCAATGCACACAACATGTCCTAGCCAAGATCCTCCGAAGCTCATCTCTTCACGACCGCTACAAGCTCGATACTCCGAGAACCTAAAAGAAATCCCACGACGGGTCACCATAATATCCAACAATGATAACCACACATCACATTAATAATAACATACCAATGAGAACACAACATAAGAATACGACCAACGTAATCTTTACTTACTCAAGAAATTCTCATCAGCATAACCATTATCACATTTCACATCCTGTACTCAATTAACCAATAAACTCGAACATAATATCTGTATTGTACCTTAAACAATACTCAAGATCCTCAAACTATCATAACCAACTCACGATACGGAAATCTACCATTTCTGACCAATACGATCCATCGAATATTATCATCAAATCCCAAGACGATAACCGATTGTCCATCAAAGACAAATACCAAGGAAATACGGAACATACCTCGAGATATGAAGTGCCACGACAATCATATCAGTCTAATCCGAGATCAGATCAATGCAATACGGACACGGTCCTAACACAAGACCTACAAATGCATACTCATATGACCACGTCAATATGATCATAGCAATAATAATCATGTATACTCAATGGAAATCCGACGATCCAGCCCTCAAAGATAGATCCCTTTGTTGATCTATCGATCAACATAAGGTGGATAACTAACAATACACATGTGAACAACAACACATGATAAAATCAATGATGCGAATTCACGAGATTCCATCAACACAATACTGTAATCCAACGATCCAAATACTTCTCAAAGATAGATCCCCATGATGATCCCGTCGAACCAACGCATGGTGGAAAACTCCGTCCAACAATACAAGCCCTCGGATAGATCCTCATGATGATCCCGTCGAACCAACACATGATGGACATTCGATCCAGCGCCCTCAGCATAGATCCTCATAATCCCATCGGATTATTTACACAACATAAACAACACAATATGCATACACATATGCAAAACAACACGTTCATCAACATGAACAACATAACATGCACGACAACATGACAATTTACTAGGACGACTTCATGTTCAACAACATGAAAGAGAATGTACGAGACCAAAATAAATAACATAAAACCGTGACCAATATGGAATACTTGCCCTGAGTCCTTCGGAAGCAACCTCGATGTCCAATCATCACCGACGATTATCCCCACTGCTCGGCGATCCAAACGTACAACGAACTATAGATACTCATATCCTCGTCCTTACCATAATGTAACCTCGATACTCGAACATACCAATAACTGAGATAAAGCATATTCATTATGATTTACCTCCCAGAATCGAAAGAACGATATGTGATCCGAATACCCAGAGTTCACAATAATAATCATCGCTATATGCATTATAAACGAAATGAAACTGAAACCATTCATTAAATATTATAACTGAGCAAGTAATAACTTGCCTCGATACCGATACCACGAAGCTGCTGCCGAACACATTGCCTTTATCTACGAGCTCCTCAGCCTCGATCAAACGCAATACAATGGACATACTCGAACACGGCCGCAATATCCGGTTATAATCACCGATCAATAATCTCAACCTATCGAAGAAACCAAATAACACATATCCGATAACGGTCAACAACTGAGAAAACTAACCAATCGAACTCAACGGTTCAACACAACCTCGAATAAACACAAATAACCAACCAAGTCAAACCATCATGAATTCCTAATCGAAACACAAAAATATCGCATCGTCGCCTACTTAGCGCACGTTAATCACCTAACGTAGCGGCGCTAAGTTGCTCCCGTTAGCGCGCTAGGCAAGAACGAAGCGTGCGCTAATGCGGCAAAGTGGCATGCATTTCAAGCATCGTCTAACACTTCCATCATGACAATGATCAACTCATCTCGAGATTAAGGATTTCATAACAATCATGACATATAATTTAATAGCTCTTCAAGAACACGAATTATCCAAATTCACGTTCATGATCCATAAAATGATAAAATCCGATGTGTTCTAACATCTAAAAATCCTTATTCACCATGTTCTTCGACATACGATTCATATAACTTCAAGAATCACAAGAAGATCACCATAATCGTTACCATACGAAGTAACCAACGACAAAACATCAAAAATCCGAATTGAAGAAGGGAATTACATCAACATATATCTTGAATTCCATCCAAAACCATACGAAACATATCAATACTCATATATTGATAACAACACTAACTTAGTACGGTAATCCAACTCGTTGTCATGCTCATCAACTTGTTTATATGATAATCATCAACTCAAGAACATCATATACAATCCAAAACGAAATCTCAAAGTGAAGAGTAATTACCTTTTTTGAAGGAAATGATTGATTTTCAAGAATCACCAATGATTTCAAGAACAAAGCTTCACTCCATGATTTCCATCTTTAATCTTGTTAAAGAGGATCATCCTCGAGGTTTAGGAACTCCAAATGTTCTCCCAAGGTTGTCTCTATCGGGTGAAAGGAAAGAAATGGACGAAATGTTTCATGACACCCGCTTGTCCCTTTATATAGAATGCACCACTAGCGTGCGCTAAACCCTTATGTTTAGCGTGCGCTAGCCTTAGCGTGCGCTAATCGACTTTGTTAGCGTGCGCTATCGCACCCGCAGGCTACCGCCTTGCTTCAGAACTACCTTACGTACGTAATGCCCATGCATTAACGTACGTAAATCATCATGTCTAGCGTACGCAAGTCCTTACTCTTAGCGTGCGCTATCCGAAGTTGACTTACTACAGTGTTCACCTACCACTCGCCCCCACATTCCGACAGCATCTGGCAAGGATAAGATTTCTTGTTGACTGATACATAGTTAGCGTGCGCTAAGCCTAATATTTTAGCGTGCGCTAATATTTCAGGACAACAACCGTTGACTTACCAGAACGTGCGCCGAAAGCAGCCGGGTCCACACGCAGATTCCTTCCGACCGACTACATTAGCGTACGCTAACCTATGAACGTAGCGTGCGCTAATCCTGCACGATAGCGTGCGCTATGCATGAATATCAGCGTGCGCTAATAAGGCTATACTTAGCCATTTTCCGCAGTTCTTGTCCAACGTCTCGACATACCAAAAGCGGACATAAGACACACTGAACACAAACACTGAATCCAATAATATCATCATACGATATACCCAATATCAAAAGTACGACAACCTGATACACAATATCCTCAAATGTAATTGTCGACCAAATACGACAATTATACCGATACTGATATCTCAGTCCTTTATTTATTTTATCTCTACTGTACAGATTCCACGCTGTACAATATAACTCGGATAAAATAATATTAAACATCAGTAGTAGAAATTCCGGATATTACAACAATCACAACTAATGTACATACACGTGAGTATCTTTTATTTTTGTCGTATGGTGAGATTTTCTGAATAAAAAATGTGATACGCGATAAATGCATTCATTATTCTATTGAGTAGTTGAAGCGCAATCAACGCAATCACAAACTTGTTAAATAATTTTTACCTTCTTTTTCTTCTATAAATAAACATTGTGCTTGTTTCTTTTATTCATCCCTCAAACTTGTATTTTTTTTTACTTTTTCTCTCAAATAATTTCTTTTCAAAAATGGAGTCATCATCTTCATCAAAAAAATTTAGCACAGTCTACATTTTTGGAGGAGCTAGTTATGGAAAAGATGTATGCTTTATTGAAGCAGCACACAACTTGGGTCGTACTTTAGGAGAAAAATGCATTCATGTAGTCTGACACGCTTTTAGTGTAACTATCGCAAGTGCACGATATCGTATCAAGTAGTAAAGTGGACTTTTTGAGTCCGGTTTATCGATCCCACAAGGAAGTTTGGTTATAATTTGAATTATACACTATTGGTCTATTTTTATAGATACTAAGATGAGTGAAACACACAATTAAAATGTTTGGTTTAATATTTGCAAAGAAAATGCAATAATAGTTCTAATATTATAAAGAAATAAAAAGATAGCACTAATAATAGATTGATTAACGATAAAATGAAATAGTTGGGATTACAAACTTAGTTCGTCATTAGTTATAAAAGATGTATAGGAGATCATAAAATGAATTTACTTATTATGTTGTGTAGATTCGATCTTCCTTAAAAAGACGGTTTCTCTTTCGAACTATAAAACGTCCCTTACATATTGAATCAATCCACTATATTTCTATGTTGATTGGCTTCAATACATAGCATTAGGATTTATGAAAATAACTCAAAGAATCATCTAAGGACTAGGGGTATATTTCTATCCCCTAGAACAACTTAGAGTGAAGATCATTTGATCTAATCAAACATATTTTCTTTCGAAAAATATGAAGACCATAAATATCGTCATTTATTGGCCAAATAAATAAAGATTGTTAAAATAATGAAAATCACACACAATAATAAGTAATTCACAATAGATCTTTATACAAATATAAATAACATGACTAACCTTGTTTATATTCCCAACTAAAGATTACTTAGCCCATGAAGAGTTTATTACACATATTACAAGCTTGTGTGGTCATTATTAGTTGAATCAAGAGAAAGAATTGATCCTAACTCCATTAGTAGATAAAGGAGATAGAAACAATAAACTCTCTGAACAACATATGTTATACCACACTTACAAAGATCACTCAAGAACACAAGTGTGTTCTTCACAAAAAGAAAAGTTTACAAAAAAATGGAAAATTATAAGATGAATGATGAATGATGAAGGATCTAAGGGGTCTATTTATACACCTAAAGTCATCTAATAGCTCCAAAACTCCAGCATTATTACATTAGATCGGATCAATGCCAGCCATCCCCTCAATAATACACAAAAAGTATAAAAAATTAGACAAATCATAGCAATCACAAGAGTTACGGCCGTAACATTCAGGAGTTACGGCCGTAACAAGGGTGACTTACGGCCGTAACTCCTGAATGTTACGGCCGTAACGTGGCTTCGTAAATTTGCTCATTTGAAGCTTGGATAGTTACGTTTTCAGCCCATAATTTCTCAGACTTTGCGTTTTTGCCCTGCATCTTCTTCTGATGATAACTTTTGATATATAACTCGATTTTGAATCCGAAAGACTGCCGAATTCATCTCGGAAAGCCCTACAACATGAATATATCAAAATTCAATAAAGAGAATATTAATTAAACATGTTGTTTCTTGAGTAATTCAGTTATTTAATCCGATCATCATCCGATAAAAATAAAATTATTAAAACTAATAAATTAAAAGCAAAAAACGAGTAGACTAGCTCAATTATGGGTGAATTTTATCGATACAAACCATGGATAAGTGTACAAAACTGACACTTATCACACCCCCAAACTTGAATTCTTGCTAGTCCCGAGCAAGACTCTTTATTATTCACACTCCAAAAATAAAATAAAAAATAAAACAAAAATAAGAAAATTAATACACACATAAATTAAAATATAAAAAGAGAAAAGGAGATCAAAATGCCATTAATAAACAACAACCAGCTTTATACAGTAGATAGAAATGAATCAAGATTCAAAATAAATCTACTAATGTTTTTGAAGTTAAAACACGGTTTTTATTTTGTAATTCCAAAATGTAAGGTTTCCCCCCAATAGGTTGATTATTTCTTTCCCACTCGTGATACACACGACTCCCTTTAATGGTTGCTCTCGATCACTCGTTTATTTTTCGACTCAATATGAAGAAGAATTTTATTGGCGTCATCAAATATTGTGATTTTCACAAAAATGAGTGTATTGAAATTCAGCTGCTAATTAATTCAAATCTGCTCATAAACTACATCCCTTTTAGCGATAGCTTTCAGACCGTTATTTGCTAACATGTAGCTCTTTTCACTAACACAATTTCTATCTCATTATTTTTCTCTTTTTTTTTGTAAAAAGGTGATAGCTTTCACACCGTTATTTGCTAACGTGTAGCTCTTTTCACCAATTTTTCTGAGACGGCAGCTACGCACCAACAATGGTTAGTCCTTTATTTTTCGCAAAATTTAAGACTTCCAAAATTAGGCAGCTGTTGCTGCTCAACACTTCTCCTTTTCGTCATTTATTTTTTTAGGTGATAGATTTCACACCGTTATTTGATAACGTGTAGCTCTTTTCACCAATGACTACTTTTTTTTAGGGAATAGAATTTTTACAGAAAATCATTTTTTAGTTAAGCATGAAAAATCAAAAACTCCACAAATTAAGTAAATTTCAGTTTTATTTTTCATCAACCAATTGATTCTTCTTTTCTCAAGGTAACGAATGACTCGATTTTATATGATAATTACAAGGTTTGGAAAGAGAGATTAAGGCTCAAAAATTTTGGAATATACAAAAATTTTTTTTTTTTTTACCGGTTAAAACGATTTAGAAGCTTGTATATAGCTAATTTATTGGTGTTTTGGCCAGATCTAGAAATCTTAAAAATCAAAATACTATAAATATATATATATATTCACTAAACCTAATCAATGCCAAATAATAAAAACATACCACACACTACACTAATCAAAACATACCACGATCAAAATCAAAATAGACATCATAGTTCAAAAACCACAAAATAAACACCAAAGTACGAAAACACCCCCAAACTTATAAGTAAAACTGTCCTCAGTTTTTAAAAAAAATAGAAGCAAATGAGAAAACAGAAAACTCTCTGAAATTTTAGCTTTGTGATCCTCCAGGTGTGTCGTCAGGGATGTTTAGAAAACGGAAAAGCTTTTCAAAGCAATTCTCCGTTTCTAATTGTCGCTCGATTATTTCATTCTGATTTCTCAAAATTTCAGCCTGGGATGTTTCTAATCCCTGAACTCTTTCAAGCAAATTTTCCTCAAAAGGCGTCAACTCATAACCGGCATCCTCCTCGGCCTCATATTCCTCCTCCTCGCTACTATCCTCTTCCGGTTCCAAACGTGCCCGTTTGCTTCTCAACTGAGTACTTCGAAAAATACTACTCCGGCCGTTCAGTCGATCCCCATGTGTTAAAATATCACCCCCTGCCGAAATTTTTACTCTCTGGCTCCTGCAAATACCGGTGATAAGGCAGGGGTATGGCATCTTCTGCCTAGTCGGGACCATGCCGGCATAGTGACAAATAATAGTGTAAATGTGAGTACCCAAATCCATTTTTACCCCTCGGCGGATAGCAAATAAACCTCGCAGGTGGCCAATGGAAACCGTCGTCAGAGTCGAAGTCGGGTAAATACTCCCGGCTGCCCACATCCATAAATACCAAGCATAATCCATTAGGTCCGCCTGGTTGTATCGGGGTTTGATCATCCCAATACTGTCATGCAACTCGCTCACTAACGCCCAGCGTAAAACTCTATCATCCGGTACCTCTTCATTAGGTAAGATAGAAATGTCAACTGCGTTAGTACAATTAACCCCCAAATACTTGTTAATGACATCCGGTGAAAAATTAATCGATTTCCCATTCACAGTAGTCTGATGATAAGTAGGCGACCCTACCTGCCCAATGAACTTGTTGAAAGAATTGTAAAAGTTTAGGGTCAAGGTCGGGTTACCATTTGGGAGATCGGAAACGAACTTTTCCCAGCCGTTGTCTAAGAATTTTTGGATGAAAGGGGTAGTGATTGTGTCTCTATCCGCATCGCCAATGAAATCATCAAGATTGAACAATCTTTCCTTAATGCACTTTGTGTTTTGATTTCTTTGTATGTGCTGACCTTGAGATGACGAACCGACCTTTTCTTTTCCTTTTGATGATTTCTTCGGTGCCATACCTGAAATTAAACAAAATCAAATTCCTTTTCATCACACGACTATAATCATCAAGCAAAACCAATAAAAACATAAAAAAAATTCAAAGATTTTCGTTGTGGCATTTCGTCGGACACCTTGAGTTCATAGTTTTTTAACAAGTTTTTTTTCATTCAAACTCAAATCCATAAAGCCACCACAAATCAATTAATCAAATAACAACACAAATATCAACAATACTAACAAATGAACAAGATTTAATCAACGAATCATACGGGAATAAGAATCGAAAAACAAATATGAAGAGAAAAACTAAAAACTAAAACTCAAGAATATATAAATTGAAACAAGGATTGAAAGAGAACCTGATGATTATGTGTTAATGTTGATAAGTTAATGAATTGTATTGAGGAATTTGAGTTTTTAGAAAGTAGGGATTGATAGGGGAAAAAATCGCACTCTCGGCCGCTCAGTGACTCGTCTGTTTTGTGAATGTGATGCAAAGTCCGTTTTTTTTAATACAGACGAGTAATTACGGCCGTAACATATCCAAGTTACGGCCGTAAGATGCATTCGTTTTTCAAACAGGTTCTTTAGTTACGGCCGTATGATGGTTTCGTTTTTTTTTTTTTTTGGAACCTGTTTTAAGATACGGCCGTAACGTGTAGGAGTTACGGCCGTATAAACCATTCGTTAAAAATCATGATACTACTTACGGACATATTATTTTGGATACGGACGTATATATATATATATATATATATATTATTAATATTATTTTTTTTTAATATTATTTTTTTTTTAGAAAATTATAATTATTATATGTGTGAGAATAATGAAAGAAAGACTCCCTGGATTTTATGAACGATCTGATCCTTGCTCTTGTTGTTGAATCCTTCCGTGTTACCCCAAAACTTATTTGCGAAATAATAGAGATTGGGTTGCCTCCCAATAAGCGCTTTGTTTAACGTCCTTAGCTTGACTTTTCGTCAGATTAATTAGGTATTTCCAGAATTATGATTGACTTTGCTGTCGAGAATTCTCCTCCCAGATATGGCTTTAACCGTTGATCGTTTACTTTGAAACTCCCGTCGGTTGTATTATAAATCTCCATAGCTCCATGAGAAAACACCTCTTTGATCGTGTAAGGGCCTGTCCATCGTGATCGCAGCTTACTTAAAATGACGCATCGTGCATTAAAAAGCGTAACTTGGTCTCCTGCTTTAAAATCTCTTCTTAGAATTCTCGTTGTCATGCCATCCTTTTTTTTTTTCTTTGTATATTTTGTCATTTTCATATGACTCAGTCGGATTTCATCCAACTCATTTAATCACAGCAACCTTTTCTTTCCGTGCAAATCGTCACAAAGTTTAATTATTTAATAGCCCAAAAGCTCGATGTTCAAGTTCTACTGGTAGGTGACAGCTTTTCCAAAACCAGATTTAAATGGAGACATGCTTATCGGTGTCTTATAGGCTGTTCTGTAAGCCCAGAGCGCATCATCCAGCTTTTTCGACCAATCTTTCCGAGATGAGTCGACTGTCATCTCAAGTATACATTTCAGTTCACGATTGGAAACTTCGACTTGTCCACTGTTTTGTGGGTGATAAGAGGTAGCGACACGGTGTTTTACTCCGAATTTGGTCAATAAAGCCTTAACCTGGTGATTGCAGAAATGAGATCCGCCATCACTGATAATAACTCTCGGAGTTCCGAAGCGAGTGAATATATTTTTCTTTAGAAAATTTACCACGACCTTAGCTTCGTTTATTGGTAATGCAACAACCTCCACCCATTTGGATACGTAGTCTACAGCTACAAGGATGTATTCATTAAAGAACGATGATGGAAAGGGTCCCATAAAATCAATTCCCCAAACGTCGAAGATTTCAACTTCAAGGATGAAATTCATTGGCATTTCATTTCTTTTTGACATGTTTCCATGTCTTTGGCACCGGTCACACTTCGAGACAAGTGTATGTGCATCTTTGAACAGAGTGGGCCAATAGAATCCTGCTTCAAGAATTTTTGTCATTGCTTTTGAACCCCCAAAATGTCCTCCATAGTGAGAGGAATGACATCTTTCTAATACCTTCTCCATTTCTTCTTCCGTATGCATCTCCGGATGATTTGATCAGTCCTCGTTTGAACAATGAGAGGATCTTCCCAGTAATAGTATTTCAACTCGGAGAAGAATTTTTTCTTTTGATGATGGGAAAAATTTGGGTGAATTATTCCACTAACAAGGAAATTAACGATGTCAGCATACCATGGTGCATTTTGTTTTTCCTGGATATTAGAGATTTGGAATGCTTGTTCATCCGAAATACTTCATTTATTTCCTTCTCTTGAGCATTGTTTTGGTCGAGTCTAGAGAGATGATCCGCCACTTGGTTTTCTGTTCCCTTTGTCTCTGATTTCTATGTCGAATTCTTGCATAAGTAGAACCCATCGGATTAGCCTTGACTTTGCATCTTGCTTTGTCATTAAATATTTCAAAGCTGAATGATCAGTGTAGACTATGAAATTTGTCAAAGGCATAAACCACTGCAAGCATCTCTTTTTCAGTTGTTGTGTAGTTCAGCTGAGCATCATTCATAGTCCTGTTAGCATAATGGATCACTTGCATCATTTTGTCCTTCTTCTGGCCCAGTACGGCCCCTACGGCAGAATCACTTGCATCGCACATTAAAATGACAGGAATAGTCCAATCTGGAGAAATGATGATTGGAGATGATGTAACCTTATCCTTCAAAGTTGCAAAGGCCACGTGGCATTCATTTGTGAAAAGGAATGGTGTATCTTTCTCAAGCAAAGAACAGAGAGGTTTTGCTATTTTTGAGAAATCTTTTATAAACCTCCGATAGAATCCTGCATGTCCGAGAAAACTCCTTACTCCTTTCACCGAAATTGGTGTAGGAAGTTTTGCAATCACTTGGATCTTTGCCTTATCGACTTCAATTCCATGTTGTGAGATTCTATGGCCAAGTACGATTCCTTCCTGGACCATGAAGTGACATTTCTCCCAATTGAGAACTAGATTTGTGTCTTCACATCTTTCCAAGACCATGCCTAAGTGAATTAGGCATTTATCAAATGAATATCCGAAAACCGAGAAATCGTCCATGAAAACTTCAATGAATTTTTCAATCATGTCTGAGAATATTGACATCATGCATCTTTGAAATGTGGCTGGAGCATTGCACAATCCGAATGGAATTCTTCTATAGGCCAATGTTCCATAAGGACATGTGAATGTTGTTTTCTCTTGGTCTTCTGGGGCTATTACGATTTGGTTGTACCCTGAATAGCCATCGAGAAAACAGTAGTAAGAATGTCCCGCCAATCTATCTAGCATCTTATCAATAAATAGGAGTGGAAAATGATCTTTTCTTGTCGTCTTGTTTAGTTTCCTGTAATCAATGCACATTCTCCATCCTGTGATCGGTCGTGTTGGTATAAGTTCATTGTGCTCGTTCTCTATGATCGTGATTCCACTCTTTTTTGACACCATATGTACAGGGCTCACCCATGGACTATCTGAGATTGGATAAATGATTTCTGCGTCAAGTAATTTAAGAATCTCTGCCTTCACAATTTCCTTCATGTTTGGATTTAAATGTCGTTGATGCTCAATTGAAGGTTTGCAGTCATCTTCCATCAAGATTTTGTGAGTGCATATAGAGGGGCTTATTCCTCTAATGTCTGCAATAGTCCATCCAATTGCTCTTTTGTGATTTATCAATACCCTTAGTAATTTCCCTTCTTCAAGTTTGGTCAATATGTTAGATATGATGACCGGAAGTGTTGAGGAAACGCCCAAGTAAGCGTATCTCAAATGTGTGGGTAGAGGTTTGAGATCAAGTGTTGGAGCTTCTTGTAAAGAAGGGAGGGGTTTAGCGGAGCTTGTCCCCAATTCTTCAAAATGTGAATGCTTTCTTAAGGTTGGTAGTGCTTCTAGATAGTTAACTGTTTCGGCCAAGTGATATTCTTCTTCCATGCTGGTTAGAGAATTTGCTATACATGTCTCAAGAGGATCTTTAGATAGAATTTTCTCTAAAGACTTGTTCACCATGGCTTCAATTGTGTCTATTTTTAGACAATACTCATCTGTGGAGGGTTGATTCAAAGTTTTTAAGACATCGAAGATGACATGTTCGTCTTCCACTCTGAGAATTAGCTTTCCTTCATAGACGTCAATAAGAGCATGTCCGGTTGTGAGAAATGGTCGTCCCAAAATAATGGGAATATTCTGATCTTCTTCCATGTCGAGGATAATAAAATCTGCTGGAAATATGAATTTATCAACTTTGACGAGCACATCTTCAACTATCCCACGTGGATATTTGATTGACCGATCGGCTAATTGTAGTGAAACTGTTGTTGCTTTTGCTTCTACCAAGTTCAATTTGTTGAAAATTGACAGGGGCATCAAGTTGATACTTGCCCCTAAATCACAAATAGCTTTGCCAAAATTCACTTCACCAATAGTACACGGGATTGTGAAAGTTCCCGGATCTTTTAGCTTGGGTGGCAACTTCTTTTGTAGTATTGCGCTACATTCCTCTGTTAGCATGACAGTTTCGTATTCTTCAAGCCTTCGTTTGTTGGAAAGAATATCTTTCATAAATTTGGCATAGCTTGGCATTTGTGCTAGAGCATCGGCAAAAGGAATGTTGATGTGTAGCTTTTTGAAGATTTCCAAGAATTTCCCGAATTGAGCATCGAGCTTGTGATTCTTCAACCGTTGAGGAAATGGGACAGGTGGAACATAAGATTTTGTAGCAATTGGACCTTTTTGAGATGAAGGTCCTGTATCAGATTCTTTTTCTGATTCTTGATTTTTTTTATTTTTTTGTTTTTCCAGATGGTTTTCCATAGAAATTTCGGGCAACTGCACTCCACTTCTTGTTGTGATAGCTTGTACATTTTCCCTTGGATTTACCTCGGTATTGCTAGGTAACATGCCATGAGATCTTTCTGAAAGTATTTTGGCCATTTGGCCAACTTGTGTCTCCACATTTTTAATTGAAGCATCATTTCGTTGTTGATGCTTCAGTTGTTGTTCAGCTAGCTTTGTGATTGCTTCTTCCCATCCGGGCTTCTTTTCTTGATGCGTTGGATTCAACACATTGTTGTTGTTTGCATAAGAAAAATTTGGATGATTTTTGTACCCTGGATTGTATGTTGTCCCGTAAGGATTGTATGCTTGCCTTTGGAAATTCTGAGCATACGCCACTTGTTCTGGTGGTGGTGTTGACTGCTCTTGTTGCACTAAGGGACAGATAGTGCTGTTGTGAGTTGATCCACAAATTTCACATGAAAAAGCTGAAATTTGTGGAGTTTGCACCGTCTTCACAGATTGAGGAGTTGAAAAAGACATTTCCTCGACTTTCTTTGATAGAGCTTCAATTTTTGCCAACATAAGTGAATAAGAATCCACTTCAAAAACACCATTTGGTTTCTTTTGGATATTTCTGTCTGGCCATCTTGCACTTTGTTCACTTATAACCTCAAAAAGATTATAAGCCTCTTTCATAGTTTTGTTTCCCAGTGAGCCATTTGATGATGAATCGACATTGGCTCGGCATGAAGGTAAAATTCCAGAATAGAAGTAATTGACTTGTGCTCCCAAATTGAAACCATGGTTAGGACATTTTCGTAGCATATCTTTGTATCTCTCCCATACTTCGTGGAATCATTCTGAATCTTGTTGACAAAATGTAGAGATTTCGTATTTGAGTTTCGCCACTTTTATTGGTGGAAAGTATTTAGTGGTGAATTTTTGGACAAATTCGGGCCAATTTGTTATGCTTCGTGGTGGCAAAGTATCTAGCCACTCTCTTGCTTTGTCCTTCAAAGTGTGCACGAAAAGTCTCATTTTGATCGCCTCGTCATTTACATTTGGATATTTTAAATTTCCACATATTTCCACAAAACGGTTAATATGGAGATACGAATTTTCGTCGGTTCTTCCATAGAATGAGTTGTTGTTGGAGAAGAGATTGATGACATCTGGGCGAATTTGAAAATTGTCCACTCCAAATGGTGGATAGATTACACTTGATTGAACGCTCAAAGATGGGGGGTTCATGAATTCCCCAAAGAGCATGTTGTCTTCATCTATTTCCGGCACAATAGGATATTGTTGATGTTGAATGTTTTGAACATTAGGTATTCCCCCCACCGGAGGAATTCTTTCGTTATCATTTCCTTGGGGGAGACGTGGATTTAGTTCCCGCCATTGATGGTGAAGAAATAATATTTTTCTTTTGTTCTCTTCGCCTTCTTCTGAATGTGGCTTCGATCTCGGGATCTAGTGAAACTAAATCGCGATTGTACGTCCTTCGCATAGACAAGAGAATCTACAACAAAGAAAAAGTTGTATTTATAACAATAGTTAATAATGTAATTTTTCAAATATAACTTATACTTCCCCGGCAACGGCGCCAAAAACTTGACACGCTTTTAGTGTAACTATCGCAAGTGCACGATATCGTATCAAGTAGTAAAGTGGACTTTTTGAGTCCGGTTTATCGATCCCACAAGGAAGTTTGGTTATAATTTGAATTATACACTATTGGTCTATTTTTATAGATACTAAGATGAGTGAAACACACAATTAAAAAGTTTGGTTTAATATTTGCAAAGAAAATGCAATAATAGTTTTAATATTATAAAGAAATAAAAAGATAGCAATAATAATAGATTGATTAACGATAAAATGAAATAGTTGGGATTACAAACTTAGTTCGTCATTAGTTATAAAATATGTATAGGAGATCATAAAATGAATTTACTTATTATGTTGTGTAGATTCGATTTTCCTTAAAAAGACGGTTTCTCTTTCGAACTATAAAATGTCCCTTACATATTGAATCAATCCACTATATTTCTATGTTGATTGGCTTCAATACATAGCATTAGGATTTATGAAAATAACTCAAAGAATCATCTAAGGACTAGAGGTATATTTCTATCCCCTAGAACAACTTAGAGTGAAGATCATTTGATCTAATCAAACATATTTTCTTTCGAAAAATATGAAGACCATAAATATCGTCATTTATTGGCCAAATAAATAAAGATTGTTAAAACAATGAAAATCACACACAATAATAAGTAATTCACAATAGATCTTTATACAAATATAAATAACATGACTAACCTTGTTTATAATCCCAACTAAAGATTACTTAGCCCATGAAGAGTTTATTACACATATTACAAGCTTGTGTGGTCATTATTAGTTGAATCAAGAGAAAGAATCCTAACTCCCTTAGTAGATAAAGGAGATAGAAACAATAAACTCTCTGAACAACATATGTTATACCACACTTACAAAGATCACTCAAGAACACAAGTGTGTTCTTCACAAAAAGAAAAGTTTACAAAAAAATGGAAAATTATAAGATGAATGATGAATGATGAAAGATCTAAGGGGTCTATTTATACACCTAAAGTCATCTAATAGCTCCAAAACTCCAGCATTATTACATTAGATTGGATCAATGCCAGCCATCCCCTCAATAATACACAAAAAGTATAAAAAATTAGACAAATCATAGCAATGCATCAAGAGTTACGGCGTAACATCTGTGAGTTACGGCCGTAACAAGGGTGACTTATGGCCGTAACTCCTTAATGTTACGGCCGTAACGTGGCTTCGTAAATTTGCTCATTTGAAGCTTGGATAGTTACGTTTTCAGCCCAGAATTTCTCAGACTTTGCGTTTTTGCCCCAGATCTTCTTCGGATGATAACTTTTGATATATAACTTTGATTCTGAATCTGGAAAGACTGCCAAATTCGTCTCGGAAAGCCCTACAACATGAATATATCAAAATTCAATAAAGAGTATATTAATTAAACATGTTGTTTCTTGAGTAATTCAGTTATTTAATCCGATCATCATCCGATAAAAATAAAATTATTAAAACTAATAAATTAAAAGCAAAAAACGAGTAGACTAGCTCAATTATGGGTGAATTTTATCGATACAAACCATTGATAAGTGTACAAAACTGACACTTATCATAGTCTACGGAGGAGGAAGTCTAGGATTAATGGGACGAGCTGCTGCTTCTGCCTATATGGAAGGAGTAAGAGTGTTGGGAATAATTCCAAAACCTCTGGCTGAAAGTAAAATCACCGGGTCAACTATTGGAGATGAGTTTAGATCTGTAAATATGCAAGATCGCATAACTCACATGATAAATAATTCTGGCGCCTTTATCACCCTTCCCGGTGGTTTTGGCACCCTTGAGGAACTTTTTCATGTGTTTACCAGAGCCCAGCTAAATGTTCATCAAAAACCAATAGGTCTGCTTAATGTCAATGGTTTCTTTGATGGTTTGTTATCTTTCATCGACTACTCTGCTGAAAAAGGTTTTATTTCCGAGCGTGCTAAACGAATCATAGTCGTTGCAACAACACCAGAAGAACTAATCAAAAAACTCAATGAATTTGTTCCTCAACCAGATCCAACTCTAGCTAAAATTGTCTGGATGGAAGATTTCATCGTGAGAAAACGAAAAGTGGATTCATTCCTCTCCCTTTGATAACCCATATCGGACCTCTTGTATTTTTACTTTCTGTCGTGTGTAAAAATCGTGCTAAATGATGGCAGCTTAAGGAGTTTCTTTTGATCTCTTGACGTGCATCTATTCGCGATTTATGTATTGTTATTTTTATTGCCGTATTTTTTTTTGTTTTTAATAAAATCATTGATGGCAGCGTAAGGCGACTCTTCGGACTTTCTTGATGCGCATCTTAAAAATTGTGTTATACTTCCGGGTAGATTTTTGTTGTTGTTGTTGTTTGCCTCGTATATTTTTTTATGCAGATCCAAAAAGGCATAGCTCAAGCATCAATTTTCATAACAGGGAGTATTTTTTTTTCTCTTGCTTATTATTATTATTATTATTATTATTATTATTATTATTATTATTTTTTTTTTTTTTTAAAACCGAGGACGGTTTCTTTTTCAAGTTTGGGGGTGGTATGTTTTAATTATTGTGGTGTGATTTGATTATTTTTGTTATTTGGCTTTGATTTTTTTTATGTGTATATATATATATATATATATTTTGTTTATTTGTGAGATTTCTAGATCTGGCCATAACACCAATAATTTAGCTATATACAAGCTTCTAAAATTGTTTTAACCGGTAAAAAATTGTATATTCCAAAAATTTTTGAGCCTTAATCTCTCTTTCCAAGCCTTGTAGTTATCATATAAAATCGAGTCATTCGTTACCTTGAGAAAAGAAGAATCAGTCGGTTGATGAAAAATAGAACTGAAATTTACTTAATTTGTGGAGTTTTTGATGTTTCATGCTTAACTAATAAATGATTTTCTGCAAAAATTCTATTCCCTAAAAAAAAAGGAGTCATTGGTGAAAAGAGCTACACGTTAGCAAATAACGGTGTGAAAGCTATCACCTAAAAAAAATGACAAAAAGGAGAAGTGTTGAGCAAAGAATAAACCGCTAATTTTGGGGGTCTTAAAATTTTGCGAAAAATAAAGGACTAACCATTGTTTGTGCGTAGCTGCCGTCTCACAGAAAAATTGGTGAAAAGAGCTACACGTTAGCAAATAACGGTGTGAAAGCTATCACCTTTTTAAAAAAACAAAGATAGAAATTGTGTTGGTGAAAAGAGGTACATGTTAGCAAATAACGGTGTGAAAGCTATCACTAAAGGATGTAGTTTATGAACAGACTTGAATTAATTAGCGGCTGAATTTCAATACACTCAATTTCGTGAAAAATCACAATATTTGATGACGCCAATGAAATTCTTCTTCATATTGAGTCGAAAAATAAACGAGTGATCGAGAGCAACCATTAAAGGGAGTCGTGTGAAGTCACGAGTGGGAAAGAAATAATCAACCTTTTGGGGGAAAACCTTGCATTTTGGAATTACAAAATAAAAACCGTGTTTTAATTTCAAAAATTGTTAGTAGATTTATTTTGAATCTTGATTCATTTCTATCTACTGTATAAAGTTGGTTATTGTGTATTAATGGCATTTTGATCTCTTTTTATCTTTATATATAATTATTTTTTAAATTTTTGTGTATTATTTTTTATTTTTGATTTTGTGTCTTATTTTAATTTTTATTTTGTGTGTGATTAATAAAGAGTCTTGCTCGGGACTAGCAAAAATTTAAGTGTGGGGTATTTGATTAGTGCATAATTGATCTAAAATTCATATACAAAATATTTATTTTTCCGGGCATAATTGTACTGATTTGTGATTAAAAATATATATTTTACAGATATGTCCAAACATGAGCTAAAATGGTTATTTTAAGACATCGACATGAAGCATCAAAAAGGACGGAAAACAAGATCAAATCCAACGACGGGAATTTTTCAAGGCAAAACGACCTACAACACGGCGCAAACAGGACCGTGTTATCTAGGCCGTTTCACATACGGCGCAACAAGGGCCGTGTCTTGGGCCGTTTCACACACGGCCGGCATTTAGCGCCGCGTCCTCGCGCGTATTCCGGAAGAGACCGAGTCACCACAAAACGGCGCACAACACGGGGCAAACTGGGCCGTTTTTCATCGCCGTTTTTCAGCAGATGCCATGTAAAATTAGTCCACTTTTGACCAACTTGTGAACTCAACCACAAGATATTTTTTTGGTCAAAAATCTGAAAATTCAAAGACATGGGTGAAGTGTGAACAAAGAATTAAAAAATGATATTACAATAGATATTTTGAATTAAATAATCAATTGTATTCTTGAAAATCACCTATAAAAGGACATCTTCATCCATTGCAAAATCACCAATTCTCAAAACCCATCTTCTTGCTAAGAAATACTCCTTTCTTTTAGCAATATATTTTCCTTAGAACTTTCAATTTTAGTTTGTATTTTATTTTTGGTTTGAAGTTTTTTTTTTTTCATTTAGTTTGTAATTGAAAAGTGCTTGATCAATAAGCACTTAGTATTTTACTTTCAATTTTTGTAAGCTTGTAACCTTTAAACAAGTTTGAAGTTATATTTTGAAGTTTGTTTCTTGCACTTTGATTCATCATATTCAAGTAAGTTTTATCTATTGTCATTAAGTTCTAGTAATTAAAAGTTTCTATATATTATATATATATATATATCAATTATTTCTATTATAATTTTAGTATGTATAAACCAATGAGTAGCTAATCTTTCTTCCTAGGGGAAGGGGGATTTCTATTAGGTTATATATTGAGTATTTGATTGATTTAAACTATTTTTAGGACTAATTGGTTTAAATAGAGATTGATCATATCCTATTTTTACTAATGAAACCTTCTTGATTGATTATTGAGTGAATTGGAAACATATCTTTTCAATCTATCAAATGTTAATATTGTTATCAACATCTTAAGATTGCGAAAGTGGTTAAGACACCTTTGAATACGAAAGTTATGAGGTGAAAAGTTGATTACTCGATGAACAATCGTTTATCCTAAAAATAGTCAAGTTAGAGAAATGAAAGGACTAATTGGTTTAAATAGAGATTGATCATATCCTATTTCTACTAGTGAAACCTCCTTGATTGATTGTTAAGTGTATTGGAAACACATCTTTTCAATCTATCAAGTGTTAATCTTGTTATCAACATCTTAAAAAAGCAAAAGTGATTAAGACATCTTTGATTACGAAAGTACAGAGGTGAAAAGTTGATTACTCGATAAATATTCGTTTTTTCTTTTATATCCATATAAACCAATTCCTATACTTAATTAAATACCTAATTTAATGAACCCGTAATCCCCTAGATTTTATAAATTCCCAACTCATTTTAATTCTATTCATTTTCACTAGTTAAAAATAGTCTAGTATAAAAATAGTCTTCTTAAAAATAGTAGTATTAAAAATAGTCTTAATATAAATAGTCTTAATATAAATAGTCTAGTATAAATAGTCTTAATATAAATAGTCTTAATATAAATAGTCTAGTTAAAAATAGTCTAGTTAAAAATAGTCTAATATAAATAGTCTAATAAAAATAGTCTTATATAAATAGTCTTATATAAAATAGTTTGGTTTAAAATATAGTGCATTTTAATTTAGTTAATTTAAAAACCAAAAAAATATATTTTAGTATATTTTAGTATTTACTTCTTGCAATCTGTAACAAAATATTATACGAAGCCCTGTTGGACAATCCTCGAGAGAAAAGACCTTGGTAGAACTTACCACAACTACTTCTACCTCGTATATATTTGCGAGCGACTCAAGAACTCCTATTTTTAAGATAAGTTTTTGACCGATCACCCACCGCATGATGAAGATCAGGCAGGGGGAAGACGATTCTGATGCAGATTACATCGACCGGGTGGATGAAATAATCTCATCGGCGAGCCCATAAGCGACGAGATCCCCCTCTACTCGGTCCTAGGGGGATTCGATGGTCGGTCGCCCATGTTCAGGCACCTTACGAAGGACATCCCCTCAACCTACGCGATCTTCCGCACCAAGGCCGCACACTTTTTGGCCAGGCGGAGGTTGCTCGCCCTTCGCCTAGGCGAGGGGGCAGAGACGGCGATCGTCAAGTCCAACAAGGCGGTCGCCAAGCCACCCGGTGATTTCAGGGCCTTCGAGGATGTGGAGGCCCATCTCCTCCACAACCTCAACCTATCCCCGGCCCATATTTTTTACTCCATCCAGGGGCGCGAGCGGCTAAGCAAGCCGAAGGCGATAAGGGACAACGGTCATCTGGACCGCAACAAATTTTGTGCTTACCACAAGAGTCCCGGACACAACACCTACCAATGCCGCGACCTCCTCAGACAACTCTGGAGATTGTTCGAGGAGGGCAAGATGGACAGTCTAGTAACTTAGCCAGAGCCCCGGGCAGAAAGGATCAAGGGCTGCGATCGGCGACAGAACGACGATCACCAGTCTTCCAATCCGATCGCCAGAATCAAACACGGCGAGCCGAAGGATTCGTACGAGTCGATCCTCCCGATCAACCCTGGCGGCCAAATCTATATGCTTCAATCAAGAGGTGGATACTTCGGAGGTCTTTCCCCAGTTTCCACCATGTCAAACGAAAGGCTACTGCCCAAGCAACATCTCTAAAAAAGGAGGACTCGCTCGCCCTCTAAAGTTCATCATCTAACATGATGGACCTAGGCACGAGATCGCCTCCCTCAGCACAACGTATACCGTCTAGGATCGCCATCTAACATGACGATCCGAGGTAGAAGAGTGCAGCCATGGTTCTGGAGGTCAATGGAACCGACAGCCCGTCCATGCAAGGTTCCTTTGGGCAGAGATCGCTCGCCCTTCGTTTAAATACGAGGCGGGCGTAGCCGAAGGACCTGTAACACCCCCAATCCACTCAGGGATATTACACGCCATAGACCCTCTCCTCGAGGATCTACCAGGCTGATAACTAAATCAAACATCTAAACATCGCCTTTAAGGATAAAATGACTCAGTAGACCGACTTGGTCTTTCAATAAATACTTACAACTCAATTCCAAACACATACCCACGCAGGGGTCAAAATACAATAAACTCCCGTACAACGGGGAAAAGATACTGCAGCGGAAAAGAAGATACAACTAGACCAATCCGACATCAACGGATCCTCGTGTGATTAGTATCGTTCATCTTTCATCATCCTTCATGCCGACCCTGTGCTATGCTCCAAAACCTGAATGCAAAAATAGACATCCACCCCCCGAATACTCGGGGGTTAGCAAAACTCCACTGTTTTGCTAGTGCAAATACAAAGTGCAAATACGAGCCATATAATTCAAGTTCCACGAATCACAATAACCAGGAATCCTTAAAGATTAAAATACCATGAAACGAATACTTCCCGAGGCAAGAATTTAAGTAAAACTTTCCAAATCCGAAAGATCACAAATAACGAGAATGGTTTGCAAAATGGTTTAAAATACCCTCGGGAGTTTTAATAGAAAACAAATTAGGATTATCAAATCTTTCTCTTTCCAAAATCAACAGGGTCACAGCCCAAAGGTTTTATTTTCACAAATAGAAAACCGACAATAATTCACAGGGCCAGAGCCCAACATCACGTGTCCTCAACGGACATAAAATCAACGAAACGTAATCACGCACGCGCATCGCCTAGGACCGGGACGATACCACAGACATCCCACCCGAGGCCTCGAAGGACCCTCCCGAGCTGGCTAGCGAAACAATTCACAACATATCACAACCATAAGTTATCTTGACATCGTACTCGCAAGTACCGATTCTCGGAGCCCTCTCCAGACCTACCCGATTAGATAACCTTATGGTCAAATCATATCAAATGGCCGTACTCGCAAGTAACGCGCCGCCGGAGGCCTCACGGGTCCCTACCCGGTAAACATCAATCGAATATACCCACAAGTTATCGTGACATCGCACTCGCAAGTGACGATTCTCGGAGCCCTCTCCAGACCTACCCGAATTGATAACCTTATGGTCAAATCATATCAAATGGCCATACTCGCAAGTAATGCGCCGCCGGAGGCCTCACGGGTCCCTACCCGGTAAACATCAATCGAATATACCCACAAGTTATCGTGACATCGCACTCGCAAGTGACGATTCTCGGAGCCCTCTCCAGACCTACCCGAATTGATAACCTTGTGGTCGAATCATCAATGCATAGAGTTCACAACGACAAGGGTTTCACATTTGCCACAATCACAAATATGTCAAATCATGAGTTAATGCCAACAACACTTAGCAAAACACCACGTCAAACCATAACGCACCGAAAAGAAACCATATACGTCCACACGCAATACCAAGTGCAACATCAACACCAAACATATCCATAGAGTTCACATAGTCATTCTCAAACCACACCATTCACAAAACACACGCGTTTTGAAAGCAAGCCTTTAACAAGGCTAAACCGAATCTTTTGAAAGTTCAATTCAAACGACCACACAAACACATTTAGACGATCACCAATTATCATATCCACAAAACAATAATTATATGGACAAGGTACTTGCCTCAAAATCGGCACGCAAGTATCCCGACGAAGACGGCTCAACCGGAAAGCTTCGAGACGCCCGATGCAATCGAAAAGAAGGACGACAACGAACGGAAGGGTTCAACTCGGTTTCTTCGCAAGAAACTCGACCCTAACAATATATAATCAATAAACCATCGATCATACGAGGAAGAATAATCGTAGAACGCCCGAAAACCCCTCTAAGACATTTTACCAGACACCTTCAAGGCGTCGGTCAAGAACTCGACCCAAATAACAAATCGATACGATCCAACCATGGAATAACAATGGAAAAGATATAATACATCTAAATATTCATCAATACATCATAATCCTAAGTTAAAACGGATTAATCGGACGAAAACAACCAAAATACCCAAATTCCCCAAAACTAGATTTCTAGGAAATCTGACCTGATTCGGTAAATCGGAGGATGTTATAGGATGGATGATTGATGATATGAACTCCAAGACTTCATGGATTGATTGTCTAACAACATCCTTCCATGATTACAACACCTCCAGCCGTGGAAGAGAAGGAAAACCGAGTGAAAATGGCTGAAGAAAACGCCGCTGTGCCTTAAATAAGCCGATCACGGCCGTTACGACGTAATCGGCTATGGCTTACGTGACGAATCGCCATGGCCGAACTCCCCGCTCAGAATGCCGGAACGTTACGTACGCACGCCAGGGCCTTACGACGTAATCGGCCTTACGTACGAATCGCCGGTCACTACCGCACGTTACTCGCCAGTAATGGCCCGCCCGAGCATGCCCGGCCATGACTCGGCCGGGACCAACTCCGACGGCCCAAACGACCCCGAAATCCGAACCTGAGTACGAATCGAAGATACGGTTACGAAGTACTCGAAAAGACGAATCCGAGCACTAATAGAACACACGATCCCGACTACCCGAAGGCTCGAAATTCGACAACGGAAAGTAATTACCCCAAACTTTAGGAAATTACGAAAATGGCCCAAAACGCCCCAAAATCACGATACGTGATCGAATAACCAAACCGAAGCTTGCAACATGAATAATAACATTAAATGAACTTACGAGAAAGTTGAAACAAGAGTTTCGGACGAGATTCGCAAGAATCGAACTCAAGTGCGGAAAAACCGCTAAAAAGCACGGAACTCAACAAAACGACACCGAAACGAGCTCGGATGACAAAAAGTGCAGAATTAATCATTCTCGGAATGACGAAATGGTCATGAGCGAGTCGTCAAAACGGACTTCCGCCGAAAAAAAAGAAATTTACCGAAAATCGAAAATTGCGGATATTACATTCTACCCTCCTTAAAAGAAGTTTTGTCCCGAAACTTAAAACAAGTAGGGAGAACAATATCCCGCCAGGAAAACTCAATGAGATACGCAAGAAACGCATAACTAATGCCAAACGGCGAAACGTTACAAACAACGCAACGGAATATACGGTGTGAAAACACGCTCCACGACGACCAACACAACGTCGCCGTTAGGGATATAATAGAACCAACAAGTGACAAGCGTCATCAAATGGATAATACAATCAAGTCAATTATCCGAACAATCACAAAACACAACGAACGAAAATCAATACGATTGACCAACCCAACGGTACATCAATCAAAACGCGAGCCAATCGCTGAACAAATACGGAATTCCACCGCTCAAGGGTTGGAAGATCGAAAACGAGACTAATTTCCCGAACTTAAGGGAATTAGGAAGGAGCCTGAACGCTCAACAATCACGAAACGAGAACAAAACCGAACAAACAAATGATCGAGACAACAAAAATCGAACAATCATGTCCGAAATACGAAGGATAATAAAATTCAAACAACAATCCCAAGGTTCACATCTCGACTCGAGACAATATATGATCCGGTAAAAACAATAGGATGTGCATTCATATAAGATCCACAGGAAAGGGAATAGCAATAGAAAAGTCACAACGACAAACGAGTTATTCCGAAATAATACCACACTCGTTCGATCAACAAAAGCAAGGGGCAGGACAAGCTCAGAAATGTCAACGAACATAAACGAGTCGATAGAGTCGAAAATACAAAAGTTCAAGATCCAGTCCACTTCGAATAAAAGAACTAGTAGAACCAAAAGATGTTACTTCCGAACAAGGTTCACAAGAATCGAACTGAACTCGGAAAGTTACAGCGATAACCAGATTGACCCAAAACAAGATCACACCTCGTCCGATCAATGAAACCGAAATACGTAATGTCTGGTAAGTATCAACGAACACGAGCGAGTCGATAGAATCGAGAAAGAGAAAATGCAGAGTCTAAAAACAACACGGGTACTACATTCGACCTCTTATAAAAGAAGGTCGGCCCCGCAACTCACAACAAATAAATCAAGGTGACGACACAACAAGCAACCGACGAAACATCCTTCAAGGCCTCTCAAAGCCGATTCTCGATACTTGTCCAAGCGCGAACTCCGAAAGTCTCGGTAGCCACCCGCAAAATCAATTGTCCTCGAGTCCACACTTGAAATGTGTTACCGACGAGAAGGACAAATTTACACGTGCATGCCCCGGCACATCACGGTTGAAACGCCTCGGCTCGGCATACCGGAAATACAAATGCTAGATACAATGGGGCATAACGTCAAAACAACATAGCGGAGATGCCAACTCAAGACAACAAGGAATCATAATACATATCATATACAACGATTATCATCGTAAAATAATACACACAAACACTACAGAACGACGGTATCGTTCGGCGACCTCAACGGCCCGAACAATAACCAGCACATAATTACAAACATTATGAAACAATCACATATGTACACAAACGTACAAACCCAAGCTTTAACAGCTCACACAGGTGCGTTAACACGCAAGCCACCACGAAATGACAACATTAAGGATCGTCATCACACCTCCCACAAGGGCTAACAAAATATATGCGTGGCGAACGACTCGACGCTCACGCCACCAATTCAATCACAATTCGGGGTTAACAACGTAACGAAAGTTCGAAAACCATACACGCATTTCCGGTCCACAAACAGGAATGATAGGTTTTAAAAACGAAAACCACCTTTTGAAAATAGTTTGGAAACACCAGTTGATCTTGAGTATCACTTTACAAAAAGTAGTGCAAACATTGTTATCGAGACTTTGAAAATCGTCTTGCGTTTGAACAAAAATGAGGACACCTTCTTTTAGTGAAATACTTTCAGAATATTCGACCCTCGGGTCTAAGTAAAAGTGTTTATAAAACATTGAAAATATCTCAAAACATTTTGGTCCTCGAGTTAGAAGAATTTTGAAATATATTGTGGCACCTTGGACGTACCACGAAAAAATAATTCATTTTAAAAGTACGTCTCGAAATTTATTTTCTAAGATACTCAAGTTTTTCAAGGATAATTCAATGGGCTAGAATGCCCAAAAATTCCAGGTAATTACGCGGAACATTATAACGCCGTGGGCCCCACGCCAGAAGCCACCAGGCTAAAAACCATTTACAAAAACGCCAAAAAGGCCGATGACGGTAATATTTCAAAAACTCACAGAAGCCATTTAGAAAATAATAAATACCGTCATAAGAATTTCGCCAAAATGATCAAGGCCGTAATGCCAAAAACTCGGTTAAGGAATCGGTTTTCGAAATAAAACTCTACCGAAAGCCATTACAAAAGAACTCACGCAGCGGATAAAAGAAATAAAGTCAAACATGCACAAGACATCAACACTACTCCTCATATGAACGAAAAATGGGAGTCAAATAATCACATATCACGAAATCAAAATCCATAAGAGGATTCCGTCAATTAACTCATAATCATAAAAATAGCTCGTGTCACACGAGGCACAACACAAAGAAGGGAGACTTACAACCACAGGTCGCACGAAGATGATGATCGCCCACGATACTAATCACGACCAACCAACTCAGACGACGCGTCGCGACACGACTCAGTCAGATAAAATCCGACGAGACAAAAACTCAATAGACACCACTGACCCGACAGCCTAGGTTTCCACAACCTAAGCTCCGATACCATTCTGTAACACCCCCAATCCACTCAGGGATATTACACGTCGTAGACCCTCTCCTCGAGGATCTACCAGGCTGATAACTAAATCAAACATCTAAACATCGCCTTTAAGGCTAAAATGACTCAGTAGACCGACTTGGTCTTTCAATAAATACTTACAACTCAATTCCAAACACATACCCACGCAGGGGTCAAAATACAATAAACTCCCGTACAATGGGGAAAAGATACTGCAGCGGAAAAGAAGATACAACTAGACCAATCCGACATCAACGGATCCTCGTGTGATTAGTATCGTTCATCTTTCATCATCCTTCATGCCGACCCTGTGCTATGCTCCAAAACCTGAATGCAAAAATAGACATCCACCCCCCGAATACTCGGGGTTAGCAAACTCCACTGTTTTGCTAGTGCAAATACAAAGTGCAAATACGAGCCATATAATTCAAGTTCCACGAATCACAATAACCAGGAATCCTTAAAGATTAAAATACCATGAAACGAATACTTCCCGAGGCAAGAATTTGAGTAAAACTTTCCAAATCCGAAAGATCACAAATAACGAGAATGGTTTGCAAAATGGTTTAAAATACCCTCGGGAGTTTTAATAGAAAAAAAATTAGGATTATCAAATCTTTCTCTTTCCAAAATCAACAGGTCATGACCCAAAGGTTTTATTTTCGCAAATAGAAAACCGACAACAATTCACAGGGCGAGCCCAACATCACGTGTCCTCAACGGACATAAAATCAACGAAACGTAATCACGCACGCGCATCGCCAGACCGGACGCTACCACAGACATCCCACCCGAGGCCTCGAAGGACCCTCCCGAGCTGGCTAGCGAAACAATTCACAACATATCACAACCATAAGTTATCTTGACATCGTACTCGCAAGTTCCGATTCTCGGAGCCCTCTCCAGACCTACCCGATTAGATAACCTTATGGTCAAATCATATCAAATGGCCGCACTCGCAAGTAACGCGCCGCCGGAGGCCTCACGGGTCCCTACCCGGTAAACATCAATCGAATATACCCACAAGTTATCGTGACATCGCACTCGCAAGTGACGATTCTCGGAGCCCTCTCCAAACCTACCCGAATTGATAACCTTATGGTCAAATCATATCAAATGGCCGTACTCGCAAGTAACGCGCCGCCGGAGGCCTCACGGGTCCCTACCCGGTAAACATCAATCGAATATACCCACAAGTTATCGTGACATCGCACTCGCAAGTGACGATTCTCGGAGCCCTCTCCAGACCTACCCGAATTGATAACCTTGTGGTCGAATCATCAATGCATAGAGTTCACAACGACAAGGGTTTCACATTTGCCACAATCACAAATATGTCAAATCATGAGTTAATGCCAACAACACTTAGCAAAACACCACGTCAAACCATAACGCACCGAAAAGAAACCATATACGTCCACACGCAATACCAAGTGCAACATCAACACCAAACATATCCATAAAGTTCACATAGTCATTCTCAAACCACACCACACACAAAACACACGCGTTTTGAAAGCAAGCCTTTAACAAGGCTAAACCGAATCTTTTGAAAGTTCAATTCAAACGACCACACAAACACATTTAGACGATCACCAGTTATCATATCCACAAAACAAGAATTATATGTACAAGGTACTTGCCTCAAAATCGGCACGCAAGTATCCTGACGAAGACGGCTCACCCAGAAAGCTTCGAAACGCCCGATGCAATCGAAAAGAAGGACGACAACGAACGGAAGGGTTCAACTCGGTTTCTTCGCAAGAAACTCGACCCTAACAATATATAATCAATAAACCATCGATCATACGAGGAAGAATAATCGTAGAACGCCCGAAAACCCCTCTAAGACATTTTACCGGACACCTTCAAGGCGTCGGTCAAGAACTCGACCCAAATAACAAATCGATACGATCCAACCATGGAATAACAATAGAAAAGATATAATACATCTAAATGTTCATCAATACATCATAATCCTAAGTTAAAACGGATTAATCGGACGAAAACAACCAAAATACCCAAATTCCCCAAAACTAGATTTCTAGGAAATCTGACCTGATTCGGTAAATCGGAGGATGTTATAGGATAGATGATTGATGATATGAACTCCAAGACTTCATGGATTGATTGTCTAACAACATCCTTCCATGATTACAACACCTCCAGCCGCGGAAGAGAAGGAAAACCGAGTGAAAATGGCTGAAGAAAACGCTGCCAGGCCTTAAATAGGCTGACTGTCGGCCGGGTTACGTACGTAACCGGCCATGGCCGAACTCCCTGCCTGGAAAATGCCGGAACGTTACGTATGTTACCGGCCAGGGCCTTACGTACGTAACCGGCCTTACGTATGTAACTGCCGGTCACTACCGCACGTTACTCGGCCAGGGCTGGCCTGGCCCGAGCATGCCCGGCCATGACTCGGCCGGGACCAACTCCGACGGCCCGAACGACCCCGAAACCCGAACCTGAGTACGAATCGAAGATACGGTTACGAAGTACTCGAAAAGACGAATCCGAGCACTAATAGAACACACGATTACGACTACCCGAAGGCTCGAAATTCGACAACGGAAAGTAATTACCCCAAACTTTGGGAAATTATGAAAATGGCCCAAAACGCCCCAAAATCACGATACGTGATCGAATAACCAAACCGAAGCTTGCAACATGAATAATAACATTAAATGAACTTACGAGAAAGTTGAAACAAGAGTTTCGGACGAGATTCGCAAGAATCGAACTCAAGTGCGGAAAAACCGCTAAAAAGCACAGAACTCAACAAAACGACACCGAAACGAGCTCGGATGACAAAAAGTGCAGAATTAATCATTCTCGGAATGACGAAACGGTCATGAGCGAGTCGTCAAAACGGACTTCCGCCGAAAAAAAAAGAAATTTACCGAAAATCGAAAATTGCGGATATTACAGGACCCTCCAAAACAGATATGCGGACACGCTCGCCCACCCTCAAAGGTTCATCATCTAACATGGTGGACCCGGACAATGCGACGCGTCCCTACCCCCGTCACAACATATGCCTTCAAAGGTCCGCCATCTAACATGTCGGCCCCAGGCAGAAAAGTGATAACAAGCCACGGTCGCGGAGTCGATTAATCCGACGGTGTAACACCCCGAGATATTCGGAATAATTACAGCGCCGTAAACCCTTTAAGTAAGGATTTACAAGGCTAATTTAAAAGAAATGTAAATATAATCCAATCGTACAACTGAAGTTCAAAATACAGATTTGGTTCAACCGATTAAATGAGTTAACTTATACAACCATATCGAAATGACATTATTAAAACAGACGTACTCGAGTACTAAATGAACCAATGAGACAAATCACAATAACAATAAACATCAACCACATCACTGATCCATTTCATCGTCCTGTCGGTACTGTGGTTGCTTCCCCGCTCCTCGGCTACCTGAACATCAAAACAATGTCCACCCCGAAGGGGTTAGCAAAATAATGCTAGTACAAGTATCATAATACATAAATCATCAGTGCATCATAAAACATGCAAACGGACTTCCGTCATCGGAATCCAACGATGCGAATCCTCACGATTCCATCAACACAATACAGGGTAATCCAGCGATCCAGCGCCCTTGGTATAGATCCCCATGATGATCCCGTCGGACCAACGCATGGTGGAAAACCCGTCCAGCGATCCAGCGCCCTCAGCATAGATCCCCATGATGATCCCGTCGGACCAACGTATGGTGGACATTCGATCCAGCGCCCTCAGCATAGATCCTCATGATCCCCTCGGATCATTTATACCATAAACCAGTCAATTATGCATACATATATGCATTTCAATATGTTCATCAATACGAACAATTAACAACGAATACCACGAGAAATTACAGAAATACATCTCATATTTAACAACATGAACAAAACCATAAGCATGATCAAGGTTCCAATATAAATCAAACTCAACATATGATACTTGCCTCGAAAATGGCAAGAATGGAAATACTCCAACAAATGACACGCGTCCGTATGTCACCGCCCCTCGATCGTCCCCTATGAAAGGCTCGGACCTAAGAAATAATAAAGAATTCCTCTCAATTCGTACGAACGTCTAACAATCCGGTTTACGGCCGCAAGCTCTAAAAAAATGAATTCTGTCTGAACTACTTAGCGCGCGCTACGTACTCTACGTAACGTGCGCTAAGCCTGCCCGTTAACGTACGCAAATGACCAGGTTTAGCGTGCGCTAGCTGTGTACTGACAGTCTTCTCTGAACAGCCGACTGCCCTGCCTGATGATATAACGTACGGTACGTATCCAACGTAGCGTACGTTACTCATTCCCGATAGCGCACGTTAATATATACATCTTAGCGTGCGCTAATCGTGCATGGCAGTCACTACTGGGTAAAACTTGAGTTAAAGGTGATGAAAACTCATGAAATCCTCAGTGTTAATCCATGCCAACTCCGTGCATATCATGCTCATACGGTTTATGAAAGATCTTTATGGATTAAATGACTACGAGGCACAAGGATACGTATCATCATTACTACACCATAATTCATCTTGATCTTCAAGAAAATATTCTATGTTCCGTTCATTCCAAGTCCCAAAACATATGATTCCTTACGTAAAACATACGAACTAGGAAATCTTCATATACTGGTCATGATCGGTTTGGAAGATACATAATATACTTAGGAGTCCACATACTAAAAAGGTTCAATGGATCATACGATGAATAAGTGCCGAAACGTCAAAAATATCCTTCTAACGCATGATGATCGACTACTTGTGAATCTAACTGACTAGGTAAATCCCAAAACATGTTCCAAACGTCCTTCAGAATACCACTAATATTGGTGAAGAATCACCTACCTCAAAGTAGTAAAGAACAAGGAGGAAATTCGAAGCAATCCAACGCCGAAGGTTTGAACACCAATCCTCCAATGATCTACAATCTTCAACACGAGCTAGAATGCCGGCAAGAAGTGTTTAGGATTAAGAGAGTGTCTTTCTAAGTTCAAGAATTCGAATGGGGGAGTGAAAAATCTGAAAATATGAAAAAGGATGCGGTCCTATATATAGAAAATGGTTATTAGCGCGCGCTAGTCCATATTCATAGCGTGCGCTAACGGCTATTTGAAACGTTACTGATTTCTCTATACTCAGCCTTTAGGGTGCACTACCCTCATGGGAGTAGCGTGCGCTAACGCGTTGACTTGGCTTTTTCCCGAAATCCGTCCAGGTTCATCCCGACACAATCCGACCAAGATCCCCGACCTGATCTCACCTACCACACGTCTCAATCATATTGACCACGTATAGCGTGCGCTAAGGTTCCTTTGTAGCGTGCGCTATGGATCCAAGTTAGCGTACGCTACACATAGACGATAGCATGCGCTACATGCGTAGAATCACAATTTAAATCACATTCACGAAATCATACGCTCAACAACACCGAACTATGAAATACGGAGAATAATACTCAGATCAAAGTGCAACAATTACAATATCACAAGTTCCAAATACATATCAGAAATCTCGGGTATTACATCCTTCCTCCCAAAAAAGAAGTTTCGTCCTGAAACTTAAGATGAAAACAACTCCGGATATCTAGTCTTCATACTGTCCTCCGTTTCCCAAGTGGCCTCCTCAAGTATCTTGATTGGTCTCTCTTCGAAGGTGCCATCATTAGCTATCTCGATCTCGTCAAAATCAATGACGTGGATGGGGTCCGGTACATACTTCCGCAATTGGGATACGTGAAACACATTGTGAACGTGACTCAGCGATGGCGGTAAGGCCAACCTGTATGCTAAATCCCCAACTCTCTCTAGGACCTCGAATGGCCCGATATATCTCGGACTTAGCTTACCTCTCCTCCCAAAACGGAAAATCCCTCGTGTAGGAGACACCTTCAATAGTACATGGTCCCCAGCGTCGAACTCTATAGGGCGACGACGTACGTCTGCATAAGACTTCTGTCGACTCTGGGCAGTCAACAGTCTCTCTCGAATAAAAGTTATCTTCTCTTGAGTCTGAACTATCAATTCCGGTTCCATCCCGATCAAGTCCGAAGAATCATCCCAGCACAGGGGTGATCGACATCTTCTCCCGTACAAAGCTTCAAATGGTGCCATCTTAATAGAAGCATGCCAACTATTATTGTAGGTGAATTCAATCAGTGGCAAGTGAATTTCCCAATCAGTTGACTAATCCAAAGCACAAGCTCTAAGCATGTCTTCTACTGTTTGTATAGTCCTTTCGGACTGACCGTCCATTTGGGGATGATAAGCCGTCCTAAAGTTGAGCTCAGTCCCCAAAGCCCTATGAACTGCCTTCCAGAAGTGCGACATGAAGCGACCATCTCGATCCAAAATAATGGTCTTCGGCGTCCCATGCAATCTGACTATCTCCGCAATAAATACTCGCGCCAATCTCTCGGGTCCCCATGTATCTTTAATTCCTAGGAAATGAGCCGACTTGGTTAGTCGATCAACTATAACCCAAATCATGTTCATTCCCGTTCTAGTCCTTGGCATACTGGTGATGAAATCCATCGAGATATCCTCCCACTTCCACTCAGGGATCGGAAGTGGCTTTAACATTCCGGCAGGTCGCTGATGTTCAATCTTAACCTGCTGACAAGTTAAACACTTCGAAACGTACTCTGCTACGTCCTTCTTCATATTCCCCCACCAGAAGTTTTGTTTAAGATCTGTATACATTTTACTGCTGCCCAGGTGAATAGAATAGGGCGCGCTGTGAGCTTCCTTCAGAATCATCCGTCTCAATTCCTCATTTTCGGGAACGCAAAGTCGACTCTGAAATCTCAGAACTCCATCATCTTGTATCACGAATCCTGGGGCTTTTTCTTTCTTTACTTCGTCACATAACCGAAGGATAAGAGAATCGTTCAGCTGCTTAGATTTGATCTCCTCGACTAGTGATGAAGTCAGTTCCATCACGTATAGTTTCCCTTGGATTCCTGGTGCCCACACTTCAATCCCTTCGCGGATCAATTCCCGTTGAATGCTGGTTTGGGATGTAAGTGCTTCCAACACTCGAAGAGAAATAGGTTTACGGCTCAAAGCATCGGCTACTACGTTTGCTTTTCCCGTATGATAGAGGATCTCCAAGTCGTAATCCTTGATCAATTCCAGCCACCTTCTCTGTCTCATGTTTAATTCTTTCTGACTGAAAATGTACTTGAGGCTCTTATGATCTGTAAAGATCTGACAATGAGTGCCGTACAAATAATGTCTCCAAATTTTCAATGCAAAGACTACAGCTGCTAGCTCCAGATCATGAGTTGGGTAATTAACCTCGTACGGTTTCAATTGCCGAGAAGCATAGGCAATCACCTTATCCTTTTGCACCAACACACATCCCAGACCCTGATTTGAAGTGTCGCTGTATACCATGAATCCATCAGTCCCATCTGGTAACACTAATATAGGTGCTGTCGTCAGTCTCTTCTTAAGTTCATCAAAACCAGTCTGGCATTTCTCATCCCACATAAACTTTTGAGTTTTCTGTAACAGCTGGGTGAGCGGACGAGCAATTTTGGAAAATCCCTCTACAAAGCGGCGATAATATCCAGCAAGTCCTAGGAAACTCCGGACTTCTTTCACGTTATTAGGAACTTCCCATTCCAAGATTGCTTTGACTTTCTTCGGGTCCACCTGTACTCACACCGATATCACATGCCCAAGGAAAGTTACTTCCCTAAGCCAGAACTCGCATTTTGAAAGCTTTGCATACAGCTGTTCCTTCCTCAAGGTGCTCAAAACCACACGCAAATGTTCGGCATGCTCCTCTATGTCCTTCGAATATATCAAAATGTCGTCAATGAAGACGACCACAAATTTATCCAAGTATTCTAAGAATACCCGATTCATCAATTGCATGAATACCGCAGGAGCAATTGTAAGTCCAAATGGCATCACTACAAATTCATAATGCCCGTACCGGGACCTGAAAGCAGACCTCGGTATATCCGATTCCTTAATTCTCAACTGATGGTATCCTGATCGCAAGTCAATCTTCGAGAATACCCTTGCCCCTTGCAGTTGATCAAACAAGTCGTCGATTCGAGGTATAGGATACTTATTCTTGATCGTCATCTTGTTGAGCTCCCTGTAATCAATACACAGTCGGAGGGATCCGTCTTTCTTCCGGACAAAGAGAACGGGCGCTCCCCAAGGAGAAACGCTAGGTTGAATATAACCCTTCTGTAACAATTCCTCCAGTTGCTTCTTGAGTTCATACATCTCGGTTGGCGCCATGCGGTAGGGTGCTCTGTAAATAGGAGCGGCTCCAGGCTCTAATTTGATAGTGAATTCCACCTCTCTCTGCGGAGGTAACCCAGGTAGTTCGTTAGGAAATACGGCAGAGAATTCATTCACAACTGGAATCGATGAGAGCTCTACTCCTTCCTCTTTCATCATGGCATAGCACCACAGTCCATGACATCCCTGCTTCAGTAATTTCACGGCTTTCATTGTTTTGATCAATTTTCCCGAGCTTCCCGGTCTCCATCCTCGGAATAAGTGTTCAGATCCATCATCAGCAATGATAGAAATAACTCTCTTTCGGTAATTCAGAATAGCTCCATAACGGTTGAGCCAATCGTCTCCGAGAATTAAATCGTCACCGTAGATGTCAACTACAATAAGATTCGATAGCCAATCCCTCCCTCCTATAGACACTGGAAAATCTATAGCTTCTAGGGTTCCCACAATTTTCTCTCCGCTCGGTAATCCCACAACATAAGGTTCACAATTATACAAGCACGAGATTTTCAAACGATTAACACAGTTCAAAGATATAAAAGAATGCGTAGCTCCCGAATCGAACAAGACACTAACTGGTTGCAAAAGGATCTGAATCGTACCTGATGCAACAACTGTGTTCTGATCATCCTTCTTCATCTCGTAAATACACGGAGGAACGGACCCAGCGTTGGATGCCTCTCTTTTCCCAACATTCTGCTGCGGGAAACCGCTTTGCTGCGTCTGGTTTACACTAGTGTCCTTCGGAACCGGTACAGGAGTGCGAATACCAAAAGATCGGGTCACATTCCCACAAAATGTTGCGCGATGCCCTTCCTGTCCACACTCGAAACAGGTCACAGCAGGCGCGAAACAGTCACGTCGAATATGCCCCGCTTTGCCACAGTTATAACATTTCCTCCCTGCGTCTGAAACGGTTGGTGCTGCCCGGAACTTCTTTCCTCCTCGAGAAGGATGCGGAGGCCTCCTGGATGAATGAAAAGAGGACTGGCCCCTGCGAGGCCCACTACTCTTATTCTCCGTGAAGTTGCCAGCCACTTTCTGCTTCTTTGCTTCCGTCGATTTCTCAACTGCTGCCTCCTTCATATCATAGGCCAACGCCTTGTCCTGATACTGTCGCAAAGTGGTACATTCAAATCCGGACATGTATTGCTGAATTTCTGGCTTCACTCGCATGTCAAAATGGAAAATCCTCTCCGCCTCGGTCCTGACCAAGTGACGCACATAAGTCAGTTGGTGATTAAAGGTCTTAATCACGTCCGTCATAGATGCTTCTGAATTTTGTGGTGAGAAAAACTCCCGGACCCGGGCCTCTCTAACTGGGCGAGGACAATACTGCGCTTCCATCATTAATTTGAACTCTGTCCAGTCGACATTATGCTCTTCAGGTCGAATGGCCTCCCACCAGTCGAAAGCCTCCCCCGTCAGAAGATACTGGGTGACCGGAACCTTTCTGTCATTGGGACAGTTAATCCCCGCAAAAATCTTCTCTAACTCTTTCAGCCAGTGATCCCAAGAAATCGTCTCAACAGAACCATCAAATTTCGGAGGATGCAATTTGATCACCTCAGTAAGCCATTTATCTCCCCGATTATCCACGTTATGCTGCTGTCCCATTGCCGTCTGCATGCGATCCACAACTTGAGCAAATTGGTTTATCTGGGCAACCACCTGCTGAAGCACTCCCGGCACATTAGGATCTGCATCATTATTTGCTGATCCCTGTTGTCCCCCGGAATGGGAATCTGTTCGGCTAGCGGTTATTTCTGGGGTAGACACCGAATCTTCTTGTCTCGCATTTCCACATCCGCGTCCACGACCGTGTCCGCGTCCACGACCGTGTCCGCGTCCACGACCTCCTCTCAACATACTGTAAACACAAATACTCAATATCCAGGGCAAACTAAAAAGTACGTCCATCAATGTTCACAAAACATGAATTAATTAAAACGGTAGTATTTGAGATTAGAAAACTTACAACCACGGTCCACACGACGATGCTCGCTCAGCAGTGATGTTACAACCGACCAATAATCAAATAACGTAAATAGACCCAACTAACCCGACTGCCAAGATATCCATGAATCTTAGCTCTGATACCATATTCTGTAACACCCCGAGATATTCGGAATAATTACAGCACCGTAAACCCTTTTAGTAAGGATTTACAAGGCTAATTTAAAAAAAATGTAAATATAATCCAATCGTACAACTGAAGTTAAAAATACAGATTTGGTTCAACCGATCAAATGAGTTAACTTATACAACCATATCGAAATGACATTATTAAAACAGACGTACTCGAGTACTAAATGAACCAATGAGACAAATCACAATAACAATAAACATTAACCACATCACTGAGCCATTTCATCGTCCTGTCGGTACTGTGGTTGCTTCCCCGCTCCTCGGCTACCTGAACATCAAAATAATGTCCACCCCCGAAGGGGTTAGCAAAACAATGCTAGTACAAGTATCATAATACATAAATCATCAGTGCATCATAAAACATGCAAACGGACTTCCGTCATCGGAATCCAACGATGCGAATCCTCACGATTCCATCAACACAATACAGGGTAATCCAGCGATCCAGCGCCCTTGGTATAGATCCTCATGATGATCCCGTCGGACCAACGCATGGTGGAAAACCCGTCCAGCGATCCAGCGCCCTCAGCATAGATCCCCATGATGATCCCGTCGGACCAACGCATGGTGGACATTCGATCCAGCGCCCTCAGCATAGATCCTCATGATCCCCTCGGATCATTTATACCATAAACCAATCAATTATGCATACATATATGCATTTCAATATGTTCATCAATACGAACAATTAACAACGAATACCACGAGAAATTACAGAAATACATCTCATATTTAACAACATGAACAAAACCATAAGCATGATCAAGGTTCCAATATAAATCAAACTCAACATATGATACTTGCCTCGAAAATGGCAAGAATGGAAATACTCCAACAACTGACACGCGTCCGTATGTCACCGCCCCTCGATCGTCCCCTATGAAAGGCTCGGACCTAAGAAATAATAAATAATTCCTCTCAATTCGTACGAACGTCTAACAATCCGGTTTACGGCCGCAAGCTCTAGAGAAAAATGAATTCTGTCTGAACTACTTAGCGCACGCTACGTACTCTACGTAACGTGCGCTAAGCCTGCCCGTTAACGTACGCAAATGACCAGGTTTAGCGTGCGCTAGTGGTATCGACAGTCTTCTTCGAGCGGCCGCTTGCCGCTGATGATATAACGTACGGTACGTATCCAACGTAGCGTACGTTACTCATTCCTGATAGCGCACGTTAATATATACATCTTAGCGTGCGCTAATCGTGCATGGCAGTCACTACTGGGTAAAACTTGAGTTAAAGGTGATGAAAACTCATGAAATCCTCAGTGTTAATACATGCCAACTCCGTGCATATCATGCTCATACGGTTTATGAAAGATCTTTATGGATTAAATGACTACGAGACACAAGGATACGTATCACCATTACTACACCATAATTCATCTTGATCTTCAAGAAAATATTCTAAGTTCCGTTCATTCCAAGTCCCAAAACATATGATTCCTTACGTAAAACATACGAACTAGGAAATCTTCATATACTGGTCATGATCGGTTTGGAAGATACATAATATGCTTAGGAGTCCACATACTAAAAAGGTTCAATGGATCATACGATGAATAAGTGCCGAAACGTCAAAAATATCCTTCTAACGCATGATGATCGACTACTTGTGAATCTAACTGACTAGGTAAATCCCAAAACATGATCAAAACGTCCTTTAGAATACCACTAATATTGGTGAAGAATCACCTACCTCAAAGTAGTAAAGAACAAGGAGGAAATTCGAAGCAATCCAACGCCGAAGGTTTGAACACCAATCCTCCAATGATCTACAATCTTCAACACGAGCTAGAATGCCGGCAAGAAGTGTTTAGGATTAAGAGAGTGTCTTTCTAAGTTCAAGAATTCGAATGGGAGAGTGAAAAATCTGAAAATATGAAAAAGGATGTTGTCCTATATATAGAAAATGGTTATTAGCGCGCGCTAGTCCATATTCATAGCGTGCGCTAACGGCTATTTGAAACGTTACTGATTTCACTGTACTCAGCCTTTAGCATGCGCTACCCTCATGTGAGTAGCGTGTGCTAACGCGTTGACTTAGCTTTTTCCCGAAAGCCGTCCAGGTTCATCCCGACACAATCCGACCAAGATCCCCGGCCTGATCTCACTTACCACACGTCTCAATCATATTGACCACGTATAGCGTGCGCTAAGGTTCCTTTGTAGCGTGCGCTATGGATCCAAGTTAGCATACGCTACACATAGACGATAGTGTGCGCTACATGCGCAGAATCACAATTTAAATCACATTCACGAAATCATACGCTCAACAACACCGGACTATGAAATACGGAGAATAATACTCAGATCAAAGTGCAACAATTACAATATCACAAGTTCCAAATACATATCAGAAATCTCGGGTATTACAGACGGCGCCCCGTGCAAGGACTCCTCCAGGCAGAGATCGCTCGCCCTTCGTTTAAATACGAGGCAAAACGTAGCCTCTGGAGGACCCTCACAATAAAGTGAGTCGCGAGACAAACCTACAGGTGGAATGTCGCTCGCGCACAAGACATGGTCACGGAGGTTGGTTCCATCGAACTCCGCGACCGTGCATGGTTCCTCTAGGTCGAGATGATCGGCCTTCCTCGAGGAATCTGCAAAATTGAAGATCGCAGGAGCTAAACCAAGAATCGACCCGCTCAAGAAAACGATCGTCTGGTCCATAAAGAGTTGAGTCGCTCGTTTGTAATTCAAACGATCGCCGGTAAAACCACCTCACCCCATGCCTTCAACATCAGAGCGAGCTGGGGGGCAATTGTTGTGCCGCGATTAATGCGCCTCGACGGCGATCGGCATAAGGGCCTAGCGACCGAGCCAATGTCAGACGAACCAAGGCAACTTGCCAAACGAAGATGCTAGATCAAGACCAAGTACCGAGCGATCGGTCTCTAGGGTGATAGCCTCTTAGCACCACGCGATCGTCTCTAGTGCCCGACCAAGACGACCGCCTCATGCCACGTGTAAAGCCAACATCCGTCAAGTCTGCGATGACCGAATCTCGGGATGGAGGCCCACGTGCAGATGCGGAAAAGGCGCCATACGAAAAGGATCTTTGACTCCAGTCCATTACCAGCTGTAGACGACAAGGACAAACCTCACCTACCGACAGACCCATCGAAAGGTCCATGGTGGACCCACCAAGACAGCGATGTGAGGCACATGTCGTCTTCTCATTGGTTCGCACAGCTGGCAGCCAGTAGCAGCCGCGGACTTTAAGGGAATCGACCCACGTGCTGAGACGATCAGCCGCTTATTATAATACAAGAAAGGTGATCGCCCGCCCGGGATGAAAACATCCCAGCTACCTCCTCTCCTATAAATAGAGGACTTTCAGCATTTGAAAGAGGACTTTTGGAAAACTCTCGGAACTCTCCCTAAAAAGACCTTTGGCTTCTCTCCCAGACCTTCGGGATTATCTCGACCGAAAGACGATCGGCAGAAACGAGCATCACATTTCTTCTGCTACAAGAACACACAGAGCATCAACTCTGGTTCTTCCGGCAATCATCAGCACTCAAGAGCTAGATAACTAGGGTCTTTACGCTCATTGTAATTGTACTCTCACATTAATACTTGTACTCCAAAGTATTCGTATTAATAATATCTCGCGAGAGCATTCAAGCCCGGGCCTAACAAAACCGGCAAATCTTGTGTTATTTACATTCCCTCGGACGTGCTCTCGTATTTTGTTTGTTACCCACCCGTAGCCATATCCAGCAAATCATTCCGAAGAATATTTTGGGTAACAACAGTACCCGAATCTGATTAAAAGTTCGGGTTTGGGATTCGGGTATTCCAATTTGAATTTTGGGTACCCGATCAGGTACCAGACTATTTTTATGTGAAGTTCTAATAATTATTAGGGCATTAAATTCTTTAAATTTCAAAAAAAAATCGGGACGGGTTCGGGTAGTTTAAAATGTCACCTGATCACGAACATCTCGAAACACCCGATCCTGACCCGAATGCCCACCCTTATAATATCAACGAAGATAATAATAATAATAATAATAATAATAATAATAATAATATCAATTAAATAATTAAATAATAATTAATAATTCTAAAATAAAATAAAACTGAACTGAATTGAACTGAACTGAAAAAAACTTAACTGAACTGAATTGAATTGAACTGAACTGAACTGAAAATAAGCCGGAGAGAATAGGCCATAAGTCTTTTAACAAATAAACTAAAAGATGTATACTAGTAAATTAAGCTCTAATTCTATTTAACATAAAATAATGTCAGTTGTCGTCAACGACCAACAAATTAAATTAAAAAAAGAATACAATCTTTACATTCAGGCCAAAAATGCCTTTTCTCAATCACCTTCAGCTCCAAACATTTAAAATCAATTATCTTTCTTAGGGGCAAACAATTTCTTTTTAGCTTTAACCTCACAAAAAATTACATTACTACTATTTTTTAATCCATTTACTCCATAGTAATATTTATCGACTCGTTTTGCTTTGAAATATCGTTTTCGACATCATTTTAGATTGTTTTTCGACTGAGGCGGATCCGCCCAATAGGCTAGGGTGGACTGTAGCCCAGGTAAAAAATAAACGGTTTATATATTGTTGTTACCCAAAATATTATCCGGAGATAGTATTGCTGGAAAGATCGAGTAACAAACAAATGCGAGAACACTTCCGTGAGAAAATAGATAACACAAGATTTGCCGGGGTTGTTAATCCCGGGCTTGAATGCTCTCGCGAGATGTTATTAATAAATATACTGTCGAGTACAAATATTAATGTTAGAATCTAATACAAGGAGTGTAAAGACTTCTAGTTATCTAGGCTTTAGAGCGCGTAGATTGCCGGAAGAACCAGATAGATGAATCTGTGAGTTCTTGCTTGGGATATATGATGAATGTGTATGAATATCACTATGAATGTGTTAGTGTTTGCCAAAAGAGCCTTTTGGTTCTCTCTTTGGTGTGTATATTGCACTTAATTCGTAGTGGATTCTCCTCTGCTTTGGCCGCAACAGTGAGTCCTCTATTTATAGGGGACAAGGTAGTTGGGATCCCTCAGGCGATCGCGGGCGATCGCCGTTTTCTATATTAAAATAAATGGTCGATCGTCCCGTCACGTGGGCCTGTTCCCTTGAGGTCCGAGGTTGCGCTTGGAGGCGGTGGGTGAACCAATGGGAAGCCGGATGCGTGTTGAGAATCATTTGTCGAGGAGGGCCCACTTACCTTTCGCGGCCTTGTCGGTAGGTGTGGTAGGTGACAGTGGGGTCAACGATCCTGTTGTCGGTATCCTTTGAAGATCCGTGGGTGGGCCATCGTCCAAGATTCGGTCTTGACGACTTTGACGGATCTTTGGATCCCCACGTGGCATGAGACGATCGCCTCTGATCCGTTCATTAAAGACGATCGCCAGATACCAAAAGACGATCGCTGTTTACCAAAAGACGATCGCTGGGTATCAAAAAGACGATCGCCGCATTGTGCCGAACTCTAGGCGTTTTGTCCGGAGTTTGTCTTCCATGGTTGACTTTTCTGGGAGGTCGCCGATCGCCTATCGTGGCGAATTAATCGCCGCATAACAATTGCCCCCCAGCTCGCCTCGATGTTGAAAACACGGGGTGAGGTGGCACTGTTGGCGATCGCTGATGTTTAAACGACCAGCCGATCTGAATTCAAATATGGACGACCTTCTTTCGCGTCGGGAGTAGCGGGAAAAGAAGGCGGGCCTTCCAAAAGTGGCTGGGACACACGTCGTGCCGCTGTTGGGGGAATCCGACGGTTTGTCAGACCTGTCGGCTGGCATGCCCTCGAAAAGATGCGTATGCGGGATTCGAGGGCCGCATTTAATGCGTCCCCACGTGACGGTTGCGATTCAGCCCCCGAGGTTTCTCCTATTTGCACTTAGGCCCTCGTCTCCATCTATAAAAAGGGGAGGGCTTCTTCTCCTTCACTTTTTACGCGCCCTTAGTATCCATAGCCGAATTTCTGCAGAAATTTCTGGAGCTTTTGTGTGCCGATCTTCTTCTTTTTTCTAGGTAAGAAAAATTAACCTTCTTCCTCTCTTTATTTTCTAATATGTCGGGAGGATCAAAAACCTTCGAGACCGGAAGTTCTTCCATTGCCGCGCGTTGCACGAGCGGGAGGAGGTTCCCGTTAGAGTGGATATGGAGACGGCCGCTGAAGCTATTCGAGCGGGGATTGCACCCGAAGAACTCGAAAAACTTTTCAACGAGGCCGAGGTGGCGAGGACGGCGGCGACGGCGGAGCAGGGGGGCTCGCCGGTGGATTAAGACGATTTGGTGCGGGAGGCCTGGGAAAGAGAGATCAGATTCGGCCCCGCCTATGTGGCTTTTGCTCAGATGATGGAAACGATCGCTGGACCCTGTCCGGAATTCGGTTTCGAGGCCTACACCGCCGCTCACCCTTACGAACATGTGAATCGGACGGTCTTTCAGGCCGCCGTCCCGTCTCCGTGGACTCTCGGACAGATCCGGAGTACGGCGACCAAGAAAGACCTGGGCCGCTGGAGGGCCAAATATCACATCCCCTCTGACGTTTCCCTTCACGTGCCTTTGGAGAATGAGCGCGCCGACCAACCGCCCAAGGGTATGGTCGCCGTCAACGAGATGATTATGGAGGCGGGTCTGCGATTCCCGTTGCCATTCGCCGTCTCCTACTTGCTGATCGCCTGGAATTTGGCGCCTCTTCAACTGACGCCGAATGCTTGGCTGCAGATCATCTGCACGTTGACCTTGTTTGGCGGTCACCGGTTATTCCGCCACCTTACTGCGCTGGAGATGAATTATTTGTTTAAATTGGCTGCGCAGAAAGGGTCAATCGGCGGCCATCATATCCAGGGCCGACTCGGGAGAGTGGTCCTCGGCGTGCCGAATAAGACCAAGGGCGACCTGGCTAAATGGTGTTGGGTCGGCGGGGCATGGCGATCGGCGTCGAGTGACATGCCGAATGAGGAGTTGGAGATTCCCACCATTTTCCGGGAGAGGAATCCGAGTAAGGATTTAAACTCTCCCCTTGATTGAGCTTGTCTTGGGTGATCTAATTTTGTTTTCTTTTTGCAGGACCTCTCGTTCCAGCGATCGGCGATCTTCCATTCGATTTCTTGATCGTTTGGGAGCGGATCCGTGCTTTGCCGAACTCCTTTATTGACGTTCGATCGCTTGGTACCGAAGCTCATCGGTTGGGGGCTCGTTTGTTTTGCTACCCCCGTCACTTGAAAGTTCAAGGTATGAGTTTAAGTGGTGCTTCCTTTCTTTGACGATCGTCTCCACGAGGTCGTTTTGTTTTGTCTAACTTGTTTGTATCTTTTCTTTGACAGAGGCTTATTTTCCCCATTGCCGACCTCGCGAGAGATAGCCATGTCGAACCGGGAGTTCTTGATCGCCTTAAGTTGGGCAAGGTGAGTCGCGTTCTGCGACGACGTCTCACCTGCCCCGGTGACGAGACCCGCCGAGGCGCCGCCGCCAAGCCGGTGGTCGAGGAGAGGAACAGCTCAAACGCCGCAAGAGGCGAGGTCGAGTCCCCGACGATCTCGAGGCGGACGTATCGATTCTTGAGCCTCCGGTCGCCGCGGCTCCTATCTCCGCCATCCCGATGATGGAGCGATCGGCCCCAAGCCCACGGTCTCGGCCCCGGTCATCCGGGCACTGGCGAAGAAGATGGCGATCGCCGATGCGGAAATATCCCGGGGCAAGCCTTTTTTCGGACGCGATCCCGGGCTGGTCAATAGGTAAGAGTGGGTCAAAAATTTTTCTGAGTTAGGCATTCTGAGCATGGTATGGGCTAACTCCTTGATTTCCTTGGTTTGCGCTGCAGGTTTAGTCTCGCCGACACGGACGTCGCCCCCATGGTGAAGGACTTTCAGTCGAGCAATGCTCCGCAAAATTCTCTCGAAGTCCGCTTACGTTCGCCAGGCTATCACTTCTCTGCCCAAGGCTTGGACGGCCGACCTTGATGCAATCGCCGTCGATCCGAGACGCCATGCAGCGGCCGTTGCCCGGCTCTTCGACGGCGGCGATGGGCGTCCAAGCCGCTCGGGATTTTGAGGGCGACCCTCCACCGCTCATCTCCATCGCGAACTCGAGACCGCCTAATGTAAATATCGAGGACGCCAACCGGATACGGTCTATGGAGAAGGAGTATGAGGAGACGGCCAAACGGGCTAAGCAGACGTGGATAGATTGAAGCAGAGCCGAGCCGCTCCAAGGAGGCCGCGATCGATCTGTAATAAGGAGAAGGAAACTCGCCGAAGCTCGAGGCTTCGCAGAGGAGGCGACGGCCAAGGCTGCGGTGGATCGGCCTGGGTGAGCCGAGGCGGCGAAGAGAGAGCTGAGAAGGCCGGGCGAGAATGTTGCCAAGGCGGCCGAATCAAGCGGAGGTCGAGAAGACGGCGGCGGATCTCAAGGGCGGAAGGCGATCGAGGTCGATCCCTACCTTAACGTCGAGCACGTCGGCGAGTTCGCTTACTACTTGGCCTATGCTGACGCTGTTCGAGCTGCTAAAAAGGCAGGGGTCGAGATCGGTCCCCTGATGGAAAGCTTCAAATCCTATGTCCTCGAGCATCCTCTGCATCCAGGATTCTCCCTGCCGATCCTTGACCTTGTCGACTTCGGGATCGACTTGAGTTGGTACACCGGCAAACTCATTCATCCCGAGGCCGATGGGGGTGCCCAAGCCGATCCGCAACCCGAGGGCGAAGACCAGCAGGCGGGGCTTTGAGAGGCATTTTTGTTTTTCCACCGTAACTTGTACTTTTTGTTGTAATGCCTTCGGGCCTCGAAATGTATGAAGCTTGTGTTATGAATAAAATACTCCTTTTTTCATACTGCGTAATGTGTTACATGCGATCGCCTTTGACTGTTTGCGTGCAATTTTTGCGAGTACGTGTATATTTGCTTTCGACTTTTTGTTCGTCCGGCCGATTGTCTGAGTGTTGAAAGCATTGACATGTTTTGAATTGGAATTCTTACTTGTAATTTTCGTCGGACGACCTCGATCGCCCTGCATGTTTTTGAGCGAAGCCGATCGAGTATGGTTCCTCTTTGTTCGATCGTATTTGAGAGTAGCTCGACCTATCCCTGCCCCCTTGTTTTTGTTCACTTATTGTAAGTAAGGAAACAAAGACTAGTCTGTCTGGCGAGCTATCTTCATTTTGCCGATTCTGAAGAGTCATGTGTGGTTGGGGTGTTCGATGGACCGATCTCCCCAATCGTGTCTTCGTGTTCGAGGGATATTGTGTATCCTGCGACTCACTTTTTGTGAGGGTCCTCCGTTAGGCTACGCCTGCCTTGTGTTAAAACGAAAGGCGGGCGATCTCGGTCTGGAGGAGTCCTTGCGCGGAGTGTTGTCGGCTTATTCGACACCACGTCCGCGGCTTGTCAGCTCTGCTTCCACCTCGGCCCGCCACGAAGATGGCGATCCTCGACGGTGTACGTTGAGACGGGGGTAACGGCACGTCGCATTGTTCGGGTTCACCATGTTAGATGATGTACCTTGAGAACGTGCGATCGTGCCTACTGATTATTTTGGAGGGTCCTTCGGCTACGCCGGCCTCGTATTTAAACGAAGGGCGGGCGATCTCAGCCCAAAGGAACCTTGCATGGGCGAAGCTGTCGGTTCCATCGACCTCCAGGACCATGGCTGCGTTAATTTTACCTAGGATCGTCGTGATCAGCGATCGTATGCGATATGCCTGGTGGGGCGATCGCCATAATAGATGGGATAGGAAAAAATCTCATTATATTCCTTGTACATCATTGAAATTGAATACAAATTTATCACTGATAGTATTTTTTCAGATGCACGGCGTTCCAGGGGTATTGGTCCGGAGTACCGTCAGGATGTTCCAGTTCGTAGGCTCCTTTAGTTAGCCATCTGGATACTCTGAAAGGTCCCTCGATTCGGACCAAAAACGCCTGTGTGGGTTTGGATCTTCTTAAGGACGAGATCGCCCACTTGAAATCTTCTTTCTCTGACCTTTGAATTGAAGAACTTCTCGGCTCTCCTTTTGTGGATTGTGTTCTTCATTTCTGAGGTCAGCCGTCTTTCTTCAAGCATGTCTAGGTCGATTCGTCGGGCTACATCGTTGTCGGTCGTCATCTCCTGCTCGGTTCGATGGCTGAGGACGGCGATCTCTGAAGGAATTACCGCTTCTGTTCCGAAGGCAAGGGCGAACGGGGTTTCTCCGGTTGAATTGCGGGTCGTCGTTCGGTAGGACCACAAAACGTCTGGGAGCTCGATCACCCACCGTCCTTGCCTGGATTCGAGTCGTGCTTTGATCGTGTGTTTGAGGATCTTATTCACTGCCTCTACCTGCCCGTTCGTCTGAGGGTGATAGGGCGCTGAGAATAACCTTTTGATTCCCCACTTTTCACAGAATTGCATGACTTCTAAACCGTCGAACTATTTCCCGTTGTCGGAGATGATGGCCTGGGGCAGACCGAATCGGCATACGATGTTTTTCCATATAAACTTGATCACTTGCTCTTGGCCGATCTTGTTGAGCGGTTCGGCCTCAACCCATTTGGTGAAATAATCGACCCCAACGATGGCAAACTTACAGCCCCCTGGAGCCGTCGGCAATGGACCTATAAGGTCGACGCCCCATTGCGCAAATGGCCAAGGGCTATACATGGAGGTGAGCTGTTCGGGTGATAGTTTAATGTTGGGGCCCATTATCTGACATCTATGACACGATCTGGCATAAGCGATCGCATCTTTCCGTAGGGATGGCCAGAAAAATCCTTGTCTGGTTGTCTTATGGATGAGGGCTCGCCCGCCCGCGTGGTTTCCACAAACCCCGTCATGGATCTCAGCTAAAATGAGCCGACCTTCCTCCGGTGTAATACACTTGAGGAGGGGAAGGCTGAAGGCTCGCTTGTAAAGCCGATCGTCCAATAGGGTATACCTAGTTGCACGAAGCTGGAGTTGGCGAGCTTTAACACGGTCGTCAGGGACCGTTCCGTCCTTCAAATATTTGATGAACGGGGTCATCCAATTCTCTTCGGCGAGGGCGACCGTGGTAACCAAATTTCTGTCGATCGCCGGCCTTGCTGACTTTGTGATTTGGATATTGGAGAAGTCGGTTGCCCCATCTGATGATGCTAGCTTGGAAAGGGCATCGGCCTGGGAATTGTGCTCCCTCGGGACTTGTTCGATTAGCACTTCTTCAAATTTTGTGCACATTTCGGCGACCAGCTCTTGGTATTTGACCATCTGTCACGCGTGCCTCATATTCTCCCTTGACTTGGTTTACGACCAAAAGGGAGTCCATGAAGATATGGAGGCGACGAACATCCGTGGCGAGGGCTAGATCAAGCCCGCCTACCAAAGCTTCGTACTCGGCTTCATTGTTGGTCGCACGAAAACCGAAACGCACAGCATTTGTGAAACTCTGACCGTCGGGGCTAATGAGGACAATCCCTGCCCCTGCTCTCGCATTGGTCGCTGAGCCATCCACGTATAATTTCCAGGCAGGTCGGCCGAACTGAGTCGGACTGTGAGGGAACGTTAATTCCACCACGAAGTCCGCCAGAGCTTGGCCTTTGATCGCCGTGCGAGGAGCGTAAGTGATACCGTATTGGGCGACCTCCAGCGACCATTTGAGGAGTCGCCCGTTGGTGTCCGGTCGGTGCAAGACTTGTCTTAGAGGTAGAGTTGTTAGGACTTCCACTTGGTGATCGAAGAAGTAAGCTCTCAGTTTTCGTACACTCATGACAAGGGCGTAGGCGATCTTCTCCAATGGTGTATAACGTGTTTCAGCGTCGTGGAGCGCCTGGCTAACATAGTAGATCGGCAAGTGAGCTTGCCCATCTGCTCGCACCAGAACGGCACTCAGCGCGACCTCTGAGGCCGCCAAGTAAAGGTATAATTTTTCACCGGGGATCGGCTTTGCCAGGATCTGGGGGTTAGATAGATATTCCTTTATTTTGGCGAATGCTACCTGGCTTTCTTTCGTCCACGCGAACTTCTTGTTCTTGATGGTCGTGAAGAAAGGCTTGCTTTTATCGCCGAGCCGTGATATGAAACGGTTGAGGGCGGCTAGACAACCTGTGAGGCGTTGCACCTGCTTGATGTTTCTCGGTTCCTGCATGTCAAGGATCGCCTGTATCTTGGTGGGGTTCGCCTCGATCCCCCTTTGGCTCATTATGTGCCCCAGGAACTTCCCGGAGCCCACCCCGAAGTTACATTTCTTGGGGTTCAGCTTCATGTTAAACTTCTCAAGGATGGCGAACGTCTCTGCGAGATCGCTGAGGTGATCTTCCTTCTTGAGGCTTTTGACTACGATATCGTCAATGTAGACCTCCATGGTCTTGCCGATCTGATCGGCGAACATCCTGTTGACTAATCGCTGGTAGGTCGCCCCTGCATTTTTCAAGCCGAACGGCATTCTGACCCAAAAGTATATGTCTTTTTCTGTGTGGAAAGATGTGTGTTTTATGTCTTCCTCCGCCATTGGGATTTGATGATATCCGGCGAAGGCATCCATAAACGACATCATTTCGCAACCTGCCGTGCTATCGACCAGGTGATTGATATGAGGCATCGGGAAGTGATCTTTTGGACATGCCGCGTTGAGGTCGGTGAAGTCAATGCATAATCTCCAGGAGCCAGTTGTCTTTTTGACGAGCACCGCGTTGGAGACCCACTGTGGTTCGTCTGTTGCTACTCCGATCAATTTGTTGTTGAGTAACTTCTGGACTTCTATGTCGAGCGCCGCATATTTCTCGGGACCGAACTTCCTACGCTTCTGGTGAACAGGCTTCATCGCCCGGTCGATCTTCAGATAATGGCAGGCGTGTTCGGGACTTATGCCAACCATATCTTGATGCGACCAGGCAAAGACACCGATGTTCTTACGTAGCAAGTTGATCAAATCTCCCTTTAATTCGCGGTCGATGCTTGCGCCGATCTGTACTTCCCGTTCTGGATGATCCGGATCCATCATAATGCTTTCCAACTCTTCGACAGGAACGGTCGCCTCTCGTTTGGTACGATCTCCGGACTCGGTCCTTGGATCGATGTCGAGACTTGGCTCGAAACCGATCCTTGGCTCGATGTCGTCCGTCGATTGATGAGAGATGGCGTCCCCTGAGTCGGGTTGGTACGAAGTGTTAGGCTCGTCGATCTCCATGGGTTGATCGTCGGTCGCTTCAATGTTACATATAGTATGGGAAGTATTGAAAGAAGTAACAACATAGGAGTAACTCAAACATCTCTTTGCCATTAGCTGATCTGCTTTTACAGTACCGACCGTCCCATCGACAGTGGGGAATTTGATACAGTAAAAGAAAGATGAGGCGACCGCCTCAAAGGTTTCTAAAAAGGGGCGACCTAGGAACCCATTATAGATGCTGGGCCTATCTATGATTACAAAGCTTAGGTTCCTAGTAATCCTAACCTTGGGATCATAAAAGCATACTAGCTCAACGGAGAGCTTGATCCTTCCGTAGGCTTGGACTGTGTTGTCGCCGAACCCTTGGAGCACGGTGTCGAAAGGCTTGATGAATTTGATTAGGTTGCCGAGTTGGTCCAGGGCGGATTTGAATATGATGTTGCAAAAACTCCCATTGTCGACCAACACGCGATCGACCGTCTTCCCGAGGATGCACGCGGAGATTACTAGTGCATCCTCTTTGGGACATTGCACTCCCTCCCTGTCCTTGTTGGAAAAGGTGATGAGCGCGTCTCTAGCGATGGTCGGCTCCGGAGGTACTACAACATGGACTTCGGCGAAAGCCCTCAGCTCGGCTTTTCGCTTTCTGTTTGACAGGGTGGAAACCGGGGAAAGGCCCCCGAGGCTTCCACCTCCTGCTTGGAGCATGTTGATCCGACCGCCAGGGTTGATCGGAGGGATCAACTCATCAGAGTACTCCGGCTCGTGCTCGATCCTGGCGATCGGATTGGGAGGAATTCTCTCGCTCTGTCGGCGTTCGCGCCCTCCGGCTCTTTCCGTCCTGGGTTCTGGCTTGGTGATCAAATTGTCCAGTTTGCCTTCCTCAAGCATCGCGAGCCGCTCGAGGAGGTCGCGGCATTGGCTAGTGTTGTGGCCGGGACTCTTATGATAGGCACAGAATTTGCTACGGTCTAGGTGACCGTGGTCCCTTATTGGCTTTGGCTTGGAAAGCCACTCGCGACCCTTGATCGCGTTGAAGATGTGGGCCGGAGATAAGTTGAGGTTGTGAAGAAGGTGGACCTCTACATCCTCGAAGGCTTTGAACTCGCCGGGCGGTTTGGCGACCGCCTTTCTGGGCTTGGCGACCGTCTTCTTCTGGACATGGGAAGGTGCTTTTCCTTCTTCGGACTGTCCCTCGTCCAAGCAGAGCGAGAGCATCTTCTGCCTGGCCAGATAATCGGCGGCTCTGACGCGGAACGCTGTATAGGTCGGAGGAAAATCCTTTGTGAGGTGCCTGAACATGGGCGAGTGTCCGTGGAATCCGTTCAGGACTGCGTGGTGAGCGATCTCGTCGCTAACGGGCTCACCGGTGAGGACTATCTCATCCACCCGGTCGATGTAATCCTCATCCGATTTGTCCTTTCCCTGCCTGATTTTCATCATGCGGTGGGGACCTTCTGGGCGAGCGACTTTGGCGGCGAAGTACGACGTGAAGTCGTTCGCCAGCTTCTCAAAGCAATTGATTGAGCGAGATGGTAGTAAGGTGCACCACCTGTGGGCGATATCGCCCAGAGTTAACGGGAACATACGACATTTCGTCGCATCTGAAGCTCCGCATCCAGTCATGTAGATCCGGAATTTGCTTAAGTGGGTTCCCGGATCCGTTCTCCCCTCATATAGAGGTGTTTGTGGGGGATTGATCGTTGATTGGACTGGGGCGATCTCGATCTGGACCGCGAGTGGCTCATTTAGCCCAGCGATCGGTCTCCTGGCATTTGCCCCAATTTCTAGGAGCGTTTTCATCTCGTCGAGCTGGCGTTGCATAGCGGCGATCGCCGTTGCCTGACTGCTCGCCGATTGGCTCTCAGAATGCGAACCAAGGCGATCGTGTACTGATCCCCTAGCTCCGTGGTGAATGACGATCTCCCTGCCAGAGGGTTCCCTTCTTGGGCGGCGGGGCTCGTTGACCGGTCTGTCTCTTGGGAGTCGGATACGCCGAACTCCTGGTAAAGGATTCGGATACCGATGTCTCCTACTGGGCTCGAGCGCCTGTGTCGCCATGAGGGATCGCTCCCTAGGCGGCTGAAGACGGAATCGTCCCGCCTTACGAGAGCCTTCCCCTGCGGCTCGGGGCTTTCTGTCGATTTCTCAACATAGATCCCCTTGAGCTTCCGTTTGCTTGCCCGGCGGTTAGCTGACGGGGTGATGGTGGGCGTATCGTGGGCCCTCTGCCGTTCCCTGAGGATGGCTATAGCCTCCTCAATCTGTTCCGATGTCTGGAACTGATCGAGTGAGAGGCTAGAACCGTCCCTCGGGGGCGGGAGTGAGAGCCTAGCGTCGCCACGCTCGCCTTCCGCCGTGGGCTGGGATTCGGTCCTCGCCGGGATAAGATTTCCGGCAGATCTCAGGGTGGCCCTCTTGGAGGTTGTTGCTGATGTCATTTTCTGATGGTTTTTCTGTTGAAGAACAGTGAGTGTTTCTTCAAGTATATGTCCGGAGAACAGTGAGTGTTCTTCGAGACGGTAGGAATAAAAATGAAGGTTTAGATGCCCTCCTTCTAGCGCCAATTGTTGTTACCCAAAATATTATCCGGAGATAGTATTGCTGGAAAGATCGAGTAACAAACAAATGCGAGAACACTTCCGTGAGAAAATAGATAACACAAGATTTGCCGGGGTTGTTAATCCCGGGCTTGAATGCTCTCGCGAGATGTTATTAATAAATATACTGTCGAGTACAAATATTAATGTTAGAATCTAATACAAGGAGTGTAAAGACTTCTAGTTATCTAGGCTTTAGAGCGCGTAGATTGCCGGAAGAACCAGATAGATGAATCTGTGAGTTCTTGCTTGGGATATATGATGAATGTGTATGAATATCACTATGAATGTGTTAGTGTTTGCCAAAAGAGCCTTTTGGTTCTCTCTTTGGTGTGTATATTGCACTTAATTCGTAGTGGATTCTCCTCTGCTTTGGCCGCAACAGTGAGTCCTCTATTTATAGGGGACAAGGTAGTTGGGATCCCTCAGGCGATCGCGGGCGATCGCCGTTTTCTATATTAAAATAAACGGCCGATCGTCCCGTCACGTGGGCCTGTTCCCTTGAGGTCCGAGGTTGCAGTTGGAGGCCAGCTGGGTGAACCAATGGGAAGCCAGCACGTGTTGAGAATCGCTGTCTGAGGAGGGCCCACTTCGTAACTTTCGGCGGCCTTGTCGGTAGGTGTGGTAGGTGACAGGCTGGGGTCAACGATCCTATTTGTCGGTATCCTTTGAAGATCCGTGGGTGGGCCATCGTCCAAGATTCGGTCTTCGACGACTTTGACGGATGCTGGATCCCCACGTGGCATGAGACGATCGCCTCTGATCCGTTCATTAAAGACGATCGCCAGATACCAAAAGACGATCGCTGTTTACCAAAAGACGATCGCTGGGTATCAAAAAGACGATCGCCGCATTGTGCCGAACTCTAGGCGTTTTGTCCGGAGTTTGTCTTCCATGGTTGACTTTTCTGGGAGGTCACCGATCGCCTATCGTGGCGAATTAATCGCCAAGCATTCGGCGTCAGTTGAAGAGGCGCCAAATTCCAGGCGATCAGCAAGTAGGAGACGGCGAATGGCAACGGGAATCGCAGACCCGCCTCCATAATCATCTCGTTGACGGCGACCATACCCTTGGGCGGTTGGTCGGCGCGCTCATTCTCCAAAGGCACGTGAAGGGAAACGTCAGAGGGGATGTGATATTTGGCCCTCCAGCGGCCCAGGTCTTTCTTGGTCGCCGTACTCCGGATCTGTCCGAGAGTCCACGGAGACGGGACGGCGGCCTGAAAGACCGTCCGATTCACATGTTCGTAAGGGTGAGCGGCGGTGTAGGCCTCGAATCGACTGCAGACAGGGTCCAGCGATCGTTTCCATCATCTGAGCAAAAGCCACATAGGCGGGGCCGAATCTGCTCTCTCTTTCCCAGGCCTCCCGCACCAAATCGTCTTCATCCACCGGCGAGCCCCCCTGCTCCGCCGTCGCCGCCGTCCTCGCCACCTCGGCCTCATTGAAAAGTTTTTCGAGTTCTTCGGGTGCAATCCCCACTCGAATAGCTTCAGCGGCCGTCTCCATATCCACTCTAACGGGAACCTCCTCCCGTTCAGGCAACGCGGCGGCAGCGGAAGAACTTCCGGTCTCGAAGGTTTTTGATCCTCCCAACATATTAGAAAATAAAGAGAGGAAGAAGGTTAATTTTTCTTACCTAGAAAAAAGAAGAAGATCGGCACACAAAAGCTCCAGAAATTTCTGCAGAAATTCGGCTATGGATACTAAGGGCGCGTAAAAAGTGAAGGAGAAGAAGCCCTCCACTTTTTATAGATGGAGACGAGGGCCTAAGTGCAAATAGGAGAAACCTCGGGGGCTGAATCGCAACCATCACGTGGGGACGCATTAAATGCGGCCCTCGAATCCCGCATACGCGTCTTTTCGAGGGCATGCCAGCCGACAGGTCTGACAAACCGTCGGATTCCCCCAACAGCGGCACGACGCGTGTCCCAGCCACTTTTGGAAGGCCCGCCTTCTTTTCCCGCTACTCCCGACGCGAAAGAAGGTCGTCCATATTTGAATTCAGATCGGCTGGTCGTTTAAACATCGGCGATCGCCAACAGTGCCACCTCACCCCGTGTTTTCAACATCGAGGCGAGCTGGGGGGCAATTGTTGTGCGGCGATTAATTCGTCACGATAGGCGATCGGCGACCTCCCAGAAAAGTCAACCATGGAAGACAAACTCCGGACAAAACGCCTAGAGTTCGGCACAATGCGGCGATCGTCTTTTTGATACCCAACGATCGTCTTTTGGTAAACAGCGATCGTCTTTTGGTATCTGGCGATCGTCTTTAATGAACGGATCAGAGGCGATCGTCTCATGCCACGTGGGGATCCAACATCCGTCAAAGTCGTCGAAGACCGAATCTTGGACGATGGTCCACCCACGGATCTTCAAAGGATACCGACAAATAGGATCGTTGACCCCAGCCTGTCACCTACCACACCTACCGACAAGGCCGCCGAAAGTTACGAAGTGGGCCCTCCTCAGACAGCGATTCTCAACACGTGCTGGCTTCCCATTGGTTCACCCAGCTGGCCTCCAACTGCAACCTCGGACCTCAAGGGAACAGGCCCACGTGACGGGACAATCGGCCGTTTATTTTAATATAGAAAACGGCGATCGCCCGCGATCGCCTGAGGGATCCCAACTACCTTGTCCCCTATAAATAGAGGACTCACTGTTGCGGCCAAAGCAGAGGAGAATCCACTACGAATTAAGTGCAATATACACACCAAAGAGAGAACCAAAAGGCTCTTTTGGCAAACACTAACACATTCATAGTGATATTCATACACATTCATCATATATCCCAAGCAAGAACTCACGCATTCATCTATCTCGGTTCTTAGGCAATCTACGCGCTCTAAAGCCTAGATAACTAGAAGTCTTTACACTCCTTGTATTAGATTCTAACATTAATATTTGTACTCGACAGTATATTTATTAATAACATCTCGCGAGAGCATTCAAGCCCGGTATTAACAACCCCGGCAAATCTTGTGTTATCTATTTTCTCACGGAAGTGTTCTCGCATTTGTTTGTTACTCGATCTTTCCAGCAATACTATCTCCGGATAATATTTTGGGTAACAACATATATATATATATATATATATATATATATATATATATATATATATGTATGTGTGTGTATAAAACATGCGTACAACCCAATGTAACACCTCCAGAAATCACCCGGGAATGTCATACGTCGTAATCCCTTCCCACAAAGATCTATCAGGCTAAACACCACAAGATAAATGTTGGGTTGTGTGGGCCAAAATGATTAAAGTATTATGATGGCCCAATACAATATTTCCCTGCAGCCCACCATTTTAATTGGCCCAGCCCGGATCCAGGAAGCTACCCATTACTAATTGATCGGATTAATCCTGGACATTCATTTGGCTCTCTTAAATCCCGATCGTTGGTTTATATCTGACCTAGTATATTTATACCAACCCCCACCCCAGAAACCCTAACCTCATTTCTTCTCACCCTGTCGGCGCCGCACCCTCCTTCTTCTGCCCGATTTTTCCTCCCTCTCCCCAGGCTGTTCCTGGTCTTCCGCCATAGACCTCCGATTTGTTGTCCCGCCTTTCTCTCTTCGGCCGTTGCTCCTATATTGCTATATATATCCTTTCCCTGAGAGATAAAAAAACAACAAAATCGAGATCCAGTAATTTCTTTACTTACCTTCGATTCTTTTTCTCTGTGAAATAAATCGAGTGCTTTGTGACGGAGACTTGTGAGATAAATCTGGGATCTGTGTTTCTGGGTGGTTTTCGGTTGAATCCTGCTGTGTGCTTCGATTCCTCCTGGTGGTTTGCTTCTGGTCCGGTTCTGGGTCCCTTTACTGGTGTTAGCCGCGGGTTCCATTGAGTCCTGGACGTGGGTTACTGAGACAGAGGACTGAGCCGGGTTGGATTTTCCAATCAGTGTCATCACCCGACCCGTTGGTTTGCGTTTTTTATTCCTTTACTATTTTTCAGTCAATTTTATTCTTGCATTTTTTCTTAGAAGTTGTGTAAGCCTTAATCCTTTTCCCGTAAGTGAATTTGTAATAGTTATATTTGTTATAATTATTGTAATAATTCGTCACCCGGTTCAGACCAATACTCAACATTGGTACCGGAGCTTGGTTCGGATCTGTCTGAATCAGGTCAACCCGGATCACTCAGGTATATAGGCTTTACCCTCTTCTTTACTGTTTTTTTTTTCCTTCGGCCCACTGTTCTTTGTGATATTTTTCTGTGCTCCTGTTCTTCGTGATATTTTCGGCTCACTGTGTTCTTCGTGATATTATTTTTTTCGGTTAACTGTCTCGTTACTGTACTGTCCTGGTGTTATTGCTTCTGCTGCGTATGTTGTTTGACGCATTGTTGGTGATATTCTGTGTGTTTATTACTGCGATATTACTTCGTGTTTATTTTGAATCTGGAAATTTTCATAAACGGGCATTAAAACCTTCCTGCCTGGACCACTTAAGCGTCCTCGGATCTTGTAGGGGCCTGGTGTTGAATTTTTCGGATTCCTCTAATTTTATTTATCTGTGTGATTTTGTTGGTTACTTTGTGTTTCTGCGTTTTGATAAAATCAACCGTCTCCTTTTTATTTGTGTTTTTCATAAATTTTCAAAAACTTTGTTCATTTTGAAAATTAAAATGGGAACGATCTCTGCCTTCTCTGTGGCCCCATTTGATGGAAAATGTGATTTTTCCATTTGGCAACAGAAAATGAAAAGCATACTCATTCAACAAAAATGTTTCAAAGCTATCGATAACTCTTTCGCTTCTATTGTGACTGCGGATAAAAAGGCTGAACTTGATGAGTTTGCTTACTCTGCGATTATCTTGAACCTATCTGACTCTATGATAAGAAAACTAGGTAAACATGGTTCGGCTAAAGAATTATGGGAAAAATTAGAAGAAATGTATACTGAAACTTCATTGCCCAATAAACTGTTTCTTCTTGAAAAATTTTTCCGCTACAAGCTTGATCTAAACAAAGACATCGATGCTAATTTAGACGTGTTTACAAAACTGGTTCAAGATATAAAGTTAATTGGAGATAAAAACATCGATGATTACACTCCGATTGTGCTTTTGAATGCTACTCCTGATTCTTACAGTGATGTGAAATCTGCCATTAAATATGGTAGAGATCATGTGACTTTGGATATTGTTGTTAACGGCTTGAAAAGCAAAGAATTAGATTTGAAAAACAATAAAGGTGTCACTCTTAGAAATCTTGGCGAGGTTAACTTTGTCAAAGGAAGACCTCAAAACCATTTTCAAAATAAAAAGTCTTCCAACAGTCAAAATAACCAAGCCACCAAGAAAAAGGGCAAAGAAAAAATTCGGTTTAAACCTAGACCAACTAATCGTAAATGTTACAATTGCGGTGAATATGGTCACTACATTCAAGACTGCACTAAACCTAAGAAGAACCAAAGAATCAAGGCGAACTTAGCTGTTAGTGAAAATCTAGGTGATGTGTTTATGATTTCTGAGGCCATGCATGCTTCTGTGAACTCTGTGTTAGCTGACCTTGGTGAAAATGATTGGCTGGTTGATTCTGCATGCACATTTCACATGACTCCATATAAACAACTTTTTTCTAGTTATCGCGATTTGAAAAATCGATGTGTCTATGGCTGATCATGTAAAATGAGATGTTGCTGGAATAGGAACGGTGTGCCTTAAATTTGAATCTGGAAATTCGATAACTTTGGAAAATGTTAGGCACGTTCCTCACTTAGCTCATAATTTAATGTCTTGTGCTTGTCTTGATGATGATGGTTTTGAAGGTACTTGGGGTAAGGGTGCAATGAAAGTAACGAGAGGTCCCAAAACCTTTTTTGTTGCCATTCAAAAACTGAACTTATATATTTTCTCCACTGTTAGTAACATTTCCGTAAATGCAGTCCATGGAGATAAAACTGAAATATGGCATAAACGGTTAGGTCACATCAGTGGTAAAGGTCTTGAAATATTGCACAAAAATGGTTGTTTTGGGAATGATAAAATATCTGACATGCCATTCTGTGACAACTGTGTGTATGGTAAACAACATCGTTCGAATTTTCCTCATACACCTTCCCCAAACCCCCTAGAAGTTCAAATGTGTTTGAATATTTACATGCTGATGTGTGGGGGCCAGCCAGTGTTCCGACACATGGTGGGAACCGATATTTTCTGTCTGTGATTGATGATCATTCCCGGAAAGTCTTTGTGTTTCTTCTTAAAAATAAATCTGATGTGTTTGACACGTTCCAAACGTGGAAAATTTTAATTGAAAATCAAACCGGTAAGAAAATTAAAATTTTGAGAACTGATAATGGTTTGGAATTTTGCAACAATTTGTTTGAAACTTTGTGTGCAAAAAGTGGTATTCAAAGGCATACGACAGCACCCTACACCCCCCAACAAAACGGAATCGCTGAGCGCATGAACCGAACCCTCCTCGATAGGGTAAGGTCTATGCTCGTCAGCTCCGAATTTTCAAAATGTTTCTTGGGTGAGGCTTTATCTACGGCTGCCTATATTATAAACAGATCTCCGTCTGTCCCTTTGAATGGAAACTATCCAGAATCTGTGTGGACTGGTAGTAATATTGATTTCTCAAATCTTCGTGTATTTGGGTGTGCTGCATATGTTCATCATAAACATGATAAACTAGAACCTAGATCGATAAGATGTGTGTTATTAGGCTACCCGGAGGGAGTTAAAGGATTTAGGTTATGGTTTAAGGGCGAACCAGGGTTTAAGGTGCTAATTAGTAGGGATGCTATATTTAATGAAAATTAATTTCCTTGTCTTGAACATCCTGCACCCGCACCCTTGCACATACCTAATCCATAATCTATTTCTAACTACCCTACTTTGAGTGAGGTGGAGCCTGAAAATGATGAAACTTTGCATGCTGAAAATGAAAATCCCTCTGAAATACCGTCTGAAAATTCAAGTGATGAAATAATTGAGAATGTTGATGAAAATGCGGCTCTGTCTGACTATCAATTAACTAGAGATAGGCCTAGAAGAGAGAATGTTAGGAGGCCTCATCACTTTGATGATTTTCATATGATGTCTCATGCTTGCAATGTATTTGAATCATTGGATAATAACGAACCTAAAAGCTACAAAGATGCTTTAAAATCTGAAAATGCTTCTGATTGGTTAAATGCTAAGAATGATGAAATGAACTCCTACATGTTAACCAAACTTGGACTCTTGTTCCAAAACCTGATCGTTGTTCTCATGTGGACTGTAAGTGGTTATTCAAGGTTAAGAATGAAGTAGAAAATATCAGATTTAAAGCCAGGTTGGTCGCTAAAGGTTTCACTCAAAAGGAAGGAATTGATTATACTGAAATATTTGCTCCTGTTGTGAAATTCACCACTGTGCGTGTCATGCTTGCTTTAGTTGCTCACTTCAATTGGGAATTAAAACAAATGGATGTTAAAACAGCCTTTCTTCATGGTGAATTGAATGAGAAAATTTATATGAGGCAGCCATAAGGTTTTGTCGACTCTAATAAACCTGAACATGTTTGCCTTCTTAAAAAGGCTCTTTATGGCTTGAAACAGTCTCCAAGGCAATGGAACAAGAAATTTGACTCTTATATGCTTTCTTTAAAATTCAAACGTACTTCGTATGACCCTTGCCTTTATTTTAAAGAAAACTCCACTGCTCCTATCTTCTTGCTTATCTATGTGGATGACATGTTACTTGTGAGCCCGTGCATGAAGTTGATTGATCATGTTAGATCGTGTCTTAGTGAACAATTCGACATGAAATACCTAGGAGATGCCCAGAAAATCTTAGGCATGAACATTATTAGAGATAGGAAAAACTGTTCCTTATTTCTAAACCAGTCATCCTACATTGAGAAAATACTTGAAAATTTTTCTATGACTGCTGCAAAACCTGCTTCTATGCCTCTTGCTGCTCATTTTCTGTTAAGCAAAGATCAATCTCCTAAAACTAGTGAAGAGGAAAAATCAATGGAAAAGGTTCCCTATGCTAATGCTATAGGATCAGTCATGTATCTCATGGTTAGTACTAGGCCCGACATAGCCTATTCTGTTAGTTGCTTGAGTAGATACATGTCTAATCCTGGTATCCCACATTGGGAAGCCTTGAAATGGCTTCTTCGTTATTTGAAATCCTCTGTGGATGTTGGTATTAAGTTTTCTAAATCTGCTGATGGTGTTAAACTTGTTAGATATGTTGATTCTAACTTTCCAAATGATCGTGACAATCGAAAATCTACGACCTCTTATGTGTTTACCCTTTGTGTCTCTTGCATTAGTTGGAAATCTCAGTTACAGAATGTTGTTGCCTTGTCTACGACTGAATCTGAATATGTTGCTACCACTGAGACGTTTAAAGAAGCCATATGGCTAAAGGGTCTTTTATCTGAAATCGATTTTCTGAAAGAAAAAGTCGTGGTATTTTCTGATAGTCAATCTGGAATTCAGTTATGCAAAAATCCTGTCTTTCACGACCGCACTAAACATATTAATGTTAAATTTCATTTTATTCGTGATATTGTTGAAAAAGGTGAACTTGAGCTTGGAAAAATTCCTTCACAATTCAACCCTGCAGATATGCTTGAGCTTGGAAAAATTCCTTCACAATTCAACCCTGCAGATATGGACACCAAATGCCTACCATTAGAGAAGTTTGTGTCCTGCACCGACTTGCTGAACTTGGGAACTCAAGACTAACTCGTAGTCTTTGCCTTGTTTGTGATGGCTTTGCATTCTTAGTGATTGCCTCGCTATATTTGTGATGGCCCTGCTGTCTTAGTGATTTCTGTTACTTTTCTTTGTGATTACATGTACTTACTTTGTGTTTTTTGAGTGCAGGTGGTGTCCTACGGCAATGATGACCTCTGTCTCTATTGTGTGCCCCGATGACTCATTTGGCCCAGGTGGAGAAATGTTGGGTTGTGTGGGCCAAAATGATTAAAGTATTATGATGGCCCAATACAATATTTTCCTGCAGCCCACCATTTTAATTGGCCCAGCCCGGATCCAGGAAGCTACCCATTACTAATTGACCGGATTAATCCTGGCCATTCATTTGGCTCTCTTAAATCCCGGTCGTTGGTTTATATCTGACCTAGTATATATATACCAACCCCCACCCTAGAAACCCTAACCTCATTTCTTCTCACCCTGTCGGCGCCGCACCCTCCTTCTTCTGCCCGATTTTTCCTCCCTCTCCCCAGGCTGTTCCTGGTCTTCCGCCATGGACCTCCGATTTGTTGTCCCGCCTTTCTCTCTTCGGCCATTGCTCCTATATTGCTATATATATCCTTTCCCTGAGAGATAAAAATACAACAAAATCGAGATCCAGTAATTTGTTTACTTACCTTCGATTCTTTTTCTCTGTGAAATAAATCGAGTGCTTTGTGACGGAGACTTGTGAGATAAATCTGGGATCTGTGTTTCTGGGTGGTTTTCGGTTGAATCCTGCTGTGTGCTTCGATTCCTCCTGGTGGTTTGCTTCCGGTCCGGTTCTGGGTCCCTTTGCTGGTGTTGGCCGTGGGTTCCTTTGAGTCCTGGACGTGGGTTACTGAGACAGAGGACTGAACCGGGTTGGATTTTCCAATCAGTGTCATCACCCGACCCATTGGTTTGCGTTTTCTATTCCTTTACTATTTTTTAGTCAATTTTATTCTTGCATTTTTTTCTCAGAATTTGTGTAAGCCCTAATCCTTTTCCCGTAAGTGAATTTGCAATAGTTATATTTGTTATAATTATTGTAATAATTCGTCACCCGATTCGGACCAATACTCAACAATAACCAAATATTTGGCACGGAGACATAACGACACGGACCAATAAGGTCGAATATTCAAAATACACGGACCGACAGGGTCACACAGACTAAATCAAACCAAAATAAAACTCCTTACACCACATACCCACTAGGGATGGACTCTGTTCCATTCGGTTCGATTTTTGACTGAAAACGAGAATCGAACCAAATATTCGGTTTTAGTTTGGTTCGGTTCTTTTTGAAGTTCGGTTTGGTTAAGTTCGGTTTTATAAATATTCGGTTCGGTTTCGATTTGGTTTGATGTTTTTTCGGTTCTTCACAATATAAATTCAAATATTATATGCAATAGAATAAGTTATATATAACAACAAGCCAACAAGAGTTATATATATGTTCAAGATAAAAGCTAGAGTTGCATAGTAATTTACAAATATCTCAAAACATATAACAATCGTAAATCACAGTAGCTCATTCTCTCAACCTAAATTAATTGAATCACAAATTACATGAGCATATTATCGGTCCTCCTTGGACCCATGAGGATCTTACAAAAGGAAAACGAATTATACTAAAATTCGAAACACACCTAAATCACAAAAACAAGATCATTTTAGTATGTTGAAATAACTTCGGTCCATTTCAGTCCGGCTTAGTTCCGCCCGACCCCAAATCAAGAACCGAACCAAATTAGTTCGGTTCGGTTCTGTTTTTTTGTTTTTCGGTTCGGTCTTCTTCGGTTTCAGTTTTTCGGTTCTTTTCTCGGGGTTTTTCGGTTTGGTTTTCGATTTTCGGTTCCGAAATGCCACCCCTAATACCCACACAGGTGTCAGAATATACTACAACGGAAATGGGATACAACTCAACCATACAAATAAAATCAGACTCTCGATTGCTTAGTACCGTGGCTTTTCATCTTCCATGCCCACATTGTGACTGCTCCCTCGAACTAAGTATACCTGAAATGCATGAAGCTCATTTCCCCCATTTAAGAGGTTAGCAATTCGAATATGCTAGTACAAGCATGATAACTATACAAAATGTAACAAACAAATATCAATAACGAATCAGATAATGACAATCATTCAACCAATATTCCCGAGAGGTTTTAGAGATAAGAAAACAGAACAACCTAAAGTCTTTGAAAACAAAATCATCTCGGGAGTTTTAGAAAACATAAAGCCTTTAGGACCCTAAGTCCTAAGTTATAAAAACTATTTTCGAAAACATAGGGTCTCAACCCATCACATTAGTTTTACAAAACAGAAAACCTTTCCAAAAATCGTTTGGGTCTCACCCGACATTCATTTTCATAAAACTTCATTTTCAAAAGCTTTGTCAAAACATGCTTGTGGCCCTGTCGCCTCTTGCCACGTATCTCCGTAGGTTCAACAATACACACGGATTGAGCCAAACAATACAACAAACATCGAACATGCTCGTGAGCCGGTGATCTTCTGCCACGTGTCTCCGTAAGTTCAACAACCCACACGGATTGAGCCAAACAATACATCAAACATCGAACATGCTCATGACCCCGTGGTCTCCTGCCACATGTCTCCGTAGGTTCAAAAACCTACACGGATTGATCCAAACACAACTTTCACAACAATCACAACGCTCATTCCCGACTCCGTGATCCCTTGCCATAAGTCACCGTAGGCCCCATCGAACCCACATGGTTGGACATGCTGTGTCCTGACCCCATGGCAAGTCATCGTCGGCCTCGTCAGACCCGCACGATTGGACCTCATCACCACATACCAGGTTTCGATTCCATGATCCCTTTCCATGAATCCTCGTAGGCCCCACCGAACCCACACGAGTGAACTTAGCAACACAGCACATATCGTTCACGTTGATTCACACACAATGTACATAGTTAATCATTACATCAATCATCACGAACTTTACACAACCAACACACAAGGGGCAATATCAACATTTCATCCTGTGGAATACCATTGGTTTGAATCTACAACATGAGCTGCAAATCTGAAAAGTCAAAGTAAGAGACAGATTCGTTAATAAAGCAAGCAGCAAATAATATATATATATATATATATAAGTAATCAAATGAAATGAATCCGAAGATGGACGATGTTGAGTCTAGAAATTCTGTCTCCTTAAAGCAAATTCGCCGCCACCACAGTGTATAGCGTCTGCCTCCTAGGATAAAACAACATCTTGATGCATAGATAAATTGATCATCGCACCCTCAGCGAACTAGAATAAAATCTGAACTATCACCGACGCGACCAAAAATATGAAGAGAAAATTTTAGACGAAACAAAACGAAAATATGGCTGAAGTCGAACGAAAATTTTCTGTGTAAAATTCGGACCCCTCACATCTGTATTTATAGGTGAAGATGAGAAAGAGACATGTGCTGGAGGAACTCTAATTAGTTTTGGTCTCTTCAACACTTATCCTAATCTATTAATATATTAGTCTGATAATTACCAAAGAACTTGATAGTTATCGTAATATATTAATTCGATAATTATCAATCTAATTTGATGTTTATCCGAATCCGAATATTTCGAATTTTATGATTGAGGCGGTTTAGCAAAATGAATTTTTGCCAAATAAAATTGCAGTAAAAAGATAACTTCGAGACTCCGAGATATTTCGCCCAAATCACCCTTCGCCACGAGTCGAGTCGGTTGGTCGGTCGGACGGGCGACGACAGCGCGCGCGTGTGTGTGTAGGGGCGAGGGGCGCCTAGTCACACATCCACTCATGTCTCACTTGTTGTGAACAAGAGTTTGTTCACATCAGCTTATATACTTACAATTCTTCTCATAATTTTCTAATGTGGGATAGAATCCCAAATCCATTTCCAAAGAGCTCACTTTGGAACATTATATCTCATTCATACATCAATCATTTTGAGTGTTCTTACATGTTTTGGAAACCTCTTACGGAGTACTACGTATTCCAACTAAGTCTCGACTTTAACTTGTAGTCGAGCCCACTCAAAATTGCCTGTCAATTGGGCTACTCAAAACAGCCCCATTATTTCCTCTTTTTCCAACACAACCATCATCACAAACAATACTCAGTCAACACAACATATCTCACGATCAACACACAACACGATACACATCCAAGTGTACAAACAACCAATACGATTATCACAACCAACACAATTCACAACGTTGAACATTCAAGAATAACATAAACACCACCAAACATTCATAACAAGCAATTCATAACCAATTCACACGAACCATGTTGAAGAAGGTAAAGTAATCATTAGACCTAGCAAAATAGGCCGAGGCCCGCGGGCATTGGGCCTAATATTTTTGGCCCAAAATATTTGGGCCTTTTTGGCCCGGCCCAGATTTGGCCCGCCCGTTGAGGCCCGGCCCGCAGGCGGCCCGCCCGGCCCAGTTTTTATTATTATTTATGTTATATGTAATTATAATATTTAAAATTTTTCCTTATTTGTTAGATTATATTACATCTATGTGTTAATTATTGATATAATTTTGTTTTTTATGGGACTTTGTGATTAATTTGTAGTATCTCATAACAATAATAATATTATTTTATGATTTTTATAAGAAAGTAGTAGTGATGAATGATATGATGATCAAATAAAAATATTTGTATATTTGTATTTTGATTGTGGTAGTGTAGTAAATAATGTAATTATCAAATAAAAATAATTGTACATTTATTTATCTGATTGTGATAGTATAGTGAATAATATAATAATTAAGGATCGAAAAATATTTCTATATTTATTCAGAATTAATATTTCAAAAAAAAAAGAGCTGGGGCCCGCGGGCCGGGCCGAGCCCGCCCGGGACGGGCCACGTGCCTAATATTTTTGGCCCAAAAAAAATCGAGCAATTTTGGCCCGGCCCAAATTTAGCCCGCCCATTTTTCGCCCGCCAGTTTGCCAGGTCTAGTAATCATCGCAACCAACACATAACTTGATGCACTTTGACTTTTTGCGATGATATAGAGTGATATGATTATATAACCATTCAAGATTATATAAAGTTACTCCATCCGTCCCGCCGAAAGTGCTACACTTTGACTTTTTGCGGCCAATAAATTTTGAGTTTGACTACGAATTAATCTCAAACTATAATAGTAAAATATTTAATGAAATTATATTATGAAAATTTCTTCTAATTTTATAGTTTTGGGTCAAAATCCGAAATTAATTAGAGGCATGTTCCTCCAACACGGTCTGACGGATCTGACTTGTCGGAGAATTTTTAAAACTATTTTTAAAATCAAAGGAACCTTTAACAATAAAATAAAAAAGTACCACAAGTAGTGTTGCTACCGGGCCGTGAATCGCCGGTTTCGGACCCGAACCGGCGGTCCCGGTTCACCAGAAAAGGTGAACCGTAACCGGCCCAGGTATTCTGTAGAAGGGCCGGTTCCCGGGCCCGAAGCCGGCGGTTCAGGGTCGGGCCGAAAACCGACGGTTCTTCATTTTTTTATTATTATTTTTTTATCTCTTGTATGAAATTAAATGAATTGTGTAGTTGTGTTTGAAACTTTGAATGTTGAAATTATTTATGTTGTGTTTTTTTATGTAATTTATAATAACTTGTAATATTATTTACATCTTCTTTTTTTCCTAGATTATATGATTTGTGTTGAAATTTCTAAATTTTTTAATTTACAAGTGTTGAAATTTTGAAATTACTTAAGTTAATGTAATAAAAATATAATAACTTATAGATAATTTAGAAATTTAGAAATTCTTTATGTTGTGTATTTTTTATATAATTTATAGTAACTCGTAATATATATTTTTTAGGGTGCATTACATCTGGACCCCTTGCTAGATGTTCCAATTACATTTGGATCCCTCTTAAACTAATAATAACATCTTCATATCTGTTTAGCTGAATTTAATTACATATGAATCCATAAAGTCATTTGTACTCCTAACAAATTTTTGGATTTTGCAGGAGGCCAAACAGCCCTACCTATTGATCTCCCTCCTTCAAAAAAATAAAATAAAATAAATAGTTTGACCGTTTTTATTTTTCTTTTAAAAGTCTGTTTTTAAAAAATTTATTAACCGAAAATAAAAACATAAATAATAAAAAAAGAATATATTTTTATTAATACGAAATAAAAACAGGAAAAATAAATTAAAAAGAATATTTTTTTTTGTTTTTATTTTTCTTTTAAAATGACCTGTTTTTAAAAATTTTATTAAATGAAAATAAAAACATAAAAAAATAAATAAATAAAAAAATATATTTTTATTAACACGAATTAAAAACAGAAAAAAATATTATTATTTTCGTTTTATTTTTCTTTTAAAATGACTTGTTTTAACACGAAATAAACACAGAAAAAAAATATTATTTTTTGTCGTTTTTATTTTTCTTTTAAAATGACTTGTTTTTAAAAATTTTTATTAACCGAAAATAATAACATAAATAAATAAATAAATAAATAAATAAAGAATATATTTTTTAACACGAAATAAATGCAGAAAAATAATAAAAAAGAATATTTTTTTCGGAATAAGGGCTTGTTTGGAGACGTATATTTCAGAATTTTTTGTTAACTTGGTCAACTGTCCAATTTGAAATTTGGACTTAAGTGTAATTGTTAGAATAAGAGGGGCTTCGTTGAGAGTCCCGTCTCCTGCAGGGGTCCCATATATAATAGACCCTATTTTTTATGACTTTTTTTTTGAAATTAAATTACTTGTGTTGAAAATTTGAAATATTGAAAATTTGAATGCAATAATGGAAAAATAGTTCTAAAATTGGGTGGGAGAAATCTGAATTTGAATTTCAAAAGAAAAACAAATTCTGCAAAACCGTCGGTTTGGGCTGAAATCGACACGGCAGACGAGGTAATGGGCTAATGGCTAGGCGGCATTGCTAGGGCAGCAGGGGCAGGCAGGGATAGGCGGTGCTAATAGGTTAATGGGTGTGCAGCGCAGGGCTAGGTGGCAGGGGCAGGGCTAGGCAGCAGGGCTAGGCAGGTCCCCGATCGAGCCGCCGGTTCGGACCGCCGGTTCACGGGCCCAGAAATTGCGGCCCGTAACCAGACCATGCTTAATACCGGTTCCGGTTCTCGAACCGGCCCGCAGTCAACGGTCCAGGTCGGAACTGTTGACCACGGGCCGGTCCGGGCCAGAACCGCCGATTCCGGTTAAAATATGGCAACACTAACCACAAGGCCTTAAAAAAGGAAAAAACCTACAAAGCTGAAGAAAATAAATTGAAATTTCAAAATTAAAAACCTTACAAACTGAAAAATTAACAGATTAAATTCACAAGTGTTATGAACTTGAGAGAAAAAAGAGGAAAATAAAAGAGAAGAAGAATGGCGTGTCTTATTATGAGGGCCAAAAGCCTTTATTTATATGTACACAATTAGGGTTTAGGGGATATAAAGGTCATTCATACATTAATTACAACACTCCCCCTTGAATGACCTTTAATACATGCTGCCTCATTAAAACCTTGTCGGGAAAACCCAGTGGGAAAAAACCCGATCGAAGGAAAAAGAGTACAGCTACTCTCCCTGAAATCGATTACATAAGATCTGAGTTGACGCATTCCGATCTTGTGTACTAGTCTTCTGAATGTTGATATCGGCAACGCCTTTGTGAATAAGTTCGCCGACTAATCACTTAAGTGAATATTTGATGTATCTACCTTTGAGATACAAGTGACATTGTCTTCATACAATATTTTCTCTTGAATATTATTGTAACACCCCAAGATATTCGGAGTATGTTACAGCGCCGTGGACCCCTACATGGGACCCACCAGGCTACAACAAGCGGGTACCCCTCGACTAACCATCTCGGTTAGCGGGGATACACAATCAAATAATACATCATGTGAAAAATACACCCGAAGCAACCGACAAAATGAGCAACCATCGACAACGTAGCAATTTAAAATGATACAACACAGGGTTTGAATTGAAAAGCCTAAGTACTCGCGAGTACAGTCTATCAGTTTATAAATATAGAAAACAACCAAATCGAAATGGACAAAAGGAATAAGTAAACCCGAGTGCACATGTCAACGACCCTGGCCAGCATCCTCGTACTGTCCCAGTGCTCGCTCGTCCGGATGATCATAACCTGAAATCCATAACAAGAATTTCCCCAAAGCGGGTCCCGGAGGGGTTAGCAATTACGCTAGTACAAGTAATCAAGGCAAACCAATCGCTTACACATTTCATAGTACATGCACCAATATCATTTCGAAAACCAAAACAAGACATGTCTTTTCCGGAAATAAGCAGTCAAACAATTTGTCGTGGGAGCAGGGCTATACCATTGATCCCGCTCCGTGATCCCTAAGGACCCTCCCGAGTGGCCATATTATAAAACAAATCACGCACACGCATCGCCTTGGGAACAGGGCTATACCATTGATCCCGCTCCGTGATCCCTAAGGACCCTCCCAGTGGCTAGCGAAACAAACTCGTGAATCTGTGGCTATACCATTGGATTCCCTCCGTGATCCCGTCGGACCCTCCCGAGGTGAGCAATCACACACAATATACATTACTATTTCGCGTTAAGCATAAAGGTTCCCAAAAATACTTGCCTTGAATATTTGACGACGCAACGAACGGAAAGGAAAGTCACCGATGAACGCTAGGAACCAATGAAACCGAACCTAACGATTCGAAGAATACAATCACAACCATTTCTAAATGAATACGGAATTGGAATACACTCGAAAACCCGCCTACGATTCATGTATATTCGTATATAAACAACAACGAGGGCGGACCACAACCAAACCCTCTCGATTCCGTAAAAATCACGAAATATACCATGAATCCGTAGGGAAACTAAGAATACCAACAAGATTAATCATATTCATCATGAATTAATCAACAAAACGGAACGAATCGGACAAAAACACGAAAACCCCCAATTTTACCAAAAGTAGGGTTCTAAAGATCTAACCTTGATTCGTTGGATCAAGGGATGATATCGGACGGATTATTGATGATATAACCTCAAGAACTCCATGGATATGTTGTTAAACAACATGGCTTCAAGCTTAGAACACGCCCAGCTGCGGAAGAGGAGAAGAAGATGGTGAAAAATGGCAAGAAAACGTCTGCGGGGGCCTTTTATAGGATTGGTATCTGCCGGACACGGCCCGTGCCGATCGGCCCGGTCGTGTCGCATACCTGGACGACAGGACTCGGCCGTGTCCCGCTTGACACGGTCGCGCGCGGAGGGCCTCCCGACAATGACCGTCCGGCGACTTCGGCATGACTCGGCCGTGTCACGGGACACGGTCGGGCGTCTGGCGCCGCTCGCTTATCCTAAGAGTACGGCACGGGCCGTGTCGGATGACACGGCCGAGTTCGGTCGGCGAAACTTTGGCATTTCCGGACGAGTACGCACGGGCCGTGTCGGACGACACGGTCGGGTCCGATCGGCGATGATCGCCAAAATCAAACGACCATAACTCTCTCGTCCGGACTCGATTGACTCACCGTTTGAACCATTGGAAAGCTAACTCGATGTTCTATAATATTGCAAAGATTTAGAATTTTGGAGTCACCAAAAATTAATGGTGATCTAACAAAATCGAACTCATATGAGGAAAGTTGAAACAATGAACAATAACGAGAATACAGTTCAACAATTGACAGAAGGACATCTTGAAAGATACACGAGGTCACTATGACCGAGAAATATACCAAAATGAAAAATACAAGGGAAAGAAAAATACCGGATATTACATTCTACCTCTAAAAATAAGTTTCGTCCGAAACTTAAGAAACAAACAACTCAGGGGTACCTAGCACGCATGCTATCCTCGGTTTCCCAAGTTGCCTCCTCGACACCGTGTCTCGACCACGCACTTTGACCAAAGGGATGGTCTTATGCCTCGATCGTTTCTCACGATGCTCCAAAATCTTCAAAGGACGCTCCTCAAAAGTAATATCTTGACAACATCAATCTCGCCATAATCGATGACGTGACTAGGATCGGAACATATTTCCTCACCGGGAAACATGAAAAACGCTATGAACATGACTCAAGGCCGGGGGTAACGTCAAACGGTATGCTAACCCACCGACTCGCTCGAGAATCTCGAAGGGTCCAATAAATCTCGGACTCAACTTCCCCTTCTTCCCGAAACGGAAAACTCCTCTCGTTGGCGACACCTTCAGCAAAACGTGGTCTCCCACCTCGAATTCTAAAGGTCGACGACGGACATCGGCATATGACTTCTGTCGACTCTGGGCAGTCAACATCCGTTCTCGAATTAATTCTATCTTCCGTCTCGTCTCTAAAACGACATTTGGCTCGGTCCCGACTAAATCGGACGCCTCATTCCAACAAATCGGCGATCGACATCGTCGCCCATAAAGTGCCTCATACGGTGCCATCCGAATCGACGCGTGCCAACTATTGTTGTACGTGAATTCGATCAATGGCAAATGCTCCTCCCAGTCGCTACTCCAATCGAGGGCACAAGCACGCAACATGTCCTCGAATGTCTGGATAGTGCGTTCCGACTGTCCATCCGGCGAGGATGGAAAGAGGTACTCAAATGCAAACGGGTACCCAACGCCTTATGCACCGCCTGCCAAAGTGCGATACGAAACGGCCATCACGATCCGAAACGATAGACTTCGGAGTACCGTGAAGCCTCACAATCTGTGCGATAAATATACGGGCCAACTTCTCCGGGCCCCAAGTGTCCTTGATGCCCAGAAAATGTGCCGACTTGGTCAGACGATCAACAATCACTCAAACCATATTCATGCCCGATCTCGATCTCGGCAAACTCGTAATGAAATCCATCGATATATCTTCCCATTTCCATTCCGGAACGGGAAGTGACTGCAATAACCCAGCCGGTCGCTGATGCTCGATTTTGACCTACTGACAAGTCAAACATCTCGCCACAAACTGTGCGACCTCCTCCTTCATATCATTCCACCAGAAGTTCCTCCTCAGGTCCTTGTACATCTTACTCGAGCCAGGATGAACAGAATAGGGTGTGGAATGGGCCTCACGCAAAATACCCTGTCGCAACCCTGGATCGTTCGGCACACAAAGCCGACTCTAGAATCTCAAAACACCATCCTCGTGAATCACAAACCCAGGAGACTTTCCTTTAAGAATGTTCTCTCGGATTTGAGTAATCATCGGATCCTCTAATTGCTTCAGCTTAATTTCATCGATCAAAGACGACGAAATTTCTAAGGCACAAAATTGCCCGACAGATCCAGCAAAGAAACCTCAACATCTAACCCGATCAAAGCCCGCCGAAGCTCAGACTGAGGCGTAAGGACGTCAAGCGTTCGCAACGCAATCGGTTTCCGACTCAAGGCGTCGGCCACGACATTCGCCTTACCCGGATGATAAAGGATTTCGAGGTCATAATCCTTAATCAACTTTAACCACCTCCTCTGCCTCATATTCAACTCCCGCTGAGTAAATATGTATTTCAGACTTTTATGATCGGTAAAAATCTGACATGTAGAGCCGAAAAGATAGTGACGCCAAATCTTGAGTGCAAAGACAACCGCCGCTAACTCCAAATCGTGAGTAGGGTAGTTAAGCTCATACGGCCTCAACTGTCTCGACGCATAGGCAATAGTCTTGCCGTGCTGCATCAATACGCACCCAAGACCCTGACCCGAAGCATCGCTATACACGGCGAATCCCTCGTTGCCACATGGCAACGCCGTAACCGGAGTCAAGTCAAACGCTTCTTGATTCCTCAAAACTCGATCGCCTCTCATCGGTCTGGACAAACTTCTGATTTGAGCAAGCAGTGTAAGTGGTCGAGCTAGTTTTGAGAAACCCTCGACGAACCTACGATAGTAGCCAGCCAAACCCAAGAAACTACGGACCTCCTTCACATTTGTGGGCGATGCCCAATCCAACACTGCCTCAATTTTCTGCGGATCCACTCGAACTCCCTCGGCTGAAATCACGTGACCCAAAAACATCACTTCCTTCAGCCAGAACTCACATTTCGAGAACTTCGCATAGAGTTGCTCGGTCCTCAAAATGTCCAACACTACCCGCAAATGATGGGCACGCTCTTCCTCGTTCCTCGAATAAATAAGAATATCGTCAATGAATACGACGACACACTTATCCAAATACTCGATAAAGACTTTGTTCATCAACTGCATGAACACCGCCGGCGCGTTAGTTAACCCGAAAGGCATAACTACAAACTCATAATGTCCGTATCTCGTCCGAAAAGCTGTTTTCGGCACGTCGGACTCCCTCACCCGGAGCTGATAGTACCCCGATCTCAAATCAATCTTTGAGAATACCGCCGCTCCCTGCAACTGATCGAACAAGTCGTCAATTCTCGGCAAAGGATACCTGTTCTTGATGGTCACCTTGTTCAGTTCACGATAGTCGATACACAAACGTAGTGAACCATCCTTCTTACGTACAAACAAGACCGGTGCGCCCCAAGGCGAGGCGCTCGGTCGAACATACCCCGACTCAAGAAGTTCACTCAACTGTTTCTTCAACTCTGACATCTCTGAAGGTGCCATGCGATACGGCGCCTTCGAAATCGGAGCCGCACCCGGCTCTAACTCTATAGCAAACTCAACCTCACGATCCGGTGGCAATCCCGGCAACTCGTCAGGAAACTCACTAACTACTGGAATCGATGAAAGCTCGACTCCACCATTCTCCGCCTTCAAGGCGTAGCACCAATAACCGACACCCTTTTCGCAGAGTTTCATCGCCTTCAAGGCGTTAATAACAAACTTGGTTTCTCTTTCGCCCGCGAAAGAGTGTTCAGTGCCGTCCTCGGCTAACATGGTAATGATCCTCGTGCGGTAGTTCATGATTGCACCATGCCGTTCGAGCCAATCATTCCCGATAATTAAATCCTCGCCCTCGATACTCACAACAATAAGATTAGAGAGCCAAGCCCTCTCACAAATAATCACAGAACAGTCCCGGACTTCCCGATCACCGACAATTCTATCACCGCTAGGAAGTTTAACGATGAAAGGCTCGCAAGGTGACAAGCAGTCGAGACTCAAACGGCGTACACACTCTAGAGAAATGAATGAATGCGTAGCACCCGAATCAAAAAGCACACCGGCGAATGAGAATGGATATGAGCGGCACTGCCGCCACAAGAGGCTTTGGGTCATCGGCCCTCCTCATCTCGTATATACGCGGCTGGGCGGAGCCGACACTGGAAGCTCCACCCCTAGCGGGCTGACCCCGACCTCTACCTCGGCCGGCACTCGGTGGAGGCGGCGGAGCAAATGAGCCCTGGTTCACACTCGGCTCCATAGGTGCTGGGTGAGAAGAACGGGCACCGCATGGCTATCGAGCCGATCACAAAGAAGCCTTGTGGCCCGACTGACCACAAGTATGACAAGTCAAAGGTGGACGAGGACAATCCCGGTTCTTATGACCCGAAAAGCCGCAGTTAAAGCATGTGAGCTCACGAGTGGGGGTTCCGGCGGCACCCCGAAAGCTCCCAGAGAAACGAGCCGAACCGCCCGTAGAAATATTCGCAGCTCGAGATTTCTGCTGGCCTCCACTCTTGGGACCAGAAAAGTTTCCGACCGACTTCTGCTTCTTGCTCTCGCGAGCCAAATCGCTAGCGGTCACCGACATATCATAAGCAAGAGCTCGACTCTGATAATCCTTCAAGGTAGTACAGACGAGCCCAGACATATAGTCCCGAATGGACAGTTTCATTCTCCTGGAAAAATGGAAAATCTTGTCGCTCTCTTCGACAACTTGGGTCTTCACATAACCCAACTCCTTGTTAAAATCGGCAATAGCTTGGGATACGGGGATATCCCGTGGTTGAGCATCAAAGAAAGCATGCACTCGAGCCTGTCTGACCGGCCATGGACAATACTTAGTCTCCATCAACTCCTGAAACTCGGCCCACGAAGCAACATGATCTTTGGGACCAACGGCCTCCCACCAATCTGTAGCATCTCCCGTGAGAAAGTATTGAGCAATAGGGACCTTACGGTCCTCGGGGCAGTTGGTAGCAGTGAATACTTTGGATATCTCCTTGATCCACCCTTCCCAGCCGATCGGGTCCGAAGCTTCCGAAAACTGGGGAGGATGCATCTTGACGACATCCTGAATCCAGCGATCCGCTCCGCCCCGATTAGCATGGGCCTGGTTGGGGTTCTGGACCGCCTGAGCTATAGCCGCCATTTGGTTAACCATTTGTTGCATAACAGCCGCAATACCAAGATCGGCGCGCTCCTGAGAAGAAGCATGACTGTGACGGTCGCCGGTACTGCCGGCTCCTGAAGAGTGCGACGTGGCTGCCCCACCGGCTGCCCCACGTCCTCGGCCGCGTCCACGGCCACGACCACGACCACGGTTTCCTCCGGCATCCATACTGAAGTTGAGAGATAACAGAAGTATATCGATGATGAGTAAGGGAGGAAAAGCAACTACGATTCAAAAGTGGAAATACAATGCAAGAAACAAAAGAGCCGAATGAGAAAACTTACGAGCATTGGAAATCTTGGGATCTTGTGGCGGTGTGACAATGTGCAAAACAAATACGACTAGACCCAAATAACCAACAAGCCTAGGTGTCCATAAACCTAGAGCTCTGATACCATTTTCTGTAACACCCCAAGATATTCGAAGTATGTTACAGCGCCGTGGACCCCTACATGGGACCCACCAGGCTACAACAAGCGGGTACCCCTCGACTAACCATCTCGGTTAGCGGGGATACACAATCAAATAATACATCATGTGAAAAATACACCCGAAGCAACTGACAAAATGAGCAACCATCGACAACGTAGCAATTTAAAATGATACAACACATGGTTTGAATTGAAAAGCCTAAGTACTCGCGAGTACAGTCTATCAGTTTATAAATATAGAAAACAACCAAATCGAAATGGACAAAAGGAATAAGTAAACCCGAGTGCACATGTCAACGACCCTGGCCAGCATCCTCGTACTGTCCCAGTGCTCGCTCGTCCGGATGATCATAACCTGAAATCCATAACAAGAATTTCCCCAAAACGGGTCCCCAGAGGGGTTAGCAATTACGCTAGTACAAGTAATCAAGGCAAACCAATCGCTTACACATTTCATAGTACATGCACCAATATCATTTCGAAAACCAAAACAAGACATGTCTTTTACGTAAATAAACAGTCAAACAATTTGCCGTGGGAACAGGGCTATACCATTGATCCCGCTCCGTGATCCCTAAGGACCCTCCCGAGCTGGCCATATTATAAAACAAATCACGCACACGCATCGCCTTGGGAACAGGGCTATACCATTGATCCCGCTCCGTGATCCCTAAGGACCCTCCCGAGCTGGCTAGCGAAACAAACTCGTGAATCCAGGGCTATACCATTGGATTCCCTCCGTGATCCCGTCGGACCCTCCCGAGGTGAGCAATCACACACAATATACATTACTATTTCGCGTTAAGCATAAAGGTTCCCAAAAATACTTGCCTTGAATATTTGACGACGCAACGAACGGAAAGGAAAGTCACCGATGAACGCTAGGAACCAATGAAACCGAACCTAACGATTCGAAGAATACAATCACAACCATTTCTAAATGAATACGGAATTGGAATACACTCGAAAACCCGCCTACGATTCATGTATATTCGTATATAAACAACAACGAGGGCGGACCACAACCAAACCCTCTCGATTCCGTAAAAATCACGAAATATACCATGAATCCGTAGGGAAACTAAGAATACCAACAAGATTAATCATATTCATCATGAATTAATCAACAAAACGGAACGAATCGGACAAAAACACGAAAACCCCCAATTTTACCAAAAGTAGGGTTCTAAAGATCTAACCTTGATTCGTTGGATCAAGGGATGATATCGGACGGATTATTGATGATATAACCTCAAGAACTCCATGGATATGTTGTTAAACAACATGGCTTCAAGCTTAGAACACGCCCAGCTGCGGAAGAGGAGAAGAAGAAGGTGAAAAATGGCAAGAAAAACGTCTGCAGGGCCTTTTATAGGTTGGTATCTGCCGGACACGGCCGTGCCGATCGGCCGGTCGTGTCGCCGCGGTGGCCGACAGGACTCGGCCGTGTCACCTTGACACGGTCGCGCGCGAGGGCCTCTCGACAATGACCCGTCCGGCGACTTCGGCATGACTCGGCCGTGTCCAGGACACGGCCGGCGTCTGCCTCGCGCCGCTTCGCTTATCCGGAAGAGTGCGGCACGGGCCGTGTCGGATGACACGCCGAGTTCGGGCGAAACTTTGGCATTTCGGACGACACGGTCGGGTCCATTGGCGATGATCGCCAAAATCAAACGACCATAACTCTCTCGTCCGGACTCCGATTGACTCACCGTTTGAACCATTGGAAAGCTAACTCGATGTTCTATAATATTGCAAAGATTTAGAATTTTTGGAGTCACCAAAAATTAATGGTGATCTAACAAAATCAAACTCATATGAGGAAAGTTGAAACAATGAACAATAACGAGAATACAGTTCAACAGTTGACAGGAAGGACATACTGAAAGATACACGAGGGTCACTATGACCGAGAAATATACCAAAAATGAAAAATACAAGGGAAAGAAAAATACCGGATATTACAATTATGATGTTCATGCTTCATCAAAACTCCTTCGGAAAAACCCTGTGGGAAAAAACCGATAGAGGAAAAGAGTACATAGTATAAATTTGCTCATGTGTTGCATTGGTTGCCTCGTTAAAAACCTTAACTAAGAAAATCCGGTGGGAAAAAAACTTAGAAAGGGAAAAAGAGTACAACCATTTGGTCTTCATGACCTTTCGACCTTCAGGGTCGACATAATCTTCAAACTAATTTAAAAGTTATCACTTCTCCCCCTCAAGATAACAATCTTGCACTCCAATACCATGAATATAATTTTCAGACATGGAGAGATTTAGTGAATAAATCTGCTAGATTATCATTATTGCTCTTCTAAAGCTCATGTGGAATAAATTTCATCTTACTTGCCCAAACATTATATGCAACATATAAATGGAGAATATTTCTCATCATAATAAATAGGCAGTATAAGAACAAATATGAGATCATAATACCCTAATAGCCACCAATATCGAATCTCGATCTCTTTCATGTAATAGACCAATATGGTTAACACCATTCCACATTCTCCTTCCTGGAGAAATATTAAATTTTGTTAGCATGTTAACTTCAACTTGTATATCAGGCCTGATAATGTAATGCTTCAATAGCATACAAGTACGGAACTTCTGGTCCTCTTATATCTTTGTTATTTTCTTGAGATCTATATGAGTCAGTATCCACTTCAAGTGGTAAGAAAACTTTTAGGTAGCTAAATGGATAAAAAATTTCCATCATATATGCTCGATCTACAAGTCGAGACAATACTAATACTTAGTTTTATCTAAGTTTTTCATTTTGAACTTGTCTTTAGACATGAGTTCAAATAATTCACATATATCCTCTTCAGGAGGAATTCACTTAGTCGGTTGATCCACCAGACTATTTCAAAATGTATAAATATTTATAACTCAAAATAGTACATGTTGCGAATTTCATGTTCCTATTACTTTAGGAACCTCAAGTCCGTCAGGGACTTTCATATAGATATTAGCATCCAATGACCCATAGAAAAATGTGGTGATGACGTCACTAATTGAATATCTATATTCATTATAATTGTCATATGTATATTAAATGACGAGATGTAGTGCCAACGGGAGAATATGTTTTGAGTATGCGCTTAAACCCTTGATATGCTAATCTCGCTTATCATTCACCACTTTATTTATTTTTCGAGTTAAGCTCTGTCTCAATTACTTATATTTTATTTAGTGCTTCAGGCACTCCACTAGCAATTGTTGAGACGCACAGTGTTGTCGACAAGTATCATTCTTATAAACAATTCTCCCATATTCACACAACTTCAACAAAATTAAATATTCATCCCATAACATTTGATTTGGTCGTCCCATAATCCCAATATTATAATTATTTAGTGCACGCGCAAATTAAGGTATTGGGATTCTCGTCTTCGAGATGATCCTCTTCAGGAGGTTTTTGAAGTGATGTTATTAGTTTAATCAATTTGTATTCCGCGGATTTTATCTTTAATACCAATAAAGAATATGTCTCTCACGCTTCTGGCGTCGAGGAGTATCAACAAATATATTTCGTTCACATTCGACTTTAGTTCTTTATGGTACATATACAACTGGTATATGAGATTTCATCACTCCTTTGGCAATCATAACTTGTTGAACTTCGAGTTCATAGTGCGTAAATTTAAATATCCAACCCAACGAGAATTTTCCGACTTTCTCTTATTTATATTTCATATCTCCCCCTAATATCGGGAATATTGAGTTAGATTATAAAATCAGCGTATCAAATGATCAATTGACCCCAATTTTAGGCTCTAAATATGTATTTTGACAAAGTATACATGTATTTTTCATGTAGCCCATATAGATACGTGAAATTATCATATGAGAAATCCTCTTCCGGAGGTATTTTAATCACGCACTAATTACATATTGATCCAAATATTCATGCCTTGGTAATAATTTGGATCCTTGAATTATAAATTCACCGCAACATGGTCATTGGATGCAAAATACATCATGTAATTATTTGATACTCATTGTAGAATCAATATATAACTAGTTTGATACTCGTCGAAGGATTAATGAAGCTCTTCGAGAGATAATAATAAGAATATTATCATTTGAATTCTACCAATCCTTCAGGGATTGTTTTAATAAGATATTGCAAATCAATTTCAATATCATTCCACAAATAAGATTGATCAAATCAATGTTAATATGACATATTACTTTTTTTTTCATTGGAGATAAACATATCACCTAAAATATTAAAATAATATAAGGATAATGATTAAAATAATTAAATAATGAGAATAGAAGATAACGATGCTCGAAATAAAGCATAAAAAAAATACAATCTCAATATTTTAATATTCTTCAGGAATACTAAATTTATACGTGATCATCATAAACTTATTATAAAATTATGATGAGATATCGTTGTGTTGTTCTTCAGGAACTTCAACTATTTATTTTTAATTATTTTCAAGATTATTGAGATTGCAAATTTGTGTTTCTTCAAGAAACTAGTTAGAGGGATAAACATATATCACCTACAATATGAATTATTCTTCGAGAATTTGTAATATTCATCAAGAATATTTATTGTGTTACTTCAGGAGCAACAATTTAAATCAATATAATGATAACTGTAAAAATAATTCAATAACGAGAAGGGATGTACAAATGCTCAAATTAAAGTTCAAAATTGCAACCCCAATATTTAATATTCTTCAAGAATATTAAATAACTTATTTAATGTGTTCATCATAAGCACATTATTTTTAGTATGATAAGATATTGATGTGTTCATTAAGAACATCAACTATTTATTTATTAATAATCTTCAAGATTATTAAGAATATTGTAATTTATGTTTCTTCTAGAAACTACAAAATTAGTGCAATATAATCGATTGCATAATTAAATCATATAGCAACAGAAATACATGCATTATAAAAAATTTATAATAATCAAAACATGTCTGTTGGGTTAAATAATATTGTTTTGATAATTGCCAAACAACAAGAGCTCGATACAGCAAGCCCTGTATCGAAAGCCGGTTGAAGTTGCAACCCTGTATCGAAGACCTTATCACAGCGCCAGCATACAGCAAGCCCTCACGCTACCAAGATACAGCAACAAAGTCTAAATAAGCGCCAAGTATGGAAGCTATCTCGAAACCTCAATACAGCACCCTTCCATACAGCGCCTGACTATTCCAATATGGATACAGCACTAGTGGATACAGCATTCACATCGGAACAGGACTGAAGACCATTTGAAAAGGAATCGTTAGTATTCACTAAAGTCAAGTACCGTTTGATAAAGAAGTATTTAAATACTGAAAGGATAAAGAAGTATTTAAATACTGAAGCTGTCAGAGATCTTCAAATCCCGCAATATCCGGATCCCGGTCTATTCAAGTTATCACGGAATCTCGCCCAACGGATCTATCTCAACGGATATAATATTCAGAAGACTATATATATCTCATAAGAGCGTTGAAGATAGATGTACATATACATAGATATACACATACTGAAGTTACCAAGTGAAGAAGCTATCATTATATACATCAGAGCAAAACATATCTCCAGAAGCTTTCTGCAAATTAAGATCCAAAGAGATATACAGTGCTCAACATCAAGAACAGTCATCATCAGCTCAAGAACTTCATAGTCAAAACTGTTGTTCTTACCCGGTTACCTACCTTTTTACCTTTGTGTAAAAACCGAGCTCTGTGTGAACTCAACAAAGTTATTCTGACCTGTGTGGGACGAATAAGAGGACGAAGCTTTGGAACTGTGTGTGAAGAAGCTAGTCGAGAAGGAAGCTTTAACCAATCTGTGTGAACGGTTGAAAGCGACAGTCTTTGTATCTATCTGTGTGAACGATACAAGGATAGGTTTGATTATAAATACATAGTTGTGTACGCAGTATTTATAATAAACGTTTTACTCCCGTGTGGAGGACCAGTGGACGTAGAGGGGTTCACCTCGAACTACTTAAATACTGTGTTATTTACCTTTCGCCGTTACTGTTTTCATAATTGTGATTTATATAAGTATACACTGAAAAACCCTGCACGCACCAAGCTAAAAGGAGAATAGACCGAGTTGCTGTATCGACAGCAACTTACGGCATTAAAGACTTCCGCTACGCACTCAGATTCGAAAACCATACAGCCTGTTGCTTAAACAATTCCCAAGCTGTATTGAGTATACTTAAGTAAAGGGACCAACAATTGGTATCGGAGCGGTTGATTCTAAAAAGAATCAGTCGCATTTTTAACTGAATCAGATCCTTAAAAACAATTATTTTCGAAAACAGTCTTTGTAATTCCCATCCTCTAATATGGATACCTTTATCTCAAATAAGATATCTATGTTTCACATTAACGAGTTTGATGAGTGGAGAAACAGGATGAAGAACAAACTCAAAGCCCTCATTGGAGAATCAAAAGCTCCACCCGCATCAACAAAGACCGAAGAATGTCTTTGTAATATCCGCATTTTTCTTTCCCTTGTATTTTTATTTTTGGTGTATTCCTCGATCGTAGTGACCCTCGTGTACCTTTCAGTGTGTCCTTCCTGTCAACTGTCGAACTGTATACTCGTTATTGTTGTGCGGAACCGCCGTTTCGGGGTTGCCGTGGATCCATTTCGTGTTATTAGTTCCCAAATATTGATTCCTATCGTTTTTATTCTCTTTCCGGATCATTTTTATCATTTTGGGACCCAAAAGGGGTGTGGGCCGCGGCACAAGGTGTGTGCGCCGCGGCACACAAATTTCTCCAATTGTTGGTCGAGCGATCTGTACTGTGTGCCGCGGCACACCCATCCGGTGCCGCGGCACAGTGCCGAGTCAGTGCCGCGGCACACCCGTCCGGTGCCGCGGCACACCCGTGTGACATCTGCGACCAAAACCCGACTGTACCGGGTGCCGCGGCACACGCAGGCTGTGCCGCGGCACACTGCCGAAACATGGGAGTAATTTTCTGGCCTGTGCCGCGGCACACAAAGCGGTCAACTGTGCAATCTCGTCCTTATTAGACGAGATCGGCCATTTTTCTCCTTCATTTCACCTGCGCGAGAGAGAGAGGTCTAAGGGGGGAGAACTCCTCAAGCATTCTTCATTCGGGGGTCGATTTTCATCATCTTCCTTCGGTTGTGAGGCTCGGATAATCAATCTAACGCGTGTTCTACGGATCTTAGTACTTGAATCTTCAAAGGTAATATTTCTAGAACCCTATTTTCGATTAATTTGGGGGTTTTGGGTTTTTCTTCCGATTCGTTCCGTTTTGTTGGTGGGTTCATGATGAATACGATTAATATTGTTAGTATCTTAGCTTTCCTACGGATTCATGGATATTTTGCGGATTTTTACGGAATCGAGAGGGTTTGGTTGTGGTCCGCCCTCATTGTTATTTTTGGTACGAATATACATGAATCGTAGGCGGGTTTCCGGGTGTATTCCATTTCCGTAATCGTCTAGAGTTGGTTGTGATTGTGTTATTCGAATCGTTAGGTTCATTTCCGCCGGTTCCTTGCGGTCGTGTTCAACTCTTCCTTTCCGTTCGTATCACCGTCTATTAACCGAGGCAAGTATCCTTATGAACTTACGATCTTGACATAGTAGTTTTGTATGAGAAATTGTGTGTGTGTGTGTGTATGCTCACTACGGGTTAGATCCGACGGGGTCTCGGTAGGGCTCCACGAAGCTGTGGAACCGCGAGCTTGCTTTTAACCACTGTGGGTTAGATCCGACGGGGTCTCGGCAGGGATCCACGAAGCTGTAGGTCTGCGGTTAATTGTGGTGCATTTTACAAATGTGGTTTTGATTATTGGCATTTCCGGAAATGAGTGTTTTGGAACTATGATTTCTTGATTGCATGCATTGCTATATGTATAAGATGTAAGTCGTTCATTTGGTTACTTGTGCTAGCGTAATTGCTAACCCCTCTGGGGACCCGTTTTGGGGAAATTCGTTTTATGAATTTCAGGTCAGGTTCATCGAGACGAGCGGGCGCTGGACCAGTATGCGGATGATGGCCGTGCGTGATGATTGTGCACGAATGGTGTCTTGTTGCTTTCTATCTTTTACCTTTGTGGTCTTTAAACTAATAGAAGTACTCGAGTACTTAAGAACTTTTACTGGTCGGGATTGTATTGTTGTTTATTATGTTGTGATGGATTATGGTGTCATGTTTGACCGGTTGAACCGGATGAATTATTTTGTTGGGCGTCTTTATGACGAGGTATTTTTCTGTTGTTTCTGTGAGTCGATGAGTATGATGCTTGTTCAGCCTGGTGGGTCCCATGTAGAGATTCACGGCGCTGTAATATACCTCGGATATCCTGGGGGTGTTACAGAAAATGGTATCGGAGCACTAAGTTTATGGATACCTAGGCTTGTCGGTTTATTGGGTCTTGTTGTATTTTATTTTGCACATCATCATCACGCTGCCATGATTCCGGTACTACCAGTGCCCGTAAGTTTTCCTTTCCTCTGTTCCTTATACTCTTGTATCGTACCTCTAGTTCTCGATTTGCGATCGTTCTTTTCTTGTACTTACCATCGTATGGCTTTTGCTACTTATTTAACTCCAGTATGGATGCTGGAAGAGGTCGTGGTCGTGGTCGTGGTCGTGGACGCGGCCGGGGACGTGGGGCAGCCGGTGGGGCGGCCACGTCACAGTCTTCGAGCCGGCGTGCGGCGACCGTCACAGTCATGCTTCCTCTCAGGAGCGCGCCGACCTTGGTATTGCGGCTGTTATGCAGCAAATGGTGAATCAAATGGCGGCGATAGCTCAGGCGGTTCAGAACCCGGAATAAGCCCATGTTAATCGGGGCGGAGCAGATCGTTGGCTCCAAGATGTCATCAAGATGCATCCTCCTCAGTTTTCGGGAGCTTCCGACCCGATTGGCTGGGAAGGGTGGATCAAGGAGATATCTAAAGTCTTCACTGCTACCAACTGTCCCGAGGACCGTAAAGTCCCTATTGCTCAATACTTTCTCACAGGGGACGCTACGGACTGGTGGGAGGCCGTTGGGCCCAAAGATCATGCTGCTTCGTGGGCTGAGTTTCAAGAATTGATGGAGACTGAATATTGCCCGTGGCCGGTCAGACAGGCTCGGGTACATGCTTTTTATGATGCTCAACCGCGGGATATCCCCGTATCTCAAGCTATTGCTGATTTTAACAAGGAGTTGGGTTATGTGAAGACCCAAGTTGTCGAGGAGAGCGACAAAATTTTCCATTTTTCCAGAAGGATGAAATTGTCTATTCGGGACTACATGTCGGGGCTCGTCTGTACTACCTTGAAGGATTACCAGAGTAGGGCCCTTGCTTACGATATGTCTGTGACGACGAGTGAGGCGGCCCACGAGAGTAAGAAGCAGAAGTCCGCCGGGAATTTTTCGGGCCACAAAGGTGGGGGTCAGCAGAAATTTCAGTCTGCTAACTTTTCCGCTGGTGGTGGCCCAGCTCAATCTACTGGGTTTCCCCGTAGGGCTGCCAGTGCCCCTTCTCGAGAGGTGAAATGCTTTAACTGTGGCCAGCAGGGCCACATCAGTCGTATTTGTCCGAACCCTTTGCTGACGTGTAATCAGTGTGGCCAGTCGGGTCACAAGGCTGCTTTATGTGCTGAGAGGGAGAAAATCCTTGGTGCCCGGGCTTCCATTCCAGCGCCTAGGGAACCAAGTGTGAATCAGGGATTGTTTGCTCCTCAATCTCCGCCGAGTGCTAGTCGGGGGAGAGGTCGGGGTCAGCCCTCTAAGGGGGGAGCTTCCAGTGTCGGCTCAGCCCACCCGCATGTCTATGAGATGCGGAGAGCCGATGACCCAGCGGCTACCGTAGCGACAGGTACCGTTCATATTCTTTCTCATCCTGTCAGTGTGCTTTTCGATTCTAGTGCTACGCATTCATTCATATCTCTGGATTGTGTGCGCCATTTGAGTCTCGACCGTTTGACGCCTTGTGAGCCCTTCATCGTTAAGCTTCCTAGCGGTGATAGGATCGTTGGTGATCAGGAGGTTCGAGACTGTTCTGTGTTTATTTGTGAGAGGGCTTGGCCCTCTAATCTTATTGTTGCGGGTATTGAGGGTGAGGACTTAATTCTCGGGGATGATTGGCTCGAGCGGCATGGTGCAATCATGAACTACCGCACGAGAATCATCACCATGTTAGCCGATGATGGCACCGAGCACTCTTTCGCCGGGCGAAAGAGGGGGAACCAGAAATTTGTTATTAACGCCTTGAAGGCGATGAGACTTCTGCGAAAGGGGTGTACCGGCTATTGGTGCTACGCCTTGAAGGTGGAGAGTGGTGGAGTCGAGCTTTCGTCGATTCCAATCGTTAATGAGTTTTCTGATGTTTTTCCTGACGAGTTACCGGGATTGCCACCGGGTCGCGAGGTCGAGTTCGCTATAGAGTTAGGGCCGGGTGCGGCTCCTATTTCGAAGGCGCCCTATCGCTTGGCACCTTCAGAGATGTTCGAGTTGAAGAAGCAGTTGAGTGAACTTCTTGAGTCGGGGTATGTTCGACCGAGCGCCTCGCCTTGGGGCGCACCGGTCCTGTTTGTGCGGAAGAAAGATGGTTCACTACGTTTGTGTATCGACTATCGCGAACTAAACAAGGTGACCATCAAATACAAGTATCCTTTGCCGAGAATTGACGACTTATTCGACCAGTTGCAGGGAGCTGCAGTATTCTCGAAGATTGATTTGAAATCGGGGTACTATCAGCTCCGGGTGAGAGAGTCCGATGTGCCAAAGACAGCTTTTCGGACGAGATACGGACATTATGAGTTTGTAGTTATGCCTTTTGGGTTAACTAATATGCCGGCGGTGTTCATGCAGTTGATGAACAAAGTCTTTATCGAGTATTTGGATAAGTGTGTCGTCGTCTTCATTGACGATATTCTTATTTATTCGAGGAACGAGGAAGAGCATGCCCATCATTTGCGGATAGTGTTAGACATTTTGAGGACCGAGCAACTCTATGCGAAGTTCTCGAAATGTGAGTTCTGGCTGAAGGAAGTGATGTTTTTGGGCCACGTGATTTCAGCCGAGGGGGTTCGTGTAGATCCGCAGAAGATCGAGGCGGTATTGGATTGGGCACCGCCCAAAAACGTGAGAGAGCTCCGAAGTTTCTTGGGTTTGGCTGGCTACTACCGTAGGTTCGTCGAGGGTTTCTCGAAACTGGCTCGACCACTTACACAGTTGCTCCAGAAATCCGAGAAGTTAAATGCGGAATGACGAGAGGCGATTGATTTTGAGGAGTGAAGAAGCGTTTGACTTCAGCTCCGGTTTTGGCATTGCCGTGTGGCAACGAGGATTCGCCGTTTATAGCGATGCTTGGTCGTGGTCTTGGGTGCGTATTAATGCAAAGACAAGAAGACCATTGCCTTTGCGTCGAGACAGTTGAGGCCGTATGAGCTTAACTACCCTACCCATGATTTGGAGTTAGCGGCAGTCGTATTCGCGCTCAAGATTTGGCGTCACTATCTTTTCGGCTCTGCATGTCAGATTTTTACCGATCATAAAAGTCTGAAATACATATTTACTCAGCGGGAGTTGAATATGAGGCAGAGGAGGTGGTTAGAACTGATTAAGGATTATGACCTCGAAATCCTTTATCATCCGGGCAAGGCGAACGTCGTAGCCGACGCCTTGAGTCGGAAACCGATTGCATTGCGATCGCTTGAGATCCTTACATCTCAGTCCGAGCTTCGGCGAGCTTTGATCGAGTTATATGTTGAGGTTCTGTTGCCGGGAACTGTCGGGCAATTTTGTGCTTTGGAAATTTCGTCGTCTTTGATCGATGAGATTAAGCTGAAGCAGTTAGAGGACCCGATGATTACTCAAATCCGAGAGAACGTTCTTAAAGGAAAGTCTCCTGGATTTGTGATTCACGAAGATGGCGTTTTGAGGTTTCGGGGTCGGCTTTGTGTGCCGAACGACTCAGAGTTGAGACAGAGTATTTTGCGGGAGGCCCATGCTACACCTTACTCCGTTCATCCTGGTTCGAGTAAGATGTACAAGGAGTTGAGAAGGAACTTCTGGTGGAATGACATGAAGGAGGAGGTCGCACAGTTTGTAGCAAGGTGTTTGACTTGCCAGCAAGTCAAAATCGAGCATCAGCGACCGGCTGGGCTTTTGCAGTCACTTCCCGTTCCGGATTGGAAATGGGAAGATATATCGATGGATTTCATTATGAGTCTGCCGAGATCGAGGTCGGGCATGAATATGGTATGGGTGATTATCGATCGTCTGACCAAGTCGGCACATTTTCTGGGCATCAAGGACACTTGGGGCCCGGAGAAGTTAGCTTGTGTGTTTATCGCGCAGATCGTGAGACTTCATGGTACCCCGAAGTCTATTGTTTCGGATCGTGATGGCCGTTTTGTATCGCACTTCTGGCAGGCGGTGCATAAGGCGTTGGGTACCCGGTTGCGTTTGAGTACCTCTTTTCATCCCCAGTCAGATGGACAGTCGGAACGCACTATCCAGACGTTCGAGGACTTGTTGCGTGCCTGTGCTCTCGATTGGAGTAGTAACTGGGAGGAACATTTGCCATTAATCGAATTCACGTATAACAATAGTTGGCACGCGTCGATTCGGATGGCACCGTACGAGGCACTTTATGGGCGGCGATGTCGATCACCGATTTGTTGGAATGAGGCGTCCGATTTGGTCGGGACCGAGCCGGATGTCGTTTTAGAGACGAGGCGGAAGATAGAATTAATTCGGGAACGGATGTTGACTGCCCAGAGTCGCCAGGAGTCGTATGCCGACGTCCGTCGTCGACCTTTGGAATTCGAGGTGGGAGACCACGTTTTGCTAAAGGTGTCGCCGACGAAGGGAGTTTTTCATTTCGGGAAGAAAGGGAAGTTGAGTCCGAGATTTATCGGCCCCTTTGAGATCCTCGAGCGAGTCGGTGGGTTGGCATACCATTTGGCGTTACCTCCGGCCTTGAGTCATGTTCATAGCATCTTTCATGTTTCCCAGCTGAGGAAATATGTCCCGGATCCTAGTCACGTCATCGATTATGGCGAGATTGATATCGCTGAAGATATTACTTTTGAGGAGCGTCCTTTGAAGATTTTGGAGCATCGTGAGAAGCGACTGAGGCATAAGACCATCCCTTTGGTCAAAGTGCAGTGGTCGAGACACGGTGTCGAGGAGGCAACTTGGGAAACCGAGGATATCATGCGTGCTAGGTACCTTGAGTTGTTTGTTTCTTAAGTTTCGGGACGAAACTTATTTTTAGAGGGGTAGAATGTAATATCCGCATTTTTCTTTCCCTTGTATTTTTATTTTTGGTGTATTCCTCGATCGTAGTGACCCTCGTGTACCTTCAAAGGTGTCCTTCCTGTCAATCGGCTGTATACTCGTTATTGTTGTGCGGAACCGCGTTTCGGGGTTGCCGTGGGTCCATTTCGTGTTATTAGTTCCCAAATATTGATTCCTATCGTTTTTATTCTCTTTCCGGATCATTTTTATCATTTTGGGACCCAAAAAGGGTGTGGGCCGCAGCACAAGGTGTGTGCGCCGCGGCACACAAATTTCTCCAATTGTTGGTCTAGCGATCTGTACTGTGTGCCACGGCACACCCATCCGGTGCCGCGGCACAGTGCCGAGTCAATGTCGCGGCACACCCGTCCGGTGCTGCGGCACACCCGTGTGACATCTGCGACCAAAACCCGACTGTACCGGGTGCCGCGGCACACGCAGGCTCTGCCGCGGCACACTGCCGAAACCTGGGAGTAAATTTTTGGCCTGTGCCGCAAAGACACTTCGCCGTGCCGCGCACACAAAGCGGTCAATCAGGCAATCTCGTCCTTATTAGACGAGATCGGCCATTTTTCTCCTTCATTTCACTGCGCGAGAGAGAGAGGTCTAAGGGGAGAACTCCTCAAGCATTCTTCATTCGGGGTCGATTTTCATCATCTTCCTTCGGTTGTGAGGCTCGGATAATCAATCTAACGCGTGTTCTACGGATCTTAGTACTTGAATCTTCAAAGGTAATATTTCTAGAACCCTATTTTCGATTAATTTGGGGGTTTTGGGTTTTTCTTCCGATTCGTTCCGTTTTGTTGGTGGATTCATGATGAATACGATTAATATTGTTAGTATCTTTAGCTTTCCTACGGATTTATGGATATTTTGCGGATTTTTACGGAATCGAGAGGGTTTGGTTGTGGTCCGCCCTCGTTGTTATTTTTGGTACGAATATACATGAATCGTAGGCGGGTTTCCGGGTGTATTCCATTTCCGTAATCGTCTAGAGTTGGTTGTGATTGTGTTATTCGAATCGTTAGGTTCATTTTCGCCGGTTCCTTGCGGTCGTGTTCAACTCTTCCTTTCCGTTCGTATCACCGTCTATTAACCGAGGCAAGTATCCTTATGAACTTACGATCTTGACATAGTAGTTTTGTATGAGAAATTGTGTGTGTGTGTGTATGCTCACTACGGGTTAGATCCGACGGGGTCTCGGTAGGGCTCCACGAAGCTGTGGAACCGCGAGCTTGCTTTTAACCACTGTGGGTTAGATCCGACGGGGTCTCGGCAGGGATCCACGAAGCTGTGGGTCCGCGGTTAATTGTGGTGCATTTTACAAATGTGGTTTTGATTATTGGCATTTCCGGAAATGAGTGTTTTGGAACTATGATTTCTTGATTGCATGCATTGCTATATGTATAAGATGTAAGTCGTTCATTTGGTTACTTGTACTAGCGTAATTGCTAACCCCTCTGGGGACCCGTTTTGGGGAAATTCGTTTTATGAATTTCAGGTCAGGTTCATCGAGACGAGCGGGCGCTGGACCAGTATGCGGATGATGGCCGTGCGTGATGATTGTGCACGAATGGTGTCTTGTTGCTTTCTATCTTTTACCTTTGTGGTCTTTAAACTAATAGAAGTACTCGAGTACTTAAGAACTTTTACTGGTCGAGATTGTATTGTTGTTTATTATGTTGTGATGGATTATGGTGTCATGTTTGACCGGTTGAACCGGATAAATTATTTTGTTGGGCGTCTTTATGACGAGGTATTTTTCTGTTGTTTCTGTGAGTCGATGAGTATGATGCTTGTTCAGCCTGGTGGGTCCCATGTAGGGATTCACGGCGCTGTAATATACCTCGGATATCCTGGGGGTGTTACAGTCTTCAGGTGGTCACTGATAGTGAATCGTCTGATGATGAGCTAGAGGATAGAGCTTATGTGTGCTCTATGGCCGAAGTTAAAGAAGAAAATGAAGACGGCGATGATGATGAGGTAAGCTCTACCTCAACTATTCCTATAAATGCATCTCATACTTTTGAAAACATGTTGAATGAATTTAATAACATTCAAACGGCCCATGAGATATTGAAAGGAGAAAAATACAGCTTGAAATTTCTAACTTAGAGCTGAAAGAAGAAAATGACTTGCTGAAGAATAATTACGAAAATATGTCAGTTGATTGCTAAAACAGCAAAGTTAATTTAGAAAAACTCATGGAGAGCAATCATCAACTTGCTCATAATCTAAATGAGACTAAGTCTCATCTTGAAAGCAAGACAAATGATTTGGCTCTACTCGACGCCAAAGTAAAATCTCTCGAGAAATGTGAAGGAGAATTAGAGACAATCTTGAAATCTTTCGAGAAATCCTCTAAAAGAATGGAAGAAATCCTAAGCACTGGGCAACATGCTCATGATAAACGTGGCTTAGGGTACAACTCGTTCTCCAACAAAGAAAAATCTAGTACGGTATTCGTCAAAAGTGAGGAATCCATTCCTGTATCAAAAGAAGTCCCGAGTCCTGTGAAGGAACCTGTTGCACCGCGAACAGCAAAAGCTGCCATTCCACCCCCGCAACTCTACTATTCGAGACAGTGGAATCAACAGCCACTCAGAAGGCGCACTCAACAGCATGCTCCACAAGCATATCATAAACGCCGGCATCATTCAGAAGAAGGTCAGATCCAACCAACAAAGGCCCGTAAAGAAGATTTCTCAAGATAGCGCCTGGCAATCGGATACAGGAGCCCCGTTATCCATCAAGAAAGCAGGTTTCCGCGCAGTATCAACAACATCGTAGGGAATCCAACTGGAGACCCAGAAGGCAAGATGTCAGGCCAAACAAAATGGCTCCACCTCCGAGACGACAATCGTACTGGAATAACAACTATAAATTTTTCATGCATTATAATGATTACAACGACTACGTGCCTGCCCCACGTAGATATCGATATAATGGACCAAAAGTAGCCTACAACAAACAAATTGTTGCCCGGAAAATTTGGGTACCGAAAGGCACTATCGGGAAACACTACAGCCAGAAATCCCTGTAAGTTTTTATGCTTTTACTCATTAAGTGAGGGGGAATGCTGTAAGACCCAAGAATACAGTATCTACCATTAATTAACTGTACACTCAGAACAGTCAAGACAGCACTGTAGGACTAAGAAGGCATGAAACCTTCCTACAGCTGACGTGTGCATTAATTAAAGGGGAATACAGTACGACCCATGAATACAGCGTTAATCCGAACATAAATTGAATCCTGTATGTACCTTTAAGGAAGAACACTATACTATTTCCACAACAGGACATCAATTATGATTGATAAATTTATTTTACTATGTATTGCTGTAAGAACTCGTCTACGAACAGTTCATAGGTTAAGTTGTACTCAACTAGATCATAAATGTAAGATTGTGCCTGCGCGCTAATCATTAGTTTAAGATGTAACAAACTTTCCTGTCATGTCAGAAATTGCCTGCGAGCAGTTCACATTTCTTTTAGATCAAGTGCTGAAGACCAGATCATTTGATAGAAGATCAAGAAATCTGCTTTTGATATTTTCCAAAAAGAGGAAACAGTGGGATTAAACATCTCCTGTATCGAAGTCTTCTCATGTTACCATCAAGTGGTTATCAAAGGGGAAAATTGTTTTTAGCCTGAAGAGGTTTTTGGTATAAAAAACTTGGCATGATCAAGAAGTTTTGGAATCATCAAGAAGTTTTGGAAATTATCAAAAAGGGGGAAATTGTTGGGTTAACTAATATTGTTTTGATAATTGCCAAACAACAAGAGCTCGATACAGCAAGCCCTGTATCGAAAGCCGGTTGAAGTTACAACCCTGTATCGAAGACCTTATCACAGCGCCAGCATACAGCAAGCTCCCGCGCTACCAAGATACAGCAACAAAATCTAAATAAGCGCCAAGTATGGAAGCTATCTCGAAACCTCAATACAGCACCCTTCCATACAGCGCCTGACTATTCCAATATGGATACAACACTAGTGGATACAACATTCACATCGGAACAGGACTGAAGACCATTTGAAAAGGAATCGTTAGTATTCACTAAAGTCAAGTACTGTTTGATAAAGAAGTATTTAAATACTGAAAGGATAAAGAAGTATTTAAATACTGAAGCTGTCAGAGATCTTCAAATCCCGCAATATCCGGATACCGGTCTATTCAAGTTATCACGGAATCTCGCCCAACGGATCTATCTCAACGGATATAATATTCAGAAGACTATATATATCTCATAAGAGCGTTGAAGATAGATATACATATACATAGATATACACATACTGAAGTTACCAAGTGAAGAAGCTATCATTATATACATCAGAGCAAAACATATCTCCAGAAGCTTTCTGCAAATTATGTTCCAAAGAGATATACAGTGCTCAACATCAAGAACAGTCATCATCAGCTCAAGAACTTCATAGTCAAAACTGTTGTTCTTACCCGGTTACCTACCTTTTTACCTTTGTGTAAAAACCGAGCTCTGTGTGAACTCAACAAAGTTATTCTGACCTGTGTGGGACGAATAAGAGGACGAAGCTTTGGAACTGTGTGTGAAGAAGCTAGTCGAGAAGGAAGCTTTAACCAATCTGTGTGAACGGTTGAAAGCGACAGTCTTTGTATCTATCTGTGTGAACGATACAAGGATAGGTTTGATTATAAATACATAGTTGTGTACGCAGTATTTATAATAAACGTTTTACTCCCGTGTGGAGGACCAGTGGACGTAGAGGGGTTTACCTCGAACCACTTAAATACTGTGTTATTTACCTTTCGCTGTTACTGTTTTCATAACTGTGATTTATATAAGTATACACTGCAAAACCCTGCACGTACCAAGCTAACAGGAGAATAGACCGAGTTGATGTATCGACAGCAACTTACGGCATTAAAGACTTCCGCTACGCACTCAGATTCGAAAACCATACAGCCTGTTGCTTAAACAATTCCCAAGCTGTATCGAGTATACTTAAGTAAAGGGACCAACAATGTCGATGCAATTGAGCAAATCACAATTTCTGCACAAGTAACAAAATACTTCCTGTTTAATATCATGATTTGCAGTTTATGAAATGTATATATTATTAACAATAGTTTTTATATCCATTGATTTTAATAGTAGAATCATAAGAAAATGAAACAATTGAATCTGTCATATTTTAAGTCATTCATAGATAATTGTTCAAGCACTGAACCAAAATATTCATATCATATTTTAAATTGTACAGTATGTCTAATCCACAATTATTCAATCAAAATATCATCAAAAGTTATTTTTGAAAAATTCTTTCAATTTTCGTAACTTTCGATCGGTAATAATGTTAATACAATATCAAATTTAAATATATAGCTTCATACCTCTAGGAAGTCGATCCACCAAAAGAATGGAGAAGGTAGAACCATAGATCCAAAAAGAATTAGATAATATGAGGTAGAACTGTCGTGAATAAATATGTGAAAAAGCTCAAGATAATCGTGCTACTTCGGGAGCAACAATGTGTAATCTTTATGATTATGATAAATCATAACCATATATCAATCCTGCTACTTCGAGTTAATAGTTGAAACATAATGTTATGCTTCTAATTTGTAATGTAGTTTCGTTATGAAACTTCGAATTTCAATAATATAATATTCGATACTTCTCAACTTTAAGTTCAAGAATTTAGATATGAAACTTCTGGTTTCAAATCATTATTAGGAAGAACGTCGTGTCCTTCAATTAAACTATGTGAAACTGCAAGTTCATATTTAAATGGTGAATATTATGTAGAACTTTAGGTTCTTATCATGTGAAAGCGAAACTACAAGTTTCTGTATAAAGATCTTTAAATATTCGACATGTCACATGGTCATACTAATATTGAAACTTCAGGTTTCAGAATTTATTCGCGAGATACTTGTAACAGATGAAACTTCGGGTTTCAAATTTATTCACGCAATGTTTGTAAAGCATATGAAACTTCGGGTGTCATATTTACTTATCTAGACGTGTATAATTGACATATAACTTAATATGCTTTACTAATGAAACAACAAGTATCAATATAGTTAATAGAAATATCATCGGCTACTTGAGGAGCGGATAACATGTTATTTGTACCACATTGGGAGTACAAATTTTGTAAGAATATTATTTGAATAATTCAGAATCTAAGAAAAGTCAAAACATGAAAGTCGTAGATCTATCTTTCAAATTTCTGAATCATCTTAAAATGTTTAAATCAGACTTCGGATGACTGAGATACGATCAATTTAGTGGACAATAATTGATCACAAACTTCAATTCGGAGCAGCCAGTTGATTCTCGATTTAAGCATCGCTACTATCCGAATCTGAGAAAACTCAAAACACAACAGTTTTAGAACCTTTTGTTAGCTTTCCAAATCATCAAAGAACACCTCATTCGGAGTTCGGATGAGAGCTATACACTCGATTTACTGAACTACAGCAAATCTATATAAAAACACCAAAATAACTCGATTAATATCGATTCTTCAATTTTACTACACGATGATTGCTCGTCTTGATCATTTTTGACCATCAATAATGCATATAAAGTATTGGAAACTGCAGGTTACTATTAATTTTTGAATCTTCGGGACCCAAATATTAAATATTATGATATTCAAGATCAAGAAATAATATTAAAACAAGTATATTTGTCAATAGTATTGCAATTAATTGTGCTACTTCTGGAGCAATAATTTTAAGAAATAAAATTACACGATAACAAAATAATGCAAAATAAAATAAATAAAAAGAAAGTGCTTCTTCAAGAGCCCAGATAATATTCTTCAGGAATATTATTTTGTGTTCTTCATCAGGAATTTACACAAAAAATTTTAGATCTCGTAGTGTTCTTCAGGAACACATCATATTCAACTAGGTTATGACGAAATAATATTGTATTTGTTCAAGAATCTTTTAACTTAATAATCTTCTGCACTATTAAGAATTGTTAGATCTTATTTCTTCAGGAAACAACAATTTATCGATTTGATAATAGATTTCTTAGATCATCATATATATTATTTATGTATGATGATAGTGAAATCGGAATAATTAGTAGAGAATATATGAAATATGCATATAATCTACATTAAAATAACAATTATATAATTAAGTCTAAATCTACATATAATCAGAACTTTTTTTTTTTGAAGAAGAATACAGATCTGTAGCCATAGTCATAAGAATACAGATCGAGAATAAAATACAAAGAAGATAAAAGAAAATCAGAACGCAATTCTACCTTTCTGTGAAAATAGAGTACGTGCGCTAGTGAGTAAAAAAAATTTCTTTTTGAGAGAGATCGTACTGATAACGTGTTATGAACTTGAGAGAAAAAAGAGGAAAATAAAAGAGAAGAAAAATGGCATGTCTTATTATGAGGGCCAAAGACTTTTATTTATAGATACACAATTAGGATTTAGGGGACATAAATGACATTCATACATTAATTACAACAATAATAGTATAATTTGGATTTTTTGCTTCTCATCGGATCAAACAAGTTAAAGAAAGTGTTTGACAGCTAGATTTTGAAAGTTAACGTCAGCAGTTTATTGAGTTTGCTTTTGAATTTATAATTTTAATAATTATATTTTGTATCAAAATAGTTAATAATTAATAATTATATATCAAACACAATTAATAAATCATTCGGTCAAACCAACTACAAATAGTTAAAAATCGTTGGTCAAACAAGTTTATCTACCAAAGCTATTCTATCAAACTATCCAACACAAATCTTAGTCATTAGTTTATGATCGTCACCTCACCATGTTTAAATCCTTTTGACCCTTGGATAGGCGGATCCAGCATCCGAAAATTACTGGTGCACCGACGCACACAAAAAAATAACGGGTGTCCGAATTTTTTTTTCAAAATTCTTCATCTTTTTAATAAAAAACTACCAAAACGACGTCGTTTTGACAGAAAAACGTCAAAACGGCGTAGTTTTGGTAAAAAAAGATGTCGTTTTGTATTTTTTCTGGTGGTGCACGTGCACCACCATGCCCTAGTGTAGATCCGCCCCTTCCCTTGAAGTGTTAGCTACTTACTCCATTTATCCCGTTCAAAGTTTATCTTATATTTTTCATTTTTTCAGAAATTTTATATTTATATCACCTTTATACGATCAGATCAAACAATCATCTTTTATTTTTTAATCTCCACATATACTTACTATCAATACATTTTACTTTTTAATCTTCACCATATATTTATTATCATAACTTATATAAATTATTATTTAAAATACACTAAATATATATCAACTGTCAAGTTCTAAGCGAGACAAAGTATAGTAAAACCTCGATAAATGAATATAATCGGGACCGGAGAAAAATATTCCTTTAGCGAAATTAGAAAATTTGAACATGTTATAAAGAGTTGGGACTGGAGAAAATTATTCATTTGGTGAGGTTATTCGTTTATCGAACATTCATTTATCGAGATTTAACTGTATTAGTTATTCAAGGGAAGACTTTATCCGTTGCATTACAGTAAAACCTCGATAAATGAATATGATCGGGACCGGAGAAAAATATTTATTTAGCGAAATTATTCATTTATCGAAAAAAATTTGAACATGTTATAAAAAGTTAGGACCGGAAAAAATTATTTATTTAACGAAATTATTCATTTATCAAATATTAATTTATCAAGATTTAACTGTATTAATTTATTAACTCCAAAGACAATTGACCTTCTTTATAAAAATGCCCACATCCGCCTTTTTCGCTAAACATCCTTTTGAATATGCCAAAAGAGAACCTCCATACGCTCCACGGGTAGTTGTTTACATATATTTATATATATATGCACGATTTAAGTTTGACTACTTTTTTAAATAATTTAATTACAGTTTAGACTCTATTGTTTTAGATATTACAATAAAGAATTGTCCTTGCTCAATCCAGAAACTATCTTTACAACGAAGGATAAAAGTCAAACTTTCAGATGATGTCACATGAGAGAGTATTGATATTTTGGATTTGCCCTTTTATTTTCTTTTTTGTTTTTACCCATTTATTTTTGACCTCACGTGGGTGGCATATGCTGGATCTCATTATAATATATATAACACTTTTGGACTTTAGTGTAATAAATTTTCAAACTTTCTAGAAAAAAAATATTTTTTTCAAAAAAAAAAAGTATTTTCTGGAAAAATATATTATTTTTCGAAAAACTAAAAAAATATTTTCTGGGAAAAAAATTATCTTTTCGAAAAAATATTATTTTATGGATTCTTTTTTTATTTTTTTGAAAAAAATTAAAAAAATATTTTCTGGAGAAAAAATTATTTTTTGCCAAAAAAGTATTTTTTCAAAAAAAAAATTATTTTCTGGAAAAAATGTTGTTTTTTTTGAAAAAATAAAATTATTTTCTGGATTTTTTTATTTTTTGTTAAAAATAAAAATAATTATTTTCTGAAAAAAATAAAAATATATTTTCTGGAAAAAAAATTATATTTCGAAAAAAATTTATTTTCTGAAAAAAAATTATTTTTTTGAAAGAAATGTATTACCCAAACACTTTAATAACTTATAAGCTATTTGTTTATATGAAATGTATTTTAAAAAAAAATATTTTATTCAAGTAAACAGAGGGGTATTTTCGTCTTTTTAATAGAAGTCAACACCAAACCAAATTTTTATCCTTCGCTGTAATTTATGAAACAATAGTAACTAAACTGTAAACACGTAATCTAATAAGGTAGTTTGACTGTAATTTCTCCATATATATATATATATATATATATATATATATATACACACACACGATTATAATTTATATCACGGGACAAATATACTACTCCCTCCGTCCCAGCTAACATGAGCATTTTGACTTTATATGGTCAATAATTTTCAACTTTGACTATAAATTAATCTCAAACTATAATAGTAAAATATTTAAAAAATTATATTATGAAACTTTAGATGGTGAAGTTTCATAATATAATTTTGTTAAATATTTTACCATTATATTTTTAGATTAATTCTTAGTCAAACTTAAAAATTATTGACCATATAAAATCAAAATGATCATGTTAGCTGGGACGGAGGGAGTACTACTTTATTAAGTCTTTAACAAAGATAAACTAAAGATATACTAGTAAATTAAGCTCTGATTTCTGACCCATTTCATGCCGCACCTACTTTCCAATTGTTCCGGTTAACCAGAATCATAAATGTCCTAAAATAAGAACCAAAAACCGACCATATAAATTTTCGGTTAATCGGAACCAGACCGTTTATTACTTTATTTTCGATTCCGGTTCGGTTAACCACAAAAACCGTTTTTTAATTTCAATTTAAAATAATTGAAATAATATAATATAATTATAAAATATCTAAATATAATTTCACAAAAACAGTCTGCTGTAGGTAGGGTTCTAATTTCAAATTTTAATTTACAAAAATTAAAACAATATAATATATAAAATATAAAAACAATATTTAATAAATATATTTTACAAAATCGATTTTCGGTTCGGAACCAAACGGTTATCGGTTAGATCAAAAACAGAAAAAAAATTACACAATGAAATCGAAAACCGGACCGATAACCGAAATTGCGGTTCTCAATTAACCGGAACCGCGCGGTTCCAGTTCGGTTCCGATTCTAACCAAGAACCGAGAACTATTTAGACAGGCCTAACTCTTCCGGTCTTGAAGCTTTATTATCGACCAGTTTCACTTTTGATATAGCCTTCCTTGAGTTGTGTAATGCAAGCCGCATTGTCTTCATACAATACAGTTGGATTCTCCTTTGACGTAGTTAATCCACACGACTCTTCAATGTGATGTGCCAAATTTCTCAACCATACACATTCTCGACTTGCTTCGTGAATTGCAATTATTTCAGAATGATTTGAAGATGTTGCTGTTAGGGTTTGCTTCACGGATTTCCAAGATATAGCAGTTTCTCCACGTGTGAATACATAGCCTGTTTGTGATTTACCCTTATGTGGGTCCGAAAGATAGCCTGCATCTGCATATCCCACTAGAGAACATCCAGAACTTTCTGAATAATATAACCCAAGGTCGATGGTGCCCTTTAGATAACGTAGAATATGTTTGACACCGTTCCAATGTCTTATAGTGGGTGCAGAGCTATATCTTGCGAGGAGATTTACAGAAAAAGCTATATCTGGTCTAGTACAATTAGCAAGATAAGTTAATGCACCAATTTCACTGAGATATGGTACTTCAGGACCAAGTATCTTTTCTCCATCCTCGAGTGGTCGAAAAGGATCTTTAGTTACATCAAGTGTTCTAACGACCATGGGTGATGTAAGCGGATGTGCTTTATCCATGTAAAAATGCTTTAACACCTTTTCGGTATAAGAGGATTGATGAACAAATAGTCCTCCATCGACATGTTCAATTTGAAAACCCAAACAGAATTTCGTTTTTCCTAAATCTTTCATCTCAAATTCAGTTTTCAAATATTCATAGCTTTATTGAGCTCTTCAGAGTCCCAATTAAGTTTAAGTCATCAACATAAACTGCTATAATTGCAAATCCACCGTCTGCTTTCTTTATGAAAACGCAAGGGCACAACATCATTTTTATACCCTTCTTTCAACAGATATTCACTAAGTCTATTGTACCACATTCGTCCAGATTGTTTTAGTCCATACAACGATCTTTGCAGCTTAATTGAGAACATGCTTTTGGGATATGAATTACTTGCTGCTGGTAATTTAAATCCTTACGGGATTTTCATGTATATGTCACTATCAAGTGAACCATACGAATCTGCGGTTACTACATCCATAAGGCGCATATTGAGCCTTTGTGACACAAATGACTAATCAAAAATCTAAAAGTAATCGTGTCCATTACTGGAGAGTACGTTTCCTCATAATCAATTCCTGGTCTTTGAGAGAAACCTTGTGCTACGAGTCTTGCTTTGTATCTCGTAACTTCATGATGTTCATTTTTCTTTCTAAAAAAACCCACTTGTATCCTACTAGGATAACATTTTTCGGAGTTTGAACTACAGGTCCAAACACCTTTCGTTTTTCCAAGGAATTTAATTCAGCCTCTATGGCTTCTTTCCATTTTGGCCAATCATCTCTATTTCGACAGTCTTCAATAGACTTCGGTTCAGGATCCTCATTTGAAACTTCTCGAGCCATATTAAAGGCAAAGATATCATCCATGATGACATTTTCCCTCTCCAATAATTTACTAGAATATGAATAGTTTATTGAGATCTCATTATTTTCAGACACTAAGAGTTCTTCAGGAACTACATTACTTTCATTTGATTGATCAATCATCATTCCTGTTTGGTTTTTATCTTGCACCTTCCTTTTTCTAGGTACAGAGTCTTTCGAACCAATTGGTCGACCACGCTTTTGACGTACTTTGGATTCGTTTGATGCTATTACTTGTCCTTCAGGGACATCGATTCTGGCTGGTGTATTTGCAGCAGGTATATAGGATTTTGTCACTCTTCGTGTATCAACGAAAGTATCAGGTAGTTGATTTGCAACCTTTTGTAGGTGAATGATCTTTTCAACCTCTTGCTCACATTGACTATTCCGCGGATCAAAATGTGAAAAGATTTTTTCATTCCAAGAGATATCCTTTTGCTTTTCTAGATGTAGTTTTGTCCCACCTAATGTTGGGTATGTCATTTCATCAAAATGACAGTCTGCAAAGCGTGCAGTAAATAGATCACCTGTTAGAGGTTCAAGATACCTTATAATTGAAGGTGAATCAAACCCAACGTATATCCCAAGCCTTCGTTGAGGACCCATTTTTGTGCGTTGTGGGGGTGCAATTGGGACTTGAACAGCACAACTAAAAGTTCGTAAATGAGAAACATCAGGTTGTCGACCAGAGACAAGTTGCATGGGAGAATATTGGTGATAAGCCGTTGGCCTAATACGAACTAATGTTGCTGCATGTAATATAGCATGACCCCAAGCAGAAGTTGGGAGTTTTGATTTCATAAGTAATGGTCTTGGAATTAGTTTAAGACGCTTAATAAGCGACTCTGCTAGACCATTTTGTGTATGTACATGAGCAACTGAATGTTCGACCTCAATTCCAATTGCCATACAATATTCGTCGAATGCTTGGGATCTAAATTCACCAGCGTTGTCAAGACGAATTGCCTTGATTGAATTATCAGGGAATTGAGCTCGTAATTTTATTATTTGAGCAAGTAGCCTAGCAAATGCCACATTTCTAGTTGAAAGTAAGCTCACATGGGACCATCTAGTAGACGCATCAATTAATACCATAAAGTATCGAAATGGTCCACATGGTGGATCTATTGGTCCACAAAGATGGAGATTCAATGCTAACTTTCGTACTTGAAGGTCTAGTGATTAACTTTCCTTGTGCGCAAGCGTCACAAGAGATTTCATTTGCTAAAAGAATCTTCTGGTTCTTTATGTTATGTCCGTATGAAGTATTGAGTATTCGACACATCATAGTTGCTCCAGGATGTCCAAATCTTTCATGCCAAAGCATAAAGATCTTTGGGTAATTGAACTTCAGGTTCATGACATGATTTGCCTCAATTGCTTTTATGAATGTGTAATACATTCCAGACGATAATGTCGAGAATTTTTCTTTTGTTTGCTTCTGGCCAGACACAAAAGAATTTATACAAAGGTACTCATTATTACCTTCTTGCATTGTCTCAATGTGATATCCATTGCAGCGAATATCCTTAAAACTTAGTAAATTCCTTTTCGATTTACTAGAGTAAAGTGCATAATCTATAACTAATTTAGTATTATTTGGTAAAATAATACATGCTCTTCCGGAGCCTTCAATGATGTTTGATGCACCTGATATGGTATTAACATTATCTTCGGCTAATGTTAATTTGAGAAAGTATTTCTTATCTTGGAGAATGGTATGCGTAGTTGCACTATCAGCTAGACAAATATCACAAGCATCCATTGTAATTTCTGTAATAATTTAAAGGAACTTTTTAGAAAGAAATTCATTTATTATGAAATAACCATTCCAAAAATAATTAGTTCAAAAGCAAGTCATCATACTGAAAAAAAAAATTCCCAAGCAAAGAAAATAACAAAGCAACAATTCTCAAACTAATCAATATCGTCTAACACACCACCCCCAATCAAGTGATCAATGTCTCCTTTTGGATGAGCAAAGAAATCAGAGACATCCAAGTGAGTCGTATCAAGTGGACCATCATAATCAAGGACATTAGTTTCAATCTTTTCTTTTCCCTTGATTGATTTCTGATAAAGGTCCACGAGATGTTTTGCCGTACGACATGTACGTGACTAAGCCCATTCATGCCACATCTATGGCATTTATCTTCCCTTTTGGATGGGTTACTATCATTGGATGCTTTGTGCCTTTTGTTGTTGGATATTTCGCTATGTGTTGTGCCACGTCCAAAACCACGTCCACGTCCATATCCGCGTCCACGTCCACGCTTGTGTCCGCGGCCACGTCCACGCCCATTTCCATGATTGAATGTAGCATTGGCTTGTGCAATGCCATGGAACCTGGAGTCGTAATTCGTGGTTTCGCATGAGCAACTCATTATTTTGCTCGGCGACCAATAAACAAGATATGAGTTGAGTATTTTTTGAAACCACGCTCTCGATATTCCGTTGCAAGATCATATTTGAAGCGTTGAACGTGGAGAATGTTTTCTCAAGCATATCTTCATCGTTATTTTTTCACCACAAAGCTTCAAAGTAGAGTGATTCAACAACTCAATTATAGGCACTCACGCTTTTAAAATCTTGCAAGCGAAGACGTATCCATTCGTGTCGGGCTCTAGGGAGGACTACAGTCCTCTGATGGTCAAACCTCTCTGTTAAACTTTTCCATAACTCACTTGGATATTTGACGGTGAGGTACTCAACTTTTAAATCATCATGGAGATGATGACGAAGGAATATTAGTGCCTTGGCACGATCCTGGGATTCTTTGTTTCCTTCTTTTATTGTCTCACCCAGACCCTTTGAGATCAAGTGGATATCGGCATCAAGAGTCCATGATAAATAGTTCTTGCCGAAATATCAAGTGCAACAAACTCAAGCTTGGTGTTATTGGCCTTTTGTAAATCTACATATTAAAAATAATACAAGTCATTTTTAATAAATTTAAAAAAAATTGAGGGATAAATATTGTGTCATATATCAAATTTGTATTTAAAATTTATGCTACTTCAAGAGCATAATAATTTATGATATTATTTTGTATCAATATTCTTCAGGAATATTGTATTATCATGAGAGATTTAATACGATATGACTTGTTCTTTTAGAACAAGTATATTTGTCAATAATATTGCAATTTAATTGTGCTACTTCGGGAGCAATAATTTTAAGAAGAAGAAAAAAAAAATACACAAAAAAAGAAGAATAGTACAGAATGGAATAAATCAAAAGCTTCTTCAAGAGCCTTTACAATATTCTTCAGGAATATTGTTTTGTGTTTTCCCTAAGGGATTTACACAAAAACTTAGATCACATAATGTTCTTCAGGAACACATCATATTTAATTAGAATATGACGAGATAATATTATATTTGTTCAAGAGCTACAACACGTATTTTATCTTAATAATCTTCTGGACTATTAAGAATTGTTATATCTTGTTTCTTCAGGAAACAATAATTTTTCGATTTGATAATAGATTTCTAAATCATTATATATATTGTTTATATATAATGATAGAAGAAATCAAAACAATTTGATTCTTGAAGCAGACGTAACAATACTGTACTTCAAGTCTTCAAGGGGAAAAAAATATAGAATATGTCAGATCTGTTTTGATTCTTGAAGCAGAAGCGTAACAATACTGTACTAATGACAAAATGATTCTTTTGATTCTGTTTTGATACTTACTAATGCCTTCCCATGTACATATACAAGAATACATATACATCCACACATGTATAAAAATATTGATTTCTGTGAAATACTGTCCAGAAAAAAAAAAATATTGTACTCAAGCATGTGAAAAAAAAAAATCTACCTTGCTGTGAAAATAGAATAACACGCTAGTGAGTAAAAAAAATTTTCTGAGAGAGATCGTGCTGATAACGTGTTATGAACTTGAGAGAAAAGAGAGGAAAAATGAAGAAGAAGAAGAATGATGTGTAATATTATGAAGGTCAAAGGCTTATATTTATAGGTACACCATTAGGGTTTAGAGGGGTATAAAGGTCATTTATACATTAATTACAACAATTTTTTATTTGTTCGTCACAAAATATCATATGAAATTATTTTTAGCCTGTGATACTATTTTCAAACCGTTGCTCTATGGTGATATTTCCGAAAGTAGGGGTAACTTGATACATTATTTTTGACTTATTTTTGGCTTGTTTCGCTCGGGGACGTCACTTCGAATGTTTTCGCCTGGGGCATTATTTTTGATCCTTTTCGCCCTGGACATCATTTTTGATGATTTTCATTCCGATATATTAATTTCGACTTATTTCGCCACATGACTTCTTTTTCTGCTGTTTTTTGCTAGGGATATTATTCTTGATCAATTTCGATCCGATGACGCTATTTTCGACTGTTTTCACCCCCGGGCATTATCTTTTAACTCTTTTTGCCTCTAGGCGTCATTTTCGACTTTATTTCTTGCATGATATTATTTTTGACTCGTTTCGCCTTGGGACATCATTTTGAATTATTTTCGGCTCGAGACTTTAAGTTTTACCCATTTCGTCATGGCATGTTATTCTCGACCCGTTTCACCTTGCGGTGTCATTCTCGACTTTTTTGTCCCAAAATATTATTTTCGGCCCATTCCGTCCTGGGCATCATTTTCAACTGTTTTCGCTCAGGGCATCATTTTCAACTGTTTTCGCTTAGGGACATTCTTCTCTACTCGTTTCCCCCAAATGCCATTTTCTACTGTTTCCACCTAGGGACATATTTTGACCCGTAACACTCAGGATGTCGTTTTTGACTCTTTTTGCCTTGATGCATTTTGTTCGACCGGCTTCGTCCTGGAACGCCATTCTCGACTATTTTCGCCATTAGAAATTATTTTCGACACGTTTAGCCTCAGAATGTCATTTTCGAATGTTTTCACCTTCATGCATTACTTTCGACCGTTTCATCCTAGGACATCAGTTTCGACTATCTTGTCCTAGGGACCCTATTTTTGACCTGTTTCATGCCGAGATATTATTTTCGACTATTTCGGCCTGGATATTGTACCCATTTCGCTCCAAGACTTCATTTTCGACCGTATTTGCTCCTGAGTGTTATTTTCGACATATTTCGCACAAACATTATTTTTCACATTTTCAGTCCTGGACATTCGACCGGTTTCACCATGGGACATCAATTTCAAAGGTTTTAGACCTGTTTAACCACATGGTGTTTTTTTCGACACGTTTCGCCTAGAGTCGTTATTTTGGACCAGACTGCTTTCGACCAGGACATTATTTTCGACCTGTTTTAGTCATTTTCATCTATGTTCATCCCAGGACATTATTTTTGAGTTATTTCATCATGAGACTTCTTTGATGTCTTTGTCCCCGGATATTATTTTCAATCCGCTCGAGACATCATTTTCGACTACTTTCGACCCAGGACATCATTTTTGGCGCGGTTCGCCATAATATTTTCGAAAATAATATTTCAAGGAGAAACGGGTCAGAAATAAAACCGGGGGCGTAATGGTTCAAAAGTAATATTCAGAGATGGAAACAGTAAAAAATGACGTTGACGAAAGAGGTAAAATAATGTCCTGGGCCAAAAATAGTAAAAAAGTATGTCCCAATGCGATCGGTCGAAAGTAATATCTCGAGACAAAAAATGTTAAAAATGACGCGCCAACGCGATACCGGGCGAAAATATTATCCTGGGGCAAAATAGGTAAAAAAAATACCCTGCAATGGGACGGGCCGAAAATAATATCCTGAGCTAAAAATCGTAAAAAATAACGTCCCGAGCCGAAAGTAATGTCGAGGGCGAAGACACTAAAAAATGACGTCCCGACATGAAACACGCGACAGATTGAAAATGGCATCCCCGACCGAGAACAGTCGAAAATAACGCGAAGGGCGAAATGGGTCAAAGTACCACTTTGTGGCAAAACAGGTTGAAAATAATGTCTTGAAGTGAAAATAGTCGAAAATAACGTCCCCGAGTAAAACAGGTCGAACATAATGTCTTGTACCGAAAACAGTCCAGAATGATGTTTCGGGATGAAACGAGCCGAAAATAATCCGGGACAAAAACATGACGTACCGAGGAGAAACACGTCGAAAATAATATCCTGAGGCATAATAGATAAAAAACAATGTCCTGGCAAGAAACAGATCGAAAATAACACTTTGTGGCTAAACGAATAGAAACGATGTCCAAGAATGAAACAATCAAAATGATGTGCTGGGATGAAATGGTAAAAAATAATACCATGTGGTGAAAGGGGTCGAAAATAATATGCCGGACGATAACTGCCCAAACGGATAAAAAACAATGTCGCGAGCAAAACACATCGAAAATAACGTCACAGGGTGAAACGGATTAAAAAAGTATCGTGAAAGGGAAATAGCCTAATATGACATCCTAGGGCGCAATAGATCGAAAATAATGCAAAAGGTTTTCTAGTCAAAAAATTCTTTATCTCATCTTGAATTTAATAGTTTGAAATTGACCTCATCCAAAATAGTTGGAGTTTGATAGATATATGATTTAGCAAATGATTTTAGGATTGAAATCAAATATATCAACTCCTAAGACAATTCAAACATGAGAAATGACATGGAAGATGAGCAATAACATGGAATAAGAATTTCTATAAAAGTTTGTAGGGTGTATGTGCATCCTCCTGCGATTGGGAGAGAACTGTCCCAATGCTGGACCATGAAACATTCCTGAAGCTTGTGATGGAACTGTTATGAAATTCTCTGGTTTTATAGCTGGTCCAGAGAATGCATGCATTGGAAACTTGGTCGAGCTGTCCCAACCATATTGAAAAATTTGATGATGGTGAATACGAGTGGGTCAACTCGAGATGTCCCAATATGTTTAATTTTTTTGAAAATAATGAATACGAGTCGGTCAGCCCGAGTTGTCCCGACCGTATTAAAAACTTTAAGAAGACATTAGATACGAACTTGTGAACTCGAGCAGTCTGAATTGTATTAACAATGTTGAAGATAGTGAAGGCCAGTCGGCAGGCCTGAGCTATCCCGATCATATTGAAAGTTTTATAAATACATTGAATACGAGCCAGTCAGTCCAAACTTATTGATTTTTTTAAAATAGCGAATACAAGCCGACCAGCCCGAGTTGTCCTGGCCATATTGAAAGCTTTTTGAAGACATTATGGGATGGACAGCTTAGGTTGTTCCATCGTATTGAAAAATTTGAAGATAGTGAGTACGAGTGGACCATCCCAGGTTATCCCTATCGTATTGAAAACTTTATGAAAACATTGAATATGAGTTGGTTAGATCGAGTCGTCACAATTGTATTGAAAAATTTGTAGATAGTGAATACGAGCTAGCCAACTCGAACTATCCCGTCGTATTGAAAACTTTATGAAGACATTGAATACAAGTTGGGCAGCTCGAGCTATTCTAGGCATATGGAAATATTTGAAGATAGTAAGTAAGAGCCGGTCAACTCAAGCTCATCAATTCATATCGATATTGAAAATATGTTACACTAGCCATATTGATAAATAATACTCCACCAGTCCTATAAAAACATACACACTTTTTTTTTAGTCCGTCCCATAAAAATATACACATTTATTTCTTTGTTTTTTTGCACACTAACTGTAATATCCGTAATTTTCGATTTTTGGTGAATTTCTTTTTTTTCGACCAAAGTTCATTTTGACAACTCTATCATGACCATTTCGTCATTCGGAGAATATTTAATTCTGCACTTTTTATCATCCGAGTTCGTTTCGGTGCTGCTTTGTTGAGTTCTGTGCTTTTTAGCGACTTTTCCGCACTTGAGTTCGATTCTTGCGAATCTCGTCCGAAACTGCTGTTTCGAGTTTCCCGCAAGTCCGTTTAACTTTGTTAGACGTGTCGTGAACTTCGGTTTGATTATTCGTTGACGTATGGTGATTTTCGGGCATTTGGGCCATTTTCGTAATTTCCCAAAGTTTGGGGTAATTACCTTCCGTTGTCGAATTTCGAGCCTTCGGGTGGTCGGAATTGTGTGTCCTACTAGCTCCTAGATTCATCTTTGTGAGTACTTCGTAACCGTATCTTCGGTTCGTATTCAGGTTCGGGTTTCGGTGTCGTTTTGTTGAATTCAGGATTACTAAACGACTTTTCTAAGTATGAGTTCGTCTTAGTTAGATCACCATTAATTTTTGGTAACCCCAAAAATTATAAATCTTTGCAATATTATAGAACATCGAGTTAGCTTTCCAATGGTTCAAACGGTGAGTCAATCGGAGTCCGGACGAGAGAGTTATGGTCGTTTCGATTTTGGCGAGCACTTCCAGAGCCTTTCGGCCGATAGGGGGTCGATAGACTCTGCCGGCATTCCGTATGGGTATCGGTTAGCCTATCGGCCGATAGGCCGGGCCGATAGGTTCTCAGTGTTACACTATAAATGTGTTGTTTTGAGCGTGAAGCTCATTTCCTTCCCCATTTTCCATCGCGTCGCGAGAGAGAAGATATAGAGGGGAGAGTTCTTCATCCGGGGTCGATTTTCATCATTTCTTTTCGGTTGTGAGGCTCGGATAATCAATCTAACGCGTGTTCTACGGATCTTAATACTTGAATCACTCAAGGTAATATCTCTTGAAACCCTACCTTTTTGGATAATTGGGGATTTTGGGGTTTTGTCCGATTCTTTCCGTTTCGTTGATGGATTCATGATGAATATGATTATTCTTGTTGGTATTCTTAGTTTCCCTACGGATTCATGGTATATTTCGTGATTTTTACGGAATCGAGAGGGTTCGGTTGTGGTCCGCCCTCGTTGTTGTTTGTATACGAATATACATGAATCGTAGGCGGGTTTCCGGGAGTATTCCATTTCCATAATCGTTTAGAAGTGGTTGTGATTGTGCTATTCAAATCGTTAGGTTCATTTCCGCCGGTTCCTTGCGGTCGTGTTCAACTCTTCCGTTCCGTTCGTGTCATCGTCTATTTAATCGAGGCAAGTATTTTTGGAAACCTTTATGCTTAACGTGAAATGGTAGTGTATATTGTTTGTAAATTACTCACCTTGTGTTGGCCCGACGGGGTCAAGGAGGGAAATCTATGCTGCCGCCCTGGATTTCACGAGTTTCGTACCGCTAGCCAACTCGTTAGGGTCCTTGCAAGGCCCCGAGTGAGAATGTATGTTGCCGCCCTGTTCTCACGGCATAGCGTGTGCGTGGTTTTGTTTTTCTGTAATTGTAGCCAACTCGTTAGGGTCCCTGTGAGGCCCCGAGTGAGAATGTATGCTGCCGCCCTGTTCTCAAGGCTAATTGTTTGACTGTTTATTTTCCGGAAAAGACATGTCTTGTTTTGGTTTTCGAAATGATTTTTGGTGCATGTACTATGAAATGTGTAAGCGATTGGTTTGCCTTGAATACTTGTACTAGCGTAATTGCTAACCCCTTTGGGGACCCATTGTCGGGGAAATTCTTGTTATGGATTTCAGGTTATGTTCAAATTGCAGAATTTGAGCTGGGATGGTACGAGGATGTTGGCCAAGGTTGTTGACATGTGCAATTGAGTCTTGTTATTTCCTACTGTCTCTTTTGATGTGGATGTTTTCCAAATTGTAAACTTATAGATTGTACTCGCGAGTACTTAGGCTTTTCTTTTCGGATTGCGTTTGGACTTCGTTGGAGTTACTGTATTTGTCGGTTGATGTTTATTATGCCGGTTGTACCGGACGTGTTGTTTTATGTTCTTGTTGTTAATAGTTGTTTCCTTGCTAACCGAGATGGTTAGTCGAGTGGTGTTTTATTGTGTTAGCCTGGTGGGTCCCATGTAGGGGTCCACGGCGCTGTAATACACCTCGAATATCTTGGGGGTGTTACAGAAAATGGTATCAGAGATCTAGGTTTATGGATACCTAGGCTTGTTGGTTATTTGGGTCTAGTTGTGTTCTGTTTTGCACATTGTCACACCGCTGCCGGCATCTCAGAACATCCAGTGCTCGTAAGTTTTCCTTACTCGATTCTCTTGTTTTCTCGTATTGAAATTCCACTTCTTGAACTGTGATTGCCTCTCTCGTACTTATTGTCGAGTTGTTTTCGATCCATCCGGTTCGTGTACTTTTGATTCTAGTATTGCGCAGTCCTTTGTCTCTCTGGAGTATGTGCGCCGTTAAGGCTTGACCGCTTGTCGTTTTGCGAGCTTTCCATCGCTAAACTTCCTAGCGTTGGTGGGATCGTTGGTGATCGAAAGATCCGAGTTTTGCTCCGTGGTATATTGTGAGATGGCTGGACTCTCTAGTCTTTTGATTTGTGATGGAATCTGTGTTTGGTAATTGCGATATACTAAATGTATGTTGAGCCGAATGTACCGATGAGTTGAGAAACTCACGTAGCTGGTTTCGACATAGGTCCAAATCGGTGATCTTTGGTTACGCTGTTAAACTTGGAGAGATAGTTTGACATATGCTTGGAATTAGTATTTCCGAGTTGCGCTTTTTGAACTGGTGATTTTTGAATGTCGTATATGAGTGTGTCCGGGAATTGTTGGTACTTGGCTAATTATTATTATTTACAACCAATGTGTTTCTATTAATAATAATACATGTAGCGTGCATGCTTGAAAATTTCTTAGACTTGATCGTATTGTGGGTTTTTGAAAGTGACATGAATTTGGGCGAGCCAGCCTTGTATTTTCAAATAAAAACTTGCGTCGTATTTAAAGGTCGTGTTTCAAAGTGTTTGGGACATTTTATAAAATGCTACCGCTGTTAAGCCCTTGTCGTGTTTGAAAGGGTCTTGAAAACGATTTTTAACTTATCGGTTTTATTTTCGAATAACTAAAGTATACGATTTTAAAATCAGATTAGCCTGGGGAAACCTAGGCTGTCGAGTCAAGTTGTGTTTGTTGAGTTTTGTCTCGTCGGATTTTGTCTGACTTAGTCGCATCGCGACGCGTCGTTTGAGATCATTGGTCGTGATTAGTATCGAGGGGTGGTCGTCACTTACGTGCGACCTATGGATGTAAAACTCCCTTCCTTGTGTTGTGCCTCGTGTGACACGAGTTATTTGTATGATTAGTCGTTAAATGATGGAATCCTTCTGTGGATTTTGATTTCACGATATGTGTTTATTAGACTCTCGTATTTGGTTTATACGAGGAGTGTCGTCACTGCTGATGTATTTTCGTACCGTATTTTATCCGCTGCGTGAGTTCTTTCAAACGGCTTTCGGTATTTTGCAAACTGAGTTTTATTTCGTAAAACCGATTCCTTGAATCAAGTTTTGGCATTTTGGTCTTGAATATTTCATGATGGTTTGACAAATGATTTTTGTGAGTTTTGGAAAATATTACCGTCATTGGTCTTTTTAGCATTTTTGAAATGACGTGGGAAATTGTGCTTAGCCTGGTAAACCTGTGTGAGAAAGGTTTACGGCATGTAATCTTTCTGATATGTTCTGTTGTTGTCTCTGTTGGTCGTTAGCGCACGCTACGCTTTGCGGCTAGCGCGCGCAAGAGTGCGTTGGTAGCACGCTAAGGGGAGGATAGCGCACGCTACCTGGTAGTTCAAGGCAGTCCAGGAGCTACTGGACTGGGTCTGAAGTTCTCGTTAGCGCACGCTAACACTTGGGGTTAGCGCACGCTAACAGTGTATTTTTGGTCGGGAGTTTTGTTTGGTGCCGTGATAGCGCACGCTAACCTTAATGATTAGCGCACGCTAATTGTGTCCAGTATAAGTACCGGACACCAGTCTAGAAGTTGCATTTTTTTTCTTCATTTCTTCTTCTTCCTCTATGAGTTTGAGACGTAGCGACTCGGTTTCACATCTAGGCTGATTTTTCTTCCATCCAAAGGTGTTTTGGAGTATCCTAGATGATTTTTAACATCATCTAATCCATTGTTCTTCGCCGAATCTAGGTATTTTCTTGAATCCCTAGAGTTGACTTTTTGGAGTTTTGTTCTTGATATCGTTTTCCATCCAGTTTTGATAAACTGATTGTTGTTTTAACGATGTTGTTAAACATATCCTGAAGATTGTATATCATTGTCGTAATTCTGAGCGATTTAATGCGTGTGATATGATGTGTTTAAGTGAATGTTGATACGTGCGGATTTTGGGCATTTTGGCCTATTGTACTTCTGAAAAACCTTGAGTATCTTAGAAAATAAACCTCGAGACGTACTTTTAAAATGAATTATTTTCTCACAGTGCTCTCAAGATGCCTACTAGTGCCACGCTATGTTTCAAAATTATCCTACTTTGAGGATCAAAATATTTTGAGATATTTCTAATGATTTAGAAACGCATTCGCTTAGACCCGAAGGTCGAAAACAGCTGAAAAGTTTTAATTTAACGAAAGGTGTCTTCATTTCTTTTTTTTCAAACGCAATATGATTTTTTTTAAGTCTCGATGACGACGTTTGTACTATTTTTTTGATATATGATACTCAAGATCAACTGGTGCTTGCAAGTTATTTTCAAAAGATGGTTTTCGTTTTCAAAACCTATCATTCCTATTTGTGGTCCGGGAATATATGTGTGATGTCCGTGCTCTCGTTAGGGTGTTAACCCCCGAGCTGTTGTTGAATTGGTGGTGTGAGCGTTGAGTCGTTCGCCACACAGTCGTCGTGGTAGCCTCTGCGAGGGGTGTGAGATTGGTATTGGATGTTGTCGCCTCGTAGCGGTTTATGCGTTATCGCATATATGCGAGCTGTTAGAGATCGGGTTGGTATGATTGTGTGCATCGGTGATTGTTCCACATTGTGTCGGTTGTTTGTTGTATTGTTACCTTGGTTCCGTTGTGGTGAGTTTCGGGGGTGAGGTCAAAGGTAATAGCCGTACTATTTTGACTTCTATATTTTCTCTTTCTCCAGTCTATCGATTCGCTCGTGTTCGTTGATACTGTCTGAACTTGTTTTGTATTTCGGGTTCATCATTCGAACGAGCTGTGATCTTGTTTTGGGTCGATCTGGTTATCGCTGTGACTTTTTCGAGTTCGATTCGATTCTTGTGAACCTTGTTCGGAAGTAACATCTTTTGGTCCTACTAGTTCTTTTATTCGAAGTGGATCGGATTTGGAACTTCTGTATTTTCGACTCTGTCAACTCGTTTATGCTCGTTAACATTTCTTAACTTTCCATATCCCTTGCTTTTGTTAATCGGACGAGGGTGGTATTGTTTTGGGATAACTCATTCGTCGTTGTGGCTTTTCAATCGCTATTCCCTTTCCTGTGGATATTGTGGGAATGCACGTCTTCTTTATTCTCACCAGTCATCACGGGAGTTGTGGTTTGAATTTTATTATCCTACGTGTTTCGGACATGATTGTTCGATTTTTGTTGTCTCAATCGTTTGTTTGTTCGGTTTTTGTTCTCGTTTCGTGATTGTTGAGCGTTCAGGCTCCTTCGTAATTTCCTTAAGTTTGGGAAATTAGTCTCGTTTTCGATCTTCCAACCCTTGGGCGGTGGAATTCCGTATTTATTCAGCGTTTGGCTCGCATTTGATTGGTGAACCGTTGGGTTGGTCAATCATATTGATTTTCGTTCGTTGAGTTTTGTGATTGTTCGGATAATCGACTCGATTGTATTGTCTATTTGATGACGCTTGTCACTCGTTGATTTTATTATGTCTCTACCGGTGACGTTGCGTTAGTCGCCCTAGAGCGTATTTTCTCGCCGTATGTCTCTTTGCGTTCCTTGCAGTGTTTCGCCGTCGGGCGCGAGTTTTCGGTTTTGTGTATCTCGTCGAGTTTTCCTGGCAAGGGATATTGCTTCTCCCTACTTATTTTAAGTTTCGGGACGAAACTTCTTTTAAGGAGGGTAGAATGTAATATCCGCAATTTTCGATTTTTGGTGAATTTCTTTTTTTCGACCAAAGTTCGTTTTGACAACTCTATCATGACCATTTCGTCATTCGGAGAATATTTAATTCTGCACTTTTTATCATCCGAGTTCGTTTCGGTGCTGCTTTGTTGAGTTCTGTGCTTTTTAGCGACTTTTCCGCACTTGAGTTCGATTCTTGCGAATCTCGTCCGAAACTGCTGTTTCGAGTTTCCCGCAAGTCCGTTTAACTTTGTTAGACGTGTCGTGAACTTCGGTTTGATTATTCGTTGACGTATGGTGATTTTCGGGCATTTGGGCCATTTTCGTAATTTCCCAAAGTTTGGGGTAATTACCTTCCGTTGTCGAATTTCGAGCCTTCGGGTGGTCGGAATTGTGTGTCCTACTAGCTCCTAGATTCGTCTTTGTGAGTACTTCGTAACCGTATCTTCGGTTCGTATTCAGGTTCGGGTTTCGGTGTCGTTTTGTTGAATTCAGGATTACTAAACGACTTTTCTAAGTATGAGTTCGTCTTAGTTAGATCACCATTAATTTTTGGTAACCCCAAAAATTATAAATCTTTGCAATATTATAGAACATCGAGTTAGCTTTCCAATGGTTCAAGCGGTGAGTCAATCGAGTCGAGCGAGAGAGAGTTATGGTCGTTTCGGTTTTTGGCGAGCACTTCCGGGAGCCTTTCGGCCGATAGGGGTCGATAGACTCTCTGCCCGGCATTCCGTATGGGTATCGGTTGGGCTATCGGCCGATAGGCCGGCCGATAGGTTCTCATTGTGTTACACTATAAATGTGTTGTTTTGAGCGTGAAGCTCATTTCCTTCCCCATTTTTCCATCATGCCGCGAGAGAGAAGATATAGGGGGAGAGTTCTTCATCCGGTCGATTTTCATCATTTCTTTTCGGTTGTGAGGCTCGGATAATCAATCTAACGCGTGTTCTACGGATCTTAATACTTGAATCACTCAAGGTAATATCTCTTGAAACCCTACCTTTTTGGATAATTGGGGATTTTGGGGTTTTGTCCGATTCTTTCCGTTTCGTTGATGGATTCATGATGAATATGATTATTCTTGTTGGTATTCTTAGTTTCCCTACGGATTCATGGTATATTTCGTGATTTTTACGGAATCGAGAGGGTTCGGTTGTGGTCCGCCCTCGTTGTTGTTTGTATACGAATATACATGAATCGTAGGCGGGTTTCCGGGAGTATTCCATTTCCATAATCGTTTAGAAGTGGTTGTGATTGTGCTATTCAAATCGTTAGGTTCATTTCCGCCGGTTCCTTGCGGTCGTGTTCAACTCTTCCGTTCCGTTCGTGTCATCGTCTATTTAATCGAGGCAAGTATTTTTGGAAACCTTTATGCTTAACGTGAAATGGTAGTGTATATTGTTTGTAAATTACTCACCTTGTGTTGGCCCGACGGGGTCAAGGAGGGAAATCTATGCTGCCGCCCTGGATTTCACGAGTTTCGTACCGCTAGCCAACTCGTTAGGGTCCTTGCAAGGCCCCGAGTGAGAATGTATGCTGCCGCCCTGTTCTCACGGCATAGCGTGTGCGTGGTTTTGTTTTTCTGTAATTGTAGCCAACTCGTTAGGGTCCCTGTGAGGCCCCGAGTGAGAATGTATGCTGCCGCCCTGTTCTCAAGGCTAATTGTTTGACTGTTTATTTTCCGGAAAAGACATGTCTTGTTTTGGTTTTCGAAATGATTTTTGGTGCATGTACTATGAAATGTGTAAGCAATTGGTTTGCCTTGAATACTTGTACTAGCGTAATTGCTAACCCCTTTGGGGACCCGTTGTCGGGGAAATTCTTGTTATGGATTTCAGGTTATGTTCAGCCAGACGAATGCTACTGGGATGGTACGAGGATGTTGGCCAAGGTTGTTGACATGTGCAATTGAGTCTTGTTATTTCCTACTGTCTCTTTTGATGTGGATGTTTTCCAAATTGTAAACTTATAGATTGTATTCGCGAGTACTTAGGCTTTTCTTTTCGGATTGCGTTTGGACTTCGTTGGAGTTACTGTATTTGTCGGTTGATGTTTATTATGCCGGTTGTACCGGACGTGTTGTTTTATGTTCTTGTTGTTAATAGTTGTTTCCTTGCTAACCGAGATGGTTAGTCGAGTGGTGTTTTATTGTGTTAGCCTGGTGGGTCCCATGTAGGGGTCCACGGCGCTGTAATACACCTCGAATATCTTGGGGGTGTTACACTAACCCACCACCTATTTGCTCGACATGTTTGCGCATCATGTAATTTGGCCTCGTCTCAGACCTCATCTATGCCAGAAGTGATTTATAAACTATGAAGCAGGACTCCTTTAGGATGTTAGTTAATTGTAATCTAGATTACTCAGAGTAAATAGTTCACGTAATCATATTGGCAAAATAAGATTATCCTAAAACCACGTTAAATGAATATTTATCTTTGTAGCTTAGTGGTAAAGGTATAAACTAATTGATTCAACCTTGATATTTTCGAACATATTTCCTGCCTAGGTCCGAATATTGTGTGAGCAAATCTTTTTTCTGCTTCTTGTAATTCGGCCAGACCACCCCTACTTGTAGTATTTATATAGACATTATGGGATACCTAGTGATATTAATGATCAGTATTGACGTCTGGTTTGGTCAACATCACATGTGCTGATTTGGACGAATGGATCGAAGGCACGTAGAAAATAATGAACAGGATGTATAAACAGAATGAAAAGTATTGGACCATCAAATTTTATTAATGATCTTGATAAAGAGTAGTACCGGGCCGAAAATATTTTGGCCGGTCCGTTTTGCTGGTGCTTGCTAATTACAAGTCTTATCCTTTTCTCTTTTCTCTCTTTTTTTATCTCTCTTTTTCTCTCTCTATCACTTTTTCGGGCTCTTTCAAAAGTCCCTTTATTGTACATTCTCCTGGCATATATATAGCCAATACTAGCCATTCATGAAATGACAGCTGGAAGATTCAGGTGAATATGCTTATGACATTTGTCACAGTGTAGTGACTTCTTCGCCGCGTGTCACCTTCTTAGGTTTGCTTTGAGAATGGATATGACAGCCCTCCTTCATTGTCCTGTCTGCCTGTTCTTCGTGCTTTTGGCAATACTTATCTGTTACGACCGACAACGGGGTCGGCCCTCGGGCTTCCCGCTATTCTGGTCGGTCTTGTTTATGATTATGGTTCGGAGCGTATTCATATAGGATCTGCTCGGTCCTTCTGGGTCGGATTCCGGGTCGGCTCTAATGTCTCTGCCCGGTCTGGTTCTTTGTGAGCCCGAGAGACAATCGGGTCTATGACCGGTTCGGCTCCAGGATCTGCTCACTGGTCAGTGCTGGAGCGCTTAAGTGGAGGCAGGTGGATCGACTACCAACAAGGGCCCCGAGTCGAGGGCCGTGCCGGTTGGCAGTCTTTGCAGTCGTTTCAGATTGAGGCCGATCCGGCTTGGGGATGGATAAGATCTCTTGAAGGGACGTCTCTTCGAGAGTCGCGTCGATTTGACTTCGGGGTCGTCAAGAGTCATAATAAGGGGGACGCGTGGCGGGACGTAATTTGTCGTTGTGTTTCACGCATTTTTGATCTTCGTGATGATTCATTATGAATCGCCGCTTCATGTGCTTTGGCATTTAATGCCCTTTTTTATCCTATAAATATAGAGAACCTTCTTCTCTATTGCTTCTTTCGCCATTTTTACGTGTTGTTGCAGAGAAAGATTTTTTCCGGCAATTTTTCTTCTTCTCCGATTTCACATAGACTTTCCCGGTAAGCTTGCTTTTCCTCCACTTTTTCCTTTTCTATTTAAGATGTCGGAGATAAGGGGCGAGATAGAGGTCGGTTTGACCGTGTCGCCGGACCACACGGGTGTGGCGGGTCTGTCGATGGGTGATGTTTCCGTTGACTGGAGCGACAAGGATGGCAGGGAGGTCGCGAGATCGCCGGATTCTGGAGATGCAGATTCTGGAGACGTGGAGGTGGTGACGCCGTTGACGGCGGTTGGTGAGACTCGGGCCTGGATTCGGCCTCGGCCGTCTCCTTTTGTTGAGGCGGAGTGGGACTCGGCCTCGATACGCAGCACGGTCACCGATGGGCAGTTGGAGGCTTGGCGGGGGCGATTTAAGATACCCGCGGTGGTGCGGATGTTTGTTCCGAATCCAGAGGAGAGACCTCACACTCCGCCCGTCAATTTGCGGCGGTGTATTATCGCTCCCTGTTGTCAGGGCTGAGGTTTCCGCTTCCGTTGGTGTTCTCCCGGTGGTTAAGGCAGTGGGGCCTTTGTATTGCTCAAATTCATCCGAATTCTTGGGCTCGGATGGTGGGCCTTTTGATCCTTTTCAGTCAACATGGCTGGGCCGAGCCCAGTTTTGAAGAGTTCAACAGTCTCTTCTTATGGAGGTCGGTCGGCCGAGCCGGTTCTGGCTGGTTTTACTTGACAGCCCGGCCCGCGATGTATAAAGAATTGGTGGATGCGCCGGAGACCATCCATAGTTGGAAGGAACAGTGGTTCTATGTAGCGGGGCCGTGGATGAGCTCGGTTGAGGAGTGGGAACCTGGGGTGATAGACGCCGAGCTTCGGGTCCGAGAACACTTTACTGCTAAAATGAGTAAGTGTCGTGTTTTTTATTGCTGTTCCCTTTTTTGTCTAACGCTCATAATTTATTGTTTGTGAAGAACGTATCCCGGCTTCAGAGACTTCCTCCTTGTTTGACGACCGGGTTGAATAGCTCTTGGATCTTCCTGCCGATCGGAGGAAATCGTATCTCCTGGTTACTGAGGATAACCTTTGGGCAGCGGGACTTCGATCAACTGATCCGAGCAGAATGTCTTCATCAGGTAGCTCTTTTTTCTCTTTTTCTTTTCCTTTTTTTTTAACACGTCTTCCTTATCCAGTCCCTAGGGGCAGGAGTTCGTCGGGGCGGAAAGAGACGCCTGCGCAGCGGGTGGCGAGGCTGGCTGCTGAGGCCGCCGAGCGCAGGGAGCGCACGGGCAATCGGAAGAGAGTAGAGGCCGAGACTGAGGATAACGTGACCAGGGCTGAGGGTTTCTCCATTCCTGAAACTGTTGTGCCCGCCCCAAGCCCTGTATGGACGGGCCGTGCGAAGGGTAAGGAGCCTGCGATTGATTTGGAGGGCCACTATCTCCCGGTGAATAAGGACCGGGAAGAACCTTGTGCCCAGATGAAGGGGCGGCGACCGCGCTGGTTCCTTGACTACGTCCGGGCGGCCACGCCAACCGCCGAGATGCTCGACCGGGTCCCTCCAGCAGTGGTTGAGTCTAGCCATGTCCCCATTTTGGGTTGGACGCCGAAAATGGAGATGGTGACCAATGACATGGGTCCGGATGAGCAGATCCAGTTTGGAAATGCTATGATGGGCCGAGCGTTGTGCACCTATGTAAAGGCCACTGGGGAGCTGATGGCCCTGGTTGAGAAGCACAAGAAGGTGGAGGCCGATCTCAAGGCCTTACAGGAGGAGCACCACCTCTGCCCTTCGCTTATCAAGTCTTTGGAGGAGGAGATGACCTCTCTGAAGGGTGAGATGGAGCTTCTGGAGAGCCGGGCCTTCGAGGCCAATATCTGGAAAGGAAAGGCCGACGAGATGGCCACGGCGGCCGAGAAGGCGCGGAAACGGTGTCTGGACATAAGGGCCGAGCATGAGGCCTATTTGCAGAATACTAAGGCCCGGCAGGCAGTGACCGAGCGGGCCCATACTTGTGAAGGCTGCGGGTTATGCCGGGGCCTTGCCGGCCAGGCGGTGCTTTCCAGAAGACACCCGAGTTCGAGGAGTTGATTAACCTTAACTATGTCTCCACTTGTTATGAGATATTGGATCTCATGAAGGAAGGGAAGACCGTTGAGGAGGTCCAGGCCTATATAAAGTCTCAGGCGGCCTGAAGGTTGAATCTCTCGGAGATGATGAGCCGAAGGCCGCAGAAGTTGTCGAAGATCCGGTGTTGATTCCGTCCGGTGAAGGCAAAGGACAGTCTTCTCAGGTGGCCGGTCAGGAGGACAGGGCCGAGTAGATTTTTTGTTTTATTCCATGTATGGCCTGCGAGCCGTTTTTCCTTGGTTTCCTTTGTATTCTGATGTAGAACGGCTTATTTTAAATGAATGAAATCTTTTCATGGCCTCTGTTGCTTTTCTCTGTATGTTTGGGCTCGGTTGGTCTGGCCGTTGCCTTTTATGTTCACCATTTGTTGACTGTGCCGGATGGGCTGACCTTATGAGGTGCCGAGGCGAACTCGGTCTTATAGTGCCGGGGGAGTCGGTCATTCGAGGTGCCGAGGCGAGCTCGGTCTTATAGTGCCGGGGGAGCCGGTCATTCGAGGTGCCGAGGCGAGCTCGGTCTTATAGTGCCGGGGGAGCCGGTCATTCGAGGTGCCGAGGCTAGCTCGGTCTTATAGTGCCCGGGGAGCCGGTCATTCGAGGTGCCGAGGCTAGCACGGAAGTATAGTGCCGGGGGAGCCGATCATTCGAGGTGCCGAGGCGAGTTCGGTCTTATAGTGCCGGGGGAGCCGGTCATTCGAAGTGCCGAGGCTAGCTCGGTCTTATAGTGCCGGGAGAGCCGGTCATTCGAGGTACCGAGGCTAGCTCGGTCTTATAGTGCCGGGGGAGCCGGTCATTCGAGGTGCCGAGGCGAGCTCGGTTTTATGAGGTGCCGAGGCGAACTCGGTCTTATAGCGCCGGACGGGCCGGTCTTATGAGGTGCCGAGGCGAGCTCGGCCTTATAGTGCCGGAGGAGCCGGTCTTATGAGGTGCCGAGGCAAGCTCGGACTTATAGTGCCGGAGGATCCGGTCTTATGAGGTGCCGAGGCGAGCTCGGTCTTATAGCGCCGGATGGGCCGGTCTTATGAGGCGCCGAGGCGAGCTCGGTCTTATAGTGCCGGATGGGCCGGTCTTATGAGGTGCCGAGGCGAGCTCGGTCTTATAGTGCCGGGTGGGCTGGTCTTATGAGGTGCCGAGGCGAGCTCGGTCTTATAGTGCCGGACGGGCCGGTCTTATGAGGTGCCGAGGCAAGCTCGGACTTATAGTGCCGGAGGAGCCGGTCTTATGAGGTGCTGAGGCGAGCTCGGTCTTATAGTGCCGGACGGGCCGGTCTTATGAGGTGCCGAGGCGAGCTCGGTCTTATAGCGCCGGATGGGCCGGTCTTATGAGGCGCCGAGGCGAGCTCGGTCTTATAGCGCCTGATGGGCCGGTCTTATGAGGCGCCGAGGCGAGCTCGGTCTTATAGTGCCGGATGGGCCGGTCTTATGAGGTGCCGAGGCGAGCTCGGTCTTATAGTGCCGGGTGGGCCGGTCTTATGAGGTGCCGAGGCGAGCTCGGTCTTATAGTGCCGGAGGAGCCGGTCTTATGAGGTGCCGAGGCGAGCTCGGTCTTATAGTGCCGGACGGGCCGGTCTTATGAGGTGCCGAGGCGAGCTCGGTCTTATAGTGCCGTACGGGCCGGTCTTATGAGGTGCCGAGGCGAGCTCGGTCTTATAGCGCCGGATGGGCCGGTCTTATGAGGCGCCGAGGCGAGCTCGGTCTTATAGCGCCGGATGGGCCGGTCTTATGAGGCGCCGAGGCGAGCTCGGTTTTATAGTGCCGGATGGGCCGGTCTTATGAGGTGCCGAGGCGAGCTCGGTCTTATAGTGCCGGGTGGGCCGGTATTATGAGGTGCCGAGGCGAGCTCGGTCTTATAGTGCCGGAGGAGCCGGTCTTATGAGGTGCCGAGGCGAGCTCGGTCTTATAGTTCCGGACGGGCCGGTCTTATGAGGTGCCGAGGCGAACTCGGTCTTATAGTGCCGGAGGAGCCGGTCTTATGAGGTGCCGAGGCAAGCTCGGACTTATAGTGCCGGGGGAGCCGGTCTTATGAGGTGCCGAGGCGAGCTCGGTCTTATAGCGCCGGATGGGCCGGTCTTATGAGGCGCCGAGGCGAGCTCGGTCTTATAGTGCCGGATGGGCCGGTCTTATGAGGTGCCGAGGCGAGCTCGGTCTTATAGTGCCGGGTGGGCCGGTCTTAATAGGTGCCGAGGCGAGCTCGGTCTTATAGTGCCGGACGGGCCGGTCTTATGAGGTGCCGAGGCAAGCGCGGACTTATAGTGCCGGAGGAGCCGGTCTTATGAGGTGCCGAGGCGAACTCGGTCTTATAGTGCCGGACGGGCCGGTCTTATGACGTGCCGAGGCGAACTCGGTCTTATAGTGCCGGAGGAGCCGGTCTTATGAGGTGCCGAGGCAAGCTCGGACTTATAGTGCCGGAGGAGCCGGTCTTATGAGGTGCCGAGGCGAACTCGGTCTTATAGTGCATTTGAATTAGAGATGAAATAGAGTTGAATTTTATTGATAATACCTTCCTAAGGACATGGCATTTGACGAATTAATTGATCCTTGGTCATTCATATATTCTAGCTAACAAACTCCGTTCTGAAGGGCTTTGTTACTCTCGTACGGTCCTTGCCACTTGGATTCAGGAGGTCCCAGATCTGGCCCCAATGCTCGTTTAATAATGAGGTCTTCGACCTGGAAGCTTCGATGACGAACCTTGGGTGCTTTATAGAAGGTGTACCGCCTTTCTGCTTGGTTCTATTTTTGGGCGACGAGGTCCAGGTGTTTAGAGTCACATTGATCTTGTTCTTCGAAATGGATTCTCCGGTGGGCGTGTCCCAATCTCGACCGGGGTCGTCGCCTTAGTGCCGGAGGCTACGAGGATATTTCTCAAGTGGCGGACTGATGCATTGCCAAGTCTTCAGGGAGTTCTTCAGGTCGTGACCCTTTGCGCTTTTCGAGGCGGGTCTTGAGGTACTGTTTCATAATTGTATTAATCGCCTCGACTTGTCCGTTGGATTGTGAATCGTGCGACATGGATAAGTCGTTTCGTATATGGAGGTCGTCGCAGAACGCCTGAGATTCTTCCTTGTCGTGGTAATATCGGATATGATGGACTAAGGGGTCCTGAGTAACTTTCATATAAGATTGTTTATTTCTTGTTCGGTTGTTTGCACTAGTGGTTAGGCCCCGACCCGCTTTTGCAAAATAACCAATCGCGACGACTGCGTACCGTTACCTCAACTTCATCTTTCTAGATGGGGGGACCAACCCGGACGATCGTCCCTTTGACGGACGGCAGTAGGCCATAAACGCAAGTGGGTTTCATACGAGTTTTGGATCTAAGAAGTGAAGGTTTGGCATCGGGGGTATCTTTACCCTAGCCCAATGGCACCTTTCTCTGACTCGACCAGTAACATCCTATTCGAGGCGATTTGTGGGCCGAGGTTGGGCCGCCGAAGTGGTTGTCATGTGTCCGCTCGGGTACCTTTCTGAGCTGGGGGCATGGAGCTGGAGGCCGTGTTCGTTCTCGCCATTCGCGTTGTTCGGCCGCCGATGAGTTGGTTTGGTTGTTTCTTGGTTCGCGGAGAGCGTTGCAGTTTCTTGACGATCTTACCACCGGGTCCGAGCCGGGTCGAGGGATTTGACCAAACCGGGCTTTCTGGGTTCGTATCAGCCCCTACCCGAGAATTGCTCCAAAGATAGTGAGGTTAGCAAAATCAAGGGAGATTGCTACTTCCAGATCGGCCCGGAGGGCTTCATGTTTCGCTTTATAGTTGGCGGCTAGAAAACTTAAGCGAACGGTCGAGCAGAACAAACGCTGGTCGGGGCTGGCGAGGGCCATCCCTGCGCTTGTTTTCAGGGGGCTAGTACGAGTACATAGACCAGCTCTACCGGGGCGTATCCGAGCTCGGCATCAGATAGGCCGGATGTCGGACCGCGTTTTCCGATCAAGCGAAGGCGGTGCAGATTGCAGCGAGGTTCTCCTTGGGTCGGCAGTTGCAGGATTGTTGGTAACTCGGTCAGCCGGGCCCCTCTTTCTTATAAAGATTATTCCTTTGCTTATTTCAGTTTTACCAACATGTTCCACTTTCTGCCCTTTTTTCGTCATATCGAATTCCATATTTCACCGTTGGCACCGCTGTTCGGGCGTTTATGCGAAAAACTCCTTGGGCTCCGATGATTCCACCTGATCTTAGCGTAATCTTTGTCCAATAATGGTTTGAGTTTTCTCGCCTGCATCCTAACAGACTACTCTTTCCGGATTACCAGGATCTTTGTGAGGATCTGACGGGAATCCCGAAAGCGCTTGCAGACATTATGGTGTTGATTGCAACTTTAATTTGAAGGACACGAGGGGATTCTTTGGGAAATCTTCTAGAGCTTTGAGTTGCGCCTGATATCCCCCGAGTTATGACCTTTAAAAGGTCAGCCGAGTCGAGCAGGAACTCATGGTCACGATGGCTCCTGTGCTTTCAACTCCTAATTACGATGATTCCTATGCTTTCGACTCATGGTTACAATGATTCCTATGCTTTCATCTCACCACTTATTGGTGAAGGTGGTTATTCCCGGATGAACGCAAGGTATGCCAAAGCGCTCCGCCAACTTGAACGGGTTTCCCTTCTTTGTGGCGGGCAGTTTATATTCAGAACTTGTAGTTATAGCTTGAGCGACTCGTTCAAGATTCCGGAGCCCTCCTTCTAGCGCCATTCTGTTGACGTCTGGTTTGGTCAACGTCACGTGTGCTGATCTGGACGAATGGATCGAAGCCACGTAGAAAATAATGAACAGGATGTATAAATAGAATGAAAAGTATTGGACCATCAAATTTTATTAATGATCTTGATAAAGAGTAGTACCGGGCCGAAAATATTTTGGCCGGTCCGTTTTGCTGGTGCTTGCTAATTACAAGTCGTATCCTTTTCTCTTTTCTCTATTTTTTTATCTCTCTTTTTCTCTCTATCTCTTTTTCGGGCTCTTTCAAAAGTCCCTTTATTGTACATTCTCCTGGCATATATATAGCCAATACTAGCCATTCATGAGATGACAGCTGGAAGGTTCAGGTGAATATGCTTATGACATTTGTCACAGTGTAGTGACTTCTTCGCCGCGTGTCACCTTCTTAGGTTTGCTTTGGGAATGGATATGACAGCCCTCCTTCATTGTCCTGTCTGCCTGTTCTTCGTGCTTTTGGAAATACTTATCATTGCGGCCAGACAACGGGTCGGCCCTCGTGCTTCCGCTATTCAGTCGGTCTTGTTTATGATTATGGTTCGGAGCGTATTCATATAGAGTCCGCTCGGTCCTTCAGGTCGGATTAAGGTCGGCTCTAATGTCTCTGCCCGGTCTGGTTCTTTGTGATCCCGAGAGACAATCAGGTCTATGACCGGTTCGGCTCCAGGATCTGCTCGGCTGGTCGGCTGCCTGAAGCGCTTAAGTGGATGCCAAGGTGGATCGACTACCAACAATCAGGATTCCTAATAAATCTCAATTCCCTATATTAAGCCCATTATATCACTGATTCTATTAATATTAATTCGATCAACTACAAAATTAATATTGTGGAAATAGCTTGTTTTGCCCTTTGGCATATAGTAATATTCTTTTCTGCCCCAAGTTTAGTAACAACTCTTTTAATACCCAAATTGTCGAAATTGACCTTTACTCGAATAAAATTCGAGTCATATATTATAATTTCGAGTAACATAATTTCGAGTTAACTTCAAAAAAAACAATATTGAGGAAGGTTGAAAATATGGGTTACCGGATTCCAAAAATTCGGGTTACACGAGTCCAATTCGTGTCACCCGAATACAATTCGTGTCACACGAATTTTGTTGCCCGAAATTCGAGTAACATATATTTTTTCTTACATGTCCCGAATGAATTCGGCAGATTTTTTTTTTGTTACATGTCCCGAATGAATTCGGGAGACCTTTTTTTTTACATGTCCCGAACCTCTTTTTTTTTTACATGTCTCCCGACTGAATTCGGGAGACCTTTTTTTTTTTTTTTTATCTCCCGAATGAATTCGGGAGACCCTTTTTCTTTTTTTTTTTCTTTTTTTTTTTACATCTCCCGAATGAATTCGGGAGACCCTTTTTCCTTTTTTTTATACATCTCCCGAATGAATTCGGGAGACCCTTTTTTTTTTTTACATCTCCCGAATGAATTCGGGAGACTTTTTTTTTTATTTACATGTTCCGAATTGTATTCGGGTGACACGAATTGGACTCGTGTAACCCAAATTTTCGGACTCCGATAACCCATATTTTCAACCTTCCTCGATATTGTTTTTTTTAAGTTGACTCAAAATTATGTTACTCGAAATTACAATATATGACTCGAATTTTATTCAAGCAAATGTCAATTTCGACAATTTAAGTATCAAAAGAGTTGTTACTAAACTTGAGACGAAAAAAATATTGCTATATACAAAAAAGCAAAACTAAGTTTTCTCCCATTAATATTATACTTCCATTTAAATTATCCTTAGTTTATGAATTGGTCTCCTTTCTAAATTAATCATATCTCTTATTTAATGTTCGTGAATTCTATCCACGAACTTTGCACTAGTTGTTGTTAGTTAATTATTAGTTATTCAACACAAGTCTTAATTTTTTGCATTATTATATTACGTCAGAAAGTACGGCCTTCTTTATAAAATGCCCATATCCACAACTTATTTGACAAAATCCTTTTGTATATTGCCATAAAAGAATCTACAATACGCTCCACAAGGCAACTATACTATTTTTCAGAAATAAAGTAAAGGATATATATACACGTAATACTCCTTCCGTCCCATAGCAGTCTGCATAGCTAATTGGGCATGGAGATTAAGAAAATACATTTTTTAAAGAATTGATCAATTTAAAAGAGGGTATAAAAGGTAACTCATGTGTAAGTGAAGTAATGGATTAGTTTGACTTGAATTAAAAGTGTTTTAATTGAGTTGAAAAAATAATGACAATTGTGTAAATAATTGTGTATAGTGATGTTAAAACAAATTTTTTTACCATTTATGGGTGTGCAAACTTCGGTGGGACGGACGAATAAGGTAAGTGTGCAAACTCACGTGGGACGAAGGGAGTAAAATAAAAGCTCTAATTTTTATTTTTAAAAAATGACGTCATCAACACGTTTTAGCAGTCAATAACGACCAAATTAAAAAAAAAAATTACAATCATGCATCTATAAATTCAGTGCCAAAAATACCCTACTTCTCAATCCAGTTCAGCAGCTCCAAGCATTTACATTTATTTGTTTTCCTTTGTTAGTGTAAACACAATTTTTCTTGCTCTAAAATTTTATGGACACCAACAAATCCATCAGCTTTCTTCTCACTCTAACATTACTATCACTCGTCCTCTTTCTCTCCACCAAACCATCTCATGCACAACGTCTATCTCCCACATTCTACAACAACACATGTCACAATGCACCAAGTACAATCCGTGCTTCCATCCAGCGAGCAGTATCCAGTGAGCCCCGCATGGCGGCCTCACTCATCCGGCTCCATTTCCACGACTGCTTCGTCCAGGGCTGCGATGCTTCCATCTTGTTGGACGACAGCCCTACGATCGAAAGCGAGAAATCTGCAGGCCCGAATGTAAATTCCGTAAGAGGGTTTGATGTGATAGAGGCCGCCAAGAGCGAGGTCGAGGGTATATGCCCTGGCGTCGTTTCTTGTGCTGATATTCTAGCGTTAGCAGCACGTGATGCCTCTGTTGCTGTAAGTATAATATAGAGGCGGATCGATGTGAGGCCGAAAAAACATTTTCATTCGAACATATGTTAAAACGTTATTAATATTGTGTTACATTATGTTTTAGGTTGGTGGTCCGTCATGGACTGTGAAGCTTGGGAGAAGGGACTCTATCACTGCTAACCGTACTCAAGCAAACACAGATCTTCCTAGTCCTTTTGCTAGCCTCCAAGATCTCATCTCTGCCTTCGCCACTAAGGGACTTAGTCAAACAGACATGGTCGCCCTATCAGGTATATAAAACTTAAATCTTGCAAACGGAATATTAAAAAGCCAATTGCATGCACATAATATTATTTTTTTGTCAAATTTTATATTTTACCATAATTTATGAGAAGTATATATAACAAAATCCATTCATATGAGTATATACTTGCATGCAGGATCACACACACTGGGTCAAGCCCAATGCTTCTTGTTCCGTGCTAGAATATATAGCAATGGAACTGATATCGACCCCACCTTTGCCAGCAACCTGACAAGCCAGTGTCCTCAGAGCGGCGGGGATAGTAATTTGGCGCCACTTGATTTGGTGACGCCGAATTTTTTCGACAATAATTATTTTAAGAATTTGATCCAACGGAGGGGGCTTCTTCAGTCGGATCAGGTTCTTTTCAGCGGAGGATCCACAAACACTACCGTGTCTCGTTATAGTGCCAACCCGAGAATGTTTGCAGCAGATTTTGCGAGTGCAATGATAAGGATGTCGGAGATTCAACCCCTACTCGGATCGAGTGGGATCATAAGGAGGATTTGTAACGCCACCAACTAGTTACGTGCTTCATTACTGCATGCGCATGACACAATAAGCAACCAGATTAATGTTGGGATAAATAAATCGAGTGAATCCCTGCTATTCTATAATCGTATATCCTGTTTCCAGGTCATGTTTTTGTGTAATGTTCAAATCATCCATTGTTATTTGATGCAGTCATGAAATTAATATTTCAATGACTTGTCATATTTTTCAATCAACAAATATGCATGCATCTCTGTTTTAGTTTGCTATATCATCACATTAAGAATTCATACGTATGATTTATTCCTGATATATTCGTGCAATTAAACTACTGTGAAATAAATTTAACAACATTCCATATAATAATTATATATAAAATATTACTTTTTATATATTAGTAAAATATATAATCAAAGTTAGAACAAGAATAGTGTAAAAGTCAAACTATTGCAATTTTTAAGGGAACTGATGGAAGTACATTGAACTTGTTCGAGTCATGGCAGTTACACATCTATCAAGCAACATGCTAGTTTCCACCTATTATAAAACACCTCCAACTTATAACTAGAGTCTTGCATAGAGGTGAACCATAATTCTCTATACACTTTAATATGCCATCTCAACCATAGACTTAAAAAAACAAGAAATAAAAGAAACCTTTAACAAATATCATCAAGGTCATGAAACCAAAACGAGCAAAACAAATCATAGTACTATAACCACTAACGGAAATCTTTATCTATAATCCCCATATCCTCTACATCTTGTAAAGGCTTTAGAAGATAATCTTATAGTAGCAAGTCCATTAGTATTAATATGCTCAAACAAAATATTTTGTTTCTTTACTTTCTCATTTACCGCCAAATACGTTAGCTCTATATATTTGGCCCCTTTCGAGTTCTTGTTGTTCCTTGAGAAGAAGACAACCGCAAAATTATCACAGTAATTGGTTGGGGGACTAGTGGTGACACTACCAAAAATAACACTTTAGCCGACGGTCGGCCGAAGTCGTCGGCTAAAGTCAGCAAGTTTAGCCGACGGCTAACTTGTTGTCGGCTAAAGTAGTTTAGCCGATGACTTTACTATTGGTCGTCGGCTAAAGTCAAGTTAGTCGTCGGCTAAAATTTTGTAGTTTAGCCAACGACTAGTATACTTTAGCCGACGACATGACGTCGGCTAAAGTCAAGTTTAGCCGACGGCTAGTATACTTTAGCCGACGACATGCCGTCGGCTAAAGTCTTACATGTTTTTTTGTGCAGACTATATCACCATCTAACACTTGAAGAGACCATTTACAATACATTCGGAAATTATAGAACAAGAAAACGAAAAACAATAATTTTCTCTGATTTGATCATTCAAGAAATCATATTGAAGGTATGTTTATTGAATTTTAATATCAGTTATAATTATATTACGCATATAATATATCTATTTGGATGATTATAAAAATATTTTAGAATTAGTTCGTTTTCTCGAATATTTCTTGGTGTCTGTGTGTGTGTGTATATATATATATATATGGATTTGACATCTTGAATTCGAGCTATATATGATGATTTTAGTCGTATTTTTTGTATATTCTTGATAATTTTGTTATAGGATGGATAAAAGTTGGATTGGTCTGCAAAAATGGGATCCAAGGGTCATAGATGGAATCCGAGGGTTTATTCGATTTGTGAAGGAGTATGATAGTGATAGTATGATTCATTAATGTCCTTGCAATAAATGCAAAAGCCGCAGCGATATGTACCGTTTTACACTTGATGTCGTATGAGAGCACTTGAAAAAAAATGGATTTTGGGATAAATATACATGTTGGATTTACCACGGTGAAAGATCGAATTCAATTATTCCCCATGATCACGGACAGTACAGTGGTAGCACATCCAATGACCCCACAAGAAGGTTGATTGACGACGTGTTTGGTTATTACGACAGGGACGTATCGGCTGAAGGTCAAGAATACCATATAGCTGATCAACCAGTCATCTGAACGCCTACATTGATACCCGTTAACACAATTTATCTTGATAGATACAACAAGCTAATACAGCTCCAACAGACTCTTCTTTATCCTGGGTGTCACATGACGGTTCTTGATAGTGTCATAGAGACTATGAGAGTCAAGGTGGAGAACAAAACCTCGATTAAAGCTGTGGATGATTATTTGAAACTTACAGGGAAAATGCTCCAATAAGGTCATCATCTTCCTAGTAATCACAGTAAAATGAGACGTATCCTAAAAGGTCTTGGGCTATCGTACATCAAGATCCACATATGCATATATGATTGTGCTTTATTTTGGGGAAAGCCTAATGAAGACCTAAAGAGATGTCCGGTATGTGACACAGAGAGGTATAAGTTCACTCCTTCTGGTAAAGAGAAAGCTATGAAGGTTCTTTGGTATTTCCCTCTGAAGGATAGATTGTAGAGGCTTTTCATGTCTCCTCACACAGCCAAGGCGATGAGATGGCACGCTGAGCCTCGGGTGACTGAGGAGGATATTATGATACACCCTTCTGATGGAGAGGCTTGGAAGCATATAGATAGGGAGTTTCCAGGATTTGTATCAGATGTCCGAAATGTAAGACTAGGACTTGCATCTGATGGATTCAACCCTTTTGGAAATATGAGCCTTTCGTATAGTATATGGCCGGTGGTATTGGTTCCTTACAATCTTCCTCCATGGATGTGCATGAAGAAGGAATATAATATGTTGGCTCTCTTAGTACCTGGCCCCGGGTATCCAGGAAAGTGTATTGTTGTTTATTTGAGACCTTTGATAGAGGAGCTGAAGAAGTTGTGGGACCAAGGTCATCCGACATACGACGGTTACTCACATGAGATGTTCTACTTACGTGCAATGTGTATCGGTACCATCAGTGATTTTCCTGCGTACGGGATGCTGTCTGGATCTGTTATTAGTGGATATAGAGGATCTCCAGTGTGCTTGAATGCTGACTGCGCAAGGTATCATTGTCGGAAGGTTATCAGAATGCGTCACCGTATATGGCTTGAGAGGATGCATGTCTGGCGTACGGATGCTGCAGCATTTGATGGGACTGAAGAGGTTGGTGATCTACCACGAGAGTCGACTGGTGAGGAAATTTTGGTCGTGCTGAATGAGTATGATTTTGGGCAGTTGAGCAACCATCCTGATATAGTAGCGGCAACGCCTGAAAGACCTAACAGGTATAAGTATTGGTCCCACAAAAGTATTTTCTGGGATCTACCTTATTGGAGTAAGTTGTCGATTAGGAACTACCTAGATGTGATGCACATAGAAAAAAAATGTTTGTGAAGGTGTTGTCGGTACAGTGTTATGTTGGGAAGGGAAGACTAAAGACGGCCCTAAGGCACGCATTGGTTTAAAAGAAATGAACATTAGAAAACATTTATGGTTGAAGGAAGGGAAGGGGAAACACAAAATGCCGAAAGCTGCTTACACCATCACCCCTGAGCAAAAGGCTGAGATTTTTTCGTGGATGAAGGCTGCAAGGTATCCCACAGGATATGCTGGAAATATAGGGAGGTATGTTAACTTCAAGGATAACAAGTTAACTGGACTGAAGAGCCATGATTGTCATATCCTCTTACAATGTTTGTTTCCTGTGTTTATTCGACCATACTTGTCCAAACAGGTGGTCGAGCCTTGTGTATCGTTATCCAGGTTCTTTCAAAAGTTATGCACTAGGGAAGTAAGTAAGTCAGATCTCCGGCTCATGCAAAAAGAGATCATTTATATCTTATGCAAATTTGAGAGGATCTTCCCACCAAATTTTTTTGAACTCATGCCTCACCTCATGATCCATCTCCCGCGCCAACTTTTACTAACAGGCCCGGTCCACTACACGTGGATGTTTCCAATAGAAAGGCAACTTGGTGAGTACAAGGACTCTGTGACTAATAAGTCTGCACCAAAAGGATGTATAGCCGAAGCATATTGCATGGGAGTGTGTAACATATACCAAGTTCTATTTAGGCTCGGTGGATCCCACACCCGAGCCTATGTCAACAATTCCAGTGCAATTTAATCTCTCCATCATCACCAGCGAAGTTGAAGTTCAAGGAAGATTACCTGACAGTCATTTACAACCTTACGAGCTACGAATTGCACATTGGTGGATATTACTTAACTGTCCAGAAGTTCAATATTGGAAAGACATTCACCTTTCATGTGATGCTGTGAATGGAGACATTAGATTCCACAATGAAACATTTGCTGATGATTTCGGACAATGGGTAAGTGTTTAATTACTGTTTACTTATTTTGCTTACATAATTTACTTAATCACGACATTCACCTTAATTAATATCCAGATGACGCACATACAAAGTGATGGCCACCCGATGTGGTCACGTGAGTTGATGCTTCTTTCGATGAAGCCTATTACATCTAGAGTTTATTCAATGGCGAAGGTAAATGGTGTGACATTTGTATGTATCGACAGAGATCAAAGAAGGAGGTGTCAAAATTCTGGGGTTATGATTGACGGTGGATATTACGGTGTTCTTCTCGAAGTAGTGGAACTAATTTATGGAGAAGGCTTGATAGTTTACTTGTTCAAGTGTAGGTGGTTTGATACAAATCCTCAAATCGAAAGGGAGGATAATTATGGACTATTATCTGTTGATACTTCTACAAGTTGGTATGAAAGTGATCCTTTTGTTTTTGCAACATCTGCAAAACCAGTTTACTACCTCGATGACTTGGTAAAAAAAGGAGCATGGAAGATCGTAAATCATGTGGCTACGAGAAATATATATAGTGTGGCTACACTTGGACAAGCAGTCGATAAGGAAGACAACGAGGCATATCAAGAGCCAGATACAACTAATATTCCACCATCCTCCACAATACTACTGAATAATGTTGTAGAAGGTCGAGTTGTTCGGCTACATGGTGAAGAACGTGGGTTCATAGATGTAGGTGCAGATGAATTACGTGCAGACTCTGATGAAGATGATGAGGACGAGTTCAGACATATGCTGCCAGTTATGAACTCCGACACAGAGACAAATTCAAGTGGTGATTCTGACTAAGAACCTTAGAAGGACATATCATATTATTTGTAAAAGTTCCTTAAATATTGATTGTTGTTTGCCGCTCGAACGAATCAAAAAGTGATATTATTACTGATTTTTTTTTTATTTTACGCTTTTCTCAAATATAAACTATTATATATAGATATAATTATTTATAATAAAACAAGTATAAATATATAAACTATTAATATTATATAAAAAACAAATATAAATATATATAAAATATAATTATATAAAAACTATATAAATTAATATACAGATATATATAATGATGTTATATATATTTATTTATTTATAATTCAATTAAAAAATATATATATAAAATTTAATTATAAATAAATAAATACTTTAGCTGACGACAACTGTCGTCTAAAGTATATAAATAATATAAAATTTAGTTTAAATTCCAATTTAGTTTATATAATTTATTTTAATTATATAAAATTCAAATAATATATATAAATATATTATTTATAATTAAATTCCAAGAATATAAAATTAGTTTAGCCATTGGGTCATGTTTTTTTTTCTTTTGGAATTTAGTTTAGCCGATGGCTGTCGTCGGCTAAAGTGTAGATATTTTTAATTTTTAATATATATATTTATAGTTATATATATATATAATTTAATTATATAAAAAAAATGATAAAGTGGGCTTTAGCCGACGACAGCTGTCTGCTAAAGTATATTGTTTTGGGATCTAGTTTAGCCGACGGTTGTCGTCGGCTAAAGTGTAGATATTTTTAATTTTTAATATATATATATTTATAGTTAAATATATATATATATAATTTAATTATATAAAAAATGATAAATTGGGCTTTAGCCGACGACAGCTGTCGGCTAAAGTATATAAATATAATTTTTTTGGGATCTAGTTTAGCCGACGGTTGTCGTCGGCTAAAGTGACACGGACCATGTCAATTGACACGGCCCGTGTCCTAGTGTTCTATATTTCCAAAAATATTCTGGACATGCAACCCGTTCGAGCCGTTCGACACGGCCCGTGTCATGGTGGCTCGTTTTTTATTTTAGCCGACTGTTGCCGTCGGCTAAAGCCTTCTAGTTTAGCCGACGACGGCCACTGTCGTCGGACAAAATACCCCTTATATATAAAAAAAAACGTGACAGGGACTATTTCTTCCTCAGTAACCAGCGCCCCTTTTCCCCTTCGTCTTTTCCCTTTCGTCCCGCCGCTCCGCCTGGAACCGTCGTACCGCCGATCCTTCATCTTTTCCCTTTCGTCCCGCCGCTCCTCCTGGAACCGTCGTCCCGCCTCTCCGTCTGGAACCGTCGTACCGCCGCCGCTCCGCCTCATTTTTTGGAATTCTGAAGAAGGGTGGAGATTTATACAGAAACCCTAATCTTGTACTTTGCTCAATTCGGGTTTTTCAGAATCTGTACTTTTTGTGTTTTCATACCGTCAGTTGTTATCTTATATGTACTTTTTATGTTTTCATCATCAACTAGTTGATTTTATTATTATTGGCATTTTTATTGTAGGAAGATGAAGATTGTGTTTTAGTGATGCAAACTGACATGATACTGTCTATTTACGGTTGTGTAGGATACTTGAAAGTTGTGCTACTCCTTTGGTTTTTGATCATGCAAGTTAAAAATTTCTTTCTATACGGGATTTAGAGCTCTAAAAATTCTCAGGGGGACTGCATTAGTTAGAGTAGAGTTTCAACTTAGTTGTATATTTTCTACTGAGCTATGATTTTATCTTGATTAATAAGTTGGGCTCTTTATGTTTGCTAGTCCTCTTGCTTACTTTTTATTATTGGTTGTGCTAGTTTGCTAAGTAGCTGGCATTTGTTTGGAGTATGAAGATGAGACTTTGACCCTAGTGATGGCTGGGAGTGCTAGTTTACTTTCTAATTTTTGTTCTTAACATGTTTTTATTTATAATTTCTGTTTCTAGCACTTGACGCATATGTTTCAGAAAATGGCCGTCACAAGATAGCAGTAGATAAAAAGTATCGATGACCTATTTTGGCTTCGGATGCTTGTACGGCATATTGTCGTAATGTTGGGTTTGTCATACGCGATAGAATTCCGGTACTGTGGGCTGAGTGGAAGGATGTGCCACAAAGTATGAAGGATGCATTGAACAATGCTATGTCGGTAAGTTTTTCTCAATTCCGAAAGCTACTTTGTATATTTAAATTCGAAAAAAAATTAGTAATATATATTATATGCTAATTGTAGGTTTGGTTTGAGGTTCCTTCTTTCCTACTACATACTTGGTGTGATGAGGTGCAAACAACCAAGTAAGTAATTTTCACAATACGTAGTTGAGTAATTACTCGACTAATTTTTGCGTCATTTTAGTTATTGTTAAAAATATGTATTTGTCAAATATTTTATAATTTATTTATTAATACAAAACAATTTATAATTTAAAATTCACAACTTGTATAAATGGAAGGTAATTTGATTGATAAATTTAAACATGGTAAACATTCTAATTTACTTGTAATTATGAGTATTATAATATACACTTTTAGAATATACATAAAATATTATAATATTAATTATACATAAAAATCATAAAACTAACACATTAACATTATATAATCATACACAAACAACAAATATAAAATAACATGTAACATAATCACTAAACTTAAATCTTAACATTCAACTGCATAATAACAACTGTATACACACAACAGATTATTTATGAATAACATAATAAACAAATAACATTATGAATTGGAATAAAACAATAACACAAAATCACAGTAAATAAATACATGAAATTTACAAAATACTTTACAAATATATTTGACTAATGTTTGATTATTATTTATAAATATTTGTTATAGGTACAAATTTTGGAAAAATGAGCTACCCATGTTTTGGTCAGCTTGGGGTAATTCCCACGAGGCTACTCCAGAGGAGTTCAAGTATCGGGAGTACAAGTGGAGGTGGCTATGCGCACATTTTAGCGTCCCGGACTATATTGTATGTAATCGAGCTCTAAATATTTTCATAATGCTATTGTTGTTTAAAGATATGTAACATATATAAAACTTACTTGTGGTAATTTTTCTCCTTGTTAAATGAAAATTACATGTTTCTATGTGAAGGCGAGCAGTTCAACCAACACTGTTAACCGTAAAAGTTTGACGGAGCACCACAGTTTAGGTTCGCGGTCGTTAGCGAGAGTTTCGCACGAGGCCACTTGTGATGAAAATGTGGCGAATGCCTTTGTCTACGTGACTCAGAAGGCATATCCTAACTATCCGGATAGACTTGTAAGTTGTAAATATATCCTAACCATTTTAATACTGCTATCAGTCTTTACCTCTGAACTTTATTAATATTCAGTTACTTTTTTTGTTCCCACTTAATTAGGAGAGAGTGACTGAGGAGTCTGAGAGGATGTTGATAGAGATGGCGAGGGAGGAGCATCCGGATTTGGACGAGACTGGTCTCGAGTTAGCATACCGAGAGATCGATCAGGCCGATCCCTACATTAGGGGAAGGGTGTGGGCTAACATTTACCCTCCTAAAGGGAGTCATCACCGGACGCCGATGATGGGAGCTGAAGGCACCGGATTATTGAAAAATACTACAGGGTTTCAGCGCAATCAAAGGGGCGACACTCAAAAGGCCTATTTGGATGAGCAATTGAGGATCGAGAGGGAGCTCCGAGCTGAGGAGCAAAGGAAGTCTCAAGACCAGTTCCAGAAATTCCAAGAGGAACAAAGGAAGGTTCAACAAGAGATGTTAGCTCAGCAGCAGGCCATGATGCAGTATATGATGTCATTGAGTCAGACCGTATGTCAATCGGGAATTTCGGTACCACCACCACCTCAATTCTTCAATTCACAAACACCCCCCTCTTCTTCACAGCCTCGGGACGACGACATGCAAGACGGTAGTAATCCTTCTTCTATCTTTAAGAATTTGACGGATCTTTTAGGATTTTAGTTGTCATTGTAGTAGTTCTTTTGCTAAATATTTTTTATTTAGACTCGTGTTCGTTAATGTTGGTGTTTATAATGATTTTGTTGATGTTGCTACATGACATGTGTATATGGTTTGTATTTAAATTATGCTTTTCGTAATTGATTTATGTTGATTGTGATGTATGGTGGTGTATTGTACATTTGGAATAACAGGTTATCTGAACAGGTTTGGTGATTTCGAAATCTGAATTTTTTTTTCAATGGACTTTAGCCGACGGCATTTGTACAGACCGTTGGCTAAAGTATTTATTTAAATAAAATAAAAAACACTTTAGCCGACGACTCTTTAGCCGTCGGCTAAAACCTATCACCTTTTAGCCGACGCCACCTTTTGCCGTTGGCTAAAATGTAGAACTTTAGCCGACGACTATGTATCCGTCGGCTAAAACTGGAACTATTTTAGCCGACGACTGTTTAACCGTAGGCTAAAGTTTGAGTTTAGCCGATGACCTTCCCTATTTGCCGTCGGCTAAACTTTAGCCAACCGATCTCAGCCAACCGAATTTTAGCCGACAACTGACCACTTTAGCCGACGATTTTGGACTTTAGCCGACGACTTTTTGCTGTCGGCTAAAGTATAAACATTGGTAGTGTGACTGATCGATGTGGTGCAATCTAGTTGCCACATCGTCACGGGGCAACACGTGGAAAAATCTGCGGTAACCTGGTACTCTAGGTCAACATGGGCCGACCTGGATATCCAGTCTCAGCACATCAACACTGAAATCCAGATCGGCAATGACGATCCAGTCGGATGTTTGAATATCTGATTGGAGATTTAACTGCCTTGATTTAAGAGCTGATTCAATCCTATCCAACAACACGCGCATGACATTACATGTCTAAATAGCAATACAACGAGAGTCCCGCCCATGCAACTGCAGCCACATGTCACGATAGCAACAAGATCGGGTCTAATTGATGCCACCAACCTGTCTACCTGTGAATGAGTTAACCGTAGAATGACACGTATTTGAGCAGGACAATTATAAATATGTTAAGCTCGAACCATAAAAGGATTCAAAAAAAATTTACTTAGACAAACTTTAAAAAAAAAAGAACTGATATAGAACTAAAAAAGGTGGACCTGAAGATCAGCTAACATGTGATGAAGCAAGTAACTAAGAATAATGTACGTAATTAGGCCAGGTTTGTGTACATAAGATGAATTTGAAAGCGTACATTGCTGAGATTTTGCATACCCAAAGTTTAGTTTCGAGAAACTTTCGGCCTCGTAGGCCCAGCTACTTTCGGCCTGGAAGTAGATAAGCGAGTAAACCTGACTTACGTATGCTCTTATGAGGAGTTAACCTGCAATAAGGGACGAGTTCAGTAGTCGTGGCAATAAGTGTTATGTACTCGAACATTGTCAAGGTTGAACACATGCTACGAGGTTTGTGTAGCATCCTCTAAGGTTCAGCAATAGTGTATGTAAAGACCATATCATACATTATGTGTCGTTTGTTCCGTACGTTACTAGATGTTAGTTTATAAATAAGGTTCTTCGTTGACAGGGGTATAAGGACCATGCCCATAATTCAATATTTTATGCCGACCCAAATCTCAATTTTTTTATCCTCCCCAGGACTTGAACCTCATACCTCTAGGTTTAGGTAAAATATCACAAGTCATAATATAGTCTTTCATATCCTCACGAGCCGAAACACACTTCTGCTCTCCAGAATCTCCCCCCTCATCCCTAGGTATATTCTAGCCTCTTCTAACTTAGTTACGAGTATCATAGCACGGATTGTAGCTTAAGACTTGGATTATGTGATGATTCTTGTGGTGTTTCGTTGTTGTTTTTTATCTATAAGATGTATGTTGTCGAGTCTTATTCTCATCAAATAAGCTCTTAGTTTGTTATTAATGATTACTTCACATGACGATGGATTGTTGAAGTATTGGTATGATTCTTGGTATAGTTGTGAAGTACATTATGAGATGAGATGAATAAGCGTTAAGGTGTATACGATATAGGATATGCACCTTGATTATGGATGTCTAGAGCCATAATATGTTGATTAATATTGTAACACCCCCATAAATCCACCGGGAATATTACACGCTGTAGACCCCATTACAAAGGGATCTACCAGGCTAATTACCACGAGACGATAAACATTTGATCGATCGAGGGTCAAACTACATACCGACACTGACTGATAAGGTCAAATATTAAAATACACCGACCGATAATGTCACACTTACCCACACATGGGTCAAGATATAATATAGCGGAAGACTGAAGATAACACAATACAATAACATCATACTGAACTCTAACTCGCGATTAGTATCGCGGCTCACCTTCTTCCATGCCATCCCTGTGATTGCTCCAACGAACTAAACATACCTGAAATGCATGAAACGCCTTTCCCCCATTTAAGGGGTTAGCATTTAAATGGCTAGTATAAGTATTCCAATCATACAAAGTATACCACACAAATATCAGTAATAATAATAACGATGGCAAACCATGAAAGAAGTTCCCGAGAGGTTTTCAGTGTTTAAAATACGACTTAGGTCCTTGAAAGTAATTTATCAACTCAGGAGTTTTTAGAAAATGACAGGAAATCTTTTTGGAGTTCAAGTCCAAGATTATAAACCTTTTCCGAAAACAATAGGGTCTCAGCCCAAATCTCATTTTATGTAACAAACATTTCACAAATAGTAAATCCTTCTAGACCTTACGTTCTTAGTTATAAAACCATTTCAAGACAATTGGGTCTTGGCCCAGAGTCATTTTCTGCAAAGTAACATTTACACAAATGTTAGGGTCTCAACCCAGATTTTCTTTAACCCACAATACTCGCAAACCGTAATGAAGTCTGCATTCCGACACCGAAACATTACAACCAAGGAATAAGACATATGAGACACATATTCGAGTGCCGTTCTAGCAAAGTACCAAGATCCTATATAATGCATCTCAACATCGAGAACAAAACATTGTGATATTCCGGACATATCACAGTTATCGAAAACATCAACATCATCCTCATGATGAAAAACCACACATGGTAACCCGCGGCCGTACCCATTAGTATCGGCCCCTAGGGGCCCCGTCGGACCCTCCCAAGTCGGAAAACCACTTCCGCGGCCGTACCCATTAGTATAGGCCCCCAGAGGCCCCGTTGGACCCTCCGAGGGTGGAAGAACAACAACACACACACACGTTTACAAAACTGCATGTCTCGATAGTTAGTCACAATATACAGTCAAGGCACTTACTATAAATGGCCAATTACCCGACACATAACTACGACCGACACAGATTAACAACAACCTAACAATTCTAGACGCATCGCTACACATCAACACGTATAACAACCAATCAACCATTACAACCTACCTAACTCTATAACACCCAACTCTATCCACACAACCCAGTGATCACCGGAACATCACAACACACGTCTAAGTGTACTATCTAACCAACACCACTTCTCTATTGACATGCCTTTACGACAAGCAACAAGGCGACTCTAACTTAACATAACATCTATAACGACCCATATAATGCAAAATCAACCAACATGGATAATCAACACAAATCCATTATACAACCTCAATTCGCACAATATAAATTGTGTAGACAAGAATACTTGCCTCAGAGATCAACACGCGAACGCCCGATGAACACAGCTCAACCGAACGGCCCCGAAAACCTACTACCTTCGCGAGAAAACAACGATAACATATTTAATACAAGAATACCGGCCAAATAACGAAGGAAAATGCGTCTAACATTCAAGGAATACTCATTGAAATATTTAATCGAATATTAAATATTCACGGTTCATCAAGAACATTAAAATCATAAATCGGGTTGAACGAATAGAAGATATGGATATACAATCTATAGATCATGACCAATAACAATGTTTAAGAAAGATCAATTGATAAAAATCAGATTTGAACAAGATCAAGAATAGAATCCCCAAAAAGTCAACTTTAGGGAAATCCAGAAAAAATACCTCGATACAACGAAGAACAACAGATTAAATGATGTTATAATCACCTAGGACTGTTCAAAACACCTTGGATGGAGCGGATATTGACCAAGGAACCCAAACCTAGGCACTCTAGTCTCACACGATGCGGAGGAGGAGGAAATGAAGGAAAAAATGAGAAGGATAAACTGCTGTCCAGTTTATATATTTGACAGCTTAGCACGCGCTAATCATCCATATTAGCATGCGCTATCGAATCACCAAAAAAAGATGTTCTGCACAACTGCCTAGGTAGTGCGCGCTAACTGAAAGCATTAGCATGCACTAATCAACACTTCAACCCAGTCCAATAGCTTCTGGACTGCCCCAAGACCACCAGTTAGCGTGTACTACGCGTGCGCTACTGCTGCACCGTAATATCCGCAATTTTCGATTCCCGGCAATTTCTTTTTTTTTTTTTTTTTTCAGCGGAAGTCTGTTTTGATGACTCGCTCATTACCGTTTCATTATTCTGAGAATGATTAATTCTACACTTTTTGACATCCGAGTTCGTTTCGGTATCGTTTTGTTGAGTTCCGTGCTTTTTAGCGACTTTTCCGCACTTGAGTTCGATTCTTGCAAATATCGTTCGAAACTGCTGTTTCGAGTTTCCCGTAAGTCCGTTTAACTTTGTTAGAAGTATTGTGAACTTCTGTTTGGTTATTCGATCACGTATCGTGATTTCCGGGCGTTTTGGGCCATTTTGTAATTTCTTGAAAGTTACGGGTATCCGTATCTGTAATTGTTGTCTCGACCCGTTTCTTGGTCGCGTATGACTAATTATGGTATTATGTTTTCATTCCGGGTCGTTGATGTTGTCCGCGAACTTTTCGTCGTGTTCGTTCCGTACGTTTTCGGAAATCGAGTCGTCGAGCCCTGGTGTTCGAGCAGTGGCCGGACGGTTGCGGGACTTGCCGGACGATTGCGGGCACCGGCCGGACGGGTGCGGCAGGAACCGGCGTAGCGCACGCTACGGGCGGAAGGCTGCGCGCGCTAACCGGCAGGTGTAGCGCACGCTATCGGCTGGCCTAACGCACGCTATCGGGTCTGGACAGTGGAGTCCTCGGGTTCTGGAATCGGTCAGGCTCGGCAGGTAGCGCACGCTACTGTCGGGCATTGCGCACGCTACGACCGGCAGGTAGCACGCGCTACGGCTGGAAGGTCGCGCCGCTACTGGCCGAAAGCGCTTTAGTCGAAGAGGTCATCGGATTGCGGCACTGGCCGATAGCGCACGCTAGCTCGGCAGCCTAGCGCGCGCTAGTCCGGCCCAATATAAATGTGACAGAGCAGTCACATTTCATCTCGTTTTTCATTTCCTTCCTTCTCCGCCGCGGCTGGCGATTCATGGGTGACGAAGCCATGTTGTTTAACAACAAATCCATGAAGTTCTTGAATTCATAACATCAATCAATCATCCGTTATCATCCTTTGATCCAGCGAATCAAGGTAATCTTCCTTAGAACCCTAATTTTGTGAATTTGTGGGTTTTTGCATTTTTGTCCGATTCGTTCCGTGTTGTTGATTAATTCATGATGGGTATGATTAATCTTGGTAGTATTCTTGTGTTTAACATCATTTAATCCATTGTTCTTCGTCGAATCGAAGTATATTTCTTGATTTCCTTCGAATTGACTTTTTGGGGGATTTGTCCTCGATCTCGTTTTTCATCCGTTTTCGATGGATCGATTATGGTTAAATGATGTTGTTAAACATATTCTATGGATTGTATATCAATATTTCAACTTGGAATTCTGTTTTCGTGATTTGACGGAACGAATCGTGTTCTTGGCCGTTTTGGGGGAAATCCTTGAACCTTCGTCATTTGTTCTTTGAATTCAGCGGCTTTGGGTCGTACTTTGGAATTCATTTTCGTTGTTATTATTTTCGTTCGTAGTTTATTGTTGTGGATTGTCGTTCGGTGGAGTCGGCGAGTTCGTAGTCGGTTCGTGCCAACCTACTTCGGCCGATTCTCCGCGTTGTGGTTATTCGAGGCAAGTATCTTGCCCATACATTTCATATTTATTAGGCATAATTATTGATAAATGATTTTATACGAAATCCAATGTTTAATGAACGTTAAAAAGGATCGGTATGTTCTCGATAAATATTGTCTTTCAACGATAATTCGTATACTTCGTGAATGGATATGTTCTCGGAATATGTGTGTTAGTTTCGTACGTTGAGGGACGTTATGATCGCATTGAGTGAATATAATATACCATAATTGTTTGTCGAGGATTGTGCATTGAATTGTATATTTGTTCGGTGGGTATTCGACATGATGTGATTTTAGTCGTTACTCCTTTGAAAGGAGGTTGTGATGCTTAGTGTTGCTTGTCTTGATAATCGATTATTGTTGTGTGCTTGTTGTATGTGATGTGCCTCCGGGTAGGATTGTTGAATCTCCGGGATCCATACTTGCTAGTATGGGTCGAGCGAAACCGTAGGGTTATCCAATACGGGTATGTCTTGCAGGGACCCCGAGGTTCGGGGCTTGCTAGCCCGATGCCGGGATAACTTGTGGGGTTATCATCGGGTATGTCTTGTGGGGACTCCGAGGTTCGTGGCTTGTTAGCGCGATGCCGGGATAACTTATGGTTGTGGTTTGATTGTGATATTCGTGTCGTGGAGACATGCGATTTGATATGTTTTTCCTATTGGGTTATTCACTCGGGTTTGTTCTTCGGGAGCATCTGAGGTTCGTGGCTTGTTAGCACGGGACACGAATAATCCTTAGGAATATGTGATTTGTGATTTGGGTCACGGACCCCGTGTTTTGTGAAATGGGTTGTGGACCCTGCGTATTGTTATCGGAACTTGAATTTTGGAAAATGACTTTTTGGGCTGTGTCCCTAAATGTTTTCGAAAGGTTTTAGAATTCCTAAATCCCAAATGTTTTCTAAACTCCCGAGATCGTCAAATGTTTTGTAATATGTACATTGGGTTATTTCCTACCTTTCACGTTTTGAATGGTTTGATCAAGTGAATTTTCTCGGGAAGTATATTCGCGATTATTCTGTTTTTGTGGAGTATGATATGTATGGCTTGTTTTCGTATTTATACTTGCACTAGCAAAACAGTGGAGTTTTGCTAACCCCCGAGTATTCGGGGGGTGGATGTCTATTTTTGCATTCAGGTTTTGGAGCATAGCACAGGGTCGGCACGAAGGATGATGAAAGATGAACGATACTAATCACACGAGGATCCGTTGATGTTGTAATGGTCTAGTTGTATTTTCTTTTCCGCTGCAGTATCTTTTCCCCGTTGTACGGGAGTTTATTGTATTTTGACTCCTGCGTGGGTATGTGTTTGGAATTGAGTTGTGTGTTATTATTGAAAGACCAAATCGGTCTACTGAGTCATTTTAGCCTTAAAGGCGGTGTTTAGATGTTTGATTTTAGTTATCAGCCTGGTAGATCCTCGAGGAGAGGGTCTACGGCGTGTAATATCCCTGAACGGATTGGGGGTGTTACATAAATGGTATCGGAGCTTAGGTTGAGGAAACCTAGGCTGTTGGGTCAAGTCGTGTTGTTTGAGTCTTGTTTCGTCGGATTTTATCTGACTGAGTCGTGTCGCGACGCGTCGTTTGAGTTTGTTGGTCGTGATTAGTATCGTGGGGCGATCATCATCTTCGTGCGACCTGTGGAAGTAAGTCTCCCTTCTTTGTGTTGTGCCTCATGTGACACGAACTATTTTTATGATTATTTGTTAAGTGGTGGAATCCTTATGTGGATTTTGATTTCACAATATGTATTTAGTTGACTCTCGTATTTGATTTCTACGAGGAGTGTCGTCGCTTGTGATGTATTTTTATTATTGTTTTTGTCCGTTGCTGATGGTTTTCGAATCGATTTGCACGTTTTACAAGTTCTATTGTGGAAGCTTTGTGCTTATACGCGTTCGACTTGTTCACTAGCCAGTGCGGGAGGGTCCTTAGAGGCCTCGAATGGGGTCGGTGGTTTTGTTCTGGATGTGGTATTTTCTCGTTTATTTCCGTTTAAACACATGTATTGTCTTGATTTTAAATGTTTTGATGCGTGTACTAGGAGTTGTTTTAGTGAACGTCGATATGTGTGAGTTTGGGCATTCTGGCCTATTGGATTTTTGAAAACCTTGAGTATCTTAGAAAAATAAATTTCGAGACATACTTTTCAAATGAGTTATTTTCTTGTGGTACATCCTAGGTGCCACAATATATTTCAAAAAATTTCTACTTCGAGGACCAAAATGCTTTGAGATATTTTCAATGTTTTAGAAACATTTTTATTTAGACCCGAGGGTCGAATATTCTGAAAGTTTTCACTAAGAGAAAGTGTCCTCATTTTTATCAAATGCGAAATGGTTCTCCAATGTCTCGATAACGATGTTTCACGTTTGTACTTTTTGAAAGGTGATACTCAAGATCAACCGGTGTTCTTCTAAATTATTTTCAAAATGAGGTTTTTGTTTTTAAAACCTATCCATTCCCGTTTGAGGGCTGGGTATGTATGTATGATGTTCGCATTTTCATTTTGATGTTTGCTCCCGAGTATGATCGAGTTGGCGGCGTGAGCGTTGAGTTGTTTTCCACACATTTGTTGTGTTAGACCTCTGTGAGAGGTGGAATGTTGGTGTTGAATGTTGCCATCTCGTGGTGATTTCTGCATTATCGCGCATGTGCGAGCTGTTAGAGCTTGGTTTGGTATGACCGTGTGCATCGGTGATCGTTCCGTTATGTGTCGGTTGTTTTATGTCTTGTTACCTTGCTCTTGTTTTTGTGAATTTCGTGGACGAGGTTGGAGGTAATACCCGTACTATTTTGACTTCGGTATTTTCTCTTTCTCCAGTCTATCGATTCGCTCATGTTCGTTGATACTTTATGAACTTGTTCTGTATTTTGGTTTCATCGTCCGAACGAGCTGTGATCTTATTGTGGGTCGATCTGGTTATCGATGTGACTTTTTCGATTTCAGTTCAATTCTTGTGAACCTTGTTCGGGAGTGACATCATCGGGTTCTATTAGTTCTTTTATTCGAAGTGGATCGGATTTGGAACTCTTGTGTTTTCGACTCTGTCGACTCATTATGTTTGTTGACATTTCTGAGCTTGTCCTGCCCCTTGCTTTTGTTGATCGAACGAGTGTGGTATTGTTTTGGAATAACTCATTTGTCGCTGTGACTTTTCAATCGCTATTCCCTTTCCTGTGGATCTTATGGGAATGCATGTCTTGTAGTTCTCACCAGATCATCTTGGGAGTTGTTGTTTGAATTTTATTATCCTTCGTGTTTCGGACATGATTGTTCGAACTTTGTTGTCTCGATCATTTGCTTGTTCGATTTTTGTTCTCGTTTCGTGATTGTTGAGCATTCAGGCTCCTTCCTAATTCCCTTAAGTTTGGGAAATTAGTCTCGTTTTCGATCTTCCAACCCTTGGGCGGTGGAATTCCGTATTTGTTCAGCGATTGGCTCGTGTTTTGATTGATGTACCGTTGGGTTGGTCAATTGTATTGATTTTCGTTCATTGTGTTTTGTGATTGTTCGGATAATTGACTTGATTGTATTATCTATTTGATGACGCTTGTCACTTGTTGGTTTTATTATATCCCTAACGGCGACGTTGTGTTGGTCGTCGTGGAGCGTGTTTTCACAACGTATATTCCTTTGCGTTGCTTGTAACGTTTCGCCGATGGGCGTAAGTTACGCATTTCCTTGCGTATCTCGTTGAGTTTTCCTGGCGGGATATTGCTTCTCCCTACTTGTTTTAAGTTTCGGGACGAAACTTCTTTTAAGGAGGGTAGAATGTAATATCCGCAATTTTCGATTCCCGGTAATTTCTTTTTTCTTTTTTCAGGAAGTCCTGCTTTGATGACTCGCTCATGACCGTTTCATTATTCTCGAGAATGATTAATTCTACACTTTTGACATCCGAGTTCGCTTCGTGTCGTTTTATTGAGTTCCGTGCTTTTAACGACTTTTCCGCACTTGAGTTCGATTCTTGCAAATCTCGCTCAAATCCCGCTTTCGAGTTTCCCGTAAGTCCGTTTAACTTTGTTAGAAGTTTTGTGAACTGTTTGGTTATTCGATCACGTATCGTGATTTCCGGCGTTTGGGCCATTTTATAATTTCTTGAAAGTTACGTATCCGTATACGTAATTGTTGTCTCGACCCGTTTCTTGGTCGCGTATGACTAATTATGGTATTATGTTTTCATTCGGTCGTTGATGTTGTCCGCGAACTTTTCATCGTGTTCGCTGTGACGCTGAAATCGAATCGCCGAGCCCTCGTGTTCGAAAGCACCGCCGACGGCTATGGATCGCCGGACGATTATGGCACCGGGCCGGACGGGTGCGGGCAGAACCGCATAGCGCACGCTACGGGCCGGAAGGCGCGCGCTTAACCGGAAGGTGTATCGCACGCTATCGGCCGCCTAACGACGCTTATCGGTCCAGACAGGTGGAGTCCGGGGTTCTCGAATCGGTCGAGGCTCGGCAGGTAGCGACGCTATCGCCGGGCATTGCGACGCTTCGACCGGCAGTAGCGCACGCCACGGCCGTAAGGTCGCGCGACGCTACCTCGCCGAGCGCTTCAGTCCAAGAGGTCATCGATTGCGGCCTGGGCCGATAGCGCACGCTAGCTCGACAGCCTAGCGCGCGCTAGTCCGGCCCAGTATAAATGTGACAGAGTAGTCACATTTCATCTCGTTTTTCATTTCCTTCCTTCTCCGTCCGCGGCTGGCGATTCATGGGTGACGAATCCATGTTGTTTAACAACAAATCCATGAAGTTCTTGAATTCATAACATCGATCAATCATCCGTTATCATCATTTGATCCAGCGAATCAAGGTAATCTTCCTTAGAACCCTAATTTCGTGAATTTGGGGTTTTTTACATTTTTGTCTGATTTGTTCTGTGTTGTTGATTAATTCATGATGGGTATGATTAATATTGGTAGTATTCTTGTGTTTAACATCATTTAATCCATTGTTCTTCGTCGAATCGAAGTATATTTCTTGATTTCCTTCGAATTGACTTTTTGGGGGATTTGTCCTCGATCTCATTTTTCATCCGTTTTCGATGGATCGATTATGGTTAAATGATGTTGTTAAATATATTCTATGGATTGTATATCCATATTTCAACTTGGAATTCCGTTTTCGTGATTTGACGGAACGAATCGTGTTCTTGGCCGTTTTGGGGGAAATCCTTGAACCTTCGTCATTTGTTCTTTGAATTCAGCGGCTTTGGGTCGTACTTTGGAATTCATTTTCGTTGTTCTTGTTTTCGTTCGTAGTTTATTGTTGTGGATTGTCGTTCGGTGTAGTCGGCGAGTTCGTAGTCGGTTCGTGCCAACCTACTTCGGCCGATTCTCCGCGTTGTGGTTATTCGAGGCAAGTATCTTGCCCATACATTTCATATTTCTTAGGCATAATTATTGATAAATGATTTTATACGAAATCCAATGTTTAATGAACGTTAAAAAGGATCGGTATGTTCTCGATAAATATTGTCTTTCAACGATAATTCGTATACTTCGTGAATGGATATGTTCTCGGAATATGTGTGTTAGTTTCGTACGTTGAGAGACGTTATGATAGCATTGAGTGAATATAATAGACCATAATTGTTTGTCGAGGATTGTGCATTGAATTGTATATTTGTTCGGTGGGTATTCGACATGATATGATGTTAGTCGTTACTCCTTTGAAAGGAGGTTGTGATGCTTAGTGTTGCTTGTCTTGATAATCGATTATTGTTGTGTGCTTGTTGTATGTGATGTGCCTCCGGGTAGGATTGTTGAATCTCCGGGATCCATACTTGCTAGTATGGGTCGGGCGAAACCGTAGGGTTATCCAATACGGGTATGTCTTGCGGGGACTCCGAGGTTCGGGGCTTGCTAGCCCGATGCCGGGATAACTTGTGGGGTTATCATCGGGTATGTCTTGTGGGGACTCCGAGGTTCGTGGCTTGTTAGCGCGATGCCGGGATAACTTATGGTTTTGGTTTGATTGTGATATTCGTGTCGTGGAGACATGCGATTTGATATGTTTTTCCTATTGGGTTATTCACTCGGGTTTGTTCTTCGGGAGCATCTGAGGTTCTTGGCTTGTTAGCACGGGACACGAATAATCCTTAGGAATATGTAATTTGTGATTTGGGTCACGGACCCCGTGTTTTGTGAAATGGGTTGTGGACCCTGCGTATTGTTATCGGAACTTGAATTTTGGAAAATGACTTTTTGGGCTGTGTCCCTAAATGTTTTCGAAAGGTTTTAGAATTCCAAAATCCCAAATGTTTTCTAAACTCCCGAGATCGTCAAATGTTTTGTAATATGTACGTTGGGTTATTTCCTACCTTTCACGTTTTGAATGGTTTGATCAAGTGAATTTTCTCGGGAAGTATATTCGCGATTATTCTGTTTTTGTGGAGTATGATATGTATGGCTTGTTTTCGTATTTATACTTGCACTAGCAAAACAGTGGAGTTTTGCTAACCCCCGAGTATTCGGGGGGTGGATGTCTATTTTGCATTCGTGTTTTGGAGCATAGCACGAGTCGGCCACGAAGGATGATGAAAGATGAACGATACTAATCACACGAGGATCCGTTGATGTCGTATTGGTCTAGTTGTATTTTCTTTTCCGCTGCAGTATCTTTTCCCCGTTGTACGGGAGTTTATTGTATTTTGACCCCTGCGTGGGTATGTGTTTGGAATTGAGTTGTATGTTATTATTGAAAGACCAAATCGGTCTACTGAGTCATTTTAGCCTTAAAGGCGATGTTTAGATGTTTGATTTTAGTTATCATCCTGGTAGATCCTCGAGGAGAGGGTCTACGGCGTGTAATATCCCTGAGCGGATTGGGGGTGTTACATGCACCTTAGCGCGCGCTATACCATTACCTAGCGTGCGCTAATCAACTACCTATCCCAATGCAGTAGCTTCTCCATCACTTCTGCATCCTCCGTTAGCGTGCGCTAAAGGAGACTTAGCGTGCGCTATCAATGCATTGGTAGCGCGCGTTATTCATGCATGCAGCGTGCACTATTCCTACCGCACAGGCAGTAGGATCGCACCAAAAACTCATCACAACAATGTTACCTGCCAACGTGACGACAAATTATACAACATACGATAAAACGCCAATGCCCAACACCAACAACCAAGTTTCAAACAAACACGTGACACGACAAGACACGATCATATAGGCACGAACAACATATAATCCATTAAATAGTAGAAAAAAAATTCAACGCAAGATACATTAAAGTGCCACATAACAAAACAAAAGCGTTCAAGCAACAATTATCAAATATCCGCACGAGGTATAATCTACGATACACACACAGTAACATCACTGGGTACCACTGGGCTCTCCACGAGTAGGAGCGGAACTCCGATTCCCGAACATCTCAACAGCGGACTCGCAGTACACCGCTTGGTGTCCCAAATGACCACACTTGAAACAGTTAACCTGCAGAGAGCGATAATTCTTCCGAGTATGGCGCACACGGCTACAGTTGAAACACATTTTTACACCGCTCACCTTACTCACCTCTGGAGTAAGATCCTTGGACTGACCAAACGAACGAGGAGTTCTCCCAGAAGGAAAATGCAAAGCAGCAGGCTCACGAACTCACTTCTCTGACCTTTGGAAAAGTTACCCGAGGTCTTCTGCCTCTTACTTTCTGGACCCACCTCCATCATAGGAATGGCCCTCTCACTGGTCACGTTTGATCTAGATAATTAATCACAGTACTGCATTCGATGCCCATCATGTCCACAATTATAGCAAGCTACCGATGGCTTCTTACAATTCGTGCGTACATGACCCCAAATATTACAGTTGAAGCATCTAGGCAAGTTTCCCACAGTCAGCTATACCGTCCTGGCTCCTAGATTTTACAACTGACCTAGGAGGTTCCACAACTAATTGATACGCGGTTTGAGGTTTATGGACCCCCGTTACCTTACTTCCTGATGAATCCCCTGAATTCTTCTTCTCTATTGCCACAGACATAGGATTCGTCAATGATAGAGTCATTATGAACATTGAATTTCTGCCAACAATGACATTCTCTCCGGCTGCTTGCCTCTGATCACGTGCCTCACCATGCTTCTGACAACGTCCACAACTACAACCTCGACCTCGTATTCTCGGCATACTGAACACACAACCGCTCGGCATACTGAACACACAACCGCTCAGCACTATGGAACACAACATCACATAACAATACCATAACGCCGATTCAGCGCAACATACCAACGTAAGGCAATAATAGCATCACACAAAATATCCACTCTCGAAAGTTACACGAATACAATAATTACAATTGTAATAATTGGAGCTTAAGGTCGTTACTGACGAATCACCTGACTGCATCAGCAGAAACTTCCCACCCTTACCAATACAAACACTACCATAACAAACCATGCATCATATTAACCCATCATTGATAACATTTTTTTTTAAATTCCACGAGGTACCCCTTTAATAGTAACATTTTGAAGTTTAAAATTTATAAAAATTTTCCAAAATAAGATTTGAAAAATCTGATACCTCGGGTTGTTTTACCAAAATTATAAGGAATAAATCGAAATCGTTTCGTTTTGAAATCTTTTGCAAAACCATGTTCCGCAACATTAAACCCTCGCCAACAAGGGAAATCGTGTCGTCACATATCCTTATCACAAATAACAACACCCTGCATCTTAACGCGCACCACCCGCACTAATTAGCGTGCATTAACGAACTATAATAACCAAATGTTCTGTCCGGGTTCATTAGCGTGCACCAATGATGAAATTAGTATGCGCTAACTGACTCCCCGCAGAAGTTTTCCAAATTTGAACTTAAAAGTTTGAATCGAGTAATATTCTTCATCTATTACTATTTTCTTTTGAAAATGAAAATCACATTTTTGTTTTAAAATATAAAAAAAAAATTTAGTGTGAAATATTTTTAAAACGTTTACTCGAGTTATTTGAAAATAGAATCAATCGACAAAAATCACTTTCAAAAATCCTTTTTGAATATGACAAATGATTAACGACAGTGACAATTTATAAAATATCGAAAGTACTAAAACTCAAATGTTTTAATTAAAAACAATGTATACGCTAAGTCACTACTTATGCATACCGACAAAATATTTTTCAAAAATTTAATTATTCTCCAAATATCCACTTTCAAAAGCCAACAATTTCAAAATAGACATTAAGTCACCACTTACACGTATCAACGAAATAGTTACGACAATTTTCCAATTTAACTCAGATTGCAAAATACATGTAAGTCGTTTAAAAATACATGTGCAGCGGATATAGCTAATAATGAGAGTGCATTGAGGTAGCAAGAAACAATCAATCAATTCTCTTATTTGAAAATATACGGCCGACTTGTCCAAAATTTTAGAAAATTTTCAAAATTTACCCTAACCGGCGTTTAACCATACTAGTAAAATATTTTAGAAGATCTGATTTTTCACAACATACTCGAGTCTATGAAATTTTCAGAAATATTTTCAAATACACGTGCAGCTAACACAATTATCAATAAGAACACGTTTGTAGCAATTAGCAATATTTAGTCAAACATATCCGATTTCCAAACACGTGCCCATCTAGCATTCAAATCATCATACTATCCAATACCACTCATTATCTTAAATTCAAACATACATCAAAACCATCTGTTTGTGTTTCCGACACCATCAATACGCCTCTTGGAACACATTATTATCCAGAAACTTCCAACACATTGTACTAATCAAAACTCAATCTGACAGTATATCCCAATTGCTTCACACATAATATACCACAAGTATCAAATACGGTTTCTATCTTACCTCTTACTTGAAAACAAAGTTATGCAACACAAAATATAAAATATCATATAAAAAGGGAGACTTACATCCACAACTCGCACGAAGAAGACGATCGCCTACGATACTAATCTCAACGGGCACGAATGATATGACATGACAACGCACAAGTCGACTTGTTAACTAACAACTTGGATGACGCAACAGAAAACGACTTGACAAATCTCGACTCGACTCGACCCGACAGCCTAGGCTTCCACAACCTAAGCTCTGATATTATAAATATAACACCCCCATAAATCCACCGAGAATATTACATGTAATATCCAGTTGTAATTTTTCATTTTTTCGTTGTATTACTTGAATGATTCAAATATCGTCGTATAGTAATCACTTTTAGTATTAATGATTGTAATGTTGTGATAATAGAATCGAATGAATAAAAATATTCATTGTTCGCACGGGATGATTGATAGATATTGTATTAAAGGATTATATTTTTCTTCTTTTGGCTAACTTTTGGTGCTTAACGTGCACTACAGTGTGACCTTAATATACGTATACGTGTGATGTTACGTACGTAAGACCCCACTCTTAACGTACGTGATATGGCTTATCAGACAGCATCTCGCCTTTCGGCGGGTGGGACCAGGCATGAGCGGGGGTTGGTGATCCGATTGTGACAGCCTAGTCAACGGCCATTACGTACATAATGGCTAAGTGTTAGCGTACGTAATGTACGTGAGCTTTACGTACGGTATTTTGGCAACATACGTAATAGGGAATGTGTTTTGAGGCAGTAGCCACTGGAGGCTCGTTGTATATGTAATATCGGCAGGATTACGTACGTAATGCGCCTAACGTGCGCCGTGAGTTAGCAATAACGTACGTAATGATAAACACGGATTATAAAGGCATGGCTTGTCTTTCATTTCTGCACGAACCAAACTCAACCTTTCCCTCTGAGAATCAATCCCCTGCCTTGTTACATCGATTTTTGCCCCTTCCATCTTGTGTTGGAGCCCCGTCATTTGGATTGAATCTTGGTGATTAGAAGTTTGGAGTGTATTCTTGGGATTTTGGTGATATTCTTCATTTCTTGAGGTTGGTTATCTAAACTCACGTTGTTTTCATACTATTGATGATGTTAGTAAGGAGTAATTCATATAGTGTTAGATTAATCAAGTATAACATGATAGTTATTAGAATTATGAACAAACTAAGTGAAGAGCATGACAATATTGTTATAGTATTACCTCTTGAATGATTGAAGAAGTTGTAGAATAACATATTTGCTATTAATCCTTAGAAAAATATAATAAAAACTGGATGATTAAGGGTTTATGAGTATGTTCTTAATGCTAGTAGAATCCTATGATGTTATAGAGGGTTTAACAAAACCTCCTTGGGAAGAACTTGATGAATATTGAAGAATAGAATGATGTTCTTAAAGTTTCAGAAATTTTAAATGATATAATTATGTTTTGAGCAAATTCTTTAGGAGATAGGAATTGATTATGAAGAACACAAATATAACCTTTATATACAACAACAAGAATATCTAAGCCTTAGTCCCAAAATAATTTGGGGAACATGAATCAAACTTTGAAACCGTCAATGATCGTTACATAAATAACATAAAAGGAAAAAAAAGGAGGGAAGAGAAAAAAGCAAAAAAAAAAAATGAAAAATCCTGAAAAATAAATTAAAAGGTAACATGAAATAAAAGAAAATAGGAATAAAAAAAGGAATCAGATTCCATCCACCACCCGTATTCTTTTCCACCACATTTGCCTCTCCATTGCCATACTTTCTCCAATTCCAAGAAACCGCATATCATTTTCAATCATGTTTATCCACGTTTTCTTGGGTCTTCCTCTACCTTTCACAATATTACTTGTTCCCCAACTTTCTAGCCTCCTCACTGGGGCATCAACATGTCTTCTTCTCACATGATCAAACCATCGTAATCGATTCTCCATCATCTTGTCTTCTATATACGTAACTCTTACCTTCTCTCTAATCACCTCATTCTGAGCTGATCCTTTTTTATTTGACCACACATCCATCGTAGCATACGCATCTTCGCCACATTCATATTTTAAACATGACACTATTTTAAAGCCCAACACTTCGTGCCATATAACAGTGCAGGCCTAATTGTCGCGCGGTAAAATTTACCCTTTAATCAATGAAGCATGTCAGGATCACATAAAACCCGTGTGGCACTCTTCCACTTCAACCACCCTGTCTTTATTTTGTGAGCCACATCGCATCTAGCTCTCCATCCTTTTGGATAATAAATCCAAGATACTGAAAGAAAGTCGATCCATGAACAACTTTCCCATTAAATGTGATCATCCCCGCCTCTCTATCACTCTGTTCACTAAAACTACACTCCATATATTCAGTCTTACTTTTGCTCAGCCTAAAGCCTCGAGCTTCCAAACTATCCCTCCAAAGTTCCAATTTATGTTGCACTCCAACCTTTGTTTCATCAATCAACACAATATCATCTGCGAACATCATACACCACGGAACGTCATTTTGAATTTCTCTTGTCAATTCGTCCATGACAATGGCAAAGGGAAAAGGACTAAGAGCAGATCCTTGATGCACCCCAATCGTAATAGGGAATTCTTATGTCCTCCCAACATTAGTACGTATACTTGTACTAGCTCCCTCATACATGTCTTTTATAATGTCAATATATTTCTGCGATACACCCTTCTTTGCTAAGGCCCACCAAAGTACTTCCCTTGGTACTTTATCATATGCCTTCTCTAAAGCAATAAAAAATATATGTAGATCTTTCATTTTATCTCGATAATATTCCATCAACTGCCGGATAAGATAAATTGCTTCCATGGTCGATCTTTCAGGCATAAATCCAAATTGATTTTCTGTTATTTTCACACATTTCCTAATCTTTTATTCAATCACTCGTTCCCACAACTTCATGGTATGACTCATTAGTTTAATTCCACGATAATTAGAACAATCTTGAACATCACCTTTGTTCTTATACAAAGGGATGAGAATATTTTTCCTCCATGCTGATGACATCTTATTGCTTCTTGAAAAGCATAGTTACCTATTCGATCCCTCTCTCCCCCAAACACCTCCAAACTTCAATAGGTATACCGTCTGGTCCTTCTGCTTTCTTTGACCCATCTTCTTCAATGACATTGTCACTTCACCCTTTTGAGTTCTCCTTTTAAAATCTAGGTTAACCATACTTAAGAGGATGTTTAAATTCCCGATATCTTGTTCTTTATGGCCATTGAATATGTTATCAAAGTATGACCTCCATCTCTATTTTATCTCTTTATCTTGAACCAAAACTTTTTGGTGAAAATCTTTCACATATTTAACTTTTCCAATATCTCGCGTCTTCTTCTCTCTCATTCGAGCAAGTTATTAGATATCTTTTTCCCCTTCTTTTGTATCTAATCTTGCATATAATTCTTGATTGACCTTTGATCGGGCATTTCGCACTGCCTTTTTAGCTTCTGTTCGAGCTTTCTTGTAACTCATAATTATCATCGCTCGAGCATTTACCCAGTACCTTATAACATTCACGCTTGGTCTTTATCGCTTGCTTAACTTCATCATTCCACCAAGATGTGTCCTTACTTGATGATCAGTTTCCTTTACATTCTCTGAGGACTTCTTTTGCAACTTCCTTTATGTTATGCTCCAACAAGTTTCACATCGAAACTATATCCATCTCCGTGCAATCAGGCCAAGTACCACTACCAGCAATCTTAGCCACAAAAGTATGTCAACTCTCCCCTTGGAACTTCCACCACTTAATTCGAGGGTCAACTTGTGGTCTTCTCTTTATTAATTGCCTCTTACTTCTAAAGTCAAGCACCATAACCCTATGCTGCGTTGCAGCACTCTCACCAGGTATCACCTTGCAATTAGTAAAACTTTTCCTCCAAACATTCCTTACTAAAAATAAACCAATCTGAGTTGCATTACCTCCATTTATATATGTCACCAAATGAGAGTCCCTTTTCTCGAACCAAGTGTTCATAATACCCAAGTCATAAGCTAATGCGAAATTCAATATACCATTTCCTGCTTCATTCCTATCCCCAAATCAAAGCCACCATGAACGCTCTCAAAGCTATCTCTGCTACTACCGACATGCCCATTGAGGTCACCACCAATGATCAATTTCTCACCCATAGGAATTCGTTCGACAACCTCTTCCAAATCTTCCCAGAATTATTGTTTGATCGATGCATCCAATCCTACTTGTGCTGCATAAGCACTTATGATTGTTAGAACCCATCCCCTATCACAAGCTTAATACTCATTATTCTATCGCTCTTTATTGAAACTTCTACCACATCACGATACACACTCCATTTCTACTTCTATCCTTTCGAGAGTACCAAAGCTTGTAACCCCAAGGAGCTAACACTCTTGCTTTTTCGCCAACCCACTTAGTCTCTTGTAGACACATTACGTGAATCCTCCTCCTTTTCATAACCTCTCCCACTTCTGCTGATCTCCCCGTCAAAGAGCCAACGTTCCAAGTTCCAAACCACACCTTACTACCCTTACTAGCTGCATGAACTAACTTCTCTGTCTGTACCCGTCCACGCTGCAAGAATTCTTGCACATTTGACACCACACCCATACTTCGAGGTGGCGCGCTGCTTCCGGGCGATGACCTAGCAACCCTTACATATTTTCCACTACACCCGGGCCTATGAAGTGTAGCGCATCCTTGCTCATTTGTCACACCTGGCCCTATGAAATGTTCAATGGGATAGGATAAACCATACGAGTAATATTTCGGGTGTCGTTTCTTATGAATTGACATCATTATTGTAAATGTGTTGTTGAATGAGTTACTTTTCATTCAAGGTTTCTTGTTCGAGTGAGTATTATTAGTTGAGGATACCGATCGTTCGTCCATTCGAAGAAGGACTATTCGTCTACGGAATTGAGGCAAGTTATCTTACTTGGTTATAATGATGGTTGAATTCTTGTGAACATTATACATTTTGTGTATATGTAATGCTCTATGAATATATGGTTGGTGTTGTTCTTGATCGTATTACCGTTTCGTGGCGGGATTGTATTCCCAAGTTTATCGCCTTTGATACTGTTGGTATCATTGAGCATTGTTGCCAACTCGGTGAGTTCTTTCGATTCTTGGATGGATGTATAATTTATTGAGTTTCGTTGTCATGTTGCATCATGACATCTCTGGAGTCATATCTACGTGCCGATTGGTTATGTGTAGGATTTTTAGCCGGGCACATGATAGTCATGCATGGATGTTTCCGCATTGGACCATGCACACGAGACGTAGTTCATGAGGTAATTAGGTACATTGTCCCACGTATATTCTGGATTCCGTATACGAGGTGGACATGTGCACGGACACATTTCCAGATCAGGCATACCGTGACGTCCGTCTTGAGCCATGTGATTGGTCATTCATATTCCATGTACGATTGGATAAGTTCTACAGTTTGATAATGATTGTTCATACGCCCAAGGGGTATGTTCAGTGATCAGTTACTTCTTTGATGTCTTCTATATATATGAATTGTATAATGACATGAGAATTATTATTCATGTATAGCTGACCCTGTAGTTTTGAACTAGTATCAAGAAACCTTCACGTCACGTGTGACCTGTGCAAGCGCCTGACCTCGCGAGTTGAAATGGTATGTTATCCGCCATGGTTTAATTACTGGCAAACTGCGAATAGCGGAATTGGTCTTTTATTGATCTTGAAATTCCGAGAGAATTGTGGCGGAATTTGTCTCATTGATATTCCGAGGAAAACTTGGATTAATTATGAGATTGCAATTGTTTCGACTTAATGTCGGGTGAGATTTTATGGAGCACTTATTTTTGGTAATTTATATTTATGGTGTATGTTCATTTCGGATGACTCGCTTGTTACCATTTTAAATTCTGAATCTATTTTGTTCTTAGAGTTTTTCCATTTGGACGAGTTTCGGAGATGTTTTTACGTATTTTCGTCTTGAGTTATGTTTTGTCGCATGTACATTCGATCCTCGTAAAACTCGTTTTATTTTATTATTTCTATGTTTCCATGAGTTCGTATGGTCGAGTTACTCATGTTGTGAGTTTCGGATTGTAAATCCGACGTTGTATCGTGAATTTCGGACGTTTGGGTCATTTTTGTAAATTCTTATTATTTTGGGTGTCGTTGTTAATACTCGTTCTATACCGAACTTCGGGTGGCCAGAGGTATGTGATGATTGTGATCTTTGACTCGTCAGCAGAGAATTTTTGGATATCCGGTGATCCTACTTTTGTATTTTCTTCCGGTGGTTGTCGAGCCATTATTTTTATTTCTCAGATTGTAGGCTGGCCAACTTTCAGGCCTGAGTTATGGCCGTAAGTACCCATGCATTACGGCCGTAAACCTCTACACATTACGTCCGTAATGTCCCCTTCATAACGGTCATAAAGATTTTGCGAAATCAGTTCAGTTGGATCTGGAATGCCATTACGACCGTAACGGGTCACATATTTACAGCCGTAATACTGCCTAGTATAATAAACTGGTCAGCGGTTTTCCTTATCATTCTATCATTTCTTTCACCTCCTTCACGACGGGAGCGACTTTTCTAGCCTAGGGTTCGTCCGATCTCGTCCAACCTCAGTTGAGAAGCAATTTTGGGACATCATATCATCACTCTAGCATCAAATCATCCGTTGTTCATCTTCAAATCAAGGTATATTTCTTTAGAACCCTAGCTTTTGGGGATTTCGGGATTTTGATATGATTTTACCCTTAGAAACCGATTTAGCTTCGATGAGTTGTTAGATTTCGATTGCGTAGTCCTAATTCCTCGCTACCTATATAGTTTAACGGATTAAACTTCAAGGTTTTCACTGTTACTAGATTAGAATCGTTTATGAATTCGTAGTGACCGACGAATTGTTCCAACGGGTAGAATTAGGATGAATTCTTACATTTCCGCAATATTGAGATTATTTGTATACCGTTATTGCGTTAGGAAGGGATTGTGAAGATTGTTCGGACCGAAATCTTTTCTTTCGCCGTTTCCTTCGCTTCATTTTATTCAAGGCAAGTACATGTATTACATTCCGTTATGTGTGTTATGGTTTCGATATGAATGATGAATCTTGATTCTTTGGGTGTGTGAGTTACTTGTTCCTTCCACCCGGAGCGTACGACGGGACGTCTGGGGGTCTATACTAAGGGCTACGGCCGAGGAAGTGGACTTGGGTGCGTGTGTGGTTGAACTTACACCCCGAGCGTTCGACGGGGCGTCTGGGGGCTGATACTAAGGGGTACAGCCGCGGAAGTGGTTTTCCATCCGGAGCATTTGACGGGGCGTCTGGGGGTCGATACTAAGGGGTACGGCCCCAGGATACCAGTTGTGAATGTTGTGATATCGTGATGAATTCTTAGACTGTTTTGAATGCCAATGTGATATTCCAGAATATGGATTTTCAAATGTTTTCTAAATGAGATGACTGTGTAAATCGTATACGTATATAATGCAGTGTAATTGCGTACTTGCACTAGCTATTCGAATGCTAACCCCTTAAATGGGGGAAATGCGTCTTATGCATTTCAGGTACTGGTCGAGCCGAGGAGTTGGTATGGGATATGCACGTAAAGGATGGTACAGCATGATGATGAGGCTCGAGTCGTGGTTTTATGCTTTACTATTGTATTTACTTGAATGTTAGAGTTTATTTGGTTTTTTTATAATTTGGTTTAAGTCCCCTACATGGGCAATGGATTCGGGTGAGCTTATACTTTGTGACGCCTTATTAAAATGTTTTGGACGAGGCCACGACCCTATATTATTATTATTATTGCGTCCTATGGGTATTCATTGGTGAATTTTGTGTCGTGTATCAGCCTGGTAGACCTTTTTAAGGTTCTACGGCGTGTAATGTCTCTTTTGATGATTGGGGTGTTACATTTATGGTATAAGAGCCTTAGATTATGAATGCCTAGGCTGTCAGTTAATTTTTGGGTCTGTCAGTAGTGTCGTTAGAGTCAGTCGTTGAGCCTAATATCATCGTGCTACCATCTCTTCGTGCGACCCGTGGCTGTAAGTCTCCTTGAACTCTTTTATTCTTGTAATTCATTTTCCTTATGCAGATTGGAATTATGTACTATGGTACCAACTTTGTAAACCTTGCTTATTTCTGATTTTGTTCCTTTCACTTCTTATCTTCAGTATGTTGAGATGTCGCGGTAGACCAGCTAGGGGGCGCGGCCGAAGCCGTGGTCATGGTGCAGATAATGAGGAAGCTCCGCTTTCTCAGTCCTCTGTAGGTTCGGAATCTCATTCAGTGCCGGACACTCTACCTCTGAGTTCTGACGGGCAGCAGAATTTGTCAGTCAGCCTAGATTAGCCGTCGGGGAGTAATGTCGACATGGGAGCTACTGCTGTGCTTCAGCAGTTGGTAGCTCAGCTTGCCCAGATAGCTCAGGGTGGACGCCAGAATCCACCCCCGACTCCTGAGGATGAAGCTAGTAAGTGGCTTCAGAAGGTGACTAAGATGCACCCTCCTCGTTTCACTGGATCTTCTGACTCCATCAGTTGGGAGAATTGGCTTTTTCAGTTGGACAGAACTTTCGATGTCATAGCTTGTCCCGATGACAGGAGGGTACATATTGCTCAGTACCTCCTGGATAAGGAAGATACGGAATGGTGGGAGGCCGTGGCGCCCAGAGACCGCCCAACCACTTGGGAGGAATTTAAGACCGCTATGAAAGCAGAATATTATCCACTGCCAGTCAAAGAACGCACGATTGTGGAATTCTTCACTGATACACTTTAGGATGTGCCGGTTTCTGAGGCCATCATCTCTTATAATCAGCAGTTGGGATTCGTGAAAGATCAGGTGAGGACTGAGGCCGATAAGATCCGTTATTTCAATATGCGCATGAAGCCGCATATCAGGCAGAGTATAGCACCGCTCATGTGTGCCATGAAGGAATACCAGGATCGCGCCCTAGCGATCGAAATGGCTATCCCGAAATCAGATTTGGGTTCCGAGGCCAAGAAACAGAAGACATCAGGCAGATTTTCAGCCAGCAAGAGTGGTCGATTTTCGAAATCTCAGTCTTCTCCTACATCGGGGAAGAGGCCATCTCATCAGGCCGGTATATCTCAGGGTAACCGTTCAGTAAAGTCTGTTACATCTGGCGGCAGAGTTTGTTTTAACTGCAACCAATATGAGCATTTGATGAAGGATTGTCCATTTCCTTTAGTTACTTGCTTTATTTGCGGATAGACCGGGCACTAGGCAACTCATTGCGAGAGGGATACTAAAGCCGGCAGAGCTCTGAATACCACTGTCGTTCAGAAAGAGCTTAGCATCGATCAGAAGACTCCAGTCACTGAGGTTCCTCAGAGTTCGGGCCATGGTAGAGGTCGGGGTCAGCCGGACCATCGAGATGCATCTAGTTCGGGCTCAGTCCATCCTCGGTTGTATCAGATGAGGCTTACGGAGGAGGCAGACGTTCCGGTGGCGTCAGGTACCACTCAGATCATTTCTCATCCAGTTTCGGTGCTTTTTGATTCGGGTGCTACCCACTCTTTTATTGCTTCGGATTGTGTGTGCCGTATTAGTATTGACTCCTTGTTCGAGTGTGAACCGTTTGTAGTGGGTATGCCTAGTGGGGATCGTATGGTTGGGAACCGGGAGGTTAGGGATTGCCCAGTGACGATCGGGAGTCGGGATTGGCCCTCGAATCTCATTGTTGTAGACCTTAGGGGCGAGGACTTGATTCTCGGGGATGATTGGTTGGATCGTCACGGTGCCATCATGAACTATCGGACTCGTACTATCTCGATAGTGGCTGAGGATGGCACAGAGCATACGGTTGTTGGTTGTAAGCCGGGTAGATCGGGTAATGTGATTAGTGCCTTGAAGGCGATAAAACTTTTGAACCAGGGATGTGTAGGCTACTGGTGTTACGCTTTGAAGGCGGAGAATGGTGGAGTTGACATGTCGTCGATTCCAGTTGTTAGTGAATATCCCGACGTATTTCCGTATGACTTGCCGGGATTACCACCGCAGCGGGAGGTTGAGTTTTCTATTGATCTAGAGCCGAACGCGACTCCTGTTTCTCGAGCGCCGTACCGTATGGCACCGTCGGAGATGTTAGAATTAAAGAAGCAGTTGGGAGAATTGCTAGATAAAGGGTACATTCGACCGAGCGCATCGCCTTGGGGTGCACATGTGCTTTTTGTCAAGAAGAAGGATGGGTCGCTTCGTTTATGGATCGATTATCGAGATTTAAAAAAGTTAACATAAAAAATAAGTACCCTTTGCCCTGGATCGATGACTTATTTGATCAGCTTCGGGGAGCGACAATCTTCTCGAATATTGATTTACGATCGGGCTACTACCAGTTGAGGATTCGGGATATCGATATACCGAAAGCTGCTTTTCTGTCGAGATATGGCCATTACGAGTTTGTGGTTATGCCGTTCGGGCTAACCAATGCCCCAACAGTGTTCATGCAGTTGATGAACAATTTTTTTATTGACTATCTAGATAAATTTGTTGTCGTCTTTATTGACGACATTCTTATCTATTCCCGAAGTCGGGAGGAGCACGTCTTACATCTCTGGACAGTGTTAGATATTTTGAGAGCTGAGCAGCTGTACGCGAAGTTCTCTAAGTGCGAGTTTTGGCTCAAGGAAGTGATATTCCTCGGGCATGTGATTTCAGCGGAGGGAGTTCGGGTAGATCCGCAGAAGATAGAGGCAGTGATGGCTTGGGAACCGCCGAGAAATGTGAAGGAAGTGAGGAGTTTTCTGGGACTTGCAGGCTACGTTGAAGGATTTTCTAAGATCGCTAGACCACTCACCCAATTACTCCAAAAGACTCAGAAGTTTGAGTGGACCGCAGACAGACAGGACAGTTTTGATGAGTTGAAGAGACGGTTGACTACCGCACCCGTTTTAGCATTACCTCGGGGGAACGCGTATTTTGTGGTGTACAGTGATGCTTCGGGTCTTGGGCTTGGATGTGTTTTGATGCAGAGAGATAGGGTTTTTGCTTATGCGTCCCATCAATTGAAACCTTACGAAGTAAATTACCCTATGCATGATTTAGAGTTAGCTGCGGTCGTCTTCGCTTTAAAAATATGGAGACATTATCTCTATGGGTCGTCGTGTAAGATTTACACGGATCACAAGAGTCTGAAATATATCTTCAGTTAGAAAGAGTTGAACATGATATAGCGTAGGTGGTTGGAACTAATTAAATATTATGACCTCGAGATACTTTACCATCCGGGTAAGGCTAATATAGTGGCAGATGCATTGAGTCGTAAGCCGATGGCTCTACAGATGTTATAGGTACTTACACCTTAGAGCAGAATCCAGCGGGATTTGATTTGTCAGGATATCGAGGTTTGGGTTCATAGAGTCCAGGGTCAGTTATGTGCACTAAAAATCACTTCGTCCTTGGTTGATGATATCAAGGCGAAGCAATATGATGATCCATTTTTAGTCCAATTGAGAGAGGACATGAATAAGGGGAAAGCCCATGGGTTTGTGGTTCAGGATGATGGAGTTTTGAGATTTCGCGGTAGATTATATGTACCATGTGATATTGAGTTGAGACAGAAGATTTTGAGTGAAGCTCATACTACACCTTACTCCATACATCCTAGTACGAGCAAAATGTACAAGGATGTAAGAAGTAACTACTGGTGGAGAAATTTTAAGACAGACGTTAACGAGTTTGTGGTGAGGTGTTTTACCTGTCAGCAGGTTAAGATTGAGCATCAGTGGCCCGCGGGGTTATTACGACCACTTTCCATTCCGGAGTGGAAGTGGGAGGACATTTCTATGGATTTCATTACCAGTATGCCTAGGACTCGGACTGGAATGAACAGGATTTGGGTTATTATCGATCGACTTACCAAATCAGCTCATTTTCTGGGTATTAAGGATACTTGGGGGCCAGAGAGACTAACACGAGTGTTTATTGTAGAGATCGTGAGGTTACATGGGACTCCTAGGAGTATTGTTTCGGATCGAGATGGCCGATTTGTATCTCATTTTTGGCAGGCTGTTCATCGAGATTTGGGGACTGAGTTGAGACACAGTACATCCTACCACCCTCAGATAGACGGACAGTCAGAACGGACGATTCGGATGCTAGAGGATATGTTGAGAGCCTGTGCTTTAGACTGGAAGGATGATTGGGAGTCACACTTGCCATTGATCGAGTTCACGTACAACAATAGTTGGCATGCCTCGATCAAAATGGCACCATTTGAGGCATTATATGGGAGGAGGTGCAGATCACCGTTGTGTTGGGATGTTGCATCCGAGTTGGTTGGTACCGAACCAGATATGGTAGTTGAGACGAGAGAGAAGATCGCTTTGATTCGCGATAGGTTGTTTACGGCCCAGAGTCGACAGAAGTCTTATGCCGACATGCGTCGCCGGCCGTTGGAGTTTGACGTGGGAGACCATGTGTTGCTTAAGGTCTCTCTGGAACGGGGAGTTTACCGCTTCAGCCGGAAGGGTAAACTTAGTCCGAGATATATTGGACCGTTCGAGGTTTTAGAGAGAGTTGGAGAGATTGCATATCGGTTAGGCTTGCCGCCGTCCTTGAGTCACATGCGTAACGTGTTTCATGTTTCCCAGCTTAGGAGGTACGTACCGGACCCTAGCCATATTATTGATTTTGGAGATATTGAGCTGGGGCCCGACATTACCATCGAAGAGAGGCCGATTCAGATTTTAGAACGTCGGGTGAAGCAACTCAGGCACAAAACCATTCCTTTGGTTACGGTGCAGTGGTCGAGACATGGATCCGAAGAAGCCACGTGGGAGATGGAAGAGAATATGAAGTCGAGATATCCCGAGTTATTCGCGTTGTAAGTTTCGGGTCGAAACTTATTTCTAGGGGGAGAGAATGTAATATCCGCAATTTCTATTTTTGGTAATTTCTATTTTGGTGTATGTTCATTTCGGACGAATCGCTTATTACCGTTCTAAAATTCTGAATCTATTTTGTTCTTGGAATTTTTCCATTTGGACGAGTTTCGGAGATGTTTTCACGTATTTTCGTCTTGAGTTATGTTTTGTCACATGTACGTTCGATCCTCGTAAAACTCGTTCAATTTTATTATTTCTCTGTTTCCATGAGTTCGTATTGTCGAGTTACTCATGTTGTGAGTTTCGGATTGTAAATCCGACGTTGTATCGTGAATTTCGGACGTTTGGGTCATTTTTGTAAATTCTTATTATTTTGGGTGTCGTTAATACTCGTTCTATACCGACCTTCGGGTGTCCGGAGGTATGTGATGATTGTGATTTTTGACTCGTCAACAGAGAATTTTTGGGTATCCAGTGATCCTACCCTTGTATTTTCTTCCGGTGGTTGTCGAGCCATTATTTTTATTTCTCAGATTACAGACTGGCCAACTTTCAGGCTTGAATTACGGTCGTAAGTACCCATCATTACGGCCATAAACCTCTAAACATTACAGCCGTAATGTCCCCTTCATAACGGCCGTAACGATGTTGCGAAATCAGTTCAGTTGGATCTGGAATGCCATTACGGCCGCAACGGGTCACATATTACGGCCGTAATGATGCCCAGTATAATAAACTGGGCAGCGGTTTTCCTTCTCATTCTTTCATTTCTTTCACCTTCTTCACAACGGTAGCGAGTCTTCTAGCCTAGGGTGTTGTTACCCAAAATATTATTCAGAATGTATTGCTGGATATGGCTATGGGTGAGTAACAAACAAAATGCGAGAGCGCGTACGAAAGAATATAAATAACACAAGATTTGCCGCGGTTGTTAGTCCCGAGCTTGAATGCTCTCCCGATATATTATTAATACGAATACTGCGTTGGAGTATAAATATTAATGTTAGAGTACGATTACAATGAGTGTAATGACCCTAGTTATCTAGCTTTTGAGTGCTGGTGATTGCCGGAAGAACCAGAGTTAATGCTCTGTGAGTTCTTGTAACAAAGATGAAGTGCTGTGTTTTTAGCTGTAGGATTCAACTGTGTGAAATCGATAGTCTTTTTCTTCCCTTTCTCTCCAAATGCTGGAGGTCTCATATTTATAGAAGTGGAGGTAGTTGGGATGTCTTAATCCCAAACGAGCGTTCGCCTTTCCTGTATTAAATTAAACGGGCGATCGTCTCAGCACATGGGCCGGTTTCCTTAAAGTCCGCAGCCAGCTGTGCGAACCAATGAGAAGATAATGCGTGCCTCACATCGCAGTCTTGGGAGGTCCCAACTAGGACCTTTCGGCGGGTCTGTCGGTAGGTGATAGGCTATCCTCGTCAGCCACAACTGGTGAGGGGAAGGAGCTAAAAAGCCTTTTCTTGCGGCGCCTTTTGTGGATCTGCACGTGGGTCTTCATCCGAGATTCGGTCTTCTTTGACGGATGCTGGCTTTACACGTGGCATAAGACGGCGGTCCTTGGTCGGGCACTAGAGTCGATCGCTAAGCGCCGAGAGACGATCGCCCTGAATATCGATCGCTCGGTGCTTGATCTGGAACCTTCGTCCGATAGGTCTGCCTTGGTTTATCTGATGCTGGATTTGGTCGCTCGACCCTTATGCCGATCGCCGTCGAGGCGTATTAATCGCCGCACAACAATTTCCCCCCAGCTCGCTCTGATGTTTAGAGAAGTGGGGTGAGGTGGTTCTACTGGCGATCGCTTTGAATTAGACGAGCGACTCATCACTCTATGGAACAGACGATCGTCTATCGATCGGGCTGATTTTGAATTTGGACGACCTACTCGGTCGCTGAAAAGAGCAGGAAATGAAAGCTGACTTGGACCGTCACTGGGGGCACGAGTCACATTCCTGTTGGGGGAATCCGACGGTTTTGTCAGACCTGTCCTTTGGCGTGCACTCGAAACGACGCGCACGCGGGATTTGAGGGTGGCATTAAATGTGGATCTTTTCCGACCTTTGCGCTTCGGCCCCTAAGACTCTGTTTAATTGCCCCGAAGCCCCCGCTCTCGCCTATAAAAAGGGGGTAGGGTTTCTGGGTTACAACTTATTTTCATTTCACCTGAGAAGAAAAGTAACGCCCGATTCCTCTGAAGATTTGAGTTGCCGAGCGTCGTTCGACTAGACTCTTTAGGTAAGAAACAAAAACCTTTCTTTTTTCCTTTCTTTTTTTTCTGAAGATGTCCGGAGGAGTATCAAAGGTGTTTGAGATGGGTAGCAACTCCGCCGCCGGGGCTTCAACCTCCGCGGAATTCCATGTGGAGATGGCCGTCGAGGCCATTCATTCTGGGATTGAACCCGCGGAGGTTGAGGAACTTTTCAACGAAGCTGATGCGGCCAGGTCGGCGGAGGCGGAGCGAAAGCGTTCGCTGGCTGAAGAAGAGGCGACAATGAAAGTGTACTGGGAGAAAAATAGTGCGTTCGGCAAAGCCTTTTCAGACTTTACCGACCTTATGGAGAAACTGGCCAGCCCAAATCTCAAGTTTAATTTCCGCGAGTATTCGGTCGCCCATCCCCATGAGCCTGAAAGGCGATCGCTATTCTGGGCCGCGTGCCGCTCCCCGTGGACCCTTGGCCAGATTAAAAGCTCGGCGAGCAGGAAGGATTTAGTTCGTTGGAGGACGGAGTTCCATGTCCCCTATGACGTTTCCCTTTATCTGAACGCCGAGAATAAACGTGCCGACCAACATCCTGAGGGTATGGTCACCGTTAATGAGTCGATCATGGGGGCTAGACTGTGGTTCCCACTGCCGTTCGCCGTGTCCTATTTGTTGACCTCTTGGAATGTGGCGCCGCTCCAACTGACGCCGAACGCCTGGCTGCAGATCGTCCGCACCCTCACTTTGTTTGGCGGTCATCGGCTGTTCCATCTTCCTTCTGCGTTGGAGATGAACTATCTCTTTAAGTTGACGGCTCAGAAGGGCTTCGTTGACGGCTACCATATTCAAGGTCGCTCGGGCCGGGTGATTCTTGGGGTGTCGAACAAGGTCCGGGGCGACCTGACGAAGTGGTTTTGGGTCGGTGGTGCGTGGAAATCGGCCGCGAGTGACAATCCCACCGATGAGTTGGATATCCCCACCGGTTTCTGGGAGAGGAATCCGAGTAAGTGTTTTGACTCTCCCTTCGTTCGGATATATCCTGAACTGATTTAATTTGGCTTTCTTTTTGCAGGTACCCTTATTCCGGCAGTAGGCGATTTACCTTTTGATTTTGCTATCGTCTCGGAGCGAATACGTAGTCTTCCAGATAGTCATATCGACGCTCGCAGGATCAACAACGAAGCTCACTGGTTGGATGCTCGGCTGTTTCGTTTTCCCCGCCACTTGAGAGTCCCAGGTACGAATTTTCACGATCTTCCTTTGCTTGTCGATCGACTTTGATTGAAGAAGGTGACTAATTTTTGTCGATCGCTTTCTTTGAAAAAATATGCTTCCCTCGCTTCCTAGAGCCCCCAGCAGAGGTTGCTATGTCGAACCCCTGGATCATGAGTTGCCTTCGCCAAGGGAAGAAGACGAGTCCAGCTCCCCCTTGCGATGCTCCGAACTGTCCCTGAGGCGAGGCCTCACCTGGAGCCGGTCGCAGAGGAACAAGAAACTCAGGAGGAGGGACTTCGGCTGAACCACAAGAGACGGATGGCGGAGGAGCCTTCGGCCTCCGCCACTATTGATGAGCAGCCGATCGCCACACCTCCGCTCTCAGCAGTTCCCCTAGTGGAGGGGTCCACGCCCTCATCGGCTTTTTTGTAGGCCATGGAAACTGCCGATACCGAGACTCCCCGCGAGAGGCCATTCTTCGGCCGCGACCCGGAGAAGGTCGAAAGGTAAGCTTGGTTGCTTTGCTCGGTTATGATATTTCCTTGTTGGAAATATGCCAACTCTTTTGTTCTTGGTGAAGGGTCCATCGCTCCAATCCGAACTGCTCGCCGATGGTGCTGTATTTCCTCGCGAGCAGATCTCCTCGCGAGGCTTGCGATGTCCCTCATTATGTTTCTCGGGCTGTCGCCGCCCTTCCGAAGGCCTGGACAACCGACCTGGATGCGATCACGCGCCGGCAATCTGCTGACGCGATGCAGACGACCCTCGCCCTAGCCCCAGATGGCGACGATGGCTGCTCAGGCCATGAAGGACTATGAGGGGCGACCCTCCACTGCTCGTCTTCAGGCGGACCTCGAGGCTGCTCGAAAACAGAACGCCGAGTTTGACGACAGGATCGTGGCAATGGAGAAGGGTTCCGTGGAGGCGGCCAAGAGGGCGAGCGACGAGCTTGAAAGGGCCTGGGCGGCGACCGACTGGATGTGGGATCAGATGACGGAAGCCCGTAGGTCGCACGCGGCCGCGCAGAAGGAGGCAGCCGAACTGAAGGCGATTGTCGATCGGTTGACCGGCGAGCTGGCATCGTCGAAGGGAGAGGTGGCTGCCAAGGCTGCCGAGCTCCATGGCACGAATCAAATGATTGCGGGGCTGAGGGAGAAGCTGGAGGCGACCGAGGATGATCCCTATCTCAACGTGGAATATGTCAGCGAATTTGCCTATTACATGGCTTATGGTGACGCAATCCGTGCTGCCAATAAGGGAGGGCTTGAGGTCGGCCCTTTGGTTGAAAACTTCAAGGCCTATGTGCTTGAGCACCCTTTGCAACCCGTCTTTTCCATACAGATCCTCGACCTCTCTGCGGATCACGGGGTCGACTTGAGCTGGTACCCGTCGCCGGACAGCCTTGTTCATCCGGGTGCCCCGGAGGACGGGGGTTCAGAGCCTGCTGCTGGCGAAGGAGCGAATCCCGATCCCTGATTTTTTCCTTGCTTTTACTTTTTACTTGTAACTTTACAGATTTTGTTGTATTTCTCCTTCGAGCGACCGTGCTTGTATATCTCTTTAGTGAAATGAAATGAGAAATGTTTATTTACCCGACTTCTTTGTGTTTGTATGTCTCTTTCCAAATAACTCGCATTCGACTTCATACAAAGGTGCTCGAGGAGCGATCGTCGTACGTGCAGCTCCAAATGAATTGATATACTTGAACTCACTGGTAACTTTCAGAATAAAGTTGATCGTCGTATGTATATCTGAACAAAGCCGATCATCGTATGAATATTTGAACAAAGCCGATCGTCATATGTATAGCTCCGCTCTCCCCCTTGTTTTTGTTTACTTAGTGAAAGTAAGGGAACAGAAATAAATAGTTTAGCGAGCGATCCTTGGTCTTAGTTCTTGTGATCTTCAATTTTGCAGATTCCTCGAGGAAGGCCGACCATCTCTGCCTAGAGGAACCTTGCATGGTCGTGGAGTTCGATGGAACCGACCTCTGCGACCATGTCTTGTGCGTGAGCGACATTCCGTCTGATGGTATACTTTCTCGCGACTCACTTAATTGCGAGGTTCCTCCGTAGGCTACGTTTTGCCTCACACTGTAGCGATGGGGCGGACGATCTCAGCCTGGAGGAGTCCTTGCACGGGGCGCCGTCGGATGAATCGACTTCACGACCGTGGCTTATTAGCACTTTTCTGCCTGGGACCGACATGTTAGATGACGGACCTTTGAGGGCATACGTTGTGATGGGGGGAGGGATGCGTCGCATTGTCCGGGTCCACCACATTAGATAATGGACCTTTGAGGGCTGGCGAGCGTGTCCACAGATTTGTTTTGGAGGGTCCTTCGGCTACGCTCGCCTCGTATTTAAACGAAAGGGCGAGATCTTCGCCCAAAGGAACCTTGCATGGACGGGCTGTCGGTTCCATCGACCTCCAGAACCATGGCTGCACTTTTCTACCTCGGATCATCATGTTAGATGGCGATCCTCGACGGTATACATTGTGCTGGGGGAGGCGATCGCTTCCCTAGGTCCATCATGTTAGATGACAAACTTTAGAGGGCGATCGAATCATCCTCTTTTTGGAGGCGTTAGTTGGGCAGTAGCCTTCGGTTTATTTTGTCGAAGCGAATCACTTGTGGAGAATTGGGAGATCTCATTAAGCACTTTGTACATCAAGTAAATGAATACATGGTATTTCTACTGATAGTACTTCTTTAAATGGATGGCGTTCCAGGGATATTTATCCGGAGTTCCGTCTGGGTGTTGGAGCTCGTAGGCTCTTTTGGATAGGCATTTGGATATTCTGAACGGGCTCTCCCAGTTCGGACCAACTATCCCAGTGTGGGTCTGGATATGTTTGAGGACTAGGTCGCCGACTTGGAACCGTCTCTCCCTGATCTTAGAGTTGAAGAATTTTTCGGACCTCCTTTTGTGGATCGTGTTCTTCATTTCTGAGGTCAACCGCCGTTCGTCGAGCATATCCAAGTCGATTCGCCGAGCTATATCATTGTCCATCGTCAGTTGTTGGGCAGTTCGGTGGTTGAGGACGGCGATCTCCGATGGGATCACTGCTTCAGTCCCGAATGCGAGGGCGAACTGGGTTTCGCCGGTTGAATTTCTTGTCGTCGTTCGGTAGGACCACAAAACATCTGGGAGTTCGCTCGCCCAATGCCCTTGCTTGGATTCGAGTCTTGCTTTGATCGTGTGCTTGAGGATCTTGTTAACAGCCTCTACCTGCCCGTTCATTTGAGGGTGGTAGGGGGCCGAGAACAACTTTTTTATTCCCCACTTTTCGCAGAATTGCATAACTTCCAAACCGTCGAACTGCTTTCCGTTGTCGGGGATGATAGACTGAGGTAGAACGAATCGGCAGATGATGTTCTTCCAAATGAACTTGATAACTTGATCTTGGCCGATCTTGTTGAGTGGTTCGGCTTCTGCCCATTTTGTGAAATAATCGACCCCCACGATGACGAATTTACATCCCTCTGGTGCCGTCGGCAAAGGACCAATGAGGTCGATGCCCCACTGGGCGAATGGCCACGGGCTATACATAGAGGTGAGCTGCTCGGGGGAGAGCTTGATGTTCGGGCCCATGATTTGACATCTGTAACAATATCGGGCGTAGGCAATCACGTTCTTTTGCAGGGTAGGCCAGAAAAAGCCTTGTCTGGTCACCTTGTGGGCGAGGGCTCGCCCTCCTGCGTGAATTCCACATACACCCCAGTGGATTTTGGCTAAAAAAAGTCGGTCTTCCTCCAGCGTAATGCACTTGAGGAGAGGGAGGCTGAAAGCTCGCTTGTAAAGCCGGTCGTCCAAGAGGGTGTATCTGGTTGCTCGCAGCTGAAGCTGGTGAGTCTTGACCCGATTTGTAGGGACCGTTCCGTTTTTCAAGTATTCAACGAACGGAGTCATCCAGTTCTCTTCGGCGATGGAAACTCTGGCGACCAAGCTTTTTTCGATCGCCGAACTCGTCAATCTAGTGATTTGGATGTTAGAGAAATCCGCTGCCCCATCCGACGATGCGAGTTTTGATAGGGCATCAGCCTGGGAATTGTGCTCTCTAGGGATTTGCTCGATCAACACCTCGTCGAAACTTGTGAACATTTCCGCGACCAACTCTTGATATTTGATCATCTGTTCGTCGCGTGCTTCATATTCTCCCTTGACTTGGTTGACGACCAAGAGAGAGTCCATGAATATGTGAAGGCGGCGAACGCCCACGGCGAGTGCTAGATCGAGCCCGCCCAGTAAGGCTTTGTACTCGGCTTCATTGTTGGTCGCTCAAAAATCGAAGCGCACAACATTTGTAAACCTCTGGCCATTAGGGCTGATGAGGACAATCCCTGCCCCTGCTCGCATGCTGGTCGACGAGCCATCTACGAACAGTTTCCAGGCGGGACGGACGACCTGGGTCGGGCTAGGCGGGAAAGTTAATTCCACCAGGAAGTCTGCCAGCGCTTGTCCCTTGATCGCCGTGCATGGAGCATACGTGACACCGTATTGGGCAATCTCCAGTGACCACTTGAGGAGTCGCCCGTTGGTGTCTGGCCGGTGCAAAACTTTCCTTAGAGGGAGGGTCGTCAGAACCTCCACTTGGTGTTCGAAGAAGTAGGCTCTCAGTTTGCGAACACTCATGACAAGTGCGTAGGCGAGCTTCTCTATAGGCGTGTAACGTTTCTCCGCGTTGTGTAGCGCTTGACTGAGGTAGTAGATCGGCAAGTGGGTTTGCCCCTCTGCTCGCACTAATACCGCGCTCAGCGCGACCTCCGAGGCCGTCAAGTAAAGGAAGAACTTCTCACCGGGGATCGGTTTTTCCAAAATTTGGGGGTTAGACAGATACTCCTTGATATTGGCGAACGCCATTTGACTTTCCTTCGTCCATGCAAATTTTTTATTCTTTATGGTGGCGAAGAAAGGCTTTCTTTTGTCTCCGAGCCGCGAAATAAACGATTAAGGGCTGCTAAACACCCCGTGAGGCGTTGCACCTGCTTGACATTCCGCGGTTCTTACATGTCGAGGATCGCTTTGATCTTTATGGGGTTCGCTTCGATCCCCCTTCGGCTCACGATGTCTCCCAGGAATTTTCGGGAGCTTACTCCGAAGTTGCACTTCTTGGGGTTTAGTTTCATGTTGTAATTCTCGAGAATGGCGAATGTCTCAGCGAGGTCTTTGAGGTGATCTTCTTTTTTGAGGCTCTTGACCACGATGTCATCAATGTAAACCTCCATGGTTATGCCGATTTGGTCGGTGAACATTCCGTTGACTAGGCGTTGGTAGGTCGCCCTTGCATTTTTTAGGCCGAACGGAATTCAGATCCAAAAGAACACGTCTTTTTCCGTGTGGAACGATGTGTGTTTTACGTCCTTATCCGCCATTGGGATCTGATAGAATCCGGTGAAGGCATCCATAAACGACATCATTTCGCAGCCTGCCGTGCTATCGACCAGGTGGTCAATGTGAGGCATCGGAAAGTGATCTTTTGGAAAAGCCGCGTTGAGGTCGGTGAAATCGATGCATAACCTCCAGGAGTTGCTCGCCTTTTTGATGAGCACCGCGTTGGCCACCCACTGCGGCTCGTCGGTAGCTACTCTGATCAGTTTATTGTCGAGCAGCTTCCTGACTTCTGCCTCTAGTGCAGCATATTTCTCCGCACCGAATTTCCTATGTTTTTGGTGAATAGGCTTCCTTGCCGGGTTGATCTTTAGATAATGGCAAGCATGTTCAGGACTGATGCCGACCATATCTTGATGCGACAAGGCAAAGACTCCGATGTTCTTTCGTAGTAAACTGATCAGATCGTCTTTCAGCTTAGGATCGACGCTCAAGCCGATCTGCACTTCTCGCTCCGGGCGAGCCAGATCGATTGTTCTACTTTCCAACTCTTCGGTGGGGACGGTCGCTTCTCGTTTGTATCGATCGCTGGACTCAATCCTTGGATCAACATCGAGGCTTGGCTCGAAGCCGATCCTCGGTTCGATGTCGTCCAACGATCGATGTGAGATGCCGTCTTCTGAGTTGGGCTGGTGTGAGGTGCTAGGCTTGCCGATCTCCATTGGCTGGTTGTCGATCGTCCTAGTGTTACAGCCAGGACAAGAAATGTTTAAAGGAAAAGCTACAACACAAGAGTAGTTCAAACACTTCTTTGCCATTAGGTGGTCTCCTTTTACAGTACCGACTGTCCCTTCGGCAGTAGGGAACTTAATACAATAAAAGAAAGAGGAGGTGACCGCCTCAAAGGTTTCTAGAAAGGGGCAACCTAGGAACCTATTATAGATGCTGGGCATGTCTATGATTACAAAATCTAGGTTCCTAGTGATCTTAACCTTAGGATCGTAACAGCAAACTAGCTCGACAGAGAGCTTGATCCTTCCATAGTCTTTGACCGTGTTGTCGCCGAAACCTTAAAGCACGGTTTTGAATGACTTTATGAATTGGTCAGGTTACCGAGCTGGTCCAGGACAGACTTGAGTATGATGTGCAAAAGCTACCATTGTCAATCAGCACGCAGTCGACCATTTTCCTAAGGATACAAGCAGAGATCATCAATGCATCCACCTTGGGGCACTGCACTCCCTCCCTATCCTTGTTGGAGAAGGAGATGAGTGACTCTTTGGAGATGGTTGGCTCTGGGGGCACCACGATGTGGACTCCGGCGAATGCCCTCAGCTCGGCCTTCCGCTTTTTGTTCGACAAGGTGGAAATCGGGGAAAGACCTCCGAGGTTTCCGCCTACCAATTGGAGCATATTGACCCGGCCACCGGGGTTGATCGGAGGGATAGACTCATCTGACTCCTCTGGTTCATTTCGTTCGAGTCTGGCGACTGGATTGTGAGGGTGACGATCATCGGTTTGTCGCCGATCGTGTCCCCCAGTCTTTTCTGCACGGGGCTCCGGCTTGGTTACCAAACTATCCAGCTTGCCCTCCTCGGATAATCTACAGAGTTGTCTAAGGAGATCTCGGCATTGGCTGGTGTTGTGGCCGGGACTTTTGTGGTAGGCACAAAATTTACTGCGATCTAGATGACTGTTGTCCCTCATCGGCTTTGGCTTGCTTAGGCACTCGCGCCCCTTGATGGCATTGAAGATATGGGCCGGAGATAGATTGAGGTTGTGGAGTAGGTGGACTTCCACATCCTCGAAGGCAGAGTTTACCAGGTGGCTTTGCGACCACCTTTGTAGGCTTGCCGATTGCTTTTCAAAATACGGGAGATGGCACCTTCCTTTCTCCGGTTTCCCCCTCGCCTAGACGAAGGGTGAGCAACCTCTGCCTATCTAGAAAGTATACGGCCTTGTCACGGAAGATCGCGTAGGTCGGGGGGATGTCCTTTATGAGGTGCCTGAACATGGGCGAAAGACCATCGAATCCCCCCAGGACCGAATAGAGGGGAGCTCATCGCTTATGGGTTCGCCGGTGAGGACAATTTCATCCACCCGGTCGAAGTAATCTTCGTCGGACTCCTCTTTCCCCTGCCTGATCTTCATCATGCGGTGGGGACCTTCCGGCCGAGCGACCTTGGCGGCGAAGTATGACGTGAATTCGCTCGCCAGCTTTTCGAAACAGTTGATTGAGCGTGGTGAAATGAGATGTACCATCTATGGGCGAGATTGCCCAATGTTAAAGGGAACATTTGGCACTTTGTCGCGTCTGACGCCCCGCATCCGGTCATGTAGATCCGGAACTTGCTTAAGTGGCTCTCGGGGTCCGATCTCCCCTCATACGGAGGTGTTTGATAAGGAGCAATCTTTGGTTGCACGGGGGCGAGCTCGATCTGGACAGCGAGCGGCTCACTCTGTCCGGCGACCTTTCTCTTGGCGCCTGTCCTAGTTTCCTGGAGCGCTTTCATATCGTCGAGCTGGCGCTGCATTGCGGCCATCGCCGTAGCCTGTTTGCTCATGGTTTGGCTCTCGGCGTGGGAGCCGAGATGGTCATGTACTGATCTCCTGGCCCCGTTGTAGGCGACGAGGTTTCTACCACCGAGCTCAATTTTTCGGCGAGCGGGTGCTAGATGGCTGGCCTACTTCGTGGGGGTCGGATATGCCGAACTCCTGGTGACGGATTCAGACTCCGACGTCTCATTGCTGGGGCCAGAATGCTCAGGTTGCCATGAGGGATCACTTCCTAATCGGCTGAAAACGGAATTGTCCCGCCTCGCGAGCGCCTTTTCTTGCGATTAAGGGCTTTCTGACGATTGCTCGAGATATAACCCTTTGAGCTTTCGTTTGCCCGGCGGCGGATGGTTGACGGGGTAATAGTGGGCGTGTCGCATGCTCTCCATCTCTCCCTTAAGATGGCCATGGCCTCCTCGATCTGTTCCGCAGTTTGGAATTGATCGAGTGAGAAGCTGGGGCCGTCCCTCGGGGGTGGGAGTGAGAGCATGGTGTTGCCGCGGCCGTCTTATGCCGTAGGTTGGGACTCAGTGTGGGCCGGAATAAGGCGTCCGACGGACCGTAAGGTGGCTCTCTTCGAAGTGGTGGCAGACGTCATGGTTTCAAAGGTTTTTCTTTGAAGAACAGTGAGTGTTTCTTCAAGTATATGTTCCGAATAGTGAGTGTTCTTCGAAATGGTCGGAGAGAAAATAAAGGTACGCTCTTCCTCTAGCGCCAATTGTTGTTACCCAAAATATTATTCGGAATGTATTGCTGGATATGGCTATGGGTGAGTAACAAACAAAATGCAAGAGCACGTACGAAGGAATGTAAATAACACAAGATTTGCCGGGGTTGTTAGTCCCGGGCTTGAATGCTCTCGCGAGATATTATTAATACGAATACTGTTTTGGAGTACAAATATTAATGTTAGAGTACGATTACAATGAGTGTAATGACCCTAGTTATCTGGCTCTTTAGTGCTGGTGATTGCCGGAAGAACCAGAGTTAATGCTCTGTGAGTTTTTGTAACAAAGATGAAGTGCTGTGTTTTTAGCTGTAGGATTCAACTGTGTGAAATCGATTGTGTTTTTCTTCCATTTCTCTCCAAATGCTGGAGGTCTCATATTTATAGAAGTGGAGGTAGTTGGGATGTCTTAATCCCAAACGGACGATCGCCTTTCCTGTATTAAATTAAGCGGGCGATCGTCTCAGCACATGGGCCAGTTTCCTTAAAGTCCGCAGCCGCTACTGGCAGCCAGCTATGCAAACCAATGAGAAGATAACGCGTGCCTCACATCACAGTCTTGGGAGGTCCCACCTAGGACCTTTCGTTGGGTCTGTCGGTAGGTGCTAGGCTATCCTCGTCAGCCACAACTGGTGAGGGGAAGGACCCAAAAAGCCTTTTCTTGCGGCGCCTTTTGCGGATCTGCACGTGGGTCTTTATCCGAGATTCGGTCTTCTTTGACGGATGCTGGCTTTACACGTGGCATAATACGGTCATCCTTGGTCGGGCACTAGAGTCGATCGCTAGGCGCCGAGAGACGATCGCCCTGAATGCCGATCGCTCGGTACTTGATCTGGAACCTTCGTTCTGCCTTGGTTTATCTGATGCTGGCTTTGGTCGCTCGGCCCTTATGCCGATCGTCGTCGAGGTGTATTAATCGACGCACAACATAGGGTTCATCCGATTTCGTCCAATCTCAGTTGAGAAGTAATTTTGGGACATCATATCATCACTCTAGCATCAAATCATCCGTTGTTCATCTTCAAATCGAGGTATATTTCTTTAGAACCCTAGCTTTTGGGGATTTCGGGATTTTGGTATGATTTTACCCTTTGAAACCACTTTAGCATCGATGATTTGTTAGATTTCGATTGCGTAGTCGTAATTCCTTGCTACCTATATAGTTTAACGGATTAAACTTTAAGGTTTTCACCGTTACTAGATTAGAATCGTTTATGAATTCGTAGTGACCGACGAATTGTTCCAACAGGTAGAATTAGGATGAATTCTTACATTTCCGCAATATTGAGATTGTTTGTATACCATTATTGTGTTAGGAACGGATTTGTGAAAATTGTTCGGACCAAAACCTTTTCTTTCGCCGTTTCCTTCGTTTCATTTTATTCAAGGCAAGTACATGTATTACATTCCGTTATGTGTGTTACGGTTTTGATATGAATGATGAATCTTGATTCTTTAGGTGTGTGAGTTACTTGGTCCTTCCACCCGGAGCGTTCGACGGGACGTCTGGGGGTCGATACTAAGGGGTACGGCCGAGGAAGTGGACTTGGGTGTGTGTGTGGTTGAACTTCCACTCGGAGCGTTCGACGGGGCGTCTGGGGGCCGATACTAAGGGGTACGGCCGCGGAAGTGGTTTCCCATCCGGAGCATTCGACGGGGCGTCTGGGGGTCGATACTAAGGGGTACGGCCATGGGATACCAGTTGTGAATGTTATGATATCGTAATGAATTCTTAAACTGTTTTGAATGCCAATGTGATATTCCGGAATATGGCTTTTCAAATGTTTTCTAAATGAGATGATTGTGTAACTCGTATCTGTATATAATGTAGTGTAATTGTGTACTTTCACTAGCTATTTGAATGCTAACCCCTTAAATAGGGGAAATGCGTCTTATGCATTTCAGGTACTGGTCGAGCCGAGGAGCTGTCACGGGATATGCACGTAAAGGATGGTCCAGCATGATGATGAGGCTCGAGTCGTGGTTTTATGCTTTACTATTGTATTTACTTGAATGTTAGAGTTTATTTGGTTGTTTTATAATTTGGTTTAGGCCCCTGCGTGGGCAATGGATTCGGGTGAGCTTATACTTTGTGATGTCTGATTAAAATGTTTTGGCCGAGGCCACAACCCTATCTTATTATTATTATTATTATTATTATTATTATTATTATTATTATTATTATTGCGTCCTATGGGTATTCATTGGTGAATTTTGTGTCGTGTATCAGCCTGGTAGACCTTTTTATTGTGTCCCTTTTGATGATTGGGGTGTTACAATGAGACCATAAAGACGGTCGCGAACTATGCTTATGATTATTGTTTAATTTCTTTCAGTATGGATAGAAATTTGAGTGGTCGTGGTAGAGAGGGCCGAGGCCGCGAAAGGGTCTGAATCCCGAGGCAACGAGTTAATACCCAACCGAATGTGGGGCAAAGTTCAGCAGGAAGTGACTCGCCTTCTAAGAACCAATCTCACCACACCGATCGACACGAGAGTGCGCGCGTCGACCCTTATGTTGTTATAAAGGGCATAATGAACCAGATGACCTGGATGGGTTAAATGATGGAAGCTATGCAGAGAGCTGCTACCACTAGCCAGCAGCAGGTACAACAGCCTCCGCCTCTGGTGCAGGGCGGAATCGTAAGCCGGATCATTAGCGACATATCGCGACAACAACCTTTGTCCTTCGAAGTCTCCTCTGAGCCTACTAATATTGTACACTGGATAGAGTATTTCGAGAAGATGTTCGATACGGCGGCATGCCCAGAAGAAAATCGAGTCTCTGTGGCGGCTTACTACTACCTTAGTGACAGCGCCCATACTTGGTGGCTTTCAGCGAGGCCAGCTGACGGCATGAGTACTTGGGAGGAATTCAAGAACCTCATGCTGGATCATTACTATCCAGCTCCACTCCGTGAAGCCAAATTGTCTGAGTTGTTGAACCTCGACCCATCTGAGGACGAGGATGTGTTAGAGATTGCCGATAATTTCCAGACACTTCTTCCGTTCGCTACGTCGATTGTTCGGACGGAAGCAGATAAGATCAAATATTTCCTTAAGAGGCTTAAAACCCGGATGAGGATGCAGTTGCTTAACTACCACTGTACAACCCTACCGGAGTTCATCGAGAAAGCTCTGGAATACGAACTAACTACGAAGGAGATTTCCAAGAAGCAGACAGTAACTGGGGGACGTTTAGGAAGCCCCAGTCTGTGCCTAATCCTTCTGAGCGGCCACCTGCTATGTCGAGGCCGGTAATAATGCACTCTCGAGCAGTCAGCTCATCTGTTGTATGCTCTAACTATGGAGACCAAGGACACATCAGCTCCAAATGCCCGAAGCCGGCCGTTGCATGACATACTTGCGGGAAGAATGGGCATCATGCTCGTTATTGAAGAGGTGGACCGGGACATAATCCAGTAGCCTCTCATGCTCCAGTTCAGTCTTCTGTTTAGGACCATGTACCTCCGTCCGCTTCCTATCAGACTACCGGGGCGAACAGAGGGATGGGCCGTAGAAATCAAGATGGTACATCTGGTACCCGAGCTGCAAAACCCAGAGTCTATGAGATGAAGAAGGCCAATGATCCCGAAGCCAGCATGATTGCAGGTACTCTCAAGATCCGCTCTCAGCCCGTTTGTGTTCTTTTTGATACTGGTGCTTCACACTCATTTTTATCTGCTTCTTGTTTGAGTCGTTTGCAATTAGATCATGTTACCGATTGCGAACCTTATGTGATTGGTCTACCTGATGGTAGAAGAATTGTTGGGAATCGTAAAGTGCAGAACTGTCCGATTTGCATGAACGACTGTGAGCGTTGTCAGACTTGATTGTGGTCGATTTACCTAAAGATGATGTGATCTTGGGTATCGATCGAATGGATCTTCATGATGCCATACTTAGCATCCGCAAACGGATAGTGACCGTCACAACTGCTAATGGTGTGGAGTGCATTTTTTGGGGTGATAATCCCAGTCATTTCGGGAGAGTTACTGTAACACACCGAGATATTCAGGGTTATTACAGCGCCGTAAATCCTCGATATAAGGATTTACAAGGCTAAGAATTTAAAAAAACATTTATTAAATACCACTTATAATAGTAATTATTACATCACCAGTCTAAAACATACAAAACAATCCACATCCGAATACAAACTTCAAAGACGACAAACAACAGCGTACTCGCGTATTTTATTTAAAAACAAAATGCAACTGACAAACCATTCCGGCCATAACATCACTCTGCACCTTCATTGTCATGCGGCTGAAGTGGTTGCTTCTCTGTCCTCCTGTATCCTGAATATAAAACAAATGTCCACCCCAAAGGGGTTAGCACAACGATGCTAGTACAAGTACGATAATTATACAACAACAGATTATACAATATCTCGCGAAGAATAATAATAACATCCTCAATGATAACAAAAACGAGTCTCTACCACGAGAAGACTCACAATACCATACACAACATGATAAACATAACATGATACAATATCAGACGGTAATTCCGATGATCCAGCGTTCACTTCATAGATCCCAAGATGATCCCATCGGACCAACACGAGGTGGAAAAACCTGTCCAATGATCCAGCACACGCTAGCATAGATCCCAAGATGATCCCATCGGACCAACACAAGGTGGACATATAACAACGACACATATGCACGACAACATGTATAACATCAATACATAAAATGTAATTAAAGTACTTGCCTTATAATGACAACAAGGTTTAAATACTTCGACAATCACCAAAACACTCGAAGGTCGTCCCTTCGTCTAACCACTTGCTGCCTCGAACCTTTACACAATAATGAAATACGAAGAGTTCAACATGCGTATACTTTAATACCCGTACTTTTTGTAAATTTTTCTACTTTAGTGCTTTTGTAATCTTGACACTTGTGTAAGCGTTTAGTGAGTTTATATTAATCTTGGAGCGCTTTTCATTTGGATTTACCCTTTTCTTATTCGGATCGTCGCTGTTTTTGGATCCTTGATGCGATTATACCACCTTCGTGTGAAGGGTAGCGCACACTACTCACACCTTATAGCGCACGCTAATTTAGCGAGGGTAGCGCACGCTGTCGGTTATAATTAGCGCACGCTACTAATGTATTAGAAGCAGACAGTCCAGTAGGTACTGGACTGAAAAGGGGAATTTCTGGTGCACGCTATGTGTGATTAGTAACGTACGCAAGATTTTAGTGGTAGCGCACGCTATGTTACCCGAGTAACGTGCGCTAAGGCGAGCAGGGCTGAGGACAGTAGGTTCTGGACTGGGCACCAGCTACCAGGTAGTGCGCGCTAGCTCTCAGCTAGCGTACGCTATTAGAAGGCGTTAGCGCACGCTAAGATATGAATAGCGCACGCTAATGATGCAGGCATAGGCCACTGGACTACCCAGTGAGTTCGATAGCGTGCGCTATTTTTAGTAATTAGCACACGCTAGTTCCTATTTAGTATAAATAGAACTCTTCCGTCCCCAAATCGTCATTTCTCCTTTCTTTCCCTTCCTTGGACGATTTCGGACGATTCCGGGCGATTTGTGAGGAGTTCTTCGAGCTGCAATTATCTAGCAACATCTTTGAGTTACTAGTTCGGATTAATCAATGCTAAATCCTCTCCACCGCTCCAGATCAAAGTAAACTTCTCACAACCCTAGATTTTTGGGATTTGGGGATTTTCCACCCGATCTCTTCGATCCAGCTTGTTTTTATGATGGAATATGTCGATTATGAATTATCTACCTTGGATACATGTTTCCCTATGGATTTATTGGTATATTTCCGGAGTTCTTAAGTATTTGGGATGGTTGACTTGCGATTCACCATCTAAGAGAATTATTCCCGGAACACATGTATCGGGGTAGTAAATTCGAGTGATTCCAACTTAGTTTCATATCGATGGGTTTGTGATAGTTGATTACGAACTTGTCTAGGTTTGGAGTTGTCGATTCCTTCAATCTTGGTACCTTGTCGTTCGTACCCTTTTCCCTCGATTCCAGGCAAGTGATTCTTGTGAAAGTTATGTTCTTAAATGTAAAAAGTAATGCATGTGGTTATGAGAGTTATATTCGTTCACTCCGAGAGGGCCCGACGGGATAGAGGAGGGTTCCGCTTATGACGGTTCCGTGAACATTTGGGTTAGCCACTCCGAGATGACCCGACGGGGTCGTGGAGGGATTCGCGCATTGTCGAGTCCATGGTTAATCAAGAGATATTGTCATTTCTGAACATATTTGGATAATTGTATTTTCCGGAAAATCATTATCATGGCTTTGAATTGGTGCATATGCTTTTATGTATAAGACTTGACGTTTCACTTGTAATACTTGCCCTAACCCCTCCCGTGTGAGGAATATTACTTTTGTGTTTTTTTTCAGGTTCTAAGGATCCTTACGAGCGAGCAACAGGACGATACGATGAAGATGGCGAGGCGTGATACTATGACTAGTTGTGTTCCCTTTTGTTTTGGACATTATTCTCTTTGGTCCGTTTTATCCTTGTAATAATAAATGGTACTCGAGTACTTTAGAAAAGTCCTTTTCCAGTTGTCGTATAACGTCCTGTATTTCTTCGTAGTACTATATGTCAGTGGTTGGACTTCCTTGTTTGTATCGGATTTTATTGATTCCCGAGTGGACTTTGTCAAATTTGATGCGTTGTCGGTAAGATAAGCCTAGTGGGTCCCAGGACAGGATTCACGGCGCTGTGATATTCTCCGAATATCTCGGGGGTGTTACATATACGTAACTAGCACACGATCATGTAACGTACCTAAACTATGATCGGATTAAACATCCTACATACGGTCGGTTCACAGTTCAAGGAAAGACAAACACTTAGTCGGACTTCCAATATACATCAATTGAATTGAATGCCAATAATTGGGATAACACGACAACTTCTACGAAATTCAAGTATATTCATGTCGTCAAGAATCCAATACTCGAACTGAAGATTATCAACTTATACGTGTACGGTGCAGCTACTCATTGGTTCTTATCGAGAACATGATTGTGACGAACATATCCCAAACATCATACAAAGGAACATATTCACTCAGTCCTTGTAAGTTTAATTCAAGTTTAACTAAAACTCCTATCCTTCTTTAATGATCAAACCTCATACAAGAGTGCTAATGGTTCAACATACCCAAAATCATCATCTTCATCTTTCTAACTATGAATGATATATGAAGGATACTCAATCAATGATTTTCTTCAAAAGACAAGGATCACATTCTTGGTGGTGAAGGCTTTCATAATTATCACAATCATTCATCCATTATGAATATTTCAACTTAAGTCATCCAATCTCTACTTATTTCGAAATCATCAAGGAGGGGACATTAATATTTCTAAAAACTTCATCCTAATACTCAATGTAATCATAGGACAACATATCATTATGAAAAACCTAAGCTTAATCATCATAATATCCAAAACTTATGATATCTAGTCCAAACATGATTAATAATTCCTTATAACATCATCAACATGTCCAGAAAAATCTTCTTGAAACGAGATATGAGCTGAGATAATCGTAACATACCTTTTACGAAGGATAACGATGAAAATGATCGGTAGAACTCGACACCATAGGCTTTAATACGAATCCAAGATATCTACGATCTTCCAAACGTAGAGAGGCTAATATCCGGGGTATATTCATTGGAGTAGATTCTTGATATGGCAGAGGTCAGACAAAAAGGAAATGAGGGAGTGAAAGAAATGAAAGGGGTGTTGTCCTATTTATAAAACTCAGATCTTTACGTACGTTAGCCTCAAGATATTACGTACTTTATATCCTTACGTACGCTACATCAACGCTTTACGTACATTAACGTTCGCCAGTAGCTATTGTCTCATTTTCTGACCTCCTTAATGTACGTTAACCATCACCATTTACATACGTAATTAGCTCTGTGTAGCGCACGCTATATATATCCTTTAACATACGTTATGCCTCGTTGACTTGCTTTATCAAAAAGCTGTCCGGATCACGCGAAAATCTAATCTACCTGACCCCATACCAAGATGGCCCATACGCCGACCAACCTGATCTGTTTGACTGCCTGTTACGTATGCTATGCTTCGTCCATATCGTACGCTATCCTCAGCTCATAACGTATGTTAAGCTCATCTGCTTGCGTACGTTATGATGTAGCTGCATGCATGAATTTGCAAACTCTTCCTAATATGACCATGACCGTTGGAATATGAATACGAGAAAAATCACACTTCGATTATAGATACCACAAAGTCAAAAATTACAAGGTTCAAATACAGATGAAAATACTCAACAATTATCCGGATATTATATCACTAGTGCAATGAAAGCAGCGAAACTTCTTAATCAAGGATGTATTGGTTATTGGTGCTACATGACCAAGATTGTAATACCCGGTTGTAATTCAGTCATTATGATTCAGTAGTTATCATTCAGTAATTGTCACTCAGTAACTATTCACTCATTAATGATCATTCATCATTCATATTCATTCATTGTGTTCACGATCAGAGTAATTGTATCGTACATCAGTTATTATTCGTCGTCCTAACTGGTTGGAGGATCAAACCATGGTCATCATCATTGTCATCTTCATAGTGGGCTGTGTGTGAGGAGTAGCGCACGCTACGTACTCTCTTTAGCGCACGCTAATTGAGTACGGGTAGCGCACGCTACCTCTCCGTATTAGCGCACGCTAATGTGGTTCAAGCCTGCAGTCCAGAAGGCACTGGACTGCAGTCGAGTTGGAGTAGCGCACGCTAGTAAGTTTAGATAGCGCCCGCTATGCAGTCAGTGTAGCGTGCGCTAAGGCCGATCAGGCAGAGTCCAGTAGGTACTGGACTGATTTTGGAATAATTCCTAGCGCACGCTATGAGTGGATTTTAGCGTACGCTAATGGGGCAGTAGCGCACGCTGATTATTGGACGTAGCGCGTGCTATCGCGAGCAGGTCATAGGACAGGAGGTTCTGAACTTCAGTTACTGAGCATCAGATATTCAGTTAGCGCACGCTAACACAAGGTTAACGCATGCTAAGTATATGGCTGTAGCGCACGCTACAAAAGGTACGTAGCGCATGCTACCGTTTCGAACAGAGGGTACTGGACTACCCAGAACACGCTAAACTGGAATTACTATAAATAGGACAGTCCGGCTCAGATTCATCATTTTCACTTCTCACTTCGATTCCGGGCGATTTTGGGCGATTCGGAGAAATCTTTTCGAGCTGCACTCATCCATCATCATTTCAAGCTTATCATTTGGATTTATCATCATTTCATCCTCTCCAACACATCAAATCAAGGTAATGATCTCTTGGATCTAGAATTTCGGATTTTGAGTATTTTCCTTCCGATCTCTTCGTGTAAGCTTGGATTTATATTGGAACATGTTAGATATGGATTATCTACCTTGGATAAGTGAATTTCCACAGATTTATTGATATGTTTTTCGGATTTGATGAACATTTGGAGAATTAATCAAGAACCCTTGAGGTTAACTTTGGTTATTTTTGGGGGTTTTCGATTATAGTTGTCGTAACTTCGAGTTGTGGTTTCTATTGGAATATTGATATCATTGAAGGTGTTTTGTTGGATTGAACTACTCATTTTTGGAGTTGGTTTCGATATATTTGGGTTTTGGTTATAATCAAGGGTTGATGTTCGCTAAGTGGTTGTTTGAATGCCTCAATGAGAGTGGATATTGTTGTATCGACCTTTGAGTTAGTCGTAATTCATGCTTGATACGTATATTGAGCGGATTATTGGTAATTGTGTTATTCAAGGTTGTTCGAGCGACCGACATCTCTTTTTAGGACGTTGTTCGAGGAAGGACATTTCAACACCGCTATTGAGTAAGTAAATTCTTACTCGGTTAAAAGGATATTCATTCTTTACGTTGTTGTTAATTCATACATGTAATTCACTCCTAATATATCGTTCATGTCGAGACTTGTATTTATCAACTCATCATGTAACTCACAAGTAACGACGGTTCCAAATCATTTCATTGAAGCTATCACACGTTGTGTCATTATTTCATCTCAGTGATTCGTTCTTGATCCTTATTGGATTTTATTCATTACTCCTCACCTTGGTCATTTTTGTTCTGGTGATCTTCCGGAATTATATTGCATGGCCGGTTGGCGCATGTGTGGAATTTTAGTCGGGCACACTATGGTCATGTGTATATGCGGGACTCCGGACACATTGGACTGTGCGCATGGTAATGTGTATACGCGGGACTCCAGACACATTGGACCGTGAGACTAATTAGGCCAATAACGGGTGTATATGCGGGACTCCGGACACTCGGCTACTTGTGCTCTTACGCATTTCATTCGGGCGTACATTGATGCTCATCATTCAACTTAATTCATTAATTCATTTATGTGATTGTTGTATATTGTTCAACTCTTGAAGATTGTTGTTCTGTGTAACTGACCCCGTAGGGGGATGTTGTTTTCAGGTCATGGCAAGGCTAAGGCACGGGAAGAGAACGTTGACGGCAAGGAGTCCCAGTGATACTAGTCGGGGGCCCCAGTCCTTTTAGTGTTTACTTCATTATATTTCCGCTGCAGACTTCCGTTTGAATACTCATTTTATTCAGTGTTGTATATTTTATCTTCATATAAAATATGCATGTGTTCTGTATGATCTTGGGTGTGTTGTAATGAAACTCCTCATCGGAGTAATTAATGATATAATGTGGTTCGGTACTAAAATTATATTACTTAATTCATTAATTCTCATTCGCCTAGTGGGTCCCAGTCGGGGGTCCACGGCACTGTAATATTCGCCTAGTTTAGGGTGTTACAGAGTTGGTATCGGAGAGTGGTTTTGAATACTACCTTCCGAGTCATATCTCATTGAAATCATCGTTCATCAGACTAGTATCATTGGACTTTCGCATCACGTGTGACCCATGCAAGAGCCTAAACTTCAGTTGATCAGACTAGTATCATTGGAATTTCATCAGATAATCATGTCACTTCAGTTGATCATTCATGTAATCATTGTGTTTGAGCGCGTGTGCTCATTTTCATCATTTCATAACGTAATCATAATGTGATATTCATGCGAGATATATAATCATCTTGTGACTTTCCCACTTCAGTATGGAAAGAGCTGGCAGAGGACGCGTGGGAAGAGGCCGCGGTGCGGGCCGAACCCCAATAATTTAATTCATCGAGCAGCTACGCCGCCACTCATTCTCCTGGAAATGATCATTCACTGTTAGGGAGTCGTAACCGGGACACAGCTCATTCAGAGGGTGTTCGGGTTGACCCACTCGCTTTTATGCAGGGTGTGATGGCCCAGATAACTCAAATGGCATGCCTCATGGAGACGATGCAGAACTCAGCTACTCGGAATCAACAGGCTCCTCCGCCGCCACCTCAGGGGCAGGAGAGGGGTGTGAGCAGTATTATTGGCGACATCTCTCGCTAAAGACCACCTACTTTTGAGGGCTCATCTGAGCCGGCGGATATTATTCACTGGCTCGAGCATTTCGAGAAGTTGTTTGCCATGGTGGAGGGTCCCAAAGGGTACAAAGTTTCCGTCGCGGCTTACTATCTGGGTAAGAGCGCTCATTCATGGTGGTTATCATTGAAGCCCACCGACGGATCTTGTACTTGGGATCAATTCAAGACCCTTATGATCGAGAGGTATTATTCGGACCCACTCAGAGAGGCCAAGTTATCGGAATTACTCACTCCCGACCTCTCAGCGGATGATGATGTTCTCGCTATCGCCGAGAAATTTTAGGAGCTTATTCCTTTCGCCTCATCTATTATTCACTCTGAGGCAGACAAGATCAAGTATTTCATCAAGAGGTTGAAACCTTGTATGCGTATGCAATTTGTTTAATCACAATTGCATCACTCTGGACGAATTCATCGTGAAAGCTCTTACTTATGAGCGTACTGCTAAGGAGATTGCTAAGCAACAACCTTCATCTGCTAGCAAGAAGTCAAAGAATCGTAATCAGTCTGAAGGCAGTCAGGCAACTTTCAAGAAGCCTCGAGCGGGCTCTACTTTCACTGAGCGACCTCCTATGGTGCTCAGACCCACGGAATATCAGTCACAAGCGGCCAGTTCGGCCATTACCTGTTTCAACTGTGGAGAACAGGGTCACTACAGCAAGAAGTGTTTGAGGCAAACCGTCACGTGCAATAACTGTGGAATGGCGGAGCATAAGGCCCGTTTTTGCCGAAGGGACTTCAAACCTGCCCCGGCGTCATCTTAGGCCCCGAAACAGTCAGTGGTTCCGAATCAGGCTACTCAGTCCGCGTCGTTTAAGACGACGGGAGCTAACAAAGGCGGAGCCCACAGCTATTAGACGGGAGCATCCGGTTCCAGGGCTGGCAAGCCCCGAATTTATGAGATAAAGAGAGCTGATGATCTGGAAGCCTGAATGATCTCAGGTACACTCGAAATTCTATCTCAACCTGTGTGTACCCTTTTTGATATTGGTGCATCGCATTCATTCATTTCCGAGTCATGTTTGAGTAGACTACGTTTGGGTAGTGCTACTAGTTGTGAGCCTTATGTCATTGGTTTACCTGATGGTAGAAGAATTATCGGGAATCGTGAGATTAAGGATTGTTCGATTCAGGTTCATGGCCGTGATTGGTTAGCAAACCTAATCCTGGTAGATTTACCGAGAGACGACGTCATCTTGGGTATTGATTGGATGGATCGTCACAATGCCATCATTAGTGTCCGTAAGCGTATGGTCACTATCATTTCATACGATGGATTCGAATGTATTTTTCAGGGAGGTAATCCCAGCTGCTCCGGTAGAGTCATCAACTTGATGAAAGCAGTGAAATTACTCAATCATGGGTGTGTAGGTTATTGGTGATATATGACCAAGACCGAGAAACCATCAGTAATGTTGACGGATATTCCTGCCGTGAGAGAATATGCTGATGTATTTCCAGACGAGTTACCTGGTTTGCCTCCACAGAGAGATGTGGAATTCACGATTGAGTTGGATCCTGGTACGTCCCCAATATCGAAGGCACCGTACCGGATGGCCCCGACCGAAATGCAGGATTTGAAGAATCAATTAGAGGATTTGATCGAGAAGGGTTATACTCGACCGAGTGCATCCCCGTGGGGAGCACCAGTGTTATTTGTCAAGAAGAAGGATGGTTCGTTTCGCTTGTGTATTGATTACCGGGAATTGAATCGGGTGACGATCAAGAATAAACATCCTCTACCCCGTATCGATGATCTTTTGGATCAACTTTAGGGAGCTTCAGTATTTTCCAAGATCAATTTAAGGTCGAGGTATCATCATCTGCGAATCCGAGAGTCGGATGTCGCTAGAACGGCGTTTCGTACACGCTATGGTCATTATGAGTTTGTGGTAATGCCGTTTGGGTTAACTAATGCACCTGCGGTATTCATGGAGTTAATGAATCGGGTTTTCATCGACTATTTGGATCAGTTCGTGGTTGTCTTTATTGATGACATTCTAATTTATTCTCGTGACCGGGAGGAGCACGAGTTTCACCTTCATCAGGTGCTCGACGTGTTGAGACGAGAGCAACTTTATGGAAAGTTTTCCAAATGTGAGTTCTGGATGTCTGAAGTGACATTTCTCGGACATGTAATTTCATCAGACGGAGTTCGTGTCGACCCTCAGAAGACGGAGGCGATCTGAGATTGGCAACCTCCGAAGAATGTTAAGGAAATCCGAAGTTTCCTCAGATTAGCTGGTTATTATCGGCGATTTGTGGAAGGATTTTCTAAAATTTCCTAACCCATGACGAACCTTTTATGGAAGGATAATAAATACACGTGGTCCGACGCGTGTCATCAGAGTTTTGAGGAACTCAAGAGCTGATTAATTTCAGCACCTGTCCTTTCTTTACCTCAAGGGACGGAAGGATTTGTGGTTTATAGTGATGCGTCCGGACAGGGTCTCGGATGTGTACTAATGCAGAATGAGAAAGTTATTGCTTATGCTTCACGGCAATTGAGACCTTACGAGGTTAATTATCCGACCAACGACCTGGAGCTAGCAGCCGTGGTGTTCGCATTGAAGAGTTGGCGTCATTATCTTTATGGCGTTACCTGTCTGATATTCACCGATCATAAGAGTTTGAAGTATATATTTACTCAGAAGGAGTTAAATATGCGGCAGAGGCGGTGGTTGGAACTAATCAAAGATTATGATATTGAGATACTATACCACCCGGGCAAGGCGAACGTTGTCGCCGACGCCTTGAGTCGTAAGTCCGTTCAGGAGCAGATGCTTGCTCGATTAACAGTTCAGAAGGAACTTCAGCAGGAATTTCTGAGGCCCTGGATCGAGGTCTGGTTACAGCGAGTACAAGGGCAACTTTGTACGTGAGAGATTTCATCGCCACTTGAGGAGGCGATCAGGGAGAATCAGGGTTCGGACCCATTTTTGTTACGCATTCAAGATGATGTTACTCAGGGGAAAGCCCCTGGATCTGTGGTCCACGAGGATGGACTTTTGCGATTTAAGAATCGATTATGCCTACCGGCAAATGACGAGTTGAAAAACTCGATTTTTAGAGAAGCTCATGCTACCCCTTATTCCATTCATCCGGGGTCTAGCAAGATGTACAAAGACTTGAAACAAAATTACTGGTGGAGTAATATCAAGCGAGAAGTCGTGGAATTTATTTCGAGATGTTTAACCTGTCAGCAAGTCAAGATAGAACATCAGCGACCAGCGGGTATGCTGAAACCTCTCCCTATTCCAGAGTGGAAGTGGGAAGATATTTCAATGGACTTCATCACGAGTTTGCCGACGAGTCGTTGTGGCATGAATACAATTTGGGTAATTGTGGATCGTCTAACTAAGTCAGCCCACTTCCTTGAGATTAAGGATACGTGGGGTCCCGAGAGACTTGCCCAGTTGTTCATCAAAGTGATAGTGAGATTGCATGGTACTCCTAAGAGTAACGTTTCTGATCGTGACGGGCGATTCATGTCACATTTTTGGAAATCAGTTCATCGTGCTATGGGAACTCAGCTTAATCTCAGCACAAATTTTCATCCTCAGTCCGCCGGACAATCAGAGAGGACTATTCAGACATTGGAGGACATGTTGAGAGCATGTGTCCTCGATTGGAAAGATGATTGGGAAGCCCAACTACCATTGATTGAGTTCACGTACAATAATAGTTGTCATGCTTCGATCAAGATGGCACCTTACAAGGCCTTGTACGGTCGTCATTGTCGATCTCCTTTATGTTGGGATGACTTATCAGAATCAATCGGCACCGAGCCCGATATGCTTATAGCCGCCCGTGAGAAGGTAGATTTGATCAGGAGTCGTTTGTTGACTACTCAGAGTCAACAAAAATCATACGCAGATAACCGTCGTTGGCCATTAGAGTTCGAGGCGGGTAACCATGTTTTGGTCAAGGTATCCCCGAGTCGAGGTATCTTCCATTTTGGGAAGAGGGGAAAGTTGAGTCTGAGATTCATTGGACCGTTTGAGATTTTGGATCGAGTAGGCGAGCTAGCTTATCGATTGGCCTTACCTCCGGTGTTGAGCCGAATTCATAATGTGTTTCACGTCTCTCAGTTGCGGAAGTATGTTGCCGATCCGAGTCACATACTTTAGTTCGAAGAGATCGAGATCGCATATGATCATTCGTATGAGGAGTGTCCCATACGAGTCTTAGAGCGGCGAATCAAACAGTTGAGGAACAAGGCAATTCCTTTGGTTAAGATTCAGTTGTCTAGACACGGAGTCGAAAAGGCTACTTGGGAAACCGAGGATAGTATGTGGGAGAGTTATCCTGAGTTGTTTGACCCTTAGTTTCAGGGACGAAACTCTTTTAAGGGGGGGTGTATGTAATACCCGGTTGTAATTCAATCATTATTATTCAGTAATTGTCACTCAGTAATTATTCACTCATTAATGATCATTCATCGTTCATATTCATTCATTGTATTCACCGATCAGAGTAATTGTATCGTACATCAGTTATTATTCGTCGTACCTGGTTGGAGGATCGAACCGTGGTCATCATCATTGTCATCTTCATAGTGGGCTGTATGTGAGGAGTAGCGCACGCTACGTACTCTCTTTAGTGCGTGCTAATTGAGTATAGGTAGCGCACGCTACCTCTCCATATTAGCGCACCGTAACGTGGTTCAGGCCTGCAGTCCAGAAGGCACTGGACTGCAGTCAAGTTGGAGTAGCGCACGCTACGAATGGTAAGTAGCGCATGCTAGTAAGTTTAGATAGCGCCCACTATGCAGTCAGTGTAGCGCGCGCTAAGGCCGATCAGGCAGAGTCCAGTGGGTACTGGACTGATTTTGGAATAATTCCTAGTGCATGCTATGAGTGGATTTTAGCGTACGCTAATGGGGCAGTAGGACACGCTGATTATCGGATGTAGCGCGCTATCGCGGCAGTCGAGGACAGAGGTTCGGACTTCGCCATCGAGCATCGATATTGATTAGCGCGCTAACACAAGGTTAACGCACGCTAAGTATATGGCTGTAGCGCACGCTACAAAAGGTATGTAGCGCACGCTACCGTTTCGGACAGAGGGTACTGGACTACCCAGAACACCCGTTAATGCACGCTAAATATCAGGGCTTAGCGTGGGCTAAACTGGAATTACTATAAATAGGACAATCCGGCTCAGATTCCGGGCGATTCGAAGAAATCTTTTCGAGCTGCACTCATCCATCATCATCTTCAAGCTTATCATTTGGATTTATTATCATTTCATCGTCTTTAACACATCAAATCAAGGTAATGATCACTTGGATCTAGAATTTCGGATATTGGGTATTTTCCTTTCGATCTCTTCGTGTAAGCTTGGATTTATGTTGGAACATGTTAGATATAGATTATCTACCTTGGATAAATGTATTCCTACCGATTTATTGATATATTTTTCGGATTTGATGAACATTTGGATAATTAATCAAGAACCCATGAGGTTGACTTTGGTTATTTTTGAGGGTCTCCGATTATAGTTGTCGTAACTTCGAGTTATGGTTTCTATTGGAATATTGATATTATTGAAGGTGTTTTGTTGGATTGAACTACTCATTTTTGGAGTTGGTTTTGATATATTTGGGTTTTGGTTATAATCAAGGGTTGATGTTCGCTAAGTGGTTGTTTGAATGCCTCAATGAGAGTGGATATTGTTGTATCGACCTTTGAGTTAGTCGTAATTCATGCTTTATACGTATATTAAGCGGATTATTGGTAATTGTATTATTCAAGGTTGTTCGAGCGACCGACATCTCTTTTTAGGACGTTGTTCGAGGAAGGACATTTCAACACCGGTATTGAGTAAGTAAATTCTTACTCGGTTAAAGGGATATTCATTCCTTACGTTGTTGTTCATTGATACATGTAATTCGCTCATAATATATCGTTCATGTCGAGACTTGTATTTATCAACTCATCATGTAACTCACAAGTAACGACAGTTCCAAATCATTTTATTGAAGCTATCACACGTTGTGTCATTATTTCATCTCGGTGAGTCGTTCTTGATCCTTATCGGATTCTATTCATTACTCCTCACCTTGGTCATTTTTGTTCTGGTGATCTTCCGGAATTATATTGCATGGCCGGTTGGCGCATGTGTAGAATTTTAGTCGGGCACACTATGGTCATGTGTATATGCGAGACTCCGGACACATTGGACTGTGCGCATGGTAATGTGTATACGTGGGACTCCGGACACATTGGACCGTGAGACTAATTAGGCCAATAGCGGGTGTATATGCGGGACTCTGGACACTCGGCTACTTGTGCTCTTACGCATTTCATTCGGGCGTACATTGATGCTCATGATTCAACTTAATTCCTTAATTCATTTATGTGATTGTTGTATACTGTTCAACTCTTGAGGATTGTTGTTCTGTGTAACTGACCCCGTAGGGGGATGTTGTTTTCAGGTCATGGCAAGGCTAAGGAACGGGAAGAGAACATTGACGGAAAGGAGTCCCAGTGATACTAGTAGGGGGCCCAGTCCTTTTCAGTCATTCGTGTTTTCTTCATTATATTTCCGCTGCAGACGTCCGTTTGAATACTCATATTATTCAGTGTTGTATATTTTATCTTCATATAAAATATGCATGTGTTCTTATGTGTGTTGTAATGAAACTCCTCATCGGAGTAATTAATGATATAATGTGGTTCGGTACTATAATTATATTACTTAATTCATTAATTCTCATTCGCCTAATGGGTCCCAGTCGGGGGTCCACGGCACTGTAATATTCGCCTAGTTTGGGGTGTTACAAAGACAGTGGATCGATCAATTGAATTGGTCGATATTCCAGTGGTATGAGACTACCCATATGTCTTTCCGGATGAGTTGCCAGGTTTACCCCCACATTGCGAGGTAGAGTTTACCATTGAGTCGGAGCCACGGACGTCCTCGCTTTCAAAAGCATTGTATCGCATGGCTCCAACTGAGACGTATGAGTTGAAAAGTTAGCTTGAGGAATTGATTGAGAAGGGTTACATTCGGCCTAGTGTGTCCCCTTGGGGAGCTCCAGTGCTAATTGTACGAAAGAAGGATAGATCCCTGCGTTTATGTATTGACTACTGTTAGTTGAACCGGGTAACAATCAAGAACAAATATCTGTTACCTCGTATTGATGATTTGTTGGATCAAATCCAAGGCGCCGCTGTATTTTCCAAGCTTGACTTAAGATCCGGGTATCATCAGTTGAGTATCCGAGAGTCCGACATTTCAAAGACAACTTTTCGCACTTGTTATGGGCATTATGAGTTCGTGGTGATGCCGTTTGGGTGGACTAACACGGCAGTGTCCATGGAATTTATGAATCGAGTTTTCATTGATTATCTGGATCATTCTATATTCGTTTTCATCGACGACATTCTGGTTTACTCTCGTGACCATGAAAAAAACGAGTGTTACCTCTGTCAGTTCTCGATTCGCTGAGGCGGGAACAACTCTATGGAAAATTTTCCAAATGTGAGTTCTGGATGTCTGAAGTCACTTTCCTTGGGCACGTGATATAGGCCGATGGGGTTACAGTGGACCCATAGAAGACAGAAGCTATTCGGAACTGGCTACCTCCGAAGAATGCAAAAGAAGTCCGTAGTTTCCTCGGTCTAGCAGTCTATTAGAGACGGTTTGTGGAAGGCTTTTCTAAGATTGCTCAACCACTAACTAACTTGTTGAAGAAAGATAAGAAGTATTCATGGTCAGAGGCCCGTCATCAAAGCTTTGACAACTCAAAGGTCGATTGATTTCGGCACCAGTCTTTGTCTTACCACAAGGAACCGAATGATTCGTGGTATATAGTGACGCATCGAGACATGGCCTTGGATGTGTACTAATAAAGAATGGGAAAGTGATTGCCTATGCGTCGATACAGTAACGAACATATGAGGTCAACTACCCAACCCACTACTTAGAGCTAGCAGGCAAATATGTGCCTTAGGGCAATAAGGAATTTAGGGATTCTAAAAAGAGATAAATTTTTTGCCATGAAACTATGAATGATGAGGTTATGAAATCATTATTAATCAATTGTTTCAAACATTATGAACACAAAGTGTGCCCGTTATGATCTGGTATCGAGATGGCAATAGGAGAAAGCAATCGGCAAGCGATAGGCCAACCGGGGTGTAGCTTCTAGAGTAATAGGGAGTTTGAGACTTAATAGGAGAGGAAAGATAAAATAAGGAAGCCTCTATGGTAGAAAGCCTTTCCGCTGAGTGAATCTCCTTTCAGAACCAGTTCCCTGCCTTAGATCAATCAAATTTTATCCATTTTCTATCAACTAAACTTAAGCCAATAGAGCCGTGGTATTTGCTTTGAAGATTTGGCGCCACTACTTGTACGGAGTCACCCGTCAGATATTTACGTTCACAAAAGTCTGAAATATATTTTCACCCAGAAAGATTTGAACATGAGGTAGAGAAAGTGGCTGAAGCTGATCAAATATTACGACATTGAGATCCTGTACCATCCGGGAAAGGCAAATGTAGTCGCAGATGCCCTGAGTCGCAAGACAGTGCAGGAACAGATGCTTGCCAGGTTGACAGTTCAGAAGGAATTACATTTAGAGTTCATGAGGCCAGAGATTGAGTTCTGGTTACAGCATGTTCAAGGAAAACTTTGCACACTTAAGATTTCGTCGACCCTTGACGATATAATTAAAGCGAAACAGGTGACAGACCCGTTCTTATCTCAGATTCGGGGAGAAGTAGATCAGGGAAAAGCCCATGGATTTGTGATCCACGAGGATGGACTGATACATTTCAAAAATTGAGTATGTGTGCCAGTGGATGAAGAGTTGAGGAACACTATTGTAAAGGAGGACCATGCTACCCCATACTCCATTCACTCAGGGTCGATCAAAATGTATAAGGATTTGAAGCTATGTTATTGGTGGGGTAACATGAAACAGGAAGTTGAAGAATTCGTTTCGAGATGTTTGACCTATCAGCAGGTCAAGATTAAACATCAACGACCAGCAGGTGTGTTGAAACCACTCTTGGTTCCTGAATGGAAATGGGAGAACATATCGATGGATTTTACCACTAGTTTGCCGATGAGTCATCGAGGTATGAATATTATCTGGGTGATTGTGGGTTGTCTGACCAAATCAGCCCACTTCTTGGAGATTAAGAACATGTAGGGTCCCGAGAGGTTGGCCCAGTTTTTCATTAAAGAGATTGTAAGGCTGCATGGTACCCCCAGGAGTATTGTATCAGATCGTGACGGACAGTTCGTGTCACATTTCTGGAAGGCAATTCATCGTGCGATGGGTATGCAGTTGAACTTCAGTACGACATTTCATCCTCAGACCGACAATCAGTCTGAGAGGACTATTCAAACTCTGGAGGATATGTTGAGGACGTGTGCTCTCGATTGGAAAGATGATAGGGAAGCTATGATAATAGTTGGCATGCTTCCATTAAGATGGCACCTTATGAGGCATTGTATGGCCGCCGTTGTAGGTCCCCTTTGTGTTGGGATGACTTATCTGAATCCCTCGGTACGGAGCCTGACATGTTGTTAGAAGCTCGTAGAAGATTGCCCTGATTAAGAGTCATATATTAACGGCTCAGAGCCTACAGAAGTCGTATGCAGACAACCCTCGATAACCACTTGAGTTCGAGGTTGGTGATCATGTACTGGTAAAAGTATCTCCTACTCGAGGTGTTTTTCGTTTTGGGAAGAGAGGCAAGCTGAGACCAAGGTATATTGGACCGTTTGAGATTTTGAAATGTGTAGACGATCTAATCGATCGCCTGGCGTTACCACCATCTTTGAGTTGGATTTACAACGTATTTCATGTTTCCCAGTTTAGGAAGTATGTTGCTGATCCGAGCCATATTATTTAGTTCGAAGAGGTCGAGATAGCCGATGATCATTCATATGAAGAACGTCCTATGCGGATACTCGAGAGGAGGATCAAATAGTTGAGGAACAAGACGATTCCCTTATTTAAGATTCAATGATCGAGACACGGAATCGAAGAGGCTACGTGGAAAACCGAGGATAGCATGCGGGAGAGATATCCCAAGTTGTTTACCCCTTAGTTTCAAGAACGAAACTATTTTAAGGGGGAGTATGTAATATCCGGTTGTAATTTTCCATTTTCACGTTATATTACTTGAATGATTCGAATATCGTCGTATAGTAATCGTTTTTAGTATTGATAATTGTAATGTTGTGATAATAGAGTCAAATTAATAATAATATTCATTATTCGCACGGGATGATTGATAGATATTGTATTGAATGATTGTATTTTTCTTCTTTTGGCTAACTTTTGGTGCTTAACGTGCGCTACAGTGTGACCTTAACGTACGTTATACGTGTTATGTTACATACGTAAGACCCCACTCTTAACGTACGTAATATGGCTTATCAGAGAGTATCTCGCCTTTCGGCGGGTGGAACCAGGTGTGAGCGGGGGTTGGTGATCCGATTGTGACATCCAAGTCAATAGCCATTATGTACGTAATGGCTAAGTGTTAGCGTATGTAATGTACGTGAGCTTTACGTAAGGTATTTTGGCAACGTACGTAATAGTACATATGTTTTGCAGCAGTAGCCTATGGAGGCTCGTTGTGTACGGAATATCGGAAGGATTACGTACGTAATGTGCCTAACGTATGCTGTGAGTTGGCAATAGCGTACGTAATGATAAACATGTATTATAAAGGCATGGCTTGTCTTTTATTTCTGCACGACCCAAACTCAACCTTTCCCTCTGAGAATCAATCCCCTGCCTTGCTACATCGATTTTTGCCCCTTCCATCTTGTGTTGGAGTCCCGTCACTTGGATTGAAGCTTGGTGATTAGAAGTTTGGAGTGTATTCTTGGAGTTTTGGTGCTATTCTTCATTTTTCTTGAGCTTGGTTATCTAAACTCACGTTGTTTTCATACTATTGATGATGTTAGTAAGGAGTAATTCATATAGTGTTAGATTAATCAAGTATAACATGATAGTTATTAGAATTATGAACAAACTAAGTGAAGAACATGACAATATTGTTAGTATTACCTCTTGAATGATTGAAGAAGTTGTAGAATAACATGTTTGCTATTAATCCTTAGAAAATTATAATAAAAACATGATGATTAAGGGTTTATGAGTATGTTCTTAATGCTAGTGGAATCCTATGATGTTATAACCATACATTTTATAGGGTTTAACAAAAACTCCTTGGGAAGAACTTGATGAATATCGAAGAATATAATGATGTCTTAAAGTTTCAGAATTTTTAAATGATATAATTATGTTTTGAGCAAATTCTTTAGGAGGTAGTAATGGATTATGAGGAATACAAATATAACCTTTATATATTCAAAGTTAATCAGATATTTTGATAACTTAAGAATGTGTTAATCATCGTATTCATAGATAGATAGTGTTCTTGGGAAGATTATGATGATTAGTGATGACAATGTCATAATAAGATGAGTGGTCGAATTCTATTGCGATAATCCTTTTTGTAATGAATGATATAAATATTGTAGAACCTTAAGAACTTGGTAAATCCGATTCTTAAAAAATGAATTTGGTATATTGAAATTCATTAATGAAATTATGAAATGTTCATTGGGATAGATGAACCATATGAGTAATATTTCGGGTGTCGTTTCCTATGAATTGACATCATTATTGTATGAATGTGTTGTTGAATGAGTTACGTTTCATTCAAGGTTGCTTGTTCGATGAGTATTATTAGTCGAGGACACAGATCATTCATTCTTTCGAAGAAGGACTATTCGTCTACGGAATTGAGGCAAGTTATCTTGCTTGGTTATAATGATGGTTGAATTCTTGTGAACATTATACGTTTCGTGTATATGTAATGCTCTATGAATCTATGATTCATGATGTGGTGTTGTTCTTGATCGTATTACCATTTCGTGGCGGGATTGTATTCCCAAGTTTATCGCCTTTGATACCGTTGGTCTCATTGAGCATTGTTGTCGCCTCGGTGAGTTCTTTCGATTCTTAGATGGATGTGTAATTTATCGAGTATCGTTGTCATGTTGTATCGTGACATCTCTGGAGTCATATCTGCGTGCCGATTGGTTATGTGTAGGATTTTTAGCCGGGCACATGATGGTCATGCGTGGATGTTTCCACATTGGACCATGCACATGAGACGTAGTTCGTGAGGCTAATTAGGCACATTATCCCACGTATATTCTGGATTCCGTATACGGGGTAGACATGTGCACGGACACATTTCCAGATCGGGCGTACTGTGATGTCCGTCTTGAGCCATGTGATTGGTCGTTCATATTCCATGTACGATTGGATATGTTCGACAGTTTGTAATGATTGTTCATATGCCCGAGGGGTATGTTCAGTGATCGGTTGTTTCTTTAAGATCTTGTGTATATATATGAATTGTATAATGTAATGAGAATTATTATTCATGTGTATATGACCCTGTGGTTTTGGGCGAAATACTTGTGTTGTATTTCAGGGCGAGGAAAGGGCAAGGCACAGGAAGAGCATGATGACGGCGAAGGGTATTGAAGGATGCTAGTTCGGGGGCCCCGAGTATTTTGTTGGTCGGTTTTGTCTAAACTGTGAAATTTCACTTTTTCATTTTATAAAAAATTCGGCCGATTGTATTATTTTTATTTTGGGTATATTTCATCTCCATATAGTTTATACTGGATTTGGGTCATGTGTACTATTGTAGAAGTCATTGTATACTGTATAAACTCTTCATCGGGGTTATTATTATTATATTGTGGTTCGGTACCACATCTATGGAATGTTTAAATTATGTTTTGATATCGTCTGGTGGGTCCCGGGTTGGGGTCCACAGCACTGTAATAGTCGCCAGATTTGGGATGAGGGATCTACCAGGCTAATTACCATGAGACGATAAATGTTTGACCACCTGGGGTCAAACTACATACCGACATTGACCGATAAGGTGAAATTTTAAAATACACCGACCGATAGGGTCACACGACAATAAATCAATCCGAATAAAAACTCATTACTGAACTTACTCACACAGGGGTCAAGATACAATATAGAGAAAGACTAAAGATAACACAACAATACAATAACATCATACTGAACTCTAACTCTTGATTAGTATCGCGACTCGCCTTCTTCGATGCCATCTGTAACACCCCAAACTAGGCGGATATTACAGTGCTGTGGACCCCTGACTGGGACCCACCAGGCGAATGAAATTGAATGAATTACACAGGGTAAATGTAGTACCGAACCACATTACAACATTAATTACTCCGATGAGGAGTTTCATACAACATACCCAAGATATTACAGAATACATGTATATTTTATATGGAGATAAAATATACAACACTGAGTAAAATGAGTATTCAAACGGAATGTCTGCAGCGGAATAAAATGAAGGAAACATAAATGACTGAAAAGACTGGGCCCCCCTACTAGTATCATTGGGACTCCTCGCCGTCAACGTGCTCTCCCCGTGCTATTGCCTTGCCATGACCTGAAAAACAATATTCCCCAACGGGCCGGGCCATACGTAACAACAATCCTCAAGAGTTGAATACACACAATCCTGTTGAAACATACGCAATCAAACATGCTATATGAATCAACTAACAGTACGCTCAAAGGAAATGGCACCGCACTACGTCCGGGATGGAAATGTGTCCGTGCACAAGCCACCAACGAGTATCGATCGAATACACGTATGGTCTTGTACCTAATCAATCTCACGAAGTAATTGACTCGTGTGCACAGTACAATGTGAGGCCAACAACCAACACACGACTTAAACGTGCCCGACATGAAAAAGTCCTACACATACCAACCGGCACGCCAGTATGACCCGGAATGCCACGATATAACAAAAGTGACATCAAAAATCAATAATGACTCACCAAGATGAAATGATAGTGAAATGAATGATAGCTCAATGAAATGATTAGAACCGTCGTTCCTCGTGACTGAAGTGATTAATTGACAATGACAAGTCTCGATACGGTTAATACAATATGAATGAATTATGATTGTGAATGAACAACAACGAAAGGAGTGAATATCCTTTTAACTGAGTCAGAATTAACTTACACAACACCGATGAAGAATGTTCGTCCACGAACAACGTCCTAAATGAAATGTCGGTCGCTCGAACAACCTTGAATAACATAATTACCAATAATCCGTTCAATACATGTATCAAACACGATTATAACCAACTCAAACGTCGATACAACGATAATCAAACTCATCGGGGCATTCAAACGAATACGTAGCAAAATATCCTTCCCGTTGGTTACAACCAAACCCAAATTATCGAAACCAACTTTCAAATGATTGATTCAAACCAGCAAAACAATATCAATGGCATCAATAATCCAATAGGAATCCACAATTCAAGATTACAACAACATCAATCGGAAATCCCCAAATTAACCGAAGTCAACCCCAGGGTTCTTGAAATAAATCCCCAAATAGCCATTAAATCCATAGGAATATATTTATCCAAGGTAGATAATCCATATCTAACATATTCCAACAACAATCCAAGCTTACATGAAGAAATCGGAAGGAAAAACCCAAAAATCTGAAATTCTAGATCCAAGAGATTAATACCTTTGATTTGATGTTTTGGAGATGATGAAGTGATGATTAATCCAACTCAAAGACTTGAAGATGATGATTGATGATTACACCTCGAAGAATACTCTCCAGATCGCTCAAAATCGCCCGGAACCGATGAGAGAATGAGAAGAAATGACAAATGACGAAATCTGGACTACACTGTCCAATTTATAGAAAGTCCCAGTTTGCGTGCGCTAGCTCCTGTGCGTAGCGTGCGCTAACGGGTGTACTGGGTAGTCCAGTACCCTCTGATCGCAACGATAGCGTGCGCTACGTACCTCTTGTAGCATGCGCTACCCCCTCTAATTAGCGTGCGTTAACACCAATGGTTAGCGTGTGCTAACGAATTATCTGATGCCCAGTACTGGAGTCCAGAACCTCCTGATCTCTGATCTGATCTCGGTAGCGCGCGCTACACACAATATTTAGCGTGCGCTACAATATCGTTTGCGTACGCTAAAAATCACTCATAGTGTGGGCTATGAATTAATCCAATGCAGTCCAGTAGCCACTGGACTCAACCTGATCCAACCTTAGCGCGCGCTATACCGGATGCATAGCGTGCGCTACTCCAGCCTACTAGCGCGTGCTACTTACCATTTGTAGCGTGTGCTACTTATAGCCTCAACTGCAGTCCAGTGCCTTCTGGACTGACTGCTTGAAACATACTAGCGTGCGCTAGTGTTGAGAGGTAGCGTGCGCTACCCGTACTCGATTAGCGTACGCTAAAGAGAGTACGTAGCGTGCGCTACTCCTCACACACAGCACACCATGAAAAAGACAGCGATGATAAACATCGCACGATTCTCCAACTAGATTGATGATGAATGACGATTAATAAACGATACAATTACTCTCAACGATGAATACAATAATTGAATATGAGTGACAAATGATCATTAATGAGTGAAAATTACTGAGTGAAAATTACTGAATGATAAATACTGAATGATAATGACTGAATTACAACCGGGTATTACATACACCCCCTCTTAAAAGAGTTTTGTCCCCGAAACTAAGGGTCAAACAACTCGGGATAACTCTCCCGCATACTATCCTTGGTTTCCCAAGTAGCCTCTTCGACTCCGTGTCTAGACCACTGAATTTTAACCAAAGGAATCGTCTTGTTCCTCAACTTTTTGATTTGCCGCTCTAAAACTCGTATAGGATGCTCCTCATATGAATGATCATCGGCGATCTCGATTTCGTCAAACTGAAGTATGTGAATCGGGTCGGCAACATACTTCCGTAACTGAGAGACGTGAAATACATTATGAATTCGGCTCAACGTCGGAGGTAGGGCCAATCGATAAGCTAACTCGCCTACTCGATCCAAAATCTCAAACGGCCCAATGAATCTCGGACTCAATTTCCCCCTCTTCCCAAAACGGAAGATACCACGACTCGGGGATATCTTGACCAAAACATGGTCACCGGTCCCGAACTCTAATGGTCGACGACGATTATCTGCATATGATTTATGTCGACTCTGAGCGGTCAACAAACGACTCCTGATCAAAGCTACCTTCTCACGGGCGGCTAAAAGCATATCGGGCTCGGTGCCGATTGATTCTGATAAGTCATCCCAACACAAAGGAGATCGACAACGACGACCGTACAAGGCCTCGTAAGGTGCCATATTAATCGAAGAATGCCAACTATTATTGTACGTGAACTCGATCAACGGTAGTTGGGCTTCCCAATCATCTTTCCAATCGAGGACACATGCTCTCAACATGTCCTCCAAAGTCTGAATAGTCCTCTCTAATTGTCCGTCGGACTGAGGATGAAAAGCTGTACTGAGATTAAGCTGAGTTCCCATAGCACGATGTACTGATTTCCAAAAATGAGACACGAATCGTCCGTCACGATCGGAAACGATACTTTTGGGAGTACCGTGTAGTCTCACTATCTCCTTGATAAACAATTGGGCAAGTCTCTCGGGACCCCATGTATCCTTAATTTCAAGGAAATGAGCTGATTTAGTTAAGCGGTCCACAATTACCCAGATTGTATTCATGCCACGACGACTCGTCGGCAAACTCGTGATGAAGTCCATTGAAATATCCTCCCACTTCCACTCTGGAATAGGGAGAGGTTTCAGTATACCCGTCGGTCGCTGATGTTCTATCTTGACTTGCTGACAGGTCAAATATCTCGAAACAAATTCCGTGACTTCTCGCTTCATAGTACTCCACCAGTAATTCTGTTTCAAGTCTTTATACATCTTGCTAGACCCCGGATGAACGGAATAAGGGGTAGCATGAGCTTCTCTCAAAATCGAGTTTTTCAACTCGTCATTCGCCGGTACGCACAACCGATTCTTAAAACGCAAAAGTCCATCCTCGTTGACCACAAACCCGGGGGCTTTCCCCTGAGTCACATCCTCTCGAATGCATAACAAAAATGGGTCCGAACCCTAATTTTCCCTGATCGCCTCCTCAAGTGGCGATGAAATCTCCAACGTACAAAGTTGTCCTTGTACTCGCTGTAACCAGACCTCGATCTCGGGTCTCAGAAATTCCTGCTAAAGTTCTTTCTGAACTGTTAATCGAGCAAGCATCTGTTCCTGAACGGACTTACGACTCAAGGCGTCGGCGACAACGTTCGCCTTGCCCGGGTGGTATAGGATCTCGATATCATAATCTTTGATTAGTTACAACCACCGTCTCTGTCTCATATTTAACTCCTTCTGGGTGAATATATACTTTAAACTCTTATGATCGGTGAATATCTGACAAGTAACGCCATAAAGGTAATGACGCCAAATTTTCAAAGCGAACACCACGGCTGCTAGCTCCAGGTCGTGGGTCGGATAATTAACCTCGTAAGGTCTCAATTGCCGTGAAGCATAAGCAATAACTTTCCCGTTCTGCATGAGTACACATCCGAGACTCTGTCCGGACGCATCACTATAAACCACAAATCCTTCCGTCCCTTGCGGCAAGGAAAGTACAGGTGCTGAAATCAACCGGCTCTTGAGTTCCTCAAAACTCCATTGACACGCGTTGGACCACGTGTATTTCTTATCCTTTCACAAAAGGTTCATCATTGGTTGAGCGATTTTAGAAAATCCTTCCACAAACCGTCGATAATAACCCGCTAATCCGAGGAAACTTCGGATTTCCTTAACATTCTTCGTAGGTAACCAATCTCGAATAGCTTCCATCTTTTCAAGGTCGACACGAACTCCGTCTGATGAAATTACATGTCCGAGAAACGTCACTTCGGACATCTAGAACTCACATTTGGAAAACTTTCCAAAAAGTTGCTCTCGTCTGAACACGTCGAGCACTTGATGCAGGTGAAACTCGTGTTCTTCCTGGTCACTAGAATAAATCAAAATGTCATCAATGAAGACAACCACAAACTGATCCAGATAGTCGATGAAAACCCGATTCATTAACTCTATGAATACCGCAGGTGCATTAGTCAACCCAAATGGCATAACCACAAACTCATAATGACCATAGCGTGTTCGGAACGCCGTCCTTGCGATATCCGACTCTCGAATTTGCAACTGATGATATCCAGATCTTATGTCGATCTTGGAAAATACTGAAACTCCCTGAAGTTGATCCAAAAGATCATCGATACGAGGTAGAGGATATTTATTCTTGATCGTCACCCGGTTCAATTCCCGGTAATCAATACACAAGCGGAACAAACCATCCTTCTTCTTGAAAAATAACACTGGTGCTCCCCACGGGGACGCACTCGGTCGAATATAACCCTTCTCGAACAACTCCTCAAGTTGGTTCTTTAATTCCTGCATTTCGGTCGGGGCCATCCGGTACGGTGCCTTTGATATCGGGGACGTACCGGGCTCTAACTCAATCGTGAATTCCACATCTCTCTGTGGAGGCAAACCAGGTAACTCGTCTGGAAAAACGTCGGCATATTCCCTCACTACCGGAATATCCATCAACATTACTGATGATTTCTCGGTTTTGGTCATATAGCACCAATAACCAACACACCCCTGACTGAGTAATTTCACTGCTTTCATCAAGTTAATGACTTTACCAGAACAGCTGGGATTACCTCCCTGAAATACACATTCGACCCCATCGTCTGAAATGATAGTGACCATACGCTTACGGACACTAATGATGGCATCATGACGATCCATCCAGTCACCCATAATGACATCGTCTCTCGGTAAATCGACCACGATTAGGTCTGCTATCCATACACGGCCATGAAGCTGAATCGGACAATTTTGAATCTCGCGATTTCCGATAATTCTTCTACTGTCAGGTAGACCAATGACCTAAGGCTCACAAGTAGTAGCACTACCCAGACGTACTCTACTCAAGCATGATTCGGAAATGAATGAATGCGATGCACCAATATAAAAAAGGGTACACACAGGTTGAGATAAAATATCGAGTGTACATGAGATCATCCGGGCCTCTGGATCGTCGGTCTTCTTCATCTCATAAATTCGGGGCTTGCCGGCCCCCGATCCGGATGCTCCCGTCTGATAGCTCTTGGATCCGCCTTTGTTAGCTCCTGTCGTCTTGAACGACACTGACTAAGTGGCCTGATTCTGCACCGCTGAATGTCCTGGGGCCTGAGATGACGCCGGAATGGGTTTAGAGTCCCTTCGGCAAAAACGGGCCCTATGCCCAGCAATCCCACAGTTGTGGCACGTGACAGTCTGTTTCGGACATTTGGTGCTGAAATGACCCTGTTCCTCACAGTTGAAACAGGTGATGGCCAAACTGGCCGCTCGTGACTGAGATTTCGCGGGTTTGACGCCATAGGAGGTTGCTCAGAAAATGTAGAGCCCGCACGTGGTTTCTTGAAAGTGGCCTGACTGCTATCAGACTGATTACGGTTCTTAGACTTCTTGCCAGCAGATGAAAGTTGTTGCTTAGCAATCTCCTTGGCAGTAAGCTCGTAAGTAAGAGCTTTCTCGATGAATTCGGCCAGAGTGGTGCAATTATGATTAAGCAACTGTAGTCGCATACGAGGTTTCAGCCTCTTGTTGAAATACTTGATCTTGTCCGCCTCAGAGTGAATGATGGATGAGGCGAACGGAAGAAGTTCCTGAAATTTATCGGCGATGGCGAGAACATCATCGTCCGTTGAAAGGTCGGGAGTGAGAAATTCCGACAACTTAGCCTCCCTGGGTGGGGCTGGATAATACCTCTCCATTATAAGAGTTTTGAACTGATCCCCAGTACATGATCCGTCGGTGGGCTTCAACGATAACCACCATGAATGAGCGCTCTTACCAAGATAGTAGGCCGCAACTGAAACTTTATGCCCTTCAGGGCAATCCACCATAGCAAATAACTTCTCTAAATGCTCAAGCCAATGAACAATATCCGCCGGCTCAGATGAGCCCTCGAAGGTAGGTGGTCGCTGGCGAGAGATATCGCCAATGATACTGCTTACACCCCTCTCTTGCCTCTGAGGTGGCGGCGGAGGAGCCTGATGATTTTGAGTAGTGGAGTTATGCATTGTCTCCATTAGTTGCGCCATCTGAGTCATTTGGGCCATCATGCCCTGCATAAAAGCGAGTGGGTCAAACCGAACACCCTCTGACTGAGCTGTGTCCCGGGTACGACTCCCTGATAGTGAATGATTACGTCCAGGTGAATGAGTGGCAGCATCACTGCTCTATGAGTTAGCATTATTCCTAGCATTCGCACGTGTATTCATACGAGCTCTCGGGTTCTGGCCTGCACCACGGCCTCTTCCCCCGCATCCTCTGCCAGCCCTTTCCATACTGAAGTGGAAAGTCATATGATAATTATATATCTCGCATGAATATCACATTATGATTATATTATGAAATGATGAAAATGAGCATATGTGCTCAAATACAATGATTACATGAATGATCAACTGAAATGACGTGATTATCTGATGAAATTCTTGAAATGAATATCTTGAACAAGTTAACAAGATTAATGACATGATCTTCAAGATCAACAACTGAACAATGAAATGAACTGAGTGATTAATGAATTCACATGATCGACTTGATCACAAATGAAAATGATAGATGAAGAAATCTTACTGTTCTTTGGTCTGAGGGGCTCGACTCTTGCACAGGTCACACGTGACGCAAAAGTCCAATGATACTAGTCTGATGAACTATGATTTCAAATGAGACATGACTCGGAAGGTAGTATTCAAAACCACGCTCCGATACCAACTCTGTAACACCCCAAACTAGGCGGATATTACAGTGCCGTGGACCCCCGACTGGGACCCACCAGGCGAATGAAATTGAATGAATTACACAGGGTAAATATAGTACCGAACCACATTACAACATTAATTACTCCAATGAGGAGTTTCATACAACACACCCAAGATATTACAGAATACATGTACATTTTATATGGAGATAAAATATACAACACTGAGTAAAATGAGTATTCAAACGGAATGTCTGCAGCGGAATAAAATGAAGGAAACATAAATGACTGAAAAAGACTGGGGCCCCCTACTAGTATCATTGAGACTCCTCACCGTCAACGTTCTCTCCCCGTGATATTGTCTTGCCATGACCTGAAAAACAATATTCCCCAACGGGGTCAGTAACACAGAACAACAATCCTCAAGAGTTGAATACACACAATCCTGTTGAAACATACGCAATCAAACATGCTATATGAATTAACTAACAGTACGGATCAAAGGAAATGGCGCCACACTATGTCCGGGATGGAAATGTGTCCGTGCACAAGCCACCAACGAGTATCGATCGAATACATGTGTGGTCTTATACCTAATCAGTCTCACGAAGCAATCGACTCGTGTGCACAGTCCAATGTGAGGCCAACAACGAACACACGACTTAAACGTGCCCGACATGAAAATCCTACACATACCAACCGGCACGCCAGTATGACTCGGAATGCAACGATATAACAAAAGTGACATCAAAAATCAATAATGACTCACCAAGATGAAATGATAGTGAAATAAATGATAGCTCAATGAAATGATTGGAACCGTCGTTCCTCGTGACTGAAGTGATTAATTGACAATGACAAGTCTCGATACAGTTAATACAATATGAATGAATTATGATTATGAATGAACAACAACAAAAGGAGTGAATATCCTTTTAACTGAGTAAGAATTAACTTACACAACACCGATGAAGAATGTTCGTCCACGAACAACGTTCTAAATGATATGTCGGTCGCTCGAACAACCTTGAATAACACAATTACCAATAATCCGTTCAATACACGTATCAAACATGATTATAACCAACTCAAACGTCGATACAACGATAATCAAACTCATCGGGGCATTCAAACGAATACGTAGCAAAATATCCTTCCCGTTGGTTACAACCAAACCCAAAATATCGAAACCAACTTTCAAATGATTGATTCAAACCAGCAAAACAATATCAATGGCATCAATAATCCAATAGGAATCCACAATTCAAGATTACAACAACATCAATGGGAAATCCCCAAATTAACCGAAGTCAACCCCAAGGGTTCTTGAAATAAATCCCCAAATATCCATTAAATCCGTAGGAATATATTTATCCAAGGTAGATAATCCATATCTAACATATTCCAACAACAATCCAAGCTTACACGAAGAAATCGGAAGGAAAAACCCCAAAATCCCAAATTCTAGATTCAAGAGATTAATACCTTTGATTTGATGTTTTGGAGATGATGAAGTGATGATTAATCCAACTCAAAGACTTGAAGATGATGATTGATGATTACACCTCGAAGAATACTCTCCAAATCGCTCAAAATCGCCCGGAACCGATGAGAGAATGAGAAGAAATGACAAATGACGAAATCTGGACTACACTGTCCAATTTATAGAAAGTCCCATTTAGCGTGCGCTAGCTCCTGTGCGTAGCGTGCGCTAACGGGTGTACTGGGTAGTCCAGTACCCTCTTATCGCAACGGTAGCGTGCGCTACGTACCTCTTGTAGTGTGGGCTACCCCCTCTAATTAGCGTGCATTAACACCAATGGTTAGTGTGCGCTAACGAATTATCTGATTCCCAGTACTGGAGTCCAGAACCTCCTGATCTTTGATCTGATCTCGGTAGCGCGCGCTACACACAATATTTAGCGTGCGCTACAATATCGTTTGCGTACGCTAAAAATCACTCATAGCGTGCGCTATGAATTAATCCAATGCAGTCCAGTAGCCACTGGACTCAACCTGATCCGACCTTAGCGCGCGCTATACCGGATGCATAGCGTGCGCTACTCCATCCTACTAGCGCGCGCTACTTACCATTTATAGCGTGCGCTACTTATAACCTCAACTGCAGTCCAGTGCCTTCTGGAGTGCCTGCTTGAAACATACTAGCGTGCGCTAGTGTTGAGAGGTAGCGTGCGCTACCCGTACTCGATTAGCGTACGCTAAAGATAGTACGTAGCGTGCGCTACTCCTCACACACAGCACACCATGAAAAAGACAGCGATGATAAACATCGCACGATTCTCCAACTAGATTGATGATGAATGACGATTAATACACGATACAATTACTCTCAACGATGAATACAATAATTGAATATGAGTGACAAATGATCATTAATGAGTGAAAATTACTGAGTGACAATTACTGAATGATAAATACTGAATGATAATGACTGAATTACAATCGGGTATTACACCATCCCTGTGATTGCTCCAACGAACTAAATATACCTGAAATGCATGAAACGCATTTCCCCCATTTAAGGGGTTAGCATTTGAATGGATAGTACAAGTATTCCAATCATACAAAGTATACCACGTAAATATCGGTTATAATAATAACGATGGCAAACCATGAAAGAAGTTCCCAAGAGGTTTTCAGTGTTTAAAATACGACTTAGGTCCTTGAAAGTAATTTATTAACTCGGGAGTTTTTATAAAGTGATAGGAAGTCTTTTTAGACTTCAAGTCCAAGATTATAAATCTTTTCCGAAAACAATAGGGTCTCAGCCCAAATTTCTTTTTATGTAACAAACATTTTCATAAATAGTAAATCCTTCTGGACCTCACATCCTTAGTTATAAAACCATTTCAATACAATTGGGTCTCGGCCCAAAGTCATTTTTCGCAAAGTAACATTTACACAAATGTTAGGGTCTCAACCCAGATTTTCTTTAACCCATAATACTCGGAAACCATAACGAAGTCCACATTCCGACACCGAAACATTACAACCAAGGAACAAGACGTATGAGACGTATATTCGAGTGTCATTCCAGCCAAGTACCAAGATCCTATATAATTCACCTCAACATCGAGAACAAAACATTGTGATATTCCGTACATATCACAGTTATTGAAAACATCAATATCATCCTCATGATGAAAAACCACAAATGGTAACCCGCGGCCGTACCCATTAATATCGGCCCCAAGTGGCCTCGTCGGACCCTCCCAAGGTGGGAAACCACTTCCATGGCCGTACCCATTCGTTGAAGAGATAAATTCACCACTAGAAGGGGGGTTGAATAGTGGTGATGCGGAATACCGAAATTTCTTGCGAGTAAATAGAAAATAGTGCGGAATTTAAAGACTCAAGAATTTATAGAGGTTCGGCAACTTGCCTACGTCCTCTCTCCGACTTTCTTTTTCTATTGGCTTAAGAAAAACCACAATCTTAACTCGTCTTCTATCGGTCCGAGTTCACAACCGTTACGATCGCTTGTCTTCTATCGGTCCAAGCTCAACCTCTCCCTCAATATAAATGTTTGTTTATCTAGTGTTCTATAGGAACTAGATAATCCTCACTATACGAATATGGGAGTATAATCCTAACAATGCCGGATCAAAGATTCTAATAACACCGGATTAGTGACTCTTGATTCGTTTCTTTTACGCTCAAGTGTAAGTGATGCAACACTTACAACCAAATGAAAGAATACAAAGAATAATAGATATTACAATGAAAATCACTCTTGTATCTTTCTTTTCTCACAACTTGAAATGCAATAAAAGATATAAAACTGAGCTCAAGTATGCTTTGATTGCTTGTATGCTTGTATGCTTGAATGCTTGAAGTTGTGTATTTGATACCCAAGTCCTTCGGGTATTTATAGGTGAGATCCATCCTTCAAATGCTGAAAAACATACTATTAGCGTGCGCTAATAGTGTTCTGTAGCGTGCGCTATCGGTTTTTGACTTGGAATCTCTGAACGGTCACAAAGACTGTTGCAACGGTAAAATACCATGGCTAGCGTGCGCTAGTAATGTATTGGTAGCGTGCGTTAATGTCTGGTCAACTAGTCTTCGATCTTGACTTTGACAATGTCCGATTGTTTCTCCAACGACTCTTTATCCAACGACTAGATTTACGATTAGCGTGCGCTAGCATTAATTAAATCCAACTTTTCCAGATTTTCCGGATCTGCATTGACTCTTGCCTTCCAACGGTAGAAATTCAAACGGTAATATGCTGACTCCTTTTAGCATGCGCTAATGCCTATACCTTGGCGTGCGCTACTGATTTCTTTCATTAACGTACGTTACCTTGTGTAGCGTACGTAAAGGCCTTAACGAATTGAGTCCAGTAGCTACTGGACTACAGACCGTAATATTGGTAGCGTGCGCTAGAGCTGAGCAGTAACGTGCACTATATCCTTGCTTTAGCGTACGTAAGATGATATGTGTAGCGTGCGCAACATCCATTTCTGATTTCCTTCCAATCTTCACTGTCCTCTGGAATAATACGATAGCGTGCGTTATTTTTACTGTATAGCGTGCGCTAACTGTAGTTGCTTAGCGTGCGCTAACATTGAATAGCTTGCGTGCGCTATCGATCAGGCGACTTCACTTGGCTGCAGCTGACTTGTCTGGGCTGTATATGAATATCCCGATAGCGTGCGCTACTATATGATGAGTAGCGTGCGCTAGCTTTATTTAGCTTCTTCAAAATATTATCGAGCCGAGATTGATCTAATTAAATGTTTTGAATGTAATAATCATCAAAATACATTTTGAGTCAACAATCTCCCCCTTTTTGATGATGTCAAAACATTTAATTAATACCTGCAAAAACATTTTTAAATGATTCGAATCAAGGTAAACTTGTTCGATATATTAGTATATTTTGGTTTTTGGAGTATTCTCCCCCTTTTTGACATAAACAAAAAGGAACTCCCCCTGAATTGTTGCATTATAACAAATATCAACGAAAATGCCATTATTGAAAGTGTAAACAACAATACTTGTAAACAACAAATGCCAAATGAAGTGAAATGCGAATTTCATTAAGATAAAATGCAAGTAATACAACGAGTTTTCATGACATGAAACATATAGATTGTTCGAACAACAAGATTCTACAACCAAACATCAAAAATCCTCAAATCTAAGGGTCGGAAGAAGACGAGGGGAAAGGAAACGAAGGGTGTGTGAAACGGATGAAGTCGGATATCAACCCGCGCACTTCCCGGACTTCCGAACGTAGAGCCTGAACATCCTCTCGAATCTCAGCCTGAGAGGTCTCGATGCCCCACATCCAAGCACAAAGGTCGCTTTCCTCTTCTTCCGTGACAACATCTCTCATAGGGCGCTTTCCTTTCGAAGTAGGCTTCCTCACGAACTCCCCGGTTTGCATTTCGCGAAGAGTATGAGGTCCCCGACGAGTGATTTTTTCCTCTGCAGTAAGCATCTGCGACCCTTTCTCTACTTGGTCGTCATCGCGTAGGTACGGAAAAAGGATCCAGCCTCTGTTGGACGTCCGGACATAGTGCATAGCCTTAAGCGAAGCGTCCGAGATCTCATGACCGAGGGAGACGTGTTAGGAGTATGCCCTCGAATGCCACTCAGAGGTTGTTGAGTGAGGGCATTGTACTTGTAATTATGTAAACCATTTATATAAGGCAAATGATTGTTTCTTTATTTACTGGTAGTTACTGGCATTCCTAACTCGTAAATAAACATATAGAAACTAGTCCGTGTATTTGAGAGCAAAATGTTCCACTCCTTATTGGATAAGGGGGTCGGCACTGGAAATGTTTATAGCTCAAATACTTAATCGTTCGCAAGTCGATGAAACTTGACTGGGCGTTACGTTTATGTAAAGACTTGTATGACGTGTTCTTTGACACGGAGAGTGCCTGTCGAACACTAATGGTTAGTGGGAGCACACGTTATAGGTATGCTAATTAGATTAGTATACTCGAACCGACTCACCCTCGATTCGTCACACGAATTTCACTCCGGGACAGTCAATGACGGAATCTAAAGGTTGTGATAGGTATTCGTGAACCTTCGACTTGAGGATTTAGTAGGGATGTGCTTGTGACGTCAAGATTTTCATTAGAGTAGTTCGACCCTGTAAACCGGAAGGCGGGGGTCAACCTCGACGTGCATCTTGACGGGCAAGTAGCAGGTCCTACTGAATACCAAGATAGAATTCTTTCTCCCATTAGTGAGCGGTTTATATGTCCTATGCGGTTATTGGCAGATGAGATCATAAGTCTTTGGCCAAAGCATTGGAGCTAGTTGTATTAGATACACGACAGCTCGATGATCTCGATTTGCATTAATGCATGCATAGCGTCAAGTACAGATAGGGTTTGACTCACCGTGACCCTATAACTTGATCGGGACATTTGAAAGAAGGGCTTATACGTATACTGGTATTCGCGACAGAATGGTTCTTGAATGATCCCAATCATTCGTTCTCAGTTGGGGTACAGTGTAGGCCGCCAGGCTGGCTAGGTGGTGCTACTACTCTTTGGTTCCTCCCATTGCTAACTGAGACGGACCTACCGAGTCGCGCATTAGGATTGACGACGGAATGAATCAAGCTTAATTCTCTCATTATGAATATTAGATATTGGATATATAATTCGGGACATTGGATGTTTAAATTGATTTATTGGATAAATTAATTTACGGCCTAATGAATTAAATAAATTACTGGGTGATAAATTTAATTCATGGATATAATTATTTCTTGGAGAAATTAATTATGTCATAATGTATTTGATATGATAAAATTAATTGGATTAATTAATCGATATAAATACATCGGAACGGAATCGGAGTTTATCTGTTTGGACTCAAAGGAGTCCGAAACGAACCGAACTCATCCGTTTTTCATCATAGTCGCCGCCCCCACTTTCCACCTTATTCCCTTTTGTTTTTGTTCCCATTGATTAATGGGTGATAATGACATGGTGGGGTTGATTCTCATTTGATGAGTTGTTTTAAGGTGAGTGGAATTTGAATAAGAAGAGGAGACTTCATTCTCTCAATTGAGAGATATTCATTTCATTTCTCACGTATGAATACAGAGAGAGAGAGAGAAAAGAATTTTTGAGTTCATTTCTTAAGTCTTCTTCTTGTTCTTCATTTCTTCTTGGTTTTCTTTGAGAAATTTCAAGAGATTAATTGAGAGTTGTGAGTTATACACTTAGAGTGTGATAATCTCATATTGCAAGCTTCATCACCTAGCTCTAGCCGTATCCTCGGAGGATAGCAAGGTGTTGTCATTCCGTTCGTTTTTCCGGCGCGTGGCAAGTAGAGACGCGGTGTTTTCGGCGTTGGATCGTTCAAGAGATTGGGGAATAGCTTAAGAGAAGGTTACCATTTAATCAACGGACTTCGAGGGTTAGTTTCTTACGACTCTTGCTTTTCGTTTATATATTCGTATATACGTAGCTCGATCGATCCTCGTAGGGATTCGGATCGAATTAATTTTCGTTTTACCGCTTCCGCTGGGCCTTCGTTTTAGGCACCGAATCCCAACAGTGGTATCGGAGAGTAGGTCTTGCGATCGTATATACGATATTAGCATTTGGAATGCTCGATTAGATGGTGAATGATTTGGAATCATTTTAGTCATAATCGTGGTATATGTTTTTACGTTCGTTGTAATTATATTTTTCGTAAGTTTATGTCTAAATATAAATCTTAATTTCTTGGAAAAATGATTTATATTGAAGATATGAATGTTGGAGAATATAGATATTAGATATCCGGTCGAAAAACTAGTCCCGAAATGCCGTTGGACGGTCCAGGAGGGGTCCGGAAGTCGGGAGCCGCGGCCCAGGGCTGCTGCAGCCGGCCTGGGCAGCCACTGTACTGTGGGCCGCGGCACAGTCTTCAGGGGCCGCGGCACAGGGCTGCTGGGCAGCCGGCCGGCAGCTGCCGAGCATGATCGGCCATGCCAGGCATGTCTGCCAGCATGCTGCCGGCAGTGACTCGGCCATGGCAGGCCAATTTCGCCCCGGCTCGATTTTTTCGTGTATTCTTGAAAATTAATCTCCCTCATGTTAAATTGGATTTAATATGATTAAAATGATTTATGGTATTTCATTTTATAAGGGAAATTTGATTAATTGGAATATTTATGGTCGACCGAATTATTTTGAACGTTATCATATTACCGATTGTGTGAATCGATTGGATCGGTTCGTATTATTGATTGGATCAATGTATCTCTATGCTTTCCATTTATTTAGTATTTATTAGATGAATGCTTTTGAATGGGGATGTGGTTCGTGGACTTAGTTTTTGAATCGTTCGTTTTATTCGATTGGGTTGTAAAGGCCGTTTTGAGCCTATTTATTTTACTAGAAATGTTTGTATCTAGGATGCAATTTTTGATGTAAAATTTATATGTAATGACGAAGACCGGAGGAAGATCCATTTCGAGAAGACAAAGATTCAAGACGAAGACTTGTAATTAGATTACGGAGTTTTTGTTTTCTAGGAACGGTCCATGAACCACATGTTGGTAGCAACTAGGTTGTGAATGGTTGTTTCATATTGTATGAATGCCACAAACGCGCTTAAACAATTAATGTGCAAAGTGTAACGTTAACCGCGATAATTCTCCCACAACAAATAATTAAGTTTATAAGGTTTCAAAGTTTTTTCCTTCCCTCCATCGAGTTTCCGGGAAATTGAAATCCAAACCGGATGTGCTATGCTTCCGAGTTATCGGGGTAGTCGTTCGGGGAGGACGGATAAATTACCGGGAGCGCATTGGATGCCTTCGGTTGGAGCAAATTTTATCCCTAGAAACCTGATAGGTTGCCGGATTAGATTGATTTGTGAAACTGATTTGCGTCGATGGTATAAGCTTAACTTGTTCACGAACCATAGAAACCGTATAGGTTGAGGGGAGTGAACAAGGGGAAAAAGAAGATCGAATCATCCATTAGATGGGTTGGTGTTGGACACCACTTTATGAAAATTAATAGACTAGAAACCTGTTCGGTTGCCCTCTATTAAGATTTATAAAGAACTCGATCACCACTATGAAGTAGAGCGACGATACTTCCGGATATCACATGGGAGTGTGTTATTCCGATAAAAATAGTGGGAGCTGGGTAACAAGAATAGAAAAGACCTTAATTCTATACTCAGAACATAATTGAATGAGTCACTAATTAATTTGTTATACTTAATGCAGACAAATCTCAATATGACAATGAATACACTCGCAATTCTACTCGAAAAGAACACCTTAATGGGACCTAACTTTGTGGATTGGCTCCGAAATCTGATGATTGTCCTCAGTATAGAGGCACTGGGATACGTCTTGGAGACGGACATTCCGGCGCCTCCTATGCGGACTCGAGCCAATCAGGAAGAGATTGAAAACCACGAAAAGTGGGTTAAGGATGACGTGAAAGTCCGTGCTTATATGATGGCTTCCATGTCTAATGAGCTTCAGAGAGCTCATGAGAAAATGACTTCTGCTAGACAGATTCTATCTCACTTAACCGAGCTTTATGGTGAGCACAAAGTGAATCGCTAGATATGAGATATACAAGCTGTTCGGTGCAAGGATGAAGGAAGGTGAGAAGGTTGGGAACACGTCCTCAAAATGATATCCATGATCGAGAGATTGGAGGCTCTTGATTTTAAAATGGATACTTCTCTCCAAACCGACCTTATCCTACAGTCTCTCCCGATTCCTTCTCACGCTTTGTTATGAACTTCAACGCAATGAGATTGCATGTAACTTAGCCGGGCTAATGAACAACCGTGACCGCTCGGCCTCGGATGAAGACCCCGCGGATGAAGGAGTCTCGCACTTGTGATTTCTTACGGACTTCTAAGTCTAAGAATAAGAAGAAAAAGACCAAGAAGCGGATGGACCACAAGCTAAGGACCTTAAGGGAAAGGGCAAGGCCCCGATGGTTCCAAAGAACAAGAAGAAGAAGGATACTTGTCTCAAGTGCGGTGAGCCGGGCCACCGGGCTAGAGACTGTCCGATTCTTCATGGCACTTCGTCTGTAACTTTTAGTTTTGGAAACAAATTGTTCTCGCTCGTATTTTCTACTTCTGGATAATCTTGGATTCTCGTGCTAGTTCTCATATTTGTACCGTGAATCGATCTGGAACAAAGTAGGAAGCTTGGAGCCGGAGAAGTTATGATCACGGTCGAAGCGGGCATAGTGTCGAGGCGACCGACATAGGATCACTTCTTTTGGGTTTAGAATCCGGCTTTGTTTTGACTTTAGAAGATGTACTTGTTTTGCCCAAGGGCACAAAAACATTGTATCCATTCCGGTCATGGACCGAAAAGGCTTTTCATTTTTCATTGGTGATGGTTCTGCCAAAATTTATTTTAGAAATAAACTAGTGGGTACCGCTACATTGTTGAATGGATTGTATCATCTAAATCTCAAAGAACAAAGTAGTTGTGAATACTATAACTAGAAAACGGTAGGGATGAAACCAATCAAGTTTTGAAATGGCATCTTAGACTTGGTCATGTTGGTCGACCAAGGTTTACAAGATGGAAAAAGATGGACTTATGGGTCCATTGGGATCGGATCCCTTTCCTACTTGTGAATCTTGCCTTAAAGGCAAAATGACTAAGTCCCCTTCACAGGACATTTCAAAGAGCCGCCGATAAATCGGGATTAATCCATACCGATGTATGTGGTGCTTTGAAGCAAGACGTGACGGATATCAATATTTCATTACGTTTACAGATGATCATACTAGGTATGGTTATGTATACTTAATGAAACATAAATCCGAGGCCTTTGAGAAATTCCAGGAATTCAAGGCCCTAGTCGAGAAACAAACTGGTAATCATATCAAAGCACTTCGGTCGGACCGAGGTGGCGAGTATATGAGTACGGAGTTTGACGAGTTCCTTAAAGAACATGGAATAGTTTCACAACTAACACCTCCAGGTACTCCTCAGTTAAATGGTGTGTCAGAAAGAAGGAACCGGACCCTGTTGAACATGGTCCGTTCCATGCTGGGCTATACTGACTTGCCGATTTACCTGTGGGGGTATGCACTCCTGACTGCCGCGTATATCTTAAACAGATGTCCTTCCAAATCCATTCCTAAAACTCCACATGAGATGTGGGAATGAAGGAAACCAAGTCTTAATCATATTAGGATTTGGGGATGTCCCGCTTATGTCAAGAAGACTAAGGTGGAAAAGTTGGAAGCTAGGTCTGCGAAGGGACGTTTCATTGGATTCCCGTCTGGGACGATGGGATATCTATTCTACATGCCCGAAGATCGAAGGATCATTGTTGCTTTACAAGCACACTTCCTGGAAGATGAGTTCATTCAGGAAGGCGGAGCAGGTAGAAGTATTTCTTTAGAAGAATACAATGAAACTCCTCGAGAGACACCTGTGCAAGAAACTGGAACCAAACTTTCTGAAACATAAGTACAACCACCTCGTAGGTCTAGTAGGGTGTCTCATTTACCTGAGAGGTATGGGCTTGTGCACTTGGAGGAGCTGGGTCTCCATGAGGTTCCAAGTGATAGCCAAGAGACCGACCCAACAACCTATGACCAAGCGATGGTGGATGTAGACTCCTCAAAATGGCGTGAAGCTATGGAAGCTGAGATAGACTCGATGCATGTCAATCAGGTCTGGACTCTAGTAGACCACCCCAAGGGCATAGTGCCCATTGGAAATAAGTGGATCTACAAGAGAAAGACTGATGGTGATGGCAAGGTTGACGCCTATAAGGCCAGGCTTGTGGCAAAGGGTTATACCCAAAAGGAAGGGATCGATTACCACGATACCTTCTCGCCCGTAGCCATGATCAAGTCTATTCGCATGATGCTTGCTATAGCTGCCTACCACGATTATGAGATATGTCAAATGGACGTAAAGACGGCTTTCCTTAATGGATTCCTCGAGGAGGAAATCTATATGGAGCAGCCTAAAGGCTTTGTGTCCGAAGTCGATATTCAGAAAGTGTGCAAGCTTCAGCGTTCCATTTATGGACTGAAGCAAGCGTCGCGTAGTTGGAACCTTCGTTTTGACGAGGCGGTCAAAGAGTTTGACTTCGTGCAAAATGAAGAGGAACCTTGTGTATACAAGAAGGTTAGTTGGAGCAACATCGCATTCTTAGTACTATATGTAGATGACATTCTACTAATAGGAAATGATGTGGGAATGCTCAGTTCTGTGAAAGCTTGGCTTTCGAGTAATTTCTCCATGAAAGACTTGGGAGAAGCAACCTATATTCTTGGAATTCGACTCTACCGGGATAGAGCGAAGAGAACAATAGGCCTTTCCCAAGCCCTCTATATAGATAAGATCTTAAAGCGATTTAAGATGGATGATTCTAAAAAAGGTTTCCTACCGATGCAACATGGAATAAAACTCACCTTGAAGATGTGTCCTCAAAGTGAGGAACAACAAAAGGAAATGAGTAATATACCATATGCTTCGGCCGTGGGTAGCCTTATGTATGCTATGTTGTGTACAAGACCTGACATCGCGCATGCTGTAAGCGTGGTGAGTAGGTTTCAGGCAAACCCAGGTAGGGAACATTGGACTGCCGTAAAGAACGTTCTCAAGTACTTAAGAAGGACTAGAGATATGGTTCTGATGTATGGCGGTGGAGAATTGGATGTGGTGGGATTCACTGATTCGGACTTCCAAGGACTGAAGGACGACTCGATGTCCACTTCTGGCTACATATTTACTCTTAATGGAGGAGCAGTATCTTGGCGTAGTGCCAAGCAAAGCGCGATCACGATTCCACCGTCAGCCGAGTATCAAGCGGCCTCGGAGGCTTCCAAGGAAGGGTTACGGATTAAGAAGTTTCTAGGAGAACTTCAAATGATACCATGTGCCGAGTCACTGTCTACTGCATCGCGACAACGACGGAGTCAGAAGATGTGCCAAGGAGCCGAGGTTTCACAACAAGACCAAACATATTGAGAGGAAGTATCATCTCGTAAGAGAATTTGTTCGCAAGGGATACATTGTCCGCATAGAGTAGACTCGGCCGACAACGTCGCCGATCCACCGACTAAGCCACTATCTCGACTAGCTTGGAGCGTCATCCTGAGAACATGGGTATTAGATACCATAGTGTGTGGCATTGAGTGCAAGTGGGAGATTGTTAGGAGTATGCCCTCGAATGCCACTCGGAGGTTGTTGAGTGAGGGCATTGTACTTGTAATTATGTAAACCATTTATATAAGGCAAATGATTGTTTCTTTATTTACCGGTAGTTCTTGGCATTCCTAACTCGTAAATAAACATATAGAAACTAGTCCGTGTATTTGAGAGCAAAATGTTCCACTCCTTATTGGATAAGGGGTCGCACCTTTGAAAGGTATATAGCTCAAATACTTAATCGTTCGCAAGTCGATGAAACTTGACTGGGCGTTACGTTTATGTAAAGACTTGTATGACGTGTTCTTTGACATGGAGAGTGCCTGTCGAACACTAATGGTTAGTGGGAGCACACGTTATAGGTATGCTAATTAGATTAGTATACTCGAACCGACTCACCCTCGATTCGTCACACGAATTTCACTCCGGACGATCAATGACGGAATCGAAAGGTTGTGATAGGTATTCGTGAACCTTCGACTTGAGGATTTAGTAGGGATGTGCTTGTGACGTCAAGATTTTCATTAGAGTAGTTCGACCCTGTAAACCGGAAGGCGGGGGTCAACCTCGACGTGCATCTTGACGGGCAAGTAGCAGGTCCTACTGAATACCAAGATAGAATTCTTTCTCCCATTAGTGAGCGGGTTATATGTCCTATGCGGTTATTGGCAGATGAGATCATAAGTCTTTGGCCAAAGCATTGGAGCTAGTTGTATTAGATACACGACAGCTCTATGATCTCGATTTGCATTAATGCATGCATAGCGTCAAGTACAGATAGGGTTTGACTGACCGTGACCCTATAACTTGATCGGGACATTTGAAAGAAGGGCTTATACGTATATTGGTATTCACGACAGAATGGTTCTTGAATGATCCCAATCATTCGTTCTCAGTTGGGGTACAGTGTAGGCCGCCAGGCTGGCTAGGTGGTGCTACTACTCTTTGGTTCCTCCCATTGCTAACTGAGACGGACCTACCGAGTCGCGCATTAGGATTGACGACGGAATGAATCAAGCTTAATTCTCTCATTATGAATATTAGATATTGGATATCTAATTCGGGACATTGGATGTTTAAATTGATTTATTGGATAAATTAATTTACGGCCTAATGAATTAAATAAATTACTGGGTGATAAATTTAATTCATGGATATAATTATTTCTTGGAGAAATTAATTATGTCATAATGTATTTGATATGATAAAATTAATTGGATTAATTAATCGATATAAATACATCGGAACGGAATCGGAGTTTATCTGTTTGGACTCACAGGAGTCCGAAACGAACCGAACTCATCCGTTTTTCATCATAGTCGCCGCCCCCACTTTCCACCTTATTCCCTTTTGTTTTTGTTCCCATTGATTAATGGGTGATAATGACATGGTGGGGTTGATTCTCATTTGATGAGTTGTTTTAAGGTGAGTGGAATTTGAATAAGAAGAGGAGACTTCATTCTCTCAATTGAGAGATATTCATTTCATTTCTCACGTATGAATACAGAGAGAGAGAGAAAAGAATTTTTGAGTTCATTTCTTAAGTCTTCTTCTTGTTCTTCATTTCTTCTTGGTTTTCTTTGAGAAATTTCAAGAGATTAATTGAGAGTTGTGAGTTATACACTTAGAGTGTGATAATCTCATATTGCAAGCTTCATCACCTAGCTCTAGCCGTATCCTCGGAGGATAGCAAGGTGTTGTCATTCCGTTCGTTTTTCCGGCGCGTGGCAAGTAGAGACGCGGTGTTTTCGGCGTTGGATCGTTCAAGAGATTGGGGAATAGCTTAAGAGAAGGTTACCATTTAATCAACGGACTTCGAGGGTTAGTTTCTTACGACTCTTGCTTTTCGTTTATATATTCGTATATACGTAGCTCGATCGATCCTCGTAGGGATTCGGATCGAATTAATTTTCGTTTTACCGCTTCCGCTGGGCCTTCGTTTTAGGCACCGAATCCCAACAGGACGGGGACTGCCTTGTCCTTCGACAAGTCGACTTGGTGAAAACTGAAAATGGCCGAGAGACTTGAGCCATAAGGCATTCCAGCCTTGCGAGAACGAGATGCGTAGTTTTTCGACCGAAACAGGTCGCCCTTCACCTTCATCCAGCTAATGATGATATCGGCAAAATTAACTTTATCGTCATTGAGAACTCGATACACCACTTGCTTGTCCACTCCCACTAGTTTGTGCTAGGAATTCACCTTCGGCATTAAGCATTTTGTGAGAGCTACTAGAAGCAGGCGAATATTGACCCCAAAATCGTTGTTTTCGAAAAAGTCGTCCGTTATGTCAATAACGGCCTTTGAGCTAAGAAACTCTTTGACATCTATTTCCCTGACTTCATTATCATCGGCCAAAGATTTTCCAGTACAAACAAAACCGTCACAGTACAAAACATCTGAGGAAATTTTCACCCGTGTTCCTCCGACAAGACTTCCTAAAACAAGGGCTGAAGACCCTTCACTTTCGGCCACATGGAGATTGGCATAAAACTCTCGGACGAGTTCAGGGAAGATGGGGTTTTTGCATTCGACAAAACGGGCAATACCAAGCGAGGAGAAGAAATTGGAAATATCGACATTTACCCGTTCCAGACTCGAGAGATTGAAGAAGTAACAGTCCGTGATGTGTTCTTGTGGAAGAATGTCAAAGAAAACCCTCGAGGCGGTGGAGGAGATGAAACGATTTGCATCAAATTGGGCGTTGAGAGGTCGTTTGAGGTTGTTGTATTGTTTTGCCATGGCTGTTCGGTTCTTGCTCGACATTAATCGTAGAAGGAATTGAAGTTTGGAGAATCCGATTAGCGGCTAGGGTTTTTGGCAAGATGAGAATTTTCTGTCGATTGCGTGCGTTAGGAAGTGTGTTTGTGTGCCTGGGTAGTACGGCATATATATAGTCAACGAACTTTTAGTTAGCATACGCTAAGGTTTATAGAATTAGCGTACGTTAGGCAGAAATGAAAGGCTTACTGGACTGTCCAGTAGCTAGAATGGAATTCGAGAAATTTTTAATTAGCGTACGCAAGAAAGTAGGGTTTAGCGTACACTATCGAAGGAATTGTTTAGCGCGCGTTAAGAAAATGAACTAGATATAAATGTTTGTTTATCTAGTGTTCTATAGGAACTAGATAATCCTCACTATACGAATATGGGAGTATAATCCTAACAATGCCGGATCAAAGATCCTAATAACACCGGATTAGTGACTCTTGATTCGTTTCTTTTACGCTCAAGTGTAAGTGATGCAACACTTACAACCAAATGAAAGAATACAAAGAATAATAGATATTACAATGAAAATCACTCTTGTATCTTTCTTTTCTCACAACTTGAAATGCAATAAAAGATATAAAACTGAGCTCAAGTATGCTTTGATTGCTTGTATGCTTGTATGCTTGAATGCTTGAAGTTGTGTATTTGATACCCAAGTCCTTCGGGTATTTATAGGTGAGATCCATCCTTCAAATGCTGAAAAACATACTATTAGCGTGCGCTAATAGTGTTCTGTAGCGTGCGCTATCGGTTTTTGACTTGGAATCTCTGAACGGTCACAAAGACTGTTGCAACGGTAAAATACCATGGCTAGCGTGCGCTAGTAATGTATTGGTAGCGTGCGTTAACGTCTGGTCAACTAGTCTTCGATCTTGACTTTGACAATGTCCGATTGTTTCTCCAACGACTCTTTATCCAACGGCTAGATTTACGATTAGCGTGCGCTAGCAAGTATGCATAACGTGCGCTAGCATTAATTAAATCCAACTTTTCCAGATTTTCCGGATCTGCATTGACTCTTGCCTTCCAACGGTAGAAATTCAAACGGTAATATGCTGACTCCTTTTAGCGTGCGCTAATGCCTATACCTTAGCGTGCGCTACTGATTTCTTTCATTAACATACGTTACCTTGTGTAGCGTACGTAAAGGCCTTAACGAATTGAGTCCAGTAGCTACTGGACTACAGACCATAATATTGGTAGCGTGCGCTAGAGCTGAGCAGTAACGTGCGCTATATCCTTGCTTTAGCGTACGTAAGATGATATGTGTAGCGTGCGCAATATCCATTTCTGATTTCCTTCCAATCTTCACTATCCTCTGGAATAATACGATAGCGTGCGTTATTTTTACTGTATAGCGTGCGCTAACTGTAGTTGCTTAGCGTGCGCTAACATTGAATAGCTTGCGTGCGCTATCGATCAGGCGACTTCACTTACTGCGGTGACTTATGCAGGTCGTATATGAATATCCCGATAGCGTGCGCTACTATATGATGAGTAGCGTGCGCTAGCTTTATTTAGCTTCTTCAAAATATTATCGAGCCGAGATTGATCTAATTAAATGTTTTGAATGTAATAATCATCAAAATACATTTTGAGTCAACATTCGTATCGGACCCTAGAGGCCCCGTCGGACCCTCTCAGGGTGGAAGAACAACAACACACACACACATTTACAAAACTGCATGTCTCGATAGTTAGTCACAATATATAGTCAAGGAACTTACTACAAATGGCCATTTATCCGACACATAACTATGACCGAAACAGCTTAACAACAGCCTAACAATTCTAGACGCATCGCCATACATCAACAGGTATAACAACCAATCAACCATTATAACCAACCCAACTCTATCCACACAACCCAATGATCACCGAAACATCACAACATACGTCTGAGTGTACTATCTAACCGACACCATTTCCCTATTGATATGCCTCTACAACAAGCAACAAGGCGACTGATTGATTTAGGTAGTATTTTATTATTGATTGATTTATTGCTATGGGTCCGCACATTAGCCTACGATTTTAGTGGTGTACCTTGTATTTCTCTAGCGGGCCACTGGCATTTTAGTTTCTAGGATCCGGATTAGGGCCCATTTTTGGTTATAATTCGGAAGTTCACCTATTGGGTCGCACATTAGCCCATGGCTTTAGTGGTGCACCTTGCATTTCTTTAGCGGGCCGTAGGTATTTCATTTTTTAGATTTGGGATCTAGTTTATGGCCATTTTTGGTCATAAGTCGGCACTGATTTCTTGTATTTCTCGATATTTTCTTTATCTTACAGGTTGGTGGTCCCGCCTCAACCCCCCGTCCACAATGGATGTTTTTTTCTTTTAAAAAAAAAGCAACAAGGCGACTCTAACTTAACATAACATCTATTGCGATCCATATAATGCAAAATCAACAAACATGGATAATCAACACAAATTCATTATACAACCTCAATTCACACAATATAAATTGTATATACAAGAATACTTGCCTCAGAGATCAACACGCGAACGCCCGACGAACATAGCGGCCCCGAAAACCTACAACCTTCGCGAGAAAACAATGACAACATATTTATTACAAGAATACCGGCTAAATAATGATAGAAAACATGTCTAACATTCGAAGGAAAACTCATTGAAATATTTAATCGAACATTAAATGTTCACAGTTCCTCAAGAACATTAAATCATAAATCGGGTCGAACGAATCGAAGATATGGATATACAATCCGTAGATCATGACCAATAACAATGTTTAAGAACGATCGATTCATAAAAACTGGATTAGAACGAGATCAAGAATAAAATCCCCAAAAAGTCAACTTTAGGGAGATCCAGAAAAAATACCTCGATCCAACTAAGAACAACGGATTAGGTGATGTTATAATCACCTAGGACTCTTCAAAACACCTTGGATGAAGTGGAAATCGAACCCAACCCTAGGCACTCTCGTCTCATACGACGCAGAGGAGGAATAAATGAAGGAAAAGTGAGAAGAATAAACTGTTGTCCAGTTTATATACTGGACAGCTTAGCGTGCGCTAATCATCCATATTAGCGTGTGCTATCGAATCATCAAAAAAAGACGTTCTGCACAACTGCCCAGTTAACGCGCGCTAACTGAAAGCATTACCGTGCGCTAATCAACACTCCAACCCAGTCCAGTAGCTTCTGGACTGTCCCAAGACCACCAGTTAGCGTGCGCTATACTCATCATAGCGTGCGCTACTGTTGCACCTTAGCGCGCGCTATACTATTACATAGCGTGCGCTAATCAACTACCTAGCCCAATGCAGTAGCTTCTGCATAACTTCTGCATCCTCCGTTAGTGTACGCCAAAGGAGACTTAATGTGTGCTAGCAATGAATTGGTAGCGCGCGTTATTCATGCATGCAGCGTGCGCTATTCCTACTACACAGGCAGTAGGATCGCACCAAAAACTCATCACAACAACGTTACCTGCCAACATGATGACAAATTATACAACATGCGATAAAACGCCAATGCCCAACACCAACAACCAAGTTGCAAACAAACACGTGACACGAAAAGACACGATCATATAGGCATGAAAAGCATATAATCCATTAAACAGTAGAAAAAAATTCAACGCAAATGGAACAAAAATCTCGGGTATTACACATATGGTCATGAAGGAATACGATTTGTGATTAATATTTTGATGAATATATGATCAATCTTTGAGTATATTTGTTCGGATATGTTAGATTACTGTTAAAATTAAGTGTTTTGATTATTAGAATCCTTGGATTAGTTATTAATATAATTATCGGATGATGAAATCGTCATAATTTATTGGGTTAAATTGCTTAGCTTTGTATATAGTCGGAGTATTATTGAACCATATGAGATTGTTGATCATATATACGAGACTTTTGTTGGTTTATCGTATCCGTTGTTAATTGATTATTGCATTAGGTTCTGATAATTGATTGTTGATAGAACCAAAATATTGCGTTTAAGTTCGAGGCATTTTTAAATTGCTTTATTTGGAGTCTGGGAGCTCGTATGAGGACATAGAGCTTGGTAACTATCCATCGTTGTATCAGTATTGAGGTAAGCCTTATACCTGTTTGGATCATAATAGATAATGAATGGTTTTAATTTTGTTACATTTATTTCATATAGCATCGCTTATATAAGCGTGACTTTTCGAACTAAGGTTTTTGCAAATTGTATTTTGGTTTTGAAGTAAAATTATCATGTATGTGATATACGTGTATTAAATGTTACTTGAGTGTTGCGTGTATAGTTTAATAAAGACAAGAATATGAGTTATCTATAGTCCATGGTATGTGGAATCACTAGGTATCAAATTACATAGTTATGAATACGGATTTGGGTTATTATGAATGGGTGGGTGATAGTTATGAGAACCCCTTATTATAAAGATGTGATAATTGGAAATGCAAAATTCAGCAACTATTTTATATATATATATATATATATATTATTGGTGTATTGATAATGTGAAATTATGATTTTGGTAAATTTAGTGGTATGGTATTGTTTGTTGGAATAGTTCATTCCATATAAATATATTAAACTATTTTGATGTCGTGTTGATGACCAAGTAAAATAATAATTAAGACAACAATAGTCGAAAACTCAAGAGTTGGACAAAATTCAAAAGAAAAACAAAAGGAAAGAAAATAAAAAGGAAAAGGAAAAGAGAAATTATAAATGTTGGTGAAATGATTAAAGCACGAGAGAGAAAAATCACTAAAGAAGGAAAATCATGAATGTGGGTGAAATTATTAAAATAAAAGAGAAAGGAAATCAATAAAGCAAAAGCTGACGGAATGATTATCCTAACCGATATTTTTGATCGTGATAACAAAGTCTATGGAGGATACGCAACAAACCAGAAGTGAAGAATGCAGCTAACGACCGCTATAGTGAAGGATTTGCGGCTGCAATATTAGAACCAGAAGAGTTCGATAAAAATCATCAGGCATTTCACGTACGCAACAGATGCTGAAGAATGTAAGCAAACTTGTACAAGGTTAACATAGGATATGGGCTATTGATAACGGCCGCTATGCAGTTCAAATTCAAATAATCAATCTGTTGGATTGATTGTAGAAGGTCAATTGATACGACAGACATATGAACACTACATATAATGTTCGCAATGAAAAAGATATACGTACTGGACTACACAAAAACGAAGTTAACATACGTAACTAGTGAAGGTTAACGTATGTAACATGGATAACGTACGCTAAGGATAGGATATGACGTACGCTATAATGCAAAATGCAGCAACGGATAGTTAGCCTTTGGAGCCCAAAATACCACTTCATTTGGTATTCACTTATTCAACAACTTCAAGCATTTCATGCAATCATATTATATATCTATACTTATTTTTTGTTGTTATAATCGAGCGTAATTGATAAGAATTTGAGTGTTATTTCACTCGTTCATATATGAGAGAAAAGAAAGGATTGTGGAATTGACTCGGTGTTATTAGGATCGTTGATCCGGCATCATTAGAATCATAATCTAAATCTCATGAGGTTTTTCTAGTACCGATAGAAAGATAAAAATATTATTTATTTATCCAATAGAAAAGGAAAAATGGTTTATCTTAGACCGATAGAAGTAAAGGGTTGTAACGATTTATCTTGGACTAATAGAAACAAGAGTTGTATGGTTAACCTCGGACTGATCGAAGATAAGGTGGAAAAGTTTATCTTAAACCGACTGAAAAAGATAATTAAGCAGAGAGGATGTAAGCCATTTAGGGCCGGGCCTCTATTAAACCCTTGTGTCATTTATATTCCGTATTTATTTTATCGCTTCCGCACAAAAAGAGTTCATTTATCTTCACGGTATTATTCAGCCCCCATTGTAGTAGCGGTACCAACCAAAGAATTGGTATCGAAGTGGTCTATAATAGTAGTCGGCTTAACAACCAAGAAGAAAAGGTCCGAAGATGGCGATAATTTTGCTCTGGTAGAAGGTCTTGCCTTAAATCGACAACTCTTTTTCGACGGATAAAATTTGATGACATGGAAGAAAAAGATGCCAATCTTTATTCGAGCTTATGACATCAAAATTTGGAAGATCATTTGTCTTGGTCTAAAAATTTCTACAAGGTCCAATGGTTCACTCAAGAGCTTTGAATAATTTAATGATGAGGATTGGAGAAGTGTGTTGTTACCCAAAATATTATCCGGAGATGATATGCTGGAATGGACGAGTAACAAACAAAATGCGAGAGCACGTCCGTGGGGAAGTAAATAACACAAGATTTGCCGGGTTTGTTAGGCCCGTGCTTGAATGCTCTCGCGAGATATTATTAATACGAATACGTTGGAGTACAAATATTAATGTAAGAGTACAATTACAATGAGTGTAAAGACCCTAGTTAACTAGCTCTTGAGTGTTTCTCAGTGAGTTCTTGAACTGTAGGGAGTTCTCGCTTCAGCCGACCGTCTTTTGTTTAAGAGGTTCTGAGAGAGAAATCCTAGACAGAGTTAATAGAAAAGCCGAGAGGTTTCCAAGTGTAGGAAGCCTTCTATTTATAGGAGAGGAGGTAGCTGGGATGTCTTGATCCCGAGCAGGAGATCGGATTTCTTGCATTATAATAAGCGGGCGATCGTCTCAACATGTGGGTCGGTTCCCTTAAAGTCCGCGGCTGCTACTGACAGCCAGCTGTGCGAACCAGTGAGAAGACGCCATGTGCCTTACGTCTCTGTCTTGGGAGGTCCACTTTGGACCTTTCGGTGGGTCTGTCAGTAGGTGAGGTTTGTCCTTTTTCGTTGACAGCTGTTGATGGGCTGAAGTCAAAGGCCTTTTCCTATGGCGCCTTTTCCGGATTTGCACGTGGGTCTTTACTCCGAAATCCGGTCTTCGTAGATACGACGGATGCTGGTTTTACACGTGGCATGAGGCGGTCGTCCTTGGCCAGGCACCAGAGTCGATCGCTATGTGCCAAGAGACGATTGCCCTGGATGTCGATCGCTCGGCACTTGGACTTGATCTGGGATCTTCGTTTGGTAGGTGTGCCATGGCTCATTTGACGCTGACTCGGTCGCTCGGCCCTTACGTCGATCACCGTCGAGATGTGTTAATCGCGACACAACTCTTTATGGACCAGATGATCATTTTCTTGAGCGGACTGATTCTTGGTTCGTCCCTTTTGCGGTCTTCAATTTCGCAGATTCCTCAAGGAAGGCCGATCATCTCGGTCTTGAGGAACCGTGCACGGTCGCAGAGTTCGATGGACCGACCTCCATGACCATGTCTTGTGCGCGAGCGACATTCCACCTATAGGTTTGTCTCGCGACTCACTTTATTGTGAAGGTCCTTCATTAGGCTGCACCAGACTCGTATTTAAATGAAGGGCGAGCGGTCTTGGTCTGGAGGAGTCCTTGCACGGGGCGTCGTCGGATTAATCGACTCCACGACTGCGGCTTGTTAGCACTTTTCTACCTCGGATCGTCATGTTAGATGGCGATCCTCGACGGTATACGTTGTGACTGGGGTAGGGACACGTCGCATTATCCGGGTCCACCATGTTAGATGATGAACCTTTGAGGGCGGGCGAGCGTGTCCACAGATTTGTTTGGAGGGTCCTTCGGCTACGCCCGCCTCATATTTAAACGAAGGGCGAGCGATCGCATCCCAAAAGAACCTTGCATAGACGAAGCTGTCGGTTCCATCGACCTCCAGGACCATGGCTGCACTCTTCTACCTCGGATCGTCATGTTAGATAGAGATCCTCGACGGTATACATTGTGCTGAGGGAGGCGATCTCGTGCCTAGGTCCATCATGTTAGATGATGAACTTTAGATGGTGAGTGACACGTCCAAAAACTTGACACGTCTTTAGTGTAACTATCGCAAGTGCACGATATCGTATCAAGTAGTAAGTGGACTTTTTGAGTCCGATTTATCGATCCCACGAGGAAGTTAGCTTATATGTTGAATTATACACTATTTAACTATTTCTTATAGAGATTTATATGATTTAAACACACAATTAAAGAGTTTGGTTTTACAATTGCAATGAAAATGCAATCATAGTTCTAAAATTCAAGGAAATGAAAGATTGCACTAATAATATATTAATAAAAGATAAAATGAAATAGTTGGGATTACAAACTTAGTTCATCATTAGTTATAGAAGATGTATAGAAGATCATAAGATGTATTTACTTATTATGTTGTGTAGATTCGATTTTTCTTAAAAAGACGGTTCCTCTTTCGAATGTCAAAACGTCCTTTTATATATTGAATCAATTCACTATATTTTTATGTTGATATAGCATTAGGTTTTATGAAAATAACTCGAAGAATCATCTAAGGTCTAGAGGTATATTTCTATCCCCTAGAATAACTTAGAGTAAAGGTCATTTTATCTAATCAAACATATTTTCTTTCGAAACATATGAAGACCGTAAATATCGTCATTTATTGGCCAAATAAATAAAGATTGGTAAAACAATGAAAACCACACACAATATTAAGTAATCATAATAGAACTTTATACAAACTTAAATAACATGACTAACCTTGTTTATAATCCCAGCTTAGGTAACTTGGCCCATTAAGGGTTTATTCAACATATTACAAGCTTGAGTGATCTTTAATAGTTGAAAAAAGGAAAGAATTGATCCTAACTCCCTTATTAGATAAAGGAGAAAGAAACAATAAACTCCCTCAACAACATAAGCTAAACCACACTTACACAAATTGTAATATCCGTACTTTCTATTTTTGGTAATTTCTATAATTGGTGTATGTTCGTTTCAGATGACTCGCTTGTTACTGTCTTGAAGTTCTGAATCTATTTTGTTCTTGGAATTTTTCCGTTTAGACGAGTTTCGAGGATGTTTTTACGTAATTTTATCTTGAAGTATATCTTGTCGCATGTACGTTCGATTCTCGTAAAACTCGTTCGTTTTCGTTGTTTCTTGGTTTGCATAAGTTCGTATGGTTGAGTTAGTCATGTTGAGACTTTCGGTTTGTTAATCCGTCGTCGTATCGTGATTTTCGGACACTTGGGCCATTTTTGTAATTTCCTATAAGTTAGAGAATTTCACTTTCTTTGTCGCATTACGGACTCTCCGGTGGTCGGAGTTGTATTTTCTTTCAACACTTAGCTCCGTCGTCTTGTATATTTCGTGTTTATGTTTCTGGATTCTGGCCTTGCTTTGCATTTCGATTTTAAATGTCATGCTGCGGTGTCTTGATCTGCGATCTTGAGCTATGCTGAGTAGCGCACGCTACTCCTTGATTTCTTGCATGCGCTATCGCTGTGTGGTTAGCGTACGCTAACTTGGAGTTAGTAGCGTGCGCTAACGATTTCAGCGGACTGGGCAGAAGGTTCAGCATTTCGGTACTGAACCAGATAGCGTACGCTAATTGAGTGTTAATGCACGCTAATTTCTAACATTAGCGCACGCTAATCTTGTTATCCTGCATACGCTAACGGGAGGACAGAAGTCTCTGACTGCATTCGGCACCCCATTAGCGCACGCTAATTCTTGTGTGTAGCGTGCGCTAAGCCTGTCTGATATAAATAGGACAGCAACAGCCCAACTTCGTCATTTTCCATCCTTACTTCTTCTCTTCGGCTTTGGGCGATTCCAAACGAGGGTTATGTAACACCCCAAACTAGGCGGATATTACAGTGCCGTGGACCCCCGACTGGGACCCACCAGGCTAATGAAAATGAGTAAATTACGCAGGGTAAATGTAGTACCGAACCACATTACACAATTAATTACTCCGATAAGGAGTTTCATACAACACACCTGGATGATATCAATACAAGTATATTTTATATGGAGATAAAATATACAACACCGAGTGAAATGAATATTCAAACGGAATGTCTGCGGGAATAAATGAAGGAAACATAAATGATCGAAAAGACCGGGCCCCCTACTAGTATCACTGACTCTCGCCGTCACCGTGCTCTCCCGTGCTTTAGCCTTGCCATGACACGAAAAACAATATCCCCAACGAAATCGATTCTGAGAACAACAATCCTCAAGAGTTGAAAATACACAATCATGAGTTATCCACAGTTATACAATATCCTGTCGAAACATACGCAATCAAACATGCTATATGAATCAACAAATGATACGGCTCAAAGGAATGGCGCCACACTACGTCCGGGATGGAAATGTGTCCGTGCACAAGCCACCAACGAGTATCGATCGAATACACATGTGGTCTTGTACCTAATCAGTCTCACGAAGCCATCAACTCGTGTGCACAGTCCAATGTGAGGCCACCAACCAACACACGACCCGAAATTTGCCCGACATGAAAATCCTACACATACCAACCGGCACGCCAGTATGACCCGGAATGCCACAATATGACAAAAGTGACAACGAAAATGAATCATGACTCACCAAGATTAAATGATGGTGAAATGAATGACAGCTTAATGAAATGATTGGAACCGTCGTTCCTTATGACTGAGGTGATTAATTGACAATGACAAGTTTTGATCTGGTTAATACAATGATGAATGAGTTACGATTATGAATGAACAACCTCAAAAGGAATGAATATCCTTTTAACTGAGTAAGAATTAAATTACACAATACCGATGAAGAATGTCCGTCCACGAACAACGTCCTAAATGAAATGCCGGTCGCTCGAACAACCTTGAATAACAATAATTACCAACAACCGTTCAATACACGTATCAAGCAACTAAACACGACTAACCCAAAGGTCGAAAACAACGATAATCAAACTCATAGGGGCATTCCAACGAATACGTAACCAACCACACGCCTTCGAAAATATCCAATCCCGAATATATCGAAACCAACACCAAAATGAGTATATCGAACTAAGAAAACACTTCAATGATATCAATAACCCATTAGGAATCCACAATTCGAGATTACAACTACATTAATCGGAAAATCCCCAAATAACCGAAGTCAACCCCAAGGGTTCTTGAAATAATTCCGAAAATAACCATTAAATCCGTAAGAATATACTTATCCAAGGTAGATAATCCATATCTAACATATTCCAATGATAATCCAAGCTTACACGAAGAAATCGGAAGGAAAAACCCAAAAATCCAAAATTCTAGATCCAAGAGATTAATACCTTTGATTCGATGTTAAGGAGATGATGAAGTGATGATAATCCAACTCAAAGACTTGAAGATGATGATGGATGATAGAAGCTCGAAGAGAACTCTCCAAAATGCCCAAAATCGCCCGAAACCGATGAGGGAAAGAGAAAGGATGATAAAATGACGAACTCAGGCTAAGCTGTCGATATATAGCCATTCCGAGGTTAGCGTGCGCTAGCCTCATGCGTAGCGTGCGCTAACGGGTAATTTGGGTAGTCCGGTACCTTTGTCCGAACATGGTAGCGCACGCTACGTACCATTTTGTAGCGTGCGCTACGGTCATGCCATTAGCGTGCGTTAATACCCATTGTTAGCGTGCGCTAACGAATTATGTGATGCCCGATCGGAATCCGAAACCTTCTGTCCTCTGATCTGATCTCGATAGCGTGCGCTACAACCAACGATTAGCGTGCGCTATAATATCGATTGCGTACGCTAAATATCACTCATAGCGTGCGCTATGAATTAATCCAGAGCAGTCCAGTAGCCACTGGACTCAACCTGATCCGTCCCTAGCACGCGCTACTCCACATATTTAGCGTGCGCTACTACAACCCGCTAGCGCGCGCTACTTACCACTCGTAGCGTGCGCTACAAATAACTCACCTGCAGTCCAGTACCTTCTGGACTGCAACCAGTGTAACATTAGCGTGCGCTAATGCTGAGTGGTAGCGTGCGCTACCTGTACTCAATTATCTTACGCTAAAAAGAGTATGTAGCGTGCGCTACTCCTCACGCACAGCCCACAACGAAAATGACAACGATGATAAACACGGCACGAAACTCCAATTAGATTAGTGACGAATGACGATTGATACACGATGCAATTACTCTGAATGATGAATACCATGATTGAATATGAGTGACAATTGATCATTAATGAGTGAAATTACTGAGTATCAATTACTGAATGATAAATACTGAATGATAATTACTGAATTACAACCGGGTATTACATACACCCCCCTTTAAAAGAGTTTCGTCCCCGAAACTAAGGGTCAAAAAACTCGGGATAACTCTCCCGCATACTATCCTCGGTTTCCCACGTAGCCTCTTCGACTCCGTGTCTAGACCACTGAATTTTAACCAAAGGAATCGTCTTATTCCTCAACTGCTTGATTCGCCGCTCTAAAACTCGTATAGGACGTTCCTCACATGAATGATCATCGGCAATCTCGATTTCATCGAACTGAAGTATGTGACTCGGGTCGGCAACATACTTCCGCAACTGAGATACGTGAAACACATTATGAATTTGGCTCAACGCCAGAGGTAAAGCCAATCGGTAAGCTAACTCGCCTACTCGATCCAGAATCTCAAACGGTCCAATGAATCTCGGACTCAACTTACCCCTCTTCCCAAAACGGAAGATACCACGACTCGGGGAGACCTTGACCAAAACATGGTCACCCGCCTCGAACTCTAGCAGTCGGCAGCGATTATACGCATATGATTTTACGCCGACTCTGAGCGGTCAACAAACGACTTCTGATCAAAGCTACCTTGTCACGGGCGGCTATAAGCATATCGGGCTCGGTGCCGATTGATTCTGATAGGTCATCCCAACACAAAGGAGATCGACAACGACGACCGTACAAGGCCTCGTAAGGTGCCATCTTAATCGAAGCATGCCAACTATTATTATACGTGAACTCGATCAATGGTAGTTGGGCTTCCCAATCGTCTTTCCAATCGAGGACGCATGCCCTCAACATGTCCTCTAAGGTCTGAATAGTCCTCTCTGATTGTCCGTCGGACTGAGGATGAAAGGCGGTACTGAGATTAAGCTGAGTTCCCATAGCACGATGAACTGATTTCCAAAAATGCGACACAAACCGTCCGTCACGATCGGAAACGATACTTTTAGGAGTACCATGCAATCTCACTATCTCCTTGATGAACAACTGGGCCAGTCTCTCGGGACCCCACGTATCCTTGATTTCAAGGAAATGAGCCGATTTAGTTAAGCGGTCCACGATCACCTAGATCGTATTCATGCCACGACGACTCGTCGGCAAACTCGTGATGAAATCCATAGAAATGTCTTCCCACTTCTATTCTGGAATAGGGAGAGGTTTCAGCATGCCCGCCGGTCGCTGGTGTTCAATCTTAACTTGTTGACAGGTTAAGCATCTCGAAACAAATTCTGCGACTTCTCGCTTCATATTACTCCACCAGTAATTTTGTTTCAAGTCCTTATACATCTTACTAGACCCCGGATGAACAGAATAAGGGGTAGCATGAGCTTCTTTCAAAATCGAGTTTTTCAACTCGTCATTCGCGATACGCATAACCGATTCTTAAAATGCGAAGTCCATCCTCGTGAACCACAAATCAGGGCTTTCCCTGAGTCACATCCTCTCGAATGCGTAACAAAAATGGGTCCACACCCTGATTCTCCCCGATCGCCTCCTCAAGTGACGATGAAATCTCCAACGTACAAAGTTGCCCTTGTACTCATTTGTAACCGGACCTTGATCTCGGGTCTCGAAATTCCAGTGAAGTTCCTTCGAGCGTGTCGAGCAAGCATCTGCTCCTGAACGGACTTACGACTCAAGGCGTCGGCGACAACGTTCGCCTTGCCCGGGTGGTAAAGGATCTCGATATCATAATCTTTGATTAGTTCCAACCACCGTCTCTGTCGCATATTTAACTCCTTCTGAGTAACTATATACTTTAAACTCTTATGATCGGTGAATATCTGACAGGTAACGCCATAAAGATAATGACGCCAAATCTTCAATGCGAACACCACGGCTGCTAGCTCCAGGTCGTGGGTCGGATAATTAACCTCGTAAGGTCTCAATTGCCGTGAAGCATAAGCGATAACTTTCCCGTTCTGCATGAGTACACATCCGAGACCCTGTCTGGACGCATCACTATAGACCACAAATCCCTCCGTCCCTTGCGGTAAAGAAAGGACAGGTGCTGAAGTTAACCGGCTCTTGAGTTCCTCAAAACTCTGTTGACACGCGTCGGACCACGTGTATTTCTTATCCTTCCGTAAAAGGTTCGTCTTGGGTTGAGCGATTTTAGAAAATCCCTCCACAAATCGCCTATAATAACCCGCTAATCCGAGGAAACTTCGGATTTCCTTAACATTCTTCGGAGGTAGCCAATCTCGAATAGCCTCCGTCTTCTGAGGATCGACACGAACTCCGTCTGATGAAATTACGTGTTCGAGAAACGTCACTTCGGACATCCAAAACTCACATTTAGAAAACTTCCCATAAAGTTGTTCTCGCCTCAACACGTCGAGAACTTGGTGAAGGTGAGACTCGTGTTCCTCCCGGTCACGAGAATAAATCAAAATGTCATCAATGAAGACAACCACGAACTGATCCTGATAGTCTATGAAAACCCGATTCATTAATTCCATGAATACCGCAGGTGCATTAGTCAACCCAAACGGCATAACCACAAACTCATAATGACCATAGCGTGTTCGAAACGCCGTCCTTGCGATATCCGACTCTCGAATCCGCAACTGATGATATCCAGATCTTAAGTCGATCTTGGAAAATACTGAAGCTCCCTGAAGTTGATATAAGAGGTCATCAATACGGGGTAAAGGATACTTATTCTTGATCGTCACCCGGTTCAATTCCCGGTAATCAATACACAAGCGGAACGAACCATCCTTCTTCTTGACAAATAACACTGGTGCTCCCCACGGGGACGCACTCGGTCGAATATAACCCTTCTCGAACAATTCCTCAAGTTGGTTCTTTAATTCCTGCATTTCGGTCGGGGCCATCCGGTATTGTGCCTTCGATATCGGGGACGTACCAGGCTCCAACTCAATCGTGAATTCCACATCCCTCTGTGGAGGCAAACCAGGTAACTCGTCTGGAAAAACATCGGCATATTCCTTCACTACCGGAATGTCCGTCAACATTACTGATGATTTCTCGGTTTTGGTCATATAGCACCAATAACCGACACATCCCTGATTGAGTAATCTTACTGCTTTCATCAAATTAATGACCTTACCAGAACAGCCGGGATTACCTCCCTGAAACGCACATTCGACCCCATCGTCTGAAATGATAGTGATCATACGCTTACGGACACTAATGATGGCATCATGACGATCCATCCAATCGATACCCAAGATGACGTCGTCCCTCGGCAAATCTACTACGATTAGGTCCGCTGGCCATACACGACCATGAAGCTGAATCGGACAATTCTGAATCTCACGATTTCCGACAATTCGTCTACCATCAGGTAGACCAATGACATAAGGCTCACAACTAGTAGCACTACCCAGACGTAGTCTACTCAAACATGACTCGGAAATGAATGAATGCGATGCACCAGTATCAAAAAGGGTACACAGGTTGAGATAGAATATCGAGTGTACCTGAGATCATCCGGGCCTCCGGATCGTCGGTCTTCTTCATCTCATAAATTCGGGGCTTGCCGGCCCCCGAACGAGACGCTCCCGTCTGATAGCTCTTGGCTCCGCCTTTAGCTCCTGTCGTCTTGAGCAGCCGAGTGGCCTGATTCTGCACCGCTGAATGACCTGGGGCTTGAGATGACGCCGGAGTGGGTTTAGAGTCCCTACGGCAAAAACGGGCCCTATGCCCAGCAACCCCACAGTTGTGGCACGTGACAGTCTGCTTCGGACATTTGGTGCTGAAATGACCCTGTTCTTCACAGTTGAAACAGGTGATGGCGAAGCGCCGCTCGCGACTGAGATTCCGCGGGTTTAGGCGTCATCGGAGGACGCTCAGAAAAGGTAGAGCCCGCACGTGGTTTCTTGAAAGTGGCCTGACTCCCGTCAGACTGATTACGGTTCTTAGACTTCTTGCCAGCTGATGATGGTTGTTGCTTAGCAATTTCCTTAGCAATAAGCTCGTAAGTGAGAGCTTTCTCAATGAACTCGGCCAGAGTGGCACAATTATGATTAAGCAACTGTAGCCACATACGAGGTTTCAGCCTCTTGCTGAAATACTTGATCTTGTCTGCCTCAGAGTGAATGATAGATGAGGCGAACGGAAGAAGTTCCTGAAATTTTTCGGCGATGGCGAGAACATCATCATCCGTCGAAAGGTCGGGAGTGAGTAGTTCCGACAACTTGGCCTCCCTAAGTGAGGCCGGATAGTACCTCTCCATCATGAGGGTCTTAAACTGATTCCAAGTACATGATCCGTCTGTGGGCTTCAACGATAACCACCATGAATGAGCGCTCTTACCAAGATAGTAAGCCGCAACTGAAACTTTATGCCCTTCAGGGTAATCCACCATAGCAAATAACTTCCCGAAATGCTCAAGCCAATGGACAATATCCGCCGGCTCAGATGAGCCCTCAAAGGTAGGTGGTCGCTGGCGAGAGATATCGCTAATGATATTGCTTACACCCCTCTCTTGCCTCTGAGGTGGCGGCGGAGGAGCCTGTTGATTTTGAGTAGTGGAGTTATGCATCGCCTCCATTAGTTGTGCCATCTGAGTCATTTGGGCCATCATGCCCTGCATAAAGGCGAGTGGGTCGACCCGAACACCCTCTGACTGAGCTGTATCCCGGGTTCGACTCCCTGATAGCGAATGATCACGTCCAGGTGAATGAGTGGCAGCGTCACTGCTCGATGAGTTAGCATTATTCCTGGCATTCGCACGTGTATTCACACGAGTTCTCGGGATTCGGCCCGCTCCACGGCCTCGTCCTCCACGTCCTCTGCCAGCCCTTTCCATACTGAAGTGGAAAGTCATATGATGATTATAGATCTCGCATGAGTATCACATTATGATTATATTATGAAATGATGAAAATGAGCATACGCGCTCAAATACAGCGATTACCTGAATGACTAATTGACGTGACATGATTATCTGATGAAATTACTGAAATGATTATCTTGAACAATTTAACAAGATTGATGATATGATCTTCAAGATCAACAACAGAGTAATGAAATGAATTGAGTGATTAATGAGTTAACATTATCGACTTGATCACAATTGAAGATGATTAATGAGGATTGTTAACTGATGAATTATGAATGAATGATTATTGCCAGAAATTATACCATGGCATCAGAAATCTTACAGTTCTTGGTCTGATTGGCTCGGCATTTGCACAGGTCACACGTGACGCGAAAGTCCAATGATACTAGTCCGATGACGATGATTTTAAATGAGACATGACTCGGAAGGTAGTATTCAAAACCACGCTCCGATACCAACTCTGTAACACCCCAAACTAGGCGGATATTACAGTGTCGTGGACCCCCGACTGGGACCCACCAGGCTAATGAAAATGAGTAAATTACGCAGGGTAAATGTAGTACCGAACCACATTACACAATTAATTACTCCGATAAGGAGTTTCATACAACACACCCATGATGATACTGAATACAAGTATATTTTATATGGAGATAAAATCTACAATACTGAGTGAAATGAATATTCAAACGGAATGTCTGCAGCGGAATAAATGAAGGAAACATAAATGACTGAAAAGACTGGGGGCCCCTACTAGTATCACTGGGACTCCTCGCCGTCACCGTGCTCTCCCCGTGCTTTAGCCTTGCCATGACCTGAAAAACAGTATCCCCCAACGGGGTCAATTACATAGAACAACAATCCTCAAGAGTTGAAAATACACAATCATGAGTTATCCACAGTTATACAATATCCTGTCGAAACATACACAATCAAACATGCTATATGAATCAACAAATGATACGGCTCAAAGGAATGGCGCCACACTACGTCCGGGATGGAAATGTCTCCGTGCACAAGCCACCAACGAGTATCGATCGAATACACGTGTGGTCTTGTACCTAATCAGTCTCACGAAGCCATCAACTCGTGTGCACAGTCCAATGTGAGGCCACCAACCAACACACGACTATAATGTGCCCGACATGAAAATCCTACACATACCAACCGGCACACCAGTATGACCCGGAATGCCACAATATGACAAAAGTGACAACGAAAATGAATCATGACTCACCAAGATTAAATGATGGTGAAATGAATGACATCTTAATGAAATGATTGGAACCGTCGTTCCTTATGACTGAGGTGATTAATTGACAATGACAAGTTTTGATACGGTTAATACAATGATGAATGAGTTACGATTATGAATGAACAACCTCAAAAGGAATGAATATCCTTTTAACCGAGTAAGAATTAACTTACACAATACCGATGAAGAATGTCCGTCCACGAACAACGTCCTAAATGAAATGCCGGTCGCTCGAACAACCCTGAATAACAATAATTACCAACAACCGTTCAATACACGTATCAAGCAACTAAACACGACTAACCCAAAGGTCGAAAACAACGATAATCAAACTCATAGGGGCATTCCAACGAATACGTAACCAACCACACGACTTCGAAAATATCCAATCCCGAATATATCGAAACCAACACCAAAATGAGTATATCGAACTAACAAAACACTTCAATGATATCAATAACCCATTAGGAATCCACAATTCGAGATTATAACTACATTAATCGGAAAATCCCCAAATAACCGAAGTCAACCCCAAGGGTTCTTGAAATAATTCCGAAAATAACCATTAAATCCGTAAGAATATACTTATCCAAGGTAGATAATCCATATCTAACATATTCCAATGATAATCCAAGCTTACACGAAGAAATCGGAAGGAAAAACCCAAAAATCCGAAATTCTAGATCCAAGAGATTAATACCTTTGATTCGATGTTAAGGAGATGATGAAGTGATGATAATCCAACTCAAAGACTTGAAGATGATGATGGATGATAGAAGCTCGAAGAGAACTCTCCAAAATGCCCAAAATCGCCCGAAACCGATGAGGGAAAGAGAAAGGATGATAAAATGACGAACTCATGCTAACTGTCCAATATATAGCCATTCCAGGCTAGCGTGCGCTAGCCCTTGTGCGTAGCGTGCGCTAACGGGTAATTTGGGTAGTCCAGTACCCACTGTCCGAACACGGTAGCGCGCGCTACGTACCCTTTTGTAGCGTGCGCTACGGTCATGCCATTAGCGTGCGTTAATACCCATTGTTAGCGTGCGCTAACGAATTATGTGATGCCCAGTACTGGAATCCAGAAACCTTCTGTCCTCTGATCTGATCTCGATAGCGTGCGCTACAACTAACGATTAGCGTGCGCTATAATATCGATTGCGTACGCTAAATATCACTCATAGTGTGCGCTATGAATTAATCCAGAGCAGTCCAGTAGCCACTGGACTCAACCTGATCCGTCCCTAGCGTGCGCTACTCCACATATTTAGCGTGCGCTACAACAACCCGCTAGCGCGCGCTACTTACCACTCGTAGCGTGCGCTACAAATAACTCACTGCGATCCAAGAACTTCGGGCGCAACTGTGTAACATTAGCGTGCGCTAATGCTGAGTGGTAGCGTGCGCTACCTGTACTCAATTAGCGTACGCTAAAAAGAGTACGTAGCGTGCGCTACTCCTCACGCACAGCCCACAACGAAAATGACAACGATGATAAACACGGCACGAAACTCCAATTAGATTAGTGACGAATGACGATTGATACACGATGCAATTACTCTAAATGATGAATACCATGATTGAATATGAGTGACAATTGATCATTAATGAGTGAAATTACTGAGTATCAATTACTGAATGATAAATACTGAATGATAATTACTGAATTACAACCGGGTATTACAGGTTAGGGCCGATTTCGACCAAATATCATCATCCACTAACATCCTTGATTTCCTTGCGCGAATTCTTCAAGTTCTTAATATCTTTCCGCCATCCGAATCAAGGTAAGAATCCCTGAAACCCTTGTTTTGAGATTTTGGGGAAATTTTGGGGATTTCTTGTGATTTGACTCTTTTAATCCGAATTATCATGGATTATTGCTAGACTTCAATCGTATACTTGTAATCCTTCGTTTTTCTTGAGGATTTGTGGTTTTAAACTCCGATTTTTCCATTGTTCGTCACTTATATTCGACGATACCCTAGTAATGTTCGACGAATTGTTCCAGCGGGTAGAACTAGGATGTATTCCTACGTTTTCGTAGTATTGAGATTGGTTGTATATCGTTATTGTGTTAGGATCGGATTTGTGAAGATTATTCGGGCCAAAACCTTTCCGTTCACCGTTTTCCTTCACGTCGTGCTAATCAAGGCAAGAACATGTATTACATTTCGTTATGTGTGTACGGTTTTAATGCGAATGATGTAAAATGTGTTATTGCATGGGTGTGTTATCGTTCTTCCACTCGGGGATGGCATGTGTGGCCTCTAGGGGCCGATACTAATGGGTACGGCCACGGAAGTGGACTTGGGTGCGTGTGTTGATGTTCTTCCACCCGGGGATGGTTCGACGGGACCTCTGGGGGGCGATACTAATGGGTACGGCCGTGGAAGTGGTTTCTCACCCGGGGACGGACCGACGGGGCCTCTGGGGGTGGATACTAATGGGTACGGCCGCGGGTTACCAAGCGTGGATAGTTGTGATGTGGAAAACTCGAGGATATACTGTTTTGGTGTTAATGTGATGTTCCGGAATATTGGTTTCAAATATTTTTTTCTCAAATGAATTGCTTGTGTCGAATCTTGTATATATATAATGTTATGTAATTGTGTACTTGCACTAGCTATTCGAATGCTAACCCCTTAAATGGGGGAAATTCGTTTTATGCATTTCAGGTACCGGAAGAGCTGAGGAGCAGGCACGGGATATGCAAGCAAATGATGGGTTGGCATGATTATGAGGCTCGAGTCTTTATTTATGTTGGGTCATTGATATTGTTTGAGTATCCGAATTTGATTGGTTTTATTGTATTCGGTTAAAGTCCCCTGCGTGGGCAATGACATGGTATCGACTTATATTTTCACATACGTCTATTAAAACGTTTTGGCCGAGGCCACGGCCCCATTTTTTTTACATTGATGATTGTGTCTTTGGGATTTTTCATGTACGGAATGTGTGTCATGTGTTATCCTGGTAGAACTCACGAGGGTTCTACAGCGTGTAATGTCCCATTTGCGAATTGGGGTGTTACATTTATGGTATCAGAGCCTTAGGTTTTGAATGCCTAGGCTATCGGTTAATTTTAGGTCTGTTAGTTAAGTCGTTTGAGTCAGTTGTTGAGCCTAATATCATCATGCTACCGTCATTTCGTGCGACCCGTGGTTGTAAGTCTCCTTGAACTCTTATATTCCTGTAATTTATACCTTGTGTTGTTGGAAATTGTGAATTGTCATACCAACCTTGTAAATTGTGAATTTTTCTGATCTTGTTCTTTTCAATTATTTTCTTCAGTAGGTTGAGAGGTCGTGGTAGACCAGCTAGGGGACGCGGCCGAGGCCGTGGTCATGGTGCTAATAACGAGGAAGGCTCACTTTCTCAGTCCTCTGCAGATTCGGCTTCTCATTCAGTTCTGTTGGGCCGACGCCAAGACTACTGCCATACTTCAGGAGTTGGTAGCCCAACTCACTCAGATAGCTCAGGGTGGACGCCAAAATCCGCCCCCGACTCCAGAGGACGAAGCTAGTAAATGACTTTAGAAAGTAACTAAGATGCACCCCCCTCGTTTCACTGGTTCTTCTGACTCCCTCGGTTGGGATAATTGGCTCTTTCAGTTGAGCAGTACTTTTGACGCCGTAGATTGTCCCGATGACAGGAGGGTACATATTGCTCAGTACCTCCTGGATAAGGAAGCTGTGGAATGGTGGGAGGCTGTGGCGCCCAGAGACCGCCAGGCCACTTGGGAGGAATTCAAGGCTGCTATGGAAGCAGAATATTGTCCGCCACCAGTCAAGGAACACAGGATTGTGGAATTCTTTACTGCTACACCTCAGGATGTGCCAATTTCTTAGGCCATTATCATTTATAATCAGCAGTTAGGATTCGTGAAAGATCAGGTGAGGACCGAGGCCGATAAGATCCGCTATTTCAATATGCGCATGAAGCCGCATATCAGGCAGAGTATGGCACCGCTCATGTGTTCCACCTTGAAGGAGTATCAGGATCGCGCCCTAGCGATCGAGATGGCTGTTTCGGAATCAGAGTCGGTTTCCGAGGCTAAGAAGCAGAAATCTACCGGCAGTTTTTCGGCCGGAAAAGGGGGAAGGTTTTCGAGGTCGCAGTCTACACCGACGTTTGGTAAGAGATCATTTTATCAGGCTGGAGGATCTCAGAGTAACTGTTTGGTCCAGTCTCATACACCTGGTGGTAGAGTTTGTTTTAATTGCAGTCAGCACGAGTATGTGAGGAAAGATTGTTCGTTTCCATTGGTTACTTGCTTTACTTGCGGACAGACCGGACATCGAGCAGTTCATTGTGAAAGGGATTCCAGGACTGCCAGGGCTCCGATTGCCACTGCCATTCAGCAGGAGCACAGTATTGATTAGAAGACTCCAGTTACTCATGTTCCTCAGAGTTCGGGCCGGGGTCAGCCGGACCGCCGAGCTGCATCTAGTTCGGGCTCAGTCCACCCTCGGTTATATCAGATGAGGCGCACGGAGGAGGCAGACGTTCCATTGGCGTCAGGTACCACTCAGATCCTTTCTCATCCAGTTTCGGTACTTTTCAATTCGGGTGCTACTCATTCTTTTATTGCTTTGGATTGTGTGTGTTGTATTGGTATTGACTGCTTGTATAAGTGCGAACCGTTAGTAGTGGGTACGCCTCGTGGGGATCGTATGGTTGGGGACCGGGAAGTTAGGGATTGCCCAGTGAGGATCGGGAGCCGAGATTGGCCCTAGAACCTTATTGTTATAGATCTTAAGGGTGAGGATTTGATCCTCAGGGATGATTGGTTGGATCGTCACGGTGCTATCATGAACTATAGGACTTCACCATCTCGATAGTGGTTGAGGACGGCACCGAGCATACTCTCGTCGGTTGTAAACCGGGTAGATCGGGAAGTGTGATTAGCGCCTTGAAGGCGATGAAACTTCTGAATCAGGGTTGTGTCGGTTATTGGTGTTATGCTCTGCAGGCGGAGGATGTCGGAGTCGACATGTCGTCGATTCCAGTTGCCAGCGAGTACCCCGACGTATTTCCAGATGACTTACCGGGATTACCACCACAGCGAGAGGTTGAGTTTCCTATTGATCTTGAACCGAACGCGGCTCCCGTTTCTCGAGCGCCATACCGTATGGCACCGTCGGAGATGTTAGAATTGAAGAAACAGTTGGGGGAATTGTTAGATAAAGGGTATATTCGACCGAGCGCATCGCATTGGGGTGCGCCCGTACTTTTTGTTAAAAAGAAGGATGGATCGCTTCGTTTATGCATCGACTACCCAAAGTTAAACAAGTTGACCATAAAAAACAAGTACCCTTTGCCCAGGATCGATGACTTATTCGATCAGCTTCAGGGAGTGACAGTCTTTTCGAAGATTGATTTACGATGGGCTACTACCAGTTGAGGATTCGGGACAGTGATATACCGAAAGCTGCATTTCGGATGAGATATGGCCATTACGAGTTTGTGGTTATGCCTTTCGGGATAACCAATGCCCCGGCAGTGGTCATGCAGTTAATGAACAAGGTTTTTATCGAGTACCTGGACAAATTTGTAGTCGTCTTTATCGACGACATCCTTATCTGTTCCCGGAGTCGAGAGGAGCCTGTTTTACATCTCCGGATTGTGTTGGACACTTTGAGAACTGAGCAGTTGTATGCGAAGTTCTCTAAGTGTGAGTTTTGGATCAAGGAAGTGATGTTCCTCGGGCACGTGATTTCAGCGGAGGGGGTTCGGGTAGATCCACAGAAGATAGAGGCGGTGATGGCATGGGAACCACCCAAGAATGTGAAGGAAGTGAGGAGTTTTCTGGGACTTGCCGGCTATTATCCTAGATTCGTTGAGGGATTTTCTAAGATCGCTAGACCGCTCACTCAGTTACTCCAGAAAACTCAGAAGTTCGAGTGGACCGCAGACAGACAGGATAGTTTTGACAAGTTGAAGAGATGATTGACTACCGCACCCATTTTAGCATTGCCTCAGGGGAACGAGGATTTCGTGGTGTATAGTGATGCCTCGGGCCTCAGACTCGGATGTGTTTTGATGCAGAGAGATAGGGTTATTGCGTATGCGTCCCGCCAGTTGAAACCTTATGAGGTAAATTACCCCACACACGATTTGGAGTTAGCTGCGGTCTTTTTTGCCTTAAAGATCTAGAGACATTATCTCTATGGGTCGTCGTGTAAGATTTTTACGGACCACAAGAGTTTGAAGTATATCTTCAGTCAGAAAGAGTTGAATATGAGACAGTGTAGGTGGTTGGAGTTAATTAAAGATTACGACCTCGAGATACTTTATCATCCGGGTCAGGCTAACGTAGTGGCTAATGCGTTGAGCCGGAAACCGATGGTGTTACAGATATTAGAGGTACTTACACCACAGATCAGGATCCAGTGGGATTTGATTTGTCAGGATATCGAGGTTTGGGTTCAGACAGTTCAGGGTCAGTTATGTGCGTTGGAGATTACTTCGTCCTTGACAGATGATATCAAGGCGAAACAGTATGATGATCCGTTTTTGGTCCAGTTGAGGGATGATGTAAGGACGGGGAAAGCCCCTGGGTTTGTGATTTAGGATGACGGAGTTCTGAGATTTCGCGGCAGATTATGTGTACCGAATGACATTGAGTTGAGGCAGAAGATTTTGAGTGAGGCTCATACTACGCCTTACTCCATACATCCTGGTACGAGCAAAATGTACAAGGATGTGAGGAGTAACTACTGGTGGAGCAATTTGAATACGGACGTTAGCGAGTTTGTGGCGAAATGTTTGACCTGTCAGCAGGTTAAGATTGAGCATCAGCGGCCCGCGGGGTTGCTACGACCACTTCCCATTCCGGAATGGAATTGGGAAGACATCTCTATGGATTTCATTACCAGGATGCCTAGGACTCAGACTGGAATGAACATGATTTGGGTTATTGTCGATCGACTAACCAAATCAGCTCATTTCCAGGGTATTAAGGACACTTGGGGGCCGGAGAGGCTGGCACGAGTGTTTATTGCAGAGATCATGAGATTGCATGGGACTCCTATGAGTATTGTTTTGGATCGAGATGGCCGGTTTGTATCACATTTTTGGCAGGCTGTTCATCGAGCTTTGGGGACTGAGTTGAGACTCAGTACATCTTACCACCCTCAGACTGGCGAGCAGTCGGAGCGGACGATCCAGATGCTGGAGGATATGTTGAGAGCCTGTGCCTTAGATTGGAAGGATGATTGGGAGTTGCACTTGCCATTGATCGAGTTCACGTACAACAATAGTTGGCATGCCTCGATCAAGATGGCACCATTTGAGGCATCGTATGGGAGGATGTGCAGATCACTGTTGTGTTGGGACGATGCGTCCGAGCTGATTGGTACCGAACCCGATATGGTAGCTGAGACGAGAGAGAAGATTGCTCTGATTCGCGATAGGTTGGTGACGGCCCAGAGTCGGCAGAAGTCTTATGCCGATACGCGTCGCCGGTCGTTGGAGTTTTAAGTGGGAGATCATGTCTTGCTTAAGGTGTCGCCGACGCGGGGAGTTTACCGCTTCGGTCGGAAGAGTAAACTTAGTCCGAGATATATTGGACCGTTCGAGATTTTAGAGAGAGTGGGAGAGCTTGCATATCGGTTAGGCTTGCCGCCGTCCTTGAGTCACGTGCATAACGTATTTCATGTTTCCCAGCTTAGGAAGTACGTATCGGACCCTAGCCATATTATTGATTTTGGAGAGATCGAGTTGGGACCCGACATTACCATCGAGGAGAGGTGTTACTGTCTTGAAGTTCTGAATCTATTTTGTTCTTGGAATTTTTCCATTTGGATGAGTTTCGGGGATGTTTTTACGTAATTTTATCTTGAATTATATCTTGTCGGATGTACGTTCGATTCTAGTAAAACTCGTTCGTTTTCGTTGTTTCTTGGTTTGCATAAGTTCGTATGGTTGAGTTAGTCATGTTGAGACTTTCGGTTTGTTAATCCGTCGTCGTATCGTGATTTTCGGACACTTGGGCCATTTTTATAATTTCCTATAAGTTAGAGAATTTCACTTTCTTTGTCGCATTACGGACTCTCCGACTCCAGAGGACGAAGCTAGTAAATGGCTTCAGAAAGTAACTAAGATGCACCCCCCTCGTTTCACTGGTTCTTCTGACTCCCTCGGTTGGGGTAGTTGGCTCTTTCAGTTGAGCAGGACTTTTGACGCCGTAGCTTGTCCCGATGACAGGAGGGTGCATATTGCTCAGTACCTCCTGGATAAGGAAGCTGCGGAATGGTGGGAGGTTGTGGCGCCCAGAGACCGCCAGGCCACTTGGGAGGAATTCAAGGCTGCTATGGAAGCAGAATATTGTCCACCACCACTCAAGGAACGCAGGATTGTGGAATTCTTTACTGCTACACCTCAGGATGTGCCAATTTCTCAGGCCATTATCACTTATAATCAGCAGTTAGGATTCATGAAAGATCAGGTGAGGACCAAGGCCTATAAGATCCGCTATTTCAATATGCGCAAAAAGCCACATATCAGGCAGAGTATGGCACCGCTCATCTGTGCCACCTTGAAGGAGTATCAGGATCGCGCCCTAGCGATCGAGATGGCTGTTCCGGAATCAGAGTCAGTTTCTGAGGCTAAGAAGCAGAAATCTACAGGACGTTTTTCGGCCGGAAAAGGGGGAAGGTTTTCGAGGTCGCAGTCTACGCCGACGTCTGGGAAGAGATCATTTTATCAGGCTGGAGGATCTCAGAGTAACTGTTCGGTCCAGTCTCCTACACCTGGTGGTAGAGTTTGTTTTAATTGCAGTCAGCACGAGTATGTGAGGAAAGATTGTCCGTTTCCATTGGTTACTTTCTTTACTTGCGGACAGACCGGACATCGAGCAGTTCATTGCGAGAGGGCTTCCAGGACTGCCAGGGCTCCGATTGCCACTGCCATTCAGCAGGAGCACAGTATTGATCAGAAGACTCCAGTTACTCATGTTCCTCAGAGTTCGGGCCGTGGTAGGGGCCGGAGACAACCGGACCAACACAATTTTTTTCCATCTCTTTTTTTTTAAGGTGATAGCTTTCACACCGTTATTTGCTAACGTGTAGCTTTTTTCACCAACATATTTTCTATCTTTTTTTTAGGTGATAGCTTTCACACCGTTATTTGCTAACGTGTAGCTCTTTTCACCAATGACTCTTTTTTTTTAGGGAATAGAATTTTTGCAGAAAATCGTTTATTAGCTAAGCATGAAAAATCAAAAGCTCCACAAATTAAGTAAATTTCAGTTCTATTTTTCAGCAACTGACTGATTCTTCTTTTCTCAAGGTAACGAATGACTCGATTTTAAATGATAATTACAAGGCTTGGAAAGAGAGATTAAGGCTCAAAATTTTTGGAATATACAATTTTTTAACCGGTTTAAAACGATTTTAGAAGCTTGTATATAGCTAACTTATTGGTTTTATGGCCAAATCTAGAAATCTCACAAATCAAAATAATATATATATATAAACAAAAAAAATAATCAAAACCAACACACCAAAATAATTAAAACATACCACCCCCAAACTTGAAAATAAAACTGTCCTCAGTTTAAAAAAAAATAAAAAATAAAATAAAAAGCAAGGAGAAAAATAGAATACTCCCTGTTATGAAAGTTGATGCTTGAGCTAACGCCTTTTAGAATCTGCAAGAGAATAAATATACGAGGCAAACAACAAAGGAAAATAAAATATACTCGGAAGTATAACAATTTTTAAGATGGCTTCAAGAAAGTCCGAAGAGTCGCCTTACGCTGCCATCAATGCTTTTATAAAAAACAAACAATAAAAATTACAGCAATAAAATAACAATACATAAATCGCGAATAGATGTGCGTCAAGAGATCACAAAGAAACTCCTTAAGCTGCCATCATTTAACACGATTTTTACACACAACAGAAAGTAAAAATACAAGAGGTCCGACATGGTTATCAAAGGGAGAGGAATGAATCCACTTTTCGTTTTCTCACGGTAAAATCTTCCATCCAGACAATATTAGCTAGAGCTGGATCTGGTTGAGGAACAAATTGAATGAGTTTTTTATTAGTTCTTCTGGTGTTGTTGCAACGACTATGATTCGTTTAGCACGCTCGGAAATAAAACCTTTTTCAGCAGAGTAGTCGATGAAAGATAGTAAACCATCAAAGAAACCATTGACATTAAGCAGACCTATTGGTTTTTGATGAACATTTAGCTGGGCTCTGGTAACCACATGAAAATGTTCCTCAAGAGTGCCAAAACCACCGGGAAGGGTGATAAAGGCGCCAGAATTATTTATCATGTGAGTTATGCAATCTTGAATATTTACATTTCTAAACTCATCTCCAATAGTTTCCCCGGTGATTTTACTTTCAGCGAGAGGTTTTGGAATTATTCCCAACACTCTTACTCCTTCCATATAGGCAGAAGCAGCAGCTCGTCCCATTAATCCTAGACTTCCTCCTCCGTAAACTACATGAATACATTTTTCTCCTAAGGTACGACCCAAGTTGTGGGCTGCTTCAGTAAAGCATGCCTCTTTTCCATAACTAGCTCCACCAAAAATGCAGACGGTGCTAAATTTTTTTGTGGAAGATGATGATTCCATTTTTGAAAAGAAATTTATTAGAGAGAAAAAGAGAAAAGTACAAGTTTGAGGGATGAATAAAAGAAACAAGCACAATGGTTATTTATAGAAGAAAAATGAGGTAAAATTGTTTAACAAGTTTGTGATTGCGTTGATTGCGCTTCAATTACTCAATAGAATAATGAATGCATTTATTGCATATCACCTTTTTTTATTCAGAAAATCTAACCATACGACAAAAATTAAAGATACTCACGAGTATGTACAGTAGTTGTGATTGTGGCTCACATCTTCCTCTGATTTGACGTTCAGAAATGGCCTAAACGCCTTCTATGAGTCGTGGAGAAGCTTCGCATCCAATTTTGTTACAAATTGGCAAACAGGGTCTTTTAACATCAGATTCCCAAGACGTTGTTCATATTTTGGTTTGAATTTATTCCACAAACATCGAATTCCGTAATGTACGAGTCCACTAGGATGCGTGTCAAGAGAAATTTCGATATTATCTAAATTCTCTTTATTCAGACCATCCTTAATGAACTGACTTTTATCTTCTCTGTTTGTAGATGGAATTCCTAAATATCGACATTTTAAATTACAGTTCCATCTAGCACATTTATAGCAAACGGATATTATCTTTGCTCGTCGTTTCTTGGCATATGAACTTTTTCCTAGCCCTGGTAAAAATCTAGTAGGTATTTCTGTGAATTCACCTGCTATTCTCACTTTGGCTTCAATTATGAATCTAATGTCAAAAGGTATGCTTTTATTCATAAGCAACCTCATCCTTTTAAGTCTTGTCTTGTAAATTTTTAAAATGACATTTTTGCTCAGAAAGGGAAATCTTTTTTCAATTTTATTCAAAGTTTCTTCCATGATAAAAAAAAATAAAATAAAAATTAAAAAAATATCTAAAAATATCAGTTGTTGTGGGAAACTGAAAAATCTAACTTTAATAGTCACGGAGTACCGTTATCCGCCACTTGACCGGACAAACACAATTGAGTACTAAGTTACAACGTCGAGAAATTGTATCCTATAACAATAATTTACAATGTAAGATTTCAAAAATAACACTTATGCTTCCCCGGCAACGGCGCCAAAAACTTGACACGTCTTTAGTGTAACTATCGCAAGTGCACGATATCGTATCAAGTAGTAAGTGGACTTTTTGAGTCCGGTTTATCGATCCCGCGAGGAAGTTAGGTTATATATTGAATTATACACTATTTAACTATTTGTTATAGAGATTTATATGATTGAAACGCGCAATTAAAGAGTTTGGTTTGACAATTGCAATGAAAATGCAATAATAGTTCTAAAATTCAAGGAAATGAAAGATTACACTAATAATAGATTAATAAAAGATAAAATGAAATAGTTGGGATTACAAACATAGTTCATCATTAGTTATAGAAGATGTATAGAAGATCATAATATGTATTTACTTATTATGTTGTGTAGGTTCGATTTTCTTTAAACAGACGGTTCCTCTTTCGAATGTCAAAACGCCCCTTATATATTGAATCAATCCACTATATTTCTATGTTGAATGGCTTCAATACATAGCATTAGGTTTTATGAAAATAACTCAAAGAATCATCTAAGGTCTAGATGTATATTTCTATCCCCTAGAACAACTTAGAGTGAAGGTCATTTGATCTAATCAAACATATTTTCTTTCGAAACATATGAAGACCATAAATATCGTCATTTATTGGCCAAATAAATAAAGATTGGTAAAACAATGAAAATCACACACAATAATAAGTAATTCATAATATATCTTTATACAAACTTAAATAACATGACTAACCTTGTTTATAATCCCAACTTAGGTAACTTAGCCCATTAAGGGTTTATTCAACATATTGCAAGCTTGAGTGGTCATTAATAGTTGAAAAAGGGAAAGAATTGATCCTAACTCCCTTAGTAGATAAAGGAGAAAGAAACAATAAACTCCCTCAACAACATAAGCTAAACCACACTTACACAAATCACTCAAGAACACAAGTGTGTTCTTCACACAAAAATAAAAAGTATTACAAAGTGAGAAATAATAAGATGAATGATGCTTAATGATGGATCTAAGGGGTCTATTTATACACCTAAAGTCATCTAATAGCCCCAAAACTCCAGCATTATTACATTAGATCGGATCAATGCCAGCCATCCCCTTAATAATAGACCAAAAGTATAAAAAATTAGACAATGATCACAATCAGTCAAGAGTTACGGCCGTAACATTGAGGAGTTACGGCCGTAACTATGATGACTTACGGCCATAACATTGAGGAGTTACGGCCGTAACATGGCTTCGTAAATTTGCATTTTGTGAGTTACACCCGTACATGCCCGTATGCAGTTTCAGACTTCATTTTCAGCACAGAATTTCTTGGACTTTGCGTTTTTGTCCCAAATCTTCTTCGGATGATAACTTTTGCTATATAACTCTGATTTTGAATCCGGAAAGACTGCCGAACTCGTCTCAGAAAGCCCTACAACATGAATACATAAAAAAATTCAACAAATAGAATATTTTATAAACATGTTATTTCTTGAGTAAATCAGTAATTCAATCCGATTAAGACTATATTTACATCTTCATCCGATAAAAATAAAATTATTAAAAGCTGATTAATTCTAAGCAAAAATGAGTAGACTAGCTCAATTATGGGTGAAATATATGAATAAAAATCACCGATAAGTGTATAAAACTGACACTTATCAGTGAACAAGCCCTCCATTTCTTAGAGACGTTGCTTTGGGCAGTGGCCTTTCGTTTGACATGGTGGAAACTGGGGAAAGACCTCCGAAGTTTCCACCTCTTGATTGAAGCATAAAGATTTGGACGCCAGGGTTGATCGGGAGGATCAACTCGTATGAATCCTCTGGCTCGCCATGTTTGATTCTGGCGATCGGATTGGGAGACTGGTGATCGTCGTTCTGACGCCGATCAAGGCACTTGATCCTTTCCGCCCGGGGCTCCGGCTAAGTTATTAGACTGTCCAGCTTGCCCTCCCCGAACAATCTCCAGAGTTGTTTGAGGGGGTCGCGGCATTGATCGGTGTTGTGGCCGGGACTCTTGTGGTAAGCACAAAATTTGTTGCGGTCCAGATGACCGTGGTCCCTTACCGCCTTCGGTTTGCTTAGCCGCTTGCGCCCCTGGATGGCGTAGAAAATATGAGACGGAGATAGATTGAGGTTGTGGAAGAGATGGGCTTCCACATCCTCGAAGGTCCTGAAATCACCGGGCGGCTTGGCAACCGCCTTGTTGGACTTGGCGATTGCCGTCTCTTCCCTATCGCCTTGGCGAAGGGCGAACAACCTCCGCCTGGCCAAAAAATCTGCGGCCTTGGCGCGGAAGATTGCGTAGGTCGGGGGATGTCCTTCGTAAGGTGCCTGAACATGGGCGAAAGACCATTGAATCCCCCTAGGACCTAGTAGAGGGCGATCTCGTCGCTTACGGGCTCGCCGTTGAGGATTATCTCATCCACCTGGTCGATGTAGTCTTCGTCGGACTCGTCATCCCCCTGCCTGATTTTCATCATGCGGTGGGGACCTTTTGGTCGAGCGACCTTGGCGGCAAAGTACGATGTGAAGTTGCTCGCCAGTTGTTCAAAGTAACTGATGGATCGTGGTGGCAATGAGATGTACCACCTATGGGCCAGATTGCCCAGTGTTAACGGGAACATTCGGCACCTGGTCGCATCTGATGCCCCGCATCCAGTCATGTAGATCTGGAACTTGCTCAGGTGAGTCTCGGGGTCCGACCTCCCCTCGTACAAAGGTGTTTAAGGAGGAGCGATCCTTGGCTGTACGGGGGAAAGTTCGATCTGGACCACGAGCGGCTCGCTCGGCCCAGCGATCTTTCTCTTGGCGCCTGCCCCAGTTACTAGGAGCGCCTTCATGCCATCGAGCTGGCGTTGCATTGCGGCCATAGTCGTGGCTTGGTGGCTCGTGGTTTGGCTCTGGGAACGGGATCCGAGGCGATCGTGTACCGATATCCTGGCTCCGCGATAGGCGATGAGGTCGTCGCCTCCGATCTTGGTTCTTCGGCGAGGAGGATTCAAGTGGCCGACCTGCCTTTTGGGAGTTGGGTACGCCGAACTCCTGGTGACGGATTTGGGCTCCGTCGTCTCATGGCTGGGGCCAGAATGCCCTGATCGCCATGATGGGTCGCTTCTTAGGCGGCTGAAAATGGAACCATCCCGCCTCGCGAGTGCTTCTTCTCGTGAATCGGGGCTTCCTGACAATTTCTCGACAAGTAACCCCTTGCGCTTCCGTTTGCCCGCGCGGCGGATGGCCGATGGTGTAATAGCGGGCGCACCTCATGCTCTCCGTCGCTCCCGTAGGATGGCCATGGCCTCCTCGATTTGTTCCGCGGTTTGGAACTGATCGAGCGAGAGGCTAGGGCCGTCCCTCGAGGGCGGGATCGAGAGTCTCGCGCCGCCGCGGCTACCCTCCGCCGTAGGTTGGGGCTCGGATTGGGCCGGAATAAGGCGTCCAGCGGATCGGAGAGTGGCTATCTTCGATGAGGTGGCAGACGTCATTATTCTGAAGGCTTTTATTTGAAGAACACTGAGTGTTTCTTCAAGTATATGCTCCGGAGAACAGTGAGTGTTCTTCGGAACGGTCGAAATGAAAACGGAGGTTCGCCCTCCTTCTAGTGCCAATTATTGTTACCCAAAATATTATCCGGATATGATATGCTGGAATGGACGAGTAACAAACAAAATGCGAGAGCGCGTCCGTGGGGAAGTAAATAACACAAGATTTGCCGAGTTTGTTAGGCCCGGGCTTGAATGCTCTCGCGAGATATTATTAATACGAATACGTTGGAGTACAAATATTAATGTAAGAGTACAATTACAATGAGTGTAAAGACCCTAGTTATCTAGCTCTTGAGTGTTGCTGAGTGAGTTCTGGAACTGTAGGGAGTTCTCGCTTCAGTCGACCATCTTTTGGTTAAGAGGTTCTGAGAGAGAAATCCTAGACATAGTCAAGAGAAAAGTCGAGAGGTTTCCAAGTGGAGGAAGCCTTCTATTTATAGGAGAGGAGGTAGCTGGGATGTCTTGATCCCGAGCGGGCGATTGCCTTTCTTGCATTATAATAAACGGGCGATCATCTCAGCACGGGGTCGGTTCCCTTAAAGTCCGCAACTGCTACTGACAGCCAGCTGTGCGAACCAGTGAGAAGACGCCATGTGCCTTACGTTGCTGTCTTGGGAGGTCCACTTTGGACCTTTCGGTGGGTCTGTCGGTAGGTGAGGTTTGTCCTTTGTCGTTGACAGCTGTTGATGGGCTGGAGTCAAAGGCCTTTTCCTACGGCGCCTTTTCCGGATCTGCATGTGGGTCTTTACTCCGAGATCTGGTCTTGGTAGATACGACGGATGTTGGTTTTACACGTGGCATGAGGCGGTCGTCCTTGGCCGGGCACCAGAGTCGATCGCTATGTGCCAAGAGACGATTGCCCTGGATGTCGATCGCTCGGCACTTGGACTTGATCTGGGATCTTCATTTGGTAGGTGTGCCATGGCTCATTTGACGCTAACTCGGTCGCTCGGCCCTTACGTCGAGCGCCGTCGAGATGTGTTAATCGCGACATAACAAAGTGATCTTTGCAATTGTAAAGCCACACAATTATTATTTCATGCTCTAAACCCAGAAGAACACAATGTAATTTCTTCATGTGAAAGTGCCAAATAAATTCGCAAAATGCTCGAGGTCACTCATGAGGGAACAACTCAGTTAAGGAGATAAAAATAAATATGCTTCTCCATGACTACGCATTATTCATGATGAAAGATGACGAGTCCGTAATAAATATGCTCGCCAATTTTTGGTCATTACAAATGGACTTGCTTGCTTTGATAAACCATTATCGAGTAGTAAAAAAGTGAAAAAAATATTAGGATCACTACCTCGTGAACGGGGTGGAACGGTCATGGCTATTATGAAGTCGAAAGATCTCAAGACTTAAGATTTTAGCGCTCTTGTTGGTTCTCTAATAAATTACGAGATCATGTTAAACTCACAAAATGGTAAACCAAAGCCCAAAGAAATATATAGCTTTCAAAGCTAATAAGATGCCCAACCATGAAGAAGAAATTTCAATTGATGATAATGATGGAGAATTGGTATTAGGCCAGAAACATCAATAAATATCAAAACCTCTTAAACCGGAAAAGAAAAGACATCAAATCGCAACCCCAAAATGAATCAAAAAAGTTCGACAATAATTGTAGAAATTATAGAAAAACCGGACACCATTGAAACTGTCATGGCTCAACTTCTAGAAGAGAAGCTTATATGGTCACTTTGAGTGACGATGATGAAGAACATGAGAAAGTGCATACAAATCTCGCACTCGTAACACGTAGCTCCTATGACGAAAGTGACAATGAAAGCCATGTAAGTACTTCCTCTCAAGACCAACTTTTTAATGCTTTCGAGTCATTACATTCGGACTTTCAAGAATTACTAGATGTCAAAAAGTCCCTTTAAATGGTAATATTTGAAGTTGATATTTCTAAATTACGAGAAATAAATTTTCATTTGGAAATGAAATTTTTTAAAAACTTCTCTCAATTCAAATATTTTCTTTAAATAAACAAGGAAGTGGATTCGAACAAATTGATAAAAATAAATTCAATAAAGATAAATCCTTAAATTTGAAAATACCCTGTTGTGATAGATGTTAAAAATCGAGCATCATTCTTCAAATTGTAAGAGTCCAAGACGAACAATTAAAACAAAGAAAATACGGATTTCAAAATAAACCATAATTTCAAATATCGTTTATTTGCCTAAACAAGAACGATCCAAAGTCGGTTGGATTTCAAAAATTCCAAATTATTTGTAATTGCTTATTGTTTATTTTTTTATTAATATCTTACTCAATTTTTCTCAAAATTATTATTATTTAATTGTAAAACTCAGTGGAAGTTATTTTTTTCAAAGGAATAAATTATTTAATTGCAAAATTTAGGTGGAGCATACCCATTTTACAAATGAGATTTAGTATTTTTGAATATATTTTTTAAATATACTTTTTGCTTATAACAAAAAAGGGGAGAAGATGTAGATTTATACATCGGGAGAAGAAGAAAATTTGGTCTAAGGGGGGAACAAATCTTCCTAGAAGATAGTTAACAACAACAAAAAGAGCTGAAAATTTTGATCTGTATTTTTAATTGTATTTTTTACACATATAAATCTCATCAAGATTTGTTGTTTTGTCATCATAAAAAATGTGTCGATTGTTATTCTATACAAATATATTAAAGTATTTGATGACGTGTTGATGACCAAGTAAAACAACAATTAAGACAACAATAGTCGAAGACTCAAAGGTTGTACATAAGTTCAAAAAAAAAAGCAAAAGAAAAGAAAAGAAAAAGAGAAATTGTGAATGCTGGTGAAATGACTAAAGCAAGATAGGAAGAAAATTGGTAAAAGCAAAAGCTGAGGAATGATTGTTCCAACTGATACTTTTGACCATGATAACAAACTCTACGAAGATACGCAACGAACCAGAAGTGAATAAATCAGCTAGCGGTCGCTATAGTGATGGATTTACAGTCGCAACATTAGAACCGGAAGAGTTTGATAAAAAGCATCAAGCATATTCACGTACGCAACAAAGGCTGAAGAATGTACACCATCTGTACAAGTTTAACCTACGCTACGGGGATAATTATGTGTGGTGACTTGATGATTTTACTTTGCTATTCCAGAATTGCTAAACTATTATTTTTCTAAATGTGAAAATCGTTTTTATTTTGAGTTATTTGAATATGTTCTTGGCATTTATCTTGATTGGCAATTAGATTATAAAAGACTGAAATTTGATAATGGTACTCCAAGGATTATAATAGACATGGATTATGTGTTACGTATTCATGAATTATATAATACTTGAGGTGACGAATTAAGGATTTTGGTATTGTTTGAGGAATTGTCAGATATTTGGATTTATGTACACTTTGTTAGAGATAGTGCGAGATACAAATTATTATAATATGAGTTGGTAAGGTTATGCAGCAAGATTGTAACGGTGATACTCCTTACATATGTGTTTACATTGATATATTAATTAATGTGAATATGATCATTATTATTGCTGAATATTGTAACTAACCGAGGTGGTGGAGATTTATTTATAGGTACTTGAAAATCGAGCAAATAGCAATCGTGAAAGAGCCGAGCTTCCCTGGTGATATTAGTGTTATATGATGGAGAATTGAAAATTTAAACTAGTTATTTTTTCGCATTGTAAATGTTTTAGACTTGCTTCCATATTTTATAAGCTTTTATATACTTTGAAACTGATCCCTTAAATATTTTTATTGATACTTATAGGTGGTGGATTAATTTACACTTGAAAAAACTGTTTAAGTATTGATAATGCATTTTCAAATAGAGTTTTATGACGGTATGTGGCAAAATTGATATTGTAAATGTATTTGAAAAGACATTACCATCATAAATAAGGCATTATATAGCCTTTTGGCATTTTGAAACAGTATTGATATAATTGATTTTTAGTTTGGTGGATTCTGGTCCGAGGTCCACAATGGTGTATCACTCTGAAGAGTTTGGGGGTGTTACTCTTTACTTGATGTGACCAAGGCGAGAAAGCCATAATAATATGAGTGATTTTATGGAAGAGGACGTGGTAACATTTAGGGGTGTAAACGAGCTGAATCAAGCAGAATATCACAAGGTTTCAGTTCAGCTCGCAACCTTTCGAACCTAAGGTTCGATTCGGCTCGGCTCGATCGAACCTTGGATGTTGAGATTCAGCTCGAGGTTCGAGGTTCAATCCGAAAATGTTCGATTTCGCTCGGCTTGGTATTCTAAAAAAAAACTTGCACATGCAACTGAAACTGGACAATCGATTTAGGATATCGAACCATGAAATTGGACAATCGGACTTGTGCTCCGGGATTTCTCAAGTAACATGTTCAAAATCCAAACAACATCAAATTGTAAAATCCTAATATAATACCTAATTAACATCCTAATTGAATACCTAGCTAAAATTCAAAACCTAATTGAATATGTAATTGAACCAAAAACAAATGAATACCTAAGCTAAAATCTGAAAAAATCAAAACGAAATAGAAACAATTCCAAATCAAAACCTTGTTGTTGGTCCCAGAAATGATGAAGACTATCCTCACTGCACCAACACTAGTCTTTTCTAGCACGCTTTGTCCTCACTCACGCGCACCTGAGAAACTTCCCAGGGAGTCACCCATCCCATAACTACTCCAGGCCAAGCACGTTTAACGTGCGAGTTTCTATGAGATGGCTACCAGAAAAGAAGATGCATCTTGTTGGTATGAGTAGTCCAAATCAATTCATTTAACCACATTCTAGTGCAGATCTCACAAGTCGAATCGCAAGCTCCGCCTCGCATATTTTTAAGCTCATGCAGGCAGGATGCTGGACCAAAGCCCAACAATCCCCCTCCCAGTACCTGCCAGCATCTCAGCCCCAAAGTCTGGAAACCTCCGCGAACTAGATTTGATCACACAGTCCTCTAGCGGCTGGATTCATTCGCACAGTCCTCCAACACTTAACATCAGCATCTGTTCCAGCTCCGTTTACTTCTGCTACACCAGTATCTCAGTTCCAGCATACTAGATTTGATCACATAGCCCTCCAGCACCTGACAACCTCCACAGCGCCAACATCTTAGTTCCGGCCAACTGGCAACATTTGCTGCATGCCCGCCTCTTAGTTCCAACACTCTGGCAGCCTCCACTGTAGGATACTTTGAGGGAATCCGCACCCTTGACCTGTTCCGATACCAATTGATGGTCCCTGAAAATGATGAAGACTATACTCACTGTACCAACACTAGTCTTTTCTAGCGCGCTTTATCCTCACTCACGCGCACCTGAGAAACTTCCCAGGGGGTCACCCATCCCATAACTACTCCAGGCCAAGCACGCTTAACTTTGGAGTTTCTATGAGATGGCTACCAGAAAAGAAGATGCATCTTGTTGGTATGAGTAGTCCAAATCAATTCATTTAACCACATTCTAGTGCAGATCTCACAGGTCGAATCGCAAGCTGCACCTCGCACATTTTTAAGCTCATGCAGGCAGGATGCTGGACCAAAGCCCAACACTTGCTTTAATTTTCAGTTCACCTTAATTCTTCGAAATATTTCACGTGCATTCATTGGATTTTCATATTGTAGGAGGAAGGGCGAGGAAGCGGGAGAGAGGGAGAAAATTGGAGAAGCTTGAGGTTGAGGTTGTTGGTTCATGGATTATTGGTTTACAATTGGGCTGATGTAATTGAAGGGGGGTGCTGGTTAGAGAGAGAGAGAGGGGGGGCGTGTTGAGAAATGAGGACGAGAGAACTCTGAAGAAGGGGGGGAGGGGTGAACTATCTTAAATGGACTAAATGAAGAGGGGTTATTACTGGACCTTTGGTCCATATATTATATATATAACATAGGCAAAAAAGAAAAGGCGAGTTGAGTCGAGTCTTTTTGAATGGTTCGGCTCGGCTCGCCGAATATCAATATTGAAATTTTGGTGTTGAGCTTCGAGCCGAGCTTTTTCGAGTCGAATATCCCGAGCCTTTTCGAACCATCAGGTTCATTTACAGCCTAATAACATTGGCACGAGTGGGCCAAATATGGAGACTATCAGCGTATGGTTCTCGAAGCAGAGTTGCCCCCGTCGATCGTCCATTGCCTAAAAATAATCAGGAAAGTGCATCAACACCATTATTCAGACATGGGTTGGATACATAAATAATATTCTTGTTCATATTGGGCACACATAAAGCAGTAGCAAGTGGAAGTGAGTTCACATAAGGGAGATGAAGTTGGCCGGTGTGAATAATATGTAAACCTTTACCACCACTTATAACATCATCTGAACCGGCATACATGAAGAGGTAAGTTATCCAAGTCAGTGGTGATGGGATGTGAAGTGCTAGAGTCGAGAATCCATCCATCGGTGGTTGGGGAATATGCGATAGTGTGAGTTGAAGGGGAGATTGATGAGACGACCATGGTGAGCAGTGATAAACAGTGGAACATTTTTCCGAGGGACCTGGATCACCACAGAACTGGGATTTTCCGAAGTAAAGTCATGGACCAAAAGGAGGAGAAGGGCGCGTTCCGTGTAGGGGCACCGAGATTGTGAGTTATATTGCGAGCGAAGAAAGAGCCATGAAAGCACACCGAAGTAAGTTATTGGCGACCCTGGTGAAAGGTAACTCGAGTGGTTGAGAATGCTGTAACCGACGGCGATTAGACAGTGACAACAGTAGGAAGGTGAGCTTCATAATTAATAAGTTTTTCATGAAGTGTGTCAAAGGAGATGGAAGTCTCACGGGATTGAATAACATTTGAATTCTATATATATGAGTCATGCTATTATGGATTTTAATACAAGGTCTTCAGAGTCAACCGAGACGTCCAGCAGTGAATGTTCGGACCACAAATTTGATTTCGTACAAGAAACCCGTGATGGATTGCATGCCCTTAACCGGATTGTGGAGTCGGTTCTTTAGAGCATAAGAATTGGTAAGAATCTGCCAGGCATCAGTGACAGTATTTGCGGTGACGATGAAGGGGGTGAGAGAAGGGATCGGCGCACCAATGATGGCATTGAGTAGCAAGTGAGCCGAATTTGGTTTGGCAACCTCATTGTTGGTGAGGCAGGGGACATGGTCTAGCTCCATCCATAAAGCTCATAAGATCATCACCGGTTTATTTTTTGTGGGAATTAATTTTTTAATATTAAATCATAAAATTGACAAGTTATATATCCTCATTCATAAGAGTATAAGTTTTAGTACCATTTTGATTATATCCGGTTTCCCACAATTCTATAAGTTTTTAGTACCATTTTAGTACGGTAATTCATAATCGCTTGGTGACTATCAAGCCAATCCTCGCCGAGGATCACGTCCTCCCCTACCATATCAACCACAATCAGATTCGATAACCATTCCATACTGGATATAATCACCGAAAAATCTTTATTCTCCCAAGACCATTGTTTCTGACCGAGACGGTCGTTTCGTATCGCATTTTTGGCAGGCCGTTCATCAGGCTTTGGGTACTGAGTTGAGATTGAGCACTTCCTTTCATCCTCAGTCAGACGGTCAGACAGATAGGACAATTCAGACATTGGAAGATATGTTGCGAGCTTGTGTCTTAGATTGGAGTAATGATTGGGAGCTTCACTTGTCGTTGATCGAGTTTGCCTATAATAATAATTGGCATGTGTCGATCAAAATGGCACTATTCGAGGCACTTTATGATAGGCGATGTAAGTCGCCATTATGTTGGGATGAGGCTTCAGAACTAATTGGAATGGAACCGGATATGTTGATGGAGACTAGGGAAAAGATCTCTATAATCCGGGACAGATTGCTGACTGCCCAGAGCCATCAGAAATCTTATGCTAACACTCGTCATCGACCCTTGGAGTTCGAAGTGGGGGATCATGTCTTACTCAAGGTGTCGCTGACCAGAGGGGTTTTCCGCTTCGGGAGAAAGGGGGAACTTAGTCCGAGGTACATCGGACCTTTTGAGATCTTGGATAGGGTTGGAGATTTAGCATATCGCTTGGCGTTGCCTCCAACCTTGAGTCACGTCCATAGTGTTTTTCATGTATCTCAGTTGAGAAAGTACGTGTCGGATCCGATTCACGTTATCGACTATAGTGATATTGACGTAGCCGAGGATATTACCTTTACGGAGAGACCCGTGAAGATCCTTGAGCGTCGTGAGAAACAACTTCGGCGTAAGACCATTCCACTGGTTAAAGTGCAATGGTTGAGACATGGAGTCGAAGAGGCGACTTGGGAAATGGAAGAGAAGATACGGTCGGAGTACCCTGAACTTTTTATTTCTTAAGTTTTGGGACGAAACTTCTTTTTAGAGGGGAGAATGTAATATCCGTACTTTTATTGACTGTTTGGCCTTGCCATTTTTCTTATTTTGTCGCTCTGTAAACTCTTGGTGATGTTGTCTATATTGTTATAGAGCTTCATATCTTGTTTGGATCACAATCGTGTTGTTTAGACCTTGCGGAAGTGTCATGGGTCAGAGAAATAGCGCACGCCAGGCCTAGGCTAACGCACGCTAAATTATTCTTGAGTAGCGCACGCTAGCCTTGAGCCGTAGCGCGCGCTGAGGGACCATTCAGGTCAGAACCAGTAACTCATACTGCTTTCTGGACTGGCAGTTAACGCGCGATAGGAGTTCGTGAACGCACGCTATTCGTGATCAGTAGCGCGTGCTAACATCTGTCCGTAGCGCACGCTAACGGGCTGGTTGGCAGAGGCAGTGAGGTTGTCAGGTTTTCTAGACTGTCAAGTAACGTACGCTAGTCTTCGGATAGCGCACGCTATAAGAGCTGCATAGCACACGCTAAGCCATAGTGGTAGCGCACGCTAAGATTCGACAGGGCAGAGGACAGTAGGTTCTGGACTCCAGTTTCTGGACACCATTTTTGGCTAGCACATGCTAAGATAAGGCGATTAGCGCACGCTAACGGGGCCGGCAGAAACCACTGGACTACCCGGTGGCCTCGCTATCACATGCTAATAAAGGAGGCGTAGCGTGCGCTATACTGGGCGGATATATATTGGACAGTTGACTTCCATTTCGTCATTTTTCATCCTTTTCACTTATTTTCGACGGGAGGAGCTCGGGAGAGGCGATTTTGGGCGATTGGAAGCGATTCTTATTCATACAACAACATATTGGGTTGGAGAACAAGTATTTCACAACATCTAATCCATCCTAACGTCCAAATCAAGTTAAAAATCCTTAGAATCCTATTTTTTGGGAATTTTGGGGTTTTTCCTAGATTCGTCCGATTTATCCATTTTGAAGCTTGAGAACCTTGAGATTATGATGTATCTATCCTGTATTCATGCTTTTCCTACGATTTTATGGATTGGTTTGTGCCGTGTTCGGACTTGTGAGGGTTTGGGGGATTTTCCAAACTCTAGTTGTTTACCCTTGTATTTTCATGAATCGTAGACGGGTTTCGGGAGTTTCTTCGTGAATTATGAGTATGGATTATTTATTATCATATCCCTTACGAATCGTTTAGGTGCCGGAAGCGCGTTCTTGGACCAACCGAACTCATACTCTTTTCCGTTCAATTTCTCGATGTCTTAAAGGCAAGTATATATTTATGATTATACGTTCTCGGTTTTGAAAGTAAGATATATGAATGGCATGATTATTTATATCCACTCTGGGGCGGGCCGACAGGTCCCCTGAGGGTTCGTAGCCTTTGGTGCGACTCCACAGATGATTTGGGTTAACCACTCTAGGGCGGGCCGACGGGTCCCCTGAGGGTTCCGTAGCCTTTGGTGTGGTTCCATGGTTGATCATGTATGCATTGTTGTGATGCTATGAGATTTAGTTATTCCGGAATACTAGTATTGAATTGATGAATTGACGGTTACCTTTACTTTATAGTCGAGGAGTATTGTGTTTCATAATTGATATACTTGCACTAGCTATTCGACGGCTAACCCCTTTATGGGGGAAATACTTTTTATGTATTTCAGGTTCCAGGAGGGTGGATAGGCAGGTATCGGGTCGGCACGAAGATGATGGGCAAGCGTGATACTGTGTTTTATCTCCAGTTATGTCTTGTGTTCCTCCATTCAGTGTTGTTGTATTGGAATGGTGATTGAATACTCGAGTATTGTTTATTTTCAGTCTTTATTGATATTCCGGTCTGTGTTGCCGAGGTCTTGATTTTGTACTGTGATGTATTTGGATACATTGGACATGGTTTGAATACCCTTTGTATCGTCTTTCATTTCATTGTATTTGGACCTTCTCGGTCATGTTTTATAGTTCCGCGTATGATTAGCCTTGTGGGTCCCACAGTGGGGTTCACGGCGCTGTAATATACCCTAAATATCTTGGGAGTGTTACAGAATATGGTATCAGAGCTTAGGTCTATGGATACCTAGGCTGTCGGTCTTTTGGGTTGATTGAGTCGTCATTTGTTTACAGTATCACTACTCTGCCATCATCACAATGCGACCGGTACTTGTAAGACCTCTTACTCTTCTAGTGTTTCCTTATTCGTTTTGCTTCCATTTTTGGTATTCTTGAGAATCGGTCACTTTGATGACGTGCGATTGAATTGTACTTACGTGCCTTGTGTGTTCTTCAGTATGTCAGCTGGCCGTGGTCGTGGCCGTGGACGTGGAAGAGGACGTGGCGCGGCCGTTTCCCTCAGTTCTGTTATGGGGTTGACCAGCCCCAGTTTATCGAACTCGGTGCATCCGGACACCGAAAGTCAGCACGACCAGTCAACTGGCCAGGGGAACAGCGCGGATGTTGGAGTTGCGAATGTACTTCAACAATTGGCCAACCAGATGACCATTTTAGCCCAAACCGTTCAGCTGAATAATCCGAACGCAGATGCCTTGCTTCAAAATGTAATCCGTATGCACCCTCCACAGTTTGGCGGTGCCACAGACCCGTTAGGTTGGGAAGATTGGCTAGCGGAGTTCGAGAAAATTTTTGAAGCGGTTGATTGCCCTGAAGTGAGGAAAGTACCGATTGCCCAGTATTTTTTCACTAAGGAGGCCGCTGCATGGTGGAAAGTCATCAAGCCGCAGGATCGTGTTGCCACGTGGGATGAATTTAAGGAGCTTTTGGAGGCCGAGTTATGTCCTTGGCCGGTGTGAGAGGGCCGAATCCGAGCCTTTTTCCAGCTAAACCGCAGAATATTCCTGTCTCGCAAGCAATTGTAGAGTACAACCAACAATTGATCCACGTGAAGGATCAAGTGAGAAACGAGCGTGATAAGATCCGTTATTTTGATATGCGGATGAATATGGACTTACGGCGGTACATGGCCGGATTTGCTTGCACCACACTGAAGGAATATCAGGACAGAGCTTTAGCCCATGATATGTTAAGCCCCGACACTGATACCACGGAAGAATCGAAGAAGCAGAAGGTCGCGGGAAATTTTTCTAGCTCTAAGAGTGGCAACTTCCAGAGTTCACAGACGACTAACTGTTCTACCGGACAGTCGTCACGTTCTACTAAAGGAAAGAGGGGTTTCCGTTCTGCCCCGTGCACCACAAATCGCACGGTAACTTGCTATAATTGTGGCCATCTAGGCCATGTTAATTTGGAGTGCAATTTTCCGCCGTTGAAGTGTCACACTTGCGGACAGATGGGACATAGAGCGGCTTATTGTTCCGAACCAAATCAGACTTTGGAAACTCGGGCTTCTGCCCCAGCACCACTTGACCAAGGCGTTAATCAGCGGGAATCTTTTGGTCAATCTCAGCAGAGTTACGGCAGGGGCCGGGGACGGATTCAGAACGCTGGAGGGGGGAACTCTAGCGTTGGTTCGGTACAACCACGGGTCTATGAGATGCATCGATCAGACGAACCCGATGCAGCGGTGGCTTCAGGTACCATTAATATTTTATCTCATCCAGTCCGTGTGCTTTTTGATATGGGTGCTATGCATTCTTTTATTTCCTAGGAGTGTGTACGCCGTTTGAATATAACTTGTATATCTACTTGCAATCCCTTCATTGTGAAACTACCTAGCGGGGATAGAATTATGGGAAACTGGGAGATTAAAGATTTTCCGGTGATTATATCCGGTATGGAATGGTTATCGAATCTGATTGTAGTTGATATGGTAGGCGAGGACGTGATCCTCGGCAAGGATTGGCTTGATAGTCACCAAGCGATTATGAATTACCGTACTAAGGTTATCACCATGATGACTAAAGACATAACTGAGTACTCATTTTTGGGACGTAAGTCGGGCCAATCCAAGTTACTTATCAGCGCCATGAAGGCCGTAAAACTTTTAAATAAAGGTTGTACGGGCTATTGGTGTTATGCCTTGAAAACGGAAGGGAACGAAGTCGATTTCTCTTCGATCTCGGTTGTTAATGAGTATCCCGATGTTTTTTCGGACGATCTCCCGGGATTACCGCCAGATCATGAGATAGAATTTTCTGTGGACTTAGAGCCAGATGCGGGTCCGATTTCTAAGGCACCTTATCGTATGGCACCTTCCGAGATGCAAGAATTAAAGAATCAGTTGGGAGAACTTCTGAAAAGAGGGTACATCAGACCGAGCGCTTCGCCTTGGGGTGCGCCTGTTCTTTTCGTGAGGAAGAAGGATGGTTCACTACGTTTGTGCATCGACTACCGTGATCTGAACAAAGTAACCATCAAGAACAAATACCCTTTGCCTCGTATAGACGATTTATTTGATCAGTTACAGGGGGTTGCAGTTTTCTCGAAGATTGATTTAAGATCGGGGTATTATCAACTCAGGCTGAGAGAGTCCGACGTTCCGAAAACGGAATTTCGGACGAGATATGGGCATTACGAATTCGTAGTTGTGCCTTTTGGGTTGACTAATGCACCGGCGGTATTCATGCAGTTAATGAATAAGATTTTCATCGAGTATCTCGATAGGTGTGTGGTCGTCTTTATTGACGACATTTTGATTTATTCTCGAGATAAAGAAGAATATGCCCGACACTTGCGTTTGGTACTAGATATTTTGAGAACCGAGCACCTCTATGCAAAATTCTCAAAATGTGAGTTCTGGTTGGAAGAAATTATGTTTCTCGGCCATATGATTTCGGCCAAAGGGGTTCGTGTAGATCCGCAGAAGATTGAGGCAGTGCTAGACTGGGCACCGCCTAAAATGTTAAGGAAGTTCGTAGCTTTTTGGGCCTTGCTGGGTATTACAGTCGGTTTGTCGAGGGGTTCTCGAAACTCGCTCGGCCACTTACGAAATTACTCCAGAAAATGGAATAGTTTGTTTGGACGACGGAGAGACAACAGAGCTTCGATGAGCTGAAGAGACGCTTGACTTCAGCGCCGATTTTAGCTTTACCACATGGTAGTGAGGGCTTTGCGGTTTATAGTGACGCTTCGGGTCAAGGTCTTGGTTGTGTGCTTATGCAGCATGATAATACGATAGCTTTTGCCTCACGACAATTAAAGCCGTATGAGATGAATTATCCTACTCACGATTTGGAGTTGGCCGCAATTGTCTTCGCACTCAAGATCTGGCGGCATTAGTTGTATGGTTCTTCGTGTCGGATTTATACCGATCACAAGAGCCTGAAGTATATTTTCAGTCAGAAAGAGCTGAATATGAGATAGAGACGTTGGTTAGATTTTATTAAAGATTATGATTTTGAAATTCTTTACCACCCCGTAAAAGCCAATGTCGTCGCAGATGCCTTGAGCCGCAAATCGGCATATCTTCAAATGCTCGAGGTTCTTACATCTCAGACGAAGATTCGTCAGGAATTAATCGAGCAAGGGATAGAAGTTTGGCTTCAACGAGTACAAGGACAGTTGTGTACTCTCGAAATTACTTCGTCCTTGGTGGACGACATCAAAGGGAAACAATGGAGTGACCTGATGATCTGTCAACTGAAGGAAGATGTAATTAAAGGAAAAGCTCCTCGCTTTATGGTTCACGAGGATAGTATTCTGAGATTTCAAGGCAGGCTTTGTGTTCCGAATGATCTAGAGTTGAGGCAGAGAATTCTCCGAGAAGCCCATGCTATGCCTTTACTTAATCCACCCTGGAACGAGTAAGATGTATAAGGACTTGAAACAAAATTTTTGGTGGAACAACATGAAGAAGGATGTCATGGAATTTGTAATATGGTGCTTGATGTGTCAACAAGTCAAGATCGAACATCAACGACCAGCGGGGTTGTTGAAGCCGCTTCCCATTCCCGAGTGGAAGTGGGAAGACATCTCTATGGATTTCATGACTGGCATGCCGAGAACTAGGGCCAGAATGAATATGATTTGGGTAATCGTCGATCGGTTGACCAAGTCTGCACACTTCTTGGGTATTAAGGATACTTGGGGACTGGATAGATTAGCTCGAACTTTTATAGCTGAGATCGTAAGATTGCACGGTGCCCCCAAGACCATTGTTTCTGGCTGAGACGGTCGTTTCGTATCGCATTTTTGGCAGGCCGTTCATCAGGCTTTGGGTACTGAGTTGAGGTTGAGCACTTCCTTTCATCCTCAGTCATACGGTCAGACAGAGAGGACGATTCAGACGTTGGAAGATATGTTGCGAGCTTGTGCCTTAGATTGGAGTAATGATTGGGAGCTTCACTTGCTGTTGATCGAGTTTGCCTATAATATTAGTTGGCATGCGTCGATCAAAATGGCACAATTCGAGGCACTTTATGGTAGGCGATGTAGGTCGCCATTATGTTGGGATGAGGCTTCAGAACTAATTGGAACGGAACCGGATATGTTGATGGAGACTAGGGAAAAGATCTCTATAATCCGGGACCGATTGCTGACTGCCCAGAGCCGTCAAAAATCTTATGCTGACACTCGTCGTCGACCCTTGGAGTTCGAAGTGGGGGATCATGTCTTACTCAAGGTGTCGCTGACCAGAGGGGTTTTCCGCTTCCGGATAAAGGGGAAACTTAGTCCGAGGTACATCGGACCTTTCGAGATCTTGGACAGGGTTGGAGATTTAGCATATCGCTTGGCGTTGCCTCCAGCCTTGAGTCACGTCCATAGTGTTTTTCATGTAGCTCAGTTGAGAAAGTACGTGCCGGATCCGAGTCACGTTATCAACTATAGGGAGATTGACGTAGCCGAGGATATTACCTTTCCGGAGAGACCCGTGAAGATCCTTGAGCATCGCGAGAAACAACTTCGGCATAAGACCATTCCACTGGTTAAAGTGCAATGGTCGAGACATGGAGTCGAAGAGTTGACTTGGGAAACGGAAGAGAAGATACGGTCAGGGTACCCCGAACTTTTTATTTCTTAAGTTTTGGACGAAACTTCTTTTTAGAGGGGAGAATGTAATACCCGTACTTTTATTGACTGTTTAGCCTTGCCGTTTTTCTTATTTTGTCTCTCTGTAAACTCTTGGTGATGTTGTTGATATTGTTATAGAGCTTCATATCTTGTTTGGATCACCGTGTTGTTTAGACCTTGCGGAAGTGTCCTGGGTCAGAGAAATAGCGCACGCTAGGCCTAGGCTAACGCACGCTAAATTGTGCTTGAGTAGTGCACGCTAGCCTTGAGCCGTAGTGCGCGCTAAGGGACCAGTCAGGTCAGAACTAGTAACTCATACTGCTTTATGGACTGGCTGTTAACGCGCGCTAGGAGTTCGTTAACGCACGCTATTCGTGATTAGTAGCGCGTGCTAACATCTGTCCATAGCGCACGCTAACGGGCTGGTTGGTAGAGGCAGTGAGGTTGTCAGGTTTTCTGGACTGTCAAGTAACGTACGCTAGTCTTCGGATAGCGCACGCTATAAGAGCTGCGTAGCGCAGGCTAAGCCATAGTGGTAGCGCACGCTAAGATTCGAACAGGGCAGAGGACAGTAGGTTCTGGACTCCAGTTTCTGGACACCATTTTTGGCTAGTGCATGCTAAGATGAGGCGATTAGCGCACGCTAACAGGGCCGCCAGAAACCACTGGACTACCCGGTGGCCTCGCTAGCGCACGCTAATAAAGGAGGCGTAGCGTGCGCTATACTGGGCGGATATATATTGGACAGTTGACTTCCATTTCTTCATTTTTCATCCTTTTCACTTATTTTCGACGGGAGGAGCTCGGGAGAGGCGATTTTGGGCGATTGGAAGTGATTCTTATTCAGACAACAACATATTGGGTTGGAGAACAAGTATTTCACAACATCTAATCCATCCTAACGTCCAAATCAAGGTAAAAATCCTTAGAACCCTATTTTTTGGGAATTTTGTGGTTTTTCCTAGATTCGTCCGATTTATCCATTTTGAAGCTTGAGAACCTTGAGATTATGATGTATCTATCCCGTATTCATGCTTTTCCTACGATTTTATGGATTTGTTTGTGCTGTGTTTGGACTTGTGAGGGTTTGGGGGATTTTCCAAACTCTAGTTGTTTACCCTTGTATTTTCGTGAATCGTAGACGGGTTTCGGGAGTTTCTTCGTGAATTATGAGTATGGATTATTTATTATCATATCCCTTACGAATCGTTTAGGTGCCGGAAGCGCGTTCTTGGACCTACCAAACTCATACTCTTTTCCGTTCAATTTCTCGATGTCTCAAAGGCAAGTATATATTTATGATTATATGTTCTCGGCTTTGAAAGTAAGATATATGAATGGCATGATTGTTTATATCCACTATGGGGCGGGCCGACAGGTCCCCTGAGGGTTTCGTAACCTTTGGTGCGATTCCACGGATGATTTGGGTTAACCACTCTAGGGCGGGCCGACGGGTCCCATGAGGGTTCCGTAGCCTTTGGTGTGGTTCCATGGTTGATCATGTATGCATTGTTGTGATGCTATGAGATCTAGTTATTCCGGAATACTAGTCTTGAATTGATGAATTGACGGTTACCTTTACTTTATAGTCGAGGAGTATTGTGTTTCATAATTGATATACTTGCACTAGCTATTCGACGGCTAACCCCTTTATGGGGGAAATACTTTTTATGTATTTCAGGTTCCAGGAGGGCGGATAGGCAGGTATCGGGTCGGCACGAAGATGATGGGCAAGCGTGATACTGTGTTTTATCTCCAGTTATGTCTTGTGTTCCTCCATTCAGTGTTGTTGTACTTGAATGGTGATTGAATACTCGAGTATTGTTTATTTTCAGTCTTTCTTGATATTCCGGTCTGTGTTGTCGAGGTCTTGATTTTGTACTGTGATGTATTTGGATACATTGGACATGGTTTGAATACCCTTTGTATCGTCTTTCATTTCATTGTATTTGGACCTTCTCGGTCATGTTTTATAGTTCCGCGTATGATTAGCCTTGTGGGTCCCACGGTGGGGTTCACGGCGCTGTAATATACCCTAAATAAATTGGGGGTGTTACAGAATATGGTATCAGAGCTTAGGTCTATGGATACCTAGGCTGTCGGTCTTTTGGGTCGATTGAGTCGTCATTTGTTTACAGTATAACTACTCTGCCATCATCACAATGCGACCGGTACTTGTAAGACCTCTTACTCTTCTAGTGTTTCCTTATTCGTTTTGCTTCCATTTTTGGTATTCTTGAGAATCGGTCACTTTGATGACGTGCGATTGAATTTTACTTACGTGCCTTGTGTGTTCTTCAGTATGTCAGCTGGCCGTGGTCGTGGCCGTGGACGTGGAAGAGGACGTGGCGCGACCGTTTCCCTCAGTTTTGGTGCGGGGTCGACCAACCCCAGTTTATCGAACTCGGTGCATCCGGACACCGAAAGTCAGCACGACCAGTCGACTGGCCAGGGGAACAGCGCGGACGTTGGAGTTGCGAATGTACTTCAACAATTGGCCAACCAGATGACCATTTTAGCCCAAACCGTTTAGCTGAATAATCCGAACGTGGATGCCTTGCTTCAGAATGTAATCCGTATGCACCCTCCACAGTTTGGCGGTGCCACAGACCCGTTAGGTTGGGAAGATTGGCTAGCGGAGTTTGAGAAAATTTTTGAAGCGGTTGATTGCCCCGAAGTGAGGAAAGTACCGATTGCCTAGTATTTCCTCACTAAGGAGGCCACTGCATGGTGGAAAGTCATCAAGCCACAGGATCGTGTTGCCACGTGGGATGAATTTACGGAGCTTTTGGAGGCCGAGTTTTGTCCTTGGCCGGTGTGAGAGGGCCGAATCCGAACCTTTTTCGAGCTAAACCACAGAATATTCCTATCTCGCAAGCAATTGTAGAGTACAACCAACAATTGATCCACGTAAAGGATCAAGTGAGAAACGAGCGTGATAAGATCCGTTATTTTGATATGCGGATGAATATGGACTTACGGCGGTACATGGCCGGATTTGCTTGCACCACACTAAAGGAATAACAGGACAGAGCTTTAGCCCATGATATGTTAAGCCCCGACACTGATACCACGGAAGAATCGAAGAAGCAGAAGGTCCCGGGAAATTTTTCTAGCTCTAAGAGTGGCAACTTCCAGAGGTCACAGACGACTAACCATTCTACCAGACAGTCGTCACGTTCTACTAAAGGAAAGAGGGGTTTCCGTTCTGCCCCGGGCACCACAAATCGCACGGTAACTTGCTATAATTGTGGCCATCCAGGCCATGTTAATTTGGAGTGCAATTTTCCGCCGTTGAAGTGTCACACTTGCGGACAAATGGGACATAGAGCGGCTTATTGTTCCGAACCAAATCAGACTTTGGAAACTCGAGCTTCTGCCCCAGCACCACTTGACCAAGGCGTTAATCAGCGTCAATCTTTTGGGCAATCTCATCAGAGTTACGGTAGGGGCCGGGGATGGATTCAGAACGCTGGAGGGGGGAACTCTAGCGTCGGTTCGGTACCATTAGTATTTTATCTCAGACGAACCCGATGCAGCGGTGGCTTCAGGTACCATTAATATTTTATCTCATCCAGTCCGTGTGCCTTTTGATACGGGTGCTATGCATTCTTTTACTTTCTTGGAGTGTGTACGCCGTTTGAATATAACTTGTATATCTACTTGCGATCCCTTCATTGTGAAACTACCTAGCGGGGATAGAATTGTGGGAAACCGGGAGATTAAAGATTTTCCGGTGATTATATCTGGTATGGAATGGTTATCGAATCTGATTGTAGTTGATATGGTAGGCGAGGACGTGATCCTCGGCGAGGATTGGCTTGATAGTCACCAAGCGATTATGAATTACCGTACTAAGGTTATCACCATGATGACTAAAGACGGAACCGAGTACTCATTTTTGGGACGTAAGTCGGGCCAATCCAAGTTACTTATCAGTGCCATGAAGGCCGTAAAACTTTTAAATAAAGGTTGTACGGGCTATTGGTGTTATGCCTTGAAAACGGAAGGGAACGAAGTCGATTTCTCTTTGATCCCGGTTGTTAATGAGTATCCTGATGTTTTTCTGGACGATCTCCCGGGATTACCGCCAGATCGTGAGATAGAATTTTCTGTGGACTTAGAGCCAGATGCGGGTCCGATTTCTAAGGCACCTTATCGTATGGCACCTTCCGAGATGCATGAATTAAAGAATCAGTTGGGAGAACTTATGGAAAGAGGGTACATCAGACCGAGCGCTTCGCCTTGGGGTGCGCCTGTTCTTTTCGTGAGGAAGAAGGATGGTTCACTACGTTTGTGCATCGACTACCGTGAGCTGAACAAAGTAACCATCAAGAACAAATACCCTTTGCCTCATATAGACGATTTATTTGATCAGTTACAGGGGGTTGCAGTTTTCTCGAAGATTGATTTAAGATCGGGGTATTATCAACTCAGGGTGAGAGAGTCCGACGTTCCGAAAACGGAATTTCGGACGAGATATGGGCATTAGGAATTCGTAGTTGTGCCTTTTGGGTTGACTAATGCACCGGCGGTATTCATGCAGTTAATGAATAAGATTTTCATCGAGTATCTCGATAGGTGTGTGGTCGTCTTTATTGACGACATTTTGATCTATTCTCGAGATAAAGAAGAATATGCTCGACACTTGCGTTTGGTACTAGATATTTTGAGAACCGAGCACCTCTATGCAAAATTCTCAAAATGTGAGTTCCGGTTGGAAGAAATTATGTTTCTCGGCCATGTGATTTCGGCCGAACCCGATCAGACGAACCCGATGCAGCGGTGGCTTCAGGTACCATTAATATTTTATCTCATCCAGTCCGTGTGCCTTTTGATACGGGTGCTATGCATTCTTTTATTTTCTTGGAGTGTGTACGCCGTTTGAATATAACTTGTATATCTACTTGCGATCCCTTCATTGTGAAACTACCTAGCGGGGATAGAATTGTGGGAAACCGGGAGATTAAAGATTTTCCGGTGATTATATCTGGTATGGAATGGTTATCGAATCTGATTGTAGTTGATATGGTAGGCGAGGACGTGATCCTCGGCGAGGATTGGCTTGATAGTCACCAAGCGATTATGAATTACCGTACTAAGGTTATCACCATGATGACTAAAGACCGAACCGAGTACTCATTTTTGGGACGTAAGTCGGGCCAATCCAAGTTACTTATCAGCGCCATGAAGGCCGTAAAACTTTTAAATAAAGGTTGTACGGGCTATTGGTGTTATGCCTTGAAAACGGAAGGGAACGAAGTCGATTTCTCTTCGATCCCGGTTGTTAATGAGTATCCTGATGTTTTTCTGGACGATCTCCCGGGATTACCGCCAGATCGTGAGATAGAATTTTCTGTGGACTTAGAGCCAGATGCGGGTCCGATTTCTAAGGCACCTTATCGTATGGCACCTTCCGAGATGCATGAATTAAAGAATCAGTTGGGAGAACTTATGGAAAGAGGGTACATCAGACCGAGCGCTTCGCCTTGGGGTGCGCCTGTTCTTTTCGTGAGGAATAAGGATGGTTCACTACGTTTGTGCATCGACTACCGTGAGCTGAACAAAGTAACCATCAAGAACAAATACCCTTTGCCTCGTATAGACGATTTATTTGATCAGTTACAGGGGGTTGCAGTTTTCTCGAAGATTGATTTAAGATCAGGGTATTATCAACTCAGGGTGAGAGAGTCCGACGTTCCGAAAACGGAATTTCGGACGAGATATGGGCATTAGGAATTCGTAGTTGTGCCTTTTGGGTTGACTAATGCACCGGCGGTATTCATGCAGTTAATGAATAAGATTTTCATCGAGTATCTCGATAGGTGTGTGGTCGTCTTTATTGACGACATTTTGATCTATTCTCGAGATAAAGAAGAATATGCTCGACACTTGCGTTTGGTACTAGATATTTTGAGAACCGAGCACCTCTATGCAAAATTCTCAAAATGTGAGTTCTGGTTGGAAGAAATTATGTTTCTCGGCCATGTGATTTCGGCCGAAGGGGTTCGTGTAGATCTGCAGAAGATTGAGGCAGTGCTAGACTGGGCACCGCCTAAAATGTTAAGGAAGTTCGTAGCTTTTTGGGCCTTGCTGGGTATTACCGTCGGTTTGTCGAGGGGTTCTCGAAACTCGCTTGGCCACTTACGAAATTACTCCAGAAAATGGAAAAGTTTATTTGGACGACGGAGAGACAACAGAGCTTCGATGATCTGAAGAGACGCTTGACTTCAGCGCTGATTTTAGCTTTACCACATGGTAGTGAGGGCTTTGCGGTTTATAGTGGCGCTTCGGGTCAAGGTCTTGGCTGTGTGCTTATGCAGCATGATAAGACGATAGCTTTTGCGTCACGACAATTAAAGTCGTATGAGATGAATTATCCTACTCACGATTTGGAGTTGGCCGCAATTGTCTTCGCACTCAAGACCTGACGGCATTACTTGTATGGTTCTTCGTGTCGGATTTATACCGATCACAAGAGCCTGAAGTATATTTTCAGTCAGAAAGATCTGAATATGAGACAGAGACGTTGGTTAGATTTTATTAAAGATTACGATTTAGAAATTCTTTACCACCCCATAAAAGCCAATGTCGTCGCGGATGCCTTGAGCCGCAAATCGGCATATCTTCAAATGCTCGAGGTTCTTACATCTCAGACGAAGATTCGTCAGGAATTAATCGAGCAAGGGATAGAAGTTTGGCTTCAACGAGTACAAGGACAGTTGTGTACTCTCAAAATTACTTCGTCCTTGGTGGACGACATCAAAGGGAAGCAGTAGAGTGACCCGATGATCTGTCAACTGAAGGAAGATGTAATTAAAGGAAAAGCTCCTGGCTTTATGGTTCACGAGGATAGTATTTTGAGATTTCAAGGCAGGCTTTGTGTTCCGAATGATCTAGAGTTGAGGCAGAGAATTCTCCGAGAAGCCCATGCTACGCCTTACTTAATCCACCCCGGAACGAGTAAGGTGTATAAGGACTTGAAACAAAATTTTTGGTGGAACAACATGAAGAAGAATGTCACGGAATTTGTAATATGGTGCTTGACGTGTCAACAAGTCAAGATCGAACATCAACGACCAGCGGGGTTGTTGAAGCCGCTTCCCATTCCCGAGTGGAAGTGGGAAGACATCTCTATGGATTTCATCACTGGCATGCCGAGAACTAGGGCCGGAATGAATATGATTTGGGTAATCGTCGATCGGTTGACCAAGTCTGCACACTTCTTGGGTATTAAGGATACTTGGGGACCGGATAGATTGGCTCGAACTTTTATAGCTGAGATCGTAAGATTGCACGGTGCCCCCAAGACCATTGTTTCTGACCGAGACGGTCGTTTCGTATCGCATTTTTGGCAGGCCGTTCATCAGGCTTTGGGTACTGAGTTGAGGTTGAGCACTTCCTTTCATCCTCAGTCAGACGGTCAGACAGAGAGGACGATTCAGACGTTGGAAGATATGTTGCGAGCTTGTGCCTTAGATTGGAGTAATGATTGGGAGCTTCACTTGCCTTTGATCGAGTTTGCCTATAATATTAGTTGGCATGCATCGATCAAAATGGCACCATTCGAGGCACTTTATGGTAGGCGATGTAGGTCGCCATAATGTTAGGATGAGGCTTCAGAACTAATTGGAACGGAACCGGATATGTTGATGGAGACTAGGGAAAAGATCTCTATAATCCGGGACCGATTGCTGACTGCCCAGAGCCGTCAGAAATCTTATGCTGACACTCGTCGTCGACCCTTGGAGTTCGAAGTGGGGGATCATGTCTTACTCAAGGTGTCGCTGACCAGAGGGGTTTTCCGCTTCGGGAGAAAGGGGAAACTTAGTCCGAGGTACATCGGACCTTTCGAGATCTTGGACAGGGTTGGAGATTTAGCATATCGCTTGGCGTTGCCTCCAATCTTGAGTCACGTCCATAGTGTTTTTCATGTATCTCAGTTGAGAAAGTACGTGCCGTATCCGAGTCACGTTATCGACTATAGTGAGATTGACGTAGCTGAGGATATTACCTTTCCGGAGAGACCCGTGAAGATCCTTGCGCGTCGCGAGAAACAACTTCGGCATAAGACCATTCCACTGCTTAAAGTGCAATGGTCGAGACATGGAGTCGAAGAGGCGACTTAGGAAACGGAAGAGAAGATACGGTCGGGGTACCCCGAACTTTTTATTTCTTAAGTTTCGGGACGAAACTTCTTTTTAGAGGGGAGAATGTAATACCCATACTTTTATTGACTGTTTGGCTTTGCCGTTTTTCTTATTTTGTCTCTCTGTAAAATCTTGGTGATGTTGTCGATATTGTTATAGAGCTTCATATCTTGTTTGGATCACAATCGTGTTGTTTAGACCTTGCGAAAGTATCCTGGGTCAGAGAAATAGCGCACGCTAGGCCTAGGCTAACGCACGCTAAATTCTGGTTGAGTAGCGCACGCTAGCCTTGAGCCGTAGCGCACGCTAAGGGACCAGTCGTAACCGATGCTCATCTTGCTACGGGTGGCAGTTAATGCGCGCTAGGAGTTCGTTAACGCACGCTATTCGTGATCAGTAGCGCGTGCTAACATCTGTCCATAGCACACGCTAACGGGCTGGTTGGTAGAGGCAGTGAGGTTGTCAGGTTTTCTGGACTGTCAAGTAACGTACGCTAGTCTTCAGATAGCGCACGCTATAAGAGCTGCGTAGCGCAGGCTAAGCCATAGTGGTAGTGCACGCTAAGATTCGAACAGGGCAGAGGACAGTAGGTTCTGGACTCCAGTTTCTGGACACCATTTTTGGCTAGCGCACGCTAAGATAAGGCGATTAGCGTACGCTAACAGGGCCGCCAGAAACCACTGGACTACCCAGTGGCCTCGCTAGCGCACGCTAATAAAGGAGGCGTAGCGTGTGCTATACTGGGCGGATATATATTGGACAGTTGACTTTCATTTCGTCATTTTTCATCCTTTTCACTTATTTTCGACGGGAGGAGCTCGGGAGAGGCGATTTTGGGCGATTGGAAGTGATTCTTATTCAGACAACAACATATTGGGTTGGAGAACAAGGATTTCACAACATCTAATCCATCCTAACGTCCAAATCAAGGTAAAAATCCTTAGAACCCTATTTTTTGGGAATTTTGGGGTTTTTCCTAGATTCGTCCGATTTATCCATTTTGAAGCGTGAAAACCTTGAGATTATGATGTATCTATCTCGTATTCATGCTTTTCCTATGATTTTATGGATTGGTTTGTGCCGTATTCGGACTTGTGAGGATTTGGGGGATTTTCCAAACTCTAGTTGTTTACCCTTGTATTTTCGTGAATCGTAGACGGGTTTCGGGAGTTTCTTCATGAATTATGAGTATGGATTATTTATTATCATATCCCTTACGAATCGTTTAGGTGCCGGAAGCGCGTTCTTGGACCTACCGAACTCATACTCTTTTCCGTTCAATTTCTCGATGTCTCAAAGGCAAGTATATATTTATGATTATACGTTCTCGGCTTTGAAAGTAAGATATATGAATGGCATGATTGTTTATATCCACTCTGGGGCGGGCCGATAGGTCCCCTGAGGGTTTCGTAGCCTTTGGTGCGATTCCACGGATGATTTGGGTTAACCACTCTAGGGCGGGCCGACGGGTCCCCTGAGGGTTCCGTAGCCTTTGGTGTGGTTCCATGGTTGATCATATATGCATTGTTGTGATGCTATGAGATTTAGTTATTCCGGAATACTAGTCTTGAATTGATGAATTGACGGTTACCTTTACTTTATAGTCGAGGAGTATTGTGTTTCATCATTGATATACTTGCACTAGCTATTCGACGGCTAACCCCTTTATGGGGGAAATACTTTTTATGTATTTCAGGTTCCAAGAGGGCGGATAGGCAGGTATCGGGTCGGCACGAAGATGATGGGCAAGCGTGATACTGTGTTTTATCTCCAGTTATGTCTTGTGTTCCTCCATTCAGTGTTGTTGTACTGGAATGGTGATTGAATACTCGAGTATTGTTTATTTTCAGTCTTTCTTGATATTCCGGTCTGTGTTGCCGAGGTCTTGATTTTGTACTGTGATGTATTTGGATACATTGGACATGGTTTGAATACCCTTTGTATCGTCTTTCATTTCATTGTATTTGGACCTTCTCGGTCATGTTTTATAGTTCCGCGTATGATTAGCCTTGTGGGTCCCACGGTGGGGTTCACGGCGCTGTAATATACCCTAAATAACTTGGGGGTGTTACAGAATATGGTATCAGAGCTTAGGTCTATGGATACCTAGGTTGTCGGTCTTTTGGGTCGATTGAGTCGTCATTTGTTTACAGTATCACTACTCTGCCATCATCACAATGCGACAGGTACTTGTAAGACCTCTTACTCTTCTAGTGTTTCCTTATTCGTTTTGCTTCCATTTTTGGTATTCTTGAGAATCGGTCACTTTGATGACGTGCGATTGAATTGTACTTACGTGCCTTGTGTGTTCTTCAGTATGTCAGTTGGCCGTGGTCGTGGCCGTGGACATGGAAGAGGACGTGGTGCGGCCGTTTCCCTCAGTTCTGTTGCGGGGTCGACCAACCCCAGTTTATCGAACTCGGTGCATCCGGACACCGAAAGTCAGCACAACCAGTCGACTGGCCAGGGGAACAGCGCGGACGTTGGAGTTGCGAATGTACTTCAACAATTGGCCAACCAGATGACCATTTTAGCCCAAACCGTTCAGCTGAATAATCCGAACGCGGATGCCTTGCTTCAGAATGTAATCCGTATGCACCCTCCACAGTTTGGCGGTGCCACAGACCCGTTAGGTTGGGAAGATTGGTTAGCGGAGTTCGAGAAAATTTTTGAAGTGGTTGATTGCCCCGAAGTGAGGAAAGTACCGATTGCCCAGTATTTCCTCACTAAGGAGGCCGCTGCATGGTGGAAAGTCATCGAGCCGCAGGATCGTGTTGCCACGTGGGATGAATTTAAGGAGCTTTTGGAGGCCGAGTTTTGTCCTTGGCCGGTGTGAGAGGGCCGAATCCGAGCCTTTTTCGAGCTAAACCGCAGAATATTCCTATCTCGCAAGCAATTGTAGAGTACAACCAACAATTGATCTACATGAAGGATCAAGTGAGAAACGAGCGTGATAAGATCCGTTATTTTGATATGCGGATGAATATGGACTTACGGCGGTACATGGCCGGATTTGCTTGCACCACACTGAAGGAATATCAGGACAGAGCTTTAGCCCATGATATGTTAAGCCCCGACACTGATACCACGGAAGAATCGAAGAAGCAGAAGGTCGCGGGAAATTTTTCTAGCTCTAAGAGTGGCAACTTCCAGAGGTCACAGACGACTAACCGTTCTACCGGACAGTCGTCACGTTCTACTAAAGGAAAGATGGGTTTCCGTTCTGCCCCGGGCACCACAAATCGCACGGTAACTTGCTATAATTGTGGCCATCCAGGCCATGTTAATTTGGAGTGCAATTTTCCGCCGTTAAAGTGTCACACTTGCGGACAGATGGGACATAGAGTGGCTTATTGTTCCGAACCAAATCAGACTTTGGAAACTCGGGCTTCTGCCCCAGCACCACTTGACCAAGGCGTTAATCAGCGGCAATCTTTTGGTCAATCTCAGCAGAGTTACGGTAGAGGCCGGGGATGGATTCAGAACGCTGGAGGGGGGAACTCTAGCGTCGGTTCGGTACAACCACGGGTCTATGAGATGCATCGATCAGACGAACCCGATGCAGCGGTGGCTTCAGGTACCATTAATATTTTATCTCATCCAGTCCGTGTGCTTTTTGATACGGGTGCTATGCATTCTTTTATTTTCTTGGAGTGTGTACGCCGTTTGAATATAACTTGTATATCTACTTGCGATCCCTTCATTGTGAAACTACCTAGCGGGGATAGAATTGTGGGAAACCGGGAGATTAAAGATTTTCCGGTGATTATATCCGGTATGGAATGGTTATCGCACTACAAAAAAAAAACAGTTTTTACTGACGCCATTTACCGACGCCCGTACCCGCCGTTGTTAAACTTATAATTTACCGACGCCATTACCGACGCCCGTTATTTAATTGATTTGCCGATGCCATTGCCGAAGACCGGTTCGCAGACTTATTTTTTTTCTTTTTTTTCACAATTACCGACGCCATTTACCGACGCCATTACAGACGCCATTTTGGCGTTGGTAAAATTTTTTTATTATCTTTTTTTTCTTTTTTCACAAAAAACGACGCCGTTTACCGACGCCATTTCGGTATCTCAGTTGAGAAAGTATGTGTCGGATCCGAGTCACGTTATCGACTATAGTGAGATTGACGTAGCCGAGGATATTAACTTTCCGGAGAGACCCGTGAAGATCCTTGAGCGTCGCGAGAAACAACTTCGGCATAAGACCATTCCACTGCTTAAAGTGCAATGTTCGAGACATGGAGTCGAAGAGGCGACTTAGGAAACGGAAGAGAAGATACGGTCGGGGTACACCGAACTTTTTATTTCTTAAGTTTCGGGACGAAACTTCTTTTTAGAGGGGAGAATGTAATACCCACACTTTTATTGACTGTTTGGCTTTGCCGTTTTTCTTATTTTGTCTCTATGTAAACTCTTGGTGATGTTGTCGATATTGTTATAGAGCTTCATATCTTGTTTGGATCACAATCGTGTTGTTTAGACCTTGCGGAAGTGTCCTGGGTCAGAGAAATAGCGCACGCTAGGCCTAGGCTAATGCACGCTAAATTCTGGTAGAGTAGCGCACACTAGCCTTGAGCCGTAGCGCGCGCTAAGGGACCAGTCAGGTCAGAACCAGTAACTCATACTGCTTTCTGGACTGTCAAGTAACGTACGCTAGTCTTCGGATAGCGCACGCTATAAGAGCTGCGTAGTGCAGGCTAAACCATAGTGGTAGCGCACGCTAAGATTCGAACAGGGCAGAGGACAGTAGGTTCTGGACTCCAGTTTCTGGACACCATTTTTTGCTAGCGCACGCTAAGATAAGGCGATTAGCGCACGCTAACAGGGCCTCCGGAAACCACTGGACTACCCGGTGGCCTCGCTAGCGCACGCTAATAAAGGAGGCGTAGCGTGCGCTAGACTGGGCGGATATATATTGGACAGTTGACTTCCATTTCGTCATTTTTCATCCTTTTCACTTATTTTCGACGGGAGGAGCTTGGGAGAGGCGATTTTGGGCGATTGGAAGCGATTCTTATTCAGACAACAACATATTGGGTTGGAGAACAAGGATTTCACAACATCTAATCCATCCTAATGTCCAAATCAAGGTAAAAATCCTTAGAACCCTATTTTTTGGGAATTTTGGGGTTTTTCCTAGATTCGTCCGATTTATCCGTTTTGAAGCTTGAGAACCTTGAGATTATGATGTATCTATCCCGTATTCATGCTTTTCCTACGATTTTATGGATTGGTTTGTGCCGTGTTTGGACTTGTGAGGGTTTGGGGGATTTTCCAAACTCTATTTGTTTACCCTTGTATTTTCGTTAATCGTAGACGGGTTTCGGGAGTTTCTTCGTGAATTATGAGTATGGATTATTGATAATCATATCCCTGATGAACCGCTTAGGTTCTAGAAGCGCGTTCTTGGACCTACCGAACTCATACTCTTTTCCGTTCAATTTCTCGATGTCTCAAAGGCAAGTATATATTTATGATTATACGTTCTCGACTTTGAAAGTAAGATATATGAATGGCATGATTGTTTATATCCACTCTGGGGCGGGCCGACAGGTCCCCTGAGGGTTTCGTAGCCTTTGGTGCGATTCCACGAATGATTTGGGTTAACCACTCTTGGGCGGGCCGACGGGTCCCCTGAGGGTTCTGTAGCCTTTGGTGCGGTTCCATGGTTGATCATGTATACATTGTTGTGATGCTATGAGATTTAGTTATTCCGGAATACTAGTCTTGAATTGATGAATTGACGGTTACCTTTACTTTATAGTCGAGGAGTATTGTGTTTCATAATTGATATACTTGCACTAGCTATTCGACGGCTAACCCCTTTATGGGGGAAATACTTTTTATATATTTCAGGTTCCAGGAGGGCGGATAGGCAGGTATCGGGTCGACACGAAGATGATAGGCAAGCGTGATACTGTGTTTTATCTCCAGTTATGTCTTGTGTTCCTCCATTCAGTGTTTTTGTACTGGAATGGTGATTGAATACCCGAGTATTGTTTATTTACAGTCTTTCTTGATATTCCGGTCTGTGTTGCCGAGGTCTTGATTTTGTACTGTGATGTATTTGGATACATTGGACATGGTTTGAATACCCTTTGTATCGTCTTTCATTTCATTTTATTTGGACCTTATCGGTCATGTTTTATAGTTCCGCGTATGATTAGCCTTGTGGGTCCCACGGTGGGGTTCACGGCGCTGTAATATACCCTGAATAACTTCGGGGTGTTACAGACTGCACACGATGGCAAGCCACCGTGTGCAACAATCCTGTGCAACGGTCGTGTCGGCCTTGACATCGTGTACACAACTAACGTGTTCACGATCATTTAATACGATCGTCTACAATCGTGTGCAGCGATCGTGTTCATGGCCAGAAACTTGCACAGAGTAGCATACGACTGTGTGCATAGGTCATCTCCAAGGCAGATCATTTTAGAATATTGTTCGCTCAATTTTCTGAAGAGTTATTTATCTTTTTGTAATCAGATGTCGTGGCAGTGTATTTTAATACATCACGCTGGTCATTGGGAGCGATCGACATATGTAGATATGGACTCCTTTTTTGTCTACATCGACACGAGCAAAGTTAGTCGTGCAAACCTCGTGGGGGTTATCAGAGAGGGTTTGGGTGGTCCAAATGAGTCCGATTACAAATTGGTACTTGACACACATGGCCAAGGGAAACAAAGTAAAAGTCATATTACGGGGAGATACCGAGATACTTCGATTCTAGTAGAATACAAGGAGGATCCTGAGGTCTATGTTGAGAACGGCAGCTCCTCCACTCCCGAGGTTAATATGGGATATAGCAGCTCGAGAGTAGAGCCCAGCAACATAAATTATGACATGCCTTCCAAAGATTATCAATACGAGAAAGATGAGGAAGGTGGGGAGGTGCATACATCCGAAGATGAAGATTGTTGTAAAGGTGAGGAATATAGTAATAGAGAATGCCTATGGCGGCTTTGATGAGTAGTACCAGGGGCTCCCATCTTATCTGTATTTGTTGAAGCAGCGTAATCCTGAGACAATTTATGATTTGCATAAGACTCGTGAGGGAGTGCTTTGCCACATGTTCGTTGCACTTGGACAAAGTATTAGGGCATTTGATACGTGCCTTCGACCGGTGATTATAATTGATGGGACCCACCTGAAGGGAGAGAATATTTGCGGCCATCACATTTGACGGGAACGAGCAAGTATTTCCTCTTCAAGTTGGTCTCGGTCCGATAGAAAACGACGAGTCATGGACTTATTTTCTGTATAACCTGCGCAGATGCTACAATCCGATGGAATATTTACTGATTGTGAGTGACCAAAATAAGAGCATTCAGAATGTTTTTAGAGTTGTCTATCTGAATGCATTCCGTAGGTTGCGCTATCACCATATTGCAAAAAATCTGACCTCCGACGCTACTCATGCTATAGGACTCTTTAGAACTGCTGCCTACACGCATCGTGAAGAAGTTTTTGAAAACTACTTTTCGAAACTACATACTGAATCCCTAATGGGGCTCACAGGCGCCTTTCTGAAATTGGGCCATAGAGGTGGGCTAGGTCGTAGTGTCTGGTACGACGCTATAACTTCTGGACATCCAATGCTGTTGAATGCTTTAATAATCATATGTTATGGGCAGGGCGTTTACCTGTTTGCTAGTTACTTGAGATATTTCGCCTAATTTTAGAGAATTGGTTTGATGAGAAGCGGAGAGAAGCTACATCAATAGACCATGAGTTGACAATGCACACTTTTGAAAAGCTCTCTAACTCTGTGCAAGCCAGTCTGACTCTTACTGTTTGAGATACCACCCCACTTGTTTATAAAGTCGAAGAGAACAAAGTTTCTTATGAGGTCGACCTTCGAACCTAGACATGTCGTTGTCGGGAGTTTGATTTGGATCAGATTCCATGTCGTTATGTTGTTGCTGTTATAAGGTAATTGTTTTGATCTAATGTGCACATCATTCAATGTTTTTGTCTATGCTACCGAGCGATGTGCCTACAGCATGCGGGCACTGTCAGGCGCTGTATCCTACAGCTTGCGGGCGCTGCCGGGCCCTGTATCCTATAGCTGCTGAGTGATGTCGGGGCACACGATCGCCCATGACGGGACTAGCCATCGTGTGCACATGGTCATGGTACGATGCACACGACAGCAACAGCCCATGATCGTGGGCAGGATGCACACGATCGTAACCCACGATGGGCACGATCGTAGGCATCCATCATGTGCAACACACGGCTAGTCTGGATTTACCAATAAAATAATACTCATCAGTATCAAAAATACATTATCCTACACCACATCCTTGAAATAATTGCTTATTGTAATAGATGTGCCGGCAATGGTTTGTCTGTGTATGCTTTTGTTAGTCATTATTTCAAGCAACAAGGCTTTATAGAGACTTATAAGGAGTATATTAATCATATCCCACATCCTGATGAGTGGAATGTTCCACTGGAGATCTCATCCATCGTTTGCTTACCTCCAGAGTGTAACACCCCCAAAACGATCAGGGCATATTACAGCGCCGTGGACCCCACACTGTGGAATCCACTAGGCTAACGTACCAAAATGACATCCGACAAAGACATACAGTCATCAACAAAACGACAATCCAAATAGAAGACTACAATTCGACAAATAAAGTCTAACATCAAATCCATTTCCCAAAACGGGAACACAACATTAACAAATTCAAAAAGGAAGTACTCGAGTACTTAAACCAATTTTTATAATACGGAAATCCCAAAACAAGATATCAATAACAACTGACAGAACAGAACAGCAACAATTGACTACTGAACAGTATCATGCTTGCCCATCATCCTCATACGGCTCGAGTGCTCGTTTGTCTCCAAGACCTATACCTAAAATACAAAAGTATTTCCCCCATTTAAGGGGTTATCGACAACTGCTAGTGCAAGTACAATCCATTTGAGCTACATTCTAATCAGATGAATATATGCGCCAAAATCATTTTTTAGAAATCATTTATATTCCGGAATATTATACGGTGCACAAGCACAAACACATTTTCTCCAACAAAACAATTCAAAGTTAACCTTGGTACGAGACTCACGGCCACCGTACCCCGTAGAGCCCCGTCGGACATCCCTGGGTGGTTAACCATAGTTCGTGATACGCACACACATGGAAATACGTATCCCTAGAGGCCCCGTCGGACCGTCCCTAGGTGAACATACACATATCCATCCACAAAACCACGAATAGCCATAATTCAAATACTAGAATAGGTAAACAAATATAAAGTACTTGCCTTTGAGACATCCTCGAAGAATCGGAAATGAAATATGACTACGAACGGTCCGGGTGGAAAACGACGGTCCCTAAACGAAGGATCAACATAATTCAGTCCCAACGGACAACAATAATCGATTGGAATACACCCATAACCCCGATTACAAACTACGATAATGAACGATCAATTGATACGGGCGAGGGTTTACGTAGAATCTCCCCGTATCAACAATTCACGGATTAATCTAAGTGAAATGGATTGGAATTCACCCGATAACAACAATCGATGAGGAAATATACAGCATACTTGAACAATTCGAGTCTAACAAGCAAAACCCGGAAAAAACCCCAAAATTGACAAGTTAGGGTTTTATACGAAATTACCTCGGATTCGGACGATGGAGGATGATTACGTTGATGATGATATGCTAGCACGAACCTACGGTGATGGAATACGAAGAATTCTCCGATCAAAACTGAAGGGAATCTCCCTCTGGAGTCGCCCCGTGAAGAAAACGAAAGAAAAGACTGAAAAATGTTGTTTCTAAACTGCCCGCTGACCTATATAAACTGCATAGTTAGCGCACGCTAACTATCACAAGGTAGCGCGCGCTAACGGGGCTATAAATGGTCCAGTAGCTAAATACCACTCGCTAGCGCACGCTAACAATAACGTGTTAGCGTACGCTAACTGCACATCGATAGCGCACGCAAGGGAATAAGGAGTAGCGTGCGCTACCAACACAGCAGTTCAGCACTGCCCAGACCAGAATGTTGCTGCCGAAGGTACGAAACTCAATACGCACGACAAGGCCAGAATCCATAAATACGAACACGAAATATACAAGGCAACAGAGCTAAGTACTGAAAGAAAATATAATTCCGACCACCGGAGAGTCCGTAATACGACAACGAAAATGAGATTCCCTAAACTTATAGGAAATTACAAAAATGGCCCAAGTGCCCGAAAATCACGAAACGACGTCAGATTAATGAACCGAAAGTCTCAACATGACCAACTCAACCATACGAACTTGCACAAAACAAGAAACAACGAAAACGAATGAGTTTTACGAGAATCGAACGTTCATACGGCAAAACATGTCATAAAATGGAATTACGTGAAAACATCACCAAAACTCATCCAAATGGAAAAACTCCAAGAATAAAGTAGATTCAAAATGTCGAAACGGTTACAAGAGAGTCGATAAAAATAGACATACACCAAAAATGGAAACTGCTAAAAATGGAAAGGTACGGATATTACATTCTCCCCCTCTAAAATAAAGTTTCGTCCCGAAACTTAAGAATCAAAAAGCTCGGGGTGTCTCGAATGCATATCCTCCTCTAACTCCCATGTCGCTTCTTCTACTCCGTACCTCGACCATTGCACCTTAACCAATAGAATGGTTTTGTGCCTTAACTGCTTGTCTCGACGCTCCAAAATCCTGACGGGCCTCTCCTCAAACGTAACATCCTTCTCGATCTCCACGTCTCCGAAATCAATAATGTGGGATGGGTCCGGAACGTAATTCCTCAACTGGGAAACGTGAAATACGCTATGTACATGACTTAATGACGGAGGCAAAGCCAAATGGTACGCCAACTCGCCGACTCTCTCCAATATCTCGAAAGGTCCAATGTACCTCGGGTTGAGCTTCCCCTTTTGCCCAAAACGGAAAACTCCTTTCGTTGGGGACACTCTCAACAGAACATGATCCCCCACCTCAAACTCCAAGGGTCGACGCCTAACATCCGCATAAGACTTTTGTCGAATCTGAGCTGCCAACATTCTCTTTCTAATCAACTCAACTTTCTCCCTCTTCTCTAACACAAGGTCTGGGTCGGTGCCAACTAGATCGGACGGCTCATCCCAACATATCGGTGATCGGCAACGTCGGCCATAAAGTGCCTCATACGGTGCCATCTTAATCTACGCGTGCCAGCTATTGTTATAAGTAAACTCAATCAAGGCCAGATGCTCCTCCCAATCACTACCCCAATCTAACGCACACGCGCGCAACATATCCTCGAACGTCTGAATGGTACGTTCGGACTGCCCGTCGGTCTGAGGGTGGAAAGATGTACTCAAACGCAAACGTGTCCCCAATGCCTTATGTACCGCCTGCCAGAAATGCGATACAAACCGGCCATCTCTGTCCGAAATAATGGTCTTCGGCGTACCATGAAGTCTCACTATCTGTGCGATAAAAACACGAGCCAACTTTTCCGGACCCCAAGTGTCCTTGATGCCCAGAAAATGCGCCGACTTAGTCAGTCGGTCTACGATCACCCACACCATATTCATTCCGGTCTTCGTCCTCGGCAAGTTCGTGACAAAATCCATGGAGATATCCTCCCACTTCCATTCCGGGACGAAAAGTGGTTTCAACAACCCGGTTGGCCGCTGATGCTCGATTTTGACTTGCTGACAAGTCAAACACTTAGCCACAAACTGAACTACCTCATTCTTCATGTCGTTCCACCAAAAATTTTTCCTCAGATCTTTATACATTCTACTCGAGCCCGGATGGACTGAGTAAGGCGACGCGTGAGCCTCTCTCATAATATTCTGCCTCAATTCCAAGTCGTTCGGAACACAAAGCCGACCTTGGAATCGCAACACACCATCCTCATGTATCACCAATCCCGAGGCTTTCCCCTTCTCCACATTCTCTCGAAGCTGAACAAACATCGGGTCCTCTAACTGTCCCGACTTAATGTCGTCGACTAAAGACGACGAAATCTCAAGTCTACGCAACTGTCCGGAACTCTCTGGTAGCACAATCTCAATGCTCAACCTCATAAACTCTCGCTGAAGTCCCGACTGGGCCCTAAGTAACTCAAGCGCACGAAGCGATACCGATTTCCGGCTCAAGTCATCTGCTACTACATTAGCCTTACCCGGATGATAAAGGATCTCGAGATCGTAATCCTTAATCAACTCCAACCATCTCCTATGTCTCATATTAAGCCTTTTCTGCGTGAAAATGTACTTCAGGCTCTTGTGATCGGTGAAAATCTGACACGACGAGCCATACAAGTAATGACGCCAGATCTTCAACGCAAATACAACTGCGGCCAACTCAAGATCGTGCGTAGGGTAATTCAACTCGTACGGTTTTAACTGACGGGAAGCATAGGCAATCATCCTCCTGTGCTGCATAAGTACACATCCGAGCCCTTGGCTCGAAGCATCACTAAAAACTGAGAAACCCTCGTTACCACTCGGTAACGCCAAAACAGGAGCAGTCGTCAACCGCTTCTTCAACTCCTCAAAACTATTCTGCCTCTCATCGGTCCACACAAACTTCTCAGACTTCTGTAACAACTGAGTCAGCGGTCGAGCGAGCTTAGAGAACCCCTCGACGAATCTACGGTAATATCCGGCCAAACCCAGAAAACTGCGGACCTCCTTCACGTTCTTGGGAGGCGTCCAATCCAACACTGCCTCTCCCTTATGTGGGTCCACATGAACACCCTCGACCGAGATCACATGACCGAGAAACATAACCTCCCGTAACCAAAACTCACACTCTGAGAACTTCGCAAAAAGATGCTGAGTTCTCAAAATATCTAACACGATATGCAAATGACGGGCGTGCTCCTCTTTGCTCCTCGAGTAAATCAGGATGTCATCGATAAAAACGACTACACACATATCGAGGTACTCGATAAAGACTTTGTTCATAAGCTGCATGTACACGGCTGGGGCGTTGGTTAGCCCAAAAGGCATAACCATAAACTCGTAGTGACCGTATCTCGTCCGAAAGGCCGTCTTCGGAATATCGGTATCCTTCACTCGGAGCTGATAATACCCCGATCTCAAATCAATCTTCGAAAACACGGTTGCCCCTTGCAGTTGGTCGAACAAATCATCAATCCTCGGGAGCGGATACTTGTTTTTAATAGTCACTTTGTTCAACTCTCGGTAGTCGATACACAAACGAAGTGACCCATCCTTCTTCTTCACAAACAGGACCGGTGCGCCCCAAGGCGAAGCGATCGGTCGAATATACCCTATGTCTAGCAGCTCCCCCAACTATTTCTTCAACTCAAGCATCTCGGCAGGCTCCATACGATATGGTGTCTTACAAATTGGTGTTGCACCGGCTCTAAATCGACGGTAAATTCAACTTCTCGGTCCGGTGGCAAACCCGGCAACTCGTCTGGAAAGACGTCAGGATACTCACACACTACCGGAATACTCACACACTACCGGAATAGACGAGAGTTTGACTCCCCCTTCTTCCGATCTCAAAGTGTAACACCAGTACCCCGTGCAACCTCCCCGAAGAAGTCTCACCGCTTTCAGAGCGCTGATCAAGAACCTATGACCACTCCGCTAACGCCCCACAAAAGAATGCTTGGTACCGTTAGAGGCTAACATCGAAACGGTTCTCGTTCTATAGTTCATGATTGCCCCATGACGGTCCAGCCAATCTTCACCCAGAATCAAATCCTCATCTCTAATATCTACCGCAATCAGATTAGAAAGCCAAACCCTCCCCGCGATACTCACTGGAAAATCTCTAATCTCACGATCCCCCACGATGCTATCCCCACTAGGCAGTTTAACGACAAATGGTTCACACGCAACTAGGCAATCAATATGCATACGATGCACACAATCCATAGATATGAAAGAATGCGTAGCACCAGAATCGAATAATACGGAAACAGGATGGTCAAGGATGTGAACAGTACCTGTAGCCACCGTCGCGTCAGGATCTCCTGCTCGTCTCATCTCATATACTCGGGGCGGAACAGACCCCGCACTAGAAGCTCCCCCTCTAGAAGACTGTCCACGTCCTCGACCTCTACCAAAACTCTGATGTGGCTGAGGAACTGTCGGTGTCTGATTCACACTCGGCTCTCCCGCAGCTGGGGCTGATATCTGAGTAACTGGCGCCCGAACTGCATCCGTACAAAACTTAGCACGATGTCCCATCCGACCGCACGCAAGACACTGAATCGGGGGCCTATCACACTCACTCATCATGTGGCCGGGACGACCACAGTTAAAGTATGTAGGACCGCGAACGAAACCAGTAGGAGCAGACTTAGAACCGTTTCCTCGCCCAAATGACGAAGACTGACTCCTAAAGACTCTCGAACCAAACTGAGCCTTCGGATGCCCACCAGACTTGCCTCCCAAAAACTGGCCGGAGGTCTTCTGTTTCTTCCCCTCGGCTGCCGTCTCTGTCGCATAAAATGACATCTCATAAGCCATCGCCTTATTCTGATACTCTTTCAAAGTTGTGCATCCCAGACCAGACATGTAGTGACGCACCCTTGGTTTCATCCTCATATCGAAGTGGCGGATCTTATCAAGCTCATCTCGGACTTGGTTTCTCACATAATGAAGTTGTTGGTTGTAGTCCTTGATCGCTTGAGAAATAGGAACATTCTGGGGCTTAGCCTCAAAGAAGGCTCGGATCCTCCCTTCTTCCACTGGCCATGGACAAAAGTCGTCTTCCATCAATTCCCGGAATTCTGCCCATGTGGCTACCCGATCACGTGGTTTCACCGCTTGCCACCACATTGCCGCTCTTTGGCGAGGAAGTACTGAGCGATGGGTACCTTCCTCTACTCAGAGCAGTTAGCAGCCTCAAACACCTTTTCCATCTCAAACAACCAATTCTCCCAACCGGAAGGCTCGGAAGCACCATCAAACTACGGAGGACGCATACGAATCACGTCCTGAAGTAGCTTATCATTTCCGAATCCAGTAGGCGGAACCGGGTTGGCATTAGCTTGGCCGACCAGGACGGCCTGAGTTAGTAGCGTCATCTGGTTCGCTACTTGTTGCAAAATGTTCGCCACTCCAACATTCTCATGTGCATTACTGGAGCTAGCAGACTGGTCCTGCTGACCCCCGGAACTAGGCGGGACACTGTTCGACAAAGAAGGCATACCCGAATCGGTTCCTGAGTTATCGGACATGGCCGCCCCACCAGCTGCGCCACGTCCCCTACCGCGTCTGCGTTCTCTACCAGCAGGAATTCTGAAGAAGTAGTGGGTGAGTACAATTCAAACGCAAAACACAACAAGATACCAAGAAGCAATAGAACAGAACAACGCAACGAGTCAAGTTAGGAAAACTTACGAGCACTGGCGTACTGAGATGACGGCATAGCAGTGATACTGTTCAAAAACGACACTCGACTAGACCCAAATAACCAAAAATCTAGGTATCCATAAACCTAAGCTCGGATACCCTATTCTGTAACACCCCCAAAATGATCAGGGCATATTACAGCGCCGTGGATCCTACACTGTGGAATTTACCAGGCTAACATACCAAAATAACATCCGACAAAGACATACAGTCATCAAAAAAATGACAATCCAAATAGAATACTACAATTCGACAAATAAAGTCTAACATCAAATCCATTTCCCAAAACGGGAACACAACATTAACAAATTCAAAAAGGAAGTACTCGAGTACTTAAAACAATTTTTATAATACAGAAATCCCAAAACAAGACATCAATAACAACTGACAGAACAGAACACCAACAATTGACTACTGAACAGTATCATGCTTGCCCATCATCCTCATACGGCTCGAGTGCTCGTTTGTCTCCAAGACCTGTACCTGAAATACAAAAGTATTTCCCCCATTTAAGGGGTTAGCGACAACTACTAGTGCAAGTACAATCTATTTGAGCTACATTCTAATCAGATGAATATATGCGCCAAAATCATTTTTTAGAAATCATTTATATTCCGGAATATTATACGGTGCACAAGCACAAACACATTTTCTCCAACAAAACAATTCAAAGTTAACCTTGGTACGAGACTCACAGCCACCGTACTCCGCAGAGCCCCGTTGGACATCCCTGGGTGGTTAACCAAAGTTCGTGATACGCACACACACGGCAATACATATCCCTAGAGGCCCCGTCGGACCGTCCCTAGGTTAACATACACATATCCATCCACACAATCACGAATAGCCATAATTCAAATACTAGAACAGGTAAACAAATGTAAAGTACTTGCCTTTGAGACATCCTCGAAGAATCGGAAATGAAATACGACTACGAACGGTCCGGGTGGAAAACGACTGTTCCTAAACGAAGGATCAACATAATTCAGTCCCAACGGACAACAATAATCGATTGGAATACACCCATAACCCCGATTACAAACTACGATAATGAACGATCAATTGATACAGGCGAGGGTTTACGCAAAATCTCCCCGTATCAACAATTCACGGATTAATCTAGGTGAAATGGATTGGAATTCACCCGATGACAACAATCAATGAGGAAATATACAGCATACTTGAACAATTCGAGTCTAACAAGCAAAACTCGGAAAAAACCCCAAAATTGACAAGTTAGGGTTCTATACGAAATTTCCTCGGATTCAGACGATGGAGGATGATTCCGTTGATGATGATATGCTAGCACGAACCTACGGTGATGGAATACGAATAATTCTCCGATCAAAACTGAAGGGAATCGCCCTCTGGAGTCGCCCCGTGAAGAAAACGAAAGAAAAGAGTGAAAAATGCTGTTTCTGAACTGCCCGCTGACCTATATAAACTGCATAGTTAGTGCACGCTAACTATCACAAGGTAGCGCGCGCTAACGGGGCTATAAATGGTCCAGTAGCTAAATACCACTCGCTAGCGCACGCTAACAATAACGTGTTAGCGTACGCTAACTGCACATCGATAGCGCACGCAAGGGAATAAGGAGTAGCGTGCGCTACCAACACAGCAGTTCAGCACTGCCCAAACCAGAATGCTGCTGCCGAAGGTATGAAACTCAAAACGCACGACAAGGCCAGAATCCAGAAATACGAACACGAAATATACAAGGCGACAGAGCTAAGTGCTAAAAGAAAATATAATTCCGACCACCGGAGAGTCCGTAATACGACAACGAAAATGAGATTCCCTAAACTTATAGGAAATTACAAAAATGGCCTAAGTGCACGAAAATCACGAAACGATGTCAGATTAACGAACCGAAAGTCTCAACACAACCAACTCAACCATACGAACTTGCACAAAACAAGAAACAATGAAAACGAACGAGTTTTACGAGAATCGAACGTTCATACGGCAAAACATGTCACAAAATGGAATTACGTGAAAACATCACCAAAACTCATCCAAATGGAAAAACTCCAAGAATAAAGTAGATTCAAAATGTCGAAACGTTTACAAGCGAGTCGATAAAAATAGACATACACCAAAAATAGAAACTGCTAAAAATGGAAAGGTACGGATATTACACAGAGGGGGTACTACAAGCCGGCCGACCAAGGACGAGTCATGCACGGTTCGCTGTTGAAACTTTGCCCATAGGTAGACGGCCTCAGGTGTGCGGCAGGTGTAAGGGAACCAGCCATAATAGAAAATCTTGAAAAGCATTCATTCTCATAGGTGGTGTGAATTTGAATATCCCTCCAGAAGAAACTCAAGAAATGGATGAACAAACGAGGCAAAGGCGCCGGCAGAAGAAGAGGTGTAGTATTTGTCGTAATGATGACCATGACATAAAGGGATGTCCATACCATGAAACTTAAATTGCTTATGTATTTTTATATTTGTGACTTACTAGCAACAATCATGTGCTGATATTTTGATCCTAGATGGACCATATATTGATTCATTATTCTGATTATAAGTTGAAATGCATAATTTTGTCTCTATTTTTTTTTATCTTTGAATTGAAATTGAAGTGTTCAGTGATGTAAACAAAATAAAGGTGACTATGGAGGCAAACATTAACCATAACAAAGTAGCTCAGTTTAAAGAGCAATAGTTTACACCAAAAGCATATAAGTTTACATAACAAAAGTTCATCACCATCACACCAAAATATATAAGCTTAACTTAAAAAACACAATCACTTGGATCCCTTTTTCCCCATCTGCTGATGTTTCTTGTTGGAACATTTTGTTCCATACATAAATTAAAAGTGTTTTGATGATTAAAATTGATAAACAAAACAAAACAACAAAGAGGCGGAGCATAACATCGAAGGAATCGAAGACGCAAAAAGTATCCAGGAAAAGCTTATCTGCAGCTCAGACGAGTCCAACCTACCTGATCAAACGAGTCCAACCTACCTGATCAGCCAAAGAAAGAAGTTGTCTGACCAACAATAACGTACGTAAAAGAGCAACAATAACATACGTAAAACAACAACAATAACGTACGTAAACCTATATGCATAACATACGTAATGTGAAGTTTCTGAACTTAAACAAGAAGAACGTTGGTGATGACATCATGGCATAGGTCAGCGAGCAACGGATATGTTGACATTGAATAACGTACGTAATGGAGACAATATTAACGTACGTAACCCAAAAGACGAAGTTCACTGAACTGTTTTGTGAAGCGGCTAACGTACGTAACCTATGGAGGTTAACGTACGTAATCAAGCTTACGTACGTAATGTAGAGGAGATAGCGTACGTAATGATAGATCTGGCAGCTAACGGATAGTTTGATGATGGAGCCTATAACTACCAGTCTATGGTATTGTTTCAAGAACAACAACTTCAAGAATACGAGATAATCATCTGATATTCATATTGATATTATTGTTGTTGTAATATTGAGGTTACATTGAGTGATTGAGTGTTATACACAAAATCATACATGAGTGGTAAAAGAAAAGATACGGTTGGATTCGGTGTTATTAGGATCAAGGATCCGACATTGTTAGAATCGCAATCGCTCTCTTCGTGAGGTTTATCTAGTACCCATAGAAAGCTAGAGAGGTTGATTCCTTGTCCTACTAAAAGGAAAACGGTTTAACTTGGACCGACACAAAGACAAGTACGAGTGGTTTATCACGGACCAATAGAAGACGTGATTGTAACGGTTATCCCTAGACCGATAGAAGAGAGGCGTAGAGTTTTTTATCTTCAACCTATAGAAAAAGATAGCGAGAGAGGACGTAGGCTCGTTTATAGTTGAACCTCTATAAATCCTTGTGTGCTTTAAATTTCCGCACCTTTTATTTATGCTTCCGCAAACAGCGCAAATATCCAATCTCGTACCCAACATTTCTATAATCTTGTATCATCTATATCAGCTTCATCTCCATGAACTTCAACTTCTTCTAAAATAACCTCCTTTTCATCTACTTTTTACTTGTCTTCTCAGAAATCTCTAAATCATCATCATCACCATCTAGTATAACTGGAGTGGAAAGTCATATGATAATTATATATCTCGCATGAATATCACATTATGATTACGTTATAAAATGATGAAAATGAGCATACGCGCTCAAACACAATGATTACATGAATGATTAACTGAAGTGACCTGATTATCTGATGAAATTCTTGAAATGATTATCTTGAACAAGTTAACAAGATTAACGATATGATCCTCAAGATCAACAACTGAACAATGAAATGAACTGAGTGATTAATGAATTAACATGATCGACTTGATCAAAAATGAAAATGATGAATGAGGATTGTTGACTGTTGAATGATGAATGAGTGATTCTTATTTCCAGAAATTATACCATGGCGTCAGAAATCTTATTGTTCTTTGGTCTGAGGGGCTCGGTTCTTGCACAGGTCACACGTGACGCGAAAGTCCAATGATACTAGTCTAATGAATAATGATTTCAAATGAGACATGACTCGGAAGGTAGTATTCAAAACCACGCTCTGATACCAACTCTGAAACACCCCAAACTAGGCGAATATTACAGTGTCGTGGACCCCCGACTGGGACCCACTAGGCGAATGAAAATTAATGAATTAAGTGATATAATTGTAGTACCGAACCACAGTATATCATTAATTACTCCGATGAGGAGTTTCAAGTACAACAAACCCAGGATAAAACAGAATACATGTATATTTTATATGAAGATAAAATATACAACACCAATTAAAATGAGTATCTAAATGGAAGTCTGCAGCGGAATACAAATGAAGAAAACATGAAGACTGAAAGGACTAGGGGGCCCCTACTAGTATCACTGGGACTCCTCGCCGTCAACATTCTCTTCACGTTCCTTAGCCTTTCCATGACCTGAAAACAACATCCACCAACGGGGTCAGTTACACAGAATAACAATCCTCAAGAGTTGAATAAACACAATCATGATATATCTTAATTATGAAATGACACTGAAGAGAGGCATCATAGTATGCCCGTAATGGTATGTGCAAGTACACAAGACGAGTGTCCGGACACACCCATCCTTGTACCTAATTAGTCTCACGGAGGTACATTACTGTGTGTACAGTCCAATGTGTTGGTGAACCCAACACATGACCATCACGTGCCCGACTAAAAATTCCACACATCCCCACCCGGCTACGCAATATGAACCCAGAAGGTCATATATGCAATAAATGACCATGAAGAATAATAATGAATAACAATCCGACAAAGTCAAGAATGACTCACCGAGATGAAATGATAGTGAAATGAATGATAGCTCAATGAAATGATTGGAACCGTCGTTCCTCGTGAATGAAGTGATTAATTGACAATTACAAGTCTCAATACGGTTAATATATTATGAATGAACTATGATTATGAATGAACAACAACGAAAGGAATGAATATCCTTTTAACCGAATAAGAATTAACTTACCTTAACACCGGTGATGATACGATCTCTCTCGAACAACGTCCTAAGGGAGACTACCGGTTGCTCGAACAACCTTGAATAACACAATTATCAACAACTCGCTTAATATACGATCCAAAAGCGATCATAACCAACTCAAGATGTCGATACAATAAATCCAAACTCATTGAGGCATTTCGACAAACACCTTGAAAACAAACTCCCATCCTAAACAACTAAACCCATTTGTATCGAAAACCAACTTCTATTGAATGATCCAAACCACCAAAACACCATCAATACAATCGATAATCCAAACGAAATACTCAAATCGAGTTTACGATAACATTAAATTGCAAAACCCAACTCCAAGTCAACCTTCAAAGTGTTCTTGAGAAAAACTTCCAACAATCCGATGATAACTCGTAAAAACTCATAATCATACGTATATCCATCACAATTCATGATTATACCATCCAAAACATCATGCTCCAACTCAAAATCGAATTCAAGGGTTGAAGAAGTTACCTTAGATTAGGATGAAGAATCCACAAATATGTTGTTGATCCACACTACAACTTGAAGAAGATGAAAATCTCTGAGTTTAGATGATGTTAAAACACCCCAAAATCGCCCAAAATCGCCTCAAGGAAGAGAGGAAGAAGTGAAATGAAAAAATGAGCTTGTTATCCTCAACAAAACGCGGATATAATGAAGTATGCACTGTGTGCCGCGGTCCGGCCGAGTGTGCCGCGGCACAGGGCCAAAATATGCCCCCAGTGCTCGGCAGTGTGCCGTGGCCCGGTCGAGTGTCCCGCGGCACAGGGCTAGAAATCTGCCCAGTGATTCGGCAGCGTGCCGCGGCCCTGCCGGCAGGAGCCGCGGCCCCCGGTACAGACGGGTTGGCCATAATTCTGCAACATGTGTGTGCCGCGGCGCACACTCCCTTGTGCCGCGGCTCACACCCCTCGGGTCCTAAAATGACGAAAAATGACCCGGAAAGAGAATAAAAGTAATAGGATTCAATATTTGGGAAATAATAACACGAAATGGAAGTGCGGAATCCCTAAAACGGTGGTTCCAAGCAATGATTACAAGGGTTCGCCCAACAATAGCACGATTTGAACAATGAGGAGATTTGAAATGACATGAACTCCAATGTCAACATCGACTAATGAATCAATTACAACAATCAAGATAATATTCTTGTCTCGATTCCCAAGCAAGGTTGAAACAATGAACAATATCGATACACGAATCGAAGTTGTTCCGAACGGTGAACACGAATGAGTGAATGTGGATGATGAATGATTATTAACAAGTGAAAATTATTGAATGACAATTACTGAATGATAATGACTGAATTACAACCGGGTATTACAAAGATTGGCTTATACTGAAAAAGAAGGGGGGGCACGATGGGATTTTATAATAAAATAATTTGATACTGCCCTTTGTAGTGCACACGATGGGCACGATCGTGTGCTCCGATCGTGTCCCGCGTTGGCAACCACGTGTCACGGTGTCTACGGTGTCACCATGTCACTGTATCCACGTGGGCACACGATGGGGCACACAATTCTGCCCACGATGGGATTAGCCATCATGTGCACAAGAACATCAATATTTTTCACTAATTTCTCAAATTACTCGTCAATTTACGTGTTGTTACTTATATATTAACAAGTATTTGTTAACAATATACTTATTTAAAAAGTTATAGATTGAATTAACATAATATATTATATATCGCGTGTAGTCAATATGTTCTCAATGTATTAGTTCGTACATATAAGTTCATCATCTGTATGAAATATCTCATATAGCAATGAATTACACGAAATAATAAGTACGAGTTTGTATAAGAATTCATGTAGCAATTAATGTTTGAACAATCAATATTAGAATCACAAAACATCCTTCTAGATAACACATTAAATTAAATTAGCAAAAATACCAAAAGTTCATGTTCACACGATGGGACACACGATCGTGCCCACGATGGACTAGCCATCGTGTGCACAAGAACATCAACATTTTTCACTAATTTCCCAAATTACTAGTCAATTTACGTGTTGTTACTTATATATTAACAAGTATTTGTTAACAATATACTTATTTAAAAAGTTATAGATTGAATTAACATAATATATTGCATATCATGTGTAGTCTATATGTTCTCAATGTATTAGTTCGTACATATAAGTTCATCATCTGTATGAAATATCTCATATACCAATGAATTACACGAAATAACAAGTACGAGTTTGTATAAGGAGTCATGTAGTAATTAATGTTTGAACAAGCAATTTTAGAATCATAAAACATCTTTCTAGATAACATATTAAATTAAATTGGCAAAAATACCAAAAGTTCATGTTCACACGATGGTGCCCACGATGGGACTAGCCATCGTGTGCACAAGAACATCAACATTTTTCACTAATTTCCCAAATTACTCGTTAATTTACATATTGTTACTTATATATTAACAAGTATATGTTAATAATATACTTATTTAAAAAGTTATAGATTGAATTAACATAATATATTGTATATCGTGTGTAGTCTATATGTTCTCAATGTATTAGTTCGTACATATAAGTTCATCATCTGTATGAAATATCTCATATACCAATGAATTACACGAAATAACAAGTACGGGTTTGTATAAGAAGTCATGTAGTAATTAATGTTTGAACAAGAAATTTTAGAATCACAAAACATCCTTCTAGATAACACGTTAAATTAAATTGGCAAAAATACCAAAAGCTCATGTTCACACGATGGGGTACACGATCGAGCCCACAATGGGACTAGCCATTGTGTGCACAAGAACATCAACATTTTTCACTAATTTCTCAAATTACTCATCAATTTACGTGTTGTTACACTACGCCATAGATGGACTACGGCAACTCCTACAAAATGTTGCAAGAAGCAAAAAAAACGTTGTTGTAGACAAGAAAATCAAAACGGCAACACTTTTTTGGTGTTGCACTTTTCACCGCTGCCGTAGGTCCCTATAGCAACACTTATGTCACCTACTGCAACACCACTCCTTTTGTTACCATAAGACTGCAAGGCATCGTTACCTATAGTCTACAGCAACATTAAACAAGTGTTGCAGCAGAGGCCAATTTTTTGTAAAAGTATGGGGCCACATATAGGCCCACATAGTGGGCCCCATATGTGGGCCCCATCTGTGGGGTTCGATGTGGGCCCCATACCTGTTAGAGAACCCTGTTGCAACACTTTTTAAGTTTTTGCAACACCTTTTAGTAAGTAATTGCAACATTTTTTTGTCTACAGCAACGTTTTTCTTGTCTACAGCAACGTTTTTTTTTTCTATTGCAACACTTTCACAAAAAAATTGACAGGAAATATTTGTTTATATTAATTACAATCCATTACAATTCCGAATCCATCCATTCAAAATACAACCCATCCATCCAAAATATCTAAAAAACAGTGCTTAAGGTTTACTTAAAAAATAGTACTTAAGGTTTAATACAACGACCAAAAGCAATGAAATACGGTACTTAAAAAACAGAAAATCTAAAATGTAGCATCTCCTCCGGTAATAGAAGTGCCGTTGTCGTTATCACTTCTTGCCTGATTTTGGTCGTCAAGTCACTGATCTGCGAGTTTGTCGTGCCATAAGTGGAGCATTTGTCAAACTTTACACATCTTCCTATAAGCCATGAAGGACCATGTGCTTTTCCATCCAATAGAAGTTCCGTGACACCTTCAGTCCTTCAGTCAGGACCAATAACCTTTTCAATTTTGTCCTACAAAATAAAGCCACGACCATGTCAAATTAAATAGACTTGAATGAAAGAATACACCTGGCATGTGATCAACTAAATAATAGAGCACTTACAATTATGAACTTAGTTACTTTTCCATCAGTCATGTACTCGCGACCCTCTTTTCGCTTACGAGTCTTAACAAAAAAAGGTTGTGTTTCAAAATTATACTATATTACAACTATAGATGTTCCGTGATTCTCACAAAATATGATGTTTGCTCTCTATATAAAAGTCACAGCTATTTTTATACTGTACATTGATGCTTCTATGATTTTGATATTAAAAGACCTTCAACTCTATAAATTCATTAGCTTCTTTATACAGTCTCATGTTATTGCTAATGAAATAATATTTGAAACAGAATGACGAAGTGCGCATTCAACTTGGAACAGGGAAAATATTAGTAGTTATGAAGAGACAAGGGAAAAGGGCAGTAGAACTATAGAGTACGGATTTACCAGCCGCAGCACCGGCGCCAGCATTGCAGAGCAGTCCCTTTGGACTAGGTCCATGAGCATCGGAGGCCATCGCGAAGTCTACAACAATCGGCTTCAAACAAATCAGTTGGCTGCGAAACAACAACAAATACAAATACAGCGCCTTGATAGGTGGCGTCGGCGGTGGCCGCGGAGTCCTCTCTCGAGAGGCCGATCGTCGCCGATGACAACCGTCGCATGGCCAATCCGTACAGATCCAATAGACTAATTCAAACGAATCTCCCTTAATCCCGAAAATAACAATTCAAAAAATCAGCTTTAATTACACAACAATTGAATAGACAGCAATATATTTCTAGTTTTTTTAATTAAATATTATTATCAGCTAAACTTGGGAGTTGGTTATTGTACAGAGTATCCGATTGTAACCAAAAAAAGAAAAAAAAAAAGGTAACAAAAAAAAAGATATGTAAACTTATGTGGCGATAAGATCAAGAATCACTGTTCAAATAGCTATTTGGTATACAGGGGTAGATAAGTTTAGAAACCCTTCAAACCGCCATGAGAGAGCACTGAGTTGAATCTTGGATGGCAAAGAAGTGAAAAGGCAATTTGTAAGAGAGAAAAAGAAGACAGAAATATCAAAAACGGGAATAACCCTAAATTGGTAAATTGAGTTGGTACAACCAGGAAATTTTAGTTACGAACAAGTTCACAACAACAATAGGTATCAACAAGATTCCGTAAAATATAAAAGATAAATCGAACACAATTATTGTATTATATTTATAACAAAGACATTCATTAGCAAGTGTAGTATCAGACTAACCATAATTTTTCGCGCCCACAACTCATCTGAAGCCTCAATTTTTTCTGAAAAGTTAGCGGATGGTGGGTTTATTTGTAATATGCCAATTACTCAGGGGATGTTTATGTAAAAAAAACATATGTTTTTATTTAGGTCACGGACATATATGGAATATATAAAGATGAGAAGTTAGCTTCTATTTTTCATAAGCTTGAAAAATTAGCTTATCAATCAGCTAGCTTATAAGCTAGCTGATTTGAGAAGCTAGACGTTTACGAAACGATCTTTTTTTAGTCAATGGTCAAATAAGCTCCTGAAGCTTATAAGCTAGCTGATAAGCTAGTGCTAAACACAACCACGGTGTAGCTATACTAATGAGTATAAAGAATGAAGAATGTTTTTTGTATAATCAGAAGAACATCCAACATAGAATAAGGCAACATCAAATAAATTAACCTTTTCTTTTGGGTAATTACCGAAAACCCATTATCCCTTCTTCACGTTGAAAAAAAAAAAGACGGCCAAAAATGTTTCTCTTTTGCACCATACCTCATGCGGATATGTCAATGTAGAAGCAAATATTTTTTAAACCGATGATGTTACGACAACGTCACTCGCACCAAGTTTATCCATTGTGATGTTATCTGCCATGATTACAATAGATTTCAACATGAGTTCGTTTCACTGTCGAAACGAAGATGAACGAGAAGATAAAAAGAAAAAAAATAGAATGCATTTAAGGGCAGAAATTAGCGAGACCACATACCTCGATCAGCTAAGTAACCTTTTATCTTTTCGTATGTGGGAAACTGAATCGCAATATGACTAATACCAGCTAAAGTTGGCACAAGACCCCTGCATAAATTGCAAAAACACCCAAGAAGAAGACAGCTTAATACACAGAAAATGAATAATCGGAAATATGCTATTCTGAGTGATGATGTTGGGAAAAGATGATAACCTATACAATCCACGAATACCCTCCTCGTGTGCAATTCTTCTCAAGGCAGACAGTGTGTTCCTATAAGGAACCACACCTTTTCTCATTCCTTGTGTCTGCATGACAGATAAAACAAATATCAATCTCGGAAATTGGTGAATACAAAGTCCTGTGACAGTTGACACTCATCAGTTGAGCATCTAAATTATTAAGCCCTATAGAGTATCATATGGTTCAGAGCCAAAGTTATTTAGAAATTAATGTGGATTTTCAAACAATGAATCATCTTTATTCAATTTAAAAAATATTTCTGTTAGTAAAGGCAATCATTTTGTTCGAGTGGTAGAGAAGTTCTTAGTCAATACTTTTCTTGGTTCTGCAATTCGACTATACCCTTAACTTGCTGAATCCAATACCCACAAATGAAACTGGATAATTCATTACTCTGATCACCTGAAATTATTCAATGTTCTACACTACATACATCTACAACACATGAAACGATGAGCTGCTCATTGCCAATCATTTAATTCTAAAATGCCCAAATAATTCCCCCTCTACTTACACCTAGCATAAAACGCATAGGGCAGAACCAAAAAATCTCAGCATGTTGGTAGCCCATCCTACTCAGAATCCACGTAGGCACTCCAGGCAGCTAAACCGGCCGAGCAGAACCCGAAGTCGGACCGGACAAAAAACCCGATTTCCAACCGGGCTCGCTAAAAACCGGAACGGACGGTGAGTCCAAGACCGACCCAGTATCTGATCCAGGAAGGCCGAGCAGAGAAAGGACGAAGATGTCCCGATTCAAGACTACGGCAGGGCCGGCCTGAACGGCGGGAGACCCGAAGCCGACCAGAGCGGCGGGGGGCCCGAGGACCGACCCTATCGGATAGACATCACCGGAGGTCGGCAAAACAGACCCGCATGCCAATTAACGCATGCAGTCACGCCCCTTCCCAAGGCACTCCTTAGAGGCCGCCACGTGTCCAAGACTTAAATGCAGACTGACAAGTGTTATGGGCATATTCCCCAAACATGCGCCAGCTGTCATCTCTCCACTGGCCCAGATTGTCTATATATAGAAGAAATTAACAGTAAAAAGGGATCTTTGGATTCTGGGCATTAATAAGAGAGAGAGAAAAAAGAGAGATTTGAGATATACTGAAAAAGAACAAAAAAGACTTGTAATTAACAAGCAAACTGGATAGACCGGCACACATTATTCTGCTCGGCTCTATGCTATCAAAAGGTCATTAATAAAATTTAGTGATCAAATATCTTCCACTTTATTTGTTATTTTCTACGTGTCTTCGATCCATTTGTCCCGATCAGCACACGTGACGTTGACCAAACCAGACGTCAATCCATCCAGGAATTATAATGCCCCAGATGGGTGTTAGGGTCTCAGGACGCGTTCTAATGCCGAATGTTTTCCCTAACTCTGGGGGAGAGGGCCCAGAGGTGGTATCATACGCTGCCCCATCATTCGGTTCAAACATGGGCTCAGCTTTCGGCGACGTTCCGATCCCACTTCATGGGGTCCCTTGTGCGGGTCGCCCCACGCTCTTCCATTGCTTCCGTGATCCAGGGGCCGAACGAGTCCCTTAAAGATTATATATCCCGTTTTAATAAACGGATATTAGAGACGGAGCCCATGTCCGACGATGCGCTGGCCATTATTGCCCAGGCCGGCCTTCACAAAAATTCTTTCTTTCACTGGACGGTGTGCCAGAATGTCCCACACACCTACCAGGAATTTTTGGAGCGCGCTAGCTCCCACATAGCTGCCGAGGAAGCCATTCCGGCGCCAATGTTAGTCTTGCCCTCCGATCAGAAAGGATCGTATAAAAAGAAAGAAGAAAGGCGTGACTACAAAGAGACCCGTCAAGAACCTCGACGGGAAAATAAAACCCCTGCCTCTTCCTCGGCATCCCCGGCCACTCAAAGCTATCGCCGGCCCGAGCTCATGGCCAATTTCGCTGAAATATATTCCATTGGATCCGCGGCGATATTTGAGCAAATAAAAGGCAAAAACTTGCTCCCAGTCCCCCGGCCGATCTATAAAGATCAGAAGGACATGGACCAGACCCGCTTTTGTAAATATCATGAGTCAGCGGGTCACAACACCAAGCAGTGCCGAGACCTCGTTGCCGCCCTGATCGCGGTATGCGACGAGACAGGCTTGAGGCGGTTTACCCGGAACCCGCCTTGGGATCGCCAGGATAGGGCCGACCCGGCGAGAGCCAAGAATGATCGGGTGCCTCCGGCCCCCAAATCCCCCCGGGAAATTCTAACAATTATGGGCACCGCCGAGGTCGATGACCATCGGTCCAAGCGCCAGAAAAAGGCATCCATACGAGAAGCCACCACTTCCTATCAGCGGACCGAACGCCGAGCGGAAGGGTTTCTATCGGTGGCCGAAGAAGCCCCCAAAAACCCCCAGCTGGCAGTTACTTTTGAGGAATCCGACGCAGGCGGCTTGGACCATCCCCATTCAGACGCACTTGTCATCACTCTGCCCATAATGGGGATCCCGGTCCACAGGGTATTGGTGGACTCCGGGGCTTATGCAAGCATCATTTACCTGCATACCCTTCGTAGGATGAAGGTAGACCAATCGTATGTCCGGCCCTGCAATGAGGACATCCGGGGATTTGCCAACTGCCGCACCTCCCCGCTGGGGGAAATTGACCTCGCCCTTGAATTTGGTCAGGGGCCGATCAGAAGAACGATGATCACAACCTTTAAGATCATCGACGTGCACAGCGACTACAATGCCATCGTAGGCCGACCTGTGATGTCGAGGCTGAGAGCCACTCAGTCCACCTACCACCTGTGCATGAAATTCCCTACCCCGGACGGCGTCGGGGTACACAGAGGGGATCAAAGGGCTGCCCGGGAATGCAATCTCAGCATCCGAGCTCGCGAGATCAACGCCGAAGAAGCCATCCCGGAAAATCTCCCGGAAGAAATGGAGACTACCAACTCCGAGCAGCAGAAGGGAAACACCCTGTTTAACCGGGGGCCCGACGGTCCCGGGGCCGCGCAAAGCCCCGGAATGAGAATCGAACAGGCGGCGGACCGCGGCCGCAGGCCCGAGAAAGAGCCGATCTTAGAAGAAGATCCCGTTGACCCACGGTATCAAAATCCAAAAGGAAAAATCCGCCATGCTGAGCCAACAGAAGAATTGAACCTGGTCGACGTGGATTCATCGAATCCCGCCCGACGGCTAAAGATCGGCCACAACCTCCAAGAACCGATCCGCTCCGAGCTTGTCTTCCATCTAAGACAAAATCTGGATGTCTTTGCTTGGACCCATTCTGATATGTCGGGGATTGATCCGGAACTGGCATGCCACCGACTGAACATCGACCCCAGCTCAAAACCGGTCGTCCAGAAGAGGAGAAAGATGGGGCCCGAGCGACAGAAAGGGCTGGAAGAGGAGGTAGAAAAGCTAATTGATAACGGGTTTATTCGGGAAGCCCGATACCCAACCTGGGTAGCCAACCCAGTTCTGGTAAAAAAGCCAACCGGGCTATGGAGGCTCTGCATTGACTTCTCCAACCTGAATAAAGCCTGCCCAAAAGATAGCTACCCGCTCCCCCATATCGATTACATGGTGGATGCCACGGCCGGGCACGAGCTAATGAGCTTCATGGATGCCTATTCCGGATACAACCAGATCCCAATGCACCCCGTCGATGAGGAAAATACCTCCTTCTACTCGGCCCGTGGCCTGTACTGCTACCGGATGATGCCTTTCGGGCTCAAGAATGCCGGCGCGACATATCAACGCCTGGTAAATAAGATGTTCAATAACTTGATAGGTCATACTATGGAAGTATATGTAGATGACATGTTAGTTAAATCTCTGTGCTCGACCGACCATGTACATGACCTCAATAAAATGTTTGCTATCTTGCGAGAGTATAAGATGAAGCTAAATCCGAAGAAATGTTCCTTCGGGGTAGGGTCTGGAAAATTCCTCGGCTACATGGTAAGCCAAAGAGGGATTGAGGCCAACCCCGATAAAATTAAGGCAGTAGCCGAGCTTGTTCCCCCAAACTCGGTCAAAAAGGTGCAAAGCCTAACTGGCCGCCTAGCCGCACTAAGCCGTTTCATCTCCCGCTCAACGGATAAGTGCAAGCCTTTCTTTGAGGCGATAAAAAAGAATAAGGATTTTCAATGGACAGAACCTTGCCAAAAAGCCTTCGAATCCATCAAGAAAGTCCTAGCAGAAGCCCCGACCCTGCAGAGACCGTCCCGAGGGGAACTTCTTAACTTATATCTCGCGGTCTCCGACTCCGCAATCAGCGCCGCTCTGATTCGAACGGAGAATGCGGTGCAACATCCGGTCTATTATGTAAGTCAGGCCCTTCATGATGCCGAGCTCAGATATGCCCCGATGGAAAAACTGGCCTATGCGCTCATAATGGCATCCCGGAAGTTGAGGCCCTACTTTTTGGAACACCAGGTAGTCGTCTTAACCAACTATCCATTAAAACAGGTTATGCACCGACCTAATGTTTCCGGCTGGATGGTAAAATGGGCCGTCGAACTGGGACAGTTTGACATAACTTACGAATCGTGCACTGCTATAAAGGGACAAGCCCTTGCGGACTTCATTGCAGAGTTCACGCCCGCAATCGCCCAGGAGGACGACCGATCAGAAGAGTGGTCACTCTATGTAGATGGGTCATCTACCGCTGACCGATCGGGTGCGGGAATAGTCCTCGTTAGTCCCGACCAGCGCCTGTTCTGCTCGGCTATTCGCCTGAGTTTCCCAACCACCAACAATGAGGCAGAATACGAAGCTCTCTTGGCTGGTCTAGAAATGGCGACCTCTCTCGGCCTTACCCGCCTCACCATCCTGAGTGATTCTCAGTTGATGGTCAACCAGATCAACAATGAATACGAAGCCAAAGAGCCTAAACTGGTTAAGTACCTCAACCTGGCCCGAGCCCGGCTGCAAGGTTTTCAGGGGACTATACAACATATTCCCCGAACGGAAAACATTCAGGCCGACTCTTTGGCCAAACTTGCATCCAGCGCCGGGGCCGAGCATATGGATGAGGTCAGCATAGGGCATCACGCCTCATCGGCCCTGGAAATGGCCGAAATCCGAGCAGCAGAGCAATCAGAACCGCGAGGGTGGATGCAGCCTATAATGCAATACCTTCAAAGCGGCATTTTGCCCGAAGACCGAGCTCAAGCAAGATCCTTACGAACTCAGTCTGCCCGGTTCACTATCGTGGAAGGAGCATTATATAGAAGAGGATATTCGGTTCCGCTGCTGAAATGCCTGTCCGAATCAGAAGCCGAATATGCCCTCAGGGAGGTGCACGAGGGTATATGTGGAAACCACTCCGGCGGCCAGGCATTGGCCTATAAGTTAATCCGACAAGGCTACTATTGGCCCGATCTAAAAAAAGATGCCATTGCGCTCGTGCGGAAGTGCGTCCGGTGCCAAATCTTTGCTCATGAATCCGATCCCCCCCGGAGACCCTCACGTCTATATATTGTCCATGGCCATTCGCCAAGTGGGGAATAGACTTGATCGGCCCTCTGCCTAGGGGACGGGGAGGAGTGCAATACGCCATCGTCGCAGTCGATTATTTTACGAAATGGGCCGAGGCCGAACCTATGGCACGCACAACCGAACAGAGGATAGTCGACTTCATATGGAAGTCAATCATATGCCGGTTCGATCCTCAATCCATTGTCTCGGATAATGCGAAACAATTTGACAACAAGAAGTTCCGATCCTTCTGCGACGGTCTCCAAATACGAAATAACTTTTCCACACCCTATTATCCCCAATCTAACGGACAAGTCGAGGCGGTCAATAAGATTTTAAAACAACATCTCAAGACTCGCCTAGAGGAACTCAAGGGTTCTTGGCCAGAAGAACTCCCCGGGACCCTATGGGCCTACCGAACAACACATAGGTCCGCCACCGGGGAAACGCCATTCTCCTTGGCTTACGGCTCTGAAGCCGTTATCCCGGTCGAAATCGGGGCACCTACCTACCGTGTAACACATTTTGAAGAACAGGATAACGACCTGGCCCTCCAAGTGAACCTGGACCTCCTTGCGGAAAAACGAGCTCAGGCAGAAATGCGAAACGCCGTCTACAAAAGAAGGAGTGAAAAATATTACAACTCCAAGGTTCACCCGAGAAGATTCCAGGTCGGCGACCTAGTCCTTAAGAGGGTTTTGGGCCCGGATCCCGGGCCGCTCAAGCCCAAGTGGGAAGGGCCGTATAAAGTTAGTGAAGTCCTTCAGAATGGAGCCTACCGACTGGAATATCTGAACGGCCAAAGATTAACTCACCCGTGGAACGCTATGTATCTAAAAAGGTATTATCAATAAGAACTTGATGTTATTCCCTATCTCAATACTGGTACACCTCGAAAGACCGGCTCCTCCGGCACTATAAGACCGAGCTCGTCTCGGCACCTCGAAAGACCGGCTCCTCCGGCACTATAAGACCGAGCTCGTCTCGGCACCTTGAAAGACCGGCTCCTCCGGCACTATAAGACCGAGCTCGTCTCGGCACCTCGAAAGACCGGCTCCTCCGGCACTATAAGACCGAGCTCGTCTCGGCACCTCGAAAGACCGGCTCCTCCGGCACTATAAGACCGAGCTCGTCTCGGCACCTCGAAAGACCGGCTCCTCCGGCACTATAAGACCGAGCTCGTCTCGGCACCTCATAAGACCGGCTCCTCCGGCACTATAAGACCGAGCTCGTCTCGGCACCTCAACTGACCGGCTCCTCCGACACTATAAGACGGAGCTTGCCACGACGCGATCAACCAAGGACAATAAAAAAGCACAACGAAAACGACAGAAAAAGATCTTATTTCATCAAGTCGTTGCTACAAAATACAGACGATTACAAAAGACCTGAACCAGGTTGGCGCGCAGGCCGTACATCAGATGAAACAAAAGAGACAAAAATAGGCACGCAGGCCATGCTAGAAGCAAAAGCTAAAGGAAACTACTCGGCCCCGTCATCCTGACCGGCCGCCTGAAAAGATTGCCCCTCGCCTTCGCCTTGCGGAGCCCGACCGGCATCCTCACCCTCGGCCGCCTTCGACTCGTCGGCCCCAGCAATGTCAACGTGAAGGTCGGCCGCTTGAGAGGTGATGTAAGCCTCAATCTCCTGAACGGTTCTACCACCTTTCATAAGATCTAAAATCTCGAAACAAGTGGAGACGTAGTTCAGATTGATCAGCTCCTCAAAGGCAGGCGTCTCCTTGAAGGCCTCCACCCCTTCGGCACGGCCCCTAGCATAGCTCGAAGCCTCGCAGTCCGAGGCGCTCGGTCGAGCTTTCGACACAGGCCTTGGTCTCCTTCAAATAAACCTCGTGCTCGGCCCGGATTTCCAAGCAACGCCTGCGCTGATCGACCGCATCGGTCGGCTCCTCGGCCTTGACCTCCATATGTCGGCACTGAAGGGCCGAGGCAGTCCCAAGCTCCATCTCGCCCCTCAGGGAGGTTATCTCCCCCTCGAGAGACTTGATCAAAGAAGGGCACAGGCGATGCTCCTCCTGCAAAGCCTTGAGGTCGGCCTCCGTCTTCTTGTGCCTCTCGGACGAAGCCAAAAACTCATTGGAGGCCTTCACGTAGGTGCACATGGCCCGGCCAACCAGGGCATTCCCGAACTGGATCTGCTCGGCCGGATCCATATCGTTGGTCATCATTTCCAGCTTGGGAGTCCAACCCCGGATCGGAATATGACTAGAAACAGCCACCCCAGGAGGGACCCGACTGAGCATCTCAGGAGTCGGGGTAGCGGCCCGGACGTAATCCAGGAACCAGCGCGGCCGTCGCCCCTTCATCTGGTCACATGGCCCCATCCGCTCCTGGTTGACCGGAAGATAATGGCCCTCCAAGTCAATAACGGGCTCCTCTTGATCGGCCCGGACAGGAGTCGGGGCGGACAATACGACTTCAGGGGCCGACGAACCCTCGTCCATATTCGCGCTATCCTCAGGCACAGGCTCCACCCTCTTGCGTTTGCCGGCCCGCTCCCTCCGATCGGCAGCCTCAGCAGCCAGCCTTGCCACACGCTGAGCGGGCGTCCCCTTCCGACCGGATGAAGTCTTTGCCTTAGAAGCTGGAAAAGGAGGACATGTTAAAAAAAAAAAAAAGGGTACCTGAAGAAGACATTGTGCTCGGATCGGTCTCTCTAAGTCCGGCCGCCCAAAGGTTCTCCTCGGACACTAAAAGGTGAGACTTCCTTTGCTCCAGAGGGAGGCCCAAAAGCTGCTCGACCCGGTCGTCGAAATCGGCAGAAGTCTCTGACGCCGGGATGCGTTCTGCACAGGCAACAAATGATGAGCGTTAGACAAAAAAGGAACAAAAACAAAAATACCACACTTACTCATTTTGGCCGTAAAAGCACGAGAATCCGACTCGGCATCTATCACCCCCGGCTCCCACTCATCCAAAGAACTCCTCCACGGCCCCCCGATAAAGAACCACTGTTCTTTCCAGCTATGAATGGTCTCGGGTACCCCCACTAGCTCCTTGTGCATAGCATGCCGGGCCGTCAGATAAAACCAGCCCGAGCCGGACCTACCAACCGACCTCCATAGATAGAGGCTGTTGAACTCCTCAAAGCTGGGCTCGGGCCAGCCGTGCTGATTAAAAAGAATAAAAAGGCCCACCACCCGAGCCCAGGAATTCGGATGAATCTGGGGGACAGGAAGGCCCCACTGCCTTAACCACCGGGAAAGAGTCAACGGAAGCGGAAACCGAAGCCCGGCCAGTAAAGAGCGGTAATACACCGCCGTGCAACCAACGGGCGGACTGTGGGGCCTCTCCTCGGGATTCGGAACAAACATCCGCACCCTCGCCGGAATTTTAAAACGCAGTTACCAGGCCGCCAATTGTTCCTCCGTAACGTTACTCGGAATCGAAGCTGAGTCCCAACTCGCCGCCACCAAAGGGGTCGGACGAGGGCGAGCCCGGGCCACTACCGGCTCGACTCTCTCCGCCGGAGTTTCTCCGACAACTGTCAACGGCGCCGCCATTTCCACTTCTCCAGATCCCGGCGACTTCACAAGTTCATCTCCTTCTTCCTCAACACTCCAGTCGACGGGAGCTTCGCCAATCGATAGATCCGCCACACCCGTGCGGTCCGGCGACACGGCCAAAACCACCTCCGTCTCGTCCCTTGTCTCCGACATTTTGAATAGATGAAGGGAAAAAGAAAGAAAAGCGAGCTTACCGGGAAGGTCGGTGAAATCGGAAAAGAAGAAAAAGTCGCCGAAAAAATTTCTCTCTCTGCAACAATACGTAAAAATGGCGGAGGAAACATCAAGGAGAAGACAACCTCTATTTATAGGAAATGTAGGCATTAAATGCCAGTGCGTGAAACGAGAAATTCTACTGAACCATCGCAGATTCGAGAACGCGTGAGCGCGCCGCCCAAGATTCTTGCGCCACGCGTCCCCACATGATGACACCTAAAAACCAGGAAGCGGTGCGACGCGACTCCCGAAGAGACGTCTGCTCGAAAGGTCTTATCCTCTCACAAACCGGATCGGTCTCAACATCAACGACTCGGCCGGCCCGGCTCGGCGGCCACGGACTCGGGGCCCTTGTTGGTAGCCCATCCTACTCGTAATCCACGTAGGCACTCCAGCGGCTAAACCGCCGAGCGTAACCCGAAGTCGGACCGACAAAAACCCGATTTCCAACCGGCTCGCTAAAACCGAATCAGACGGTGACTCCAAGGCCGACCCGGTATCTGATCCAGGAAGGCCGAGCAGAGAAAGGATGAAGATGTCCCGATTCAAGACTACGGCAGGGCCGGCCTGAACGGCGGGAGACCCGAAGCCGACCAGAGCGGCGGGGGGCCCGAGGACCGACCCTATCGGATAGACATCACCGGAGGTCGGCAAAACAGACCCGCATGTCAATTAACGCATGCAGTCACGCCCCTTCCCAAGGCACTCCTTAGAGGCCGCCACGTGTCCAAGACTTAAATGCAGACTGACAAGTGTTATGGGCATATTCCCCAAACATGCGCCAGCTGTCATCTCTCCACTGGCCCAGATTGTCTATATATAGAAGAAATTAACAGTAAAAAGGGATCTTTGGATTCGGGGCATTAATAAGAGAGAGAGAGAGAGAAAAAAGAGAGATTTGAGATATACTGGAAAAGAACAAAAAAGACTTGTAATTAACAAGCAAACTGGATAGACCGGCACACATTATTCTGCTCGGCTCTATGCTATCAAAAGGTCATTAATAAAATTTAGTGATCAAATATCTTCCACTTTATTTGTTATTTTCTACGTGTCTTTGATCCATTTGTCCCGATCAGCACACGTAACGTTGACCAAACCAGACGTCAACACAGCATTATAGTTTTCATGGATTTTATTTGACACGTCATGCACTAATAATGGGAATACCAATTCAAGGATAGAAGACATTTCCCAAAAACAGAAAGCCCAGCCTTTTATTCAGCATAAACATTTTCAGGGTCATGCATCAGCAAAAAATTCCAAATGAGAATATATAAACCCGATTTAACCTCCATGTACTATAATTTGACCAATCAAAAGATATCTGGACTGAGCTGATTCATTTTCTTAAGTCAAACATGCGAGAAAATTAAGTTGCCTGTATACTTGAATCAGCTGAATATTACCAGCATTAAGTCTAAATTAAAAAAAAAAAAAAAAAAAAAATTGCTAAGGGGAAAAAAATGAATCAGCAACTAAACACCAGACATACTTGAAGCCTTGTCTTGACAACCCAAAGAGGATTTATCATAATCGTTGTTGCAGCCCCAGCACCAGAGGCAGCCATCATATTTGCACCAATAGAGAGATGATGGTTTCCATCTACAATTTCCATAAATATAAGGCATACTCACTAATAAAAATAAACAAAACAAAAGTTACAATTTGTATCCTAGTCTTCAAGAAATAAAGCTAAAAAAAGAAAAAAGAAAAGGGGAGTTGTTAACTAACCATCAGCAGCACCAAGAAAAGTTTTCAATTGATCATAAATAGTAAAATACACCTGCAAAAAGTTTACGGCCAATTATTATTTCATTGAACTTGTTTCCTAACGTTCATTAATTCAATTAGCAGCACAATTAAATTTTTATCATAATAAAGAAGATACCTGAACTCAGACCATATCTCAGAGGCAGAACCTGGAGGAAATAATCTCCGGCAAGATCGAACAAGGGAAGTAACTCTTGCAAAATGTCATTGCTTCAATCTCCAACCTTCAGGGCCAATTTTAGTTCATTTTTTAGAAACCCACCATTGAACCTAGTCATTTAAAATACATCATTATATTTCTGCATAAGCAATTACACACAAATTTACTCTCTCACACACACAACACACATATTTTTCACAGAACCAAACACTGCACAGATATACAAACACGCACAAAGAATGATAACTCCAATAGCCAAAAAAAGTGTCCTAAGTCAAAATGCGAATGAGGCAATAACAAGTAATGCATATCAAGTATAATAACCTAACATAAATAATACATAAGTAAATCTGTAAAATCCTTTCATTCTATCGTTTAATGTCCCACCAAACTCAATGTTCAAAACACCAAAACCAATTGGCAAATATTCGCTGAACTCCAACACTAAGATATCAGCCTCCTCAAATAACCCGACCTCCACAGACTCAAGAACCTTCAAAACATCAAAACCAATTGGCAAATATTCGCTGAACTCCAACACTAAGATATTAGCCTCCTCAAATAACCCGAACTCCACAAATTCAAGAACCTAAAATTTTCCAGGACAAAGTTTAAAGCAAAAACAAAAAGAAAATAATAGTAATAATAAGAGAAGTGGTGGGGATGGAGCATGGGAGGAAGGGAACTAAAAGAACTCAGAGAACGTCAACACTGCAAAATACTAAACCAGTACCTTATTCCCAGTGAGGGTGACGGATTTAGGATTGACGGATAGCTCGGCGGCATTGAGGACAAGGAACTCAGTTCCCGAAATGACATCGACGGAAATTTGAACGGCCTGGTGGGTCTCGGATCTGGTGGCACGGGGGAAATAAGAATTAAAAAATTGAGAAGAACAGTACTTTGTAGTCCCTCTCCGAGAAGGGAGACCTCTCGGAATGATGAAGTGATGAGGATGGAGAGAAGAAGACACGTACCTGAGATTCCAGAAAGAGATAGGTGAAGAGAAAAGAAGATGAAGCAGGCATGTTGAAGAAGATGAAGCAGAGAAGTGTAAGAAATCGAGCCGGCAAATGAAACAAAGAGAATGAAGCGGTCATGACGAAAAGTGCAAAGAGTCGCCAGAAGAAGAAACGTGATTTCGACCAAATCGACATACGGTCTTTTAGGATACTTAGGATTAGGATACACAAAAAAAAATGAAATATATATATATATATATATAAGTAGGATATATAAGTAGGAAAATGCATTATTATTTTACAGCTAGCTAAACGCAATAAAAATGAAACAAATCAGTAAAAAAAATTAATACCATCAAAATTTCAATTTAAAATTTCCTGGATATTACACATAATTATTGACACCTTTATTCGATCCAGATAATTATTTTAAATTATTATTTTTAATTTTGAATTTTATAAATATTATAGTTTTTTTAATTTGTTCATATCAAATCTAATTAAAAAGTATTACTTCTGAATAAATGTCATACTCCACTTCAATCAAATTAATTAGTTCTCAAGTAAAAGATTATTTAATTTTAAATTACATAAAAAAAATGAAGTTTTTTACGGCAACACTGTGTCATAAAATGTTATAGCATATAACACTTTGCTACTAAGGCAACACTTTGTAAACATATACAGCAATATCAAAAAAGCAATGTTGCATTAGGTAAAAATTTTAGAGCTACTACAATATTTTTGAGCGCAACACTAACAAAATCCGTTGTCGTAGGCCATCTATGGCGTAGTGAATTACTTATATATTAACAAGTATTTGTTAACAATATACTTATTTAAAAAATTATTGATTGAATTAACATAATATATTGCATATCGTGTGTAATCTATATTTTCTCAATGTATTAGTTCGTACATATAAGTTCATCATCTGTATGAAATATCTCATATACCAATGAATTACACGAAATAACGAGTACGAGTTGTATAAGAAGTTATGTAGTAATTAATGTTTTAACAAGCAATTTTAGAATCACAAAACATCCTTCTAGATAACACGTTAAATCAAATTGGCAAAAGTACCAAAAGTTCATATCCACACGATCGTGCCCACGATGGGACTATCCATCGTGTGTACAAGAACATCAACATTTTTCACTGATTTCTCAAATTACTCGTCAATTTACGTGTTATTACTTATATATTAAGAAGTATTTGTTGACAATATCCTTATTGACAGCGCTATTCCTACATCATGCGGGAGCTGTATCCTACAGCTTGCGAGCGCTGTCGGGCACTGTATCCTACAGCTGCTGAGTGCTGTCGGGGCACACGATCGTGCCAACGATGGGACTAGCCATCGTGTGCACACGGTCATAGGAGGATGCACACGACAGCAGCAGCCCTTGACCGTGGGCAGGATGCACACGATCATAACCCACGACGGGCACAATCGTGTGCTGTCATCGTGTGCAACATGGGCTGGTCTGGATTTGACAACACAACACATCAATCTTGCCAAAATATATCTGAATTAAAAATAAAATACATACTCATCAGTATCAAAAATACATTATCCTACACTACGTCCAACGACAACATAAAGATTTTAGCAGCTAAACCATATCGATATTTCTTAATATATTTCTCATTCATTTCCTTGATTTGGTGCCTTCTTGCTGGGTTTGCAGAGATGAGTCTGTCCAAGTACATGCACGCTGTTGTGCGACGATTAATTCGCCACGATAGGCGATCGGCGACCTCCCTGAAAAGTCAACCATAGAAGCCAAACTCCGGACGAACACCTAGAGTCCGGCATAATACAGCGATCGTCTTTTGGTAACCAGCGATCGTCTTTTGATACCTGGCGATCGTCTTTGTCTAACGGATCAGAGGCGATCATCTCATGCCACGTGGGGATCCAACATCCGTCAAAGTCGTCGAAGACCGAATCTTGGACGATGGCCCACCCGCGGATCTTCATAGAATACCAACAAAAAGGATCATTGACCCCAGCCTGTCACCTACCACACCTACCGACAAGGCCGCCGAAAGGTACGAAGTGGACCCTCCTTGGACAGCGACTCGCGACGCGTGCTGGTTTCCCATTGGTTCACCCAGCTGGCCTCCAACTGCAACCTTGGACCTCAAGGGAACAGGCCCACGTGACGGGACGATCGGCCGTTTATTTTATTATAGAAAACGGCGATCGCCCGCGATCGCCTGAGGGATCCCAACTACTTTGTCCCCTATAAATAGAGGACTCACTGTTGCGGCCAAAGGGACGAATTCTACTACGAATTAAGTGCAAAATACACACCAAAGAGAGAATAAAAGGCTCTTTCGGCAAACACTAAGACATTCATAGTGATATTCATACACATTCATCATAAATCCCAAGCAAGAACTCACAGATTCATCCATCTGGTTCTTCCGGCAATCTACGCGCTCTAAAGCCTAGATAACTAGAAGCTTTTACACTCATTGTATTAGATTCTAACATTAATATTTGTACTCGACAGTATATTTATTAATAACATCTCGCGAGAGCATTCAAGCCCGGGACTAACAACCCCGGCAAATCTTGTGTTATCCATTTTCCCACGGAAGTGTTCTCGCATTTTGTTTGTTACTCGATCGTTCCAGCAATACTATCTCCGGATAATATTTTGGGTAACAACAATTGGCGCTAGAAGAAGGGCTATCACTGAATCTAAACCTTCATTTTTATTCCTACCGTCTCGAAGAACACTCACTGTTCTCCGGACATATACTTGAAGAAACACTCACTGTTCTTCAATAGAAAAACCATCAGAAAATGACATCAGCAACAACCTCCAAGAGGGCCACCCTGAGATCTGCCGGAAATCTTATTCCGGCGAGGACCGAATCCCAGCCCACGGCGGAAGGCGACCGTGGCGACGCTAGGCTCTCACTCCCGCCCCCGAGGGACGGTTCTAGCCTCTCACTCGATCAGTTCCAGACATCGGAACAGATTGAGGAGGCTATAGCCATCCTCAGGGAACGGCAGAGGGCCCACGATACGCCCACCATCACCCCGTCAGCTAACCGCCGGGCAAGCAAACGGAAGCTCAAGGGGATCTATGTTGAGAAATCGACAGAAAGCCCCGAGCCGCTGGAGAAGGCTCTCGTAAGGCGGGACGATTCCGTCTTCAGCCGCCTAGGGAGCGATCCCTCATGGCGACCGGGGCACTCAGGCCCCAGCCGGGAGACATCGATATCTGAATCCTTTACCAGGAGTTCGGCGTATCCGACTCCCAAGAGACAGACCGGTCAACGAGCCCCTGCTCGCCCAAGAAGGGAACCCTCTGGCAGGGAGATCGTCGTTCACCACGGGGCCAGGGGATCAGTACACGATCGCCTTGGTTCACGCTCTGAGAGTCAATCGGCGGCGATCGGGCGCAGCGATAGCCGCCATACAACGCCCGCTTCGATGAGATGAGGGCGCTCATGGAAAATGGGGCAAGCGCCAGAGATCGATCATTGGTTCAAGCGAACCACTCACGACTCAGATCGAGCTCGCCTGATCCAACCAACAATCAATCCCCCACAAACACCTTTATACGAGGAAATCGGATCCGAAACCCACTTAAGCAAATTCCGGATCTATATGACCAGTGCGGAGCTTCAGATGCGACGAAATGTCGTATGTTCCCGTTAACTCTGGGCGACCTCGCCCACAGATGGTACACCTCACTACCATCTCGCTCAATCAATTGCTTTGAGAAGCTAGCGAACGACTTCAGGTCATACTTCGCCGCCAAAGTCGCTCGCCCGGAAGGTCCTCACCGCATGATGAAGATCAGGCAGGGGAAGGATGAATCGGATGAGGATTACATCGACCGGGTAGACGAGATAGTCCTCACCGGTGAGCCGTCGGCCAGCAGATCGCTCTCAACTCAGTTATGAGCGGATTCCACGGACGCTCGCCCATGTTCAGACACCTCACAAAAGATATCCCCCCGACCTATTCGATCTTCCGCAACAAAGCCGCCGGGTTCCTGGCCAGACAAAGGATGCTCTCACTCCGCTTAGAAGAGGGACCATCCGAAGAAGGAAAAGCACCCTCCCATGTCCAGAAGAAGGCGGTCGCCAAGCCCAGAAAGGCGATCGCCAAGCCGCCTGGCGAGTTCAAAGCCTTCGAGGATGTAGAGGTCCACCTTCTTCACAACCTCAACTTATCTCCGGCCCACATCTTCAACGCGATCAAGGGTCGCGAGTGGCTTTCCAAGCCAAAGCCAATAAGGGACCACGGTCACCTAGACCGTAGCAAATTCTGTGCCTATCATAAGAGTCCCGGCCACAACACTAGCCAATGTCGCGATCTCCTCAGGCAACTCTGGCGATTGTTTGAGGAAGGCAAACTGGACAACTTGGTCACCAAGCCGGAACCAAGGACGGAAAGGACCGGAGGGCGCGAACGTCGGCAACACGAGAGAACTCCTCCCAATCCGGTCGCCAGAATCGAGCATGAGCCGGAATACTCTGATGATTCGGTCCCACCGTTCAACTCTGGCGGCCGGGTCAACATGCTTCAAGCGGGAGGTGGAAACCTCGGGGTCTTTCCCCGGTTTCCACCATGTCGAACAGAAAGCAGCCGAGCCGAGGGCATTCGCCGGTCCACGTCGTTGTACCGGAACCGACCATCTCTAGAGACGCGCTCATCACCTTTTCCAACAAGGACAGGAAGGAGTGCAATGTCCCAAAGAGGATGCACTAGTGATCTCGCTTGCATCCTTGGGAAGGCAGTCGATCGCGTGTTGGTCGACAATGGGAGTTTTTGCAACATCATATTCAAATCCGCCTAGACCAACTCGGCAACCTGATCAAATTCATCAAGCCTTTCGACACCGTGCTTCAAGGGTTCGGCGACAACACACCCAAGCCTACGGAGGATCAAGCTCTCCGTCGAGCTAATATGCTTTTATGATCCCAAGGTTAGGATTACTAGGAACCTAAGCTTTGTAATCATAGATAGGCCCAGCATCTATAATGGGTTCCTAGGTCGCCCCTTTTTAGAAACTTTTGAGGCGGTCGCCTCATCTTTCTTTTACTGTATCAAATTCCCCACTGCCGATGGGACGGTCGGTACTGTAAAAGGAGACCAGCTAATGGCAAAGAGATGTTTGAGTTACTCCTATGTTGTTAATTCTTTCAATACTTCCCGTACTGTATGTAACATTGAAGCGACCGACGATCAACCCATGGAGATCGACGAGCTTGAGACTGCGTACCAACCCGACTCAGGGGACGTCATCTCTCATCGATCGACGGACGACATCGAGCCAAGGATCGGTTTCGAGCCGAGTCTCGACATCGATCCAAGGACTGAGTCCGGAGATCGTACCAAACGAGAGGCGACCGTTCCTGTCGAAGAGTTGGAAAGCATTACGATGGATCCGGATCATCTAGAACGGGAGGTACAGATCGGCGCAAGCATCGACCGCGAATTAAAGGGAGATCTGATCAACTTGCTACGTAAGAACATCGGTGTCTTTGCCTGGTCGCATCAAGATATGGTTGGCATAAGTCCCGAACATGCCTGCCATTATCTGAAGATCGGCCAAGGCGATGAAACATTCACCGAAGCGTAGGAAGTTCGGTCCCAGAAATACGCGGCGCTCGACATAGAAGTCCGAAGTTACTCAACAACATCGATCGGAGTAGCAACGACGAACCACGGTGGGTCGCCAACGGTGCTCGTCAAAAAAGCGATCGCTCTGGAGATTATGCATAGACTTCACCGACCTCAACGCGGCATGTCCAAAAGATCACTTCCCAATGCCTCATATCGATCATCAGTCGATAGCACGGCGAGTTGCGAAATGATGTCGTTTATGGATGCCTTCGCCGGATATCATCAAATCCCAATGGCAGAGGAAGACATAAAACACACATCTTTCCACACGAAAAAGACATATACTTTTGGGTCGAATGCCGTTCGGCTTGAAAAAGCGAGGCGACCTACCGGCGATTAGTCAACAGGATGTTCGCCGATCAGATCGGCAAAACCATGGAGGTCTACATTGACGATATCGTAGTCAAAATCCTCAAGAAGGAAGATCACCTCAACGATCTCACCGAGACGTTCGCCATCCTTGAAAAATTTAACATGAAGCTGAACCCCAAGAAATGCAACTTCGGGTGGGCTCAGGAAGTTCTGGGGCACATAGTGAGCCAAAGGGGATCGAGGCGAACCCCACCAAGATACAGCGATCCTTGACATGCGGGAACCGCGAAATATCAAGCAGTGCAACGCCTCACGGGTTGTCTAGCCGCCCTCAACCGTTTCATATCACGGCTCGGCGATAAAAGCAAGCCCTTCTTCGCGACCATCAAGAACAAGAAGTTCGCGTGGACGAAAGAAAGTCAGGTAGCATTCGCCAAAATAAAGGAATATCTATCTAACCCCCAGATCCTGGCAAAGCCGATCCGGTGAAAAATTATTCCTTTACTTGGCGGCTTCAGAGGTCGACCGAGTGCCGTTCTTGTGCGAGCAGATGGGCAAGCTCACTTGCCGATCTACTATGTTAGCCAGGCGCTCCACGACGCCGAGACACGTTATACACCATTGGAGAAGATCGCTACGCCCTTGTCATGAGTGTACGAAAGCCGAGAGCTTACTTCTTCGATCACCAAGTGGAAGTCCTAACAACTCTACCTCTAAGACAAGTCACACCGACCAGGACACCAACAGACGACTCCTCAAGTGGTCGCTGGAGATCGCCAATACGGAATCACTTACGCTCCTCGCACGGCGATCAAAGGCCAAGCTCGCGGACTTCGTGGTGGAATTAACGTTCCCTCACACGGTCAGACTCAGTCGGCCGACACTGCTGAAATTATACGTGGATGGCTCGGCGACCAATGCGAGAGCGAGGCGGATTGTCCTCATTAGCCCCGACGGTCGAGTTTCACAAGTCTTTGTGCGTTTCGGTTTCGTGCGACCAACAATGAAGGCGAATACGAAGCTCTGGTAGGCGGGCTTGATCTAGCCTCGCCCTGGATGTTCGACGCCTCCATATCTTCATGGACTCCCTTTTGGTCGTGAACCAAGTCAAGGGGGAATATGAGGCACGCGCGACAGATGGTCAAATACCAAGAGCCGGTCGCCGAAATGTGCACAAAATTTGAAGAAGTACTAATCGAGCAAGTCCCGAGAGAGCACAACTCCCGTGCCGATGCACTTTCCAAACTAGCATCATCGGATGGGGCACCGACTTCTCCAACATCCAAATCACAAAGTCGGCAAGGCCGGCGATCGGCAGAATTTGGTTACCACGGTCGCCATCGCCGAAGAGAATTGGATGACTCCGTTCATCAAATACTTAAAGGGCGGAACGGTCCACGGCAGCCGTGTTAAAGCTCGCCAACTCCGGCCGTGCGACCGGGTATACCCTATTGGACGATCGGCTTTACAAGCGAGCCTTGACCTTCTCCTCCTCAAGTGTATTACACCGGAGGAAGGTCGGCTCATTTTAGCCGAAATCCATGACGGGATTTGTGGGAACCACGCGGCGGCGAGCCCTCCTCCATAAGACTGACTGCACAAGGATTTTCGGCCATCACTTCGGAAAGATGCGATCGCTTATGCGAGATCTTGTCATAGATGTCGAGATAATGGGCCCCAACATTAAACTATCACCCGACGGCTCACCTCCATGTATAGCCCTTGGCCATTTGCGCAATGGGGCATCGACCTTATAGGTCCCTTTACCGAAGCGGCTCCGAGTGTAAGTTCGCCATCGTTGGGGTCGATTATTTCACCAAATGGGCCGAGGCCGAACCGCTCAACAAGATCGGCCAAGAGCAAGTGATCAAGTTTATATGGAAAAACATAATATGCCGATTCGGTTTGCCCAGGCCATCATCTCGACAACGGGAAAGCAGATTCGGCGGCTTAGAAGTCATGCACTGCAGCGAAAAGTGGGGAGTCAAAAGGTTATTCTCGGCGCCCTATCACCCTCGGACGAACGGGCGAGTAGAGGCGGTGAATAAGATCCTCAAACACACGATCAAAGCACGACTCGAATCCGAGGCAAGGAAGATGGGCGAGCGAGCTCCCGAGGCGTTTTATGGTCCTACCGAACGGCGACCCGCAATTCAACCGCGAAACCCGTTCGCCCTTACCTTCGGAGCAAGCGGTGATTCCTTCGGAGATCGCCGTCCTCGGCCATCGTGCGAGCAGAGATGACGACCGACAACGATGTAGCCCGGCGAATCGACCTAGACATGCTTGAAGAAAGACGGCTGACCTCAGAAATGAAGAACACAATCCACAAAAGGAGAGCCGAGAAGTTCTTCAATTCAAAGGTCAGAGAAAGAAGATTTCAAGTGGGCGATCTCGTCCTCAAGAAAATCCAAACCAATACAGGCGTCTTTGGTCCAAACTGGGAAGGACCTTTCAGAGTATCCAGATGGTTAACTAAAGGAGCCTACGAACTGGAACATCCTGACGGTACTCCGGACCAATACCCCTGGAACGCCGTGCATCTGAAAAAATACTATCAGTGATAAATTTGTATTCGGTTTCAATGATGTACGAGGAATATAATTAGAATTTTTGTTATCCCATCTGTTATGGCGATCGCCCCACCAGGCATCGCATATCACCGACGATCGCTGATCACGACGATCCTAGGTAAAATTAATGCAGCCATGGTCCTGGAGGTCGATGGAACCGACAGCTTCGCCCATGCAAGGTTCCTTTGGGCTGAGATCGTCCGCCTTTCGTTTAAATACGAGGCCGACGTAGCCGAAGGACCCTCCAAAATAGTCAGTAGGCGCGATCGCACGTTCTCAAGGTACATCATTTAACATGGTGAACCCGAACAATGCGACGTGTCGTTACCCCCGTCTCAACGTACACCGTCGAGGATCGCCATCTTCATGGCGGGCCGAGGTGGAAGCAGAGCTGACAAGCCGCGGACGTGGTGTCGAATAAGCCGACAACACTCCGCGCAAGGACTCCTCCAGACCGAGATCGCCCGCCTTTCGTTTTAACACAAGGCAGGCGTAGCCTAACGGAGGACCCTCACAAAAAGTGAGTCGCAGGATACTAAAATATCCCGCGCACACGAAGACACGATTGGGGAGATCGGTCCATCGAACACCGCAACCACACATGACTCTTCAGAATCGGCAAAATGAAGATAGCTCGCCAGATAGACTAGTCTTTGTTTCCTTACTTACTATAAGTGAACAAAGACAAGGGGGCAAGGATAGGTCGAGCTAATCTCAGATACGATCGAACAAAGAGGAACCATACTCGATCGGCTCCGCTAAAAAACATGCAGGGCGATCGAGGTCGTCCGACGAAAATTACAAGTAAGAATTCCAATTCAAAACATGTCAATATTTTCAACACTCAGACAATCGGCCGGACGAACAAAAAATCGAAAGCAAATATACGCGTACTCGTAAAAATTGCACGCAAACAGTCAAAGGCGATCGCATATAATGCATTACGCAGAATGAGAAAAGGAGTATTTTATTCATAAACACAAGCTTCATACATTTCAAGGCCTGAAGGCATTACAACAAAAAAGTACAAGTTACGGAGGAAAAACAAAAAGCCTCTCAAAGCCCTTTCTTGGTCTTCGCCCTCGGGTTGCGGATCGGCTTGGGCACCCCCATCGGCCTCGGGATGAATGAGTTTGCCGGTATACCAACTCAAGTCAATCCCGAGGTCGACCAAGTCAAGGATCGGCAGAGAGAATTCTGGATGCAGAGGATGCTTGGAGACATAGGATCTGAAGCTTTCCATCAGGGGACCGGTCTCGACCCCTGCCTTTTTAGCAGCTCGGACGGCGTCAGCATAGGCCAAATAGTAAGCGAACTCGCCGACGTGCCCGACGTTAAGATAGGGATCGACCTCGATCGCCTTCAGCTGCCCTTTCAGATCCGCCGCCGTCTTCTCGACCTCCGCCAGTTCGGCCGCCTTGGCAACATTCTCGCCCCTGGCCTTCTCCAGCTCTCTCTTCGCCGCCTCCAGCTCACCACTGAGCCGATCCACCGCAGCCTTCAGCCCGGTCGCCTCCTCCTGCGAAGCCTCGAGCTTCTGGCGAGTCTCATTCTCCTTATTACAGGATCGATCGGCAGCTTCCTTGGAGCGACTCAGCTCCTGCTTCAATCGATCCACGTCCTGCTTAGCCCGCTTGGCGGTCTCCTCATACTCTTTCTCCATCGACCGGATCCGGTTGGCATCCTCGATATTTGTGTTCCGGGTAGGATAGGTCGAGCTAATCTCAGATACGATCGAACAAAGAGGAACCATACTCGATCGACTCCGCTAAAAAACATGTAGGGCGATTGAGGTCGTCCGACGAAAATTACAAGTAAGAATTCCAATTCAAAACATGTCAATATTTTCAACACTCAGACAATCGGCCGGACGAACAAAAAATCGAAAGCAAATATACGCGTACTCGTAAAAATTGCATGCAAACAGTCAAAGGCGATCGCATATAATGCATTACGCAGAATGAGAAAAGGAGTATTTTATTCATAAACACAAGCTTCATACATTTCAAGGCCTGAAGGCATTACAACAAAAAAGTACAAGTTACGGAGGAAAAACAAAAAGCCTCTCAAAGCCCGCTTCTTGGTCTTCGCCCTCGGGTTGCGGATCGGCTTGGGCACCCCATCGGCCTCGGGATGAATGAGTTTGCGGTATACCAACTCAAGTCAATCCAGGTCGACCAATCAGAGATCGGCGAGAGAATTGCGGATGCAGAGGATGCTTGGAGACATAGGATCTGAAGCTTTCCATCGGGGACCGGTCTCGACCCCTGCCTTTTTAGCGGCTCGGGCCAGCGTCGGCATAGGCCAAATAGTAAGCGAACTTCGCCGACGTGCCCGACGTTAAGATAGGATCGACCTCGATCGCCTTCACCGCCCCTTTCGAGATCCGCCGCCGTCTTCTCGACCTCCGATTCGGCCGCCTTGGCAACATTCTCGCCCCGGCCTTCTCGGCTCTCTCTTCGCCGCCTCCGGCTCACCCAGGCCGATCCACCGCAGCCTTGGCCGTCGCCTCCTCTGCGAAGCCTCGAGCTTCGGCGAGTCTCCTTCTCCTTATTACAGGATCGATCGGCGGCTTCCTTGGGCGACTCGGCTCTGCTTCAATCGATCCACGTCTGCTTGGCAGCTTCGCGGTCTCCTCATACTCTTTCTCCATCGGCCGGATCGGTTGGCATCCTCGATATTTACATTCCAGGCGGTCTCGAGCTCGCGATGGAGATGAGCGGTGGAAGTCGCCCCTCAAAATCCCGGCGGCTTGGGCGGCCATCGTCGCCGCTGAAGAGCCGAGTGGCAACGGTCGCTGCATGGCATCTCGGATCGCCGACGAGCGATCGCGTCAAGGTCGGTCGTCAAGCCTTGGGCGGAAGTGATTACGGCGAGCGTAGCGAGGACTTCGACGTAACCTTGTGGAGCCTTGCTCGACAGAAATCCAGACCATGGGGGCGACGTCCGGGTCGGCGAGGCGAACCTGCAGCGCAAACCAAGGAAATCGAGGAGTTAGCCCATACCATGCTCGGAAGGCCTAACTCGGAAAAATTATTGACCCACTCTTACCTATTGACCATTTCGGGGTCGCGTCCGAAAAAGGCTTGCCCCGGGATGTCTCCGCATCGGCGATCGCCATCTTCTTCGCCGAGCCGCGACGACGGCCGGTCCGAGACCGTGGGCTTGGCGCGAATCGCTCCATCATCGGGATGGCGGAGATAGGAGCCGCAGCAACCGGAGGCTCAAGAATCGATACGTCCGCCTCGAGATCGACTGGGACTCCGACCTCCGCCTCTTGCGGCGTTTGGTATTCCTCTCCCTCGACCACCGGCTTGGCGGCCAAGGCGCCTCGGCGGGTCTCGTCACCGGGCGGGTGAGACGTCGTCGCGAGGCGCGACCGATCACCTTGCCCAAATTAAGGCGACCAAGAACTCCCAAGTCCGACATAGCTATCTCTCGCGGAGGTTCGGCGGTCGGGAAAATAAGCCTCTGTCAAAGAAAAGGTGCAAACAAGTTAGATAAAATAAAACAACCTCTTGGAGACGATCGTCAAAGAAAGGAAACACCACTTAAACTCATACCTTGAACTTTCAAGTGACGAGGGTAGCAAAACAAACGAGCCCCCAACCGATGAGCTTGATGCCAAGCGATCGAGCGTCAATAAAGGAGTTCGGCAACGCACGAATACGCTCCCAAACGATCAAGAAATCAAATGGGAGGTCATTTGGTCATTACGAGAGGTCTGCAAAAGAAAACAAAATTAGATCAGTCAGACAAGCTCAATCAAGGAGAGTTTAAATCCTTACTCGGATTCCTCTCCCGGAAAATAGTGGGAATCTCCAACTCTTCATTCAGCCCTTCACTCAACGCCGATCGCCATGCCCCGCCGACCCAACACCATTTTGCCAGTCGCCCCTGGTCTTATTCGCACGCCAAGAACCACTCTCCCGAGTCGGCCCTGGATATGATAACCGCCGATCGTCCCTTTCTACGCAGACAATTTAAACAAGTAATTCATCTCCAGTAGCGGTAAGGTGACGAAATAGCGGTGACCGCCAAACAAGGTCAACGTGCGGATGATCTGCGGCCAAGCATTGGCGTCGGTTGAAGAGGCGCCAAATTCAGGCGATCGGCAAATAGGAGACGGCGAGTGGCAACGGAATCACGAGCCCGCCTCCATAATCATCTCGTTGACGGCGACCATATCACAGGCGGTTGGTCGGCGCGCTCATTCTCAAAGGCACGTGAAGGGAAAGCGTCGGAGGATGTGGTATTTGGCCCTCCAGGCTCGGGTCATTCTTGGTCGCCGTACTCGGATCGGCCGAGAGTCCACCGAGGCAGGACGGCGGCTGAAAGACCGTCCGATTCACATGTTTGTAAGGGTGAGCAGCGGAGTAGGCCTCGAAATCGAATTCCGGGCAAGGTCCAGCGATCGTTTCCATCATCTGAGCAAAAGCCACATAGGAGGGGCCGAATCTGCTCTCTCTTTCCCAGGCCTCCCGCACCAGATCGTCTTCATCCACCGGCGAACCCCCCTGCTCCGCCGTCTCCGCCGTCCTCGCCACCTCGGCCTCGTTGAAAAGTTTTGAGTTCTTGGGTGCAATCCCGCTCGAATAGCCCGGCGGCCGTCTCCATATCCACTCTAACGGGAACCTCCTCCCGTTCAGGCAACGCGGCGGCAGCGGAAGAACTTCCGGTCTCGAAGGTTTTCGATCCTCCCGACATATTAGAAAGTAAAGATAAGGAGAAGGTTAAATCTAATCTTACCTAGAAGAAAGAAGAAGATCGGCACACAAAAGCTCCAGAAATTTCTGCAGAAATTCGGCTATGGATGCTAAGGGCGCGTAAAAAGTGAAGGAGAAGAAGCCCTCCCCTTTTTATAGATGGAGACGAGGGCCTAAGTGCAAATAGAAGAAACCTCGGGGGCTGAAGCGCAACCGTCACGTGGGGACGCATTAAATGCGGCCCTCGAATCCCGCATACGCGTCTTTTCGAGGGCATGCCCGGTAGACAAGTCGACAAACCGTCGGATTCCCCAACGGCACGACGCGTGTCCTCGACCACTTGTGAAAGGCCCGCCTTCTTTTCCCGCCGCTCCCGACGCGAAAGAAGGTCGTCCGTATTTGAATTCGGTCGGTGATCGTCTAAACATCGGCGATCGCCAACGTGCCACCTCACCCCGTGTTTTCAAACATCGAGGCGAGTGAGGGGCAATTGTTGTGCGGACGATTAATTCGCCACGATAGGCGATCGGCGACCTCCACTGAAAAGTCAACCATAGAAGCCAAACTCGGACGAACACCTAGAGTCCGGCATAATCTGACGATCGTCTTTTGGTAACCATGATCGTCTTTTGATACCAGCGATCGTCTTTGTCTAACGGATCGAGGCGATCATCTCATGCCACGTGGGGATCAACATCCGTCAAAGTCGTCGAAGACCGAATCTTGGACGATGGCCCACCCGCGGATCTTCATAGAATACCAACAAAAGGATCATTGACCCCACTGTCACCTACCACACCTACCGACAAGGCCGCCAAAGGTACGAAGTGGACCCTCCTTGGACGGCGACTCGCGACGCGTCTTTGGTTTCCCATTAGTTCACCCAGTGGCCTCCAACCGCAACCTTGGACCTCAAGGGAACAGGCCCACGTGACGGGACGATCGGCCGTTTATTTTATTATAGAAAGCAGCGATCGCCGCGATCGCTGAGGATCCCAACTACTTTGTCCCCTATAAATAGAGGACTCACATTGCTGACCAAAGGGACGAATTCTACTACGAATTAAGTGCAAAATACACACCAAAGAGAGAATAAAAGGCTCTTTCGGCAAACACTAAGACATTCATAGTGATATTCATACACATTCATCATAAATCCCAAGCAAGAACTCATGATTCATCCATCTGGTTCTTAGGCAATCTACGCGCTCTAAAGCCTAGATAACTAGAAGCTTTTACACTCATTGTATTAGATTCTAACATTAATATTTGTACTCGACAGTATATTTATTAATAACATCTCGCGAGAGCATTCAAGCCCGGGACTAACAACCCCGGCAAATCTTGTGTTATCCATTTTCCCACGGAAGTGTTCTCGCATTTTGTTTGTTACTCGATCGTTCCAGCAATACTATCTCCGGATAATATTTTGGGTAACAACACACGCGAAGGGGCCACAACTGTGATTGTCGCTTTGTATGAACTACAGTTCTTGTAGAATAATTTTGAAACTCATCTCCGTGTCATACTTTTTCTTCGATTGGTTGTTCAACCAGTACCCAGATTGAGCTAGCACACGAGGCATCAGACGAGTAATTGGTCGTAGTTGGTTGAATCGGTATCGACCATCTGGGTGTTGGTGTGACAAGGAATCGTACAACTCCACAGTCCATGTTATGATGTTAATCTTGATAGTCACCCAGTGGCTATGGTCGAGGCAACAAATGGCAATGATTTGTTGAAACAAAATATGTAAATATATAAGATCATCACATCAAACATAGCAAAGCATTTATAAATATGGTACTTTTAAACTTACTTCGTCGCAATTGACCATGGAACTGCATTTGTTGTATCAAGACCTGTCATGAAGTCCTCGATGGATTTGGGAGTTTTCCAACCATTGTAAACCGGCATCCCTGTCACCTTAATACCAAGTGGATTATCCGGATGGAGTTTTGCAAACTCGTTCGCCATAACTAACTAACAAAAGCCAAACCACAAAATAAAAGAAAATCCACATCGCATCAATGATATATAGACGAGTAATTTATAGAACTTACGTAAAATTGGGAGCCGACAAGTACAGTGCAGACTCTACCGACACCAACACTGCGGACTCCCCTCCGAATCCTCGCTAGAGTGGCAAGCACATAACAATCTATCACCTCGGCATCAAAGTCTTCACGGCTAGACTCTATCCGGTCAAATAATGCCTGGGTGAGAACATGTCCATTCTCCAAACACCGCACAATAGCATCACGTGGCTTCTTCCTAAACTGTAGGTACAACTTCTTCAGGGTCTCACTATTTCTTGGAGGCGCCACCACAAAAGGCTCCCGAAGAGCAGCAGAGGGTCGACTCACTTGCAGTGGAAGACTATGCTCACCCAACTGCTGCGGCCCAGCACTCTCACCAACTTCATCACCCTCAGCATCCCTCTCACAACTATATCAATTAGAGACCTGTACAATCGGCTGCTCGATCTCAAAAACTGGCTACTCGATCTGAAATTCAGGCTGCTGCTGAGAATTACTACTCTGGCCGGGAAACATCGTACTATAATGATGCTCGTCCTGAAACCAATCGTATATCGTACCATACTGCTGAAACAGAGCGTCAAATGGCTGGTACTAATGTTGATAATTAAGAAACCACAGAGTCGGCTCAAGGGGCTGCTCAGTCCACTCAAAAGAATGTTGAATCTGAGAACGATAATTGTGCTGGATCTCAGAATGGTGACTAGGCTGACGCTGAGAATGATGACTAGGCTGACGCTGAGAATGGTGACTATGGGTTATACCAGAGACTAAGTGACGTGGAGGGTCAGGAATCCTCCGCTGGGCGCTGCTAATAGATGCAGAATGACGATGCCGATCGAAAAACCTATCACGGATCCCAGAATGCCTATGCGTAGGTCCAAAGAAATCCACGATCCCAGAAAGCACCTGGCGAGAAACTCGAACAATAAACCCTATCTCAGACTCGTCGTACAAGATCGCTTTCAAACGGCGATCGAAGTACTCATTCCTGCTCGTGTCCTGGGTGTGGTCCGGACAAGGAAGTCTGTGGACACAACACACCCTCTCTAGCTGCCTCTCCCGGTCAGATGTCTCTGCACCATCTACTGGTGGGGTACTCTGTCGGCGTCGCTTCGACAATTGTGCTGACTCATGTGTAATCAATTTCCCAGCAGCCTTCTTCAACCTATCCATAAATTTCTTTCTCGGCTTCGGCGCAGGCTCATCCTCCTTGTTCTTCACAGCTATTCTTATAGGCTTTATGAACTTAACATTATATGGCGAGTTATTCTCAAAACTCAGGTAGTAGTACTCAGCCTCATCCTCCTCCAGATTTGGTAACGAGGGAAGTATTTTGTGCTGCAAAAATAGTCATTAAAGCATACCATTAGATAGGCAATCACATAACGTTGAAGAGATTAGTGAAGTCAGAAGAAAATACTTTTATAAATTTATGTACCTTATCGTCGAAGAAATGAGTGAAATCAGAGAACATCTTCCTCGTAGTCCACATCAAACACCGGGGAACTTGGACAGCTTTATCTCGAATTCCACACAATTCTCCCAATGAAGGAATCATCTCATACGACCATATCTGTAAAGCTCAAACAGGACCATAGAAGTGATAGTCCTTATGTTCCTGTCCCTCCTTCATGGCAACATTGTCTATGTAGTAAGACAAAACCCTAAAGCCATAAGAACCCCAAGGAAACATATCCCACTGCTCGAAATCCTCAACTAATGCCCATGCCCATGTCTCGACCATCATGTCGTCACGGCATAGGATAAAGTAGTAGTATATAAGCAAATTGACAACCTTCACATAATCTCTTATGTCTCTACCAAAATCTCGGGGATTGAACTTCTTCCGCAGAACACTAACCTTAATATTTTTGCCATGGAGTATTTTGTGGAAAATACCGTCAGGCCGAAGGAGATGGTCGTCCTGTGGATGGAAGGTAGAGTTTCCAAAGTGCAGTCCAGTGATCATGGCAAAATCACGGGCCGTAAAACGAATGGTCCTCCCGCAAACCTGGAACCACGACTCATCCGGGGGGATTTGATCACCCTCCAACTGACGGGCAATCAAGTGATGTAGGCAGTATTTGTACTCTCATTTCTCCTAACATTAATCAAACGCCCCAGGACCCCCTCGGTCAACCTCTCGATATCTCGATCACCAACTGCAGAATTGCGGTCCATACTTCTTAGTGTCTCATTAATCTCTTCAAATACCGTCTCCCGTATGTAAAGATTCACTTGCCGTGTAACAAAGCGCAATGTAGGTCTCTTCCATACGCAATCAGACTGCATTATAGACATACAAATCATAAGAATATGATAGAATGCTTAAGAGAACCAAAAAAAAGGACACTGCTTGCACACGATGGCCTGCACACGATCGATGTCCGTCGTGTGAAAACCATCGTGTGCAACACGACGGGCATCGATCGTATGCATGCCATCGTGTGTAAGGCAGAAGCCTTTGGTCTTATTGACCACGACGGCTCACACGATCGATGATCGTCGTGTGTAAACCATTGTGCCCACAAAAGACCATCGTGCACACGATGGTGTCATCTTCTTCAGCACAATCGTGAGACGATGAACAACCGTCGTGGCACGATCGTGTGTGAATAAATTACACTAACCAGCGGCTCATTGACGAAAGCCTCTTCAGATGGAGTGCTGCGTGTGAGGAGTTCGACATTTTCTTGCCGACGATAGGGGGTTCACGACAGGGGTTTCGGTTTCGCGAGAGAGAGAGAGTTTTTTTTTTTTAGAAGATGGAGAGATTGGGTTGTGGGACCGTTTAGATTATTATTGTTTGATTTTATTAGTTTTCTATTTTTTTTATGTTTTTTATCTTTTAGTGGTAAACTTGAAGGATAATAATGTCTTTTAATACATTTTGGTATCAAAAACTTATACTCTTATAAATGGAGATATATAACTTGTTACTTTTATTATTTAGTACTAAAAAAGACAGATCCCTTATTTTTTTATTTCTATTATTGCATTTGATTCTTTTATTTTTTTTATTTTTTTTTGTTTTTCATTTTATTTTTTAAATAAATAAATTTTTTGAAATCATCATATGCACTGATCTCTCATATATTGTGGTTAGAAATCATTCTTTCTCGCAGTCATTCAACCTTATATAGATATATATGTACATTCTCATTTACCAACTCATCTAGCCATCATTCACCTATAAATGTATCATTCCTCTAAAAAAAAGGGAAAAACAAAAAAGAAAGAATAATGAACAAATCAAAGACTATTTCCTGTACAAAATAATAAAATAATATTTTCATATAACGAGATGTGGCCTAATCTTTCACAGGGCGCTTTCCATGCGGATCTAACTTGCCCCCCGTAAAGCTTGATCCACTTGCTGTTAATGTGGCAGTTTGTGAACCCGAGGACCCAAACGACCCAGAACTCGACCCATCAGATGTCCCAGTAATCGTCGATCCACTTGCCCTACGATATCTTCTATATCTGGAACCAGGGTATCCGGGTCTAATCGGTTCTTCGAGATTGCTTGGCTTTCTTAATAGTACCATGACCACGCGATCCATATCCGGTCGTCGATGTGGCTCAGATTGGACGCAAAGCAACCCTATCTGTATGCACATTTCTATCTGATCATGATCGCCTGATGATGCCAATAAAGGATCAATAATTTCCAAGCTCCTTTTTTTCTTGTAAAGCCTGTATGCCTGCAAAAATACACAAATTGTTCTGAATATGCAGGGATGGTTCATAGCAGCTTTAAGAAATCATATGGAGTTCCAATAATCATGAAAACTACCCCAGGTTTTGCCTAATTACAAAAGAAAACCCAGTTATTTTTGGAAGTTTCAAATATGCCTTAATGCGTTACAAACAGCCCCTCGAGGTTTGTGGTTACCTAAAAAAGAACCCCTTTTGATGGTGCAATTTGTAAAAAAGTAAAAATAAATGTCAAATGGTAATACTAATTTCGAATGATGACGTTTTATTTTTTTAATTCTACACTGAACCTAGGGTTAGTTTTCGTATTTATCCCTAACGAGTTTAGAGAGGAATAAAATATGTAAATTTCTTGATCATAAAGATGTCAAATGAACTAGAATGCAAATTATATATATATATATATATACATGAATATTATTGCACAAAATGTATTCAGTTGTTGCACAAAATGTATCCGGTTATTGCACAAAATGTATCCAGTTGTTACACTATGATAATATTGCACAGAATGTATAAAGTTGTTGCACAAAGTTGTGCAACAAGATTATTGATTTTGTGCCAAACAATTATATGTTTTGTGCAACTTCCGTAACATTTCGCACCTTCTCACGAAAAAATGCCTCTTCAGGGTAACCAACCCCTATATATATATATATATATATATATATATATATGACACCATCATGGTAACAACATATGTATAGATTTGATTGCTTTTATATTGATGTCCCCTGAAATTTAAGTTCTTACCCATTCAAGCAGGTTATCGTAATCCGGATCTCGGTTAAAAGTCGAGTTTTTCTGTCCACTTATCAGCTCCAGAACCACAACCCCAAAGCTGAAGACATCTGCTTTTTTAGAAAGATTGCCATGCAAGAGATACTCCGGTGCCATGTAACCGCTGCAATCAAATTAAAGCATCCATATCAGTTTTAACCACTTGGCAAAGTTTAATCGGACATCTTCATCTAAAAACTTACCTGAAGAGCTATAAACAAAAGAAAAAAAAAACTTCGCAAATAGAGTTAATAACAAAAGATACCCTCGAAGTTCAATCTCATTACCAAAAACACTTGCGCGCACAAAAAAAAAGAACCAACAAGAGGGGGAACACTTTTAGGTAAATACAAAGCTTAAGGGGTGTTTGTAATAACTAACACCTTAAGGGGACATTTGTAATCTTCAACAACAACAACATCATCATCATCATCAACAGCACCTTAATCCCAACTATGTTGGGGTCGGTGGCATGAAGATTATAGTGTCGTTTAATTGTCTAAAATTAGTTAACACCATAACTCATGCAAATAACAAAGTGGCAAAGTTTTACGCCGGATGCCCTTCCTGTCGCAACCTTCATATGAAGGAGAAACTTCAACAACAACAACATTACCCCAAAATGAAAATTGTATCAAGAATTGCATGGAATGACTAGTACTTCATGAGAAAAAGAAGTACAGCCAGTTTAGCGAGTCATTTTGTTTTATTCCATTATAATCCAGAACCAAAGAATTAGGAGTTTTTGGCACCATTGGAAACAATGGAATGACAATTGTAATTTTCAAAAAAAAAAAAAAAAAAAAAAAAAAGATGGCTGGGTTTCTTGTAATTGGGGTAAACTTCCATCTGTTTAAAAATATCCAAAAGGTACAAATGAACATACTTGGTACCAGCCACACGGGTATGCACATGGGTTTCATCTTCGGGATAGAGACGTGCCATACCAAAATCAGCAATCTTTGGAACCCATTTTTCATCAAGTAAGATGTTGCTGGCTTTGATGTCCCGATGGATAATGGAACAGTGGGCTTGTTCGTGGAGATAAAGCAAGCCCTTTGCAACTCCCGCTATCACGTCATGCCTTCTTTTCCAATCAAGCAATTCTCGTTTATCGGATTCTAAATATATACCACATATAAGTACAGTATCCATATCACTTGTAATCTCGTTTAAACAGTAAAGCTTACGTACAAAACTTTTAAATGCCAAAGATTCATAATCACCAGTTGAAATAATTCTCTAACATTAGAAATATGCAGAAAATCGGATTCAGAATATGGGCTACTCATTATTTAGAAAGAAAACAGTCCAGAAGTGAACTAACTCGTAATGTAGTGAATAATCGTTTTCAAACTCAACACCTAAGTTCTCACGTCCATGATGAAGTGAAACATAAAATTATTCACAACTTTGGCGGAAAACTTGATCGACATATTGGCGGAAACATCAAACACTTAATTTAATATTTTACAAGTATATATAGAAATTGAGGTTTATTAAATGTCTTATACATCTTTTACGAGTTTTTAGAGAATTTATTAATTTGCATTATGGTTTTTCAAAATTTTAGATAATTTTAGAATTTATAAAGGCTTTTTAAGTTTATTCCACATAATTATCTAATATTATTTTGACATTTCAGATTTATTTTATTCAATTTATTTAGCTAAATTGTGCTTCCCCCGATCCAATCGATCAACAAGAGAACTTACTGAAGAGAAGCTTGTCGAGGCTCTCATTAGCCACATATTCGTAAACAAGAAGCCTCTCGGAACCGTGCACACAATATCCAACAAAATTCACCACATTCTTATGCTGCACTCGTGCCAACAGCTTCGCCTCATTCTGAAATTCCGTCGTCCCCTGACCTGATCTCTGCGACAGCCTCTTCACAGCTATTTCCGTCCCATCTTTCAGTACTCCCTAATTAAAAAAAAAAAAAAAAAAGGATAAAATTCCACATATCCTTTTAAACAAAATTACAGATAAATTGTTTATATGATCGATAATTTGATTAATTTAAGATAATATTTCACCTTGAAAACGGGACCAAAACCCCCTTCGCCGAGCTTCTGATTTGGGTCAAAATTCCTGGTCGCCGCAACAAGAGCCTCGAATGAAAAATGCTTCTGCTCCTGTGCTGCAATTTTCTCCAAGTCCACTTCGTTCTCGTCTTCATCACAAATTTTTCATGATATCATAACCTATCAGTATCAGATAATAATAAATTAAACAAAAAAAAGAGAGAGGAAAAGGTCGAGAGAGATACTGACCTCTAGTTGAGTTGAATGCAAAGGGCTTGAAGAGGTTTTGAATGAAAGTTTTGGATTTACCCATCTCGGGCTACTATCATTTCAAGAACAAGAATCAGGGGTGGAAATTTTGTATACACGGATCTTCAGTTCTTCGCGTGAATTCGATGCTGATTTGTGATTTTCGTGATGATGCCGTACCAGACAGCAACACAGGCATTGACTGGACCTAGTAGAGTTGGACAATTATTACGAGGAAGTAGACACTATCATATAAGTAATTATTATCGATACGCGTCTTGATTTTGCGAGACGAGAAAAAAAAGAACGTACTCTACAAGTTTTAAGTGAACATGGCAATTAATAAAATACTATACGAGCGTGTTCCACACTAATTATTTTAAGAGTGATGCTATATATAGACATATTTGTACACATATTTGTACACACATGCATCTCATCTATTCATTTAACGTGGGACACATTTATTTATTGTTGGACCACATTAAATGGATGGATAATATGCATGTGTGTACACATATGTGTACACATATGTGTACACATTATGTGTACATTTAGCATTGTTCTTATTTTAAGTAGCTTTTGATGTTCTCATCAAATCAAAATATTGTTTTGGGTGGTTGTTAGGCGTATTTTTATACGCTTATTTATCATTATTTTGTAGTATTTTGGAGAGTGAAATCGTCTAAATGAGCTTTTAATGCCTTAATTTTGTATGATTGACAGGAAATTGAAGTCCGGAAGCTAAAACGAGGCAAAACGGGCGAAAACGGCAAATCTGGACTGCGAGCCTGACAAGGAAGCCGAGCACAGACAGAAGACACCAATGAGCGCAGAGTGAATCAGACTGTGCCGCAAGACACTGCAGTGAGCCGCAGACAAGAATTAATTAACGCCTGAGCATTGGTGAAGGCGATGTGCCGCGACAAAGTTTAGTGAGCCGCGGCACACTTGGCGGTTTTTGTATGCCCGCGCGGATTTTGAGCTGTTTCGAAGCCAGTTTTCGACCGACTAATACGGACGCGATTTGGAGGATATGTGAGCTATAAATAGGGTTTAAGACCCTAATTAAATAATCTTGGAATCTTTGGGATTTTTAACCTTGGAGGGCTTAAGCTTGGAGACGGCAGAAGAAGATGGAAGCAGAAGACTTCAAGGGCAGAGGGCGGAAGCTGAAGAACGGAGGAATCCGAGCTTCATCTGCGTTTGAATTTTATGCTTTCGTTTATTTATTCTGTATTTTCAGTTTTTAGTATGTCAGGCTAAAGCCCTAATCTAGGGTTTTGATGAAACCTTTGTTTTGACGAATTGATTGAGATTATCCAATTTATTACCTTTTTATTGAGTTTTCCCAATTAAGTTTAATGCTTGCAATTATCTGGCCAATAGTTGTATTGATTTAATCATTCACTTCGAATCGGGAGAGGAGATTTGGTGAGGAACTATTGGTGAGGACCGTTTTATTCTGTGAGATAGGAATATACTCATAGGAACTACGTGGCCTTTAGGAGATTTTATGTTTTTCGCCTATTGACGAATTAATTCACCTAGGGATAGAGTGCGTTATTCGCCTTTAGATAAATCTATTGACCTCGGGAGAGGCGGTAGAATATATTAGCAATCTCCGCCTTCAATAAATTGGGAAAATTATTTATTACGGATAATCGAGAGTAAATTCGGATAAACTAAGGTGGATTCAGAACCCTAGACTTATTCATCATTTGATTTCTTTTATCCAAGATATTGTTTTCTACTGCTTAGTCTTTTAGTAATTCTTTTAGTTATTAATCGCAAAACCCAAATTCGATTGTTCAGATAAAATTGGAATACGAAAACATCGGTAGTTAGAGATTCAATCCTCGTGGGAACGATACTTTACTTATCACTTTATTACTTGTAAACGATGACGTGCACTTGCGTGTAGGAAATATCGCAACAAGTTTTTGGCGCCGTTGCCGGGGATTGAAATTTTCTAATATCGATTTAAGTATTTCCAGTCTTAACGTTTTATTTTTATTTTTGTGTATTTAATTTCGTTTATTTGTTTTTCCTTTCAGGACCTTTCGTGTAGTGCATGAGAAAACTCGGTAACGAAGGCCTACTACCTTTGGATACCGAGCTCGAGCGCACTCTAAGAAGGAACAAAAAGGAGAAAAGAGAGTTGCAGATTTACGGTCAACATGGCCGAGAATATCGAAGTCCAAGGAGGAGATAACCAAGTGCGGCAAGTTCAACCGGAACTAGCTCTTCGAGATTATGCCATGCCGCAGGTCAACGCTAATTTTTCGGGAATTCGGCGTCCCACTATCCAAGCTAATAGTTTTGAGATCAAGCCTGCTATTATTCAGATGGTGCAGGCGAGCCAATTCTGTGGACTTCCGAATGACGACCCGAATACTCATATTGCTTCTTTCCTTGAGATATGCGACACGTTCAAGACTAATGGTGTCACCGACGATGCCATCCGATTGAGGCTTTTCCCTTTCTCTTTGAGGGATAAAGCAAAGTTTTGGTTAAATTCCTTACCGCCGGGGTCGATTACAACATGGGAGAGGTTAGCGCAAGCCTTCCTTGCCAAATTTTTCCCACCAGCTAAGACGGCGAGGTTGAGAAACGAAATAACCACTTTTGTCCAGTATGATATGGAATCGCTCCACGAGGCGTGGGAGCGATATAAAGATTTGCTACGAAGATGCCCTCATCACGGCATTCCTGATTGGCTTCAGCTTCATACGTTCTATAATGGTTTGAGTGCTTCTACACGCACTCTAGTGGATGCGGCCTCTGGTGGGACCTTCATGGGAAAATCTATGGCCGAGGCACACGTGCTTTTGGAAGATATGGCCGAAAACGCATACCAATGGCCATCGGAAAGATTGACACCGAAGAGAGTCATGGAAGTTTCAAGCAATGACCCGATTTCCACTTTGACAGCTCAAGTCGCCGCTTTGACACAACTCAGACATTTTCGCACGCACCACCCCGTTACCATAGAGACATGTAATTGGTGTAACGGATCACACCCGAGCGCGGAGTGTCAAGTTGGAAACCCGTTCGAGCAAAATCAGATGGAGCAGGCTCAATTTGTGGGAAGTGGGAATCGGCCGAATAACCCATACTCCAATACTTATAATCCGGGGTGGCGCAATCATCCTAACTTTTCATGGAGAAACGGGCAGAACTCACACCAGCCCCCGTTCGCCCAGAATCAACAGCAGCCCCCTCCCGCTCCCAAAGTGTCTCTCGAGGAAGCACTTGCAAAATTGGCGGCAAATACGAGTCAATTTATGACCCGTACGGAAGCTACATTACAAAATCATTCTGCTTCCATTCGGAACTTGGAGGTCCAGCTGGGCCAAATTGCTAATGTGTTGACAGCTCGTCCGGAGGGAGCATTGCCGAGTACAACAAAGATAAATCCTAGAGAGAGTCTAAACGCAATTAGCTTGAGAAGCGGGAAAGAGGTGCTGGATCAGCCCGAGCGGGGTAAAGAGAAGAAGGAAATTGAGGAAGAGAAGGATTTAAAGCCAGAGGAGTCGAAGGATTTGAAGCCGGATAACTCGAAGACATGTGTGTCCCCCATCCCGTTTCCGCAGACTACAAAGAAAGAAGGGCGGACAAACAATTTTCTAAGTTCCTTGATGTGTTCAAAAGCTTCACATAAATATTCCGTCACGACGCATTGGAACAGATGCCGAGTTATGTCAAGTTCATGAAAGAGATATTATCGAAGAAGAGAAAGCTTGAGGAGTTTGAAACGGTTGCCTTGACAGAGGAGTGCAGTGCAATTCTTCAAAAGAAGCTCCCACCTAAATTGAAAGATCCGGGAAGCTTCAACATACCGTGCACCATGGGGAATCTTTCATTTAATAAGGCACTATGCGATCTTGGTGCGAGTATCAACCTCATGCCTCTATCGATTTTCAAAAAGCTGAATATTGGGGAAGCCAAGCCAACAACAGTCTCCTTACAATTGGCGGATCGATCGATAAAGTATCCGAGGGGATTAATCGAGGATGTTTTAGTTAAAGTTGATAAGTTCATCTTTCTGGCCGATTTCATCGTACTCGACATGGAGGAAGATGAAAATATTCCAATCATCTTGGGACGACCATTTCTAGCGACGGGCCGAACCCTTATAGACGTGGAAAAGGGGGAGTTAACTCTGAGGGTCCAAGACGAGCAAGTTAGTTTTCAAGTATTCAAATCGTTCCCATGTCCCGGAAGTGCTGATAAAGGGTCATAAATTGAAAGTGTGGATGTTGTTGAAAGAGGAAAGCACCGAAAACATCGTCGGTGGGAAAATTCAGATTTTGTGTTAAATGGTCCAAGTCTTAAGAAGGATGTAGACCGGGTGGCGTTCCTCGAACATGAGGAAAAATTTGTTGCAGTCTTGAGTGCGTTTGTGAAGGAGGAGAGTGAGCCGGAAGCCAAGCGGACAATTAGTCATGGAAAAACCGGGTGTTTCGGGAAGTTATTCACGTCGAAACCTTTTCGAAAACAACATTTAATGACCGGACCGAAAGTCGAACCGCTAATGACCAATGGTCATAATTTTAACAAAAATATGAACGGTTCGATGAACGGGGCGGAAACCAAATGGAGTTTGCGAAAAGCGAACTAATGTTTTCCAATAGGTCCTATGAAGACTATAAACTTAGCGCTTCTCGGGAGGCAACCCGAGTTCGTAGTTGTAGATTTTTTGCATTTCTTTATTTTTCTTGTATTCGTGATTCTTATTTTTCATCATTTTTGTGCTTCAATTTGCTTCTGCCTCTTGTTTTTAACGTCTTCTTCTCAAAATTTTGTGCAGGAAAGTCCGAGGGAAGAAATTGAAGTATGAGCCGCGGCACAGGTATTGTAAGCCGCGGCACACATCAATCGCAAGGGGAGGCCAAACCAACTGTACCCTGTGCCGCGGCACGGCTTAAATGAGCCGCGGCACACTTGAGCACTGAGCCGCGGCACACGAAACTTGAGCCGCGGCACACGACAAAACGAGAACACAGGCAAAAGGACTGTACCCTGTGCCGCGGCTCACTATATCTGTGTCGCGGCACACTATGAGGAATCCGAAAGGCTAGGTAGCATATAACACGCATTCGGCCGGCATTTCCAGGTACGCCTTCTTCCTTTCTTCTTCCCTCCCCAGCGCGCGACCGGCCGAAGCATTCTTCCATTGTTTTTTCCTGCGATTTTTCTTGCAATCTTCAAAAGGTACGTTTCAATCTTTAATCTTGACTTGCTTATGGTTTATTTTGGAAGTTGTTTTTGCTTTGGATGAATGGAACATGCTTATTCTCCTTCGAAAGTTTTAGGATTGTTTAGAGAATAACATGGTAGTTTTATCGAATTTTCATGGTTAAATCGGAATATCAAATGAGTTGAATGTGTTGCGTTGATGATGATTGAATTATGTTTTGATTTTTGAGGGTTGAATCGAGCTATAACTATGTTTATTCTTCAAGTAAACTTGTGCCCTCAAGGTGTCTGATAAATTGCCTAAATGAAAAATTTTCTTTGAAAAAGCAATCGTTTTGAATTTTCGTGCAACGTATACGTTTTGAATTTACAGCAAGCCCAACCCTTACATCCAGGTTACATGTTTAAGTCCAATTTCATCCTTCTCTCACGTATGCGCTATTTTCTTAAATTCGGAATTTACATTTGGACATCCTTAGCCAAGCATAGATCATTGTTATTATTTTTGCGTGAATAAACCCTCGTGTTTCACTTTTCAGGACTGATTATGGCGAGAACCAAGAAGCTAAGCAAGAGAGCTAGGACCGAGTCATCCCCTACTCGAGGGGAGACCTCTCGTGGTCGGGCCGAGGCGGAGGGGCACCAATTTTCGGACCCCGAAATTCACAAGATATTCAATGAAAAGATCCGGCCACGACCACTTATTCCAGAGAGGGGTTTTACTCCAGCTCCTCAGGACGGGGAATTGCTCACTAAGATTGACGAGATGGGGTGGGCCAGATTTACCGCACCTCCCGAGCCATCGGTTATCTCGATCGTGCAGGAGTTTTACGCCAGCGCTCTGCTGAAGCACATTCGGGCAGAGCATACGTTGCCGTCTTTAGAGTCTCGGACTCAGGTCGACGTCCGAGGGGTTACAGTTGATTTCTCCACGGCCGCTATTCGGAGGCTTTTTGGGTTTCCGGTGGTTGACGAGTCAGCCTATGACCGAGTGATGACCAGCCTCACTAAGGAGGCCCTGCTTGAGACCAATGCACAGCCCGGTACCGACTGGGAGAATCGAGCACAGAGTTCTTCCACTTTTCACTTCAGGAGCTCGCGCCTCAGCCGGCTCGGGCGTGCCTAGCTTTATTTTATCTGCGCACGCATTGACCCCACCTCCCAGATCCGTACAGTCTTTCTCTCCCGCGCCCGGATACTTTTTGCTATCACTTCTGGGCTGCGTTTCGATGTGGCCCCCATCCTGGTCCGATCTATCTTCCAGAGTATCCAGGGGGGGCCAAGACGGGGTTGAAGCACCCCTCCCTCATCTGCGCTTTATGCCGTGATCGGGCTGACGTGGTCAGACGACGAGCCGATGCTTGCCCCCCAGGCTCCGATCGACCACCGCATCATATCGCACTTTGACCAGTGGGGAGGAGCGCCAGCGCACGCTCGGGGGAGAGGATTTTTGCTAGAGGAGGCTCACGAGGGATCCCCCGAGCCGCTTTTGTTGACGCATGGAGATGCCGGCCCACAGCCCGACAGAGCGAGGTTGGAGGAGTTGTTTGATGGGCTGCGGGAGGATTTGAGGAGACAGAGAGAGGAGCAGAGAGAGGAGCTGAGGAGAGAGAGAGAGCTTGATGGCTTCCATGCGGGAGGAGCAGCGGGCGGAGCGGGAGAGCGTTGTTGCTGCCGCCAGAGCCGAGATGCGAGAGCAGGCCCACCGGGCCAGCCGACGAGCGGCGAGGCGTCTTGCTGCGAGGGATGCTTATCATCAGGAGTACCTCGCCGCATGGACGGCCCATATCATGCATCCCGACGAGCCATTTATTGCGCCCGCCCGGCCAGCCACACCACCCTCCTCACCGGACGATGCCGGCACCAGCTCCTGAGCAGACTGGAGGGGAGTACTTGACCTTTTACGTTTATTGCATATCATTTTTGTCCATTGAGGTCAATGTACGTCCTAAGTTTGGGGGGGGATTTACTTTCAGTTTCTACATTCATTGCTGTACTTTATTTTCTTGTTGTACTTTATTTCGTTGCACTTTTCATTACTTTACGTAAAAAATTTTTAGATAGCCTTGCTTGTCTTAGTTTTCTTTATTCGTGAATTTTTCGTGCTTCTATTTGTGTGATACTGATGTTACGACACTGTTTTTCTCTCTGAAGAAGCGGTCGAGTTTTAGTCGAGTTGTAGTCAGTTATTTCTGCTTAGTATTCAATTAGGTCCGAAATTTTTCGTGATTGTAGAGGTCTTGGCAGATAAGAGACGATACATGCTTGTTTTTAAATCACCGTCAATACGTTTGGTTACATTTTCCGGATAGTGAGTAAATCTTGTTTCTTTAGTCGTGAAGGCACTTAGATTGAGTTTAGAGTCGGTCGGTTTTCCCAAAAGTCGAGATAATGTGTTCTATGAAGGGAAGTCTAGTAACCGGGGGTATTCGCGTGACCCGTTGTTTACTCTCGCGTAAAATGACGACCCTGATTAGACTAGTGATTGAGATATTTCACATGTGCCAATGATAAGGAGCCTAGTAACCGGGGGTATTCGCGTGACCCGCTGTTTACTCTCGCGTAAAACGGCAACCTTGATTCGGACATGCGGAAATTATGTATTCGAGTTGTTTCTCCGCTGTAGACGGGAACTTAGTAACTAGAAGCATCCATGTGCCCCATGAGTGTCTTTTACGTCAAACGGTTTTCCAATACATGAGAATGGAGTTTCCACCCTAGGATTATCCCGATGAAACATCCCGAGATCCTAACCTAGTGGTCAACTCGAATCAAATTCTTGAGCATATATATAAGGGGATACTGTCCGAGGTTTATTTGTTATGAAACTCGTGAAAATTGTGCCTTTAGATCGTGGAACGGACAAACTAGCTTGTTTATTTTAGCCTTTCATATTGACGGTCGATTTGACTCACGTTTTGTTAATCTTTGAGTGGATTTTCTTCATGAGCGAGTGATTAGATCGAATTTGATTACTTTGCGGAATCATTATTACGAGTACTCGCTTTTATGACACTCGTATTATTTAGAGAGAATTACAGGATAGTATTGATTAGGTTGAACACTATGAGTTGCACGATGATTCACGACATTCTTTTATTGAATTTAATTCTTTTTGCTTGAGGACAAGCAAAGGCTTAAGTTTGGGGGTATTTGTTAGGCGTATTTTTATACGCTTATTTATCATTATTTTGTAGTATTTTGGAGAGTGAAATCGTCTAAATGAGCTTTTAATGCCTTAATTTTGTATGATTGATAGGAAATTGAAGTCCGGAAGCTAAAACGAGGCAAAACGGGCAAAAACGGCAAATCTGGACTCTGAGCCGCGGCACAAGGAAGCTGAGCCGCGGCACAGGAAGACACCAGCCGAGCGCAGAGTGAATCAGTACTGTGCGCAAGACCCAGTGAGCCGCGCACGTAAGAATTAATTAACGCCTGCATTCAACAAGGCGATGTGCCGCGGCACAGTTTAGTGAGCCGCGGCACACTTGGCGGTTTTTGTATGCCCGCGGATTTTGAGCTGTTTGACCGCCACCGACTAATACGGACGCGATTTGGAGGATATGTGAGCTATAAATAGGGTTTAAGACCCTAATTAAATAATCTTGGAATCTTTGGGATTTTTAACCTTGGAGGGCTTAAGCTTGGAGACGGCAGAAGAAGAGGGAAGCAGAAGACTTCAAGGGCAGAGGGCGGAAGCTGAAGAACGGAGGAATCCGAGCTTCATCTGCGTTTGAATTTTATGCTTTCGTTTATTTATTCTGTATTTTTAGTTTTTAGTATGTCAGGCTAAAGCCCTAATCTAGGGTTTTGATGAAACCTTTGTTTTGACGAATTGATTGAGATTATCCAATTTATTACCTTTTTATTGAGTTTTCCCAATTATGTTTAATGCTTGCAATTATCTGGCCAATAATTGTATTGATTTAATCATTCACTTCGAATCGGGAGAGGAGATTTGGTGAGGAACTATTGGTGAGGACCGTTTTATTCTGTGAGATAGGAATATACTCATAGGAACTACGTGGCCTTTAGGAGATTTTATGCTTTTCGCCTATTGACGAATTAATTCACCTAGGGATAGAGTGCGTTATTCGCCTTTAGATAAATCTATTGACCTCGGGAGAGGCGGTAGAATATATTAGCAATCTCCGCCTTCAATAAATTGGGAAAATTATTTATTACGGATAATCGAGAGTAAATTTGGATAAACTAAGGTGGATTCAGAACCCTAGACTTATTCATCATTTGATTTCTTTTATCCAAGATATTGTTTTCTACTGGTTAGTCTTTTAGTAATTCTTTTAGTTATTAATCGCAAAACCCAAATTCGATTGTTCAGATAAAATTGGAATACGAAAACATCGGTAGTTAGAGATTCAATCCTCGTGGGAACGATACTCTACTTATCACTTTATTACTTGTAAACGATGACGTGCACTTGCGTGTAGGAAATATCGCAATAGTGGTCGAGTGGTAGAACGCATACTCCCAAGACACTTTTTTGGGAGAGGTCTTGGGTTCTAACCCCACCAATAAGGTGAAAGGGGAAGTTTTTCTCTTTATGATCCTCTAGCTCCCCGGGGCTAACTCGAGCGACCGCTAATCATTGTTTAATCTCGCGTCAAGCGGCAGTGTGGGAGTATTTTCTTGCTGGGAACCCGGAGGTGCTGACCAATCAGTGGTTGTTCTCCCGAGAACTGTGCTGGGAACCTCAGGCGCTGTTAATCAGTTAAGGGCTTCTCCTTGTGCGCAGAAGTGTACAAAAAAGGCATTGGGAACCTTGGAATTGCTCGAGCGACTCGCGATTTACTTCTCTCAATGGGTTAGGAGTGGGTTCATTGAGGGACTAGGATTAGTCCGGCTAAGCTGGGATCACCTAGTTATCAAAAAAAAATGTTTAAAACCAGTACTCCTTCCATTTTTATATGCAAGTCGTTTGAGTGCTTTTAATTATTTTCAGTACGCAAGACGTTTAGTATTTTTTTACATAAATGACCTCATGTTTGAACTTCTACATTTATTAGTTGAATGCATATTAATTTCAAATTCATTAATACGAGGCTTGATCCAACCCGTGCGATGCACGGTCTTTGGTTGCACACGCTTGAATGAGCATTGGTTGCAGGCGCTTGAATGAGCATGTGACGTATTTAGATGCCTATTAGAGAATTTTTATTGTATTTATTTTAGAGGATTTAATTGTGATGTTATCATAACTTTTGTATTTAAATTAGTTTATTTTCATTAAAAGTTACAATTAAAATAGTCTTTTCACATGTAGTCTTTTAATATGAATAAGGACTCATCCGTAACGCTTTTTCCGTGTATAATTCTTTTAGTCTATGTAATTAGTTATATGTAATGTATTGTATTTATTTTAAATGTTCATAGTGTAATGTTTTATCAACCCGTGCGTTGCACCCATTGCATCTAAATATTCATAGTGTAATGGTCGGTACTAATTAGGTTTCCAGTACTTAAAATAGTTTATTCACATTAAAAGAGTACATGTAAAAGACTTTTTCTAAGACGTTACATTTAAAAGAGTCTCTTCACATGTAATCTTTAAATACTAACAGCTTTTGTTTTAAGATTCTACAAATGGATAATACAATCGGGTCAATTATCCGAACAATCACAAAACACAACGAACGAAAATCAATACGATTGACCAACCCAACGGTTCATCAATCAAAACGCGAGCCAAACGCTGAACAAATACGGAATTCCACCGCCTAAGGGTTGGAAGATCGAAAACGAGACCAATTTCCCAAACTTAAGGGAATTAGGAAGGAGCCTGAACGCTCAACAATCACGAAACGAGAACAAAAACCGAACAAACAAACGATCGAGACAACAAAAATCGAACAATCATGTCCGAAATACGAAGGATAATAAAATTCAAACAACAACTCCAAGGTTCACATCTCGACTCGAGACAATATATGATCCGGTGAAAACAACAGGATGTGCATTAATATAAGATCCACATGAAAGGGAATAGCAATAGAAAAGTCACAACGACAAATGAGTTATTCCGAAATAATACCACACTCGTTCGATCAACAAAAGCAAGGGGCAGGACAAGCTCAGAAATGTCAACGAACATAAACGAGTCGACAGAGTCGAAAACACAAGAGTTCCAAATCCGATCCACTTCGAATAAAAGAACTAATAAAACCAGATGATGTCACTTCCGAACAAGGTTCACAAGAATCGAACCGAACTCGAAAAAGTCACAGCGATAACCAGATCGACCCACAACAAGATCACAGCTCGTTCGAACGATGAAACCAGAATACAGAACAAGTTCAGAAAGTATCAACGAACACGAGCGAGCCGATAGAATTGAGAAAGAGAAAATACAGGAGCCAAAAATAATACCGGTATTATATTCGACCTCTTCTAAAAGAAGTGTCGTTCCCGAAACTCACAACACGAAATCAAGGTGACAAAACAACAAGCAACCGACAGAAACATCTCCCATGGGCCTCTCAGAGCCGATCCTCATATCTGTACTGAAGTTCGCGCCCCGAAAGACTCGAAACCCAACTCGCAAAACTGGATCCTGTGTCTCTCGGGTCCACACTTGAAAAGCGTTACTGACGAGGACAATTTACACATACATGCCCCGGCACATCACGGTTGAAGCGCCTCGGCTCGGCATACCGAAAATACAAATGCTAGACACAATGGGGCATAACGTCGCAAAACAACATAGCGGAGATGCCAACTCAGCACAACAAGGAATCATAACACATATCATATACAACGATTACCATCGTAAAGTAATACACACACAAACACTACAGCAACGACGGTATCGTTCATGTAATATCCGCATTTTTCTTTCCCTTGTATTTTTCTTTTTCGGCGTATTTCCCGATAGTAGTGACCCTCGTGTATCTTTCAGTGTATCTTTCCTATTATCTATAGATTTTATTCCCGTTATTGTCTTGCGGAACCGCCGTTTCGGGGTTGTCGTGGATCCATTCTATGTTATGATGCCTGTTGAGATGTTCCGTTTGATGTTTCGTTCACATTCCGGTGTCTTTGGACCGTTCATATTTCGTACCTAGCGCACGCTACTTCTTTTACATAGCGCACGCTAGGGATCCCTTAATAGCGCACGCTACGTTTGTTTCGTAGCGCACGCTAATGAGTAGCCCTGGGAGTGGCAGTGCTGTTTTTCTAGCCTTCTGGACTAGCATATTAGCGTACGCTACGTATGCTAGCGCGCGCTAATGTCGAGAGGCTAGTGCACGCTGATGATGCCCGGTAGCGTGCGCTAGCGTAGGTGTCCAGTACTGGACAGTTCATTTCTGGAATCGGTCAGGTGCCAGTTAGCGTACGCTACGCTCGTATGGTAGCGCACGCTAACGGATCAAGTGAATTTTGGGCAGTTAGCTTCTGGACTCGACTGATGTCCAGCTAGCGCACGCTAGTGGTCGATAGCGCACGCTACCATGTGGTTATTAGTGCACGCTACGTTTCGAGTAGCGCACGCTAATGGCCAGAAATCTGGCTACTGGACTGGGACGCTAACGGTAGGGATTGGAATTTTATCCCGTTAGCGCACGCTAACCTTGAGGTTTTAGCGTGCGCTAACACTCCCTGGCTATATAAACCAGGGAGTTGACCGAGATAAATACAATTTCTCATTTCTCTCCTTCTTCCGCGGCCGAGCGACTCCAGAGGCGATTTGAGGCGATTTTCTTCTTCCAATCACTTCAGAGATTCTTTTGCTTGAATTCTTGGTGTAGATTAACATCATCCACTTGTGTTTCTCATCCTAAATCCAAGGTAATCTCTTAGAACCCTACTTTTGGATAATTTGGGGGTTTTGGGATTTTCTTCCGATCCGTTTCGTTTTGTTGGTGGATTCATGATGAATATGATTAATCTTATTGATATTCTTAGTTTCCCTACGGATTCATGGTATATTTTCATGGTTTTGCGAAATCGAGAGGGTTTGGTTGTGGTCCGCCCTCGTTGTTATTTTCATACGAATATACATGAATTGTGGGTGGGTTTTCGGGTGTATTCCATTTCCGTATTCGTCTAGAGTTGGTTGTAATTATGTTCTTCGAATCTTTAGGTTCGGTTCCGTTGATTCCTAGTGTTCGTCGGTGATTATCCTTTCCGTTTATTGCGTCGTCAATTATTCAAGGCAAGTATTTTTGGAAACCTTTATGCTTAACGTGAAATGGTAATGTATATTGTGTGTGATTGCTCACCTTGGGAGGGTCCGACGGGATCACGGAGGGAATCCAATGGTATAGCCCTGGATTCACGAGTTTGTTTCGCTAGCCAGCTCGGGAGGGTCCTTAGGGATCACGGAGCGGGATCAATGGTATAGCCCTGTTCCCGAGGCGATGCGTGTGCGTGATTTGTTTTATAATAGGGCCAGCTCGGGAGGGTCCTTAGGGATCACGGAGCGGGATCAATGGTATAGCCCTGTTCCCACGGCAAATTGTTTGACTGTTTATTTCCGGAAAAGACATTTCTGGTTTTGGCTTTTGAAAATGATATTGGTGCATGTACTATGAAATGTGTAAGCGATTGGTTTGCCTTGATTACTTGTACTAGCGTAATTGCTAACCCCTTTGGGGACCCGTTTTGGGGAAATTCTTATTATGGATTTCAGGTTATGATTATCCGGACGAGCGAGCACCGGGACAGTACGAGGATGTCGGCCAGGGTCGTTGACATGTGCATTTGGGTCGTCTTATTTCCTTTGTCTAATTCGATATGGTTGTTTCCTATATTTTAAACTTATAGATTGTACTCGCGAGTACTTAGGCTTTTTCCTTTCTGGTTGTGTTTGGACTTCGTTGGAGTTACCATATTTGTCGGTTGATGTTATTATGCCGGTTGTACCGGACGTGTTGTTTTATGTTCTTGTTGTCAATAATTGTTTCCTTGCTAACCGAGACGGTTAGTCGAGAGGTGTTCTCTTGTGTTAGCCTGGTGGATTCCATGTAGGGGTCCACGGCGCTGTAATACACCTCGAATATCTTGGGGGTGTTACAGAAATGGTATCGGAGCTCTAGGTTTATGGATACCTAGGCTTGTTGGTTATTTGGGTCTAGTCGTGTTTTGTTTTGCACATTGCCACGCCGCTGCCAGCATCCCGGTACTTCCAGTGCTCGTAAGTTTTCTTATTCGGCTCTTTTGTTTCTTGCATTGTATTTCCACCTTTGAATCGTAGTTGCTTTTCCTCCCTTACTCATCATCGATATACTTCTGTTATCTCTCAACCTCAGTATGGATGCCGGAGGAAACCGTGGACGTGGTCGTGGTCGTGTTCGTGGTCGTGGACGCGGCCGAGGACGTGGGGCAGCCGCTGGGGCGGCCACGTCGCATTCTTCGGGAGCCGGCAGTACCGGTGACCGTCATAGTCATGCTTTTTCTCAGGAGCGCGCCGATCTGGGTATTGCGGCTGTCATGCAGCAAATGGTTAACCAGATGGCGGCTATAGCTCAGGTGGTCCAGAACCCCGATCAGGCCCATGCTAATCGGGGCGGAGCGGATCGCTGGCTTCAGGATGTCATCAAAATGCATCCCCCTCAGTTTTCGGGAGCTTCAGATCCGATCGGCTGGGAAGGGTGGATCAAGGAGATATCCAAAGTCTTCACTGCTACCAACTGCCTCGAGGACCGTAAGGTCCCTATTGCTCAATACTTTCTCACGGGAGATGCTACAGATTGGTGGGAGGCCGTTGGTCCCAAAGATCATGTTGCTTCGTGGGCCAAGTTTCAGGAGATGATGGAGACTGAGTATTGTCCGTGGCCGGTCAGACAGGCCCGAGTGCATGCTTTCTATGATGCTCAACCATGGGATATTCCCGTATCCCAAGCTATTGCCGATTTTAACAAGGAGTTGGGTTATGTGAAGACCCAAGTTGTCGCTGAGAGCGACAAAATTTTCCATTTTTCGAGGAGGATGAAGCTGCCCATTCGGGACTATATGTCTGGGCTCGTCTGCACTACCTTGAAGGATTATCAGAGTAGGGCCCTCGCTTATGATATGTCAGTGACGGCGAGTGATTTGGCTCGTGAGAGCAAGAAGCAGAAGTCGGTCGGAAACTTTTCTGGTCCCAAGAGTGGAGGCCAGCCGAAATCTCGAGCTGCGAATATTTCTACGGGCGGTTCGGCTCGTTTCTCTGGGAGCTTTCGGGGTGCCGCCGGAACCCCCGCTCGTGAGCCCACATGCTTTAACTGCGGCTTTTCGGGTCATAAGAACCGGGACTGTCCTCGTCCGCCTTTAACTTGTCATACTTGTGGTCAGTCGGGCCACAAGGCTTCTTTTTGTGATCAGCTCAGACAGCTTCGCGGTGCCCGTTCTTCTCACCCAGCACCTATGGAGCCGAGTGTGAACCAGGGCTCATTTGCTCCGCCGCCTCCACCGAGTGCCGGCCGAGGTAGGGGTCGGGGTCAGCCCGCTAGGGGTGGAGCTTCCAGTGTCGGCTCTGCTCAGCCGCGTATCTATGAGATGAGGAGAGCCGATGATCCAGCAGCTACTGTGGCGACAGGTACCGTTCATATTCATTTCCATCCTGTCAGTGTGCTTTTCGATTCGGGTTCTACTCATTCATTCATTTCTCTAGAGTGTGTACGCCGTTTGAGTCTCGACTGTTTGTCACCTTGTGAGCCTTTCATCGTTAAACTTCCTAGCGGTGATAGAATTGTCGGTGATCGAGAGGTCCGAGACTGCTCTGTGTTTATTTGTGAGAGAGCGTGGCTCTCTAACCTTATTGTCGTTAATATTGAGGGTGAGGATTTGATTCTCGGGGATGATTGGCTCGAGCGGCATGGCGCAATCATGAACTACCGCACGAGAATCATCACTATGTTAGCCGAGGACGGCACCGAGCACTCTTTCGCGGGGCGAAAGAGAGGAAACCAGAAGTTCGTTATTAATGCCTTGAAGGCGATGAGTCTCCTGCGAAAGGGGTGTACTGGTTATTGGTGCTATGCCTTGAAGGCGGAAAATGGTGGAGTCGAGCTTCCGTCGATTCCAGTCGTTAATGAGTTTCCTGATGTATTTCCTGACGAGTTACCGGGATTGCCACCGGATCGTGAGGTTGAGTTTGCTATAGAGTTAGAGCCGGGTGCGGCTCCGATTTCGAAGGCGCCGTATCGCATGGCACCTTTAGAGATGGCAGAGTTGAAGAAGCAGTTGAGTGAGCTTCTTGAGTCGGGGTATGTTCGACCGAGTGCCTCGCCTTGGGGCGCACCGGTCCTGTTCGTGCGGAAGAAGGATGGTTCACTACGTTTGTGTATCGACTATCGCGAACTAAACAAGGTGACCATCAAGAACAAGTATCCTTTGCCGAGAATCGATGACTTGTTTGACCAGTTGTAGGGAGCTGCGGTATTCTCGAAGATTGATTTGAAATCGGGGTACTATCAGCTTCGGGTGAGAGAGTCCGACGTGCCGAAAACAGCTTTTCGGACGAGATACGGACATTACGAGTTTGTAGTTATGCCTTTCGGGTTAACTAATGCGCCGGCGGTGTTCATGCAATTGATGAACAAAGTCTTTATCGAGTATTTGGATAAGTGTGTCGTCGTCTTCATTGACGATATTCTTATCTATTCGAGGAATGAGGAAGAACATGCCCATCATTTGCGGGTAGTGTTAGACATTTTGAAGACCGAGCAACTCTATGCAAAGTTCTCGAAATGTGAGTTCTGGCTGAAGGAAGTGATGTTTTTGGGTCACGTGATTTCAGCCGAAGGGGTTCGTGTGGATCCGCATAAAATTGAGGCAGTGTTGGATTGGGCATCGCCCACAAAGGTGAAGGAGGTCCGTAGTTTCTTGGGTTTGGCTGGCTACTACCGTAGGTTCGTCGATGGTTTCTCAAAACTAGCTCGGCCACTTACTCAGTTGCTCCATAAATCCGAGAAGTTCGTCTGGACCGATGAGAGGCAGTCGAGTTTCGAGGAGCTGAAGAAGCGTTTGACTTCAGCCCCGGTCTTGGCGTTGCCGTGTGGCAACGAGGGATTCGCCGTTTATAGCGATGCTTCGGGTCAGGGTCTTGGGTGCGTATTGATGCAGCACGGCAAGACCATTGCCTATGCGTCGAGACAATTAAGGCCGTATGAACTTAACTACCCTACTCACGATTTGGAGTTAGCGGCGGTAGTCTTTGCACTCAAGATTTGGCGTCACTATCTTTTCGGCTCTACATGTCAGATTTTTACCGATCATAAAAGTCTGAAATACATATTTACTCACGGAGTTGAATATGAGGCAGAGGAGGTGGTTAGAGCCGATTAAGGATTATGACCTTGAAATTCTTTATCATCCGGCAAGGCGAACGTCGTGGCCGACGCCTTGAGTCGGAAACCGATTGCGAACGCTTGAGGTCCTTACGCCTCCTCCGAGCTTCGGCGGCTTTGATCGGGTTAGATGTTGAGGTTTTGTTGCTCGAGCCGTCGGGCAACTTTGTGCTTTAGAGATTTCGCTGCCCTTGATCGATGAAATTAAGCTGAAGCAATTAGAGGACCCGATGATTACGCAAATCCGAGAGAACGTCCTTAAAGGAAAGTCTCCTGGATTTGTGATTCACGAAGATGGTGTTTTGAGATTCCAGAGTCGGCTTTGTGTGCCGAACGATCCAGAGTTACGACTGAGTATTTTGCGTGAGGCCCATTCCACACCTTATTCCGTTCATCCTGGTTCGAGTAAGATGTACAAGGACCTGAGGAGGAACTTCTGGTGGAATGATATGAAGGAGGAGGTCGCACAGTTTGTAGCGAGATGTTTGACTTGCCAGCAGGTCAAAATCGAGCATCAGCGACCGGCTGGGTTATTGGAGTCACTTCTCGTTCCGGAATGGAAATGGGAAGACTTATCGATGGATTTCGTTACGAGTTTGCCGAGATCGAGGTCGGGCATGAACATGGTATGGGTGATTGTTGATCGTCTGACCAAGTCGGCACATTTGTAATATCCGCGTTTTCTATTTTCGGTAATTTCTATTTTTGATATATGTTCGTTCCGGACAACTCGCTTAGCACTGTTTTGGAATTCTGAATCTATTTTGTTCTTGGAGTTTTTCCGTCTGGTCGAGTTTCGAGGATGCTTTTGCATAATTTCATTTTGAATTATACCTTGCCGCATGTGCGTTCGATTCTCGTAAAACTTGTTCGTTTTCGTTATTTCTCGATTCGTATAAGTTTGTATGGTTGAGTTGGTCGTGTTGGAACTTTCGGTTTGTTAATCCGACGTTGTATCGCGATTTTTCGGGCATTTGGGCCGTTTTTGTAATTTTCATAAGTTTGGGGAATTTCGCTTCATTTGCTTCATTTGAGACTCTCTAGTGATCGGGATTATTTTTTTCTTTCAAAACTCAGCTTCGTTGTTTTGGATACCCCATGTTTATACTTTTGATTCTATCCTTGTGTTGCGTTTCGTCGTTGTATCGACTGTGCTGAGCTAAGTGTTTAGCAGTGCTGAACTGCTGCATGCATAACGTACGTTATGCATGCTCCTTTACGTACGTTATATAGGTATCATAACGTACGTTATACCCCATTGGTAACGTACGTTATGGTTACGCAGAAAGTGTCCAGATTGTTCGTTACGTACGTTAACCTGAGAGGGGTTACGTACGTAACCTTCATAACGTACGTTAACAATAGGCGTTAACGTACGTAACTCGCCGTCAGGTCTTTTAATTCCTGACTTATTTCCGGTCGACTTATTTCACTCCTTTTCTTTCTTTCTCGCGACGTGAGTTTCCTTTGGGCGATTTCAAGCGATTCATCCGGTGCAATCCGTAGGAACCTTCTAAAGATCGATTTTTGCGTCCCAAGCAAGGTTTATCATCATCATAATCATCCTCCATCCGTCCGAATCGAGGTATACATCGATGAACCCTAGTTTTTGGGGATTTCGGGATTTTTGGCATAATTCTTCCTTTTAATCCGTTTTGGCTTCGACGGCTTGTTAGATTACGATTTTGTAGTCGTAAATCCCTTGTTTCCAGTATAGTTTAATGGATTTAACCTAGTAATTTCTTCATTGTTAAATTATAGCCATCGTGGACTTCGTACTTTCCGACAAATCATTCCAAGGGGTAGGATTAGGATTAATTCTTACCTTTCCGCATTATTGAGACTTGTGTATACCGTTATTGTGTTAGGAACGGATTTGGGAAGATTGTTCGGACCGAAACCTATTCCTTCGCTGCTTCCTTCGCTTCGTTTCTTTCAAGGCAAGTACATGTATTACATTTCGTTATGTATATTGTGATTTTCAAATGAATGATGAATGGTGATTTTTGAGTGCGTGAGTTGTGTTCCTTCCACCGGAGTGTCCGACGGGATGTCCGGGGTCGATACTAAGGGGTACGGCCGCGAAGTGGACTTGGGTGCGTGTGTGGTTGAACTTCCACCCGAGTGTCCGACGGGATGTCCGGGGTCGATACTAAGGGGTACGGCCGCGAAGTGGTATCCCACCCGGAGTGTTCGACGGATGTCTGGGGGTCGATACTAAGGGGTACGGCAAAGGGATACCAGTTGTGATTTTGTGATATCGTGATGATTGAAAATTGATGTGATTGCCAATGTAGTATTCCGGAATATATATGTGGCAAATGACTTACGTTTGGGACGATTGTGTAAAAACTGTATTTTGTATATAATGTTGTGTAATTGTGTACTTGCACTAGCTATTCGAATGCTAACCCCTTAAATGGGAAATGCGTCTTATGCATTTCTGTGCAAGGAGAGCCGAGGAGCAGCACGGGACACGCACGTAAAGGATGGGTGGCTTGATGATGTGGCTCAGTCCTGTAATTTTATGTTTTGTCATTGCATTTGTCGAGTCTTCGAATTAAACTGTCTACTTTTAAACTTGGTTTAAGTCCCCTGCGTGGGCAACGGATTGGTATTTATTTTTATGTTCATGTACTCCGTTAAAATTGTTTTGGCCGAGGCCACGGCCTTATTTACTTTTGAGTGCATTGTGTGGAATTGCATTGTGGGTTATGTGTCATGTGTTAGCCTGGTAGACCTCACGAGGGTTCTACGGCGTGTAATGTCCCATTTGCGAATTGGGGTGTTACATTTATGGTATCAGAGCTTAGGTTTTGAATACCTAGGCTGTCGGTGAATTTTGGGGTCCGCTGGTTATGTCGTTAGAGTCAGTCGTTGAGCCTAATATCATCACGCTACCGTCTTTTCGTGCGACCCGTGGCTGTAAGTCTCCTCGAACTCTTATATTTCTGTAATTCGTTTCTTGCGTAGTTCGGAATTGTGACTTGTGTTACCAACTTGTGAATTGTGAATCTTTCTGATCTTGTTCTTTTCGTATCTTCTTCAGTATGTTGAGAGGTCGTGGTAGACCAGCTAGGGGGCGCGGCCGAGGCCGTGGTCGGGGTGCTGATAATGAAGAGGGCTCACTTTCTCAGTCCTCTGCAGACTCGGCCTCTCACTCGGTGCCGTCGGGTAATAATGCCGACGCCGGCTACCGTCAGACTTCACAGCTTAGTAGCCCAAATTACTCGGATAGCTCGGGGTGGGCGCTTAATCCACCCCGACACCGAAGAGGAAGCTAGTAAGTGGCTTCAGACGGTGACTAAGATGCACCCTCCTCGTTTCTCCGGATCTTCGACTCCCTCGGTTGGGAGAATTGGCTCTTTCACCGTCTGTGGCCTTTGATGCCATAGCTTGTCCCAAGACAGAGGGTACATATTGCCCAAGACCTCCTAGATAAGGAAGTCTGCGGAGTGGTGGGAGGCCGTTGCGCCCAGAGATCGTCGGGCCACTTGGGATGAGTTCGTGGCTGCTATGGAAGCGTAATATTGTCCACCGCCGCTAAGGAGCGCAATTGTGGAGTTTTTCACCGCTACACTCGGGATGTGCCGATTTCTCGTGCCATTATTTCCTACAATCAAGTTGGGTTTTGTGAGAGATCGTGTGAGGACGGAGGCCGATAAAATCCGTTACTTCAATATGCGCATGAAACCGCATATCGTGCAGTATGGCACCGCTCATGTGTGCCACCTTGAAGGAATATCGATCGCGCTCGCGATCGAGATGGTCCCTAATCGAGTCGGTTTCGAAGCTAAGAAGGTAAGACCACCGCGGGTTCTCACGGTAAAGGTGGTCGGGCCGAGGTCTCGTTCTGTTCCTACACACGGAAGAGACCGTTTCACCGGGGATCTCGTGGTAATCGCTCACCGTTGCTTCGGTGGCGTGGTTTGTTTTAACTGCAACCAATATGAGCATTTGATGAAGGATTGCCCTTTTCCTCCAGTTATTTGTTTTACTTGCGGGCAGATCGGGCATCGGGCAGCCCATTGTGAGAGGGCCACCAGGGCCGCTAGAGTCCCGACTACCACCGCCGATCGGAGGGAGCACAGCATTCCAGTTACTCATGTTCCGCAGGGTTCGGGCCGTGGTAGGGGTCGGGGTCAGCCGGATCACCGCACAAGATCGAGTTCGGGTTGATTCACCCCGGTTGTATCGGATGAGGCGTACAGAGGAGACAGACGTTCCAGTGGCGTCAGTACCACTCGGATCCTTACTCATCCAGCCAAGATTTTTGATTCTGTGCTACCCATTCCTTTATTGCTTCGGATTGTGTGAGTCGTATTGGTTTTGACTGCTTGTTTGAGTGTGAGCCGTTTGTAGTGGGTACACCCAGTGGAGATCGTATGGTTGGGGACCGGGAAGTTAGGGATTGCCCAGTGAGGATCGGGAGCCGGGATTGGCCCTCGAATCTCATTGTTATAGACCTTAAGGGTGAGGATTTGATCCTCGGGGACGATTGGTTAGATCGTCACGGTGCTATCATGAACTATCGGACTCGTACCATCTCGATAGTTGCCGAGGACGGCACCGAGCATACTCTAGTCGGTTGTGCCGGGTAGATCGGGAGTGTGATTAGCGCCTTGAAGGCGATGAAACTTTTGAACCAAGGTTGTGTCGGCTACTGGTGTTTCGCTCTACAGGCGGAAGATGGTGGGGTTGACATATTGTCGATTCCAGTTGTTAGCGAGTATCCCGATGTATTTCCGGATGACTTGCCGGGATTACCACCACATCGAGAGGTGGAGTTTCCCATTGACCTTGAGCCGAATGCGGCCCCTATTTCTCGAGCACCGTACCGTATGGCACCGTCGGAGATGCTAGAGTTGAAGAATCAGTTGGGAGAGTTGTTAGATAAAGGGTATATTCGACCGAGCGCATCGCCTTGGGGTGCGCCTGTACTTTTTGTCAAGAAGAAGGATGGATCGCTTCGTTTATGCATCGACTATCGAGAATTAAACAAGCTAACCATCAAAAATAAATACCCTTTGCCCAGATTGACGATTTGTTTGATCACCAGGGGCGACGGTCTTTTCAAGATTGATTTGCGATCGGGCTACTACCAGATTGAGGATTCGGGACGCCGATATTCCGAAAGTCGCTTTAGGACGAGATATGGCCATTACGAGTTTGTGGTTATGCCTTTCTGCTAACTAATGCCCCCAGTTGTTCATGCGATTAATGAACAAAGTTTTTATTGAGTATCTGGACAAATTCGTAGTCGTTTTTATCGACGATATTCTTATCTATTCACGGAGTCGGGAGGAGCACGCCTTACATCTCCGGATTGTATTAGACACTTTGAGGGCCGAGCGGTTGTATGCGAAGTTCTCTAAGTGTGAGTTTTGGCTCGAGGAAGTGTCGTTCCTCGGGCATGTGATTTCAGCAGAGGGAGTTCGGGTAGATCCGCAGAAGATAGAGGCGGTGATGGCTTGGGAGCCGCCTAAGAATGTGAAGGAGGTGAGGAGTTTTCTGGTCTTGCCGCCTATTACCGTAGATTCGTTGAGGGATTTTCTAAGATCGCTAGACCACTCACTCGGTTGCTCCAAAACTCGAAGTTCGAGGACCGCAGACAGCAGGGACGCTTTGATGAGTTAAAGAGACGTTTGACTACCGCACCCGTGTTAGCGTTGCCTCGGGGAACGAGGATTTCGTAGTGTACGGTGATGCTTCGGCCTTGGTCTAGGATGTGTTTTGATGCAGAGAGACAGAGTGATTGCGTATGCGTCCCGCCAGTTGAAACCTTATGAGGTGAATTACCCCACGCATGATTTGGAATTAGCTGCGGTCGTTTTTGCCTTAAAGATCTGGAGGCATTATCTCTATGGGTCGTCATGTAAGATTTTTACCGATCACAAGAGTTTGAAGTATATCTTCAGTCAGAAGGAGTTAAATATGAGACAACGTAGGTGGTTGGAGCTAATTAAAGATTACGACCTCGAGATACTTTACCATCCGGTAAGGCTAACGTAGTGGCGGATGCGTTGAGCCGTAGTCGATAGCGTGTATGTTAGAAGTACTTACTCCGCAGAGTAGGATCCAGAGACCTTATTTGTCGAATATTGAGGTTTGGGTTCGTAGAGTTCAGGCCGCTATGTGCATTAGAGATCACTTCGCCCTGATCGATGATATCAAGGCGAAACAAGATGATGATCCGTGTTTGGTCCAGTTGAGGGAGGATGTGAGGCAGGGAAAGCCCTGGATTTGTGGTTCGTGATGATGGCGTTACGAGATTTCGCGTACTATGTGTACCTAATGTTGTTGAGTTGAGACAAGATCTTGAGTGAAGCTCATACCACGCCTTACTCCATACATCCTGGTACGAGTAAAATGTACAAGGATGTGAGGAGTAACTACTGGTGGAGTAATTTAAAGACAGACGTTAGCGAGTTTGTGTCGAGGTGTTTGACCTGTCGTGAGTTAAGATCGAGCATCGGCGACCAGCGGGGCTTTTACGACCACTTCCTATCCCGGAGTGGAAATGGGAGGATATTTCTATGGATTTCATTACCGGTATGCCTAGGACTCGATGGAATGAACATGATTTGGGTTATTGTCGATCGACCGACCAAAGCGGCTCATTTCCGGGTATTAAGGACACTTGGGGTCCAGAGAGACTGCACGAGTGTTTATTGCCGAGATCGTGAGATTACATGGGACTCCTAAGAGTATTGTTTCGGATCGTGATGGCCGGTTTGTATCACATTTTTGGCAGTGTTCATCGAGCTTTGGGACCGAGTTGAGACTCAAGACGTCTTACCACCCTCGATCGACGGCGATGAGCGGACGATCCAGGACGTTGGAGGATATGTTGAGAGCCCGTGCCCTAGATTGGAAGGATGATTGGGAGTCGCACTTGCCGTTGATCGAGTTTACGTACAACAATAGTTGGCACGCCGATCAAAATGGCACCATTTGAGGCATTGTATGGGAGGAGGTGCGGATCGCCGTTGTGTTGGGACGATGCGTCCGAGCTGATTGGTACCGAGCCCGATATGGTAGCCGAGACGAGGGAAGATTACTCGATTCGTGATAGATTGTTGACGGCCCGTAGTCGGCAAAAGTCTTATGCGTACACGCGTCGCCGGCCGTTGGAGTTTGAGGTGGGAGATCATGTTTTGCTTAAGGTGTCGCCGACACGGGGAGTTTACCGCTTCGGCCGGAAGGGTAAACTTAGTCCGAGATATATTGGGCCGTTTGAAATTTTAGAGAGAGTGGGAGAGCTTGCCTATCGGTTGGGTTTGCCGCCGTCCTTGAGCCACGTTCATAACGTATTTCATGTTTCCCAGCTTAGGAGGTACATATCGGACCCTAGCCATATTATCGATTTTGGAGAGATCGGGTGGGACCCGACCTTACCATTGAGGAGAGGCCGATTCAGATTTTAGAGCGTCGGGTGAAGCAACTTCGTCATAAAACCATCCCTCTGGTTAAAGTTCAGTGGTCGAGACATGGGTCCGAAGAAGCCACATGGGAGACGGAGGAGAGTATGCAGTCGAGATACCCCGAGTTGTTCGCGTTGTAAGTTTCGGGACGAAACTTATTTTTAGGGGGAGATAATGTAATATCCGCGTTTTCTATTTTCGGTAATTTCTATTTTTGATGTATGTTCGTTCCGGACAACTCGCTTAGCACTGTTTTGGAATTCTGAATCTATTTTGTTCTTGGAGTTTTTCCGTCTGGTCGAGTTTCGAGGATGCTTTTGCATAATTTCATTTTGAATTATACCTTGCCGCATGTGCGTTCGATTCTCGTAAAACTTGTTCGTTTTCGTTATTTCTCGATTCGTATAAGTTTGTATGGTTGAGTTGGTCGTGTTGGAACTTTCGGTTTGTTAATCCGACGTTGTATCGCGATTTTTCGGGCATTTGGGCCGTTTTTGTAATTTTCATAAGTTTGGGGAATTTCGCTTCATTTGCTTCATTTGAGACTCTCTAGTGATCGGGATTATTTTTTTCTTTCAAAACTCAGCTTCGTTGTTTTGGATACCCCATGTTTATACTTTTGATTCTATCCTTGTGTTGCGTTTCGTCGTTGTATCATTGTCTTTGAGCTAAGTGTTTAGCGATCTTTGACTTTGCATGCATAACGTCGTTATGCATGCTCCTTTACGTACGTTATATAGGTATCATAACGTCGTTATACCCCATTGGTAACGTCGTTATGGTTACGCAGAAAGTGTCCGTTGTTCGTTAAATGCGTTAACTGAGAGGGTTACGTCGTAACCTTCATAACGTACGTTAACAATAGGCGTTAACGTCGTAACTCGCCGTCAGTCTTTTAATTCGACTTATTTCCGGTCGACTTATTTCACTCCTTTTCTTTCTTTCTCGCGACGTGAGTTTCCTTTGGGCGATTTCAAGCGATTCATCCGGTGCAATCCGTAGGAACCTTCTAAAGATCGATTTTTGCGTCCCAAGCAAGGTTTATCATCATCATAATCATCCTCCATCCGTCCGAATCGAGGTATACATCGATGAACCCTAGTTTTTTTGGGGATTTCGGGATTTTTGGCATAATTCTTCCTTTTAATCCGTTTTGGCTTCGACGGCTTGTTAGATTACGATTTTGTAGTCGTAAATCCCTTGTTTCCAGTATAGTTTAATGGATTTAACCTAGTAATTTCTTCATTGTTAAATTATAGCCATCGTGGACTTCGTACTTTCCGACAAATCGTTCCAAGGGGTAGGATTAGGATTAATTCTTACCTTTCCGCATTATTGAGACTTGTGTATACCGTTATTGTGTTAGGAACGGATTTGGGAAGATTGTTCGGACCGAAACCTATTCCTTCGTCGTTTCCTTCGTTTCGTTTCTTTCAAGGCAAGTACATGTATTACATTTCGTTATGTATATTGTGATTTTCGAAATGAATGATGAATGGTGATTTTTGAGTGCGTGAGTTGTGTTCCTTCCACCCGGAGTGTCCGACGGGATGTCTGGGGGTCGATACTAAGGGGTACGGCCGCGGAAGTGGACTTGGGTGCGTGTGTGGTTGAACTTCCACCCGGAGTGTCCGACGGGATGTCTGGGGGTCGATACTAATGTGTACGGCCGCGGAAGTGGTATCCCACCCGGAGTGTTCGACGGGATGTCTGGGGGTCGATACTAAGGGGTACGGCCACGGGATACCAGTTGTGATTTTGTGATATCGTGATGATTGAAAATTGATGTGATTGCCAATGTAGTATTCCGGAATATATATGTGGCAAATGACTTACGTTTGGGACGATTGTGTAAAAACTGTATTTTGTATATAATGTTGTGTAATTGTGTACTTGCACTAGCTATTCGAATGCTAACCCCTTAAATGGGGGAAATGCGTCTTATGCATTTCAGTGCACGGAGAGCCGAGGAGCAGCACGGGACACGCACGTAAAGGATGGGCTGGCTTGATGATGTGGCTCGAGTCTGTAATTTTATGTTTTGTCATTGCATTTGTCGAGTACTGGAATTAAACTGTCTACTTTTAAACTTGGTTTAAGTCCCCTGCGTGGGCAACGGATTGGTATTTATTTTTATGTTCATGTACTCCGTTAAAATTGTTTTGGCCGAGGCCACGGCCTTATTTACTTTTGAGTGCATTGTGTGGAATTGCATTGTGGGTTATGTGTCATGTGTTAGCCTGGTAGACCTCACGAGGGTTCTACGGCGTGTAATGTCCCATTTGCGAATTGGGGTGTTACAACATTTTCTGGGCATCAAGGACACTTGGGGCCCGGAGAAGTTAGCTCGTGTGTTTATCGCGCAGATTGTGAGACTTCACGGTACCTCTTTTCATCCCCAGTCAGATGGACAGTCGGAACGCAATATCCATACATTCGAGGACATGTTGCGTACTTGTGCCCTCGATTGGAGTAGCGACTGGGAGGAGCATTTGCCATTGATCGAATTCACGTACAACAATAGTTGGCACGCGTCGATTTGGATGGCACCGTATGAGGCACTTTATGGGCGACGATGTCGATCGCCGATTTGTTGGAATGAGGCGTCCGATTTGGTCGGGACCGAACCGGATGTCGTTTTTGAGATGAGACGGAAGATAGAATTAATTCGAGAACGGATGTTGACTGCCCAGAGTCGACAGAAGTCCTATGCCGATGTCCGTCGTCGACCTTTAGAATTCGAGGTGGGGGACCACGTGTTGCTGAAGGTGTCACCGACGAGGGGAATTTTCCGTTTCGGGAAAAAGGGGAAGTTGAGTCCGAGATTTATTGGACCCTTCGAGATTCTCGAGCGAGTCGGTGGGTTGGCATACCGTTTGGCGTTGCCCTCGGCCCTGAGTCATGTTCATAGCGTTTTTCATGTTTCCCAGCTGAGGAAATATGTCCCGGACCCTAGTCACATCATCGATTATGATGAGATTGACTTCGCCGAGGATATTACTTTTGAGGAGCACCCTCTGAAGATTTTGGAACATCGGGAGAAACGACTGAGGCATAAAACCATCCCTTTGGTCAAGGTGAAGTGGTCGAGACACGGTGTCGAGGAGGTAACGTGGGAGACCGAGGATAGCATGCGTGCTAGGTACCCTGAGTTGTTTGTTTCTTAAGTTTCGGGACGAAACTTGTTTTTAGAGGGGTAGAATGTAATATCCGCATTTTTCTTTCCCTTGTATTTTTCTTTTTCGGCGTATTTCCCGATAGTAGTGACCCTCGTGTATCTTTCAGTGTATCTTTCCTATTATCTATGGATTTTATTCCCGTTATTGTCTTGCGGAACCGCTGTTTCGGGGTTGCCGTGGATCCATTCTATGTTATGATGCCTGTTGAGATGTTCCGTTTGATGTTTCGTTCACATTCCGGTGTCTTTGGACCGTTCATATTTCGTACCTAGCGCACGCTACTTCTTCTACATAGCGCACGCTAGGGATCCCTTAATAGCGCACGCTACATTTGTTTCGTAGCGCGTGCTAATGAGTAGCCCTGGGAGTGGCAGTGCTGTTTTTCCAGCCTTCTGGACTAGCATATTAGCGTACGCTACGTATGCTAGCGCGCGCTAATGTCGAGAGGCTAGCGCACGGTGATGATGCCCGGTAGCGTGCGCTAGCGTAGGTGTCCAGTACTGGACAGTTCATTTCTGGAATCGGTCAGGTGCCAGTTAGCGTACGCTACGCTCGTATGGTAGCGCACGCTAACGGATCAAGTGAATTTTGGGCAGTTAGCTTCTGGACTCGACTGATGTCCAGCTAGCGCACGCTAGTGGTCGATAGCGCACGCTACCGTGTGGTTATTAGCGCACGCTACGTTTCGAGTAGCGCACGCTAACGGCCAGAAATCGCTCTTGGGATGGGGCCTTAACGGTAAGGATTGGAATTTTATCCCGTTAGCGCACGCTAACCTTGAGGTTTTAGCATGCGCTAACACTCCCTAGCTATATAAACCAGGGAGTTGACCGAGATAAATACAATTTCTCAGTTCTCTCCTTCTTCCGCGGCCGAGCGACTCCAGAGGCGATTTGAGGCGATTTTCTTCTTCCAATCACTTCAGAGATTCTTTTGCTTGAATTCTTGGTGTAGATTAACATCATCCACTTGTGTTTCTCATCCTAAATCCAAGGTAATCTCTTAGAACCCTACTTTTGAATAATTTGGGGGTTTGGGGATTTTCTTCCGATCCGTTTCGTTTTGTTGGTGGATTCATGATGAATATGATTAATCTTATTGATATTCTTAGTTTCCCTACGGATTAATGGTATATTTTCATGGTTTTGCGAAATCGAGAGGGTTTGGTTGTGGTCCGCCCTCGTTGTTATTTTCATACGAATATACATGAATCGTGGGTGGGTTTTCGGGTGTATTCCATTTCCGTATTCGTCTAGAGTTGGTTGTAATTATGTTCTTCGAATCGTTAGGTTCGGTTCCGTTGATTCCTAGTGTTCGTCGGTGATTATCCTTTCCGTTCATTGCGTCGTCAATTATTCAAGGCAAGTATTTTTGGAAACCTTTATGCTTAACGTGAAATGGTAATGTATATTGTGTGTGATTGCTCACCTCGGGAGGGTCCGACGGGATCACGGAGGGAATCCAATGGTATAGCCCTGGATTCACGAGTTTGTTTCGCTAGCCAGCTCGGGAGGGTCCTTAGGGATCACGGAGCGGGATCAATGGTATAGCCCTGTTCCCGAGGCGATGCGTGTGCGTGATTTGTTTTATAATATGGCCAGCTCGGGAGGGTCCTTAGGGATCACGGAGCGGGATCAATGGTATAGCCCTGTTCCCACGGCAAATTGTTTGACTGTTTATTTCCGGAAAAGACATGTCTGGTTTTGGCTTTTGAAAATGATATTGGTGCATGTACTATGAAATGTGTAAGCGATTGGTTTGCCTTGATTACTTGTACTAGCGTAATTGCTAACCCCTTTGGGGACCCGTTTTGGGGAAATTCTTATTATGGATTTCAGGTTATGATTATCCGGACGAGTGAGCACCGGGACAGTACGAGGATGTCGGCCAGGGTCGTTGACATGTGCATTTGGGTCGTCTTATTTCCTTTGTCTAATTCGATATGGTTGTTTCCTATATTTTAAACTTATAGATTGTACTCGCGAGTACTTAGGCCTTTTCCTTTCTGGTTGTGTTTGGACTTCGTTGGAGTTACCATATTTGTCGGTTGATGTTATTATGCCGGTTGTACCGGACGTGTTGTTTTATGTTCTTGTTGTCAATAATTGTTTCCTTGCTAACCGAGACGGTTAGTCGAGAGGTGTTCTCTTGTGTTAGCCTGGTGGATTCCATGTCGGGGTCCACGACGCTGTAATACACCTCGAATATCTTGGGGGTGTTACAGTTCAGCGACTTCAACGGCCCGAACGATAACCAACACATAATTACAACCATCATGAAATAATCACACATATACATGAACACACCAACCCAAGCTTCAACAGTTCACACTCGTGCGGCAACACGCAAATTACCACGAGGCGATAAACAGTAAACATCAGTTCACACCTCTCATAGAGGGCTAACAAAACATACGCGTGGCGAACGACTCAACGTTCACACCACCAATTCAATCACAATTCGGAGGGCTAACACCCTAACAACAATACCAGCATCATACACACCTTCTCCGACCACAAGCACGAAATGATGGGTTTTAAAAACGAAAACCACCTTTTGAAAATAGTTTTGAAACACCAGTTGATCTGGAGTATCACCTTTCAAAAAAAAGTACAAACGTGAAACATCGTTATCGAGACTTTGGGAAAACCATTTCGCATTTGAACAAAAATGAGGACACCTTCTCTTAGTGAAAAACTTTCAGAATATTCGACCCTCGGGTCTAAGTAAAAGTGTTTATAAAACTTTGAAAATATCTCAAAACATTTTGGGTCCTCGAGGTAGAAGAATTTTGAAACACATTGTGGCACCTTGGATGTACCACGAGAAAATTCATTTTGAAAGTACGTCTCGAAATTTATTTTCTAAGATACTCAAGTTTTTCAAGGATAATTCAATGGGCTAGAATGCCCAAAAATTTCAGGTAATTGCACGGAACATTATATTACTGTGGGTCCGTCTGGAACCCACCAGGATAAAAACCATTTACAAAAACGCCAAAAGGCCGATGACGGTAATATTTCAAAAACTTACAAAATCCATTTACAGAATACTAAATACCGTCATAAGAATTTCGCCAAAATGATCAAGGCCATAATGCCAAAAACTCGGTTAAGGAAATCGGTTTTCGAAATAAAACTCAGTCGGTAAAATACCGAAAGCCATTACAAAAGAACTCACGCAACGGATAAAAGAAATACAGTTCAACATGCACAATCCAGCAACACTACTCCTCATATGAACGAAATATGAGAGTCAAATAACCACATATCACGAAATCAAAATCCATAAGAGGATTCTGTCACTTAACAAGTAATCATAAAAATGGCTCGTGTCACACGAGGCACAACACAAAGAAGGGAGGCTTACATTCACAGGTCGCACGAAGATGATGATCGCCCACGATACTAATCACGACCAACAAACTCATACGACGCGTCGCGACACGACTCAGTAAGACAAAATCCGACAAGACAAAACTTAACAGACACCACTGACCCGACAGCCTAGGTTTCCACAACCTAAGCTCTGATACCATTTATGTAACACCCCCAATCCACTCAGGGATATTACACGCCGTAGACCCTTTCCTCAAGGATCCACCAGGCTGGTAACAACATAGAACAACTCAACAATGCCTTTAAGGCTAAAATGACTCAGTAGACCGATTTGGTCTTTCAATAAATACATACAACTCAATTACAATACATGCCCACGCAGGGGTCGAATACAACACACTCCCGTACAACGGGAAAAGAATACTGCAGCGAAAATAAAATACAACTAAAGCAAAGACATCATACGGATCCTCGTGTGATTAGTATCATTCATCTTTCATCATCCTTCGTACTGACCCTGTGTTATGCTCCAAAACCTGAATGCAAAAATAGACATCCACCCCCCGAATACTCGGGGGTTAGCAAAACTCCACTGTTTTTCTAGTGCAAGTACAAGTGCAAAAATACGAGCCATACAATTCACATTCCACGAATAACAATAACCAGGAATCCTCAAAAATCCAAATGTAACGAAAAGTACTTCCCGAGGCAAGAATTTGGGTAAACATTCCAAAACCGAAAGACCACAAGTTAAAGGGAAACAATTTATAAAACAGTTTAAAATGCCATCGAGAGTTTTAATAGAAAACAATTTAGTATTACCGAATCCTTATCTTTCCAAAATCAACAGGTCACACCCAAAGGTTTTGTTTTCGCAAATAGAAAACCGACAACAATTCACGAGGTTAAAACCCGTCACGTGTCCTCGACGGACATAGAAATCAATATCAACTCGTGAAGTTTTACTCGTGAATCCGTGGCTCTACCATTGGACTCCCGCCGTGGCCCCATCGAACCAACCCACGGTGAGTAAAATACATTCACTAAATATACACCAACCTTGTGAAGTTTTTACTCGTGAATCCAGGCTCTACCATTGGACTCCGCCGTGGCCCGTCGAACCAACCCACGGTGAGTAAAATACATTCACTAAATATACACCAACCTTTGTGAAGTTTTTACTAGTGAATCCGAGGGCTCTACCATTGGACTCCGCCGTGGCCCGTCGAACCAACCCACGGTGAGTAAAATACATTCACTAAATATACACCAACTCCGTGAAGTTTTTACTCGTGAATCCGTGGCTCTACCATTGGACTCCGCCGTGGCCCCGTCGAACCAACCCACGGTGAGTAAAATACATTCACCACTCGTGAATCCGTGGCTCTACCATTGGATTCCCGCCGTGGCCCCGTCGAACCAACCCGCGGTGAGCGAAACAATCATGCACAAATAACATATCACACCAAGGATATCCAAACAATTCAACCAGAGGCATCAAACACTTAGCAAAACACCACATCAAACCAAAACGCACCGAAAAGAGATAATATACGTACACACGTATTATCAAGCGCAACATCAACACCAAAACATATCCAAATATCCACGTAGTCACTTACAACCCACACAATTACAAATCACACGCGTTTTGAAAGAGAGCCTTTAACAAGGCTAATCGAATCTTTTGAAAACTCGTTTCAAACAATCAAACAAACATATAAAGACGATCACCAATTATCATATTCACAAAACAAGAATTGTATGGACAAGGTACTTGCCTCAAAATCGGCACGCAAGTATTCCGACGAACACGGCTCAATCGGAAAGCTTCGAAACACCCGATACTATCGAAACGGAAGACGACGACGAACGGAAGGGTTCAACTCGGTTTCTTCGCAAGAAACTAGACCCTAACAACATATAATCAATAAATCATCGATCATACGAGGAAGAATAATCGTAGAACGCCCGAAAACCCCTCTAAGATATTTTACCGGACACCTTCAAGGCGTCGGTCAAGAACTCGACCCAAATAACGAATCGATATGATCCAACCATGGAATAACAAGAGAAATGATATAATACATCTAAATAATCATCAATCCATCAAAATACTAAGTTAAAACGGATTAATCGGACGAAAACAACCAAAACACCCAAATTCCCCAAAACTAGATTTCTAGGAAATCTGACCTGATTCGGTAGATCGAAGGGTGTTATAGGATGGATGATTGATGATAAGAACTCCAAGACTTCATGGATTGAAAGAACAACATCATGGCTCCATGATATACACACCCATAGCCGCATACGGGAAGAAAAAGAATGAGGAACTGGGTGAAAAATACGCTGCCAGGCCTTAAATAGGCCAACTGCCGGCCGGGTTACGTACGTAACCGGCCATGGCTTACGTACGTAACCGGCCATGGCCGACTCACTGCCTGGAAATGCCGGAAACATTATGTACGTTACCGGTCAGGGCCTTACGTACGTAACCGGCCTTACGTACGTAACTGCCGATCACTACCGTACGTTACTCGGCCACGGCCGGCCTGGCTCCAGCATGCCCGGCCATGACTCGGCCGGGACCAACTCCGACGGCCCGAACGACCCCGAAACCCGAACCTGAGTACGAATCGAAGATACGGTTACGAAGTACTCGCAAAGACGAATCCGAGCACTAAGAGAACACACGATTCCGACCACCCGAAGGCTTGAAATTCGACAACGGAAAGTAATTACCCCAAACTTTGGGAAATTACGAAAATGGCCCAAAACGTCCGAAATACACGATACATGATCGAAACACCAAACCGAAGTTCACAACACGTATAACAAAGTTAAACGAACTTACGGGAAACTCGAAACAGCAGTTTCGGACGAGATTCGCAAGAATCGAACTCAAGTGCGGAAAAGTCGCTAAAAAGCACGGAACTCAACAAAACAACACCGAAACGAACTCAGATGACAAAAAGCGTAGAATTAATCATTCTCAGAATGACGAAACGGTCATGAGAGAGTCGTCAAAACGGACTCCGCCCGAAAAAAGAAATTTATCGAAAATCGAAAATTGCGGATATTACATTCTACCCTCCTTAAAAGAAGTTTCGTCCCGAAACTTAAAACAAGTAGGGAGAAGAAATATCCCGCCACGAAAACTCAACGAGATACGCAAGAAACGCGTAACTAACGCCCAACGGCGAAACGTTACGAACAACGCAACGGAAAATACGGCGTGAAAACACGCTCCACGACGACCAACACAACGTCGCCGTTAGGGATATAATAGAACCAACAAGTGACAAGCGTCAACAAATGGATAATACAGTCGGGTCAATTATCCGAACAATCACAAAACACAACGAACGAAAATCAATACGATTGACCAACCCAACGGTTCATCAATCAAAACGCGAGCCAAACGCTGAACAAATACGGAATTCCACCGCCTAAGGGTTGGAAGATCGAAAACGAGACCAATTTCCCGAACTTAAGGGAATTAGGAAGGAGCCTGAACGCTCAACAATCACGAAACGAGAACAAAAACCGAACAAATAAACGATCTAGACAACAAAAATCGAACAATCATGTCCGAAATACGAAGGATAATAAAATTCAAACAACAACTCCAAGGTTCACATCTCGACTCGAGACAATATATGATCCATTGAAAACAACAGGATGTGCATTCATATAAGATCCACAGGAAAGGGAATAGCAATAGAAAAGTCACAACGACAAATGAGTTATTCCGAAATAATACCACACTCGTTCGATCAACAAAAGCAAGGGGCAGGACAAGCTCAGAAATGTCAACGAACATAAATGAGTCGACAGAGTCGAAAACACAAGAGTTCCAAATCCGATCCACTTCGAATAAAAGAACTAATAAAACCAGATGATGTCACTTCCGAACAAGGTTCACAAGAATCGAACCGAACTCGAAAAAGTCACAGCGATAACCAGATCGACCCACAACAAGATCACAGCTCGTTCGAACGATGAAACCAGAATACAGAACAAGTTCAGAAAGTATCAACGAACACGCGCGAGCCGATAGAATTGAGAAAGAGAAAATACAGGAGCCAAAAATAATACGGGTATTATATTCGACCTCTTCTAAAAGAAGTGTCATTCCCGAAACTCACAACACGAAATCAAGGTGACAAAACAACAAGCAACCGACAGAAACATCTCCCATGGGCCTCTCAGAGCCGATCCTCATATCTGTACTAAAGTTCGCGCCCCGAAAGACTCGAAACCCAACTCGCAAAACTGGATCCTGTGTCTCTCGGGTCCACACTTGAAAAGCGTTACTGACGAGTACAATTTACACATACATGCCCCGGCACATCACGGTTGAAGCGCCTCGGCTCGGCATACCGAAAATACAAATGCTAGACATAATGGGCCATAACGTCGCAAAACAACATAGCGGAGATGCCAACTCAGCACAACAAGGAATCATAACACATATCATATACAACGATTACCATCGTAAAGTAATACACACACAAACACTACAGCAACGACGGTATCGTTCAGCGACTTCAACGGCCCGAACGATAACCAACACATAATTACAACCATCATGAAATAATCACACATATACATGAACACACCAACCCAAGCTTCAACAGTTCACAGTCGTGCGGCAACACGCAAATCACCACGAGGCGATAAACAGTAAACATCAGTTCACACCTCTCACAGAGGGCTAACAAAACATATGCGTGGCGAACGACTCAACGTTCACACCACCAATTCAATCACAATTCGGAGGGCTAACACCCTAACAACAATACCAACATCATACACACCTTCTCCGACCACAAGCACGAAATGATGGGTTTTAAAAACGAAAACCACCTTTTGAAAATAGTTTGGAAACACCAGTTGATCTTGAGTATCACCTTTCAAAAAAAGTACAAACGTGAAACATCGTTATCGAGACTTTGGGAAAACCATTTCGCATTTGAACAAAAATGAGGACACCTTCTCTTAGTGAAAAACTTTCAGAATATTCGACCCTCGGGTCTAAGTAAAAGTGTTTATAAAACTTTGAAAATATCTCAAAACATTTTGGGTCCTCGAGGTAGAAGAATTTTGAAACACATTGTGGTACCTTGGATGTACCACGAGAAAATTCATTTTGAAAGTACGTCTCGAAATTTATTTTCTAAGATACTCAAGTTTTTCAAGGATAATTCAATGGGCTAGAATGCCCAAAAATTTCAGGTAATTGCACGGAACATTATAGCGCTGTGGGTCCCGTGCCGGAACCCACCAGGATAAAAACCATTTACAAAAACGCCAAAAGGCCGATGACGGTAATATTTCAAAAACTTACAAAATCCATTTACAGAATACTAAATACCGTCATAAGAATTTCGCCAAAATGATCAAGGCCATAATGCCAAAAACTCGGTTAAGGAAATCGGTTTTCGAAATAAAACTCAGTCGGTAAAATACCGAAAGCCATTACAAAAGAACTCACGCAGCGGATAAAAGAAATACAGTTCAAAATGCACAATTCAGCAACACTACTCCTCATATGAACGAAATATGAGAATCAAATAACCACATATCACGAAATCAAAATCCATAAGAGGATTCTGTCACTTAACAAGTAATCATAAAAATGGCTCGTGTCACACGAGGCACAACACAAAGAAGGGAGGCTTACATTCACAGGTCGCACGAAGATGATGATCACCCACAATACTAATCACGACCAACAAACTCGGGGACGACGTCGCGTCACATTTCGATCGAGACAAAATCCGACAAGACAAAACTCATGGACACCATCGGCCGACGGCTGGGTTTCCACAACCTAAGCTCGATACCATTTATGTAACACCCCCAATCCAGAGGATATTACACGCCGTAGACCCTTTCCTCAAGGATCTACCAGTGTGTAATGTAACACCCAGTTGCTTAACCGGAAATATTACAGTGGGCCGAGATGGAACCCACAAGGCTAAAGAAATTTTCACAAACATTTACAAATGCCCAAGAGGCCAACGTACTAACTTTAAAAATTCACAAAGACTTATAAAATCCATTTATCAAAACCGTCGTAAAACTCATTTGAAATCGCAAGGCCAAGCAATAGATACTCAAAAGTTTAGAAAACGATTTCCAAAGTAACCTCGGCTACGGATACCAAAAGAGCGTCTCAAAATACTCACGCGGCGGAAAAGACCAACCAAAACGATACTCTAGCGGCGGAAAACAAGAACCAATCAAGAAACTCAATGTACGAACATGTCCTAGCCGGTATCCTCAGGAAGCTCATCTCTTCACGACCGCTACAAGCTCGATGCTCGAGAACCTAAAAGAAATCCACGACGGTCACCATAATATCCAACAATGATAATCGTCACATCACATTAATAATAACATACCAATGAGAATACAACATAAGAATACGACCAATGTAATCTTACCGCCATAACTTTGCTTACTCAAGTGATTCTCATCAGAGTAGCCATTATCACATTTCACATCATGTACTCGATTTACCAATAAACTCGAACGCAATATAAGTCTTGTACCTCAAACAATACTCAAGGTTCTCAAACTGTCATAACCAACTCACGATACGGAAATATACCATTTCTGACCAATACGATCCATCGAATAACATCATCAAATCCCAAGACGATAACCAATTGTCCACCAAAGACAAGACCAAGGAAAATATGGAACATACCTCGAGATATGATGTGCCACGATAATCATATCAGTCTAATCCGATATCAGAACAATGCAATGCGGACAAGGTCCTAACACAAGACCTACAAATACATACTCATATGACAACGTCAATATGCTCAAAAACAATAACAACTATGTATACTCAATGGAAATCCCATGATCCAGCGCCCTCAGCATAGATCCCAAGATGATCCTACAAGATCAACACGAGGTGGATAACCAACAATATACATATGCACAACAATAACACAATACTGGGTAATCCAACGATCCAGCGCCCTCAGCATAGATCCCAAGATGATCCCGTCGGACCAACACGAGGTGGAAAAACCCGTCCAATGATCCAGCGCCCTCAGCATAGATCCCAAGATGATCCCGTCAGACCAACACGAGGTGGACATCCGATCCAGCGCCCTCAGCATAGATCGCGCGATCCCATCGGATCAACACAACATAAACAACACAATATGCATACACATATGCAAAACAATATGTTCATCATCATGAACAACGCAACATGGACGACAATATGACAAATCAATTAAGACGACCTCATGTTCGACAACATGAATGATAATACGCATGATCAAATCACTAACTCTAATTGAATCGATATAAGATACTTGCCCCGAGTCCTTCGGGAGAAATCTCGATGTCCAATCATCACCGACGATTATCCTCAATGCTCGGCGATCCATACGAACAATGAACTATAGATACTCATATCCTCGTCTTTACCATAATGTAACCTTGATACTCGAACATACCAATAACTGAGATAAGCATATACATTATGATTTATCTCCCAGAATCGAAAGAACGATATGCGATCCGAATACCCAGAGTTCACAATAATAATCATCGCTATATGCATTATAAACGAAATGAAACTGAAACCATTCATTAAATATTATAACTGAGCAAGTAATAACTTGCCTCGATACCGATACGATGATGATGAAGCCGCTACCAGTCACAATGCCTTCATCTACGGGCTCCTCGGTCCCGACCAAAGCAATTCACGAACATACTCGAACATGACCGCAACATACGATTATACTCACCGATCAATAATCTCAACCTATTGAAATAATCGATTAACATACAATCCGATAACAATCAATAACCGACATAGCCAACCAATCAAACTCAACGGCTCAACAATACCTCGATCATAAACAAAACCAAACAATACAACTCAAACCAATCAAACACGAATTCAAGACAACACTATGATTCCACATTCAATCTTAAATACTTACAAGTTTCCTCCTTGTATATTCGTAATAAAACCAATTACCGATTATCATCATCAATCCAGGACAATCCAATTAATTATAGATAATCATATTCCAAGAGTTCCACAACTTATTCGAAATCACATTCAAAGTCCCCAAACGACATAATCCGATGTGTTCTAACATCTAAACAATCCTTATTCACAATTCAAGGTGTATGTAATCATGTTCTTCAACATATACACTTCTCATAACATCATGGATTACAACAAACTATCAAGAACATCGAGATTACTACGATTCCATAATCATAACGACATAATCAAGGTATTTGATCATCAATTCATTATCTTCCCTTAACAAAATTCCCATAATGACCAAGAATACTCACAACACTATCAATTCCATCACCATTCATACGAAAACATGTCGAATTTCCCAAGTTCTACTCATTGAGGCATTTCATCGAACACTTTGAAGGCATAATCCAAATCAATCATTTTAACGAAGAAATACTCGAATTTGTTCCACAAAACTTCAAGGATAATGTATAATCTCAAGAATACAACAAGGTTCCATCAATAATCGAGTTAAAAGCGAATCCATTCGCCAAATCATCAAGAAACTCCAAAACTATCCAAAACCAAGTGTTTAGGTGTTCTTACCTTTGATCCGGATGGAAGATGATGTTAATCCATGATTCCAACTTCCAAAACATGTTGCTACATGATGTTATTACTCAAATCCATCAACTTTCTTTGAAGAAATCGCGAGAGGAACGAAGAAAAATGAAAAATGACAAGGGTGACTCGGTCGAGGCCTTTTATAGGCGAGACACTGCCGGCGATTACGTACGTAACCGGCGGGTCCTTACGTGCGTAGCGACGCGGCCTAACCTTCTCCCATTTTGCTCGGCGGCCTTACGTACGTAATCTAAGCCGCTACGTACGTAACGGGCACTTACGGCCGTAACCGGACACAGCTTTACGTACGTTATCAGCCAGTCCTTACGCCCAGCGAGTCACTGCCGACTGTGATCGGCCACCCCTGCGAGTCACTGCCGACCATGCTCGGCCATTCCAACGAATCACGACCGGTCATGCTCGGCCATCCAGGTCATCTCGGCCACGACTCGGCGGTAGCCCGTAACGTACGTAACACTTATTCCGTTGCGTACGTAATACGTACGTTGACTTGCTACAGTATTATACTCGTATTACGTACGTAATACACCCTGTATAACGTACGTAACTCCATCCGTTGACTCACCTGTCCCCATCTGCGCCGAAAGCCGCCGACACCGGGCCCCAACTGTCTGATTCCTCTTGTTACGTACGTAATGTCTCGGCCATAACGTACGTAACTCTTGTGATTTAGCGTACGTAAGTCTTCAACAATAGCGTACGCTAAGTATTCTATACTTAGCCAATTTCAACCGTTACCGCCTGTCTCGACATACCGAAGACACATATACACTTACTGAATACATATACTGAATCCAATAACATCCTTATACGATATTCTCTATATCGAAAGTACGCTAACCTGATACACAATACCCTCAAATGCAACTGTCAACCAGATACGACAATTATACCGATACTGACATCTCAGTCCTTTATTTATTTATTTTATCCATCTTACTGCATTCCACTGCATAATATAACTCGGATAAAATAACATCAAACAACAGCAGAGAAATTAGGATATTACATACTACACCACTTAAAATAAGTTTCGTCCTCGAAACTTGAAATCCGTCATAAAAGAAACAAACCGTTCAACTAAAATATCCCAAAACCATCACGACAACGATCAATCATTACCATTACTGAATAATCAAAAGAGTACACTTACAAATACGCAGGTCGACGATCTCCTGAGATACTAGCAAGCGATCTCACTGTACAGTCCCAATACGCTTACAATCACAATTCCTTGAGTCTCAACAAAATTTTATCATCGTCAGATGAAATAATCTATTCATGACAAATCCTGTTTGCCTGATCGCATGATCAAGTTCCAATTCTGATAGGACGAATAATATCCGATATATCTGTGAAACAACTGCTCAAAACAATGGCAACCAATCTCGAAACACCGACACAAAATCCGAACACTTATACGATCATCAACAATGATCAACCAACAAATTAACTGAGAATACCATCGACATGATAAATTCCAATACGACCAATCCAATGGTTAAAGCACAATCGAGTATATCATAAACATGATAACTCTAATATTACCAACGAAGGAACGATAATAATCCTCACACGGTAAATTCCAACACGATACACACAGAACCATAGAGACATATATACGGACGAATAAAGTTCTCAAAACGACACACCAATCACATACCGTGGATCTCAATAAACATACTCGACTGGTGAACATACCCCTCGGCATATGAACAACCAATCACAAGTAGCGAACATACCCGATCATACGGAATTGGAAACGACCACTCACTATCTAAAACAACCAGTATGGGGTCACCATCCCCAAATCTACGCTTACAAGGAAATCATTCCAGAATCAGTAAGGTAAAATCGCGCTACTACCATACCAATGGAATCACATAGCACATATGTTCCGGTTTCACAAAATCCCAAGTTTCCAAAATAATATTGTGTGCATGAATCTACAACACGCAACATATTTCTCTTATCTGATAACTCAACCGATCATCACCGGATAATCAAACTAACATACTGAAGTTCGAATTCCTTTTCCATCGTACCATCAATATGATATGCACTAAATGCGTATGTATATCAATCACATTTTCAAAACCAGTTTGAAATCATATATTCTTGTCAAAAGACAAATTTTCGAAAATTCCTTCAAGAGTTTGAAAACTCAAAACATAAATTTTGGTAAGACCACAAAATCAATTTTCGAAAAATTAACTTGGCTCGATGGTGCCAAGTATTTGATATGATTTCCTTGAATCCACACGATTTGAAGTTTTAAAATGAAAAGTATGCAAATGCTCGACTATATCCATACTCCTGTATACCAATTCGGTTCGTCACCAATATCCACTGATATTCCATCGGAAAACCACACGATCGAGTTCCAAAATCTCAATATATAAATTCCGACTAAACTCCTTTTCCACACATGACTTGCAACGTCAGTCATTAACCCATCCTGGATCACCTTAAATATGATATGACAAAATATTGAAACAAATCCACACAGCGAAAGACTTCCCGAGAGGTTCAATTTGAACAAGTAAACCAAAGCCTTGAAAGGCGGAAATAACATAGGTAAACGATTGGTAAAGTGTTTTACAAGTCTCGGGAGTTTTAAGAAAACAGAAAAGTCGTTTGAAACATTAGGGTCTTAGCCCGTAACTCGTTCCGCATTACAAAAAGTTTAAAAAGTAGAAAACCCCTTTTCGGACTTCAAGTCCTGAGTTATAAAACCATTTCAAAATCGATTGGGTCTCGGCCCAAAATCATTTTCCGTAAAACATCCGTAAAATATTCATTTTGAAAAGTATCATTTTCAAATGCTCAAAACAGTTCATGTATCTCAAATGAATTAACATGCTACATGTTCTTCTCAACAATCCATAGTCCTTCTCCCGATTACACAATTCCGTTCCAAAATCTAGCTGATATACTGATTTCCAAAATCATAACTTCTCAAGATCATCAATCATATCCCAACTCTGTCACCTTATATTGAAATGCATAATATCTGCTGAATCTCAAAACATATCAACTTAGAACGGCAGTAAATCTCAATGAAATTCAAAAATCCGAATACTTACAGATCGTGAAGCCGACGATTCCCCGTGATACTGGCACATGTCTAGACTCAAGAAAATACTCGACACAGGTATTTTCAAAACTCACGTTTTGCAAACTCAGTGCAACTCAAGAACACAATATATCACGTAAACACCATTTGGAAAAGTTATAACAAGCCCAGTACGATACTGGCAAATCCGATAACGCACAAGCCTGAGTGAACAACAAAGACTCACGGCTCTAGTATTTGTCAATCGACAACTCGAATGACGCAACAAAAACACGACCCAACTCGACCCAAATGCCTAGGTTTTCTCAACCTAAGCTCCGATACCATATTCTGTAACACCCCCAGATTTAACCGGAAATATTACAGCGCCGTGGGCCCCGAGATGGAACCCACAAGGCTAAAAAGAAATTTTCACAAACATTTACAAATGCCCAAGAGGCCAACGACGGTACTAACTTTAAAAATTCACAAAGACTTATAAAATCCATTTATCAAAAACCGTCGTAAAACTCATTTGAAATCGCAAGGCCAAACAGCCGATACTCAAAAGTTTAGAAAACGATTTCCAAAGTAACCTCAGCTACCAGATACCAAAAGAGCGTCTCAAAATACTCACGCAGCGGAAAAAGACCAACCAAAACGATACTCTAGCAGCGGAAAACAAGAACCAATCAAGAAACTCAATGTACAGAACATGTCCTAGCCAGTATCCTCCGGGAAGCTCATCTCTTCACGACCGCTACAAGCTCGATGCTCCGAGAACCTAAAAGAAATCCCACGACGGGGTCAGCCATAATATCCAACAATGATAACTGTCACATCACATTAATAATAACATACCAATGAGAATACAACATAAGAATACGACCAATGTAATCTTACCGCCATAACTTTGCTTACTCAAGTGATTCTCATCAGAGTAGCCATTATCACATTTCACATCATGTACTCGATTTACCAATAAACTCGAACGCAATATAAGTACTGTACCTCAAACAATACTCAAGGTTCTCAAACTGTCATAACCAACTCACGATACGGAAATATACCATTTCTGACCAATACGATCCATCGAATAACATCATCAAATCCCAAGACGATAACCAATTGTCCACCAAAGACAAGACCAAGGAAAATATGGAACATACCTCGAGATATGATGTGCCACGATAATCATATCACCTAATCCGATATCAGAACAATGCAATGCGGACAAGGTCCTAACACAAGACCTACAAATACATACTCATATGACAACGTCAATATGCTCAAAAACAATAACAACTATGTATACTCAATGGAAATCCCATGATCCAGCGCCCTCAGCATAGATCCCAAGATGATCCTACAAGATCAACACGAGGTGGATAACCAACAATATACATATGCACAACAATAACACAATACTGGGTAATCCAACGATCCAGCGCCCTCGGATAGATCCCAAGATGATCCCGTCGGACCAACACGAGGTGGAAAAACCCGTCCAATGATCCAGCGCCCTCGGCATAGATCCCAAGATGATCCCGTCGGACCAACACGAGGTGGACATCCGATCCAGCGCCCTCGAGATAGATCGCGCGATCCCATCGGATCAACACAACATAAACAACACAATATGCATACACATATGCAAAACAATATGTTCATCATCATGAACAACGCAACATGGACGACAATATGACAAATCAATTAAGACGACCTCATGTTCGACAACATGAATGATAATACGCATGATCAAATCACTAACTCTAATTGAATCGATATAAGATACTTGCCCCGAGTCCTTCGGGAGAAATCTCGATGTCCAATCATCACCGACGATTATCCTCAATGCTCGCGATCCATACGAACAATGAACTATAGATACTCATATCCTCGTCTTTACCATAATGTAACCTTGATACTCGAACATACCAATAATCGAGATAAGCATATACATTATGATTTATCTCCCGAGAATCGAAAGAACGATATGCGATCCGAATACCCGAGTTCACAATAATAATCATCGCTATATGCATTATAAACGAAATGAAATCAAACCATTCATTAAATATTATAATCGAGCAAGTAATAACTTGCCTCGATACCGATACGATGATGATGAAGCCGCTACCACCACAATGCCTTCATCTACGGGCTCCTCGGTCCCGACCAAAGCAATTCACGAACATACTCGAACATGACCGCAACATACGATTATACTCACCGATCAATAATCTCAACCTATTGAAATAATCGATTAACATACAATCCGATAACAATCAATAACCGACATAGCCAACCAATCAAACTCAACGGCTCAACAATACCTCGATCATAAACAAAACCAAACAATACAACTCAAACCAATCAAACACGAATTCAAGACAACACTATGATTCCACATTCAATCTTAAATACTTACAAGTTTCCTCCTTGTATATTCGTAATAAAACCAATTACCGATTATCATCATCAAACACGACAATCCAATTAATTATAGATAATCATATTCCAAGAGTTCCACAACTTATTCCGAAATCACATTCAAAGTCCCCAAACGACATAATCCGATGTGTTCTAACATCTAAACAATCCTTATTCACAATTCAAGGTGTATGTAATCATGTTCTTCAACATATACACTTCTCATAACATCATGGATTACAACAAACTATCAAGAACATCGAGATTACTACGATTCCATAATCATAACGACATAATCAAGGTATTTGATCATCAATTCATTATCTTCCCTTAACAAAATTCCCATAATGACCAAGAATACTCACAACACTATCAATTCCATCACCATTCATACGAAAACATGTCGAATTTCCCAAGTTCTACTCATTGAGGCATTTCATCGAACACTTTGAAGGCATAATCCAAATCAATCATTTTAACGAAGAAATACTCGAATTTGTTCCACAAAACTTCAAGGATAATGTATAATCTCAAGAATACAACAAGGTTCCATCAATAATCTGAGTTAAAACGAATCCATTCGGCCAAATCATCAAGAAACTCCAAAACTATCCAAAACCAAGTGTTTAGGTGTTCTTACCTTTGATCCGGATGGAAGATGATGTTAATCCATGATTCCAACTTCCAAAACATGTTGCTACATGATGTTATTACTCAAATCCATCAACTTTGCTGAAGAAATCGCGAGAGGAACGAAGAAAAATGAAAAATGACAAGGGTGACTCGGTCCAGGCCTTTTATAGGCCGAGACCTGCCGGCCAGTTACGTACGTAACCGGCGGGTCCTTACGTACGTAGCCGGACGCGGCCTAACCTTCTGTCCATTTCGCTCGGCAGCCTTACGTACGTAATCGGAAGCTGCTTACGTACGTAACGGGCACTTACGGCCGTAACCGGACACAGCTTTACGTACGTTATCAGCCAGTCCTTACGCCCAGCGAGTCACTGCCGACTGTGATCGGCCACCCCTGCGAGTCACTGCCGACCATGCTCGGCCATTCCAACGAATCACGACCGGTCATGCTCGGCCATCCAGGTCATCTCGGCCACGACTCGGCCAGCCGCCCCGTAACGTACGTAACACTTATTCCGTTGCGTACGTAATACGTACGTTGACTTGCTACAGTATTATACTCGTATTACGTACGTAATACACCCTGTATAACGTACGTAACTCCATCCGTTGACTCACCTGTCCACATCTGCGCCGAAAGCCGCCGACACCGGGCCCCAACTGTCTGATTCCTCTTGTTACGTACGTAATGTCTCGGCCATAACGTACGTAACTCTTGTGATTTAGCGTACGTAAGTCTTCAACATTAGCGTACGCTAAGTATTCTATACTTAGCCAATTTCAACTGTTACCGCCTGTCTCGACATACCGAAGACACATATACACTTACTGAATACATATACTGAATCCAATAACATCCTTATACGATATACTCTATATCGAAAGTACGCTAACCTGATACACAATACCCTCAAATGCAACTGTCAACCAGATACGACAATTATACCGATACTGACATCTCAGTCCTTTATTTATTTATTTTATCCATACTGTACAGATTCCACGCTCTACAATATAACTCGGATAAAATAATATCAAACAACAGCAGTAGAAATTCCGGATATTACAGGTAACAACATAGAACAACTCAACAATGCCTTTAAGGCTAAAATGACTCAGTAGACCGATTTGGTCTTTCAATAAATACATACAACTCAATTACAATACATGCCCACGCAGGGGTCGAATACAACACACTCCCGTACAACGGGAAAAGAATACTGCAGCGGAAATAAAATACAACTAAACCAAAGACATCATACGGATCCTCGTGTGTTTAGTATCGTTCATCTTCCATCATCCTTCGTACTGACCCTGTGTTATGCTCCAAAACCTGAATGCAAAAATAGACATCCACCCCCCGAATACTCGGGGGTTAGCAAAACTCCACTGTTTTGCTAGTGCAAGTACAAGTGCAAAAATACGAGCCATACAATTCACATTCCACGAATAACAATAACCAGGAATCCTCAAAAATCCAAACGTAACGAAAAGTACTTCCCGAGGCAAGAATTTGGGTAAACATTCCAAAACCGAAAGACCACAAGTTAAAGGGAAAAAATTTATAAAACAGTTTAAAATGCCATCGAGAGTTTTAATAGAAAACAATTTAGGATTACCGAATCCTTATCTTTCCAAAATCAACAGGTCACATTCAAAGGTTTTGTTTTTGCAAATAGAAAACCGACAACAATTCACAGGGTTAAAACCCACGTCACGTGTCCTCGACGGACATAGAAATCAATATCAACTCGTGAAGTTTTACTCGTGAATCCAGGGCTCTACCATTGGACTCCCGCCGTGGCCCCGTCGAACCAACCCACGGTGAGTAAAATACATTCACTAAATATACACCAACCTGTGAAGTTTTTACTCGTGAATCCAGGGCTCTACCATTGGACTCCCGCCGTGGCCCCGTCGAACCAACCCACGGTGAGTAAAATACATTCACTAAATATACACCAACCTGTGAAGTTTTTACTCGTGAATCAATGGCTCTACCATTGGACTCCCGCCGTGGCCCCGTCGAACCAACCCACGGTGAGTAAAATACATTCACTAAATATACACCAACCTGTGAAGTTTTTACTCGTGAATCCAGGGCTCTACCATTGGACTCCCGTCGTGGCCCCGTCGAACCAACCCGCGGTGAGCGAAACAATTATGCACAAATAACATATCACACCAAGGATATCCAAACAATTCAACCAGAGGCATCAAACACTTAGCAAAACACCACATCAAACCAAAACGCACCGAAAAGAGATAATATACGTACACACGTATTATCAAGCGCAACATCAACACCAAAACATATCCAAATATCCACGTAGTCACTTACAACCCACACAATTACAAATCACACGCGTTTTGAAAGAGAGCCTTTAACAAGGCTAATCGAATCTTTTGAAAACTCGTTTCAAACAATCAAACAAACATATAAAGACGATCACCAATTATCATATTCACAAAACAAGAATTGTATGGACAAGGTACTTGCCTCAAAATCGGCACGCAAGTATTCCGACGAACATGGCTCAACCGGAAAGCTTCGAAACACCCGATGTTATCGAAACGGAAGACGACGACGAACGGAAGGGTTCAACTCGGTTTCTTCGCAAGAAACTCGACCCTAACAACATATAATCAATAAATCATCGATCATACGAGGAAGAATAATCGTAGAACGCCCGAAAACCCCTCTAAGATATTTTACCGGACACCTTCAAGGCATCGGTCAAGAACTCGACCCAAATAACGAATCGATATGATCCAACCATGGAATAACAAGAGAAATGATATAATACATCTAAATAATCATCAATCCATCAAAATCCTAAGTTAAAACGGATTAATCGGACGAAAACAACCAAAACACCCAAATTCCCCAAAACTAGATTTCTAGGAAATCTGACCTGATTCGGTAGATCGGAGGGTGTTATAGGATGGATGATTGATGATAAGAACTCCAAGACTTCATGGATTGAAAGAACAGCATCATGGCTCCATGATATACACACCCACAGCCGCGTACGAGAAGAAAAAGAATGAGGAACTGGGTGAAAAATACGCTGCCAGGCCTTAAATAGGCCAACTGCCGGCCGGGTTACGTACGTAACCGGCCATGGCTTACGTACGTAACCGGCCATGGCCGACTCACTGCCTGGAAATGCCGGAAACGTTACGTACGTTCGCCGGGGCCTTACGTGACGTAATCGCCTTACGTCGTATCGCCGATCACTACCGTGCGTTACTCGGCCACGGCCGGCAGCTCCAGATGCCGGCCATGACTCGGCCGGGACCAACTCCGACGGCCCGAACGACCCCGAAACCCGAACCTGAGTACGAATCGAAGATACGGTTACGAAGTACTCGCAAAGACGAATCCGAGCACTAAGAGAACACACGATTCCGACCACCCGAAGGCTTGAAATTCGACAACGGAAAGTAACTACCCCAAACTTTGGGAAATTACGAAAATGGCCCAAAACGTCCGAAATACACGATACATGATCGAAACACCAAACCGAAGTTCACAACACGTATAACAAAGTTAAACGAACTTACGGGAAACTCGAAACAGCAGTTTCGGACGAGATTCGCAAGAATCGAACTCAAGTGCGGAAAAGTCGCTAAAAAGCACGGAACTCAACAAAACAACACCGAAACGAACTCGGATGACAAAAAGCTTAGAATTAATCATTCTCAGAATGACGAAACGGTCATGAAAGAGTCGTCAAAACGGACTCTGGCCAAAAAAAGAAATTTACCAAAAATCGAAAATTGCGGATATTACATATGTATGCATTGATGAATGTATGTATGTTTCAAATTTACCAACTGCTGGAGGTCCGACTGAGTATTCACATAAGCTTCCCATTATTACATGCATATATTCATTCATTAGCTTTTTCATGAGTTATACACTTTAAAACAATCATTTTATTTCAATCCATTTTGTTTCATTTCTTTTAGCAAACACCAACCGATTGATTATTGACATCAATTCATTGTGTTTTGAGATTATTTTGCTACGGTTGAATCCAGTCCAACAGATTAAAACCCAAAACCAATGGGGTGAAAAAAATTCGGGTAAGATGGGATCCAATCCATTCCAAGATATACATCTAATTTTTTATCACTATCCTAAAAATATCTGCCTCCCATCCATCTTTTTCTCTAGTTTTCCAGATCAACCACCAAACATGAACACAACTTCACACACAAACTACCGTCGTTGTAACTCCTTACCCGAAATAATCAAACACAACATCAAACCCTTTAATGTTTCTGCTCAAAATCATTCGATTTAGTTTCTGTGTTTTTTAACGAACAAAGAAAAGAAAGTAACATCAAATCACAGATCTCCATATTCGAAAGAATACCACAGCAAGTCTTTAACTTCATACAAACATCAAACCCTTTAATGTCAGAAGCACACACAAACATCTTTAAAGAATACCACAACAAGTCTTTAACTCCATATTCGAAAAGGTAGGCCAAGATTAAAAAATAGTGACAACCTCTTATCTACATATAAATAGAAAACGTAACAGGAGACTTATATGGCAAACTCCAAAACTGGTGTGTTTTGCTATTTTGTTTTCTCGTCTTTGGATGGTTTATATAGTGCTTCAAGCATAAATACTTCAGCAACACTTCGTATTTATCAATTATGAGAGCATGGTTCCAGGAACCCTTTTGTGTTCACTCCATCATTACATGATTGTTTTTATTACTTGGAGTTTAATGTGTAGATGTAAATTCGTGAGTTTATAAAAAACGAAATTATTTTTGGTGTGCAATGCATTAGTTGTACAGTACTAATTTTTGTGTACAACCCCCCTTGCACATTAAATTAAGGGGTATTAATTTTTGTGCACAACCCTCCTTGCACATTAAATTAAGGGGGATAAGTTTTATATATAATAGATATGAGATCTATTGACTTTCCACTTCCTTGTATTTTTTTAGAGCTTATTTTAAAGCAGCCACCATTGCATGATTACTCGAATTTTGGTCGGCAATTATATCCTCCTCTGATGAATCCGAATGTGCTCCATCGTCATATTCTTCCCCGAGTTCATGTAAGTCGAGTTCTATAATAAGATACCCGATCTCATCATTGTCTCTATTTAGTTCGATTATGAAGTTTCCCGACGAAGAAGGCGCCACAAAAATTGGGATTTCTTCTCTTTCACTTTGTATTTCAGAGTTGATGATAGGAGGAGGTTGATTCAAATCAATCATGAAGTTTGAAGCCATATTTGGAGATGTAAAAAGTTGGCTTTATAGGAATGAATAGGGGGCAAATTTCAAAAGTTTTTGATGAAAAAAAATGATTGGTTAAAATTTTTTCAAATTTAATTGTCCAATTCAAATTTTGGCAGAAACTTTTCCCGGCAAGAGATTTGTAGAAGATAAAATGTTAATCTCTTCTTTTCATTTTCCCTACAAAGTAAGACTTATTGGAAATGATAATATTAATAACACAATATGGGAGCCAAACACAATTTTACTATGGGAAGCAAGTGCAAATCTCTCGCTTTGTAAACCAAAACATATTAAATACTACGGGAAGCCTCCTCTTAATTAATAAGGCTAAATTAGGGGAAAAATAATTTCTTAATATAAGTATCCAAGCTTAGGACGACTTACATTCTGAAATGGGGGGAGTAGTATTCAAAAAACTAACCGAAGGATCTCATAAAATCAACTCTTGAAATAGAATTTGACAAAAAGCTAATAAATAAAAATTTAAAATATTACTATCTATTTGTTTATTTATTATTTTAACATTTAGATTTTCTCGATTGTGTATATCAAACAGCTATTTTGATAGCTACCTCTAACAGCTGCTAGTTGACAACCAGCATCTATTCAACAATTGCCAGCTAGTGCAACATCTAACAACCAACATCTATAACTCATTTTTGTGAATATACCTTGAAATACATTGTATTCAAGGGTCCTACACTATTCCCCGTTAATTAGTGTATAGTACAACTGTGTGATACACCATTCTCTCCTTATATTCCTACATCTATTGATACAGTAATAAGTATGGAATACTATACTCATGGGTCCTACAGTGTACCCCCTCAATTGATGAGTAAGACGTAAATGAAAATCTTACGGGGGTTAGTCAAGCTGTAGAAGTACCAATTCATGTCTCAGTAGACAAGATCTTGTCTCACTTGGTGGCTTAGTGAAGATGTTTGTTATCTGAAGGTCTTTGTGGACGTTCTCGATCCTGGCATTCTTCTTCTCCGTGTGATCTTGGATGAGGTGATGCTTCATGTCGATGTGCTTCGTCCTTGAGTGCGGTATCCATGAGTGCAGTACAATATTTTGCGCAATTGCACTCGTAGTTGTTGCTACATCTAAAGTGTCTGCATATGGCAGCTAACAGCGACATAGTACTCTGATTTGGCTGTAGATAGCGAGTGAGGCAGTTGTTGCTTGTTGAACCAGGATACAAGTCTCGATCCAAGAAAGTGACCTGTCACGATTGTGTACTTCCTATCCAACTTGCAACTGCCAAAATAGACTTGATGTAGCCAACCAGGTCAAATCCTCATTCCTTAGGGTACCAAAATCCTACGTTATGTGTTCCTTTGATGTACTTTAGGATACTCTTGGTTGTGCATTGATGTGATTCTTTAAGTGCAACTTGATATCTCGCAGGACACTTCTACAGTAAACATGATGTCTGGCCTGCTTGCTGTCAGGTTCAGGGGTGATCCGATCAACTTTATGTAGAGTGTTTGATCTATCAGTCTCCTGCCTCATCCTTGTCTATTTGGATGAAAGTTCTCATTTGGAGTCGGCGATTTCTTAGATGAGTTCATGATGAACTAAAGCAACTCCTTGTTGTATTTCTCTGAACTTAGTAAGCAACTCCTTTACCTGCAACCTTAAAAAGAAACTAAGTTCTCCCATCATACTCGTTTTATCAAATTTACTTTGTATGAGACGAGAGAACTTTCTGCACAAATCTTTGTTGTCATAACCAAAAAATAGTATCATTACCTAGATTTGTACCATCAATGAGTCATGTCTTTCTGTATTTTGAAGAGTGTTTTGTCCACAACTTTTTTGAATTCGTTGTTGATAACAGACAGTGATAGTCTCTCATACCATGCCATAAGTACCTATTTCAGTCCATGCATCAATTTTATTATAATTTAGACTTGGTCACTAGCGCCAGTGTTAACAAACCTTGGTGGTTGCTCAACATACATCTCTTCATCTAAGACTCCATTTAGGAAAGAACTCTTTCAATCCATTTAGTAGACAACAAAATTCATGCGGGATGCAAAATCAAATATCTCATCATAGTTAATTACTTCCTTCCATATGAAGCCTATGGCAACGAGCCTTGATTTATTTCTAATCACTAAACTTTTTCTATCCATCTTATTTATGGTCACCCATTTCGTCCCTATGACGCCTTAATGAGTTGGTCCGTAACCAAATACCATACATTGTTCCTCATGCATACATTTAGTTATTTCTGTATTGCCACTATCCAATGTAAGTTCGGCAAGAGCTTTTTCGGTTGAGCTTGGTTCTATACGCACCAGGAGTTAGTGTGCACATTGCCAATCTCCAAAGTTCGTTGCAGTGTTTTCCATAAAGGGAACCTCATAGTAATCATGTTGTTATATAATTTTTCATATGCGCATAATGTAACACCCCCAATCCACTCAGGGATATTACACACCGTAGAACCTTTTCTCAAGGATCTACAAGACTGGTAACTAAAATCAAACATCAAAATATCGCCTTCAAGGCTAAATGACGACCCAGTAGACCGATTAGGTCTTTCAATTAATACATACAACTCAATCTCAATACATACCGACGCAAGGGTCAAAATACAACACGCTCCCGTACAACGTGAAAAATGCTACAGTGGAAATAACTACAACTAAATCAATACAACATCGTACGGGTCCTCACACTACTAGAAAAAAGACATTCAACATCGCTCGTTTAACATCGGTTTTGTAAAAACCGATGTTAAAAAAGACGCGGTGGCATAATTGAAAATTTTAAAACAAATTAACATCAGTTTTATAAAAACCGATGTGAGTTATACTCGATTAACATCGGTTATTTAGAAACCGATGTGAATATATTACTTTAACATCGGTTTCTAAATGAACCGATGTGAATTTAAATGATTTTTTTTAGTGTAACATCGGTTTATATAAAACCGATGTGAATATTGTTACTTGACATCGGTTTTTATTTGTAACCGATGTGAATTTATTTTATTTTTGTTGGGAAACACTCCTCTCTTCTTCTATCCTTAAAAACCCCAATCGTCAATCTATTTCCATCCGCCCCTGATCTCCATTTCCATCCGCCCCAAATCCCAGCTCTCGCCCATCCTCGCGGGCCATTTTCTCCATAGATTCGCCGCCCATTATGCTACGTCTTCCGCTCCTCCCCCATCCAAATCCCCCAGCAGTGGAGCCGGTGGAAAGATCACGGATGAGTTCACCGGTCAAGGTGCGATCGGGAAGGTGTGCCAGGTCATCGGTGCCGTCGTCGATGTGAGGTTCGATGAGGGTTTACCCCCGATTTTGACGGTGCTTGAGGTTTTGGATAATCAGACCAGGTTTCTCGACAAACACAGATGAAATTATTCGTAAGATTTTTTATTTTCTGAAATTTCAACTTTTAGGTTCAGCATTTTTTTTTAATTTCTTATTTTTTTTTGTGTGTTAGGTTAAATTTTCGTGGTTCATTTTGTTCCAGATTTTGAATTCGATTATTTCTACTTGGTTTGATTTTGTATTCCTAGTTTGTGATCCCCTTCTTCTTAGATTTGTCTCATCTTCATGTTTCTAACATTAATTAATGAACGAAACCAGGAGAATGTGTTGAAAATTTGAGATTTCTCTGAAAATTTTGTAATTTACCTTTTGAAATGTGTATTTAGTTCTTAGTATATGATGTAATGTTGTTAATTGAGATGGTTTTGATTTGAAGTAATGTCTGTTCGTATTCGTCCAGGGTTTTGTGTTATGTATTGAACTTTTATTCCGTAGATTGATTTGGTTTATGTAGTGCTCTGTGTGGGAAATCAGGGGGAAAGCTAGTGTATCAGAGCACCAAGAAGAGGGCAAGTGGACCAAAATGCTCCAAGAGAATCCAAGGGGTATGTTCTTTTTTTCTTTTTCTTTTTATCGATGTATCTGATGCAATATTGAAACAAGAAATGGGGACAATGCAATATGGCAACTTTAGTAATGAATATTATTTTTAGATCGGTTGAAAGGTTTCAGATCTTTTTGCTAGAAGTGTTAATGGGAAATGTGGTGACTACTGTTTAGAATGGTAGAGTTAATGGGAAATGTGGTGACTACTGTTTACGTGAAGATCCAGGAACTGATCAGCTCTCATTGAGAAATTCGATTGTGGCCTCCAAAATACATACTTTTATTTTGTTTATTTCGTCAAAAGAATGATGAAGATGTTGTGTTTCCCTAGTAAACCTGAGGGGTCTTCCAAGTATCTTGATATTTAAATTTTCAAATTTTTAATTACAGAAATTATCGGCGCAGTGCACCATGTCATTGAGTTTCTCTTATCTAGTAAAATAAAATAAAATTGCTGCACTTACTGATAAATGCAAGGGTTTTGGAACAGAGGCGAAAGGAATGAAAAAGATTTTGATTGCTGAGAGTATTGAGGCCATGACAGTGTTTATAGTTACATGACATCACTCTTGGATGTTTGCTACTATGCTTGTAGTCTAACATAATATAATAGCAGTTACAGGAACATGAGCTTGTTGTGTATAATTTATTTTTCAAAATAAAAGTGTTCGATTATGATATACATTTAGTATCAATATACATTTATTGAAAGGTTTCAGATCTTTTTGCTAGAAGTGTTCGATTATGATATAACATCCTGCAGGCCCAAGCTATCTGCATATTTGGATGTCCCTAAATTTTACCGAGATAGCATATAGATAATATAATAAGAGTCTGGAAAATACTCCAAATTTTTATGAAGTCTACAGGACGAATAGTCGAGCCTATTCTTTTTATTTTCAATTGGCATTAACGTGTAATCAGGATCTCCTTATCGCGTGTTGTTTTCGCTTAACTCATATTCCGGGAGGGTGAACAGATCGTTTAATGTTCGCGCAGGAGATGAACAAGATTGATGCTTACAAGCAAACAAAATGCAATCCAAAGTGGCTAGTTCAGCTCTACAAAACCCGTCTTTCGGTAAGGGTTTTGCCATCCAATACAACAATTTACAACTTACCATTTGTTTCTGTTGTTTGTTACTGAGATGAATGTGAATCAAGTTTCCTTACTTCACACATATTTCTTCTTTTTGCAGGCATCGAGTTAAAATATGAAGAAGTTGGCTTCCTGTGTCCGTTCGAGTCTCGAGTTATTTTGTATGTTGTCTATATATGGTGTTATGAACAATATATATACTTCATGAGTATATGTAGTATGCTCTTGGATGGAACAATGTAGTGAATATTTAAGTTTGTGTGGTTGTTGCTCTATGAATAAATCACAATTATTAAACTTGACAATGAACTTGTGGCAGACATTCCATTATCGATTTCTCACTGATAATGCAATTTTGTTTTTAATAAATCTTGTAATTTAAGAAACTGACGTTAAATTTTTAGCTTCAAATTTACATCGGTTAGAACTCAAAACCGATGTGAATTACGGCAATTCACATTGGTTATTGAAGAAACCGATGTGAATTTTTTTTGCATCAATTTCACATCGGTTGTGGCATAACTGATGTGAATTACTCATTTTCACATCGGTTTTGAAAAACCGATGTAAATTTTAATATCGGGGGATACAACATCGGTTTTAAAACCGATGTGAATAGTACTTAAAAACCGATGTGAAATCCTATTTTCGTAGTAGTGTCATGTGATTAGTATCGATCATCATTCATCATCCTTCGTGCCACCCCTGCGTTATGCTCCACAAAACCTGAGTGAACCTGGACGCAAAACAGACATTCACCCCCAGATTATTCGGGGGTTAGCAAAATTCCACTATTTTGCTAGTGCAAGTACAAAGTGCAAATACGAGTCATACAAATCATATCCCAATAATAATAATAATCCAGAATCTTCAAGATTCAAACATAACGAAAAGAAATACTTCCCGAGGCGGAGAGTTTGAGTAAAATTTTCCCAATTCGAAAGATCACAAATCAAGAGAACCATTTATAAATGTTTTAAAATGCCATTGGGAGTTTTAACAAAAAACCATTTAGGATTGTCGAATCCTTCTCTTTTCAATGAAAACCAAAATGGGTCACATCCCAATAGTTTTTTTCAGTCACAATTCTTGTCAATTCCAATAGCGAGATCCACTGCCACGGTAAAAGGTTATCCATGACCTCTGCTTTGCCAAATGAGGCGAGATCTCCCGATAGAATGACAACGTTAAAGACGCAATTAGATAAAATGGATCCAGCCATGAGATATCATATGTTAGATAAAATGATTGACATGGTAGATCTATCTAACTGCAAATATCAGAACCACCCTACAACAAAAAAAAAACAAAGGTCGGCCTAGTAAAAAAGAGCAAAGTCAGCCGAGGATGCGCTCTTACTTTGAATCTACGAACACTCGTACACGGAATTTAGAAAAAGGGAATCAATGATCCATATATCACACGAATGCCAAGTGCATATCGGAGTCATGTCAGTCATACAGTTGATGTTCTTGGGGATGGTAAATGTGGATATAGGGCGATAGCCGCACAAGTCGGGTATAATTCAAAAGATGGTTGGAAGCAGGTTCGGGCAGCTCTTTACTTTGAAATTTAATAAAATATGGAGTTCTACGATCGTGTTTATCTTGAACGAGGTGCTACCGATAATATGATGCGAACACTAAATTTCTTCGAATCTCCAGCACCACAGTGGAGTTGGATGGACATTATGTATGGGGCTGTCATTGCAACACGATATAATATTGTGCTGCATGCATTTACTCCTCTTAGTGGAAGTTGTTTTACACACTTGTCATTTAAGTCAGCTCTAATTCCATTTCAACAACGTCAACATATAGCAATTGCATTAGTTAATGATAATCATTTTGTACAAGTTTTTTTGAACTCCGATTATCCTGTACCACCAATTCCAATTTTATGGTGGAATAATATGAGTGAAGATTGTAAAGGATGGGCTGATCCATATGGAGAAAGGATACAATCTTGGTTAGATTTGATGACCAGATAATGTAATTGAACAATTTATTTATCAATGTTGATCGTATTTTTCGTATTTATTATTTATTATATTGCGTCGTAGTTATTTTTAATCATAAATAATATAAATAAAAATAAATAAAAAAATAAAAAAATAATAGAAATTTTTAATTTGATAATAATAAAGTAAAATAAAAATTCAAAGAAAAAAAAAGAACAAATAAATAAAGAATATAAAAAAGAAAAACAAAACAAAACTAAAGTGCAAAGGACTAAATATTTTTATATTATATTTTTTGTTTATCTTATTTTCTAACAATGTATTTTAAAATAATATATAAAATATGAGAAATTATTAATTTTAATAATAACAAAAAAATAATATTAATGTTAAATATATTAAGATAAAATTGATAAAAAAACAAAAAATAATTAAAAGTAACTCAAAGAATAGAAAAGGAAAAAAAATGGAGGGGGGGAGACGCCGGGTGTCAAGGAATAGCAGTCCTCTTTGTTAGATTACTCAAGTAACATGTTACGTACCCCTAAAATAATTACTCAGGTACAAAATCATCAGACTGAATTCATATCAAAATCATGTTTTTTATTCACCGAACACATTCGTTCTTCTTGGTTTTGAGTTTTTACCCAACTTGAAACTAAAGTGAAATATTTATTTTTGTTTTTTTTCACTATTACTCCCTTACTCCCTTAAGTATAGATACTTTTTATCATTTTGTCTGTCTCCAAAGAATAGACACACTCCATTTTTAATAAAATCACTTTGCGCTTTCTTTCTATAAAATCATACTCTCTCCACTCAACATACCAATTCTTTCTATAAAGTCATATTCTCTCTCTCCACTCAACACGTTCTTTATTAAAATTCGTGACACTCACCCAGATGTCTATACTTAAGGGACGGATGGAGTATTTTCTAATGACATGAACATCTTTTCAGCGTTCAATATTCACGAATCACATACTTATTTAATATTACTTATTAATCAATGACATATTTGTTTTTTTATTATAAAAAAATTAAGACGCTCTGACCCCCAAAAATTAGACTTAACGAATATATGATCCCCCACGTGTTCCCTTTGCCGCTAGCGTTCCCTTTACCGCTCTTGTTCCAGCTCCCTTCCCCTCTACTGTTTGGTCTATGGCAATTTGTTAGATCATTAGATGGTTACGAGACAATTATCTAAAGGTGTCGATTTCTTAGATCATTCAATTGAATTTCAATTTGCAACTTGTACATCCAATATGGTCTAATGCAACTTGTACATCCAATATATAACTTTGAGAAATAAAAATCATAGAAAATCATATATATCAAAATTAGAAGATTTACCAAACAATGAAAAATAATTAGGTAATATTCCCTCCGTTTCATTTGTGTTGCACACTTGTTATTTTGGACCGTCCCTTTTGTATTGACACAAACTCAAAATGGCATGAATTAGGGTTTGTTTAGTTTGTTTAAGGGTTAATCTAAAAACCCTAATCCCGCACCCCCACTTCATCCACCACTCATTCTATTCTCGTCGCTCCACATTTCTCTCTCTCTCTCTTACTCTCCCGACTTGCAACTCGATTTTATCCCCATGTCTTCCCCTATTTTCGCCGGCGATAAGCCATCCAAACGCCGGTATTCTGAGATCGATGATGATTCATTCAATAAAACCCTCAAATAAAACTTTCTTGCTAAAGAAGGCACGAAGTCTTGCTCGCCTTGATGGAATCCCTCCAAATTCGCCGTCGATGGAGGATTCTTCGCGGGAAATTAAAGCCCCTGTTTACCCTTTCTTATATCCCACCTCGATGTCAGATCCGACGAGCTGGACAATTTGATAACGGCTTCGGCTCTCCTCCCCTCAGCCAATTTCCCATTGCTGCTGCCTTCAAGAAGAAACCGGACCACTTTCTTTTTTTTTTCAATTGTAGTGAACTCTCGTTTCCTCATTTTTGTTTTTTATATGTGATAAATGGAGTACAGAACCTTGTGGCATATTTATAGCTACTGATGTAAAATTTCATGATGGGGAAGTTTTTAATTTCAACTCGTAGTTCAAAATTTTCATTTTGCACGTTATGCAACTGATAAAGAATTACTTATTCTCCCTGCCCAAAAATTGGGTTCCAACACAACATGAATATTGTTATAATAAGCCTTGAAAATGACATTTCAGTTACCCTTTTGTTTTTATTTAGTGTGAATGACTATTATACCCCTGATGTAAATATGTAATTACGATTGTGTCATCTGAAGTTTTCCTATAAATAGGACTTCAGTTATTAATGAAAAATATACCTGAGAATCACTCTCTAATTTCTCTCTATAATATTCCGATTTTATAACACGTTATCAGCACGACTCTAACCAAATGAGTAATATGACGAGAGTATGCTCTACAGTTGCATTTTATAGATGATCCTCTGTATCAGAAATTGAATTATTACAAAAAAAAAAAAATCAAGCTCTCAAATTCTCATATCTCCACTTCTCTTGAACTCAGAGAACACCTTCAATCATCTTCATACTTCCTCTACACATGAACATCATTTAAAAAAAAAAATAATAATACCATTCTTTACCACCAGAGGATCATGATATCAAAAAAAAAAAAAAATGATATATCCAGACGTTGCTGGAGAGATCCTCAACAACTCGACCTTCTCCGTCCGGCCAAGGAGTCGTCTTACGGCTTGATGTTCAACCAGACTTCGTGCCACTACTGGGCGCCGCCGGCGCTCCGCAAAATCACTGCCTCGCACTCGTATGTCCGAAGCAAATCAGATCGTGGAGGTACTCACCGCTTCGAGCGACCGGACGACTCAGATTCGCGTTCATGACATCCTGAAACTCCAGACGATGATAGCTCGATAATCTATATAGATGAGATGTCAACGGTATCCTCTTGCGGTATGTTTGATTTCTATCATACTTGTCACTTTCAATCTGGTTATGAAAATTCCCTCTATATATATAAAAAAAAAGGGAAACAGAAAAAAAAAAAGGAAAGTCGAAAGGTAGAAGATGATGAAAAAAATGAGGGACCATAACTCTAAAATGAAAACGGAGAACAGGAAAGAAGAAAAGGGGAAAGAGAGTCGTGTAAGAAGAAAAGATGTGAACATCTTTTTGAAATGGGAACTGGATTCACGGGATACAATAATGAAGAAAAGAAACAAAAAAAAAGGGAACTAAGAAGACAGCCCGGAGAATAAAACAGAAAATAAAAAAAGACAAAATAAATAATTAAAAAAAAAAAAAGAGGACACACATTGTCCAAAAGAAATAAGAAAAACCAAATCATTATTGATTTGAAACCAGCTCACGAAAACCCAAAACAAAATAAATAAATTAATAAAAGAATAAAATATTCTTTTAATTTATTGAATCATACATTCGTTTTTCTTAAATATAAGATACATATGATATCGGAATTAATTTTTCTTGATACCACCGTGACCCATTTCACTAAAGCTTCAATTTGACATTAATATTGATATGAGTATTATTTTTTTTTCATATATGTCATTATTAAATTTATTAAAATGTACGAATAACATCCAACTCTGGAAATCGCAAATACTTAACGGTATTCGATATTTCGACCTATACCTTGACGATGACTATATTTTGCGGAATTGATTGGACGATCCTGCTCTGGTAGAAGCAGTTAATTATTTTACAGTTTAAATTATGTTTCTTACTTATCTCAAAGTGGTGGTTTAAAATCACATATTTATTGCGTTTATTTTATATAATTATAATACCTCTCATGTGATGAGTTCAATTATCACAAGACGGATGGTTTTACATGTACGCAATTTATATATTATATATCACCATCGTGGTTGGTTATACCACATGAATGGTTCATAAATCCTGCTCTCAAAGAAGAAGCAGTTGATAAAAAAAATAATCCTACTCTGGAGAAGTAGTTGATCGATTATCTAAATCCTGCTCTCAAAGAAGAAGCAGTTGATAAAAAAAATAAATCCTACTCTGAAGAAGTAGTTGATCGATTATCTAAATCCTGCTCTGAAGAAGCAGTTGAAAGAAATAAATCCTACTCTGAAGTAGTTGATCAATGATCCTGCTCTCGAAGAAGAAGCAGTTGATGGAAATAATATTCGATCTCCATAATTATTAAATATGAATGGAGAAAATTGAGCAAGTGATACCATAAGCTATCACCGATTAATTAAAGAAAATTCCATGCAAAATGCATGGTGAGATCATTTGACAAGTGATATGGAAAATATCACTGGAAAATAATTGCTCAATAAATCACACGTTGATTATATCACATGGTGGGATCATTGAAATCATATTGATTGGCAATATTCATGGAGAAACATATATCACATATTTGTGAAAATATTGTATTTGCATAAAAGCAAATGATGGTCTTATTATTGCTGAAGAAGCACACAACAGTCGAAGTGAAATATCGAAACTAGCTGAAAGGCAGTAAACACTCGACAATATGAAACGCGAAAAAGAAAATACATATGAAACCCATAAAAGGAAAAGGGGTGCGTCTCGAGAGTATAAAACTCCGTAACTCTGCCACCCCCTGGCATAAGGGTTTATAATGAAAGATCTAAATGATCTAAACTTCTTTTTTGTTTGGCGCCAATAGCCTGTGGCTGATGTGCTTTGACTTCCAAATTCTTAACTGAAATATATGCCTGAAACTTTATGAGTAGATCAGCAACAGTATCAGCACATATTATTATATCTCGTGATGGCTGAGATATAAACTTGTGATCTACTCCTTGATCCAGAAAGGCAAGCAAATCGCTGAAGAAATTATTAATATTCAACAAACCTATAGGTTTGGTATGGAAGTCCCGCTCAGCCCATGACGTAATGTTGAATATCTCATTGAGTGTGCCGTAGCCACCTGGGAGAACAATAAAGGCATCACTATTATTCACCACATACATCAAACTATTATGAACAGACTGTGCTTGAAGCATCAACCCAGTTGAACCTCCTATACTACTGGTTCTGACTGTGGGAAAGTGTAAGGCACTTGTTACACTTATTCTCCCATTTTGTGCAGCATCTAAAATATAACCCAAAAATCTATGATTACTCCCACCATACAATATATCGATTTTGTGCTTTCCTAATTCTTTTACGAATTGATATGCCATATCTACATGCTGGATATGACCTATCAATTTGGATCCACCTAAAATACATATAGTTTTAAATGGATGAGATCTATATGAGGATTCTGAGAACTCCATTTTTCTACACTAGACTTTCAAAATACTTTTATGAGAGATACATTTTCTGATTTGTGGATCCTAAATTTAAAGAACAAACTTCTTTATAAACGACAAATGACTTCACTATTTTTCATTAAAAATGGAGCGGCAGATAAGTCATTACTTTTGACAAAATTGCAAAAGAAAACGAAAGATATGATATTATATTTTTCAATGAAAATGACGTTACCGATCGGAAGCTGAGAAATTTAAATATTAGAAAATAATATTCAACAACTTGCATTATTTTGCTATTTACCTTATACCAATTTTGACAGAACGGACTTACAAACTGGATCTTTTGAGATTAATTTTTCATGACTATAACGTTCTCGTTCATCCTTAAATTGTATCCACAAAGCCATTAGTTCACGATGAACGTATCCACTGGGATGTGCATCAAGAATCTGTTGGATATCATGATCCATAGATTCCTTACTCAATCCATCCTTGATAAATGCTATTTTATCTTCTCGATTTTTGGATACAAACCCCACAGATTTGCATCGTGTGCCACATGTCCATCGAGCACATTTATAGCACCCACCTAATCTTTTTGCTCTCCGTTTCTTTGCAAAACTACTCTTACCGCACTGCATGTACTTAAATGAATTTGAAAATTCGCCAGATAATCGAACTTGTGCTTCGATCAACCATCGAATATCTTCTGGGATGCCATTTCTCATTAGCACCCTTAATCTTTCGAGTCGAGCTCGATAAATTCTTTTTATGATATTCACTGGAAGAGATGGATAATATTTACGAAGATTCGAAAGTATTGAATCCATTATGATATTCAGACCCTCGGTATGGGTGAATTTTGTGAATACAATGATAATCTATTTATAGATTGGAATTACGCGTATGAGATTTGACTCCGCGTCCTGAAGCGTATGAACTACGGCTCTCTATATTTGAATAATGAATATAATATGACATGTGGGAGCAACGACTCCATGTTGATAATGATGTGCAATAATGGCACCGAAAGATGATGTGATATGCCGGTAAAATATCTATATGGTGATATAGACACATCATCTTCAAATATTTGTTCTCGATTAATATCAATACTAGCCAATATTGGGAATGAATCCCTAATAAATTTGGAATATATTAAGGGGGAGTATGGGCCCACTTCCTCTACATGTGAACTACTAGATATTATGGATCCACTAGATAGTCACATGTTTATATGACTCGTAATGTCGAAATTTACGAGATGATTTGCTCACGGTTTGAGCATATATTCCATATCAGATTGAGCTAGTAATATATCCCAAATAAATTTTTATAGATCCGATAAAGGATCAAGATATGCGCATACGAGTGGGATATCAATTGGCATACTATTTGAAGTCCTCCAGCCAATATCGAGAACATAATATATAAACTCCCATGATCAAGATGAATCTTGAGATCTTGGCATATGTGTTTGGTGCTCAAGAAATCTCTCAGCATGAGGGGGAGTATTGGTAGTTGGAAATATGCGAAATGCATCACATTATATCCTCACAATTATATGAACAGGAAGTTCAAAGATGCATGATAGATTATTAATCTTTGATACCAACTACAACTGCTTTGATAAATACATAATAATTCCCCGAATATAAATCAAAGCAAATGATAAAAGGAGGCATATACTTTTGAAAAGTATATAGACATAATCCCAATGGGTGATTGATAATGAGATATCTCGGCAAGTTATATTGCCATGGGGAAATAAATATTGAAAAGTGTCGACACAATATAGCGCTATGAATGAAATGAGGATATTAAAAGGATATCGATAAATGATATGAGGATATCCATGACTGTGAAATATGGATATTGGAAATGAGGATATTAAAATCCATGATTTGTGAAAATGAGGATATCAATGATTGGAAAGAGGATATCGATAAATGATATGAGGATATCCATGACTGTGAAATATGGATATTGGAAATGAGGATATTAAAATCCATGATTTGTGAAAATGAGGATATTGAAATCCATCGAAATTGAAATATATGCCCTTATAATAAAATGAAATATATGGGCTTACTGAAAGTGACTCGTAAAGAGATTTTGAACATATTATCGGTGCGTGCGATCCTCAAACGTTGTGAACGAAAATTATATCTTTGTACTCTTTTCCTTGGCGAGGTTTTATCCTTTGGGTTTTCCCGACAAGTTTTTAACGAGGCGGCCTAATCACAACAAATATGGAATCTCCAAAAGATATTTGGAATATATCGCAAAGAATATGAGTTCGATATTACAAATTGCACTGAAGATGATACTCATACTAATCCCTGGAGGATTATTGAAATGCATGGGGCATATTTATAAAATACGCGTTGCACTCTTTTTTCCTTGACTGAGGTTTTGTCCCAATGGGTTTTCCTAGCAAGGTTTTTAACGAGGCAACTGGAATGGCGTATTAGTATGAATAATGTACTCTTTTTCCTTCATTAGGATTTTTCCCACCGGGTTTTTCCTAATAAGGTTTTAATGAGGCATATTCATGACATAATGAGGAACACTACAACGATCAAGATTATTCCTCAAAGTTTGAAACCAGAAGGGGTAGTTGTACTCTTTTTCCTTCGATCAAGTTTTTCCCACTGGGTTTTCTTGACAAGGTTTTAATGAGGCAACACATAGATACTCCAACGAATGATATACATGACAGATTCACTCAGTTTTTATCCCACGAGGTTTCTTGAGGCAGCATGAATATTCATACAAGAACTATCGAGATAAGGGGGAGCAAATTTACGAGATCACCGATTACTGAAGTTTTTAGCCAACGGAGATTTCCTACCAACATTATGATGCAACATGATATGATTGGCACAAGCTCCAATACAAACAATTTGAAAGTTTTTCTCCCATTGGGTTTTTCTTCAAACTAGTTCAGCAGATATTTATGTAAATAGTCATTCAAGGGGGAGTGTTATAATAAGCCTTGAAAGTGACATTTCAATTACCCTTTTGTTTTTATATAGTGTGAATGACTATTATACCCCTGATGTAAATATGTAATTACGATTGTGCCATCTGAAGTTTTCCTATAAATAGGACTTCAGTTATTAATGAAAAATATACCTGAGAATCACTCTCTAATTCCTCTCTCTAATTTCTCTCTATAATATTCCGATTTTATAACAAATATGACTTTTTAGGTTATTTTCTCTATTTCTTTGTTATTTTTGTTAATAGTAAAAAACTGACTATATTATTTTTAAGTTAACTTCTTTTATATCGAGATTACAAGCTTACACTTAACTAGTCATCGGGACTGTTGTCCCAATCCTTCAGAATTGCTTCCAATTAAATCGCGAGATGTATATCCAGCTCCGTAATTCTTAAATATCCCCAACTACTGCGCACAATAAATCCCCCAAAAGACAACCCAGACTATCCAGACACAATTTCCCACCGAATTCGGTCTTTTCACAATCATTGCTTCATGCTGGACTCCACCTATCTAATTTCGGTTCGCACCGAAATCAAACCTTCCACTCTTTAATATGATTTAAGATCATTTGAGGACCAAATTTTTTTTACATACCAAGGGACTAATCTCCACCCACCATCTTCCCTCAATCTTTATTTGATCTAATGGATGAGATTAATCCCAACAATTTAAAAAACCCACTTTCATCATTTTTTTTCAAATATCAATATCTTTCAAACCGTTAATCGTTAAGTCAAAAAAATATACCGTTACGACGAGCATTTAATTATCTTTCTATAGACGGGCACTTTGATATACTTTCGACAAAAAAAAATTTCCGCTTTTTTCACTTTTTTTTCGTGGCCGAAAAAATCACATGTGATATAATATAACTCTACTCCTTTAATATTTAATGTTCCACAGCGTATATTAAACCTAGGGCTTATCCCTCATCCGGAACTGAGGGGTCGTAGCCCTAAAATAATTAGGGCCCATGCGGGATCCGAACCAGCATCTCTCAAAATAACATACACCGATGAAAACCCTTTTAGATTAAAGAGGAATGACCGTCATTAATATCATGATTAGGAAAAGTTGCACCTACTGGCACTAAATCATGCCATCTAGCTGTAATCACTTAATTATGCAGAGTGCGTGCTGTTGTATCCTACAACAAAGATTGTTTATGCTTAAAGCAAAATCCATTATGAAAGCAATTTTTTGCTTCCTTTTAATATATACAAGGCTTGATTTAACCCGTGCGATGCACGGTCTTTGGTTGCAGACGCTTGAATGAGCATTGATTGCAGACGCTTGAATGAACATATGACGGTAGTTAGATGCCTATTAGAGAATTTGTATTGTATTTATTTTAGAGGATTTAATTGTGATGTTATCATAACTTTTGTATTTAAATTAGTTTATTTACATTTAAAGTTACAATTAAAATAGTCTTTTCACATGTAGTCTTTTAATATGAATAAGGACTCATCCGTAATGTTTTTTCCATATAGAATTCTTTTAGTCTATGTAATTAGTTATATGTAATGTATTGTATTTATTTTAAATGTTCATAGTGTAATGTTTTATCAACCCGTGTAATGGTCGGTACTAATTAGGTTTTCAGTACTTAAAATAGTTTATTCACATTAAAAGAGTACATGTAAAAGGACTTTTTCTAAGACGTTACATTTAAAAGAGTCTCTTCACATGTAATCTTTAAATACTAACAGCTTTTGTTTTAATATTCTACAGTTTTATGCAATCTTGAAACTACGATATGATTTCGTTTTTAACACGATTGTTTATATTCCTTAGAGTTTAATATGTAGATGTAAATTCGTGAGTTTATAAAAAACAAGATTATTATTGGTGTGCAATGCATTAGTTGTACAGTACTAATTTTTGTGCACAACCCCCCTTGCATATTAAATTAAGGGGATTAAGCTTTATATATAATAGATGGATGTTGGTATTAGCTGTATGTAAATCCTGAAACGTCGCCGTATGGGATTTTCATGTTTGAAACGAAATCGTCTTTCCTGCTCCCACATTGCCTCAATCTCGCAGCTTTTCGTCCAATAAATATAAAAAAATGGAAAATTTTAAACCCAGAATATTGAAAAAGGAGAGAGAGAGAGAGAGGGAGGGAGAGAGATGAAAAGTGAAACTTTTCTTTTATTACCGAAACAAAAAGAAAAGTGAACCACTATTGTAAATTTCTTTTCCTTTCAAATTCCACTCCACCGCTTTGATCCACGCGTTGCTGCTCAGTTCCCGATTCTTGACTTCTAGTTTATTTAATTTCCTTTTTAACATTTTTTTTACCCCCTTACACATTAAATTAAGGAGGATAAGCTTTATATATATGGCAACTGTTCGTCGGGAATGATTTTGCACTATCCAAAGCTGAATTTAAAATTAAAAATCGAAGCTGTGAAAAACAATTTTTCAGTCTTGTTTTACTAAAATAGGATTTTTTTGTTTCATATATGAATCAAGTAACTATAACCGTTGAGGAGGGAAAAAAAATTCTTACTCATTAATTTTTCAAATTATACTTCATACGTTCATAGTTAATTGTAACATTGAATTTCTTTTTTAACATTTTCCCTTTGCACATTAAATTAAGGGGGATAATATATATATATATATATATATATATATTTATTATGGTGGAAACACCTTTAATGGTGAAATCTAAAAACCAATTGTATTATTAAGTAATTTTATTACATATTTGTTATTATTTGTTGCATCAAACTAGTCACTAGTATATGCAACAAATAATGCAATAAAAAAAATACATAAATGCTTATAATTCTACTCATCTACGGCCGTTAAATCACTAATATCAATGGCCTACAAAAGTTTCTAAATTTCACAAGGTAATTAATTTTCGTATGATCTATTTCCTATATATATATATATATACACACACACTACCAACACAAAACACCAGTCTCTGTCTGAACACGATACCAAAGAAGGAAAATGAAAAAGCTGACCACACAAGAAACAATATTGACATACAAAACACAAACTTTCAATATACTTACAAACTAGACCAACTTGCCCTTCCAAAAATAATAAACAAACTCCCACATGTGACCACAATGATGCAAAAGATGAGAAAGAAGGAAGTTCCTTACCCCTTCTTTTCCTTTCATCCCTTCAAATAAAAAATAATAAATATATATATATATATATATATATATATATATATATATATATATATATATATATATATATATATGCTACACTCCTAAATGGGCAATAGTACACTAATTCCTTGAACCTGACAATGGAATCTTTGTTGGATCTGGCCAGGCCTTTTTTACACACAAAACACACAAAAAGACAGAGTGGCCAACAATTCTGCTCACTCTACTGCACACACATACATTCATCATTCCCCCTTTCCCTCAAAAGAGGGGATAAATCAGACACGACCCACAAAAAATGGGGTCTACTAGGACAAAATGAATGGAAAACATAGGAACACAAGTTTAAGCAGACTTCAAACTCTCTGTCTGCCTACGATACCACAAGAACAGACCTTTCGAAGCTTCAACGGAATTCGACAGCTATTTTGTTCAATAGCTATCGTGGTTTTTGTCCGCATGTCCACAGATGAATACGGAATCTGCCTATTAAGATTAAGAAGGGTTAGCAGGCAACACAATTTACATCAATGTAATAATTTATAACACTGGATACTCTAGTTACGAGAAAACAACTTTCTTTTGCAAGTACAAATACCTTTCTATAATTTTCAAAGATAACTGAATATATATAATTCAGGTAAACCTCAAGTGTAGTTTTAGTAATATATTTCAAAGTGATTTCAGTTACAGTTTAAAGTTATTACCAGCAATCTTCCATGGAGGCAGATACTTAGCCGTCAGTAACTTCATATTATAGCACCGTCATCTAAGTTTCTGACACGAAGCTCCACATTACGAAGATCGCGCAGATGCTGTAAGATCTCTTGAAGAAGATCCATTCCTTTGTCACCTTTCTTTAAAGAACTAACACAATGCTTAAGGAACTCTCTATCCGCCTCAAGAGCTTGTAGCCTCTCGTAAAGGTGATCCACTTCCTCGTAAATGGCATGCTTCTTGTTTCCCATTTCAAGCTTCGGTTCGTAAGAAGCGTGCACTCCATTGAAATCAGATCCATTTCCATTTATCATCACATCACCATTTTCATTTTCATCAGAAATCGCATCAAAAAGTGGGAGAAGTGATTTTCCATTCTGACCCGCAACTCGTCTATGTTTATAATGCTTCCCGTTCATCATATCATCTGGATAACCATTCTCATGCCTATTTGTTTCACCATTGAAATGGCCATTTTCGCGTAAATCGTCCATTGCTTTAACATCCTCAAAATGTTGTTCACTTTCATCGTCCCGTGTCGAAAGCTTTTCTTCTAGAACCTTAAGCTGCTCAAGAATGGACAATCGCTCATCCTCGAAATCCGCTAAAGATTCTTTCAAGTTAACAACTAAATCAACAGGCGTATTCTGACTAGATATAACTGAATTTCCATTAAAGCCCTCTTCTTCCTTTACTTCTTGATCCAAATCAACGGACAATCCATCACTGTCCTCCGCATTACTACAAGAAGGGGACGAAAATCCACTTTTGATACTCCCATCTTTGTTTTTTTTCAATACCCTCAGCTTTTCCTTCGTTTCGTAATCCATAAGCTTTTTCCTACACACTTCCAACTCTCTCTCCAGCTCTTGCTTTTCCTTCTCTCTCTTCACCATTAGCTCATTCAAAAGCTGCAAAGCTTCTTGATCATATTCAGATTGTTCATCCATCATTCTCTGATACTGCAAAGCTTCCATTTGCATTGCCGCCTTTTCTTCTTGGAGTCTATTTATCATTGCCATTGTTTGATTTGTAGCCACAGCTGAAGCACTTCGTTCTTCGTCTAATTCGGAATACAATGCCTGCAAAGCTTTCCGCTCGGCTCTTAGGGCCGATTTCAACCGTTCGATGGTAACGACTCCATCAGAGCCATCCAATTCGCTTGATACGCTTCCATCCAAAGATTCTTCAATCCCAGAATCCCTTTTCTCGAGTGATAGCAATTTCAGATTCTCCATAGACCTCGATGTGTCAGGAGCCTTATCTTCTCCGTTATCCTTTAGCTCCATTTGAACTGAAGGCTCATTGTTAGTGAGATGATCACCATCATGAACTGACGAGGATTGTGATCCCACTCTTTGTTTCTCAACTTGCATAGGACCTAAAAGGAGGAATGTTATAACTCGACTGAGAAAAGCACTACGGTTAAGAGCCATACACTGTACAAGGTAACAATTCAGAAGATACCATGATTATCGGCTGCAGAAAGATTTTCATAACTTGTTAAAGGATCTTTATGAATGGATTCATATGAATGAATAGAGTCTTGGATTTGTATTTCATCTGTTATGTCTAAATCAGGAATTTCTGTACCAATTGAGACGTCTGCTTCATTTTCATTGTTTCCCTGAGAAACTTCCTCATATGCTACATTATCTAGGCAAAGGGCATTAATATTTTAGTATATTATTCAACATATCTTACTTCAATGAAATAATTCTCACAAAATAATTTAAAGGAAATATAAAAAATGTATATACCTGTATGAACATCTGTATGTTTTCCCCTTTCTGCTCCAGCCAGTTCTTGAACACCACTAGCCTCTTCAGAAGGCCACTGGGTTAGTGGGAAAACGCTAAAATTGTCAAACTCGTCTGCCTCCAAATGAGAGCATTTTGCATGAAAAACCAGTGAATTCTCATCCTCTTCAATTTCAGTGGAGTCGACTACTTCATATTTTGGTTCCTCATTGATATCAATAGCAAGAAATGTGTTCTCTACTCGGCTTTCACTCTCAACAACCACCTCCTCTTTCTCTTGAACCTGAACTTCAAAATCCACCATAACTTCTCGATCCTTGGTTATATCATCTTCTTCAATCCTAGCATCATCCTTAATCTTAAGTTCCTCAGTAACCGAATCGGTTAATTCAAACGGGACCAATTTATGACCACTATAGTCCAGAAAAAATTCCAGGTGTTGAGGGGATGACATTTCAAGAGGAGCATAATATTCTTCAACACACACTTGGACAGACTTATCTTCCGTTGTCGCACTCGAATTTTCCTCCTTAATTTCTCCTCTTTCCAATTCATTCGACTCATTCACAGTTACACAAATAAAACCATTCTCTGGATGTGTTTTCATTAAACTTCCTTCAACTTCAGAAATCATTTGATTTTCACTCTTATTTTCCATTAACTTTTCATTTTCAAACAAATCAACAGCAAAATCTGATTCCTTCTCATCAGAAACACACACCTCTCGAACATGATTATCATCATAATTTCCTGATTCACTAATCAAATTTTCTTTATGGGCACATCCCAAAACAACATCCCATGGTTTGAGTAATATATAAGATAAATATTTATCATTACTATCCAAGCTTACACCACAACAAGAACAATTCAAACTTACCTCACCATTCTCACCTACTTTTTCTTTCAGAAAATCCCCAAGTTCTCTCATTTTTTCAAATAACTCAGAGTTCCTTGCTGATCCCTCAAACTCTGGCCTTGAGAGCAAGCAATCCGCACACGTGTTTCCAGAATCTACCAATTTCTGATGATTCGAACAAAACCCTAATTTAGAGATCTCTTTGCAATGAACTCCACAGAGAAAGTCTCTGTTCATGTTCTTATCCCCTTTTGCAGGATCGAATACATAATCGATTCTAATACACCATGGACATGGAGGCTTAAGACCAAATACCTCAGCAAATTTGAAGATCAGATAGGAAGACAGTGAATTTAACAGGAGCAAAACTATCAAAATCCATTCGAGAACTGCATATATGAGAATCAGCGTGATTCTGTTTGTGTTTCTGTGCAACATGGTCGCAAATCTGTTCGCGGCCATAATCTTCTCCCCCTAAAACCTAGTTTTTCTGTATGTACAAGTTGATAGACAGAGAGAGAAGTGATTATTTTGAACAAGAAATCAGAAAATGAAAAAGAAACAGAAACTGAACTGTTTTTAGAGAGAGGGAGTAGGGAGAATGAGAATCAGAAGGAAGTAGAGAGAAGAATATGGTTTTAGAAAATGGCCTGTTTGAATAAGGAGACAGCCGACCAACACTCTGTAAACTTTAGAAAAGAAGAAAAAGAAAAGAATTACGTGACGGGATGGATTAATTAATGGAAAAACTACGGTTATTGTCCTAACGTATGGACCTTTTTACATTCGTGTTCTAATCTAAGTATAATTGTAAATTGCAATATAACGTATTCAAAATTTTAATGTCCGTGTCACAATAATAGGAATCGTAATTCTTTTATGTGGCGCTTTGGAAATGTGGCGTGGGCGATTACATCATTTTAATAAAATAAAATTGTAGCATCACCCAAATCATCAATTATCACTTAAAAAATTAAAAAATTAAAATATTATAAAATAAAATTGAAAAAGTAAAATTATAAAATACAATTGTAAAATAAAATTATAAAATTAAAAAAATATTAAAAATTATAAAAATTTTAAATGTGGTCAATTAAAATTTTATAATTTTATAATTTTTTAAAATTAAAATTATAAAATAAAACTGTAAACTAAAATTATAAAATTAAAAAATTATAAATAGAATAAATGTGGTCAATTTTATTTTATAATTTTTAATATTTTAAAAAGTAAAAAATAATTATAAAATTGTAATAAAATTAAAAAAAATAAAAAAAAATGTAAAATTATAAAATAAAATTGTAAAATTGTAGTAAATAAAATTTTAAAATAAAATTAAAAAATTTATAAAAAATATATAATTTTATAAAAATTTGCACATGTGTGGAATTGATAACTGATGATTTGGAGCTGACGTGGTCAATTTTATTTTATTAAAATGATCTAATCAAGTTATAAAACATGTGTGGTATTATATATTAAAGTATCTTCATTATTGAAAAAACAGACAATGCCATACATGTTTTATAACTTGATTAGATCATTTTAATAAAATAAAATTGACCACATCAGCTCCAAATCATCGATTATCAATTCAAAAATTAAAAAATTATAAAATTATAATTTTTTTAATTTTATTTTAAAATTTTATTTTCTATAATTTTACAATTTTATTTTATAATTTTACATTTTTTAATTTTTTTTTTAATTTTTTACAATTTTATAATTATTTTTTACTTTTTAAAATATTAAAAAGTTAAAAAATTATAAAATAAAATTGACCACATTTATAGTATTTATAATTTTTTAATTTCTTAATTTTAGTTTACAGTTTTATTTTATAATTTTAATTTTAGAAAATTATAAAATTATAAAATTTTAATTGACCACCTTTAAAATTTTTAATATTTTTTTAATTTTATAATTTTATTTTAAAATTGTATTTTATAATTTTACCTTTTCAATTTTATTTTATAATATTTTAATTTTTTATTTTTTTTTAATTGATAATTGATGATTTGGAGGTGACGTGGCCAATTTATTTTATTAAAATGATGTAATCAAGCCACGTCACATTTCCGCTGTGCCACATAGGCAAATTGGCCGGATTCCGGTCATTAGGACACGGACATTAAAATTTTGAATACGTTATATGGCAATTTGCAATTATGCTTAGGTTAGGATACAGATGTAAAAAGGTCCATACGTTAGGACAATAATCGTAATTTTCCCTTAATTAATTAATTACTCTCGCTATAGAGATAGAGAGAAATTTGTTTTGTACTTTTAAATAGTATTATTTTTTTTATCCTAAAGTTAGCAATAAGTCTTTTAATATTTAAATTATCGAAATTGATTTTTAATTGAATATATTGGAGTAATATATTGTATTTTCGAGTAGCAAACTTTCGGGACAACTTACAAATATACAATATTGAGGAAGGTTGACAATCAGGTAACATGAATAGATAATCGGGTAACATGAATAGACAATCGGGTAACTCGAATGCGAAATGTGAGTAACTCGAATCTGTTACTCGAGTAACCCGAATGCCTCTTTCAGGTAACTAGAATTCATGTGAGTAATCCCTTTAGGGTAACTCGGACAATCGAGTAACCCGAATACCTGATTCGTGTAACTCGAATACTCGAGTTATGCCAATTGAGTAACTCGTATTTGTTCGAGTAACACGTAACTCTCACTCGATTGTGTAACTCGTGTTACTCGAAAACTGATATCGTATATTTGTGCAAGTTGACTCGAAAATTTGTTACTCAAAAGTACAATATATGACTCGATTCATTCAAGTAAATGTCAATTCCGACAATTTGGGTATCAAAAGAGTTGATGTTAAACTTGGTGCAAATAACAATAATACTATATATAAAAGGATAAAATCAGCTATTCCCACTATATAGATATTCATGCGCATAAATATTATTTTTATTATTTCTTTAAAATTACCCTACTTCCTCCAATCGAAGCGCAACATTGTAAACAAAATTATTTTTAGAGAATGGTTGATTTGGTAGATGTGTATAAATATTTCTTATACCTTAGGCTCTTCAAGACCTAATTATTGATAGTGAGTATGTGGTGCAGATTAAAAGATAAATATATTGATGATGTGTATGTGGTGGAAATAAAAAAATAAAAAAATAATTATTTCATATAATTTGAAGTATTTAATGAAATGTTGCGCTTCAAACTTAAAGAAGAGAGTATTACTATATAAATAATACATATATTACATATACAAATATCTAGTATATGTAAGATGATTGGTGGTGTCATATTCATTTTTATATAGCACAACATTAATATTAGAATACATTGAGTACTAAATTATAATGATTCATGTTTTTATAATTACTAGTGAATAATGTGTCTCTTTCATATAATTTTATAATATTATTTTGAATAATTTGAGATATTATTTTGTAATATCATATTTCATTTTAATGTAAATACATATGAAGAACTTGTATTTACTGAAGAAATTTTTAATAGTAGTTAAAATTTATCTAATGAAGTATTGAGGCTTAATTGCTTAAAATAATTTTTTTGGACAGCCTATAGCCGCAATTGATTTATGTGGTGTTACTAAGGAGGCGTATTAAATTTGAATTTTAATTGATTTATATATACTTTAAGATTTACAAATTAATATGGAGTTCCAAGCTTATTAAATTTCACGGGATAAATTTATATAAATTTGTATATATTCTAACAAGTCTATTGACTCTATCATAAAATTATTTTTCTATTTTATTCTACAGAATATTATACGTCTAAATGATAGTTAAAAATAATAATCATGAAAATAAAATACCGACATAAATTAATTAAAACAAAAAACCAAAATTGTTTTTCATACTTTATTTTGCCACTTCAAATTATTTTCAGATTTTAATTGTTTTCTTGTTTAAAGATTATAATTTTTCTCTTTCTCAGATTTTAAATCTTTAACACTACCACGAAAAAAGACTTTACCCGAGGATAAAAGGTTGTCGGCTAAAGCCTAGAATCCGTTTGGTTAAAATAAAAGTTGTCGGCCAAAGTCTGGTCGGCTAAGATTCGTCAGCTAAACTTTATCCGATGCCAACAAAAGTATTTGTCTACTAAACATAAAATTAAGCCGGCGAGATAAATGTTGTCGAACTATTATTCTATAGCGGTACCTCGCACGGTCTGCATTCAAGCACAGCGGACAACCTCTATATCCACGAATAACAGATCCGGACAACATACTGTATGCTGAAAAATCACTAATGGTGTCGATACAGATAGCGTGCAAATAGGACATCTCCGGCGAATAACGGTCGTAAGTGGGATGACCTTGCTCCCACTACGACTTCAATTCTTTTATCAAGGATCCGAGATATATATCAATATACTTTTCTGGATATCCCGGCTCTCGCACTAATGGAGTCAACATTGTATATTCCTTCTCCATGCACATCCATGGATGAAGGTTGTAAGGAATCACCACCACCGCTCATATAGTATATCAAAGACTCATGTTTCCAAAAGGATTGGATCCGTTAGATACAAGCCCAAGCATCACTTTCTGGAAATTAGATGAAAACTTCAAATACTCCCTATCTATATGCTTAATGCCTCTTCGAGTGGCGTCATTATGTGCACGGGCCATCTTATGACCTTGGCCGTGTGAGGCGACACAAAATACCGCTAAAACTTGTCTTTCAATGGGAAATATAGAAGTACGTTAACTGTTTTCTCTTTTGCAGAAGAAGTAAGCTTATATCTCTAATTGTCACACGCTGGATATCTCATGAGATCTTCATTCGACTGTCCCAGTATAGAGCACAATCATATCTACAAACATATATCTTGATGTAGGAAAGCCCAAGATCATTTAGGGTCTGTCTCATCTTTAGATGCGTATTAGGAACACGATGACCTTCTCGTAGCATACTATGAGTGAACTTCAAATAATCATCCACAGCCTTGATGGATAATCTATTCTCCACTTTCAGCCTCATTGTTTGCATGACACTATCAAGAATAGTCATACTACACCCAGTATATAGAGAGGTTTGTTGAAGGTATATGAGATTGTTGTATCTATAATATTAGACTGTAAATTTTATTTTATACTGTTGTACCATACGTATTTGGTTGGAAATATAGAAGTACTGTTGTATTGTGACTGGATTTATACAATGTTTCTTATATTGGAATACTTGGAAATCAAACTATTCATGTTTGGTGTTTCTGTTTGGACGTGACATTGTGAGTTGTGAAATTGGCTAAGTGTATAAGCCCTAGCGCTACGTACTACAGCTAGCGTGTGCTACCACCATAAAGCTAGGTACGTTAAGCCTTATTGTTTACGTACATAATAAAGAGTATCAGATCGCATCTGAACTTTCGGCATGTGGGGTCGAGCCTGGCTGGATCATTTTAGCTTGACTGAGATAGCTAGGTTAATGCCCATTATGTACGCAATGCTTAGTCGTTAACATACATAATGGTGTTGTTGTTACGTACGTCCATTTTCGCAACATACGTAATGAGATAAACAAAGTGAGGTAGTAGCCTCTGGAAGGATGTACCGTACGCTACGTAGGGTTCTTAGCGTACGTAAGAGCTCTTTACCTATGTTAAGGTGAGGGTGCAGCGGCCGTAATAGAAAGTGCATATTGTAAAGATATGTCTTGTCTTTCATATTTGGACGATCCAACTTCAAATTTTCTCTCTAGAAATCATCCATCTACCATCCCTAGTGATTTCCAGCCCCTTTCAACTTGCTTTGAAGCTTCATAACTTGGATTTGAGCTTGGGAATTGAGGTGGATTCTTGAAGTATTTGAAGTTGTTCTTCATCTTCAAGAGGTGCGTTGGATAATCTTGTATTAAACTCGAGATTATGATGATGATGTTGATGTTATTCATGTGTTGATGTGTTGTTGGGGGATATCATGATTCTTGATGGTTTTTATGAACACATGGAAGAATATGATGATTTTAACTTGAGGATGAGTATGTTCTTGATGTTTAGAAACACTTTGATGTTATAATCATTGTCTGGAAGGATTATGTTAAGATACTTAGATGATTAAACATAGTTTGAAGATGATTGTTGATACTATTGATGTTCTTGGGAGGTTATAACCATGTATTGAAAGATAATGATGAGTTAGCCTGAAAAAAATGGCGAAAAACTGGCCGACGTTCAAAAAAAAAAATTGACCGTAGCTGGAGCTCCGCCGGCCGGCGGCCTGGCGTTAAAAAAAAGATGTTCGGTCGCCGATTTAATGTTCTAAGAGTATGTTTTAATATTTATTGTTGTTGATTAAGTATTAAGAGAAGGGAAGGAGATGAGTGGGTATAATAATCTTTTCGATGCACATTACCACGATCAAAAAACACCGTTATCCTTTATATTATATATATAGAATTTCATGTTAGAGTCCAGATACAACGTCCATAATTTAAAATCCATACTTATTTTTTCTTAAACTCTCCATACACGTTCTCGTCTTTTCATTATTTATATATTAGAGATAGTTAATTAGTATATTGCTTAGATTGCAATGGATAAAGAAGGAGAAAGATGAGTAGAAAAGGAAAACAGGGACGCTCAAGAATGAAAATAATAGCGAAGAAGAAGTGAAGAAGATGAATGAAAATAGAACTGATGGACAAAATCCGTTACTGTGATCGGGGGAGAGACTCCATCCGGTCAGTGATAATTATAATAACTCATATCTAATATATAATAACCCTTACTCTCTCTTTCTTATATTAAACTCCCTACACACATTCCCTCATTATACTAATTCTATATTAGATATTATTACTATATATCACATATACATTTCTTATATACTAATACAGAATACGTTGAGACGAAGTGGTTGCTTTTCATGCTTCGCTAGTCATGTGTCACCTCTTGATGCTTCATGTGCTTATGTATCAGTTTTTCATACTTCATATGACACATAAGCGACAATTAATCAAAACAGCAAATAAAAAAGTATACCTTGTCGGACTTGAACTCCTGATCGTACGAACTTTCCAACTAACAGACACAACCATTCACAAATCAGCCAAATCAACTAGATGGCAATTGCTGTAACACCCCCAAGTTATTCAGGGTATATTACATTGTCGCGCGTACCGCCGTGGGACCCACAAGGCTATACATATGCGGAATTATAAAATTTGACCGAGAACGTCCAAATATAATAAAATGAAGGATAATACAAATGGTATTCAAACCATATCCAATGTATCCAAATACAACACTTCACAAATCAATATCTCAGCAACACAGGTCGGAACATCAAAGAAACTGAAAACAATACTCGAGTATTCAAAAGCCATTCCACTACAACAACACTGAATGGAGGAAACAGAAAATGTAACCAGAGACAAGACACAGTATCACGCTTGCCCATCATCTTCATGCCGACCCGATACCTGCCTGTACGCTCTCCTGGAACCTGAAATACATAAAAAGTATTTCCCCCATAAAGGGGTTAGCCGTCGAATAGCTAGTGCAAGTATATCGAATATGAAACACAATACTCCTCGACAATAAAGTAAAAGTAACCGTCAATTAATCCTTTCAAGACTAGTATTCTGGAATAACTAAATCTCATAGCATCACATCAATACATACATGATGAACCGTGGAACCGCACCAGAGGCTACGGAACCCTCAGAGGACCCGTCGGTCCGTCCCAGAGTGGTTAACCCAAACTATCCGTGGAATCGCACCAGAGGCTACGAAACCCTCAGAGGACCCGTCAGTCCATCCCAGAGTGGATACAAACAATCATGCCAATCATATATCTTACTTTCAAAGTCAAGAACGTACAATCATAAACATATACTTGCCTTTGAGACATCGAGAATCGGAAGGAAAGAGTATACGTTCGGTAGGTCCGAGAACACACTTCCGGCACCTAAATGATTTGCAAGGAATATGATAATCAATAATCCATACACAAATCACCCGAAGAAACTCCCGAAACCCGCCTACGATTCACGAAACTACAAGGGTAAACATCTAGAGGTTGGAAAATCACCCAAACCCTCTCACATCCGAACAAGGTGCAAAAAAATCCATAACATCGTAGGGAAAACATGTATACGGGGTAGATACTTCATAATCTCAAGGTTCTCGAGCTCCAAAATGGATAAATCAGACGAATCTAAGAAAAACCCAAAAATTCCCAAAATTAGGGTTCTAAGGATTTTTACCTTGATTTGAAAGATAGAATGGATTAGATGTTGAGTAATCTTTGTTATCCAACCAAAGGTGTTGATATCTGAAGAAGGATCGTCTCCAAACGCCCCGAATCGCCCAAATGCCGCTGCTCCCGATCGAAAATGTGAAAAGGATGAAAAGAATGACAAGTGCAGGGTCAACTGTTCTATATATACTGTGCCCAGTATAGCGCACGCTACGCCTCAATATTAGCGTGCACTAGCGGGGCCACCCGGTAGTCCAGTGGCTACTACCAGCCTCGTTAGCGTGCGCTACATAAACAGCAGCGTGCACTAATGCCTTCCTGTAGTGCGCGCTGTCCGAGATTTAGCGTGCGCTATCTAGTAGTTGTTGCCCAGAAATGGGAGTCCAGAACCTACTGTCCTCTGCCCTGCTCGAGCCTTAGCATGCGCTGCTGTAAGAGCCTAGCGTGCGCTACGCAACACTTATAGCGTGCGCTAGTTGATTCCTAGCGTATGTTACCTGATATTCCAGATGGTCTGAAAACCTCACTGCCTCTGCTGACCCAGCTTGTTAGCGTGCGCTACGGACGGTGTTAGCGCATGCTACTGACCACGAATAGTGTGCGATAGCGAATTCCTAGCGTGCGCTAACTGCTACTCCAGAGAGCAAAATTAGCTACTGCCTCTCCCCTGTCTGGACCCTTAGCGCGTGCTAATGCTCAAAGCTAGCGTGTGCTACTTAAGCAGAATTAACGTGCATTAGCCTAGGCCTAGCGTGCGCTATCTCCCTGACCCAGAACACTTCCGAAAGGTCTAAACAACACGATCATGATCCAAACAAGGTACGAAACTCTATAACAACATCGACAATATCACAAAGAGTTTACAGAGCGACAAAATAGAAAGAACGGCAAGGTCAAACATTCAATAAAAAGTAGGGATATTACAATTGCATGCTATAGTTTTATGATATATTTACTTAAATCATACCTCCATAAAAATATATTATATATCATACGAAGTAAATGTTAGAAATTGGTTTTAGAAGAATGAGTTTTAACTCATTTTAAACTAATTTAATAATAATAAAATATTTAATTCTTGTAAATTAAATAATATATTTTGAATCTACGTTTCGAGAAGATGAACGTATGATTTTATTTTTCTCAAAATCAATTTCTGGTGAGTGAGAAATAAATGATTAAAGTTGGCCATTTAATTAAATGGTGAAGAGTTAAAATGAGTATGAAAAGGTATCCCACATTGGAAAAATAAAGATTTCTTGACTAGTTTATTAGTAAGAAGGTGCATGGGTAGTTCAACAATAGTAGTATACACTAGTGGGACAACAATGCAAAGACCAAACGCGCGCCGCTGCCCGCCCACCGGCTGGCTCGACTTGGCTCGGCACCAACTCGGGCTCGGGCTCGGGCGTGGGCTTGGGCTTGGTTCTTGCCAATTGGACTTTGGGCTGGACCTAGGCGACTTGGCCTTTGGGCTGTAACTATATTAATTTTTTTACAGCCAAGCCCAATGTCATCAGCGGGGTTTAAAAACTCAGCTGATATTTTGAAATCTGAAAAACCCAACTGATATTTTCAGCCTAAAAACTCAGCCGACTTTTGGTGGTTGAAAAAACCCAGTTGATATTTGGAAGTTAAAACCCAGATGATATTTTCAGACTAAAAACTCAGCTGACTTTTGGTGGTTGAAAAAACCCATCTGATGTTTGGAAGTTGAAAACCCAGCTGATATTTTCAGACTAAAAACTCATCTGACTTTTGGTGGTTAAAAAACCCAGCTGATGTTTGGAAGTTGAAAAACCCAGCTGATATTTTCATACTAAAAACTCAGCTGACTTTTGGTGGTTGAAAAAGCCCAGCTGATATTTGGTATCAGTTGATATGAGGCGGGTTGAGAACTTAGCTTCTGAATTATGACTCTTCACACTCCATAATATAATGTCCGAATTAAATGAGACTATTTATGGAGATAACTCTTCAGCTAAAAGATTAAAAAGAATTAATAGCAGTTTAATATGTCGTAACTCCCCACCTGATGTAGTGGAATTGGACCCTATAAAAGGGGTCTTATGCATTCATTCACATACAATAACATAGACAAAATACTAGCATACTACATATTGCAGCATATTTTCTTCTTGTTTTTCGTGCCCAGTTTTCATCACTTAAACGTTCGCCGGAGTTCTGAGTTTTGGGGAGCACGTAACTCAGAAACGTAGCAGTTGTATCTTGGGGACATATTGTCTGAGCCGTCTGCTCTTATACGGGGGCAAAATTATCTTACAGAAATAGTTCTATTCGCCTGTGCTAAATTGTACTCCCTCCGTCCCACAAAATTGTGCTCATTTTGATTTTGACCGGTGTCTCCAAATACACTTTTGACCATTAATAACTTCAATTATATATGAATAAAAATTATAAAAAAAATAATATTTGAAAAATCATCATTAAGACAAATCAAATAAGTACTTACATTACTATAATTTTTTATATATTGGTTGCATTTCATGGTCAAAATTTATAAATTTTGACCAATAAAAGTCAAAATGAGCATAGTTTTGTGGGACACAGGGAGTATTTATTCTATTTTACTAGAATTGTAATAGGTTGTCTTTCTTTGTTATTTTTTATTGTACTTACATTGTTGGAATTTCACATAACCAACAATCGTAAGATAATTTTTATTTTCTGTAATTTCCAATGGCGACCGATTCTGATACTGCTGCCGCCGCTGCTGCCAAAGCTGCTGCACCTACTATTGCAGTTCAGACTCAGAAACCCGAGAAGTTTTCTGGTGTTGATTTTAAGAGATGGCAGCAAAAGATGATGTTTTATCTCACTACCTTGGGAATTGGTATTTATCTCAAGGATGATCCCCTAGTGATTGGTGAGACGGAAACTGATCGTACGAATTTTGCTTATGATCAGTGGTGTAATGGCAACTTTATGTGTCGAAATACGATATTGAATAGGTTAATTGATTCTCTGTACAATGTGTACAGTCAAATCAAGACCTCCAAAGAGATCTGAAATTCTTTGGAGAAAAAGTACAAAGACGATGATGTTGGTGCCAAGAAACTCGTGATCGGACGCTGCCTGGACTTTTAGATGACGGACTTCAAAACCGTTATCAAATAAGTCCAACAATTTCAATTGATTGTGCATGAAATTAATACTGAAGAAATGATCCTTCCTGAACCTTTTGTTGTGTGAACAGTAATTGAGAAGTTACCTCCTGGTTGGAAGGACTTCAAAAATTACTTGAAACACAAACGAAAGGAAATGAGCTTAGATGACTTGGTTGTTCGACTCATAATTTAGGAAGACAGCCGAAAGTCTGATTCTAAGTTCAAGAGAGGCCCTATGGAGGCCAAAGTAAATTCGGTTGAACATGGGTCCTCTAGCAAAAAGAGGAAGCTGAATCATGTTCAGGACAAAGGGAAAAAGTTGTTTAAGGCAAAGAAGTTTACTGAAATTGCCACAACTGTGGTAAGCCAAACTATAAGGCAAAGGATTGTCGCTTGCCCATAAGTTCAACTGGTCAGCGAAAACAAAGGCAAACGAGTTGCAGATGTCGTTGAACATGGCGATGTTGACATGCCAGATCTAGAGTTGTCATCTATGGTTGAGGAGCTGGACGAGGAGGTCTCAACTATGGTGATTGAAACCAATATGGTGGAGAATCACCGCACTTGGTACGTTGATACTGAGGCTACTCGTCATGTTTGTTCTGAAAAAGACATGTTCTCTTCCTACAATGTTGGTGATGCTGGGAAATTACAGATGGCAAACTCTGCTTCTTCTGTGATTGCAGGTGTGAGGAATGTGGTCTTAAAGCTGATTTATGGAAAGGAGCTTCTGCTTAAGGAGGTGCTGCATGTACCAGACGTCCGAAGGAATTTAGTTTCAGGCTCTCTACTAGTTAGTCATGTGTTTAGACTAGTTTTTTAGTCTGAAAATTTTATTATGAGCAAGTTTGGAATGTTTCTTGGTCGAGGTTATCTTGACAGAGGATTATTCAAAATAAATGTGATGCCTGTAAGCCGTGAAGGCAAGAATAAAAGTAATAATAATAATGCTCCTTCTTTTATTTACTTGCTCGAATGTTTGGATTGATGGCATTCTAGATTGGGAAATATTGGTCTAAAATCGATTAAAAGACTAACTAATCTAGAATTGATTCCAAAAATACATGTTGAACTTAATAAGAAATACGAAGTATGTGTTGAAGCAAAAATGGCTAAATTGCCTTTTCATTCAGTGGAAAGGAATACTACTCCTCTAAAATTATCTCACACTGATGTGTGTGGCCTAATATTTGTGCAAACTAGAGGAGGTAAAAAATACTTCAGCACTTTTATAGATGATTGCACAAGATATTGCTATGGGTTTCTTTTGAGAAGCAAAGATGAAGCAATCGAGGCCTTTAAGATGTATAAAAATAAAGATGAAAATCAATTGAACTGTAAAATAAAAGCAGTTCAAAGTGATCGAGGTGGTGAGTATGTAGCACCGTTTGAACAATTATGTACTGATTGAGGCATAATTTATCAAACGACTGCTCCTTATGCTCCTTAGTCAAATGGAGTTGTGTAACACCCTCAGAATCTAACCGGGAATATTATACGCCGCATACCCTCCCCGTGAGGATCCACCAGGCTAGACATCAAAACAACACAATACATTACATACCGACGTGATAGAATGACGAATCAATAAACTGATTTGGTCTTACATCATTATCAAACAATTCTAATATACATAACTCTGTCTGGACTCATACCCATGCAAGGGTAAAATACACTCACAAACCAAAAGTACGACAACAGAAAAGACCATACAACGAACTCTGACCGACTGCATCCAAAACTGGACTTCATGTGATTAGTAGTGATCGTCTTCCATCATCCTTCGCATCGATCCTGTGTTTTGCTCCCAAAATCTGCATGTACTTGGACGCAGAACAGACATCCACCCCCCGAATACTCGTGGATTAGCAAAACTCCATTATTTTGCTAGTACAAGTATAAAGTGCAAATACGAGCTATACACAACACATCTCGAGAATACAACGAAACACTTCCCGAGATATTTCAATTAGATAAAGTATTACAAAGGATAAAAAAAATAAAAGAAATCATTGGTCATTTAAAAATCGATTCAGGATGTCGGAAGTTTTGAAAACATTGGTGATTGAAAAATTCTTAATTTATCGAAAGCCACTTAGGGTCACAACCCAAAGTTTATTTTCCCAAATATAAATCCGTTCACAAAACACGGGATCCACGACCCAACCATCCACATCAATTCACTTCCAGGGACAAATCACACACAACACATCACTCTTATGCCATTCTAGCCAAACACCAAGACTCGATATATAATGTATCTCGACCCCGAGCGCAAAGCGTTGTGATACTCGGGACATATCACAATCAATAATCAAAACATCGACATCAACATCACGAAAAAACACCTGGTAACCCGTGTCCGTACCCATTAGTAGCGACCCCTAGAGGCCCCGTCGGACCATCCCCGGGTGGGAAACCACTTCCACGGACGTACCCATTAGTATCGGCCCCCAGAGGTCCCGTCGAACCATTCCTGGGTGGAAGAATAACTCACGCACACTAGCGTTCACAACTCATAGTTTACAAAACCACAACTCTCAAAGGTCAAACACACAAAATATATAGTCGAGGTACCTTGCTAGAATGGCCATATTATCCGACACATACTCACTACCGAGAAACAATACCATCAACTCCAGAAATCAATGGTGCAACTAGCAACAAACACATACCAACGAGATAGAATACCTTTCCAACCACTCCGAATGGCATAACCTCCTCATTGTAATATCCGGATTAATTACCGAGTATTTCACCTGTATTTGAACCCTGTATTAGTTGGAATTGTGATATCAATAAGTGGAATATGGTATTTACCGTATTTGTATTTTCGTGCATGAGTATGGCAGCATATTACTTGTCCCATATAAATACTCAATAATACAAATTATTGAGTATGGCTGCATATTATAAGTAAAGTAATCAATTATGGAGTTGGGTGGAGGCCAGCACATGGTCCTGGACAGTTTTTAATTATTAAGCCTGGACAGCTTTGGAATCTAGCGTAGGAATTATTGAGCACAGGGGTCCAGAAACATTTTATAAAGGACAACACCTCATTTCATTTGGTTTTCATCTTCCTTCACCTGTTCTTAATTCCCTGAAAGTCCAGAGGGTTTTCCCTAACTCTTAAACACATTTAGACCACCCCTTTTGTGAAATTTGAAGATTGGGTGTCAATGGTGATTGATCATTGAAGTGGAGAAACATCTTGATCTGGCAAGCAAGCAACCGGAGTTGGATTCTACTTATTGCCTCGGTGTTTCCTTCATCTTAAGGTATGTTAATACTAATTCCTACTTGGATTCGTGTTATCAAGGATATGATAGAAGTATGCTGTCAAGATATTGAGTTCCACTGATAAAATCATCCAAGCATCATCATGTTTTAGAAATTGGGATGTTTATACTTATGAATAAATCATTAGAGGTTATATCCTTCCATATAAGTTGGATTTGTTAGATGTTTTCTGAATATAATGATGATATTGGAATCTAACACATCAATCTTGGATCACCCAACTTCACCTGAGAATTTCGTATGTTCAGTTTTCTACCCAGTACCCTACTGTCATCAACTAGGCGAGTCAAGTCGGCTGATCGGCGAGGTTGACTTCTGACTCGGCTGATCAGCGAGGTTGACTCGGCTAATCAGCTAGGTTGACTCGGCTGATCAGAGAGGTTGACTCGGCTGATCAGCGAGGTTGAATTTCCGGTTCAATCGGGTGTTGACACATGGCACAATATGATCCGTCTATTTAATTGTCCTTCGAACGGTCATAACTTCTTCATACGAACTCGGATTCGGATGAATTTTATTTTAAAACGATCGTCTCGAGGTTGACTTTTGACTCGGCTAATCAGCGAGGTTGACTCGTCTGATCAGCTAGGTTGACTCGGCTGATCAGCGAGGTTGACTTTTGACTCGGCTGATCAGCGAGGTAACTTTTGGGTCATAACTTCTTCATACGAACTCGGATTCGGATGAATTTTTTTTTAAAACGATCATCTCGACGGGACTCGGATGATCAGAGAGGTTGACTTTTGACTCAGCTGATCAGCAAGGTTGACTTTTGACTCGGCTGATCAGCGATGTTGACTTTTGACTCGGCTGATCAGCGAGGTGACTTTTGACTCGACTGATTAGGTTACATTTTATGAACTTCCGACCGTGATTTGGATTGTTAGATGTTAGTACAACTATAAATGAAATCTATATTACTTATTTTGTTAAGGTTCAAGCTTAGCAACATGATTGATTGAAGGGGCGACCTTCGAGTGTTTCGTTTTCGTGGAAGTTTTGTTCTTGTCTTCGAATCGAGGCAAGTACCTTATTTGTTTTATGTATTGATGTTATACATATTGTCGTACATGTATGTCGTTGTTGTATGTCCACCTCGTGTTGGTCCGACGGGATCATCGGGGGATATATGCTAGCGTGCGCTGGATCATCGGGCGGGTTTTTCCACCACGGGTTGGTCTGACGGGATCATCGTGGGTTCTAGGCAGTGAACGCTGGATCGTCGGAATTACCATGTGTATGTTATGATATCATGTTGTGATTATCAGATGTGTATGTTACTTATTGAGTTTCTCGTAGGAGAAGACTCGTTGGTATTTTTGTCAATTACGTATTATTATTCTACGTGAGATGTTGAATAATATGTTGTGGTACTTGTACTAGCATCGTTGTGCTAACCCCTTCGGGGGTGAACATTTTGTTTATGTTTAGGATCCAGGAGAGCGGGGAAACAACCACTGGAGCTGCATGACGATGGGGGTGCAGAGTGATGTTCTGGCCGGGTTTACTTATCATTTGTTTGTTAGTTATTTCAATAAGTACTCGAGTACGTAGTCGCTTTTGATGAATTTGAATTTGGTGATGTATTAATAATTTCTGTTGAACATTTGTATTTTCAGTATTTGGTCAGAACTGTTGTATCTTAATTTCGTTATTTTCATTCGTTGGTACCTGTTAATGCCTTTTCAACTCTTTAGCCTTGTAAATCCTGATGTAAAGGATTTACGGCATTGTAATATTCCCTGAATATATCGGGGTGTTACGAGAATATGGTATCGGAGCTAAGATTATGGATATCTTGGCCGTTGGGTTAAAATAGGGTCGTTTATGTCTTTTGAGGTAACCGCCACGAATAACATCACTTTATCGCTACGTCGTCGTGCGGGCGGTGGTTGTAAGTTCCTAAACTCTATCTCGTCCTTTGCATGTTACATTTCCTTATACTTGAGCATTTGAACGATATTGTTTCTGTATATTGAGTAATTATGCTTACGGTATGTTGAGAGGCGGACGTGGGCGTGGTGTGATCGCGGTCGCGGGCGGACGAAGGAATGCCGAAGAGAAGCGTCGCCTTCTAATCGAGGCGATCATAGCTCGGCGAGCCACGAGATCTATCAATAACGAACCAGTAACTGCTGTACAGAAATCCTTCGTCGGTGGTGAACCGGATGACTCGGTTCGCCTGTGTCGTGGACCGAATGCAAGTGGCGGTGGGACTACGGCGGGGAGAGAGGCAAAGGAATCCGGACATGGGAAATCGAGGTGACCGGTGGTCGCAAGAGGTGGCGAAGATGTAACCACCCAAATTCGACGGTATTTCCGAGACTCCCACTTGGGACCATTGGTTGAAGGAACTGGAGAAAATCTTTGCCGGAATTAACCGCCTGGATGATGGAGAGCCTCTATCGCTCAATACTTTACGATAGGAAGCGTCGAATGGTGGGAAGCCATCGGCCTATAGACCATGATCTTGATTGGACAGAGTATAAATTGATGATGGAAGCTCGATCGCCCTCGTCTGTGAAGGAAGCTAAGGTTCGGGAGTTTTTCTCCGCTCAGCCTTCAGATGTGCCAGTATCTCAGGCAATTAAGACGTTTAACTAGCAGCTGGCATTTGTTCGACATCTGGTCAGAACAGATGCAGAAATGATGATCCATTTTGATATGAGGATGAAACCAGAAATCCAGAGGTACATGTCCGGTTTTGAATGTACCACACTCCGTCAATACCAGGATAAGGCATTGGCGTATGAGATCAAGGAAGCAACTATGGAGAAATTTACGGAATCCAAGAAGCAGAAAGTCTCTGGTACTTTTATAGAGCACAAGAACAGCGGGCCCCGCAAGGCCCAGTCATCTTTTCATTCTTTAAAGAAACCTCCGCACCCAGTTAGGAGCGGAAAGAACTTCGGAGCGACATCAACTATGACTGATGTTATCAGGAAATGCTTTAACTGCGCCCAGACGGGGCACTATCGACGGAATTGCCCCCTACCTGCCGTGACTTGTTTTGATTGTGGTCGAGAGGGATATCGTGCGGTGTTCTGTGAAGAGGCCTCAAAGTCTTTTAGAGCCCGTACACCACAGCCAGTCCATAAGGAAGCCAGTATCTAACAAACGCAGCAAAGTGTTCAGATGCCTCAGAATTTTGGCCGCGGGCGAGGCAGAGGACAGTGGGACGGAAAGGGTACATCGAGTGCCGGATCTGTTCCCCCACGTTTGTACGAGATAAGGAGGACAGACGATCAGGATGCTGCTGTCGCATCAGGTACTGTCCAGATCCTTTCCCAGCCAGTTAGCGTTTTATTCGATACAGGAGCTACACATTATTTTATATCCTTGTGTTGTGTAAATCGTTTGAATGTTTCTGGTTTTCATAATTGTGAACCTTATGTTGTTGGTTTACCAAGTGGAGAGAGGATTGTTGGAAACTTAGAAACTAGAGATTTCCCTGTATCATTTGGAGGCAGAGAGTGGCTCTCAAATCTGATTGTAATAGAAATGCAAGGGGACGATCTGAAACTCGGAGACGATTGGCTTAATTGATATGGAGCTATTGTAAACTACCGAAGGAGGAATATCTCGCTGATCGCTGACGATGGTTCCGAAATACTGTTTGAGGGATGGAAACCGGGAAGCTCAGGAAAGTTGATCAAAGCGATGAAAGCTGTCAAATTGTTGAAACAGGGCTGTACTGGATACTGGTGTTATGCAATGAAGAAAGAAGGCGAAATTGTGGAACTTTCATCCATTCCTGTTGTGAACGAATTTCCAGATGTATTTCCTGACGAGTTACCTGGACTACCTCCACGAAGGGATGTAGAATTTACCATTGAACTGGAACCCGGAGCTACCCCAATTTCTAAGGCGCCATATCGTATGGCACCTACTGAGATGTATGAACTGAAAAAACAACTGGAGGAGTTACTGGACAAAGGCTATATTCAGCCAAGCGTTTCGCCCTGGGGAGCGCCGGTTCTTTTTGTCCGAAAGAAGGATGGATCACTTCGACTGTGTATCGACTATCGAGAGCTGAACAAGATGACGATTAAGAACAAATATCCGTTGCCACGGATTGATGATTTATTTGACCAGTTGCAAGGAGCAACAGTATTCTCTAAAATTGATCTGAGATCAGTATATCATCAGCTAAGGATTAAAGAATCAGATGTTCCGAAATCAGCGTTCAGAACTCGCTACGGACACTATGAGTTTGTAGTGATGCCGTTTGGTCTCACTAATGCACCTGCTGTATTCATGCAGTTGATGAACCGAGTGTTCATCGAATATTTGGATAAATTTGTGGTCGTGTTCATTGATGACATTCTAGTGTATTCTAAGAACCCGGAAGAGCATGCACAACATTTGCGGATTGTATTAGAACTTTTAAGAAGCGAGCAACTGTACGCCAAACTCTCTAAGTGTGAATTCTGGATAAAGTAAGTAATGTTCCTCGGTCATGTGGTATCAGCTAAAGGCGTCCGAGTAGATCCTCAGAAGATTGAAGCGGTTTTGGATTGGAAGCCTCCTAAGAACGTGAAAGAAGTCCGAAGTTTCTTAGGACTTGCTGGGTATTATCGTTGGTTCGTGGAAGGATTTTCCAAAATTTCCCGCCCACTTACTCGACTCCTGCAGAAAACTCAAAAGTTTGAGTGGAATGAGTTGTGTCAGGTTAGCTTTGATGAATTGAAGAAGAGATTGACGACGACACCATTTCTTTCACTTCCACAGGGAACAGGAGGATTTATAGTTTACAGTGATGCTTCGAACCAAGGACTCGGATGCGTATTAATGCAGAATGAAAAGGTGATCGCTTACGCGTCGCGACAGCTGAAACCTTATGAAGTTAATTACCCAACACATGATTTGGAGCTAGCGGCAGTAGTTTTTGCTTTGAAGATCTGGAGGCATTATCCATGCGGACTCACCGTCGGATCTTTACGGATCACAAGAGTCTCAAATACATCTTGATCGTAAAGAGTTGAACATGCGGCAAAGGAGATGGTTAGAGCTGATTAAGGACTACGACTTGGAGATTTTGTATCATCCAGGCAAAGCGAATGTAGTGGCCGACGCCCTCAGCCGCAAGCCTGTTTCTATTCAGATGCTGGAGACTCTGACCTCCCAACTTAGCCTTCAACGAGAGATTATTCGAGAAGGAATTGAAGTATGGTTACAAAGAGTCCAAGGACAACTGTGCATGATGGAAATAACTTCATCATTAACCGAAGAAATCAAATCTAGACAGGCGGATGATCCTCTGATGATTCGGTTATGTGATGAAGTAATCAAGGGGAAGGACCCCGGATTCATAATCCATGATGATGGAGTTTTGAGATTTCAGAACCGACTCTGCGTACCCGATGTCGATGTTCTGAAACAGACAATTATGAAGGAAGCTCATAGTTCGCCCTATTCTATCCACCCGGGTACCAGTAAAATGTATAAGGACTTGAAACAGAATTTCTAGTGGGGAAACATGAAGAAAGATGTAACGGACTACGATTCGAAATGCTTGACTTGTCAGCAGGTTAAAATTGAGCATCAACGACCTGCCGGAATGTTGAAACCACTCCCGATTCCTGAATGGAAGTGGGAGGACATATCGATGGACTTTATCACTAGTATGCCGAGAACCAAGACAGGAATGAACATGATTTGGGTGATAGTTGATCGTTTAACCAAATCAGCTCATTTTCTAAGCATTAAGGACACGTGGGGACCAGAAAGGTTGGCACGAGTATTTATTTCGGAGATAGTTCGATTGCATGGAACGCCGAAGACCATTGTTTCTGATCGAGACGGCCGTTTTGTGTCTCATTTTTGGAAAGCAGTTCATAAGGCCTTGGGGACAGAATTGAACTTCAAGATCTGACTTATCACCCGCATGAGGACGGACAATCCGAGAGGACCATTCAAACGGTGGAAGACATGCTAAGGGCCTGTGCCTTAGATTGGTCAAACGATTGGGAAATTCATCTACCGTTGATTGAATTTACCTACAACAATAGTTGGCATGCTTCCATTAAGATGACACCATTTGAGGCATTATACGGGAGGAGATGTAGATTGCCCCTATGTTGGGACGATTCACCAGACTTAATCGGGACAGAACCAGAGTTGATCGTACAGACTCGAGAGAAGATAACCTTGATTCGTGAAAGGCTGTTGACCGCCCAGAGTCGCCAGAAATCTTACGCAGACATACGTCGTCACCCTTTGGAGTTCAATACTGGAGACCACGTACTTTTAAAGGTTTCTCCTACTCGGGGAATTTTCCGTTTTGGAAGAAGGGGAAAACTGAGTCCGAGATATATCGGACCGTTCGAAATCCTTGAGAGAGTTGGAGAGTTGGCATACAGATTGGCATTACTGCCGTCATTGAGCCATGTTCAAAACGTGTTCCACGTATCCCAATTACGGAAGTATATACCAGATCCTAGTCATGTCATTGATTTCGGAGAGATCGAAGTCGCTCAAGATGGCACGTTTGAAGAGAAACCGATCAGAATACTCGAGAGTCGAGTTAAGCAGTTGAGAAACAAACCGATCGCATTGGTCAAGGTTCAGTGGTCGCGCCACGGAGTGGAAGAAGCCACTTGGGAAACAGAAGAAAGTATGAAGTCCATATATCCAGGATTATTTTCGTCTTGAGTTTCGGGACGAAACTCCTTTTTAGTAGGAGAGTATGTAATATCCGGATTAATTACCGAGTATTTCACCTGTATTTGAACCCTGTATTAGTTGGAATTGTGATATCAATAAGTGGAATATGGTATTTACCGTATTTGTATTTTCGTGCATGAGTATGGCAGCATATTACTTGTCCCATACAAATACTCAATAATACAAATTATTGAGTATGGCTGCATATTATAAGTAAAGTAATCAATTATGGAGTTGGGTGGAGGCCAGCACATGGTCCTGGACAGTTTTTAATTATTAATCCTGGACATCTTTGGAATCTAGCGTAGGAATTATTGAGCACAGGGGTCCAGAAACATTTTATAAAGGACAGCACCTCATTTCATTTGGTTTTCATCTTCCTTCACCTGTTCTTAATTCCCTGAAAGTCCAGAGGGTTTTCCCTAACTCTTAAACACATTTAGACCACCCCTTTTGTGAACTTTGAAGATTGGGTGTCACTGGTGATTGATCATTGAAGTGGAGAAACATCTTGATCTGGCAAGCAAGCAATCGGAGTTGGATTCTACTTATTGCCTCGGTGTTTTCTTCATCTTAAGGTATGTTAATACTAATTCCTACTTGGATTCGTGTTATCAAGGATATGATAGAAGTATGCTGTCAGGATATTGAGTTCCACTGATAAAATCATCCAAGCATCATCATGTTTTAGAAATTGGGATGTTTATACTTATGAATAAATCATCAGAGGTTATATCCTTCCATATAAGTTGGATTTGTTAGATGTTTTCTGGATATAATGATGATATTGGAATCTAACACATCAATCTTGGATCACCCAACTTCACCTGAGAATTTCGTATGTTCAGTTTTCTACCCAGTACCCTACTGTCATCAACTAGGCGAGTCAAGTCGGATGATCGGCGAGGTTGACTTCTGACTCGGCTGATCAGCGAGGTTGACTCGGCTGATCAGCTAGGTTGACTCGGCTGATCAGATAGGTTGACTCGGCTGATCAGCGAGGTTGAATTTCCGGTTCAATCGGGTGTTGACACGTGGCACAATATGATCCGTCTATTTAATTGTCCTTCGAACGGTCATAACTTCTTCATACGAACTCGGATTCGGATGAATTTTATTTTAAAACGATCGTCTCGAGGTTGCTTTTGACTCGGCTGATCAGCGAGGTTGACTCGGCTGATCAGCTAGGTTGACTCGGCTGATCAGCGAGGTTGACTTTTGACTCGGCTGATCAGCGAGGTGACTTTTGGGTCATAACTTCTTCATACGAACTCGGATTCGGATGAATTTTTTTTAAAACGATCGTCTCGACGGGACTCGTCTGATCAGAGAGGTTGACTTTTGACTCGGCTGATCAGAGAGGTTGACTTTTGACTCGGCTGATCAGCGATGTTGACTTTTGACTCGGCTGATCAGCGAGGTGACTTTTGACTCGACTGATTAGGTTACATTTTATGAACTTCCGACCGTGATTTGGATTGTTAGATGTTAGTACAACTATAAATGAAATCTATATTACTTATTTTGTTAAGGTTCAAGCTTAGCAACGTGATTGATTGAAGGGGCGACCTTCGAGTGTTTCGTTTTCATGGAAGTTTTGTTCTTGTCTTCGAATCGAGGCAAGTACCTTATTTGTTTTATGTATTGATGTTATACATATTGTCGTGCATGTATGTCGTTGTTGTATGTCCACCTCGTGTTGGTCCGACGAGATCATCGGACGGGTTTTTCCACCACGGGTTGGTCTGACGGGATCATCGTGGGTTCTAGGCAGTGAACGCTGGATCGTCGGAATTACCATGTGTATGTTATGATATCATGTTGTGATTATCAGATGTGTATGTTACTTATTGAGTTTCTCGTAGGAGAAGACTCGTTGGTATTTTTGTCAATTACGTATTATTATTCTACGTGAGATGTTGAATAATATGTTGTGGTACTTGTACTAGCATCGTTGTGCTAACCCCTTCGGGGGTGAACATTTTGTTTATGTTCAAGATCCAGGAGAGCGGGGAAACAACCACTGGAGCTGCATGACGATGGGGGTGCAGAGTGATGTTCTGGCCGGGTTTACTTGTCTATTGTTTGTTAGTTATTTCAATAAGTACTCGAGTACGTAGTCGTTTTTGATGAATTTGAATTTGGTGATGTATTAATAATTTCTGTTGAACATTTGTATTTTCAGTATTTGGTCAGAATTGTTGTATCTTAATTTCGTTATTTTCATTCGTTGGTACCTGTTAATGCCTTTTCAACTCTTTAGCCTTATAAATCCTGATGTAAAGGATTTACGGCGCTGTAATATTTCTGAATATATCAGGGGTGTTACACTCATAAAGGAGTTACAACCTTTATCACACAACGTCACAAGATCATCGATAACCACACGTCTCCAAGCACATATCTTAACAAAAGGTAAGAACTTTAAATTTACCACGACATAATCACATGAAATTAAGGCGTTCCTACACTCAACACTAACACACCTATTCAATTAAGCAGATTAATTCACGGAACACACGAGTTATCTTTAAAGAAAATCGTGATCGTAAATATACCGATTCTTTTAAAAGTTGTTTATAAGAATTCATTTAGCACATATCGTAAATTACCAATTATTATATTCACAAAACACGTAATTTATGGGCAAAATACTTGCCTCGATAATCGATACCGGACACTCCGACCAACACGGTTCAATCAGGAAACCTCGAACACCTACAATTCTCCAGGCGGAAACAACAATAACACGATCGATCGGGAAGCTTGAAGAAAACGACGAACGGAAGAGTTCCGACTCGAGTTCTTCGCAAGGAACCTGACCCTAACATCATATCATCAATAATCAGTGATTGTACGAGGAATAATAATCGTAGAACGCCCAAATCCCCTTTATGACATTCTACCGGACACCTTCAAGGCGTCGATTAGGAGCTCAACAAAACGACGAAACAAACCATGGAACAACAATAAAATTGGTAGAATACAACTTAATAATCAATAATGTATCACTAATCTAGGTTAATTCGGATCAAACGGATGAAATCAAGCAAAATCCCCAATTTCCCCAAAACTAGAATTTTAGGAAAACTTACCCTGATTCGGTCGATTGGAGGAGGTTATGGGATGATTAATCGATGTTAGAAACTCAAGAACTTCGTGTATTGATAGTTGGACAACATGTCTTCATGTCCTCCAAGCCCCAGCCGCGGAAAGGAAAGAAGAGAAATGAGAAAATGAGTGTAAACTCGTCTGCTCGATCATATTTATACTCGTGCGGAACACGGCGCAACAAATGGCCCAACGAGCGCCGTGTTTACCGCCATGTTGTGGGTCAGTGCGCGACCTGACCGACCCGGCACAGCACCCAACGCAAGACACTTGCGCGTGTGTCTCGACCGTGTCCGACACGGTGCATCACCCGGCGTAAACACTGGCGCGGGTGTCTCGACCGTGTCTCGGCAGATAGCTAACCTGGCCGACACGGGGCATCACTCGGCGCAAGGCCCGTCACTCGACAAAGCCGTTCGGCAAACGGCGCAGGACACGGCGGAAGGCTCAGCCGTTTCCACCACCATGTTGTACAGGTTTGGCCAAAAAATCTCCGGTTGCAAAATGATTCTGACACAATCCAAAAATTGCGACAGAACCACAACAACGATCCGGAAGAAGACGAATAATAATGAAATACGACATACAATTAGATCGACTTACGCAATGATAAGTCGCACCCGATGAAAATCTCACAATACGGTACATCATGCCGTACCCAACATAGGGGAAAGCTCAAGTAATTGCCAACATAACAAAATAATGGCACGACTGACAAAATTCAAAAATAACCAGAAACGAGAATCTCGGCTATTACATTCTACCCTACTAAAAATAAATTTCATCCCGAAACTTAAAACAAGAGCAAGGCGACCCTAGATAACACATGTTATCTGATATTGACAGCGCACAAGAGCCCCATGCAGTACAGAGCTACTGCGGTCCGATTCAATACGCAATAGTGTTTATGAAAAACAACGAACATGAATCACTACAGTTGATAAATCCGAGCAGTATAACAATCAAAACACAAGTCCGACGCTAAACAAGAATGTAATTCCAGTAACCTAAAAGGTTTGAAAGATCACATATGGGAACAATTACCCGAATTTTAAGGAAATCACGAAGTGGCCCAGATGCTCAATAATCGCAGTACGGGATCGGACAATAACAATCGAACAACAACGATCGAAGAACAACAATTGGACCATAACGCCGAAGTTTACTACAAGATTCTCATATGCATAGGGTTCATGGGAGTCGCACCGAACTCGGAAAAGTCATAACGATAAACTAACTAATCCGGAACAACATCAAAATTTGCTCGAATGACAAAGGCGAAAAACAACACAAGGTCAGAAGCATCAACGAACACAAACGATCGATAGATTCAAACAAAACGAAAGCGAAAAAAATGTGGGTATTACACCATATCAACTTTAAAAGAGGTTTCGTCCCCGAAACCTAAACAACGAGAACGAAGAACTAGAATAGCAACCTTCCCGGTAATATTCTCTTGGTTCCGCATCCGATCTCCATGACCATCTATACCGCGGTCACGATTGTATCCTCTGCCCATCGACATACTAAGCGGATGCTCACTTAATACGATGGCACAACTTCATGAAATAATATACTAAAGTGCCAACTCAGCACGACATATCACATAAAACAACTAATAGGAACTTCCGCGAGGTATCCTTTTAAATGATATCATTTGAAAATCCTTGGATTTATATGTTTACTCGAAATAGAATTTTTGAAAGTACTTTTGGTACCTCGGGCTGTTTTACCAAAACTTGTAAACAAAAGAGCTTAACCGCCTCATTTTGAAATCATTTGCAAAACAATATTTCAGAATATCAATTTTCCTTGTAATCAGTATCATCATTATCGTTAATATCAAACTGGATAACCACGCATTACCATCAAACCATTGTACATGCACTAAACATTTCCACCAATCAACAATCATTTTGGAGTGATTTAAACTTTTCCAAATCCGAGTTTGAAGTTTAAATCGAGTAAGATTTTTCGTCTTTCACTATATACTTTTGAAAAATAAAAATCGTATTGGACTTTGAAATATAAAAAAAAAATATTGTGTGAAAGATTTTTGAAAATCATGTACTCGAATTATTTGAAAATACAACAGTACGTTAAAAATCATTTTCGAAAATCCTCTCAATACTACACAAAAATCAATGACGGTAACATTTTAAAAAATGTCCAAGGGCACTTTAAAACAACTCTTTCAAATACCGTCGAGGTTTTATTTGAGAATCCTAGGCCGGCTCGCCAATTCCAAATAATTTTCAAAGTCCATACGAAGCCGCCGATTAATTGAACCGTCAAAACTTTTTCGAAGTTTCTTTTTCCGCAACTTGCACAAGTTATATGAAATTTTTAGGAAAGTTTTTTTTCGAATCTTTTTCCGCAACTTGCACAAGTTTATGAAATTTTTAGGTAAGTTTTTTTCGAACACACACGCAGCAAACAGAATTTATCAATTCATTAAACACAATCAATTATCACCTAGCACTACGAAAAGTTCTAACACATATTCACACACAACAGTTGTCATCACTAGATAACACTCACAGAACACAGTCACAGTTGATTGACTGCAAAAGATAGACCTGACGGCTAAAAATGCAGTTCTATAGCCTCTGCACAGGATGATTAGCGCTTACAACAAAGATTAGCGTGCGTTACTCATGCCACATTAGCGCGCGCTAGCCTCATACTTAGCCTGTGCAAACATATATACGTCATTACTAGAACCAAATGTTACAAATATATAACAACAACATACGAATCTGAATGCCATCGATTCACATACTTACAACACCTCACGAGCAACCATCAAAAGACACATGTCATTTAAAACCGAAATTTCACCTCTCGATAATGAGGGCTATCTCAACGTATACATACCAATCGACTCAACATTCACATCATTATTTTAATCATAAAACTGGGAACTACCGCCCAAATAACGAGAACATCATCACGTACTTCTTGACTAACAACCATGAAACCGAAAAGTTGAAAGCGAGAGTCACGTCTTGAGTACATTTTTTAGACCTCATTTGAGTTTAAAAATCGTGTTTTGAATTCCCATAAAATTTCGACCTTGAGGTAATCACATGAAAATAAAACTTTTTTCCTCCCTTGGAGGGTGTTTTAAATTAAAATTATGTGACTAAAAAAAAACGTTTAAAGCTTTAAAATACCACACTGATGAATTTTTCCTTGCGTAACCACACCAAGGCCATTACTCTTGTGAAAATAATTTACGTTACGGTATATATATATATATACACCGACACCACTTTTCATTCTAGTACAACACGAGAATCAAACAAGCATAGACCACATAATCATAAATCATATTTAAACTTTACCCCGAACTACTGAATCACACAACTAGCTCGTTAAGCTCGAGGAACACCATGTAATAGGGAGACTTACATCCACAACTCGCACAAAGATGATGACTGCACCTTAATACTAATCACGGCCGACATCATAGATGACGCGTCGCGACACGACTCACGCAGACACAATCTAACAGGACAAGACACGACTGGACCGGACAGCCTAGGTTTCCGCAACCTAAGCTCCGATACCATAAATGTAACAACCCCAGAATCTAACCGGGAATATTACACGGCGCAGACCCTCTCCGTGAGGATCCACTAGGCTAGACATCGAAACAACATAATACATTACATACCGACGTGATAGAATGACGAATCAATAGACTGATTTGGTCTTGCATCATTATCAAACAACTCTAATATACATAACTCTATCTGGACTCATACTCATGCAAGGGTAAAATACACTCACAAACCAAAGAGTACGACATCGGAAAAGACCATACAACGAACTCCGACCGACTGTATCCAAAACTAGCCTTCATGTGATTAGTAGCGATCGTCTTACATCATCCTTCGCACCGATCCTGTGTTTTACTCCCAAAATCTGCATGTACCTGGACGCAGAACAGACATCCACCCCTCGAATACTCGTGGGTTAGCAAAACTCCACTATTTTGCTAGTACAAGTATAAAGTGCAAATACGAGCCATACACAACACATCCCAAGAATACAACGAAAGACTTCCCGAGATATTTCAATTGGATAAAGTATTACAAAGGATAAAAAAATAAAGGAAATCATTGGTCATTTAAAAATCGGTTCAAGGTATCGGGAGTTTTGAAAACATTGGTGATTAAAAAGTTCTTAATTTATCGAAAGCCACTTAGGTCACAGCCCAAAGTTTATTTTCCCAAATATAAATCCGTTCACAAAATGGGGTCCACGACCCAACCATCCACATCAATTCACTTCCATGGACAAATCACACACAATACATTACTCTTTTGCTATTATAGCCAAACACCAAGACTCGATATATAATGTATCTCGACCTCGAGCGCAAAGCGTTGTGATACTCTGGACATATCACAATCAATCATCAAAACATCGACATAAACATCACGAAAAAACACCTGGTAACCCATGGCCATACCCATTAGTAGCGACCCCCAGAGGCCCCGTCGGACCATCCCCAGGTGGGAAACCACTTCCGCGGCCGTACCCATTAGTATCGGCCCCCAGAGGTCCCGTCGAACCATCCCCGAATGGAAGAACAACTCATACACTAGCGTTCACAACTCATAGTTTACAAAACCACAACTCTCAAAGGTCAAACACACAAAATATATAGTCGAGGTACCTTGCTAGAATGGTCATATTGCCCGACATATACTCACTACCGAGAAACAATACCATCAAATCCAGAATCTAATGGTGCAACTAGCAACAAACACATAGAAACGAGATAGAATACCTTTCCAACTACGCCAAATGGCACAACCTCCCCATAAACGAGCTACAACCTTTATCACACAACGTCACATGATCATCGATAACCACACATCTCCACGCACACATCTTAACAAAAGGTAAGAACTTTAAATTTACCATGACATAATCACATAAAATGGCATCACACGTAAGTAAGGCGTTCCTACACTCAACACTAACACACCTATTCAATTAAGCACATTAATTCACGAAATACACGAGCTATCTTTAATGAAAATCGTGTTCGTAAATATACCGATTCTTTTGAAAGTTATTTATAAGAATTCACTTAGCACATATCGTAAATTACCAATTATTATATCCACAAAACACGTAATGTATGAGCAAAAGACTTGCCTAGATAATCGATATCGTATACTCCGACGAACATGGCTCAATCGGGAAACCTCGAACACCTACAATTCTCTGGGCGAAAACAACAATAACACGATCAATCAGGAAGCTTGAAGAAAATGACGAACAAAAGAGTTCTGACTCGCTTTCTTCGCAAGAAACCTGACCCTAACATCATATCATCATTAATCAACGATCGTACGAGAAAGAATAATCGTAGAACGCCCAAATCCCCTTTATGATATTCTACCGGACACCTTCAAGGTGTCGATTAGAATCTCAACAAAACGCCGAAACAAACCATGGAACAATGATAAAATTTGTAGAATACAACTTAATAATCAATAATCCATCACTAATCTAGGTTAATTCGGATTAAACGGACAAAATCAAGCAAAATCCTCAATTTTCTCAAAACTAGGATTTTAGGAAAACTTACCCTGATTCGGTCGATCGGAGGAGGTTATGGGATGATTAATCGACGTTAGAAACTCAAGAACTATGTGTATTGATAGTTTGACAACATGTATTCGTGTCCTCCAAGCCCCAGCCGCGGAAAGGAAAGAAGAGAAATGAGAAAATGAGTGTAAACTCGTCTGCTCGATCATATTTATACTCGTGCAGAACACGGCGCAACAAACGGCCCAACGAGCGCCGTGCTTACCACCGTTTTGCGGGTCAGTGCGTGACCTGACCGACATGGCACAGCACCCGGTGCAAGACACTTGCGCGTGTGTCTCGACCGTGTCCGACACGGTGCATCACCCGGCGTAAACACTGGCGCTGGTGTCTCGGTTGTGTCTCGGCAAATAGCTAACCTGGCCGACACGGGGCATCACCCGGCACAAGGCCCGGCGCTCGACAATGCCGTTTGGAAAATGGCGTAGGACACGGCGGAAGGCTCAGCCGTTTCCACCGCCGTGTTGTACAGGTTTGGCCAGAAAATCTCCGGTTGCAAAACGATTCTGACACAATCCAAAAATTACGACAGAACCACAACAATGATCCGGAAGAAGATGAATAATAATGAAATACGACATACAATTAGCTCGACTTTGTTGGAGCAACATTAGCCGGTATCGCTGTTTGGAGACAGAGTTATAAAACTCTTTCGTGTTGGGGAAGCGATTTAATAAAGGTGCGGGAATTAAACGACACAAGGATTATAGAGGTTCGGCCAAACATTCCTACATCCTCTCTCAATATCTTTTTATTATTGGCTAAAGATAAACCTCTGCATCTCTCTTCTATCGATCGAGGGATAACCGTTACAAGCTCATCTTCTATCGGTCCGAGTAAACCGTTTGATCACTTGTCTTTATATCGGTCCAAGTTAAACCGTTTTCCTTTTCTATTGGACAAGGAATCAACCAATCTAGCTTTCTATGGGTACTAGATAAACCTCACTTAGATATCGATTGCGATTCTAACAATGCCATATCCTTGATCCTAATAACACCAAATCCAATCGTATCTTTTCTTTTACCTCTCGTGTATGTGTTGAATATATAAACACTCAAACTATCAATATAAGCACAATTACAACGACAAGAATATCAATATCAATATATGATCAATGAATCGTTTGCTTTGCGTTGTTGTAGGATGAATACCATTAGAAGTGGTATTTATAGTCATTTCTCTTCCAACTAGCCGTCAGCCTCTGCAGCCTCTATTACGTACGTTATTACTCATATGTTACGTACGTTAACTCCTTCTGGTTACGTATGCTACGTTCTCACAGAAAAGTCCAGTAGCCTTCGTATTTATCATTACGTACGTTAGCCTCTTTCCCATTACGTACGTTATACGTAGTCAATATGTCCGTTGCATGCTGACCTATGCCATGACGTCATCTCCAACGTTCTTTTTGTTTGAATTCAGAAATATCCCATTACGTACGTTAAGCCTTCTCCATTACGTACGTTAGGCTTGAACTCTTACCTACGTTATATATCCAATGTTACGTACGTTAATCATGTAATATCCAACTTTTTGCATCTTCGACTTCTTCGATGCTTTGCTTTGCTTCTTTGTTGTTTTGCTTTGTTTAGCAACTTTAATCATCAAAAATCTATTAATGAATGTATGAAATAAAATATTCTAACAATCTCTCCCTTTTTGATGATTACAAAACAACACCCATGAATGGATAAATACCTGCAAAAATAAAATATATGTATATTTCTACGAATCAAAGTTTTCGGCGTTGATCGTTTTGTTAGTTCTCCCAACTTTTCTTTTCCTGTCCTTTTCGACTTCTTCGTTGTCATTTTTGATGTTTCGACTTTTCTCTCCCCTTTTTGTTTTTCACGGGATCTTTATTTTTAGACTTATTCATCTTTTTCTTTTCTCCCCCTTTTTGCAGTTTATGTTTCTCGTCATTCTTCCATGACGCTTTTTATCTCATTCATCGCTTTTCTCTCCGTCTTTTTGTTATCAGCAAAAAGTGTAATAAAACGAATAGTAAATATCAATTGATGTATAAAAAAATATGCATGATACAGGTATAACTCCCCCTGAAAATATTATCTCACTAAAAAATATTACTCCCTCTGAGTAAAATATCAATTTGATAAAAATCAATTTTTGGGGATCCAACCGAGAGTTGATTTTTGTTTCGAGACATAGACGATATTCGGAAAAAAAGTTCCTTTGGAATCCAAATTTTCTTAGTTTTTATCGTCCGTCGTGGGCTTTTGCAATTCGAAATGTGGTGCCCAATTTTCAAGCATTTTTCACTATGGGGTATTTTGAAATTTATGGATTCGTTTTTTGAATTTTGTTTGAATCTTATCCCCTATTTGTTCAACGTAAACTTTTGCACCGGGAGCATTTGTTCAAATTTCTCATGTCCACACGAGAATTTCTTCGTTAAATTTTTAAGCTCGGTTTGAGTTTTCAAAAGATCATCCTTTAAAATATTTTCATTTTCAATGCATTTAGAATGATCGGTCTCGACAAATTTCCCCTTTTCAAGAATTTTGGAAATTTCGGTTTCCAATGATTTATTTTTCGCTTGGAGGGATTTAATCTCGGATAAAGCTTTTTGAAAATCCATATGCAATAATTCAAATGCTTCAAATATCCCGCCATGAGAGGATGTACTTACTTGACTTTCAACGTCGCTATCGTCGAATGAGCTTCGTGCCATAAGAGCGAGGTTATTTTGATTGATAAAATCTCCGTCCTCGTTTTCTTCACTCCACGTGGCAATCAAGACTTCTTTCTTGGAATTGGCTCGGCAATTCTTCACGAAGTGGCCTAGTTTACCACATACTCGACAGTTGTTGAATTTCTTCATTCCGCCCGAGATGTCTTTCTTTCTCCGGTTTAATAAGTTTTGGAACTTATTAATATTTTTGGCATAATATGCCGATTCTTCGTCGCTTTCATCAACCGGGATTTCTTCCTTTCTTGACATCTTAGACTTCATGGCTATCGACTTTTCCTTTGGCTTCGGTTTGGCATTCCGAGATTTTAGGACAATCTCGTAGTTTATAAGTGAACCAACGAGAGCACTAAAATCAAGATTGTTTAAATCTTTAGAGTCCATTATAGCCGTCACTGTACCGTCCCATTCTCGAGGTAGTGATCGTAGGATCTTTTTAACTTTTTCACTACTCGAAAGTGGTTTTCCAAAACATGCCAATCCATTTGTGATGACCGAAAATCAGTCGAGCATGATCGTGATGGATTCATCGTCCTTCATTTGAAATAGCTCGTACTCGTGAATGAGCATGTTTATTTTTGTCTCTTTGACTTGAGCGTTCCCTCATGTGTGACTTCAAGCATCTTCCATATTTCTTTGGCGCTATCACACGAAGATATCTGGTTGTGTTCTTTCGGATTTAAGGCACAATACAATAATTGGGTTGCTTTGTAATTATAATGATCATTTTTCTAATCCGCGTCATCATATTCTTCGAAAGATTTAAGCGTACCGTCGGATTTGAGAGGAATTTTCGGACCAAGACATATGACTTTCCATAATTCAATATCGTAATCTCCGATGAAAATAGACATTTTCTTCTTCCAAGTCATGAAGTTCGATCCATAAAAGAATGGTGGTCGGTTTAGCATAAGACCTTCGACCGGGGCAAGTTGAAACGCCATTTGGATCTTCTCCTCGGATGTTAAGCCGCTTATTAGAGGTACCGCTCCGATACCAATTGTTGGAGCAATATTGGTCGGTATTGCCGTTTAGAGATAGAGTTATAAAACTCTTTCGCATTGCGGAAGCGATTTAATAAAGGTGCAGGAATAAAACGACACAAGGATTTATAGAGGTTTGGCAAAACATGCCTACGTCCTCTCTCGGTATCTTTTTCTTATAGGCTAAAGATAAACCTCTGCACCTTTCTTCTATCAGTCGAGGGATAACCATTACAAGCTCGTCTTCTATCGGTCCAAGTAAACCGTTTGATCAGTTGTATTTGTGTCGGTCCAAGTTAAACCATTTTCCTTTTCTATTGGACAAGGAATCAACCAATCTAGCTTTCTATGGGTACTAGATAAACCTCACTTAGATATCGATTGTGATTCTAACAATGTTGGATCCTTGATCCTAATAACACCGAATCCAATCGTATCTTTTCTTTTTACCTCTCGTGTATGTGTTGAATGTATAAACACTCAAACTATCAATATAAGCACAATTACAACAACAAGAATATCAATATAAATATTTGATCATGAATCGTTTGCTTTGCTTTGTTGTAGGATGAATACCATTAGAAGTGGTATTTATAGGCATTTCTCTTCCAACTAGCCATTAGCCTTTGCAACCTTTATTACGTACGTTATTACTCATATGTTACGTACGTTAAAGCCATTACGTACGTTAACTCCTTCTGGTTATGTATGCTACATTCTTCACAGAATAGTCCAGTAGCCTTCGTCTTTATCATTACGTATGTTATCCTCTTTCCCATTACGTACGTTATACGTAGTCAATATGTCCGTTGCATGCTGACCTATGCCATGACATCATCTCCAACGTTCTTTTTGTTTGAATTCAGAAATATCCCATTACATACGTTAAGCCTTCTCCCTTACGTACGTTATACTTGAACTCTTATTGTAACACCCCCAATCCACTCGGGAATATTACAGCGCCGCAGACCCTCTAAGTGAGAATCCACCAGGCTAGATACCAAAACAAGACATCAAAACTAGTGCCAACATGGCTAAATACGACTCAGTAGATTGGCCTTTCATCAATGACATACATCTTAAACTTGATATACATCTCTATCCCGACTCGTACCCATGCAAGGGTCAAAATACACTTCCACACGACGTGGTAAACCTATAGCGGAAAAGAATAATACAATTCAACCAACAAATCCCAATACTGGCCTTCATGTGATTAGTATCATTCGCCTTCCATCATCCTTCGTACCGGTCCCGTGTCATGCTGCTCAGGAACCTGCACGTACCTCAATATAATATATACATCCACCCCCGATTACTCGTGGGTTAGCAAAATTCCACTATTTTGCTAGTGAAAGTATAAAGTGCAAATACGAGCCATACACAACATATTCCAAGAGTATAATAATCTAAACCAAACGATGGTACATAACTGAGGGTCACATGTAATCGATGGTGAAATAAATGTAATCGTACAATTCAAGATTAGTATTCCAGAATAACTAAATCACAGAGCATCACATCAATACATACATGATCAATCGTGGAACCTCACCAGAGGCTACGGAACCCTCAGAGGACCCGTTCGTTCGTCCCAGAGTGGTTAACCCAAAATATCTGCGGAATCACACCAGAGGCTACGAAACCCTCAGAGGACCAATCGGCCCGTCCCAGAGTGGATATATACAATCATATAAAACTTAAGACTAGTATTTCTGGAGTACTAAGTCTCATTGTGTGCCACATTTCAATTATATGCGTGATTAATCATGGAACCGCACCAGAGGCAACGGAACCCTCAGAGGACTTATCAGTCCGTCCCAGAGTGGTTAACCGAAATATATTCGTGGAACCGCACCAAAGGCTACGGAACCCTCAGAGGACTCGTCGGTCCGTCCCAGAGTGAATATATAGAATGATCACAACCACGAGGAGATATAATCTCCAATAACACCAAGTAGTACCACCTCCTCACAAGGGAGTCGACAAGCAATACAACACAACATATGCGCACTCCTCAAATGAATACACATTCGAGAATACAACCCTTAACAAGGGAAAAGGGCTTTTATAATCACGTAGCACGAAGGCAATATATTTTAATTCGCAACCACAATACACATATCCGTAGAACTCATTTATTTGCAAAGTACTCGGGCGTTTTGTAAGAAAACCGTTAATGGGATTGTATCAATCTTCTTGAAAGTTCGTTATGAGTACTCCAAGTAAACACACATAGTCGATTAACAATTATTGCATCTACGAAATATGAAAAGTATGGGCAAGATACTTGCCTCGGATAATCACAACGCGGAGAATCGACCGAAGTGAAGAGACTCGAACCGACTACAAACCCGCCGACTCCGCCGAATGACAACCCGCGACAATAAACTACGAATGACAACAATAACAACGAAAATGAATTCCAAAGCACGACCCAAAGCTTCTGAATTCAAGTAACAAACGACGAAGGTTCAAGGGTTTCCCCCAAAATGGCCAAGAACACGAATGGACCCGATAAAGACATGAAAATGGAATTCCCACCGAAATATGAATATTCAATCCATATGATATGTTTAAAAACATCATTTTACAACAATTGATTCATCAAAAATGGATGGAAAATGAAATCAAGAACAAGTCCCCCAAAAAAGTCAACTCAAAGGAAAATCAAGAAATATACCTCGATTCGGCGAAGAACAATGGATTAAATGATGTTAAACACATGAATAATACTTGTAACACCCCCAAAATCAAACCGGGAATATTACACGTCGCAGACCCTCTACGTGAGGATCCACCAGGCTAGACATCCAAACAACACAACTCATTACATACCGACATGATAAAATACCAAATCAACATACTAACTTGGTCTTTCATCACAAACATACAAGTCAAAATGCACATTTCTATCTCGACTCATACCCATGCAAGGGTAAAACACACTCACAAACAAAAATACGACAGCGGAAAGGACCATACACGAACTCCGACTAACTGCATCCAAAACTGGCCTTCATGTGATTAGTATCATTCGCCTTCCATCATCCTTCGCACCGATCCTGTGTTTTGCTCCCCAAACCTTCATGTACCTGGATGCAAAGACAGACATCCACCCCCGAATACTTGGGGGTTAGCAAAACTCCACTGTTTTGCTAGTACAAGTATAAAGTGCGAATACGAGCCATACATAACACATTCCGAGAATACAACAAAAGACTTCCCGAGATATTTTGATTAATTAATAATAGTTCAAGCCTTGAAAGTAGAAACTAAAACAAGAAAGCACTTTGAAAACATTTCCAAATCTCGGGAGTTTTGAAAACATTTGCGATTGTAAAGTTCTTAATTGTTCAAAAGCCTCTTAGGGTCACCGCCCCAAAGTTCATTTTCCAAAATGCAAATCCGTTAGCAAAACATGGGGTTCACGACCCAACCATTCCAGTCACAAAACACAGGGTCCACGACCCAACCATTCCAGTCACAAAACACAGGGTCCACGACCCAACCATTCCAATCACAAATCACAGGGTCCACGACCCGACCATCAACTTCAATTCACTTCCAACAACACATTACACATAACACATTATTCTTATGCCATTTTAGCCAAACACCAAGACTCGATATATATAATGTCTCTCGACTCCGAGCAACAAGCATTGTGATACTCCGGACATATCACAATTAATCATCATTACAAACATTCTGGTAATTCTCGCGACCCGGTCCGGCCCTCAAGCCACCAAGTCCATGTGTGCCCCATCGAGCAATCCCCAGGTGAGAATGCCCACTCGAAGTAACCCTCGCGACCCGGTCCATCCGCTAAGCCACCAGGTCCCCGTGTGACCCTGCCGAGTCAATCCCCGAGTGAGAGTACCCGAGAAAAACTTGCAACTCTCATCAATTCACAATTTCCAAAACCGAAATCTTGAAGAGTCAATCAGAATATATATAGTCGAGGTATTTTGCTAGAATGGCCAAATGTCCAACACACACTCACGACCCAAAGATTATACAATTAAGAAAGAAGCACACCATCTAAACAGCACCAGACGACACAACCAATATCACACAAGTTCACATATTCACACACATCCGCATGACTCCACACGAAATCTTAACAAAATAATTGAACTTTAACTTACCAACAACAAAATCACACATAATGGCATCACTCGAAAATAAGGTGATCTTATACTCGACATCAATACGCATAGTCAATTAAGCACATTAATTCACGAACACAAGAATCCTCTTTTAATAAAACCATGATTGTAGATATACTGCTTCTTTAGAAAAATGGTTGTAAACATTTCGTTTAGCACGTATCGTCAATTTTCAACCATCATATTCACAAAACACGTAATGTATGGGCAAGATACTTGCCTCAGTACTGCGAGCAACGAAACAACGAACGAACACGGTCGGATAACCCTCGAACTTTCGAAAACGACCAAAAATTCGACAACCTCACGATCGCTACGAAAATAACATCACCACGGATAAATAACGTTAAACGGAATCCGAATCAACCGGAAAAATAACAAGGATCCGAGGGTTCCTTCGAAGAAATCGGAAATCAAGTCCCGGGTGATAAAAATCGATATATGAGTTACAAAATCCGAAGATCATGGCCAAGACAACCAGAATACCATAATCAATTCATCCACCACGGGTTAAATCGAATAATCATGAAGAAACCCCCAAAATTACATAACTAGGGTTCTACGGAAGAATTACCTCGATCCGACGAAGAACAAGGATTGGATGATGATATAATTGACAAGGATCTTCCAAAACACCTTGGAAAAGAGTAGGGTAGGCCAAAGACGTCGCTCCCCATCTTCTCCCGTCGCCAGCCGCTACAAAAACGAAGAAAGGGTGAGAAATGATGATTAAACGCTGCTGTCCAGTATTTATACTGGACAGTTATTAGCGTGCGCTAACTAGACAGCATTAGCGCGCGCTAACGAGGTCAACTCTTAGAACTACTGCAAATAACAAGGATAGCGTGCGCTAGACACACACACGTAGCGCGCGCTAACGAGCCACGGATACAGTCCAGTAGCTCCTGGACAGACCTGCACCTACCCGGTAGCGTGCGCTAGGAAGAAGAAATGGCGTGCGCTAAGAAGTCGATAGCATGCGCTAGAAACGAATCTTAGCGTGCGCTAATGAGACTCCAGCCCAAGTCCAGCGGCTCCTGGACTCTCTGGACGGCCAGTTAGCATGCGCTTCACATTCGGTAGCGTGCGCTAACCACAACGCCATAGCGTGCGCTATGCCACAAGCATTAGCGTTCGCTACACTACAAAAACCCCAAAACTCACCTAGTGATCCAAAACGTCTCCAAACACATGTCCCAACAAGGCACACCCAAACATGGCACAATATTCCAACGATGAGGGCAATAACAATTTGATAAAGCCCCAAAAACTCAACGAACCCGGGACAAAATTCTCGGGTATTACAATACTAAGATTAATAAAATCCATCATGGATTAATCAACAATAAGGAACGAATCAGACAAAAACCCGAAAACCCCAAAATTTCCCAAAGATAGAGTTCTAGGAAATCTAACCTTGATTCGCTGGATCAAATGATGATATTGGATGATTAATCAATGATATAAGCCCTAGAACTTCGTGGATTAGTTGCTTGACAACATGTCTCCTTGATCACCAAGCCTCCAGCCGCGGAAAGGAGAAGATAGTAATGAAAAACGGTTGAAAATATGACTGCTCAGTCATATTTATACTGGCGCGGCCTAGCGTGCGCTATCCCTTCCGGACTAGCGTACGCTATCGGACAGTGTCGGCCCAGAACTCTCAGTCGGGGCCCGCACGGCCCGGCACTGTCGAGCCAACCTGTCGACTGGGACCTGCCTGCCCGACCCCGATAGCGTGCGCTGCGCGGACGCTAGCGCGCGCTAGGCGACCTGTCCAGAACCCTCTGGACTAAAGTGCTCGGCCAGGTAACGTGCGCTAGTCGGCTGACAACGTGCGCTACATATGCCGGTTAGCGCGCGCCACGACCGACAGCAGCGTGCGCTACCTGCCGATCCTCCCCGAGTCCAGAACTCCAGGGACCTCTCTGCCCAGCCCGATAGCGTGCGTTGGCCAACCGAATAACGTGCGCTATCCCTGCTGGGCTAGCGCGCGCAGCCTTCCGGAAGTAGCGTGCGCTACGCCGGTTCCTGCCGCGTCTGCCCGGCCAGTGCCCAGCACTTCCGACAGTGCCTGCCGCACCCGTCCGGACAGTACCCAGCCACCCTGACCCGACGATTCAGTTTCCGAAAACGCACGGAACGAAACACGACGAATGCTCGCGGACAACATCATCAATCCGAAATGAAATACCATGCAACAATTAATCACACGCGACCAAATAAACACAAAAATCGATCAAGGCAACAAATACGAATGTGGATACCCAAAACTTTGGGTAAATTACAAACCCGGAAATCACGATACATGATCGAATAACCAAACCGAAGTTCACAACACGTCTAACAAAGTTAAACGGACTTACGGGAAACTCGAAACAGCAGTTTCGAACGAGATTCGCAAGAATCGAACTCAAGTGCGGAAAAGTCGCTAAGAAGCATGGAACTCAACAAAACGACACCGAAACGAACTCAGATGCCAAAAAGTGAAGAATTAATCATTCTCAGAATGACGAAATGGTCACGAGCGAGTCGTCAAAATGGACTCTCGTCAAAAAAAGAAAATTACCAGAAATCGAAATTGCGGATATTACATACTACCCTCCTTAAAAGAAGTTTCATCCCAAAACTTAAAACAAGTAGGGAGAAGCAATATCCAGCCAGGAAAACTCAACGAGATACACAAGAAACGCGTAACTTACATCCAATGACGAAATGTTATAAGCAACACAAAGGAATATATGGCGTGAAAACACACTACACGACGACCAACATAATGCCACCGGTAGAGACATAATAAAACCAACAAGTGACAAGCCCATCAAACAGATAATACAATCAAGTTAATTATCCGAACAATCACAGAACACCAAGCGCCTATTACAAAGAAACGCGCACTGTCGAGAAAACGGAAAATAAACACAAAACGATCCACTTTGAATAAAAGAACTTAGTCTCCGAAATTCGAAACAACCGGGTAAGGAAATAACATAACATACAACTGATAGACTACGCCCCTCAGGGACTCCTCGGAATCGGTCCTGATATCAGTGCTCAAGTCTGTGCCTCGAAAGGCTCGGTGACCAACTCACAAAACTGAACCAGGTGTCCCTAAGGCCCGTACTTGTAACACGTTACTGGCAGAGAAGGACAATGTGCACGAATATGTCCCGACATATTGCAGTTAAAACACCTTCTGGCTTTACCAGGAGTCAAAGCAGACGACTTGGAACTCTCAACCCCACACATCGAGCGATGGATCTTCACAGCGGAAAGACTACGACGCTGCAAACTAGAAACACCAACTCCTGCACTGTCCACAAGGTCATCGGACTTCCCCTGCTTCTTTGACTCGGGCACACGCTCCGATGATACTGAAGCTAGTTCACGGGCTAAGGCGCGATCTTGGTAGTCCCTCAACGAAGTGCAAGTGAGTCCCGACATGTACACGTGAATCTCTGGCTTCATCCATATGTCAAAGTGAAAGATATTCTCTTCCTCGGTTCTCACCCGATCTCGCACATAACTAAGTTGTTTGCTATAGTCGATGATAGCCTGTGACACTGAAATATCTTGCGGTTCTGCAAAATAAAATTCATGAATCCTCTGCTCTCTAATCGGTTTCGGACAGAACTCAGCTTCCATAAATGCCTGGAACTCCGCCCACGTGACACCACGATCACGAGGCTTGACAGCTTCCCACCAATCAGTGACATCTTTGTCAAGAAGGTACTGAGCAATAGGTACCTTCCGCTCTTCAGGACAATCGACAGCCTCGAATATCTTTCCCAAATGGAAAAGCCAACCATCCCAGCCCAACGCATCCGCAACACCAGCGAAGTGAGGGGGATTCATACGAACCACTTCCCGAAGCCACTGATTTGCACCAGTGTTCTGGGTCACATCTATAATGCGCTGAACTGCCTGAGTCAACTGAGTCATCTGTGTAGCTACCTGCTGCAAGATAGTAGCAACACCGACACCGATATCATCACCAGCAGAATGATCCCGATCACGCACCCGGTCGCCAGAACACGACCTCTGCCCCTCGGCATACTGAATAGGCAACCACTCAGCACAACAGGAAATCATAACATGCAACACTCGCAACAATTTCCATCGTAAAGTAACACACATACAAACATCACAGCAACGACGGTATCGTTCGGCGACCTCAGCGGTCCGAACGATATACAGCATACGATTACTAAATATGACGAAACAACCGCGTACGTACACAATCATGCAAAATCAAGTTCCAACAGCTGGCACGGGTGCGATAACACACAAATCATCACAAAGCGACAACATTCAATACCAATATTACACCTCTCACATAGGGCTAACACAATAACTGTGTGGCGAACAACTCCACGCTCACACCACCACTAACGGTAATGCTAACTTCGTACATATGCTTTCGGGTCTCATACAGGAAAGATAGGTTTTAAAAATAACGAAAACCATCTTTTGAAAAAAAAGAAAATTTTGGAAACACTAGTTGATCTTGAGTATCACTTTACAAAAAGTTGAACAAATATCATTGTCGAGACTTTGAAAACCATCTTGCATTGAACAAAAATGAGGACACTTTTCTTTTAGCGAAAAACTTTCAGAAATATTCGACCCTCGGGTCTAAGCAAAGCATTTCTAAATAATTGAAAATATCTCAAAATATTTTGGTCCCCAATTGGAATAATTTTGAAATATTTTGCGGCACTAGAAAGCACCTTGAAAGTACCGCGAGAAAATAATTCATTTTAAAGGTACGTCTCGAAATTTATTTTCTAAGATACTCAAGGTTTTCAAAAATCTATTAGTCTAGAATGCCTAAAAACTCACATGTAACAACATTCACTTACATACATCACAACACACACATCAACTCGTTCAAAATCAAGACAACACCTGTCTTTTACAAGAAACAAACAGTCAAATATCCTAGTCAAAAGGACATAAATAATGACAACACTCCTCATATAAACGAAACATGAGAGTCACCTAAACATATCACGAAACCGAGAATCTGCATAAAGATTCCATCACTTAATACATAATCATACCACTGACTCGTGTCACACGAGGCACAACACAAAGGAGAGAGACTTACATCCACAGGTCGCACGAAGATGATGGCTGCACCACGATACTAATCACAGCTGACAAAGCAGACGAGGCGTCGCGACACTATTCAGTTAGAACAAGTCCGACAAGATAAGACTCAATAATACTCGACTTAACCCGACAGCCTAGGTTTCCACAACCTAAGATCTGATACCATATTCTGTAACACCCCCAATCCACTCGGGAATATTACAGTGCCGCAGACCCTTTGAGTGAGAATCCACCAGGATAGATACCAAAACAAGATATCAAAACAAGTGCCAACATGGCTAAATACGACTCAGTAGACCGACTTGGCCTTTCATCAATGACATACAACTTAAACTTGATATACATCTCTATCCCGACTCGTACCCATGCAAGGGTCAAAATACAACGACACTTCCACACGACGTGGTAAACACTACAGCGGAAAAGAATAATACAATGCAACCAATAAATCCCAATACTCGCCTTCATGTGATTAGTATCATTTGCCTTCATCCTTCGTACTGATCCCGTGTCATGCTGCTCAGGAACCTGCACGTACCTGAATGCAATACATACATCCACCCCCGATTACTCGAGGGTTAGCAAAATTCCACTATTTTGCTAGTGCAAGTATAAAGTGCAAATACGAGTCATACACAACATATTCCAAGAGTATAATAATCTAAACCAAACGATGGTACAGAACTGAGGGTCACATGTAATCGATGGTGAAATAAATGTAATCGTACAATTCAAGATTAGTACTCCGAAATAACTAAATCTCAGAGCATCACATCAATACATACATGATCAACCGTGGAACCGCACCAGAGGCTACGGAACCCTCAGAGGACCCGGCGGGTCCATCCCAGAGTGGTTAACCCAAAATATCCACGGAATCACACCAGAGGCTACGAAACCCTCAGAGGACCCATCGGACCGTCCCAGAGTGGATATATACAATCATATAAAACTTAAGACTAGTATTTCCGGAGTACTAAATCTCATTGTGCGCCACGTTTCAATTATATGCGTGATTAATCATGGAACCGCACCAGAGGCAACGGAACCCTCAGAGGACTTGTCAGTCCGTCCCAGAATGGTTAACCGAAATATATTCGTGGAACCGCACCATAGGCTACGGAACCCTCAGAGGACTCGTCGGTCCGTCCCAGAGTGAATATATAGAATGATCACAACCACGAGGAGATATAATCTCCGATAACACCAAGTAGTACCACCTCCTCACAAGGGAGTCGACAAGCAATACAACACAACATATGCGCACTCCTCAAATGAATACACATTCGAGCATACAACCCTTAACAATGGAAAAGGGCTTTTATAGTCACGTAGCACGAAGGCAATATATTTTAATTCGCAACCACAATACACATATCCGTAGAACTCATTTATTTGCAAAGTACTCGGGCGTTTTATAAGAACCATTAATGGGATTGTATCAATCCTCTTGAAAGTTCGTTATGAGTACTCCTAGTAAACACACATAGTCGATTAACAATTATTGCATCTACGAAACATGAAAAGTATGGGCAAGATACTTGCCTTGGATAATCACAACGCGGAGAATCGACCAAAGTGAGGAGACTCGAACTGACTACGAACCCGCCGACTCCGCCGAATGACAACCCGTGACAATAAACTACGAATGACAACAATAACAACGAAAATGAATTCCAAAGCACGACCCAAAGCCGCTGAATTCAAGTAACAAACGACGAAGGTTCAAGGATTCCTCCCAAAATGGCCAAGAACACGAATCGACCCGACAAAGACGTGAAAATGGAATTCCCACCGAAATATGGATATTCAATCCATAGGATATGTTTAAAAACATCATTTTACAACAATCAATTCATCAAAAATGGATGGAAAACGAAATCAAGAACAAGTCCCCCAAAAAAGTCAACTCGAAGGAAAATCAAGAAATATACCTCGATTCGGCGAAGAACAATGGATTAAATGATGTTAAACACATGAATAATACTAAGATTAATCATACCCATCATGGATTAATCAACAATAAGTAACGAATCGGACAAAAACCCGAAAACCCCAAAATTTCCCAAAGATAGAGTTCTAGGAAATTTAACCTTGATTCGCTGGATCAAAGGATGATATTGGATGATTAATCAATGATATAAGCACTAGAACTTAGTGGATTAGTAGCTTGACAACATGTCTCCTTGATCACCAAGCCTCCAGCCGCGGAAAGGAGAAGATAGAAATGAAAAACTTTTGAAAATATGACTGCTCAGTCATATTTATACTGGCGCGGCCTAGCGTGCGCTATCCCTTCCAGACTAGCATTCGCGATCGACCAGTGTCGGCCCAGAACTCTCGGTCGGGGCCCGCACGGCCCGGCACTGTCGACCCAACCTGCCGAACGGGACTTGCCTGCCCGACCCCGATAGCGTGCGCTGCGCGGACGCTAGCACGCGCAAGGCGACCTGTCCAGAACCCTTTGGACTAAAGTGCTCGGCCAGATAACGTGCGCTAGTCGGCTGACAGCGTGCGCTACATATGCCGGTTAGCGCGCGCCACGATCGACAGCAGCGTGCGCTACCTGCCGATCCTCCCCGAGTCCAGAACTCCTGGGACCTCTCTGCCCAGCCCGATAGGGTGCGTTGGCTGACCGAATAACGTGCGCTATACCTGCCGGGCTAGCGCGCGACCTTCCGGCGATGGCGCGCTACGCTGTTCTGCCGCGTCTGCCCGGCGATTGCCCGACCGCCAGCGATTGCCCGCACCGTCCGGCCAGTGCCCAGCCGCTCTGACCCGACGATTAGGTTTCCGAAAATGCACGGAACGAAACACGACGAATGCTCGCGGACAACATCATCGATCCGAAATGAAATACCATGCAACAATTAATCACACGCGACCAAATAAACACAAAAATCGATCAAGACAACAAATACGAATGTGGATACCCACAACTTTAGGTAAATTACAAACCCGAAAATCACGATACGTGATCGAATAACCAAACCAAAGTTCGCAACACATCTAACAAAGTTAAACGGACTTACGGGAAACTCGAAACAGCAGTTTCGAACGAGATTCGCAAGAATCAAACTCAAGTGCGGAAAAGTCGCTAAGAAGCATGGAACTCAACAAAACGGCACCGAAACGAACTCGGATGCCAAAAAGTGAAGAATTAATCATTCTCAGAATGACAAAATGGTCACGAACGAGTCGTCAAAACTGACTCACGCCAAAAAAAAAGAAAATTACCAGAAATCGAAATTACGGATATTACACTTACGTAAGTTATATATCCAATTTTACGTACGTTAATCATGTAATTTCCAGCTTTTTGCGTCTTCGACTTCTTCGATGCTTTGCTTCGCTTCTTTGTTGTTTTGCTTTGTTTAGCAACTTTAATCATCAAAACTCTCTTAATGAATGTATGGAATAAAATATTCCAACAGACTTACGCAACGATAAGTCGCACCCGTCGAAATCTCACAATACGGTACATCATGACGTACCCAACATAGGGGAAAGCTCAAGTAATTGCCAACAGAACAAAATAACCGGCACGACTGACAAAATTAACCGGAAACGAGAATCTCGGGTATTACCAGTTGCTGACGGAAAAACCGAACCCTGGATGAAATTATGAATGCTTTATTAATAAGTTTACGGTTGCCGCAGAACATATGGGGGGAAGCTATTCTTACAGCTAACCACATTCTGAATAGAATACCACACAAAGGGAAAGATAAAACTCCGTATGAGTTATGGAAAGGGCGCAAGCCGTCTTTCAAATATCTTAAAGTGTGGGAGTGTTTAGCAAAGGTTGAAGTACCTGAACCAAATCAAGTAAGAATTGGTCCAAAGACAGTTAATTGCATATTCATAGGCTATGCATACAACAATAGTGCATATTGATTTCTAATTCATAAATCTAAAATTCCTTATATGTATGAAGGAAGTGTCATTGAATCTAGAAATGCTATTTTATTTGAAAATATTTATCCTTGTAAAGAGAGGATTGTGACAAGCTCAAACAAAAGAACTCTTGAAACTGCAAGTAGCTCAAATCCTATAAATCAAGAGCTAATACAGAGTAAGAGAGCTGGAAAGGCTAAGTCATTTGGTCCTGACTTTGAGACTTATGCAGTTGAGATGATCGAAAGACGATACATGAAGCTTATGCTAGTCCTGATGCTCCTTTTTGGAAAGAAGCTATTTATTGTGAAATAGATTCCGTCGTAAAAAATTATACTTGGGAACTGGTTGATCTTCCACCAAGATGTAAGCCTTTAGGATGTAAATGGATCCTAAAAAGGAAATATAAAGATCACTAGTCGATAGACAAGTTTAAGGCCCAGCTTGTTGCCAAAGGGTTTAAATAGAAAGAAGGTCATGATTTCTTCGACACATATTCACCAGTAACCAGAATAACTTCCATTTGTATGCTTATTGCTATTGCTGCATTGCACAATCTCGAGATTCATCAAATGGATGTGAAAACTACGTACTTGAATGGTGAATTAGAAGAAGAAATTTATATAGAACAACCTAAAGGTTTCATTGCGCCTGGTCAGGAAAAGAAAGTGTGTAAACTTTTGAAGTCATTGTATGGGCTAAAACAAGCTCCTAAACAATGGCATATGAAGTTTGACACAACTATGTTGGAAAATAGGTTCAAAATCAACGAATGTGACAAATGTGTGTATATTAAAGGCACACCTGAGCCACTTGTCATAGTATGTATATATGTAGACGATATGCTTATCATGGGTAGTAGAAATGAAGTAATTGTGAATACAAAAAGGATGTTAAGTCGAAACTTCGACATGAAGGATTTGGGTTTAGCTGATTTAATTCTTAGAATTAAAATTATCCGAACATCACAAGGTATCTTCTTATCACAATATCATTATGTTGAAAAAATGCTCACGAAGTTTAACGCTTTTGACAGACCACCTGTAAAAATGCCTGTTGATATCAGTATTCACTTAAGTAAGAATAGAGGTGATCCAATGGCTTAAGTTGAATATTCAAGAGTAATCAGAAGCCTTATGTACATTACAAATTGTACACGGCCAGACTTGGCATTTGTTGTAAACAAGTTGAGCAGGTTTCACGAGTAATCCGAGTAAAGAGCACTTGAATGCACTGGATAGGGTCTTAAGATACTTAAAGCACATCCTAAGTCATGGGTTATTTTATAGTAATTATCTTTTACTTTTGGAAGGATATACTGATGCTAATTGGATTTCAGACACAAAAGACTCTTACTCTACAAGTGGGTATGTATTTACGATTTGGGGTGGAGCTATATCTTGAAAATCAAGAAAGCAAACTTGTATAGCCCAATCCACCATGGAATCGGAATTTATAGCTCTAGATAAAGCTGGAGAAGAAGTTGAATGGCTTCGTAACTTTTTTGAGGATATTCCATGCTGGAAAAAGCTTGTACGCAGTGCCATGATCCATTGCGATATCCAAGCTGCAATTGGAAGAGCATGGAGCCTTATGTTTAATGGTAAGTCTCGATACATTCGTCGGAGACATAATACGTGCAACAATTGATCAAAAATGGAGTTGTGTCTATTGTGAGGTCAAATGTTAATTTGGCGGATCCACTCACTAATGGTCTGAATAGAGATCAATTTCATAAACTGCTAGAGGGAATGGGATTAAAATCCACATCTTTTGAAAGAACGATCATAGTGATTACCCAAGTGGAGATCCCAAAAGCTTGGTTCAATGAGAAAATAAATTATGAAAGTTCTATTGAATAGCGCTTATAATAAATCCGTCCCTATTGAGCAGAATAAGTGCTGAGCCCTTTGATTATGGTGAGGTTAAGTCTATGGACACTTAATGGTTCCTTGTCCTTGAAAAGGAGAAGTATTGCAGGGTACCTTATAAAAGGAGACCACCTATCTAAGTGTGAGGACATGACGTCTCGAATAAACACTTAGAAAACCAAGATGTTGTACATGGCCAAAACGGACACAACTATGTGAATGGAAGGTATTGATACATTGTTGTGTAAGTGTCGTTGACTCGGTATACACCAAAGAGGATTAGTTCAAGGCACTGTGTCCACTAAGCCGCCGGTATATCCGACGATAATTTACTAAGGAAGGTTCAAAGCCACAAACTACCTTTCCCTATGCAGCAATATTTCACGGAAACTGGGTATGTGAGTCTGCATCCATGCATGCATTTATTTTCACTCACGTGGGGGATTGTTGGAAATTGGTTTTAGAAAAATGAGTTGTGACTCAATTTAAACTAATTTAATAATGATAAAATATTTAATTCTTGGGAATTAAATAATAAAGTGTGAATCTACGTTTCGAGAAAATGAACGTAAGATTTTATTTTATCAAACTGATTTTCGGTGAGTGAGAAATAAATAATTAAAGTTGGTCATTTAATTGAAATGGTGAAGAGTTAAAGTGGGTATGAAAAGTTATCCCACATTGGAAAAATAAACCCTTATAGACTAGTTTATTAGTAAGACGGTGAATGGGTAGTTCAACAAGCTAGTAGTATACACTAGTGGGCCAACGATGCAAAGACCAAATGGGCGCCGCCGCCGCCCGCCCGCCGGCTGGCTCGGCTCGGCACGAGCTTGGGCTCAAGCTTGGGCGTGGGCGTGGGCTTGGTTCTTGGTTCTTGGCAATTGGACTTTAGGCTGGACTTGGGCGACTTGGGCCTTGGGAGCCTGGATGTAATTATACTATTTTTTTACAGCCAAGTCCAATGTCATCAGCGAAGTTTAAAAACGCAGCTGATATTTTGAATGTTGAAAAACCCAGCTGATATTTTCAGACTAAAAACTCAGCTGACATTTGGTGGTTGAAAAAATCGAGCTGATGTTTGTAAATTGAAAAACCATCTGATATTTTCAGACTGAAACTCAACTGACTTTAGTAGTTGAAAAAACCCAGCTGATGTTTGGAAGTTGAAAACCCAGCTGATATTTTCAGACTAAAAACTCAGCTGACTTTTCGTGGTTGAAAACCCAGTTGATGTTTGGAAGTTGAAAAACCCAGCTGATATTTTAAGGATAAAAACTCAGCTGACTTTGGTGGTTGAAAACCAGCTGATATTTGGTATCATCTGATATGAGGCAGGTTGAGAACTTAGCTTCTGGAATATGACACTTCACACTCCACAATGTAACGTCCGAATTAAATGAGACTATTTATGGAGGTAACTCTCCAGCTAAAGGATTAAAGAGAATTAATGTAACACCCCAAAAGGCGGCTATTACAGTACCGTGGAACCCCACACTGGGACTCACCAGGCGATGCCAAAATACAGATTAATTATATATTACCTTGTGATACCAAACACAATAAATAGTCATTACTGCGATTAGGAGTTTATAAATAATATGGCCAATGGCCTTAACATACACTGGATCCAAAAACAAGTATAAACCATATAGAGATGGAATATACTTCAAATAACAATACAATCGGTCAATAATTTAAATGAAGCGGAAAATAACATTACACGGTTTTGAACATAACCGGATAACAACAGACTTGGGCCCCCAAACTAGTATCCTTCGAACCCTTCGTCGTCACCATGCTCTTCCCGTGCCTTGCCTTTTTCTCGACCTAAAATACAACACAAGTATTTCGCCCAAACCACAGGGTCAGATATACATGATAAATGATTCTCCAAACATTATACAAATCATATATTAGATCTCAAAGAAAACATCTCGACTATTGAACATACCCCTCGGGCGTATGAACAATCGGTCACAAACCGTCGAACATATCCAATCATACATGGACTATGAATGACCAAATAATATGGCTCAAGATGGACACCACAGTACGCCAGTTCCGGAATGTGCCCGTGCACATGTCCACCCCGTATACGGAATCTAGAATATGTGTGACAATGTACCTAATTAGCCTCACGAACTACATCTCGTGTGCACAATCCAATACGGAAACATCCACGTATGACTATATATGTGCCTGGATAAAAATCCTACACAATAACCAATCGACATGCAGATATGATTCCAGATATGTCACGATACAACATGACAACGAATTCAACAAATCATATATCCGGTTAAAGAGCAAGAAACTCACCGAAGTGACAATAAGGATCAACGAGATCAACGATTCAAAGGTGATGAACTTGGGAATGCAATACCACGATGAAAAATGGAAACATCATCAAGAACAATATTAATTTACGAATCACAGATTCATAAGTGTTTCATATACACGAAACGTATAACCATCACAAGAATTCAATCATCATTATAACCAAGCAAGATAACTTGCCTCAATTCCGTATGTGAACGAGTCTTTCTCCAAACGATCAAACGGACGGTATCCTCAATTAAATACTCAATCGAACAAGCAACCTTGAATGAAACGTAATTTATTCAATAATACATTCACACAATATTGATATCAATTCGTAGGAAACGACACCTGAAACCTAGTCGTTCAATTAATTCTATTTCAGCGAACATTCTATCAACTATTGGTGAAATTCAATACCTCTAATTCGGATTTAATAATCAGATTACCATACTACAATATCCTCTTGAATAATCTTGTTATCACTATAAACAAGTTTATACATTAAACACCATCAATTCACCATTAACAATCGGATTATCCAAGTTCTTACGGTTCTTTAACATCTACCTCTATACAAAGACCATCATAACGAATTCAATACTCATTCTATTATGACATTATCATCCACAATTATTATTACCTTCTTAAGAACACTATCCACTTTATTATGATGATCAATACATTCTTAAGTTATCAACACATTCGATTAATTAACAGTTATAGTTGTAATCATCAATATCTTTTATCATCTTTCAAAGACTTTGCTAATCCAAAACAGAAATGAAGTTATAGTTTTTAGGTTCAAGAAGATCACCCTAATCTCTAACATTCATCAAGTTCTTAACATGGTGTTCTAATACATTTTATGTCAACAATTCCATCGATTGAACTTAACTACGATGAAGATAATGATTATTATTGTCTTAATGATTTTAATAATCCAGCAAGATGAGTATGATTCTTATAAACATGATCATACAATATAGAGTATAATCGTACAACATACCTTCAGAAACAAAGAACAACCACCAAGACTACAAGAATACACTTCAAGCTTCAAGAACACCTCTAAACTTCCAATAAACAAGCTCCAATCCAAGATGCAAGGCTCAAATACAAGTTGGAAGGGAGTAAAGTCGGTCTAGGGAGGCAGGGGGACGAAAGTTGGAGAGAAAGTTGGGACGTGCAAATGAAAGACACAAGCTGTCTTTTTATAAAATGCACAGTTCGTTACGTACGTTATCGCATGAAGATAATGTACGTTAATCCCTTTACGTACGCTACACCTAAAATGTTACGTACTAACCTGCCTCCAAAGGCTACTACCTCAAAATACCAACATCATTACCTACGTTATGGCAGCATTACGTACATAATGTATGTCAACTTGGCTGCCTCGAAAGGGCCAAATATCCTGATCATGTCCGGACCCCCACGCCCAAAGTTGAGATCGGATAAGATTCCAAGCATTACGTACGTAACCAGCATTCCATTACGTACGTAAAGCCAACGGATTAGCATACGTTAAGTTATATCCTTAGCGTACATTAAACACAAAAAACCTAGCCCAAAAATGTAACAATCTACACATCGTCAAGAAATCAACCACAATACGATGACAGTTATAATAAAGTCTATTATGATATATCCCGACATCAATAAACATTAACTAAATGTAACTTGATTACAACGATACTCAAATTATCTGAATAATACAACAGTAGATAAGAAATTAATGTCGGATATTACATACTCCCCCCTTAAAAGGAGTTTCGTCCTCGAAACTAAGGGGTAAACATCTCGGGACACCTCTCTCGCATGCTGCTCTCCATATCCCACGTAGCCTCCTCGACTCCATGTCGTGACCACTGAACCTTCAGTAGGGGAATCGTCTTGTTCCGCAACTATTTGATCCTCCACTCAAGTATCTGTACGGTACGCTCCGCTATCTCGATATCATCGAACTGAAGTATATGACTCGGATCAGCACATATTTCCTCAACTGGGAGACATGAAACACGTTGTGAATTCAACTTAAAGTCTGTGGCAAAGCCAGTCGATAGGCCAGATCACCTACTCGCTCCAAAATCTCAAACGGGCCAATGTACCTTGGGCTCAATTTTCCTCCCTTCCCAAAATGAAAAAAAACCTCGGGTAGGAGACACCTTCATTAGCACATGGTCGCCAACCTCGAACTCAAGTGGTCGTCGATGGTTGTCTGCGTAAGACTTCTGTCGGCCTTGAGCCGTTAACAAACGACTCCTAATCAGGGCAATCTTCTCACGAGCTACTATCAACATATCAAGTTCCATACCCAGAGATTCAGACATGTTGTCCCAACACAAAGGAGACCTACAATGAGGGCCATACAATGCTTCATAAGGTTCCATCTGAATCGAAGCGTGCCAACTATTATTGTAAGTGAATTCCACCAAAGGTAATTGGGCTTCCCAATCGTCCTTTCAATCAAGAGCACACACCCTCAACATATCCTCTAGAGTTTGGATAGCCCTTTCAGACTGACCATCAGTCTGCGAATGAAATGTCGTACTGAAGTTCAACTGCATACCCATCGCACGATGAACTGCTTTCCAGAAGTGTGACACGAATCGCCCATCACGATCCGATATAATACTCTTGGGGGTACAATGTAACCTTATAATCTCTTTAATGAACAGTTGGGACAATCTCTCGGGTCCCTATGTGTCTTTAATCTCCAAAAAGTGGGCTGATTTGGTGAGACGGTCCATAATCACTCAAACCGTATTCATCCCTCGACGACTCGTCGACAACCTAGTGATAAAATCTATCGATATGTCCTCCCATTTACACTTGAGAATCGGGAGCGGTTTCAGCATTCCTGCGGGTTGCTGATGCTCAATCTTAACCTGCTGATAGGTTAAACATCTCGAAACGAACTCTGCAACTTCACATTTCATATTCCCCCATCAATAACATTGCTTCAAATCCTTATACATCTTGATAGACCCCGTGTGAATGGAGTACGAGGTAGCATGAGCCTCTCTCAGGATAGAGTTCATATACTCTTCGTCTGCAGGTATAAAACTCGATTCCTGAAGCGTATCAATCCATCCTCGTGGATTACAAATCCAGGGGCTTTCCTTTGAGTTATTTCATCCCGAACTCGAGATAAGAATGGGTCCGTAACCTGCTTCGATCTGATTATATCATCAAGGGATGATGAAATCTCAAGTGTGCAGAGTTGTCCCTGAATATGCTCTAAGCAGACTTCAATTTCCATCCTCACGAACTCTAACTGCAATTATCTCTGAACTGTCAAGCGTGCAAGCATCTGCTCCTGTACTGTCTTACGACTCAAGGCGTCGGCAACCACATTTGCTTTGCCTGGATGATAAAGGATCTCGATATCATAGTCTTTGATTATTTCTATCCACATTCTCTTTCTCATGTTCAACTCCTTCTGAGTAAAAATGTACTTCAGGCTCTTGTGATCAGTGAAAATCTGACAGGTAACTCCATACAGATAGTGACGCTAGATTTTCAAAGCAAACACCATGGATGCTAGCTCCAAATCATGGGTCAGATAGTTAACTTCATAGGGTCGCAACTGTCTCGATGCATAGGCAATCACTTTCCTTTCCTACATCAACACACATCCAAGGCCCAGTCTCGACGCGTCACTATACACCACGAATCCTTCCATTCCTTTTGGTAGAACCAAAACAGGTGCTGAGATAAATCTACTCTTGAGTTCATCAAAACTTTCTGACATGCCTTTGACCACAAATACTTCTTATCATTCCTCAACAGGTTAGTTATTGGTTGCACAATCTTGGAAAAACCTTCCACGAACCGTCGGTAATAACCTGCTACACCCAGGAAACTACGAACTTCCTTCAAGTTCTTCGGAGGTATCCAATCTCGGATAGATTCTGTCTTCTGTGGGTCTAGTCTCACCCCTTCGGTTGATATCACATGCCTAATAAAAATAACTTCAGACATCCAGAACTCACATTTGGAAAATTTCCCATAAAGCTATTCCCACCTCAACGCATCGAGAACTTGATGGAGATGACGCTCATGCTCTTCATGGTCACGAGAGTAAATCAGAATGTCTTCAATAAAAATGACTATAAAGCGATCCAGATAATTAATAAAAATCCGATTCATCAACTCCATGAATACCTCCGGTGCATTAGTCAGTCCAAAATGCATCACTATGAACTCATAATGCCCATAGCGAGTATGAAAAGCGGTCTTCGAAATGTAGAGTCTCAAATCCTCAACTGATGATAACTGAACATCACGTCGATCTTAGAAAACATAGAAGCTCCCTGAAGTTGATCCAATAAATACTTCTTATCCTTTGACCTCAAATACTTCTTATCCTTCCTCAACAGGTTAGTCATTGGTTGCGCAATCTTGGAAAAACCTTCCACGAACCATCGGTAATAACTTGCTACACCCAGGAAACTGCGAACTTCCTTCAAGTTTTTCGGAGCTAGCCAATCTCGGATAGCTTCTGTCTTCTGTGGGTCTACTCTCACCCCTTCGGTTGATATCACATGCCTAAGAAAAATAACTTCAGACATCCAGAACTCACATTTGGAAAATTTCCCATAAAGCTATTCCCGCCTCAACGCATCGAGAACTTGATGGAGATGACGCTCATGCTCTTCATGGTCACGAGAGTAAATCAGAATATCGTCAATAAAAACGACTACAAAGCGATTCAGATAATTATTAAAAACCCAATTCATCAACTCCATGAATACCGCCGGTGCATTATCAGTCCAAAAGGCATCACTACGAACTCATAATGCCCATAGCGAGTACGAAAAACGGTCTTCAAAATGTAGAGTCTCGAATCCTCAACTAATGATAACTGGACATCAAAGTCGATCTTCGAAAACATAGAATCTCCCTGAAGTTGATCCAATAAATACTTATTATCCTTTGACTTCAAATACTTCTTATCCTTCCTCAACAGGTTAGTCATTGGTTGCGCAATCTTGGAAAAACCTTCCACGAACCGTCGGTAATAACCTGCTACACCCAGGAAACTGCGAACTTCCTTCAAGTTCTTCGGAGGTGGCCAATCTCGGATAGCTTTTGTCTTCTGTGGGTCTACTCTCACCCCTTCGATTGATATCACATGCCTAAGAAAAATAACTTCAGGCATCCAGAACTCACATTTGGAAAACTTCCCATAAAGCTGTTCCCGCCTCAACACATCGGGAACTTGATGGAGATGATGTTCATGCTCTTCATGGTCATAAGAGTAAATTAAAATGTCGTCAATAAAAACGACTACAAAGCGATCCAGATAATTAATAAAAACCCGATTCATCAACTCCATGAATACCGCCGGTGCATTAGTCAGTCCAAAAGGCATCACTACGAACTCATAATGCCCATAGCGAGTATGAAAAGCGGTCTTTGAAATGTCAGACTCTCAAATCCTCAACTGATGATAACTGGACATCAAATCGATCTTAGAAAACATAGAATCTCCCTGAAGTTGATCCAATAAATCATCAATACGAGGCAATGGATATTTGTTCTTGATGGTCACCCTGTTCAGCTCATGGTAATCAGAGATCCGTCTTTATTCAGTACAAATAGCACTGGTGCTCCCCAAGGGGACGCACTAGGTCGAAAATAGCCTTTCTCAGTCAACTCTTCAAGCTAGTTCTTCAACTCCTGCATATCGTTCGGATCCATACGATACGGTAATTTCGAAAGCGGGGACGTACCTGGCTCTAACTCAATAGTAAACTCTACCTCTCTATGTGGAGGTAAACCTGGCAACTCATCTGGAAATATATCTGGGTAGTCTCGGACTACCGGAATATCGGCCAATTCAACTGGTCGATCTGCTGTTTTGGTCATGTAACACCAATAATCAATACATCCTTGATTAAGCAGTTTCACTGCTTTCATAGCGCTGATGACTCTCCCGGAACGACTGGGATTATCACCCCGAAAAATACACTCAACACCATTGTCATATGTGACGGTCACTATTCGCTTGCGGACGCTAATTATGACATCATGATGATCCATCCAATCGATACCCAAGATTACATAATCTTTAGGTAAATCGACCATAATTAAGTTTGACAACCACTCACGGTCGTTCATGCGAATCGGACAGTTCTGCACTTCAAGATTCCCAACAATTCTTCTACTATCGGGTAGACCAATTACATAAGGTTCACAATTGGTAACATGATCTAATTTCAAACAACTCAAACAAGAAGCAGATAAAATGGAGTGTGAAGCACCAATATCAAAAAGACACAGACGAGCTGAGATTGGATCTCGAGAGTACCTACAATCATGCTGGCTTCGGGATCGTCGGCCTTCTTCATCTCGTAAATCCTGGGCTTCGCAGCTCCAGCACCAGATGTACCAGCTTGGTTTCTACAGCCCATCCCTCTGTTTGCCCCGGTAGTCTGATAAGAAGCGGACGGAGGTACACAGTCCTGGACAGAAGACTGAACTGGAGCATGAGATGCTACTAGATCACGTCCCGGTCCATTCCTGCAATAATGAGTATGATGCGTATTCTTCCCACAAGTATGGCATGCGACGACCGGCTTCGGGCATTTGGAGCTGATGTGCCCCTGGTCCCCATAGTTATAGCACACAACAGATGAGCTGACCATTCGAGAGTGCGATCCGGATGGCTTCGATGCCATGGGTGGTCATTGAAAAGGGTTCGCTAATGACTGGGGCTTCCTAAATGTCCCCCGGTTGCTGTCAGTCTGGTTCTGATTCCTAGATCTCTTGTTGTTGGACTATGGTTGCTTCTTGGAAATCTCCTTCGCAGTAAGTTCATATTCCAGAGCTTTCTCGATAAACTCCGGTAGGGTCGTATAGTGGTGATTCAACAGCTGCATTCTCATTCGGTGTTTAAGCCTCTTGAGAAAATATTTTATCTTATCGGCCTCCGTTCGGACAATCGATGAGGCGAAAGGAAGAAGTGCCTGAAATTTCTCGGCAACAGATAGTACATCATCGTCTTCAGACGGGTCTGGGTTCAGCAATTCTGACAGCTTGGCCTCCCGGAGTGGACCTGGATAGTAACGGTCTAACATGAGGTTTTTAAATTCCTCCCAAGTATATACACCATCAGCTGGCCTCACCGAAAGCCACCAGGTATGGGCGCCCTTGCTAAGATAGTAAGTTGCTACGGAGACGCGATTCTCTTCTGAACAGTCCACCATCTCGAATAATTGCTCAAAGTGTTCAATCCAATGTACAATATCAGCAGGCTCAGAGGATCCTTCAAAAGTCGGGGGTCGCTGGCGAGAGATGTCGCTGATGATTCGACTCACGGGTTCGCCATGCACAGGAGGTGGTGGATGAGGCCCCTGTTGCTGGCCAGTAGTAGCTCTCTGCATAGCTTCCATCAATTAACCCATCTGGGTCATCTGAGCCATCATGCCCAGCATAACAACGTAAGGATCGACACGCGCATTCTCGTGTCCAATGTGGTGTGATTGGTCCATAGGAGGCGAATCACTGCCTGCAGAACTCTGCTCCACATTCGAACGCATGTTGGCTCGTGGTCTCGGGATTCAGCCTCTATCGCGGCCGCATCCCTTTTTGCCACGGCCTCTCATATTTCTTTCCATACTGAAAGAATCAAACAATAATAATAACCATAAGTACAGTTCATGACCGTTATGCCCAATCAAAATTCATGCTAAGTTAATAGCAATAAGGGAACTACATATTCTAGAAAACAGTTCATAATGAATTATCGGCACTACGAGTGCCACACAGAATATCATATCGATATCGAGTCGAAAAATTTCACTCACATAATTAATCCAGAATTTCCTCGAAATATCAATTAGATAAATCCTGCCACAGATCCTCGAAATATCAAGATCAACGAAGAGATCCATTCTGATACCAATATCACGCCAGTAATTAAATAATGGCTCATAAAGTACATACTATATTTGGCTCGTAAGGTCAGGCGCTCGCACAGGTCACACGTGACACAAAGGTCTCTTGATACTAGTTCATTTCACAACGACTCTTAAAGAGAAAAAGACTCTCCGATACCATCTTCTGTAACACCCCAAAAGGTTGCTATTACAGTGCCATGGAACCCCACACCGGGACCCATCAGGAGATACCAAAATACATATTAAATATATATTACCTTGTGATACCGAACCACAATAATAGTCATTACTCCGATTACTATAAATAATATGGCCAATGGCCTTAATAATATGGCCAATGGCCAATGGCCTTAGGAGTTTATAAATAATATGGTCAATGGCCTTAACATATACAGAATCCAAAAACAAGTATAAACCCTATGGAGATGGAATATACTTCAAATAACAATACAATCAGTCAATAATTTAAATGAAGCGAAAAATAACATTACACTGTTTTGAGCATAACCGGACAACAACAGATTTAGGGCCCCCAAACTAGTATCCTTCGAACCCTTCGCCGTCATCATGCTCTTCCCGTGCCTTTCCTTTTCCTCGACCTAAAATATAACACAAGTATTTTGCCCAAACCACAGGGTCAGATATACATGATAAATGATTCTCCAGACATTATACAATTCATATATATTAGATCTCAAAGAAAACATCCCGACTATTGAACATACCCCTCGGGCGTATGAGCAATCAGTCACAAATCGTCGAACATATCCAATCATACATGGACTATGAATGACCAAACAATATGACTCAAGATGGACATCACAGTACGCCCGATCCGGAAATTGTCCTTGCACATGTCCACCCCGTATATGGAATCCAGAATATATGTGTGACAATGTACCTAATTAGCCTCACGAACTATGTCTTGTGTGCACAGTCCAATATGGAAACATCCACATATGACTATATACGTGCCTGGCTAAAAATCCTACACAATAACTAATCGTCACGCAGATATGATTCCAGATATGTCATGATACAACATGACAATGAATTCAACAAATTATATATCCGGTTAAGAAGCAAGAAACTCACCGAAGTGACAATAAGGATCAACGAGATCAACGATTCAAAGATGATGAAATTGGGAATGCAATCCCACGATGAAAAACGGAAACATCATCAAGAACAATATTAATTTACGAATCACATATTCATAAGTGTTTCATATACACGAAACGTATAACCATCACAATAATTCAATCATCATTATAACCAAGCAAGATAACTTGCCTCAATTCCGTATGTGAACGATAGTCTTTCTCCAAACGATCAAACGGACGGTATACTCAATTAAATACTCAATCGAACAAGCAACCTTGAATGAAACGTAATTTATTCAATAATACATTCACACAATATTGATATCAATTCGTAGGAAACGACACCCGAAACCTACTCGTTCAATTAATTCTATTTCAGTGAACATTCTATCAACTATTGGTGAAATTCAACCTCTAATTCGTATTTAATAATCAGATTACCATACTACAATATCCTCTTGAATAATCTTGTTATCACTATAAACAAGTTTATACATTAAACACCATCAATTCACCATTAACAATCGGATTATCCAAGTTCTTACGGTTCTTTAACATCTACCTCTATACGAAGACCATCATAACGAATTCAATACTCATTCTATTATGACATTATCATCCACAATTAGTATTACCTTCTTAAGAACACTATCCACTTTATTATGATGATCAATACATTCTTAAGTTATCAATACATTCGATTAATTGACAGTTATAGTTGTAATCATCAATATCTTTTATCATATTTCAAAGACTTTGCTAAGCCAAAACATAAATTAAGTTATAGTTTTTAGGTTCAAGAACATCACCATAATCTCTAACATTCATCATGTTCTTAACATGGTGTTCTAATACATTTTTTATCAACAATTCCATCGATTGAACTTAACTATGATGAAGCTAATGATTATTATTGTCTTAATGATGTTAATAATCCAGCAAGATGAGTATGATTCTTATAAACATGATCATTACCATTAAAACATCAAGAACATCTTCATCCCAAACCCTTAATTACCATATTCATCAATAAGTGTTAAAAAGCTTAACTAAAAACATGTTTTACTTGATTAATTCAACATTAGGTGTAGTATATCATATCACTAACATATAACTAAGAAAATATAGAGTAGAATCGTACAACACACCTTCAGAAACGAAGAACAACCACCAAGACTACAAGAACACACTTCAAGCTTCAAGAACAACTCTAAACTTCCAATCAACAAGCTCCAATTCAAGATGCAAGGCTCAAATACAAGTTGGAAGGGAGTAAAGTCGGTTTAGGGAGGCAGTGGGATGAAATTTGGAGCGAAAAATCGAAGTTGGGATGTGCAAATGAAAGACACAAACTGTCTTTTTATAAACTGCACAATTCATTACATACGTTATCGCATGAAGATAACGTATGTTAATCCCTTTACGTAGGCTACACCTAAAATGTTACATACGTAATCTGCCTCTAGAGGCTACTGTCTCAAAATACCAACATCATTACGTACGTTATGGCCTCAGCATTACGTACGTAATGTATGTCAACTTGGCTGCCTCGAAAGGGCCAAATATTCGGATCATGTCCGGCCCCCCACGCCGAAAGTTGTGATCGGATAAGATTCTAAGCATTACGTACGTAACCAGCATTCCATTATGTACATAAAGCCAACGAATTAACATACGTTAAGTTATATCTTTAGCGTAGGTTAAACACAGAAAACCTAGCCCAAAAATGTAACAATCTACACATCGTCAAGAAATCAACCACAATGCAAATGACATTTATAATCAAGTTTATTCTGATATATCCAACATCAATAAACATTAACTAAATGTAACATGATTACAACGATACTCAAATTATCCGAATAATACAACAGTAGATAAGAAATTACTATCGGATATTACAATTAATGGCAGTTTAATATGTCATAACTCCCCACCTGATAGAGTGGAAATGGACCCTATAAACGGGGTCTTATGCACTTCATTTCACATACAATAACATAGACGAAATACTAGCATACCACATATTGCAGCATATTTCCTTCTTGTTTTTCGTGCCCAGTTTTCATCACTTGAACGTTCGCCGGAGTTCTGAGTTCTGGAGAGCACCTAACTCAGAAACATAATAGTTGTATCTTGGGGACATATTGCCTGAGCCGTCTGCTCTTATATGGGGGCAAATTGTCTTACGGAAAGAGTTCTACTCGCCTCTGCTAAATTATAATTTTTTATTTTACTAAAATTATAATAGGCTGCCTTTCTTTGTAATTTTTTTTTGTAATTACATTATTGGAAATTCACAGAACGAATAGCAAATTGTCATATCATTGATCTACCTAAACGGCAAATCAAAATATTTAGCAAAATTGATGCAAATTCTAAATAACTAAAAATGGCAACAACTAATCTCAAGCTACTTATTCGTAAATTCAGAAGAAGAAAGACTACTAAGGTTATTGATGGCCGTATCTTCGTCAAGGAGATCATCACCCGAAAAGGAAATTGACGTAATCACACGGATAATCAAGAAATTGTTGGCAAAATATTTCAAAAACTGAATACTTAAAAAACAATACAGAATATCAAAATTTTAATTTATTAAAACCCTGCAGAAAATCGTTAGCAAAACCAAAAATTATTGATCACGAAAACGAATGGAAGTCGATGTTGAGTCAAGAATATCTGTCTCCTTAAATCACATTCGCCCTCACCACGGTGTGTGACGTCTGTCTCCCAGGATAAAACAACATCTCGATGCACTGAATCGATGATCCCTTACACCCTCAGCGAATTAAAATAAATAAGTATACTATCACTGACTTGAAGAAAAAGAAAAACGAAGAAGAAAATTTTGGACCGGAAGCAGCTCTGAAAAACGTATGGAAGCAGTGAAAAATCGAACTCCTCAAGCCGGGTATTTATAGGTGAAGGCTGGAGGAGGATGTGTGCTGGAGGAACTCTAAACCGATTAGGATTGGTATCTTGATACTTATTATAATCTATTTAATTCGATAATTATCAATTAAATTGATATTTATCCGGATCCGAAAAATTTGGAATTTATAATTGAGGTGTTTCAGCAAAATGAAATTTTTTCGAATAAAATTGCAGTAAAAAGATAACTTCGAGACGCCGAGACAAATCGCCCTTCGACCGAGCCGAGCCGGACGGCGACAGTGCGCGCTTATGTGTGTGCGCGAGGGGCGCATAGTCACACATACACTCATGTCTCACTTTTGAACAAGAGTTTGTCCACATCTCCTTATATACTCACAATTTTTCCCTTCTTTTTCCTATGTGGGATAACATCCCAAGACCAATTTCTAAAGGGTTCACTTTGAAACATTATATCTCATTCATACCTCAATCATTTTGAGTGTTCTTACATATTTTGGAAATCTCGTACGGGGTACTACGTATTCCGACTAAGTCCCGACTTCAACTCATAGTCGATTCCACTCAAAATTGTCTCTCAAGTGGACTGCTCAAAACAACCCATTTCCTCTTTATTTCCAACGTTTCCAACAGAAACAAGGTATTTATGACCTTTGGGAACCTACACGTTGAAACATATGATGAATCTATTATTGGAAAATTCTACCTTAATGCCACTTTCCAACACAACGACATCAACAATCTCAGTCTTATAACCGCTATCTCATCAGCACTGCAAGGAATATTAAAATCACGACGGATGTAGTAATCTTGACTCAGTTGTACAAACTCCCTATTGACGGACTAACTCTGAACGAACTAGAAATGTCCGGGAAAAATTGGATTGACCTGGATGATATTCACAGGAAACGCCAAGGCGGAGAAAATCTTCATGTCTCATGCCACAGGAAAAACTTGATCTTACCTTGCTTTTATCTGTATAATATTTATTGCAGGGTGATTGAAAATAGGACATGCGCATTTGAGATGTGCTTGTTTCATCCTCATGTTCCCACCTGGGTACGGTTCGACGGAAATCTCTGGGATCAATGCTAAGGGGCATGACTGTGATCACCTTGTGCGTTGTTATTCGTGATGATGATGTGTTGTGATGTGTCTTAATATTTCAGAATATTGTCTTACAAATATTTATGAAGTATGAAAAGTGAGATTTGAAACCTACATGTATATAATTATGTGTAATCGTATACTTTAACTAGCTATTCTAATATTAAACCCTTAAATGGGGGAAATACATTTTGTACATTAAGTGATGTTCAAGTCGAAGAGCATGCCTGGGAAGCGCATGTGAATGATGGTCAGATGTGATGTTATTAGGCTTGAGTTTTGGGGAGCATATCCCTATTACTTTTATTATATGAGGGAGTCAGTTTAATTAAACTTGGTGCTTTGTTTTCTTATAAACTGTTATCAAAGTCTCTTGTCCGGGTAATGGTTTATTTACCTTCTGTCATATCTTGTTTATGTAAGTGTTTTGACCGAGACCACGATCTAATTTACTTTACTATATGCTTTATGTTTAAGTGACATGTTTGTATTTGTGATTTGTTAGCCTGGTAAACTTTGTGGAAGATTCTACGGCGTGTTACGACCCTTGAGTTATATGTTACATATATTGTCGGCTAAACATATGAATTTATCACAAGTATTCCTACTGTATAAAAGTTTCAACAACGTTATCGTTATGACTAAAGAAATAGTTTATTCATAAAATATTCAGTACTTTGAATGCATTTAATGCAAAGGTACGACTGCATTTATTACACCAGGGGCTGGAGTGTGAACAGAACATTTACGACTCCTAAAGTTTCAAAATAATATTTAATACTAGGACAAGAGGAACAACTTTAATTCAAAATTCAGAAGCATCCAACCAGAGAGGTCAACATCTCTCTTACCAGCAATGGACATATTTATGAACGGCTATCATTTCCATATCTATAAATAGCCATGAAGGAATAGTGGAGCAAAAGCATGAAATCAACGAAAGAACACAAGTATTCTCGCATACAATATATTATCCTGCAGCAAAGATAAAAATGTCATAAGTACTCAATTTGCGAACAACCTCTCAAAGAGATAAACCGAAGAGATAAAAGTTGATGTTCTGACAAGATATCAAACTTGGTATATTGAAGTGACAAACAAGCTTCATATATGTGTAGGAAAGGTGCTTTGAAGAATCAAACTTCGGACATGTGTAGGAAGAAGAGAAAATTTAAATCGAGTTGAACACTAGTCTAGGTGAATGGTGATGTTGCGTATGTAACACCCCGAGATGTTCGGAATAATTACAGCGCCGTAAACCCTTTAAGTAAGGATTTACAAGGCTAATTAAAAAAAGGAAAGTAAATATAAGACATCAACACTGCGAAAATTCAAGTTTATGGAACGTACAACTGGTTCAACGGGTAATTAATACAACCATATCGAATTAATATCAAAAGGACACGCGTACTCGAGTACAGAAACCAAACCAAGACCACAAATCTCCAATAACAATAAACATCATCAACCCCTTCGCCGTCCACGTCGGTCCCGTGGTCGCTTTCCTGCTCCTCGGCTACCTGAACATCAAAACAAATGTCCACCCCCGAAGGGGTTAGCAAAACGATGCTAGTACAAGTATCATGTTAAACAATTCGAATATGCATCAATAATACATAACAAGATACACCACACGGACTTCCGCTACCGGAATCCGACAATGCGAATCCACAAGATTCCATTACACAGCATGGGTATTCCAATGATCCAGCGCCCTCAGCATAGATCCCCATATGATCCCGTCGGACCAACACGAGGTGAAAATAACCCGTCCAATGATCCAGCGCCCTCAGCCTAGATCCCAAGATGATCCCGTCGGATCAACACGAGGTGGACATCCGATCCAGCGCCCTCAGCATAGATCGTTCAACGTATACAAACACAACTCATGCATACACATATGCCAAATCATTATGTTCATCAACATGAACATATAAACACTATATAACGAATATCATGACAAATCAACGAAGTAAATATCATGTTCAACAACTTGCATAATCATACGCATACTCCAAAAATACCGATTTTAACATATCACGATACTTGCCTCGAAGATGGCAAGAACGATATACTTCAATGCTCTCGACGCACTCGAAGGCCGCCTCCTCCGATCAACGTAACAAGCTCGAACCTTAACAAAAGGAACGATATACAAATCATCTCAAGTCGAACAATGGTTTAACAATTGCCTACGGCCGAAAAGCTCAAACTAAACAAGTCGCTGGATTGCTTAGCGCGCTACGTACTTCACGTAACGCGGCGCTAAGCCGATCATAGCGACGCTATCGTATAAGACTAGCGCGGCGCTAGCCACGAATCGGTAGCCGACTGGCCGCCTCATAACGTACGCTACGTGCGTTTTGTGCGAAAACCGAACCTCGATAGCGCACGTTAACTCACACGTGTTAGCGTGCGCTAATATTGCATGGCGTAATCGCAAGCCAAATCGGGTTGAATGGTGAAGAACTCATGAATCCTATGGTGATATTACAAGTTATCCTCGGGCCTATCATGCCAATAAGGTTTGTGGAAGTCCTATGATCATGAGATACGAATATACGGATAGTTATCTCCATATCATAATTCCTCTACGATCTTCAAGAAATAATCTAAGTTCCATCGTCTTACGTTCCAAAACACATGATTCCAACATATACAACGTATCAACTGGGTAATATCCGATTACTTGATCATAAATCGATTTAAACATGCTTAGGAGTCCTTATAATAAGATGGTTCAAAGGTTCATTCGATATACAGTACCGATACGTCAAAAGTATCCTTCTAACATGCGATGACCGATAAAAACGAAATACTTGCTATCCAAACATGATTCAAACTTCCTTAAGAACCTTACAAATCATTGGTGAAAAATCACCTACCTCAAAGTAATGAAGAACACGGATGAAAATGAAGCAATCCAACACCAAAGGCTTGAACACCAATCTCCAATGATATAAGATCTTCAATCTCGAACTAAGTGGTTGATACGAAGTGTTTAGGACGAGTGGAGTTATGTTTTAAGTGCAAGAGTTCGGGTTATGGGGGAAGAAGGAACTGAATTCACGAATAGGATGCTGTCCTATTTATAATAAATGGCTATTAGCGCGCGCTATACCCTGATCGTAGCGTGCGCTAACGGCTCACAGTCTAAACTGTACTCGGCACTTAGCGTGCGCTACGCATATACCTGTAGCGTGCGCTAAGGCGTTGACTCGGCTTTTCCCGAAAGCCGTCCAGTACATCCGACACGATCCGACAGGGTCCCCGCCGATCTCACCTACCGCATGTCTCAATCAATCTGACCACGCATAGCGTGCGCTAATTACACTCTGTAGCGTGCGCTATGAAACCATGCTAGCGTACGCTACCCTTAGCCTGTAGCGTGCGCTACATGCACAAGATTTCAACCTTTTAAATCACATACACGAAATTATGTGCTCGACGACATCGGATTATGAAATACGGAGAATAGTATTCAGACAAAAGTACAATCATTACAATATCACAAGTTCCAATTACATAACAGAAATCTCGGGTATTACATCCTTCCTCCCTAAAAAGAAGTTTCGTCCCGAAACTTAGGATGAAAACAACTCCGGATATTTAGCCTTCATACCGTCCTCCGTTTCCCAAGTGGCCTCTTCGACTCCATGTCGTGACCATTGTACTTTAACCAAATGTATTGGTTTATTCCTTAATTGTTTGATCCGGCTCTCAAGTATCTTGATTGGTCTCTCTTCGAAGGTGCCATCATTAGCTATCTCGATCTCGTCGAAATCAATGACGTGACTGGGGTCCTAGATATACTTCGGTTGGGATACGTGAAATACACTGTGAACATGACTCAGCGATGGCGGTAAGGCCAACCTGTATGCTAAATCCCCAACTCTCTCTAGGATCTCAAATGGTCCGATATATCTTGGACTAAGCTTGCCTCTTCTCCCAAAACGGAAAATCCCTCGTGTAGGAGACACCTTCAATAGTACGTGGTCCCCAACGTCGAACTCTAGAGGGCGACGACGTACATCTGCATAAGACTTCGCCGACTGCGGCCAGCAGTCTCTCTCGAATGACCGCTATCTTCTCTTGAGTCTGAATAATCAAATCCGGTTCCGTCCCGATCAAATCCGAAGAATCATCCCAACACAGGGGTGATCGGCATCTCCTCCCGTACAAAGCTTCAAATGGTGCCATTCTAATAGAAGCATGCCAACTATTATTGTAAGTGAATTCGATCAAGGGCAAGTGAACTTCCCAATCAGTTGAACAATCCAACGCACAGGCTCTAAGCATGTCTTCTACAGTTTGAATAGTCCTTTCGGACTGACCGTCTGTTTGGGGATGATAAGCTGTGCTAAAGTTGAGCTCAGTCCCCAAAGCCTTGTGGACTGCTTTCCAGAAGTGCGACACGAAACGACCATCTCGATCCGAAATAATGGTCTTCGGCGTCCCATGCAATCTGACTATCTCCGCAATAAATACTCGCGCCAATCTTTCGGGTCCCCAAGTATCTTTGATCCCTAGGAAATGAGCCGACTTGGTTAGTCGATCAACTATAACCCAAATCATGTTCATTCCTGTTCTAGTCCTTGGCATACTGGTGATGAAATCCATCGAGATATCCTCCCACTTCCATTCGTGGATCGAAGCGGCTTTAACATCCCTGGTCGCCGATGCTCAATCTTGACTCGCCGACAAGTCAAACACTTCAAACGTACTGCTACGTCCTTCGTCATATTCCCCACCAAGTTTTGTTTAAGATCCTTATACATCTTATCACGCCCGGTGAATAGAATAAGGCGCGCTATGAGCTTCTTTCGAATAGTCCGTCTCAAATCATCATCTTCGAACGCAAAGTCGACTCAAATCTCGTAACTCCATCATCTTGTATCACGAATCGGGCTTTTCCTTTCTTTACTTCATCACATAATCGAAGGATCGAGAATCGTCCAACCGCTTGGACTTGATCTTCTCGACTAGTGATGAAGTCGGCCCATCACATAAAGTCGCCCTTGGATTCACGGTGCCCATACTTCAATCCCTTCGCGGATCGGTTCGTTGAATGTTGGTGCAGGCGTAAGAGCTTCCAACACTCGAAGAGAAACAGTTTACGGCTCAAAGCATCGGCTACTACATTTGCTTTCCGGATGATAGAGAATCTCCAAGTCGTAATCCTTGATCAATTCCACCACCTTCTCGCCTCATGTTTAATTCTTTCCGATCAAAATGTATTTGAGGCTCTTCCGATCTGTAAAGATCTCGACAATGAGTGCCGTCTGAGATAATGTCGCCAAATTTTCAAGGCAAAGACCACGTGCTAGCTCCGGATCATGAGTCGGATAATTAACTTCGACGGTTTCGCCGAGAAGCATAAGCAATTACTTTATCCTTTTGCATCAACACACAACCCAAACCCCGATTTGAAGCGTCAGCGTATACCATAAATCCGCTTCCTTCTCGGCGGCGCTAATATAGGTGTCGTCGCCTCTCTTCTTAAGTTCACAAAACCCGCCCGGCACTTCTCATTCCACGCGAACTTTTGAGTTTTCTCAGAATAAATGAGTGAGCGGACGAGCAATTTTGGAAAATCCCTCTACAAAGCGGCGATAATATCCAGCTAGTCCTAAGAAGCTTCGGACTTCCTTCACGTTCTTAGGAGCTTCCCATCCCAAGATTGCTTCGACTTTCTTCGGGTCCACCTGAACTCCATCGGCTGATATCACATGCCCAAGGAAGGTTACTTCCTTAAGCCAGAACTCGCATTTAGAAAATTTTGCATATAGCTGTTCCTTTCTCAAGATGCTCAAAACCACACGTAAATGTTCAGTATGTTCCTCTGCGTCCCTCGAATATATCAAGATGTCGTCAATGAAGACAACCACAAATTTATCCAAGTACTCCAAGAATACCCGATTCATCAATTGCATGAATACCGCAGGAGCATTTGTAAGTCCAAATGGCATCACTACAAATTCATAATGCCCGTACCGGGATCTGAAAGCAGATTTCGGTATATCCGATTCCTTAATTCTCAATTGGTGGTATCCTGATCGCAAGTCAATCTTCGAGAATACCCTCGCCCCTTGCAGTTGATCAAACAAGTCGTCGATCCGAGGTATAGGATACTTATTCTTGATCGTCATCTTGTTAAGCTCCCTGTAATCAATACACAGTCGGAGGGATCCGTCTTTCTTCCGGACAAAGAGAACGGGCGCTCCCCAAGGGGAAACGCTAGGTTGAATATATCCCTTCTGTAGCAATTCCTCCAGTTGCTTCTTGAGTTCATACATCTCGGTTGGCGCCATACGGTATGGTGCCCTAGAAATAGGGGTTGCTCCAGGCTCTAATTCGATGGTGAATTCCACTTCTCTTTGCGGAGGTAACCCTGGTAGCTCGTCAGGAAATACATCTGAGAACTCATTCACAACTGAAATAGACGAGAGCTCTACCCCTTCCTCTTTCCTCATGGCATAACACCAAAGTCCGTGACATCCCTGCTTCAGTAATTTCACAGCTTTCATTGCCTTGATCAATTTCCCCGAGCTTCCCGGTCTCCATCCTCGGAATAAGTGTTCAGATCCGTCATCAGCAATGATGGAAATGACTCTCTCGGTAATTCAAAGACACTCCATAACGGTTGAGCCAATCATCTCCGAGAATCAAATCGTCACCGCAGATGTCAACTACAATAAGATTCGATGGCCAATCTCTTCCTTCTATAGATACCGGGAACTCCTAGCTTCTAGTGTTCCCACAATTTTCTCCCGCTCGGTAATCCCACAACATAAGGTTCACAATTATACAAGCACGAGATGTTCAAACGTTTAACACATTCAAAGATATAAAAGAATGTGTGGCTCCTAATCGAATAAAACACTAATCGGTTGCAAAAGGATCGAATCGTACTGATGCAACAGCAGTGTTCGATCGTCGAGATCTCCTCATTTCGTACAGCGCGGAGGAACGGACCCGACTTGGATGTCTCTCTCTTCCCGGTGTTACGCTGCTGAAATCCACTGCCGTGTCTGGTTCACACTTATCTCCTTAGGAATCAGCCGGAGTGCGGGTACCAAAGATCTAGTAGCGGCTCCACGTAAGGCCGCACGGTGCCCTTCTTGCCCACAGTCGTAACAAGTCACGGAAGATGCGGGGCAATCACGTCGAACATGCCCTGCTCGACCACAATTGTAACATTTCTTTGATGCGTCCAAATCTGCGATGCTGTCCGAACTTCTTCCCGCCTCTAGAAGGATGTGGAGGTTTCCTAGCCGAATAAAGGAAGACCGGCCTTTGCGGGCCCCACCACTCTTGTTTTCTGCAAAGTCACGGTCACCTTCGCTTCTTTGCCTCTACCGATTTCTCTACCGCCGCCTCTTTCATGTCGTAGGCCGGCGCTTTGTCTTGATACTGTCGCAACGTAGTACACTCGAATCCGGACATGTACTGCTGAATCTCCGCTTCATCCGCATATCAAAATGAAAAATCTTTTACGCCTCCGTTCGACCAAGTGTCTCACACAAGTCGGTGATGATTAAAAGTTTTAATTACATCTCACGCGATGCCTCCGAACTCTGTGGTGAGAAAAACTCTCGGATCTTCGCCTCTCTAACTGGACGAGGACAATCGTGCTTCCATCATTTGTTGGAATTCCGTCCAATCCGCATTATGATTCTCGGGTCGAATAGCCTCCCACCAATCAAAGGCCTCCCGGTCGGAAAATACTGGGCGATGGGAACCTTCCGGTCCTCGGGACGGTTAAGACCCGCGAATATCTTTTCCAACTCCTTGAGCCGGTGATCCCAAGTAAGTGTCTCACAGATCCGTCAAATTTTGGCGGGTGCAATTTAACCACCTCGGCAAGCCATCTGTCTCCCGGTTATCCTCGTGGTGCCGCTGTCCCATCGCCTGTCGCATGCGATCAACGACTGGCGAACTGGTTTATCTGCGCCACCACCGTTGAAGCACTCGGCATGTTAGATTTGCGTCATCATTCGCCGATCTCTGCCCTCGAATGGGAATCGGTTCGACTAGCCGATATTTCGGGTAGTTGCGGAATCCTCATGTCTCACGTTACCACGTCCGCGTCCACGACCGAGTCAGCGTCCACGTCCTCCTCTCAACATACTGTAAACGCAATTTCTCAATATACAGAACAAAATTTTTGGAATAAAGTCCGTCAATACTCTCAAAATAGTAATTAAGTAAAACGGTAGTACAAGAGATTAAGAGACTTACAACCACGGTCCACATGACGACTTCGGCTGAACAGTGATGTTACAAACGACCCGTAAATCAAATAACGTAAATGCACCCAAACAAAACCCGACTGCCAAGATATCCATAAATCTTAGCTCCGATACCATATTCTGTAACACCCCGAGATGTTCGGAATAATTACAGCGCCGTAAACCCTTTAAGTAAGGATTTACAAGGCTAATTAAAAAAGGAAAGTAAATATAAGACATCAACACTGCGAAAATTCAAGTTTATGGAACGTACAACTGGTTCAACGGGTAATTAATACAACCATATCGAATTAATATCAAAAGGACACGCGTACTCGAGTACAGAAACCAAACCAAGACCACAAATCTCCAATAACAATAAACATCACTGAACCCCTTCGTCGTCACGTCGGTCCTGTGGCTGTTTCCCTGCTCCTCGGCTACCTGAACATCAAAACAAATGTCCACCCCCGAAGGGGTTAGCAAAACGATGCTAGTACAAGTATCATGTTAAACAATTCGAATATGCATCAATAATACATAACAAGATACACCACACGGACTTCCGCTACCGGAATCCGACAATGCGAATCCACAAGATTCCATTACACAGCATGGGTATTCCAATGATCCATCGCCCTCAGCATAGATCCCCAGATGATCCCGTCGGACCAACACGAGGTGGAAATAACCCGTCCAATGATCCAGCGCCCTCAGCCTAGATCCCAAGATGATCCCGTCGGATCAACACGAGGTGGACATCCGATCCAGCGCCCTCAGCATAGATCGTTCAACGTATACAAACACAACTCATGCATACACATATGCCAAATCATTATGTTCATCAACATGAACATATAAACACTATATAACGAATATCATGACAAATCAACGAAGTAAATATCATGTTCAACAACTTGCATAATCATACGCATACTCCAAAAATACCGATTTTAACATATCACGATACTTGCCTCGAAGATGGCAAGAACGATATACTTCAATGCTCTCGACGCACTCGAAGGCCGCCTCCTCCGATCAACGTAACAAGCTCGAACCTTAACAAAAGGAACGATATACAAATCATCTCAAGTCGAACAATGGCCTAACAATTCGGCCTACGGCCGAAAAGCTCAAACTAAACAAGCTGCCTGGATTGCTTAGCGCGCGCTACGTACTCTACGTAACGTGCGCTAAGCTGGACTGTTAGCGTACGCTATCGTATAAGACTAGCGTGCGCTAGCCACGAACTGGCAGTCTGACTCGGCTGTCTCATAACGTACGCTACGTACGTTTTGTGCGAAAACCGAACCTCGATAGCGCACGTTAACTCACACGTGTTAGCGTGCGCTAATATTGCATGGCAGAATACTGCAAGCCGAAACTGGGTTGAATGGTGAAGAACTCATGAATCCTATGGTGATATTACAAGTTATCCTCGGGCCTATCATGCTAATAAGGTTTGTGGAAGTCCTATGATCATGAGATACGAATATACGGATAGTTATCTCCATATCATAATTCCTCTACGATCTTCAAGAAATAATCTAAGTTCCATCGTCTTACGTTCCAAAACACATGATTCCAACGTATACAACGTATCAACTGGGTAATATCCGATTACTTGATCATAAATCGATTTAAACATGCTTAGGAGTCCTTATAATAAGATGGTTCAAAGGTTCATTCGATATACAGTACCGATACGTCAAAAGTATCCTTCTAACATGCGATGACCGATAAAAACGAAATACTTGCTATCCAAACATGATTCAAACTTCCTTAGGAACCTTACTAATCATTGGTGAAAAATCACCTACCTCAAAGTAATGAAGAACACGGATGAAAATGAAGCAATCCAACACCAAAGGCTTGAACACCAATCTCCAATGATATAAGATCTTCAATCTCGAACTAAGTGGTTGATACGAAGTGTTTAGGACGAGTGGAGTTATGTTTTAAGTGCAAGAGTTCGGGTTATGGGGGAAGAAGGAACTGAATTCACGAATAGGATGCTGTCCTATTTATAATAAATGGCTATTAGCGCGCGCTATACCCTGATCGTAGCGTGCGCTAACGGCTCACAGTCTAAACTGTACTCGGCACTTAGCGTGCGCTACGCATATACCTGTAGCGTGCGCTAAGGCGTTGACTCGGCTTTTCCCGAAAGCCGTCCAGGTACATCCGACACGATCCGACAGGGGTCCCCCGGCCAGATCTCACCTACCGCATGTCTCAATCAATCTGACCACGCATAGCGTGCGCTAATTACACTCTGTAGCGTGCGCTATGAAACCATGCTAGCGTACGCTACCCTTAGCCTGTAGCGTGCGCTACATGCACAAGATTTCAACCTTTTAAATCACATACACGAAATTATGTGCTCGACGACATCGGATTATGAAATACGGAGAATAGTATTCAGACAAAAGTACAATCATTACAATATCACAAGTTCCAATTACATAACAGAAATCTCGGGTATTACAGCGTATTCCATATGTGATCGATCTATATGAATGACACAACTTCTGGTGTATTCTTAGATTCCAGGACTTTTATGTACTAACATATTTCTAGTGAATACCTCTTGCATGGAGCTGAGTGGATGTATAATACATTGCTTCGAACCACTATAAAAACCTTGTGTATTACTCCTTTCTCACTACTTTATATTTCTCATCACCATACAATCTCATTATAACTTGTGGTTTAAGTAATATGCTTAATCTGAAAAACTTCTTGTAAGTAAAGTGTTTTGAATACCAAACCTCAGGACATCATCATAAAAGAAGCAAATTATGTGCAGTGTGGGAGTTTTATCCCTCCAATGTGGGGTAGCTCTTTGTGGGCACCAAGCACTGTTCCTCCCACCTAGTGGGCCGTTGAGTCATCATGATTTAATTCCTCCACCAATCCCTATCGGGCCGGGGGTGGGGGCTCTGGGGGCGAGGGATTTCACCTACTGGTACAAAGGAAGGAAATTATGAGCTAATCAAAAGCCGAATATGAGATAAAGGATAATGGGAAAACTCAAATCCCGAGATAACTAGGTTTTAGGAATTATAATTTTCGAGCTTGTATATATCCAAAATATGATCATGTTGTAAAATCGGAATATTATAGAAAGAAATTAGAGAGAGGAATTAGAGAATGATTCTCAGGTATGATTTTCATTAATAACTGAAGTCCTATTTATAGGAAAACTTCAGATGGCACAATCGTAATTACATATTTACATCAGGGGTATAATAGTCATTCACACTATATAAAAACAAAAGGGTAATTGAAATGTCACTTTCAAGGCTTATTATAACACTCCCCCTTGAATGACTATTTACATAAATATCTGCTGAACTAGTTTGAAGAAAAACCCAATGGGAGAAAAACTTTCAAACTGTTTGTATTGGAGCTTGTGGCAATCATATCATGTTGCATCATAATGTTGGTAGGAAAGCTCTGTTGGATAAAAACTTCAACAATCGGTGATCTCGTAAATTTGCTCCCCCTTATCTCGATAGGTCTTGTATGAATATTCTTGTGCCGTCTCAGTAAAACCTCTTGGGACAAAAACTGAGTGAATCTGTCATATATATCATTCGTTGGAGTATCCATGTGTTGCCTCATTAAAACCTTGTCAAGAAAACCCAGTGGAAAAAACTTGATCGAAGGAAAAAGAGTACAACTACCCCTTTCGTTTTCAAACTTTGAGGAATAATCTTGATCTTTGTAGTGTTCCTCATTATGTCATGAATATGCCTCATTAAAACCTTATTAGGAAAAACCCGGTGGGAAAAATCCTAATGAAGGAAAAAGAGTACATTATTCATACTAATACGCCATTCCAGTTGCCTCGTTAAAAACCTTGCTAGGAAAACCCATTGGGACAAAACCTCAGTCAAGGGAAAAAGAGTGCAACGCGTATTTTATAAATATGCCCCATGCATTTCAATAATCCTCCAGGGATTAGTATGGGTATCATCTTCAGTGCAATTTGTAATATCGAACTCATATTCTTTGCGATATATTCCAAATATCTTTTGGAGATTCCATATTTGTTGTGATTAGGCTGCCTCGTTAAAAACCTTGCTGGGAAAACCCAGTGGGATAAAACCTCAGTCAAGGAAAAGAGTACAGCATACAATTTTCGTTCACAACGTTTTGAGTGACTGCACGCACTGATAATATGTTCAAAATCTCCTTACGAGTCACTTTCAGTAAGCCCATATATTTTCTTTTATTATAAGGGCATATATTTCAATTTCGATGGATTTCAATATCCTCATTTTCACAAATCATGGATTTTAATATCCTCATTTTCAATATCCATATTTCACAGTCATGGATATCCTCATATCATTTATCGATATCCTCTTTCCAATCATTGATATCCTCATTTTCACAAATCATGGATTTTAATATCCTCATTTCCAATATCTATATTTCACAGTCATGGATATCCTCATATCATTTATCGATATTCTCTTTCCAATCATTGATATCTTCATTTTATTCATAGCGCTATATTGTGTCGACACTTTTACTTCCCCATGGCAACATAACTTGTCGAGATATCTCATTATCAATCACCCACTGGGATTATACATTGTGGTTATGTCTATATACTTCTCAAAAGTATATGCCTCCTTTTATCATTTGCTTTGATTCATATTTGGGGAATTATTATGTATTTATCAAAGCAGTTGTAGTTGGTACCAAAGATTAATAATTTGTCATGCATCTTTGAACTTTCAAGTTCATATTTCAGTTGTGAGGATATAATATGATGCATTTCATATATTTCCAACTATTAATACTCCCCCTCATGCTAAGAGATTTTTTGAGCACCAAACACATATGCCAGTATCTCAGTATTCATCTTCAGTCATGGGAGTTTATATATTATGTTCTCGATATTGGCTGGAGGACTTCAAATAGTATGCCAATTGATATCCCACTTGTATGCGCATATCTTGATCCTTTCTGGGATCTATTCAAGTTTATTTGGGATATATTACTAGCTCAATCTGATATGGAATATATGCTCAAACCGTGAGCAAATCATCTCGTAAATTTCTGATTACGAGTCATATAAACATGTGACTATCTAGTGGATCCATAATATCTAGTAGTTCACATGTAGAGGAAGTGGGCCCATACTCCCCCTTAATATATTCCAAATTTATTAGGGATTCATTCCCAATATTGGCTAGTATTGATATTAATCGAGAACAAATATTTGAAGATGATGTGTCTATATCACCATATAGATATTTTACCGGCATATCACATCATTTTTCGGTGCCATTATTGCACATCATTTTCAACATGGAGTCGCCGCTCCCACATGTCATATTATGTTTATTATTCAAATATAGAGCCGTAGTTCATACGCTTCAGGACGCGGAGTCAAATCTCATACGCGTAATTCCAATCTATAAATAGATTATCATTGTATTCACAAAATTCACCCATACCAAGGGTCTGAATATCATAATAGATTCAATGCTTTCGAATCTTCGTAAATATTATCCATCTCTTCCAGTGAATATCATAAAAAGAATTTATCGAGCTCGACTCGAAAGATTAAGGGTGCTAATGAGAAATGACATCCCAAAAGATATTCGATGGTTAATCGAAGCACAAGTTCGACTATCTGGCGAATTTTCAAATTCATTTAAGTACATGCCAGGTACATGTAATAGTAGTTTTGCAAAGAAACGGAGAGCAAAAAGATTAGGTGGGTGCTATAAATGTGCTCGATGGACATGTGACACACGATGCAAATCTGTGGGGTTTGTATCCAAAAATCGAGAAGATAAAATAGCATTTATCAAGGATGGATTGAGTAGAATCTATGGATCATGATATTCAACAGATTCTTGATGCACATCCGAGTGGATACGTTCATCGTGAACTAATGGCTTTGTGGATGCAATTCAAGGATGAACGGGAATGTTATAGTCATGAAAAATTAATCTCAAAAGATCCAGTTTGTAATTCCGTTCTATCAAAGTTGGTATAAGGTAATAGAAAAAATAATGCAAGTTGATGAATATTATTTTCCAATATTTAAATTTCTCAGCTGCCGATCGGTAACGTCATTTTCATTGAAAAATATAATATCATATCTTTTGTTTTCTTTTGCAATTTTGTCAAAAGTAATGACTTATCTGCCGCTCCATTTTCAATGAAAAATAGTGAAGTCATTTGTCGTTTATAAAGAAGTTTGTTCTTTAAATTTAGGATCCACAAATCAGAAAATGTATCTCTCATAAAAATATTTTGAAAGTCTAGTGTAGAAAAATGGAGTTCTCAGAATCCTCATATAGATCTCATCCATTTAAAACTATATGTATTTTAGGTGGATCCAAACTGATAGGTCATATCCAGCATGTAGATATGGCATATCAATTCGTAAAAGAATTAGTAAAGCACAAAATCAATATATTGTATGGTGGGAGTAATCATAGATTTTTGGGTTATCTTTTAGATGCTGCACAAAATGGGAGAATAAGTGTAACAAGTGCCTTACACTTTCCCACGATCGAGAACCGATAGTATAGGAGGTTCAACTGGGTTGATGCTTCAAGCACAGTCTGTTCATGATAGTTTGATGTATGTGGTGAATAATAGTGATGCCTTTATTGTTCTCCCAGGTGGCTACGGCACACTCAATGAGATATTCAACATCACGTCATGAGGTGAGCGGGACTTCCATACCAAACCTATAGGTTTGTTGAATATTAATAATTTCTTCAGCGATTTGCTTGCCTTTCTGGATCTAGGAGTAGATCACAAGTTTATATCTCAGCCATCACGAGATATAATAATATGTCTTGATCTTATTCGATCTACTTATAAAGTTTCAGGCATATATTTCAGTTAAGAATTTGGAAGTCAAAGCTCATCAGCCACAGGCTATTGGCGCCAAACGGAAAAGAAGTTTAGATCATTTAGATCTTTCATTATAAACCCTCATGCCAGGGGGTGGCAGAGTTACAGAGTTTTATACTCTCGAGACGCACCCCTTTTCTTTTCATGGGTTTCATATGTATTTTCTTTTTCGCGTTTCATATTGTCGAGTGTTTACTGCCTTTCAGCTAGTTTCGATATTTTCACTTCGACTATTATGTGCTTCTTCAGTAATAATAAGACCATCTTTTGCTTTTATGCAAATACAATATTTTCACAAATATGTGATATATGTTTCCCCATGAATATTGTCAATCAATATATTTTCAATGATCCAATCATGTGATATAATCAACATGAGATTTATTGAGCAATTATTTTCCAGTGATAGTTTTCCATATCACTTGTCAAATGATCCCATCATGCAGTTTGCATGGGATTTTCTTTAATTAACCGGTGATAGCTTATGGTATCACTTGCTCAATTTTCTCCATTCGCATTTAATAATTATGGAGATCGGATATTATTTTCATCAACTGCTTCTTCTTCGAGAGCAGGATTTGAATCATTGATCAACTACTTCTTCAGAGTAGGATTTATTTCTTTCAACTGCTTCTTCAGAGCAGGATTTAGATAATCGATCAACTACTTCTCCAGAGTAGGATTTATTTTTATCAACTGCTTCTTTTTCGAGAGCAGGATTTAGATAATCGATCAACTACTTTTCCATAGTATGATTTATTTTTATCAACTGCTTCTTTTTCGAGAGCAGGATTTAGATAATCGATCAACTACTTCTCCAGAGTAGGATTTATTTCTTTCAACTGCTTCTTCAGAGCAGGATTTAGATAATCGATCAACTACTTCTCCAGAGTAGGATTTATTTTTTATCAACTGCTTCTTCTTCGAGAGCAGGATTTATGAACCATTCATGTGGTATAACCAACCACGATGGTGATATATAATATATAAATTACGTACATGTAAAACCATCCGTCTTGTGATAATTGAACTCATCACATGGGAGGTATTATAATTATATAAAATAAACGCAATAAATATGTGGTTTTAAACCACCACTTTGAGATTAGTAAGAGACATAATTTAAACTGTAAAATAATTAACTGCTTCTACCAGAGCAGGATCGTCCAATCAATTCCGCAAAATATAGTCATCGTCAAGGTATATGTCGAAATATCGACTACCGTTAATAGCAAGTGTAATGGTATGTATTCATAAATCTTTGCGGTTTCCGGGGTTGGATATTAATTCATACGTTGTAATAAATTTAATAATGACATGTATGAAAAGAGTTAATACCCATATCAATATTAGTGTCAAATTGAAGCTCTCGTGAAATGGGTCACGGTGGTATCAAGAAAAATTAATTCTGATATCATATGTATCTTATATTTAAGAAAAACCGAATTTGGAATTTAATGAATAAAAAATATATTTTATTTTTTATGTTTTGTTTATTTATTTTTTTTTTGGTTTGTCAACGGTGTTATTATTTTTCTCTCATAATCATCTTCTGTCCACCTCCCATCTCCATTTTTTTTTACTTTTTATCCTCCTCGTTTTCTTCATCCCAGTTCTTGTTTTTTTTTTTATTCTTCTCCATGGCTTCTCTGTTAGTAACAAACATATTCACACACACACAGAAGAATACCTCGTAGGGAGCTTCTCAGATGACAAAAGCCGCCAATTCCGTCGGATCTGTGTGCTGTAGAACGGAGATGCTGGGGTGGCTGGTCGGTATTGCAGGGCTGTTTCTCGGAAAGGTAACGGTCGGTGGCAACCCTTGGCTAATTCTCTTATGTCCCCAGGACCCCAGCAACAGGATTTTGATTTACTAGTATGAAAGTACACAGAGATGCAATCCGGATCTCCACCAAGGACCCGGATCCGGTGATACAGGAGCCTATGCAATATTTCCGTGTGAAATCTCAGTCGGGTCGCCGATGCCTGGGACCTTAACCGGGTTCCTGCAAAGCGGGCAGTCAGCGTGAGGCTGGAGCCACATGTCTATGCACTCGGCGTGGAAACAGTGGTTGCAATCGGGCTTAATTCCGTCGGCGGATGCTCTTTGATTTTTGGATTCAGACACGAAAGTTGGAATCGCATTCACGACGGAGAGATTGAGGCCTCGAGAGCTCGCTGTGCTGACGTGGCGGAGGCGACAGCGGCGCCCACAGCAACGGGCGTACACGTGAAGGAAGCGGCGGGTTGTTGGATCTCGACTCTCCTTCCCCCATTAAAAAGACTTTGGGATCAGCAGACATCTCTTCATCAAGGGCTGAATTCAAAGCATCACGCACAGTCATCTCCTTTTTCTTCATATTTTTTTTTATTTTTTTTATTTTTTAGATGAAAAGCTTCAAAATTGTTATGACTAGCCATAAGCCATTTTGATGAGGAAATTTTATCTGTAATAATTGATTTCTGGTACATAGGATCATCTATACGATGCAACTGCAGAGCACACTCTCATCATATTACTCAAATGGTTAGAGTCGTGCTGATAACGTGTTGTAAAATCGGAATATTATAGAAAGAAATTAGAGAGAGGAATTAGAGAATGATTCTCAGGTATGATTTTCATTAATAACTGAAGTCCTATTTATAGGAAAACTTCAGATGGCACAATCGTAATTACATATTTACATCAGGGGTATAATAGTCATTCACACTATATAAAATCAAAAGGGTAATTGAAATGTCACTTTCAAGGCTTATTATAACACATATGATTTAATCCGGACAAAGTGAAATCTATTAGCACATCTATGATAGGTCAAAATATGGATATAAGACAAGATCCATTTTATCTTAATATAATGATGAAGATGGGCTAAAGTTCCCTACTTAAAGACATTATGTGTATTTTTTTTAACTATGCTCAATCATGGAGATTGGAAGAACGACCATTATAATTGCAAAGCAACGCGATTATCATATTGTGCTTTAAATCCGGATGAACACAACTGGATATCATCATGTGATAGTGCCAAAGAGATTTGAAAGATGCTTGAGGTAACTCATGAAGGAACATCACAAGTCAAGGAGACGAAAATAAATATGCTCCTCCATGAATACGAGATATTTATGATGAAAGTGACGAGTCTATAACGAACAGGCTCGATCGATTTTCGGCCATTACTAATGGACTAGCTTGCTTTGGAAAACCATTAACAAGTAGTGAAAAAGTGAAGAAAATCTTAAGATCACTACCTGTTGAATGGGACGGGACGGTTACGGCGATTATGGAATCGAAATATTTAAATAATCTTGATTTAGTGCCCTCATTGGTTCATTAATAAACTACGAGATAGTTCTTAAATCTCGGAATGCCAAGACGAAACCGAAAGAAAGATCTATAACTTTGAAAGCTAAAATGTCGAAGAAAGAAGAAATCTCGTTAGATGAAGACGATGAAGAATCGGCATATTATGCCAAGAATATAAATAAGTTTCAAAACTTATTGAACCGGAGAAGGAAAGACATCAAGACGAGCGAATCAAAGAAATTCCACAATAACTGTCGAAATGTGGTAAACTAGGCCACTTTGCGAAAAATTGCCGAGGAACGACTTCCAAGAAGGAAGTTCTCGTAGCAACATGGAGTGACGAAGAAGACGACGATAAATATACTCAAAATAACCTCACATTCATGGCAAGGAGTTCATTCGATAAAAGCGACGTCGAAAGCCAGGTTAGTACCTCGTCTCACGATGAATTATTTGAAGCATTTGAACTTTTACATACCGATTTTCAAAATGCTTTAATTGACAATAAATCCCTGAAAGTGAAAAATAAATTATTGGAAATCGAAATTTCCAAAATAAGTGAAAAAAAAAATTATTGAAATCGATCATTCTAAATATCTTGAAAATAAAAATAAATTAAAGGATGATCGTTTGAAAGTTCAAAACGAACTTAAGGTTTTAACGGATAAATTTTCTTGCGGAAATGACAAATTTGAACTAATGCTTTCCGTACAAAAATTTTCATTAAACAAACATGGTTATGATTCAAACCGAATAATAAAACTGAATCCTTAAATTTTAAAATACCCCGATGTGAGAAATGTTTAATACTTGGGCATCATATTTTGATTTGCAAAATCCCAAGACGGACGATCAAAATTAAAAATGTTTGGATTCCAAAAGGAACCATTATACCGAATATCGTCTATGTATCAAAAAAAACCAACTCTCGGTTGGATCCCCAAATATCAAAATTAATATATTCCCATTAATTGGTATTTTGATAATTTATATCTTTAACAATTGATATTTAACTCAGGAGGAGTTATATTTTCAAAATGGGGAAATCTATTTTTTAGGAGAAGTTTTTACCCGTTAATTGTCATATTTAATTTTTTATTATCAATTTTAGTGGTTATTATTGCATTTTTTGATTATGACAAAAAGGGGGAGAGAAAGTCGAGAAAAATGATGGGAGAATGATAATACGAGTCATGGAAGAATACGAGAAAAATGAAAACAATATTCCGATCATGAAAGGGGGAGAAAAGACGAAGGGGAAGAAAATCGAGAAAACAAAGAAGAAAGATGAAAAAAAAAGAAAAGGAGTCGAAAAGGAGAAAAGAAAAGATGGGGAAGAAAACTAACGAAACGGACAAAGCCAAAAACTTTGATCTGTAATCTGACTTTAATTTGTTAAGAATTATGGTCTGGTGTACCTTTTTTCTCGGAGTATCATTTCAATACTGTTATGCATTATAATGCACCGTCATTGCAAATTGTGCATCTATCAAGTTTTATGTGATGAGAAAGAATCATGCATGAGCAAATTGATTCATTAAATTCATGCTTGGTTTTGTGTGGTGTTCATTAAGATATTCATTGAAACCAATTACAATATAGACCCGTAAATACAAATAGTTAATTTTGTATCAACTTTGATCAACCGTTATGAATTGCATCTAATTTAGTTAATATAGAATCGTGCCTAATTCAAGCAACCTCAAGGAAAAACTCAACTTGCTCTTTGCATTATGAGAGGTTGGTTCCATTGAGTTTTGTAATGGACGTAGCCATTGAGGCGAGGGTTCAGGAAAATTAACTCCAATTTAGGGGTACAATAATTTAGACTTAAAATAACATGTGGTATCGGAGCAAGGTTTTAGAATGCATGATTATCCGTTAATATGATTCCTATGCTTGATCATCACCATCTGACTTTAATTTGTTAAGAATTATGGTCTGATGTACCTTTTTTCTCGAAGTATCATTTCAATACTGTTATGCATTATAATGCACCGTCATTGCAAATTGTGCATCTATCAAGTTTTATGTGATGAGAAACATGCATGAGCAAACTGATTCATTAAATTCATGCTTGGTTTTGTGTGGTGTTCATTAAGATATTCATTGAAACCAATTACAATATAGACCCGTAAATATATATAGTTAATTTTGTATTAATTTTCATCAACCGTCATGAATTGCATCTAATTTAGTTAAATTCCACCTTTATCTTTGGGTATGTTGATATTATCATTCATATATTATGTGACCTATTTTATATGATATTATTCACGAAGCCTCTAATCGAAAACAACCCGGGAACCGTACTAACGGAACGGTTCTCAGTTAACCGGAACCGCGCGGTTCCGATTTGGTTTCGGTTCTAACCGAGAATCGAGAACCATTCAGACAGCCCTAGCAATGGCGATAGGGATATTATATCCCTATTATTTTGATCAGAATTTTATTATTGTCCCTATATTTTTAATTCTTTCAATTTGACCCCAATCAATTCTAATATTTTTTTCATATTTGGTCCATAAGCTTTTAAATTAAATCCAGTTCTATCATTTTATACTTAATTTTTATGTTAGTTTCATAAAATTTATGTTTTCTTATGAGAATTTAATATTTATATATACTCCTATTTAAATTGTAGGATTCGAGAACCAAGGGCTAGATAGGATCTATTCATAAGCATCAAGCATTTTTCATTCAAATCATCTCAATTTCAGCTTATAAGTTCCGCAAATATTTTACAAAGTGTTAGTTTCGTAACGACTTTTAATTTTTACAGGTTTTCCTTATTTTAAAAATATATTCATAAAATACTATTAGAAAAATCAGGTCATTACAATTTTTACAGGTTTTTTCTTATTTTCCGCCTATTTTTTTCCCTTGTAACGCTTTTTTTAAGATCAACGGTAACACCTAATTCGGTGTTACCATAGATACTATGGCAACATCGGTTACTATCAACTGTAACAATTTAAAAAAAGTGTTAGCGTAGATCAATTTTAAGGCATCTATGCTGACACTTTTGCTTGTAACATCGAAATAAACGTTGCTGAAGGCCATTTGTGGCGTAGTGCGTGAAACTCATGATTATCTATCAAATAACTTTTAAATGAAGGATATGGGTGAGTCTTCCTATGTGATAGGGATATAAATATTTCATGACAAATCACAAGGTGACAAGTAATTATATGCTAACACCAAATATCATGATAGGATAACGAAATGTTCAAAACACATGGACCTAAAATTCCTATTACTCAAGCAAGATGTTAATTTGAAGAAAATTATTGTTCAATTACTCATGAATAACAATTATTGAGCTCTTACTAAATTTTAATATCTATCGTTTCTGTTTCCTAATTGGTATGCCTTATGTTTAAGAATGATAACAGAAACGTCTTAACTTCAAGACATTACGTGACCATTATGTTGCTCTCATTTACGGTCTAGATATGAAAGTTTTCAATGTTGTAGTACATGGAAGTAAGCATGTTGCGAAATAATTTGTGCACGCCATGACTCTCATTGGCGACTCGATTAGTCAAGACACTTATGGTAACGAAATAAACGAGTGATTTGCATATCACGCATGTCTTATGTTCTTAATACGAAAATTATATCCTCCTATAGACCGAGTGGGAGAATGTAAGAATATTATTAATTCTAATAATTCTTCCTCATAAATATGGTCATTAGTAGGATAATAATTTTCATATTATAAATACAAATTCATTACAAACGTTACAAGTTGAGAATTAAGATCTTCATTATTAGCTTTGATGGATAGTTAATATTATGATTTTATGATTTGATGATTTTGGTCCTCTATCTACCTATAAGTAGCAACCTATATCCATCTAAAGGTTGCAATCAAGAACACAATATCATAGAAACACATATGCTAAATAAACTTATAGACAAAGAGAGAGAAACCTATCTTCATACATTCAAGCGGGTTGGACCTATTCATGCTATTTACGTCTTAATGTTTGAAAGTATGTCAATTTAATTATGTTTTGTGATAATCATGTAATTCAAAGATTTTGGGATTATGTCATGTATAAATTCATCTAACATAAGGATCATATTGACTATCAACTTAACAAAAGATGTCTAATAGTACATAGTCATAGTGTTGTACTATTTTTCCTCCGATCAAGGTTATTTTTCTCACGATTATTTTCTTACTTGATGAGGTTTAAATGATGCAACAAGACATATAAAATTATACATTTGACTCTACACAAAAGAGTGTTGAAACGTTAAGTACGAAATACATTGATCAAGGTACGAATCATATTAGCTTGACGAGGATTCCAGTGCAATTACTACCATGTTCTATTCTTTTTCTTAGAGTCAGAAATTTCTTCCTATTGATTTTTATTACTTGATGAAGACCTAAAATAAACTGATGCAGTAATTACATTATATTTACATTCATCTTATTCAGTTAATATATATGCCATGGGCCGAATGCAATCCAACTTTGATAGCGTACTTTCTCCTTGCAAAATATCATAAATGGAAATTACATTACCGATCAAAAAACCAAAAAGAGAAGACGAACATAATGATTAGGGGGGAGCATGAGCACCTCTGGTGGCATCCTTTAAACGCCCCACCCGCTTTTGGGTTGGCCCATCAACTCATTATGCTGGATTCTTGTGAACAGAAAAATCAGGGAGGGGAGGGTGGGCTCGACCAGGCTGGATCTTCGCAGAGCAAAAAAGCAGCTGCTTTGTCGAGGGCCTTTGCCCTAGTGGTAAAAGGATTCCGATATTGTTGGCCGAGTTTCTGTGTTTGAGTATTCTTACTAATAAATAGTAGTACTGAATTTTTCAAAAAAATTCTTCATACGCGTAGAGCCAAGCGGTATTAACCCGTAGGGCCAGGCTGGAGGGGAGTTTCTTGAGTTTGGGGTCGCGGTGCGGTGGAATCAGTCACTTAAAAAAGTTTACCCAACACAGTTTAAACCAGTGACCTTGGTTCACTGGCCACGGGGTTACCACTTCAAGTGGGTGACCCAGGCTCGAGTCCTTTTGAGGACAAAAATTTTCAAGGATTTATGACTCTTTAATCTATGATTAAAGAAGAGACCTTACCCCTCCAGGGTACGCTGATGAAACAATTAAATATTGAGGGCTTCAAGCGGCAATGTGGGAGACCAGATCTCGGTGGGACCCTGCGGTTGAATTTGAGGGGGTCTAGCATGAAGCAATCACTTGAGGGACGACTCCTTGTACGCGGTAGTTGAGGAGATTTAAGAACCTGGGAGCCGAATACATATTTTGCGATTTAATTGGTACCCGTACTGTGGGACCGGAGCTGTTATCCCGAGAACTAGTCAGGTGTAAGCTTGGAACCTCAGTATAAAAAAAAAGCTACTTTCGTTTCAAGCGAAATGCAATATTTTAAATAAAATTTAATATCGAAAAATTAATTAAATGGGATAGATATGTAAATATTGTAAGTATTAATAATGAATGTGAGATTGGATTAAAAAATAAAAGATATTGATTGTGTACGTGTAATAATGATTAAAAAATAAAATGTGACTGTTTGACCTGATTTTAGTTATGTAATGAAATATTGTACTTTCAGAGTGACTTTTTAGACCTAATATCGCATTTTTTACGAGATGGAGAGAATATTTTGGATACAAAGATCACATAGTCCAGGCTAATTCACCCATATGCCACTCTTTAAGAAATTATTTTCGTAAATGCCACTCTTTTCAAATTTAATACTAAAATGCCATCTTTTTACCTTCTCTCTTCTATTAAGAAAATCCCTCATTTTTTTTATTATTTTTATACTAATTCTCTTATCTCTTTAATCAATTAAGTTTTAAACTTAATTAACCAACTAATTTTTATTTTCTTATTAAATCAATTAGTTTTTAAAAATAATTAGTGGGCTTGAACGTTTTTTTTAAAACTAATTAGTTTTAAAATTAATTTTTAAAACTAACTAACTAAATAATTCTTTTTTAACTTACTAATTTATTTGTTAGTTAACTAATTAATTCATTACGTAATTTCTTATTTGAAAAATTATGTAATTAGTTAATTAGATAAATAATTAAGTAGTTACTTATCTATTTCATTAGAAATAGATAATTAATTAAATAACTAATAAATTCGTTTTTAATATATTTAATTTTAATAAAATATAATTAATTATTTAGATTATTCCCTAGAATCAGCATAAGAATATATTCCCCGGTATCGCTGCTTGTGCACATATTCACCATGACTATGCAGTGTATATGCCAGAACAATACACGATGCGATATGTTTTCAATGTTTACAAAGAAGAGTTTGAAGCAGTGCCCCATGAATCGTACTGGCCAAAATACACTGGACTTGAGTTGTGTCGCAATCCGGCCATGTGGAGAGATCCAAAAGGTCGTCCGCAGTCTACCCGTATTCGTACTTAAATGAATCAGAGGAAAAGGACTGGCCATCGCAAGAAATGTGGACTGTGTCGGGAAGAGGGACATAACAAGAATATGTGCCTTAACCGTTTTGGAGCTCCTCAACAAGAGTAAAAAATTTGAGTAATTTGTATTTGTACCCTTGTCCATGTGTATATGTAATATCATAATCAACCTCAGTTATTTTCCTTCTATTATGTTATTATTACTTATTTTACGGCATTTAAGTAAATAAATAGTTAATAATCTAAATAATCAATTAAATATTTTATTAAAATTAAATATATTAAAAACCTATTTATTAGTTACTTAATTAATTATCTATTTTCCAAATAAGAAATTACATAATAAATTAATTAGTTAACAAATAAATAAATTAGTAAGTTAAAAAAAGAATAGTTAGTTAGTTTTAAAAATTAATTTTAAAACTAATTAGTTTTAGAAAACGTCCAAGTCCACTAAGACTACATTCTTTTGAATTTGAATAACCGAATCGAATTGAATGGACTCAAACCGAATCAAAAGCTGAAAAATAAATCAAAAGAATGCGTCTAATTAGTTTTAAAAATTAATTGATTTAATAAGAAAATAACAAATTAGTTGGGTAATTAAGTTTAAAAATTAATTGATTAAAGAGATAAGAGGACTAGTATAAAAATGATAAAAAAATGAGGGATTTTCTTAATAAAAGAGAGAGAAGGTGAAAAGATGCCATTTTGATATTAAATTTGAAAAGAGTGGCATTTAAAAAAATAATTTCTCAAAAATGGTGCAGTGGTGAATTTGCCACATAGTCCATTGGACATTGCCCAACTCATCAATTTAGTTGCAAAAATTGTTCAATCTTACACCAACTACGGCTTATAAATCTAATTCAAATTCAAAATGCATAGTGTTACATCGAATTCGAACATCTATAGTAATAAGGGCCATATAAGACAGTAATTCACCTCCGATGGATAAATCTAGTGTCAAACTATAAAAGGTGTTCTCAGTGCTACTACTTTTCGGGTCCGATTTAGTTTCTTAGATTGTTCTCTAAAGAGCCTCCTTAGAAAAGCTAAAGTAGTAAAATCACCCAAATAATTAAAAAACCGTACGAAAAATTAGGAAAAGAATTGGCGCATAGTGTTATATCGAATATTTAGGGCTTGTTTGCTATGTACAATTAAGGTGTATAATATATCTAATACATTTTTATATCTTGTTTGTTACAAGGTATAGGCCCTTGATAAAATTCGGGCCCGTATAAATAATATTGATTTTTGGTATTACGTATCCCACCAAAGAGGTGGTATTAGGTGATATTAAACAATACTGCAACTAATAAATTCAATAAACTATCATGATATCTATAGTTTGCAGAGAATTTAATATATCGTATCAAATATGATATTAATTTTTTATATTGTATAAAAAATTCCAGTCAATCTTATCAAACTTTATCTCATATAACTTAGCAAACGAGCCCTTACCGTAATAAGGGCCATACCAGACAGTAAGTAATTCACCTCCGATGGATAAATCTAGCGTCGAACTATAAAAGGTGTTCTTAGTGCTACTACATTTTTACTGTGATTTAGCTTCTTAGATTGTTTTCTAAAGAGTCCTCTTAAAAAAATTAAATAGTAAAATCACCCAAACAATTAGAAAACCGTCTGAAAAAATAGGAAAGAGAATTGGGGCATAGTGTTATATCGAACATTTACAGTGATAAGCAGGGGTGTTCAAAATCGGATATTCGGAATTTTGAATATCCGAAAATTCGGATAATAGATTTTGATATCCGAATATCCGGAAAAAATAAGAATTATATTCGAGAATAATATTCGGATTTAGATATCGGATATCCGAATATCCGAAAAAAACTTCGGATATGGATATCGGATATCCGAATATCCGAATACCTTATATTATTTAAAATATAAAAAAAAATTAAGATTTTTCGGATATTTCGGATATCCGAATATCCGATTTTTCTGCAAAGTACTATCCGATATCCGAATCCGAAGTTCCGGATATCCGAACTTCGGATATCCGGAACTTCAAATTTTCAGATATTCCGAATCCGATATTGGATATCGGATATTTTTGAACACACCTAGTGATAAGGCCACATCAGATAGTAATTCACCTTCGATGGATAAATCTAGTGTCAAACTCTAAAAGGTCTTCTTAGTGCTACTACTTTCCTCTTCGTCCCATTTCTTATACCTTTCTCCCATAATACTTGTATACATTTCTCGTTCTGTTTAAATTTTTACACTTACTTCCTTTTTTATCCACTTAAATTTTTTACATTTATCATATTTACACAATCAAATCAAACAACCACTTTTTATGTTTTGATCTCCACCACACACTCACTATCAAATATTTCTTACTTTTTAACTCCACCACACATTTATCATCATTACTTACACCAATCATTATTTAAAATACACCAAATACACAACTTATGTCAATCTTTCAATGGGACAGAGAGAGTATTTACCAACATGACAAATTATGTCAAGTTGGCCTATTAACTCGAATAAAATGTTAAGTTTGCATTAAGTCACTCGAATGTGGTACTCGAATGAGCCTTAAGGCACTTGTACAAGTTGCTCGTGTGAGCATTAAATCACTCGAATAGGTTATTCGAGTGGCATTTTGTAACACTCCCAAGTTATTCAGGATATATTATAGCGCCGTGAGCCCTTCTGTGGGACCCACAAGGCTAATCATACGCGGAACTATAAAACTTGACCGAGAAGGTCCAAATACAACGAAATGAAGGACATTGCAAAGGGTATACAACCATATCCAATGTATTCAAATACATCCCAACACAAAATCAATACCTCGGCAACACAGGTCGGAACATCAAGGAAACTGAAAAACAATACTCGAGTATTCAATAACCATTCCAGTACAACAACACTGCATGGAGGAACACAAAATATAACCGGAAACAAGACACAGTATCACGCTTGCCCATCATCTTCATGCCGACCCGATACCTGCCTGTCCACTATCTTGGAACCTGAAATACATAAAAAGTATTTCCCCCATAAAGGGGTTAGCCGTCGAATAGCTAGTGCAAGTATATCAAGTATGAAATACAATGCTCCTCGATAATAAAGTCAAATTAACCGTCAATTCATCAATTCAAGATCAGTATTCCGGAATAACTAAATCTCATAGCATCACATCAATACATACATGATCAACCGTGGAACCGCACCAGAGGCTACGGAACCCTCAGAGGACTCGTCGGTCCATCCCAGAGTGGTTAACTCATATAATCCGTGGAATCGCACCAGAGGCTACGAAAGCCTCAGAGGACCCGTCGGCCCATCCCATAGTGGATATAAATAAACATGCCATTCATATATCTTACTTTCAAAGTCGAGAACGCACAATCATAAATATATACTTGCCTTTGAGACATCGGGAAAACGAACGGAAAAGAGTAGGAGTTCGGTAGGTCCAAGAACGCACTCCCGGTACCTAAACGATTCGTAAGGGATATGATAATCAATAATCCATACTCATAATTCACGAAGAAACTCCCGAAACCCGTCTACGATTCACGAAAATACAAGGGTAAACAACTAGAGGTTAGAAAATCACCCAATCCGAACACGGCACAAACCAATCTGTAAAATCGTAGGAAAAGCATGTATACGGGGTAGATATATCATAATCTTAAGATTCTCAAGCTTCAAACCAGATAAATCGTACGAATCTAAGAAAAACCCCAAAATTCCCAAAAATAGGGTTCTAAGGATTTTTACCTTGATTTGGACGATAGAATAGATTAGATGTTGTTAAATCTTTGTTCTTCAACCAAAGATATTGATATCAGAAGAGAGATCACTTCCAAACTCCCCGAATCGCCCAAAGCCACTGCTTCAGATCGGAAATGTGAGCAGAATGAGAAAAATGACGAAGTGGAAGTCAACTGTCCATTAAGTACTCGCCCAGTCTAGCACACGCTATGCCTATAATATTAGTGTGCGCTAGCGGGGTCACCGGGTAGTCCAGTGGATTCTGTCGGCCCCATTAGCGTGCGCTACTCGCCTTCCTTTAGCGTGCGCTAGCCGAAAATGGTGTCCAGAAATCGGAGTCCAGAACCTACTGTCCTCTGCCCTACTCAAGTCTTAGCGTGCGCCACCGTGATAGCATAGCGTGCGCTATGATGCCCTCATAGCGTGCGCTAGCCGAAGCCTAGCGTACGTTATCTGATAGTCCAGAAAATCTGACAACTTCACTGCCTCTGCCGACCCAGCCCGTTAGCGTGCACTACGGAAGTATTAGCGCGCGCTACTACCCATGTATAGCGTGCGCTAATTACTAGTCCAGAGAGCAGAATAAGTTACTGGTTCCGACCTGACTGGTCCCTTAGCGCGCACTACGGCTCAAAGCTAGCGTGCGCTACTCAAGCAGAATTAGCGTGCGTTAGCCTAGGCCTAGCGTGCGCTATATCTCTGACCCAGAACACTTTGCAAGGTCCAAACAACACGATCAAGATCCAAACAAGGTACGAAACTCTATAACAATATCGACAACATCACAAAGAGTTTACAGAGTGATAAAATAGGAAGAATGGCAAAGTCAAACAGTCAATAAAAGTACGGGTATTACATTCTCCCCCTCTAAAAAGAAGTTTCGTCCCGAAACTTAAGAAATAAAGAGTTCGGGGTACTCCGACCGCATCTTCTCTTTCGTTTCCCAAGTTGCCTCCGCGACTCCATGTCTCGACCATTGCACTTTAACCAGTAGAATGGTCTTATGCCGAAGTTGTTTCTCACGATGCTCAAGGATATTCACGGGTCTCTCCGGAAAGGTAATATCCTCGGCTACATCAATCTCACTATAGTCGATAACATGGCTCGGATCCGGCACGTACTTTCTCAACTGAGACACATGAAAAACACTATGGACGTGACTCAAAGTTGGAGGCAACGCCAAGCGATAAGCTAAATCTCCAACCCTGTCTAAGATCTCGAAAGGCCCGATATACCTTGGACTAAGTTTCCCCTTTTTCCCAAAGCGGAAAACCCTTCTGGTCGGCGACACCTTGAGTAAGACATGATCCCCCACTTCGAATTCCAAGGGTCGACGAAGAGTATCCGTATAAGATTTCTGACGGCTCTGGGTAGTCAGCAACCGGTCCCGGATGATAGAAATCTTTTCCTTAGTCTCCATCAACATGTCCGGCTCCATTCCAATTAGCTCTGAAGTTTCGTCCCAACATAATGGCGACCTACATCGCCTACCATAAAGTACCTCGAATGGTGCCATTTTGATCTACGCATGCCAACTATTATTGTAGGCAAACTCGATCAACGGCAAGTGAAGCTCCCAATCATTACTCCAATCTAGGGCACAAGCCGACAACATGTCCTCCAATGTCTGAATCGTCCTCTCCGTCTGACCGTCTGACTGAGGGTGGAAGGATGTGCTCAATCTCAACTCAGTATCCAAAGCCTTATGAACGGCCTGCCAAAAATGCGATACGAAACGACCATCTCGATCAGAAACAATGGTCTTGGGGCCCCGTGCAATCTTACGATCTCAGCTATAAAGGTTCGAGCCAACCTCTCCGGTCCCCAAGTATCCATAATACCCAAGAAGTATGCAGACTTGGTCAACCAGTCGATGATTACCCAAATCATATTCATTCCAGCCCTATTCCTCGGCATGCCAGTGATAAAGTCTATAGAAATGTCTTCCCACTTCTACTCGGTAATGGGAAGCGGCTTCAACAACCCCGCTGGTCATTGATATTCGATCTTGACTTGCTGACACGTCAAGCACCGTAATACAAATTCTGTGACACCCTTCTTTATGTTATTCCACCAAAAATTACGCTTCAAGTCTTTGTACATCTTACTCGTTCTGGGGTAGATTGAGTAAGGTGTAGCATGAGCTTCTCGGAGAATTCTCTGTCTCAACTCTAGATCATTCGGAACACAAAGCCTGCCTTGAAATCTCAAGATACTATCTTCGTGAACCATAAAGCCAGAAGCTTTTCCTTTAATTACATCTTCCTTCAGTTGAGAGATCATCGGGTCACTCCACTATTTCCCTTTGATGTCGTCAACCAAGGACGAAGTAATTTTGAGAGTACACAACTGTCCTTGTACTCGTTGAAGCCAAACTTCTATTCCTTGCTCGATTAAATCCTGCCGAATCTTTGTCTGAGAAGTAAGAACCTCGACCATCTGGAGAGATGCCGATTTGCGGCTCAAAGCATCCGTGACAGCATTGGCTTTACCCGGGTGGTAGAGAATTTCTAAATCGTAATCTTTTATCAACTCTAACCAACGTCTCTATCTCATATTCAGCTCTTTATAACTAAAAATATACTTCAGGCTCTTGTGATCGGTATCCGACACGGAGAGCCATACAAATAATGCCGCCAAATCTTGAGTGCGAAGACAATTGCGGCCAACTCCAAATCGTGAGTAAGATAATTCATATCGTATGGCTTCAGTTATCGTGACGCAAAAGCTATCGTCTTATCATGCTGCATAAGCACACAGCTAAGACCTTGACCCGAAGCGTCACTATAAACCGCAAATCCCTCACTACCATGTGGTAAAGTTAAAATCGGCGCTCAAGTCAAACGTCTCTTCAGCTCATCGAAGCTCTGTTGTCTCTCATCCGTCCAAACAAACTTTTGTCTTCTGGAGTAATTTCGTAAGTGGCCGAGCGAGTTTCGAGAGCCCTTCGTCAAACCGACAGTAATACCCAGCAAGGCCCAAAAAGCTACGAACTTCCTTAATATTTTTAGGCGGTGCCCAATCTAGCACTGCCTTCTGCGGGTCTACGTGAATCCCTTCGGCAGAGATCACGTGGCCGAGAAACATAGCTTCTTCCAACCAGAACTCACATTTTGAGAATTTTGCATAGAGATGCTCGGTTCTCAAAATATCTAGTACCAAACGCAAGTGTTGGGCATGTTCCTCTTTATCTCTAGAATAGATCAAAATGTCGTCAATAAAGACGACTACACATCTGTCGAGGTACACTTAAGCATTTGCTTGTCCTCAAGCAAAAATTAATTTCAAATGAGATGACAAGTATCGTGGGTAAACTTGCAAATCCATAGTGTTTACCTGATTAATACTACCCTGAAAATCTCAAAGAAAAATACAAGTATCGTTTTAGTGAGTCACATCACGGACAAGGATTCCACAAAGCAATCATTTTTAGTGCTGATCTATCGGTCATGAAGAAAATCAAAGCTCAAAGATTAACAAACGTGAATTTAGCCGACCGCCAATATGAAGGGTTAGATTAACCAAGCCAACTCGCCCAGTCCCACAGTCTCGTGGCAAAAATGCTAGAGTTTCATCGTAAATAATAATCCTCAGACAGCATTCCTTTATATATAATCATTATAATGATTCGAGTTAACCACTAGGTTCCGACTCTCGGCATGTTCCATGAAATGACCCTAGGGTGGAATTTCATTCTCATGTATTGGGGAACCATTTAACGTAAAAGACACTCATGGGGCTCATGGGTGCTTCTAGTTACTAAGTCTCCTTCTACAGCGGAGAAAAAACTCGAATGGCTATTCCCGCATGTCCGATTCAAAATTGTTGTTTTACGCGAATGTAAACGACGGGTCACGTGAATACATCCGGTTACTTGGCTTCTTTTCATCATCATGCGATTTTTATGAACCATTAGTCTATTCAGGGTTGTCGTTTTACGCGAGAGTAAACAACGGGTCACGTGAATACCCCCGGTTACTATACTTCCCATCATAGAATATGTATAATTTCTCGAATTTTTGGGAAAAGCTGTCCGACTCAATACCTAAACTCAAATTAAATGCCAAGAAGACTTATGTTACTGGACGACTAGCTACGTGAAAAGTGTAACCAAACGTATAGACGGTGGTTCGTAAACACGTATGTCTTATTTCTTATATGCTAGGATTTCTACAATGACGCAAAAAAATCAGGCCTAAATGAATACTCAAGGGAAACAATTATCGCAGAATGCAAACTCGACCAAAACTCAACCGTTTCTTCAAAAAGAAATCAGTATCATATCATTAGTTTTACACAAGGCTGCACGAACAATTCACGAATGCAAATACAGTCCAGTATATTTTAGAAGACAAGCAAGGCTAGAATTAATAACAACGAAAAATAGCAACGAAAAAGTAAATAACAACTAATAGTAACCCCCCCAAACTTAAGACGTACATTGACCTCAATGGACACAAATAATAATATGCAATATGAGAAAGGTCAAGTACTCCCCTAATATCAACTCATGGAACTCGTGCCAGCCTCGTCAGGCGAGGAGGGTGGTGTAGATGGCCCGACTGGTGGAATGAAGGGTACGTCCGGATGGAGTATATGGCTCGTCCACGCAGCTAGATAGTCCTGATGATAAGCATCCCTCGCCACTAAGCGCCTCTCCGTACGCCGATTGGCCCGTTGGGCCTACTCGCGTATCTCCTCTCGAACAGCTGCGAGGAGGCTGTCTCTCTCTGCCCGCATCTCCTCCCTTAGGCTGCCAAACATTGCCTGAAGGTGCTCTCTTGCTGGCGGTGGAGTGGACTCAGTCCGATCCTCGGCATCTTCCGCCGGCTCATGAGTCAGAAGTAGTGGCTCGGGAGAGTGCTCGTGTGGCTCATCGATAAGAAATCCTCGCCCTCGCTCGTGTGCCATCCCGCCACCCCACTGATCGAAATGGGAGATAATACAGTGGTCGATCGGACCCTGTGGTGCAATAGACGGCTCGTCGTCGGACCAAGTCACGTGCGACTGGCGGCATAGGGCACAAATCAGCGAAGGATGTTTTAATCCCATCTTTGCCCCTCCCTGGATGCACTAACATATAGAACGGGCCAGACGTGGGGCTACATCAAATCGGAGTCCCGTCGTGATAGCATACAATAATCGGGCACGAGGAAGCAAGACCGAGCGGATCTGTGATGTAGGGTCGACTCGTGCATAGAGGAAATAAAGCCAGGCTCGCCCGAGCCGACTGAGGCGGGAACTCTTGAAATAGAAAGTTGTGGAACCCGGGATGCGCGTTTCCCAGACGGAACCCGGATGAGCAAGTGCCTCCAGCAAATCCTCCCTCGTGAGGCTACTCATAGTCCGTGTGTACTCCGATTCGTCCACCTCCAGTAGCTCGTACAGCCTCCGAATCGCGGCCACCGAGAAGTCCACTGTTTGGGCTCGGATGACGACCCCAGTCCGTGTATCTCGTCGTCCCATCATCTGCCCCGCCTGGATTTTTCGCAATAGAGCACTGGCGCAGAACTCTTGGACAATAAAAATCACTGCCGACTCGGGTGGCGTAGTGAATCGAGTCCATCCCATATCATTGATCATTGCCAATAGCTCGCCGTCTTGGGGGGTGGGAGTGAATCCCCGCTCCAAAATTATTGGACGAGGATGGATTCTCTCGTTGAATATTCGATGGATGTCAGGATCAGAGAATTGGTGGGATTCCATATCTGTTCGGTTTTGTGACGTTTCCCCTCTTGTGGAGGATGATCGCGTCCTAGCCCTCGTGCTCAACTTCCTTTTCTGAGCCATGACGAAGTTCCTGAAAAATAAACACAGGATAACTTAGACAACTTTAAAAATAACTACACCACTCTCAACTTATAACGTGTGGAAAATGGATATATCGTCGAATGAAATCGCACTACCGTATGAGGGATATGAGGAAGAGATTTAAGCTCAAACTTGACGTAAGGGTTGGGGGCACAATTTAATCCGATAATCGAATTCGCTGCAGACAATTTGGGTCCCCAAAAGGGGGGAGAAAAGAAAAAGAAGAAGAAGTCGAGAAATATAGACCCCTTGAAAAACAAAAAGGGGAGAGAAAGAGAGAAAAAGTCGAAAAGGACAGAAAAAGAAAAGTTGGGAGAACTAACGAAACGATCAAATCCGAAAACTTTGATTCGTAGATATATACATATGTTTTATTTTTGCAGGTATTTATCCATTCATGAGTGTTGTTTTGTAATCATCAAAAAGAGGGAGATTATTGGAATATTTTATTCCATACATTCTTTAATAGAGTTTTGATGATTAAAGTTTCTAAACAAAGCAAAACAACAAAGAAGTGAAGCAAAACATCGAAGAAGTCGAAGACACAAAAAGATGGAAATTATATGCTTAACGTACGTAACAAGGAAATCATAGTGTACGTAACAAAGCAAGATTAACGTGCGTAACTCTACGTGATTAACGTACGTAATGGGATATTTCAGTATTCAAACAAGAAGAACATTGGAGATGATGTCATGGCATAGGTCAGCATGCAACAGACATATTGAATATTGATAACGTATGTAATGTAAGATTGGCTAACGTACGTAACACAGAAGACGGAGGCTACTGGACTGTTTTGTGAAGAGGATAACGTACGTAACATGTAGATGTTAATATACGTAAGATGGCTAGCGTACGTACTTGATGAGAGATAGCGTACGTAATGAAGTGTCAGAAAGCTAACAGCTAGTTGGAAGAGAAATGCCTATAAATATACCACTTCTAATGGTATTCATCACACAACAATGGAAAGCAAACGACTCATTATTCAGATATTCATATTGATATTTTTGTTGTTGTAATTGTGCTTATATTGATAGTTTGAGTGTTTATACATTCAACACATACACGAGAGGTAAAAGAAAAGATACGATTGGATTCGGTGTTATTAGGATCAAGGATCCGGCATTATTAGACTCGCAATCGATATCTAAGTGAGGTTTATCTAGTACCCATAGAAAGCTAGAGTGGTTGATTCCTTGTCCAATATAAAAGGAAAACGGTTTAACTTGGACCGACATAAAGACAAGTGATTGAACAGTTTACTAGGACCGATAGAAGACGAGCTTGTAACGGTTATCCCTCTACCGATAGAAGAGAGGTGCAGAGGTTTATCTTTAGCCTATAGAAAAAGATACTGAGAGATGATGTAGGCACGTTTGGCCGAACCTCTATAAATCCTTATGTCGTTTAATTTATGCACCTTTATTTAAATCACTTCCGCAACGCGAAAGAGTTTTACAACTCTATCTCCAAATGGCGATTCCGACCAATTTTGCTCCAGCAATTGGTATCGGAGCGGTACCTCCAATAAACGGCTTTACATCCGAGGAGTCGATCCAAATGGCGTTTCAACTTGCCCTGGTCGAAGGTCTTGCTCTCAATCGACCACCATTCTTGGACGGATCTAACTTCATGATATGGAAGAAGAAGATGTCGATATTCATTCGAGCCTACGACATCGAGCTATGGAAAATTATATGCCTTGGCCCTAAAGTTCCAATCAAATCCGACGGATCTCTTAAGAGTTTCGAAGAATATAATGACGAGGATTGGAAGAACGACCATCTAAATTGTAAGGCTACTCAATTTCTATTTTTTGCCTTAAATCCAGAAGAGGTCAATTGTATCTCATCGTGTGAAAGTGCTAAAGAGATATGGAAAATTCATGAAATAACACACGAAGGGTGAACTCAAGTCAAGGAGACGAAGATCAATATGCTTCTCCATGACTACGAGCTATTCATGATGAAGGGTGACGAGTCCATCACCAACATGCTCGACCGATTTGCGGTCATCACAAATGGACTTGCTTCATTCCGGTAAACCATTGTCAAGTAGTGAGAAAGTCAAGAAAATATTAAGATCACTACCTGTTGAATGGGACGACACAGTTATGGTGATAATGGAATCTAAAGATTTAAACAATCTTGATTTTAGTGCTCTCGTTGGTTCACTTATAAACTACGAGATTGTCCTAAAATCTCGGAACACTAAATCGAAGCCTAAGGAAAGATCGATAGCCTTGAAGGCTAAGATGTCAAAAAGAGAAGAAATCCCGGTTGATGAAAGCGACGAAGAATCGGCATATTATGCCAAAAATATTAATAAGTCTGGTTTGGCTCGGAACAATAAGCCTGGGTAGATATATCATAATCTCAAGATTCTCAAGCTTCAAACCGGATAAATCGAACGAATCTAAGAAAAACCCCAAAATTCCCAAAAATAGGGTTCTAAGGATTTTTACCTTGTTTTGGACGATCGAATGGATTAGATGTTGTTAAATCCTTTTTCTCCAACCAAAGATGTTGATATCAGAAGAAATATCGCTTCCAAACTCCCCGAATCGCCCAAACCTGCTGCTCCCGATCGGAAGAAGAATGAGAAAAATGACGAAATGGAAGTCAACTGTCCATTAAATACTCGCCCAGTCTAGCGCACGCTACGCCTTTAATATTAGCGTGCGCTAGCAGGGTCACTGGGTAGTCCAGTGGCTTCTGTCGGCCCCGTTAGCGTGCGCTAGCCGAAGCCTAGCGTACGTTATCTGATAGTCCAGAAAACCTAACAACTTCACCGCCTCTGCCAACCCAACCCGTTAACGTGCACTACGGAAGTATTAGCGCGCGCTACTACCCATGTATAGCGTGCGCTAGCTAAATCCTAGCGTGCGCTAATTACTAGTCCAGAGAGTAGAATAAGTTACTGGTTCTGACCTGACAGGTCCCTTAGCGCGCGCTACGGCTCAAAGCTAGCGTGCGCTACTCAAGCAGAATTAGCGTACGTTAGCCTAGGCCTAGCGTGCGCTATATCTCCGACCCATAACACTTTGCAAGATCCAATCAACACGATCAAGATCCAAACAAGGTACGAAACTCTATAACAATATCGACAACATCACAAAGAGTTTACAGAGCGACAAAATAGGGAGAACGGCGAAGTCAAATAGTCAATAAAAGTACGGGTATTACATTCTCCCCTCTAAAAAGAAGTTTTGTCCCGAAACTTAAGAAATAAAGAGTTCGGGGTACTCCGACCGCATCTTCTCTTTCGTTTCCCAAGTCACCTCCTTGACTCCATGTCTCGAACATTGCACTTTAACTAGTGGAATGGTCTTATGCCGAAGTTGTTTATCACAACGCTCAAGGATATTCACAGGTCTCTCCGGAAAGGCAATATCCTCGGCTACATCAATCTCACTATAGTCGATAACATGGCTCGGATCCGGCACGTACTTTCTCAATTGAGACACATGAAAAACACTATGGACGTGACTCAAAGCTGGAGGCAACGCCAAGCGATAAGCCAAATCTCCAACCCTGTCTAAGATCTCGAAAGGCCCAATATACCTCGGACTATGTTTCCCATTTTCCCGAAGCGGAAAACCCTTCTGGTCGGCGACACCTTGAGTAAGACATGATCCTCCACTTCAAACTCCAAGGGTCGACGACGAATATCCGCATAAGATTTCTGATGGATCTGGGCAGTCAGCAACCAGTCCCGGATGATATAAATCTTTTTCTTAGTCTCCATCAACATGTCCGACTCCATTCTGATTAGCTATGAAGCTTCATCCCAACATAATGGCGACCTACATCGCCTACCATAAAATGCCTCGAATGGTGCCATTTTGATCGACGCATGCCAACTATTATTGTAGGCAAACTCGATCAACGGCAAGTGAAGCTCCCAATCATTACTCCAATCTAGGGCACAAACCCACAACATGTCCTCTAATGTCTGAATCGTCCTCTCCGTCTGACCGTCTGACTGAGGGTGAAAGGACGTGCTCAATCTCAACTCAGTACCCAAAGCCTGATGAATGGCCTGCCAAAAATGCGATACGAAACGACCATTTCGATCAGAAACAATGGTCTTGGGGGCCCGTACAATCTTACGATCTCAGCTATAAAGGTTCGAGCCAACCTTTCCAGTCCCCAAGTATCCTTAATACCCAAGAAGTCTGCAGACTTGATCAACTAGTCGACGATTACCCAAATCATATTCATTCCGGCCCTAGTTTTCGGCATGCCAGTGATAAAGTCCATAGAAATGTCTTCCCACTTCCACTCGAGAATGGTAAGTGGCTTCAACAACCCCGCTGGTCATTGATATTCGATCTTGACTTGCTAACACGTCAAGCACCGTAATACAAATTCCGTGACATCCTTCCTCATGTTACTCCACCAAAAATTGTGCTTCAAGTCTTTGTACATCTTACTCGTTCTGGGGTGGATTGAGTAAGGTGTAGCATGAGCTTCTCGGAGAATTCTCTGTCTCAACTCTAGATCATTCGGAACACAAAGCCTGCCTTGAAATCTCAAGATACTATCCTCGTATACCATAAAGCCAAGAGCTTTTTCTTTAATTACATCTTCCTTCAGTTGAGAGATCATTAGGTCACTCCACTGTTTCCCTTTGATGTCGTCAACCAAGGACGAAGTAATTTAGAGAGTACACAACTGTCCTTGTAGTCGTTGAAGCCAAACTTCTATTCCTTGCTCGATTAAATCCTACCGAATCTTTGTCTGAGAAGTAAGAACCTCGAGCATCTGGAGAGATGCCGATTTGTGGCTCAAAGCATCCGTGACAGCATTGGCTTTACCCGAGTGGTAGAGAATTTCTAAATCGTAATCCTTTATCAACTCTAACCAACATCTCTGTCTCATATTCAGCTCTTTATGACTGAAAATATACTTCAGGCTCTTGTGATCAGTATAAATCCAACACGGAGAGCCATACAAATAATGCCGCCAAATCTTGAGTGCGAAGACAATTGCGGCCAACTCCAAATTGTGAGTAGGTAATTCATCTAGTATGGCTTCAGTTGTCGTGACGCAAAAGCTATCATCTTATCATGATGCATAAGCACATAGCCAAGACCTTGACCCGAAGCGTCACTATAAACCGCAAAGCCCTCACTACCATGTGGTAAAGTTAAAATCGGCGCTGAAGTCAAACATCTCTTCAGCTAATCGAAGCTCTGTTGTCTCTCATCCGTCCAAACAAACTTTTCTGTCTTCTAGAGTAATTTCGTAAGTGTCCGAGCGAGTTTTGAGAGCCCTACGACAAACCGACGGTAATACCCAGCAAGGCCCAAAAAGCTACGAACTTCGTTAACATTTTTAGGCAGTGCCCAATCTAGCACTGCCTCAATCTTCTACGGGTCTACGCGAACCCCTTCGGCATAGATCACGTGGCCGAGAAACATAACTTCTTCCAACCAGAACTCACATTTAGAGAATTTTGCATAGAGATGCTCGGTTCTCAAAATATCTAGTACCAAACGCAAGTGTCGGGCATGTTACTCTTTATCTCGAGAATAGATCAAAATGTCGTCAATAAAGACGACTACACATCTGTCGAGGTACATTTAAGCTTTTGCTTGTCCTCAAGCAAAAATTAATTTCAAATGAGATGACAAGTATCGTGGGTAAACGTGCTAATCCATAGTGTTTACCTGATTAATACTACCCTGAAAATCTCAAAGAAAAATACAAGTATCGTTTTAGTGAGTCACATCACGGATAATGATTCAACAAAGCAATCATTTTTAGTGCTGATCTATCGGTCATGAAGAAAATCAAAGCTCAAAGATTCACAAGCGTGAATTTAGCCGACCGCCAATATGAAGGGTTAGATTAACCAAGCCAACTCGCCCAGTCCCACAGTCTCGTGGCAAAAATGCAAGAGTTTCATCGTAAATAATAATCCTCGGACAACATTCCCTTATATATAATCATTATAATGGTTCGAGTTAACCACTAGGTTCCGACTCTCGGTATGTTCCATGAAATGATCCTAGGGTGGAAATCCATTCTCATGTATTGGGGAATCGTTTGACGTAAAAGACACTCATGGGGCTCATGGGTGCTTCTAGTTGCTAAGTATCCTTCTACAGCGAAGAAAAAACTCGAATGGCTATTCCCACATGTCCGATTCAAAGTTGCTGTTTTACGCGAATGTAAACGACGGGTCACGTGAATACATCCGGTTACTTGGCTTCTTTTCATCATCATGCGATTTTTCTGAACCATTAGTCTATTTAGGGTTGTCGTTTTACGCGAGAGTAAACAACGAGTCACGTGAATACCCACGGTTACTAGACTTCCCATCATAGAATATGTATAATTTCTCGAATTTTTGGGAAAAGCTGTCTGACTCTATACCTAAACTCAAATTAAATGCCAAGAAGACTCATGTTACTAGACGACTAGATACGTGAACAGTGTAACCAAATGTATAGATGACAGTTCGTAAACACGTATGTCTCATTTCTTATATGCTAGGATTTCTACAATGACGCAAAAAAAATCAGGCCTAAATGAATACTCAAGGGAAACAATTATCGCAGAATGCAAACTCGACCAAAACTCAACCGTTTCTTCAAAAAGAAATCAGTATCATATCATCAGTTTTACACAAAGCTGCACAAATAATTCACGAATGCTAATACAGTCCAGAATATTTTAGAAGACAAGCAAGGGTAGAATCAATAACAACGAAAAATAGCAACGAAAAAGTAAATAACAACTAATAGTAATCCCCCCAAACTTAAGACGTACATTGACCTCAATGGACATAAATAATAATATGCAATATGAGAAAGGTCAAGTACTCCCCTAATATCAACTCATGGAACTCGTGCCAGCCTCGTCCGGCGAGGAGGGTGGTGTAGATGGTCTGACTGGTGGAATGAAGGGTCCGTCCGGATGGAGTATATGGCTCGTCCACACAGCTAGATAGTCCTGATGATAAGCATCACTCGCCGCTAAGTGCCTCTCCGCACGCCGATTGGACCGGCGGGCTTGCTCACGCATCTCCTCTTGAACAGCTGCGAGGAGGCTGTCTCTCTCTGCCTGCATCTCCTCTCTCAGACTGTCAAACATCGCCTGAAGGTGCTCTCTTACTGGCGGTGGAGTGGTCTCAGTCCGATCCTCAGCATCTGCCGCCGGCTCATGAGTCAGAAGTAGTGGCTCGGGAGAGTGCTCATGTGGCTCATCGATAAGAAATCCTCGCCTTCGCTCGTGTGCCATCCCGCCACCCCACTGGTCGAAATGGGAGATAATACAATGGTCGATCGGACCCTGGGGTATAATAGACGGCTCGTCGTCGGACCAAGTCACGCCCGACTGGCGACATAGGGCACAAATCAGCGAGGGATGTTTTAATCCCGTCTTTGCCCCTCCCTGGATGAACTGAAATATAGAACGGGACAGATGTGGGGCTACATCAAATCGGAGTCCCGTCGTGATAACATACAATAATCGGGCACAAGGAAGCAAGACCGAGCGGATCTGTGATGTAGGGTCGACTCGTGCACAGAGGAAATAAAGCCAGGCTCGCCCGAGCCGACTGAGGCGGGAACTGTTGAAATAGAAAGCTGTGGAACCCGGGACGCGCGTTTCCCAGACGGAACCCGGCTGAGCAAGTGCCTCCAGCAAATCCTCCCTCATGAGGCTACTCATAGTCCGTGTGTACTCCAATTCGTCCACCTCCAGTAGCTCGTACAGCCTCCGAATCGCGGCCACCGAGAAGTCCACTGTTTGGCCTCGGACGATGACCTCAGTCCGTGTATCCGGTCGTCCCATCATCTGCCCCGCCTGGATTTTTCGCAATAGAGCACTGGCGTAGAACTCTTGGACAATAGAAATCACCACCGGCTCGGGTGGCGCAGTGAATCGAGTCCATCCCATTTCATTGATCATTGCCAATAGCTCGCCGTCTTAGGGGGCAGGAGTGAATCCCCGCTCCAAAATTATTAGACGAGGATGGATTCTCTCGTTGAATATTCGATGGATGTCAGGATCAGAGAATTGGTGGGATTCCATATCTGTTCGGTTTTGTGACGTTTCCCCTCTTGTGGAGGATGATCGCGTCCTAGCCCTCGTGCTCAACTTCCTTTTCTGAGCCATGACGAAGTTCCTGAAAAATAAACACAGGATAACTTAGACAACTTTAAAAATAACTACACCACTCTCCACTTATAACGTGCGGAAAATGGATATATCGTCGAATGAACTCGCACTACCGTATGAGGGATATGAGGCAGAGATTTAAGCTCAAACTTGACGTAAGGGTTGGGGGCACAATTTAATCCGATAATCGAATTTGTTGCAGACAATTTGGAGATGTTTGGCTCAAAAAATTTCATTGGTGCATTTTATCAAACACTTTGCATGCGTTAGCTTAATTGAAGAACAAAAAACAATAACTTACTCAATTCAATCCTCAACAACAACAATTTCAATCGACCATCATAGCAATTCACGATAAAATAACGAAACACCATCAATCAATCAATAATCTTAGCATAATCCGATACAAATTTTGATAAAAATTTAGAAAATAAACACAAGTTCATCAAAGAATATTACCCCAATCATTAATCCATGTTGCATTGAAACTTAAGGGAATAGAATTACCTTGTGTTGGATTGAAGAAGGTGAGAATAAGAAGTTGGAGGACGATATACTTGCGCCGCGCGAAGAAGTAAAAATTTGAGAAATACCTCGTGTCTCGGCCGAACGGACTATAAGCCTGCCCTGGCCATTTAAAATTCTCAGCAGGGGCCGCGGCATGTATCAAGTGAGCCGCGGCCCGTAGTACAGGCTGCTTTTGGGCGCTGGGAGTATGGCAGTGTGCCACGGCTCATTGTACGGGTACCGTGGCTTGCAGGGTTAGTGTGCCGCGGCTCAGAGCTTGCGTGCCGCGGCATGTAGTACATGCTCCTGGGCTGATTTCTGGGTCATCGGCGTGCCGCGGCTCATTGTCAGCGTGCCGCGGCTTTTGGGGCAAGTGTGCCGCGGCTCAGAGGCTTTGTGCCGCGGCACAGAGTACAGAACGTTTGCCTATATTTTAGACATCTGTGTGCCGCAGCCCACTCTGCATGTGCCGCAGCCCCGGACTTGGAGTGTTCCGGCACAAAAAAATTTTAAAGCGAAAATACATAGAACGTGAGAGAGAAGCATATCAAAGCAAAAATGACGAAAAATCAGACTCTAAGAATGAATGAAATCAACAAAAAATTAACATCTACAACTAACACTCGGGTTGCCTCCCGAGAAACGCTAAGTTTATAGTCTTCAGCCAGACCTTTTTAAGATCAATTTGCCTTTCGTAAACACTATTTGGGCTCCGCCCCGTCCATCAAACCATTAATATGTGTTTTAAATTTTTGACCATCAGTCTTCAACAGTTTGATTTTTGGTTTGGACATCCAATGTTCTTTGTGAAAAGATTTAAATAATAGTAACTTTCCAAAACACCCAAATTTCAAATGACTTGGCAACCGTTTCTCTTCCGGCTTAGTTTTCTTTTCCACGAACAAATTTATGCCGGCCTGAGAATTTTTAGATGGTGAGTGAACAGATGATGAAGACGACATCTCCAAATGCCTAAGATATGCGACTCGTTCTACATTTTTCTCAGATGTCAGAACAACTACAATAGATTCTGAACATTTCGATTGAAAGCTTTCCCAGTGTGTGTCTTTCGCCAAAACATTTGAGCTTTCAAATTGAGAACCCTTCTTGACATTGCTTGGACACGGGAGAGATCGAAACACTTTGAATGTGACTTGCTCATCTTGAACCCGTAAAGTGAGTTTCCCTTTCTCCACATCAATGAGAGTTCGGCCGGTTGCTAAAAATGGTCTTCCCAAGATAATTGGGATGTCATGGTCCTCCTCCATATCGAGCACAATAAAATCAGATAGAAAGATGAATTTATCGACCTTGGCCAGGATGTCTTCTATCACCTTCCTCAGATACTTGATGGATCTGTCAGCTAGTTGCGAAGAGACTGTAGTCGGCTTGGCCTCCCCAATACCTAGCTTCTTAAAAATGCAAAGGGGCATAAGATTAATACTGGTGCCGAGATCACATAACGCTCTATCAAAATATAGGTTTCCAATAGTACACGGTATATTGAATCTTCCTAGATCATTCAATTTAGGCGGGAGCTTTTTCTGCAAGATGGCGCTGCACTCTTCCGTCAATGCCACTGTCTCATATGTAACACCCCCAAATCCGCTCAGGGATATTACACGCCGTAGACCCTCTCCTCGAGGATCTACCAGGCTGATAACTAAAATCAAACATCTAAACCTCGCCTTTAAGGCTAAAATGACTCAGTAGACCGATTTGGTCTTTCAACAAATACATACAACTCAATTCCAAACACATACCCACGCAGGGGTCAAAATCTGATAAACTCCGTACAACGGGAAAAGATCTTTGCGGCGGAAAAGAAAATACAACTAGACCAAAACGACATCAACAGATCCTCGTGTGATTAGTATCGTTCATCTTTCATCATCCTTCGTGCCGACCCTGTGCTATGCTCCAAAACCTGAATGCAAAAATAGACATCCACCCCCCGAATACTCGGGGGTTAGCAAAACTCCACTGTTTTGCTAGTGCAAGTACAAGTGCAAAATACGAGCCATACAATAAAAATTTCAAGAACAATAATAATCAGAAAATCCTCAAGGTTCCAAACGTAACGAAAAGTACTTCCCGAGGCACGAGTTTGAGTAAAACTTTCCAAATCCGAATCACAAATAACGAGAATGGTTTGCAAAATGGTTTAGAATACCCTCGGGAGTTTTAATAGAAATCAAATTAGGGATATCAAATCCATATCTTTCCAAGAATCAATAGGGTCATAGCCCAAATGTTTTGTTTTCGCAAATAGAAAACCAACAACAATTCACAGGGCCAGAGCCCAACATCACGTGTCCTCAACGGACATAAAATCAACACAACGTAATCATGCACAAGCATCGCCTTGGGAACAGAGTAATATCATAGATTCCCGCACGAGGCCTCGAAGGACCCTCCCATGTTGGCTAGCTAAACAAATCTCAACATAAGCATCGCCTTGGGAACAGAGTAATATCATAGATTCCCTTGCGAGGCCTCGAAGGACCCTCCATGCTGGCTAGCTAAACAAATCTCAACATAAGCATCGCCTTGGGAACAGAGTAATATCATAGATTCCCTTACGAGGCCTCGAAGGACCCTCCATAAGCTAGCTAAACAAACTCAAGCACGAGTAATATATCACACCGAGGATATCCAAACAATGCACCCAGAGGCATCAAACACTTAGTAAAACAACACGTCAACCACAATGCACCGAAATGAAACAATATACGTCCACACGCAATTACCAAGTGCATCATCAACACCAACATGTCCATAAGATTCACATACTCGTTCGAGAAACACATCGATCACAAAACACACACGATTTTGAAAGAGGGCCTTTAACAAGGCTAACCAAATCTTTTGAAAACTCGTTTTAAACAATCAAACAAATATATAAATACGATCACCAATTATCACATTCACAAAACAAGAATAGTATGGGCAAGGTACTTGCCTCGAATAAGAACAACGCGGAGAATCGACCGAAGTAGGTTGGCCCGAACCGACTACGAACCCGCCGACTCTACCGAACGCCAACTCACGTTCACAAACTACGAAGGACAAATAATAACAATGAAATGAATTCCATAACGCGACTCAAAGCCGTTGAATTCAAAGAACGGATGACGAAAGTTCACGGATTTCCCCCAAAACGGCCAAGAACACGATTCGTTCCGTCAAAACCCGAAAACGGAATTCCAAGTTGAAATATGGATATACAATCCATAGAATATGTTTAACAACATCATTTAACCATAATCGATCCATCAAAAACGGATGAAAAACGAGATCGGGGACAAATCCCTCAAAAAGTCAATTCGAAGGAAATCAAGAATTATACTTCGATTCGACGAAGAACAATGGATTAAATGATGTTAAACACAAGAATACTATCAAGATTAATCATACCCATCATGAATTAATCAACAACACGGAACGAATCGGACGAAAATGCAAAAATCCCCAAATTCACGAAATTAGGGTTCTAAGGAAGATTACCTTGATTCATTTGGATCAAAGGTTGATAACAGACGATCGATTGATGTTATGAACTCAAGGACTTCATGGATTTGTTGTTAAACAACATGGCTTCGTCGCCCATGAATCGCCATTCGCGGACGGAGAAGGAAGGAAATGAAAAGCGAAGTGAAATGTGGCTTGCTCACCATATTTATCGCCGGACTAGCGTGCGCTAGCCTTCCCGGACTAGCGTGCGCTATCGGCCGTATCGGCCGAGCACCCTCGGCCAGGGCCCACACGACCCGGCATCACCGACCAACCTGACCGAACTGCCGACCCGACTCCCCTAGCGTGCGCTACGGCCGGATACTGCGCGCGCTAGCCGGCACATCGATAGCCATGGATCGACTGCCCGGCAGTAACGTCGCTAGCCGGATGACGGCGTGCGCTACGCTGCCCGACTAGCGCGCTACGCTCGGCGTAGCGTGCGCTACTCCCGATCTGGCGAGTCGAACCTCGAAACCCCATTGCCCGGGCGATAGCGTCGCTGCCACCACGGCGGCGTCGCTACACTGCCGTGGCGCGCAGCCTTCCGGCCGTAAGCGTGCGCTCGCCGGTTCTGCCGCGCACCCGGCCGGTGCCCGCAATCGTCCGGCGATCGCAACCGTCCGGCCCGGTCCCACAACCGCTGTGGCTCGGCGACCCGATTTCCGAAGCGTGCGGAACGAACACTACGAAAAGTTCGCGGACAACATAAGCGACTCGAAATGAAAGCGTAATATCATAATTAGTCATACGCGACCAAGAAGCGGGTCGAGGCGACAATTACGAATACGGATACGTAACTTTCAAGAAATTACAAAATGGCCCAAAACGCCCGGAAATCACGATACGTGATCGAATAACCAAACCGAAGTTCACAACACGTCTAACAAAGTTAAACGGACTTGCGGGAAACTCGAAACAACAGTTTCGGACGAGATTCGCAAGAATCGAACTCAAGTGCGGAAAAGTCGCTAAAAAGCACAGAACTCAACGAAACGACACCGAAACGAACTCGGATGTCAAAAGTGTAGAATTAATCATTCTCAGAATGACGAAACGGACATGAGCGAGTCGTCAAAACAGACTTCCGCCGAAAAAAAAGAAATTACCGGAAATCGAAAATTGCGGATATTACATTCTACCCTCCTTAAAAGAAGTTTCGTCCCGAAACTTAAAACAAGTAGGGAGAAGAAATATTCCGCCAGGAAAAACTCAACGAGATACACAAGAATGCGTAACTAACGCCCAACGGCGAAATGTTACAAACAACGCAAAGGGGTATAGAGCGTGAAAACACGCTCCACGGCGACCAACACAACGTCGCCGTTAGGGATATAATAAAAACCAACAAGTGACAAGCGTCATCAAACGGATAATATAGCCAAGTCAATTATCCGACAATCACAAAACACAACGAACGAAAATCAATATGATTGACCAACCCAACGGTACATCAATCAAAACGCGAGTCAACCGCTGAACAAACACGGAATCCCACCGCCTAAGGGATGGAAGATCGAAAACGAAACTAATTTCCCGAACTGAAGGGAATTACGAAGGAGTCTGGATGCTCGCCAATCACGGAACGAGGTCAATATAAACCGAACAATCAAACGATCAAACCACAACGATCGAGACAACAAAGATCGAAGAATCATGTTCGAATCACAAAGAACAATAAAGTTCAAACAACAACTCCCAGGATGATCTGGTGAGAACTACAAGACATGCATTGCCGAAGATCCACAGGAAAGGGAATAGCGATTGAAAAGTCACAACGACAACGAGTTATTCCGAAATAACACCACACTCGTTCGATCAACAAAAGCAAGGAGCAGGACAAGCTCGAAATGTCAACGAACATAAAGCGAGTCGACAGTCGAAAATGTAAAAGTTCAAGATCCACCACTTCAATAAAAGAACTAGTAGAACCAAAAGATGTTACTTCCGAACAAGGTTCACAAGAATCGAACCGAATTCGGAAAGTGACAGCGATAACCAGATTGACCCAAAACAAGATCACAGCTCGTTCGAATGATGAACCCGAAATACAAAACAAGTTCAGACAGTATCAACGAACACGAGCGAATCGATAGACTGGAGAAAGAGAAAATACAGAAGTCTAAAAACAACACGGGTACTACATTCGACCTCTTATAAAAGAAGGTCGCCCCCGCAACTCACAACAGCAAAATCAAGGTGACGAAACAACAAGCAACCGACAGAAACATCCTTCGAAGGCCTCTCAAAGCCGATTCTGATACTTGTGCTGAAGCGCGAACTCCGAAAGTCTCGGTAGCCAATTCACAAAACTGAATTCGGTGTCCCTCGAGTCCACACTTGAAATGTGTTATCGACGAGAAAGACAATTTACACGTGCATGCCCCGGCACATCACGATTGAAACGCCTCGGCTCGGCATACCGAAAATATAAATGCTCGATACAATGGATCAAAACACCGCAAAACAACATACCGGAGATGCCAACTCAAAGATAACATATCAACGCATACAAAAATCACAACAACAACGGCATCATTCAAGATTACAACACCCGAGCAGCGGCCATCACACAATCACAAACATCATGAAACAATCACCCATGTGTATAACGCATAAAAATCCGAGGCTTTAACAACCCACACTAGTGCGACAATACGCAATCACCACGAGGAGATAAAGCGGTAAACACCAGTTCACACCTCTCACGGAGGGCCAACAAAACATATGCGTGGCGAACGACTCGACGCTCACGCCACCAATTCAATCACAATTGGGTTGACACCGTAACGAAAGTTCGAAAACCATACACGCATTTCCGGTCATAAGCAGGAATGATAGGTTTTAAAAACGAGAACCACCTTTTGAAAACAGTTTGGAAACAAGTTGATCTTGAGTATCATTTTACAAAAAGTAGTACAAACACCATTATCGAGACTTTGAAAATCATCTTGCGTTTGAACAAAAATGAGGACACCTTTCCTTTAGTGAAAAACTTTCAAAAATATTCGACCCTTGGGTCTAAGCAACTGCATTTGAAAATATCTCAAAATCTTTTTGGTCCTCAACCGGAAAATTTTTGAAATGTATTGCGGCATTAGAAAACACCTTGAAAACACCGCAAGAAAATAATTCGCTTTAAAAGTACGTCTCGAATTTCAATTTTCTAAGATACTCAAGGTTTTCAAAAATAATTCAATGGGTTAGAATGCCCAAAAGGTCGATGACGGTAGTACTTATCAAAACTCACAAAATCATTTGAAAACACCCAACTACCGTCAAAACGGTCAAGGCCAACAACTCGGTTAAAGGAATCGATTTTGAAATAAAATTCATCGGTAAAATACCGAAAGCTATTACAAAGGAACTCACGCAATGGAAAAAAAAGAAATAGAGTCCAACATGCACAATCCAAAGAACTACTCCTCACATGAAAGAAATATGAGAGTCAAATAGTCACGTATCAAGAAATCAAAATCCATAAGAGGATTCCGTCACTTAGCAAATAAATCATAAAAATAGCTCGTGTCACACGAGGCACAACACAAAGAAGGGAGACTTACACCACAGTCGCACGAAGATGATGATCGCCCCACGATACTAATCACGACCAACAAACTCGGATGACGCGTCGCGACACGACTCGGTCGGATAAAATCCGACGAGACAAAAACTCGATAGACACCATCGACCCGGCACCTGAGGTTTCCACAACCTAAGCTCGATACCATTTATGTAACACCCCCAAATCCGCTCGGGGATATTACACGCCGTAGACCCTCTCCTCGAGGATCTACCAGCCGATAACTAAAATCAAACATCTAAACCTCGCCTTTAAGGCTAAAATGACTCAAGAGACCGATTTGGTCTTTCAACAAATACATACAACTCAATTCCAAACACATACCCACGCGGGGGTCAAAATCTGATAAACTCCGTACAACGGGGAAAAGATCTTTGCGGCGGAAAAGAAAATACAACTAGACCAAAACGACGTCAACGGATCCTCGTGTGATTAGTATCGTTCATCTTTCATCATCCTTCGTGCCGACCGTGCTATGCTCCAAAACACGAATGCAAAAATAGACATCCACCCCGAATACTCGGGGTTAGCAAACTCCACTGTTTTGCTAGTGCAATACAAGTGCAAAATACGAGCCATACAATAAAAATTTCAAGAACAATAATAATCGGAAAATCCTCAAGGTTCCAAACGTAACGAAAAGTACTTCCGAGGCACGAGTTTGAGTAAAACTTTCCAAATCCGAAAGATCACAAATAACGAGAATGGTTTGCAAAATGGTTTAGAATACCCTCGGGAGTTTTAATAGAAATCAAATTAGGGATATCAAATCCATATCTTTCCAAGAATCAATAGGGTCATAGCCCAAATGTTTTGTTTTCGCAAATAGAAAACCAACAACAATTCACGGGGCGAGCCCAACATCACGTGTCCTCAACGGACATAAAATCAACACAACGTAATCATGCAAAAGCATCGCCTTGGGAACAGAGTAATATCATAGATTCCCGCACGAGGCCTCGAAGGACCCTCCCATAAGCTAGCTAAACAAATCTCAACATAAGCATCGCCTTGGGAACGAGTAATATCATAGATTCCCGCACGAGGCCTCGAAGGACCCTCCACGCAGCTAGCTAAACAAATCTCAACATAAGCATCGCCTTGGGAACAGAGTAATATCATAGATTCCCGCACGAGGCCTCGAAGGACCCTCCCATGGCTAGCTAAACAAACTCAAGCACGAGTAATATATCACACCGAGGATATCCAAACAATACACCCAGAGGCATCAAACACTTAGTAAAACAACACGTCAACCACAATGCACCGAAATGAAACAATATACGTCCACACGCAATTACCAAGTGCATCATCAACACCAACATGTCCATAAGATTCACATACTCGTTAGAAACACATCGATCACAAAACACACGATTTTGAAAGAGGGCCTTTAACAAGGCTAACCAAATCTTTTGAAAACTCATTTTAAACAATCAAACAAATATATAAAGACGATCACCAATTATCACATTCACAAAACAAGAATAGTATGGGCAAGGTACTTGCCTCGAATAAGAACAACGCGGAGAATCGACCGAAGTAGGTTGGCCCGAACCGACTACGAACCCGCCGACTCTACCGAACGCCAACTCACGTTCACAAACTACGAAGGACAAATAATAACAATGAAATGAATTCCATAACACGACTCAAAGCCGTTGAATTCAAAGAACGGATGACGAAAGTTCACGGATTTCCCAAACGGCCAAGAACACGATTCGTTCCGTCAAAACCCGAAAACGGAATTCCAAGTTGAAATATGGATATACAATCCATAGAATATGTTTAACAACATCATTTAACCATAATCGATCCATCGAAAACGGATGAAAAACGAGATCGGGGACAAATCCCTCAAAAAGTCAATTCGAAGGAAATCAAGAATTATACTTCGATTCGACGAAGAACAATGGATTAAATGATGTTAAACACAAGAATACTATCAAGATTAATCATACCCATCATGAATTAATCAACAACACGGAACGAATCGGACGAAAATGCAAAAATCCCCAAATTCACGAAATTAGGGTTCTAAGGAAAATTACCTTGATTCGCTGGATCAAAGGTTGATAACGGACGATCGATTGATGTTATGAACTCAAGGACTTCATGGATTTGTTGTTAAACAACATGGCTTCGTCGCCCATGAATCGCCATTCGCGGACGGAGAAGGAAGGAAATGAAAAACGAAGTGAAATGTGACTGCTCAGCCATATTTATACTGGCCAGACTAGCGTGCGCTATCGGCCGGTATCGGCCGAGCACCCTCGGCCAGGGCCCACACGACCCGGCATCACCGACCAACCCTGCCGACCGAACCTGTCGACCCAACTCCCGCTAGCGTGCGCTACGGCCGGATGCCTGCGCGCGCTAGCCGACTGGCCCAAAGAGCCACCGGATCGAATCGCCGGCAGTAACGTCGCTAAGCCGGCGGCAGCGTGCGCTTCGCTGCCGACTAGCGCGCTACGCTCGGCGTAGCGTGCGCTACTCTGCCGATCTGGCCGAGTCGAACCTCGAAACCCAGCCTGTGCCCGGGCGATAGCGTCGCTGGCCACACGGCGGCGCTTACACTGCCGGTTAGCGCGCGCGACCTTCCGGCCGTAGCGTGCGCTCGCGGTTCTGCCCGCACCGTCCGGCGGTGCCGCAATCGTCCGGCGATCTTGCAACCGTCGGCGATCCATAGCCGCTCGGCGACCGATTTCCGAAACGTGCGGGCGAACACTACGAAAAGTTCGCGGACAACATAAACGACTCGAAATGAAAGCGTAATACCATAATTAGTCATACGCGACCAAGAAACGGGTCGAGACGACAATTACAGATACGAATACCCGTAACTTTCAAGAAATTACAAAATGGCCCAAAACGCCCGGAAATCACGATACGTGATCGAATAACCAACCCGAAGTTCACAACACGTCTAACAAAGTTAAACGGACTTGCGGGAAACTCGAAACAACAGTTTCGGACGAGATTCGCAAGAATCGAACTCAAGTGCGGAAAAGTCGCTAAAAAGCACAGAACTCAACGAAACGACACCGAAACGAACTCGGATGTCAAAAAGTGTAGAATTAATCATTCTCAGAATGACGAAACGGACATGAGCGAGTCGTCAAAACAGACTTCCGCCGAAAAAAAAAGAAATTACCGGAAATCGAAAATTGCGGATATTACATCATACTCTTCGAGCTTCCTTTTGTTCGATAAGATCTCCTTCATGAACTACACATAGCTCGGCATTTGTTCCAAGGCATCGGCAAATGGAATGTTGATATGTAGTTTCTTGAAGACGTCAAGAAACTTGGAGAATTGCTTGTCCAATTTTTGCTTTTGCAATTGCTGCGGAAATGGGACGGGTGGCACATAGGCCATCGGATTGTCAGGAAACAATTTCGAGCTTTTAGAAATTTGTGATTCTTCTGATGCCGAATTGTTCTTCTCCTTATCTTCACCTCTCTTTTTGTTTCTCCCGGGCTGCTCACACACTTCCCTCCCACTTCTCAAGCCAATGACATAAATACTCTCTCTGGGGTTCGTCTCAGTTGTACTTGGCAAAGTACCCTCAGGTCGGGCTGTTAACACATTTGCTATTTGACCCAATTGGACTTCCAAATTTCGAATAGAGGCGGAATGGTTTAGCGAGGTTGTTTCCGTATGGGTCATGAACTGACTCGTATTTGCTGCTAATTTCGCCATTGCCTCCTATAGAGAGATTTTTGGAGCGCGAGGAGGTTGCTGTTGGTGTTGATCAAACTGAGGTTGGTTTAAATTTTGTCCGTTTTTCCACAAAAAGTTAGGGTGATTTCGCCACCCCGGATTATATGTGTTGGAATACGGATTGTTATGCCGATTTCCATCCCCCACAAACTGAGCTTGTTCCATCAGAGATTGCTAGAAAGGATTTCCAACTTGGCATTCCACACTAGGGTGACACCCGTTGCACCAATTACATGATTCTATGATAACGGTAGAAGGAGCGCGTGATAAAACTTGAAGTTGTTGAGTCAAGGCAGCAACTTGGGCCGATAGCCTAGATATTGGATCATTATTGGAAATTTCCATAACTCGTTTCGGACTCATACGCTCTGAAGGCCACTGATACGCATTTGCCGCCATATCTTCCAATAGGGAATGAGCTTCTGCCATCGTCTTGCCCATTAAAGCTCCTCCAGCGGCTGCATCAACAAGAGTGCGTGTGGAAACACTTAGTCCATTATAGAATGTCTGGATTTGTAGCTTCCAGACAACGGCGCCAAATCCAGACATTCTATAACGGACTTCATTTGTCTGAATTCACTTCCCCGGCAACGGCGCCAAAAACTTGTTACGTATTTGGGTGAACGCAAGTGCACGTTGTCGTAAGCAAGTAATAAAATGATAAGTAAGATATCGTTCCCTCGAGGACTGACTTACTAATTACCAATTTATTTGTATTCTAATTTTATCTGAACGATCGAATTTGGTGGTGCAAGGAATATTAAAGAAAACTAATAAAGTGATAAACTAAAAATAATTAATAAAATCGATTATTCGAAGAAACACGATCGAATAGGAGAATAATCTAGGATTGAGAATCCGCCTCGATTAATCCGAATTACTCTTGATTTATATAAATTAAGCAATTTCCCAATTTATTGAAGGCGAAGATTTCTAAGATACTCTAATGCCTCTCCCGAGGTCAGTAGAATTTTCTAAGATGAATAAATCACTTTATTCCTAGGTGAATTAATTCAACGATAGGAAAAAAGTACAAAATCTTCAGACGGGCCACGTAATTCCTATGAGTATATTCCTATCTCACAAGATAAAATGTTTCTCACCAATTTTTCCTACTAACTCTCCTCTCCCGATTCGAGTTGCGTAATCAAAACAATTCAATCATAGGCCACATAATTGAATGCATTATGAACAATTGGGGAAAACTCAATAGAAAGGGGAATATAATAATAAAAGTTAATCCGTCAAAAGCTTGGTTTCATCACAATCCTAGAATAGGGTTCTAGCCCGACATGCTAGAAAATAATACAGAAAGAATTAAAGAAAGCATAAGAAAAATCAAACACAGTTTAGGAACTTGAATTGCGTCGTTCTCTGGGTTCTGCTCTCGGCTCCTAGGTATGTTCTCCTTCTGTTTGATGATAATATCTCCTGACCTTCAATGCCTATTTATAATCTTTCATCTGCCTCAAAAACGCGTCCAGAAATTAGGTCAAAAACGGACTTCCAAACCGTCGAAATCGCGAGCTGCGAGTATGAACCCTGCGCGGCGGGCCGCGGCCCAGCTTTAGTGTGCCGCTGCCCCTGTCCTCACCCACCAGGCCTAGGTGCTCGCCTTCCTTATAAGCCACGGCTCAGTGTTTGCGTGCCGCAGCCCCCGGTATAGTTTGTACCGGGTCCTTCTGGGCGCCTCCTGTGCCGCGGCCCAACGTCTGTGTGCCGCGGTCCCTGACCAAAAAATGTTGTTTTTGCCCGTTTTTCTTCGTTTAAGCTCCCGGACTCGAATTTCCTTCAGAACATATAAAGATAATGCATTAAAAGCTCATTTACGCAGATTTAAACTAAAAATGGGTATAATATAATGATGATTAAGCGCATAAAAATACATCTAACAGGTACTCGATGAATATCTTGTTCATTAACTGCATAAATACCGCCGGTGCATTAGTCCGACCAAAAGGCATAACTACAAATTCATAATGCCCATACCCCGTTCGAAATGCAGTCTTCGGAACGTCGGACTCTTTCACCCTGAGTTGATAGTACCCCGATCTCAAATCAATTTTCGAGAAAACTGCAGCCCCCTGCACTGATCAAATAAATCGTCTATACGAGGCAAAGGATACTTGTTTTTGATGGTCACTTTGTTCAGCTCACGGTAGTCAATGCACAAACGTAATAAACCATCTTTCTTTCTCACAAAAAGAACAGGCGCACTCCAAGGCGAAGCTCTCGGTCTGATGTATCCTTTTTCCAATAATTCTCCCAGTTGATTCTTTAATTCTTGCATATCGGAAGGTGCCATACGATAAGGTGCCTTAGAAATCGGGGCCGCATCAGGCTCTAAATCCACAGAAAATTCAATTTCTCGATCTGGTGGTAATCCCGGGAGGTCATCCGGAAAAACATCGGGATACTCATTAACAACCGGAATCGAAGAGAATTCGACTTCGTTCCCTTCTGTCTTCAAGGCATAACACCAATAGCCCGTACAACCTTTATTCAAAAGTTTTACAGCCTTCATGGCACTGATAAGTAATTTGGATTGGCCCAACTTACGTCCCAAAAATGAGTACTCGGATCCGTCTTTAGTCATCATGGTGATAACCTTAGTATGGTAATTCATAATCGCTTGGTGACTATCAAGCCAATCCTCGCCGAGGATCACGTCCCCGCCTTCCACATCAACTACAATCAGATTCGATAACCAATCCATACCGGATATAATCACCGGGAAATCTTTAATCTCCCAGTTCCCCACAATTCTATCCCCGCTAGGTAGTTTCACAATGAAGGGATCACAAGCAGTCATACAAGTTATATTCAAACGGCGTACACACTCCAAGGAAATGAAAGAATGGGTAGCACCCGTATCAAAAAGTACACGAACTGGATGAGATAAAATATGAATGGTACCTGAGGCCACCGCTGCATCGGGTTTGTCTGTTCGACGCATCTCGTACACTCGTGGTTGTACCGATCCGATGCTAGAGTTCCCCCCTCCAGCATTCTGACCCCGTCCCCGGCCCCTGCCGTAATTCTGTTGAGACTGAACAAAAGATTGCCGCTAATTCACGCCTTGATCAAGTGGCGCTGGGGCAGAAGCCCGAGTGTCCAAAGTCTGGTCTGGCTTTGAACAATAAGCCGCCTTATGTCCCATCTGTCCGCAAGTGTGACACTTCAATGGTGGAAAATTACATTCCAAATTAACGTGGAGTAGACGACCACAATTATAGCAAGTCACCGTGCGAGTTGAGGTGCCCGGAGCGGAACGGAAACATCTCTTTCCTTTAGTAGAACGTGACGACTGTCCGGAGGAATGGTTAGTCATTTGTCACCTCTGGAAGTTGCCACTCTTAGATCCAGAGAAATTTCCCACGATCTTGTGCTTCTTCGGTTCTTCATAGGTGTCATTGTCGGGGCTTAACAAGTCATAGGCCAAAGCTCTATCCTAATATTCTTTAAACGTGGTGCAAGAAAATCCGGCCATGTACCGCCGTAAGTCCATATTCATCCGCATATCAAAGTAACGGATCTTATCACGCTCGTTTTGCACTTGATCCTTTACGTGGATCAATTGTTGGTTGTAATCCACGATCGCCTGCGAGACGGGAATATTCTGCGGTTTAGCCTCGAAAAAGGCTCGAATTCGGCCTTCGCGCACCGGCCAAGGACAAAACTCGGCCTCCAAAAGTTCTTTAAACACATCCCACATAGAAACACGATCTTGTGGCTTGATGACTTTCCACCACATAGCAACCTCCTTGGTGAGGAAATACTGAGCAATCGGCACTTTTCTCGCTTCGGGACAATCAACCACTTCAAAAATTTTCTCCAACTCCGCTATCCAATCTTCCCATCCTAACGGGTCTGTGGCACCACCAAACTGAGGAGGGTGCATACGGATTACATTCTGAAGCAAGGCATCCACATTCGGGTTCGGATTATTCAGCTGAATGGTTTGGGCTAAAATGATCATCTGGTTAGCCAATTGTTGAAGTACATTCGCAACTCCAACGTCCGCACTGTTCCCCTGACCAGTCGACTAGTCGTGCTGACTTTCGGTGTCAGGATGCACCGAATTAGATAGGCAGGGGTTGGTCGATCCCGCAACAGAACTGAGGGAAACGGCCACGCCACGTCCTCGTCTACATCCAAGACCATGTTCTCGTCCCTTACCAGCTGACATACTGAAAAATATACAAAGCACGTAAGTACAATTCAATCGCACGTCGTCGAAGTGACCGAATCTCAACAATACCAAAAATAGAAGCAAAACGATTAAGGAAACGCCAGAAGAGTAAGAGGTCTTACAAGTACCGGTCGCACTGTGATGATGGCAAAGTAGTGATACTGTAGACAAACGATGACTCAATCGACCCAAAAGACCGACAACCTAGGTATTTATAGACCTAAGCTCTGATACCATATTCTGTAATACCCCCAAGTTATTCAGGGTATATTATAGCGCCGTGAGCTCATCCGTGGGACCCACAAGGCTAATCATACGCTTATCTATAAAACTTGACCGAGAAGGTCCAAATACATGATCGGCCAAAAAACTTATCCTAAAAATAGGAGTTCTTGAGTCGCTCGCAAATATATACGAGGTAGAAGTAGTTTGTGGTGAGTTCTACCAAGGTCTTTTCTCTCGAGGATTGTCCAACAAGGCTTCGTATAATTTTTTTGTTACAAATTGCGAGAAATAAATACTAAAATATTCAAAAAGATATTTTTGGATTTTTAAATATTAACTAAATTAAATGCACTATATTTTAAACCAAACTATTTTTAATAAGACTATTTTAATAAGACTTTTTTAATACTAGACTATTTATATTAAGACTATTTATACTAAACTATTTATATTAAGACTATTTATACTAGACTATTTATATTAAGACTATTTATACTAGACTATTTATACTAGACTATTTTTAACTAGTGAAAATAAATAGAATTAAAATGAGTTGGGAATTTATAAAATCTAGGGGAATACGGGTTCATTAAATTAGGTTTTTAATTGAGTATAGGAATTGATTTATACGGATATAAAAGAAAAAACGAATGTTTATCGAGTAATCAACTTTTCACCTCCGTACTTTCGTAATCAAAGATGTCTTAATCATTGTCACTTTTTAAGTTGTTGATAACAAGATTAACACTTGATAGATTGAAAAGATGTGTTTCCAATACACTTAACAATCAATCAAGGAGGTTTCACTAGTAGAAATAGGATATGATCAATCTCTATTTAAACCAATTAGTCCTTTCATTTCTCTAACTTGACTATTTTTAGGATAAACGATCGTTCATCGAGTAATCAACTTTTCACCTCCGTACTTTCGTAATCAAAGATGTCTTAACCACTTTCGCAATCTTAAGATGTTGATAACAAGATTAACATTTGATAGATTGAAAAGATATGTTTCCAATTCACTCAACAATCAATCAAGAAGGTTTCATTAGTAAAAATAGGATATGATCAATCTCTATTTAAACTAATTAGTCCTAAAAATAGTTTAAATCAATCAAATACTCAATATATAACCTAATAGAAATCCCCCTTCCCCTAGGAAGAAAGATTAGCTACTCATTGGTTTATACAAACTAAAATTATAATAGAAATAATGATATATATAATATATATATAGAAACTTTTAATTACTAGAACTTAATGACAATAGATAAAACTTACTTGAATATGATGAATCAAAGTGCAAGAAACAAACTTCAAAATATAACTTCAAACTTGTTTAAAGGTTACAAGCTTACAAAAATTGAAAGTAAAACACTAAGTAAAATACTAAGTGCTTATTGATCAAGCACTTTTCAATTACAAACTAAATGAAAGAAAAACTTCAAACCAAAAATAAAATACAAACTAAAATTGAAAGTTCTAAGGAAAATATATTGCTAAAAGAAAGGAGTATTTCTTAGCAAGAAGTTGAGGATTTCTTGGTAAGAATGTGGGTTTTTTTGCAATGGGTGAACATGTCCTTTTATAGGTGATTTTCAAGAATACAATTGATTATTTAATTCAAAATATCTATTGTAATATCATTTTTTTAATTCTTTGTTCACACTTCACCCATGTCTTTGAATTTTCAGATTTTTGACCAAAAAAATATCTTGTGGTTGATTTCACAAGTTGGTCAAAAGTGGACTAATTTTGCATGGCATCTGCTGAAACACGGCGATGAAAAACGGCCCAGTTTGCCCCGTGTTGTGCGCCGTTTTGTGGTGACTCGGTCTCTTCCGGAATACGCGCGAGGACACGGCGCTAAATGCCGGCCGTGTGTGAAACGGCCCAAGACACGGCCTCTTTTGCACCGTATGTGAAACGGCCGACAGAACACGGTCCATTTTGCACCGTTTTGTATGGTCGTTTGTCCTGGAAAAATTCCCGTCGTTGGATTTGATCATGTTTTCCGTCCTTTTTGATGCTTCATGTCGAATCAGAAATAACCATTTTTAGCTCATGTTTGGACATATCGTAAAATATATATTTTTAATCACAAATCAAGACAATTATGCCCTAAAAATGAATATTTTGTATATGAATTTTAGATCAATTATGCACCAATCAAATACCCCACACTTAAATTCTTGCTAGTCCCGAGCAAGACTCATTATTAATCACACACAAAATAAAAATTAAAATAAGACACAAAATAAAAAATAAAAAATAATACACACAAATTTAAGAAAAATAATTATATATAAAGATAAAAAGAGATCAAAATGCCATTAATACACAATAACCAACTTTATACAGTAGATAGAAATGAATCAAGATTCAAAATAAATCTACTAACGATTTTGAAGTTAAAACACGGTTTTTATTTTTGTAATTCCAAAATACAAGGTTTTCCACCCAAAAGGTTGATTATTTCTTTCCCACTCGTGACTTCACACGACTCCCTTTAATGGTTGCTCTCGATCACTCGTTTATTTTTCGACTCAATATGAAGAAGAATTTCATCGGCGTCATCAAATATTGTGATTTTCACAAAATTGAGTGTATTGAAATTCAGCTGCTAATTAATTCAAATCTGCTCATAAACTACATCCCTTTTAGTGATAGCTTTCACACCGTTATTTGCTAACGTGTAGCTCTTTTCACTAACACAATTTCTATCTCATTATTTTTCTTTCGTAAAAAGGTGATAGCTTTCACACCGTTATTTGCTAACGTGTAGCTCTTTTCACCAATTTTTCTGAGACGGCAGCTACGCACCAACAATGGTTAGTCCTTTATTTTTCGCAAAATTACTTCCAAAATTAGGCAGCTGTTGCTGCTCAACACTTCTCCTTTTCGTCATTGATTTTTTTTTAGGTGATAGCTTTCACACCGTTATTTGCTAACGTGTAGCTCTTTTCACCAATGACTCCTTTTTTTTTTTTTTAGGGAATAGAATTTTTGCAGAAAATCATTTTTTAGTTAAGCATGAAAAATCAAAAACTCCACAAATTAAGTAAATTTCAGTTTTATTTTTCATCAACCAATTGATTCTTCTTTTCTCAAGGTAACGAATGACTCGATTTTATATGATAACTACAAGGTTTGGAAAGAGAGATTAAGGTTCAAAAAAATTTTTTTTTGGAATATACAATTTTTTTACCGGTTAAAACAATTTTTAGAAGCTTGTATATAGCTAATTTATTGGTGTTATGGCCAGATCTAGAAATCTCACAAATCAAAATAATATATATAAATATATATATATATATATATATATATATATACTGAAAAAAAAAAAAAATTTAGGCAAATAAAAACACACCAAAATACTAACACACCAAAACATACTAAAACAAACCACACCAAAATTACAACACACCAAAATACTAAAACAAACCACCCCCAAAATTGAAAATAAAACTGTCCTCAGTTTATAAAATAAAAAATAAAAATCAATGCAGAAAAGCAGAATACTCCCTGTTAAGAAAGTTGATGTCTGAGCCTAACGCCTTTTAGAATCTGCAAGAGAATAAATATACGAGGCACACACAAAAGAAAATAAAATATACTCGTAAGTATAACATAATTTTTTAGATGCGCATCAAGAAAGTCCGAAGAGTCGCCTTACGCTGCCATCAAAGTTTTTATAAAAGCAAAACACGAAATAAAAATTACAACAATACATAAATCGCGAATAGATGCGCGTCAAGAGATCAAGAAGAAACTCCTTAAGCTGCCATCATTTAGCACGATTATTACACACGACAGAAAGTAAAAATACAAGAGGTCCGTCATGGGTTATCAAAGGGAGAGGAATGAATCCACTTTTCGTTTTCTCACTGTAAAATCTTCTACCCAGACAATTTTAGCTAGAGCTGGATCTGGTTGAGGAACAAATTCATTGAGTTTTTTGATTAGTTCTTCTGGTGTTGTTGCAACGACTATGATTCGTTTTGCACGCTCGGAAATAAAGCCCTTTTCGGCAGAGTAGTCGATGAAAGACAGTAAACCATCAAAGAAACCATTGACATTAAGCACTCCTATTGGTTTTTGATGAACATTTAGCTGGGCTCTGGTAACCACATGAAAAAGTTCCTCAAGGGTGCCAAAACCTCCGGGAAGGGCGATAAATGTAATATCCGCAATTTCGAATTTCGGTAATTTTCTTTTTTTCGGAGGAGGTTTGTTTTGACAACTCTATCATGACCTTTTCGTCATTCCGAGAATGATTAATTGTGCACTTTTTGTCATCCGAGTTCGTTTCGGTGTCGTTTTGTTGAGTTCCGTGTCCTTAATCGACTTTTTCACGTGGGAGTTCGACTTTGTTAGATCACCATTAATTTTTGGTAAAGCCAAAAATTCTAAATCTTTGCAATATTATAGAGCATCGAATTAGCTTTCCAATGGTTCAAACGGTGAGTCAATCGGAGTCCGGACGAGAGAGTTATGATCGTTTTCGTTCACCCGCTCATTTGGCGATCACGCCGACCGGACTCGGCCGTGTCGCTGGGCACGGCCGTGCCGTACTCGTCCGGATAAGCCGGTAGCGTCGCCAGAGGCCCGACCGTGTTCCGTGACACGGCCGAGTCAATGCCGAGCGCCCGCCAGCGACACGACCGTGTCATGCAGACACGGTCGAGTCCTCGCCGCCGATTGCGCGCCACGACCGGCCGTGTCATGTCGGACACGGTCGAGTCTCGACCTATTTAAGGCCTGGCAGCCGTATTTTTCACCCAGCTTTCTCATTCCTCTTCTTCCCGTCATGCATGTGGGTGTACACATCATGGAGACATGATGTTGTTCTTTCAATCCATGAAGTTTTGAGGCTCATATCATCAATCATCCGTCCTATAACATCCTTCAATCCAGCGAATCGAGGCAAGTTTTCTTAAAATCTAGTTTTGGGGATTTTGCTCGATTTGTCCGTTTAATCCGTTTTAACTCAGAATAGTGATGTATTTATGATTGTTAAACATTATTATGTCGAATTCCTTGCTGTTACTCGGTTGAATCGCCGAGGATTTGTCGTTTTCTTGAGTTTCTTATCGACGCCTTGAAGGTGTCCGATAAAATGTCACAAAGAGGATACGAGCGTTCTACGATTATTATTCCTTGTTCGTTCGTTAATTTATTGATGGTATGATGTTAGGGTCATATTTCTCGCAAAGAATTCGAGTCGGAACCCTTCCGTTCGTCGTTTTCTTCAAGCTTTTCGATCGTGGGTGTATTCATTGTCTTCGCCGGAGAATCGTAGGTGTTCGAGGTGTCCCGACTGATCCGTGATTGTGGGAGTGTCCGGTATCGATTATCGAGGCAAGTATCTTGCCCATACATTACGTGTTTTGTGGATATAATGGTTGTTAATCGTCGATATGTGTTAAATAAATATTCATAACCATCTTTCTCAAAAGTATCGGTATATTTACCAACAAGGTTTTCTTAAAGACGACTTGTGTGTTCCGAGAATTAATATGCTTAATTGAATACGTGTATTAATGTTGAGTATAAGATCGTAATACTTTCGTGTGATGCCATTGTGTGTGATTACGTTGTCGGTAAGTTTTGAAGTTTAGTCCTTTGTTAAAGCCATGCGTGGAGACATGTGGTTATCAATGAATTATGTGAATTTATGTGATCTTGTGCCTTGTTCGGTCATGGAATAGTGTGCTTTCTTGTTGATAGTATTAGTTATGGGCTATGAGTATATGTTGGATGAACTGGCCATTCTAGTAAGGTACCTCGACTATATATACTGTGATTGACCTTCGAGGCTTGCGGTTTGCAACTGTGATTTTGGAACGTGTGTGTGTGTTGTTCCTTCCACCCGGAGTGTCCGACGGGATGTCTGGGGGTCGATACTAAGGGGTACGGCCACGGAAGTGGACTTGGGTGCGTGTGTGGATGAACTTCCACCCGGAGTGTCCGACGGGATGTCTGGGGGTCGATACTAAGGGGTACGGCCGCGGAAGTGGTTTCCCACCCGGAGTGTCCGACGGGATGTCTGGGGGTCGATACTAAGGGGTACGGCCGCGGGTTACCAGTTGTGGTTTTTCATCTTGAGGATGACGATGTTATCGTTAATTGTGATATTGTCCGGAGTATCACAATGCTTTGTGCTCGGGGTTGAGAGACATTGTATATTGAGTCTTGGTGCTTGGCTAGAATGGCATAGGATTAATGGGTTATGTGTAATGTGTCCTTGTAAGTGATTTGAAGTGGATGATCGGGTCGTGGACCCTGTGTTTTGTGACCGGAATGGTTGGGTCGTGAACCCCGTGTTTTGTTAAACGGATTTGTATTTTGAAAAATGAACTTTGGGGCTGTGACCCTAAATGGCTTTCGAGGAACTTTAGAATTTTTCAATTTCTAACGTTTTTAAAACTCCCGAGATTTGGAAATGTTTTCAAAGTGCTTACTTACTTCGTTTCTACTTTCAAGACTTGAACTATTTTTAACTAAATATACCTCGAGAAGTATTTCGTTGTATTCTCGGAATGTGTTGTGTATGGCTCGTATTTGCACTTTATACTTGCACTAGCGAAACAGTGGAGTTTTGCTAACCCCCGAGTAATCGGGGGGTGGATATCTGTATTGTGTCCAGGTACATGCAGGTTGTCGGGAGCAAGACACTGGATCGGCACGAGGGATGATGAAAGACGAATGATACTAATCACACGAAGGCCAGTTTTGACTTGATTAGTGAGTCCATTGTATTGTCTTTTCCGCTGTCTTATTGTTCGTCGTTGCAAGTATTTTACCCTTGCATGTGTATGAGTCTGGATGAGTTTATGTATTTTGATTTGTAAGTCAGTGATGGAAGACCAAATCGGTCTATTGATTCGTTATTTTGATTCATCAGTATGTAATGTAATGTGTTGTGTTGATGTCTAGCTCGGTGGATCCTCACGGAGAGGGTCTGCGGCGTGTAATATTCCCGTTTGATCGGGGTGTTACATTTATGGTATCGGAGCTTAGGTTGCGGAAACCTAGGCCGTCGGGTCCATCGTGTATTGTTGGGTCTTGTCTTGTCGATTGAGTCGATCGATGTCGTGTCGCGACGCGTCGTTTGGAATGTCGGCCGTGATTAGTATCGGGATGCGGCCATCATCTTCGTGCGATCTGTGAATGTAAGTCTCCCTACTACGGGTGGTACCACGAGCTATACGAGCCTGTGTGATTTTGTGTTATGTAGTTAATATTTGAAGATGCATCGTGAGTAAGTGACATATATTTGTTGATTCCCGACTTGCGCTAAAATGTAGAATGATATTGCTGAATGTATCCTTGTATAAATCATTTTTCTTACAAGGGTATAAACCTTGGAATTTTAAGTTTTCGAATCCTTTCGGGGGAGTCACGTAAAATTTTTAAAATGCCCTCCAAGGGAGGAAAAAGTTGATTTTCGTATGTTGACCACAAGGTGAAAGTTCAAAACTCGAATTATTGATAATTCTTTTCCACTGTGTACTATAAGTTTTCAAAACTCGAGTTTTTAACTCAAATAAGGTCTTCAAAATATACTCAAGACGTGACTCTCGTTTGTAACTTTTCGGTTTCATGAATGTTGGTCAAAAGATGCGTATTGATGATGCTCGTTGTTGAGCAAGGTGCCGCTTTAAAATTAAAATAGTAACGTGAATGTTGAGTCCATCGGTATGTATGTGTTGAGATAGTCCTCTATATTGAGAAGTAAAATTTTCGTTTTTGTAGGATGATTTTCTTTTGATGGTTGCTTGTGAGTTGTTATAATTATGTGAGTCGATGACATTTAGACTTGTATGTTGTTGCTTACTTGTAACCTTCGAGTCTACTATTACCTCATATATGTTTGCAATCGTGTTGGTGATTAGAGCAGTTAGCACAGGCTTAGTACGAGCCTAATGAGCGCTAACGTGGCGTGTTTAGTGCACGTTAACCTTTGTTGTAACGCGCGCTAATCAACTTGGGCAGAGGCTATGGAACCGCATTATAGCCGTCAGGTCTAACTTTTGCGGCCAATCACTTGTAGTTGTATTCTCTACGTGGTGCCTAGTGATAACAACTGTTGTGCGTGAATGCGTGTTAAGACTTTTCGTATTGCTAGGTGATATTTGATTGTGGTTGATGAATTGATAAATTATGTCTGCTGTGTGTGTTCAAAAACACTTTCCTGGAAACTTCACAAAGTTTTGACGGTTCGATTAATCGGCGGCTCCGTGTATACTTTGAAAATTATTTGGAAATTGGCAAGCCGGCCTTGGATTCTCAAATAAAACCTCGACGGTATTTGAAAGAGTTGTTTTAAAGTACCTTGAATATTTTGTAAAGTATTACCGTCGTTGATGTCTGTGAAGTGTTGGGAGGATTTTCGAAAATTATTTTAACGTATTGTTGCATTTTCAAATATTTTGAGTGAATGATTTTCAAAAATCTTTCACACCATAAAAATATTTTATTTCAAAAACCAATGCGATTTTTATTTTCAAAAAAAAATATAGTGAAAGATGAAAAATCTCACTCGATGTAAAGTTCAAACTCGGATTTAGAAATGTTAGAGTATGTAAAAATGATTTGATGATCTTGCATGGTTAACTTGTTAGTTATTAACGGTGATGATGATACGTAGAGGCTTGATGACTTCAAATGATTTCAAATGAGACGGTTAAAATATGTTGTTTACAAGTTTTGATGGAACAACCCGAGGTACCAAAAGTATTTTTACAGTTTATTTTAAATAGCATACAAATTTAAGGATTTTCAAAAGATTTCCTTTAAAAGGATACCTCGTGGATTTTCTTTTCGAGTTGTTATTGGTTACCTTATGTGATATGTCGTGCTGAGTTGGTACTTTAGCTTAATATTTTGCGAAGTTGTGCAATCGTATTGAGTGGGAATCTGCTTAGTATGCCGATGGGCAGAGGACACAGTCGTGACCACGATACTAATGGCCTTGAAGATCGGATGTGGACCAAGAGGGTATAGTCGGAAAGGTTGCTATTCCAGCACTTCGTTCTCGTTGTTTAGGTTTCGGGACGAAACCTCTTTTATAGGTGATATGATGTAATACCCACATTTTTTCTTTCTTTCTCTTCTGTTTCATCCAACCGTATTGACTCGACTGTGTTCGTTGATGCTTCTGACCTGGTGTTGTTTCCCACATTTGTCATTCGAACGAGTTCTGATATTGTCCCAAATTGATCTATATATCGTTGTGACCTTTCCAAGTTCGGAAAATTAGTCTCGTTTTCGATCTTCCAACCCTTGGGCGGTGGAATTCCGTATTTGTTCAGCGATTGGCTTGCGTTTTGATTGATGTACCGTTGGGTTGGTCAATCGTATTGATTTTCGTTCGTTGTGTTTTGTGATTGTTCGGATAATTGACTTAATTGTATTATCCATTTGATGACGCTTGTCACTTGTTGGTTTTATTATATCCCTAACGGCGGCGTTGTGTTGGTCGTCGTGGAGCGTGTTTTCACACCGTATATTCCGTTGCGTTGTATGTAACGTTTCGCCGTTTGGCATTAGTTACGCATTTCTTGCGTATCTCATTGAGTTTTCCTAGCGGGATATTGCTTCTCCCTACTTGTTTTAAGTTTCGGACGAAACTTCTTTTAAGGAGGGTAGAATGTAATATCCGCAATTTCGAATTTCGGTAATTTTCTTTTTTTCGGAGGAGGTTTGTTTTGACAACTCTATCATGACCTTTTCGTCATTCCGAGAATGATTAATTGTGCACTTTTTGTCATCCGAGTTCGTTTCGGTGTCGTTTTGTTGAGTTCCGTGTCCTTAATCGACTTTTTCACGTGGGAGTTCGACTTTGTTAGATCACCATTAATTTTTGGTAAAGCCAAAAATTCTAAATCTTTGCAATATTATAGAGCATCGAATTAGCTTTCCAATGGTTCAAACGGTGAGTCAATCGGAGTCCGGACGAGAGAGTTATGATCGTTTTCGTTCACCCGCTCATTTGGCCGATCACTGCCGACCGGACTCGGCCGTGTCGCTGCACGGCCGTGCTGCACTCGTCCGGATAAGCGGTAGCGTCGCCAGGCCCGACCGTGTTCCAGACACGGCCGAGTCAATGCCGAGCGCCCCTTCGCGACGACCGTGTCATGCAGACACGGTCGAGTCCTCGCTGCCGACAGCGCCACGACCGTGTCATGTCGGACACGGCCGAGTCTGTCACCCTATTTAAGGCTCGGCAACGTATTTTTCACCCAGTTTCTCATTCCTCTTCTTCCTGTCATGTGTGGGTGTACACATCATGGAGACATGATGTTGTTCTTTCAATCCATGAAGTTTTGAGGCTCATATCATCAATCATCCGTCCTATAACATCCTTCAATCCAAATAATCAAGGCAAGTTTTCTTAAAATCTAGTTTTGGGGATTTTGCTCGATTTGTCCGTTTAATCCGTTTTAACTCAGAATAGTGATGTATTTATGATTGTTAAACATTATTATGTCGAATTCCTTGTCATACTCGGTTGAATCGCCGAGGATTTGTCGTTTTCTTGAGTTTCTTATCGACGCCTTGAAGGTGTCCGATAAAATGTCACAAAGAGGATACGAGTGTTCTACGATTATTATTCCTTGTTCGTTCGTTAATTTATTGATGGTATGATGTTAGGGTCATATTTCTCGCAAAGAATTCGAGTCGGAACCCTTCCGTTCGTCGTTTTCTTCAAGCTTTTCGATCGTGGGTGTATTCATTGTCTTCGCCGGAGAATCGTAGGTGTTCGAGGTGTCCCGACTGATCCGTGATTGTGGGAGTGTCCGGTATCGATTATCGAGGCAAGTATCTTGCCCATACATTACGTGTTTTGTGGATATAATGGTTGTTAATCGTCGATATGTGTTAAATAAATATTCATAACCATCTTTCTCAAAAGTATCGGTATATTTACCAACAAGGTTTTCTTAAAGACGACTTGTGTGTTCCGAGAATTAATATGCTTAATTGAATACGTGTATTAATGTTGAGTATAAGATCGTAATACTTTCGTGTGATGCCATTGTGTGTGATTACGTTGTCGGTAAGTTTTGAAGTTTAGTCCTTTGTTAAAGCTGTACGTGGAGACATGTGGTTATCAATGAATTATGTGAATTTATGTGATCTTTGGTTGTGCCGTTCGGTCTTTGTTGGAATAGTGTGCTTTCTTGTTGATAGTATTAGTTATGGGCTATGAGTATATGTTGGATGAATCGCCATTCTAGTAAGGTACCTCGACTATAAATACTGTGATTGACCTGCGAGGCTTGGGGTTAGCAACAGAGATATTGGAACGTGTGTGTGTGTTGTTCCTTCCACCCGGAGTGTCCGACGGGATGTCTGGGGGTCGATACTAAGGGGTACGGCCACGGAAGTGGACTTGGGTGCGTGTGTGGATGAACTTCCACCCGGAGTGTCCGACGGGATGTCTGGGGGTCGATACTAAGGGGTACGGCCGCGGAAGTGGTTTCCCACCCGGAGTGTCCGACGGGATGTCTGGGGGTCGATACTAAGGGGTACGGCCGCGGGTTACCAGTTGTGGTTTTTCATCTTGAGGATGACGATGTTATCGTTAATTGTGATATTGTCCGGAGTATCACAATGCTTTGTGCTCGGGGTTGAGAGACATTGTATATCGAGTCTTGGTGCTTGGCTAGAATGGCATAGGATTAATGGGTTATGTGTAATGTGTCCTTGTAAGTGATTTGAAGTGGATGATCGGGTCGTGGACCCTGTGTTTTGTGACCGGAATGGTTGGGTCGTGAACCCCGTGTTTTGTTAAACGGATTTGTATTTTGAAAAATGAACTTTGGGGCTGTGACCCTAAATGGCTTTCGAGGAACTTTAGAATTTTTCAATTTCTAACGTTTTTAAAACTCCCGAGATTTGTAAATGTTTTCAAAGTGCTTACTTACTTCGTTTCTACTTTCAAGACTTGAACTATTTTTAACTAAATATACCTCGAGAAGTATTTCGTTGTATTCTCGGAATGTGTTGTGTATGGCTCGTATTTGCACTTTATACTTGCACTAGCGAAACAGTGGAGTTTTGCTAACCCCCGAGTAATCGGGGGGTGGATATCTGTATTGTGTCCAGGTACATGCAGGTTGTCGGGAGCAAGACACTGGATCGGCACGAGGGATGATGAAAGACGAATGATACTAATCACACGAAGGCCAGTTTTGACTTGATTAGTGAGTCCATTGTATTGTCTTTTCCATTGTCTTATTGTTAAATGCGTTGCAAGTATTTTACCCTTGCATGTGTATGAGTCTGGATGAGTTTATGTATTTTGATTTGTAAGTCAGTGATGGAAGACCAAATCGGTCTATTGATTCGTTATTTTGATTCATCAGTATGTAATGTAATGTGTTGTGTTGATGTCTAGCCTGGTGGATCCTCACGGAGAGGGTCTGCGGCGTGTAATATTCCCGTTTGATCTGGGGGTGTTACAATAAAGGCGCCAGAATTATTTATCATGTGAGTTATGCGATCTTGCATATTCACAGATCTAAACTCATCTCCACTAGTTGACCCGGTGATTTTACTTTCAGCCAGAGGTTTTGGGATTACTCCCAATACTCTTACTCCTTCCATATAGGCATGTGACTCGTCCCATTAATCCTAGACTTCCTCCTCCGTAAACTACATGAATGCATTTTTCCTAAGGTACGACCTAAGTCGTGGGCCTTCGATGAAGCATGCCTCTTTTCCGTAACTAGATCCACCAAACATGCAGACTGTGTAAAATTTTTTTGTGGAAGATGATGACTCCATTTTTGAAAAGAAATTTATTTAGAGAGAAAAAGAGAAAAGTACAAGTTTGAGGGATGAATAAAAGAAACAAGCACAAAGGTTATTTATAGAAGAAAAGATGAGGAAAAATTGTTTAACAAGTTTGTGATTGCGTTTGATTGTGCTTCAACTACTCAATAGAATAATGAAAGCTTTTATCGCGTATCACATTTTTATTCAAAATCTCACCACACGACAAAAATAAAAGATACTTACGCGTATGTACGGTAGTTGTGATTGTGGCTCACATCTTCCTCCGATTTTACGTCGAAACGGCTTAAACGCCTTCTATGAGTCGGGAGAAGCTTCCCATCCAATTTTCTTACAAATTGGCAAACAGGTCTTTTAACGTCGATTCCCAAGACGTTGTTCATATTCTCGGTTTGAATTTATTCCACAAACATTGAATTCGTAATACACAAGTCCACTAGGATGCGTGTCAAGAGAAATTTCGATATTATCTAAATTCTCCTTATTGGACCATCATTAATGAACCGAATTTTATCTTCTCTGTTTGTAGATGGAATTCCTAAAGATCGACATTTTGCATTACAGTTCCATCTAGCACATTTATAGCAAACGGCTAGAATCTTTGCTCGTCGTTTCTTGGCATATGAACTTTTTCCAAGCCCTGGTAAGAATCTAGTTGGTGTTTCTGTGAATTCACCTTCTATTCTTACTTTGGCTTCGATAATGAATCTTATGTCAAAAGGTATGCTTTTATTCGTAAGCAACCTCATCCTTTCAAGCCTTGTCTTGTAAATATTTAAAATTGCATTTTTGCTTAGAAAGGGAAATCTTTTTTCAATTTTATACAATGTTTCTTCCATGACAAAAAAAAAATTAAAATGAAAAACGATAAAATATCTACAAATATCAGTTGTTGTGGGAAACTGAAAAATCCGACTTTAATAGTCACGGAGTACCGTTATCCGCCACTTGACCGGACAGAAAAATTATATTTGGCCTAAAACAATCCCCGGCAACGGCGCCAAAATTTGATCGGCCAAAAACTTATCCTAAAAATAGGAGTTCTTGAGTCGCTCGCAAATATATACGAGGTAGAAGTAGTTTGTGGTGAGTTCTACCAAGGTCTTTTCTCTCGAGGATTGTCCAACAGGGCTTCGTATAATTTTTTTGTTACAAATTGCGAGAAATAAATACTAAAATATTCAAAAAGATATTTTTGGATTTTTAAATATTAACTAAATTAAATGCACTATATTTTAAACCAAACTATTTTTAATAAGACTATTTTAATAAGACTATTTTAATACTAGACTATTTATATTAAGACTATTTATACTAAACTATTTATATTAAGACTATTTATACTAGACTATTTATATTAAGACTATTTATACTAGACTATTTATACTAGACTATTTTTAACTAGTGAAAATAAATAGAATTAAAATGAGTTGGGAATTTATAAAATCTAGGGGAATACGGGTTCATTAAATTAGGTTTTTAATTGAGTATAGGAATTGATTTATACGGATATAAAAGAAAAACGAATGTTTATCGAGTAATCAACTTTTCACCTCCGTACTTTCGTAATCAAAGATGTCTTAATCATTGTCACTTTTTAAGATGTTGATAACAAGATTAACACTTGATAGATTGAAAAGATGTGTTTCCAATACACTTAACAATCAATCAAGGAGGTTTCACTAGTAGAAATAGGATATGATCAATCTCTATTTAAACCAATTAGTCCTTTCATTTCTCTAACTTGACTATTTTTAGGATAAACGATCGTTCATCGAGTAATCAACTTTTCACCTCCGTACTTTCGTAATCAAAGATGTCTTAACCACTTTCGCAATCTTAAGATGTTGATAACAAGATTAACATTTGATAGATTGAAAAGATATGTTTCCAATTCACTCAACAATCAATCAAGAAGGTTTCATTAGTAAAAATAGGATATGATCAATCTCTATTTAAACCAATTAGTCCTAAAAATAGTTTAAATCAATCAAATACTCAATATATAACCTAATAGAAATCCCCTTCCCTAGGAAGAAAGATTAGCTACTCATTGGTTTATACAAACTAAAATTATAATAGAAATAATGATATATATAATATATATATAGAAACTTTTAATTACTAGAACTTAATGACAATAGATAAAACTTACTTGAATATGATGAATCAAAGTGCAAGAAACAAACTTCAAAATATAACTTCAAACTTGTTTAAAGGTTACAAGCTTACAAAAATTGAAAGTAAAACACTAAGTAAAATACTAAGTGCTTATTGATCAAGCACTTTTCAATTACAAACTAAATGAAAGAAAAACTTCAAACCAAAAATAAAATACAAACTAAAATTGAAAGTTCTAAGGAAAATATATTGCTAAAAGAAAGGAGTATTTCTTAGCAAGAAGTTGAGGATTTCTTGGTAAGAATGTGGGTTTTTTTGCAATGGGTGAACATGTCCTTTTATAGGTGATTTTCAAGAATACAATTGATTATTTAATTCAAAATATCTATTGTAATATCATTTTTTTAATTCTTTGTTCACACTTCACCCATGTCTTTGAATTTTCAGATTTTTGACCAAAAAAATATCTTGTGGTTGATTTCACAAGTTGGTCAAAAGTGGACTAATTTTGCATGGCATCTGCCAAACACGGCGATGAAAACGGCCCGGTTGCCCCGTGTTGTGCGCCGTTTGTGGTGACTCGGTCTCTTCCGAATACGCGAGGACACGGCGCTAAATGCCGGCCGTGTGTGAAACGCCCAAGACACGGCCTCTTTTGCACCGTATGTGAAACGGCCGAGAACACGGTCCATTTTGCGCCGTTTTGTATGGTCGTTTGTCTGGAAAAATTCCGTCGTTGGATTTGATCTTGTTTTCCGTCCTTTTGATGCTTCATGTCGAATGTAAAATAACCATTTTTAGCTCATGTTTGGACATATCTGTAAAATATATATTTTTAATCACAAATCAGTACAATTATGCCCGGAAAAATGAATATTTTGTATATGAATTTTAGATCAATTATGCACCAATCAATACAACGAAATGAAGGACAATACAAAGGGTATTCAACCATATCCAATGTATTCAAATACATCCCAACACAAAATCAATACCTCGGCAACACAGGCCGGAACATCAAGGAAACTGAAAAACAATACTCGAGTATTCAATTACCATTCCAGTGCAACAACACTGCATGGAGGAACATAAAATATAACCGGAAACAAGACACAGTATCACGCTTGCCCATCATCTTCATGCCGACCCGATACCCGCCTGTCCGCTCCCCTGGAACCTGAAATACATAAAAAGTATTTCCCCCATAAAGGGGTTAGCTATCGAATAGCTAGTGCAAGTATATCAAGTATGAAATACAATACTCCTCGACAATAAAGTAAAAGTTATGTAACCGAGCTGATCAGCCACCAAGAACCGGGTTAATCTCAGGAGTTTATCTAAGAAAACCCGAATGTATGAAGTATTTCCTTTTCTCTCTCTAAAATATGCTGTAATCTCAGAATTATGCTTGGCCTTTGAAGGAAAGCCCCCCTCATTCTTTTATAGCAGGGAGAGCCGCCTATCCTTTAAGATCTTCCCTAATTTTTAGGGAAGATCCCGGATATCCAGGGATTCAGGCTGTGATTTCCCATCCCTGGAATTCCGAGATTGAAGAGTATGGGCTTCCAGTCCCCGAATCTATGGGATTCTGTCAGGTGAGTCGAGATCTCCTTTCCCGAGAGTTCAACCTTCATGAGCCCGGCGATTCCCGACCCCGGTTATGACTTAGTAGGTCGGCTCATATTATAAAGGATCACTTAGGTCGGGACACTCTTATCCAAATTAGTAGGTCGGCGAGGCCTTCGAGGTCAGCCCTCTCTTAGCAGAGGTCACAGGTCAGCGGGGCCTCCGAGGTCGGCACCCTCTTATCTGAGGTTATAGATCGGCGAGCCCTCTGAGGTCGGCATCCTTTTGTCTGAGGACATAGGTCGGACTTCATTAGTCTAAGAAAACCTTCCTTTACTCAAAGATCGGTACGCAGGCCTATATTGGTCCTTTTTTAAACCGGGTTTTTAGGGAGCGTACATTCGTCGTCCTATCAACCAGTCCCCCCTACTCTAGTCGAGTTGTAAGAACGAGTACAGTAGGATTTGTTTACAATCTGACGACCTCGACACAGTAGTCCTTGGGGTTCCCGTTCCCAGGTAACGAGGTTCCTCGAGCTTCGTGCGCCTTTATATCAACGTCTTTTCCTTTCCTCGCCTCCCAACCGTCGCATCTATGGCCAGGTCTAGATGTCAACCTGTTATAGGTAGGATGAGACGGTACCAGATCCAAGCCGTTCTTTTATAGGAGGCATCAGACGTTCCAGATCGCCCATTATCTTCTTAGATTTTGCCCTTCCTCCCTATAAATAGAGATCCTCTACCCCCTCCGCCACTTCCGCTCTTTTTTTTTTTCCAAACACTAGTGTGAGGGTTTTCCGGCGACACCTGCGACCTTGGTTTCCTGCCTCCGGTGGGGCTTCCGCTATATTTCTTCGGCGCTCTTCCACCCAATCTCATGGGTATGTCTATCTAAACGCCTCTTTACCTTTTCTTTTTGTTTGTTACCTATATTTTCCTTTCTCCTCCCTCCATTTTCTTCCTTTTATTATGTCGACTCCCTCGGATTCTCAGAATCTTTCCGGCCAATCGTCCGTGGACTCTTTTTTAGAAGGTTTATCCTCTTCTGATTGGGACTCGGGGGGTAGGTCGGAGCGAGCTACTGGCTCCTCCCTCTGTCTTAGAGATGAACCCCTAGGTGATGTAGATTGGTCCGAGCTGGGTGACATCCTTTCTAGCCTTCCCTCCGGCATTCCTCTGATCATCGTAGATCCCCCCTCCCTGTAATACCCGGTTGTAATTCAGTCATTATCATTCAGTAATTTCATTCGGTGATTGTCACTCAGTGGACTTTCACTCAATTATAATCATTCATCAATCATGTTCATTCACCGTGTTCACCGTTCGGAAAAACTTCGAGTTGTGTATCGTTATTGTTCATTGTTTCAACTTTCCTCATATGAGTTCGACTTTGTTAGATCACCATTAATTTTTGGTAACTCCAAAAATTCTGAATCTTTGCAATATTATAGAGCATCGAGTTAGCTTTCCATTGGTTCAAACAGTGAGTCAATCGGAGTCCGGACGAGAGAGTTATGGTCGTTTTAGCTCACCCGCTCATTTTTCAGTTATTGGCCGATCACTGCCGACCGAACTCGGCCGTGTCGTCCGACACGGCCCGTGCCGTACTCATCCGGAAATGCCGAAGTCTCTGCCCACAGGACTCGACCGTGTTGTCCGGCACGGCCGAGTCGAACTCTTCCGGATAAGCCAGAATCGACTGCCCAGACGCCCGACCGTGTTCCAGGACACGGTCGAGTTATGCCGAGTTGCTGTCGGACGGGTCACTATCGGAAGGCCCCTCCGCGCCGTGACCGTGTCAAGCAGGACACGGTCGAGTCCCTGCCGGCCAGCTGCACGCCGCGACCGTGTCAAGCGGACACGGTCGAGTCTGTCAGACGAGTCAAGCCCTATAAATTCGTTTTTTGAGCATTTCAGCTCATTTCTTCCATTTCTTCCACCTTCGTACGAGAGAGAGAGAAGCTTGAGGGAGATATTTTGTCATCATCAATCACTTGTGTATTCGGATTTCATCATCTTGATTCATTGGAAAGCTTGGATAGTCGATTTTACACGTTTTCATCGGATCGAATTGGTTGGATCTTCAAGAGGTAAATTCTTCAACATCTTGGATTTCGATTTTGTGTTGAGATATGATGTTTTGGACGTTATAATCATGTTATATGAAGGGATATGTATATGATTACGAGTTTGTATAAGGATTCATTGGATTATTGAGGAATTATTCAAGAACACCTTGAATATCGGGTTGAAATTGGGGGTTTTCGATTAATTGTCGTTATAATCACGTCTTCGGATATTCATTTTGGATTATTGATAGTATTCATGAGGTTTTGTGGGTTTGAATCATTCATTGGAAGTTGGTTTCGGATGTAATTGAGTTTTTGTTGTAAACAATTGGAGATTGTTTACAACACGTTTGTTTTAATGCCCCAATGAGTTTCGGGTATTGTTGTATCGACTTTTGAGTTGGTTGTGATCATGCTTGATTCGTGTATTAAGAGAATTTTTGGTATTTGTGTTGTTCAAGGTTGTTCGAGCGGCCGATAATTTCATTAAGGACGTTGATCGTGGAAGTACCTTCTCGCCTTCGGTTTGAGGCAAGTTTTATACTTGTACTAGTCAATGAGATTAATGTCATCATATATGTGTATGAATGTGTGTATCATTCCGAGACTTAGTCTCTTCATGAATTCATTGATATCAAGAGATCGTTCGATACGATACCTTTCGGCAATTATGCCAAATGTTTATTGTTGTTCATTAACGGCCGATTCAAGGCATTGTGATACTCGTTATTAATGTCATTGTCGATAGCCGGCTCGCGGCATCGATGTATCGATTGTTGTTAATATTGATGTCGATCTAAGACATCGTTCAGATCATCGTTATTCATGTTGGGGGTTGTTATTAAAACCATATTGGCCGAATTAAGGCATTGGCTTATTCATTTCTCATCTTCGTCGTTGGTCACCGATTAAAGGTGCCGAGGCATCCTTCGTATCATTGTCATCGATTGGCCGTTCTCAGGCAAATCGAAATGTTCAATTATTCACCATCTCATTGTTATCGATTGACCGTTCTAAGGCAATCGAGGTATTCTAATCATTCAACGTATCATTCGTAGCGATTGGCTATTCCAAGCCAATCGAAGTGCTTACTCATTCATGGATTCATCCGCTGCATCATTGTTATCGGTTGGCCATCCTAAGGCAATCAAGGTGTTAAATTGGGACTGTCAAGGACGGTGTCTATCCGTGTGTTACTGTCATCGTGTGGGCCGACTCAAGGCAGCACACTATCATTAATTGTGATACGGCTTCGTGCCGTGGCTTCGGCCCTAATTGTGATACGGCTGGATGCCGTGGCTTCGGCCCTTATTGTGATACGGCTTCGTGCCGTGGCTTCGGCCCTAATTTTGATACGGCTGGATGCCGTGGCTTCGGCCCTTATTGTGATACGGCTTCGTGCGTGGCCCGCCCTCATTGATACTGACTTAATTTGTTTGACTTGTGTTTGTGATATTTGTTAATTTCCGCTGAACGACTTTCAGGCCTTTTGTAATGTCTTAGTATTTTCATTGGAGCCTTGGGCATTATGATTCATATTAAATTCAATTCTGGATTGGTTCATGTCGTTTAATTCATTGTGGTATTCTGTGATTATGATTCGCAGTTGGGCATTTATGTTCTAACCTGTCGAACAGGTATTAATAGTATGCCGTGGGCATAGTATTTCACGAATGCTCGGTTCTTAACTTGGTTTGTGAGCATCTCGTATTATTATCATCATTGTACCGTTTCGTTCTGCATTTGGATGCATATCATGTTATACATGTATTTGATGTTCATTGTCTGGATGGTGACCAGTAGGCGGAACATGTTTTTATGTTTTAGGTGCTTGCGAGGAGAGAGTTGAGACACGGGGCATGATGATGGCGACGAGGCATTCGAGCGATACTAGTCCGAGTTGTTCATGTTGGTCATCGGTTGGAGTGTTCTTCATTGTCGATCATTGTCATTTTGTATTACCTTGAGATGCTCGTGGATGTTGTATTTTTACTCTTGGCCATGTAGGCCCATCGTTGTCGTTGAAATTCCTTATCGGAATATTGTGTCGGATATCATGGTAGGGACTATGATTTTCCCTTGTTGTTTAATTTAATGTATTTTAGTCATGTTCGCCTGGTGGATCTCCTGGCGTGGGGTCCACGGCACTGTAATAACCCAATAGGATTTGGGGGTGTTACACTCCCCTCCTCCTAGGGATGAAGTAACTGTTTCCGGCCTTTTAGCTGATCCATATAAAACGGTCGCAGGAGCTACTGGAGTTCTCCCTCCTCATCCTCTATCTAGGACTAGTCCAGCCGCGTTGGCTAGTTTTATAAAATTTCTTAGACTTCCTCCGGGGTGGGAATTTGTCACGCCCCAGGCTCATGACACCCCTAATCATCCTCCCCCAGGTCATATTACCTGGTTCGTGGATCAGGTGAGCAGTGGTCTTCGCTTCCCTCTTCATACCTTCCTTGTCTCTCTCTGTTAAATACAATCTTCCCCTCAACCAGTTTTCCCCAATTCTTTTCCTTATATGGTCGATTTTCTCATGTTGTGTCATTATAGACACGAGGAACCCGACCTGGATTTTTTCTATTTTTGTTTCGGTCTAAAGAGCTTTAAAGTCTCCTTTTACTTTGTTTGTACCCAAAATATTATCCGGAGATAGATATTGCTGGAATGATCGAGTAGCAAACAAGGTGCGAGAGCACTTCCGTGGGGAAAGTATATAACACAAGACTTGCCGGGGTTGTTAGTCCCGGGCTTGAATGCTCTCGCGAGATATTATTAATATGAATACTTTGGAGTACAAATATTAATGTTAGAGTACAATTACAATGAGTGTAAAGACCCTAGTTATCTTAGCTATTGAGCATGAAGATTGCCGTAAGAACCAGATGTGATGCTCTGTGAGTTCTTGTAACAACGACGGGGTGCTGTGACGACTGTGAGAAATCGACGGTCTCTCACAGAGCGTATTAGCTGAATGTCTGAGCTCCTGGACTTACGAGTCTCGTCGATTCTGTACTGTAGGGAGTTCTTGCCTCTGCCGACTGTCTTCTGGTTGAGAGGTGCTGAGAGAGAAACCCTGAGATAGATTCAAGAGAGGAAGCTGAGAGCTTGAAAGTGTTTACGTTTGTATGTAGTTGCCAACTGAGAAGAACGTAAGGTCTGAACTGAGAGGAGAGAACCTTTTTCCAGTTGCTGGAGGTTCTCTATTTATAGTACTGGGGGTTGCTGGGCGATTGCCTATGCTGTATTATAATAAGCGGGCGATCGTCTTTAGCACATGGGTTGGTCTCCTTAAAGCCCGCAGGAGTTGCTGGCTGCCAGCTGTGCGGACCAATGAGAGGCCAACACGCGTCTTGAGTCGCTGTCCCGGGAGGTCCCACCTTGTACCTTTCGGAGGGTCTATCGGTAGGTGAGAAGGTGGTGACAGGCTGTGGTCAACGATCCATGTTCTGCAGCGCCTTTCTCGGATCTGCACATGGGAGCTGCTTTGAGATCCAGCCTTCGTAGACTTTGATGGACGAAGGTCTTGTTCGTGGCACAAGTCGGTCGTCCTCGGTCGGGCACCAGAGTTGATCGCTAGATGACAAAAGGCGATCGCCTTGAGAGTCGATCGCTAGATACTCGAAGGTGGACTGTTATCTTCGTTTAGGCGAGTTCGCCATAGCTTGATTGGTTGTGGACTTGGTCGCTCGGCCTTGTTATCGATCGCCGTCGAGGCGTATAAATCGCCGCACAACAATTGCCCTCCAGCTCGCTCCGATGTTGAAAACGTGGGGTGAAGTGGTTCTGCTGGCGATTGTTGAATTATGACGAGTGACTCAGCATTTTACGGAACGGGCGATCGTCTTTGAGTCGATTGATTTTGAATTTGGACGACCTGCTCGGTCGCTGAAATGAGCGGGAAATGGCAGCGGATGCGGAAAAGTCTCCGGGACATGTGTCGGATTCCTGTTGGGGGAGACCGATGGTTAGTTATGACTCCTCGTCTGGCGTGCCCTTGAAACGACGCGTCGCGAGTTTCAAGCGAGTCATTAATTGCGACGGTTGCACTCCGACTCCTGAGATTCTCCTTTATTGCATAGAAGTCCCTGCCATCTCCTATAAAAAGGCGTTGGGTTGCAGTGTTTAAGAACCTTTATGCGCTTTTATCGGAGAAGAAGAATTTCGCCGAAGAATTTTCTGAAGATTTGACTGCCGATCGTCGATCGATTCAATCCTTGGAAAGAAAACACACTTTTTCTCCTCTTCTTTTCGAAAATGTCTGGAACATCTTCATCGCACGGAATGGGCACCACCTCGGCCGCCGGGGCTTCGACTGCCCGGGGAGGATCCTCTGCAGAATTCCATTTGGAGATGGCCGCCGAGGTTATCCGGGCCGGTATTGACCCTGCGGAAGTCGAGGGCCTATTCAATGAAGTCGACGTTGCCAGGGAGGCGGCGGTTGAGCAAAGATGCTCGCAGATGGAGAGAGATTCGGCGGTGAGGACCTACTGGGAGCAGCATAGTGCCTTTGGCCAGGCCTATTTGGCCTTTGCTGAAATCATGGAGAGGTTGGCCAGTCCGTCTCCTAATTTCGATTATCGGGAGTACTCGATCGCTCATCCTTATCAACCTACTAAGCGATCGCTGTTTCGGGCTGCGCAGCGATCTCCATGGTCCCTTGGCCAGATAAGGAGCTCGGCGACCAGGAAGGAGCTGGCCGTCTGGATGACGAGGTATCATGTCCCTTCAGATGTGTATCTTTTTGCGCCGGCCGACAATAAACGAGCCGATCAACCTCCGGAGGGCATGGTCACCGTGAACGAAGCAATCATGGAGGCTGGGCTGCAGTTCCCTCTGTCTTTTTCTGTCTCCCATTTGCTGGAAGCTTGGAACGTGGCGCCGCTCCAGTTGACGCCGAATGCCTGGCTCCAGATCATTTGTGCTCTCACCTTGTTCGGCGGTCACCGACTGTACCGCCTTCCTTCGCCGTTGGAGATGAACCACCTGTTCGAGCTGACGGCTCAGAAAGGGTCGGTTGGTGGCTATCACACTCAAGGTCGATCCGGTTGGGTGATCCTCGGAGTCCCGAACAAGGTGTGGGGCAACCCGGCGAAATGGTTCTGGGCGGCGGTTCATGGAAGGCATTGGCGAGCAATAATCCCACTGACGAGCTGAATATTCCCACTAGCTTTTGGGAGAGGAATCCGGGTAAGGGTTTTGGATCTCCCTTTGTTCGGATATGTTCTGAACTGATCTAATTTGGTTTTCCTTTTGCAGGTTTCCATATTCTGGTGGTCGACGAGCTTCCTTTCGATTTTCTGGTCGTTTGGGAGCAGATACGAAGCCTGCCGGACGACAACTTAGACGCTCGCCAGATTAACAAAGAGAGCTGTTGGCTGTCTGCTCGGCTATTCTGTTTCCCACGACATCTCTCGGTCCCAGATATGAGTTTCTACGATCTCCAATTATTTAGCGGTCGTCCTGCTTGGAGAGTGTGTCTGACCGTTGTTTGATTTTATTGCAGAAGTCCGCTTTCTTTGTTTCTTGGAGCCTCCAGCGGAGATAGCCATGTCGAACCCCGGAGTTCTGAGCCGTCCTCGCCAGAAGAAGTCATCTCGATCTCCTCCGGTCGCGCTACCTCTCATTCCGGAGGTGGGGCCTAACGTGGAGCCGATCATAGCGGAGGAGGAAGCTCGGGAGGAGGGGCTCCGATCGAACCGCAAGCGGCAAAGGTCGGGGGAATCTCCAGTTTCTGCCCCTGCTGGTGAGGTGCCGATCGCCGCGCCTCCGATCACCGCGGTCCCACCGGTGGATGAGCCTACGCCCTCTGCGGCTTTCTTGCGAGAGATGGCGATTGCCGAGGCTGATACCCCTCGCGGAAACCATACTTTGGTCGCGACCCTGAGAAAGCCTAGAGGTAAACTTTGTTTGTTTGTACAGTTTCGTTACTTGCGTGGGAGATGTGCTAACTCTTTGTTGATTGATGCAGGATCCGTAGCACTAACCCGCTATAATCCGCAGGGCCGAACTAAATGATAGGCCCGCTGCCTACATAGGCGACCTCTTCGAACTGATGACACCTAGCCCTTCACGTGTGAGCTTTCCTGGCCTGATTAGAATTTCCATCGGTTGGTCCTCCTGATATCATGTAGATCACTCTTTTCTTAGCTGGGGGAGCAGCGGGTCCCCGAGGGGCTTCTCTTTTCATCCCCATCCCCCCTTGGGGCATGGGTGGTTGCCTCCGGCCTCCATTCCTCTACTGATATGTGAACTCCATTAGATGTCCCGCTCGGACCAGCCTCTCGATCTCGTCTTTAAGGTGCTTGTACTCATCTGTTTTATGCCCATAATCATTGTGGAATCGACAATAAAGCTCGGATTTTGGCTGGGTGGGCCCATTAGAACGAGATGCAGGCCACTCGATAACCCTATTCATCTTACCTTCAACTTCTTCCAGAACCTGCGCTCTCCTCATCATTAATGAGCTGTATTGGTCAAATCTTGGTCGCCTTAGAACGGTATCGCTCTTCCTTCGGTCTGTGTTCCGGTCTATCTTTCCACGCAGCATTTTCTCCAGAGGCAAATTTCCTTGAAAGGTATATTCCTCGCGCTGTACCAATCTGCTAGATCCTCTTTCCCCATCTTCGGGCTTTTCTTGTAATTCTTCCATATCCTTCTCAGTTTCTTCAACATTAATGTATTTTGAACATCGGGGTAAGACCTCGTCATATGTTCTGGCCGGTTTTTTAGCCAATGAGGTGCGTAGCAGTCCAGGCCTTAGTCCCTGCGTCAAGCTGGTCTTTACCTCTTCAGATGACGAGGGTACCTCCAGACATGCCTTTATAAATCGGGTCACATAAGCTCTCAGTGCTTCTCCGGAGTACTGCTTGATGCTGAACAAGGACATGATGGTCTTTTGGTGTGCCCTGGCGCTTGCAAAGTGAGTCAAGAATGCTGAGCTGAAAGTTTTGAAGCTGGTGATTGACCCAGGGGGTATCTGGTGGAACCAATCTTGAGCTGACTCCGTCAGCGTAGCCAGTAATGCTCTGCAACTCACGGCATCCAAATATCAGTGTAGTACGGCCATGTTTTTGAACCGGTATAAATGTCGGGTAGGATCTGAGAGTCCATCGTAGGTGAAGGTGACTGCCCTATACCCATATGGGAGTTCGGCCTGCAGTATGCCTTCCTAGAAGGGATGGCCTGGATGACTCTCTGTGTCCTTCCCCACAACCCTATGTCGCAACTCCTCTAGCTCGTCTTGCATACTGGATATTAAGGGATCCAACATTTTTTCCTGTCTAGATCGTTCCCATATTCTTGGATAACTCTCCCCATGCTCTTCCTGCTGATCCATTTCCTCCAGCCCATCCGAAAGGATGGGTATTACTTTTCGTGGTATTCTTTGCTTTTCAACCTCTCGACTCTTCTGGATTGCAATGGCGATTATGTCGGCTAAGGCTTCCTTCGTCAGTGTGATTGTGCTGGGTGTAGCTTCTTCTACAGGGGTGACGGGTGTTTTTTCCAGAGTTGATTCTCCACCCGCGGCTGCTAGTTCCTCTTCTAAATTTCGGGGTATCAACTCCCCTATTCTCTTCTGGTTCATTTATTCCGCCATTACTGACCTACATCTCAGCTCAAAGTGACTCGATGTCACCGTTCCCACAAACGGCTCCACTTGATGTAACCTAGCTGATCGTCCACCAATAACCAGGTTAATCTCAGGAGTTTATCTAAGAAAACCCGAATGTATGAAGTATTGCCTTTTCTCTCTCTAAAATATGCGGTAATCTCAGAATTATGCTTGGCCTTTGAAGGAAAGCCCCCCCTCCTTTTATAGCAGGGAGAGCCACCTATCCTTTAAGATCTTCCCTGATTTTTAGGGAAGATCCCGGATATCCAGGGATTCAGGCTGCGATTTCCCATCCCTGGATTTCCGAGATTGAAGAGTATGGGCTTCCAGTCCCCGAATCTCTAGGATTCTGTCAGGTGAGTCGAGATCTCCTTTCCCGAGAGTTCAACCTTCATGATCCCAGCGATTCCCGACCCCGGTTATGACTTAGTAGGTCGGCTCATATTATAAAGGATCACTTAGGTCGGGACACTCTTATCCAAATTAGTAGGTCGGCGAGGCCTTCGAGGTCGGCCCTCTCTTAGCAGAGGTCACAGGTCAGCGGGGCCTCCGAGGTTGGCACCCTCTTATCTGAGGTTATAGATCGGCGAGCCCTCTGTGGTCGGCATCCTCTTGTCTGAGGACATAGGTCGGACTTCATTAGTCCAAGAAAACCTTCCTTTACTCAAAGATCGGTACGCCGGCCTATATTGGTCCTTTTTTAAACTGGGTTTTTAGGGAGCGTACATTCGTCGTCCTATTAACCGTCAATTCATCAATTCAAGATTAGTATTCTGGAATAACTAAATCTCATAGCATCACATCAATAGATACATGATCAACCGCACCAGAGGCTACGGAACCCTCAGAGGACTCGTCGGTCCATCCCAGAGTGGTTAACTCATTGATCCGTGGAATCGCACCAGAGGCTACGAAACCCTCAGAGGACCCGTCGGTCCATCCCAGGGTGGATATAAATAAACATGCCATTCATATATCTTACTTTCAAAATCGAGAACGTACAATCATAAATATATACTTGCCTTTGAGACATCGGGAAAACGAACGGAAAAGAGTAGGAGTTCGGTAGGTCCAAGAACGCACTCCCGGTACCTAAACGATTTGTAAGGGATATGATAATCAATAATCCATACTCATAATTCACGAAGAAACTCCCGAAACCCATCTATGATTCACGAAAATACAAGGGTAAACAACTAGAGGTTGGAAAATCACCCAAACCCTCACAAGTCCGAACACGGCACAAACCAATCCGTAAAATCATAGGAAAAGCATGTATATGGGATAGATATATCATAATCTCAAGATTCTCAAGCTTCAAACCGGATAAATCGAACGAATCTAAGAAAAACCCAAAAATTCCCAAAAATAGGGTTCTAAGGATTTTTACCTTGATTTGGACGATAGAATGGATTAGATGTTGTTAAATCCTTGTTCTCCAACCAAAGATGTTGATATCAGAAGAAAGATCGCTCCCAAACTCCCCGAATCGCCCAAACCTTCTGCTCCCGATCGGAAATGTGAGAAGAATGAGAAAAATGACGAAATGGAAGTCAACTGTCCATTAAATACTCGCCCAGTCTAGCGCACGCTACGCCTATAATATTAGCGTGTGCTAGCAGGGTCACCGGGTAGTCCAGTGGCTTCTATCGGCCCCATTAGTGTGCGCTACTCGCCTTCCTTTAGCGTGCGCTAGCCGAAAATGGTGTCCAGAAATCGGAGTCCAGAACCTACTGTCCTCTGCCCTGCTCAAGTCTTAGCGTGCGCCACCGCGATAGCATAGCGTGCGCTACGCTACCCTTATAGCATGCGCTAGCCGAAGCCTAGCGTACGTTATCTGATAGTCCAGAAAACCTGACAACTTCACTGCCTCTGTCGACCCAGCCCGTTAGCATGCGCTACGGAAGTATTAGCGCGCGCTACTACCCATGTATAGCGTGCACTAGCTAACTCCTTGCGTGCGCTAATTACTAGTCCAGAGAGCATAATAAGTTACTGGTTCCGACCTGACTGGTCCCTTTGCGCGCGCTACGGCTCAAAGCTAGCGTGCGCTGCTCAAGCAGAATTAGCGTGCGTTAGCCTAGGCCTAGCGTGCGCTATATCTCCGACCCAGAACACTTTGCAAGGTCCAAACAACACGATCAAGATCCAAACAAGGTACGAAACTTTATAACAATATCGACAACATCACAAAGAGTTTACAGAGCGACAAAATAGGAAGAACGGAAAAGTCAAACAGTCAATAAAAGTACGGGTATTACACATTTAGTCACTCAAATAGGTTGGATAATTCGAATTTGTTACTCAAGGGATACTAAATTACTCGAACGACTTACTATAGTGGGTCTTATGTCATTCGAATACATTCAAATAAATTACAAACTGATATATATCAAATAATATTGTTAAACTTTGGGTATTAAAGAAATTTCCTTAAATTAAAAGGGTTTAGTAAATAAATAAACTTCTCTGAAGTTCCATTCCGATTGATGTTGTCATAACCTTGAGTTGTGGTTTCCTTTTGCATTATTGATATCTTTGAAAATGTTTTGTTGGATTGAACTACTCATTTTGGAGTTTGGTTCCGATATATTTGGGGTTGGTTATAATCAAAGGATGAATGTTTGCTAAGTGTTTGTCATAATGCCCTAATGAGTTTGGATATCGTTGTATCGACTTTTGAAGTGGGTTGTGACCATGTTTGATTCGTTATTAAGAGGATTATTGGTAATTGTGTTATTCAAGCTTGTTCGAGCGACCGATTTCCCATTAAGGACGTTTGTTCGAGTGAGGACATTTCATCACCGGTATTGAGTAAGTTAATTCTTACTCGGTTAAAAGGATATTCATTCCTTTCGTTGTTGTTCATTCATATTCATAATTCATCCATAGTATATTATTCGTGTTGATAATTTTAATTATCAAACTAATCATTCATTTCATGAGGAACGACGGTTCCAATCATTTCCGTGAATTATCATCATTTCATCATCAATTCATCTCGGTGAGTCATTCTTGACCCTTGTCGATTTGCTATTCACTGATGTTCATCATTTGGTCACTTTTGTTCTTGTGGCCTTCTGGGTTCATATTGCGTGGCCGAGTGGGGATGTTTGGAATTTTTAGTCGGGCACATGATAGTCATGTGATCGGGTTCACCTGTAATATCCGCATTTTTCCCTTCTCTTATTATTCTCATCTTGGTGCATTTTCGTTTCTAGCAACTCGTTTGTAACCGTATTAACATTTTGAGGATATTTAATTATGAACTTTTGTCGCTCGAGCTTGTTTCGGACTCGTTTTACTCGAGTCGGTGTTTCATGTTGTTTCCGTTGCTATTTGGAGTGTTATCATAATCGTCGTTCGGAACCGCCGTTTTGGGGTTGCCCAAGATCGATCTCATGTTATTGTGGGCGTTGTGAGTTTTGTTGGTGTTTCGACCATGTTTCGTACATTTCACATGTTTGGATCGTTTTGTAAATTTCCCAAAAGTTTGGGAAATTTACGTTTGATGTTGTTTTCTGAACCTTTGAGTAGTCGGGAATATGTTTTCCCTTCGGTACTTAAGTTCGTCGTTTCAGGCCCCTTGCGTCCGTACCATCGTGAATTGTTCACCGTTGTATTTCGATTCTTTTCGGTACCTCCCTCTTTCATTCCTGGCCTGTACTCCACAGCAAGGAATGTTACGTACGTAACACCCTTTTTGGTTACGTACGTAACGTCCTAGTGTAAATCGGTCGAGCACTTACGCCTTTTTGGTTACGTCGTAACACCCTTTTGATTCGTCGTAACGCCTAGTGTATTTCGGTCAGCGATTACGCCTTTTTGGTTACGTCGTAAGGCCCTTATGGCTTACGTCGTATCTGACTTACGTGCGTTAGCATGTGGTGGCTAACGTGCGTAGCAGGCTGAGGTTATAAACCCGGAGTTGACCGATTTGGTCATTCTTCATCCCTCTCCTTCCCATCCGACTCTAGGCGACCTTCTTGGTATTTCCGGCGATTTGAAGCTTTGTAACTCCGAGCCATCATCTTCTTGAGTTTTGGTGTATATTATCAACCTCTAATCGTGTTCTTCATCATTATTCAAGGTAAACTCCTAAAAACCTTGTTTTGGGTAAATTGAAGGGGTTTTCATGTTTCGTCCGATTCGTTCCGTATGTTAGATTAATTCATGGTGTACATGATTAATCTCGTTAGTTTTGTTGGTTTCCCTACGGATTCATGCTATATTTCATAGTAACTTTGTAATCGTAAGGGTTTGGTTGGGGTCCGCCCTCGTTGTTGTTTTTATACGAATATACATGAATCGTAGGCGGGTTTTCGGGTGTATTCCAATTCCGTATTCATTTAGAACCGTAGTGATTGTATTCTTCAAATCGTTATGTTCGGTTCCTTTGTTACCTAGCGGTAGTCGGTGACTTTCATTTCCGTACTTCACTTCGACAATAATTCGAGGCAAGTATATTAGGAAACCTTTAAGCTTAACATGAAATGGTGATGTATATTACTTGTGTGTAACTCACCTCGTGTTGGCCCAGACGGTCAAGGAGGAAATCTATCTTTGCCGCACTGGATTTCACTAGTTTGTTTATCTAGCCAGTGCGGGAGGGTCCTTAGAGGCCTCGTGCGGGAATCTATGATATTACTCTGTTCCCAAGGCGATGAATGTGCGTGTTTTATTTTGTAATGTAGCCAGTGCGGGAGGGTCCTTAGAGGCCTCGTGCGGGAATCTATGATATTACTCTGTTCCCAAGGCAAATTATTTGACTGTTTGTTTCCGGAAAAGACATGTCTTGTTTTGGTTTTCGAAATAATTATTGGTGCATGTACTATGAAATGTGTAAGCGATTGGTTTGCCTTGAATACTTGTACTAGCGTAATTGCTAACCCCTTTGGGGACCCGTTGTCGGGGAAATTCTTGTTATGGATTTCAGGTTACGATCATCTGGACGAGCGAGCACCAGGACAGTACGAGGATGTTGGCCAGGGTCGTTGACATGTGCATTTGGGTCCATTCATTTCCTTTGTCCATTTCGATATGGTTGTTTCCATAGTTTTAAACTTATAGATTGTACTCGCGAGTACTTAGGCTTTTCGTTTCAAACCCCGCATTGTATTACTTTAAATTGTCACGTTGTTGGTTGATGCTTATTTTGCCGGTTGCTCCGGGCGTATCTTTATATGTCATATTATTTAATTGTGTATCCTCGTTAACCAAGATGGTTAGTCGAGTGAAGTTTTCCTATTGTAGCCTGGTGGGTCCCATGGAGGGGTCTACGGCGCTGTAATACACCTCGAATAAATTGGGGGTGTTACAGAAAATGGTATCGGAGATCTAGGTTTATGGATACCTAGGCTTGTCGGTTACTTGGGTCTAGTCGTGTTTTGTTTTGCACATTGTCACACCGCTGCCGGCATCTCAGTACTTCCAGTGCTCGTAAGTTTCCTTACCCGATTGTTTGCTTTCACATACTGTATTTCGTTTCTTGAACCATGGTTATTCTCCCTCTTTTGCTTATCATCGTAGTTTTCCTTACTCATCCTCGATGTGTTCCTGTTATCTTTTAACACCAGTATGGATGCCGGAGGAAACCGTGGTCGTGGTCGTGGTCGTGGCCGTGGACGCGGCCGAGGACGTGGGACAGCCGGTGGGGCAGCCACGTCGCACTCTTGAGGCCGCGATCACGGCGACCGTCACGATCATGCTTCTTCTCGGGAGCGCGCCGATCTTGGTATTGCTGTAATGCGGCAAATGGTTAACCGGATGGCGACTATAGCTCAAGTGGTCAGGCCCGATCGAGGCCCACGCTAATCGGGGCGGAGCGGATCGCGGCTCCAGGATGTCATCAAGATGCATCCTCCTCGGTTCTCGGGAGCTTCGGACCCGATCGGCCGGGAAGGGTGGATCAAGGAGATATCAAGGTCTTCTTGCTACCAATTGTCAGGGACCGTAAGGTCCCTATTGCTCAATACTTTCTCACGGGAGATGCTGATTGGTGGGAGGCCGTTAGTCGCAAAGATCATGTTGCTTCGTGGGCCGAGTTTCAGGAGTTGATGGAAACCAGAGTCTTGTCCGTGGCCGGTCGGGCGAGGCTCGAGTGCATGCTTTCTTCGATGCTCAACCTCGGGATATTCCCGTATCCCAAGCTATTGCTGATTTCAACAAGGAGTTGGGTTATGTGAAGACCCAAGTTGTCGCAGAAGCGACAAAATTTTCCATTTTCCGGGAGGATGAAGGCGCCATCCGGACTATATGTCTGGGCTCGTCTGTACTACCTTGAAGGATTATCGAGTCGAGCCCTTGCTTATGATATGTCGGTGACGGCTAGCGATTTGGCTCGTGAGAGCAAGAAGCGAAGTCGGTCGGAAATTTTTCTCGTCCCAAGAGTGGAGGCGGCGAAATCTCAAGCTGCAAATATTTCAGCAGGCGGTTCGGCTCGTTTTTAAGGAGCTTTCGGTGCCGCGGAACCTCCGCTCGTGAACCCACATGTTTTAAGCGTGGTGTGCGGGGCCATAGGAACCGGCAGTGTTCTCGTCCGAAGTTTACTTGTCACACTTGTGGACAGCTGGGCCACAAGGCCCTTTATTGTGAGCAGATCAAGCAGCTTCGTGGCGCCCGTTCTTCCCAATCAGTACCGTTAGAGCCAAGCGTGAACCAGGGCTCATTTGCTCCGCCGCCTCCACCGAGTGCCGGCCGAGGTAAGGGTCGGGGTCAGCCCGCTAGGGGTGGAGTTTCCTGTGTCGGCTCTGCTCAGCCACGTATCTATGAGATGAGGAGGGCCGATGATCCAGCAGCTACGTGGCGGCAGTACCGTTCACATTCATTTCCATCTGTCGGTGTGCTTTTCGATTCGGTGCTACGCATTCATTCATTTCTCTAGAGTGTGTACGCCGTTTAAGTCTCATTGTTTGTCACCTTGCGAGCCTTTCATCGTTAAACTTCCTAGCGGTGATAGAATTGTCGGTGATCGAGAGGTCGAGGCGCTCTGTGTTTATTTGTGAGAGAGCTTGGCTCTCTAATCTTATTGTCGTTAATCTCGAGGGTGAGGATTTGATTCTCGGGGATGATTGGCTTGAGCGGCATGGCGCAATCATGAACTACCGCACGAGAATCATCACTATGTTAGCCGAGGACGGCAGAGCACTCTTTCGCGGGGCGAAAGAGGAAACCAGTCGTCATTAATGCCTTGAAGGCGATGAGTCTCTGCGAAGGGGTGTCTTGGATATTGGTGTTACGCCTTGAAGGCGGAGGATGGTGGAGTCGAGCTTTCGTCGATTCCGATCGTTAATGAGTTTCTGATGTATTTCTGACGAATTACCGGGTTTGCCACCGGATCGTGAGGTTGAGTTTGCTATAGAGTTAGAGCCGGGCGCGGCTCCTATTTCAAGGCGCCTATCGCATGGCACCTTGAGAGATGTCCGAGTTGAAGAAGCGATTGAGTGAGCTTCTTGAGTCGGGTATGTTCGACCAAGTGCCTCGCCTTGGGGCGCACCGGTCTGTTTGTGCGGAAGAAGGATGGTTCACTACGTTTGTGTATCGACTATCGTGGCGAACAAGGTGACCATCAAGAACAAGTATCCTTTGCCGAGGATTGACGACTTGTTCGACCGATTGCGAGAGCGGCGGTATTCTCAAAGATTGATTTGAGATCGGGGTACTATCACTCGGGTGAGGGAGTCGACGTGCAACGGCTTTTCGGACGAGATACGGACATTATGAGTTTGTAGTTATGCCTTTCGGGTTAACTAATGCGCGGCGGTGTTCATGCGATTGATGAACAAAGTCTTTATCGAGTATTTGGATAAGTGTGTCGTCGTCTTCATTGGCGATATTCTTATCTATTCGAGGAATGAGGAGGAGCATGCCCATCATCTGCGAATAGTGTTAGACATTTTGAGGACCGAGCAACTCTATGCGAAGTTCTCGAAATGTGAGTTAAGTGAAGGAAGTGATGTTTTTGGGTCATGTGATTTCAGGGAGTCCGTGTGGATCCGCGAGAAAATTGAGGCGGTGTTGGATTGGGCACCGCCACTAATGTAAAGGAGTTCCGTAGTTTCTTGGGTATGGCTGTCTACTACCGTAGGTTCGCCGAGGTTTCTCAAAACTAGCTCGGCCCCTTACACGATTGCTCGAAATCCGAGAAGTTCGTTTGGAATGTCGAGAGACAGTCGAGTTTTGAGGAACTGAAGAAGCGTTTGACTTCAGCTCCGGTTTTGGCGTTGCCATGTGGCAACGAGGGATTCGCCGTTTATAGCGATGCTTCTGGTCAGGGTCTTGGGTGCGTATTGATGCAGCACGGCAAGACCATTGCTTACGCGTCGAGACAGTTGCGGCCGTATGAGCTGAACTACCCTACCCATGATTTGGAGTTAGCGGCCGTTGTGTTCGCGCTCAAGATCTGGCGTCACTATCTTTTCGGCTCTGCATGTCAGATTTTTACCGATCATAAGAGCCTGAAATACATATTTACTCAGCGGGAGTTGAATATGAGGCAGAGGAGGTGGTTAGAGCTGATTAAGGATTACGATCTTGAAATCCTTTATCATCCGGGCAAGGCGAACGTCGTGGCCGACGCCTTGAGTCGGAAACCGATTTCGTTGCGAACGCTTGAGGTCCTTACGCCTCAGCCTGAGCTTCGGAGGGCTTTGATCGGGTTAGATGTTGAGGTTTTGTTGCCTGGAGCTGTCGGGCAACTTTGTGCTTTAGAGATTTCATCGTCTTTGATCGATGAGGTTAAGCTGAAGCAATTAGAGGATCCGATGATTGCTCAAATCCGAGAGAACGTTCTTAAGGGAAAGTCTCACGGGTTTGTGATTCACGAGGATGGTGTTTTGAGATTCCAAAGTCGGCTTTGTGTGCGAGCGATCCGAGTTGCGACCGAGTATTTTGCGTGAGGCCCATTCCACACCCTATTCCGTTCATCTGGTTCGAGTAAGATGTACAAGGACTTGAGAAGAAATTTACGGTGGAATGATATGAAGGAGGAGGTCGCACGGTTGTGGCGAGATGTTTGACTTGCCAGTGTCAAAATCGAACATCGGCCGGACATTGGATTATTGCAGTCACTTCCCATTCCAGAATGGAAATGGGAAGATATATCGATGGATTTTGTTACGAGTTTGCCGAGATCGAGGTCGGGCATGAATATGGTATGGGTGGTTGTTGATCGTTTAACCAAGTCGGCACATTTTCTGGGCATCAAGGACACTTGGGGCCCGGAGAAATTGGCTCGTGTGTTTATCGCGCATTGTGAGACTTCACGGTACTCCGAAGTCTATTGTTTCGGATCGTGATGGCCGTTTTGTATCGCACTTTTGGCAGGCGGTGCATAAGGCGTTAGGTACCCGTTTGCATTTGAGTACCTCTTTTCACCCCCAGTCAGATGGACAGTCGGAGCGCACTATCCAAACATTCGAGGACATGTTGCGTGCTTGTGCCCTCGATTGGAGTAGCGGCCCGGGAGGAGCACTTGCCATTGATCGAATTCACGTACAACAATAGTTGGCACGCGTCTATTCGGATGGCACCGTATGAGGCACTTTATGGCGGCGATGTCGATCGCCGATTTGTTGGAATGAGGCGTCCGATTTGGTCGGGACCGAACCGGATGTCGTTTTAGAGACGAGACGGAAGATAGAATTAATTCGAGAACGGATGTTGGCGCCAGTCGGCGTGAAGTCATATGCCGATGTCCGTCGTCGACCTTTAGAATTCGCGGTGGGAGACCACGTTTCTTTGAAGGTTTCACCGACGAGAGGAGTTTTCCGTTTCGGGAAGAAGGGGAAGTTGAGTCCGAGATTTATTGGACCCTTCGAGATCCTTGAGCGAGTCGGTGGGTTAGCATACCGGTTGGCGTTACCCCCGGCCCTGAGTCATGTTCATAGCGTTTTTCATGTTTCCCAGCTGAGGAAATATGTTCCGGATCCTAGTCACATCATCGACTATGGGGAGATTGACGTTGCCGAGGATATTACTTTTGAGGAGCGTCCTTTGAAGATTTTGGAGCACCGTGAGAAGCGACTGAGGCATAAAACCATTCCTTTGGTCAAAGTGCAGTGGTCGAGACATGGTGTCGAGGAGGCGACTTGGGAAACCGAGGATAGCATGCGTGCTAAGTATCCCGAGTTGTTTATTTCTTAAGTTTCGGGACGAAACTTGTTTTTAGAGGGGTAGAATGTAATATCCGTATTTTTCCCTTCTCTTATTATTCTCATCTTGGTGCATTTTCGTTTCTAGCAACTCGTTTGTAACCGTATTAACATTTTGAGGATATTTAATATTGAACTTTTGTCGCTCGAGCTTCTTTCGGACTCGTTTTACTCGAGTCGGTGTTTCATGTTGTTTCCGTCGCTATTTGGAGTGTTATCATAATCGTCGTTCGGAACCGCCGTTTTGGGGTTGCCGAAGATCGATCTCATGTTATTGTGGGCGTTGTGAGTTTTGTTGGTGTTTCGACCATGTTTCGTACATTTCACATGTTTGGATCGTTTTGTAAATTTCCCAAAAGTTTGGGAAATTTACGTTTGATGTTGTGTTATGAACATTTGTGTAGTCGGGAATATGTTTTCCCTTGGTACTTAAGTTCGTCGTTTGTGCCCCTTGCGTCCGTACCATCGTGAATTGTTCACCGTTGTATTTCGATTCTTTTCGGTACCTCCCTCTTTCATTCTGGCTTTGTACTCCACGGCAAGGAATGTTACGTCTGTAACACCCTTTTTGGTTACGTCGTAACGTCTAGTGTAAATCGGTACAGCATACGCCTTTTTGGTTACGTCGTAACACCCTTTTGATTACGTCGTAACGCCCTAGTGTATTTCGGTCCAAGCGATTACGCCTTTTTGGTTACGTCGTAAGGCCCTTATGGCTTACGTCGTATACGGCTTTACGTGCGTTAGCATGTGGTGGCTAACGTGCGTAACGAGGCCTGGGGTTATAAACCCAGGAGTTGACCGATTTCGGTCATTCTTCATCCCTCTCCTTCCCATCCGACTCTAGGCGACCTTCTTGGTATTTCCGGCGATTTGAAGCTTTGTAACTCCGAGCCATCATCTTCTTCGAGTTTTTGGTGTATATTATCAACCTCTAATCGTGTTCTTCATCATTATTCAAGGTAAACTCCTAAAAACCTTGTTTTGGGTAAATTGAAGGGGTTTTCATGTTTCGTCCGATTCGTTCCGTATGTTAGATTAATTCATGGTGTACATGATTAATCTCGTTAGTTTTGTTGGTTTCCCTACGGATTCATGCTATATTTCGTAGTAACTTTGTAATCGTAAGGGTTTGGTTGGGGTCCGCCCTCGTTGTTGTTTTTATACGAATATACATGAATCGTAGGCGGGTTTTCGGGTGTATTCCAATTCCGTATTCATTTAGAAACGGTTGTGATTGTATTCTTCAAATCGTTAGGTTCGGTTCCGTTGGTTCCTAGCGGTTGTCGGTGACTTTCCTTTCCGTTCTTCACGTCGTCAATAATTCGAGGCAAGTATTTTTGGAAACCTTTAAGCTTAACATGAAATGGTGATGTATATTACTTGTGTGTAACTCACCTCGTGTTGGCCCGGGGTCAAGGAGAAATCTATCTTTCGCGCCCGGATTTCACGAGTTTGTTTAGCTAGCCGGTGCGGGAGGGTCCTTAGAGGCCTCGTGCGGGAATCTATGATATTACTCTGTTCCCAAGGCGATGCATGTGCGTGTTTTATTTTGTAATGTAGCCAGTGCGGGAGGGTCCTTAGAGGCCTCGTGCGGGAATCTATGATATTACTCTGTTCCCAAGGCAAATTATTTGACTGTTTGTTTCCGGAAAAGACATGTCTTGTTTTGGTTTTCAAATAATTATTGGTGCATGTACTATGAAATGTGTAAGCGATTGGTTTGCCTTGAATACTTGTACTAGCGTAATTGCTAACCCCTTTGGGGACCCGTTGTCGGGAAATTCTTGTTATGGATTTCGTGTTACGATCATCTGGACGAGCGAGCACCAGACGATGCGAGGATGTTGGCCAGGGTCGTTGACATGTGCATTTGGGTCCATTCATTTCCTTTGTCCATTTCGATATGGTTGTTTCCATAGTTTTAAACTTATAGATTGTACTCGCGAGTACTTAGGCTTTTCGTTTCAAACCCCGCATTGTATTACTTTAAATTGTCACGTTGTTGGTTGATGCTTATTTTGCCGGTTGCTCCGGGCGTATCTTTATATGTCATATTATTTAATTGTGTATCCTCGTTAACCAAGATGGTTAGTCGAGTGAAGTTTTCCTATTGTAGCCTGGTGGGTCCCATGGAGGGGTCTACGGCGCTGTAATACACCTCGAATAAATTGGGGGTGTTACATCACCGACACAATGGACTGTGCACACGGTAACGTGCCTCTGTGAGACTAATTAAGTACAAGGGCGGGTGTGTCCGGACACTCTCCTTGTGCACTTGCACATACCATTACGGGCGTACTATGATGCCCCTCTTCAGTTGGATTTCATAACTAAGATATGTTATTATGGTTATTGTTCAACTCTTGAGTATTGTTGTTCTGTGTAAGTGACCCCGTTGGGGGATATTGTTTTCAGGTCACGGCAAGGCAAAGGCACGGGAAGAGAATGTTGACGGCGAGGAGTCCTAGTGATACTAGCAGGGGCCCCTAGTCTCTTCATTTCATTCGCGTTTTCCTTGTTATGTATTTTCCGCTGCATTTCCTTTTGGATTGTCATTTGTTCAGTGTTGTATATTTTGTCTTCATATAAAATATACATGTATTCAGTGTTTCCCTGGGTGTGTTGTATTCAAAACTCCTCATCGGAGTAATTGATGATGTAATGTGGTTTGGTACTACATTTGTTATGTGAAATTCATTAACTCTCATTCGCCTGGTGGGTCCCAGTCAGGGGTCCATGGCACTGTAATATCCGCCTAGTTTGGGGTGTTACAGAGTTAGTATCGGAGCGTGGTTTTGAATACTACCTTCCGAGTCATGTCTCATTTGAAATCATCCTTCGTCAGGCTAGTATCATTGGACTTTCACGTCACGTGTGACCCATGCAAACGCCAAGCCCCTCAGACCAAGGAAACAGTAAGATTTCGGACGCCATGGTATAATTTCTGGCAATAAGAATCACTCATTCATCATTCATCAGTCAACAATCCTCAATCATCATCTTTATTTTTTTGATCTTGTCGATCATGTTAACTCATTAATCACTTCATTGCTCAGTTGTTGATCTTGTGGATCATATCATTAATCTTGTTAACTTGTCCAAGATAATCATGTCAATAATTTCATCAGACAATCATGTCACTTCAGTTGATCATTCATGTAATCATTGTATTGGAGCGCGTATGCTCATTATTATCATTTCATAACGTAATCATAATGCGGTACTCATGCGAGATCTATAATTATCATGTGACTTCCTTACTTCAGTATGGAGAGAGTTGTCAGAGGACGCAGGGGAAGAGGCCGCGGTGCGGGCCGAAATCCGGGAAATAGTGCGAATACAAGTGCGAATGTGAGGAACAATGCGGATTCATCAGGCCGCGACGCTACCACTCATTCACCTGGAAATAATCATTCACTGTCAAAGAGTAATACCCGAGACAAAGCTCAATCAGAGGGCGTTCGGGTTGATCCACTCGCTTATATGCAGGGCATGATGGCCCAGATGACTCAGATGGCACGCCTCATGGAGACGATGCAGAACTCAAATGCTCAGAATCAACAGGCACCTCCGCCACCACCTCCGAGGCAAGAGAGGAGTGTGAGCAGTATCATTGGCGACATCTCCCGCCAGAGGCCACCTACTTTCGAGGGCTCATATGAGTCGGCGGACATTATTCACTGGTTGGAGCATTTTGAGAAGTTATTTGCTATGGTAGAGTGTCCCGAAGGGCACAAAGTTTCAGTTGCGGCCTACTATCTAGGTAAGAGCACTCACTCTTGGTGGCTATCTTTGAAACCCACCGACGGATCATACACGTGGGACCAGTTCAAGACCCTCATGATGGAGAGATATTATCCGTCCCTACTCAGAGAGGCCAAGTTATCAGAATTACTCATTCTCGACCCTTCAGCAGACGATGATGTTCTCGCCATCGCCGAGAAATTTCAGGAACTACTTCATTTCGCCTCATCTATTATCCACTCCGATGCGGATAAGATTAAATATTTCAGTAAGAGGTTGAATTCTCGTATGCGGATGCAGTTGCTTAATCACAATTGCACCACCCTGGCCAAATTCACCGAGAAAGCTCTTACTTATGAGCTTACTGCTAAGGAGATTGCTAAGCAACAACCCTCATCTGCTAGCAAGAAATCAAAGAAGCGTAATCAGTCAGAAGGCAGTCAGGCAACCTTCAAGAAGCCTCGTGCAGGTCCTACTTTTTCTGAGCGACCTCCTATGGCGCCTAGACCCGCGGAATCTCAGTCCCGAGCGGCCAGTTCGGCCATCACCTGTTTAAACTGTGGAGAACAGGGTCATTTCAGCACCAAGTGTCCGAGGCAGACTATCACGTGTAATAACTGTGGGATTGTTGGGCATAAGGCCCGTTTTTGACGAAGAGACTCCAAACCTACTCCGGCGACATCTCAGGCCCTGAAATAGTCAGCGGCTCAGAATCAGGCCACTCAGTCCGCATCGTTCAAGATGACGGGAGCAAATAAAGACGGAGCCCACAACTATCAGACAGGAGCATCCGGTTCTGGGGCTGGCAAACCCCGAATTTACGAGACGAAGAGAGCCGATGATCCGGAGGCTCGAATGATCTCAGGTACACTCGAAATTCTATCTCAACCTGTGTGTACCCTTTTTGATACTGGTGCATCGCATTCATTCATTTCCGAGTCATGCTTGAGTAGACTTCATCTGGATAGTGCTACTAGTTGTGAACCTTATATCATTGGTCTACCTGATGGTAGAAGAATTATCGGGGATCATGAGATTAAGAATTGTCCGATTCAGCTTAATGGCCGTGTTTGGTTGGCGGACCTGATTGTGGTAGACTTACCTAGAGACGATGTCATCTTGGGTATTGATTGGATGGATCATCACGATGGCACCCTGAGTGTCCGTAAGCGTATGGTCACTATCATTTCAGACGATGGAGTCGAGTGTGTATTTCAGGGAGGTAATTCCAGCTGTTCCGGTAGAGTCATTAATATGATGAAAGGGGTGAAATTACTCAATCAGGGGTGTGTTGGTTATTGGTGCTATATGACCAAGACCGAGAAATCATCAGTGATGCTGGCGGATATTCCTGTATTGAGAGAATATACCGATGTATTTCCATTCGAGTTACCTGGTTTGCCTCCACAGAGAGATGTGGAATTCACAATTGAGTTGGAGCCTGGTACATCTCCTATATCGAAGGCACCGTATCGGATGGCCCCAACCGAAATGCAGGAATTGAAGAATCAACTGGAGTAATTGACCGAGAAGGGTTATATCCGACCATGTGCATCTCTGTTTGGAGCACCTGTGTTATTTGTCAAGAAGAAGGATGGTTCTTTTCGCTTGTGCATTGACTACCGGGAATTGAACAAAGTGACGATCAAGAATAAATATCCCCTACCCTGCATCGATGATCTTTTGGATCAACTTCAGGGAGCTTCAGTATTTTTCAAGATCGATTTAAGATTTGGGTATTATCAGTTGTGAATTCGAGAGTCGGATATTGCTAGAACGGCGTTTCGAACACGCTATGGTCATTATGATTTTGTGGTAATGCCATTTGGGTTAACTAATGCACCTGCGGTATTCATGGAATTAATGAATTGGGTTTTCATTAACTATTTGTATCAGTTTGTGGTTGTCTTCATTGATGACATTTTGATTTGTTCTCATGACCGAGAGGAGCATGAATTTCACCTTCATCGGGTTCTCGAAGTGTGAGACGAGAGCAACTTTATGGAAAGTTTTCCAAATGTGAGTTCTGGATATCCGAAGTGACGTTTCTCGGACATGTGATTTCATCAGACGGAGTACGCGTCGACCCTCAGAAAACGGAGGCTATCCGAGATTGGCAACCTCCAAAGAAAGTGAAGGAAATCCGAAGCATTCTCGGGTTAGATGGTTATTATCGATGATTTGTGGAAGGATTTTCTAGAATCGCTCAACCTATGATGAGCCTTTTGCAGAAGGAGAAGAAATACACGTGGTCCGACGCGTGTCAACGAGTTTTGAGGAGCTCAAGAGTCATTTAATTTCAGCACCTGTTCTTTCATTACCACAAGGGACAGAAGGATTCGTGGTTTATAGTGACGCGTCTGGACAAGGTCTCGGATGTGTAGTAATGCAGAACGGGAGGGTAATTGGTTATGCCTCGTGGCAACTGAGGCCTTATGAGGTCAATTATCCGACCCACGACCTGGAGTTAGCGGCCGTGGTATTCGCGTTGAAGATTTGGCGTCATTATCTTTATGGCGTCACCTGTCAGATTTTCACCGATCATAAGAGTTTGAAGTACATATTTACTCAAAAGGAATTAAATATGCAACATAGATGATGGTTGGAACTAATCAAATATTATGATATCGAGATTTAATACCACCCGGGTAAGGCGAACGTTGTCGCCGATGCCTTGAGCCGTAAGTCCGTTCAGGAGCAAATGCTTGCTCGTTTAATAGTTCAGAAGGAACTTCAACAGAAATTCCTGAGACCCGAGATCGAGGTCTGGTTACAGTGAGTGCAAGGGCAACTTTGCATGTTAGAGATTTCGTCGCCACTAGAGGAGGCGATCAGAGTGAATCAGGGTTCAGACCCATTTTTATTGCGCATCTGATAGGATGTGGCTCAGGGGAAAGCCCCTGGATTTGTGGTCCACGAGGATGGACTCTTGCGATTTAAGAACCAGTTATGCGTACCGGTGGATGCCGAGTTGAAAAACTCGATTTTAAGAGAAGCTCATGCTACCCCTTATTCCATTCATCCGGGGTCTATCAAGATGTACAAAGAGTTGAAACAAAATTACTGGAGGAGTAATATGAAGCGAGAAATCGCAGAATTTGTTTCGAGATGTTTAATCTGCCAGCAAGTCTAGATAGAACATCAGCGACCGGCGGGTATGCTGAAACCGCTCCCTATTCCGGAGTGGAAATGGGAGGATATTTTAATGGACTTCATCACGAGTTTACCGACGAGTCGTCGTGACATGAATACAATTTGGGTAATTGTGGACCGCTTAACTAAGTCAGCTCATTTCCTTGAGATTAAGGATACGTGGGGTCCCGAGAGACTTGCCCAGTTGTTCATCAAAGAGATAGTGAGATTGCACGGTACTCCTAAGAGTATCGTTTCTGATCGTGACGGGCGATTCGTGTCACATTTTTGGAAATCAGTTCATTGTGCCATGGGAACTCAGCTTAATCTCATCACAGCTTTTCATCATCAGTCCGACGGACAATCAGAGAGGACTATTCAGACGTTGGAGGACATGTTGAGGGCATGTGTTCTCGATTGGAATGATGATTGGGAAGCCCAATTACCGTTGATCGAGTTCACGTACAATAATAGTTGGCATGCTTCGATTAAGATGGCACCCTACGAGGCCTTGTACGGTCGTCGTTGTCGATCTCCTTTGTGATGGTATGACTTATCAGAATCAATCGGCACCGAGCCCGATATGCTTATAGCCGCCCGTAAGAAGGTAGCTCTGATCAGGAGTCGTTTGTTGACCGCTCAGAGTCGACAAAAATCATATGCAGATAATCGCCGTCGACCACTAGAGTTCTAGGCAGGTGACCATGTTTTGGTCAAGGTATCCCCGAGTCGAGGTATCTTCCATTTCGGGAAGTGGGGAAAGTTGAGTCCGAGACTCATTGGACCATTTGAGATTTTGGATCGAGTAGGCAGTCTGGATTATCGATTGGCCTTACCTCTAGTGTTGAGCCGAATTCATAATGTGTTTCACATCTCTCAGCTGAGGAAGTATGTTGCTGACCCGAGTCACATACTTCAGTTTGATGAAATCGAGATCGCGGATGATCATGCGTATGAGGAGCGTCCTGTACGAGTCTTAGAGCGGCGTATCAAATAGTTGAGGAACAAGATGATTCCTTTGGTTAAGTTCAGTGGTACGGGACTTCAGTTACTGGGCATCAGACATCAGTTAGCGCGCGCTAACATTTGGGTTAGCGCACGCTATTGGGAAGGCGTTAGCGCACGCTACCAAGTTCGTAGCACACGCTAACGAGGCAGCCAGAGCTCATTGGACTGCCCGGTTAACCGCTAGCGCACGCTAAATATCAGGTCTTAGCGTGCGCTAAGCTGGGATCAGTATAAATTGGACAGTACAGTCCAAATTCATCATTTTTCATTTCACTTCATTCCTTCGACGATTTTGGGCAATTTCGGACGTTTTGGAGAGATCTCTTCGAGCTGCATCCACCTATAGGTTTGGCTCCAATTGCCTTCTTAGATACTGGGGCTAGCCCATACTTCTTCTTGACTACCAATGAAGCAAACTCTTGCTGCTCAGGAGTTGTGAAGTTATTTTCCACGCAAAGTTCTCTGATCTCTTCCTGAAGAGTTAGCTCATCAAGTTCATTATTCATAAATGTAGGAGCTTCTTCAGGTCTGAAATCAGGGATCATTGGGTAGGCGTTGAAGTTCTTGGCAGAATACTTCTTCAAGAGTGCCCAGAGTTTTGAGAAGTTCATATCCATAAAATTAATGAAGGTCTGCTGTGGGGAGCAACCTTTTTCCTGGAGCATCTCCCAGAGATAGCACTTCTATATTAGCTGCTTCCTTGCACTCCCCCACATGTGTTCTGCCTCTGCAGGCAAGAACTCTTCAACATATTGAAGCTCCTTCCCTTCCCATTGATATTTGACCTCTGGATCATGTCTTGTCGTCCTCCTATTGGCTGCAGGTGGATCAGATGGTGCAACTACTTCTTTTCTTTTGAGGTGAGAGGTACATGCCTGTAGAAGAGGGAGGTCTTGTCTGGATATTTCTTCTCTGCCTTCCCCCTGCCTGATGTCTTCTTCTTTGCCTTTTTCTCCCCCCTTATCTTCCCCTTTTTTTTACCAGCATCAAGAATAGTGGCTAGCTGTTTCTCTACCCTTGTCATGAAATCAGACATGCCAAGAGGCATTCTGTTGTTAGTGGGTGGTGGGGAAGGGTCCTTCTTGTTGATTAGGGTATCTAACTTGGCATTTAGGGACTACAATTCAGGCTTGACTTCAGTTGAGAGAAGCTTAGAAACTATCTCTTCAACAATGCCTCTGATCAGCTCAGTGAGATTTGGAGGTAGCTGATACACAGGTGGCTCTGCACGAACAATATTTTCTCCTGAATATTCTTGTGCAGTTGGTCTCTGAGCAATAGATTTACCAGAAGAGACCTGCCTATCGGCTGGCGCCTGATCAGATGGGGTCTTCTCAGGTGTTCCTGATTTGCCATCTGATAGGTCCTTATCTACAGGGGATTTTTTCTCTGCAGATGGCTTTTCTTTCTCCTTTCTTATTTTCTCTTCTTTTCTTCTTCAGTCTTTTCCTTTTCTTCATCAGTCTTTTCTTTTTGTTCCTCCTTTTCCTCATCCTTCTTTTCAACTTCATCTTTCTGTTCAACTTCTACCTTTTCTCTTTCAACTTCTTCAGTTTCAGCAATGAGAATTTTATTTTCTCCTCTTTCTCCTTTTCTTCCTTCATTCTCCTCAGCAAAGATTTTCCCTGAAATACATATTTCATGACCTGGAGGATGAACTGGTCCATGTTTTGTTTAAAGTGAGAGATGATCCAATTTTCCTCCAGTAATTTTCCCACCTCTGTCTCTTGATAGAAATATAACATGAGCTGTTCAACAGCAATGGGGTGCTCCCAAGTACTTCTCTCCGCAAAGCTTTTTAGTTGAGAGAAGGTGAGCAATTTAAGTTCTTTCCATTCTTCATATATGTTTATAAAAGAGTAGTTTAGAACTTTCTTCTTTACCATCTGTAGTTGAGCTGTGGTCAGGTTCAGAGAGTTATTTTCTCTGAGATTGAAAGAGTAGCCTGCGTGAGGTACTTCAACTATCTCCTCTGATTTTTCTTCCTAAGTTTGGCTTGGAAGAGTTAGAAGGTGAACCACATTAGGCACCAGCTCAGATGAATGTTAAGGATGATCTTCAGATTCTGCAGGTGCATGTGATGAGGAAGGCTGCACCTCTTGTTCTTTGTCTAGGGATAGTCCACCAGTCCTCCTTGTCTCTTTGGGGACTGATATGGTGAAGTAGTGATGTGAACATATTTCTCTGCTTCAGTTAACTTTCTCTTTAATAGATTTGATAGAGGAACGTTGTCTGAGGTAGTGTCATCTGCAGGTGACTTCTCTACTGCAGGCGACTTTTCGACAGCACGTGACTTCTTCACTACAAATGGGGTTGATGCACTCTCCTCTGCAGGTAACTTGTGGGGTGTCTGATCTGCTACATCAGAGCAAACTTCGTCTGAGTCGGAAGGCGCTCTGTAGGGAGAGATTCTGCTGGTCATCTCCCTTAAGACCTTGACTGCTTTCCTCTCAGCTCCTAGCTTCTTCAAAGTTTCTTGGTCCAGATGACCAAGTCTTTTGCTTCCATGGAAAGGGCCTGCAGTTCCTTTTGCCTTTCCGAGGAACTCCAAGATCCAACTAATCTGGGTTCCATAATCCAGCTTTTAAACTTCTTCTCCTCTGCAATCCAGCTTACCTTGTTTACTTCGCGGATTAGCTACCTGTAAATATATTCAGGCCAGTTAATCCTTTGGTGTTGGATAAGAGCTCCCAGCACAACAAATTTGGCATATGATAGTTGGTCATAACTGCTCGCCATGACCATGACAATCTTGTTGGTGATGTCAAGGACATATCTGTAATCTTTCTACAGGCCGCCTCTCTTCGCTGTAAACTTGACCTTGGTGGGTTGATCTGGTAGTTTGATCTCGTACCATGTATCAACAGCGCTTTGTTTTAGGGCTTCTACAGCAATGCCCCTATTCTTCATGTTGAATGCATCCGCAATGGTCTGGGGAGTGATAGTGACTTCTTCACCGAAAACTGAACTGGTGATACAGTGTTCGGTGACTTGAGCTTTCTTGAAGAAGCAAATACAGCTTCCTTGTACAGCTGCTTTGGGTTGATGTCCAGAAAGTGATAGATGCCATTCTTCTTCATCATTCGGATGATATAGCGCATTTCGTTGATGTCCGCCATGTTTGTCTCCGGCAAACCTTCGAAGTCCACCACAATACTGAAAATAATTTGCTCCTTCACCATCCTTAGGTTGACTCCTTCAAAATACTAGGTAGCGTCTATTTCTGTAAAGGAAATTGAGGTTCTGACTTAGTGCAGTGAATATTCAGGAATTTTTCTTGCTTTTGAAAATTAGGGTTTGTAATCTTGAAGACGATAAAGTTTATGTGAAATGGTTTCGACCGTCTTATATTGCCATTTGAAGGGACGCCTTGAATTTAATAATAAAATAAGTGAGCGGCGGTCCGATTTTTGAGAAGTTAAAATGACGGTTAAATTTGATTGGACGTCGTGGAGGTAGTGTGATCATGTGTTTGTCCATGTGTAAACAAATAATATAATAATTATAAGTCAGTCAAAGAATTAGAAACTTAGCTGGTTAACTGTTTGACTTCTTGTCTGCTCTGCATCAGGTAAGTTGTGTCGCCTTGTCTGATCTGATCAGGTAGCTTTCTCGTCTGGTCTCCACATCAGGTAGCTTTCTTTCCGTCTAGTCTGATCATCAGGTAGATTTCTCGTCTGTACTAGATTCCCAATCTAGTAGACCAAGTTCCCTGCTTAGCTCCAGAAACCTTTCTTTTGGTAAAGGTTTTGTGAATATGTCAGCAATTTTGAATTCCGTGCTGACTCTTTCCACTCTAACTCTCTTGTTTAGCACATGGTCTCTGATGAAATGGTGTTTGACATCTATGTGCTTTGTCCTTGAGTGCAATACTGGATTGTTTGTGATGGCAATTGCACTGTTGTTGTCACACCAGATAGGAACTTCATTTGAAGTGATGTTGTAGTCCCTTAGCTATTGTCTGATCCATAGAATTTGTGCACAACAGCTGCCTGTAGCTAGGTATTCTGACTCGGTTGTGGAAATTGAGTTGGATACCTGCTTCTTGCTGAATCATGATATAAGTCTGATTCCTAGGAATTGGCACGTTCCACTAGTGTTTTTTCTATCAATCTTGCATCCTGCAAAATCTGCATCTAAATATCCTGAGAGTTCAAAGTTTTCATCCTTGGGATACCATAAACCAATATTAATTGTGGACTTAAGGTATCTGATTATCCTCTTAGCTGCTTCCTGGTGAGACTTCTTCGGCTTTGACTGAAATTTTGCCCATACTCCCACTGCATATGAAATGTTAGGTCTGCTTGCAGTGAGGTATAGAAGTGATCTAATAAGTCCTTTTTAGTGGGTTGGATCCACTGAAATGCCTCCTTCATTTGCATCAATGTGTAGAGATGTGCTCATTGGTACTCTTACTGGTTTGGCTGAATCCATGCCAAATATTTTGATTAAATCCCTTGTATATTTAGCTTGATTGATGAAGATTCCTTTGTCCATTTGCTTGACTTGCAAAACAAGAAAGAAATTAAGCCTTCCCATCATACTCATCTCAAATTCTCCTTGCATGAGATTTGAGAACTTCTCGCATAGCTCAGGGTTGGTTGATCCAAAGATGATATCATCCACATATATTTGAACTAGCAATATGTGGTCTTCATGTTCCACTCTGAAGAGGGTCTCGTCCGCCTTTCCTTTGCTGAATCCGTTCTTCTCCAGAAACACAGATAGTGTCTCATACCAAGCTCTGGGTGCTTGCTTGAGTCCATATAAAGCTTTCAAAAGCTTGTATACTTTGTCTCCTTTGACAAATCCGGGGGGTTGCTCCACATATACTTCTTCTTCTATGATTCCATTGAGAAAAGCACTTTTTACATCCATATGGTAGACTTCAAAATCCTTGTATGCTGCACATGCCAAGAATAGTCTGATAGCTTAAAGTCTTGCTACTAGAGCATATGTTTCATCAAAATCTATTCCTTCACATTGAGCATATCCTTTGGCAACGAGTCTGGCTTTATTCCTAACAACAGCTCTATCTTCATCACATTTGTTTTTATACACCCATTTGGTGCCTATGACTTTTTTGTGATCTGGTCTGTCTGTTAGTTCCCAGACATTGTTTCTTTCCATCTGGTTGATTTCCTCTTGCATTGCAATTATCTATGAGTAGTCCTCCAGAGCTTGATCTGTTGCCTTGGGTTCCATCTGAGACATGAAACATGAGAACATAGCCATTCCTGTTGGTTCTGTGGATTGTTTGGTTCTGAATCCATCAGTTAGGTTTCCAATTATCTGTTGAATGGGATGATCTGTGAGCCATTTGGGGATATATTCTTCAGGGTTTGTTCCTCCTGTTGAGTTGCTTTGGTGAATTTCTTCTCTTTCTGCATCTGCTTGGTTCTGGCCTTCTTGATCTGCAGCTGGATCAGCTACGGTCTTGTCATCTGCAGATGGGAGTCTTGTCTGCTCTTCAGATGCGTCTTTGTAAGCTACAGTTGGGTCTTCATCAGCTGCAGTTGGATCAGTTAGGTTTTGGGATCCTATCTGGTCTGCAGTTAAGTCTTCAAACTGATCTGCAGTTGGGTCTTCAAGCTGATCTGTAGGAGAGTCCATCATTCCTGTGTCATGAATGATAACTTCTTCTAGGGTGTCTGATTTGAGCTTTTTCTCAATTGATTCCACCTGTTTCCTGTACTCAATAGTCGACTCATCAAAGACAACATGAGGTGTTTCTTCCACAACTAATGTTCTTTTGTTAAATACTCTGTATGCCTTGCTTATTTGTGAGTATCCCATAAAGAGACCATCGTCAGTTTTAGCATCAAAGGCATTCAGTTAGGTTTTACCATTGTTGTGGATGAAACACTTACAACCAAATATATGAAAGTAAGCAACAATTGGTGTTCTGCCATTCTAAACCTCATAGGGAGTTTTGATATGTCTCCCTACTATCATACTCTTATTCTGAGTATGGCATGTTGTGTTGGCAGTTTCAGCCCAGAACCTTTTTGGCAGGTCAGTTCCAGCGATCATTCAGCTGGCAGCTTCCTTCAAGTTTCTGTTTCTTCTTTCAGCAACACCATTTGGCTGTGGTGTTCTTGCGGCAGATACTTCATGCTGGATTCCATTCCGATCACTGTATTAAGTGATTGCCCTGTTGAGAAATTCTCCTCCTCTATCTGATCTGATCTTGATGAGTGACAGAGATTTCTCATTCTGGATCTTCCTTAGCAGCTCAGGTAACTTTTGTTAGTGTTTCACTCTTTTTATAGAGAAAGACAACCCATGTGTACCTTGAGTAGTCATCTACTACTACTAGAGCATGCCTCCTTACACTTAATGTCCTTGGCTTGATGGGGACAAAAAGATCCATATGAAGTAGATCTAAAATTCTGGTGGTGAGAGTGGTAGGTGACACGCTTTTAGTGTAACTATGGCAAGTGCACGATATCGTATCAAGTAGTAAAGTGGACTTTTTGAGTCCGGTTTATCGATCCCACAAGGAAGTTTGGTTATAATTTGAATGATACACTATTAGTCTATTTTTATAGATACTTAAGATGAGTGAAACACACAATTAAAAAGTTTGGTTTAATAATTTCAAAGAAATTGCAATAATAGTTCTAATATTATAAGGAAATAAAAAGATAGCAATAATAATAGATTGATTATCGATAAAATGAAATAGTTGGGATTACAAACTTAGTTCGTCATTAGTTATAAAAGATGTATTGGAGATCATAAGATGAATTTACTTATTATGTTGTGTAGATTCGATTTTCCTTAAAAAGACGGTTTCTCTTTCGAACTATAAAACGCCCCTTACATATTGAATCAATCCACTATATTGCTATGTTGATCGGCTTCAATACATAGCATTAGGATTTATGAAAATAACTCAAAGAATCATCTAAGGACTAGGGGTATATTTCTATCCCCTAGAACAACTTAGAGTGAAGATCATTTGATCTAATCAAACATATTTTCTTTCGAAACATATGAAGACCATAAATATCGTCATTTATTGGCCAAATAAATAAAGATTGTTAAAACAATGAAAATCACACACAATAATAAGTAATTCACAATAGATCTTTATACAAACATAAATAACATGACTAACCTTGTTTATAATCCCAACTAAAGATTACTTAGCCCATGAAGGGTTTATTACACATATTACAAGCTTGTGTGGTAATTATTAGTTGAATCAAGAGAAAGAATTGATCCTAACTCCCTTAGTAGATAAAGGAGATAGAAACAATAAACTCTCTGAACAACATATGTTATACCACACTTACAAGGATCACTCAAGAACACAAGTGTGTTCTTCACACAAAAAGAAAAGTTTACAAAAAAATGGAAAATTATAAGATGAATGATGAATGGTGAAGGATCTAAGGGGTCTATTTATACACCTAAAGTCATCTAATAGCTCCAAAACTCCAGCATTATTACATTAGACCGGATTAATGCCAGTCATCCCCTCAATAATACACCAAAAGTATAAAAAAATTAGACACATCATAGCAATCTGTCAAGAGTTACGGCCGTAACATTCAGGAGTTACGACCGTAACTAGGGTGACTTACGGCCGTAACACCTGAATGTTACGGCCGTAACGTGGCTTCGTAAATTTTCTCATTTGAAGCTTTGATAGTTACGTTTTCAGCCCAGAATTTCTCAGACTTTGCGTTTTTGCCCCAGATCTTCTTCGGATGATAACTTTTGATATATAACTCTGATTTTGAATCCGGAAAGACTGCCGAATTCGTCTCGGAAAGCCCTACAACATGAATATATCAAAATTCAATAAAGAGAATATTTATTAAACATGTTGTTTCTAGAGTAATTCAGTTATTTAATCCGATCATCATCCGATAAAAATAAAATTATTAAAACTAATAAATTAAAAGCAAAAAATGAGTAGACTAGCTCAATTATGGTTGAATTTTATCGATACAAACCATGGATAAGTGTACAAAACTTACACTTATCACACCCCCAAACTTGAATTCTTGCTAGTCCCGAGCAAGACTCTTTATTATTCACACTCCAAAAATAAAAAAAAATAAAAAATAAAACAAAAATAAGAAAATTAATACACACATAAATTAAAATATAAAAAGAGAAAAGGAGATCAAAATGCCATTAATAAACAACAACCAGCTTTATACAGTAGGTAGAAATGAATCAAGATTCAAAATAAATCTACTAATGTTTTTGAAGTTAAAACACGGTTTTTATTTTGTAATTCCAAAATGTAAGGTTTCCCCCCAATAGGTTGATTATTTCTTTCCTCGTGATACACGACTCCCTTTAATGGTTGCTCTCGATCACTCGTTTATTTTTCGACTCAATATGAAGAAGAATTTCATTGGCGTCATCAAATATTGTGATTTTCACAAAATTGAGTGTATTGAAATTCATCTGCTAATTAATTCAAATCTGCTCATAAACTACATCCCTTTTAGTGATAGCTTTCACACCGTTATTTGCTAACGTGTAGCTCTTTTCACTAACACAATTTCTATCTCATTATTTTTCTTTTCGTAAAAAGGTGATAGCTTTCACACCATTATTTGCTAACGTGTAGCTCTTTTAACCAATTTTTCTAAGACGGCAGCTACGCACCAACAATGGTTAGTCCTTTATTTTTCGCAAAATTTAAGACTTCCAAAATTAGGCAGCTGTTGCTGCTCAACACTTCTCCTTTTCGTCATTTTTTTAGGTGATAGCTTTCACACCGTTATTTGCTAACGTGTAGCTCTTTTCACCAATGACTCCTTTTTTTTAGGGAATAGAATTTTTGCAGAAAATCATTTTTTAGTTAAGCATGAAAAATCAAAAACTCCACAAATTAAGTAAATTTCAGTTTTATTTTTCATCAACCAATTGATTCTTCTTTTCTCAAGGTAACGAATGACTCGATTTTATATGATAATTACAAGGCTTGGAAAGAGAGATTAAGGCTCAAAAATTTTGGAATATACAAATTAAAATTTTTACCGGTTAAAATGATTTAGAAGCTTGTATATAGCTAATTTATTGGTGTTTTGGCCAGATCTAGAAATCTCATAAATCAAAATACTATATATATATATATATATATATATATATAAAAAATTAAGACAAATAACCAAATCAATCAAAACACACCAAAAACCAAATCAATCAAAACACACCAAAATTACAACACACCAAAATACTAAAACAAACCACCCCCAAACTTGAAAATAAAACTGTCCTCAGTTTAAAAATAAAAAAAAATAAAAATCAATGCAGAAAAGCAGAATACTCCCTGTTAAGAAAGTTGATGTCTGAGCTAACGCCTTTTAGAATCTGCAAGAGAATAAATATACGAGGCACACAACAAAAGAAAATAAAATATACTCGTAAGTATAACACAATTTTTAAGATGCGCATCAAGAAATTCCGAAGAGTCGCCTTACGCTGCCATCAAAGTTTTTATAAAAGCAAAACACGAAATAAAAATTACAGCAATACATAAATCGCGAATAGATGTGTGTCAAGAGATCAAGAAGAAACTCCTTAAGCTGCCATCATTTAGCACGATTATTACACACGACAGAAAGTAAAAATACAAGAGGTCCGACATGGGTTATCAAAGGGAGAGGAATGAATCCACTTTTCGTTTTCTCACGGTAAAATCTTCTACCCAGACAATTTTAGCTAGAGTTGGATCTGGTTGAGGAACAAATTCATTGAGTTTTTTGATTAGTTCTTCTGGTGTTGTTGCAATGACTATGATTCGTTTTGCACGCTCGGAAATAAAGCCCTTTTCAGCAGAGTAGTCGATGAAAGACAGTAAACCATCAAAGAAACCATTGACATTAAGCACACCTATTGGTTTTTGATGAACATTTAGCTGGGCTCTGGTAACCACATGAAAAAGTTCCTCAATGGTGCCAAAACCACCGGGAAGGGTGATAAAGGCGCCAGAATTATTTATCATGTGAGTTATGCGATCTTGCATATTCACAGATCTAAACTCATCTCCAATAGTTGATCCGGTGATTTTACTTTCAGCCAGAGGTTTTGGGATTATTCCCAACACTCTTACTCCTTCCATATAGGCAGAAGCAGCAGCTCGTCCCATTAATCCTAGACTTCCTCCTCCGTAAACTACATGAATGCATTTTTCTCCTAAGGTACGACCCAAGTTGTGGGCTGCTTCAGTAAAGCATGCCTCTTTTCCAGGACTAGCTCCACCAAAAATGCATAATGTGTTAAATTTTTTTGCTGAAGATGATGACTCCATTTTTGAAAAGAAAAAAATTTTTAGAGAGAAAAAGAGAAAAGTGCAAGTTTGAGGGATGAATGAAAGAAACCAGTAGAAAGTTTATTTATAGAAGAAAAGGAAGGTAAAAATTGTTTAACAAGTTTGTGATTGCGTTTGATTGTGCTTCAACTACTCAATAGAATAATGAAAGCATTTATCGCGTATCACTTTTTTTATTCAGAAAATTACACCACACGACAAAAATAAAAGATACTTATGCGTATGTACAGTAGTTGTGATTGTGGATCACATCTTCCTCTGATTTTACGTTCAGAAACGGCCTAAACGCCTTCTATGAGTCGGGGAGAAGCTTCCCATCCAATTTTCTTACAAATTGGCAAACAGGGTCTTTTAACGTCAGATTCCCAAGACGTTGTTCATATTCTGGTTTGAATTTATTCCACAAACATTGAATTCCATAATATACAAGTCCACTAGGATGCGTGTCAAGAGAAATTTCGATATTATCTAAATTCTCCTTATTCAGACCATCATTAATGAACTAAATTTTATCTTCTCTGTTTGTAGATGGAATTCCTAAAGATCGACATTTTACATTACAGTTCCATCTAGCAAATTTATAGCAAATGGATAGCATCTTTGCTCGTCGTTTCTTGGCATATGAACTTTTTCCAAGCCCTGGTAAAAATCTAGTCGGTGTTTCTGTGAATTCACCTTCTATTCTTACTTTGGCTTCGATAATGAATCTTATGTCAAAAGGTATGCTTTTATTCATAAACAACCTCATCCTTTCAAGCCTTGTCTTATAAATTTTTAAAATTGCATTTTTGCTTAGAAAGGGAAATCTTTTTTCAATTTTAAACAATGTTTCGTCCATGATTAAAAAATAAAAATAAAAAGACAATGAAAATAATTGAATAAAATATCTACAAATATCAGTTGTTGTGGGAAACTGAAAAATCCGACTTTAATAGTCACGGAGTACCGTTATCCGCCACTTGACCGGACAAACACAATTTAGTACTAAGTTACAACGTCGAGAAATTTGTACTTATAAAAATAGTTTACAATGTAAGATTTCAAATATAACTTATACTTCCCCGGCAACGGCGCCAAAAACTTGACACGCTTTTAGTGTAACTATCGCAAGTGCACGATATCGTATCAAGTAGTAAAGTGGACTTTTTGAGTCCGGTTTATCGATCCCACAAGGAAGTTTGGTTATAATTTGAATGATACACTATTAGTCTATTTTTATAGATACTTAAGATGAGTGAAACACACAATTAAAAAGTTTGGTTTAATAATTTCAAAAAAATTGCAATAATAGTTCTAATATTATAAGGAAATAAAAAGATAGCAATAATATTAGATTGATTATCGATAAAATGAAATAGTTGGGATTACAAACTTAGTTCGTCATTAGTTATAAAAGATGTATTGGAGATCATAAGATGAATTTACTTATTATGTTGTGTAGATTCGATTTTCCTTAAAAAGACGGTTTCTCTTTCGAACTATAAAACGCCCCTTACATATTGAATCAATCCACTATATTTCTATGTTGATCGGCTTCAATACATGGCATTAGGATTTATGAAAATAACTCAAAGAATCATCTAAGGACTATGGGTATATTTCTATCCCCTAGAACAACTTAGAGTGAAGATCATTTGATCTAATCAAACATATTTTCTTTCGAAACATATGAAGACCATAAATATCGTCATTTATTGGCCAAATAAATAAAGATTGTTAAAACAATGAAAATCACACACAATAATAAGTAATTCACAATAGATCTTTATACAAACATAAATAACATGACTAACCTTGTTTATAATCCCAACTAAAGATTACTTAGCCCATGAAGGGTTTATTACACATATTACAAGCTTGTGTGGTAATTATTAGTTGAATCAAGAGAAAGAATTGATCCTAACTCCCTTAGTAGATAAAGGAGATAGAAACAATAAACTCTCTGAACAACATATGTTATACCACACTTACAAGAATCACTCAAGAACACAAGTGTGTTCTTCACACAAAAAGAAAAGTTTACAAAAAAATGGAAAATTATAAGATGAATGATGAATGGTGAAGGATCTAAGGGGTCTATTTATACACCTAAAGTCATCTAATAGCTCCAAAACTCCAGAATTATTACATTAGATCGGATCAATGCCAGCCATCCCCTCAATAATACACCAAAAGTATAAAAAATTAGACAAATCATAGCAATCTGTCAAGAGTTACGGCTGTAACATTCAGGAGTTACGGCCGTAACTAGGGTGGCTTACGGACGTAACTCCTGAATGTTACGGCCGTAACGTGGCTTCGTAAATTTGCTCATTTGAAGCTTTGATAGTTACGTTTTCAGCCCAGAATTTCTCAGACTTTGCGTTTTTGCCCCAGATCTTCTTCGGATGATAACTTTTGATATATAACTCTGATTTTGAATCCGTAAAGACTGCCGAATTCGTATCGGAAAGCCCTACAACATGAATATATCAAAATTCAATAAAGATAATATTTATTAAACATGTTGTTTCTTGAGTAATTCAGTTATTTAATCCGATCATCATCCGATAAAAATAAAATTATTAAAACTAATAAATTAAAAGCAAAAAACGAGTAGACTAGCTCAATTATGGTTGAATTTTATCGATACAAACCATGGATAAGTGTACAAAACTGACACTTATCAGTAGGCTGAACTGGATTGAATGATGCTCTGGTCTGCTTTCCTTTCTGGCATGCATCACGGAGAGCTTCTTTCTTGAATACTTCTTCTGGAAGTCCTCTGACCAGCTTTTGAGAGCTTATCTTGTTGGTGGCTTTGAAGTTCAGGTGACATAATCTCTGGTGCCATAGCCATCTATTTTCAACAAATGTCTTAGATAGAAAATAGGTGTTTGGAATGCCTGTATTCCAGTCTATCATGTAGACATCTCTTCTTATGAATCCTTGTAGCTTCACTTCTCTAGATAGGATATCAATCACCTTGTATTTTCAAATGGTGAAGACTACTAGATTCTTCTCATCACAGAATTGGATTATGCTCAACAGATTATATTTGAGCCTTTTAACATAATGGACTTTGGATATGGTTATATTTCCTCTGTGCAGCTCTCCAAATCCTTTTGTCTGACCTCTTAATCTATCTCCAAAGGTTACATCTGGACCTATTTCTTTGGTGTAGTTTGAAAGCACCTTCTTATTCCCTGTCATCTGCCTTGAGCACCCAGAATCTACAAACCATTCTTCACCTCCTATTATTGAGCTTGAAGAGATGTGGTAGTAATCCTGCCACCTTTTCTGCAATCAGACAAGCAGAGTAGGTACCCAAATTTGTGTGGGTCCTTTAGGTTTAGTAGGCTTCCTGGAGAATTGATTTCTCCTTGGATCGTAAAAGTTATGTTGTCTACCCCTATAAAGCGTGTGTTGTCTGGGTCTATATCCTTTGTTAGGATTGTGTACTGGATATGCCTCATAAAATCTATGGTGTGGGCCATTCCTAAATCTTGGCTGAGACCATTTGTTAAATCGTTGGGGTCTCCACACCTGTTCATTTTGGAATTTTGGATGACTTTGAGGTTTCCATTTGCCTTTCCCATTTTGAAATCTATTTTTAGGGAGTCTTTGGTAATATTTGGCATAATGTCTTGGCTGCTACTTTTGCCTTGGCCATTGCCTAGTCTCCTGTCTAGGTGGCTGCCTTGTGAACTTTGGATGCTGCCTAAACTTTTGACTGGGCTGCTGCCTATTTTGAAATACGGGTTTATATGTAGGCTCAACAACTTGGACAATTGTTTCTCCCTTGATAAAAATGGTTTTTGAACTAGAGGGAGTGTTAGGGTCATATCCAAGGCCTGATCTGGAATAAAGTGCCCTCTTGTTCATACACAATTCATCCAGTGTTATAGATGCCTTGAGGGATGTTATTTCCTTAGCTTGTGTATTACTTAGCTGTGTCAGTTTGGCAAACTCAGATTTAACATGAGCAAGTGCAACTGATTTCTCACTGTTTGAAACAGTTAACCTTTTAATCTTAGTTGTGGTATTATCAGCTGAGTTTTTCAATTTATTTTCAGCCTTTTTTTCAGATTCAGATTTGATTTTTGTTAACTCTAGGCTGAGTTTTTCAAAGTTATTTTTCAGCTTCCTATTCTCATCTTGCAGCTGTGTTTTCTCGGTTGTCACAGTTAAGTGTGCAGATTTTAATTTTTCAAAGTCTTTGAGGAGCTGATTGAAAGATTCATGTAAGTCAATATCTTGAGATATGTCTGAGTTGTCATTATTAAAAATTCAGGGTTTATATATTACCTCTTCATCAGCTAGGTTGGCCATCAGACAGTTGTATTAATCATCATCATCAGAGAAGAATCCACCACTTGATTCTACTCTTTCTTCAATCTGATCTTCTCCAATGAGAGCTTTTCTTTTGTCTTATTTTCTGCCCACTTCTTTCTTGGTTTCATCTCTCCTGAGATTAGGGCAGTCAAATTGTATATGCCCAGTTTTGTGGCAGTTATAACATTCCACCTTCCAATTGCCTGCCTTATGGTTCCTCCTTGGATTGTCCTTGTAGTTCTTTTTGTATTTGGAATAATTCTTTCTGAAATTACTAAACCTCTACATGATGAACGCCATCTATTCTTTAAAATTCAGAGGACTGGGGGGACTAGCTTCGGCTAGGCTCTTTGCAGATGATTCTACTGCAAATGTTATCCCTTTCTCTGCAGGTTCATTAGATGATGAACAGGGCAGCTCGAACTCATATGCCTTCAGATCAGAAAACAGCTCCTGGATCTTTATTTTGTTGAGATCCTTTAACTCTCTCATAGCCACAACCTTCATGCTCCATTCAGGATTGAGAGATCTTAAAACTTTTAGGGCCATCTCCCTGTTGCCATATGTCTTTCCCAGGGAGTTTATTTCATTTATGATCTCAGTGAATCTCATGTCCACCTGGTAAATTGATTCACCATTATTCATCTTGAAGTTGTCAAACTTTTGGGTGGCAATTGACAACTTATTTTCTTTTATCAGCTCGGTTCCCTCACACAATACAGCTAATGTATCCCAAATTTCCTTTGCATTTTTGCAATTCTTGATCTTGAGCATGGTTGCTTTGTCAAGGGTCTGGTATAGGATATCTCTGGCCTGGTTGACTAGGTTGGACAGCTTTCTCTCTCCCGGGGACATCTCAGTCCTCTTCTTGGGAATCTTCTCTGGCTTCCCAGCAGCAATTTCTTCTGGAGTATTATCCTTCTCAAAAATGAAAGGACCTTCCTCAATGATACACCACATGTCATCATGAATGGATGACAGATGAGACCGCATTCTTATTTTCCATAAGTCATATTCATCAACAGAGAATACAGGTAATCTAGAGTGCATGTGTTGCATGTGTTCAATTCTAAATGAGAGATTAATATATATGCTCAGATATATGGATTTAGTTTCGTAAGAATTGAACCAACCTCTCTTATACCACTTGTAGGTCACAAGACGTCAGGAATAAGTCTAGTGGGGGTGAATAGACTTATTAAACTCTTTCTTGAAGGTCAGGTGAGTTTCTCGGCTGTGATTAAGTTCATATGACTTATGTTGTCTGCAAACAGATAATGCGGAAGACACAGCTGATGACGATACAGATAACTTAATGTCGTCTACAGTTAACTTCTAATGGAACAGTAAATATGAATGCAACAGTTAAGTATGATGTTTAAAGCAGTAAATCACACAGGCACTTATAGTGGTTTCAGAGGTGGCGTAATCCTCTACTAGTCCACTTCTCTCCAAACCAGTTGGAGATAAATTCACTATAACTGTCAACCAGCGATAAAGATTACATTGAATTCTTCCTAGTTACAACAGCTTCCAACTAGTGGAAATCCATGGCCGTTGCAACTCCCTTGACTGCCTAGCACCTCTTGATCGAAAATCCTTTGATGCCTCAACAACTCTCGAGATATCTATCACGTTCCAATCAAGAACCTGTGGATACCTTATCAGTCATGAAACTTCTGAAACCTCATTCACAAAAGTACCCCTTACTCAGTTTTTAAGACAAGAGTGTTTATTTTATCAAACTAAAGAGCTTCTCAGAATATGACTGTTTAAGCTTTGCTCTTTCACGATGCTATAGATCTCTTTGATAGCTTTGTTTGCTTTGATTGCTTTGTTAGCTTGAAAGTATTGTTCGCATCGTACTTTGCTCAATTCATATCTTCAGATATTTATAGTACGACCACGATCCTTGAGCTTCCTTCATAGCCATTGCATCACTGTAACAAATCCGTCTGTTGGAGAGTGGACTTTTTATTTATCTTATCATTCCGTTGCACGACTTGATTCCCCTTTTTAATTCCAACCGTTTGAAAGACTTTCTTTGTTAGCACCGTTATTCTTGATTAGAATAATCATAAGTCTTCAGAACACGGATCTCAAGAAATATTTTATTCCTAGCTTTCCGAGAATCTGTCCTGTTTGTCTCCTTACGTCTGCATGTGGCTTTCCGTAATTGTTGACTTTCAACTCTTGCTGACGTGGACTGAGTATCTTGAACTTAGTTGATATCTTGATTGAGAACCTATCTGATATCTCTTGGTCAAACTGTAATATCCGTAATTTTCGATTTTCGGTAAAAAAATTTTTTTGGTCGGAGTCTGTTTTGACGACTCTCTCATGACCGTTTCGTCATTCGGAGAATATTTAATTCTGCACTTTTGTCATCCGAGTTCGTTTCGGTGCTGCTTTGTTGAGTTCCGTGCTTTTTAGCGACTTTTCCGCGCTTGAGTTCGGTTCTTGCGAATCTCGTTCAAACGTCGTTTGGGGTTTTCGTAAGTTCATTTAACGTTGTTATACGTGTTGTGAGCTTCGGTTTGATTATTCGTTGTCGTATGGTGATTTTCGGGCATTTGGGCCATTTTCGTAATTTCCCAAAGTTTGGGGTAATTACCTTCCGTTGTCGAATTTGAGCCTTGGTGGTCGGAATCGTGTGTTCTACTAGCTCTTAGATTCGTCTTTGTGAGTACTTCGTAACCGTATCTTCGGTTCGTATTCGAGTTCGGGTTTCGGTGTCGTTTTGTTGAATTCAAGATTACTAAACGACTTTTCTAAGTATGAGTTCGACTTTGTTGGATCACCATTAATTTTTGGTAACTCCAAAAATTCTGAATCTTGCAATATTATAGAGAATCGAGTTAGCTTTCCAATGGTTCGAGCGGTGAGTCAATGAGTCCGGACGAGAGAGTTATGGTCGTTTTAGCTCACCCGCTCGTTATTGGCGATCACGCTGCCGGCCGAACTTCGGCCGTGTCGTCGGCCGCGGCCGTGCGTACTCGTCCGGATAAGCGGAAGTCTCGCCTCGGGACCCGACGTGTCGTCTGAACGGCCGAGCCGAACTCTTCCGGATAAGCGAGCGGCGCAGAGGCCCGACCGTGTTCCGGGACACGGTCGAGTCATTGCCGAGCGCCGCGGACGGGTCACTATCGGAAGGCGCGACCGTGTCTAGCGGGACACGGTCGAGTCCCTGCCGGCCATGCGCGCCACGACCGTGTCGGGCGGACACGGTCGAGTCTGTCGGATTTAAGGCCCAGTGATCGGGTTTTTCATCATTTTTCTCACTCGTTTCTTCCTCTTCGCGGTGGAGATTTGATGATCATGGAGGGATGTTGTTAGGGTTAAATCCATGAAGTTTTGAAGATCATAACATCGATTAATCCTTCCATAACTTGCTCCGATCGACCGAATCAAGGCAAGTTTTCCTAAAATATAGTTTTGGGGATTTTGTTCGATTTGTCCGTTTAATCCGTTTTAACTCAGAATATTGATGGATTGATGATTGTTAAGCTATATTATATCTAATTCCTTGTTATTCCACGGTTGGATTGCCACGGATTTGTCGTTTTATTTAGTATTTTATCGACGCCTTGAAGGTGTTCGATAAAATGTCATAGAGGGGTTTTCGGGCGTTCTACGATTATTCTTCCTCGTATGATTGATGATTTATTAATTATATGTTGTTAGGGTCGAATTCTTGTGAAGAACTCGAGTCGGAACCCTTTCGTTCGTTGTCTTCTTCGGGGTCCGAGCTTCCCGGTCGAACCGTGTTCTTCGGAGCGTTTGGTAGCGGTTATTAAGGCAAGTATCTTATTATACGACTTGTATCTTGTGAATAGTAATTACGTATGATTTGTATGACGATTTTGCTTGCCTCCGTAAATATGTTCCGTTGAGTTGGTTGTGGTTTCCGAAATTTGAAGGCTTTGTGATAATAGTGATATATTGGTATACGTGTTAGGCGTTGTGCCATTTGTGCAGGATTGCGATGTACATATGAGATGGTTGTACACGTGTTTGTTCAATGTATTGGGTACCGAATGTGTGTTGTGTTGGATAAGAGTCGTTGTGATGATCATGATGTTTGTGTTGTTTTGGTTTACATACTTGATTGTACTTTTCGGTGTAATGTGGAATGACTTGATATTTAATGATTATGAATTGTGTCGAGTCGATGTGTGTGTGGTCCAGGTAGGGTCTGACGAGGCCTCTGGAGTTCGGTACATGATGTGTACGAACAAAGTGTGTGAACCAGGTAGGGTCTGACGAGGCCTCTGGAGTCCGGTACATGACGTGTACGGACAAGGTATGTGATCCAGGTAAGGTCTGACGAGGCCTCTGGAGTTCGGTACATGATGTGTACGAACGATGTTGTAGCCGGGTAGGGTCCGTTGAGGCCTCCGGAGTTCGGTACATGATGTGTACGAACAGTGTGTGTGGTCCGGGTAAGGTCCGTCGAGGCCTCCGGAGTTCGGTACATGATGTGTACGAACAGTGATCGTGTAGCAGTGATTGTTCGGGTAACATTTTAAATATGGATCTCGGACTCATAATGATATATTATTTGGTGTGCTTTGAAACGAGAATCGGGCTAAGGCCCTAATGTTTTCGAAAAGGTTTTGTAAATTGGGACTCGAGGTCCAAAAGAATTTCTGTTTCAAAAATCCCCGAGATGATGTGTTCCTTTTCAAATATCTCTTACTTGAGTTCGAAATTCTAAAACTTCTCGGGAACATTTTGATAATGGATTTCCGTATTAAATTCGTAGTTGCTATTTGCTTGTTACTTTTCGTATGGTTTGATACTTGCACTAGTAAAAGCGGTGGAGTTTTACTAACCCCCGAGTATTCGGGGTGGATGTCTGCTCTGCGTCCGGTACATGCAGTTCGGGGAGCAATCACAGGATTGGCACAAGGGGATGACGAGTGCGATACTAATCAAGAGTTGAGAGTTGGTAGAGTTTAGCTGTATTGTTAGAGTTGATTCGGTCTTAGTTGTATTGTATTTCGACCCCTGTGTGGGTAATGTTGTTAGTCGATCTGTTGATAGAGTTGTGTGACCTCATCGATCTGTGTGTTTATGTGTAAGTGACCTTGGCCAGTATTATTATATTGTTTGACCCTGGACGGGCAAGCATTTGGTTGTTTATGGACGTTTAGCCTGGTAGATCCTTGCGGAAAGGGTTTACGGCGTGTAATATTCCCATACGGTTTTGGGGGTGTTACACAAACCTTCTCTGATGTGAGACTTCTCTCATATATCTTGGTGGAAGTTCTCTGAGATAAAGTTCTCTGCTCTAGACTTCTCTGAGATAAAGTTCTCTGCTATGAAGTTCTCTGATATGAAGTCCTCTGATTTAAAGTTCTCTGACCTGATGAATGTTCTCTGATATGATGGTCAAACTTCAGTTGATATTTTGTTGACTAGTTTTCGTCTGATAACTCGACTGTAGATGGGTTTTGGTCAAGCCTCTCTGATATTCTGTGTTGACCAAAACTTTTCTGATAATGAACTTTCCTGATAAATTCTCTGATAAATGGCAGTTCTATACTTGCTCGATTTTGTACCGATCAACATTTGATCAAGACTTAGCCTACATTTAAAGGCCTATAGAAGATACTCATTTGGTTCTTCTTTACAATTGCCAAGTACTTAATAACATAAATTTGAATAATTATCAATACAAGGATGATATCATAAAAATCTAACAAGTATTCCTAACATATCCAACCGAAGAAATATACCAAGCCCTCAATGTAAACAACACAGCATACAGTATGTGCTCATCAAAGATAAAGTTGCTGTTTGAGATCTGTTCAAACCTTACCGTTGAAAATATCATTAGCCCTGTGTGGACTAAGGATCCTTGCGTATTCCGACCTGTGTGGGAAGAATAACATTGAATACGAAGGTTCGATCTGTGTGAGAAGAAGCGAGTCGAAAGAGCTCAAGCCAAGCTGTGTGAAAGGCCCAAAGGTACAGTCCTATATCAATCTGTGTGAACGATACAGAGACAGGTTTAGTTAAAGTTACCTAGTTATGTACGTAGTGATTTTAATAAACTCTTTACTCCTATGTGGAGGACCAATGGATGTAGAGGGGTATACCTCGAACCACTTTAAATTGTGTGTTATTTATCTTCTATCTTTACTGTTTTCGTTCTATTATGATTTATTAAGTCTGAATTGTAAAACCCTGTACGCATCAAGCAAACAGGAGAACACCTAGTTGATGTATTTACAGCAACTCACCCAATAGACTTCCGCTACGCAATTAACTTCGAAAATCGTACAGCTTATTATACTCACACTTTCTGAGCTGTTTATTGTATACTTAGTGGCCAACACAAACATTTGACCGGCCGGGGGCAAATGATATAATGACATTGACCGATAAGGTCAAATATTGCAATACACAGACCATTGAGGTCACTCAACTAAATCAAATCGAAATAAAACTCCTTACAACATATACCCATGTAGGGGTCACAATACAATACAGCGGAAGACTAAATAAAACTCAACGGTACGACGACATCAGACTGAGCTCCATAATTCTTGATTAGTATCGTATCCCATCATCTTCCATGCCGATCCTGTGTCTGCTCCCTCGAACTAAGCGTACCTGAAATGCATGAAATGCATTTACCCCATTTAAGGGGTTAGCAATTCGAATTTGCTAGTACAAGTATTCTAATCATACCAAATATACCAAGTAAATTTCAATCGGACTCTAACAACAACAAACATTAAGAGAAATTCCGAGAGGTTTTAATATATAGAAAATAAACTTAATTCTTTAAAAACGAACATCATCTTGACATTTTAGAAGACAGAAAAGAAGTCTTTTTGGACCTTAAATCCAAAGTTATAAAACCTTTTCATATCAATTGGGTCTCGGCCAAAGTTTGTTCAGTTCTCAGCAACTAGAATATAAACACGGGTCCTCGACCCAAATATAGAAACATCACTCATACTCATCAAGTAATCAGTTCTAGAGGCCACACCAGACCATACCTGGTACCACACCAATACCATCCATACTCATCAAGTAATGAACTTCAGAGGTCATATCGGACCATACTCGGTGCCATACTAATACCATTCATACTCATCAAGTAATGAACTCCAGAGGTCCCGTCGGACCATACCCGGTGTCATACTAATACCATTCATACTCATCGAGTAATGAACTCCAGAGGTCCCATCGGATCGTACCCAGTGCCACACTAATACCATTCAAACTCGTCAAGTAATGACTCCAGAGGTCCCGTCGGACTGTACCCGGTGCCGCACTACAACAAAGCAGTCCACAACACATATCAACAACACCACAGTCACGTTTCAAACACAACACTACATACACGCACCACAACCATCACAATTAATATACAATCGTCTCACAATATATATATATATATATATATTGATCATCAACCAGATACATTACACATCCAAGTGTGTAATTCAATCAACACAATCATTGCAACCAACACAATTCCACAATAAGTGACAATCGAGCACAATGTCATACAACAAAATATTAACCACGAACGATTCACATAATACACAATCAAAAAATAAGTATTGAATAAACCACCGTACATCCATTTCACAACTTCAATTCACAAGGTATAAATCGTATAGAAAAGAATGCTTGCCTCAATAATCATCACGCGAATCCTCCGGAGAACACAGCTCAATCAAAACGCCTCAAAACCTACAATCTCTGCGAGAAAACAACGACAATACCATCACAACAAAAATAAGGGCCAATAATGACGGAAAACACGTCCAACACCTGAAGAGAAACTCAGTGAAACATTTAATCGAACATAACACCAATCAATTTATCAAAATTGGATTGAGTACGAAATCAAGAACAATTCTCCAAAAAGTCGACTTTAGGGAAATCAAGAAAATGTCTCGATCCAACGAAGAACACCGAATTAGATGATGTTATAATCACCCAAGACCCTACGAAAAATCGACCAAAAGTATGAACCATAGTTGTCCTCACCTGTCCACCGCGAGAAGGAGGAGAAATTAAAGAAAATGAGAAGCTATATATATATATATATATATATATATATAGCTAGCGCTCCTACTTAATGTGCGCTAACGAGCCTGAAAAAGAACTGGGCATTGTGCCTCAACTCGTTAGCGCGTGCTAATCAATGCATTAGCGTGCGCAAATGAGGCAGTCCAGTGAAGGACATAATGCTCTGTCCCTATCAGTTAGTGCGCGCTAATAGGTGAGATAGCACTAATTATACACTATATGCTGACAGTGTAGTCTTTGCTATACCGACCATAACTCCTTCGTCCGCACTCCGATTGACTCACCGGTTGAAGCATTGAAAAGCTGACTCAACTCTTTATGATAATGTTTATTTTTATAATTTTTAGACTTTATAAGTGATGGAGGGAGAGAATTCGGGTGGTTGATTATGTTTGAGTTTTTTTTTTGCATAATGATTATTACTATTTTTTATTTATTTTTATTATTTATTTATTTTTGCATTTTTTTTCGTACTAAACTTTTTACCTATCACTTTTGGCTTTTCATAGGACTGTTTTATTGGAGACGACTTGACGTTTTCAGAGATTGATTCATGTTAGCCGACCCCAAAGTATTTTGGGAGTAAGGCTCTGATGTTGTTGTTGTTGTATAAGTGATGATGGTGATCTTACAGAGTCAACCCAAATGCACAATATTTTCACAATAATATCTATCCGCAATACTCTTGGCATTTCTAGCATACTACCGCTTTACAAATATGGTAGCATGATATCAACACATATCGGTCAAAGAGAAAATAAGTATAACCACTTGACAACAGAAAAATATTCGGCATAATATGGCAATCAATTCACGATAATCAAAAATAAAAGTCTCGGGTAATTACAAAGCTTTAGAGTAGAGTTGATGGCTCACTGCTATGGGCATGCTGATTTAACAGAATTAGCTTCAAAGCTGACTAACAAAATATTGTAATATTGCACAAAAATACATGTCCAAAAACATATAAGTGAAAAGAAAGAGGTTAAAAATGAAACTGAAAATGAAAAACTACGTGTGCATGTGTATATGGAATTTGTTGAACAAAGTATTTTGATGATGAACGTTTTCAAAATATTTAATCACAATTCAACTAAACAGCATGAATCATTGAATAAAAACTCAACGTCTAGCGCACGCTACACATACGTAATAGCGCACGCTATCGAGAAGTTACCTGTAGTCAGAAAGTCACCTGCAGAGCATTTGAAAACTCACCTGATGTTTTAGTGCATGCAAGCTTCAAATATTAGTGCACGCTAGTTGATCAAATTAGTGCACGCAACAAAGTGCCTAGCGTACGCTATCGGTTTCATGGGTAAACAAGACAGTAAGGACAGTGAGGACTGGACTGAAAAAAGAGTATCAGGTAACGCATGCTATCAAGATGTTAGCGCACGCTATGTGAACTTTCTAATGCACAGTACAAACACATGTTGCGCACGCTACCTGAAAGCATATACAAGACAGTAAGCTCTAGAGAAGAACAAGCAATTTTTAATGCACGCTAACATGAAGACTAACGCACGCTACCTGGAGATTATTAGCGCATGCTATCTGTTACATGTTAGCGCATGCTAACTGATCAAAATCCCACCGTTAGTCATTCAACCGTTAGAACAACGAAGTCAACAAATAAATCACGGAAAATCTGGAAAGCAAATCTTAACTACCTAGCGCACGCTAAGGATGTTCATTAGCGCATGCTAAGTTCAGTTGGAGAACAACGTTGGATACAAAGCCGTATTATTATTCAAAGTCAAAGTAAAGTAAGTTGACCAAATCGTCAGCGCACGCTAAAAGGACTGTATAATGCATGCTAGACATGTTATATTACCGTTGGAACAGTTTGAAGACAGTTCAATTCATCAAAGTCAGACAACGATAGCACACGCTACAAAGAAATATTAGCGCACGCTAATAGTACTGTTTTTCAGCATATCAAGAGGGACTGAACACTATAAATACCCATGCCATTGGGTATCTCAAGAGGCACAACTTCAAGCACACAAACGCACTTGAGCTCAGATTATTGCTATTTATTTCATACTAAGTTGTGACGATAAAAGATATGAGTGTTGTTCACATATTGTAATATCTTATATACTTCGTATCTTTTTTGATTGTCATGAGTGTTGCATCACTCCTTCACGAGCTTGAGAAAAACGAATCAAGAGTTCTTAATCCGGTGCTATTAGGATCTTTGATCCGGTATTGTTAGGATTATACTCTGACGACCGTAAGTGAGGATTATCTAGTTCCTATAGAACACTAGATAAGAAAATTTATATTGAGTGTTTGGTTGTGCTTGGACCAATCGAAGTCAAGCATTGTAACGGTTGTGCCCGCACCTATAGAATACGAGGCATAGTTGTGTGTGGTTTTTTCTTGAGCCAATAGAAAAAGAAAACGGAGAGAGGACGTAGGCAAGTTGCCGAACCTCTATACATCGTTGTGTCTTTTACTTTCTACACAATTTATTTTTCCTTCACGAGAAAGTTTAATTATCCGCAATACCACTATTCAACCACCCTTATAGTGGTACATTTATCTTTTCAGTTGTTATTAGGGCAGGTCTCTTTTTAAATGTTTAAACACCTAAGAGAAAAAGATCCGCAAATGGCTCTATTGGGTCAAATCGAAGGAAACACTATCAATCGTCCTCCTTTATTTGACGGCTCTAACTTCATGACTTGGAAAAAGAAGATGGATATATTCGTTCAAGCTTACGACATTGAAATCTGGAAAGTCATGGTTCTTGGTCCAAAAATCGCCAAGAAGAAAGATGGGTCGTTGAAAAAATTCGATGAATTCAACGACGAAGATTGGAAGAACACGCACATTAACTCTCATGCTACTCAACTCCTGTACTGTGCTCTTAGTCCTGAAGAACTTAACAAGATATCATCTTATGAAAGCATGAAAGAAATCTGTGAAATTCTTGAGGTAACTCATGAAGGAACCACTCAGGTCAAGGAGACCAAGATCAACATGCTACTTCATGATTATGAACTCTTTTCCATGAAGGATGATGAAACAATCACTAATATGCTGGGTCGCTTTTCGGCTATAACCAACGGCCTTGCATCATTTGGAAGACCTATATCAAGTAGTGACAAGGCTAAGAAAATTCTTCGCTCATTGCCGCGTGAATGGGATGCCACGGTTACTGCAATCATAGAATCCAAAGATCTCAGCAAGCTTGAATTTAGCGCCCTCATAGGGTCACTTATCAACTATGAGATCGTTCTCAAATAGAGAGGCTCCAAACCAAAGCCTCGCGAAAAAGTGGTTGCGGTCAACGTTGATAGCAATATTGAGGAAGAAGTTCTGGAAGATGAAGATGACGAGGAACTTGCTCTCTACACCAAGAGTTTTAGAAGATACAAAAACTTAATTCAAAAAAGGCGGACCTTCCTTGGTCGGGATGGTAAGACGTAACAAAAGAAAAATGCTTATGTTCCTACAAAGAAGTTCGACAATAATTGTTGGAAATGCGGTCAAGCCAGTCACTACGCCAAAGAATGTCGAGGATCTACTTCCAAGCCTCAAATCAAAAGATTCAAAAATAAGGAAGTCCTAATTGCTTCTTTGAGTGATGACAAGGAGGAGATTGAAAGATCCCTAGACGCAAATCTCGCATTCATGGCTCTAGACTCAGAAAATGCTATCAATGTAAGCTCTAAACTCAATGATGATGAATATGATTCATTTGATTTTTGTGATTCACAAGAAGTTAATCATGACAATGAGCTATTAAGCGCATTTGAATCCTTAAATATGGAATATGATGAAATGGTTAAATTAAATGTCTTTAAAAAGGAAAATAAAATCTTTAGAACTCGAAAATTCTACTCTTCAAAATAAAGGCAAAAATATTAAAATAGACCATACCTTATGCCTTGAGAAAGAAAATATTTTGAAAATCGAGTTGACGAAAAGTCAAAATGAATTGAAATACATAATGAATAAATTTACTCTCGGAAACGAGAAGTTCAAAAAGCTTTTATCTATTCAAAAATGCCCATTGTTAAAATATGGTCTTGGTTTCGATCCATTTAAAAGAGAACAATCTCTTATAAATCTTGACAAGATAAAGAATACAGAAACCGAGAACTCAAAAACTCTTCTCAAACAACGAGATCATAATGTTAAAGTTCATTCAAAATTGAGAACCATCAAAGTTAAACAAATATGGGTTCCAAAAGGGACAATCGTTCCAAACGCTATAAGTATTGTTAACTTTGGAAGACCCAAAAGGGCTTGGGTACCAAAACAACCGAAAAACACTATTTTTGTAGGTACCAACGTCAAAGAAAAGCAAGTGGTACATTAATAGCGGTTGTTCGAGGCACATGTGTGGCACCAAAGAATTATTTGAAGATTTTGTATATCAAGAAGAAGGACATGTGACCTTTGGTGACAACAAAAAGGGGAAGATTATGGGCACCGGTAAGGTTGGTAAGGAACCCTCTCCTTCTATTAATAAAGTGTTATTTGTTGAAGGTTTGCATCATAATTTACTTAGCGTTTCACAATGGTGTGATGAAGTTTTTAAAATTTTGTTTGAAGAAACGCATTGCACTGCTTTTAAAAATAACAAAATTGCATTTATTGGTTTGAGATGTGGAAATGTTTACATTGTTGATCTTAATGATAAAAATTCATTTAATGAAAAATGTCTTATTACTTGGGATGAAAATGCATTTTATGGCATAGAAAATTGGGGCATATATCTCTACCTATCATTTCTAAACTATCAAGATATGATTTAGTTCGTGGTTTACCCAAACTCAAATTTGATCGCAAACATTTGTGTTATCTTGCATAAAAGGGAAACATACTCGAGAATCTTTTAAACCAAAATTCGAGGTTTCCACGAGTCGCATTCTTAAACTTGTGCATATGAATTTAGTTGGACCATCTAGATATGTTAGTCTAAATGGTAAACTTTACACTTTGGTGATTATTGATGACTATTCTCGATTTACATGGGTTAGATTTATTGCTCATAAAAATGACACATTTTTTGAGTTTTCTAAATGGTGTCGTTTGGTATAAAATAAGAAAAACCTTTCCATAATTTCTATTCATACCAACCATGGAGGTGAATTTGATTGCACTCCCTTTGAACTCTTGTGTGACAAGTATGGTATTAATCATAATTTTTCGGCTCCTATAACACTTCAATAAAATGGAGTTGTTGAAAGGAAAAATCGATCATTGGAGGAGATGTCGAGGACAATGTTAAACGAATACTCTCTTCCGCAATATTTTTGGGCCGAAGCTATTTTCACGGCATGTTATGTGATCAACCTGGTTCGTCTTCGTAGAATTTTAATTAAAACTCCGTATGAAATTTGGAAGGGCAAAAAGCCGAACATATCTTACTTTCATCCATTTGGTTATAATGTTTTCATCTTAAATAATGGTAAGGAAAATTTGGGCAAATTTTATGCCAAATCCGATTCCGGGATATTTCTTGGCTATTCTACAAATAGCAAAGCTTTTCGTGTGTATAACATTAGAACTAATAAAGTTGAAGAATCCATTCATGTCAAATTCAATGATATGATCTCACCACCGGGAAAGGTAAAATGTTTTGATGATGTAGGTATTCTTCCGGTCTCTCATCCCTCAAGCGAAATGGAAAAAGTGTCGAAAATTCAGAGGAATATAATCGATGATTTACTGAAAGATTGGAAGCATAACAAAGATCATCCAAGAGACCTTACTATTGGGAATATTGAAGATGGTGTTCAAACACGAAGGAGAACCACCGAGTATATTGCTCATTCTGCTTTTGTATCCGAGATTGAATCCAAGAATGTATCCGAAGCTCTTGATGATGAAAATTGGGTGATGGCAATACAAGAAGAGCTCGTTCAATTTGAACACAATAAAGTATGGAATCTAGTTCCCGCTCCTAAAGATAAAATAATTATCGGAATTAAATGGGTGTAGAAAATTAAGCGTGACGAAGACGGTTATACAGTAAGAAATAAATCCTGTTTGGTCGCACAAGGCTATAATCAGGAAGAGGGTCTTGATTATGAAGAAAGTTTTGTGCCTGTGGCTCGTCTCGAAGCCATTCGTTTGTTATGTGCTTTTGCAGCTCACAATAAAATCAAGCTATATCAAATGAATGTGAAAAGTGCATTTTTAAATGGCTTCATTCAAGAAGAAGTGTTCGTCAAACAACCTCATGGTTTTGAAGATCATCAATTTCCAGATTATGTCTACAAGCTCAACAAAGCTCTCTACAGTTTGAAGCAAGCACCTCGGTTATGGTATGATTGTTTAAGTCAATTTTTAGTTGCAAATAACTATACGAGAGGTAAAATCGATAATACCTTATTTGTGAAAATTTTAGAGAATGATATACTTGTATGTCAAATATATGTTGATGACATTATTTTCGGTGCTACTAACGAATCTCTTTGCCAAGACTTTTTTAATCTCATGAAGGGACAGTTCGAAATGACTATGATGGTAGAATTAACATTCTTCCTCGGGCTTCAAATCAAACAATGTGAAGATGGGATTTTCATCTATCAAACAAAATATTCTCACGATCTCCTCAAGAAGTTCAAAATGGAAAGTAGCAAAGCAATTTCAACTCCAATGTCTTCCACGTTAAAATTAGACAAAGATGAAAATGGAAAATCCGTGGATCAAAGACTATATCGAAGTATGATCGGATCTCTGTTATATTTAAGTGATTCTAGACCGGATATAATATTTGCTACATGCTTATGTCCTAGATTTCAATCAAATCCTAAGGAATCCCATTTAACTGCATGTAAACATATTTTTCGATATTTGAAAGGGAGTGTTGGTATAGGACTATGGTATCCATCTTGTCTGAATTTTAATTTAATTGTATATAGTGACGCCAATTTCGGAGGATGTAAAATTGACAAGAAAAGCACTAACGGTACATGTCATTTCATTGGTTCATGCTTAATCTACTGGGGAAGTAAAAAGCAGACAAGCGTAGCTTTGTCTGCAGCTGAAGTCGAGTATGTCGCAGCAGGGAGCGCCTGTGCGCAGGTATTATGGATCAAAAATGAACTCCGCGACTATGGCATCTATTTTGAAAATACCCCCATTTTATGTGATAACACCAGTGCTATTAATCTGAGTAAAAATCATGTCTTACACAATCGAACCAAATATATTGATATAAGACAGCATTTTCTCCGAGATCACACTCAGAAAAAGGATGTTCGTTTAATTTTTGTTGGTACAAAAGATCAGCTTGCTGATATATTTACAAAACCCCTACCTGAGGAATCTTTCAATTCTATTCGGTTGGATCTCGGTATGGGACACATCGACAATTTTAAAAGACTATCTTTTAATTCGTATTATAAAAATTCATTACATGGGATACTATTTTTTTTAGCCCAGCGCGCGCTAGCTTCATACCATTAACGCGCGCTATCTATTTTCTCCAGAATCTTAACTCGCCCGATAGCGTACGCTACCCCTTATATCTTGCGTACGCTAATGAATTTCTGTTCTAAAAACCTGAAGGTCCAGTAGCCTATTCATTTTCCTTCTAACGTACGCTATGTTTCCATAGCGCACGCTAACGTGTCGGTCCTGCACTTAAAATACATATAGTCGGCCGATCCCCTTTCATAATCTCATCAAACCTAAAGAACTCCAGCACAGAATCTCTCCAAAATTTCATCTCCTTCCGCAAAATTACTCCCAATCTCTTCTTTACCCATGGCCAGCGGATTGAGAGTACCAATGAAGAAGCAATATAAAAGTGCAAAGTGTACTCGCGAACCAGAATTTGATGCGTCGCGCTTCGTCTCCGCGGCCGCGTTCATGGTATTCTTGGAAATCCTTCCGCAAGAACAGTTTACAGACTGCTACTGCTTCAATTTCCATAGTCTAGAACGTGTAAAAGTTGCAATCCTTGAGTTTTTCTCATCTCTTGGTATTTCTCGCTTTGTGGAATGTAAAGAACCCATATTCCCTGGACTTGTTCGTGAATTCTTTGCAAATATTCATATTGGAGACAGTGAGGATTCTCCCTCTTTGGTTCTTCGTAGTCTTGTTGGTGAAACTGTAGTAAAGATTTCTTTAGAAATCTTGAATGAATTGTTCGGTTTGTCTATAGATGGATTTGCTTGCTCTGGGAAATCCCTTGCCGAAAAGTCAGATTTAACTAAGCTTGAATTGACAGAGTTCTTATGTTCGAAGGCAGTTATCGATATCACCGATGACGTGTTCGAGAATAATGACTTTGGAATCAATATCCGGCTACTTTCAATCGCTCTCACCAAATGCATTATGCCGAAGATAAACACTCAACATAAGCTGATGGGTATCGACAAGCATGTGGTTTATCAAGTTTTGAATGATGATAAGATTGATTTCGCTGCAATTGTCTTGGGATGGATGAAAGCCAAAAGGTGACCTCTTTTGGTCTAAGCATTATGGAATAGATCACGAAAGGCCGGAATGCCTTTCGGTTCGGTTCTCATAGTAATATTCCGTCATCATAATGTTAACCTCTCGGAAGAGCCATCAGTTTCGGTCTCTTGCTGGCATGAAATATCCGACGCTACTCTCAAAGCGATGCATTATATAGAGACGGTTAACCATGGTTGGGTTTTATTTCCATATCTGAAAGAAGACGACATGGTACCGAAAGGAACATGGGTACCAACACTGGCCGAACAGATTATGAGAAGAGGCCCGGAGACGATTCGAGAACTTCAAACGGGAACATTTGTTGGAAAATCAACATCGAAGGGCAAAAGGCCTATGAGAGAGGCGTCTGCCGAGAAGGATGAAGAAGATTTGGTTGTCCGAATGTGGTGCCTTAAAACCAACCAATTGGAAATTTGTGATAATATCTGTTGCGATAATTCCTACACGCAAGTGCACGTCATCGTTTACAAGTAATAAAGTGATAAGTAGAGTATCGTTCCCACGAGAATTGAATCTCTAACTACCGATTTTTTCGTATTCCAATTTTATCTGAACAATCGAATTTGGGTTTTGCGATTAATAACTAAAAGAATTACTAAAAGACTAAGCAGTAGAAAACAATATCTTGGATAAAAGAAATCAAATGATAAATAAGTCTAGGGTTCTGAATCCACCTTAGTTTATCCGAATTTACTCTCGATTATCCGTAATAAATAATTTTCCCAATTTATTGAAGGCGGAGATTGCTAATATATTCTACCGCCTCTCCCTAGGTCAATAGATTTATCTAAGGGCGAATAACGCACTCTATCCCTAGGTGAATTAATTCGTCGATAGGCAAAAAGCATGAAATCTCCTAAAGGCCACGTAGTTCCTATGAGTATATTCCTATCTCACAGAATAAATCGGTCCTCACCACTAGTTCCTCACCAAATCTCCTCTCCCGATTCGTAGTGAATGATTAAATCAATACAACTATTGGCCAGATAATTGCAAGCATTAAACATAATTGGGAAAACTCAATAAAAAGGTAATAAATTGGATAATCTCAATCAATTCGTCAAAACAAAGGTTTCATCAAAACCCTAGATTAGGGCTTTAGCCTGACATACTAAAAACTGAAAATACAGAATAAATAAACGAAAGCATAAAATTCAAACGCAGATGAAGCTCGGATTCCTCCGTTCTTCGACTTAGTCTTCTGCCCTTGAAGTCTTCTGCTTCCCTCTTCTTCTGCCGTCTCCAAGCTTAAGCTCTCAAAGGTTAAAGATCCAAAGATTCCCAGCTCATTTAATTAGGGTCTTAAACCCTATTTATAGCTCACATATCCTCCAAATCGCGTCCGTATTAGTCGGTCGAAAATCAAGCTTGACTCAAAATCCGCGGGCATACAAAAACCGCCAAGTGTGCCGCGGCTCACTAAACTGTGCCGCGGCACATCGCCTTGTTGAATGCACAGGCGTTAATTAATTCTTCTTCCGTGCCGCGGCTCACTGGCTGTGCCGCGGCACAGTACACGATTCACTCTGCGCTCGGGCCGGTGTCTTCCCGTGTCGCGCTCGGCTTCCTTGTGCCGCGGCTCGAGTCCAGTTGCCGTTTTACCCGCTTTGCCTCGTTTTAGCTTCCGGACTTCAATTTCCTGTCAATCATACAAAATTAAGGCATTAAAAGCTCATTTAGACGATTTCACGCTCCAAAATACTACAAAATAATGATAAATAAGCGTATAAAAATACGCCTAACAAATACCCCCAAACTTAAGCTTTTGCTTGTCCTCAAGCAAAAAGAATTAAATTCAATAAAAGAATGTCGTGAATCATCGTGCAACTCATAGTGTTCAACCTAATCAATACTATCCTGTAATTCTCTCTAAATAATACGAGTGTCATAAAAGCGAGCTGCACTCAGAATAATGATTCCGCAAAGTAATCAAATTCAGTCCTAATCACTCGTTCATGAAGAAAATCCAGCTCAAAGATTAACAAAACGTGAGTCAAATCGACCGTCAATATGAAAGGCTAAAATAAACAAGCTAGTTTGTCCCGTTCCACAGTCTAAAGGCACAATTTTCACGAGTTTCATAACAAATAAACCTCGGACAGTATCCCCTTATATATATATGCTCAAGAATTTGATTCGAGTTGACCACTAGGTTAGGATCTCGGGATGTTTCATCGGGATAATCCTAGGGTGGAAACTCCATTCTCATGTATTGGAAAACCGTTTGACGTAAAAGACACTCATGGGGCACATGGATGCTTCTAGTTACTAAGTTCCCGTCTACAGCGGAGAAACAACTCGAATACATAATTTCCGCATGTCCGAATCAAGGTTGCCGTTTTACGCGAGAGTAAACAGCGGGTTACGCGAATACCCCCGGTTACTAGGCTCCCTATCATTGGCACATGTGAAATATCTAAATCACTAGTCTAATCAGGGTTGTCGTTTTACGCGAGAGTAAACAGCGGGTCACGCGAATACCCCCGGTTACTAGACTTCCCTTCATAGAACACATTATCTCGACTTTTGGGAAAAACTGACCGACTCTAAACTCAATCTAAGTGCCAACACGACTAAAGAAACAGTACGACTCACTATCCGGAAAATGTAACCAAACGTATTGACGGTGATTTAAAAACAAGTATGTATCGTCTCTTATCTTCCAAGACCTCTACAATCACGAAAAATTTCGGACCTAAATGAATACTAAGCAAAACAGAAATAACTGACTACAGCTCGACTAAAACTCGACCGCTTCTTCAGAGAGAAAAACAGTGTCATAACATCAGTATCACACAAATAGAAGCACGAAAAATTCACGAATAAAGAAAAACTACGACAAGCAAGGCTTTCTAAAAAAAAATTTTACGCAAAGTAATGAAAAGTGCAACGAAATAAAGTACAGCAATAAAATAAGGTACAGCAATGAATGTAGGAACTGAAAGTAAATCCCCCCCAAACTTAGGACGTACATTGACCTCAATGGACAAAAATGATATGCAATAAACGTAAAAGGGTCAAGTACTCCCCTCCAGTCTGCTCAGGAGCTGGTGCCGGCATCGTCCGGTGAGGAGGGTGGTGTGGCTGGCCGGGCGGGCGCAATAAATGGCCCGTCGGGATGCATGATATGGGCCGTCCATGCGGCGAGGTACTCCTGATGATAAGCATCCCTCGCAGCAAGATGCCTCGCTGCTCGTCGGCTGGCCCGGCGGGCCTGCTCTCGCATCTCGGCTCTGGCGGCAACAACAACGCTCTCCCGCTCCGCCCGCTGTTCCTCCCACATGGCAGCCATCAAGCTCTCTCTCTCTCTCCTCATCTCATCTCTCTCTCTCCTCGTCTCCTCTCTCAGCTCCTCTATCTCTCTCCTCATCTCCTCTCTCTACTCCTCTCTCTGTCTCCTCAAATCCTCCCGCAGCCCATCAAACAACTCCTCCAACCTCGCTCTGTCGGGCTGCGGGCCGGCATCTCCATGCGTCAACAAAAGCGGCTCGGGGGATCCCTCGTGAGCCTCCTCTAGCAAAAATCCTCTCCCCCGAGCGTGCGCTGGCGCTCCTCCCCACTGGTCAAAGTGCGATATGATGCGGTGGTCGATCGGAGCCTGGGGGGCAAGCGTCGGCTCGTCGTCTGACCACGTCAGCCCCAACTGTCGGCATAAAGCGCAGATGAGGGAGGGGTGCTTCAACCCCGTCTTGGCCCCCCTGGATACTCTGGAAGATATATCGGACCAGGATGGGGGCCACATCGAAACGCAGCCCGGAAGTGATAGCAAAAAGTATCCGGGCACGGGAGAGAAAGACTGTACGGATCTGGGAGGTGGGGTCAATGCGTGCGCAGATAAAATAAAGCCAGGCACGCCCGAGCCGGCTGAGGCGCGAGCTCCTGAAGTGAAAAGTGGAAGAACTCTGTGCTCGCTGCTCCCGGTCGATCTGACCGTGCAATGGTCTCAGCGGGGCCTCCTTTGTGAAATTTGGTCATCACTCGGTCATAGGCTGACTCGTCAACCACCGGAAACCCAAAAAGCCTCTGAATAGCAGCCGTGGAGAAATCAACTGTAACTCCTCGAACGTCGACCTGAGTCCGAGACTCTTAAGACGGCAACGTATGCCCTGCCCGAATGTGCTTCAACAGAGCGCTGGCGTAAAACTCCTGTACGATCGAGATAACCGCTGGCTCGGGAGGTGCGGTAAATCTGGCCCACCCCATCTCGTCAATCATAGTGAGCAATTCCCCGTCCTGAGGAGATGGAGTAAAACCCCTCTCTGGAATAAGTGGTCGTGGCCGGATCTTTTCATTGAATATCTTGTGAATTTCGGGGTCCGAAAATTGGTGCCCCTCCGCCTCGGCCCGACCACGAGAGGTCTCCCCTCGAGTAGGGGATGACTCGGTCCTAGCTCTCTTGCTTAGATTCTTGGTTCTCGCCATAATCAGTCCTGAAAAGTGAAACACGAGGGTTTATTCACGCAAAAATAATAACAATGATCTATGCTTGGCTAAGGATGTCCAGCCAGAAATTCCGAATTTAAGAACATAGCGCATACGTGAGAGAAGGATGAAATTGGACTTAAACATGTAACCTGGATGTAAGGGTTGGGCTTGCTGTAAATTCAAAACGTATACGTTGCACGAAAATTCAAAACGATTGCTTTTTCAAAGAAAATTTTTCATTTAGGCAATTTATCAGACACCTTGAGGGCACAAGTTTACTTGAAGAATAAACATAGTTATAGCTCGATTCAACCCTCAAAAATCAAAACATAATTCAATCATCATCAACGCAACACATTCAACTCATTGATATTCCGATTTAACCATGAAAATTCGATAAAACTACCATGTTATTCTCTAAACAATCCTAAAACTTTCAAGGAGAATAAGCATGTTCCATTCATCCAAAGCAAAAACAACTTCCAAAATAAACCATAAGCAAGTCAAGATTAAAGATTGAAACGCACCTTTTGAAGATTTCAAGAAAAATCGCGGGAAAAAAATGGAAGAACTTGGTCGGCCGTCGCTACCGGGAGGGAAGAAGAAGGAGAAGGAAGGCGTACTGTAATGCCGGCCGAATGCGTGTTATATGCTACCCGGCCTTTCGGATTCCACATAGTGTGCCGCGGCACGGATATAGTGAGCCGCGGCACAGTGCGATCCCTTTTGCCTGTGTTCTCGTTTTGTCGTGTGCCGCGGCTCAAGTTTCGTGTGCCGCGGCTCAGTGCTCAAGTGTGCCGCGGCTCATTTAAGCCGTGCCGCGGCACAGGGTACAGTTGGTTTGGCCTCCCCTTGCGATTGATGTGTGCCGCGGCTCACAATACCTGTGTCGCGGCTCATACTTCAGTTTCTTCCCTGGGACTTTCCTGCACAGAATTTCGAGAAGAAGACGTTAAAAACAAGAGGCAGAAGCAAATTGAAGCACAAAAATGATGAAAAATAAGAATCACGAATACAAGAAAAATAAAGAAATGCAAAAAATCTACAACTACGAACTCGGGTTGCCTCCCGAGAAGCGCTAAGTTTATAGTCTTCAGCCGGACCTATTGGAAAACATTAGTTCGCTTTTCGCAAACTCCATTTGGTTTCCGCCCCGTTCATCGAACCGTTCATATTTTTGTTAAAATTATGACCATTGGTCATCAGCGGTTCGACTTTCGGTTCGGTCATCAAATGTTGTTTGCGAAAAGGTTTCGACGTGAATAACTTCCCGAAACACCCGGTTTCTCCATGACTAATTGTCCGCTTGGCTTTCGGCTCACTCTCCTCCTTCACAAACGCATTCAAGATCGCAGTGATTTTCCTCATGCTCGAGGAACGCCACTCGGTCTACATCCTTCTTAAGACTTGGACCATTTAACACAAAATCTGAATTTTTCCAACGACGATTTTTTCGGTGCTTTCCTCTTTCAACAACATCCACACTTTCAATTTGTGACCCTTTATCAGCACTTCCGGGACATGGGAACGATTTGAATACTTGAAAAGTAACTTGCTCGTCTTGGACCCTCAGAGTTAACTCCCCCTTTTCCACGTCTATAAGGGTTCGGCCCGTCGCTAGAAATGGTCGTCCCAAGATGATTGGAATATTTTCATCTTCCTCCATGTCGAGTACGATGAAATCGGCCGGAAAGATGAACTTATCAACTTTAACTAAAACATCCTCGATTAATCCCCTCGGATACTTTATCGATCGATCCGCCAATTGTAAGGAGACTGTTGTTGGCTTGGCTTCCCCAATATTCAGCTTTTTGAAAATCGATAGAGGCATGATGTTGATACTCGCACCAAGATCGAATAGTGCCTTATTAAATGAAAGATTCCCCATGGTGCACGGTATGTTGAAGCTTCCGGATCTTTCAATTTAGGTGGGAGCTTCTTTTGAAGAATTGCACCGCACTCCTCTGTCAAGGCAACCGTTTCAAACTCCTCAAGCTTTTCTCTTCGATAATATCTCTTTCATGAACTTGACATAACTCGGCATCTGTTCCAATGCGTCGGCGAACGGAATATTTATGTGAAGCTTTTTGAACACATCAAGGAACTTAGAAAATTGTTTGTCCGCCCTTCTTTGCTGTAGTCTCTGCGGAAACGGGATGGGGGACACACATGTCTTCGGGTTATCCGGCTTCAAATCCTTCGACTCCTCTGGCTTTAAATCCTTCTCTTCCTCAATTTCCTTCTTCTCTTTACCCCGCTCGGGCTGATCCAGCACCTCTTTCCCGCTTCTCAAGCTGATTGCGTTTAGACTCTCTCGAGGATTTGTCTCTGTTGTACTCGGCAATGCTCCCTCCGGACGAGCTGTCAACACATTAGCAATTTGGCCCAGCTGAACCTCCAAGTTCCGAATGGAAGCAGAATGATTTTGTAATGTAGCTTCCGTACGGGTCATAAATTGACTCGTATTTGCCGCCAATTTTGCAAGTGCTTCCTCGAGAGACACTTTGGGAGCGGGAGGGGCTTTGTTGATTCCAGGCGAACGGGGGCTGGTGTGAGTTCTGCCCGTTTCTCCATGAAAAGTTAGGATGATTGCGCCACCCCGGATTATAAGTATTGGAGTATGGGTTATTCGGCCGATTCCCACTTCCCACAAATTGAGCCTGCTCCATCTGATTTTGCTCGAACGGGTTTCCAACTTGACACTCCGCGCTCGGGTGTGATCCGTTACACCAATTACATGTCTCTATGGTAACGGGGGCTGGTGCGTGCGAAAATGTCTGGAGCTGTTGTGTCAAAGCGGCGACTTGAGCTGTCAAAGTGGAAATCGGGTCATTGCTTGAAACTTCCATGACTCTCTTCGGTGTCAATCTTTCCGATGGCCATTGGTATGCGTTTTCGGCCATATCTTCCAAAAGCACGTGTGCCTCGGCCATAGATTTTCCCATGAAGGTCCCACCAGAGGCCGCATCCACTAGAGTGCGTGTAGAAGCACTCAAACCATTATAGAACGTATGAAGCTGAAGCCAATCAGGAATGCCGTGATGAGGGCATCTTCGTAGCAAATCTTTATATCGCTCCCACACCTCGTGGAGCGATTCCATATCGTACTGGACAAAAGTGGTTATTTCGTTTCTCAACCTCGCCGTCTTAGCTGGTGGGAAAAATTTGGCAAGGAAGGCTTGCGCTAACCTCTCCCATGTTGTAATCGACCCCGGCGGTAAGGATTTAACCAAAACTTTGCTTTATCCCTCAAAGAGAAAGGGAAAAGCCTCAATCGGATGGCATCGTCGGTGACACCATTAGTCTTGAATGTGTCGCATATCTCAAGGAAAGAAGCAATATGGGCATTCGGGTCGTCCTTCGGCAGTCCACAGAATGGGCTCGCCTGCACCATCTGAATAATGGCGGGCTTGATCTCAAAGTTATTAGCTTGGATAGTGGGACACCGAATTCCCGAAAAATTAGCGTTGACCTGCGGCATGGCATAATCTCGAAGAGCGAGTTCCGGTTGAACTTGCCGCACTTGGTTATCTCCTCCTTGGACTTCGATATTATCGGCCATGTTGACCGTCGTCTGCAACTCTCTTTTCTCCTTTTTGTTCCTTCTTAGCGTGCGCTCGAGCTCGGTATCCAAAGGTAGTAGGCCTTTGTTACCGAGTTTTCTCATGCACTACACGAAAGGTCCTGAAAGGAAAAAAAAACAAGTAAACGAAATTAAATACAAAAATAAAAATAAAACGTTCAAATTAAGACTGGAAATACTTAAATCGATACTAGAAAATTTCAGTCCCCGGCAACGGCGCCAAAAACTTGTTGCGATAATTCCTACACGCAAGTGCACGTCATCGTTTACAAGTAATAAAGTGATAAGTAGAGTATCGTTCCCACGAGGATTGAATCTCTAACTACCGATTTTTTCGTATTCCAATTTTATCTGAACAATCGAATTTGGGTTTTGCGATTAATAACTAAAAGAATTACTAAAAGACTAAGCAGTAGAAAACAATATCTTGGATAAAAGAAATCAAATGATAAATAAGTCTAGGGTTCTGAATCCACCTTAGTTTATCCGAATTTACTCTCGATTATCCGTAATAAATAATTTTCCCAATTTATTGAAGGCGGAGATTGCTAATATATTCTACCGCCTCTCCCGAGGTCAATAGATTTATCTAAGGGCGAATAACGCACTCTATCCCTAGGTGAATTAATTCGTCGATAGGCAAAAACATGAAATCTCCTAAAGGCCACGTAGTTCCTATGAGTATATTCCTATCTCACAGAATAAAACGGTCCTCACCAATAGTTCCTCACCAAATCTCCTCTCCCGATTCGAAGTGAATGATTAAATCAATACAACTATTGGCCAGATAATTGCAAGCATTAAACATAATTGGGAAAACTCAATAAAAAGGTAATAAATTGGATAATCTCAATCAATTCGTCAAAACAAAGGTTTCATCAAAACCCTAGATTAGGGCTTTAGCCTGACATACTAAAAACTGAAAATACAGAATAAATAAACGAAACCATAAAATTCAAACGCAGATGAAGCTCGGATTCCTCCGTTCTTCAGCTTCCGCCTTCTGCCCTTGAAGTCTTCTGCTTCCCTCTTCTTCTGCCGTCTCCAAGCTTAAGCTCTCAAAGGTTAAAGATCCAAAGATTCCCAGATCATTTAATTAGGGTCTTAAACCCTATTTATAGCTCACATATCCTCCAAATCGCGTCCGTATTAGTCGGTGGCGGCAAACGACTCAAAATCCGCGGGCATACAAAAACCGCCAAGTGTGCCGCGGCTCACTAAACTCGTGCCATGCACATCGCCTTCACGAATGCACAGGCGTTAATTAATTCTTACGTGCGCGGCTCACAGGTACGTGCCGCGGCACGATTCACTCTGCGCTCGGTGGTGTCTTCTGTCTGCGGCTCAGCTTCCTTGTGCAGCGGCTCAGAGTCCAGATTTGCCGTTTTTGCCCGTTTTGCCTCGTTTTAGCTTCCGGACTTCAATTTCCTGTCAATCATACAAAATTAAGGCATTAAAAGCTCATTTAGACGATTTCACTCTCCAAAATACTACAAAATAATGATAAATAAGCGTATAAAAATACGCCTAACAATATTCGAGCTCTGAGATCTGAAATCAAAGAAGAAGTTCACTCCGTCCACAGCTTGTTGGAAGATTTTATTCATTATACCCATATTTCCTTTCCCTTTCCGACTTATTCTTCCGACCACCTAAATTAAGAATTTTTGTGCTGAAAAACAGTGGATTATGTGTTCTTTATTTTGTATTTGTGATGTATCTTCATTTGGATGATTGTATCTGTTATGCTTGAACTTATGCTCGTTTTAATGACATTTGTTTTTTTCTCATCGATTTGCCTTATGATTACTGTTTACGGAAGGCTTCATCTCAGGGGGAGAGTACCTTTTTGATTATGTCAAAAAGGGGGAGAAAACTCTGAAAAACCGACCATACTAACGTAATCGAACAAAATACTTGGATTCGAAAAATTTTCTTAATTGGTTTTGCAGGTAACTATTAAATGTTTTGACATCATCAAAAAAGGGGAGATTGTTGAACAAAGTATTTTGATAATGAACGTTTTCAAAACATTTAATCACAATTCAACTAAACATCATGAATCATTGAAGAGAAAATCAACCTCTAGCGCATGCTACTCATACGTAGTAGCACATGCTATTGACAATTTACCTGTAGTCAGAAAGTCACCTGCAGAGCACTTGAAAACTCACCTGATATTTTAGCGCACGCAAGCTTCAAATATCAGTGCACGCTAGTTGATCAAATTAGTGCATGCAACAAAGTGCCTAGCGCACGCTATCGGTTTCATGGGTAAACAAGACAGTAAGGACAGTGAGCACTGGGCTGGAAAAAGAGTATCAGGTAATGCACGCTATCAAGATGTTAGTACACGCTATGTGAACTTGCTAACGCACGCTACAAACAAAAGTTACGCACGCTACCTGAAAGCATATACTAGACAATAAGCTCTAGACTGAAGAATAGGCAATTGTTAATGCACGCTAACATGAAGACTAACGCACGCTACCTGGAGATTATTAGCGCACGCTATCTGTTACATGTTAGCGCACGCTAACTGTTAAAAATACTACCATTAGTCATTCAACCGTTGGAACAAAGAAGTCAACAAAGAAATCACAGAAAACCTGGAAAGCAAATCTTGACTACCTAGTGCATGCTAAGGATGTTCATTAGCGCACGCTAAGTTCAAAATCTATCCATTGGAGAAGAACGTTGGATATAAATCCGTATTATTATTCAAAGTCAAAGTAAAGTAAGTTGACCAAATCGTCAGCGCACGCTAAAAGGACTGTCTAGCGCACGCTAGACATGTTATATTACCGTTGGAACAGTTTGAAGACAGTTCAGTTCATCAAAGTCAGACAACGATAGCACACGCTACAAAGAAATATTAGCGCACGCTAATAGTACCATTTTTCAGCATATCAAGAGGGACTGAACACTATAAATACCCATGCCATTGGGTATCTCAAGAGGCACAACTTCAAGCACACAAACGCACTTGAGCTCGGATTATTGCTATTTATTTCATACTAAGTTGTGACAATAAAAGATATGAGTGTTGTTCACATATTGTAATATCTTATATGCTTCGTATCTTCTTTGATTGTTGTAAGTGTTGCATCACTCCTTCATGAGCTTGAGTGAAATGAATCAAGAGTTCTTAATCTGGTGTTATTAGGATCTTTGATCCGTCATTGTTAGGATTATACTCTGACGATCGTAAGTAAGGATTATCTAGTTCCTATAGAACACTAGATAAGAAAATTTATATTGCGTGTTTGGTTGTGCTTGGACCAATCGAAGACAAGTGTTGTAATGGTTGTGACCGGACCTATAGAATACGAGGCAAAGTTGTGTGTGGTTTTTTCTTGAGCCTATAGGAAAATAAAACGGGGATAGGACGTAGGTAAGTTGCCGAACCTCTATACATCGTTGTGTCTTTTACTTTCTGGACAATTTATTTTGACTTCGGGAGAAAGTTTAATTATCCGCAATACCACTATTCAACCCCCCTTCTAGTGGTACATTAATCTTTTCTGAATTGCATGTCGTGTTTCGACGTGTATTTATTTTCTTTTTTATCATTGGTAGTGCGTTTGTGTTATCAAGATGTCGTCGGACGTCGTACCGGACATTTGTTGGTTGCTGCTGCATTCAGCAATGCGCTTATGGCCGTAAGCTTAATCATGTTACGACCATAAGCTTAATCATGTTACGGCCATAACAGTTGTGTATTATAACCATAACGCTGTAGAGTGTCTTAGTCAGATTATTCCCATAAGCCGTTCACGGCCATATACTTTTGGCTTTACAGACGTAAATGGAGCTTGTTACGGTCGTGAGCCTATTGAGTTACGATCATAACCTCTATATTATATATCCTTTGCAACAATTTTTTTTTGTGCAGATTTCCATTTTCCCTTCCTCCTCTCGTTGGGTGACTTGGTGAGGGTTCGAGTTCTTGGGTCGATTTTACTCAATCCAAGGGTGTTTTGGAAGATCTTATGTGATTATAACAATACCTAATCCTTTGTTGTTCGTTGGATTGAGGTAATTTTCTTGAATCCCTAAGTTAACTTTTTTGGGTTTTTCGAGTTTGATGGATCGATTACTGTTATCCGATGTTATTGATCATATTATATGGATCCATATATTGAATTCACCCAACTCGTGTTCTGAATTTGGTGTTTTCAGAAACCCTTGAACCTTTAAATATGGTTAATCATGTCAACGAGTTTCCATTCAGGTTTTTGGGGTGTTTTTCGCCGTGTTGGTTGTTGTTCTCATAGTAATTGTCATGTTCTTCTATTATTGTGGAGGTCTCGATCGAGCCATATTCTTTGGAGAATTCATGTATTGGGCATCAAAACAGATATATTGCCTATACATTTTATGTTTCGTTAATTGAAGTCATGCATAAGGCTGAAATGATTGTTTATTCTCATTTGATTGTGATTTATGTGAATTGTTTGGTGGTGACGTCTCATTGTGTTGTTATTGTTCTTGGTTATTCCATGTCGAGTAATTGTGATGGTTGTGATGGTTGTGTTGGTTGGTTTATACATTTAGACGTATATTGTGTTGTGTTGTTGATCCATAGTTGCGCTGTGTTGATTGTGTATTATTTTGAGATCATTGTTGTTGTAACACCCCCAGAAATCATCCGAAAATATCACACTCTGTAGACCCTTCTCATAAGAATCTACCAGACTAAACACTACGAAACGACCAACTATTTGACCGGTCGAGGTCAAACAAGATAACGACACAAACCGATAAGGTCACAGAACTAAATCAAACTAAAATAAGTTCCTTACAACACATACCCACGCAGGGGTCCAAATACAAAACGATATAGCACATCGGAAGACTGGGAATAATTCAATATTACAATGACATCAAACTCCTCAACTCTTGATTAGTATCACAGCCCATCATCTTCCATGCCGATCATGTGACTGCTCCCACGAGCCAAGCATACCTGAAATGCATAAAACGGATTTCCCCCATTTAAGGGGTTAGCAATTCAAATTTGCCAGTACAAGTATCATAACCATACAAAATGTAGCAACCAAACAACAATCACGGATTAGTTAAAGAGAACCATCCAATAATTATTCCCGAGAGGTTTTGGTGTTTAGAAAATAAAGCACTTGAAGCATTTGAATATAGAATCATCATCTCGGGAATTTTATGAATACAAAACCTTTAGGACATCGGGTCCTAAGTTTTAAGAATCATTTCAAAATGTTCGGGTCTTAACCCAAGTCTCATTTCAAATCTCAATAGTTTTGCAATACGAAAACATTTCCCCAAATCGCTTGGGTCTCATCCCAATCATTCCATTTTCGTAAAACTTTCCTTTCAAAAACTTTGTTCATCAAAAGATGTTCTCGACTCCGTGATCTACCGTCACGAGTCACCATAGGTTCATTAACCCACACGGTCTTAACCAAACACAACAATCATAGATATCAATCTCGACTCCAATCCATCATCACGAGTCACTGTAGGTTCAACAACTCACACGGTCTTAACCAAACATAACAGTCACAATCAATCTCGACCCCGTGATCCACTGTCATGAGTCACCGTAGGTTCAACAACCCACACGGTCTTTACCAAACACAACATCACAATATCAGTCCCGACTCCACGATCCACTGTCACGAGTCACCATAGGCCCCGTCGAACCCACACGGTTGGACGTACTGTGCCATGACCCCGTGATCTTCTGTCAGGTGCCATCATAGGCCTCATCAGACCTGCACGATTGGACCATAACACTACATACTAAGTTCCAATCCCATAGTCCACTGCCATGAATCCTCATAGGTCCCGTCGAACCTACACGAGTGAACTTAGCATTACAACATGCAACATTCGCATTCATATTTCTTCAACAGCAGACACGATCAATCAATCACATTGATCACCACAACATTACGCATCCAACACACATAACACAAGCTCAACAATCCAACCATCATCATCAATGACACACAGCCAACATATCTCATGATCAATACACAACACGGTTGTACACTACCAATCCAACACAATAATCACAATCCAACATAGTTCCACAACATTACACATACCAAAATAACACAAACATTGCCAAGCATTCATAACAAGTAATTCATAAGCAATTCATACGGACTAAGTTTATGAAAATAAACTAAATCATCACAACCCAACACGTAATCACTATTTACAGGATATAAGTCGTATAAGCAAGATACTTGCCTCGGAATTCAACAAACAAATTCTACAACAAACACAGATCGCTCGAACAGCCCCAAAACCTACAATATCCGCAAGAAACAACGACAACACAATCACCACGAGAACAAAGACCAATAACAACGAAAAAAACCAACAACCGAAGGAAACTCATTTGATCATTTAATCGAACATTAAATGTTCACGGTTCGTCAGGAACCCTAAAATCATGAATCGGGTTGAACGAATCGAAGATATGGATATACAATCCGTAGAACATGATCAATAACAATGTTTAACAACGACCGTGATGAGAAACCACTGGATTATCCACCGAACCCAGTTAAAATACCCGTCGGTCCAGTCACAAGAGCTAGAGCTAAACAATTCAAAAGATCAATCAACGGACTCGTACAAATCATTTGGGATAGAAAATTGGATAAGAAACCAATCGATATGGACCCTAAAAGTGAAGTTATTGTCAACATCATCAAGATACAGGAAGAAAACAATCCGACAAGCTTGATTAACCGACATGCATACGTAAAATCTTCCTTTGACACGGACGTATTGTAGCCCTATTCTACATAAAATGACCACTACTTTGAAGGAGATACACGACCTAGCAAGTTTCTACGGGAGGTTTGTACCAAACTTCAGCTCCATGGCTGCGCCTATGACTGAAGTAATGAAAAAGAATGTAGGCTTTCACTGGGGAGAAGCACAAGAAATGGCTTTTCAACTACTGAAGGAAAAACTGACTAAAGACCCGGTATTATCCCTCCCTAACTTCTCTAAATATTTTGAGACTGAATGTGATGCCTCAGGAACAGGGATAGTTGTATTAATGCAAGAAGGAAAGTCGATAGCTTACTTCAGCGAAAAATTGAGTGGTCCTACACTCAACTACCCGACGTACGACAAAGAACTCTATGCATTGGTGAGAGCTTTGAAAACTGGGCAGCATTACATGTGGCCAAAGCAATTTGTGATTCACACGGATCATGAATCGCTAAAACACCTAAAAGGACAGCACCGACTCAACAAACGACCTGCTAAATGGGTAGAGTTCATTGAAACTTTTCCTTATGTTATCCGTTGTAGGTCACAAGTTGTCAGGAATAAGTCTATAGGGGGGTGAATAGACTTATTGAAACTCTTTTCCTGAGGTCAGGTGAGTTTCTCAGCTGATGGGTACAGATGACTTAAAGTCGTCTGCAGACAAGTATGTGGAAGTCAGCTGATGACGATAACAGATAACTAAATGCTCTCTGCAGATAATTAATCAATGGAATAGTTTAGTATGTATGCAGCAGGTAGATATGATGTTTAATGCAGTAAAACATGCAGGCACTTATAGTGGTCTCAGAAGTGGGGTAATCCTCTACTAATCCACTTCTCTCCAAACCAGTTGGAGATAAATTCACTATAACTGTCAACCAATGATAAATGTTACAATGAATTTTCCCTAGTTACAACAGCTTTCAACCAGTGGAAACACATGGCCGTTGCAACTCCATTGACTGCCTAACACCTCCTGATTAAAAACCCTTGGATGCCTCAGCAACGCTCGAGTTGTCTATCACCTTCCAATCAAGAACCCGTGGATGCAATTACAGTCTCTTTACTTTCAAGAACCTCATTCAAGAAAGCAACCCCATACTCAAGTTTTTAGACAATAGTGTTGTCTTCTCCAACAAAGAGCTTCTTTGGATATGATCTATTATGCTTGCTCTTTCACGAAGATATAGAATGCCTTTGATTTCTTGAATGCTTTGATTGCTTGTAAGTTTTGTTCGCATTGATATTCGCTTAGTACTTTGCTCAATTCATATCTTCAGGCATATATAATACGATCCTTGAGCTTCCTTCATACCCATTGAACTACTGTAACAAATCCGTCCGTTGGATAGTGGACTTCTTTGTTTATCTTATCAATCCGTTGCAAGGCTGGATTCCCTTTTCAATTCCGACCGTTTGAAAGACTTTCTTGTTGAGCGCTGTTATTCTTGATTAGAATAAGTATAAAGTCTCCAGAGCGAGGATTTTAATGAATATTAAATTCCTTGCTTTCTGGGAATCTTTCAAGTTTGTCTCCTACGTCCACATGTGACTTTCCGTGATTGTTGACTTTTCAACATTTGCTGATGTGGACTGAGTATCTTGGTTGAACTAAGAACTCGTCTGAAATAACTTGGTCAAAGATGCCTGAAGTGCAGTCAACCTTATCTGATGAAAAGTTCTCTGATGTGAAGTCCTCTGATGTTCTCTAGTCTGAACTTCTCTGTTCTGAACTTCTCTGAGATGAAGTTCTCTGCTCTGAACTTCTCTGATCTGAACTTCTCTGAGATGAAGTTCTCTACTCTGGACTTCTCTGATCTGAACTTCTCTGAGATGATCTTCTCTGATGACTTGAAGTTCTCTGACTTTGGACTTCTCTCTGATAAAGTCCTCTGATTAGAAGTTCTCTGATCTATACTTAGTCGATTTTACAACTGGTCAATAATACTAAGCCCAAAAACTTAAGGCCTATAGAAGATACTCATTTGGTTCTTCTTTACATTTTGCCAAGTATTTTTAAACATACATTTGAACAATGAATTAATACAGGGATGACATCATCAAAATCTAATAGGTATTCCTAAAAATTCCCCCTATTTTGATGATGGCAAAACTAAAGCATTCAAATGTAAATAAGTCTGCACAAATAAGGTGCATGACACACATCCAACTCAGTCTTCCTTTGAGACAACTAGTGGTTGTCATTCAAACGACTGATATAAAATTTTTATTGATGATTACAATGCAGTGCAGTTTGAATGATACAAAATACAAGTAAATTACAACATATTTACATGTGAGCTTCAAACTAAGTAAATGAAATTACAGGTCTATTATATCAATCTCCCTCTTCCTCTTCCTCTAGCAACCTTCATCTTGGATGGAGGGATAGATCTTAGAGGCTTTGCACCAATTCACCTCTTGGAAACTGGGGCTAACCCATATTTCCTCCTGACTACCAACGATGCAAACTCTTGTTCCTCGTGTGAAGTGAAGTTGTTCTCCACCCACATTTTCTTGATCTCCTTATGAAGAGCCAGCTCATCCAGTTCATTATTCATTAGAGTAAGGGCTTCTTCAGGTGTAAAATTGGGGATCATAGGATAACCATCGAACTTTTTGGCACATTTTTTCAAAGAAGCCCAGAGCTTTGGCCATGTTGAGGACATGAAATTTATGAACGACTGCTGAGGGGAGCAATCTTTCTCCTGGAGCAGTTCCCAGAGATAGTATTTTTCTATGAACTGCCTCTTTGCTCCTCCCCACATATGTCCCATCTCAGCAGGCAAAAATTCCTCAACAAACCATAGCTATTTTCCCTCCCATACAAATCTTTGCTCAGGTTCCTGCCCCTTCTCTTCTTGGATGCAGGTGGATCATCAGATGGTGCAGCCATCTCCTTTCGCTTCAGTTGAGAAGTTCCGGCTTGAATGAGGGGTAAGGTTTGTTCCCTACTCTTACCTATGTCTTCTCCCTTGTCTTCCCCTTCTTCCCTCTCTTCCCCCTGTCTGAACTCAGGAGCTCTGATGTGCTCTTTTCCTTTTCCTTCCCCCTTTTTGCCAGCATCAATAATAGCTGCTAGCTGCTGCTCTGCCCTTGTCATAAAATCAGACATGCCAAGAGGCATTCTGGAATTCGTGGGTGTTGGAGAGAGTTTCTTCTTATTGATCAGAGCATCCATCTTCTGATTGAGAGACTGGAGATCCTTTTTCTGCTTCTCCAGCCACATATTCAACTTCAACTTTCTCAACTTCCTCCTTTCCCCCATGAGCCTCCTCGTCAAACAATCCACACTCCAGACCCTCATTCATTATTTGGAGGATGAATTGGTCCATGTTTGGTTTGAAGTGAAGCATGAACCAACCCTCCTCAAGTAGAACCTGCACATTAGTTTCGTGGCAAAATAACATGATAAGTTGTTCTACTGCCATAGAATGTTCCCAGGAGGTCTTATCAATGAGAGTTTTAAGTTGGGAAAAAGTGTACATACTAAACTCTCTCCATTCCTCGTACATGTTGATGAAGGAATATTTGAACACTTCTTTCCTCACCAGCTTCAGATGTGCTGCTGAGAGTCCTTGGGGGTTGTTGGTCTTCAGGTTGAATGAATAATTGGCAGCAGGAATCTCAATTAGCTCCTCTTCTTCTTCTTCCTCTGTAATGCTTGGAAGAGTGAGAAGGGAAATGTTGTCTGTCATCAGCTCATGTTGGTCGGCTGATCTTCAGCCAGGACTGGTGCAGGTGAGATGACTATCTGCATCTAAGCAGATGTGTCTTCGATTGGTGCAGGTGGGCTGACATGCTGCACCTCTTCTTCTTCTGTATCAGGGGAGTAATTCACCAGGCCTTTCTGCCTCTTCTATGGTGAAGCTTGAATGTGAACCTTCTCTAGTTTAGGTGACTTTCTTTTAAACCGCGTGGCCAGAGGGGTATTGTAATCATCGAAGTCATCTGCAGAGGGCTTCTCGAATGTAGGTGATCTTGGAGCAATCTCAACTGTAGTTCCCTCAGACTTGTCTGATTCTGTATCCGAGGGACCCCTGTACTCAGGTGGTCCAGATATATTTCCTTGATTATCCTTGCAGCTTCTTCCTTCTTCTCTCCAATGGTCTTCATGGATTCGTGGTCCAGATGACCAAGTCTTTTTCTGATTTGGAAAGGGTCCGCCTTTCCTTTAGATTTTCCGAGATGCTTCAGTATCCACCTGATTTGAGTTCCAAAAGTAAGCTTTTGTCTGAACTTTTTCTCATCTTCGTCCCAACTCACTTTATTTACTTCCCGAACCAACTACGTGTAGATGTAATCAGGCTAGTTGATTCGTTTTGACTAGATGAGAGCACCAAACACCACGTATTTGGCGGAAGACAATTGGTCATAACTTCCAGACATGCCCATGACTATCTTGTTAGTGATGTCCATAATGTATCTATATTCCTTCTTCGGGTCATTCTTTTTCGCCGTGAGTTTGACCTTCGAAGGCTCCTTGGGCAGCTTAATCTCGTACCATGTCTCAGCCGAGCTTTGCTTAAGAGCCTCAACTGCGATGCCTCGATTTTCCATGTTAAAGGCATCGGTGATTGTTTGAGGAGTTATATTGACTTCCTAGCCAAGAATAATGCTTGAAATACCGTGCTCCGTCACATGGTCCTCCTTGTAAAAGTAGATAATAGCTTATTTGTATAGCTGTTTGGGGGCGATGTCGAGAAAATGGTAGATTCCGTTTTTCTTCATCATTCTGATAATGGTCGTCATTTCGCATGTTGGGTTTGTCACCAGGAGTCCTTCAAAGTCGACCACGATACTGAAAATGATCTGATCCTTCACGAGCTTTAGATTAACTCCTTCGAAATAGGCTTCCATTTATGCAAAGAAATTATTGAAGATTCAAAGAGTTTTTCTGCTTCTGAAAAAATTAAGGTTCTAAAACCTTTAAGACAGTAAAGTTTGTGAAATGATTTTCGCCACCTTAAATAGCGATTTGAAAAGACGCTTTGAATTTTTTTAGTAATAAAATAATCAACCGGTGGTATGATTTTTATCGGTTTAAGGAATAACGGTTGAATTTGATTGGACATCGTGTAGGTAGTGTGAATGTGTGTTTGTCCACGTGTATAAGGAAAATAATATAATAATTGAGTTGGTCTAGAAGCTTAGCTGATTGACTATTTGACTCCTTGTCTTTTCTTCACCAGGTAGCTTGTGTCGCCTGTGGTCGGCTAACTTTTCCTTGTTTGATCTGCATCAGTCAGCTTTCTGCATCAGGTAGGATGTGTTGCCTGAGGTCAGTTAGGCTTCTTCGTCTTCTTTCGGCTTCTCGTCTGATCTGATCAGATGAGTTCCTTGTCTTCTCTGATCAGGTAGCTCTTCGTAGCTCGTCTGGTCTGATCATCAGGTAGCTTTCTCGTCTATACTAGATTCCCAATCTATTAGACCAAGTTCCCTGCTTAGCTCCAAAAATCTTTCTTCTGGATAAGGTTTAGTGAATATGGCAACAATTTGGTATTCAGTGCTGACTCTTTCCACTCTAACTCTCTTGCTAAGCACATGGTCTCTAATGAAATGATGTTTAACATCAATGTGCTTTGTCCTTGAGTGCAATACTGGATTGTTGGTTATTGCAATTGCACTGTTGTTATCACACCATATTGGGACTTCGTTTGCAATGATCTTGTAGTCCCTTATCTATTGTCTGATCCATCGAATTTGTGCACAACAGCTACCTGCAGCTTGGTATTCTGACTCTGTGGTTGATATTGAGTTAGATACCTACTTTTTCCTAAACCAGGATATCAATCTGGTTCCTAGGAATTAGCACGTTCCACTAGTGCTTTTTCTATTAATCTTGCATCCTGTAAAGTCTGCATCTGAGTATCGTGATAGCTCAAAGTTGTCATCTTTAGGATACCATAGTCCAACATTGACTGTAGACTTAAGGTATCTGATAATCCTCTTAGCTGCTTCCTGGTGAGACTGCTTTGGCTTGGATTGAAATCTTGTACATACTCCTACAGCATAAGATATATCTGGTCTGCTTGTAGTCAGGTAAAGGATTGATCCAATAAGTCCTCTGTAGTGGGTTGAATCCACTGATATGCCTCCTTCATCTGCATCTAGGTGTAGGCTTGTGCTCATTGGTATTTTTGCTGGTTTCTCTGAATCCATTCCAAATATCTTGATTAAGTCTCTTGTTATTTGGCTTGATTGATGAAAATTCCATTATTCATCTGCTTGACTTGCAAACCAAGAAAGAAGTTAAGCTTTCCCATCATACTCATCTAAAATTCTCCTTGCATGATATTTGAGAACTTCTCACATAGCTCCGGGTTGGTTGAGCCAAATATGCTGTCATCCACATATATTTGAACTAATAATATGTGGTCTTCATGCTCTACTCTGAATAGGGTCTTGTCCACCTTGCCTTTGCTGAATCCGTTCTTCTCTAGAAACACAAATAGTGTCTCATACCATGCTCTTGGTGCCTGCTTGAGTCCATAGAGAGCTTTTAAAAGTTTGTAGACTTTGTCTCCTTTGACAAATCCAGGGGGTTGCTCCACAAAGACTTCTTCTTCTATAATTCTATTGAGAAAGGCACTTTTCACATCCATTTGGCAGACTTCAAAATCCTTGAATGCTGCATATGCAAGGAATAGTCTGATGGCTTTCAATCTTGCAACAGGTGCATAAGTTTCATCAAAATCTATTCCTACACATTGTGTGTATCCTTTGGCAACTAATATGGATTTATTCCTAACAACAGCTCCATCTTCATCACACTTGTTTTTGTACACCCATTTGGTGCCTATAACCTTCTTGTGATTTGGTCTGTCTGTTAGTTCCCAGACATTGTTTCTTTCCATCTGGTTGAGCTCTTCTTGCATTGCATTTATCCATGAGTAGTCCTCAAGAGCTTGCTCTATTGTCTTGGGTTCCATTTGAGACATGAAACAAGAGAACATTGACATTCCTGCTGGTACTGTGGATTGTCTGGTTCTGACTCCATCAGTTAGATTTCCAATGATTTGTTGAATAGGATGATCTCGAATCCATTTTGGAATATCTTCTTCTTAAGGGTTTGTTCCCCCTATAGAGTTGCTTTCGTGAACTTCTTCTCTCTCTGCATCAGCTTGGTTCTGACCTCCTCGGTCTGGAACTGGATCAGCTACGGTCTTCTCATCTGCAGGTGGGGATCCTGTCTGGTCTGTAGATGAGTCTTTATCAGCTACAGATGGGTCTTCATCAGCTGCATCTGGATCAGATAGGTTTTGGGATCCTATCTGATCTGCAGTTGGGTCTTTAGGCTGATCTGCAGGTGAGTCTATCATTCCTGTGTCATGAATGATGACTTCTTCAAGGGTGGCGGATTTGAGCTTTTTCTCAAATGATTCCACCTGTTTCGTGTACTCAACAGTAGACTCATCAAATACTATATGAGGTGTTTCTTCCACAACTAAGGTTCTTTTGTTAAATACTCTATATGCCTTGCTTATTTGTGAGTATCCCATAAAGAGACCATCATCAGTTTTAGCATCAAAGGCATCCAGTTGGGTTTTACCATTGTTGTGGATGAAACACTTACAACCAAATATATGAAAGTATGCAACAGTTGGTGTTCTGCCATTCCAAACCTCATAGGGAGTTTTGCCATGTCTCCCTACTATCATACTCATGTTCTGAGTGTGGCATGCTGTGTTGACAGCTTCAGCCCAGAACCTCTTTGGCAGGTCATCTTCAGCAATCATCGACCTGGCAGCTTTATTCAAGGTTCTGTTCCTTCTTTCAGCAACACCATTCTACTGTGGAGTTCTGGCTGCAGAGACTTCATGCTGGATCCGATTCTGATCACTGTACTTAGTGATTGCCTTGTTGAGAAATTCTCCTCCTCTATCTGATCTGATCTTGATGATTGAGGGGGATTTGTCATTCTGGATCTTCCTTAGCAGCTCAGGTTGCTTTGTCAGTGTTTTACTTTTTTTATAGATAAAAACAACCCATGTGTACCTTGAGTATTAATCTACTACTACTAGAGCATGCTTCCTTCCACTCAATGTCCTTGGCTTGATGGGGCCAAAGAGATCCATATGGAGTACATCTAGAATTCTGGTGGTGAGAGTGGTAGGCTGAACTGGTTTGAAAGATGCTCTGGTTTGCTTCCCTTTCTGACATGCATCAGAGAGAGCTTCCTTCTTGAAAACTTCTTCAGGAAGTCCTCTGACCAGCTTTTGAGAGCTAATCTTGTTGATGGCTTTGAAGTTCAAGTGACATAGTCTTTTGTGCCACAGCCATCCATTTTCAGCAATTGTCTTGGATAGAAAACAGGTGTTGGGTGTGCCTGTATTCCAATATATCATGTAGATATCTCTCCTTGTGAATCCTTGTAGCTTCACTTCTCCTGATAGGATATCTATCACCATGCATTTCCAAATGGTGAAGACTACTAGGTTCTTCTCATCACAGAACTGACTTATGCTCAAAAGGTTGTATTTGAGCCCTTTGACATAATGGACTTTGGATATTGTTATGTTTCCTCTGTGCATCTCCCTAAATCCTTTGGTTTGTCCTCTAAAGCTATCTCCAAACGTTACATCGGGGCCTCTTTATTTGATATAATTTGATATCACCTTCTTATTCCCAGTCATGTGCTTTGAGCATCCAGAGTCTACAAAACGTTCTTCTCCTCCCATGTTTGAGTTTGAGGAGATGTGGTAGTAGTCCTTCCACTTTTTCTGCAATCAAACAAGCAGAGATTTAGGTACCCAAATCTGTGTAGGTCCTCGGGGGTTAGTGGGTTTCCTGGAGAATTGATTTTTCCTTGGATTATGGAAGTTGTGTTGATTTCTCCTAAAAGGTGTGTGTGATCTAGGCCTATATCCCTGATTAGGATTGTATACTCGATATGCCTCATAAAATATGTGGTGCGGGCCATTTTTAAATCTTGGCTGAGACCATTTATTGAATCGTTGAGGTCTCCACACCTGTTCATTTTGAAAACTTGGATAACCTTGAGGTTTCCATTTGCCTCTCCCATTTTGAAATCTGCTTTTAGGGAGTCTCTGATAATAATTGGCATAATGTCTTGGCTGCTTCTTATGCCTTGGCCATTGCCTAGTCTCTTGTCTAGGTGGCTGCCTTGTGTACCTTGGCTGCTGCCTATTTTGAAATGCGGGTTTATAGATAGGCTCAGCAGTTGGGACAAGTGTTCTCCCTTGATGAAAGTAGTTTTTGAACTAGAGGGAGTGTTGGGGTCATATCCAAGGCCTGATCTAGAATAAAGTGGACTTTTGTTCATACACAGTTCATCCAGGGTTACAGATGCCTTAAGAGATGTTATCCCTTTAGCCTGTGTGATATTCAACTGTTTTACTTTAGCTAGCTCAGCTTTAACATGAGCAAGTGCAGCCGACTTTTCACTATTTAAAACAGTCAGCTTATGTATCTCAGCTGCAGTATTTTTAGCTGAGTTTTTCGAAGTGTTTTCAGATTGTTTTTCAAGCTCAGCTATTACATTTTTAAATTTTGCTGACTCTTGACTGAGCTTGTCAAAATCATTTTTCAGCTGGACTCTCTCACATTTCAGCTGTTCATTCTCAGTTGTGACAGTCTGATGAGCTGATTTTAAGGTTTCAAAATCTTTCAGCAATTGATTAATAGATTTATAAAGATCCATGTCTTCAGATATGTCATATCTGAAACCTTCAGTATTTTGAGGTTTAGAGGTTACCTCTTCATCATCTAGGTTGGCCATCAGACAGCTGTATTCATCATCATCATCAGAGAAGAATCCACCGCTTGATCCTACTCTTTCTTCGATATGATCCTCAATGATAAGGGCCTTCCTCGTGTCTTATTTTCTGCTCAGGTCCTTCTTGATTTCATCCTTCTTAAGAAGATCAGGATAGTCAAACTGGATATATCCTGTCTTTTGATAGTTGTAGCATTCAACCTTCCAGTTTCCAGCCTTTTGATTCCTCCTTGGATTGTCTTTGTAGTTCTTCTTGTACTTGGAGTAGTTTTTCCGGAAGTTGCTGAATCTTTGCATTATGAGTGCCATCTCTTCCCCAAAATCTAGAGGATTTGGAGGTTTGACTTCAGATAGGGTCATGGCAGGGGACTCTGCTGCAAATGATATTCCCTTCTCTGCAGGCTCAGTTGATGATGAACATGGAAGCTCAAACTCATAAGCTTTTAGATCAGAGAACAGCTCTTGAATATTTATCTTGTTGAGGTCCTTGGATTCTCTCATAGCCACAGCCTTCATGCTCCATTCGGGGTTGAGGGATCTTAGAACTTTAGGGGCCATCTCCCTGTTGCCATATGTCTTCACGAGGGAGTTGATCTCATTAATGATCTTAGTAAATCTTGTGTCCACTTGGTCAATAGATTCACCATTCTTCATTTTGAAGTTGTCAAACTTTTGAGTAGCAATTGACAACTTATTTTCCTTTATCAACTCGGTTCCCTCACACAGTAGAGCTAATGTGTCCCAAATTTCTTTCGCATTTTTACAATTCTTGATCTTGACCATGGTTGATTTGTCAAGAGTCTGATATAGCACATCTCTGGCCCGGTTGTTAAGATTGGCCAGCTTCTTTTCTTCAGGGGTCAGCTCCGTCCTCTTCTTGTGAATCTTCTTTGGCTTCCCAGCTACAATTTCTTCAGGAGAATTGTCCTTCTCAAAGATCAAAAGGACCATGTTCTATGATGCACCACATGTCGTCATGAATGGATGATAAGTGTTCCTGCATTCTTATCTTCCAAAGGTCATATTCATCAACAGAAAATACAAGTAACCTAGAGTGCATGTGTTGCATATGTTTCATTCTAAATGATAGATTAATATATATATATATATATATCCTCTGATATATGGATCTGGTTCTGTAAAAATTGAACCAACTTTTCCGATACCACTTGTAGGTCACAAGTCGTCGTGAATAACTACGGGGTGAATAGACTTATTGAAACTCTTTCCCTGAAGTCAGGTGAGTTTCTCAGCTAATAGGTACAAATGACTTAAAGTCTTCTGCAGACAAGTATGCAGAAGTCAGCTGATGACGATAATAATTAACTAAATGCTCTCTGCAGATAATTAATCAATGGAACAGTTTAGTATGTATGTATGCAGCAGGTAAATATGATGTTTAATGCAGTAAAACACGCAGACACTTATAGTGGTCTCAGAGGTGGGGTAATCCTCTACTAATCCACTTCTCTCCAAACCAGTTGGAGAGAAGTGGATACTATATCTGTCAACCAGTGATAAATGTTACAATGGATTTTCCCTAGTTACAATAGCTTCCAACTAGTGGAAATCCGTGGCCATTGCAACTCCCTTGACTGCCTAGCACCTCCTGATTGAAAACCCTTGGATGCCTCAACAACGCTCGAGTTGTATATCACATTCCAATCAAGAACCCGTGGATGCGATTACAGTCTCTTTACTTTCAAGAACCTCGTTCAAGAAAGCAATCCCGTACTCAAGTTTTTAGACAAGAGTGTTGTCTTCTCCAACAAAGAGCTTCTTTGTATATGATCTCTTAAGCTTGCTCTTTCACGAAGCTATGGAATGCTTTTGATTGCTTGAATGCTTTGATCGCTTGTAAGTTTTGTTCGCACTGATGTTTGCTTCGTACTTTGCTCAATTCATATCTTCAGGTATATATAGTACGATCCTTGAGCTTCCTTCATAGCTATTGCACTACTGTAACAAATCCGTCCGTTGGAGAGTGGACTTCTTTGTTTATCTTATCAATCCGTTGCAAGGCTGGATTCCCTTTTTAATTCCGACCATTTGAAAGACTTTCTTGTTGAGCGCCGTTATTCTTGATTAGAATAAGTATAAAGTCTCCAAAGCGCGGATCTTGATGAATATTAAATTCCTTGCTTTCCGGGACTCTTTCAAGTTTGTCTCCTACGTCCGCATGTGACTTTCCGTGATTGTTGACTTTTCAACGTTTACTGACGTGGACAGGGTATCTTCGCTAAACTAAGAAATCGTATGAAATAACTTGGTCAAAGCTGCCTGAAGTGCAGTCAACCTTATCTAATGAAAAGTTCTCTGATGTGAAGTCCTCTGATGTTCTCTAGTCTGAACTTCTCTGATCTAAACTTCTCTAAGATGAAATTGTTTGATCTGAACTTCTCTGAGATGATCTTTTCTGATCTGAAGTTAGGTTCTCTGACTTGAAGTTCTCTGTGATAAAGTCCTCTTATTAGAAGTTCTCTGATCTATACTTAGTCGATTTTACAACTGATCAATAATACTAAGCCCAAAAACTTAAGGCCTATACAAGATACTCATTTGGTTCTTCTTTACATTTTGCCAAATATTTTTAAACATACATTTGAACAATGAATTAATACAGGGATGACATCATCAAAATCTAATAGGTATTCCTAACATCCGCTACAAGAAAGGTAAAGAAAATGTGATCTCTGATGCTCTCTCTCTCGAAGGTATACCCTTATCTCCACTCTTGATACTAAACTACTCGATTTTGAACATATTAAAGAATTGTATATCAATGATCTTGATTTCGGAAAAGTTTACAAAGAATGTGAACAAATAGCTCACGGTCAATTCTACAAGCATGATGGTTATTTTGTTTCGTGGAAATCAGTTATGTATTTCTGCTTGTTCGTTACGAGAATTATTTATGCATGAAGCACATAGTGGTGGTTTAATGGGACACTTCGGGATAACAAAAACTTTAGGTATTTTACGTGAACATTTTTATTGGCCGCATATGAAGCGTGATGTTGAACGAATTTGTAATCGACGTGTAACGTGTAAACAAGCTAAATCAAAAGTGTTACCTAATGGACTATATACACCCTTACCTAATTCTACCGAACCATGGGTAGATATATCTATGGACTTCGTCCTAGGACTATAGAGAAGTAAAAATGGAAAAGACTCAATTTTGTGGTGGTTGATAGGTTTTCAAAAATGGCACACTTTATTTCATGTGACAAAACTGATGATGCTTCGCACATCGCTAATCTATTCTTTAAAGAAATAGTAAGGTTACATGGAATGCCTCGGACAATTGTGTCTGATAGAGATACGAAATTCTTAAGTTATTTTTGGAAAACCTTGTGGGGAAATTGGGCACAAAATTACTATTTTCAACTGCTTGCCACCCCCAAACGGACGGTCAAACTGAAGTTATTAATAGAACCTTATCCACTCTATTAAGAACAGTTATTAAGAAGAATATCAAAACATGTGAAGAAAGCCTCCCTCATGTTGACTTTGCGTATAATCGATCGGTGCATTCAGCTACTAAATATTCTCCATTTGAAATTGTGTATGGATTTAACCCCGTAACTCCCTTGGATTTAATTTCTTTGCCTATTTCTGAGTTTGTTAATTTAGATGGTGCTAAGAAGGTTGAGTTCATCAAGAAAATACATGAACAGACACACCTAAATATTGAAAGGAGAACTGAACAATACGCCAAGCAAGCCGACAAAGGGCGTCGTAAGCTAACATTCGAACCAGGGGATTAGTTTGGTCACATATAAGGAAAGAAAGATTTCCAGCACAACAACAAGCGAAGCTACTTCACTGAGGAGATGGTCCTTTTCAAGTCCTGGAACGCGTCAACGATAATGCCTACAAGCTGGATTTACCAGGTGAGTATAATGTTAGTACTACTTTTAATGTGGCTGACTTAAGCTGTTTCGATGTAGGGGATGAAACGGATTTGAGGAGAAATCCTTCTCAAGAGGAGGGGACTGATGAGAAACTGCTGGATTATCCACCGGACCCAGTTAAAATACCCGTCGGTCCAGTCACAAGAACAAGAGCTAAACAATTCAAGAAATCAATCAACAAACTCGTACAAATCATTTGGGATAGATAATTGGCTAAGAAATCAATCGAGATGGACCCTAAAAGCGAAGTGATTATCAACATCATCAAGATACAGGAAGAAAACAATCCAACCAATCTTGATTAACCAACATGAATACGTAAAATCTTCCTTAGACACGGACGTATTTTACCCGTATTCTGCAGAAAATGACCATTACTTTGAAAGAGATACATGGCCCACCATTTGAAGAAAAATTTAGCCCCACCATTTGTCTTAAAGTGTATCTAGCAAGAAGATTTGAAGGGGACTTTGAAAGTAAGATAATTCATTCATACCATTTCCCATATAGCCGTTGCCAACATGACCACAAGTCATGATCTCATTTGTCATAAAGTGTATCTAGCAAGAAGATTTGAAGGAGACTTTGAAAGTAAGATAATTCGTTCCTACCATTTCCCATATAGCCGTTGCCAACAAGACCACAAGTCATGAAGTGTGATCTCTTTCTTAAAGTGTATCTTACTTTGTTTGATTTTCCTTCTCTTTAAAGATTTGTAAAGTTTATTTTTTACTCTGATTTAGTTGACTAGATAAGGCTCCTCTTAGCTATTTAAGAGCCATTTTAGAATGTGTAAGGGACAACTTTTTACCAATCATAAACATATTATTGTTTTGAGTTTATCACTCACTTCGTGATCGGTTCTATTGTTACAAAGCAGCACTTCATTCATCATCCGAACATGTTGTTTTCACCCTGATTCCAAGATTCTTTGGACGTATATTTGTCGGGTTCTAGTATCCTTTCTAGAGTTCACAATTTGCTGTTCGTCGGGTTGAGGACCGAACAACCTCCATCAATCTACATTCGTTTATTACTATTCATTTCAGCTCGGTAAAATGAGTCCTTTCACCTACGCTTCCATATTGTGATCTTCTCATCTAAAAGAGGATCATATCAAACTGATTCATAAAAACCGGATTAGAAAAACGAGATCAAGAACAAAATCTCCAAAAAGTCAACTTTTGGAAAAATCAAAAAAATACCTCGATCCGATGAAGAACAAGGATTAGAGGTTGTTATGATCACCCTAAACCTTCCAAAACACCTTTGAATGGAGCAAAATCGATCAAGTATCCAAACCCTAGTTGAAACCGTACGTCCACCGCGAAAAGAAGAGAAGAAGGGGAGAAATAAGGTGAAAAAATGCGGTTGTCCCCTTATATACTTCCAGAGATGCACGACCACACACACGACCAAATGCTCGTGCGTATGGTCGTGCGCTAAGCCACTGCCCAACTACAGCTATCACGCACGAGCACCTGCTCGTGTGGATTGCTCGTGTGTCCCTATACCTGGCCATAGATCACTGGCCAGCATTAGGGTGCCGCACGAGTTAGGCACATGAGCTTCTGCTCGTGTGGATTGCTCGTGTGCTACAAACAAGGGCTAGAATCGAGCCCGATACGGCTCCAAAAGCACCTAGAACATAACCAACTCAAAAGGGAGAGATATCATGTGCCCAAAACACCTTCTAAGAGGCAAAACGACAATCAGAATACAACATACCATGCAACACACGCATACACATGATCTGCACGACTTACGTAATGACAAGTCGTACCCGACGAACACCACAACACGATACATCATACCGTACACAACATAGAGATAATTCCAAATAATCATCATCAAAACAAAATAACCGGCACAAAACGACAAACTAGGCAAACGAAAACAAAAATCTCAGGTATTACAGTTGTGATGTCGTTCAGTACAAAAAAACTGATTTTACCATCGAAATATTACCGACGGCCACCATGTTGTTGGTAAATACCTAACATACCAATGGATTATCGATGACATCAGTTAACTAAATTTATCGACGGATTTAGCGACAGCACATTGGCAGGATGTTGGCGCGAACTTTACTATCAAATTTACCGACGGTATTAGAGACGGCAGAATTACTGACGGCATGGTTGCCGTTAGTAAATAATTTTTCCATTTCTTTTTTACATTTTAGAATTTACCGATGGCATTACCGATGACGGGAATAATTTTTCCATTTTTTTTACATTTCAGCATTTACCGACGGCATTTCCCGATGGCTTTACCGACGGCCAGTTGCCGTTGGTAAATTCTGAAACAAACATCTTCCAAAAAAAAAATTCTGAAACAAACTTATCCCACATTGTAAAAATACCACAACATTCATCACTTTATAAACCAAAACCTTGATGGGTAACATTGAATGAAGACATTGGTCCATATCGACCTGATCCGACCTCGGCCGAGCCCCGACCCAACCTGACTTGACCTCGGCCGAGCTCCGACACGACCCGACCCCACCCCGAACAAAAACAAGGCAAGCTTTAATGCATACAGATTTTACCAACGGCACTGTGCCATCGGTAAATTACCAACAACCGTGGCCATCAGTAATTTGTTGGTAAAACCATTCCCAAATTTTGACAAGGAGAAATTTACGAGGGACGGGACGTCGGTAAGTCGTCGATAAATCAGCGATGGCGGCATTTTCTGTTGGGAATTTTTTTACCGTTGAAGGTTTTACCAACGACATCGTGTCGTCGGTAACACCGTCGGTAACCGCTTTTACCAACGGCATGCCATTTTTACCATCAATAATTATCGTCGGTGAAAACAGTTTTTTGTAGTGGTTGATGTGAGTTGAAAATTTGTATCGTGCTGTATTAGATAGGGTCCGACGGGATATCTTAGATTCGGTACTTGGGAGCAGGGATCGGAAATAGTTGTGTTGGGTTTAACCAAGTAAGGCTTGACGAGGCCTCTGGGGTTCAGTACTTGGAGCATGGGTTGAAACCCTATACTGTGTGTAGGGGTGTTAGCGGTCCGAGTGAACCCGAAACCCAGTCATGAACCGGACCGAAATACCCGGGATCGAAACTCACCCGAAAACTAACGAGTTCGGATTCGAGCTCTAAACATTGAACCGAAACCGATAAGACCCGGACCGATAAAACCGAAAAGAAACCCGGTAATAAATTAAAAAAAAAGTTTATATGTATTTTATAATTTATATATTTTATACATATATTATTAATGCGTTTTGCCTCTTTTTACCTTTTATGTTATTTATGTAACGATTATTGACGGTTTCAAAGTTTGATTCATGTTAGCCGACCCCAAATCATTTTGGGACTAAGGCTTAGATGTTGTTGTTGTTGTTGTATACATATATTATTAATACGTTTTGCGTGTTTTAAACACAAATAGCATGCTGGTCAAGTAGTTAAGACGCTATACCTTTGAAGAAAAGGTCTGGATTTCGACGGTTCCAAATCATTGCATTGGGTTATCAATCACTTCACTATTATTTTCATCTCGGTGAGTCATTCTTGGCCTTGTCTAATTATTATTCATTGATATTCATTATGGTCATTCTCGTTCATGTGACCTTCTGGGTTCATATTGCGTGGCCGGGTGTGGCTGTGTGGAATTTTTAGTCGGGCACACGATGGTTGTGTATTGGGTTTACCGATACATTGGACCGTGCACACGGGAAAGCGTTACACCGTGAGACTAATTAGGTACAAGGACGGGTGTGTCCGGTCATTCATCTTGTACACTCGCACAGAACATTACGGGCGTACTATGGTACTCCTCTTCAGCGTAATTCATAATTAAGAATTTTTTTCATAACTTCAGATATAATCATGATTGTGTATTTTCAACCCTTGAGGATTGTTGTTCTTTGTAACTAACCCCGTTTGGGGATTTTGTTTTTCAGGTCATGGCAAGGCAAACGCACGGGAATAGCATGTTGATGTCGAGGAGTCCTAGTGATACTAGTAGGGGCCCCCGATCTTTCAGTTATTCATGTTATTGTCCTTTATTTTCCGTTGCAGACTTTCATTTGGATACTCCGTTTCATTCAGTGTCGTGTATTTTATCTTCATATAAAATATACTAGTATTCGGTATTGTCCTGGTGTGTTGTACTTAAACTCCTCATCGGAGTATTTGGTAATATAATGTGGTTCGGTACTACAATTATATTATTTAATTCATCCTTTTCATTCGCCTGGTGGGTCCCAGTCGGGGATTCACGGCACTGTAATATCCGCCTAGTTTGGGGTGTTACAGAGTTGGTATCGGAGAGTGGTTTTGAATACTACCTTCCGAGTCATGTCTCATTTGAAATCATCGTTATCAGACTAGTATCATTGGACTTTCGCGTCACGTGTGACCTGTGCAAATGCCGAGCCAATCAGACCGAAAGAACTGTAAGATTTCTAATGCCATGGTATAATTTCTGGCAATAGTCATTCATTCATCATTCATCAATTAACAATCCTCAAACATCATCATTCATTGTGATTAGGACGATCATGTTAACTCATTAATCACTTAATTCATTTCATTACTCAGTTAATAATCAGGACGATCATGTTAACTCATTAATTACTCAATTCATTTCATTACTCAGTTGTCAATCTGGATGATCATATTATCAGTCTTGTTAAGTTATTCAAGATAATCATTTCAAGAATTTCATCAGATAATCTTGTAACTTCAGTAAATCATTCATATAATCACTAAGTTAGAGCATGTATACTCATTTTCATCATCTCATGACATAATCATAACGTGATAATCATGCGGGGAAATATAATCATTATGCGACCTTCCTACTTCAGTATGGAGAGAACTGTCAGGGGATACATGGGGAGAGGCCGCAGTGCGGACCGAAACCCGAGAAATAATCACTCACTGCCGGGAAATCGTGCCCAGGACTCGGCTCGATCGGGAGATGTTCGGGTTGATCCACTCACTTTTATGCAGGCCATGATGACCCATATGCAATTGCTCAATCATCATTACGCCACTCTGGCCGGTTTAATCGAGAGAACTCTCCCGTATGAGCCAGCTGCTAAGGAAATTGCCGGCAAAGAACTGCATATGTCAACAGAAATCAACGGCGTAATCTATCCGAAGGCGCTACCAACCTTCAAGAAGCCTCGTGTGGGCTCCTAGCGTTTCGGCGACCTTCTACGGCGCATGATCGTGGATCTCAATCCCGAGCGCCACGGCCATCACTGTTTAACTCAGGCAAAACAAGGTCATTTCGGTACTAAATGTCCGAGGCAGATGTCATATGCCATAAATGTGGAATTGCGGGGCATAGGGCCCGTTTTTGCCGAAAGGACTCCAAGTCGGCTCCGGCGGCATCTCAGGCCCCGAAGCAACCAGCGTTTCAGAATCAAACTGCTTTGTCATCGTCGTTTAAGGCAATGGAAGAAAATAGAGTTGGAGCCCGTATTTATCAGACGGGAGCGTCCGGTTCGGGGACCAGCAAGTCCCAGATTCATATGATGAGGAGGATCGACGATCCGGTGGTCCGAATGATTTCAGGTATACTCGTAATTTTATTTCAACTTGTGTGTACCTTTTGATGCTGGTACACCGCATTCTTGCATTTTCGAATCATGCTTGAATAGATTTATTTCGGGATAGTCCTATTGCTTGTGGACCTCATACCATCGGTCTACCTGACGATGGAAGAATTTTCAGAATCATACCGAATTAAGCTTAATGACCGCGATTGGTTGATGGATCTAATCCTGGTGAATTTATCTTAGGATGATGTAATTTTCGGTATTAGTTGGTTTGATCGTCTTGATACTATCCTCAGTGTTTGTTAGCGTTTGGTCGCTATCTTTCCGTCGTTGGTTGTCGAATGTGTGCTTCAGGGAAGTAATCCCCGTTGTTCCAGAAGAAGTATTATTATGACGAAAGCCGAGAAATTCCACAATCGAACTATTCAATCATTCATTGTATCATTTTCATCGATTGGCCTTTCTAAGGCAATCGAGTTATTCAATCATTCCTTGTATCATTTCCATCGATTGGCCTTTCTAAGGCAATCGAGTTATTCAATCATTCCTTGTATCATTTCCATCGATTGGCCTTTCTAAGACAATCGAGTCATTCAATCGTTCATTGTATCATTTTCATCGATTGGCCTTTCAAAGACAATCGAGTCATTCAATCATTCATTGTATCATTTTCATCGATTGGCCTTTCAAAGGCAATCGAGTTATTCAAACATTCATTGTATCATCTTCATCGATTGGCCTTTCTAAGGCAATCGAGTTGTTCAATCATTATTGGTATCTCTTTTTATCGATTGACCATTCTAGGGCAATCGAAATGTTCAATCATTCGTAGTATCATTGTCATCGGTTGACGATGTATTTCCAGACGAGTTATCTGGTTGCCTTCACATAGAGTAAGGGAATTCAGGAGTGAGTTGGAGCCGGTACGTCCCCTTTATCGAAGGCACCGTATCGGATGGCCCCGAACAGAATGCAGGAGTTGAAGATTCAACTTGAGGAATAGTTCGAGAAAGGTTATCTCCGACCGATTGCGTTCCCGAGAGGAGCACCAGTGTGATCTGTCAAGGAGAAGGATGGCTCGTCTCGTGTGTGTATAAATTACCAGGAGTTGAACAGGGTGATGATCAAGAGTAGTATCCTTTACCCCGTATTGATGATCTTTTAGATCAACTTCAGGGAGCCTCAGTCTTTTCCAGGATCGACTTAAGATCTGGATATCACCAGTTGCGGATTCGAGAGTCGGATATCGCGAGGACAACGTTTCATACACGCTATGGTCATTATGAGTTCGTAGTTATGCCGTTCGGGCTAACTATTGCACCTGTGGTATTCATGGGGTTAATGAATCGGGTTTTCATCGACTTTTTGGATCAGTTTGTTGTTTTCTTCATCGACGACATTTTGATTTATTCTCGTAGCCGAGAGGAATACGAGGTTCATCTTCATCAGGTTCTCGACGTGTTGAGACGAGAGCAACTTTATGGAAAGTTTTCCAAATGTGAGTTCTGGAGGTCCGAAGTGACTTTCTCGGGCATGTAATTTCATCTGACAGAGTTCGTGTCGACCCTCAGAAGACGGAGACTATCCGAGATTGGCAACCTCCGAAAGATATTAAGTAAATCCGATGTTTCCTCGGATTAGTTGGTCAATTATCCAACCCACGACCTGGAGCTAGCAGCCGTGGTTTTCGCGTTGGGGATTTGGCGTCGTTGCCTTTATGGCATCACCTGTCAGATCTTCACCAATCACAAGAATTGAAGTATATATTTACTCACAAGGAGTTAAATATGCGACAGATGCGGTGGTGGGAATTAATCAAAGATTATGATATCGAGATCCTTTACCACCCGGGGAAGGCGAACGTTGTCGCCGACGCCTTGAGTCGTAAGTCCGTTCAGAAGCAGATGCTTGCTCGTTTATCGATTCGAAGGAGCTCCAACAGAATTCCTTAGACCCGAGATCGAGGTCCGCTTCAGCGAGTTCGGGACAGCTTTGTATGTTAGAGATTTCATCATCTCTTGAGGATGCAATCAGGGAGAATCGAGTTCGACCCTTCATTGTTGCGCATCCGTGAAGATGTGGCTCAGGGGAAAGCCCTGGATTCGTGGTCCACAAGGATGGACTTTTGAGGTTTAAGAACCGGTTGTGCATACCGGCGAATGACGAGTTGAAAAACTCGATTTTGAGAGAAGCTCATGCTACCCTTATTCTATTCATCCGGGGTCTAGCAAGATGTATAAGGACTTGAAACAAAATTACTGATGGAGTAATATGAAGCGAGAAGTCGCAGAATTTGTTTCGAGATGCTTAACCTGTCAACAAGTCAAGATTGAACATCAGTGATCGACAGGTATGTTAAAACCTCTTCCTATTCCAGAATGGAAGTAGGAATACATTTCTATGGATTTCATCACGAGTTTGCCGACGAGTCATCGTGGCATGAATACGATATGGGTGATTGTGGACCGCTTAACTAAATCAGCTCATTTCCTTGAGATCAAGGATACGTGGGGTCCCGAGAGACTGGCCCAGTTATTCATCAAGGAGATAGTAAGACTGCACGGTACTCCTAAGAGTATCATTTCCGATCGTGACGGACGATTTGTGTCTCATTTTTGGAAATCAGTTCATCGTGCTATGGGAACTCAGCTCAATCTCAGTACCGCCTTTCATCCTCAGTCCGACGGACAATCAGAGAGAACTATTCAGACATTAGAAGACATGTTGAGGGCATGCGTCCTCGATTGGAAGGACGATTGGGAAGCCCAACTACCACTGATCGAGTTCACGTATAATAATAGTTGGCATGCCTCCATTAAAATGGCACCTTACGAGGCCTTGTACGGTCGTCGTTGTCGATCTCCTTTGTGTTGGGATGACTTGTCAGAATCAATCGGCACCGAGCCCGATATGCTTATAGCCGCCCGGGAGAAGGTAGCTTTGATCAAGAGTCATTTGTTGACAGCTCAGAGTCGACAGAAATCATATGCAGATAATTGTCGTTGACCACTAGAGTTCGAGACGGGTGACCACGTGTTGGTCAAGGTATCCCCAAGTCGAGGTACTTTCCGTTTCGGAAAACGGGGGAAGTTGAGTCCGAGATTCATTGGACCGTTTGAAATTTTGAATCGAGTAGGCGAGTTAGCTTATCGATTGGCTTTGCCTCCGGTATTGAGCCGAATTCATAATGTGTTTCATGTCTCTTAGTTGCGGAAGTATGTTGCCGACCCGAGTCACATACTTCAGTTCGACGAAATCGAGATCGCGGATGATCATTCGTACGAGGAGCGTCCTGTACGAGTATTGGAGCGCGAATCAAACAGCTTGAGGGACAAGACGATCCTTTGGTCAAGATTCAGTGGTCCGCATACACGGAGTCGAAGAGGCTACTTGGGAAACCGAGGATAGTATGCGGGAGAGTTATCCCGAGTTGTTTGACCCTTAGTTTCGGGGACGAAACTCTTTTAAGGGGGTGTATGTAATACCCGGTTGTAATTCATCATTATCATTCAAGAATTTCATTCGGTGATTGTCACTCAGTGGATTTTCACTCAATTATAATCATTCATCAATCATGTTCATTCACCGTGTTCACCGTTCGGAAAAACTTCGAGTTGTGTATCGTTATTGTTCATTGTTTCAACTTTCCTCATATGAGTTCGACTTTGTTAGATCACCATTAATTTTTGGTAACTCCACAAATTCTAAATCTTTGCAATATTATAGAGCATCGAGTTAGCTTTCCAATGGTTCAAACGGTGAGTCAATCGGAGTCCGGACGAGAGAGTTATGGTCGTTTTAGCTCACCCGCTCATTTTTTGATTATTGGCGATCATCGCCGAACAACGGCCGTGTCGTCCGACACGCCCGTGCCGTACTCGTCCGAAATGCCGATGTTTCCACAGACCCGACCGTGTCGTCAGCACGGCCGAGTCGAACTCTTCCGGATAAGCGAACCGATCGCCGACACGCCCGACCGTGTTCCAGACACGGCCGAGTCATGCCGAAGTCGCCGCTCGGACGGGTCACTATCGGAAGGCCCTTCGCGCCGCGACCGTGTCAAGCGTGACACGGTCGAGTCCTCGCCGCCACCAGGCGCGCGACCGTGTCAGGCGGACACGGTCGAGTCTGTCAGCCGAGTCAACCCCTATAAATTCGTTTTTTTTAGCATTTCAGCTCATTTCTTCCATTTCTTTCCCACTTCTTCACCTGCAACCGAGAGAGAATAGCTTGAGGGAGAGATTTCTTCATCAATTATCATTTGAGTGTGTATTTTTCATCACCTTCAATCATTTGGGAAGCTTGGATAGTCGATTTTACACGTTTTCATCGGATCGAATTGGTTGGATCTTCAAGAGGTAAATTCTTCAACATCTTGGATTTCGATTTTGTGTTGAGATATGATGTTTTGGACGTGATTATCATGTTATATGAAGGGATATGTATATGATTATGAGTTTGTATAAGGATTCATTGGATTATTGAGGGATTATTCAAGAACACTTTGAATATCGAGTTGAAATTGGGGGTTTTCGATTAATTGTCGTTATAATCACGTTTTCGGATATTCGTCTTGAATTATTAATCATATTGAAGATGTTTTGTTGGTTTGAAACACTTCTTGGGGGATTTGATATTGGTATATTGAGGTTTGATTGTAAACAATCGGAGTTTGGCCGCAACGTGTTTGATTTAATGCCTCTATGGACTTGGTTTAGTCGTATCGACGTTTTGAGTTCGTTATATTCGTGTTTGATTCGTATATTGAACGGATTGTTGGTAATTGTATTATTTAAGGTTGTTCGAGCGACCGATATCTCAATTAGGACGTTGTTCGTGGAAGGATAATTGTCGCCGGTGTTGTGTAAGTTAATTCTTACTCGGTTAAAAGGACATTCATTACTTTTGTTGTTGATCATTCATAATCATAACTCATTCATCATTATATTAATCATTTTGAGACCTGTAATTGTCGAATAATCATTTCATTCACGAGGAACGACGGTTCCAAATCATTGCATTGGGTTATCAATCACTTCACTATTATTTTCATCTCGGTGAGTCATTCTTGGCCTTGTCTAATTATTATTCATTGATATTCATTATGGTCATTCTCGTTCATGTGACCTTCTGGGTTCATATTGCGTGGCCAGGTGGCCGTGTGGAATTTTTAGTCGGGCACACGATGGTTGTGTATTGGGTTTACCGATACATTGGACCGTGCACACGGGAAAGCGTTACACCGTGAGACTAATTAGGTACAAGGACGGGTGTGTCCGGTCATTCGTCTTGTACACTCGCACAGAACACTACGGGCGTACTATGGTACTCCTCTTCAGCGTAATTCATAATTAAGAATTTTTTCATAACTTCAGATATAATCATGATTGTGTATTTTCAACCCTTGAGGATTGTTGTTCTTTGTAACTGACCCCGTTTGGGGATTTTGTTTTTCATGTCATGGCAAGGCAAACGCACGGGAATAGCATGTTGATGTCGAGGAGTCCTAGTGATACTAGTAGGGGCCCCCGATCTTTCAGTTATTCATGTTATTGTCCTTTATTTTCCGCTGCAGACTTTCATTTGGATACTCCGTTTCATTCAGTGTCGTGTATTTTATCTTCATATAAAATATACTAGTATTCGGTATTGTCCTGGTGTGTTGTACTTAAACTCCTCATCGGAGTATTTGGTAATATAATGTGGTTCGGTACTATAATTATATTATTTAATTCATCCTTTTCATTCGCCTGGTGGGTCCCAGTCGGGGATTCACGGCACTGTAATATCCGCCTAGTTTGGGGTGTTACACGTAACGCTCGCAATGAAGATATCATAACGTACGTACAGTTGGAGGATTAACGTATGTAATGTGTTCAAATCAGATGAACATTGGGAAGAGTCAAAGTCAGAAAAGCAGCAACGGATATATGACGTCAGCAATGACGTAAGCCTAATGTACGTAATGTAAGATTGGCTAACGTACGTAAGGAAAGAAACGAATGTTATTGGACTGAAACTGGTACGTGCTAACGTACGTAATCTTTTATGGTTAACATATGTAACGCTGTTAGCGTACATAATGGAAAGCTTTTAGTGGCCGTAATCAATGCATAGGGAGCTAACAGCTAGTTTGGGTGATGAAGGCTATAAATACCACATCTTTGGTATTATTCCACACAACAACTTCAGGCAAACATCTCATTGATCATATATTCATATTGTTATTATTGTTGTTGTGATATTGAGCTTATATTGTTAGTTTGAGTATTTATACATTCAACATTATACATGAGAGGTAAAAAAAAGATACGATTGGATTCGGTGTTAGTAGGATCAAGGATCCGGCATTATAAGAATCGCAATCGCTATCTTAGTGAGGTTTATCTAGTACCAATAGAAAGCTAGAGCGGTTGATTCCTTGTCCGATAGAAAAGAAAACGGTTTAACTTGGACCGACACAAAGACAAGTACGAGTGGTTTATCACGGACTAATAGAAGACGTAATTGTAACGGTTATCCGAACACATTTTTGCTACTTCGTTTTCTTCGATGCTTTTGCTTCGACTTTTTGTTGTTTTGTTTTGTGTAACAACTTTAATCATCAAAACACTATTAAGCATGTATGGAACAAAATGTTCCAACAATCTCCCCCTTTTTGATGATTACAAAACAACACTTCGTCAATGGGATTTACGTGCAAAAAAATACAAATATATGTATATGTGTACAGACCAAAGTTTTTGACTTTATCCGTTTCGTTAGTTTCTTCTCCTATTTTTTTTACTCCTTCTTTCTCCTTCTTTCCTTTTCTTTTTCTTTTCGAATTTTCAAATTTCATCATCTTTTCGACGTCTCCTCATTTTTCTTTTCAATTTTATCTTTTCGACTTTTCTTTGATTTTTCTCCCCCTTTCAGGGTGAATGCTATTCTCCTTTCTCTTCTCCTTTCTCCCCCTTTTGTTTTCATCAAAAAGTAAAAAAAATATAATGATACCAAAAGTATGCATGATACCGAATGATAAATATAATTATATTTATAAAAAGGGTATAACCTCCCCCTGAAAATATTATCTCCTTTAAAAAATTATTACTCCCCCTAAGTAAAATATATTTTGATAAAAAACAATTTTTGGGGATCCAACCGAGAGTTGGTTTTTCATTTGAGACATAGACGGTATTTGAAATAATTGTTTCTTTAGGAATCCAAATATTTTTAATTTTAATCGTCCGGCGTGGGCTTTTACAGTTAGAAATGTGATGCCCGATTTTCAAACATTTTTCGCAACGGGGTATTTTGAAATTTACGGATTCATTTTTAAAACGAGGTGTGAACCCCAACCCCTGTTTGTTCAAAGTAAATTTTTGAACCGAGAGCATTTGTTCAAATTTCTCGTTTCCACACGAGAATTTCTTAGTTAAATTTTTGTGCTCGGTTTGAACTTTAGCAAGATCATCCTTTAAAATATTTTCGTTTGCAACGCATTTTGAATGATCGATCTCAATAGATTTTCCCTTTTCAAGAATTTTGGAAATCTCATTTTTCAATGATTTATTTTTAGTTTGAAGGGATTTGATTTCTTTTAAAGCATTTTGGAAATCTGTATGCAGTAATTCAAATGCTTCAAATAATTCATCGTGAAGGGAAACCGAGAGACAAACCATAATATTTGGAAAGAAACGAATGTTACTGGACTGAAACTGGTACGTGCTAACGTACGTAATCTTTTATGGTTAACGTACGTAACGCTGTTAGCGTACGTAATGGAAAGCTTTTAGTGGCCGTAATCAATGCATAGGGAGCTAACGGCTAGTTTGGGTGATGAAGGCTATAAATACCACATCTTTGGTATTATTCCACACAACAACTTCAAGCAAACATCTCATTGATCAGATATTCATATTGTTATTATTGTTGTTGTGATATTGAGCTTATATTGTTAGTTTGAGTATTTATACATTCAACATTATACATGAGAGGTAAAAGAAAAGATACGATTGGATTCGGTGTTATTAGGATCAAGGATCCGGCATTATTAGAATCGCAATCGCTATCTTAGTGAGGTTTATCAAGTACCAATAGAAAGCTAGAGCGGTTGATTCCTTGTTCGATAGAAAAGGAAAACGGTTTAACTTGGACCGACACAAAGACAAGTACGAGTGGTTTATCACGGACCAATAGAATACGTAATTGTAACAGTTATCCCTCGACTGATAAAAGAGAGGTGCAGAAATTTTTATCTTGAACCTATAGAAAAAGATACCGAGAAAGGACGTAGGATCGTTTATAGCCGAACCTCTATAAATCCATGCATCATTTAATTTCCGCAATTTAATTTACGCTTCCGCAACACAGCGCATATTCCGATCTTGAACCAACACATTTGCCTTTTGTTTAATTCATGATTGATATTGAGTGATGAATTTTGTATAGCTAGAATACTTGCATTAGTGATTCCAATTACCAACGCTAACCCCTAATCTGGGGGCAGATGCCTTTTCTGCATTTTAGATATTCATATATCGAGGGAGCAGTTAGAGGATCAGCACAAAGACGACAAACGTCAATAGTAATCAAATAGAGTTAGAGTTTAGTTCATTTATATTGTTGAGTTGTATCTGTTTCTGCTGCTATGTGTTGACCCTTGCGTGAGTATGTGTTGTAATGTTGTTTTGTTAAGCTTTGGTCTTGTTCGTGTTTTGGTGTGATCTCATCGATCCCTTTATTTTGAGATCTTGACCTTGTCGGTCTGTATTATTGTGTAGGCCAAATATTATGGTTTGTCTCTCGGTATTTAGCCTTGTAAATTCTTGTCAGAAGGGTCTAAGACGTGTACCTTCCCTTTAGTATTTGGGGGTATTACATTTATGGTATGAGAGCTTAAGTTTCCAAAATCTAAACTGTCGTGTTGAGTCAAGTGATATGTGGTTATAACTTGTAGTCCGTGCTTGTGTTTGTGATCAGTCTCGTGGTCCAGCGATCATCTTCGTGCGGTTTGTGACTGTAAGTCTCCTTAACTTGCATTTTTCGTTCATTGTCGGTTTGGTTGTGGAGTGTGACATTGTTGCCTTGAGTTTGTATTGCGTTGTGCCGTGATGTGCTGTTACATTTTTGCTGTGCTGAATTGTTGTGTATTTACTATGATGAGAGGCAGAGGTCATGGGCGCGGTCGTGGCCGTGGTCGTGTTATCAGCCTAGTGGCGATGGTCATGAGGACTATTCACCCGGTCGTAGAAATGTGGTTGGAGGTAATGCTAGTCTTGGAGATCCCCTATGATTTTTTTTGTACCATATAGTATAATTTAGAAACCTGTCGGTGATCTGAATTAACGAGTAATTTTGTTATCAAGTCGGCGGTGGTGATAGTGGCCGCTGACTGCAAATACTTGTTTTTATTCCAATAATTTTTTTCAATTTTGCGTATGAGCTGCATTTTCGGTGATATGTTGGACATTCGGGCTTTTGGGGTAGAGAGCTTTATTTATTACAAATTGTTTCATATGTTATGATGCAACAAAGTAATAAAATTCTATGATAACTATATTTCTGTTTTCTAGAATTTTGTAATGCTTTATGTATTATTGTTTATAAATCACCCTATGGTACTTGTTGTTACCATACGATAATTAGAATACATGTCGATAATTCAAATTACCAAAGGATAATTTTGTTGATAAGTAGGTCAGTATTGACTGGAAATTACCGACGATGGTCAGAATACCAATATTTATATAAATTATCAGATAGTAATTTGTCACCATCGACTTGTCAATATAAAGAATTTCGGTGACCAGTGACTGACCATCAGTTGGTGATCGGAGACTTGCCGGTCACTGGTGACCAATCAACAGATTTATGACGACTATACAAGAATTTCAGCGGGCGAAGTCTTCCAAGTATTGTGGTTTTGCATTAGATTAGCTTTTAAAATGGCCGGCCGCCGGTGAGCTTGATCTGCGGTCGGCCCATTGGATATTGCTCTAATTTTATGCAAGGACACAAATGAAATTTGAAGAAATAAAAAATATGAATTTGTATGTAAAATGTAGAAGTTTTGTGTTTTGGGTACAGAAAATAAAATAATTGAATTTTGCGGCAAATACTATTTTAGATTATACCTTTAGGGTATTGCTCGTTAGAGCAATCCCAGTAGACTTCTCAAAATTTATTCCTAAATTTACTCCTATGTTTTCCGGTATACTCTTTTCTAGCCTTTAATTTACAAATGCATACAACAATTCTCTTATTTTGATTGATTATTTTTATAATAATCTTTTGTCGAGCCAACTCAATTTGGAAGACTGAAATTTGGGACTAGATGTGGGAGGCGTAAATATGAGACTAGATTTAAGGAGATGTAATATTTTTATGTAATAGTTTTGTGCGTATGCCCCACATGTTGGTTTGGGTGTGCTTGTTAAGGAAGCTTTTTGGGTCTGTTTAGATGAGTTGTTCGGGTGTATTCCGGACGATCAATTTACTATTTTGGGGGGCGATTTCAATGGGCACATTGGTGAGGGGGTGGATGGTTACCATAGTGCGCATGGGGGTTTCGGCTTCGGAGTTAGGAATGCAGAAGGTTCCACACTGTGGAGTTTTCCACTGCGCATGAGTTGGTTATTGCGAACTCTGTTTTTCAAAAGAGAGCTGAGCACCTCATCACCTTCGGTAGTGGGGGGCACAACACGCAAATTGACTACCTTCTTTTGTGCAGTCGTGATGCTAGGGCGTGCGTGGACTGAAAGGTATTCCGGAGCGAGGCCTGCGCTTCGCAACACCGACTGCTGGCTATGGATTTATCCATGGGAGGTTGTGTTGTTAGCAGGGTTAGAGAAGCTAGACCAAGGATTCTCTGGAAGGATCTGAAGGGTGAGAAGGCGACGGAATTCAAGGAGTCTCTGACCCACGAAGGAGGCTTTTTGTAGGGGGCGATGCTGACCTTATGTGGACCAGCATGGCCAATGTTATTAGGAGTGTGGGCGAGAAAGTGGTTGGGGTTTCTTCGGGCAGGTCTAGTGGACCTAAGGAGGCATGGTGGTGGAATGAGGAGGTTCAAAAGAAGGTTAAGGCTAAACAAACGCTATTTAAGGAGATTTTGTCGGTTAGTGCTGGGGAGGAGAGAATCTTGAAGATTGTAGCGTACAAGGTGGCAAAAAGAGAGGCTAAGAAGGCAGTGGCTAAGGCTAAAGGTGAGGCATACGAGGAGATGTACAAGCGCCTAGACACCAAAGAAGGTGCGAATGCTATTTTTAAACTAGCGAAAGCTAGGGAAAGAGGGCGGCGAGACCTGGGTCCCGTTAAGTATATTAAGGATGATTTGGGCCAAGTGTTAGTGAACGATGTGGCAATTAAAGAGAGGTGGAATAAGTATTTTTTTGAACTTTTCAATGAGGCTAGGGGAAGTGACTCGGTGGTGCAAGGAGTTAGTCTATCTTCTGCTCGTTCGTTTAGTTCCTGTGAGAGCATCAGCAAGGAATGCTTTATGTATTATTGTTTATAAATCACCCTATGGTACTTGTTGTTACCATACGATAATTAAAATACATGTCGATAATTCAAATTACCAAAGGATAATTTTTTTGATAAGTAGGTCAGTATTGACTAGAAATTACCGACGATAGTCAGAATACCAATATTTATATAAATTATCAGATAGTAATTTGTCACCATCGAGTTCTCAATATAAAGAATTTCGGTGACCAGTGACTGACCATCAGTTGGTGATCGGAGACTTGCCGGTCATTGGTGACCAATCAACAGATTTATGACGACTATACGAGAATTTCAGCGGGCGAAGTCTTCCAAGTATTGTGGTTTTGCATTAGATTATATTTTAAAATGGCCAGCCGCCGGTGAGCTTGATCTGCGGTCGGCCCATTGGAGATTGCTCTAATTTTATGCAAGTACACAAATGAAATTTGAAGAAATAAAAAAATATGAATTTGTATGTAAAATGTAGAAGTTTTGTGTTTTGGGTACAGAAAATAAAATAATTGAATTTTGCGGCAAATACTGTTTTAGATTATACCTTTAGGGTATTGCTCGTTAGAGCAATCCCAGTAGAAATCTCAAAATTTATTCCTAAATTTACTCCTATGTTTTCCGGTATACTCTCTTCTAGCCTTTAATTTACAAATGCATACAACAATTCTCTTATTTTGATTGATTATTTTTATAATAATCTTTTGTGGAGCCAACTCAATTTGGAAGACTGAAATTTAGGACTAGATGTGAGGAGGCGTAAATATGAGACTAGATTTAAGGAGATGTAATATTTTTATGTAATATTTTTGTGTGTATGCCCCACATGTTGGTTTGGGTGTGCTTGTTAAGGAAGCTTTTTGGGTCTGTTTAGATGAGTTGTTCGGGTGTATTCCGGACGATCAATTTATTATTTTGAGGGGCGATTTCAATGGGCACATTGGTGAGGGGGTGGATGGTTACCATAGTGCGCATGGGGGTTTCGGCTTCGGAATTAGGAATGCAGAAGGTTCCGCACTGTTGGAGTTTGCCACTGCGCATGAGTTGGTTATTGTGAACTCTGTTTTTCAAAAGAGAGTTGAGCACCTCATCACCTTCGGTAGTGGGGGGCACAACACGCAAATTGACTACCTTCTTTTGTGCAGTCGTGATGCTAGGGCGTGCGTGGACTGCAAGGTGTTCCGGAGCGAGGCTTGCGCTTCCCAACACCGGCTGCTGGCTATGGCTTTATCCATGGGAGGTCATGTTGTTAGCAGGGTTAGAGAAGCTAGACCAAGGATTCTCTGGAATGATCTGAAGGGTGAGAAGGCGACAGAATTCAAGGAGTCTCTGACCCGCGAAGGAGGCTTTTTGCAGGGGGGCGATGCTGACCTTATGTGGACCAGCATGGCCAATGCTATTAGGAGTGTGGGCGAGAAAGTGGTTGGGGTATCTTCGGGCAGGTGTAGTGTACCTAAGGAGGCATGGTGGTGGAATGAGGAGGTTCAAAAGAAGGTTAAGGCTAAACAAACGCTATTTAAGGAGATTTTGTCGGTTAGTGCTGGGGAGGAGAGAATCTTGAAGATTGTAGCGTACAAGGTGGCAAAAAGAGAGGCTAAGAAGGCAGTGGCTAAGGCTAAAGGTGAGGCATACGAGGAGATGTACAAGCGCCTAGACACCAAAGAAGGTGCGAATGCTATTTCTAAACTAGCGAAAGCTAGGGAAAGAGGGCGGCGAGACCTGGGTCCCGTTAAGTATATTAAGGATGATTTGGGCCAAGTGTTAGTGAACGATGTGGCAATTAAAGAGAGGTGGAATAAGTATTTTCTGAACTTTTCAATGAGGCTAGGGGAAGTGACTCGGTGGTGCAAGGAGTTAATCTATCTTCTGCTCGTTCGTTTAGTTCCTGTGAGAGCATCAGCAAGGAATGCTTTATGTATTATTGTTTATAAATCACCCTATGGTACTTGTTGTTACCATACGATAATTAGAATACATGTCGATAATTCAAATTACCAAAGGATAATTTTTTTGATAAGTAGGTCAGTATTGACTAGAAATTACCGTCGATAGTCAGAATACCAATATTTATATAAATTATCAGATAGTAATTTGTCACCATCGAGTTCTCAATATAAAGAATTTTGGTGACCAGTAACTGACCATCAGTTGGTGATCAGAGACTTGCCGGTCATTGGTGACCAATCAACAGATTTATGACGACTATATGAGAATTTCAGCGGGCGAAGTCTTCCAAGTATTGTGGTTTTGCATTAGATTAGATTTTAAAATGGCCGGCCGCCGGTGAGCTTGATCTGCGGTCGGCCCATTGGAGATTGCTCTAATTTTATGCAAGGACACAAATGAAATTTGAAGAAATAAAAAAATATGAATTTGTATGTAAAATGTAGAAGTTTTGTGTTTTGGGTACAGAAAATAAAATAATTGAATTTTGCGGCAAATACTGTTTTAGATTATACCTTTAGGGTATTGCTCGTTAGAGCAATCCCAGTAGAAATCTCAAAATTTATTCCTAAATTTACTCCTAAGTTTTCCGGTATACTCTCTTCTAGCCTTTAATTTACAAATGCATACAACAATTCTCTTATTTTGATTGATTATTTTTATAATAATCTTTTGTGGAGCCAACTCAATTTGGAAGACTGAAATTTGGGACTAGATGTGAGGAGGCGTAAATATGAGACTAGATTTAAGGAGATGTAATATTTTTATGTAATATTTTTGTGTGTATGCCCCACATGTTGGTTTGGGTGTGCTTGTTAAGGAAGCTTTTTGGGTCTGTTTAGATGAGTTGTTCGGGTGTATTCCGGACAATCAATTTATTATTTTGAGGGGCGATTTCAATGGTCACATTGGTGAGGGGGTGGATGGTTACCATAGTGCGCATGGGGGTTTCGGCTTCGGAATTAGGAATGCAGAAGGTTCCGCACTGTTGGAGTTTGCCACTGCGCATGAGTTGGTTATTGCGAACTCTGTTTTTCAAAAGAGAGTTGAGCACCTCATCACCTTCGGTAGTGGGGGGCACAACACGCAAATTGACTACCTTCTTTTGTGCAGTCGTGATGCTAGGGCGTGCGTGGACTGCAAGGTGTTCCGGAGCGAGGCCTGCGCTTCGCAACACCGGCTGCTGGCTATGGATTTATCCATGGGAGGTCGTGTTGTTAGCAGGGTTAGAGAAGCTAGACCAAGGATTCTCTGGAATGATCTGAAGGGTGAGAAGGCGACAGAATTCAAGGAGTCTCTGACCCGCGAAGGAGGCTTTTTGCAGGGGGGCGATGCTGACCTTATGTGGACCAGCATGGCCAATGCTATTAGGAGTGTGGGCGAGAAAGTGGTTGGGGTTTCTTCGGGCAGGTGTAGTGTACCTAAGGAGGCATGGTGGTGGAATGAGGAGGTTCAAAAGAAGGTTAAGGCTAAACAAACGCTATTTAAGGAACTTTTGTCGGTTAGTGCTGGGGAGGAGAGAATCTTGAAGATTGTAGCGTACAAGGTGGCAAAAAGAGAGGCTAAGAAGGCAGTGGCTAAGGCTAAAGGTGAGGCATACGAGGAGATGTACAAGCGCCTAGACACCAAAGAAGGTGCGAATGCTATTTTTAAACTAGCGAAAGCTAGGGAAAGAGGGCGGCGAGACCTGGGTCCCGTTAAGTATATTAAGGATGATTTGGGCCAAGTGTTAGTGAATGATGTGGCAATTAAAGAGAGGTGGAATAAGTATTTTTTTGAACTTTTCAATGAGGCTAGGGGAAGCGACTCGGTGGTGCAAGGAGTTAGTCTATCTTCTGCTCGTTCGTTTAGTTCCTGTGAGAGCATCAGCAATGAATGCTTTATGTATTATTGTTTATAAATCACCCTATGGTACTTGTTGTTACCATACGATAATTAGAATACATGTCGATAATTCAAATTACCAAAGGACAATTTTGTTGATAAGTAGGTCAGTATTGACTGGAAATTACCGACGATAGTCAGAATACCAATATTTATATAAATTATCAGATAGTAATTTGTCACCATCGACTTCTCAATATAAAGAATTTCGGTGACCAGTGACTGACCATCAGTTGGTGATCGGAGACTTGCCGGTCACTGGAGACCAATCAACAGATTTATGACGACTATACAAGAATTTCAGCGGGCAAAGTCTTCCAAGTATTGTGGTTTTGCATTAGATTAGCTTTTAAAATGGCCGGTCGCTGGTGAGCTTGATATGCGGTCGGCCCATTGGAGATTGCTCTAATTTTATGCAAGGACACAAATGAAATTTGAAGAAATAAAAAAATATGAATTTGTATGTAAAATGTAGAAGTTTTGTGTTTTGGGTACAGAAAATAAAATAATTGAATTTTGCGGCAAATACTGTTTTAGATTATACCTTTAGGGTGTTGCTCGTTAGAGCAATCCCAGTAGAATTCTCAAAAATTTATTCCTAAATTTACTCCTATGTTTTCCGGTATACTCTTTTCTAGCCTTTAATTTACAAATGCATACAACAATTCTCTTATTTTGATTGATTATTTTTATAATAATCTTTTGTGGAGCCAACTCAATTTGGAAGACTGAAATTTGGGACTAGATGTGAGGAGGCGTAAATATGAGACTAGATTTAAGGAGATGTAATATTTTTATGTAATATTTTTGTGCGTATGCCCCACATGTTGGTTTGGGTGTGCTTGTTAAGGAAGCTTTTTGGGTCTGTTTAGATGAGTTGTTCGGGTGTATTCCGGACGATCAATTTATTATTTTGAGGGGCGATTTCAATGGGCACATTGGTGAGGGGGTGGATGGTTACCATAGTGCGCATGGGGGTTTCGGCTTCAGAGTTAGGAATGCAGAAGGTTCCGCACTGTTGGAGTTTGCCACTGCGCATGAGATGGTTATTGCGAACTCTATTTTTCAAAAGAGAGCTGAGCACCTCATCACCTTTGGTAGTGGGGGGCACAACACGCAAATTGACTACCTCCTTTTGCGCAGTCGTGATGCTAGGGCGTGCGTGGACTGCAAGGTGTTCCGGAGCGAGGCCTGCACTTCGCAACACCGGCTGCTGGCTATGGATTTATCCATGGGAGGTCGTGTTGTTAGCAGGGTTAGAGAAGCTAGACCAAGGATTCTCTGGAAGGATCTGAAGGGTGAGAAGGCGATAGAATTCAAGAAGTCTATGACCCGCGAAGGAGGTTTTTTGCAGGGGGGCGATGCTGACCTTATGTGGACCAGCATGGCCAATGCTATTAGGAGTGTGGGCGAGAAAGTGGTTGGGGTTTCTTCGGGCAGGTCTAGTGGACCTAAGGAGGCATGGTGGTGGAATGAGGAGGTTCAAAATAAGGTTAAGGCTAAACAAACGCTATTTAAGGAGCTTTTGTCGGTTAGTGCTGGGGAGGAGAGAATCTTGAAGATTGTAGCGTACAAGGTGGCAAAAAGAGAGACTAAGAAGGCAGAGGTTAAGGCTAAAGGTGAGGCATACGAGGAGATGTACAAGCGCCTAGACACCAAAGAAGGTGCAAATGCTATTTTTAAACTAGCGAAAGCTAGGGAAAGAGGGCAGCGAGACCTGGGTCCCGTTAAGTATATTAAGGATGATTTGGGCCAAGTGTTAGTGAACGATGTGGCAATTAAAGAGAGGTGGAATAAGTATTTTTTTGAACTTTTCAATGAGGCTAGGGGAAGCGACTCGGTGGTGCAAGGAGTTAGTCTATCTTCTACTCGTTCGTTTAGTTACTGTGAGAGCATAAGCAAGGAATGCTTTATGTATTATTGTTTATAAATCACCCTATGGTACTTGTTGTTACCATACGATAATTAGAATACATGTCGATAATTTAAATTACCAAAGGATAATTTTGTTGATAAGTAGGTCAGTATTGACTGGAAATTACCGACGATAGTCAGAATACAAATATTTATATAAATTATCAGATAGTAATTTCTCACCATCGACTTCTCAATATAAAGAATTTCGGTGACCAGTGACTGACCATCAGTTGGTGATCGGAGACTTGCCGGTCACTGGTGACCAATCAACAGATTTATGACGACTATACAAGAATTTCAGAGGGTGAAGTCTTCCGAGTACTGTGGTTTTACATAAGATTAGCTTTTAAAATGGCCGGCCGCCGGTGAGCTTGATCTGCGGTCGGCCCATTGGAGATTGCTCTAATTTTATGCAAGGACACAAATGAAATTTGAAGAAATAAAAAAATATGAATTTGTATGTAAAATGTAGAAGTTTTGTGTTTTGGGTACAGAAAATAAAATAATTGAATTTTGCGGCAAATACTGTTTTAGATTATACCTTTAGGGTGTTGCTCGTTAGAGCAATCCCAGTAGAATTCTCAAAATTTATTCCTAAATTTACTCCTATGTTTTCCGGTATACTCTTTTCTAGCCTTTAATTTACAAATGCATACAACAATTCTCTTATTTTGATTGATTATTTTTATAATAATCTTTTGTGGAGCCAACTCAATTTGGAAGACTGGAATTTGGGACTAGATGTGAGGAGGCGTAAATATGAGACTAGATTTAAGGAGATATAATATTTTTATGTAATATTTTTGTGCGTATGCCCCACATGTTGGTTTGAGTGTGCTTGTTAAGGAAGCTTTTTGGGTCTGTTTAGATGAGTTGTTCGGGTGTATTCCGGACGATCAATTTATTATTTTGAGGGGCGGTTTCAATGGGCACATTGGTGAGGGGGTGGATGGTTACCATAGTGCGCATGGGGGTTTTGGCTTCGGAGTTAGGAATGCAGAAGGTTCCACACTGTTGGAGTTTGCCACTGCGCATGAGTTGGTTATTGCGAACTCTATTTTTCAAAAGAGAGCTGAGCACCTCATCACCTTCGGTAGTGCGGGGCATAACACGCAAATTGACTACCTTCTTTTGCGCAGTCGTGATGCTAGGGCGTGCGTGGACTGCAAGGTGTTCCGGAGCGAGGCCTGCACTTCGCAACACCGGCTGCTGGCTGTGGATTTATCCATGGGAGGTCGTGTTGTTAGCAGGGTTATAGAAGCTAGACCAAGGATTCTCTGGAAGGATCTGAAGGTTGAGAAGGCGACAGAATTCAAGGAGTCTCTGACCCGCGAAGGAGGTTTTTTGCGGGGGGGCGATGCTGACCTTATGTGGACCAGCATGGCCAATGCTATTAGGAGTGTGGGCGAGAAAGTGGTTGGGGTTTCTTCGGGCAGGTCTAGTGGACCTAAGGAGGCATGGTGGTGGAATGAGGAGGTTCAAAAGAAGGTTAAGTCTAAACAAATGCTATTTAAGGAGCTTTTGTCGGTTAGTGCTGGGGAGGAGAGAATCTTGAAGACTGTAGCGTACAAGGTGGCAAAAAGAGAGGCTAAGAAGGCAGTGGCTAAGGCTAAAGGTGAGGCATACGAGGAGATGTACAAGCGCCTAGACACCAAAGAAGGTGCGAATGCTATTTTTAAACTAGCGAAAGCTAGGGAAAGAGGGCGGCGAGACCTGGGTCCCGTTAAGTATATTAAGGATGATTTGGGCCAAGTGTTAGTGAATGATGTGGCAATTAAAGAGAGGTGGAATAAGTATTTTTTTGAACTTTTCAATGAGGCTAGGGGAAGCGACTCGGTGGTGCAAGGAGTTAGTCTATCTTCTGCTCGTTCGTTTAGTTCCTGTGAGAGCATCAGCAAGGAATGCTTTATGTATTATTGTTTATAAATCACCCTATGGTACTTGTTGTTACCATACGATAATTAGAATACATGTCGATAATTTAAATTACCAAAGGATAATTTTGTTGATAAGTAGGTCAGTATTGACTGGAAATTACTGACGATAGTCAGAATACCAATATTTATATAAATTATCAGATAGTAATTTGTCACCATCGACTTCTCAATATAAAGAATTTCGGTGACCAGTGACTGACCATCAGTTGGTGATCGGAGACTTGCCGGTCACTGGTGACCAATCAACAGATTTATGACGACTATACAAGAATTTCAGCGGGCGAAGTCTTCCAAGTACTGTGGTTTTACATTAGATTAGCTTTTAAAATGGCCGGCCGGCGGTGAGCTTGATCTGCGGTCGGCCCATTGGAGATTGCTCTAATTTTATGCAAGGACACAAATGAAATTTGAAGAAATAAAAAAAATATGAATTTGTATGTAAAATGTAGAAGTTTTGTGTTTTGGGTACAGAAAATAAAATAATTGAATTTTGCGGCAAATACTGTTTTAGATTATACCTTTAGGGTGTTGCTCGTTAGAGCAATCCCAGTAGAATTCTCAAAATTTATTCCTAAATTTACTCCTATGTTTTCCGGTATACTCTTTTCTAGCCTTTAATTTACAAATGCATACAACAATTCTCTTATTTTGATTGATTATTTTTATAATAATCTTTTGTGGAGCCAACTCAATTTGGAAGACTGAAATTTGGGACTAGATGTGAGGAGGCGTAAATATGAGACTAGATTTAAGGAGATGTAATATTTTTATGTAATATTTTTGTGCGTATGCCCCACATGTTGGTTTGAGTGTGCTTGTTAAGGAAGCTTTTTGGGTCTGTTTAGATGAGTTGTTCGGGTGTATTCCGGACGATCAATTTATTATTTTGAGGGGCGATTTCAATTGGCACATTGGTGAGGGGTGGATGGTTACCATAGTGCGCATGGGGGTTTCGGCTTCGGAGTTAGGAATGCAGAAGGTTCCGCACTGTTGGAGTTTGCCACTGCGCATGAGTTGGTTATTGTGAACTCTATTTTTCAAAAGAGAGCTGAGCACCTCATCACCTTCGGTAGTGGGGGGCATAACACGCAAATTGACTACCTTCTTTTGCGCAGTCGTGATGCTAGGGCGTGCGTGGACTGCAAGGTGTTCCGGAGCGAGGCTTGCACTTCGCAACACCGGCTGCTGGCTATGGATTTATCCATGGGAGGTCGTGTTGTTAGCAGGGTTATATAAGCTAGACCAAGGATTCTCTGGAAGGATCTGAAGGTTGAGAAGGCGACAGAATTCAAGGAGTCTCTGACCCGCGAAGGAGGTTTTTTGCGGGGGGGGCGATGCTGACCTTATGTGGACCAGCATGGCCAATGCTATTAGGAGTGTGGGCGAGAAAGTGGTTGGGGTTTCTTCGGGTAGGTCTAGTGGACCTAAGGAGGCATGGTGGTGGAATGAGGAGGTTCAAAAGAAGGTTAAGGCTAAACAAACACTATTTAAGGAGCTTTTGTCGGTTAGTGCTGGGGAGGAGAGAATCTTGAAGACTGTAGCGTACAAGGTGTAATATCCGCATTTTTCTTTCCCTTGTATTTTTATTTCTGGTGTATTTTCTTCGACTGTAGTAACCCTCGTGTATCTTTCAGTGTATTTTTCCTGTCATCTATCGATCTGATTCTCGTTATTGTTGTGCGGAATCGCCGTTTTGGGGTTGCCATGGGTTCATCTCATGTTATTGTTTCCCCGATGTTGATTCCTATCACTTTTATTCTCTTTCCGGATCATTTTTATCTCTTTGGGACCAACAGGGGGTGTGCGCCGCGGCACACACATTTCTCCAGTTGTTGGTCGAGCGAACTGTACTGTGTGCCGCGGCACACCCATCCGGTGCCGCGGCACAGTGCCAAGTCAGTGCCGCGGCACACCCGTCCGGTGCCGCGGCACACCCGTCCGGTGCCGCGGCACACTGTCGAACCCTGGGAGTAAATTTTTGGCCTGTGCCGCGGCACACCAAGCGGTCAACTGCATAATCTCGTTCTTATTAGACGAGATCGGCCATTTTCCTTCATTCTTCACCTGCGCGAGAGAGAGAGAGAGAGAGGACTAAGGGGGAGAACTTCTCAAGCATTCATCAATTGGGGGTTGATTTTCATCATTTTCCTTCGGTTGTGAGGCCCGGATAATCAATCTAACGCGTGTTCTACGGATCTTAGTACTTGAATCTCCAAAGGTAATATCTCTAGAACCCTATTTTAGATTAATTTGGGGGTTTTGGGATTTTCTTCCGATTCGTTCCGTTTTGTTGGTGGATTCATGATGAATACGATTAATGTTGTTAGTATCTTTAGCTTTCCTACGGATTCATGGATGTTTTGTGGATTTTTACGGAATCGAGAGGGTTTGGTTGTGGTCCGCCCTCGTTATTATTTTTGGTACGAATATACATGAATCGTAGGCGGGTTTCCGGGTGTATTCCATTTCCGTAATCGTCTAGAGTTGGTTGTGATTGTGTTATTCGAATCGTTAGGTTCATTTCCGCCGGTTCCTCGCGGTCGTGTTCGATTCTTCCTTTCCGTTCGTATCACCGTCTATTAACCGAGGCAAGTACCCTTATGAACTTACAATCTTAATGTATTAGTATTGCATGAGAATGGTGTGTGTGTGTATGCTCACTACGGGTTAGATCCGACGGGGTCTCGGTAGGGGTCCACAGAGACGTGGATCGACGAGCTTGCTTTTAACCACTACGGGTTAGATCCGACGGGGTCTCGGTAGGGGTCCACAGAGACGTGGATCGACGGTTAATTGTGGTGCATTTTACAAATGTGATTTGATATTGGCATTTCCGGAAATGAATGTTTTGGAACTATGTTCTCTTGAATTGCATACATTACTATTTGTGTAAGATGTAAGTCGTTCATTTGGTTACTTGTACTAGCGTAATTGCTAACCCCTCTGGGGACCCGTTTTGGGGAAATTCGTTTTATGAATTTCAGGTCAGGTTCATCGAGACGAGCGGGTGCTGGACCAGTATGCGGATGATGGTCGTGCGTGATGATTGTGCCCGAATGGCGTCTTATTGCTTTCTATCTTTTTTTTTTATCTTTTGTGGTCTTTAAACCAATAGAAGTACTCGAGTACTTAAGAGTTTACTTGTCGGGATTGTATTGTTGTTTGTTATGCTTGTGACGGATTATGGTGTTATGTTTGACCGGTTGAACCGGGTGGATTATTTTGTTGGGCGTCTTTATGACGAGGTATTTTTCCGTTGTTTCAGTGAGTCTATGAGTGTGATGCTTGTTCAGCCTGGTGGGTCCCATATAGGGATTCACGGCGCTGTAATATACCTCGGATATCCTGGGGGTGTTACACAAGGTGGCAAAAAGAGAGGCTAAGAAAGCAGTGGCTAAGGCTAAAGGTGAGGCATACGAGGAGATGTACAAGTGCCTAGACACCAAAGAAGGTGCGAATGCTATTTTTAAACTAGCGAAAGCTAGGGAAAGAGGGCAACGAGACTTGGGTCCCGTTAAGTATATTAAGGATGATTTGGGCCAAGTGTTAGTGAACGATGTGGCAATTAAAGAGAGGTGGAATAAGTATTTTTTTGAACTTTTCAATGAGGCTAGGGGAAGCGACTCGGTGGTGCAAGGAGTTAGTCTATCTTCTGCTCGTTTGTTTAGTTCCTGTGAGAGCATCAGCAACGAGGAAGTAAAGGGTGCCCTAATGAAGATGGGTAGAGCTAAGGCTGTAGGCCCAGATCAGATCCCTATTGAGGTGTGGCTTTGTCTGGGGGAAGTTGGAGTTCAGTGGCTAGCTGAGCTGTTTAACATCCTCCTCAGAGGTTCTAAGATACCGACGGAGTGGAGGCGTAGTATTGTCGTGCCGTTTTTCAAGAACAAAGGCGATGCTCAGAGTTGTAGTAACTATATGGGTATTAAACTCCTCAGTCATATTATAAAACTTTGGGAAAGAGTGGTGGAATGCAGGGTTAGAAGAGAAGTTGAGATCTCAGAGAACCAATTTGGCTTCATGCCGGGGAGGTCCTCGACGGAGGCCATTCATCTCGTCAGACACCTTATGGAGAAGTTTAGAGAGCGGCGTAAGGACCTCCATATGGTGTTCATTGATCTATAGAAGGCTTATGATAGCATTCCACGCGATGTTATTTGGAGGAGCCTAGAAGAGAGGAGGGTGTCGTTGCCGTTCGTTAGGGCGATCCAAGACATGTACTCCCAAGCTAGGACTTGCGTTAGGACCCCAGTTGGTGACACCCAGTATTTCCCGGTTGAGATAGGGCTACACTAGGGGTCGGCGCTAAGCCCTCTTCTCTTCGCTCTAATACTTGACGTCATTTAGCGGGGGTTACAGGATGGCGTCCCGTGGTGCATGCTTTTTGCTGATGACATTGTGTTAGTGACGGAGTCGAAGAGGGAGGTGAACTCGAAGTTGGAGCTATGGAGGTCTAAGTTAGACTCCCAAGGCTTGCGTGTGAGCCGGTCTAAGACCGAGTATCTCTGGTGTAACTTTAGTGGTGAGGCCAACGAGGAAGTAGAGGTAATGATTGCGGATCAGATCGTACCCCGTACGGATAAGTTCAAGTATTTGGGTTCGATCATTCAGAAGAAAGGTGAGTGTGAAGATGATGTCACTCATCATATCAAGGCGGGGTAGCTAAGGTGGAGAGCAGCGACAGGGGTCCTGTGTGACAAGAAAGTCCCTCTAAAGTTGAAGGGTAAATTCTATAGAGCGGCAATCAGACCTGCTATGTTGTATGGCTCCGAATGTTGGGCGATGAAGAAGTCGCTTGAGAGCAAGTTGGAAGCGGCTGAAATGAGAATGTTACGTTGGTCGTGTGGTCGCACAATGCTGGATAGAATCTCGAACGGGGTTTTCAGGAACGCGCTAGAAGTGGCGCCCATTTCAGCGAAAGTTAGGGAAGGGAGATTGAGATGGTTTGGCCACGTCCGCAGGAGGCATGCTTCTGCTCCGGTGAGGAGGGTCGAGAGTTTATTGGTTGTCGGGGAGAGGAGGAGAGGCAGACCGAGGAGGACGTGGGAGGAGCAGCTGAGATTAGATTTGTAGGCCTTAAACCTTTCCGAGACCATGACTGTTGATAGGGGCTCTTGGAGGCGCCAGATCAGAGTTGTGAATTCCTTTGTAGGGAGCGATGCTGTAGTTGAGAGCCTCAGGGTTGGGTTGTCTCGGTTATCTTTGACCTAGAGCATTGCATCTTTTACATTTATTGTATATTTTATCCTATTGCCTTTTGCATGTGGTGTGTTTTTGACAGGGAGCTGTGCACAGAGTCAACCTCTCTTTTTTAGAGCAACGTTCATCGAGAGTGCAGTTGCCAAAGTCCCATTAGGTAAGGCTCATGTGAATTAAGCCATGGGCTCAGGTATGGTTTGTAGCTTTTTCGTATCATATGCTTCTTTGTATTTATCACGCTATACTTCTTTGCACTGTTTTAGTCTTCTTGAAATGACCTCCCTACCGTAAAAAGTAGGGGCATGGTCTGCGTACATCTTACCCTCCCCAGACCCTGCTCTATGTGGGATATACTGGGTATGTTTGGTTTTTTAATTTTTTAATATTTTTATGGGTCCAACTCAATTTGGGAAACTTTATGAATGAAATTTTTGGCAAGTTTTACTACGCACCTCGGGAATACCTAGCAAAATATTTTTCTAGCTATATTTAGAGTAATGTAATATAAATATAAGTATGACAAATATAGTTTAAATAGACAAATATATATGCATAAATGAGCACCTTTTAAAGTGATCTCACTTTTTCTTACTTTATCATAAAATTTAGAGTTAAAAATAATTTTGAAGGAGCCGCTCGGACTGCTCTTATAATAAGGATAATAATAAAAACATCTATATTTCTATTAAAAGATAGTCGCGGACACGTGGCATTCTCATATTATTTGTCTTTTTTAAAAAAATTAAAAAATAATTGGAAGTTATTCCATCATATACTTTTATCTACCAATCAAAAACTTCCTCTTTCTTTATTATTTTTATTTTTAATTTATAAATTTAAACGATTATAATTTTTTCATATCAATTATATTTTTGATAATTAGTATACTATAAAATTACTCATTACTTCATGATCTTTAATTAAAGATCCATATAGTGTATATATAGAGAGATAATAATTTAAATATAATATATATTTTATAAGGTTGATTGTGATATATTTAGATAATAAAAATATTTTTACATAAAATGTGAAAACATTGAAGAAATTATATTTTTAATTTACATCCACAGTTGAATAATTTAATAATTATTTAACTTTAAAGTTTTTGTTTGATGAAACATAGTATAATGATTACATTAACGTGAAATCATATAAAAATTTACATGGTCTTATATTTTATAATGAATGTTGATAACAATAATAATAGAATAAGTTAATTTGTTTTTTAAATAATTAAATTTAAGACTCATATTGTCCTACATAAAATAAGAAATTATGATATTTGCATAGATAAAATATATCAAATGATAATATATGTGTAGTGACATATGAATATTTTATAATTATTCTAACAAAACATTGAAATTTAATAACATATTATTAATATAATTAAATATTTAGTATTTTATGTCGTGCATCACACCTAATTTTAAATAAAAAAAAATATAGAAGGGAAAAAAAATAAAACAATCAGTTTTTACTTTCTTTAGCAACACTGTAACAGCAGATAGGGAGGGGGGAGAGAGAGAGAGAGGATTCAGGGAATCCAAATTTCAGGAGTAAGAAGTTACGACTGAAGGGAAAATGGGCACACTTCAGACATGGAGAAAAGCTTACGGCGCTCTTAAAGACCACACTAAAGTCGGCCTTGCCCACGTCAATTCCGATTTCAAGGTCTCTCTCCCGCTATTTTCCTCTATTCTTCCAACTAGTTATGAGTGTGTGTGTGTGTGTGTAAAACAGTGGAAATGAGAGTGTAGTGCAAAAGTGTGATGATCCGATTATGGGGTTTCTGATTTCTTGTTCTATGAGGGACTGTGTTTGATTACTGGAGTACAGTGTGATCAAGATAAATAATATGAAACTGAGATGTTTTTATTATTTATAATTTCTGTTTTGGGTGTCTGACAAAAGGATGTGGATGTGGCGATCGTCAAGGCTACAAATCATGTGGAGTGCCCACCTAAAGAAAGGCACCTCAGGAGTGAGTTTTTTCTTTTCCGTTTGTTTCCTTTTTTTTTTTTTTTTTTTTTTTTCCTTCTGAGAGTTATTATGTCGGATTGATTGTGTTTTGTGGTGAACGCTCTTTGTTTTTCTGTATTTATAGAGGAGATTCCGTCCCTTTGTTTTTCGTTTATTGTTGAGTGAGCTTTTGGGGACACTGATTTTTGATTTCTACGGTCGAGTGGCAAATTTTAGGTTTGCTTGAAGTGGTGTGTTTTTCAAAGTTACAAGAGATTACATGAATATTCCAGTTTGGGATTTCAGAATTATGTAGGAATTTAATTTTCTAAGTTGTAGTCGAAGATGCAGAAACAAGGGAAATGAAGGTTTGCATTTTGTGTTATTTTTCAAGAGCGAACTCAACTGGCATCCTCCTCTGTGGACGTGCTGTCATTTTGTGAAAAAATGAGTGCACTTGCAATTACGTTACTAGCGCTCTGATGCTTCTTGCAGAAATTTTGGTTGCCACATCAGCAATTCGGCCTCGGGCTGATGTTGCATACTGCATACATACACTTGCGAGACGATTGGAAAAGACTCATAACTGGACGGTATGGATCCCAATGTAGTGTGTTTCAATTCCATGTGTCTATCTATGTGTGTTTTCTCTCTCTATTTCTTGCTTCCTTGGATTAGGCTGTTCATGTTTTGATGCCAAGACTTCATGAGAGTAAACTTTATGTATTTTGGGCATTAATTTTTTCTTTCCTTTCTCCCCGACTTCAAGTGCAATTGAGAGCAGAGGAGTGAGTTTCTCATGCAATGTTTTCTCCAGTTCCATTTCATCACGTATTTTAGAAAACCACTCTCTATTAGACAGCTTCTTTTGTCATTTTTATATGTGGCTTAAACTTCTGGCGCATTGACCGTCTGGCAACTTTGTAGCTCAAATTTGCCAGTTGTATATTATAGTCATTGTGTAGATTGTTGGATTTTGTTCCCAAGTCCATGCTGGTGAATGGAGGTTGTTGCTGGATTAGGGGTATTGGATAAGTTGTAGTTTTGGCATGTTTATGCACTGCATCTGTCCTTTCTGTTTCTTTCCTTTTTTGGGATATGGGTAAAAATCAAAAATTGCAAGGGGATTACATATGCTTTGCTCTTAACAACAGAAGGCAGTTATTTGAGCATGCTTTCCATATCCCATTTTCTTAGATGCCGACGGATTGTTTCTAAATTCTAATATTTGTTGTGTCTGTGCGAGTCATTGCTTTAGGTGATAAATTTTGTCCATAAGCCTTGGATCATTAGAGGGATGATGGGTTGGTGGGTTACTGATGCAAACAGAAGGGTGAGAATAATTGTGAAATTCTGTTGATTCTAAGAATACCGGGACAAACACAATACAGTACGTGATTAAATGAAGATCTGTTGATTCAAGATGAATACTTCAAGAACACAAATAAAACACGAGATAAAAGGGAAAACCTTAAATTTTTGTTAATCAATATTCAACTCCCTTAATAACAATGCTAGACCTACCTATCTTTTTATATGTCAATAAACTTGGAAACAAGAAACTGAATATCCTAATTCTAATGAACTCTTAATTGGTAACTCAAAATGTAAAAAAAGATAAATAATTTTAATTACATATCAACTGTATTCAAATATAATAAAATATTGATATAGATATCTTATCAATCTTCATCATTCACCTGGGGTCGGGCCGACTTTAATACGGAGAATACGCAGAATGGCTTTGAATTCTCCTCGAGGATATTTCGGTTGAGATAAATCAGTGTCATCAATTACGATACATAGTGATAATAAGCCATAGTTGTCAATAGCGGCGTTTAGCGACGCTATAGCGTTTAGTGACGCATAACAGTCCATCATCACTAAGTGGGTTATATTGTCGTTATGGCCTTTTAGCGGAATTTAGCGGCCAAATAGCGGAAAATAGCATATAGCGGTTCCCTGGACGCTACAGGCCGCTATTCGCCACTGACAACTATGTAACAAGCAGCTATTGGTAGGGCACATAATGCCATGTATAACTGTCTAGGCATATATAAGTTGGAGACACATTACCATAAGTCCGCTGATTTCAAGAGGAATAAATCTCAACTGATTATGTGAAAATCAAAAGAGAATATAGCGGATCCGTTTACTAAAAGTAGAAACCGAGATCAATTCCATAAATTGCTAGGGGGATGAGAACAATTTTTAGTGGATACACATCTATGATGAATGCAGATCCCGAGGACTTGGTTCAATAGGAAAACAGAATTTTCGATTGCTCTAGAAAGAACACCTGGTACTTAACCATGAGTTAACCGTGTCCAGATATAGCAAACCAAGTTATTAACCTGCTGAATGTCTTGAGGTTATGTCTCAAGACTTTTAGTGACAACATATGCCCTTTAAGGTGGAGTATTGCACGATACTTCTGATATGTAAAGTCACCTATGTAAGTGCAAAGGAGGGTTCGCCTCCATCGGAGCGCTTATGTATCCCAAGTGTGCTCCAGGGGCAAAATGAATACAACCGTAACAACTCGAGAATTAATGTAAACATTGTTGTGGGAGTAACGTTCAAACATGACTAATCTGATAGATTGGTGCATCACGTCTTTCCATAATGCAAGGTGAAAAAGTTTCAATAGAGAGCACCATACCATAAGAAACACAAATGCCACGATATGGGGCACTTTCTTGGGTTTAGAGCATATCAGGCAACATCTTCAGAGGGCGTAACAACTCTGCGCCGCCAAAGATTGGAGGGCCATCTTAATGTTTATCTATGGAACTTAAATCATCAAATTCATTAAAATATGGTTTTTTCGAAGAAGATGTCATCCTCTTCGTCAAAAATCAGTGGACCATCATAACCAACATCGACAACGTCCTCGTCAGGAAACAGAAAGTTGTCTGTACCTTGGCTTCCATAGCAACTTCATTCACATGAATCGGCATATCAGGATCGATGCTGATACCAACTGATGCAGGTAAAGCGTGAAAATAATTGTGAAATCTCATTGATTTTAACAATACCCGGAAGAACACAAGAGAATACATGATTCAACGAAGATCCGTTCATTCGAGATGAATACTGGAAAGAAACAAATAAAATATTATATACTAATTTTTTATTAACCAATATTCAACTCCCCTAGTACAATAATAGACCTATGGGTTTTATACTGTCAAATAAACTTGGAAAAGTAACTGAATATCCTCATGCTATTGAACTCTTAATTGGTAACTCAAAATCTAAAAAGATAATAGTCTAATCATATATCAAATATGTCTAATTATAATAAAATATTGATATCGATAACCTCCATCAAATACCTATTGGTAAGGCTAAAATAATTGCATGATATGCAGTCTTATCTGTTGGTTTATTTGTTTTTGTCCGATAAAAGTATCGGTTGCACGAAGTATTGTGAATAACACTTTTAAGGCTTCTACATGATTTGATATCTCTGTGCTGAATTTTCTTGTTTTTCTAGAGATGGTAGCCTTGACCTCGTTACTATATAGAGCTGGAGTTTAATATTTGGTTTCCCCAATTTAGTTTGTCCGTTTAAATTACACGTCTTTCATTTTTCAACAGGTTGCATTGAAGACACTCATAGTTATCCATAGAACCTTGAGAGAAGGTGATCCTACATTTAGGGAGGAAGTCTTGAATTTCCAACAGAGATGGCGTTTCCTCCAAATGTCCAATTTCAAGGATGATTCGAGCCCTATTGGCAAGTGCTTTCTGTTTTATATATTTTATTTTTGTATTCTAGATTCTATTCTGGCCCTCTTTGTTGTACATACATAATTTTTACTTAAACTAATCCTCCTTCATATGAAGGTTGCAACAGGAAGGGCATTTGACTTAAAACTTTCCTACTTCGCTTTTTCATGATTTTATAGTTTTAAACTGATTTTTGACATTAAGTTGACCCTCTAATCTTCATGCCACTGACCCCAACATAGTTGGATTTGCAGTTATATCTCTTCATGACGATGATGATAGTTAAGGAATAAAGAGTTAAACATACACATAATGACAATTTCAGATTAGTTGTAATGGATGGATATTGCTCTTTTTCTCCAGCTTGGGATTGCTCTGCCTGGGTACGGACATATGCCCTCTTCTTGGAAGAACGACTAGAGTGCTTTAGGATGCTTAAGTATGATATTGAAGCTGAGCGTCTACCTGGACCCGCACAAGGCCAAGATAAGGTGTGTTTTAGTTTGTATGTAGTTTCATACTTAATTCATATTAAAGTGCATACTTTAGTCCACTAGTGGCATAGTTGTTAAAGGCACACCTCAGGCGCGAGGCGCGCAGATAAAAAGGCAGGTCGCCTTTAAGGCCCAAAGGCGGGCAACCTCAAAACGGATTGATTTGAAAGAATCAAGATTATGGGCTAACTCGATTTTCCTAGTAATTGTTGTATAACCCTTTAGTGTGTTAATGGAACAAACCCCGGAATTAAGAAAAAACGCCAGGTACGCACCGGGCGCATCTCAGGAGCGCCTCTGCTTTATGACTCATTTTTATTATTTTCTTTGTTCTTTCAGAATATTTTAAAAGTTAATTTTATTGGTCTGGCACTTTAATTTTGTTAATTATTAAGTTTTTCGTGGAAAGTTATATTTTCTTGTCATTGTGTTTTTATAAATTTTATAATTTAATTTATTTTCTTTTATATTTTTTGTGCTTCTCACCTCTGTCAGGCTCGCACCTCGGCTTGCGTCTTGCCCTCAGGCAATAGGAGCCCATATTGCCTTGGTGCGCCATTCACCTTTAACAACTATGACTAGTGGTATCTATATTGAAATCAGTTTCACGGTCTATGATATAAAATGTTGACATGTGTGTTGTTTTAATAATTTGTTATCAGGGTTATGGTAGAACTAGAGACTTGGACAGTGAAGAACTTTTAGAGCAGGTGCCTGCTTTGCAGCAACTGCTATATCGTCTTATTGGATGTCGGGTACTTTCCGAATCTTTATGACTATCATTCTTTGGTTACACTCCTTTTTTTCCTCCTTTTTACCAGGTCGTAATTTTTAATTTCAAACTATCAGTTGTATGAGAAAATTACTCTTGACTACTCTTTTAATGATTTACAGCCTGAAGGTGCAGCTATGAGCAATTATGTGATTCAATATGCCCTCGCCTTGGTACGTGTTCACCCTCTTCAGTTGCATAAACCGGCTAGAATAATTTAAGTACGGGCTTACATTTCCTTTCCGATATTTTGTGATTTCAGGTGCTCAAAGAGAGCTTCAAAATATACTGTGCCATAAATGATGGAATAATCAATCTTGTTGACAAGGTGAATGAAATAAATATAATTGTAGGTGTGTCGTGTATATCTAAATTGATGGATTCGTATATTTTTAATGTGAAATTGGCCTCTCTTGATTTTGGATTTCAGTTTTTTGAGATGCCAAGACATGAAGCCATTAAAGCACTCGATATCTATAAGAAAGCTGGGCAGCAGGTAACCTCTTGCTCTCCAAAATTCGAATTTTTTGGATTTTCTCTTCTCGGTAGCTTATTATGCTCCCCACGTAGTCATTCATGAGTGAATTGCGAGGGACTTTGAATTGACTTCTGGTATTTTTGTAATGTTTGTACTCATACAGGCCATTAGTCTTTCCGATTTTTACGAAATTTGTAAAGGACTTGAACTCGCTAGAAATTTCCAATTCCCGGTTTTGAGAGAGGTAAGCAGTCGTTAAGGATTCAGTGATTTGACTGGTTCATATCTCCAGAAGACTAGTCATTTTTATTTATATATATATATATATTATGGTTTCACAGCCTCCAAAGTCCTTTCTACTGACCATGGAAGAGTATATAAAAGAAGCGCCAAGGATGGTTTCTGTTCCAGTTGTGGCTTTGGTTAGTAGTTCTATTATTATTTGGTATCATAACTCTTGTGTATGCACAATCATTGATATTTTTCTACTGCCCCTGATAAAATTAAAACTTACCAAAGATATTATTTATTGGCAAAATTCACATGAGGCGGTCTCACGGATACATTCCGCCAGATGAAGCGTAAATTTTAGTTGCATTTTTCAGTTTTTCTGGGGGTATTTTTCAGTTTGTTTTGTTCTTTTAATTTTTTAGAGGCTCTCTGTTTTTTTTTTTTTTTTTTGCTTTTTTATTTTTAGTTTTTTCTTTTTTATTTCAGTTTTTTTGGGTTCATTTTGTTTTTGTAGTATTTTAGTTAATTTAGTTGTTTAGAGTTTTCTATTTTTGGTATTTTTTATTGTTTTTATATTAAAATTTATATTAGGGAATCGGTCTCATGTTGAGACCGTTACGTCTCACAAATATTTATTTGGATTATATCAGGAATACCCAGAAAGGCTGATGCTGACATACAAGGGAGAGGATGTTCTTTCGCCTTCTGAAGAGATGAAATTACCTTTGGAGGAATCAGAGCCGGCGCATTCTGATGTAGTTGATGTTCCTGCTGCTGACTCAGCTGTTACTCCACCTCCTCCGACAAACGTGGACATGTATGATCTGCTGGTAAGTCTTTCTTAATACTTTAAAGGGTTAACTGTAAAATTGGTCTATTTACAAAAAAGCCCAATTATCTTATAAATTACTAATACACCCTTTTATTTTTAGAATTTGCACTTTCAAGAGGTTATGTTAGGTAAATATAAACATGAAATACTACTACTTTTTGGGTATTTTATAAAGATTATTGGAGTCTTTTTTTAAGGCTAAACCTAGGGGAGATTCTTGAAACTATTCCTGCTTTATATTACAATCTTGTATGCTTAAGCAATAATTGGGCTGGAACTCTCTTGTTCAACTCATTGATCTACTATTATGAGTAAATTATTTCAGGGGTTGAATACAATTTCGCAAGATGCATACGCCATTGAGGAAAACAATGCTTTGGCTTTAGCGGTAGTTTCATCCGGTCAGCACTCCTGTCTGCTCTTTTTCTTGTTAAATGATGTTAGCTTCTCAATTCATCATCTTAGTTTTGGATGGGTTTTTTTGATATGGTTCTGCGTATACTGCAGGGACCACACTATTGGACTCTCAATCTTCCCAAGTAAAGGATTTCGACCCTACAGGTTGGGAACTTGCACTGGTTACTACTCCCAGCACCAACTTATCATCAGTTCGGGAGAGGCAATTGGTATATATATCTCTCTCTCTCTCCCCCTCCCCCCTCTCCCGCCCCCCTCTTGCTCCTGCTCCTGCTCCCCCTCTCCCTCTCCCTCTCCCTCGCTCCCTCCCTCTCTCTCCCGCTTCCGCTCCCTCACGCCCGCTCTCTCTCCTTCCCCCTCTCGCTCCCCCTTTCTCCCCTCTCTCTCTCTCTCTCTCTCTCTCTCTCTCTCTCTCTCTCCCCTACGACAAGGAGGGAGGGAGGGATTCCAATTCCCATGGTAGGCGGGAAGGAGCCATACTACCTGCCTAACCATTCGCTCTGAGGGACCATAGACCGGGAGGGGAGGAGGGTAACACGAAAGACTTTGATTTCATCTTACATTTTCCCTCTTCCTCGTAATTTCATATCCTTTTGTAGTTGTCCCTTGATTGTAAGACAAAATCAAACTTCATAAACATCTGCTTTTTTTTTTTCGTGTGTGTGATTATTGCATATAATTACATTTTCGTGTTACATTTCCTTTTTGGCCTGTTGAAAATTGGTTTTGTAAATTTTGAGTGTTCACTTAATTTTGAATGAATTTAATCATCATTAACTGCACTTTAATCCCAACTATATTGGAGTCGGTGATATGAAGATTATAGTGTTAATTAATGGACTAAAATTAGTTTAACACTAGAAATTCATGCAATAAGCAAAGGCAAATTTTACGCCGGATGACATCGCAACCTTCATACGAAGGAGAAACGACACGAAATTCCAAAACAGCATCATAGGATTTTTCAATACATGGAAAATATCATTAGACGGCAATGAATTGAGATAATTGCTATAGTCATATCACATTACGTGATTCATATTGTAAAAGTCAATACATACATCATGGAACATGACTTTTTAAACCAATTCAATGTTGGCCAAATATTTAAATCTCGAGAATTAAATTGTGTATCTATGTTTCGGGGAGAGAACATAATATTTTATTTTTCTCAAAACCGATTTCTGTGTGAGTGGGAAATAAGTGATTAAAGTTGACATTTAAAATGAATTAAATGAAGTTCAAGAATTAGAAGAGGATTGAAATGGCATATCCCGCATTGAAAAATAGCACATTGAACTAGTTTACATGCATTAAGTTGAGTGGTTAGTTCAATAGGCTTGGGGTTTACTCATGTGGACCGGTGTTGCCAAACCCACAGGCGTGCTGCCGCTGACCATCCATTCAGCTCGGCTTGGCTCGACACGACTTGGCTCGGCTCGGGCTTGAGCCATGGTTCTTGGGACTTGGGCTAAGACTATTATTAATTTTGGAGCCCACTCCAATGGATCAGAATTGAGAACAACCCAAATGAAGAGCCTTGCAGATGGAGACCTTTCAGAACCAGACAGTTTTATTTAAGAATTCAGTTTTATTAAGTCGGTGGCATGAAGATTATAGTGCCATTAATTGTCTAAAATTAGTTAATACTATAATTCATGCAAAAACAAAGTGCAAAGTTTTATGTCGAATGTCCTTCCTGTCGCAACCTTCATAGTATACGAAAGAGAAATGAGATAAATATTCCAAAACCATCAATATTATAGGTTTTTCCAGTTACATAGAAAATACCGTAAGACGGTGATGAGTCGAGATAATTGCTATAGTCATGTGATGTCGTAAAATCAACACGTACATCATGGAACGTGATTTCCACTATAAGTTATAACTATTCTATAGCATATTTTAGTTTCTTCCGAGGATTCTTTCATACCATATCCCGTAAACCCATGATTGGTTAAAATAACGGAAGTTTGAGTGATTAACGAGATTTTACATTAGCACGACCAGTTACCTTACATGTATATAATAACTTTTCCCTTTGTGTGGTCTTTACAAATTGCAGGCAGGTGGATTGGATTCACTCACCCTCAACAGTTTATACGACGAAGGCGCATTCAGAGCATCCCAGCCACCAGTATTCGGACCACTTGCTCCCAATCCTTTCCAAGTCAACTCTCCGTTTGCCATTTCCAACGTCACTCCAACTCCTCCGACAGCTCCATTTGCCATGCCCCATCAAAACAACCCGTTTGCTCAATTTCAGCCCGTTTATCCACAACCCCAACAGCAGCAACATCCATTGGTAAGTCCTCAGAACCCGTTTGGTGATGCAGGGTTCACCGCTTTTCCTGGTGGAGCTCAGCCACAGACGAGCAATCCATTTGGGACCCCTGGTTTTTTGTAACGAATATATATACACTATATATAGTATTGTAAGTTCCTTAAGGCTGATGGTTGATTTTTTTGTAAAGATATATGCATGTTGTGGATTGAAAATATGTTGCTTGTTGATATGATATTCGATCGATCTTTTCTCGTTTTGTGTGTCGTTATGTTTTGAGACGAGGATTTGAAATAGTAATTATTCCTTTTAGGGTTAAGTGCATTTACATTTTACAGAGGTGCATGCACACATTTTTTTTATTTAAATCTTCAGTCTCAGAAGAATTTTAGGTTTTCTTGAAGCAATCTCTCTTACTTTTGATATAGGCGTTGAGTAAAAAAAGATGTAAAAGAGATGAAGGGAAGGCTATATAATGCTTGCAATTTCACTAAATATTATTTGAATGAAATAAAAGATCACCAAGTGTTGAATCAGCCTTTATTATTATGAATATAACCGGATTTTAGATTAGTTATGGACTGTTTACCAAATTTTTCTTTAAGTTGTTTATAAATAAATTTGTCTGGATAAATTGGTGTTCATGTTTAATTTTTTTTTCCTTAATCAACAATCTGAATGACATAAATGATTGTTTTACCCTCGAATATTTTCATTCATTTAAAATGTCATAAAATCAACTGATTTTTTTAAAATAACTTTTATGAAAATTTAAATTACATTTTTGAAATTAATTTATGTTTTTTTAAAGGATTTTAAATTTTCTGAATTAAAAAATTTACCACAAATTTAATTTTCTAAAAAATTCTGAATTTTGAATAATATATTTGTTATAAATTAGTTTAAAATCTTTTAAGAAAATTAATTTTCCAAAAAAATCTTCCCATGTTTTATTGATATTTTCACATATCGTAAATGATTTTTTTTTTAAATTTCAAAATACTTTTTAGATTTTATAAGACTTTTTTCAAAAAAAAAAAAAACAAGTAAATAATTATATGACAATCATATGAAAATAATTCTAGTATGTTTTTAAAAAAACATTTTAGCAATCCAACATTTTTAAGTTTAATTTGTAAATTTTTAAGTGAATTTTAGAAATAACACATCATTTAGATTTTTCTAACATAAAGGGTAATGATGTAATTTTTTGCTTAATGAGGACCACGCCTCCTTTGCCAGCTTACCGGCTAAGACAATTGCTGTGCCAATAAGCTTCAGGTAAACAACTTAAAGTGTTGTGCGAATAAGCGCTTCAAAATATTAAGTCATATTAAGTCAAAATAAACACCCTCTTACACGGGATGGTTGTTTGTCAATTGTCAACCACTTTTTTTGTTGACCTTTTTTTTTTTTATCCAGTCAAACAAGTTAAAAAGAGAAATGTTTGATAATTGGATTTTTGAATGGCTAAAAAGTCGGGTTTTTTGTCAAAATAAAAACAAGATAGTTTTTTTGGTTTGCTTTTAACATTTTTATAATCATATTTTGTATAAAATAATCAAGAACTCATGATTGTTTATTAAGTATAACTTGTAAAGTCAAAAACTAGCGCTGCTTTTTTGATGAATGAATGAATCAATCGAATGAATTGGCGAATCGAATCGAATCGAACTGACCTGAATCAACCGAATCAAATATATATTAATTGTAAATAATAATAATAATGGTAAATAATAATAATAATAATAATAATCAACAACAACGATAATAGTAATATTATTAGTAATAATAATAATAATAATAATAATAATAATAATAATAATAAGAAGAAGAAGAAGAAGAAGAAGCTGGATTGAATCGAATCAATCGAATGGACCAATCGAATCGAATCAATTGAATCGAATGGACTGAATCAATCGAATCGAATCGAATGGACTGAATCGAATTGAATCGAATCAAAATAAATAAAAAAAACAGGGCCTAACTTAATTATATAAATAATCAACATATAAACTAATCAAATGCAACACACAAAGTCGAATAACTAACATAATTACATAAATAAATCAATAGATAAATTAGTCAAATTAACCAAATGAAACACCTAACCAAATAAATCAACAGATAAATTAGTCAAAATTAGCCAAATGAAACACCTACCGCCAATACCTAAAAGCCGTTTTCCATACGTGCACTACGGGCATGTTTGGTAGGCATGTTTCGGCAGGTTAGATATATTAACCGGTCGAAACAAGCGTTTGGTAGTTAAGATATCTTATCTCAGGGGCCCGGTATAAAGGTGAAGCCCGGGCTAAAAACATTATTCCTCCTCTATATTGGAACTGCCCCTCACTCTAGGATACCTGATTGAACAATGCTCATTTTAACCCAATAATCCCAAAATTACCTCTTTATTTTTTTTGAAATCTGAAATATAAATATTAAAAATCGAAAATTTTTATTTAAAGTTCGAAAATAAAAAATAAAATTAGTTCGAAAATAAAAAATAAAAATCGAAAATATTTATTTAAATTTCGAAAATAAAAAATAAAATTAGTTTGAAAATAAAAAAATAAAAATCGAATTTTTTTATTTAAATTTCGAAATAAAAAATAAAAATCAAAAATTTTTATTTAAAGTTCGAAAATAAAAAATAAAATTAGCTCGAAAATAAAAAATAAAAATAAAAATTTTTTATTTAAATTTCGAAAATAAAAAATAAAAATCAAAAAGTTTTATTTAAAGTTCGAAAATAAAAAATAAAATTAGGTCGAAAATATAAAATAAAATTCGAAAATTTTTATTTAAATTTTTATTCCAGATTTTTAAAAAAATAAATTTTCAATAAAAATTTTTATTCCAGATTTATATATATATATATATTAAATTATCATATAAATATATAAACTTATAAATGTATATAGTATATAATATAACAAGGATAAAAATGTAATTTTACCATTTAATCTAAATAGTACATTTTTCCTACCAAACACCAAACTATCATCCCACTTTATCTAACTTGCTATATCTTAACATGTCATATCCTAACATGCCATATCATGACATGGCTACCAAACGAGCCTTATATGTTTATTATTTCCTCCCACATAGGAGTTTTGGAAATTGCTTTCTTCATTGTAGCAAAAAGGCGAAATCCCTCGCCCCCAGGGCCCCCACCCCCGGCCCGACAGGGATTGGTGGAGAAATTAAATCATGGTGACTCAACGGCCCACTAGGTGGGAGGAACAGTGTCTGGTGCCCACAAGGAGCTATCCCCCACATTGGAGGGATAAAACTCCCACACTGCGACTGCCAGGACTCGAACCTGCGTCCTTGTAGCAATCTGCCACTCAGGAACCAGTTGAGCTGCCCATGGGGACAATTGCTTTCTCCAAATATAAGATAGACTGGGTCAAAACCTTCCCACTGGACGTCCAGAATCCTTATATATAAAGAAACACAACAACAACATTACTCCCAATGCCTCAACGGCTCCTGCAAAAAGCGGGGTAAGGGGGGATCGGATGTACGCAGCCTTACCCCTGTCTTAACACAGGGAGACTGTTTCCGGATGATCCAAAATGAAAATTGCATCGAGAATTGCATGGAATGACTAGTACTTCACGAGAAAAAGAAGTGCAGCCAATTTAGTGAGTCTTTTTGTTTCATTCCATTATAATCCAGAAACAAATAATAAAGAGTTTGGCTCCATTGAAAACAATGGAAACTTATATATATAAAGAAAGACTATTCCAATTTTTGAGAGAGAAGTCATATATTATAAACAATTAAGAAATTACAAACATTATTACTGTCTCATTATTGTTTTATGGATAATGAAGCAAGGTCCCCGTAGTTCATTTATCTTACATTTATTTTAAGAAGTTGGGATGGAGAAACAGTGGTTCAATTATACAAAAAACATATCATATGTGTCGTTCTCTTCTTGTTCTATGAGCTTTAGTTCTTGTTGGCGTAATTCGACATTTATCCAATCTTTCATTAATGTTTAGACTTTTATATTTTGAAGCATCAATCGAGATCACCTTTTACCCAGAATGTAATCATTCATAATGAATGCTTGTTCAACATAAATTATTGATGGCGGATGTCTGGTATTTCTTTTGTGATCATGGCAAATAAGGAAAAAATTATAGATTTTTCGCGCACCACTTAGAAAGATTGTCATTACCATTCATTTTCTTACTTTATTCATTTCTGGATAGGTATTTTTTATAGACATTCTATTCACCAAGATCCAGAATGACAAGATCAAAAGAAGATAGACTATACTACTACTATTAGAAAAAATGTGAATATGATAAAAGCTCATACCAATATCAATGTTACTACTTTAACTATAATCAAATTCATGATAGATATCAAATAAACAATTTTTGGCGCTCTGAACACAATCGCTAGGTATCATAGTTGTTGGGATAAATCCTCTTGTAGTTTTGGTAAGTGCAGAACCTACAACATAGCTCTACAGTGGTAAGAAACTACAGCACTAAGAACGCTGGAGTCCAACAACAGACGACAAGCATACAGATAGTCAGTGTACAACAGAGAAGATACAACAGTGAGTTGTAGGCTCTATAGGTAAAATATAAATGCTACAGCAAAGAACTTCTCAATAAGCTACAACAAAGATCCGTTATACTGGATGAATATTTATTCATAAATTATTGAAGCAAGTGTGAAAGCATTTAAAGTGGATTTGATAAGCATTAAATGGCGTATGACAGAAGAAGAGTTTGGAACAAGAGAGAAGACTGTATTAGTTTAAAAGATGAGAAAGAAAAGTTTCCTATATCAAAAAGCCATGATTTCAGGGATGTAAGAAATCTCACAAACCTTCAACGGTCATATTGGTGAACGGCTACCTTCGACCAGCTATACAAAGATGAAGTACCTTACCATAAGAAAAACAAGCATGCATAAGTCGTGAAAAGGAAACTACTGAAGTCTACAGGGACGAAATTGGTGTGTAAGTCAATATATGTCTAGTTGACAATAAAGAAAAGACGAGCTCAAATGCCATATCCCGAGCTCAGAGCAGCCTCACTCAGAGATAGATCTTAAATGTTCAGAGAGCTATTCGGTGACAATCAAACTTGTATTCTCAAGTGTTGACCAGGGTCCGATCTAGTGTAGGTCTTGGAGCCAACTAATAACTAACCTGTGTGGGCAGTGTTAGCTATTGGGAGTTGGACACTGACCTGTGTGAGAGAGTATTGACTCAGGTCCATTTGAACACCAATCTGTGTGAACGGTGTTGCTGTGTATCCAACTGAGCATCAATCTGTGTGAACGATAAAATTTGCGTGTATTCTCACTTTTATATAGTTGTGTACGCCTTGATTCTAGTGAATTTCCACTTGTGGAACAAAGTGGATGTAGAAGGATTGTCCCACCTTCGAACCACTATAAATCTTGTCTTGCTTTATTTATTATCTTATGCATATCCATTTTTATACTACTATAATACTCTAAAGAAAACTCTTCTAAAATGCCACTTTGGAAAACTTTGTATTGTTGTTGTAGGCATTTAAACTACAGCACCTTAAGCAGTTTGCTGTATGCAACATCTTTAAAATGTATACAGTGTACTTACTAAAAGCTTCCGCATTTAACTCTTTCTTGAGCCATTCAGGACGAGAGCTATCCATCCTTAGAATTTTGGGACCAACAAAAGTATTGTGATCGGGAAAAAGGAAATAAAGCATTGTAATAAAGTGTAAGTAATTTTAGCAACATTCTTCTTTAACTTGAGGGTCTACAAGTTTTCCAACAAAAAAATAGCAAGAATGTACAACAAATATTTTAACCATTTATCTATAATTTACTAATACAAGCAATAAATCATGAATTTTAATTAAAGATTTAAATACAACTGTAATTTTAACAAAATGCTCAACAAGAAGTGTAGGCGTAGGACAATAAATACCAGATAAAGACTAAGTTGCCTCTTTTAAAAATTTCAAAATTGCCATTAAACTAGAGAACTTATCACATTGATTTAGAAATAAACAAATACTTCTTTTTTAAAAAGTGGCATAATGCATGTTAGTGTTAATAACTACTCCCTCCATCCCGCTCAAATCTTTACACTTACCTCTTTTTTGTTCCTTTAAATTTTTTACATTAATCACCTTTACACAATCAAATCAACCAGTCGCCTATTACTTTTTAATCTCCACCACACACTCACTATCAATATTTTTACGTTTTAATCTGCATCACATTTATCATCATTTCTTACACTAATAATTACCTAAAATACACCAAATGTATACCTTTTGTGAAGTTTTGAGCGGGACAGAGGGAATATGTAACAAGTGGAGACGTAGTTCAGATTGATCAGCTCCTCAAAGGCAGGTGTCTCCTTGAAGGCCTCCACCCCTTCGGCAGTCATTTGAAAAAAAAAATGGACGTATATTGCCATTTTAGCAATATTTCTTTTATTTTTTCTGAGGAGAATGATGTTTAGATAAATGCAATATTCCTTCTCGAATAGGATATGTACATTTTGTAGAACAATTAAACCATATTGAACATATAAATTTAGAACACGACGCACACATACACACAAACATAAATTTGATAATAGTAATAATAATAATAATATCTTAGAGAGTTTCTATTAGTATACAATATATCGTCAAGTTTTAGCACATCAACACACAAATATACACACACACACACACATATATATATATATATGAGTGGGTTCTGGTGAGAATGATACTTAAGTTAAGAAATAAGAATGAATTTGATCCATAGATCTTGATTAAATGGATGGCCTAGATTTATTCTCAGAAAAACGTACGCATAGAATGTAATATTCTAGTGCATCGATATTTTGATGCATATAATGCAGAGTTTTTATGCATTGCAAGTTTGATGTACGGAATGTATATATTGCATGCATAAGCCAATCTGGACCGTATATCACACACAGATCAATGATTCAGATTTATTTTCAATTCACAACATAAAAACTATTCTCATATGATCCTAAATATCTCTCTCTCTCTCTCTATATATATATATATAGGTTAAATGATACATGCAACAATATTATTTTGTTTGGTGTGTTGAATGAAATACAAATGACCCCTTTTGTATGGTTCAAAACCACCCCATCGAGTGTGGGTTACTGCATGTTAAATTACATTAATTGTCAGTAACCCTTTAGCTCAAGAGTCCTCTCAATATATAAGTGGCATTAACCGGCTTAAATTCTAGGTTACAATATGTAGTGTGAAAGTTATGTTCCAGAAGGAACTCTTCAAGTCCTGGGTCATCTCAAAATCTGACATTATTTTGGCTTTATACTAATATTAGTTGTATTAATATATTATTATAAATGACAAATATATAATGATCATATAGATTAGTGTCATGTTATATAATTTATATCCAACTTTCACATATTGTTGTACAATATTATACAAGTTCTCGGCAATATCTTCTTTATTACTAATTTTGCTTTACATAATATACATATTTATCTTTATATCTAATAATAATTTAATAAAAAATCAATATTGGAAGTTCGTAAAGAAAACAATAAAATTTAGTAAAATTATAGTGTCTATATATAATACAGATTCAATGCACACAAAGTATGTTATAATACATATTACTTTTTCGGATTCACTGCACAAATTTAGTATGGATTCACTGTGCATTGGTAGGAAAGATGAATGTGTTTACTGTAATACCCGAGATCTTCATTCCAATTTCGTTGAATTTTCTTCGGTCGAACGGACTGTTGTCGTCCGCGTCGTTGGAATCGCATGCTTGTACTGTGGTACGTTGAGTTTCGTAGCCTGTTGTTATTATTTTAGATCATAGTCGGTGCGTTCGCATGATCGAGACGTCGTCAAGTATCAAGCTGGATGGTCGGGTGTGGGCTGGGTCGAGTTACGGCCGTAAGGCCTAGCCGATTACGGCCGCAAGGCTTCCGAACACCTGGGCATGGGGTACTCGATTACGGCCATAAGGCCTATCTGGTTACGGCCGTAAGGCTTGTTACCGCCGCTAGGCGCTGGCCGGTTAAGGCCGTAATGATTCGGCAGATTTCGTCCAGTGGTCTGGGACTCGGTTATGGCTGTAAGGCTATGTCGATTACGGCCGTAAGGGTGATCGTTGCTTATGCAAAGTGTTCGGCCATTACGTACGCTAACGCGTGCTGACTGAGTTACGGTCGTAAGGCAGTGCCGGTTACGGCCGTAACCTTGTCGGCTATTTATAGGCCTGGCTCGGCCAGACTTGAACCCACTTCATTTTTTCCATCTTTTGTGGCGGATGGCGACGGGAGAGATGAGGAGGTGAGCCCTTGGTCATTTCCACTCAATTTCAAGGCATTTTGGAGGATTCTTGTTGATTATATCATCATCAAATCCGTGTTCTTCGTCGAATCAAGGTATTTCCTTACTTAGAACCCTTTTTGTGTATATTTTTAGGGGGTTTCTTCGTGATTCATTGATTTTATCCGAGATTGATGAATTGGTTATTGTATTCTTGTTGTCTTGGCCATGATCTTCGGATTTTGTAACTCGTTTATCGATTTTTACCAATTCGGAACTTGATTTCCGATTTCCTTGAAGAACAGTCGGATTCTTGTTGTTTTTTCGATTGATTCGGATTCCGTTTAGTGTTATTTATTCGTGGTGATGTTATTTTCGTAGCGTTCGTGAGGTCGAGTTCTTGGTCGTTGTTGGAGGTTCGAGGGCTAACCGACCGCTTCCGTTCGTAGTTCCGTTGTTTGTGGTATCGAGGTAAGTATCTTGCCCATACGTTTCATGTTTCGTAGGCATAATTGTTGATAAAAAATTTTGTGCGAAATCCATATGTTTAATGAATGTTAAAAAGGATCGGTATGTTCTCGATAAATGTTGTCTTTCAACGATAACTCGTATGCTTCGTGAATAAGTATGTTTTGGACTATGTGTGTGTTAGTTTCATTTGGTGAAAGACGTTATGATCACATTTAGTGAATATAATAGACCGTAATCATTTACCGAAGGTTATGTGTTGTTATGTGTGCTTGTTCGGCGAATATGGGTGATATTGGTTGTTACTCCTTTGAAAGGAGGTCGTGATGTTTAGTGTTACTTAGCTTGATGTTTTTGCTTGTTGTTATGTGATCGTTGATAGTGACGTGCCTCCGGGTAAGATTGATGAATCTCCGGGATCCATACTTGTTAGTATGGGTCGGGCGTGACCGCAGGGTTATCCAATCTGGGTATGTCTTGCGGGGACTCCGAGGTTCGGGGCTTGCTTTCCCGATGTCGGGATAACTTGTGGGGTTATACAATCTGGGTATGTAGCACGATGCCGGGATAACTTATGGTTGTGGTTTGGAATGGTTATGTGATTGTTGTCACGAGGACATGTGAATTGGTATGATTTCCTATGGGGTTATTCACCCGGGTATGTTCTGCGGGAACATTTGAGGTTCGTGGCTTGTTAGCACGAGACGCGAATAATCCTTAGGAATATGTGTTTGGTGATTTGGGTCGTGGACCCTGTGGTTTATGATTTGGGTCGTGGACCCTGTGTTTCGTAATTTGGGTCTTGGACCCCGTGTTTTGTGAATTGGGTTGTGAACTCGTGTTTTACTATCGGAATTGTATTTTGGGAAAGAAGATTTTGGGCCGCGTCCCCAAGCATTTTCGAAAGACTTGAGAATTCTTTAATCTCAAATTTTTTCAAAGCTCCCGAGATCGTAAAATGTTTTGTAAGAGATACATTGGGTTTATATTCCCATTTTTCATGATTCGAACTGTCTTGGTCAAATAATTTATCTCGGGAAGCGTGTTCATGATTATTATATTCTTGGAGTATGTTGTGTATGGCTTGTATTCGTATTTTATACTTGCACTAGAAAAACAGTGGAGTTTTACTAACCCCCGAGTATTCGGGGGGTGGATGTCTGTATTACGTCCAGGTACTTGCAGGTTGCAGGGGAGCGAATCACAGGATCGATACGAAGGGTGATGGAAGATGACGATACTAATCACATGAAGACCAATTGTAGAGTATTTTGTATAGTCTTGTTGGTTATTTTTCCGACGTGTTATTTGTAACACCCCGAACTAGGCGGATATTATAGTGTCGTGGACCCCCGACTGGGACCCACCAGGCAAATGAGAGTTAATGAATTTCACATAACAAATGTAGTATCGAACCACATTACATCATAAATTACTCTGATGAGGAGTTTCGAATACAACACACCCAGGGAAACACTGAATACATGTATATTTTATATGAAGATAAAATATACAACACTGAACAAATGACAATCCAAAAGGAAATGCAGCGGAAAATACATAACAAGGAAAACACGAATGAAATGAAAAGACTGGGGCCCCTGCTAGTATCACTGGGACTCCTCGCCATCAACGTTCTCTTCCCGTGCCTTTGCTTTGCCGTGACCTGAAAACAATATCCCCCAACACGGTCAGTTACACAGAACAACAATCCTCAAGAGTTGAGCAATCACCATAATAACATATCTTAGTTATGAAATCCAGTTGGCATTATAGTACGCCCGTAATGGTATGTGCAAGTGCACAAGACGAGTGTCCGGACACACCCGCCCTTGTACCTAATTAGTCTCACGGAGGTACGTTACCGTGTGCACCGTCCATTGTGTCGGTGAACCCGATCACATGACTATCATGTGCCCGACTAAAAATTCCACACATCCCCAACCGGCCACGCAATATGAACTCAGAAGACCACAAGAACAAAAATGACCAAATGATGAACATCAGTGAATAGCAAATCGACAAGGGTCAAGAATGACTCACCGAGATGAATTGATGATGAAATGAATGATAATTCACGGAAATGATTGGAACCGTCGTTCCTCATGAAATGAATGATTAGTTTGATAATTACAATTCTCAACACTAATAATATACTATGTATGAATTATGAATATGAATGAACAACAACGAAAGGAATGGATATCCTTTTAACCGAGTAAGAATTAACTTACTCAATACCGGTGATGAAATGTCCTCACTCGAACAAACGTCCTTAATGGGAAATCGGTCGCTCGAACAATCTTGAATAACACAATTACCAATAATCCGCTTAATAACGAATCAAACATGATCACAACCCACTTCAAAAGTCGATACAACGATATCCAAACTCATTAGGGCATTATGACAAACACTTAGCAAACATTCATCCTTTGATTATAACCAACCCCAAATATATCGGAACCAAACTCCAAAATGAGTAGTTCAATCCAACAAAACACTTTCAAAGATATCAATAATCCAAAAGGAAACCACAACTCAAGGTTACGACAACATCAATCGGAAACCCCCAAAATAACCAAAGTCAACCCTTAAGGGTTCTTGAAAAATTCCCCAATTATTCGTCAAATCTGAAATATACACCAATAAATCCATAAGAATACATGTATACAAGGTAGATAGTCCATATCTAACATATTCCAACATAATATCAAGCTTACACGAAGAGATCGGGAGGAAAACATTCAAAATCCAAAATTCTAGATACAAGAATTATTTACCTTGATTTGATGTATCGGAGAGGATGAAAAAATGATTAATCCGAATAATAAGCTTGAATTCACTCCCTCCTGCAAGGCAGCAGATCAAAGAAAGAGGAAGAGGGAGAGGAAGATAATTTTTTGTTATTTACTTGTAATTTTTGTAATTTACTTGTAAATTCTGTAATACTTGTAATTTTATTACCTGTATTTTGTTTCATCAACTGCACTGTAATGTAACATCAATAAAAATTTATAACAGTCACTTGAATGACAACCACTAGTTGTCTCAAAACAGATTGAGTTTGATTTTTGTCTTGCACTTTATTTTATGCAAACCTGTTTACATTTGAAATGCTTTAGTTTTGCCATCATCAAAATAGGGGGAATTTGTTAGGAATACTTGTTAGATTTTGATGATGTCATCCCTGTATTGATAATTATTCAAATATACGTTCTTAAGTACTTGGCAATTGTAAAGAAGAACCAAATGAGTATCTTCTATAGGCCTTTAAATCTAGGCCAAGTCTTGATTAAATGTTGATCAGTACAAAATCGACTAAGTATAGAACTACCATTTATCAGAGAAGTTATGAGGCAAGTTCATTATGAGACAAGTTTTGGTCAACGCAGAATATCATAGAGGTTTGACCAAAACCCATCTACAGTCGAGTTATCAGACGAGAACTGGTCAACAAAATATCAGCTGAAGTTTGACCATCAGATCAGAGAACATTCATCAGGTCATAGAACTTCATATCAGAGGCAGAGAACTTCAGAGCAGAGAACTTTATCTCAGAGAAGTCCAGAGCATAGAACTTTATCTCATAGAACTTCCACCAAGATATATCAGAGAAGTCTCACATCAGAGAATGTTGACTGCATCTCAGGTAGGTTTGACCAAGAGATATCAGATAGGTTCTCAGTCAAGATATCAGCCAAGTTCAAGATACTCAGTCCACGTCAGCAAGAGTTGAAAGTCAACAATTACGGAAAGCCATATGCAGACATAAGGAGACAAACAGGAAAGATTACCGGAAAGCTAGGAATAAAATATTCCTTGAGATCTGCATTCTGAAGACTTATGATTATTCTAATCAAGAATAACGACGCTAACAAAAAAAGTCTTTCAAACGGTCGGAATTGAAAAGGGGAACCAAGTCGTGCAACAGAATGATAAGATAAATAAAGAAGTCCACTCTCCAATGGACGGATTTGTTACAGTGATGCAACGTCTATAAAGGAAGCTCAAGGATCGTACTACAAATATCTAAAGATATGAATTGATCAAAGTACGACGCGAACAATACTTTCAAGCTAACAAAGCAATCAAAGCAAACAAAGCTATCAAAGAGATCTATAGCATCGTGACAGAGCAAAGCTTAAACAGTCATATTCTGAGAAGCTCTTTAGTTGGAGAAGACATACACTCTTGTCTTAAAAACGGAGTAAGTGGTACTTCTGTGAACGAGGTTTCAGAAGTTTCACGACTGATAAGGCATCCATGGGTTCTTGATTGGAAAGTGATAGACAGCTCGAGAGTTGTTGAGTCATCCAAGGGTTTTCGATCAAGAGGTGCTAGGAGTCAAAGGAGTCGCAATGGCCAAGGATTTCCACTGGTTGGAAGCTGTTGTAACTAGGAAGAATTCATTGTAACCTTTATCACTGGTTGACAGTTATAGTGAATTTATCTCCAATTGGTTTGGAGAGAAGTGGACTAGTAGAGGATTACCCCACCTCTGAAACCACTATAAGTGCCTGTGTGATTTACTGCTTTAAACATCATACTTAACTGCCGTATTCATATTTACTGTTCCATTAGAAGTTAACTGTAGACAACATTAAGTTATCTGTATCGTCATCAGCTGTGTCTTATTATCTATCTGCAGACGACGTATCATCTTTACTTAATCATAGCTGAGAAACGCACCTGACCTTCATGAAAGAGTTTAATAAGTCTATTCACCCCCTCCCCCTCTAGACTTATTCCTGACGTCCTGTGACCTACAGGATACTGCTGTATGCTCATGAAATATACTGCCCTTAAATAGCTAGATTGTCAGTGTAATCATGTCAAAATATGCGCGATAATGAATAGCTTTTCATGTGTCTTAAGTCCTCTTGCTTGGGGATATTTATAACCTTGGAGATGTATCTTCTATAAATATAGTCGTTGTTGGTTGGTGAGATGTTGAAGGTTGTCTCTTGATTGGCAGCTGCTGAATGTTTGAAATAAAGCAGATCGCATTTAATGCTTCAGACATCCTTTCTGTGTTTGCATTAAATGCTCTTCAGAGCGTTCAGATTTGTCTCTCTCCGACTGCATTCAATGTTGTCCTATCAGCAATAAATAATGCTTTAACCGTGAATACTTTATGAATAAACAATATTTGTGTCACAATAGTTTAAAGCTTTTTATGTTCTCTCCTGTTGGATGTGTTACTTTTCCAAAGTAAAATACCTTCGGGTTGTATGCTGTATCCAACACATTAAGTTTCTTTGTTGTATGAACTAGGCTTTGTAGAATGGATTGTAGAAAATCTCTTTGTTGTATGGACGGGCTATATGGAGAGTCCTAATAGCTTCCATACTTAATAACATTCTGACTTCTTGCTGTGTGTTTGGCAATTTATCAAAACCGGAATGTTTATCTCAATAATTTCCCCCTTCTGATAATGCCAAAACTTTCTTTTAGATGTATTCATCTGGATACAGAGAGGCTCTCTTCGAGTCTTCTGTCCGATTGATCTGATCTTCAATACTTAGTCTAGAAATGTGAACCGCTCGCAGGCGAGTTCAAAAATGAAAGATCCTACATGGTTAAATGTATTACAACTGAACTTATGATCGGCGCGAAGGCACAATCTTACAGAGTGTAGTCTAGTTTGAATACAACTTAATCTATGAACTGTTCGCAGACAAGTTCTTATAGCTTTGTGACTTAACAAGTTTTATCTTGTTCAAATATAGCCAAATTTCGTAAGGAACCAGTAAAAATAGTAGACACGGATTACGAGCTGTAATCTCTCAGGAAAAATAAATTTTATTGATTTCGATGGGAAAATTACAAGTTCTTGAGAAGATAAAAACAAAACAAATACATATTATGATGGTAAGCCTACAGAAGAAACAAATACAGCGAAATGGCAAACAAGCTAGCTCCTATGCTGAGAATGCCTCCAAGGTCTCCGGTCAGGATCATTCATGGTACCTTTCCACCCGTTGACTAGGGAGTCATCGCCTCGATCCCTATATATACTTCTTCCCTCAGGAGATTTATCGAAGGCAAGTATCTAGTCTTTCGGGTGGGTGAGCCGTTCACCCTTCTGGTGCCTTGACTTCATCAGCATTTGCAGAGGAAGCTTTCCTTTCACTAACAGCCTCGAGAATTCATTTGCGGCATCCTGCAGCATCTTGAATCGGTTGAAGAGGGAAGACTCCCTGATGAGTGTACATAAGCATCTCATCAGTTCATTTTTCTTCCAATTCTCAGATCATCGGGTGAAGGTTGACGGTCGGTGGGCAGCAAAATCTCGGCGGGCTTTCGCATATTGTTCTTCCAAGGAAAGTTGGTATCCTCGAACTCAAGTCAAGAGCTAGATACCCTGTATCCTCTTGAATCTTGACTTGACCCGGTGAGGCCAGTCTACCAATAGCAACGACAACACTTTTTTCCAGCACTACTTCTATTTCTCTATCTTTCTCTCTAATCTCTATCTTCGGCCAACCTCTCTGGCTTCTTCCCTCTTTTTGGCATCATCAATATTTGATACCTTTAAATGAATCTCCTGTAGGAGCTTCATGGACTCGTCCTATTTGGTCGTCAGATTATTGACTTTCTCAACTAGAATACCGAGCACCAGAGACATATCATCTATCTTGTGGTCATGGTCGGTGAGCCTCGTGCTGGTATGGTGAAGGGCAGCAACTATTTTAGCCTCGGAAATCTGGAGCTTTTCTTGTTCTTGCCTTAGGATTTTCTCCTGATGCAGCTTGAGTTGATTTAGCGCTTGCCACAATGCATTCGGCATTAGGTGGAACACGTCTTCAACGTCGTTGATCGTAGATTTCAGTTTGGGGAGATCATCCTGGGCAGTCTCTCGCATCCAATCGAGTTCTTTTACGATGTCATACAGTGCTTTTACTGCGTCTTTCAGGAACACTATCTATCGGACAAGGGCTTGGAGTTACGCAATGCGGGCTTCAGTGTATGGGGATCCGGGGTGCACAATTTTGGAATCTTCGGGCTCTTCAAGTTGACGGAGAACCACATGATGATGAGGGCATCGTGGTCTGTCTTCTGGTAAGAAACCATCATCGGAATCTGATTTAGAGTTGACAGGGGTGGGATATGCAGTAGCATCTGGAGCATGATCTTCAGAACCAGGGGCTTCGGAGGCAGGAGATTCAGAAGTGGGAGCTTCGGAATTAGGTGCTTCAAAGTCAATCTCCGATACAAGGGGACTGATTCCTCCTAATTGGATTGTTCGTCTGTAGTCAGAAGTACAGGAGGACTGAATCCTCCTGCCGATTAACGGCTTCCGCCTGATCTCGAGCAGCTTCTTCAGGTTGTGGGACAGGTTGGGCGTCCTATTCGGTAGCAGCTTGCTCCTCAGAGGTGACATGAGGGATTGATTCATCTTGTTGTTGGTCGTGAGTAGTTTCTTGTTGCGGGGGAGGGGACTGTGGTCTGTCAGATGTCCCCTGACCCTGTTGGTTTCTATATTTGGCCATTTCACCTTCCTGTTAGGAATACTTATTAGATTTTGATGATGTCATTAATATAAATTCAAATTTTTATTACTTGGCAAAATGTAAGGAAGAACCAAATGAGTATCTTCCATAGGCCTAATTATGTTAAGTGTAAAACTTGGCAAAATGTAAGGAAGAACCAAATGAGTATCTTCTATAGGCCAAAATAAGTTAGGCTAAAAATCGGCTAAGTAATAAAATACAACTAAGTTCATCAGAGAGGTACAGCCGAGTCATATCAGAGAAGATCTGGTCAACAAAAATTATCAGAGATGTTTGACCAGACTGCAGTCAAGTAACCTGAGACAGGTCAGCTGATCAGGCGAGTTCCCAACAGTGAACATCAGAGAGGTCCAGAACTGCAGAGAAGTTAACCTTACATCAGCCTACTCGAAATCAGCCAAGTACTCCAAGTCCACGTCAGCATGCGTTGAAAAGTCAAGTATTACGGAAAGTCACATGCAATGTGAAGAGACAAATTGGAGAGATTCCCGCAAGGATATGAATTAAATAACTCATCCAGACCCACCTTGAAGACTTTAATCATATTATATTCAAAAAGATTCGGCGCTTCACATGCAAAGTCTTCACAACGGTCGGAAGATAGATTAAATTATGGGAATCCAGCTTTGCAACGTTCAGAAAGAAAACAATGAAGTCTACCTCTCCAACGGACAGATTTGTTAAAAATATTTGCAACGGCTATGAAGGAAAAGCTCAGAGATCGTGACCTATATATATCCGAAGATTTGAAACTGAGCAGACACACAACAAAACTACCGGTGTGAACATACTTTCAAGCGATCAAAGCATTCAAGCAATCTAAAACGAAATACAGCATCGTGAAAAGAGCAGTTCTAAAAAGTTCATACTTGAAGAAGCTCTTAGTTGGAGAAGACAAAAACTCGTGTCTTAAATCCACGAGTTCGGGGTACTTCATGGTTGAAGTTAGAGCGTAAAGGCATCCAAGGATCGAGGATCAAGAGGTGCAAGGCGATCAGTGTGTTACAACGGCAATTTCCACCGGTTGGAGAAATGTCATGTAGTTTGGTTGAATCACTGTAATATTTATCACTGGTTGAAAATTATAGTGAATTCATCTCCAACTGGTTTGGATAAAAGTGGATTAGTAGAGGATTACCCCACCTCTGAGATCACTATAATTGCCTGCGTACTTTACTATTTTATAGCATCATACTTTAACTGTTGCATTCATTGTTAAGTGTTTCATTAGTTGTTTTGTATTCGTCATCAGCTGACTTCCGCACGTATCAAGAACAAACGACTCCAAGTCATTTGTTTACTTATCAGCTGAAGAAACTTACTCTTTGAGAAAAAGAGTTTAAGAGTTTCAATAAGTCTATTCACCCCCCTCTAGACTTATTCCTGGACGACTTGTGACCTACAAGTGGTATCAGAGAGGTTGGTTCATTTGTTTCACGAACCAGATCTATATCAGAGATATATGTTTACTCTCATTTTATAATGGAACTCATGCATTCTAGACTACCTGTGTTTTCAGTTGACGAGTATGATCTTTGGAAGATAAGGATGCAGGCACACTTATCTTTAATCCATGATGACATGTGGTGCATCATAGAGGATGGTCCATTCATCTTCGAGAAGGACAACACTGCAGAGGAGATCGCAGCAGGGAAGCAAGAGAAGATCCCAAAGAAGAGGACAGAGCTGACTCCCGAAGAAAGAAAGCTGGCCAATATTGATAACCGGGCCAGAGATGTGCTATATCAAACTCTTGACAAATCCACCATGGTCAAGATCAAGAATTGCAAGAATGCCAAAGAAATCTGGGACACATTAGCCCTAATGTGTGAAGGAACAGAGCTGATAAAGGAAAACAAGTTGTCAATTGCTATTAAAAAATTTGACAACTTCAAAATGAAGAATGGCGAATCCATAGACCAAGTGGACACAAGGTTCACTGAGATTATCAATGAGATCAACTCCCTCGGAAAATCTTATGGCAACAGGGAGATGGCACTGAAGGTTCTAAGATCTCTCAACTCTGAATGGAGTATGAAGGCAGTGGCCATGAGGGAATCCAAGGATCTTAATAAAATAAAGATCCAAGAGCTGTTCTCCGATATGAAGGCCTATGAGTTCGAGCTTCCAAGTTCATCCTCAACTGAGCCTGCAGAGAAGGGAATATCCTTTGCAGCCGAGTCCCCCGCCAAGAGCTTATCTGATGTAAAGCCTCCAAATCCATTAGATTTTGAGGAAGAAATGGCGTTCATAATGCAGAGGTTCAGCAACTTCCGGAAAAACTACTCCAAATACAAGAAAAATTATAAGGAGAATCCCAGAAGGAACCAGAAAGCCGGAAGCTGGAAGGTGGAATGCTACAATTGTCATAAGACAGGACACATTTAGATCGACTGTCCTGATATTAAGAAGGACGAGAGCAAGAAGGAGGTGAGCAGAAAAGAAGACAGAAGGAAGGCCCTCATCGGAGAAGATCAGGAGCATGTATAATCAAGCAGTGGATTCTTCTCAGATGATGAAGAAGAATATGACTGTCTGATAGCCAACCTAGCTGATGAAGAGGTAACATCAAAACCATCTTGTTCAAATAATAGTTCAGCCATGTCACAAGATATGGATCTGCACGAATCTGTAAATCAGCTTGTTGTTACCCAAAATATTATCCGGAGATAGTATTGCTGGAACGATCGAGTAACAAACAAAATGCGAGAACACTTCCGTGGGAAAATGGATAACACAAGATTTGCCGGGGTTGTTAGTCCCGGGCTTGAATGCTCTCGCGAGATGTTATTAATAAATATCTTGTCAGTACAAATATTAATGTTAGAATCTAATACAATGAGTGTAAAAGCTTCTAGTTATCTAGGCTTTAGAGCGCGTAGATTGCCTAAGAACCGGATGGATGAATCATGAGTTCTAGCTTGGAATTTATGATGAATGTGTGTGAATGTCACTATGAATATGTTAGTGCTTGCCAAAAGAGCCTTTTGTTCTCTCTTTGGTGTGTATTTTTGCACTTAATCCGTGGTGAATCCCTCCCTTGGCGCAGCGGTGAGTTCTCTATTTATAGGGGACTAAGTAGTTGGGATCCCTCGGGCGATCGCGGGCGATCGCCGTTTCTATATTAAAATAAACGGCCGATCGTCCCGTCACGTGGGCTGTTCCCTTGAGGTCGAGGTTGCGGTTGGAGGCCAGTGGGTGAACGATGGGAAGCCGGCCGCGCGTCGCAGTCATTGTCCGAGGAGGGTCCACTTCGCCTTTCGGCGGCCTTGTCGGTAGGTGCGGTAGGTGACAGTGGTCAATGATCCTTTTGTTGGTATCCTATGAAGATCCGCGGGTGGGCCATCGTCCAAGATTCGGTCTTCGACGACTTTGACGGATCTTTGGATCCCCACGTGGCATGAGACGATCGCCTCGAACCGTTAGACAAAGGCGATCGCTGTATCAAAAGACGATCGCTGGTTACCAAAAGACGATCGCTATATTATGCCGGACTTTAGGTGTTCGTCCGGAGTTTGGCTTCTATGGTTGACTTTTCGGGAGGTCGCCGATCGCCTATCGTGGCGAATTAATCGTCGCACAACAATTGCCCCACTCTCCTTGATGTTGAAAACACGGGGTGAGGTGGCACCGTTGGCGATCGCCGATGTTTAGACGACCGGCCGATCTGAATTCAAATATGGGCGACCTTCTTTCGCGTCGGGAGCGGCGGGAAAAGAAGGCGGGCCTTTCCTGGCGGCAGGACACGCGTCGTCTGCCGTTGGGGAATCCGATGGTTTGTCGGACACAGCCGGCATGCCCTCGAAAAGACGCGTATGCGGGATTCGAGGGCCGCATTTAATGCGTCCCCACGTGACGGTTCCGATTCGATCCCGAGGTTTCTCCTTTTGCACTTAGGCCCTCGTTCCCATCTATAAAAGGGGGCTTCTTCTCCTTCACTTTTACGCGCCCTTAGCATCCATGGCGAATTCTGCGAAATTTACGGAGCCTTTAGTGCCGATCTTCTTCTTTTTCTAGGTAAGATTAAATTTAACCTTCTCCTTATCTTTACTTTCCAATATGTCGGGAGGATCGAAAACCTTCGAGACCGGAAGTTCTTCCATTGCCGCGTTGCTGAGCGGGAGGAGGTTCCCGTTAGAGTGGATATGGAGGCGGTGAAGCTATTCGAGCGGGGATTGCACCAGAAGAACTCGAAAAACTTTTCAACGAGGCCGAGGTGGCGAGTACGGCGGAGCAGGGGGTTCGCCGGTGGATGAAGACGATCTGGTGCGGGAGGCCTGGGAAAGAGAGAGCAGATTCGGCCCCTCCTATGTGGCTTTTGCTCAGATGATGGAAACGATCGCTGGACCTTGCCCGGAATTCGATTTCGAGGCCTACTCCGCCGCTCACCCTTACAAACATGTGAATCGGACGGTCTTTCAGGCCGCCGTCCCGTCTCCGTGGACTCTCGGCCAGATCCGGAGTACGGCGACCAAGAATGACCTGAGCCGCTGGAGGGCCAAATATCACATCCCCTCAGACGTTTCCCTTCACGTGCCTTTGGAGAATGAGCGCGCCGACCAACCGCCCCAGGATATGGTCGCCGTCAACGAGATGATTATGGAGGCGGGTCTGCGATTCCCGTTGCCACTCGCCGTCTCCTATTTGCTGATCGCCTGGAATTTGGCGCCTCTTCAACTGACGCCGAATGCTTGGCTGCAGATCATCTGCACGTTGACCTTGTTCGGCGGTCCCGGTTATTTCGTCACCTTAGCGCTGGAGATGAATTATCTGCTTAAATTGGTCGTGCGAGAAAGGGACGATCGGCGGTTATCATATCCGAGGCCGACTCGGGAGAGTGGTTCTTGGCGTGCGAATAAGACCAAGGCGACTGGCAAAATGGTGTTGGGTCGGCGGGGCATGGCGATCGTCGTCGAGTGAAGGGCTGAATGAAGAGTTGGAGATTCCCACTATTTTCCTAGAGAGGAATCCGAGTAAGGATTTAAACTCTCCCTTTGATTGAGCTTGTCTTGGTGATCTAATTTTGTTTTCTTTTGCGGGACCTCTCGTACGGCGACGGCGACCTCCGCTTGATTTCTTGATCGTTTGGGAGCGTATTCGTGCGTTGCCGAACTCCTTTATTAACGTTCGATCGCTTGATCAAGCTCATCGGTTGGGGGCTCGTTTGTTTTGCTACCCTCGTCACTTGAAAGTTCAAGGTATGAGGTTAAATGGTGTTTCCTTTCTTTGACGATCGTCTCCAAGATGTTGTTTTATTTTATCTAACTTGTTTGCACCTTTTCTTTGTGAGAGGCTTACTTTCCCGAATCGCGAACCTCCGCCGAGATAGCTATGTCGGACTTGGGAGTTCTTGGTCGCCTTAATTTGGGCAAGCGGTGGTCGCGTTCTGCGACGACGTCTCAACTTTGCCCGGTGACGAGACCCGCCGAGGCGCCGGTCGCCAAGCCGGTGGTCGAGGAGAGGAAGCTCAAACGCCGCAAGAGGCGGAGGTCGGAGTCCCCGTCGATCTCCGAGGCGGACGTATCGATTCTTGAGCCTCCGGTCGCCGCGGCTCCTATCTCCGCCATCCCGATGATGGAGCGATCGCGCCAAGCCCACGGTCACCGGACCCCGGTCATCCGCGGCTCGGCGAAGAAGATGGCGATCGCCGATGCGGAGACACCCCGGGGCAAGCCTTTTTTCGGACGCGACCCAGCCGGTCAATAGGTAAGAGTGGGTCAAAAATTTTTCTGAGTTAGGCATTCCGAGCATGGTATGGGCTAACTCCTTGATTTCCTTGGTTTGCGCTGCAGGTTCGCCTCGCCGACCGGACGTCGCCCCCATGGTCTTGGATTTCTGTCGAGCAAGGCTCCACAAGGTTACATCGAAGTCCACCGCTACGTTCGCGAGCAATCACTTCCGCCCAAGGCTTGGGCGACCGACCTTGACGCGATCGCTCGTCGGCGATCTGGAGATGCCATGCGGCGGCCGTTGCCACAGCTCTTCGGGCGCGACGATGGCCGTCAGCTGCTCGGGATTTTGAGGAGACCCTCCACTGCTCATCTCCATCGCGAGCTCGAGACCGCCGGAGCGAAATATCGAGGATGCGAACCGGATTCGGTCGATGGAGAAAGAGTATGAGGAGACCGCCAAGGGCTAAGCGGGGCGTGGATCGATTGAAGCAGAGCCGAGTCGCTCCAAGGAAGGCTGCCGATCGATCTGTAATAAGGAGAAGGAGACTCGCCGAGAAGCTCGAGGCTTCGCAGAGGAGGCGGCAGGCTGAAAGGCTGCGGTGCATCGGCTCGATGGTGGTGGAGGCGGCGAAGAGAGGGCTGGAGAAGGCCGGGCGAGAATGTTGCCAAGGCGGCCGAACAAGCGGAGGTCGAGAAGACGGCGGCGGATCTGAAAGGGCACGAAGGCGATCGAGGTCGATCCCTACCTTAACGTCGGGCACGTCGGCGAGTTCGCTTACTATTTGGCCTATCTTGTGCCGTCGAGTTGCTAAAAGGCGGGTCGAGACCGGTCCTCGATGGAAAGCTTCAGATCCTATGTCTCCAAGCATCCTCTGCATCCGAATTCTCTCTGCCGATCCTTGACTTGGTCGACCTCGGGATTGACTTGAGTTGGTATACCGGCAAACTCATTCATCCGAGGCCGATGCCCAAGCCGATCCGCGACCCGAGGCGAGACCAAGGCGGGGCTTTGAGAGGCTTTTGTTTTTCCTCTGTAACTTGTACTTTTTGTTGTAATGCCTTCAGCCTTGAAATGTATGAAGCTTGTGTTTATGAATAAAATACTCCTTTTCTCATTCCGCGTAATGCATTATATGCGATCGCCTTTGACTATTTGTGTGCAATTTTTTCGAGTACGCGTATATTTGCTTTCGATTTTTGTTCGTCCGGCCGATTGTCTGAGTGTTGAAAGTATTGACATGTTTTGAATTGGAATTCTTACTTGTAATTTTCGTCGGACGATCTCGATCGCCCTGCATGTTTTTGAGCGAAGCCGATCGAATATGGTTTCTCTTTGTTCGATCGTATTTGAGAGTAGCTCGGCCTATCCCTGCCCCCTTGTTTTTGTTCACTTATTGTAAGTAAAGGAACAAAGACTAGTCTGTCTGGCGAGCTATCTTCATTTCGCCGATTCTGAAGAGTCATGTGTGGTTGCGGTGTTCGATGGACCGATCTCCCCAATCGTGTCTTCGTGTGCGCGGGATATTTAGTATCCTGCGACTCACTTTTTGTGAGGGTCCTCCGTTAGGCTACGCCTGCCTTGTGTTAAAACGAAAGGCGGGCGATCTCGGTCTGGAGGAGTCCTTGCGCGGAGTGTTGTCGGCTTATTCGACACCACGTCCGCGGCTTGTCAGCTCTGCTTCCACCTCGGCCCGCCATGAAGATGGCGATCCTCGACGGTGTACGTTGAGACGGGGGTAACGGCACGTCGCATTGTTCGGGTTCACCATGTTAGATGATGTACCTTGAGAACGTGCGATCGCGCCTACTGACTATTTTGGAGGGTCCTTCGGCTATGTCGACCTCGTATTTAAACGAAGGGCGGACGATCTCAGCCCAAAGGAACCTTACATGGGCGAAGCTGTCGGTTCCATCGACCTCCAGGACCATGGCTGCAATAATTTTACCTAGGATCGTCGTGATCAGCGATCGTCGGTGATATGCGATGCCTGGTGGGGCGATCGCCATAACAGATGGGATAACAAAAAATCTCATTATATTCCTTGTACATCATTGAAATCGAATACAAATTTATCACTGATAGTATTTTTTCAGATGCACGGCGTTCGAGGGTATTGGTCGAGTACCGTCGGGATGTTCAGTTCGTAGGCTCCTTTAGTTAACCATCTGGATACTCGAAAGGTCCTTCCCGATTTGGACCAAAGAGCGCTGTATGGGTTTGGATTTTCTTGAGGACGAGATCGCCCACTTGAAATCTTCTCTCTCGACCTTTGAATTGAAGAACTTCTCGGCTCTCCTTTTGTGGATTGTGTTCTTCATTTACGAGGTCACCGTCTTTCTTCAAGCATGTCTAGGTCGATTCGCGGGCTACATCGTTGTCGGTCGTCATCTCTGTTCGGTTCGATGGCGAGGACGGCGATCTCGAAGGAATCACCGCCATTCGAAGGTAAGGGCGACGGGTTTCGCCGGTTGAATTGCGGGTCGTCGTTCGGTAGGACCATAAAAGCGTCTGGGAGCTCGCTCGCCCATCTTCCTTGCCTGGATTCGAGTCGTGCTTTGATCGTGTGTTTGAGGATCTTATTCACTGCCTCTACCTGCCCGTTCGTCTGAGGGTGATAGGGCGCTGAGAATAACCTTTTGACTCCCCACTTTTCACAGATTGCATGACTTCTAAGCCGTCGAACTGTTTCCGTTGTCGGAGATGATGGCACAGGCAAACCGAATCGGCATATTATGTTTTTCCATATAAACTTGATCACTTGTTCTTGGCCGATCTTGTTGAGCGGTTCGGCCTAAGCCCATTTGGTGAAATAATCGACCCCAACGATGGCGAACTTACAGCCCCCTGGAGCCGTCGGCAAGGGACCTATAAGGTCGATGCCCCATTGCGCAAATGGCCAAGGGCTATACATGGAGGTGAGCTGTTCGGGTGATAGTTTTATGTTGGGGCCCATTATCTGACATCTATGAAAAGATCTGGCATAAGCGATCGCATCTTTCCGAAGTGATGGCCAGAAAAATCCTTGTCTGGTCGTCTTATGGAGGAGGGCTCGCCCGCCCGCGTGGTTCCCACAAATCCCGTCATGGATTTCAGCTAAAACGAGCCGACCTTCCTCGGTGTAATACACTTGAGGAGGGGAAGGGCCGAAAGCTCGCTTGTAAAGCCGATCGTCGATAGGGTATACAGTCGCACGGCCGAGTTGGCGAGCTTTAACACGGCCGTCGAGGGACCGTTCGTCTTTAAGTATTTGATGAGCGAGTCATCCAATTCTCTTCGACGATGGCGGCCGTGGTAACCAAATTCCTGTCGATCGCGGCCTTGCGACTTTGTGATTTGGATGTTGGAGAAGTCGGTGCCCCATCCGATGATGCTAGTTTGGAAAGTGCATCGGCACGGGAGTTGTGCTCTCTCGGGACTTGCTCGATTAGTACTTCTTCAAATTTTGTGCACATTTCGACCGGCTCTTGGTATTTGACCATCATTCGCCGCGTGCCTCATATTCCCCCTTGACTTGGTTCACGACCAAAGGGAGTCCATGTAGATATGGAGGCGTCGAACATCTAGGGCGAGGCTAGATCAAGCCCGCCTACGGAGCTTCGTATTCGGCTTCATTGTTGGTCGCACGAAAACCGAAACGCACGGCATTTGTGAAACTCGACCGTCTGGGCTAATGAGGACAATCCACCTTTGCTCTCGCATTGGTCGCCGAGCCATCCACGTATAATTTCCAGCGGGTCGGCCGACTGGCCTGACTGTGAGGAACGTTAATTCCACCACGAAGTCCGCGAGCTTGGCCTTTGATCGCCGTGCGGAGCGTAAGTGATACCGTATTGTGCGATCTCCGGCGACCACTTGAGGAGTCGCCGTTGGTGTCCGGTCGGTGCAGACTTGTCTTAGAGGTAGAGTGGTTAGGACCTCCACACAGTGATCGAAGAAGTAAGCTCTCGGTTTCGTACACTCATGACAAGGGCATAGCGATCTTCTCCAATGGTGTGTAACGTGTCTCGGCGTCGTGGGCGCTGGCTAACATAGTAGATCGGCAAGTGGGCTTGCCTCTGCTCGCACTGAGCGGCACTCGGTGCGACCTCGAGGCCGCTAAGTAAAGGAATAATTTTTCACGGGATCGGCTTTGCCGAGGATCTCGGGGGTTGGATGGATATTCCTTTATTTAGTCGAATGATATAAGGCTTTCTATCGTCCATGCGAACATCATGTTCTTGATGGTCGCGAAGAAAGGCTTGCTTTTATCACGAGCCGTGATATGAAAGCGGTTGAGGCGGCTAGACGGCTGTGAGGCGTTGCACTGCTTGATGTTTCGCGGTTCCTGCATGTCAAGGATCGCTCGTATCTTGGCGGGGTTCGCCTCGATCCCCCTTTGGCTCACTATGTGCCCCAAGAACTTCCCGGAGCCCACCCCGAAGTTGCATTTCTTGGGGTTCAGCTTCATGTTAAACTTCTCAAGGATGGCGAACGTCTCGGCAAGATCGTTGAGGTGATCTTCCTTCTTGAGGCTTTTGACAACGATATCGTCAATGTAGACCTCCATGGTCTTGCCGATCTGATCGGTGAACATCCTGTTGACTAATCGCTGGTAGGTCGCCCCTGCGTTTTTCAAGCGACGGCATTCGACCCAAAAGTATATGTCTTTTACGTGTGGAAAGATGTGTGTTTTATGTCTTCCTCTGCCATTGGGATTTGATGATATCCGCGAAGGCATCCATAAACGACATCATTTCGCAACTCGCGTGCTATCGACCGGATGATCGATATGAGGCATTGGGAAGTGATCTTTTGGACATGCCGCGTTGAGGTCGGTGAAGTCTATGCATAATCTCCAGGAGCCGTCGGCTTTTGACGAGCACCGCGTTGGCGACCCACCGTGGTTCGTCGATTGCTACTCCGATCGATCATTGCCGAGTAACTCGGACTTCTATGTCGAGCGCTGCGTATTTCTGACCGAACTTCCTACGCTTCGGTGAACAGGTTTCATTGTCGGTCGATCTTGAGATAATGGCGGCGTGTTCGGGACTTATGCCAACCATATCTTGATGCGACCGTGCAAAGACACCGATGTTCTTACGTAGCAAGTTGATCGATCTCCCTTTAATTCGCGGTCGATGCTCGCGCCGATCTACCTCCCGTTCGATGATCCGGATCCATCGTAATGCTTTCTAACTCTTCGACAGAGGCAGTCGCCTCTCGTTTGAGTACGATCTCCGGACTCGGTCCTTGGATCGATGTCGAGACTTGGCTCGAAACCGATCCTTGGCTCGATGTCGTCCGTCGATCGATGAGAGATGGCGTCCCCGAGTCGGGTTGGTACGAAGTCTCGTGCTCGTCGATCTCCATGGGTTGATCGTCGGTCGCTTCAATGTTACATACGATGCGGGAAGTATTGAAAGAATTAACAACATAGGAGTAACTCAAACATCTCTTTGCCATTAGTTGATCTCCTTTTACAAGACTGACCGTCCCATCGGCGGTGGGAATTTGATACTGATAAAGAAAGATGAGGCGGCCTCAAAGGTTTCTAAAAGGGCGACCTAGGAACCCATTATAGATCTGGGCCTATCTATGATTACAAAGCTTAGGTTCCTAGTAATCCTAACCTTGGGATCATAAAAGCATACTAGCTCGACGGAGAGCTTGATCCTCCCGTAGGCTTGGACTGTGTTGTCGCCGAACCCTTGAAGTACGGTGTCGAAAGGCTTGATGAATTTGATCAGGTTGCCGAGTTGGTCTAGGGCGGATTTGAATATGATGTTGCAAAAACTCCCATTGTCGACCAACACGCGATCGACCGTCTTCCCAAGGATGCAAGCGGAGATCACTAGTGCATCCTCCTTGGGACATTGCACTCCTTCCCTGTCCTTGTTGGAAAAGGTGATGAGCGCGTCCGCTCTCTAGAGATGGTCGGTTCCGGAGGTACAACGACGTGGACCCCGGCGAACGCCCTCAGCTCGGCTTTTCGTTTCCTGTTCGACATGGTGGAAACCGGGGAAAGACCCCCGAGGTTTCCACCTCCCGCTTGAAGCATGTTGACCCGGCCGCCAGAGTTGATCGGTGGGACCGAATCATCAGAGTATTCCGGCTCATGCTCAATTCTGGCGACCGGATGGGGAGGAGTTCTCTCGTGTTGCCGACGCTCGCGCCCTCCGGTCCTTTCCGTCCTTGGTTCCGGCTTGGTGACCAAGTTGTCCAGTTTGCCTTCCTCAAACAATCGCCAGAGTTGCCTGAGGAGATCGCGGCACTGGCTAGTGTTGTGGCCGGGACTCTTATGATAGGCACAGAATTTGCTACGGTCTAGGTGACCGTGGTCCCTTATTGGCTTTGGCTTGGAAAGCCACTCGCGACCCTTGATCGCGTTGAAGATGTGGGCCGGAGATAAGTTGAGGTTGTGAAGAAGGTGGACCTCTACATCCTCGAAGGCTTTGAACTCGCCAGCGGCTTGGCGATCGCCTTCTGGGCTTGGCGACCGCCTTCTTCTCGGACATGGGAGGGTGCTTTTCCTTCTTCGGATGGTCCCTCTTCTAAGCGGTGTGAGAGCATCCTCTGTCGGCCAGAACCCGGCACCTTGTTGCGGAAAATCGAATAGGTCGGGGATATCTTTTGTGAGATGCTGAACATGGGCGGCGTCGTGGAATCCGCTCATAACGGAGTCGAGAGCGATCTCGTCATTGACGGCTCACCGGTGAGGACTATCTCGTCTACCGGTCGATGTAATCCTCATCCGATTCGTCCTTCCCTGCCTGATTTTCATCATGCGGTGAGGACCTTCCGGCGGCGACTTTGGCGGCGAAGTATGACTGAAGTCGTTCGCTAGCTTCTCAAAGCAATTGATTGAGCGAGATGGTAGTGAGGTGTACCATCGTGGGCGAGGTCGCCCGAGTTAACGGGAACATACGACATTTCGTCGCATCGAAGCTCCGCACCCGGTCATGTAGATCCGAATTTGCTTAAGTGGGTTTCGGATCCGATTTCCCCTCGTATAAAGGTGTTTGTGGGGATTGATAGTTGGTTGGGTAGGGCGAGCTCGATCGAGTCGTGAGTGGTTCGCTTGAACCAATGATCGATCTCTGGCGCTGCCCCATTTTCCATGAGCGCCTTCATCTCGTCGAGCTGGCGTTGTATGGCGGCTATCGCCGTCGCTGGCCTTTCGCCGATTGACTCTCGAGCGTGAACCAAGGCGATCGTGTGCGATCCCGGCCCCGTGGTGAACGACGATCTCCCCGCCGGAGGTTCCCTTCTTGGGCGAGCAGGGCTCGTTGACCGTCTGTCTCTTGGGAGTCGGATACGCCGAACTCCCAGTAAAGGATTCGGATATCGATGTCTCGGTGGGGCACAGTGCCCGGCCGCCATGAGGATCGCTCCTAGGCGGCTGAAGACGGAATCGTCCGCCTTACGAGAGCCTTCTCCGGCTCGGGGCTTTCTGTCGATTTCTCAACATAGATCACCTTGAGCTTCCGTTTGTTTGCCCGTCGGTTGGCTGACGGGGTGATGGTGGGCGCATCGTGGGCCCTCTGCCGTTCACTGATGATGGCTATAGCCTCCTCAAACTGTTCCGATGTCTGGAACCGATCGAGTGAGAGGCTAGAACCGTCCCTCGGGGCGGGAGTGAGCCTAGCGTCGCCACTGCCGCCTTCCGCCGTGGTGGGATTCGGTCTCGCGAATAAGATTTCCGGCAGATCTCGAGTGGCCCTCTTGGAGGTTGTTCGATGTCATTTTCGATGGTTTTTCTATTGAAGAACAGTGAGTGTTTCTTCAAGTATATGTCCGGAGAACAGTGAGTGTTCTTCGCGATTTGTAGGAATAAAAATGAAGGTTTAGATGCCCTCCTTCTAGCGCAATTGTTGTTACCCAAAATATTATCCGAGATAGTATTCTTTGGAACGATCGAGTAACAAACAAAATGCGAGAACACTTCCGTGGGAAAATGGATAACACAAGATTTGCCGGGTTGTTAGTCCTGGCTTGAATGCTCTCGCGAGATGTTATTAATAAATATACTGTCGAGTACAAATATTAATGTTAGAATCTAATACAATGAGTGTAAAAGCTTCTAGTTATCTAGGCTTTAGAGCGCGTAGATTGCCGGAAGAACCAGATGGATGAATCTGTGAGTTCTAGCTTGGAATTTATGATGAATGTGTGTGAATGTCACTATGAATATGTTAGTGCTTGCCAAAAGAGCCTTTTGTTCTCTCTTTGGTGTGTATTTTTGCACTTAATCCGTGGTCGAATCCCTCCCTTCGGCCGCAACAGTGAGTTCTCTATTTATAGGGGACTAAGTAGTTGGGATCCCTCGGGCGATCGCGGGCGATCGCCGTTTTCTATATTAAAATAAACGGCCGATCGTCCCGTCACGTGGGCCTGTTCCCTTGAGGTCCGAGGTTGCAGTTGGAGGCCAGCTGGGTGAACCAATGGGAAGCCAGCACGCGTCGCGAGTCGCTGTCCGAGGAGGGTCCACTTCGTACCTTTCGGCGGCCTTGTCGGTAGGTGCGGTAGGTGACAGGCTGGGGTCAATGATCCTTTTTGTTGGTATCCTATGAAGATCCGCGGGTGGGCCATCGTCCAAGATTCGGTCTTCGACGACTTTGACGGATGCTGGATCCCCACGTGGCATGAGACGATCGCCTCTGAACCGTTAGACAAAGACGATCGCCAGGTATCAAAAGACGATCGCTGGTTACCAAAAGACGATCGCTATATTATGCCGGACTTTAGGTGTTCGTCCGGAGTTTGGCTTCTATGGTTGACTTTTCAGGGAGGTCGCCGATCGCCTATCGTGGCGAATTAATCGTCGCACAACACAGCTATTTAAAGATTTTGAAACACTAAAATCTGCACACCTATCTGTATCAGCATAGAAGACTCAGCTGCAAGATGAGAATAGGCAGCTGAAAAATGATTTTGAAAAACTCAGCCTAGAACTGAATACAGTTGAGATAACTGCAGCTAACTTGCAAAACCAGGTTGATGTCAATACAGCTGAGATAAATCGACTAACTATTTTACTTAAAGAAAAATCAGCTGCACTTGCCCATGTCAAAGCCGAATTTACTAAGCTGACTCAGGCAAATAAGACTCAGGCGCAGGAAATAACCTCCCTGAAGGCGTCTTCAACTCTGGATGAATTGTGTACTAATAAAACGCCACTATATTCCAGATCAGGCCTTGGATATGATCCTCACACTCCCTCTAGTTCCAAAACCACTTTCGTCAAGGGAGAAACAATTGTCTCGACTGCTGAGCCTACATACAAACCGATATTTAAAAATAGGCAACACAGCCAAGTCAAAAGTCTAGGCTGCAGCCAGGGTACACAAGGCAGCCACCTAGACAAGTGACTAGGCAATGGCCCAGGCAGAAGCAGCAGCCCAGACAACATGCCCACTATTATCAACAACTCCCTAAAAACAGATTTCAAAATGGGAGGGGCAGATGGAAACCTCAAGGTTATCCTAATTTCCAAAATGAACAAGTGTGGAGACCTCAAAGATTTAATAAATGGTCTCAGCCAAGGTTTAGGAATGGCCCACACTATCAATATTTTGAGGAATATCCGGTATACAATCCCAACAGAAGATACAGACCTAGACCTTACACACCGTATAAGGGTAATAATAATAACAATTTTCACAATCCAAGGAGAAATCAATTCTCCAGGAAACCAGCTAACCCTAGAGGACCCACACAGATTTGGGTACCTAAATCTCTGCTTGTTTGATTGCAGAAAAGGTGGAAGGACTACAACCACATCTCCACAAATCCAAATGTTGGAGGTGAAGAATAGTTTGTAGATTCTGGATGCTCAAGGCACATGACCGGGAATAAGAAGATTCTGTCCAAATACATCAAAGAAAAGGGTCCAGATGTAACCTTTGGAGATAGCTCTAGAGGACAAACAAAGGGCTTTGGAGAGCTGCACCGAGGAAATATTGTGATATCCAAAGTTCACTATGTCAAAGGGCTCAAGTATAATCTCCTGAGCATAAGCCAGTTTTGCGATGAGAAGAATCTAGTAGTCTTCACCATCTGGAAATGTATGGTGATAGATATCCTATCTGGAGAGGTGAAGCTACAAGGATTCAGAAGGAGAGATGTCTACATGATAGATTGGAACACAGGAACACCTAACTCCTTTTTTCTATCTAAGACAGTAGCTGAGAATGGATGGCTGTGGCACAAAAGATTATGTCACCTGAACTTCAAAGCCATCAACAAGATTAGTTCTCAGAAGCTGGTCAGAGGACTTCCAGATGAAGCATTCAAGAAGGAAGCGCTTTGTGATGCGTGTCAGAAAGGAAAGCAGACGAGAGCATCATTCAAGCCAGTCCAGCCTACAACCCTCACAACAAGGATTTTAGATCTACTCCATATGGATCTATTTGTTCCTATCAAGCCAAGGACTCTAAGCGGCCGAAAGCATTGCATTTGTTGTAGTAGATGATTATTCAAGGTACGCTTGGATTATCTTCCTGTATAAGAAGAGTGAAACCTTGACCAAGCTACCTGAGCTGCTGAGAAGGATCCAGAATGAGAAATCCCTATCCATCATCAAGATCAGATCAGATAGAGGAGGAGAGTTTCTCAACAAGGCGATCACTGATTACAGTGATCAGAATGGGATCCAGCATGAGCTCTCTGCAGCCAGGACTCCCCAGCAGAATGGCGTTGCTGAAAGAAGAAACAGAACCCTGAAGGAAGCAGCAAGATCCATGATTGCAGAAGCAGACCTGCCCAAAAGGTTCTGGGCTGAAGCTGTCAACACAGCTTGCCATACTCAGAACAGGAGTATGATAGTAGGGAGACATGGCAAAACTCCCTATGAGGTTTGGAATAATAGAACTCCTACTGTTGCTTACTTTCATGTTTTTGGTTGCACGTGTTTCATCCACAACAACGGTAAAACACAACTAAATGCCTTTGATGCTAAAACTGATGATGGTCTCTTTATGGGATACTCACAAAGAAGCAAGGCATATAGAGTATTTAACAAAAGAACCTTAGTTATGGAGGAAACACCCCATGTTGTTTTTGATGAATCTACTATTGAGTACATGAAGCAAGTTGAGCTAATTGAGAATAAGCTCAAATCAGCATCTCTTGAAGAAGTCATTGTACATGACACTGGAATGGTGGACTCACCTGCAGACCAGCCTGAAGATCCAACTGTAGCCGTTGAAGACCCAACTGCAGATCAGACAGGATCACCAAACCTATCTGATCCAGTTGCCGCTGATGAAGACCCAGCTGTAGCTGATAAAGACTCATCTGCAGATCAGACCCAACCTGCAGATGACAAGACGGTAGATAATCCAGCTGCAGACCAAGGAGACCAGAACCCAGCTGATGCAGAAATCCACCAGAGCAATTCAACAGGGGGAACAGACCCAGAAGAAGACGATATCCCCAAGTGGCTCAAAGACCACCCAATCCAGCAAATCATTGGGAAGCTGACTGATGGAGTTAAGACAAGACAGTCAACTCTACCCGCAGGAATGGCTATGTTCTCATGCTTCATGTCACAGATAGAACCTAAAACAACAGAACAAGCTTTAGAAGATTATTTTTGGATAAATGCCATGCAAGAGGAACTAGAGCAGATGGAAAGGAACAAATTTGGGAACTAACAGACAGACCAGATCACAAGAAGGTTATTGGCACCAAATGGGTGTACAAAAACAAGAGTGATGAAGACGGAGCTGTTGTTAGGAATAAAGCCAGACTTGTTGCAAAAGGTTATGCACAGTGTGAAGGAATAGATTTTGATGAAATCTATGCACCTGTTGCAAGATTAGAGGCCATCAGACTATTCCTCGCATATGCTACATTCAAATATTTTGAAGTCTATCAGATGGATGTAAAGAGTGCTTTTCTTAATGGCATACTAGAAGAAGAAGTCTATGTAGAGCAACCCCCAGGTTTTGTCAAAGGAGACAAAGTCTACAAGCTGTTGAAGGCTCTCTATGGACTTAAGCAAGCACCAAGAGCATGGTATGAAACACTGTCTGTGTTTCTTGAGAAGAATGGTTTTTGCAAAGGAAAGGTGGACAAAACCCTATTCAGAGTGGAGCACGAAGGCCACATATTGATAGTTCAGATATATGTGGATGACATCATATTCGGCTCAACTAATCCAGAGCTATGTGAGAAATTCTCCAACCTCATGCAAGGAGAATTTAAGATGAGTATGATGGGAAAGCCTAACTTCTTTCTCGGATTACAAGTTAAGCAGATGGAAAATGGAATTTTCATCAACCAAGCTAAGTATACCAAAGATCTAATCAAGATATTTGGAATGGAATCAGCCAAACCAACAAGAATTCCTATGAGCACAAGTACTCACCTAGATGCAGATGAGGAAGGCATATCAGTGGACTCAACCCACTACAGAGGACTCATTGGATATTTGCTATACCTCACTGCAAGCAGGCCTGACATATCCTATGTCGTAGGAGTTTGTGCGTGATTCTAGTCTAAGCCTAAGCAGTCGCACCTAGATGCAGCAAAGAGGATAATCAAATACCTTAAGTCTACAGTCAACGTTGGACTATGGTATCCTAAGGATGATAACTTCGAGCTGTCAGGATATTCAGATGCAGATTTCGCAGGATGCAAAATTAATAGAAAAAGCACTAGTGGAACATGCCAATTCCTAGGAACCAGACTGATATCCTGGTTTAGCAAGAAGTAGGTTTCTAACTCTATCTCCACCAAAGAGTCAGAATACCTAGCTGCAGGTAGTTGTTGTGCCCAGATCTTATGGATCAGACAACAGCTGAGGGATTATAATATCATTGCCAATGAAGTCCCTATCTGGTGTAACAACAATAGTGCTATTGCAATAACCAACAATCCGGTTTTGCATTCGAGGACCAAGCACATTGATGTTAAGCACAACTTCATCAGAGACCACGTGCTTAACAAGAGAGTTAGAGTTGAAAGAGTCAGCACAGACTACCAGATAGCTGACATCTTCACTAAACCTTTGCCAGAAGAAAGATTTTTGGAGCTAAGCAGAGAACTTGGTCTACTAGATTGGGAATCTAGTACAGAAGCAAGCTGAAACATATCAGAGGAAGGACAGACCCAGCTGATTAGAGGAATCAGATCCTAGCTGATGCAGACAAGAGGACGAAGGACGGACAAAGGAACCTAGCTGATCAGAATCTCAGGCGAGAAGTTCAAGGAGTCAACTCACCTAATGCAGAACATTCAACAGTCAAACCAGCTAAGTTTTCTAAACTCAACTGACTTCTGAATATTTTATTATTGTCTGCTATATGTATAATAATATTATATTAATTTTTGGTTCGCAAGTGGCATTTAAATACACGTGGCGATCACTTGATAAATCGACCTCCATGGTGACCAGTTAAATCTAACCGTCCAATTTTTAAAATCAAAACCTGGACCACCGTTTCGAATTTGAAATTTAAATAGAATCTCAAAAGGCGAACCACCGATTCAAAATAAATAATAATTTAATCCAACGTCTTTTCATCTTCTTTAAAAGGACGGAAACTCTTCACTTTATCTTTACGCTCACCAGTCTTTCAAAACCCTAGATTTACAGAGCAAAAATGCTTTGAACTCCAAATACACTGAAAATCCTTTGTTTGCAGAAATGGAATCGTACTTCGAAGGCGTTAACATGAAGGCGGTCAAGGACCAGATTATCTTCTCTCTGGCTGTTGATTTCGAAGGCCTTTTGGAAGCAAATCTGGACAACAATGATGTACTCTTCCTTATCCACTGGATGATGAAGAATGGGATCTATCTATTTCTGGATATCAGTCCCAAGCACCTTTACAAGGAAGACGGCATCGCTTTCTATCGCGAGGCCCATGTGATTGAAGAAGGAATCAGGAGCACAGTCGGCGGAATTCAAGTCGACATCTCGCCGGAGACAATTCGGAAAATTTTCGGTATGAAGCACCGCGGCATAGCCGTCGAAGCTCTCAAGCAGACAACTGCCGATGTTTGGCTAAAGATTAAGGCGATTGACCAGCCGACGAAGCTGAAACTCACTACAAAAAGGAGCGAGATTAAAAAGGAGTATTGGTATATGTTGGATATTACCAACAAGATTATTATGGGTATGGCTGGCAGTTACGACCAACTGTCGTCGGCAAAATTCACAGTCCTGGGAGCACTTATTCAAGACGAGGCGATTGATTGGGTTGATTACATCTTCAGATAGCTTGTTCGAGAGGTCAACAAATCCGAATGGCTTGCTGATGAGAAGAGATTCAGATCCAAGCTGGCGTTTGGAACGCAGCTGAGTTGGATCCTTGAGAAGATGGGTGTGGTGAAGGGAAGTACTGATCCCTTCCACATCAATAAGAGACTTGGTCATCTGGACCAAGAGACCTTAAGGAAGTTGGGAGGCAACAGGAGAGCAGCTCGGATACTCAAAGAACTGTCTGATTCACCGCCCTACAAATGTCCTTCATCAGACGAGTCGGACCGACCTGCAGCCGTCAATCCAACTGCAGCCGAGTCAGACTCCGAGTCAGACAACACACCGATAGATGTCCGATTCAAAAGAAGGTGACCAGCCCCTGGAGAGCCATCCGTCATGCAGTCATCTCCAGAACCCTCTCCCAAGAGGCCCAGGCGACTGCAGTTCAGCCAGGACGAGCAGTCAGATCATTATGCCAGTCCTGCAGCCAGGTCGCCTACCCACTTGGAAGACCAGCCTGCTCCAGGAAGCCTGGAAACTCAGATCGTCCCTGTCCTCACTCCAGCATACATTCCAGAGGAGGAAGAAGCAGGTTTAATCATCTCAATCCCTGAAGCAAACTACACCTTTAACCTGCTGGACAACAATGTTTTCAACCTGTCCATAGAACAATTACAGCTTGTTAAACCACAAGCTTTAAAACACTCTTTTGTTAATATTTTGGAAGAGTGGAAATTTTTCAAATCACTTTCATTTGCTAAACTTCAAACTTACATTGAAACCAGTGGTTGGGAATATCCCCAAGCCACAGAGGATGTACTGATACACTTTTGCAAAGTATCAGACATAGTTTTGATCCTCCAGGAGAATTGGTTCATGTCAACTTTCAAAACCAACATGGACCAATTCATCATTTCTATTATGTACAGTATTTTTTATGGTTCATTTGGGAAAGAAGATAAGGAGGAAGAAGAAAAAGAAATTAGGATTGAAGAAGTGAACGGAGAAAATGAGGAGGTCATTGTTATAGATGACGAAGAAGAGGAGCAGGAAGAGAGAAAAGAAGGAGAAAATATTTTAGTTGAAAAACAAATAGAAGAAGTGGAGAAAACAGAGGAGTTAATTGATGAAGAAGAAGAAGAAGAAGGGGAAGAGGTAGAACAGGAGGATGATGAAGGAGAAAATGATGATGAGAATGATGGAGAAAATAAAAAGGATGAGAAAAAGGATGATGATGTTGATGATGATGATGATGGTGATGAAGAAGGAGATTAGGGAGCTGAAAAAGAAAAGGATAATGTTGATGAAGAAGAAAAGGAGCAAGATCAAGAAAAGGAAGAAGAGGAGAAAGAAAAGGATCCGGAGAAAGAGCCAGAAGTAGAGGCTGCAGACAGGGCTGGGGCGCCTGCCCGATATACCAGCCTGGACGCAGAGTTGGCTGAGGACTCCAGATCAGGGACACCTGAAAAGACCCCATCTGGAGTGTCAGCTGCAGATAGGAGCCTGCAGTTTAGTGGATCATTTGCAGAAGGCTCAGACGAGCACTCTCCACCATCGCAGATCTCACCTGCGATGGCTGAGCTGATAAGACAAATAGTGAAGGATACTATTGGAGAGTTGCTTGCATCTCAGGTCACTCCTGACCTCCAATCCATTAATGCCAAGAATGATACTTTGCTGCAGAGGGAAGTCCCTCAGCCTCCTCACCCTACAAACAACAGAATGCCATTTGGCATGTCTGACTTGATGCACAGGATAGAGCAGCAGCTGACCACGTTAGTTGATGCTGGCAAAAAGGGGGAAGATAGAATACAGGGGGAAGGCAGCATTCAAGGAGAGATAAGGGAGGAGCTTAGGATGAAGAAGAGACAGGATGTCCAGATGATCACTGCTGGGACATCCTCCGCTAAAAGGAAGGGAGGAGCAGAACCAGAAGAACAGGCTGACCAGCCTGCAAGCAAGAAGAAGAGGACTAGAGGAGGATTTGAGCCTACTCTAGAGTGGGAAGGAAAGGAGTTGTGGTTTGTTTAAGATTTTGTATCTTATGAAGCTCTAACCATGTGGGGATCCGCAAGGAAAAAATTCATCAGAGACTACTACATCTGGGAGATACTCGAGGATGATAATTGCTCCCCACAGTAGATCTTCATCAACTTCATGGAAGAAGCTCACCCACAACTCTGGACTATTCTGAAGAAACATGCTGAGACACACAATGCATTTCCCATGATCCCTCCGTTCAGTGCCAAAGAACCTCCTACCTTGGAGAAAGGTAATGCTTTGGATGAACTTGCTCTCCAGAGAAAAATCAAGAAGCTGTGTCTTGAGAATAAGTTTTCATCTCAAGAAGAGCAAGACTTTGCAGCTCTTGTTGTAAAGAGGAAGTATGGTCTTGCCCCTAGAGATGTTAAACGGGCTAGCCCTAGCGGTTCCGGGCTAGCCCTAACGGGCTTCGGGCTAAACGGTCCGGGCAAAAAAAGCCCGGATTTAAACGGGCTAGGAAATATCGGCCCTAACCCTAACCCTAACGGGTTTCGGGCTAAACGGGCTAAACGGGCTAAATATTTAAAAAATCTATTTTTTATTTTTTTTAAGTCATAAACAAAAAAAAAACAGTAACGATATATTTTATATATATAGTAACAACCATACTATAATAAATATAACAAAAAATATACTTTTATGTATATATATATACACACTATATTAACAAATACTGTAATAATATATATTAATATGTATTACATATACTATAATATTAATATATGTTATATAAATGTAGTATTACTGTAAGTTGAAATTAACAATATATATATATATATATATCGGGCTTCAGGCTAGCCCTAGGGGGCTTCGGGCTAGTCCTAACGGGCTTCGGGCTAAACGGTCCGGGCCAAAAAAGCCCGGATTTAAACGGGCTAGGAAATATCGTCCCTAACCCGATTTTTTGGCGGGTTAAACGGGCCAGCCCTACGGGCCCGAGCCCGTTTAACATCTCTACTTGCCCCTGTCAAGACAAGACCAATTGGAGCGAAACCTTTCAGGCCTGCCAAGCAGCCTATTCGAAGAGGCAGAGGCAGAGGCAGATGACCTTTCTTTTATTTCTGTACTTGTAAAATTTGAAACATGTAATCAAGATAGAAAATTTTATAACAGTCTTTTGAATGACAATTTCCAGTTGTCTCAAAAAGTAGACTGATTTTAGTTTGTGTCTTGCACTCAAGTGCAGACCTGTTCATTTGAATATTTCCTTAAAGTTTTGCCATCATCAAAATAGGGGGAATTTGTTAGGAATACTTATTAGATTTTGATGATGTCATTAATATAAATTCAAATGTTTATTACTTGGCAAAATGTAAGGAAGAACCAAATGAGTATCTTCCATAGGCCTAATTATGTTAAGTGTAAAACTTGGCAAAATGTAAGGAAGAACCAAATGAGTATCTTCTATAGGCCAAAATAAGTTAGGCTAAAAATCGGCTAAGTACTAAAATACAGCTAAGTTCATCAGAGAGGTACAGCCGAGTCATATCAGAGAAGATCTGGTCAACAAAAATTATCAGAGATGTTTGACCAGACTGCAGTCAAGTAACCTCAGACAGGTTAGCTGATCAGGCGAGTTCCCAACAGTGAACACCAGAGAGGTCCATAACTGCAGAGAAGTTAACCTTACATCAACCTACTCGAAATCAGCCAAGTACTCCAAGTCCACGTCAGCATGCGTTGAAAAGTCAAGTATTACGGAAAGGCACATGCAACGTGAAGAGACAAATTGGAGAGATACCCGCAAGGATATGAATTAAATAATTCATCCAGACCAACTTTGAAGACTTTAATCATATTATATTCAAAAAGATTCGGCGCTTCACATGCAAATTTTTCACAACGGTCGGAAGATAGATTAAATTATGGGAATCCATCCTTGCAACATTCAGAAATAAAACAATGAAGTCTACCTCTCAAACGGACGGATTTGTTAAAAAGATTTGCAAAGGCTATGAAGGAAAAGCTCAGAGATCGTGACCTATATATATCCGAAGATTTGAAACTGAGCAGACACACAACAAAACTACCGGTGCGAATATACTTTCAAGCGATCAAAGCATTCAAGCAATCTAAAACGAAATACAGCATCGTGAAAAGAGCAGTTCTAAAAAGTTCATACTTGAAGAAGCTCTTAGTTGGAAAAGGCAAAAACTCGTGTCTTAAATCCTGAGTTCGGGGTACTTCACTGGTTGAAGTTAAATACTGTAAAGGCATCCAAGGATCGAGGATCAAGAGGTGCAAGGCAGTCAAGTGTGTTACAACGGCACGGATTTCCACTGGTTGGAAGCTGTTGTAGTTTGGTTGAATCACTGTAATATTTATCACTGGTTGAAAATTATAGTGAATTCATCTCCAACTGGTTTGGATAAAAGTGGATTAGTAGAGGATTACCCCACCTCTGAGACAACTATAATTGCCTGCGTACTTTACTATTTTATAGCATCATACTTTAACTGCTGCATTCATTGTTAAGTGTTTCATTAGTTGTTTTGTATTCGTCATCAGCTGACTTCCGCAGGTATCAAGAACAAACGACTCCAAGTCATTTGTTTACCTATCAGCTGAAGAAACTTACTATTTGAGAAAAAGAGTTTAAGAGTTTCAATAAGTCTATTCACCCCCCCTCTAGACTTATTCCTGGACGACTTGTGACCTACACTTCCCTGGCCTCTTCATGGCTGATCCTCAGACCGGCCTGTAAGGCATCGTCGTCATCCAAATCAGGGTCAGAGCGGTGGCTGTTTGATGGAGCTTTGTCACTGGACTGTGACTTCCCTTTCAGTTTAGCTTTTTCCTTTGCCTTGAAGTAGTCAGAGATTAGCTCCTGGCAAAAGTTATCCTCCCAGTGGATTAAGACTTCGACGTTCTGGGTGTCCGTGACCTCCTGAGCATATAATTCATCGTCCCTCCAATCGGCCCAGTGGTACAGGGTGTTGTGTGGGGCGACCCTGTAGGACTTTTAGATTTTAAAACGTTCAAATGCTTGCTCAATTTGGACTTGAAAGAGAGTATTATTTATTATTTCATAGGGGTAGGGACTCCGTACAGTAGTAGGGTTGACCGTCCGGATGGGATCCGCAATAGGTATGGGAGCCTATTTCGGAGAGGGATCCTGAAAAAGGGATGGTACCCTATGGGGAGAGGGACTCCGTATAGGGGTGGGTACCCTGTTAGGATTAGCGGCTTTTGGCTCCGAAGGGCCAGCCGACTTGCTGGAACCCTCCAGCTTGGCAAACAGTTGATCATCCGTCATAGCCACCACGGCTCGGGATCTGCAGTTTGTGCAACAACTGTTTCTTCCATATGGGTTGCGCCATGTGTGAGTGATTCAACAATTGGAGTGGATAGAATATCTACAGTGACCGTTGTCGCCTCGACCTTAGAAGACTTCTTTGTTCTTCTTCTTCTCTACAGCATGAGGTGACCGGCTGTCAGAGACACTTTTTTTCCTTTTCTTTTCCTCGGTCAAGATTCTCACAGTGGTGTCCCTCGGGTCACTTGAGATCGGCATGCTTTGAGGCTGGGGTCTTTTGGCAATCAAGGGTGATTTGTTGAATGTGGTGGCCTTCATTCCACCAATGAATTTTCCGAGGCCAATCTTCTTGGCATCAGCAGATTGTTTGACTCCGAAGTGAGTAAGAATATGATTCAGGATGACGCCGAATGATTTCTTTGTAGTTTCACGATTGGCAGCCTCCTCATGTATCTTTTTCAGCAGAATTTGACACAAGTTAACCTTTTCCCCGGACATGATGGAGACCATCATTCTGAAGCGTAGGTTGGTGCACATTTCAAAAGCTCCTGTTCGGTTCTAAACAACCCGGTAACAGAAGTCGTGAAGGTATATATAGGGCAGACAGAAATTTTTCTTGTGGCATGAAGAGTGCACATTCTCCGCATTCTCATTGCCTGTGAACAACTTCCAGTATGCAGATAGAAGACTCTCCGACCCGAAGGTCGCAAGCTGTTGGGAAAAACAAACACCCTGTATCGAATCAGCCGGGATACCCGATCCCTGTATCGATTGTTATTTGTTATTGAGAAGGTTTTGACATATATGCCAAATATACAGTAAGGAAAATGTATCGAGGCTTCAAGGACTTATCTTATATCGAAGACCTGCCTCGAATCAGCATAAGTCAGTACAGCAAGAAGACTTGTAAAAGATCAAGTATGGAAACTGTCTCGATGCCCTAAATACAGTCATCTTCCATACAGTTCACAAAAGGACAAGAAAGAACACAAGTCAAGTTCCGTTGAACAAAGAAGTATTTAAATACTCAAGGATAAAGTATTTAAATACCGCGCCTTCGATCTTCAATCCCGAAATCCGGATCATGTCATATTCCTGTTGAAGAAAATCTTATTCAAACGGATATCTCAACGGATACTTTCTTCAGAGACTATATATATCCTTGAAGACATTGAAGATCAGTAACCGACCAACCGAACTGAACAAATTCAAGTAACCCAATACTCAAGCTATCAAAGTTATCATCAGAGCAAACATATCTCCAAAGCATACTGCAAGTTAGAACGAAAGAGATATACAGTGCTCAACATCAAGAACAGCTATCATCGGCTCAAGAACTTGATATTCAAAGTCACGTTCTTACTCAGTTACCTACCTTTTACCTCGTGTAAAAGCGAGCTCTGTGTGAACTCAACAAGTTATTCGACTGTGTGGGACGAATAAGGACGAAGCTTTGGAACCGTGTGTGAAGAAGCTAGTCAAGAAGGAAGCTTTAACCAATGCGGTGAAACGGTTGAAAGCGACATTCTTTGTATCAATCAGTGTGAACGATACAAGGATAGGTTTGTTTATAATTACGTAGTTGTGTACGCAGAATTATATAATAAACTTTACTCTGTGTGGACCAAAGGACGTAGAGGTTTACCTCGAACCACTTAAATTAATGTGTTATTTACCTTCGCTTTATGTTTGAAATAACTGTGATATATTAAGTATACACCAAATACGTCGTTGCTGTATCCACGGCAACTAACTGTATCCAAGACTTCCGCTACGCACTCAGATTTAGATTCCATACAGTTTGTTGTTTAAACGATTTCCCAAACTGTATCCAGTATACTTAAGTGGCCAACAAGTGGTATCGGAGCGGTTGATTCTAAAAAGAATCAGTCGTATTTCTTTCTAACCGAATTAGATTCAAATCACTTATTTTCAAAACAGTTTCTTTCATTCCTATATTATCAGTATGGATACTTCTATGATTAACAAAGTCCCTATGTTCTCTATTAACGAATTTGACGACTGGAGAATTAGAATGGAAGCTCATCTTGCAGCAATGCACGAAGAGATGATTTTTGTTATACAGGATGGTCCGATCATGATCATGAAGGTCAATCCAGCCGCAAGGATTGAGGGCCAAGCCCATGCTGAAATGCTCGAGAAAGAACGCGAGCAATGGACAACCGATGAAAGGAAGCGAGCCAATCTCGACAACGTGGCTAAGAACGCGTTATTTGTCACTCTTGACAAAGGCACGTTCTCAAAGGTAAAGAGCTGCAAAACAACCCAAAGAAATGCAGGATAAACTCAAGTTAATTTGTGAGGGAACCGAGCTCTCAAAAGAAAACAAGATTTCAAAACTTACTCAAGAATTTGAATCTTTTGAAATGAAACCAACGGAAACACTTGAGGAACTTGACCTCGCATTTACCGGGTATTGTTGGTGAACTTGAAGCGTTGGGCAAGATTTACACCCAAAAGGAGAAGAACTTAAAAATTTTCAGATCTCTCCCACTCGATGGGACATTAAGACCACAGCTATGCGTGTATCCTGTAATCTTAATGAAATATCCACTTTTGATCTCTTCTCTGACCTTAAAGCTTTTGAGTATGACATTGACAGAAGAGAGAAAGCTGAAGAATCTCCTTCAAAGGTCACATCTCTCGCTGCTGTATCGAACCGTCGACACAGCATGCCTAGCTTGTCGAAGCCCAGTCACAAGAACGCTGAAAGTGACGACGACATCCTGTCACAAGATGAAATGGCGCTTCTAATGCATAAATTCAAAAAGTTCATTAAACATCTGAAAGACTCCTACGTGCCCAAACTCACAACAAGGTAAGTACCGAAACATCATCCGCGATGCTAACTCGTGTTATAATCACAGGAAACCGTGCCATTATGCAAACAAATGTCCTCATCCCAAAGTTCAAAGATTGCACGAGGCCGAGCAACAAGAGAGAGATGAAAGAAGACGTGCTTGGAAAGACAAGCTCAAGGCCCCGATTGGAGAATCGAAGCCTCCCCACACCATCCAAATCACAGAATGTCTTCAGTGGTCATCGAAAGTGATTCATCCGACGATGAGTTCGATGATAAAGCATACATGTGCTTTATGGCCAAAGATGTTCCAGAAGGTGAAGACAATGACGATGAGGTAAGCTCAACCTCGGTTATTCCACCTAATGCATCTCATACTTTCAAAATATGATGAATGAATTCAAAAACATTCAAAAGGCCCATGAGACTCTAAAATCGAGAATATACAAATTTCAATTAACAAATCTAGAGCTGAAAGATGAGAATGACTTGCTGAAGATAAACTATGATAATATGTCTCTTGATTGTGAAACCAGCAAGGTCGATTTTGAAAAACTCATGGAGAGCAATCATCAACTTGCTCATGAACTAAATGAGGTTAAAACCCATAATGAGAGCAAGACAAATGATTTGGTTCTACTACAAACCAAAATTACAACTCTCGAGAAGCGAGAAACTGAACTTGAGACCATTCTGAAGTCTTTTGAAAAATCGTCCAAAAGAATGGAAGAAATTCTGAGCACTGGGCAACATGCTCATGATAAAAGTGGCTTAGGATACAACTCATGTTCGAATAAAGGTAAAACTAGTACTGTGTTCGTCAAGAGTGTGGAACACATTCCAAAATCGGAAGATACTCCTAGCCCCATAAAGGAACCTGCTGTAGCGAGAAAACTAAAGGCTGCCATTCCGCCCCCTCAACTCTACTATTCGAAACAGTGGAACCAACAACCACTCAGAAGGCGTAATCTAAAGCATGCTCCACAAGCATATCATCAAAGCCGACAGTCATTCAGAAAGAAGACGATATCCAACCACCAAAGGCCCGCACGGCAGTACCCTCAGTACAGTGCACCTAGGTATTGGATACAGGAGCCCCATTATCCCTCAAGACAGCAGGCTTGCCAAGATCAACAACGGATTGGGAATCCAACCGGAGACCCGTAAGACAAGTCATTAGGCCTAGGAAAATGGCTCCACCTCCTAGACGGCACTCGTCTTGGAATAATAATAATAACCCCGATTTTTACATGCATAGTAATTATCATGATTATAACAACTACGGATATTCCCCCATAGATATCGCAATCTGCATCGAGTACATCCTATAGTAAACCAATTGCTGTCAGAAAATCTGGTACCTAAAGGAACTAACATATATGGACCCAAAAATCAAAGGGGACCTAAATCTACCTAACTTCTTTGTTACAGACATTCTAGAGGAGGATACAGTACTTCGATAGTGGATGCTCGTCACATGACTGGAGACAGAGCAAGCTATCTCGATTTTGTAGAAGGTCGCGGTCCAAAAGTTCGCCGGTGATAAGTCTAAAGGAAGAACAAGAGGGAAAGGAAACCTACTTGTCGGGAAATTCAAGGTCACCGATGTTGCATATGTTGAAGGCTTACGGATAATCTACTTAGTATTAGCCAGTGATAAACAGCTTCTCGGTGAAGTTCTATATAGATCGCTGTAGAGTCAAGAACATCCAAACCAAGGAAGTTGTGCTTACAGGAAGCAGATCAGGTAATATGTACATTGCTGAATGGAAGCCTATGAGCTCCTCAATTCCATGTTTTGTTGCCAAAGGCACTGCAGATCTTAGTGGCTATGGCAAAAGAGGATGTATCACTTCAACTTCAAGACGATCAACAAGCTTTCAAGTAAGGTTATGGTTAGAGGTTTGCCAGATGTGTCTTTCAAGAAGGACAGCTTCTGCGGACCATGCCAGAAAGGCAAGCAAATCAAGACAACCATGAAAAGCAAATCCTACCTTTCAACCCAAAGAGTGTTGGAAATGCTACACATGGATCTCTACGGTCCTGTAGACCCAGTAAGTTTGGGAGGTAAGAAATACTGCATGGTTGTTGTTGATGATTATTCCAGGTATGCTTGGACGATCTTTCTTAGCAAGAAGAAGGAAACAACATCAATGCTTCCAGATCTCCTTAGAAATTTGAAGAATGATAAAGCGTCAAGTATCGTTTGCATTCGTTCCGACAGAGGTACTGAATTTACTAACCGCTTTATAGAGCAATACTGTTCGGAGAATGGAATACAAAGATTTAGTACTCACCGCCTGCGTACACCTCAACAAAATGGTGTTGCCGAGCGAAAGAATAGGGCGTTGAAAGAAGCAACAAGGACAATGATTGCCGCAAGCAAATTGCCGCAACGTTTCGGGTGAAGCAACCAATACAAATGCTACACTCAAAACCGTCAGATCATCAACAAGCACCACAACAAAACGACTTACGAGGTATGGAATAATAAAACTCCATTAGTTTCGTATTTTCACATTTTGGATGCAGTGTTATGTATTGAACAATGGGAAGGACCAACTTAGAACCTTTGATGAAAAATCAGATGAAGGAATATTCGTAGGATACTCTTCCGTCAGCAAAGCTTTCAGAATCTTTAATAAAAGGAAGCTGACGATCGAGGAATCAGTTCATGTAGTGTTCGACGAACCACACCATGACCCTACAGGAGTAGATGATATCACCCAGGACATTCACCATCTATCTATCTTGGATCCACCTACACCCATAGAACCTGTAGTTGATTTAGAAATCAACCCCGCAACTGTAAGAATCGATGTGGATGAAGCTGACTGCATGTCAAGCTGTACCCACAGAAACTTTCGATACAGTACGGGATCCTGAACTAGAACCCGACCAAAGATGGTTGAGAGATCACCCGCAAGAGCTGATCATTGGAAACATTAATGCCGGTGTTTCTACTCGTAGGAGAATACAGAGTACACAAGGAAATATACTTTGTGCACAAGAAGAATCTAATGCTGAAGTCTCACAGTTTCCTGAATGGAAATCTCAATCCGAACTTAGGAGACTCAATATGTGCACTATCGCTGTATTCTTAGCCCAAATCAACTGTTTCACCATAGACGCTCTTAACAACTCTCATTGGATAACATCTATGGAAGAAGAGCTTAACGGTTTGAAAGAAACAATGTATGGTATCTTGTACCAGACCGACACACCAATCGGTTATAGGAACCAAATGGGTATTTCAAACAAAAAGGATGGAAATGGACTTATCATAAGGAACAAATCCAGACTAGTAGCACAAGGCTATTGTCAGAAGAAGGAATCGACTATGATGAAACCTTCACCCCGTAGCGAGACTAGAAGCCATTAGGATATTTTTAGCCTTTGCCGCCCATAAGAGTTTTATCGTATACCAAATGGACGTCAAGAGTGCTTTCTGAATGGAGAGCTTACGAAGAAGTTTATGTTGAACAACCACCGTGGTTTGCCAACACAGACGGTATCGATCTAGTTTACAGGCTAAGGAAAGCCCTGTACGGACTTAAACAAGCCCCTAGAGCACAGTACGAAACCCCGTCCCAAAGATTCAACCAACAACAGATTTGAGAAGGGTGCTGTCGACAAAACATTGTTCAAGATACAGGAAGGTGATGACCTTCTAATGGTACAAATCTATGTCGATGATATTATTTTTGGTTCAACTAACCTTGCTCTATGTCAAAGGTTCTCACATCTCATGCAAAGCAAATTTGAAATGAGTATGATGGGGGAACTTAGTTATTTCCTAGGCTTGCAGGTAAAGCAGTTGCCTACAGGAATATTCATCAACCAAGAGAAATACAGCAAGGAGCTTCTCAACAAATTTGGAATGAACAATTCTAAATCTTCGCCAACCCCCATGAGCACTTCCGTGCAAATTAGTGCTGATGAAGCCGGAAAGCCGTTTGACCAATCACTCTACAGGAAGCTCATTGGTTCGCTCCTGTTCCTAACGGCTAGCAGGCCCGATATCCAGTTTGCTGTTGGAGTGTGTGCGAGATACCAAGTTGCACCTAAGGAATCACACTTCAATACAGCTAAACGAATCCTGAAGTACATCAAAGGAACAGTCGATGCAGGACTGTGGTATCCTAAGGAAGGCGGATTCGATTTAGTTGGATACAAATGACTCGGATCTCGGAGGTGCAAGCTAGATAGGAAGAGTACAAGTGGAACTTGTCACTTTCTGACCTATACTCGTATCTTGGTTCGGAAGAAGCAATTGGCTAATTCTCTTTCCACTACCGAATCGAGTACTATGTCACCGGTAGGCTGTATGCGAATCCTTTGGATGAAGCAACAACCGCCGATTATGGAATCGAAGCTAGAGAGACTCAATCATGTGTGATAGCACGAGTGCAATGCAATCACGCACAACTCGCTTTGCACTCGCGCACTAAGCATATCAACATGAAGCATCATTTCATCAGAATCATGTCGAGAACAAGGATGTTCGCTGGAAAAGGTTCATACGTACATCCAAATTGGCCGACATTTTCACCAAGCCTCTCGACACAAACAAGATTCAACATGCTAAGAACAGAATGGGAATACTACAAATGCACTCGTAAGTAAATTTCTGCTTTTACTCAACAATTGAGGGGAATGTCAGAAGACCCGTGAATACAAAGATTCAACATTAATTATCTGTACACTTAAACATCAATACGATCAGTAGCGAACGAAGGCATATGAATCCTACAAACATGTGTGCAATAATTAAGGGGGAATATCAGGACCCATGAATACAAAGATTAATCCAAATATTGCCGTATGGAATTTAAAACCTATTAGTACCTTTTAAGGGGGAACGTCAGTATCGACGGAGAACGGACATACTATAGGATTTCGATTCAGTATATAATATAATATTATTTCCTTTTTAAAATAATTTTTGTCCACGTGCCCTGTTTTTATGTCAAAACGTCATGTTCATTAAATGCCTTACACGACATCTGGACAACTGAATCTCAAAAGCCGCGATGTTTTTAAATTGTTTATTATCTTTAAACCGCCGTTTTAGGCATTTAGGGTATCAACCTATGTCAGAAGTGGGACCCGCTGTATTTTAAAACCTTTTAATGTATTAGCGTACCGGTTACACTAAATCCATCTTGACCGTTGATTTCAAAACCGGTTCCCATCCCTTAAAATCTGACCATTCGTACTCTGCAAAACCCTATTTCGCCGCCCAAGTATAAAAGGACTGTATCTGCCATTAGAGACTCTTTACGCTTTCTGCAATCACAAGAGTTCTCAAGCAAACAACCTACATATTTTCTGCATTTTCACTGCGAATTTCGACTCTTTTCTTCCACCTTCGTTTTTAAGAAAACATCCATGGCTAGTCAATCTTCTTCCCCCGTTCTGAAGAAAACCTCCAACATCATTGATGCCCGGATCTTCTCGAAACCTGTCATCATCGAGCGTATCATCTCGGAAATCAACGACACCGAACCAATGGAGTATATCATTACTCGTCTTGAGCAACAAGGTCTCTATCGCTTCGGGAGCAAAACCAACGACAAATACGACGCCCATCTGGTTGAGGAATTCTACCTCAACGCCGCCGTTCGTTTTCTGTCTCTAGCCCAGGGAGGACATGTTGCTGACATCACTGCAACAGTCCAAGGAGTGCAAATCTGCATCAATAGCGACCTACTCCAGAAAATCTACAGGCTGCCCGCCGACGGCCTGACCATGGACCAGCTTGAGACGTTTGGGTCTCAAGAGATGATTACCAAGTTTTATGGACTATTTACCGGGTCCAAAGTGGTTGACATGGTGACAACCACTTGTCACAAGAAAAATTTTCTTCTTCATTTCGTTTATCTGCATGACTTCTGTTCCAGAATCATTGAAAATCGAACCGGTGCGTTCGAGATGTGCACGAATCTAAGGTTCAGAATGATGGTAGCTATTTTGACCTGTGAAAAGGTCAATTGGTGCCAAATCATTTTGAAACGTTTTCAAGAAGAGGTGTGCAAGCCTGCCACCCAAAAGAAATCATTTGGTTTAATGCTGAACTACATCCTGACGAGGTGCGGAGTGATGCAATCCGCCGACGCCAAGAAAAATAGCTCACGGATATATTTAGGAGGCGTCAAGCCCACTGCTTATAACCAGAGCACCATGCATGCCAATCACCAGATAACCAGGCACATGCCTATTTCTGACAACCCCAGAGATCAAACCGTGAAGGTCCCAGAAATGGAATCTTCAAAGAAGAAGCGCAAGCGTTCTCACAGCAAGAAGCACTCTGCTGGTGAGAAGTCCAAGAAGAGACTCAGGAGGCTCTCAAAAATCAAAACCAAGCACTCCGAGGATGTCTCGCCCGTGGCGCAACCCACTGATGAAGAACCCCAGGGCCCAACCCCTGCGGAAGAGGTGTCTCCTACTGCATCGACAGTAGATCCCGAGCCTTTGGCGGCTACGACGGATATAGAGACATCTGCCAACATTCAAGACGTTAGCACGTCGGCTGCCCATTCGGAGCCAAAAGCTACTTCTCCTCTACGGGATCCCACACCCGTGCAGGATCCAATTTCCTTCGGGGCACCATCCCCTGCAAGGAGTCCATCTTCCGTGCAGGATCCCATACCTGTACCGGAATCCCTCGAAACAGCGTCTCCAGACGTGATTCGAAGTCCCTCCCCTGACTCAATCATAAATCAAGCACTTCTTTCGGTTCAAATTGAACAAGCGTACGAAAGATTCCTGCAATGGAAAGGCTATAGGCTAGCTCCGTACGACACACTGTACAATTGGAGCGAATGGAGCCACGAAGAGAGGTTCGTCTCCGAAGTAATAGACTCAACTGAAATTGAGGCCCTGCTACGATGGGACAACGCCTCTTGCAAAGATCTCATTGAAAGCCACCTGCTGCACAAATCTGACGCCAGAAGAAAAGGAAAGAAGAAGTCATAGGACTCTCCCATAAATCCAAAAGGCGACGACGATCATGACTCAGACGACGACGACGATGCTCTTCAAGCAGGTCTGAGAATGAGCCGTGAAGAGGCTGAAGCCCGAGCCGCCTCTCCACCCAGAAAAGACGAAGGGCCTTCTACCCAAGCCAATCCCCCTTCGCCACAAATGAGAACATTCCCACCAGAGGAATCAGTCCCTCCAGTCGAGGAAGATCAAGAAATTTTGGAACAGGCACCCGAGCCTGTTGCGACCGAAGAAGCCATTCCTGCAAGCCAACAGGAGGATTCAGTCCCTCCTGCATCCATATCTGCCGAAGAACCTTCGCCACAGGACGCTTCTGAACCAACTGTCGCCGAACCACAAGAAGCTGCCCCCGCCCCTGCAACCTTGGAATCCGAGGACGGTAACGAACCTGAGGATGTCCAACTTACTTCACGTCCATCCGTGAATGTAAGGAGGTTGAACGGCGCTGAAGACTTCGCCCAGCCTGACTCTCTGATCTCTGCTGCACGTATTGAGCGCCTGCGAGCTCTTGGCCTTCAGACTGTATTTATCCAAGATGCAGTAAACGCTCTATCTTCTGTTGAAAAGGCACTGAATTGGATGCACACCTATGCCGTAGAAGAAATGACCACTCTTCAACACGAAGTATCTCGAGTTGTCGACGCATTCATCCTTCTGCCAGAAGTTTTCAAGCAAGCCTTGAAGATCATGGAAGATAAACAAGAGCAACTGCTGAAGGAGGAATCTACAAAGACAAGAATTGCTGAAGCCAAGACCGCCTGTGCAATGATTGAGAACAGCTCTCAACTGCGTGCTCACGACAAATGTATTAAAGATATGTCGCAGACTCTTTCCTCCCTTGTTGAAAGAATAACCAACATCGAGACCAAACAGGACGCCGCTCTTGAAATCCTGCAAAGTCTTGATGAAGCCAAAAAGGGGGAAGAGGCACGAGAAGCTGCAAGGAGAATAAGACTGCAACAGGAAAGGGAATTTGAGGCTGCTCAGAGCAGTATCGCTGCCGAATTGAACAAGCTAGCACCTCAATCCCAAAGCTTTAAAATTTCAGGCTCAGACCGAATTCCATGACCCAAATGTCCCTTGGCAAAATCTTATCCAAAGACCTTCTAAATACGTCTGCCGACCAACCGCAACCCAATGCCGACGAAGTGAAGCACTGGAGGAAGAATGAATCGATGAGATATTTTGTCGGACTCATCAGGAATCCGCCATCTTCAAAAATTATAAAACGTTAGCGGAAGCGCAGACAAGTTTTCAAAGATGCTAGAAGAAGGTAAACTCCCTCTCCAAATCGAGATGAAATCAAAACATAGAAGAGGAGATCGGGTCACCCATCCAAGATCGATACTTGCCTTTGATCGTTCATATGAAGGAAGAGCGATTTACCAGAACGAGGCAATGATTCACTTCAAAACGGTGGCGCGGCACCGAGAATGAGCAAGGAAAGAGACCATGGAGGCATGCGGATTATAGATGAGGAGATGAAATTTATGTACATTATTTTTGTTTTTGTAATTTCTATTCAAATAAAGAAACTTTGTACTCAATCATTTTGAATATCAATAAAATAGTTTGTTTGTCTTGAAAGATTACAACTCGTAATCTACTGTGTTTATGTATGATTACTTAAAATTGTTTGATAGGAATCTTAAGTTAGACAAACTTGATTGAAAAATAAGTCAGCATTTAACTAGTCTACGAACAGTTCATAGTTTCAGTTGTAAACTTAGAATACATTGTAAGATTGTGCCTGCGCGCCAATCATAAGCTTAAGTTGTAATAAACCTCAAACTGTATCGAACATGCCTACGAGCAGTTCATTATTGTAGACTAAGTCACTAAGTCAGACCTATTGACAAAAGACCAAGAAATCTGCCAGAAGTCATCGAAGAAGAATGCTTCATGAAGAAGGTTTTGGCATCATCAAGAAGACTCGAAGAGTTAAGTAAGTTAGTCTTGGCAAATTGTCAAAAAGGGGGAAATTGTTGGGAAAAACAAACACCCTGTATCGAATCAGCCGGGATACCCGATCCCTGTATCGATTGTTATTTGTTATTGAGAAGGTTTTGACATATATGCCAAATATACAGTAAGGAAACTGTATCGAGGCTTCAAGGACTTATCTTATATCGAAGACCTGCCTCGAATCAGCATAAGTCAGTACAGCAAGAAGACTTGTAAAAGATCAAGTATGGAAACTGTCTCGATGCCCTAAATACAGTCATCTTCCATACAGTTCACAAAAGGACAAGAAAGAACACAAGTCAAGTTCCGTTGAACAAAGAAGTATTTAAATACTCAAGGATAAAGTATTTAAATACTGTCAGTCTTCAGATCTTCAGAATCCCGCGAAATCCGGATCATGTCATATTCCCGTTGAAGGAAATCTTATTCAAACGGATATCTCAACGGATACTTTCTTCAGAGACTATATATATCCTTGAAGACATTGAAGATCAGTAACCGACCAACCGAACTGAACAAATTCAAGTAACCCAATACTCAAGCTATCAAAGTTATCATCATAGCAAACATATCTCCAAAGCATACTGCAAGTTAGAACGAAAGAGATATACAGTGCTCAACATCAAGAATGTATCATCACCAAGAACTTGATATTCAAAGTCATTGTTCTTACTCAGTTACCTACCTTTTACCTCTGTGTAAAAAGCGAGCTCTGTGTGAACTCAACAAGTTATTCTGACCTGTGTGGGACGAATAAGGACGAAGCTTTGGAACTGTGTGTGAAGAAGCTAGTCAAGAAGGAAGCTTTAACCAATCTGTGTGAAACGGTTGAAAGCGACATTCTTTGTATCAATCTGTGTGAACGATACAAGGATAGGTTTGTTTATAATTACGTAGTTGTGTACGCAGTAATTATATAATAAACTTTTTACTCCTGTGTGGAGGACCAGTGGACGTAGAGGGGTTTAGCTCGAACCACTTAAATTACTGTGTTATTTACCTTACGCTTTCTTGTTTGAAATAACTGTGATATATTAAGTATACACCAAATACGTCGTTGCTGTATCCACGGCAACTAACTGTATCCAAGACTTCTGCTACGCACTCATATTTAGATTCCATACAGTTTGTTGTTTAAACGATTTCCCAAACTGTATCCAGTATACTTAAGTGGCCAACACAAGCTGTTCAATTTCCAGGCCATCAAACGGAAGCCTATAAAGTTTCTCCAATGGCTCTTTGTTTACAAAGACCTTAATCCCTTGAATAGTTGCAGAGATTTCAAAAATTTCTCCTCATTTTCTCTAAGACGGGTATTTGAATGAGGCATCCAAATAAAATTCTTCGACTATAAGTTCATCATACAATTCAGCATGGTGGCTTGCAAGGCGGAACAGCCATTGCTGTTTCACTCGTGAAACAACCACCTCCATTCCGAAGAAATCCTCTCCTTCGAGATTGATTCTCTCCATCACCATGGACCTGGCGAAGATGCGTCCGTCGATGATTGATTCTCTCTTCTTCATGGAAAGGAAAGAAGTCTGGGAATTCGACATTCTTGGAGAAAATGAGTTTGAAGAAATAGGGAAATATCACAGAAAAATTGCAAAAGATATGTAAACTGTTTGCTGAAGACTCGTTTAATTTGCTGAAAGCGTAAAGAGTCTAAGGGAGCAAAATACAGTCCTTTTATAGGGTGCAGGGAAGATTAGGGTTACATACAGTGAACGGACAGATTTAAGGGATGGGAACCATTTTATGAAAGAGTGACCAGGTTGAATTCAGAGTAACTTGTACGTCTTATCCATCTGTTTTTGAAATGATAACCGGTACCACTTCTGACAGTTCGGCCTCCCTTTTTGCACCAAACGACGGTTTTGAAGTTAATAATCGCCGCGGTATTTGAGGCATTGAAGTCCAGGTGTCTTTAAAACATAAAAGGATAAAATGTTTGAAATGTAAACAGAGCACATGGACTTAAAACGGTTTCAGTACGAATAGAGTTGTAATATAATATTAATTGACATCCTACAGTATATGTGCTGCATCCGCAAATCAATACAGCGTTCCCCCTTAAAAAGTACATATAGGGTTCAATTCTTACACCAATATCTGGATTAATACTATATTCAAGGGTCGTACTATATTCATATTACAACTCTTAATTAATGCACATGTCAGCTGTAGGAAGATTTCATATCAACTCTTAATTAATGCACATGTTAGCTATATTTATACATATCAGGATTCAATTCTTAATTAATGCACATGTCAGTTGTAGGAAGATTTCATGCCTTCTTTGTCCTACAGTACTATTTGACTCGTTCTGAGTGTATAGTTAATTAAAGTGGATACTATATTCTTGGGTCTTACAGCATTCCCCCTCAATTAATGAGTAAAAGCACAAAAACTTATAGGTAGTCAGGCTGTAACATTCCCAATTCTTGACGAAGCATATAGAATCTGGTTGTGCTTAGATGTTTTGTATAGATGTCGGTCAACTGAATGTCTGTATGAATTTTCTCGATCCGAACATCCTTATTATCAACACGATTCCTGATGAAGTGATGCTTCATATCAATATGCTTAGTTCGCGAGTGCAGTACAGGGTTTTGCGATATTGCAATTGCACTCGTGCTACCGCATATGATTGGCGTCTCTATGGTACTGATTCCATAATCTTGTAGCTACTATTGCATCCAGAGAATTTGCATACAGCAACTTCCAGCGGCATAGTATTCCGACTCAGCTGTAAAAAGTGAGTTGGCCAATTGCTTCTTACTTAACCATGACACAAGTCTAGATCTAAGAAAGTGACAAGTATCGCTTGTGCTCTTCCTATCCAACTTACAATCTCCAAGATCTGAGTCACTATAGCCAACCAAATTGAATCCTCCTTCCTTAGGATACCACAATCCTACATCGATTGTTCCTTTCACGTATTTAAGAATTCATTTGGCTGTCATGAAGTGTGACTCCTTGGGTGCGAAAATACCGAGCACACACTCCTACAGCAAACTGGATATTGGGCCCGCTAGCTTTTAGGTATAAGAGTGAGCCAATAAGCTTCCTGTAGAGTGATTGATAAACCGGCTTTCTAGCTTCGTCAACACTAATTTGCATGGAAGTGCTCATGGGGGTTGACGAGGATTTGGAGTTTTTCATCCCAAACTTGTTGAGCAGCTCCTTGCTGTACTTCTCCTGGTTGATGAAGATTCCTGTAGACAATTTCTTCACCTGCAATCCTAGGAAATAACTAAGTTCTCCCGTCATACTCATTTCAAATTTACTTTGCATGAGATGAGAGAACCTTTGATATAAAGTAAGGTTAGTAGAACCAAATATAATATTATCGACATATATTTGTACCATTAACAGGTCATCTCCTTCCTGTATTTTAAATAGGGTCTTGTCCACATCACCTTTCTCAAATCCATTGTTTATAAGGTATAGGGATAGGGTTTCATACCAAGCTCTAGATGCTTGCTTAAGTCCATACAGTGCTTTCCGTAGCCTGAATACTAGGTCTCCGCCTTCAGTGTTGACAAACCCTGGTGGTTGTTCAACATAGACTTCTTCAGTGAGATCTCCATTTAGGAATGCATTCTTAACGTCCATCTAATATATTATAAATCTCTTATGGGTGGCAAAATCTAGGAATATCCTGATGGCTTCCAGTCTGGCCACAGGGGCGAATGTCTCATCGTAATCTATGCCTTCTTCATGTCTGTAGCCTTGTGCGACTAGACGGGATTTGTTCATGATAACCAGTCCATTCTCATCCTTCTTGTTTCTAAATACCCATTTGGTTCCAATTACAGCTTGATGTTCTAGCCTGGGTACTAGATACCATACATTGTTTCTTTCGAAACCATTAAGCTCTTCTTCCATAGAAGTTATCCGGTGAGAATTATTTAAAGCTTCATTGGTAGAAATAGGTTCGGATTGAGATAAGAATACAACTAGGGTTCACATAGCTAATCTCCAAAGTTCAGCTTGAGATTTCCATACAGGAAATGGAGATTTCTAATAATCAGTCTCTTCTTGTGCACAGAGTAAAGTTCCTTGTGTACTATGTATTCTTCTTTGGGTAGAGAAACCAGCATTAATGTCTCCTATAATTAAATCTCGTAGGTGATCTCTCAACCATCTCCTGTCAGGTTCTAGTTCGACATCTCGTACTGTATCTTGTGGTGCTGTAGTTTCAGCTTCAGCTTGTACAGTGTCATCTTCAACTACTTCTGATCTAACAGCTGCGGGATTAATATCTAAGTCAATGATAGGCTCTATTGGAGTTTTATGGTCATCAATGGAGAGTATTCGGATATTCTGGGTTAAGTTTTCTACTCCTGTAGGATCAAAGTGATGTTCGTGGAACACTACATGAATAGATCCCTCTATTGTCAGCTGCTTTTTGTTAAAGATTCTGAAGTCTTTGCTGACAGAGGAGTATCCAACAAATATCCCTTCATCCGACTTTTCGTCGAAGGTCTTGAGTTGATCTTTCCCATTATTTAAAACATAACTCCTAAATCCAAAGATATGAAAGTACACAACTAATGGAGTTTTATTGTTCCATACCTCATATGTTATTTTGTTGTGCTGCTTGTTGATGATACAACGGTTTTGTGTATAACACACTGTATTGGTTGCTTCGCCCCAGAACCGCTGTGGCAACTTGCTTGCGACAATCATGGTTCTTGTTGCTGTTAGGAGTATGCCCTCGAATGCCACTCAGAGGTTGTTGAGTGAGGGCATTGTACTTGTAATTATGTAAACCATTTATATAAGGCAAATGATTGTTTCTTTATTTACTGGTAGTTACTGGCATTCCTAACTCGTAAATAAACATATAGAAACTAGTCCGTGTATTTGAGAGCAAAACGTTCCACTCCTTATTGGATAAGGGAGTCGGCACTGGAAAGGTTATAGCTCAAATACTTAATCGTTCGCAAGTCGATGAAACTTGACTGGGCGTTAAGTTTATGTGAAGACTTGTATGACGTGTTCTTTGACATGGAGAGTGCCTGTCGAACACTATTGGTTAGTGGGAGCACACGTTATAGGTATGCTAATTGGATTAGTATACTCGAACCGACTCACCCTCGATTCGTCACATGGATTTCACTCCGGGACAGTCAATGACGGAATCGAAAGGTTGTGATAGGTATTCGTGAACCTTAGACTTGAGGATTTAGTAGGGATGTGCTTGTGAGTCAAGATTTTCATTAGAGTAGTTCGACCCTGTAAACCGGAAGGCGGGGGTCAACCTCGACGTGCATCTTGACGGGCAAGTAGCAGGTCCTACTGAATACCAAGATAGAATTCTTTCTCCCTTTTGTGAGCGGATTATATGTCGTATGCGTTTATTGGCTGATGAGATCATTAGTCTTTGGCCAATGAATTGGAGCTAGTTGTATTAGATACACGATTTCGATGATCTCGATTTGCATTAACGCATGCATAGCGTCAAGTACAGATAAGGTTTGGTCGACCGTGACCCTATAACTTGATCGGGACATTTGAAAGAAGGGTTTATACGTATCTTGGTATTCACGACAGAATGGTTCTTGAATGATCCCAATCATTCGTTACGAGTTGGGGTGCAGTGTAGGCCGCCAGTGGCTAGGTGGTGCTACTACTATTTTGTTCCTCCCATTGCTAACTGAGACGGACCTACCGAGTCGCGCATTAGGATTGACGACGGAATGAATCAAGCTTAATTCTCTCATTATGAATATTAGATATTGGATATCTAATTCATGACATTGGATGTTTAAATTGATTTATTGGATAAATTAATTTACGGCCTAATGAATTAAATAAATTCTTGGGTGATAAATTTAATTCATGGATATAATTATTTCTTGGAGAAATTAATTATGTCATAATGTATTTGATATGATAAAATTAATTGGATTAATTAATCGATATAAATACATCGGAATGGAATCAGAGTTTATCTGTTTGGACTCACGTGAGTCCGAAACGAACCGAACTCATCCGTTTTTTCATCATGGCCAACCCCCTTCCACCTACCTTCCCATTGTCTTTTCTTTCCAATTTTTATTTGATGATAATGCAAGGAAAATGACTTGTGGGGCAATATTCTCATGTGAATGAGTTGTAACATGTGGAAGGAGAATATAGATAAGAAGACTTCAATCTCTCATACACTAATTGATTGTTTTCATACGTGAGTTTAAGTGTAGAGAGAGAGAGAAAAGTTCTTTCTAAAAGTCTTCTTCTTCATCTATTGCTTGAGAGTTTTTCTTAGAGAAAAATCAAGAATTCAAAGAGAGATTGTGAGTTATACACTTAGAGTGTTATAATTTCATATTGGAAGCTTCATCACTTAGCTCTAGCCGTATCCTCGGAGGATAGCAAGGTGATCGTCGTTCCGGTCGTTTCTCCGGCGCGTGGCAAGTAGAGACGCGGTGCTTTCGGCGTTGGATCATTCAAGAGCTTGGAGCGGATTGAATTGAAAGGAGATCGCCTAAAGCTTGGGGAATAGCTCAAGAGAAGGTTTCCATCTAATCAACGGACTACAAGGGTAAGTTTCTATATCTCTTGTTATTCGTTTTGATATTCGTATATACGTAGCTCGATCGATCCTCGTAGGGATTCGGATCGGATTAATTTTCGTTTTACCGCTTCCGCTGGGCCTTCGTTTTAGGCACCGAATCCCAACAGTGGTATCGGAGCGTAGGTCTTGCGATCGTATATACGATATTGGCATTTGGAATGCTCGATTAGATGGTGAATGATTTGGAATCATTTTAGTCATAATCGTGGTATATGTTTTTCGTTCGTAATAATTGTATTTTTCGTAAGTTTATGTCTAAATATAAATCTTAAATTTCTGGGAAATATGATTTATATTGAAGATATGAAAGTCGTATAATATTGATATTGGATATCCGGTCGAAAATCTAGCCCCGAATCGTCGTCGGACGACTTTTTGGACAAAAAGGGTATTTTGGCCGAGGATGACTCGACCGTGTCCTGGGTGACACGGTCGTGTCCGGCAGTGTGGCCAGGCCACTGCCGGGAGACCCGACCGTGTCAGGAGACACGGGCGTGTCTGGCCGAAAGTGACTCGACCGTGTCCTGGGTGACACGGTCGTGTCGGCGATCTGCCAAGTCAGCTGAGCGACCGGCCGTGTCTGGGTGACTCGGTCGTGTCTGGCCGGCATCTTCCGAGGTGACTCGGCCAAGCGGAGTATCGCCGGTAAGTGCCGAGGTGACTCGGTCATCTTTGGCCCGTTTTCACCCGGCTCGATTTTTCCGTGTATTCTTAAAAATTAATCTCGCATGTTAAATTGGATTTAATATGATTAAAATGATTTATGGTATTTCATTTTATAAGGGAAATTTGATTAATTGGAATATTTATGGTCGTAGAATTATTTTGAGCGTTATTACATTACCGATTGTGTGAATCGATTGGATCGGTTCGTATTGTTGATTGGATCAATGTATCTCTCGTTTTCCATTTATTTAGTATTTATTGGATGAATGCTTTTGAATGGGGATGTGGTTCGTGGACTTAGTTTTGAATCGTTCGTTTTATTCGATTGGGTTGTAAAGGCCGTTTTGAGCCTATTTATTTTACTAGAAAAATTTGTATCTAGGATGCAATTTTCAATGTAAAATTTATATGTAATGACGAAGACCGGAGGAAGATCCATTTCGAGAAGACGAAGATTCAAGACGAAGACTTGTAATTAGATTACGGAGTTTTTGTTTTCTAGGAACGGTCCATGAACCACATGTTGGTAGCAACTAGGTTGTGAATGGTTGTTTCATATTGTATGAATGCCACAAACGCGCTAATATGATTAATGTGCAAAGTGTAACATTAATCGCGAAAATTCTCCCACTATAAATAATTAAGTTTATAAGGTTTCAAGGTTTTCCTTCCCTCCATCGAGTTTTCGGGAAATTGAAATCCAAACCGGATGTGCTATGCTTCCGAGTTATCGGGGTAGTCGTTCGGGAGGACGGATAAATTACAGGAGCGCATTGGATGCCTTCGGTTGGAGCAAATTTTATCCCTAGAAACACGATAGGTTGCGGATAAGATTCAATTGTGAACCGATTGCGTCGATGGTATAAACTTAACTTGTTCACGAACCATAGAAACCGTATAGGTTGAGGGGAGTGAACAAGGGGAAAAAGAAGATCGAATCATCCATTAGATGGGTTGGTGTTGGACACCACTTTATGAAAATTAATAGACTAGAAACCTGTTCGGTTGCCCTCTATTAAGATTTATAAAGAACTCGATCACCACTATGAAGTAGAGCGACGATACTTCCGGATTTCACATGGGAGTGTGTTATTCCGATAAAAATAGTGGGAGCTGGGTAATAAGAATATAAAAGACCTTAATTCTATACTCTGAACATAATTGAACGAGTCACTAATTAATCTGTTATACTTAATGCAGACAAATCTCAATATGACAATGAATCCACTCGCAATTCTACTCGAAAAGAACACCTTAATGGGACCTAACTTTGTGGATTGGCTCCGCAATCTGATGATTGTCCTCAGTATAGAGGCACTGGGATACGTCTTGGAGACGGACATTCCGGCGCCTCCTGTGCGGACCAGGCAATCGGGAAGAGATTGAAAACCACGAAAAGTGGGTTAAGGATGACGTGAAAGTCCGTGCTTATATGATGGCTTCCATGTCTAATGAGCTTGAGAGAGCTCATGAGAAAATGACTTCGCTAGGCGGTCTGTCTCACTTAACCGAGCTTTATGGTGAGCACGGCGAAGCGCTAGATATGAGATATCCAAGCAGCTGTTCGGTGCAAGGATGAAGGAAGGTGAGAAGGTTGGGGAACACGTCCTCAAAATGATATCCATGATCGAGAGATTGGAGGCTCTTGATTTTAAAATGGATACTTCTCTCCCAAAACCTTATCCTACAGTCTCTCCACGATTCCTTCTCACGATTTGTTATGAACTTCAAGCTGCAATGAGATTGCATGTAACTTAGTGAGCTAATGAACAAACTTGTGACCGCTCGGTCTCGGATGAAGACTCGCGGATGAAGGAGTCTGCTCTTGTGATTTCTTACGGACCTCGGAGGTCTAAGAACAAGAAGAAAAGGACCAAGAAGCAAAGCTGGACCACAAGCTAAGGACCTTAAGGGTAAGGGCAAGGCCCCGATGGTTCGAAGAACAAGAAGAAGAAGGATGCTTGTCTCAAGTGCGGTGGTGGGCCTTTGGGCTAGAGACTGTCCAGATTCTTCATGGCACTTGGTCTGAGAACTTTTAGTTTTGGAAACAAATTGTTGCACTCTTGTATTTTCTACTTCTGAATCTTGGATTAAGTGCTAGTTCTCATATTTGTACCGTGAATCGGGATGCGGAACAAAGTAGGAAGCTTGGAGCTGGAGAAGTTATGATCACAGTCGGAAGCGGGCATAGTGTCGAGGCGACCGACATAGGATCACTTCTTTTGGGTTTAGAATCCGGCTTTGTTTTGACTTTAGAAGATGTACTTGTTTTGCCCAAGGGGCACAAATACATTGTGTCCATTCCGGTCATGGACCGAAAAGGCTTTTCATTTTTCATTGGTGATGGTTCCTGCAAAATTTATTTTAGAAATAAACTAGTGGGTACTGCTACATTGTTGAATGGATTGTATCATCTAAATCTCAGCAACAAAGTAGTTGTGAATACTATGACTAGAAAACGTGGTAGGGATGAAACCAATCAAGTTTTGAAATGGCATCTTAGACTTGGTCATGTTGGTCAGACCAAGGTTTACAAGATGGAAAAAGATGGACTTATGGGTCCATTGGGATCGGATCCCTTTCCTACTTGTGAATCTTGCCTTAAAGGCAAAATGACTAAGTCCCCTTCACAGGACTTTTGAAAGAGCCGATAAGCGGGATTAATCCATAGCGTATGTGGTGCTTTAGAAGCGACACGTGACGGATATCAATATTTCATTACGTTCTGAGATGATCATACTAGGTATGGTTATGTATACTTAATGAAACATAAATCCGAGGCCTTTGAGAAATTCCAGAATTCAAGGCCCTAGTCGAGAAACAAACCGGTAATCATATCAAAGCACTTGGTCGGACCGAGGTGGCGAGTATATGAGTACGAGTTTGACGAGTTCCTTAAGGAACATGGAATAGTTTCACAACTAACACCTCCAGTACTCCTCGGTTAAATGGTGTGTCGAGAAAGAAGGAACCGGACCACTGTTGAACATGGTCCGTTCCATCTTTGGGATATCTTGACTTGCCGATTTACTCAGGGGTATGCACTCTGACCGCGTATATCTTGAATAGATGTCCTTCCAAATCCGTTCCTAAAACTCCACATGAGATGTGGGAGGGAAGGAAACCAAGTCTTAATCATATTAGGATTTGGGGATGTCCCGCCTATGTCAAGAAGACTAAGGTGGAAAAGTTGGAAGCTAGGTCTGCGAAGGGACGTTTCATTGGATTCCCGTCTGGGACGATGGGATATCTATTCTACATGCCCGAGGATCGAAGGATCATTGTTGCTTTACAAGCACACTTCCTGGAAGATGAGTTCATTCAGGAAGGCGGAGCAGGTAGAAGTATTTCTTTGGAAGAATACAATGAAACTCCTAAAGAGACACCTGTGCAAGAAATTGGAACCGAACCTTCTAAAACACAAGTACAACCACCTCGTAGGTCTAGTAGGGTGTCTCGATTACCTAAGAGGTATAGTTTTATGCACTTGGAGGAACTGGGTTTCCTCGAGGTTTCAAGTGATAAACAAGAGACCGACCCACGACCAATGACCTAGCAATGGTGGATGTAGACTCCATGAAATGGGTATGCTTGATCTTCATGTAGTTGGGACCTTCATTTTGATGAGACGGTTAAAGAGTTTGACTTCGTGCAAAATGAAGAGGAATCTTGTGTATACAAGAGGGCTAGTGGGAGCAAGATCACATTCTAAGTACTATATGTAGATGACATTCTACTAATAGGAAATGATGTGGGAATGCTCAGTTATGGGAAAGCTTGGTTTTCGAGTAATTTCTCCATGAAAAACTTGGGAGAAGCAACCTATATTCTTGGGATTCGATTCTCTGGATTAGATCGAAGAGAATGATAAGTTTTTCCCAAGCCCTCTATATAGATTAGATCTTAAAGAGGGTTCCTTCGATGTGACATGGAATAAAACTTACCTTGAAGATGTGTCCTTATAGTGAGGAACAATGAAAGGAAATGAGTTATATACCATATGATTCGGCGATGGGTAGCCTCACATATGCTTTATTGTGTACGAGACGACATTGCGCATCTTTGGGAGCGTGGTAAGAAGGTTTCGGGCTAACCGGTTCGGGAACATTAGACCGCCATAAAGAACGTTCTCAAGTACTTTAGAAGGACTAGAGATCTGGTTCTTATATATGGTGGTGGAGAAGCCGAATGTGATGGGATTCACCGTATTGGACTTCCAAGGATAGAAAGACGATTCTATGTCTACTTGGCTACATTTACTCTTAATGGAGGAGCGTATCTTGGCATAGTGCCAAGAATAGCGTGTTGCTAATTCCACTGTCGGTGAGCATAAAGCGGCCTCGGAGGCCTCAAAGGAAGAATTTAGAAGTTCTTGGGTAAACTTCACGTGACACAGTCTTTATTGCCGACGATACCACGGGCCTAGGAGCCAAGGTTTCATAATAGTTCCAAACATATACAGAGAGAGAATCATCTCGTAAGAGCATTCGTTCGCAAAGAGATACATTGAGCCGCATAGAGTAGAGTCACCGACTACGTCGCCGATCCACTGACCTAGCCACTTTCTCAGATTAGCTTAGAGCGTCATCTGGAGAACAAGGGTATTAGATACCATAGTGTGTGGCATTGAGTGCAAGTGGGAGATTGTTAGGAGTATGCCCTCGAATGCCACTCAGAGGTTGTTGAGTGAGGGCATTGTACTTGTAATTATGTAAACCATTTATATAAGGCAAATGATTGTTTCTTTATTTCTTGGTAGTTCTTGGCATTCCTAACTCGTAAATAAACATATAGAAACTAGTCCGTGTATTTGAGAGCAAAGCGTTCCACTCCTTATTGGATAAGGGAGTCGGCCTTTGGAAAGGTTATAGCTCAAATACTTAATCGTTCGCAAGTCGATGAAACTTGGTAGGCGTTAAGTTTATGTGAAGACTTGTATGACGTGTTCTTTGACATGGAGAGTGCACATCGAACACTATTGGTTAGTGGGAGCACACGTTATAGGTATGCTAATTGGATTAGTATACTCGACCGACTCACCCTCGATTCGTCACATGGATTTCACTCGGGACATCAATGACGGAATCGAAAGGTTGTGATAGGTATTCGTGAACCTTAGACTTGAGGATTTAGTAGGGATGTGCTTGTGAGTCAAGATTTTCATTAGAGTAGTTCGACCACGTAAACCGGAAGGCGGGGTCAACCTCGACGTGCATCTTGGACGGGCAAGTAGCAGTCTGCGAATACCAAGATAGAATTCTTTCTCCCGTTAGTGAGCGGGTTATATGTCCTATGCGGTTATTGGCGAGATGAGATCATAAGTCTTTGGCCAAAGCATTGGAGCTAGTTGTATTAGATACCACGGCGACTCGATGATCTCGATTTGCATTAACGCATGCATAGCGTCAAAATGAGATAAGGTTTGGTAGACCGTGACCTATAACTTGATCGGGACATTTGAAAGAAGGGTTTATACATTATCTTGGTATTCACGGCAGAATGGTTCTTGAATGATCCCAATCATTCGTTCTCAGTTGGGGTACAGTGTAGGCCGCCAGGCTGGCTAGGTGGTGCTACTACTCTTTGGTTCCTCCCATTGCTAACTGAGACGGACCTACCGAGTCGCGCATTAGGATTGACGACGGAATGAATCAAGCTTAATTCTCTCATTATGAATATTAGATATTGGATATCTAATTCATGACATTGGATGTTTAAATTGATTTATTGGATAAATTAATTTACGGCTAATGAATTAAATAAATTCTTGGGTGATAAATTTAATTCATGGATATAATTATTTCTTGGAGAAATTAATTATGTCATAATGTATTTGATATGATAAAATTAATTGGATTAATTAATCGATATAAATACATCGGAATGGAATCGGAGTTTATCTGTTTTGGACTCACGTGAGTCGAAAGCGAACCGAACTCATCCGTTTTTCATCATGGCCAACCCCCTTCCACCTACCTTCCCATTGTCTTTTCTTTCCAATTTTTATTTGATGATAATGCAAGGAAAATGACTTGTGGGGCAATATTCTCATGTGAATGAGTTGTAACATGTGGAAGGAGAATATAGATAAGAAGACTTCAATCTCTCATACACTAATTGATTGTTTTCATACGTGAGTTTAAGTGTAGAGAGAGAGAGAAAAGTTCTTTCTAAAAGTCTTCTTCTTCATCTATTGCTTGAGAGTTTTTCTTAGAGAAAAATCAAGAATTCAAAGAGAGATTGTGAGTTATACACTTAGAGTGTTATAATTTCATATTGGAAGCTTCATCACTTAGCTCTAGCCGTATCCTCGGAGGATAGCAAGGTGATCGTCGTTCGGTCGTTTCTCGTGGCGTGGCAAGTAGAGACGCGGTGCTTTCGGCGTTGGATCATTCAAGAGCTTGGAGCGGATTGAATTGAAAGGAGATCGCCTAAAGCTTGGGGAATAGCTCAAGAGAAGGTTTCCATCTAATCAACGGACTACAAGGGTAAGTTTCTATATCTCTTGTTATTCGTTTTGATATTCGTATATACGTAGCTCGATCGATCCTCGTAGGGATTCGGATCGGATTAATTTTCGTTTTACCGCTTCCGCTGGGCCTTCGTTTTAGGCACCGAATCCCAACAGTTGCTTCATTGAGTGTCCTATTTTTTCGCTCGACAACACCATTTTTTGAGGCGTTTGGGCTGCTGAGTATTCATGTTGTATTCCATTGTCCGAACAGTATTGCTCTATAAAGCAATTTGTGATTTCAGTACCTCTGTCAGAATGAATGGACACAATACTCAACCCTTTCTCATTTTGTAGCTTGCTCAGGTGCTCAGGCAACTTCTATGATGTTTCTTTCTTCTTTCTTAGAGAGACTATCCAAGCATACCTGGAAAAATCATCAACAATAACGAGATAATATTTCTTATCTCCCAAGCTTACAGGGTCTACAGGACCGTAGATGTCCGTATGTAGCATGTCCAGAACCCTATGGGTGGATAGGTATGATTTTCCTTCCAGGGTGGTTTTGACTTGTTTGCCTTTCTGGCAGGGTCCACAGACGGTGTCTATTTGGAATAACACAATGAGCAAACCTCTAATAATTCCCTGTCTGGCGAGATTGTTGATCGTCTTGAAGTTGATATGAGACATCATCTTGTGCCATAGCCATCTTTAATCTACAGTGCCTTTGGCAACAAAATAGGGAACAATGGAGCTCGTAGGCTTCCAGTCAGCAATATACATATTACCTGACCTGCTTCTAGTGAGGATGACTTCTTTGGTCTTTATGTCTTTCACTCTACCGTGGTCTATATTGAATTTCACCGAGAAATGTTTGCCATAGAACTAGCTAATACTAAGTATATTGTACTGTAGGCCTTTAACATAGGCTACATCGGTAACTTTGAACTTTCCTACAAGTAGGGTTTCCTTCCCTCTTGTTCTTCCTTTGGATTTGTCACCGAAGTGCACCTTTGGACCGCGACCTTCTACATAATTTGACAGTTTGCTTATGTATCCTGCCATATGCCGAGACCATCCGCTGTCAAAGTACCATATGTTATTTTCTTTTATATCCTGTAATAAAAGAGATAAAGTAGATTTAGATCCCTTTGATTGTTGGGTCCATGTATGTTAGTGCCTTTTGGTACCCAAATTTGCCTGACAACAATAAGTTTGTTGTAGGTTACTTTTAGTCCAGTTTTGCAGTGTCTACGTGGGGCAGGCACGTAGTTGCTGTAATCTTGATTATCATGCATGTAAAATTTAGGGTTATTCTTCCAGTATCATTGCCGTCTAGGAGGTGGCGCCATTTTCTTAGGTCTTACAACTTGTCTTCTAGGTCTCCAGTTGGATTTCCAGAGTTGTTGTTGATGCTGCATGGTGACCTGCTTTTTTGATGGATAACAGGGCTCTTGTATCCAATATCTAGGCCCACTGTACTGTTGATTGTACTGCGGTGTTTCCCTTTGATATTTGGATATAGTCTTCTATCTAGATGGATGCTAGCGCTTTTGATATGCTCGGGGAGCATGCTGTTGATTACGCCTTACAGAACTGGGAGGCTGAGGTTTCTACTGTTTGTGATATGAACTTGGTGGCGGAATCGCAGCCTTTGCTATACGAAGGGCAGCTTTAGTTCTTTCAGGACTTAGAGTCTCTTCGTGAATAGGAATGGGTTCCACACCCCTGAAGAATACCGTACTAGTTTTTTCCTTATTGGAGAATGATTTAATCCCTAAGCCACTTTTGTCATGGGCATGTTGCCCAGTGCTTAGAATTTCTTCCATCCGTTTAGATGATTTTTCGAATGATTTCGGGATGGTCTCTAATTCTCCTTCTCACTTCCTGAGAGTTTTTACTTTGGCTTCGAGTAAAGCAAAATCATTTGTCTTGCTCTTATTATGAGACTTAGCCTCATTTAGATCGTGGGCAAGTCAATGATTGCTTTCCATGAGTTTTTCAAATATGACCTTGCTGTTTTCGCAATCAATATACATATTTTCATAGTTGTTTTTCAGCAAGTCATTTTCATCTTTTCTAAGTTTGAAATTTCGAGCTGTATGTTTTCTCGTTTTAAAGTCTCATGGGCCTTTTGTATGTTTTTGAATTCATTCAACATGTTTTCGAAGGTATGTGATGCATTTACAGGAATAGATGAATTTGAACTTACTTCATCATCGCTATCCTCATCATCCTATATTTCTTTGGCCATAAAGCACATATATGCTTTATCTTCGATTTTATCATCGGAGGAGTCACTGTCAGTGATTACCTAAAGGCACTCCTCGGTCTTGTTTGATGCTGGCGAGGATTCTGATTCACCAATCAGGGTCTTGAGCTTGTTTTTCCAGACACGTCTTCTTTCATCCTTTTCTTGTTGCTCAGCTTCTGGCAACTTTTGTACTTTCGGTTTTGGACATTTATTTTCATAATGTCCAGGTTTTCTACAGTTATAGCATAAGTTAGAATCACCAGAGGAAGGAGATTCAGAGCTTACCTTGTGAAAAGGCTTGGGCCTGTAGGGGGTCTTTCCAGACTGTTTGATGAACTTTTTGAATTTGTGTATTAACAGGGCCATTTCATTTTATGACAGGATATCATCATTGTTGTCTACAGTCTTGTGTGTGGATTTGGATATGCTGGGTGGAGAGCTATGTCTCCTGTCAGATACAGCAGCTAGTGTTGTAGTCTTGGCAGGTGACTCTTCGGCCTTTTCTCTCTTGTCATACTCAAAGGCTTTGAGGTCATAGAAGAGGTCAAAATGTAGAAGTATCATTAAGATTACAGGATACACGCATAGCTGTAGTCTTAATGTCCCATCGGGCAGGGAGTGATCTAAATTTTTTTAAATTTTTCTCCTTTTGAGTATACACTTTACCCAATGCTTCAAGTTCGCCAACAATGCCAGTGAATCTAAGGTCAAGCTCCTCAAGCATTTCGGAAGATTTCCAATTGCTGAGTAAGTTTGAAAATTTTACTTTCCTTCGAGAGCTCAGTACCCTCGCAAATCAGCTTGAGTTTTTCCCATATTTCCTTAGCTATCTTATAGCTTTTTACCTTTGAGAATGTGCCTTTGTCGAGAGTGACAAATAGCACATTCTTAGCGATGTTGTCCAGATTGGCTCGCTTGCGCTCATCAGTCATCCACTGATCGCGCTCTTTCTCGAGCATCTTGGCGTAAGGTTTCCCTTCCATACTTGGGGCTGTATTGACCTTCAAAATTTTGAAAGGTCCTTCCTGGATGACATAAATCATTTCCTCATGCATGGCTGCAAGATGGGCTTCCATCCTGATTCTCCAGTCATCAAACTCATAAATAAAAAACATAGGGACCTTGTTTATCATAGATGAGTCCATTTTATACATGAAATGATGAAAGTGTAAGACGAAGTTTTCAAAAACTAGTGATTGTGGGATCTGATTCAGTTAAAAATCTACTGATTCTTTTTAGAATCAACCTTTCTGATACCACTTGTTGGCCACTAAGTATACAGTAAACAGCTTAGAAAGTCTGAGTACAATAAGCTATACAATTTTCAAAGTTAATTGCATTGAGGAAGTCTGTTAGGTGAGTTGTTGTAAATACAGCAAGTAGGTGTTCTCCTGTTTGCTTGATGCATACAGGGTTTTACAATGTATACTTAATAAATCACAATAGAATGAAAACAATAAAGACAGAAGATAAATAACACACAATTTAAAGTGGTTCGAGGTAAACCCCTCTACGTCCACTGGTCCTCCACACAGGAGTAAAGTGTTTATTAAAATCACTACGTACACAACTACGTGACTTTAACTAAACCTCTCTGTATCGTTCACACATATTGATACATGGACTCTAGTTTGGGTCGTTCACACAGATTGGCTTGAGCTCTTTCGACTCGCTTGTTCTCACACAGATCGAAGCTTCGTCTTCAATACTATTCTTCCCACACAGGTGAGAATACGCAAGGATCCTTAGTCCACACAGGGATATTCTCAATGGTACGGTTTGAACAGATCTCAAACAACAACTTTATCTTTGATGAAGACATCTTGTATGATGTGCTGTTTGCGTTGAGGACTTGGGATATTTCTTTGCTTGGATACTGCTGTATGCTCACGAAATATACTGCTCTTAAGTAGCTAGATTATCAGAGTAATCTTGTCAGAATATGCGCGATAATAAATAGCTTTTAGTGTGTCTTAAGTCCTCTTGCTTGGGGCTATTTATAATCTTGGAGATGTATCCGTTATAAATGTAGTCATTGTTGGTTGATGAGATGTTGACGGCCGTCTCTTGATCGGCTGCTGCTGAATGTTTGAAATAAAGAAGATCTCATTTAATGCTTCAGACATCATTTCTGTCTTTGCATTAAATGCTCTTCAGAGCGTTCATACTTGTCTCTCTCCGACTGCATTAAATGTTGTCCTATCAGCAATAAATGCTGCTTTAATCATGAATACTTTATGAATAAACAATGTTTGTATCACAACGGTTTAAAGCTTTTTATGTTCAATCCTGTTGGATGTGTTTTACTTTTTCCAAGTAAAACACCTTCAGGCTGTATGCTGTATCCAACACATTGAGTTTCTTTGCTGTATGAAGTAGGCTCTGTAGGATGGATTGTAGAAGATCTCTTTGTTGTGTAGATGGGCTGTATGGAGAGTCTTAACAGCTTCCATACTTAATAACATTCTGACTTCTTGTTGTGTGTTTGGCAATTTATCAACACCGGAATGTTTATCCCAACAGTTTGTTAGTCTGGTGATGTTTAGCATGTTAAATCCTTATGAGAAGGGTCTACGGCGTGTAATATTCCTGATTGATTCTGGGGGTGTTACACCTCTAAACCAACTTTTCAACTATCAATTAACTTATGAGCTTTATCTATCAAACATACACTACGCCACAAATGGCCTTCAGCAACGTTTATTTCGATGTTACAAGCAAAAGTGTTAGCATAGATGCCTTAAAATTGATCTACGCTAACACTTTTTTTTATCGTTACAGTTGATAGTAACTGGTGTTGCCATAGTATCTATGGTAACACCAAATTAGGTGTTACTGTTGATCTTTAAAAAAATCATTACAAGGGAAGAAAAAAATAGGCGAAAAATAAGAAAAAACCTGTAAAAATCGTAACGACCCGATTTTTCTAATAGTATTTTATGAATATATTTTTATAATAAGGAAAACCTGTAAAAACTTAAAGTCGTTACACTAATAGAATAAACATCAAAGACTTCGGTACGTCTCACTTCGGTAATGTATATTAGTAAAGTAAAAACAAACAACAACTTCGCTTTTCAATTTACAGAAGTAAACAACCCACATAGACTTCAGTAAATGGTACCAAACAATAAAGCAGGAACTAGTTAGAAATTTTAAGTTACAAAGACTTCGCTAATTTGATAATTACTGAAGTAAAAAGTGTGAAATTTTATTTTTACCAAAAAAATTTTACAATAGCAAAGTGTATATCTTGAGAACGGGAATTAATATCTTGAGACCGGGAAATAATTGACCCAGCACCAATCCAACCCTGAGTTTTTTACCAAACTAGTATTATTGAAATTTTTTTTTATCATAATAGTGTAGCTCCAAAAATATTTACTATAATAATGTATTTATTATTTTAATATTAAAAAAATAAAAAATACTTATAATTACTATATATATAATGCAGCATCATGAAATGATGCGATTGTCGTTTTGATTTTCCGGACGCTGCCATTGTCGTTTTGATTTTCCGGATTTTTACTTGTATTCTGGCCACATAGCCACGTATAACAATATTATTGTATTTCCCCAAAACTGACTCAGTCACATGGCATCGCCTTTCCCAACTTCATCCCACAAGACTTCACAACTCCGAGCCCTAATTCCTCATTCACACCAACGATGACCAATAACTCCTCTCCACCTTCTTCCTTAACCATCTTCAGATTTGTAACAATACCCCTCGGAGAAGATGATACTCGCCCACAAGGGTCAAAATGAGGAAATTTCTGGCGAATAAAAGTGGAATCCTCCCACGTAGCAAGCGCAAAGTCCTGATTCACCGTGCATCAACATCTGAAGAACGGACAGCCGTTGCGGAAAATCACACGTGACTCCAGGATCGATAAAGGCTCCACCTTGCAATTCCCTTCGTCATTCACATTAGGTATATCTGAAACAGGTAACAACTCTCTCTTGATGCATTTCTTGAGTAGTGATACGTTAAAAACCGGGTGGATTGTTGAGGAATCTGGTAAATTTAAACGCTAAGCCACTGAACCAATCTTCTCTAGGACAGTATAGGGTCCGTAATAGTGGGTAAATAGTTTTAAATTCTTCTGAAGAGATAGTGAAATTTGTTTGTAGGGATGTAGTTTAAGATAGACCTTATCCCCCACCTGAAAAATGCGATCTTGTTATGAAAACAGACGGGAATGTGCTGGACTCAAAATCAAGAAACCAGCCCTATCTCAAACTCCTCCTCCTTCTCCACCTCCCGATCACCGCTTCCCACTTGCGCCCAAATTCTAGTACTCATGTTTCACAAGATATTTTGGATAATGCAGATTCTGATGAAATTCCTTCTGATTCAGATCTGGAAGGGGATGGAACTAATCATGATCTTGTTATTCTAGCTGTGATACAAAAAGATGAGGTATCCGATTTGGTCGTGAAGCATGTGGGTGTTGGACGAGTTGGGGTTAGGTTTTGCCAGAAGGATGGGTTCTCCTCTGTAATTCGTAGAATATGGTGTGAATGGCTTAGGCATAATGTTTTCACCAATGAGGATACTAACGTGGTCCTAGAGCATGAGGTTGTAGTTGTTACATTTGCTTATAACTATAACTTGGGTCGAAAAGTATTACTTGATGGTTTTAGATATTTGCTCCCTTCTAGTTCTCATACGGAAGCTGAGGATAGTAGCAGCTCTAGAGGCAAAAAGAGGAAAGCTTTTTCTGACCCAGAGGATATAAATGAGGATTCAACTGATCAAGGGGACTCTTGTAGTAGGGTTAAATGGTAAGGATAAGAAACATCTTGCCCCACAAAATCGACACTCCCCCCTCATATACAAGGAAAAGTCGGGGAGAAAATATTGATGCGATTCATTCATTTTGCTACACGTTCCAGGAAGAGAAAACATCTCAAAAAATTGAAGAACGGGAGATCGCGAGAGAGACGCGCGCACGGCCGCAACTGCCTCACCTCCTCCACGACACCTCCGTATGGTTCGTTCTTGCCTCTTTTCTATATCTCCATCTTTCTTCCATACCCATTTTCTTCAAAATTCTATTAATTTGCTCTATGTATTTGCTTTGAAAATTTTATGGTTTCATAGTCATCCTTTTATTAATTTGGGCTTCATTTTTCAATGATCGTTGAGATCAGGGATCTCTCCCCCCGTCCTTTTAGCATTCAGGTAATCTCTGTCCCAAAATGAATGACACTTTTAATTTAATTTAGGCTTTTTTTTGTCAAGGATGACGTGACTTGAATAAGGAAAAGAAAACCAAGTCTCATCATCTCAAATCACGGCCTCATTCCTTACAGTTCTAACACTCTTTCTAGGTTACAATCAGAAGAAATGACCTTTTATGAATCCATCAATTGATCTTATATATTCTTCGAGAAAATCAAGTTTATGCTTGTAAATAGAGTTGTGCACCAGGGGTCCCAAATATACGGGCACACATGGGGTGCTTCATTGCAAATTTTGGCACAAAGTTTCATCCAGAGGTACTTCCTTATACACAATGTCCTTATATATATCTTAAAGGGAAAAGAGAAAAGTCCGAGGCAAGTAATAGAACTTGCTTTTGTTTCTCAAGTTGGATGCGCATTTCCTTTTCCCGTGTTCATTTTCAGGTGTGATTGAATAATATACAGAAAGCACCATCACCAAATGGAGAGAGGTCATGGGAGAGTTTTCTTGTATTATTATAATGTGGATTTTTATTCTTGCAATTAATTAATTAGCTCATGCATATGTTACTGCAGGGAAGAATAGTGATCAAGATGCAACTAAGTCTGCAACTGATGAAGCTGATCAGAAAGCTACACTCAAGGTAATCAAAGTTGGTAATTTTGATGGTTTCAACGATAAAAATGATAGTGGTCGCAATGGATATGGTGAGGAAGCAAGCGACAATTCTCAAGATGTTGATCTCATTTTAAAAGATAACTGGATTTTATATTTGTAATTAAGCTGAACTTGAGGGCCAGTTCTTGTAATTATCCCTAAATATGTGTTATGTGATGAAACTGGAAATATCATGCACCTTTCTTGCATCATTCATGCTGTTAGTATTGCCCTTTATTTCTCCTCAACGAGACAATCATCTTATATTTCCAATTTGTGGTATCTGGTTGCGCAGTTGTTGACTAAATTTGTGGAGCTGATTTTGAATTTTGTTGAAGAATTTTTTTTTCTGCACCTATAATTGTAATCCTGAATTTGTGGTTCTACACATATTTTCCTTGTTATGATGTTTCATTTCTTCATATTCTCCATTGCTCGATACACTGAACTCAATTGCCTCTTTTTGAAATTTTCTCTGTGCAGAAGGAGTCGCCGGTAGGTAGAGCAACAGAGTCGGCTTATCCGGGTAATATTTCCATCTATGTCGTATCATGTCGTTCTGCTTTCCCCACAATATATGATGTGCATATCTAAGTGAGCGTTCATATGTGTTGTTTTAGTATTGGAACTTGAGGTTCCTGTGTCCCTGAAATGAGCATTTTCTTTGATAATCATTTTTGAAATTGTATGCCAGCGCTTAGGCATAGTGATATTTCCGGGTATGTTGCACATCGAAGTGGGTGTATCGAGAACTTGGGGTTCCTATGTGCCTGAAATGAGCAATTAATTATCTCTGATAATCACTGTTGAAATTGCATTCAAGTGTCCTTGGTGTAGTGATGGAGAAATGTTATAAATCAATGGGTGTTCTTGTTTTTGAATGTCGTCATGTTGTTTCTCCTGGTAGGCTGCATTGTTTCCGGGTATGATGTTATCACCGTTTTGTCCCTGCTATGCAATATCAGCAGGACTAAACGGAATGCATATTCTTTCATTTCACTATAGCAGGAACTAACTTATTGTTACGCTTGAGTTCTGGCTTGTCACTTGAGTTATACTAATATATTTTGAACATATCATTCTGATTCTCACTGCTAAACCTAGTATATATGAGTGAAGATGTTTGCACACATGCTAGTCAATATTTATTTTTTGTCATTAGTTTACACCAAGTTCAAGGTTTATTTTCTTTGATAATAATTTTGAAATTGTATGCAAGTGTTCTTGGTATATTGACCAAAGGCTGGGAACTTCCTTCATAAAGGGCAACCAGATACCACAAACTGGCTAGCATAGCAGTAGAGGCTAGGAACTTCCTTCAACTGAGGGAGACAATGCGGGCTCTTCTCAAATACAACAACATACTCTATAACTGATAGTGCGAGGAAAGAAGTCGGAGACGCAAAACGTTCTGCTTGACGTAGACCATGAGGCAACTAGAGTTGTCATTTTTTTTTTTTGGGGGGGGGGGGGGCTGAGATGATGAAATTTTGCTAAGTGACTCAAGTAGTTTTGTTATATTTATGGATTGCGATGGTAACTTGTTCTTAGCTATTAAATAGTACTTAAGTTAATTATTGAATGACATTTTAAGTTAGATTTTAGATGTTGGGTTACGTAAATGCATTTGGCTGTTTGATTATACATTGAATATTTGGATGATGTTATGGTTGACAGTGTTTAATGGTATTGATTGTTTTATGGTAATATCTATTTTTCAATATAACATGTTGCTTTTTACCATGAAAAATATTGGTAAAAACCTGCGAAAATGTAGCCATAGACACTAATTTATAATTCTTCTTGTTGGTAAAATATAAAAATTGTGTTGGCAAAGATTAAAAGTGTGTTGGCAAAAGTTGGAACTATTCATATATAAGTGTAGCCATAGTGTTAAAGTTGTTGGTAAAGATGTCAAAGTGTTTCACAATTTAATGTTACACTAGACCTCATGAGTGTTAGCATAGGCCTACAGCTACATAAATATTTGTGTCACTAGATATATAGAAGTGTGGCCTTAAGTCTACAGCAACACAAAATTTAGTGTAGACACAGACAAGAAAAGTGTTGGCATAGGGGTCTATTGTTACACTTTTTTCACATGTTACAAAAAACAAGAAAAGTGTTACCTTAGACTCCTATGGTTGCGGCCGTTTTTGTAACACCTTCAAATTTGGTCAAAGTGTAGCCGCAGCCTGTTTTTTTGCCTTCAACAACACTTTTTGGACTTTTGAACACAGTTTTTCAGGTGTTGGTGAAACCCATATATGGTGTAGTGATAGCCTAAATCTACTCATTTAGTCCTTCAAACTTATAAATTGAGCGAATATTAAGATAAAAATTATTAAACTTTTATTTGAGTTTCTGAAAAATATTCGATGAAATATATATATATATATATATATATATATATATATTTATGTCGAGGGGTTATAAATAAATTCTTCATATACAGCAAAACTTTGATATGAAAATACTTTATGTAAGAATAAATTTTACATTATCATGAAAATCATGTCACAACTTGGTACCGATTATTCATAGAAATAAAATTTAAATTGTCAAATACATATTTTTTCACGTCTTGTCTTAAACAAGAAACACGTCATATAGTAACAAATAATACGCATTCTTTCTCAATTCAAATGAGAGATTTTGTTTTTAATTATTCATCTTTATACCTAAATTATCGATATTTTATAAATTATTGCAACATACAAAAATATCACATTTCTACAACTTTTGACCCATTTCGTTGCATAACACTCCCTTCCTCCACGAAATCTATAGCACATTTGATTTTCACATTCTTCAAGATACAACTTTGACCATTGATAATTTTAGTTATGCATCAATAGAAATTATAAAAAAATAGTATTTGAAAAATACATATTAAAATAAATATAACAAGTACTTACATAGCTATAATACTTTTATATAATAAAAAATTTATTAATTTTGACCAAAAAAGTCAAACGTGTTGGAGTTTTCGGGGACGGAGTAAGTATCATTTTCGACTCATTTTGATCCCACGTTTGGAACCGGCGTCCCCCATGGGAATTATTTTCGACACGTACAAATTGTGGCGTTATTCTCAACTCGTTCGATCCATATTTTCGATCTATTTTGCTCAGAGACGTTATTTTCGATCCGTTTTGCTCCGGTACATTATATTCGACTGTTTTCTAATATTATTTTCGACTTGTTTGGCCTCGGAACGTAATTTTCGACAGTTCCATCCTGGGATGTCATTTTTGATCCATTTCATCAAGGGACGTTTTTTCACCACATTCCGCCCTGGGACATCATTTTCGGCCCATTCCGCCCCATAACGTTATTTTCGACAGTTTTCATTCTGGGACGTCACTTTCGACCTGTTTCACTCGGGACAACTGTAACACCCCCAAGACGTTCAGGGCATATTACAGCGCCGTGGAACCCACACTGTGGAATCCACCAGGCTAACGTACCAAAATAGGACATTCGACAACAACAACCCATCATAAATAAAACGACAAGTTAAATAAAGACTATAACCGACAAATAAAATTCTGACATCAAATCTATTTTCCCAAAACGGGAACACAACATTAACAAATTCAAATCGGAAGTACGCGAGTACTTAAACAAATTTTATAATACAAAATCCCAAAATCAGACATCAATAATAATTTGACTAACAAGACACCAATAATCAACTTCTGGACAATATCATGCTTGCCCATCATCATCATACGGCTCGGGTACTCGCTTGTCCCCACGATCAATACCTGAAATACAAAAAGTATTTCTCCCATTTAAGGGGTTAGCGACAACTGCTAGTGCAAGTACAATCCATTTGAACTACATTCTAATCAGATGAATATATGCGCCAAAAAGTCATTTTAGAAAACATTTTATATTCCGGAATATTTATGATGTACAAACATAAAACACATTATCTCCAACAAATCATAATTCAAAGTTAACCGTTGGCACGAGACTCACGGCCACCGTACCCCGCAGAGCCCCGTCGGACATCCCTGGGTGGCTAACCACAGTTCACGATACGCACACTCACGGCAATACGTATCCCTAGAGGCCCCGTCGGACCATCCCTAGGTGAACATACACATAACCATCCACAACAACCACGATACAGCCATAATTCAAATACTAGAACATGTAAACAAATGTAAAGTACTTGCCTTTGAGACATTCTTGAAGAAACGGAAGTGAAACGCGACTACGAACGGTCCGGGTGGAAAACGACGGTTCCTAAACGAAGGATCAACACAGTTCAGTCCCAACGGACAACAATACTCTAGTGGAATACACCCATAACCCCGATTACATGATACGGCAATGAACGTTAAATCGATACGGGCGAGGGTTTACACAAAATCTCCCCGTATCGATAATTCGCGGATTAAAATCAAGGAAGTTGGATTAAGAATCACTCAATAATCACAACCGGTAAAGAATATCGTAATATAGATGAACAATTCGGAACCAAACCCTAAAATCCCAAAATTCCCCCAAATTCGTTAAAGTTAGGGTTCCTGAGGAAATACCTTGGATTCGACTAATGGAAGATGTGAATGTTGATTATGATATGATGGCTTGATTCTACCATGATGGAATTTGAAGAGAACTCCGAATAGAACTGGTGGAAATCGTCTCTGAGGTCGCACGTCGAAGAAACAAAGAGAAAAGAAATAAACTGCTGTTCTAAAACTGTCCGCTGACTTAAATTCAGTGGAGTTAGCGCACGCTAACCGTCATATGTAGCGCGCGCTAACGGGGCCTTGACCGGTCCAGTGGCTACTGCCACCCTTCATTAGCGTACGCTAACAATAGGGGGTTAGCGTACGCCAACTGCTTATCGGTAGCGCACGCAAGGGAACAGGGGTAGCGTGCGCTACCTACACGATTCAAAGCTGGCGATGTCACATCGCCAGTAAGGCTGTGTCGAGGATAAAACACGAAAGCATGCAGCGAGACCGTAATCCAGAACATAGACGCAAAGCATACAAGACAACGGAGCTAGGCGCTGAAAGAAAATACAAATCCGACCACCGGAGGGTCCGTAACACGACAACGAAACTAAGATTCCCTAAACTATTAGGAAATTACAAAAATGGCCCAAGTGCCCGAAAATTACGAAACAACGTCGGATTTACAAACCGAAAGTCTCCACACGACCAACTCAACCATACGAACTTATACAAACCAAGAAACAATGAAAACGAATGAGTTTTACAAGAATCGAACGTTCATACGGCAAAACATGCCATAAAACGAAATTACGTGAAAACATCATCAAAACTCATCCAAATGGAAAAACTCCAAGAACAAAATAGATTCAAAATGTCGAAACGGTTACAAGCGAGTCGATAAAAATAGGCATACACCAAAAATGGAAACTGCTAAAAATGGAAAAATTACGGATATTACAACAACATTTTCGACCCGTCTTGCCCGGAACAACATTTACGACCTGTTTCGTCACAGGATGTTATTTTTGACTCTTTTTAGCCCTCACGTCATTTTTTATCTCATTTCGTCCAGAACATCATTTTCGACTGTTTTTTGTCCGGCCAACATTTTCGACCCATTTTCCCAGCGACATCATTTTTGACGTAGCGAAAGCGTAAACACGAAGGAGAGAAGAACGTATTGATACTATGTATACTAGAGGCTCTCAAAGATTCAATTCCAATCAAAATTCAACAATCCTAATAATAACCTACTACCATATATAAATAGTTCTCAAAAGGCCCATAAAGGTTCAATAAACGGACAGGCTTATTAAAAGAGTTTTAAGAAAAGACATAAATAAAGCCATTAAGTTTTGGGCTTGAAGATACGATCATGATCCCCCAAGAAGCATAATGACTCGCACCACATCATCCTCCCCGGCCAAGAAAAGGTTCGCTCTCGAACCGGACTCGTCATCCATGGCATCATCATTACCACTCGTGTAAGGTATGAGGTGATTTACATTGAAAACGTCTAAAGTGCGTACGTGTGAAGGCAAATACAAATGATAAGCATTTGGGTTGATCTTTGCCGAAACCTCCAAAGATCCAATCTTCCTAGCCGCAAGCTTGTTATACTCGTGTGCAGGGTATCGGTCATGAGTGAGAATTGCCCACACAAAGTCTCTCGGCTCGAATTCCAAGTGTCTTCATCCCTTATCCGATGCTTCTTTATAAGCCGATGTGGAGGCCAATAATCGATCATAGGTAGCACGATCAATGTGCCTAAGGGCTTCGATCAAGTCCACGACACGAGTATCAACCTTGATCGGCGATGGTAGTGCAATCAAATCCGACGATTCCTGAGGAATCGTTGCATAAACAATCTGAAAAGGAGCAAGGCCCGTACTCCGATTCACAGCCAAATTATGAGCAAATTTCGCTTGACTGGCTTTGGTATCCCACGACCGCAAATGTTCTCCCACCAAGCATCTGAGTAAGTTACCCAAAGAACGATTTACAACCTCTGTCTGGCCATCTGTCTACGAGTGATATGTGATTAGTGCATAATTGATATAAAAATTCATATATAAAATATCTCTTTTTCTGGCATAGTCAAACGGATTGTGATAAAAAACAATTATTTTAAAGATATGTCAAATAATGAACTAAAAATATTTCTTTTACAGATTACTGACATGAAACGTCAAAAATGACGAAAAGCAGAACCAAATCCGAGATCAGAAATTTTTCAAGGACAAAGTCTACAAAACGACCAAGACAAAAACGGCGCATATCATGGCCGTTTCTTCGGCCATTTCTCACACGGCGCATATCATGGCCGTATCTAGCGTCGTTTCATACACGGACGGCATTTTCCGCCGAGTCCTTGCGCGTGTTCTGGATGAGACCGAGTCACCCTACAACACGGCGATACAACACGGCGCAAAATGGGCCGTTCTTCAGCGCCGTTTTTATGCAGTTCCTTGGTTGAATTTTCCACCTTTAGCCTCTTGTGAACTCAACCACAAGATATTTTATTTAGGGCCAAAAATCTAAAAAATCAAAGACATGCATGATGGGTGAACCTGAACAAAGAAAAAATCAAAATACTACGACACATCTTTTGAATTAAATAATCCATGCTATTCTTGAAAATCACCTATCAAAGGACACCTTCATCCATTGCAAAAACATATCCTCTTCTTGCCAAGAAACACCCCTTTAGCAAGATATTTTCCTTAGAACTCTCTACTTTAGTTTGTATTTCATTTTTAGTTTGAAGTTTTTCTTTCATTTAGTTTGTAATTGAAAAGTGCTTGATCAGTAAGCACTTAGTATTTTACTTAGTGTTTACTTTCAATTTTTGTAAGCTTGTAACCTTTGAACAAGTTTGAAGTTATATTTTGAAGTATGTTTCTTGCACTTTGATACATCATATTCAAGTAAGTTTCATCTATTGTCATTAAGTTCTAGTAATTAAAAATTCTATATATATTATGTATATCAATTATTTCTATTCTAATTTTAGTTTGTATAAACCAATGAGTAGCTAATCTTTCTTCCTAGGGGAAGGGGGATTTCTATTAGGTTATATATTGAGTATTTGATTGATTTACACTATTTTGATTAAAAAGGACTAATTGGTTTAAACAAAGATTGATCATATCCTATTTCTACTAATGAAACCTCCTTGATTGATTGTTGAGTGAATTGGAAACATATATTTTCAATCTATCAAGTGTTAATCTTGTTATCAACATATTAAGATTGCGAAAGTGATTAAGACACCTTTGAATACGAAAGTTATGAGGTGAAAAGTTGATTACTCGATGAACAATCGTTTATCCTAAGATACAGCCATGATATGCGCTAAATCCTGACCGCGAGCTCCTCTAGTCCGACCGCGAGCGTAGTGATTTGGCGGCCCAAATCCGCGATGTCGGCATCACGCCGTGCGGCTACTTGGGCGTCGACGGGGGGCTGACGACGAGGAGGCATCGTACTGGACTCGTGATACCAATTGACGTAACGAAAGCGTAAACACGAAGAGAATAACGTCTTGATACTACATATACTAGACGGCTCTCAAAGATTCAATTCTAATCAAAATTCGACAACCCTAATAATAACCTACTACCACATATAAATAGTTCTCAAAAGGCCCATAAAGGACCAATAGATGGACGGGCTTATTAAAAGAGTTTTAAGAAAAGGCATAAATAAAGCCATTAAGTTTTGGGCTTGAAGATACGATCATGATCCCCCAAGAAGCATAATGACTCGTTCACCACATCAATTTCGACCAGTTTCGTCACAAGACGTTATCTTCGTCCCGTTTCAATCTGAGACTGTAACACCCCCAACCCACTCAGGGATATTACACGTCGTAGACCCTCTCCTCGAGGATCTACCAGGCTGATAACTAAAATCAAACATCTAAACATCGCCTTTAAGGCTAAAATGACTCAGTAGACCGACTTGGTCTTTCAATAATAACTTACAACTCAATTCCAAACACATACCCACGCAGGGGTCAAAATAAAATAAACTCCCGTACAACGGGGAAAAGATACTGCAGCGGAAAAGAAAATACAACTAGACCAATACGACATCAACGGATCCTCGTGTGATTAGTATCGTTCATCTTTCATCATCCTTCGTGCCGACCCTGTGCTATGCTCCAAAACCTGAATGCAAAAATAGACATCCACCCCCCGAATACTCGGGGGTTAGCAAAACTCCACTGTTTTGCTAGTGCAAATACAAAGTGCAAATACGAGCCATATAATTCAAATTCTACGAATAACAATAACCAGGAATCCTCAAAAATCCAAAGTAACGAAAAGCACTTCCCGAGGCATAAGTTTAGTAAAACATTCGAAAACCGAAGGATCACAAATCAAGGGAAACAATTTATAAAACAGTTTAATATGCCATCGAGAGTTTTAATAGAAAACCATTTAGGATTTCTGAATCCTTCTCTTTCCAAAATCAACAGGGGTCACAGCCCAAAGGTTTTGTTTTCGCAAATAGAAAACCGACAACAATTCACAGGGCGAGCCCAATATCACGTGTCCTCTACGGACATAAAAATCAACACAACGTAATCACGCACGCGCATCGCCTAGACCGGACGAAGCCACAAATCCCACTCGAGGCCTCGAAGGACCCTCCCGAGTAGCTAGCGAAACAAATCACAACATCTCACGGTTGGATCAATCACTTGTTGCATCCTGGCCACATTATAGCATGCCATGTTCAACCGTATATAAACTTAGGCGCACACGGTTGGATAAATAACTTGTTGCATCCTGGCCACATGATCGCATGCCATGTGCCACCGTAGTTTTTCTTAGGCTCTCACGGTTGGATCAATCGCTTGTTGCATCCTGCCACATGATCACATGCCATGTGCCACCGTAGGCCCCGCCCACATTCACACAATCACACACATAGCACAATGCAACAAAGATATCCAAATAATTCATCCAGAGGCATCAACACTTAGCAAAACACCACGTCAAACCACAACGCACCGAAATGAAATAATATACGTCCACACGCAATACCAAGTGCGACATCAACACCAAACATATCCATAGAGTTCACATAGTCATTCTCAAACCACACCATTCACAAAACACACGCGTTTTGAAAGCAAGCCTTTAACAAGGCTAAACCGAATCTTTTGAAAGTTCAATTCAAACGACCACACAAACACATTTAGACGATCACCAATTATCATATCCACAAAACAAGAATTATATGGACAAGGTACTTGCCTCAAAATCGGCACGCAAGTATCCCGACGAACACGGCTCAACCGGAAAGCTTCAGAACGCCCGATGCTAACGAAAAGGAAGATGACAACGAACGGAAGGGTTCAACACGGTTTCTTCGCAAGAAACTCGACCCTAGCAACATATAATCCATAAATCAACAATCATACGAGGAAGGATAATCGTAGAACGCCCGAAAACCCCTCTATAACATTTTACCGGACACCTTCAAGGCGTCGGTCAAGAACTCGACCCAAATAACGAATCGATACGATCCAACCATGGAATAACAAGGGAAATGATATAATACATCTAAATAATCATCAATCCATCAAAATCCTAAGTTAAATCGGATTAAACGGACGAAATCGAACAAAATACCCAAAATCCCCAAAATTGGATTTCTAGGAAATCTGACCTGATTCGGTAGATTGGAGGATGTTATAGGATTGATGATTGATGATATAAACTCCAAAACTTCATGGATTGATTGTCCAACAACATCTCTCCATGATTACACCATCTCCAGCCGCGGAATGGAAGAAGAGAAGTGAGAAAATGCTGAAGAAAACGCCGCTGTGCCTTTTATAGTGCCGAAGCCGGGTTACGTGCGTAATCGCCATGGCTTACGTCGTAACGGCCATGGCGAACTCTGCTGGAAAATGCCGGGCGTTACGTGCGTTACCGGCCGGGGCCTTACGTGCGTAACCGGCCTTACGTGCGTAATGGCGATCATTACCGCACGTTACTCGGCGGTGGCCCGCCCGATCATGCCCGGCCATGACTCGACCGGGACCAACTCCGACGGCCCGAACGACCCCGAAACCCGAACCTGAGTATGAATCGAAGATACGGTTACGAAGTACTCGAAAAGACGAATCCGAGCACTAATAGAACATACGATTCCGACTACCCGAAGGCTCGAAACTCGACAACGGAAAGTAATTACCCCAAACTTTGGGAAATTACGAAAATGGCCCAAAACGCCCGAAAATCACGATACGTGATCGAAACACCAAGACAAAGCTCGCAACATGAATAATAACATTAAATGAACTTACGAGAAAGTCGAAACAACAGTTTCGGACGAGATTCGCAAGAATCGAACTCAAGTGCGGAAAAACCGCTAAAAAGCACGGAACTCAACAAAACGACACCGAAACGAACTCGGATGACAAAAAGTGCAGAATTAATCATTCTCAGAATGACGAAACGGTCATGAGCGAGTCGTCAAAACGGACTTCCGCCGAAAAAAAAGAAATTACCGGAAATCAAAATCACGGTATTACATTCTACCCTCCTTAAAAGAAGTTTCTTCCCTAAAATTAAATTAAGTAGGTATATGAAATATCCGCTGTCAGGAAAACTCGACGAGATACCCAAAAACCGAAAACTCGCGCCCGACGGCGAAACATTGCAAGAAATGTAACGGAACATACGGCGTGAAAACACGCTCCACGACGACCAACACAACGCCACCGATAGAGAAATAATAAAACCAACAAGTGACAAGCGCCATCAAATGGATAATACAATCAAGTCAATTATCCGAACAATCACAAAACACAACGAACGAAAATCAATACGATTGACCAACCCAACGGTACATCAATCAAAACGCGAGCCAACCGAACAAATACGGAATTCCACCGCTCAAGGGTTGGAAGATCGAAAACGAGACTAATTTCCCGAACTTAAGGGAATTAGGAAGGAGCCTGAACGCTCAACAATCACGAAACGAGAACAAAACCGAACAAACAAATGATCGAGACAACAAAAATCGAACAATCATGTCCGAAATACGAAGGATAATAAAATTCAAACAACAACCCCAAGGTTCACATCTCGACTCGAGACAATATATGATCCGGTGAAAACAACAGATGTGCATTCATATAAGATCCACAGAAAGGGAATAGCAATAGAAAAGTCACAACTACAAACGAGTTATTCCGAAATAATACCACACTCGTTCGATCAACAAAAGCAAGGGCAGGACAAGCTCAGAAATGTCAACGAACATAAACGAGTCGACAGAGTCGAAAATACAAAAGTTCAAGATCCAATCCACTTCGAATAAAAGAACTAGTAGAACCAATAGATGTTACTTCCGTACAAGGTTCACTAGAATCGAACCGAACTCGGAAAAGCCACAAATAAAACCAGATCGACCCAAAACAGGATCACAGCTCGTTCGAACGATGAAACCGAAATACAGAACAAGTTCAGAAGGTATCAACGAACATGAGTGTATCGATAGACTAGAGAAAGAGAAAATATAGAAGCCAAAAATAATACGGGTATTATATTCGACCTCTTCTAAAAGGAGTGTCGTCCCCGAAACTCACAACAACAAAATCAAGGAGACGACACAACAGGCAATCAACAGAAACACCCTTCAAAGGCCTCTCAAAGCCGATTCTGATATCTGTGCTGAAGCGCGAACTCCGAAAGTCTCGGTAGCCGATTCGCAAAACTGAATTCGGTGTCCCTCGAGTCCACACTCGAAATGTGTTACCGACGAGAAGGACAAATTGCACGTACATTCCCCCGGCACATCACGGTTGAAACACCTCGGCTCGGCATACCGAAAATACAAATGCTAGATACAATGGGGCATAACGTCGCAAAACAACATAGCGGAGATGCCAACTTAGCACAACAAAGAATCATAACACATATCATATACGACGATTACCATCGTAAAGTAATATATACACATACACCACAGCAACAACGGTATCGTTCGGCGACCTCAACGACCCGAACGATATCCAGCACGTAATTACAAACATCATGAAACAATCACACATGTACACCAACGCACAAACCCAAGCTTCAACATCTCACCCTCGTGTGACACACGCAATCCACCACGAGGCGACAACCATTAAATACCAGTTCACACCTCTCACAGAGGGCTAGTACAACAAATACGTGGCAACGCCTCAACGTTCATGCCACCAACTCGATCATATTCGGGAGTTAACATCATAGCGACAAAGCCAACATCATACATACATACCCAGCCCTCAAACGGGAATGGATAGGTTTTAAAAACGAAAACCTCATTTGGAAAATAATTTAGAAAAACACCGGTCGATCTTGAGTATCACATTTCCAAAAAAAAAAGTAAAAACGTGAAACATCATTATCGAGACTTTGGAAAACCATTTCGCATTTGATAAAAATGAGGACACTTTCTTTTAGTGAAAAACTTTTCAAAAATATTCGACCCTTGGGTCTAAGCAACTGCATTTGAAAATATTTCAAAATATTTTTGGTCCTCAATCGGAAAATTTTTGAAATGTATTGCGGCATTAGAAAACACCTTGAAAACACCGCAAGAAAATAATTCGTTTTAAAAGTACGTCTCGAATTTTAATTTTCTAAGATACTCAAGGTTTTCAAAAATAATTCAATGGGCTAGAAAGCCCAAAAGTTTAGGTACTTACACGGAACATTATAGCGCCGTGTGTCCGCGGAACCCACCAGGCTAAAAACCCTTTACAAAAATGCCAAAAAGGCCGATGCCGGTAATATTTCAAAAACTCACAGAAGCCATTTAGAAAATAATAAATACCGTCATAAGAATTTTGCCAAAACGATCAAGGCCATAATGCCAAAAACTCGGTTAAGGGAATCGTTTTTCCAAATAAAACTCGGTCGGTAAAATACCGAAAGCCATTACAAAAGAACTCACGCATCGGATAAAAGAAATAAAGTCAAACATGCACAAGACAGCAACACTACTCCTCATATGAACGAAAAAAATGGGAGTCAAATAATCACGTATCACGAAATCAAAATCCATAAGAGGATTCCGTCACTTAACAAATAATCATAAAAATAGCTCGTGTCACACGAGGCACAACACAAAGAAGGGAGACTTACATTCACAGGTCGCACGAAGATGATGACCGCCCACGATACTAATCACGACCAACAAACTCAGACGACGCGTCGCGACACGACTTAGTCAGAAAAAATCCGACGAGACAAAAACTCAATAGACACCACTGACCCGACAGCCTAGGTTTCCACAACCTAAGCTCCGATACCATTCTGTAACACCCCCAACCCACTCAGGGATATTACACGCCGTAGACCCTCTCCTCGAGGATCTACCAGGCTGATAACTAAAATCAAACATCTAAACATCGCCTTTAAGGCTAAAATGACTCAGTAGACCGACTTGGTCTTTCAATAATAACTTACAACTCAATTCCAAACACATACCCACGCAGGGGTCAAAATAAAATAAACTCCCGTACAACGGGAAAAGATCTTGCGGCGGAAAAGAAAATACAACAGGACCAAAACTACATCAATGGATCATTGTGTGATAAGTATAGTTCATCTTTAATCATACTACGTGCCGGCCCTGAGTAATGCTCCAAAACCTGAATGCAAAAAAAGACATCAACCCCGAATACTCGGGGTTAGCAAAACTCCACTGTTTTGCTAGTGCAAATACAAAGTGCAAATACGAGCCATATAATTCAAATTCTACGAATAACAATAACCAGGAATCCTCAAAAATCCAAAGTAACGAAAAGCACTTCCCGAGGCATAAGTTTAGTAAAACATTCGAAAACCGAAGGATCACAAATCAAGGGAAACAATTTATAAAACAGTTTAATATGCCATCGAGAGTTTTAATAGAAAACCATTTAGGATTTCTGAATCCTTCTCTTTCCAAAATCAACAGGGGTCACAGCCCAAAGGTTTTGTTTTCGCAAATAGAAAACCGACAACAATTCACAGGGCCAGAGCCCAATATCACGTGTCCTCTACGGACATAAAAATCAACACAACGTAATCACGCACGCGCATCGCCTAGGACCGGGACGAAGCCACAAATCCCACTCGAGGCCTCGAAGGACCCTCCCGAGCTGGCTAGCGAAACAAATCACAACATCTCACGGTTGGATCAATCACTTGTTGCATCCTGGCCACATGATCGCATGCCATGTGCCACCGTAGATTAACTTTGGCGCACACGGTTGGATCAATCACTTGTTGCATCCTGGCCACATGATCGCATGCCATGTGCCACCGTAGTTTTTCTTAGGCTCTCACGGTTGGATCAATCGCTTGTTGCATCCTGGCCACATGATCACATGCCATGTGCCACCGTAGGCCCCGCCCACATTCACACAATCACACACATAGCACAATGCAACAAAGATATCCAAATAATTCATCCAGAGGCATCAACACTTAGCAAAACACCACGTCAAACCACAACGCACCGAAATGAAATAATATACGTCCACACGCAATACCAAGTGCGACATCAACACCAAACATATCCATAGAGTTCACATAGTCATTCTCAAACCACACCATTCACAAAACACACGCGTTTTGAAAGCAAGCCTTTAACAAGGCTAAACCGAATCTTTTGAAAGTTCAATTCAAACCACACAAACACATTTAGACGATCACCAATTATCATATCCACAAAACAAGAATTATATGGACAAGGTACTTGCCTCAAAATCGGCACGCAAGTATCCCGACGAACACGGCTCAACCTAAAGCTTGACGCCCGATGCTAACGAAAAGGAAGATGACAACGAACGGAAGGGTTCAACACGGTTTCTTCGCAAGAAACTCGACCCTAGCAACATATAATCCATAAATCAACAATCATACGAGGAAGGATAATCGTAGAACGCCCGAAAACCCCTCTATAACATTTTACCGGACACCTTCAAGGCGTCGGTCAAGAACTCGACCCAAATAACGAATCGATACGATCCAACCATGGAATAACAAGGGAAATGATATAATACATCTAAATAATCATCAATCCATCAAAATCCTAAGTTAAATCGGATTAAACGGACGAAATCGAACAAAATACCCAAAATCCCCAAAATTGGATTTCTAGGAAATCTGACCTGATTCGGTAGATTGGAGGATGTTATAGGATTGATGATTGATGATATAAACTCCAAAACTTCATGGATTGATTGTCCAACAACATCTCTCCATGATTACACCATCTCCACCGGAATGGAAGAAGAGAAGTGAGAAAATGTCAAGAAAACGCCGCCAGCCTTTTTATAAGTGATCACGTAGGGTTACGACGTAATCGCCATGGCTTACGACGTAACCGGCCATGGCCGAACTCTGCTGGAAAATGCCGGAACGTTACGTGCGTTACCGGCCGTGGCCTTACGTGCGTAACCGGCCTTACGTGCGTAATGGCCGATCATTACCGCACGTTACTCGGCGGGTGGCTGGCCCGATCATGCCCGGCCATGACTCGGCGGGACCAACTCCGACGGCCCGAACGACCCCGAAACCCGAACTGAGTACGAATCAAGATACGGTTACGAAGTACTCGAAAAGACGAATCCGAGCACTAATAGAACATACGATTCCGACTACCGAAGGCTCGAAACTCGACAACGGAAAGTAATTACCCCAAACTTTGGGAAATTACGAAAATGGCCCAAAACGCCCGAAAATCACGATACGTGATCGAAACACCAAGCCAAAGCTCGCAACATGAATAATAACATTAAATGAACTTACTAGAAAGTCGAAACAACAGTTTCGGACGAGATTCGCAAGAATCGAACTCAAGTGCGGAAAAACCGCTAAAAAGCACGGAACTCAACAAAACGACACCGAAACGAACTCGGATGACAAAAAGTGCAGAATTAATCATTCTCAGAATGACGAAACGGTCATGAGCGAGTCGTCAAAACGGACTTCCGCCGAAAAAAAAGAAATTACCGGAAATCAAAATCACGGGTATTACAGAGACAATGTCTTTTACCTGTTTTACCTTGGGACGTCATTTGCGACCTGTTTTGCCACCAGATGATCTTTTCGACCCATTTCGTCATGAAATATTATTTTTGACTTGTTTCATCCTCATATGTCACTTTCAACCCGTTAAGCTCTAGGATATTGTTTTCATCTCATTTCGTCCTAGGACATCATTTCGATCCGTTTCGCCATGGGATGATGATATCTTCGACCCGCTTTGTTATGGGACGTCATTTTCTATTCGTTTCCCCGTAGGATGATATTATTGACCCGTTTCATCATGGGATGTTATTTTTTACCCGTTTCACCTCGAGACGTCATTTTCGACGCATTCCATAGCGAAACGTCATTTTTGATCGTTTTCATTCTGGTATATATATGGTAGATAACCAGTTTCAAAATGGTGAAAACAAATCACAAGAGGACCAAGGCATGCAAAAAATATATGCAGTTCCATCTGGAATCCCATCCCCAATTTGTTCGCTTCTGGAATTAGCTTACAAAACATAAATCTCAAGTATAAACTTTAAGTGGGAGTTGTATCAGCCCATTAAATGTATCTCACTCGGGACATGGAAATTTAATACTCCCTCCATCCACGATTAATGTTCCTCAATTTTTTGGGTTCGGGTTTTAAAAAATGTTAGATGAGTGTGATGTGAGTGGAGTTTGGGTGCCACATTAAAAGTAATTTAATATTAATTAAGTTGGTTAAATAATTTAATATGTGGGTCAGCCTGGAAAAATGTGTAAATATATAAAAATTATAAGGATATTTTAGTAAATTGTATTGTGGGCTAGTGTTTAAAAATAGAAATGGAACATTTTTTGTGGACATACTAAAATGGAAAAAAGGGAACATTGATTGTGGAGGGAGGGAGTATTATTCAAAAAAAAAAAGGCGCTAGCGAGATTCATTCGGGAACAAGTAACTGTTTTCTTCCTCCAATAGTTTAATCCGGCAGAAAAGAACAAGAAAAAGTGAAAGTCTGACAGAAAACGAAGGAGCACTGCAGAAAATGAATTAGTAGAAGAGTAATGATAAATAGACCCACAAAACCAACATACAAATAGGCCTACACCACAAGAATGTGACAAGTGTCACTTGTTAACCAATCAATAGTAAGTAATTGACACTTGTCATGTTTTGTATGGTATAGGTCTATTTGTAGGTTGATTTTGTAGTCCTATGAATCATTTTTGTTAGTAGAAACAGCTCGCTCTGTTATGAAAAACCTCATAATTATATTAAGACTATTTATAACTAGACTATTTATATTAAGACTATTTATAACTAGACTATTTATATTAAGACTATTTATAACTAGACTATTTATAACTAGACTATTTTTAACGTAGACTATTTTTAACTAGTGAAAATAAATAGAATTAAAATAAGTTGGCAATTTATAAAATCTAGGGGATTACGGGTTCATTAAATTAAGTTTTTAATTAAGTATAGGAATTGATTTACATAGATATAAAAGAAAAATGAATGTTTATCGAGTAATCAACTTTTTACCTCATAACTTTCGTATTCAAAGATGTCTTAATCACTTTCGCAATCTTAAGATGTTGATAACAAGATTAATACTTGATAGTTTGAAAAGATGTGTTTCCAATTCACTTAACAATCAATCAATGAGGTTTCACTAGTAGAAATAGGATATGATCAATCTCTAGTTAAACCAATTAGTCCTTTAATTTCTTTAACTAGAATATTTTTAGGATAAAGGATTGTTCATCGAGTAATCAACTTTTCACCTCATAATTTTCGTATTCAAAGGTGTCTTAATCATTTTCGCAATCTTAAGATGTTGATAACAAGATTAATACTTGGTAGATTGAAAAGATATGTTTTCAATTCACTCAACAATCAATCAAGGAGGTTTCATTAGTAGAAATAGGATATGATCAATCTCTATTTAAACCAATTAGTCCTTTTTAATCAAAATAGTGTAAATCAATCAAATACTCAATATATAACCTAATAGAAATCCCCCTTCCCCTCAGAAGAAAGATTAGCTACTCATTGGTTTATACAAACTAAAATTAGAACAGAAATAATTGATATACATAATATATATATAGAAACTTTTAATTACTAGAACTTAATGATAATAGATGAAACTTACTTGAATATGATGTATCAAAGTGCAAGAAACATACTTCAAAATATAACCTCAAACTTGTTCAAAGGTTACAAGCTCACAAAAATTGAAAGTAAAACACTAAGTAAAATATTAAGTGCTTATTGATCAAGCACTTTTCAATTACAAACTAAATGAAAGAAAAACTCCAAACTAAAAATGAAATACAAACTAAAGTAGAGAGTTCTAAAGAAAATATCTTGCTAAAAGAAAGGGGTGTTTCTTGGCAAGAAGAGGAGATGTTTTTGCAATAGATGAAGGTATCTTTTTATAGGTGATTTTCAATATAGCATGGATTATTTAATTCAAAAGGTGTGTTGTAGTATCTTGATTTTTTCTTTATTCACACTTCACCCATCATGCATGTCTTTGATTTTTCAGATTTTTGACCCTAAATAAAATATCTTGTGGTTGAGTTCACAAGAGGCTAAAGGTGGAAAATTCAACCAAGGAACTGCATAAAAACGGCGCTCAAAAACGGCCCATTTTGCGCCATGTTGTATCGCCGTGTTGTAGGGTGACTCGGTCTCATCCGAAACACGCGCAAGGACCCGGCGGAAAATGCCGGCCGTGTATGAAATGACGCTAGATACGGACATGATATGCGCCGTGTGAGATACGGCCGAAGATACGGCCATGATATGCGCCATTTTTGTCTTGGTCGTTTTGTAGACTTTGTCCTTGAAAAATTTCTGATCTCGGATTTGGTTCCGTTTTTCGTCCTTTTTGACGTTTCATGTCAGTAATCTGTAAAATAAATAATTTTAGCTCATGTTTTGACATATCTTTAAAATAATTATTTTTTATCACAAATCCGTTTGATTATGCGAGAAAAAGAGATATTTTGTATATGAATTTTTAGATCAAATATGCACTAATCAATATGCACTACTGAAATCAAGACGGGTGTGTGCCATACGCCATAAACTCTTCCAAAAAAACTCAAAAATCGCATATCACGGTCGAAGATGATGGAAGAAGGCAACCCATGAAGAAGGTACACCTCACGAAAAAATAATTTTGCCACATGCATGGCATCGGCTGTCTTCTTGCACGGAATAAAGTGAACCATATTCAAGAAATGGTCCACCACGACAAAGATGGAATCATTCCCCCGCTGAGTGCGAGGCAAACCCAGGACGAAGTCCATGCAAATAGCAATCCAAGGAGCATTGGGTATAGGTAGAGGTTGGTAAAGTCCCGTGTTAGTCGACGTGCCTTTCGAAACCTGACAAACACGGCATCACAAGACATACCTGGTGACATCCCGTCAGATAGTAGACCAAAAGTAAGAGCGTTGTACGAGTTCGATAGATCTGTCCCAACCCACATGACCAGCATTGTGTATCTCGGATGTTAGGCGGAGGCTAGTATCAAAGGCGGGTACCTTAGAAGAGGAAGCCAGCGAGTAAGACAAAATATGAGGATTCACCGGAACGGATCCGAGCCAAAATGAGACTGAAGAAGCAATCATCCACATAAGACTCAGGTAAAAGGTCAATGCCTGAAACTGCAACACGTAGGTCAGAAATCAGCAGCGTACGACGGCTAAAAGCATCCACCACCCTGTTCGACAGTCCCGATCGATGCTTCAAAACAAAAGTGAAATGTTGGAGAAAAGCGGCCCAAGAGGCATGACTAGCAGAAAGGTTGTCCTGTGTATCTAAGTGACGTAAAGCCTCTTGATCAGAGAAAAGGACAAATTCTCTGTGAAAAAGATAGTGTCGCCAATGACAAACAACGCGAACCACTGCATAGAACTCCACATCGTATGTGATGTATCGACTGAGAGGCCCGGAAGTTTTCTCACTAAAGAAGGCCACAGGGCGGCCACCCTAACTCAAAACCTCACCGATGCCTGCCTTCGACGCATCACCAGACAACTCGAAGGGCTGCTCGAAATCAGGAAGTAACAAAACTGGTGCTGAGATAAGGCGTCATTTGATATCTTGAAAAGCACTTTCTGCCGTGGGTGTGCAAAGGAAAGGTTTAGTGCCAATACAGTCCATCACTGGTGCCATAATGGCATTAAAATGAGCTATGAAACATCGATAGAAAGAAGCAAGGCCATGAAAACTCCGGGACTCTGTAACTGTAGTTGGGGAGGGCAATCTCTAATCGTAGCAATGTTCGAGTCGTCCACGCGAATCTCCTCTGCCGAGATAATATACCCCAAGAATAACATCTACTGCACCCCAAAAATACACTTCTGTGGAGACGCAAAAAATTTCTCATCTCTCAAGATAGTGAGGACGGCACGTAAATGACCAAAATGCTCATCAAACAAATGACTGTATATCAGGATATCACCGAAGTAGACGACGACACAAGTACCAATGAGGGAGCGGAGTGACTGGTTCATAATACACATGAATGTGCTCGGAGCATTGGAGAGGCCAAAAGGCATCACCAACCACTCAAACAGGCCTTCACGGTTCTTAAAGGCTGTTTTCCACTCATCACCAGGGCGGATACAGATCTGATGGTAACCACTGCGTAGATCCAGCTTACTGAACACCATAGCACCACTGAGCTGGTCGAGTAAATCATCTAGTCGGGGTATAGGAAATCGGTACCAAACTGTAATCTTATTGATAGCCCTACTATCAACACACATTCTCCAAGAAGAATCTTTCTTGGGAATGAGAAGGGCAGGCACAGCACAATGGCTCAAGCTCTGTCTAATCGAACCTTTCTCTAACAACTCGTCCACTTGCTGTCGTAACTCCTCATGTTCAACAGGGCTCATACGGTAGTGAGGCCGGTTCGGAAGAGAAGCTCCCGATAATAAATCGACGTGATGATGTATATCTCTAAGTGGTGGCAATCCTGGAGGTAACTCAGCCAAAAAAACATCAACATAATCATCCAAAGGTACACGTATCTCAGGCGCTACATCCGAAACAGGATCAGCATGGTCAACACCCAATAATAAAACCAAAAAAATTACCTGATCCCATCTCATGCAAAAACTCCGAACGAGATAGCAACAAAATATTATCAATAGGACGGGGCGTCTTAAGCATCGAGGGATGCAGCACTATCTTGAACACATCAAATAGGAAGTTGTATGTATTCTGACGACCATCATATATGACAGACCTATCAAACTCCCACGGGCGACCCAATAGCAAATGACAAGCGTCCATAGGGACCACATCACACCAAATTGTATCTCGATATTTACACCCAACTGAAAAGGTAACACTGACTCGACAATCGACAGTCACTGAATTACCACGTTGGATCAAGCAAGTGTATAAGGAAAAGGGTGGGGCTCGATATGTAAATTTAGTTTAGAAACAGCATCAGCAGACATCACATTTTCACAGGAACCGGAATCAATAATAAAATGGCACACCTTACCCTCAATAGTGCATGTCGACTCGAAGATATGGTGACGAAGGGCCTCTGACGCCACGAGCTCCTTAGGTGATAGAAAAGAATGACATATCACCAATAATGGTCCAACATCGCCATTCACGTGCTCCTCCGGTAAAGTATCTAAAGGGTATTCATCTAACACGGGTGGTGCATCATACGGATGAGTCTCCCACTCATCAATGAACAACGAATGCTGACGGGCTCGAGGGCAAGATGCCCAGCGATGCCCGGCCTCGCCGCATGCAAAGCAGCATATGGACGAGGTTGACGACGAGCTATTGTCGCTCACTGCCGTAGGTAGAGCCGATTGAGGATCGGCTGTCGGTGGTGTGGGTAGAGGTGGCGGTTGGTGGGCTGCTGGGGATGAGGCCGGAATATTCTGCCGTGCCGATTATTGTTCTAGAAGGATCGCTCGTTGGTGAGCTTTGGAGACCGTCATCGGAGCGAGAAGAGTAAGTGTATCTGTAATATCCGGGGGTAATTTTTTTTTCTCGTGTTACTGTTGAGTTGTACATATTCATTTGGAATTGTACAAATGCCGTTGTATTATATCATTCGTATTTGTTGAGGTGTGTTGAATTGTGTTTGTTCATTTCGGGTTGAGATTTGTTGGAACAACTTGGTTGTTCACTTTGGTGAGCTAACGTACGTTCGCTTATGTGCTTAACGTACGTTGGAACCTCGGCATTATGTGAGTTATCCTATTCATTCTATGTACATAATGAGTGGCAGGTAGAGGGAACATTCCTCATGGTTAGCTTTTGGACGATGGGTCCCGGGTATCTTTGATCCGATCTACAATTGTAGTCAACGGGCTCTTTACGTACGTTGGGATGTGATCTTTACGTACGTTATTCATGTAGCTTGTTAAAGTACGTAAATGGTTGTTGTTTACGTACGTTAAGGTCTTCATGTTTTTGGTCAGTTAGTTCTGGACTAGCATTACGTACGCCAAGTTGTTGGTGTAGCATACGTAATGGCCCTTACGTACGTTATGTTTGGTGTATAGCGTACGTAATGAGTTTGTCAGGTTATATCTTGGGTTCGTTTTTCATTTCTTCACGAACCATTATCGATTTTCTCTCCCTAGAACCGTCCCTCTGGACTTGTTCTTGATATTTAGCCTCTTCCAACATGTTTTTTGATCATCATAACTTGATTTGGAGCTTGGAGTTGGAAGCTTGTTGGGGCTCCTTTGGTGTTTGGAGAGTTCTTGTTCTTCATTGGTAAGTTCTCTTAATCTCCTGTTCTTCAAGTGATTTTAGAGTATGTTGATGTTGTTGTTGTTGTTTGCTTCGTGTATTGATTTATTGTTGGAGCATATCATGATTCTTGATGAGTTTTCATAACTTGTAATGAAGAACATGATGATTTTGTCTTGAAGAAGAGTTGTTCTTGATGTTTTAGAATGTTTGGAGGTTATAATCATGTCTAGGAAGGATTATGTTAAGATTGCTATATGATTAACATAATCTTGATATGATTGTGGTTGTTGTTTGTGTTTTTGGAGGGATTATAACCATTTTAATAAGGAATTATGATGAATCATGTAATGATTATCATAATATTGCAATGGTTGATTTAATCTTGTGGTTTGATCCGAATTCTTGATGAATTGGTGATGGATTATTGTTTAGACATCATATTTGTTGTGTTGGTGATGTTCTTGAGGTGATAGTGATAATATTGATGATATTATCATTGTAGGAGGATCAATTTGATGTTGTTCTTAAGTGATTCTTGTTGAATTGTTTTCACAAGTGTTAAGAACGTTTGATCATATCGATCATTGAGGTGTTGGAGGATGTAAGAATTCAAAGTTGAGAACTATGGTATTCGTTTCTGGAGTTTAATCGATTCGTGATCGAATTGGTTTGTCCTTGGTGTTGTTTTCTATTGATTTTGTGTAATTGAATGAATTGTATTTCATTCAAGGTTGTTCGAGTGTTTGCGATCGTTGGAAGGCGCCGTTCGTCGCTTCCTGGGAGGACGTTGATCGTGGAAGGACTTTCTCGCCTTCGGTTTGAGGCAAGTTTTATACTTGTACTAGTCAATGAGATTAATGTTATCATATATGTGTATGAATGTGTGTATTATTTCGAGAGTCGGTCTCTTTATAATTTTGTTGATATCAGGGAATTGTTTGATATGACACCCTTCGGCAAATTATGACAAATGTTATTGTTGTTCGTAAATGTCCGGTTCAAGGCATTGCGATACTTGTTGGAAATATTGTTGTCGATAGTCGGTTCGCAGTATCGATGTATCGATTGTTTTTGTTGATATTGATGTCGATTTAAGACATAGTTGTGATCATTGTTATTGATATTGGTGCTTCGTTATTGATGTTGTATTGGCCGATTGAAGGCATTGGCATATTCGATTATCATCTTCGTATCGGTAACTGATTAAAGGTGCTGAGACATTCGTTGTATCGTTGTTATCGATTAACCATTCTAAGGTAATCGATGTATTGAATTGGGACTGTCGAAGACATTTCCCATCCGTTGTATCGTTGTTATCGATTGACCGTTCTAAAGTAATCGATGTATTGAATTGGGATTGTCGAAGACATTTCCCATCCGTTGTATCGTTGTTATCGATTGACCGTTCTAAAGTAATCGATGTATTAAATTGGGACTGTCGAAGATATTTCCCATCCGTTGTATCGTTGTTATCAATTGGCCATTCTAAGGTAATCGAGGTATTGAATTGGGATTATCAAGGATAGTTCCCATCCGTTGTGCCGTTGTTATTGATGAGCCATTCTAAGGCAATCGAGGTATTGAATTGGGATTATCGAAGAGAGTTCCCATCCATCGTGTTGTTATCGATTGGACATTCCAGGGCAGTCGAGGTATTTGAATTGGGACCGTCGGGGATGGTGCCCATCCGTGAGTTATTGTTGCCGTGTTGGCCGACTCCAGGCAGCACACTATCATTCTTGTAAACTCGGTAATTTTGTGATCGTTGATGGTTGAGGATTCTAATATTGTTGTGTTGTGATTGTTGATCGTGTTAATCGGTCCTAAAGGATTGTAATCCCAGGATGGTTGTTATGGATGTTGTTGGTCGTTTCGGTATTTCATTATTCGTGTGTCATTATTTAATTTGCTGAGTATTTTAATCCTTATTGGATGTGTTATCCTTTGAGTTCCGTTGTCATGTTGTATCGTGACATATCCGGAATCATATCTACGTTCCGATTGGTTATTGTGTAGGATTTTTAGCCAGACACATATATAGTCATGCGTGGATGTTTCCGTATTGGACTATGCACACGAGACGTAGTTCGTGAGGCTAATTAGGTACATTGTCCCACGTATATTCTGGATTCCGTATACGGGGTGGACATGTGCACTGACACATATCCGGATCGGGCGTACTGTGATGTCTATCTTGAGCCTTATTATTTTGGTCGTTCATAGTCCATGTTGTATTGGATATGTCCGATGATTTGCGACTTGTTGTTCATACGCCGAGGGGTATGTTCGACAGTCGGGTTTGTTTCTTTGAGATCCATATTGTGATGATATACAGCTTCGGGCTGTTCGGCTTTCAAGCCATTGTGATGATTGGCAGCTTCAGCTGAGTGGTTTCAGACCATTGTGATATTGTGGCAGCTTCGGCTGAGTGGTTTTCAGGCCATAATGATGTATTGGTATTTCTGTTGGTGCCTTCGGGCATGGTGATTCGTAATTATTTCAGTTCTGGTTTGGTATACCTTCGGGTAGTTCATGGTTGTGTTCTATATTAGTGATTCGCCATTGGGCATTTGTGTTCTAACCTGTTGAGCAGGTACCAATCGTATGTCGTGGGCATAGTATTTTACGAATGCTCGATTCTTACTTTGGTTTGTGAGCATCTCGTACTACCATTGTTGTACTATTTATTCTGCCTTTTGATGCATATCATGTTGTACATGTATTTAAAGTTCATTATCTGGATGACTGACCCCGTGGGGACGGAACATGTTTTCATGTTTTAGGTGTTTGCGAGGAGAGAGTTGAGACACAGGGGCATGACGATGGCGACGAGGCATTCCAGCGATACTAGTCCGAGATGTTTTGGTGTTCATGGCAGTCAGACAGTTTGGAGTACTCCAGTTTTGTCAGTTGTTGTCATTTTGTATTATCCGAGCAAGGCTTGTGGATGTGGTTGTATTTTTATTTTGGGCATGTAGGCCCACTTTTGTCGTTGAAATTCCATATCGGAATATTATGTCGGATGTCATAGTAGGGATTGAGATTCCCCTTTTGGTCAGTTTGTTGTATTTTGGTCATATTCGCCTGGTAGATCTCCTGGTGTGGGGTCCACGGCACTGTAATGACCCAATGATATTTGGGGGTGTTACAGAAGATGGTATCAGAGAATTGGGTTGTGAGATACCCTGATATGTGAGTTATGTGGCTCTACCGACGCGGTAGTAGTGGGCCTGTCAGGTTATGACAATCTGGACAGTCGGGTTTTGTGAGTCGTGATAGTTGGGCGACTGTATGAGTTATTCTTTCATCGAGTCGTCGTCAGTAAAGACTAGTATCGCAAGACCTCGAAGCTTCGTATGACCTGTGTAAGGACTCAATCTTCTTTTATATTCATACATTCATTATGTCATTGATTATACATGTTTTGTTGAAAACCTGTGTAACATTTGTGTTACGATTGATTCATGATTATTTGTTTTGGAACGTTTGAGAGCTATATTGGATATGATTAGCATGATTGATGTGACTGTGTTGAGTATGTATACTCGTGTTTGACTTTTGACTTAGCATTCTGATTTGGCCGTTGAGACGTATTTGAGCTTTGATCATGATCGAACGCTATTATTTCAGTATGGAAAGAGGAATCCGAGGACGTGGCAGAGGGGGTAGAGGTTATAGAGCAGGCCGAAACTCAGAACCTCATGTTTATGCGCATGCGGATGCCGAGATGGATCAGAGTTTGGCCGGTAGTGCTACCTACGTGACGGATTCTCCTTCGGGACGTCATACTCGAGAGGTCGATCAGACTGAGAGTGGACACGTCGACTCTTTCTTGCTTATGAGTGGCATGATGGCCCAGATGACTCAGATGACCCAGATAGTGGAGACCATGCCGGCCTCGATGGTTCATGGTGCACCGCAGCTGGGATTCCAGGTACTTCTTCATGGGCAGACTGGGGGAGTGAGTCAGATTGTTGGCGATATCTCTCGGCAGAGGCCTCCTATTATTGAGGGCTTGTCGGAACCAGCTGACTTTGTTCATTGGCTTGAACATTTCGATAAACTCTTTGACGTGGTTCAGTGTTAGGAGGAGAGTAAGGTGGCAATCACGGCTTACTATCTGAGTAAGAGCGCTTATTCTTAGTGGCTTTCTGTGAAACCTACCAATCGTGTTTGTGTTTGGAGAGAGTTCAAGACTCTCATGTTAGAGAGGTATTATCCGGCTCCACTTCGTGAAGCCAAGCTGTCAGAGGTTTTGAACCCCGAATCCGTCGAAGACGAGGGTGTTCTTGTTATTACGGAGAAGTTTCAAGGACTTCTACAGTTTGCTTCGTCTGTTATCCATACTGAAGCGGATAAGATCAAGTATTTTAGCAAGAGGCTAAACCCGCCGTTGAGGATGCAGTTGTTCAACGACAATTGTGATTCACTTGGTGAATTTATCGAGAAGGCTCTTGGAGCAGAGCTTCTGATCAAGGAGCTTGCTTGGAAACACCCTTCAGCTTCTTCTGGTTGGAGTACTAGGAGGACGGTTCGTTCAGAGGGACATCGGGCTCCGACGTCCAAGAGGTCGTCTTCTAGTCGTCTTCGTGCTGTGAAAGCATCTTCTTCTCATGCGACGAGTTTAACTGTTGTTTGCTTTAACTGTGATTAAGCGGGGCATGTTAGTACTTGTTGTACAGTGCCGGCTGTTGTTTGTCATTCATGTGGGAGGCAGGGACACCTTCAGAAATAATGTAGGAGTTCTAGTGCTAGTAGGTCTCGAGAGAGCTCACGGGCCTCGAGAGATTTTGTTACTCCAGTCCATACTTCATCCAAGGGGTCCTATCAGGCTTCGGGAGCCAGAGGTAAGGACAGTCGAGGAGGAGCAGTGAGTTCAAATTTGGGTCTTCCTTGAATCGATGAGATCGAGCAGATCGATGATTTGGAGGATATCGGTGTTGGGTACATTTGAGATGTAGCCTTGATTTGTATTTTCCTTTCCTTGTTTTTTAGATTAATGTTCAACTTAATATGTAATGTTTTGTGGTTGTGAACCATTGGTTGTTGATCTATCTTGTAATGATAGTAATTGAGAATTTTGAGACTTGGGGTCGTTTTGTAACACCCCAAACTAGGCGGATATTACAGTGTCGTGGACCCCCGACTGGGACCCACCAGGCGAATGAAAATGAATGAATCACACAGGGTAAATGTAGTACCGAACCACATTACAACATTAATTATTCCAATGAGGAGTTTCATACAACACACCCAAGATATTACAGAATACATGTATATTTTATATGGAGATAAAATATACAACACTGAGTAAAATGAGTATTCAAACGGAATGTCTGCAGCGGAATAAAATGAAGGAAACATAAATGACTGAAAAGACTGGGGCTCCCTACTAGTATCATTGGGACTCCTCGCCGTCAACGTGATCTCCCCATGCTTTTGCCTTGCCATGACCTGAAAAACAATATCCCCCAACGGGGTCAGTTACACTAAACAACAATCCTCAAGAGTTGAATACACACAATCCTGTCGAAACATACGCAATCAAACATGCTATATGAATCAACTAACAGTACGGCTCAAGGAATGACGCCACACTACGTCCCGGATGGAAATGTGTCTGTGCACAAGCCACCAACGAGTATCGATCGAATACACGTGTGGTCTTGTACCTAATCAGTCTCACAAAGCAATCGACTCGTGTGCACAGTCCAATGTGAGGCCAACAACCAACACACGACTTAAATGTGCCTGACATGAAAATCCTACACATACCAACCGGCACGCCAGTATGACCCGGAATGCCACGATATAAAAAAGTGACATCGAAAATGAATAATGACTCACCAAGATGAAATGATGGTGAAATGAATGACAGCTCAATGAAATGATTGGAACCGTCGTTCCTCGTGAATGAAGTAATTAAGTGACAATTACAAGTTTTAAAGCAGTTAGTACCTTATGAATGAATTATGATTATGAATGAACAACAACGAAAGGAATGAATATCCTTTTAACTGAGTAAGAATTAACTTACACAACACCGATGAAGAATGTCCGTCCACGAACAACATCCTAAATGAAATGTCGGTCGCTTGAACAACCTTGAATAACACAATTACCAATAATTCGATCAATACACGCATCAAACACGATTATAACCAAGTCAAACGTCGATACAACAATATCCAAACTCGTAGATGCACTCTAATGAATACGTTGAAAAGATCCTTCCCGTTGGTTACAACCAAACCCAAATTATCGAAACCAACTTCAAATGAGCAAAACAATATCAATGGCATCAATAATCCAATAGGAATCCACAATTCAAGATTACAACAACATCAATCGGAAATCCTCAAATTAACCGAAGTCAACCCCAAGGGTTCTTGAAATAAATCCCCAAAATAGCCATTAAATCCGTAGGAATATATTTATCCAAGGTAGATAATCCATATCTAACATATTCCAACAACAATCCAAGCTTACACAAAGAAATCGGAAGGAAAAACCCAAAAATCCGAAATTCTAGATCCAAGAGATTAGTACCTTTGATTTGATGTTTTGCAGATGATGAAGTGATGATTAATCCAACTCAAAGACTTAAAGATGATGATTGATGATTACACCTTGAAGAATACTCTCCAAATTGCCCCAAATCGTCCGGAACCGATGAGAGAATGAGAAGAATGATAAATGCCGAAATCTGGGCTACACTGTCCAATTTATAGGGATTCGAGTTTAGCGCGCTCTAGCCCCAGTTCTTAGCGTGCGCTAACGGGTGTTTTGATAAGTCCAGTACTCACTGTCCGACAACGGTAGCGCACGCTACGTACCTTCTTGTAGCGTGCGCTACAGCTGAACTCCTAGCGTGCGCTAACCCCAAAATGTTAGCGTGCGCTAACGAATTATCTGATGCCCGATCTTGAGTCCGTAACCTTCGTCCTCGATTCGATCGCGGTAGCGTGCGCTACAATCAATATTTAGCGTGCGCTACAACATTGATTGCGTACGCTAAAAACCACTCAAAGCGTGCGCTATGAATGAATCCAATGCAGTCCAGTAGCCACTGGACTCAACCTGATCCGACCTTAGCGCGCGCTATACCGGCTGCATAGCGTGCGCTACTCCAGCCTACTGGCGCGCGCTACTTACCATTTGTAGCGTGCGCTACTTATAACCTAACTGCACCCGGTGCCTTACGGATCGCACGCTTGAAACATACTAGCGTGCGCTAGTGCTGAGAGGTAGCGTGCGCTACCCGTACTCAATTAGCGCACGCTAAAGAGAGTACGTAGCGTGCGCTACTCCTCACAGACAGCACACTAAGAAATGACAACGATGGTAAACACCGCACGATTCTCCAATTAGATTGATGATGAATGACGATTGATACACGATACAATTACTCTGAACGATGAATACAATGATTGAATATGAGTGACAATTGATCATTAATGAGTGAAAATTACTGAGTGATAATTACTGAATGATAAACACTGAATGATAATGACTGAATTACAACTGGGTATTACATACACCCCCCTTAAAAGAGTTTCGTCCCCGAAACTAAGGGTCAAACAACTCGGGATAACTCTCCCGCATACTATCCTCAGTTTCCCAAGTAGCCTCTTCGACTCCGTGTCTAGACCACTGAATTTTAACCAAAGGAATCGTCTTGTTCCTCAACTGTTTGATTCGCTGCTCTAAAACTCGTATAGGATGCTCCTCGTATGAATGATCATCGGCGATCTCGATTTCATCGAACTAAAGTATGTGACTCGGGTCGGCAACATACTTCCGCAACTGAGAGACGTGAAACACATTATGAATTCGGCTCAATGCCGGAGGTAAGGCCAATCGATAAGCTAGCTCGCCTACTCGATCCAAAATCTCAAACGGTCCAATGAATCTCGGACTCAACTTTCCCCTCTTCCCAAAACGGAAGATACCACGACTCGGGGATACCTTGACCAAAACATGGTCACCCGTCTCGAGCTCTAATGGTCGACGACGATTATCTGCATATGATTTCTGTCGACTCTGAGCGGTAAACAAACGACTCCTGATCAAAGTTACCTTCTCACGGGCGGCTATAAGCATATCGGGCTCGATGCCGATTGATTCTGATAAGTCATCCCAACACAAAGGAGATCGACAACGACGACCGTACAAGGCCTCGTAAGGTGCCATCTTAATCGAAGAATGCCAACTATTATTGTACGTGAACTCGATCAACGGTAGTTGGGCTTCCCAATCATCTTTCCAATCGAGGACACATGCCCTCAACATGTCCTCCAAAGTCTGAATAGTCCTCTCTGATTGTCCGTCGGACTGAGGATGAAAAGCTGTACTGAGATTAAGCTGAGTTCCCATAGCACGATGAACTGATTTCCAAAAATGAGACACGAATCGTCCGTCACGATCGGAAACGATACTTTTAGGAGTACCGTGCAATATCACTATCTCTTTGATAAATAACTGAGCGAGTCTCTCGGGACCCCACATATCCTTAATCTCAAGGAAATGAGCTGATTTAGTTAAGCGATCTACAATTACCCAGATTGTGTTCATACCACGACGACTCGTCGGCAAACTCGTGATGAAATCCATAGAAATATCTTCCCACTTCCATTCTGGAATAGGGAGCGGTTTCAGCATACCCGTCGGTCGCTGATGTTCAATCTTGACTTGTTGACAGGTTAAGCATCTCGAAACAAATTCCGCGACTTCTCGCTTCATATTACTCCACCAGTAATTTTGTTTCAAGTCTTTATACATCTTGCTAGACCCCGGATGAATGGAATAAGGGGTAGCATGAGCTTCTCTCAAAATCGAGTTTTTCAACTCATCATTTGCCGGTACGCACAACCGATTCTTAAAACGTAAAAGTCCATCCTCGTGGACCACAAACCCGGGGGCTTTCCCCTGGGTCACATCCTCCTGAATGCGTAACAAAAATGGGTCCGAACCCTGATTTTCCCTGATCGTCTCCTCAAGTGGCGATGAAATCTCCAACGTACAAAGTTGCCCTTGTACTTGCTGTAACCAGACCTCATTCTCGGGTCTCAGAAATTCCTGTTGAAGTTCCTTCTGAACTGTTAATCGAGCAAGAATCTACTCCTGAACGGACTTATGACTCAAGTCGTCGGCGACAACGTTCGCCTTGCCCGGGTGGTAAAGGATCTCGATATCATAATCTTTGATTAGCTCCAACCACCGTCTCTGTCGCATATTTAACTCCTTCTGAGTAAATATGTACTTTAAACTCTTATGATCGGTGAATATCTGACAGGTAACGCCATAAAGATAATGACGCCAAATCTTCAATGCAGATACTGTTGTGTCACGATTTATTCATCCCGACAGGCGATCGACTATAAGTCCGAGCGACCAAGTCAACATCAGTCAAACTATGGCTAGCTCGCCATGTCGAAGATATCAGACCACTATCAGATGCCTGGCGATCGACTCCCAAGGCGATCGCCCTTTGGCAGCTGGCGATCTACTCTAGTGACCGGCTAAGGGCAATCGACCTACGCCCCGAGCAGAGACGATCGCCCGTCAAAACCATCAAGAACTGGATCTCAGAAAAGCACCGACGTGCATATCCACCAAAGGCGCTGATAAGATCTTCGCTAGCAGATAAGATCTTTTGCTGACAGACAAGACCTTTGACCACAGCCTGTCACCTACCTCACCTACCAGCATGCGCGCCGAAAGTTGTCAGTGGGACCACCCGTGTCAGCAACTCAGGACGCGTGTAAGCTCCCCATTGGACCGCATAGTTGACTGCCAGCAACTCCTGCAGACTTTGAAGGGACAGGCCCATGTGCTAAAAGACGATCGCCCGATTATTATAATGCAGAAAAGGCGATCGCCCGGCGGATCCAAGCCCTATAAATAGAGAACCTCCTCCTACTGGAAAAAGGTTCCGAATTCACTCAACCTACGGTTCGAAATTCATTCCACCAACGGTTCCGAATTCATTCTGACTTACGCTCAGAACTCATTCTCTCACATTCTGATACATTCACGGAAATACCGAAGAACATACTGTTTGGATTCGGTGCCTAAAACGAAGGCCCAGCGGAAGCGGTAAAACGAAAATTAATTCGATCCGAATCCCTACGATGATCGATCGAGCTACGCATATACGAATATATAAACGAAAAGCAAGAGTTGTAAAAAACTAACCCTCGAAGTCCGTTGATTAAATGGTAACCTTCTCTTGAGCTATTCCCCAAGCTCTTGAACGATCCAACGCCGAAAGCACCGCGTCTCTACTTGCCACGCGCCGGAGAAACGAACGGAATGACAACACCTTGCTATCCTCCGAGGATACGGCTAGAGCTAGGTGATGAAGCTATATATGTAAAGATTACTACACTCTAAGTGTTTTAATCTTACTCTCTCTTTATGTCTTGATATTTTTCTCTAAGAAAAACAAGAACAAGGTTGAAGAAGAAGATGACTAAAGAGAAAACAATTTTCTCTCTCTCTCTCTCAAACTCAATGATACGTAAATGCCAAGAAGTATTGTAAGGATGAGAGATCAAAGTCTTGTATATATTCTTATTCAACCCACATGAAAACAAATACATATATCATGATTTGATTCCCCATATAATGTATATGATACTTGTCCCCTCAATCACATGAGATTCCAAAACCATGATGGGGACAAGTCAATACACACACATGGTAATAAGTGGGGGGTTGGCCCATGCTAGAAAACGGTCGAGTTCGGTTCGTTTCGGACTCGTGAGTCCAAACAGATAAACTCCTATTCCGTTCGATGTATTTATGTCGTTTAATTAATCCAATTAATTAAACATATCAAATACAAAATAACATAATTAATTTCTCCAAGAAATAATTATATTCATGAATTAAATTAATCACCCGAGAATTTATTTAATTCATTAGCCGTAAATCAATTTATCCAATAAATCGATTTAAACATCAATGTTCCAAAATTAGATATCCAATATCTAATATTCATAATGAGATAATTAGCTCGATTCATTCCGTTGTCAATCCTAATGCGCGACTCGGTAGGTCCGTCTCGATCGGCAATGGGAGGAACCAAGAGTAGTAGCACCACCTAGCCACTGGTGGCCTACACTGTACCGTGAGAACGAATGATTGGGATCATTCAAGAACCATTCATCGTGAATACCGGTATACGTATAAACCCTTCTTTCAAATGTCCCGATCAAGTTATAGGGTCACGGTCGATCAAACCATATCATGCCTTGACGCTATGCATGCGTTAATGCAAATCGAGATCATCGAGTGTCGTGTATCTAATACAACTAGCTCCAATGCTTTGGCCAAAGACTTATGATCTCATTTGCCAATAACCGCATAGGACATATAACCCGCTCACTAACGGGAGAAAGAATTCTATCTTGGTATTCGATGGGACTGCTACTTGCCGTCAAGATGCACGTCGAGTTGACCCCCGCCTTAGGTTTACGTGGTCGAACTACTCTAATGAAAATCTTGACGTCACAAGCACATCCCTACTAAATCCTCAAGTCGAAGGTTCACGAATACCTATCACAACCTTTCGATTCCGTCATTGTGATCCGGAGTGAAATCCATGTGACGAATCGAGGGTGAGTCGGTTCGAGTATACTAATCCAATTAGCATACCTATAACGTGTGCTCCCACTAACCATTAGTGTTCGACAGGCACTCTCCATGTCAAAGAACACGTCATACAAGTCTTCACATAAACTTAACGCCTACCAAGTTTCATCGACTTGCGACGATTAAGTATTTGAGCTATAACCTTTCCGGCCGACCCCTTATCCAATAAGGAGTGGAACGTTTTGCTCTCAAATACATGGACTATTTTCTATATGTTTAATTACGAGTTAGGAATGCCAGTAACTATCAGTAAATAAAGAAACATTCATTTGCCTTATATAAATGGTTTACATAATTACAAGTACAATGCCCTCACTCAACAACCTCTGAGTGGCATTCGAGGGCATACTCCTAACAATCTCCCACTTGCACTCAATGCCACACACTATGGTATCTAATACCCATGTTCTCCAGATGACGCTCCAAGCTAGTCCGAGATAGTGGCTTGGTCGGTGGATCGGCGACGTTGTCGGCCGAGTCTACTCTATGCGGCACAATATATCCCTTGCGAACAAATTCTCTTACGAGATGATACTTCCTCTCAATATGTTTGGTCTTTGTTGTGAAACCTCGGCTCCTTGGCCTGTGCTACTGACTCCTTCGTTGTCGCAGACAGCGGAACAGGCGACTCGGCACATGGTATCATTTGAAGTTCTCCTAGAAACTTCTTAATCCAGAACCCTTCCTTGGAAGCCTCCGAGGCCGCTTGATACTCACCGACAGTGGAATCAGCGATCGCGCTTTGCTTGGCACTACGCCAAGATACTGCTCCTCCATTAAGAGTAAATATGTAGCAGTGGACATCGAGTCGTCCTTCGGTCCTTGGAAGTCCGAATCGGTGAATACCACCACATCAATTCTCCACCGCCATACATTAGAACCATATCTCTAGTCCTTCTTAAGTACTTGAGAACGTTCTTTCTGGCGATCAATGTTCCCTACACAGGTTTGCACGAAACCTACTCACCACGCTTACGGCATGCGCGATGTCGGTCTTGTACACAACATAGCATACATAAGGCTACCCACGGCGAAGCATATGGTATATTACTCATTTCCTTTCGTTGTTCCTCACTTTGAGGACACATCTTCAAGGTGAGTTTTATTCCATGTCGCATCGGTAGGAACCCTCTTTTAGAATCATCCATCTTAAATCGCTTTAAGATCTTATCTATATAGAGGGCTTGGGAAAGGCCTATTGTTCTCTTCGCTCTATCCGGTAGAGTCGAATACCAAGAATATAGGTTGCTTCTCCCAAGTCTTTCATGGAGAAATTACTCGAAAGCCAAGCTTTCACGACCGAGCATTCCCACATCATTTCCTATTAGTAGAATGTCATCTACATATAGTACTAAGAATGCGATCTTGCTCCCACTAACCTTCTTGTATACACAAGGTTCCTCTTCATTTTGCACGAATTCAAACTCTTTGACCGCCTCGTCAAAACGAAGGTTCCAACTACGCGACGCTTGCTTGATCCATAAATGGGAATGAAGCTTGCACACTTCTCGAATATCGACTTCGGACACAAAGCCTTTAGCTGCTCCATATAGATTTCCTCCTCGAGTAATCCATTAATGAAAGCCGTCTTTACGTCCCTTTGCGATATCTCATATTCGTGGTAGGCTTCTATAGCAATCATCATGCGATTAGACTTGATCATGGCTTCGGGCGAGAAGGTATCGTGGTAATGGATCCCTTCCTTTTGGGTATAACCCTTTGCCACAAGCACGGCCTTATAGGCGTCAACCTTGCCATCACCATCGGTCTTTCTCTTGTAGATCCACTTGTTCCCAATAGGCACTATGCCCTTGGGGCGGTCTACTAGAGTCAGACTGATTGACATGCATCGAGTCTATCTCGGCTTCCATAGCTTCACGCCATTTCGCGAGTCTACATCCACCATCGCTTGGTCATAGGTTGTTGGGTCGGTCTCTTGGCTATCACTTGGAACCTCATGGAGACCCGGCTCCTCCAAGTGCACAAGCCCATACCTCTCGAGTAAATGAGACACCCTACTAGACCTACGAGGTGGTTGTACTTGTGTTTGAAAGTTCGGTTCAGTTTCTTGCAGTGTCTCTCGAGGAGTTTCATTGTATTCTTCTAAAGAAATACTTCTACACCTCCGCCTTCTGAATGAACTCATCTTCCAGAAGTGTGCTTGTAAAGCAACAATGATCCTTCGATCTTCGGGCATGTAGAATAGATATCCCATCGTCCCAGACGGGAATCCAATGAAACGTCCCTTCGCAGACCTAGCTTCCAACTTTTCCACCTTAGTCTTCTTGACATAGGCGGGACATCCCCAAATCCTAATATGATTAAGACTTGGTTTCCTTCCTTCCCACATCTCATGTGGAGTTTTAGGAATGGATTTAGAAGGACATCTGTTCAAGATATACGCGGCGATCAGTGCATACCCCACGGGTAAATCGGCAAGTCGGTATAGCCCGGCATGGAACGGACCATGTTCAACGAGGTCCGGTTCCTTCTTTCGACACACCATTTAACCGAGGAGTACTGGAGGTGTTAGTTGTGAAACTATTCCATGTTCCTTAAGGAACTCGTCAAACTCCGTACTCATATACTCACCACCTCGGTCCGACCAAGTGCTTTGATATGATTACCGGTTTGTTTCTCGACTAGGGCCTTGAATTCTGGAATTTCTCAAAGGCCTCGGATTTATGTTTCATTAAGTATACATAACCATACCTAGTATGATCATCGTAAACGTAATGAAATATTGATATCCGTCACGTCCGCTTCCAAAGCACCACATACATCGGTATGGATTAATCCCGATTTATCGGCGGCTCTTTGAAATGTCCCTTTGAAGGGGACTTAGTCATTTTGCCTTTAAGGCAAGATTCACAAGTAGGAAAGGGATCCGATCCCAATGGACCCATAAGTCCATCTTTTCCATCTTGTAAACCTTGGTCTGACCAACATGACCAAGTCTAAGATGCCATTTCAAAACTTGATTGGTTTCATCCCTACCGCGTTTTCTAGTTATAGTATTCACAACTACTTTGTTGCTGAGATTTAGATGATACAATCCATTCAACAATGTAGCAGTACCCACTAGTTTATTTCTAAAATAAATTTTGCAGAACCATCACCAATGAAAAATGAAAAGCCTTTTCGGTCCATGACCGGAATGGATACAATGTTTTTGTGCCCCTTGGGCAAAACAAGTACATCTTCTAAAGTTAAAACAAAGCCGGATTCTAAACCCAAAAGAAGTGATCCTATGTCGGTCGCCTCGACACTATGCCCGCTTCCGACTGTGATCATAACTTCTCCACTCCAAGCTTCCTACTTTGTTCAGATCCCGATTCACGGTACAAATATGAGAACTAGCACGAGAATCCAATTATCCGGGAAGTAGAAAATACGAAGAGAGAACAATTTGTTTCCAAAACTAAAAGTTACAGACTAAGTGCCATGAAGAATCGGACAGTCTCTAGCCCAGTGGCCCAGCTCACCGCACTTGAGACAAGCATCCTTCTTCTTCTTGTTCTTTGGAACCATCGGGGCCTTGCCCTTACCCTTAAGGTCCTTAGCTTGTGGTCCATCCGCTTCTTGGTCTTTTTCTTCTTATTATTAGACTTAGAAGTCCGTAAGAAATCACAAGAGCGAGACTCCTTCATCATGAGTCTTCATCGAGGCGAGCGATCACAAGTTTGTTCATTAGCCAGCTAAATTACATGCAATCTCATTGCGGTTGAAGTTCATAACAAGCGTGAGAAGGAATCGGGGAGAGGCGTAGGATAAGGTCGGTTTGGAGAGAAGTATCCATTTTAAAATCAAGAGCCTCCAATCTCTCGATCATGGATATCATTTTGAGGACGTGTTCCCCAACCTTCTCACCTTCCTTCATCCTTGCACGAGCGATTGCTTGGATATCTCATATCTAGCAGTTCTACTATGCTCACCATAAAGCTCGGTTAAGTGAGATAAAATCGCCTAGCGAAGTCATTTTCTCATGAGCTCTCTGAAGCTCATTAGACATGGAATCCATCATATAAGCACGGACTTTCACGTCATCCTTAACCCACTTTTCGTGGTTTCAATCTCTTCTGATTGGCTCGGGTCCGCACAGAGGCGCCGGAATGTCCGTCTCAAGACGTATCCCAGTGCCTCTATACCGAGGACAATCATCAGTTGCGGAGCCAATCCACAAAGTTAGGTCCCATTAAGGTGTTCTTTTCGAGTAGAATTGCGAGTGGATTCATTGTCATATTGAGATTTATGCATTAAGTATAACAGTTAATTAGTGACTCATTCAATTATGTTACGAGTATAGAATTTAAGGTCTTTTCTATTCTTGTTACCCAGCTCCCACTATTTTTATCGGAATAACACACTCCCATGTGAAATCCGGAAGTATCGTCGCTCTACTTCATAGTGGTGATCGAGTTCTTTATAAATTTTAATAGAGGGCAACCGAACAGGTTTCTAGTCTATTAATTTTCATAAAGTGGTGTCCAACACCAACCCATCTAATGGATGATTCGATCTTCTTTTTCCCCTTGTTCACTCCCCTCAACCTATACGGTTTCTATGGTTTGTGAACAAGTTAAGTTTATACCATCGACGCAAATCAGTTTCACAATTGAATCTTATCCGGCAACCTATCAGGTTTCTAGGGATAAAATTTGCTCCAACCGAAGGCATCCAATGCGCTCCCGGTAATTTATCCGTCCTCCCCGAACGACTACCCCGATAACTCGGAAGCATAACTCGATGGAGGGAAGGAAAACCTTGAAACCTTATAAACTTAATTTTGTTGTGGGAGAATTATCGCGATTAACGTTACACTTTGCACATTAATCGTTTAAGCGCGTTTGTGGCATTCATACAATATGAAACAACCAATCACAACCTAGTTGCTACCAACATGTGGTTCATGGACCGTTCCTAGAAAACAAAAACTCCGTAATCTAATTACAAGTCTTCGTCTTGAATCTTCGTCTTCTCGAAATGGATCTTCCTCCGGTCTTCGTCATTACATATAAATTTTACATTGAAAATTGCATCCTAGATACAAATTTTTCTAGTAAAATAAATAGGCTCAAAACGGCCTTTACAACCCAATCGAATAAAACGAACGATTCAAAAACTAAGTCCACGAACCACATCCCCATTCAAAAGCATTCATTCAATAAATACTAAATAAATGGAAAGCGTAGAGATACATTGATCCAATCAACAATACGAACCGATCCAATCGATTCACACAATCGGTAATATAATAACGTTCAAAATAATTGATCGACCATAAATATTCCAATTAATCAAATTTCCCTTATAAAATGAAATACCATAAATCATTTTAATCATATTAAATCCAATTTAACATGCGGGAGATTAATTTTCAAGAATACACGGAAAAATCGAGCCGGGCGAAAATGGCTGCCATGGCCGAGTCATCGCCGTGCACTTTCCGGCCATCGCTGGCATGGCCGAGTCACGCTCGGCGGCTCTACCGGCCAGGCACGGCCCGTGTCTCGACACGGTCTGCCGCTGGCGATGGCTCAAGGTCGCCGACACGGCCCGTGTCACGGACACGGCCGAGTCACCTGGCGACTTCACGCCCTTTGTCCGAAAAGTCGTCCGACGACGATTCGGAGCTCGATTTTCGACCGGATATCCAATATCAATATTTTTCAACATTCATATCTTCAATATAAATCATATTTCCAAGAAATTAAGATTTATATTTAGACATAAACTTACGAAAAATATAATTACAACGAACGTAAAAATATATACCACGATTATGACTAAAATGATTCCAAATCATTCACCATCTAATCAAGCATTCCAAATGCCAATATCGTATATACAATCGCAAGACCTACGCTCCGATACCACTGTTTGGATTCGGTGCCTAAAACGAAGGCCCAGCGGAAGCGGTAAAACGAAAATTAATTCGATCCGAATCCCTACGATGATCGATCGAGCTACGTATATACGAATATATAAACGAAAAGCAAGAGTTGTAAAAACTAACCCTCGAAGTCCGTTGATTAAATGGTAACCTTCTCTTGAGCTATTCCCCAAGCTCTTGAACGATCCAACGCCGAAAGCACCGCGTCTCTACTTGCCACGCGCCGGAGAAACGAACGGAATGACAACACCTTGCTATCCTCCGAGGATACGGCTAGAGCTAGGTGATGAAGCTATATATGTAAAGATTACTACACTCTAAGTGTTTTAATCTTACTCTCTCTTTATGTCTTGATATTTTTCTCTAAGAAAAACAAGAACAAGGTTGAAGAAGAAGATGACTAAAGAGAAAACAATTTTCTCTCTCTCTCTCTCAAACTCAATGATACGTAAATGCCAAGAAGTATTGTAAGGATGAGAGATCAAAGTCTTGTATATATTCTTATTCAACCCACATGAAAACAAATACATATATCATGATTTGATTCCCCATATAATGTATATGATACTTGTCCCCTCAATCACATGAGATTCCAAAACCATGATGGGGACAAGTCAATACACACACATGGTAATAAGTGGGGGGTTGGCCCATGCTAGAAAACGGTCGAGTTCGGTTCGTTTCGGACTCCCGTGAGTCCAAACAGATAAACTCCTATTCCGTTCCGATGTATTTATGTCGTTTAATTAATCCAATTAATTAAACATATCAAATACAAAATAACATAATTAATTTCTCCAAGAAATAATTATATTCATGAATTAAATTAATCACCCAAGAATTTATTTAATTCATTAGGCCGTAAATCAATTTATCCAATAAATCGATTTAAACATCCAATGTTCCAAAATTAGATATCCAATATCTAATATTCATAATGAGATAATTAGCTCGATTCATTCCGTTGTCAATCCTAATGCGCGACTCGGTAGGTCCGTCTCGATCGAGAATGGGAGGAACTAAAGAGTAGTAGCACCACCTAGCCACTGGTGGCCTACACTGTACTCGATCGAGAACGAATGATTGGGATCATTCAAGAACCATTCTCGTGAATACCGATACGTATAAACCCTTCTTTCAAATGTCCCGATCAAGTTATAGGTCACGGTCGATCAAACCATATTCAGACTTGACGCTATGCAAGAGTTAATGCAAATCGAGATCATCGAGCTGTCGTGTATCTAATACAACTAGCTCCAATGCTTTGGCCAAAGACTTATGATCTCATTTGCCAATAACCGCATAGGACATATAACCCGCTCACTAACGGGAGAAAGAATTCTATCTTGGTATTCAGTAGGACCTGCTACTTGCCCGTCAAGATGCACGTCGAGGTTGACCCCCGCCTTCCGGTTTACAGGGTCGAACTACTCTAATGAAAATCTTGACGTCACAAGCACATCCCTACTAAATCCTCAAGTCGAAGGTTCACGAATACCTATCACAACCTTTCGATTCCGTCATTGACAGTCCCGGAGTGAAATCCATGTGACGAATCGAGGGTGAGTCGGTTCGAGTATACTAATCCAATTAGCATACCTATAACGTGTGCTCCCACTAACCATTAGTGTTCGACAGGCACTCTCCATGTCAAAGAACACGTCATACAAGTCTTCACATAAACTTAACGCCTACCAAGTTTCATCGACTTGCGAACGATTAAGTATTTGAGCTATAACCTTTCCAGTGCCGACCCCCTTATCCAATAAGGAGTGGAACGTTTTGCTCTCAAATACATGGACTAGTTTCTATATGTTTATTTACGAGTTAGGAATGCCAGTAACTACCAGTAAATAAAGAAACATTCATTTGCCTTATATAAATGGTTTACATAATTACAAGTACAATGCCCTCACTCAACAACCTCTGAGTGGCATTCGAGGGCATACTCCTAACACATACATATCATCAAGCTCCCGGCTATCTCACCGGAATCCATCTCAGGACTTCTCTCTCTAAATCTCTCGTCCAGAAGACGATCGACAGAAGCAGCAAGTCTCCACTAGATAGATTCCAAGGGATTCATAAGCCCAGGAGCCCAAGCATCCAGCTAAATACTCGCCGTGAGAGACGGTCGATCTCTCACCGCCGCGACTGTTCATCTCCTTTGTTACAAGAACTCACAGAGCATCAAATCTGGTTCTTCCGGCAATCTACATGCTCACTAGCTAAGATAACAAGAATCTTTACACTCATTGTAATTGTATTCTTACATTAGTACTTGTATCCCCGAATATTGGTATTAATAATATCTCGCGAGAGCATTCAAGCCCGGGACTAACAACCCCGGCAAATCCTGTGTTATTTATCTTTCTCACGGAAGTGCTCTTGCATTTGTTTGCTATCCCATCCATTCCAGCAATATCTATCTCCGGATAATATTTTGGGTAGCAACAATTGGCGCTAGAAGAAGGGCATCTAACCCTCAAACTTTTATTTCTACCGTCCCGAAGAACACTCACTGTTCTCGGGACATATACTTGAAGTGACACTCACTGCACTTCAAAGAAAACCTTCAGAATCATGACATCCGCCGGTACGTCGAAGAAAGCCGCTCTCCGAACCGCCGGACACCATATCCCGGCCCAGTCCGAACCCCAGCCAACGAGGGAAGCCGCAGCAACGCGAGACTCTCGATCCCGCATCCGAGAGATGGCCCCAACCTCTCACTCGATCAGTTCCAAACCGAGGAACAGATCGAGGAGGCTATGGCCATCCTGGAGGAGCGACGGAGAGCATGTGCGTCGCCTGCAATAACTCCCTCGATCATCCGCCGCATGGGAAAACGGAAACTCAGCGGGCTACTGAACGAGCGATCGTCAGAAAGCCCCAATTCGCGAGGAAAGGCTCTCGCACGACCGGACGGATCCATATTCGATCGCTTGGGGCGCGACCCATCCTGGCGACCGGGGCACTCTGTTTCCAACCTCGAAAAGACGGAATCCGAATCCGTCACCAGAAGTTCGGCCTACCCACCTCACAGCCGAACGCAGGTCAGCCATCTGACTCCCGCCCCGATCGCCAGGGAATCAGTACTCAATCGCCTCGGCTCCCGCTCCGAGCGCCGAGCCGCTAGCGATCGAGGCCACGGCGATGGCCGCCATACAACGCCAGCTCGACGAGATGAGAGCACTCTTGGACACTGGGGCAAGCACCAGTAAGAAGATCGCCGGGCCGACCGAGCCACTCGCGGTCCACATCGATCTTGCCCCCATACAACCAACGATCGCTCCTCCCAAAACACCTCTGTATGAGGGGAGATCGGACCCCGAAACCCACCTGAGTAAATTCCGAATTTACATGGTAGGTGTGGGGCATCTGATGCAACCAAGTGCCGGATCTTCCCGCTGACATTGGGCGAGCTGGCCCATAGGTGGTACGTCTCACTACCACCACGATCAATCACCTCTTTTAAGAAACTGGCGAAGGACTTCACGTCATACTTCGCCAAAGAAGGTCGCAGACAGGAAGGTCCCCACCGCATGATAAAAATCAAGCGGGAAGGACGAATCGACGCAGATTACATCGGCCGTAGACAAAATCATCCTCACCGCGAACCCGCTGACGAGCTCGCTCTCTATTCGGTCATGGGGGATTCCGCGGTCACTCTCCCATGTTTAGACATCTCTCCAAGGATATTCCCCAACTTACGCGATCTTCCGCGCTAAAGCCGCCAACTTCTGGCCGTGCAAAGGCTACTCACCCTCCGCTTAGACGAGGAAACGCCGCCTCTTGTCCGTAAGATAGCGATCGCTAAAGCAAAGAAGGCGATCGCCAAGACACCGGAGATCCCAAGGCTTTCGAGGACAAGGAAGCCCATCTCCTCCATACGTTCAATGAACTCCGCGCATATTTTCTATGCCATCAAGGGGCACGAAGAGCTCAAAAAGCCAAAGGCGATAAGGGACCACGGTCACTGGACAACAATCAATATTGTGCCTACCATAAGAGTCCCGGCCACGACCAACAAATGCCGCGACCTCCTCAAACAGCTCTGGAGATTGTTCGAGGAGGGCAAGTTGGACAGCTTATTGGTTTAGCCGAAGCCCCTACCTATCTCTATGGACGATCGTCCGAGTCGAACAAAAAACAGGCTGGAAAGCTCATATGAGCCGACCCCTGGACCAACCTCGGCGACCGTCCCTGCATGCTTCAATCAAGAAAAGGAGAGCTCGGAAGTCTCCCCGATCTCCCTCCTTATTTAAGAAACCGGAGGACTCGATCGCCATCTACAGTTCACCATCTAACATGATGGACTAAGGCACGAGATCGCCTCCCCCGCACAACGTACACCGTCGAAGGTCGGCATCTGCATGACGATCCAAGGTGGAAGAGTGCAGCCATGGTCCTGGTGGTCGATGGAACCGACTGCTTAGGCCATGCAAGGTCCCTTTGGGCCAAGATCGCCCGCCCTTCGTTTAAATACGAGGCCGGCGTAGTCTGAGGGCCCTCCAAAATTAATCAGTGGACACGATCGCTCGTCCTCAAAGGTTCATCATCTAACATGGTGAACCCGGACAATGCGACATGCCCCAACCCCCGTCTCAACGTACACCGTCGAGGTCGGCCATCTCCATGGCTAGCCGAGGTGGAAGCAGAGCTAACAAGCCGCGGGCGTGGAGTTGATTCATCCGACGCTGCCCCGCGCAAGGACTCCTCTAGACCGAGACCGCACGCCCTTCGTTTAAATACGAGGCGAGGCGCAGCCTAACAGAGGACCCTCATAATAAAGTGAGTCACGAGACACTCAATGTCTTCGCGCATCAAGACATGATCAAGGAGCCGGTCCATCGAACTCCGCGATCGTGCACGGTTCCTCAAGATGGACGACCGTCCCCGAGGATTCGACAAAGTTGAAGACCGCTCACTCAAGGAATTATTTTCATCCCCTTACTTCCACTAAGTGAATAAAAACAAGGGGCAATAAGAGTGCGGACTACCTACACGACGATCGTCGATATTCAACCACATACGGAGATCGTCATTTTTTCGGATGTAGTGCAGCGATCGAATTTGTTGTAAAAAAGTTATCTTTATGAGTTTATCAATTCATTTGGAACTACCCTCGCAACAATCTCCCCTCACACATTTGTACAAAGTCAAACAAGGACTCAAAAATAACCATTCATTCAAGTAATCGAAGATAATCAAACATTCAGTTCATTGCTTGAGAAGATCAAAGTACATGGTCGCCCGAAGGCCTATATTCTACAAAAGAAAGCTACAAAACTACAAGTAAGCAAGCTAAAACGTAAAAAATGAAGTGCCTCAGGACCCAGCCTGGCCTTCGCCTTCGGCATCCGGTGTGGGCCCCTCATCTTCCGGAGCGTCGGGATGAGCAAGATTGGCTGGAGACGGATACCAGCTCAAATCCACGCCGATGTCCGCAAGATCCAGGATCGGCAGGGAGAAAGCTGAATGGAGAGGATGCTCCAACGCATACGCCTTGAACTTATCGGCAAGAGGGCCGACCTCCAAACCTCCCTTCTTAGCCGCTCGGATCGAGTCGGCGAACGCCAAATAATAGGCGAACTCGCTGACGTACTCCAAGTTTTGGAAGGGATCGGCCTTGGTCGCCTCAACCTCTCCTTTCAGCTCCGCCATCGCCTGTTGCGATCCCTGGAGCTCGGCCTCCCTCGCAGCAATCTTTTCCCTCGCCTCCGTCAGCTCGCTGGTCAGCCGAGCGATCGTCACCTTCTGGCGATCGGCCTCCTCTTCAGCAACGTTCCGCGCCTGGACGGCATTCTGCATCTGGTCCCGAAATCGGTCAACCGCCATACGATATTTCTCAGTCTCCTTCTTCTCCAGCTCAAGCTCATGGCTCGCCCGCTTGGCCGCCTCCAGGGAGTCCTTCTCCATCGCCGCGATCTTGTCAGCAAACTCGGCGTTCTCTTTCCGAGCCGCCTCGAGATCCTCCTGCAGGCGAATAGTGGAGGGCCGCCCCTCAAACTCCTGAGCAGCCTGGACGGCCATGGTCGCCGTCTAAAGAGAAAGGGCGAGAACAGCGTGCATCGAACTCGACGATCGCTGCCGAGCGATCGCATCCAGATCAGTCGTCCATGCCTTCGGCAGAGCAGAAACAGCCTTGCTAACATATGGAGGAATGTCGCATGAATGGCGAGGAGATCGGCTCGCTAGGAAATCTACGACCATCGGCGGGCAAGACGGATCTGCGCGGCGGATCCTGCATCAAAACAACTAAGTTAATACAACTCCTACGCAGATGCAATTTTCAACACAAAAATGCTATCTACCTCTCAGCCTTCTCGGGATCCCGACCAAAAAACGGTTTCCCTCGAGGGGTCTCGGCATCCGCGATCGCCATCTCCCGCATAAAAGCCGGAGAGGGCGGCTCGATCTCCGGAGCAACAATGGTGATCGGAGGCGCGGCGATCAGCACTTCATCGCCCGGGGCAGGAACCGAAGTTTCTTCCGGCCTCGGCCTCTTGCGATTCGCCCGAAGCCCCTCCTCCGGAATTTCCTCTTCAACCACGACCGGCTCCACGCGAGGCTCCGGTTCCACGCGAGGCTCCGCCTCCGGAACTATAGGCAATGCGACGGGAGGGGCCCGAGTCGACCTCTTATGGCGAAGACGGCCTAGAACTCCTGGGTTCGACATGGCGATCTCCGTCGGAGGCTCCAAAAAGCGAGGAAAGCGAACCTCTGCAGTTAAGGCAATCGATCAACAATCAGATACGGTCCTCAAATAAGGCGATCGCCTAGTAAGTGAAGGTCGCAGGAACTCATACCTGGCACCGCGAGATGTCTCGGGAAACGGAATAGTCGAGCCGACAACCAACGACTCTCCTTATTGATCCGATTGGCGTCAAGGTCGTCGTCCGACAAGCTCCTTATCCGCTCCCAGACAACGAGAAAGTCGAAAGGCAGCTCCTCGATTGCCGGAATGTGAAAACCTGCAAAACCGAGATCAAATTAGATCAGTCCAAAACGCATCCAAACGAAGGGAGAGTCTAAACCCTTACCGGGATTCCTCTCCCGAAATTCAGTGGGGATCTCCAGCTCGCCCGTGGGATTGTCGCTCGCCAAAGCTCTCCACTTGCCGGCAACCCAGAACCACTTCGTCTGATCGCCCCGTATCTTATTCGGGACTCCATGAATCACCCGACCAGATCGGCCTTGAATATGGTAACCGCCGACCAACCCTCTATGAGCCGTCAGTTTAAACAAATGGTTCATCTCCAACGGCGATGGGAGATTGACAGCGGTGACCGCCGAAAAGGGTGAGGGTGCAGATAATTTGGAGCCAGGCGTTCGGCGTCAGCTGAAGTGGCGCCACATTCCAAGCGGCCAACAGATGGGAGACCGCAAAGGATAGAGGGAAGCGCAGCCCGGCCTCCATAACGGCCTCACTCACTGCGACCATACCCATCGGAGGCTGGTCGCCTGCTCATTCTCCGCCGCGCGAACATGTCCACATCGGAAGGAACATGGAATCTTGTCCTCCGTGACGGCCAGTCTCTCCTGGTCGTCGAACTCCGTATTTGGCCGAGCGACCACAACGATCATTGCCGCAAAGACGGATCGCGACCGCTTGGGAAGCACATAGGGATAGGCGACCGAGTATCCCTGAAATCGAATCTCGGAGTAGGACCACCAATCTCTCCATTATCTCGTATAAAGCCCTATAGCCCGACCAAAACGCTATGTTGCTCCCGGAAGCCCCGATCGCGGATCTCTCTCGACTGCGATCGTCTCTCCTCAGCCGACTCCTTAGCAACATCGGCCTCATTGAATAAAGCTCGACTTCACTAGGTCGATTCGCCCGAATAGCTTCACCGCCTCTGTGGAAGACGGAAGAAGTTTCTCCTGGACAATCGATGTCCCGGCGGCGAACCGGTTCCGCTCCAAATGATGATGAGGTTCCGCCATTTTCAAATGTAAAAGGAGAAAAGGATTTTTCTTACCCTAAAGTGAAATCGAACGACGATCGGCACTGAGATCTTCAGAAAATTCGGCAGCAAGTCCTTCTTCCTCCAAAAAGTACGCGTGAGTAAAAACTGCAGCACCGCGCCCCTTTTATAGGAGAAGGCAGGGACTCGTTTGCAATAAGGGGAAACCTCAGGGGTCGGATCTCAAACGACGCATTAATTGACCCCCTCGAGACCCGCGTACGCGTCTTTTCAAGGACGCATCAGCCGAGGAGTCATTAATGACCGTTGGCGTCCTCCAATAGAAGCCCGACACGTGCGTGGAGACTTTTCAACGCCCATTGTTTTTTCCCGCGATTCGGCCAACCAGTCGTCCGAACCCAGAGTATATCACTCAAAGACGATCGCCCGTTCGATTAAACACGAAGTCGCTCGTCAAAAGTTCGGCGATCGCCAAGAGAGCCACCTCACCCCACGTTTCCAACGTATGAGCGAGCTGGGGGGCAATTGTTGTGTCACGATTTATTCATCCCGACAGGCGATCGACTATAAGGCCGAGCGACCAAGTCAACATCAGTCAAACTATGGCTAGCTCGCCATGTCGAAGATATCAGACCACTATCGATGCCCGGCGATCGACTCCCACGGCGATCGCCCTTTGGCACCGGCGATCTACTCTAGTGATCGGCTAAGGGCAATCGACCTACTCCCCGGCAGAGACGATCGCCCGTCAAAACCATCAAGAACTGGATCTCAGAAAAGCACCCACGTGCAGATCCACCAAAGGCGCTGATAAGATCTTCGCTAGCAGATAAGATCTTTTGCTGACAGACAAGACCTTTGACCACAGCCTGTCACCTACCTCACCTACCACCATGCGCGCCGAAAGTTGTCAGTGGGACCACCTGTCAAGAACTCAGACGCGTGTAAGCTCCCCATTGGACCGCATAGTTGACTGCCAGCAACTCCTGCAGACTTTGAGGGGACAGGCCCATGTGCTAAAAGACGATCGCCCGATTATTATAATGCAGAAAAGGCGATCGCCCGGCGGATCCAAGCCCTATAAATAGAGAACCTCCTCCTACTGGAAAAAGGTTCCGAATTCACTCAACCTACGGTTCGAAATTCATTCCACCAACGGTTCCGAATTCATTCTGACTTACGCTCAGAACTCATTCTCTCACATTTCGATACATTCACGGAAATACCGAAGAACAAACATATCATCAAGCTCCCGGCTATCTCACCGGAATCCATCTCAGGACTTCTCTCTCTAAATCTCTCGTCCAGAAGACGATCGACAGAAGCAGCAAGTCTCCACTAGACAGATTCCAAGGGATTCATAAGCCCAGGAGCCCAAGCATCCAGCTAAATACTCGCCGTGAGAGACGGTCGATCTCTCACCGCCGCGACTGTTCATCTCCTTTGTTACAAGAACTCACATAGCATCAAATCTGGTTCTTCCGGCAATCTACACGCTCACTAGCTAAGATAACAAGAATCTTTACACTCATTGTAATTGTATTCTTACATTAGTACTTGTATCCCCGAATATTGGTATTAATAATATCTCGCGAGAGCATTCAAGCCCGGGACTAACAACCCCAACAAATCCTGTGTTATTTATCTTTCTCACGGAAGTGCTCTTGCATTTGTTTGCTATCCCATCCATTCCAGCAATATCTATCTCCGGATAATATTTTGGGTAGCAACAGATACCACGGCTGCTAACTCCAGGTCGTGGGTCGGATAATTAACCTCATAAGGTCTCAATTGCCGTGAAGCATAAGCAATGACTTTCCCATTCTGCATGAGTACACATCCGAGACCCTGTCCGGACGCATCACTGTAGACCACAAATCCTTCTGTTCCTTACGGTAAAGAAAGGACAGGTGCTGAAATTAACCGGCTCTTGAGTTCCTCAAAACTCTGTTGACATGCGTCGGACCACGTATATTTCTTATCCTTCCGTAAAAGGTTCGTCATGGGTTGAGCGATTTTAGAAAATCCCTCCACAAATCGTCGATAATAACCCGCTAGTCCGAGGAAACTTCGGATTTCCTTAACTTTCTTCGGAGGTAGCCAATCTCGAATAGCCTCCATCTTTTGAGGGTCGACACGAACTCCGTCTGATGAAATTACATGTCCGAGAAACGTCACTTCGGACATCCAGAACTCACATTTGGAAAACTTTCCAAAAAGTTGCTCTTGTCTCAACACTTCGAGCACTTGATGAAGGTGAAACTCGTGTTCCTCCCGGTCACGAGAATAAATCAAAATGTCATCAATGAAGACAACCACGAATTGATCTAGATAGTCGATGAAAACCCGTTTCATTAACTCCATGGATACCGCAAGTGCATTAGTCAACCCTAACGGCATAACCACAAACTCATAATGACCATAGCGTGTTCGGAATGCCGTCCTTGCGATATCTGACTCTCGAATTCGCAACTGATGATATCCAGATCTTAAGTCGATCTTGGAAAATACTAAAGCTCCCTGAAGTTTATCTAAAAGATCATCGATATGGGGTAAGGGATACTTATTCTTGATCGTCACCCGGTTCAATTCCCGATAATCAATACACAAGCAGAACGAACCATCCTTCTTCTTGACAAACAACACTGGTGCTCCCCACGGGGACGCACTCGGTCGGATATAACCTTTCTTGAACAACTCCTCAAGTTGGTTCTTTAATTCCTGCATTTCGGTCGGGGCCATCCGGTACGGTGCCTTCGATATCGGGGACGTACCGGGCTCCAACTCAATCATGAATTCCACATCTCTCTGTGGAGGCAAACCAGGTAACTCGTCTGGAAAAACATCGGCATATTCCCTCACTACCGGAATATCCGTCAACATTACTGATGATTTCTCGGTTTTGGTCATATAGCACCAATAACCAACACACCCCTGACGGAGTAATTTCACTGCTTTCATCAAGTTAATGACTTTACCCGAACAGCTGGGATTACCTCCCTGAAAAACACATTCAACCCCATTGTCTGAAATGATAGTGACCATACGCTTACGGACACTAATGATGGCATCGTGACGATCCATCCAGTCAATACCCAGAATGACGTCGTCTCTCGGTAAATCTACCACGATTAGGTCTGCTAGCCATACACGGCCATGAAGCTGAATCGGACAATTCTGAATCTCGCGATTTCCGATAATTCTTCTACCGTCAGGTAGACCAATGACATAAGGCTCACAACTAGTAGCACTATCCAGACGTAGTCTACTCAAACATGACTCGGAAATGAATGAATGCGATGCACCAGTATCAAAAAGGGTACACAGGTTGAGATAAAATATCGAGTGTACCTGAGATCATACGGGCCTCTGGATCATCGGTCTTCTTCATCTCATAAATTCGGGGCTTGCCGGCCCCCGAACCGGACGCTCCCGTCTGATAGCTCTTGGCTCTACCTTTATTAGCTCCTGTCATCTTGAACGACGCTGACTGAGTGGCCTGATTCTGCACCGCTGAATGTACTGGGGCCTGAGATGATACCGGAGTAGGTTTAGAGTCCCTTCGGCAAAAATGGGCCCTATGCCCAGCAATCCCATAGTTGTGGCACGTGACAGTCTGTTTCGGACATTTGGTGCTGAAATGACCCTGATCCTCACAGTTGAAATAGGTGATGGCCGAACTGGCCGCTCGTGGCTGAGATTCCGCGGGTTTAGGCGCCATAGGAGGTCGCTCAGAAAAGGTAGAGCCCGCACGTGGTTTCTTGAAAGTGGCCTGACTGCCGTCAGACTGATTACGATTCTTAGACTTCTTGCCAGCAGACGAAGGTTGTTGCTTAGCAATTTCCTTAGCAGTAAGCTCGTAAGTAAGAGCTTTCTCGATGAATTCGGCCAGAGTGGTGCAATTATGATTAAGCAACTATAGCCGCATACGAGGTTTCAGCCTCTTGCTGAAATACTTAATCTTGTCCGCCTCAGAGTGAATGATAGATGAGGCGAACGGAAGAAGTTCCTGAAATTTTTCGGCGATGGCGAGAACATCATCGTCCGCTGAAAGGTCTGGAGTGAGTAATTCCGACAACTTGGCCTCCCTGAGTGGGGCCGGATAATACCTCTCCATCATAAGAGTTTTGAACTGATCCCAAGTACATGATCCTTCGGTGGGATTCAACGATAACCACCAGGAATGATCGCTCTTACCAAGATAGTAGGCCGCAACTGAAACTTTATGCCCTTCAGGGCAATCCACCATAGCAAATAACTTCTCGAAATGCTCAAGCCAATGAACAATATCTGCCGGCTCAGATGAGCCCTCGAAGGTAGGTGGTCGCTGGCGAGAGATATCGCCAATGATACTGCTTACATCTCTCTCTTGCCTCTGAGGTGGCGGCGGAGGAGCCTGTTGATTTTGAGTAGTGGAGTTATGCATCGTCTCTATTAGTTGTGCCATCTGAGTCATTTGGGCCATCATGCCCTGCATAAAAGCGAGTGGGTCAACCCGAACACCCTCTGACTGAGCTGTGTCCCGGGTACGACTCCCTGATAGTGAATGATTACGCCCAGGTGAATGAGTGGCAGCGTCACTGCTCGATGAGTTAGCATTATTCCTAGCATTCGCGCGTGTATTCACACGAGCTCGTGTTCCGCCGCACTGCGTCCTCTTCCCCGCCTCTCGCCACCCTTTCCATATCAAGTGGAAAGTCATATGATGATTATATATCTCGCATGAATATCACATTATGATTATATTATGAAATGATGAAAATGAGCATACGTGCTCAAATACAATGATTACATGAATGATCAACTGAAATGACGTGATTATCTGATGAAATTCTTGAAATGAATATCTTGAACAAGTTAACAAGATTAATGACATGATCCTCAAGATCAACAACTGAACAATGAAATGAACTGAATGATTAATGAATTCACATGATCAACTTGATCACAAATGAAAATGATAGATGAGGAAATCTTACTGTTCTTTGGTCTGAGGGGCTCGGCTCTTGCACAGGTCACACATGACGTGAAAGTCCAATGATACTAGTCTGATGAACGATGATTTCAAATGAGAGATAACTCGGAAGGTAGTGTTCAAAACCACGCTTTGATACCAACTCTGTAACACCCCAAACTAGGCGGATATTACAGTGCCGTGGACCCCCGACTGCGACCCACCAGGCGAATGAAAATGAATGAATCACACAGGGTAAATGTAGTACCGAACCACATTACAACATTAATTATTCCAATGAGGAGTTTCATACAACACACCCAAGATATTACATAATACATGTATATTTTATATGGAGATAAAATATACAACACTGAGTAAAATGAGTATTCAAACAGAATGTCTGCAGCGGAATAAAATGAAGGAAACATAAATGACTGAAAAGACTGGGGCCCCTTACTAGTATCATTGGGACTCCTCGCCGTCAACGTGCTCTCCCCGTGCTTTTGCCTTGCCATGACCTGAAAAACAATATCCCCCAACGGGTTCAGTTACACAGAACAACAATCCTCAAGAGTTGAATACACACAATCCTGTCGAAACATACGCAATCAAACATGCTATATGAATCAACTAACAGTACGGCTCAAGGAATGGCGCCACACTACGTCCGGGATGGAAATGTGTCCGTGCACAAGCCACCAACGAGTATCGATCGAATACACGTGTGGTCTTGTACTTAATCAGTCTCACGAAGCAATCGACTCGTGTGCACAGTCCAATGTGATGCCAACAACCAACACACGACTTAAATGTGCCCGACATGAAATCCTACACATACCAACCGGCATGCCAGTATGACCCGGAATGCCACGATATAACAAAAGTGACATCGAAAATGAATAATGACTCACCAAGATGAAATGATGGTGAAATGAATGACAACTCAATGAAATGATTGGAACCGTCGTTCCTCGTGAATAAAGTAATTAAGTGACAATTACAAGTTTTAAAACGGTTAGTACCTTATGAATGAATTATGATTATGAATGAACAACAACGAAAAGGAATGAATATCCTTTTAACTGAGTAAGAATTAACTTACACAACACCGATGAAGAATGTCCGTCCACGAACAACGTCCTAAATGAAATGTCGGTCGCTCGAACAACCTTGAATAACACAATTACCAATAATTCGATCAATACACGCATCAAACACGATTATAACCAACTCAAACGTCGATACAACAATATCCAAACTCGTAGATGCACTCTAATGAATACGTTGAAAATATCCTTCCCGTTGGTTACAACCAAACCAAAATTATCGAAACCAACTTCAAATGATTGATTCAAACCAGCAAAACAATATCAATGGCATCAATAATCCAATAGGAATCCACAATTCAAGATTACAACAACATCAATCGGAAATCCTCAAATTAACCGAAGTCAACCCCAAGGGTTCTTGAAATAAATCCCCAAAATAGCCATTAAATCTGTAGGAATAGATTTATCCAAGGTAGATAATCCATATCTAACATATTCCAACAACAATCCAAGCTTACACGAAGAAATCGGAAGGAAAAACCCAAAAATCCGAAATTCTAGATCCAAGAGATTATTACCTTTGATTTGATGTTTTGGAGATGATGAAGTGATGATTAATACAACTCAAAGACTTGAAGATGATGATTGATGATTACACATCTAAGAATACTCTCCAATCGCCCCAAATTGTCCGGAACCGATGAGAGAATGAGAAGAAATGATAAATGCCGAAATCTGGGCTACACTGTCCAATTTATAGGGATTCCAGTTTAGCGCGCGCTAGCCCCAGTTCTTAGCGTGCGCTAACGGGTGTTTTGATAAGTCCAGTACTCACTATCCGACAATGGTAGCGCGCGCTACGTACCTTCTTGTAGCGTGCGCTACAGCTGAACACCTAGCGTGCGCTAACGAATTATCTGATGCCCAGTACTGGAGTCCAGAACCTTCTGTCCTCTGATCTGATCGCGGTAGCATGCGCTACAATCAATATTTAGCGTGCGCTACAACATTGATTGCGTATGCTAAAAACCACTCATAGCGTGCGCAATGAATTAATCCAATGCAGTCCAGTAGCCACTGGACTCAACCTGATCCGACCTTAGCGCGTGCTATACCGGCTGCATAGCGTGCGCTACTCCAGCCTACTGGCGCGCGCTACTTACCATTTGTAGTGTCGCTACTTATAACCCAACTGCAGTCCAGTGCCTTCTGGACTGCCTGCTTGAAACATACTAGCGTGCGCTAGTGCTGAGAGGTAGCGTGCGCTACCCGTACTCAATTAGCGCACGCTAAAGAGAGTACGTAGCGTGCGCTACTCCTCACAGACAGCACACTAAGAAATGACAATGATGGTAAACACCGCACGATTCTCCAATTAGATTGATGATGAATGACGATTGATACACGATACAATTACTCTGAACGATGAATACAATGATTGAATATGAGTGACAATTGATCATTAATGAGTGAAAATTACTGAGTGATAATTACTGAATGATAAACACTGAATGATATTGACTGAATTACAACTGGGTATTACACGTTTGATGCGTTTTTCTTTTCTTTTGGCGTTGTGCCCGAGATTTTTGTGATAATCTGGGTAATCGTTCATTGTGATTCGAGACGTCAAGTCGTGAGGACTTGGGCGTGCTATTGTTATGGTCCCGAGGACTATGCCTGTGTTGTTATTATCTTTGTGTGGCGTGACTCAGTGTTTGCATGGGCGTCCGATGCCGACGAGAGCGGGGAAGTGTACACCGATGATTGTAGACATGTACAATAGGCAGCTCCCGCGGGGTGTGTACATCGATGCTACGAGTCATACGGGTGGTACGACTTTCTGACTGGTCTCTAGCGGAGGAGTCATGATTCGACTGATCTCGCACTGGGTTGAGTGTTTTTATCTCTTGGTTTTCACTGTGTTCGGGCAGAGGAGATGGGGGACCCGTGGGGTTGGCCCGGTTACTCAAGCAGAGTGGTTCATAGTACGGAGTATTCCTGGAGATGTTGTTTCCATATCCTTATGGATAGTTCATATCCCGAGTTGTGTACCCTTAGTTTCGGGGATGGAACTCTTTTTAAGGGGGGAGTATGTAATATCCGGGGGTCATTTTTTTTTCTCGTGTTACTGTTGAGTTGTACATATTCATTTGGAATTGTACAAATGCGGTTGTATTATATCATTCGTGTTTGTTGTGGTGTGTTGAATTGTGTTCGTTCATTTCGGGTTGAGATTTGTTGGAACAACTTGGTTGTTCACTTTGTTGAGCTAACGTATGTTAGCTTATGTGCTTAACGTACGTTAGAATCTCGGCATTACATGTGTTATCCTATTCATTCTATGTACGTAATGAGTGGTAGGTAGAGGGAACCTTCCTCGTGGTTAGCTTTCAGACGGTGGGTCCCGGGTATCTTTGATCCGATCTACTATTATAGTCAACGGGCTCTTTACGTACATTGGGATGTGAGATTTACGTACGTTATTCATGTAGCTTGTTAACGTACATAAATGGTTGTTGTTTACGTACGTTAAGGTCTTCATGTTTTTGGTCAGTTAGTTCAGGACTAGCATTACGTACCTAAGTTGTTGGTGTAGCGTACGTAATGGCCCTTACGTACGTTATGTTTGGTGTATAGCGTACGTAATGAGTTTGTCAGGTTATATATCTTGGGTTCGTTTTTTATTTCTTCACGAACCATTATCGATTTTCTCTCCCTAGAACCGTCCCTCTGGACTTGTTCTTGATATTTAGCCTCTTCCAACATGTTTTTGATCATCATAACTTGATTTGGAGCTTGGAGTTGGAAGCTTGTTGGGTTTCATTTGGTGTTTGGAGAGTTCTTATTGTTCTTCATTGGTAAGTTCTCTTAATCTCTTGTTCTTCAAGTGATTTTCGAGTATGTTGATGTTTTTGTTGTTTGCTTCCTGTATTGATTTATTGTTGGAGCATATCATAATTTTTGATGAGTTTTCATAACTTGTAATGAAGAACATGATGATTTTGTCTTGAAGAGGAGTTGTTCTTGATGTTTTAGAATGTTTGGAGGTTATAATCATGTCTAGGAAGGATTATGTTAAGATTGCTATATGATTAACATAGTCTTCATATGATTGTGGTTGTTGTTTGTGTTTTTGGAGGGATTATAACCATTTTAGTAAGGAATTGTGATGAATTATGTAATGATTATCATAATCTTACAATGGTTGATTTAATCTTGTGGTTTAATCCGAATTCTTGATGAATTGGTGATGGATTATTGTTTAGACATCATATTTGTTGAGTTGGTGATGTTCTTGAGGTGATAGTGATAATATTGATGATATTGTCATTGTAGGAGGATCAATTTGATGTTGTTCTTAAGTGATTCTTGTTGAATTGTTTTCACAACGGTTAAAAACATTTGATCATATCGATCATTTTGGTGTTGAAGGATGTTAGAATTCATAGTTGAGAACTATGGTATTCGTTTGTGGAGTTTAAGCGATTCATGATCGAATCGGTTTGTCCTTGGTGTTGTTTTCTATTGATTTTGTGTTATTGAATGAATTGTATTTCATTCAAGTTTGTTCGAGTGTTTGCGATCGTTGGAAGGCGTCGTTCGTCGCTTCGTAGGAGGACGTTGATCGTGGAAGGACTTTCTCACCTTCAGTTTGAGGCAAGTTTTATACTTGTACTAGTCAATGAAATTAATGTTATCATATATGTGTATGAATATGTGTATCATTTCGAGACTCGGTCTCTTTATAATTTTGTTGATATCAGGGGATTGTTTGATACGACACCCTTCGTCAAATTATACCAAATGTTATTGTTGTTCGTAAATGTCCGGTTCAAGGCATTGCGATATTTGTTGGAAATATTGTTGTCGATAGCCGGTTCGCGGTGTCGATTGTTGTTGTTGATATTGATGTCGATTTAAGACATAGTTGTGATCATTGTTATTGATATTGGTGCTTCGTTATTGATGTTGTATTGGCCGATTGAAGGCATTGACGTATTCGATTATCATCGTTATCGGTAACTGATTAAAGGTGCCGAGACATCCGTTGTATTGTTGTTATCGATTGACCATTCTAAGGTAATCGATGTATTGACTTGGGACTGTCGAAGACATTTCCCATCCGTTGTATCATTGTTATCAATTGACCGTTCTAAAGTAATCGATGTATTGAATTGGGACTGTCGAAGACATTTCCCATCCGTTGTATCGTTGTTATTGATTGACCGTTCTAAAGTAATCGATGTATTGAATTGAGCCATTATGATGTATTGGTATTTCCGTTGGAGCCTTCGGGCATGGTGATTCGTAATTATTTCAGTTCTGGTTTGGTTTACCTTCGGGTAGTTCATGGTTGTGTTCTATATTGATGATTCGCCATTGGGCATTTGTGTTCTAACCTGTTGAGCAGGTACCGATCGTATGTCGTGGGCATAGTATTTCACGAATGCTCGATTCTTACTTTGGTTTGTGAGCATCTCGTACTACCATTGTTGTACTGTTTATTCTGCCTTTGGAGGCATATCATGTTGTACATGTATTTGATGTTCATTATCTGGATAAATGACCTCGTGGGGGCGGAACATGTTTTCATGTTTTAGGTGTTTGCGAGGAGAGAGTTGAGACAGAGGGGCATGACGATGGCAACGAGGCATTCGAGCAATACTAGTCCGAGATATTTTGGTGTTCATGTCAGTCAGACAGTTTGGAGTACTCCAGTTTTGTTAGTTGTTGTCATTTTGTATTATCCGAGCAAGGCTCGTGGATGTGGTTGTATTTTTATTTTGGCTCCACACGTGTTCCTTTTGAAAAACTGGATAACCTTGAGGTTTCCATTTACCTCTCCTATTTTGGTAGGCCCACTTTTGTCATTGAAATTCCATATCAGAATATTATTTCGGATGTCATAATAGGGATTGAGATTCCCCATTTGGTCAGTTTGTTGTATTTTGCTCGTGTTCGCCTGGTGGATCTCCTAGTGTGGGTCCACAGCACTGTAATGACCCAATGGGATTTAGGGGTGTTACAGTATCCTGTATGGATTGCTTCAAGCCTCCGATATAACGAGAGACCAACTGCACAGGGGTGTCTCGTATATCCAAACGAGAAAGGTATCGGTAGAACTCATTGGTGTAGACGTCGACAGAACGGGAACCTTGACGTAGTGCATGAAAATGCTTAAAAGGGGTGCCCTCAAAATTATATGGAAGGAACTCTCACTCCAAGTCTTTTCGAAATTTGCTCCATATAGTGATGCGAGGCCTGCCGAGGCAGACGCGAACAGTTTTGAGCTGTTGCCACCAAGACGACGCACGGCAGCGGAAATGGGTTGCGACGAGGGCGACACATCTGTTGTCGGGAACGGATTTGAAATCCATTAAATCTTCCATTGTATTTATCCAGTCAAGAAACTCACAAGGGTCGAGACTTCCGGCGAACTCTGGTATTTCAATCTTGAACCCAGACCCCCACCACCGGTCATCGTTTCGGTCGATCTTTGGTGGCTTGCGCGCCAATGGGGCGAACGGGTTTTCATCAACCGTCTCTTCATCATTACTGTCAGAATCGTCGAAATCTAACCGCGCATGGGGGGTCAGACCGGCCGCGACAGAGGCTCGACGATCGGGAACAGTCCGATTGTCGTGTCGGGTGCTCAGAAGGGCAGTATGAACCGTGAGGCGGAGCTCCTCTAGTCCGACCGCGAGCGTAGTGATTAGGCGGCCCAAATCCGCGATGTCGGCATCACGCCGTGCGGCTACTTGGGCGTCGACCGGGGGCTGACGGCGAGGAGGCATCGTACCGGACTCGTGATACCAATTGACGTAGCGAAAGCGTAAACACGAAGAGAATAACGTCTTGATACTACATATACTAGACGGCTCTCAAAGATTCAATTCTAATCAAAATTCGACAACCCTAATAACAACCTACTACCACATATAAATAGTTTTCAAAAGGCCCATAAAGGTCCAATAGATGGACGGGCTTATTAAAAGAGTTTTAAGAAAAGGCATAAATAAAGCCATTAAGTTTTGGGCTTGAAGATACGATCATGATCCCCCAAGAAGCATAATGACTCGTTCACCACATCAATTTCGACCAGTTTCGTCACAAGACGTTATCTTCGTCCCGCTTCAATCTGAGACAATGTCTTTTACCTGTTTCACCCTGGGACGTCATTTTCGACCTGTTTTGCCACCAGATGATCTTTTCGACCCATTTCGTCATGAAATATTATTTTTGACTTGTTTCATCCTCATATGTCACTTTCAACCCGTTAAGCTCTAGGATATTGTTTTCATCTCGTTTCGTCCCAGGACATCATTTCGATCCGTTTCGCCACGGGATGATGATATCTTCGACCCGCTTTGTCATGGGACGTCATTTTCTATTCGTTTCCCCGTAGGATGATATTATTGACCGTTTCGTCATGGGATGTTATTTTTGACCCGTTTCACCCTGAAACGTCATTTTCGACGCATTCCATAGAGAAACGTCGTTTTTGATCGTTTTCATTCTGGTATATATATGGTAGATAACCAATTTCAAAATGGTGAAAACAAATCACAAGACGACCAAGGCATGCAAAAAATATATGCAGTTCCATCTGGAATCCCATCCCCAATTTCTTCGCTTATGGAATTAGCTTACAAAACATAAATCTCAAGTATAAACTTTAAGTGGGAGTTGTATCAGCCCATTAAATGTATCTCACTCCGGACATGGAAATTTAATACTCCCTCCGTCCACGATTAATGTTCCTCAATTTTTGGGGTTCGGGTTTTAAAAAATATTAGGTGAGTGTGATGTGAGTGGAGTTTGAGTCCCACATTAAAAGTAATTTAATGTTAATTAAATTGGTTAAATAATTTAATACGTGGGTCAGCCTGGAAAAATGTGTAAATATATAAAAATTATAAGGATATTTTAGTAAATTGTATTGTGGGGTAGTGTTTAAAAATAGAAAGAGAACATTTTTTGTGGACATACTAAAATGGCAAAAAGGGAACATTGATTGTGGAGGGAGAGAGTATTATTCAAAAAAAAAGGCGCTAGCGAGATTCATTCGGGAACAAGTGACTGTTTTCTTCCTCCAATAGTTTAATCCGGCAGAAAAGAACAAGAAAAAGTGAAAGTCAACGAAGGAGCACTGCAGAAAATGAATTAGTAGAAGAGTAATGATAAATAGACCTACAAAACCAACATACAAATAGGCATACACCACAAGAATGTGACAAGTGTCACTTGTTAACCAATCAATAGTAAGTAATTGACACTTGTCATGTTTTGTATGGTATAGATCTATTTGTAGGTTGATTTTGTAGTCCTATGAATCATTTTTGTTAGTAGAAACAGCTCGCTGTGTTATGAAAAACCTCATAATTAAAGCCATAACAGTATCAGGTCTTTCCTTACTTTGCTGAAATGCAACTGGCCACTAATAAATATGTTGAGCATACAACAATCTAGGTACATGGCTGGCTGGAATAACATTACTTTTCGCAGCTTGGTGCTCTAACAATCAAAAGATCTATCTTCCTCGAAAGTCCTTCACATTGCCACAGACAGCAAAATGTATCTTATTATTACTTGAACACCTGAACGAGAAGGAAATAACGGGGGACGGCTGGTACCCGTAAGGCAATGTCCAGGGATGAAATTATTAACCCGAGAACTGAGCTCAGTAAGCGCGGGCCTGTAACCCAAGTGGGGGACCACGAGGCGAACAGGTCATGCTGGAAAACTTACCTCTAGATCGGGGTTGAGGTCGGGGCGAAAATGACGTCCTAGGTGAAAACGGGTCGAAAATAACGTCCCATGACGAATCGGGCCGAAATGTCGTCCTCGAACGAAACGGGTCGAAAATAATGTTATAGGGCGAAATGGATCGAAAATATAATGTTATGTGATGAAACAGGTCGAAAATGTTGTCCGGAGCGAAACTGAATGAAAGTAATGCTCCAGGGAGAAGTGGGTTGAAAATGAAGTTCTCTGACGCGAACAGTCGAAAACAACGTCTCAATAGGAAACATTGTCGAAAATGATTACTCGGGGCAAAACGGGTGGAAAATAACTTTTCGGGACGAAATGCGCCAAAAATGACTTTCCAAAACGAAATGGGTCGAGAATAATGTTATAGGACGAAATGGGTTGAAAATAATATCTTGTTGTAAAGTCACCACATGAATGGGCTATGCTAATCCCCCCTTCCTTTGCTAATCCCCCCGCTCTCTTGACAAAAAAGACCAAAATGTCTTTTTTGTCCCTCCCACTTTTTTAAAACACACACACACACACACACACACACACACACACATATATATATATATATAATACTTTAAATTTTTTTCAATTTTTTACTGATATTTTTTCGATAATTTTTTTACTAATTTATAAATTTATTTCTATACAATATATTTATATTTAAAAAAATATTTAGAAAATATGTTCGAACAGATCTAGATTCAACCGATCTAAGAATTTCAATAAAATTTAGAGAAAACTTCAATTCATTGAACGTCTGAAATAATGGCCTTACATGCATATATATACCCTATGGAAGCTAGAGTTAAAATCACGGCAATTAATAACAACCACACAAACTTTTAGAAAATTACAATTAAGTCCCTAAAAACAGAAAAAAGCAAAATCGAAGGCCTAAACGTCGTTTTTTGGCCAAAAAGCGACGGACCTCACTGCGGAGTAGTGAGTCTTATTCAGTGGGTCGATTCCGATAAAAAAAGGCCGAGTTTATCCCAAAATTCACCAACAAACTTTTTTCATATATTTCAAAAACAACCATTTTCCAAATAACAAATTGCAATATCCTCCACTACATCAATAGTCATCTATACAAATAATATATATTATTATTCAGATTATATATTATTATCTTGATATATATTATTATTATTAGCTACCAATTGAGTTGTCATTTCAAAGTCTTTCAACAAAATAGTTCCCTAACCTATATCTACCTATTGAATTGTCATTTCAAAGTCTTTCACCAAAATAGTTCCCTAATCTATACTACCTATTGAATTGTCATGTCAATTATTTTTATTATTTAGTAATCTTGTTTGGCTATAAATAGGGAGTGAAGAAAAAATATAACTCATCATCTCTCTATATTTTCTTCTTAAATTTCTCATGTAATATCACTTATTTGTTCACATTTCTGAAACACTATTCTGTTTATAATAAATGGAAGAATATAATTCAGCAAATAATGAGAATATGTCGTGTGAATTTATCAATGATCAGGTACGACTTCGTGTAAATATCTTTTTTTTTTGTGTTTCGTCATTTTTTTAATATATATATATATATTGCTCTTTTTTCGTATAAATATATTTTTCTGGTTTGCTCTTTTCATTTAATTAGTTTAGTATATATATTGCTCATTTAATCAGTTTTACTCTTTTTATTTTTTTACAGATTTTTGAAAGTAGAGATGCGATGTTAGATTGGGTAAGGACGACCGGAAGGAAAAATGGATTCGTCATAGTTATTGATAAATCCGCAAAGAAAATAGGTAACAAACTCCCAAAATGCACTCTAATTTATGAAAAGGGAGGAAAATATCAACCACCAAGATATTTAAAAAGTGGAGAAACTTTAAAAAGATGTACTAGTACAAAAAAAATAGTTGTCCATTCTCTCTACGAGGTGTACCGATTCCTCCATATGGTATTTTGTGGGGAATTACTGTTGTGTGCGGAGAGCATAATCATGCCCCAGCACAATATTTAGAGGCTGTTATTCCGAGAACTAGTTAGGTGTAAGTTTGAAATTTCACTATCAAAAAAAAAACTCTGACTATTAATATATTTATTATATATTAACAAATACTCCATCCGTCCCACAAAACTGTGCTCAGTTTGACTTTTATGGTCAACATTCATAAACTTTGATCATGAATTTTTCAATATATAAAAAAATTATAGTAATTTAAGTACTTGTTTGATTTGTCTTAATATGTATTTTCTAAATATTATTTTTTTTATAATTTTATTCATATATAATTGAAATTATTAATGGTCAAATGTGTATTCGGAGAGATCGGTCAAAGTTAAAATGAGCACAGTTTTGTGGGACGAAGAAAGTATTATAAAATATTTATTAAGACAAGACAACACTTATTTGATTATATACATAAAACGAAATTCATTTTATTTTTCTAAATTCATGAAAATAAAAACTCGTACTTTTATCTCATTTATGATGTATAGAGACTTCTTAATCTTAATTAATAATAAGAAATTTAGGTAAAAAAAGTTATCTGCTAATTTAAGGGGCTTTTATAAAAAAAGAAAATATTTTGTTTTTTTAATACAAAATAAACTAACTAGATAATATGTTATAATTATACATAATTAGAAGAAAATAATAAAACTGAACATTTGTTCGGTAAATTTTTATGAATAATCATAAGCCATCTCTTGAATCAACAAAAATTCCTATTACCAACCAAATCCATTTGAAAGACTCGAAATCAACAAAAGATAAAGTAAGTGGACCTGACCTATTTAATAATTATGATGATATCTACTATCATGATAATATTTGCCTTTATATATCTATTATACTAAAAGATTGAGTCCATTATTAATGTGGAGGCTTCAAGAATATATACGGGAGGCTTCAGATTTCCTACAATTCTACGCATCTCCTTTGAGCCTCCATTTAACATGTTCTATATTAGTCAACTAAAATAGAAACTTTAAATGGCTCAATGGCATCATAAACTACTTCAAGACAAACGGGATTAAACAAATTCATCATAACAACATAGAAACTAAAAAAGCAATATAATGTTATATCTCATTACAATGAAAACCTGTGGATAGGATCTTCATTTGGTGTTTGAAAATAAAACCATTACACGGACCAACAATCGTCAACCATAAAGGGAATTGATGATCATTTCATGACGATAGAACCCTAATTAATGATCATTTCATGACGATTGAACTAATTGGTGAGATACTCAAATACCACAAACCCTAATTTGATTGCCTATAGATTTTGATTTGATTAATATGCACGATACCTAAAAGCCCTATTTTCGAGTGCATGATATTTCGGAGCAAAAAACAAAAACAAAAAAAACTACATACACAGCAACATACATCAACAATATATCAAGATCAAATGCAAATATTAAAAATTATATTTCATTCATTGAGTTAAACATACAACCATATTTGATTGATACCGTCTTCAAAACATAGACCATATAAGCATAACATACTAAAACACCAAAACAAACTAAACAACCATTATCAATGACAACCTAATCATATAAATCCATCAGAGTCAAATGCATCTCCTTCTCACCAATACCAGTCCTAGCATCAATCAAGACCTCGGTCAACACCTGAAGCCTCTTGGTTTCCCTTTCCCGAGTTTCTTTCAAACACTCCAAAGTATCACCAGCGGCCTCTTCATCATCCAAATTAGATTCAGTCGCAGCGATCAAAAGACTGCGCTTGCTAATTTTCCTCCTGAATCATCACACTTTTCACCAACAAACATTATAAAACCTTCGTCTTCAGTCATTTCTTAAATAAACAAGAATTTCATACACTTATTCTGTAATACCCGAGATTTCTGTCATGTAATTGGAACTTGTGATATTGTAATGATTGTACTTTTGTCTGAGTACTATTCTCCGTATTTCATAATCCGATGTTGTCGAGTGTTTAATTTCGTGTTTGTAATTTAAAGATTGTATTCTGCGTATGTAGCGCACGCTATCGGCTACGTTTAGCGTGCGCTAACGTGTATTAATAGCGCGCGCTACTGAGGGTCATTAGCGCACGCTATGCGTGGTCAATTTGATTGAGACGTCCGGTAGGTGAGATCTGGCCGGGGGACCCCTGTCGGATCGTGTCGGGATGTACCTGGACGGCTTTCGGGAAAAGCCGAGTCAACGCCTTAGCGCACGCTACAGGTATATGCGTAGCGCACGCTAAGTGCTGAGTACAGTTAAATCAGTGAACCGTTGGCGCACGCTACGAGCAGGGTCTAGCGCGTGCTAATAGCCATTTCTTATAAATAGGACAGCATCCTATTCGTGATTTGAGTTCTTTCTTCTCCCATTACCCGAATTCTTACACTTAGAACATAACTTCCTTCATCCTAAACACTTCATATCAACATCCTAGTTCGTGATTGAATATCTTATATCATTGGAGATTGGTGTTCAAGCTTTCGGTGTTGGATTGCTTCAATTTCCTCCGTGTTCTTCACTACCTTGAGGTAGGTAATTCTTCACCAATGCTAGTAGTGTTCTATAGGATGTTGATCAGGTTCATCTAGTCAGTTAGATTCGTTATTAGTCGTACATCATGTGTTAGAAGGATATTTTCGACGTTTCGACACTTATTCATCGTATGATCCGTTGAACCTTTTAGTATGTGGATTCCTGAGCATGTTATGTATCTTCAAAACCAATCGACCAGTATGTGTAGATTACCTAGTTCGTATGTTTTACGTAAGGAATCATATGTTTTGGGACTTGAAATAATCGGAACTTGGTATATTTCTTGAAGATCGAAGATAAGATATGATGTTGAGATGATTATCCGTATATTTGTACCTCATGATCATGGAACTTCCACAAACCTTATTAGCATGACATGCTTGAGGATGACTTGTTGTATCAACATAGAATTCATGAATTCACCACCTTTCAACCCAGTTTTTCCGTTAGCAGTATTCTGCCATGCAAGGTTAGCGCACGCTAACATATGTGAGTTAACGTGCGCTATCGGGGTTCAGTTAACGCACAATACGTAGCGTCGTTATGTATCGGCCGATTGACTGTCGATTCGTGGCTAGCGCACGCTAGTCTTCCACGATAACGTCGCTAACGGGCGGCTTAGCGCCGCGTTACGTAGAATGCGTAGCGCACGCTAAGATCGAGCAGATTGTTTATTTTGAACTTTTCGGCCGTAGACCGAATTGTTAGGCCATCGTTCGACTTGAGATGATTTGTATATCATTCCTTTTGTTAAGGTTCGAGCTTGTTACGTTGATCGAAGGAGGCGGCCTTCGAGTGTGTCGAGATCATTGAAGTGTTTCGTCCTTGCCATTTTCGAGGCGAGTATCATATGTCGAGTTCGATTTATCATGCTTGTGGTTTTGTTCATATTGTTGAATATGAGATGTATTTCTGAAAGTTCTCGTGATATTCGTTGTTACTTGTTCGTATTGATGAACATATTGAAATGCATATGTGTATGCATAGTTTATTGATTTATGGTATAAATGATCCGAGGGGATCATGAGGATCTATGCTGAGGGCGCTGGATCGAGTGTCCACCATGCGTTGGTCCGACGGGATCATCATGGGGATCTATGTTGAGGGCGCTGGATCGTTGGACGGGTTTTCCACCATGCGTTGGTCCGACGGGATCATCATGGGGATCTATACCAAGGGCGCTGGATCGCTGGATTACCCTGTATTGTGTTGATGGAATCGTGAGGATTCGCATCGTTGGATTCCGGTGGCGGAAGTCCGTTTTGCATGTTCTATGATGCATTGATGATTTATTGTATGATGATACTTGTACTAGCATTGTTTTGCTAACCCCTTCGGGGTGGACATTGTTTTGATGTTCAGGTAGCCGAGGAGCGGGGAGGCAACCACGATGCAACGGAGACGATGAAATGGCTCGGTGATGTGGTTGATGTTATTGTTATTATGAATAGTCTTCTTGGTTCGTTTAGTACTAAGTAAATCTCTGTTTTAATAATGTCATTTCGATATGGGTGTATAAGTTAACTCATTTGATCGGTTGGATCAATCTGTATTTGAACTTCAGTTGTTCGATTGAATTGTTTTTACACTTCTTTTAAAATTAGCCTTGTAAATCCTTATCTAAAGGGTTTACGGCTATAATTATTCCGAATATCTCGGGTGTTACGAATATGGTATCGAGCTAAGATTCATGGATATCTTGGCGATCGGGTTAGTTAGAGTGCATTTACGTTATTTGATTATTGGTCGTTCGTAACATCGGTCTTGAGCCGAGATCGTCGTGTGGACCGTGGTTGTAAGTTTCCTAATCTCGAATACTACCGTTTTATTTAATTCATGTCTTGTAAACATTAATGGATGTACTTTGAGAAAGTTTGTCCTGGATATTGAGTATTTATGTTTACAGTATGTTGAGAGGAGGTCGTGGACGCGGGCCTTGGTCGTGGGACGCGGACGTGGAAATGCGAGGCAAGAAGAGTCGGTATCTACCCCGGAGATAACCGCTAGTCGAACGGATTCCCATTCCGGGACGGCAGGATCGGCAAATAATAATGCAGATCCTAATGTGCCGGAGTGCTTCACAGTGGTTGCCAGATAAACCGGTTGCTCAAGTTGTGGATCGCATGCGAGACGGCGATGGGACGGCATAACGTGGAAAATCGAGGAGATAGATGGCTTACCAAGTGATTAAATTGCACCCTCCGAAATTTGGCCAGTTCTGTGAGACAGTTTCTTGGGATCACCGGCTCAAGGAATTAGAGAAGATTTTTGCGAGGATTAAGCATCCCAACGATAGGAAGGTTCCGGTCGCCCGGTATCTTCGACAGGAGGCTTTCGGCGGTGGGAGGCCATTCGACCGGAGGAGCACAATGTTGGTGGCCGAATTCAAATTGATGATGGAGGCGCAGATTGTCCTCGTCCGATTAGAGAAGCCCGAGTTCGGGAGTTTTCTCACCACAAAATTGGAAGCATACGCGGGACGTGATTAAGACTTTTAATCACCGGTGACTTATGTGCGCCACTTGGTCAGACCGAGGCGGAGAAGATTTTCATTTTGACATGCGAATGAAGCCGGAAATTCAGCGGTATATGTCCGGATTTGAATGTACCACCTTGCGGCAGATGCTCGGGACAAGGCGTTGGCCTATGATATGAAGGAGGCGTGAGAGAAATCAACGGAAGCAAAGAAAGCGAAGGTGTCAGCAACTTCACGGAGAATAAGAGTAGCGGGCCTCGCGGGTCGATCCTCTTTTCATTCATCCAAGAGACCTCCGCATCCTTCTCGAGGTGGAAAGAAGTTCCGGCACCAAGCTTTTGACGCAGGAAGAAGTGTTATAAGCGTGGCAAAGCGGGACATGTTCGGCGTGATTGTTTCGCGCCTTTGTGACTGTTTCGAGTGTGGGCCAGGAAGGACATCGCGCAACATTTTGTGGGAATGCGACCCGATCTTTTGGTACTCGCACTCCGGCTCGATTCGAAGGAGACGAGTGTGAACCAGACACGTAGTGGATTTCAAAGTGACGGCAGGAAGAGAGAGACATCGATCTTTGGGTCCGTTCCTCTGCGCCTGTACGAAATGAGGAAATCCGATGATCAGAACACAGCTGTTGCATCAGGTACGATTCAGATCCTTTTGCAACCAGTTAGTGTCTTGTTCGATTCGGGAGCTATGCATTCTTTTATAATTGTGAACCTTATGTTGTGGGATTACCGAGCGTAGAGAAAATTGTGGGAACCCTAGAAGCTAGGGAATTCCCATTATCTATAGAAGGAAGAGAGTGGCCATCGAATCTCATTATAGTTGACATCTACGGTGACGATTTAATTCTCGGAGATGATTGGCTCAACCGTTATGGAGCTGTTCTGAATTACCGAGAGAGAGTCATTTCTATCATTGCTGATGACGGATCTAAACACTTATTCCGAGGATGGAGACCAGGAAGCTCGGGAAAATTTATCAAAGCAATGAAAGCCGTGAAATTACTGAAGCAGGGATGTCACAGACTTTGGTGCTATGCCATGAGGAAAGAGGAAGGAGTAGAGCTCTCGTCTATTTCAGTTGTGAATAAATTCTCAGATGTATTTTCTGACGAACTACCTGGGTTACCTCCGCAGAGGGGAGTGGAATTCACTATCGAATTAGAGCCTGGAGCAGCTCCTATTTCCAGAGCACCATACCGCATGGCGCCAACCGAGATGTATGAACTCAAGAAGCAACTGGAGGAATTGTTACAGAAGGGCTATATCCAACCTAGTGTTTCTCCTTGGGGAGCGCCCGTTCTCTTTGTCCGGAAGAAAGACGGATCCCTCCCATTTGTGTATTGATTACAGGAGCTCAACAAGATGACGATCAAGAATAAGTATCCTATACCTCGGATCGACGACTTGTTTGATCAAGCTGCAAGGGGCAAGGGTATTCTCGAAGATTGACTTGCGATCGGGATACCACCGATTGAGAATTAAGGAATCGGATATCTGGAATGCTTTGAGATCGATGCGGGCATTATGAATTTGTAGTAATGCCATTTGGACTTACCAATGCTCTGCGGTATTCATGCAATTGATGAATCGGGTATTCTTGGAATACTTGGATAAATTTGTGGTCGTCTTCATTGGCGACATCACGATATATTCGAGGGCGCAGAGGAGCATCTTGAACATTTACGTGTGGTTTTGAGCACCTTGAGGAAGGAACAAACAGTGTATGCAAAACTTTCTAAATGCGAGTTCTGGCTTAAGGAAGTAACCTTCCTTGGGCATGTGATATCAGCCGACGGAGTTCAGGTGGACCCGAAGAAAGTCGAAGCAATCTTGGATTGGGAAGCTCCTAAAAACGTGAAAGAAGTCCGAAGCTTCTTAGGACTTGCTGGATATTATCGCCGCTTTGTAAAGGGATTTTCCAAAATTGCTCATCCGCTCACTCAGCTGTTACAGAAAACTCAAAAGTTCATGTGGAATGAGAAGTGCCAGGCTGGTTTTGACGAACTTAAAAGGAGACTGACGACAGCACCTATATTAGCGCTGCCAGAGGGAACTGATGGATTCATGCTATACAGCAACGCTTCAAATCAGAGTTTGGGTTGTGTGTTGATGCAGAAGGATAAAGTGATTGCTTATGCTTCTCGGCAATTGAAACCGTACGAGATTAATTACCCGACTCATGATCTGGAGCTAGCAGCTGTGGTCTTTCCCTTGAAAATTTGGCGACATTATTTGTACGGCACTCATTGTCAGATCTTTACAGATCATAAGAGCTTCAAGTACATTTTCAGTCAGAAAGAATTAAACATGAGGCAGAGAAGGTGGCTGGAATTGATCAACGATTACGACTTGGAGATTCTCTATCATCCGGGGAAAGCAAACGTAGTAGCCGATGCCTTGAGCCGAAAACCTGTTTCTCTTCGAGTGTTGGAAGCACTTATGTCCCAAACCAGTATTCAACGAGAACTGATCCGCGAGGGGATTGAAGTATGGGCACCAGGAATCCAAGGGCAACTTTATGTGATGGAACTGACTTCATCACTAGTCGAGGAGATCAAGTCTAAACAATTGAACGATTCTCTGATCCTTCGATTAAGTGACGAAGTAAAGAAAGGAAAAGCCCCAAGATTCGTGATACAAGACGATGGAGTTCTGAGATTTGAGTCGACTTTGCGTTCAGGGATGATGATTTGAGACGGACAATTTTGAAGGAAGCTCATAGCGCGCCTATTCTATTCACCAGCGGTAGTAAGATGTATAAGGATTTAAAGCAAAACTTCGGTGGGGAATATGGAGTACGTTTGAAGTGTTTGACTTGTCGTGAGTTAAGATTGAACATCAACGACTGCTAGGAATGTTAAAGCCGCTTAGATCCACAGTGGAAGTGTGAGGATATCTCGATGGATTTCATCACTAGTATGCCAAGGACTAGAACGGGAATGAACATGATTTGGGTTGTAGTTGATAGACTAACCAAGTCGGCTCATTTCCTGGGAATTAAAGATACATGGGGACCCGAGAGATTGGCACGAGTATTTATTGCGGAGATAGTCAGATTGCATGGGACGCCGAGGACCATTATTTCGGATCGAGATGGTCGCTTCTTGTCACATTTCTGGAAAGCAGTTCACAGGGCTCTGGGGACTGAGCTCAACTTTAGCACAGCTTATCATCCCCAAACGGACGGTCAGTCCGAAAGGACTATTCAAACTGTAGAAGACATGCTTAGAGTCTGTGCTTTGGATTGGTCAACTGATTGGGAAGTTCATTTGCCATTAGTTGAATTCACCTACAATAATAGTTGGCATGCTTCAATTAAGATGGCACCATTTGAAGCTTTGTACGGGAGAAGATGCCGATCACCCCTATGTTGGGATGATTCTTCGGATTTGATCGGGACAGAACCGGAATTGATTATTCAGACTCAAGAGAAGATAGCCTTGATTCGAGAGAGACTGTTGACTGCCTAGAGTCGACAGAAGTCTTATGCAGATGTACGTCGTCGCCCTCTAGAGTTCGACGCTGGGGAGCATGTACTATTGAAGGTGTCTCCTACACGAGGGATTTTCCGTTTTGGGAGGAGAGGCAAGCTTAGTCCGAGATATATCGGACCATTCGAGATCCTCGAGAGAGTTGGAGATTTAGCATACAGGTTGGCCTTACCGCCATCGCTGAGTTACGTTCACAATGTGTTTCACGTATCCCAATTGCGGAAGTATGTACCGACCCGATCCGTCATTGATTTCAAGAGATCGAGATAGCTAATGATGGCACCTTCAAGAGAGACCAATCAAGATACTTGAGAGCCGGATCAAACAATTGAGGAATAAACCAATACACTTGGTTAAAGTCTGATAGTCACGACATGGAGTCGAAGAGGCCACTTGGGAAATGGAGGACAGTATGAAGACTAGATATCCGGAGTTGTTTTCATCTTAAGTTTCGGGACGAAACTTCTTTTTAGGGAGGAAGGATGTAATACCCGAGATTTCTGTTATGTAATTGGAACTTGTGATATTGTAATGATTGTACTTTTGTCTGAGTACTATTCTCCGTATTTCATAATCCGATGTTGTCGAGCGTTTAATTTCGTGTTTGTGATTTAAAGATTGTATTCTGTGCATGTAGCGCACGCTATCGGCTACGTTTAGCGTGCGCTAACGTGGATTAATAGCGCGCGCTGCGAGGTCATTAGCGCACGCTATGCGTGGTCAATTTGATTGAGACGTGCGGTAGGTGAGATCTGGCGGGGACCCACAGCCGGATCGTGTCGGGATGTACAGGCGGCTTTCGGGAAAAGCGAGTCAACGCCTTAGCGCACGCTACGGTATATGCGTAGCGCACGCTAAGTGCTGAGTACGATTAAGTCGGTGTCGTTAGCGCACGCTACGAAAGGTGGTCTAGCGCGCGCTAATAGCCATTTCTTATAAATAGGACAGCATCCTATTCGTGATTTCAGTTCTTTCTTCTCCCATTACCCGAATTCTTACACTTAGAACATAACTTCCTTCATCCTAAACACTTCATATCAACATCTTAGTTCGTGATTGAAGATAGTATATCATTGGAGATTGGTGTTCAAGCTTTCGGTGTTGGATTGCTTCAATTTCCTCCGTGTTCTTCACTACCTTGAGGTAGGTAATTCTTCCCCAATGCTAGTAGTGTTCTATAGGATGTTGATCAGGTTCATCTAGTCAGTTAGATTCGTTATTAGTCGTACATCATGTGTTAGAAGGATATTTTCGACGTTTCGACACTTATTCATCGTATGATCCATTGAACCTTTTAGTATGTGGATTCTGAGCATGTTATGTATCTTCAAAACCAATCGACCAGTATGTGTAGATTACCTAGTTCGTATGTTTTACGTAAGGAATCATATGTTTTGGGACTTGGAATAATCGGAACTTGGTATATTTCTTGAAGATCGAAGATAAGATATGATGTTGAGATGATTATCCGTATATTTGTACCTCATGATCATGGAACTTCCACAAACCTTATTATCATGACATGCTTGAGGATGACTTGTTATATCAACATAGAATTCATGAATTCACCACCTTTCAACCCAGTTTTTCCGTTAGCAGTATTCTGCCATGCAAGGTTAGCGCACGCTAACATATGTGAGTTAACGTGCGCTATCGGGGTTCAGTTAACGCACAATACGTACGTAGCATACGTTATGTATCAGTCGATTCGAACTGTCAGTTCGTGGCTAGCGCACGCTAGTCTTCCACAATAACGTACGCTAACAGGCCGGATTAGCGCACGTTACGTAGAGTACGTAGCGCACGCTAAGCAGTCCAGGCAGATTGTTTATTTTGAACTTTTTGGCCGTAGACCGAATTGTTAGGCCATCGTTCGACTTGAGATGATTTGTATATCATTCCTTTTGTTAAGGTTCGAGCTTGTTATGTTGATCGAAGGAGGCGGCCTTCGAGTGTGTCGAGATCATTGAAGTGTTTCGTCCTTGCCATTTTCGAGGCGAGTATCATATGTCGAGTTCGATTTATCATGCTTGTGGTTTTGTTCATATTGTTGAATATGAGATGTATTTCTGAAAATTCTCGTGATATTCGTTGTTATTTGTTCGTATTGATGAACATATTGAAATGCATATGTGTATGCATAGTTGATTGATTTATGGTATAAATGATCCGAGGGGATCATGAGGATCTATGCTGAGGGCGCTGGATCGAGTGTCCACCATGCGTTGGTCCGGCGGGATCATCATGGGGATCTATGCTGAGGGCGTTGGATCGTTGGACGGGTTTTCCACCATGCGTTGGTCCGACGGGATCATCATGGGGATCTATACCAAGGGCGCTGGATCGCTGGATTACCCTGTATTGTGTTGATGGAATCGTGAGGATTCGCATCGTTGGATTCCGGTGGCGGAAGTCCGTTTTGCATGTTCTATGATGCATTGATGATTTATTGTATGATGATACTTGTACTAGCATTGTTTTGCTAACCCCTTCGGGGGTGGACATTATTTTGATGTTCAGGTAGCCGAGGAGCGAGGAGGCAACCACAGTACCGACAGGACGATGAAATGGCTCAGTGATGTGGTTGATGTTATTGTTATTATGAATAGTCTTCTTGGTTCGTTTAGTACTCGAGTACGTCTGTTTTAATAATGTCATTTCGATATGGTTGTATAAGTTAACTCATTTGATCGGTTGGATCAATCTGTATTTGAACTTCAGTTGTTCGATTGAATTGTTTTTACACTTCTTTTAAAATTAGCCTTGTAAATCCTTATCTAAAGGGTTTACGGCTCTGTAATTATTCCGAATATCTCGGGGTGTTACAGAATATGGTATCAGAGCTAAGATTCATGGATATCTTGGCAGTCGGGTTAGTTGGGTCTGTTTACGTGATTTGATTATTGGTCGTTCGTAACATCACTGCTGAGCCGACATAAATCGTGTGGACCGTGGTTGTAAGTTTCCTAATCTCGAATACTACCGTTTTATTTAATTCATGTCTTGTAAACATTAATGGATGTACTTTGAGAAAGTTTGTCCTGGATATTGAGTATTTATGTTTACAGTATGTTGAGAGGAGGTCGTGGACGCGGACGCGGTCGTGGACGCGGACGTGGAAATGCGAGGCAAGAAGAGTCGGTATCTACCCCAGAGATAACCGCTAGTCGAACGGATTCCCATTCCGGGGGACAGCAGGGATCGGCAAATAATAATGCAGATCCTAACGTGCCGGGAGTGCTTCAGCAGGTGGTTGCCCAGATAAACCAGTTTGCTCAAGTTGTGGATCGCATGCAGACGGCGATGGGACAACAGCATAACGTGGAAAATCGAGGAGATAGATGGCTTACCGAAGTGATTAAATTGCACCCTCCGAAATTTGACGGTTCTGCTGAGACGCTTTCTTGGGATCACTGGCTGAAGGAATTAGAGAAGATTTTTGCAGGGATTAACTGTCCCAACGATAGGAAGGTTCCGGTCGCCCAGTATCTTCGACAGGGAGGCTTTCGGCGGTGGGAGGCCATTCGGCCGGAGGAGCACAATGTTGGTCGGACGGAATTCAAATTGATGATGGAGGCGCGATATTGTCCTCGTCCCGATTAGAAGCCCGAGTTCGGGAGTTTTCTCACCACAAAATTCGAAGCATACGTGACGGACGTGATTAAGACTTTTAATCACCAATGACTTATGTGCGCCACTTGGTTAGGACCGAGGCGGAGAAGATTTTCATTTTGACATGCGAATGAAGCCGGAAATTCAGCGGTATATGTCCGGATTTGAATGTACCACCTTGCGACAATATCGGGACAAGGCGTTGGCCTATGATATGAAGGAGGCAGCAGAGAGAAATCAACGGAAGCAAAGAAACGAAGGTGTCCGCAACTTCACGAGAGAATAAGAGTAGCGGGCCTCGCAGGGTCATCCTCTTTTCATTCATCCAAGAGACCTCTGCATCCTTCTCGAGGTGGAAAGAAGTTCCGGCAGCACCAAGCTGCTTGAGACGCAGGAAGAAGTGTTATAACTGTGGCAAAGCGGGACATGTTCGACGTGATTGTTTCGCTTTCTTGTGACTGTTTAGTGTGGACGGGAAGGACATCGCGCAACATTTTGTGGGAATGCGACCCGATCTTTTGGTACTCGCACTCCGGCTCGATTCGAAGAGAGGCAGTGTGAACCAGACACCAGAGTGGATTTCAGCAGCTGGGAAGAGAGAGACATCCATCTTTGGGTCCGTTCCTCCGCGCTGTTTAAATGAGAAATCCGATGATCGAGAATACATTTGTTGCATCGTGTACGATTCAGATCCTTTTGCAACCAGTTAGTGTCTTGTTCGATTCGGGAGCTACGCATTCTTTTATATCTTTGAACTGTGTTAATCGTTTGAAAATCTCGTGCTTGTATAATTGTGAACCTTATGTTGTGGGATTACCGAGCGTAGAGAAAATTGTGGGAACCCTAGAAGCTAGGGATTTCCCAGTATCTTTAGAAGGAAGAGAGTGGTCATCGAATCTCATTGTAGTTGACATCTACGGTGACAATTTAATTCTCGGAGATGATTGGCTCAACCGTTATGGAGCTGTTCTGAATTACCGAGAGAGAGTCATTTCTATCATTACTGATGACGGATCTGAACACTTATTCCGAGGATGGAGACCAGGAAGCTCGGGAAAATTGATCAAAGCAATGAAAGCCGTGAAATTACTGAAGCAGGGATGTCACGGACTATGGTGCTATGCCATGAGGAAAGAGGAAGGAGTAGAGCTCTCGTCTATTTCAGTTGTGAATAAATTCTCAGATGTATTTTCTGACGAACTACCTGGGTTACCTCCGCAGAGGGGAGTAGAATTCACTATCGAATTAGAGCCTGGAGCAGCTCCTATTTCCAGAGCACCATACCGCATGGCGCCAACCGAGATGTATGAACTCAAGAAGCAACTGGAGGAATTGTTACAGAAGGGCTATATCCAACCTAGTGTTTCTCCTTGGGGAGCGCCCGTTCTCTTTGTCCGGAAGAAAGACGGATCCCTCCGGCTGTGTATTGATTACAGGGAGCTCAACAAGATGACGATCAAGAATAAGTATCCTATACCTCGGATCGACGACTTGTTTGATCAACTGCAAGGGGCAAGGGTATTCTCGAAGATTGACTTGCGATCAGGATACCACCAGTTGAGAATTAAGGAATCGGATATACCGAAATCGCTTTCGAGATCCGATGCAGGCATTATGAATTTGTAGTAATGCTATTTGGACTTACCAATGCTCCTGCGGTATTCATGCAATTGATGAATCGGGTATTCTTGGAATACTTGGATAAATTTGTGGTCGTCTTCATTGACGACATCCTGATATATTCGAGGGACGCAGAGGAGCATGCTGAACATTTACGTGTGGTTTTGAGCACCTTGAGGAAGGAACAGCTGTATGCAAAACTTTCTAAATGTGAGTTCTGGCTTAAGGAAGTAACCTTCCTTGGGCATGTGATATCAGCCGACGGAGTTCAGGTGGACTCGAAGAAAGTCGAAGCAATCTTGGATTGGGAAGCTCCTAAAAACGTGAAAGAAGTCCGAAGCTTCTTAGGACTTGCTGGATATTATCGCCGCTTTGTAAAGGGATTTTCCAAAATTGCTCGTCCGCTCACTCAGCTGTTACAGAAAACTCAAAAGTTCATGTGGAATGAGAAGTGGCAGGCTGGTTTTGACGAACTTAAAAGGAGACTGACGACAGCACCTATATTAGCGCTGCCAGAGGGAACTGTTGGATTCATGGTATACAGCGACGCTTCAAATCAGGGTTTGGGTTGTGTGTTGATGCAGAAAGATAAAGTGATTGCTTATGCTTCTCGGCAATTGAAACCGTACGAGATTAATTACCCGACTTATGATCTGGAGCTAGCAGCTGTGGTCTTTGCCTTGAAAATTTGGCGACATTATTTGTACGGCACTCATTGTCAGATATTTACAGATCATAAGAGCCTCAAGTACATTTTCAGTCAGAAAGAATTAAACATGAGGCAGAGAAGGTGGCTGGAATTGATCAAGGATTACGACTTGGAGATTCTCTATCATCCGGGGAAAGCAAACGTAGTAGCCGATGCCTTGAGCCGAAAACCTGTTTCTCTTCGAGTGTTGGAAGCACTTACGTCCCAAACCAGTATTGAACGAGAACTGATCCGCGAGGGGATTGAAGTATGGGCACCAGGAATCCAAGGGCAACTTTATGTGATGGAACTGACTTCATCACTAGTCGAGGAGATCAAGTCTAAACTATTGAACGATTCTCTGATCCTTTGATTAAGTGACGAAGTAAAGAAAGGAAAAGCCCCAGGATTCGTGATACAAGACGATGGAGTTCTGAGATTTCAGAGTCGGCTTTGCGTTCCCGAGGATGATGATTTGAGACGGACAATTTTGAAGGAAGCTCATAGCGCGCCCTATTCTATTCACCCAGGCAGTAGTAAGATGTATAAGGATTTAAAGCAAAACTTCTGGTGGGGGAATATGGAGTACGTTTCGAAGTGTTTGACTTGTCAGCAGGTTAAGATTGAACATCAACGACCTGCCGGAATGTTAAAGCCGCTTCCGATCCCTGAGTGGAAGTGGGAGGATATCTCGATGGATTTCATCACTAGTATGCCAAGGACTAGAACGGGAATGAACATGATTTGGGTTGTAGTTGATAGACTAACCAAGTCGGCTCATTTCCTGGGAATTAAAGATACATGGGGACCCGAGAGATTGGCACGAGTATTTATTGCGGAGATAGTCAGATTGCATGGGACGCCGAGGACCATTATTTCGGATCGAGATGGTCGCTTCGTGTCACATTTCTGGAAAGCAGTTCACAGGGCTCTGGGGACTGAGCTCAACTTTAGCATATCTTATCATCCCCAAACGGACGGTCAGTCCGAAAGGACTATTCAAACTGTAGAAGACATGCTTAGAGCCTGTGCTTTGGATTGGTCAACTGATTGGGAAGTTCATTTGCCTACAATAATAGTTGGCATGCTTCAATTAAGATGGCACCATTTGAAGCTTTGTACGGGAGAAGATGCCGATCACCCCTATGTTGGGATGATTCTTCGGATTTGATCGGGATGGAATCGGAATTGATTATTCAGACTCAAGAGAAGATAGCCTTGATTCGAGAGAGACTGTTGACTGCCCAGAGTCGACAGAAGTCTTATGCAGATGTACGTCGTCGCCCTCTAGAGTTCGACGATGGGGACCATGTACTATTGAAGGTGTCTCCTACACGAGGGATTTTTCGTTTTGGGAGGAGAGGCAAGCTTAGTCCGAGATATATCGGACCATTCGAGATCCTCGAGAGAGTTGGAGATTTAGCATACAGGTTGGCCTTACCGCCATCGCTGAGTCACGTTCACAATGTGTTTCACATATCCCAATTGCGGAAGTATGTACCGGACCCCAGTCACGTCATTGATTTCGACGAGATCGAGATAGCTAATGATGGCACCTTCGAAGAGAGACCAATCAAGATACTTGAGAGCCGGATCAAACAATTGAGGAATAAACCAATACACTTGGTTAAAGTACAATGGTCACGACATGGAGTCGAAGAGGCCACTTGGGAAACGGAGGACAGTATGAAGACTAGATATCCGGAGTTGTTTTCATCTTAAGTTTCGGGACGAAACTTCTTTTTAGGGAGGAAGGATGTAATACCCGAGATTTCTGTTATGTAATTGGAACTTGTGATATTGTAATGATTGTACTTTTGTCTGAGTACTATTCTCCGTATTTCATAATCTGATGTTGTCGAGCGTTTAATTTCGTGTTTGTGATTTAAAGATTGTATTCTGCGCATGTAGCGCACGCTATCGGCTACGTTTAGCGTGCGCTAACGTGGATTAATAGTGCGCGCTACTGAGGGTCATTAGCGCACGCTATGCGTGGTCAATTTGATTGAGACGTGCGGTAGGTGAGATCTGGCCGGGGGACCCCTGTCGGATCGTGTCGGGATGTACATGGACGGCTTTCGGGAAAAGCCGAGTCAACGCCTTAGCGCACGCTACAGGTATATGCGTAGCGCACGCTAAGTGCTGAGTACAGTTAAGTCAGTGAACCGTTAGCGCACGCTACGAGCAGGGTCTAGCGCGCGCTAATAGCCATTTCTTATAAATAGGACAGCATCCTATTCGTGATTTCAGTTCTTTCTTCTCCCATTACCCGAATTCTTACACTTAGAACATAACTTCCTTCATCCTAAACACTTCATATCAACATCCTAGTTCGTGATTGAAGATCGTATATCATTGGAGATTGGTGTTCAAGCTTTCGGTGTTGGATTGCTTCAATTTCCTCCGTGTTCTTCACTACCTTGAGGTAGGTAATTCTTCACCAATGCTAGTAGTGTTCTATAGGATGTTGATCAGGTTCATCTAGTCAGTTAGATTCGTTATTAGTCGTACATCATGTGTTAGAAGGATATTTTCGACGTTTCGACACTTATTCATCGTATGATCCATTGAACCTTTTAGTATGTGGATTCCTGAGCATGTTATGTATCTTTAAAACCAATCGACCAGTATGTGTAGATTACCTAGTTCGTATGTTTTACGTAAGGAATCATATGTTTTGGGACTTGGAATAATCGGAACTTGGTATATTTCTTGAAGATCGAAGATAAGATATGATGTTGAGATGATTATCCGTATATTTGTACCTCATGATCATGGAACTTCCACAAACCTTATTAGCATGACATGCTTGAGGATGACTTGTTGTATCAACATAGAATTCATGAATTCACCACCTTTCAACCCAGTTTTTCCGTTAGCAGTATTCTGCCATGCAAGGTTAGCGCACGCTAACATATGTGAGTTAACGTGCGCTATCGGGGTTCAGTTAACGCACAATACGTACGTAGCGTACGTTATGTATCAGCCGATTCGAACTGTCAGTTCGTGGCTAGCGCACGCTAGTCATCCACGATAACGTACGCTAACAGGCCGGCTTAGCGCACGTTACGTAGAGTACGTAGCGCACGCTAAGCAGTCCAGGCAGATTGTTTATTTTGAACTTTTCGGCCGTAGACCGAATTGTTAGGCCATCGTTCGACTTGAGATGATTTGTATATCATTCCTTTTGTTAAGGTTCGAGCTCGTTACGTTGATCGAAGGAGGCAGCCTTCGAGTGTTTCGAGATCATTGAAGTGTTTCGTCCTTGCCATTTTCGATGCGAGTATCATATGTCGAGTTCGATTTATCATGCTTGTGGTTTTGTTCATATTGTTGAATATGAGATGTATTTTTGAAAATTCTCGTGATATTCGTTGTTATTTGTTCGTATTGATGAACATATTGAAATGCATATGTGTATGCATAGTTGATTGATTTATGGTATAAATGATCCGAGGGGATCATGAGGATCTATGCTGAGGGCGCTGGATCGAGTGTCCACCATGCGTTGGTCCGACGGGATCATCATGGGGATCTATGCTGAGGGCGCTGGATCGTTGGACGGGTTTTCCACCATGCGTTGGTCCGACGGGATCATCATGGGGATCTATACCAAGGGCGCTGGATCGCTGGATTACCCTGTATTGTGTTGATGGAATCGTGAGGATTCGCATCGTTGGATTCCGGTGGCGGAAGTCCGTTTTGCATGTTCTATGATGCATTGATGATTTATTGTATGATGATACTTGTACTAGCATTGTTTTGCTAACCCCTTCGGGGGTGGACATTGTTTTGATGTTCAGGTAGCCGAGGAGCGGGGAGGCAACCACAGTACCGACAGGACGATGAAATGGCTCAGTGATGTGGTTGATGTTATTGTTATTATGAATAGTCTTCTTGGTTCGTTTAGTACTCGAGTACGTCTGTTTTAATAATGTCATTTCGATATGGTTGTATAAGTTAACTCATTTGATCGGTTGGATCAATCTGTATTTGAACTTCAGTTGTTCGATTGAATTGTTTTTACACTTCTTTTAAAATTAGCCTTGTAAATCCTTATCTAAAGGGTTTACGGCGCTGTAATTATTCCGAATATCTCGGGGTGTTACATATTCAAGTCGGGAGAACCACTGACATCCTTCAGTTCAGCCAAATCAAAACATCAAAAGTAGCCATTGATTTAGTTGTTCGGTGAGTAATCTTATCTTATCTTATCTTATATATTAAAAGGTTCAGTCCTGTATATTTATTGTTAAGTGGTAATGCTGGGCGAATTCAATGTAAGACTAAAGATGAATATGAAGGGTGACTATTGTTTCGAGTATGTCAACCATCTCCATTCAATTCCTGTATATTTATTATTAAGTGGGCGAATTCCATGTAAGACTGCATTAAGTATAATGACTTCTCATCTTTTCAGTTGCTTTCGGTTAGATTTTTCAAGATTATAAATAACCAACTATCACCGAATTCACCACCATCATTTTTTTGTACGATTCACCACCATCCATATGAAAATGATATCAGTTTTTATAACCTCTATCAAACAACACCAACCATCACTATCCTAATCCCATTCTCCTAAATCATCTCACGCTTACAACACCAAGACTCGAGCAAAATGAAAAATACAAAGATCTCAGTTTACTTCTTTTGTGTTATTCAAAGATAACCATCACTCAATCAACTCTCATACTACCTAGAATCGAAACATTAAATACAAACAATAATAGTTCTCAGTTTTTTATTCAAATATCTTTCCAAGAACTCAATCATTCGTAAAACAACAACCATCATAGATCTTTTTAGAAGACAACCTTCTTTAATATCCGAAAAAGAAGGAACGATATACAACAAATTTGTTATACTCATTACTTTCGTTCGGTTAAACAAGAAACGAAAAACACAAACACAGCAAACAATCACCTACCCGAGACCCTTGAAATATCTTGAAGCCGTGTTCATCTTTGTTCGGTTTCTAACGGAAAGATAACAAAAATATTGTGTTATGTGGTTCGGTTTCCTTCGTTAGTTGTTCTGAGATCTAAAAGATAAAAGATTGATTCGTTTAGTATACATGATTCGGTTGTGGTTGTATGAAAGGTAGGAGATCTTGATTTGTGGCTGCAACAGTGAGATGCAGGAGATTGAGGTGTTATCTTTGAGAGAACAATTAGGTGTGGGGGCGGATACTTTGAGGGGTGTGTGTGCTTTAGGTTAAAAGATATGTATTTATTAATGTATTTGACCATTAATATATTTATTATATATTAACAAGTACTCCCTCCGTCCCACAAAATTGTGTTTATTTTGACGTTTATTGGTCAACATTCATAAACTTTGACCATGAATTTTTCAATATATAAAAAAATTATAGTAATGTAAGTACTTATTTGATTTGTCTTAATGTGTATTTTCCAAATATTATTTTTTTATAATTTTTATTCATATATAATTGAAATTATTAATGGTCAAAGGTGTATTTGGAGAGACCGGTCAAAGTTAAAATGAGCACAGTTTTGTTTGATGAAGAGGGTATTATAAAAATATAATAAAAATATTTATTAAGACAAGACAACACTTGCATGATAATATTTGCCTTTATATATCTATTATACTAAAAGATTGAGTCTATTATTAATGTGGAGGCTTCAAGAATATATACGGTACAAACAACGAATAGCAAGGAACTCAAAGCGAATATGTACGGAACAAACAACGAATAGCAAGGAACTCAATGCAGATTCAGTCCTGTTAATTAATTCAGTCATGTTAATCAATTCGCAGGAATGCAAACCATTCCGCACTTAATGCAGCCAGCAACCATTCATCTATTATAACTCCAAAAACAACGAATAGCAAGGAACTCAATGCGAATATGTACGGTACAAACAACGAATAGCAAGGAACTCAATGCAGATTCAGTCCTGATAATCAATTCAGTCCTGTTAATCAATTCACAGGAATGCAAACCATTCCTCACTTAATGCAGCCATCAACCATTCATCTATTATAACTCCAAAGAATGCATATGAAGTGTTTTTGCGGTTTCTGGAATACTAAAAGATTGAGTCCCCTTATTAATGTGGAGGCTTCAAGAATATGTACGGTATTAACAACATATAGCAAGGAACTCAATGCAGATTCAGTCTCGTTAATAAATTCAGTCCTATTAATCGATTCACAGGAATGCAAACCATTCCTCACTTAATGCAGCCAGCAACCATTCATCTATCATAGTAGCAGTTACAATCAAGATGTTACAATCAGTTACAATCAAGAGGTTACAATCCAAAAGCCTTACAAATATATAAATAGGATGTGCCTGCTTTTGCAATCCTACAACTACTCCCTCCTCAATTACCCCAGCCTTAGTAAAAGAAATATACCATGTCAAAGGCAGCCACATAGTCCAAAGCCCATGTTTTCTTAGACCAGTTGGATCTTAATGTAACAGGGCCCACTGTCGCCATGGTGTGTAGAAAATGGGACATTAATGTTGTTACCGGTCGTTACCTTAGCACCGATTTCCTGATATCTGATGGGAGGGTAAGCTGAAAATTACTTCTCCTAAAAGTAAAAGAAAGTGAATTAATAAGAATTACAAAGATCTGTCTAATTTGTGTTTCACTGATGTGATGAGTGGCTGATATGCTAACGCCTTTTTTCTTGCTGGGTAATACCATGCATTGCACTACAAAGTCGAATACATCACACACTTTTGTGAATAGGTTGAAAGAGGGAATCATATATACCATTGACGACTTTGTTGTCCTACCAAACACAGAAGTGTACCGGATCATGAAAGAGAGTGCTTACATGCTTGAATTTCATGGTGGCACGACCGTAATAAGATCTTCGGTCAAGGCAGATGGTTTTGTAAGGCATCCTTTTGACCTTATTGATTTTGATGACCTGCAAGTTACAGATAACAAATACTTGATTGGTAATGTTCTATCTCTGCTAAATTTATTGTAGTGTCTGAGATAATAGTTATGCTCTTAAGTAAATGTATACCTTGCAGATATTGTGGGATACATCACGGATATGGGCAGAAGCACTCAACAGAGAACAGGTTCAAAGACCCTAGATTTCTACCTCACCAACCAAAGGTTATTGTCATTGTCTTTACACTTATAGGTGGTTTCAAGGAATATCAATAATGACTACGCCGCTGTTATTTTAGTTTCCCATAAGCCTTGGCAATGTGTTGATCGAGAAGAAAACAAAGAGTCCTAGCCTTCATGCGGTGAGTCTGACTTCAATCAATCCAAAGCTCTACAACAGTAAGAACCCGTGAACATTAACTATTTAAGATATTTTAAAGGATGCAAGGAATGATACGCTATTTTCCTTTACCGTACAGATAAGCTTTATCTATCGAGTAGTTCATCTAATTTGATACTCGATGATGCTGAGATTCCCGAGTTGAAGGAGTTTACATCAGAGGCCAGGTAATACACTTTCGATAAATTCCTCAGCCCTTTCCCAAACCATTAAACATTAACATTCATCTGGATGACAGTAAAATAGATATTGGCAAAGAAGCCATGCTAGCTGACAACTCTGAACCCAGGGCTGGGACATTGGAGAACCTACTGATTTGGGTGCGCAACCGAAAAACTGATGTACCACCCATTCTCTTCAAACTACAGCGGCTGTAATTTTATTCCACTTCTAACCAATGGTCATTTTTTTCCCACAGTCTGTGACGTTCAACTGTCAAGTCATAATTAACAATATTAGGACAAGCAAAGGCTGGAACTACCCGTCGTGTGGCAGTGATAAGTGCAAAAAGGGTGTGACAAGAAGGGATGGGAAATTCTGGTGTGACGCATGCAATAAGCCTGCTGATTATCCTGTTGTGAGGTGCCATACTGTTTTGAGTAAACTGAATTGCATATGTGCAAATACACTTCAATTGTTAGAATAGCATGAAAAAGAGTGTTCACATTCCATGTAAAACATTGCCTCAACGGGTACAGGCTTGAATTAGATGTTTCTGACGACACCGCACACACTGTGGTGGTCATGTTTGATGAAACTCCAACAGAGTTATTGAAATTTTCAGCTGAGTTGCTTTTGGAAGGAGATGATGAGGTATATTTATAACATTTGAACCAATTCATAAATGTTTTGCTTACTTACCATCATGTGCAGGATGCGGATGATCACCCGGCATTACCACGGCCTCTAACAAACATCAATGGTACCTCCCACACTTTGGAGTTGAAATCGCACACATACTACGAGCACGGGTCCTACGAGAGCTTCACCTGTTGGCATATTTGTGCCCCATGTTCAGTGGATGAAAGCGTCGGTTCTAGCACTGTAAGTGCAGCCTCCAACGTAGGGAAGCCAGAGCTGAAAAGATTGGCTAAATCCCCATCAGTGTGTACTCCATCGAAACCTTCAGAGGACAAAAGAAAGAAAAGGTTAGAAACAGTTTTTGCTTACACTTCTGGATATCAAATAGCATTAATATGCTTACATTCCATTGCTGAACATTGACCCGCTAACCTGTCATTTGTGACCGTCTTATTTTAGTGTTTCTGTTGAAGATTCGGACACTGAAATAACCGCTGCTGAAAGTGAGGTACCAAAAGATGATGAGGATGGTGAGACTGCAAGCAAGAAGAAAAACAAAAGGTCAAAGAAAAGGTTAGAAACGGTTCTTGCTTACACTTCTGGATATCAGAAAACATTAATATGCTTACATTCCATTGCTGAACATTGACCAGCTAACCTGTCATTTGTGGTCGTGTTATTTTAGTGTTGATGTTGAAGTTTCGGAAACTGAAATAACCGCTGCTGAAAGTGAGGTTCCAAAATATGATGAGGATGGCGAGCCTACAAGCCATAAGAAAAAGAAAAGGTCAAAACCCACCCAAAAGTTTGCTGCTAATTGATATTGTCTCATATGTTGGAAGTGAATTTCTTTACCTGTCCTTTGCAAATACATTGTGGAAGAATCCGAATCTGACTAGGCAGCTCAAGTCCCAAAGATTGGAAGCGGCGTCCCAGTTGAATGACAAGATTATCTTAGTGTTTACTGAATAATTAGTTTGGAAATCAAAAAAAATAGGAATGCAATGGTAGGTAGTATGGCCTGATTTTATTTCTTTCTCATGAGAATACTCAGTCTTGGTTACGCATTTTGCGGATATTAATAAAGTTTGTGTTTTGCTCCATAATTTATGTTGTGAATCCCATATTGACAAGGGACAAATTTGGTAAAATGTTAGCCATTTAGAGTAATGCAGTCGCTGTAGTAATAAAATTAGATACAAGGAACATCTACTTTGCTCTAACTAAATGGTAACACTGTAGAGAGCCAAATTGTGTAGGCTTGCAATAGTGTGAGCAAAACACTATTTGGGCCAATGGCAACCATTAGGTACTGCTTACTTTTAAACTTTGCCCTTACCAAATACTTAAGCCAGGATTGAATAAGTAGGTTGAATTTAAGCCATCTCTCCTAGCCATAACTTTTGGTATGTGGCACATCATCAGGAACCAAGAGAACCAAATATGCATTCCCCATTTTCACCCTATTCCAAAATTACAAAGTGTCAGAGAGCGAAATCCCATAGTGTTGCATCTCTATCGAAAAAAAACAAGCATAGACAATGACTTTTAAATTAATGGACAAGGGGCTTACCCGAGAAATAAAGAATCAAGCCAATATAGAATTAGCAGCGTCTCATTTAGTCACCCATCACCGATGTTTCTTCAAGTAGCTCCTCCAGTGGTTTCTCAGTAATGACCATGAACCTGTTCACACCAAAATTCCAAATGCTTTCAGGTATTCACTCGAGAAATAAACAAATTACCCATAATATTGTATACTTAATGAAAACTGGATGATCAATACAAACTAACATTTGGCAGGAAAGCATGGTAAAAGGTGATCTATTGGATAATTCTTCATTTATTACCGGAATAAATGTAGTGGGTAAACAAGGGAATTCCAAGAGGCAATCTTTACTATATATATTCTTTATTTAGCTTTTGACATCCCCAACTCATCTTTGGGGTCTCATATACAAGATACCTGAATTACAAGTTTGATACAATTATGGATAAAGGTATGCTCAAATTGACCAATTTTCCATCTATTTAAATGATTTATATAACTACAATCAAAGATTTTTTTAATATTGCAGGTTTACGTAACGATCGTGCCCAGGTTCCAACCCTCTCCAGCATACTAAACAATTCTATAAGGATTCATTCAGAAACAACTATTGGTCAAGATGGGAATCTCAAATTTTACTGTGGTCTGAAACTAACACAAAATACCACTACAGGACCAAGTAAATATGCATACATGTTTTTGGGTTGTAAAAAAATTTCACATAAATGTGATAAAAATTTAATGTCTTACCAAAAGTACATCATCACTGCCAAGAAACACCCGATCAAATCCAGAAAAAAATACTGGAGCCTCTACTTATAATTACCGCATAACCAGGCCTAACGTTGTTCCAGATACAGTGAAGAGGCGCTACCCCAAAAAAATACAAAAAGAGCGGCGTTCACATCTGAAGGTAATTTTTGATCTTATTAAAACCTGTTAGTCAATTACACTTTAGATCAACAAACCTTCTTGATTAATGTTATAGCAACAAAGACCAACAACAACTTGCATAATGTTATTAAAATATATCAGGCGCGAATAACCTTTTGAAATACATGTTCCCACAAATATATATGTATCTAAAAATCGTTTTATGAGCAGTTTGAAGACAAAAGTCCAAAAACGTTGTTTTGGTATAAGATTTCATAAAATAAAACTTTAGGACAATATGGGTGATACTCAAAAAAACAATAAATAAGGATTAGCCAAAAATGTGTTCATTCACCAATAACAAATTTTACTTTCGCATGGATTCCTGTGACTTACAATAACTGTGGCCCTCCGTCGCATCAATGTCCTTGCTTTGATGCAATAATGTGTGTTAGGCGTATTTTTATACGTTTATTTATCATTATTTTGTATTCTTTTTATGATTAAATCTGCATAAATGAGCTTTTAATGCACCATTATTATATGTTTTGCAGGAAATTGGAGTCCGGAAGCCGAAACGATGAAAAACGGGCGAAAACGGCAAATTTTGGCCTGGGGCCGTGGCACAAGACAATCGGGCCGCGGCACACGCAGGTGAGCAGCGAGCCCCGAGTGAACTGTACTTTGAGCCGCGGCACGTAGAAGCTGAGCCGCGGCCCAGAAGAAAAAAATGGCGCCCAGGCATAGGCGCTGAGTGCCGTGAGCCGCAGCACAGATTAAGTGAGTCGCGGTCCACGGGGCGGTTTTGGTGTGTTCTGCGCGGGTTTGGGCCGTTTTGAAGCCAGTTCTCGACCTAATCACACGGACGCGTTTTGGAGGCTGCGGGGAGTTATAAATAAGGGTTTAAGGTCATAATCAATAGGGGTATTGGAGGATCGATCATTATCAAGAGAAGAAGCAGAAGACACTAGGAGCAGGGAGCGGAAGCCAGAAGAATGGAGGAATCCGAGTTCTTCATCTGTGTTTGATTTCGATGCTTCCTTTCATTAATTCTGTAATTTTATTCTTCAGCATGTCAGGCTAAAACCCTGTTCTAGGATTTTGATGAAACCAAAGTTTTGACGATTTTGCTTTTGATTATCTATATAATTCCATTTTCTGTTGAGTTTTCCCAATCGTCTTTAATGCTTTCAATTGTGTGGCCTATAATTGGATTGTTTTAATTACGCAACTCGAATCGGGAGAGGAGAGTTGGTGAGGAACTATTGGTGAGAACCGTTTTATCTTGTGAGATAGGAATATACTCATAGGAACTACATGGCCTTTTGAAGATTTTGTACTTTTTGCCTATTGTCGAATTAATTCACCTAGGGATAGAGTACGTTATTCGCCTTTAGAAAAATCTATTGACCTCGGGAGAGGCGGTAGAGTATTTTAGCAATCTTCGCCTTCAATAAATTGGGGAAATCATTAACTTCAGATAATCGAGAGTAAATTCGGATAAACTGAGGTGGATTCACAATCCTAGACTCATTCATCATTTGATTTTCTTTCTTTGAGCGATCGTTTTTACTGTTTGTTCTTTTATTGGTTTTTCTTTAGTTATTAATTGCATCCCAAACTTCGATAGTTCAAATAACATTAGAATACATATAAATCGGTACTTAGTGATTCAGTCTTCATGGGAACGATAACTCACTCATCACTTTATTACTTGTCTACGATAACGTGCACTTGCGTTAACGAAATATCGCAACAAGTTTTTGGCACCATTGTCGGGGACTGATTTTTTTACTAATATCGATTTCAGTATTTCTAGTCTTAGTTTGAACATTTTTTATTGTTTTTGTGTAATTTTAGTTATTTGTTTTTCCTTTCAGGAGTTTCCGGTTAGTGCATGAGAAAATTCGGTAACGAATGCCTACTACCTTTGGATACCGAACTCGAGCGCACTCTTCGGAGAAGCAAGAAGGGGAAACGAGAGCTACCAGCAAAAGTCACTACGGCCGATAACACGGGAAATCACGAAGCAGACAATCTCATTCAGCAAGTTCAACCGGCATTAGCACTCCGCGATTATGCTATGCCGCAAATCAATGCGAACTTTTCGGGGATCCGGCGTCCGACAATCCAACAACTTCGAAATCAAGCCGGCTATTATTCAGATGGTGCAAGCTAGCCAGTTTTGTGGATTGCCGAACGATGACCCCAATGCACACATTGCGTCTTTTCTCGAGATTTGTGACACCTTCAAAAACAACGGTGTCACCGATGATGCCATCCGTCTAAGGCTTTTCCCTTTCTCTTTGAGGGACAAAGCCAAATTTTGGTTGAATTCTTTACCGCCGGGCTCGATCACTAAATGGGTGGAATTAGCGCAAGCCTTTCTGGCCAAATTCTTTCCACCATCAAAGACGGCGAGGTTAAGGAACGAAATTACTACCTTTGGTCAATTTGATATGGAGTCGCTTCACGAGGCGTGGGAGCGATACAAGGATTTACTGAGAAGATGCCCACACCACGGCCTACCGGATTCTCCAAATACAAACATTTTACAACGGATTGAGTGCTTCTACACGCACTCTCGTTGATGCAGCCGCTGGGGGTGCCTTAATGGGAAAAATAATGGCCGAAACACACTCTCTATTGGAAGCGATGGCCGCAAATGCTTATCAATGGCCGTCCGAACGAGTAAACCTGAAACGAGTTATGGAAATCTCCAATACCGATCCGATCTCTACATTATCAGCTCAAGTCGCCGCCTTGACGCAGCAACTTCAAGACTTTTCACATGCTCCTTCCCCCGTTACCATTGAATCATGCAATTGGTGTAATGGATCTCATCCTAGCGCAGAATGCCAAGTCGGAAACCCTTTCGAGCAACCTTCGATGGAACAAGCTCAGTTCGTGGGGAATGGGAACCGGCAAAATAATCCTTACTCCAACACTTATAATCCGGGATGGCTAAATCATCTTAACTTCTCATGGAGGAACGGACAATCCTCGAACCAACCTCAGTTTGCTCAACACCAACAGCAACCTCCTTCTGCTCCAAAAATCTCTCTAGAAGAAGCAATAGCGAAATTGGCAGTGAACACGAGTCAGTTCATGGCACGGACGGAGGCGACCTTGCAAAACCATTCCGCTTCTATACGCAACTTGGAAGTCCAACTGGGCCATATTGCTAATGTATTAACAGCCCGCCCGGAAGGTACCTTGCCAAGTACGACTGAAACAAATCCCAGAGAGAGTGTCAATGCCATTAGGTTGAGAAGTGGGAAAGAATTGGGCGAGCTTCCCGGGCAGAACGAAAAGAGAAGTGAGGATGAGGAGAAGAAAAATTCAGCGACTGAGGAATCACAAATGTCTAGACCCTCGATACTGTTTTTGGATAATCCGAAGGCATATGTGCCACCCGTCCTGTTTCCGCAGCAATTACAACAGAAAAAGGTAGACAAGTAGTTCTCTAAGTTTCTCGATGTCTTCAAGAAACTGCATATCAACATTCCATTCGCCGACGCTTTGGAACAAATGCCGAGTTACGTGAAATTCATGAAAGAAATCTTGTCAAATAAAAGAAAACTCGAGGAGTATGAGACAGTCACATTGATGGAGGAGTGCAGCGCTATTCTTCAAAAAAAGCTTCCGCCAAAATTGAAGGATCCGGGAAGTTTTAATATACCATGCACTATAGGACATCTGACTTTTGATAGAGCGTAGTGTGATCTCGGGGCCAGCATTAATCTGATGCCTCTTTCTATTTTCAAGAAGCTTGGAATTGGAGAAGCGAAACCGACGACTGTCTCTTTGCAATTAGCCGATAGATCGGTCACATATCCGAGGGGAGTGATAGAGGACATCTTAGTAAAGGTTGATAAATTCATCTTTCCAGCCGATTTCATTGTGCTTGACATGGAGGAGGATCAAGACATCCCAATTATTTTGGGAAGACCATTCTTAGCTACCGGTCGAACTCTCATAGATGTAGAAAAAGGGGAACTAACTCTACGGGTTCAAGACGAGCATGTCACTTTCCAAGTGTTTAAATCCTTTCCGTGCCCAAGTAGTGTTGAGAAGAGCTCGCAAATTGAAAGTGTGGATACCGTTGCGAAAGACACACACCGGAAGAATCGTCGGTCGAAAAATTCAGAATCCATTTCAGCTGCCCCGACGCCTAATAAGAATGAAGAGCAAGTCGCATATCTTAGGCATTTGAACATGCCGTCTTCAACATCCGTTCATCCAAAATCGGAAAATTCTCATTCTGTCCTAAATTCGCCCGTGGAGTTGAAAATTAAGATGGATGTCAAACGGGCGCCAAGTCATGTGAAAGATGGGTGCTTCAGAAAGTTGTTTTCGTTAAAATCTTTTCGCAAAGAACATTTGGTGTCCAAACCGAAAATCGGATCGTTAAAGACCAATGGTCAAAAATTTAAAACACATATTAACGGTTCGATGAACGGGGCGGAGTTCAAATGGGGTTTGCGAAAAGCGAACTGATTTTCAATAGGTCCGGCTGAAGACTATAAACTTAGCGCTTCTCGGGAGGCAACCCGAGCATTAGTTGTAGCTTTGTTATTTTTTCAGTATTTTCTTGCATTTTGGATCTTTGTTTTTCATCATTTTAGCTTGGACATGCTTATCTCTCACGCTCTTGTTGTTTTCTGTTGAAAATTCTGTGCAGAAATTATCTTTTGGAAAAATCAGCATTGGGCCGCGGCACAAGGATTGTGAGTCGTGGCACACACAGGTCGAAAAAGAAGGCTAAACTTGTTGTACTCTGTGCCGCGGCACAACCTTACTGAGCCGCGGCACACTTGATCGTTGAGCCGCGGCACGTTGCTGCTGAGCTGCGGCACACCAGATGCACCAGATATGCCCAGGGATCTGTACTACGGGCCGTGGCACATATGTGTTGAGCCGCGGCACACTAACACTTTCGAGCCGCGGCACAAGGATGCTGAGCCGCGGCACATGGCAATGGAACAAAGGAGCATGAACAGGCTGTACTCTGGGCCGCGGCTCACTTAAGCTGTGCCGCGGCCCCCGCTCAGAAGTTAAACAGCCCAGGTACCCTTCTTATACTCGATCGGCCGGGATTCAGGTAAACTTCTTCCCTTTTCTTTGCACAAGCGATCGGCCGAGAACATCTTATCGTCTTCTTCTTCCTCTTGCATACTACGATCCAACCCAGGTAATCCTAAATCCCTTAATCCTTATTGATGCATGGTTTGAGAAGTAAGGTATGGTTATTCATTTGATGTTGATTATATTGTTGTTTTTCTTTTTCAAAGTTCTATCAAGAATTAAGTTGGGAATATGAAATTTTTGATTAATTTCGATGGTATGTGTTGATATTCGGTAGATTGTTAAAGTTCTTGTCATTGTGTTATGAGCATGTCGATTGTTGTTATTTTTGGGGATGAAATTCAAACTATTACAGTTCTTGTTCCTCATTTGAATTCATGCATTCAAGGTGGTTGATGAAACGCTTGAATGAAAAAAAAAATTCTTTGTTAAGTCAATATTTTGAACTAGGTGCGAACGAAATTGTTTATGGAATTACAGCGTACCCCAACCAACGTCAAGTTTAAACGTTAAAGCTCAATTTTAATTTTCCTTCACAACGCTGCAAGCACGTTCAACTCTTGATTCATGTTTGGATATCCTTAGCCGAGTAATGTTATTCTCATTATTGCTTAAGTAAGTAAACTCCGGTGTTTATCTTTTCAGGACTCGCTATGGCTAGTACCAAAAAGGTTAGCAAAAGGGCCAGGACCCAATCGTCCCCCACACGAGGGGAAACGTCTCAGAGCCGAGCCGAGTTGGAGGCGCACCAATTCTCCGACCCAGAGATTTATAAAATCTTCAATGAAAAGATCCGACCTCGACCTCTGATCCCGGAGAGGGGATTCACCCCAGCCCCCCAGGACGGGGAGCTTCTGACGATGATAGACAAGATGGGGTGGGCCCGTTTTGCTGCACCTCCCGAGCCGGCAGTGATCTCCATTGTACAGGAGTTTTATGCGAGCACTCTGCTGAAGCACATTCGGGTGGGGCAGATGATACCGCAGTCGGATACGCGGACTCAGGTCGTTGTCCGGGGCATTACTGTAGATTTCTCTGTGGCCGCCATTCGGAGATTATTCGAGCTGCCTGTGGTTGACGATACGGCATATACGCGAGCTATGAGTGGCCTCGCGAGGGAGGCCCTGCTCGAGACACTCACACAGCCCGTCTCCATCTGGGAGATGCGCGCCCCGGGTTCGTCAGCCTTCTACTTTAAGCGCTCGCGCCTCAGTCGGCTCGGGCGAGCCTGATTGTACTTTATCTACGCACGTATTGATCCTACCTTGCAGATCCGCACTGTTTTACTCTCTCGTGCCTGTACATTATATGTTATCACTTCCGTGGTCAGATTCGATGTGGCCCCTCTTCTGGTCCGATCTATCTTCCAGTGTATTCAGGGAGGGGCCAAGACGGGGCTGAAGCACCCCTCTCTTATTTGCGCTCTTTGTCGGTAGTCGGGGATGACGTGGTCGGATGACGAGCCGATGTTAGCCCCCCAGGGTCCGATTGATCATCGCATCATTTCGCACTTCGACCAATGGGGAAGAGCACTGGCACACGCTCAGGGGCGAGGATTTCTACTTGATGAGGCACACGAGCAGTCCCCCGAGCCTCTTCTTCTGACGTAGGGGCAGATAGAGTCCAGCCCGCCGCCCGACAGAGAGCACTTGCAGGCGATGTTCGACGGGTTGAGAGAGGAGATGAGGAGAGAGAGAGAGAGAGCCTTCTAGCTGCCCTGAGAGAGGAGAGGCGGACGGAGAGAGAGAGCATCATCGCTGCCGTCCGGGATGAGATGAGAGAGCAGGCCCGCCGGGCCCACCGACGTGAGATGAGGCGCCTGGCAGCGAGAGATGCTTACCACCAGGAGCACCTTGCTGCATGGACGGCCCACATTATGCACCCAGACGGGCCATTCATTTCACCCGTTCGCCCAGCCACGCCACCCTCCTAGCCGGACGACGCCGGCACCAGTTCGTGAGCAGACTGTAGGGGAGTACTTGACCTTCTTCCTTTATTGCATATTACATTTTGTCTATTGAGGTCAATGTACGTCCTAAGTTTGGGGGGGGGTTACCTTCTGTTGCTATACTTATTGTTGTACTTATTCATTGCGCTTTTCATTATTTCTCATTATTTTTGTTGTTGCTAGCCTTGCTTGTCGTGTTTTTAATTGCATTCGTGAATTTCTCGTGCTTCTTTTTGTGAAAAACTGATGTTACGATACTGATTTCTCTCTGAAGAAACGGTTGAGTTTTAGTTGAGTTGCAGTCAGCGATATCTGTTTCTGTTAAGTCTTCATTTAGGTCCGAATTTTTTCGTTTTTGTAGAAATCTTAGCAAATTAGAAAGTAGACACACGTGTTTTCAAATCGCCGCCTATACGTTTGGTTACATTTTTTCGGTTAGCTAGTCGTCCAGTAACATAAGTCGTGTTGGCACTTGCTTTGAGTTTAGAATCGGACAGTTTTTCCCAAAAGTCGAGATATTATTTGTTCTATGATGGGAAGTCTAGTAACCGGGGGTATTCATGTGACCCGTTGTTTACTCTCGCGTAAAACGACGACCCTGATTAGACTAGTGGTTTAGAGATTTCGCATGTGCCGATGATGGGGAGCCTAGTAACCGGGGGTATTCGCGTGACCCGTTGTTTACTCTCGCGTAAAACAGCGACCTTGAATCGGACATGCGGGAATAGCTATTCGAGTTGTTTCTCCGCTGTGGAGGGGAACTTAGTAACTAGAAGCATCTATGTGCCCCATGAGTGTATTTTACGTCAAACGGTTCCCCAATACATGAGAATGGAATTCCACCCTAGGATTATCCCGATGAAACATCCCGAGATCCGAACCTAATGGTCAACTCGAATCAATTTATTGATCATATATAAGGGAATACTGCCCGAGGGTTATATTTGATGATGAAATTCTTGAAATTTTGGCCACTAGACTGTGGGACTGGGCGAGTTGGCTTGTTTATTTTAACCCTTCATATTGGCGGTCGATTAAATTCACGATTGTTAATCTTTGAGCTTGATTTTCTTCATGAACGATTGATTAGGACTGAAATTGGTTACTTTGTGGAATCAATGTCCTGAACGTGGCTCGCTATTACGATACTTGTACTATTGTTTGAGATTTTCAGGATAGTATTGATTAGGTTGAGCACTATGAGTTGCACGATCATTCACGATATTCTTTTGTTTGAAATTGATTATTTTTTGCTTGAGGACAAGCAAAGGCTCAAGTTTGGGGGTATTTGTTAGGCGTATTTTTATACGTTTATTTATCATTATTTTGTATTCTTTTTATGATTAAATCTGCATAAATGAGCTTTTAATGAACCATTATTATATGTTTTGCAGGAAATTGGACTCCGGAAGCCGAAACAATGAAAAACGGGCGACAACGGCAAATTTTGGCCTGGGGCCGCGGCACAAGGCAAGCGGGCCGCGGCACACGCAGGTGACCAGCGAGCCCCGAGTGAACTGTACTCTAAGCCGCGGCACGTAGAAGCTGAGCCGCGGCCCAGAAGAAAAAAATGGCGCCCAGGCATAGGCGCTGAGTGCCGTGAGCCGCGGCCCACGGGGCGGTTTTGGTGTGTTCTGTGCGGGTTTGGGCCGTTTTGAAGCCGGTTCTCGACCTAATCACACGGACGCGTTTTGGAGGCTGCGGGGAGTTATAAATAAGGGTTTAAGGTCATAATCAAGAGGGGTATTGGAGGATCGATCATTATTAAGAGAAGAAGCAGAAGACACCAGGAGCAGAGAGCGGAAGCCAGAAGAACGGAGGAATCCGAGTTCTTCATCTACGTTTGATTTCGATGCTTCCTTTCATTAATTCTGTATTTTTATTCTTCAGCATGTCAGGCTAAAACCCTGTTCTAGGATTTAATTTGCTTTTGATTATCTATATAATTCCCTTTTCTGTTGAGTTTTCCCAATCGTCTTTAATGCTTTCAATTGTGTGGCCTATAATTGGATTGTTTTAATTACGCAACTCGAATCGGGAGAGGAGAGTTGGTGAGGAACTATTGGTGAGAACCGTTTTATCTAGTGAGATAGGAATATACTCATAGGAACTACGTGGCCTTTTAAAGATTTTGTACTTTTTGCCTATTGTCGAATTAATTCACCTAGGGATAGAGTGCGTTATTCGCCCTTAGAAAAATCTATTGACCTCGGGAGAGGCGGTAGAGTATTTTAGCAATCTTCGTCTTCAATAAATTGGGGAAATCATTAACTTCAGATAATCGAGAGTAAATTTGGATAAACCGAGGTGGATTCACAATCCTAGACGCATTCATCATTTGATTTTCTTTCTTCGAGCGATCGTTTTTACTATTTGTTCTTTTATTGGTTTTTCTTTAGTTATTAATTGCATTCCAAACTTCGACAGTTCAAATAACATTAGAATACATATAAATCGGTACTTAGTGATTCAGTCCACGTGGGAACAATAACTCACTCATCACTTTATTACTTGTCTACGATAACGTGCACTTGCGTTAACGAAATATCGCAACAATGTGGTATGAAAAGAGAAGTAATAAGTCTGAAAGAGCTGCAAATCCATCATTCTTACTATGCTACCAAGATGGTAAAGTGCTGCTATCCAAATTCAGGGAAACCCCACCACCATTAAACACTCTCTTGGATTATGCAGACCCTGCAACGTCAAAGTTTAGAGATCAAATTAGGGTATACAACAGCATGTTCTGCGTTACATCTTTTGGGGCCAGAATAGACCATTCAGTTAATACAGGGAGGGCGTCTTACACAATCAGGATAAATGGTCAAAATTATCACCTACTTGGATCTCTACTTCTAACAGAAGGCGTTCAACCCAAGTTTTCTCAACTTTACTTCTTTGACACCGCGAATGAAGTGAGGAATCGGATGTCTGCTTTCATTAATAACAAGGCAGGTGAAGAAGTCGATGAAATAATAATAATAATGATAACAAGTCTGATTGGCATGATGAATAACTCTAGCTCAGTTGCCAGGGCATTTCGAATGGCAAGGGATTGGTGTGCTGCACATAACTCAATCAACTTTCAACTATGCCTTCTTGGCCAAAGAACAACTTCAAGGCAGTACAACGCACCGTCTGTGTCGGAAGTGACAGCCCTAATTACTAATGATTTTGGTGAAGGCATTGCTATAAGAGATATCATTGTAAAAAACAAAAACATGGGGCCACAAAGAATCTCAGAATTGCATCTGGCCTATATGGCACTCCAACATCCGTTGCTATTTCCGTATGGAGAAGATGGGTTCCATGAGAAAATACCTTATCATAGCAATACAGGGAACAGGAAAACTACACGGGGTTTTGTCACGATGAAAGAGTACTACGCTTAAATGATACAACAACTGAATAATCAGGGAACTACTTTGATAAGAGGAGGCCGCTCATTTCAACAATATTTGGTAGATACATACACGGCTGTTGAAGAACAAAGGCTTAAATGGAATAGGAATAATCAAGATGCCCTGCATGTAGATCTCTATCATAATGTATACGATGTTGTTACAAGAGGAGACACCGACGCGGCGGCAATTAGAAAAGGAGTAGTTTTGCCATCCAATTTTACAGGCAGCCCAAGATATATGATGCAAAACTACCAAGATGCAATGGCTCTATGTCGAGCATACGGGAATCTGGGCCTCTTCATCACATTCACTTCCAACCCAAAATGGCTCGAGATAGCTTCAATACTATCCCATGTTCCTGGACAGAAGCCATACGATCGTCCAGAGGTGGGAACCTGGGTTTTTAAAATAAAACTAACTCAGATCTTAGATGATTTTACAAAGAATCACATTTTCGGTGAATCCCGTGAAGGTAACACGCCTTACATCCCATCACAAATCTGTTTATTCAAGTCATCATTATGAATACTAATGTAAGGTTTCCTAACTTCTAATTTCAGTTGTGTACGTCATCGAATTCAAAAAACGTGGGCTTCCCCATGCGCATACTCTTTTATGGACAGAATAACACGCCAAGTGTAAGACCCCAAATGAAATAGATGACATAATCTCGGCAGAGATTCCATCTCCAACAGATGATCCGGATGGATATAAGGCAGTTACCGAATATATGTTGCATGGCCCTTGCGGTAAAAATGCAAAATACGCTCCATAAACCATTGAAGGCAAATGTTCAAAACATTATCCCAAATCATTTTACGCAGAAACAACGCTTGATGGAGACGGATACCCTGTTTACCGTCGAAGAGATAATAAAGTGTGTGCTGTGAAAGGAAAACACACTTACTCTAACAAAGATGTGGTCCCTTACAATTGATATCTCCTCCTTAAATAGCAGGCACACGTCAATGTTGAATGGTGCAATATAGAACAAGGGCCATTAAGTACTTATTTAAATACTTAAACAAAGGGCCAGACCGAGCAAGTATTGTTATAAAGGAAAACATTACAATAGGTGATCAGGCAGGGTCTGAAAACGTGGTTGCGGTTGATGAAATCAAAAATTTCTTAAATTACTGCTTTCTAGCACCATGTGAAGCAGTATGGCGTCTGTTTTCATTCGACATCCATTATTCCTACCCATCAGTCATGAAACTTAATTATCATTTACCAAATTAGAACGCAATCACATTGCGTGACTCAGAGAGTTTGCCAGCCCTGCTTGCAAAGGAATGAATCAATTTAACATTGTTCACCGAGTGGTTTGAGCTAAACAAGAGGGACACGGAAGCCAGGAAACTAACCTATGCTGAAATACCCACAAAATATGTATGGCATGAACAAGACAAAGTTTGGAAACCTAGGAAGCAAAAAAAATGCATCGGGAGAATTGTTTACTCAAACCCTACTTCAGGGGAGCGATACTATCTAAGGATGTTGTTGAATGTAGTGAGAGGAGCTCAATCGTTTGAGGAACTAATGACAGCTAACGAAAGATTATATGGTACATTTAAAGTAGCATGTTTTGCATATGGCCTACTCAATGATGACAAGGAATGGACACACGATATATCAGAGGCAAGACAGTGGGCGTTAGGAGCCACAACTCTGTGACTTATTTGTTACCATTTTGCTATTTTGCGACGTCAGCAGGCCACTACATTTTTGAGAAGAGAACTGGGAAGCTTTGTCAGTGGATATTTTGCATAAAAAAAAACATTTCAGATACCCTGAGCTGCAGCTTACGGACGAACAAATAAAGAACTATTGACTCATGGAAATACAAGATTTGTTAAACAGGAATGGCAGATCTTTGGCAGATTTTCAAGATCTCCCCCGACCAAATCCAAGGTTACTTACAAACATGGACAATCAGCTCATTAGAGAGGCGCTTGACTTTGATATGAAAAAAAAAGTAAGGTTGAGCATGAACAGCTTCATTCATTGTTAAACACCGAACAACACGTAGCCTATGATGAAGTTATTGAGTCCGTTCACAAGCAAAAAAGGCAGTTTTACTTTGTTTATGGGCCTGTAGGAATGGGGAAGACATTTTTATACAAGATTATAATTTCAAGACTCAAATCAGAACGAGTAATAGTGCTTGCAGTGGCATCTTCAGGTATCTCAATTTTTACATAATTGTTACATTATTGCATATGTGTCGCATGCATTACAACGCATATGTCTTATTAAAATAATTCACACGTAACTCCAAATTTATAACTGAACTAGGAATTGCTTCATTGCTTCTGCCGGGAGGAAGAACTGCTCATAGCAGATTCGTTATTCCGCTAGATTTAATGGAAAACAGCACATGTGGTATCAAACAAAACAAAAGGGCAGATGTGCTTGACGCTTACATTAACCGATCACCATTATGGAAATCTTGCAAGGTTTTCACGCTTACTCTGTAATATCCGTATTTTCTTTTCCTTGTATTTTCGTTTTTGGTGTATTTCTCGATCGTAGTGACCCTCGTGTACTTCTCAGCGTGTCCTTCCTGTCAAACTGTCGAACTGTATTCTCGTTACTGTTGTGCGGAACCGCCGTTTCGGGGTTGCCGTGGATCCATTTCGTGTTGTTGGTTCCCAAATATTGATTCCTATCGTTTTATTCTCTTTCCGGATCATTTTTATCATTTTGGAACCCATAAGGGGGTGTGGGCCGCGGCACAAGGTGTGTGCGCCGCGGCACAAGGTGTGTGCGCCGCGGCACAAGGTGTGTGCGCCGCGGCACACAAATCCCTTCAGTTGTTGGTCGGACGAATGCTGTGTGCGCGGCACACACCCATCGTGCCGCGGCACGGTGCGAGCAGTGCCGCGGCACACACATCGTGCGCGGCACACTCGTGTGACATCTGCGTCCAAAACCCGCTGTCTGGTGCCGCGGCTACGCAGCTTGGGCTGACACAATGCGAAACACAGGAGTAAATTTTTGGCACGTGCGCGGCACACCTAAGCTGTGCCGCGGCACACGAAGCGGTCAACCGTGCAACTTCGTCTTTATTAGACGAAATCGACCATTTCTTCTTCATTTTCACCTGCATCGCGAGAGAGAGTGAGAGAGAGGGGAAGAGTTCTTCATCTTCATCCATTGGGGGGTTGATTTTCACCATTTTTCTTCGGTAGTGAAGCCCGGGCAATCAATCTAACACGTGTTCTACGGATCTTGGTGCTTGAATCTCCTAAGGTAATATTCTAAAACCCTATTTTCGATTAATTTGGGGGTTTTGGGTTTTTCTTCCAATTCGTTCCGTTTTGTTGGTGGATTCATGATGTATACGATTATTATTGTTAGTATCTTTAGTTTTCCTACGGATTCATGGATATTTTGTGGATTTTTACGGAATCGGGAGGGTTTGGTTGTGGTCTGCCCTCGTTGTTATTTTTGGTACGAATATACATGAATCGTAGGCGGGGTTCCGGGTGTATTCCATTTCCGTAATCGTCTAGAGTTGGTTGTGATTGTGTTATTCGAATCGTTAGGTTCATTTCGCCGGTTCCTCGTGGTTGTGCTTGATCCCTCCGTTCCGTTCGTGTCATCGTCTATTTAATCGAGGCAAGTATCCTTATGAACTTACAATCTTGATATAGTAGTTTTGTATGAGAAATTGTGTGTGTATGCTCACTGCGGGTTAGACTCGACGGGGTCTCGGTAGGGTTCCACGAAGCTGTGGGACCGCGAGCTTGCTTTTAACCACTGTGGGTTAGATCCGACGGGGTCTCGGCAGGGATCCACGAAGCTGTGGGTCCGCGGTTAATTGTGGTGCATTTTACAAATGTGATTCGATATTGGCATTTCCGGAAATGAGTGTTTTGGAACTATGTTTTTCTTGAATTGCATGCATTACTATATGTGTAAGATGTAAGTCGTTCATCTGGTTACTTGTACTAGCGTAATTGCTAACCCCTCTGGGGACCCGTTTTGGGGAAATTCGTTTTATGAATTTCAGGTCAAGTTCATCGGGACGAGCGGGTGCTGGACCAGTACATGGATGATGGCCATGCGTGATGATTGTGCATAAGTGACGTCTTAATGTCTTTTTGTCTTTTCATCTTTTGTGGTTTTTGAACTAATAGTTGTACTCGAGTACCTAAGAGTTCTTGTTCGTCCGGATTGTATTGTTGCTTATTATGTCTGTGTTGAGTGATGATGTTGTGTTTGACCGGTTGAACCGGGTGGATCATTCTGTTTTGCGTCTTTATGACGTGGTGTTATTTTATTGTTCCTGTGAGTCGTTGTGTATGATGCTGTCCAGCCTGGTGAGTCCCATATAGGGATTCACGGCGCTGTAATATACCTCGGATATCCTGGGGGTGTTACAGAAAATGGTATCAGAGACCGGGTTTATGGATACCTAGGCTTGTCGGCTTATTGGGTCTTGTGGTGTTTTGTTTTGCACATCATCGTCACGCTGCCATGATTCCGGTACTACCAGTGTCCGTAAGTTTTCCTTCCTCTGTTCATTAATTCCTTGTATCGTACCCTTGATTCTCGACTTGTGATTGTTCTTTTATTGTACTGATCCTCGTATGGCTTTTTCTACTTATTTAACTCCAGTATGGATGCTGGAAGAGGTCGTGGTCGCGGTCGTGGTCGTGGATGCGTCCGGGGACGTGGGGCAGCCGGTGGGGCGGCCACGTCACAGTCTTCGGGAGCCGGCAGTACCGGCGACCGTCATAGCCATGCTTCTTCTCAGGAGCGTGCCGACCTCGGTATTGCGGCCGTTATGCAGCGAATGGTGAACCAAATGGCGGCGATAGCTCAGGCGGTTCGAACCCGGATCGTGCCCATGCTAATCGGGCGGAGCGGATCGTTGGCTCCAAGATGTTATCAAGATGCATCCTCCTCAGTTTTCGGGAGCTTCAGACCCGATTGGCTGGGAAGGGTGGATCAAGGAGATATCTAAGGTCTTCGTTGCCACTAACTGTCCCGAGGAACGTAGAGTCCCTATTGCTCAATACTTTCTCACAGGGGACGCCACGGACTGGTGGGAGGCCGTTGGGCCCAAAGATCATCTTTGCTTCGTGGTGAGTTTCAAGAGTTGATGGAGACTGAATATTGCCCGTGGCCAGTCAGACAGGCTCGGGTACATGCTTTTTATGATGCTCAACCGCGGGATATCCCCGTATCTCAAGCTATTGCTGATTTTAATAAGGAGTTGGGTTATGTGAAGACCCAAGTTGTTGAGGAGAGCGACAAAATTTTCCATTTCTCCAGACGGATGAAGTTGCCGATTCGGGACTATATGTCGGGGCTTGTATGCACTACCTTGAAAGATTACCAGAGCAGGGCCCTTGCTTACGATATGTATGTGACGGCGAGTGAGGCGGCCCGTGAGAGTAAGAAACAGAAGTCCGCCGGGAATTTTTCGGGCCACAAAGGTGGGGGTCAGCAGAAATTTCAGTCTGCTAATTTTTCCGCTGGTGGTGGCCCAGCTCGATCTACTGGGTTTCCCCGTAGGGCTGCCAGTGCCCCTTCTCGAGAGGTGAAATGCTTTAACTGTGGCCAGCAGGGCCACATCAGTCGTATTTGTCCGAACCCTTTGCTGACGTGTAATCAGTGTGGCCAGTCGGGTCACAAGGCTGCTTTCTGTGCTGAGAGGGAGAAACTCCTTGGTGCCCGGGCTTCCGTTCTAGCGCCTAGGGAACCAAGTGTGAATCAGGGATCGTTTGCTCATCAATCTCCGCCGAGTGCTAGTCGGGGGAGAGGTCGGGGTCAGCCCTCTAAGGGGGGAGCTTCCAGTGTCGGCTCCGCCCACCCGCGTGTCTATGAGATGCGGAGAGCCGAAGACCCAGCAGCTACCGTGGCGACAGGTACCGTTTATATTCTTTCTCATCCTTTCAGTGTGCTTTTCGATTCCGGTGCTACGCATTCGTTCATATCTCTGGATTGTGTGCGCCGTTTGAGTCTCGACCGTTTGACGCCTTGTGAGCCCTTCATCTTTAAGCTTCCTAGCGGTGATAGGATCGTTGGTGATCAGGAGGTTCGAGACTGTTCTGTGTTTATTTGCGAGAGGGCTTGGCCCTCTAATCTTATTGTTGTGGGTATTGAGGGTGAGGACTTAATTCTCGGGGATGATTGGCTCGAGCGGCATGGTGCAATTATGAACTACCGCACGAGAATCATCACCATGTTAGCCGATGATGGCAAGAGCACTCTTTCGCCGGGCGAAAGAGGGGAACCGAGCTTCGTTATTAACGCCTTGAAGGCGATGAGACTCCTGCGAAAGGGGTGTACCGGCTATTGGTGCTACGCCTTGAAGGCGGAGAGTGGTGGAGTCGAGTTTTCGTCGATTCCAATCGTTAATGAATTTCCTGATGTTTTTCCTGACGAGTTACCGGGATTGCCACCGGATCGTGAGGTCGAGTTCGCTATAGAGTTAGAGCCGGGTGCGGCTCCTATTTCGAAGGCACCCTATCGCATGGCACCTTCAGAGATGTCCGAGTTGAAGAAGCAGTTGAGCGAGCTTCTTGAGTCGGGGTATGTTCGACCGAGTGCCTCGCCTTGGGGCGCACCGGTCCTGTTTGTGCGGAAGAAGGATGGTTCACTACGTTTGTGTATCGACTATCGCGAGCTAAACAAGGTGACCATCAAGAACAAGTATCCTTTGCCGAGAATTGACGACTTGTTCGACCAGTTGCAGGGAGCTGCGGTATTCTCGAAGATTGATTTGAAATCGGGATACTATCAGCTCCGGGTGAGAGAGTCCGATGTGCCGAAGACAGCTTTTCGGACGAGATACGGACATTGTGAGTTTGTGGTTATGCCTTTCGGGTTAACTAATGCGCCGGCGGTGTTCATGCAATTGATGAACAAAGTCTTTATCGAGTATTTGGATAAGTGTGTCGTCGTCTTCATTGACGATATTCTTATTTATTCAAGGAATGAGGAAGAGTATGCCCATCATTTGCGGATAGTGTTAGACATTTTGAGGGCCGAGCAACTCTATGCGAAGTTCTCGAAATGTGAGTTCTGGCTGAAGGAAGTGATGTTTTTGGGTCACGTGATTTCAGCTGAGGGGGTTCGTGTAGATCCGCAGAAGATCGAGGCGATATTGGATTGGGCACCGCCCAAAAACGTGAGAGAGCTTCGAAGTTTCTTGGGTTTGGCCGGCTACTACAGTAGGTTCGTCGAGGGTTTCTCGAAACTGGCTCGACCACTTACACAGTTGCTCCAGAAATCCGAGAAGTTCGTCTGGAATGACGAGAGGCAGTTCAGTTTTGAGGAACTGAAGAAGCGTTTGACTTCAGCTCCGGTTTTGGCGTTACCATGTTGATCGCCTGACCAAGTCGCACATTTTCTGGGCATCAAGGACACTTGGGGCCCGGAGAAGTTAGCTCGTGTGTTTATCGCGCAGATCGTGAGACTTCATGGTACCCCGAAGTTTATTGTCTCGGATCGTGATGGCCGTTTTGTATCGCACTTCTGGCAGGCGGTGCATAAGGCGTTGGGTACCCGGTTGCGTTTGAGTACCTCTTTTCATCCCGATCGGATGGGCCGGTCGGAACGCACTATCCAGACGTTCGAGGACTTGTTGCGTGCGTGTGCTCTCGATTGGAGTAGTGACTGGGAGGAACATTTGCCGCTGATTGAATTCACGTACAACAACAGTTGGCACGCGTCGATTCGGATGGCACCGTATGAGGCACTTTATGGGCGGCGGTGTCGATCGCCGATTTGTTGGAACGAGGCGTCCAATTTGGTCGGGACCGAGCCGGATGTCGTAGAGACGAGGCGGAAGATAGAATTAATTCGGGAACGGATGTTGTGACCCAGTGGGCCAGTCATATGCCGATGTCCGTCGTCGACCTTTAGAATTCGAGGTGGGAGACCACGTTTTGCTGAAAGTGTCGCCGACGAGAGGAGTTTTCCGTTTCGGGAAGAAGGGGAAGTTGAGTCCGAGATTTATTGGACCCTTCGAGATTCTCGAGCGGGTCGGTGGGTTAGCATACCGTTTGGCGTTACCCCCGGCCTTGAGTCACATTCATAGCGTTTTTCATGTTTCCCAGCTGAGGAAATATGTTCCGGATCCTAGTCACGTTATCGATTATGGTGAGATTGATATTGCTGAAGATATTACTTTTGAGGAGCGTCCTTTGAAGATTTTGGAGCATCGTGAGAAACGGTTGAGGCATAAAACCATCCCTTTGGTCAAAGTGCAGTGGACGAGACACGGTGTCGAAGAGGCAACTTGGGAAACCGAGGATAGCATGCGTGCTAGGTACCCGGAGTTGTTTGTTTCTTAAGTTTCGGGACGAAACTTATTTTTAGAGGGGTAGAATGTAATATCCGTATTTTCTTTTCCTTGTATTTTCGTTTTTGGTGTATTTCTCGATCGTAGTGACCCTCGTGTACTTCTCAGCATGTCCTTCCTGTCAAACTGTCGAACTGTATTCTCGTTACTCTTGTGCGGAACCGCCGTTTTGGGGTTGTCGTGGATCCATTTCGTGTTGTTGGTTCCCAAATATTGATTCCTATCGTTTTATTCTCTTTCCGGATCATTTTTATCATTTTGGAACCCATAAGGGGGTGTGGGCCGCGGCACAAGGTGTGTGCGCCGCGGCACACAAATCCCTTCAGTTGTTGGTCGGACGAACTGTACTGTGTGCCGCGGCACACCCATCCGGTGCCGCGGCACAGTGCCAGGCCAGTGCCGCGGTACACCTGTCCGGTGCCGCGGCACACTCGTGTGACATCTGCGTCCAAAACCGCTGTCTGGGTGCCGCGGCTGCCTTGTCTTGCATGACACAATGCGAAACACAGGAGTAAATTTTTGGCCTGTGCCGCGACACACCTAAGCTGTGCCGCGGCACACGAAGCGGTCAACCGTGCAACTTCGTCTTTATTAGACGAAATCGACCATTTCTTCTTCATTTTCACATGCATCGCGAGAGAGAGTGAGAGAGAGGGGAAGAGTTCTTCATCTTCATCCATTGGGGGGTTGATTTTCACCATTTTTCTTCGGTAGTGAAGCCCGGGCAATCAATCTAACACGTGTTCTACGGATCTTGGTGCTTGAATCTCCTAAGGTAATATTCTAAAACCCTATTTTCGATTAATTTGGGGGTTTTGGGTTTTTCTTCCGATTCGTTCCGTTTTGTTGGTGGATTCATGATGTATAGGATTAATATTGTTAGTATCTTTAGTTTTCCTACGGATTCATGGATATTTTGTGGATTTTTACGGAATCGGGAGGGTTTGGTTGTGGTCCGCCCTCGTTGTTATTTTTGGTACGAATATACATGAATCGTAGGCGGGGTTCCGGGTGTATTCCATTTCCGTAATCGTCTAGAGTTGGTTGTGATTGTGTTATTCGAATCGTTAGGTTCATTTCGCCGGTTCCTCGTGGTTGTGCTTGATCCCTCCGTTCCGTTCGTGTCATCGTCTATTTAATCGAGGCAAGTATCCTTATGAACTTACAATCTTGACATAGTAGTTTTGTATGAGAAATTGTGTGTGTGTGTATGCTCACTGCGGGTTAGACTCGACGGGGTCTCGGTAGGGTTCCACGAAGCTGTGGGACCGCGAGCTTGCTTTTAACCACTGTGGGTTAGATCCGACGGGGTCTCGGCAGGGATCCACGAAGCTGTGGGTCCGCGGTTAATTGTGGTGCATTTTACAAATGTGATTCGATGTTGGCATTTCCGGAAATGAGTGTTTTGGAACTATGTTTTCTTGAATTGCATGCATTACTATATGTGTAAGATGTAAGTCGTTCATCTGGTTACTTGTACTAGCGTAATTGCTAACCCCTCTGGGGACCCGTTTTGGGGAAATTCGTTTTATGAATTTCAGGTCAGGTTCATCGGGACGAGCGGGCGCTGGACCAGTACACGGATGATGGCCATGCGTGATGATTGTGCATAAGTGACGTCTTAATGTCTTTTTGTCTTTTCATCTTTTGTGGTTTTTGAACTAATAGTTGTACTCGAGTACCTAAGAGTTCTTGTTCGTCCGGATTGTATTGTTGCCTATTATGTCTGTGTTGATTGATGATGTTGTGTTTGACCGGTTGAACCGGGTGGATCATTCTGTTTTGCGTCTTTATGACGTGGTGTTATTTTATTGTTCCTGTGAGTCGTTGTGTATGATATTGTCCAGCCTGGTGAGTCCCATATAGGGATTCACGGCACTGTAATATACCTCGGATATCCTGGGGGTGTTACATACTCGAAGCATGAGAGTGAATGAATATTCTGCATACGGTCGAATTGATACTCAAAAATAGGAATTCAATAAATGGGTTTTAGATTTGGGCGATGGGAATTTGCCAGCCAAGAAAAAAGACGATGAGAATGAGGCTACTTGAATTAAGATTCCCGAGGAATTCCCCTATTGAAGAGATAGTCAAAGAAACTTTCCCAGAATTTACAACAAGATAAAATGAGGGCGAGTATCTAAAAGAAAGGGCCATTTTAACACCCAAAAATGATGACGCCGATGAATCAACGCCTATATGTTTGAAAAGTTGCAAAGTCAGCATGTGACCTACAATAGTGCAAATGAGATATGCAAGGCTTCGAATGATACTGCTGGCTAATAGGACCTCTACCCCATTAATTCTTAAATTTGTTAAATTTTCAAGGAATGCCACTGCATGCCCTGTCCTTAAAAAAGGAACTCCCATTAATGCTTTTAAGAAACGTAAATCCAACCCAGGGATTGTGCAACAGAACTCGACTCATCATTACTGATCTAGGCCGGTTTTTTATTCGCGCAAAAATCCTAACTGGATTGAATATAGGAGACACTGTGCTCATACCTAGAATCACACTGACATCCACACAATCAAACTGGCCATTCATAATGAAGCGGAGGCAGTTCCCTATCAAACCATGCTATGCAATGACCATTAACAAAAGTCAAGGGCAGTCACTTAATCATGTAGGTATATATTTGCCAAATCCCGTGTTCAGTCACAGCCAACTTTATGTAGCCCTATCTAGGGTCACAAGCCCTGATGGCCTAAAAATTCTTATGCTGGAAGACGCAGACATGGAGCTAAAGGGCCGTACCCGAAATATTATTTTGAGGGAGACTTTTACCAACCTATATTAACAACCAGAGGTGCTCTTCTCATAATGAAACGCCACTACTAAATCTATATTTCCATCTAAAATAATTGATACCTTACCCGTCTTACATGTTATTTCAGTTCATCTTACACATGACATGACAGGTGTTCCAACTTCCTATCTTAACATACCAAGGTACCCTCCCAATAATCCTAATTCCATTCTAAATAATTAACATATTTCTCACACACTCATTATTGCAGGCTGCTTTGCAGGATGCATACGCGCCTCACAGCACCCCGGTTTTTAGACTTTATAACAGGTGTGGGACATAAGTGGAAATTGAGTTATTTACGCTTATTGTTTGGTTACTTTAAAAAAATTTGCAAACGCTTTTTTCACCTAGAGTTGAATATTCTGATGTACCTATATGTGTTACACTTAATAAAAATTCATTGTCAAGACAAACCATAAACTAAAAACCATACAACTTTTCTAAGCAATCAAAAAGAACATTAGGCCATGACATAAGAGGCCAAACCTGCAGAAGCGATCTTCAGATGTTGTCCTCCATAGTGGTTTCCAGCCAGCAAACTATTATTTCTTTGGTAAACATTTCTCCAAAATTAACCTGGCGCGAGAAGAAGGTAAAAGTGAGATGCAATTTGTTGAAAAATATAAAACCACCTATTTATTTTAAGGAACTGTCAATAGACACGAACTGCACAACTAAATACAAGAATAATCAGGGCGCCCTACTAAATGAGGAACTAAACACGAAATCGATAAGCAATGACAAAACTGAGAATATGAGTAAAATATACAAGTGTGCAATTCACCACGTTAGCCAGAATTTGCAGGCTCAACCTACTTCCAAACACACATAAATTACGGCGTTTTAGCCAGACACACAAGAAAAGCATCTGCCCTCTTAACAAACAACCATAAAATAGCATCCCGAAACTAATTACACAACAAACAAAACTAAAGCTTAAAGAAACTTCTCATATAATGACACAAGTAGAGGTATCAGCATAACATGATATTATGCAACAAACGAATGGTTAGCTTTTACTCTTTCTTTCATGATTACAGAAAAGCTATATATTTAGCGAAACTCGGTTATATGCCTAACTTTAATTTTCTACACCGACTTAATATCCATGAACATCACTGTTTGGCTAACACTAACACCCATTTTTTTACAACATTTTAGTTCAGATTTCCTACATTTCTACACATCTCCTTTGAGCCTCCATTTAACATGTTCTATATTAGTCAACTAAAATAGAAACTTTAAATGGCTCAATGGCATCATAAACTACTTCAAGACAAACGGGATCAAACAAATTCATCATAACAACATAGAAACTAAAAAAGCAATATAATGTTATATCTCATTACAATGAAAACTTGTGGATAGGATCTTCATTTGGTGTTTGAAAATAAAACCATTACACGGACCAACAATCATCAACCATAAAGGGAATTGATGATCATTTCATGACAATTGAACCAATTGGTGAGATACTCAAATACCACAAACCCTAATTTGATTGCCTATATATTTTGATTTGATTAATATGCACGATACCTAAAAGCCCTATTTTCGAGTGCATGATATTTTGGAGCAGATCCCATTTCGCTGTGTGTTTTATTCATGTGACGTGAGAGAAAAGTCAAAGAATAAATTTACCCTAAGAATATACCCTTTTCATTAAAAAGACAAAATAAAAAAACAAAAAAAAACTACATCCACAGCAACATACACCAACGAGATATCAAGATCAAATGCAAATATTAAAAATTATATTTCATTCATTGAGTTAAACATACAACCATATTTGATTGACACCATCTTCAAAACATAGGCCATATAAGCATAACATACTAAAACACCAAAACAAACTAAACAACCATTATCAATGACAACCTAATCATATAAATCCATCAGAGTCACATGCATCTCCTTCTCACCAATACCAGCCCTAGATTCAATCAAGACCTCGGTCAACACCTGAAGCCTCTTTGTTTCCCTTGCCTCAGTTTCTTTCAAACACTCCAAAGTATCACCAGCGGCCTCTTCATCATCCAAATTAGCTTCAGTCGCAGCGATCAAACGACTGCGCTTGCTAATTTTCCTCCTGAGATCATCACACTTTTCACCAACAAACATTATAAAACCATCATCTTCAATCATTTCTTGAATAAACAAGAATTTCATACACTTATTCAAGTCGGGAGAACCACTGACATCCTTCAGTTCAGCCAAATTAAAACATCAAAAGTATCCATTGATTTAGTTGTTAGGTGAGTAATCTTATCTTATCTTATCTTATCTTATCCTATCTTATCTTATCTTATATATTAAAAGATTCAGTCATGTATATTTATTGTTAAGTGGTAATGCTGGGCGAATTCAATGTAAGACTAAATATGAATATGAAGGGTGACTATTGTTTCGAGTATGTCAACCATCTCCATCAATTCCTGTATATTTATTGTTAAGTGGTAATGCTGGGCGAATTCCATGCAAGTCTGCATTAAGTATAATGACTTCTCATCTTTTCAGTTGCTTTCAGTTAGATTTTTCAAGATTATAAATAACCAATTATCACCAACTTCACCACCATCATTTTTTTGAACGATTCACCACCATCCATATGAAAATGATATCAGTTTTTATAACCTCTATCAAACAACACCAATTATCACTATCCTAATCCCATTCTCCTAAATCATCTCACGGTTACAACACCAACACTCGAACAAAATGAAAAATACAAAGATCTCAGTTTACTTCTTTCGTGTTATTCAAAGATAACCATCACTCAATCAACTCTCATACTACCTAGAATCGAAGCATAAAATACAAACAATAATAGTTCTCAGTTTTTTATTCGAATATATTTCCAAGAACTCAATCATTCGAAAAACAACAACCATCATAGATCTTTCTAGAAGACAACCTTCTTTAATATCCGAGAAATAAAGAACGAAATATAACAAATTTGTTATACTCATTACTTTCGTTCGGTTAAATAAGAAACGAAAAACACAAACACATCAAACACTCACCTACCCGAGACCCTTGAAAGATCTTGAAGCCGTGTTCATATTTGTTCGGTTTCTAACAGAAAGGTAACAAAAAGATTGTGTTATGTGGTTCGGGTTTTTTCGTTAGTTATTCTGAGATCTAAAAGATAAAAGATTAATTCGTTTGGTATACATGATTCGTTTGTGGTTGTATGAAAGGGAGGAGATCTTGATTTGTGGCTGCAACAGTTGAGATGCAAGAGATTGAGGTGCTATCTTTGAGAGAACAATTAGGTGTGGGGGCGGATACTTTGAGGGGTGTCTGTGCTTTAGGTTAAAAGATATGAGAATATTAATGTATTTATTAATGTATTTGACCATTAATTCATTTATTATATATTAACAAGTACTCCCTTCGTCCCACAAAAATGTACTCATTTTGACTTTTATTGATCAACATTCATAAACTTTGACCATGAATTTTTCAATATGTAAAAAAATTATAGTAATGTAAGTACTTATTTGATTTGTCTTAATGTGTATTTTCCAAATATTATATTTTTATAATTTTTATTCGTATATAATTGAAATTATTAACGGTCAAAGGTGTATTTGGAGAGATCGGTCAAAGTTAAAATGAGCACAGTTTTGTGGGACGAAGAGAGTATTATAAAAATGTAATAAAAATATTTATTAAGACAAGACAACACTTGCATGATAATATTTGCCTTTATATATCTATTATACTAAAAGATTGAGTCCATTACTAATGTGGAGGCTTCAAGAATATGTACTGTACAAACAACGAATAGCAAGGAACTCAATGCGAATATGTACGGTACAAACAGCGAATAGCAAGGAACTTAATGCAGATTGAGTCCTGTTAATTAATTCAGTCTTGTTAATCAATTCACATGAATGCAAACCATTCCGCACTTAATGCAGCCAGCAACCATTCATCTATTATAACTCCAAAAACAACGAATAGCAAGGAACTCAATGCGAATATGTACGGTACAAACAACGAATAGCATGGAACTCAATGCAGATTCAGTCCTGATAATCAATTCAGTCTTGTTAATCAATTCACAGGAATGCGAACTATTCCTCACTTAATGCAGCCAGCAACCGTTCATCTATTATAACTCCAAAGAATGCATAGGAAGTGTTTTTGCGGTTTCTGGAATACTAAAAGATTGAGTCCCCTTATTAATTTGGAGGCTTCAAGATTATATATGGTATTAACAACGAATAGCAAGGAACTCAATGCAGATTCAGTCCTGTTAATCAATTCAGTGTTGTTAATCAATTCACAAGAATGCAAACCATTCCTCACTTAATGCAGCCAGCAACCATTCATCTACTATAACTCCAAAGAATGCATAGAAAGTGTTTTTGCGGTTTCTGGAATACAAATCATAGTAACAGTTACATTCAAGAGGTTACAATCAACAGTTACAATCCAAAAGCCTTACAAATATATAAATAGGATGTGCCTGCTTTTACAATCATACAACTACTCCCTCATCAATTACACCAGCATTAGTAAAAGAAAGATAACATGTCAAAGGCAGCCACACAGTCTAAAGCCCATGTTTTCTTAGACCAGTTGGATCTTAATGTAATAGGGCCCAGTGTCGCCATGGTGTGCAGAAAATAGGACGTTAATGATGTTACCGGTCGTTACCTTAGCACTGATTTCCTGATATCTGATGGGAGGGTAAGCTGAAAATTACTTCTCCTAAAAGTAAAAGAAATTGAATTAATAAGAATTACAAAGATCTGTCTAATTTGTGTTTCAGTGATGTGATGAGTGGCTGATATGCTAACGCATTTTTTCTTGTAGGCTAATACCATGCATTGCACCGCAAAGTCGAATACATCACACACTTTTGTGAATAGGTTGAAAGAGGGGATCATATATACCATTAACGACTTTGCTATCCTACCAAACACGGAAGAGTATCGGATCATGAAAGAGAGTGCTTACATGCTTGAATTTCATGGTGGCACTACCGTAAGAAGATCTTCGATCAAGGCAGATGGTTTTGTGAGGCATCCTTTTGACCTTATTGATTTTGATGACCTGCAAGTTACAAATAACAAATACTTGATTAATAATGTTCTATCTATGCTAAATTTTTTGTAGTGTCTGAGATAATAGTTATGCTCTTAAGTAAATGTATACCTTGTAGATGTTGTGGGATACGTCACGGATGTGGGCAGAAGCACTCAACAGAGAACAAGTTAAAAGACCCTAGATTTCTACCTCACCAATCAAAGGTTAGTGTCATTGTCTTTACACTTATAGGTGGTTTTGGTTTCAAAGAATATCAATAATGACTAGGCCACTGTTATTTTGGTTTCCCATAAAACAGGGGCCAGTCAGTTAGGGTCACATTGTGGGGAAGCCTTGGCAATGTGTTGATCGAGAAGAAAACAAAGAGTCATGGCCTTCATGCGATGATTCTAACTTCGGTCAATGCAAAGCTCTACAACAGTAAGAACTCGTGAACATTAATTAGTTAAGATAATTTAAAGGATGTAAGGAATGATACACTATTGTCCTTTACCATCCAGATAAGCTTTATCTATCGAACAGTTCATCTACTTTGATACTCGATGATGCTGAGATTCCCGAGTTGAAGGAGTTCAGATCAGAGGCTAGGTAATACACTTTCGATAAATTCCTTAGCCCTTTCCCAAACCATTAAACATTAACATTCATCTCGATGACAGTAAAATAGAGATTGGCAAAGAAGTCGTGCTAGATGACAACTCTGAACCCAGGGTTGGGACATTGGAGAACCTACTGATTTGGGCGTGCAGCCGAAAAACTGATATACCAACCATTCTCTTCAAACTACTGCGGCTGTAATTTTATTCCACTTCTAACCAATGGTCATTTTTTCCCACAGTTTGTGACGTTCAACTGTCAAGTCATAATTAACAATATTAGGACAAGGAAAGGCTGGAACTACCCGTCGTATGGCGGTGATAAGTACAAAAAGGGTGTGACAAGAAGGGAAGGGAAATTCTGGTGTGACGCATGTAATAAGCCTGCTGATTATCCTATTGTGAGGTGCCATACCGTTTTGAGTAAACTGAATTGCACATGTGCAAATACACTTCAATTGTTAGAATATCATGAAAAAGAGTGTTCACCTTCCATCTAAAACATTGCCTCAATGGGTACAGGCTTGAATTAGATGTTTCTGACGACACCGCACACACTGTGGTGGTCATGTTTGATGAAACTGCAACAGAGTTAGTGAAATTTTCAGCTGAGTCGCTTTTGGAAGGATAGGATGAGGTATATTATTAACATTTGAACCAATTCATAAATGTTTTGCTTACTTACCATCATGTGCAGTGTAACACCCCCAAAACCAACCGGGAATATTACAGCGCCGTGGGCCCCACACTGGAACCCACAAGGCTAAAATCATTTTCGCAAACGTTTAAAAATGTCAAACAGCCCTTTGAAAGTACACACACACACACGCAGCGGATAAAAATATAGTTCAAAGAATACCGAAAGCCATTTTAGATATACACACACAGCGGATAAAACACAATTAATTACATTTGCAGCGGAATTAGAAAACCAGAAAAGAATACACAATCCCAACAATCACGCCATAGCCAGTATCACCGGAAAGCTCATCCCTTCACGACCGCTACTAGCTCGAACTCCGAGTACCTAAAAGATAAAGCCCACGACGGGGTCAGCCATAATACTCAACAATGATAACGATTACATCACAAAAACAATTACATATCAATGTAATTACAAGGTGAGAATAATTCCAATGTAGTCTCATCGTAGTAACCTTACCAACCTGTCACAATCCATAACAAATCAATTCTTACCAACCCACGCCTCGTGTCCTTAAGTGATGAATGAATTCAAAAGTAACCACATCATTGTATCCGAAACGATACCAAAATTCCCAAACTTATCATATCTCAATTATAGAATGATCGCCAAGACTAACTCTGTCGGTGGGTCGCACAATTGGATCCCAATCCTGATAAAACCGATATCACATGGCACACCAAGATCCAACTGTTTGAGACAATAGCAAGTCCCGAATATCAATGCAAAACATAAGTGTTGACACAATCAATAATGATAAGCAATTAATGCATCACAACGGAAATATCAATGACATGATATTTTCACACAAGATCGACAAAGGATCAACCACGAACGAGAATACCATGATGTGGTAACTCCAACAAGATCAATGAAGAATCAATAACTGAGAATACCGACAATACGGCAAATCCCAACAAGATCAATAAAAGTTCGACAACCGAGAATACCGAGGACACGGTAAGGATCAACAAAGAATCAATAATCGAGAATACCGACGACACGGTAAGGATTAATGAAGAATCAATAACAAGATCAAAAGAGTCGTCAACCAGAAATACCAACGGTACGATAAACTCCAATAAGATCAATAAAGGGTCAACAACTGAGGATGCTGACGACACACTAAACTCTAGCAAGATCAATAAGGACCAACAACCGAGAATACCAACGATATGGTAAACTCCAACAAGAGCAATAAGGAATCGACAACCGAGAATACCGACGACACGGTAAACTCCAATAACATCAATCAAGGACTAATAACCACGAATACCAACGGTGAGACAACTCCCAAACGGAATCACTAAGGATCAATAATGAACGAGATTACCAATGACAGGGTGAACCCCAAACGAGATTAATAAAGAATCGATATCAAATGAGTTGACCATCGATATGGTAACTCCGAACGAGATTATTAAAGGCCCAACGGTGACAGATACACGAGAGAATAAAATCGTCAACCATATACAAATCATATATACGGGATTTCAAAGACATCCCGAATATCGAACAGATCCAATTATACATGGACTGTGAACGACCAATCAATAAGACTCAAGGTGGACGTCACGATATGCTCGATCCGGACATGTGTCCGTGTACAAGCCAACCACGGGTATTGATCAATACACGTCTGGTCTCATACCTAATCAGCCTCACGAAGTACGTCTCGTGTGCACGGTTCAATATGAGGTCGAAACCAACATATGCTACGTGCCCGTCCGAAAATCCTACACATGAGCGATCGAGCGTATCGACTCGGATATGCCACGATACAACATGACAACAAATCTCAAAGAATCGCATCTCCATAAAGGATCAGAAGACTTCCCAAAAGAGCAACAGTAACTCGATCATGAAAGACCGACACGACCACAATGTCGTATTTCCACCAGACAATAGTCCACATCATGCTCAACAATGCATATAATATTAACACATAAACCCCAAGGCAGCAGCCAAGGGTCACGGAAGCATCTCACAGGAATACTCCGGAACATAGGTGCCATATAGGTCTTATCCCCTAACACAGTTCATGCAATCACAAAATACCCCAAGGTCGCAACCAAGGGTCACGAAAGTATCCACACAGGAATACCCCGGAACATAGGTGCCATATAGGTCTTATCCCCTAACACATCGGCCCAACATATCACTGCTCACAGGAAGAGCACATTACAAAACGTAACATACAATGGTGCACACTCACCGCATGAAATATCAACCCACACGCAATAATGCAACATGATGTTTATCATAATCTAACAATATTAATTTACCTCAAGCTGGAGACGCCAACCTTTCCACGACCAACCGCCCTGAACGAATACACGGTTTATCCGACAATCCAAAATGAAGTACAGTCCATAACTAATACCAAATCACCATCCCAATTTCAACATCGACACGATAACTAACCTTAATGTCCAACTTCTCATGCAATAGACCAAATTACAATTCACGTTCCCATTTCCACTAGACATCCTTAAAATCATATACATTGTGATTTATCTTACATACCACCATTCCGACAATTCATATATTCCATAATACCATTGCTATATGAATCATAAATGAAATGAAAACGAAATCATTTATTAACATTATGAACTGAGCAAGCATAACTTGCCTTGATACCCATTCGACGAAGCCACTATCAATCCCGCCATCTCCATCTACAAGCTCCGCGACCGGCTCGTCCGCAGCATAACGGTTAACTTCAACGATCACTAACGCAACCTAATGCAATAATCAATTAACGATACGTTCAATAACAATCAACACCGAAATGACCAACTAATCAAACTTGACGATATCTCGATCATACAAAATCAAACCATATCAACTCTTAACAATACGAACACAAGCCGAAATTCGGTGTTCAATAGTTCTACCAACATCTACAACATTATCGGTTCCGACTTCAATCTTAAATTCGGACTAACACGGCTCATTCTTGCAAATTCATAGGAATACAATTACCGGCTATCATCATGAATAATCATATACCAAAATTAACCGTAATCCTTACAATTTACGGACATGTATCATTCAAGAATTCTTCAAGAACATGAATTAATCCATAATCACGTTTGAAGCCAACAAAACGACGTAATTCAATGCGTTCTAACATCTAACCATCATCTAATCCATACTCCAAGGCATGTATCATCATATTCTCCAACATACGATCCTCCTAACATCAAGAATCGAAGCAATACTACCAAGATCACCAAGAACAACATGATTCTCTAATCATAGTCAACATTTTCAAGACAAAAACCAACATATCATCATCTCCCTTCAACATATAGTTCATATATCCCCAAGAATCGTAACCACAATACCATAATCATCTTCATACGAAGAAGAACATCAACACTAACATCAAAATCCGAATTCAAGGAGTAGAGTTCATCAACATACCTTTTGAAGATGAATAACACAATCAAACACTTCTAAAACTCCAAGAACTCCAAGTTTCAAGCTTCCAATCATCCTTATCAAAGTCTTAACAAGGGTATGAGGGTCTGAAATGGGTTTGAGAGTGAAGAGGGACGAGCTGGGGAGGAGGAAATGCGTTTCCTTTCGTGAGGAAATGAAAGTCCCGTTCTTATTTTATAAACTGTGCGTCTCGTTACGTACGTTAAGTCCCAAAGCTAACGTACGTAAGGCCTTTAACGTACGTAATCCAAATTCCAAAGCGTACGTAACAAACTCACTGCCTCATTCCGTGAAGTCCATTACGTACGTAACCCATACCATATAACGTACGTAATATACCAGTTGACTTGCTACAGTACAATGGTCGTGTTACGTACGTAACACGTCCTGTATAACGTACGTAACACGTATGTTGACTCACCTATCAACATCCTGCGCCAAAAGCAGCCGACACCGGGTCCCACCTGCCGACCATGGCTCGATCCTGTCTGAATCCCTGCTTAACGTACGTAATGTACATTCCTTAACGTACGTTAATCCTGCTTAGTTACGTATGTAAGTCTCCTTACATAGCGTACGTAATGGCTTTCATACTTGGCCATTTCTGCCCCTGTCTGTCGTCTCAATAAACCGAACACATACACGCGACATACCAAATACATATATTTGTTCTGATAACATTTCCATACGATACATCTGATGCACGATATCCTCAATTACAACTGTCGACCAAGTACGGCAATTTGTACAAATACTCATACAGTATATCCGACATATAAAAACACACCAAGCATGTAATATCCTAGAATCAAAATAACCTCGATAGACATACTGGCACGGCTGTCACGGTTTCCAAAATTATCCACTCATATCGTGTTGGTCCCACTCTATACAGTACATCCCAGATAAAATAATGCGAAAAATTCATAGTGAAATTCTAGGATATTACATATACACCCACTTAAATAAGTTTCGTCCTCGAAACTCAACACCTGTCATATTCAGTATCTCAATCCCGAAATATCTCAAAATCACGACACCATACTCAAATAATCATCATCAAAACTGAAATAACTGAAAGAACATACTTACATGTCCGTGAAGTCGATGATCTTCCGTGATACCAGCATACGACTCCCATACAAAGTCTCAACACACTAACAACACACCACATCGCAATTACAGCAATTTGAAAATATTTCAAAAATTTTGAAACCTCCAAAATCGGTTTGACTCAAAAGTCAGAAAATCATTTTTAAAAATCACGCTACTACCGCACCGGTAGAGCCACATAACACACATGCCCGGGTTTTACGAAACCCAAGCTCCGATACCATTTTCTGTAACACCCCCAAAACCAACCGGGAATATTACAGCGCCGTGGGCCCCACATTGGAACCCACAAGGCTAAAATCATTTTCGCAAACGTTTAAAAATGTCAAACAGCCCTTTGAAAGTACACACACACACGCAGCGGATAAAAATATAGTTCAAAGAATACCGAAAGCCATTTTAGATATACACACGCAGCGGATAAAACACAATTAATTACATTTGCAGCGGAATTAGAAAACCAGAAAAGAATACACAATCCCAACAATCACGCCATAGCCAGTATCACCGGAAAGCTCATCCCTTCACGACCGCTACTAGCTCGAACTCCGAGTACCTAAAAGATAAAGCCCACGACGGGGTCAGCCATAATACTCAACAATGATAACGATTACATCACAAAAACAATTACATATCAATGTAATTACAAGGTGAGAATAATTCCAATGTAGTCTCATCGTAGTAACCTTACCAACCTGTCACAATCCATAACAAATCAATTCTTACCAACCCACGCCTCGTGTCCTTAAGTGATGAATGAATTCAAAAGTAACCACCTGTACTGTATCCGAAACGATACCAAAATTCCCAAACTTATCATATCTCAATTATAGAATGATCTGGCCAAGACTAACTCTGTCGGCTGGGTCGCACAATTGGATCCCAATCCTGATAAAACCGATATCACATGGCACACCAGTAATCCAACTGTTTCGAGACAATAGCAAGTCCCGAATATCAATGCAAAACATAAGTGTTGACACAATCAATAATGATAAGCAATTAATGCATCACAACGGAAATATCAATGACATGATATTTTCACACAAGATCGACAAAGGATCAACCACGAACGAGAATACCATGATGTGGTAACTCCAACAAGATCAATGAAGAATCAATAACTGAGAATACCGACAATACGGCAAATCCCAACAAGATCAATAAAAGTTCGACAACCTAGAATACCGAGGACACGGTAAGGATCAACGAAGAATCAATAACCGAGAATACCGACGACACGGTAAGGATTAATGAAGAATCAATAACAAGATCAAAAGAGTCGTCAACCAGAAATACCAACGGTACGATAAACTCCAATAAGATCAATAAAGGGTCAACAATTGAGGATGCTGACGACACACTAAACTCTAGCAAGATCAATAAGGACCAACAACCGAGAATACCAACGATATGGTAAACTCCAACAAGAGCAATAAGGAATCGACAACCGAGAATACCGACGACACGGTAAACTCCAATAACATCAATCAAGGACTAATAACCACGAATACCAACGGTGAGACAACTCCCAAACGGAATCACTAAGGATCAATAATGAACGAGATTACCAATGACAGGGAGAACCCCAAACGAGATTAATAAAGAATCAATATCAAATGAGTTGACCATCGATATGGTAACTCCGAACGAGATTATTAAAGGCCCAACGGTGACAGATACACGAGAGAATAAAATCGTCAACCATATACAAATCATATATACGGGATTTCAAAGACATCCCGAATATCGAACAGATCCAATTATACATGGACTGTGAACGACCAATCAATAAGACTCAAGGTGGACGTCACGATATGCTCGATCCGGACATGTGTCCGTGTACAAGCCAACCACGGGTATTGATCAATACACGTCTGGTCTCATACCTAATCAGCCTCACGAAGTACGTCTCGTGTGCACGGTTCAATATGAGGTCGAAACCAACATATGCTACACGTGCCCGTCCCGAAAATCCTACACATGAACGATCAGAACGTATCTGACTCCAGATATGCCACGATACAACATGACAACAAATCTCAAAGAATCGCATCTCCATAAAGGATCAGAAGACTTCCCAAAAGAGCAACAGTAACTCGATCATGAAAGACCGACACGACCACAATGTCGTATTTCCACCAGACAATAGTCCACATCATGCTCAACAATGCATATAATATTAACACATAAACCCCAAGGCAGCAGCCAAGGGTCACGGAAGCATCTCACAGGAATACTCCGGAACATAGGTGCCATATAGGTCTTATCCCCTAACACAGTTCATGCAATCACAAAATACCCCAAGGTCGCAACCAAGGGTCACGAAAGTATCCACACAGGAATACCCCGGAACATAGGTGCCATATAGGTCTTATCCCCTAACACATCGGCCCAACATATCACTGCTCACAGGAAGAGCACATTACAAAACGTAACATACAATGGTGCACACTCACCGCATGAAATATCAACACACACGCAATAATGCAACATGATGATTATCATAATCTAACAATATTAATTTACCTCAAGATGGAGACGCCAACCTTTCCACGACCAACCGCCCTGAACGAATACACGGTTTATCCGACAATCCAAAATGAAGTACAGTCCATAACTAATACCAAATCACCATCCCAATTTCAACATCGACACGATAACTAACCTTAATGTCCAACTTCTCATGCAATAGACCAAATTACAATTCACGTTCCCATTTCCACTAGACATCCTTAAAATCATATACATTGTGATTTATCTTACATACCACCATTCCGACAATTCATATATTCCATAATACCATTGCTATATGAATCATAAATGAAATGAAAACGAAATCATTTATTAACATTATGAACTGAGCAAGCATAACTTGCCTTGATACCCATTTGACGAAGCCACTATCAATCCCGCCATCTCCATCTACAAGCTCCGCAGCACCGGCTCGTCCGCAGCATAACGGTTAACTTCAACGATCACTAACGCAACCTAATGCAATAATCAATTAACGATACGTTCAATAACAATCAACACCGAAATGACCAACTAATCAAACTTGACGATATCTCGATCATACAAAATCAAACCATATCAACTCTTAACAATACGAACACAAGCCGAAATTCGGTGTTCAATAGTTCTACCAACATCTACAACATTATCGGTTCCGACTTCAATCTTAAATTCGGACTAACACGGCTCATTCTTGCAAATTCATAGGAATACAATTACCGGCTATCATCATGAATAATCATATACCAAAATTAACCGTAATCCTTACAATTTACGGACATGTATCATTCAAGAATTCTTCAAGAACATGAATTAATCCATAATCACGTTTGAAGCCAACAAAAGCAGCGTAATTCAATGCGTTCTAACATCTAACCATCATCTAATCCATACTCCAAGGCATGTATCATCATATTCTCCAACATACGATCCTCCTAACATCAAGAATCGAAGCAATACTACCAAGATCACCAAGAACAACATGATTCTCTAATCATAGTCAACATTTTCAAGACAAAAACCAACATATCATCATCTCCCTTCAACATATAGTTCATATATCCCCAAGAATCGTAACCACAATACCATAATCATCTTCATACGAAGAAGAACATCAACACTAACATCAAAATCCGAATTCAAGGAGTAGAGTTCATCAACATACCTTTTGAAGATGAATAACACAATCAAACACTTCCAAAACTCCAAGAACTCCAAGTTTCAAGCTTCCAATCATCCTTATCAAAGTCTTAACAAGGGTATGAGGGTCTGAAATGGGTTTGAGAGTGAAGAGGGACGAGCTGGGGAGGAGGAAATGCGTTTCCTTTCGTGAGGAAATGAAAGTCCCGTTCTTATTTTATAAACTGTGCGTCTCGTTACATACGTTAAGTCCCAAAGCTAACGTACGTAAGGCCTTTAACGTACGTAATCCAAATTCCAAAGCGTACGTAACAAACTCACTGCCTCATTCCGTGAAGTCCATTACGTACGTAACCCATACCATATAACGTACGTAATATACCAGTTGACTTGCTACAGTACAATGGTCGTGTTACGTACGTAACACGTCCTGTATAACGTACGTAACACGTATGTTGACTCACCTGTCAACATCATGCGCCGAAAGCAGCCGACACCGGGTCCCACCTGCCGACCATGGCTCGATCCTGTCTGAATCCCTTCTTAACGTACGTAATATACATTCCTTAACGTACGTTAATCCTGCTTAGTTACGTACGTAAGTCTCCTTACATAGCGTACGTAATGGCTTTCATACTTGGCCATTTCTGCCCCTGTCTGTCGTCTCAATAAACCGAACACATACACGCGACATACCAAATACATATATTTGTTCTGATAACATTTCCATACGATACATCTGATGCACGATATCCTCAATTACAACTGTCGACCAAGTACGGCAATTTGTACAAATACTCATACAGTATATCCGACATATAAAAACACACCAAGCATGTAATATCCTAGAATCAAAATAACCTCGATAGACATACTGGCACGGCTGTCACGGTTTCCAAAATTATCCACTCATATCGTGTTGGTCCCACTCTGTACAGTACATCCCAGATAAAATAATGCGAAAAATTCATAGTGAAATTCTAGGATATTACATGCAGGATGTGGATGATCACCCGGCATTACCACGGCCTTTAACAAACATCATTGGTACCTCCCACATTTTGGAGTTGAAATCGCACACATACTACGACCACGGGTCCTATGAGAGCTTCACCTGTTGGCATATTTGTGCCCCAGGTTCAGTGGATGAAAGTGCCGGTTCTAGCACTGTAAATACCGCCGACGTAGGGAAGCCAGAGCTGAAAAGATTGGCTAAATCCCCATCAGTATGTACTCCATCGAAACCTTCAGAGGACAAAAGAAAGAAAAGGTTAGAAACGGTTTTTGCTTACAGTTCTGGATATCAGATAACATTAATATGCTTACATTCCATTGCTAAACATTGACCCGCTAACCTATCGTTTGTGACCGTCTTATTTTAGTGTTGATGTTGAAGATTCAGACATTGAAATAACCGCTGTTGAAAGTGAGGTACCAAAAGATGATGAGGATGGCGAGCCTGCAACCAAGAAGAAAAAGAGAAGCTCAAAGAAAAGGTTAGAAACGGTTCTTGCTTACACTTCTGGATATCAGATAACATTAATATGCTTACATTCCATTGTTGAACATTGACCAGCTAACCTGTCATTTGTGGTCGTGTTATTTTAGTGTTGATGTTGAAGTTTCGGAAACTGAAATAACCGCTGCTGAAAGTGAGGTTCCAAAAGATGATGAGGATGGCGAGCCTACAAGCCATAAGAAAAAGAAAAGGTCAAAACCCACCCAAAAGTTCGCTGCTAATTGATATTGTCTCAGATGTTGGAAGTGAATTTCTTTACCTGTCCTTTGCAAATACATTGTGGAAGACTCCGAATCTGACTAGGCAGCTCAAGTCCCAAAGCTTGGAAGCGGCGTCCCTGTTGAATGACAAGATTATCTTAGTGTTTACTAAATAATTAGTTTGGAAATCAAAAAAAATAGGAATGCAATGGTAGGTAGTATGGCCTGATTTTATTTCTTTCTCATGAGAATACTCAGTCTTGGTTACGCATTTTGCGGATATTAATAAAGTTTGTGTTTTGCTCCATAATTTATGTTGTGAATCCCATATTGACAAGGGACAAATTTGGTAAAATGTTAGCCATTTAGAGTAATGCAGTCGCTGTAGTCATAGAATTAGATACAAGGAACATCTACTTTGCTCTAGCTAAATGGTAACACTGTAGAGAGCCAAATTGTGTAGGCTTGCAATAGTGTGAGTAAAACACTCTTTGGACCAATGGCTTACCAGCAAACCATTGGGTACTGCTTACTTTTAAACTTTGCCCTTACCAAATACTTAAGCCAAGATTGAATAAGTAGGTTGAATTTAAGACATCTCTCCTGGCCATAACTTTTGGTATGTGGCACATCATCAGGAACCAAGAGAACCAAATATGCATTCCCCATTTTCACCCTATTCCAAAACTACAAAGTGTCAGAGAGCGAAACTGTAATACCCGGTTGTAATTCATTCATTATCATTCAGTAATTGTCAATCAGTAATGGTCACTCAGTAATTTCTCACTCATTAATAATCACTCATCATTCATGATTCATTCATTTGTTTTCATCGTTGGCATTTTGTAACCGTGTATCAGTTACCGATCGTCATTCATCTCCGATTGAGAGTCGAGGTGAGAGTATTATCATAATCATCGTGAATATAGTCTTGTGTTGGAAGTATCATCTGTCACGTGTTATTGGACCTATTTACAATCATACAAGTATTGTACGTGGGATCATTCACCGTTTGTAATGAGTAGACGGAGTTGTCGGATTTTTGTCACTTCCAGCAGCGAGTTACGGCCGTAACTATTCAGGCATTACGGCCGTAACATGCATTCGTTGGCTCAAGGTGGTTTTGGACGAAGGTGAGTTACGGCCGTAAGGATTGTCGGATACGGCCGTAACAGGCGTTCGTTGATTTCAGGCCAGTTCGGACGAATGGGACTTACGGCCATAGGGGTTGCGGCATACGGCTGTAAGATGAGGCTGGTACGGCCGTAAGGCTTGGCCGGTTACGGCTGTACGATGCAGGCAGGGTGCCCAGGAAGTTTTTACGAAGGCTTCATACGCCCGTAAGTTTGGCCAGGTACGGCCGTATCGGTCGAGTTACGCCCGTAAGGCATGTGCGGGTACGGCCGTATGATGGTCGGCAGGTGTTTGGATGAGGGTGAGTTATGCCCGTAAGGCAGATGCGGGTACGGCCATATGACTGTCGGCAGATTCTGGACGAAGCCGAGTTACGGCCGTACGAGATGGTTGGTTACGGTCGTAAGGCCATTGACTTGGGATGTTACGGTCGTAAGTAAGCCGAGTTACGGCCGTAACATTCGGCAGTTTATATAGGACTTGGACGGGACTTTGAGTTCATTTTCTCATTTCTTCACCTTGTATCCGAGAGAGAGGGCTTGAGGGAGAGATTTTTCATCATCAATCACTTGGGTGTTCGGTTTTCTTCATCTTCATTCGTTTGGAAAGGTTGGATAGTCGATCTAATGCGTATTCTTCGGATCAAAGTGTTTGGATCTTCAAAGGTAATATTCTTCAAACATCTTGGATTTCGATTTTGTGTTGAGATATGATGTTTTGGACATTATAATCATGTTGCATGAAGAGATGTACGTATGATTATGAGTGTGTATGAATATTCATTGGATTATTGAAGGGTTGTTCAAGAACACTTTGAATATTGAGTTGGATTTGGGGGTTTTCGATTAGTTGTTGTTGTAATCACGAATTTGGACATTCATATTGGATTATTGATTGTATTGAAGATGTTTTGTTGGTTTGGAATACTTATTGGGGATTTGATAATGGTATAGTTAAGGTTTGGTTGTAAACAATCGAAGATTGGCCACAACGTGTTTGATATAATGCTTCAATGAGTTTGGTTTAGTGGTATCGACGTTTTGAGTTAGTTATAATCGTGTTTGATTCGTATGATTGAACGGATTGTTGGTAATTGTGTTATTCGAGGTTATTCGAGCGACCGACATCTCATTTAGGACGTTTGTTCGTGGAAGGACATTCTTCATCGGTGTTGTGTAAGTTAATTCTTACTCGATTAAAAGGATATTCATTCCTTTCGTTGTTGTTCATTCATAATCATAACTCATTCATAATGTATTAACCGTATTGAGACTTGTAATTGTCGAATAATCACTTCATTCACGAGGAACGATGGTTCCAATCATTTCAGCTATCATTCACTTCACTATTATTTCATCTCGGTGTGTCATTCAAGACTTTGTTGGATTATCATTCATTAATAATCATCATGGTCACTTTTGATCGTGTGACCTTCTGGGTTCATATTGCGTGGCCGGGTGCGGATGTGTGGAATTTTTAGTCGAGCATACGATAGTCATATGTTGGGTTCACCGATACATTGGACTGTGCACACGGTAACGTTTACCTCCGTGAGACTAATTAGGTATAAGGACGGGTGTGTCCGGGCACTCGTCTTGTATACTTGCACAGAACATTACGGGCGTACTATGATGCTCCTCTTCATCTTAAATTCATAGCTAGAGGATATTTCATAATTGAGATATATCATGATTATGTATATTCAACCCTTGAGGATTGTTGTTCTGTGTAACTGACCCCGTTGGGGGGGATATTGTTTTCAGTTCATGGCAAGGCAAAAGCACGGGAAGAGCACGTTGACGGCGAGGAGTCCCAGTGATACTAGTAGGGGGCCCCAGTCCTTTCAGTCATTCTTGTTTTTCTTCATTTGTATTTCCGCTGCAAATTCCGTTTGGGATGTTTATTTATTCAGGGTGGTGTATTTTATCTTCATATAAAATATACTAGTATTCTGTATTGTCCTGGTGTATTGTATTTAAGCTCCTCATCGGAGTATTTGGTAATATAATGTGGTTCGGTACTACAATTATATTATTTAATTCATTAGTTTTCATTCGCCTGGTGGGTCCCAGTCGGGGGTCCACGGCACTGTAATATCCGCCTAGTTTGGGGTGTTACAGAAACCCCATAGTGTTGCATCTCTATCAAAAAAGAACAAGCATACACAATGACTTTTAAATTAATGGACAAGGGGCTTACCCGAGAAATAAAGAATCAAGCAAATATAGAATTAGCAGCGTCTCATTTAGTCACCCATCACCGGTGTTTCTTCAAGCAGCTCCTCCGCAGTGGTTCTCAGTAATGGCCATGAACCTGTTCACACCAAAATTCCAAATGCTTTCAGGTATTCACTCGAGCAATAAACAAATTACCCATAAGATTGTACTTAATGAAAACTGGATGATCAATACAAACTAACATCTGGCAGGATAGCATGGTAAAAGGTAATCTGTTGGATAATTCTTCATTTATTATCGGAATAAATATAGTGGGTAAACAAGGAAATTCCAAGAGGTAATCTTTACTACATATTCATTATTTATCTTTTGACATCCTCAACTCATCTTTGGGGTCTCATATGCAGGATAACTGAATTACATGTTTGATATAATCATAGATAAAGGTATGCTCAAATTGGCCAAATTCCCATGTATTTAAATGGTTTATATAACTACAATCATGGATTTTTTAATATTGCAAGTTTACTTAACAATCATGCCCAGGTTTCATCCCTCTTTACCATACTAAACAATTCTATAAGGATTCATTCAGAAATAACTATTGATCAAGATGGGAATCTCTGGTTTTACTGGGGTCTGAAACTAACACAAAATACCACTACAGGACCAAGTAAATACGCATAAATGTTTCTGGGTTGTAAAAAAAATTCACACAAAAGTGACAAAAATTTAATGTCTTACCTTAGGTACATCATCACTCCCAAGAACACCCGATCAAATCCAGAAAAAAAATACTGGAGCCTCTACTTCCAATTACCGCATAACCAGGCCTAACGTTATTCCAGATACAGTGAAGAGGCGCTACCCCAAAAAAAAATACAAAAAGAGCGGTTTTCACGTCTGAAGGTAGTTTTTGATCTTATTAAAACTGGTTAGTCAATTACACTTTAGCGCAACAAACCTTCTTGATTAATGTTACAACAACAAAGACCAACAACAACTTGCATAATGTTATTAAAATATATCAAGCACGAATAGCCTTTTGAAATACATGTTCGCACAAATATATATGTATCTAAAAATAATTTTACGAGTAGTTTGAAGACAAAAGTCCAAAAACGCTGTTTTGGTATAAGATTTCATAAAATAAAACTTTAGGACAATATGGGTGATACTCAAAAAAACAATAAATAAGGATCAGCCAAAAAATGTGTTCATTTACCAATAACAAATTTTACTTTCACAGGCGTTCCTGTGACTTACAATAACTTCAGCCCTCCATTGCATCAATGTCCTCGCTTTGATGCAATAATGTGGTATGAAGAGAGAAGTAATAAGGCTAAACGAGCTGCAAATCCATCATTCTTACTATGCTGCTAAGATGGTAAAGTGCTGCTGTCCAAATTCAGGGAAACCCCACCACCATTAAACACTCTCTTGGATTATGCAGACCCTGCAACGTCAAAGTTTAGAGATCAAATTAGGGTATACAACAGCATGTTCTGCTTTACATCTTTTAGGGCCAGAATAGACCATTCAGTTAATACAGGGAGGGCATCTTACACATTCAGGATAAATGGTCAAAATTATCACCTACTTGGATCTACTTCCAACAGAAGGCGTGCAACCCAAGTTTGCTCAACTTTACTTCTTTGACACCGCGAATGAAGTGAGGAATCGGATGTCTGATTTCATTAATAACAAGGCAGGTGAAGAAGTCGATGAAACAATAGTAACAAGTCTGATTGGCATGCTGAATCACTCTAGCTCAGTTGCCAGGGCATTTTGAATGGCAAGGGATTGGTGTGCTGTACATAACTCAGTCAACTTTCAACTACGCCTTCTTGGCAAAAGAACAACTTCAAGGCAGTACAACGCACCGTCTATGTCGGAAGTAACAGCCCTAATTACAAATGATTTTGGTGAAGGCATTGCTATAAGAGATATCATTGTAAAAAACAAAAACATGGGGCCATAAAGAATCTCAAAATTGCATCCCGCCTATATGGCACTCCAACATCCGTTGTTATTTCAGTATGGAGAAGATGGGTTCCATGAGAAAATACCTAATCATAGCAATACAGGAAACAGGAAAACTACACGGGGTTTTGCCACGATGAAAGAGTATTACGCTTACATGATCCAACAACGGAATAATCAGGGAACTAATTTGATAAGAGGAGGCTGTTTATTTCAACAATATTTGGTATATGCATACACGGCTGTTGAAGAACAAAGGCTTAAATGGAACAGGAATAATCAAGATGCCCTGCGTGTAGATCTCTATCATAATGTATACGATGTTGTTATAAGAGGAGACACTGACGCGGCGGCAATTGGAAAAAGAGTAGTTTTGCCATCCAGTTTTACAGACAGCCCAAGATATATGATGCAAAACTACCAAGATGCGATGGATCTGTGTCGAGCATACGGGAATCCGGACCTCTTCATCACATTCACTTCCAACCCAAAATGGCCCGAGATAGCTACAATGCTCCCCTATGTTCCTGGATAGAAGCCATACGATCGTCCAGAGGTGGGTGTAACACCCCCAATCCGCTCAGGGATATTACACGCCGTCGACCCTCTCCTCGGGGATCTACCAGGCTGATAACTAAAATCAAACACCTAAACATCGCCTTTAAGGCTAAAATGACTCAGTAGACCGATTTGGTCTTTCAATAATAACATACAACTCCATTCCAAACACATACCCACGCAGGGGTCTGTTGTGTCGAGATTTAACACTTTCCGACCGGCGATCGCCTCCGAGGCCGAACGACCGACTTACAGGCCGAGCGACCGAGTCACTGCCGAGCGACCAAGGCAAGCCTGCCGATCGGCGACCAGGCGACCGAGCCTTAGCCCAGTGGACATGCTAGACTGGCCAACCGAAGGGCCCAGGGCGAATCCCGGTGCCGAGCGATCGACATCAAGGCGATCGCCTCTCAGTACTCGGCGACCGACCCTTGGCGATCGACCGTCTCTCGGCACCTGGCGACCTACCCTTGGCGACCGACCCTTGGCGATCTCCATCCACTGGCCGATGGCGACCTCCGTAGACCATCCAGGGACGACCGCCTCATGTCGATCACCACCGATGGCCACCCAGTCGGCGAAGGCCGAGCACCAGGACTGACACCATGTGCAAAGGCCGGGACAAGATCCGCGAATCCCGGGCCATTGACCACAATCTGACAGATTCCCTCCACCAGCCGACAGGCCGCCGAAAGCTTGTCAGTAGGGCCACATGTTGACTGACTCAGGACACGTGATGGCTCCTTATTGGACCGCCCAAGCTGTGCCAGCATCTTCCTTGGACTTTAGCCTGACAGCCCAGGGGATCGCCCCATTAAAGTATTGCCCGGCAGGCGATCGGCAGAATATTAAAATGGCCGGCAGGCGATCGGCAGCTAAAGGACAGGACCCGGCTGTCCCTATATAAGCATGGCTCCCAGCACTTGTAAAAGGGATCGAACCTTTACCACAAAAAAGGCTTCAGCTTCCTTCAGTTTCCTTCTGCAACCTCACGATTCAAGCAATCAATACAGAAGCAAATTACTTACACTTGGCAAACATCCAACTCTTGGCAACAGCTTTCTTTCGGTCTTTCTTCTCCCGGCCTTTTCTCCTCGAGCAGATTATCGGCGGGACGAAGAACACCAAGCTTCGCTCAAGAGCCGGATCAACAGAGTCTTTTTACACTCATTGTATTTAGATTTCTCTCATTAATACTTGTATCCACGAATATTTGTATTAATAACATCTCGCGAGAGCATTCAAGCCCGGGCCTAACAAACCCGGCAAATCTCGTTTTATTTATCTTCTCTCGGAAGTGCTCCCGCATTTGTTTGTTGTCCGTCTTCCAGCAGTATTAATCTTCGGATAGATATTTTGGGCAACAACAATTGGCGCTAGAAGGAGGGCGCATATATACAACCCTCGATTTTTTACACCTACCGTCCCGAAGAACACTCACTGTTCTCGGGGCAGATATTTGAAGTGACACTCACTGCACTTCAAAAGAAATCCTTCAGAAAACATGTCTTCCGCCTCCGCGTCGAAGAAAGCCGGCCGACGGCCGGCGGACCCCTGTTCCGTCGGTCAAGCGCGGCCGATGGTGGAAGGCGGCCGCGCGTCGGAGACGCTCGATCTCGTCCGGGGCGGCCCGAGCCTCTCGCTCGATCGATTCGAACCAATGAACAGATCGAAGAGGCCATAGCCGCCCTTCAGGAACGACGGAGTGCTCTCGACGCGCCTCCTGCTGCCGCCCCCCCGGTCTCTCGCCGGAAGTTCAAGCGGAAGCTTAAGGCACTACTGGCCGAACAAGTGCCAGGAGGCTCTCGCCCGCAAGAAGAGGCGCTCGGCAGCCGGGGCACATCTGTCTTCGATCGCCTGGGCAGCGACCCGACCTGGCGACCGGGGCAGTCCGGCCCCAGCTACGAGACGACGGAGTTGGTGTCCGTCACGAGGAGCTCGGCCTACCCGGCTCCCACAAGACGATCCAGCCGCCTGGCTCCCGCTCGCCAGATTCCCGAGGTCGGCAGCAGTGGGGTCCGGAGATCGGTACACGATCGCCTCGGCCCCCGCTCCCAAAGCCGATCCGCAAGCAGCCGAGCCGCGGCGATCGCCGCAATGCAACGTCAGATTGACGACATGAAGGCGCTCCTGCAATCCGGGGCAAGCGCCACCAGGACGATCGCCCCGCCGAGCGAGCCGCTCGCGATCGACATCGAGCTCGCCCCGGTGCAGCACACGATCGCCCCTCCTAAGACACCCGTGTACCAAGGGCGATCGGACCCCCAGGCACACCTTCACAAGTTCAACATCTACATGACCGGGTGTGGGGCATCGGACGCGACCCGTTGCCGAATGTTCCCTCTGACACTAGACGACCTCGCCCACCGGTGGTACACCTCATTGCCACCTCGGTCCATAGGCTCCTTTAACGAGCTGGCGCACGTCTTCACGGAATACTTCGCCACCAGGGCCGCTCGGCCAGAAGGTCCCCATCGCATGTGGCGGATCAGGCAAGGAGAACAGGAGTCCGACTCGGACTACATCGACCGGGTTGACATGATCATCCTCAACGGCGAGCCCGTAGCGATGAGACCGCCCTCTACGCGGTCCTAAGAGGTTTCGTGGCTTCTCGCCTATGTTCAGCATCTCACGAAGACCCTACCGACGACCTACGCAGCCTTAGGGCGAGCCGCAGATTTCTGTCTGTGCAAAGGCTTCTTCTCGGCTAGGAGTAGATCGGCGGCGCCGAGCGGCGACCTCCGATCTCGGCCCGGCGACGACCTCGATCTTCGGCCCGATCGCTACTATCCGGAAGAGCCGGAGGACTCGCTCACCGCCTCTGATCCAACAATCTAAATAAGGGGATCGCTCCGCCGATCGCCGATATCCGACCTACGAATAAAGCGATCGGCCGCGAGCGGTGATCGCGATCATCCGGCGGTCGCAACATCATCAGCAACCCGGTGGACACGATCGCCAACTACAGTCCAGCATATAACATGACGGACTAAGGCATAAGATCGCCTCCACCGCACATCATAAAGCCATGGCCCTGGCAGTCGATGGAACCGGCTGCTTCGGCCATGCAAGGTCCCTTTCGGCCGAGATCGCCCGCCCTTCGTTTAAATACGAGGCCGGCGTAGTCGGAGGGCCCTCCAACATTAATCAGTGGACTCATTCCACAACCCCGTCTCAACGTACACCGTCGAGGTCGGCCATCTCCATGGCTGGCCGAGGTGGAAGCAGAGCTAACAAGCCGCGGGCGTGGAGTTGATTCATCCGACGCTGCCCCGCGCAAGGACTCCTCTAGACCGAGACCGCACGCCTTTCGTTGAAAAACAAGGCGAGGCGCAGCCTAACAGAGGACCCTCATAATAAAGTGAGTCACGAGGCACTCATTGTCTTTGTGCACCAAGACACGGTCATGGGGTCGGTCCATCGATCTCCGCGATTGTGCACGATTCCTCAAGCAAGCGAAACCACCAAGTTTCCGTGGGGATCGGCCAATGTTGTTTTTGCGGTACAAGACCGAAAGATAGCTAAGCCAATCGACTATGATAGCCCAAGTCCAAGTCCTCGGTCCTCGGATCGCCGTCCTCATCCATACACGATCACCAAGAAGAACCACCTCGCCCCATGTCTTCAACATAGGAGCGAGTGGGGCAATTGTTGTGTCGAGATTTAACACTTTCCGACCGCGATCGCCTCCGAGGCCGAACGACCGACTTACGAGCCGAGCGGCGAGTCACCGCCGAGCGACCAAGGCAAGCTGCCCGATCGGCGACAGGCGACGAGCCTTAGCCCGATGGACATGCTAGGCGCGGCCGAAGGGCCGGGCGAATCCGGTGCCGAGCGATCGACATCAAGGCGATCGCCTCTCGATTCGGCGACCGACCCTTGGCGATCGACCGTCTCTCGGCACCTGGCGACCTACCCTTGGCGACCGACCCTTGGCGATCTCCATCCACTGGCCGATGGCGACCTCCGTAGACCATCCAGGGACGACCGCCTCATGTCGATCACCACCGATGGCCACCCAGTCGGCGAAGGCCGAGCACCAGGACTGACACCATGTGCAAAGGCCGGGACAAGATCCGCGAATCCCGGGCCATTGACCACAATCTGACAGATTCCCTCCACCAGCCGACAGGCCGCCGAAAGCTTGTCAGTAGGGCCACATGTTGACTGACTCAGGACACGTGATGGCTCCTTATTGGACCGCCTTAAGCCGTGCAGATCTTCCTTGGACTTTAGCTTTTGACCCGAGATCGCCCCATTAAAGTATTGCCGTGACGATCGCGAGAATATTAAAATGGCCGTGAGCGATCGGCGGCTAAAGGGACAGACCCATTTGTCCCTATATAAGCATGGCTCCCAGACTTGTAAAAGGGATCGAACCTTTACCACAAAAAGGCTTCACTTCCTTTAGTTTTCCTTCGCAACCTCACGATTCAAGCAATCAATACGAAGCAAATTACTTACACTTGGCAAACATCCAACTCTTGGCAGACTTTCTTTCGGTCTTTCTTCTCCCGGCCTTTTCTCCTCGAGCAGATTATCGGCGGGACGAAGAACACCAAGCTTCGCTCAAGAGCCGGATCAACAGAGTCTTTTTACACTCATTGTATTTAGATTTCTCTCATTAATACTTGTATCCACGAATATTTGTATTAATAACATCTCGCGAGAGCATTCAAGCCCGGGCCTAACAAACCCGGCAAATCTCGTTTTATTTATCTTCTCTCGGAAGTGCTCCCGCATTTGTTTGTTGTCCGTCTTCCAGCAGTATTAATCTTCGGATAGATATTTTGGGCAACAACAGGGTCAAAATACAATAAACTCCCGTACAATGGGGAAAAGATACTGCAGCGGAAAAGAAAATACAACTAGACCAATACGACATCAACGGATCCTCGTGTGATTAGTATCGTTCATCTTTCATCATCCTTCGTGCCGACCCTGTGCTATGCTCCAAAACCTGAATGCAAAAATAGACATCCACCCCCCGAATACTCGGGGTTAGCAAAACTCCACTGTTTTGCTAGTGCAAGTATAAATACGAAAACAAGCCATACATATCATACTCCACAAAAACAGAATAATCGCGAATATACTTCCCGAGAAAATTCACTTGATCAAACCATTCAAAACGTGAAAGGTAGGAAATAACCCAATGTCCATATTACAAAACATTTGACGATCTCGGGAGTTTAGAAAACATTTGGGATATAAGAATTCTAAAACCTTTCGAAAATATTTAGGGACACAGCCCAAAAGTCATTTTCCAAAATTCAAGTTCCGGTAACAATACGCAGGGTCCACAACCCATTTCACAAAACACGGGGTCCGTGACCCAAATCACAAATCACATGTTCCTAAGGATTATTCGTGTCCCGTTCTAACAAGCCACGAACCTCAGATGCTCCCGAAGAACAAACCCGAGTGAATAACCCAATAGGAAAAACATATCAAATCACATGTCTCCACGAAACGAATATCACAACCAAACCACAACCATAAGTTATCCCGGCATCGCGCTAACAAGCCACGAACCTCGGAGTCCCCGCAAGACATACCCGATGATAACCCCACAAGTTATCCCGGCATCGGGCTAGCAAGCCACGAACCTCGGAGTCCCCGCAAGACATACCCGTATTGGATAACCCTACGGTTTCGCCCGACCCATACTAGCAAGTATGGATCCCGGAGATTCAACAATCCTACCCGGAGGCACATCACATACAACAAGCACACAACAATAGTCGATTATCAAGACAAGCAACATTAAGCGTCACAACCTCCTTTCAAAGGAGTAACGACTAACATCACATCATGTCGAATACCCACCGAACAAACATACAATTCAATACACAATCCTCGGCAAACAATTATGGTCTATTATATTCACTCAATGCGATTATAACGTCTCTCAACGTACGAAACTAACACACATATTCCGAGAACATATCCATTCATGAAGTATTCGAATTATCGTTGAAAGACAATATTTATCGAGGACATACCGATCCTTTTTAACGTTCATTAAACATTGGATTTCGCATAAAATCATTTATCAATAATTATGCCGATGAAATATGAAATGTATGGGCAAGATACTTGCCTCGAATAATCGCAACACGGAGAATCGACCGAAGTAGGTTGACACGAACCGACTACGAATCCACCGACTCCACCGATCGCCAACTCGCGGTCATAAACTACGAAGGACAAGAACAACAATGAAATGAATTCCATAACACGACTCAAAGCCGTTGAATTCAAAGAACAAATGACGAACGTTCAAGCGTTTCCCCCAAAACGGCCAAGAACACGATTCGTTCCGTCAAAACCCGAAAACGGAATTCCAAGTTGAAATATGGATATACAATACATAGAATATGTTTAACAACATAATTTAACCATAATCGATCCATCAAAAATGGATGAAAAACAAGATCAAGGACAAATCCCCCAAAAAGTCAATTTGAAGGAAATCAAGAAATATACTTCGATTCGACAAAGAACAATGGATTAAATGATGTTAAACACAAGAATACTACTAAGATTAATCATATACATCATGAATTAACCAATAATACGGAACGAATCGGACAAAAACGCAAAAATCCCCAAATTCACGAAATTAGGGTTCTAAGGAAGATTACCTTGATTCGCTGGATCAAAGGATGATAACGGATGATTGATTGATGATATGAACTCAATAACTTCATGGATTTGTTGTCAAACAACATGGCTCCATGGTGGTATCACCCTCAGCCGCGGAAGGAAATGAGAAGAAGGAGAAAAATGGCCAAAAACCCGTGTGCAGGACCATAAATAGGTGCCACGGTGTGCCGCGGCCAAGGGAGTGTGCCGCGGCACGAGCCCAAAAATGGCTCCCAGTGGTGGCGGTGTGCCGCGGCACCGTCTGATCGGGTTGGCCGAAAAATGCCACAGTGTGGCGCGGCCCGGCCGGCGGGTGCCGCGGCCCTACGGCGGCTGCTCGGCCGGAGCCGCTAATCACTTTCGACCGTGACTCGGCGAGAGCTGCCGAGCACTACGGCCGTGACTCGGCAAGGTCGGTCTGGGCCCAGATTGCCCGGCCATGACTCGGTCGGGGCCAACTCCGACGGCCCGAACGACCCCGAAACCCGAACCTGAATACGAATCGATGATACGGTTACGACGTACTCGCAAAGACGAATCTAAGAGCTAAGAGAACACACAATTCCGACCACCCGAAGGCTCGGAATTCAACAACGGAAGTAATTACCCAAAACTTTGGGAAATTACGAAAATGGCCCAAAACGTCCGAAAATCACGATACGCGATCGAAACACCAAACCAAAGCTCGCAACATGAATAATAACATTAAATGAACTTACGAGAAACTCGAAACAACAGTTTCGGACGAGATTCGCAAGAATCGAACTCAAGTGCGGAAAAGTCGCTAAAAAGCTCGGAACTCAACAAAACGATACCGAAACGAACTCGGATGACAAAAAGTGCAGAATTAATCATTCTCGAAATGACGAAACGGTCATGAGCGAGTCGTCAAAACGGACTCCGGCCAAAAAAGAAATTTACCGAAAATCGAAAATTGCGGATATTACATTCTACCCTCCTTAAAAGAAGTTTCGTCCCGAAACTTAAAACAAATAGGGAGAATCAATATCCCGCCAGGAAAACTCAACGAGATATGCAAGGAAACGCGTAACTTACGCCCATCGGCGAAACGTTACAAGCAACGCAAAGGAATATACGGCGTGAAAACACGCTCCACGACGACCAACACAACGCCACCGTAGAGACATAATAAAATCAACAAATGACAAGCGTCATCAAACGGATGATATAGCCAAGTCAATTATCCGACAATCACAAAACACAACGAACGAAAGTCAGTATGATTGACCAACCCAACGGTACATCAATCGAAACGCGAGCCAATCGCTGAACTAATACGGAATTCCACCGCCCAAGGGTTGGAGGATCGAAAACGAGACTAATTTCCCGAACTTAAGGGAATTACGAAGGAGTCTGAACGTTCAACAATCACAAAACGAGAACAAAAACCAAACAAATAAACGATCGAGACAGCAAAAATCGAACAACCATATCCGAAACACGAAGGATAATAAAACTCAAACAACAACTCCCAGGATGATCTGGTGAGAACTACAAGGAATGCATTCCCATAAGATCCACAGGATAGGGAATAGCGATTGAAAAGTCACAGCGACAAATGAGTTATTCCAAAACAATACCACACTCGTTCGATCAACAAAAGCAAGGGATAGGGAAAGTTCAGAAATGTCAACGAACATAAATGAGTCGACGGAGTCGAAAATACAGAAATTCAAAATCCGATCCACATCGAATAGAAGAGCTAGTAGAACCAAAGGGTGTTACTTCAGAACAAGGTTCACAAGAATCGAACCGAACTCGAAAAAGTCACAGCGATAACCAGATCGACCCAAAACAAGATCACAGCTCGTTCGAATGATGAAACCAGAATACAGAACAAGTTCAGAAAGTATCAACGAACACGAGCGAGTCTATAGAATTGAGAAAGAGAAAATACAGAAGCCAAAAATAATACGGGTATTATATTCGACCTCTTCTAAAAGAAGGTCGTCCCCGCTACTCACAATAACGAAATCAAGGAGACGACACAACAGGCAATCGACAGAAACATCCTTCAAAGGCCTCTCAAAGCCGATTCTGATATCTGTCTTTGAAGCGCGAACTCCGAAAGTCTCGGTAGCCACCCGCAAAACTGAATTCGGTGTCCCTCGAGCCCACACTCGAAATGTGTTACTGACGAGAAGGACAATTTGCACGTACATTCCCCCGGCACATCACGGTTGAAATGCCTCGGCTCGGCATACCGAAAATACAAATGCTAGATACAATGGAACATAACACCGCAAAACAACATACCGGAGATGCCAACTCAGCACAACAAGGAATCATAACACATATCATATATAACGATTACCATCGTAAAGTAATACACACACAAACACTACAACAACGACGGTATCGTTCGGCGACCTCAACGGCCCGAACGATAACCAGCACATAATTACAAACATCATGAAACAATCACACATGTACACCAACGTACAAACCCAAGCTTCAACATCTCACACTCGTGCGACAACACGTAAATCACCACGAGGTGATAAACAGTAAACACCAGTTCACACCTCTCACAGAGGGGTAGTACAACAAATGCGTGGCAACGCCTCGACATTCATGCCACCAATTCGATCATACTCGGGAGTAACATCATAACGACAAAGCAAACATCATACATACATATCCAACCCTCAAACGGGAATGGATAGGTTTTTAAAATGAAAACATCCTTTTAAAAATAATTTAGAAAAATGCCGGTTGATCTTGAGTATCACCTTTCAAGAAAAAGTACAAACGTGAAACATCGTTATCGAGACTTTGGAGAACCATCTCGCATTTGATAAAAATGAGGACATTTTCTTTTCGTGAAAGACTTTCGGAAATATTCGACCCTCGGGTCTAAGTAAAAGTGTTTATAAAACATTGAAAATATCTCAAAACATTTTGGGTCCTCGCGGTAGAAGAATTTTGAAACATATTGTGGCATCTTGGATGTACCACGAGAAAATGATTCATTTTGAAAGTACGTCTCGAAATTTATTTTCTAAGATACTCAAGTTTTTTCAAAGATAATTCAATGGGCTAGAATGCCCAAAAATTTCAGGTAATTACACAAAATATTATAGCGCCGTGGGTCCCGCGCCGGTACTCACCAGGCTAAAAACCATTTACAAAAACGCCAAAAAGGCCGATGACGGTAATATTTCAAAAACTCACGAAAGCCATTTACAAAATACTAAATACCGTCATAAGAATTTCGTCAGAGCGGTCAAGGCCATAATGCCAAAAACTCGGTTAAGGGAATCGGTTTTCGAAATAAAACTCGGTCGGTAAAATACCGAAAGTCATTACAAAAGAACTCACGCAGCGGATAAAATAAATACAGTTCAACATGCACAATCCAACAACACTACTCCTCATATGAACGAAATATGAGAGTCAAATAACCACATATCACGAAATCAAAATCCATAAGAGGATTCCGTCACTTAACAAATAATCATAAAAATAGCTCGTGTCACACGAGGCACAACACAAAGAAGGGAGACTTACTTCCACAGGTCGCACGAAGATGATGATCGCCCCACGATACTAATCACGACCAACAAACTCAAACGACGCGTCGCGACACGACTCAGTCAGACAAAATCCGACGAGACCAAAAACTCAACAGACACCACTGACCCGACAGCCTAGGTTTCCACAACCTAAGCTCTCATACCATTTATGTAACACCCCCAATCCGCTCAGGGATATTACACGCCGTCGACCCTCTCCTCGAGGATCTACCAGGCTGATAACTAAAATCAAACACCTAAACATCGCCTTTAAGGCTAAAATGACTCAGTAGACCGATTTGGTCTTTCAATAATAACATACAACTCCATTCCAAACACATACCCACGCAGGGGTCAAAATACAATAAACTCCCGTACAACGGGGAAAAGATACTGCAGCGGAAAAGAAAATACAACTAGACCAATACGACATCAACGGATCCTCGTGTGATTAGTATCGTTCATCTTTCATCATCCTTCGTGCCGACCCTGTGCTATGCTCCAAAACCTGAATGCAAAAATAGACATCCACCCCCCGAATACTCGGGGGTTAGCAAAACTCCACTGTTTTGCTAGTGCAAGTATAAATACGAAAACAAGCCATACATATCATACTCCACAAAAACAGAATAATCGCGAATATACTTCCCGAGAAAATTCACTTGATCAAACCATTCAAAACGTGAAAGGTAGGAAATAACCCAATGTCCATATTACAAAACATTTGACGATCTCGGGAGTTTAGAAAACATTTGGGATATAAGAATTCTAAAACCTTTCGAAAATATTTAGGGACACAGCCCAAAAGTCATTTTCCAAAATTCAAGTTCCGGTAACAATACGCAGGGTCCACAACCCATTTCACAAAACACGGGGTCCGTGACCCAAATCACAAATCACATGTTCCTAAGGATTATTCGTGTCCCGTTCTAACAAGCCACGAACCTCAGATGCTCCCGAAGAACAAACCCGAGTGAATAACCCAATAGGAAAAACATATCAAATCACATGTCTCCACGAAACGAATATCACAACCAAACCACAACCATAAGTTATCCCGGCATCGCGCTAACAAGCCACGAACCTCGGAGTCCCCGCAAGACATACCCGATGATAACCCCACAAGTTATCCCGGCATCGGGCTAGCAAGCCACGAACCTCGGAGTCCCCGCAAGACATACCCGTATTGGATAACCCTACGGTTTCGCCCGACCCATACTAGCAAGTATGGATCCCTGAGATTCAACAATCCTACCCGGAGGCACATCACATACAACAAGCACACAACAATAGTCGATTATCAAGACAAGCAACATTAAGCGTCACAACCTCCTTTCAAAGGAGTAACGACTAACATCACATCATGTCGAATACCCACCGAACAAACATACAATTCAATACACAATCCTCGGCAAACAATTATGGTCTATTATATTCACTCAATGCGATTATAACGTCTCTCAACGTCTGAAACTAACACACATATTCCGAGAACATATCCATTCATGAAGTATTCGAATTATCGTTGAAAGACAATATTTATCGAGGACATACCGATCCTTTTTAACGTTCATTAAACATTGGATTTCGCATAAAATCATTTATCAATAATTATGCCGATGAAATATGAAATGTATGGGCAAGATACTTGCCTCGAATAATCGCAACACGGAGAATCGACCGAAGTAGGTTGACACGAACCGACTACGAATCCACCGACTCCACCGATCGCCAACTCGCGGTCATAAACTACGAAGGACAAGAACAACAATGAAATGAATTCCATAACACGACTCAAAGCCGTTGAATTCAAAGAACAAATGACGAACGTTCAAGCGTTTCCCCCAAAACGGCCAAGAACACGATTCGTTCCGTCAAAACCCGAAAACGGAATTCCAAGTTGAAATATGGATATACAATCCAAAGAATATGTTTAACAACATAATTTAACCATAATCGATCCATCAAAAATGGATGAAAAACAAGATCAAGGACAAATCCCCCAAAAAGTCAATTTGAAGGAAATCAAGAAATATACTTCGATTCGACAAAGAACAATGGATTAAATGATGTTAAACACAAGAATACTACTAAGATTAATCATATCCATCATGAATTAACCAATACGGAACGAATCGGACAAAAACGCAAAAATCCCCAAATTCACGAAATTAGGGTTCTAAGGAAGATTACCTTGATTCGCTGGATCAAAGGATGATAACGGATGATTGATTGATGATATGAACTCAATAACTTCATGGATTTGTTGTCAAACAACATGGCTCCATGGTGGTATCACCCTCAGCCGCGGAAGGAAATGAGAAGAAGGAGAAAAATGGCCAAAAACCCGTGTGCAGGACCATAAATAGCCGCAGTGTGCCGCGGCCCAATGGAGTGTGCGGCACAGCCCAAAAATGGCTCCCTGGTCGGCGGTGTGCCGCGGCTCGGCCGGCGTGTGCCGCGGCACGCGGCACGATCGGGTTGGCCGAAAAATGCCACAGAGTGTGCCGCCTGCCCGGCATATGCCGCGGCCCTACGGTGCGGCTGCTTTCGGCCGGAAGGCCGATCACTTCCGACCGTGACTCGGCGGGAGCCGCCGAGCACTACCGGCCGTGACTCGGCGATGCGGCTTTAGGCCTGCATTGCCCGGCCATGACTCGGCCGGGGCCAACTCCGATGGCCCGAACGACCCCGAAACCCGAACCTGAATACGAATCGATGATACGGTTACGACGTACTCACAAAGACGAATCTAAGAGCTAAGAGAACACACAATTCCGACCACCCGAAGGCTCAGAATTCAACAACGGAAGTAATTACCCAAAACTTTGGGAAATTACGAAAATGGCCCAAAACGTCCGAAAATCACGATACGCGATCGAAACACCAAACCAAATCTCGCAACATGAATAATAACATTAAATGAACTTACGAGAAACTCGAAACAACAGTTTCGGACGAGATTCGCAAGAATCGAACTCAAGTGCGGAAAAGTCGCTAAAAAGCTCGGAACTCAACAAAACGATACCGAAACGAACTCGGATGACAAAAAGTGCAGAATTAATCATTCTCGAAATGACGAAACGGTCATGAGCGAGTCGTCAAAACGGACTCCGGCCAAAAAAAGAAATTTACCGAAAATCAAAAATTGCGGATATTACAGTGGGAACCCGGGGTTTTAAAATAAAACTAACTGAGATGTTAGATTATCTTACAAAGAATCACATTTTCGGTGAATCCCGTGCAGGTAACACGCCTTACATCCCATCACCAATCTGTTTATTCAGGTCATCATTATGAATACTAATGTAAGGTTTCCTAATTTCTAATTTCAGTTGTGTACGTCATCGAATTCCAAAAACGTGGGCTTCCCCACGCGCATATTCTTTTATGTCCAGATAAACACGCCAAGTGTAAGACTCCAAGTGAAATAGATGATATAATCTCGGCAGAGATTCCATCTCCAACAGATGATCCGGATGGATACAAGGCTGTTACCGAATATATGTTGCATGGCCCTTGCGGTAAAATGCAAAATACGCTCCATGCACCATTGAAGGCAAATGTTCAAAACATTAACCCAAATCATTTTACGCAACAACGCTTGATGGAGACGGATACCCTGTTTACTGTTGAAGAGATAATAAAGTGTGTGTTGTGAAAGGAAAACACACTTACTCTAACAAAGATGTGGTCCCTTACAATCGATATCTCCTCCTTAAATATCAAGCACACATCAATGTTGAATGGTGCAATAGAACAAGGGCTATTAAGTACTTATTTAAATACTTAAACAAAGGGCCAGACCGAGTAAGTATTGTTATACAGGAAAACATTACAACATGTGATCAGACAGGGTCTGAAAACGTGGTTGCGGTTGATGAAATCAAAAATTTCTTAAATTGCCGCTTTCTAGCACCATGTGAAGCAGTATGGCGTCTGTTTGCGTGACTCAGAGAGTTTGGCAGTCCTGCTTGCAAAGGAAGGGATCAATATAACAATATTCACCGAGTGGTTTGAGCTAAATAAGAGGGACACGGAATCCAGGAAACTAACCTACGATGAAATACCCATAAAATATGTATGGCATGAACAAGACAAAGTTTGGAAACCTAGGAAGCAAAAAAAATGCATCGAGAGAATTGTTTACTCAAACCCTGCTTCAGGGCAGCGATACTATCTAAGGATGTTGTTGAATGTAGTGAGAGGAGATCAATCGTTTGAAGAACTAATGACAGTTAACGAAAGATTATATGGGACATTTAAAGCAGCATGTTTTGCGTATGGCCTACTCAATGATGACAAGGAATGGACACATGTTATATCAGAGGCCAGACAGTGGGCGTTAGGAGCATAACTCTGTGACTTATTTGTTACCATTTTACTGTTTTGCGAAGTCAGCAGGGCACTACATTTTTGGGAAGAGTACTGGTAAGCTTTGTCAGAGGATATTTTGCATAAAAAAATAAAGCATTTCAGATACCCTGAGCTGCTTCTTACGGACGAACAAATAAAGAACTATTGTCTCATGGAAATACAATATTTGTTAAACAGGAATGGCAGATCTTTAGCAGGTGTTGTGCGACGATTAATTCGCCGCGATAGGCGATCGGCGACCTCCCTGAAAAGTCAACCATAGAAGCCAAACTCCGGACGAACACCTAAAGTCCGGCATAATATAGCGATCGTCTTTTGGTAACCAGCGATCGTCTTTTGATACCTGGCGATCGTCTTTGTCTAACAGATCAGAGGCGATCGTCTCATGCCACGTGGGGATCCAGCGTCCGTCAAAGTCGTCGAAGACCGAATCTTGGACGATGGCCCACCCGCGGATCTTCATAGGATACCAACAAAAAGGATCATTGACCCCAGCCTGTCACCTACCGCACCTACCGACAAGGCCGCCGAAAGGTACGAAGTGGACCCTCCTCGGACAATGACTCGCGACGCGCGTCAAGCTTCCCATTCGTCCACCCACCGGCCTCCAACTGCAACCTCGGACCTCAAAGGAACAGGCCCACGTGACGGGACGATCGGCCGTTTATTTTAATATAGAAAACGGCGATCGCCCGCGATCGCCTGAGGGATCCCAACTACTTAGTCCCCTATAAATAGAGAACTCACGGTTGCGGTCAAAAAAACGGATTCTACCACGAATTAAGTGCAAAATACACACCAAAGAAAGAACGAAAGGCTCTTTTGGCAAGCACTAACATATTCATAGTGACATTCACACACATTCATCATAAATTCCAAGCAAGAACTCACAGATTCATCCATCTGGTTCTTCCGGCAATCTACGCGCTCTAAAGCCTAGATAACTAGAAGCTTTTACACTCATTGTATTAGATTCTAACATTAATATTTGTACTCGACAGTATATTTATTAATAACATCTCGCGAGAGCATTCAAGCCCGGGACTAACAACCCCGGCAAATCTTGTGTTATCTATTTTCCCACGGAAGTGTTCTCGCATTTTGTTTGTTACTCGATCGTTCCAGCAATACTATCTCCGGATAATATTTTGGGTAACAACAATTGGCGCTAGAAGGAGGGCATCTAAACCTTCATTTTTATTCCTACCGTCTCGAAGAACACTCACTGTTCTCCGGACATATACTTGAAGAAACACTCACTGTTCTTCAATAGCAAAACCATCAGAAAATGACATCAGCAACAACCTCCAAGAGGGCCACCCTGAGATCTGCCGGAAATCTTATTCCGGCGAGGACCGAATCCCAACCCACGGCGGAAGGCGACCGTGGCGACGCTAGGCTCTCACTCCCGCCCCCGAGGGACGGTTCTAGCCTCTCACTCGATCAGTTCCAGACATCGGAACAGATTGAGGAGGCTATAGCCATCCTCAGGGAACGGCAGAGGGCCCACGATGCGCCCACCATCACCCCGTCAGCTAACCGCCGGGCAAGCAAACTAAGCTCAAGGGGATCTATGTTGAGAAATCGACAGAAGCCCGAGCTGGAGAAGGCTCTCGTAAGGCGGGACGATTCCGTCTTCAGCCGCCTAGGAGCGATCCCTCATGGCGGCCAGGGCACTCGTGCCCAGTATGAGACATCGATATCGAATCCTTTACCGGGAGTTCGGCGTATCCGACTCCCAAGAGGCAGACGGCCAACGAGCCCCTGCTCGCCCAAGAAGGGAACCCTCTGGCGGGGAGATCGTCGTTCACCACGGGGCCGGGGATCGCACACGATCGCCTTGGTTCACGCTCCGAGAGTCAATCGGCGAGCAGTCGGGCGACGGCGATAGCCGCCATACAACGCCACTCGATGAGATGAGGGCGCTCATGGAAAATGGAGCAAGCGCCAGAGATCGATCATTGGTTCAAGCGAACCACTCACGACTCGGTCGAGCTCGCCTCAACCCAACCAACAATCAATCCCCACAAACACCTTTATACGAGGGGAAATCGGATCCGAAACCCACTTAAGCAAATTCCGGATCTACATGACCGGGTGCGGAGCTTCAGATGCGACGAAATGTCGTATGTTCCCGTTAACTCGGGCGACCTCGCCCACGGATGGTACACCTCAATACCATCTCGCTCAATCAATTGCTTTGAGAAGCTAGCGAACGACTTCAGTCATACTTCGCCGCCAAAGTCGCCGCCGGAAGGTCCTCACCGCATGATGAAAATCGGGCGGGGAAGGATGAATCGGATGAGGATTACATCGACCGGGTAGACGAGATAGTCCTCACCGGTGAGCCCGTCGGCGGCAGATCGCTCTCAACTCGATTATGAGCGGATTCCACGGACGATCGCCCATGTTCAGCACCTCACAAAAGATATCCCCCGACCTATTCGATCTTCCGCAACAAGGCCGCCGGGTTCCTGGCCGACAGAGGATGCTCTCACTCCGCTTAGAAGAGGGACCATCCGAAGAAGGAAAAGCACCCTCCCATGTCCGTAAGAAGGCGGTCGCCAAGCCCGTAAAGGCGATCGCCAAGCCGCTGGCGAGTTCAAAGCCTTCGAGGATGTAGAGGTCCACCTTCTTCACAACCTCAACTTATCTCGGCCCACATCTTCAACGCGATCAAGGGTCGCGAGTGGCTTTCAAGCCAAAGCCAATAAGGGACCACGGTCACCTAGACCGTAGCAAATTCTGTGCCTATCATAAGAGTCCCGGCCACAACACTAGCCATGCCGCGATCTACTCAGGCAACTCAGGCGATTGTTTTATCAAGGCAAACTTTACAAATTTGTCAACAAGCCGTAACCAAGGACGGAAAGGACCGGAGGGCGCGAGCGACGTCAACACGAGAGAACTCCTCCCAATCCGGCCGCGAATTGAGCATGAGCCGGAATACTCTGATGATTCGGTCCCACCGATCAACTCGCGGCCGGGTCAACATGCTTCAAGCGGGAGGTGGAAACCTCGGGGTCTTTCCCGGTTTCCACCATGTCGAACAGAAATGAAAAGCCGAGCCGAGGGCATTCGCCGGGTCCACGTCGTTGTACCCCCGGAACCGACCATCTCTAGAGACGCGCTCATCACCTTTTCCAACAAGGACAGGAAGGAGTGCAATGTCCCAAGGAGGATCCACTAGTGATCTCCGCTTGCATCCTTGGGAAGACGGTCGATCGCGTGTTGGTCGACAATGGGAGTTTTTGCAACATCATATTCAAATCCGCCCTAGACCAACTCGGCAACCCGATCAAATTCATCAAGCCTTTCGACACCGTGCTTCAAGGGTTCGCGACAACACGGTCAAGCCTACGGAGGATCAAGCTCTCCGTCGAGCTAATATGCTTTTATGATCCCAAGGTTAGGATTACTAGGAACCTAAGCTTTGTAATCATAGATAGGCCCAGATCTATAATGGGTTCCTAGGTCGCCCCTTTTTAGAAACTTTTGAGGCGGTCGCCTCATCTTTCTTTCTTGTATCAAATTCCCCACGCCGATGGGACGGTCGGTCTTGTAAAGGAGATCAGCGAATGGCAAAGAGATGTTTGAGTGACAACGATGTTGTTAATTCTTACAACACTACACGGACTGAATGTCACATTGAATCGAACGACGAACAACCCAAGCAGATCGACGACCCTGAGACTTCGAACCAACCCCAATCAGGGGACGCCAACTCAAATCGATCCACGGACGAAATCGAGCCAAGGATCGGTTTAGAGCCAAGTCTCGACATCGATCCAAGGACCGAGTCCGGAGATCGTACCAAACGAGAGGCGACCGTTCCTGTCGAAGAGTTGGAAAGCATTACGATGGATCCGGATCATCCAGAACGGGAGGTACAGATCGGCGCGAGCATCGACCGCGAATTAAAGGGAGATCTGATCAACTTGCTACGTAAGAACATCGGTGTCTTTGCCTGGTCGCATCAAGATATGGTTGGCATAAGTCCCGAACACGCCTGCCATTATCTGAAGATCGACCGGGCAATGAAACCTGTTCACCAGAAGCGTAGGAAGTTCGGTCCCGAGAAATACGCAGCGCTCGACATAGAAGTCCAGAAGTTACTCAACAACAGACTGATCGGAGTAGCGACGGACGAACCACAGTGGGTCGCCAACGCGGTGCTCGTCAAAAAGCCGACTGGCTCCTGGAGATTATGCATAGACTTCACCGACCTCAACGCGGCATGTCCAAAAGATCACTTCCCAATGCCTCATATCGATCATCTGGTCGATAGCACGGCAGGTTGCGAAATGATGTCGTTTATGGATGCCTTCGCCGGATATCATCAAATCCCAATGGCAGAGGAAGACATAAAACACACATCTTTCCACACAGTACAGGACATTTACGTTTGGGTCTGAATGCCGTTCGGCTTGAAAAGCGAGGGCGATCTACCTGCGATTAGTCAACTGGATGTTCGCCGATCAGATCGGCAAGACCATGGAGGTCTACATTGACGATATCGTGGTCAAAAGCCTCAAGAAGGAAGATCACCTCAACGATCTTGCCGAGACGTTCGCCATCCTTGAGAAGTTTATCATGAAGTGAACCCCAAGAAATGCAACTTCGGTGGGCTCCGGAAGTTCTTGGGGCACATAGTGAGCCAAAGGGGGATCGAGGCGAACCCCGCCAAGATACGAGCGATCCTTGACATGCAGGAACCGCGGAACATCAAACAGTGCAACGCCTCACAGTGTCTAGCCGCCCTCAACCGTTTCATATCACGGCTCGGCGATAAAAGCAAGCCTTTCTTCGCGACCATCAAGAACAAGAAGTTCGCATGGACGAAAGAAAGCCAGATAGCATTCGCCAAAATAAAGGAATATCTATCCAACCCCCAGATCCTGGCAAAGCCGATCCCCGGTGAAAAATTATTCCTTTACTTAGCGGCCTCGGAGGTCGCACTGAGTGCCGTTTTGGTGCGAGCAGAGGGGCAAGCCCACTTGCCGATCTACTATGTTAGCCAGGCGCTCCACGCCGAGACACGTTACACACCATTAGAGAAGATCGCCTATGCCCTTGTCATGAGTGTACGAAAACTGAGAGCTTACTTCTTCGATCACCAGGTGGAGGTCCTAACCACTCTACCCCTAAGACAAGTCCTGCACCGACCGGACACCAACGGGCGACTCCTCAAGTGGTCGCTGGAGATCGCACAATACGGTATCACTTACGCTCCTCGCACGGCGATCAAAGGCCAAGCTCTGGCGGACTTCGTGGTGGAATTAACGTTCCCTCACAGTCCGACCCAGGTCGGCCGACCAGCCTGGAAATTATACGTGGATGGCTCAGCGACCAATGCGAGAGCAAAGGCGGATTGTCCTCATTAGCCCAGACGGTCGAGTTTCACAAATGCCGTGCGTTTCGGTTTTCGTGCGACCAACAATGAAGCCGAATACGAAGCTCGTAGGCGGGCTTGATCTAGCCCTCGCCCTAGATGTTCGACGCCTCCATATCTACATGGACTCCCTTTTGGTCGTGAACCAAGTCAAGGGGGAATATGAGGCACGCGCGAACAGATGGTCAAATACCAAGAGCCGGTCGCCGAAATGTGCACAAAATTTGAAGAAGTACTAATCGAGCAAGTCCCGAGAGAGCACAACTCCCGTGCCGATGCACTTTCCAAACTAGCATCATCGGATGGGGCACCACTTCTCCAACATCCAAATCACAAAGTCGGCAAGGCCGGCGATCGACAGAACTTGGTTACCACGGTCGCCATCGCCGAAGAGAATTGGATGACTCCGCTCATCGAATACTTAAAGACGGAACGGTCCTCGACGACCGTGTTAAAGCTCGCCAACTCCGGCCGTGCGACCGTGTATACCCTATCGACGATCGGCTTTACAAGCGAGCTTTCGACCTTCCTCCTCAAGTGTATTACAGGAGGAAGGTCGGCTCGTTTTAGCCGAAATCCATGACGGATTTGTGGGAACCACGCGGGCGGCGAGCCCTCCTCCATAAGACGACTGACAAGGATTTTTCGGCCATCACTTCGAAAAGATGCGATCGCTTATGCCGATCTTGTCATAGATGTCGATAATGGGCCCCAACATAAAACTATCACCCGACAGCTCACCTCCATGTATAGCCCTTGGCCATTTGCGCAATGGGGCATCGACCTTATAGGTCCCTTGCCGACGGCTCCAGGGGCCGTAAGTTCGCCATCGTTGGGGTCGATTATTTCACCAAATGGGCTGAGGCCGAACCGCTCAACAAGATCGGCCAAGAACAAGTGATCAAGTTTATATGGAAAAACATAATATGCCGATTCGGTTTGCCCTGTGCCATCATCTCCGACAACGGAAAACAGTTCGACGGCTTAGAAGTCATGCAATTCTGTGAAAAGTGGGGAGTCAAAAGGTTATTCTCGGCGCCCTATCACCCTCGGACGAACGGGCGGGTAGAGGCGGTGAATAAGATCCTCAAACACACGATCAAAGCACGACTCGAATCCGGCAAGGAAGATGGGCGAGCGAGCTCCCGGACGCTTTATGGTCCTACCGAACGACGACCCGCAATTCAACCGCGAAACCCCGTTCGCCCTTACCTTCGAATGAAGCGGTGATTCCTTCGGAGATCGCCGTCCTCGGCCATCGAACCGAACAGAGATGACGACCGACAACGATGTAGCCCGGCGAATCGACCTAGACATGCTTGAAGAAAGACGGCTGACCTCGAAATGAAGAACACAATCCAAAAGGAGAGCCGAGAAGTTCTTCAATTCAAAGGTCGAGAGAGAAGATTTCAAGTGGGCGATCTCGTCCTCAAGAAAATCCAAACCCATACAGCGTCTTTGGTCCAAACTCGAAGGACCTTTGAGTATCCAAATGGTTAACTAAAGGAGCCTACGAATCGAACATCTGACGGTACTCGGACCAATACCCCTGAACGCCGTGCATCCGAAAAAATACTATCGTGATAAATTTGTATTCGATTTCAATGATGTACAAGGAATATAATGAGATTTTTGTTATCCCATCTGTTATGGCGATCGCCCCACTGTGCATCGCATATCACCGACGATCGCCGATCACGACGATCCTAGGTAAAATTATTGCCGCCATGGTCCTGGAGGTCGATGGAACCGACAGCTTCGCCCATGCAAGGTTCCTTTGGGTGAGATCGTCCGCCCTTCGTTTAAATACGAGGTCGACGTGCCGAAGGACCCTCCAAAATAGTCGATGGCGCGATCGCACGTTCTCAAGGTACATCATCTAACATGGTGAACGCGAACAATGCGACGTGCCGTTACCCCGCCTCAACGTGCAACCGTCGAGGATCGCCATCTTCATGGCGGGCCGAGGTGGAAGCAGAGTGACAAGCCGCGGACGTGGAGTCGAATAAGCCGACGACACTCCGCGCAAGGACTCCTCCAGACCGAGATCGCCCGCCTTCGTTTTAACACAAGGCGGGCGTAGCTAACGGAGGACCCTCACAAAGTGAGTCGCAGGATACGAATATCCGCGCACACGAAGACACGATTGGGGAGATCGGTCCATCGAACACCGCAACCACACATGACTCTTCAGAATCGGCGAAATGAAGATAGCTCGCCAGACAGACTAGTCTTTGTTCCCTTACTTACAATAAGTGAACAGAAACAAGGGGGCAGGGATAGGCCGAGCTACTCTCAAATACGATCGAACAAAGAGAAACCATATTCGATCGGCTTCGCTCAAAAACATGCAGGGCGATCGAGACCGTCCGACGAAAATTACAAGTAAGAATTCCAATTCAAAACATGTCAATACTTTCAACACTCAGACAATCGGCCGGACGAACAAAAAATCGAAAGCAAATATACGCATACTCGAAAAAATTGCACACAAATAGTCAAAGGCGATCGCATATAATGCATTACGCAGAATGAGAGAAGAAGTATTTTATTCATAAACACAAGCTTCATACATTTCAAGGCCTGAAGGCATTACAACAAAAAAGTACAAGTTACGGAGGAAAAGCAAAAAGCCTCTCAAAGCCCCTTTCTTGGTCTTCGCCCTCGGGTCGCGGATCGGCTTGGGCATCGGCCTCGGGATGAATGAGTTTGCCGGTATACCAACTCAAGTCAATCCCGAGGTCGACCAAATCAAGGATCGGCAGAGAGAATTCTGGATGCAGAGGATGCTTGGAGACATAGGATCTGAAGCTTTCCATCAGAGGACCGGTCTCGACCCCTGCCTTTTTAGCAACTCGGACAGCGTCAGCATAGGCCAAATAGTAAGCGAACTCGCCGACGTGCCCGACGTTAAGGTAGGGATCGACCTCGATCGCCTTCAGCTGCCCTTTCAGATCCGCCGCCGTCTTCTCGACCTCCGCCAGTTCGGCCGCCTTGGCAACATTCTCGCCCCTGGCCTTCTCCAGCTCTCTCTTCGCCGCCTCCAGCTCACCACTGAGCCGATCCACCGCAGCCTTCAGCCCGGTCGCCTCCTCCTGCGAAGCCTCGAGCTTCTGACGAGTCTCCTTCTCCTTATTACTGGATCGATCGGCAGCTTCCTTGGAGCGACTCAGCTCCTGCTTCAATCGATCCACGTCCTGCTTAGCCCGCTTGGCGGTCTCCTCATACTCTTTCTCCATCGACCGGATCCGGTTGGCATCCTCGATATTTCTGTTCCGGGCGGTCTCGAGCTCGCGATGGAGATGAGGTGTGGAGGGTCGCCTCAAAATCCCGGCGGCTTGGACGGCCATCGCCGCGGCTGAAGAGCGTGGCAACGGTGCCGCATGGCATCTCGGATCGCCGTCGATCGATCGCGTCCAGGTCGGTCGTCCAAGACTTGGGCGGAAGTGATCGCCGGCGAACATAGCGAGGACTTCGACGTAACCTTGTGGAGCCTTGCTCGACAGAAATCCGGCACCATGGGGCGACGTCCCGGTCGGCGAGGCGAACCTGCAGCGCAAACCAAGGAAATCAAGGAGTTAGCCCATACCATGCTCTAATGCCCGACTCGAAAGAAACTTTTAACCCACTCTTACCTATTGACCCATTTCGGGGTCACGTCCGAAAAAGGCTTGCCCGGGGTGTCTCCGCATCGGCGATCGCCATCTTCTTCGCCGAGCCGGATGACCGGGTCCGGTGACCGTGGGCTTGGCGCTTAACGCTCCATCATCGGGATGGCGGAGATAGGAGCCGCAGCGACCGGAGGCTCAAGAATCGATACGTCCGCCTCGAGATCGACGGACTCCGACCTCCGCCTCTTGCGGCGTTTGAGCTCCTCTCCCTCGACCACCGGCTTGGCGACGGCGCCTCGGCGGGTCTCGTCACCGGGCAAAGTTGAGACGTCGCCGCAGAACGCGACCGACCGCTTGCCCAAATTAAGGCGACCAAGAACTCCCAAGTCCGACATAGCTATCTCTCGCGGAGGTTCGCGATTCGGGAAAATAAGCCTCTGTCAAAGAAAAGGTGCAAACAAGTTAGATAAAATAAAACAACATCTTGGAGACGATCGTCAAAGAAAGGAAACACCATTTAACCTCATACTGAACTTTCAAGTGACGAGGGTAGCAAAACAAACGAGCCCCCAACCGATGAGCTTCAGTACCAAGCGATCGAACGTTAATAAAGGAGTTCGGCAACGCACGAATACGCTCCCAAACGATCAAGAAATCAAACGGGAGGTCGCCGGTCACTGTACGAGAGGTCCCGCAAAAGAAAACAAAATTAGATCACCCAAGACAAGCTCAATCAAAGGGAGAGTTTAAATCCTTACTCGGATTCCTCTCCGAAAATAGTGGGAATCTCCAACTCTTCATTCGGCCCTTCACTCAACGCCGATCGCCATGCCCCGCCGACCCAACACCATTTTGCCAGTCGCCCTTGGTCTTATTCGCACGCCAAGAACCACTCTCCCGATTCGGCCCTGGATATGATAACCGCCGATCGTCCCTTTCTGCGCAGCCAATTTAAACAGATAATTCATCTCCAGTAGCTAAGGTGACGAAATAACCGGTGACCGCCGAACAAGGTCAACGTGCGGATGATCTGCAGCCAAGCATTCGGCGTCGATTGAAGAGGCGCCAAATTCAGCGATCAGCAAATAGGAGGCGAGTGGCAGGAATCGCAGACCCGCCTCCATAATCATCTCGTTGACGGCGACCATATCACAGGGCGGTTGGTGGCGCGCTCATTCTCCAAAGGCACGTGAAGGGAAACGTCGAGGGGATGTGATATTTGGCCCTCCAAATGCTCAGTCACTCTTGCTCGCCGTACTCGGATCGGCCGAGAGTCCACGGAGACGGACGGCGGCTGAAAGACCGTCCGATTCACATGTTTGTAAGGGTGAGCGGCGGAGTAGGCCTCAAATCGAATTCCGGCAAGGTCCAAGCGATCGTTTCCATCATCGAGCAAAAGCCACATAGACGGGCCGAATCCGCTCTCTCTTTCCTGTGCCTCCCGCACTGCATCGTCTTCATCCACCGGCGAACCCCCTGCTCCGCCGTCCTCGCCACCTCGGCCTCGTTGAAAAGTTTTCGAGTTCTTCGGTGCAATCCCGCCGAATAGCTTCGCGGCCGTCTCCATATCCACTCTAACGGAACCTCCTCCCGTTCGAGCAACGCGCGCGCGTGGAAGAACTTCCGGTCTCGAAGGTTTTCGATCCTCCCGACATATTGGAAAGTAAAAATAAGGAGAAGGTTAAATTTAATCTTACCTAGGAAAAAGAAGAAGATCGGCACTCAAAGGCTCCGTAAATTTCTGCAGAAATTCGGCTATGGATGCTAAGGGCGCGTAAAAGTGAAGGAGAAGAAGCCCTCCTTTTTATAGATGGGAACGAGGGCCTAAGTGCAAAAAGGAGAAACCTCGGGGACTGAATCGGAACCGTCACGTGGGGACGCATTAAATGCGGCCCTCGAATCCCGCATACGCGTCTTTTCGAGGGCACGCCACCGACAGTCTGACAAACCGTCGGATTCCCCCCAACGGCAGCACGACGCGTGTCCCAGCCGCTTGTGAAAGGCCCGCCTCCTTTTCCCGCTGCTCCCGACGCGAAAGAAGGTCGTCCATATTTGAATTCAGATCGGCTGATCGTCTAAACATCGGCGATCGCCAACAGTGCCACCTCACCCCGTGTTTTCAACATCAAGGCGAGCTGGGGGGCAATTGTTGTGCGACGATTAATTCGCCGCGATAGGCGATCGGCGACCTCCCTGAAAAGTCAACCATAGAAGCCAAACTCCGGACGAACACCTAAAGTCCGGCATAATATAGCGATCGTCTTTTGGTAACCAGCGATCGTCTTTTGATACCTGGCGATCGTCTTTGTCTAACGGATCAGAGGCGATCGTCTCATGCCACGTGGGGATCCAGCGTCCGTCAAAGTCGTCGAAGACCGAATCTTGGACGATGGCCCACCCGCGGATCTTCATAGGATACCAACAAAAAGGATCATTGACCCCAGCCTGTCACCTACCGCACCTACCGACAAGGCCGCCGAAAGGTACGAAGTGGACCCTCCTCGGACAGCGACTCGCGACGCGTGCTGGCTTCCCATAGGTCCACCCACCGGCCTCCAACCGCAACCTCGGACCTCAAAGGAACAGCCCACGTGACGGACGATCGGCCGTTTATTTTAATATAGAAAACGGCGATCGCCCGCGATCGCCTGAGGGATCCCAACTACTTAGTCCCCTATAAATAGAGAACTCACGGTTGCGGTCAAAAAAACGGATTCTACCACGAATTAAGTGCAAAATACACACCAAAGAAAGAACGAAAGGCTCTTTTGGCAAGCACTAACATATTCATAGTGACATTCACACACATTCATCATAAATTCCAAGCAAGAACTCACAGATTCATCCATCTGGTTCTTCCGGCAATCTACGCGCTCTAAAGCCTAGATAACTAGAAGCTTTTACACTCATTGTATTAGATTCTAACATTAATATTTGTACTCGACAGTATATTTATTAATAACATCTCGCGAGAGCATTCAAGCCCGGGACTAACAACCCCGGCAAATCTTGTGTTATCTATTTTCCCACGGAAGTGTTCTCGCATTTTGTTTGTTACTCGATCGTTCCAGCAATACTATCTCCGGATAATATTTTGGGTAACAACAGCAGGTTTTCAAGATCTCCCCCGACCAAACCCAAGGTTACTTACAAACATGGACAATCGGCTAATTAGAGAAGCGCTTGACTTTGATATGAAAAAGAGTAAGGTTGAGCATGAACAACTTCATTCATTGTTAAACACCACCGAACAACGCTTAGTCTATGATGAAGTTATTGAGTTCATTCACAAGCAAAAAGGGCAGTTTTACTTTATGTATGGGCCTGGAGGAACGGGGAAGGCATTTTTATGCAAGACTATAATTTCAAGACTCAGATCAGAACGAGTAATAGTGCTTGCAGTGGCATCTTCAGGTATCTCAGTTTATACATAATTGTTATTTTATTGCATCTGTGTCGCATGCATTACAACGCATATGTCTTATTTATATAATTCACACGTAACTCCAAATTTATAACTGAACTAGGAATTGCTTCGTTGCTTCTGCCGGGAGGGAGAACTGCTCATAGGAGATTCGTTATTCCGCTGGATTTAATGGAAAACAGCACATGTGGTATCAAACAAAACACGCACTTGGCAGAGCTAATGCAAGAGGTCAAGCTGATAATTTGGGATGAGGCACCGATGACTCAAAGATATGATTTTGAAGCATTAGACAAGACGTTGAGGGATATATTGGGGCACCATAATCACAAGAATAGAAACTGAGTTTTTGGAGGTATGACAGTGTTGCTGGGATGAGACTTTAGATAAATTCTACCGGTCATTCCGAAAGGCAAAAGGGCAGATGTGCTTGACGCTTGCATTAACCGATCACCATTATGGAAATCTTGCAAGGTTTTCATGCCTACTCGAAGCATGAGAGTGAACGAATATTCTGCAGACGGACGCATTGATACTCGAAAACAGGAATTCAATATATGGGTTTTAGATGTGGGCGATGGGAATTTGCCAGCCAAGAAAAAAGAAGATGAGGATGAGGCTACTTGGATTAAGATTCCCGAGGAATTCATTATTAAATAATGGAATTCCCGTATTGAAGAGGTAGTCAAAGAAACTTTCCTAGAATTTACAACAAGGCAAAATGAGGGCGAGTATTTAAAAGAAAGGGCCATTTTAACACCCAAAAATGATGATGTCGATGAAATCAACGCCTATATGTTTGAAAAGTTGTAAGGTCAGCCTGTGACCTACAATAGTGAAGATGAGATATGCAAGGCTTCGACTAATACTGCTGGCCAAGAGGACCTATACCTCATTGGGTTCTTAAATTTGTTAAATTTTCAAGGAATGTCATCGCATGCCCTGTCCTTAAAAAAGGAACTCCCAGTAATGCTTTTAAGAAACGTAAATCCAGTCCATGGATTGTGCAACGGAACTCGACGCATCATTACTGATCTAGTCCAGTTTGTTATTCGCGCAAAAATCCTAACTGGATCGAATATAGGAGACATTGTGCTCATACCTAGAATCACACTGACATCCACACAATCAAACTGGTCATTCATAATGAAGCGTAGAAAGTTCCCTATCAAACCATGTTATGCAATGACCATTAACAATAGTCAAGGGCAGTCACTTAATCATGTAGGCATATATTTGCCAAATCCCGTGTTCAGTCACGGCCAACTTTATGTAGCCCTATCTAGGGTCACAAACCCTAACGGCCTAAAAATTCTTATGCTGGAAGATGCAGACATGGATCTAAAGGGCCGTACCCGAAATATTATTTTGAGGGAGACTTTTACCAACTTATATTAACAACCAGAGGTGCTCTTCTCATAATGAAACGCTACTACTAAATCTATATTTCCATCTAAAATAATTGATACCTTACCCGTCTTACATGTTATTTCAGCTCATCTTACACATGACATGACAAGTGTTCCAACTTCCTATCTTAACATACCAATGTACCCTCCCAATAAATCTAATTTTATTCTAAATAATTAACATATTTCTCACACACTCATTATTGCAGGCTGCTTTGCAGAATGCATACGCGCCTCACAGCACCCCGGTTTCTGGACTTTATAACAGGACGTGTGGGACGTAAGAGGAAATTGAGTTATTTACGCTTATTGTTTAGTTACTTAACAAAAAATTTGCAAACGCTTTTTTCACCTAGAGTTGAATATTCTGATGTACCTATATATGATACGCTTAATTAAAATTCATTGTCAAGACACCCCATAAACTAAGAAACCACATAATTTTTCTAAGCAATCAAAAAGAATGTTAGGCCATGACATAAGAGGCCAAACCTGCTGAAGCGATCTTCAGATGTTGTCTTCCATAGTGGTTTCCAGCCAGCAAACTATTATTTCTGTGGTCAACACTTTTCCAAATTTAACCTGACGCGAGAAGAAGGTAAAAGTGGGATGCAATTTGTTGAAAAATATAAAACCAGCTATTTATTTTAAGGAACTGTTAACAAACACGAACTGCACAACTAAATACAAGAATAATCAGGCTGCCCTAATAAATGAGGAACTAAACACGAAATCGACAAGCAATGACAAAACTGAGAATATGAGTAAAATATACAAGTGTGCAGTCCACCACGTTAGCCAGAATTTGCAGGCTCAACCTACTTCCAAACACACACAAATTACGGCATTTTAGCCAGACACACAAGAAAAGCATCTGCCCTCTTACCAAACAACCATAAAATAGCATCTCGAAACTAATTCCACAGAAAACAAAACTAAAGCTTAAAGAAACTTCTCATACAATGACATAAGTAGAGGTATCAGCATAACATGATATTATGCAACAAACGAATGGTTAGCTTTCACTCTTTCTTTCATGATTACAGATAAGCTATATATTTAGCGAAACTCGATTATCTGCCTAACTTTAATTTTCTACACCGACTTAATACCCATGAACATCACTGTTTGGCTAACACTAACAACTATTTTTTTACAACATTTTAATTCAGATTTCCTACATTTCTATACATCTCCTTTGAGCCTCCATTTAACATGTTCTATATTAGTCAACTAAAATAGAAACTTTAAATGGCTCAATGGCATCATAAACTACTTCAAGACAAACCGGATCAAACAAATTCATCATAACAAAATAGAAACTAAAAAAGCAATATAATGTTATATCTCATTACAATGTAAACCTGTGGATAGGATCTTCATTTGGTGTTTGAAAATAAAATAATTACACGGACCAACAATCGTCAACCATAAAGGGAATTGATGATCATTTCATGACGATAGGACCCTAATTAATGATCATTTCATGACAATTGAACCAATTGGTGAGATACTCAAATACCATAAACCCTAATTTGATTGCCTATATATTTTGATTTGATTAATATGCACAATACCTAAAAGCCCTATTTTCGAGTTCATGATATTTCGGAGAAGATCCCATTTCGCTGTGTGTTTTATTCATGTGATGTGAGAGAAAAAGTCATAGAATAAATTTACCCTAAGAATATACCCTTTTCATTAAAAAAAAAAAACTACATACACAGCAACATACACCAACAAGATATCAAGATCAAATGCAAATATTAAATATTATATTTCATTCATTGAGTTAAACATACAACCATATTTGATTGATACCATCTTCAAAACATAGACCATATAAGCATAACATACTAAAACACCAAAACAAACTAAACAACCATTATCAATGACAACCTAATCATAAAAATCCATAGAGACATGCATCTCCTTCTCACCAATACCAGCCCCAGCTTCAATAAAGACCTCGGTCAACACCTGAAGCCTCTTGGTTTCCCTTGCCTCAGTTTCTTTCAAACACTCCAAAGTATCACCAGCACCCTCTTCATCATCCAAATTAGCTTCAATCGCAGCGATCAAAAGACTGTGCTTGCTGATTTTCCTCCTGAGATGATCACACTTTTCACCAACAAACATTATAAAACCTTCGTCTTCAATCATTTCTTGAATAAACAAGAATTTCATACACTTATTCAAGTCGGGAGAACCACTGACATCCTTCAGTTCAGCCAAATTAAAACATCAAAAGTAGCCATTGATTTAGTTGTTAGGTGAATAATCTTATCTTATCTTATCTTATCTTATCTTATCTATTAAAAGATTCAGTCCTGTATATTTATTGTTAAGTGGTAATGATGGGCGAATTCAATATAAGATTAAAGATGAATATGAAGAGTGACTATTGTTCCGAGTATGTCAACCATCTCCATTAATTCCTGTATATTTATTGTTAAGTGGTAATGTTGAGCGAATTCAATGTAAGACTGCATTAAGTATAATGACTTCTCATCTTTTCAGTTGCTTTCGGTTAGATTTTTCAAGATTATAAATAACCAACTATCACCAACTTGACCACCATCATTTTTTTGAACGATTCTTCACCACCATGCATATGAAAATGATATCAGTTTTTATAACCTCTATCAAACAACACCAACCATCACTATCCTAATCCCATTCTCCTAAATCATCTCATGGTTACAACACCAAGACTCGAACAAAATGAAAAGTACAAAGATCTCAGTTTACTTCTTTCGTGTTATTCAAAGATAACCATCACTCAATCAACTCTCATACTACCTAGAATCGAAACATAAAATACAAACAACAATAGATCTCAGTTTTTTATTCAAATATCTTTCCAAGAACTCAATCATTCGAAAAACAACCATCATAGATCCTTTTAGAAGACAACCTTCTTTAATATCCGGAAAAAAAGAACGAAATACAACAAATTTGTTATACTCATTACTTTCGTTTGGTTAAACAAGAAACGAAAAACACAAACACAACAAACAATCACCTACCCGAGACCCTTGAAAGATCTTGAAGCCGTGTTCATCTTTGTTCGGTTTCTAACAGAAAGATAACAAAAAGATTGTTATGTGGTTCGGGTTTTTTCGTTAGTTATTCTGAGATCTAAAAGATAAAAGATTGTTTCGTTTGGTATATGTGATTCGATTGTGGTTGTATGTAAGGGAGGAGATCTTGATTTGTGGCTGCAACAGTTGAGATGCAGGAGATTGAGGTGTTATCTTTGAGAACAATTAGGTGTGGGGCGGATACTTTGAGGGGTGTGTGTGCTTTATGTTAAAAGATATCCGAATATTTAGGGTCTAATATTAATAATGGGTCTTATCATTTGTTGTTATATCCGAATGGTGGTCTGGGATTGCTATATCAAATTTGGTTTGGGCTATTGGGCTGAATGAAATATGATTTAGACAGCAAATGATTTGGATCCGAGTGTTGGATGCAAAGGCTGAAAATTGTTATCAGCAAATGTTATTCAAATTATTTTGGATAAAAAATTTTGATAATATTTGGTATAAAGAGTGGTACTTTAGACTTACAAATTTTTGCGGGATTATTTTTTACACGGCTAGAATTGGTTCTATTTAGCAAATGTGACTACGGGGATTATTCTTTATTGCCAATTTTTTGTTAAAACTTATTTTGATAGAGCCGTATGCGTTTAAACTTCATTTAACTCAACTTATTTTATAACTATTTAGCTAAACATTACGCAACACGTCTCAATTAGATGCACCATCTTACTTACACTTCAACAGTTTACATAGTAAGACGTGTTGCATCAACAGTGTGGCAGTATTGGGTCAAATCATAAGGGTATGCGCACAAGACATTATATAAGTGTTGATACATCGCATTGTTTAATATACTATAAATTTTGTCATGGAGTTTCGATAAGTCAATAGGACCAATTAAACCAATCAACAAACAAAGAAAATGGACCTCCGAGAACCACAACAGTAAATTAGAAACTAAACCAACAAAAAAAAAAAGAATAACTTGCATCCTCAAACCTTTTCAATTAAATCTCTGTCCAAACGAAAACATTTATATCATCTATATGTGCTCATTTTCAAAACCAAAAAAGTTCAGTACTGATTACATCAAGAGATCTCCAACCCAAAACTGGGCTCAAGAAAAGAAAAGTAAATCGATTAGTCCCATATAAGCCATGTTTATTCTCTCCTACATGCAGATATCTGCCAAATATATTAAATCAGTAAACCAACCAGAACCTTTTTTAAATTTCTTTTTTCTTCTTCTGCCATTTTATTCTTGTTAGACAATTTCAACTCTTTCCAAGGACATTAAAGAAACAGTACATCTCAAACTTTAGTGTCGTCGTTGATCACAGTTTTGATCAGAAGGATTGCTGGGCATTAAACAAAGCGGACAGCTTATCCCAATCCCATGTATCAAGATTAGGAGACGCAACGGCAGCTCCCACAGCCAGTAGCGCAACGGTGAAAATCACAGTTTTCATGCAAGAAAATCCACTGGAGAGCCTTCCCGATATTGCCTTACAGTATCTATTCGCATCCTTGAAGAAACTTAGGCGAGCAGCATTCACTTCACCGCTACTCAATGCTTTCTCATTCTGTAAAATGTACAGAGGATAAACGTAAAGTTTAAGTATGGTTTGACATAATTACATAAAGACCTAGTTATGTTTCAAAAGTAGAAAGTTAGAGAATATACTCTTTTAGAATTTGTTTCTGCTTTACAAGATTGCAACTCAAGAGAAGGTAAAAAGATGATTTTCTTTATAATCAGACTAAACCGTAGGGGTTCTTATCGTAATTATCCCAAAATGTAATGCCAAACCTTTTGCCTGAAACTCTTCAGAGTTTCCCCAAGCGCTTGAAGAGAAGACTGTTTCGAAGAAAGCTCCTTCCAATGTTCAGCAAGCTTCTTCAAGGCAGCAACACTAGCCTCTATGTTATCCACATATATCTTGTCCTGTGAAAATTAATTCAAAGCATCATTCACTCAGTTAATTGTAACCCAAAAAACAAAAAAGGGCTAGCTTTAGACAGTAAGTTGCATAAAGATCAGATGAAAAGGCAAAAACAGCAATCAAAGCCCAATTGTACTTTTTTTTTCCAAAGGAAATTAGACAGAACAGGGAACAAGATAGAACCATAGATCTGAGAACCAGACCGGACCAGCCGGTTTAACCGGGAACGTTGACCTCACCGGTTCGGTTTTCCCAAAAAACATCATCCAAACAACCGATAAACGATCAGATACACCGGTCAAAACCGATGGAAAGAACCAGTTCAACCGGTCTTCTTTCTTTAAGGGGGGTGTATTGGTTGTGGATTTTGTGGGATTTTTTGGAGTTTAAAAAGTCTGTGGATATTTTGGGATTTTCTAATTCCAAAGACTCGGCAGACTTATTTTTATTGATTTACATGGATTTTCATCTACTTTGTAAGAATGTAAAATCCAGCTCTAAGTCATGAAACAAGAACAAGCTAGCCTCAGCTAATAATAATAATAGTAATAATAATAATAGTAATAATAATAATAATAGTAGTAATAATAATAATAATAATAAATAATAATAATAATAATAAATAATAATAAATAATAATAATAGTAATAATAGTAATAATGATGATAATAATAATAATAGTAATAATAATAATAATTGATTGGGGATCGGAGGCTCCAAATGTGACTGTCGGAGAGGGGAGGGTCGCGCGCATAGAGAGAAGAAAGGTGAAAAAGACCATCAAAATCTCGTGTGATAAGGTGAGATTTCTGGAGGATTTTTCTCTTGGTATTTTTGAATGAAAATCCTTCAAAATCCATGAGATTTTAAAATCTTTAAAGATCTATGAAGTTTTGAATACCTCAAGATTTTTTAAGGACATTTCAAAATCCGGATTGAATACCTCCAGACTTTCAAAGTCCAAAAACATCCAATAGAATCTTAATCCAATACACCTCCTAAATTTTATCTATTCTTCAACGTAATAGTACTCCCTCCGTACATATTCAAATGTATTTTGACTTGTTTAATATTGAACTTTGACCATTAATCTTTTTTAGATATTGTTAGATAAACATAAAAGTTATATCCTTAGATTTCTTTAAATAGATTCATAATATTATTACATCTAAAAAGTTGCAGACTATGTAGCACGGACACGGACACGGACACGGGGACGGGGACGGGGACACATAAAAACTCCAAGAAGTAGGACTCGGACACAGCATAGGACTCGGAAAATTAAATAATATATATATATATATAATAGTAGAATCAAAAGAATTAATTAAAAACTCCATCTTGATTCATTCTAAAAATTAATTTTAATTAAAAAACTAATTAATAATTACTAATTAGATAATTCAGCACTGCAGCAAAAAAAAAAGAGAGAGAGAGAGAAATCAAATAAAGAAGAGAAATTCGCATAACTCAGCACTTCTTTTTTGCGAAAAAAAAAAGAGAAATGAGAAATCAAATAAGGAAGCCCGAACGTTCGCCGTCGGTTCTTCACACAGTCATCGCCGAACGTTCGTCGTCGGTTCTCGCAACCTAGGGCTTCGTCGTCGCCTTTCTGTCGCCTCTTCCTTTCTTTTCTTTCCCGTTTTCTTTTCTTTCCTGTTTTCTTTTCTTTATTTTAATTGTTGTCCCGTTTTAACCAAAAAAAAAGAGCCGCCCGCGTCCCTCGCGTGTCCCCGCTGCATCCCAAGCGCGTCCAAAATGCCACATCAGCAGGACGCGGTCCGACCACGTCGGACACGCACCCGCGCCGCGTCGGCGGCAAGGCCGAGTCCAAAACGCACTGGACTCGGACACTCTCCCTTTGTAGGCGAGTCCGTGCTTTAGAGGTTGCAGAGGGAGTATATTTTTTATATAAATAAAATACATATTCAAATTGACTTATTTAATATTGAACTTTGACCATTTATCTCTTTTCAAATATTGTTCGATGATTATAATGGTTTTATCCTGATATTTTTTTGGAAAATAGTTTCATACCATTATTATGTTTTTTCATGATATAATAGAAAGATATTTATGGTCAAAGTTCTGTTTTGAAAAGCGAAAAAGACATCTAAAAGCTTACGGAGAGTGTATATTTTTGACATAAATAGAAAACATAATTGAAATATGTTGACCTAGTGATTTATATTAAATTAGATCTTGTATTGATTTCTGATCTTTTATATTAATTCATTACTTTAAAATATTATATAGGTAATATTTAAAAATATAAATTAATTATCCTCACTTCCACCAAGGTCAAACCTATGGACCATTAGACCTGTAGCTCCACCGGTCTGATAACCGGTCCGGTTTTTCAGAACCTTGACAAAAAATATGCCTTTATTATTTTTGTATATGGTTAAGAAATATTACAAGCACTGCAAAAGCATAATGCTGACTAAAGCTTACCCACTGCTTGTAGCAATCATGATTCTGAGACAAACACCAAATAAAGATACTAGCTGCTTCCTCTGATAATGACGGGTTCCCTGTAAATCACCAAATCAATCAAATGCTCCTCGACTTTCTTAACTACTTCTGAAGCAAATACCAAATGAAGTTCAGAATCACCTTCTCCAGCTGCTTTTGCCGTTAAAGTCTGTATTTGTAGTGACACTTGCTTCATCGCTTTGCTTCCGGGAGAACCAGCAAGAGCAATCTCTTTTAGAAGTGGGTAGACCACCTCAAATCTTTCAGTAGCCTATTAATCATACATATTCAAAACTTAACCTTTTGTAGCAAAGGAAAACAGATCTTCCCCCCCAATGCATGTTTGTAATATCGCACAAGTTCCCAAGTCACTCTTACCTTAACTCTTTGGGATGCAGGAAATGTTACATGCAACAACAGGTCAAGTGCTGCAGGTGGCACCAAGCGCTCGCCTTTCCTTACAGCATTGCTTACTAATATGCTACGAGCTTTTGGGGTAGCCACAATTCTGATACACAGATAACTAAGATTATAATTATATCATTGAGAAAACATGCGAGCAAAAGTAAAGCATTAGTGCTGCAAGTTTAAAAGAATCCAGATCTTCTAACCTTTCCACTAACTGCAAAACCAGATCCCTGGTGTGTGGATTAGATCCCAATCTTCCACCAAGAATCGGCAAAATATGATGAGCCCATAAATACAAACCTACAGCTAAATCTCCATGACATGCCTACAGGGAAAAAAAAACTAGGCTTCAACTAGGAACATTTATTTCACAAGGAACAAAGGTCAAGGCATTCATATAATCAGAATTGGTGCTAAATTGAAGAGTGATGCGACAACTCACCTGAACTATCATCCATATAAGAACTGGAAGTTTATCTTGTCCTTGATAATTCGATTGCTCGCTCAATTTTGGCAACAAATTAATTAATACATCAGGTTTCCGGCGTAATACCATTGCCAAAACTAAAAATATAGCAACCTGTAAAATCAATAGATTAATAAATGAAGAGAGAGGACTACTACACAAAAGAGAACTGTGATTATGATAAACTAAATGTCAGCATCGGTTGAGTAGGTGCAAGGGGAAGTGAGAACATTCGATGAGTCAGGAAACACAGAGACAACGAAGCAATATAGGGAAAAGGTGAGCAAATGATTAAATAAATATCAGAACTGCCAATGAACTGTATCCTGAAAATCTAAGCCAAATATATGTCAGTTTTATAAGTAAATCCAAATAATCAAATGTTTTATCTTACAAGAGAGGAGCCAGTACAAAGACTTCAGACTGCAGCACTAGTTCTCTATATCCGACCCACTATTTATATCACTTAAGTTGACATATTATGGCCGACAAAAATGAAGGTCACTTTCTGAAAACAGTGCAGAACTAATTTTTAAAAGAAACATATTCAACCAAGAGTCTGATATTGCCGGGCTCAGCAAGTGTGGGCAAGTGACCCAAGCGGGGGACCAAGGGGACAAACAGGAACTTAGTCTAGATCTGGGCTGAGGCAAGAGTTCCCAGGGGGCACTCAGGAACAGGAATCCTCCTCTCACATGGGAGAAGAAGAATAAAAAAAAGGGGGAATGACCCAAAGGTACATTCCTAAAATCTTTTTGACCCAAAACACATTAACTTTAAATTTGTTACCCAAGACACAAGCCTTATGGTAGTTGAGACACATCATTAAAATAATATTACTTTTAGTATTCCATAAATACCCGTATATCAAATTTCTCAGATTTGAAAAAAGAATGGAGCATTTTCACCGGTCGACCACCGGCGTCCAGCCAGGCGCCGGCGATCAGCGGTCACCGGCTGATGGAATATTTTTTTTGGGCGGTCGACGAAGTGAATCACCATCTGATAATTTATATTAAGAACGGATATTTTGACCATCACCGGCCACTGCCATCCCCACGGTTAACAAAATTACCTATTGATAATTTAGATTACCTACAGTTATTGTAAATTACCACATGATAACAACATACCGACTAGTATTTTCACCGACGCCGGCCATGTCCAGTGACCACCAGCCGATTTGTTAATAAGCTTACTCAGTTTTAATTTAAATTACCTGATATGTTTTCTAAATTACCATATGGTAACAACATATCTACAAGTATTTTTTTGAAATTGAATTGAACATCAAAGCTTCAAAATCAAACCAAAAATTCCCAAAATAATAGTTGACAAAATAGCCAAAATTCAGTTTAAATTTTAAAGAAAAAGGTAACTTTTATCTATATTCATCCCATCTAAAGATCGAAGAAAAAAAATTAAAGTAAGAAATCCAATAACCTAAATTTAGAACCAATTAATGTTTTTTTCTAACAAAAAAAAAAATCAAATCTGGAAATAGAGAAGGAGATGGCTGACGAAGTTCTTTAAACCTCATCCTAGCCCCGAGTCGCCTGCTGTAGATCCAACTCCCAGAGCTCAACAAGGTATGTTCTTGAGAAGACAAGTAATGACATCTGCAAATTAGAGCGATGCCAGTAGGTCCTCCATGACTCACTGGAATTTGTCCTTGCATTCCTCGTTGTCTCCTTCATCTAAAACCACCACCTCTTCCAGGCCTCCGTATGCTCAATCGCGGCCAAGCACCTCCATAACCGACGCCGAACGACGATTTTGCGTCGGCCCAGATCCACAGCTGTCGATGCTCCAGCCAGAAGCGAAAGAGTTCGAAAGCACAGCTCTCAACCGGGGCTTGCCGTCGCCAGCTTCTTCTCATGCTCACATCACGGCTGTCTGGTGTCTCCTGAGTTTTTACGAGAGAGGGTGTGAAGATGAAAATGAGAGGAAGAGGGATGGGTTTTTTTTTTACGAGAGAGAGGGTGTGAGGAAGAAAATGAGAGGAAGAGGGATGGGTTTTTACTGTAGGAGAATAAGAAAGTGAGAGGGGAAGGGATGAGCGGCGTAGGAAAGAATATGAAGAGAAAATTAGGGTTGTGTGTGTGTGTTTGTGTATATATCTGGGTATTTTAGAAGTATGATTGTTGAAATTGTGTTTTAGGTTAAAAAATTATAGTTTTTGTGTTTGGGGTAAAAGGAGGGGTTTAGATTGTATTGTTGGGTCATTTCCTCTAAAAAAAAGGTCCAGTATAGAAGAACCTACTCGGAAAAAAAAAATCACACGTGGCAAAAAGCACAACACCTGGTTCAGATAGTAAGTGACAGACCAGTCTGTATGTTCTATTTTTTCTTTATGAGCAATATATAATTTTTCCAAAAACGACCAGTCAAAGGAGCTAAGCAACCAATCCCAGGTGGTCGATACTAAAATAGTTAAGGTTTCTAGCAGGAACTCATTCGTACCAGTTACCATACACTTTCTCAGGTGCAAAAATTACTGGATATGAGGCAAAGCACGGCTGTCAATAATTTTCTGTGTCCATGGGCAACCTCATAAAAGTAATTTCATGCTACTGAACAATAAACAAATAGAAAGTCATTAATATATTAAAATCCTGAGCATTAGCAGAACTTTATAACAAGAAGGAAAATGTGGAAAGGAAAGGAGACCAATACAAAAAGTTAATATAAGATGCTCCCTCCATCCCACTTGAAGTGGGTATCTTGGTTAAGGTACAACACAGTGTTTGAAAAGGCGGCGCTCTGCGCGCTTCAAGGCGCGCCTCGGAGCGCCTTTCGCCGGAAACGCTTCTAGGCGTCCGGCGATCTGCGAGAAACACAAAAGGCGGTCGCTTTTTGGACAGGGCGCACGCTTCTGAGGAATAGCGTGCGCCTTCATCGCTTTCTGTAGAAAGCGAACGCAGTCTAAAAAAAATTTCGCCTGAAGCGACGTCGTTTCAGGGTTTGACGGAAAATAAAAAGAAAAAAGAAAAAAACGCGTCTTCGGGGTCCTGCACTATCTCGCCGCCTTCAAGGTACTATTATTATTTTAACTCTTATAGATATAAGGGGCGTCTTTAATATTTTACTATTAAAAAATGAACCTCCTCTGCCCAAGCAATTGACTTGGTATCGGAGCTAAGGAAAAAAAAATGTAACCCTACAATATATCCCGCCGCCTTCAGTAGTAGGCTAAGGAAAAAAAATTAAAAAAAGGGAAAAAAGGAATGAATTTCGAGGAGTTTGAAGGTGTCAATTTTCGATGTGAATCCTTTGAATCTGATGATTAAGATGTGACTTAGTCATTTATTGTTGAACTTATTTTCTTTCATGTTGAACTTGTGGCTTGTATCGTTGAACTTATGTTATTTCATTTTGTTTTGGACCTTTTGGTTGAATTTTTTATGTTTTTAAACTTTATATATGTTGCTTAAGTTGTATTATTACGTATTTGAAGTTTATTTGATTAAGGGATTATTATTTAGATGTTATTCTATATCTGGAAAAAAAAGCACCTAATGCTTACGCCTCGGCGCCTCAAGGCTTACGCCTCGCTTTTTGGCAGGCCAACGCCTAGGCTTACGCCTTCGCCTTTTCAAACATTGGTACAACATTTTAATTTGTCATTTTAACAAAGGTACAACTCATTCAACTGGGACGGAGAGAGTAAATAATTAATCAGCAACTGAGAGAATAAAGAGTATGGTGCATGTTTACCTGAGACTTTGAAGATGCTGGCCGTACTCCTTTCTTTGAACCCTTAGACCCCAATTGTTGGGCCACCATGTCAGCAAGAATGCTATCTAATGACCAGACCACAGCAGTTCCTAATGCTTCATAAGAACGGTGATTGATCCATTCAACTGATGTTTTGTAAACAGCTTCAGAAATATAAGAAACAGGTACCTGTTTGCCGAAAAATAAAATTAAAATAAATAACAATCTAAACAAAGTGATAACAACAACAATCAGAAAGATCTAAGTACTCTCAATCCTCATATATTCAAAAACTGAAGCAAAAGCCACCACAACATTTAGCATGTGTAGAAGACAAAAGAAATGAGGTATACACATCAAAAAAGGCTATAGCCAGGACAATGATGGTTTGTAAGAGGCCACAAAAAGGTGCCAGAACTTATTAGTTAAGAAAAATAAAAATAAAAAGAGTTGGTTAACTTCATCGTAATATTTTTTGTGAGACTATTTTCCAGCAAATAAGAAAAAAATCTTCAGTTCCATCATAGAAAATATGAATTTCGTGAGATAGTTCAGTATTGCATTGTTCCTTCATCTGACCCCTCACTCAGGGAAGGTAACGGCCAACCTCATTGGTAGTGGAGTTCAGTAACTACTATTTTTACCATAAATTCGCTGGTGTCTACATCATAAAGGTAAGCAATATTGATATAGTGGATGAGATTGCTATTCGCTACTTGGAGAAAGGGCGTTTTTGAAGAACTTTGAAAATATTTGTTGGCGATTTGAGATGAGCTCAGTTGTTCCTTATCGGAATCGGCCCACTGTACGCGGTGAAGCCCGTCGGTCCATTGGAATATAATTGCATCAAATATCCTCATCTCTAACTACTGGTACAATATAGACATCCTGATCTATACGTGAAATGAACCATAGAATTGCCAATGTGTTAGCTAGAATGTTGCTGGGCTTTGAGTTAAATGTAGACTGCATTAATTTCTTCAAATTTCTACGAGAGCTGTTGTCATTGTGGCTGTTAGCTAAGGCTACGCAGCACAATTCTTTGTTTTTTTTTCAAGTAAGCTGATCCATACTTCGGTGTTCTCTTTTGTATTTAGGCTTTTTAAGAGACCCAAACACCTTTTGGCTCGACTACTATGACTGAATGAAGGATAAAGCCAGATAATTCTAAATAAAAAATCATGACTGCCACCAGGAAGTGCCATAATATTAGAATCATTTATTGATTTTAGAATAAACAAATCATTGCCACCCGAAAACACGATTAAACTGCAGAAACGAGTTATAAATTAAATCAGAATTGAACTAAGTTAAGGTAAATGTCTTGCCAACCCCTAAGTAACACACTGAAATGCCAGGGACATGCAAACACCAGAGACATTCCTCAAACTGAACGAGAAAAGAATGCACATTACAATAACTAGTAAGTAAAAGTATGTCGTAATTTGGAGATAGAGATGAAATTTAAAGATTGAATAGCTCCAAACTATTCAGCACATTCAGATGTGACATATAGTGAGAAATCATTGCTCATTAACCAATTACATGAAGCAGAACCTCACATTTCAAATTAAAATAGCAAAACACTTTTAAGAAGATTGAAGGCATAATCAAGCATAAGCTTCACAACAGGGAAAGCCTCCATGATAAGGATGGAAATCAATCCAGTGCATTATAAACAAGGTTCCAAAAAAATGCCAGGCGGTAGGCGCCTAGCGCCCAGAGGATTAATCGGGGATTAATCGGACCAGACTGATTTATTTTTAATTATTATTTTAATCATTTTTATACGTAATTATGCAAAATAAATAAAATTGATTAATATTTAACCATTTAAACAGGCATATAATCAATTGTATATTAAATCTGAAACAATGATATAGGTATAAAGGAGTCAATAATATCCATAATATCTCAGTTTAGGAATTTATAGTACTGCTAAAACCCAAAAAAAAAAGCCTAACCGCCTAGGCGTCCACCTAGCTTGCTTTACTCGACACCCGACCCCAGCCCGCCTAGTCGACCGATTATCATCCAAACGCCCAGTACAAGCGCCCAGGCCATAACCGGAATGCTAGAGTACCTTCTAGGGACTAATCGAAGGATTTATCGGACTAAGCGAGGATTTTTAGACCATTGCTCTACTCAGTGAAGGGGGAAATAAGCACCCATAATTTCAAAGGATTTATCGGACTAAGCGAGGATTTTTAGAACACTGCTCTACTCAGTGAAGGGGGAAATAAGCACCCATAATTTCAAAGGTGGGTTTTTTATTCAGACCAGCCAGGAAATTACACCAATATCGAACAAGAATGTAGCAAAACATAACATCAAAACACTGAGGGCATGCTTGGTAGGGGGTTATGGGGGGTGAGGAATGGGAAAGATAATGAAAAAAGGTGTTTGGTAGAGTATAATGCAATGACCCATTACCCAATAGTGGGTAATGAGACATTACCCAATAAATTGGGGGGAATGATTTTTTTTCCCTTTCCCTTTCCCCACCATTATCATTGCCTTTCCGTTTCCCTTTCCCTAGTTTGAACCAAGCACACCCTGACTGTTATCAATCATTTACCATCAGAACAGCAGATACAACAATTTATTTGCGCTCCTTCAAGATCTCAATAACACGTACTTAATCTATACCAGAACACATATTCAGTGCAAATATAAAACCCAATGATCCAGGATTTTAAGCATCACTAGCCTATGTTGCAAATAAGGACCATAAAAATCTGACCAACTCACATCAGCAATTTTAGCCACTGCAGATTCCCTGAACAACTTCAGCCATGGGAACTGGGAGGCGCTCACCGCAGAAAATGCATGCCCAAAATAGTCCGCAAATCTCATCAATTGTATATCTTCCTTCCCTTCATACGATTCCTGTCACCAAAATATTTGTAAAACATCTCATTTTCAACAGAAACCAAATACATACACACACATAATTAAATAATATTGGAAGTATCAGATCCAACTAAAAAAAATACCGAAATATTAGAGAGGTAAGTAGTGAGATCGTCAGCATCGATCTTATCTGCAGCTTCCGCCACAGTAACTTTAGGCTTCTTAACTTTCTTGGGCTTCTCCTTCTTATTAACCCCCGGCGCATTATTCTTAACATCTACATCGCTGGTTAGGTAATCGTCGTCCTCATCTCCTCCACGATTCTTCCTGGGTCTCCCCTGAATTTCATCATCGTCGTCGTAAATCGCGGAGGCGCGCTGCGCCTCCAATTTCCGACGTCTTTCCTCTGCGTGCTTCTCCAATCCCTTGAAAACGCTGTTATTTTCGGATAGAATCCCGGATCCGTTCGGTAAGACCCTAGATAACTCCGACGATGCCTTCTTGTTCTGATTTTTCCGTTGTTTTTTGGCGTAGGTGACCTTCTGCCATCCGTGGCTGTTATCCTCACCGTGGTGGACGGGCTCCGAGGTGAACGCAATTGATTTATCTTCCTCCATTTGTGTAAGGGATATTGCGAGTTGAAGGGAGGAAACAACAAGTTTTATAGCGAAGGGAGATCGTGGGGGAAATAAAATAAGTAGATCGCAGAAGTGAAAGAAGTTGGAGACATCAGACAAGCATCACAAGATTACAAATTACAAAACGGTGGTTGGCAGTGAAAGGAATTGGCCTCGATACCGGAAGGAATTACGAGAATAACATAGTTGAAAATCGTAACGTATACGATACTTTACGTAATAATTTATTAGTAAAAAAATAATTATAATTAGAGTTCAATTACAATAAAACTTAATATAATGAGGACCAAAGAAAAGTATTTATTTAGCGAGAGAAAATTTAAACATATAGTAAAGAGTTTGGGACCGGAAAAAATTATTTATTTGGCGAGATTATTTATTTATTGACGTTTTATTGTATCTTAAATCATTTATCACGAGTGATGTGCCAAAATAATGAAATAAAAATTTACCATCCAAATCTATTTATTATTTATATGAATATGTAAATATCTCAAATTCATTTAAAACGTAATTTTACTATATATTTGCCTAACACGAAAAACTCATATAAACGTGCGCATACGAATTTGTATGAATTTGTACTAATTAAACTACTAATTAAAACTTACCCGGCATATTAAATCAAAAAATTTGGCAAACACTGAAATACTAAGAGATAATAGGAAACAACCGTCGTTATTAGCAAATTAAAAGTATATATTCACGGCGCTGATTCAACTCGCGGTTTTTGCCATTGCAGACGCTGAATGAGATTTGGCTGCAAACGCCGAATGAAAGATATGACGATATTTAGATGCCTATTAGAGAATTTGTATTTTATTTATTTAGAGGATTTAATTGTGATGTTATCATAACTTTTGTATTTAAATTAGTTTATTTATATTAAAAGTTACAATTAAAATAGTCTTTTCACATGTAGTCTTTTAATATGAATAAGGACTCATCTGTAACGCTTTTTCCGTGTAGAATTCTTTTAGTTTATAATTAGTTATATGTAATGTATTGTATTTATTTTAAATGTTCATAGTGTAATGTTTTATCAACCCGTGCGTTGCACCCATTGCATCTAAATATTCATAGTGTAATGGTCGGTACTAATTAGGTTTCCAGTACTTAAAATAGTTTATTCACATTAAAAGAGTACATGTAAAAATACTTTTTCTAAGACGTTACATTTAAAAGAGTCTCTTCACATGTAATCTTTAAATACTAACAGCTTTTATTTTAACATTCTACAATTTTATGCAATCATGAAACTACGATATGATTTCCTTTTTAATTCACAACGGTTACCAACTTACCATCCCCCAAACAAAAAGTAAAAGTGAATAATACAAAAGGAATGGACATGAAGAGTCTCCATTATATTGTAGGAGACTATTAGTAGCATCATGAAAGCGTGCATATTGATTATGTAAATCAATAATATGAGGTAAATTTCCAATGAAGAATGCCACCTATAAAGCAAAATACCCATGCAGCCAGGTGTTGTGTCAAGATTTATTCATCCCGACAGGCGATCGACTATGAGGCCGAGCGACCAAGTCAACACCAGTCAAACCATGTCTAGCTCGCCTAATCGAAGATACCAGACCACCATTAGGTACCTAGCGATCGACTCCCAAGGCGATCGCCCTTTGGCATCTGGCGATCGACTCTAGTGTCCGGCTAAGGACAATGCCTACGCCCCGAACAGAGATGATCGCCCGTCAAAGTCATCGAAGACTGGATCTCAGAACAGCACCCACGTGCAGATCCACAAAAGGCGCTGACAGACAAGACTTTTGACCACAGCCTGTCACCTACCTCACCTACCGACAGGTCCGCCGAAAGTAACAAAGTGGGACCACCTGTGATAAAGAACTCAGACGCGTGCGGCTCTATCGATCAGACACTGGCTGCCAAAGAAGCTCGGACTTTAAGGGAACAAGCCCATGTGCTAAAAGACGATCGCCCGATTATTATAATACAGAAAAGGCGATCGCCCGGCATATCAAAAGTCCTATAAATAGAGAACCTCCTCCTACTGGAAAAAGGTTCCGAATTCGTTCCCAACTCATTCACTTACATTCCGAATTCATTCACGGAAATATAGAAGAACACACATACCATAAAGCTCCCTGCTTTCTCGCCGGAATCCATCTCAGGACTCCTCTCTCAGCATCTCTCACCCAGAAGACGATCGGCAGAGGAAGAAAGTCTCCACAAGACATATTCCAAGAGATTCATAAGCCCAATAGCTCAAGCATCCAGCTAATACTTGCCGTGAGAGACTGTCGATCCCTCACCGCCGCGACTGTTCATCTCCTTTGTTACAAGAACTCACAGAGCATCAAATCTGGTTCTTCCGGCAATCTACACGCTCACTAGCTAAGATAACAAGAATCTTTACACTCATTGTAATTGTATTCTTACATTAGTACTTGTATCCCCGAATATTAGTATTAATAATATCTCGCGAGAGCATTCAAGCTCGGGACTAACAACCCCGGCAAATCTTGTGTTATTTATCTTTCTCACGGAAGTGTTCTCGCATTTGTTTGCTATCCATCCATTCCAGCAATATCTATCTTCGGATAATATTTTGGGTAGCAACAATTGGCGCTAGAAGGAGGGCGTTTAACCCTCAAACTTTTATTCCTACCGTCCCGAAGAACACTCACTGTTCTCGGGGCATATACTTGAAGTGACACTCACTGCGCTTCAAAGAAAACTTTCAGAATCATGACATCCGCCGGTACATCGAAGAAAGCCACTCTCCGAACCGCCGGACACCATATCCCGGCTCAATCCGAACCCCAGCCGACGACCGGGGGAAGCCGCGGCAACGCGAGACTCTCGATCCCGCACCTGAGGGATGGCCCCAACCTCTCACTCGACCAGTTCCAAACCGAGGAACAGATCGAGGAGGTTATGGCCATCCTAGAGGAGCGACGGAGAGCATGCGCGTCGCCTGCAATAACTCCCTCGATCGTCCGTCGCATGGGAAAACAGAAATTCAACGGGCTACTGAGCGAGCGATCGTCAGAAAGCCCTAATTCGCGAGAAAGGGCTCTCGCACGACCGGACGGATCCGTATTCAATCGCTTGGGGCGCGACCCATCCTGGCAACCGGGGCATTCTGTTTCCAACCACGAAAAGACGGAATCCAAATCCGTCACCAGGAGTTCGGCCTACCCAACTTACAGCCAAACGCAGGTCAGCCGTCTGACTCCCGCCCCGATCGCCAGCGGATCAGTACTCGATCGCCTCGGCTCCCGCTCCGAGCGCCGAGCCGCAAGCAGACAGGCCACGGCGATGGCCACTATACAACGCCAGCTCGACGAGATGAAAGCACTCTTGGACACTGGGGCAAGCGCCAGCAAAAAGATCACCGGGCCGACCGAGCCACTCGCGGTCCACATCGAGCTTGCCCCCATACAACCAACGATCGCTCCTCCCAAAACACCTCTGTATGAGGGGAGATCGGACCCCGAAACCCACCTGAGTAAATTCCGAATCTACATGACTGGGTGTGGGGCATCTGATGCAACCAAGTGCCGGATCTTCCCGTTAACATTGGGCGAGCTGGCCCATAGGTGGTACGCCTCACTACCACCACGATCAATCACCTCCTTTAAGAAACTGGCGAATGACTTCACGTCATACTTCGCCAACAAGGTCGCCAGACCAGAAGGCCCCCACCGCGTGATGAAAATCAGGCAGGGGAAAGACGAAACCGACGCAGATTACATTGACCGAGTAGACGAAATCATCCTCACCGGCGAACCCGTCAGTGACGAGCTCGCTCTCTTTTCGGTCATGGGGGGATTCTACGGTCATTCTCCCATGTTTAGACATCTCACCAAGGATATTCCCCCAACTTACGCGATCTTCCGCGCTAAGGCTGCCAACTTTCTGGCCAGGCAAAGGCTACTCACCCTCCACCTAGGCGAGGAAACGCCACCTCCTGTCCAGAAGATAGCGATCGCCAAAGTAAAGAAGGCGATCGCCAAGCCACCCGGAGATCTCAAGGCCTACGAGGACATGGAAGCCCATCTCCTCCATACGTTCAACCGAACTCCGGCACATATTTTCTATGCCATCAAGGGGCACAAAAAGCTCAAAAAGCCAAAGGCGGTAAGGGACCACGATCACCTGGACAACAATCAATATTGTGCCTACCATAAGTGTAACACCCCCAAGATATTCGAGGTGTATTACAACGTCGTGGACCCCTACATGGAATCCACCAGGCTAACACAAGATAACACCTCTCGACTAACCGTCTCGGTTAGCAAGGAAACAATTATTAACAACAAGAACATAAAACAACACGTCCGGTACAACCGGCATAATAACATCAACCGACAAATATGGTAACTCCAACGAAGTCCAAACACAACCAGAAAGGAAAAGCCTAAGTACTCGCGAGTACAATCTATAAGTTTAAAAATATAGGAAACAACCATATCGAATTAGATAAAGGAAATAAGACGACCCAAATGCACATGTCAACGACCCTGGCCAACATCCCCGTACTGTCCCGGTGCTCGCTCGTCCGGATAATCATAACCTGAAATCCATAATAAGAATTTCCCCAAAACGGGTCCCCAAAGGGGTTAGCAATTACGCTAGTACAAGTAATCAAGGCAAACCAATCGCTTACACATTTCATAGTACATGCACCAATATCATTTTCAAAAGCCAAAACCAGACATGTCTTTTCCGGAAACAAACAGTCAAACAATTTGCCTAGGACCGGGACGAAGCCACGAATCCCACCCGAGGCCTCTAAGGACCCTCCCGAGCTGGCTAGCGAAACAAACTCATGAATCCAGAGTGAAGTCATAGATTCCCCCGAGGCCCCGTCGGACCCTCCCAGGGTGAGCAAAGCACACACAATATACATTACCATTTCATGTTAAGCATAAAGGTTTCCAAAAGAATACTTGCCTTGAATTAATGACGACGCGAAGAACGGAAAGGAAGGTCACCGACGAACGCTAGGAACCAATGAAACCGAACCTAACAATTCGAAGAATACAATCAAAACCATTTCTAAATGAATACGGAATTAGAATACACCCGAAACCCGCCTACGATTCATGTATATTCGTATATAAACGACAACGAGGGCGGACCACAACCAAACCCTCTCGATTCCGTAAAAATCACGAAATATACCATGAATCCGTAGGAAAACTAAGGATACCAACAAGATTAATCATATTCATCATGAATCCATCAACAAAACGAAACGGATCGGAAGAAAATCCCAAAACCCCCAAATTATCCAAAAGTAGGGTTCTAAGAGATTACCTTGGATTTAGGATGAGAAACACAAGTGGATGATGTTAATCTACACCAAGAATTCAAGCAAAAGAATCTCTGAAGTGATTGAAAGAAGAAAATCGCCTCAAATCGCCTCTGGAGTCGCTCGGCCGCGGAAGAAGAAGAGAAATGAGAAATTGTGTTTATCTCGGTCAACTCCCTGGTTTATATAGCCAGGGAGTGTTAGCGTGCGCTAATCCTTAAGGTTAGCGTGCGCTAACGAGGAAAAAATTACAGCCAAACTAGTTAGCGTCGACCCAAGAGCGGACTTTTGGCCGTTAGCGTGCGCTACTCGAAACGTAGCGTGCGCTAATAACCTCCTGGTAGCGCGTTATCGACCAATAGCGTGCGCTACGGACATCGCCGAGTCCAAGTGGTAATCGCCTGAACCCACGATACGTTAGCGTGCGCTTCCATACAAGCGTAGCGTGCACTAACTGATCCGTTAGCGTGCGCTACCATACAAGCGTAGCGTGCGCTAATCGGCACTGACCGTTCGAGTAAAGCCCAAGATCGACACTCACGCTAGCGCACGCTACCGGCACCATCGGCGTGCGCTAGCCTCTCGACATTAGCGTGCGCTAGCATATGTAGCGACGCTAATACGCTAGTCCGTAAGGCTGAAAACAAAGATTGCCACTCCCGGGGCTACTCGCTAGCGCGCGCTTTAAACAAACGTAGCGTGCGCTACTAAGGGACCTCAGCGTGCGCTATGCGAAAGAGTAGCGTGCGCTAGGTACGAAATATGAACGGTCCAAAAACACCGAATGTGAACGAAACATCAAACGGAACATCTTAACAGCATCATAACGTAGAATGGATCCACGGCAACCAAACGGCGGTTCCGCAAGACAATAATGGGAATAAAATCCATAGATAATAGGAAAGATACACCGAAAGATACACGAGGTCACTACTATCGGGAAATACGCCGAAAAGAAAAAAATACAAGGGAAAGAAAATGCGGATATTACATTCTACCCCTCTAAAAACAAGTTTCGTCCCGAAACTTGAAACAAACAACTCAGTGGTACCTAGCACGCATGCTATCCCTGTCTCCCACGTTGCCTCCTCGACACCGTGTCTCGACCACCGTACCTTGACCAAAGGGATGGTCTTATGCCTCGAAGTTTCTCCCGATGTTCCAAAATCTTCAAAGGGTGCTCCTCAAAAGTAATATCTCTACGACGTCAATCTCATCATAATCGATGATGTGACTAGGGTCCGGACGTATTTCTCACCGGGAAACATGAAAACGCTATGAACATGACTCGGGGCGGGGCAACGCCAACCGGTATGCCAACCCACCGACTCGCTCGAGAATCTCGAAGGGTCCAATAAATCTCGGACTCAACTTCCCTTTTTCCCGAAACGGAAAATTCCTCGTCGCGACACCTTCAAAGAAAACGTGGTCCCCCACCTCGAATTCTAAAGGTCTACGACGAACATCGCATATGACTTCGCGACTCCGGCGCCAACATCCGTTCTCGAATTAATTCTATCTTCCGTCTCGTCTCTAAAACGACATCCGGTTCGGTCCCGACTAAATCGGACGCCTCATTCCAACAAATCGGCGATCGACATCGCCGCCCATAAAGTGCCTCATACGGTGCCATCCGAATCGACGCGTGCCAACTATTGTTGTACGTGAATTCGATCAATGGCAAATGCTCCTCCCAGTCGCTACTCCAATCGAGGGCACAAGCACGCAACATGTCCTCAAATGTCTGGATGGTGCGTTCCGACTGTCCATCTGACTGGGGGTGAAAAGAGGTACTCAAATGCAAACGGGTACCTAACGCCTTATGCACCGCCTGCCAAAAGTGCGATACGAAACGACCATCACGATCCGAAACAATAGACTTCGAAGTACCGTGAAGTCTCACAATCTGCGCGATAAACACACGAGCTAACTTCTCCGGGCCCCAAGTGTCCTTGATGCCCAGAAAATGTGCCGACTTGGTCAGACGATCAACAATCACCCATACCATGTTCATGCCCGACCTCGATCTCGGCAAACTCGTAACGAAATCCATCGATAAGTCTTCCCATTTCCATTCCGGAACGGGAAGTGACTGCAATAACTGGCTGCGTTGATGCTCGATTTTGACCTGCTGGCACGTCAAACATCTCGCTACAAACTGTGCGACCTCCTCCTTCATATCATTCCACCAAGTTCCTCCTCGTGTCCTTGTACATCTTACCCGAACCAGATGAACGGAATAAGGTGTGGAATGGGCCTCACGCAAAATACTGTCAGACTCTAGATCGTTCGCACACAAAGCCGACTGGAATCTCAAAACACCATCTTCGTGAATCACAAATCCAGGAGACTTTCCTTTAAGGACGTTCTCTCGGATTTGAGTAATCATCGGGTCCTCTAATTGCTTCAGTTTAATTTCATCGATCAAGGACGACGAAATCTCTAAAGCACAAAGTTGCCCGACAGCTCCAGGCAACAAAACCTCAACATCTAACCCGATCAAAGCCCGCCGAAGCTCAGACTGAGGCGTAAGGACCTCAAGCGTTCGCAACGCAATCGGTTTCCGACTCAAGGCGTCGGCCACGACGTTCGCCTTGCCCGGATGATAAAGAATTTCAAGGTCATAATCCTTAATCAGCTCTAACCACCTCCTCTGCCTCATATTCAACTCCCGCTGAGTAAATATGTATTTCAGACTTTTATGATCGGTAAAAATCTGACATGTAGAGCCGAAAAGATAGTGACGCCAAATCTTGAGTGCAAAGACTACCGCCGCTAACTCCAAATCGTGAGTAGGGTAGTTAAGTTCATACGGCCTTAACTGTCTCGACGCATAGGCAATGGTCTTGCCGTGCTGCATCAATACACACCCAAGACCACGACCAAGCATCGCTATAAACGGCGAATCCCTCGTTGCCACATGGCAACGCCAAGACCGGGCTGAAGTCAAACGCTTCTTGACTCCTCGAAACTCGATCGCCTCTCATCGGTCTGCATTTAACTTCTCGGATTTTGGAGCACCGAGTAAGTGGCCGAGCTAGTTTTGAGAAACCCTCGACGAACCTACGGTAGTAGCCAGCCAAACCCAAGAAACTACGGACCTCCTTCACATTTGTGGGCGATGCCCAATCCAATACTGCCTCAATTTTCTGCGGGTCCACACGAACCCCTTCTACCAAATCACGTGACCCAAAAACATCACTTCCTTCAGCCAGAACTCACATTTCGAGAACTTCGCATAGAGTTGCTCGGTCCTCAAAATGTCTAACACTATCCGCAAATGATGGGCATGCTCTTCCTCATTCCTCGAATAGATAAGAATATCGTTAATGAAGACGACGACACACTTATCCAAATATTCGATAAAGACTTTGTTCATCAACTGCATGAACACCACCGGCGCATTAGTTAACCCGAAAGGCATAACTACGAATTCATAATGTCCGTATCTCGTCCGAAAAGCTGTTTTCGACGCTTGACTCTCTCACCCGAATCGATAGTACCCGATTTCAAATCAATCTTCGAGAATACCGCAGACTCCTCAGAATCGATCGAACAAGTCATCAATCCTCGGCAAAGGATACTTGTTCTTGATGGTTACCTTGTTTAGTTCGCGATAGTCGATACACAAACGTAGTGAACCATCCTTCTTCCGCACAAACAGGACCGGTGCGCCCCAAGGCGAGGCGCTCGGTCGAACATACCCCGACTCAAGAAGCTCACTCAACTGCTTCTTCAACTCTGACATCTCTGAAGGTGCCATGCGATACGGCACCTTCGAAACAGGAGCCGCACCCGGCTCTAACTCTATAGCAAACTCGACCTCCCGATCCGGTGGCAATCCCGGTAACTCGTCAGGAAAAACATCAGGGAATTCATTAACGACTGGAATCGACGGAAGCTCGACTCCACCATTTTCCGTCTTTAAGGCATAGCACCAATAACCAGTACACCCCTTTCGCAGGAGACTCATCGCCTTCAAGGCATTAATAACGAACTTCTGGTTTCCCCTCTTTCGCCCCGCGAAAGAGTGCTCGGTGCCGTCCTCGGCTAATATAGTGATGATTCTCGTGCGGTAGTTCATGATTGCGCCATGCCGCTCGAGCCAATCATCCCCGAGAATTAGATCCTCACCCTCAATATCAACAAAGATAAGATTAGAAAGCCAGGCTCTCTCACAAATAAACACAGAACAGTCTCGGACCTCTGATCGCCAACGATCCTGTCACCGCTAGGAAGTTTAACGATGAAAGGCTCGCAAGGCGACAAACAGTCGAGACTCAAACGGCGCACACACCCCAGCGATATGAACGAATGTGTAGCACCAGAATCGAAAAGCACACTGACAGGATGAGAATGGATATGAACGCACTGCCGCCACCGTAGCCGCCGGGTCATCGGCCCTCCTCATCTCGTAGATACGCGGGCCGGGCAGAGCCGACACCGGAAGCTCCTCCTCTAGCGGCTGACCCGACCCCTACCTCGACCGGCACTCGGAGGTGGCGGCGAGCAAAAGAACTCGATTCACGCTTGGCTCCAAAGGTGCCGGAAAAGAAGCCCGAGCACCAGGAAGCTTTCTTACCCGCTCACAAAGAAGGCCTTGTGGCCGTCGACCACAAGTGTGACAAGTTAGAGGCGACGAGGACACTCCCTTGCCTGATGGCTCGCCGCCAGCTTAAAGCATTTAGCATCCCGAACGGAGGCACCGCAGCACTCCGATAGCCCCCGGAGAAACGAGTCGAATTACCTCCAGAATATTCACAGACCGAGACTTCGCCGCCTCCACCTCTGTGACCCGAAAATTTCCATGGATTTCGCTTCTTACTCTCCCGAACCGCCGCATTGTCACCGACATGTCGTAGGCAAGAGCTCGACTCGATAATCCTTCAGGTAGTACGCACAAGTCCAGACATATAGTCCCGAATGGACGGTTTCATCCTCCTGGAAAAATGGAAAATTTTGTCGCTCTCAGCGACAACTTGGGTCTTCACATAACCCAACTCTTTGTTGAAATCAGCAATAGCTTGGGATACGGGAATATCCCGAGGTTGAGCATCGAAGAAAGCATGCACTCGAGCCTGTCTGACCGGCCACGGACAATACTCGGTTTCCATCAACTCCTGAAACTCGGCCCATGAAGCAACATGATCTTTGGGACTAACGGCCTCCCACCAATATGTAGCATCTCCCGTGAGAAAGTATTGAGCAATAGGGACCTTACGGTCCTCGGGACAGTTGGTGGCAGTGAAGACTTTGAATATCTCCTTGATCCACCCTTCCCAGCCGATCGGGTCCGAAGCTCCCGAGAACTGAGGAGGATGCATCTTGATGACATCCTGAAGCCAGCGATCCGCTCCGCCCCGATTAGCGTGGGCCTGATCGGGGTTCTGGACCACTTGAGCTATAGCCGCCATCTGGTTAACCATTTGCTGCATAACAGCCGCAATACCAAGATCGGCGCGCTCCTGAGAAGAAGCATGACTGTGACGGTCACCGGTACTGCCGGCTCCCGAAGAATGCGACGTGGCCGCCCCACCGGCTGCCCCACGTCCTCGGCCGCGCCCACGACCACGGCCACGACCACGACCACAGTTTCCTCCGGCATCCATACTGATGTTGAGAGATAACAGAAGTATATCGATGATGAGTAAGGGGGAAAATCAATTACGATTCAAAAGTAGAAATACAATGCAAGAAACAAAAGAGCCGAATAAGAAAACTTACAAGCACTGGAAGTACCGGGATGCTGGCAGCGGCGTGACAATGTGCAAAACAAAACACGACTAGACCCAAATAACCAACAAGCCTAGGTATCCATAAACCTAGAGCCCTGATACCATTTCTGTAACACCCCCAAGATATTCGAGGTGTATTACAGCGCCGTGGACCCCTACATGGAATCCACCAGGCTAACACAAGATAACACCTCTCGACTAACCGTCTCGGTTAGCAAGGAAACAATTATTAACAACAAGAACATAAAACAACACGTCCGGTACAACCGGCATAATAACATCAACCGACAAATATGGTAACTCCAACGAAGTCCAAACACAACCAGAAAGGAAAAGCCTAAGTACTCGCGAGTACAATCTATAAGTTTAAAAATATAGGAAACAACCATATCGAATTAGATAAAGGAAATAAGACGACCCAAATGCACATGTCAACGACCCTGGCCAACATCCCCGTACTGTCCCGGTGCTCGCTCGTCCGGATAATCATAACCTGAAATCCATAATAAGAATTTCCCCAAAACGGGTCCCCAAAGGGGTTAGAAATTACGCTAGTACAAGTAATCAAGGCAAACCAATCGCTTACACATTTCATAGTACATGCACCAATATCATTTTCAAAAGCCAAAACCAGACATGTCTTTTCCGGAAACAAACAGTCAAACAATTTGCCTAGGACCGGGACGAAGCCACGAATCCCACCCGAGGCCTCTAAGGACCCTCCCGAGCTGGCCATTTCATAAAACAAATCACGCACAGGCATCGCCTAGGACCGGGACGAAGCCACGAATCCCACTCGAGGCCTCTAAGGACCCTCCCGAGCTGGCTAGCGAAACAAACTCATGAATCCAGAGTGAAGTCATAGATTCCCCCGAGGCCCCGTCGGACCCTCCCAGGGTGAGCAAAGCACACACAATATACATTACCATTTCATGTTAAGCATAAAGGTTTCCAAAAGAATACTTGCCTTGAATTAATGACGACGCAAAGAACGGAAAGGAAGGTCACCGACGAACGCTAGGAACCAATGAAACCGAACCTAACGATTCGAAGAATACAATCAAAACCATTTCTAAATGAATACGGAATTGGAATACACCAGAAACCCGCCTACGATTCATGTATATTCGTATATAAACGACAACGAGGGCGGACCACAACCAAACCCTCTCGATTCCGTAAAAATCACGAAATATACCATGAATCCGTAGGGAAACTAAGGATACCAACAAGATTAATCATATTCATCATGAATCCATCAACAAAACGAAACGGATCGGAAGAAAATCCCAAAACCCCCAAATTATCCAAAAGTAGGGTTCTAAGAGATTACCTTGGATTTAGGATGAGAAACACAAGTGGATGATGTTAATCTACACCAAGAATTCAAGCAAAAGAATCTCTGAAGTGATTGGAAGAAGAAAATCGCCTCAAATCGCCTCTGGAGTCGCTCGGCCGCGGAAGAAGAAGAGAAATGAGAAATTGTGTTTATCTCGGTCAACTCCCTGGTTTATATAGCCAGGGAGTGTTAGCGTGCGCTAATCCTTAAGGTTAGCGTGCGCTAACGGGGAAAAATTACAGGCCAAACTAGTTAGCGTCGATCCAAAGAGCGGACCTTTGGCCGTTAGCGTACGCTACTCGAAACGTAGCGTGCGCTAATAACCTCTCGGTAGCGCGCGTTATCGACCAATAGCGTGCGCTACCTGGACATCAGTCGAGTCCAGTGGTAACTGCCCAGAACCCACCTGATACGTTAGCGTGCGCTACCATACAAGCGTAGCGTGCGCTAACTGATCCGTTAGCGTGCACTACCATACAAGCGTAGCGTGCGCTAACTGGCACCTGACCGGTTCGTGAGTAAACCTGCCCAAGATCGACACTCACGCTAGCGCACGCTACGGCACCATCGGCGTGCGCTAGCCTCTCGACATTAAGTGCGCTAGCATATGTAGCGTACGCTAATATGCTAGTCCGTAAGGCCGAAAACAAAGATCGCCACTCCCGGGGCTACTCGCAAGCGCCATTTAAACAAACGTAGCGTGCGCTAGTAAGGGACCCCTAGCGTGCGCTATGCAGAAAGAGTAGCGTGCGCTAGGTACGAAATATGAACGGTCCAAAAACACCGGAATGTGAACGAAACATCAAACGGAACATCTCAACAGGCATCATAACGTAGAATGGATCCACGGCAACCCCGAAACGGCGGTTCCGCAAGACAATAATGAGAATAAAATCCATAGATAATAGGAAAGATACACTGAAAGATACACGAGGGTCACTACTATCGGGAAATACGCCGAAAAGAAAAAAAATACAAGGGAAAGAAAAATGCGGATATTACAATAAGAGCCCCGACCACAGCATCAACCAATGCCGCGACCTCCTCAAACAGCTCTGGAGATTGTTCGAGGAGGGCAAGTTGGACAGCTTATTGGCCTAGCCAAAGCCCCAACCGATCTCTATACACGATCGTCCGAGTCGAACACAAAACAGTTTGGAAAGCTCATATGAGCCGACCCCTGGATCAACCTCGGCGACCGTCTCTACATGCTTCAATCAAGAGAAGGGGACCTCGTAAGTCTCCCCGATCTCTCGCCTTATTTAAAGAAACTGGAGGACTCGCTCGCCATCTACAGTTCACCATCTAACATGATGGACTAAGGCACGAGATCGCCTCCCCCGCACAACATACACCGTCGAAGGTCGGCATCTACATGACGATCCAAGGTGGAGTGCAGCCATGGTCCTGGTGGTCGATGGAACCGACTGCTTAGGCCATGCAAGGTCCCTTTGGGCCAAGATCGCCCGCCCTTCGTTTAAATACGAGGTCGGCGTAGTCTGAGGGCCCTCCAAAATTAATCAGTGGACACGATCGCTCGCCCTAAAAGGTTCATCATTTAACGTGGTGAACCCAGACAATGCGACGTGCCACAACCCCCGTCTCAACGTACACCGTCGAGGTTCGCCATCTTCATGGTGGGCCGAGGTGGAAGCAGAGCTAAACAAGCCGCGGGTGTGGAGTTGAATCATCCGACGCTGCCCCGCGCAAGGACTCCTCTAGACCGAGACCGCACGCCCTTCGTTTAAATACGAGGCGAGGCGCAGCCTAACAGAGGACCCTCATAATAAAATGAGCCACGAGACACTCAATGTCTTCGCGCATCAAGACATGATCAGGGAGTCGGTCCATCGAACTCCGCGATCGTGCACGGTTCCTCAAGACGGACGACCGTCCTCGAGGATTCGACAAAGTTGAAGACCGCTCACTCAACGAATTATTTTCATCCCCTTACTTTCACTAAGTGAATAAAAACAAGGGGGAAGAGTGCGGACTACCTATACGACGATCGCCCCTATTCAACCACATACGGAGATCGTCATTTTTCAGATGTTGTGCAGTGATCGAATTTGTTGTAAAAGTTATCTTTATGAGTTTATCAATTCATTTGGAACTACTCTCGCGACGATCTCTCCTCACACATTTGTACAAAGTCAAGCAAAAGACTCAAAAATAGCAATCATTCAAATCGAATAATCAAGGGGATCAAACGTTCATTTCATTACTTGAAAAGATCAGAGTACATGGTCGCCCGAAGGCCTAAATGCTACAAAAGAAAGCTACGAATTACAAGGAAATAATCTAAAACATCAAAAATGAGGTGCCTCAGGCCCCTGCCTGGCCTTCGCCATCAGCATCCGGTGCGGTCCCCCCATCTTCCGTAGCGTCGGGATGAGCAAGATTGGCCGGAGTCGGATACCAGCTCAAATCCACGCCGATGTCCGCAAGATCCAAGATCGGCAAGGAGAAAGCTGAATGGATAGGATGCTCCAACGCATACGCCTTGAAGTTCTCAGCAAGAGGCTCGACCTCCAAACCTCCCTTCTTAGCTGCTCGGATCGAGTCGGCAAATGCCATATAATAGGCGAACTCGCTGACAAACTCCAAGTTTTGAAAGGGATCAGCCTTGGTCGCCTCTACCTCTCCTTTCAGCTCCGCCATCGCCTGTTTCGACCCTTGGAGCTCGACCTCCCTCACAGCTATCTTCTCCCTCGACTCCGCCAGCTCGTTAGTCAACCGAGCGATCGTCACCTTCTGACGATCGACCTCCTCCTTAGCAACCTTCTCTGCCCGGACGACATTCAGCATCTGGTCCCGAAATTGGTCAACCGCCAAACGAGACAACTCGGTTTCCTTCCTCGCCAGCTCAAGCTCATGGCTCGCCCGCTTGGCTGCCTCCAAAGAGTCCTTCTCCATTGCCACGATCTTATCGGCGAACTCGGCATTCTCCTTCCGAGCCGCCTCGAGATCCGCCTGCAGGCGAATAGTGGAAGGTCGCCCCTCAAACTCCTGAGCAGCCTGGACAGCCATGGTCGCCGTCTGGAAAGAAAGGGCGAGAACAGCCTGCATCGTACTCCCCGATCGCTGACGCGCGATCGCATCTAGATCGGTCGTCCAAGCCTTCGGTAGAGCAGAAGCAGCCTTGCTGACGTATTGCGGTATGTCACAGGACTGGCGAGGAGATCGGCTCGCTAAGAAATCCAACACCATCGGCGGGCAAGATGGATCTGCGCGACGGATCCTGCATCAAAACAACAAAGTTAACACAACTCCTACGCAATTGCAAGTTTCAACCCAAAAATGCAGTTTACCTATCAGCCCTCTCGGGGTCGCGACCGAAATACGGTTTCCCTCGAGGAGTCTCAGAGTCAGCGATCGCCATCTCTCGCATAAAAGCCGCAGAGGGCGGCTCATTCTCCGGAGCGAGAACGGTGATCGGAGGCGCGGCGATCGGCACTTCATTGCCAGGGGCAGGAACCGGAGTTTCTTCCGGCCTCGGCCTTTTGCGATTCGATCGAAGCCCTTCCTCCGGAACTCCCTCCTCAGCCACGATCGGCTCCACGTGAGGCTCCGCCTCCGGAACAATTGGCAGCGCAACAGGTGGGGCCCGAGACGACTTCTTGTGGCGGAGACGGCCTAGAACTCCAGGATTCGACATGGCTATCTCCGGCGGGGGCTCCAAAAAGCGAGGAAAGCGAACCTCTACAGTTAAGACGATCGATCAACAGTCAGATACTTTCCCCAAGTAAGGCGATCGCCTAGGAAGTGAAGGTCGCAGAAACTCATACCTGGTACCGAGAGATGTCTCGGGAAACGGAATAGCCGAGCCGACAAACAACGACTCTACTTATTGATCTGGTTAGCGTCAAGGTCGTCGTCCGACAAGCTCCGTATCCGCTCCCAGACAACCAAGAAATCAAAGGACAGCTCCGTATTCGTCTTTGCGAGTACTTCGTAACCGTAACTTCGATTCGTATTCAGGTTCGGGTTTCGGGGTCGTTCGGACGTAATTTTCGGTCTGTCGGGAGGGGCCTGCCCAGACCTGTGCAACACGGCCCTGAAAACGGCCCTGCTGTGCGCCGTGTCCTGCGCGGCCGTCGCCAGATCGGCACTGCCGAGACACGGCCGAGACACACGGCATTGCCGGCAGGCGTTTGTCGCGCCGTGTCCGCAGTGCCTATAAATATGGCGTAATGACGGGTTTTTCACCCATTTTATCACTCGTTTTCTTCCCTTCCGCGGCTGGAACTTGCTCAATCATGGAGGCATGTTGTTATACAATGAATCCATGAAGTTTTGAGGTTCATAACATCAATTGATCATCACGTAACATCCTTCAATCCAGCGAATCAAGGCAAGTTTTGTTAAAATCTAGTTTTGGGGATTTTGCTCGATTTGTCCGTTTAATTCGTTTTAACTCAGAATAGTGATGTATTTATGATTGTTAAACATTATTATGTCGAATTCCTTGCTGTTCCTCGGTTGAATCACCGAGGATTCGTCGTTTTATTGAGTATCTTATCGACGCCTTGAAGGTGTTCGATAAAATGTCGCAAAGAGGATTCGAGCGTTCTACGATTATTCTTCCTCGTTCGTTCGTTAATTTATTGATGGTATGATATTAGGGTCAGATTTCTCGCAAAGAATTCGAGTCGGAACCCTTCCGTTCGTTGTTTTCTTCAAGCTTTTCGATTGTGGGTGTATTCATTGTCTTCGCCGGAGAATCGTAGGTGTTCGAGGTGTCCCGACTGATTCGTGATTGTGGGAGTGTCCGGTATCGATTATCGAGGCAAGTATCTTGCCCATACATTACGTGTTTTGTGGATATTATGGTTGTTTATCGTCGATATGTGCTAAATAAATATTAATAACCATTTTTCAAAAGAATCAGAATATTTACCATCATGCTTTTTGTAAAGGTGACCCGTGTGTGTCGGGAATTAATGTGCTTAGTTGAATATGTGAGCTAGTGTCGAGTATAGAATCACCTTACTTTCTTGTGATGTCATTGCGTATGATTATGTCGTTGGTAAATGTAAAGTGTAATTCTTTTGTCAAATTATGTGCTTGGAGTCACGTGTTTATGGATGAATATGTGAGTTTGTGTGATATTAGTTGTGTCGTTCGGTGTTGTTGAAATCTTGTGCTTCCTTGTGAATCGTATCATTACTTGGTCGTGAGTATATGTTGGATGAATCGCCATTCTAGTAAGGTACCTCGACTATATATACCGTGATTGACCTTCGAGGCTTGTGGTTTGCAAATCGTGATTTTGGAACGTGTGTGTGTGTTGTTCCTTCCACCGGAGTGTCCGGCAGATGTCCGGGGTCGATACTAAGGGGTACGGCCACGAAGTGGACTTGGGTGCGTGTGTGGATGAACTTCCACCCGAGTGTCCGAGGGGATGTCTGGGTGTCGATACTAAGGGGTACGGCCGCGGAAGTGGTTTCCCACCCGGAGTGTCCGACGGGATGTCTGGGGGTCGATACTAAGGGGTACGGCCGCGGGTTACCAGTTGTGGTTTTCATCTTGAGGATGACGTTGATGTTTTCGTTAATTGTGATATTGTCCGGAGTATCACAATGCTTTGTGCTCGGGGTCGAGAGACATTATATTTCGAGTCTTGGTGCTTGGCTAGAATGGCATATGATTAATGTGTTATGTGTAATGTGTCCTTGTAAGTGAATTGAAGTGGATGATCGGGTCGTGGACCCTGTGTTTTGTGACCGGAATGGTTAGGTCGTGGACCCCGTGTTTTGTTAAACGGATTTGTATTTTGAAAAAAATGAATTTTGGGGCTGTGACCCTAAATGGCTTTCGAGGAATTAAGGACATTTTCAATTTCTGATGTTTTCAAAACTCCCGAGATTTGGAAATGTTTTCACAATGCTTACTTGCTTCGTTTCTGCTTTCAAGACTTGAACTATTTTTAACTAAATATATCTCGGGAAGTCTTTCGTTATATTCTCGGAATGTGTTGTGTATGGCTCGTATTTGCACTTTATACTTGCACTAGCGAAACAAAGGAGTTTGCTAACCCCGTAATCGGGGTGGATATCTCATATTGTGTCCGGTACATGCAGTTTTCGGGAGCAAGACACGGGATCGGCACGAGGATGATGAAAGACGAATGATACTAATCACACGAAGGCCGCTTTGGGTTCATTAGTCGAGTCCATTGTATTGTCTTTTCCGCTGTCTTATTGTTCGTTGTTGCAAGTATTTTACCCTTGTGTGGGTATGAGTCTGGATGAGTTTATGTATTTTGATTTTTAAGTCAGTGACGAAAGACCAAATCGGTCTATTGGTCTGTTATTTTGATTCGTCGGTATGTAATGTAATGTGTTGTTTTGATGTCTAGTCTGGTGGATCCTCACGGAGAGGGTCTGCGGCGTGTAATATTCCCGGTTTGATCTGGGGGTGTTACAAATTTCAGGGAACCTAAATAGAATCAGTGTAAAAGAAATTTAAAGGCAAGATCTTACTGCAAGACTTTCAGCAAATAATTTGACACTTTGAATTATCGAAGCTTCATTAATGAAATTCCTGAGGAGAAGACCAAGTTTTGAAAATGAAAATTCATGCAAGAACGAAAAAATATGGTGGTGGTGGTGGTGGTGGTGGGGGGGATGATGATGACCACAAAAAAGTGTCTCCCATTTTATTCATACCTGTTATCTGACGGGCCACCAGAATTTTCCAGGAAATCAGGTGCAACAGATAGTTTAGAAAGTGTTGCTGCTGTGACTCTCAGCCTCGAAAATTGCTCATGCTCCCATGCCACCTAGAATACATTAACAGCGTAAGCCATTTGATAACAGAAGTTTATGAAAAATGAGAAAAAAGATAAAGAAACTGAGTTGCGAATCACATATAACACCTTCATGCTATAGAAAAAGAAGAGCTCTTTATGTTACTTTACATACCAGGATATTATACTTTCCATGATTCAGTAAAAAGGCATTCATTAACACTCAAAAATCATAACAAGAACATAGCATATACCTATCATCTTAACAAAATAGCCATGAGACACTGCTTCTCTAAAGTAGTAGATATCATGGGATTTGTAATCAGTTGCTACTGTTGGTGCATTTATGGCATGGACTTAAAATGGAACGATCATTCACAAGCCCGTTTCATCATACTCTTGTGGAGTTTTGGTATTGGTAGTCCCTATTTCCAAAACTATGGAGTATCCACTATGTCCACGACCACCACCCTCACCCCCACCCCCACCATCCAGTAATTTATTTATTTCAAAATAACTGTTCTTAATGGTAAGCATAGAAAATAGATATTTGTTTCTATTATACAAGTTATGCCTCTCAAGGGTTGGGTATTTGCTAAGTAAATACAAACTTCAGGAGGGATGAGGGGATACTCGTTATTCTGAAAGATAAATGAAAGTTCTTGTAATTAGACTAAACCTTAAGGGAATACCATGGATATCATACAATAACATGAAATTTGTACCTAACCGGAACTTGCATGCGGTTTTGCCTACATTCGTGTCAACAACATGACCGTTCTCCTTCAACATGGTTGTGTAATAAACTTTAACCTAATCCAAGAATCATTTACTCGTTAATAAGTGGCATGACTATATATACACACACATATATATGAGATCAATCAATACAGATAAAAGGATTTACCCTTGACAAAAACAAAAATACCTAATTGTACATTGAAATTCACGACAAGACACCATTTGGACAAGACAAGAAATTCATGGAAACCATCAGAAGTACATCGAAACATACAAAGGCACCAAAACAGCTTAATCTATCTAAATCTAACTGTAAGTAAAATTAAATAAAAACAACTAAATTAAACAATATAAATTAAGAAAAAATAGAAGAGAATCAAGAGATTAGAATAATAAAACCTGATTGTGGAGAGAATATTTCACAAAACCACTGGGAGAATAAAACATGATGATGTTGGCCACCATCCACCGTGGAGCTCGGAAGTCGGAATGAGCCGAACAACACCAGTCACGGCAGAGTAACACCACCACCGTCGTCTGTCGGTGAGTCACTGAGTGCACACAACACCCAAATCAGACCGCACCACCAGTCGTCTCCGAAACCGAGGGCGAGGAAGAAAAATGACTCACCACTCTCCGAAACCGAGGAAGAAGGAATAAGAGAACTCAGAACTTCTCTTAGGGAAGGCTTCTCCAACACAAATCAATGAAATAGAAAGAAACGCTAGGTTAGGTTAGGAGTCGGACAAACAGAAGTGAAGAAGAATTGAAAAGGAGCGGCGCTATGTGAAGTAGTAGTATTTATTATTTCCGAAAGGCCTTAATTTTTTTTTTTCTGCGGCCCCAAGCCTTGCTTGGGTCGCTTTGGGCCGCCTCGCCGGTCCACAGCTCGCGGCACACCATCGGCCAGGATCTCTACCGCCGTTTTCTTTTGGATTTTCCGCGGGTCGTGTGTGTGTGTGTGATATTATGCAAAAAAAATTATCTTCAGCCGACAGCCGAGAGAAGTTTAGAGAGGGGAGAAGAGGATAGAGAGAGAGGCGGGAGGTAGAGAAGTGAGAAGTGACAGCGGTCGATCGGTGATAGGGTTTATATACCCAGAGTTTTGTGTCGAGATCAATTAAGTCTCTTATTTCTACATTTATTCAATTTCACCCCATATATCTTTTAATTGTTACAATTAACATCCAATCAGGTTTATAATTCCTTCAATTTCACTATCACTTTAAGCAGCATCATTTTATTCGGGTGAAAATTTTCAATATCACTTTAATTGCTTTAATTGGACTGCTATGTGATATTCTATTTACGTTTTAAATTTAGGATACATGTTCTAGAGGAAAATCTTGATTAGAAATATTAATTTATAAATTTATTTCCGCCGCAATTATTACCTCTTATCTATGTCATGTCGTTGCCTTAATTAATGGGCATTTATTTTAGTTAGCGTAGCGACTCGACATTATTTTTATTAAAATTTGTTATTATATGTAGACATTAAATTTTTTATTTTAATTATTTTGTAATTATTCATAGTTATTACAAGCTTTTATTTTTTTAATAATTTTTTTAATTATTTAAATCAAAATTTATTAATTTTCAAATACTACTTTATTTTAAAACCTTTTCAATTTAAATTTATTAAAAATATTTTATTATTTATAAAAAATATATAGAATTCATTATTTGATAGAATAATTTTTTATAAAAATAGATTCAATGTTTTATTAAAATTAACTATTTTTAAAGTTAAAAATTTATTAAATCATTAATTGTATATAAAATTCAAAATTTTGTTTATTAATACTCTAAGGTAACACATCTCATGTTGTTACTGAGAGTTACACCTTTTATAGCTAGAGTAACATATATTTCAGGGTTTGGTAACACCATAACCCGAACGTTGTGGTAGGTCCAAAATTTCATAGCTATGGTAACATTCAAGAAGGTAACACCCACGCCTAAGTGTTGTAGAAAGCCATCTATGGCGTAGTGACCATATTCACTACAATCCTCTTAAGAACATTATTAACATATTAATGTAGCATTTAACACCCTTTTAAGCTATCAACGAACTCGATTAACTTGATCATATGAAGATTACAACTTCCTTTTATCAAAATCTATTGTTTTACTTTTGAAGAATTTATTAAAAGCCTAGTTATATCATTGGATACTCGGAATTCTAAAAGTAACTTCATCCCATCTTGTAAAGATCATCTTCAAAGAGTTAACATAATTCTTCCAACAATTTATTACAAAGGTGTTGGTTTTAGGGGCCAAAATCATGGTTCTATATTACCTTCAAGAATCAATTGAATGTTCAAGACAAGTTTAATATCTTCCACCTCTAATCATTAAGGATTTCATCCTTAACATGTTCCTAGTGTTGAGACTATAATCAACTTCCGATTATCATGTTATAGATCAGGTTTTATATATATCATTATCAACACAATCATACTATGAAGTTATGTACATCAAGAAGTAATACTAATACCCTTAATGTTAATCTTCACTTAGTTTGAGCATGATTCAAGTAACTTATCATGTTTACACTAGCTTAAACTAACATTATGTGAAGTATTTATCTACTAACTGTTGGGATTCCGAAAACAAAACGAAATACGCAGCGGAAATAAATACGAATCCCAAACAGGATCGATCAAGTAACGTATATACAAAAGAAAAAAAATACGAAGATAAAGGATCATACCCTTGAAGCCTTTGAAATAAATCTTCATAAAATGGATGATGATCATAAACCCCGTCACGAACACGAAATCCCTTCGTTCCAAGCACCGAAAATACGAAGCCTCTACTTCACACGCGTCGGAAGTTGCCTGGAAAAATTCGATAGTAATCCGTTCTATAAGAACACGGCTAGGAATTACTATAGGAATTTACATCTCACTTTTTCTTGAATTTTTTTTTCAACTCAAAGTGAAAGAAAAAACAAGAAAACAATAAAACTCTCTCTCCCTCCTCAAAACTCTCGGCCAGGAGCTTCTATGCATTAAGATGATTGAAGTCTCTTTTCATGTCATTATAAGTGTTGTTATATAATAACATAACAACTCATCAACATTGAAAAAATAATGTGAGGAATCTCAACCATTATTTACAAGACTACAACAACCTAACATGCAAAAAGGAATGGCCATGTGAGGTGGGGGGGGGGGGGGCTATACGGAAGCTTCCTAGAAAACGAGTCGAGCCCCTCGGCTCGTACGGACGTTCACAAACAACTCCGTTAAATACACTCCGTTTAATTATAAATGTATTTATATTAATTAATTAATCTAATTAATTAATTATATCAAATACAAATATATTTCTCTAAGAAAAATAATTTATGAATTAAATTAATTACCCGGTAACTTAATTTTAATTCATAAAACCGTTATTTGATTTATCCAATAAATCATAATTAGATATCCAATATCTAATATTAATAGAGAGATAATAAATTCACATTTATCCATCAACGCTCCTGATGCGCGACTCAGAGGTCCGTCTCGGTAGGCATTGGGAGGAACCAATGAGTGCGGGCAACACTTAGCCACTTAGCGGGCCGCATCAGTAAACCCGATCGAGAACGAATGAAGGGATCATTCCAGAACCATTTTGTCGTGAATACTATATACGTATAGACCCTTCATCAGATGTCCCGGTCAAGTCTTCGGGTCACGGTAAAGTCAAACCCTACTGTTGACTAAACTCTATACATGTGTTAATGCAAATCAAGACCGACTGATTAATAGTGTATCTAATACGACTATATCAGAATGCTTTGGCCAAAGACTTATGATCTTATTTGCCATTAACCGTATAGGACATTTGCCTGCTCACTAACAGGAGATAGAATCCTTTCTTGGCGTACAGTAAAGACTGCTACCTGCCCATATAGTCCGCACTTCGAGGTCGACTTAGTAAATAAGCAAATGAGTCTAACTACTCTAATGACAAACTAAACGTCACAGGCACATCTTCTACTGAACCCTCAAGTCAAAGGTCCACGTATACTATCACAACCTTTCAATTCGTCATCGACTCTCCGAGAGTGAATACCGTGTGACTGAATCGAGTATGAGTCGTGTTCGAGTATACTGGCCCCACCAATATACTTATAACTATGCTATCAAGACGTGCACACGTCCTAGCATCAGTTATACAAGTCATATTAAAACTTAATGCCCATTTTAAGTTTATTGACTTGCGAACAATTTACGTAAATAAATTTTAAACAGTTCCAGTGCATTTTCTCTTATCCCATAATGAGAATGGAATGTTCGATTTATTTACATGGACTTCACTTCAATATTTACCAAGTCAAGAATGCAATTGAAATACAATAAACAGTGGATGAATCGTATTGCCTTTTTATTAATTATTCTATAATTACAAGTACAATGCCCTTACTCTCTCATCCCCTGAGTGGCATTCGAGGGCATATTCCTAACACTAACATCATCATAAGCATGGATTTAATATGAGTTAAAGAAAGACCAACCTCAAAATGAAGAACAACACCAACACTTCAAGGTACACACTTCAATCTCCAAATCTCCAAGTCACCAATCAAGTGATGAAGCTCCAACACAAGTTAGAAGGGCTAGAAACGGAGTTGGCAGGGAAGGGAATCGTTTTTCTCAGTTGGGAGGTTGAATGGATCGAGCAGGAAATGAATGGCAAGTCATATTTTTATAATCTGAACTCGGCATTACGTACGTTAACGAAAGGGGTTAACGTACGTTGTAGTCCTTACGTACGTAATCTCATGAACATTACGTACGTAATCAATTTCACCAGATCTTTCTGACTTAAAACACGTAAATCGTTACGTACGTAAATATATAGCTATTACGTACGTAATAGCCGTTGACTTGGCTGTCGCGATCGACTCCCGACCACCTACCCCCGCTCGGCCCCACCCGCCGAAAGGCGGACTGCTGGTGGATCTCCTGCATTACGTACGTTAAGTGCTATAACAAGCATAAATGGAATTCTCCCAATATCACCCAACAATTAATATAGTATGAATGACCATGATTCCAACTTAACATAATTCGTCGATATATTTGCTATAACAATACAGATATGGTGCGAAGATACTTGGTTTAAATCAGAAAAGACAATAGTAAAGGTGAGGGTATTACATACTCCCCACCTTAAAAGGAGTTTCGTCCCCAAAACTAAGGGGTAAACATCTCGGGGTATTTCTCTCGCATGCTATCTTCAGTCTCCCACGTAGCTTCCTCGACTCCATGTCTCGACCACTGAATTTTTAATAAGGGAATCGCCTTGTTCCTCAGCTGTTTAATTCTTCTCTCAAGTATCTGCACAGGCCGTTCTTCATATGAATGGTCATCGGCTATTTCGACCTCGTCGAATTGAATAACGTAACTTGGGTCAGCAACATACTTCCTTAACTGAGATACATGGAATACGTTGTGAATCCGGCTCAAAGCTGGTGGTAATGCTAAACGATAGGCTAGGTCGCCTACTCATTCCAGGATCTCAAACGGACCAATATACCTTGGGCTCAACTTGCATCTCTTCCCGAATCGGAAAACACCTTTAGTAGGAGATACTTTGACTAGTACATGGTCACCAACCTCAAACTCGAGTGGTCGTCGACGATTATCTGCATATGATTTCTGGCGGCTTTGGGCCGTTAATAGACGACTCTTGATTAGGGAAATCTTCTCGCGGGCTGCCAATAACATATCAGGTTCCGTACCAATAGATTCAGACAAATCGTCCCAGCACAAAGGGGACCTACAACGACGACCATACAATGCCTCATAAGGTGCCATCATGATCGAGGCGTGCCAGCTGTTATTATATGTGAATTCTACCAACGGCAGTTGGGCTTCCCAGTCGGGCTTCCAATCGAGAGCACATGCCCTCAACATATCCTCTAGAGTTTGTATAGTCCTCTCAGACTGACCGTCGGTCTGAGGATGAAAAGCCGTACTGAAGTTCAACTGTGTACCCATAGCACGATGAACCGCCTTCCAGAAGTGCGACACGAACCGTCCGTCCCGATCTGATACAATACTCTTAGGGGTACCATACAGTCTCACAATCTCTTTGATAAATAACTGGGCCAATCTCTCAGGGCCCCAAGTATCCTTGATCTCCAAGAAGTGGGCTGATTTAGTCAATCGATCCACAATCACCCAAATCGTATTCATGCCTCGACGGCTCGTCGGCAAGCTAGTAATAAAATCCATCGATATGTCTTCCCACTTCCACTCGGGAATCGGAAGCGGTTTCATCATGCCAGCTGGTCGTTGATGCTCAATCTTGACCTGCTGACAGGTCAAACATTTCGAAACGAATTCGGCAACCTCCTGTTTCATGTTACCCCACCAATAATACGGCTTCAAATCCTTATACATTTTGTTCGATCCCGGGTGTATGGAATTCAGGGTAGAATGAGCCTCCTTCAGAATAGTATTCCTTAACTCTTCGTCTGCTGGTACACATACTCGGTTTTTAAAGCGTATCAGTCCATCCTCGTGAACCACAAATCCAGGGGCCTTCCCCTGATCGATTTCTCCTCGAACTCTGGATAAGAATGGGTTCGTCATCTGTTTCGTCCTGATCGTTTCATCAAGGGATGATGAAATCTCAAGCGTGCACAGTTGTCCCTGAATGCGTTGTAACCAGACCTCAATCTCTGGTCTCATGAACTCTAATTGTAACTCCTTCTGGGCAGTCAAACGAGCCAGTATCTGATCCTGCACCGTCTTGCGGCTCAAGGCATCGGCAACTACGTTTGGCTTGCCTGGATGATAAAGGATCTCGATATCATAGTCTTTGATTAGCTCTAACCACCTCCTTTGTCTCATATTCAACTCCTTTTGGGTAAAAATATACTTCAGGCTCTTGTGGTCCGTAAAAATCCGGCAGGTAACTCCATACAGATAGTGGCGCCAGATTTTTAAGGCAAACACTACGGCTGCTAACTCCAAATCATGAGTCGGGTAGTTGACCTCGTAAGACGCATCGTATGCGGACGCATAGGCGATCACTTTCCGTCCCGCATTAATACGCGGCCAAGGCCTGTCTCGATGCATCGCTATATACCGCGAATCCTTCCGTTCCTTTAGGTAGTACCAAAGCAGTCTTGAAATTAATCGACTTTTGAGTTCATCAAAACTTTCTTGACATGCTTCCGACCACAAGTACATCTTATCTTTTCTCAACAGTTAGTCACGGTTGAGCAATTTTGGAAAATCCTTCCACGATAAATGCATAATAGCCTTGCTAGACCCGGAAAACTACGAACTTCCTTCACGTTCTTGAGGTAGCGATCTCGGATAGCTTCGTCTTACGTGGGTCCACTCTCACTCCATCTGCTGATATTACATGTCCCGGAAAAATAACTTGACATCCGATTCACACTTAGAAAATTTTCCATAGAGTTGTTCTCGCCTTAATGCATCGAGAACCTGGCGGAGGTGACACTCATGCTCCTCACGATCACGAGAGTAGATCAGGATGTCGTCAATAAAAATGACTACAAAACGATCCAGATAATTAATAAAAACTCGATTCATCAATTCCATGAATACTGCGGGTGCATTAGTCAGTCCGAATGGCATGACAACGAACTCATAATGCCCATAGCGAAAAGTCGTCTTCGACGCCGACTCTCGAATCCGTAATTGGTGGTACCCGGATCTCAAGTTGATCTTGGAAAATATAGCGGCTCCCTGGAGCTGATCCAATAGATCATCGATGCGAGGTAAAGGATATTTGTTCTTAATTGTTACTTTGTTCAGCTCACGGTAATCAATACACAAACGCAGCGATCCGTCCTTCTTCCGTACGAATAACACCGGCGCTCCCCAAGGGGATGCACTGGGTCGAACATATCCTTTCTCAGTTAACTCCTCAAGTTGTATTTTCAACTCCTGCATCTCAGTCGGGGCTATACGATATGGTGCTTTCGAAAGCGGGGACGTCCCTGGCTCCAACTCAATGGTGAATTCTACCTCTCGCTGTGAGGGTAGTCCTGGAAGCTCTTCTGGAAATACATCTGGATAGTCTCGAACTACTGGAATATCAACCAATTCGACTGGTCGGTTAGTTGTCTTGGTCATGTAACACCAATAACCAATGCATCCCTGGTTCAGTAATCTCACAGCCTTCATAGCGCTGACGACTCTCCCAGAATGATTGGGATTATCACCCCGAAAAATACACTCGACGCCATCATCCGATGTGACGGTCATCATTCGCTTACGGACGCTAAGCACGGCATCGTGATGATCCATCCAGTCGATACCCAAGATTACATCATCTTTAGGTAAATCAACCACAATTAAGTCGGAAAACCACTCACAATTGTTCATGCTAATCGGACAGTTCTGTACTTCGCGGTTCCCAATAATTCTTCTACCATCTGGTAGTCCAATTACATAAGGTTCACAATCGGTAACATGATTCAAATGCAAACGACTCAAACAAGAACTAGACAAAAAGGAGTGTGAAGCACCAGTATCAAAAAGAACACAAACGGGCTGAGAGTGGATCTCGAGAGTACCTGCAATCATGCTTCCGGATCATTGACTTTCTTCATCTCGTAGACTCGGGTTTTGCAACCCTGCAGTGTACGGCTTGATTTCCACGGCCCATCCCTTTGTTTTCCCCGGTAGTCTGGTAAGAAGCGGACGGAGGAGCACGTTCCTGAACAGAAGACTGTACTGGAGCAAGAGATGCTACTGGAGCACGCCCGAGTCCACCTCTGCAATAGCGAGCACGATGACCGTTCTTCCCGCAAGTGTGACAGGCAACGGACGGCTTCGGACACTTGGAGCTGATATGCCCCTGGTCCCCACAGTTATAACACACGATAGGTGAGCTGATTGCCCGAGAGTGTGTTCCTGTTGGTTTCGGTGCCATAGGTGGCCGTTCAGAAGGATTTGGTACAGGATGGGGTTTCTTGAATATCCCCCGGTTACTGTCTCCTTGGGTCTGGTTCCTGGATCTCTTGTTGGAAAACTGAGGCTGCTTCTTAGAAATCTCCTTCGCAGTAAGTTCATACTCCAAAGCCTTCTCAATAACCTCCGGTAAGGTCGTACAGTGGTGATTGAGTAATTGCATCCTCATTCGGGGTTTAAGCCTCTTGAGGAAATATTTGATCTTATCAGCTTCTGAACGGACAACTGACGTAGCAAAAGGGAGAAGTGCTTGGAATTTTTTAGCAATCGCTAACACATCCTCGTCTTCCGATGGATCGGGGTTCAGTAATTCAGACAGTTTGGCTTCACGGAGGGGTGCAGGATAGTAACGATCTAGCATAAGATTCTTGAATTCCTCCCAAGTACTCGCGCCATCGGCAGGCCTCACGTAAAGCCACCAAGTATGGGCACTCTTACTAAGGTAGTAGTGCCACAACAACTCGATTTTCCTCTCGGCACTCCACCATCTCGAACAGCTCGAAATGCTCTATCCAAAGGTACAATGTCGCAGCTCGATGAGCCTTCAAAAGTCGGAGGTCGCCGTCGTGATATGTCACTAATAATCCGGCTCACGATCTGCCAGCACCGAGGCGGAGGTTGTTGCCTCGCCGTTGACCAAGCAGTATTCCTCTGCATAGCTTCCATCACCGACCCATTTGGGTCATCTCGGGACATCATGCCCCGCATCACGGTGTAAGGATCGACACGTGCATTCTCTCCAGGTGGTGTGATTGGTCCCTAGAAGGCGAATCACCGCTCGGAACTCGCTCCACATTCGCGCGTCTGTTGGCTCGTGGTATCGGGATTCGGCCTCTTCTGCGGCCTCGTCCCCCTCTGCCACGGCCTCTCGGATTCCTTTCCATACTGAAAGAATCAAGTCACAAGTACAGTTTAATTTATCAATCATAATTCATGCTAAGTTAATAGCAACAGGGAATTTCATATCCAACAAAGCAGTTCGTAAAGAATCATTGGCACCACAGGTGTTACACACTCAATATCATATCAACATCAAGTCGAAACAATTCCAATCACATAATTCATTTAGGTTCACCTTAAACAGATGAATTTTACCTCATGTTAGCAAGATGCCAAGATAAGTAAGGAGACCAATACGTCGTCAATATCATGCCAGTAATCAAATTATGGTTCATGAGAACATACCGTATTCGACGGGTCAGGCGCTTGCACAGGTTACACGTGGCACGATGGTTTCTTGATGCTATTTCGATTCTACAATGACTCAAAATAAAAACACACTCTCTGATACCATCTTCTGTAACAACCCGAAAACGGTGGCTATTACAGTGCCGTGGACCCCCTACCGGGATCCACCAGGCGATATCACGATATATACTTGCAACCTGACAACGTGGCACCGTACCACAATATTTATCAAAACTCCGATGTGGAGTATGAGTTATTTATGTCTTTAATACGAGCAATCGTACACAGGATCCAAATTCGGTACAGACCATATGACGATGGGCGGTACCTAACAAATTATAGTACATTCATCCGACACAAAGTAAAATGAAATTCATAATAAAACATAACCGAACATCAAAAGACTCGGGCCCCCCGAAATAGCATCCTTCAAAACCCTCCGTCGCCATTGTGCTCCTCCTGTGCCTTGCCCTTTCCTCGCCCTGAAATACAAGTATTTCGCCCCAAACCACAGGGTCAGCTATACATGATAATAATTCTCATGACATTATACAATTCATATATATATATATATACTGATCTCAAAGAAAACAATCGACTACTGAATATACCCCGAAGGCGTATAAACAATCAGTACCAACTGTCGAACATAACCAAAATATACGAAAGACCATATAATATGGCTCAAGAAGGACGTCACAGTACGCCCAATCTGGAAATGTGTCCGTGCACATGTCCATCCCGTATACGGAATCCAGAATATACATGGGACGATGTACCTAATTAGCCTCACGAACTACGTCTCGTGTGCACGATCTAAATGCGGAAAACATCCACGCATGATCATCAAGTGCCCGGCTAAAAATCCTACACATAACCAATCGGCATGCAGATATGACTCCAGAGATGTCACGATACAACATGACAACGAAACTCAACGAATTACACCTTTATCAAGGAATCGAACGACTCACCGAAGTGTCAACAAAGCTTAAAAGGACTAACGGTAACAAGGACGGTAATTTCGGGTATATCATCCCCAACACCATGACAATACGATCAAGGGTATCACCATATCACGAATCATAGATTATCAGAACATTTCATACACACGAAACGCATAATAATCACAAGAATTCAACCATCATTATAACCAAGCAAGATAACTTGCCTCAATTCCGTAGATGAATAATCCTTCTTTGAATGGTCAAACGAACGGTATCCTCATCTAACAATACTCACGTGAACAAGCAACCTTGAATGAAATGTAATTCATTCAACAACACATTCGTACGATAACGGTATTATTGCATAAATAATATTCGTAAATTTACTTGAATAAATCAATTATCCTATTGATCACTTTAATGTTCTTATTACAAATCATCATATGTTTATCATGTTCATTCACATATTCTAACATTAATGTCAAATACTTGAAGTCCAGTTTATTACTAATGTAACATTGTGAAAGCATCTTTTCAAATCATCGCCACTTCCGATTACGATATAAGTTTGTGTTTAATTATGTTCTTCATTATTTTACCAACGATTACATTAAAAACTGATTCCTATATGAAGCATAAGCTCAAGTTTTTAGTGAACTAAGAACATCATCTTAATTTACGTCTCTTAACATACACGGATTAATGAAATGGAATTCGGCTACTCGTCTACCGCATTGGTATCACCATATTCACTACAATCCTCTTAAGAACATTATTAACATATTATTGTAGCGTTTAACACCCTTTTAAGCTATCAACGAACTCGATTAACTTGATCATATGAAGATTACAACTTCCTTCTATCAAAATCTATTGTTTTACTTTTGAAGAATTTATTAAAAGCCTAGTTATATCATTGGATACTCGGAATTCTAAAAGTAACTTCATCCCATCTTGTAAAGATCATCTTCAAAGAGTTAACATAATTCTTCCAACAATTTATTACAAAGGTGTTGGTTTTAGGGGCCAAAATCATGGTTCCATATTACCTTCAAGAATCAATTGAATGTTCAAGACAAGTTTAATATCTCCCACCTCTAATCATTAAGGATTTCATCCTTAACATGTTCCTAGTGTTGAGACTATAATCAACTTCCGATTATCATGTTATACATCAGGTTTTATATATATCATTATCAACACAATCATACTATGAAGTTATGTACATCAAGAAGTAATACTAATACCCTTAATGTTAATCTTCACTTAGTTTGAGCATGATTCAAGTAACTTATCATATTTACACTAGCTTAAACTAACATTATGTGAAGTATTTATCTACTAACATCATCATAAGCATGGATTTAACATGATTTAAAGAAAGACCAACCTCAAAATGAAGAACAACACCAACACTTCAAGGTACACACTTCAATCTCCAAATCTCCAAGTCACCAATCAAGTGCTGAAGCTCCAACACAAGTTAGAAGGGCTAGAAACGGAGTTGGCAGGGAAGGGAATCGTTTTTCTCAGTTGAGAGGTTGAATGGGTCGAGCAGGAAATGAATGGCAAGTCATATTTTTATAATCTGAACTCGGAATTACGTACGTTAACGAAAGGGGTTAACTGTTAGGATTGTATACTGCAAAGCATACTTTATGCTTGTATTACCTAATTTCCCATTTACCACCTATGAGGATATTAATTATATTTAATCACATGTTTTGCATATTAATTCACGTTATGGTTATGCAAATGAAATGTCTAATTATTTTATATTGTAGATAATGTGGTGTGTTGGTGTCACACGGAAGATCACATTATCGGTGCCTTATAAAATAATATAATAGTTCACAACCTATATAATTATTAGACAAATTATATAAAGGGTTGTAGTGTATGCCTGAGAATAGTTGGTCTTGACTATTAGCATACATTAGCGTATTTGCATACGTTGAACAGGATCGAGGTGAGATAGTATCTTCTGTACTGACTGTAAGAAGAACGTAAATCTCGGATAATTGTTATTTCTTAATTCTAAGTATATAATATTTGTAACACCCTCAAGATATTCGAGGTATATTACAGCGCCGTGAATCCCTATATGGGACCCACCAGGCTGAACAGCATCATACTCATCGACTCACATAAACGACAAACCAACACCATGTCATAAAGACGCAAAACAGAATAAACCACCCGGTTCAACCGGTCAAACATAACATCATCAATCAACACAAACATAAAGGCAACAATACAATCCGGACGAACAAGAACTCTTAAGTACTCGAGTACAACTATTAGTTCAAAAGCCACAAAAGATGAAAAGACAAAAAGACATTAAGACGCCACTTATGCACAATCGTCACGCATGGCCATCATCCGTGTACTGGTCCAGCGCCCGCTCGTCCCGATGAACCTGACCTGAAATTCATAAAACGAATTTCCCCAAAACGGGTCCCCAGAGGGGTTAGCAATTACGCTAGTACAAGTAACCAAATGAACAATTTACATCTTACACATATAGTAAATGCATGCAATAAAGAAAACCGTTCGAAAGCACTCATTTCCGGAAATGCCAATATCAAAACACATTTGTAAAATTTTACCACAATTAACCGTCGATCCACGTCTCTGTGGACCCCTACCGAGACCCCGTCGGATCTAACCCGTAGTGGTTAAAAGCAAGCTCGTCGATCCACGTCTCTTGTGGACCCCTACCGAGACCCCGTCGGATCTAACCCGTAGTGAGCATACACACACACACCATTTCTCATACAATACTACTATGTCAAGATTGTAAGTTCATAAGGATACTTGCCTCGATTAAATAGACGACGACACGAACGGAACGGAAGAACCAAGCACGACCGTGAGGAACCGACGAGAATGAACCTAACGATTCGAATAGTACAATCACAACCACTTCTAAACGATTATGGAAATGGAATACACCCGAAAACCCGCCTACGATTCATGTATATTCATACAAAAATAACAACGAGGGCGGACCACAACCAAACCCTCTCGATTTCGCAAAACCATGAAAATATACCATGAATCCGTAGGGAAACTAAGAATACCAACAAGATTAATCATATTCATCATGAATCCATCAACAAAACGAAACGGATCGGAAGAAAATCCCAAAACCCCCAAATTATCCAAAAGTAGGGTTCTAAGCGATTACCTTGGATTTAGGATGAGAAACACAAGTGGATGATGTTAATCTACACCAAGAATTCAAGCAAAAGAATCTCTGAAGTGATTGGAAGAAGAAAATCGCCTCAAATCGCCTCTGGAGTCGCTCGGCCGCGGAAGAAGGAGAGAAATGAGAAATTGTGATATTCTCGGTCAACTCCCTGGTTTATATAGCCAGGGAGTGTTAGCGCACGCTAAAACCTCAAGGTTAGCGTGCGCTAACGGGATAAGGTTCCAAACCCTACCGCTAGCGTCCCAGTCCAGTAGCCAGGTAATTGGCCGTTAGCGTGCGCTACTCGATACGTAGCGTGCGCTAATAGCTTCTCGGTAGCGTGCGCTATCGACCAATAGCGTGCGCTACCCGGACATCAGTCGAGTCCAGTGACAAACTGCCCAGAACCCACCTGATCCGTTAGCGTGCGCTACCATACAAGCGTAGCGTGCGCTAACTAGCACCTGATCGAGTTCAGAAGTAAACTGCCCAAGATCGATACCACGCTGCGCGCTGCCATCAACAACTTAACGCGGCGCTAGTCTCCCAACATTAGCGTGCGCTAGACAAGATAGCGTGCGCTAATCCGATCCCGCAGGCACAGGAGTTGAACCGCCACCCTGTGGTTCACTCGCTAGCGCGCCATTTAAGTAAACGTAGCGTGCGCTACAAGGAGACTTCTAGCGCACGCTATGCAGACAAATTAGCGTGCGCTAGGTACAGAACATAAACGGTCCACTACACCAGAATACGAGCGAAACATCAAACGGAACACCTCAAAACGCATCATAGCATAGAATGAATCCACGGCAACCCGGAAACGGCGGTTCCGCACAATAATTACGAGAATCAGATCAATAGATGACGGAAGAGTTACACTGAAAGATACACGAGGGTCGCTACAATCGAGAAATGCACCGAAAATAAAAATACAAGGGGAAGAAAAAAAAATGCGGATATTACATTCTACCCCTCTAAAAATAAGTTTCATCCCGAAACTTAAGAAACAAACAACTCGGGGTACCTAGCACGCATGCTATCCTCGGTTTCCCAAGTTGCCTCCTCGACACCGTGTCTCGACCACTGCACCTTGACCAAAGGTATGGTCTTATGCCTCAATCGCTTCTCACGATGTTCCAAAATCTTCAAAGGGCGCTCTTCGAAAGTAACATCTTCGGCGACATCAATCTCACCATAATCGATGATGTGACTAGGATCTGGGACATATTTCCTCAACTGGGAAACATGGAAAACGCTATGAACATGACTCAAGGCCGGAGGTAACGCCAAACGGTATGCCAACCCACCTACTCGCTCGAGGATCTCAAAGGGGCCGATAAATCTCGGACTCAACTTCCCTTTCTTCCCGAAACGAAAAACTCCCTTCGTCGGCGACACCTTTAGCAAAACGTGATCTCCCACCTCGAATTCCAAGGGTCGACGATGGACGTCGGCATACGACTTCTGTCGACTCTGGGCAGTCAACATCCGTTCCCGAATTAACTCTATCTTCCGCCTCGTCTCTAAAACGACATCCGGCTCGGTCCCGACCAAATCGGACGCCTCATTCCAACAAATCGGTGATCGACATCGCCGCCCGTAAAGTGCCTCATACGGTGCCATCCGAATCGACGCGTGCCAACTGTTGTTGTACGTGAATTCGATCAATGGCAAATGTTCCTCCCAGTCACTACTCCAATCGAGAGCACAGGCACGCAACAAGTCCTCGAACGTCTGGATAGTGCGTTCCGACTGTCCATCTGACTGGGGATGAAAAGAGGTACTCAAATGCAATCGGGTACCCAATGCCTTATGCACCGCCTGCCAGAAGTGCGATACGAAACGGCCATCACGATCCGAAACAATAGACTTCGGAGTACCGTGAAGTCTCACAATCTGCGCGATAAACACACGAGCCAACTTCTCCGGGCCCCAGGTGTCCTTGATGCCCAGAAAATGTGCCGACTTGGTCAGACGATCAACAATCACCCATACCATATTCATGCCCGACCTCGATCTCGGTAAACTCGTAACAAAATCCATCGATATATCTTCCCATTTCCATTCCGAACGAAGTGATCGCAATAACTCAGTAGGCCGATGCTCGATTTTGACCACGACAAGTCAAACATCTCGCTACAAACCGTGCGACCTCATCCTTCATATCATTCCACCGTAAATTTCTTCTCGTGTCCTTGTACATCTTACTCGAACCAGGTGAACGGAATAAGGTGTAGCATGGGCCTCCCGTAAAATACACCGCCTCAACTCGAGTCGTTCGGCACAAAGCCGACTGAATCTCAAAATACCATCCTCGTGAATCACAAACCCAGGAGACTTTCCCTTAAGAACGTTCTCTCGGATTTGAGTAATCATCGGGTCCTCTGATTGCTTCAGCTTAATTTCATCGATCAAAGATGATGAAATCTCTAAAGCACAAAGTTGCCCGACAGCTCCCGGCAACGAGACCTCAACGTCTAACTCGATCAAAGCTCTCCGAAGCTCAGACTGAGACGTAAGGATCTCAAGCGTTCGCAACGCAACTGGTTTCCGACTCAAGGCGTCGGCCACGACGTTCGCCTTACCCGGGTGATAAAGGATTTCGAGGTCATAATCCTTAATCAACTCTAACCACCTTCTCTGCCTCATATTCAACTCTCGCTGAGTAAATATGTATTTCAGACTTTTATGATCGGTAAAAATCTGACATGTAGAGCCGAAAAGGTAGTGACGCCAAATCTTGAGCGCAAAAGCACCGCCGCTAACTCCAAATCATGAGTAGGTAGTTCATACGGCCTCAATTGTCTCGACGCATAGGCAATGGTCTTGCCGTGCTGCATCAATACGCACCCAAGACCCTGACCCGAAGCATCGCTATAAATGGCAAAACCCTCGTTGCCACATGGCAACGCCAAAACCGGGGCTGAAGTCAACCGCTTCTTCAGTTCCTCAAAACTCAACTGCCTCTCGTCATTCCAGATGAACTCCTCGGACTTACGGAGCAGCTGCGTAAGTGGTCGAGCTAGTTTCGAGAAACCCTCGACGAACCTACGATAGTAGCCAGCTAAACCCAAGAAACTACGGAGCTCCTTCACATTCTTGGGCGGTGCCCAATCCAACACGGCCTCAATCTTCTGCGGATCCACACGAACCCCCTCGGCTGAAATCACGTGACCTAAAAACATCACTTCCTTCAGCCAGAACTCACATTTCGAGAACTTTGCATAGAGTTGCTCGGTCCTCAAAATGTCTAATACTACCCGCAAATGATGGGCATGCTCTTCCTCCTTCCTCGAATAAATAAGAATATCGTCAATAAAGACGACGACGCACTTATCCAAATACTCGATAAAAACTTTATTCATCAATTGCATGAACACCGCCGGCGCATTAGTTAACCCGAAAGGCATGACTACGAACTCATAATGTTCGTACCTCGTCCGAAAGGCTGTTTTCGGCACATCGGACTCTCTCACCCGGAGCTGATAGTACCCCGATTTCAAATCAATTTTCGAGAATACCGCAGCTCCCTGCAACTTATCGAACAAGTCATCAATTCTCGGCAAAGGATACTTGTTCTTGATGGTCACCTTGTTTAGTTCGCGATAGTCGATACACAAACGTAGTGAACCATCCTTCTTCCGCACAAACAGGACCGGTGCGCCCCAAGGCGAGGCACTCGGTCGAACATACCCCGACTCAAGAAGCTCACTCAACTGCTTCTTCAACTCTGCCATCTCTGAAGGTGCCATGCGATACGGCGCCTTGAAATCGAGCCGCGCCCGGCTCTAACTCTATAGCAAACTCAACCTCACGATCCGGTGGCAATCCCAGAACTCGTCAGAAATACATTCGGAAACTCATTAACGACCGGAATCGACGAAAGCTCGACTCCACCATCCTCCGCCTTCAAGGCATAGCACCAATAACCGACACCCCTTTCGCAGAGACTCCTCGCCTTCAAGGCATTAATGACGAATTCGATTTCCTCCTTCGCCCCGCGAAGGAGTGCTCGGTGCCATCCTCGGCTAACATGGTGATGATCCTCGTGCGGTAGTTCATGATTGCGCCATGCCGCTCGAGCCAATCATCCCCGAGAATCAAATCCTCACCCTCAATATCCACAACAATAAGATTACAAGGCCAAGTCCTCTCACAAATAAGTACAGAACAGTCTCGAACCTCCTGATCACCAACGATCCTGTCACCGCTAGGAAGCTTAACGATGAAGGGTTCACAAGGCATCAAACAGTCGAGACCCAAACGACGCACACAATCCAAAGATATGAACGAATGCGTAGCACCGGAATCGAAAAGCACACTGACAGGATGAGAAAGAATATAAACGGTACCTGTCGCCACGGTAGCCACTGGGTCATCGGTCTTCCGCATCTCATAAACCCGCGGATGGGCGGAGCCGACACTGGAAGCTCCCCCCTTAGAGGGCTGACCCCGACCTCTCCCCCGACTAGCACTCGGCGGAGACTGAGGAGCAAACGATCCCTGATTCACACTTGGTTCCCTAGGCGCTGGAATGGAAGCCCGGGCACCAAGAATTCTCTCCCTCTCGGCCTGACGGCCTTGTGGCGGCTGGCCACACTGATTACACGTCAGCAAAGGGCTCAAACAAGTACGACTGACGTGGCCTGTACGACCACAATTGAAACACTTCACATCACGGAAAGGAGCACTGGTAGTTCCACGCGGACCCCCGGCAGAACGAGCTGGACCACCACCGGCGGGGAAGTTAGCAGATTGGGATCTCTGCTGACCCCCACTCTTGTGGCCCGAAAAGTTCCCGGCGGACTTCTGTTTCTTACTCTCGCGGGCCGCCTCACTCGCCAAGCATGGACATATCATAAGCAAGGGCCCTGCTCTGGTAATCTTTCAAGGTAGTGCATACAAGCCCCGACATATAGTCCCGAATCGGCAACTTCATCCGTCTGGAGAAATGGAAAATCTTGTCACTCTCCTCGACAACTTGGGTCTTTACATAACCCAACTCCTTGTTAAAATCTGCAATAGCTTGAGCTACGGGGATATCCCGTGGTTGAGCATCATAAAAAGCATGTACCCGAGCCTGTCTGACTGGCCACGGGCAATATTCAGTCTCCATCAACTCTTGAAACTCCGCCCACGAAGCAGCATGGTCTTTGGGCCCAACGGCCTCCCACCAGTCCGTAGCGTCCCCAGTGAGAAAATATTGAGCAATAGGGACTTTACGGTCCTCGGGACAGTTAGTGGCAATGAAGACCTTAGATATCTCCTTGATCCACCCTTCCCAGCCAATCGGGTCCAAGCTCCCGAAACCGAGGAGGATGCATCTTGATAACATCTTGGAGCCAACGATCCGCTCGCCCCGATTAGCGTGGGCCTGATCCGGGTTCGAACCGCACAGGCTATCGCCGCCATTTGGTTCACCATTTGTTGCATAACGGCCGCAATACCAAGATCGATGCGCTCCTGAGAAAAAGCATGGCTATGACGGTCGCGATCGCGGCCTCAAGATCGTGACGTGGCCGCCCACCGGCCGCCCCACGTCCCGGGCCAAGGCCCACGACCACGAACGCGACCACGACCTCTTCCAGCATCCATACTGGAGTTAAATAAGTAGCAAAAGCCATACGAGGGTAAGTACGAGAAAAGAACAATCACAAGTCGAGAATCAAAGGTACGATACAAGAAAATAATGAACATAGGAAGGAAAACTTACGGACACTGGTAGTACCGGAATCATGGCAGCGTGACGATGATGTGCAAAACAAAACACCACAAGACCCAATAAACCGACAAGCATAGGTATCCATAAACCTAGAGCTCTGATACCATTTTCTGTAACACCCTCAAGATATTCGAGGTATATTACAGCGCCGTGAATCCCTATATGGGACCCACCAGGCTGAACAGCATCATACTCATCGACTCACATAAACGACAAACCAACACCATGTCATAAAGACGCAAAACAGAATAAACCACCCGGTTCAACCGGTCAAACATAACATCATCAATCAACACAAACATAAAGGCAACAATACAATCTGGACGAACAAGAACTCTTAAGTACTCGAGTACAACTATTAGTTCAAAAGCCACAAAAGATGAAAAGACAAAAAGACATTAAGACGCCACTTATGCACAATCGTCACGCATGGCCATCATCCGTGTACTGGTCCAGCGCCCGCTCGTCCCGATGAACCTGACCTGAAATTCATAAAACGAATTTCCCCAAAACGGGTCCCCAAAGGGGTTAGCAATTACGCTAGTACAAGTAACCAAATGAACAATTTACATCTTACACATATAGTAAATGCATGCAATAAAGAAAACCGTTCGAAAGCACTCATTTCCGGAAATGCCAATATCAAAACACATTTGTAAAATTTTACCACAATTAACCGTCGATCCACGTCTCTGTGGACCCCTACCGAGACCCCGTCGGATCTAACCCGTAGTGGTTAAAAGCAAGCTCGTCGATCCACGTCTCTTGTGGACCCCTACCGAGACCCCGTCGGATCTAACCCGTAGTGAGCATACACACACACACACCATTTCTCATACAATACTACTATGTCAAGATTGTAAGTTCATAAGGATACTTGCCTCGATTAAATAGACGACGACACGAACGGAATGGAAGAATCAAGCACGACCGTGAGGAACCGACGAGAATGAACCTAACGATTCGAATAGTACAATCACAACCACTTCTAAACGATTATGGAAATGGAATACACCCGAAAACCCGCCTACGATTCATGTATATTCATACAAAAATAACAACGAGGGCGGACCACAACCAAACCCTCTCGATTTCGCAAAACCATGAAAATATACCATGAATCCGTAGGGAAACTAAGAATACCAACAAGATTAATCATATTCATCATGAATCCATCAACAAAACGAAACGGATCGGAAGAAAATCCCAAAACCCCCAAATTATCCAAAAGTAGGGTTCTAAGCGATTACCTTGGATTTAGGATGAGAAACACAAGTGGATGATGTTAATCTACACCAAGAATTCAAGCAAAAGAATCTCTGAAGTGATTGGAAGAAGAAAAATCGCCTCAAATCGCCTCTGGAGTCGCTCGGCCGTGGAAGAAGGATAGAAATGAGAAATTGTGATATTCTCGGTCAACTCCCTGGTTTATATAGCCAGGGAGTGTTAGCGCACGCTAAAACCTCAAGGTTAGCGTGCGCTAACGGGATAAGGTTCCAAACCCTACCGCTAGCGTCCCAGTCTAGTAGCCAGGTAATTGGCCGTTAGCGTGCGCTACTCGATACGTAGCGTGCGCTAATAGCTTCTCGGTAGCGTGCGCTATCGACCAATAGCGTGCGCTACCCGGACATCGCCGAGTCGGTGACAAAGCGCCTGAACCCACTCGATCCGTTAGCGTGCGCTACCATACAAGCGTAGCGTGCGCTAACTAGCACTGATCGAGTTCGGAGTAAAGCGTCCAAGATCGATACCACGCTAGCGCGCGCTACTGAACAACTTAACGTGCGCTAGTCTCCCAACATTAGCGTGCGCTAGGCAAGATAGCGTGCGCTAATCCGATCCCGAGGCACAGGAGTTGAACCGCCACCCCTGTGGTTCACTCGCTAGCGCGCCATTTAAGTAAACGTAGCGTGCGCTACAAGGAGACTTCTAGCGCGCGCTATGCAGACAAATTAGCGTGCGCTAGGTACAGAACATAAACGGTCCACTACACCAGAATACGAGCGAAACATCAAACGGAACACCTCAAAACGCATCATAGCATAGAATGAATCCACGGCAACCCCGAAACGGCGGTTCCGCACAATAATTACGAGAATCAGATCAATAGATGACGGAAGAGTTACACTGAAAGATACACGAGGGTCGCTACAATCGAGAAATGCACCGAAAATAAAAATACAAGGGGAAGATAAAAAAATGCGGATATTACAATATTTAATTGTGTATTTATAATAATTATTGCTTTGATTTACCATAGGTGAGAGTCAAAATGATCGACTCAATAAGCCTCGTATCTTGGGCAATAATATTGTTTATACGACAATTATTATTATTACTAGACATCGTGTCCCGACTGCAAGGGTTGATGATGTCCCCTTGAGGAGCTCGATAATGATTATTATATTAAACCCTGCAGGTGGATTTAATTCCGATATAATAATAAGGTTCGAGTGGTACTACTCTTGGATAAGATATTAATTAATTAAAGCTGTCAGTAGCTTATAATTAATTAATAGACATTCGATATCTTAAACACGGGAAATAATATATTTAATAAGGAGCCCAATTTCGTAATTTGGGATTTTGGTAGGAAGTGCAATATCAAACTTTTTAGTGGACTAAGTTGATATTAATTAATTCATCATATATTAGGAAGAGTCCTAATAAGGTAAGATGAATTAATTAGGAGTCCTTCCATAATCCTCCTTAAGATCCCTAGTAGTAGTAGTCCAAGAGCCTATAAATAGGATATATGGGGCTTGGCCGATTTTATGCTTCTTCATACACAAGGAATTTCGATTTTTTCTTCTAAGTGTTTAATTGTGGATCTTGACTTGTGTCTTTGATTCCACAATTGAGAGAACACTTTAATTCTTGATACATATCGGAATTACTTGAAGAAAAGAAAATCGAGAGTTGTGAGGCATAAGAATTCGGCCGATCCATAGGTGTCCAAGCAAGATCCGGTAGCTCGTTGCCCACACAACGTCCGGTTCAAGGCGGATCATACTCTAGAAGATCTGAAGGTAGAAATACAAGGCGATCAAGAAGGAAATAACCAACGCGCTTCAAAAGGTAATATCCTATGATCTTGGATCTAGATTAGGATATTTTAAATAATCAACATATTTAATTAATAAATAATAAATAATATTTAAATTGCTTGTTAGTCTTAGTAATTAATTAATTAGCATGCCTAAATAGATCTAATGCTCGTAGATGCGTAAAACGCTATTATCAACTTTCCCAAACTTCGCTTCCACTGCGTTTTACTTTCCAACAATTGGTATCAGAGACGGATTTTTTGGCTTTTGCTATTTTAATTAATTTTAGTGATTAATTGATAGCAATTTAAATATTCATATATTTTGATGTTGGAATATTTTGCTAGATGTGTTCATGCAGGTGATATGATCCAATTATCATGGTTTATATGAATGGTGTATTTATTTATTTATTTTTATTAATTATGCAATTGTTGGTTTGGCCCGTTTTTTAAGCATGTAATGGTTTTTCCCGTGAGAAAATCCGCGGGTAGTTCTAGGTGGTTTTATTTTTTCGTGTAAATCTTGATGTAATTTCGATGTATTTTATTTTGTATAAAATTGCAATCGAATTCGGAAAAGACGGGATCGCGAAGAAATAGAGAAAGCGGATCGCCGGGATCAGCTGGCAAGCAAGCTGCGACTGAAGCGCCGCTGTAGCAAGACGCGGCCGCTCGCTGAAAGGCTGTGGCCGAAGTGCCGCGGCACTGGTCCGGCCGGCATTTGGTTCGGCTCTGCCGCCCAGCTTTTGGTCCGGCTCGCCGCTGCGTCAAGGCCCGCTGAAGTCGGGATTTAAAATTAAATTTTTATGTAATTAATTTTGCATAAAAGTAAAATTTTAATTTTGAAAATCCACGGCCCTACGGAGAAGCGACGAGATGCTTGATTCAGTGGGAGAGATCGAGTCGAAAATTTTCTCGGATTCAACTCAAGGAAGAAGACCATGATAATTGGATAAATTTAATTATCCATGCTTTATTTTTGGTTTTTATTGTTTTGATGTATGGCATGTATGGATGTATGCGTGATATGTTTCCTTGCATGTTAGGACGAGAAAATTAAAAACATTAAGGCTAAAATAACTAAGTGATTAAATTGATTTAATTTTTTTAATTAATTAAAATCAAATTGGCCTCCATAATTAATTTAAATTGTGAAGTAATTAGCATGCGCATTGACATTAGAGTCTTCCTCCATATCGGATATGCTAATTATAGGTTCACTAGTTTTAAATTTCAAAATGATAACATAAGGTAAATATTATTTTTTATGGTAGGACCTCTCCATCTGTAGGACTATTATTTAAAAGATAATATTTTAAGGATGTTAAATTATGGTGTTCACTTAGGTGTATTAATTAATAAGCTCCTCATCAGAGTCTATGTTAATTAATACATGGCCAAGAGGAACAAACTATTAATTTTACTTGTCATAACGTAATTTGACTAGATAGTAAAATTAAAGACGTAAAACTCTACTTGAAAAATGTGTGTGTAAACGTCCACACGATTGTGGCTTGCATGTGCGGATTTTTTGAGGTGTTGGTTGCTAGCATATATATTGTGTTTTGAGGTTTTTCGATATATTTTTCTATGCATTATGTGATGGATGTTTTTTAATTTTTATTCTCAGATGTTTTTCAATCCACTAGCTGTTATTCTCAAAGAAAATAAACTAGATGGCACTAACTTTGCCGATTGGAAAAGAAATCTTGACATTGTCCTGACTGCTGAGGGGCATAAATTTGTCTTAATCGAGGAGAGCCCTCTAGAACCAGAACCGGATGCCACTCCCGAAGAGTTGGCTGAATTCCGAATATGGAAAAAGTCTGATGAGATGGCTCGCTGTTACATTTTGGCTTCACTGACAAATGTATTGCAACATCAGCATCAGACGATGGGTTCGGCCACGGAAATGATGAAAAGTCTCACCGAGATGTTTGGTCATCAGAACCGGGCGGCTAGACAAAATGATATGAGGGTATTGATGACAACCCAAATGTCTGAAGGGACTCCAGTAAGGGATCATGTTCTAAAAATGATGTCTCATTTGAACGAACTGAGCATACTAGGGGCTACTATCGATGCGGAAACGCAGGTCGATATTATCTTAGGCAGCTTACCTAGAAGCTTTGAGCAGTTCCGCCTTAACTACAATATGAACCGTAGGACATATAGTTTGGCAGAACTTCTGACAGAGCTTCAGTCTGCTGAAGGTCTCTTCAAACAAGGTTATCATCAGATTCTTGCGACAACCGGTGCTACTTCTTCCAAACCCAAATGGGGAAAGAAGAAGAAGCAGGTTGGCCAGAAGCAAATGGCAACTCTCAAGGTGAAAAGCAAGGCTCCTCACCCCGAGGCGAACAAAAAGCCAAAGGGAAAGTGCTACAAGTGCGGTCAGAAAGGACATTTTAAAGCGGACTGCCCTGCTTTTAAGAAAGGTATGTCTCGTGCACTAGTAGTCAAAACATGTTTGGCAGCTTGTTCTTCCACTTCGTGGATAGTTGATTCAGCTCCACCGATCATGTTTGCTTTGACTCGCATGGTTTTCGTGTAACCAAGCGGCTTAGTGCGGGCGAGATTACCATCAATCAAGCGATTATTCCGGGCTTATGGTCATTGCGGTGGGAGTCGTGCGGTTGAAGATTAATGATAAATTATTAGTTCTCAATAATGTATTATTAGTACCGGATTTTAGAATGAATTTAATTTCGGTTTCTAAATTAAAATGCGATGGTTATTCAGTTTCTTTTGATGATGATGCCATTATTAAGAAAAGAAGCGGTGAATATATTTGCAGAGGTACTTTTAATGATAGACTATATATTGTTAATACTGCACAAACTCCTATGCATAAATCACTTAACTCTTTGTCTAAACCTAAAAAGAGAAAAGAACCTTCAAGCATAAACCAAACATATCTGTGGCATTTACGGTTAGGACATGTAAACCTTAGAAGTAATACTAATACCCTTAATGTTAATCTTCACTTAGTTTGAGCATGATTCAAGTAACTTATCATATTTACACTAGCTTAAACTAACATTATGTGAAGTATTTATCTACTAACATCATCATAAGCATGGATTTAACATGAGTTAAAGAAAGACCAACCTCAAAATGAAGAACAACACCAACACTTCAAGGTACACACTTCAATCTCCAAATCTCCAAGTCACCAATCAAGTGCTGAAGCTCCAACACAAGTTAGAAGGGCTAGAAACGGAGTTGGCAGGGAAGGTAATCGTTTTTCTCAGTTGAGAGGTTGAATGGGTCGAGCAGGAAATGAATGGCAAGTCATATTTTTATAATCTGAACTCGGAATTACGTACGTTAACGAAAGGGGTTAACTGTTAGGATTGTATACTGCAAAGCATACTTTATGCTTGTTTTACCACCTATGAGGATATTAATTATATTTAATCACATGTTTTGCATATTAATTCACGTTATGGTTATGCAAATGAAATGTCTAATTATTTTATATTGTAGATAATGTGGTGTGTTGGTGTCACACGGAAGATCACATTATCGGTGCCTTATAAAATAATATAATAGTTCACAACCTATATAATTATTAGACAAATTATATAAAGGGTTGTAGTGTATGCTTGAGAATAGTTGGTCTTGACTATTAGCATACATTAGCGTATTTGCATACGTTGAACAGGATCGAGGTGAGATAGTATCTTCTGTACTGACTGTAAGAAGAACGTAAATCTCGGATAATTGTTATTTCTTAATTCTAAGTATATAATATTTAATTGTGTATTTATAATAATTATTGCTTTGATTTACCATAGGTGAGAGTCAAAATGATCAACTCAATAAGCCTCGTATCTTGGGCAATAATATTGTTTATACGACAATTATTATTATTACTAGAAATTGTGTCCCGACTCGTGCGGGTTGATGATGTCCCCTTGAGGAGCTCGATAATGATTATTATATTAAACCCTGCAGGTGGATTTAATTCCGATATAATAATAAGGTTCGAGTGGTACTACTCTTGGATAAGATATTAATTAATTAAAGCTGTCAGTAGCTTATAATTAATTAATGGACATTCGATATCTTAAACACGGGAAACAATATATTTAATAAGGAGCCCAATTTCGTAATTTGGGATTTTGGTAGGAAGTGCAATATCAAACTTTTTAGTGGACTAAGTTGATATTAATTAATTCATCATATATTAGGAAGAGTCCTAATAAGGTAAGATGAATTAATTAGGAGTCCTTCCATAATCCTCCTTAAGATCCCTAGTAGTAGTCCAAGAGCCTATAAATAGGATATATGGGGCTTGGCCGATTTTATGCTTCTTCATACACAAGGAATTTCGATTTTTTCTTCTAAGTGTTTAATTGTGGATCTTGACTTGTGTCTTTGATTCCACAATTGAGAGAACACTTTAATTCTTGCTACATATCGGAATTACTTGAAGAAAAGAAAATTGAGAGTTGTGAGGCATAAGAATTCGGCCGATCCATAGGTGTCCAAGAAAGATCCGGTAGCTCGTTGCCCACACAACGTCCGGTTCAAGGCGGATCATACTCTAGAAGACCTGAAGGTAGAAATACAAGGCGATCAAGAAGGAAATAACCAACGCGCTTCAAAAGGTAATATCCTATGATCTTGGATCTAGATTAGGATATTTTAAATAATCAACATATTTAATTAATAAATAATAAATAATATTTAAATTGCTTGTTAGTCTTAGTAATTAATTAATTAGCATGCCTAAATAGATCTAATGCTCGTAGATGTGTAAAACGATATTATCAACTTTCCCAAATTTCGCTTCCGCTGCGTTTTACTTTCCAACATTAACGTACGTTATAGTCCTTACGTACGTAATCTCATGAACATTACGTACGTAATCAATTTCATCAGATCTTTCTGACTTAAAACACGCAAATCGTTACGTACGTAAATATATAGCTATTACGTACGTAATAGCCGTTGACTTGGCTGTCGCGATCGACTCCCGACCACCTACCCCCGCTCGGCCCCACCCGCCGAAAGGCGGACTGCTGGTGGATCTCCCGCATTACGTACGTTAACATATGAATGTTACGTACGTAAGGCGACGTACATAGCGTACGTTAAGAAGATAGGTTAACGTACGTTAAGTGCTATAACAAGCATAAATGGAATTCTCCCAATATCACCCAACAATTAATATAGTATGAATGACCATGATTCCAACTTAACATAATTCGTCGATATATTTGCTATAACAATATAGATATGGTGCGAAGACACTTGGTTTAAATCAGAAAATACAATAGTTGTAATATCCGCAATTTCGAATTTCGGTAATTTTTTTTTTTCGGCGGAAGTCCGTTTTGACGACTCGCTCATGACCGTTTCGTCATTTCGAGAATGATTAATTCTGCACTTTTTGTCATCCGAGTTCGTTTCGGTGTTGTTTCGTTGAGTTCCGTGTCTTTTGGAGACTTTTCCGCACTTGAGTTCGATTCTTGCGAATCTCGGTCGAAACTGCTGTTTCGAGTTTCCCGTAAGTTCGTTTAACTTTGTTATACGTGTTGTGAACTTCGGTTTGGTTATTCGACCACGTATCGTGATTTTCGGACATTTTGGGCCATTTTTGTAATTTCCCAAAGTTTGGGGTAATTACTTCCGTTGTCGAATTCCGACACTTCGGGTAGTCGGAATCGTGTGTTCTCTTAGCGCTTGGATTCGTCTTTGCGAGTACTTCGTAACCGTATCTTCGGTTTATTTTCAGATTCCGGTTTCGGGGTCGTTCGGGCCAGTTTGGACAACAAAATCCTTAACCTGTTGTCCAGTGTAGACATACGGCCGTAATTTGCCATACTTACGGCCGTAACTTGCTTTAATTACGGCCGTATCTCTTGTTATGTACGGCCGTACATACCAGTCTGCCTTATATCAGGCAGACCCCTTTTTCTCTCCCATTTTCTTCTATTTTCGTTCCTACCGACGGGTTCGTGCGATTTTGGGCGATTTCCATCTTCAGAACTTCAATACATCTTGTTTCTTGGGCCATTGTTGTTGATTAACATCAACAAATCTCCTCCTTACCATCTAGATCGAAGGTATAATCCTCAGAACCCTAGTTTTGATAATTTTGGGGATTTTTGCAGTTTTGTCCGATTCGTTCCGTGTTGTTGATTAATTCATGATGGGTATGATTAATCTTGATAGTATTCTTGTGTTTAACATCATTTAATCCATTGTTCTTCGTCGAATCGAAGTATATTTCTTGATTTCCTTCGAATTGACTTTTTGGGGATTTGTTCTCCATCTCGTTTTTCATCCGTTTTTGATGGATCGATTGTGGTTAAATGGTGTTGTTAAACACATTCTATGGATTGTATATCCATATTTCAACTTGGAATTCCGTTTTCGGGTTTTGACGGGACGAATCGTGTTCTTGGCCGTTTTGGGGAAAATCCTTGAATTTTCGTCATTCGTTCCTGGAATTCAGCGGCTTTGGGTCGTACTTTGGAATTCATTTTCGTTGTTATATTTGTCCTTCGTAGTTCATGAACGCGAGTTGGCGATCGGTGGAGTCGGCGGGTTCGTAGTCGGTTCGTGTCAACCTACTTCGGTCGATTCTTCGCGTTGTTCTTATTCGAGGCAAGTACCTTGCCCATACTTTTCTCGTTTTATGGATATGATGATCGGTGGTCGTCTTGATGTGTTTGTTTGGTTATTTGAAATGATGTTTCAAAAGATTTCGGTTTGGCCTAGTTAAAGGCTCTCTTTCAAAATGCGTGTGTGTTTTGTGAACGTTGTGTTTTGGGAATTGATTATGATTTGATTATTTTGAACGTTGAAGTCTTTGATGATGATACTCCTGTGTTTAAAACTATGGGATCGTGTATTCCGTATTTAATCATTGTTGTGGTGTTTTTGAAGAGTTTGATAATGGTGTCGAGTTAATGGCCATCTCTAGTGAGTATTCTTAATGAACTTACATTCTTAGCATATTAGTATTGCATGAGTAACGTGTGTGTGTATGCTCACTACGGTTTAGATCCGACGGGGTCTCGGTAGGGGTCCACGGAGGGGTGGATCCGCGAGCTTGCTTTTAACCACTATGGGTTAGATCCGACGGGGTCTCGGTAGGGGTCCACGGAGGGGTGGATCCGCGGTTAATTGTGGTGCATTTTGCAAATGTGTTTCGATATTGGCATTTCCGGAAATGAGTGCTTTCGAACGGTTTTCATGATTGCATGCATTGACTAAGTGTGTAAGAGGTAAGTTGTTCGTTTTGCCTACTTGGCTAGGATGGCACTAGGGTATTTTGTTGTTTGTTTTAAATCCTTTATTTGTGGATTTTGATGTTGGGAGACGAACCTTGTGGTCGTTCTTGTGTACTGTGAGTTGATGAGATTTGGGGCTAAAATCCCAATGGTTTTGTAAAAGTCATTTTACGAATTTGGGGCTAAAATCCCAACGGTTTGGTAAATGTCATTTTTCAGAAAGGAAACCTTTGGGGCGGTGACCCTTTTTGTCTTTGGATTTTGAAAACTAGGATTTTATAATCCTAAATTGTTTTCTATTAAAACTCTCGATGGCATTCTAAACTGTTTTATAAATTATTTCCATTGATTTATGATATTTCGATTTTGAAAGGTTTTCTCAAACTCTTGCCTCGAGAAGTACTTTTCGTTTCGTTTGGATCTTTGAGGATCCTTGGTTATTGTTATTCGTGGAATGTGAATTCTATGGCTCGTATTTGCACTTTGTTCTTGCACTAGCAAAACAGTGGAGTTTTGCTAACCCCCGAGTATTCGGGGGGTGGATGTCTGTTTTTGCATTCAGGTTTTGGAGCATAACACAGGGTCGGCACGAAGGATGATGAAAGATGATCGATACTAATCACATGAGGAACCGTACTTTGTTTATTGGTTCAGTTGTACTCTATTTTTTCCGCTGCTATATTTTCCCGTTGTACGGGTGTGGTTGTATTTTGACCCCCTGCGTGGGCATGAGTTGTATTTGAGTTGTATGTATTTGTTGAAAGACCAAATCGGTCTACTGAGTCATTTCAGCCTTAAAGGCATGGTTGAGTTGTAATATGTGGTTACTAGCCTGGTAGATCCTTGAGGAAAGGTTCTACGGCGTGTAATATTCCTGAGCGGATTGGGGGTGTTACATAAATGGTATCAGAGCTTAGGTTGAGAAAAACCTAGGCTGTCGGGTCAAGTCGTGTTGTTTGAGTCTTGTTTCGTCGGATTTTATCTGACTGAGTCGTGTCGCGATGCGTCGTTTGAGTTTGTTGGTCGTGATTAGTATCGTGGGGCGATCATCATCTTCGTGCGACCTGTGGAAGTAAGTCTCCCTTCTTTGTGTTGTGCCTCGTGTGACACGAGCTATTTTTATGATTATTTGTTAAGTGATGGAATCCTTATGTGGATTTTGATTTCACGATATGTATTTAATCGACTCTCGTATTTGATTTATACGAGGAGTGTCGTTGCTTGTGATGTCTTTTTATTGTTATTTTTATCCGTTGCTGATGATTTTCGAATCGATTTGCACATTTTACAAGTTCTCTTGTGGAAGCTTTGTGCTTATACACATTCGACTTGTTCAATAGCCAGTGCGGTAGGGTCTTTAGAGGCCTCGAATGGGGCTAGTGGTTTTGTTCTGAATGTGGTTATTTGACTCTAATATTTTGTTCTTATGAGGAGTAGTGTTGCTGGATTGTGCATGTTGAACTGTATTTCTTTTATCCGCTGCGTGAGTTCTTTTGTAATGACTTTCGGTATTTTACCGACCGAGTTTTATTTCGAAAACCGATTCCCTTAATCGAGTTTTTGGCATTATGACCTTGATCATTTTGGCGAAATTCTTATGACGGTATTTAGCATTTTGTAAACGGCTTCTGTGAGTTTTTGAAATATTACCGTCATCGGCCTTTTTGGCATTTTTGTAAATGGTTTTTAGCCTGGGGTTCCAACGCGGGACCCACAGCGCTATGATGTTCCGTGTGATTACCTGAAATTTTTGGGCATTCTAGCCTTTTTGGCATCGTCCTTTTTGGCATTGAACTATTTTCAAAAACTTGAGTATCTTAGAAATAAATTTCGAGACGTACGTTTCAAATGAATTGTTTTCTCGCGGTACTTCTAAGGTGCCACAATCTGTTTCAAAATTCTTCTACCTCGAGGACCAAAATGTTTTGAGATATTTTCAATGTTTTATAAACACTTTTACTTAGACCCGAGGGTCGAATATTCTGAAAGCTTTTCACTAAAAGAAAGTGTCCTCATTTTTATCAAATGCGAAATGGTTTTCCAAAGTCTCGATAACGAGTTATCACGTTTGTACTTTTTTTGAAAGGTGATACTCAAGATCAACCGGTATCCTTAAAATTATTTACAAAATGAGGTTTTCATTTTTAAAACCTATCCATTCCCGTTTGAGGGCTGGGTATGTATGTATGATGTTCGCGTTGTCATTTTGATGTTTACTCCCGAGTATGATCGAATTGGCGGTGTGAGCGTTGAGTCACTTTCCACACATTTGTTGTGTTAGCCCCCTCTGAGAGGCGGGGTGTTGGTGTTGAATATTATCGCCTCATAGTGATTTCTGCGTTGTCGCGCATGTGCGAGCTGTTAGAGCTTGGTTTGGTATGACCGTGTGCATCGGTGATGGTTCCGTTATGTGTCGGTTGTTTAATGTCTTGTTACCTTGCTCCCGTTTTTGTGAATTTCGTGGACGAGGTCGGAAGTAATACCCGTACTATTTTGACTTCTATATTTTCTCTTTCTCCAGTCTATCGATTCGCTCATGTTCGTTGACACTTTATGAACTTGTTCTGTATTTCGGTTTCATCGTTCGAACGAGCTGTGATCTTGTTGTGGGTCGATCTGGTTATCGATGTGACTTTTTCAGGTTCAGTTCGATTCTTGTGAACCTTGTTCGGAGTAACATCATTTGGTTCTACTAGTTCTTTTATTCGAAGTGGATCGGGTTTTGAACTTCTGTATATTCTACTTTGTCGACTCATTTATGTTCGTTGACATTTCTAAGCTTGTCCTGCCCCTTGCTTTTGTTGATCGAACGAGTGTGGTATTGTTTCGGAATAACTCGTTTGTCGTTGTGACTTTTCAATCGCTATTCCCTTTCATGTGGATCTTATGGGAATGCATGTCTTGTAGTTCTCACCAGATCATCCTGGGAGTTGTTTGAATTTTATTATCCTTCGTGTTTCGGACATGATTGTTCGATCCTTGTTGTCTTGATCGTTTGCTTGTTCGGTTTTTGTTCTCGTTTCGTGACTGTTGAGCATTCAGGCTCCTTCCTAATTCCCTTAAGTTGGGAAATTAGTCTCGTTTTCGATCTTCCAACCCTTGGGCGGTGGAATTCCGTAATTGTTCAGCGATTGGCTCGCATTTTGATTGATGTATCGTTGGGTCGGTCAATCTTATTGATTTTCGTTCGTTGTGTTTTGTGATTGTTCGGATAATTGACTTGACTATATTATCCGTTTGATGACGCTTGTCATTCGTTGGTTTTATTATATTCCTAACGACGACGTTTTGTTGGTCGTCGTGGAGCGTGTTTTCACGCCGTATGTCTCTTTGCGTTTCTTGCAGCATTTCGCCGTCGGGCGCGAGTTTTCGGTTTTTGCGTATCTCGTCGAGTTTTCCTGGCAGGGGATATTGCTTCTCCCTACTTATTTTATGTTTCGGGACGAAACTTCTTTTAAGGAGGGTAGAATGTAATATCCGCAATTTCGAATTTCGGTAATTTTCTTTTTTTCGGCGGAAGTACGTTTTGACGACTCGCTCATGACCGTTTCGTCATTTTGAGAATGATTAATTCTGCACTTTTTGTCATCCGAGTTCGTTTCGGTGTTGTTTTGTTGAGTTCCGTGTCTTTTGGCGACTTTTCCGCACTTGAGTTCGATTCTTGCGAATCTCGGTCGAAACTGCTGTTTTGAGTTTCCCGTAAGTTCGTTTAACTTTTTTATACGTGTTGTGAACTTCGGTTTGGTTATTCGATCACGTATCGTGATTTTCGGACATTTTGGGCCATTTTTGTAATTTCCCAAAGTTTGGGGTAATTACTTCTGTTGTCGAATTCCGACACTTCGGGTGGTCGGAATCGTGTGTTCTCTTAGCGCTTGGATTCGTCTTTGCGAGTACTTCGTAACCGTATCTTCGGTTTATTTTCAGATTCCGGTTTCGGGGTCGTTCGGGCCAGTTTGGGCAGCAAAATCCTTAACCTGCTGTCCAGTGTAGACATACGGCCGTAATTTGCCATACTTACGGCCGTAACTTGCTTTAATTACGGCCGTATCTCTTGTTATGTACGGCCGTACATACCAGTCTGCCTTATATCAGGCATACCCCTTTTTCTCTCCCATTTTCTTCTATTTTCGTTCCTACCGACATGTTCGTGCGATTTTGGGCGATTTGGGCGATTTCCATCTTCAGAACTTCAATACATCTTGTTTCTTGGGCCATTGTTGTTGATTAACATCAACAAATCTCCTCCTTACCATCTAGATCGAAGGTATAATCCTCAGAACCCTAGTTTTGATAATTTTGGGGATTTTTGCAGTTTTGTCCGATTCGTTCCGTGTTGTTGATTAATTCATGATGGGTATGATTAATCTTGATAGTATTCTTGTGTTTAACATCATTTAATCCATTGTTCTTCGTCGAATCGAAGTATATTTCTTGATTTCCTTCGAATTGACTTTTTGGGGATTTGTTCTCCATCTCGTTTTTCATCCATTTTTGATGGATCGATTGTGGTTAAATGATGTTGTTAAACACATTCTATGGATTGTATATCCATATTTCAACTTGGAATTCCGTTTTCGGGTTTTGACGGGACGAATCGTGTTCTTGGCCGTTTTGGGGAAAATCCTTGAATTTTCGTCATTTGTTCCTTGATTTCAGCGGCTTTGGGTCGTACTTTAGAATTCATTTTCTTTGTTATATTTGTCCTTCGTAGTTCATGAACGCGAGTTGGCGATCGGTGGAGTCGGCGGGTTCGTAGTCGGTTCGTTTCAACCTACTTCGGTCGATTCTTCGCGTTGTTCTTATTCGAGGCAAGTACCTTGCCCATACTTTTCTCGTTTTATGGATATGATGATCGGTGGTCGTCTTGATGTGTTTGTTTGGTTATTTGAAATGATGTTTCAAAAGATTTCGGTTTGGCCTCGTTAAAGGCTCTCTTTCAAAACGCATGTGTGTTTTGTGAACGTTGTGTTTTGGGAATTGATTATGATTTGATTATTTTGAACGTTGAAGTCTTTGATGATGATACTCCTGTGTTTAAAATTATGGGATCGTGTATTCCGTATTTAATCATTGTTGTGGTGTTTTTGAAGAGTTTGATAATGGTGTCGAGTTAATGGCCATCTCTAGTGAGTATTCTTAATGAACTTACATTCTTAGCATATTAGTATTGCATGAGTAACGTGTGTGTGTATGCTCACTACGGGTTAGATCCGACGGGGTCTCAGTAGGGGTCCACGGAGGGGTGGATCCGCGAGCTTGCTTTTAACCACTATGGGTTAGATCCGACGGGGTCTCGGTAGGGGTCCACGGAGGGGTGGATCCGCAGTTAATTGTGGTGCATTTTGCAAATGTGTTTCGATATTGGCATTTCCGGAAATGAGTGCTTTCGAACGGTTTTCATGATTGCATGCATTGACTAAGTGTGTAAGAGGTAAGTTGTTCGTTTGGCCTACTTGGCTAGGATGGCACTAGGGTATTTGGTTGTTTGTTTTAAATCCTTTATTTGTGGATTTTGATGTTGGGAGACGAACCTTGTGGTCGTTCTTGTGTACTGTGAATTGATGAGATTTGGGGCTAAAATCCCAATGGTTTTGTAAAAGTCATTTTACGAATTTGGGGCTAAAATCCCAACGGTTTGGTAAATGTCATTTTTCGGAAAGTAAACCTTTGGGGCGGTGACCCTTTTTGTCTTTGGATTTTGAAAACTAGGATTTGATAATCCTAAATTGTTTTCTATTAAAACTCTCGATGGCATTCTAAACCGTTTTATAAATTATTTTCATTGATTTATGATATTTCGATTTTGAAAGGTTTTCTCAAACTCTTGCCTCGAGAAGTACTTTTCGTTTCGTTTGGATCTTTGAGGATCCTTGGTTATTGTTATTCGTGGAATGTGAATTGTATGGCTCGTATTTGCACTTTGTTCTTGCACTAGCAAAACAGTGGAGTTTTGCTAACCCCCGAGTATTTGGGGGGTGGATGTCTATTTTTGCATTCAGGTTTTGGAGCATAACACAGGGTCGGCACGAAGGATGATGAAAGATGATCGATACTAATCACATGAGGAACCGTACTTTGTTTATTGGTTCAGTTGTACTCTATTTTTTCCGCTGCTATATTTTCCCGTTATACGGGTGTGGTTGTATTTTGACCCCCTGCGTGGGCATGAGTTGTATTTGAGTTGTATGTATTTGTTGAAAGACCAAATCGGTCTACTGAGTCATTTCAGCCTTAAAGGCATGGTTGAGTTGTAATATGTGGTTACTAGCCTGGTAGATTCTTGAGGAAAGGTTCTACGGCGTGTAATATCCCTGAGCGGATTGGGGGTGTTACAATAGTAAAGGCGAGGGTATTACAATTCTCAATATCAATATTGAGAAGTTGGCTAGTAGAAGTATCTAAACCCATATCAGATTCTAGCGTAAACCTATATTTGCTAACCAAAATTCTATTCCTCTTTCGAGATTGTGCATGTGGTTGAACAAAAGTCTTTAGTTAAGGAAATAATTTCATAGCAAATGCAAAAAAGCATATATCATAAAATACAAAGGCGAACAGCCACGTCGTACTTTAACAGTAGAAGCACAATGAATAACACCAATTAGTAGGAGAAAAAAGTATGTATTCATGAGTTGAGGCAAAGGACAAAGAGTACGTACCTCAGTAAGGGAGCTGCTACCCCTAAGCATCTAGCGGGAATTCTTCAGGAGCCTGAAACAGATATTGGTAGTGACCTATAACAGAGTCATAAACAAATCGAAATATTAGACAAAAGAAAGTTTCTACCTTCTAAAGTCAACCAAGCACTTCACAACACTTTAAAACTACTAACTGATGTATGCAAACAGTTTAAGGTGATCTTTTGGGATTGCCTATTCAACACAAAAGATTAAATCGTCGCCATACTCAGGTCTAAAGACATAAAACAGGCATGTTCTACATGATAACAAAAAATCCAACGCATGGATAAAACCGAACTAACCTGGCATTTTTTATGTGTACTGTAACCTGATTCAACCTGTATTATGCCAACATACTATCTATAATTTAACTTATTAACATCATTCTTAAGAAGCTTAAATACTAATTACACATGATATATAAAGCTTTCAACGCCAATTGCCCAATTCTAAAACCTAACTTGGCTGCCAATAACCCTCAATAATGTTATATTCTTCTATAATGCACATATACAGATATTATGTTTGTGTATATGGGAAATCAGATTGTATATTCTTTATGACGAAATTCTATTGAGATTTCTTTAATATGTTGTTCCTTAATTTCCAAACACATCCTATGTAAGTAAATTAACATAGTTTAACAACTATTGAATATTGAAATGGAATTACCGCAACTGAGTTATTATATTACCTGTGATAATGGAGTTCGTTGCAAGCCTTGAAATAGGTGACTATATTCCAAAGCACTTTCATCATCTTGTAACTTGGTAACACTGGAACAACCATAAAGACAACTCGGATACAGATCATGATATAGTCCATTTATAGTTCAATGGTCGGGTAGGGTGAATTAAATGCAAAATCCATATTGTTAGCAAGAATAATAATATTACGGATAAATACATACTTTAACCATTTTCAATGGATCCTTTGCGTTCTCTTCATTTTTGAAATGTTCACGGACAAGCTGTAAAGTAGGAATTTAAGCCGCAAATGAGAAAGAAGCATATTGAAGTTTGGACAAAAACTCACTTTCCACCATCCTTTTCCTCTTTCCTTTCAACCTTGAACTAACTAAACCAAGGGAATAAAATGTATTCGATGTATTCAAGGCATTGGTTCACTTTGACGATATTGCAATGCTATACTTGTTAGACAATAAAATATCATCAAACTAACAAATAAAAGCTATAATACCTTTGTTGTATGGCAAGGTTCCCTTATTTATATTCTCGGACATGGAATCTTCATTTAGTCCTCGCTATAAAAAGGCAACTGTATGACAGTTTCAACATCCAGGTTAGATAAAAGGTATCACATAAAACTCCTTATAAAACAGCTTATCATTAAACAACCTTAGACATAAACGAAAACAAAGCCCTAGAATTAAAATTAAAATGGGGTGCGCCGAAGTCTTTAGATGGTGCTTTTGCTGCTCATAAAATGTTTAATACATAAGTGCATTGCAACACATATTACATAAATGGTCGGTCTAGTTTGGCAAAGATTACGGACTTGGTCTCTCATACTAAAATGCATCAGAATTATTAATGTTTCAAAAAGCAATGGCAAGTGACTTTGTCTCGTTTCTGATCCTCTTCACGACACTGCACTTTCACCTGGTGGTTTATGTTTAGTAACTCAAACACCATTTTCTTGTCTTTGTTCCCTGCAATCACAGCAAGTTTGGTAACTTCAGAGACATTTCCTCAAATACTTGGTGAGCAAAAAATTATTTCATGAATTGATTATGAATCCAAATTATAATTTCACCACAAATCAAACATAAAAGCAATTCAATCAATAAATATATCATGGTATAAAAACCAATTGTTATATTACCTGATTTTTGAGGCTTTAAATCAAGCTAGTTTCCCACATACTATAGATGCCTGCAATGAAAAAAGCAATTCACATAAATCAAAGCCCAAAATCTTACAATAATAAAAAAAATCAGTTCAAATGCAAAACAAAAATTGGAAGAAGCAACGAAGATGCAGAATAAAGAAGTACATCACTGGGAATTGGTTCGAGAATTCGTGGAAGATGTTGAATAAAGGAGTATATCAAAAGTCTTGTAAATCATTAAAGGATGCTTAGGATATAATTGATAAGGGGATGAATCTTTTGATTTTCTTATAATGCTTACGGTTTGGTTTGCATTCTTTGTATTCCTAAAGTTAAAATTGGAGTCATTAAGACTCCATATTAAATTTAATGTGCACAACCCTCCTTGCACATTAAATTAAGGGGGATAAACTTTATATATAATAGATATAGATTGCCTACGTTATTTTTAATTATATGTTTGATTAATTTTATTTTAAAAAAATCTCAAAAATGCCCAAAAAATCTGAAAAATAGACATAATCAAAAGCCATGAAACTGTAATATATATATATATATATATATATATATATATATATTAGCGTATAGTCCGTCGACGGAAAATTACTCTACATTGTAATTTATAATCATAAATTTCAAGAATTGTTAAATACTTAGAATTCAACCATACCGAGTCATCCACCACAAAAGAACACAAATACGAAATCGATAAGGCAGGAATTCAGTCATTCGACCAATTTTAATTCATATAGCCGTATGGTTATGAAATTCAATTAAAATTTGATTTTACTACCTATTTGTAGCTCAAACGCACATAGTAATACCTGACACGATGAGGTTAGGGTTCAGCCACCGGACCAGTTTAGAAATTATATATTCGTACTCGTCCTAAACTCAATTAAAATGTGACATTACTACAGTCTTCGTCTCAATCAGTATAGTTATATCCGCTATCCAGATTCAATTAAGTTTAAAAAATATAAATAATTAAATACAATTCATTACGATAATTGATTATCTCTAAAGATTATGAGTAGATAGTATAAACGTCAATAAATTTAAAAAATTACTATGACCACTTTGGAATTTATGCAATCCACGAAACTTGTTTAGAAACTATATACATAGACCTGTTCCAAAACTCAAATAAAAAGTGATTTTACTATCGTTCTCGTCTTATATACTTATATCCGCTAATCATATAAACTCATTTAAATAATAAGATATAAATAAACAGTCGAATAGTATCGAGTAAATATTTTGAACAAGTTTTTGAGTGTAAATCTCAAAATCATACAATTTATTAAACTCGTTTAGAATTTATATATATATTCATTCCATACCTGAGCAAAAAATAATTTTACTACACGTTCTCGTCTCAGACCTATATAGTAACACTCACTAACTATTTGAATTCGTTTCATTTTAGAAAATATCTAAATAATAAAATATAATTCGTACAATAATTGGTTCGCTTATCCATTTCTATAAATGTCGTAATATTACAAGGTAAATATTAACAATAAATAATTTAAATAAAAAAAATATTAAAATTATCCTCTGATATAAATTTAGAATTTATACAATCTGTGAAATTCATTCAGAATTTATATACTCATATCGTCTCAGATCTGATTAAAATTCTTGAATGCGTGTTGACTAATGTTATTTTAATTTTAAAATAATAATTATCACTATTCTTATGTTCTTGTTTATTTACTTTGTTCATGTGTGTTCTTTTTTATTTTTAAAATTAATACAATACTTAGAATACTATAAATTAAAAAACCATGAAAAATAAATTATTTATTTGGCCGAAAAAGATGATTGATGTGACCTTAAATTTCCTTTAACTGCAAAGTGAAATTATTAAGGTTGACCACTATTTAGCTAATTATTTCTTAGAATTAGCTTATAATTTAAAGACAATTTTCAAATTAAAATTGACAAAAGAATTATTTAGCCAAAATTATTGGCGGTGCAGTTCGAATAATATTATTCATCAACTACTGCACGAATTAAATCAAAGTGAGAGAACACATATTGATTTAAACTATTTATTTAGGTTCTACAATCGATTGAGTCTCGTTAAAATTAATGTGGGATTTGAGAAAATATCAAATATCAGAGAGATTCAACGTGATGCACCGAATCTGTAATGATAATATGGACATTAATTATTCATTTTGGATGGGAGAATTGAGTTTATCTAAAAATGAAATAAAAGATATATAAAAATAATATTTATACATATATAGATTGGATAATAAATAAAAAAATACGTACATCATTTGGGTCATAGAAGCTTTAAAATAAAATATCTCTATATAGCCTTAATGATTAGAGAATAACGCTTTTCTCATATAGTAAAAGGCAAAAATAGCTCTATTAGGGACTCAAGTTTGTCATTTTTATCACTTAAGGGACTAAAGTTTGAAGTGTTTCACATAAGGGACTAAAGTTTAATCTGTTTAACCCGTTAGGGACCCTGTTAATTTCGTCTCGTTAAGTTTTAACGGACGTGTGACAAGGTTGTATTTGACACATGGCCCTTCTCCTTCCATGCGACTCTTCTTCTTGCGAGTTATACCTTGCGACTCTTCTCCTTGGGAAACATAAGTGTTCGACCTTACGATTTGAAGTTCACGGAGATCAACCTCGACTCGGCTTTAACCACCGTACGAAGTGGTACTGTTCAGGAAATCAGAGTAGCTTGTTTCGTGCTTGTCTTGGAGGAGAAATTTCAAGAACATTTAGGTAAGGTATTCACTTTTGTTTCCTTGTTTTCCAAAAAATGAGTAGGGTTTTCTTCATACATTTATTGATTAGTATTTATTGAATTGTATTTATACATGGTGGCACTTTTGCTGATACATATGGTCTGTCTAACGAATTGCAAAAGGCTTATAATGATGGGGAAATTAAAATAATCGGCAATGTAGATGTGGACTTAATTAGTTACTTTGAGGTGCTAGGGTATGATAAAGATTTGGGTTATACTGATCTATGCAAGTTGCAATTCAAATCCCCTTCGAAGCCAATGGAATCAGGGTTGATGTTACTTCATAGTGATGACCAGATCCCCACACTATTAGGAGAGGCTAAAGATGGAAACAAAATAAATATATATGTTGAAAAGGTGGATGAAACAGTGGAGGTTCAGGGCCATCTTAATGAAGAAGTAGGGTTTGATAATAATGAAGAACAAGAAGGCACTGAAGATGATTTGGAATTGGACTTTGATAATATGAGTGATGTAAACAGCATGGAGCATTGCTCTGATGATGATAATGATGAGTTAAATGAAATAAGGAAGAGACTGTTAGCTTTGAAAAAAGGGTTGGAATCTGAAAACTTAAATACTTTAAATGAAGACTACATTGTTCTTAATGATGTTGAAAACCCAATTGAGGAACCAGAAGGTGGTGAAATAGGTGATTAACAGGTTCACAGTGAAATAGGTGAGGATGTTGAAGCTGCTGGGTATGAGTCTGAACCCCTTGGTTCAAGTGACTATGATACTCAAACTAGCAGTGAGGATGAGGCAGTAACTAAGAAGCCTAAAGTGACTTACCCAACATTTAACCCTAAATGTAAGATTCATAAGATCAAGTTTGAAGTTGGTATGAGGTTTAGTAATCATAAACAGCTCAAGGAATCTATAAGGAGTTATGCAGTAGCCAAGGATTTGGCAATTAAATATTTAACAAACAAGCCAAAGAAGATCCAAGCTATTTGCAAGGAAGGGTGTCCATGGTACTTATATGCTAGTTGGATGAAAAATGAAAAATCTTTTCAGATTAAAATCCTTAATGATGATCATAGATGTTGTAGAGAGGCTAAGGTTAGAATGGATACTTCAAAATGGTTGGCTGAGATGTATGGGTATAAGATTAGGGCTAACCCTACATGGAAGTCTAAAGATTTCAAGAAGGATGTGAATGACAAGTAGAAGGTCACTGTAACTAGACTACAGTGTTATAGAGCTAAGAAGAAAGCATTGTGTGAGGTTCAAAAAGGACTAGTTGAACATTACAGCTACTTGCGGAGCTATGGCAGGGAGATTTTAAAATCAGATGGGAGGAATATTATGAAGATCGGTGTGTTCAGGCAGGGGATAAATGGAGCAGCCACATTTAAAAGGATGTACATAAGTTTTTATGCATTGAAGAAGGGCTGGAAAGATGCATGTAGACCAATTTTAGGCTTGGATGGATCATTTCTTAAATCGTATTGCTGCGGAAAGATACTATCAGCTGTTGGTAGAGATGCCAACAATCAGATGTTTCCGGTGGCCTGGGCAGTAGTTGAGTGGAATGTACAGATTCATGGAGTTGGTTTCTGGGAATTCTTTTAATTGCTTTGTAATTAACTTAAATTTGTATTTTTACCGCCAATTTTGTATTAAGTGGTTTTTATATTCGTAGATCGGCAAAAGGGCCTTGAGGTTGCAATTTCTAATCTATTGCCTAATGATGAGCATAGATCTTTGTGCTAGGTATATTTATTCAAACTGAGAAAGTTATACTGGTAATTGCTTTGATATTTACTAAATATTAATATTTACTTATAGTTCTTGTAATCAATCATTTGTTTTGATGCTTTTGCGGGATCGAGCTAAGAAACCTTTTACGGACGAAAGAAAGAGCTCAACTCTGAAGAATTTGAGTATATCATGAAGGATATAAGGGTGCTCAATGCGATGCTCATGAGTGGCTAAGAAGACATAATCCAAAATTGTGGTGCGAGAGGTTTTCTCTATCTTTTCTAAATGTGAGTCTGTTGACAACAAGTTGTGTGAGTGTTTCAATGGGACTATTGTAGATGCTAGGTATAAACCTATAATTGACATGTTAGAGGATATTAGGAATGGGGTTAAGGAAAGACTTGAGAGGAGAACAAAGATTGTGGAGAAATGGCAAGGTGAGTATTGTCCTAGGATACTTACTAGATTGGAAAAAAATATTGATGAGCATAGGTGTTTTTGTACAACATATAATGGGAACTACAAGTTTGAGGTCAGAATGGGGTTAGATGGTTATGTAGTGGATACTCAGGCTAGGTCATGTAGCTGTAGGATGTGGGAGTTAAGTGGAATTCCTTGTAGCCGTGCTGTTAGTGCAATATATTACCTCAATGATGACCCTAGGAAATATATTGATTCAAGCTTGATGGTGGATAAGTGCAAACAAGCTTATGCAGAGTGTATGAGGAGTATGAATGGGAGGAATTTATGGCCAAAGGATGAAACTGATCCTATAAGGCCACCACCAAAAACAAGGATGCCTGGTAGGCCTCAAAAATCCAGAAGGAAGCGTTTGAATGACGAGACTAGGAAGGTGGGTTCTACTGTGAAGTTAATTGATAAAGGAAGAGAAATGCATTGCACAAATTGCAAGCAATTGGGGCATAACAAAAGAAGCTGCAAAAATGCTCCAGTTCAAGGACAACAGGTATGAATTTTCTTATTGTTAACTCTGTTTTCTTTCAAATATCAGTTACTCATTATCTTTTTATTGTGCATACATGTAAGGTTGATAAGAGTGGTGGTGGAACAACTTCTATGAGAGCACCAAGACATAAGCAAGCACTAAAAGAGAAGAAAGCACCATCAACATATACAAGGAAAATGAAAGGTACAAGACATGTTTTTGGAGATGATATTCCTGATGGCTTTGGTGTGTACATTGGAGGTATGGAGGTATCTGTTCAAGTGGATCATGGAATTCAGCAGGCTGAATCAATAGTACTGTCACATGCTCAGCAACCTACACAACCCACACAACCAACACAGGATAATTAAATTGCGAGCACAATTTTCTGATTATACTATAAAGAAAATACGCCTTGATAATGTTGGGGAATATACTTCGCATGCTTTTGATGATTATTGCACGTCTATTGGAAATATGGTAGAAATCTTATTCTTCATGTGCATACATAAAATGGTCTATCTGAATCATAAATTAAAAGATTGCAATTAATTGCAAGGCCTTTGTTAATGAAGTTAAAACTCACCGTTTCTTATTGGGGACATGCCATATTGCATGTTGCAGCACTTCTGAAAATAAGGCCAACAAGCTATCATAGCTTCTCCCCTCACTACCAAAATTACTACTTTAGTCGACGACTGATCGGGGAATGACTGACGGCCGAACGGAGTCATCGGCTAAAGTCCACAAGTTTAACCGAAGGCTGGAGTATTGTCGGCTAAAATACTATAGCCGGCGACTTTGCTTTTGGTCATCGGCTAAAGTCCTGCTAGTCGTCAGCTAAAGTTGTGTAGTTTAGCCGACTACTAGGAGACTTTAGTCGACGACTTTTTAATGTTTAGTCGACGACTACCATCTTTAGCCAATGGCTTGTCATCGGCTAAAGTCTTATGTGTTTTTTGTGCAGAATATATCACCATCTCACACTTCAACACACCATTTACAACACACTCAGAAATTACACAACAAGAATATGAAAAAACAACAATTCTCTCTAGTTTGATCATTCAAGAAATCATATTGAAGGTATGTTTATTGAACTTTGATATCAATTACAATATATTAAGCATATAATATATTTGTTTTGATGATTATTAATATGTTTAAGAATTAATTCGTTTTCTTGAAGATTTCTTAGTGTATGTATAACATATATATGTATATATATATATATATATATATATATAGAGAGAGAGAGAGAGAGAGAGAGAGAGAGAGAGAGAGAAATAGAGAGAGAGAGAGAGAGAGAGAGAGAGAGAGAGAAAGAGAGAGAGGACATGGTCCCCGACTTTCTCACCTTCCTTCATCCTGGCACCGAAAAGCTCTTTAGATATCTTATATCTAGCAGTTCAACTGTGCTCACCATAAAGCTCGATTAAGTGAGATAAAATCTGCCTAGCAGAAGTCATGTTCTCATGATCTCTTTGAAACTTATTAGACATAGAGGCCATCATATAGGCACAGACTCTAATGTTTTCCTTAACCCACTTTTTGTGGTTTTCAACATCTTCGTGACTGGCTCTAGTCCGCACCGGAGCCACCGGAATATCCGCCTCCAAGACAGCGCCTCCATACTGAGGACTATCATCAGGTTGCGAAGCCAGTCCACAATGTTAGGCCCAATTGAGGTGTTCTTTTCGAGTAGTATAATGAGTGGGTTCATTGTCATTTTTGAGAGTTTTATGTTTGCATAAAGTACACTAGATTGATTAGGGACTCGTTCAATTATGGTCTAAGTTCAGAATTAAGGACTTTTATATTCTTATAACTCAGCTCCCACTATTTTTATCAGAGTAACACACTCCCCTGTGAAATCCGTGAAGAGATAAATTTACCACTAGAAGGGGGGTTGAATAGTGGTAATGCGGAATATCGAACTTTCTTGCGAATAAATGAAAATAGTGCGGAAAATAAAAGACTCAAAGATTTATAGAGGTTCAGCAACTTGCCTACGTCCTCTATACGACTTCTTTTTCTATTGGCTCAAGAACAACCACAAACTTGACTCGTCTTCGATCGGTCTGAGTACACAACCGTTACAACCTTGTCTTCTATTGGTCCAAGCTCAACCACTCTCAAAATAAACTTTGTTTATCTAGTGTTCTATAGGAACTACATAATCCTTACTATACGAATATTGGAGTGTAATCCTAACAATGCCGGATCAAAAGATCCTAATAACACCGGATTAGTGACTCTTTAATTCGTTTCTCTTACGCTCAAGTATGAGTGATGCAACACTCGCAACCAAATAAAAGAATACAAAGTATAATAAATATTACAAGGTGTTTCACTCTTTGTATCTTTCTTCTCATAACTTAGAATGTAGTAATAGATAGAGATTTGAGCTCAAGAATGCTTTGATTGCTAGTATGCTTGAATGCTTGAAGTTGTGTGTATGATACCTAAGTCCTATGGGTATTTATAGGTGTCAACCATTCTTCAAATACTGATATTTGTATTATTAGCGTGCGCTAATAATACCTCCATAACATGCGCAATCGGTCTCTGACTTGGCCTTTCTGAATGGTCACAAAACTATTCCAACGGTAAAATTATATGGCTAGCGTGCGCTAGTATTTTACTCGTAGCGTGCGCTATCGGTTGGTCAACAGGTCTTCAATCTTGACTTTGAAATGTGTTGGTTTGTCTCTCCAATGTCTCTTTATCCAACGGCTAAATTTGATCTTAGTGTGCGCTAGTAATTATGCATAGCGTGCGCTAGTATTATTTTATTTCAGCTTTTCTAGATTTCACGGATCTTCTTTGACTCCTGCGTTCCAACGGTAGAAAATCCAACGGTAAACTTTTGACTGATTTAGCGTGCACTAATATATATTGTATAGCGTGCGCTAGATGCTTTCCTTAATAACGTACGTTACCCTGTGTAGCGTACGTAAATACCTTCTCATTTTGAGTCCAGTGGCTACTGGACTACTAACCATGTTATCCGGTAGCGTGCGCAAGACAGAAAGAGTAACGTGCGCTAAGATCTCATAGTAGCGTACGTAAATGAATGTCCGTAGCGTGCGCAAGTCCTTTTTCCTTTTTCTTTCCAGACCTTACTGTCCTCTAACTGGAGATGCGATAGCGTGCGTTAATAATGTGGTATAGCGTGCGCTAATATTAGTAATTTAGCGTGCACAAATGTTGAAGTTCTTGCATGCGCTATCCATCAGGTAGGTTCTGACTAGGCTGCAGCTGAGTTGAATTGTCTGAAAATGTGTCTCGATAGCGTGCGCTACTATGAAGCATGTAGCGTGCGCTAAGTCCAGTTTTCTCCTTCAATATAACAGCTTGCTGAGATTGATTTTATTAAATGTTTTGAATGAAATTATCATCAAAATACTTTTTGAGTCAACAATCTCCCCCTTTTTGATGATGTCAAAACATTTAATTTATACCTGCAAAAACGTTTTTAAAAGCTTCGAATCAAGGTAACTTGTTTGATATATTAGTACGTTTTGGTTTTTGGAGTATTAAACAAAAAGGAACTCCCCCTGTGTCGTTGCATATACCAACCAAATGTCATGAACCAAAATGAAAGCACATTAACAGCAAATGCCAAACTTCAACCAACCAAATGAAGAGAAATGCAAATTCCATTAAAAAGAAGTTCAAGCATTACACAAATGTTCAAAGCATGGGACATAAAAGCCATTCGAAAGATAAGTTTCTACAACAAGTATCAAACTCCTAGACTCTAAGGGGCTTGATCGGAAGAGGAGGATGGGAATGGGAATGACAGGTGAGTGTATCGGATGAAATCAGAAATTAGCCCGCGAATTTCCCGGACTTCCGAACGAAGAGACCGAACATCCTCTCGTATTTCCATTTGAGAGGTCTCGATACTCCGCATCCGAGCAATAAGATCACTCTCTTCTTCTTCCATGATGGAGTCTCTCATCGGTCGTTTGCCTTTTTTTTTGGGTGACGAACAAACTTTCCAGTTTGCAATTCCCGAAGTGTATGAGGTCCTCGATGTAGCACACGTTCGGCCGGAGTTGGTGTTCGTGTCCCTTTCGGCACTTGGTCATCTTCTCGAAGATACGGAAATAGCACCCAACCTCTATTTAATGTTTCAACATAGTGCATTGCTTTGAGGGTGAGATCGCTAATCTCGTGTCCTTGAGACACCGGAACCAATGCCTCGCTTGACAAGTCGATATGGAAATGACGGAAGATTATAGTGAGTATAGAACCAAAAGGCAGCCCTAACTTATGCGTCCTCGACATGTAGTGTTTTGAGCGAAAGGAGTCTCCTTTTGCCTTCATCCAATTCAACACAATTCCGGTGAAATCCACCTTGTCGTCTTTTAGCACTCGGTACACCACGTTTTTGTCGACTCCCACTAACTTGTGTTGAGTGTTCACCTTCGGCATCAAGCACTTGGTGAGTGCAGCCAACAACAAACGGATATGAATTCCAAAGTCATTATTTTCGAAAACGTCATCCGTAACCTCGATGACAGTTTTAGAGCACAAAAAATCGGCAACATCTTTCTCAGACACGAGTGATTCTTCGTCAATTGACTTCCCACAACAATCAAAACCATCCTTCGTCAATCCAAATAATTCGTGAAGAATTTCCGACGAAATTTTCACCACGGTTCCTTTCACCAAACTACCGAGAACAAATCCACCATCACCGTCTCCCAAATGCAGATTAGCATAAAATTCCTGGACACAAGAAGGATAAATGATTTCCTTGCACTCAACGAAACGGGCTATCCCTAGAGCTTCAAAAAAATCACGGATATTGACCTTTGATCGTTCGAGACTTCTGAAATTAAAGAAGTAACAATCGGTAATATGCTCTTGAGGAAGGATTTCAGAAAACACCTTTGATGCGGTGTATGAGACAAATCGGGTCGCATCGTATTCGGCGTTGCGAGAGCGTTTTAGATTTTTGTAAGATTTTTTGCGTCCCTTGATTGACATGAATTAGGGAGTAATTTGAAGTTTTGAAGAATAAATCGGAAGTTGATGGTTCGGATTTTGCGGCTAGGGTTCTTTGCTGAAAAGGGGTTTCTGCGTTTGCGTACGTTATGTGAGAATGAGGGTGTTTACGGGCGAGAGGAGTTTATATAGTGAATCGTGCGGGTGTAATTAGCGTACGCTAGGAATGTAAAGTTAGCGTCGTTAGGAGTAAATTGGAAGCTCACCGGACATCCGATGGCGATTTGGAATATGAAGAGTTTTAATTAGTGCACGCAAAGTATAGAAGGTTAGCGTACGCTATCGAAAACGAAGGTTAGCACGCATTAAGGAAAATGAAGCTAGCGCGCGCTAGCGAATGGAACGATTCAAGGATATTGATTTCTCGAGTAGAAAACTAATTTCAAAAATTGTCTAGATGTCCCATACCAAGTTGTAAACGAATAGAATTAAATGATTCTTCGGGAAGAGGTTTTGTAAAAATATCAGCAAGTTGGTCCTTCGTCCCGACAAAAATTAAACAGATATCTTTCTTCTGCACATGATCGCGTAGAAAGTGATGTCTAATGTCTATATGCTTAGTTCTACTATGCAATACAGGATTTTTACTCAGATTAATCGCACTAGTATTATCACATAGAATAGGGGTATTTTCAAAATATATGCCGTAGTCGCGGAGTTGATTTTTAATCCATAACACCTGAGCACAGGCACTCCCTGCAGCAACATATTCGGCCTCAGCTGTAGACAATGCTACACTGGTTTGCTTTTTACTTTCCCAAGATATTAAACATGATCCAATAAAATGACACGTACCACTAGTACTCTTTTTGTCAATTTTACATCCGCTGAAATCGGCGTCACTATTGGCAATCAAGTTAAAATCCAAGCAAGAAGGATACCATAGACCTAGTCCGATAGTCCCTTTTAAGTAACGAAAAATGCGTTTACAAGAAATTAAATGTGATTCCTTGGGATTAGCTTGGAATCGAGCACATAAGCATGTAGCAAATATTATGTCTGGCCTAGAAGCAGTCAAATATAACAAAGATCCGATCATACCTCGATATAGTTTTTGATCTACGGATTTGCCATTTTCATCTTTTTCAAGCTTTAATGATGAAGACATTGGCGTTGAAATCACCTTGCTACTTTCCATTTTGAATTTCTTTAGGAGATCGTTTGAGTACTTCGTTTGATGGATAAAGATTCCATCTTCGCATTGCTTGATTTGAAGCCCGAGGAAGAACGTTAATTCTCCCATCATACTCATCTCAAACTCTCCTTTCATAAGATTAGAGAAATCTTGGCACAAAGATTCGTTAAAGCTCCAAATACAATGTCATCAACGTAGATTTGGCAAATAAGTATATCATCACTCAGTATTTTTACAAACAAGGTATTATCGACTTTACCACTTTTATAGTCATTTGCAATTAAAAATTGACTTAAACGATCATACCATGCTCGAGGTGCTTGATTCAACCCGTAGAGTGCCTTGTTGAGCTTGTAGACGTGATTCGGAAATTGATGATCTTCAAAACCGGGAGGTTGCTTGACATAGACTTCTTCTTGAATGTAGCCATTCAAGAATGCACTTTTCACATCCATTTGAAATAGTTTGATCTTTTTGTGGGCGGCAAATGCACATAACAAACGGATGGCTTCGAGTCGAGCCACGGGAGCAAAACTTTCTTCATAATCAAGACCTTCCTCTTGATTATACCCTTGAGCGACCAAATGAGATTTATTTCGAATTGGATAACCGTCTTCGTCACTCTTGATTTTGTGCACCCATTTAGTTCCGATAATTGTTTTATCTTTAGGAGAGGGAACTAAATTCCATACATTATTGTGCATGAATTGCACAAGCTCCTCTTGCATTGCCATCACCCAACTCTCATCATCAAGAGCCTCAGATATATTCTTGGGAACTATTTCGGATACGAAAGCACAATGAGCCATAAATTCGGTGGTTCTCCTTCGGGTTTGAACACCGTCTTCAATGTTTCCAATCACGAGATCCTTTGGATGGTCTTTGATGTGCCTCCAATCTTTCGGTAAATCGGATTGTGTTCGTTTGGATTTCCAAAATTTTCTTCACTTCGGTTGAGGGATCCGGAAAAGTACCTGCATCGTCAAAATATTCTACCTTTCTCGGGGGTGAGATCATATCATTGAATTTAACATGAATGGATTCTTCAACTTTATTGGTTCTAATGTTATAAACGCGATATGCTTTGCTATTTGTACAATAACCAAGAAATATTCCGGAGTCAGATTTAGCATCAAACTTGCCCAAGTTATCCTTACCATCGTTTAAGATAAATACATTGCAACCAAAAGGATGAAAATAAGCTATATTTAGCTTTTTACCCTTCCATAATTCATACGGGGTTTTAAGATGAGTTCTACGAACATGAACCCGGTTAATCACATAACATGCCGTAAAGATTGCTTCTGTAATATCCGGGGATAATTTTTTTTTCGTGTTACTGTTGAGTTGTACGTATTCATTTGGAATTGTACAAGTGTTGTTATTTTGGACTGATCCAATGTATATTGTATTGGAATATTTCGGGATCGAAATATTATACTTGTCGTCGGGTTAGTTTCGTCGTTTGGATGCTGGTTGGAGAATTTGGATTTTTGGCTAAGTACACTAGCCTTAACGTACGCTACATGGGTAGACTTACGTACGTTATGGGGTGAGTATTACGTACGTTATGCCTGTAAGGTTACGTACGTAATGCTTGGTAGGTGGCAGGAACCTTCCTCGTAGTCGCTTTCGGCCGGTGGGTCCCGAGCATCTTCCGATCGGATCTCACTATTGCAGTCAACGGACCCTTACGTACGTTAAGAGGTGAGTTCTACGTACGTAATGCAGGTATTGTTAACGTACGTAATAAGTTATTGTTTACGTACGTTAAGGCCTTCGTATTTTAGTCCAGTTAGTTCTGGATTTTTCATTACGTACGTTAATGTCTTAGCATAGCGTACGTAATGCCTCTTACGTACGTTAACCTTAGAGTATAACGTACGTAATGAATTGGTCAGTCTATTTATCTTGGTTTCGTCTTTCATTTCCTCACGAACCAAAACACATTTTCTCTCCCTAGAATCGTCCATTTGGACTTGTTATTGATGTTTAGCCTCTTCCAACTCGATCTTGATCATCCTAGCTTGGATTGAAGTTTGAAGTTGGAAGCTTGTTGATGCTCCTTTGGTGTTTGGAGGCTTCTTCTTGTTCTTCTTTGGTAAGTTCCCTCAATCTCTTGTTCTTCAAGTGATTTTCATGTTTTTGTTGTTGTTTTCTTTGGGTATTGTTTTATTAATGGAGTATATCATGATTCTTCATGGTTTTGATAAACTTTTGATGAAGAACATGTTGGTATAGCTTGAGGATGATTATGTTCTTGGTGTTTTAGATTGTTTGGAGGTTTTAATCATGTCTAGGAAAGATTATGTTAAGATTGTTATATGATTAACATAGTCTTGAGATGATTATTATTGTTGGTGGTGTTCTTGTAAGATTTTAACCATTTTAGTAAGGATTTATGATGATCCAGGAGGTGATTATCATAATTTGAAAATGGTTGAGTGAATCTTGTTGTTTAATCCGAATTCATGATGCATTGATGAAGGATTTTTGTTTCAGACATCATGATTATTGAGTGGATGATGTTCTTGGGGTGATAATGATAATATTGATAATATTATCATTGTAGGAGGATCAATTTGATGATATTGGTGATATTATCATCTTGAGATGATTGTCTTGATGATTGTTCTTAAGTGAATCTTGTTGAATGGATTTCACAAGTGTTAAGAACGTAATAATCATGTTAATTGATCATCGAGGTGTTGGAGGACGTTAGAATTCATAGTTGAGAACTATGATACTCGTTCGTGCGGTGTGATCGATTCGTGTTTGAATCGGACTTTGTCCTTGTCGTTATTTTCTATTGATTTTGTGTTTTTGAATGAATCGTTTTCATTCAAGGTTGTTCGAGTGTTTGTGTTCGTCGGGAGGCGCCGTTCGTCGTTTCGTGCCAGGACGTTGATCGTGGAAGGACTTTCTCGCCTTCGGTTTGAGGCAAGTTTTATACTTGTACTGGTAAATGAGATTAATGTTATCATATATGTGTATGAATGTATTGTATCATTTCGAGACTTAGTCTCTTCGTGATTTGTTGATATTCGGGAATTGTTTGATGCAATACCCTTCGGTGATTATGCCAGACGTGATTGTTATTCGTTAACGGCCGGATTAAGGCATTGAGATTCTTGTTGTCGATAGCCGGTTCGCGGCATCGATGTATCGATTATTATTGTTGACGTTAATGACGTTCTGAGGCATCGTTGAATCGTTATTATCGAATTGGAACTGTTGCTATGATATTGCATTGGCCGATTGAAGGCATTTGATATATTCGTTTATCATATCTGTTTCGGTGGTCGGTTTAAGACGCCGGGACATCTATTCTACCGTATCATTGGTTATCGATTAACCATTCTAAGGTAATCGATGTATTGAATTGGGATTATCGAAGATAATTCCCATCCGTTGTATCATTGGTTATCGATTAACCGTTCTAAGGTAATCGATGTATTGAATTGGGATTATCAAAGATAACTCCCATCTGTTGTATCGTTGGTTATCGATTGACCGTTCTAAGGTAATCGAGGTATTTAATTGGGATTATCGAAGATAATTCCCATCCGTTGTATCATTGTGTATCGATTGACCGTTCTAAGGTAATCGATGTATTTAATTGGGATTATCGAAGCTAATTCCCATCCGTTGTGTCATCGTTATCGATTAACCGTTCTAAGGTAATCGACGTATTGAATTGGGACCGCCGTGGACGGTGCCCATCCATGAGTTATTGTCGTCGTGTTCGCCGACTCAAGACAGCATGCTATTATTCTTGTGAGTTTGGTAATCTTGGGATTGTTACCGTTGTGATTGATTATGTTTTGGAGACTAGTCTCGGCTAGTGCTCGATGGGTAAGCTTGGGGCTTGAACCTTCGCGGTTGGTTTCCCAACACCTACAGTTCAGTAGGTCACGGTCACTGGGTGATCTCATTATGGGTAAGTCTGGGGCCTGAACCTTCGCGGTTGGTTTCCCAGACTGCAATTCAGTCACGGTCATTGGATGACCTCATTGTGATACGGCCGTGCGTGGCCGGCCCTCATTGTGATACGGCTTCGTGCGTGGCCCGGCCCTCATTGTGATACGGCCGTGCGTGGCCCGGCCCTCATTGTGATACGGCCGTGCCGTGGCCCGGCCCTCATTGTGATACGGCCGTGCCGTGGCCCGGCCCTCATTGTGATACGGCTTCATGCGTGGCCGGCCCTCATTGATCTGACTTGGGCTATTTTGGCTTCGGGCCATTGTGGTGATTAGCGACTTGGTGAATGACATTCAGGGTATTATGATGATAAACGGCTTGGGCTATTCGTTTGTTAAGGCCATTGTGATGTATCGGTATTCTGTCGGAGCCTTCGGGCATTGTGATTCGTATCTATTTCAGTGTTTGGCTTGGGTTACCTTCGGGTGATGTATTGTTGTGTTCTGTATTGATGATTCGCCGTTGGGCACTTGTGTTCTAACCTGTTGAGCAGGTATTGATCGGATGCCGTGGGCATAGTATTCCACGAATGCTCGATTCTTACTTTGGTTTGTGAGCATCTCGTATTACCATTACTATACTATTCATTCTGCCCTTTGGATGCATATCATGTTGTACATGTATTTGATAATCATTATCTGGATGGCCCGACCCGTGGGGCGGAACATGTTTTCATGTTTTAGGTGTTTGCGAGGAGAGAGTTGAGACACAGGTGCATGACGGTGGCGACGAGGCATTCAAGCGATACTAGTCCGAGATGTTTTGGTGTTCATGTCAGTCAGATAGTTGGAGTACTCCAGTTTTGTCAGTTATTGTCATTTTGTATTATCCGAGCAAGGCTCGTGGATGTCGTTGTAATTTATTTGGTCCATGTAGGTCCACTGTTGTCATTGAAATTCCATATCGGAATATTATGTTGGATGTCAGTGTAGGGATTGTGATTCCCCTTTTGGTCAGTTAGTTGTATTTTTGGTCGTGTTAGCCTGGTGGATCTCCTGGTGTGGGGTCCACGGCACTGTAATAACCCAACAAGATTTGGGGGTGTTACAGAAGATGGTATCAGAGACGTTGGGTTGTGAGATACCCTGATATGTGAGTTATGCGGTTCTACCAACGCGGTAGTAGTGAACTGTCAGGTTATGACAATCTGGACAGTCGGGTTTTGTGAGTCGTGGTAATTGGACTACTGTATGAGTCATTCTTCCATTGAGTCGTCATCGGTGAAGACTAGTATCGCAAGACCTCGAAGCTTCGTATGACCTGTGTAAGGACTCTATTCTCTTGTATGTTCATACATTCATTATGCCATTGATTATACATGTTTTGTTGAAATCTTTATGTAACATTGTTTTACGACCCATTCATGATTAATTGCTTTGGAGTGTGTCGGATCAGTATTAGCTATAATTAACATGTTTGAAGTGATTGTTTATTTGTTGGGTATATATACTCGTGTTTGGCTATTGACATAGCATTGGGGATTAGCCGTTGAGGCATATTTGAGCTTTGTTCATGATCGAGCGTTATTCTTTCAGTATGGAAAGAAGAAACCGAGGATGTGGCAGAGGGGGTAAAGTCTGCGGAGCAGGCCGAAACCCAGAACCTCGTGTTTATACGCGTACGGGTGCCGATAGGGATCAGAATTCAGCCGGAGATGTGACTTATGCGACCGGTTCCCCTTCGGAACGTCATACTCGAGGAGTCGACCAGACTGAGAGTGACCACATCGACCCTTACTTGCTTATGAGGGGCATGATGACCCAGATGACTCAGATGACGCAGATAATGGAAACCATGCAGCCCTCGATGGTTCGTGGTACACAGCAGCAGGGACTCCAGGTGCCGTTCTATGGACAGTCCAGGAGAGTGAGTCAGATTATTGGCGACATCTCTCGTCAGAGGCCGCCTATTTTTGAGGGTTCGTCGGAACCAGCTGATATTGTTCATTGGCTTGAACATTTTGATAAACTCTTCGACATGGTTCAGTGTCCGGAAGAGAGTAAGGTGGCAGTAGCGGCTTACTATTTGAGTAAAGGCGCTTATTCTTGGTGGCTTTCTGTGAAACCCACCGATCGTGATTGTGCTTGGAGCGAGTTTAAGACTCTCATGTTAGAGAGATATTATCCGGCTCCACTTCGTGAAGCCAAGCTGTCAGAGGTTTTGAACCCCGAATCCGTCGAAGACGAGGGTGTTATTGTTATTGCGGAGAAGTTTCAGGGACTCCTTCAGTTTGCTTCATCTGTTATCCGTACTGAGGCGGATAAGATCAGGTATTTTAGCAAGAGGCTGAACCCGCAGTTTAGGATGCAGTTGTTCAACCATAATTGCAATTCACTTGGTGAATTCATCGAGAAGGCTCTTGGAGCAGAGCTTTTGATCAAGGAACTTGCTCGGAAGAACCCTTGATTTCTTAGGTGAGAAGACGGGATGCGGTTCGTTCGAGAAGGACATCGGGCTCCGACGTCTAGGAGGTCGTCTTCTAGTCGTCTTCGTCTTTGGAAATCATCTTCTTCTCCGTGACGAGTTCGACCGTTGTTTGCTTTAATTGTGATTCGGCGAGGCACGTTAGCACCCGTTGTCTTGTGCCGACTATTGTTTGTTTTACGTGTGGGAAGCGGGACACCTTCGAAATCTGCGGGAGTTCTAGTGCCGGTAGATCTCAGGGAAGCTCACGGGCCTCGAGAGATTTTGTTGCTTCAGTCCGTACTCCATCCAAGGGGTCATATAGGGCTTCGGGAGCCAGAGGTATGGACGCTCGAGGAGGAGCGGCGAGCTCAGGTTTGGGTCTTCCTCGAGTCGATGAGATCGATGAGTTCGATTACCCGGAGGGTGTTGATTTCGGATACATTTGAGATGTGGTCTTGATTTGTATTTTCCTTGTTTTTCGGACTGATGTTTTGACTCAGTCTGTATTGTAGTATTGTGGTTGTGAACCACTTATTATTGATCTATCTTGTTATGATAGCTTTTGAGAATCTTGAGATTTGACGTCGTCTGATGTGTTATTCTTTCCTTTCGGTATTATACCCAATATTTTGTGGTGATCTGAGTAAACGTTCATTGTGATTCGAGACGTCAAGTTGCGAGGACTTGAGTGTGCATTTGATATGGTCCTGAGGACTATTTGTGCGTTGTTATTTTCTTTTGTGTCGTAAGTCAGTGATTGCTTTGGCGTCCGATGCTGATGAGAACGGGGGAGTGTACACCGATGATTGTAGACATGTGTAATCGGCGGCACCCGCGGGGTGTGTACGCCGGTGTTACGAGTCATGCGGTTGGTACGACTTCCTGGCTGGTCTCTAGCGGGAGAGTTATGTTTCGTGATCTCGCGATTGGTTGAGTGTTTTTATCCCTTGTTTTTCGCCGTGTTCGGGCAGAGGAGACGGGAACCCGTGGGGTTGGCCCGATTATTCGGGCGAAGTGGTTCGCATGAGGAGTATTCTGGAGATGTTGTTTTCTTATCCTGATGGATAGTTCGTACCCGTGTTTTTGCACCACGAGTTTCGGGACGAAACTCTTTTTAAGGGGAGTATGTAATATCCAGGATCATTTTTTTCGTATTCTTGTTGAGTTATGCGTATTCATTTGGAATTGTACAAGTGTTGTTGTTTTGGTGATCCAATGTATATTGTATTGGAATATTTCGGGATCGAAATATTATACTTGTCGTCGGGTTAGTTTCGTCGTTTGGATCTTTGGTTGGAGAATTTGGATTTTTGGCTAAGTACACTAGCCTTAACGTCACGCTACATGGGTAGACTTACGTGCGTTATGGGGTGAGTATTACGTGCGTTATGCACTGTAAGGTTACGTACGTAATGCTTGGTAGGTGGCGGAACCTTCCTCGTAGTCGCTTTCGGCGGTGGGTCGAGCATCTTCCGATCGGATCTCACTATTGCGATCAACGGACCCTTACGTACGTTAAGAGGTGAGTTCTACGTACGTAATGCAGGTATTGTTAACGTACGTAATAAGTTATTGTTTACGTACGTTAAGGCCTTCGTATTTTAGTCCAGTTAGTTCTGGATTTTTCATTACGTACGTTAATGTCTTAGCATAGCGTACGTAATGCCTCTTACGTACGTTAACCTTAGAGTATAACGTCGTAATGAATTGGTCGATCTATTTATCTTGGTTTCGTCTTTCATTTCCTCACGAACCAAAACACATTTCTCTCCCTAGAATCGTCCATTTGGACTTGTTATTGATGTTTAGCCTCTTCCAACTCGATCTTGATCATCCTAGCTTGGATTGAAGTTTGAAGTTGGAAGCTTGTTGATGCTCCTTTGGTGTTTGGAGGCTTCTTCTTGTTCTTCTTTGGTAAGTTCCCTCAATCTCTTGTTCTTCAAGTGATTTTCATGTTTTTGTTGTTGTTTTCTTCGGGTATTGTTTTATTAATGGAGTATATCATGATTCTTCATGGTTTTGATAAACTTTTGATGAAGAACATGTTGGTATAGCTTGAGGATGATTATGTTCTTGGTGTTTTAGATTGTTTGGAGGTTTTAATCATGTCTAGGAAAGATTATGTTAAGATTGTTATATGATTAACATAGTCTTGAGATGATTATTATTGTTGGTGGTGTTCTTGTAAGATTTTAACCATTTTAGTAAGGATTTATGATGATCCAGGAGGTGATTATCATAATTTGAAAATGGTTGAGTGAATCTTGTTGTTTAATCCGAATTCATGATGCATTGATGAAGGATTTTGTTTGAACATCATGATTATTGAGTGGATGATGTTCTTGGGGTGATAATGATAATATTGATAATATTATCATTGTAGGAGGATCAATTTGATGATATTGGTGATATTATCATCTTGAGATGATTGTCTTGATGATTGTTCTTAAGTGAATCTTGTTGAATGGATTTCACAAGTGTTAAGAACGTAATAATCATGTTAATTGATCATCGAGGTGTTGGAGGACGTTAGAATTCATAGTTGAGAACTATGATACTCGTTCGTGCGGTGTGATCGATTCGTGTTTGAATCGGACTTTGTCCTTGTCGTTATTTTCTATTGATTTTGTGTTTTTGAATGAATCGTTTTCATTCAAGGTTGTTCGAGTGTTTGTGTTCGTCGGGAGGCGCCGTTAAATCGTCGTTTCGTGCCGGGACGTTGATCGTGGAAGGACTTTCTCGCCTTCGGTTTGAGGCAAGTTTTATACTTGTCTTGGTCAATGAGATTAATGTTATCATATATGTGTATGAATGTATTGTATCATTTGAGACTTAGTCTCTTCGTGATTTGTTGATATTCGGGAATTGTTTGATGCAATACCCTTGGTGATTATGCCGACGTGATTGTTATTCGTTACGGCGGATTAAGGCATTGAGATTCTTGTTGTCGATAGCCGGTTCGCGGCATCGATGTATCGATTATTATTGTTGACGTTAATGACGTTCTGAGGCATCGTTGAATCGTTATTATCGAATTGGAACTGTTGCTATGATATTGCATTGGCCGATTGAAGGCATTTGATATATTCGTTTATCATATCTGTTTCGGTGGTCGGTTTAAGACGCCGGGACATCTATTCTACCGTATCATTGGTTATCGATTAACCATTCTAAGGTAATCGATGTATTGAATTGGGATTATCGAAGATAATTCCCATCCGTTGTATCATTGGTTATCGATTAACCGTTCTAAGGTAATCGATGTATTGAATTGGGATTATCAAAGATAACTCCCATCTGTTGTATCGTTGGTTATCGATTGACCGTTCTAAGGTAATCGAGGTATTTAATTGGGATTATCGAAGATAATTCCCATCCGTTGTATCATTGTGTATCGATTGACCGTTCTAAGGTAATCGATGTATTTAATTGGGATTATCGAAGCTAATTCCCATCCGTTGTGTCATCGTTATCGATTAACCGTTCTAAGGTAATCGACATATTGAATTGGGACCGCCGTGGACGGTGCCCATCCATGAGTTATTGTCGTCGTGTTCGCCGACTCAAGACAGCATGCTATTATTCTTGTGAGTTTGGTAATCTTGGGATTGTTACCGTTGTGATTGATTATGTTTTGGAGACTAGTCTCGGCTAGTGCTCGATGGGTAAGCTTGGGGCTTGAACCTTCGCGGTTGGTTTCCCAACACCTACAGTTCAGTAGGTCACGGTCACTGGGTGATCTCATTATGGGTAAGTCTGGGGCTTGAACCTTCGCGGTTGGTTTCCCAGCACCTGCAATTCAGCAGGTCACGGTCATTGGATGACCTCATTGTGATACGGCTTCGTGCCGTGGCTTCGGCCCTCATTGTGATACGGCTTCGTGCCGTGGCTTCGGCCCTCATTGTGATACGGCTTCGTGCCGTGGCTTCGGCCCTCATTGTGATACGGCCGTGCGTGGCCCGGCCCTCATTGTGATACGGCCGTCTTTGTGGCCCGGCCCTCATTGTGATACGGCTTCATGCGTGGCCGGCCCACATTGATCTGACTTGGGCTATTTTGGCTTCGGGCCATTGTGGTGATTAATGACTTAATTTGAATGACATTCGGTATTATGATGATAAACGACTTGGGCTATTGGTACATTAAGGCCATTGTGATGTATCGGTATTCCTGTCGGAGCCTTCGGGCATTGTGATTCGTATCTATTTCATGTTTGGCTTGGGTTACCTTCGGGTGATGTATTGTTGTGTTCTGTATTGATGATTCGCCGTTGGGCACTTGTGTTCTAACTTTGTTGAGCGGTATTGATCGGATCGTGGGCATAGTATTCCACGAATGCTCGATTCTTACTTTGGTTTGTGAGCATCTCGTATTACCATTACTATACTATTCATTCTGCCCTTTGGATGCATATCATGTTGTACATGTATTTGATAATCATTATCTGGATGGCCCGACCCGTGGGGCGGAACATGTTTTCATGTTTTAGGTGTTTGCGAGGAGAGAGTTGAGACACAGGGGCATGACGGTGGCGACGAGGCATTCAAGCGATACTAGTCCGAGATGTTTTGGTGTTCATGTCAGTCAGACAGTTGGAGTACTCCAGTTTTGTCAGTTATTGTCATTTTGTATTATCCGAGCAAGGCTCGTGGATGTCGTTGTAATTTATTTGGGCCATGTAGGTCCACTGTTGTCATTGAAATTCCATATCGGAATATTATGTTGGATGTCAGTGTAGGGATTGTGATTCCCCTTTTGGTCAGTTAGTTGTATTTTTGGTCGTGTTAGCCTGGTGGATCTCCTGGTGTGGGGTCCACGACACTGTAATAACCCAACAGGATTTGGGGGTGTTACAGCTTCGGCCCAAAAGTATCGTGGAAGAGAGTATTCATTAAGCATAGTCCTTAACATTTCTTCCAAAGATCAATTTTTCCTTTCAACAACCCCATTTTGTTGAGGCGTTCTAGGAGCCGAAAAATTATGATTAATCCCGTATTTGTCACATAAGAGTTCAAACGGAGTGCATTCAAATTCACCTCTGTGATCGGTGCGGATAGAGATTATGGAGAGATTTTCTCATTTGATACCAAACGACACCATTTAGAAAACTCGGAAATGCATCATCCTTATGCGCTAAAAATCTAACCCAAGTAAATCGAGAGAAATCATCAACAATAACCAAAGTGTAAAGCTTGCCATTTAAACTAACATGTCTAGATGGTCCAATCAAATACATATGCACAAGTTCAAGAACGCGACTAGTGGAAACCTCGAATTTTGGTTTAAAAGATTCTCGAATGTGTTTCCCTTTTATGCATGATTCACACAAATGCTTTCTATCAAACTTGAGTTTGGGCAATCCACGAACAAGGTCGTGTCTTGATAAAATAGAAATGATAGGTAAAGATGTATGTCCCAATTTTCGATGCCATAAATATGCATTATCATCCAAAGTAATAAGACATTTTTCATTGAATGAACTTTTATCATTAAGATCAACAATATAAATGTTTCCACATCTCAAACCGATGAATGTAATTTTATTATTTCTAAATGCCGTGCAATGCGTTTGCTCAAAGAGAATTTTAAAGCCTTCATCGCAAAGTTGTGAAACGCTAAGTAGATTATGATGCAAACCTTCAACAAACAATACTTTTTTGATAGAGGGAGAAGGTTCCTTACCGACTTTGCCGATTCCCTTAATTTTCCCCTTTTGATTGTCCCCAAAGGTCACATGTCCTTGTTCTTGATATTCGAGGTCTTCAAATAAGTCCTCGGAGCCGCACATGTGCCTTGAGCATCCGCTATCAATGTACCACTTGCTTTTCCTTGGTGCCGGTACCTACAAAAATAGAATTTCTCGGTTGTTTGGGTACCCAAGCCCGTTTGGGTCCTCCAAAGTTAACTATGCTTATAGCATTTGGAACAATTGTCCCTTTAGGAACCCATATTTGTTTAACCTTGATGGTTCTCAACTTTGAACGAACATTAACATCATGAACTCGTTGTTTAAAAGGGGCTTTTGAGTTCTCGGTTTTGGTTTTCTTTATTTTGTCTAGGTTGATAAGAGATTGTTCCCTTTTAAATGGATTGAAACCAAGACCGTGTTTTAGCAATGGGGATTTTTGAATAGATAGAAGCTTTTTGAATTTCTCGTTTCCGAGAGTAAATTTGTTCAAAATATATTTTAGCTCCTTTTGAGTTTTCGTCAACTCGATTTTTAAAACATTTTCCTTTTCAAGGCATAAGGTATGGTCGAGCTCAATAGTTTTGCCTTTGTTTTGAAGAGAGGAATTTTCGAGTTCTAGAGATTTTATTTTTCTCTTTAAAGATATATTTAATTTAACCATCTCGTCATACTCCGTGTTCAAGGATTCAAACGCACTTAATAACTCATCGTCATGATGAACTTCTTGTGAATCGCAAAAATCAAAAGAATCATATTTGTCATCATTGAGTTTAGAGCTTACCTCGATATTGGTTTCGGAGTCGAGTGCCATGAATGCGAGATTCGCGTCTAGAGATCTTTCAATCTCCTCCTCATCATCACTCCAAGAAGCGATTAGGACCTCCTTCTTTTTGAATCTTTCCATTTGAGGCTTTGAAGAGGATCCTCGGCATTCTTTGGCATAGTGACCGGCTTGACCGTATTTCCGACAATTATTGTCGAACTTCTTTATAGGAGCATAGCCACTCTTCTTTTGCTCCGGCTTGCCATCCCGGCCAAGGAAACTTCGCATCTTTTGAATTAGGCTTTTATACCTTCTAAAGTTATTGGCATAGAGAGCAAGTTCCTCGTCGTCTTCATCTTCGGGAACATCTTCCTCAACATCACTATCAACATTGAATGCGACTACCTTTTCACGAGGCTTTGGTTTGGTGCCTCTACACTTGAGAACGATCTCATAATTAATGAGTGACCCGATGAGGGCACTAAACTCGAGTTTGTTGAGATCCTTGGATTCCATGATTGCGGTAACCGTAGCATCCCATTCTCGTGGCAACGAGCGAAGAATTTTCTTGGCTTTGTCGCTACTTGATATAGGCTTTGCGGAAGATGCAAGTCAATTGGTTATAGCTGAAAATCGATCCAACATATTTGTGATCATTTCCTCGTCTTTCATGGAGAAAAGTTCGTAGTCATGAAGTAACATGTTGATTTTAGTTTCCTTGACTTGGGTGGTTCCCTCATGAGTGACTTCGAGAATTTCCCAAATTTCCTTTGCGCTTTCTTAGGAAGATATCCTATTGAGTTCTTCGGGATTAAGGGCGCAATAGAGAAGTTGAGTAGCACGTGAATTGATGTGCGTGTTCCTCCAATCCTCGTCGTTGAACTCGTCGAACTTTTTCAACGATCCATCTTATTTCTTAGCAAGCTTCGGACCAAGGGCAATAACTTTCCAAATTTCAATATCGTAGGCTTGAACGAAGATAGCCATTTTCTTTTTCCATGTCATGAAATTGGAACCGTCGAAGAAGGGAGGACGGCTGAGAGCATTTCCTTCGATTTGGCCAAGAAGTGCCATTTGCGGATCTTTTTCCCTTAGGTGGTCAAACCTTTAAAAAGAGACCCGCTCCGATACCAACTAAAGAGATAAATTTACCACTAGAAGGGGGGTTGAATAGTGGTAATGCGGAATATCGAACTTTCTTGCGAATAAATGAAAATAGTGCGTAAAATAAAAGACTCAAAGATTTATAGAGGTTCGGCAACTTGCCTTCATCCTCTCTCCGACTTCTTTTTCTATTGGCTCAAGAACAACCACAAACTTGACTCATCTTCGATCGGTCCGAGTACACAACCGTTACAACCGCTTGTCTTTTATTGGTCCAAGCTCAACCACTCTCAAAATAAACTTTGTTTATCTAGTGTTCTATAGGAACTAGATAATCCTTACTATACGAATATTGGAGTGTAATCCTAACAATGCCGGATCAAAAGATCCTATTAACACCGGATTAGTGAGTCTTTAATTCATTTCTCTTACGCTCAAGTATGAGTGATGCAACACTCACAGCCAAATAAGAGAATACAAAGTATAATAAATATTACAAGGTGTTTCACTCTTTGTATCTTTCTTCTCACAACTTAGAATGTAGTAATAGATAGAGATTTGAGCTCAAGAATGCTTTGATTGCTAGTATGCTTGAATGCTTGAAGTTGTGTGTATGATACCCAAGTCCTATGGGTATTTATAGGTGTCAGCCATTCTTCAAATACTGATATTTGTATTATTAGCGTGCGCTAATAATACCTCCATAAGCGTCTTAATCGGTCTCTGACTTGGCCTTTCTGAACGGTCACAAAACTGTTCCAACAGTAAAATTATATGGCTAGCGTGCGCTAGTCATTTACTCGTAGCGTGCGCTATCGGTTGGTCAACAGGTCTTCAATCTTGACTTTGAAATGTGTTGGTTTGTCTCTCCAACGTCTCTTTATCCAATGGCTAAATTTGATCTTAGCGTGCGCTAGCAATTATGCATAGCGTGCGCTAGTATTATTTTATTTCAGCTTTTCCAGATTTCACGGATCTTCTTTGACTCCTGCGTTCCAACGGTAGAAAATCCAACGGTAAACTTTTGACTGATTTAGCATGCGCTAATATATATTGTATAGCGTGCGCTAGATGCTTTCCTTAATAACGTACGTTACCCTGTGTAGCGTACGTAAATGCCTTCTCATTTTGAATCCAGTGGCTACTGGACTACTAACCATGTTATCCGGTAGCGTGCGCAAGACAGAAAGAGTAACATGCGCTAAGATCTCATAGTAGCGTACGTAAATGAACGTCCGTAGCGTACGCAAGTCCTTTTTCCTTTTTCTTTCCAGACCTTACTGTCCTCTGACTGGAGATGCGATAGCGTGCGTTAATAATGTGGTATAGCGTGCGCTAATATTAGTAATTTAGCATGCACAAATGTTGAAGTTCTTGCGTGCGCTATCCATCAGGTAGGTTCTGACTAGGCTACAACTGAGTTGAATTATCTAAAAATGTGTCTCGATAGCGTGCGCTGCTATGAAGCATGTAGCGTGCGCTAAGTCCAGTTTTCTCCTTCAATATAACAGCTTGCTGAGATTGATTTTATTAAATGTTTTGAATAAAATTATCATCAAAATACTTTTTGAGTCAACAATCCGGAAGTATTCGTTCGCTTTACTTCATAGTGGTGATCGAGTTCTTTATAAAATTTAATAGAGGGCAACCAAACATCTTTTTGGTCTATTAATCTTTATAAAGTGGTGTCCAACACCAAACCATCTAATGGATGATTCGATCTTCGTTTTCCCCTTGTTCATTCCCCTCAACCTATACGGTTTCTATGGTTCGTGAACAAGTTAAGTCTACACCATCGACGCTGATTAGTTTCGCAATTGAATCTTATCCGGCAACCGAACAAGTTTCTAGGGATAAAATTTGCTCCTACCGAAGGCATCCAATGCACTCTCGGTAATTTATCGACCCTCCTTATATATATTGTTGTTACCCAAAATATTATTCGGAATGATTTGCTAGATATGGCTACAGGTGAGTAACAAACAAAATGCGAGAGCATGTACGATGGAATGTAAATAACACAAGATTTGCCGGGGTTGTTAATCCCAGGCTTGAATGCTCTCGCGAGATATTATTAATAAGAATACTGCTTTGGAGTACAACTATTACTGTTAGAGTATGATTACAATGAGTGTAATAACCCTAGTTGTCTAGATATTGAGTGCTGATGATTGCCGGAAGAACCAGAGTTAATGCTCTGTGAGTTCTTGTTACAAAGATGAAGTGCGGAAAAGTTCCAAAAGTCCCTTCCAAATGCTGGAAGTCTTCTATTTGTAGGAGAGGAGTTGGGATGTCTCAATCCCCCAAACGGGCGATCGCCTTTCCTGCATTAAATGCTCATTTAATGCTTCTGATACGGCATTAAGGGCGACCGGGACGATCGTCCCAACACGTGGGTCGATTTCCTTAAAGTCTGCGGCTGCTACAGGATGTCAACTGTGCGAACCAATGAGAAACCGATACGTTCCCCGAGACTCAGTCCTGGGAGGTCCCACCTAGGGCACCTTTTGTGGGTCTGTCGGTAGGTGAGAGGCTGTCCTTGTCACTAACAGCTGGTGATGGGCTGGAGTCAAAAAGCCTTCTCCCGCTGCACCGTTTGTGGGTCTGCACGTGGGCCTTCTTCCCGAGATTCAGTCTTCATAGACTTGATGGAGGTCGGCTAAACATGTGGCATAAGACGGTCGTCCTTGGTCGGGCACTAGAGACGATCGTTAGGTACTAAAGACGATCGCCCTGGACGTCGATCGCTCGATACTTGATCTCGATGTGACATCTTCATTTGGTAAGACTGCCTTGGTTTATTTGACACTTAACTTGGGTCGACCAGCCTTTGTGCCCGTTGGCGGGCTGTTGATGCTTCTTGGCAGCCGATCGCGGTTGAGGCGATCGCCTCTTCCGAGGCGTATTAATCGCCACACAATAATTGCCCCCCAGCTCGATCCGATGTTAAAGAAGTGGGGTGAGGTGGTTCCACTGGCGATCGCTTGAATGGACTACGAGCGACTCATGATTTTATGGAACTGGCGATCGTCTTCTCGAGCGGACTTCAATTTTGAATTTGGACGACCTACTCGGTCGCTGAAAAGAGCGGGAGGCGAAATTTGACTTGAGACGTCATTGGGGCACGTGGCACGCTCCTGTTGGGGGAGTCCGACAGTGTAACACCCCCAATCCGCTCGAGGATATTACACGCCGTAGAACCCTTCCTCAAGGATCTACCACGCTGGTAAATACATCGAAAAACTCAAAAATGCCTTTAAGGCTAAAATGACTCAGTAGACCGATTTGGTCTTTCAATAAATACATACAACTCAAACACAATACATGCCCACGCAGGGGGTCGAATACAACACACTCCCGCACAACGGGGAAAGAATACCGCAGCGGAAATCAAATACAACTGAACCAATACAACAATGTACGGGTCCTCATGTGATTAGTATCGATCATCTTTCATCATCCTTCATGCCGACCCTGTGTTATGCTCCCAAACCTGAATGCAAAAACACACATCCACCCCCCGAATACTCGGGGGTTAGCAAAACTCCACTGTTTTGCTAGTGCAAGAACAAAGTGCAAAATACGAGCCATATAATTCACATTCCAAGAATAATAACAATCAAGAATCCTCAAAGATTCCAACATAACAAGAAAGTACTTCCCGAGGCAAGAGTTTGAGTAAACTTTCTAAAAACCGAGAGAATCACCAATCAAGGGAAAATAGTTTACAAAATGGTTTGATATGCCTTCGGGAGTTTTAATAGAAAACAATTCAGGATTATCGAATCCTTCTCTTTCCAAAACTCGAAATACGAATAGGGTCACCACCCCGAAGGTTTGTTTTCCGTAAAATGACCTTTACAAAATCATTGGGATTTTAGCCCCAAATTACATCAAATCACAGTACATGAGAACGATAGCAAGGTTCGTTTTCCAACATCAAAACCCCAAAATTAAACGACTAAAACACAATACGACAAAATACTCTAGTGCCATCCTAGTCAAGTAGGCTAATGAACAACTTACCTCTTGCACACTTAGTCAATGCATGCAAATCATGAAATCACCGATCAAAACACTCATTTTCGGAAACGCCAATCTCAAAACACATATGTAAAATACACCACAATTAACCGTGGATCCACCCCTCCGTGGACCCCTATCGGATCTAACCCATAGTGGTTAAAAGCAAGCTCGTGGATCCACCCCTCCGTGGACCCCTACCGAGACCCCGTCGAATCTAACCCGTAGTGAGCATACACACACACACACGTTACTCATGCAATACTAATATGCTAAGAATGTAAGCTCATCAAGAATACTTCCTAGAGATGGCCACTTACTCGACATCGTTATCAAACTCATCACAACACAACACGATTAACGTGGAATACATGATTCCATAACTTTAAACAACAAGGGTATCACCAAAGCCCTCAACGTTCAAAACAATCAAATCATAATCAATTCCCCAAAACACACCGTTCACAAAACACAAACATATTTTTAAAAAGAGCCCTTAACGAGGCCAAGAAGAATCTCTTGGAAATTCATTTCAAACAAACAAACAAACATACCAATACGATCACCAATCATCATATCCACAAAACAAGAAATGTATGGACAAGGTACTTGCCTCGAATAAGAACAACACGGAGAATCGGCCAAGTAGTTTGGCACGAACCGACTACGAACCCGCCGACTCCACCAAACGCCAACTCGCGATAATAAACTATGAAGGACAATAACAACAATGAAAATGAATTCCATAGCACTACTTAAAGCCGTTGAATTCAAGGAACAAACGACGAAAGTTCAAGGGTTTCCCCCAAAACGGCCAAGAACACGAATTGACCCGACAAAACATGAAAATAGACTTCCCAACCGAAATATAAATATTCAATCCATATGATATGTTTAACAACATCATTTAACAACAATCGATCCATCAAAAATGGATGGAAAACGAGATCAAGAACAAATCCCCTAAAAAGTCGATTCGAAGGAAATCAAGAAATACACTTTGATTCGACGAAGAACAATGGATTAAATGATGTTAAACACAAGAATACTACTAAGATTAATCATACCCATCATGGATTAATCAACGATATGGAATGAATTGGCCAAAAACGCAAAACCCCCAAAATTTCTCAAAATAGGGTTATAGGAATTCTCACCTTGATTCGCTGGATCAAAGGATGATATAGGATGATCAATCAATGATATGAACTCAAGAACTTCGTGGATTTGTTGACAAACATCATGGTTACGCCTCCTCCGAAGCTCCAGCCGCGGATCGAAAAGAAGGGAAATGAAAACGAGTGAAAATGCGACTCCTCTGTCACATTTATACTGGTGCGGCGTAGCGTGCGCTAAGTGCCGAGCTAGCGTGCGCTATCGGCCCACCCGCAATCCAGGACTTCCTGGACTAGACTGCTCGGCCAGGTAGCGCACGTAGCCTTCCGGCTGTTGCGTGCGCTACCTGCCGGTTGTAGCATCTGCGATGTCCGTGATGGCGTGCGCTACTGCCGATCCACCCGAGTCGAACCTCACGCCCTCTTGTCTCGGCCCGGCGCACGTGCGGCTAACCGGCCATAGCTGCGCGCCTCTGGCCGTGGCGTGCGCTCGCCGGTTCTGCCGCACCCGTTCGGCGGTGCCGCAACCATCCGGCGATGCCGCAACCGTCGGCCGGTGCCGATCACCAGGACTCGACGACTCGATTATCCGAAATTACACGGAACGAACACGACAAAACGCTCGTGGGCAACATCATCGACCCGAAATGAAATACCATGCAACAATTAATCACACGCGACCATGAAAAGGGTCAAGACAACAAATACGAATGCGGATACCCACAACTTTGGGTAAATTACAAAATGGCCCAAAACACCCGAAAATCACGATACGTGATCGAATAACCAAACCGAAGTTCACAAAATGTCTAACAAAGTTAAACGGACTTACGGGAAACCCGAAACAGTAGTTTTGAACGAGATTCACAAGAATCGAACTCGAGTGCGGAAAAGTCGTTAAGAAACACGAAACTCAACAAAACGTTACCGAAACGAACTCGGATGACAAAAAGTGCAGAATTATTCATTCTCAGAATGATGAAACGGTCCCAAGCGAGTCGTCAAAACGGACTCTCGCCAAAAAATAAAATTACCGAAAATTGAAATTGCGGATATTACATACTACCCTCCTTAAAAGAAGTTTCGTCCCGAAACTTAAAACAAGTAGGGAAAAGCGATATCCCGACAGGAAGACTCAAGGAGATACATAAGAAACGTGTAACTTACGCCCAACGGCGAAACGTTACAAGCAACGCAAAGGGATATACGGCGTTAAAACACGCTCCACGACGACCAGCACAACGCCACCGTAGAGACATAATAAAACCAACAAGTGACAAGCGTCAACAAACAGATAATACAATCAAGTCGATTATCCGAACAATCACAAAACACAACGAACAAAAATCAATATGATTGACCAACCCAACGGTACATTAATCAAAACGCGAGCCAATCGCTGAACAAATACGGAATTCCACCGCCCAAGGGTTGGAAGATCGAAAACGAGACTAATTTCCCGAACTTAAGGGAATTACGAAGGAGCCTGAACATTCAACAATCACGAAACGAGATTAATAAAAACCGAACAATCAAATGATCGAGACAACAAAAATCGAACAATCATGTTCGAATCACGAAGAATAATAAAATTCAAACAACTCCCAGGTTCATGTCTCGACTCGAGAAAATATATGATCCGGTGAAAACAACAAGATGTGCATTCACATAAGATCCACAGGAAAGGCAATAGTAATTGAAAAGTCACAACGACAAACGAGTTATTCTGAAACAATACCACACTTGTTCGATCAACAAAAATAAGGGACAGGACAAGCTCAGAAAATGTCAACGAACACGAGCGAGTCAATAGACTTGAGGAAGAGAAAATGCAGAAGTCCAAAACAATACGGGTATTACATTCGACCTCTTATAAAAGAAAGTCGTCCCCGCAACTCTCAATAACGGAAACAAGGCAACAACACAAAGGCAGTTGACGGAAACATTCCCCACGGGCCTCTTAGAGCCGATCCTGATATCTGTACTGAAGTTCGCGCCCCGAAAGACTCGGAACCCAACTCGCAAAACTGGATCCTGTGTCTCTCGGGTCCACACTTGAAACGCGTTACCGACGAGAAAGATAATTGATACGTGCATGCCCCCGACACACCACGGTTGAAACACCTCGGCTCGGCATACCGAATATACAACTGCTAGATACAATGGAATATAACGTCGCAAAACAACAAACCGGAGATGCCAACTTGGCATAACATATCAACACATACTAAAATCACAACAATCACGGCATCGTTCGACGATTACAATGGCCCGAACGATACCCAACATATAATTACTAAACATCACGAAACAAGCACGTATGTACACAATCATTCACACCTTCTCCGACCACAAGCAGGAAATGATGGGTTTTAAAAACGAAAACCACCTTTTGAAAACAATTTGGAAACACCGGTAGATCTTGAGTATCACTTTACACAAAGTAGTACAAACACCCTTATCGAGACTTTGAAAACCATCTTGCGTTTGAACAAAATGAGGATATTTTTCTTTTGGGGAAAAACTTTCAGAAATATTCGACCCTTGGGTCTAAGCAACTGCATTTGAAAATATCTCAAAATATTTTGGTCCTCAACTGGAAAATTTTGAAATGTATTGAGGCATTAGAAAGCACCTTGAAAACACCGCAAGAAAATAATTCGTTTTAAAAGTACGTTTCGAAATTTAATTTTTTAAGATACTCAAGGTTTTCAAAATTTCAATGGGTCAGAATTCCCAAAACTCACAAAATCCTTTATCAAACCATCATAAAATATTCAAGGCCAAAGTGCCAAAACTCAATTTAGGTAATCGGTTTTACTAATTAGAACTCAGTTGGCAAAATACTGAAAGTCCATTTGAAAGGACTCACGTAGTGGATAAAATACAGTTCGAAAATACATTAGCAGCGACATTGCTCCGTATATAAATAAAATTTTAGAGTCGAATACCCACATATCACGGAATAAAAATCCACAGAAGGATTCAATCAATCAACGATATAATCATACAAGCAGCTCATGTCACACGAGGCACAACACAAAGAAGAGAGATTTACATCCACATGTCGCACGGAGATGATGATCACACCACGATACTAATCATGACCAACAGACTCAGACGATGCATCGCGACACGACTCAGTCAGACAAAATCCGACGAGACAAAACTCAACAGACACCACTGACCCGACAGCCTAGGTTTCCTCAACCTAAAGTTCCGATACCATTTATGTAACACCCCCAATCCGCTCGAGGATATTACACGCCGTAGAACCCTTCCTCAAGGATCTACCAGGCTGGTAAATACATCGAACAACTCAAAAATGCCTTTAAGACAAAAATGACTCAGTAGACCAATTTGGTCTTTCAATAAATACATAAAACTCAAACACAATACATGCCCACGCAGGGGGTCGAATACAACACACTCCCGCACAACGGGGAAAGAATACCGCAGCGGAAATAAAATACAACTGAACCAATACAACAATGTACGGGTCCTCATGTGATTAGTATCGATCATCTTTCATCATCCTTCATGCCGACCCTGTGTTATGCTCCCAAATCTGAATGCAAAAACAGACATCCACCCCCCGAATACTCGGGGGTTAGCAAAACTACACTGTTTTGCTAGTGCAAGAACAAAGTGCAAAATACGAGCCATACAATTCACATTCCAAGAATAATAACAATCAAGAATCCTCAAAGATTCCAACATAACAAGAAAGTACTTCCTGAGGCAAGAGTTTGAATAAAACTTTCTAAAAACTGAGAGAATCACCAATCTAAGGGAAAATAGTTTACAAAATGGTTTGATATGCCTTCGGGAGTTTTAATAGAAAACAATTCAGGATTATCGAATCCTTCTCTTTCCAAAACTCAAAATACGAATGGGGTCACCGCCCCGAAGGTTTGTTTTCCGTAAAATGACCTTTACAAAACCGTTGGGATTTTAGCCCCAAATTACATCAAATCACAGTACATGAGAACGATAGCAAGGTTCATTTTCCAACATCAAAACCCCACAATTAAACGACTAAAACACAATACGACAAAATACTCTAGTGCCATCCTAGCCAAGTAGGCCAATGAACAACTTACCTCTTGCACACTTAGTCAATGCATGCAAATCATGAAATCACCGATCAAAACACTCGTTTCCGGAAACGCCAATCTCAAAACACATTTGTGAAATACACCACAATTAACCGTGGATCCACCCCTCCGTGGACCCCTACCGAGACCCCGTCGGATCTAACCCATAGTGGTTAAAAGCAAGCTCATGGATCCACCCCTCCGTGGACCCCTACCGAGACCCCGTTGGATCTAACCCGTAGTGAGCATACACACACACACGTTACTCATGCAATACTAATATGCGAAGAATGTAAGCTCACCAAGAATACTTACTAGAGATGGCCACTTACTCGACACTGTTATCAAACTCATCACAACACAACACGATTAACGCGGAATACATGATTCCATAACTTTAAACAACAGGGGTATCACCAAAGCCCTCAACGTTCAAAACAATCAAATCATAATCAATTCCCCAAAACACACCGTTCACAAAACACAAACACATTTTTAAAAAGAGCCCTTAACGAGGCCAAGACGAATCTCTTGGAAATTCATTTCAAACAAGCAAACAAACATACCAAGACGATCACCAATCATCATATCCACAAAACAAGAAATGTATGGACAAGGTACTTGCCTCGATTAAGAACAACGCGGAGAATCGACCGAAGTAGGTTGGCATGAACCGACTACGAACCCGCCGACTCCACCGAACGCCAACTCGCGATAATAAACTACGAAGGACAATAAAAACAATGAAAATGAATTCCATAGCACGACTTAAAGCCATTGAATTCAAGGAACAAACGACGAAAGTTCAAGGGTTTCCCCCAAAACGGCCAAGAACACGAATTGACCTGACAAAACATGAAAATGGACTTCCCAATCAAAATATGGATATTCAATCCATAGGATATGTTTAACAACATCATTTAACAACAATCGATCCATAAAAAATGGATGGAAAACGAGATCAAGAACAAATCCCCCAAATAGTCGATGCGAAGGAAATCAAGAAATATACTTTGATTTGACGAAGAACAATGGATTAAATGATGTTAAACACAAGAATACTACTAAGATTAATTGTACACATCATGGATTAATCAACGATATGGAACGAATCGGCCAAAAATGCAAAACCCCCAAAATTTCTCAAAATAGGGTTATAGGAATTCTCACCTTGATTCGCTGGATCAAAGGATGATATAGGATGATCAATCAATGATTTGAACTCAAGAACTTCGTGGATTTGTTGACAAACATCATGGCTTCGCCTCCTCCGAAGCTCCAGCCGCGGATCGAAAAGAAGGGAAATGAAAAACGAGTGAAAATGCGACTGCTCTGTCACATTTATACTAGTGCAGCCTAGCGTGCGCTAGGCTGCTGAGCTAGCGTGCGCTATCGACCCGGGCCGCAATCCAGGGACTTCCTGGACTAGACTGCTCGGCCAGGTAGTGCGCGCAGCCTTTCGGCTGTAGCGTGCGCTACCTGCCGGTCGTAGCGTGCGCAGTGTCCGTCAGTAGCGTGCGCTATTTGCCGATCCACCCGAGTCCAGAACCTCACTGCCCCTACTGTCTCGGCCGACTAGCGCGCGCAGCTAACCGGCCATAGCGTGCGCTGCCTCCCGGCCATAGCGTGCGCTACCTTCCGGCTGTAGCGTGCGCTATGCCGGTTCCTGCCGCACCCGTCTGGCCAGTGCCCGCATCCATCCGGCCAGTGCCCGCAACCGTGTGGCCAGTGCCCGCAACCATCCGGCCAGTGCCCGACCACCGGGACTCGACGACTCGATTATCCGAAATCGCACGGAATGAACACGACAAAACACTCGTGGGCAACATCATCGACCCGAAATGAAATACCATGCGACAATTAATCACACGCGACCATGAAAAGGGTCAAGACAACAAATACGAATGCGGATACCCACAACTTTGGGTAAATTATAAAATGGCCCAAAACGCCCGAAAATCACGATACGTGATCGAATAACCAAACCGAAGTTCACAAAACGCCTAACAAAGTTAAACGGACTTACGGGAAACCCGAAACAGTAGTTTTGAACGAGATTCACAAGAATCGAACTCGAGTGCGGAAAAGTCGCTAAGAAACACGAAACACAACAAAACGATATCGAAACAAACTCGGATGACAAAAAGTGCAGAATTAATCATTCTCAGAATGATGAAACAGTCCCAAGCAAGTCGTCAAAATGGACTTTCGCCAAAAAAGAAAATTACCGGAAATTGAAATTGCGGATATTACAGACAGTTTGTCAGACTTATCCTTTGGAGTGCCCTCGAAACGACGCGCACGCAGGACTCGAGGGTGGCAATAAAGTCGGTCTTTCCCAACCTTTGCACTTCGACCCTCGAGACTTTTCTTATTTGCCCAGAAACCCCTGCCTTCGCCTATAAAAAAGGCTAGGGTTTCTGGGTTAAAATCTTATTTGCACTTTCGTCTGAGAAGAAGATATCGCCGGATTCCTTTGAAGCTTCGTGTTGCCGAGCATCGTTCGACTCAGACTATTTAGGTAAGAAAAAAACCTTTTCTTCTTCCTTTCTTTTTGAAGATCTCTGGAGGGAAACCCATTGTGTATGAGGAAGGTAGTACTTCCGCCACCGGTTCTTCGACTGCCCAGGGTGAAACCTCTGCGGAGTTCCACGTGGAGACCGCCGTCGAGGCTATTCGCGTCGGGATTAAACCTGCGGAGGTCGAAGAACTCTTTAATGAAGACGATGCGGCCAGGGCAGCGGAGGCCGAGTGAATTCGCTCGCTGGACGAAAAGAAGATGGATGTGAAGGCGTATTGGGAGCGGAGCAGCGCGTTCGGCAAAGCCTTTTCAGACTTTACCGAACTTATGGAGAAATTAGCCGGCCCAATTCCAAAGTTTGACTTCCGCAAATACTCGATCGCCCATCCTTATCAACCCGAAAGGCGGATGCTGTTTCGGGCCGCGCACCGCTCCCCGTGGTCCCATGGCCAGATTAGAAGCTTGGCGACCAGGAAGGATTTGGACCGCTGGAGGGCGAAGTTCCATGTCCCCTCTGACGTTTGCCTCTATGTGCCCGCCGAGAACGAGCGTGTCGATCAACCCTCTGAGGGCATGGTCGCCGTTAATGAGGCGATAATGGAGGCCGGGCTGCGGTTTCCATTGCCGTTCGCCGTTTCCTACCTGCTGACCGCCTGGAATGTGGCGCCGCTTCAACTGATGCCGAATGCCTGGATGCAGATCGTCTGCATCCTTACATTGTTCGGCGATCACCGACTGTACCGTCTTCCTTCGCCGCTGGAGATGAACCATCTTTTCAAACTGACAGCTCAAAAGGGCTCCGTTGGCAGTTACCACATCTAAGGTCGTTCAGGCCGGGTGATTCTTGGGGTCCCGAACAAAGTCCGGGGCGATCTGTCGAAGTGGTTCTGGGTCGGCGGTGCGTGGAAGTCGGCCGCGAGTGACAATCCTACTGACGAGTTGGATATCCCCACCGGCTTCCGGGAGAGGAATCTGAGCAAGGGTGTTGACTCTCCCTTCGTTTGGATATATTCTGAACTGATCTAATTTGGCCTTCTTTTTGCAGGTGCCCTTGTTCTGGCGGGAAGCGAGCTAGCTTTTGATTTCGCGATCGTCTGGGAGTGGATACGTAGTCTTCCCGACAACCATATAGATGCTCGCCAGATCAACAAGGAAGCCTGATGGTTGGCCACTCGGCTGTTTCGTTTTCCTCGCCACCTAGGGGTTCCAGGTACAAACTTTTACGATCTTCTTTTGCTTGACGATTGTCTTGACCGAGGAAGGTGACTAACCTTTGTCGATTGCTTTCTTTGTAGAAATCCACTTCCCTCGCTACCAAGAGCCCCCGAGCGAGATCGCTATGTCAAATTCCGGGATTATGAGTCGCCTTCGCCAAGGGAAGAAAACGAGCCGAGCTCCTGCTGCGATGCTCCGACCTATCCCGGAGGCGAGGCCTCTCCTGGAGCCGGTCGCTGAAGAACAAGACCCTCGGGAGGAGGGACAACTTCGGCTCAATCGCAAGAAACGGAGGACGGAGGAGCCCTCGGATCTTCTACTATTGATGAGCCGCCGACCCCCGCTCCTCCGCTTTCCGCGATTCCCCTGGTGGAGGGGTTCACGCCCTCCTCGGCCTTCCTGGAAGCCATGGCGATCACTGATGCTGAGACCCCGTGCGGGAGGCCGTTCTTCGGTCGCGACCTAGAGAAGGTCGCAAGGTAAGTTTGGTCGCTTTGCTGGGTTATGTCACTTATGTAGGAAATATACCAACCCTTTTGTTCTTGGAACAGGCTCCGTCGCAGCGACCCGAACTGCTCGCCGCTGGTGTTGGATTTTCTTGCGAGCAGAGCTCCTCTCGAGGCTTGTAATGTCCCCCACTATGTCGCTCGGGCTGCCACCGCCCTGCCGAAGGCCTGGACAACTGACTTGGATGCGATCGCATGCCGGTGATCTTCTGATGCGATGCAGGCGTCATTTCGAGAATGATTAATTCTGCACTTTTTGTCATCCGAGTTCGTTTCGGTGTTGTTTCGTTGAGTTCCGTGTCTTTTGGAGACTTTTCCGCACTTGAGTTCGATTCTTGCGAATCTCGGTCGAAACTGCTGTTTCGAGTTTCCCGTAAGTTCGTTTAACTTTGTTATACGTGTTGTGAACTTCGGTTTGGTTATTCGACCACGTATCGTGATTTTCGGACATTTTGGGCCATTTTTGTAATTTCCCAAAGTTTGGGGTAATTACTTCCGTTGTCGAATTCCGACACTTCGGGTGGTCGGAATCGTGTGTTCTCTTAGCGCTTGGATTCGTCTTTGCGAGTACTTCGTAACCGTATCTTCGGTTTATTTTCAGATTCCGGTTTCGGGGTCGTTCGGGCCAGTTTGGACAACAAAATCCTTAACCTGCTGTCCAGTGTAGACATACGGCCGTAATTTGCCATACTTACGGCCGTAACTTGCTTTAATTACGGCCGTATCTCTTGTTATGTACGGCCGTACATACCAGTCTGCCTTATATCAGGCATACCCCTTTTTCTCTCCCATTTTCTTCTATTTTCGTTCCTACCGACGGGTTCGTGCGATTTTGGGCGATTTCCATCTTCAGAACTTCAATACATCTTGTTTCTTGGGCCATTGTTGTTGATTAACATCAACAAATCTCCTCCTTACTATCTAGATCGAAGGTATAATCCTCAGAAACCTAGTTTTGATAATTTCGGGGATTTTTGCAGTTTTGTCCGATTCGTTCCGTGTTGTTGATTAATTCATGATGGGTATGATTAATCTTGATAGTATTCTTGTGTTTAACATCATTTAATCCATTTTTCTTCGTCGAATCGAAGTATATTTCTTGATTTCCTTCGAATTGACTTTTTGGGGATTTGTTCTCCATCTCGTTTTTCATCCGTTTTTGATGGATCGATTGTGGTTAAATGATGTTGTTAAACACATTCTATGGATTGTATATCCATATTTCAACTTGGAATTCCGTTTTCGGGTTTTGACGGGACGAATCGTGTTCTTGGCCGTTTTGGGGAAAATCCTTGAATTTTCGTCATTCGTTCCTGGAATTCAGCGGCTTTGGGTCGTACTTTGGAATTCATTTTCGTTGTTATATTTGTCCTTCGTAGTTCATGAACGCGAGTTGGCGATCGGTGGAGTCGGCGGGTTCGTAGTCGGTTCGTGTCAACCTACTTCGGTCGATTCTTCGCGTTGTTCTTATTCGAGGCAAGTACCTTGCCCATACTTTTCTCGTTTTATGGATATGATGATCGGTGGTCGTCTTGATGTGTTTGTTTGGTTATTTGAAATGATGTTTCAAAAGATTTCGGTTTGGCCTCGTTAAAGGCTCTCTTTCAAAATGCGTGTGTGTTTTGTGAACGTTGTGTTTTGGGAATTGATTATGATTTGATTATTTTGAACGTTGAAGTCTTTGATGATGATACTCCTGTGTTTAAAACTATGGGATCGTGTATTCCGTATTTAATCATTGTTGTGGTGTTTTTGAAGAGTTTGATAATGGTGTCGAGTTAATGGCCATCTCTAGTGAGTATTCTTAATGAACTTACATTCTTAGCATATTAGTATTGCATGAGTAACGTGTGTGTGTATGCTCACTACGGGTTAGATCCGACGGGGTCTCGGTAGGGGTCCACGGAGGGGTGGATCCGCGAGCTTGCTTTTAACCACTATGGGTTAGATCCGACGGGGTCTCGGTAGGGGTCCACGGAGGGGTGGATCCGCGGTTAATTGTGGTGCATTTTGCAAATGTGTTTCGATATTGGCATTTCCGGAAATGAGTGCTTTCGAACGGTTTTCATGATTGCATGCATTGACTAAGTGTGTAAGAGGTAAGTTGTTCGTTTGGCCTACTTGGCTAGGATGGCACTAGGGTATTTTGTTGTTTGTTTTAAATCCTTTATTTGTGGATTTTGATGTTGGGAGACGAACCTTGTGGTCGTTCTTGTGTACTGTGAGTTGATGAGATTTGGGGCTAAAATCCCAATGGTTTTGTAAAAGTCATTTTACGAATTTGGGGCTAAAATCCCAACGGTTTGGTAAATGTCATTTTTCGGAAAGGAAACCTTTGGGGCGGTGACCCTTTTTGTCTTTGGATTTTGAAAACTAGGATTTTATAATCCTAAATTGTTTTCTATTAAAACTCTCGATGGCATTCTAAACTGTTTTATAAATTATTTCCATTGATTTATGATATTTCGATTTTGAAAGGTTTTCTCAAACTCTTGCCTCGAGAAGTACTTTTCGTTTCGTTTGGATCTTTGAGGATCCTTGGTTATTGTTATTCGTGGAATGTGAATTCTATGGCTCGTATTTGCACTTTGTTCTTGCACTAGCAAAACAGTGGAGTTTGCTAACCCCGAGTATTCGGGGTGGATGTCTGTTTGCATTCGGGTTTTGGAGCATAACACGGGGTCGGCACGAAGGATGATGAAAGATGATCGATACTAATCACATGAGGAACCGTACTTTGTTTATTGGTTCGGTTGTACTCTATTTTCATTTGCTATATTTTCCCGTTGTACGGGTGTGGTTGTATTTTGACCCCCTGCGTGGGCATGAGTTGTATTTGAGTTGTATGTATTTGTTGAAAGACCAAATCGGTCTACTGAGTCATTTCAGCCTTAAAGGCATGGTTGAGTTGTAATATGTGGTTACTAGCCTGGTAGATCCTTGAGGAAAGGTTCTACGGCGTGTAATATCCCTGAGCGGATTGGGGGTGTTACATAAATGGTATCAGAGCTTAGGTTGAGAAAAACCTAGGTTGTCGGGTCAAGTCGTGTTGTTTGAGTCTTGTTTCGTCGGATTTTATCTGACTGAGTCGTGTCGCGATGCGTCGTTTGAGTTTGTTGGTCGTGATTAGTATCGTGGGGCGATCATCATCTTCGTGCGACCTGTGGAAGTAAGTCTCCCTTCTTTGTGTTGTGCCTCGTGTGACACGAGCTATTTTTATGATTATTTGTTAAGTGATGGAATCCTTATGTGGATTTTGATTTCACGATATGTATTTAGTCAACTCTCTTATTTGATTTATACGAGGAGTGTCGTTGCTTGTGATGTCTTTTTATTGTTATTTTTATCCGTTGCTGATGATTTTCGAATCGATTTGCACATTTTACAAGTTCTCTTGTGGAAGCTTTGTGCTTATACACATTCGACTTGTTCACTAGCCAGTGCGGTAGGGTCTTTAGAGGCCTCGAATGGGGCCAGTGGTTTTGTTCTGAATGTGGTTATTTGACTCTAATATTTTGTTCTTATGAGGAGTAGTGTTGCTGGATTGTGCATGTTGAACTGTATTTCTTTTATCCGCTGCGTGAGTTCTTTTGTAATGACTTTCGGTATTTTACCGACCGAGTTTTATTTCGAAAACCGATTCCCTTAATCGAGTTTTTGGCATTATGGCCTTGATCATTTTGGCGAAATTCTTATGACGGTATTTAGCATTTTGTAAACGGCTTCTGTGAGTTTTTGAAATATTACCGTCATCGGCCTTTTTGGCATTTTTGTAAATGGTTTTTAGCACAGGGTTCCAACGCGGGACCACAGTAGCTATGATGTTCCGTGTGATTACACGAAATTTTTGGGCATTCTAGCCTTTTTGGCATCGTCCTTTTTGGCATTGAACTATTTTCAAAAACTTGAGTATCTTAGAAATAAATTTCGAGACGTACGTTTCAAATGAATTGTTTTCTCGCGGTACTTCTAAGGTGCCACAATCTGTTTCAAAATTCTTCTACCTTGAGGACCAAAATGTTTTGAGATATTTTCAATGTTTTATAAACACTTTTACTTAGACCCGAGGGTCGAATATTCTGAAAGCTTTTCACTAAAAGAAAGTGTCCTCATTTTTATCAAATGCGAAATGGTTTTCCAAAGTCTCGATAACGAGGTATCACGTTTGTACTTTTTTTGAAAGGTGATACTCAAGATCAACCGGTATCCTTAAAATTATTTACAAAATGAGGTTTTCATTTTTAAAACCTATCCATTCCCGTTTGAGGGCTGGGTATGTATGTATGATGTTCGCGTTATCATTTTGATGTTTACTCCCGAGTATGATCGAATTGGCGGTGTGAGCGTTGAGTCACTTTCCACACATTTGTTGTGTTAGCCCCCTCTGAGAGGCGGGGTGTTGGTGTTGAATATTATCGCCTCATAGTGATTTCTGCGTTGTCGCGCATGTGCGAGCTGTTAGAGCTTGGTTTGGTATGACCGTGTGCATCGGTGATGGCTCCGTTATGTGTCGGTTGTTTAATGTCTTGTTACCTTGCTCCCGTTTTTGTGAATTTCGTGGACGAGGTCGGAAGTAATACCCGTACTATTTTGACTTCTATATTTTCTCTTTCTCCAGTCTATCGATTCGCTCATGTTCGTTGACACTTTATGAACTTGTTCTGTATTTCGGTTTCATCGTTCGAACGAGCTGTGATCTTGTTGTGGGTCGATCTGGTTATCGATGTGACTTTTTCAGGTTCAGTTCGATTCTTGTGAACCTTGTTCGGAGTAACATCATTTGGTTCTACTAGTTCTTTTATTCGAAGTGGATCGGGTTTTGAACTTCTGTATATTCTACTTTGTCGACTCATTTATGTTCGTTGACATTTCTGAGCTTGTCCTGCCCCTTGCTTTTGTTGATCGAACGAGTGTGGTATTGTTTCGGAATAACTCGTTTGTCGTTGTGACTTTTCAATCGCTATTCCCTTTCATGTGGATCTTATGGGAATGCATGTCTTGTAGTTCTCACCAGATCATCCTGGGAGTTGTTGTTTGAATTTTATTATCCTTCGTGTTTCGGACATGATTGTTCGATCCTTGTTGTCTTGATCGTTTGCTTGTTCGGTTTTTGTTCTCGTTTCGTGACTGTTGAGCATTCAGGCTCCTTCCTAATTCCCTTAAGTTGGGAAATTAGTCTCGTTTTCGATCTTCCAACCCTTGGGCGGTGGAATTCCGTAATTGTTCAGCGATTGGCTCGCATTTTGATTGATGTATCGTTGGGTCGGTCAATCTTATTGATTTTCGTTCGTTGTGTTTTGTGATTGTTCGGATAATTGACTTGACTATATTATCCGTTTGATGACGCTTGTCATTCGTTGGTTTTATTATATTCCTAACGACGACGTTTTGTTGGTCGTCGTGGAGCGTGTTTTCACGCCGTATGTCTCTTTGCGTTTCTTGCAGCATTTCGCCGTCGGGCGCGAGTTTTCGGTTTTTGCGTATCTCGTCGAGTTTTCCTGGCAGGGGATATTGCTTCTCCCTACTTATTTTATGTTTCGGGACGAAACTTCTTTTAAGGAGGGTAGAATGTAATATCCGCAATTTCGAATTTCGGTAATTTTCTTTTTTTCGGCGGAAGCGTTTTGACGACTCGCTCATGACCGTTTCGTCATTTTGAGAATGATTAATTCTGCACTTTTTGTCATCCGAGTTCGTTTCGGTGTTGTTTTGTTGAGTTCCGTGTCTTTTGGCGACTTTTCCGCACTTGAGTTCGATTCTTGCGAATCTCGGTCGAAACTGCTGTTTCGAGTTTCCCGTAAGTTCGTTTAACTTTTTTATACGTGTTGTGAACTTCGGTTTGGTTATTCGATCACGTATCGTGATTTTCGGACATTTTGGGCCATTTTTGTAATTTCCCAAAGTTTGGGGTAATTACTTCTGTTGTCGAATTCCGACACTTCGGGTGGTCGGAATCGTGTGTTCTCTTAGCGCTTGGATTCGTCTTTGCGAGTACTTCGTAACCGTATCTTCGGTTTATTTTCAGATTCCGGTTTCGGGGTCGTTCGGGCGATTTAGATGACAAAATCCTTAACTCTTTGTCCAGTGTAGACATACGGCCGTAATTTGCCATACTTACGGCCGTAACTTGCTTTAATTACGGCCGTATCTCTTGTTATGTACGGCCGTACATACCAGTCTGCCTTATATCAGGCATACCCCTTTTTCTCTCCCATTTTCTTCTATTTTCGTTCCTACCGACATGTTCGTGCGATTTTGGGCGATTTGGGCGATTTCCATCTTCAGAACTTCAATACATCTTGTTTCTTGGGCCATTGTTGTTGATTAACATCAACAAATCTCCTCCTTACCATCTAGTTCGAAGGTATAATCCTCAGAACCCTAGTTTTGATAATTTTGGGGATTTTTGCAGTTTTGTCCGATTCGTTCCGTGTTGTTGATTAATTCATGATTGGTATGATTAATCTTGATAGTATTCTTGTGTTTAACATCATTTAATCCATTGTTCTTCGTCGAATCGAAGTATATTTCTTGATTTCCTTCGAATTGACTTTTTGGGGATTTGTTCTCCATCTCGTTTTTCATCCATTTTTGATGGATCGATTGTGGTTAAATGATGTTGTTAAACACATTCTATGGATTGTATATCCATATTTCAATTTGGAATTCCGTTTTCGGGTTTTGACGGGACGAATCATGTTCTTGGCCGTTTTGGGGAAAATCCTTGAATTTTCGTCATTTGTTCCTTGAATTCAGCGGCTTTGGGTCGTACTTTGGAATTCATTTTCTTTGTTATATTTGTCCTTCGTAGTTCATGAACGCGAGTTGGCGATCGGTGGAGTCGGCGGGTTCGTAGTCGGTTCGTGTCAACCTACTTCGGTCGATTCTTCGCGTTGTTCTTATTCGAGGCAAGTACCTTGCCCATACTTTTCTCGTTTTATGGATATGATGATCGGTGGTCGTCTTGATGTGTTTGTTTGGTTATTTGAAATGATGTTTCAAAAGATTTCGGTTTGGCCTAGTTAAAGACTCTCTTTCAAAACGCATGTGTGTTTTGTGAACGTTGTGTTTTGGGAATTGATTATGATTTGATTATTTTGAACGTTGAAGTCTTTGATGATGATACTCCTGTGTTTAAAATTATGGGATCGTGTATTCCGTATTTAATCATTGTTGTGGTGTTTTTGAAGAGTTTGATAATGGTGTCGAGTTAATGGCCATCTCTAGTGAGTATTCTTAATGAACTTACATTCTTAGCATATTAGTATTGCATGAGTAACGTGTGTGTGTATGCTCACTACGGGTTAGATCCGACGGGGTCTCAGTAGGGGTCCACGGAGGGGTGGATCCGCGAGCTTGCTTTTAACCACTATGGGTTAGATCCGACGGGGTCTCGGTAGGGGTCCACGGAGAGTGGATCCGCAGTTAATTGTGGTGCATTTTGCAAATGTGTTTCGATATTGGCATTTCCGGAAATGAGTGCTTTCGAACGGTTTTCATGATTGCATGCATTGACTAAGTGTGTAAGAGGTAAGTTGTTCGTTTGGCCTACTTGGCTAGGATGGCACTAGGGTATTTGGTTGTTTGTTTTAAATCCTTTATTTGTGGATTTTGATGTTGGGAGACGAACCTTGTGGTCGTTCTTGTGTACTGTGAGTTGATGAGATTTGGGGCTAAAATCCCAATGGTTTTGTAAAAGTCATTTTACGAATTTGGGGCTAAAATCCCAACGGTTTGGTAAATGTCATTTTTCGGAAAGTAAACCTTTGGGGCGGTGACCCTTTTTGTCTTTGGATTTTGAAAACTAGGATTTGATAATCCTAAATTGTTTTCTATTAAAACTCTCGATGGCATTCTAAACCGTTTTATAAATTATTTCCATTGATTTATGATATTTCAATTTTGAAAGGTTTTCTCAAACTCTTGCCTCGAGAAGTACTTTTCGTTTCGTTTGGATCTTTGAGGATCCTTGGTTATTGTTATTCGTGGAATGTGAATTGTATGGCTCGTATTTGCACTTTGTTCTTGCACTAGCAAAACAGTGGAGTTTTGCTAACCCCCGAGTATTTGGGGGGTGGATGTCTATTTTTGCATTCAGGTTTTGGAGCATAACACAGGGTCGGCACGAAGGATGATGAAAGATGATCGATACTAATCACATGAGGAACCGTACTTTGTTTATTGGTTCAGTTGTACTCTATTTTTTCCGCTGCTATATTTTCCCGTTGTACGGGTGTGGTTGTATTTTGACCCCCTGCGTGGGCATGAGTTGTATTTGAGTTGTATGTATTTGTTGAAAGACCAAATCGGTCTACTGAGTCATTTCAGCCTTAAAGGCATGGTTGAGTTGTAATATGTGGTTACTAGCCTGGTAGATTCTTGAGGAAAGGTTCTACGGCGTGTAATATCCCTGAGCGGATTGGGGGTGTTACAATAGTAAAGGCGAGGGTATTACAATTCTCAATATCAATATTGAGAAGTTGGCTAGTAGAAGTATCTAAACCCATATCAGATTCTAGCGTAAACCTATATTTGCTAACCAAAATTCTATTCCTCTTTCGAGATTGTGCATGTGGTTGAACAAAAGTCTTTAGTTAAGGAAATAATTTCATAGCAAATGCAAAAAAGCATATATCATAAAATACAAAGGCGAACAGCCACGTCGTACTTTAACAGTAGAAGCACAATGAATAACACCAATTAGTAGGAGAAAAAAGTATGTATTCATGAGTTGAGGCAAAGGACAAAGAGTACGTACCTCAGTAAGGGAGCTGCTACCCCTAAGCATCTAGCGGGAATTCTTCAGGAGCCTGAAACAGATATTGGTAGTGACCTATAACAGTCATAAACAAATCGAAATATTAGACAAAAGAAAGTTTCTACCTTCTAAAGTCAACCAAGCACTTCACAACACTTTAAAACTACTAACTGATGTATGCAAACAGTTTAAGGTGATCTTTTGGGATTGCCTATTCAACACAAAAGATTAAATCGTCGCCATACTCAGGTCCAAAGACATAAAACAGGCATGTTCTACATGATAACAAAAAATCCAACGCATGGATAAAACCGAACTAACCTGGCATTTTTTATGTGTACAACCTGATTCAACCTGTATTATGCCAACATACTATCTATAATTTAACTTATTAACATCATTCTTAAGAAGCTTAAATACTAATTACACATGATATATAAAGCTTTCAACGCCAATTGCCCAATTCTAAAACCTAACTTGGCTGCCAATAACCCTCAATAATGTTATATTCTTCTATAATGCACATATACAGATATTATGTTTGTGTATATGGGAAATCAGATTGTATATTCTTTATGACGAAATTCTATTGAGATTTCTTTAATATGTTGTTCCTTAATTTCCAAACACATCCTATGTAAGTAAATTAACATAGTTTAACAACTATTGAATATTGAAATGGAATTACCGCAACTGAGTTATTATATTACCTGTGATAATGGAGTTCGTTGCAAGCCTTGAAATAGGTGACTATATTCCAAAGCACTTTCATCATCTTGTAACTTGGTAACACTGGAACAACCATAAAGACAACTCAGATACAGATCATCATATAGTCCATATATAGTGCAAGGGTCGGGTAGGGTGAATTAAATGCAAAATCCATATTGTTAGCAAGAATAATAATATTACGGATAAATACATACTTTAACCATTTTCAATGGATCCTTTGCGTTCTCTTCATTTTTGAAATGTTCACGGACAACTGTAAAGTAGGAATTTAAGCTGCAAATGAGAAAGAAGCATATTGAAGTTTGGACAAAAAAAACTCACTTTCCACCATCCTTTTCCTCTTTCCTTTCAACCTTGAACTAACTAAACCAAGGGAATAAAATGTATTCGATGTATTCAAGGCATTGGTTCACTTTGACGATATTGCAATGCTATACTTGTTAGACAATAAAATATCATCAAACTAACAAATAAAAGCTATAATACCTTTGTTGTATGGCAAGGTTCCCTTATTTATATTCTCGGACATGGAATCTTCATTTAGTCCTCGCTATAAAAAGGCAACTGTATGACAGTTTCAACATCCAGGTTAGATAAAAGGTTTCACATAAAACTCCTTATAAAACAGTTATCATTAAACAACCTTAGACATAAACGAAAACAAAGCCCTAGAATTAAAATTAAAATGGGGTGCGCCGAAGTCTTTAGATGGTGCTTTTGCTGCTCATAAAATGTTTAATACATAAGTGCATTGCAACACATATTACATAAATGGTCGGTCTAGTTTGGCAAAGATTACGGACTTGGTCTCTCATACTAAAATGCATCAGAATTATTAATGTTTCAAAAAGCAATGGCTAGTGACTTTGTCTCGTTTCTGATCCTCTTCACGACACTGCACTTTCACCTGGTGGTTTATGTTTAGTAACTCAAACACCATTTTCTTGTCTTTGTTCCCTGCAATCACAGCAAGTTTGGTAACTTCAGAGACATTTCCTCAAATACTTGGTGAGCAAAAAATTATTTCATGAATTGATTATGAATCCAAATTATAATTTCACCACAAATAAAACATAAAAGCAATTCAATCAATAAATATATCATGGTATAAAAACCAATTGTTATATTACCTGATTTTTGAGGCTTTAAATCAAGCTAGTTTCCCACATACTATAGATGCCTGCAATGAAAAAAGCAATTCACATAAATCAAAGCCCAAAATCTTACAATAATAAAAAAAATCAGTTCAAATGCAAAACAAAAATTGGAAGAAGCAACGAAGATGCAGAATAAAGAAGTACATCACTGGGAATTGGTTCGAGAATTCGTGGAAGATGTTGAATAAAGGAGTATATCAATAGTCTTGTAAATCATTAAAGGATGCTTAGGATATAATTGATAAGGGGATGAATCTTTTGATTTTCTTATAATGCTTACGGTTTGGTTTGCATTCTTTGTATTCCTAAAGTTAAAATTGGAGTCGTTAAGACTCCATATTAAATTTAATGTGCACAACCCTCCTTGCACATTAAATTAAGGGGGATAAACTTTATATATAATAGATATAGATTGCCTACGTTATTTTTAATTATATGTTTGATTAATTTTATTTTAAAAAATCTCAAAAATGCCCAAAAAATCTGAAAAATAGACATAATCAAAAGCCATGAAACTGTAATATATATATATATATATATATGGGGAAAGTGAAGGTGTGTGACAGCCCCACCCAAGTTGGGTGAAAAACACCTCACATACTAATTTTTTAATATGTAAAATACATGTGGGCCCTCATTTATTCATTAATATTAAAAAATTAGTATGTGAGGTGTTTTTCACCCAACTTGTGTGGGGCTGTCACACACATTCACTTTCCCCTATATATATATATATATTAGCGTATAGTCCGTCGACGGAAAATTACTCTACATTGTAATTTATAATCATAAATTTCAAGAATTGTTAAATACTTAGAATTCAACCATACCGAGTCATCCACCACAAAAGAACACAAATACGAAATCGATAAGGTAGGAATTCAGTCATTCGACCAATTTTAATTCATATAGCCGTATGGTTATGAAATTCAATTAAAATTTGATTTTACTACCTATTTGTAGCTCAAACGCACATAGTAATACCTGACACGATGAGGTTAGGGTTCAGCCACCGGACCAGTTTAGAAATTATATATTCGTACTCGTCCTAAACTCAATTAAAATGTGACATTACTACAGTCTTCGTCTCAATCAGTATAGTTATATCCGCTATCCAGATTCAATTAAGTTTAAAAAATATAAATAATTAAATACAATTCATTACGATAATTGATTATCTCTAAAGATTATGAGTAGATAGTATAAACGTCAATAAATTTAAAAAATTACTATGACCACTTTGGAATTTATGCAATCCACGAAACTTGTTTAGAAACTATATACATAGACCTGTTCCAAAACTCAAATAAAAAGTGATTTTACTATCGTTCTCGTCTTATATACTTATATCCGCTAATCATATAAACTCATTTAAATAATAAGATATAAATAAACGATCGAATAGTATCGAGTAAATATTTTGAACAAGTTTTTGAGTGTAAATCTCAAAATCATACAATTTATTAAACTCGTTTAGAATTTATATATATATTCATTCCATACCTGAGCAAAAAATAATTTTACTACACGTTCTCGTCTCAGACCTATATAGTAACACTCACTAACTATTTGAATTCGTTTCATTTTAGAAAATATCTAAATAATAAAATATAATTCGTACAATAATTGGTTCGCTTATCCATTTCTATAAATGTCGTAATATTACAAGGTAAATATTAACAATAAATAATTTAAATAAAAAAAATATTAAAATTATCCTCTGATATAAATTTAGAATTTATACAATCTGTGAAATTCATTCAGAATTTATATACTCATATCGTCTCAGATCTGATTAAAATTCTTGAATGCGTGTTGACTAATGTTATTTTAATTTTAAAATAATAATTATCACTATTCTTATGTTCTTGTTTATTTACTTTGTTCATGTGTGTTCTTTTTTATTTTTAAAATTAATACTATACTTAGAATACTATAAATTAAATACCATGAAAAATAAATTATTTATTTGGCCGAAAAAGATGATTGATGTGACCTTAAATTTCCTTTAACTGCAAAGTGAAATTATTAAGGTTGACCACTATTTAGCTAATTATTTCTTAGAATTAGCTTATAATTTAAAGACAATTTTCAAATTAAAATTGACAAAAGAATTATTTAGCCAAAATTATTGGCGGTGCGGTTCGAATAATATTATTCATCAACTACTGCACGAATTAAATCAAAGTGAGAGAACACATATTGATTTAAACTATTTATTTAGGTACTACAATCGATTGAGTCTCGTTAAAATTAATGTGGGATTTGAGAAAATATCAAATATCAGAGAGATTCATCGTGATGCACCGAATCAGTAATGATAATATGGACATTAATTATTCATTTTGGATGGGAGAATTGAGTTTATCTAAAAATGAAATAAAAGATATATAAAAATAATATTTATACATATATAGATTGGATAATAAATAAAAAAATACGTACATCATTTGGGTCATAGAAGCTTTAAAATAAAATATCTCTATATAGCCTTAATGATTAGAGAATAACGCTTTTCTCATATAGTAAAAGGCAAAAATAGCTCTATTAGGGACTCAAGTTTGTCATTTTTATCACTTAAGGGACTAAAGTTTGAAGTGTTTTACATAAGGGACTAAAGTTTAATCTGTTTAACCCGTTAGGGACCCTGTTAATTTCGTCTCGTTAAGTTTTAACGGACGTGTGACAAGGTTGTATTTGACACATGGCCCTTCTCCTTCCATGCGACTCTTCTTCTTGCGAGGTATACCTTGCGACTCTTCTCCTTGGGAAACATAAGTGTTCGACCTTACGATTTGAAGTTCACGGCGATCAACCTCGACTCGGCTTTAACCACCGTACGAAGTGGTACTGTTCAGGAAATCAGAGTAGCTTGTTTCGTGCTTGTCTTGGAGGAGAAATTTCAAGAACATTTAGGTAAGGTATTCACTTTTGTTTCCTTGTTTTCCAAAAAATGAGTAGGGTTTTCTTCATACATTTATTGATTAGTATTTATTGAATTGTATTTATACATGGTGGCACTTTTGCTGATACATATGGTCTGTCTAACGAATTGCAAAAGGCTTATAATGATGGGGAAATTAAAATAATCGGCAATGTAGATGTGGACTTAATTAGTTACTTTGAGGTGCTAGGGTATGATAAAGATTTGGGTTATACTGGTCTATGCAAGTTGCAATTCAAATCCCCTTCGAAGCCAATGGAATCAGGGTTGATGTTACTTCATAGTGATGACCAGATCCCCACACTATTAGGAGAGGCTAAAGATGGAAACAAAATAAATATATATGTTGAAAAGGTGGATGAAACAGTGGAGGTTCAGGGCCATCTTAATGAAGAAGTAGGGTTTGATAATAATGAAGAACAAGAAGGCACTGAAGATGATTTGGAATTGGACTTTGATAATATGAGTGATGTAAACAGCATGGAGCATTGCTCTGATGATGATAATGATGAGTTAAATGAAATAAGGAAGAGACTGTTAGCTTTGAAAAAAGGGTTGGAATCTGAAAACTTAAATACTTTAAATGAAGACTACATTGTTCTTAATGATGTTGAAAATCCAATTGAGGAACCAGAAGGTGGTGAAATAGGTGATTAACAGGTTCACAGTGAAATAGGTGAGGATGTTGAAGCTGCTGGGTATGAGTCTGAACCCCTTGGTTCAAGTGACTATGATACTCAAACTAGCAGTGAGGATGAGGCAGTAACTAAGAAGCCTAAAGTGACTTACCCAACATTTAACCCTAAATGTAAGATTCATAAGATCAAGTTTGAAGTTGGTATGAGGTTTAGTAATCATAAACAGCTCAAGAAATCTATAAGGAGTTATGCAGTAGCCAAGGATTTGGCAATTAAATATTTAACAAACAAGCCAAAGAAGATCCAAGCTATTTGCAAGGAAGGGTGTCCATGGTACTTATATGCTAGTTGGATGAAAAATGAAAAATCTTTTCAGATTAAAATCCTTAATGATGATCATAGATGTTGTAGAGAGGCTAAGGTTAGAATGGATACTTCAAAATGGTTGGCTGAGATGTATGGGTATAAGATTAGGGCTAACCCTACATGGAAGTCTAAAGATTTCAAGAAGGATGTGAATGACAAGTACAAGGTCACTGTAACTAGACTACAGTGTTATAGAGCTAAGAAGAAAGCATTGTGTGAGGTTCAAAAAGGACTAGTTGAACATTACAGCTACTTGAGGAGCTATGGCAGGGAGATTTTAAAATCAGATGGGAGGAATATTATGAAGATCGGTGTGTTCAGGCAGGGGATAAATGGAGCAGCCACATTTAAAAGGATGTACATAAGTTTTTATGCATTGAAGAAGGGCTGGAAAGATGCATGTAGACCAATTTTAGGCTTGGATGGATCATTTCTTAAATCATATTGCTGCGGAAAGATACTATCAGCTGTTGGTAGAGATGCCAACAATCAGATGTTTCCTGTGGCCTGGGCAGTAGTTGAGTGGAATGTACAGATTCATGGAGTTGGTTTCTGGGAATTCTTTTAATTGCTTTGTAATTAACTTAAATTTGTATTTTTTTACTGCCAATTTTGTATTAAACTGGTTTTTTATATTACTGTAGATCAGCAAAAGGGCCTTGAGGTTGCAATTTCTAATCTATTGCCTAATGATGAGCATAGATGCTGTGCTAGGTATATTTATTCAAACCTGAGAAAGTTATACACTGGTAATTGCTTTGATATTTACTAAATATTAATATTTACTTATAGTTACTGTAATCAATCATTTGTTTTGATGCTTTTTGCAGGATCTGAGCTAAGAAACCTTTTCTGGACAGCAGCAAAGAGCTCAACTCCTGAAGAATTTGAGTATATCATGAAGGATATAAGGGTGCTCAATGCTGATGCTCATGAGTGGCTAAGAAGACATAATCCAAAATTGTGGTGCAGAGGTTTTTTCTCTATCTTTTCTAAATGTGAGTCTGTTGACAACAAGTTGTGTGAGTGTTTCAATGGGACTATTGTAGATGCTAGGTATAAACCTATAATTGACATGTTAGAGGATATTAGGAATGGGGTTAAGGAAAGACTTGAGAGGAGAACAAAGATTGTGGAGAAATGGCAAGGTGAGTATTGTCCTAGGATACTTACTAGATTGGAAAAAAATATTGATGAGCATAGGTGTTTTTGTACAACATATAATGGGAACTACAAGTTTGAGGTCAGAATGGGGTTAGATGGTTATGTAGTGGATACTCAGGCTAGGTCATGTAGCTGTAGGATGTGGGAGTTAAGTGGAATTCCTTGTAGCCGTGCTGTTAGTGCAATATATTACCTCAATGATGACCCTAGGAAATATATTGATTCAAGCTTGATGGTGGATAAGTGCAAACAAGCTTATGCAGAGTGTATGAGGAGTATGAATAGGAGGAATTTATGGCCAAAGGATGAAACTGATCCCATAAGGCCACCACCAAAAACAAGGATGCCTGGTAGGCCTCAAAAATCCAGAAGGAAGCGTTTGAATGACGAGACTAGGAAGGTGGGTTCTACTGTGAAGTTAATTGATAAAGGAAGAGAAATGCATTGCACAAATTGCAAGCAATTGGGGCATAACAAAAGAAGCTGCAAAAATGCTCCAGTTCAAGGACAACAAGTATGAATTTTCTTATTGTTAACTCTGTTTTCTTTCAAATATCAGTTACTCATTATCTTTTTATTGTGCATACATGTAAGGTTGATAAGAGTGGTGGTGGAACAACTTCTATGAGAGCACCAAGACATAAGCAAGCACTAAAAGAGAAGAAAGCACCATCAACATATACAAGGAAAATGAAAGGTACAAGACATGTTTTTGGAGATGATATTCCTGATGGCTTTGGTGTGTACATTGGAGGTATGGAGGTATCTGTTCAAGTGGATCATGGAATTCAGCAGGCTGAATCAATAGTACTGTCACATGCTCAGCAACCTACACAACCCACACAACCAACACAGGATAATTAAATTGCGAGCACAATGTTCTGATTATACTATAAAGAAAATACGCCTTGATAATGTTGGGGAATATACTTCGCATGCTTTTGATGATTATTGCACGTCTATTGGAATTACGGTAGAAATCTTATTCTTCATGTGCATACATAAAATGGTCTATCTGAATCATAAATTAAAAGATTGCAATTAATTGCAAGGCCTTTGTTAATGAAGTTAAAACTCACCGTTTCTTATTGGGGACATGCCATATTGCATGTTGCAGCACTTCTGAAAATAAGGCCAACAAGCTATCATAGCTTCTCCCCTCACTACCAAAATTACTACTTTAGTCGACGACTGATCGGGGAATGACGGCGACGGAGTCATCGTCTAAAGTCCACAAGTTTAACCGAAGGCTGGAGTATTGTCGGCTAAAATACTATAGCCGGCGACTTTGCTTTTGGTCATCGGCTAAAGTCCTGCTAGTCGTCAGCTAAAGTTGTGTAGTTTAGCCGACTACTAGGAGACTTTAGTCGACGACTTTTTAATGTTTAGCCGACGACTACCATCTTTAGCCAATGGCTTGTCGTCGGCTAAAGTCTTATGTGTTTTTTGTGCAGAATATATCACCATCTCACACTTCAACACACCATTTACAACACACTCAGAAATTACACAACAAGAATATGAAAAAACAACAATTCTCTCTAGTTTGATCATTCAAGAAATCATATTGAAGGTATGTTTATTGAACTTTGATATCAATTACAATATATTAAGCATATAATATATTTGTTTTGATGATTATTAATATGTTTAAGAATTAATTCGTTTTCTTGAAGATTTCTTAGTGTATGTATAACATATATATGTATATATATATATATATATATAGAGAGAGAGAGAGAGAAATAGAGAGAGAGAGAGAGAAAGAGAGAGAGGACATGGTCCCCGACTTTCTCACCTTCCTTCATCCTGGCACCGAAAAGCTCTTTAGATATCTTATATCTAGCAGTTCAACTGTGCTCACCATAAAGCTCGATTAAGTGAGATAAAATCTGCCTAGCAGAAGTCATGTTCTCATGATCTCTTTGAAACTCATTAGACATAGAGGCCATCATATAGGCACAGACTCTAATGTCTTCCTTAACCCACTTTTTGTGGTTTTCAACATCTTCGTGACTGGCTCTAGTCCGCACCGGAGCCACCGGAATATCCGCCTCCAAGACAGCGCCTCCATACTGAGGACTATCATCAGGTTGCGAAGCCAGTCCACAATGTTAGGCCCAATTGAGGTGTTCTTTTCGAGTAGTATAATGAGTGGGTTCATTGTCATTTTTGAGAGTTTTATGTCTGCATAAAGTACACTAGATTGATTAGGGACTCGTTCAATTATGGTCTAAGTTCAGAATTAAGGACTTTTATATTCTTATAACTCAGCTCCCACTATTTTTATCAGAGTAACACACTCCCCTGTGAAATCCGTGAAGAGATAAATTTACCACTAGAAGGGGGGTTGAATAGTGGTAATGCGGAATATCGAACTTTCTTGCGAATAAATGAAAATAGTGCGGAAAATAAAAGACTCAAAGATTTATAGAGGTTCAGCAACTTGCCTACGTCCTCTATACGACTTCTTTTTCTATTGGCTCAAGAACAACCACAAACTTGACTCGTCTTCGATCGGTCTGAGTACACAACCGTTACAACCTTGTCTTCTATTGGTCCAAGCTCAACCACTCTCAAAATAAACTTTGTTTATATAGTGTTCTATAGGAACTACATAATCCTTACTATACGAATATTGGAGTGTAATCCTAACAATGCCGGATCAAAAGATCCTAATAACACCGGATTAGTGACTCTTTAATTCGTTTCTCTTACGCTCAAGTATGAGTGATGCAACACTCGCAACCAAATAAAAGAATACAAAGTATAATAAATATTACAAGGTGTTTCACTCTTTGTATCTTTCTTCTCATAACTTAGAATGTAGTAATAGATAGAGATTTGAGCTCAAGAATGCTTTGATTGCTAGTATGCTTGAATGCTTGAAGTTGTGTGTATGATACCTAAGTCCTATGGGTATTTATAGGTGTCAGCCATTCTTCAAATACTGATATTTGTATTATTAGCGTGCGCTAATAATACCTCCATAAGATGCGCAATCGGTCTCTGACTTGGCCTTTCTGAATGGTCACAAAACTATTCCAACGGTAAAATTATATGGCTAGCGTGCGCTAGTATTTTACTCGTAGCGTGCGCTATCGGTTGGTCAACAGGTCTTCAATCTTGACTTTGAAATGTGTTGGTTTGTCTCTGCAATGTCTCTTTATCCAACGGCTAAATTTGATCTTAGTGTGCGCTAGTAATTATGCATAGCGTGCGCTAGTATTATTTTATTTCAGCTTTTCTAGATTTCACGGATCTTCTTTGACTCCTGCGTTCCAACGGTAGAAAATCCAACGGTAAACTTTTGACTGATTTAGCGTGCGCTAATATATATTGTATAGCGTGCGCTAGATGCTTTCCTTAATAACGTACGTTACCCTGTGTAGCGTACGTAAATACCTTCTCATTTTGAGTCCAGTGGCTACTGGACTACTAACCATGTTATCCGGTAGCGTGCGCAAGACAGAAAGAGTAACGTGCGCTAAGATCTCATAGTAGCGTACGTAAATGAATGTCCGTAGCGTGCGCAAGTCCTTTTTCCTTTTTCTTTCCAGACCTTACTGTCCTCTAACTGGAGATGCGATAACGTGCGTTAATAATGTGGTATAGCGTGCGCTAATATTAGTAATTTAGCGTGCACAAATGTTGAAGTTCTTGCATGCGCTATCCATCAGGTAGGTTCTGACTAGGCTGCAGCTGAGTTGAATTGTCTGAAAATGTGTCTCGATAGCGTGCGCTACTATGAAGCATGTAGCGTGCGCTAAGTCCAGTTTTCTCCTTCAATATAACAGCTTGCTGAGATTGATTTTATTAAATGTTTTGAATGAAATTATCATCAAAATACTTTTTGAGTCAACAATCTCCCCCTTTTTGATGATGTCAAAACATTTAATTTATACCTGCAAAAACGTTTTTAAAAGCTTCGAATCAAGGTAACTTGTTTGATATATTAGTACGTTTTGGTTTTTGGAGTATTAAACAAAAAGGAACTCCCCCTGTGTCGTTGCATATACCAACCAAATGTCATGAACCAAAATGAAAGCACATTAACAGCAAATGCCAAACTTCAACCAACCAAATGAAGAGAAATGCAAATTCCATTAAAAAGAAGTTCAAGCATTACACAAATGTTCAAAGCATGGGACATAAAAGCCATTCGAAAGATAAGTTTCTACAACAAGTATCAAACTCCTAGACTCTAAGGGGCTTGATCGGAAGAGGAGGATGGGAATGGGAATGACGGGTGAGTTGTTGGCCACTAAGTATACTGGATACAGTTTGGAAAAGTAGTTTAAACAACAAACTGTATGGAATCTAAATCTGAGTGCGTAGCGGAAGTCTTGGATACAGTTAGTTGCCGTGGATACAGCAACGACGTATTAGGTGTATACTTAATATATCACAGTAATTTCAAACAAGAAAGTGAAGGTAAATGACACAGTAATTTAAGTGGTTCGAGGTAAACCCCTCTACGTCCACTGGTCCTCCACACAGGAGTAAAAAGTTTATTATATAATTACTGCGTACACAACTACGTAATTATAAACAAACCTATCCTTGTATCGTTCACACAGATTGATACAAAGAATATCACTTTCAACCGTTCACACAGATTGGTTAAAGCTTCCTTCTTGACTAGCTTCTTCACACACAGTTCCAAAGCTTCGTCCTTATTCGTCCCACACAGGTCAGAATAACTTGTTGAGTTCACACAGAGCTCGGTTTTTACACAGAGGTAAAATGTTAGGTAACCAAGTAAGAACAGCAGCTTTGAATATCAAGATCTGATGATAGCTGTTCTTGAAGTATGAGCACTGTATATCTCTTTCGTTCTAACTTGCAGTTTGCTCTGGAGATATGTTTGCTCAGATGATAACTTTGATAGCTTTGAGAGTTGGGTTACTTCAATAGATTTCGTAAGTGGTATATGATCTTCAATGTCTTCAAGGGTATATATATAGCCTCTGAAGAAAGTATCCGTTGAGATGTCCGTTTGAATAAGATTTCCTTCAACGGGAATATGACATGATCCGGATTTTGCGGGATTCTGAAGATCTGAAGACTGACAGTATTTAAATACTTTATCCTTGAGTATTTAAATACTTCTTTGTTCAACGGTTCTTGACTTGTGTTCTTTCTTGTCCTTTTGTGAACTGTATGGAAGGTGACTGTATTTAGGGTGTCGAGACAGTTTCCATACTTGATCTTTTGCAAGTCTTCAAGGTATCTGACGAGCTTCACTTATGCCGATTCGAGGCTGATCTTCGATACATGATAAATCCTTGAATCCTCGATCTGATTTTCCACACTGTATTTGGCATATATGTCAAAACCTTCTTTAATAACAAATAACAATCGATACAGGATCGGGTATCCAGCCGAATCGATACAGGTGTTTGTTTTTCCTAACAATTTCCCCCTTTTTGACAATTTGCCAAGTCTTAACTTAAACTCTTCGAGTCTTCTTGATGATGCCAAAACCTTCTTCATGAAGCATTCTTCTTCGATGACTTCGCATTTCTTGGTCTCTTGTCAATAGGTCGACTTAGTGACTTAGTCTACAATAATGAACTGCTCGCAGCAAGTTCGATACTGATTTGAGTTTTATTACAACTTAAGCCTATGATTGGCGCGCAGCACAATCTTACACTGTATTCTAAGTTTTACAATCAAACTATGAACTGTTCGTAGACTAGTTCGTACACTTTATCTTTCAATCAAGTTTATCTAACTTGAGATTTCTATCAAACAATTTTAAGTAATCATACATAAACACATGATTACGAGTTGTAATCTTTCAAGACAAACAAACTATTTTATTGATATTCAAAAAGATTGAGTACAAGGTTTGCTGTGTTGAATAATTACAAAAGCAAAAACAAAAATAATGTACATAAAATTTCAGCTCTTCATCTTTGATCCGCATGCCTCCAAGGTCTTCTTCCTGGCTCATTCTCGGTGCCGCGCCACCGCTTTGAAGTGAATCATTGCCTCGTTCTTGGTAAATTGCTCTTCCTTCATAAGAACGATCAAAGGCAAGTATCCAATCCTCTGGATGGGTGATCCGATCTCCTCTTCTATGTCTAGATTTCATCTCGATTTGGAGAGGGAGCTTACCTTCTTCTAGCATCTTCGAAAATTTGTCTGCTGCTTCCGCCAATGTCTTATAATTCTTGAAGATGGCGGATTCCCGATGAGTTTAACAAAATATCTCATCAGTTCATTCTTCCTCCAGTGCTTCACTTCTTCGGCAGTTGGATTGCGGTTGGTTGGCAGACGTATTTCCGAAGGTCTTTGAATAAGATTTTGCCAAGGGACATTTGGGTCATGGAATTACAGTCCTGAGCACGAAATTCTAAAGCTTTGGGGTTGAGGTGCTAGCTTGTTCAATTCGGCGGCTATCTTGCTTTGAGCGACCTCAAATTCCCTTTCTGTTGAAGTCTTATTCTCCTTGCGGCTTCTCGAGCTTCTTCCCCTTTTGGCCTCATCAAGACTTTGCAGGATTTCAAGAGCGGCGTCTGTTTGGTCTCGATCTTGGTTATTCTTTCAACGAGGGAGGAAAGAGTCTGCGACATCTCTTGAATGGATTTGTCATGCGCACGCAGTGAGGCTATTCTCTATCATAGCACGGGCGGTCTTCGCCCGGCAATTCTTGTCTTGAGGCTTCTTCCTTCAACGCTTGCGCTTGTTTATCTTCCATAATTTTCAAGGCTTGCTTGAACACTTCAGCGTAAGAATGAATGCATCAACAACTCGAGATACTTCGTGTTGCGAGTTGTCATTTCTTCAACCGCAGAGGTGTGCATCCGATTCGAGCCTTTTCTACGTAAGAGAGAGCGTTAATCGCATCTTGGATAAATACATCGAAGGCCAAGAGCTTGCAGCGCTCTTTGCGTGCGCGGAGATAGGAGAGTCAGTGGCGAAGTCTTGAGACCATTTAACCTTCTTACGTTCACGGATGGTCGTGAAGTAAGTTGGACATCCTCAGGTTCGTTACCGTCCTCGGATTCCAAGGTTGCAGGGGCGGGAGTAGCTTCTTGGGGAATGGCGACAGCTGGTTCAGAAGCGTCCTGTGGCGAAGGTTCTTCGGCAGATGAGGATGCAGGCGGGACTGAATCCTCCTGTTGGGTTGGCGGACTAGCTTCTTTGGTCGCAACAGGCTCGGGTGCCTGTTCTAAAATTTCTTGATCTTCCTTGACGGGAGGGACTGATTCCTCCTGCTGTGGCGAAGGTGGATTGGCCTGATTAGATGGCCCTTCGTCGGTTACGGGTGGGGAGGTGGCTTGGGCTTCACCTCTTCACGGCTCATTCTCGACACCTTGAAGAGCATCGTCGCCGTAAATGCCCGAGTCGTGGTCGTAAATCGTCTTTTGGATTGATGGGAGAGTCCTCCGACTTCTTCTTTCCTTTTCTTAAGCGTCGGATTTGTGCAACAGTGGCTTTCAATGAGATCTTTGCAAGAAGCGTTGTCCCATCAAGCGGGCCTCAATTTCGGTTGAGTCGGTTACTTCGAGACAAATCGCTCCTCGTGGCTCCATTCGCTCCGGTTATGCAGGTGTCGTGCGGAGCTAGCCTAAAGCTTTTCCATTGCGTAAATCGTTAAATGCTTTGTTCAATTTGTCTTGAAAGAAGTGTTTGATTTATAATTGAGTGCAGGAGGGACTTGAATCACGTCTGGGGACGCTGTTTGAGGATTCCGATGCAGTATGGGATCTGCACGGAAGATGGACTCCTTGCGAGGATGGTGCCCCGAAGGAAATTGGATCCTGCACGGGTGTGGAATCCCGTAGAGGAGAAGTAGCTTTTGGCTCGAATGGGCACCGACGTGCTAACGTCTTGAATGTTGGCAGATGTCTCTACATCCGTCGTAGCCGCCAAGGGCTCGGGATCTACCGTCGATGCGGTAGGAGACACCTCTTCCGCAGGGGGTGGGCCCTGGGGTGCTATATCGATGGGTTGCGCCACGGGCAAGACATCCTCGGACTGTTTGGCTTTGATTTTTGAGAGCCTCACGAGTCTCTTCTTCGACTTCTCATCAGCAGAGTGCTTCTTGCTGTGAGAACGCTTGCGCTTCTTCTTCGAGGATTCCAATGCAGGGACCTTCACTGTTTCGTCTCTGGGATTGACAGAAATAGGCATGTGACTTGTTCTCGGGTGGTTGGCTTGCATTGTGCTCTGGTTATAGGCAGAGGGTTTGACGCCTCCTAAATATATTCGAGAGCTGTTTTTCTTGGCATCGGCGGATTGCTTGACTCCGCACTTTGTCAGGATGTAGTTAAGCATTAAACCGAATGATTTCTTTTGGGTGGCCGGTTTGCACACCTCTTCCTGAAGTCGCTTCAAAATGATTTTGCACCTGTTTACCTTCTCACAGTCAAGATGGCGACCATCATTCGAACCTAAGATTTGTGCACATTTGAACGCACGGTTCGATTTTCAATAATTCTCGAACAAGTCATGCGGATAAACGAAATGAAGAAGAAAATTTTTCTTGTGGCGGTGGTTGTCACCATGTCAACCACTTTGGACCCGGTAAATAGTCCATAAAACTTGGTAATCAGCCCTTGAGACCCAAACGTCTCAAGGCGATCCATGGTCGAGCCGTCGGCGGGCACCTGTAGATTTTCTCAAGTAAGTCGGTATCTATGCGATTTGCACTCCTTGGACATTGCGGTGATGTCAGCAACATGTCCTCCCTGGGCTAGTGAGAGAAAGCGAGCGGCGGCGTTGAGGTAGAATTCCTCAACCGGATGAGCGTCGTATTTTTCGGTTTTGTTTCCAAAGCGATAAAGACCTTGTTGCTCCAGACGAGTAATGATATACTCCATCGGTTCGGTGTCGTTGGTTTCGGAGATGATTCGCTCGATAATGACGGATTTCGAGAAGATCCGTCCATCAATGATCTTGGAGGTCTTCTTGAGCGGGGATGAAGATTGAGTAGCCATGGATGTTTTCTTAAAGTGAAGGTGTAAGAAAACAATTAGAAATTGATGGATATGCAGAGAATATGTAGGTCATTTGCTTGAGATCTCTTGTAATTGCGGTAAGCGTAAAGAGTCTCCAATGGCGAATCTGATCCTTTTATACTTGGGCGCGAAATAGGGTTTACAGTACGAATGGTCGATTTTAAGGGATGGGAACCGTTTTGAAATCGACGGTCGATGGATTTAATATAAGCCTACGCTAATCCATTAAAAGGTTTTAAAATACAATGGTCCCACTTCGACATAGGTTGAATACCTAAATGCCTAAAACGGCGGTTTAAAAATAATAAACAAAAAAACATCGCGGCTTTTGAGATTGATTGTCCGATGTCGTGTAAGGCATTTAATGAACATGACGTTTGACATAAAAGCAGGCACGTGGACAAAAATTATTTTAAAAAGGAAATAATATTATATTATATCTTGAATCGAAATCCTATAGTATGTCTTTGTTCTCCGTCGATAAATCTGACGTTCCCCCTTAAAAAGGTACTAATAGGTTTTAAATTCCATACTGACAATATTTGGATTTATCTTTGTATTCATGGGTCCTACGGATATTCCCCCTTAATTATTGCACACATCGGTGTAGGATTCATATGCCTTCGTTCGCTCTGATCGTATAGATGTTTACAGTGTACGGATAATTAATGTTGATATCTTGTATTCACGGGTCTTACAAAGATTCCCCTCAATTGTTGAGTAAAAGCAAGAAATTTACTTACAGGAGTCCGGCCGCAGATTCCCAATTCTGTTCTTAGCATGTTGAATCTTGCTTGTGTCGAGAGGCTTGGTGAAAATGTCGGCCACTGGATGTCTGTATGGACCTTTTCCGCACGAACATCCTTGTTCTCGACATGATTCCTGATGAAATGATGCTTCATGTTGATATGCTTAGTGCGCGAGTGCAAACAGATTGTGCGTGATTGCAATTGCACTCGTGCTATCACACATGATTCGAGTCTCTCTTAGCATCGATTCCATAATCGGCGATTGTTCCGCATCCAAAGGATCTGCATACAGACTACCAAAGACATAGTATTCGATTCACCGTGGAAAGAGAATTTGCCAATTGCTTCTTCTTGAACCAAGAAAGCGAGCCTAGGTCCAAGAAAGTGACAAGTTCCACTTGTACTCTTCCTATCTAGCTTGCACCTCCGAGATCCGAGTCATTGTATCCAACTAAATCGAATCCGCCTTCCTTAGGGTACCACGATCCTGCATCATTGTTCCTTTAACGTATTTGATTCGTTTGTTTGTATTGAAGTGTGATTCCTTAGGTGCAACTTGGTATCTCGCACACACTCCAACAAAGACATCTTTGGATATCGGGCACTGCTAGCCGTTAGGTACGGAGCGAACCAATGAGCTTCTGTAGAGTGATTGGTCAAACGGCTTTCGGCTTCATCAAGACTAATTTGCGGAAGTGCTCATGGGGTTAGCGAGGATTTGGAAGTGTTCATTCCAAATTTGTTGAGAAGCTCCTTCTTTGTATTTCTCTGGTTGATGAATATACCCGTAGGCATCGCTTTATCTGCAAACCTAGGAAATAACTAAGTTCCCCCATCATACTCATTTCAAATTTGCTTTGCATGAGATGTGAGAACCTTTGACATAGAGCAAGGTTAGTTGAACCAAAAATAATATCATCGACATAAATTTGTACCATTAGAAGGTCGTCTCCTTCCTGTATTTTGAACAATGTTTTGTCGACAGCACCTTTCTCAAATCCGTTGTTGGTTAGATCTTTGGGACGGAGTTTCGTACCGGGCTCTAGGGGCTTGTTTAAGTCCGTACGGTGCTTTCCTTAGCCTGTAAACTAGATCGATACCGTCCGTGTTGGCAAACCACGGTGGTTGTTCAACATAAACTTCTTCTCAAAGCTCTCCATTCAGAAAGCACTCTTGACGTCCATTTGGTATACGATAAAATTCTTATGGCGGCAAAGGCTAAAAATATCCTGATGGCTTCTAGTCTCGCTACAGGCGAAGGTTTCATCATAGTCGATTCCTTCTTCTGACAATAGCCTTGTGCTACTAGTCTGGATTTGTTTCTTATGATAAGTCCATTTCCATCCTTTTTGTTTGAAATACCCATTTGGTTCCTATAACCGATTGGTGTGTTGATGCAGGTACAAGATACCATACATTGTTTCTTTCAAACCGTTAAGCTCTTCTTCCATAGATGTGATCCAATGAGAGTTGTTAAGAGCGTCTATGGTCGAAACAGTTGGTGGGCTAAGAATACGGCAATAGTGCACATATTGAGTCTCCTCGGTTCGGATTGAGATTTCCATTCAGAAACTGTGAGACTTGACATTAGATTCTTCTTGTGCACAAAGTACATTTCCTTGTGTACTCTGTATTCTTCTACGAGTAGAAACACTGCATTAATGTTTCCAATGATCAGCTCTTGCGGGTGATCTCTCAACCATCTTCGGTCGGGTTCTAGTTCGTGGTCCGTCTTGTATCGAAAGTTTACGTAGGAACGACTTCGGTTTATGCGGCTTGACTTCATCCACATCGATTCTTACAGTGCGGGGTTGATTTCTAAATCAACTACGGGTTCAATGGGTGTAGGTGGATCCAAGATAGATAGATGGTGAATGTCCCGAGTGATATTATCTACTCCGTAGGGTCATGGTGTGGTTCGTCGAACACTACATGAATCGATTCCTCGATCGTCGACCTCCTTTTATTAAAGATTAAAGCTTTCTTTGACGGAGGAGTATCCTACGAATATTCCTTCATCGATTTTTCATCAAATGTTCTAAGTTGGTCCTTCCCATTGTTCAACACGTAGCTTTGCATCCAAAATGTGAAAATACGAAACTAATGGAGTTTTGTTGTTCCATACCTCGTAAGTCGTTTTGTTGTGATGCTTGTTGACGATACTGGTTTTGAGTGTAGCATCTTTGTATTGGTTGCTTCACCCCGTAAACGCTGCGGCAATTTGCTTTCAATCATTGTCCTAGTTGCATCTTTCAACGTCCTATTCTTTATTTCGGCAACACCATTTTGTTGAGGTGTACGGCGGTGAGTACTCGTCTTGTATGCCATTCTCCGACAGTATTGCTCTACAAAGCGGTTTGTGAATTCACCTCTGTCGGAACGAATGCACACGATACTCGATGCTTTTTCATTACGCAACTTTCTCGGGAGCTCTGGCGACCTTGATGTTGTTTCCTTCTTCTTGCTAAGAAAGATCGTCAAGCATACGGAATAATCATCAACAACAACCATACAATATTTCTTACCTCCCAAACTTACTGGGTCTACGGGACCGTAGAGATCCATGTGTAGCATTTCCAATACTCTTTGGGTTGAAAGGTAGGATTTGCTCTTGTGGTTGACTTGATTTGCTTGCCTTTACGGCGGGGTCCGCAGACGCCGTCCTTCTTGAATGACACATCAGGCAAACCTCTTACCATACTCTGTCTTGAAAGCTTGTTGATCGTCTTGAAGTTGACGTGAGACATCCTCTTGTGCCATAGCCAGCTAAGATCTGCAGTGCCTTTGGCAACAAAACATGGAATTGAGGAGCTCATAGGCTTCCAGTCAAGAATGTACATATTACGATGCTTCTGTAAGCACAACTTCCTTGGTTTGGGTGTTCTTGACTCTCTGACGATCTATATAGAACTTCACCGAGAACTGTTTATCACAGGCGGCTAATACTAAGTAGATTATCTTGTAAGCCTTCAACATATGCGACATCGGTGACTTTGAATTTCCCGACAAGTAGGTTTCCTTTCCCTCTTGTTCTTCCTTTAGATTTATCACCAAGCGAACTTTTGGACGCGACCTTCTACAAAATCGATAGCTTGCTCCTGTCTCCGATCATGTGGCGAGCATCCACTATCGAAGTACCAGGTATCCTCCTCTAGAATGTCCTCATCGTCGCTGTCTTCTCCTTCTGGAACATCTTTAGCCATAAAGCACATGTATGCTTTATCATCAAACTCATCGTCAGATGAATCACTTTCAGTGACCACCTGAAGACATTCTGCAGATTTGGATGGTGTGGGGGAGGCTTCTGATTCTCCAATCAGGGCCTTGAGCTTGTCTTTCCAAGCACGTCTTCTTTCATCTCGCTCTTGTTGCTCGGCCTCCGGCAACCTTTGGACTTTGGGATGAGGACATTTGTTTGCATAATGACCTGGTTTCCTGCAGTTATAGCACAGGTTAGCATCGGATGATGTTTCGGTACTTACCTTGTTGTGAGTTTGGGCTCATAGGAGTCTTTCAGCATCGTTTGATGAACTTTTTGAACTTATGCATTAGAAGCGCCATTTCATCTTGTGACAGGATGTAAATCGTCTGTCGGCACTCTTGTGACCGGGCTTCGGCAGGCTAGGCATGCTTTGTGTCGACAGTTCGATACAAAGAGAGCTGTGACCTTTGAGTGATATTCTTCATCTTTCTCTCTTCTGTCTATGTCATACTCAAAAGCTTTTATGTCTTAGAAGAGATCAATAGTGTATATTTCTTTAAGATTACATGACACACGCATAGCTGTGGTCTTAATGTACCATCGGGCCGAGAGATCTGAAAATTTTTAAGTTCTTCTCCTTTTGGGTGTAAATCTTGCCCAACGCTTCAAGTTCACCAACAATACCAGTAAATCTGAGGTCAAGTTCCTCAAGTGTTTCCGTTGGTTTTATTTGAAAGATTCGAATTCTTTGAGTGAGTTTTGAAATTTTGTTTTCTTTTGAGAGCTCAGTTCCCTCACAAATTAACTTGAGTTTATCCCAGATTTCTTTGGCTGTTTTGCAGCTCTTTACCTTTGAGAACGTGCCTTTGTCAAGAGTGACAAATAACGCGTTCTTAGCCACATTGTCTAGATTGGCTCGCTTCCTTTCATCGGTTGTCCATTGCTCGCGTTCCTTCTCGAGCATTTCAAATGGGCTTGGCCCTCAATCCTTGCCGGATTGACCTTCATAATCTTGATCGGACCATCCCGTATAACAAAGATCATCTCTTCGTGCATTGTCGCAAGATGAGCTTCCATTCGATTCTCCATCGTCAAATTCGTTAATAGAGAACATAGGGACTTTGTTAATCATAGAAGTATCCATACTGATAATATAGGAATGAAAGAAACTGTTTTGAAAATAAGTGATTTGAATCTGATTTGGTTAAAAGAAATACGACTGATTCCTTTTAGAATCAACCTCTCCGATACCACTTGTTGGCCACTAAGTATACTGGATACAGTTTGGAAAAGTAGTTTAAACAACAAACTGTATGGATTCTTAATCTGAGTGCGTATCGGAAGTCTTGGATACGATTAGTTGCCGTGGATACAAGAACGACGTATTAGGTGTATACTTAATATATCACAGTAATTTCAAACAAGAAAAGTCAAGGTAAATGACACGATAATTTAAGTGGTTCGAGGTAAACCCTCTACGTCCACTGGTCCTCCACACAGGAGTAAAAAGTTTATTATATAATTACTGCGTACACAACTACGTAATTATAAACAAACCTATCCTTGTATCGTTCACACAGATTGATACAAAGAATATCACTTTCAACCGTTCACACAGATTGGTTAAAGCTTCCTTCTTGACTAGCTTCTTCACACACAGTTCCAAAGCTTCGTCCTTATTCGTCCCACACAGGTCAGAATAACTTGTTGAGTTCACACAGAGCTCGGTTTTTACACAGAGGTAAAATGTTAGGTAACCAAGTAAGAACAGCAGCTTTGAATATCAAGATCTGATGATAGCTGTTCTTGAAGTATGAGCACTGTATATCTCTTTCGTTCTAACTTGCAGTTTGCTCTGGAGATATGTTTGCTCAGATGATAACTTTGATAGCTTTGAGAGTTGGGTTACTTCAATAGATTTCGTAAGTGGTATATGATCTTCAATGTCTTCAAGGGTATATATATAGCCTCTGAAGAAAGTATCCGTTGAGATGTCCGTTTGAATAAGATTTCCTTCAACGGGAATATGACATGATCCGGATTTTGCGGGATTCTGAAGATTCAAGACGACGGTATTTAAATACTTTATCCTTGAGTATTTAAATACTTCTTTGTTCAACGGTTCTTGACTTGTGTTCTTTCTTGTCCTTTTGTGAACTGTATGGAAGGTGACTGTATTTAGGGTGTCGAGACAGTTTCCATACTTGATCTTTTGCAAGTCTTCAAGCTGTACTGACGAGCTTCACTTATGCTGATTCGAGGCTGATCTTCGATACATGATAAATCCTTGAATCCTCGATACAGTTTTCCACACTGTATTTGGCATATATGTCAAAACCTTCTTTAATAACAAATAACAATCGATACAGGGATCGGGTATCCAGGCTGAATCGATACAGGGTGTTTGTTTTTCCTAACATGAGTGTATCGGATGAAATCAGAAATTAGCCCGCGAATTTCCCGGACTTCCGAACGAAGAGACCGAACATCCTCTCGTATTTCCATTTGAGAGGTCTCGATACTCCGCATCCGAGCAATAAGATCACTCTCTTCTTCTTCCATGATGGAGTCTCTCATCGGTCGTTTGCCTTTTTTTTTGGGTGACGAACAAACTTTCCAGTTTGCAATTCCCGAAGTGTATGAGGTCCTCGATGTAGCACACGTTCGGCCGGAGTTGGTGTTCGTGTCCCTTTCGGCACTTGGTCATCTTCTCGAAGATACGGAAATAGCACCCAACCTCTATTTAATGTTTCAACATAGTGCATTGCTTTGAGGGTGAGATCGCTAATCTCGTGTCCTCGAGACACCGGAACCAATGCCTCGCTTGACAAGTCGACATGGAAATGACGGAAGATTATAGTGAGTATAGAACCAAAAGGCAGCCCTGACTTATGCGTCCTCGACATGTAGTGTTTTGAGCGAAAGGAGTCTCCTTTTGCCTTCATCCAATTCAACACAATTCCGGTGAAATCCACCTTGTCGTCTTTTAGCACTCGGTACACCACGTTTTTGTCGACTCCCACTAACTTGTGTTGAGTGTTCACCTTCGGCATCAAGCACTTGGTGAGTGCAGCCAACAACAAACGGATATGAATTCCAAAGTCATTATTTTCGAAAACGTCATCCGTAACCTCGATGACAGTTTTAGAGCACAGAAAATCGGCAACATCTTTCTCAGACACGAGTGATTCTTCGTCAATTGACTTCCCACAACAATCAAAACCATCCTTCGTCAATCCAAATAATTCGTGAAGAATTTCCGACGAAATTTTCACCACGGTTCCTTTCACCAAACTACCGAGAACAAATCCACCATCACCGTCTCCCAAATGCAGATTAGCATAAAATTCCCGGACACAAGAAGGATAAATGATTTCCTTGCACTCAACGAAACGGGCTATCCCTAGAGCTTCAAAAAAATCACGGATATTGACCTTTGATCGTTCGAGACTTCTGAAATTAAAGAAGTAACAATCGGTAATATGCTCTTTAGGAAGGATTTCAGAAAACACCTTTGATGCGGTGTATGAGACAAATCGGGTCGCATCGTATTCGGCGTTGCGAGAGCGTTTTAGATTTTTGTAAGATTTTTTGCGTCCCTTGATTGACATGAATTAGGGAGTAATTTGAAGTTTTGAAGAATAAATCGGAAGTTGATGGTTCGGATTTTGCGGCTAGGGTTCTTTGCTGAAAAGGGGTTTCTGCGTTTGCGTACGTTATGTGAGAATGAGGGTGTTTCTGAACTGAGAGGAGTTTATATAGTGAACTGTGCAGGTGTAATTAGCGTACGCTAGGAATGTAAAGTTAGCGTACGTTAGGAGTAAATTGGAAGCTCACTGGACTGTCCAGTAGCCGATTTGGAATATGAAGAGTTTTAATTAGTGCACGCAAAGTATAGAAGGTTAGCGTACGCTATCGAAAACGAAGGTTAGCACGCATTAAGGAAAATGAAGCTAGCGCGCGCTAGCGAATGGAACGATTCAAGGATATTGATTTCTCGAGTAGAAAACTAATTTCAAAAATTGTCTAGATGTCCCATACCAAGTTGTAAACGAATAGAATTAAATGATTCTTCGGGAAGAGGTTTTGTAAAAATATCAGCAAGTTGGTCCTTCGTCCCGACAAAAATTAAACAGATATCTTTCTTCTGCACATGATCGCGTAGAAAGTGATGTCTAATGTCTATATGCTTAGTTCTACTATGCAATACAGGATTTTTACTCAGATTAATCGCACTAGTATTATCACATAGAATAGGGGTATTTTCAAAATATATGCCGTAGTCGCGGAGTTGATTTTTAATCCATAACACCTGAGCACAGGCACTCCCTGCAGCAACATATTCGGCCTCAGCTGTAGACAATGCTACACTGGTTTGCTTTTTACTTTCCCAAGATATTAAACATGATCCAATAAAATGACACGTACCACTAGTACTCTTTTTGTCAATTTTACATCCGCTGAAATCGGCGTCACTATTGGCAATCAAGTTAAAATCCAAGCAAGAAGGATACCATAGACCTAGTCCGATAGTCCCTTTTAAGTAACGAAAAATGCGTTTACAAGAAATTAAATGTGATTCCTTGGGATTAGCTTGGAATCGAGCACATAAGCATGTAGCAAATATTATGTCTGGCCTAGAAGCAGTCAAATATAATAAAGATCCGATCATACCTCGATATAGTTTTTGATCTACGGATTTGCCATTTTCATCTTTTTCAAGCTTTAATGATGAAGACATTGGCGTTGAAATCACCTTGCTACTTTCCATTTTGAATTTCTTTAGGAGATCGTTTGAGTACTTCGTTTGATGGATAAAGATTCCATCTTCGCATTGCTTGATTTGAAGCCCGAGGAAGAACGTTAATTCTCCCATCATACTCATCTCAAACTCTCCTTTCATAAGATTAGAGAAATCTTGGCACAAAGATTCGTTAAAGCTCCAAATACAATGTCATCAACGTAGATTTGGCAAATAAGTATATCATCACTAAGTATTTTTACAAACAAGGTATTATCGACTTTACCACTTTTATAGTCATTTGCAATTAAAAATTGACTTAAACGATCATACCATGCTCGAGGTGCTTGCTTCAACCCGTAGAGTGCCTTGTTGAGCTTGTAGACGTGATTCGGAAATTGATGATCTTCAAAACCGGGAGGTTGCTTGACATAGACTTCTTCTTGAATGTAGCCATTCAAGAATGCACTTTTCACATCCATTTGAAATAGTTTGATCTTTTTGTGGGCGGCAAATGCACATAACAAACGGATGGCTTCGAGTCGAGCCACGGGAGCAAAACTTTCTTCATAATCAAGACCTTCCTCTTGATTATACCCTTGAGCGACCAAATGAGATTTATTTCGAATTGGATAACCGTCTTCGTCACTCTTGATTTTGTGCACCCATTTAGTTCCGATAATTGTTTTATCTTTAGGAGAGGGAACTAAATTCCATACATTATTGTGCATGAATTGCACAAGCTCCTCTTGTATTGCCATCACCCAACTCTCATCATCAAGAGCCTCAGATATATTCTTGGGAACTATTTCGGATACGAAAGCACAATGAGCCATAAATTCGGTGGTTCTCCTTCGGGTTTGAACACCGTCTTCAATGTTTCCAATCACGAGATCCTTTGGATGGTCTTTGATGTGCCTCCAATCTTTCGGTAAATCAGCGATTGTGTTCGTTTGGATTTCCAAAATTTTCTTCACTTCGGTTGAGGGATCCGGAAAAGTACCTGCATCGTCAAAATATTCTACCTTTCTCGGGGGTGAGATCATATCATTGAATTTAACATGAATGGATTCTTCAACTTTATTGGTTCTAATGTTATAAACGCGATATGCTTTGCTATTTGTACAATAACCAAGAAATATTCCGGAGTCAGATTTAGCATCAAACTTGCCCAAGTTATCCTTACCATCGTTTAAGATAAATACATTGCAACCAAAAGGATGAAAATAAGCTATATTTAGCTTTTTACCCTTCCATAATTCATACGGGGTTTTAAGATGAGTTCTACGAACATGAACCCGGTTAATCACATAACATGCCGTAAAGATTGCTTCTGTAATATCCGGGGATAATTTTTTTTTCGTGTTACTGTTGAGTTGTACGTATTCATTTGGAATTGTACAAGTGTTGTTGTTTTGGACTGATCCAATGTATATTGTATTGGAATATTTCGGGATCGAAATATTATACTTGTCGTCGGGTTAGTTTCTTCGTTTGGATGCTGGTTGGAGAATTTGGATTTTTGGCTAAGTACACTAGCTTTAACGTACGCTACATGGGTAGACTTACGTACGTTATGGGGTGAGTATTACGTACGTTATGCCTGTAAGGTTACGTACGTAATGCTTGGTAGGTGGCAGGAACCTTCCTCGTAGTCGCTTTCGGCCGGTGGGTCCCGAGCATCTTCCGATCGGATCTCACTATTGCAGTCAACGGACCCTTACGTACGTTAAGAGGTTAGTTCTACGTACGTAATGCAGGTATTGTTAACGTACGTAATAAGTTATTGTTTACGTACGTTAAGGCCTTCGTATTTTAGTCCAGTTAGTTCTGGATTTTTCATTACGTACGTTAATGTCGTACGTAATGCCTCTTACGTACGTTAACCTTAGAGTATAACGTACGTAATGAATTGGTCAGTCTATTTATCTTGGTTTCGTCTTTCATTTCCTCACGAACCAAAACACATTTTCTCTCCCTAAAATCGTCAATTTGGACTTGTTATTGATGTTTAGCCTCTTCCAACTCGATCTTGATCATCCTAGCTTGGATTGAAGTTTGAAGTTGGAAGCTTGTTGATGCTCCTTTGGTGTTTGGAGGCTTTTTCTTGTTCTTCTTTGGTAAGTTCCCTCAATCTCTTGTTCTTCAAGTGATTTTCATGTTTTTGTTGTTGTTTTCTTCGGGTATTGTTTTAGTAATGGAGTATATCATGATTCTTCATGGTTTTGATAAACTTTTGATGAAGAACATGTTGGTATAGCTTGAGGATGATTATGTTCTTGGTGTTTTAGATTGTTTGGAGGTTTTAATCATGTCTAGGAAAGATTATGTTAAGATTGTTATATGATTAACATAGTCTTGAGATGATTATTATTGTTGGTGGTGTTCTTGTAAGATTTTAACCATTTTAGTAAGGATTTATGATGATCCAGGAGGTGATTATCATAATTTGAAAATGGTTGAGTGAATCTTGTTGTTTAATCCGAATTCATGATGCATTGATGAAGGATTTTTGTTTGAACATCATGATTATTGAGTGGATGATGTTCTTGGGGTGATAATGATAATATTGATAATATTATCATTGTAGGAGGATCAATTTGATGATATTGGTGATATTATCATCTTGAGATGATTGTCTTGATGATTGTTCTTAAGTGAATCTTGTTGAATGGATTTCACAAGTGTTAAGAACGTAATAATCATGTTAATTGATCATCGAGGTGTTGGAGGACGTTAGAATTCATAGTTGAGAACTATGATACTCGTTCGTGCGGTGTGATCGATTCGTGTTTGAATCGGACTTTGTCCTTGTCGTTATTTTCTATTGATTTTGTGTTTTTGAATGAATCGTTTTCATTCAAGGTTGTTCGAGTGTTTGTGTTCGTCGGGAGGCGCCGTTCGTCGTTTCGTGCCAGGACGTTGATCGTGGAAGGACTTTCTCGCCTTCGGTTTGAGGCAAGTTTTATACTTGTACTGGTCAATGAGATTAATGTTATCATATATGTGTATGAATGTATTGTATCATTTCGAGACTTAGTCTCTTCGTGATTTGTTGATATTCGGGAATTGTTTGATGCAATACCCTTCGGTGATTATGCCAGACGTGATTGTTATTCGTTAACGGCCGGATTAAGGCATTGAGATTCTTGTTGTCGATAGCCGGTTCGCGGCATCGATGTATCGATTATTATTGTTGACGTTAATGACGTTCTGAGGCATCGTTGAATCGTTATTATCGAATTGGAACTGTTGCTATGATATTGCATTGGCCGATTGAAGGCTTTTGATATATTCGTTTATCATATCTGTTTCGGTGGTCGGTTTAAGACGCCGGGACATCTATTCTACCGTATCATTGGTTATCGATTAACCATTCTAAGGTAATCGATGTATTGGATTGGGATTATCGAAGATAATTCCCATCCGTTGTATCATTGGTTATCGATTAACCGTTCTAAGGTAATCGATGTATTGAATTGGGATTATCAAAGATAACTCCCATCTGTTGTATCGTTGGTTATCGATTGACCGTTCTAAGGTAATCGAGGTATTTAATTGGGATTATTGAAGATAATTCCCATCCGTTGTATCATTGTGTATCGATTGACCGTTCTAAGGTAATCGATGTATTTAATTGGGATTATCGAAGCTAATTCCCATCCGTTGTGTCATCGTTATCGATTAACCGTTCTAAGGTAATCGACGTATTGAATTGGGACCGCCGTGGACGGTGCCCATCCATGAGTTATTGTCGTCGTGTTCGCCGACTCAAGACAGCATGCTATTATTCTTGTGAGTTTGGTAATCTTGGGATTGTTACTGTTGTGATTAATTATGTTTTGGAGACTAGTCTCGGCTAGTGCTCGATGGGTAAGCTTGGGGCTTGAACCTTCGCGGTTGGTTTCCCAACACCTACAGTTCAGTAGGTCACGGTCACTGGGTGATCTCATTATGGGTAAGTCTGGGGCTTGAACCTTCGCGGTTGGTTTCCAAAGACTCGCAATTCGGAGTCACGGTCATTGGATGACCTCATTGTGATACGGCTTCGTGCCGTGGCTTCGGCCCTCATTGTGATACGGCTTCGTGCCGTGGCTTCGGCCCTCATTGTGATACGGCTTCGTGCCGTGGCTTCGGCCCTCATTGTGATACGGCTTCGTGCCGTGGCTTCGGCCCTCATTGTGATACGGCTTCGTGCCGTGGCTTCGGCCCTCATTGTGATACGGCTTCATGCCGTGGCTTCGGCCCTCATTGATACAGCTTCGGGCTGTTTTGGCTTCGGGCCATTGTGGTGATTGACAGCTTCGGCTGAATGACATTCAGGGTATTATGATGATAAACGGCTTCGGGCTGTTCGGCTGTTAAGGCCATTGTGATGTATCGGTATTCCTGTCGGAGCCTTCGGGCATTGTGATTCGTATCTATTTCAGTGTTTGGCTTGGGTTACCTTCGGGTGATGTATTGTTGTGTTCTGTATTGATGATTCGCCGTTGGGCACTTGTGTTCTAACCTGTTGAGCAGGTATTGATCGGATGCCGTGGTATAGTATTCCACGAATGCTCGATTCTTACTTTGGTTTGTGAGCATCTCGTATTACCATTACTATACTATTCATTCTGCCCTTTGGATGCATATCATGGTGTACATGTATTTGATAATCATTATCTGGATGACCCGGCCAGTGGGGCGGAACATGTTTTCATGTTTTAGGTGTTTGCGAGGAGAGAGTTGAGACACAGGGGCATGACGGTGGCGACGAGGCATTCAAGCGATACTAGTCCTAGATGTTTTGGTGTTCATGTCAGTCAGACAGTTGGAGTACTCCAGTTTTGTCAGTTATTGTCATTTTGTATTATCCGAGCAAGGCTCGTGGATGTCGTTGTAATTTATTTGGTCCATGTAGGTCCACTGTTGTCATTGAAATTCCATATCGGAATATTATGTTGGATGTCAGTGTAGGGATTGTGATTCCCCTTTTGGTCAGTTAGTTGTATTTTTGGTCGTGTTAGCCTGGTGGATCTCCTGGTGTGGGGTCCACGGCACTGTAATAACCCAACAAGATTTGGGGGTGTTACAGAAGATGGTATCAGAGACGTTGGGTTGTGAGATACCCTGATATGTGAGTTATGCGGTTCTACCAACGCGGTAGTAGTGAACTGTCAGGTTATGACAATCTGGACAGTCGGGTTTTGTGAGTCGTGGTAATTGGACTACTGTATGAGTCATTCTTTCATTGAGTCGTCATCGGTGAAGACTAGTACCGCAAGACCTCGAAGCTTCGTATGACCTGTGTAAGGACTCTATTCTCTTGTATGTTCATACATTCATTATGCCATTGATTATACATGTTTTGTTGAAATCTTTATGTAACATTGTTTTACGACCCATTCATGATTAATTGCTTTGGAGTGTGTCGGATCAGTATTAGCTATAATTAACATGTTTGAAGTGATTGTTTATTTGTTGGGTATATATACTCGTGTTTGGCTATTGACATAGCATTGGGGATTAGCCGTTGAGGCATATTTGAGCTTTGTTCATGATCGAGCGTTATTCTTTCAGTATGGAAAGAAGAAACCGAGGATGTGGCAGAGGGGGTAAAGTCTGCGGAGGCGGCGAAACCTGAACCTCGTGTTTATACGCGTACGGGTGCCGATAGGGATCAGAATTCAGCCGGAGATGTGACTTATGCGACCGGTTCCCCTTCGGAACGTCATACTCGAGGAGTCGACCAGACTGAGAGTGACCACATCGACCCTTACTTGCTTATGAGGGGCATGATGACCCAGATGACTCAGATGACGCAGATAATAGAAACCATGCAGCCCTCGATGGTTCGTGGTACACAGCAGCAGGGACTCCAGGTGCCGTTCTATGGACAGTCCAGGAGAGTGAGCCAGATTATCGGCGACATCTCTCGTCAGAGGCCGCCTATTTTTGAGGGTTCGTTGGAACCAGCTGATATTGTTCATTGGCTTGAACATTTTGATAAACTCTTCGACATGGTTCAGTGTCCGGAAGAGAGTAAGGTGGCAGTAGCGGCTTACTATTTGAGTAAAGGCGCTTATTCTTGGTGGATTTCTGTGAAACCCACCGATCGTGATTGTGCTTGGAGCGAGTTTAAGACTCTCATGTTAGAGAGATATTATCCGGCTCCACTTCGTGAAGCCAAGCCGCAGAGGTTTTGAACCCCGAATCCGTCGAAGACGAGGGTGTTATTGTTTTTGCGGAGAAGTTTCAGGGACTCCTTCAGTTTGCTTCATCTGTTATCCGTACTGAGGCGGATAAGATCAGGTATTTTAGCAAGAGGCTGAACCCGCAGTTGAGGATGCAGTTGTTCAACCATAATTGCAATTCACTTGGTGAATTCATCGAGAAGGCTCTTGGAGCAGAGCTTTGATCAAGGAACTTGCTCGGAAGAACCCTTCGATTTCTTAGGTGAGAAGACTGGGATGCCGGTTCGTTCAGAAGGACATCGGGCTCCGACGTCTAGGAGGTCGTCTTCTAGTCGTCTTCGTGCTGGGAAATCATCTTCTTCTCCGACGACGAGTTCGACTGTTGTTTGCTTTAATTGTGATTCAATAGGCACGTTAGCACCCGTTATCTTGTGCGCCTATTGTTTGTTTTCTGTGTGGGAAGCCGGGACACCTTCAGAAATACTGCAGGAGTTCTAGTGCCAGTAGATCTCAGGGAAGCTCACGGGCCTCGAGAGATTTTGTTGCTTCAGTCCGTACTCCATCCAAGGGGTCATATAGGGCTTCGGGAGCCAGAGGTATGGACGGTCGAGGAGGAGCGGCGAGCTCAGGTTTGGGTCTTCCTCGAGTCGATGAGATCGATGAGTTCGATTACCCGGAGGGTGTTGATTTCGGATACATTTGAGATGTGGTCTTGAATTGTATTTTCCTTGTTTTTCGGACTGATGTTTTGACTCAGTCTGTATTGTAGTATTGTGGTTGTGAACCACTTATTATTGATCTATCTTGTTATGATAGCTTTTGAGAATCTTGAGATTTGACGTCGTCTGATGCGTTATTCTTTCCTTTCGGTATTATACCCAATATTTTGTGGTGATCTGAGTAAACGTTCATTGTGATTCGAGACGTCAAGTTGCGAGGACTTGAGTGTGCATTTGATATGGTCCTGAGGACTATTTGTGCGTTGTTATTTTCTTTTGTGTCGTAAGTCAGTGATTGCTTTGGCGTCCGATGCTGATGAGAACGGGGGAGTGTACACCGATGATTGTAGACATGTGTAATCGGCGGCACCCGCGGGGTGTGTACGCCGGTGTTACGAGTCATGCGGTTGGTACGACTTCCTGGCTGGTCTCTAGCGGGAGAGTTATGTTTCGGCTGATCTCGCAGTTGGTTGAGTGTTTTTATCCCTTGTTTTTCGCCGTGTTCGGGCAGAGGAGACGCGGGAACCCGTGGGGTTGGCCCAATTATTCAGGCGAAGTGGTTCGCAGTGAGGAGTATTCCTGGAGATGTTGTTTTCTTATCCTGATGGATAGTTCGTACCCCGTGTTTTTGCACCCTGAGTTTCGGGGACGAAACTCTTTTTAAGGGGGGGAGTATGTAATATCCGGGGATCATTTTTTTTTCGTGTTACTGTTGAGTTGTACGTATTCATTTGGAATTGTACAAGTGTTGTTGTTTTGGACTGATCCAATGTATATTGTATTGGAATATTTCGGGATCGAAATATTATACTTGTCGTCGGGTTAGTTTCGTCGTTTGGATGCTGGTTGGAGAATTTGGATTTTTGGCTAAGTACACTAGCCTTAACGTACGCTACATGGGTAGACTTACGTACGTTATGGGGTGAGTATTACGTACGTTATGCCTGTAAGGTTACGTACGTAATGCTTGGTAGGTGGCAGGAACCTTCCTCGTAGTCGCTTTCGGCCGGTGGGTCCCGAGCATCTTCCGATCGGATCTCACTATTGCAGTCAACGGACCCTTACGTACGTTAAGAGGTGAGTTCTACGTACGTAATGCAGGTATTGTTAACGTACGTAATAAGTTATTGTTTACGTACGTTAAGGCCTTCGTATTTTAGTCGATTAGTTACGGATTTTCATTACGACGTTAATGTCTTAGCATAGCGTCGTAATGCCTCTTACGACGTTAACCTTAGAGTATAACGTCGTAATGAATTGGTCACTATTTATCTTGGTTTCGTCTTTCATTTCCTCACGAACCAAAACACATTTTCTCTCCTAGAATCGTCCATTCGACTTGTTATTGATGTTTAGCCTCTTCCAACTCGATCTTGATCATCCTAGCTTGGATTGAAGTTTGAAGTTGGAAGCTTGTTGATGCTCCTTTGGTGTTTGGAGGCTTCTTCTTGTTCTTCTTTGGTAAGTTCCCTCAATCTCTTGTTCTTCAAGTGATTTTCATGTTTTTGTTGTTGTTTTCTTCGGGTATTGTTTTATTAATGGAGTATATCATGATTCTTCATGGTTTTGATAAACTTTTGATGAAGAACATGTTGGTATAGCTTGAGGATGATTATGTTCTTGGTGTTTTAGATTGTTTGGAGGTTTTAATCATGTCTAGGAAAGATTATGTTAAGATTGTTATATGATTAACATAGTCTTGAGATGATTATTATTGTTGGTGGTGTTCTTGTAAGATTTTAACCATTTTAGTAAGGATTTATGATGATCCAGAGGTGATTATCATAATTTGAAAATGGTTGAGTGAATCTTGTTGTTTAATCCGAATTCATGATGCATTGATGAAGGATTTTTGTTTCAGACATCATGATTATTGAGTGGATGATGTTCTTGGGGTGATAATGATAATATTGATAATATTATCATTGTAGGAGGATCAATTTGATGATATTGGTGATATTATCATCTTGAGATGATTGTCTTGATGATTGTTCTTAAGTGAATCTTGTTGAATGGATTTCACAAGTGTTAAGAACGTAATAATCATGTTAATTGATCATCGAGGTGTTGGAGGACGTTAGAATTCATAGTTGAGAACTATGATACTCGTTAAATGCGGTGTGATCGATTCGTGTTTGAATCGGACTTTGTCCTTGTCGTTATTTTCTATTGATTTTGTGTTTTTGAATGAATCGCTTTCATTCAAGGTTGTTCGAGTGTTTGTGTTCGTCGGGAGGCGCCGTTCGTCGTTTCGTGCGTGACGTTGATCGTGGAAGGACTTTCGCCTTCGGTTTGAGGCAAGTTTTATACTTATCTTGGTCAATGAGATTAATGTTATCATATATGTGTATGAATGTATTGTATCATTTCGAGACTTAGTCTCTTCGTGATTTGTTGATATTCGGGAATTGTTTGATGCAATACCCTTCGGTGATTATGCCAGACGTGATTGTTATTCGTTAACGGCCGGATTAAGGCATTGAGATTCTTGTTGTCGATAGCCGGTTCGCGGCATCGATGTATCGATTATTATTGTTGACGTTAATGACGTTCTGAGGCATCGTTGAATCGTTATTATCGAATTGGAACTGTTGCTATGATATTGCATTGGCCGATTGAAGGCATTTGATATATTCGTTTATCATATCTGTTTCGGTGGTCGGTTTAAGACGCCGGGACATCTATTCTACCGTATCATTGGTTATCGATTAACCATTCTAAGGTAATCGATGTATTGAATTGGGATTATCGAAGATAATTCCCATCCGTTGTATCATTGGTTATCGATTAACCGTTCTAAGGTAATCGATGTATTGAATTGGGATTATCAAAGATAACTCCCATCTGTTGTATCGTTGGTTATCGATTGACCGTTCTAAGGTAATCGAGGTATTTAATTGGGATTATCGAAGATAATTCCCATCCGTTGTATCATTGTGTATCGATTGACCGTTCTAAGGTAATCGATGTATTTAATTGGGATTATCGAAGCTAATTCCCATCCGTTGTGTCATCGTTATCGATTAACCGTTCTAAGGTAATCGACGTATTGAATTGGGACCGCCGTGGTGTTAGGAGTATGCCCTCGAATGCCACTCAGAGGTTGTTGAGTGAGGGCATTGTACTTGTAATTATGTAAACCATTTATATAAGGCAAAGGAATGTTTCTTTATTTACTGGTAGTTACTGGCATTCCTAACTCGTAAATATACATAAAGAAACTAGTCCGTGTATTTGAGAACAAAACGTTCCACTCCTTATTGGATAAGGGGGTCGGCACTGGAAAGGTTTATAGCTCAAATACTTAATCGTTCGCAAGTCGATGAAACTTGACTGGGCGTTAAGTTTATGTGAAGACTTGTATGACGTGTTCTTTGACATGGAGAGTGCCTGTCGAACACTAATGGTTAGTGGGAGCACACGTTATAGGTATGCTAATTAGATTAGTATACTCGAACCGACTCACCCTCGATTCGTCACACGGATTTCACTCCGGGACAGTCAATGACGGAATCGAAAGGTTGTGATAGGTATTCGTGAACCTTCGACTTGAGGATTTAGTAGGGATGTGCTTGTGACGTCAAGATTTTCATTAGAGTAGTTCGACCCTGTAAACCGGAAGGCGGGGGTCAACCTCGACGTGCATCTTGACGGGCAAGTAGCAGTCCTACGAATACCAAGATAGAATTCTTTCTCCCGTTAGTGAGCGGGTTAGATGTCCTATGCGGTTATTGGCGATGAGATCATAAGTCTTTGGCCAAAGCATTGGAGCCAGTTGTATTAGATACACGGATTCGATGATCTCGATTTGCATTAACGCATGCATAGCGTCAAGTACAGATAGGGTTTGGTAGACCGTGACCCTAAAACTTGATCGACATTCGAAAGAAGGGTTTATACGTTCTTGGTATTCACGGAGAATGGTTCTTGAATGATCCCAATCATTCGTTCTCGGTTAAGTGCAGTGTAGGCCGCCAGTGGCTAGGTGGTGCTACTACTCTTTGGTTCCTCCCATTCTTGATCGAGACGGACCTACCGAGTCGCGCATTAGGATTGACGACGGAATGAATCGAGCTTAATCTCTCATTATAAATATTAGATATTGGATATCTAATTTGGGACATTGGATGTCTAAATCGATTTATCGATAAATTGATTTACGGCTAATGAATTAAATAAATTACTGGGTGATTAATTTAATTCGTGAATATAATTATTTCTTGGAGAAATTAATTATATTATTATGTATTTAATGTGATTAATTGATTGGATTAATTAATCGACACAAATACATCGGAACGGAATAGGAGTTTATCTGTTTGGACTCACGGGAGTCCAAAGCGAATCGAACTCATCGATTCTTTCTAGATGGCCACCCCATCACCTACTCCCTTACTTTGTCTTGGTCTACACTTTCTAGGATGGTGGACTAGTGACCAAGACAAGGGGACAAATATCACACCTTGGTGATATTGTCTAAAGTAGGAGATCATGGGAGTTGAATAAGAATATAAGTGGAGACAAACTCTCACTTAAAAGGATGAATTCCACCGTGAGCTTTGAAGTAGTGAGAGAGAAAATTATTTTTCTTAGTCTTCATCTTCATCTTCTTCTTCACTTTTATTCTTGAGTTTTCTTGGAGAAAATTCAAGATACATTAAGAGAGATATATTATACACTTAGAGTGTAATAACAAGAGCTTCACCACTTGATTCTAGCCGTAACCTTAGAGGTTAATCAAGTGTTGTTGTTCCGGTCGATTATCCCGCGCGTGGCAAGTATAGACGCGGTGTTTTCGGCGTTGGATCGTTCAAGGGCTTGGAGCGGATTGAACTCGTAGAGATCAAACTAAAGCTTGGGAATAGCTCAAGAGAAGGTTTCCATTTAATCAACGGACTTCGAGGGTTAGTTTCTTACGACTCTTGCTTTTCGTTTTGATATTCGTATATACGTAGCTCGATCGATCCTCGTAGGGATTCGGATCGAATTAATTTTCGTTTTACCGCTTCCGCTGGGCCTTCGTTTTAGGCACCGAATCCCAACAGTGGTATCGGAGCGTAGGTCTTGCGATCGTATATACAATATTGGCATTTGGAATGCTCGATTAAATGGTGAATGATTTGGAATCATTTTAGTCATAATCGTGGTATATGTTTTTCGTTCGTAATAATTGTATTTTTCGTAAGTTTATGTCTAAATATAAATCTTAAATTTCTGGGAAATATGATTTATATTGAAGATATGAAAGTCGGAAAATATTGATATTGGATATCCGGTCGAAAATCTAGCCCCGAATCGTCGTCGGACGACTTTTTGGACAAAAAGGGTATTTTGGCCGAGGATGACTCCACCGTGTCCTGGGTGACACGGTCGTGTCCGGCAGTGTGGCCAGGCCATCGCACGGAGACCCGGCCGTGTCGAGACACGGGCGTGTCTGGCCGAAGTGACTCGACCGTGTCTGGATGACACGGTCGTGTCCGGCATCTGCCAAGTCATCGCTGAGCGACCCGACCGTGTCTGGGTGACTCGGTCGTGTCTGGCGGCATCTTCCGAGGTGACTCGGCCAAGCCGAGTATCGCCGGTAAGGCCGCGAGTGACTCGGTCATCTTGGCCCGTTTTCACCCGGCTCGATTTTTCCGTGTGTTCTTAAAAATTAATCTCCCGCATGTTAAATTAGATTTAATATGATTAAAATGATTTATGGTATTTCATTTTATAAGGGAAATTTGATTAATTGGAATATTTATGGTCGATCAATTATTTTGAGCGTTATTACATTACCGATTGTGTGAATCGATTGGATCGGTTCGTATTGTTGATTGGATCAATGTATCTCTACGCTTTCCATTTATTTAGTATTTATTGGATGAATGCTTTTGAATGGGGATGTGGTTCGTGGACTTAGTTTTGAATCGTTCGTTTTATTCGATTGGGTTGTAAAGGCCGTTTGAGCCTATTTATTTTACTAGAAAAATTTGTATCTAGGATGCAATTTTCAATGTATAATTTATATGTAATGACGAAGACCGGAGGAAGATCCATTTCGAGAAGACGAAGATTCAAGACGAAGACTTGTAATTAGATTACGGAGTTTTTGTTTTCTAGGAACGGTCCATGAACCACATGTTGGTAGCAACTAGGTTGTGATTGGTTGTTTCATATTGTATGAATGCCACAAACGCGCTTAAACGATTAATGTGCAAAGTGTAACGTTAATCGCGATAATTCTCCCACAACAAATAATTAAGTTTATAAGGTTTCAAGGTTTTCCTTCCCTCCATCGAAGTTTTGAAATTGAAATCCAAACCGGATGTGCTATGCTTCCGAGTTATCGGGGTAGTCGTTCGGGAGGACGGATAAATTAGGAGCGCATTGGATGCCTTCGGTTGGAGCAAATTTTATCCCTAGAAACGATAGGTTGCGGATAAGATTCAATTGTGAAACCGATTTGCGTCGATGGTATAAACTTAACTTGTTCACGAACCATAGAAACCGTATAGGTTGAGGGGAGTGAACAAGGGGAAAAAGAAGATCGAATCATCCATTAGATGGGTTGGTGTTGGACACCACTTTATGAAAATTAATAGACTAGAAACTGCTCGGTTGCCCTCTATTAAGATTTATAAAGAACTCGATCACCACTATGAAGTAGAGCGACGATACTTCCGGATTTCACATGGGAGTGTGTTATTCCGATAAAAATAGTGGGAGCCGGGTAACAAGAATAGAAAGGACCTTAATTCTATACTCGGATCATAATATAACAAGTCACTAATTAATCTGTTATACTTAATGCGGACATAACTCAATATGACAATGAATCCACTCGCAATTCTACTCGAAAAGAACACCTTAATGGGACCTAACTTTGTGGATTGGCTCCATGTCGATGATTGTCCTCGGTATAGAGGCACTGGGATACGTCTTGGAGACGGACATTCGGCGCCTCCTATGCGGACTCGAGCCAATCAGAAGAGATTGAAAACCACGAAAAGTGGGTTAAGGATGACGTGAAAGTCCGTGCTTATATGATGGCTTCCATGTCTAATGAGCTTCAGAGAGCTCATGAGAAAATGACTTCGCTAGGCGATTCTATCTCACTTAACCGAGCTTTATGGTGAGCACAGTGAATCGCTAGATATGAGATATCCAAGCAATGTTCGGTGCAAGGATGAAGGAAGGTGAGAAGGTTGGGGAACATGTCCTCAAAATGATATCCATGATCGAGAGATTGGAGGCTCTTGATTTTAAAATGGAGACTTCTCTCCAAACCGACCTTATCCTACAGCCTCTCCCGATTCCTTCTCACGGTTTGTTATGAACTTCAACCGCAATGAGATTGCATGTAATTTAGTAGGCTAATGAACAAACTTGTGACCGCTCGGTCTCAAATGAAGACTCGCGGATGAAGGAGTCTGCTCTTGTGATTTCTTACGGACCTCGGAGGTCTAAGAATAAGAAGAAAAGACCAAGAAGCGGTGGACCACAAGCTAAGGACCTTAAGGGTAAGGGCAAGGCCCCAATGGTTCCGAAGAACAAGAAGAAAAGGATACTTGTCTCAAGTGCGGTGAGTGGGCCCTTTGGGCTAGAGACTCCGATTCTTCATGGCACTTCGTGCTGAGAACTTTTAGTTTTGGAAACAAATTGTTCTCTTGTATTTTCTACTTCCTGAATCGGATTCGTGCTAGTTCTCATATTTGTACCGTGAATCGGGATCTGGAACAAAGTAGGAAGCTTGGAGTGGAGAAGTTATGATCACGGTCGGAAGCGGGCATAGTGTCGAGGCGACCGACATAGGATCACTTCTTTTGGGTTTAGAATCCGGCTTTGTTTTGACTTTAGAAGATGTACTTGTTTTGCCCAAGGGGCACAAAACATTGTATCCATTCGGTCATGGACCGAAAAGGCTTTTCATTTTTCATTGGTGATGGTTCTGCAAAATTTATTTTAGAAATAAACTAGTGATCTTGCTACATTGTTGAATGGATTGTATCATCTAAATCTCAAAGAACAAAGTAGTTGTGAATACTATGACTAGAAAACGTGGTAGGGATGAAACCAATCAAGTTTTGAAATGGCATCTTAGACTTGGTCATGTTGGTCGACCAAGGTTTACAAGATGGAAAAGATGGACTTATGGGTCCATTGGGATCGGATCCCTTTCTACTTGTGAATCTTGCCTTAAAGGCAAAATGACTAAGTCCCCTTCACGGGGACTTTTGAAAGAGCCGATAAAGCGGGATTAATCCATACCGACGTATGTGGTGCTTTAGAAGCGGACGTGACGGATATCAATATTTCATTACGTTTACGAGATGATCATACTAGGTATGGTTATGTATACTTAATGAAACATAAATCCGAGGCCTTTGAGAAATTCCAGAATTCAAGGCCCTAGTCGAAACAAACTGGTAATCATATCAAAGCACTTGGTCGGACCGAGGTGGCGAGTATATGAGTACGGAGTTTGACGAGTTCCTTAAGGAACATGGAATAGTTTCACAACTAACACCTCCAGTACTCCTCGCTTAAATGGTGTGTCGTAAAGAAGGAACCGGACCACGTTGAACATGGTCCGTTCCATCTTGGGCTATCTTGACTTGCCGATTTACAGTGGGGGTATGCACTCACTGCGCGTATATCTTGAACAGATGTCCTTCCAAATCCGTTCCTAAAACTCCACATGAGATGTGGGAAGGAAGGAAACCAAGTCTTAATCACATTAGGATTTGGGGATGTCCGCCTATGTCAAGAAGACTAAGGTGGAAAAGTTGGAAGCTAGGTCGAAGGGACGTTTCATAGGATTCCGTCTGGGACGATGGGATATCTATTCTACATGCCCGAAGATCGAAGGATCGTTGTTGCTTTACAAGCACACTTCTGGAAGATGAGTTCATTCAGAAGGCGGAGCGAGTAGAAGTATTTCTTTAGAAGAATACAATGAAACTTCTCGAGAGACACTGTGCAAGAAACTGGAACCGAACTTTCAAACACAAGTACAACCACCTCGTAGGTCTAGTAGGGTGTCTCATTTACTCGAGAGGTATGGGCTTGTGCACTTGGAGGAGCCGGGTCTCCATGAGGTTCCAAGTGATAGCCAAGAGACCGACCCAACGACCTATGACCAAGCGATGGTGGATGTAGACTCCGCGAAATGGCGTGAAGCTATGGAAGCCGAGATAGACTCGATGCATGTCAATCAGTCTGGACTCTAGTAGACCGCCCCAAGGGTATAGTGCCTATTGGGAACAAGTGGATCTACAAGAGAAAGACCGATGGTGATGGCAAGGTTGACGCCTATAAGGCCGGGCTTGTGGCAAAGGGTTATACCTGAAGGAAGGGATCGACACACGATACCTTCTCGCCCGTAGCCATGATCAAGTCTATTCGCATGATGCTTGCTATAGCCGCCTACCACGATTATGAGATATGGCAAATGGACGTAAAGACGGCTTTCCTTAATGGATTCCTCGAGGAGGAAATCTATATGGAGCACCTAAAGGCTTTGTGTCCAAGTCGATATTCGAAAGTGTGCAAGCTTCATTGCTCCATTTATGGATCAAGCAAGCGTCGCAGAGTTGGAATCTTCGTTTTGACGAGGCAAAAGAGTTTGACTTCGTGCAAAATGAAGAGGAACCTTGTGTATACAAGAGGGTTAGTGGGAGCAAGATCGCATTCTTAGTACTATATGTAGATGACATTCTACTAATAGGAAATGATGTGGGAATGCTCAGTTCTGTGAAAGCTTGGCTTTCGAGTAATTTCTCCATGAAAGACTTGGGAGAAGCTACCTATATTCTTGGTATTCGACTCTACCGGGATAGAGCGAAGAGAACAATAGGTCTTTCCCAAGCCCTCTATATAGATAAAATCTTAAAGCGATTTAAGATGGATGATTCTAAAAGAGGGTTCCTACCGATGCGACATGGAATAAAACTCACCTTGAAGATGTGTCCTCAAAATGAGGAACAACGAAAGGAAATGAGTAATATACCATATGCTTCGGCCGTGGGTAGCCTTATGTATGCTATGTTGTGTACAAGACCTGACATTGCGTATGCTGTAAGCGTGGTGAGTAGGTTTCAGGCAAACCCAGGTAGGGAACATTGGACTGCCGTAAAGAACGTTCTCAAGTACTTGAGAAGGACTAGAGATATGGTTCTGATGTATGGTGGTGGAGAATTGGATGTGGTGGGATTCACTGATTCGGACTTCCAAGGACTGAAGGACGACTCGATGTCCACTTCTGGCTACATATTTACTCTTAATGGAGGAGCAGTATCTTGGCGTAGTGCCAAGCAAAGCGCGACTGCTGATTCCACCTGTCGGTGAGTATCAAGCGACCTCGGAGGCTTCAAGTAAGGGTTACGGATTAAGAAGTTTCGGGAGAACTTCAAGTGATACCATGTCTTTGAGTGCTGTTCATTTGTCTTTGCGACAACGACGGAGTAGCGCGCAGCCAAGGAGCCGAGGTTTCACAACACCAAACATATTGAGAGGAAGTATCATCTCGTAAGAGAATTTGTTCGCAAGGGATACATTGTCCGCATAGAGTAGACTCGGCCGACAACGTCGCCGATCCACGACCAAGCCACTATCTCGGACTAGCTTGGAGCGTCATCTGGAGAACATGGGTATTAGATACCATAGTGTGTGGCATTGAGTGCAAGTGGGAGATTGTTAGAGTATGCCCTCGAATGCCACTCGGAGGTTGTTGAGTGAGGGCATTGTACTTGTAATTATGTAAACCATTTATATAAGGCAAATGAATGTTTCTTTATTTACCGGTAGTTACTGGCATTCCTAACTCGTAAATATACATAAAGAAACTAGTCCGTGTATTTGAGAACAAAACGTTCCACTCCTTATTGGATAAGGGGTCGGCCTTGGAAAGGTTTATAGCTCAAATACTTAATCGCTCGCAAGTCGATGAAACTTGGTAGGCGTTAAGTTTATGTGAAGACTTGTATGACGTGTTCTTTGACATGGAGAGTGCACCGAACACTAATGGTTAGTGGGAGCACACGTTATAGGTATGCTAATTAGATTAGTATACTCGAACCGACTCACCCTCGATTCGTCACACGGATTTCACTCCGGGACGATCAATGACGGAATCGAAAGGTTGTGATAGGTATTCGTGAACCTTCGACTTGAGGATTTAGTAGGGATGTGCTTGTGACGTCAAGATTTTCATTAGAGTAGTTCGACCACAGCGGAAGGCGGGGTCAACCTCGACGTGCATCTTGGACGGGCAAGTAGCAGTCTGCGAATACCAAGATAGAATTCTTTCTCCCGTTAGTGAGCGGGTTAGATGTCCTATGCGGTTATTGGCGGATGAGATCATAAGTCTTTGGCCAAAGCATTGGAGCCAGTTGTATTAGATACACGGCACTCGATGATCTCGATTTGCATTAACGCATGCATAGCGTCAAGTACGAGATAGGGTTTGGTACCGTGACCCTAAAACTTGATCGGGACATTCGAAAGAAGGGTTTATCGTTCTTGGTATTCACGACAGAATGGTTCTTGAATGATCCCAATCATTCGTTCTCGATTAAGTACAGTGTAGGCGCCAGTGGCTAGGTGGTGCTACTACTCTTTGGTTCCTCCCATTCTTGGTCGAGACGGACCTACCGAGTCGCGCATTAGGATTGACGACGGAATGAATCGAGCTTAATCTCTCATTATAAATATTAGATATTGGATATCTAATTTGGGACATTGGATGTCTAAATCGATTTATTGGATAAATTGATTTACGGCCTAATGAATTAAATAAATTACTGGGTGATTAATTTAATTCGTGAATATAATTATTTCTTGGAGAAATTAATTATATTATTATGTATTTAATGTGATTAATTGATTGGATTAATTAATCGACACAAATACATCGGAACGGAATAGGAGTTTATCTGTTTGGACTCACGGGAGTCCGAAACGAATCGAACTCATCTGATTCTTTCTAGATGGCCACCCCATCACCTACTCCCTTACTTTGTCTTGGTCTACACTTTCTAGGATGGTGGACTAGTGACCAAGACAAGGGGACAAATATCACACCTTGGTGATATTGTCTAAAGTAGGAGATCATGGGAGTTGAATAAGAATATAAGTGGAGACAAACTCTCACTTAAAAAGGATGAATTCCAGCCGTGAGCTTTGAAGTAGTGAGAGAGAAAATTATTTTTCTTAGTCTTCATCTTCATCTTCTTCTTCACTTTTATTCTTGAGTTTTCTTGGAGAAAATTCAAGATACATTAAGAGAGATATATTATACACTTAGAGTGTAATAACAAGAGCTTCACCACTTGATTCTAGCCGTAACCTTAGAGGTTAATCAAGTGTTGTTGTTCCGGTCGTTTTTCCGGCGCGTGGCAAGTAGAGACGCGGTGTTTTCGGCGTTGGATCGTTCAAGGGCTTGGAGCGGATTGAACTCGTAGAGATCAAACTAAAGCTTGGGGAATAGCTCAAGAGAAGGTTTCCATTTAATCAACGGACTTCGAGGGTTAGTTTCTTACGACTCTTGCTTTTCGTTTTGATATTCGTATATACGTAGCTCGATCGATCCTCGTAGGGATTCGGATCGAATTAATTTTCGTTTTACCGCTTCCGCTGGGCCTTCGTTTTAGGCACCGAATCCCAACACGTGGACGGTGCCCATCCATGAGTTATTGTCGTCGTGTTCGCCGACTCAAGACAGCATGCTATTATTCTTGTGAGTTTGGTAATCTTGGGATTGTTACCGTTGTGATTGATTATGTTTTGGAGACTAGTCTCGGCTAGTGCTCGATGGGTAAGCTTGGGGCTTGAACCTTCGCGGTTGGTTTCCCAACACCTACAGTTCAGTAGGTCACGGTCACTGGGTGATCTCATTATGGGTAAGTCTGGGGCTTGAACCTTCGCGGTTGGTTTCCCGGCCACTGCAATTCGAGTCACGGTCATTGTATGACCTCATTGTGATACGGCCGTGCCGTGGCCGGCCCTCATTGTGATACGGCCGTGCGTGGCCCGGCCCTCATTGTGATACGGCCGTGCCGTGGCTTCGGCCCTCATTGTGATACGGCTTCGTGCCGTGGCTTCGGCCCTCATTGTGATACGGCTTCATGCCGTGGCTTCGGCCCTCATTGATACAGCTTCGGGCTATTTTGGCTTCGGGCCATTGTGGTGATTGACAGCTTCGGCTGAATGACATTCAGGGTATTATGATGATAAACGGCTTCGGGCTATTCGGCTGTTAAGGCCATTGTGATGTATCGGTATTCCTGTCGGAGCCTTCGGGCTTTGTGATTCGTATCTATTTCAGTGTTTGGCTTGGGTTACCTTCGGGTGATGTATTGTTGTGTTCTGTATTGATGATTCGCCGTTGGGCACTTGTGTTCTAACCTGTTGAGCAGGTATTGATCGGATTCCGTGGGCATAGTATTCCACGAATGCTCGATTCTTACTTTGGTTTGTGAGCATCTCGTATTACCATTACTATACTATTCATTCTGCCCTTTGGATGCATATCATGTTGTACATGTATTTGATAATCATTATCTGGATGATCGACTCGTGGGCGGAACATGTTTTCATGTTTTAGGTGTTTGCGAGGAGAGAGTTGAGACACAGGGGCATGACGGTGGCGACGAGGCATTCAAGCGATACTAGTCCGAGATGTTTTGGTGTTCATGTCAGTCAGACAGTTGGAGTACTCCAGTTTTGTCAGTTATTGTCATTTTGTATTATCCGAGCAAGGCTCGTGGATGTCGTTGTAATTTATTTGGGCCATGTAGGTCCACTGTTGTCATTCAAATTCCATATCGGAATATTATGTTGGATGTCAGTGTAGGGATTGTGATTCCCCTTTTGGTCAGTTAGTTGTATTTTTGGTCGTGTTAGCCTGGTGGATCTCCTGGTGTGGGGTCCACGGCACTGTAATAACCCAACAGGATTTGGGGGTGTTACAGCTTCGGCCCAAAAGTATCGTGGAAGAGAGTATTCATTAAGCATAGTCCTTAACATTTCTTCCAAAGATCAATTTTTCCTTTCAACAACCCCATTTTGTTGAGGCGTTCTAGGAGCCGAAAAATTATGATTAATCCCGTATTTGTCACATAAGAGTTCAAACGGAGTGCATTCAAATTCACCTCTGTGATCGGTGCGGATAGAGATTATGGAGAGATTTTCTCATTTGATACCAAACGACACCATTTAGAAAACTCGGGAAATGCATCATCCTTATGCGCTAAAAATCTAACCCAAGTAAATCGAGAGAAATCATCAACAATAACCAAAGTGTAAAGCTTGCCATTTAAACTAACATGTCTAGATGGTCCAATCAAATACATATGCACAAGTTCAAGAACGCGACTAGTGGAAACCTCGAATTTTGGTTTAAAAGATTCTCGAATGTGTTTCCCTTTTATGCATGATTCACACAAATGCTTTCTATCAAACTTGAGTTTGGGCAATCCACGAACAAGGTCGTGTCTTGATAAAATAGAAATGATAGGTAAAGATGTATGTCCCAATTTTCGATGCCATAAATATGCATTATCATCCAAAGTAATAAGACATTTTTCATTGAATGAACTTTTATCATTAAGATCAACAATATAAATGTTTCCACATCTCAAACCGATGAATGTAATTTTATTATTTCTAAATGCCGTGCAATGCGTTTGCTCAAAGAGAATTTTAAAGCCTTCATCGCAAAGTTGTGAAACGCTAAGTAGATTATGATGCAAACCTTCAACAAACAATACTTTTTTGATAGAGGGAGAAGGTTCCTTACCGACTTTGCCGATTCCCTTAATTTTCCCCTTTTGATTGTCCCCAAAGGTCACATGTCCTTGTTCTTGATATTCGAGGTCTTCAAATAAGTCCTCGAAGCCGCACATGTGCCTTGAGCATCCGCTATCAATGTACCACTTGCTTTTCCTTGGTGCCGGTACCTACAAAAATAGAATTTCTCGGTTGTTTGGGTACCCAAGCCCGTTTGGGTCCTCCAAAGTTAACTATGCTTATAGCATTTGGAACAATTGTCCCTTTAGGAACCCATATTTGTTTAACCTTGATGGTTCTCAACTTTGAACGAACATTAACATCATGAACTCGTTGTTTAAAAGGGGCTTTTGAGTTCTCGGTTTTGGTTTTCTTTATTTTGTCTAGGTTGATAAGAGATTGTTCCCTTTTAAATGGATTGAAACCAAGACCGTGTTTTAGCAATGGGGATTTTTGAATAGATAGAAGCTTTTTGAATTTCTCGTTTCCGAGAGTAAATTTGTTCAAAATATATTTTAGCTCCTTTTGAGTTTTCGTCAACTCGATTTTTAAAACATTTTCCTTTTCAAGGCATAAGGTATGGTCGAGCTCAATAGTTTTGCCTTTGTTTTGAAGAGAGGAATTTTCGAGTTCTAGAGATTTTATTTTTCTCTTTAAAGATATATTTAATTTAACCATCTCGTCATACTCCGTGTTCAAGGATTCAAACGCACTTAATAACTCATCGTCATGATGAACTTCTTGTGAATCGCAAAAATCAAAAGAATCATATTTGTCATCATTGAGTTTAGAGCTTACCTCGATATTGGTTTGAGTCGAGTGCCATGAATGCGAGATTCGCGTCTAGAGATCTTTCAATCTCCTCCTCATCATCACTCCAAGAAGCGATTAGGACCTCCTTCTTTTTGAATCTTTCCATTTGAGGCTTTGAAGAGGATCCTCGGCATTCTTTGGCATAGTGACCGGCTTGACCATATTTCCGACAATTATTGTCGAACTTCTTTATAGGAGCATAGCCACTCTTCTTTTGCTCCGGCTTGCCATCCCGGCCAAGGAAACTTCGCATCTTTTGAATTAGGCTTTTATACCTTCTAAAGTTATTGGCATAGAGAGCAAGTTCCTCGTCGTCTTCATCTTCGGGAACATCTTCCTCAACATCACTATCAACATTGAATGCGACTACCTTTTCACGAGGCTTTGGTTTGGTGCCTCTACACTTGAGAACGATCTCATAATTAATGAGTGACCCGATGAGGGCACTAAACTCGAGTTTGTTGAGATCCTTGGATTCCATGATTGCGGTAACCGTAGCATCCCATTCTCGTGGCAACGAGCGAAGAATTTTCTTGGCTTTGTCGCTACTTGATATAGGTTTTGCGGAAGATGCAAGTCAATTGGTTATAGCTGAAAATCGATCCAACATATTTGTGATCATTTCCTCGTCTTTCATGGAGAAAAGTTCGTAGTCATGAAGTAACATGTTGATTTTAGTTTCCTTGACTTGGGTGGTTCCCTCATGAGTGACTTCGAGAATTTCCCAAATTTCCTTTGCGCTTTCTTAGGAAGATATGCTATTGAGTTCTTCGGGATTAAGGGTGCAATAGAGAAGTTGAGTAGCACGTGAATTGATGTGCGTGTTCCTCCAATCCTCGTCGTTGAACTCATCGAACTTTTTCAACGATCCATCTTATTTCTTAGCAAGCTTCGGACCAAGGGCAATAACTTTCCAAATTTCAATATCGTAGGCTTGAACGAAGATAGCCATTTTCTTTTTCCATGTCATGAAATTGGAACCGTCGAAGAAGGGAGGACGGCTGAGAGCATTTCCTTCGATTTGGCCAAGAAGTGCCATTTGCGGATCTTTTTCCCTTAGGTGGTCAAACCTTTAAAAAGAGACCCGCTCCGATACCAACTAAAGAGATAAATTTACCACTAGAAGGGGGGTTGAATAGTGGTAATGCGGAATATCGAACTTTCTTGCGAATAAATGAAAATAGTGCGGAAAATAAAAGACTCAAAGATTTATAGAGGTTCGGCAACTTGCCTTCATCCTCTCTCCGACTTCTTTTTCTATTGGCTCAAGAACAACCACAAACTTGACTCATCTTCGATCGGTCCGAGTACACAACCGTTACAACCGCTTGTCTTTTATTGGTCCAAGCTCAACCACCCTCAAAATAAACTTTGTTTATCTAGTGTTCTATAGGAACTAGATAATCCTTACTATACGAATATTGGAGTGTAATCCTAACAATGCCGGATCAAAAGATCCTATTAACACCGGATTAGTGAGTCTTTAATTCATTTCTCATACGCTCAAGTATGAGTGATGCAACACTCACAGCCAAATAAGAGAATACAAAGTATAATAAATATTACAAGGTGTTTCACTCTTTGTATCTTTCTTCTCACAACTTAGAATGTAGTAATAGATAGAGATATGAGCTCAAGAATGCTTTGATTGCTAGTATGCTTGAATGCTTGAAGTTGTGTGTATGATACCCAAGTCCTATGGGTATTTATAGGTGTCAGCCATTCTTCAAATACTGATATTTGTATTATTAGCGTGCGCTAATAATACCTCCATAGCGTGCGCAATCGGTCTCTGACTTGGCCTTTCTGAACGGTCACAAAACTGTTCCAACAGTAAAATTATATGGCTAGCGTGCGCTAGTCATTTACTCGTAGCGTGCGCTATCGGTTGGTCAACAAGTCTTCAATCTTGACTTTGAAATGTGTTGGTTTGTCTCTCCAACGTCTCTTTATCCAATGGCTAAATTTGATCTTAGCGTGCGCTAGCAATTATGCATAGCGTGCGCTAGTATTATTTTATTTCAGCTTTTCCAGATTTCACGGATCTTCTTTGACTCCTGCGTTCCAACGGTAGAAAATCCAACGGTAAACTTTTGACTGATTTAGCATGCGCTAATATATATTGTATAGCGTGCGCTAGATGCTTTCCTTAATAACGTACGTTACCCTGTGTAGCGTACGTAAATGCCTTCTCATTTTGAGTCCAGTGGCTACTGGACTACTAACCATGTTATCCGGTAGCGTGCGCAAGACAGAAAGAGTAACGTGCGCTAAGATCTCATAGTAGCGTACGTAAATGAACGTCCGTAGCGTACGCAAGTCCTTTTTCCTTTTTCTTTCCAGACCTTACTGTCCTCTGACTGGAGATGCGATAGCGTGCGTTAATAATGTGGTATAGCGTGCGCTAATATTAGTAATTTAGCATGCACAAATGTTGAAGTTCTTGCGTGCGCTATCCATCAGGTAGGTTCTGACTAGGCTACAGCTGAGTTGAATTGTCTGAAAATGTGTCTCGATAGCGTGCGCTGCTATGAAGCATGTAGCGTGCGCTAAGTCCAGTTTTCTCCTTCAATATAACAGCTTGCTGAGATTGATTTTATTAAATGTTTTGAATAAAATTATCATCAAAATACTTTTTGAGTCAACAATCCGGAAGTATTCGTTCGCTTTACTTCATAGTGGTGATCGAGTTCTTTATAAAATTTAATAGAGGGCAACCAAACATCTTTTTGGTCTATTAATCTTTATAAAGTGGTGTCCAACACCAAACCATCTAATGGATGATTCGATCTTCTTTTTCCCCTTGTTCATTCCCCTCAACCTATACGGTTTCTATGGTTCGTGAACAAGTTAAGTCTACACCATCGACGCTGATTAGTTTCGCAATTGAATCTTATCCGGCAACCGAACAAGTTTCTAGGGATAAAATTTGCTCCTACCGAAGGCATCCAATGCACTCTCGGTAATTTATCGACCCTCCTTATATATATTGTTGTTACCCAAAATATTATTCGGAATGATTTGCTAGATATGGCTACAGGTGAGTAACAAACAAAATGCGAGAGCATGTACGATGGAATGTAAATAACACAAGATTTGCCGGGGTTGTTAATCCCGGGCTTGAATGCTCTCGCGAGATATTATTAATAAGAATACTGCTTTGAAGTACAACTATTATTGTTAGAGTATGATTACAATAAGTGTAATAACCCTAGTTGTCTAGATATTGAGTGCTGATGATTGCCGGAAGAACCAGAGTTAATGCTCTGTGAGTTCTTGTTACAAAGATGAAGTGCGGAAAAGTTCCAAAAGTCCCTTCCAAATGCTGGAAGTCTTCTATTTGTAGGAGAGGAGTTGGGATGTCTCAATCCCCCAAACGGGCGATCGCCTTTCCTGCATTAAATGCTCATTTAATGCTTCTGATACGGCATTAAGGGCGACCGGGACGATCGTCCCAACACGTGGGTCGATTTCCTTAAAGTCTGCGGCTGCTACAGGATGTCAACTGTGCGAACCAATGAGAAACCGATACGTTCCCCGAGACTCAGTCCTGGGAGGTCCCACCTAGGGCACCTTTGTGGGTGCAGCCGGTAGGTGAGAGGCTGTCCTTGTCACTAACAGCTGGTGATGGGCTGGAGTCAAAAAGCCTTCTCCCGCTGCACCGTTTGTGGGTCTGCACGTGGGCCTTCTTCCCGAGATTCAGTCTTCATAGACTTGATGGAGGTCGGCTAAACATGTGGCATAAGACGGTCGTCCTTGGTCGGGCACTAGAGACGATCGCTAGGTACTAAAGACGATCGCCCTGGACGTCGATCGCTCGATACTTGATCTCGATGTGACATCTTCGTTTGGTAAGACTGCCTTGGTTTATTTGACACTTAACTTGGGTCGACCAGCCTTTGTGCCCGTTGGCGGGCTGTTGACGCTTCTTGGCAGCCGATCGCGGTTGAGGCGATCGCCTCTTCCGAGGCGTATTAATCGCCACACAATAATTGCCCCCCAGCTCGATCCGATGTTAAAGACGTGGGGTGAGGTGGTTCCACTGGCGATCGCTTGAATGGACTACGAGCGACTCATCATTTTATGGAACTGGCGATCGTCTTCTCGAGCGGACTTCAATTTTGAATTTGGACGACCTACTCGGTCGCTGAAAAGAGCGGGAGGCGAAATTTGACTTGAGACGTCATTGGGGCACGTGGCACGCTCCTGTTGGGGGAGTCCGACAGTGTAACACCCCCAATCCGCTCGAGGATATTACACGCCGTAGAACCCTTCCTCAAGGATCTACCACGCTGGTAAATACATCGAAAAACTCAAAAATGCCTTTAAGGCTAAAATGACTCAGTAGACCGATTTGGTCTTTCAATAAATACATACAACTCAAACACAATACATGCCCACGCAGGGGGTCGAATACAACACACTCCCGCACAACGGGGAAAGAATACCGCAATGAAATCAAATACAACTGAACCAATACAACAATGTACGGGTCCTCATGTGATTAGTATCGATCATCTTTCATCATTCTTCATGCCGACCCTGTGTTATGCTCCCAAACCTGAATGCAAAAACACACATCCACCCCCCGAATACTCGGGGGTTAGCAAAACTCCACTGTTTTGCTAGTGCAAGAACAAAGTGCAAAATACGAGCCATATAATTCACATTCCAAGAATAATAACAATCAAGAATCCTCAAAGATTCCAACATAACAAGAAAGTACTTCCCGAGGCAAGAGTTTGAGTAAACTTTCTAAAAACCGAGAGAATCACCAATCAAGGGAAAATAGTTTACAAAATGGTTTGATATGCCTTCGGGAGTTTTAATAGAAAACAATTCAGGATTATCGAATCCTTCTCTTTCCAAAACTCGAAATACGAATGGGGTCACCACCCCGAAGGTTTGTTTTCCGTAAAATGACCTTTACAAAATCGTTGGGATTTTAGCCCCAAATTACATCAAATCACAGTACATGAGAACGATAGCAAGGTTCGTTTTCCAACATCAAAACCCCAAAATTAAACGACTAAAACACAATACGACAAAATACTCTAGTGCCATCCTAGTCAAGTAGGCTAATGAACAACTTACCTCTTGCACACTTAGTCAATGCATGCAAATCATGAAATCACCGATCAAAACACTCATTTTCGGAAACGCCAATCTCAAAACACATATGTGAAATACACCACAATTAACCGTGGATCCACCCCTCCGTGGACCCCTATCGAGACCCCGTCGGATCTAACCCATAGTGGTTAAAAGAAAGCTCATGGATCCACCCCTCCGTGGACCCCTACCGAGACCCCGTCGAATCTAACCCGTAGTGAGCATACACACACACACACACGTTACTCATGCAATACTAATATGCTAAGAATGTAAGCTCATCAAGAATACTTCCTAGAGATGGCCACTTACTCGACATCGTTATCAAACTCATCACAACACAACACGATTAACGTGGAATACATGATTCCATAACTTTAAACAACAAGGGTATCACCAAAGCCCTCAACGTTCAAAATAATCAAATCATAATCAATTCCCCAAAACACACCGTTCACAAAACACAAACATATTTTTAAAAAGAGCCCTTAACGAGGCCAAGAAGAATCTCTTGGAAATTCATTTCAAACAAACAAACAAACATACCAATACGATCACCAATCATCATATCCACAAAACAAGAAATGTATGGACAAGGTACTTGCCTCGAATAAGAACAACACGGAGAATCGACCGAAGTAGTTTGGCACGAACCGACTACGAACCCGCCGACTCCACCAAACGCCAACTCGCGATAATAAACTATGAAGGACAATAACAACAATGAAAATGAATTCCATAGCACTACTTAAAGCCGTTGAATTCAAGGAACAAACGACGAAAGTTCAAGGGTTTCCCCCAAAACGGCCAAGAACACGAATTGACCCGACAAAACATGAAAATGGACTTCCCAACCGAAATATAAATATTCAATCCATATGATATGTTTAACAACATCATTTAACAACAATCGATCCATCAAAAATGGATGGAAAACGAGATCAAGAACAAATCCCCTAAAAAGTCGATTCGAAGGAAATCAAGAAATATACTTTGATTCGACGAAGAACAATGGATTAAATGATGTTAAACACAAGAATACTACTAAGATTAATCATACCCATCATGGATTAATCAACGATATGGAATGAATTGGCCAAAAACGCAAAACCCCCAAAATTTCTCAAAATAGGGTTATAGGAATTCTCACCTTGATTCGCTGGATCAAAGGATGATATAGGATGATCAATCAATGATATGAACTCAAGAACTTCGTGGATTTGTTGACAAACATCATGGTTACGCCTCCTCCGAAGCTCCAGCCGCGGATCGAAAAGAAGGGAAATGAAAAACGAGTGAAAATGCGACTCCTCTGTCACATTTATACTGGTGCAGCGTAGCGTGCGCTAGGCTGCCGAGCTAGCGTGCGCTATCGGCCCAGCCCGCAATCCAGGGACTTCCTGGACTAGACTGCTCGGCCAGGTAGCGCACGTAGCCTTCCGGCCGTTGCGTGCGCTACCTGCCGGTTGTAGCATGCGCAGTGTCCGGCAGTAGCGTGCGCTACCTGCCGATCCACCCGAGTCCAGAACCTCACTGCCCCTACTGTCTCGGCCGACTGGCACGTGCAGCTAACCGGCCATAGCCTGCGCTGCCTCCTGGCCGTAGCGTGCGCTACGCCGGTTCCTGCCGCACCCGTTCGGCCAGTGCCCGCAACCATCCGGCCAGTGCCCGCAACCGTCCGGCCAGTGCCCGATCACCAGGACTCGACGACTCGATTATCCGAAATTGCACGGAACGAACACGACAAAACGCTCGTGGGCAACATCATCGACCCGAAATGAAATACCATGCAACAATTAATCACACGCGACCATGAAAAGGATCAAGACAACAAATACGAATGCGGATACCCACAACTTTGGGTAAATTACAAAATGGCCCAAAACACCCGAAAATCACGATACGTGATCGAATAACCAAACCGAAGTTCACAAAATGTCTAACAAAGTTAAACGGACTTACGGGAAACCCGAAACAGTAGTTTTGAACGAGATTCACAAGAATCGAACTCGAGTGCGGAAAAGTCGTTAAGAAACACGAAACTCAACAAAACGATACCGAAACGAACTCGGATGACAAAAAGTGCAGAATTATTCATTCTCAGAATGATGAAACGGTCCCAAGCGAGTCGTCAAAACGGACTCTCGCCAAAAAATAAAATTACCGAAAATCGAAATTGCGGATATTACATACTACCCTCCTTAAAAGAAGTTTCGTCCCGAAACTTAAAACAAGTAGGGAAAAGTGATATCCCGACAGGAAGACTCAAGGAGATACATAAGAAACGTGTAACTTACGCCCAACGGCGAAACGTTACAAGCAACGCAAAGGGATATACGGCGTTAAAACACGCTCCACGACGACCAGCACAACGCCACCGTAGAGACATAATAAAACCAACAAGTGACAAGCGTCAACAAACAGATAATACAATCAAGTCGATTATCCGAACAATCACAAAACACAACGAACAAAAATCAATATGATTGACCAACCCAACGGTACATTAATCAAAACGCGAGCCAATCGCTGAACAAATACGGAATTCCACCGCCCAAGGGTTGGAAGATCGAAAACGAGACTAATTTCCCGAACTTAAGGGAATTACGAAGGAGCCTGAACATTCAACAATCACGAAACGAGATTAATAAAAACCGAACAATCAAATGATCGAGACAACAAAAATCGAACAATCATGTTCGAATCACGAAGAATAATAAAATTCAAACAACTCCCAGGTTCATGTCTCGGCTCGAGAAAATATATGATCCGGTGAAAACAACAAGATGTGCATTCACATAAGATCCACAGGAAAGGCAATAGTAATTGAAAAGTCACAACGACAAACGAGTTATTCTGAAACAATACCACACTTGTTCGATCAACAAAAATAAGGGACAGGACAAGCTCAGAAAATGTCAACGAACACGAGCGAGTCAATAGACTTGAGGAAAAGAAAATGCAGAAGTCCAAAACAATACGGGTATTACATTCGACCTCTTATAAAAGAAAGTCGTCCCCGCAACTCTCAATAACGGAAACAAGGCAACAACACAAAGGCAGTTGACGGAAACATTCCCCACGGGCCTCTTAGAGCCGATCCTGATATCTGTACTGAAGTTCGCGCCCCGAAAGACTCGGAACCCAACTCGCAAAACTGGATCCTGTGTCTCTCGGGTCCACACTTGAAACGCGTTACCGACGAGAAAGATAATTGATACGTGCATGCCCCCGACACACCACGGTTGAAACACCTCGGCTCGGCATACCGAATATACAACTGCTAGATACAATGGAATATACCGTCGCAAAACAACAAACCGGAGATGCCAACTTGGCATAACATATCAACACATACTAAAATTACAACAATCACGGCATCGTTCGACGATTACAATGGCCCGAACAATACCCAACATATAATTACTAAACATCACGAAACAAGCACGTATGTACACAATCATTCACACCTTCTCCGACCACAAGCAGGAAATGATGGGTTTTAAAAACGAAAACCACCTTTTGAAAACAATTTGGAAACACCGGTAGATCTTGAGTATCACTTTACACAAAGTAGTACAAACACCCTTATCGAGACTTTGAAAACCATCTTGCGTTTGAACAAAATGAGGATATTTTTCTTTTGGGGAAAAACTTTCAGAAATATTCGACCCTTGGGTCTAAGCAACTGCATTTGAAAATATCTCAAAATATTTTGGTCCTCAACTGGAAAATTTTGAAATGTATTGAGGCATTAGAAAGCACCTTGAAAACACCGCAAGAAAATAATTCGTTTTAAAAGTACGTCTCGAAATTTAATTTTCTAAGATACTCAAGGTTTTCAAAATTTCAATGGGTCAGAATTCCCAAAACTCACAAAATCCTTTATCAAACCATCATAAAATATTCAAGGCCAAAGTGCCAAAACTCAATTTAGGTAATCGGTTTTACTAATTAGAACTCAGTTGGCAAAATACTGAAAGTCCATTTGAAAGGACTCACGTAGTGGATAAAATACAGTTCGAAAATACATTAGCAGCGACATTGCTCCGTATATAAATAAAATTTTAGAGTCGAATACCCACATATCACGGAATAAAAATCCACAGAAGGATTCAATCAATCAACGATATAATCATACAAGCAGCTCATGTCACACGAGGCACAACACAAAGAAGGGAGATTTACATCCACAGGTCGCACGGAGATGATGATCACACCACGATACTAATCACGACCAACAGACTCAGACGATGCATCGCGACACGACTCAGTCAGACAAAATCCGACGAGACAAAACTCAACAGACACCACTGACCCGACAGCCTAGGTTTCCTCAACCTAAAGTTCCGATACCATTTATGTAACACCCCCAATCCGCTCGAGGATATTACACGCCGTAGAAACCTTCCTCAAGGATCTACCAGGCTGGTAAATACATCGAACAACTCAAAAATGCCTTTAAGACAAAAATGACTCAGTAGACCAATTTGGTCTTTCAATAAATACATAAAACTCAAACACAATACATGCCCACGCAGGGGGTCGAATACAACACACTCCCGCACAACGGGGAAAGAATACCGCAGCGGAAATAAAATACAACTGAACCAATACAACAATGTACGGGTCCTCATGTGATTAGTATCGATCATCTTTCATCATCCTTCATGCCGACCCTGTGTTATGCTCCCAAATCAATGCAAAACAGACATCCACCCCCCGAATACTCGGGGGTTAGCAAAACTACACTGTTTTGCTAGTGCAAGAACAAAGTGCAAAATACGAGCCATACAATTCACATTCCAAGAATAATAACAATCAAGAATCCTCAAAGATTCCAACATAACAAGAAAGTACTTCCTGAGGCAAGAGTTTGAATAAAACTTTCTAAAAACTGAGAGAATCACCAATCTAAGGGAAAATAGTTTACAAAATGGTTTGATATGCCTTCGGGAGTTTTAATAGAAAACAATTCAGGATTATCGAAACCTTCTCTTTCCAAAACTCAAAATACGAATGGGGTCACCGCCCCGAAGGTTTGTTTTCCGTAAAATGACCTTTACAAAACCGTTGGGATTTTAGCCCCAAATTACATCAAATCACAGTACATGAGAACGATAGCAAGGTTCATTTTCCAACATCAAAACCCCACAATTAAACGACTAAAACACAATACGACAAAATACTCTAGTGCCATCCTAGCCAAGTAGGCCAATGAACAACTTACCTCTTGCACACTTAGTCAATGCATGCAAATCATGAAATCACCAATCAAAACACTCGTTTCCGGAAACGCCAATCTCAAAACACATTTGTGAAATACACCACAATTAACCGTGGATCCACCCCTCCGTGGACCCCTACCGAGACCCCGTCGGATCTAACCCATAGTGGTTAAAAGCAAGCTCATGGATCCACCCCTCCGTGGACCCCTACCGATACCCCGTCAGATCTAACCCGTAGTGAGCATACACACACACACGTTACTCATGCAATACTAATATGCGAAGAATGTAAGCTCACCAAGAATACTTACTAGAGATGGCCACTTACTCGACACTGTTATCAAACTCATCACAACACAACACGATTAACGCGGAATACATGATTCCATAACTTTAAACAACAGGGGTATCACCAAAGCCCTCAACGTTCAAAACAATCAAATCATAATCAATTCCCCAAAACACACCGTTCACAAAACACAAACACATTTTTAAAAAGAGCCCTTAACGAGGCCAAGACGAATCTCTTGGAAATTCATTTCAAACAAGCAAACAAACATACCAAGACGATCACCAATCATCATATCCACAAAACAAGAAATGTATGGACAAGGTACTTGCCTCGATTAAGAACAACGCGGAGAATCGACCGAATTAGGTTGGCACGAACCGACTACGAACCCGCCGACTCCACCGAACGCCAACTCGCGATAATAAACTACGAAGGACAATAAAAACAATGAAAATGTATTCCATAGCACGACTTAAAGCCATTGAATTCAAGGAACAAACGACGAAAGTTCAAGGGTTTCCCCCAAAACGGCCAAGAACACGAATTGACCTGACAAAACATGAAAATGGACTTCCCAATCAAAATATGGATATTCAATCCATAGGATATGTTTAACAACATCATTTAACAACAATCGATCCATAAAAAATGGATGGAAAACGAGATCAAGAACAAATCCCCCAAATAATCGATGCGAAGGAAATCAAGAAATATACTTTGATTTGACAAAGAACAATGGATTAAATGATGTTAAACACAAGAATACTACTAAGATTAATCGTACACATCATGGATTAATCAACGATACGGAACGAATCGGCCAAAAATGCAAAACCCCCAAAATTTCTCAAAATAGGGTTATAGGAATTCTCACCTTGATTCGCTGGATCAAAGGATGATATAGGATGATCAATCAATGATTTGAACTCAAGAACTTCGTGGATTTGTTGACAAACATCATGGCTTCGCCTCCTCCGAAGCTCCAGCCACGGATCAAAAAGAAGGGAAATGAAAAACGAGTGAAAATGCGACTGCTCTGTCACATTTATACTCGTGCAGCCAAGCGTGCGCTAGGGTGCCGAGCTAGCGTCCGCTATCGGCCCGGGCCGCAATCCAGGGACTTCCTGGACTAGGCGCTCGGCGGGTAGTGCGCGCGACCTTTCGAGTGTAGCGTCGCTACTGCCGGTCGTAGCGTCTTGATGTCCGTCAGTAGCGTGCGCTATTTGCCGATCCATCCGAGTCCAGAACCTCACTGCCCCTACTGTCTCGGCCGACTAGCGCGCGCAGCTAACCGGCCATAGCGTGCGCTGCCTCCCGGCCATAGCGTGCGCTACCTTCCGGCTATAGCGTGCGCTATGCCGGTTCCTGCCGCACCCGTTTGGCCAGTGCCCGCATCCATCCGGCCAGTGCCCGCAACCGTCTGGCCAGTGCCCGCAACCATCCGGCCAGTGCCCGACCACCGGGACTCGACGACTCGATTATCCGAAATCGCACGGAATGAACACGACAAAACACTCGTGGGCAACATCATCGACCCGAAATGAAATACCATGCGACAATTAATCACACGCGACCATGAAAAGGGTCAAGACAACAAATACGAATGCGGATACCCACAACTTTGGGTAAATTATAAAATGGCCCAAAACGCCCGAAAATCACGATACGTGATCGAATAACCAAACCGAAGTTCACAAAACGCCTAACAAAGTTAAACGGACTTACGGGAAACCCGAAACAGTAGTTTTGAACGAGATTCACAAGAATCGAACTCGAGTGCGGAAAAGTCGCTAAGAAACACGAAACTCAACAAAACGATATCGAAACAAACTCGGATGACAAAAAGTGCAGAATTAATCATTCTCAGAATGATGAAACGGTCCCAAGCAAGTCGTCAAAATGGACTTTCGCCAAAAAAGAAAATTACCGGAAATTGAAATTGCGGATATTACAGACAGTTTGTCAGACTTATCCTTTGGAGTGCCCTCGAAACAACGCGCACGCAGGACTCGAGGGTGGCAATAAAGTCGGTCTTTCCCAACCTTTGCACTTCGACCCTCGAGACTTTGCTTATTTGCCCAGAAACCCCTGCCTTCGCCTATAAAAAAGGCTAGGGTTTCTGGGTTAAAATCTTATTTGCACTTTCGTCTGAGAAGAAGATATCGCCGGATTCCTTTGAAGCTTCGTGTTGCCGAGCATCGTTCGACTCAGACTATTTAGGTAAGAAAAAACCTTTTCTTCTTCCTTTCTTTTTGAAGATCTCTGGAGGGAAACCCATTGTGTATGAGGAAGGTAGTACTTCCGCCACCGGTTCTTCGACTGCCCAGGGTGAAACCTCTGCGGAGTTCCACGTGGAGACCGCCGTCGAGGCTATTCGCGTCGGGATTGAACCTGCGGAGGTCGAAGAACTCTTTAATGAAGACGATGCGGCCAGGGCAGCGGAGGCCGAGTGAATTCGCTCGCTGGACGAAAAGAAGATGGATGTGAAGGCGTATTGGGAGCGGAGCAGCGCGTTCGGCAAAGCCTTTTCAGACTTTACCGAACTTATGGAGAAATTGGCCGACCCAATTCCAAAGTTTGACTTCCGCAAATACTCGATCGCCCATCCCTATCAACCCGAAAGGCGGATGCTGTTTCGGGCCGCGCACCGCTCCCCGTGGTCCCTTGGCCAGATTAGAAGCTTGGCGACCAGGAAGGATTTGGACCGCTGGAGGGCGAAGTTCCATGTCCCCTCTGACGTTTGCCTCTATGTGCCCGCCGAGAACGAGCGTGCCAATCAACCCTCTGAGGGCATGGTCACCGTTAATGAGGCGATAATGGAGGCCGGGCTGCGGTTTCCACTGTCGTTCGCCGTTTCCTACCTGCTGACCGCCTGGAATGTGGCGCCGCTTCAACTGATGCCGAATGCCTGGATGCAGATCGTCTGCATCCTTACTTTGTTCGGCGATCACCGACTGTACCGTCTTCCTTCGCCGCTGGAGATGAACCATCTTTTCAAACTGACAGCTCAAAAGGGCTCCGTTGGCAGTTACCACATCTAAGGTCGTTCAGGCCGGGTGATTCTTGGGGTCCCGAACAAAGTCCGGGGCGATCTGTCGAAGTGGTTCTGGGTCGGCGGTGCGTGGAAGTCGGCCGCGAGTGACAATCCTACTAACGAGTTGGATATCCCCACCGGCTTCCGGGAGAGGAATCTGAGTAAGGGTTTTGACTCTCCCTTCGTTTGGATATATTCTGAACTGATCTAATTTGGCCTTCTTTTTGCAGGTGCCCTTGTTCTGGCGGGAAGCGAGCTAGCTTTTGATTTCGCGATCGTCTGGGAGTGGATACGTAGTCTTCCCGACAACCATATAGATGCTCGCCAGATCAACAAGGAAGCCTGATGGTTGGCCGCTCGGCTGTTTCGTTTTCCTCTCCACCTAGGGGTTCCAGGTACAAACTTTTACGATCTTCTTTTGCTTGACGATTGTCTTGACCGAGGAAGGTGACTAACCTTTGTCGATTGCTTTCTTTGTAGAAATCCACTTCCCTCGCTACCAAGAGCCCCCGAGCGAGATCGCTATGTCAAATTCCGGGATTATGAGTCGCCTTCGCCAAGGGAAGAAAACGAGCCGAGCTCCTGCTGCGATGCTCCGACCTATCCCGGAGGCGAGGCCTCTCCTGGAGCCGGTCGCTGAAGAACAAGACCCTCGGGAGGAGGGACAACTTCGGCTCAATCGCAAGAAACGGAGGACGGAGGAGCCCTCGGCTCTGCTACTATTGATGAGCCGCCGATCCCCGCTCCTCCGCTTTCCGCGATTCCCCTGGTGGAGGGGTTCACGCCCTCCTCGGCCTTCCTGGAAGCCATGGCGATCACTGATGCTGAGACCCCGTGCGGGAGGCCGTTCTTCGGTCGCGACCTAGAGAAGGTCGCAAGGTAAGTTTGGTCGCTTTGCTGGGTTATGTCACTTATGTAGGAAATATACCAACCCTTTTGTTCTTGGAACAGGCTCCGTCGCAGCGACCCGAACTGCTCGCCGCTGGTGTTGGATTTTCTTGCAAGCAGAGCTCCTCGCGAGGCTTGTAATGTCCCCCACTATGTCGCTCGGGCTGCCACCGCCCTGCCGAAGGCCTGGACAACTGACTTGGATGCGATCGCATGCCGGTGATCTTCTGATGCGATGCAGGCGACCTTCGCTTTATCCCTTCAGACGGCGATGATGGCTGCCCAGGCTGTGAAAGACTATGAGGGGCGACCCTCTACCGCTCGTCTCTAGGAGGACCTCGAGGCTGCTCGAAAACAGAATGCCGAGCTTGCTGACAGGCTTGTGGCAATGGAGAAGAGCTCCATGGAGGCAGCCAACAAGGCGAGCCATGACCTCGAACGGGCCTGGGCGGCGAACGACCGGATACGGGATCAGATGACGGATGCGCGCAGGTCGCATGCGGACGCACAGAATGAGGTCGCTGAGCTGAAGGCGATCATCGACCGGTTGACCGGCGAGCTGACGTCATCGAAGGAAGAGGTGGCTGCCAAGGTTGCCGATCTCCAGGGCGTGAACCAAATGCTTGCGGGGCTGAGGGTGAAACTGGAGGCGACCGAGGCCGATCCCTACCTCAACGTGGAATATGTCAGCGAATTTGCTTATTATATGGCTTATGCTGACGCAATCTGCACTGCTAAGAAGGGAGGGCTCGAGGTCGGCCCTTTGGTTGATAACTTCAAAGCCTCCGTGCTTGAGCACCCTCTGCAGCCAGCCTTCATCGTTCCGATCCTCGACCTCTCCTCGGATCATGGGGTCTACTTGAGTTGGTATCCGTCGCCGGACAACCTTGTTCACCCGAATGCCCCAGAGGACGAGGGTACAGTGCCTGTTGCTGGCGAGGGAGCAATCGCCGATCTCTGAGATTCTCTTGCTTTTTACTTTGTAATTTTCTAGGCTTTTTTGTATTTTGCCCTCGGCCGACCGTGCTTGTATATCAGATCCAAATGAAATGAAATGAAAAAATGTTTATATATCTAATTTCTTGTGTTTGTATGTTCGTCTTTCCAAATCACTCGCATTGACCTGGTATCGATTGTCGTAAGTATATCTGAACAAAGCCGATCGTCGAATGTATAGCTCCGCTCTCCCCCTTATTTTTGTTTACTTAGTGAAGTAAGGGAACGAAAATAAATCATTTAGCGAGCGATCTTTGGTCTAGTTATTGCGATCTTCAATTTTGCAGATTCCTCGAGGAAGGCCGACCATCTCGGCCTAGAGGAACCTTGCACGGTCGTGGAGCTCGATGGAACCGACCTCTGCGACCATGTCTTGTGCGCGAGCAACATTCCGTCTGATGGTCTACGTCTCGCGACTCACTTAATTGTGAGGGTCCTCCACAGGATACGTTTTGCCTCGCACTATAGCAATGGGGCAGACGATCTCAGCCTGGAGGAGTCCTTGCACAGGGCGCTGTCGAATTAATCGACTTCGCGACCGTGGCTTGTTAGCACTTTTATGCCTGGGACCGACATGTTAGATGACGGTCCTTCGAGGGCATACGTTGTGACGGGGGGCGGGACGCGTCTCATGTTAGATGATGGACCTTTGAGGGCGGGCGAGCGTGTCCACAGGTCTGTTTTGGAGGGTCCTTCAGCTATGCCCGCCTCGTATTTAAACGAAAGGGCGAGCGATCTCCACCCAAAGGAACCTTGCATGGACGGGTTGTCGGTTCCATCGACCTCCAGAACCATGGCTGCACTTTTCTACCTTGGATCGTCATGTTAGATGGCGATCCTCGACGGTACACGTTGCGTTGGGAGAGGCGATCGCTTGCCTAGATCCATCATGTTAGATGACAAACTTTAGAGGGAGAGCGAGTCATCCTCTTTTTGGAGGCATTGCTCAGGTAGTAGCCTTTGGTTTGTTTTGCCGAAGCAAATCACTTGGGGAGAATTGGAAAATCTCATTAAGCACTTTGCACATTGAGTAAATGGATACAGGGTGTTTTTACTGATAGTACTTCTTCAAATGGACGGCGTTCCAGGGATATTGGTCCTGAGTGTCGTTTGGGTGTTGGAGCTCGTAGGCTCCATTGGTTAGCCACTTAGATATCCTGAACGGGCCTCCCAGTTCGGGCCAAATACTCCCGTGTGGGTCTGGATCTTCTTGAGAACTAGGTCGCCCACTTGGAATCGCCTTTCTTTGACCTCTGAATTAAAGAACTTTTCAGATTTCCTTTTGTGGATCGTGTTCTTCATTTTCGAGGTCAGTCGTTGTTCTTCGAACATATCCAAGTCGATTCACCAAGCTACATCATTTTCCGTCATCAGTTGTTGTGCAGTTCGATGGCTGTGGACGGAGATCTTCGATGGGATCACTGCTTCTGTTCCGTAAGCGAGGGCGAATGGGGTTTCGCCGGTTGAATTTATTGTCGTCGTTCGGTAGGACCACAAAACATCCGGGAGCTCGTTCGCCCAGCGCCCTTGCTTGGATTCGAGTCTGGCTTTGATCGTGTGCTTGTGGATCTTGTTTACAGCCTCTACCTGCCCGTTTGTTTGAGGGTGGTAAGGGACCGAGAACAACTTTTTTATTCCCCATTTCTCGCAGAATTGCATAACATCCAAACCGTCGAACTGCTTTCCGTTGTCAGAGATGATAGCCTGAGGTAGACTGAAACGACAGATGATGTTTTTCCAAATGAACTTAATTACTTTCTCTTGGCCGATCTTGTTGAGTGGTTCGGCCTCTGCCCATTTTGTGAAGTAATCGACCCCCATGATGGTACATTTACATCCCCCCGGTGCTGTTGGCAAAGGAACGATGAGGTCGATGCCCCATTGGGCGAATGGCCAGGGACTATACATAGAGGTGAGATGCTCGGGGGAGAGCTTGATGTTCGGGCCCATTATTTGACACCTGGGACAAGATCGGGCGTAGGCGATCGCGTCCTTTCGCAGGGTAGGCCAGAAAAAACCTTGCTTGGTCGTCTTGTAGATGAGGTCTCACCCTCCCGCATGATTTCCACAGATCCCGTCATGGATTTCGGCTAAAACAAGTCGGCCTTCCTCCGGCGTAATACATTTGAGGATAGGAAGGCTGAAAGTTCGCTTGTAAAGCCGGTTGTCCAAGAGGGTGTATCTGGTTGCTCGAAGCTGAAGCTGGTGAGCCTTGACCCGATCTGCAGGGACCATTCCGTCCTTCAAGTATTCAATGAACGGAGTCATCCAGTTCTCTTCGGCGATGGCAAATGTGGCGACCAAGCTTTTGTCGATCGCCGATCTTGCCAATTTAGTGATTTGGATGTTAGAGAAATCCACTGCCCCATCCGACGATGCGAGTTTGGATAGGGAATCTGTAATATCCGTAATTTTCCCATTTTTAGCAGTTTCCATTTTTGGTGTATGTCTATTTTTATCGACTCGCTTGTAACCGTTTCGACATTTCGAATCTATTTTGTTCTTGGAGTTTTTCCATTGGGATGAGTTTTGATGATGTTTTCACGTAATTTCGTTTTATGACATGTTTTGCCGTATGAACGTTCGATTCTTGTAAAACTCGTTCGTTTTCGTTATTTCTGGGTTTGTACAAGTTCGTATGGTTGAGTTGGTCTTGTGGAGACTTTCGGTTCGTAAATCCGACGTCGTTTCGTGATTTTCGGGCACTTGGGCCATTTTTGTAATTTCCTAATAGTTTAGGGAATCTCGTTTTCGTTGTCGCATTACGGACCCTTCGGTGGTCGGAATTGTATTTTCTTTCAGCACGTAGCTCCGTCGTCTTGTATGCTTCGTGTTCATGTTCCTGGATTCTGGTCTCGTCGTGTGTATCGTGTATCGTACCCTCGGCGGCTGACTTCTTCACGATATGACATCGGCGATCTTGAAGCTTCTTGTGTAGGTAGCGCCACGCTACCCTGTTGCCTTGCGTGCGCTACAGAAGAACGATTAGCGTCGCTAACCCTTATTGTTAGCGTCGCTAACGAATGTGGCGATAGCCAACTGGATCGCGGCCCGTTAGCGCCACGCTACATATGGCGATTAGCGTCGTTAACTTCACATTATATAAGCCCGGTATGCGATTTTGAGCGGATTTCATTCTTTTCCCTTCGTTTCTTGACGTGCGACCTCGGGCGATTTCCATCGATTCCGATCGGCGTTCTATTCACATTCCATCACCGTAGAGTTGTGCTAACATATTATCATCAGTATAATCGTCATCCATCATCCGAAATCAAGGTAATTTCGTCTAGAACCCTAACTCGTCAAATTTGGGGGTTTTTCCGGGTTATACTAATTGGAACCGAATTATTCCAGTATGTTAGGATATTCTTCACCGATTGTGATTGTTGAATGATTCCAAATCCAATTTCCTTGATTTTAATCCGCGAATTATCGATACGGGGAGATTTTGCGTAAACCCTCGCCCGTATCAATTGATCGTCTATTGTCGTTATTAGTAATCGGGGTTTTGGGAGTATTCCTTTCGATTACTGATGTTTCGTTGGGACTGAGTTATGCTAATTCTTCGTTTAGGAACCGTCGTTGTCCATTCGGATCATCCGTAGTCACTTTTCACTTCCGATCCTTCGAAGATGTCACAAAGGCAAGTACTTTACATTTGTTTACATGTTCTAGTATTTGAATTATGGCTGTATCGTGGTTGTTGTGGATGGTTATGTGTATGTTCACCTAGGGACGGTCCGACGGGGCCTCTAGGGATACGTATTGCCGTGAGTGTGCGTATCGCGAACTGTGGTTAGCCACCCAGGGATGTCCGACGGGGCTCTGCGGGGTACGGTGGTCGTGAGTCTCGTACCAACGGTTAACTTTGAATTGTGATTTGTTGGAGATAATGTGTTTTATGATTGTACATCATAAATATTCCGGAATATAAAATGTTTTCTAAAATGATCTTTGGCGCATGTATTCATCTGATTAGAATGTAGTTCAAATGGATTGTACTTGCACTAGCAGTTGTCGCTAACCCCTTAAATGGGGGAAATACTTTTTGTATTTCAGGTATTGATCGTGGGGACAAACGAGCACTCGGGCCGTATGAGGATGATGGGCAAGCATGATATTGTCCAGTATTTGACTTTTCGATGTTATGTCTGTCGGTTGCCATTGATGTCTGATTTTGGGATTTATGTATTATAAAATTGGTTTAAGTACTCGAGTACTTCCTGTTTGAAATTGTTAATGTTGTGTTCCCGTTTTGGGAAATGGATTTGATGTCAAATTTTAATTGTCGGTTTGTAGTCTTTTATTTGAATTGTCGTTTTATTAATGATAGTTAGTCGTTGTCGAATGTCTTGTGGGTATGTTAGCCTGGTGGATTCCACAGTGTGGGGTCCACGGCGCTGTAATATGCCCTGAACGTCTTGGGGGTGTTACTGAATATGGTTTCTGAGCTTTGGTTTATGGATACCTAGGCTGTCGGTCATTTGGGTCTAGTTAAGTGTCGTTTTGGGACGGTATCACCGCTATGCCATCATCTCAAGATGCGCGGTGCTCGTAAGTTTTCCTAACTTGACTCGTTTCACCGCTTACTTCTATTTCTGTCTTAGTATCTTTTGCGTTTTGCGTTTGAATTGTACTTACCCGTTGCTTCTTCAGAATTCCTGCTGGTAGAGGACGCGGTCGCGGACGCGGTAGGGGACGTGGCGCAGCCGGTGGGGCGGCCATGTCCGATCACTCGGGAACTGATTCGGCGATGCCCTCTTTGTCGAACAGTGTTCCCCCTAGTTCCGGAGGTCAGCAGGACCAGTCTGCTAGCTCCGGTAATGCTCATGAGAATGTTGGAGTGGCCAACATATTACAGCAAGTAGCGAACCAGATGACGCTACTGACTCAGGCCGTTCTGGTCGGCCATGCTAATGCCAACCCGGTTCCGCCTACTGGAGCCGGTAGTGATAAGCTACTTTAGGACGTGATTCGTATGCGTCCTCTGCAGTTTGATGGTGCTTATGACCCTTCTGGTTGGGAGAATTGGTTATTCGAGTTGGAGAAAGTGTTTGAGGCTGCTAACTGTTCCGAGGAGAGGAAAGTACCCATTGCTCAGTACTTCCTCGCCAAGGAGGCAGCGACGTGGTGGCAAGCGGTGAAACCGCGTGACCGGGCAGCTACGTGGGCAGAGTTTCGAGATCTGATGGAAGATGAATACTGTCCTTGGCCAGTGAAAGAGGGGAGGATCCGAGCCTTCTTTGAGGCTAAGCCCCAGGATGTTCCTATTTCTCAAGCTATCAAGGACTACAATCAACAACTGCATTACGTGAGAAACCAAGTCCGAGATGAGCTAGATAAGATCCGCCACTTTGATATGCGGATGAAGCCGAGGGTGCGCCACTACATGTCCGGTGCAGGGTGCACGACTTTGAAAGATTATCGAGAATAAAGCGATGGCTTACGAGATGTCGTTTTACTGCGGCAGAGGCGGTGAAGGAAAGAAGCGAAGACCTCCGGTCGATTTCGGGAGGCAAGTCGGAGGGTATCCAAGGCTCGGTCGGTTCGCGAGTCTTCGGGGTCGGCCGCCATCGGTTGGTCGAGGAACGGTTCTAGGTGCACTCTGCTGGTTCCGTTCGTGGTCCTACATGCTTCAACTGCATCGTCCGGCCACATGATGAGTGAGTGTGATAGGCCTCGACTCGGTGTCTTGCTTGTGGCCATATGGGTCACCGTGCTAAGTTTTGTACGGATGCGGCTCGGGCTCCGATTACTCGGATATCTGCTCCAGTGCGGGAGAGCCGAGTGTGAATCGAGCACCGCAGTTCCTCGGCCCGCAGAGTTTTGGTAGAGGTCGAGGTCGTGGTCGGCCTTCTAGAGGGGAGCTTCTAGTGCGGGTGCATTCCGCCCGTGTGTATGAGATGAGGCGAGCCGGAGATCCCGACGCGACGGTGGCTACAGTACCGTCCACATCCTTGACCATCTGTTTAGTATTGTTCGATTACGGTGCTACGCATTCTTTTATATCTATGGATTGCGTGCGTAAATGCATGTTGATTGCCTTGTTGCTTGTGAGCCTTTTGTTGTTAAACTTCTAGGGGATAGCATCGTGGGGGACCGTGAGATTAGAGATTTTTACGTGAGTATCGCGGGGAGGATTGGCTTTCTAATCGATTGCGATAGATATTAGAGATGAGGACTTGATTCGGGTGAGGATTGGTGGACCGTCATGGGCGATCATGAATTATAGAACGAGGATTACGATGTTAGCCTACGATGGTACCGAGCATTCTTTTGTGGGCGTAAGCGGGGTAGTCGAGATTGCGATCAGCGCTTTGAGGCGGTGAGGCTTCTTCGGGAGGTTGCACGGGCTATTGGTGTTACGCTTTGAGATCGGAAGAAGGGGAGTCGAGCTCTCGTCTATTCGGTAGTATGTGAGTATCCGACGTTTTCGGATGAGTTGCGGGTTTGCCGCGGCCGAGAGGTTGAGTTTACCGTCGATTTAGAGCCGGGTGCAGCACCTATCTCTAAGACGCCATACCGTATGGCGCCGCCGAGATGCTTGAGTTGAAGAAAGCTTGATTGGGAGGATTCTTTGGACATGGGATATATTCGATCGAGCGCTTCGCCTTGGGGCGCACCGGTCTATTTGTAAAGAAGAAGGATGGGTCACTTCGTTTGTGCATCGACTACCGAGAGTTGAACAAAGTGACCATCAAAAACAAGTATCCGCTACCAAGGATTGATGATTTGTTTGATCGGTTGCAAGGGGCAACCGTGTTTTGAAGATTGATTTGAGATCGGGGTATTATCGGCTCGAGTGAAGGATACCGATATTAGAAGACGGCCTTTCGGACGAGATACGGTCACTACGAGTTTGTGGTTATGCCTTTTGGGCTAACCAACGCACCAGCCGTGTTCATGCGACTTATGAACAAAGTCTTTATCGAGTACCTCGATAAGTGTGTAGTCGTTTTTATCGATGACATCCTGATTTACTCGAGGAGCGAGGAGGAGCACGCCGTCATTTGCATATTGTGTTAGATATTTTGAGAACTCAGCATCTTTTGCGAAGTTCTCAAAGTGCGAGTTTAGTTACGGGAAGTTATGTTTCTCGGTCATGTGATCTCGGCCGAGGGTGTTCGTGTGGACCCACATAAGGTAGAGGCGGTGTTGGATTGGGCGCCGCCAAGAACGTGAAAGAGGTCCGTAGTTTTACGGGATTAGCCGGTATTACCGTAGGTTCGTCGAGGGTTCTCTAAACTTGCTCGACCTCGACTCGATTATTACGAAGTCGGAGAAGTTTGTGTGGACCGATGAGAGCGAGAATAGTTTTGAGGAGTTGAAGAAGCGGTTGGCGACCGCTCCGTGTTGGCTTTACAGTGGTAATGATGGTTTCTCTGTTTATAGTGATGCTTCGGGCCAAGGGCTCGGATGCGTACTTATGCGGCACGGAGTACGATTGCCTATGCTTCCGTCGGTTGAAACCGTATGAATTGAATTACCTACGCACGATCTTGAGTTGGCCGCATTGTGTTTGCGTTGAAAATCAGCGTCATTACTTGTATGGCTCGTCGTGTCGATTTTCACCGATCACAAGAGCACGAAGTACATCTTCACGCGAAGGAGCTTAATATGAGACAGAGGAGATGGTTGGGCCGATTAAGGATTACGATCTTGAGATCCTCTATCATCCGGCAAGGCTAATGTGGTAGCAGATGCCTTGAGCCGGAAATCGGTATCGCTTCGGTGCTTGAGTTACTCACGGCCCGGTCGGGACTTCAGAGAGTTTATGAGGTTGAGCATTGAGATTATCTGCCCGAGAGAGTTCCGGCGATTGCGTACTCTTGAGATTTCTTCGTCTCAGTCGAGGACATTAAATCGGGACAGTTGGAGGACCCGATGTTTATTCAGTGCGGGAGAGTGTAGAGAAGGGAAAGCCCGGGATTCGTTATTCATGAGGACGGCGTGTTGAGATTACGAGGTCGGTTGTGTGTTCGAACGACTCGGGCGAGACAGAGCATTATGCGAGAGGCTCATGCGTCACCATACTCGATCCATCCGGCTCGAGTAAGATGTATAAAGATCGAGGAAGAATTTCGGTGGAGCGATATGAAGTAGGTGGTTGTTCAGTTTGTAGCTAATTGTTTGACTTGTCGGCAAGTCAAGATTGAGCATCGTGACGGCGGATTATTGAAACCACTTCCCGTTCCGAATGGAAATGGGAGGACATCTCTATGGATTTTGTCACGAGTTTACCGAGGACGAAGACCGGTATGAATATGGTATGGGTAATTGTAGACCGATGACTAAGTCGGCACATTTCTGGGCATCAAGGATACTTGGGGTCGGAAAAGTTGGCTCGTATTTTATCACTCGGATAGTGAGGCTTCATGGTACGCCGAGGACCATTATTTGACAGAGATGGCCGATTTGTATCGCATTTTTGGCGGGCGGTGCATAAGGCATTGGGGACTCGGCTACGTTTGAGCACTTCGTTCCATCCCGACCGATGGCGGTCGAACGTACCATTCGGGACGTTCGAGGATTTGTTGCGCGCGTGTGCGTTAGATTGGAGTAATCGGGAGGATCATTTGGCCTTGATTGAGTTTACTTATAATAATAGGCGCACGCATCGATTAAGATGGCACCATATGAGGCACTTTATGGCCGGCGTTGCCGATCACCGATATGTTGGGATGAGCCGTCGATTTGGTTGGCAGGCGGATCTCGTATTGGAGACGAGGGAGAAAGTCGAATTGATTAGAAAGAGGATGTTGGGCCCAGTCGACAAAAGTCTTATGCGGATGTTAGGCGTAGACCTTTGGAGTTTGAGGTGGGAGATCACGTTCGCTGAGAGTATCTCCGACGAAAGGAGTTTTCCGATTCGGGAAGAAGGGAAACTCGGCCCGAGATATATTGGACCTTTCGAGGTATTGGAGAGAGTCGGTGAGTTAGCGTACCGTTTGGCTTTACCTCGTCGCTTAGTCATGTACATAGCGTATTTCACGTTTCCCGATTGAGGAAGTTGTTAGGACCGTCCCACATTATTGACTTTGGGGACGTGGAGATTGAGAAGGATGTTACGTTTGAAGAGAGACCCGTTAGAATTTTGGATCGTCGTGATAAGCGGTTAAGGCACAAAACCATTCCTTTGGTTAAAGTGCAATGGTCGAGGCACGGAGTAGAAGAAGCGACGTGGGAGTTAGAGGAGGATATGCATTCGAGATACCCCGAGCTTTTTGATTCTTAAGTTTCGGGACGAAACTTTATTTTAGAGGGGGAGAATGTAATATCCGTAATTTTCCCATTTTTAGCAGTTTCCATTTTTGGTGTATGTCTATTTTTATCGACTCGTTTGTAACCGTTTCGACATTTCGAATCTATTTTGTTCTTGGAGTTTTTCCATTGGGATGAGTTTTGATGATGTTTTCACGTAATTTCGTTTTATGACATGTTTTGCCGTATGAACGTTCGATTCTTGTAAAACTCGTTCGTTTTCATTATTTCTGGGTTTGTACAAGTTCGTATGGTTGAGTTGGTCTTGTGGAGACTTTCGGTTCGTAAATCCGACGTCGTTTCGTGATTTTCGGGCACTTGGGCCATTTTTGTAATTTCCTAATAGTTTAGGGAATCTTGTTTTCGTTGTCGCATTACGGACCCTTCGGTGGTCGGAATTATATTTTTCTTTCAGCACGTAGCTCCGTCGTCTTGTATGCTTCGTGTTCATGTTCCTGGATTCTGGTCTCGTCGTGTGTATCGTGTATCGTACCCTCGATGCCGGCTCTTGGCGATATGACATCGGCGATCTTCAATCTTTGTGTAGGTAGCGACGCTACCCCTGTTGCCTTGCGTGCGCTATCAAGAACATTAGCGTCGCTAACCCTTATTGTTAGCGTACGCTAACGAATGTGCGATAGCCAGCTGGGATCGCGGCCGTTAGCGCACGCTACATATGGCGATTAGCGTGCGCTAACTTCACACTATATAAGCCAGTAGGCGATTTTGAGCAGTTTCATTCTTTTCTTTTCCTTCATTTCTTCGACGTGCGACCTCGAGGCGATTTCCATCGATTCCGATCGGCGTTCTATTCACATTCCATCACCGTAGAGTTGTGCTAACATATTATCATCGAGATAATCGTCATCCATCATCCGAAATCAAGGTAATTTCGTCTAGAACCTAACTCGTCAAATTTGGGGGTTTTTCCGGTTTTACTAATTGGAACCGAATTATTCCGGTATGTTAGGATATTCTTCACCGATTGTGATTGTTGAATGATTCCAAATCCAATTTCCTTGATTTTAATCGCGAATTATCGATACGGGAGATTTTGCGTAAACCCTCGCCCGTATCAATTGATCGTCTATTGTCGTTATTAGTAATCGGGGTTTTGGGAGTATTCCTTTCGACATCGATGTTGATTGGGACTGAGTTATGCTAATTCTTCGTTTAGGAACCGTCGTTGTCCATTCGGATCATCCGTAGTCACTTTTCACTTCCGATCCTTCGAAGATGTCACAAAGGCAAGTACTTTACATTTGTTTACATGTTCTAGTATTTGAATTATGGCTGTATCGTGGTTGTTGTGGATGGTTATGTGTATGTTCACCTAGGGACGGTCCGACGGGGCCTCTAGGGATACGTATTGCCGTGAGTGTGCGTACTGCGAACTGTGGTTAGCCACCCAGGGATGTCCGACGGGGCTCTGCGGGGTACGGTGGCCGTGAGTCTCGTACCAACGGTTAACTTTGAATTGTGATTTGTTGGAGATAATGTGTTTTGTGATTGTACATCATAAATATTCCGGAATATAAAATGTTTTCTAAAATGATTTTTGGCGCATGTATTCATCTGATTAGAATGTAGTTCAAATGGATTGTACTCGCACTAGCAGTTATCGCTAACCCCTTAAATGGGGGAAATACTTTTTGTATTTCAGGTATTGATCGTGGGGACAAACGAGCACTCGGGCCGTATGAGGATGATGGGCAAGCATGATATTGTCCAGTATTTGATTTTTCGATGTTATGTCTGTCGGTTGCCATTGATGTCTGATTTTGGGATTTATGTATTATAAAATTGGTTTAAGTACTCGAGTACTTCCTGTTTGAAATTGTTAATGTTGTGTTCCCGTTTTGGGAAATGGATTTGATGTCAAATTTTAATTGTCGGTTTGTAGTCTTTTATTTGAATTGTCGTTTTATTAATGATAGTTAGTCGTTGTCGAATGTCTTGTGGGTATGTTAGCCTGGTGGATTCCACAGTGTGGGGTCCACGGCGCTGTAATATGCCCTGAACGTCTTGGGGGTGTTACAGCATCGGCCTGGGAGTTGTGCTCTCTAGAGATCTGCTCGATCAGCACTTCTTCGAAATTTGTGCACATTTCGGCGACCAACTCTTGATATTTGATCATCTGTTCACAGCGCCTCATATTCTCCCTTGACTTGGTTCACGACCAAGAGGGAGTCCATGAAGAGGTGAAGGCGACGAACGCTAGATCGAGCCCGCCTACTAAGGCTTCGTACTCGGCTTCATTGTTGGTCGCTTGGAATCGAAACGTACAACATTTGTGAAACTCTAGCCATCGGGGCTGATGAGGACAATCCCCGCCCCCGCTTGCGATCTGGTCGACGAACCATCTACGAACAGTTTCCAGGCGGGACGGCCGACTTAGGTTGGGCTAGGAGGGAAAGTTAATTCCACCACAAAATCCGCCAGCGCTTGGCCCTTGATCGCCGTGCGAGGAGCATACGTGACACCGTATTGGGCGATCTCCAGTAACCACTTGAGGAGTCGCTCGTTGGTGTCTGGCCGGTGCAGAACTTGCCTTAGAGGGAGAGTCGTCAGAACCTCCACTTGGTGTTCGAAGAAATAGGCTCTCAGCTTGCGAACACTCATGACAAGTGTGTAGGCGAGCTTCTACAGAGGCGTGTATCGTGTCTCCGCGTCATGTAGCGCTTGACTAACGAAGTAGATCAGCAAGTGGGTTTGTCCCTCTGCTCGCACTAATACTGCGCTCAGTGCGACCTCTGAGGCTGCCAGGTAAAGGAACAGCTTCTCGCCGGGGATTGGTTTTGCCAAAATTTGGGGGTTGGAAAGATACTCCTTGATTTTGACGAACGCCATTTGACTTTCTTTCATCCACGCAAATTTTTTATCCTTTATAGTGGCAAAGAAAGGCTTGCTTTTGTCTCCGAGCCGCGAAATGAAACGATTAAGGGCTGCCAAACACCCCGTGAGGCGTTGCACCTGCTTGACATTCCGTGGTTCTTGCATGTCGAGGATCTCCTTGATCTTTGTGGGGTTCGCTTCGATCCCGCTTTGGCTCACGATGTGCCCCAGGAATTTTCTGGAGCTTACTCTGAAGTTGTATTTCTTGGAGTTTAGCTTCATGTTAAAACTCTCGAGGATGGCGAATGTCACGGCGAGGTCTTTGAGGTGATTTTCCTTTTTGAGGATCTTGACCATAATGTCGTCAATGTATACCTCCATGGTTTTGCCTATTTGATCGGAGAACATCCCGTTGACTAGGTGTTGGTAGGTCGCCCCCGCATTTTTCAGACCGAACGACATTCGGACCCAAAAGAACATGTCTTTTTCCATGTGGAATGATGTGTGTTTTATGTCTTTATTCGCCATTGGGATCTGATGGTATCCGGCGAAGGCGTCCATAAACGACATCATTTCGCAACCTGCCGTGCTATCGACCAAGTGGTTAATGTGAGGCATTGGAAAGTGATCTTTTGGACAAGCCGCATTGAGGTCGGTTAAATCGATGCATAACCTCCAGGAGTCGCTCGCCTTCTTGACGAGCACCGTGTTGGCCACCCACTGTGGCTCGTCGGTAGCTACCCCGATCAGTTTATTGTCGAGCAGCTTTTTGACTTCTGCATCTAGCGCAGCATATTTTTCTGGACCGAATTTCCTACCTTTTTGGTGAACAGGCTCCCTTGCCGGGTCGATCTTGAGATAGTGGAAAGCATGTTCAGGATTGATGCCGACCATATCTTGATGCAACCAGGGAAAGGTTCTGATGTTCTTTCGTAGTAAACTAATCAGATCTTCCTTTAGCTCGGGATCGACGCTCGAACCGATCTGCACTTCCTGCTGCGGGCGAGCCGGATCGATTGTTATACTTTCCAACTCTTCGGTGGGGACGGTCGCTTCTCGTTTGGAGCAATCACCGGACTCGATCCTTGGATCAACATCGAGGCTTGGCTCGAAGCCGATACTCGGTTCGATGTCGTTCGACGATCGATGTGAGATGCCGTCTTCTGAGTTGGGCTGGTATGAGATGTTTGGCTCGTAGATCTCCATTGGTTGGTTGTCGATCGTCCCAATGTTACAAACAGGACAAGAAACGCTTAAAGGAAAATCTACAACACAAGAGTAGTTCAAACACTTCATTGCCATTAGATGATCTCCTTTTACAGTACCGACTATCCATTCGGTAGTGGGAAACTTGATACAGTAAAAGAAATAGGAGGCGACCACCTCAAAGGTTTCTAAAAAGGGGCGACCTAGGAACCCATTATAGATGCTGGGCATGTTTATGATTACAAAGTTCAAGTTCCTAGTGATCTTAACCTTAGGATCGTAACAGCAGACTATCTCGACGGAGAGCTTGATCCTTCCATAGGCTTTGACCGTGTTGTCACCGAACCCTTGAAGCACGGTTTCGAACGGCTTGATGAATTTGGTCAGGTTGTCGAGCTGGTCCAGAGCAGACTTGTATATGATGTTGCAAAAGCTCCCATTGTCAACCAGCACGCGGTCGACCGTTTTCCCAAGGATACATGTAGAGATCACCAAGGCATCCCCCTTGGGGCACTGCACTCCCTCCCTATCCTTGTTGGAGATGGAGATGAGTGCATCTTTGGAGATAGTTGGCTCCGGGGGCACCACGACATGGACTCCGGCGAACGCCCTCAGCTTGGCCTTCCATTTTTTGTTTGACATGGTGGAAACCGGGGAAAGACCTCCGAGATTTCCACCTCCTGATTGAAGCATATTGACCTGGCCGATGGGGTTGATCAGAGGGATCGACTCATCTGAGTCCTCCGGCTCGTTTCGTTCGAGTCTGGCGACCGAATTGGGAGGTTGACCGTCGTCGTTCTGTCGCCGATCGCGACCCCCAGTCCTTTCTGCACGGGGCTCTGGCTTGGTTACTAAACTGTCCAGCTTGCCTTCCTCGAACAATCTCTATAGTTGTCTGAGGAGGTTGCGGCATTGGCTGGTGTTGTGGCCGGGACTTTTGTGGTAGGCACAAAATTTACTACGGTCCAGATGACCGTTGTCCCTCATCGCCTTTGGCTTGCTTAGCCAATCGTGCTCCTTGATAGCGTTGAAGATATGGGCCGGAGATAGATTGAGGTTGCGGATGAGGTGGACTTCCACATCCTCGAAGGCCTTGGACTCACCGGGTGGCTTCGCGACCGCCTTTCTGGGCTTGGCGATCGCCTTCTTTGGGATGGCAGATGGCGTCTTCCTCTCTCCAGTTGCCCCCTCGCCTAGGTGAAGGGTAAGCAACCTCTACCTAGCCAGAAAGTCGGCGGCCTTGGCGCGGAAGATCGCATAGGTCGGGAGGATGTACTTTGTGAGGTGCCTGAACATGGGCGAAAGACCATCGAAACCCCCCATGACCGAGTAGAGGGCGAGCTCGTCGCTTATGGGCTCGCCGGTGAGGACTATTTCTTCCACCCTGTCGATGTAATCTTCATCGGACTCATCTTTCCCCTACCTAATCTTCATCATGCGGTGGGGACCTTCGGGCCGAGCGACCTTGGCGGCGAAGTACGACGTGAAGTCGCTCGCCAGCTTTTCAAAGGAGTTGATTGAGTGCGGTGGCAATGAGATGTACCACCTATGGGCAAGATTACCCAATGTTAACGGGAACATTCGGCATTTTGTCGCGTCTGATGACCCGCATCCGGTCATGTAGATCCAGAACTTGCTTAAGTGAGTCTCGGGGTCCGATATCCCCACATACAAAGGTGTTTGAGGAGGAGCGATCTTTGGTTGCACGAGGGCAAGCTCGATCTGGACCGCGAGCGGCTCACTTGGTCTGGCGACCTTTCTCTTGGTGCCTGCCCCAGTTTCTAGGAGCGCTTTCATATCGTCGAGCTGGCGTTGCATTGCGGCCATCGCCGTAGCCTCGCTGCTCGTGGTCTGGCTCTCGGAGCGGGGGCCGAGGCGATCATGTACTGATCTCTTGGATCCGTTGTAGGTGACGAGGTCTTTGCCGCTGAGCTCGATTTTTCGGCAAGTGGGAGCCAAATGGCTGACCTGTTTTTTGGGAGTTGGGTACGCCGAACTCCTGGTGACGGATTCGGACTCCGACGTCTCATGACTGGGGCCAGAATGCCCAGGTTGCCATGAAGGATCACTTCCTAGGCGGCTGAAGACGGAACTGTCCCTCCTTGCGATTGCCTTTTCTCGTGAATTGGGGCTTTCTGACGATTGCTCGACATATAACCCCTTGAGCTTTCGTTTGCCCACGCGGCGAATGGCTGAGGGGGTAATAGTGGGTGCATCGCATTCTCTCCATCGCTCCCTTAGGATGGCCATGGCCTCCTCGATCTGTTCTGCGGTTTGGAATTGATCGAGTGAGAGGTTGGGGACATCCCTCGGGGGCGGGAGTGAGAGTCTGGCGTCGCCGCGGCTGCCTTCCGCCGTAGATTGGGACTCGGTTTGGGCCGGAATAAGGCGTACGGTGGACCGTAAGATGGCTTTCTTCGAGGTGGTGGTAGACTTCATTATATCGAGGGTTTTTCTTTGAAGAACAGTGAGTGTTTCTTCAAGTATATGTTCCGGAGAACAGTGAGTGTTCTTCGAAACGGTCGGAGAGAAAATAAATGTTCAATCCCCTCCTTCTAGCACCAATTGTTGTTGCCCAAAATATTATTCGGAATGATTTGCTGGATATGGCTACGGGTGAGTAACAAACAAAATGCGAGATCACGTACGATAGAATGTAAATAACACAAGATTTGTCGGGGTTGTTAATCCCGGGCTTGAATGCTCTCGCGAGATATTATTAATAAGAATACTACTTTGGAGTACAACTATTAATGTTAGAGTACGATTACAATGAGTGTAATAACCCTAGTTGTCTAGCTCTTGAGTGCTGATGATTGCCGGAAGAACCAGAGTTAATCTTTGTGAGTTCTTGTTACAAATATGAAGTGCGGAAAAGTTCCAAAAGTCCCTTCCAAATGCTGGAAGTCTTCTATTTATAGGAGAGGAGTTGGGATGTCTCAATCCCCCAAATGGGCGATCGCCTTTCCTGCATTAAATGCTCATTTAATACTTCTGACACGCCATTAAGGGCGACCGGGGCGATCGTCCCAGCACATGGGTCGGTTTCCTTAAAGTCTGCGGCTGCTACAGGATGTCAACTGTGTGAACCAATGAGAAACCGAGACGTGCCCCGAGACTCAGTCCTGGGAGGTCCCACCTAGGGAGCCTTTTGCGGGTCTGTCGGTAGGTGAGAGGTTGTCCTTGTCACTAACAGCTGGTGATGGGCTGGAGTCAAAAAGCCTTCTCCCGCTGCATCGTTTGCGGTTCTGCACGTGGGCCTTCTTCCCGAGATTCAGTCTTAGTAGACTTGACGGAGGTCGGCTATACATGTGTCATAAGACGGTCGTTCTTGGTCGGGCACTAGAGACGATCGCTAGGTACTAAAGACGATCGCCCTGGACGTCGATTGCTTGGTACTTGATCTCGATCTGACATCTTCGTTTGGTAAGACTGCCTTGATTTATTTGACACTTAACTTGGGCCGACCGGCCTTTGTGCCCGTTGGCGGGCTGTTGACGCTTCTTGGCAGCCGATCGCGGTTGAGGCGATCGCCTCTTCCGAGGCGTATTAATCGCCGCACAACATATATATATATATATATATATATAGCGATGATTATATGATCAAGTATTATTTTTTGAATAATATGTATATATATGGATTTGACATCTTGAATTCGAAATATGATGATTGTAGTCGTAATTATTGTATGTTCTTGATAAATACGAATTATGATTGTGTAATATTTTTGTTATTTTTATTATAGGATGGATAAAAGTTGGATTGATCTACAAAAATGGGATCCAAGAGTCATAGATGGAATGAGAGGGTTTACTCGATTTGTGAAGGAGCATGATAGTGATAGTTTAATACTCAAATTGTTACCATTTTAAGAGTGGATGAGATAATTTTTAAAGACGTAGTATGATAATATGCTTCGTGTATTTACTGCTATCAATATTATACTTGATGCCTTTGCTATTTATGTGATAATAGATGAGCTCCGCGAATGACGCAATGTGATAATATGCTTGGTGTATTTACTTCTATCAATGTTATACTTGATGTCTTTGCTGTTTATGTGATGATTGATGAGCTCCCTATTGATGTTGTACTTGATATTTTAAAAGAATCAAATAGCATTATCCATTAATCGTCGGAAAATCCACGATATAACCCCGCGGTGCGCAACGTCGTATTCCCCGATATGATTTTTCAACGAAGATTGGGAAATGTAGTCAAGAATGACTTAATGATGATAACCTCCTTCCAAGTTTCGGGACGAAACTAATTTTTAGAAGGAGAGTATGTAAAATCCCAGTATTTTACATTATATAAATTATAAAGTAAATACTATTATATGCCAATAATTAGTGAAATTATTTATAAAAGCTACAGTAGCAAGATCATCGGACCGACTGAGCCACTCGCGGTCCACATCGAGCTTGCCCCCGTGCAACCAAGGATCGCTCCTCCCAAAACACCTCTGTACGATGGGAGATCGGACCTCAAAACACCTAAGCAAGTTTCGGATTTACATGACCGGGTGTGGGGTATCAGACGCGACCAAGTGTCGAATCTTCTCGTTAACATTGGGCGAGCTGGCCCACAGGTGGTACGTCTCACTACCGCCGCGATCGATCATCTCCTTTGAGAAACTAGCGAATGACTTCACGTCATACTTCGCCGCCAAGGTCACCAGACCAGAAGGCCCCCACCGCATGATGAAAATCAGGCAGGGTGAAGACGAATCCGACACAGATTACATCGACCGGGTGGATGAAATAATCCTCACCGGCGAGCCCATCAGCGACGAGCTCGCTCTCTACTCGGTCCTGTGGGGATTCTACGGTCATTCACCCATGTTTAGACATCTCACCAAGGACATCCCCCCAACTTACGCGATCTTCTGCGCTAAGGCCGCCGACTTTATGGCCAGACAGAGGCTGCTCACCCTCCGCTTAGGCGAGGAAACGTCGCCTCCTGTCCGAAAGAAGGTGATCGCCAAAACTAAAAAGGCGGTCGCCAAGCCACCCGGCGATCTCCAGGCCTTCGAGGATGTGGAAGCCTATCTCCTCAACAAGTTCAACCGAACTCCGGCCCATATTTTTTACGCCATCAAGGGGCGCGAACCGCTAAACAAGTCAAAGGCGATAAGGGACAACGGTCATCTGGACCGCAATCAATATTGTGCTTACCACAAGAGTCCTGGCCACAACACCAACCAATGTCGCGACCTCCTCATACAACTATGGAGATTGTTCGGGGAGGGCAAGTTGGACAGTTTATTGGCTTAGCCGGAGCCCCACCGATCTCCCAACATGATCGCCCGAGTCGAACGCGAACAGGCCGGAAAGCTCATACCAGCCGACCCATCGATCAACCTTGGCGACCGTATCTACATGCTTCAATCAAGAGGCAACTTTCGAAGTCTCTCCCCGATTCTCGCCTCATCAACCCAAAGGCTACTGCCTGAGCAAACGCTTCGAAAAAAAGGATGACTCGCTCGCCCTCTAAAGTTCGTCATCAACATGATGGACCTAGGCAGCGATCGCCTACCCTAGCACAATGTATACCGTCGAGGATCGTCATATGACATGATGGTCCGAGGTATAAAAGTGCCGCCATGGTCGCGAAAATCGGTTAAACCGACGATCCGTCCATGTAAGGTTCCTTTGGGCTTCGATCGCCCGCCCTTCGTTTAAGTACGAGGCGGGCGTAGTTGAAGGACTCTCCAAAACAAATCAGATGATTAATCGCCCACCCTCTAAAGTTTGTCATCAACATGAAGAACCTAGGCAGGCGATCTCCTCCCCTTACACAACGTATACCGTCGAGGATCGTCATCTGACTTGATGGTCCGAGGTAGAAGAGTGTCGACATGGTTGTGGAGGATGATGGAACCATTCTTTGTGCCCGTGCAAGGTCCCTTTGGGCCACGATCGCTCGCCCTTCGTTTAAATACGAGGCGGGCGTAGTCTGAGGGCCCTCCAAAACAGATATGTGGACACGTTCGCCCGCCCTCAAAGGTCCATCACTTAACTTGGTGGGTCCTTCCCGGACAATGCAACGCGTCCCTCCCCCCATCACAACATATACCGTCGAGGATCGCCATCTTAATGGCGGTAGAAAAGTGCTAACAATCCGCGGTCGTGGAGTCGATTAATCTGACGACGCCCCGCACAAGGAATCCTCCAGACCAAGACCGCACGCCTTTCGTTTAAATACGAGGCGAGGTGCAGCCTACGGAGGACCCTCCCAATTAAGTGAGTCGCGAGAACTTAGCCATCAGACGGAATGTCGCTAGCGCACAAGACAAGGTCGTGGAGATCGGTCCATCGAACTCTGCGATCGTGCACGGTTCCTCAAGACAGAGATGGACGGACTTCCTAGAGGAATCTGCAAAATTTAAGACCGCTCACTCAATGATTTATTTTCGTCCCCTTACTTTCACTAAGTGAACAAAAACAAGGGGGAAGGGCGGAGCTATGTATACGACGATCGTCCCTATTCAATTACATACGGAGATCGGCATTTTTCAGATGTATGTGCAGCGATCGAATTTGTTGTAAAAGTTATCTATATGAGTTTATCAATTCACTTAGAGCTATACACGCAACAATATCTCCTCACACATTTGTACAAAGTCATGCAAAGACTCAGAAAAGCAATCATTCAAGTAATAAATCGAAGAAGCAAACTTTCAATTCATTACTTGGGATTTCAAAGTACATACACGGTTGCCCGTAGGCCTAAGTACAACAAAGCTACAAAATTACAAAGCTAAAACAAAATATGGTCGTAGAGCCTCAGACTGCCCCTGCCTGGCCTTCACCTTCGACCACTGGATCGGCCCGCGATCCCTCACCGGCTTCCAAAGCTGCCTCCCCGTCCTCCGGAGCATTTGGATGAACAAGGTTTGCTGGAGTCGGGTACCAGCTCAGGTCTACGCCGATTTCCGCGAGATCCAAGATCGGCATGGAGAAAGCAGGATGGAGAGGATGCTCCAGTGCATATGCCTTGAAGTTTTCGGCTAGAGGGCCGACCTCCAGCCCTCCCTTCTTAGAAGCACGGAGCGAGTCAGCGAACGCCATGTAATAGGCAAACTCGCTGACGAACTCCACGTTGAGAAAGGGATCGGCCTCAGTCGCCTCCAGCTTCCCTTTCAACTCCGCAACCGCCTGTTGCGCACCTTGAAGCTCGGTCTCCTTAGTGGTCGTCTCTCCCCTCGAAGACGCCAGCTCGCTAGTCAGCCGAGCGACAGTCACCTTCAGCTGATTAGCCTCCTTCTGAGCAGCCGCGTACGAACGACGGGTATCTGTTATCTAGTCCCGAAAATGGTCGACCGTCGCCCGGGCTCGCTCGGAATCGTGTCTCGCTAGCTCAAGTTCATGACTTGCCCACTTAGCTGCATCCAAGGAGTCCTTCTCCATAGCCACGATCCTGTCAGCAAACTCGACGTTCTGTTTCCGAGCGGCCTCGAGGTCTGCCTGTAGTCGGGAAGTAGAAGGACGCCCTTCGAATTCTTTCACAGCCTCGGCAGCCATCGTCGCCGCCTGGCGAGAGAGAGCGAAAGCAGCCTGCATTGTATTCCCAGATCGCTAGCGAGCGATCGCATCTAAGTCGGTCGTCCAGGCCTTCGGCAAAGCAGAAACGGCCCGGTTGACGTATAGCGGGATATCACAGGCCTGGCGAGGAGATCGGCTCGCCAGGAAGTCCAATACCAGCGGCGGGCAAGCTGGGTTAGTGCTACGGATCCTGCATCAAACAACAAAAAGTTAGCACATATCCCACGCAAGTAACGAAACTCAGCAAACAAGCAAAGTCTACCTCTTGGCCTTCTCACGGTCGCGACCAAAGTACGGTTTCCCACGAGGGGTCTCGGCCTCGGCGATCACCATTTCTCGCAAGAAAGTTGCAGAAGGCGTAAGCTCATCCTCCGGGGGGACTGCGGTGAGCGGAGGCGCGGCGATCGGCACCTCACCAGCAGGGGCAGAGACTGGAGATTCCCCCGATCTCTGCCACTTGCGGTTCGAACAGAGGCCCTCCTCCCGAACCTCCTCCTCTGCTACGATCGGCTCTACGTTAGGCCTCACCTCTGGAATAAGAGGTAGCGCCACTGGAGGAGCTCGAGACGACTTATTCTGGCGCAGATGACTCAAAACTCCGGGATTCGACATGGCTATCTCCGGTGGAGGCTCCAAAAAGCAAGGGAAGCGGACCTCTGCAAAGAAAGAACAATCAAACAACAGTTAGACACATTCCTTAAACAGGACGATCGCCTAGCAAAAGGAGATCGTAGAAATTCATACCTGGGAATGAAAGATGTCTCGGGAAATGGAATAGCCGAGCAGACAGCCAATGGCTCTCTTTGTTAATCCAGCGAGCATCTAGATCCTCGTCCGGAAGTCTTCGTATCCGCTCCAGACGACCAGAAAATCGAATGGTAGCTCGTCAGCCACCGGAATATGGAAACCTGCAAAAAGGAAGACCAAATTAGATCAGTTCAGAACATGTCCGAACAAAGGGAGAGTCAAAACCCTTACTCGGATTCCTCTCCCGAAAGCTAGTGGGAATATCCAGCTCGCCCGTCGGGTTGTCGCTCGCTGATGCCTTTCACGCACCGCCGACCCAGAACCACTTTGCCGGATCGCCCCGCACCTTGTTCGGGACCCCAAGGATCACCCGACCAGATCGGCCCTGAATATGATAGCCTCCGACCGACCCATTCTGAGCCGTCAGCTTGAACAGGTGGTTCATCTCCAATGGCGAAGGAAGGCGGTACAGTCGGTGACCGCCAAACTAGGTGAGAGCACAGACGATCTGGAGCCAGGCGTTCGACGTTAACTGAAGCGGCGCCACATTCCAAGCAACCAGCAGATGGGAAACGGCGAACGACAGATGGAACCGCAGCCCGGACTCCATAATCGCCTCATTCACGGCGACCATACCCTCCGGGGGTTGGTCAGGTCGCTCGTTCTCTGCCGGCGCGAAAAGATCCACGTCTGAGGGGACATGATACCTCGCCCTCCAGACGGCCAGGTCCTTCCTGGTCGCCGAGCTCCTGATTTGGCCGAGGGACCACGGAGAACGCTGCGCGGCCCGAAATAGCAACCGCTTCGCCGACTGATAGGGGTGGGCGATCGAGTACTCCCGGTAATCAAACTTGGGGCATGGATCGGCCAACCTCTCCATGATGTCTGCAAAGGCCAAATAGGCTTGGCCAAAAGCACTATGCTGCTCCCAATACGCCCTCACCAGCGAATCTCTCTCCGCCAGCGAACGTTTCCGCTCAGCCGCCGCCTCCGTAGTGGCGGCGGCCTCATTAAATAGCGCCTCGACTTCCGCGGGATCAATACCGGTGCGGATAGCCTCAGCGGCCGTCTCCAAATGGAATCCTGCGGAGGGTCCTTCCCGGACATTAGAAGTCCCAACGGCGGAGGAGGTGACCATTCCAGACGATGAAGATACTCCAGACATTTTCGAAAAGAAGAGGAGAAAAGGAGTGTTTTCTTACCAAGGATTGAATCGATCGACGATCGGCAGTCAAAGCTTCAGAGAATTCTTCGGCAATATTCTTCTTCTCCGATAAAAGCGCATAAGGGTCTTAACACTCTAACCCGGCACCTTTTTATAGGAGATGACAGGGACTTACGTGCAAATATGGAGAATCTCGGGGGCTGAAGTGCAACCGTCGCAATTAATGCCTCCCTTGAAACCCGCGTACGCGTCGTTTCAAGGACACGCCAGACGAGGAGTCGTATCTAACCGTCGGTCTCCCCCAACAGGAACCCGACACGTGCCCCGGAGACTTTTCCACGACCGCTGTCATTCCCCACTCATTTCAGCGACCGACCAGTTCATCCAAAGTTAAAACCAATCCGCTCAAAGACAATCGCCAGTTCCATAAAATGCTGAGTCACTCGTCAAAGTTCAGCGATCGCCAGTAGAACCACCTCACCCCACGTTTCCAACATCGGAGCAAGATGGGGGGGCAATTGTTGTGCGGCGATTTATACGCCTCGACGGCGATCAGAATAAGGGTCGAGCGACCGAGTCCACGACCAAATGAGCTACGTCGAACTTGTCAGAACGAAGGTAACAATCAACCTTCGAGCATATAGCGATCGACCCTCAAGGCGATCGCCTTTTAGCACCTAGCGATCGACTCTGGTGCCCGACCTAGGACGACCATCCTGTGGCACGAACAAGACCTTCGTCCGTCAAAGTCTACCAAGACTGGATCTCAAAGCAAGCACCCATGTGCAGACCCGCGAAAGGAGCCGCAGAACATGGATCATTGACCACAGCCTGCCACCACCTTCTCACCTACCGATAGACCCGCCGAAAGGTACAAGGTGGGACCTCCCGGGACAGCGACTCAAGACGCGTGCAGACTTCTCATTGGTCCGCACAGCCGGCTGCCAGCAGCAGCAGCGGACTTTAAGGAGACCAACCCATGTGCCAAAGACGATCGCCCGCTTATTATAATACAGCAGAGGCGATCGCCCAGCAACTCCCAGTGCTATAAATAGAGAACCTCCAGCATCTGGAAAAAGGTTCGCAATTCAGTTAGCAACCACATTCAGAATACATATACACTTTCTGACTCTCGGCTTCCTCTCTTGAATCTATCTCAGGATTTCTCTCTCAGCGCCTCTTCACCAAAAGACGGTCGGCAGAGGCAAGAACTCCCTACAGTACAGATTCTAAGAGACTCGCAAGTCCAGGAGCTCAGACACACAGCTAATACAAGCTGTGAGGGGCCGTCGATTTCTCACAGTCGTCACAGCGCTCCAACAGTTATTACAAGGACTCACAGAGCATCATATCTGGTTCTTCTGGCAATCTACAGGCTCAATAGCTAAGATAACTAGGGTCTTTACACTCATTGTAATCGTACTCTAACATTAATATTTGTACTCCAAAATATTTGTATTAATAATATCTCGCAAGAGCATTCAAGACCGGTACTTACAACCCCGGCAAATCTTGTGTTGTTTACTTTCCCCACGGACGTGCTCTCGCACTTTGTTTGCTACTCATCCATTCCAGCAATATATATCTCCGGATAATATTTTGGGTTGCAACAATTGGCGCTAGAAGGAGGGCATCTTAACCTTCATTTTTATTCCTACCATCCCGAAGAACACTCACTGTTCTCGGGGCATATACTTGAAGTGGCACTCAATGCTCTTCAAAGAAAAACCTTCAGAATCATGACGTCTGCCACTACATCAAAGAGAGCCACTCTCTGAACCGCCGGACATCATATCCCGGCTCAATCCGAGCCCCAGCCGATGGCAGAGGATAGCCTCGGCGACGCAAGACTCTCGTCCCGCACCTGAGGGACGGCCCCAGCCTTCCGCTCGACCAGTTCCAAACCGCGGAATAGATCGAGGAGTCTGTGGCCTTCCTAAAGGAGCGACGGAGAGCATGCGCGGCGCCCGCATTAACTCCCTCGGCCATCCGCTGCGTGGGCAAACGGAAGTTCAAAGGGTTACTGGGCGAGCGATAGAAAGTCCCGATTCGCGAGAAAAGGCTCTCACAAGGCTGGACGGTTCCGTATTTAGTCGCCTGGGAAGCGACCCATCATGGCGACCAGGGCATTCTGGCCCCAACCACGAGACGACGGAATCCGAGTCCGTCACCAGGAGTTCGGCGTACCCAGCTCCCAGCCGAATACAAGTCAGCCGTCTGGCTCCCGCTCCGAACGCCAGGGGGTCAGTACTTGATCCCCTCGGCTCCTGCTCCGAGCGCCTAGCTACGAGCAGCCAGGCTGCGGCGATGGCCACTATGCAACGCCAACTCGACGAGATGAAAGCGCTCTTGGATACTGGGGCAAGCACCAGTAGAAAGATCATCGGACTGACTGAGCCACTCGCGGTCCACATCGAGCTTACCTCCGTGCAACCAAGGATCGCTCCTCCCAAAACACCTCTGTACGAAGGGAGATCGGACCCCGAAACCCACCAAAGCAAGTTCCGGATTTACATGACCGGGTGTGGGGCATCAGACGCGACCAAGTGCCGAATCTTCCCCTTAACATTGGGCGAGCTGCCCACAGGTGGTACGTCTCACTACCGCCGCGATCGATCATCTCCTTTGAGAAATTAGCGAAAGACTTCACGTCATACTTCGCCGCCAAGGTCGCCAGACCAGAAGGCCCCCACCGCATGATGAAAATCAGGCAGGGGGGAGACGAATCCGATGCAGATTACATCGACCGGGTGGATGAAATAGTCCTCACCGGCGAGCCCATCAGCGATGAGCTCGCTCTCTACTCGGTCCTGGGGGATTCTACGGTCATTCACCCATGTTTAGACATCTCACCAAGGACATCCCCCCCAACCTACGCGATCTTCCGCGCTAAGGCCGCCGACTTTCTGGCCATACAGAGGCTGCTAACCCTCCGCTTAGGCGAGGGAACGTCGCCTACTGTCAGAAAGAAGGCGATCGCCAAAACTAAAAAGGCGGTCGCCAAGCCACCCGGCGATCTCAGGGCCTTCGAGGATGTGGAAGCCTATCTACTCAACAAGTTCAACTAAACTCCGGCCCATATTTTTTACGCCATCAAGGGGTGCGAACCGCTAAACAAGTCAAAGGCGATAAGGGACAACGGTCATCTGGACCGCAATCAATTTGTGCTTACCACAAGAGTCCCGACCACAACACCAACCAATGTCGCGACATCCTCAGACAACTCTGGAGATTGTTCGAGGAGGGCAAGTTGGACAGTTTATTGGCTTAGCCGGAGCCCCACCGATCTCCCAACACGGTCGCCCGAGTCGAACGCGAACAGGCCGGAAATCTCATACCAGCCGACCACTCGATCAACCTCGGCGACCGTATCTACATGCTTCAATCAAGAGGCAACTTCGGAAGTCTCTCCCCGATTCTCGCCTCATCAAACAAAAGGCTACTGCCTGAGCAAACGCTTCGAAAAAGAGGATGACTCGCTCGCCCTCTAAAGTTTGTCATCAACATGATGGACCTAGGCAACGATCGCCTCCCCTAGCACAACGTATACCGTCGAGGATCGTCATCTGACATGATGGTCCGTGGTAGAAAAGTGCCGCCATGGTCGTGAAAATCGATTAAACCGACGATCCGTCCATACAAGGTTCCTTTGGGCTTCGATCGCTCGCCCTTTATTTAAATACGAGGCGGGCGTAGTCGAAGGACTCTCCAAAACAAATCAAAGGATTACTCGCCCACCCTCTAAAGTTCGTCATCAACATGAAGAACCTAAACAGGCGATCTCCTCCCCTTACACAACGTATACCGTCGAGGATCGTCATCTGACTTGATGGTCCGAGGTAGAAGAGTGTCGACATGGTTGTGGAGGACAATGGAACCGTTCTCTGTGCCCGTGCAAGGTCCCTTTGGGCCACGATCGCTCGCCCTTTGTTTAAATACGAGACGGGCGTAGTCTGAGGGCCCTCCAAAATAGATCTGTGGACACGTTCGCCCGCCCTCAAAGGTCCATCACTTAACGTGGTGGGTCCTTCCCGGATAATGCGACGCGTCCCTCCCCCGTCACAATGTATACCGTCGAGGATCGCCATCTTAATGGCGGTCCGAGGTAGAAAAGTGATAACAAGTCGCGGTCGTGGAGTCGATTAATTCGACGATGCCCTGCGCAAGGAATCCTCCAGACCAAGACCGCACACCCTTCGTTTAAATACGAGGCGAGGCGCAGCCTACGGAGGACCCTCCCAATTAAGTGAGTCGCGAGAACTTAGCTATCAGACGGAATGTCGCTCGCGCACAAGACACGATCGTGGAGATCGGTCCATCGAACTCCGTGATCGTGCATGGTTCCTCAAGACCGAGATGGGCGGCCTTCCTCGAGGAATCTGCAAAATTGAAGACTGCTCACTCAACGATTTATTTTCGTCCCCTTACTTTCACTAAGTGAACAAAAACAAGGGGGAAGGGCGGAGCTATGTATATGATGATCGTCCCTATTCAATTACATACGGAGATCGGCATTTTTCAGATGTTTGTGCAGCGATCGAATTAGTTGTAAAAGTTATCTATATGAGTTTATCAATTCACTTGGAGCTATACACGCAATAATCTCTCCTCACACATTTGTACAAAGTCATGCAAAGACTCAGAAAAGAAATCATTCAAGTAATAAATCGAAGAAGCAAACTTTCATTTCATTACTTGGGATTTCAAAGTACATACACGGTCGCCCGTAGGCCTAAGTACAACAAAGCTACAAAATTACAAAGCTAAAACAAAACAAGGTCGTAGAGCCTCAGACTGCCCCTGCCTGGCCTTCACCTTCGACCACTGGATTGGACCGCGATCCCTCACCGGCTTCCGGAGCTGCCTCCCCGTCCTCCGGAGCGTTTGGATGAACAAGGTTTGCTGGAGTCGGGTACCAGCTCAGGTCTATGCCGATTTCCGCAAGATCCAAGATCGGCACGGAGAAAGCAGGATGGAGAGGATGCTCCAGCTCATATGCCTTGAAGTTTTCGGCTAGAGGGCCGACCTCCAGCCCTCCCTTCTTAGCAGCACGGAGCGAGTCAGCGAACACCATGTAATAGGCAAACTCGCTGACGAACTCCACGTTGAGAAAGGGATCGGCCTCAGTCGCCTCCAGCTTCCCTTTCAACTCCGCAATCGCCTGTTGCGCACCTTGAAGCTCAGTCTCCTTAGCGGTCGTCTCTCCCCTCGACGACGCCAGCTCGCTAGTCAGCCGAGCGACAGTGACCTTCAGCTGATCAGCCTCCTTCTGAGCAGCCGCGTGCGAACGACGGGCATCTGTCATCTGGTCCCGAAAATGGTCGACCGTCGCCCGGGCTCGCTCGGAATCCTGTCTCTCCAGCTCAAGTTCATGACTTGCCCGCTTAGCTGCATCAAAGGAGTCCTTCTCCATAGCCACGATCCTGTCAGCAAACTCCGCATTCTGTTTCCGAGCGGCCTCGAGGTCTGCCTAGAGTCGGGAAGTAGAAGGACGCCTTTCGAATTCTTTCACAGCCTCGGTAGCCTTCGTCGCCGCCTGGAGAGAGAGCGAAAGCAGCCTGCATTGTATTTCCGGATCGTTGGCGAGCGATCGCATCTAAGTCGGTCGTCCAGGCCTTCGGCAAAGCAGAAACGGCCTGGTTGACGTATAGCGGGATATCACAGGCCTGGCGAAGAGATCGGCTTGCCAGGAAGTCCAATACCAGCGGCGGGCAAGATGGGTTAGTGCTACGGATCCTGCATCAAACAACAAAATGTTAGCACATCTCTCACGCAAGTAATGAAACTCAGCAAACAAGCAAAGTCTACCTCTCGGCCTTCTCAGGGTCGCGACCAATGTACGGTTTCCCGCGAGGGGTCTCGGCCTCGGCGATCGCCATTTCTCGCAATAAAGCCGCAGAAGGCGTAGGCTCATCCGCTGGCGGGACCGCGATGAGCAGGGGCGCGGCGATCGGCACCTCACCAGCAGGGGCAGAGACTGGAGATTCCCCCGATCTCTGCCGCTTGCGGTTCGACCGGAGGCCCTCCTCCCGAACCTCCTCCTCCGCTACGATCGGCTCTACATTAGGCCTCACCTCCGGAATAAGAGGTAGCGCCACCGGAGGAGCTCGAGACGACTTCTTCTGGCGCAGACGACTCAAAACTCCGGGGTTCGACATGGCTATCTCCGGTGGAGGCTCTAAAAAGCGAGGGAAGCGGACCTCTGCAAAGAAAGAACAATCAAACAACATTTAGACACATTCCTCAAACAGGACGATCGCCTAGCAAAAGGAGATCGTAGAGATTCATACCTGGGACCGAAAGATGTCTCAGGAAACGGAATAGCCGAGCAGACAGCTAACGGCTCTCTTTGTTAATCCGGCGAGTGTCTAGATCGTCGTCCAGAAGGCTTCGCATCTGCTCCCAGACGACCAGAAAATCGAACGGTAGCTCGTCAGCCGCCGGAATATGGAAACCTGCAAAAGGAAAGACCAAATTAGATCAGTTCAGAACATGTCCGAACAAAGGGAGAGTCAAAACCCTTACTCGGATTCCTCTCCCGAAAGCTAGTGGGAATATCCAGCTCGCCCGTCGGGTTGTCGCTCGCTGATGCCTTCCACGCACCGCCGACCCAGAACCACTTCGTCGGATCGCCCCGCACCTTGTTCGGGACCCCAAGGATCACCCGACCGGATCGGACCTGAATATGATAGCCTCCGACCGACCCCTTCTGAGCCGTCAGCTTGAACAGGTGGTTCATCTCCAATGGCGAAGGAAGGCGGTACAGTCGGTGATCGCCAAACTAGGTGAGAGCACAAACGATCTGGAGCCAGGCGTTTGGCGTTAACTGAAGCGGCGCCACATTCCAAGCAACCAGCAGATGGGAAACGGCGAACGACAGAGGGAACCGCAGCCCGGACTCCATAATCACCTCATTCACGGTGACCATACCCTCCGGGAGTTGGTCAGCTCGCTCGTTCTCCGCCGGCGCGAAAAGATCCACGTCTGAGGGGACATGATACCTCGCCCTCTAGACAGCCAGGTCCTTCCTGGTCGCCGAGCTCCTGATTTGGCCGAGGGACCACGGAGAACGCTGCACGACCCGAAATAGCAACCGCTTCGCCGACTGATAGGGGTGGGCGATCGAGTACTCCCGGTAATCGAACTTGGGGCACGGACCAGCCAACCTCTCCATGATGTCTTCAAAGGCCAAATAGGCTTGGCCAAAAGAACTATGCTGCTCCCAATACGCCCTCACCAGCGAATCTCTCTCCGCCAGCGAACGTTTCTGCTCAGCCGCCGCCTCCCTAGCAGCGTCGGCCTCATTAAATAGCACCTCGACTTCCGCAGGATCAATACCGGCGCGGATAGCCTTGGCGGCCGTCTCTAAATGGAATCCTGCGGAGGGTCCTTCCCGGACATTAGAAGTCCCAACGGCGGAGGAGGTGCCCATTCCATACGATGAAGATACTCCAGACATTTGCGAAAAGAAGAGGAGAAAAGGAGTGTTTTCTTACCAAGGATTGAATCGATCGATGATCGGCAGTCAAAGCTTCAGAGAATTCTTCAGCAATATTCTTCTTCTCCGATAAAAGCGTATAAGGGTCTTAACACTCTAACCCGGCGCCTTTTTATAGGAGATGGTAGGGACTTCTGTGCAAATATGGAGAATCTCGGGGGTTGAAGTGCAACCGTCGCAATTAATGCCTCCCTTGAAACCCGCGTACGCGTCGTTTCAAGGACACGCCAGATGAGGAGTCGTATCTAACCATCGGTCTCCCCCAATAGGAACCCGACACGTGCCCCGGAGAATTTTCCACGACCGCTGTCATTCCCCACTCATTTCAGCGACCGACCAGGTCGTCCAAAGTCAAAACCAATCCGCTCAAAGACAATCGCCTATTCCATAAAATGCTGAGTCACTCGTCAAAGTTCAGCGATCGCCAGTAGAACCACCTCACCCCATGTTTCCAACATCGGAGCGAGCTGGGGGCAATTGTTGTGCGGCGATTTATATGCCTCGACAGCGATCCGAATAAGGGCCGAGCGACCGAGTCCACGACTAAATGAGCTACGGCGAACTTGTCAGAACGAAGGTAACAATCCACCTTCGAGCATCTAGCGATCGACCCTCAAGGCGATCGCCTTTTGGCACCTAGCGATCGACTATGGTGCCCGACCTAGGACGACCATCCTGTGGCACGAACAAGACCTTCGTCCGTCAAAGTCTACCAAGACTGGATCTCAAAGCAAGCGCCCATGTGCAGACCCGCGAAAGGCGCCACAGAACATAGATCGTTGACCATAGCCTGTCACCACCTTCTCACCTACCGACAGACCCGCCGAAAGGTACAAGGTGGGACCTCCCGGGACAGTGACTCAAGACGCGTGCAGACTTCTCATTGGTCCGCACAGCCGGCTGCCAGCAACAGGCGCGGACTTTAAGGAGACCAACCCATGTGCTAAAGACGATCGCCCGCTTATTATAATACAGCAGAGGCGATCGCCCAGCAACTCCCAGTGCTATAAATAGAGAACCTCCAGCATCTGGAAAAAGGTTCGCAATTCAGTTGGCAGCCACATTCAGAATACATATACACTTTCAGACTCTCGGCTTCCTCTCTTGAATCTATCTCAGGATTTCTCTCTCAGCGCCTCTTCACCAAAAGACGGTCGGCAGAGGCAAGAACTCCCTACAGTACAGATTCGAAGAGACTCGCAAGTCCAGGAGCTCAGACACACAGCTAATACACGCTGTGAGGGACCGTCGATTTCTCACAGTCGTCACAGCACTCCAACAGTTGTTACAAGAACTCACAGAGCATCATATCTAGTTCTTCCAGCAATCGACATGCTCAATATCTAAGATAACCAGGGTCTTTACACTCATTGTAATCGTACTCTAACATTAATATTTGTACTCCAAAGTATTTGTATTGATAATATCTCGCGAGAGCATTCAAGCCCGGGACTAACAACCCCGACAAATCTTGTGTTATTTACTTTCCCCATGGACGTGCTCTCACACTTTGTTTGCTACTCATCCATTCCAGCAATATCTATCTCCGGATAATATTTTGGGTAGCAACACTGGGAAAGCTGGTCTGAGTCGCCTAAAGACGTATATTTATAAATAATGAGTGTCTGTATATAGTTACAAAAGTTGTGCGTATAAATGAATTGGGAAAAGGCTGTATTAATAGGACACAAAACAGGTGCCCAGTCAACTACGCGGATGACATCAGCCTTGACCCGGCCGCCCTACGTCACGCTGCCCTGGCCTTGCAAATCAAAGAATCAAGATTTAAGAATGGATGAGATAATTTTTAAAGACGCAGTATGATAATATTTATTCAAGGATGATGTCTAAGAGCTATTTACCAAGACACTTAATTTTTAGACGATGATTTTGTTGAAATTTGGTAAAAGATAAAATAAAGGGTGAGCCGTTAAATTAAATTGAGACGCCTTAACAAAATGCTAATAGCATATTATTATTAGGAGGTCTAAACCTTGCCTAGAAGCAGACGACCGGACTCTCGAGATTTAATTGGAATCACCTTATCGACGACTCACAATGCAAGTTCGTTCAACTTGCTCGGCCCTAGCATTATTGCAACTTTATGTGTTCATTGTGTATTCATTATGTTGTGCCAATTGTGATGCTATGAATCTGTGTATTATGTGATGAATGTGAAGAGATGCGAAGTTATGCCGTTCCAGTGGGAACAAAGAGAAATTTATAATGAACGTTCGTTCCATACCGGATATTAGGGGTGTGCACCCGGATATTGGGGGTGGTAGAAATTGCACTATCCGGATATTGGGGATAGGTGCTTATGTGTTATTATATGTATATGTGATATGTGTTGTGAGCTGATACTTTTGGAACTGCAAAATACGTATATATGAGCATATTGTTGTGATGTGTTATGACTGACCCGGGTATGGGCGGGTATTGTTATACTTTGCCAGTTGCAGGAACTTCAGAAATACAGGCTTGGGAACGCGAAGGGACAGAGCATGCTTGACAAAGGCGACTGGATAAAGTTAGATTTTCCTTTAGCATTTATTTCGGAAATAAAGAGCATGTATTAATTTTCAAAAGCGTATGTAATTTGACTTTCCTGTTCGTATGATGAAAATTTATTATCAATTTCAATATTGTTTTTTTACCAAAAGTCCTTATGATGTAAGACTAATAACCTAGCCTAGTGGTCCCCATGAGGGATACACGGCCCTGTAGCTACCCAAGATTTTGGGGATGTTACAGATAGTATAATTCGTTACTGTCCATGCAATAAATGTAAATGTCGCAGCGATATGTACCGTTTTACACTTGATGTTGTATGGGAGCACTTGAAGAAGAATGGATTTTGGGATAAATACACATGTTGGATTTACCATGGTGAAAGATCAAATTCAATTATTCCCCATGATCACGGACATTACAGCGGTAGCACATCCAATGATCCCACAAGAAGGATGATTGACGACGTGCTTGACTATTACGAGAGGGACGCAATGGTTGAAGGTCAAAAATACCATATAGCTGATCAACCAGTCATCCGAATGCCTATATTGATACTCGTTAACACTGTTTCTATTGATAGATACAACAAGCTACTCCAGCTCCAACAGACTCTTGTTTACCCTAGTTGTCACATGACGATTCTTGATAGTGTCATGGAGACTATGAGAGTCAATGTGGAGAACAAAACCTCGAAAAAAGGTGTGGATGATTATTTGAAACTTACAGGGAAAATGCTCCCAGAAGGTCATCATCTTCCTAGTAGTCACAGTAAAATGAGATGTATCCTAAAAGGTCTTGTGGTATCGTATATCAAGATCCACGTATGCATTTATGATTGTGCTTTGTTTTGGGGAAAGCCTAATGAAGACCTAAAGAGATGTCTGGTATGTGACACACAGAGGTATAAGTTCACTCCTTCTGGTAAAGAGAAAGCTATGAAGGTTCTTTGGTATTTCCCTCTGAATGATAGATTGGAGAGGCTTTTCATGTATCATCACACAGCCAATGTTATGAGATGGCACGCCAATCTTCGCGTCAATGACGAGGATACTATGATACACCCTTCTTATGGAGAGGTTAGGAAGCATATAGATAGGTAGTTTTTCCAGAGTTTGCATCAGATGCCCGAAATGTAAGACTCGGGCTTGCATCTGATGGATTCAAACCTTTTGGCAACATGAGTCTTTCGTATAGTATATGACCAATGGTAATGGTTCCTTAAAACCTTCCTCCATGGATGTGCATGAAGAAGGAGTATAATATGTTGACTCTCTTAGTACCTGACCCTGGGTATCCAAGAAAGTGTATTGATGTTTATTTGAGACTTTTGATAGAGGAGCTGAAGTTGTTGTGGGAGCAAGGTCATCTGACGTATAACAGTTCCTAACATGAGATGTTCTACTTACGTGTTATGTGTACCGGAACCATCAGAATTTTCCTGCGTACGGGAGCTGTCTGGATCTGTTATTAGTGGATATAGAGGATGTCTAGTGTGATTAAATGCAGACTGTGCAAGGCATCACTATCGAAAGGTTATCAGAATGCGTCACCGTTTATGGCTTGAGAGGATGCATGTCTGGCGTATGGATATTGCAGCATTTGATGGGACTGAAGAAGTTGGTGATCCACCATGGGAGTGGACTGGTTTTGGCCGTGCTGAATGAGTATGATTATGGGCAGTTGAGCAACTATCCTGATATAGTAGCGACAACTCCTGAAAGACCGGACAGGTATAAGTACTGGTCCTACAAGAGTATTTTCTGAGATCTACCTTACTGGAGTAAGTTGTTGATTAGGAACTACCTAGATGTGACGCACATAGAAAAAAAATATTTATGAAAGTGTTGTCGGTACAGTGTTATATTAGGAAGGGAAGACTAAAGAGGGCCCTAAGGCATACACTGGTTTAAAAGAAATGAACATTAGAAAACATTTATGGTTGCAGAAAGGGAAGGGGAAACACAAAATGCCGAAAGCAGCTTACACCGTCACCCCTGAGTAAAAGGCTGAGTTTTATTCGTGGATGAAGGATGCTAGGTATCCCACAGGATATGCTGGAAATATAGGGAGGTGTGTTAACTTCAAGGAGAACAAGTTAACTGGATTGAAGAGCCATGATTGCCATATCCTCTTACAATGCTTGTTTTCTGTATTTATTCGACCATATTTGTCCAAACAGGTGGTCGAGCCTCGTGTATCATTATCCAGGTTCTTTCAAAAGTTATGCACTAGGGAAGTAAGGAAGTCAGATCTCCGGCTAATGTAAAAGAAGATCGTTATATCTTATGCAAATTTTAAAGTATCTTCCCACTGAATTTTTTTTGATCTCATGCCTCACCTCATGATTCAACTTCCTCGCCAACTTTTACTAACAGGCCTGGTCTACTACACGTGGATGTTTCCAATAGAAATACAACTTGGTGAATACAAGGACTCTATGACTAATAAGTCTACACGTGAAGGATATATAGACGAAGCATATCTTGCATGGGAGTGTGTAACATATACCAAGTTCTATTTGGGAGCGGTGGATCCCACATGTAATACCCGCAATTTTGATTTCCGGTAATTTTCTTTTTTCGACAGGAGTCCATTTTGACGACATGCTTATGACCGTTTCGTCATTCTGAGAATGATTAATTCTGCACTCTTTGTCATCCGAGTTCGTTTTCATGTCAGTTTATTGAGTTCTGTGTTCTTAAGCGACTTTTGCGCACTTGTGTTCGATTCTTGTGAATCTCGTCCGAAACTATTGTTTCAAGTTTCTCGTAAGTTCATGTAACATTGTTATACGTGTTGCGAGCTTTGGCTTAACGTTTCGATCGTGTATTGTGTATTTCGGACGTTTTGAGCCGTTTTCGTAATTTCTCAAAGTTTGGGGTAATTACATTCGTTGTCGTTATTCCAAACCTTCGGGTAGTCGGAATTATATTTTCTTTTAACATTTGAGTTTGTCGCTATGCACTCTTCGTATGCATGTCCTCGTCTTGCGTTGATGTTGTCGTTTCGCGGTTTCATCGCGTTCATACTCGACGAGCTGAACTTAGCAATCTTGGGACTACTAAGTGACTTACGTACGCTATGATATATGCATAACGTACATTATCATCTTGAGCCTTACGAATGTTAAGCCTTCTCATTACGTACGTAAGGGGTATCCCAGTTCAGACAGTGAGTTCTGGCCGTCGATAGCGCACGCTATGTTTTGGCCCTAACGTGCGTTAACTGTGCGTATTATGTACGTTAAGCTCTTGCCATAACGTATGTAATGGTATTCGTTTTCCAGACAGGAGGTTATGGGCATTTCTTACGTACGTAATATTTCATGTCTTACGTACGTAATACCTTTAACGTACGTTATCCTTTGTGTATAACGTACGTAATGCATGTGCGGGTTTATATACCCAGGAGTTGACCGAGTTCGTCATTTTCTTCACCTTCACTTCGTCTCTCCGCGACTGGGAGACTCGTGGGTGATTGGAGAGCGATTTTAGGGTCTTGTAACTCCAGGTTTACATCTTCCTTGAGTTCTTGGTGTTTATTAACAACATCAATCCGTGTTCTTCGTCTTTGATTCGAGGTAATCATCTTGTAAACCCTTCCTTTATATTTCGTGAATCTTCAAGATTCGGGTTGTTCTTCATGAATCGTGCTATTGTATATCATCAACCGGTTGTATTGATTCTCTCCCCATGTTTTGATTCGTATTTCTTATCGTATTCGGGTTCGGATGATGTTCTTAATGTTCTTTGGGAAATATTGAGCCCCAAGTGTCCGATCCTTTGTCTCTACGAATTCTTGTTAAGAATTTCGTGTGTTTTGCATCTTCCTTGCGATCGACCTTATAGTGACTTAGTTGTTCTTGTGTTTTCGATCTAGTTGCAAGATTCGAGGGTTTCTGGTCGAGCTTTCCCGTTGCTTCGCGTGCTTTGGATTTGAGGTAAGTACCTTGTTCATACACTTCTTGTTTTGTGAATATGATGATCGGTGATTGTCTAAATGCGCTCGTTTGGTTTTTTGTAATGAACTTTCAAAAGATTTGGTTTAGCTTCGCTAAAGGCTCCCTTTCAAACTCGTGTGTGTGTTGCGATTGGTGTGTTTTCGTAAATGACTATATGAATCCTATGGATATGTTTGGTGTTGATGTTGCGCTTGGTAATGCGTGTGTACGTATATTGCTTCATTTCGGTGTGTTGTGGTTTGACTTGGTGTTTTGCTAAGTGTTTGATGCCTCTGGGCGAATTGTTTGGATATCTTTGTTGTATTGTGCTATCTGTGTGAATGTGTGAATACGGGCGGGGCCTACAGTGACACGTGGCATGCGATCATGTGGTCAGGATGCAACAAGCGATTGATCCAGCCGTGAGAGCCTAAGAAAAAACTATGGTGGCCCATGGCATGTGATCATGTGGTCAGGATCCAACAAGTGATTGATCCAACCGTGAGCGCCAAAGAATACCTATGGTGACATATGGCATGTGATCATATGGTCAGGAGACAACAAGTGATTGATCCAACCGTGAGATGTCGTGACAAGTGTTCACGCTGGTGTGTTTATCATTTGTGAACGTGCTTTGCTCACCTCAGGAGGGTCCGTCGAGGTCTCGAGGGAATCTATGACTTCACTCTAGATTCACGAGTTGGTGTTGTATTTGTGTGACCAAGATTTGCATATCTTGGGTGATTATGTTGTGTTGATTTTTATGTCCGTCGAGGACACGTGACGTGGGTTTTAACCCTATGAATTGTTGTTGGTTTTAATTATGAAAACAAAACCTTTGGGCTGTGATCCCGGTTGAATTTGGAAAGAGGAGGATTTGATAATCCTAAATTGTTTTCTATTAAAACTCCTGATGGCTTATTAAACCATTTTGTAAATTGTTTCTCTTGGATTGTGAACTTTCGGTTTTGGAATGTTTTACCGAAACTCTTGCTTCGGGAAGTATTTTTTGTTGTGTTTGAATCTTGGAGGATTCGTGATTATTGTTATTCTTAGAACTTGAATTGTATGACTCGTATTTGCACTTTGTACTTGCACTAGCAAAATAGTGGAATTTTGCTAACCCCCGAGTAATAGGGGGTGGATGTCTGTATTGCATTCAGGTTTTGGGGAGAATAGCACAGGGTCGGCATGAAGGATGATGAAAGATGAATGATACTAATCACACGAGGACCTATATGATGTCGTATTGGTTTAGTTGTATTTTATTTCCGCTGCAGTATTCTTTCCCCGTTATACGGGAGTGTGTTATATTCGACCCCTGCGTGGGCATCTATTGTGATTGAGTTGTATGTTTTTATTGAAAGACCAAATCGGTCTACTGAGTTATTTTAGCCTTATAGGCATTGTTGAGATGTCCGTTGTTGCTACCAGCCTGGTAGATCCTTGAGGAAAGGTTCTACGGCGTGTAATATCCCTGAGCAGATTGGGGGTGTTACACCATACCCGAGCCTATGTCAACCATTTCAGTGCAATTTAATCTCTCCATCATCACCAACGAAGTTGAAGTTCAAGGAAGATTACCTGACAGTCATTACAACCTTACGAGCTAGGAATTGCACATTGGTGGATACTGCTTAACTGTCGAGAAGTTAAATATTGAAAAGACATTCACCTTTAATGTGATGCTGTGAATGGAGACATTAAATTCCACAGTGAAATATTTGCTGATTATTTCGGACAATGGGTAAGTGTTTAATTATTGTTTACTTAATTTTCTTATATAATTTACTTAATTATGACATTCGCAATTAATATTCAGATGACGCACATACGAAGTGATGGCCACCCGATGTGGTCACGTGAGTTGATGCTTCTTTCGATGAAGCCTACTATATCTAGAGTTTATTCAATAGCGAAGCTAAATGGTGTGATATTTGTATGGATCGACACATATCAAAGAAGGAGGTGTCAAAATTCTGGGGTTATGATTGATGGTGGATATTACGGTGTTCTTCTCGAAGTAGTGGAACTAATTTATGGAGAAGGCTTGACATTGTACTTGTTCAAGTGTAGGTGGTTTGATACTAATCCTGAAATCGAAAAGGAGTGTAATTATAGACTTTTATCTGTTGATACTTCTACAAGTTGGTATGAAGGTGATCCTTTTGTTTTTGCAACATCGGCTAAACCAGTTTACTACCTGGATGACTTGGTAAGAAGGAGCATGGAAGATCATAAATCATGTGGCTACGAGAAATATATATAGTGCGCCTACACTTGGATAAACAGTATATAAGGATTATGATGAGGCATATCAAGAGCCGAATACATCTAATATTCGAACCCCGACAGTCACTGAGTCTTGTCTTTTTCATTAATTTTGGGTTTGGCCGATGGCCTTCATCTTATAACGTTTGTTTTTTAGATTTAGCCATCGGCTAAAGTGTAAGGCCCGTGTCGGTCATCGACATGGCTGGGTCGCACTGGCCTAAAACACCCAGAACCTTCGGTCCTACGACATGCCCGTGTCAAATATAACACGGCCGTGTACTGTTTAGCCGACGACTATCTTTGGGTTTTAGCTGACGGCGGCGTAGGAGTTTAGCCGATGACATTTTGGCCGTCATCGGCCAACATTGTCTTATAAAAAATGGATTTTGCCATTTCACCCTTGCCCATTTCAAACTCCGACCCCTCCTCCCCCCACCTCTCCCAGCCGCACCAGGACCAGGCCCCGACCCCCCGGCCTCACCCAGTCGCACCCAACACCGCCGAACTCCAACCCCGACCCCGAGTTTGACCCAGACCCTGCCCCTGAGCCCTATGCAGACCCCAACCCCAACCCCAACCGAAGCACCACCCCTGCACCGCTATCGCACTGGATCTCAACCCCGTCGGGCGCAGTACCAAGGTATATTTTTTTTTATAATTTAGGGTTATTTGTTGATTCTTGGGATATTAGTGTTGATTATTGAATTTATTGGGATATAAGCGTTGATTGTTGAAATTATTGATTGTTGGATTTGTTGGGATATTGGTATTGATTGTTAAATTTGTGGGAATATTGTTGTGTTGATTGTGTTGGAATGATATTGAATTTGTTGGGATAACGTTGTTGATTGTTGAATTTGTTGGTTTATAGTGTGTATATTGGTGTGTGTGAGTTTAGTTAATGTGATAGTCTGTGAATGTGTACAGGTTAAATGGATAAAATTAAGAAACTAACTGGTGGTAAGAAAAAGTCCAAGACTCCGGATTTGGGGAGAGTTCCGCAGCTTCCAATCGTGCGGATCCTATGGGTAGTTATGTGGATCAAAGTAACTCTCGCATACGTGAGATAGTACAGAATGGGCTGAAGTTTAAGGATGGAAACTTGTATCCGGTAGATGATGCACATACCACTGCGAGACGCTTATCTTATCATACTCCCAGACCAAGGATGATCCACACTACTGCCGAGATGACTCAACCTCGTATGCCTCCTATACATCGGATTCCCTCCCATCCTCCCACATCTGGGAGCCACGGATCTACACCGAGCACGTCATTTGAGGTGTCTTCCGGTCCACCATCGACTCTATTTATGCCCCCTATGGTACCAATGATTCCAGGGGTCAATGAGAAAGGAATCCGCAGGCCATATAGCTTGGTTAACCCAACGGAGGCGTATGTGTTCCAGGTGTGGCCTGAGAAAATAATTTGGTAGACATGTCAGATATCTAAGACGAAGTTGTATGCGGAGCTTGCAGAAGAGAATGAGGAGGGCCGTACCAAAGCTGAACCAAAAAAGAACAAGAATACTCGTGGCCCATCGAAGGGCCTAGCACTTGATGCATATGTAAAAAAAATGGTCGTCACAAGATAGCAGTAGATGAAAAGTACCGACGATCCATTTTGGCTTCTGATGCTTGTACGGTATATTGTCGTAATGTTAGGTTTGTCATACGCGATAGGGTTCTGGTACTGTGGGATGAGTGGAAGGATGTGCCACAATGTGTGAAGGATGCATTGCACAAGGCTATATCGATAAGTTTACATCTCAATTCCTAAAGCTGCTTTTTGTATTTAAATGCGGAATAAATTTAGTAATATATATTATATGCTAATTATAGGTGTGGTTTGATGTTCCTTCTTTCCTACTACATACTTGGTGTGATGAGGTGCGAACAATAAAATAAGTAATTTTCACAATACGTAGTTGCATAATTACTCGAGAAATTTTGTGTGATTGATTATTATTTATAAATATTTGTTATAGGTACAAGTACTCGAAGAATGAGTTACACATATTTTGGTCGGCTTCAGGTAATTCCCGCTAGGCTACTCCCGAGGAGTTCAAGTATCGGGAGTACGAATAGAGGTTAGCTCTGCACGCATTTTAGCGACCCGGACTATATTGTATGTAATCAACCTATAAATATTCTCGTAATGTTATTGTTGTTTAAAGATATGTAACATATATGAAAGTTACTTGTGGAAATTTGTTCCTTGTTAAATGAAAATTACATTGCGGTCGTTAGCGAGAGTTTCACACGAGGCCAGTTCTGATGAAAATGTGGCAAATGCCTTTATCTGCGTGACTCGAAAGGCATATCTGAACTGTCCGGATAGACTTATAAGTTGTAAATGTATCCTAACCATTTTAATACTGCTATCAAACACAGAATTAATCTCCTTCGTGCTGTTGTTGTCTGTGGTTCACCATTATTGTCGTCGTTAAGTGACGGGCACGAGAGAGGAATTGAGTTCGAGATGGAGAGATGGATCTTCGCTTTGGTCTTTGACATCTCGATTTATATTCTTATATGGGAATTAATGTAATATCCGACTGTAATTTTCCTATTTACTATTGTACTACTCGGATAATTTGAGTATCATTGAATCAGGTTGCATCTAGTATAACGATTATTGATGTTGAGATGTACTAGGATCGAATTAATTATTATTGTCATTCGTTTGGTGCTTGATTGTTAGTCGTGTTGTAGATTATTGTATTTTTGAGCTAGGTCTTTAGTGCCTAACGTACGCTACTGCTCCAGCTTAGCATATGCTATTTCTTTAGCCTTACGTACGTAAAGTACTTACGCCTATGTACGTAATGAAGATAATCTTATTCGATCCCAACTTTAGGTATGGGGGCTCATGCAGGATCCAGATATTTGGACTTTCGAGGCAGCCAAGTCAACGTACATTGCGTACGTTATGCTTATGCTATAATATATGTAATGGAGGAGAGTTTACGTACGCTTTTTTGGCAACGTATGTAAAGATGTAGGTGCTTTGAGGCAGAAGTCTCTGGAGGCTTATTACGTACGTAACAACTTATATGTTAGCGTACGTAAAGGGGCTAACGTACGTTAACTGTCTTCGATAACGTACGTAATGGAAGTGCAGTTTATAAAAGGATAGGTCTTGTCTTTCATTTTGCACGATCCAAACTTGATATTTTATTCAAGTTATCATCCCTCTGCCTCCCTAGATCGATACTTTCCTCTTCCATCTTCTCTTTGAGCATTGCATCTTGGATTTGAGCTTATTGATTGGAAGTTTGGAGTGCGTTCTTGAAGTTTTGGTGTTGTTCTTCATTTTCTTGAGGTTGGTTATCTAAAACCATGTTGATTCCATACTATTGATGATGTTAATAAGGAGTAATTCATATAATGTTAGATTAATCAAGTATAACATGATAGTTCTTGGAATTATGATCAAACTAAAGTGAAGAACATGATAATGTTGTTAGTATTACTTCTTGAATGGTTGAAGAGGTTGTAAAATAACATGGTTGTTATTGATCTTAGGAAATCATGATAAGAACTGGATGATTAGGGTTTATGAGTATGTTCTTAATGCTAGAAGAGTTCTATGATGTTATAACCATACATTGTAGATGGTTTAACAAATTTCATTGGGAGACAATTATGAAGTCTGGAGAAGGCAACTATAGTTTGATATATTCAAGATTAAACCAAATGATGTGATGAATTAGGACTTTATAAATCATCATAGTTAAAGGTGGATAATGTTCTTAAGAAGATAGTGATAATTGTGGATGATAATGTCATGATAGATTGAGTAATTGAGTTCATTTATGATAATCCTTGTATATTGGATATATGTTGAAGAATCATAAGAACATGATAATCCAATTGTTAAAGATGAATTAGATGCATTGAAATTCATTAACAGTCGATAGAATGTTCATTGGGATATGATGAACTATTCGGATAGAATCGGGTGTCGTTTCCTGTGAATTGATATCAATATTGTATGAATGTGTTGTTGAATGAGTTACTTTTCATTCAAGGTTGCTTGTTCGAGTGAGTATTACTAGTCGAGGATACTATCAGTTCGTTCATTTGAAGAAGGACTATTCGTCTACGGAATAGAGAGAAGTTATCTTGCTTGGTTATAATGATGATTGAATTCTTGTGTAGGTTATACATTTCGTGTATATGTGATGCTTTATGAATCTAAAATTCATAATGTGGTATTGTTCTTGATCGTGCTTACCATTTCGTTGTGGATTGTATTCCCAAGTTCACTACTTTCGTATCGTTGATCTCGTTGATCATTGTTGTCACTTTGGTGAGTTCTTGATTTTTGGTTGATTTTGTGATTCATTTAGTTTCGTTGTCATGTTGTATCGTGACATATCTGGAATCATATCTGCGTGCCGATTGGTTATGTGTAGGATTTTTAGTTGGGCGCATATGGTCATGCATGGATGTTTCCGCATTGGACTGTGCACACGAGACGTAGTTCGTGAGGTTAATTAGGTACATTGTCCCACGTATATTGTGGATTCCATATACGATACATGTGCACGGATACATTTCTGGATCGGGCGTACTGTGATGTCCATCTTGAGCCATACTGATTGGTCATTCATATTCCATGTTTGATTGGTTATGATTGACGGTTTGTGATTGGTTGTTCATACGCCCGAGGGGTACGTTCAACATTCGAGTTGTCTCCTTGAGATCCTGTGTATGTGAATTGTATAACGTCTTGAGAATTATTCTCATGTATATCTGACCCTGTGGTTTTGGGCAAAATACTTGTGTTGTATTTTAGGTCAAGGCAAAGGCAAGGCATGGGAAGAACACGGTGACGGCGAAGGGTTTGAAGGATACTAGTTCAGGGGCCTCAAGTCTTTTGTATCCGGTTATGCTTAAACCGTGTAATATTACTTTCCGCTTCATTTAAACTATTGTCGATTGTACTATTATTTTAAGTATATTCCATCTTCATATGGTTTATACTAGTATCTGGATCCTGTGTATTCTGAGGCTAATAGCCGTACTATTTGCAGACTCCTAATCGGAGTAATGATTATTGTTTTGTGATTTGGTATCACGATAATGTTATGTTTAAATTTTGTTTTGGTATCGCCTGGTGGGTCCTAATATGGGGTCCACGGCACTGTAATGGCCGCCGTATTTGGGGTGTTATAGAAGATGGTATCAGAGAGTCATTTCTCTTTAAGAGTCGTTGTGGATTGAACTAGTATCAAGAAACCTTCGCGTCATGTATGGCCTGTGCAACCGTCTGACCCGACGAGCCAAATACGGTATGTAATTTATGTGCCATGATTTAATTACTGGCAAGATGTTAATGGCGGAATTGATCTTTTTATTGATGTTGATATTCCGAGTGAATTGTAGCGGAATTTATCTTATTCTGAGGAAAAATTTGGATTGATTATATGGTTGAAATTGTTCCGACTTTATGTCAATATGATATTTTTGTTTAGCACTCGTGGTGCTGATAATTCATGACGAACTGTTTTCTTGAATAAGTAGTTTCATTGTTGCTATTAACTTAGCGTGGATTTTGATCGGTCGTAAAGACGGTCATGAACTGTGCTTATGATTATTGTTTGATTCTTTGAGTATGGAAAGAAATTTGAGGGGCCGTGGTAGAGGGGGTCGAGGCCGCGGAAGGGGCCGAATCCTGAGACCACAAGCCAATGCACGTCCGAATGTGGAGCAGATCTCAGCAGGTAGTGATTCGCCTACTGAGAACCAGTCACACCACACCGAACGATGCGAGGATGCACACGTCGATCCTTATGTCATTATGCAGGGTATGATGACTCAGATGACCCAGATGGGTCAAATGATGGAAGCTATGCAGAGAGATGCTACTACTGGTCAGCAGCAAGGACCTCATCCACCACCTCTGGTGCACGGCGGACCCATGAGTCGGATTATTAGTGACATCTCTCGTCAGCGACCTCCGAATTTTGAAGGCTCATCTGAGCCTGCTGATATTGTGCACTGGATCAAACACTTCGAGAAATTATTCAAGATGGTTGAATGTCCGGGAGAGAATCGAGTCTCCGTGGCGGCTTACTACCTTGGTAAGAGCGCCCACACATGGTGGCTTTCGGTGAGACTAGCTGATGGTGTATGCACTTAGGAGGAATTCAAGAACCTCATGTTGGACCGCTATTATCCAGGTCCACTCCGTGAGACCAAGCTGTCAGAGTTGCTGAACCCAGACCCGTCTGAGGAGGATGATGTGCTATCGATTGGTGAAAAATTTCAGGCACTTCTTCCATTCGCTATTGTTCGGACAGAAGCTTATAAGATCAAGTATTTTCTCAAGAGGCTTAAACCCCAGATGAGGATGCAGTTACTTAATCACCACTGCACCACTCTACCGGAATTTATCGAGAGAGCTCTGGAGTACGAACTTACTGCGAAGGAGATTTCCACGAAACAGCCGCAAATCAACAATAAGAGATCCAAGAATCAGACCCAGGCTGATAGTAACCGGGGAACATTCAAGAAGCCCCTATCTGTGCCGGCTTTTTCTGAGCGGCCACCTATGGCGCCAAAACTGGCAGGTTCGTATTCTCGAATGGGCAACTCGTCTATTATGTGTTTTAACTGTGGAGATCAGGGGCATGTCAGCTCCAAATGTCTCAAGTCGGCCGTTGCCTGCCATACTTGTGGGATTACTGGGCATCGTGCTCGTTTTTGCATAGGTGGACCGGGACGTACACCAGTAGCCTCTCATGCCCCAGTTTAGTCTTCAGTTCAGGAACAAGCACCTCCGTCTGCCTCCCATCAGACTATCGCGGCAAACATAGGGATGGGCCGTGGAAGTCAAGCTGGTACATCTGGTACCATAAATGCAAAATCCAGAATTTATGAGATGAAGAGGACCGACGATCCCAAAGCAAGCATGATCACAGGTACACTCGAGATCCACTCTCAGCCTGTTTGTATTCTTTTTGACACTGGTGCTTCGCACTCCTTTATATCTACTTCTTTTTTGAGTCGTTTGCAATTAGATCATGTTATCAATTGTGAGCCTTATGTGATTGGTCTACCCGATGGTAGAATAATTATTGGGAATCGTGAAGTTCAGAACTGTCTGATTCGTATGAACGATCGTGAGTGGTTGTCAGACTTGATTGTGGTCGATTTGCCTAAAGATGATGTGATCTTGGGTATTAATTGGATGGATCATCATGATACCATACTTAGCATCCGAAAGCGGATGGTGACCGTCACTTCTGATGATGGTTTCGAGTGCATTTTTCAGGGTGATAATCCTAGCCAGTCCGGAAGGGTCATCAGTGCAATGAAAGCAGTGAAACTGCTTAATCAGGGGTGTGTTGGTTATCGGTGCTACATGACCAAGACAGTGGATCGACCATCTGAATTGGCCCATATTCCGGTGGTCCGAGACTACCCAGATGTTTTTCCAGATGAGTTGCCAGGCTTGCCTCCACATCGTGAGTTGCAAAGACACCGTATCGCATGGCTCCAACCGAGATGTAGGAGTTAAAGAATCAGCTTGATGATTTGACCAAGAAGGGTTATATTCGACCCAGTGCGTCCCCTTGGGGAGCACCAGTATTGTTTGTGCGAAAGAAAGATGGATCCTTGCGTTTATGTATTGATTGCCATGAGTTGAACAAGGTAACAATCAAGAACAAATATCTGTTGCCTCGTATTGATGATTTGTTGGATCAACTCCAAGGTGCCGCTGTATTTTCCAAGATCGGCTAAACATCCGGCTATCATTAGTTGAGGATTTGAGAGTCCGATATTTCTAAGACAGTTTTTCGTACTCGTTATGGGCATTATGAGTTCGTAGTGATGCCGTTTGGACTGACTAACGCACCAGCGATGTTCATGGAATTGATGAATCGAGTTTTCATTGACTTTCTGGATTGTTTCGTGGTCTTTTTCATCGACGACATTTTTATTTACTCTCGTGACCGTGAAGAACACGAGTATCATCTCCGTCAGATTCTCGGTGCGCTGAGATGAGAACAACTCTATGGAAATTTTTTCGAATGCGAGTTTTGGATGTCTAAAGTTACTTTTCTTGGGCATGTGATATCGGCTGATGGGGTTAGTGTGGACCCACAAAAGATAGAGGCTATCCGGGATTGGCTACCTCCGAAGAATGTGAAGGAAGTTCGTAGTTTCCTCGGTTTGGCACGTTATTAGAGACGGTTTTTGGAAAGCTTTTCCAAGATTGATCAACCGCTGACTAATCTGTTAAGGGAAGATAAGAAGTATACATGGTCAGAGGCATGTCAACAAAGCATTGACGAACTCAAGAGTCAGTTAATTTCGGCACTAATATTAGTCCTACCACGGGGGACCGAAGGATTCGTGGTGTATAGTGGCGCGTCCAGACAGGGCCTTGGATGTGTACAGATGCAGAATGGGAAAGTGATTGCCTATGCATTGAGATAATTGCGACCTTATGAAGTCAATTACCCGACCCATGGCTTGGAGCTAGCTGTCGTGGCGTTTGCTTTGAAGATTTGGCGCCACGACTTGTATGGAATCACGTGTCAGATTTTTACTGATCATAAGAGCCTGAAATATATTTTTACTTAGAAGGAGCTGAACATGAGAGAGAGAAGGTGGCTGGAACTGATTAAAGATTATGATATTGAGATCTTATACCATCCAGGGAAGGCAAATGTGGTTGCCGATGCCCTAAGTCGTAAGATAATACAGGAGCAAATGCTTAGCCGCTTGACAGCTCAAAGAGAATTGAAGTTAGATCTTATGAGGCCGGATTGAAGACTGGTTACAGCGTGTTTAGGGAAAACTTTGCACACTAGATATTTCGTCGTCCCTTGATGATATAATCAGATCGAAACAGGTTACAGACCCATTCGTATCTCGGATTCGAAATGAAGTAACTCAAGGGAAAGCCCCTGGATTTGTGATCCACGCGGATGGACTGATACATTAGGAATCGAGTATGTATACCGGGAGATGAAGAGTTGAGAAACTCTATCCTAAGAGAGGCTCATGCTACCCCATACTCCATTCACCCGGGGTCTAGCAAGATGTATAAAGATTTGAAGCAATGTTATTGGTGGGGTAATATGAAATGAGAACTTGCAGAATTTGTTTCGAGATGTTTGACCTATCAGTAGGTTAAGATTGAGCATCAGCGACCAGCAGGTATGCTGAAACCTCTTCCAATTCTCGAATGGAAATGGGAGGACATATCAATGGATTTTATAACTAACTTGCCGACGAGTCGCCGAGGTATTAATACAATTTGGGTGATTGTAGATCGTCTGACCAAATCAGCCCACTTCTTGGAGATTAAAGACACGTGGGGCCACGAGAGGTTGGCCCAGTTGTTCATTAAATAAATTGTAAGGTTACATGGTACCCCCAAGAGTATTGTATTGGATCGTGACGGGCGGTTCATGTCACATTTCTGGAAAGTAGTTCACCATGCGATGGGTACGCAGTTGAACTTCAGTACGACATTTCATCCTCAGACCGATGGCCAGTATGAGAGGACTATCCAAACTCTAGAAGATATTTTGAGGGCATGTGCTCTCGATTGGAAGGACGATTGGGAAGCCCAACTACCTTTGGTGGAATTCACCTGTAATAACAGTTGGCATGCTTTGATTCAGATGGCACCTTATGAAGCATTGTATGGTCGTTGTTGTAGGTCCCCTTTGTGTTGGAATGACCTATCTGAATCTATGGGTACGGAACCTGATATGTTGTTAGCAGCTTGTGACAAGATCACTCTGATTAGGAGTCGTTTGTTAATGGCTCAATGCCAGCAGAAATCTTATGCAGACAACCGTCGACGACCGCTTAAGTTCGAGGTTGGTGACCATGTGCTAGTGAAGGTGTCTCCTACTCGAGGTGTTTTTCATTTTGGGAAGAGGGCAAGCCGAGCTCGAGATATATTGGACTGTTTGAGATATTAGAATGTGTAGGCAATCTAGCCTATCGTCTGGCGTTACCACCAGCTTTGAGTCGGATTCATAACGTGTTTCATGTTTCCCAGTTGAGGAAGTATGTTGCTGATCTAAGCCACATACTTCAGTTCGAAGAGATCGAATTAGCCGATGACCATTCTTATGAGGAATGTCCCGTGCAGATACTCGAGAGGAGGATCAAACAATTGAGGAACAAGATGATTCCCCTACTGAAGGTTCAGTGGTCACGATACTAAGGATAGCATGCGAGAGAGGTATCTCAAGTTGTTTACCCCTTAGTTTCGAGGACGAAACTCCTTTTAAGGGGGAGTATGTAATATTCGACTGTAATTTTCCTATTTACTATTGTACTACTCGGATAATTTGAGTATCGTTGAATCAGGTTGTATTAGTATAACAATTATTGATGTTGAGATGTATCAGGATCCAATTAATTATTATTATCATTCATTCAGTGCTCGATTGTTAGTCGTGTTTTAAATTATTACATTTTTGAGCTAGATATTTAGTGCCCAACGTACGCTACTGATCCAGCTTAGCGTACGCTATTTCTTTGGCCTTTCATACGTAATGTACTTAAGCTTACGTACGTAATGAAGAGAATCTTATCCGATCCCAACTTTCCACATGGGGGGTCATGCAGGATCCGGATATTTGGCCTTTCGAGGTAGCCAAGTCAACATACATTACGTACGTTATGCTTATGCTATAACGTACGTAATGGAGGAGAGTTTACGTACGCTTTTCTAACAACGTACGTAAGGATGTAGGTGCTTTGAGGCAGCAGCCTCTGGAGGCTTATTACATACGTAACAACTTATATGTTAGCGTACGTAAAGGGGCTAACATACTTTAACTGTTTTCGATAACTTACATAATGGAAGTGCAGTTTAAAAAAGGACAGGTCTTGTCTTTCATTTTGCACGATCCAAATTTGATATTTTCTTCAAGTTATCATCCCTCTGCCTCCCTATATCAATACTTTCCTCTTCCATCTTGTCGTTGAGTCTTGCATCTTGGATTGGAGCTTATTGATTGGAAGTTTGGAGTGTGTTCTTGAAGTTTTGGTGTTCTTCATTTTCTTGAGGTTGGTTATCTAAACACATGTTGATTCCATACTATTGATGATGTTAATAAGAAGTAATTCATATAATGTTAGATTAATCAAGTATAACATGATAGTTATTAGAATTATGATCAAACTAAAGTGAAAAACATGATAATGTTGTTAGTATTACTTCTTGAATGGTTGAAGAGGTTGTAAAATAACATGGTTGCTATTGATCCTTAGGAAATCATGATAAGAACTGGATGATTAGGGTTTATGAGTATATTCTTAATGCTAGAATAGTTCTATGATGTTATAACCATACATTTTAGAGGGTTTAACAAAATTCATTGGGAGATAATGATGATGTATGAAGAAGACAACTATAGTTTGATATATTCAAGATTAAACCAAATGATGTGATGAATTAAGACTGTCTAAATCATCATAGTTAAAGGTGGATAATGTTCTTAAGAAGATAGTGATAATTGTGGATGATAATGTCATAATAGTGTTGGAATATTTATTCCACATATTCATTAATAGATTTTTGATGATTAAGTTGCTAAACAAAACAAAACAACAAAGAGGCGAAGCAAAGCAACGAAGCAGACGAAGACGCAAAAAGCTGCCCAAACTGCATGCATAACGCACGCTATCTGCCAAGAATAGCGCACGTTATCGAAGGCCATTTAATGTACGTAACGCAGACAGCTTAACGTATGTAATGAGTTGATTCAGAATTCAAACAAGACAACCGTTGGGAAGAATTCTGAAAGTCAAAGTCAAGCAACGAACATTTTGACAAAGGCATGCAACGGATATATGGATTAACGCACGCTACGTGTAAGGATTAACGTACGCTAAGAAGACAGAATAACGTACGTAATGAAAAGTAATAACATACGTAAAGGAAGAAACGAAGTGACTGGACTGAAACTAGATAACGATAACGTACGCTACATGGAGTGCATAACGTATGTAATGAGGCTTAACGTACACTACGAAGAAGAGATAGCGCACGCTAGCAATTCAAAAGATGCTAACGGCTAGTTGGAAGAGAAATGGCTATAAATACCACTTCATATGGTATTCATTCTACAACAACGCAAAGCATTCGATATATTGATCAGAGATTCATATACACATTCTAGTTGTTGTAATTGTGCTTATATTGATAGTTTGAGTGTTTATACATTCAACACATACACGAGAGGTAAAAGAAAATATACGATTGGATTCGGTATTATTAGGATCAAGGATCCGATATTGTTAGAATCGCAATCGATATCTAAGTGAGGTTTATCTAGTACCGGTAGAAATCTAGAGTGGTTGATTCCTTGTCCAATAGAAAAGGAAAACGGTTTAACTTGGACCGAGACAAAGACAAGTACACACGGTAATATCTCAACCAATAGAAGAGAGATTGAATGGTTTACTCGGACCGATAGAAGACGAGCTTGTAACGGTTATCCCTCGACCGATAGAATAGAGGTGTAGAGGTTTATCTTTAGCCTATAGGAAAAGATACCGAGAGAGGACGTGGGCACGTTTGGCCGAACCTCTATAAATCCTTGTGTCGATTTATTTTCCGCACTTTATTTAAATCGCTTCCGCAACGCGAAAGAATTTCACAACTCTATCTTCAAATGGCGATACCGACCAATATTGCTCCAACAATTAGTATCGAAGCGGTATCTCTAATAAACAGCTTAACATCCGAGGGGTCGATCCAAATGGCATTTCAAATTGCTCCAGTCGAAGGCCTAGCTCTAAATCGATCACCATGTTTTGTTGGCTCGAACTTTATGACGTGGAAGAAAAAGGTGTCAATATTCATCCGAGCATATGACATCTAGCTATAGAAAGTGATATGCCTTGGTCCGAAAATTCCAATCAAGTCCGACGGTATGCTTAAATCTTTTGAAGAATATGACGACGCAGATTGAAAAAATGATCATTATAATTGCAAAGCCACGCAATTATTATATTGTGCATTAAATCCGGAAGAACACAACTGGATATCATCTTGTGATAGTGCCAAAGAAATTTGGAAAATGTTAGAAATCACACACGAAGGCACAAATCAAGTCAAGGAGACGAAGATCAATATGCTTCTCCATGACTATGAATTATTCATGATTAGGGATGGCAACGGGGCGGGGCGGGGCGGGGCCGGATTCATACGTATCTGGACCCGGACCCGAAATCTAAAACTAGACCCAGACCCAGACCCGAATATTTACAGATCGGGTAGATCCAGGCCCGCCCAGGGCCGGGCCTGGGTACCCACCGGGTACCCGAAAATTAACATTAAAACTAAAAAATAATGATATATATTTATAATTATATATTAAAATATTATATATTATTATATAGTACATAATTATATATTATATAATATTATGTAATGTAATGAAATATATAATTATATAGTATATAATTATATAATATATAATATTATATAGTATATAATTATATAATATTATATATTATGTTACATAATGAAATAATATTAGTCAATATATATATATACATATATATATATAATTATTTATATTAATATTGCAGGTTCGGGTCCTACGGGCCTGGATACTATACTACCCGGACCCGACCTGTGAAAACCAATTTTTTTTGCCTACCCGGTCCGGACCCGGACCCGGGCCCAAAATTCAAGACCCGAATTGAACCCGAACGGGTAAAATCCGTCGGGTACCCGAATCTACGGATTTTTTTGCCATCCCTATTCATGATGAAGGGTGACGAGTCCATCACCAACATGCTCGACCGATTTTCGGTCATCACCAATGGGCTAGCTTCATTCGGAAAACCATTATCTAGTAGTGAAAAAGTCAAGAAAATTTTACGATCACTACCTAGCGAATGGGACGGCACCTTGACTGGATCATGGAATATAAAGATCTCAATACGCTTGATTTTAGCGCCCTCGTTGGTTCGCTAATTAATTATGAGATAGTTTTAAAATCACGAAGTGTCAAGCCAAAGCCGTAGGAATGATCAATAACCATGAAGGTTAAGATGTCAAAGAGAGAAGAAATTCCGGTGGATGATAGCGACGAAGAATCGGCATATTATGCCAAGAATATTAATAAGTTCCAACACTTATTAAACCGGAGAAAGAAGGACATCCAAATGGGTGAATCTAATAAATTCGACAACTCTTGTCGATTATGTGGTAAACCAGGCCACTTTGCGAAGAATTGCCGAGCGAAACCCAAGAAGGAGGTTTTAATTGCAACATGGAGCTATAAAGACGAAGATGATGATTTTAACAATCAAAATAATCTTGCTCTCATGGCACGAAGCTCATTCGACGATAGTGACGTCGAAAGTCAAGTAAGTAACTCCTGCGATGAACTTTTTGAAACTTTTGTGTTATTACATACGAACTATCAAAATGTTCTATCCGAAATTAAATCCTTACAATCAAAAAATAAATTATTAGAAACCGAGATTCCAAAACTCTTGAAAAGGGAAAATTTATCGAAACCGATCATTTCAAATGTGTTGAGAAGAAAATATTTTGAAGAATGATCTTTTGAAAAGTCAAATCGAGCTGAAATACTTAACGAAGAAATTTTCGTGTGGAAACAAAAAATTTGAACAAATGATCTCGGTGCAAAAGTTTACTTTGAATAAACAAGGGTTGAGATTCAAACCACATTCTAAAAACGAATCCTTAAATTTCAAAATACCCCGATGTGAAAAATGTTTGAAAATTGGGCACCACATTTTAAATTGTAAAAGCCCACGCTGGACGATAAAAACTAAGAAAATTTGGATTCCAAAAGGAACTTTTATACCGAATATCGTCTGTGTCTCTAAAGAAAAACCAACTATAGGTTGGATCCTCAAAAATTAATTTTGAACAAATTGTATTTTACTCAGGGGAGTATATTTTTAAACGGATATTTTTGTCAGGGGGAGTTATACCCTTTTTATGCATATGTTTTATATACATCAATTGGTAATTATTACTCCTTTTTATTACACTTTTTGCTGAATACAAAAAGGGGGAGAAAGGAGTTGAATTGATAAAAACCGTCATGGAAGAATGACGAGAAAAATAAAATACAAAAAGGAGGAGAAAAGAAAAGACGAAGAAGTCGAAAAATAATAAAAGAAGAAGAAGTCGAAAATGAGACAAAAAGGGGGAGAAACGAAGTAGTTGAAAAAATGAAAAGGAGAAGTCGAAAATGACAGGAAAAGAGAAATTGGAGAAACTAACGAAACGATCAAAACCGAAAACTTTGATTCGTATAAATATACATATGTCTATTTTTGCAGATTTTATCAAATTCAAGGGTTGTTTTGTAATCATCAAAAAGCGGGAGATTGTTGGAATATTTATTACACATATTCATTAATAGAGTTTTGATGATTAAGTTGCTAAACAAAACAAAACAACAAAGAGGCGAAGCAAAGCAAAGAAGCAGACGAAGACGCAAAAAGCTGCCCAAACGGCATGCATAACGCACGCTATCTGCCAAGAATAGCGCACGCTATCGAAGGCCATTTAACGTACGTAACGCAGACAGCTTAACGTATGTACTGAATTAATTCAAACAAGACAACTGTTGGGAAGAATTCTGAAAGTCAAAGTCAAGCAACGGACATTTTGGCAAAGGCATGCAACAGATATATGTGTAATGCCCGAGATTTCTGTTATGTAACTGGAACTTGTGATATTGTAATGATTGTACTTTTGTCTGAGTATTATTCTCCGTATTTCATAATCCGATATTGCCGAGCGTTTAATTTCATGGTTGTGATTTGTAAGGTTGAAATTCTGTGCATGTAGCGCACGCTACAGGCTAAGGGTAGCGTACGCTAACATGGTTTCATAGCGCACGCTACAGAATGTAATTAGCGCACGCTATGCGTGGTCAAATTGATTGGGACGTGCGGTAGGTGAGATCTGGCGGGGACCTCGCCGGATCGTGTCGGATGTACTGGACGGCTTTCGGGAAAAGCCGAGTCAACGCCTTAGCGCACGCCATGTATATGCGTAGCGCACGCTAAGTGCCGAGTACGATTTAGATCATGAGCCGTTAGCGCACGCTACGAATCGGGTCTAGCGCGCGCTAATAGCCATTTATTATAAATAGGACATCATCCTATTCGAGATTTCAGTTTTTCTCCTCCCATAACCCGAACTCTTACACTTAGAACATAACTCCCTTCGTCCCAAACACTTCATATCAACCTCCTAGTTCGAGATTGAAGATCGTATATCATTGGAGATTGGTGTTCAAGCCTTCGGTGTTGGATCGCTTCATTTTCCTCCGTATTCTTCACTACTTTGAGGTAGGTGATTCTTCACTGATGTTAGTAATGTTCCTAAGGAAGTTTGAATCATGTTTTGATAGCAAGTATTTCGTTTATAATCGGTCATCACATGTTAGAAGGATACTTTTGACGTATCGGCATTATATATCGTATGAACCTTTGAACCATCTTATTATAAGGACTCCTAAGCATGTTCAAATCATGTTATGATCAATAATCGGATATTTACCCAATTGATACGTTTTACACGATGGAATCATGTGTTTTGGAACGTAGAACAAATGGAACTTAGACTATTTCTTGGAGATCGTAGATGAATTATGATGTTGAGTTGGCTATCCGTATATTTGTATTTCACGATCATAAATCTTCCACAAACCTTATTAGCATGATTTGCCCGAGGATAACTTGTATTATCACGGTAGGATTCATGAGTTCCTCACCATTCAACCCGCTTTTGGCTTGCGATTCTCGCCATGCAATATTAGCGCACGCTAACACGTGTGAGTTAACGTGCGCTATCGGGGTCAGATAACGCCCGAAACGTACGTAGCGTACGTTATGAGACCAGCCAAGTCAGACTGCCAGACCATGGCTAGCGCACGCTAGTCTTATACGATAGCGTACGCTAACAGTCCGTCTTAGCGCACGTTACGTAGAGTACGTAGCGCGCGCTAAGCGATCGGCATTGGTTATTTTGAGCTTTTCGGCCGAATTGTTAGGCCATCGTTCGACTTGAGATGATTTGTATATCGTTCCTTTTGTTAAGGTTCGAGCTTGTTACGTTGATCGAAGGAGGCGGCCTTCGAGCGTGTCGAGAACATTGAAGTGTTTCGTCCTTGCCATTTTCGAGGCAAGTATCATATGTCGAGTTCGATTTATCATGCTTGTGGTTTTATTCATATTGTTGAATATGAGATGTATTTCTGAGAATTTTCGTGATATTCGTTGTTGTTTGTTCGTATTGATGAACATATTGAAATGCATATGTGTATGCATAATTGTTTCATTTATGGTATAAATGATCCGAGGGGATCATGAGGATCTATGCTGAGGGCGCTGGATCGAATGTCCACCATGCGTTGGTCCGACGGGATCATCATGGGGATCTATGCTGAGGGCGCTGGATCGCTGGACGGGTTTTCCACCATGCGTTGGTCCGACGGGATCATCATGGGGATCTATACCAAGGGCGCTGGATCGCTGGATTACCCTGTATTGTGTAGATGGAATCGTGAGGATTCGCATCGTTGGATTCCGGTGGCGGAAGTCCGTTTGCATGTTTTATGATGTATTAATGATTTATTCTATGACGATACTTGTACTAGCATTGTTTTGCTAACCCCTTGGGGTGGACATTGTTTTGATGTTCGTAGTCGAGGAGCGGGAGGGCACCACAAGACTGACAGGACGATGAGATGGATCTGTGATGTGGTTGATGTTCTTATTATTATGATTTGTCTTCTTGGTTCGTTTAGTAATCGAGTATGTCTCGTATTAATAAAGTCTTTTCGATATGGTTGTATAAGTCGGCACATTTGATCGTTTGTTTCAAATCAGTATGTGAATTCCAGTGTTCGATTGGTTTATTTTTACACTTCTTTTAAAATTAGCCTTGTAAATCCTTACCTAAAGGGTTTACGGCACTGTAATTATTCCGAATATCTCGGGGTGTTACGAATATGGTATCGAGCTAAGATTTATGGATATCTTGGTAGTCGGGTTAGTTGGTGCATTTACGTTATTGATTATTGGTCGCTCGTAACATCAACTGCCGAGCCAAAGATCGTCAATCGGATCGTGGTTGTAAGTTTCCTAATCTCGAATACTACTGCTTTATTTAATTCACGTCTTGTAAACATTAATGAATGTACTTTGAGAAAGTTTGTCCCGATATTGAGTATTTATGTTTACGATGTTGAGAGGAGGTCGTGGACGCGGACGCGGTCGTGGACGCGACGTGGTAATGCGAGGCAAGAAGAGTCAGTATCTACCCCGAGATAACCGCTAGTCAAACGGATTCACATTCCGGGGACAAGCAGGATCGGCAAATAATAATGCATCCTAACGTGCGGAGTGCTTCAAGAGTGGTTGCCCAGATAAACCAGCTTTGCTCAAGTTGTGGATCGCATGCACGGCGATGGGACAAAGCAGAATAACGTGGATAATCGGGAGATAAATGGCTTACCAAGTGATCAAATTGCATCCTCCGAAATTTGATGGTTCGACCGAGACGCTTCGTGGGATCATTGGTGAAGGAATTAGAGAAGATTTTGCGGGATTAACTGTCCCAACGATAGGAAGGTTCCTGGCCGCCAAGATCTTTTGACCGGGAGGCTTTCGATCGGGTGGGAGGCCATTCGACCGCAGGAGCATAATGCCGACCGGACAGAATTCAAGTTGATGATGGAGGCACGATTGTCCTCGCCTGATTAGAGAGGCCCGAGTTCGGGAGTTTTTCTCACCACAAAATTCGAAGCATCTGTGACGGAAGTGATTAAGACTTTTAATCACCAATGACTTATGTGCGCCACTGGTCGACCGAGGCGAGAGGATTTTCCATTTTGACATGCGAATGAAGCCGAAATTCAGCAATATATGTCCGGATTTGATTGTACCACCTTGAGGCAAGATTGTGGACAAGGCGTTGCCTACGATATGAAGGAAGCAAGCAGAGAGAAATCGACGGAAGCAAAGAAACAAGGTGTCGGGCAACTTCGGAGAATAAGAATAGCGGGCCCCGCCGGGTCACCCTCTTTTCACTCATCCAGAGACCTCCGCATCCTAGTCGAGGAGGAAAGAAGTTCGGACAAGACCGATGCTTTGGACACGTGGAAGAAGTGTTACAACCGTGGCAAGGCGGGACATGTTCGACGTGATTGTTTCGCGCCCGCGTGACTCCGCTCGAGTGTGGACAGAAGGACATCGCGCACCATTTTGTGGGAATGCGACCCGATCTTTTGGTACTCGCGCTCCAGCTCCGATCCGAAGGAGACGAGTGTGAACCAGACGCAAAGAAAGTGGATTTCAAAGCAGCCGGGAAGAGAGAGGCATCCAAGTCCGGGTCCGTTCCTCCACGCCCGTACGAGATGAGGAAATCGATGATCGTAACACACTGCTGCATCAGTGCGATTCAGATCCTTTTGCAACCAGCTAGTGTCTTGTTCGATTCAGAGCCACGCATTCTTTTATATCTTTGAACCGTGTTAATCGTTTGAACATCTCGTGCTTGTATAATTGTGAACCTTATGTTGTGGGATTACCGAGCGGAGAGAAAATTGTGGGAACCTTAGAAGCTAAGGATTTCCAGATCTATAGAAGGAAGAGATTGGCCATCGAATCTTATTGTGGTTGACATCTGCGGTGACGATTTAATTCTCGGAGATGATTGGCTCAACCGTTATGGAGTGTGCTGAATTACCGAGAGAGAGTCATTTCCATCATTGCGATGACGGATCGAACACTTATTCCGAGGATGGAGACCGGAAGCTCGGGAAATTGATCAAGGCAATGAAAGTCGTGAAATTATCAAGCAAGGATGTCACGGACTTTGGTGCTATGCCATGAGGAAAGAGGAAGGAGTAGAGCTCTCATCTATTTCACTTGTGAATGAGTTCTCGATGTTTTTCCCGACGAACTACCCGGATTACCTCCGCAGAGAAGTGGAATTCACTATCGAATTAGAGCGGAGTAGCTCCTATTTCCAGAGCACCATATCGCATGGCGCCAACCGAGATGTATGAACTCAAGAAACAACTGGAGGAATTGTTGCGAGGGTTATATTCAACCAAGCGTTTCTCCTTGGGGAGCGCCTGTTCTCTTTGTCCTAAGAAAGACGGATCCCTCCGATTGTGTATTGATTACAGGGAACTCAATAAGATGACAATCAAGAACAAGTATCCTATACCTCGGATCGACGACTTGTTTGATCAACTGCAAGGGGCAAGGGTATTCTCGAAGATTGACTTGCGAACGGGATACCATCAGTTGAGAATTAAGGAATCGGATATACCGAAATCTGCTTTCAGATCCCGGTACGGGCATTATGAATTTGTAGTGATGCCATTTGGACTTACCAATGCTCCTGCGGCATTCATGCAATTGATGAATCGGGTATTCTTGGAGTACTTGGATAAATTTGTGGTCGTTTTCATTGACGACATCTTGATATATTCGAGGGACGCAGAGGAACATGTTGAACATTTACGTGTGGTTTTGAGCATCTTGAGAAAGGAACAGTTGTATGCTAAGCTTTCTAAATGCGAATTTTGGCTTAAGGAAGTAACCTTCCTTGGGCATGTGATATCATCCGACGGAGTTCAGGTGGACCCGAAGAAAGTCGAAGCAATCTTGGAGTGGGAAGCTCCTAAAAACGTGAAAGAAGTCCGAAGCTTCTTAGGACTTGCTGGATATTATCGCCGCTTTGTAGAGGGATTTTCCAAAATTGCTCGTCCGCTCACTCAGCTGTTACAGAAAACTCAAAAGTTCATGTGGAATGAGGAGTGCCAGGCTAGTTTTGACGAACTTAAGAGGAGGCTGACGACACCTATATTAGCGCCGGAAGGAACCGACGGATTTATGGTATACGATGCTTCAAATCGTGGTTTGGGTTGTGTGTTGATGCGTAAGGATAAAGTGATTGCTTATGCTTCTCGGCAATTGAAACCGTACGGGTTAATTATCCGACTCATGATCCGGAGCTAGCAAATGTGGTCTTTGCCTTGAAAATCGCGACATTATTTGTACGGCACTCATTGTCGATCTTTACAGACCATAAGAGCCTCAAGTACATTTTCAATGTAAAGAGTTAAACATGAGGCAGAGAAGGTGGCTGGAATTGATCAAGGATTACGACTTGGAGATTCTCTATCATCCGGGGAAAGCAAACGTCGTAGCTGATGCTTTGAGCCGTAAACCTGTTTCTCTTCGAGTGTTGGAAGCACTTACATCCCAAACCAGTATTCAACGGGAACTGATCCGCGAGGGGATTGAAGTATGGGCACCAGGAATCCAAGGGCAACTTTATGTGATGGAACTGACTTCATCACTAGTCGAGGAGATCAAGTCTAAACAATTGAACGATTCTCTGATCCTTCGATTATGTGACGAAGTAAAGAAAGTGTTGTTGCCCAAAATATTTATCCGAAGACTAATACTGCTGGAAGACGGACAACAAACAACAATTGCGGGAGCACTTCCGAGAGTAGATAAATAATACAAGATTTGCCGGGTTTGTTAGGCCCGGGCTTGAATGCTCTCGCGAGATGTTATTAATACGAATATTCGTGGATACAAGTATTAATGAGAGAAATCTAAATACAATGAGTGTAAAAAGACTCTGTTAATCCGGCTCTTGAGCGAAGCTCGGTGTTCTTCGTCCCCGCCGGTAATCTGCTGGATGAGATAGGCCGGGAGAAGTAAGACCGAAAGATAGTTGTTGCCAAGAGTTGGATGTTAGCCAAGTGTGTGTATTTGCTTCTGTGTGGTATGAAAATACGAGAATGCAGGGCATGAATCCAAGTGCAGGCTGCCCTCTTTATATAGGGGTTGAGGTGCCTTGTTTCCTAGTGGGCGATCGTCTTTCGGCCATTAATGTAATGGGGCGATCGTCCTAAAAGTCACATGGGCTGCCTGCCAAAAGTCCAGAGATCCAGTGGCAGCCACCGAGTGGCCCAATGAGGAGCCGCACGCATCCTGGCATCACAGGAGGTCCCACTTTGTTACTTTCGGCGGACTTTGTCGATGGCGGGGTAGGTGACAGGCTGTGGTCACCAGTCTTGTCCCTCAGCTCCTTTCGCAGGCCTGGGACCTGTTGGTAGGTGAGGTAAGTGACAGGTTTGTCAGCGCCTTTTGTGGATCTGCACGTGGGTGCTGTCCTGTTTGCTCGGCCTTGGCCGACTGGATGGCCATCGGCCCAGATCGTCATGATGTGGTCGTCTCTAGCCGACACCGAGGATCGTTCTCGCCGCCATCAAGGTCGACAATGGTCGGTCACCAAGGGTCGGTCGGCAAAGCGCTGAGAGATGATCGTCCATAAGTCGGTCGCCAGAAGTCGGTCGCCGAGTACCGAGAGGCGATCGTATCTGAGGTCGATCGCTCGGCACCGGGACTTGTCCTGGGACCTTCGGCTGGGCGATTCATGCTTGTCTGCCGGGCTAAGGCTAGGTCGCCTGGTCGCTGGTCGGCGGTTCTTCCTCGGACGCTCGGCAGTGACTCGGTTGCCCGACCTCCTAGGCGATCGCCGGTCGGAAGGTGTTAAATCTTGACACAACAATTGTTGTTGCCCAAAATATTTATCCGAAGACTAATACTGCTGGAAGACGGACAACAAACAACAATTGCGGGAGAACTTCCGAGAGTAGATAAATAATACAAGATTTGCCGGGTTTGTTAGGCCCGGGCTTGAATGCTCTCGCGAGATGTTATTAATACGAATATTCGTGGATACAAGTATTAATGAGAGAAATCTAAATACAATGAGTGTAAAAAGACTCTATTAATCCGGCTCTTGAGCGAAGCTCGGTGTTCTTCGTCCCCGCCGGTAATCTGCTGGATGAGATAGGCCGGGAGAAGTAAGACCGAAAGATAGCTGTTGCCAAGAGTTGGATGTTAGCCAAGTGTGTGTATTTGCTTCTGTGTGGTATGAAAATACGAGAATGCAGGGCATGAATCCAAGTGCAGGCTGCCCTCTTTATATAGGGGTTGAGGTGCCTTGTTTCCTAGTGGGCGATCGTCTTTCGGCCATTAATGTAATGGGGCGATCGTCCTAAAGGTCACATGGGCTGCCTGCCAAAAGTCCAGAGATCCAGTGGCGGCCACCGAGTGGCCCAATGAGGAGCCGGCACGCGTCCGGAAGTACTGTCACAGAGGTCCCACTTTGTTACTTTCGGCGGACTTTGTCGATGGCGGGGGTAGGTGACAGCCGTGGTCACCGCCTTGTCCGTCGGCTCCTTTCGCAGCACAGGCCCCGTTGGTAGGTGAGGTAAGTGACAGTTTGTCCGCCTTTTGTGGATCTCGCACGTGGTGCCGCCCTGCTTGCTCGGCCTTGGCCGACCGGGATGGCCATCGCCCAGATCGTCATGATGCGGTCGTCTCTAGCCGGACACCGAGGATCGCTTCTCGGCCGCCATCAAGGTCGGCAATGGTCGGTCACCAAGGGTCGGTCGGCAAAGCGCTGAGAGATGATCGTCCATAAGTCGGTCGCCAGAAGTCGGTCGCCGAGTACCGAGAGGCGATCGTATCTGAGGTCGATCGCTCGGCACCGGGACTTGTCCTGGGACCTTCGGCTGGGCGATTCATGCTTGTCTGCCGGGCTAAGGCTAGGTCGCCTGGTCGCTGGTCGGCGGTTCTTCCTCGGACGCTCGGCAGTGACTCGGTTGCCCGACCTCCTAGGCGATCGCCGGTCGGAAGGTGTTAAATCTTGACACAACAGAAAGGAAAAGCCCCAGGATTCGTGATACAAGATGATGGAGTTCTGAGATTTCAGAGTCGACTTTGCGTTCCCGATGATGATGATTTGAGAAGGACTATTCTGAAGGAAGCTCACAGCGCGCCCTATTCTATTCACCCGGGCAGCAGTAAGATGTATAAAGATTTAAAGCAAAACTTCTGGTGGGGGAATATGAAGAAGGACGTAGCGGAGTACGTTTCAAAGTGTTTGACTTGTCAACAGGTTAAGATTGAACATCAACGACCTGCCGGAATGTTAAGACCGCTTCCGATCCCTGAGTGGAAGTGGGAGGATATCTCGATGGACTTCATTACTAGTATGCCAAGGACTAGAACGGGAATGAACATGATTTGGGTTGTAGTTGATCGACTAACCAAGTCGGCTCATTTCCTGGGAATTAAAGATACATGGGGACCCGAGAGATTGGCACGAATATTTATTGCGGAGATAGTCGATTGACGGACGCCGAAGACCATTATTTCGGATCGAGATGGTCGCTTCGTGTCACACTTCCGAAAGCGATTCACGTGGCTTTGGGGACCGAGCTAAACTTTAGTACACTTATCATCCCCAAACGGACGGCGATCCAAAGGACTATTCAGACAGTAGAGGACATGCTTAGAGCTTGTGCATTAGATTGGTCGACTGATTGGGAAGTTCACTTGCCCTTGATCGAGTTCACTTATAATAACAGTTGGCATGCTTCTATTAAGATGGCACCATTTGAAGCTTTGTACGGGAGAAGATGCCGATCACCCCTGTGCTGGGATGATTCTTCGGATTTGATCGGGACGGAACCGGAATTGATTATTCAGACTCAAGATAAGATAGCCTTGATTCGAGAGAGGCTGTTGACTGCCCAGAGTCGACAGAAGTCTTATGCCGATGTACGTCGTCGCCCTCTAGAGTTCGACGCTGGGGACCACGTACTATTGAAGGTGTCACCTACACGAGGAATTTTCCATTTTGGGAGAAGAGGCAAGCTTAGTCCGAGATATATCGGACCATTTGAGATCCTAGAGAGAGTTGGGGATTTAGCATACCGGTTGGCCTTACCGCCATCGCTGAGTCATGTTCACAATGTGTTTCACGTATCCCAACTGCGGAAGTATGTATCGGAACCCAGTCACGTCATTGATTTCGACGAGATCGAAATAGCTAATGATGGCACCTTCGAAGAAAGACCAATCAAGATACTTGAGAGCCGGATCAAACAGTTGAGAAATAAACCAATACACTTGGTTAAAGTACAATGGTCACGACATGGAGTCGAAGAGGCCACTTGGGAAACGGAGGACGGTATGAAGGCTAAATATCCGGAGTTGTTTTCATCATAAGTTTCGGGACGAAACTTCCTTTAGGAGGAAGGATGTAATGCCCGAGATTTCGTTATGTAATCGAACTTGTGATATTGTAATGATTGTACTTTGTCTCGAGTATTATTCTCCGTATTTCATAATCCGATATTGCCGAGCGTTTAATTTCATGGTTGTGATTTGTAAGGTTGAAATTGCGCATGTAGCGCACGCTACAAAGCTAAGGGTAGCGACGCTAACATGGTTTCATAGCGCACGCTACGTAATGTAATTAGCGCACGCTATGCGTGGTCAAATTGATTGGGACGCGTGCGGTAGGTGAGATCTCGCCGGGGACCCCGCCGGATCGTGTCGGATGTACTGGACGGCCGAAAAGCCGAAGTCAACGCCTTTAGCGCACGCTACGGTATATGCGTAGCGCACGCTAAGTGCCGAGTACGATTTAGGCGTGAGCCGTTAGCGCACGCTACGAATCGGGTCTAGCGCGCGCTAATAGCCATTTATTATAAATAGGACATCATCCTATTCGAGATTTCGCTTTTCTCCTCCCATAACCCGAACTCTTACACTTAGAACATAACTCCCTTCGTCCCAAACACTTCATATCAACCTCCTAGTTCGAGATTGAAGATCGTATATCATCGAGATTGGTGTTCAAGCCTTCGGTGTTGGATCGCTTCATTTTCCTCCATATTCTTCACTACTTTGAGGTAGGTGATTCTTCACTGATGTTAGTAATGTTCCTAAGGAAGTTTGAATCATGTTTTGATAGCAAGTATTTCGTTTATAATCGGTCATCACATGTTAGAAGGATACTTTTGACGATCTGGCATTATATATCGTATGAACCTTTGAACCATCTTATTATAAGGACTCCTAAGCATGTTCAAATCAAGTTATGATCAATAATCGGATATTTACCCAGTTGATACGTTTTACACGATGGAATCATGTGTTTTGGAACGTAGAACAAATGGAACTTAGACTATTTCTTGGAGATCGTAGATGAATTATGATGTTGAGTTGGCTATCCGTATATTTGTATTTCACGATCATAAATCTTCCACAAACCTTATTAGCATGATTTGCCCGAGGATAACTTGTATTATCACGGTAGGATTCATGAGTTCCTCACCATTCAACCCGATGGCTTGCGATTCTCGCCATGCAATATTAGCGCACGCTAACACGTGTGAGTTAACGTGCGCTATCGGGGTCAGATAACGCCCGAAACGTACGTAGCGTACGCTATGAGACCAGCCAAGTCAGACTGCCAGACCGTGGCTAGCGCACGCTAGTCTTATACGATAGCGTACGCTAACAGTCCGTCTTAGCGCACGTTACGTAGAGTACGTAGCGCGCGCTAAGCAGTCCAGGCAGATTGGTTATTTTGAGCTTTTCGGCCGTAGACCGAATTGTTAGGCCATCGTTCGACTTGAGATGATTTGTATATCGTTCCTTTTGTTAAGGTTCGAGCTTGTTACGTTGATCGAAGGAGGCGGCCTTCGAGCGTGTCGAGAACATTGAAGTGTTTCGTCCTTGCCATTTTCGAGGCAAGTATCATATGTCGAGTTCGATTTATCATGCTTGTGGTTTTATTCATATTGTTGAATATGAGATGTATTTCTGAGAATTTTCGTGATATTCGTTGTTGTTTGTTCGTATTGATGAACATATTGAAATGCATATGTGTATGCATAATTGTTTCATTTATGGTATAAATGATCCGAGGGGATCATGAGGATCTATGCTGAGGGCGCTGGATCGAATGTCCACCATGCGTTGGTCCGACGGGATCATCATGGGGATCTATGCTGAGGGTGCTGGATCGCTGGATGGGTTTTCCACCATGCGTTGGTCCGACGGGATCATCATGGGGATCTATACCAAGGGCGCTGGATCGCTGGATTACCTCAGATTGTGTAGATGGAATCGTGAGGATTCGCATCGTTGGATTCCGTGGCGGAAGTCCGTTTGCATGTTTTATGATGTATTAATGATTTATTCTATGACGAAACTAGTACAAGCATTGTTATGCTAACAACTACTGGGGTTGACATTGTTTTTGATGTTCGGGTAGTCGAGGAGCGGGAGGGCACCACAAGACCGACGGTGACGATGAGATGGCTCAGTGATGTGGTTGATGTTCTTATTATTATGATTTGTCTTCTTGGTTCGTTTAGTAATCGAGTATGTCTGTATTAATAAAGTCTTTTCGATATGGTTGTATAAGTCAGCACATTTGATCGTTTGTTTCAAATCTGTATGTGAATTCCAGTGTTCGATTGGTTTATTTTTACACTTCTTTTAAAATTAGCCTTGTAAATCCTTACCTAAAGGGTTTACGGCGCTGTAATTATTCCGAATATCTCGGGGTGTTACAATATGGATTAACACACGCTACGTGTAAGGATTAACGTATGCTAAGAAGACAGATTAACGTACGTAATGAAAAGTAATAACGTACGTAAAGGAAGAAACGAAGCCACTAGACTGAAATTGGATAACAATAACATACGCTACATGGAGTGCATAACGTACGTAATGAGGCTTAACGTAAGCTACGAAGAAGAGCTAGCGCACGCTAGCAAGTCAAAAGATGCTAACGGCTAGTTGGAAGAGAAATGGCTATAAATACCACTTCATATGGTATTCATTCTACAACAACGCAAAGCATTCGATATATTGATTAGAGATTCATATACACATTCTAGTTGTTGTAATTGTGCTTATATTGATAGTTTAAGTGTTTATACATTCAATACATACATGAGAGGTAAAAGAAAAGATACGATTGGATTCGGTGTTATTAGGATCAAGGATCCAACATTGTTAGAATCGCAATCGATATCTAAGTGAGGTTTATTTAGTACCGATAGAAAGTTAGAGTAGTTGACTCCTTGTCCAATAGAAAAGGAAAATGATTTAACTTGGACCGATACAAAGACAAGTACACACAGTAATATCTCGACCAATAGAATAGAGATTGAGCGGTTTACTCGGACCGATAGAATGTAATATCCGAAATTTCTACTACTGTTGTTTGAGATTATTTTATCCGAGTTATATTGTACAGTGTGGAATCTGTACAGTATGGATAAAATAAATAAAGGACTGAGATGTCAGTATTGGTACAATTGTCGTATCTGGTCGACAATTGCATTTGAGAATATCGTATCGTGTTATCGTACTTTCGATATGAGGTATATCGTATGAGAATATTATCGATTCAAGATAATGATTCGCATGCCGTATGTTCGTATTCTGTATGTCGAGACAGGAGGTAACAGTTAAAATTGGCTAAGTATAGAATACTTAGCGTACGCTAATGTTTAAGACTTACGTACACTAAATCACAAGAGTTACGTACGTTATGGCTGAGACATTACGTATGTAACATGGGAATCAGACGATCGAGTCATGGTCGGTAGATGGGACCATGTGTCGGCAGCTTTCGGCGGAAGGATGTTGACAGGCGAGTCAACTACGTATTACGTACGTTATACAGGATGTATTACGTACGTAATATAAGGTTTTACTGTAGCAAGTCAGCGTGCGTATTACGTACGTAATGAAGGAAATGTTACGTACATAATCAAGTGGACAAAACAGGACAGTTAGTTTTGGGATTAGCATTACGTACGCTATCAAGGATGGCTAACGTACATAATGCGTGTTATGTACGTTAACCTTGTTGTGTTACGTACGTAACGAACAGAAATGTTTTATAAGTGGATGCCCGTCTTTCATTTCCTTCGACGTTTCTTTTCGTTTTTCGTCTTCAAACTTTGAGAGAGAGAGATGTTGGCCTTCCTAAGTCGATTTTGAGCTTGAGGACTTGGATTTGAGACTTGGATATGGAATTATGGATGATTCTTGAAGGGTTTGATTGGGTTATTCATGTTCTTAAGGTATGTTGTTGAATTCTTCACTTTGATTTCGGATTTTGGTATTGTTATCAGTATATGATTCGTATGGAGTTGATTGTGATGTTGTTGTTATGATTATTGAGGCTACATGAACTATATGTTGAAGGAAGATGGTGTTATGATGGTTTATACCTTGAATATGTTGATTATGATTATGAAATCATAGAGTTCTTGATGTTCTTGGTATTGTTACTTCGATTCTTGATGTTAGGGAGATCCTATGTTCAAGAACATGTTGATATACACATTGAATTGTGATTAGGGATTGTTTAGATGTTAGAAAACATCGGATTACATTGTTTTAATGGCTATGAACAAGGTTTTGAATCCATTAGTGTTCTTGAGGAACTTTTGATGAATTTAACATAGCAAGACGATCGTATATTGAATTAATCGGATTATGAATCGTGTTGTGGTTTTGAGTTCGTAATTGTTTGAGTTGGATTGTCCGGACTTATGCCTAATCGAGATATTGTGGAACCGTTGGGGTTTATTGATCGGTTGTATTGATTGATTATGATCATCGAGTTGTAGTTTGTATTGTAGATATCATTGAATCGTTGAGATGATTTGGTTGGTCGTGTCGGTTGTTAATTGTTATCGGATATGTGTTATTTGATTACTTCGATAGGTTGAGATTATTGATCGGTGATTAGAACCGTATGTTGCGGTCGTGTTCGAGAACGTTCGTGAATCGCTTTGGGCCGGGAGCCGAGGAGCTTGTACTCGACGACGAGGAATTGGTAACAAATTCATCGGTATCGAGGCAAGTTATTACTTACTCAGTTATAATGTTTAATGAATGGTTTCAGTTTCATTTCGTTTATAATGCATATAGCAATGATTATATGTTGTCTTTCCGATTCTGGAAGTTAAATCCTATTGTATATGATTTATTTCGGTTATTGGCATATTTGGGTATCGAGGTTACATTATGGTAAAGATGAGGACATGAGTATCTGTAGTCCATGGTACGTTTGGATCTCCGAGCATTGCGGATAATCGTCGGGCATGGTTTGATATCGAGATTTCTCCCGAAGGACTCGGGGCAAGTATCCTAAATTGATTCAGTTTAGTGTTAATGATTTTTTATCATGCATTTTGTCATTCATGTTATTGAACATGAGGTCATCCTAGTTGTTTCGTCATACTGTCGTTCTTGTTGTGTTGTTCATGTTGATGAACATATTGAGTATGCATATGTGCATTGTTATGTTGTAAATGATCCGAAGGGATCATGAGGATCTATGCTGAGGGCGCTGGATCGGATGTCCACCATGCGTTGGTTCGATGGGATCATCATGGGGATCTATGCTGAGGGCGCTGGATCGTTGGACAGATTTTCCACCATGCGTTGGTTCGACGGGATCATCATGGGATCTATGCTTAGGGCGCTGGATCGTTGGATTACCAGTATTGTGTTGATGGAATTTTGTGAATTCGCATCATTGATTTTATCATGTGTTGTTGTTCATATGTGTATTGTTGGTTATCCACCTTATGCTGATCTGATAGGATCAACAAAGGGATCTATGCTGAGGGCGCTGGATTGTCGGATTTCCATTGAGTATACATGATTGTTATTGTTGTGAGCATATTGACGTGGTCATATGAGTATGCATTTGTAGGTCTTGTGTTAGGACCGTATCCGTATTGCATTGATCTGATCTCGGATTAGACTGATATGATTGTCATGGCACTTCATATCTCGAGGTATGTTCCGTATTTCCTTTGGTATTCGTCTCGTGATGGACAATCGGTTATCGTTTTGGGATTTGATGATGCTATCCGATGGATTGTATTGGTCAGAACTGAAACTTTTCCATATCGTGAGTTGGTTATGATAATTTGAGAACCTTGAGTATTGTTTGAGGTACAGTACATATATTATGTTCGAGTTTATTGGTTAATCGAGTACAGGATGTGAAATGTGATAATGGTTATTCTGATGAGAATTACTTGAGTAAGCAAAGCTATGGCGGTAAGATTACGTTAGTCGTATTCTTATGTTGTATTCTCATTGGTATGTAATTATTAATGTGATGTGACAGTTATCATTGTTGGATATTATGGTTGACCCCGTCGTGGGATTTCTTTTTAGGTTCTTGGAGTATCGAGCTTGTAGCGGTCGTGAAGAGATGAGCTTCCCAGAGGATACTGGCTAGGACATGTTTTGTGCATTGAGTTTCTTGATTGGTTCTTGTATTCCGCTGCTAGAGTATCTTTATGGTTGGTCTTTTTCCGCTGCGTGAGTATTTTGAAATGCTCTTTCAGTATTTGGTAACTGAGATTACTTTGGAAATCGTTTTCTAAACTTTTGAGTGTCGGCCGTTTGGCCTTGCGATTTCAAATGAGTTTTTATAACGGTTTTTGATAAATGGATTTTATAAGTCTTTGTGCATTTTTAAAGATAGTACCGTCGATGGCCTCTTGGGCATTTGTTAATGTTTGCGAAAAATTCTTTTAGCCTTGTGGGTTCCATCTCGGGGCCCACGGCGCTGTAATATTTCTGGTTAAATCTGGGGGTATTACAGAATATGGTATCGGAGCTTAGGTTGAGAAAACCTAGGCATTTGGGTCGAGTTGGGTCGTGTTTTGTCGCGTCATTCGAGTTGTCAATTGACTAATACTAGAGCCGTGAGGTTTTGTTGTTCACTCGGGCTTATGGGTTATGTGATTTATCAGTGTGGTACTGGGATTGTTGTAAACTTTTCCAAATGGTGTTAACATGATATATTGTGTTCTTGAGTTGCACTGAGTTTGCAAAATGTGTGTTTTGAAAATATCTGTGTCGAGTATTTCCTTGAGTCGAGACATGTGCCAGTATCACGGGGAATCGTCGGCTTCACGATCTGTAAGTATTTGGATTTTTGAATTTAATTGAGATTTATTGCCGTTCTAAGTTGATACGTTTTGATATTCAGCAGATATTATACGTTACAGTATAAGGTGACAGATTTGGGACAGGATTGATGATCTTGAGAAACTATGATTTGGGAAATCAGTATGTTCGGTAGATTTTGGAACGGAATTGTACATTTGGGAGAAGGTTGTGGATGGTTGAGAAAAATATGTAGTCATGATAGATCATTTTGTGATACATGAAACCGCTTTTGAACATTTGAAAATGATACTTTTCAAAATGAATGTCTTACGGAGGTTTTACGGAAAATGATTTTTGGGCAGAGACCCAATCGATTTTGAAATGGTTTTATAACTCAGGACTTGGGGTCCGAAAAGAGTTTTCTACTTTTTAAACTTCTTGTAATGTGGAATGAGATACGGGCTGAGACCCTAATGTTTCAAAAGACTTTCTTGTTTTCTAAAACTCCCGAGATTTGTAAAATACTTTACCAATCGTTTACCTATGTTATTTCTGCCTTTCGAGGCTTTGGTTTACTTGTTCAAATGGAACTTCTCGGGAAGTCTTTCGCCGTGTTTGATTTGTTGATTTGTTTCAACGTTTTGTCATATCATATTTGAGGTGATCCAGGATGGGTAAATGGCTAAGTATAGAATACTTAGCGTACGCTAATGTTTAAGACTTACGTACGCTAAATCACAAGAGTTACGTACGTTATGGCTGAGACATTATGTACGTAACATGGGAATCAGACGATCGAGTCATGGTCGGCAGGTGGGACCCTGTGCCGGCAGCTTTCGGCGGAAGGATGTTGACAGGCGAGTCAACTACGTATTACGTACGTTATACAGGATGTATTACGTACGTAATATAAGGTTTTACTGTAGCAAGTCAACGTGCGTATTACGTACGTAATGAAGGAAATGTTACGTACGTAATCAAGTGGACGAAACAGGATAGTTAGTTTTGGGATTAGCATTACGTACGCTATCAAGGATGGCTAACGTACGTAATGCGTGTTACGTACGTTAACCTTGTTGTGTTACGTACGTAACGAACAGAAATGTTTTATAAGTGGATGCCCGTCTTTCATTTCCTTAGACGTTTCTTTTCGTTTTTCGTCTTCAAACTTTGAGAGAGAGGGATGTTGGCCTTCCTAAGTCGATTTTGAGCTTGAGGACTTGGATTTGAGACTTGGATATGGAATTATGGATGATTCTTGAAGGGTTTGATTGGGTTATTCATGTTCTTAAGGTATGTTGTTGAATTCTTCACTTTGATTTCGGATTTTGGTATTGTTATCAGTATATGATTCGTATGAAGTTGATTGTGATGTTGTTGTTATGATTATTGAGGCTACATGAACTATATGTTGAAGGAAGATGGTGTTATGATGGTTTATACCTTGAATATGTTGATTATGATTATGAAATCATAGAGTTCTTGATGTTCTTGGTATTGTTACTTCGATTCTTGATGTTAGGGAGATCCTATGTTCAAGAACATGTTGATATACACATTGAATTGTGATTAGGGATTGTTTAGATGTTAGAAAACATCGGATTACATTGTTTTAATGGCTATGAACAAGGTTTTGAATCCATTAGTGTTCTTGAGGAACTTTTGATGAATTTAACATAGCAAGACGATCGTATATTGAATTAATCGGATTATGAATCATGTTGTGGTTTTGAGTTCGTAATTGTTTGAGTTGGATTGTCCGGACTTGTGCCTAATCGAGATATTGTGGAACCGTTGGGGTTTATTGATCGGTTATATTGATTGATTATGATCATCGAGTTGTAGTTTGTATTGTAGATATCGTTGAATTGTTGAGATGATTTGGTTGGTCGTGTCGGTTGTTAATTGTTATCGGATATGTGTTATTTGATTACTTCGATAGGTTGAGATTATTGATCGGTGATTAGAACTGTATGTTGCGGTCGTGTTCGAGAACATTCGTGAATCGCTTTGGGCCGGGAGTCGAGGAGCTTGTACTCGACGACGAGGAATTGGTAACAGATTCATCGGTATCGAGGCAAGTTATTACTTACTCAGTTATAATGTTTAATGAATGGTTTCAGTTTCATTTCGTTTATAATGCATATAGCAATGATTATACGTTGTCTTTCCGATTCTGGAAGTTAAATCGTATTGTATATGATTTATTTCGGTTATTGGCATATTCGGGTATCGAGGTTACATTATGGTAAAGACGAGGACATGAGTATCTGTAGTCCATGGTACGTTTGGATCGCCAAGCATTGCGGATAATCGTCGGTGATGGTTTGATATCGAGATTTCTCCCGAAGGACTCGGGACAAGTATCCTAAATTGATTCAGTTTAGTTTTAATGATTTTTGATCATGCATTTTGTCATTCATGTTATTGAACATGAGGTCATCCTAGTTGTTTCGTCATACTGTCGTTCTTGTTGTGTTGTTCATGTTGATGAACATATTGAGTATGCATATGTGCATTGTTATGTTGTAAATGATCCGAAGGGATCATGAGGATCTATGCTGAGGGCGCTGGATCAGATGTCCACCATGCGTTGGTTCTATGGGATCATCATGGGGATCTATGCTGAGGGCGCTGGATCGTTGGATTACCAGTATTGTGTTGATGGAATTTTGTGAATTCGCATCATTGGTTTTATCATGTGTTGTTGTTCATATGTGTATTGTTGGTTATCCACCTTATGCTGATCTGATAGGATCGACAAAGGGATCTATGCTGAGGACGCTGGATCGTCGGATTTCCATTGAGTATACATGATTGTTATTGTTGTGAGCATATTGACGTGGTCATATGAGTATGCATTTGTAGGTCTTGTGTTAGGACCATATCCTTATTGCATTGATCTGATCTCGGATTAGACTGATATGATTGTCGTGGCACTTCATATCTCGAGGTATGTTCCGTATTTCCTTTGGTATTCGTCTCGTGATGGACAATCGGTTATCGTTTTGGGATTTGATGATGCTATCCGATGGATAGTATTGGTCAGAACTGAAACTTTTCCATATCGTGAGTTGGTTATGATAATTTGAGAACCTTGAGTATTGTTTGAGGTACAGTACATATATTATGTTCGAGTTTATTGGTTAATCGAGTACAGGATGTGAAATGTGATAATGGTTATTCTGATGAGAATTACTTGAGTAAGCAAAGCTATGGCGGTAAGATTACGTTGGTCGTATTCTTATGTTGTATTCTCATTGGTATGTAATTATTAATGTGATGTGATGGTTATCATTGTTGGATATTATGGCTGACCCCGTCGTGGGATTTCTTTTTAGGTTCTTGGAGTATTGAGCTTGTAGCGGTCGTGAAGAGATGAGCTTCCAGGAGGATACTGGCTAGGACATGTTTTGTGCATTGAGTTTCTTGATTGGTTCTTGTATTCCGCTGCTAGAGTATCTTTATGGTTGGTCTTTTTTCGCTGCGTGAGTATTTTGAAATGCTCTTTCAGTATTTAGTAACTGAGATTACTTTGGAAATCGTTTTCTAAACTTTTGAGTGTCGGTCGTTTGGCCTTGCGATTTCAAATGAGTTTTTATAACGGTTTTTGATAAATGGATTTTATAAGTCTTTGTGCATTTTTAAAGATAGTACCGTTGATGGCCTCTTGGGCATTTGTTAATGTTTGCGAAAAATTCTTTTAGCCTTGTGGGTTCCATCTCGAGGCCCACGGCGCTGTAATATTTCTGGTTAAATCTGGGGGTGTTACATAGAAGACGAGCTTGTAACGGTTATCCCTCGACCGATAGAAGAGAGGTGCAGAGGTTTATCTTTAACCTATAGAAAAAGATACCGAGAGAGGACGTAGGCACATTTGGCCGAACCTCTATAAATCCTTCTGTCAATTTATTTTCTGCACTTTATTTAAATCGCTTCCACAACGCGAAAGAGTTTCACAACTCTATCTCCAAACGGCGATACCGACCAATATTGCTACAACAAATAGATTGAGTAATTGAATTCATTTATGATAATCCTTGTATATTGGATATATGTTGAAGAATCTTAAGAACATGATAATCCGATTGTTATGTTAGATCGAGATTGGTATATGCGCCGTTTGTGCGGAAGCGTAAATATAAAGTGCGGAAAATAAATCACACAAGGATTTATAGAGGTTCGGCCAAACGTGCCTACGTCCTCTCTCGATGTATCTTTTTCTATAGGTTAAAGATCAAAACCTCTGCATCTCTCTTCAGTTGGTCGAGGGATTACCGTTACAAGCTCGTCTTCTATCGGTACGAGTAAAATCATTCTCTTATTTGTCTTTTTGTCGGTCCAAGTTAAATCGTTTTCTTTTTCTATTGGACAAGGAATCAACCACTCTAGCTTTTTATGGGTACTAGATAAACCTCATGAAGATATCGATTGTGATTCTAATAATGGCGGATCCTTGATCCTAATAACACAGAATCTAATCGTATCTTTTCTTTTTCTCACTCATGTATGATTTAGTGTATCACACTCAATCACTCTAATTTAAGCTCAAAAACAACAACTATAATGTTTACAATGATATCTCAAGTGTATATGAATTGCTCAATGTTGTTGTGTGGAATAATACCAAGTCATTTGGTATTTATAGCCTTTTTCCACAAACTAGTCGTTACTGCCAGTTGTTTATTAGCGTGCGCTAGGCTTCTTTCCTTAGCGTGCGCTATCGGGTGTATTTAGCCTTAGCGTACGTTATGTACTGTTACGTATGTTAACGTCTTCCAGTTTTAGTCCAGTGGCTACTGTCTCTGACTGTTAGCGTGCGCTAACACTTCTTCTTTAGCGTGCGCTAATCTTGCATCATTGCATGCGTCATATATCTGTTTATATTTTTTGACTTTGCAGCAGATTCTCTCCAACAGATTGATTGACTTGATTCAAACTTGATATTTAGCGCGCGCTAAATATCTCTTGTTGCGTGCGCTAAGATGACTTCACTGCGTACGTCATTCTGTGTTTGAATTCTCTTCACAACGGTAACAAGTCTTCGATAGCATGCGTTAATGCTTTATGTGTAGCGTGCGCTATCCTCATCAGGTGACTTCACTTCAGGTTACTTCGAACTCGTCTGATCTACAGCCGGGACTCGTTAGCGTGCGCTAACTTATATGTCTAGCTTGCGCTAGCTTTGTATTTTGTCCAGCTTTTTGCGTCTTCGATTCCTTCGTCGTTTTGCTCCGCCTCTTTGTTGTTTTGTTTTGTTTAGCAACTTAATGATCAAAACACTATTTATGAATATGTGGAATAAATATTCCAACAATCTCCCCCTTTTTTATGATTACAAAACAACGGTTGAATTGGATAAAGCCTGTAAAATAAAATATATATATATATATATGTACGTTTCAAAGTTTTCGGCTTTGATCATTTCGTTAGTTTCTCCAATCCTTTTTCTTTTTCTGTCATTTTCGACTACTTCATTTCGTATTTTTCGACTCCTTCGTTTCTCCCCCTTTTTGTATGCTTTCTTCTCCTTTTCGACTTCTTCGATTTTTATTATTTTTCACCTCCTTTTTTCTTTTTATGTTTCTCGTCATATCTTTCATGACGCTTTTATCCGATTCAACTTCTTCTCCCCCTTTTTGTATTCAGCAAAAAGTGTAAAAATATAGAGATACCAATAATCGAATATAAAAAAAATATGCATGAAAAAATATACAATAATAGGAAATATCTCATCCTGAAAATATTATCTCCCATAAAATTATTACTCCCCCTAAGTAAAAGAATCAATTTTTGGGGATCCAACTGAGATTCGGTTTTTCTTTCGAAACGTAGACGATATTTGAAACACTTGTTCCTTTAGGAACCCAAATTTTCTTAACTTTAATCGTCAGTCTTGGGCTTTTACAGTTTGAAATATGGTGCCCAATTTTAAAATATTTTTTCACACCGGGTATTTTGAAATTTACGAATTCATTTTTAAAACGTGGTTTGAATCCTAACCCCTCTTTATTCAACGTGTATTTTTTAACTGAGAGCATATTTTCAAATTTCTCGTTTCCGAGAGAAAATTTCTTCGTTAAATTTTTGAGCTCGGTTTGGATTTTAACAAGATCATTCTTTAAAATATTTTCGTTCTCAATGCATTTAGAATGATCGATCTCAACAAATTTTCCTTTCTCAAGAATTTTGGAATTTTCAATTTCCAAAGATTTATATTTAGATTTAAGGGCTTTAATCTCATTTAAAACATTTTGATAATCAGTATGTAATAACTCGAATGCTTCAAAAAGTTCGTCGTAAGAGATACTTACTTGGCTTTCGACGTCGCTATCGTCGAATGAACTCCGGGCCATAAATGCAAGGTTATTTTGATCGATGAAATCTTCATCAGGATCTTCGTCACTCCATGTAGCAACTAAAACCTCCTTGGGTTTAACCCGACAATTCTTAACAAAGTGGCCTGGTTTACCACATAATCGACAAGTATTGTCGAATTTCTTAGATTCGCCCTTTTGGATGTCCTGCTTCCTCCGGTTTAATAAGTGTTGGAACTTATTAATATTATTGGCATAATATGCCGATTCTTCATCGCTTTCGTCCACCGGGATTTCTTCCTTCTTTCTCGACATCTTAGCCTTCATGGCTATCGATCTTTCCTTCGGTTTCGGTTTGGCATTCCGATATTTTAGGACAATCTCGTAGTTGATGAGAGAACCAACGAGAGCACTAAAATCAAGATTATTTAAATCTTTAGATTCCATTATTGACGTCACCGTACCGTCCCATTCTCGAGATAGTGATCGGAGAATTTTCTTTACTTTATCACTACTCGAAAGTGGTTTTCCGAAACATGCTAATCCATTTGTGATGACCGAGAATCGGTCGAGCATAATCGTGATGGATTCATCGTCCTTCATTTGGAATAATTCATAATCGTGAAGGAGCATGTTTATTTTAGTCTCCTTGACTTGAGACGTACCTTCGTATGTTACCTCAAGCATTTTCTAAATTTCTTTGGCACTATCACACGATGATATCCGATTGTATTCTTCCGGATTTAAGGCATAATAAAGAAGTTGAATTGCCTTACAATTGTAGTGGTCATTTTTCCAATCGGAATCGTCATATTCTTCGAAAGTTTTAAGTTTACCGTTGGAATTTGTTGGAATTTTCGGACCAAAACAAATCACCTTCCAAAGCTCGATGTCATATACTCGGATGAATATTGACATCTTTTTCTTCCACATCATAAAGTTCGAGCCATCAAAAAATGGTGGTCGATTGAGAGCAAGGCCTTCGACGGAAGCATATTGAAACGCCATTTGGATCGACTCCTCGGATGTTAAGCCGTGTATTGGAGGAACCACTCCGATACCAATTGTTGGATCGAGATTGGTATATGCGCCGTTTGTGCGGAAGCGTAAATATAAAGTGCAGAAAATAAATCACATAAGGATTTATAGAGGTTCGGCCAAACGTGCCTGCGTCCTCTCTCGATGTATCTTTTTCTATAGGTTAAAGATCAAAACCTCTGCACCTATCTTCAATCGGTCGAGGGATTACCGTTACAAGCTCGTCTTCTATCGGTCCGAGTAAAACCGTTCTCTTACTTGTCTTTTTTTCGGTCCAAGTTAAACCGTTTTCCTTTTCTATTGGACAAGGAATCAACCACTCTAGCTTTCTATGGGTACTAGATAAACCTTACGAAGATATCGATTGTGATTCTAATAATGCCGAATCCTTGATCCCAATAACACCGAATCCAATCGTATCTTTTCTTTTTCTCACTCGTGTATGATTTAGTGTATCACACTCAATCATTCTAATTTAAGCTCAAAAACAACAACTATAATATTTACAATGATATCTCAAGTGTATATGAATTGCTCAATGTTGTTTTGTAGAATAATACCAAGTCATTTGGTATTTATAGCCTTTTTCCACAAACTAGCCGTTACTGCCAGTTGTTTATTAGCGTGCGCTAGGCTTCTTTCCTTAGCGTGCGCTATCGTGCGTATTTAGCCTTAGTGTACGTTATGTACTGTTACGTACGTTAACGTCTTCCAGTTTTAGTCCAGTGGCTACTGTCTCTGACTGTTCGCGTGCGCTAACACTTCTTCTTTAGCGTGCACTAATCTTGCATCATTGAATGCGTCATATATCCGTTTATACTTTTTGACTTTGCAGCAGATTCTCTCCAACGGATTGATTGACTTGATTCAAACTTGATATTTAGCGTATGCTAAATATCTCTTGTTGCGTGCGCTAAGATGACTTCACTGCGTACGTCATTCTGTGTTTGAATTCTCTTCACAACGGTAGAAAGTCTTCGATAGCGTGCGTTAATGCTTTATGTGTAGCGTGCGCTATCCTCATCAGGTGACTTCACTTCAGGTTACTTCAAACTCATCTGATCTGTAGCCGGGACCCGTTAGCGTGCGCTAGCTTTGTATTTTGTCCAACTTTTTGCGTCTTCGATTCCTTCGTCGTTTTGCTTCGCCTCTTTGTTGTTTTGTTTTGTTTAGCAACTTAATCATCAAAATACTATTTATGAATATATGGAATAAATATTCCAACATGTTAATGTAACACCCCCAATCCATTCAGGGATATTACACGCCGTAGACCCCTTTCCTCAAGGATCTACCAGGCAGGAGATTACAAAACAAAACCAACACGTGTTCAATTCGACCAAAACATAAACCGTAGACCGATTAGGTCTCTCAAAACACAACATAGCAGTACAATTGATAAACTAAAATACAACTCGATCACAATATACACAACATGTCCATCCTCTTAAGGATGACAAAGAAACTAGAAATAAACACTCGGACCAACAGATCACTGACGGACAACCGACTACAACTGTGACTAGTATCACTACGTTACATCATCCTCCAAGTCGATCCTGTGGTTGTTCTCTCTCAAAACGGAATACCTAAAAAGTATAACATAATCCCCAACGAGGGGCTAGCGATGGAAATCACTCGCAAGTAACCAAGGTATACAATTATACATCAAGAATACAACCGTTATGAAAATAACCTTTCGATAATTTAGTAACACGATCCCCTAAAAGGCTTTCTTTCAAAATCATATAAATGACTCAATTCTCAACCAAACCTCGAAGACAAACTATATTCACCAATATAACCGGGATCCAGGATCCAAGCATTCACAATTAAAAGATATCAAATCAAACAGTCAAATTGCCTCTGTGGCCTCGAAGGGTCCCACCCGGATTAGCTATCGAAAACAAGCCCAAACACACCCATAAGTTATCTTGACATCGCACTCGCAAGTAACGATTCTCGGAGCCCTCTCTATACCTACCCGATTAGATAACCTTATGGTCAAATCATGACAATTGGCCGTACTCGCAAGCACGCACCGCCGAAGGCCTCATGGGTCCCTACCCGGGTAACATCACTCAAACACGCCCATAAGTTATCGTGACATTGCACTCGCATGTGACGATTCTAGGAGATCTCTCCAGACCTACCCGATTTGATAACCTTATGGTCGTAGCATAACAACTGGCCGTACTCGCAAGCACACGCCGTCGGAGGCCTCAAGGGTCCCTACCCGGGTAACATCTCAATTCACCAAGGTACACAACAACAAAGGTACAATATTCACCACAATCGCAACCGCGTAAAATATAAGTTAACGCATCATACACCTCAACAAAGGCACAACATTCACGCAACACTAACATTCAGGAAAAAGCTAACAAGCGAATAATATAAATGTTCCGCGATCCTACAATTCCTCGGATAACTACTCATTTCTAAATATCCGTCTTAAGCACAATACAACATGAAATGGTTGTTATCATTCTTCATGAAACTCAAGTTTGCGTTCGTATTTACTTTCATAGAAACACATATTCATTTAGAAGTAAGTTACGTTAAGTATACAATCACTAACAAGTCCACGTTAAATTCACGACACATCACATTCTCAAAGTATAAAGAATATAGACAAGATACTCGCCTCAAGTCCAAAGCACGCGAAGCAACGGGAAAGCTCGACCGGAAACCCTCGAATTCTCCAACTAGGTCAAAAACACAAGAACAACTTAATTACTACAAGATCGACCGCAAGGAAGATGGAAAACATACGAAATTCTCGACGAGAGTTCGTAGAATAAAGGGTCGAATATTTGGGGTTCAATAATTCCCCAAGAACAACAAGAACATCACCCAAACCCGAATACGATAAGAAATACGAATCATACCATAGGGATAGAATCAATACAATCGATTAATGATATACAACAACACGATTCATGAAGAACAACTCGAATCTTAAATATTCTCAAAATACATAGAAAAGGGTTTCAAGAAAGTTACCTCGAATCAAAGACGAAGAACATGGATTGATGATGTTAATCAACACCAAGAACTCAAGGAAGATGCAAGCTTGGAGTTACAAGACTCCAAAATCACCCCCAAATCGCCCACGAATCGCCACAGCCACGGAGGAATGAAGAAAGGATGAAAAATGACGAACACGGTCAACCCCTGGATATATATACCCGCGCCAGCTTAACGTACGTTAGGGGAGAAGCTTAACGTACGTTAGCAGTCTTACGTATGTAAGGCAAGCAAGATTACGTATGTAATCGATGGGCAGAACTCACTGTCCGAAACTCTGAAGACCCTTACGAACGTTATGAGTAGGGCTTAACGTAGGTAAGGCACATGAAGTTAACGTACGTTATGCTCATCGCTTAGCGTACGTAAGGCACTTAGCAGTTCCAAACTGCTAAGTTCAGCTCGTCGAGTACGAGCGCGACGAAACCACGAAACGACAACAACAACACAAGATGAAGACATGCACACGAAGAGTGCGCAACGACAAACTCAAGCACTAAAGGAAAACACGATTCTGACTACCCAAAGGTTCGGAATACGACAACGGAAGTAATTACCCCCAACTTTGGAAAATTACAAAACGGCCCAAAACGTCCGAAGATCACAATACGAAATCAAACAACCAATCCGAAGTTCACAATACGTCTAACAAAGTTAAAAGAACTTACAGGAAACACGAAACTGTAGTTTCTAACCACCATCACACGAATTGAACCGAATAGCAGAAAAAATCGCTCAAAACACGGATTCGGGTAAAACAACCCAGAAACAAACTCGGATGACCAAATACGCAGAACAAAACATTATCAAAATATCAAAACGCTCGCAAGTGAGTTCTGGAAATCAGAAAAATCCCAAAAATAAAAAATTACCGAAAGAAAAAATCACGGGTATTACATTTAAAGATGAATTAGGTGCATTGAAATTCATTAATAGTCGATAGATGTTCTTTGGGATATGATGAACTATCGAGGTAGAATCGGTTGTCGTTTCCTATGAATTTATATCAATATTATATGAATATGTTGTTGAATGAGTTACGTTTCATTCAAGGTTGCTTGTTCGAGTGAGCATTACTAGTCGAGAATACTGTCCGTTCGTCCGTTTGAAGGACTATTCGTCTACAGAATAGAGGCAAGTTATCTTGCTTGGTTATAATGATGATTGAATTCTTGTGTACGTTATATGTTCCGTGTATATGTAATGCTTTATGAATCTACGATTCATAATGTGGTATTTTTCTTGATCGTGCTTACGATTTCGTTGTGGGGTTGTATTCCCAAGTGCACTACTTTCGTATCGTTGATCTCGTTGATCATTGTTGTCACTTCGATGAGTTATTGATTTTTGGTTGGTTGTGTGATTCATTGAGTTTCGTTGTCATGTTATATCGTGACATATCTGGAATCATATCTGCATGCTGATTGGTTATGTGTAGGATTTTTAGTCGGGCACATATGGTCATGCGTGGATGTTTCCGCATTTGATTGTGCACACGAGACGTAGTTCGTGAGGCTAATTAGGTACATTGTCCCACGTATATTCTGGATTCCGTATACGGGGTGGACATGTGCACGGACACATTTTCGGATCGGGCATACTGTGATGTCCATATTGAGCCATACTGATTGGTCATTTATATTCCATGTTTGATTGGTTATGATTGATGGTTTGTGATTGGTTGTTCATACGCCTGAGGGGTATGTTCGAGTTGTCTCCTTGAGATCCAGTGTATGTGCATTGTATAATGTCTTGAGAATTATTATCATGTATATCTGACCCTGTGGTTTTGGGCAAAATACTTGTGTTGTATTTTAGGTCAAGGCAAAGGCAAGGCACGGGAAGAACACGGTGACAGTGAAGGGCTTGAAGGATATTAGTTCGGGGAGCCCAAGTCTTTTGTGTTCGGTTATGCTTAAACAGTGTAATAACTTTCCGCTTCATTTAAACTATTGTCGATTGTACTATTATTTTAAGTATATTCCATCTTCATATGGTTTATACTAGTATCTGGATCCTGTGTATTCTGAGACTAATAGCCGTACTATTTGCAGACTCCTAATTGGAGTAATGATTATTGTTTTGTGATTTGGTATCACGATAATGTTATGTTTAAATTGTGTTTTGGTATTGTCTGGTGGGTCCCAGTGTGGGGTCCACGGCACTGTAATGGCCGCCGTATTCGGGGTGTTACAATTACAACTGAATTTGGAGTTTTATTGCCCATCTTTTGGTAATTACAAATCTAATCCGTTAGTTTTATAAATTGGAATGTTGTGAAATTAATTGTAATTGAGTTTCACTATACTCGCATAAGTAATATATTTACTTGAGCATGTAATATTATTACTGATGTAACCGAGCTGATCGGCCACCAAGAACCGGGTTTATCTTAGAAGTTTAGCTAAGAAAACCCAAAATATATGAAGTACTCTCTTTTCTTTCTCTCTCTAAAAAATGCTGTATTCTCCGAGTCTGAATCCCTTTTGAGGAACCCCCCATCTCCCTTTTATAGGAGGGAGGATACCTTGTCATCTGAGATGATTCCTGATTCCTAGAGAGAATCCCGGATATCCAGGGATTCAAGCTGCGATTTCCTATCCCTGGATTTCCGGGATTGCGAGGTATGGGCTCTCAATCCCTGGATCTCCGGGATTGGCAAGGTATGGGTTCTCGGCCACGGATCTTAGGGATTCTCGGGTGAGTCAGATCTTCTTTCCCAAGAGTCCGATGGTTTTTAGGTCGGCTCATCCCTATTCAAATCAGTAGTTTGAGAGGCCTTTGAGGTCGGCGACCTGTTATCGGATATCATAGGTCAGCGGGGGCCTCCGAGGTCGGCGCCCTTTATCTTAACAGATGTCACAGCTAAATGGGACCTCCGCGGTCGGCGATCTTCTAAAGGACCTTGGGGTTGTAATCTCCTTATCTAAGAACCTAGGTCGGACCTTTATTGGTCCATATTTTAAACCGGGTTTTCAGTGAGCGTACATTCGACGTCCTATCAACCAGTCCCCCCTACTCTAGTCGAGCTGTAAGACCGAGTAGAGTAAGATTTGTTTACAACCGGACGACCTTGACGCAACTGTCCTAGGGACTCTCATTCCCAGATAACGAGGCTCTCCGTACTTTGTGCGCTATAATTAACCTGTCTTTTCCTTTCCCTGCCTCCAAGACGTCGCCTCGGTGGCCGAAGCAGTGTTGACACCGCCATAGGTCGGCTAAGACAAAGCCAAATCCCGGCCGTTCCTTGGATAGGGCATCGGACGCTCCAGATCGTCCCTATCCTCCTCGGTTTTTGCCCCTCCCTCCTATAAAAGGTCTTCTTCTTCCCCTTTACCACTTCCGCGATTTTACACCCTCAATATCTGGTGCAAAATTTCCCGTGCAACCCTAGCAATCGCAGCTATCTGCCCCGCGACAAGTTTGCTCCACCTTTCTCCTGAACTTCCACCCAATCCCATGGGTATGTTCATCTAAACATCTTTAGCTTTTTGATTTGTTTTACACATATTTTTCCTTTTCTTCTTCCTCCCCTTTTCCTCAAGTTATGTCGTCGCTTGATTCCCAAAATATTTCCGGCGAGTCGGCCGTGAACTCTTTTTGGAGGGTCTTTCCTCTTCGATGGGGATTCGGGGTAGGTCGGGCGAGCTCTTGGTTCCTCCCTCCGCCTTAGGGATGAACCTTTGGCGACGTGGTCGTCCGAGCCAGGTGACATCCCCCTCTGGCATCCCCTAATCGTTGTAGATCCTCCTTCCTCCCCCGCGACGAGGTAATCGGACTGCCTTTTAGCCGACCCTTATCAAGCGGTTGTAGGGCGACTCGAGTTCTCCTCCCCATCCTCTATCGAGGACTAGCCCGGCCATGGCTGCTAGCTTTATAAGATTTCTTAGGCTTCCCGGGGTGGGAATTTGTCACACCTCGGGCTAGCGATACCCCGATCATCCCCCTCCGGTCATATTACAGTTTGTGGACCTGTGAGCGGTGGTCTCCGCTTCCCACCCCATCCCTTTCTTGTCTCTCTCTCCACTAAATACAATCTTCCCTCAACCAGTTCTCTCCTAACTCTTTTCGCTACATGGTGGGTTTTCTCGTCTTTGTGTCATTACGGACAAGAGGAACCCGACACAGGCTTTTTCTATTTTGCTTTGGGTTAAAGAGTTTTAAAGGCTCTTTTACTTGACCTCCGGAACGACGCTCATTTTTCACCCACCTCCCTTCCAATGTGAAGGACCGGAGGTCCCGCTTCTTTTCCTTCGGCTCCCCACATCCGATTCCCAGGGCTTTCCTACGCAATGGACACAGCTACTCGAGCCAGATCCTATTCCCGTGCGTAGTTCCATCCGGCCGCGTGGGTCGAAAGTTCGGGAATGGAATGCCATTCCCTATAATGCTTTCCAGTGACGCAATTCCATGATCTCTGTTCCATTGTGGTGAGCTCGAATCCCTACCCGGCTATCCCCGACATCGGTAGGCTTTATCTATGTATATATTTTTTAGATCTTTGTTATTTTGCTTTTGTCTATTTCCTTGACCGTTTGTCTTGTTTTTGTAGATCGATTCATGCGAACTGCCCGGTCGGATGCCTCCAAGCCACCAACCAAAAAAATCGAAGGTTCCTAATTCTACTAATCCTCCAAAGGAGAGTGCGGAGGGCTCGTCCCAAGACAAACGGAAGGCTCCTGCACGCCCCAAGTCTGGGGTAACTCTTCCATCCGATCTGGCTCCTACCTTGACCACTGCACGAGGCTCTGCGAGCTCGTCTCTTCAACTTCAGTTCACTCAGAGGGCCTCTTCTACTAGCTCCCCTGATTACAAAAGGCCGAAGACCGCGGGTCCTTCTGGTCCGGCTATGGAGACTCTTCTACGTTGCAAGGAGTTTGAGAAATTCCTCCCTTACTTTAGCTCCATGGTCCCGCTAAGGATAAGTCAGGGTTACGAGACGCCGCGGAGGACCCTAAATTTGATGCTATGATGATGTACTTTGGGAAGGTATTCCCCTTTTCGCCTTCATACCTCTTTTGGTTATTTTTATGTTTATTATTACCCTTTCTTTGACACAGTACAATTTCTTGTGCGGTTCTTCGCCACCTTCGTGACCTTCGCCGAGGATCATAAGCTCGGCACTACCTCTTCTTCGCGGCTCACCCGGATGCAAGCCGACTGGAGGCCGCCACAGCGGCTAATTCGATCTTTGGCCGGCCGGGAGAGGGAGTATCGCTTAGATCTTGCCACGAAGAAGGAGTCCGAGCGGGAGGCGGTTTTAGAGCGGGCCCAAATGGCCAATGTTCACTAAACCAAGAGTCAAATTTTGGAAGACCATGTCTTGGTGAAACGGAGAAGGTGGGCCGGCTCGAGGCTCGGTTGTCGGAAGCTAGGGCCGAATCCGAAAGGATAGCCCAACTTGAGGCACGGGCGAAGGCTGAATCGAGAAGGTCGCCGACTTGAAGCTCAAGCTAGAGCGGCGTCGGAAAAGTGACCTGCTGGAGACCCAACTAGCCGAGGCTAGGTCCAAGGATCGTCTTATGAGCGCGGGTGACGGATGGCCGACGTCGATTCCTAACAAGTGACGTTGGTCACTCTTTTACGGAGGCCTACTGCTCGCCCTCCTCTGGCAGTATCATAATTCCACCGCATTCCTAGTAAAGCTAGCCCCAGCTGCGACGCAATATTTTGACTTTGCTCTGACCCGTGCTCGTGAGCAGCTAGCTTCATTGGGCTTTTCGGGCGAGCTGGACCGGGATGCTGCATTGGACGGGGCTCCCGTTCCTTCGGGTTGGTCCGGGGACGTGGAAGAATCTCCGGAGGCGGCCTGGTGGAAGGACGCCCTTGAGGAGTCCCTAAAGGAATCTGGCTTAGACTTGGAGCTGCCTTCTGATCCTCCCAGCTCACCTGTTAGGGCCAATACTCCTACTCCCGAGGTGGTTGGGACCGATCGTGATGCTTCTCCTCCGCTGCCTCCTCCGTCTTCAGAGCCTGTAGCTTAGTGTAGACAATGTATATTTTTCTTTTAATTTTTTTCCTACTTTATTTGTACTGGCACAGCTTATTTTGAATGACAACCTTCTGAGTTGAATGTACTTTGGGTTTGTGTGTTTTTTGAGTTGAATGACAACAAAGTTGATATAGCTCGGTATTGCTTGTAACCTTAATGTATCTTGTGCCTGTTTGTTTTGATACAACAAAGTCGATATAGCTCGGTATTGCTTGTAACCTTAATATATCTTGTGCCTGTTTGTTTTGATACAACAAAGTCGATATAGCTCGGTATTGCTTGTAACCTTAATATATCTTGTGCCTGTTTGTTTTGATACAACAAAGTCGATATAGCTCGGAGTCCCCACTTTAAATTTCGAAAATTCCTAAATGTAATCCGACCAGTTTGACTTAACCTTTTCACCGCTCTCTAGTGTAAGTTGGGTATTTCCCTTTAGTCATAGTTTCATAGGTCGGTTCGCCTTTACTCGGATCTGGAGGCGTTTCGCCTATTCAGATGTCAGAGGGCGGTTCACCCTTACTCGGATCTGGGCGTTCGCCTATTCGGATGTCGAGGGTGGTTCACCCTTACTCGGATCTGGGCGTTTCGCCTGTTCGGATGTCGAGGGCGGTTCACCCTTACTCGGATCCGGGCGTTTCGCTGTTCGGATGTCGGAGGCGGTTCACCCTTACTCGGATCTGGGCGTTTCGCTGTTCGGATGTCGGAGGCGGTTCACCCTTACTCGGATCTGGGCGTTTGCTGTTCGGATGTCGAGGCGGTTCACCCTTACTCGGATCTGGGCGTTTGCTGTTCGGATGTCGAGGCGGTTCACCCTTACTCGGATCTGGGCGTTTCGCCTGTTCGGATGTCGATTCTAGTTTTACTTGATCAACACATTCGAGAGATATATTTTTGTAATAAACTTTCATTAAAACAACATAAGCTTTTTCCACATCTCTTCACACAAAATACTTTTTAAGTGACATATGTTCCAAGGTCTTTTGATGAGGCGCCCTCCATATCCTCAAGCTCGTAAGCTCCTCCGCGTAAATTCGGATTACCTTGTAAGGGCCCTCCCGGTTCGGTTCCAGCTTTCTGTTTTCCCGAGGGCATCACCGCCCGAGCACCAAATCACCGACTGAATTGTCTCTTCTTGACTCTTTTGTCATGAGTGCTTTTGTCGGCTTTTGTATCTTTCGATTCGTCTTTGCCCCGCTTCCCTCCTTTCTTCTATGGTATCTAACGCTTCCTTCATTATTTCCTCGTTCTCCACCTCGTTGAACCATCGAACCCGATGGGACATTTCTCCGACTTCTGCGGGGATGACGGCCTCGGACCCGTAGACCATACCGAAGGGTGTTTCTCCTGTTGATGATCTAGGTGTGGTCCTGTCGACCATAGTACCGAGCTAAGCTCATCCACCCATCCTCCACCCACTTTGTCTAAGCGGGTTTTATCCCGCAAGATTGTTCGTTAGTTACCTCTACTTGCCCGTTAGCTTGCGGGTGAGCAACATGACGAACCTTTGCTTGATATGCATGCCCTCGCACCAGATCGGGTTCTCTTCCCATTGAATTGGGTTCCATTATCCGAGATGAGTATCTGGGCGCTCCGTACTGCAGCAAATGTTGTTAAACAGAAACTTATGATTCTTTGCTCGGTTATGGTGGCCACGGGCTCGGCCTCTACCCATTTCTTTGAAGTAGTCTATGGCTACTATTAAGAACTTTCTTCCTCCCGAGCAGTGTAAAGCGCCCCATGATGTCAATTCCCATTTGGCGAATGGACGGGCGCTCCCATGGTGATCATATCCTCGGTGGGATATGAATTAAGTGCGTGCACTTGACATTTTGGCATTGCTTAACCATTTCCACCGCTTTCTTGCTCATGGTCGGCCAAAAGAAACCAACCCTTAGGGTTTTGCTAATCAGCGCTCTTCCTTTGGTATGGTCTCCGCATGACACCCTTCGTGGATTTCTTCCAATACACTTCGCCCTTCTTCTTCCGAGATGCATCGTAGGTATGGCCGAGGTAGGACCTTTTATATAGCTCATCATTAATGCAAAGCAGAACCTTCTTGCTCTTCGCACAATTTTCATTCTTTCTTGTCTCTCCTTGGGTAATTCGCCCTTCTTAGGTATGCCAATAAAGGAGTTCGCTAATCTGCCATCTCATTCACCTCCATCACCTGTTTCATGATGCTACTTGGCCGCTCCCGGAATCGTTCATCGCGAGCGGCAATCCACTAAGGAGCTTCCCATCTTTGCTAGGTAATCAGCTTTTGCATTCTCCGACCTAGGGATATGGACTAGCTTCCATTCACCTAGTTTTTTGGCAGCCTCTTTTACTTCCTCCACATACTTCTTCATCCGATCTTCATTTATCTCAAATTTTCCTTCTACCTGTTGTGTGACCAGTTGGGAATCAGAGTAAGCAATGAGTCTTCGTGCGCCTAAGTCTATTCCTAGCTGCATTCCCTTGACCAGGGCTTCATATTCGGCCTCGTTGTTAGATGCCCTGAAATCGAATTTTATGGCATACTCTAATTGCTCGCCTTCCGGGGTAGTAAGGATTATTCCTGCCCCAGAACCACTGGTTGTCGCCGATCCATCCACATGCAACAGCCACTGTCCTTCTGGTGGCGACGGCATGGCCCCCTCTTGGATAAAGTCTGCTAGGGCCTGAGCTTTAATCGCCGTTCTCGGCTCATATTCCATGTCGTACTCCCCCATTTCCACCGCCCACTTCACCAGACGACCTGATACATTAGGTCGCCCTAATATTTCTCTCAAGGGCAAGTTGGTTCGCAATTTTATCCGGTGGGCTAGGAAATAGGGCCTCAATCGCCTGGCCGTAACCACTAACGCCAGCGCCCCTTTTTCTAGCTCGGAGTAGTTCCGTTCTGCTCCTTGCAAGATTCGGCTCGTGTAATAAATGGGCTTTTGTTTATTCATTTCTTCTCTCAGCAAGACCGAGCTCACCGCTCCTTCTCCCACAGATAAGTAGAGTACAAGATCCTCTCCTGGTACTGGTTTGGTGAGTAGGGGCAGCTCGGCCAAATACTCTTTCAATTTTTCGAATGCCGTTTGCGCTTCCGGGGTCCATTCGAACTTGTTCCCTTTTCTTAAGAGTTTAAAAATGGGAACCCCTTCTCGGCCGAGCGTGATATGAAACGGCTCAGCCCTGCTATTCTTCCCGTTAGTATCTGGATATCCTTTATATTTTTGGAGGATTCATTTGCGATCGCCTTGACCTTCTCCGGGTTGACCTCGATTCCTTGCTCTGTGACCACATACCCGGGAATTTTCCCGATTTGACTCCAAAAGAGCATTTTGATGGGTTGAGTTTCATTCCGTATGTGCGCGAGTTCTCGAACGTCTCTTCTAGGTCCCCGATATGTTCTCCGCCTTCACACTTTTCACTAGCATATCATCCACGTATACCTCCATGTTTACGCGATTTGGGATTTAAAGATTCTCACAACCATCCTCGATATGTAGCTCCTGCATTTTTCAATCCAAAAGGCATGCGTACATAGCAAAAAGTTCCCTTTGAAACCACAAAACTAACCGCTTTACGTCTCGGGTGCGAGAGGAATTTGATGATATCCTTGGGAAGCGTCCATCATCTTGAGTAACTCGCACCACGAGGTTGAATCCACCGGTGATCTATGCGGGGCAACGGGTAGTGATCCTTGGGACATGCTTTATTTAGGTCCCTAAGTCCATGCACATCCTCCACTTCCCGGGCACTTCCCTACCATCACGGCATTGGATAGCCACTCCTAAACGGATTTCCATTATGTGCCCACTCGGAGGAGCTTATCAACCTCTTCCCCAATGACCCCATCCATTTCAGGCCCGAAATGCCTCCTCTTCCTTTCTTGGTCTTATGGTGGGGTCGATGTTCAACTTTGTGTTCGGCAATGTTGGTGATTCCACCAGATCCTCAGCTGTGAATGCGAAAATGTCCACGAATCTTCTTAGCAGGCTGATGAGGCCTTCCTTTATTCCATCGTCCAACCGACTCCCCATGCGAGTCTTTGTTTCCGGCTTTCCTGGAACCAATTCTATTTCTAGCAACTCCTCGTTGGGTTTGACACCTTCTTCCTCAGCTTCCTCGGGTGTCTTCGTTTGTTTATTCCTCTTGGACTCCGGATCCGGACCCCCGAGCTCGGGTGTCCTATTTCCACATTGTACTCCCTGCTTCACGGTTGTTTGATAACAAGAACGGGCGACAAACTGATCTCCTGCTACCTCTCCCACCTCCCCTCCTACGGGGAATTTCACTTTCATGTGCGCGGTAGAGGCTACTGCTTCGAATTTGTTGAGCCCCGGTCGTCCTAAAATGGCGTTATAGGCCGATTTGGTGTCCACCACTAAGAATCTGAGTGTCTTGACCTTCCGATGGGGCATCCGACCTAGTGCCACTGGCAGCACCACTTCTCCCACTGGTTGCACCTCGGTCATACAGAACCCATAGAGCGCGGTATCTACCTTTCTCAATTCCACTTCCAGGTTCATCTGTTTGAAACAGTCATAGAATAAGATGTCTACTGAGCTACCCGTATCGATAAACACCCTCTGCACGTCGAATCGCGATTTCCATTGTGATAACCAACGCGTCATTGTGGGGCGTATGTATCCCATTATAATCCATGGGGCTGAATCAATGATAGGCCCACGCCTACGAGGCGACCTCCTTGAGTTGATGACACCTAGCTTTGCGTGGGTGGGCTTTCCTAGCCCGATTAGAACTTCCGTCGGTTGGTCCCCCGATATCATGTGGATCACTCCTTTTTAGGCTGGGAGCAGCGGCGGGTCCCGTGGAGCTTCTCTTTTCACCCCGCCCCTCACAGGGGCATGGGTGGTCGCTCGACCTCCATTTCTCTGTTGATATGTGAACTCCATCGGATGTCCCGCTCGGACCAGCCTCTCGATCTCGTCCTTAAGGTGCTTGCATTAAATGCTTTATGCCCGTAATCATTGTGGAATCGACAATAAAGATCGACTTGGTGGGTGGGCCTATTAGGGCGAGATGCGTGCCACTCGATGACCACTGCTCATCTTACCTCAAGCTTCCAAAACACAGGCTCTCCTCATTGTTAGTGGGCTATATTGGTCAAATCTTGGTCGCCTTAGAACGATATCGTTCTTCTTCCGATCTGTTTTCCCCCGTGACATTTCTTCCCGAGGCAAATTTCCTTGAAAGGTGTACTCCTCCCGCTGTATCAATCTGCTGGACCCCCTTTCCCCATCCTCGGGCTTTTCACGCAACTCCTCCATATCCTTCTCGGTTTCCTCAACGTTGCTGTACTTCGAGCATCGGGCTAAGACCTCATCGTATGTTCTGGCTGGTTTTTTAGCTAATGAGGTGCGTAACAACCCCGGCCTTAGTCTGTAACACCCCCAATCCGCTCAGGGATATTACACGCCGTAAACCCTCTCCTCGAGGATCTACCAGGCTGATAACTAAAATCAAATATCTAAACATCGCCTTTGAGGCTAAAATGACCCAGTAGACCGACTTGGTCTTTCAATAATAACATTCAAATCAAATCCAAACACATACCCACGCAGGGGTCAAAATACAAAAAAAACTCCCGTACAACGGGGATAAGATACTGCAGCGGAAAAGAAAGTACAACAAGACCAATACGACATCAACGGATCCTCGTGTGATTAGTATCGTTCATCTTTCATCATCCTTCGTGCCGACCCTGTGCTATGCTCCAAAACCTGAATGCAAAAATAGACATCCACCCCCCGAATACTCGGGGGTTAGCAAAACTCCACTGTTTTGCTAGTGCAAGAACAAAGTGCAAATACGAGCCATACAATTCACATTTCACGAATAACAATAATCAGGAATCCTCAAAACTCAAACGTAACGAAAAGTACCTCCCGAGGCATGAGTTTGGTAAACATTTCTCAAAACCGAAAGATCACAAATAAAAGGGAAACCATTTATAAAACAGCTTTGAAGATGTCATCGGAGTTTTAATAGAAAACAATTTGCAAGAAAGCCACTCAATCAACACAAACGAGTCTTCACGAATATTTCCACGGGATTCTCGATCCAAAACCAAATAATATCGACACGAGATCAAACATCTCAACATCACACGGGTTCTCGACCCAATTCCAGATAATATCAACACGAGATCAAACATCTCAACATTCCACAGGTCCTTAACCCAATACAATTGCACCACAATACAATCAAAGGTACAATCTCTCATTCGACATATCCTGCTCAAGACCCCGATTAATTAACCCTGAGATTTCACAAATCTCCTTGGTTAATTAACCCCGATACCAACGCTTTAAAATCAAGTTGAAACAAACTTTTCAAAACGCGAATCGCGGTCTATATCAAGACAAACGTTTAAGAGAGAGAGTTTGAAAGATTTTAGATACGAACATCGTTCGATAGCGGTCTTAGCTATCACTCAAATACCCGAAACCAATAAGCACCGGGCGCCTCCCTTGCACTTTGTGTACCGCGTTCACTCCACTATGTTGGCCGCTCCTTGAACATGTCACTGCGCCGCGATCACTCCCAAGAGCCGCCCCTTGACACACGCATTATGTAACACCGGCGTTCACCACCCATATGGAGCCGCACATTGCAAGATACACCGTGCCGGAGTGCACGCCCGCCCTCGAGGTTCCGGATACGACGTTTCTCACAACAAGTATCCACATTATCACAAACCTCAAGCACACATTCAATCGTTGTAACAATTATCAAATCAATACACCAATTCACATAATTTATCCGCCACCCACGACCACGAATAAATAACAACACGCACGTCAACCATAACACGGACGGAAGAAACAATATACGTACCCACGCATTATCAAGCGCAACATCAAAGCTAAACATATCCAAGGGATTCATGTAGTCACTTACAACCCACAATTTACAAAACACACGCGTTTTGAAAGTGAGCCTTTAACGAGGCTAGCGAGTCTTTTGAAAATTCATTTCAAACAATTAAACAAACACACCAAGATGATCACCAATTATCATATCCATAAAATAAGAAAAGTATGGGCAAGGTACTTGCCTCAAAATCGGTACGCAAGTATTCCGACGAACACGGCTCAACCGGAAAGCTTCGAAACGCCCAATGCTATCGAACGGAAGACGACGGCGAGCGAAAGGGTTCAACACGGTTTCTTCGCAAGAAACACGACCCTAACATCATACAATCAATAAATCATCGACCATACGAGGAAGAATAATCGTAGAACGCCCGAAAACCCCTCTAAGACATTTCTGGGACACCTTCAAGGCGTCGGTCAAGAACTCGACCAAAACAACGAATCGATACGATCCAACCATGGAATAACAAGGTAAAAGATATAAAACATCTAAATAATCATCAATCCATCATAATCCTAAGTTAAATCGGATTAATCGGACGAAAACAACAAAAACCCCCAAATCTCCCAAAATGGGTTTTTTAGAAGATTACCTTGGATGATTCAAGAACTAAGATCCGTAGAACACGCGTTAGATTGATTATCCGAGCCTCACAACCGAAAAGAAATGATGAAAATCGACCCCCGGATGAAGAACTCTCCCCCTCTATAACCTCTCTCGCGACGCAGTGGAAAAAAATGGGGAAGGAATGAGCTGTTCACGCTCAAAACAACACATTTATAGTGTAACACAGCAGGACCTATCGGCCGATAGGCTGGCCGATAGGCCCGGCCGATACCCTTACAGAAATGCCGGCAGTTGAGTCTTTCGGCCCACCCTATCGGCCGAAAGGCTCCTGGACGGTGCCCGACAGCTGACAGTCTTCCACTAAAACGACCATAACTCTCTCGTCCGGACTCCGATTGACTCACCGTTTGAACCATTGGAAAGCTAGCTCGATGTTCTATAATATTGCAAAGATTTATAATTTTTGGAGTCACCAAAAATTAATGGTGATCTAACCAAGTCGAACTCATACTTAGAAAAGTCGTTTAGTAATCCTGAATTCAACAAAACGACACCGAAACCCGAGCCTGAATACGAACCGAAGATACGGTTACGAAGTACTCACAAAGACGAATCTAAGAGCTAGTAGAACACACGATTCCGACCACCCGAAGGCTCGAAATTCGACAACGGAAGGTAATTACCCCAAATTTTGGGAAATTACGAAAATGGCCCAACTGCCCGAAAATCACCATACGACAACGAATAATCAAACCGAAGCTCTCAACACGTCTAACAAAGTTAAACGGACTTGCGGGAAACTCGAAACAACAGTTTCGGACGAGATTCGCAAGAATCGAACTCAAGTGCGGAAAAGTCGCTAAAAAGCACAGAACTCAACGAAACGACACCGAAACGAACTCGGATGTCAAAAAGTGTAGAATTAATCATTCTCAGAATGACGAAACGGACATGAGAGAGTCGTCAAAACAGACTTCCGCCGAAAAAAAAAAAAAAGAAATTACCGGAAATCGAAAATTGCGGATATTACATTCTACCCTCCTTAAAATAAGTTTCGTCCCGAAACTTAAAACAAGTAGGGAGAAGAAATATTCCGCCAGAAAAAAAAAAACTCAACGAGATACACAAGAATGCGTAACTAACGCCCAACGGCGAAATGTTACAAACAACGCAAAGGAGTATACGGCGTGAAAACACGCTCCACGGCGACCAACACAACGTCGCCGTTAGGGATATAATAAAAACCAACAAGTGACAAACGTCATCAAACGGATAATATAGCCAAGTCAATTATCCGACAATCACAAAACACAACGAACGAAAATCAATATGATTGACCAACCCAACGGTACATCAATCAAAACGCGAGTCAACCGCTGAACAAACACGAAATCCCACCGCCTAAGGGCTGGAAGATCGAAAACGAAACTAATTTCCCGAACTGAAGGGAATTACGAAGGAGCCTGAATGTTCGCCAATCACGGAACGAGGTCAATATAAACCGAACAATCAAACGATCAAACCACCACGATCGAGACAACAAAGATCGAAGAATCATGTTCGAATCACAAAGAACAATAAAGTTCAAACAACAACTCCCAGGATGATCTGGTGAGAACTACAAGACATGCATTGCCGAAGATCCACAGGAAAGGGAATAGCGACTGAAAAGTCACAACGACAACGAGTTATTCCGAAATAACACCACACTCGTTCGATCAACAAAAGCAAGGAGCAGGACAAGCTCAGAAATGTCAACGAACATAAACGAGTCGACAGAGTCGAAAATGTAAAAGTTCAAGATCCAGTCCACTTCGAATAAAAGAACTAGTAGAACCAAAAGATGTTACTTCCGAACAAGGTTCACAAGAATCGAACCGAATTCGGAAAGTGACAGCGATAACCAGATTGACCCAAAACAAGATCACAGCTCGTTCGAATGATGAACCCGAAATACAAAACAAGTTCATAAAGTGCCAACGAACATGAGCGAATCGATAGACTGGAGAAAGAGAAAATACCGAAGTCAAAATAGTACGGGCATTACCACCGACCTCGTCCACGAAATTCACAAAAACGGGAGCAAGGTAACAAGACATTAAACAACCGACACAAAACGGAACCATCACCGATGCACACGGTCATACCAAACCAAGCTCTAACAGCTCGTACATGTGCGACAACGCAGAAATCACCACGAGGCGACAACATTCAACACCAACATCCCGCCTCTCACAGGGGCTAGCACAACCCATGTGTGGAAAGCGACTCAACGCTCACACCGCCAATTCGATCATACTCGGGAGAAAGTATCAAAATGACAACGCGATCATCATACATTCATACCCAGCCCTCAAACGGGAATGGATAGGTTTTAAAAACGAAAATTTCATTTTGAAAATAATTTAGAAGAACACCGGTTGATCTTGAGTATCACCTTTCAAAAAGTACAAACTTGAAACATCGTTATCGAGACATTGGAGAACCATTTCGCATTTGATAAAAATGAGGACACTTTCTCTTAGTGAAAACTTTCAAAATATTCGACCCTCGGGTCTAAATGAAAGTGTTGAAAATATCTCAAAACATTTTGGTCCTCGAGGTAGAAAAATTTTGAAATATATCGTGACATCTAGGATGTACCACAAGAAAATAACTCATTTGAAAAGTATGTCTCGAAATTTATTTTTCTAAGATACTCAAGGTTTTTCAAAAATCCAATAGGCCAGAATGCCCAAAACTCACACATACCGACGTTCACTAAAACAACTCCTAGCACACGCATCAAAACGTTTAAAATCAAGACAATACATGTCTTTAAACGAAAATAAACGATAAAATACCACATTCAGAACAAAACCACTGATAAAATACCCTCCCGCATCAAGCTAGTGAACAAGTCGAACGCGTATAAGCACAAAGCTTCCACAAGAGACTTGTAAAGCGTGCAAATCGATTCGAAAATCATCAACAACGAACAAAAACAACAATAAAAAGATATCACAAGCGACGACACTCCTCGTATAAATCAAATACGAGAGTCGACTAAATACATATCGTGAAATCAAAATTCACATAAAATTCCACCACTTAACAAATAATCATAAAAATTGCTCGTGTCACACGAGGCACAACACAAAGAAGGGAGAATTACTTCCACAGTCGCACGAAGATGATGATCGCCTCACGATACTAATCACGACCAACAAACTCAAACGACGCGTCGCGACACGACTCAGTCAGATAAAATCCGACGAAACCAGACTCAAATAACACGAATTGACCCGACAGCCTAGGTTTCCTCAACCTAAGCTCTGATACCATAAATGTAACACCCCCAATCCGCTCAGGGATATTACACGCCGTAAACCCTCTCCTCGAGGATCTACCAGGCTGATAACTAAAATCAAATATCTAAACATCGCCTTTGAGGCTAAAATGACCCAGTAGACCGACTTGGTCTTTCAATAATAACATTCAAATCAAATCCAAACACATACCCACGCAGGGGTCAAAATACAAAAAAACTCCCGTACAACGGGGATAAGATACTGCAGCGGAAAAGAAAGTACAACAAGACCAATACGACATCAACGGATCCTCGTGTGATTAGTATCGTTCATCTTTCATCATCCTTCGTGCCGACCCTGTGCTATGCTCCAAAACCTGAATGCAAAAATAGACATCCACCCCCCGAATACTCGGGGGTTAGCAAAACTCCACTGTTTTGCTAGTGCAAGAACAAAGTGCAAATACGAGCCATACAATTCACATTTCACGAATAACAATAATCAGGAATCCTCAAAAACTCAAACGTAACGAAAAGTACCTCCCGAGGCATGAGTTTGGTAAACATTTCTCAAAACCGAAAGATCACAAATAAAAGGGAAACCATTTATAAAACAGTTTTGAAGATGTCATCGGGAGTTTTAATAGAAAACAATTTGCAAGAAAGCCACTCAATCAACACAAACGAGTCTTCACGAATATTTCCACGGGATTCTCGATCCAAAACCAAATAATATCGACACGAGATCAAACATCTCAACATCACACGGGGTTCTCGACCCAATTCCAGATAATATCAACACGAGATCAAACATCTCAACATTCCACAGGTCCTTAACCCAATACACAATTGCACCACAATACAATCAAAGGTACAATCTCTCATTCGACATATCCTGCTCAAGACCCCGATTAATTAACCCTGAGATTTCGTCAAATCTCCTTGGTTAATTAACCCCGATACCAACGCTTTAAAATCAAGTTGAAACAAACTTTTCAAAAACGCGAATCGCGGTCTATATCAAGACAAAGCGTTTAGAGAGAGAGTTTGAAAGATTTTAGATACGAACATCGTTCGTAGCAGGGTCTTAGCTATCACTCAAATACCCGAAACCAATAAGCACAGCGCCTCCCTTGCGCACTGTGTGCGCGTTCACTCCACTATGTTGGCCGCTCCTTGAACATGTCATGCGCCGCGATCACTCCCGCAAGAGCCGCCCCTTGACACACGCATTATGTAACACCGGCGTTCACCACCCATATGGAGCCGCACATTGCAGCATACACCAGGCCGGAGTGCACGCCCCGCCCTCAGAGGTTCCCGGATACGACGTTTCTCACAACAAGTATCCACATTATCACAAACCTCAAGCACACATTCAATCGTTGTAACAATTATCAAATCAATACACCAATTCACATAATTTATCCGCCAGTCCACGACCACACGAATAAATAACAACACGCACGTCAACCATAACACGACAGAAGAAACAATATACGTACCCACGCATTATCAAGCGCAACATCAAAGCTAAACATATCCAAGGGATTCATGTAGTCACTTACAACCCACACAATTTACAAAACACACGCGTTTTGAAAGTGAGCCTTTAACGAGGCTAGCCGAGTCTTTTGAAAATTCATTTCAAACAATTAAACAAACACACCAAGATGATCACCAATTATCATATCCATAAAATAAGAAAAGTATGGGCAAGGTACTTGCCTCAAAATCGATACGCAAGTATTCGACGAACACGGCTCAATCGAAGCTTCAAACGCCCAATGCTATCGAAACGGAAGACGACGGCGACGAACGAAAGGGTTCAACACGGTTTCTTCGCAAGAAACACGACCCTAACATCATACAATCAATAAATCATCGACCATACGAGGAAGAATAATCGTAGAACGCCCGAAAACCCCTCTAAGACATTTTACCGGACACCTTCAAGGCGTCGGTCAAGAACTCGACCAAAACAACGAATCGATACGATCCAACCATGGAATAACAAGGTAAAAGATATAAAACATCTAAATAATCATCAATCCATCATAATCCTAAGTTAAATCGGATTAATCGGACGAAAACAACAAAAACCCCCAAATCTCCCAAAATGGGTTTTTTAGAAGATTACCTTGGATGATTCAAGAACTAAGATCCGTAGAACACGCGTTAGATTGATTATCCGAGCCTCACAACCGAAAAGAAATGATGAAAATCGACCCCCGGATGAAGAACTCTCCCCCTCTATAACCTCTCTCGCGACGCAGTGGAAAAAAATGGGGAAGGAATGAGCTGTTCACGCTCAAAACAACACATTTATAGTGTAACACAGCAGGACCTATCGGCCGATAGGCTGGCCGATAGGCCCGGCCGATACCCTTACTGCAAATGCCGGCGGTTGAGTCTTTCGGCCCACCCTATCGGCCGAAAGGCTCTGGACGTGCCCGACACCGACAGTCTTCCACTAACACGACCATAACTCTCTCGTCCGGACTCCGATTGACTCACCGTTTGAACCATTGGAAAGCTAACTCGATGTTCTATAATATTGCAAAGATTTATAATTTTTGGAGTCACCAAAAATTAATGGTGATCTAACCAAGTCGAACTCATACTTAGAAAAGTCGTTTAGTAATCCTGAATTCAACAAAACGACACCGAAACCCGAGCACGAATACGAACCAAGATACGGTTACGAAGTACTCACAAAGACGAATCTAAGAGCTAGTAGAACACACGATTCCGACCACCCGAAGGCTCGAAATTCGACAACGGAAGGTAATTACCCCAAATTTTGGGAAATTACGAAAATGGCCCAACTGCCCGAAAATCACCATACGACAACGAATAATCAAACCGAAGCTCTCAACACGTCTAACAAAGTTAAACGGACTTGCGGGAAACTCGAAACAACAGTTTCGGACGAGATTCGCAAGAATCGAACTCAAGTGCGGAAAAGTCGCTAAAAAGCACAGAACTCAACGAAACGACACCGAAACGAACTCGGATGTCAAAAAGTGTAGAATTAATCATTCTCAGAATGACGAAACGGACATGAGAGAGTCGTCAAAACAGACTTCCGCCGAAAAAAAAAAAAAAGAAATTACCGGAAATCGAAAATTGCGGATATTACATAGTCCCTGTGTCAAGGCACTGGTTTTTACCTCTTCTGACGACGAGGGTACCTCCAGACACGCCTTCGTGAATCGGGTCACATAAGCTCTCAGCGCTTCTCCAGAATATTGTTTGATACTGAACAAGGACATGAAGGTCTTTTGGTGCGCCCTGGCGCTGGCAAAATGCGTCAAGAACGCGGAGCTGAAAGTTTTGAAGCTGGTGATTGACCCAGGGGGTATCTGGTGGAACCAATCCTGAGCTGACTCGGTAAGTGTGGCCAAGAATGCCCTGCAACTCACGGCATCCGAATATCTATGTAGTACCGCCATGTTCTCGAATCTGTATAAATGTCGGGTAGGATCTGAGAGTCCATCATAGGTGAAGGTAACAGCCCTAAACCCATACGGGAGCTCGGCCTGTAGTATGCCTTCTGAGAAGGGATGGCCTGGATGACTTTCCATGTCCCTCCCCGCAACCCTCTGTCGCAACTCTTCCAGCTCGTCCTGCATGCTGGATATCAAGGGATCCTGCGTTTTTTCCTGCCTAGATCGCTCCCATATTTTTGGATAACTCTCACCATGTTCTTCTTGCTGATCAATTTCTTCCGGCCCATCCGATAGGATAGGTATTACTTTTCGTGGTACCCTTTGCTTTTCGACCTCCCGGCTCTTCTGGATTGCACTGGCGATTATGTCGGCCAAGGCTTCCTTCGTTAGTGTAATTGTGCTGGGTGCGACTTCTTCTACAGGGGTGGCGGGCGTTTTCTCCAGAGTCGCTTCTCCACCCGCCGCCGCTAGTTCCTCTTCTAGATTTCTGGGTATTAAATCCCCTGTTCTCTTCTGGTTCATTTCTTCTGCCATTACTAACCTCACGTCTCAACTCAAAGTGACTCGATGTCACGTTCCCACAGACGGCGCCACTTGATGTAACCGAGCTGATCGGCCACCAAGAACCGGGTTTATCTTAGAAGTTTAGCTAAGAAAACCCAAAATATATGAAGTACTCTCTTTTCTTTCTCTCTCTAAAAAATGCTGTATTCTCCGAGTCTGAATCCCATTTGAGGAACCCCCCCTCTCCCTTTTATAGGAGGGAGGATACCTTGTCATCTGAGATGATTCCTGATTCCTAGAGAGAATCCCGGATATCCAGGGATTCAAGCTGCGATTTCCTATCCCTGGATTTCCGGGATTGCGAGGTATGGGCTCTCAATCCCTGGATCTCCGGGATTGGCAAGGTATGGGTTCTCAGCCCCTGGATCTTAGGGATTCTGTCACGTGAGTCAGGATCTTCTTTCCCAAGAGTCCGATGGTTTTTAGGTCGGCTCATCCCTATTCAAATCAGTAGTTTGAGAGGCCTTTGAGGTCGGCGACCTGTTATCGGATATCATAGGTCAGCGGGGGCCTCCGAGGTCGGCGCCCTTTATCTTAACAGATGTCACAGCTAAATGGGACCTCCGCGGTCGGCGATCTTCTAAAGGACCTTGGGGTTGTAATCTCCTTATCTAAGAACCTAGGTCGGACCTTTATTGGTCCATATTTTAAACCGGGTTTTCAGTGAGCGTACATTCGACGTCCTATCAATTACCCATATGGCAATACAATGATAGTAGGTAGTGGGTTTTGCGGTGAAGGATAATGTATAATTTTGATATATGGTTGTATTTATGGTTTGTTTATCATTTTTTTTAGTTTGAGAATGGTTTCTTGGTTCTTGTAAATTAGTCGATCATTTTTTTGGATTTCAGTTTGAATTAATGGTTTGTGTTTCACAAATTTAATTGGATAATATGTGATTGTGGTTTGCACATTTCATTATAATTATCATAAAAACTAATAAATTATCGAGGCAAGTAATGGTATTATTGGCATAGATAATGAGATTATCTGAATAGCTAATCGTTTTAAACACTATTATGAAGTTGTGATAGGTATTAATTACTTGGATGATAATTATAGAGTGAGTAATTGATTAGAGAGACGAGTGAGTAAAAATTGATATTAGTCGTTACTTGGGTGATAATTCTAGAGAGAGAAATGAGGCAGAGAAAGGAGAGAGTAAAAATTTGAATGTTGGTGCCGATTACTTGGGGTGGTAATTCCTAGAGCGAGAAAATGTGTAGAGAGAATGAGGAGTAAAAAGTTGAATGTTGGTACCAATTACTTTAGGTGGTAATTAATGAGAAGAAAGTGGGTAGAGAGACAAAGGAGTAAAAAACTGAATGTTGGTATCGATTACTTGGGTGGTAATTAACGAGAGAGAAAGTGGATAGAGGGATAGAGAAAATAAAAAATTGAATGTTGTACCAATTATTTGGGGTGGTAATTTTAGAGAGAGGGAGTGGGTAGAGAGATGTGCGAGTAAAACGTTGAATGTTGGTACTGATTACTTGGGGTGGTAATTCATGAGAGATAAAGTGGGTAAAAAGATGAGAAGTAAAAAATTGAATGTTGGTACAAATGACTTTAGGTGGTAATTTCAGCGAGAGAAAATGGGTAGAGAGATTATAAAAGTTGAATGTTAGTGGAGTGATAATATTAGAGAGAGAGAGAGGGAAAGTGGATATAGTGAGAGCAAGAGGTATAAAAAGTTAAATATTATTTGAGGTGATAATTGTTAAATGATATTTTAGTCTTATTAAGTAAAATATGAGTTATTGGTAAAAAAGATCGTCCAAATTAATTGTCAATTTTCGGTATAGAATGTAGTAAATGTTAATTCTCCCAAAATCAAATCGCTTCATTTTGAGGGGACGGAGGAAGTATAATACAAGTAGTCGTCTGCTTTGGGGGTTCAATTTTACTGTTCCAAACATGTGTTTCAAACTATATTCCACATAATACACAGTCGCCACGTGTACAAATGTATTTTTGAGTTTTAAAATCTTCATTTCTAATTTATGATCACCTGTACATGTGGCGATTATTAGAGGTGGCCAGTGGGCCAGGTCGGCCCAGCCCAGCCCGGCCTAGCCCGAGTTTTCTAGGCCCATGGGCCGACCGGTCCAGCTCGGCCCGGGACCGAGCTCAAGACTGCTACCTGGCGGTCCCGGTCCCCGCCCGGATAGAAGTCGTCTAAATGGTTCTCGGTTCGACATAATCGGAACCAACCGAACCGAAGCGGTTCGGTTAACCGAGAACCGTTAGTACGGTTCTCGGTTCGGTTTTCGGTTAGGGATTTCGTGGATAAAGCGGTTTCGGTTTAACGAGAACCGATCGGTTGAGCAAAGAACCGTACAAAATTAATAACTATTATTTATTAATTATTATTTATTAAATAATAATTTTACTATTTTTTTACGGCCCAGCCCAGTCCCTTTTTTTGAACAAAAGCCCAGTCCCTTGTAGTATACAATTTTGCTAATTTTTTTTACTATCGTCTGCCACAGCCAAGCCCAGACTCTCTCTCCCCGTCTCCCGTCCGTAACCCTCCTCCTCTCTCTCTCAGTCTCCCGCCCGCGCCGCCGTGCCCGCTCCACCGCTCCACGCCGTCGCCGCGGCTCCCAATCCCTCTCGGTTCAGTTTCCCGTGGTCGTCTCCGGCGTCCGCTCCACCACGTCAGTCGTCCGCACTCCGCAGCACCGTCTCGTCAGTTCCGTCCGCAGCCCAGGAGTTTTTATTGCTTGCTGTATCCACGCCGTATGCTGTGCTGTGGGTGTTGCTGCAGGCAACATAAATTATTAAAAAAAAACGGTTTTTACGGGTTACCCGAACCGGAACCGAATTAATTCGGTGCGGTTCCGGTTAACCGAAAGTGTAAAACGGTCCGGTTTACGGTTCCACTTTTTTGGCTAAAATGGTTCCGGTTAACCGATTTTTTCGATTAACCGAATCAACTGCTCGGCAGAGCCTAGTCCCGGACTCTCGGCCAAATGCCCAACCCACCTCCGAGCCCAGACCGGCCCGGCCCCCAGCCCGGCCCCAGCCCACTAACAGCCCGGCCCACCCCCAGCCCACCCCCAGCTCACCCAAGTCCACCCTCAGCCCACCCAAGCACACCCTAAACCAACCCCAAGCCCACCATAAATAACCATTCGAATTTGAATGGCTTGGCAGCCCATGCCATGTGGCACCAACCGATTGGTTGGTGTGCACTAGCCGTTGCCAACGGCTAGCCCATGGGTCGGGCTGGGTTGGGCCTAACGGCCAGAATTTCAACTTTTTTTTTAAATTATCTTATAAATACCCCAACTCCTCTTAACCATTTTTCCACACCGACAACAACTCTATTCTCTCTTCTTCTTAATTCTCAAGTTTTCACAACTCTCAAATTTTTCATAATTCTCAAGTTTTCACAACTTTATATTTATTATATTAATCTAAACCTATCTTTATTAAAAAAATTACTATGGCGGACGGATCAAGGAACGTTCATCATGAAGGAACCAGCGACAATGATGCCAATTTGCATTTTGGTAAGTTTACTATTTCTACTTTGTATTATTTATTTATGTTTACTATAGTTTATTTATTTAGTAATTATTATTATAAATTGTTATTAGTTCACAATCTCTCTCAAGACTCTACTACCATGCCACCTCCATCCGAGTCTATGGCCGAAGCTGCAAATAAAAATAAAAAATCATGAGTTTGGGTATTTTTATGAGAGTATTCAGGGAGTGGCCAACACGTCGGGAGCTTCAAGGAGTGGCCAACACGTCGATTGAGCACATCATCCTAACTTTAAGTTCCAGGTAAGTAAAGAGGTAAGTAAAAGAACTACGTGGATTTTGATTCTTAGGATACGTAGACAACTTAATTTTAAAAATTAGATTAAATTTCAAAAAAAAATAAGTCCAAGTCCAATTTTTTTCTCTTTTCTCCCCATTTAATTTAATGTTAACATATCTTAAAATTCAAAATGAATTTTCTTAAACAGATTGAAACAGTTTTTTTACTATGTTTTACAAATTTTTAAAGTCAAAACAGTTTTTTTAAATTGATTTTTCAACATATAATTTTTTTTACATATCCGGCCGGACCCGAGCCCAACCCAGACCGGCCCACCGGAAGTCCAGGGGCAGGCGGGCAGTGGGCTTCGACCGCTCAGCTCAAGCCCAACCCAGCCCAGCCCGTCAAGGACATGGATCGGTCGTGAGCTCCCAAGTCGCCCACGGCCACCTCTAGCGACCATGTAGCGAGTGAAATAGAGTTTGAAAAGCATATTTTATACAATAAAATTGAATCACTGCCTTGCCCTGGACTTCTGTTTCTACTCAGCCACCTGACCAACATCGTCACCGAGTTCCTCCTCCAGCTCGTCGCGGATATCTGCTTACCGACCTGGGGTGACGCTTTGACGTGACGGTTAAACAACAGGTAATAGAAGAATCGCAAAAACTTCCTCTCCGGGCGGGCTGTAGCCCGTCCTAGTTAGTGTGGATCTGCCCTTGTACTGTATGATAGCACTAATGAATTCTAAATCCTCTAGAATTAAATCTAGTAAATCTATATTGGTAGGATTTACGTATGCTAGTTGTGCCAATTTACTAACTGGGTTAGGATTATCCAATGCATAAATTCGACTGCTGATTTTTTCTTGTATTATGTGTTCCCTTCCTTCTTCCTGTCTCCAATGTTATTTAAATGTTCCTGAAGTTATTTTACAGTATCAGTATGCCGCGGAAACCGAAAAGACATCAAAGTTCATTGAGACATCGACCACTCACCTTTTCTCCATTTGCTCGGTCAATGGCTATGGGTGCAATGAGTAAAAAGGTCAAGCAAGAGATTCGAGAAACCACTTTAAAAACTAAAGATTACCCGAAATCTTTTGGTATGTTTTTAACTAGAGTTTTCTTTTTCTGCTGCTTTTATACTTTGGGCTACTCTTATTGTAGCAGTTTATCATGTGAAATTGTAATGCTTGTTTGTAGTTAATGGGTTTCAAAACCACACCAAAGATAAAAGTGAACAGTTGAACTCTTCTGATAGTGAAGGATTTGAGGTTGGTTTTTCCACCTTCATCCTCACCAGTTATGGTGATTATTTTTTAAAATTTATTCAGTTTATTACTTGTTTGTGAAGGATGCTGTTCAAGCAGATTTCGTCTTCTTTGATCCAAAACCTAGTGATTTCCATGGAGTGAAGGTTCTTTTACGGACATATCTTGATAATAAGCAGTGGGATCTCAGTGGCTTTGTAGACTTGATATTGGGACAGCCAACAGTCGGGACTGTAGTCAAGATAGAGAATGACGAAGATGATGGAGTGTACTCTGTTGTCACAGCTCTTAATTTAGGAAGATATAAGGCAAGTAGTCAAATTTTTAAACCAACTGTTTCTGCCCTTATTCTCTCCTTATGAGTTTGATATTTGACGTTGGGTGTTAGGAAGGCTAACGTACGCATGCACAATATATATCTAGAAACAGTTTGAAAGCTTAACATTCAAGTATAACTTATGATACTTTTGGTTTGTGTCAGGATAGCGAATGTATCATTGAGCTCAAGGATTACCTTCTTAAAGTGTGCCAGGATATGAATGTGATAGCTAAACTCAGGTCTTTAGTTGGAGAGCAAGCTCGCGATGTTGGTCTTATAGTCTCTCAGCGTGTTGTCAATCTTCCACCCCTGCTTCTACCTCCACTTTATGATGCTCTTTTTGATGAAGTGGAGTGGGCAACTGAAGATGAGGTTAATGACAATATTGTATTATGATAGACGAGCTAGATGGACTATTTTCTTCGTGCTGAAGTTGACTTTGATATCTTGAAGGCCTTCATATTGATGTTATCATCTCAATTATTTGCTGATATATTTTATTTCACTTTTAAAGCCTACAGAGGAGCTCCGGAATTCTTTCCGCTTCAAATACTATCTTATTATGAGCAAAGTATACAAGGTACACTGTTGGTCAAGCTACCATTACCCCATGAAAATATGGTGGAATCTTAATAAATCTGCAACTATTGATTATTTGTTTTTGTTTGCATGCCCATAGCATAAGAATGCATATCAGAATAAAGGGACAACTAAAAGCGGAACTGAAAATGTAATCTACGTCAAACCTGAAGATGAAATTTTCTTGGAGGTACCATGCTCTCTTGTTGTTTCTAGTGCTGTCTTTTCTGTTTCTAGACTTGACTCTTTTTGAAATGCTTGTGCAGCTTAGTTCATGGTCCGTAATGTTTTCCTTGCATGGCGACCAGGTCAGAGCGGATGAGGCAAGTGTGTTCATTTCATTGTACAGCCATTCAGATGTTCTCGTAAATAATTTCAACCATTCAAGCTTGGATTAAATTTTAAGCCACCGATTCCCCATAGGACATGCTTCTATTCAATCCTCATATCTAGCTCTTTTGCTACCTCGGAATACAACCGAACAGTAATAAGTGGTCTTTGTGCCACTTGCGAGATCTTTAGTATTTTATTCCAGGTGTCTGACTGCTAGAAAGAGGTACAATAGAGACTAGGGGTGTGCAAATCCACACCCAACCATAAATGCCCGGACCGCACTGGTGATATAATGGTCCAGTGTATGGTCTATTAGTTCTTTGCCAGGTTACAGTCTGGCCCTGTCCGGTCCAAATCCATAAATTTGCTGCCAGCTGGATTCGACCATAATTTTATTTTCTTTGTTATTTTTCCCATTTTTGTGAAGCTTATTCTTTTTAATCTTTCTAAATTTGTTTAGTTATCTAGTATATTTTTATGTATTGAAATATGCTTTGGTTTTGGACTTTAGATGATGGAACGTTCATGATGATGAATATTTGATGGTGAATCCATTCCTTTTTCGATTTTAAATTATTCTTCGTTTTATCCTTGTTTTGTCAAAAGTCAAAATAGATTCTAGGCATATGTAATGAAATCACAAATAAATGTAGAGCTCATTTTGCCAAAAGCTAAAATTCTCTCCAGAGAAGTGGAAAAAATAGAACTCTCAGAAATTACGGTCCGGAACGAAATTGTCCTGCCAGTCTAGCCCCAAACATTTACGGTCCACCGATTGCACACCCTAATGGAAAGACTAATATAAACAAAATATCCATAGAGAATAATTTTCATTAAATTTGTGGCTGTTATTAAGTACGCATGCTTTTTGTTCCCTTTTACTTACGGTTACCATTTTAATGTTATCCGATGCTTCGACCGTGTCTCACCATCCAATAACCTCCTCCGTATTCATCATTCTTAATGCTACTGATTTTCTTGACCCTTGAAAGTTCATAAGTCGAATAGTTTTTGTATTACAACTGTGTCTTACTGCTTTGCCTTCCACTGCAGCTTAAAGATTATCGGTTGATGGGTTTACTGATGGCTATTGAAGCCAGTAAAGCATCTATATTCAGAAAAAAGTTGCATGCACTAATAGATGAATGATAATACGAGATCCCAGCAGGTAAGCATAATGTTATTTCCTTTCCGGTTATCTTCTTTGCTCTTTCACCAAGTTTGTTACATCATTTCACAATATTGTGGCAGCCCCTAGTTCTCTATATCCCACTTGAGTTATGTGGTTGCTTTATCTGAATCTATATAGATAGAGCCACATCCAAGTTGATGTTGCATGACGATTGCATGCCAAGTCCATGGAGATACGTTGTATTTATACATGGTGGACCTCTATAAATCACTTGATATAAAATGTCTCTTTTTTTTATTTTTTGAATCACTTCAAAATGGATTTGATTACCTTAGAATTTGTGCTGCTGCTGATAAGAACAAATTGGAAACTCATCACATTTTCTTGGACCTTTTTTTTTGAGTAATCTCTTTGGAGGATGCTGTAAAAGTTTTTTTTTTATGGAATTAAAGTTGAGATATTGGAATTGCTGTCTTTGCTCCTTTAGATGTTATGTGTGTAGAAGATCTATCCATACTGTTTGAATAGTGGGTAGAGAAGCTTAATTGAGAATTGTTCATTTGTTCTTATCTTTTTACTATAGCGAGTGTCAAACTTACGGTATAGAGCTCCTATTCTAAGAAAAATGCTTTCATTGTTACGATATCCCACATCAATTTTCACATGAAAGTATGGAAGGGTATATAAGTGGGACTCAACCTTTTACCTTTGATCATGGTTTTGGGTTAAGTTAGGACTCCATAGCTTATATGCCTAACAATTTGGTCCGACCTGCTGGATTCATGCGGGCTACTAAAAGGGGCTACCCAATGGTGTGCCCAGGGGTGGCAACCCCTGGATGTGGGCCCAAGGGGGTTGCCACTCGGGATGTGGGCCTTCGTATGAGTTGTCACTCCGCCACCCTGGATGTGGGCCCAAGGGGGGTTGCCACTCGGGAAGTGGGTCTTCGTATGAGTTGTCACTCGGAGTGTACTGTTTGTGGACGTCCAGTTTGAAAGGGAACAGATTGCTACGATATCCCACTTCGATTCCACATGAAAGTGTGGAAGGATATATAAGTGGGAGTTGATCCTTTACCTTTGACCATTGTTTTGAATTAAGTTAGGACTCGATAATTTATATTCCTAATATACACCGAGTATGCCTTTCGACTTGATCTTAGGCCCTGAATAGCCCTCCGTGGACGAACCTTACACGATACCCAGCTGCATGTGTTGGGTTGATGATGTGCTAGTGTCGTCGTCTACATCTTGCAAGCCGTATGCTATGGAAGAAGCTTGTACAAGAAATGAGTTCCTTTTTGGTTCCACACATTGAGAACAAAGTTCCTCATATGCGCGCGCAGGGAGAGAGACACACACACACATATATATTAATTTTTCTAGTACTTGCAGGTAATTGTCAAATAAAGCACGAAAATACTTTTACTGATCATCTATCTGTAGGTGCAAGAAATATTACTCTATGCCTTCCCGAAATGGGTTATGGTGTTTTTTTGATAAATAAAAGTTAAAAAGTCAATTAAGAACAGGAACATATTCATATATGGACTTAACATCAAAGAGGTTCATATATGAGGAGTTTGTGTGGTGCAGTCTTAAATGGTCCATTTAAGTGATGGAGCTCAAATCTGTATAGTTTTGCCGTGTCAACATCATCATCTCTCTCTCTCTCTCTCTCTCTCTCTCTCTCTCTCTCTCTCTCTCTCTCTCTCTCTCTCTCCCTCCCTCCCTCCCTCCCTCCATTTAAGTGATGGAGCCCAAATCTGTATAGTTTTGCTGTTCTCTCTCTCTCTCTCTATATATATATATATATATATATATATAGTGTAACTTTATTTTCAGAACCTTGTTAAGTGCGAGAACTGCGAGAACCATCTTTTGTACTCTTAATAATAATGTACATCATGTCAATGCATAAAACCCCTACTGATCATAACCCCTACTATATAGTAGGGGTTATATATATAATAGGGGTTATCATCAGTAGGGGCTATTATAGTAGGGGTTATCATCAGTAGGGGTTATCTTCCGTAACAAAAATTGTATTTTACTATAATACCCTTTTGAATTAATAATATTTTTTAATATTTCAAAAAATCTCTGGTTTAGAGGAGTTCTCGCAGTTCTTGCACTTAAGAGAGTTCTGAAAATAAAGCCCATATATATATATATATATATATATATATGTGTGTGTGTGTGTGTGTGTGTGTGTGTGTGTGTGTGTGGATAGGATCTGACCAGGATAGATGCTTGGGTGGAATATGAGAATGATTTGTAAACTTAGATGTTTGTGATTTATTTTTTTCAAGTATTTAAGTTTTAGAAATAAATACAATGTAGTAGTGTCTATATTTTTTTAATAAAAAATAACTCTCTTTTAGAATATATTTATTTTATATTTTTATTTTGTAATGTGTTAGTTTTTTAGTTTTTATTTCTTTTTATATACCACAATATTAAAGAAATTCAAGATGAATTTCAGATTTTTTAACTTTTTAACTTTATAATTTGCAATTCTTTATTTGAAAATTAATTAAAAATAGAAAATTGTAAAAATTCAAACAAACCGAAAAAAAAATAAAAAACAACCATTTTTTTATTTGGAAAAAGTTCACTAACTAGTTTTCTAATTTGATCCTGACCCCTATAAATTAACAAATCTACTCCAATTTTCACCAATTCACTTCAAATTTCTTCTCATTCCATCATTGAATTCATTCAACAACGATGAAATGAACTCGCCTTCTTCCCAATTTTTGATGGAGCTCTCTTAACTTAGCAACGAACAAATGGTAAATTACCTTTTCCTCAATCTCTCAAGGTTTATACTCCTAATCTAAGTGTCTAATGACGCAAGAGGGTCTCGGTAAAAAAAGGAGAAAAATGTTGTCGATGATGCTTGTACACGGAAGCATTGGACTAAAGCTGAAGATGAACGATTCACAATGGTGTGGATCAATGCTTCTACAAATCCAGCCCACGACAATGATCAGTCGCTCCAACGCTTATGGTCTGGTTTGATCTGACTCCAACGCTTATGGTCTGGTTTGATCGGACTCCAAGAGAAAGCTGCCATTTAGATGGAAGGATCACACACGCGATCAAATGCGCTGATACATTATAGATTTTGGCAGACGAGTCTTCTTAATTTTAGAGCAAAATGGACGAGCAGGAAGAACTTAACCAAAGTGGTACATCGTTCCAAACAATGTACAATCAAGCTCGAACAATGTTTGAGAAAGACAAGACACTAGTTGCGCCGATGAAAAGGCTTTGTTGATTTTGTGAGACAACCAAGTGGAAAGTTTGGTTATTAGATAAGTATCGCGACAATGCAGGAGTAGCAACGAAGAAACTGAAAAATATTGAAGATAAGTCGTCCCGTCTGCCTCCATCAGAAACTGGATTTAGCACTCACTCAACAGATGGTATAGATGTGGAGTACGAGCAGCTCAAAACCGCTATGCCAATGAGACGAAATGTCTTCAAAAGGGATGGACAAGGATCACACAATCAGACTCTTGTGACAAGCGTGCTTCAAAAAATAGAAGTTGCAAATCTTGAGTAAAGGAACGAGATAAAGGAATATCAAGATCGCCTAATTGTTTTTGCACGAGCATTTTGGCAGAATCGCTCGGAATGTCGCCAAGAAGAACGAACTCAAACAACATGAGATGGACCAAAACATGATTTTCTTTAATCTAAACGATCCAAAACGAACGCAATGGCATCGATAATGATTTTCTTTAATAATGTACTCGCATTTTAATTATGATTTTTATGCAGTGTGATATTATGTGCTATTTTTACTTTATACAATGTAATTTTTTAGTCCCGTTATTATATTTTATTTTTTTATAATTGCTTCATATTGTTTAAATAAATACAAAAAAAATAATTTTTGTAATAATCACCATGCAATATTTACTCTTCCGCTATTGATATCGCAATATAATATTATTAATACTCATGACGACAACACAACAAACATTCTCCCATTGTACATGCTCTAAGGGAACAAAAGTATGCCAAGTTCTTACTAGCTTCTCTGTTGATATCATTGTTGTTCTTCATGTCTTTATAGTAGGCAGGCTAAAAATGTTGTGTTATTAGAACTTGTTACATGACATCCATGATATGCATAAACCGCATGAGATGTGTAATTATCCGAAGATAAATACGCGTAGAATTTTATAATTTTTTAGGACTCTTTTAAATTTTTTTTTTGAATTTTTTTTTTTAAATCTTATTTTGAATATTTTCCATTTTTCTGAATCTACAAGATGAACTCAAGTCGATAACCAGTGAACTTGGTTCACTGGCCACGGGTCTTCCACTTCAAGTGGGGGACTCGGGTTCGAGTCTCTCTGAGGACAAGAATTTTCAAGGGTTTAATTAATGATTAAAGAAGAGACCCTAGTCCTCCAGGATATGCTGGTGGAATAATTAAATATTGAGGGCTTCAAGCGGCAGTGTGGGAGGTCAGATCTTGCTGGGACCCTGTGGTTGGATTTGAGGGGGGTCCATTATGGAGCAATCACTTGGGGGACGACTCCTTGTGCGCGGTAGTTGAGGATATTTAAGAACCTGGAAGCCAGATACACATCTTGCGATTTAACTGGTAGCAGTACTGTGGGGTCGGGGCTCTTATCCGAGAATTAGTCAGGCGTAAGATTTGAACTTCGGTATAAAAAAAGAAAAACATTTATATATCCGATTCCATGATGCAACAATTTTTGTTACAAAGTACAAACAACTACCAATTAGTTTTGTGGGCTATAGTCAGAATGCTCGCTGGGAAATGGGCCCATTGGTCACATGTATGGGTAAATGCATGTGGGTCAGTGGGTGAATGCAGGGCCGGTCCTGTGTCTGACGGTGCCCTAAGTAGAAGTTTAAAAATAGGCACTCGAAATTGAGAAAATATACAAAAGCAACGCAAAAATGATAGAATATGAAAATTAAAACTAAGTTAACACTTGAAAAAATAATTTCTTCTAACTCTTTGAGTTTCATTAATTATAATTTATACTCCTAAAGTTACAGAGGTCCATTACGGACGTGGAAGAGGCTTTCCGCCTCATGCCCACAGCATTATGGAAAACCATCAACCAAATGAAACAGCACCAAGAGCGAATCCTAAGACAGGAGAAAGAGAAGTTGCGTGTCCTTGAGGCAAAGACTGTTGCCTCCCTTGAATTCACAAGATCAAAGCTCACTGCACATGATCAAAAGATCGACAATCTGACTGCAGTGTTTGCGATCCTAGTAGAATGTGTCAAATAGGCCGAAGCAATAGAACTCCTTCATGATATACACAACAAAGTCTCGGATCTTGATACTGCCGAAAAGGGGGAAGAGTAGAGAGAGGCTGCAAGGAAATGGCGCCTGGAGAGAGAGAGAGAAGGAGATTAAAGTTATTATTCTCAATGACAATGTTGTTGCTGCCATTGAAGGCTAGTCGGACCAGGGCTAGGACAACAAGACAAGGCATACATGGTAACTGGTTTTTGTCCAGATTTCCAGGATCCCAACTTCCCGTGGAAGAACAATGTGCAGAAGCCTGTAGAAATAAAACTACTAACAGACAGACAGCCAACAACAGAAGAGTTAAAGGCATGGAAGAATAATGAACTGATGAGATACTTTTGTGTTTTCATCAGGGAATCTCCCATGTTTAACAAATTCAAGACACTATTTTTGTTTTTCAGTTGTACTGCTACGTTGTGTTTTGAGAGACCTAATCGGCCTACGATTTTATGTTTTGGTTGAGTTGACCACATGTGGGTATTGTTTTATAGTCTTCTGCCTAGTAGATCCTTGCGGAAAGGGGTCTACGGCATGTAATATCCCTGGGTGGATCAGGGGTATTACATAAATGGTATCAGAGCTTAGGTTTGCGAAAACTTAGGCAGTTGGGTCTAGTTGGGTCTTGTCGAGTCATGTCTTGTCATGTCACCCGGGTGAGTAATTGTGAACAAGTGTGATCATTGTGATCTGTTGTGATCGATTGTGATTAGTATTGTGGTGCAACCATCATCTCCATGCGGCCTGTGGACGTAAGTCTCCTCTTTCATGTGAGGTATTGGTATTTCATGATTTCCCTTATGTGCGATGATTGTGGTGCGTAATTTTGTTTGTGTAGTGTTGTGAAATGGAATCCGTGTTTGATATTCGTGGCACACCGTTTATGTATTGTGTCAAATGTATTGATGGTTGGGCATCGAATGGTGCAATACGATGTGAAAACTGTGAATCTTGTTGTGTTCCAGAGAATGTATCGGCGGTAGAGTTCATGAGGAACTCAGATGGGTAGTTTTGACGTATGTTTAAACTTGGTGTTCGCGAATTATATTTGGTTGGATTTATAATCTCGCTTACCGATTGGGCATGTAGTTTCAGGTTCGATTGCTTGTGAATAGTTGTAATTATGTCCGCTACGTGTAGGTTTGAAAATGATTTTCTTAATTGTAATTATGAGCTTGAGTATTTTGTAAAGAACCAATTTTTGAAAATACTACGATGGTGCGGTTAAACAACAATTTTGTATGGATTTTGAAATCGGTTGAACTTTGACGAGTTAGTCATCTATTTTTAAATGATACCTTCAGACGGTACTTGAAGGAGGCATTTTAAAATACTTCGGACATTGCAAACCGTTACCGTCATTTTTGGATATGATCAAAAGGACTTTTGGAAAAATTTTAAATTTGCAAAACGACTTTGATTTTCGGAATTAAAAACATTGTGTGTTTGTGTGTTGGGACTGAGTTGTTGCAACAAGCTTGATATGCCGTTATTGTTAGGATACTTATTAGATTTTGATGATGTCATCCCAGTATTTGATTATTCAAATGTATGTTTTAAGTACTTGTCAAAATGTAAAGAAGAACTAAATGAGTATCTTCTTTAGGCCAGATTATGTATAGTTGAATACTTGGCAACATGTAAAGAAGGGCCAAATGACTATCTTCTGTAGGCCAAATTATGTATAGTTGAATACTTGGCAACATGTAAAGAAGAACCAAATGAGTATCTTCTGTAGGCCATGTAAGTTAGGCTAAAAATCAGCTAAGTATAAATCACAGAGAAGTTCAACATCAGAGAAGTCTTGGTCAACTCAACTGATCAGAGAAGGTTGACCACAAACGACTTATCATCAGACAACGTTCTGCAGAAAGAGATTTATCAGAGAAGTCCTGGTCAACTCATTATCATAGAAGTTTGACCAAACTGCAGTCAAGAGATCAGACGGAGTCCAAGTCAACTGAAGTTTGACCATCAGATCAGATAAGTTCATCAGGTCAGAAAACTTCAGATCAGAGAAGATTCGTCGGGACAGAGAACTTCATCTCACAGAAGTTACATCAGAGAAGTCCGACATCAGATAAGGATGACTGTACGAAATTAGATAAGTGATCATCCAAGTAATCCAGTCCACGTTAGCATGCGTTGAAAAGTCAATAATCACGGAAAGTCACATGCAGGCGTAGAGAGACAGACTGGAGAGATTCCCGAAAAGCAAAGAATTAAATATTCATCGAAGACCCACCTCTGAAGACTTTAAGCATACTATAATTTAAAGATTCGGTGCTACAACGTGAAAGTTCTTCACAACGGTCGGAAATGGATTAAAATAAGGGAATCCAACCTTGCAACGTTCGGAAAGAAAAACAAAGAAGTCTATTTCTCCAACGGACGGATTTGTTACAGGAAATGCAACGGCTATGAAGGAAGCTCAAGGACCGACATCTATATATACCTGAAGATTTGAATTGAGCAAAGTACGATGCGAACAACACTTACAAGCGAACAAAGCAATCAAAGCAAATAAAGTGAACAATAGCATCATGAAGAGCAAGAGTTCAAAGTTCTTATACTAAGAAGCTCTTAGTTGGAGAAGACAACCACTCGTGTCTTTAAACCTGAGTTCGGGGAACTTCACTGGTTGAAGTTTGCGAGACTTATAGGCATCCGAGGATTTTAGATCAAGAGGTGCTAGGCATGCAAAGGAGTTGCAACGACGGGATTTCCACTGGCTGGAAGTTGTTGTAGCTAGGAAGAATCAATGTAATATTTATCACTGGTTGAGAATTATAGTGAATTAATCTCCAACTGGTTTGGAGAAAAATGGATTAGTAGAGGATTACCCCACCTCTGAAACCACTATAATTGCCCGCGTGTTTTAATGCTTTAAACATCATACTTACCTGCTGCATACATATTTACTGTTCCATTGTTTAGTTATCTGCTTACGTCATCAGCTCTGTCTTCCGCATATATTGTCTACAGACGACTTCAAGTCATCTATACTTATCACAGCTGAGAAACTCCTTATCCTTCGTGGAAAAGGAGTTTCAATAAGTCTATTCACCTCCCTCTAGACTTATTCTTGAGGACTTGTGACCTACAAGTGGTATAAGATAGGTTGGTTCAATTTTTCAGAACCAGATCCATATATCGAAGATATATACTTTAATCTCTCATTTAGAATGGAACATATGCAACACATGCACTCTAGGTTACCTGTTTTTTTCAGTTGACGAGTATAATCTTTGGAAAATAAGAATGCAGGCATATTTATCATTCATGACGACATGTGGTGCATAATTGAAGACGGTCCTTTCATCTTTGAAAAAGGACAACCCCCCTGAATAAATTGCAGCCGGGAAGCCAGAGAAGATCCTCAAGAAGAGGACGGAGCTGACCCCTGAAGAAAGGAAGCTGGCCAATCTCGACAACCGAGCCAGAGATGTGCTGTACCAGACTCTTGACAAATCAACCATGGTCAAGATCAAGGATTGCAAGAATGCCAAAGAAATTTGGGACACATTGTAACACCCCAATTCGCAAATGGGACATTACACGCCGTAGAACCCTCGCGAGGTCTACCAGGCTAACACATGACACATAACCCACAATGTAATTCCAAACAATGCACTCAAAAGTAAATAAGGCCGTGGCCTCGGCCAAAACAATTTTAACGGAGTACATGAACATAAAATAAATACCAATCCGTTGCCCACGCAGGGGACTTAAACCAAGTTTAAAAGTAGACAGTTTAATTCCAGTACTCGACAAATGCAATGACAAAACATAAAATTACAGACTCGAGCCACATCATCAAGCCAGCCCATCCTTTACGTGCGTGTCCCGTGCCTGCTCCTCAGCTCTCCCGGTACCTGAAATGCATAAGACGCATTTCCCCCATTTAAGGGGTTAGCATTCGAATAGCTAGTGCAAGTACACAATTACACAACATTATATACAAAATACGGTTTTTAGCACAATCATCTCAATCAGAAATCATTTGCCATATATATATATATATTCCGGAATAGTACATTGGCAATCAAATCAGTTCCAATCATCACGATATCACAAAATCACAACTGGTATCCCGTGGCCGTACCCCTTAGTATCGACCCCCAGACATCCCGTCGAACACTCCGGGTGGGATACCACTTCCGCGGCCGTACCCCTTAGTATCGACCCCCAGACATCCCGTCGGACACTCCGGGTGGAAGTTCAATCACACACGCACCCAAGTTCCCTTCCGCGGCCGTACCCCTTAGTATCGACCCCCAGACATCCCGTCGGACACTCCGGGTGGAAGGAACACAACTCACGCACCCGAAAATCACAATTCATCATTCATTTAGAAAATCACATTATACATAACGAAATGTAATACATGTACTTGCCTTGAAAGAAACGAAACGAAGGAAACGACGAAGGAATAGGTTTCGGTCCGAACAATCTTCCCAAATCCGTCCCTAACACAATAACGGTATACACAAGTCTCAATAATGCGGAAAGGTAAGAATTAATCCTAATTCTACCCCTTGGAACGATTTGTCGGAAAATCCGAAGTCCACGATGGCTATAATCTAACAATGAAGAAATTACTAGGTTAAATCCATTAAACTATACTGGAAACAAGGGATTTACGACTACACCATCGTAATCTAACAAGTCGTCGAAGCCAAAACGGATTAAAAGGAAGAATTATGCCAAAAATCCCGAAATCCCCAAAAAAACTAGGGTTCATCGATGTATACCTCGATTCGGACGGATGGAGGATGATTATGATGATGATAAACCTTTCTTGGGACGCAAAAATCGATCTTTAGAAGGTTCCTACGGATTGCACCGGATGAATCGCTTGAAATCGCCCAAAGGAAACTCACGTCGCGAGAAAGAAAGAAAAGGAGTGAAATAAGTCAACCGGAAATAGGTCAGGAATTAAAAGACCTGACGGCGAGTTACGTACGTTAACGCCTATTGTTAACGTACGTTATGAAGGTTACGTACGTAACCCCTCTCAGGTTAACGTACGTAACGAACAATCTGGACACTTTCTGCGAAACCATAACGTACGTTACCAATGGGGTATAACGTACGTTATGATACCTATATAGCGTACGTAAAGGAGCATGCATAACGTACGTTATGCATGCGGCCAAAGATCGCTAAACACTTAGCTCAAGACAATCGATACAACGACGAAACGCAACACAAGGATATAATCAAAAGTATAAACATGGGGTATCCAAAACAACGAAGCTGAGTTTTGAAAGAAAATATAATCCCGATCACTAGAGAGTCTCAAATGAAGCAAATGAAGCGAAATTCCCCAAACTTATGAAAATTACAAAAACGCCCAAGAGCCCGAAAATCACGATGCAACGTCGGATTAACAAACCGAAAATTTCAACACGACCAATTCAACCATACAAACTTATACAAATCAAGAAACACCGGAACGAACAAGTTTTACGAGAATCGAACGTACATACGACAAGATATAAATTAAGATGAAATTATGCAAAAACATCCTCGAAACTCATCCAGACGGAAAAACTCCAAGAACAAAAAATAGATTCGAATTCCAAAACAATTGCTAAGCGAGTTGTCCGAAACGAACATACCCCAAAAATAGAAATTACCAAAAATAGAAAACACGGATATTACATTATCTCCCCCCAAAAATAAGTTTCGTCCCGAAACTTACAACGCGAACAACTCGGGGTATCTCGACCGCATACTCTCTTCCGTCTCCCATGTGGCTTCCTCGGATCCATGTCTCGACCATTGAACTTTAACCAGAGGAATGGTTTTATGACGAAGTTGCTTCACCCGACGCTCTAAAATCAATCGGCCTCTCCTCAATGGTAATGTCGGGTCCCACCCGATCTCTCCAAAATCAAGAATATGGCTAGGGTCCGATACGTACTTCCTAAGCTAGGAAACATGAAATACGTTATGAACGTGACTCAAGGACGGCGGCAAACCCAACCGATAGGCAAGCTCTCCCACTCTCTCTAAAATTTCAAACGGCCCAATATATCTCGGACTAAGTTTACCCTTCCGGCCGAAGCGGTAAACTCCCCGTGTCGGCGACACCTTAAGCAAAACATGATCTCCCACCTCAAACTCCAACGGCCGGCGACGCGTGTCGGCATAAGACTTTTGCCGACTCTGGGCCGTCAACAATCTATCACGAATCAGAGTAATCTTCTCCCTCGTCTCAACTACCATATCGGGCTCGGTACCAATCAGCTCGGACGCATCGTCCCAACACAACGACGATCTGCACCTCCTCCCATACAATGCCTCAAATGGTGCCATTTTGATCGAGGCGTGCCAACTATTGTTGTACGTAAACTCGATCAACGGCAGGTGCGACTCCCAATCATCCTTCCAATCTAGGGCACAGGCTCTCAACATATCCTCCAACGTCTGGATCGTCCGCTCGACCGCCTGCCGTCGATCCGAGGGTGGTAAGACGTCTTTGAGTCTCAACTCGATCCCCAAAGCTCGATGAACACCGCCAAAAATGTGATACAAACGGCCATCACGATCCGAAACAATACTCTTAGGAGTCCAATGTAATCTCTCGTTCTCTGCAATAAACACTCGTGCCGTCTCTCTGGACCCCAAGTGTCCTTAATACCCAGAAATGAGCTGATTTGGTCATCGATCGACAATAACCCAAATCATGTTCATTCCATCCGAGTCTTAGGCATACCGGTAATGAAATCCATAGAAATATCCTCCCATTTCCACTCCGGGATGGGAAGTGGTCGCAAAAACCCCGCGGGTCGCTGATGCTCGATCTTAACCTGCTGACAGGTCAAACATCTCGACACGAACTCGCTAACGTCTGTCTTCAAATTACTCCACCAGTAGTTACTCCTCACGTCCTTGTACATTTTACTCGTACCAGGATGTATGGAGTAAGGCGTGGTATGAGCTTCGCTCAAGATCTTCTGTCTCAGCTCAATAACATTCGGTACACATAATCTGCCGCGAAATCTCAGAACGCCATCATCCTGAATCACAAATCCAGGGGCTTTCCCCTTCCTCACATCCTCCCTCAACTGGACCAAACACGGATCATCATACTATTTCGCCTTAATATCATCAGTCAAGGACGAAGTGATTTCTAACGCACAAAGCTGGCCCTGAACTCTCTGAACCCAAACCTCAATATTCTGACAGATGAAATCTCGCTGGATCCTACTCTGTGGTGTAAGTACCTCTAACATCTGTAAAGTTATCGGTTTTCGGCTCAACGCATCAGCCACTACGTTGGCCTTACCCGGATGGTAAAGTATCTCGAGGTCGTAATCTTTAATTAACTCTAACCACCTACGCTGCCTCATATTCAACTCTTTCTGGCTGAAGATGTACTTCAGACTCTTGTGGTCCGTAAAAATCTTACACGACGACCCATAGAGATAATGCCTCCATATCTTTAAGGCGAAAACGACCAGACTAACTCCAAATCGTGCGTGGGATAATTTACCTCATAAGGTTTCAATTGGCGGGACGCATAAGCAATCACTGTCTCTCTGCATCAAAACACATCCAAGCCCAAGGCCCGAAGCATCACTATACACTACGAAATCCTCGTTCCCCGAGGCAATGCTAAAACGGGTGCGGTAGTCAAACGTCTCTTTAACTCGTCAAAGCCTCTGCTGTCGGTCCACTCGAACTTCGAGTTTTACGGAGCAACCAGTGAGTGGTCTAGCGATCTTAGAAAATCCCTCAACGAATCTACGGTAATAGCCGGCAAGACCCAGAAAACTCCTCACCTCCTTCACATTCTTAGGCGGCTCCCAAGCCATCACCGCCTCTATCTTCTCGCGGATCTACCCGAACTCCCTCTGCTGAAATCACATGCCCGAGGAACGTCACTTCCTCGAGCCAAAACTCACACTTAGAGAACTTCGCGTACAACTGCTCGGCCCTCAAAGTGTCTAATACAATCCGGAGATGTAAGGCGTGCTCCTCCCGACTCCGTGAATAGATAAGAATATCGTCGATAAAAACGACTACGAATTTGTCCAGATACTCAATAAAAACTTTGTTCATTAACTGCATGAACACTGCTGGGGCATTGGTTAGCCCGAAAGGCATAACCACAAACTCGTAATGGCCATATCTCGTCCGAAGGCGACTTTCGAATATCGACGTCCGAATCCTCAATGGTAGTAGCCCGATCGCAAATCAATCTTGAAAAATGCCGCCCCGATCAAACAAGTCGTCAATCCGGGGCAAAGAGTATTTATTTTTGATGGTCAACTTGTTTAATTCTCGATAATCGATACATAAACGAAGCGATCCATCCTTCTTCTTAACAAAAAGTACAGGCGCACCCCAAGGCGATGCGCTCGGTCGAATATACCCTTTATCTAACAATTCTCCCAACTGATTCTTCAACTCTAGCATCTCCGACGGTGCCATACGATACGGTGCTCGAGAAATAGGGGCCGCATTCGGCTCAAGATCAATAGGAAACTCCACCTCTCGATGTGGTGGTAATCCCGGCAAGTCGTCCGGAAATACATCAGGATACTCGCTAACAACTGGAATCGACGATATGTCAACCTCACCATCTTCCGCCTGCAGAGCGAAACACCAGTAGCCGACACAACCCTGGTTCAGAAGTTTCATCGCCTTCAAGGCGCTAATCACACTCCCCGATCTACCCGGCTTACAGCCGACGAGAGTATGCTCGGTGCCGTCCTCGGCAACTATCGAGATGGTACGAGTCCGATAGTTCATGATAGCACCGTGACGATCCAACCAATCGTCTCCGAGGATTAAATCCTCACCCTTAAGGTCTATAACAATGAGAGTCGAGGGCCAATCCCGGCTCCCGATCCTCACTGGGCAATCCCTAACTTCCCGGTCCCCAACCATACGATCCCCACTGGGTGTACCCACTACAAATGGCTCACACTCAAATAAGCAGTCAAAACCAATACGACTCACACAATCCGAAGCAATAAAGGAATGGGTAGCACCCGAATCAAAAAGCACTGACACTGGATGAGTAAGGATCTGAGTAGTACCTGACGCCACTGGAACATCTGTCTCCTCTGTACGCCTCATCTGATACAATCGGGGGTGAACTGAACCCGAACTCGAGGCTGCACGGCGATCCGGCTGACCCCGTCCCCTACCACGACTCGAACTCTGCGGAACATAAGTAGCTGGAGTGCTGTGATCCCTCTGATCGGTAGTGGTAGTCGGAACTCTAACAGCCCTGGTGGCCCTCTCACAATGAGTCGCCCGATGCCCGGTCTGCCCACAAGTGAAGCAAGTAACTGGAGGAAAAGGGCAATCCTTCATCAAATGCTCATACTGGTTGCAGTTAAAACAAACCCTGCCACCAGAAGCAACGGACTGAACTGAACGGTTACCCTGAGATCCCCCAGCCTGATGAAATGGCCTCTTCCCCGGTGTAGGGGCAGACTGTGCTCTCGAAAATCGGCCACTCTTGCCGGCTGAGAAGTTGCCAACTGTTTTCTGTTTCTTGGCCTCGGCACCTAACTCTAATTCTGGTGCGGCCATCTCGATCGCTAGAGCGCGATCCTGATACTCCTTCAAAGTGGCACACATGAGCGGTGCCATACTCTGCCTGATATGCGGTTTCATACGCATATTAAAGTAACGGATTTTATCAGCTTCCGTCCTCACCTGATCTCTCACGAAACCCAACTGCTGATTGTAAGTAATGATGGCCTGAGAAATAGGCACATCCTGAGGTGTAGCGGTGAAGAACTCCACAATTCTGCGCTCTTTAGCGGCGGTGGACAATATTCGCTACCATAGCAGCCACAGAACTCATCCCAAGTGGCCCGACGGTCTCTGGGCGCAACGGCCTCCCACCATTCCGCAGCTTCCTTATCCAGGAGGTATTGGGCAATATGTACCCTCCTGTCTTCAGGACAAGCTACGGCATCAAAGGTCCTGGACAACTGAAAGAGCCAATTCTCCCAACCGAGGGAGTCAGAAGATCCGTAGAAACGAGGAGGGTGCATCTTAGTCACCGTCTGAAGCCACTTACTAGTTTCCTCTTCAGGTGTCGGGGGTGGATTCTGGCGTCCACCCTGAGCTATCTGAGTAAGCTGGGCTACTAATCAAGTACGGCAAGAGCCCCTGTCGGCATTATTACCCGACGGCACCGAGTGAGAGGCCGAGTCCGCATGGGGATCGAGAAAGTGAGCCCTCTTCATTATCAGCACCCCGACCACGGCCTCGGCCGCGCCCCCTAGCTGGTCTACCACGACCTCTCAACATACTGAAGAAAATACGAAAAGAACAAGATCAGAAAGATTCACAATTCACAAAGTTGGCAACACAAGTCACAATTCCGAACTACGCAAGAAAACGAATTACAGAAATATAAGAGTTCGAGGAGACTTACGGCCACGGGTCGCACGAAAAGACGGTAGCGTGATGATATTAGGCTCAACGACTGACTCTAACGACATAACTGACAGACCCAAAATTCACCGACAGCCTAGGTATTCAAAACCTAGCTCTGATACCATAAATGTAACACCCCAATTCGCAAATGGGACATTACACGCCGTAGAACCCTCGCGAGGTCTACCAGGCTAACACATGACACATAACCCACAATGTAATTCCAAACAATGCACTCAAAAGTAAATAAGGCCGTGGCCTCGGCCAAAACAATTTTAACGGAGTACATGAACATAAAATAAATACCAATCCGTTGCCCACGCAGGGGACTTAAACCAAGTTTAAAAGTAGACAGTTTAATTCCAAGATTTCGACAAATGCAATGACAAAACATAAAATTACAGACTGAGCCACATCATCAAGCCACCATCCTTTTCGTGCGTGTCCCGTGCCTGATCCTCAGCTCTCCCGGTACATGAAATGCATAAGACGGATTTCCCCCATTTAAGGGGTTAGCATTCGAATAGCTAGTGCAAGTACACAATTACACAACATTATATACAAAATACGGTTTTTAGCACAATCATCTCAATCAAATCATTTGCCATATATATATATTCCTAATACTACATTGGCAATCAAATCAGTTCAATCATCACGATATCACAAAATCACAATCGTATCCCGTGGCCGTACCCCTTAGTATCGACCCCGGACATCCCGTCGAACACTCCGGTGGGATACCACTTCCGGCCGTACCCTTAGTATCGACCCCGGACATCCCGTCGGACACTCCGGGTGGAAGTTCAATCACACACGCACCCAAGTTCCCTTCCGCGGCCGTACCCCTTAGTATCGACCCCCAGACATCCCGTCGGACACTCCGGGTGGAAGGAACACAACTCACGCACCCGAAAATCACAATTCATCATTCATTTAGAAAATCACATTATACATAACGAAATGTAATACATGTACTTGCCTTGAAAGAAACGAAACGAAGGAAACGACGAAGGAATAGGTTTCGGTCCGAACAATCTTCCCAAATCCGTCCCTAACACAATAACGGTATACAAAAGTCTCAATAATGCGGAAAGGTAAGAATTAATCCTAATTCTACCCCTTGGAACGATTTGTCGGAAAATCCGAAGTCCACGATGGCTATAATCTAACAATGAAGAAATTACTAGGTTAAATCCATTAAACTATACTGGAAACAAGGGATTTACGACTACACCATCGTAATCTAACAAGTCGTCGAAGCCAAAACGGATTAAAAGGAAGAATTATGCCAAAAATCCCGAAATCCCCAAAAACTAGGGTTCATCGATGTATACCTCGATTCGGACGGATGGAGGATGATTATGATGATGATAAACCTTGCTTGGGACGCAAAAATCGATCTTTAGAAGGTTCCTACGGATTGCACCGGATGAATCGCTTGAAATCGCCCAAAGGAAACTCACGTCGCGAGAAAGAAAGAAAAGGAGTGAAATAAGTCGACCGGAAATAGGTCAGGAATTAAAAGACCTGACGGCGAGTTACGTACGTTAACGCCTATTGTTAACGTACGTTATGAAGGTTACGTACGTAACCCCTCTCAGTTAACGTGCGTAACGAACAATCTGGACACTTTCTGCGAAACCATAACGTCGTTACCAATGGGGTATAACGTGCGTTATGATACCTATATAGCGTCGTAAAGGAGCATGCATAACGTACGTTATGCATGCAGCAGTTCAGCACTGCTAAACACTTAGCTCAGCACAGTCGATACAACGACGAAACGCAACACAAGGATAGAATCAAAAGTATAAACATGGGGTATCCAAAACAACGAAGCTGAGTTTTGAAAGAAAATATAATCCCGATCACTAGAGAGTCTCAAATGAAGCAAATGAAGCGAAATTCCCCAAACTTATGAAAATTACAAAAACGGCCCAAGAGCCCGAAAAATCACGATGCAACGTCGGATTAACAAACCGAAAATTTCAACACGACCAATTCAACCATACAAACTTATACAAATCAAGAAACAACGGAAACGAACAAGTTTTACGAGAATCGAACGTACATACGACAAGATATAAATTAAGATGAAATTATGCAAAAACATCCTCGAAACTCATCCAGACGGAAAAACTCCAAGAACAAAAATAGATTCAGAATTCCAAAACAGTGCTAAGCGAGTTGTCCGAAACGAACATACACCAAAAATAGAAATTACCAAAAATAGAAAACACGGATATTACACACATTGGCTGTGATGTGTGAAGAAACTGAGCTGATAAAAGAGAATAAGTTGTTAATTGCTACTAAAAAAATTGACAACTTCAAAATGAAGAATGGTGAATCTATCGACCAAGTGGACACAAGATTCACAGAGATAATAAATGAAATCAATTCTTTGGGAAAAACATATGGCAACAGTGAGATGGCCCTGAAAGTTCTAAGATCTCTCAACTCATAGTGGAGTATGAAGGCAGTGGCCATGAGAGAGTCCAAGGATCTCAACAAAATAAAGATCCAGGAGCTGTTCTCTGATCTAAAGGCTTATGAGTTTGAGCTTCCATGTTCATCATCAATCGAGCCTGCAGCAAAGGGAATAGCGTTTGCAACTGAGTCCCCTGCCAAGAGCCTATTTGAAGTCAAGCATCCAAATCCCCTAGATTTTGAGGAGGAAATGGCTTTCATAATGCAAAGATTCAGCAACTTCCGAAAGAACTACTCCAAGTATAAGAAGAATTATAAAGAAAATCCAAGGAGGAATAAAAAGGCTGGAAGCTGGAAGGTTGAATGCTATAATTGTCACAAGACAGGACATATACAAATTGATTGTCCTGATCTTAAGAAGGATGACTGCAAGAAAGAAGTGGGCAGAAAAGAAGACAAGAGAAAAGCTTTCATTGGAGAAGACCAAGAGAGAGTAGAATCTAGCAGTGGATTCTTCTCTGATGATGATGAGTATAATTGTCTGATGGGCAACTTAGCTGATGAAGAGGTAACATCCAAACCCTCAATTTCAAATAATAACAGCTCATGCATGTCTCAGGATATGGACTTACATGAATATGTCAATCAGCTTCTCAAAGACTTTGAGAACTTAAAATCTGCACACTTAACTGCATCAGCCGAGAAGACCCAGATGTAAGATGGGAATAGGCAGCTGGAAAATAACTTTGAAAAACTCAGCCTAGAGTTAATTAAAACCAAATCTGAATTTGAAAACAGGCTGAAGACCAGTTGAAAAACCAGACTGATAATACTACAGCTGAGATCAAAAGATTAACTATTTTAAATAACGAGAAATCAGCTGCACTTGCTCATGTTAAATCTGAGTTTGCTAAACTGGCACAGCTAAGTAACATCTCTCAAGGCATCTATAACCTTGGATGAGTTGTGTATGAATAAAAGACCACTTTATTCCAGATGAGGCCTTGGATAATGTAATATCCGCATTTCTGATTAGTGCATAATTGATCTAAAATTCATATACAAAATATTCTTTTTTCCGGGCATAATCGTAGTGATTTGTGATTAAAAATACATAATTTTACAGATATATCCAAACATGAGCTAAAAATGGTAATTTTACAGATTACTGACACGAAGCATCAAAAAGGACGGAAAACAAGATCAAATCCAACGACGGGAATTTTTCAAGGCAAAACGACCATACAACACGGCGCAAAAAGGACCGTGTTATGTAGGCCGTTTCACATACGGCGCAACAAGGGCCGTGTCTTGGGCCGTTTCACACACGACCGGTATTTAGCGCCGTGTCCTTGCGCGTATTCCGGAAGAGACCGAGTTACCACAAAACGGCGCACAACACGGGGCAAACTGGGCCGTTTTTCATCGCCGTTTTTCAGCAGATGCCATGCAAAAATAGTCCACTTTTGACCAACTTGTGAACTCAACCACAAGATATTTCTTTGGTCAAAAATCTGAAAATTCAAAGACATGAGTGAAGTGTGAACAAAGAATTAAAAAAATGATATTACAATAGATATTTTGAATTAAATAATCAATTGTATTCTTGAAAATCACCTATAAAAGGACATCTTCATCCATTGCAAAATCACCAATTCTCAAACCCACCTTCTTGCTAAGAAATACTCCTTTCTTTTAGCAATATATTTTCCTTAGAACTCTCAATTTTAGTTTGTATTTTATTTTTGGTTTGAAGTTTTTCTTTCATTTAGTTTGTAATTGAAAAGTGCTTGATCAATAAGCACTTAGTATTTTACTTAGTGTTTTACTTTCAATTTTTGTAAGCTTGTAACCTTTGAACAAGTTTGAAGTTATAATTTGAAGTATATTTCTTGCACTTTGATACATCATATTCAAGTAAGTTTTATCTATTGTCATTAAGTTCTAGTAATTAAAAGTTTCTATATATATTATATTTATCAATTATTTCTATTATAATTTAGTATGTATAAACCAATGAGTAGCTAATCTTTCTGCCTAGGGGAATGGGGATTTCTATTAGGTTATATATTGAGTATTTGATTGATTTAAACTATTTTTAGGACTAATTGGTTTAAATAGAGATTGATCATATCCTATTTTTACTAATGAAACCTTCTTGATTGATTGTTGAGTGAATTGGAAACATATCTTTTCAATCTATCAAATGTTAATCTTGTTATCAACATCTTAAGATTGCGAAAGTGGTTAAGACACATTTGAATACGAAAGTTATGAGGTGAAAAGTTGATTACTCGATGAACGATCGTTTATCCTAAAAATAGTCAAGTTAGAGAAATGAAAGGACTAATTGGTTTAAATAGAGATTGATCATATCCTATTTCTACTAGTGAAACCTCCTTGATTGATTGTTAAGTGTATTGGAAACACATCTTTTCAATCTATCAAGTGTTAATCTTGTTATCAACATCTTAAAAAAAGCAAAAGTGATTAAGACATCTTTGAATACGAAAGTACAGAGGTGAAAAGTTGATTACTCGATAAACATTCGTTTTTTCTTTTATATCCGTATAAATCAGTTCCGATACTTAATTAAAAACCTAATTTAATGAACCCGTAATCTGTAATACCCGAATTTTCAGTATAAATTTTTCGCGTTATTTTATCTGAGATATACTGTATAGCTTGGTATCTATACAGTATGGATAAAATAAATTGAGAACCGAAATAGCTATACTGGTGTGATTATCGTTTTTGATTGACAGATATATTCAGGATATGTTGTATCAGGTTGAACTGATTTGGATATCAGGTATACCGTATGAGAATATTTTTGGGTTGAGTATATGTGTATTCAGTATGCCGTATGTTCGTATTTGTTACGTCAAGACGTTGGACAGGAATTGCTGTAAATGGCTAAGTATGGAAGCCATTACGTACGTTATGTGTTAAAGCTTACGTACGTTAAATTAGTAGAGTTACGTACGTTATGGCCGAGACATTACGTACGTAACATGGGAATCAGACGATCGAGTCGTGGTCGGCAGGTGGGACCCTGTGTCGGCTACTTTCGGCGGAGGATGTGGACAGCGAGTCAACCTCGGCCATTACGTACGTTATGTATGGCATATTATGTACGTAATGTGGGTGGTACTGTAGCAAGTCAACATATGTATTACGTACGTTATGGTACAAGATTTACGTACGTAAGGAAGTGCCCAAAATGAGTCAGTTAACTCTGGACTTTCGTTACGTACGCTACCAAGGTCAGATAGCGTACGTAATGGTGTGTTACGTACGTTAACTATGGAAGGTTACGTACGTAACGAACATATTGTTTTATAAATGGACGCACGTCTTTCATTTCACTTCAAAGATTTCTCTTCGTTTTTCATCTCCAAACATTGAGAGAGGGATATTTTGGCTCTCCTAATTCGATTTTGAGCTTGAAGGCTTGGATTTGGAGTTTGGATATGGAGTTATCGATGATTCTTGAAGTGATTTCTTGTGTATTCCATCTTCTAAGAGGTATGTTGGATAATCCTCCTTTTCATTTCGGATTTTTTGATGTTGTTATTGATAAATGATTTGTATGAAGATGATTAAGATGTTGTTTCGATTCTTGAGGTTATATGAGGTGTATGTTGAAGGAAGATGATGATATGTTGGATTATGTCTTGATTATGTTGCTATGATTATGGAATCCTAGAGTTCTTGATGTCCTTGGTAGTATTGTTGTGATTTTTGATGTTAGGAAAATCATATGTTGAAGAACATGATGATATATACCTTGAATTATGATTGAAGATTGGTTAGATGTTAGAAAACATCGGATTATGTTCTTTTATGGATTGTGAACGTGAATTCGGATAATTCATGTTCTTGAAGGACTCATAAGTTATACATGTTATGATTGTTGGGAAGATTTCGGATAATGGAAATATTTGAAACCTTTGGAATATGGTTATCTATAATGTTGAATTAATCGGATTGTCCGGATTGATGATGATAACCGGTAATTGGTTTATATTATGAATTTACAAGGAGGAAACTTGTATCCGTATTTAAGATTGAGTTTGGAATCGGTAATGTTAGACCCGTGGTGGTTTATAGTGATTATTGAGATGATCTTCAATTGTGGAATTGTATTGTGGTTTTGAATTCGTGATCGATCGATTTGGTTGTTCGGATTTGTGTTTAATCGGGATATCGTTGAATCGTTGAGTTTGTTGGTTGAGTATGTCGGTTATTGATTTTATCGAATGTGTGTTAATCGGTTATTGCAATAGGTTGATATGTTTTGATCGTGGATTATGACCGTTGTGTTGCGGTTGAGGCTAAAGAGTTCGTAGATTGCTTTTGGTCGGGGCTGAGGAGCTCGTAGACAAAGGCAATGGATTTTGGTAACGGCTTCGTGGTATCGGTATCGAGGCAAGTTTATACTTGTTCAGTTTATAATATTTGATGAATGGTTTCGTTTTCATTTCATTTATAATTCGTATAGCAATGTTGTTAGAAATGTAAGTTGTTCGATAATGGTTTGTATATCGTGTTTCTGGTTGTATTAAATCATAAGGTATATGATTTAATTGTGTTCAAGGAAGACGTGATTTATTTTTGGTCAAGGATATAGAATATCGGATATCGAGGATAGTTATCGTGATGACATAAGTATCGGGATAAAGGTTTATTGGTATTGAATGGATGGTACCTTATTTGAGATTATTTGTATAACTGTGTATTCGTTCAGGGATGTTGTTCGTGAAAAGGATGTTGTCTTAGGCTTTGAGGTAATCTAAGTATTTGTTCAGTCATGTGGATAATTAGTATGTTGAGTTGTTGTATATGTTGAGGTTTCGTGTAATGAGTTTCGTATCGGTTATTCGTTGAGGGATGTTGATCCCAGGACTGTTGTATTGAGATCGTAGATCGTGTTGGTCATTCATTTGGGGATGATGATCCCAGGATTGATGTTTTGGATATTGATTAGTCGTGTCGACTTTTCATTGTCAGTCTGTTGTTGTTCACTTCGGTGAGTCTTTTGATCCTTATTGGATATGCGTTTCTTTGAGTTTCGTTGTCATGTTGCATCGTGACATATCTGGAGTCATATCTGCGTGCCGATTGGTTATTGTGTAGGATTTTTAGCCGGGCACATGATGGTTATGTGTTGATATTTCCACATTGAACCGTGCACACGAGACGTAGTTCGTGAGGCTAATTAGGTACAAGACCACACGTGTATGTGATCAATACCCGGGGTGGCTTGTGCACGGACACATTTCCGGATCGGGCGTACTATGATTTCCATCTTTGAGCCATATTGTTTGGTCGTTCATCCTCTATTTATGGTTGGGTATGTTCGACGGTTTGTGACTGGTTGTTCATACGCCCGAGGGGTATGTTCGACAGTCGGAGTTATTTTTTTTGAGATCCATTATTGTTGATCATTTGGAGTCTACCTTGTTGAGGGTATTCTCGGTTATTGTTGGTCCTTTGTTGATCATTTGGAGTCTACCTTGTTGAGGGTATTCTCGGTTATTGTTGGTCTTTTGTTGATCATTTGGAGTTTACCTTGTTGATGGTATTCTCGGTTATTATTGATCATTTGTTGATCGTGTCGGAGTTATCATGTTGATGGTAATCTCGGTTATCGTTGATCCTTTGTTGGACGTATTGGAGTTATCATGTTGATGATATTCTCAGTTGAGGTATTGGTTGATCATTGTTATTGATCGTATAAGCATTCGGGTTGTACGTCGATGTTCGGGATTTGTTATCATTATCATGTGGTAGTTGATCTACAGATATGCTGTGTATTATTGGTTTATACAGGTTGAGTTTTGATTGTGTAATCCGATGGACAGGATTTGGCACGGATGAATTATTTCATGATTATGAGTTATGATGATGTTTTGAGGATTGTTGGTATTTTTGAAATTCAATACAGATAATTGTTGTTAAGTTCATTTCGTCATTCGAGGATGCGAAATGTGGATTATGGTAAGGATTGGATTATTATGGATTGGTAAGGTTATAACGGTAAGATTACGTTGGTAGTATTCTTACAGTATTATTACATTGGTATGTAATTATTTATGATGATGTGATCGGTATCATTATTGAGTATTGTGGCTGACCCCGTCGTGGGCTTTATTTTTAGGTACTTGGAGATCGAGCTAGTAGCGGTCGTGAAGGGATGAGCTTCCCGATGTGATACTGGTGGTGGCATGTTTTGGAGTATTGAGTATTCTTTTCCGGTTATTTATTTCCGCTGCAAATGTGTATTTTGAACTGTATTTATCCGCTGCGTGTGTATATCTCAAAATGGATTTTCGGTATCTTTATCCGCTGCGTGTGTGTATTTTAAAAGGGCCTTTTTGGCATTTTGTGAACTTGAGTCATTTCCTTAAACCTTTTCCTAAACTATTTTATCGGTACGTTTAAGTGGTAGCTTAACGTACATTTTGAACTATCGAGGTTTGGCACTTCGCCCTGTATTTTCAAATGGTATTTTATGACGGTATTTCAAAATTATGCTTTTGAAAATATTTGAGTATTTAAAATATTACCGTCATCGGCCTTTTGGCGCTTTTGAATTGGTTTTGTAATCGGTTTTTAGCCTGGTGGGTTCCGGCGCGGGACCCACGACGCTGTAATATCCCGGATGGTTTTGGGGGTGTTACAGAAGATGGTATCGGAGCTTGGGTTTTGTGAAACCCAGGCGTGTGTGTTATGTGGCTCTACCGGTACGGTAGTAGCGTGGCTTTTTGAAAATGAGTTTTCTGACTTTTGAGTCAAATCGATTTTTGGAGTTTCCAAAATTTTTGAGATCCTTTCAAACTGCTATTTGTGATATTCGTGTGTTTTGATTGTGTTGAGACTTCGTGTGGGAGTCGTGTGCTAGTATCACGGGAGATCATCGGCTTCACGCACCTGTAAGTATATTGGTTTGGTTATTTCGCTTGTGGCGACGCTTGATTGTTTTTGTGATGAGTTGGAAAATTTTGGACTTTTCTGTTGTTGGCGACAGGTTGCAAGTTTCGAGGACGAAACTTATTTTAAGGGGGGTAGTATGTAATACCCGAATTTTCAGTATAAATTTTTCGCGTTATTTTATCTGAGATATACTGTATAGCTTGGTATCTATACAGTATGGATAAAATAAATTGAGAACCGAAATAGCTATCTTGGTGTGATTATCGCTTTTGATTGTGAGATATATTCGGGATATGTTGTATCGAGTTGAACTGATTTGGATATCAGGTATACCGTATGAGAATATTTTTGGGTTGAGTATATGTGTATTCAGTATGCCGTATGTTCGTATTTGTTACGTCAAGACGTTGGACAGGAATTGCTGTAAATGGCTAAGTATGGAAGCCATTACGTACGTTATGTGTTAAAGCTTACGTACGTTAAATTAGTAGAGTTACGTACGTTATGGCCGAGACATTACGTACGTAACATGGGAATCGACGATCGAGTCGTGGTCGGCAGGTGGGACCCTGTGTCGGCTGCTTTCGGCGGAGGATGTGGACAGCGAGTCAACCTCGGCCATTACGTACGTTATGTATGGCATATTACGTACGTAATGTGGGTGGTACTGTAGCAAGTCAACATATGTATTACGTACGTTATGGTACAATATTTACGTACGTAAGGAAGTGCCCAAAATGAGTCAGTTAACTCTGGACTTTCGTTACGTACGCTACCAAGGTCAGATAGCGTACGTAATGGTGTGTTACGTACGTTAACTATGGAAGGTTACGTACGTAACGAACATATTGTTTTATAAATGGACGCACGTCTTTCATTTCACTTCAGCATTTCTCTTCGTTTTTCATCTCCAAACATTGAGAGAGGGATATTTTGGCTCTCCTAATTCGATTTTGAGCTTGAAGGCTTGGATTTGGAGTTTGGATATGGAGTTATCGATGATTCTTGAAGTGATTTCTTGTGTATTACATCTTCTAAGAGGTATGTTGGATAATCCTCCTTTTCATTTCGGATTTTTTGATGTTGTTATTGATAAATGATTTGTATGAAGATGATTAAGATGTTGTTTCGATTCTTGAGGTTATATGAGGTGTATGTTGAAGGAAGATGATGATATGTTGGATTATGTCTTGATTATGTTGCTATGATTATGGAATCCTAGAGTTCTTGATGTCCTTGGTAGTATTGTTGTGATTTTTGATGTTAGGAAAATCATATGTTGAAGAACATGATGATATATACCTTGAATTATGATTAAAGATTGGTTAGATGTTAGAAAACATCGGATTATGTTCTTTTATGGATTGTGAACGTGAATTCGGATAATTCATGTTCTTGAAGGACTCATAAGTTATACATGTTATGATTGTTGGGAAGATTTCGGATAATGGAAATATTTGAAACCTTTGGAATATGGTTATCTATAATGTTGAATTAATCGGATTGTCCGGATTGATGATGATAACCGTAATTGGTTTATATTATGAATTTACAAGGAGGAAACTTGTATCCGTATTTAAGATTGAGTTTGGAATCGGTAATGTTAGACCCTTGTTGGTTTAAATTGATTATTGATATGATCTTCGAATTGTGGAATTGTATTGTGGTTTTGAATTCGTGATCGATCGATTTGGTTGTTCGGATTTGTGTTTAATCGGGATATCGTTGAACTGTTGAGTTTGTTGGTTGAGTATGTCGGTTATTGATTTTATCGAATGTGTGTTAATCGGTTATTGCAATAGGTTGATATGTTTTGATCGTGGATTATGACCGTTGTGTTGCGGTTGAGGCTAAAGAGTTCGTAGATTGCTTTTGGTCGGGGCTGAGGAGCTCGTAGACAAAGGCAATGGATTTTGGTAACGGCTTCGTGGTATCGGTATCGAGGCAAGTTTATACTTGTTCGATTTATAATATTTGATGAATGGTTTCGTTTTCATTTCATTTATAATTCGTATAGCAATGTTGTTAGAAATGTAAGTTGTTCGATAATGGTTTGTATATCGTGCTCTGGTTGTATTAAATCATAAGGTATATGATTTAATTGTGTTCAAGGAAGACGTGATTTATTTTTGGTCAAGGATATAGAATATCGGATATCGAGGATAGTTATCGTGATGACATAAGTATCTGGATAAAGGTTTATTGGTATTGAATGGATGGTACCTTATTTGAGATTATTTGTATAACTGTGTATTCATTCAGGGATGTTGTTCGTGAAAAGGATGTTGTCTTAGGCTTTGAGGTAATCTAAGTATTTGTTCATACATGTGGATAAATAGTATGTTGAGTTGTTGTATATGTTGAGGTTTCGTGTAATGAGTTTCGTATCGGTTATTCGTTGAGGGATGTTGATCCCAGGAATGTTGTATTGAGATCGTAGATCGTGTTGGTCATTCATTTGGGGATGATGATCCCAGGATTGATGTTTTGGATATTGATTAGTCGTGTCGACTTTTCATTGTCAGTCTGTTGTTGTTCACTTCGGTGAGTCTTTTGATCCTTATTGGATATGTGTTTCTTTGAGTTTCGTTGTCATGTTGCATCGTGACATATCTGGAGTCATATCTGCGTGCCGATTGGTTATTGTGTAGGATTTTTAGCCGGGCACATGATGGTTATGTGTTGATATTTCCACATTGAACCGTGCACACGAGACGTAGTTCGTGAGGCTAATTAGGTACAAGACCACACGTGTATGTGATCAATACCCGGGGTGGCTTGTGCACGGACACATTTCCGGATCGGGCGTACTATGATTTCCATCTTTGAGCCATATTGTTTGGTCGTTCATCCTCCATTTATGGTTGGGTATGTTCGACGGTTTGTGACTGGTTGTTCATACGCCCGAGGGGTATGTTCGACAGTCGGAGTTATTTTTTTGAGATCCATTATTGTTGATCATTTGGAGTCTACCTTGTTGAGGGTATTCTCGGTTATTGTTGGTCCTTTGTTGATCATTTGGAGTCTACCTTGTTGAGGGTATTCTCGGTTATTGTTGGTCTTTTGTTGATCATTTGGAGTTTATCTTGTTGATGGTATTCTCGGTTATTATTGATCATTTGTTGATCGTGTCGGAGTTATCATGTTGATGGTAATCTCGGTTATCGTTGATCCTTTGTTGGACGTATTGGAGTTATCATGTTGATGATATTCTCAGTTGAGGTATTGGTTGATCATTGTTATTGATCGTATAAGCATTCGGGCTGTACGTCGATGTTCGGGATTTGTTATCATTATCATGTGGTAGTTGATCTACAGATATGCTGTGTATTATTGGTTTATACAGGTTGAGTTTTGATTGTGTAATCCGATGGACAGGATTTGGCACGGATGAATTATTTCATGATTATGAGTTATGATGATGTTTTGAGGATTGTTGGTATTTTTGAAATTCAATACAGATAATTGTTGTTAAGTTCATTTCGTCATTCGAGGATGCGAAATGTGGATTATGGTAAGGATTGGATTATTATGGATTGGTAAGGTTATAACGGTAAGATTACGTTGGTAGTATTCTTACAGTATTATTACATTGGTATGTAATTATTTATGATGATGTGATCGGTATCATTATTGAGTATTGTGGCTGACCCCGTCGTGGGCTTTATTTTTAGGTACTTGGAGATCGAGCTAGTAGCGGTCGTGAAGGGATGAGCTTCCCGATGTGATACTGGTGGTGGCATGTTTTGGAGTATTGAGTATTCTTTTCCGGTTATTTATTTCCGCTGCAAATGTGTATTTTGAACTGTATTTATCCGCTGCGTGTGTATATCTCAAAATGGATTTTCGGTATCTTTATCCGCTGCGTGTGTGTATTTTAAAAGGGCCTTTTTGGCATTTTGTGAACTTGAGTCATTTCCTTAAACCTTTTCCTAAACTATTTTATCGGTACGTTTAAGTGGTAGCTTAACGTACATTTTGAACTATCGAGGTTTGGCACTTCGCCCTGTATTTTCAAATGGTATTTTATGACGGTATTTCAAAATTATGCTTTTGAAAATATTTGAGTATTTAAAATATTACCGTCATCGGCCTTTTGGCGCTTTTGAATTGGTTTTGTAACCGGTTTTTAGCCTGGTGGGTTCCGGCGCGGGACCCACGGCGCTGTAATATCCCGGATGGTTTTGGGGGTGTTACATAATCCCCTAGATTTTATAAATTCCCAACTCATTTTAATTCTATTCATTTTCACTAGTTAAAAATAGTCTAGTATAAATAGTCTAGTATAAATATTCTTAATATAAATAGTCTAGTTATAAATAGTCTTAATATAAATAGTCTAGTATAAATAGTCTTATTAAAAATAGTCTTAATAAAAATAGTCATATTAAAAATAGTTTGGTTTAAAATATAGTGCATTTAATTTAGTTAATATTTAAAAACCCAAAAAAATATATTTTAGTATATTTTAGTATTTACTTCTTGCAATCTATACAAAATATTATACGAAGCCCTGTTGAACAATCCTCGAGAGAAAAGACCTTGGTAGAACTTACCACAAACTACTTCTACCTCGTATATATTTGCGAACGACTCAAAAACTCCTATTTTTAGGATAAGTTTTTGACCGATCAAATTTTGGCGCCGTTGCCGGGGATTGTTTTAGGCCAAATATAATTTTTTGTATACTTTTATTTATATCTTGTTATTTTACATTTCTTTATTTCTGCATATTTTATTCTTCTGTCCGATCAAGTGGCGGATAATGGTACTCTGTGACTATCAAAGTCGGATTTTTCAGTTTCCCATAACAACTGATATTTGTAGATATTTTCTTCAATTATTTTCATTTTATTTATTTATTTATTTTTTTTATCATGGAAGAAACATTGTATAAAATTGAAAAAAGATTTCCCTTTCTAAGCAAAAATGCAATTTTAAAGATTTACAAGACAAGGCTTGAAAGGATGAGGTTGCTTATGAATAAAAGCATACCTTTTGATATTAGGTTCATAATTGAAGCCAAAGTAAGAACAGCAGGTGAATTCACAGAAACACCGACTAGATTTTTACCAGGGCTTGGAAAAAGTTCATATGCAAAGAAACGACGAGCAAAGATAATAGTCGTTTGCTATAAATGTGCTAGATGGAACTGTAATTTAAAATGTCGATCTTTAGGAATTCCATCTACAAACAGAGAAGATAAAATTCAGTTCATTAAGGATGGTCTGAATAAAGAGAATTTAGATAATATCAAAATTTCTCTTGACACGCATCCTAGTGGACTCGTACATTACGGAATTCGATGTTTGTGGAATAAATTCAAACCAAAATATGAACAACGTCTTGGGAATCTGACGTTAAAAGACCCTGTTTGCCAATTTGTAAGAAAATTGGATGAGAAGCTTCTCCCCGACTCATAGAAGGCGTTTAAGCCGTTTCTGAACGTTAAATCAGAGGAAGATGTGAGCCACAATCACAACTACTGTACATACACGTGAGTATCTTTTATTTTTGTCGTATGGTGAGATTTTCTGAATAAAAAATGTGATACGCAATAAATGCATTCATAATTCTATTGAGTAGTTGAAGCGCAATCAACGCAATCACAAACTTGTTAAACAATTTTTCCTCATTTTTCTTCTATAAATAAACATTGTGGTTGTTTCTTTTATTCATCCCTCAAACTTGTACTTTTTTTTTCTTTTTCTCTCAAATAATTTCTTTTCAAAAATGGAATCATCATCTTCCACAAAAAGATTTAACTCAGTCTGCATTTTTGGTGGAGCTAGTTATGGAAAAGATGCATGCTTTACTGAAGCAGCCCACAACTTGGGTCGTACTTTAGGAGAAAAATGCATTCATGTAGTTTACGGAGGAGGAAGTCTAGGATTAATGGGACGAGCTGCTGCTTCTGCCTATATGGAAGGAGTAAGAGTGTTGGGAATAATTCCAAAACCTCTGGCTGAAAGTAAAATCACCGGGGCAACTATTGGAGAGAGTTTAGATCTGTAAATATGCAAGATCGCATAACTCACATGATAAATAATTCTGGCGCCTTTATCACCCTTCCCGGTGGTTTTGGCACCCTTGAGGAACTTTTTCATGTGGTTACCAGAGCCCAGCTAAATGTTCATCAAAAACCAATAGGTCTACTTAATGTCAATGGTTTCTTTGATGGTTTACTATCTTTCATCGACTACTCTGCTGAAAAAGGTTTTATTTCTGAGCGTGCTAAACGAATCATAGTCGTTGCAACAACACCAGAAGAGCTAATCAAAAAACTCATTGAATTTGTTGCTCAACCAGATCCAGCTCTAGCTAATATTGTCTGGATGGAAGATCTCACCGTGAGAAAACGAAAAGTGGATTCATTCCTCTCCCTTTGATACCCCATATCAGACCTCTTGTTATTTTTACTTTACGTCGTGTGTAAAAATCGTGCTAAATGATGGCAGCTTAAGGAGTTTCTTTTTGATCTCTTGACGCGCATCTATTCACGATTTATGTATTGTTATTTTTATTGCCGTAATTTTTTAATAAAAGCATTGATGGCAGCGTAAGGCGACTCTTCGAACTTTCCTGAAGCGCATCTTAAAAACTGTGTCATACTTCCGGGTATATTTTTTTTTGTTGTTGTTGTTTGCCTCGTATATTTTTTCATGCAGATCCAAAATGGCGTTAGCACAAGCATCAACTTTCATTTCAGGGAGTTTTCTGTTTTCTCACTTATTTTTCATTTCTAAAAACTGAGGACAGTTTTATTTTCAAGTTTGGGGGTGGTATGTTTTAATTATTTTGGTGTGTTTTTTATTATTTTGGTTATTTGCCTTAAATTTTATATATATATATATATATTATTTTGATTTATGAGATTTTTAGATCTAGCCATAACACCAATAAGTTAGCTATATACAAGCTTCTAAAATTGTTTTAACCGGTTAAAAAAAATTATATATTCCAAAAATTTTTGAGCCTTAATCTCTCTTTCTAAGCCTTGTAATTATCATATAAAATCGAGTCATTCGTTACCTTGAGAAAAGAAGAATCAGTCGGTTGATGAAAAATAGAACTAAAATTTACTTAATTTGTGGAGTTTTTGATTTTTCATGCTTAACTAATAAATGATTTTCTGCAAAAATTCTATTTCCTAAAAAAGAAGAAGTCATTGGTGAAAAGAGCTACACGTTAGCAAATAACGGTGTGAAAGCTATCACCTAAAAAAAATGACAAAAAGGAGAAGTGTTGAGCAGCAACAACTGCCTAATTTTGGGGGTCTTAAAATTTTGCGAAAAATAAAGGACTAACCATTGTTGGTGCGTAGCTGCCGTCTCATAGAAAAATTGGTGAAAAGAGCTACACGTTAGCAAATAACGGTGTGAAAGCTATCACTAAAAGGGATGTAGTTTATGAACAGACTTGAATTAATTAGCGGCTGAATTTCAATACACTCAATTTCTTGAAAAATCACAATATTTGATGACGCCAATGAAATTCTTCTTCATATTGAGTCGAAAAATAAACGAGTGATCGAGAGAAACCATTAAAGGGAGTCGTGTGAAGTCACGAGTGGGAAAGAAATAATCAACCTTTTGGGGGGAAAACCTTGCATTTTGGAATTACAAATATAAAAACCGTGTTTTAACTTCAAAAACGTTAGTAGATTTATTTTGAATCTTGATTCATTTCTATCTACTGTATAAAGTTGGTTATTGTGTATTAATGGCATTTTGATCTCTTTTTATCTTTATATATAATTATTTTTCTTAAATTTGTGTGTATTATTTTTTATTTTTTATTTTATGTCTTATTTTAATTTTTATTTTGTGTGTGATTAATAAAGAGTCTTGCTTGGGAATATCAAGAATTTAAGTGTGGGGTATTTGATTAGTGCATAATTGATCTAAAATTCATATACAAAATATTCCTTTTTCCGGGCATAATCGTACTGATTTGTGATTAAAAATACATATTTTACAGATATGTCCAAATATGAGCTAAAAATGGTTATTTTACAGATTACTGACATGAAGCATCAAAAAGGACGGAAAACAAGATCAAATCCAACGACGGGAATTTTTCAAGGCAAAACGACCATACAACACGGCGCAAAAAGGACCGTGTTATGTAGGCCGTTTCACATACGGCGCAACAAGGGCCGTGTCTTGGGCCGTTTCACACACGGCCGGCATTTAGCGCCGTGTCCTTGCGCGTATTCCGGAAGAGACCGAGTCACCACAAAACGGCGCACAACACGGGGCAAACTGGGCCGTTTTTCATCGACGTTTTTCAGCAGATGCCATGCAAAAATAGTCCACTTTTGACCAACTTGTGAACTCAACCACAAGATATTTTTTTGGTCAAAAATCTGAAAATTCAAAGACATGGGTGAAGTGTGAACAAAGAATTAAAAAAATGATATTACAATAGATATTTTGAATTAAATAATCAATTGTATTCTTGAAAATCACCTATAAAAGGACATCTTCATCCATTGCAAAATCACCAATTCTCAAACCCACCTTCTTGCTAAGAAATGCTCCTTTCTTTTAGCAATATATTTTCCTTAGAACTCTCAATTTTAGTTTGTATTTCATTTTTGGTTTGAAGTTTTTCTTTCATTTAGTTTGTAATTGAAAAGTGCTTGATCAATAAGCACTTAGTATTTTACTTAGTGTTTTACTTTCAATTTTTGTAAGCTTGTAACCTTTGAACAAGTTTGAAGTTATAATTTGAAGTATACTTCTTGCACTTTGATACATCATATTCAAGTAAGTTTTATCTATTGTCATTAAGTTCTAGTAATTAAAAGTTTCTATATATATATATATTATATATATCAATTATTTATATTATAATTTTAGTATGTATAAACCAATGAGTAGCTAATCTTTCTTCCTAGGGGAAGGGGGATTTCTATTAGGTTATATATTGAGTATTTGATTGATTTAAACTATTTTTAGGACTAATTGGTTTAAATAGAGATTGACCATATCCTATTTTTACTAATGAAACCTTCTTGATTGATTGTTGAGTGAATTGGAAATATATCTTTTCAATCTATCAAATGTTAATCTTGTTATCAACATCTTAAGATTGCGAAAGTGGTTAAGACACCTTTGAATACGAAAGTTATGAGGTGAAAAGTTGATTACTCGATGAACGATCGTTTATCCTAAAAATAGTCAAGTTAGAGAAATGAAAGGACTAATTGGTTTAAATAGAGATTGATCATATCCTATTTCTACTAGTGAAACCTCCTTGATTGATTGTTAAGTGTATTGGAAACACATCTTTTCAATCTATCAAGTGTTAATCTTGTTATCAACATCTTAAAAAAGCAAAAGTGATTAAGACATCTTTGAATACGAAAGTACAGAGGTGAAAAGTTGATTACTCGATAAACATTCGTTTTTTCTTTTATATCCGTATAAATCAATTCCGATACTTAATTAAAAACCTAATTTAATGAACCCGTAATCCCCTATATTTTATAAATTCTCAACTCATTTTAATTCTATTCATTTTCACTAGTTAAAAATAGTCTAGTATAAATAGTCTAGTATAAATAGTCTTAATATAAATAGTCTAGTTATAAATAGTCTTAATATAAATAGTCTAGTATAAATAGTCTTATTAAAAATAGTCTTAATAAAAATAGTCTTATTAAAAATAGTTTGGTTTAAAATATAGTGCATTTAATTTAGTTAATATTTAAAAACCCAAAAAAATATATTTTAGTATATTTTAGTATTTACTTCTTGCAATCTATACAAAATATTATACGAAGCCCTGTTGAACAATTCTCGAGAGAAAAGACCTTGGTAGAACTTACCACAAACTACTTCTACCTCGTATATATTTGCGAACGACTCAAAAACTCCTATTTTTAGGATAAGTTTTTGACCGATCAATTTCACTAGTACAAAATATGCCTTTTACGACGCTCAATTTACATCGGTTTAATATAAATCGATGTAAAAATAAAAAATGCGTCGATTTTACATCGGTTATAAGTGAAAATCGATGTAAATAAAAAAATTCGGACCTTTTACATCGGTTATCTTGAAAATCGATGTAAAATGTTGATGAATTTACATCGGTTGTGTAAGAAAACCGATGTAATATTTCTTTATTTACATAGGTTAAAAGTAACCAATGTAAAAGGTCAGAAATTTTTTATTTACATCGATTTCTAGGAACCGATGTAAAATGTAGTTGAATATAAATTTACATCGGTTAAAAGTAGCCGATGTAAAAGTTGAATATAATTTAATTTTACATCGGTTTTAGGAACCGATGTAAAATAATGATGAATTTACGTCCGTTGTGTAGGAAAACCGATGTAATATATGTAAAAGGTCAAGAAATATTTTATTTACATCGATTTCTACGAACCGATGTAAAATGTAGTTGAATATAAATTTACACCAGTTAAAAGTAGCCGATGTAAAAGTTGAATATAATTTAATTTTACATCGGTTTTAATGAACCGATGTAAAATAATGATGAATTTACGTCCGTTGTGTAGGAAAACCGATGTAATATTTCCTTATTTACATCGGTTAAAAGTAACCGATGTAAAACCGCCTGCAATAAGACTTGTTTGGCATCCCGGGCTAGGACTCCCCCCTATGTCACCAATTGTTGGAACGAGAGTGAACCCTAAAATTTTACTCACCCCGTATTAAAATTTCCAGAGAGATAACCTTAATCCTAAAACAAAACCAAAGAAAGTTTTTTCCCTCACCTACGATCGTCAACCAAGTTTTTTCCCTCACCCCAGGGGCTAGGAATTTGCAGCAGCAAGAGCTTCCGTTTTCAGAGAGATTCCATCGGCCAATCTTCATTCTCTTTGCCGTCGGTAGTGTGCAGTCGGTAGTATGTGTTGGGAAAATGGTCTCAAAATTCCCAACAAGCCTCCCAAAGAACGAAAATAGAGAAAAATAAATAACACAAGAACATACGTGGAAACTCCAAAACCGGAGAAAAACCACGGGCCTCCAGAGAGAAGAAAATCCACTATGTGAGAATTATTACAATCACACAGCTATAATCTCTCCAGCCAACCCACCCACACTCTCCAAAGATTTAACTCACACCTTTTGACACTCTAAGACAAGAGAAAGAAAGAAAGAAGAATTAAATACTTAAAGTGTATTTAATTGGTGCATTTTAATCCTTAGCCTTGGACCTTTTTTTATAGGCTTGAAGTCCCTTCCACCTTTCATTATTCCACCGATGTGGGATAACCTTCCAAAAGTTTCTTTTATTATAGCCAACAAATTCTCAACAAACTCCACCTTGGCTAAATAAAAGAAAGTCTCCGCTGCCACACCGACAACCATTGTTTGAACCAACAATCATAATTCTCAAATCAGAGAACTATCATACTCCACCATAAAAGAGTATCACCACTTAGAATAATCCATTCTAAGAATTTTACCTCGGCACATGTCGAAAAACTTACTGAAAGGTTTATGGTACAACTTCCCTATTGGCCACCCGGAAGCTCATCAGCCCTCGACATCAATCTTCACCACACATCTTACATCAATGCCAACCCAATGCCTATGTGTAAATCCGTGAACCCGCTAACAAAAGGATACATCCCTTACCATGGTAACGTGCATACCATGGGGATGCCAAATTCTTAAAAGAATTCTTCACCGTCAGTGATGACGGAGACATTGTTAGCAGAATTGGAGCATTTTGCCAAATCCGCTCCACCTGGACAATTTCTCTTGGCATGCCCAGACTGTCCACACTTCCAGCACGTTGGATACTTCGAAGAATTTTTCTTCTTCTCGGTCCCACATATCAAAACCGCACCTTCTGATGAAGTATAGTTGCTACCTTCCAGTCTTTTCTCCTCGGACAGGAGTTTGCTAATAACATCTTCATACTTCAGGGTCTCTTTCCCTTACATCAGAATAGGCTTCATATGTTCATAGGAAGATGGCAAAGATAATACGAGCCTCAACGCTTTATCCTCATCTTCAACCTTCACTCCGATAGCCTCCAGTTCCGAGACGATACCATTAAGAACACTCAGATGATCTGAAATTTTTGTACCTCCATCCATACGTAGAGTATGAAACTGCTCCTTGAGATACAACCGATTAGAGATGCCCTTGCCTTGGTATAACTGTTCAAGCTTCTCCCAAAGCTCCTTTGCCGTTGACAACCCATGCACATTAGCAAGCACATTCTTTGCCAGACATAAACGAATAGCACTTGCCACTCTCAAATCCATATCATCCCATTCTTCATCATCGCCTTTACCGGTCCTGCTTTTATCATTGCTGGAAAGAGGGGCTGGTTTCCCCCTCAACGCCTTGTGTAATCCGGACTGAATCAGCACATCATTGACTTGAACTTGCCACAAGTCAAAATTGATCCTTCCGTCAAACTTCTCTACATCGAACCTCATGGGACTGAACCTTGACATCGTATCTGTATCTCAAACCCAAAGGAATCCTCATTTCTGATGTGGAAGATTAGACAAAGCTGCAACCATAGAGCATACTCCAAACCTCTAAAATACCAAGACACCCTCTAATACGACCAATAGAAATTTGTTTCCGATGTGGAAGATCAGGCAAAGCTGCAACCACAGAGCATACTCCAAACCTCTAAAACCGAGACCTCCCCCGAACCCGGAGCTCTGATACCAGTTGTTGGGAAAACGGCCTCAAAATTCCCAACAAGCCTCCCAAAGAACGAAAATAGAGAAAAATAAATAACACAAGAACATACGTGGAAACTCCAAAACCGGAGAAAAACCACGGGCCTCCAGAGAGAAGAAAATCCACTATGTAAAAAATTATTACAATCACACAGCTATAATCTCTTAAGCCAACCCACCCACACTCTCCAAATATTTAACTCACACCTTTCACACTCTAAGACAAGAGAAAGAAAGAAAGAAGAATTAAATACTTAAAGTGTATTTAATTGGTGCATTTTAATCCTTAGCCTTGGACCTCTTTTTATAGGCTTGAAGTCCCTTCCACCTTTCATTATTCCACTGGTGTGGGATAACCTTCCAAGCTTTTCTTTTATTATAGCCAACAAATTCTCAACAGTATGCACTCTGGTACTTATATTCTAATATAATTTATATAATGTTAAACATTTGGAATATTCTCGAATCTCACATTCAGAGAAACAAAAAATGATGGGATTCGAACACTTGGGAGTTGTCACAGATACCAATCGATTAAATAACAAATTTGATGATCAGTAGATGGTTCTCTTCACTATATGTGTGTTCAAATCTACTCAGAAGAGCTTTTTATTATATAAGGGGCTAGATAACCTCCATCTGTGTGCCTGCTAACTTCGTGTAGGGTTGTGCTCTGTTGTAGGGTTGCACCCTTGCAGAAGGGTGCAATTGTTGACCTGAAATGTTTTTTTGATGCTATTTGTACAAAATCTACTCAGTAGATGTTTAACTGCATTGTGTATACTTAGACGAATCAAAACGAAGTAGTATATTTTGAATAGCTAGATAAAGCTAGAGCTTAGGGTGGCAACTTGTGCTGCTAAACACTGATCTAATCCCCTCAAGATCACCCAGCCCATTTGCCAGTTTTATCAAATCATCTTTTGTGTGTGCTGCACTCAGAGTTACCCTTAACCTGAAACAGGAACCAACCAAAACAGAAACTGAATGACTAGGACAAAGAAAAGGTAAAATATAAAGAAATTTAAAGACAATACTACTACTAATAATACATTAAATAATGAAAAAAGGCATATAATAATAATTACATAAAAAGGTTTTCAAGAGAAATGCAGTAAAATAGTGAAACACTCTTACAGGCAAAGCCGAAACATAGTTTAATTTAGATGATGGCAGCGCGACAATGCCAAAAGAAAGAGATTGCTTCTTTTTTTGGCCAATCTTCATTCTCTTTCCTGCTTTTTTTCAACGGTTTGGGGAGTTGATTTTTCTTTCGTTCATTTTCTTCTTGGAAGATTTCTGGACTTGTATTTTGATTACTTGGTTTTTGTTACTTGTTTATGTCCCTTTTTTTCCGGTGATAATGTTGTTAATTTTTTATTTTGATCGTTTTTTTTTCCTGAAGATGTGTATTGTTGGATTGGTTTGGTAAAACACCTGCATTTGGAATTCCTGCTATCATTCACGCATTGAAAAAGCGGAAGAGTAATATTTCTAATAAGGTGATTCCACTTTGCCTGGCAGATCAGTTTCTTATCGTAATTGTCACACTTTTCAGCTTTTATCCTTCCTCTCGGGTGATTTCAGCAAGGTTTTCGAGGCTTGGTTCTTGGGGCATCTTTAGACATCAAATTAAGGATTCTAACTGGGATTTATAACCACTCAATCATCCCTTTTCATCCGAATGGAGGTGAGTTTTCTCCAGAACCCTAAGTTGGGAGATTATGGGGGTTTTCGTAGAATTACTTGTTTTAATCCATTACGATCGTATGATTTTTGAGATTATGGTTAGACTATCATGTACGAATGCTTTTCCCTAAGTTTTCCTAGTTTATATTCATGTATTTACCCGATCTGAGAGAGGACTTCAATGATTTTTTTACCCACTTAGTACAATATGATTCAAAATCTGAATAAATAAGGGTTTTTTCCTTTAAAAAGCCCACCAACCAGATTGTTAGCACCGGACTTTACATGGAACAAATCCATTTCAACATCAACCTCCCAATGAGCTGTTCTCTTAATAGTTTCTGATGCCTCTGTAACATACTTAAGCAAAAATAAGAAACTAATATCGTTGATTATTATCCCAAAGAATTCCATTACAGCTTTTCACTGAAACGGTGCCTTTCTCCATTCATACAGGTAGATGAAATTAGTCACAATTTTGATTAGAATAGAAGTGCATGATCAAGGGATGAACTCAATTTGGTCAAAAGGTTAATTACCAACAAAAAAATACCATTGAAGACAGTGTAATTATAAGAAAATGCACCAACTATCTTTCAGAACTATGAATACCACCTTGATATTTATTTCTATTTTACAAATACAAAGGTGTTTCGGCGTTTGTAATACCTTAAGGGGGTAAATACAATTTTGAAAGGTATTTGGGAGGTTTTCTGTAATTAGGCTAAACTACAAAGGCAATTTTTGCAATTTAACCTTAATCATATGAATAATATATGTCATAAAGTGAATATGTTTAACAAGCACGAGGGGACAACTAAAGTGAAAACAAAAAAGTCTAATAGTATCATCATCCACTTCAAAAGATGTGCAACTGCTAAGTCTACAGGATAGTTCTTTGTTGTAACTTTGTCTTTCGACATCTACAGGATTTCTACATAATGGCTTAGAACTCCCCACCAAACCGTTGGAAAATAATTTAAAATGCAAAATAATTGTTAATTCCGATTCGGTTTCGTTCGGGTATTGAGAAAGAAATTATTAAAAACCTTCGGGTTCGGGTATTGAAAAATAAATTATTAAAAAACTCCAGGTTCTATTTATTAAACTGCTTGTTATTTGATTATCTCATCGTGTTTTTTAGGTTTATGATGTTAACTGATCTGCTTTGGGGCATTGCGTAGTTGAGGTCTGTGAACACGTAATTCGAGTAATATATTAGGTCAAAAAAATATAACGCCTATCCTCAGGAGATTATAAATGAAGAGAATTCTGTAAATAATTTACACAGTCCTAGTAGGTCTTTTAGTTTTTCTTATGTTTTAACAACTCATGTAGTTTTATTGATGCAAATTTTCTAATATTATATTTTGAAAATGGTGTTCCACAGAATAGGAAAAAATGAATCATAGTTGGATGAAAGCAAGTCGCATAAGCGATGAGTACGAGAATGGAGTTGAACATTTTCTAGAATTTGCTCAACGCAATCAATCAGAGCCCAAGGATGGAAAATATTTTTGTCCTTGTATCAACTGTTTGAATGGGAGGAGACATAAAGTTAACCTTATTCGGGAACATCTTCTTTGTGATGGAATTAATAAAAATTATACAACATGGATATGGCATGGTGAAGTGGCAGATATTCCAACTAAGCACGCTGATGTAGATATGGAAGATCGATTTGAAGACATGATTCAGGACGTCGGACATGAATATTTTCAACAACCACATGTGTAAGACACTCTACAAAGTGACTAGGAGACACCATTGTATCCAGTATGTCAAAATTTCACACATCTGTCAGTAGTTTTAAAATTGGTCAATGTGAAGGCAAGAAATGGCTGGAGTGATAAGAGCTTCACTGAATTACTTGAGTTGTTGAAGGAGATGCTTCCAGAAAACAACACATTGCCAAACCGTAACTATGATGCGAAGAAAATATTATGTCCGATGGGTATGGAGTATAAAAAAATACACGCATGCCCCAATGATTGTATATTATATAGAAAAGAGTTTGAAGCATTGCACAAGTGCCCGAGGTGTAGAGTTTCACGATACAAATCGAAGTCCACTGATTGTGATAGTGATGAAGAAACGAAACGGGGTCCTCCAGCGAAGGTGTTATGGTATCTTCCAATAATTCCAAGGTTTAAGCGATTATTTGCCAATGCAAATGATGCAATGAACCTTTCGTGGCATGCAGATAAAAGGATATCTGATGGACAGCTTCGCCATCCAGCTGATTCTTCACACTGGAAAAAGATTGATCAGCTCTTTCCTGATTTCGGGAGTGAGCCAAGAAATCTTAGGCTTAGACTCGCTGCAGATGGAATGAATCCCTTTGCTAACTTAAGCACTAAACACAGTTCGTGGCCCGTTATGCTCATAATTTACAATCTCCCCAATTGGTTGTGTATGAAGCGAAGATATATCATGTTATCTATGATGATTTCAGGCCCGCGACAACCGGGAAATGATATTGATGTTTATCTAAGCCCCTTGGTTGAAGACTTACGAATGTTGTGGGAGAAAGGGGTTGATGTGTTTGATTTATACCGCCAGGACAGTTTTAGATTACGTGCAATATTATACTATACCATTAATGACTTTTGAGCATATGGGAACTTGAGTGGTTATAGTGTTAAGGGGCATCTAGCATGTCCTATATGTGAGGAAGACACAAGCTACATACAGCTGAAACATGGAAAAAAGACTGTCTACAATCGACATCGGAAGTTTCTCACATGTAATCACCCGTACCGTAGATTGAAAAAAGCTTTTGATGGATGTCAAGAGCACGGCATGGCGTCGACACCCTTAACTGGTGCCCAAGTTTATGAGCGAGTCAAGAACATGAATACAATATTCGAAAAGACCCAAAAGAAGGATACTGAGAAAAACATATGGAAAAAGTCGATATTCTTTGATCTTCCATACTGGCGCGATCTATATGTGCGACACTGTATAGATGTTATGCACGTGGAAAAAAATGTGTGTGATAGTTTAGTCGGCACACTTCTCAACATTAGAGGTAAGACTAAAGATGGTGTGAACGCTCATAAAGATCTAGTTGAGATGGGAATACGACCGGAGTTGTATCCTGAATCAGTAGGTAAGCGAACATACTTGCCCCCAGCATGTCATACTTTATCAAAAAAAGAAAGGACAAGTTTTTGCCAATGTCTTCGAGGCGTTAAAGTGCCACAAGGTTACTCTTAAAATATTAAGAGTCTTGTGTCATTGCAAGACCTTAAATTAGTTGGCTTAAAGTCTCATGATTGCTACGTGCTGATGCAACAACTCCTACCAGTGGCTATACGTGACATTTTGCCTAAAAAAGTTAGGCATGTTGTAACTCGTCTGTGCTATTTCTTCAATGCTTTATGTAGCAAAGTAGTTGACCCTTTAGTGTTGGATGATTGGGAAAAGGATACTGCTAATATCTTGTGTCAACTAGAGATGTACTTTCCTCTCTCATTTTTTGACATCATGGTTCACGTAATTGTTCATTTAGTAAGAGAGATAAGAGAGTGTGGCCTTGTTTATTTTCGATGAATGTACCCAATTGAACGATACATGAAAATCCTGAAAGGGTATACAAGAAATCCAAATCATCCTAAAGCATCCATTGTTGAAAGTTACATTGCAGAAGAAGCCATCGAGTTTTGTACAGACTACATGTCACAAGCAGAAGGTGTAGGGTTGCCGAAGTCTTGTCATGATGGAAGATGTGGAGGTAAGGGTACACGGGGTTTAAAAATTAAAACAAAGAGTCGCGAGGAAGTTCTTCAAGCTCATCAGTATATATTGAATAATACTGATGAGGTTCTTCCTTACCTTGTTATGTCACGATTTATTCATCCCGACAGGCAATCGACTATAAGGCCGAGCGACCAAGTCAACTCCAGTCAAACTATGGCTAGCTCGCCAAGTCGAAGATATCAGACCGCCATCAGGTACCTAGCGATCGACTCCCAAGGCGATCGCCCTTTGGCAGCTGGCGATCTACTCTAGTGACCGGCTAAGGGCAATCGACCTACGCCCCGAGCAGAGACAATCGCCCTTCAAAGTCATCAAGGATTGGATCTCAGAAAAGCACCCACGTGCAGATCCACCAAAGGCGCTGACAAGATCTTCGCTAGCAGATAAGATCTTTTGCTGACAGACAAGACCTTTGACCACAGCCTGTCACCTACCTCACCTACCAGCATGCGCGCCGAAAGTTGTCAGTGGGACCATCCGTGACAGCGACTCAGGACGCGTGTAAGCTCCCCATTGGACCGCACGATTGATCGCCGGAACTCCTGCAGATCGTGAGGGACAGCCCATGTGCTAAAAGACGATCGCCCGATTATTATAATGCGAAAAGGCGATCGCCCGGCGTATCAAGCCCTATAAATAGAGAACCTCCTCCTCGGAAAAGGTTCCGAATTCACTCAACCTACGGTTGAAATTCATTCCACCAACGGTTCAATTCATTCGACTTACGCTCGTAACTCATTCTCTCACATTCCGATACATTCACTAAATATCAAGAACATACATATCATCAAGCTCCGGCTATCTCACCTAATCCATCTCAGGACTTCTCTCTCTAAATCTCTCGTCCAGAAGACGATCGGCAGGAGCAGCAAGTCTCCACTAGACAGATTCCAAGGGATTCATAAGCCCAGGAGCCCAAGCATCCAGCTAAATACTCGTCGTGAGAGACGGTCGATCTCTCACCGCCGCGACTGTTCATCTCCTTTGTTACAAGAACTCACAGGGCATCAAATCTGGTTCTTCCGGCAATCTACACGTTCACTAGCTAAGATAACAAGAATCTTTACACTCATTGTAATTGTATTCTTACATTAGTACTTGTATCCCCGAATATTGGTATTAATAATATCTCGCGAGAGCATTCAAGCCCGGGACTAACAACCCCGGCAAATCTTGTGTTATTTATCTTTCTCACGGAAGTGCTCTTGCATTTGTTTGCTATCCCATCAATTCCAGCAATATCTATCTCCGGATAATATTTTGGGTAGCAACAATTGGCGCTAGAAGAAGGGGATCCAACCCTCAAATTTTTACACCTACCGTCCCGAAGAACACTCACTGTTCTCGGGGCAGATACTTGAAGTGACACTCACTGCACTTCAAAGAAAACCTTCAGAATCATGACATCCGCCGGTACATCGAAGAAAGCCGCTCTCCGAACCGCCGGACACCATATCCCGGCTCAATCCGAACCCCAGCTAACGACAGGGGGAAGCCGCAGCAACGCGAGACTCTCGATCCCGCATCCGAGAGATGGCCCCAACCTCTCACTCGATCAGTTCCAAACCAAGGAACAGATCGAGGAGGCTATGGCCATCCTGGAGGAGCGACGGAGAGCATGTGCGTCGCCTGCAATAACTCCCTCGATCATCCGCCGCATGGGAAAACGGAAATTCAGCGGGCTACTGAACGAGCGATCATCAGAAAGCCCCAATTCGCGAGGAAAGGCTCTCGCACGACCGGACGGATCCATATTCGATCGCTTGGGGCGCGACCCATCCTGGCGACCGGGGCACTCTGTTTCCAACCTCGAAAAGACGGAACCCGAATCCGTCACCAGAAGTTCGGCCTACCCGCCTCACAGCCGAACGCAGGTCAGCCATCTGACTCCCGCCCCGATCGCCAGGGGATCAGTACTCAATCGCCTCGGCACCCGCTCCGAGCGTCGAGCCGCGAGCAGCCAGGCCACAGCGATGGCCGCCATACAACGCCAGCTCGACGAGATGAGAGCACTCTTGGACACTGGGGCAAGCACCAGCAAGAAGATCGCCGGGCCGACCGAGCCACTCGCGGTCCACATCGAGCTTGCCTCCATACAACCAACGATCGCTCCTCCCAAAACACCTCTGTATGAGGGGAGATCGGACCCCGAAACCCACCTGAGTAAATTCCGAATTTACATGACTGGGTGTGGGGCATCTGATGCAACCAAGTGCCGGATCTTCCCGCTGACATTGGGCGAGCTGGCCCATAGGTGGTATGTCTCACTACCACCACGATCAGTCACCTCTTTTAAGAAACTGGCGAATGACTTCACGTCATACTTCGCCAGCAAGGTCGCCAGACCAGAAGGCCCCCACCGCATGATAAAAATCAAGCAGGGGAAGGACGAAACTGACGCAGATTACATCGACCGGGTAGACGAGATCATCCTCACCGGCGAACCCGTCAGTGACGAGCTCGCTCTCTATTCAGTCATGGGGGGATTCCACGGACACTCTCCCATGTTTAGACATCTCTCCAAGGATATTCCCCCAACTTACGCGATCTTCCGCGCTAAGGCTGCCAACTTTCTGGCCAGGCAAAGGCTACTCACCCTCCGCCTAGGCGAAGAAATGCCACCTCCTGTCCAGAAGATAGCGATCGCCAAAGCAAAGAAGGCGATCGCCAAGCCACCCGGAGATCTCAAGGCTTTCGAGGACATGGAAGCCCATCTCCTCCATACGTTCAACAGAACTCCGGCACATATTTTCTATGCCATCAAGGGGCACGAAGAGCTCAAAAAGCCAAAGGCGATAAGGGACCACGGTCACCTAGACAACAATCAATATTGTGCCTACCACAAGAGTCCCGGCCACAGCACCAACAAATGCCGCGATCTCCTCAAACAGCTCTGGAGATTGTTCGAGGAGGGCAAGTTGGACAGCTTATTGGTTTAGCCGAAGCCCCTAACAATCTCTATAGACAATCGTCCGAGTCGAACACAAAACAGGCTGGGAAGCTCATACGAGCCGACCCCTGGATCAACCTAGGCGACCGTCTCTACATGCTTCAATCAAGAAAAGGAGACCTCGGAAGTCTCCCCGATCTCCCTTCTTATTTAAGAAAACGGAGGACTCGATCGCCATCTACAGTTCACCATCTAACATGATGGACGAAGGCACGAGATCGCCTCCCCCGCACAACGTACACCGTCGAAGGTCGGCATCTGCATGACGATCCAAGGTGGAAGAGTGCAGCCATGGTCCTGGTGGTCGATGGGACCGACTGCTTAGGCCATGCAAGGTCCCTTTAGGCCAAGATCGCCCGCCCTTCGTTTAAATACGAGGCCGGCGTAGTCTGAGGGCCCTCCAAAATAAATCAGTGGACACGATCGCTCGCCCTCAAAGGTTCATCATCTAACATGGTGAACCCAGACAATGTGACGTGCCACAACCCCCGTCTCAACGTACACCGTCGAGGTCGGCCATCTCCATGGCTGGCCGAGGTGGAAGCAGAGCTAACCAGCCGCAGGCGTGGAGTTGATTCATCCGACGCTGCCCCGCGCAAGGACTCCTCTAGACCAAGACCGCACGCCCTTCGTTTAAATACGAGGCGAGGCGCAGCCTAACAGAGGACCCTCATAATAAAGTGAGTCGCGAGACACTCAATGTCTTCGCGTATCAAGACATGATCAAGGAGTCGGTCCATCGAACTCCGCGATCGTGCACGGTTCCTCAAGATGGACGACCGTCCCCGAGGATTCGACAAAGTTGAAGACCGCTCACTCAAGGAATTATTTTCATCCCCTTACTTCCACTAAGTGAATAAAAACAAGGGGCAATAAGAGTGCGGACTACCTACATGACGATCGTAGCTATTCAACCACATTCGGAGATCGTCATTTTTTCAGATGTAGTGCAGCGATCGAATTTGTTGTAGAAAGTTGTCTTTATGAGCTTATCAATTCATTTGGAACTACCCTCGCAACGGTCTCTCCTCACACATTTGTACAAAGTCAAACAAAGACTCAAAAATAACAATTCATTCAAGTAATCGAAGATAATCAAACATTCAGTTCATTGCTTGAGAAGATCAAAGTACATGGTCGCCCGAAGGCCTAAGTGCTACAAAAGAAAACTACAAAACTACAAGTAAGCTAAAAACGCCAAAAATGAAGCGCCTCAGGCCCCTGCCTGGCCTTCGCCATCAGCATTCGGCGCGGTCCCCTCATCTTCCGGAGCGTCGGGATGAGCAAGATTGGCCGGAGATGGATACCAGCTCAAATCAACGCCGATGTCCGTAAGATCCAAGATCGGCAAGGAGAAAGCTGAATGGAGAGGATGCTCCAACGCATACGCCTTGAAGTTATCAGCAAGAGGCCCGACCTCCAAACCTCCCTTCTTAGCCGCTCGGATCGAGTCGGCGAACGCCAAATAATAGGCGAACTCGCTGACATACTCCAAGTTTTGGAAGGGGTCGGCCTTGGTCGCCTCAACCTCTCTTTTTAGCTCCGCCATCGCCTGTTGCGACCCCTGGAGCTCGGCCTCCCTCGCAGCAATCTTTTCCCTCGCCTCCGTCAGCTCGCTGGTCAGCCGAGCGATCGTCACCTTCTGGCGATCGGCCTCCTCTTCAGCAACGATCCGCGCCTGGACGGCATTCTGCATCTGGTCCCGAAATCGGTCAACCGCCATACGATATTTCTCAGTCTCCTTCTTCTCCAGCTCAAGCTCATGGCTCGCCCGCTTGGCCGTCTCCAGAGAGTCCTTCTCCATCGCCGCGATCTTGTCAGCAAACTCGGCGTTCTCTTTCCGAGCCACCTCGAGATCCTCCTGCAGGCGAATAGTGGAGGGCCGCCCCTCAAACTCCTGAGCATCCTGGACGGCCATGGTCTCCGTCTGAAGAGAAAGGGCGAGAACAGCGTGCATCGAACTCGCCGATCGCTGTCGAGTGATCGCATCCAGATCAGTCGTCCATGCCTTCGGCAGAGCAGAAGCAGCCTTGCTAACGTATGGAGGAATGTCGCAGGAATGGCGAGGAGATCGGCTCGCTAGGAAATCTACGACCATCGGCGGACAAGACGGATCTGCGCGACGGATCCTGCATCAAAACAACAAAGTTAATACAACTCCTACGCAGATGCAATTTTCAACACAAAAATGCTATCTACCTCTCAGCCTTCTCGGGATCCCGACCGAAAAACGGTTTCCCTCGAGGGGTCTCAGCATCCGCGATCGCCGTCTCCCGCATAAAAGCCGCAGAGGGCGGCTCATTCTCCGGAGTAACGATGGTGATCGGAGGCGCGGCGATCGGCACTTCATCGCCCGGGGCGGGAATCGAAGTTTCTTCCGGCCTCGGCCTCTTGCAATTCACTCGAAGCCCCTCCTCCGGAATTTCCTCCTCAACCACGACCGGCTCCATGCGAGGCTCCGGCTCCACGCGAGGCTCCGCCTCCGGAACTATAGGCAACGCAACGGGTGGGACCCGAGTCGACCTCTTATGGCGAAGGTGGCCTAGGACTCTTGGGTTCGACATGGCGATCTCCGTCGGAGGCTCCAAAAAGCGAGGAAAGCGAACCTCTGCAGTTAAGACAATCGACCAACAGTCAGATACTATCCTCAAGTAAGGCGATCGCCTAGTAAGTGAAGGTCGCAGAAACTCATACCTGGCACCGCGAGATGTCTCGGGAAACGGAATAGTCGAGCCGACAACCAACGACTCTCCTTATTGATCCGATTGGCGTCAAGGTCGTCGTCCGACAAGCTCCTTATCCGCTCCCAGACAACGAGAAAGTCAAAAGGCAGCTCCTCGATCGCCGAAATGTGAAAACCTGCAAAACCGAAATCAAATTAGATCAGTCCAAAACGCATCCAAACGAAGGGAGAGTCTAAACCCTTACCGGGATTCCTCTCCCAAAATTCTGTGGGGATCTCCAGCTCGCCCGTAGGATTGTCGCTCGCCGAAGCTCTCCACTTACCGGCGACCCAGAACCATTTCGTCTGATCGCCCCACATCTTATTCGGGACTCCATGAATCACCCGACCAGATCGGCCTTGAATATGGTAACCGCCGACCAACCCTTTATGAGCCGTCAGTTTAAACAAATGATTCATCTCCAACGGCGATGGGAGGCGGTACAGGCGGTGACCGCCGAAAAGGGTGAGGGTGCAGATAATTTGGAGCCAGGCGTTCGGCGTCAGCTGAAGTGGCGCCACATTCCAAGCGGCCAACAAATGGGAGACGGCGAAGGATAAAGGGAAGCGCAGCCCGGCCTCCATAATCGCCTCATTCACGGCGACCATACCCATCGGAGGCTGGTCGGCTCGTTCATTCTCCGCCGGCGCGAACATGTCCACATCTGAAGGAACATGGAATCTTGTCCTCCAGACGGCCAGATCTCTCCTGGTCGTCGAACTCCGTATTTGGCCAAGCGACCACAACGATCGCTGCGCAGCACGGTACTGCGACCGTTTGGGAAGCACATAGGGATAGGCGACCGAGTATCCCCGGAAATCGAATCTCGGAGTAGGACCGGCTAACCTCTCCATTATTTCAGCAAAGGCCCTATAGGCCCGACCGAACGCGCTATGTTGCTCCCAGTAAGCCCTGATCGCCAGATCTCTCTCGATCTGCGATCGTCTCTCTTCAGCAGTCGACTCCTTAGCAACATCGGCCTCATTGAACAAAGCCTCGACTTCAGCTGGGTCGATTCCGGCCCGAATAGCTTCAGCCGCCGTCTCCAGGTGGAAGACGGAAGAAGTTTCTCCCCGAACAGTCGATGTCCCGGCAGCAGAACTGGTTCCCGCTCCACATGATGATGAGGTTCCGGCCATTCTCAGAAACAGAAAAGGAGAAAAGAATTTTTCTTACCCTAAAGTGAAATCGAACGACGATCGGCACTAAGATCTTCAGAAATTTCGGCAGCAAGTCCTTCTTCCTCCAAAAAGTACGCGTGAGTAAAACTGCAGCACCGCGCCCCTTTTATAGGAGAAGGCAGGAACCCATTTGCAATAAGGGAAAACCTCAGGGGTCGGATCTCAAACGACGCATTAAATTGACCCCCTTGAGACCCGCGTACGCGTCTTTTCAAGGACGCGTCAGCCGAGGAGTCATTAATGACCGTTGGCATCCTCCAATAGAAACCCGACACGTGCGCGGAGACTTTTCAACACCCATTGTTTTTTCCCACGCAGATCAGCGGCCAACCAGGTCGCCCAAACCCAGAGTATATCAGCTCAAAGACGATCGCCAGTTCAGTTAAACACGAAGTCGCTCGTCAAAAGTTCAGCGATCGCCAAGAGAGCCACCTCACCCCACGTTTCCAACGTATGAGCGAGCTGGGGGGCAATTGTTATGTCACGATTTATTCATCCCGACAGGCGATCGACTATAAGGCCGAGCGACCAAGTCGACTCCAGTCAAACTATGGCTAGCTCGCCAAGTCGAAGATATCAGATCGCCATCAGGTACCTAGCGATCGACTCCCAAGGCAATCGCCCTTTGGCAGCTGGCGATCTACTCTAGTGACCGGCTAAGGGCAATCGACCTACGCCCCGAGCAGAGACGATCGCCCGTCAAAGTCATCAAGGATTGGATCTCAGAAAAGCACCCACGTGCAGATCCACCAAAGGCGCTGACAAGATCTTCGCTAGCAGATAAGATCTTTTGCTGACAGACAAGACCTTTGACCACAACCTGTCACCTACCTCACCTACCAGCATGCGCGCCGAAAGTTGTCAGTGGGACCATCCGTGACAGCGACTCAGGACGCGTGTAAGCTCCCCATTGGACCGCACAGTTGACTGCCAGCAACTCCTGCAGACTGTGAGGGGACAAGCCCATGTGCTAAAAGACGATCGCTCGATTATTATAATGCAGAAAAGGCGATCGCCCGGCGTATCCAAGCCCTATAAATAGAGAACCTCCTCCTACTGGAAAAAGGTTCCGAATTCACTCAACCTACGGTTCGAAATTCATTCCACCAACGGTTCCGAATTCATTATGACTTACGCTCAGAACTCATTCTCTCACATTCCGATACATTCACGGAAATACTGAAGAACATACATATCATCAAGCTCCCGGCTATCTCACCGGAATCCATCTCAGGACTTCTCTCTCTAAATCTCTCGTCCAGAAGACGATCGGCAGGAGCAAAAAGTCTCCACTAGACAGATTCCAAGGGATTCATAAGCCCAGGAGCCCAAGCATCCAGCTAAATACTCGCCGTGAGAGACGGTCGATCTCTCACCGCCGCGACTGTTCATCTCCTTTGTTACAAGAACTCACAGGGCATCAAATCTGGTTCTTCCGGCAATCTACACGCTCACTAGCTAAGATAACAAGAATCTTTACACTCATTGTAATTGTATTCTTACATTAGTACTTGTATCCCCGAATATTGGTATTAATAATATCTCGCGAGAGCATTCAAGCCCGGGACTAACAACCCCGGCAAATCTTGTGTTATTTATCTTTCTCACGGAAGTGCTCTTGCATTTGTTTGCTATCCCATCCATTCCAGCAATATCTATCTCCGGATAATATTTTGGGTAGCAACATACCTGTCTACTCATAAGGCTCTTGTGAAGTCCAAAAATTCTCGGATGAGTGAAAAATGGGTGTTGACCGAGCATAACAAGACTTTATTGAAGTGGTTTAAAGAAAAAGTTAGTCTTGATGATAGTGCTTCTGATACATTGAAATGGCTAGCACATGGGCCTAAGTTTGATGTCATAACTTGGAGTGGGTGCGACATCAATAAGTTCTCATTCTCCACTAAGTCACAGGATGACAGGAGTACTGTGCAGAACAGTGGAGTTACTCTTCAAGCTGAGTCCATGCACTTTTCTAGTTCAAAAGATAAAAATCTTATTATGGCTTGTACAAGTTACTTTGGAGTTATTGAAGAGATTTGGGAGGTTGATTATGTTAAATTTAGAATCCCTGTTTTTAAGTGTAATTGGGCTGATAATAACACTGGTGTACAAGTTGATGAATTGGGATTTACATTGGTAGACCTTCACAAGGTTGCTTATAAAGACGAGCCTTTCATCATGGCATACCAAGCAAGACAAGTGTTTTACATAAATGACCCATTTAATGAAAGATGGTCGGTGGTTCTTTAGGGCAGAAGCGTAGACGTGTCTCATGAGAATGAATATTCAATGTTCGATAATTAAGATACTCTTTCTTTCTCAACACGCATACCTCCCATTGATGAAAATGAAACGGATGGTATGCATGCCACTCGTAGTGATCATGACGAAGGCATATGGGAGAACGTTCATATATAATTTTAAGTACATTTCCTTAATTTATCTTGTTGAATTGTAAGGGTTGTTATTTTTTGAACTATATGTCTTGTCTACAATTAGCCCATAGTAAAAAGATTGGATGTTACTGCTGTTTTTTCCATTATCATCTGACAAAAAACCAAGCTGCACAACCCCCCCAAAAAAAAATAGTATTGTTAAGTTTCAGTTCAAGATAAAAAAAATAAAAAAATTAACTTAAATTTCTAATAATGATTGTGAATTAACAAAAATGGCTTACCCATGGTGACCAGGCAATGCTGTCAAGTAGCATCTGCACATAACCATAAACAACATTTTCATCATGTTTTAATATAACTAAAGGTATTATTTCCTTGACAAAAATGGCTTACCTTAAAATGTATGTTTACTGTTCTGTCTTCAACTTGGATTCTTTGCATATACGACACTTGTAAGCTTAAGTTGATTATTATATTTATACATTTTCCCACTCTTCGCTGACTTCTATCCAGCACACAACATATGTATGATAAAAAGAAATTGCATTAATGGGAAATTCATAGACTTTTTCTTTCCCGGTATTATCATTTTTGGTGTATTTTCATTTTTAGTGACTCGCTTGTAACCGTGTTGATATTTCGAGAATAGTTAATTCTGGACTTTTTGTCATCCGATTCTCGTAATTGTTGTTCGGAACCGCCATTTCGGGGTTGCCATAAATCCATCGTATGTTATTGTGCGTTTTGTGAGCTCCCATTTGATGTTTCGTCTGTGATTCGGTGTTTTGGGACCATTGTTATCCTGTGACTAGTGCACGCTAATGATGTTATTGTTGGGATTTGGTGCCTAAATCGAACGGAAACGGTAAAACGAAAATTAATTCGATCTGAATCCCTAAGAGGATCGATCGAGCTACGTATATACGAATATTAAACGAAACACAAGAGATACGAGAAAAGATACCCTTGTAGTCCGTTGATTAAATGGTATCCTTCTCTTGAGCTATTCCCCGAGCTTTGCTTGATCTCTACGAATCAAATCCGCTCCAAGCTCTTGGATGATCCAAAGCCGAAAGGACCGCGTCTCTACTTGCCATGCGCCGGAGAAACGACCGGAATGACTAAACCTCGTTATCCTCTAAGGATACGGCTAGAACAAGGTTGTAGAAGCTTTCGATTGTGATTATAACACTCTAAGTGTATAACTCACTATCTCTCTTTGATTTCTTGATTTTTTTTCTCCAAGAACAACCAAGAACAAAAGAAGAAGAAGATGAAGACTAATGAGAAAACAATTTCTCTCTCTCACTCGTGCCAAAAAGAGCCGTGAGTTTCTCATTACAAAAGCAAGTGGAAGTCTTTCATTTATTCCTTTATCAACATCTCCTCAAATCACCTTTCACATTATAATAAGAGATACCATATCTTAAGTCTTTGGTCTTCCATTTAAAAAATGGAGACAAAGACTAAGTGGAAGGTTGGTGGAAGGGGTTAGCCATCTAGAAGAACCGGGATGAGTTTAGTTCGTTTCGGACTCCCGTGAGTCTAAACAGATAAACTCCGATTCTGTTCCGATGTATTTATATCGATTAATTAATCTAATTAATTAATCATATCAAATACATAATAACATAATTAATTTCTCCAAGAAATAATTATATTCATGAATTAAATTAATCACCCAGTAATTTATTTAATTCATTAGGCCGTAATTAATTTATCCAATAAATCAATTTAGACATCCAATATCCCAAAATTAGATATACAATATCTAATATTCATAGTGAGAGAATAAGCTCGATTCATTCCGTCGTCAATCCTATTGCGCAACTCGGTAGGTCCGTCTCAGTCAGCAATGGGAGGAACTAAAGAGTAGTAGTACCACCTAGCCAGCCTGGCGGCCTACAATGTACCCCAACTGAGAACGAATGATTGGGATCATTCAGGAACCATTCTATCGTGAATACCAGTATACGTATAAACCCTTCTTTCAAATGTCCCGATCAAGTTATAGGGTCACGGTCAGTCAAACCCTATCTGTGCTTGACGCTATGCATGTGTTAATGCAAATCGAGTTCATCGAGCTCTCGTGTATCCAATACAACTAGCTCCAAGGCTTTGGCAAAAGACTTATGATCTCATCTGCCAATAACCGCATGGGACATATAACCCGCTCACTAACGGGAGAAAGAATTCTATCTTGGTATTCAGTAGGACCTGCTACTTGCCCGTCAAGATGCACGTCGAGATTGACCCCCACCTTTTGGTTTACAGGGTCGAGCTACTCTAATGAAAATCTTGACGTCACAAGCACATTCCTACTAAATCCTCAAGTCGAAGGTTCACGAATACCTATCATTACCTTTCGATTCCGTCATTGACTGTCCCAGAGTGAAATCCGTGTGACGAATCGAGGGTGAGTCGGTTCGAGTATACTAATACAATTAGCATACCTATAACGTGTGCTCCCACTAACCATTAGTGTTCGATAGGCACTCTCCATGTCAAAGAACACGTTATACAAGTCTTCACATAAACTTAACGCCTAGTCAAGTTTCATCGACCTGCGAATGATTAAGTATTTGAGCTATAAACCTTAGTGCCGACCTCCTTATCCAATAAGGAGTGGAACGTTTTGCTCTCAAATACGCGGACTAGTTTCTATATGTATATTTAGGAGTTAGGAATGCCAGTAACTACCAGTAAATAAAGAAACATCCATTGCCTTATATTAATGATTTACATAATAACAAGTACAATGCCCTCACTCAACATCCTCTGAGTGGCATTCGAGGGCATACTCCTAACAATCTCCCACTTGCACTCAATGTCACACACTATGGTATCTAATACCCATGTTCTCCAGATTATGCTCCAAGCTAATATGAGAATGTGGCTTAGTAAGTAGATCAGCGACGTAGTCGGCTGACTCTACTCTATGCAGCACAATGTATCTCTTTGCGAACAAATTCTCTTACGAGATGATACTCTCTCTCAATATGTTTGGTACTGTTATGAAACCTCGGCTCCTAGTCCTGTGCTACCGCTCTATTGTTATTGTATAAAAAACCGAAAATAGGCAGCGCAGCACATGGTGTCACGTGAAGTTTACCCAGTAACTTCTTAACCCTTCATTTGGAGGCCTCCGAGGCCGCTTTATACTCAGCCTAACAGGTGGAACCAGCAGTCGCGCTATACTTGGCACTATGTCAAGATACTACTCCTCCATTAAGAGTAAATATGTAGCCAGAAGTAGACATCGAATCGTCTTTCTGTCCTTGGAAGTCCAATTCAGTGAATCCCACCACATTCAGTTCTCCACCGCCATATTTAAGAACCAGATCTCTAGTCCTTCTAAAGTACTTTAGAACGTTCTTTTATGGAGGTCTAATGTTCCTTAACTGGGTTAGCCCGAAACCTACTTACCACACTCCTAGCATGCACAATGTCAGGTCTCGTACACAATAAAGTATACATAAGGCTACCCACGGCCGAAGCATATAGTATATTACTCATTTCCTTTCGATGTTCCTCACTTTGAGGACATATCTTCGAGGAGAGTTTTATTCCATGTCGCATCGGGAGGAACCCTCTTTTAGAATCATCCATCTTAAATCGCTTTAAGACTTTATCTATATAGAGGGCTTGGGAAAGACCTATCATTTTCTTCGCTCTATCCCAATAGAGTCGAATCCCAAGAATATATGTTTCTTCTCCTAATTCTTTCATGGAGAAATTACTTGAAAGCCAAGCTTTCACAGAACTGAGCATTCCCACATAATTTTCTGTTAGTAGAATGTCATCTACATATAGTACTAAGAATGCGATTTTGCTCCCACTAACCCTCTTGTATACACAAGGTTCCACTTTATTTTGCACGTAGTCAATCCCTTTAATTGTCTCGTTAAAATGAATGTCCCAACTACATGAAGAATGCTACAGTCCATTTCATGGAGTCTACATCCACCATTGCTAGGTCATTGGTCGCGGGTCGGTCTCTTGTTTATCACCTGGAACCTCGTGGAAAACCCAGTTCCTCCAAGTGCATAAAACTATACCTCTTAGGTAATTGAGACACCCTACTAGACCTACGAGGTGGTTGTACTTGTGTTTCAGAAGGTTCGGTTCCAATTTCTTGCACATGTGTCTCCTGAGGAGTTTCATTGTATTCTTCCAAAGAAATATTTCTACTTGCTCCGCCTTTCTGAACGAACTCTTCTTCCAGGAAGTGTGCATGCAAAGCAACAACGATCTTTCAATCTTTAGGCATGTAGAATAGATAACACATCGTCTTAGATGGGAATCCAATGAAACGTCTCCTCACGGACCTCGCTTCCATTTTGTCCACCTTAGTCTTCTTGACATAGGTGGGACATTCCCAAATCCTAATGTGATTAAGACTTGGTTTCCTGCCCTCCCACATCTCATGCGGAGTTTTAGGAACGGATTTGGAAGGACATCTGTTCAAGATATATGTAGCAGTCAGGAGTGCATATACCTACAGGTAAATTCGTAAGTCAGAATAGCCTAGCATGGAACGGACCATGTCCAAAAAGGTCTGGTTCCTTCTTTCTGACACACCATTTAACTGAGGAGTGCCTATAGGTGTTAGTTGTGACTATTTCATGTTCCTTAAGGAACTCGTCAAACTTCGTACTCATATACTCGCCACCTCAGTCCGACCGAAGTGCTTTGATATGATTTCCAACTTGTTTCTCGACTAGGGCCTTAAATTCCTGGAATTTCTCAAAGGCCTCGGATTTATGTTTAATTAAGTATACATAACCATACTTAGTATGATCATCTGTAAACGTAATGAAATTCTGATATCCATCATGTGTTGCTTCCAAAGCACCACATACGTCGGTATGGATTAATCCTAGTTTATCAGCGGCTCTTTCAAAAGTCCTTGTGAAGGGGGACTTAGTCATTTTGCCTTTAAGGCAATATTCACATGTAGGAAAGGGATCCGATCCCAATGGACCCATAAGTCCATCTTTTTCCATCTTGTAAACCTTGGTTTGACCAACATGACAAGTCTAAGATGCCATTTCAAAACTTGATTGGTTCCATCCCTACCACGTTTTCTAGTTATAGTATTCACAACTACTTTGTTGCTGAGATTTAGATGATACAATCCATTTAACAATGTAGCAGTACCCACTAGTTTATTTCTGAAATAAATTTTGCAGGAACCATTACCAATGAAAAATGAAAGCCTTTCCGATCCATGTCCGGAATGGATACAATGTTTTTATGCCCCTTCGGAAAAACAAGTACATCTTCTAAAGTCAAAACAAAACCGGATTCTAAACGCAAAAGAAGTGATCCTATGTCGGTTGCCTCGACACTATGCCCGCTTCCGACTACGATCATAACTTCTCCAGCTTCAAGCTTCCTACTTTGTTCCAGATCCTGATTCACGGTAAAAATCTAGCACCAGAATCCAGTATCCAAGAAGTAGAAAATGCAGTAGCAGAACAATTTGTTTCCAAAACTAAAAGTTCTGTACCTGAAGCGCCATGAAAAATCGGACAGTCTCTTGCCCAGTGGCCCAGCTCACCGCACTTGAGACAAGTGTCCTTCTTCTTGACTTTTGGAACCAACGGGGCCTTGCCCTTACCCTTTAAGTCCTTGACTTGTGGTCCCGTCTGCTTTTTGGTCTTTTTCTTCTTGTTCTTAGACCTCCGAGGTCTGGAATAAATAACAAGGGCAGACTCCTTCATCCGCGGAGTCTTCATATGAGACTGAGCGGTCACTAGTTTGTTCATTAGCCCAGCTAAGTTACACGCAATCTCATTGCAGTTGAAATTCATAACAAACTGTGAGAAGGAACCGGGGAGAGACTGTAGGATAAGGTCGGTCTGAAGAGAAGTATCCATCTTAAAATCAAGAGCCTCCAATCTCTCGATCATGGATATCATTTTGAGGACGTGGTCCCCAACCTTCTTATCTTCCTTCATCATTACACCGAACAGTTGCTTGGATATCTCATATCTAGCAGTTCGACTGTGCTCACCATAAAGCTCGGTTAAGTGAGATAGAATCTGCCTAGCAGAAGTCATTTTCTCATGAGCTCTCTGAAGCTCATTAGACATGGAAGCCATCATATATGCACGGACTTTCACATCATCCTTAACCCACTTTTCGTGGTTTTCAATCTCTTCCTGATTGGCTCTTGTCCGCACTGGAGGCGCCGAAATTTCCATCTCCAAGACATATCCCAGTGCCTCTATACTGAGGACTATCATCAGATTGCGGAGCCAATCCACAAAGTTAGGTCCAATCAGGGTCTTCTTCTCGAATAGAATTGTGAGTGGATTCATAGTCATATTGAGAGTTATGTCTGCATTAAGTACGACAGATTAATTAGTGACTCGTTTAATTATGTTCTGAGTATAGAATTAAGGTCTTTTCTATTCTTGTTACTCAGCTCCCACTATTTTTATCGGAATAACACACTCCCATGTGAAATACAGAAGTATCGTCGCTCTACTTCATAGTGGTGATCGAGTTCTTTATAAATCTTAATAGAGGGCAACCGAACAGATTTCTAGTCTATTAATTTTCATAAAGTGGTGTCCAACACCAACCCATCTAATGGATGATTCGATCTTCTTTTTCCCCTTGTTCACTCCCCTCAACCTATACGGTTTCTATGGTTCGTGAACAAGTTAAGTTTATACCATCGACGTAAATCAGTTTCACAATTGAATCTTATCCGGCAACCTATCAGGTTTCTAGGGATAAAATTTGCTCCAACCGAAGGCATCCAATGAGCTCCCGGTAATTTATCCATCCTCCCGAACGACTATCCCGATGACTCGGAAGCATAGCACATCCGGTTTGGATTTCAATTTCCCGAAAGCTCGATGGAGGGAAGGAAAAACTTTGAAACCTTATAAACTTAATAATTTATCGTGGGAGAATTTTCGCGATTAATGTTACACTTTGCACATTAATTCATTTAAGCGCGTTTGTGGCATTCATACAATATGAAACAACCATTCACAACCTAGTTGCTACCAATGTGTGGTTCATGGACCGTTCCTAGAAAACAAAAACTTCGTAATCTAATTACAAGTCTTCATCTTGAATCTTCGTCTTCTCGAAACGGATCTTCCTCTGGTCTTCGTCATTACATATAAATTTTACATTGAAAATTGCATCCTAGATACAAATATTTCTAGTAAAATAAATAAGCTCAAAATGGCCTTTACAACCCAATCGAATAAAAACTGAACGATTAAAAAAAAACTAAGTCCACGAACCACATTCCCATTCAAAAGCATTCATCCAATAAATACTATATAAATAGAAAGCGTAGAGATACATTAATCCAATCAAAAATACGAACCGATCTAATTGATTCATCCAAAATGAATTAATCCAATTAATTCAAACAACCGTCAATTTTAACTTGTTCCGGACGAGAAAATATTTCATTAAATTAATTCCCCTAAGAATAAAATTACCATAATTAAATCTTAGTCAAATTAAATCCAATTTAATTTGTGGTAAATTAATTATCAAACGAAATATAAAAACGAGTCGAAAAACACGGCCGAACCTTAGCCGCCAAGAAGCCGCCGATCGTACGGCAAGGACCGAGACCATTTCGTGCAGCCGCCGGGCAGTTACCGAGCATGCCCGGCAGAGGCCGCCGATAGTGGCCGATCACAGTCCAGATCGCGATCTGCTGCCCGACCGCGAGGCGCGGCCACCAGCCGCCTGCCCGACATACGCTGCCTGCTTTTCGCCCCAATTCCAAAAATAAAATTTTTCTAATCTTTATATTACACATTAAATCAGTTATTCAAAAGAAAAATAGATTTACATTGTAACATAAAATCATGAAAAAATAATTTTTGGATGAACAATAGAAAATCAACGATCAATATGATAATGATTCCAAATCATACACCATCTAATCAAGCATTCCAAATGCCAATATCGTATATACAATCGCAAGACCTACGCTCCGATACCACTGTTGGGATTTGGCGCCTAAATCGAAGGCCCAGCGGAAGCGGTAAAACGAAAATTAATTCAATCTGAATCCCTACGAGGATCGATCGAGCTACGTATATACAAATATTAAACGAAACACAAGAGATACGAGAAAACATACCCTTGTAGTCTGTTGATTAAACGATATCCTTCTCTTGAGCTATTCCCCGAGCTTTGCTTGATCTCTGCGAATCCAATCCGCTCCAAGCTCTTGGATGATCCAACGCCGAAAGGACCGCGTCTCTACTTGCCACGCACCGGAGAAACGACCGAAACGACTAAACCTCGTTATCCTCTAAGGATACAGCTAGAACAAGGTTGTAGAAGCTTTCGATTGTGATTATAACACTCTAAGTGTATAACTCGCTATTTCTCTTTGATTTCTTGATTTTTTTCTCCAAGAACAACCAAGAACAAAAGAAGAAGGAGATGAAGACTAATGATAAAACAATTTCTCCTTCTCACTCGTGCCAAAAAGAGCCGTGAGTTTCTCATTACAAAAGCAAGTGGAAGTCTTTCATTTATTCCTTTATCAACATCTCCTCAAATCACCTTTCACATTATAATAAGAGATACCATATCTTAAGTCTTTGGTCTTTCATTTATAAAATGGAGACAAAGACTAAGTGGAAGGTTGGTGGAAGGGGTTGGCCATCTAGAAGAACCGGGATGAGTTTGGTTCGTTTCGGACTCCCGTGAGTCTAAACAGATAAACTCCGATTCCGCTCCGATGTATTTATATCAATTAACTAATCCAATTAATTAATCATATCAAATACATAATAACATAATTAATTTCTCCAAGAAATAATTATATTCATGAATTAAATTAATCACCCAGTAATTTATTTAATTCATTAGGCCGTAAATTAATTTATCCAATAAATCAATTTAGACATCCAATGTCCCAAAATTAGATATCCAATATCTAATATTCATAATGAGAGAATAAGCTCGATTCATTCCGTCGTCAATCCTATTGCGCGACTCGGTAGGTCCGTCTCAGTCAGCAATGAGGGGAACCAAAGAGTAGCAGTACCACCTAGCCAGCCTGGCGGCCTACACTGTACCCCAACTGAGAACGAATGATTGGGATCATTCAAGAACCATTCTATCGTGAATACCAGTATACGTATAAACCCTTCTTTCAAATGTCCCGATCAAGTTATAGGGTCATGATCAGTCAAACCCTATCTGTTCTTGACGCTATGCATGTGTTAATGCAAATCGATTTCATCGAGCTCTCGTGTATCCAATACAACTCGCTCCAATTCTTTGGCCAAAGACTTATGATCTCATCTGCCAATAACCGCATAGGACATATAACCCGCTCACTGACAGGAGAAAGAATTCTATCTTGGTATTCAGTAGGACCTGCTACTTGCCCGTCAAGATGCACGTCGAGGTTGACCCCCACCTTCCAGTTTACAGGGTCGAGCTACTCTAATGAAAATCTTGACGTCAAAAGCACATCCCTACTAAATCTTCAAGTCAAAGGTTCACGAATACCTATCATAACCTTTCGATTCTGTCACTGACTGTCCCAGAGTGAAATCCGTGTGACGAATCGAGGGTGAGTCGGTTCGAGTATACTAATCCAATTAGCATACCTATAATGTGTGCTCCCACTAACCATTAGTGTTCGACAGGCACTCTCCATGTCAAAGATCACGTTATACAAGTCTTCACATAAACTTAACGCCCAGTCAAGTTTCATCGACTTGCGAACGATTAAGTATTTGAGCTATAAACCTTTCCTGTGCCGACCTCCTTATCCAATAAGGAGTGGAACGTTTTTCTCTCAAATACACGATCTAGTTTCTATATGTATATTTACGAGTCAGGAATTCCAGTAACTACCAGTAAATAAAGAAACATCCATTGCCTTATATTAATGATTTACATAATAACAAGTACAATACCCTCACTCAACATCCTCTGAGTGGCATTCGAGGGCATACTCCTAACAGTTATTTAGCGCGCGCTAATGTCCTTTGGTAGCGCACACTACGCTTGTTTAGTAGCACGCGCTAGTGACTCGGTCACAACAGTGGCAGTAGCCTGCTTCTGCCCTCTGCTCTCTGGAGAGTTGTTTTAGCGCACGCTAAGATGTTGTCCTAGCGCATGCTAACAGTCCAGAACCGTAGGTTCTGGACTGGATTATACCTGAGTAGCGCATGCTAACATTAATCGTTAGCGCACGCTAACGCTCCCTGGCTATAAAAACAGGGAGTTGACCCAGATTTATCATTTCTCCTCCTCTATTTTCCTCTGCGGTCATTTCGCGATTTCTGGGCGAATCTTGAGCGATTTGAAGTCTTGTAACTTCAAACTATCTTCTTTCTTAAGATTTTGGTGAAGATTAACAACATCAACACCTATTCTTCATCCTAAATCCAAGGTAATCTTTCTAGAACCCTATTTTGAGGAGATTTGGGGATTTTCACGTTTTCGTCCGATTCGTTCCGTGTTGTTAATTAATTCATGATGAATATGATTAATCTTGTTGGTATTCTTGGTTTTCTTATGTATTCATGGTATATTTCGTGGTATTTGCGTAATCTAGAGGGTTTGGTTGTGGTCCACCCTCATTGTTGTTCTTGTACGAATATACATGAATTGTAGGCGGGTTTTCGGGTGTTTTCCATTTCCATATTCGTTTAGAAATGGTTGTGATTGTATTCTTCGAATCGTTAGGTTCGGTTCCACCGGTTCCTAGCGGTCTTGTTTGATTCCTTCTGTTCGAGTCGTCGTCAATTACTCAAGGCAAGTATTTTTGGAAACCTTTATGCTTAACATGAAATGGTAATGTATATTGTGTGTGCTTTGCTCACCTCGGGAGGGTCCGACGGGGCCTCGAGGGAATCTATGACTTCACTATGGATTCACGAGTTTGATTCGCTAGCCAGCTCGGGAGGGTCCTTAGAGGCCTCGAGTGGGATCAGTGGCTTCACCCCGGTCCTAGGCAATGCCTGCGCATGATTTATTTTATGATATGGCCAACTCGGGAGGGTCCTTAGAGGCCTCGAGTGGGACCAGTGGCTTCACCCCGGTCCTAGGCAAATTGATTGTTGACTGTTTGTTTCCGGAAAAGACATGTCTGGTTTTGGTTTTGAAATGAATTTGCTGCATTGTACTATGAAATGTGTAAGCGAATGGTTTGCCTTGATTACTTGTACTAGCGTAATTGCTAACCCCTCTGGAGACCTGTTTTGGAGAAATTCTTACTATGGATTTCAGGTTATGTTCAGCCGGATGAGCGGGCGCTAGGACAGTACGGGGATGCTGGCCAGGGTCGTTGACATGTGCATTTGAGTATTTTTATTTACGTTGTTCTTTTTTATATGGTTGTTGTATACCTTATAAACTTATAGAGTGTACTCGCAAGTACTTAGGCTTTTCCCTTCGGATTGTGGTTTATATTCATTGAAGTTATTTACGTTTGTCGGTGTTGCTTTTCCGCTGGTTGTACCAGGCGTGTTATTTAATTTTTATCTGGATGATGCGTGTATTTCCTGTGGTAATTCGTGTCTAGCCTGGTGAATCCTATGTAGGGGCCCACGGCACGGTAATATACCTTGAATATCTCGGGGGTGTTACAGAAAATGGTATCAGAGCACTAGGTTTATGGATACCTAGGCTTGTCGGTTATTTGGGTCTTGTTGTGTTTTATTTTACACATTGTCACACCGCTGCCAAAATCTCGGTACTTCCAGTGCTCGTAAGTTTTTCTTACTCGATCCTTTCTCTTCTCATACCGTACTTCTGTTTCTTGAACTGTGGTTGTTTTTCCTCTCTTACTTATCATCGAGTTGCTTTTGCTACCTTTTAACACCAGTATGGATGCTGGAAGAGGCCGTGGTCGTGGTCGTGGACGTGTCCGGGGACGTGGGGCAGCCGTGAGGCGGCCACGTCGCATTCTTCGGGAGCCGGCAGTACCGGTGACCTTCATAGCCATGCTACTACTCAGGATGGCGCTGATCTTGGTGTTGCAGCGGTGATGAAACAAATGGTGAACCAAATGGCTGCAATAGCTCAGGCAGTTCAGAACCCGACTCTGGCCCACGCTACTCAGGGCGGAGTAGATCGTTGGCTACAGGATGTCATCAAGATGCAACCTCCCCAGTTTTCGGGAGCTTCAGACCCGATTGGCTGGGAGCGGTGGATCAAGGAGATATATAAAGTCTTTGTTGCCACCAACTGTCCCGAGGACCGCAAGGTCCCTATTGCCCAGTATTTTCTCACCAAGGATGCTACTGATTGGTGGGAGGCTATTGGGCCTAAGGATCACATTGCTTCGTGGGCAGAATTCAAGGATCTGATGGAGACCGAATATTGCCCGTGGCCAGTTATACAGGCTCGAGTTCATACCTTTTATGATGCTCAGCCTCGGGATATCACTGTTTCTCAAGCTATGGCTGATTTCAACAAGGAGTTGGGCTTCATGAAGGCCTAAGTTATTGAAGAGAGTGACAAAATTTTCCACTTTCCAAACGGATGAAACCGACAATTCGTGACTACATGTCTGGGCTCGTCTGCACTACCTTGAAGGATTACCAGAGTAGAGCCCTTGCATACGATATATCTGTGACGGCCAGTGAAGCGGCTCGTGAGAGCAAGAAGCAGAAGTTTGTCGGAAATTTTTCAGGCCACAAGGGCGGAGTCCAACAGAAATCACAGTCTGCAAATATTCGTGCGGGTTGTTCGGCTCGTTTCTATGGGGACTATCGAGGTACTGCCAGTGCCTCCGTTCGGGATGTCAAATGCTTTAACTGTGGAAAGTCGGGCCATCGGAACCGTGAGTGTCCTCGTCCGCAATTGGCTTGTCATACTTGCGGTCAGTCAGGCCACAAGGCTTTCTTTTATGAGCGGGTAGGACAGATTCTTAGTGCTGAGGCTTCTTTTCCAGCACCTAGAGAGCCGAGTATGAACCAGGGCTCGTTTGCTCCGCAGTCTCCATCGAGTGCCAACCGGGGAAGAGGTCGGGGTTAGCCCGCTAGAGGGGGAGATTCCAGTGTCGGCTCCGCCCATCCGCGTATCTATGAGATGAGGAGGGCCGATGATCCAGCGGCCACTGGGGCGACAGGTACCGTTCACATCCATTCTCATCCTGTCAGTATGCTTTTTGATTCGGGTGGTATGCATTCATTCATCTCTCTGGTGTATGTACGCCATTTGAGTCTTGACTGTTTGTCGTCTTGCGAGCCTTTCATCATTAAACTTCCTAGCGGTGATAGAATCGTTGGCGATCGAGAGGTCCGTGACTGTTCTGTGTTTATTTGCGAGAGGGCTTGGCGCTCTAATCTTATTGTTGTGGGGATTGAGGGTGAAGATTTGATTCTCGGGGATGATTGGCTCGAGCGGCATGGTGCAATCATGAACTACTGCACGAGGATCATCACCATGTTAGCCAAGGACGACACCGATCACTCTTTCACGGGGCGAAAGAGAAACCAGAAGTTCATAATTAATGCCTTGAAGGCGATGAGACTCCTGCGAAAGGGGTGTACTGGTTATTGGTGCTATACCTTGAAGGCAGAGGATGGTGGAGTCGAGCTTTCATCGATTCCAGTCGTTAGTCAGTTTCCTGATGTTTTTCCTGATGAGTTACCGGGGTTACCACCAGACCGTGAGGTCGAGTTCACTATAGAGTTAGAGCCGGGTGCGGCTCCAATTTCGAAGGCGCCGTATCGCATGACACCTTCAGAGATGGCCGAGTTGAAGAAGCAGTTGCTTGAGCTTCTTGAGTCGTGATATATTCGACCGAGCGCTTCCTTGGGGCGCACCGGTCCTGTTTGTGAGGAAGAAGGATGGTTCGCTGCGTTTATGTATCGAATATTGCGAGCTAAACAAGGTAACCATCAAGAACAAGTATCCCTTGCCGAGGATTGATGACTTGTTCGATCAGTTTCAGGGAGCTGCAGTATTCTCGAAGATCGACTTGAGATCGGGGTACTATCAGCTTCGGGTGAAGGAGTTCGATGTCCCGAAAACATCTTTTCGAATGAGATACGGACATTACGAGTTTGTGGTTATGCCCTTTGGGTTAACTTACGCATCGGCCGTGTTCATGCAGTTGATGAACAAGGTCTTATCGAGTATTTGGATAAGTGTGTCGTCGTGTTCATTAACGATATTCTTATTTATTCGAAGAACGGGAGAGAGCATGCCCATCATCCGCGTGTGGTGTTAGATATTTTGAGGACTGAGCAACTCTATGAAAAGTTCTCGAAATGTGAGTTCTGGCTGAAGGAAGTGATGTTTCTGGGTCACGTGATTTCAGCCGAGGGGGTCCGTGTGTATCCACAAAAGATTGAGGCAGTATTGGGTTGGGCACTACCCAAAATTGTGAAGGAGGTCCGTATTTTCTTGGGTTTGGCTGGATACTACCGTAGGTTCGTCGAGGGGTTCTCGAAACTAGGTCGGCCACTTACACAGTTGCTTCAGAAGTCCGAGACGTTCGCTTGGAATGACGAGAGACAGGCGAGTTTTGAGGAGCTGAAGAGGCGTTTGACTTCAGCCCCGATTTTAGCGTTGTCGTGTGGCAACGAGGGTTTTTCCGTTTACAGTGATGCTTCGGGTCAGGATCTTGGGTGCGTCTTGATGCAGCACGACAAGACCATTGCGTATGCGTCGAGACAGTTGAGGCCGTACGAGCTCAACTACCCTACTCGCGATTTGGAGTTAGCGGCAGTTGTTTTTGCGCTCAAGATTTGACGTCACTACCTTTTTGGCTCTGCATGTCAGATTTTTACCGATCATAAAAGTCTGGAGTACATATTTACTCAGCGGGAGTTGAATTGAGGCAGAGGAGGTGGTTAGAGTTGATTAAGGATTATGACCTTAAAATCCTTTATCATCCGGGCATGGCGAACGTCGTGGCCGACGCCTTGAGCCGGAAACCGGTTGCGTTGAAGACACTGGAGATCCTTACGTCTCAATCTGAGGTTCAATGGGTTTTGATCGAGTTGGATGTTGAGGTTTTGTTGCCAGGAGCTATCGAGCAACTTTGCGCTTTAGAGATTTCGTCGTCTATGATCGATGAAATTAAACTGAAGCAGCTGTAGGATCCGATGATTACTCAAATCCGAGAGATAGTTCTTAAAGGAAAGTCTCCGGGGTTTGTGATTCATGAGGATGGTGTATGAGATTCCAGAGTCCGCTTCGTGTACCGAAAGACTTGGAATTGAGGCAGGGTATTTTGCGTGAGGCCCATGCTACGCCTTACTCCGTTCATCCTAGTTCGAGTAAGATGTATAAGGACCTGAGGAGGAACTTTTGGTGGAATGATATGAAGTAGGAGGTCGCACGGTTTGTAGCGAGATGTTTGACTTGTCAGCAGGTCAAAATCGAGCATCAGCGACCGGCTGGACTATTGCAGTCGATTCCCATTCCGGAATAGAAGTGGGAAGATATTTCGATGGACTTCATCACGAGTTTGCCGAGATTAAGGTCGGGCATGAATATGGTTTGGGTGATTATTGATCGTCTGACCAAGTCGGCACATTTTCTGGGCATCAAGGATACTTGGGGCCTGTAGAGGTTGGCTCGTGTGTTTTGCGCAGATTGTGAGGCTTCACGGTACTCCGAAGTCTATTGTTTCGGATCATGATGGCCGTTTTGTATCGCACTTTTGGTAGGCGGTGCATAAGGCGTTGGGTACTTGTTTGCATCTGAGTACTTCTTTTCATCCTCAGTCAGATGGGCAGTCGGAGCACACTATCCAGACATTTGAGGATATGTTGCGTGCTTGTGCTCTCGATTGGAGCAGTGATTGGGAGGAACATTTGCCGTTGATCGAATTCACATACAATAATAGTTGGCATGCATCGATTCGAATGACACCGTAGGAGGCACTTTATGGGCGGCGATGTCGATCACCAATTTGTTGGAACGAGGCATCCGATTTAGTCGAGACCGAACCGGATATCGCTTTAGAGACGAGGCGGAAGGTGGAATTGATCCGGGAACAAATGTTGACTACTCAGAGTCGACAGAAGTCGTAAGCCGACATCCGTCATCGACCTTTGGAGTTCGAGGTGGGAGACCACGTTTGCTAAAGGTGTCGCCGACGAGGGGAAGCTTTCCGCTTCGAGAAGAAGGGAAAGTTGAGTTCGAGATTTATTACGCCCTTTGAGATTCTCGAGCGAGTCGGTGATTTGGCATACTGTTTGGCGTTACCTCCGGCCTTGAGTCACGTTCATAGTGTTTTCCATATTTTCCAGCTGAGGAAATATGTTCCAGATCCTAGTCTCGTCATTGACTATGGTGAGACTGATGTCGCCGAGGATATTACCTTCGAGGAGCGTCCCCTGAAGATTTTGGAACACCGCGAGAAGGGACTGAGGCATAAGACCATTCCTTTGGTCAAGGTGCAGTGGTCGAGGCACGATGTCGAGGAGGCAACTTGGAAAACCGAGGACAGCATGCGTGCTAGGTACCCCGAGTTGTTTGTTTCTTAAGTTTCGGGACGAAACTTATTTTTAGAGGGGTAGAATGTAATATCCACATTTTTCTTTCCCGGTATTATCATTTTTGGTGTATTTTTTGTTTTTAGTGACTCACTTGTAACCGTGTTGATAGTTCGAGAATAGTTAATTCTGGACTTTTTGTCATCCGATTCTCATAATTGTTGTTCGGAACCGCCGTTTCGGGGTTGCCATAAATCCATTGTATGTTATTGTGCGTTTTGTGAGCTTCCGTTTGATGTTTCATCCGTGATTCGGTGTTTTGGGACAATTGTTATCCTGTGACTAGCGCACGCTAATAATGTTATTTAGCGCGCGCTAATGTCCTTTGGTAGCGCACGCTACGCTTGTTTGGTAGCGCGCGCTAGTGACGGTCACAACAGTGGCAGTAGCCTCCTTTTGCTCTCTGCTCTCTGGAGAGTTGTTCTAGCGCACGCTAAGATGTTGTCCTAGAACATGCTAACGGTTGGGCTTAGCACACAGAATGGCCGGTAGTGCACGTTAATCTGGCAGTCCAGTACTGGACAGTTTGTTTCTGGACTCGGTCTGGTGCCCAGGTAACGCACGCTATGGCCCGATAGCGCACGCTATCGATAGGCTATTAGCGCACGCTATTCTTGTGTAGCGCACGCTAAAGGTCCAGAATCGTAGGTTCTGGACTGTATTATAGCTGAGTAGCGCACGCTAACGTCAATCATTAGCGCACGCTAACGCTTCCTGGCTATAAAAACCAGGGAGTTGACCCAGATTTATCATTTCTCCTCCTCTCTTTTCCTCTCCGGTCATTTGGCAACTTCTGGGCGAATCTTGAGCGATTTGAAGTCTTGTAACTTCAAACTATCTTCTTTCTTGAGATCTTGGTGAAGATTAACAACACAACACCTATTCTTCATCCTAAATCCAAGGTAATCTTCTAGAACCCTATTTTGGGGAGATTTGGGGGTTTTCACATTTTCGTACGATTCGTTCCCTGTTGTTCATTAATTCACGATGAATATGATTAATCTTGTTGGTATTCTTGGTTTTCCTACAAATTCATGGTATATTTCATGGTATTTGCATAATCGAGAAGGTTTGGTTGTGGTCCGCCCTCGTTGTTGTTCTTGTATGAATATACATGAATTGTAGGCGGGTTTTCAGGTGTTTTCCTTTTCCGTATTCGTTTAGAAATGGTTGTGATTGTATTTTTCGAATCGTTAGGTTCGGTTTCACTGGTTCCTAGCGGTCGTGTTTGATTCCTTCCGTTCGAGTCGTCGTCAATTACTCAAGGCAAGTATTTTTGGAAACCTTTGTGCTTAACATGAAATGGTAATGTATATTGTGTGTGCTTTGCTGACCTCGGGAGGGTCCGACGGGGCCTCGAGGGAATCTATGACTTCACTCTGGATTCACGAGTTCGATTCGCTAGCCAGCTCGGGAGGGTCCTTAGAGACCTCGAGTGGGATTAGTGGCTTCACCCCGGTCCTAGGCATGCCTGGGCGTGATTTGTTTTATGATATGGCCAGCTCAAGAGGGTCCTTAGAGGCCTCGAGTGGGACCAGTGGCTTCACCCCGATTCTAGGCAAATTGATTGTTGACTGTTTGTTTCCAGAAAAGACATGTCTGGTTTGGTTTTGAAATGAATTTGGTGCATTGTACAATGAAATGTGTAAGCGAATGGTTTACCTTGATTACTTGTACTAGTGTAATTGCTAACCCCTCTGGGGACCCGTTTTGGGAAAATTCTTGTTATGGATTTCAGGTTATGTTCAGGCGGATGAGCGGGTGCTGGGACAGTACGAGGATGCTGGCCAGGGTCGTTGACATGTGCATTTGAGTCTTTTTATTTACGTTGTTCTTTTCGATATGATTGTTGTCTACTTTATAAACTTATAGATTGTACTCGCGAGTACTTAGGCGTTTCCCTTCGGATTGTGGTTTGTATTCGTTGAAGTTATTTACGTTTGTCGGTGTTGCTTTTCCATCGGTTGTACCGGGAGTTTATTTGATTTTCATCTCGATGATGCCTGTATTTCCTGTGGTAATTCGTGTTTAACCTGGTCGGTCCTATGTAGGGCCCACGACACTGTAATATACCTTGAATATCTTCGGGGTATTACAGATATGACCCCAACACTCCCTACAGTTCAAAAACTACTTTCATCAAGGGAGAAACACTTGTCCCGTCTGATGAGCTAACTTACAAACCTTTATTTCAAAATAGGCAGCAGCCAAGTCAATAGTTTAGGCAGCAACCAAGGTGTACAAGACATCCACCTAGACAAGAGACTAGTCAATGGCCAGGGCAAAAGCAGCAGCCTAGACAACATGCCCACTATTATCAAAGACTCCCTAAAAATAGATTTCAAAATGGGAGGGGCAAATGGAAAACTCAAGGTTATCCAAGTTTTCAAAATGAACAAGTTTGGAGACCCCAAAGATTTTATAAATGGTCTCAACCAAGATTTAGAAATGGCCCACACCACCAATTTTATGAGGCATATCCACTACACAATCCTAACCGAGGATATAGGCCCAGACCATACACACCTTCTAGGGGCAATCACCATAACTTCCATAATCCAAGGAGAAATCAATTCTCTAGGAAACCAACTAACCCCTGAGGACCCACACAGATTTGGATACCTAAATCTCTGCTTGTTTGATTTCAGAAAAGGTGGAAGGACTACTACCACATCTCCACAAATTGAGGTGAAGAATGGTTTGTAGATTCTGGATGCTCAAGTCATATGACAAGGAACAAGAAGGTGCTGTCAAATTATACCAAGGAAAGAGGCTCAGATGTAACCTTTGGAGATAGCTCTAGAGGTCAAACAAAAGGTTTTGGAGAGCTGCACAGAGGAAACATAACAATATCTAAAGTCCATTATGTCAAAGGGCTAAAGTATAACCTTTTGAGCATAAGTCAGTTCTGTGATGAGAAGAACCTAGTAGTCTTCACCATTTGGAAATGCATGGTGATAGATATCCTATCTAGAGAAGTAAGCTACAAGGATTCAGAAGGAGAGGTGTCTACATGATAGATTGGAACACAGGAACCCCCAACACCTGTTTTCTATCCAAGACAATTGCTGAAAATGGATGGGTGTGGCACAAAAGACTTTGTCAACTGAAATTCAAAGCCATCAACAAGATTAGTTCTCAAAAACTGGTCAGAGGACTTCCAGAAGAAGTATTCAGAAAGGAAACTCTCTGTGATACATGTCAGAAAGGGAAACAAACCAGAGCATCATTTAAACCAGTTCAGCCTACCACTCTCACCGCAAGGATTCTAGATCTACTTCATTTGGATCTCTTTGGCCCCATCAAGCCAAGGACATTGAGTGGAAGAAAGCATGCTCTAGTAGTAGTACATGACTACTCAAGATATACATAGATTGATTTTCTCTATAAAAAGAGTGGAACTTTGACAAATTTACCTGAGCTGCTAAGAAAGATCCAGAATGAGAAATCCCTCTCAATCATCAAGATCAGATCAGATAGAGGAGGAGAATTTATCAACAAGGCAATCACTGAGTTCAGTGATCAGAATGGGATCCAGCACGAGGTTTCTGCAGCTAGGACTCCACAGCAGAATGGTGTTGCTGAAAGAAGAAACAGAACCTTGAAGGAAGCTGCCAAGTCCTTGATTGTCAAGCCGACCACAAAAGGTTCTCGGGTCAAGTCACAACACAAAGATGCCACACTCAGAACAGGAGTATGATTGTAGGGAGATATGGCAAAACTCCCTATGAGGTTTGGAATGGCAGAACACCAACTGTTGCATATTTTCATATTTTTGGTTGTAAGTGTTTCATTCACAATAATGGTAAAACCCAACTAAATGCCTTTGATGCTAAAACTGATGATAGTTTCTTTATGGGATACTCACAAATAAGCAAGGCATACATCATATTTAACAAAAGAACCTTAGTTGTGGAAGAAAGACCTCATGTTGTGTTTGATGAATCTACTGTTGAGTACAAGAAACAGGTGGAATTAATTGAAAATAAGCTCAAATCTGCCATCCTAGAAGAAGTCATCATTCATGATATAGGAATGATGGACTCACATAGAGATCAGCCTGAAGACCCAACTGCAGATCAGATAGGACATCAAAACCTACCTGATCCAGTTGCAGGTGATGAAGACCTATCTGTAGCTGATAAAGACCCATCTGCAGAACAGTCAGGATCTCCACCTGCAGATGACAAGACCATAGATGATCCAGTTGCAAACCAATGAGGTCAGAACCAAGTTGAAGCAGAGAGAGAAGAAGTCCACCAAAGTAACTCTACAGGGGGAACAAACCCTAAAGAAGAAGAAATTCCCAAATGGCTTAGATATCATCCCATTCAACAGATCATTAGAAACCTAACTGCTGGAGTCAGAACCAGACAATCCACAGTACCAGTAGGAATGGCAATGTTCTCATGTTTCATGTCTCAAATGGAACCCAAGACAACAGAGCAAGCACTGGAGGATTACTCATGGATCAATGCAATGCAAGAAGAGCTCAACCAGATGGAGAGAAATAATGTCTGGGAACTAACAGACAGACCAGATCACAAGAAGGTTATAGGCACCAAATGGGTGAACAAGAACAAGTGTGATGAAGATGGAGCTGTTATTAGGATTAAAGCCAGATTAGTCGCCAAAGTATATGCACAATGTGAAGGAATAGATTTTGATGAAACTTATGCACCTGTTGCAAGATTGGAAGCCATTATACTATTCCTTGCATATGCAGCATTCAAGGATTTTAAAGTCTACCAAATGGACGTGAAAAGTGCCTTTCTCAATGGAATTCTAGAAGAATAAGTCTATGTGGAGCAACCCCCTGGATTTGTCAAAGGAGACAAAGTCTACAAGCTTCTAAAATCTCTATATGGACTCAAGCAGGCACCAAGAGCATGATATGAAACACTATCTGTGTTTCTAGAGAAGAACGAATTTAGCAAAGGCAAATGTGGACAAGGCTCTATTCAGAGTAGAGCATGAAGGCCACATGTTATTAGTACAAATATATGTGGATGACATCATATTTGGCTCAACCAACCCAGAGCTATGTGAGGAATTCTCAAATATCATGCAAGGAGAATTTGAGATGAGTATAATGGGAAAGCTAAATTTCTTTCTAGGTTTGAAAGTCAAGCAGGTGAATAATGGAATTTTTATCAATCAAGCCAAATACACAAGTGACTTAATCAAGAGATTTGGAATGGAATCAGCCAAACCAGCAAGAATACCAATGAGCATAAGCCTACACCTAGATGTAGATGAAGGAGGCATATCAGTAGATTCAACCCACTTCAGAGGACTTATTGGATCATTGCTATATCTCACTGCAAGCAGACCTGATATTTCATATGCAGTAGGTGTATGTGCAAGATTTCAATCCAAACCAAAGCAGTCCCACCAGGAAGCAGCTAAAAGGATTATCAGATACCTTAAATCTACAGTCAATATTGGACTATGGTATCCTAAAGATGACAACTTTGAGCTATCAGGATACTCAGATGCAGACTTTGCAGGATGCAAGATTAATAGGAAAAGCACTAGTGGGACGTGCCAATTCCTAGGAACCAGATTGATATCCTGGTTTAGCAAGAAGCAGGTATCTAACTCAATATCAACCACAAAGTCAGAATACCTAGTTGCAGATAGCTGTTTTGCACAGATTCTATGGATCAAACAATAGCTAAGGGACTACAACATCATTGCAAATGAAGTCCCAATATGGTGTGATAACAATAGTGCAATTGCAATAACCAATAATCCAGTATTGCACTCAAGGACAAAGCATATTGATGTTAAACATCATTTCATCAGAGATCATGTGCTTAATAAAAGTGTCAGAGTAGAAAGAGTTAGAACGGAATACCAGATTGCTGACATATTCACCAAACCTTTGCCAGAAGAAAGGTTTTTGGGGCTGAGCAGGGAACTTGGATTACTAGATTGGGAATCTAGTACAGATGAGAAAACTACCTGATGATCAGATCAAATGAGCGAATGAGGTTACCTGATGTAGACAAGGAGGATCTACCTGGGCAGATCAGATGAGGAGACGAAGGACAGACGAAGCTGACCTCAGACAACATATCCCACCTGATGCAGATCAGTCAAGGAAAAGTTAGCTGACCCACAGGCGACACAAGCTATCTAATGCAGAGCAGTCAAACGGTCAACCAACTAAGTTTTCTTATCCCTGACCGACTCTTGAATATTATATTACTATTTATTTACACATGGCAAATACACGTTCACACGATCGCCACTATGTCCAATTAAAAATACAACCGTCATTTTTTTCGAATTCTCAAAAGTTGAACCACCGCTTAAATTAATTATTATTAAACTCAAAACTTCTTTTCGAATGGCTATTTAAGTCGGCGAAATCATTTCTCAGAAACTTTATCGTCTTCAAACTGGAGAAACCCTAATTTTCAAAAATGCAAAAAATCCTTTGAATCTTCAATTACACTCAGCGAGAAATTTTATTTACAGAAATGGAATCCTATTTTTAAGGAGTCATCCTCTAGCTTGTGAAGGACCAGATTATTTTCAGTCTGGTGGTCGATTTTGAAGGCTTGCTCAAAGCGAATCTAGAATCAGATATGTATTCTATCATTCGGGCAATGAAGAAAAATGGGATCTACCCATTTTTGGATATTAACCCCAAGGTTCTATACAAGGAAGCAGTCATTTGTTTCTATAAGGAAGCCGAAGTCACGAAATCGGAAATCAAGAGCTCGATTTTTGGAGAGGAGGTGACGATTACTCCTCAGACTGTTGCGGAGGCATTCGGGATGAAATCAAGGGGCATAGCTGTTGAAGCCCTCAAGAAAAGCGCCGTAGAGACCTGTTATAGAATCAAATTACCAGAACAGCCGTCCAAGATGAAACTGACGGAAAATAGAGGCGACTTGAAGAAAAAGTACCGATATGTGTTGGACATCAAAAATAAAATCATGATGGGGATGGCAGGCAGCTATGACTAGCTGTCATCTGCCAAGTTCATGGTGATGGGAGCCCTTCTCCAGAGTGAGAGGATTGACTGGGCTGACTACATATACAGACAGTTGGTACGTGAAGTCAATAAAGTTCAGTGGATAGAAGATGAGAATAAATTCAAGACCAAGCTGGCTTTTGGAATGCAAATCAACTGGATCTTGGAATTCCTTGGGAAGGCGAAAGGGACTGCAGACCCCTTTCACGTCAACAAGAGACTTGATCATCTGGACTAAGAAACATTGAAGAAACTGGGAGTCGAGAGGAAGGCTGCCCAAATGTTGAAGGATATGTCAAGTGGACCTCCCTCTACATAGGGCCTTCGGATTCAGACGAAGACCACTCTGATGCGGCAGACTTACCTGTAGGACAGAAGTCACCTGCAACCCACAAGTCACCTACAGATAAGGAGCCATCTGCAGAATAGTCAGACTCAAACTCAGATAATACTCCTCTAGCTCTGAGATTCAAGAGGAAAGCGCATATTGCAGAGGAGGTAGCTCATGTCACATCATCACCTGATCATTCACCAACAAGGCCTAGATGCCTTGATTTTGAAGATGCAGAGCAGACACCTCACTCACCTGCACCTGCTCCTATCCCTGATGAAGAGGATCATCCTGATCACCAAAACCTAATGGCTGACATCATCCCTCTACTGACTCTTCCAAGTATGACAGAAGAGGAAGAGACAGACCTGATTATCAACATTCCTGAAGCAGGTTACTCCCTAAACCTTCTGGAGAACAACCTTTTGGAGCCATCACTATATCAACTACACCTGGTAAAACACCACTTTCCCAAAGTCTCATTTATCAATGTGTATGAGGAATGGAAGAACTTAAAATCTCTTTCATTTACTCAACTTCAAATGTCTGTTGAGAAGAGTAGTTGGAAATATCCGCAGGCTACAGAGCAAGTGCTCATGTGTTTTTGCCATGAGACAAACATGCTTTTAATGCTCCAGGAGAACTGGTTACTGTCAAATTTCAAAACTAACATGGACCAGGTCATTGTAATGGAGGGTGTATTAGCTGGGAAGGTAGATGAAGATGAAGAAGAAGTGGAAAAAGACAAAGGGATAAGAATATAAGAAGTTGTAGAGGAAGAAAGGGTAGAAGAAGCAGAAGAAAAAATAATATTTGAAAAACAGTCTCAAGAAGTTGAAGTTGAAAAGACAGAAGAGTTAGAAGAAGATGAAGAAGGAGAAGAGGTTGAAGAAGAGGAATAAAAAGAAAAGGAAGAGGAGTAAGAAAAAAGCAGATGAGGAGGAAGAAGATAAGAAAGAGAAAGATGATGATGATGATGATAAAGAAAAAGAGGAAGAGAAAAAGGAGGATGCCCAAGATGAAGATGATGAAGATGAGCCTGGGGCACCTGATCAAACCCCCAACTCAGATCAGTCAGAATAAGAGGATGACAGACCGGGGACACTTGATTAAACCCCATCTGATCAGCCTCCTGCAGATAGAAGTCTGCAGATAGACAGGTCAACCTCCAAACGATAATATGGCTGACCTGATTAAGCGCATAGTTGAAGAGACATTTGGCAATATCATAGCCACTGAGATCGAACCTGACCTCCAATACCTTAATGCAAAAATGGACACATAACTACAGAAGAGCGTCCCTACACCTCCTCCTACCAATTCCAGAATGCCTCTAGGCATGTCTGATTGGATGTCAAGAGTGGAACAGCAGTTAACCATTCTGGTTGATAGTGGCAAAAATGGGGAAGAGAAAGGAAAGGGGGAAGTAAGAGGTCAGGTGGAAGAAAAGCTGCAAGAACAAATCCAACCCATCAGGCAAGAACAAGATGCTGCTGAAGAAGTCAGAAAGGAGATGAGGACCAAAGCAAGGAATGACCTCCCTCTAATTCAAGTTGGGACGTCCAATCTGAAAAGAAAAGAGTTGGCTGCTCCTGCTCCTGCTGATGACCAACCTGCAGCTAAGAGGAGGAGAACCAGAGTAGGGGATGAGCAGAGATATGAATTGGAAGGCAAAGAACTTTGGCACGTTGCGAAGTTTTTACCTGCTAAATATTTTCCAATTTGGGGAGAGGCAAAGAAGCAGTTCATTGAAAAGTATTATCTCTGGGAGTTACTCCAGGATAAAGACTACTGCTCCCCACTACAGACGTACATCAACTACATGGACTCAACATGGCCAACACTCTGGGCTATACAAAGAAAATATGCAAAGAAATGGGATGCCTACCCCATGATCCCCTTGTTCAGGCCTGAAAAACCTCCTACCTTGATGAACAATGAGTTGGATGAGCTAGCTCTGCAGAATGAGATTAGGAAGCTATGTGTAGAACACAACTTGTCATCTCCAGAGGATCAAGAGTTTGCCTCTCTAGTCATTAAGAGGAAGTATGGCCTATCACCTGTCAACAAGAGACCTATTGGTGCAAAACTGTTTAGGCCTCCCAAGCAGCCTGTCAGAAGAGGCAGAGGAAGAGGTAGATAGGAGTTTGTAGTTTACTTGTATTTTACTATTTTGGAATTTACTTGTAAATTTTGCATTACTTGTAAAAAAATTTTGTGTTTTATTTATTCAAAAATCACTGTACTTGTAAACATCTCTGAAAGCTTTTATAACAGTCATTTGAATGACAACCACTAGTTGTCTCAAAACAAGACTGAGTTCGATTTGTCTTGCACTTGATCATGTGCATACTTGTTCTACATTTGAATATTTTGTTTAAGTTTTGCCATCATCAAAATAGGGGGAATTTGTTAGGAATATTTATTAGATTTTGATGATGTCATCCATGTATTTGATTGTTCAAATGTATGTTTTAAGTACTTGGAAAAATGTAAAGAAGAACCAAATGAGTATCTTCTGTAGGCCAGATTATGTATAGTTGAATACTTGGCAATATGTAAAGAAAAACCAAATGAGTATCTTCTGTAGGCCAGATTATGTATAATGAATACTTGACAACATGTAAAGAAGAACTAAATGAGTATCTTCTGTAGGCCATGTAAGTTAGGCTAAAAATCGGCTAAGTATAAATCGCAGAGAAGTTCAATATCATACGAATTCTGGTCAAACAGATACATCAGAGAGGTTTGACCAAACAATGCAGAAAGCCGAGTTGCAGACAAGTTTAATCGGAGAAGTCTTGGTCAACTCAACTGATCAGAGAAGGTTGACCATAGACGACTTATCATCAGACAACGTTCTGCAGAAAGAGATTTATCAGAGAAGTTCTGGTCAACTCATTATCAGAGAAGTTTGACCAAACTGCAGTCAAGATATCAGACGAAGTCTAAGTCAACTGAAGTTTGACCATCAGATCAGATAAGTTCATCAGGTCAGAAAACTTTAGATCATAGAAGATTCATCGAGACAGAGAACTTCATCTCAGAGAAGTTACATCAGAGAAGTCCGACATCAGATAAGGATAACTGTACAAAATTAGATAAGTGATCAACCAAGTAATCCAGTCCACGACAGCATGCGTTGAAAAGTCAATAATCACGGAAAGTCACATGCAGGCGTAGAGAGACAAACTGGAGAGATTCTCGGAAAGCAAAGAATTAAATATTCATCGAAGACCCACCTCTGAAGACTTTAAGCATATTATAATCTAAATATTCGGCGCTACAATGTGAAAGTCTTCACAACAGTCGGAAATGGATTAAAATAAGGGAATTCAGCCTTGCAACGTTCGAAAAGAAAAACAAAGAAGTCTATTTCTCCAACGGACGGATTTGTTACAGGAAATGCAATGGCTATGAAGGAAGCTCAAGGATCGACATCTATATATACCTGAAGATTTGAATTGATCAAAGTACGATGTGAACAACACTTACAAGCGAACAAAGCAATCAAAGCAAATAAAGCGAACAATAGCATCGTGAAGAGCAAGAGTTCAAAGTTCTTATACTAAGAAGCTCTTAGTTGGAGAATACAACCACTTGTATCTTTAAACCTGAGTTTGGGGTACTTCACTGGTTGAAGTTTGCGAGACTGATAGGCATCCGAGGATTTTAGATCAAAAGGTGCTAGGCAGTTAAAGTAGTTGCAACGGCGAGATTTCCACTGGCTGTAAGTTGTTGTAGCTAGGAAGAATCACTCTAATATTTATCATTGGTTGAGAATTATAGTAAATTCATCTCCAACTGGTTTAGAGAAAAGTGGATTAGTAGAGGATTACCCCACCTCTGAGACCACTATAATTGTCTGCGTGTTTTACTGCTTTAAACATCATACTTACCTGCTGCATACATATTTATTGTTCCATTGTTTAGTTATCTGCTTACGTCATCAGCTGTGTCTTCCGCATATCTTGTCTACAGACGACTTCAAGTCATCTGTACTTATCACAGCGAAGAAACTCCTGATCCTTCGTGGAAAAAGAGTTTCATTAAGTCTATTCACCCCCTCTCTAGACTTATTCCTGACGACTTGTGACCTACAGTTATGCTTATTGGAGAATTTTTACAGAGTTTCTTAATGTCAGGATACATTGTTAGGGGTCGATGCTTAACCTTCAAAGCCGTTTTGAAGCTGCTAAGTTTATTTTGCTGTCTTACAGTTAGTTGTTACGGCCGTAAGCTTCTGACTGTCACAACAGTAACTTTGTTGTTACAGTTATGTCCGTGCTTATTATCGGTTGTTTAATCCCTGTCGACCTAGTCATATGGTTCGTCTGTAACGATCGTGAGCTTTAACTACTGTGCCAGTAATGTCGTACTCCGTAGTTTATCCTGTATGGATATTACTAGCATATTATTAACCATTACCTTTCTTGTTAGCGAAATTTGGTTGTACAACTAGATGTTATGACTACATAGTTGAGTCTAATTATATTATTCTAAGACGTTATCCGGATGTGATAGTTGATTCGTCGTAATGATGATATATATTGATAAAGTCATTTTGATGATATCATTTATCGAGTTTATTGATGTTTCAAAATTTTGTTTTGCAAATGACTTTCAAAACGAAACAGTTATGATAATAGGTTCAGAGTTTTGATCAAATGACTGAAGTATTAAAATATTTCTTTTTGAAAACTCATTTCAGCAAAATTATTCAAAATTAGGAATTTTAAAATATTATCATTTGGACAAGTACCTCGGAAAATTTTGTTTTTAAAAAATATTACCCATATTTGACCACGATGATATGTATGTGGTTTTGACTGTGATTGCTTTGGTAAAGGTCATATGTTTTTATTGATGTAGCCAAGTGAATGACTTATGAATTTGAATTCTATCGTTGTGGTGATAGTTCGTGTATTCATGTTATGACTCAGAATGAGTATTTTATTATGTTACTGTTGGTTGCCCTATATTGATTATATGGTGTTTGTTTTATCGTTCTGAACGGTTGTCAGTTCAGTATGCCGAGAGGTTGAGGCAATCAGTTGCGCGATCAGGATCATGCTATTGGTGATGGCATTGGTATTGGTGTTGCTATTATACTTCAGCAGGTGGCAGACCAGATGACTCATTTGACCCAGGCGGTTCAATGTAACACTATTGTGACGGAGAACATCGAGTCGACTCAGTGGCTTAGAGAGGTGGTTCATATGCGTCCTCCCCATTTGCGGGCGTAGGTGATACTTTGGGCTGGGACGGTTGGATTTTCCAATTGGAGAAGATTTTCAAGGGGGTTGGTTGTCCATAGGAACGGAGGGTTCCTATCGCTCAGTTCCTTCTCGATAGTGACGCTGCTAATTGGTGGGAGGCCGTTGAGCCTTAGGGTCATGCTGTTACTTGGGAAGGGTTCAAGAATTTGATGGAAGTAGAGTTCTGTCCGGAGCCGATCCGATAGCTGAGGATCCGATATTTTTATCTAGCCAAGCCACAGGATATACTCGTGTCGCAAGCTATTATCGATTATAGTCGACAACTCACTTACGTGAAGGGGCAGGTGAGGACCGAGGAAGACAAAATCTGTCATTTTGATATGCGGATGAGACCAGAGACTCGACAGTACATGTCGGGTTTCACTTGTGCTACTTTGAGAGAGTATTAGAATCGAGCCATGGCATACGAGATGGCATCGTTATCTACTAGGCCTTTGCATGAGCCGAAGAGGCAGAGGACTTCTAGAGATTTTTTGGATAGTGTGGGAGTCAGAACTTCTTCTCATCGAGTTTCGCATAGTCCTACGGTGAAACCTTCATTTACTTCGTGTTGTGGAACCAAGAGTTCCGATCCATATTCTTTGACTCTCAATCGGACTAGGAGGTGTTTCAATTGCAACGTTGTGGGTCATGTGCAAGCTAATTGTCCTCAGCAGCCGATTACTTGTTATAACTGTGGACTCGAGGGCCACATAGTTTAGTATTGTGAAATATTCCATGAAGTTTCCCAGAATCGTGCTTTGGCATCGGTATCAGGATCTATTCTTCAGGACTGATGCGATTTTGCCGTCCGTGCTTTGTTATTCATGACTTCACCCTTTCTTTTTTTTTAAGTTTTGGGACGGAAATTATTTTTAGAGTGGTAGAATGTAATACCTGTGATTTTCTCTTTCGGTAATTTTCCATTTTTGGCATTTTTATAATTTCCAGAACTCGTTTGCGAGCGATTTGACATTTGTATTATGTTTTGTTCTGCGTGTTTGGTCATCCTAGTTTGTTTCGGGGTTGTTTTACCTGAATCCGTGTTTTGAGCGACTTTTTCTGCTATTTGGTTCATTTCGTGTGGTGGTTCGAAACTACCATTTCGTGTTTCCTATAAGTCCGTTTAAATTTGTTAGACGTGTTGTGAACTCCGGTTTAGTTGTTTGATGCCATATCGTGATTTTCGGATGTTTTGGGCCGTTTTGTAATTTCCCAAAGTTTGGGGGTAATTACTTCCGTTGTCGTAATCCGAACCTTCGGGTAGTCGGAGTCGTGTTTTCTTTTAGCGTTTGAGTTCTTCGTTGCGCACTCTTCGTGTGCATGTCTTCGTCTTGTGTTGTTGTTTTCGTTTCGCGGTTTCGTTGCACTCGTACTCAACGAGCTGAACTTAGCAGTTTGGAACTGCTAAGTGCCTTACGTACGCTATGCGATGAGCATAACGTACGTTAACTTCGTGTGCCTCACGTACGTTAAGCCCTACTCATAACGTATGTAAGGGTCTTCACAGTTTCGGACAGAAGGTTTTGGTCATCGATTACGTACGTAACCTTGCTTGCCTTACGTACGTAAGACTGCTAAGGTACGTTAACCTTCTTCTTTAACGTACGTTATGCTGGTGCGGGTTTAAATATACAGGGATTGACCTTGTTCGTCATTTTCATCCTCCCTTCATTCTTTTGCGGCCGAGGCGATTTGTGGGTGATGTTGGGGTGATTTTGGAGCCTTGTAACTCCAAGCTTTCATCTCCCCTGAGTTCTTGGTGTTGATTAACATCATCAATCCGTGTTCTTCGTCTTTGATTTGAGGTAATTTTCTTGAAACCTTTCTCGACGTATTTTGAAAATCGTTAAGATTCGAGTCGTTCTTCATGAATCGTGTTGTCATATATCATCAATCGGTTGTATTGATTGTATCCCCATCATTTGATTCATATTTCTTATCGCATTCAGGTTCGGGTGATGTTCTTGATGTTCTTGGGGAAATACTGAACCCCAAGTGTTCGATCCTATGTTTCTACGAATTCTTGTTGAGAATTTCGTGTGTTTTGCATCTTCCTTGCGATCGACCTTGTAGTGATTATGATGTTCTTGTGTTTTCGACCTAGTTGGAGGATTCGAGGGCTTCCGGTTGACCTTTCCCGTTGCTTCGCGTGCTTTGGACTTGAGGCGAGTATCTCATCTATATTCTTTATACTTCGAGAATGTGATTTGTCGTGAATTTAACGTGGACTTGTTAGTGATTGAACATTGAACCGTAACTTACTTTTAAATGAATATGTGATTTCTATGAAAGTAAATACGAATGTAAACTTGGGTTTCGTAAAGAATGATAACAACCATTTCATGTTATATTGTGCTTAAAACGGATACTAGAAATGAGTAGTTATCTGAAGAATTGTGGAATCGCGTAATATTTGTATTATTCGCTCGTTAGCCTTTTCCTGAATGATGGTATGCTGTGAATGTTGTGCCTTTGTGGAAGTTGTGATGTGTTAACTTATGTTTTACGTGTTTGTGATTATGGTGAATATTGTACCTTTGTTGTTGTGTATCTTAGTGATTTGAGATGTTATCCGGGTAGGGACCCATGTGGCCTCCGGCAGCGCATGCTTGCGAGTACGGCTAGACGATACGATTTGACCATAAGGTTATCTAATAGGGTAGGTCTGGGGAGGGCTCCGAGAATTGTCACTTGCGAGTGTGATGTCACGATAACTTATGGGCTTGTTTGAATGATGTTATCTGGGTAGGGACCTGTGAGGCCTTCGGCGGTGCGTACTTGCGAGTACGTCCAGACGATACGATTTGACCATAAGGTTATCTAATCGGGTAGGTCCGGAGAGGGCTCCGAGAATCGTCACTTGCGAGTGCGATGTCAAGATATCTTATGGGTGTGTTTGAGTTTGTTTATGATTAGTTAATCCAGGTGGGTCCCATCGAGGCCACGAAGGCAAGTGTTTGATTTGATATCTATGAATTGTGAATACTTGAATCTTGGATCCCGGTTATATTGGTGAATTTAGTTTTGTCTTTGAGGCTTGGTTGAGAATTGAATTATTTATATGGTTTTGAAAGAAAACCCTTTTGAAAAGAAGAATTATAAATCTTTTCATGATTTTACACTGAGACCCCAACGTCTTCAAATATTCCTTTAAATGTGTTTTAAAGTTATTCTTATGATCTTTCCTAATGGAAACTATTTTCGAAAAGAATTTAGACTCGGGGCTCGTGTTGCTACCATATCGAAAGTCTATTTTCATAACAGTTGTATTCTTGATGTATAACTTTATATTCTTGATGTATTCTTTTCAGGTGTCCTGATTGGAGTGAGCAACCACCGGATCAGCTTGGAGGATGATGTAAAGCAGCGATACTAGTCACATTTTAGTCGGTTGTCCGTCAGTGATCTGTCGGTCTGAGTGTTTATTTCTAGCTTCTTTGTCATCCTTAAAGAGGATGGACATGTTGTGTAATATGTGATCGAGTTGTATTTTGATTTATCATTTGTACAGCTAAGTTGTGTTTTGAGAGACCTAATTGATCTATGGTTTTATGTTATGGTCGAGTTGACCACGTGTGGGTATTTTTTTGTAGTCTCCTGCCTGGTAGATCCTTGCGGGAAGGTGTCTACGGCGTGTAATATCCCTTAGTAGATCGGGGGTGTTACCTATAACAATTCCTTCGACATAATAAATAATTTATTTCAATATAACTTGTCCAATTCTTTGATTATATGTACGCAGGTATAGTGGTTGCCCTACGGTCCTGATCCAGTGAGGAATGTCCTGAGGACCACATTCATCGACTGGCTATGGTATCGGGATATTATTGAGCCATACATGCCTGGTCGAGCGTTCGGGCAGCTCAGTTATGTGTTGACCATCCCATTCCCGATCACTAGACCGGAGAAAGTGGTCAGGACATGGACGAGCATATTATACAGGGTCGACTACCTCACTCGAATGTCATCTGATGCTTGAGTGATGTTTCCCGGCGTATACAAGCTTATTCTCGCTGACTATCAAGTTCCTACACATGATCACGTTCCATGCGCGGATGACTACCTTGAGCGGTATTATCTTTATTCACACCCTCGGCTACTGAACGATGGTGCTGCAGCTGGATCGGTGCATCCTTCTCGTTGTAGCAGCGACTACGTATGTTGTTTAATAATTATTTTATAATTTACGCTATGTTTCATTTCATCATACATTACATTTATTTGATATTATTAATATTTTTTAACAATGGGTTAGTCGATTGGCCGACATTACTCAGCACTGTGTTAGAGGTCTTCCCCCAGACCAGGCGACGGAAGCTGCGACCATGTTGGAGGAGTATATGAGGGATTGGCATTTGGCCAATTGAGTCTTTTTTTGCATCTGAAGTATTTGTCGAGATATATTTGTCATCAGTATGATGTTGTATTTGCGTTGCGGATTTTGTATATGATGTTTTAATAATACTTGGCTGTAATATTAATAATAGTAATTATTATAATATTAAAAATAATATCAATAATAACAATAACAACAATTACATCATAGCGATAAATCTATCCCATTGTTCTGTCCTACTCTTATACAAATTCTCCCAACCAACAACACTACGATCACGGTATGTAAACCAATTAGTCATTATGGGCGGTATAGGGAGATTAGGCATTAAATCTAAATGAATATAATATTTGTACGGATCCCCCAAATGACCAATGGCTAGGCCGTGTTGTCGTCGAGGGTGCTTTGAACGGTAGCACGGTGGATGAAAATAAAGACCTACTGTTGCCAAATCCGAACAATTTGACGGTGACATTAAGAATAGTAGCAATATGGAATAAGTCTTCTGCTCATTTGTCGATTTCCCTCCGGATAGACAATAAACGAGTGATTGTGCATACCCCTACTCCAACAGACAATGGTACGATTATCCAACCACTAGAGTCATGCAATTGTTTGGCTTTTATCTTTCATCTTTGTGTCCTTTCGTGCCACGACATCTAAATCTCTCAATACCCCTCTATAACGTTCACCACGGTTACAATAATTCTGTCTTTCCTTTATTCTTGTGCGAGGAAACAATCAACTCGAAACCAATTTGAAGCGCGATTTTTTTGCCCAACCAATCGCATTTAAATCACTCTCGAATATTTTGGAATGAACGAGATATCCACTATAATCAACGTCGTCACCGTCAAATTCTTTCAATGTAACCTGAAATTTTTAATTGACAGGATGTTAATAATAATACCAATAATACTGATATTAAAGTTTAAAATGATGCAAACAAGAAAACATATGCGTCCGAAAATTCAGCCTACACCATGGTGCATGCACCCAGAATTTCTGTCTGTGCAATGGTATAGGCGGAATCGGTAAACGCCTGAACCATGGATTAGGCGCTTAGAGTTTCTGCCTGTGCCACGGTTCAGGCGCCTGAATTTTAACGTCCGCACCACGGTTCAGGCGTCTTGATTTAACGACTACGCCATGGTGCAGGTGGATATCGTGGACGCCAGTACCATGGTGCTGGCGTTTTCTCCAGATGCATGCGTTATTTCGAACGAAAAAGAAAAATATTTACCTCATGAGGCGTCGACGGTGCATTTTCGTCCATTTTCGCGGTTGTGGGAGGGTGGCCAAATGTATTGGTGATGATAGTTTTCAATGTTTGATTGTGTTGGGTGGAAGAAATAAAAGAATTCGAAAATATTAAGTAAATAAGAATATGGTAAAAGTTTAATTTTCAAGGACAGTAACTAGTAATTGAGGGTGGTGTTTAGTAATACCATTTTTTAAGACAATGTTATTACTCACAAAATTTAAATAATATATATTCATATCACCAGTTTACACTACTTTTTAACTCTCTTTAAATTCCTCCCAAAAATTCTGTCTCAAATTGTTTGGGCCGGAGAGAGTACTATCGATATACAGAGGGATTATTAGGTAGTTTTATGTCGACCTCAAACCATCTTGTTTTTAGGCTTTTGTTTTGCATTTAGACAATTTTAGAGTAGATGGAATTCGGGAGTCCGGATCCTCTCCATTTTCGAAGAGGACTGAAAAGGTCTGCACCCACATACACACCCATACGGGTATATGTGATCTGGACGGTCCAGATTGAATTGGACCGTCGCGTTACTGGAGAGGAGCCCAGCTTGGAATTCGGCAAACTTTCAATTTTTTTTTACGGTTAATTACGGAATACAAGAACGGATCATAAAAGATCGTACCTACTACTAATTATTAAATTAAATCCATGTTAAAAGTTGCTGAAATGATACTTAAACGTACCTACTAGGCTACTACTAAACGTATCTCCAGCTGTCAATCTTACATCACATCTTCTCAAGCATAAGCAAAATTAATATATATATATATATATATAGAGAGAGAGAGAGGGAGAGAGGGGTTCAAGTGGGAATGCAATTTAAATTAAAAAATAAGAATAAATTTCATCCATATATCTTGATAAATGGATGACCTACATTTATTCTCACAAAAATTTGATGCATATAATGCAATATTTTAATACATCGATATTTTGATGCATATAATGCATATTTTAATTCATTGCAATTTTGATGCACGAAATGCATATATTTCATGCATAATTAGTACAAAACTCATGCATATTCGCAGGATAAGAACCATTCTCATTTGATCATAAATCTATTTCGTGCATCAAAATTACAATTCATTAATATGCATTATATGCATCAAAATATCGATACATTAAAATATTGCATTATATGCATCAAATTTTTGTGAGAATAAATCTAGGTCATCCATTTATCAATATATATGGATGAAATTCATTCTTATTTTCTTAACTTAAATTGCATTCTCATATATATATATATATATATATATATATATAAGGGTGGTTCTGGTGAGAATGCGATTTAAATTAAGAAATAAGAATAAATTTGATCCATAGATCTTGATTAAATGGATGGTTTAGATTTATTCTTACAAAAACAAATGCATGGAATGCAATACTTTACTGCATCGATATTTTGATGCATATAATACATAGTATTAATGCATTGCGATTTTGATGCACGACCCCGGATTTATTTTAAAAGTATTTATAAAATTTTATTTATTATCATTTTATACACGAAAAAATAACTATAATGAACAAGGAAATCATTGCAAAAAATGAGTTTGTATTTAATTTTAAGTTTTCACTTAAAATTAAATTGCCTACGCATCCTCGTGAGGAATCAAAGCTCTATGTAGTTCTTTTACTTAAGAAGAATTAAAAAAATGGGCTTGTATTTAGTTTTAAGTTTTCACTTAAAATTAAATTGCCTACGTATCCTCGTGAGGAATTAAAGCCCTACGTAGTTCTTTTTACTTACCCGACTTATCTTACTTACCTTTAGTCGAAGTCGATGACGTCATCGTCGGTTTGACTCATTTGACTAGACTCTCCTTCAGTAGTGCCTTCTTGATAGGCACCTTGGTCCGCTAATAGGTCATTCCACATATTTTCTTGATATCGTAACTCGGCTTTTGTTGCGTCTTTAAGCATCATCTGAGCCTCGATATTTTTTGGCGTCATTCGGGATCTCTGCTTGTCCAACATATAGCCTCTTTCACTAAAAGCACTCTCAACGGGACTGTGGATGCGGGCACTGCAAGAATTTCTTGTGCCATAATGGAAAGTATGGAAAATTCGGTCCCCCTTCTCTTCCACCAATCCAACAGATCAAATGTACATGCATTGTCATCATCTGTAACAAAACTAGTTGCATAATATCGACTAAGGTCATTTTTGATCGACATTACTACCCCCCATTTCTTTCGATATTATAGAGTTGTTGTTGAAATGGGTTAATGAGAGTTCTCTCGAATTTTAAGTTAAATGTATTGGTAGTCCTAGTTCTTGATTTTTGAGTTTGAATCCTATCTCCATATTTAGCTAAATATTCTGCAAAAAGAGTTTCACAACTATTTTTTAAATCAAACTTTACTTGTTTAACATGAGGAATATTTTCAAACAAAGTTTGACTTTCAACACTACACACAATATTATGAAAACCCAAACTTTATAGAATATTATAATAAATTTTAAGTAATTGTTGTAATTGAGCTAAATTCAAATCGGGAGATAAAACAGCACTAATCAAGAAAACATCATTAATACGATTAAAGTACTTAGTCATTTTAAACACATTGTAAATAGCATTCCCCAATATTTCGGAATTACTACAAGTATCCATTTCGGATACAATAAAACAACAATGAATAGAAGATGTGGGATAATAACAACCACTTAAATCTTTAGTTGCATTTTCAAAAACCTTTAATAGTTTTATTAAATCTTTAGTTTCATCCAAATATGTTGGCAATAAATAAAATCCTTCTACGTAAAAAAATGTATCGAAAAATTAACACAATTATTCTTTATATTCATTAGTTGAATTTAACATCTCATAAGTTGAGTTTCATCTATATTTTACATCTGGAGCAAAAAATTTGGATTATATTTATTTTGATTTTAAAAATTTGGCCCATTGTCTAGCTAACATTTTCTAATTGATTCTATTGCCTAATCTACATATTTTAATGCATCTTGTACCCAAAAATATAGAATATGATATATACATATAGTATGAAATAATCAACCCGCTAAAACAGGATTGCAAGCTTGTATTAAAGCTGGTACACTTGCATTATTAGAACTAGTATTATCAAAGACAAAATTATCAAATTGATCCCGTATGTGGGACCACTTGGCCAAAAAAACCATCTGTCCCCGGCGGACCAAAAAAACCCACATCTCCCCGTACTTTAGCCAATTTAGTCCTCCGTCGCTGGCCGGAGTATTTTCCGGCCACCGGAGCTGACGTGGACGACACGTGGCAAAAAAATATAAAAACCTAAATAATATAAAAAAATCTAAAAAAATTAAAAATCTGGAATAATAAAAAACCTAAATTTAAAGAAATTTAAAAAATCTAAAAAAATTTAAAAAATTTTAAAAAATTAAAAAATTTAAAATCTAAAAAAATTTAAAAAAAATATATAAAAACCTAAATAATATAAAAAAATCTAAAAAATTTAATTTTTAATTTAATTTAATAATAGAACCTTAGGTCATTATTTTTAATTTTTAAATATTAATATAAATATATTAGAATTTTTTATTTATTAATTTTATAATTCTGAAAAGATTTTTTTTAGAAAAAAAATCTTTTTAATTCAAAAGATTAATTTTATAATTATGAAAAAAATCTTTTAATCTTTTTAATTTCTGAAAAAAATTATATTTTTTTTTTTAATTTTATAATTCTGAAAAAGAATCTTTTTAATTTCTGAAAAGATTTTAAAAAATTCGTTTTGACAATTTTCTCATTTTTTTTCAAAAATTAAAAAGATTTTTTTTAGAATTATAAAATTAAAAAAATATTTTTTTTTTTCAGAAATTAAAAAGATTAATTTTTTTTTCATAATTATAAAATTAATATTTTGAATTAAAAAGATTTTTTTTCTGAAAAAAATCTTTTCAGAATTATAAAATTAAAAATAAAATTAAAAATTCTAATATATTTATATTAATATTTCAGAAATAAAAAAAATTACCTAAGGTTCTAATTTTTTTTAAATTTTTTTATGATTTTTCACTCTTTAAATTTTTTTAGATTTTTTAACTTTTTTTATATTATTTAGGTTTTTATATTTTTTTAAAAAAATTAGATTTTAAATATTTTTAATTTTTTAAATTTTTTAAATTTTTTGGTCCGCCGGAGACAGATGGAGTATTTTGGCCAATTAGTCCCACATACGGGACCAATTTGATAATTTTCTCTACTATCAAAACCAATTGTGAAAATTTTATCTTTTAAGCAATAAAAAGTTAAAATTTTAACAATTGCTCTAGCTATATTATCTGCACTATGTGTACAATTAAATTTTTTAAACGCAAGTAATCTTTAGTTTAAGTTCCAATTCTCATCAATCCAGTATATAGTTATTCCCATATAATCATTTTTTGTTTAAAATCTGCACACGTATCAGCATCTAAAGAAACTCTATGATTTATAGATCTAAAATATGCTCGTAGTCCAAGTTTATGTTGTTTGGCTAAGTATACTACTTGCATCCTATATTCCCACCCCGTACTATCGGCGAAAGTAAAAGGTAAAGATTCTTGTGCACACAATTTTGCCATTTGTTCTCTAGCAATTTTTTCATATATTTATAAAGTTGAGATTCGGACATACCTTGAATGCAGGTTGGGCCGGCTCCAGTAGAAGGTTGGAAGGTGAGTTGACTTTGCGACTTTTAATCTCCGTGGATCGAGGCATGGTTATTCTCAAAATGCCTTCTAAAATTTCCATATTCATCCCGACTTTATACGAATATTCTTTGTTGCAGTAGTTGCAAAAAACCTTCATCGAACCATCCAGAATTATTTTCCTTCTTAAAGTGTTTTCGAAAAATTCGGATGTCGGTTTCTTTTCTACAACAGGGGTAGGCTTATTTCTTGCTTTAATTTTCTTGCTTCCTCTTCCTTTCATAGTTTCTACCTCCTCGGACGACGTCTCTTCAACATAAGGAGGTTCTTCTTCAGCTTGGCTTGCCGCAAGACACTTCGACTTTGATTTTTGCGTCGGAGTTGGTACGCCATGAAGAGTGCACTCGAACGTTGCATATGTTTGATTTAACATAGGTTCATCGATTTCATGGTCCATTTCTTCGTCAATGTTTTGCAGTTGTTGATGATTTGGGACACATCGAAATCCCCGGGATCAACTTCACTAGTTGTTATTGTACTACCATAATACATACTTTCATGTATAACATCATATTCATCTTCCTCACTTTTATTTTTAAAATTGGGCGGAGGTTGGTTTTGGGGCTCCCGAATAGTTATGCCAGATGGTTTCTTCGATTTGCCCCAAAGAGCCATTCGATCAAACTTGGACATTTTGGATTTTTGGGAGAGTAGCAATACCCTTTTCCTTGTGAGAACTCGACGTAATGATTAAATGCTAGTAAAAAGAGAGACTAAATAGTATAGCAATTAGCAATGAGAGTTTGAGAGATAAATTAAAATGAGGGTATGACAAAATGAGATGGGTTGGGAGAGTATTTATAGATAGAATTTTTTATTTTATTTTTTAAATTTAAAAATCTGGCCGTTGGACCCACCGGTTCACGGGTCCGACCCGCCGGGTCCAACAGCCAGATTTTTAATTTTTTTTATTCTTCGCAGGGTCATCCGGGTCGGACACGACGGGTTGAAGGGTCTGGAAAGGTAAGACCCGGACCCCACCCGTGTACCACGGGTCCGGATCAGCAGTTCCGACGGGTTGGCCGGGTTCGGGTCTTACACGGGTCCGACGGGTTCGGGTCGACGGGTCGACCCACCGGGTCCGGGTTTTCTCGGCACCTCTACATACATCACATAAAGATCAATGATTCAGTTCACTCCCATTTCTTACTCAAAAAGTCACACGGGTCCGGGTCCGACGGTTCCGGGTCGACGGGTCGACCCGCCAGGTCCGGTTTTTTTGGGCACCTCGACGTACATCACATAAAGATCAATGATTCAATGATTCAGATTTATTTCTATTTCGTACTCAAAAAGTCATTCTCATTTGATCCTTCTCTCTCTCTTATATATATACCAATTAGATATTTTAATTATACGTGGATACTCATTAATTCAATAATTATATATGATTTTTTTTTTTTCAATTTTGCATTGACCACGAGCGAAATCAGTTTTGTCCCAAACATGACCTTATTTTCTCATCTTGAAAAGACAATCCTCATATTTTCCCTTATTCAACTCAAGTCTTTTATCTTCCAACATTATTTATTATTTAATTTTATTTTCAATTTTAAAGAAAGTTACTTAAATATATAGAAACGCATTATTTAAATAAAACTCATTGTTTTACAAGAAAACAAAATCAGGTAGAAATATTATTTTGTTCAAGCTAAACAAAATATTTTAAAGAACACATTATTTAAACAAATTAAAAAAAAAGAAACTTTTTTTATTTTGTATTTCTCTCTTTTTCTCTGTTAAAAAAATATTTTAAAAGACACTATTTTGAAATAAAAATAAAAGTATATAAGAAAATTATCTCATTGATTTTATTTTCTTTTTTTTACGGTTAACAAAAATTTAAAAAACACATTATTTAAATGAAAAATAAAAATAGAAAAAAGATAATTTTATTTTATTTTATTTTTTATATTTTTATTTTTGATTAACAAAAATATTTTAAAAAATACATTATAATACAATAATAATTGTTTGGAGACTCCCTTTATAAATATATAGGTAACATGAATATTATAAATTAATAATCCTTAAGTAATATAATTACGAATATTATTGTAATTTGCTTAAATATGAATCTATTATTATCTGTTTTTTCTTAGGATTTTAAAATCTAATTGGATTTTATCTCTATCTTTTGTACTTGTGCTCAAAAGTTTTGATGTTGAATTCTCTAGCTGCAATAAAAAATTGTGAAGAGTTGTTGCTGCATTCAGAGCTTCCTTTCGCGTGATTGGTTCCAGCAGTGCTGTATCATTTTCAACTTCATCATTAGTATGATCTTCAATAATATCAACCATAAATTCTGCCAAACTTTGATGAACATTCATCATTTTCACCTAGATAATCCAAAAAGCTGTTGATGTCCATTTGATTATATATTTAATTATCATGAATGTCATCTTCAAAGTTTGTTTCACTTAAACTGCTTGAGATTGCTTCATCATTCAAATGGATTTCACAGTGTCGAAAGTAATTTGCTACTCTCACTTGAGAAACATTCGTTGCCAAAGCGGAGACTACAAAATTGATGGCATTTAATATATTAATCTTTCAGGATTAGATTGCCCCAACTCATGACATTCCAATATATTTTTGTAGAACTCCGACGACAATGCATCTTGAAATCTCTCTCTCTTTTTTTTTCTTCTTGAAATCTCTAACTATTCCAGCATCACATGATTGAATTTTTGATGTCATGTTGGGTGGCAAAAAAAACAACTAGACATTCTGTAGCCCTTCAATATGTTTTCGATGAGCCGAACAATTATTAACCATCAACAAATGTTAATCAATTTGTGATCAAGCCAATAAACATATTCATCAAAAAGCTCATCAGTCATCCATGCCCTTTTGTTGGCACAATATTGACAATTGAAGTTGCTCATGTTCATATTCTTGAAGCAGCCCGGCTTTGCATATTTTTCAATAATACCATAAATAAATTTTTTCCGTACCTTCCTCATTGCAATAAATAACAATTGTAAGTCTCTCTTTGTCTTGCTTTCTTCTTTCAAGTTGCTTGATTGCAAGAAAATGACCAGCTTGTAGCCTATAAAATAGACTTGTTTCATCCGAATTAAAAACATCATTCATGGGAAATTGGTCTATTTTGTCCCTTATGGCCTCCAGTTTTGTTTTCATGTCCTACACGCCAACTGAACCACTTTATCCAAAATGGTGAAATGACTAAATACCATGTCTTATCTTGAAATTTTTAAGCGAGTCTTGAGAAAATTGATGCTCAGACAAAAATTTCCATTGTATCCTTTGCTTTCTCCAAAATAAGCTCTCCAGTTATGTTCATACGATCTTGGTACTGAAGAAACCATTCATAAGCAACTTTCTCCATATCTGAATATTTTGCTAATTTGTGTCGCTTAACATCCCCTACCTTTCTAAGTTGGCTGAAAAGGCACTCTGATGATCTCTTGAGAGTATTTGATATTGTATCTTGACTAAATTCAAACTATATTTTTCCTCAAGCCACTCTTGTAAAAAATTTTGAGTGCATATTAGGTGGTTTCTTTTATATTCACATAATGCTTTACACATTTGATCGGTCATTAGTGATTTTAGGATACCTTTTAGATTAGAAGCATGATTGGCTGTTATGATTTTTTATCCATATGGAGATTTATATAGTAATTTTTTTAATTATCATGCATGATTATATTTAATTAACTGCAATGAGTTGATAGATACACGTGTAATGTTCGTATTTTTTTATTTCTGGTAATTTTTATTTTTGTGTTTTTCCCCCTTTCTTGACTCGCTTGTAACCTTTTTGATATTTTAAAACTATTATGTTTTGCATATTTTGCCATCGAGAACGAGTTTCGGGGACATTTAATAGGAATTCATATATTAGTATAATCTCTATGTGTTTGGGTTCTATTCATGTAAAACTTGTTAGAAACTATCATTTCATTGTTTCTACTAGCTTACTTAAAATATTTAGTCGTATTGGGAGCTAGGGCGTTGTTGTTCGACCTTGAATCGTGATTTTCGGACATTTGAGCCATTTTATATTTTCCCAAAGTTTTGGCCATCTAGTTTTATATTCATTTGTCCATAACTTTGGGTGGTCAGAATTGCATGTTTGTTTAGTGATTGAATTTGTATGTTGATGTTCTTCACAAGTGCTTCGTTATTTATTGTTAACCTCTGAGTTTTGTACCGTCCGAGATGTGTTCGGCCTGACCGAGGTGCATAGCTTTGTTGCTGTACTGTAGGCATAATGCATCCTATGCAGTTTGATAGCGCGCGCTAATATGCATCATCAGAGCATGCTATTGTAACACCCCCAATCCACTCAGGGATATTACACGCCGTAGAACCTTTCCTCAAGGATCTACCAGGCTGGTAACGACATATAACAACTCAACCATGCCTTTAAGGCAAAACTGACTCAGTAGACCGATTTGGTCTTTCAACAAATACATACAACTCAATTACAACTCATGCCCACGCATGGGTCAAAATACAACCACACCCGTACAACGGGAAAATATAGCAGCGGAAAAATAGAGTACAACTGAAACAATAAACAAAGTACGGTTCCTCCTGTGATTAGTATCGATCGTCTTTCATCATCCTTCGTGTCGACCCTGTGTTATGCTCCAAAACCTGAATGCAAAAATAGACATCCACCCCCCGAATACTCGGGGGTTAGCAAAACTCCACTGTTTTGCTAGTGCAAGAACAAAATGCAAATACGAGCCATACAATTCACATTCCACGAACGATAATAATTCGGAATCCTCAAAGGTTCAAATACAACAAGATGAACACTTCCCGAGGTGAGAGTTTGAGTAAAGACTTCCCAAAATTTCAAGATCAAAATATCAAGGGAAACAATCTATAAAATGATTTGAAATACCATCGGGAATTTTAATAGAAAATGATTTAGGCTTATCAAATCCTACTTTTCAAAAACCCAAAATACGAAAGGGGTCACCGCCCCAAAAGGTTTACTTTCCATAAAATAACCTTTACCAAACCATTGGGATTTTAGCCCCAAATCCGTCAAATGACCTTTACATAACCGTTGGGATTTTAGCCCCAAATATCATCAACTCACAGTACACGAGAACGACAACAAGGTTCGTCTCCCAACATCAAAATCCACAAATAAAGGATTCAAAACAAACAACAAAATACTTTAGTGCCATCCTAGCCAAGTAAGCCAAACGAACACTTACCTCTTACACACTTAGTCGATGCATGCAATCATGAAAACCATTCGAAAACACTCATTTCTGGAAATGCCATAATCAAATCACATTTGCAAAATGCACCACAATTAACCGCGGACCCACCCCTCCGTGGATCCCTACCGAGACCCCGTCGGATCTAACCCGTAGTGGTTAAAAGCAAGCTCGCGGATCCACCCCTCTGTGGACCCCTACCGAGACCCCGTCGGATCTAACCCATAGTGAGCATACACACACACACGTTACTCATGCAATACTAATATGCTAAGAATGTAAGTTCATTAAGAATGCTCACTAGAGATGGCCATTAACTCGACACCATTATCAAACTCTTCAAAACACAATAACAAGATTAAATACGGAATACACGATTCCATAACTTTAAACAATAGGGATATCGTCAAAGCCTTCAACGTTCAAAATAATCAATTCCCAAAACACAACGTTCACAAAACACACACGCGTTTTGAAGGAGAGCCTTTAACGAGGCCAAACCAAAATCTTTTGAAACTTCATTTCAAACAACCAAATAAACACACCAAGACGATCACGATCATCATATCCATAAAATAAGAAAAGTATGGGCAAGGTACTTGCCTCGAAAAAGAATAACGCGATGAATCGACCGAAGTAGGTTGACACGAACCGCCTACGAACCCGCCGACTCCACCGATCGTCAACTCGCGTTCATAAACTACGAAGTACAATAACAACGATGAAATGAATTCCATAACACGACTCAAAGCCGTTTAAATTCAAAGAATGAATGACGAAAGTTCAAGCGTTTTCCCCAAAACGGCCAAGAACACGATTCGTCCCGAAAAAACACGAAAACGGAATTCCAAGTTGAAATATGGATATAAAATCCATAGAATATGTTTAACAATATCATTTAGCCATAATTGATCCATCAAAAATGGATGAAAAACGAGATCGAGGACAAATCCCCCAAAAAGTCGATTCGAAGGAAATCAAGAAATATACTTCGATTCGACGAAGAACAATGGATTAAATGATGTTAAACACAAGAATACTACCAAGATTAATCATACCCATCATGAATTAATCAATAAAACGGAACGAATCGGACAAAAGCGTAAAAACCCCCAAATTTATAAAAACTAGGGTTCTGAGGATTATACCTTCGATCTAGATGGTAAGGAGGAGATTTGTTGATGTTAATCAACAACAATGGCCCAAGAAACAAGATGTATTGAAGTTCTGAAGATGGGAATCGCCTAAATCGCCCAAAATCGCACGAACCCGTCGGTAGGAACGAAAATAGAAGAAAATGGGAGAGAAAAAGGGGTCTGCCTGATATAAGGCAGATTGGTATGTACGGCCGTACATAACAAGAGATACGGCCGTAATTAAATCAAGTTACGGCCGTAAGTATGGCAAATTACGGCCGTATGTCTACACTGGACAACAGGTTAAGGATTTGGCTGTCCAAACTGGCCCGAACGACCCCGAAACCGGAACCTGAAAATAAACCGAAGATATGGTTACGAAGTACTCGTAAAGACGAATCCAAGCGCTAAGAGAACACACGATTCCGACCACCCGAAGTGTCGGAATTCGACAACGGAAGTAATTACCCCAAACTTTGGGAAATTACAAAAATGGCCCAAAACGTCCGAAAATCACGATACGTGATCGAATAACCAAACCGAAGTTCACAACACGTATAACAAAGTTAAACGAACTTACAGGAAACTCAAAACAACAGTTTCGACCGAGATTCGCAAGAATCGAACTCAAGTGCGGAAAAGTCGCTTAAAAGCACGGAACTCAACAAAACAACACCGAAACGAACTCGAATGACAAAAAGTGCAGAATTAATCATTCTCGAAATGACGAAACGGTCACGAGAGAGTCGTCAAAACGGACTTCCGCCAAAAAAGAAAATTACCGAAATTCGAAATTGCGGATATTACATTCTACCCTCCTTAAAAGAAGTTTCGTCCCGAAACTTAAAACAAGTAGGGGGAAGCAATATACCCTGCCAGGAAAACTCGACGAGATACGCAAAAACCGAAAACTCGCGCCCGACGGCGAAACGCTGCAAGTAACGCAAAGAGACATACGGCGTGAAAACACGCTCCACGACGACCAACACAACGTCGCCGTTAGGAATATAATAAAACCAACAAATGACAAGCGTCGTCAAACAGATAATATAGTCAAGTCAATTATCCGAACAATCACAAAACGCAACGAACAAAAATCAATATGATCGACCACCCCAACGGTACATCAATCAAAACGCGAGCCAATCGCTGAAGAAATACGGAATTCCACCGCCCAAGGGTTGGAAGATCGGAAATGAGACTAACTTCCCGAACTCAAGGGAATTAGGAAGGAGTCTGAACGCTCAACAATCACGAAATGAGATCAACAAAAACCCAACAATCAAATGATCGAACTCAACGATCGAGACAACAAAAATCGAACAATCATGTTCGAATCACGAAGAACAATAAAATTCAAACAAAAACTCCAAGGTTCACATCTCGACTCGAGATAATATATGATCCAGTGAAAATAACAAGATGTGCATTCACATAAGATCCATAGGAAAGGGAATAGCAATCGAAAAATCACAACGACAAACGAGTTATTCCGAAACAATACCGCACTCGTTCGATCAACAAAAGCAAGGGGCAGGACAAGCTCAGAAAATGTCAACGAACATAAACGAGTCGACAGAGTCGAAAATACAAAAGTCCAAAATCCGATCCATTACGAATAAAAGAACTAGTAGAACCAAAAGATGTCACTCCCGAACAAGGTTCACAAGAATCGAACCGAACTCGAAAAAGTCACAGCGATAACCAGATCGACCCACAACAAGATCACAGTTCGCTCGGACGATGAAACCGAAATACAGAACAAGTTCATAAAGTGTCAACGAACATGAGCGAATCAATAGACTGGAGAAAGAGAAAATACAGAAGTCAAAATAGTACGGGTATTACCTCCGACCTCGTCCACGAAATTCACAAAAACAGGAGCAAGGTAACAAGACATTAAACAACCGACACATAACGGAACGATCACCGATGCACACGGTTATACCAAACCAAGCTCTAACAGCTCGCACATGCACGAAAACGTAGAAATCACTACGAGGCGGCAACATTCGACACCAACATCCCACCTCTCACAACAAATGCATGGCAACGCCTCGACGTTCATGCCACCAATCTGATCATACTCGGGAGCAAACATCATAACGACAACGCGAACATCATACATACATACCCAGCCCTCAAACGGGAATGGATAGGTTTTAAAAAAAAAACGAAAACCTCATTTTGAAAATAATTTATAAGAACACCGGTTGATCTTGAGTATCACCTTTAAAAAAGAACAAACGTGAAACATCGTTATCGAGACTTTGGAGAACCATTTCGCATTTAAAAAAAATGAGGACACTTTCTCTTAGTGAAAAGCTTTCAGAATATTCGACCATTGGGTCTAAGTAAAAGTGTTTATAAAATATTGAAAATATCTCAAAATATTTTGGTCCTCGAGGTAGAAGAATTTTGAAACAAATTGTGGCACCTTAGAAGTACCGCGAGAAAACAATTCATTTGAAACGTACGTCTCGAAATTTATTTCTAAGATACTCAAGTTTTTGAAAATAATTCAATGCCAAAAAGGACGATGCCAAAAAGGCTAGAATGCCCAAAAATTTCAGGTAATCACACGGAACATCATAGCGCTATGGGTCCCGCATCGGAACCCCAGGCTAAAAACCATTTACAAAAATGCCAAAAAGGCCGATGACGGTAATATTTCAAAAACTCACAGAAGCCATTTACAAAATGCTAAATACCGTCATAAGAATTTCGCCAAAATGATCAAGGCCATAATGCCAAAAACTCGGTTAAGGGAATCGGTTTTCGAAATAAAACTCGGTCGGTAAAATACCGAAAGTCATTACAAAAGAACTCACGCAGCGGATAAAAGAAATACAGTTCAACATGCACAATACAGCAACACTACTCCTCATAAGAACAAAATATTAGAGTCAAATAACCACATTCAGAACAAAACCACTGGCCCCATTCGAGGCCTCTAAAGACCCTACCGCACTGGCTAGTGAACAAGTCGAACGCGTACAAGCACAAAGCCTCCACAAGAGAACTTGTAAAACGTGCAAATCGATTCGAAAATCATCAGCAACGGACAAAAACAACAATAAAAAGACATCACAAGCGACGACACTCCTCGTATAAATCAAGTACGAGAGTCGACTAAATACATATCGTGAAATCAAAATCCACATAAGGATTCCATCACTTAACAAATAATCATAAAAATAGCTCGTGTCACACGAGGCACAACACAAAGAAGGGAGACTTACTTCCACATGTCGCACGAAGATGATAGCCCCACGATACTAATCACGACCAACAAACTCAAACGACGCGTCGCGACACGACTCAGTCAGATAAAATCCGACGAAACAAGACTCAAACAACACGACTTGACCCGACAGCCTAGGTTTCCTCAAGCTAAGCTCTGATACCATTTATGTAACACCCTCAATCCACTCAGGGATATTACACGCCGTAGAACCTTTCCTCAAGGATCTACCAGGCTGGTAACGACATATAACAACTCAACCATGCCTTTAAGGCAAAACTGACTCAGTAGACCGATTTGGTCTTTCAACAAATACATACAACTCAATTACAACTCATGCCCACGCAGGGGTCAAAATACAACCACACCCGTACAACGGGAAAATATAGCAGCGGAAAAATAGAGTACAACTGAACCAATAAACAAAGTACGGTTCCTCCTGTGATTAGTATCGATCGTCTTTCATCATCCTTCGTGTCGACCCTGTGTTATGCTCCAAAACCTGAATGCAAAAATAGACATCCACCCCCCGAATACTCGAGGGTTAGCATGTAACACCCCCAATCCGCTCAGGGATATTACACGCCGTAGACCCTCTCCTCGAGGATCTACCAGGCTGGTAACAACATTTAACATCTCGACAATGCCTTCAAGGCAAAATGACTCAGTAGACCGATTTGGTCTTTCAATAAAATATACAACTCGATTACAAACACATACCCACGCAGGGGTCAAAATACAATAAACTCCCGTACAACGGGGAAAAGGTACTGCAGCGGAAAAGAAAATACAACTAGACCAATACGACATCAACGGATCCTCGTGTGATTAGTATCGTTCATCTTTCATCATCCTTCGTGCCGACCCTATGCCATGCTCCAAAACCTGAATGCAAAAATAGACATCCACCCCCCGAATACTCGGGGGTTAGCAAAACTCCACTGTTTTGCTAGTACAAGTATAAAATACGAAAACGAGCCATACATATCATACTCCACGGAACATGTTAATCACAAACATACTTCCCGAGGTAAATCACTTAATCAAAACGGTTAAATCGAAAGATAGGGGTAAACCCGATATACATCTTGTGAAAACATTTTACGATCTCGGGAGTTTTGAAAACACATTGGGATTTAAGAATTCTCAAACCTTTCAAAAACGTTTAGGGACACAGCCCAAAGTCATTTTCCCAAAACATAAATCCGATAACAACAAATGGGGTCCACGACCCGATCATACCATAACAACCTGTTTCCACAGATTATTCGCGTCCCGTGCTAGCAAGCCACGGACCTCAGATGCTCCCGTAGAACAAACCCGAGTGAATAACCCACAGGGAACTATATCAAATCACATGTCACCGTAACCGCAACTACGTGACTACAAGCACATATACGTACATAATCAAACCACAACCATAAGTTATCCGGCATTGCGCTAACAAGCCACGAACCTCGGAGTCCCCAAGACATACCCGATGATACCCCACAAGTTATCTCGGCATCGGGCTAACAAGCCACGAACCTCGGAGTCCCCGCAAGACATACCCGTATTGGATAACCCTACGGTTTCGCCCGACCCATACTAGCAAGTATGGATCCCGGAGACTCAACAATCCTACCCGGAGGCACATCACATACATCAAGCACACAACAATAATCACTTATCAAGCCAAACAACATTAAGTATCACAACCTCCTTTCAAGGAGTAACAACTAATATCACACACATTACGTTCTTACCGAACAAGTACACAATAATAATACGTAATCCCCGGCAAAGGATTACGGTCTATCAACTCACTCGAAGTGATCATATTATCTTTAAACATACAAAACCAACACACATATTCCGAGAACACATATTCACGAAGTATACGAATTATCGTTGAAAGACAACATTTATCGAGAACATACCGATCCCTTTTACGTTCATTAAACATTGGATTTTGCATAAAATCATTTATCAAGAATTATATCAACGAAACATGAAATGTATGGGCAAGATACTTGCCTCAAAATCGCACGCAAGTATCCCGACGAACACGGCTCAACCGGAAGCTTCAAACGCCCAATGCTATCGAAACGGAAGACGACGGCGAACGAAAGGGTTCAACACGATTTCTTCGCAAGAAACACGACCCTAACATCATACAATCAATAAATCATCGATCATACGAGGAAGAATAATCGTAGAACGCCCGACAACCCTCTAAGACATTTTCTAGGACACCTTCAAGGCGTCGGTCAAGAACTCGACCCAAATAACGAATCGATACGATCCAACCATGGAATAACAATGGAAATGATATAATACATCAAAATAATCAACAATACAACATAATCCTAAGTTAAATCCGAATAATCGGACGAAAACAACCAAAACCCCCAAATACCACAAAACTAGATTACTAGGAAATCGACCCGATTCGCTCGATCAAAGGATTTTATAGGAAGGATTATTTACGATATGAACCTCCAAACTTCATGGATATGTTGTTAAACAACATGGCTTCAAGATTAGAACACGCCCGGCTTCGGAAGAGGAGAAGAAGAAGGTGAAAATGGCAAGAAAAACGTCTGCAGGGCCTTATATAGGGGTTGGATCGTGCTTGACACGGCCGTGCCGATCGGCACGGCCGTGTCGCATACCGGCCGACAGGGGACAGTGACTCGTCCGACAATGACTTCGGCACGACTCGACCGTGTCCTCGAACACGGCCGGGCGTGTCAGCGATCGCCTCGAGCTTATCCTAAGAGTATGCAGACGGGCCGTGTCGGACGACACGGCCGAAGTTCGGTCGGCGTAAACTTCGCATTTCCGACGAGTACGCACGGTCCGTGTCGGACGACACGTCGGGTTCGGCCGTGTGATCGCCAATAACGAGCGGGTGAGCTAAAACGACCATAACTCTCTCGACGGACTCGATTGACTCACCGCTTGAACCATTGGAAAGCTAACTCGATGCTCTATAATATTGCAAAGATTTAGAATTTTTGGAGTTACCAAAAATTAATGGTGACTTTACAAAGTCGAACTCCCACGTGAAAAAGTCGATTAAGGACACGGAACTCAATAAAACGACACCGAAACGAACTCGGATGACAAAAAGTGCAGAATTAATCATTCTCGAAATGACGAAAGGTCATGAGCGAGTCGTCAAAACGGACTTCCGCCGAAAAAAAGAAAATACCGAAATTCGAAATTGCGGATATTACATTCTACCCTCCTTAAAAGAAGTTTCGTCCCGAAACTTAAAATAAGTAGGGAGAAGCAATATCCCGCCAGGAAAACTCAATGAGATACGCAAAAAACGCGTAACTAATGCCAAACGGCGAAACGTTACATACAACGCAACAGAATATACGGTGTGAAAACACGCTCCACGACGACCAACACAACGTCGCCGTTAGGGACATGATAAAATCAACAAGTGACAAACGTCATCAACTAGATAATACAATCAAGTCAATTATCCAAACAATCACAAAACACTAAGCACCGTGCATGGTTGAGAAAACGAAAAATAAACACAAAACGATCCACTTCGAATAAAAGAACTTTATCTCCGAGATTCGAAACAACCGGGTAAGGAAATAACATAACATACAACTGATAGACCACGCCCCTCAGGGACTCCTCGGAGTTGGTCCTGATTTCAGTGCTCAAATCCGTGCCTCGGAAGGCTCGGTGACCAACTCGCAAAACTGAACTCGGTGTCCCTCAAGCCCGCACTTGTAACACGTTACTAGCGGAGAAGGGCAATGTTCACGGACATGCCCTGCCACATTGCAGTTAAAACACCTCCTGGCTTTACCAGGAGTCAAAACAGAAGACTTAGAAATCTCAGTCCCACGCAACGAGCGACAGAGCTTCACAGCCGAAAGACTACGACGTTGCGAACTAGAAACACCAACTTCTGCACTATCCACAAGGTCATTGGACTTCCTCTGCTTCTTCGACTCGGTCACACGCTCCGACGATAACGAAGCTAATTCACGGGACAATGCTCGATCTTGGTAGTCCCTCAATGAAGTGCAAGTGAGTCCCGACATATACACGCGAATCTCTGGCTTCATTCGTCTGTCAAAATGAAAGATCCTCTCTTCCTCGGTTCTCACCCGATCTCGCACATAACTGAGTTGTTTGCTATAGTCGATGATAGCCTATGACACTGAAACACCTTGTGGTTCTGCCGAATAAAATTCGTGAATCCTCTGCTCTCTAATCGGTTTCGGACAGAACTCAGCTTCTATGAATGCCTGGAACTCTGCCCACGTGACATCACGATCATGAGGCTTAACAGCCTCCCACCAATTAGCGGCATCTTTGTCAAGAAGGTACTGCGCAATAGGTACCTTCCGTTCTTCAGGACAATCGACAGCCTCAAATATCTTTCCCAACCGGAAAAGCCAACCATCCTGACCTCAACGCATCCGCAACACCGCGAATCGAGGGGGATTCATACGAATTACCTCTGAAGCCACGGTTTGCACGGTGTTCGAGTCACATTTGTAATGCGCTGAATCGCTGAGTCAATCGAGTCATACGTGTAGCTACTGTGTAAAATAGTAGCGACACCGATACTGGCATCATCACCGGCAGCATGATCTCGACTACGCGTCGATTGCCACGACTACGACCTCGGCCCCTCGGCCATCTTGAATAAGTAATTACTCAGCACAATAGAAAAATCATAACATATACCACATACAACAATTTCCATCGTAAAGCAACATGCATACTAAAATCATAGCAACGACGGTATCGTTCAGCAATCTCAACGGCCCGAACGATAACCAGCACATAATCACAAAACATCATGGAACAATCACACATATACACGAACATACCAACCCAAGCTTCAACAGCTCACACTCGCGTGTCAACACGCAAATCACCACGAGGCGATAAACAGTAAATACCAGTTCACACCTCTCACAGAGGGCTAGTACAACAAATGCGTGGCAACGCCTCGACGTTCATGCCACCAATTCGATCACAATTCGGGGTTAACACCGTAACGAAAGTTCGAAAACCATACACGCATTTCCGGTCCGCAAACATGAATGATAGGTTTTAAAAACAAAAACCACTTTTTGAAAACAGTTTGGAAACAACAGTTGATCTTGAGTATCATTTTACAAAAAGTAGTACAAACACCATTATCGAGACTTTGAAAATCATCTTGCGTTTGAACAAAAATGAGGACACCTTTTCTTTAGTGAAAAACTTTCAAAAATATTCGACCCTTGGGTCTAAGCAACTGCATTTGAAAATATCTCAAAAATAATTTTGGTCCTCAACCGGAAAATTTTTGAAATGTATTGCGGCATTAGAAAACACCTTGAAAACACCGCAAGAAAATAATTCGTTTTAAAAGTACGTCTCGAATTTTAATTTTCTAAGATACTCAAGGTTTTCAAAAATAATTCAATGGGCTAGAATGCCCAAAAATTTTCGTAATTACAAGGAACAATATAGCGCCGTGGGTCCTGCGCGAACCCACCGTGCTAAAAACCATTTACAAAAACGCCAAAAGGCCGATGACGGTAATATTTCAAAACTCACGTAAGCCATTTAGAAAATAATAAATACCGTCATAAGAATTTCGCCAAAACGATCAAGGCCGTAATGCCAAAAACTCGGTTAAGGAATTGGTTTTCGAAATAAAACTCGGTCGGTAAAATACCGAAAGTCATTGCAAAAGAACTCACGCACGGATAAAAGAAATACGGTTCAACATACACAATCGAGCAACACTACTCCTCATATGAACGAAATATGAGAGTCAAATAACCACATATCACAAAATCAAAATCCATAAGATGATTCCGTCACTTAACAAATAATCATAAAAATAGCTCGTGTCACACGAGGCACAACACAAAGAAGGGAGACTTACATTCACAGGTCGCACGAAGATGATGATCGCCCACGATACTAATCACGACCAACAAACTCAGACGACGCGTCGCGACACGACTTAGTCAGACAAAATCCGACGAGACAAAAACTCAATAGACACCACTAACCCGACAGCCTAGGTTTCCATAACCTAAGCTCCGATACCATTCTGTAACACCCCCAATCCGCTCAGGGATATTACACGCCGTAGACCCTCTCCTCGAGGATCTACCAGGCTGGTAACAACATTTAACATCTCGACAATGCCTTCAAGGCAAAATGACTCAGTAGACCGATTTGGTCTTTCAATAAAATATACAACTCGATTACAAACACATACCCACGCAGGGGTCAAAATACAATAAACTCCCGTACAACGGGGAAAAGGTACTGCAGCGGAAAAGAAAATACAACTAGACCAATACGACATCAACGGATCCTCGTGTGATTAGTATCGTTCATCTTTCATCATCCTTCGTGCCGACCCTATGCCATGCTCCAAAACCTGAATGCAAAAATAGACATCCACCCCCCGAATACTGGGGTTAGCAAACTCCACCTGTTTTGCTAGTGCAAGTATAAAATACGAAAACGAGCCATACATATCATACTCCACGGAACATGTTAATCACAAACATACTTCCCGAGGTAAATCACTTAATCAAAACGGTTAAATCGAAAGATAGGGGTAAACCCGATATACATCTTGTGAAAACATTTTACGATCTCGGGAGTTTTGAAAACACATTGGGATTTAAGAATTCTCAAACCTTTCAAAAACGTTTAGGGACACAGCCCAAAAGTCATTTTCCCAAAACATAAATCCGATAACAACAAATGGGGTCCACGACCCGATCAGACCATAACAACCTGTTTCCACAGATTATTCGCGTCTCGTGTTAGCAAGCCACGGACCTCATATGCTCCCGTAGAACAAACCCGAGTGAATAACCCACAGGGAAACTATATCAAATCACATGTCACCGTAACCGCAGTCACGTGACTACAAGCACATATACGTACATAATCAAACCACAACCATAAGTTATCCCGGCATTGCGCTAACAAGCCACGAACCTCGGAGTCCCCGCAAGACATACCCGATGATACCCCACAAGTTATCTCGGCATCGGGCTAACAAGCCACGAACCTCGGAGTCCCCGCAAGACATACCCGTATTGGATAACCCTACGGTTTCGCCCGACCCATACTAGCAAGTATGGATCCCGGAGATTCAACAATCCTACCCGGAGGCACATCACATACATCAAGCACACAACAATAATCACTTATCAAGCCAAACAACATTAAGTATCACAACCTCCTTTCAAGGAGTAACAACTAATATCACACACATTACGTTCTTACCGAACAAGTACACAATAACAATACGTAATCCCCGGCAAAGGATTACGGTCTATCAACTCACTCGAAGTGATCATATTATCTTTAAACATACAAAACCAACACACATATTCCGAGAACACATATTCACGAAGTATACGAATTATCGTTGAAAGACAACATTTATCGAGAACATACCGATCCCTTTTTACGTTCATTAAACATTGGATTTTGCATAAAATCATTTATCAAGAATTATATCAACGAAACATGAAATGTATGGGCAAGATACTTGCCTCAAAATCGGCACGCAAGTATCCCGACGAACACGGCTCAACCGGAAAGCTTCGAAACGCCCAATGCTATCGAAACGGAAGACGACGACGAACTAAAGGGTTCAACACGATTTGTTCGCAAGAAACACGACCCTAACATCATACAATCAATAAATCATCGATCATACGAGGAAGAATAATCGTAGAACGCCCGACAACCCCTCTAAGACATTTTACCGGACACCTTCAAGGCGTCGGTCAAGAACTCGACCCAAATAACGAATCGATACGATCCAACCATGGAATAACAAGGGAAATGATATAATACATCTAACTATTCATCAATACATCATAATCCTAAGTTAAATCGGATTAATCGGACGAAAATAACCAAAACCCCCAAATTCCCCAAAACTAGATTTCTAGGAAATCTGACCTGATTCGCTCGATCAAAGGATGTTATAGGATGGATGATTGACGATATGAACCTCCAAACTTCATGGATATGTTGTTAAACAACATGGCTTCAAGCATAGAACACGCCCAGCTTCGGAAGAGGAGAAGAAGAAGGTGAAAAATGGCAAGAAAAACGTCTGCAGGGCCTTATATAGGGGTTGACTGCCTGCCGGACACGGCCCGTGCCGATCGGCACGGTCGTGTCGCACAGCTGGCCGACAGGGACAGTGACCCGTCCGACAGCGACTCGGCACGACTCGACCGTGTCCTGGAACACGGTCGGGCGTGTCGGCGATCGTCTCGAGCTTATCCTAAGAGTAATGCAGCACGGGCCGTGTCGGACGACACGGCCGAGTTCGGTCGGCAGAAACTTCAGCATTTCCGGACGAGTACGGCACGGGCCGTGTCGGACGACACGGTCGGGTTCGGCCGGCAGTGATCGGCCAATAACGAGCGGGTGAGCTAAAACGACCATAACTCTCTCGTACGGACTCCGATTGACTCACCGTTTAAACCATTGGAAAGCTAACTCGATGCTCTATAATATTGCAAAGATTTAGAATTTTTGGAGTTACCAAAAATTAATGGTGACTTTACAAAGTCGAACTCCCACGTGAAAAAGTCGATTAAGGACACGGAACTCAATAAAACGACACCGAAACGAACTCGGATGACAAAAAGTGCAGAATTAATCATTCTCGAAATGACGAAAGGTCATGAGCGAGTCGTCAAAACGGACTTCCTCCGAAAAAAAGAAAATTACCGAAATTCGAAATTGCGGATATTACATAGCAAAACTCCACTGTTTTGCTAGTGCAAGAACAAAGTGCAAATACGAGCCATACAATTCACATTCCACGAACGATAATAATTCGGAATCCTCAAAGGTTCAAATACAACAAGATGAACACTTCCCGAGGCGAGAGTTTGAGTAAAGACTTCCCAAAATTTCAAGATCAAAATATCAAGGGAAACAATCTATAAAATGATTTGAAATACCATCAGGAGTTTTAATAGAAAATGATTTAGGATTATCAAATCCTACTTTTCAAAAACCCAAAATACGAAAGGGGTCACCGCCCCAAAGGTTTACTTTCCATAAAATAACCTTTCCCAAACCATTGGGATTTTAGCCCCAAATCCGTCAAATGACCTTTACATAACCGTTGGGATTTTAGCCACAAATATCATCAACTCACAGTACACGAGAACGACAACAAGGTTCGTCTCCCAACATCAAAATCCACAAATAAAGGATTCAAAACAAACAACAAATTACTCTAGTGCCATCCTAGCCAAGTAAGCCAAAGAACACTTACCTCTTACACACTTAGTCGATGCATGCAATCATGAAAACCGTTCGAAAACACTCATTTCCGGAAATGCCATAATCAAATCACATTTGCAAAATGCACCACAATTAACCGCGGACCCACCCCTCCGTGGATCCCTACCGAGACCCCGTCGGATCTAACCCGTAGTGGTTAAAAGCAAGCTCGCGGATCCACCCCTCCGTGGACCCCTACCGAGACCCCGTCGGATCTAACCCATAGTGAGCATACACACACACGTTACTCATGCAATACTAATATGCTAAGAATGTAAGTTCATTAAGAATACTCGCTAGAGATGGCCATTAACTCGACACCATTATCAAACTCTTCAAAACACAATAACAAGATTAAATACGGAATACACGATTCCATAACTTTAAACAATAGGGATATCGTCAAAGCCTTCAACGTTCAAAATAATCAATTCCCAAAACACAACGTTCACAAAACACACACGCGTTTTGAAGGAGAGCCTTTAACGAGGCCAAACCGAAATCTTTTGAAACTTCATTTCAAACAACCAAATAAACACACCAAGACGATCACGATCATCATATCCATAAAATAAGAAAAGTATGGGCAAGGTACTTGCCTCGAATAAGAATAACGCGATGAATCGACCGAAGGAGGTTGACACGAACCGCCTACGAACCCGCCGACTCCACCGATCGTCAACTCGCGTTCATAAACTACGAAGTACAATAACAACGATGAAATGAATTCCATAACACGACTCAAAGCCGTTTGAATTCAAAGAACGAATGACGAAAGTTCAAGCGTTTTCCCCAAAACGGCCAAGAACACGATTCGTCCCGACAAAACACGAAAACGGAATTCCAAGTTGAAATATGGATATAAAATCCATAGAATATGTTTAACAACATCATTTAACCATAATTGATCCATAAAAAATGGATGAAAAACGAGATCGAGGACAAATCCCCCAAAAAGTCGATTTGAAGGAAATCAAGAAATATACTTCGATTCGACGAAGAACAATGGATTAAATGATGTTAAACACAAGAATACTACCAAGATTAATCATACCCATCATGAATTAATCAATAAAACGGAACGAATCAGACAAAAGCGCAAAAACCCCCAAATTTATCAAAACTAGGGTTCTGAGGATTATACCTTCGATCTAGATGGTAAGGAGGAGATTTGTTGATGTTAATCAACAACAATTGCCCAAGAAACAAGATGTATTGAAGTTCTGAAGATGGGAATCGCCTAAATCGCCTAAAATCGCACGAACCCGTCGGTAGGAACGAAAATAGAAGAAAATGGGAGATAAAAAGGGGTCTGCCTGATATAAGGCAGACTGGTATGTACGGCCGTACATAACAAGAGATACGGCCGTAATTAAAGCAAGTTACGGCCGTAAGTATGGCAAATTACGGCCGTATGTCTACACCGACAGGAGTTAAGGATTTTCTTTATCAATGCCCGACGACCCCGAAACCGGAACCTGAAAATAAACCGAAGATACGGTTACGAAGTACTCGTAAAGACGAATCTAAGCGCTAAGAGAACACACGATTCCGACCACCCGAAGTGTCGGAATTCGACAACGGAAGTAATTACCCCAAACTTTGGGAAATTACAAAAATGGCCCAAAACGTCCGAAAATCACGATACGTGATCCAATAACCAAACCGAAGTTCACAACACGTATAACAAAGTTAAACGAACTTACGGGAAACTCGAAACAATGATTTAATGAGATTCGCAAGAATCGAACTCAAGTGCGGAAAAGTCGCTAAAAAGCATGGAACTCAACAAAACAACACCGAAACGAACTCGAATGACAAAAAGTGCAGAATTAATCATTTTCGAAATGACGAAACGGTCACGAGCGAGTCACCAAAACGGACTTCCGCCAAAAAAGAAAATTACCGAAATTCGAAATTGCGGATATTACAGCTATCAATATAGTTACCGCATGCTAATGGGGTCAGACAGGGACGGTTCAGTGGGACCTCAAGGGATCGATGCTAAGGGGCATGATCGTTGGTTACCGCATGTGTTACTATTCATAATGATGATGTGTGTTGCAAGTTATGATATTTCGGAATATTGATTTACAAATGTTTACAAAAATATGGAAAGTGGGAATTGAAATGCACACTTGTATGATGTTATCTATTTGTCTACTTGCACTAGCTATTCGAATGCTAACCCCTTATATGGGAGAAATGTCTTTTGTGAATTTCAAATGATGGACAGCTCGAGTAGTAGATCTGGAAAGCCAATGCGAGGGATGGACAACCGTAATGTTATTAGACTTGAGTTTTGGGGCTTATCCCCAATTACTTTCATTGTTTGATGGAGTCAGTTGGATAAACTTTGTTTGTTTTTTAAACAACTGTAAAAATCCGCTACGGGGGCAATGGTTTTATTTACTTTCCGATCAAATGTTTTGCCGAGCCACAACCTAATCTTCATTACTAAATGTTTTACGTTCAAGTGATATAATTGTGTATGTGATTTCTTAGCTTGGTAGACCTTGTGGAAGGTTCGACGACGTATAACGATCCTTGAGTTATTTGGGGTGTTACATTTATGGTATCAGAGCTGAGGTTGTGAATAACTAGACTGTCGGTCAAGTTGCGCCTGTCTGTTGATTTGTAAAAATCAGTTGTTAAGCCTAACATCATCGTTCTATCATCTATCTGTGCAATTCTTCTCAAACTGTTACATTTTTTAATACACCTTATGTGAATTGGAATCGTGAGTTGAAGTGCTTGGCGGGAGATCCGTTCCCACCGGAGGCCAAGTGGACAACTGTAAATTATGAATTGTGTTGATCTTGTTCCATTTTTTATTATTTCTTCAGTATGTTGAGAGATCGTGGCAGACCAGCTCGAGGAAGCGACCGAGTACGTGGTTGTGGTTCTGCTTACGATGGAATTATGCCATCTCAGTCAGCCACTTATTCGGCATGCACATGGTTTTATACTTTACCTTTTGAGTTCTGATGGGCATCAGAACATTTCAGTCAGCCATGACCAACCGGCAGGTAATAATACTAACATTGAAGTTACTGCTATTCTTCAGCAAATGGTAGCTCAATTGGCCCAGATCGCTCAGGGTGGACGTAAGAATCCACCCCCAACCATGGACAATGGAGCTTGCAAATGGCTCCAGGAGGTGATGACAATGCACCCCCCTCGTTTTTCCAATTCTACTGATTCTCTGGGTTGCGAAAATTGAATCTTTCTGTTAGAAATAACTTTTAATGCCGTGTATTGTCCGGAGAAAGGGGGTGCCTATTGCCCAATGCCTCCTGTATAAGGATGCCTCAGACTGACGGGAGGCAGTGGCACTCATGGATCCGATAGCCACTTGGATGAGTTCAAAATGTCCATGGAGGCCGAATAGTGTCCACTAGTTTAAGAGCACATAATCGTTGAGTTCTTCACGGCTACACCTCAGGATGTGCCGATACCCCAGACCATAGTCACCTACAATCATTGAGTTTCGGGGATGTTTGATGGGAACTCTTGTATTAGTATAATCTTTTAGGTTTGCGATTCATGTAAATCTTCTTCAAAACTATCATCTCATTGTGTTTATTAGCTTACTTAACATATTTAATCGTGTTGTGAGTTAGGGTGTTGTTGTTCGATCTCAAATTGTGATTTTCAGACATTTGGTCATTTGTAATTTCCCAAAGTTTTGGGTGTTTGGTTTTGTATTTGTTTTTTCATAATTTCGGGTAGTCAGAATCGCATGTTTTTCTAGCGATTGAATTCGTATATTTATGATCTTCGCAAGTGCTTTGTTGTTTATTATTAACCTTCGAGTTTTGTATCGTCCAGGAGGTGTTTAGACTGATCGGGCTGCACAGTTGTGCTGGTGTACTATAGGCATAGCGCACGTTACGCAGTTTGATAACGCGAGCTAATATGTATCATTAGCGCACATTATCAATATAGTTAGCGCACGCTAATCGGGTAAGACAGAGACCCTATATTACGAGGCCCGATAGTGCGCGATAATATTGCCCTTAATGCGCTAACCAAGGTTCTAAAAAACGCTAGGCGCTAGGCGTTCAAATTGCTAATGCCTAGCGCCCAGAAGATTAATCGGGTATTTACGTAATTTTTTATTGTTATTTTAACCATTTTAATGTATAAAAATTATACATATGTATTAATATTTAATCATTTAAACAGAGATATAATTACTTCAATATTAAGTTTGAAACATTGGTATAACCACAAAAGAGTCCATGATATCCTTAATATCTCAGCTTATGGACTTATACGACTGCTAAAACAAAAATAAAAACAAAAGGAGCCTAACCCCCTATGCACCCTTCTAGCCTTCTAGGCGCCCACAAGCCGCGTAGGAGTTTGCCTTCTTAAACGCCCGCCCAACCAACCAAGGTGAGGGGTTAATCACTAAAACACCCAGTACAAGCGCATAGGTCTTAATTAGAACGACAAAGGACCTTCTAGTGATGAATCAAAAATTTAATCGGCCTGGGTGGGGATTTTTAGAACACTGGCGCTAAATATATTGAGTATATTTACTCGGACAACAACCTTTTTCATTTTCTCTCCTTGCACGATGGTTAGAGCTATCTGGACGATTTGAGGCTCAAGATTTGGCGATTCCACACCATCTATCACCTAATTTGAGCGTCTTGTGAAAATTAAACATCATTTGATCTTCTTTCATCATCCTAATCAAGGTAAATCTCTTAGAACTCTAATTTTGTGGATTTTTGTTTATTTATGGTTTCCTCTGCCTAATCCGATTTAGTCTAGATTGATGATATAATTATAATTGTGTAATCATATTTTGTTGTTTTCCTTGAAGTTTTGTGGATTAGTTCCCATAATCTTCACTGTTAATCAATTTTGATCGGTTGTGCCTTTGCACTGTCCGGTAAGTGGTTCCAATCAGTTGAGTTTAGTACAATCACTTATTTTTAAAGTGGTGTTATGGTTGATTGATTATCTTTATGTGTAGAACCGAATTTCCAGAGAGAGTTCGCACCGAAGTCCTTCCTATTGACCGTTTCTTGCGTAATACTAATCAATGCAAGTACATGTATTACATTATGTTATGTATGGTGTTATTTCGACATGATTGATGATCTATGAAAATATAAGTGTGTGTGAATGGTTTGTCCACCCGAAGACGGGTTTGACGGGACCGCTGGGGATCTATGCTGAGGGTGCTGGATCACGGATATGGTTTTCCACCTGGGGACGGTTCAATGGGACCTCTAGGAGTTGATGCTAAGGGGCATGACCACGAATTACCTAGTGTGTTGCTATTCCTGATGATGATGTGTTGACATGTTATGATATTCCGTAGTATTGTTTTGAAAATGTATACAAAATGATAAAAGGTTAGAATTGAAATGTACACGTATATGATGTTATGAGATTGTGTACTAGCACTAGCTATTAGAATGTTAACCTTTTAAATGGGAAAAACTCCTTTTACGCATTTCAGGTGATGGTCAGTTTGAGAAGCAGACCCGGGAAGCACATGCCAGGGTGGACAAACCTGATGTTATTAGGCTTGAGTCTTGGGGCTCATCCCTTATTACCTTCATTGTTTGATGGAGTCAGTTAAATAAACTTTGTTTATTTCTTAAACAGCTGTCAAAGTCCCCTTCGCGGGTAATGTTTCTATTTATTTTTCATACCTTGTTTTTACTCAAATATTTTGGCCAAGGCCACGACCTAATTTTCATAACTAAATATTTTACGTTCAAGTGATACATTTGTATATGTGATTTATTAGCCTGGTATACCTTGTGGAAGGTTCTACGGCGTGTAACAACCCTTGAGTTATTTGGAGTGTTACAACATGAACGTATTTAATTAATTTCAATAAATTGGTAGCTACATTCATGAATAATATTTAATTAAATACAATAAATCGATACATACATGGATAAATTTAATTAGTTACAAGGAATTAAAAATATATTTAATCAGCTACAATAAATTGGGCGATACATGAAATATATTAATGAAATATATATATATATATATGAATCCATTTATTTTCAGTACATAGGAACACTATGTATCTAATTAATTTGCTGAATTTACAAAATCACTCTTTAATATATTAATATTTTTTTAAACTAATAAAATTCTATGATCCAATACTATTAACTTATAGCGGTTTTACTATATTCATAATTGTTGGGTCTCTCTAATGTGGCGCCCAACATGTGAAATTTGGCATGCCTCGTTACTTGCAGTTATAATAAAATTGACAAAACTGAAAAAGGATCTTCTCCTATATTCTAAAATTGCATTTTGTTGTATATTTTGTATTTATTTCAGGAGAAAGTAAAAAGACTGTAAATAGAGTCAATCAATTGCATTCATAACACTGATAGAGGGGCCTTTATATAGGCATTACAATGAGAGTCCTTCTATACATAGGATTCCTAGATAAGGTAAGACATCTAATAGGATCCTACTACCTCTAGAAGGATCTAAAACCTTCCATCTATGTATCTACAATCAGTATTAGGTAAGACACATCACGATATTAATAATTCCCGGAACACTCTCCCTGTGTCGAGCACTAATACAACAATGGTGCAGAAGATATTGCCTTCGTAAAAACCTATTCCAAGCCAAAACAAAACCCCATGGGAAAAATAAAGGCTTGATGAGGAAAAGATTGCAACGCACCAAGATAACATTTCATGTATACTCCCCCTGATGTATACATAACGACTCCCCCTGATGAGTACCTCAAATCATAGGAGTTAGATGCCAAGTTTCCCTCATAACTATACCAAGGAAAAACCCAGTGGGAAAAATACCTCTTGGTCTAAGTTGAACAGAAGTACAACGCATCATTGTATGGATGTTCTCATAGGTCGCCTCGTTAAAAACCTTACCAAGTGAAAACCCAGTGGGAAAAACAAACCTTGGTTTAAGGACAAAAAGAGCGCGACACATCCAAAGTGCAGAGTCACTAAAGACTTGTCCGAAAATCAAGTTTTCTAAAGTCCTGACCTCCATGCACTAAATTATTCATAACTTCTTCGATTCAATAGGTATCAATAAAACTGTAAGAACTTATGAAAACTAGACACCCATATCTTTTCATTCACATACAGTACGTAACCTAGATCGACCTGAACAGATCACAAAGCTCTATCGAAGTTGACTCAGCAAATTACCGGACATATCCTGTCCTACTTTGCAATAATAGTCATATGTCACTCAACATGATGGATGTGATCAAATGGTTGGTTTCCTTGGAAAGTAGACACAAACCTTTCCAATGGTACCAATTTCGCCATTTTCCAACAAGCGAGCTGCCTTGTAGGTCATATGGTAGATAGACCAATACATTCTGGGCAGATTCGGGTATCAGTTTTCAAGTGTCCTTTTATCGAGATAGAGCGAGCTTCAAGCTTCTTGTCATTCACAGACATTGCGTGAGCGCATCCTAGGCCATCATCACAGTGGATTTACCGGATTATTACGAATGAGTACATCGAGTCAAACATGAGTACATAATACCATACTTTTCTCTTAAGACTGCATCATCACTTAAGTGAGCCAAGTCTTATGATGAATTCGACTAATCATCGGGAATCATATAGGCATTACTTTATCGTCTCTTAGGGAAACCGTCCCTTAGATTGCCTTAAACCGATTGATGAATACGCATCATCAAGTGTCCCCAAGATCCTTTCATTCTTAACTTTGGATTTAGCGGAATCTCTTAGTCTCACAAGAGTACATCACAATAAACCCTTAGTTTTACACGCAAAAACTTTGTATCTCATCTAAATCAAGTATATACTTAGTATGCATTCCGGACAATCACTTGCCAACGCGCTCCATGGTCAGGAGCCACTTGATTTGAGTCTGATCCACCACGAGATTCTTTTATCACTTAACTTAGTTCCCCACTAAGATAAGATTTAACCACAAGCTGCATGTCAGTTTTTGGCAAACTATCTAACTGAAAAGATAGTGGATGCTATAACATCCATTACGATATCACAACTAAGTTTCGTGTCATCGTAGTCGATTCCAGTGCGTTCATGAGAAACCTCGCGCCATGAGGTGAGTTTAACTCTTTCTCTCACTCGCTTTAACAAAGTATACGGATAGATCTTATCTTTGGAGTGTCGGCACCACTTCAACAAAGGGCTATCACTTTGTTCATACTGGAGTCGCATATATTTCCATTTTAGGCCAAGGATACAACGTTGTAGATTTTCAACAAAGTATGGTTCGATTAAACTCACATTCCACGTCCTCATGTACCGGCTTTATTCATAGAGTACTCTTTATGGATTGACATTCATTGAAGCGTCCCCCAATGATGACTGTAATCCAAAATCACATGAGACGGATGAGCTCATTTGATCATATGATCAAGTTTCATGTACCAAACTCGCATACATTCTTAGCAAGAGTATTTATCGAACCAAGTGGCATCCCAATACTCTATGAAATCCACGGCCTAGTAATACCATCTACCACAATTTGTGGTGTTACCATATCACCATTCATAGATGACGAACGTCCATGACCGGACACAATCCTTGCAGACATGTTTGCAGCATGTATTTAATCTCGTCACTTTAGGGAACTTGGTGAGACACAGTAGGGACAAACTATGACAATTCCAAGTCGTTCTACTCGAACATGATCATTCGCATCTCCCCATAACGACGGGAAGACTGGCTTATCAAAGTGACTTACGAGATCGTCTGCCAAGGTATATTTTAAGCGGACCATGAGTGAAAGCGCATGTCATATTCATCATTTATAATCCGTCATAATGCGTTCTGGTGACGCACTTTGGCACATGAACATGTGGACGATAAAGGTTTTCAGTGTTAACCCAATCTAGTTAACAAAATGCATATTGTTACACTCGTAACTAAGCATTTGAATGATGATAGGTATATGTGAATATGACATGTTGACCGATGCTACATAACCGTAGCTACTGGTCTTGAGAATCTAACAAAATGCCACCATGCACCACCAGGATCGAACATAAAGAAACGATTGAACCGATGATAGGCCGTTGGTTTTATCGAACTTCTAGTGCTTTCTTGAAGAGTTCACTCCCTTCACTAGCCCCAAACACCTCAAAATTTCGTGAGCATGTATAAACGGGTGTTTAGGATTCCAAAACCATCAACTTTTTGGTCAAAAATCGGTCGAAATGACATCGAATTGGTCGTTGGGATGGCTGGTGGTATGTGAAAACTTCATCTAAGTGGTTCACCTCCTTTCAAGTCTCCAAATGGAACCAAAATTTGTGAGAAGGTAGCCTTGGATGTTAGTAAGTACTCGTTAAAATTTCACGTTCAGACTTGGTCTAAAAGTGGGTGAACCGACCTTTACAATGATTGGTCCGCAAGTTGGACAACCATAAACTCAGGTTTCATCAACTTATCAATCATTGTCAAAGGAACCACATAACATATAATGTTATTACTTGAGTACGACCATTTGTGAACACCATCATAGCATCATAAGCCACCCAGGCTAATACTTATGATCATGTATGTATAAGGACTCGGTGAAAAGGGAGGACTCAGCACCATGCTTATGCGAGTCGCTACATTATTCTCTTTAGTATAGGAGGGTGTCATCTCCTAATTGTGCCAAAGAATAGGCTTTAATCAATGAACATGGCTAAGAAGGATCATCGGGGGGGTCTTTGGAATCACACATGCTTATGAAAGCAAGACACGGATGACATAAATATCATCATCGGTCATGAGCCCTGCTCACGACTCCACCAACGTACTTTGGTGTCTTTGATCCAACTAGTTTCTTTGTTCAAAGAAAAAATGATGTCCATAGCAATACCGTGGTATATAGATCATCAAATTGTCCAAACTCCGGACTATTAAAGCCTAAATGTGTCAATGTCCCAATACATCTTCTGGTTATAAAAACCGATGCAAGCCGGACCATATTGACTCATGAATATTTTTCTTTTCACATATCCAATACAAGTGATGCATAAGATTTTATTATCACAAATCACAATGAGATGTTATGAGTGATACACTTTGGCATATATGTCATCGAGTCATAACATGGTTCAATTATTACGGAACATATGTGAGTAGAAAATGCCATTCGGTATTCAACAACTTGAGCATCATACCGCTCATTGATTGTGATGACCTAGTCATCATAGTCACAATGGATTTATAAACCAAAATCCAAAAATATCGTGTTCCTTGAAAATAGCTTAATACGTACTCAATTTCGTTTGCAAAATTTTACAAACATGAGCATAGCGAACACTCTAACAACATAGAGATTTTATACCAGATACGATCAAAATGATCTATCATGTTGAGTGCATAACATGGCAAGGTTATATACCTAAGGGGCAAAATTACGACACAAGCATGGTGTAACACTACCATGCACACGCTCGACCTTCTTATAAGGGTGCGTATTTTGGGCTTCCCCAAGGAAACTGTTTTTCAACATTTGAAAGATGATATTTTAGCGTACAATGCATACCAAAAATCGCATCATCTATGGAAAATTCGGCCAAAAAAAGGTTGAAAAACATGTCATAATACCACTTGCAAATTCAAGATGAGAACCAAGTTGGTTGGGACAAAGGTTAGCACAATCGCTGGAAATAAAATTCCGCGCAGCTTGACCTTTGTTCACTAAAACAGCGATAACTCCCTTGTTAGGAAGGCTATGGACGAACGGTCAGATGTTTTGGAAACTAGATTTCCGTATCTTTCTATCCATATATTGTGAACTATACGGATCATTAAACTCAGATCACAGTACATGTTTTAATTGACTGCTTTAGTATTTCTCAAGTTTAGTGAAAAAACAAGATTGAGGCCATATCCAGTGACATAAGTGTTGATGCAAAAACATGGTAATGACAGCCATAGGTGCGTTTAAACGCAGCAGGGTGTTCGATTTCTTATCTCAACTAATGATCCTTTCGGTAACTCCAACTTGATAGACTTGCAGAGAAAGTAGGAATGTCGGTACAACTAAGGCTGTTTAAAAACCACTGATTCCATTTGAACTTTCAAAGCATAAACAAATACCAAGGAGGATGCGCCTAGTCATGATCAAAGTGTAGACAAAATCCACCAAAGTGCATCAAATCAATTAAGTATTTTAATTCTCAATTTGCACTGTACGTCATAATAGCCATGTTATATGGATGCAACGCGGTGCATCATATTAAGCATTTTGAACCATGAGACATAATGAATATACCATAACCAACTCGTCTTGACCATCCAATGAGATCGACTAAACATAGTCAAATGAAAAGTATTCAGACCTATAGTCATGCGAACTATAATCGAGGTCAACGAATTCATGTATTTATCGCAATATGCCACCGCTTTACATATTAAAATTCATGAGAATTACTCGTACATTCTTTCATATATCATATTGCAAGGAGACGGTGCATAACTACACCCACATGCAATATTTTATTTTAATAAGATGAAAGATGGAGTTTTTCAAGTATGGGATTGGGTCAAGACTAACGTGGTGGTCGCTCAATTTAGCGTGACAAAATCTGTCACATATCGATTTTAACCACGACATATCCGTCGTAATCGATGTTTGTCCCATTTGTACGTCACAAATTCGTGGCTAATCATGAACAAGTCATAACTTTATCGTTACCGACAATGTTCATTTTTTTTTCAATTGTTGGTTTAAAATCGACAAAACGGCGACGTCAAATCGCACCCAAAACGTGATGTATGCAACAACCACAAATATCGACTTTCAACAATTATCCGTGACTCTCCCAGGACCGTCACACAGTTTACTTCGACATATGAGAGTGATACCACCTCTCATAGTCTCATCCACCGCAAAGTAGCGTGGGAGATAAAGAACCCAATTCCCCAATTCCCAAAAAAATTCCCAAAAGAGAGAAATTAAAAAACGGGAACTTTAATAAAATCTTACGGGTACTTGGTTTCATATTTGCTTTGATCCTTGAACGGGAGCTTCTCTCCATATGAGCAATATTTTCGTGGTACTCGGTTCCATATTTACTTTGATCCTTGAACGGGATAATAAATATGGCTTCTCTCCATATTTTGCACATCGTCATGAGCAACATATTTTCCTATATTCACGTAAAACATAAACATGGTAAGATTCATAAGTGTATAAATTAATGAACAAATGAATCATTAATTAGGAAAAGATGGAGAGTTAAGAAACGCCCGGATAGGGCTACTGGTCTTGATAATTCGGCCGAAAAAGGACTCGAGCGCGGTGATGCAGCAACTCGTTATTGGATGAGGTCGGATCTCCAAATTTCTTATAAAAATTTGCTTCTGTTCGGCAGTAGATTCAGTAATCAATATTACTCAGAATCCGATCTCCACAGTTGAATATACAGATATTTGTGTTGGGAAATTGCTGTCAAAATTTCACATCGATCCGACGGTTAACGAATCGGAAATATGATTTTGATACGACTGCGCTGTGCAGAAAATTTGCGCGCGGAAATTCTCTTCTCTCGTTTTTTTTTTTCGATTTTAATAGGTTTTCTCTCGATTGCACTAGGTTTTCAAACTGTAAATATCACGTGCATAAAACATAGGACAATCCGGCGGTGCTTCGATCAGATTGGGTCGCAGCTTTAGGCAAAAGTCGGCTGGACAAAAACGATCTGAAAACGGGACTGCCAGGCGGGTCGGGTCGGGTCAGCAAAGTGCAATGGCGTAGTAGGGCACCAATCATGGGTTGGATGAAGGGCCGGAGAGAACCGACTTGGACAAAGTCGACGGGAGGCGCGACGGAGGCGTGTCGCGGTGGTTCACGCACAGGCGGTGATGGCGAGGGATCAAGCAAAGAAAGTATGGATGAGCAGTGTCGTCGCGGTGGTCGCGGGTTTGCTGCGATGGGGAGGGAGGTCGCGGACCTGTCACGGTTTCGTTGGAGAAGGCGACGCTGGCCGAAATCGGGTGCGGGTTTTGGAGAAAATCCGGCTGGGTTTCCGGCTATGGGGATGAGCGGCAGTGGCAGGGGGCTAGGATTTCGGTTGTTGATGGCCCGCAACGGGTTTTCTGGCTCCGATGGCGGCGATCGGGATTTAGGGTTTGCAGAAAAAAATCCGATTTTTTTTCGGGATTTTTTTTTTTGAGATTTTCAGAAAAAAACGGGAGAGGGAAAAAAAATTCTTGCTCAGTTGGGGTCTCCGTGCTGATAACGTGTTTCAGGAGAAAGTAAAAAGACTGTAAATAGAGTCAATCAATTGCATTCATAACACTGATAGACGGCCTTCATATAGGCATTACAAAGAGAGTCCTTCTATACATAGGATTCCTAGATAAGGTAAGACATCTAATAGGATCCTACTACCTCTAGAAGGATCTAGAACCTTCCATCTATGTATCTACAATCAGTATTAGGTAAGACACATTACGGGATTAATAATTCCCGGAACAGTATTATCAATATTGTCAACAATGAGGTAGAAAATATGATGGTATACTGCTCGAATATAGTCTTAGGATGGTGGCAGTCATGCTTCCGAAATCATCCATACCTCCCAAATCCACCAATAATATCATTCCACCTCATTTCACCTCATTCATACTTTTTTCATACATCCCAACCCATTTTTAGTGGCAACCATACCTTTTTCATACCTCCCAAAATTTATTTATTTTTTGTTTTGTTTCTAGTGCCCAACGGTCATATTCCACTTGATAATGCTCCATACCTCCAAGGCATTGTTTGCCGCTGAACCATGCCTCTAGCCCATACCTCCGAGGTGGCAATGGTGTATACCAGCGGTATACACATGCCGATGGGCATACCGCCCACGACTGCCACCACCCTTAGAGAAAACATGGGAATGTGATGCCTACTACAGCGTGACAAGCATGATAAGGTTTTCAATCCAATTGATGATTTGTATTTAAAAAATAGTGTGAGATTTGGATAAAACTTAATAATATTTATCAAATTGTAATAGAACTCCAAAATATTTTTTTTTGGTAAGACTGCATTTAAAACAGTATACCATCACATATGCTATAACAACAATGCTACATGCACAACCAATTTACACAATCAAACTTTACAACACATCATCTCACTATACATTTATCACTAAATTCATTATTTATTCCATCACCTACCCCACCACCTACATCATTAATGGTTCAAAACAAACACAACCGTTAACGGTTGTGATTGTATCATTTTTCATGCTATACTACAATTATATAATTAATAACTTGTGATTTTGGATCTAACGAATATTTTGAGATTCGTGTCTAAACTCTTATAATCCTTGTCGAATTATAGTAGGATTTTACATTCTCTTTTTACGCAAGATTGTAGTAAAATAATATTCTATATAGATATTTTACATCACCGTCATTACTATTAGTAGAAATAGCTTGTTTTAACCAACTGCCTTGGCGCAGTTGGCCACCTGACCTTCAATTTAGTTGGAGGTTAGGGGTTCAATTCCTAGTGGCAACACTTTGGAATTGAATTTCTCATGGCCCAATGATCCCTTAGTCTTTGACTAAGGGTTAGGGCCTAGCCCTCCGGGGTACGCTGGTGGAACAATTAAATATTGAGGGCTTCAAGCGGCAGTGTGGGAGGCCAGATCTCGGTGGGAACCTGCGGTTGGATTTGGGGGGGTCCAGCATGGAGCAATCACTTGGGGACGACTCCTTGTGCGCGGTAGTTGAGGATATTTAAGAACCTGGGAGCCAGATACACATCTCGCGATTTAATTGGTAGCGATCTTGTGGCCGGATCGTATCCCGAGGACTAGTCAGTGTAAGCTTGGAACCCTGTATCAAAAAAAAAAAAAAAAAAAAAAAAAGAAATAGCTTGTTTTGCCCTTTGGCATTTAGTAATATTCTTTTCTGTCCCATGTTTAGTAACAACTCTTTTGATACCTAAATTGTCTAAATTGACCTTTACTCGAATAAAATTCGAGTCATATATTATAATTTCGAGTAATATAATTTCGAGTCAACTTCAAAAAAACAATATCGAGTCCAATTCGTGTCACCCGAATACAATTCGGGACATGTAAATAAAAAAAAGTCGGGTTACACGAGTCCAATTCGTGTCACCCAAATATAATTCGGGACATGTAAATAAAAAAAAGTCTCCCGAATTCATTCGGGAGATGTAAAATAAATCTGATAAATTCGAGTAATAAATTCGGGTTACCCGAATTTATTACTCGAATATTCGGGTTATACGAAAAAAAAAAATTCGGGTGATGTAAAATATATCTGATAAATTCGAGTAATAAGAATATTTGGGTTATACGAAAAAAAAAAAAATCGGGAGATGTAAAATAAATCTGATAAATTCGAGTAATAAATTCGGGTTACCCGAATTTATTACTCGAATATACGTCATAAACGTAAGAAAAAAAAATTCGGGTAACCCGAATATTCGGGTTATACGAAAAAAAAAAAAAAAAATTTCGGGAGATGTAAAATAAATCTGATAAATTCGAGTAATAAACCCGAATTTATTACTCGAATATTCGGGTTAAACGAAAAAAAAAAATTCGGGTAACCCGAATATTCGGGTTATACGAAAAAAAAAAAAAAAATTCGGGAGTTGACCTTTAAAACCCGAATAGGCTTCTTCTTCATCTCCTTCCTCACGAATCGGATTACTCACGAATCTTCCTCACGAGTTTCACGAAACAAAGACTTCATTCTTCACGATTCGAGTTTCACGAATCGAGTTTCCAGCCATCGTCCCGATCCGGATCGAGTTTCACGAAAACATTCTTCCTAGTCGTCTTCTTTCTTCCTTCTTCACGAGTTTCACGAATCTGTGGAATTCGAGTTTCACGAATCTTAGTTTCAAGAATCCGAATTATTTCCTCATCCTCGATGGCGAATTCGACTTCCCCGAATAGCGCCCAGCGGAAATGCCGAATCCACGCTGCCTGGCCGCCACGCTGGGCTTCGCCATTGCCGCCGCTTCGCCACGCCACCGAAAACCAGGTAAGATTTTATTTTCGTGTCACTCGAGTATGCTCGTTGCTCGATTTTTGTTTACACATTTTATATTTGATTTACACGATTTGCATTCGAATGATAAGATTTGCATTCGATTTACACGATGAAAAAATAAATTAAAATAGAGAAATTTGAATTTGGGAATTAAGTAGCGCCGGTCAACCCCAAATACTTATCGTGTGTTGATATCGTAACTATTGTTTATGTATGAATTGATATCGATTGAATTGATGTCGTGTTGAATTGATTATTTATGTAACCTTGGTAATTCGTATTCGAGTTTCAATTCGAATTTGGGAATGTTATAGATATGGATATGTTTTCGAATTTAGTTAGTTTGTTTCGTTTAGTTAGTTTATTTCGTTTAGTTAGTTTAGTTCGTTTTTTTTATTTGTCTTACTCGAATATAGTTTATAAGTTACTCAAATTGGACTAATGGCCTTCCACAATTAGAACGAGGCCAATTTATTTATGATTATTCGAATTGACATAAAACTACTAGAATTAGGATGACTCGGATTGTATTAGAATGTCTCGAATTGCATTAGATGATGGAAATTGAATTAGGATGTCTCAAGTTGAATTAGAATAACTCGATGGAAATAAATCGAATAAATCCCACTGTTACTCGAATTATCCACTTACTTTTTCCCGATTACATATTACTTCAATACACCTGCATGAAGCTAAAATTAAGATAAATTTGAATCGGCGAGTTGTTTGGAAGAGGCCGAATATGCGAGGTTCGAAATGCTCCATAAATGGGTATGTTAGGTTAGGGATTGTTAAGACGATTGTTGCTGAGCTGCGGAGTGTAGGTGATGACACTATTAGGGAGTTTAGAGAGTCGTGTCTTGGACACTTTGTCCGGGAGGAGTGGGGGGGGTTTGTATCTAATGCCGCATTGCATGCCTTGTTCTCGAACGAGGTAATTAGACCGGATGCACATGCCGATGAGTTTTGGTTTAGGCTAGGTCATCGATTTATTCGATTTTCTAGATATGAGTATGCGTTAGTCACCGGCTTGCGATTCGGAGACTCCGACTTTGATGTACACGGGGATGATGTTCCACCGGAGGGGAGCGTGTACGATCGGTATCCGTTGCTCAGTGGTGGGGGGCAGATGTTAGACCGTATTCGTGATCGATTTGCGGCTGGATATTTTAGAGAGCATCCCGGTGATGCACTGAAGGTCGCTAAGGTGCTGTGTGTCTGCTATTTGATATTCGGTGTGGATGGTGGCAAGCGTATTGCTGACCGGTGGTTGTGGACATTGGTTGAGGACCAGACTCGGTGGGAGAGCTTTCCATGGGGCTTATATTCATATCAGATTTTGGTTACGTATTTGAGCGATGTTCCCACGGAGGTCCCCACTGATCTGGATCCTAGTTACAATTTTTATGTTAACATATACTATATTATGGTACGTCCTCGCATTCATTAACTTAATTATATACTCAAACTCATAATAAATATTGTTATTGTTTCTTATGTTGGGATTCAATTATTGTTTTCAGATATGGGCTTGCGAGGCTATACCTTCGTTAGGCTCTAAATGTGGGACCATGCTCGGAGCTTCTTGCATCCAAATGACCTCGTTGTACACGCCCGGAAGTTGAAGAAGCTGGTCATGTTGATTTTACCACATTCTTCGATGATGAGGTAATCAATTATAGGTTTTCAATACGTAAAAAACTTTTGTAGATATTTAAGGTAATAATTACTGAAAATGAATCATTGAATTGTATTTAGATTGATTGTTTTGAGGTGTTATCTCCGACACCTGAGGAGGAGCAGGAGCTGTATATGAAGTCCGTTAGTGATGCTGCCAGCGAGCGGGTGCAGTATACGCACAGTATGGCCCTATTCAAGAAGGGTGTGGGGAAGGGGAAGGGGAAGGGGAAGGGGAAGGGGAAGGGGAGGGCTCGTGATGGTGATGCTTCTGTCGGTGATCTAGACGGAGAGCGTATTGTCCGGCAGCGGACATCTGGTCCGGTTATTTCTGACCCTATATATCTTACTCATGGACGTGAGTCATCAGCAGAGCCTCGTGAGCCTGTGCATACTGATTTGCCGCCCCATAGTTCTCCGATACGGGTTCCGCACTGCATCGCATCTTCTTCGCACGGGTACTCGTGAGACTACGCCGACACGATTTTGATACTCTTTTCACCCATATCCGTGCATATATGGATTCATCGGTCGAGCAGATGCGTCGATATGTTGATGACGCAGAGGCAAGTTATGTCGACATATTGATGAGGTAGTGGGCCATCTGCTCCTCTTGATACGCCGGCATGGGACTTTGGAGGTATTAATGATCTTATTCGCGATTTTCCTTCTCATGCCTCGATTCGACAGAGCCTCGATTTGACGGAGCGCCTATTCCCCGAGCAGATCGAGAGAGTCCCCGACGCCGGCGGATCATCGTTGCCGGCAGAGACTCGTGTGGATGGAGTGTCGTCTCCCGCCGAGCGCATCGTGGTGTCCCTAGCCCCGGCGGAGCATCGGTCCCGTAGAGCGCATCGCGAGTCTCGATCATCATGCCGATGGAGCCTCGGTCCCGGTAGAGCGCACTGTGAGTCTCGATCATCATGCTGATGGAGCCTCGGTCCCGGTAGAGCGCACTGCGAGTCTCGATCATCATGCTGATGGAGCCTCGGTCCCGATAGTTACCCCCCCGGTTCTTCCTGCTGAGACGTTGATGACAACACCGAGAGATTGCCCCTAGGTCTCGACCATCCTCTTCCATCGCGGATCTCGAGCCCTATCCCGCTGAGTACTCTCTTATTTATATTCGAGCAGATGCGAGTGCCGTGCCTAGACTGCAGATAGGTCATACAGACCGCATTCCCCTTCCGACCACCGTAGTTCTAAGAGGAAGGACTTGGATGAGGACGCGTATAATAGGTGTTTTGACAGCGGCGAGAGGTGAGTTAAATTGTAAATTCAATATTATTTACTAAAATTGTCCGTACTTAAACAAAAAGTAAATTGTAGTGTCAATGTTGGTGCTGCATTCGGAGCTAGTGCCTCCTGGTTTATGATGCTACAGGACGGATCCAGATTGATAGATGCAGAAGTAAGTCTTTCAATTTATATGTAGGTAATCTCTTATTGAAACATGTAGTTATTGAAAATGTTTAAATTATTCTTACTTTAAATGATATCCAGCATCTGGATGCATATATGGGGATCCTACAGTTTGATCCCGGATTTGTTGGCGTGCGATGGCTCGATGATTGGGCCGCTCATAGGGTTTTGGTTCATACGAGCTTCTTGGTAATGAAAAAATATTAATAAATTTATTCCAAATTAATTGAGTGCTTCGTTTCTGACAAAATTATTTTATATTAGGCCACGTGTATCAATGTATGGAATAACTCCAATAGGAGAGGAGGTTCATTGCGTATTGACGATGATGATCTCGATTTCTTGGTCAGCCACGTTCACGGTCTGAGACCATTTTGGGGCGATCATCGCCCATGGTGGGAGTTACGCGAGGTGATAATTTATGGCATAATTTGTTATTTATTTCTATTAGTTATTCGTGTGATATTGTGCTGACAATGTACTTTTTGAACAATCCAGGTGTTGACCATCTGGAATACGTCTCCGGAGTCCTCGAGCGGACATTGGGTTGTTCTCCGCATTATACTCGAGGAGGGTATCATCATCATGCACGATTCGCTGGCGCAGGAACACGATGCATATTGGAAGTTGAGATCGCGGCAGTCATCGGGTATATGTCGCTTACTTCCTACCATTCTACAGCGTTCTGGATTTTACGAGCGCCGCCCTGATATCACCCCGGTGACTTCGTTTCGAGTTGCTACAGCGAGGAAGGATTTATGCTATGCTCAGGATGACTCGACCTCTTGTGGTGCGTATTCTATACGGACTATAGAGTCTCTCGTTCAGTAGTCTTTCTCTCATGGAAAGACCGAGGCGGATATTTATGCATTTAGAGGACGTATGGCCCGATCTATATGGAGGTTTAGCGATGATATAGATACTGTAGTGTGTGATCCCACTAGTTTATTTATACGGTGGGATGATAGAGATTAGTGATAGTATTAGCGATGATGTAAATACTGATTTCGTTTTTATAATGATTATTGTGTAGCAATTTTAACTTATTGATGGTTACTATATGTTACTTAATCAATTTGAAATTTGAAATATTACTAACCGATTTGAAATTGAACCTAACCAATTTGAAATTAAACTTAATCAATTTAAAATTTGAACTTAGTCGAATGAAATTGAACATAATCTATTCAAATTGAACCTAACCAATTTGAAATTAAACTTAATCAATTTGAAATTAAACTTAATCGGTTCAAATAAAACGTAATTGATTCAATTTTAACTTAATCAATTTGAAATTCGAACTTAGTCGATTGAAATTGAACATAATCTGTTCAAATTGAACCTAACCGATTTGAAATTGAACCTAACCAATTTGAAATTAAACTTAATCAATTTGAAATTAAACTTAATCAATTTGAAATTAAACTTAATCGGTGCAAATAAAACGTAATTGATTCAATTTTAACTTAATCAATTTGAAATTCGAACTTAGTCGATTGAAATTGAACATAACTGCTCAAATTGAACCTAACCGATTTGAAATTGAACCTAACCAATTTGAAATTAAACTTAATCAATTTGAATTTAAACTTAATCAGTTCAAATAAAACGTAATTGATTCAATTTTAACTTAATCAATTTGAAATTCGAACTTAGTCGATTGAAATTGAACATAATCTGTTCAAATTGAACCTAACCGATTTGAAATTGAACCTAACCAATTTGAAATTAAACTTAATCAATTTGAAATTAAACTTAATCGGTTCAAATAAAACGTAATTGATTCAATTTTAACTTAATCAATTTGAAATTCGAACTTAGTCGATTGAAATTGAACATAACTGCTCAAATTGAACCTAACCGATTTGAAATTGAACCTAACCAATTTGAAATTAAACTTAATCAATTTGAAATTAAACTTAATCGGTTCAAATAAAACGTAATTGATTCAATTTTAATTTAATCAATTTGAAATTCGAACTTAGTCGATTGAAATTGAACATAATCTGTTCAAATTGAACCTAACCGATTTGAAATTGAACCTAACCAATTTGAAATTAAACTTAATCAATTTGAAATTAAACTTAATCTGTTCAAATAAAACGTAATTGATTCAATTTTAACTTAATCAATTTGAAATTCGAACTTAGTCGATTGAAATTGAACATAATCTGTTCAAATTGAACCTAACCGATTTGAAATTGAACCTAACCAATTTGAAATTAAAATTAATCAATTTGAATTTAAACTTAATCGATTCAAATAAAACGTAATTGATTCAATTTTAACTTAATCAATTTGAAATTCGAACTTAGTCGATTGAAATTGAACATAATCTGTTCAAATTGAACCTAACCGATTTGAAATTGAACCTAATTTTATTCAAATAAATGTAACTAATTTTACATTGGGGGCTCATTTAGGTCGAAACGATGCTTAGTTGGACATTTTGGAGCAGTGTGGTCAATGTAATGACATATACTACAAATTTTTTTTGCACGTCCCTTTTTAGACGGAGTTGGTTCCATTGTGAAATCCTCAAATAGTTGGGGAATAACTGCAGTGCAAGTCTTTCTATTGTGCCCCGTGCCTCCGCATCTAAGGCATGTTTGAACTTTACGGCTATGAGTCGAGGACTCAATCCCTGATGTGTGTCTCCTTTCTTTTGGTCGCCCTGCCTGCCTCGGATTGTCCAGTGGTTCACAAACTTTTACCTTGATGTTAGCAGAATGAACCAATCACTTGGGTGAGGTATCGAATCACTGCACCGTCCCCACATTTGGCGAAGGGTGGACACTTTATAGTAATCATGTATATACACAGTTTGGTCGTGATTTAGGTACCTTATAGCTGCAGCGGCATGATTGCACGAGATCATATCATGCTGGAACATCATACAACTGCATTTTTGCACTCTCAAGTCCACAACATAATTTTTCCTGTTAGAGGTCACCTTGAACACCCCATCACTAAGAAATTGAACGTTCATGTTCGATCCAGCTCCGACCGCCTTCATCAATATCTCGTATGCATGATACGTTAAAGGTCCAGGACACTCATTTGCATTTTTATGTCGATCAGATATCCATTCTTCTACCATGGTTCGACATACCTCGAGAAGTGCGGAAACGGGCAGCCTTCTAGCCCATAGAAGACGGTTGTTCATGCTTTCAACGGCATTTGAATTAATAACCTCGAATCGCCGGACTGGGCACTTCACACGAGCCCATTTATTTTCACCGGCGCTTTCTTTCAAGTAGGTAGTCACTGGACATGCTATTTCTAAACTTTCCATATGCCTATTATAGTCCTCAATACGATAGCTGTAAGCTGCCGCATTGAAAATTGCAACCACATGTTGACCATACTTAACCAAATGCTTCTGAACGTGGTAACAACATAACCCGTGATGCGCAAGTGGGAATACCTCTCTAATAGCATTTGCTATGGATTTGTGCCCGTCTGAAACAATCAAGAGGTCCCTTGGACAACCAAAGGCCTCTTTCAATTTGTACATGAAATACTTCCACGACTCATCGCATTCGACGTCGCCAACTCCAAAAGCAAGTGGAAATATCTGATTGTTACCATCTTTTGTAACAGCAACAAATAATACTCCTCGATACTTACCCCGAAGGTGTGTCCCATCAACAACAATAATTGGTCTAGCATAACGAAATCCAGATACCGAAGCCCCCAAAGCATAAAACATGTATTTAAATTTTCCAGTATTTGCATCAACCACATAATCAGTTATGGTACCTGGATTCGTCACCTCCAACATATGCAAGTACGATGGGATCATTCTGAAAGAATCCTGATGGTCTCCATATATCACCGAGATAGCATGGTTGCGAATACTCAATGCCAAGCCATAACGGACTGTCAAACAATAGTCATTCTTAAGTTGAGCCTGCACTAGCTTCCGAGTCATAATCTGTCCTTCCACTAATAGTTTGTCGGACATGTATTCACCGAGCATCTTAGAAGGCAACTGCTTAGGTGCCTTGCGATTTGGGTCAAAATGACACGTATGCTCGTTCAGTAAGTGCACTCTCCAAAATCCACCCCTCCCGGAGGCGCTCAACAAAAAATTACAGGTTTTATCTGTACAAACGGTATAATAGCGCTGCTTATCAGATTTTAAAATACGATAATCAGACTTCCTTTCCAAATGATATCGCCCAACAGCGTTTTTCAACCTATCTTCGAGAGAAATACGCCCTCTTTGTAAAGATAGTATATTTGCAGGATGAAATTTCTCGTCCATATCATCATCCACTTGAAGGAGACACATATGGAGGTCTACCTCGAATTTTCCACCTGTGACTGGGGGAGGAGCCGGAGCACCCTCTTCATCTACTAATTGATCGAAATCAAAGCGCCTCCATTACAGTTGCAGTTGCTACGCTTCTTTTACCAATCTTTTGTTGAACATGCCCTTTTCTCACAATATTTGCAAAATTTTTCAAACCAATGTTTTGAACCTCGACATCTTCGAGATCGATATCATCGATATTTATGTCGTTATTATCATCGTCACTACCATCATCAAGACTACCACCACCACAATTACCACCAACATCACATACATTATTTGAAGGACCGCAACCATCAAATCGAGAACCATCAAATTCTGAGGAATTTGCATGCTTGAACCCCAATCACCAAATAATCCATACGATTAGAATTGTACAGTACGAAAAGAGCCGGATCTGTAAGTCAAATTGTGGACCAAATGAGGGAGCTTTTGGAGGAATGCTAGTTGCATTCAAGGCTAACAAAAATCACAAGCTCAACATTAGATTGGAACAAGTAATTTATATCGTAATCATTCTTTATCTTCATCTTTCTTCTTTTTTCCCATCAAAATCAATTGAAAATAGAACATAAACATGTTTATTCTATCACTTCAACAATAGAGTGGACATTATCTACTAATGTTGCATAGTTCACACCAACGCATGTGCAATATTTGTTCTTCTCCACCGTGATAGTCCAAATCTTGCCACTTGCCATTAAAACGAATGATAACTTTTTTCCAAAAACTCATCTCACAAATAATATAAAAATTTAGATTATTAACTAAAAATTTACACAATTAAATAGTATTTGAATATTTTTGATATTTCAAGTATAAACATTATTGGAAATTGAGCGATAAATATACCTTTTATTTTTGCAAATAAATAATCCTTCTTCTTCGATGTGAGAGAGCTCGAGATAATTAATCAGAGAAAAAAGGAAAAAAATTATCGGTGAGATAATATCAGGAAAGAAAGGTGGAAATATTGCTGAGAAATAGTTCAATTCAATGGATGTTGTGGCGTGCTGAGCATGGTATTTTTATAAGTCAAAATTTTATGATAGTTTCGGGTCACACGAATTCGGGTCACACGAATTCGGGTCACACGAATTCGTGTTGAGTAATCCGAACCCCCGAGCTCCCTCATGCGATTCGGTCAATGATGTATTTCGTGACCCGAATAATTACACGAATTATTTCGTGTGACCCGAAAATTTCATAATCCGATTCGTGAGGAAGGAGATGAAGAAGAAGCCTATCGAGTATTGTTTTAAAGGTCAACTCCGATTTTTTTTTTTCGTATAACCCGAATATTCGGGTTACCCGATAATTTTTTTTCGTTTAACCAGATAAATTCGAGTAATAAATTCGGGTAACCCGAATTTATTACTCGAATTTATCATATTTATTTTACATCTCCCGAATTTTTTTTTTTTCGTAACCCGAATATTCGGGTTACCCGAATTTTTTTTTTTTTTCGTTTAACCCGAATATTCGAGTAATAAATTCGGGTGACCCGATTTTATTACTCGAATTTATCAGATTTATTTTACATCTCCCGAATTTTTTTTTCGTATAACTCGAATATTCTTGAATTTTTTTTCGTAGAACCCGAATATTCGAGTAATAAATTCAGGTAACCCGAATTTATTACTCGAATTTATCAGATTTATTTTACATCTCCCGAATGAATTCGGGAGACTTTTTTTTATTTACATGTCCCGAATTATATTCGGGTGACACGAATTGGACTCGTGTAACCCGACTTTTTTTTATTTACATGTCCCGAATTGTATTCGGGTGACACGAATTGGACTCGATATTGTTTTTTTGAAGTTGACTCGAAATTATGTTACTCGAAATTATAATATATGACTCGAATTTTATTCGAGTAAAGGTCAATTTAGACAATTTGGGTATCAAAAGAGTTGTTACTAAACTTGGGGCAGAAAAGAATATTACTATATGCCAAAGGGCAAAACAAGTTTTCTCCCTTACTATTACTATATTACATAAAAGGGAATGTGAAGTCCTGCCGCAATTAGACAAGTATTATAAATTTTAGATACATCTCCCACAAGTATTCTAAATCTCAATTGACCCATAATAACGGGGTACCGTCCACGGTACACCCCCATGTAGTGCATCCCCTGCCGGATGCATTATATGGGGTCTCTCCATGGACGGAACCATAATAACGGTACTTTATTAGACGTGTTTTTATACGATTAGACAGCCCTACCCGACGTCCGTCGTACCTTAAAAAATGTGTTATGTTAACAAAATAATAAAAAGTTGCTCTCAAATGGATACATCCATCGATAATAGACTGAACCTTCTAACTTTGCCTCGGTAACCAAATGCACAGTTACATGAATGATGATAACGAGAAATGTAGGAGGACATATATTTTCAAGCTCATAGATTATAACTGATATATTTTATCCATTCTAACCCAATCGCAGCAATGGAGTCTCCTAAAACACAATTCTATGAAGTACTTGCATAAACAAATAATAGGTGAACAACATAACTTGGTAAATGTTTGCGGAGTGCTAGAGGTAATGATTGTTGCATTAGTATATCACTGTCATAACGCACTTTTATATATTGGATGCAAAACCATCAAGTACTTTTATGCTTTTAAACACCATGGAGTATTGACGTTTCTCATATTTGCCCAATTCAAAAGAAGATGCCAACATCTTGTTTGCATGAGTTTTAAAATACACGAGGCGCGGTTTGCAATTCGACCAATGAAATTTGTCCTAGGAAGTGGTTAAAATGAATTGATTTGGACTATTTATACAAACAAAATGCATATTTTTATCTGAGAGCCATCTCATAGAAACTCCATAGTTAAGCATGCTTGGCTTGGAATAGTTATGGGATGGGTGCCATACTGAGAAGTTTCTCAGGGTGCGTGAGTGAGGACGAAGAACGCTAGAAAATGCTCGTGTTGGTATAGGGAGAATATTTTATATTGTTCTGGGGTCAACAATTAGTATCAGAGCAGTTCACCGGTGCGAATTCCCTTAAAGTATGCTGCAGCAGAGGCGGCTAGAGCATTGGAACTGAGAGGCGGACATGTAAGAAAAGTTGCCTGTTGGTCGGAACTAAGATGCTGGGGCAGTGGAGGTTGTCAGGTGCTAGAGGGCTGTGTGATGAAATCTAGTATGCTGAATCCAAGATACTGGAGTAGTGGAGGAAAACGGAGTTGGAACAGATGCTGATCTAAAGTGTTGGAAGGCTATATGAACAAATTCAACTGCTGGAACCACGTGATTAAATCTAGTACGTTGAGATTTCCAAGCTATAGAGCTGAGATGCTGGCAGGCACTGGGAGGGGGATTATTCGGCTTCAGTCCAGCATCCTGTCTGCATGGGCTTAAAAATGTGCGAGGCGCGGCTTATGATTCACCCTTGAAATATGTACTATGGAGTGGTTAAAACAATTTAATTTGGACTCATACCAACAAGATGCATCTTCTTTTCTTGTAGCCATCTCATAGAAACTCCAAGGTTAAACATGCTTGGCTTGGAGTGTAACACCCCCGAGATATTCAGGGTATGTCACAGCGCCGTGAATCCCATTTGGAATTCACAAGGCTAAATTCCCATAAAAATCATAATCAAAGAACTTCCAATGAATTTTCCAACAATATCAAAATCACCCAATATTTGTTGGATTAACCGATGAAACCCCAAAGACCATACTCAATCCACAATAGACAATAAGTACGACATAACCAAACAAAAAGAAAACAACCCCTATAGTACTCGAGTACTATCTAACAGTTGGTGACAAAACAAAATCTCGACAACCAAACTCAAAGAAAATAAACATAACAACACTTCACAGTATCACACCTCACTTTCATCGTCGTACTGCCCCGGAACTCGTCCAGTCGCATTCTTCGTATCTAAAATACATGAAATATATTTGCCCCAAATGGGGTTATCCGTGGAATAGTTAGTACAAGTAATACAAACGAACTCTTACATCTTACAATATCAAAGCACATGCATCAATAGTTTCGAAAGCAAATTAGATAATGATTTTCGGAAATGAAATATCTATATATGTATCACAGAAAAATAAATTGTCCCGATTAACCATGGACCCAACCATGCGCGGATCCCTCCGCGGCCCCGTTAGACCCCCCCAGAGTGGTTAACCCAAATGTTTGTGGACCCAACCAAACGTGGATCCCTCCGAGGCCCCGTCGGACCCTCCCGGAGTGAACGTGCTCTAACACTCATATACATCACTTTGCACATTTAAGATTGTTAGTTTGTAAGAATTACTTGCCTTTGAGACATGACGGAATGTTGTGAAACGGTAAACGACCACTGTTGAAGGAACTCGAAAACTTTGAACCTAAACGATTCATAAAACAACTATCAACAACAATACAACTGGAATATGTATTGAAATATACCAAAAAACCCCACCTACGATACATGTAATCCAACAACATATTCAACGAGGGCGGATCGCAACCAAACCCTATCGATTTCATAAAGACACTGAAATTTACAGTGGATTTGCAGGGCAAACATGAACATAATGAAGATTAATCATATCTATCATGAATTAACCAACCAAATGAAGCTACGAATAGGATTCACCAAAAACCCTCAAATTTCTCAAAAAGTAGGGTTCCAGCGATTTACCTCGAATCAAAGACGAAGAAGATGGATTGGTGTTGTTAATCTACACCCAAACACCAAGGAAGATGATAGCTAGATGATTGAAGACTCAAAATCGCTCCAAAATCGCATAGGAATTGCACAAGCCGCGGAGGAGAGGAAGAAGGAAGAAAAATGGACGATCTCGGTCAACTCCTGGGTATTTAAACCCGCGCCTGGATAGCGTACGTAAGCATGGAGCACTAATGTAAGTTAGCTCTTTAACGTACGTAATGCATCCATGCTTACGTACGTAAGGGATTGGCAGAATCCTCTGCCCTATTCCCTGGAGACCCTAACGTACGCTACACATGGGGCTAACGTACGTTAAGAAGACCCCATAACGTACGTTACATATTGCTAATAACATACTTAAGAGTCCCAAATTCAGAACCACAGTCAGCCAACAAGTGTGCAAAAGTAATACGAAAACTGAAACACGATGATTAACAAAACGTGAAGACACAATTACCAAGAGTTCGAGACGACAAACTTAAGTGCTGAAAGAAAACACGATTCTGATTACCGAAAGGTTCAGAATACGACCACGAAAGTAATTACTCTAAACTGTTAGGAAATTATAATACGACCCGAAACGAACTGAAAACCACGATACGGAAACGAACAACCGCACCGAAGCTCACAACATGTCCAACAACATTAAACGAACTCTCATAAAACTCAAAACGACAATTTCGTACAACAATCGCACCAAACGAGCTGACAAGCGGAAAAATTGCTAACAAACATAAAATCTAGTAAAATAATTCCGAAACATGCTCGAATGTCAAAGTATGTAGAATTAAACATTCCCAAAACGTCAAAACAGTTTCAAGCGGGTCCCTGAAAATGAAAAATACACAAAAATTGGAAATTACTAAGAACAGAAAAGTACGAATATTACATTCTCCCCCTCTAAAAATAAGTTTCATCCCAAAACTTAAGAATTAAATAATTCCAGATATTTAGCACGCATGCTATCTTCGGTTTCCCAAGTCGACTCTTCAACTCTATGCCTCGACCATTGAATCTTAACCAACGGAATGGTTTTGTTCCGAAGTTGTTTTTCACGATGCTCAAGGATTCGCGCCGGCCTTTCTTTAAATGTGACATCATCCGCTACCTCAATATCCCCATAATCGATGATATGACTCGGGTACGGGACATATTTTCTCAACTGAGAGACGTGAAACACATTGTAAACGTGACTAAGGGCTAGGGGTAATGCCAACCGATAAGCCAACTCACCGACTCTGTTTAGAATCTCAAACGGCCCAATATACCTCGGGCTAAGCTTTCCTTTCTTTCGAAAATGGTAAACCCCTTTCATCAGAGATACCTTGAGCAGAACGTGACCTCCCACCTCAAACTCCAAGGGCCGATGACGAATATCAACATAGGATTTTATCGACTCTGAGCAGTCAACAGTCTGTCTCGAATGATAGAAATTGTCTCTCTGGTTTCCATCAACATATCTGGCTCCGTTCCAACTAGTTTCGAGTCCTCATCCCAAGAGAGTGGAGATCTACACTATTTACCATATAATGCTTCATATGGTGCCATTTTGATTGAAGCGTGCCAACTATTATTGTACGTAAATTCGCTCAACGATAGATGCAACTCCCAATCACTACTCCAGTCTAGGGCATACGCCCGCAAGATATCCTCCAATGTATGAATCGTCCGTTTGGGCTGACTGTCTGATTGCGAATGAAAAGACGTACTCAACCTGAACTCGGTACCCAAAGCTTGATGGACCGATTGCCAAAAATGCGACACAAAACGGCCATCTCGATCGGAGACAATAGTCTTAGGCGTACCGTGTAACCGTACTCTCTCCGCTATGAATGTCCGAGCCAGACTCTCCGGTCCCCAAGTATCCTTAATACCAAGAAAATGCACTGACATGGTTAGTCGATCGACAATCACCCAAATCATATTCATTCTAGTTTTCATCCTCGGCATCCCAGTGATAAAATCCATGGAAATATTTTCCCACTTCCACTCGGGAATAGGAAGCGGTTTCAACAACACGGTTGGTCTCTAATGCTCAATCTTGACTTGTTAGCACGTCAAACACCATGCAATGAAATCAGTGACATCCTTCTTCATATTATTCCACCAAAAATTCCTCTTAAGGTCTTTATACATCTTACTCGCTCCGGGATGGATGGAGTAAGGAGTAGCTTGGGCTTCTCGAAGTATTCTCTGCCTCAATTCTAAATCGTTCGGGATGCATAGTCTTCCCTAAAATCTCAAAATGATGTCCTCGTGAACCATAAAGCTGGGGGCTTTCCCTTTTTCTGCATACGTCTTCAGTTCACTGATCATTGGGTCATTCATCTGCTCCCCTTTTATGTCATCAACTAAGGACGAAGTAATCTCGAGGGCACACAACTTACCCTGCATGTGCTGAATCCATACTTCGATTCCCTGCTCAATAAAGTTTTGTTGAATCTTCGCTTGTGGTGTGAGAACCTCGAGCATCTGAAGCAATACTGGCTTCCAACTCAACGCGTCCGCCACAACATTGGCTTTTCCCAGATGATAAAGGATTTCCAAGTCGTAATCGTTTATTAATTCTAACCAACAACGCTGCCTCATATTCAGTTCCTTCTGGCTGAAAATATATTTCAAGCTCTTATGATCAGTATAAATCCGGCATGGAGAACCGTATAGATAGTGGCGCCAAATCTTCAGTGCAAACACTACTACAGCCAATTCGAAGTCGCGAGTAAGGTAATTCATCTCGTAGGGTTTCAACTGCCGTGAATCAAAAGCTATAGTCCTTTCTTGTTGCATGAGGATGCACCCGAGTCCTGGCCTGAAGCATCACTATAAACTGAAAACCCACTGTTCCCTTGAGGCAAGGCTAGAACCGGCACCATAATCAAATGCCTTTTAGGTTCCTCAAAACTTTATTGCCCCTCGTCATTCCATTCGAACTTTTCGGACTTATAGAGTAACTGAGTAAGTGGTCGAGCAAGTTTAGAGAATCCCTCGACAAACCATCTATAATACCCAGCAAGAGCCAAAAAGCTGCGAACCTCCTTCATGTTCTTAGGCGGTGCCCAATATTGATCTTCTAGGGATCTACACAGACCTCTTCAGCTAAAATCATATGCCCGAGAAACATAACTTCCTTCAGTCAAAACTCACATCTCGAGCGCCGAGCTCTCAAAATCACTAACACTAGTCGCAAATGCTGAGCGTGTTCCTCGTCATCACGAGAATAGACTAGGATATCATCGATAAAAATGACTACACATTTATCGAGATGCTCGATAAATATTTTATTCATCAGCTGCATAAATACTGCCGGTGCATTGGTTAGCCCGAATGTCATAACCACAAACTCGTAATGCCCGTACCTCGTATGAAAAGCGGTCTTAGGAATATCGGACTCCCTCACTCGAAGCTAGTAGTACCTAGATCTCAAGTCTATTTTCGAGAACACTGTATCTCCCTGTAACTGGTCAAACAAATCATCTATGCGAGGCAAGGGATACTTATTCTTAATGATCACTTTGTTCAGTTCCCGATAGTCGATACATAAACGTAGTGAACTATCTTTCTTTCTCACAAACAGGACTGGCGCACCCCAAGGTGAGGCGCTAGGTCTGATATATCATTTCTCCAACAATTCCCCTAACTGACTTTTCATCTCCTGCATTTCCAAAGGTGCCATACGGTACGGCGCTTTCGAAATTGGGGCTGCACTTGGTTCTAAATTAATTGTGAACTCGATCTCATGCTCCGGTGGTAGTCCGAGCAAATCATCTGAAAAAAAATCCGAAAACTCGTTCACCACTGGAATCGAGGAACGTTCACCTTTCCCGCCCTCTGCTCTCGCGGCATAACGCTAGTATCCCACACAACCATCCCTACTGAGTTTCGCTGCCTTCATAGCGCTGACTATTAGTTTCTGGCCCTTCCTCCTGTGTCCCGTAAATGAATGTTCGGTACCATCATGGACCATCATCAATATACTCTTCGTTTGATAATTCATTACCGTTCCGTGTCTATCAACTCTTCCATATCCCCCACAATTCTATCTCCATTTGGAAATTTAACCACAAACGTTTTACAAACATACAGGCATTCAATACTCAATTGACACACACAATCCAAACAGATGAATGAATAAGAAGCACCAGAATCAAAAAGCACTCTAACTGGATGAGAGAGAACATAAACGGTACCTGTAGCCACGGTAGCCTCTGGACCGCCCGCTCTCCTTATCTCGTAAACATGCAACTGCACTGAACCAGCACTAGAGGCTCCCCTTCTAACGATCTGACCCCGTCCTCTTCCCCGACCGAAACTCTGAGATGACTGACCAGCTGATGAATTCTAATTAACACTTGGTTCTCCAGGCGTAGGAACGGATGCCTGAACCCCAAGTGTCTTATCTCTCTCTATACAAAATGGAGCTTTGTGGCCCGCCTGGCCGCAACTATAACATTTCAGAGGAGGCATGTTGCAATCATGACTGATGTGGCCCTGCTGGCCACATTTAAAACAGGTCACGCACCAGTTGGTAACACTAGGGCCGGTTATAAAATTCCAATTACCTCAAAACACACGATTAGACTTTCCATATGGGTAGTTCACCGACTGAAATTTCTGTTGGTTGTTACTCTTACTTCCAGAAAAATTTCCGGGGGTCTTCTGCTTCTTTCCCTCACTAGCCATCTCCATAGTTGCGAAGGACATATCATAGGCTAGTGCTTTGCCCTGATACGCCTTTACTGTAGTACAACCGAATATTGGCATATAGTGTCGAATTTTGGGCTTCATATGCTTATCAAAGTGTCGGATCTTATCCCTCTCTTCTCTCACTTGACTCTTTACATGGTTGAGGTGCCGGTTGTATTCGATGATCTCCTGGGATACGGAAATGTCCTGGGACTTAGACTCGAAAAATGCTCGGATTCTGGCCTACTGAACAGGACATAGGCAATACTCGGCCTCCATTAACTCTTTAAACTCGTCCCACGAAACCTTACGGTCTTGAGGCGCAACTGCCTACCACCAGCTAGCGACATCCCTTGTCAGAAAGTACTGCACAATCGACACCTTATGTGCCTCTGGATGATTCACAGCCACAAAAACTTTATTCATCTCGTTAATCCAGTTTTCCCAACCCACTGGGTCTGTAGCACCAATGAACTGAGGAAGGCGCATTCGGATCACATCTTGTAACCATTTCTCCACCCGAGTATCTGCACAGGAGGTGGGTTATTAAGTTGAACCGCCTGAGTCAGAAGAGCCATCTGGTTAGCCACTTGTTGTAATATAGTGGCCACACCTATACCCATATTATTCTCTGGCGGAATTCCTCGGACTGGCCGAATGGTCCTGCTGACCATCGGTACTAGGATGAACTGAATTCGACAATGTAGGAGTGATCGATCCAGCATCTGAACCGAGAGACATGACCGCCCCACTGGCTGCGCCACGTCCCCGATCGCGTCTGCTTTCTCTACCAGCTGACATTCTAACGGATAGAAAAAGAGGAAAAGACATAAGTACAATTCAGAATATAATCGTCATGGTGACCAGTTCCCCACATTACGAAATTGAAAGATAATACAATAAAGACGATAAGAAAGATAAGACAACTTATGAGTACGGTCGTACTAAGATGATGGCAGTGCGATGATACCGTGTTTACAGCAACGTGACTAGACCCAAAAGACCAACAACCTAGGTATCCATAAACCTATGCTCTAATATCATATTCTGTAACGCCCCCGAGATATTCATGGAATGTCATAGCGCCGTGCATCTCATATGGAATTCACAAGGATAAATTCCCATAAAAACCATAACCGAAGAACTACCAATGAATTTTCCAACAATATCAAAATCACCCAACATTTATGGGATTAACCAATGAACTCCAAAGACCATACTCAATTCATAATGGACAATAAGTACGACATAGCCAAACAAGAAGAAACAACCCCTATAGTACTCAAGTACTAACTAACAGTTGGTGACATAATAAAATCTCGACAACCAAACTTAAAGAAAATAAATATAACGACACTTCACAGTATCACGCCTGGCCTTCATCGTCGTACTGCCCCGGAACTCGTCCAGTCGCATTCTTTGTACCTAAAATACATGAAACATATTTCCCCCAAATGGGGCTAGCCGTGGAATAGCTAATACAAGTAATTCAAACGAACTCTTACATCTCACAATATCAAAGCACATGCATCAATAGTTTGGAAAGCAAATTAGATAATGATTTCCGGAAATGCAATATCTATATATGTATCATAGAAAAACAAATCCTCTCGATTAACCGTGGACCCAACCATGCGCGGATCCCTCCGAGGCCCTGTTAGACTCTCCTGGAGTGGTTAACCCAAATGTTCATGGACCCAACCAAACATGGATCCCTCCGAGGCCCCGTCGGATCCTCCCGGAGTGAACGTATACACTCTAACACTCATATACATCACGGTGCACATTTAAGATTGTAAGTTCGTAATAATTACTTGCCTTTGAGACATGACAGAATGTTGTGAAACAGTGAACGACCACCGTTGAAGGAACTCGGAAACTTCGAACCTAGATGATTCGTAAAACGACTATAAAAAAAATAATACAACTGGAATATATATTGAAATACGTCTGAATACCCTACTTACGGTACATGTAATCCAACAACATATTCAACGAGGGCGGATCGCAACCAAACTCTCTCAATTTCATTAGCACACTGAAATTTACTGTGGATTCGCAGGGCAAACAAGAACATGATAAAATTAATCTTATCTATCATGAATTAACCAACCAAATAAAGATACGAATAGGATTCACGAAACTCCCAAATTTCCCAAAAAGTAGGATTCTAGCGATTTACCTCCAATCAAAGACAAAGGAGACGGATTGGTGTTGTTAATCTACACCAAAACTCCAAGGAAGATGATAGCTAGATGATTGAAGACTCAAAATTGCTTCAAAATCGCATAAGAATCGCCCAAGCTGTGGAGGAGAAGAAGAAGGAAGAAGAAAGAAGAATGTACGATCTCGATCAAATCCTGGGTATTTAATCCCGCGCGTGACTAACGTACGTAAGCATGGAGCGCTAACATACATTAGCTCCTTAATGTACGTGATGCAACCATGCTTACGTACGCAAGGGAATGGCAGGACCCTCTGCCCAATTCCCTGAAGACCCTAACGTATGCTGCACAAGCGGCTAACGTACGCTACACAAGCGGCTAACGTACGTTAGGAAGACCCCCTAACGTACGTTACGCATTGCTAATAACGTACGTAAGAGTCCCCAGTTCAGAACCACAGTCAGCCAACAACAATGCAAAAGTAATACGAAAGCTGAAACACGATGATTAACGAAACGTGAAGACACAATTACCAAGAGTTCGAAACGAAGAACTTAATCTAAAATAAAACACGATTCCGATTACCGAAAGGTTCGGAATATGACCACGAAAGTAATTACTATAAACATTTAGGAAATTACAAAACAATATGAAACGAACCGAATACCACGATACGGAAACGAACAACCACGCTGAAGCTCACAACATGTCCAACAACATTAAATGAACCGCACAAAACTCGAAATGATAGTTTCGTACAACAATCGCACCAAACGAGCCGACAAGCGGAAAAATTACTAGTAAACACACAATCTAGTAAAACAATTTCGAAACATGCTCGAATGTCAAATTATGTAGAATTAAACATTCCCAAAATGTCAAAACGGTTCAAGCGAGTCGCTGAAAACGAAAATAACACCAAAATGAAAATTACTAAGAATAGAAAAGTACGAATATTACGTGGAGTGGGTGAACCCCTGTGGGGTTTCTCAGGGTGCGCGTGAGTGAGGACAAAACGCGATAGAAAATACACGTATTAGTACAGGAAAGACAATTTTAATCATTCTCGGGATCAATAATTGATATCAGAGCAGGCCACGTGTGCGGATTTTCTTGGAGTATGCTACATTGGAGGCTACTAGAGCATTACAACTGAGACGCAGTAATGCAGTAGAAGTTTCCAGTGGCCGGAACTGAGATGCTGGCACACTATATGTTAGCAGGTGCGCGACGGCTGTATGATAAAATCTAGTATGCTGGAACTGGGATACTAGCGCAATGGAGGTAAACGGAATTGGAATATATGTTGATGTCAAGTGTTGGAGAGCTGTGTGAACAAATCCAACTATTAAGGGTTGTGTGATCAAATCTAGTACACCGAAGTTTCTAAGCTCTAGGGTTGAGATGCTGGGTGGGGAGGTGATTGTTGGGCTTCAATCTAGCATCCTGCCTGCTATAACAACCACAAGATATTCAGGGTATGTCACAGCGCCTTGAATCCCATCTATAACTCGCAAGGCTAAGTCCAAATAAAAATCCATAATAAAGAACATCAAAAACCACCAATCATTTATCAGGTTAACTGATGAAATTCCAACGACAATCTTTTAATCCACAATAAAAACAAGTTTAATATAACTGACAACATAAAACAACTCCCTATAGTACTCGAGTACCAGCTAACAGTTTGTGACAAAGCAAAAATCTCAACGACCAGACTCAAGAAAGACCACAATGTCTCTCCACAGTATCACGCCTGGCTGTCATCGTCGTACTGTCCTAGTATTCGTCCAGTTGCATTCTTCGTACCTGAAATGCATGAAACGTATTTACCCCAAATGGGGTTATCCATGGAATATCTAGTGCAAGTAATACAAACGAACTCTTACATCTTATAATATCAAAGTACATGCATTAATAGTTTTCAAAAGCAATTATGATAATGATTTCCAGAAATGCAATATCTATAGATGTACCAAAAAATATAAATCCTCCCGATTAACCATGGACCCAACCATGGGAGGATCCCTCCGAGGCCCCTTTAGACCCTCCTGGATGTTCGTGGACCCAACTAAATGTGAATCCCTCCGATGCCCCGTCAGACCCTCTTGGAGTGAACGTATACGCTCTAGAACTCATATACTTCACTTTGCACATTTAAGAATGTAAGTTCATAAGAATTACTTGCCTTTGAGACATGTCAGAATGTTTTGAGATGGTAAACAATCACTGTTGAAGGAACTCGGAGATTTCGAACCTAGACAATTCATAAAACGACTATCAACAACAATACAACTGGAATGGAAATTGAAATACGCTCGATAACCCCACCTACGGTACATATAATCCAACAACATACGCCTAAAGGGTGAATCACAAACAAATCCTCTCGATTCTCAACAATACCAAGAACACATCAATAATCTCGTCGGAGAAACATGTATCGGGAGTAGATAATATATACTCAACACAATTCCACCATAATAACAAGCTAAATCGGAGAATTACGAAGAAACCCCGAATCCCGGAAAATTAGGGTTCTAAGAAGATTACCTCGATTTGTAACGGTAAAGAAGATTAAATATTGTATAACCCAGAATAATAGCGTGAAGATGATGGTAAATGATGATATCTAGCCAGGATCTTCACGAATCGCCCGAAGTCTCCAGAAATCGCCAAAGGGAGGAGAAGAAGAGAAACAAATGAGAGAAATCCATACAGAAAACGCTGAACGAGATATATAAATTTGTCCGCATTAACGTAGGTAAGTCAGGGAACTTAACGTATGTTAAGCACGTAACGTACGCAACACACTACTTGTTACGTACGCAACTGCCTGGCAGAAGCCTCTGCCCGATCCTCTGTAGTCCGTAACGTACGCTATACAAGGTTAGCGTACGTAAGTAAGAATGAACCTAACGTACATTATATACTATTGATAACGTACGTAATCCTCATGCAGTGCAGAACTATTGGGAACCGAATACACTGGGAAAGAGATATCCCAGAATCGAAACGTGACGATTGACGAAACCCGAAAACTTGCTTACGAAGAGTTCAAGACAACAAACTTAAGCACTATAAGAAAATACGATTCTGGCTACCGGAAGGTTCGGCATACGACAAATGTAAGTAATTACCCTAAATTTTGAGAAATTGCAAAATGGCCCAAAACGTTCGAAAAACGCAATACGAGGTCGAACAACCAAACCGAAGCTCACAACACATCTCTCAATGTTAAACAAACTTATGGGAAACATAAAACAACAACTTCGAACCATGAATATGCCAGACAAACCAAAAAGCAGAAAGATTACTAATAAACACGAAATCGAGTAAAATAATTCTGAAACATGCTAAATGTCAAAATATGCAGAACTAAAGATTCTCAAAATGTCAAAGCAGTTACAAGCGAGATGCTGAAAATGAAAAATACACCAAAATGGAAATTACTAAGAATAGAAAAGTACGAATATTACACCTGCATGGCTTAAAAATGCACGAGGAGCGACTTGCGATTCAACCCCTGAGATCTATACTAGAAAGTGGTTAAATATAGAGCTGGGATAGTTCAGTCTTATAAAAAAAGTCTAGAATCGAAATTTGAAATTTATTATGTAATTTGGGTTCGGTTCTTGACCTTTTTCTGTTGGATTGGTACCGCCACTTGAATGGGGGTTGAATAGTGCGGATTAGAGTTTTGAACTCTTTTGTGCGGAAGCTATTTATCGGAGTAATAGAAGAGCGGAAAAGAAAGAACACATGAATTTGTTCGAGAGGTTCGGCTATTAACGAAGCCTGCGTCCCCTACCTAGTGTTATCGACTAGAGCTTTTCTAAAACCTTGAATGTATATTTTAGTTTAGTGCCAATTCTTACGATAGCACTTTCAAGATTAGTGCCGAACTTTACAATTTCTTGATTTCCAGGCTCAAGAACAACCTCACTATAATCTCTCTTGTTTTTAAGGATACAAGACAACCTCACAATAAAAAGTTGCGAGTAAGGAAACTCGTCTTTATAAAAGATAGCTCTCATTGATACAATAATGTAGATATAGAAATGATAGAATAATTCTTCTCATATGAGAATAATCTTTTCAGAGTATAATGATAGCTTGATATGCTCAGAAATTACTTGTGTATGCTTGTAAACTCTAGTGAATTCTTGTGTATCTCCAACACCTTGAAAGGTATGTATTTATAGCACTTGAAGGCCATTTCCCGTTAGAATAGGGAATGAATGTAACGTACGTTATATATCATGAGTGGCGTACATAATCTTCGATAGCGTACGTAACGTTTGTGTTTGTAGCATACGTTATGTAAGTCCAGAACTGTCCAGTAGCATTTTATCCTTCCTTTACATACGTTATCTTCAACCATTGCGTACGTAATAAAGTCTTCAGATAGCCGTTGGATGATATGACATACTAGATAACGTCACTTAAGAAAATCAACGGTTAGACCATAAATACAAATTCAAAGCTTGTTGCGTACATTATAGGTATTGTGTAACGTACATTATATTTCATAGCGACGTTCAATTTTGTTGACTATCTAGAATTTGACCAACATTTAAATTAACTGAATTACGTACGTTATACGTAGTATAATAGCGTACGTTATATACCAAGTCTTGTAAATCATGTTATTATTTAAAAGACAACATAAATTTGAGTAATATATTATGATTATTTTGTTATTAAAAACATTATCAAAATGTGTATAAAAATATTGTTTTAACAATCTCCCCCTTTTTGATGATGACATAATAATTATATGAAAACTTGTTTAAAACTTTTGGAACATGGAGAAAATTTAGGTAAATTTAAAAGACTTCCCTTGAGAGTAACTCCCCCTGAGATAAGCAAAATATATAAAATTACGTAATAAAAGTTAAGAACAAGCAAATATTATTACTCCCCCTTTTTGTCATTAACAAAAAGAACGAGTTGATAACCTGCAAAGTTATACTCAACAAGAAACGATTAGTTGAATATAAGAGAATTTGAAGTGATAGCATTCCATACGGAATAATCAAGAGAAAAAAAAATTATCCAAAGAAAGTGATAGATACAAAATAAGAACATGTTTGAAAACATATGGAATGTCGCTCGATATCAGAAGAGAATCATCAATACGAAAATCAATACTAATAAAGATCAGTCTCTGAAGTCCAGGGAGGAAGAGCGACCCCAAAGTGGGTGCAGAGGTTCTCTAGCATTGCTTCCGAGCATGTGACTCGCCTATTGACTTCTTGCAATTTTCTTAACAAACTAGTCACTCGGGCATCTAGCAATGAAAAGGAAGAAGAACCTGGTCGAACCTTTGGGTCGCGAACGACCCTGGAAGGAGAAAGAGAGAGGAAAAAAAGAAAATAAAAGGCGAGAGAGAAGGAGTAGGCAAGAAGCTCCAATAAGAAAGTTGGCGAAGGGTTCTGCCGCCAAGAAAAATTTTTTCGATAAAATCTCGCAATCTATATACCATTTTGATCATGTCACGAATATCCATCAAGTTTTCCAAATCGAGGTCGGAATGGCTGGAACGGGGCCGAAACTGCCGCTTGATGGTAGTTCGGGCTGTTGGATTTCGAAACTCTTTATACCGTTAGGAAGCTCTTCTGACGAGCATCATTTTTCTAGTTTTAGTTATTAGTTTTGGGTTGGGTATTATGGTATGTGTGCGTACTGTGTGTGTGCTCTGGGTGTGTATGTGTTGTGTGTGTGTGTGCGTGTGCATGTGTATGTACGTGTGTTTGTGTGTGTTGGCGTGCGTGTGTTTGTGTGTGTGAGTGTGTGTATTGTGTGCTGGTGTGAGTTGAGAAATGGGTATGAGTACGGGCTTGCCGATTTGGGGTATAAGTGTGTTTTTGCGTGTAAAATAGCATTAGTGGATGTTAAAGAAGCTCCTGGTAAGGTTACGATGGACCGAGAGACGTTAGAACGACTATTAGATGGTCATATAAAGTTTTGGAGTGGAAAGCATAAACTTTGAAAGCCTAGGGATATGCCCTTTGAGAATTAGAAATAAAGTTGGACTTGATTAAAGTTTTCTAAATCTTCAATTTGACCCCAAAATTTTAATATTTTCTTTAAAAAGTGTATAACCTTCTTGGTTTCAATCCAAAATGGGTCAAAAGACTTCCAAATGGCTCCTAATTTGAAACACGACATTTTTACACCCCGATAACGTGCGGAGTGACTATATCTCACCTAAACTTGGATAAATTAGAAAGTAGAGTTCTAACGTTTATATAAATCTTAACTCGTTAATTATATAATATGATCCGTTTTAGGTTGAAGGTTTGGCTAATCGCTAGTCCATTTTCCTTGTCATTCGAACCTTCTCCATTCACTGGAATGCCAGACAAGTACTTTGATTGCGTTTAATGTACTTCATGTGAATATGTGAAAATGTGATTTTGTGAAAAGTGGTAATTATGTGAAAATGTTGTTTGTGCCATGTGGTTACTGCATGTGTGTGAACCGAGTTAAAACCGGCGAGGGTCACCTGGGATCCGTTAGACTGCGAGTATATGCGGATCACTGGTGGGGAATTTATTAGAAATTTAAATTGTATAAATTTCTACACTTTAAAGTGTATCAGTGCGATATTTGTGACATGTGCGATTAGCTAAAAAGTGAATTTGCGAATACTCAGTATCATTGCGCATTGACATGAAATAATATGTCATAAACATGCATTGCGAAGCAAAAACGAAAATCTTAGTGACGAGCCGGCGTAGGAAGGGCGCGACGGTGGCGAGCAACACTGATATCATGTACTATTTCGAGTCAGAGGTCGTTTTATCTGTAACACCCCCAGATCATATGGGAATATTACATGTCGTAGACCCTCTCCACGCGGACCTACCAGGCAAAACAACACAGAAATACCAAAAACTTGACCGACCGAAGTCAAGCATTACAATAATACAGACCATTAAGGTCAATTACAACACAACCACACCGACTGATGAGGTCACACGACTAATGCAAACGAGATGAAATATAACTCTTTACAATAAATACCCATGCAGGGGAAAATATGCTCAATACGGAAGTCTGACTATCACTCGGTCGATACAATATAACCCAACCATACTCTCAACTCTTGATTAGTATCGTAGCTCGTCACTTCCTGTGCCGATCCTGTGACTGCTCCTCCAAACCAGTATGTACCTGGACCCAAAACAGACATCCACCCCCGATTACTCGGGGTTAGTAAAACTCCATTGTTTTACTACTGCAAGTATAATAGTATACGAAATGTATCAAGTAGAAAGCAATCACGCATCAGGTAGCACAATCAATTATCAAATCATCCTCGAGAGGTTTTATTAATCAGAAAACAAGTGATGAAGTTTTTAAAACTAAATTCGGCATGTCGGGAGTTTTTAAAGTATAATTTCTTTTGGACCTTGAGTCCCAAGTTACGAAACCTCTTTCGAAAATCATCAAGGCCCCAGCCCGGTTCTTGTTTCAAAATATATTAGTGAAACTGTCATCCCGTGTCCGAGATTTAACATAAAATCATTATCCACACAATCACTGTTCGTAGACATCATGTACCGAACTCCAGAGGTCACATGGACCGTACCTGGACCACACACATTGTTCGTACACCTCATGTACCAAACTCCAGAGGTCACATGGACCATACCTGGACCACATATTGTTCATAACCTCATGTACCGAACTCCAGAGGTCACATGCACCGTACCTCGACCACACACACACCTTCCCAACACATATCAAATAGCGCAACACATCACCACGAATAACACACCTTAACACAAGTACGTTCGTACATCCAATCATACACCAAAATACATGTCCAAGTGTATAATCAATCCAACATAATAATCATAATCAACACAAGGCATCAAACCCGAGCAATCGAGTCCAATATGAATCACGAAATTAACATGACCAACACAACTTCACAACGTTAAACAAGCAAGAATATCATTAGTACCAACAAACATTCGAATAATCAAATCGCACGAATCATATCCACGAAGGTAAACCAAATCATCGTAAATCTAATATGTAAACTTTATTCACAAGACACAAATCGTATAAGTAGAATACTTGCCTCAATAACCGATACTGAACACTCTGAAGAATACGGTTCAACCAGAAAACCTCGAACCCCGAAGAAGACAATGAACGGAAGGGTTTCGACTCGAGTTCTCCACAAAGATTTCCTTCCTGAGACATATCATCAATAAATCAACGATCGTACGAGGAATAATACTCGCATAACGCCCGAATCCCCCTCTAAGACCTTTTATCGTACACCTTCAAGGCATCGATTAGGAATTCAACAAAACGACGAATGCTTGACAATCCAACCATGGAACAACAAGGAAAATGATAGAATATGGCTCAATAATCACCCGCCACAAATCTAAGTTACTACAGTTAAATCGGACAAAACCAAGCAAAACCCCCCAATTTCCCAAAACTAAGATTTTAGGAAATCTAACCTTGATTCACCTGATCAAAGGAGGTTATAGAATGATTAATCGATGATATGAACTCCAGGACTTCTTGGATTAATCGCTTGACAACATGTCTCCATGCTCACCAAGACTCCAGCCGCGGAAGGGAAGGCAACGAAATGAAAAATGGGTGAAAATATGACTGCCCAGTCATTTTTATACTGGAGCGCCTTAGCGTGCGCTAGGCTTTCGGATTAGCGTGCACTAGCTGTAATATCCGACTGTAACTTTTCATTTTTACCTGTCGTTGTATTATTCGGATAATCTGATTATCAGAAATCATTGCATTTAGTATTATGTTGAGGTATTATAGATTTGAATATCATATCGTTGTTATTTCATATGTGATGATTCGATGTTATTAGAGTGTTACACTTTCGAATTTTTGTTAATGTAGCGTACGCTACACAGTACTATTAACGTACGCTAATCATGCGACTTAGCGTGCGTAAGGTTTCCTCGGTTGCGTACGCTAAGAAGGAATCTCGCGTGATTGACTTCAAAGACGTGAACCCTTTTAACCGTTAGCATGCATGAGATCTAAATCGAGTGGCGTGTCGGTGAGAATCTACTTTTATTAGCGTGCGTAACCCATTTCTCGTTAGCGTGCGCTAACGGCTGCGATAATTCAAGACGGTAGCCACCGTAAGCCGCTTACGTATGTAATATCGGCCGGATAGCGTACGTAAGGGCATTAGCGTCGCTAAGCGTCACGATAGCGTGCGCTAAGGATGTCGATCTATTTATAGGGCCAGCTGTTTTCATTTCTTCACAACTCTAAACCGATTCTCTCTCCATTTTATCGTCCCTCTGCACTCTAAAAACGATATCAACCTACACCAACTTTATTCTAATCCTTGAATCTCGCAGTGGAGCTCATATCCAGGTAGATTTGGCGTTGTTTTTAAGCTGGGAACATCTTCTCACATAGCATTGAAGTTGTTCTTCATTTACGGAGGTTGGTGTGTTTTCTTCTCTGCATTATTTTCTTATGTTGATGTTCATGACGAATTATCCTTCACCTAGAGTTAGATTTAGCAAGTAAAACATAGTTCTAATCCTACCTTTTTAACACTTTTAATGAATATGTTAAATGTTGGTTTAGTTTAGAGTAGTTCTTGATATTGTAGTAATGGTAACCATGTTTGTATTGTCATTACTCATCTTACGGACAAATTTAGCTCGGTAGGACATTGTTGGATCGGTTAGCTTCTTCATAATGGACTTAGTCAAGAACTTGATATCATATAGTGATTAAACACCATTTTAGGTATTTAATTACCTTGAGAAGAACTTGATGATGTTAAAGATGAGATTAGATGATCTAGTTCAGAATCTTAGAAGCTTTAACAAATCATGATTGTTCGATTTCACAAGTCTTTGAAGATTGATAAGGATCTTGATAATTTCAACAATAATTTTTCATTAATCTAATGTATTGAGAACTTAGAATATTTTGATCATCATACTAAAATTGGTGAATTCACCATCATGTTAATGAATCCTCCAGCCTTGTAACAAAGACTTTGATAACCTTCATGAGTATGGTGTAATCTCGTAACTTATGAACTTGTTGTTAGCTTAAAAGTCAATTTAAATGAGAGGAGAATAATCATAATGTGCAGATTTTACCTTTCAACCTTTTAATGTTTTGGAAAGTTTAATCATCATAAGATGATCTTAACATCATGATTAGTTATTCAACATAACCTTGATAGAACTCTTGTTATGTTGAACCATGCGAACATTCGGTAAATTTTGTAAACCGATTCTTATAGTTGTATTGATGTTAGAAGGACTCTGGCATAAGGCTTCAATAATTTGTAGTAACAAACTATTCTAAAGGATTGTAGGTTGACGTCTTACTAATCCTATATTGATAATTATACGAATATGTTTTGAGTAAAATGTATTTCGTTTAAGGTTGGTTGTTCGAGTAAAACTTGTCGAGGACCGTCCGTTCGTTCCGATAAGAAGAGGACTATTCTCGTCTCCGTATTAAGGCAAGTTATCTTGCTTGGTTATAATGATGATTAGATTCTTGTGATGATTATATATATTTCATGTGTATGAATTGTCCATGTGACGTTTGTCGTGATTTGATATTGTCCTTGACGTTATGGGATTGCATTCCCAAGTACGCCGTTTCAATCGTTGATCTCGTTGGTCCTTATTTTCACTTTGGTGAGTTTTTCTTGATCCTTAATTGGATGTGTTATCCTTTGAGTTTCGTTGTCATGTTGTATCGTGACATATCCGGAATCATATCTGCGTGCCGATTGGTTATTGTGTAGGATTTTTAGCCAGGCACACGATGGTCATGCGTGGATGTTTCCGCATTGGACCGTGCACACGAGACGTTAGTTCGTGAGGCTAATTAGGTACATTGTCCCACGTATATCTCTGGATTCCGTATACGGGGTGGACATGTGCACGGACACATTTCCGGATCGGGCGTACTGTGATGTCCATCTTGAGCCATAATGTTAATCGTTCACAGACCATGTTTGATTGGATGTGTTCGATATTTTGTGACTGATTGTTTCATACGCCCGAGGGGTATGATTAATAGTCGGAATGATTTTCTTGAGATCTATATATGTGAATTGTATAATGTCGGAAGAATTGATTATCATGTATATCTGACCCTGTGTTGGGCGAAATACTTGTATTGTATTTTAGGTCGAGGCAAAGGCAAGACACGGGAAGAGCATGTCGACGGCGAAGGGTTCGGAGGATACTAGTTCGGGGGCCCCACATCTCTTGTTGTCCGGTTATGTTACACCGCGTTATGTTATCTCCTGTTTCATTTAAATTACTTTTTGGTTGTATTTGACATTTGAAGTATTCTCCATCTCCATATGGTTTATACTTGTTTTTCGGATCCTGGGTGTTGTAAGGCCGTTGGCCATATTTTAATAAACTCCTAATCGGAGAAATGACTATTCGTTGTGATTCGATATCACAAATAATATTTATTTAACCTGTTTTGGATATCGCCTGGTGGGTCCCAGTGTGGGATTCACGGCACTGTAATAACCGCCATTTGGGGTGTTACAGAAGATGGTATCAGAGAGGTCGTTTTTTTTTTATGAGTAATTGAGAAATGAACTAGTATCAAGAGACCTTCGTGTCACGTGTGACCTGTGCAAGCGCCTGACACTACGAGCCAAATACGGTATGTACTTTATGAGCCATGGTTTAATTACTGGCATGATATTGATATCAGTATGGGTTTCCCTGCTGATCATGTTATTTCAAGGAATTGTGACAGGATTTATCTGATTGATAATCCGAGGTAAAATTTATTATACAATTGAAATTGTTCGACTTGACACCGATATGATATTCGGTGCGACATTTGTGGTATCAATAACCGTTTTCCTTGAATATATGATTCCTTGTTACTATTAATTTAGCGTGAATTTTAGTATCTTGAACTGTACTTATGGTTATCATTACGATTGATTCTTTCAGTATGGAAAGAAACCTGAGAGGTCGTGGCAGAGGGGGAACGAGGCAGTGGAAGGGGCCGAATCCCAATACCTCGAGCCAACAGACGCGCGAATGCGGATCAGAGTTCCGCAGACAGTGGTTCACCTTCTAGGGAACAATCGCACCACAGTGGGCGCGGGGATGCACGTGTCGACCCTTACGTCGTAATGCAGGGCATGATGACACAGATGACCCAGATGGGTCAACTAATGGAAGCTATGCAGAGGGCCGCCATCGCCGCCACAGGGGGCTCATCCTCCTCCTGTGATTGGCGGACCCGTGAGTCGGATTATCAGCGACATCTCTCGCCAGCGACCACCGACTTTTGAAGGCTCCTCTGAGCCTGCTAACATTGTGCACTGGATCGAGCATTTTGAGAAACTTTTCCAGATGGTGGACTGCCCGGAAGAGAATCGCGTCTCGGTAGCCGCGTATTATCTTAGCCAAAGCGCTCATACCAGTGGCTTTCGGTAAGGCCACCGATGGTGTTTGCACATGGGAGGAATTTAAAAACCTCATGCTAGACCGTTACTATCCAGGCCACTCCATGAGGCCAAACCGTCGGAACTTTTGAACCCCGACCCGTCGAAGACGATGATGTATTATCTGTTCTGAGAAATTCCAGCACTCCTTCCTTTCGCCACGACAATTATCCGAACAGAGGCCGATAAGATCAAGTACTTTCTCAAGAGGCTTAAACCCCGAATGAGAATGCAAATTGAATCACCACTGTACTACCTTACCGGAGTTTATCGAGAAGGCTCGAGTACGAACTCACCGCGAAGGAGATTTCCAAGAAGCAACCACACCCAACAACAAAAGGTCCAAGAACCAATCGATCGAGAGTAACCGGGACATTCAGAAGCCCTACCATTGCCAAACCCTCCGATCGACCACCCATGGCGTCAAAGCCACTGGATCGCACTCTCGAGCGGTCCCCTCATCTGTTGTGTGCTATAATCATGAGACCAGGGCATTTCAGCACCAAATGCCCGAAGCTCGCCGTCACATGCCTTACTTGTGGCAAGATTGGTCACCGTGCTCGCTTTTGCAGGTGGGCCGGACATGATCCAAGAGCGTCTCATGCTCCCATTCAATCCTCTCGCCCGAACCGACGCCTCCGTCCGCTTCCTATCACCACCGGGCAAATAGGGGAATGGGCCGTGGGAATCAAAGTGGTACACACAGTGCCGAATCGCGAAACCTGTGATTTGCGAGATGAAGAGAGCTGATGATCCCGAGGCCAGCATGATTTCAGGTATACTCGAGATCCACTCCCAGCCTGTGTGTGTTCTTTTTGATACCGGTGCTTCACACTCCTTTATATCTTCTTATTGTTTAAGTCGTTTGCCTCTAGACCATGTTATCAATTGTGAGCCCTACGTGATTGGTCTACCTGATGGTAGAAGAATTATTGGAAATCGTGAAGTCCAGGACTGTCCGATTCGTTTGAACGACCGTGAGTGGTTGTCAAATCTGATTGTAGTCGATCTACCTAAGGATGATATAATCTTGGGCATCGATTGGATGGATCGTCACGATGCAATACTCAGTGTCCGCAAGTGGATGGTTACCGTCACTTCTGATGATGGATTCGAGTGTATTTTTCGAGGTGATAATCCCAGTCGTTCTGGGAGAGTCATCAGTGCTATGAAAGCAGTGAAACTGCTTAATCAAGGGTGTATTGGTTATTGGTGCTACATGACCAAAACAGCAGATCGACCAGTTTAATTGGCCGACATTCCGGTAGTCCGAGACTACCCAGATGTATTTCCAAACGAGTTGCCAGGCTTACCTCCTCATCGTGACGTGGAGTTTATTATTGAGTTAGAACCAGGTACGTCCCCGCTGTAACACCCCAAACTAGGCGGATATCACAGTGCCGTGGACCCCCGACTGGGACCCACCAGGCGAATGAAAATGAATGAATTACACAGGTAAATGTAGTACCGAACCACATTACAACATCAATTACTCCGACGAGGAGTTTTATACAACACACCCAGGATAAAATAGAATACATGTGTATTTTATATGACGATAAAATACACAACACTGAATGAAATGAACACTCAAACGGAATGTCTGCAGCGGAATAAATAAAGGAAACACAAATGACTGAATAAATGATCAATGCATCGGGCCCCTACTAGTATCACTGACTCTCGCCGTCACCGTGCTCTCCCGTGCCTTAGCCTTGCCATGACAAAAAAAGCATCTCAACGGCCGGGCCATACGTAACAACAATCCTCAAGGGTTGAAAATACACAATCATGATATATCCAAATTATGAATTATTCTCAAAACATACGCAATCAAACATGCTATATGAATCGACTAATCAAGACGGCTCAAAGGAATGGCGCCACACTACGCCCGGATGGAAATGTGTCCGTGCACAAGCCACCAACGATCAAACACGCGTGGTCTTGTACCTAATCGTCTCACGAGCAATCGACTCGTGCACACCCAATGTGAGGCCAACAACCAACACACGACCATAATGTGCCCGACATGAAAATCCTACACATACCAACCGCACGCCAAGATGACCCTAATGCCACAATATGACAAAAGTGACAACGAAAATGAATGATGACTCACCAAGATTTAATGATGGTGAAATGAATGATAGCTCAATGAAGTGATCGAACCGCTGTTCCTTATGGTGAGGTGATTAATTGACAATGACGAGTTTTGATTCGATTAATACAATGATGAATGAGTTATGATTATGAATGAACAACGACAAAAGGAATGAATATCCTTTTAACCGAGTAAGAATTAACTTACAAAATACCGATGAAGAAAGTCCTTCCACGAACAAATGTCCTAAATGAAGTGTCGGTCATACGAACAACCTTAATTCAATACCATTACCGACAATCCGATCAATATACGAATTAAACATGAATATAACGAACTCAAAACGCCAATACGACTAAACTAAGTCCATTGAGGCATTAAATCAAACACGTTGTATCCAAACTCCGATTGTTTACAACCAAACCTCGATATACCAATATCAAAATCCCCAAGAAGTGTTTCAAACCCACAAAACATCTTCAATACGATTAATAATCCAAAACGAATATCCAAAAACGTGATTATATCGACAATTAATCGAAAACCCCCAATTTCAACTCGATATTCAAAGTGTTCTTGAATAATCCTTCAATAATCCAATGAATCTTTATACAAACTCATAATCATATACATATCCCTTCATATAACATGATTATAACGTCCAAAACATCATATCTCAACACAAAATCGAAATCCAAGGTGTTGAAGAATATTACCTTTGAAGATCCAAACACTTCAATCCGATGAAAACGTGTTAAAACGACTATCCAAGCTTCCCAACGAAATAAGATGATGAAATCCGAATACACAAGTGATTGAGGATGGAAAATACCTCTCTCAAGTCTCTCTTTCGGAACAAGAAGAAAAAGAGGATGAAAATGAGTAAAAATGTCCCTAAGTACTTAAATATCGCCGGAAGTTACGGCCGTAACTCGCCCTCTTACGGCCGTAACTTTACAAGTCAACGGCCTTACGGCCAGAATCGCCAACTCAGACGGCCGTAACTCGCTACGTCCAAAGCTGCCCAGACAGACTTACGGCCGTAATCGTTCCTTAGTTACGGCGTAACTCGCCTTCGTCAAAACACCCGCCGACAGCCTTACGGCCGTACCGCACACCTTACGGCCGTAACTCGGATGATACGGCCGTATCCGCCAAATCTTACGGGCGTAAGCCCTCTTCGTCGAAACGCCGGGCACCACACTGCCGCAGACGGCCAGAATCGCCAACTCAGACGGCCAGATTGCCTCGACTTACGGCCGTATGCCGCAACCCTTACGGCCGTAAGTCACCCTGGTCAACAACACCCAAAACTTACGAACACCACTTACGGCCGTATCTCACCTTCCTTACGGCCGTAACTCACCTTCGGCCAAAATGCCCGGGCAGCCTGCTGGACCACTTACGGCCGTAATCGCCAAATTTACGGCCGTATCTACCGACTTACGGCCGTATCCTTAACCTTACTACGGCCGTAACTCGATGCTGGCCAAGGTGAATCAATCCGATAATTCCGATTCCTCGCTACGACTGATGAATGATCCGACAAATCATACGAATGTGGAAATGAACAAGTCTAACACATGCCAAAGAATGATACTCCAGCACAAGACTACCAATCACGATGATAATGATAATACTCCCGTTCCGACACTCAAACGGAGATGAAATGACGATCGGTAACTAATACACGGTTACAACATGCCAACGTTAAACGCAATTGAGTGATTCAAGAATGATGAGTGATTATTAATGAGTGAGAATTACTGAGTGACAAATACAGACTGATAAATACCGAATGAAAATGAATGAATTACAACCGGGTATTACATACCCCCCCCCCTTAAAAAGAGTTTCGTCCCCGAAACTAAGGGTCAAACAACTCGGGATAACTCTCCCGCATACTATCCTCGGTTTCCCAAGTAGCCTCTTCGACTCCGTGTCTAGACCACTGAATTTTAACCAAAGGAATCGTCTTATTCCTCAACTGTTTGATTCGCCGCTCTAGAACTCGAATAGGACGTTCCTCATATGAATGATCGTCGGCGATCTCGATTTCGTCGAACTGGAGTATGTGACTCGGGTCGGCAACAGAGGTAAAGCCAATCGATAAGCTAACTTGCTTACTCGATTCAAAATCTCACACGGTCCAATGAATCTCGAACTCAACTTTCCCCTCTTCCCAAAACGGAAGGTATTACGACTCGGGATTACCTTGACCAACACATGGTCATCCGTCTCGATCTCTAATGGTCGACGACGATTACCTGCATATGATTCCTGTCGACTCCGAGTGGTCATCAACGACTCCTGATCAAGCTACCTTCTCACGGGCGGCTAATAAGCATATCGGGTTCGGTGCTGATTGATTCTGATGGGTCGTCCAAATACAAGGGAGATCGACAACGACGACCGTACCAGGCCTCGTAAGGTGCTACCTTCATCGCAGCATGCTAACTAAACTGTACGTGGACACAAACAACAGTAATTGGGCGTCCCAATCCTCTACTAATCGAGGACGCATGCCCTCAACATGTCCTCCAATGTCTGAAAAGTCCTCTCTGATTGTCCGTCGGACTGAGGATGAAAAACGGTAATGAGATTCAGCTGAGTTCCCATAACACGATGAACTGATTTCCAAAATGAGACACGAATCGTCCGTCACGATCAGAAACGATACTCTTAGGGGTACCGTGAAGTCTCATTATCTCCTTGATGAATAACTGGCCAGTCTCTCGGGACCCCACATATCCTTGATTCCAAGGAAATGAACTAATTTAGTAAAGCAGACCGCGATCGCTCAAATCGTATTCATGCCACGACGACTCGTCGGCAACTCGTGATGAATTCCATAGAAATGTTTTCCCACTTCCATTCTGGAATAGGGAGCGGTATCAGCATACTCGCCGGTCGCTGATGTTCCATCTTGACTTGCTGAAAGGCTAAAAATCTCGAAACAAATTCCGCGACTTCTCGCTTCATAATACTCCACCAGAAATTTCGTTTCAAGTCCTTGTACATCTTACTAGACCCCGAATGAACCGGATAAGGGGTAGCATGAGCTTCTCTCAAGATCGAGTTTTTCAACTCATCATTCGCCGGTACGCACAACCGATTCTCAAATCTCAAGAGTCCATCCTCGTGGACCACAAATCCAGGGGCTTTCCCCTGTACCACATCCTCGCGGATGATCAACAAAATGAATCTGAACCCTGATTCTCCCTGATTACCTCTTCGAGTGACGATGAAATCTCTAACATACAAGGCTGTCCCTGAACTCGCTGAAGCCAGACCTCGATCTCGGGTCTAAGGAATTCCTGCTGAAGTTCCTTCTGAACTGTTAGACGAGCAAGCATCTGCTCCTGAACGGACTTGCGACTCAAGGCGTCGGCGACAACGTTCGCCTTGCCCGGGTGGTAAAGGATCTCGATATCGTAATCTTTGATTAGTTCCAACCACCGTCTCTGTCGCGTATTTAACTCCTTGAGAGTAAATATATCCTTCAACTCTTGTGATTGGTGAATAACTGAAAGGTGACGCCATAAAGGTAACGACGCCAAATCCCCAACGCGAAAACCACGGCTGCTAGCTCCAGGTCGTGGGTTGGATAATTAATCATCTAATCCGGGGGAACTTCGGATTTACTTAACATCTTTCGGAGGTTGCCAATCTCGGATAGCCTCCGTCTTCTGAGGGTCGACACGAACTCTGTCAGATGAAATTACATGCCCGAGAAAAGTCACTTCGGACATCCGGAATTCACATTAAGAAAACTTCCATAAAATTGCTCGCGTCTCAACACGTCGAGAACCTGAAGAAGATGAACCTCGTGTTCCTCTCGGCTAAGAGAATAAATCAAAATGTCGTCGATGAAGACAACAACAACTGATCTAAAAAGTCGATGAAAACCCGATTCATTAACTCCATGAATACTGCAGGTGCAATAGTTAGCCCGAACGGAATAACTACGAACTCATAATGACCATAGCGTGTATGAAACGCTGTCCTCGCGATATCCGATTCTCGAATCCGCAACTGGTGATATCCAGATCTTAAGTCGATCCTGGAAAATACTGAGGCTCCCTGAAGTTGATCTAAAAGATCATCAATACGGGGTAAGGGATACTACTCTTGATCATCACCCTGATCAACTCCTGGTAATTAATACACACACGAGACGAGCCATCCTTCTCCTTGACAGATCACACTGGTGCTCCTCACGGGGACGCAATCGGTCGGAGATAACCTTTCTCGAACTACTCCTCAAGTTGAATCTTCAACTCTTGCATTCTGGTCGGGGCCATCCGATACGGTGCCTTCGATAAAGGGAACGTACCGGTTCCAACTCACTCCTGAATTCCCTTACTCTATGCGAAGGCAACCAGATAACTCGTCTGGAAATACATCGTCAATCGATGACAATGATACCACGAATGATTGAACATTTCGATTGCCCTAGAATGGTCAATCGATAAAAAGAGATACCAATAATGATTGAACAACTCGATTGCCTTAGAAAGGTCAATCGATGAAGATGATACAATGAATGTTTGAATAATTCGATTGTCTTCGAAAGGCCAATCGATGGAAATGATACAATGAATGATTGAATAACTCGATTGCCCTAGAAAGGCCAATCGATGAAAATGATACAATGAATGATTGAATAACTCGATTGCCCTAGAAAGGCCAATCGATGAAAATGATACAATGAATGATTGAATAACTCGATTGCCTTAGAAAGGCCAATCGATGAAAATGATATAATGAATGATTGAATAACTCGATTGCCTTAGAAAGGCCAATCGATGAGAATGATATAATGAATGATTGAATAACTCGATTGCCTTAGAAAGGCCAATCGATGAGAATGATATAATGAATGATTGAATAACTCGATTGCCTTAGAAAGGCCAATCGATGAGAATGATACAATGAATGATTGAATAACTCGATTGCGGAATTTCTCTGCTTTCGCCATAATAGAAATTCTACTGGAACAACGGGGATTACTTCCCTGAAACGCACATTCGACAACCAACGATGGAAAGATAGCGACCAAACGCTAACAAACACTGAGGATAGTATCAAGACGATCAGACCAACTAATACCGAAAATTACATCGTCCTAAGATAAGTTCACCACGATTAGATCCATCAACCAATCGCGGTCATTAAGCTTAATTCGGTATGATTCCGAAAATTCTTCCATCGTCAGGTAGACCGATGGTATGAGGTCCACAAGCAATAGAACTATCCCGAAATAAGTCTATTCAAGCATAATTCGAAAATGAATGAATGCGGTGTACCAGCACCAAAAGGTACACACAAGTTGAAATAAAATTACGAGTATACCTGAAATCATTCGGACCACCGGATCGTCGATCCTCCTCAACATATGAATGCAGGACTTGCCGGTCCCCGAACCGGACGCTCCCGTCGATAAATACGAGTTCCAACTCTATTCGCTTCCATTGTCTTAAACGACGTTGACAAAGCGATCGATTCAAACGCTGGTTGCTTCGGGGCCTGAGATGCCGCCGGAGCCGACTTGGAGTCCTTTCGGCAAAAACGGGCCTTATGTCCAAAATTCCCACAATTATAGCACGTGATAGACGGTTTGTGCACTCGGCCTTGAAATGACCCGGCGTTCCACAATTGAAACAGTGATGGCCGAATCGGCCGCTCGGGAATGAGGTCCCGCACGATTATGCGCCGTAGAAGGTCGCTCGAAACGATAGGGCTCACACGAGGCTTCTTGAAGGTTGACCGACCGCCTTCGGATTGATTACGCCGTTGATTTATTGTTGACAAATGAAGGTTGTTGTTCAAGACTGTCCTTAGCAGCTGGCTCATACGGAAGAGTCCTCTCGATTAATCCGGTCAGAGTGGCACAATGATGATTGAGCAACTGCACATGGGTCATCATGGCCTGCATAAAAGTGAGTGGATCAACCCGAACATCTTCTGATCGAGCCGAGTCCTGGGCACGATTTCCCGGCAGTGAGTGATTATTCCTCGGGTTTCGGCCCGCACCGCGGCCTCTTCCCGTGCATCCCCTGACAGCTCTCTCCATACTGAAGTAGGAAGGTCGCATAATGATTATATTACCCGCATGATTATCACGGTATGATTACGTCATGAGATGATGAAAATGAGTATACATGCTCTAACTTAGTGATTATATGAATGATTGACTGAAGTGAGATGAATATCTGATGAAATTCTTGAAATGATTATTTTGAATAACTTAACAAGATTTTTAATATGATCATCTAGATCGGCAACTGAGTAATGAAATGAATTAAGTGATTAATGAATTAACATGGTCCCCGATCATTAATCGAGTAATGAAATGAATTAAGTTATTAATGAGTTAACATGATCTTCTTAATCATATTAAATGATGATGTTGATGATTGTGAAATGATAAATGCTTAATGAATGACTATTGCCAGAAATTATACCATGGCGTTAGAAATCTTACGCTTCTTCCTGGCCCGATTGGCTCGGCATTTGCACAGTCACACGTGACGCGAAAGTCCAATGATACTAGTCTCGATGACGATGATTTCAAATGAGACATGACTCGGAAGGTAGTATTCAAAACCACGCTCCGATACCAACTCGTAACACCCCAAACTAGGCGGATATCACAAGGCCGTGGACCCCGACCGACCCACCAAAGTAATGAAAATGAATGAATTACAGTAAATGTAGTACCGAACCACATTACAACATCAATTACTCCGACGAGGAGTTTTATACAACACACCTGTGATAAAATAGAATACATGTGTATTTTATATGACGATAAAATACACAACACGAATGAAATGAACACTCAAACGGAATGTCTGCAGCTGAATAAATAAAGGAAACACAAATGATCAATAAATGATCAGCATGCATCGGGCCCCTACTAGTATCACTGGGACTCGCCGTCACCGTGCTCTCCCCGTGCCTTAGCCTTGCCATGACACAAAAGATCCCCAACGGGCCGGGCCATACGTAACAACAATCCTCAAGGGTTGAAAATACACAATCATGATATATCCGAAATTATGAATTATTCTCAAAACATACGCAATCAAACATGCTATATGAATCGACTAATCGATGCGGCTCAAAGGAATGGCGCCACACTACGCCCGGATGGAAATGTGTCCGTGCACAAGCCACCAACGATCAAACACGCGTGGTCTTGTACCTAATCGCCTCACGAGCAATCAACTCGTGTGCACACCCAATGTGAGGCCAACAACCAACACACGACCATAATGTGCCCGACATGAAAATCCTACACATACCAACCGGCACGCCAGTATGACCCGGAATGCCACAATATGACAAAAGTGACAACGAAAATGAATGATGACTCACCAAGATTTAATGATGGTGAAATGAATGATAGCTCAATGAAGTGATCGGAACCGTCGTTCCTTATGACTGAGGTGATTAATTGACAATGACGAGTTTTGATTCGATTAATACAATGATGAATGAGTTATGATTATGAATGAACAACGACAAAAGGAATGAATATCCTTTTAACCGAGTAAGAATTAACTTACAAAATACCGATGAAGAAAGTCCTTCCACGAACAAATGTCCTAAATGAAGTGTCGGTCGCACGAACAACCTTAATTCAATACCATTACCGACAATCCGATCAATATACGAATTAAACATGAATATAACGAACTCAAAACGCCAATACGACTAAACTAAGTCCATTGAGGCATTAAATCAAACACGTTGTATCCAAACTCCGATTGTTTACAACCAAACCTCGATATACCAATATCAAAATCCCCAAGAAGTGTTTCAAACCCACAAAACATCTTCAATACGATTAATAATCCAAAACGAATATCCAAAACGTGATTATATCGACAATTAATCGAAAACCCCAATTTCAACTCGATATTCAAAGTGTTCTTGAATAATCCTTCAATAATCCAATGAATCTTTATACAAACTCATAATCATATACATATCCCTTCATATAACATGATTATAACGTCCAAAACATCATATCTCAACACAAAATCGAAATCCAAGGTGTTGAAGAATATTACCTTTGAAGATCCAAACACTTCAATCCGATGAAAACGTGTTAAAACGACTATCCAAGCTTCCCAACGAAATAAGATGATGAAATCCGAATACACAAGTGATTGAGGATGGAAAAATACCTCTCTCAAGTCTCTCTTTCGGAACAAGAAGAAAAAGAGGATGAAAATGAGTAAAAATGTCCCGGCCGAGTACTTAAATACTGCCGGAAGTTACGGCCGTAACTCGGCCCTCTTACGGCCGTAACTTTACAAGTCAACGGCCTTACGGCCGTAACCGGCCAACTCGTACGGCCGTAACTCGGCTACGTCCGAAAGCCTGCCGACAGACTTACGGCCGTAACCGTTCCTTAGTTACGGGCGTAACTCGCCTTCGTCAAAACACCCGCCGACAGCCTTACGGCCGTACCGCACACCTTACGGCCGTAACTCGGATGATACGGCCGTATCCGGCCAAATCTTACGGGCGTAAGCCCTCTTCGTCGAAAACGGCCAGGCACTCGCCGCCACAGACGGCCAGAATCGCCAACTCAGACGGCCAGACTGCCGACTTACGGCCGTATGCCGCAACCCTTACGGCCGTAAGTCACCCCAGTCAACAACACCCAAAACTTACGAACACCACTTACGGCCGTATCTCACCTTCCTTACGGCCGTAACTCACCTTCGGCCAAAATGCCCGGGCGACTCTTTGGACCACTTACGGCCAGAACTGCCACCTTACGGCCGTACCCGCTGACTTACGGCCGTATCCCGGAACCTTACGGCCGTAACTCGATGCTGGCCAAGGTGAATCAATCCGATAATTCCGATTCCTCGCTACGACTGATGAATGATCCGACAAATCATACGAATGTGGAAATGAACAAGTCTAACACATGCCAAAGAATGATACTCCAGCACAAGACTACCAATCACGATGATAATGATAATACTCCCGTTCCGACACTCAAACGGAGATGAAATGACGATCGGTAACTAATACACGGTTACAACATGCCAACGTTAAACGCAATTGAGTGATTCAAGAATGATGAGTGATTATTAATGAGTGAGAATTACTGAGTGACAAATACAGACTGATAATTACCGAATGAAAATGAATGAATTACAACCGGGTATTACACCCGCTCTCAAAAGAACCGTACCGTATGGCTCCGACTGAGATGCAAGAATTGAAGAACCAGCTTGATGAGTTGACTGACAAAGGCTATATTCGACCTAGTGCGTCCCCTTGGGGAGCACCAGTGTTATTTGTGCGGAAGAAAGATGGATCTCTACGATTGTGTATTGATTACCGTGAGCTGAACAGGGTAACCATCAAGAACAAGTATCCCTTGCCTCGTATTGATGATTTACTGGACCAACTTCAGGGAGCTGCCGTGTTTTCTAAGATCGACTTAAGATCTGGTTATCATCAGTTGAGGATTCGAGAGTCTGACATTTCGAAGACAACATTCCGTACTCGCTATGGGCATTATGAGTTCGTGGTGATGCCATTTGGACTGACTAATGCACCGGCAGTGTTCATGGAGTTGATGAATCGAGTTTTTATTAACTATCTGGATCGCTTTGTAGTCGTTTTCATTGACGACATTCTGAATTACTCTCGCGACCACGAGGAGCACGAGAGTCACCTCTACCAAGTTCTCGATACTTTGAGGCGAGAACAACTTTATGGGAAATTTTCAAAGTGTGAGTTCTGGATGCCTGAGGTTGTCTTTCTCGGGCATGTGATATCAGCCGAAGGGGTGAGAGTGGACCCACAAAAGACGGAAGCCATTCGAGATTGGCTACCACCGAAGAACGTGAAGGAAGTTCGTAGTTTCCTCGGCCTAGCAGGTTACTACCGACGATTCGTGGAGGGATTCTCCAAAATTTCGCAACCGATGACTAACTTACTGCGGAAGGACAAGAAGTATTTGTAGTCAGAAGCATGTCAGCAAAGTTTTGAAGAGCTCAAGAGTCGATTGATTTCGGCACCTGTTTTGGTCTTACCAAAGGGAACGGAAGGATTTGTGGTGTATAGTGACGCGTCGAGACAGAGTGCAGGATGTGTACTAATGCAGGAAGGGAAAGTAATCGCCTATGCATCGAGACAATTGCGACCCTATGAAGTTAACTATCCGACCCACGACTTGGAGTTAGCAGCCATGGTGTTTGCTTTGAAAATCTGGCGTCACTATCTTTATGGAGTTACCTGCCAGATCTTTACGGACCACAAGAGCCTAAAGTACATTTTTACTCAGAAGGAGTTGAACATGAGACAAAGAAGGTGGCTAGAATTAATCAAGGACTATGATATCGAGATCCTTTATCATCCGGTAAAGCAAATGTGGTTGCCGACGCATTAAGCCGTAAGACAGTGCGGAGCAGATCTTTGAACCGTTTAACGACGAGGGAATTGCAGTTGGACCTTATGAGGTCAGAAATTGAAGTTTGGTTACAGCGTGTTCAGGGACAACTTTGCACCCTTGATATTTCTTCGTCTCTCGATGATATGATCAAATCGAAGCAAATTACAGACCCATTCTTATCTCGGGTTCGGGATGAAGTAACCCAGGGGAAAGCCCCTGGATTCGTGATCCACGAGGATGGATTGATACGTTTTAGAAATCGAGTTTGTGTACCCGCTAACGAAGAGTTGAGGAACTCTATCATGAGAGAAGCCCATGCTACCCCGTACTCTATCCACCCGGGCTCTAGCAAGATGTATAAGGATTTGAAACAGAATTATTGGTGGGGAAATATGAAACGTGAGGTTGCCGAATTCGTTTGAGGTGCTTAACACAAAGAAGTTAAGATTGAGCACCAGCGACCCGCAGGAATGCTGAAACCGCTCCCGATTCCTGAATGGAAATGGGAGGACATATCTATGGATTTTATCACTAGCTTGCCGACGAGTCGTCGAGGAATGAATATGATTTGGGTGATTGTGGACCGTCTGACCAAATCAGCTCACTTCTTGGAAATTAAGGACACATGGGGCCCCGAGAGATTGGCCCAGCTGTTTATTAAGGAAATTGTGAGACTACACGGTACCCCCAAGAGCATTGTATCAGGCATCGTGACGGGCGATTTGTGTCACACTTCGGAAGGCGATTCATCGTGCGATGGGCACGCAGTTGAATTTCAAGACGGCTTTCCATCCACGGATCGATGGTCAATCGGAGAGAACCATACAGACTCTAGAAGATATGTTGAGAGCATGTGCTCTTGATTGGAAGGACGATTGGGAAGCCCAGCTGCCTTTGGTGGAATTCACTTATAATAATAGTTGGCACGCTTCGATTCAGATGGCACCGTATGAGGCATTATATGGTCGTCGCTGTAGGTCCCCTTTGTGTTGGGACGAACTGTCAGAATCTCTGGGTACGGAACCCGATATGTTGTTAGCCGCCCGTGAGAAGATCACTTTGATTAAGAGTCGGTTGTTAACGGCTCAAAGTCGGCCAAGTCTTATGCTGACCATCGTCGAAGACCGCTTGAGTTCGAGGTTGGTGACCATGTGTTGATGAAGGTGTCTCCTACTCGAGGTGTTTTTCGTTTCGGGAAGAGGGGCAAGCTGAGCCCAAGGTATATTGGGCCGTTTGAGGTTCTGGAGCGTGTAGGTGATCTGGCCTATCGACTAGCCTTGCCACCGACCTTGAGTAAGATTCACAACGTGTTTCATGTCTCCCAGCTGAGGAAATATGTTGCTGATCCGAGCCACGTTCTTCAATTCGAAGATATTGATTTAGCAGAGGATCATTCGTACGAGGAGCGTCCTGTACGGATACTCGAGAGGAGGATCAAGCAATTGCGGAACAAGACGATTCCACTACTGAAAGTTCAGTGGTCACGACACGGAGTCGAGGAGGCTACGTTGGAGACCGAGGATAGTATGCGAGCGAGATACCCCGAGTTATTTACCCCTTAGTTTCGAGGACGAAACTCTTTTTAAGGGGGGGAGTATGTAATATCCGACTGTAACTTTTCATTTTTACCTGTCGTTGTATTATTCGGATAATCTGATTATCAGAAATCATTGCATTTAGTATTATGTTGAGGTATTATAGATTTGAATATCATATCGTTGTTATTTCATATGTGATGATTCGATGTTATTAGAGTGTTACACTTTCGAATTTTTGTTAATTTAGCGTACGCTACACAGTACTATTAACGTACGCTAATCATGCGACTTAGCGTGCGTAAGGTTTCCTCGGTTGCGTACGCTAAGAAGGAATCGCGTGATTGACTTCTGCACGTGAACCCTTTTAACCGTTAGCATGCATGAGATCTAAATCTGAGCTGGCGTGTCGGTGAGAATCTACTTTTATTAGCGTGCGTAACCCATTTCTCGTTAGCGTGCGCTAACGGCCTGCGATAATTCAAGACAGTAGCCACTGTAAGCCGCTTACGTATGTAATATCGACCGGATAGCGTACGTAAGGGCATTAGCGTACGCTAAAGCATCACGATAGCGTGCGCTAAGGATGTCCAGTCTATTTATAGGGCCAGCCTGTTTTTCATTTCTTCACAACTCTAAACCGATTCTCTCTCCATTTTATCGTCCCTCTGCACTCTAAAAACGATATCAACCTACACAAACTTGTTTCTAATCCTTGAATCTCGGAGTGGAGCTCATTTCCTTGGAGATTTGGAGTTGTTTTTAAGCTTGGAACATATTCTCTCATAGCATTGAAGTTGTTCTTCATTTCTGGAGGTTGGTGTGTTTTCTTCTCTGCATTATTTTCTTATGTTGATGTTAATGACGAATTATACTTCACCTAGAGTTAGATTAAGCAAGTAAAACATAGTTCTAATCCAACCTTTTTAACACTTTTGATGAATATGTTAAATGAGGGTTTAGTTTAGAGGAGTTCTTGATATTGTAGTAATGGTAACCATGTTTGTAGCTGTCATTACTCATCTTCTGGACAAATTTAGCTCAGTAGGACATTGTTGGATCGGTTAGCTTCATCATAACTGGACTTAGTCAAGAACTTGATATCATATAGTGATTAAACACCATTTTAGGTATTTAATTACCTTGAGAAGAACTTGATGATGTTAAAGATGAGATTAGATGATCTAGTTCAGGAATCTTAGAAGCTTTAACAAATCATGATTGTACATTTACACAAGTCTTTGAAGATTGATAAGGATCTTGATAATTTCAACAATAATTTTTCATTAATCTAATGTATTGAGAACTTAGAATATTTTGATCATCATACTAAAATTGGTGAATTCACCATCATGTTAATGAATCCTCCAGCCTTGTAACAAAGACTTTGATAACCTTCATGAGTATGGTGTAATCTCAGAACTTATGAACTTGTTGTTAGCTTAAAAGTCAATTTAAATGAGAGGAGAATAATCATAATGTGCGATTTTACCTTTCAACCTTTTAATGTTTTGGAAAGTTTAATCATCATAAGATGATCTTAACATCATGATTAGTTATTCAACATAACCTTGATAGAACTCTTGTTATGTTGAACCATGCGAACATTCGGTAAATTTTGTAAACCGATTCTTATAGTTGTATTGATGTTAGAAGGACTCTGGCATAAGGCTTCAATAATTTGAAGTAACAAACTATTCTAAAGGATTGAAGGTTGACGTCTTACTAATCCTATATTGTTAATTATACGAATATGTTTTGAGTAAAATGTGTTTCGTTTAAGGTTGGTTGTTCGAGTAAAACTTGTCGAGGACCGTCCGTCTGCTCCGATAAGAAGAGGACTATTCTCGTCTCCGTATTAAGGCAAGTTATCTTGCTTGGTTATAATGATGATTAGATTCTTGTGATGATTATATATATTTCATGTGTATGAATTGTCCATGTGACGTTTGTCGTGATTTGATATTGTCCTTGACGTTATGGGATTGCATTCCCAAGTATGCCGTTTCGAATCGTTGATCTCGTTGGTCCTTATTTTCACTTTGGTGAGTTTTTCTTGATCCTTAATTGGATATGTTATCCTTTGAGTTTCGTTGTCATGTTGTATCGTGACATATCCGGAATCATATCTGCGTGCCGATTGGTTATTGTGTAGGATTTTTAGCCAGGCACACGATGGTCATGCGTGGATGTTTCCGCATTGCACCGTGCACACGAGACGTTAGTTCGTGAGGCTAATTAGGTACATTGTCCCACGTATATCTCTGGATTCCGTATACGGGTGGACATGTACACGGACACATTTCCGGATCGGGCGTACTGTGATGTCCATCTTGAGCCATAATGTTAATCGTTCACAGACCATGTTTGATTGGATGTGTTCGATATTTTGTGACTGATTGTTTCATACGCCCGAGGGGTATGATTAATAGTCGGAATTATTTTCTTGAGATCTATATATGTGAATTGTATAATGTCGGAAGAATTGATTATCATGTATATCGACCTGTGTTGGGCGAAATACTTGTATTGTATTTTAGGTCGAGGCAAAGGCAAGACACGGGAAGAGCATGTCGACGGCGAAGGGTTCGGAGGATACTAGTTCGGGGGCCCCACATCTCTTGTTGTCCGGTTATGTTACACCGCGTTATGTTATCTCCTGTTTCATTTAAATTACTTTTTGGTTGTATTTGACATTTGAAGTATTCTCCATCTCCATATGGTTTATACTTGTTTTTCGGATCCTGGGTGTTGTAAGGCCGTTGGCCATATTTTAATAAACTCCTAATCGGAGAAATGACTATTCGTTGTGATTCGGTATCACAAATAATATTTATTTAACCTATTTTGGATATCGCCTGGTGGGTCCCAGTGTGGGATTCACGGCACTGTAATAACCGCCATTTGGGGTGTTACACTAGCGGGCAGTCTCGGCCTCGAACCTTCAGCCGGGCCCGCACGACCCGATACTGCCGACCTATCCTGCCGCCCAGAACTTTCTTGTCCGACCGCGATAGCGCGCGCTGCGCGGGCACTTGCGTGCGCTAGCCGGCCCGTCCAGAACCCCCTGGACTAAACTGCTCGGCTAGGTAGCGTGCGCTGGTCGGCCAATAGCGTGCGCTACACCTGCCGTGTTGGGATTCGGTGCAGCATCCTGCCTGCATGGGCTTAAAAATGCGCGAGGCGCGGCTTACGATTCGACCTGTGAGATCTGCACTAGAAAGTGGTTAAATGAATTGATTTGGACTACTCATACCAACAAGATGCATCTTCTTTTCTGGTAGCCATCTCATAGAAACTCCAAAGTTAAGCGTGCTTGGCCTGGAGTAGTTATTATGGGATGGGTGACCCTGGGAAGTTTCTCAGGTGTGCGTGAGTGAGGACAAAGCGCGCTAGAAAAGACTCGTGTTGGTACAGTGAGGACAGTCTTCATCATTATGGGGACCAACAATTGGTATCGGAGAAGGTCACGGGTGCGGATTCCCTCGGAGTATCCTACAGTGGAGTCTGCCAGAGTGTTGGAACTAAGAGGCGGGCATGTAGCAAATGTTGCCAGTTGGCCGGAACTAAGATGTTGGCGCTATAGAGGTTGTCAGTTGCTGGAGGGCTATGTGATCAAATCTAGTATGCTGGAACTGAGATACTGGCGCAGCAAAAGTAAACGGAGCTCGAACAGATGTTGATGTCAAGTGTTGGAGGACTGTGTGAATGAATCCAGCCGCTAGAGGGCTGTGTGATCAAATCTAGTTCGCGGAGGTTTCCAGACTCTGGAGCTGAAATACTGGCAGATGCTCGGAGGGGGATTGTTGGGATTCGGTCCAGCATCCTGCCTTCATAGGTTTAAAAATGCGCGAGGCGCGGCTTGCGATTCGACCTGTGAGATCTGCACTATAAAGTGGTTAAATGAATTGATTTGGACTACTCATACCAACAAGATGCATCTTCTTTTCTGGCAGCCATCTCATATAAACTCCAAAGTTAAGCGTGCTTGGCCTGGAGTAGTTATGGGATGGGTGACCCCCTGGGAAGTTTCTCAAGTGCGCGTGAGTGAGGACAAAGCGCGCTAGAAAAGACTCGTGTTGGTACAGTGAGGACAGTCTTCATCATTCTGGGGACCAACATGTCGATTAGCGCACACAACAACCGATAGTAGCGTGCACTACCTGTAGATCCTTCCCGAGTCCAGAACCTCAGAAACCTCTCTGCCCAGCCAGATAGCGTGCGCTATGCCTGCCGATTAGCCCGCGCTGCCATCCGACAGTAGCGTGCGCTATGCCGGTCCCTGCCGGTTCCCGCCGCAACTGTCCGACCAGTGTCCAACCGCTATGACCCGGCAACTCGATTTCCGAAAACGCACGGAACGAACTCGACAAAACGCTCACGGACAACACCAACAATCCGAAATGAAAACATCATGCAAAAAATAATCACACGAGACCATATAAACACAAAATCAATCATAGATAAAATAATACCGACACTCGGCAACCACGAAATATCCAGAAAAATCCAAAATAACCGGAACGAAAATCTCGGGTATTACATTTTACCCCCCTAAAAACAAGTTTTATCCCGAAACTTAAAATAAAGACATCGCAGTTTTAGCAAAACACCACGCTCAAACATAAAAATATCAAACTCATGACCCCGTGATTTACAGTCACATGTCTCCGTAGGTTCAAAAACCCACATAGATTCATACCACACAGAAACATCGATCATCATGCACAAAACATAAAACATTACATAATAGGTCTACACACGGGAGACCACCCGCACTACAAACACAAAATATCATCACTGGGCATCACTGGGCCCTCCAGAAGTATGAATGAAACTCCGGTTCTCTACCATCTTAGCAATAGTATTGCAATACTGGTCTCGATGCCCTTCACGTCCACAATTATAACAAGTCACCAGCGGTTTCTTACAACTCGCATGCTCGTGGCCCAGTACATTATAATTGAAACATCTTGTAGCACTGCCTGAACTCAAAGACACCGACCTGGGTCTTTTAGATTCTCTAGCTGACCGAGAAGGTCCCATACTCATCTAATACGAGGCATGGGATTTTAGAATCCCAATTTCCTTACTTCCCGAGGCATCATCAGAAATCTTCTATTTCATCACTACAGATACCGACTCGGTAGACAATACAATTATTTCAATTGCCAAGGCTCGGTCTTGGTAATCCTTCAACGTAGTACACATAAAAGGAGTCATACACTACCGAACCTGAGGTTCATACGCATATGAATATAACGAACCTTATCTGCCTCACTTCTCACTTGATCTCGAATATAACATAATTGCCGATTATAATCGACTATTTCTTGAGATATCGACACAACTTGGGGCGTAGCTGAGAAGAACTTGACAATCCTACGCTCTTTAACAGGCGGTGGACAATACTAGGCCTCCATGGCAATCTTGAATTCAGCCCAAGTAGGTGCACGATCACTAGGCGATACGACCTCCCACGAGCAGGTATTGAGCAATAGGTACTCTCTTTTCGTCCGGACCAGCTACAACATCAAATGTTCTGTCCAACTGGAAGAGCCAGTTCTCCCAATATAACGAGTCCGAAGATCCTACAAAACGGGGCAGGTGCATTCTCATCACATCTCGTAACCATTTACTAGCTCCATTATCCCCATATGGGTTTTCATCCCGGTGCACGATCTGATTCATATGTGCCAACTGATCAACCACCTGACGGAGGACGGTGGCAGCACCAACATCAACATTACCTCTCGCTGATTGCCCCTGATCACGCGACTGGTCATCTCGACCATATGTACTGAGCTGATTGGCACTCGACAATGAGCGAGTCGCCCTCTCATGCTCCTGATTACGACCACTACCACGACCTCGACCTCTCGGCATACTGAATGAACAACCATTCAGAATAACACAACACAACAAACATCACAGAATCAACATAGGACAACAAAGAACAGCCCAATCAAATATTCACTCCGAGTCATTACACGAATATACGAACTAACACTGCAACAATAGAACCTAATTTCATAAATAATCCACATGGACACATAGACAGAAATATATGACCTTTATCAAAACAAACACTGTCAAAACCATTTACATATCACTGGGGTTGAACATAAAATTTTTCGAGGTATTCGTCCAAATGCTAATATTTTAAAATTCTTGAGTTTGAAAGATTTTGCCAAAATGAATTTTTGAAAAAAAATACTTTTAGTACCTCGGTCATTTAATCAAAACCATAATTCTAATGTCATAATTGTTTCGTTTTGAAGTCACTTGCAAAACAACATTTCAAAATACCATGTTTTCTAGATAACTGATATCGTCAAAATGACCTACAGGGTAACCACACGTTACCACGCCACAACATCACGAATAACAATGCACATGACAATCTGTGGCCATGCCCCTTAGTATCGACCCCCCAGAGGTTTTGCCAAACCGTCTCTGGGTGGAAAACTACTTGTGCTCGCACTAATCATTACCACTAATCGATTATCACATCAGAATAACATCATAGAATAATACAACTAAACCAACTATGTAGTCACAACATCGAGGTGTACAACCAAAATTCACTAACAAGAAGGTAACAACTAATAACACGTCAATATTATCCATGGAATCAAACAATCGACAAAGAGCACAGGTACTACTGTAATAACCAAATTACTGTCGTGACGGTCACAAGCTTACGGCCGTAATAACATGCAGTTTACTGCCGTAACAACTAGGAGCTTACGACCATAAGACCTAAGAGTTTACGGCTGTAATGGTAAACATCTTACAGCCATAATCACTAGCTGCAGGACAGCAGAATTGTCCTAGCAGTCTCGAAACGAAATACTGCAAAAATTCTCTGACGAGTATAACAACATAACAAACTTGTCGCAACGAATTAGTCCGAACATGAACACATAATGTTTTAAATTCCGAAAAATCAAGCCGTTTGCAAAATAAAATTTTTCCAAAATCCTTTCGATCATATCCAAAAATGACGGTAGCAGTTTGCAATGTTCGAAGTATTTTAAAACACATTTTTTTTATACCGTCTGAAGGTGTCATTTGAAAATATATGATTAATTCATCAAAGTTCAACCGATTTCAAAATTCATACAAAATCGTTGTTTAACCGCATCATCGAAATGTTTTCAAAAATCGACTCTTTTACGAGCATACTCAAGCTCATAAAATCTTTTAGAAAACCGTTTTAAACAAACACGCAACGGACATAATTGAAAATAATCTAACTTGAAACCACGTGCCTAATCGGCAAATGAGATTACAATTTTAGTCAAATACGATTCGTGAATACCAAGTTCAAACATACGTCAAAACCATCCATCTGAGTTCCTAACGAACTCTACCGGCGATACAATCTATGGATCACATTAAAGTTCACAGTTTCCACATCGCATTGCACCATTCAGTGTCCAACCATCAATATGTTCAATTCAATACACAAACAGCGTACCACAAATATTAAACACCGATTCTATTTCACAACACCATGCAAATAAAATTATGCACCACAATTATCGCACATAAATGAAATCATGAAACACCAATATCTCACATAAAAGAGGAGACTTACGCCCACAGGCCGTACGGAGATGACAGTCGCCCACGATACTAATCTCATCCAACAATACATATGACATGTTGTGACCACGCACAACTCAACTTCTCACCTGACAACTCGAATGACATGACATCATTTTACTCGACTAACCACGACTCGACTTGACCCAAAAACCTAGGTTTCCGCAACCTAAGCTCCGATACCATAACTGCAACACCCCCAGACCATATGGGAATATTACATGCCGTAGACCCTCTCCACAAGGACCTACCTAGCTAAACAACACATAAATACCAAAAACTTGACCGACCAAAGTCAAGCATTACAATGATACACACCATTAAGGTCAATTACAACACAACCACATGGACCGATGAGGTCACACTACTAATGCAAACGAGATGAAATATAACTCTTTACAATAAATACCCACGCATGGGAAAAGATACTCAACAGAGGAAGTCTGACTATCACTCAGTTGATACAACATAACCCGACCAAACTCTCAACTCTTGATTAGTATCGTAACTCGTCACTTTCTGTGCCGATCTTGTGACTGCTCCCCAGAACCAGCATGTACCTGGATGCAAAACAGACATCCACCCCCTGATTACTTGGGGGTTAGTAAAACTCCATTATTTTACTAGTGAAAGTATAATAGTATACGAAATGTATCAAGCAGAAAGCAATCACGCATCAGGTAACACAATCAATTATCAAATCATCCCCGAGAGGTTTTATTAATCAGAAAACAAGTGATGAAGTATTTAAAATTAAATTCGGCATCTCCTGAGTTTTTAAAGTATAATTTCTTTGGACCTCGAGTCCCAAATTACGAAACCTCTTTCGAAAATCATCAAGGCCTCAGCCCGGTTCTTGTTTCAAAAAATATTTGTGAAACTGTCATCACGTGTCCGAGATTTAACATCAAAACATTATCCACATAATCACTGTTCACATGGACCGTACCTGGACCATACACACTGTTCGTACACATCATGTACCGAACTCCAGAGGTCCCACGGACCGTACCTGGACCACACACATTGTTCGTACACCTTATGTACCAAACTCCAGAGGTCACACGGACCATACCTGGACCACACACATTGTTCGTGCACCTCATGTACCGAACTCCATAGGTCACACGGACCGTACCTGGACCACACACATTGTTCGTACACCTCATGTACCGAACTCCAGAGGTCACACGGACCCTACCTGGACCACACACACACACACCTTCCCAACACATATCAAACAGCACAACACATCACCACTAATAACACACCTTAACACAAATACGTTCGTACATCCAATCATACACCAAAATACATGTCCAAGCATATAATCAATCCAACACGATAATCATAGTCAACACAAGGCATCAAACCTGAGTAATCGAGTCCAACATGAATCACGCAATTAACATGACCAACACAACTTCACAACATTAAACAAGCAAAAATATCATTAATACCAACAAACATTCGAATAATCAAATCGCACGAATCATATCCACGGAGGTAAACCAAATCATCATAAATCCAATATGTAAACTTTATTCACAAGACGCAAATCGTATAAGTAGAATACTTGCCTCAATAACCGATACACACTCCAAAAACACGGTTCAACCGGGAAACCTCAAACCTCGAAGAAGACAACGAATGGAAGGGTTCCGACTCAAGTTCTTCACAAAGATTTCGTTCCTAAGACATATCATAAATAAATCAACGATCGTATAAGGAATAATACTGGCATAACGCCCGAATCTCCCTCTAAGACCTTTTATTGGACACCTTCATGGCATCGATTATGAATTCAACAAAACGACGAATCCTTGACAATCCAACCATGAAAAAATAAAGAAAGTGATAGAATATAGCTCAATATTCACCGATACGCCACAAATCTAAGTTACTACGGTTAAATCGGATAAAACCAAGCAAAACCCCTAATTTTCCAAAACTAAGATTTTAGGAAATCTAACCTTGATTCGCTCGATCAAAGGAGGTTATAGAATGACTAATCGATGATATGCACTCCAGGACATCGTGGATTAATCGCTTGACAACATGTCTCCATGCTCACCAAGACTCCAGCCGTGGAATGGAAAGGAACGAAATGAAAAATGGGTGAAAATATGACTGCCCAATCATATTTATACTGGCGCGCCTTAGCGTGCGCTAGGCTTCCGGATTAGCGTGAGCTAGCGGGCAGTCTCGGCCTAGAACCTTCGGCCGAGGCCCGCAGGACCCGATCCTGCCGACCTATCCTGCCGCCCAGAACTTTCTTGTCCGACCGCGATAGCGCGCGCTGCGCGGGCACTTGCGTGCGCTAGCCGGCACGTCCAAAACCCCCTGGACTAAAATACTTGGCCAAGTAGCATGCGCTGGTCGGCCAATAGCGTGCGCTACACCTTCCGATTAGCACGTGCAACGACCGAAAGTAGCGTGCGCTATCTGCCGATCCTTCCCGAGTCCAGAACCTCAGAAACCTCTCTGCCCAGCCAGGTAGCGTGCGATGGGGGGCCGATAGCGTGCGATATGCCTGCCGATTAGCGCGCGCTGCCATCCGACAGTAGCGTCTGCTATGCCGATCACTGTCGGTTCCTGCCGCAACTGTCCGGCCAGTGTCCAACCGCTATAACCCGGCAACTTGATTTCTGAAAACGCACGGAACAAACTCGACAAAATGCTCACGGGCAACACCAACGATGCAAAATGAAAACATCATGCAATAAATAACACACGAGACCATACAAACACAAAATCAATCATAGAGAAAATAATACAGACACTTGGCAACCGAGAAATATCCGGAAAAATCTAAAATAACCGGAACAAAAATCTTGGGTATTAAATTATTATGGTCAAAGTTGTGTTTTAGTTTTGTACTCGCGCGGGTACTGTCATATATATCGTTTAATGTGTTGGTGTTAGTTGTTGTTGATGTTGTTGGATCAGTTATGAGTTACTGTATATGTTGTGATCCAACAGGACCATGTATTGGATTGCTTTGTGAGGTATGTCGTAATGAAGTTGGTGTTGGTTTTAAGGTGTGAATGTCTCGGTTTTGTTAATTATTAATGTGTTTTATATTGGTCTAAGCCTGGTAGGTTCTCCAAAACGAATCGACGGCGCTGTAATATCTCTATAAATCATGGGGGTGTTACAGAATGTGATATCGGAGCCTAGGTTTATGGATACCTAGTCTGTTGGTGTTTTGGGTTTATCAAAGTTGAGTCGGTTGTCTGTTTATGATATCACTGGGTTGCTGCTACCTCGTGTGACCAGCGCTGTAAGTCTCTCTGATCCCCAATTTCTTTTTTCAAATTGTTTTTGTCTTGCACATATGGATTTTGAGTTCTTATTGTGACCCGTATTCCATTGGGGCAGTGTTCATCGACTTCTGATCTTATCAGAACCCTGCGGGAAACCAGAGTTATATGTTTGTATTTCTTTGAACTGTGTCCATTTTTTTTCCTTCATGTATATGTTTGTGTAACTTGAACATACTGGCATATCTAGATGGTAAGTCTCTCGATTATAAGTCCCTTCTTAGTGGTGCAGTGATTGTGTGGTGTTAATTCGATCAACTTTGGTCGAGGGTTAGAACTTGTTGGTGGTATTAGGATTTTGGGATGTACAATGCGTATACGGTCTGGGTGAAAATAGTTATACAGTGTATTTTGGAAAATTGGGAATATTATCGATTCCTATATTCTTTTAAGAATGAGATTTTTAACTATCAATTTTAACCACTGCGGGAGTATTTTTAAAGTGGTTTGTGAAACTCTTTCAAATGATGAAAACCTATGATTTAATATCGTTATATCAAATGAGTATGTATTTGATGGAAAAATCTTTTTTTCGATTAAACATTTAGTAGAAGAGAAAGGATCTTCATATTTATCTAAGTCCCAAGCAAACATTTCAAACTATAGACGTCTTCGAAAATTTTAAAAATATAAATTATTTTGTGCATTATCTAAAAATAATTTCAAAATCGACGTGCAAAATAAAACCTCCTCGACCAATAAGAGTAAAGTAATTACAAGTTTTTGGCGAAAGTAGCTCGCCCTCTCATTTTTCAAAAGGATTGTTTTCCTAAAGTGTTGGTACCACAATCGTAAAGTTTCAGGATCGCGTGTCATGTTTGGACACGCGTTTGATTGCGATTCAGATCATTGTGTGTTTATTGTCCCATTGGGGGTATGGTTGTGATGGTGAATTTTGGTTTGATATAGGTACGGTGCGCGCTATTGTGCAGAATTAGCACATGCTACCTTGTGAATAGCGCATGCTAACGCGAGATGCAAAAACTACTGCATTCATCTGAGAGTTCGACAGCGCATGCTATGCAATTATATAGTGCGCGCTAAGGCGCAGCAGTTAGCACACGCTATGGGGAGGGTAACGCGCGCTAACTGGTAGTTCGGGGGCAGTCCAGAAGCTACTGGACTGGGGCTGGAGATAAAACGATCAAGGGGCATCCCCGTATCCCAGATGATGGCAAGTGATGCTTTCATAATACGTCCGAATTGTTGATGCTCCCGACAATTGTGGCTTTGATTCTCTTTGTCTTCTTGCTTTCCATCTCTAACTTGGTAGTTCAATGTCCCTTTGAGGGGGAGAAGAGTACAATAATCGGGATTCTTGCGTTTGTACAATTTAGGGCCTTGAACCCTTATGTTTGACTCTGTTGTCGCACTGCAGAATTTGCGACTTCGGTGGTACTACGATGATTGACTTGATGTATGAGCTTATCGTAATTATGGTTTCCGCCATGTACTCGTTTCAAGATCTCGTTGTATAACCCCATTGTCGTTGAATATTGGACCATATTTCTTTTGGTAACTCATGATTCCACCAGAGAAAACCATATTAAATTGTGTTGTGCTTTATTCTGATTTCAACTTGTGTTGTTAACTGAATTGCGTCTCTACCGAGAAATTCTTGTGATGATAGTAGTCATTTCGCATTCGTCAGAATGCTTAGAGATTTGGTCATCCGACCTTATGAAGTTGCTTGTTACATTATTACGTAATACTATGAAAACAGGATACGACATCGGGTTTTTTTGTTGTTTCACATCGGTTATAAAACCGATGTCGAATCTGCCGATGTTGTTTTTTACATCGGTTTACAACCGATGTAAATTCACATCGGTTTACAACTGATGTAAATTCACATCGGTTGTAAACCGATGTGAAAAATTCTAATTCACATCGGGTTTCAACCGATGTAAATAACTTTTAATTCACATCGGTTATAACCGATGTGAATTTACATCGGCTGTAACCGATGTTAATAATTCTATTTCACATCGGTTCTAAACCGATGTAAATAACTCTTACTACATCGGTTACAACCGATGTTAATAACACTTAATTCATAACACTTAATTCACATCGGTTTCTAACCGATGTGGATTGTTCCCAGTCAGTTCCTGTATAAAAAAATTGGCCCAACCTACACCAATAATTTTTTCTGATCAGAAACGAAAACAACCAAACATCTCAAACGAAAACCAACCAAACATCTCAAACAACAACCAACCAAACATAATTTTTAAGCAACAAATGTATCTCAACGGTTTACAACAAGCATTACCAACTAACTACAAAATAAAAATACACATCCTTATAAAAGTCCCAAAAACTTTTAACTTCATGAACTTACCGATTCGAGAATAACAAGAACCAACCGTTTGTATGTCATAGAAAAATCTAAACAAATTTGGTAAGAAAATATTTCGCCCATTGCATTCGAATTTCTTTAATGCTCTCTTCAGGAAGCGCTTGAGTATCACTAAATATCTGTCATATAATTTATGATAATACTTTTGATCAAAACAGAAAAAAAAATATGATTAATTTGACTTGATAAAATTACCTCCATCCAATTTTCTGCAATCCCAGTCTGAACTATGGTCCGCATCCAGTTCATGACATAATATCCACACTCCCAACCACCATTTTGTTTATTACACTAAAAAAAGAAATATTAAAAATTGCAATCGGTAAAAGAATATTTGTCAATAAGCAAGATAAAATCACACAAAATTATACGTAAGTTTTGGGATTGAAATTTTACTTACTTTGGGATAAATCCATTGAATGACCTGCTTGGATTTACTCGTGTGCGCACCATCCAACACTCTCAATGAGGTCACAATACTAGAAGTAAGGAAAATATAATTGTGTTATCAATAGTACAACATATTTCAGCTCATAAACAACATATTCAGCTCATAAACAACATATTTCAGCTCATAAACAACATATTCAGCTCATAAACAGCTCATATTCAGATCTTTCTGATAATTTTATTGGCAGTGGTGATGAGAAGGCTTCTGATAAACAACATATTTCAGCTCATAAACAACATATTCAGCGCCTCTCCTTTTTCTTAAAAACCGATGTAAATTGGGCGATGTTGAATCCTATTTTCCTAGTAGTATACCATGTTTACGTTGTTGTAAATTTCGGGGACAAACTTCTTTTATTTAAAGTGGATCGTGACACCCGAATTTTTGACTTATGTATTTTTACATCCTATCGACTCGCTTATGTTCGATGATACCTTCTGAAGTTGTTCTGTTCTTCGGTTTTGTCGTTTGAACGAGTTGTGACATTGCTTCGGATTAATCCGTTTAGCGTTGCGACTTTTCCAAGTCCGGTTCGAATCTCGTGAGCCCTATGCGAAATAAACATCTTGAAGTTCTTACAAGTTCATTTAATGTCTTGAGTCGAGGTGTGAACTTCATAGTGGTTGTTCGATTATTGTCGTCCAGTTGTTGTTTGATCAATGTTGTTCGATCGTTGTGGTTCGGTTGTTGTTGATCGATCTCGCATCGTGATTATAGAGCGTCTGATTTCCTTAAGATTCGGGTACTCGCCCCAGTAAGTCATTTTCCAACCTTTGAGGTTGTCGGAATTATATACTTGTTCAGCGTTAAGCTCGCATTTTGATTATTATACTATTTGGATTATCAACAGTAGTGATTCATGATCGTTGCACTTCGTAAACATTCTTGCATATTGAATCGGACCGCAGCGGCTCTGTATGACATGGAGTTTTGTGTACGTTGTTGGCAGCATATAACGGTGTCATGTAAAGTTTGCCTTGTCTTGATTGTTTCAAGTCCTAAGTTTTGGGCCAAAACTTATTTCAAAAGGAGTGGGATGTAATAATTTTATTTCCATGTTAGTTCCTTTTCTTTTGATCTATTTTCATTTCTTCGGTTCGCTAGTCTCGACGATCAACATCTGAGAGATGGACATCATGTCTTGACATCAAGTGGGAGTACTGAGAGTCCGTGATTGTATTTTTTTGGCATGACCAATATTTTGGTCATACTTGACCAGTGTAATATTTGCGATTGGAAAATAAAATTATTCATGGACATGACTTATAACCCTAGTATATCAACAACCTTTTCCCGCTTCAAGTTTCGAGGACGAAACTTCTTTTTGGGGGGAGGGTGTGATACCCCGTAATAAATAAACTGGGTGATTTTTATATTTTGTGAACCGTCGAATAAATTTGGTTATTATGTTGGAGTTGAGAATTATGTCGCTTGTGTTGTTTAGAGTGACGAACTTGAACTTCTGTAATTGCGGAGTGTTACCATATGTTTTATGCATATAACATGTTGTACGTTGCCGCCTTATTGACGAATTATCGAGACGAAAAATAATAATAATAATAATAATGATCGTTGCAATTATATATATATATATATATAATTAGTAATGTGTGTGTATATATATATATACTTAAACCGCCTCACTAAAAGAAGAAAAGAGAGGGATAAGGCAGAAAGAAGGGTCGCGAATGACACTGGAAGGAGAAAGAGAGAGAAAAAACAAAAATAGAAAATAAAAGGAGAGAGAAGGAGCAGGCAGGAAGCTCCAAGAAAAAAGTTGGCGAAGGGTTCCGCCGCCAAGGAAGATTTTTTCAGTAAAATCTCGCAATCTATATACCATTTTGATCGTTTCAGGGAGTAGGTCACGAATATCCACCAAGTTTTCAAATTCGAGGTCGGAATACCTAGAACGGGGCCGAAACAGTCGCTTGACATCGGGTCCCCGTACGGCCATTCTAGCTGTCTTGTTTCGAAACTCTTTATACCGTTAGGAAACTCTTCTGACGGGCATCTTTTTTCTAGTTTTAGTTGTTAGTTTTGGGTTGGGTATTATGGTATGTGTGCGTGTGTATGTGTTGTGTGTGTGTGTTCGTGTGTGTATGTATGTATGTGTGTGTGTGTGCTGGTGTGTGTGTGTTTGTGTGCGTGTGTGTATTTGTGTGTGTTGGTATGCGTATGTTTGTGTGCGGGTGTGTGTGTTTGTATATGCAGGTGTGTGTGTTTGTGTGTGTGTTGTGTGCTGGTGAAATGGGTATGAGTACGTCGATTTGGGGTATAAGTGTGTTTTTGCGTGTAAAAATGGCATTAGTCGATGTTAAAGAAGCTTCCGGTAAGGTTACAATGGACCGGGAGATGTTAAAACGACTATTAGATAGTCATATAAAGTTTTGAGGTGGAAAGTATAAATTTTAAAATCCTAGGGCTATGCTATTTGAGAATTAGAAATAAAGTTGGACCTGATTGAAGTTTTTAGAATCTTCAATTTGACCCCAAACTTTAATATTTTCTTTAAAAAGTGTATAACCTTCTTGGTTTCAATCCAAAATGGGTCAAATGGCTCCTAATTCGAAACATAACCACTAGTAGAATAAACATCAAAGACTTCGGTACATCTCACTTCGATAATGTATATTAGCAAAGTAAAAACAAACAACAACTTCGCTTTTCAATTTACTGAAATAAAAAACTCACATAGACTTCAGTAAATAGTACCAAACAAAAAAGAAGGAGCTAATTAGAAATTTTAAGTCACAAAGACTTCGCTAATTTGATAATTACTGAAGTAAAAAATGTGAAATTTTATTTTTTACCAAATATCTTTTACAATAGCGAAGTGTATGTCTTGAGACTGGAAATTAATATTTTGAGGTTCAAATTTTTTCATTTGGGCTCCAAAAAAACACTTAGCAAATATTGATTTCCATTATTTCCTCCCTCAATTTTTTTACTCCAATTTTCATGATAACACGCACGCACCCAGACTCCCACTGGAGTCGAACCCTCGACCTCCTTGTTACAAAAGGCGGCCCAACTGAACCAAGGTTTAATTGATTAACATAATCCCATACCCCCGCCCGTTCATAACCCAAAGAAAGAGAAGGAATCGTCTACTTCTGTACCTCCCCCCGCGACTCTCTCTCCCTCTCTGCATCCCATCTCGCTGCCGGCCGGCGAAAATGTCGGCAGCGGTTTCTAAGTTCCCGAGTGGTGGTTGCCTGCTAACCTTATTCCAAAGACACGAATCGAACCTCCCCACAAATCTCGATTCAACTCCTGACGGAATTAAGAAGGTGGTGGATCTCGGCTCGACGGTGCTCAACGCGGCGGCGGTGGTTCTCTGGTATGAATTGACGGTGACTGAGGGCTGAAGACGGCCACAGACCTTCAAGGATTTATTTTTTCAGGTTTGTTTCTTTCGGTTTCTATTCTGAAACAAAAATGAATTTTTGGTATTGAGTGATTTGAGGAAGTTGGGTTCCTATTTCTGACTCGTGTGTGTATGTGTGTGTGACTTTCTGAATCAGAAATGGGACTCGGGGTCCAGAGGAAAGACATAAATTCCTTCGGTGATAGGGCTTCAATTGAGATGAACGAACAAGTTTGCTATGAGAATTGACATGAAAGGTTTAAAAATCGTTCCTGCGCCCACCGCAAATGCCTGCCAAGGCTGTTAACACGCCCCACGCTTCGCCTAAAAAAGCTGAGGTAATCCCTAATCCCTAATCAGCTGAGATTTGGAAGGTAGAAGGATGACTTAAGAATTGTGATCCTAATACTATGTTCTCCTTTTGATCATTTTCATTAACTATACCTGTGTTCAATGAAATTCATATATATTAGGTCAATAGTGTTAAATTTTACTTTGATACATAACAGTACGTTGTATATTTGTATTTATTATTCATTTCCCTATCGTTATTGCAGCAATTGTGTTGTGTCCCTTAAGGAACAGGTCGAGGCTATACAGAACATTGGCATCTCAGTGGAGATTTTGATGCCCCTACTTTGTGTTATTTCTGGTTGTAATATGAAAAATGTTCAGGTATGCTTATTTAATTTGGTGACTTTTTAGCTACATTCTGATATAACATATCGATGTCACTATACATGTTGCTTCTTCTGCAACAGAATTTCCAAAAAAAATGCAGGTAGCTTTTGATTTGCTCTAATCCTTTGTGTGCACTGTATAGGATTTGATTGATTTCTGCAAGGATGTTGGTCTGCAATCCAGTGCTGCTGCTACAAGAAATATGCCAGTATTAAACTTATTGGCGTTTTACATAAGTTCGTTGGTCCAGGTAACATCTTAATTTTATGATTATATTTCATTGTTAGAAATGATTGTTGGGGCTGAAAGTTATTACTTTTGAAGATATCAAATGGTTTCTATCCGATATGTAAAACCAACTCTTTTTAGTATGTACACTTGGCACCGAGTATGAGAAAAATCCATTTGAAGCAGAGTTCAGCACTCAGTATTCCTTTACTATTAATTTGTAATTTTCTCCTGTTAGTGTATTAAATTTTCAAATAATATTATCTGCAGGGAGCATCGGGAGCTCTAAAAAAATTGTTAAGATTGCAGATTTTACATCATCTGCTTCTGGCGGTGGGCTAGATAGCATAGCCTTCCTCGAGAGGATATTAGTAGAAAGATCATACATACTCTAAGGATTGGAAAGTTCAGACCGGAAGGTCTTAGTTGATTCTATATATGTTAGCAATAAAAATGAATTTATCTTAAACTTTTACATTTGCAACAATTGTATTGACATTGTCTTATTATTTCTTAAGATCTGTATGGAATCTCTTAAAGCTGTATATAAAATCCTTCAAGAGGCCAACAAGTGTAAAATGCTTGAAGAGGCCAATAAGTGCGTTCAAACTACTGGTACAGGTGTATATATATATATATATATATATATATATATATATATATATATATTTGACGCAACTGTGAGAGAATTATTTGTCTTGTATATGGTTAAATATCAACAAGATTGTAACCTTTTGATCTTTGAATTCCCTTCTGGAATCAGTGAAGTTATTTGGGAATCTTAGAGGCCAGTTGTATGAGAGGCACCTAAATATAATAATGTCTACATTGTCTAAAATTGGTGGCTTTGCGTCTATAATGGTGGTGCTGTGAGGAAGAGGTTGGTTCTTTTCATGTATTCAATGATAATAATGAACTTAATATATATATATATATATATATATATTATAATTTTGTGTACTCCGGTGCATTGTTGAGTTTCTTACGTTGTATATTGTTGGTATTCAAAGGATCATTAGAGTTTTCTTGGTTGAGGAACAGACTATTGTGAAGAAGGTTTTGGAAATACAGAAAGCAAAGGAAAAGCTTGCTGCCAAGAGCTAAAGTGTTTGATTGTGGTGTTGAGATAATTTTGGGATACATTTAATTAGCCAATGAATCATGGAACTGTACTCAGGTTTTGAAGCTTAATATTGATCAACGTGCTGCCGAAATACAAGCCATAATCGATTAACGTGCTGTCGAAATTTTGGATTGTGTCGATCATAACTTTCTATGGTTCATCACACTTTGTAGAAGTTATTTTTGACTGTTTGATAATGTTGTAGTATGTGTGTTACGACATATTATACTAATATGTTTTGAATTGGCTGGAACGCATGTTATTTTTTTAAGATGGGATGATATGAAATTGTTGGTTCTTATATTATTGAGCTCTTGTGGTTGATGGTTAGTTATAGTTGAATGTAGATTTTGGCACTGAATTTTAAATTGAAATGTGAAATATTAATATATATATATATATATATTAATATATATATATATATTAATATATATATATATATTACTGCAGAAAATACTAATATATATTATACAATAACTGAAGTAAAAAATTCTTTATTTACTACGCCAATTATAAAATAACCGAAGTTAAAGGCATTCTTTTAATTCAGTTACCCCCACATTTGGATCATAATTAGGAAAAAAACCGAGATAGACTTCGATTATTAGGATATTAGACTTTGCATAAAAAGTAAAGTCTAAAGTATATCTTTTACTACACGAATATAGACTTCGGTAATTATAAAGTTTTTACTTCAGATATTATCCGAAGTCTTTGACGTTTATTCTTCTTATAGTGAACATTCTCACCCCGATAACGCGCGGAGTGTGTCGGTAACTATGTCTCACCCAGACTCGGATAAATTAGAAAGTAGAGTTCTAACGTTTATATAAATCTTAACTCGTTAATTATATACTATGATCCGTTTTAGGTTGAAGGTTTGGCTAATCGCTAGTCCATTTTCCTTGTCAATCGAATCTTTTCCATTTGCTGGAATGCCAGGCAAGTACTTTGATTGCGTTTAATATACTCCGTGTGAATATGTGAAAAATGTGATTTTGTGAAAGTGGTAATTATGTGAAAATGTGGTTTGTGCCACGTGGTTACTGAATGTGTGTGAACCGAGTTAAAACCAGCGACGGTCCCCTAGGATCCGTTAGACTGTGAGTATCTGCGGATCACTCTGTGGGGAATTTACTAGAAATTTAAATTGTGTAAATTTTTACACTTTAAAGTGTATCAGTATGATATTTGTGACATGTGTGATTAGCTGAAAAGTGAATTTGTGAATACTCAGTATCATTGCACATTGACATGAAATAATATGTCATAAACATGCATTGTGAAGTGAAAATCGAAATATCCAAGTAAGCGACTTGGGGTGGCCAAAAGAGCCGAGCGAAATGGGCCCGTGTGGGTGAGTCATGTCATGCATGGGAATTGCATTGCATTGCATGTACTATGATGATGATTTTGGTATAATATTCCGGAATATATGTGATGACATTGTGATTTGGTTGTTTATTCACTTATAGTACATATTCATGAATCGTTGTACCTGCACCGGCTGTTTGCTGATCCCTTCGGGGGTGAATATACTTATTGTGTATTTAGGTACATGTCTTAGTGATGAGACGGCGCAGGAAGGGCACGAGGATGGCGAGCAACACTGATATCATGTACTATTTCGAGTCAGAGGTCGTTTTATCATGGTCAAAGTCGTGTTTTGGTTTTGTACTTGCACGGGTACTATCATATATTGTTTAATGTATTGGTGTTAGTTGTTGTTGATGTTGTTGGATCAGTTGTGAGTTATTATATCTGTTGTGATCCAACAGGACCATGTATTGGGTTGCTTTGTGAGGTATGTCGTAATGAAGTTGATGTTGGTTTTAAGGTGTGAATGTCTCGGTTTTGTTAATTGTTAATGCATTCTATGTTGGTCTAAGTCTGGTAGGTTCTCTGAAAAGAATCTACGGTGCTGTAATATCTCTGTAAATCACGGGGGTGTTATAGAATGGTTCCTTCGTGAACAATATTCCTTTTCGGAATTTCTATACCATGAAGTCCTGAGAAGCTAACTCCAGCATCCTCAAATATCCCGGTCAAGATGGATCTAATCGGCATCCCTGATTTTCTATGACGGTCTTTTCTCACATATCATTTCTTGTGAAAAAAGACCCTTTCTCAATGAACCACTTCATTACAACTCTGGCGAAGTTAACTTGATGATCATTTAAAACGTGATAGATAATTACATATCAATGTTAACAAGCTTTTGTTGTGCGTTTACTTTTGGCCTCAACGAACGAGTGATAACATCGTGTAATAAATGAATATTTAAGCCAAAATCATTGTTTTCAAATTTGTCCGAGCGGACGTCAATCACAGCGTGAGGTTTCAAGAAATCACGGACAACAATTTCATTTAAATTATCATTAATATCATCGTCAGTAGAATCATTTTCTGACACAAAATTCCCGTTACAAACGATTCATTCATTTTGTAATCTAAATAGTTCGGCAAGATTATCGGCATCAAATGAGATAGGTTTTCCACGTACCATAGATTTTATCGCAACCAAACCATCAATTTTCACAAATGTCGAGAAATTTGCATAAAATTCTCGCACTAAGTCCACAAAAATTGGTCTAGAAAAGCTCACAAATTTGTCGATCCGGAGCATATCAAAAAATTCGTCCAACTGAACACCAATACTTTTCAAAGACTAAAAATCAAAGTAGTGGCTGGAAGTTACCTCTTCATCGATCAAAATTTCCTTGAAAATCTTTTCTGCTTGAGGGTTCACGAATTGAGTTGATTCGGCTGGATTGGAGGTAGATTCTCCCCTTCTTTTCTTTCCCTGACGAGTGTTTGTCATTATGAAGAACGGCTGGGGATTTGGTAAAGTTGGTGGCGGAAATATGAGAATCGCGATCTGATTCAAAGAGAAGAATCGTGGGTGGAAAATTTTGGGATTTAGGGTTCGTGAAGGGAATGAGGAACAGACGGGTTTTAATAAACTGGGAAAAGGATATAACGTATGTTACGTAATGTTACGGACGTTATTTAATTGGTTTAACGTGCATTATACATGTGTATAACATACGTATGGAGTCCTCCAGTAGCTTCTGCCGAAAATCGTAGTAGTTTAACGTACGTAATTGTGAATGTATAACGGACGTAATGCCCTTTAGCGTACGTTAAAATGGGTGATAACGGTCGTAATGACTAGTCTAGTGGCTTCTATCCAAAATCTGATTTCTGCATTACGTACGTAAGATCTTCAAATAACGTACGCTATAACTTTTAACGTACGTAGTCCTCTGTAAATAGCGTACGTAGTACTATCCTGAAACTGATGACTCAAATCAACTGATAGCGGCTGTAATTCTTTGTCCATAGCGGCTGTAATTCTTTGTCCATAGCGGCCATAATAATGTCCAAATAAATAATACTAATTCTCTGATGATTTTGTTCTGATATTTATGACCATTTTGATTTATGAATATGCAAAAGTTTTAAAATTTATCAACATGTCCCATTCCTAAATTTATCCGAACAGAATTGAAAGTATTTTCGGGTAATGGTTTTGTAAAAATATCTGCTAATTGTTTATTTGTCCCTACGAATTGCAGAAGAATATTCCCGTTTTGGACATAATCACGAATAAAATGATGACGGATTTCAATGTGTTTGGTCCTACTATGCAAAACGGGATTTTTACTCAAATTTATGGCACTTGTATTGTCACAAAAAATTAGAGTGTTTTTAAGCTCAATGCCATAATCTAGTAATTGGTTTTTAATCCAAAAACCTGTGCACATGCACTCCCCGCAGGAACATATTCTGGTTCATCCGTGGAAGTAGCTACACTGGTTTGTTTCTTACTACTCCATGAAATTAGACACGAACTCATGAAATGACAAGTACCACTAGTACTCTTTCTATCAATTTTGCATCCACCAAAATCTGCAATACTATATGCAAAAAGTTCAAAATCGATGCTCGATGGATACCACAGACCTAAACTAGCAGTACCTTTTAAATAACGAAAAATGTGTTTGCAAGCAATGAGATTCTTTCGGATTGGCTTGTAATCTAGCACAAAGACAAGTAGCGAACATAATATCAGGCCCAGAAGTGTAATATCCGCAATTTCGATTTTCCGGTAATTTTTTATTTTGGCGGAAGTCCATCTTAGCGACTCGATTGTGACCTTTTCGTCATTCCGAGAATATTTAATTCTGCACTTTTTGTCATCCGAGTTCGTTTCGGTATCGTTTTGTTGAGTTCCGTGTCCTTAAATGGTTTTTCCGCACTTGAGTTTGATTCTTGCGAATCTCGTCCGAAACTATTGTTTCGAGTTTCTCGTAAGTTCATTTAATGTTATTATTCATGTTGAGATCTTTGGCTTGGTATTTCGATCGTGTATCGTGTATTTCTGACGTTTTGGGCTATTTTCGTAATTTCCCAAAGTTTGGGGTAATTACTTTCCGTTGTCGAATTTCAAGCCTTCGGGTGGTCGGAATCGTGTGTTCTCTTAGCGCTTGGATTCGTCTTTGCGAGTACTTCGTAACCGTATCTTCGATTCATATTCAGGTTCGGGTTTCGGGCTTGTCCGGGCCGTCGGGGGTGGCCACGGCCGAGTCACGGCCGCACAGTCTTGAGCTGGTACTGGCCTGGCCGAGTTACGGCCGTAAGGTGCCGGTTACGGCCGTAAGTGATCGGCAGGCATGGCCTGACGAATGCCGGTTACGGCCGTAAGGGCCGAGAGTTACGGCCGTACGGGCGCCAGGCAGCTTCCGGACGAATGCCGGTCACGACCGTAAGGACCTGTCGGGTACGGCCGTAAGGCCCTTCCGGTTACGTCCGTAACTTTGTTGGCCATATAAGGCCTGGGCGACGGGCCAGACTTCATTTCACCCCATTTCTTCACCTGAGTGCGGCTGGCGACGGGATAAATCGGGCAGTGCAGTTTTTGGTCGATTCCACTCGATTTCTAAGCGTTTTTTGAGAATTCTTGTCGATTATATCAACATCAAATCATTGTTCCTCGTCGTATCGAGGTAATTTCTTGAAATCTCCTAGAATTTGATTTTCGAGATTTCTTCTTGATTTTTGTTGTTCGGCCGAATTTGATGAATCGGTTGATGCTAGTGAACATTATTAATCGTATTCTATGGATTTTATATCTATATCTTTGATTCGTTCAACCTGATTGATGATTCTTAGGTTCTTGAGGAACTTTGAACATTTAGTGTTCGATTAAATGTCTCAAAGAGTTTCTTTCGGTCGTTGTGTTGATTTCGATTAATATTGTGTTATTGAATGAATTGTATTTCATTAAAGGTTGTTCGAGTACTTGTGTTATTGGAGGACGCCGTTCGTTGTTCGTGGAAGGATTTCATCACCTTCGGTTGAGGCAAGTTTTATACTTGTACTAGTCAATCAGATTAATGTTATCATATATGTGTATGAATATATTGTATCATTCCGAGACTTAGTCTCTTCACAAGTTCATTGATATTAAGGGATTGTTTGATACGATACCTTTCGGAAATTATGCCAAATGTTTACTATTGTTCATTAATGGCCGGTAAGGCATTGCGATACTCGTTGTTAATGTTATTGTCGATAGTCGGTTCACGGTATCGATGTATCGATTGTTGTTGTTAATATTGATGTCGATCTAAGACATTGTTGTAATCATTGCTATTAATGTTGGCGTCTTGTCATTCATGTTGTATTGGCCGATTGAAGGCATTGTCGTATTCGTTCTCATCTTCGTCGTCGGTAGCCAATTAAAGGTGCCGAGGCATTCATTGTATCATTGTTATCGATTGGCCGTTCTAAGGCAATCGAGGTGCTCAATTATTCATTGTATCATTGTTATCGATTGGCCGTTCTAAGGCAATCGAGGTGCTCAATCATTCATTGTATCATTGTTATCGATTGGACGTTCTAAGACAATCGAGGTGCTCAATCATTCATTGTATCATTGTTATCGGTTGGTCGTTCTAAGGCAATCGAGGTATTGAATCATCCGCTACATCATTGTTATCGGTTGGCCATTCTAAGGCAATCGAGGTATTCAATTGGGGCTGTCGAGGATAGTTCCCATCCGTTGTATCGTTGTTATCGATAGACCATTCTAAGGTAATCGAGGTATTGGATTGGGACCGCCGAGGACGGTGCCCATCCGTGAGTCATCATTATCGTGTTGGCCGACTAAAGGCAGCACATTATCATTCTAGTGAATTCGGTAATCTTTGAATCGTTGTCGTTTGTGGTTAATTATGTTTTGGAGGCTAGTCTCGGCTAGTGCTCGTTGGATAAGCTTGGAGCTTGAACCTTCGCGGTTGGTTTCCCAACACCTACAACTCAGTAGGTCACGGTCATGCTTATGATCTCATTATGGGTAAGCTTGGGGCTTGAACCTTCGCGGTTGGTTTCCCAACACCTACAACTCAGGTCACGGTCATGCTTATGATCGCATTATGGGTAAGTTTGGGGCTTGAACCTTCGAGGTTGTTTTCCCAACACCTACAACTCAGTAGGTCACGGTCATGCTTATGATCTCATTATGGGTAAGTCTGGGGCTTGAACCTTCGCGGTTGGTTTCCCAGCACCTGCAATTCAGCAGGTCACGGTCACTGGGTGATCTCATTATGGGTAAGCTTGGGGCTTGAACCTTCGTGGTTGGTTTCCAAACAGCTACAACTCAGTAGGTCACGGTCATGCTTATGATCTCATTATGGGTAAGTTTGGGGCTTGAACCTTCGCGGTTGGTTTCCCAACACCTACAATTCAGTAGGTCACGTCCATTGGATGGTCTCATTGTGATATGGCTTCATGCCGTAGCTTCGGCCCTAATTGTGATACGGCTTCGTACTGTGGCTTCGTCCCTAATTGTGATACGGCTTCGTGCCATGGCTTCAGCCCTAATTGTGATACGGCTTCATGCCGTGGCTTCGACCCTAATCGATACAGCTGCAGGCTGTTTTGGCTTCAGATGATTGTGATATTTGACAGCTTTGGCTGAGTGGCTTTCAGGCCTTTGTTATGTCTTGATAATTTCATTGGAGCCTTCGGGCATTGTGATTCATAATTAATTCAGTTCTCATTTGGTTCATGTCGTGTAATTCATTATGGTACTCTATGATTATGATTCGCCATTGGGCACTTATGTTCTAATCTATTGAACAGGTATTAATAGTATGCCGTGGGCATAGTGTTTCACGAATGCTCGTTTCTTACCTTGGTTTGTGAGAATCTCGTATTATTATTATCATTGTACTGTTTCATTCCGCCTTTAGATGCATATCATGTTATACATGTATTTGATGTTCATTATCTGGATGACTGACCCTGTGGGGGCGGAACATGTTTTCATGTTTTAGGTGTTTGCGAGGAGAGAGTTGAGACACAGGGGCATGATGATGGCGACGAGGCATTCCGAGTTGTTCATGTTGGTCAGTCAATTAGAGTGTTCTCCCGTTTGTCAGTCATTGTCATTATGTATTACCCGAGCAGATGCTCGTGGGTGTGGTTGTATTTTCAAGTGGGCCATGTAGGCCCACTTTTGTCGTTTAAATTCCCTATCGGAATATTGTGTCGGATATCATAGTAAGGACTGTGATCTCCCTTGTTAGTTATTTTAATGTATTTTAGTCATGTTCGCCTGGTGGATCTCTGGGTGTGGGGTCCACGGCACTGTAATAACCCAATGGGATTTGGGGGTGTTACAGAAGATGGTATCAGAGATTTTGGGTTGTGAGATACCCTGATATGTGAGTTATGTGGATCTACCGATGCGGTAGTAGTGGGACTGTCAGGTTATGATAATCTGGACAGTCGGGTTTTGTGAGTCGTGAAATTTGTACGACTGCACGAGTCATTCATTCATCGAGTCGTCGTCAGTGAAAACTAGTATTGTGAGACCTCGAAGCTTCGTATGAACTGTGTAAGGACACGATTCTCTTTATGTTCATACATTCATTATGTCATTAATTATACATGCTTTGTTGAAACCTATATGTCATATTATTGTTATGATTGATTCATGACTAATTGTGTTGGAGCACGTTTGACCATGCAAGCGATAAGGATCAACTCATTCATCAGTCAACAATGCTCAATCATCATTTTTATCTTGTCGATCATATTAATTCATTCATCACTCAATCAATCTCATTGTTCAGTTAATTCATTCATCACTCAGTCAATCTCATTGTTCAGTTAATTCATTCATCACTCAGTCAGTCTCATTGTTCAGTTAATTCATTCATTACTCAGTCAATCTCATTGTTCAGTTAATTCATTCATCACTCAGTCAATCTCATTGCTCAGTTAATTCATTCATCACTCAGTCAATCTCATTGTCCAATTAATTCATTCATCACTCAGTCAATCTCATTGTTCAGTTAATTCATTCATCACTCAGTCAATCTCATTGTTCAGTTAATTCATTCATCACTCAGTCAATCTCATTGTTCAGTTAATTCATTCATCACTTAGTCAATCATTACTCAGTTAATTCATTCATCACTCAGTCAATCTCATTGCTCAGTTAATTCATTAATCATCCAGCCCATCTTGCGATTCAGTTGTTGGTCTTGTGGATCGAATTTTCAATCCTGTTAACTTGTTCAAGATAATCATTTCAGGAATTTCATCAGATAATCATGTCACCTCACTTGATCTTTCATGCGATCTTATAATATTCCGGCGTCATTTCGACGATCATTTTATTGCATTATTAATGCATTCATTGTGTTAGAGCGTGTATGCTCATTGTTATCATTCCGTCTCGTACTCATAATGCAATCTTGATACGGGATCTGTAATTATCATGTGACTTTCCTGCCTCGGTATGGAAAGAGCTGTCAGAGGGACATCGGACTCCGACGTCCAAGAGATCGTTTTCTAGTCATCTTCGTGCTGGGAGAGCATTTTCTTCTCAGACGACGAGTTCGACTGTTGTTTTCTTTAACTGTGATACTATAGGACATCGCAGTACCTGGTGCTCGATGCAGGCCGTTGTTTGTTTTATGTGTGGGAGACAGGGACACCTTCCGAAATACTGTAGGAGTTCTAGTGCCGGTAGATCTCGAGAGGGCTCACAAGCCTCGAGGGATTTTGTTACTCCAGCCCATGCATCATCCAAGGGGTCCTATCAGGCTTCGAGAGCCAGAGGTAAGGACATTCATCACCGGTTTTGAACAAGTTAATTCTTGCTCGGTAATAGTATAATCATTCATTTCATTTGTCGTTCATTCATTCATATAATTCATTCATTATATATCAATCACATTGAGACTTATAATTATCAAACTAATCATTCACTTCACGGGAAACAATGGTTCCAATCATTTTATTTGAGCTATCACTCATTACGTTATCATTTCACCCCAATGAGTCATTCTTGATTCTTGTTGGATTTCGATTCATTATCATTCATTGTGATCATTCTTGTTCTTGTGTATCTCGTTGATTTTTCCTGGCAGGATATTGCTTCTCCCTACTTGTTTTAAGTTTCGGGACGAAACTTCTTTTAAGGGGGGTAGTATGTAATATCCGCAATTTCGATTTTCCGGTAATTTTATTTTTTTTGGCGGAAGTCCATCTTCAAAACTATTTTGTGACCATTTCGTCATTCTGAGAATATTTAATTCTGCACTTTTTGTCATCCGAGTTCGTTTCGGTATCGTTTTGTTGAGTTCCGTGTTCTTAAACGGCTTTTCCACACTTGAGTTCGATTCTTGCGAATCTCTTCCGAAACTATTGTTTCGAGTTTCTCGTAAGTTCATTTAATGTTATTATTCATGTTGCGAGCTTTGGCTTGGTGTTTCGATCGTGTATCGTGTATTTCAGACGTTTTGGGCCATTTTTGTAATTTCCCAAAGTTTGGGGCAATTACTTTCCGTTGTTGAATTTCAAGCCTTCAGGTAGTCGGAATAGTGTGTTCTCTTAGCGCTTGGATTCGTATTTGCAATTACTTCATAACCGTATCTTCGATTCATATTCAGGTTCGGGTTTCGGGCTTGTCCGGGCCGTCGGGGGTGGCCACGGCCGAGTCACGGCCACACAGTCTTGAGCTGGTACTAGCCTGGTCGAGTTACGGCCGTAAGGTGCCGGTTACGGCCATAAGTGATCAGCAGGCATGGCCTGACGAATGCCAGTTACGGCCGTAAGGGCCGAGAGTTACGGCCGTACGGGCGCCAGGCAGCTTCCGGACGAATGCCGGTTGCGGCCGTAAGGACCTTACGGGTACGGCCATAAGTGCCGAGTTACGACTGTAAGGCCCTGCCGGTTACGGTCGTAACTCTGTCGGCCATATAAGGCCTGGGCGATGGGCCAAACTTCATTTCACCCCATTTCTTCACCCGGGTGCGGCTGGGGACGGGATAAATCGGGGAGTGGAGTTTTTGGTCGATTCCACTCGATTTCTAAGCGTTTTTGAGGATTCTGGTCGATTATATCAACATCAAATCATTGTTCTTCGTCGGATCGAGGTAATTTCTTGAAATCTCCTAGAATTTGATTTTCGAGATTTCTTCTTGATTTTCGTTGTTCGTCCGAATTTGATGAATCAGTTGATGCTAGTGAACATTATTAATCGTATTATATGGATTGTATATCCATATCTTCGATTTGTTCAACCCGATTGATGATTCTTAGGTTATTGAGGAGCTTTGAACATTTAGTGTTCGATTAAATGTCTCAAAGAGTTTCTTTCGGTTGTTGTGTTGATTTCGATTGATATTGTGTTATTGAATGAATTGTATTTCATTCAAGGTTGTTCGAATACTTGTGTTATCGGAGGACGCCGTTCGTTGTTCGTGGAAGGATTTCATCGCCTTCGGTTGAGGCAAGTTTTATACTTGTACTAGTCAATGAGATTAATGTTATCATATATGTGTATGAATATGTTGTATCATTCCGAGACTTAGTCTCTTCATGAGTTCATTGATATTAAGGGATCGTTCGATACGATACCTTTCGGCAATTATGCCAAATGTTTACTATTGTTCATTAATGGTCGGTAAGGCATTCAGATACTCGTTGTTAATGTTATTGTCGATAGTCGGTTCGCGGTATCGATGTATCGATTGTTGTTGTTAATATTGATGTTGATCTAACACATTGTTGTAATCATTGCTATTAATGTTGGCGTCCTGTCATTCATGTTGTATTGGCCGATTGAAGGCATTGTCGTATTCGTTCTCATCTTCGTCGTCGTTAGCCAATTAAAGGTGCCGAGACATTCATTGTATCATTGTTATCGATTGGCCGTTCTAAGGCAATAGAGGTGCTTAATCATTCATTGTATCATTGTTATCGATTAGCCGTTCTAAGGAAATCGAGATGCTCAATCATTCATTGTATCATTGTTATCGATTGGCCGTTCTAAGGCAATCGAGGTGCTCAATCATTCATTGTATCATTGTTATCGGTTGGTCGTTCTAAGGCAATCAAGGTATTGAATCATCCGCTGCATCATTGTTATCGGTTGGCCATTCTAAGGCAATCGAGGTATTGAATTGGGGTTGTCGAGGATAGTTCCCATCCGTTGTGTCGTTGTTAATGATTGACCATTCTAAGGTAATCGAGGTATTGGATTAGGACCGCCGAGGACGGTGCCCATCCGTGAGTTATCATTATCGTGTTGGCCGACTCAAGGCAGCACACTATCATTCTCGTGAATTCGGTAATCTTTGAATCATTGCCGTTTGTGGTTAATTGGTTTTGGAGGCTAGTCTCGGTTAGTGCTCGTTGGGTAAGCTTGGGGCTTGAACCTTCGCGGTTGGTTTCCCAACACCTACAACTCAGTAGGTCACAGTCATGCTTATGATCTCATTATGGGTAAGTCTGGGGCTTGAACCTTCGCGGTTGGTTTTCTAGCACCTGCAATTCAGCAGGTCACGGTCATTGGGTGATCTCATTATGGGTAAGCTTGGGGCTTGAACCTTCGCGGTTGGTTTCCCAACACCTACAACTCAGTAGGTCACGGTCATGCTTATGATCTCATTATGGGTAAGTTTAGGGCTTCAACCTTCGCAGTTGGTTTCCCAACACCTACAATTCAGTAGGTCACGGCCATTGGATGGTCTCATTGTGATACGGCTTCGTGCCGTGGCTTCGGCCCTAATTGTGATACGGCTTCGTGCCGTGGCTTCGGCCCTAATTGTGATATGGCTTCGTGCCGTGGCTTCGGCCCTAATTGTGATACGGCTTCGTGTCGTGGCTTCGGCCCTAATCGATACAGCTTCGGGCTGTTTTGGCTTCAAGTGATTGTGATATTGACAGCTTCGGCTGAGTGGCTTTCAGACCTTTGTGATGTCTCGATAATTTCATTGGAGCCTTTGGTCATTGTGATTCATAATTAATTTAGTTCTGGTTTGGTTCATGTCGTGTAATTTATTATGGTACTCTATGATTATGATTCGCCGTTGGGCACTTATGTTCTAACCTGTTGAACAGGTATTAATAGTATGTCGTGGCATAGTGTTTCACGAATGCTCGGTTCTTACCTTGGTTTTTGAGCATCTCGTATTATTATTATCATCGTACTGTTTCATTCCGCCTTTGGATGCATATCATGTTATACATGTATTTGATGTTCATTATCTGAATGACTGACCCCATGGGGGCGGAACATGTTTTCATGTTTTAGGTGCTTGCGAGGAGAGAGTTGAGACACAGGGGCATGATGATGGCGATGAGGCATTCGAGCGATACTATTCCGAGTTGTTCATGTTGGTCAGTTAGTTACAGTGTTCTCCCGTTTGTCAGTCATTGTCATTATGTATTACCCGAGCAGATGCTCGTGGGTGTGGTTGTATTTTCAAGTGGGCCATGTAGGCCCACTTTTGTCGTTCAAATTCCCTATCGGAATATTTTGTCGGATATCATAGCAGGGACTGTGATCTCCCTTGTCAGTTATTTTAATGTATTTTAGTCATGTTCGCCTGGTGGATCTCTGGGTGTGGGGTCCACGGCACTGTAATAACCCAATGGGATTTGGGGGTGTTACAAGAAGCAGTTAAATAAAGTAAAGACCCAATCATACCGCGATACTGTTTCTGGTCAACAAACTTACCTTTCTCATTTTTGTCGAGTTTAAGAGTGGAAGACATAGGAGTAGAAATCTCTTTCCATCCTTCCATTTTAAATTTCTTTAGAAGCTCATTGACGTACTTGGATTGGTGAATGAATATTCCGTCTTTGAGTTGCTTAATTTGGAGTCTGAGAAAGTATTTTAACTCTCCCATCATACTCAATTTGAATCCGCCTTTCATAAGATTTGAAAATTCTAGGGACAGAGATTCCTTAGTTGCACCAAAAACAATATCATCGACAAAAATTTGACATAAAAGCATATTATCACCATAGTTTTTGAGAAATAGGGTATTATCAACATTACCTCTTTTATAACCATTTGAAATAAGAAAAGAGCTTAGACGTTCATACAATGCTCTCGGAGCTTGTTTTAGTCCATAAAGAGCTTTATGGAGCTTGTATACATGATATGGATGATCATAGTCTTCAAATCCTGGCGGTTGCTTGACATACATTTCCTCCTAGATGACACCGTTTAAAAACGCACTTTTTACATCCATTTGATGGAGTTTGATCTTCTTGTAGGAGGCAAAGGCACACAGAAGGCGAATAGCCTCAAGACGGGCAACAAGAGCGAAGGTTTCTTCATAATCCAACCCTTCCTCTTGATTGTATCCCTTGGTAACTAATCTTGATTTATTTTTCACTGAGAGACCATTATCATTGGTTTTTACTTTATGAACCCATTTTGTACCGATGATTGTTTTGTCCAATGCTGCCGGAACCAATTCCCATACTTTTTTTCTCTCGAATTGATTGAGCTCCTCTTTCATATCAATAGCTCAATTTTCATCATTTATAGCTTTGTCAATGTTCTTTGGTTCTGTAAGAGAAATGAATGCAATATTTTTTAGGCAATCATTCACATTTCTCCTTGTTCGCACATCATCATCGATTTTCCTAAGAATTTGCTCCATAGGATGATCTTTCACATTAGCCCATTCTTTAGAAAGGTTCAAAGGATTATCCTCCTATTTGTCCGATCTTAAGTCAAGCTTCTCTAATTCCTTCGTTGCTTCTGACACTTCATAAGCTAGGACCATATCTGCATCATCATCAAAAACAACCTTTCTCGGAGGTAAAACTTTATCATCGAATTTGATATGAATCGACTCTTCTACAGAGCCTCTTCTACTATTAAAAACACGATAAACTTTACTATTAGTAGAATATCCAAGAAATATACCAATATCCGATTTAGAATCAAATTTTCCCAGATTACCTTTACTATTATTATGAATAAATACTTCACAACCAAACGGACGAAATTAAGATATATTGGGCTTTTTACCTTTGAATATCTCATATGGAGTCATCATCCTGTTTCTCCGTAGATGGACTCAATTAATAACATAACAGGCAGTGTTAACAGCTTCGTCCCCGAAATATTTTGGTAGCCCGTATTCATTGAGTATTGTTCAGCTCATTTCTTCTAAGAGCGATTCTTACTCTCGACAACTCCATTTTGTTGTGGTGTTCGAGGTTCCGAAAAGTTGTGTCCAATACCATATTTATCGCACCAATCTTCAAAATCATTAGACTCGAATTCTCCACCATGATCGGATCTGATGGTGATAATTGGTAATTCTTTTTCTTTCTGGGAAATCTTACACCACTTAACAAACTCATTAAAAGCATCACTTTTATTTGCTAAGAATTTTACCCTAGTAAATCTAGAGAAATCATCAACAAGAACTAAAGTGTAAAGTTTACCATTCATGCTAGCATGCTGAGATGGTCCAATCAAATCCATATGAATCCGGCTAGTGGAAATTTCCATTTTGGGTTTAAACGAGCCTCTATCATGTTTTCCTTTAATACAGGCCTCACAAATGTGGTCTTTTCTGAAATTTAATTTTGGTAGACCACGGACAATATCATTTTTGGCCAATTTTGAAAGTAGAGGTAAAGAGCCATGACCCAATTTTCGGTGCCAAATAACAGCATTTTCATTATAGGAAATTAAGCACTTTTTATTAAAAGATGTTTCGTTTTGAAGACCAACAATATAAATGCTTCCATAGCGTAAACCAATAAAAACATTTTGGTCTTTTCTCATTGCCGTGCAATGTGTAATTTCAAAAATTAATTTGAGACCAGTATCACATAATTGGGAAACGCTGAGAAGATTGTGAAAGGTCATCGACAAAAAGAACATTTTCTATAGTTGGTGAAGGTATCTTACCTATCTTACCTGTTCCTTTGATTTGGCCTTTTCTATTATCACCAAAAGTGACACAATCTCGATCTTTCTTTTTCAGCTCTGTGAAAAGATGCTCGTTCCCACTCATGTGTTTTGAACATCCACTGTCAATATACCATTTATTAGATAATGTTGTTATCCTTGCTTGTACCTACAAAGAAAAATTTCTTCCATTTTATAGGTATCCAGGCTAATTTGGGTCCTGTAGAGTTAGACATATAAACTTGATTTGGAACAATGGTCCCTTTAGACACCCAAATTTATTTCACTTTTATAGTTCGTCTGGAACTTCTATAATAAGTTTCGGTATATCCTGGTTTTAAACATTTTGGACATGATGAAATTCTCATTTTTAAATTATCCGAATCCTTCGTGGTAATATCAAAGGACCTTTTAATTAGAAATACATTATACCCGAGTCTTTCTTTTAAAAGAGAAAACTTTTGACCAAATAAGAGTTGCTCAAATTTGGCATTACCATACGAGAATTTTCTAACATAAAGTTTGAATTCTTTCTGAGTTTTGTGTAAATCGTCTCTCAGAATTTTCTTGGTTTCCAAATATTAGTATGATCAATAGACACATCTTTGCTTTTATTCACTAATTTTGAATTTTCATTTTCATGAGACTTCATTTTCTTTTTCAAATCTTTATTAATATTGAAAACTTTTTCATACTCGTTATTTAAAGATTCAAAATCATAAAGAAGTTCTTCATGAGAAGAATCAATTACCTCGTCTTCTGCATCGATGTAGTCAGTTGCGCGGGCCGTTAAAGCTAGATTTGTTTGAATTTGTGGTTCATCATCCTCATCATCAACGATCCATGTAGCAACATAGACTTCTTTCTTTTTGAATTTCTCATGAGGTGGTTTTGATGAACTCATAGCCGCAACAGCACGACAATCTTTAGCAAAGTGTTATAAGAGATTTTTGAATTTCTTTATATTTTTGGCATAGAAAGCCATTTCTTCATCCTCATCCTCGATCGGTTCATCTTCTGTATCACTATCCTCTCTGGCCTTGAAAGCAATCGGCCTTTCACTTTCTTTCGGCTTTGGTTTTGAATTCCGAGATTTAATCACAATCTCATAATTGATAAGGGATCCAATAAGAGTACTGAATTCCATTGTGTTTAGATCTTTCGACTCCATAATAGCCGTAACTGTTGCATCCCATTCTCTCGGTAGTGATCATAGGATTTTCTTAGATTTATCACTACGTGAGATAGGTTTGCCAAACGAGGCTAGCCCATTTGTGATAGCCGAGAAACGGTCAAGCATAGTAGTAATACTTTCTTCTTCTTTCATATTGAAAAGTTCATAATCGTGAAGAAGCCTATTAATTTTCGTTTCTTTGACTTGACTCGTACCTTCGTGAGTAATCTTGAGCATCTTCCAGATTTCTTTGGCCGTTTCGCATGAAGAGAATTTGTTGTGATCTTCAGGATTAAGAGCACAATAAAGCAGCTGAGTAACTTCACTATTGAAATGATTGTTCTTCCAGTCGCTTTCATCGTACTCTTCAAAAATTTTGAGTGATCCATCCGTCTTCTTTGGAATAGTAGGTCCAAGAGCAATGACCTTCCAAATTTCGATATCGTGGTCTCAAATGAAGATAGACATTTTCTTCTTCTACGTCATAAAATTTGAACCATCAAAGAAGGGAGGGCGATTGAGAGCATTACCTTCAAGAGAAGAATGAATGTAGGCCATATCTGGATCTTTTCTCTAGCGAGTGTTAGACCGGTGAAAACGAGACCGCTCCGATACCAATTGTTGGATTGGTACCACCAGTAGAAGGGAGGTTGAATAGTGCGGATTAGAGTTTTGAACTCTTTTTGTACGGAATCTATTTATCGGAGTAATAGAAGAGCGGAAAAGAAAGAACACACGAATTTTTTCGAGAGGTTCGGCTATTAACGAAGCTTGTGTCCCCTACCTAGTGTTATCGACTAGGGCTTTTCTAAAACCTTGAATGCACTTTATAGTTTAGTGCCAACTCTTACAATAGCACTTTCAAGATTAGTGCCGAACTTTATAGTTTCTTGATTTCCGGGCTCAAGAACAACCTTACTATAATCTCTCTTGTTTTTAAGGATACAAGACAACCTCACAATAAAAAAGTTGCGAGTAAGGAAACTCGTCTTTACAAAATATAGCTCTCGCTGATACAAGAATGTAGATATAGAATTGATAGAATAATTTTTTCGTATCAGAATAATCTTTTCAGAGTATAATGATAGATTGATATGCTCAGAAATTGCTTGTGTATGCTTGTAAACTCTGGTGAATTCTTGTGTATCTCCAACACCTTGGAAGGTATGTATTTATAGCACTTGCAGGCAATTTTCCCGTTAGAATAGGGAATGAATGTAACGTACGTTATACATCATGAGTGGCGTACGTAATCTTCGATAGCGTAACGTTTGTGTTTGTAGCGTACGTTATGTAAGTCCAGAACTGTCCAGCAGCATTTTATCCTTCCTTTACGTACGTTATCTTCAACCATTGCGTACGTAATAAAGTCTTCAGATAGCCGTTGGATGATATGACATAATGGATGACGTCACTTAAGAAAATCAACGGTTAGACCATAAATACAAATTCAAAGCTTGTTACGTACGTTATAGGTATTGTGTAACGTACGTTATATTTCATAGCAACGTTCAATTTTGTTGACTATCTAGAATTTGACCAACGTTTAAATTAACTTAATTACGTACGTTATACGTAGCATAATAGCATATGTTATATACCAAGTCTTGTAAATCATTTTATGATTTAAAAGACAACATCAATTTGAGTAATATATATGATTATTTTGTTATTAAAACATCATCAAAATATGTATTAAAAATAATGTTTTAACATTTTCTTCACGAACCGAACTTCTAGGAACCGAAGTAATTTCCTCAATGAACCGAAATACCCGAACCGAAATTTACATTACAACTTTCTCAGAAAATCGAAAAGAACCATTTTTTTCAGTTACTTCGATTAATTTGATTATTTTCAAATTTCTCCGAGGAAGGGATATAAATTAGGGTGTGATAGTTTATATAGTATGTAAAAAAGTTAGAAATAAAAATAGTTATAAAAAATATAATAGGGTATATATTTCGGGTATTATGGGTAATCTTATATTGTTAGGTTATTGGCATTAAATTTGAGTATTACGGTTATTGAAATTTTAAAATTACAATAACCGAGCTCGAAATCGAAGTTTATTTCATGACCCGACCCAAAAAAATTTAATGGTTTTTTTCTCAACACTCGAACCGTATCGGACAGAAATTGACAGTTTAGATCTTCGGTTATTCGGGTCCTAATCCCAGTTAAATGAATTGACTTGGACTACTTATACCAGTAAAAAATTCATCTTATTTTCTTGTAACCATCTCATAAAAACTCCAAAACTAAGTATGCTGAGCTTGGAATAGTTATGAGATGCTTCGAATTTTCGAACAAATATTATTTGTAACATGTACAACCATCACATGCTCTAAACCAAACCAAATCAAATATACCTAGTATATCCCGAACAGAGCAGGGTCTGGGGAGGGAAAGATGTACGCAGACCATGCCCCTACTTTTACGGTAGGGAGGTTGTTTCCGTGAAGACCCCCAGTTTAGTGCACAGTAAAGTAATGAGTGATATATACACAAAAACACATGATTCGAAAAAGCTCAAAACCATACCTGAGCCCATGGCTTAATTCACATGAGGCTTACCTAAGGGGACTTTAGCAACTATACTCTCGATGAACGCTGCTCTAATAGAAGAGAGCTTGACTCTGTGCACAGCTCCCTGTAGAAAATACACCACAGGCTAAATGCAATAGGATAAAATATGGAATAAAAGTAAAAGTAAAAAAATGCAATGCTCTAGGCCAAAGCTAACCGAGACAACCAAATCCTGAGGCTCTCTACTACAGCACCGCTCCATACAAAAGAATCCACAACTCTAATCTGGCGCCTCCACGAGCACCTATCCACAGTCATGGTCTCGGAAAAGTTTAAGGCCTTCAAATATAATCACACTTGCTCCTCCCACGTCCTCCTCGGTCTGCCTCTCCTCCTCCCCCAACAACTAATAAACTCTCGACCCTCCTCATCGGAGCAGATGCCTGCCTCTTGTGCGGACGTGGCCAAACCATCTCAATCTCCATTCCCTAACTTTCGCAGAAATTGGCGCCACTTCTAGCGCGCATCCTAAAAACCCCGTTCGAGATTCTATCCAACATTGTGCGACCACACGACTAATGTAACATTCTCATTTCAGCCGCTTCCAACTTGCTCTCAAGCGACTTCTTCATTGCCCAACATTCGGAGCCATACAACATTGCAGGTGATTACCGCTCTATAGACTTTATCCTTCAACTTTAGAGGGACTTTCATGTCGCACAGGACCCCTGTCGCTGCTCTCCACCTTAGCCACCCGCCATGATACGATGAGTGACATCATTTTCCCACTCACATTCCTTCTGAATGATCTAACCCAAATACTTGAACTTATCCGTACGGGGTACGATCTGATCCGCAATCATTACCTCTACTTCTTCCTCGTTGGCCTCACCACTAAAGTTACACCAGAGATACTCGGTCTTAGATCGGATCACACGCAAGCCCTGGGGTTCTAACACAATGTCGTCAGCAAAAAGCATGCACCACGGGACGCCATCCTGTATCCCCCATGAAATGACGTCAAGGATTAGAGCGAAGAGAAGAGGGCTAAAGCGCCGACCTCTGGTGTAGCCCTATCTCAACCGGGAAATACTGGGTGTCACCAACTAGGGTCCTAACGCAAGTCCTAGCTTGGGAGTACGTGTCTTGGATCGCTCTAATGAACGGCAATGACACCCTCCTCTCTACTAGGCTCCTCCAAATAACATCGCGCGGAATGCTATCATAAGACTTCTCTATATCAATGAACACCATATGGAGATCCTTACGCCTCTCTTTAAACTTCCTCATAAGGCGTCTGATGAGATGAATGGCCTCAGTCGTGGACCTCCCCGGCATGAAGCCAAATTGGTTCTCTAAGATCTCAACTTCTCTTCTAACCCTGCATCCCACCACTCTTTCCCAAAGTTTCATAGTATGACTGAGGAGTTTAAGGGATCTCTCTTTTTTAGTACCAAATCATAAAAGTAATAAGTTATATATCCCCATTCATAAAACTATAAGTTTTTTATACCAAAATGTGTTAAAAGACTTTATTACCCTTAAAGTCTACCACTAAAAGATAAAAATATATAAAAAAATAGAAAATTATTAAAAGCAAATAACAATAATCTAAACGGTCCCACAACTCAATATTTCTCTCTGCAAAAAAACTCTCCGCTGTATCTCTCTGCAAAAAAACTCTCCCGTCATGAAACCCTTTCGCCGGCCAGAAAATGTCGAACTCCGACTACCACAGAGAATCTGAAGACGCCAGAAGTTCCTCACACGCTAGTGACACTCCATCTGAAGAGGAATTCGTCAATGACCTGCCAGTTAGTGTATTTTCATTCACATACGATCGTGCCACGACGGTTGTTCATCGTCTCACGATGGTGCTGAAGAAGATGACAGCATCGTGTGCACGATGGTCTTTGTTTACACACGACGGTCGTCGATCGTGTGTGCCATCGTGGGCAAGAAGATAAAAGTCTTCTGCCTTGCACACGATGGCATGCACACGATCGATGCCCGTCGTGTGAGCCGTCGTGTTGCACACGATGGTCTTCACATGATGGGCATCGATCGTGTGCATGCCATCATGTGCAGGGAAATTTTTTTTTTCGTTCTCTTAAGCATTCTATCATATTCTTATTGTTGGCCACTAAATATACTGGATACAGTTTGGGAAGTAGTTTAAACAACAAACTGTACTGATTTTAGTTCTGAGTGCGTAGCGGAAGTCTTAGATACAGTAAGTTGTTGTGGATACAGCAACTAGGTGTACAGTGTATACTTAAATAATCACAGTAAATAAAACAGTAAAAACTGAAGGTAAATAACACATTATTTAAAGTGGTTCGAGGTAAACCCCTCTACGTCCACTGGTCCTCCACACAGGAGTAAAAAGTTTATTATAATTACTACGTACACAACTACGTAATTATAACAACACACAATCAATATATTGTTCACACAGATTGATGTAAAGATCTTAGCTTCAACCGTTCACACAGATTGGTTTTGAGCTAATGCTTTGACTTGCTTCTTCACACACAGTTCAGAAGTTTTGTCTTCTTCGATGCAATTCCTTCACACACAATTCTGGAGAGCAACGATTACTCAGTCCACACAGGGCTGATCTGGGTTTGTTCAATGTATAGAACAGAGGATGAACAACAACTTTGACTTTAAGAGCTCTCAGCTGATGAAGTGTTGTTCAAGATGATGAGCACTGTATATCTCTTTAGATCTGAGTAGCAGTAAGCTTTGGAGATATGTTTTGCTCTGATGATAACTTTGATAGCTTGATAATTTCGATAGCTTGGGTAACTGATCTTCAGCATCTTGATGTGATATATATAGTCTCTGAAATATATATCCGTTGAGATGTTTCCGTTGAGCAAGATATCGTTCCAACGGGATTAAAAGCACGATCCGGATTTAGCGGAATTTGAAGATCTGTTGACTGACAGTATTTAAATACTTTATCCTTGAGTATTTAAATACTTCTTTATTCAACCGGACCTGACTTCTGAAGATTCCTTCTTGTCCTGTTGAGAGCTATATGGAAGATAACTGTTTTGGTGTTTCGAGACAGTTTCCATACTTGGTCTTTATAAGACTTCTTTGTTGTACTGAAGGGTTCCACTATATGATGGTTTCGAGACAGGTCTTCGATACAGGTTGATGCCTCAATACTTCGATACAGTTTCCTTTACTGTATGCGGATTGGCATATATGTCAAAACCTCTTATCAAATACTATTCGATACAGGGATTGAATATCCCGGCTGTTTCAATACAGGGTTCTTGTTTTCCCAACAATTTACCCCTTTTTGACAATTTGCCAAGACTTTTAACTTTCTAACATTCAAGTCTTCTTGATGATGCCAAAACCTTCTTCATGAAGTAATCTTCTTTGATGTCTTCTGGCAGATTTCTTGGTCTTTCGTCAAGAGGTCTGTCTATCAGCAACTTAGTCAATTTAATGAACTGCTCGTAGGTGAGTTCGATACAGCTAAGGATTTTTACAACTTAAGCTTATGATTTGCGCGCAGGCACAATATTACAATGTTTTCTAAGCTTACAACTGAAATCATGAACTGTTCGTAGACTAGTTCGTACAGCTTAATTTTCAATCAAGTTTCTATACTTGAGATTGTTATCAAACAAATTAAGTAATCATACATCAACACAGTAGATTACGAGTTGTAATCTTTCAAGACAAACAAACACTTTTATTGATATTCAAAATAAATTGAGTACATGGTTTGCTGTTTCGAAGAGAAATTACAAAACAAAAATAATATACAAGGATTTCAACTCCTATCTGTAGTCCGCATGCCTCCATGGCTTTCTCCCTGGATCATTCTCGGTACCACACCACTAGTTCTGTAGGGAATCGTTGCCTCGATCCTGGTATATAGCTCTTCCTTCATAGGATCTATCAAAGGCAAGAATCCAGTCTTCTGGATGGGTGATCCGATCTCCTCTTCTGTGCTTGGATTTAATCTCGATTTGGAGAGGGAGTTTTCCGTCTTCTAGCATCTTCGTAAATTTGTCTGCGGCCTCCGCTAATGTTTTATAGCTCTTGAAGATGACGGATTCCCTGATGAGTTTAACAAAGTATCTCATCAGTTCGTTCTTCCTCCATTGCTTCACCTCATCGGCAGTAGGATGGCGGTTGGTCGGCAGACGAATTTCAGAAGGTCTCTAGATTAGGTTTTGCCACGGGACATTTGGATCATGAAATTCAGGTCGGGAGCCTGAAATCTTAAAACTCTGAGAGGGAGGGGCTAGCTTGTTTAACTCAGCAGTGATGCTGTCTTGAGCGGCCTCAAATTCCCTTTCATGCTGTAACCTGATTCTTCTTGCAGCTTCTCTTGCTTCTTCCCCCTTTTTGGCGTCATCAAGACGTCCTATGATCTCGAATGCAGCATCTTGTTTCGTCTCGATGTTAGTCATTCTTTCTACAAGGGAGGAGAGTGCCTCCGACATGTCCTTGATACATTTGTCGTGGGCTCGCAATTGAGAACTGTTTTCGATCATAGCACATGCGGTCTTGGCTTCAGCGATTCGTGTTTTGGTTGCCTCTTCCTTCAGGAGTTGCTCTTGCTTGTCTTCCATGATTTTCAGTGCTTGTTTGAATACTTCTGGCAAAATAATGAAGGCCTCGACTACTCGAGAAACTTCATGCTGTAAGGTGGTCATCTCTTCCACGGCAGAAGTGTGCATCCAATTCAAGGCTTTTTCAACTGAAGACAGAGCATTCACTGCATCTTGAATGAATACAGTTTGAAGACCAAGAGCACGCAGGCGCTCTTTCCTAGCAGCAGAAATCGGAGAATCTGGTTGAGAAAAATCTTCAGATCAGTTCAACCTACTCAGATTTACGGTTGGGCGTAAATTGAGTTGGACATCCTCAGGTGTATTACCGTCCTCGGATTCCACGGTTGAAGGGGCGGGAGCAGCTTGTTCTGGTTCGGCAGCAGGGGGTTGTGTGTCCTCCTGTTGCGAAGGTTCATCGGTAGACATGGATATAGGAGGGACTGAATCTTCCTGTTGTCTCTCAGCTTCCGCCTGTTCCGGCAGAGGGACTGATTTCTCTTGCTGGACGGCGCGGGCAACTTCTTCTTCAGCGGCAGCAGGCTCGGGTGCCTGTTCCAAAACTGTTCCTTCCTCCTCGACATGAGGGACTGATTCCTCGTCGTCGAGAATGTTTTCTTGCTGTGGCGAAGGGGGCTTGCTTCGAGTTGATGGCCCTTCGTCATCCTTTGGTGGAGAGGCGTCCCTATCTTGAGCCTCTTCACGACTCATTCTCAGACCAGCTTGTAAAGCATCGTCGTCGTCGTCTGAGTCATTGTCATTGTCGTCTTTTGGATTTGGGGGAGAGTCCTCTGACTTATCCTTACCTTTTCTTCTTGTGTCAGATTTCTGCATAAGATGGCTTTCAATCAGTTCTTTGCAGAAAGGGTTGTCCCATCGGATCAGGGCCTCAATTTCCATTGAGTCCGTCACTTCTGATACAAATCTTTCTTCTTGGCTCCAATCACTCCAGTTGTACAATGTTTCATACGGAGCTAGCTGTTAGGCGTATTTTTATATGCTTATTTATCATTATTTTGTAGTGTTTTGGTGAGTGAAATCATCTAAATGAGCTTTTAATGCCTTGATTTTGTATGATTGACAGGAAATTGAAGTCCGGGAGCTAAATCGAGGCAAAACGGGCGAAAACGGCAAAACTGGACGATGAGCCGCGGCGCAAGGAATCTGAGCCGCGGCACAGGAAGACACCAGCCGAAGGGCAGAGTAATCTGTACTCTGTGCCGCGGCAAAGCCCAGGTGAGCCGCGGCACAGAAGAATTGTTTAACGCCCAGGTATTCAGCTTTTGGCGATGTGCCGCGGCACAGGTTTAGTGAGCCGCGGCACACTTAGCGGGTTTTGTAGGGCGGCGCGGATTTTGGGCCGTTTCAAAGCCAGTTTTCGACCGATTGAGACGGACGCGTTTTACTGATGTGCTGAGCTATAAATAGGGCTTAAGACCCTAATTTAATTATCTGGGAATCATTGAATCTAAACCTAGGAGAGCTTAAGCTTGGAGACAGAGAAGAGGAGGAAAGCAGAAGAATTCAAGGGCAGAAGGCGGGAGCTGAAGAACGGAGGAATCCGAGCTTCATCTGCGTTTGAATTTTATGCTTTCGTTTATTTATTCTGTATTTTCAGTTTTTAGTATGTCAGGCTAAAGCCCTAATCTAGGGTTTTGATGAAACCTTTGTTTTGACGAATTGATTGAGATTATCCAATTTATTACCTTTTTATTGAGTTTTCCCAATTATGTTTAATGCTTGCAATTATCTGGCCAATAGTTGTATTGATTTAATCATTCACTTCGAATCGGGAGAGGAGATTTGGTGAGGAACTATTGGTGAGGACCGTTTTATTCTGTGAGATAGGAATATACTCATAGGAACTACGTGGCCTTTAGGAGATTTCATGCTTTTTGCCTAGCGACGAGATAATTCACCTAGGGATAGAGTGCGTTAGTCGTCGTTAGATAAATCTATTGACCTCGGGAGAGGCGGTAGAATATATTAGCAATCTCCGCCTTCAATAAATTGGGAAAATTATTTATTACGGATAATCAAGATTAAATTCGGATAAATTAAGGTGGATTCAGAACTCTAGACTTATTTATCATTTTATTCCTTTTATTCAAGCTATCGTTTTCTGTTTAGTCTTTTATTAATTCTTTTAGTTATTAATCCAGAAAACCCAACTTCGATTGTTCAAATAAAATTGGAATACGAAAACGTCGGTAGTTAGAGATTCAATCCTCGTGGGACGATACTCTACTTATCACTTTATTACTTGTAAACGATGACGTGCACTTGCGTGTAGGAAATATCGCAACAAGTTTTTGGCGCCGTTGCCGGGGATTGAAATTTTTCTAATATCGATTTAAGTATTTCCAGTCTTAATTTGAACGTTTTATTTTTATTTTTGTGTATTGATTTTTGTTTATTCGTTTTTTCCTTTCAGGACCTTTCGTTAGTGCATGAGAAGACTCGGTAACGAAGGCCTACTACCTTTGGACACCGAGCTCGAGCGCACTCTAAGAAGGAACAAAAAGGAGAAAAGAGAGTCACAGCATTTACTGGCCAACATGGCCGAGAATATTGAAATCCAAGGAGGAGACAACCAAGTGCGGCATGTTCAACCGGAACTAGCTCTTCGGGATTATGCCATGCCGCAAGTCAACGCAAATTTTTCGGGAATTCGGCGTCCCACCATCCAAGCTAATAACTTTGAGATCAAGCCCGCCATTATTCGGATGGTGCAGGCGAGCCCATTCGTGGACTGCCGAAGGACGACCCGAATGCCCACATTGCTTCATTCCTTGAGATATGCGACACATTTAAGACTAATGGCGTCACCGATGATGCCATCCGATTGAGGCTTTTCCCTTTTTCTTTGAGGGATAAAGCAAAGTTTTGGTTAAATTCCCCTACCGGAGTCGATTACAACATGGGAGAGGTTAGTGCAAGCCTTCCTTGCAAAATTTTTCCACCGGCTAAGACGGCGAGGTTGAGAAATGAAATAACCACTTTTGCCCAAGATTATATGGAATCGCTCCACGAGGCGTGGGAGCGATATAAAGAATTGCTTCAAGATGCCCTCATCACGGCATTCTGATTGGCTTCACCGCATACGTTTTATGGTGGTGCAGTGCTTCTACACGCACTCTTGTGGATGCGGCCTCCGGTGGAACATTCATGGGAAAATCTATGGCCGAGGCTCACGTGCTTTTGGAAGATATGGCTGAAAACGCATACCAATGGCCAGCAGAAAGATTGACACCGAAAAGAGTAATGGAAGTTTCAAGCAATGACCCGATCTCCACCTTGTCAGCTCAAGTCGCCGCTTTGACACAACAGCTCCAGACATTTTTGCACGCACCAGCCCCCGTTACCATAGAGACATGTAATTGGTGCAACGGATCACACCCGAGCGCGGAGTGTCAATTTGGAAATCCGTTCGAGCAAAATCAGATGGAGCAGGCTCAATTCGTAGGAAATGGGAATCGACCGAATAACCCGTACTCCAATACTTATAATCCGGGGTAGCGAAATCATCCCAACTTTTCATGGAGAAACGGACAGAACGCTCACCAGCCCCCTTTCGCTCAGAATCAACAGCAGCCCCCTTCCGCTCCCAAAGTGTCTCTCGAGGAAGCACTTGCAAAATTGGCGGCAAATACGAGTTAATTTATGACTCGGACGGAAGCTACACTACAAAATCATTCTGCTTCCATTCGGAATTTGGAGGTCCAGCTGGGCCAAATCGCTAATGTGTTGACAGCTCGTCCGGAGGGAGCATTGCCGAGTACAACAGAGACTAATCCTAGAGAGAGTCTAAACGCAGTTAGCTTGAGAAGCGGGAGAGAGTTGCTGGATCAGCCGGAGCTGGGTAAAGAGAAGAAAGTGATGGAGGAAGAGATGGATTTAAAGCCAGAGGAGTCAAAGGATGTGAAGCCGGATAACTTGAAGACATGTGTTCCCCCCGTTCCGTTTCCGCAGACTACAAAAAAGAAGGGCGGACAAACAATTTTCTAAATTCCTTGATGTGTTCAAAAAGCTTCACATAAATATTCCGTTCGCCGACGCATTGGAGCAGATGCCGAGTTATGTCAAATTCATGAAAGAGATATTATCTAAGAAGAGAAAACTTGAAGAGTTTGAAACGGTCACCTTGACAGAGGAGTGCAGTGCAATTCTTCAAAAGAAGCTCCCACCTAAATTAAAAGATCCGGAAGCTTCAACATACCTTGCACCATGGGGAATTTTTCATTTAATAAGGCACTATGCGATCTTGGTGCAGTATCAACCTCATGCCTCTGTCGATTTTCCAAAAGTGAATATTGGGAAGCTAAGCCAACCACAGTCTCATTACAATTGGCGGACCGATCGATAAAGTATCCGAGGGGAGTGATCGAGGATGTATTAGTTAAGGTTGACAAGTTCATCTTTCCAGCCGACTTCATCGTACTAGACATGGAGGAAGATGGCAATATTCCGATCATCTTGGGACGACCGTTTCTAGCGACGGGCCGAACCCTTATAGACGTGGAAAAGGGAGAGCTAACTCTGAGGGTCCAAGACGAGGAAATTACTTTTCAAGTATTCAAGTCATTCCCATGTCCAGGAAGTGCTGATAAAGGATCACAAATTGAGAGGGTGGATGTTGTTGAAAGAAGAAAGCACCGAAAACATCGTCGGTGGAAAAATTCAGATTTTGTGTTGAATGGCCCAAGTTTTAAGAAGGATGTTGAACGAGTGGCATTCCTCGAGCATGAGGAAAAATCTGCTGCAGTCGTGAGTTCGTTGGCGAAGGAGGAGAGTGAGCTGAGAGCCAAGCGGACAATTAGTCATGGAGAAACCGGGTGTTTCGGAAAGTTATTCAAGTCGAAACCTTTCCGCAAACTACATATGATGACTGAACCGAAAGTCGAACTGCTGATGACCAATGGTCATAATTTTAACCAAAATACAAACGGTTCGATGAACGGGGCGGAAGCCAAATGGAGTTTGCGAAAAGCGAACTAACGTTGTTCAATAGGTCCGGCTGAAGACTATAAACTTAGCGCTTCTTGGGAGGCAACCCGAGCTCGTAGTTGTAGAATTTTGCATTTCTTTATTTTTCTTGTATTCGTGATTCTTATTTTTCATCATTTTTGTGCTTCTATTTGCTTCTTCCTCTCGTTTTTAACGTCTTCTTTTCAAAATTCTCATGCGGGAAAGTCCTGTGGAAGAAAGCGAGTATGAGCCGCGGCAGCTTATTGTGAGCCGCGGCACACATCGATCGCAGGGGAGGCAAACCGATACTTTGTGCCGCGGCACGGCATAAATGAGCCGCGGCACACTTGAGCAATGAGCCGCGGCACACGAAATCTGCCGCGGCACACGACAAAACGAGACACAGTAAAAGGGATCGTACCTTGTGCCGCGGCACGCTTATTGTGAGCCGCGGCACACTATGCGGAATTTGAAAGGCCATGGAGCATATAACGAGCATTCGGCCGGCATTTCCGTAAGCTTTCCTATTCCCTTGCCTTCCCTCCCAGTAGCGAACCGGCCGGCGATTCTTCAATTTTTTTCTCGATTTTTCTTGAAATCTTCAAAAAGGTACGTTTGAATCTTGAATTTTTATTTGCTTATGGTTGATATATGGAAGTGTTTATGCTTTGAATGATTGGAACATGTTTATTTTCCTTCAAATAGTTTTGTGATTGTTAGAGAATAACAGGGTAGTTTCATCGAATTTTCTTGATTAAATTGGAACATAAATGAGTTGAATGTGTTAAGTTGTTGCTGATTGAATTGTATTTCTGTTTTTGGGGGTTGAATCGAGCTAGAACTATGTTTATTCTTCAAGTAAGCGTGCGCCCTCAAGGTGTCCGATAAATTGCCCAAATGAAAAGTTTTCTTTGAAAAAGCAATTGTTTTGAAGTTTCGTGCAACGTATACGTTTTCAATTTACAGCAAGCCCAACCCTTACATCCAGTTTAGATGTTTAAGTCCAAATTCATCTTTTTCTCTCGTATGCGCTAGTGTCTTAAATTCGGAATTTCTGGTTTGATATCCTTAGCCGCGCATAGATCATTGTTATTATTTTTGCGTAAAGAAACCCTCGTGCTATACTTCTCAGGACTGATTATGGCGCGCACGAAGAAGCTGACCAAGCGTGCTAGGACCGAGTCATCCCCTACGCGAGGAGAGACCTCTCGGGGTCGGGCCGAGGCGGAGGGGCACCAATTTTCGGACCCCAAAATTCACAAAATATTCAATGAAAAGATCCGGCCACAGAGGAGAGATGAGATGAGGAGAGAGAGAGAGAGCTGGATGGCTGCTATGCGGGAGGAGCAGCGGGCGGCGCGGGAGAGTGTTGTTGCTGCCGCCAGAGCCGAGATAAGAGAGCAGGCCCGCCGGGCCAGCCGACGAGCGGAGAGGCGTCTTGCTGCGAGGGATGCTTATCATCAGGAGCACCTCGCCGCATGGACAGCCCACATCATGCATCCCGACGGGCCATTTATTGCGCCCGCCCGGCCAGCCACACCACCCTCCTCACCGGACGATGCGCACCGGCTCTGAGCAGATCGAGGGGAGTACTTGACCTTTTTCTTTTCTTGCTTTTCATTTTTGTCCATTGAGGTCAATGTACGTCCTAAGTTTGGGGGATTTACATTCGTCTACATTCATTCTTTGTACTCTATTTTCTTGTCAGTACATTATATTCTCATTGCACTTTTCATTTCTTAGCATAAAATTTTTTTTTATAGCCTTGCTTGTGTTAGTTTTTCTTTATTCGTGAATTTTCGTGCTTCTATTTGTGTGATATCGATGTTACGACACTTGTCTTTCTCTACGAAGAAGCGGGCGAGTTTTAGTCGAGTTGTAGTCAGTTATTTCTGTTCTGCTTAGTATTCAATTAGGTCCGAAATTTTTCGTGATTGTAGAGGTCTTGGCAGATAAGAGACGATACATACTTGTTTAAAATCCCCATCAATACATTTGGCTACATTTTCCCGGATAGTGAGTCGTACTGTTTCTTCAGTCATGTTAGCACTTAGTTTGAGTTTTGAGTCGGTCAGTTTTTCCCTAAAAGTCGAGATAATGTGTTCTATGATAGGAAGTCTAGTAACCGGGGGTATTCGCGTGACCCGTTGTTTACTCTCGCGTAAAACGACGACCCTGATTAGATTAATGATTTAGATATTTCACATGTGCCAATGATAGGAAGCCTAGTAACCGGGGGCATTCGCGTGACCATTGCTTACTCTCGCGTAAACGGCAACCTTGATTCGGACATGCGAAATTATGTATTCGAGTTGTTTCTCCGTCAGAACGGGAACTTAGTAACTAGAAGCATCCATGTGCCCCATGAGTGTCTTTTACGTCAAACGGTTTCCTAATACATGAGAATGGAAGTTCCACCCTAGGATTATCCCGATGAAACATCCCGAGATCCTAACCTAGTGGTCGACTCGAATCAAATTTTTGAGCATATATATAAGGGGATACTGTCCGAGGTTTATTTATTATGAGACTCGTGAAAATTGTGCCTTTAGACTGTGGAACGCGACGAACTAGCTTGATTATGTTAGCCTTTCATATTGACGGTCGATTCGACTCACGTTTTGTTGATCTTTGAGCTGGATTTTCTTCATGAACGAGCGATTAGGACTGAACTTGATTACTTTGCGGAATCATTATTCTGAGTGCAGCTCGCTTTTATGACACTCGTGTTATTTAGAGAGAATTACATGATAGTATTGATTAGGTTGAACACTATGAGTTGCACAATTATTCACGACATTCTTTTATTGACTTTAATTCTTTTTGCTTGAGGACAAGCAAAGGCTTAAGTTTGGGGGTATTTGTTAGGCGTATTTTTATACGCTTATTTATCATTATTTTGTAGTGTTTTGGTGAGTGAAATCATCTAAATGAGCTTTTAATGCCTTGATTTTGTATGATTGACAGGAAATTGAAGTCCGGAGCTAAAACGAGGCAAAACGGCGAAACGGCAAAATCGACGATGAGCCGCGCGCAAGGAATCGAGCCGCGCACAGAAGACACCACCAAGGGCGAGTAATCCAGACTCAGGCCGCGGCAAAGCCAGTGAGCCGCGGCACGAAGAATTGTTTAACGCCTGTATTCACTTTTGGCGATGTGCCGCGCACAGTTTAGTGAGCCGCGGCACACTTAGCGGGTTTTGTAGGGCGGCGCGGATTTTGGGCCGTTTCAAAGCCGATTTCGACCGATTGAGACGGATGCGTTTCTTGATGTCTTTGAGCTATAAATAGGGCTTAAGACCCTAATTTAATTATCTGGGAATCATTGAATCTAAACCTAGGAGAGCTTAAGCTTGGAGACAGAGAAGAGGAGGAAAGGTAAGAATTCAAGGGCGGAATGGAGGCAAGAACGGAGGAATCCGAGCTTCATCTGCGTTTGAATTTTATGCTTTCGTTTATTTATTCTGTATTTTCGCTTTTAGTATGTCGCTAAAGCCCTAATCTAGGGTTTTGATGAAACCTTTGTTTTGACGAATTGATTGAGATTATCCAATTTATTACCTTTTATTGAGTTTTCCCAATTATGTTTAATGCTTGCAATTATCTGCCAATAGTTGTATTGATTTAATCATTCACTTGAATCGGGAGAGGAGATTTGGTGAGGAACTATTGGTGAGGACCGTTTTATTCTGTGAGATAGGAATATACTCATAGGAACTACGTGGCCTTTAGGAGATTTCATGCTTTTGCCTAGCGACGAGATAATTCACCTAGGGATAGAGTGCGTTAGTCGTCGTTAGATAAATCTATTGACCTCGGGAGAGGCGGTAGAATATATTAGCAATCTCCGCCTTCAATAAATTGGGAAAATTATTTATTACGGATAATCAAGATTAAATTCGGATAAATTAAGGTGGATTCAGAACTCTAGACTTATTTATCATTTGATTCCTTTTATTCAAGCTATCGTTTTCTGTTTAGTCTTTTATTAATTCTTTTAGTTATTAATCCAGAAAACCCAACTTCGATTGTTCAAATAAAATTGGAATACGAAAACGTCGGTAGTTAGAGATTCAATCCTCGTGGGACGATACTCTACTTATCACTTTATTACTTGTAAACGATGACGTGCACTTGCGTGTAGGAAATATCGCAACACTAGCCTATAGCCTTTCCATTTCAGAAATCTTTCGTAAGCATGGTCTATCTGAACAGCGAGAAGGGTTTTGTGAATTATGGTGTCAGGGGAGCGACTGCGTACAACGTCTGGGTCCGCTGTAGCGAGGGGTTCCTCTATAGGTGTGGGATCCTATAGGGAAGTGGGATTCCTTACAGGGGATGGTTCCCCGAAGGAAGATTGATCCTGTACGGGTGTGGAATCCCCCATAGGAGAGGTACCGTTTGGCTCCATAGGGGCAGCCGACTTGCTAGAGTCTTTCTCGTTGGCAGATGTCCCATCATCCGTCCTAGCCGCCAAAGGCTCAGGATCTACTGTTGATACAGTAGTAGACACCTCTTCCACAGGGGTTAGGCCCTGGGGTTGTTCTTCAGTGGGTTGAGCCATGGTACAAACTGCTTCGGAGGGCTTGGCAGATTTGACTTTAGAAAGCCTCCTTAGTTTCTTCTTTAGCTTCTCGCCAGCAATGGGTTTCTTGCTGTGAGATCTTTTTCTCTTCTTTGAAGATTCCACGTCCTGGGACTTCAAAGACTCATCTCTTGGATCTGCAGAAACTGGCATATGTTTGGTTTTCGGGTGGTTGCAGACCAAGGTGCTCTGGTTATACGTAGTAGGCTTGACGCCTCCTAGGTATATCTTGGAGCTGTTCTTCTTTGCATCAGCGGATTGCGACAGTCCGCATTTCGTCAAGATATGGTTTAACATTAAACCAAATGATTTCTTCTGGGAGGCAGGCTTGCATACCTCCTCTTGCAAGCGCTTCTGGATTATCTGGCACCAGTTGACCTTTTCACAGGTCAGAATTGCCACCATCATCCTGAACCTCAGATTAGTACACATTTCGAACGCACCAGTTCGATTCTCAATTATCCTGCAGCAGAAATCATGCAAATATACATAAGGCAGACAAAAATTCTTTTTGTGACAGGTGGTATGAACCATGTCAACAACAGTTGAGCCGGTGAACAGCCCATAAAACTTAGTTATAAGCTCTTGAGACCCAAACATCTCAAGTTGATCCATTGTCAGGCCATCAACAGGTAGCCTGTAGATATTCTGGAGCAGATCGCTATCAACACAGATCTCAACTCCTTGGATGGTAGCGGTTATGTCAGCAATGTGACCTCCTTGGGCCAGTGACAGAAAGCGTACGGAGGCGTTGAGGTAAAATTCCTCAACCAGATGAACATAATATTTGTTAGCAGTTTGACTTCCAAGGCAATAGAGGCCTTGTTGACGAAGACGAGTGATGATGTACTCCATGGGTTCGACATCATTGGTTTCAGCGAGAAGTCGTTCAATGACAATAGATCTTGAGAAGATCCATCCATCGATGATGTTAACGGTTTTCTTCAGAGCAGGAGAAGAAGTTTGTCCAGCCATTTGATGATTTTTCAAGAAAAAATGAAGAAGAAAACACGTAATATGCAGTAAAATGCATAAAAGTATGTAGGCTGTTTTTGCTTGAGAATTCTTAAATTTGCAGAAAGCGTAAAGAGTCTCTAATGGCAGTATCAGTCCTTTTATAGTTGGGCGGTGAAATAGGGATTTGCAGAGTACGAATGGTCAGATTTTAAGGGATGGGAACCGGTTTTTGAAATCAACGATCAGGATGAACTAAGTGTAACTGGTACACTAATCCATAAAAATGTTTAAAATATAATCGAGTCCCACTTCTGATATATGTGTCACCCTAAATGCCTGAAACGGCGGTTTTAAAACAATAAACAATTTAAAACATCGCGGATTTTGAGATTCAGTTGTCCAGATGTCGTGTAAGGCATTTAATGTACATGACGTTTGACATAAAAACAGGGCACGTGGACAAAAATCATTTTAAAAAGAAATGATATAATATAATATATATACTGAATCAAAATCCTATAGTATGTGTTGTATCCGCATCGATACAGCGTTCCCCCTTAAAAAGGTACATATAGGTTTTAAATTCCATACAGCAACTTGTGGATTAATGCTGTATTCATGGGTCCTGCAGTATTCCCCCTAAATTATTGCACATGTCAGTTGTAGGATTCATATGTCTTTGCTCACTACAGTACTGAATTGACGGGTCTGAGTGTACAGATAATTAACGTTGGATACTGTATTCTTGGGTCTTACAGCATTCCCCCTCAATTTGTTGAGTAAAAACAGTAAATTACTTACAGGGAGTCTGGCTGTAGCATTCCCAATTCTTGTCTCAGCATGTTGAATCTGGATGTGTTGAGCGGATTGGTGAAGATGTCGGCCAACTGAATATATGTATGAACTTTTTCAAGGCGAACATCCTTGTTCTCGACGTGATTCCTTATAAAATGATGCTTCATGTTGATATGCTTAGTGCGCGAGTGCAGAACAGGATTGTACGTTATTGCAATTGCATTCGTGCTATCACACATGATTGGAGTCTCTCTGGCTTCAATTCCATAGTCTGACAACTGTTGCTGCATCCAAAGGATCTGCATACAGCAGCTACCAGCAGCATAGTATTCATATTCAGCCGTGGAAAGAGAGTTAGCCAATTGCTTCTTACTGAACCAAGAAACGAGTCTAGGTCCGAGAAAGTGACAAGTTCCACTTGTACTCTTCCTATCTAGCTTGCAGCCTCCGAGATCCGAGTCGCTGTATCCAACTAAACTGAATCCGCCTTCCTTAGGATACCATAGTACTACATCGACTGTTCCTTTAATGTACTTCAGGATTCGTTTAGATGTATTGAAGTGTAATTCTTTAGGTGATACTTGATACCTCGCACACACTCTAATAGCAAACTAGATATCGGTCCTGCTAGCCGTTAGGTACAGGAGCGAACCAATGAGCTTCCTGTAGAGTGATTGGTCAAACGGCTTTTCGGCTTCATCTGCACTAATTTGCACGGAAGTGCTCATGGGGGTTGACGATGATTTGGAATTGTTCATTCCAAATTTGTTGAGAAGCTCCTTGCTGTATTTTTCATGGTTGATGAAAATACATGTAGGCAACTGCTTTACCTGCAAACCTAGGAAATAACTAAGTTCCCCCATCATACTCATTTCAAATTTACTTTGCATGAGATGAGAGAACCTTTGACACAAAGCAAGGTTAGTTGAACAAAAAATTATGTCATCCACATAGATTTGCACCATAAGAAGGTCATGACCTTCCTGTATTTTGAACAAGGTCTTGTCCACAACACCTTTCTCAAATCCGTTGTTGGTTAGATACTGGGACAAGGTTTCGTACCAGGCTCTAGGGGCTTATTTAAGTCCATACAGCGCTTTCCTTAGCCTGTATACTAAATCGATACCGTCTGTGTTGGCAAACCCTGGTGGTTGTTCAACATAAACTTCTTCGGCAAGGTCTCCATTCAGGAATGCACTCTTGACGTCCATTTGGTAGACAATAAAGCTCTTATGGGCGGCAAAGGCTAAAAATATCCTAATGGCTTCTAGTCTCGCTACAGGGGCGAAGGTTTCATCATAGTCTATGCCTTCTTCCTGACTATAGCCTTGTGAGACTAGTCTGGATTTATTCCTTATAATAAGTCCATTTCGATCCTTTTTATTGCGAAATACCCATTTGGTTCCTATAACCGATTGATGTGTAGGTCTGGGTACAAGATACCATACATTGTTTCTTTCGAAACCGTTAAGCTCTTCTTCTATAGATGTTATCCAATGAGAATTATTGAGAGCATCTATGGTCGAAACAGGTTCGGACTGGGCTAAGAATACAGCAATAGTGCACATATTAAGTCTTCTAAGCTCGGATTGAGATTTCCATTCAAGAAACTGTGATATCTCAGTATCAAGTTCTTCTTGTGCACAAAGTACATTTCCTTGTGTACTCTGTATTCTCCTACGAGTAGAAACACCAGCATTTATGTTTCCAATGATCAGCTCTTGCGGGTGATCTCTCAACCATCTTCGGTCGGGTTCTAATTCAGGATCTCGTACTGTATTGAGAGATTCTGTGGATACAGCTTCAACTTGTACAGCGTCGGCTTCATCCACGTCGATTCTTGCAGCTGCGGAGTAGATTTTTAGATCAACGATAGGTTCTATGGGAGTTGGAGGATCCAAGATAGATAGATGTTGGATGTTCTGGGTAACATCTTATACTCCTGTAGGGTCATGGTGTGGTTCGTCGAATACTACATGAACTGATTCCTCGATCGTCAGCTTCCTTTTGTTAAAGATTCTGAAAGCTTTGCTGATGGAGGAGTATTCTACAAATATTCCTTCATCTGATTTCTCATCAAAGGTTCTAAGTTGGTCCTTCCCATTATTCAATACATAACACCTGCATCCAAAAATGTGAAAATACGAAACTAACGGAGTTTTGTTGTTCCATACCTCATATGCTGTTTTGTTGTGGTGCTTGTTGACGATACAGCGGTTTTGAGTGTAGCATGCTTTATTGGTTGCTTCACCCCTGAAATGCTGTGGCAACTTGCTTGCGGCGATCATTGTCCTTGTTGCTTCTTTCAACGTCCTATTCTTTCGCTCAGCAACACCATTTTGTTGAGGTGTACGGGCAGTTGAGTATTCGTGTTGTATCCCATTTTCCGAACAGTATTGCTCTATAAAGCGGTTAGTAAATTCTGTACCTCTGTCCGAACGAATGGACACGATACTCGATGCCTTTTCATTTTGCAACTTTCTCAGGAGCTCGGGCAGCTTCGATGTTGTTTCCTTCTTCTTGCTAAGGAAAATTGCCCAAGCATACCTAGAATAATCATCAACAACAATCATGCAGTATTTCTTACCTCCCAAACTTACTGGGTCTACAGGACCGTAGAGATCCATATGTAGCATTTCCAACACTCTTTGGGTTGAAAGGTAGGATTTGCTCTTCAGGGTTGACTTGATTTGCTTGCCTTTCTGACACGGTCCGCAGACGCTGTCCTTCTTAAAAGACACATTTGGCAAACCTCTAACCATTCCCTATCTTGAGAGCTTGTTGATCGTCTTGAAGTTGACGTGAGACATCCTCTTGTGCCATAACCAGCTAAGATCTGCAGTGCCTTTGGCAACAAAGCATGGAATTGAGGAGCTCATAGGCTTCCAGTCAGCAATATACATGTTACCTGATCTGCTTCCTGTAAGCACAACTTCCTTGGTTTGGATGTTCTAGACTCTACAGCGATCTATATAGAATTTTACCGAGAACTGTTTATCACAGAACTGGCTAATACTAACTAGATTGTACTGTAAGCCTTCAACATATGCAACATCGGTGACTTTGAATTTTCTGACAAGTAGGTTTCCTTTCCCTCTTGTTCTACCTTTAGATTTATCACCGAAACGAACTTTTGGACCGCGACCTTCTACAAAATCTGATAGCTTGCTCCTATTTCCGGTAATGTGCTGAGAGCATCCACTATCAAAATACCAGGTATCCTCCTCTAGAATGTCCTGTTACAAAGAAATTAAGTAGATTTAGGTCCCCTTTGATTTTTGGGTCCATGTATGTTAGTTCCTCTAGGTACCCAAGTTTTCCTGGCAGCAATTGGTTTACTGTAGGTAATACTTGGTACAGTGCTGCGATATCTACGAGGGGCATATACGTAGTCGCTATAACCATGATAATTATTATGCATGTAAAATTCAGGGTTATTATTATTAATCCAGTACGAGTGCCGTCTTGGAGGTGGAGCCATTTTCTTAGGCCTAATAGCTTGCCTTCTGGGTCTCCAGTTGGATTCCCAACGTTGTTGTTGATACTGAACGGGCACTTGCTGTCTCGAGGGATAATGAGGCTCCTATATCCAATACCTCGGCGTGCTGTACTGATAGTACTGCCGTGCGGGCCTTTGGTAGTTGGATACAACCTTCCTTCTGAACGGCTGTTGGCGTTGTTGATATGCTCTGGGAGCATGCTGTTGAGTGCGCTTCACAGGTTGGAACGACTTATGATTCCGCTGTCTGGAATAGGATTGCGGGGGCGGAATGGCAGCCTTCGGTTTTTGCGGTGCAGTAGGTTCCTTCACGGGACTAGGGGTATCTTTCGATACTGGAATGTGTTCCACACTCTTGACAAACACTGTACTATTTTCCCCTTTGTTTGAACATGAGCTGTATCCTAAGCCACTTTTATCATGAGCATGTTGCCTAGTGCTCAGAATTTCTTCCATTCTTTTGGACGATTTCTCGAACAATTTCATAGTGGTCTCAAGTTCAATTTCTCGTTTTTCGAGAGTTGTGACTTTGGCTTGAAGTAGAACCAAATCATTTTTATTGCTCTCGTTGTGAGTTTTAACCTCACTTAGTTCATGAGCAAGTTGATGATTGCTCTCCATGAGTTTTTCAAAATCGACTTTGCTGGTTTCACAGTCAAGAGACATATTTTCGTAATTTATCTTCAGCAAATCGTTTTCATCTTTCAGCTCTAGGTTAGATAGTTGGAGCTGTATATTCTCGTTTTTCAATGTCTCATGGGCCTTTTGAATGTTTTTAAACTCATTCATCATGTTTTCAAAAGTATGAGATGCATTTGATGGAATAGCTGAGGTTGAACTTACCTCATCATCGCTATCTTCACCTTCAGGAATGTCTTTGGCCATAAAGTACATATATGCTTTATCATCGAACTCATCATCAAATGAATCACTTTCAGTGACCACCTGAAGACATTCTTCTGATTTGGATGGTGTGGGGGAGGCTTCTGATTCTCCAATCAGGGCCTTGAGCTTGTTTTTCCAAGCACGTCTTCTTTCATCTTTCTCTTGTTGCTCGGCCTCCGGCAACCTTTGGACTTTGGGATGAGGACATTTATTTGCATAATGCCCTGGTTTCCTGCAATTATAGCACAGGTTAGCATCACCAGATGATGTTTCGGTACTTACCTTGTGGGTAGGTTTGGTCCTGTAGGGAGTCTTTCCAGACTGTTTGATGAACTTTTTGAATTTGTGCATGAGAAGCGCCATTTCATCTTGAGACAAGATGTCGTCGTCACTATCAGCATTCTTGTGACTAGGCTTCGACGAGCTGGGCATCTTTGTGTCGATTTATCTGATACGGCTAGTGCTGTGACCTTTGAAGGAGATTCTTCAGCTTTCTCTCTTCTGTAAATATCATACTCAAAAGCTTTGAGGTCAGAGAAGAGATCAAAAGTAGATATTTCATTAAGATTGCAAGATACACGCATAGCTGTGGTCTTAATGTCCCATCAGGCCGGGAGAGATCTGAAAATTTTTATGTTCTTCTCCTTTTAGGTATAATTTTGCCCAACGCTTCAAGCTCACTAACAATACCAGTGAATCTGAGGTCAAGTTCCTCAAGCGTCTCAGTTGGTTTCATTTAGAAAAATTCAAATTGCTGATTCAGTTTAGAAATTTTGTTTTCTTTTGAGAGCTCAGTTCCCTCACAAATCATCTTGAGTTTATCCTAGATTTCCTTGGATGATTTACAGCTTTTTACCTTCGAGAACGTGCCTTTGTCAAGAGTGACAAATAACGCGTTCTTAGCCACATTGTCGAGGTTGGCTCGCTTTCTTTCATCTGTGGTCCATTGCTCGCGATCCTTCTCGAGCATCTCAGCATGGGGTTGGCCTTCAATCCTTGCGGCCGTGTTTACCTTCATTATCTTGATAGGGCCATCCTGTATAACAAAGATCATCTCTTCGTGCATTGCTGCAAGATGAGCCTCCATCCTAATTCTCCAATCATCAAATTCGTTAATAGAGAACATAGGCACTTTGTTGATCATAGAGGTATCCATGTGAAAATAAAGAAATGAAAGAGACTGTTTAAAAGAGTAAGTGATTTTGGATCTGATTCGGTTAAAAATATGACTGATTCTTTTTAGAATCAACCGCTCCGATACCACTTTTTGGCCATTAAGTATACTGGATACAGTTTGGGAAGTAGTTTAAATAATAAACTGTACTGATTTTAAATCTGAGTGCATAGCGGAAGTCTTAGATACAGTAAGTTGCTGTGGATACAGCAACTAGGTGTACAGAGTATACTTAAATAATCACAGTAAATAAAACAGCAAAAACTGAAGGTAAATAACACAGTATTTAAAGTGGTTCGAGGTAAACCCCTCTACGTCTACTGGTCCTCCACACAGGAGTAAAAAGTTTATTATAATTACTACGTACACAACTACGTAATTATAACAACACACAATCAATATATCGTTCACACAGATTGATATAAAGATCTTAGCTTCAACCGTTCACACAGATTGGTTTTGAGCTAATGCTTTGACTTGCTTCTTCACACACAGTTCAGAAGCTTCGTCTTCTTCGATGCAATTCCTTCACACACAGTTCTGGAGAGCAACGATTACTCAGTCCACAAAGGGCTGATCTGGGTTTGTTCAAAGTATAGAACAGAGGGTGAACAACAACGTTGACTTTAAGAGCTCTCAGCTGATGAAGTGTTGTTCAAGATGATGAGCACTGTATATCTCTTTAGATCTGAGTAGCAGTAAGCTTTGGAGATATGTTTTGCTCTGATGATAACTTTGATAGCTTGATAATTTCGATAGCTTGGGTAACTAATCTTCAGCATCTTGATGTGATATATATAGTCTCTGAAATATATATCCATTGAGATGTTTCCATTGAGCAAGATTCCGTTCCAACGGGATTAAAAGCACGATTCGGATTTAGCGGGATTTGAAGATTTGTTGACTGACAGTATTTAAATACTTTATCCTTGAGTATTTAAATACTTCTTTATTCAACGGGGCTTGACTTCTGAAGATTCCTTCTTGTCCTGTTGAGAGCTGTATGGAAGATAACTGTTTTGGTGTTTCGAGACAGTTTCCATACTTGGTCTTTATAAGACTTCTTTGCTGTACTGAAGGGTTCCACTATATGCTGGTTTCGAGAAAGGTCTTCGATACAGGTTGATGCCTCAATACTTCGATACAGTTTCCTTTACTGTATGCGGATTGGCATATATGTCAAAACCTCTTATCAAATACTATTCGATACAAGGATTGAATATCCCGGCTGTTTTGATACAGGGTTCTTGTTTTCCCAACACTTATGATTTGTATGTCTATATTGCAGACTGGTTGCGTATGGAAGAGACCTACATTGCGCTTTGTTATACATCAAGTGAATCTTTACATACGCGAGGCGGTATTTAAAGAGATCATTGGGACACTAAGAAGTATGGGCCGCAATTCTGCAGTTGGTGATCGAGCTATCGAGATCTTGACCGAGGGGGTCCTGGGCATTTGATTAAAGTTAGGAGAAATAGAAGTTCAAATACTGCCCTACATCACTTGATTGCCTATCAATTAGTGGGTGATCAAATCCCCCCGGATGAATCGTGGTTCCAGGTTTGCGGGAGGATCATTCGTTTTACGACCCGTGATTTTGCCATGATCACTAGATTGCATTTTGGAAACTCTACCTTACATCTACAGGATGACCATCTCCTTCGGTCTGATGGTATTTTCCACAGAATACTGCATGGCAAAAATATTAAGGTTAGTGTTCTGCGGAAGAGGTTCAATGCTCGATATTTTGGTAGAGACATAAGAGATTATGTGAAGGTTGCCAATTTAGTTATATACTACTACTTTAACATATGTCGTGACGACATGATGGTCAAGACATGGGCATGGGCATTAGTTGAGGTTTTCGAGTAGTGGGATATGTTTCCTTGGGGTTCTTATGCCCTTGGGGTTTTATCTTACTACATAAGCAATGTTGCCATGAAGGAGGGACAAGAGCATAAGGACTATCACTTCTATGGCCCTGTTTGGACTTTACATATATGGTCGTATGAGATGATTCCTTCATTGGGAGCATTGTGTGGTATTCGAGATAAATCTGTCCAAGTCCCCCGGTGTTTGATGTGGACTACGAGGAAGATGTTCTGTGATTTCACTCATTTCTTCGACGATAAGGTACATAAATTTGTAAATGTATTTTCTCCTGACTTCACTCATCTCTTCAACGTTATGTGATTGTCCATATAATGGTATGCTTTAATGACTACTTTTGCAGCACAAAGTACTTCCTTCTTTACCGCATCTGAAGGAGGATGAGGCTGAGTACTACTACCTGAGTTTTGAGAATGGCTCGCCATATGACGTTAAGTTCATTAAGCCTATAAGAATAACTGTGAAGAACAAGGAGGATGAGCCTGCGCCGATTCCGAGAAAGAAAGTTATGGATAGGTTGAAGAAGGCTGCTGGGAAATTGATTACATATGAGTCAGCACATAAAGTGTCGAAGCGACACTGGCAGAGTACCCCACGAGTAGATGGTGCAGAGACATTGGACCGAGAGAGGCAGCCAGAGAGGGTGTGTTGTGTCCACGGACTTCATTGTCCATACAACACCCAGGACACGAGCAGGGATGAGTACTTCGATCGCCGTTTGAAGGCGATCTTGTACGATGAGTCGGAGACAGGATTTATTGCTCGAGTTTCTCGTCAGGTGCATTTTGGGATCATGGATTTCTTCGGACCTACGCATAAACATTCTAGGAGCCCAGCGCAGTACTCAGCTGGGAGCCATGATAGGTTTCCCGATAAGCCTCGTCATTCTGCATCTGTTAGCAGCGCCCAGGGGAGGATTCCTGACCCTCCATGTTACTCAGTCTCTGGTGCAGCCCACAATCACCATTCTCAGCGTCAGCCTAGTCACCATTCTTAGGGTCAGCCTAGTCACCATTCTGAGGTCCAGCACAGTCACCATTCTGAGATCCAGCACAATCATCATTCCTAGAGTCATCATTCTTTTGAGCGGACTGAGCAGACCCTTGATTATGAGCATCAGTATCAGCCATTTGACGATCCGTTTCAGCAGTATGGGACGATGTTAGACTGGTTTCAAGATGAGCATCATTATAGTGCGATGTTTCAATGTGAAAGTGGTGGTCCTCAGCAGCAGCCTCCATTTCAGATCGAGCAGCCAGTTTTTGAGATCGAGCAGCCGATTGTACAGCTCTCTGATCATTATAGTTGTGAGAGGGATGCTGAGGGTGATGAAGATGTTGAGACTGCCAGGACGCAGCAGTTGGGTGAGCATAGTCTTCCACCGCGAGTGAGTCGACCATCTGCTGCTCTTCGGAAGCCTTTTGTGGTGGCGCCTCCAAGAGATAGCGAGGCTCTAAAGAAGTTGTACCTACACTTTAGGAGGGAGCAGCCACGTGATGCTATTGTCCGGTGTTTGGAGACTGGTCATGCTCTCACCAAGGCGTTATTTGACCGGATAGAGTCTAGCCGTGAAGACTTTGATGCCGAGATGATAGATTGTTATGTGCTTATGACTCGAGCGAGGCTTCGGAGGGGAGTCCGTAATGTTGGTGTCGGTAGAGTTGGCACTGTACTTGCCGGCTCCCAATTTTACGTAAGTTTTATAACTTACTCGCTTGTATATCATTGGATATGAGTTTCAAAATTATGCCACGAGAGATACAGTTCATGCAAAATGACAATCACAGTTGTGGCCCCTTCGCGTGCATGTACTTGGATCGACTCGTCTCTGCAAACCGAGCAGCAAGGCACCAAATCAAGGAACTTTGAGAAATACATTAAGAAATATCAATATGGTTTAGCTGCTAAAATCTTTATGTTGTCGTTAGACATGTAATATGGTTTATGGTGTGTTGTGTTGTGGCAAGATTAATGTGTCGTGTTGTTAAATATTTATGTTGTCGTTAGACAGTTTTGGCAAGATTAATGTGTTGTGTTGTTAAATATTCTTGTTGTCGTTGGAAAGTTTTGGCTCTGTGTTGCATACGATGGCTGCACACGATCGTGGCCATCGTGTGTTACGATCGTGTGCAACGTGCCCACGGTCATGGGTTGCTGCTGTTGTGTGCCCACGATGGCTGCCATGACCGTGTGCACACGACCGTATGTCCCATTGTGGGCACGGCCGTGTGCACCATCGTGGGCACGGCCCTGTGCACCATCGTGTTCACACGACCGTGTGCCCCATCGTGGACACGACCGTGTGCACCATCGTGTGCACATGAACTTTTGGTATTTTTGTCAATTTGATTTATTGTGTTATCTAGAAGGATGTTTTGTGATTCTAAAATTGCTTGTTCAAACATTAATTACTATATAACTTCTTATACAAACTCGTATTTGTCATTTCGTGTAATTCATTAGTATATGAGATATTTCATACAGATGATGAACTTATCCGTACGAACTAATACATTGAGAACATATATACTACACATGATATGCAATATATTATGTTAATTCAATCAACAACTTTTTAAATAAGTGTATCGTTAATAAATACTTGTTAATATATAAGTAATAACACCTAAATTGACGAGTTATTTGAGAAATTGATGAAAATTGTTGATGTTCTTGTGCACACGACCGTGTGCCCCATCGTGGGCACGGCCGTGTGCACCATCGTGTGCACATGAACTTTTGGTATTTTTGTCAATTTGATTTATTGTGTTATCTAGAAGGATGTTTTGTTATTCTAAAATTGCTTGTTGAAACATTAGTTACTATATAACTTCTTATACAAACTCGTATTTGTCATTTCGTGTAATTCATTAGTATTTGAGATATTTCATACAGATGATGAACTTATCCGTACGAACTAATACATTGAGAACATATATACTACACATAATATGCAATATATTATGTTAATTCAATCAATAACTTTTTAAATAAGTGTATCGTTAATAAATACTTGTTAATATATAAGTAACAACACCTAAATTGACGAGTAATTTGAGAAATTGGTGAAAATTGTTGTTCTTATGCACACGACCGTGTGCCCCACCGTGGGCACGGCCGTGTGCACCATCGTGTGCACACGTGGATACAGTGCCAATTTGACACCGTAGACACCGTGACACCTGGTTGCCAACGTGGCACACGATCGTGCCCATCGTGTGTACTACAAAGGGCAGCATCAAATTATTTTATTATAAAATCCCATCGTGGGTCCCCCCCTTTTCAATATAAGCCCATCTTCCTAGACCGAGAGTGAAATACATGAACCCACCTTTTCACTATAAATCCTAATACGCGAAATGCGCGGCCGATTACGAGAAAGCAATTTAGGAAGAATCGAAGCACCTCCACCATAAAGAAGAATGAGGATACCTCCTCCCAACCCACCATACAGAACTAGGCCGAGAGGAAGATACTCAATGCTCAGAGTAAGTTTTTTGATTTTGTTGTATGTGTAGTGTGTACTGCAAATTAATGTGTTTTATGAAACAGGGCCTATTTAAAAACACTGCGAGCACTCTAGTCATACTAGATGGTGATGATGATGATGATTTAGAGATTTTTGAGAAGACAAGTAAAGAAGTTATTTTAGAAGAAGAAGTTCATGGAGATGATGATACAAGACTAAACAAACAGAAGCGGATGGGGGGGAAGGGATCCAAGTGATTGTGGTTTTTAAGATATTATTAGATATTTTGGTGTAATGGTGATGAACTTTTGTTTTGTAAAGTTATTTGCTTTTGGTGTAAACTATTGGTCTTTAAAGTGAGCTACTTTGTTATGGTTAATGTTTGTCTCCATAATCACCTTTATTTTCTTTACATCACTGATGTTTGACTTAAATTTCAATTCAAAGATAAAAAAATAGACACAAAATTATGCATTTCAACTATCAGAATACTGAATCAATACATGGTCTATCGAGGATCAAAATATCAGCACATGATTGTTGCTAGTAAGTCACAAAATATAAAAATACATAAGCAATTTAAGTTTCATGGTATGGACATCCCCTTATGTCATGGTCATCATTACGACAAATGTTACACCTCTTCTTCTGCCGGCACCTTTGCCTCGTTTGTTCATCCATTCCTTGAGTTTCTTCAGGGATATTCAAATCCACACCACCTATGGGAATGAATGCTTTGCAAGATTTTCTATTGTGTCCGGTTCCTTTACACCTACCGCACACCTGAGGCCGTCCACCTGCGGGCAAATTTTCAACAGCGGACCGTGCACGAACTCATCCTTGGTCGGCCGGCTTGTCGTACCCCCTCTGGAGGTACGCAAATGATGGATGAGATCTCCGGTGGGACATTCCACTCATCAGGATGTGGGATGGGATTAATATGCTCCTTATATGTCTCTCTAAGGCCTTGTTGCTTGAAATAACGACTAGCAAAATCATACACGGACAAACCATTGCCGGCGCGCCTATTACAATAAGCAATTATGTCAAGGATGTGGTGTAGGATAATGTATTTTTGATACTGATGAGGTGTAGGATAAATTCAGACCAGCCCTGTGTTGCACACGATGGCAGCACACGATCGTTCCCATCGTGGGTTACAATCGTGTGCATCTTGCCCATGGTCATGGGCTGCTGCTGTCGTGCATCCTGCCATGAACATGGGCACACGATGGCTAGTCCCATCGTGGGCACGACCGTGTGTAGGATACAGCTCCCGCAAGCTGTAGGATACAGCCCCCGCAAGCTGTAGGATACAGCGCCCGCAAGCTGTAGGATACAGCGCCCACAAGCTATATGATACAGCACCTGCAAGTTGCAGGATATAGCATCCGACAGCACTCGCATGCCCACGGCCATGACCGTGTGCACACGACAGCATAGACAAAAACATTGAATGGTATGCACATTAGAGCAAAAAAATTACCTTATAGCGGCAACAGCATGACGACATGGAATTTGATCCAAATCAAACTCACGACAACAACATGTCCAGGTTCGAAGGTCGACCTCATAAGAAACTTTGTTTTCTTCGACTTTATAAACAAGTGGGGTGGTAGCTCGAATGGTAAGAGTCAGACTGGCTTGCACAGTGTTAGAAAGCTTTTCAAAAGTATGCATTGTCAACTCATGGTCTCTTGATGTAGCTTCTCCCCGCTTCTCATCAAACCAATTCTCTAAAATTAGGCAAAATATCTCAAGTAACGAGCAAACAGGTAAATGCCTTGCCCACAACATACGATTATTAAAGCATTCAAGAACATTGGATGTCAAGAAGTTATAGCGTCGTACCGGACACTTCGACCTAGCCCACCTCTCTAGCCCAATTTCAGAAAGGCGCCTATGAGCCCCATTAGGGCTTTCAATATGTAGTTTCGAAAAGTAGTTTTCAAAAACTTCTTCACGATGCGTGTAGGCAGCAGTTCTAAAGAGTCCTATAGCATGCGCACCGTAGGAGGTCAGATTTTTTTCAAGATGATGATAGCACAACCCGTGGAATGCATTCGGATAGACGGCTCGAACAGCATTCTGAATGCTCTTATGTTGGTCACTCACAATCAGTAAATCTTCCATCGTATTGTAGCATCTGCGCAGGTTATACAGAAAATAATTCCATGACTCGTCGTTCTCTATCGGACCGAGACCAACTGCAAGAGGAAATACTTGCTCGTTCCCGTCAAATGTGACGGCCGCAAATAGAGTTCCTTTATTCCTTCCCTTCTGGTGGGTCCCATCAACTATAATCGCCGGTCGAAGGCACGTATCAAATGCCCTAATACTCTGTCAGAGTGCAACGAACATGTGGCAAAACACTCCCTCATGAGTCGTCTGCAAACCATAAATTGTCCCTGGATTACGCTATTTTAACAATTGCAGATAAGATGGGAGCCTCTGATACGACTCATCAAAGCCGCCATATATATTCTCTATCGCTATATTCCTCGTCCGGAGAGCAAAACTGTATAGCATGTCAATGCCGTACTCCCTACACATCTCTGCAATCATCTCCTTTAGCCTCAAAGTGACCCCTTCACCAGTCAATCTTTTAGCAAAATAATGGGCGGCAACCTCAGAAGTGACCGATCATGCGGCAGCACGGTTCAAATCAGGGTGACAGCTGTGCTCCAAGGTCAACTTAGGGGCTGTTTACTTGTGACTTAATCAGCTTAATGAGTAAAATGTCTTATTCGCTCAGACGTTTGGAGGTGTTTACTTGTGGCTTAATGGCTTATTCACCCATATAAAAATGACTAATTAATTAAGCATGAAAAGGGGTGTTGTCCCCATTAAGACAAAAAAATGACTCCCCTACCCCTAATTGAAAACCACACATTTATATATATAAATAATTTAAGACAAAAAATGACTCTCGTGTCCCCATTATATATACTCATTTATATATATAATATAAAAGTTTTAGGTTTTAATATAAATGAATGTAATATATATTACTCATATATAAATAATATACATTATTAATTTATATATAATATTTGTTACTATATATTATTGTATAAATAAACTTTTGTATCTACAAAATATCATATATATTATGAATATATAAATAAATATTATTTATTACTCATATATTAACATTTATTCATATGTATAATATTTATTATATATGTTCTTATCTATTTAAAATATATTTCTATATATAAATATATATTGTATATTATACGTATTATTTATATACATATTAAATATTTTATATATTACTTACATAGAAAATTGAATCATTTATGTATAATATTTTGTTTTAATTTAAATAATATATAATAGAAGATGAGTCAAATTTGATTTTTCAATAATTTTCAAATTTGTCTACTTTGTGTTTGAATTTGGCTACTTTGTGTATGAACTTGACTTCTTTGTGTTTGAAATTGGATTTTTAACTACTTTATGAATTTTTGGATTATATCATTTATATTGCTAAAAAAATAAACAACGATTTATAGAACAGCTTATAATTCATATTCAGGAGTAAATCGGTCATTTATGTTATTCAGACAGTTTATTCAGATGAAAAAGTAAACAATAGCATCAATTTACCCAGACAGACAAATTTACCCAAACAGACACAATTTACCCATACAGACAAATTTGGTAAACAACCCCTTAGTAATTCTCCAAATAGTTGCACCCTCAATAGCACAACCTAAACTGGCAATTTTTTCGCCCACTCTTACAGACAAACACTATACGTTTATCAGCAGAACGATCAGTGATACACTGTTGCATGTTTTCCAAATGATACATTACTACAGTTATCCTCAATTCTGTCTTGGAACGAAAGGTGGACCCCACCTCTAGCTGACCGGTACCGGTGAAGGCTGCTCGACCCAACCCAAAGTCCCGGCACTACCGGGATTCGGAAATGGAATGATCCAATTGCGCATTGATTGTAGATGCTCATGCTCACTCGCAGATTGATGATCGGATGAGAAGTTCCGACGACTCATAATCCTATCCATTTGGGCCGGTTGGCTAACCCAAGCAAGAAATTCCGCAGATAGTGACTCAAACAAGTCATTACAACAATCTTCATCTTCGGATGTATCCACCTCCCCATCTTTCTCGTCTTCCTCATCTTCCTCGTATTGATAATCTTTGGAAGGCATGTCATAATTTATATTGTCGGGCTCTACTCTCGAGCTTCTACATCCCATATTAACCTCGGGAGTGGAGGAGCTGCCGTTCTCAACATAGACCTCAGGATCCTCCTTGTATTCTACTAGTAATCGAAGTATCTCGGTATCGCCCCGTAATAGGACTTTTACTTTGTTTCTCTTGGCCATGTGTGTCAAGTACCATAATTTGTAATCGGATTCATTTGGACCACCCAAACCCTCTCTGATAACCCCCACGAGGTTTGCACGACTAACTTTGCTCGTGTCGATGTAGACAAAAAAGGAGTCCCCGTCTACATATGTCGATCGCTCCCAATGACCACCGTGATGTATCAAAATACGCTGCCACAACATCTGATTACAAAAAGATGAATAACTATTCAGAAAACTGCGCGAACAATATTATAAAACCGTCTGCCTTGGACACGACCGATGCACACGGTCGTATGATACCGTGTGCATCGATCGTGTGCACGTTTCTGGCCATGAACACGATCGCTCCACACGATTGTAGACGATCGTGTTAAACGATCGTGAACACGTTAGTTGTGCGCACGATGTTAAGGTCGTTCGATACGACCGTTGCACATGATCGTTGCACACGGTGGCTTCCCATCGTGTGCAGTGATCGTGTCCGTAAGAACTGGTCGGGAAAAAAGTTTTCCAGCGGTCAAATACTGATGCATACCTTCTTTATGAACCCAGAAGCACGACAAATGAGGTCCTATTTGAACGTCAACTTTTCTTTTCGAATAATCTTGTGATTTTTATAAGATTTTTGAGAGACCCTTTGTGAAAAATGGTTGTGTTGTTTTGATGTATATGTTGTAGTTAAATTTTGGTTGTTGGACATTAATATCGATCGGAGCAGATGTGGAAAGTAAAAAACAAAACATAGAAAAAAAGTAGTTTAAATTAAAATCATAAAAAAGGAAAAAGACAACATTATAACAAAAGAGAGGACATTTTAGTCTTTTTAATCAAAATGGTACTAAAAACTTCTAGTTTTATGAATGATGATATAAAACTTATCAATTTTATGATTTAGTATTAAAAAATTGATTTAGTTACTACAACTCTGAGCATCGCTTTTGTTCTTGAAAAACGGCATGACAATATTATGCCTCCACTCCGTCGGCATCTTAGAATCTCTGAGGAGGATGTTGAACAGCTCTGCTAGCCACTAAACTCCAACTTCCCCCAAAAAATGCTCTGTAGTTATGAAAAGCTCGTTGTTTCTAGAAAATTATTCCCAAAATCATTAATCTTAAAGCTCAACTTGTTTTGAAAACAAAGCGAGCGGTGAGAGGTGGTTGCATCACCCATTATGAAATTAATCGTGGTGCAGTCTCCTACGGCCCTCCCGAAACCCAAAAAATAAAAGGGTCAATTACGTATTTGAATGCATTTTATAAAATAATAACAAAAATCTCACAAAATTAGACAATTATAATAACGACTTTATTTGATATTTAAATATAACTTTTAGATAATTAAATTATTGTTTGTAAGTATCCAACTATATTTTAATTTACTAAATATTGAACATTGAATACTCAATGACTGGTATTGAAATGTAATATTTTAAGCAAATAAATTGTCAATTGTAAATATTTAATGCGCCAATTCGTAATTATTTCTTTTATATTAATTTAGATAATGTAATTATTTCTTTTATGTATAATTTATTTATATTAATTTGGATAATGTAATTATTTCTTTTATGTATAATTAATTTATAAATATCGTATAATATCTAAGGAACCCAAAATAAAAAAGAACTCAATTTCCTTTTATGGATTTTCTTTGTGTAAAATAAGGGTGGTGACAATGGTCACCCCTCTACCCTCATCTACCCCCACTCCCCACCAATAATGGTTGTGAAAGTAGCATCACTCTACCCTCACCACTTTTAACTTTTTTTTTTTACCTTTTTATATTTAAAATTATATCAAACAATTTAATAAAAACACATAATATTTTATTAATACAACTAAATATTACTCCAATAAATATAATTTGTTATTAAATATGGTATAAATTGTAGTTAATAGAAACTATAAATTTTATATGTAGAGCATTAAATAATTGAGGGTTTAAAACAAAAATTCTTAATAATAAAATAAAAAAAAAAAACCACAAATAATTGAGCCTCTTCTTCCTTTTGACCTCACCTGCACATTACATTACATATATACATATACATATATACCTGCTGCACATACATATATGAGTAATGCTACTTTCACAATTCACTTGACAACAAGGGTGACAATCTGTATACGTGGCACGATCCTGTAAAGTGAAATGTCACAATCACAGGATCGTGCCACATACACAAATTGTCAACCGCATTGTTATCCAGGTTGGGAAAGTAGCATTTTCCTACATATATACATATACATTACATTACAGAAACATTTTTTTTTTATTTAAAAAAAGCGGTCTCCTTACCCCCATTACATTTACATATATACATATACAAGATTCAACGGTCTCCTCGTCCCTTCCCCGCTGTGGGTTACTTACCCCCACTCTCCCTAGCCGCTTCGTACCCCCATAGATGGCGGCGGTGTTCACCGCCCGGGTAAGAGCTACCCGCGGTCGAACACCGCACCGTTGCCACCACCCTAATGGAATTGCAGCTCATAATCTCCCAGTTTACACATGGCACACCCAAAAGTGTGTGGCCCTTTTACATCACATGTATATCCCCCAAAAATAGTGTTTTCTTTTTTATTATGCGAAAGCTCTTTAATAAATACAACATTGCCTATTGCCAGGTGTACCCTCAGATTTGCAAGATTCCCACCATAGAAAAATTTCACTTGACTTTAACCCAACAAGAGCAGTAAAAAAAAAACAGAGGAAAAAGAATTATTTATTAGAAAAAGAAGGAAGACACACTAAGGCAACAGTTGGCCCCACTCTCCACTCCCCAAAATCATAAACTGAGTCAACCCAGCGAGCCTAACTGAGTTTCCAAGCTGAAGCAGCAATCAATGGCCTCGTATGCCACCCCAACATCAAACAACCATTATTTTCCTCCACTCTGTACCCATCCCCACCTGCAAACAGTGCCAGCAGCATACTAGCCTGCCTGTAAGCATTTGAACCCATGTGAACCGGTTCGAAGCCGGACGAATCGAGGCGGGTTCTCCACTGAGCCAGCGTCTCGTGCCTCTCCACCCGGTCCACGCCATCACAAGCCACCAGATTGCAAATCTGCCTCCCCAAGTAAACCTCACTCATAACCTTATCCTGAATACTCACCGCCATTTCACCGCCACCTCCACCGCCACCTCCGCAGCTCTCCAGCGAATCGAACAGTGTGGAGTAGTAATGCAAAGACTCGGTGAACCGATCCAGGAAAACATTCCGATTATGATTAGCCTCCTGCTCTACAATAGTCAAGATTTCGGGCTTCAATTCACGCACAACCTGCAAAACCTTCTCGATAGCCCCGGGCCAAGCTAGCAACTGATGCAATTCGAAGATCGAATTAACGACCACGGCCTCACCCTCCCTTATATCAAACATGGACGCATTAAGATCGGCCAACGAATTCGCCACAAACCCTCTGTACTCGAATTCCACGTTGATCATCTCTGCCAATCGAGCTAATTTCCACCCCACTTCCTGTAAGTGATCGGTGTCGTCGTGCGGGGGCGGCCCGATCCCAGTTAATCGGAAGCTCGGCGGGCCCCCGGGCCTCAATGCCAAAGCTTGTAACAGCGCGGGCCACTGCATCCCCTGTTTCATACCGAAATCGATAACGTGAACACTATTTTTACCTGCGAATGCTTCGAGAATTGCTTGATTTGCTGTAAAATGAGCGAATTTAAAGTAGGGGCAAGTCTCGTAAAAATGCATTTCTAACAGATCGGTAAAAGCGGAGTCCTGTGGATTCTCGGGATACAGTCTGTAGATTCTTCTAGCTAATGCTTCGGCGAAATAAGTAGCCACTTTTCTCATAGCCCCAGCTTGAGAAAGTGCCAGGAACCCTATGTTCTTCACCAAGGCCTCAGCTAATTTGAAATTCTCTTGATGTACGGCCTCGGCGCAGGCCATGAGTGTGTGGACGAGCCTCACGCCGTTTTCCTGTGAGTCAACCAGGACAACGGGCCGGGTCGACTCAGAGAAAACTGCGGAATTTCCTGAAAACTGCGACGTTTTGAGTTTTTTGGCTTGCGGTTGATGCTGTGAAAGTGGAGGAGGAGGAGGCAGCGGTTGAGGTTGGGTTCTCGGGTAGACGGCTTTTCCGGGTATGGCGATAAGATCTGACCCGAAATCGTTCAAGTCGAACGCCATATGGACGGCGCGGCTGTTGACGCTGCTGCTTTTGTTGTTGTTGTTGTCGATACTGGTGATGGTGGAGGACTCGAGGAATGGATCCGACGAGGATTGGAATTCGGACAACGGGTTGAGCCCCGAAATCATGGATTCAAGCCACGACGAGAGATCCGACGGGTTGTAGTGTACGGTCTCGGATGCGAGCTGCGAAAGACCGTCGTGCTGGACGCTCCCCATCACTTCCTCCAGCTGTTGGATCTTTTGCGCCACCTCCGCCATGTCCGAAGACTTGACGTTGTATCCCAAAACCGCAAAGAGCTCGTCAACGCCGCCGTCATCGGCCCACATCTTGGCTTTGCCTGAGGAACTGCAGCTCCCACTGCTGGAGAAATTTTCTCGATTCATATGGTGGTCTCTTATCATCCTTCCTTTTTATGTTTCTTGTGTTTTTTTGGGGGGTGGGATGGATTTCAACGGATGGTAGAGAAGAGGGGGCTAGGGCATTGGGTATTGGCCTGCCTCTGTTACTGAATTGTTTGCTCAGAGAGAGAGAGGAAGAGAGAGAAAACTGTTTGTAGTGTGTGGGCGCAGTAGAGAGAGAAAATCGATGTACGAGTATTGGGGACTTGGAATAATATAGTACTAGTACGATCGGGAGAGAGAGAGAGAGGGAGAGGGAGAGGAGAAAGGCTCGTGAAGGCGGGCGCGAACTTCAATACTGAATATGTTGCAGCAAACTATGCATAGACACATCAACCACATGTCATCAAACTTTGCTTGTTTTACCATATATGTTCATTTCTAGTATAGGTAATAATTTCTTACAGCTCCAACTAGGACTGTAATTTTGTAAAATGAATAAATGAACGGAGTGGAGTAGATGCATATGAAAGTTTGTTTGAATTTTAGTCCGAGTTTTACATTTTCTGTTCAAGTCTACTATAATTACTAATGGAGTTGAGTCCAGGCCCCGTTCCTGACAATTTAGAGGCCCTGGGCGAACGATAAAAAATGGGCCCTTCATGAACGGACTCAAGGACAAATATTTGACAAATAAGTTTTTTTATTATCAGAACCAAAATTGTATACAACAAATACTTATAATTCATAAAAAACAATTTCTACGGGCAATAAGTGAGATTTGAGAGTTCAGAAATCAGAACTTGAGATGTTGGAGAAAAAATTAGGTTAAATCACACTATAAATAAAACTAAATTACTGAACCATTGCTGGAAATTGGAACCGTTGCTGGAAATTAAAGAGAACACAACGATTTTCCATCATGAATCATGATTGAAGAGAACCGTTGGTGGAAAATGGAAGGTCGTCGGCGTCGATTTGGAAAGAAGAGAAATCGATTTGGGGAAAAGTAAAGGAGCCGTTCACTCAATTTCTCCCTGCCGCCTAAGCCTTCTTCATATTACACGCTTCCTATTAGATTTGGAGTTGGGCCATGAGTTTTGTTCTAATTTACAAAGGTTGAACCTAATTTTATCTAATTAAACTTTTAACTACTAATATATAACTAAAAATTTTTTGGGGGGCCCCTATTTTTTTGGGCCCGGGGCACAAGCCCAGTCCGCCCTCCCTCAGGTACGGGCCTGGTGGAGTCCCACTAATTTGAGTTGAACGTACTATGGTTTGTGCTCAACTCGTGTTAACCGGCGCGACCTCACATGACCCTATTTAATCGTCACATTATCCAGAGGCAGATACATGAATGAATTAGAAAATGCTCAACCTAGTTGGAAACTTGTTCTCATCGAACTTGTTGACCAGAAGATTTAGTCCTCCAAATCGACTGATCTGACCAGAAGACCCACTCCCTACATTGATCATAAGGACAAATAAATTTGGTTAAAGAGCCGACTGTTCGCTATTTATTTTTGCTACCCGCATGTGAGGAGTAGATGTAGGAAGTGGCGAGCAAGGTCGTATTCACGTAAACTAATTATTTCTACCATACCAAGTACTAGACTGTAGTGTCCCCAAATTTTTTAGACGATCGATTTCTGATGAGAATCTTATTTACTTTAAATCAAATTAAATAAAATAATCATAAAGACAAGTTTCAAAGGAGGATTTGTATGATGAATAAGTAGACTCCAAGACCAGGTTTCCAATATTTGTTAGAATCAATTGGACTTGACTTTTGACTAATGTTCTAATTGTCTTCCTAATATGATAATAGCAAACATCATTTAAAAGTCCCTCTTGAGATACAATTAAAAGGTAGATTAAATAGCATATGATGATGTCTCCATCTACCATAAATTATCTAACTCTAAAATTTACTAAAGTTCAAAAGCCATCACAATCAACCACTAATTTCTCGATCTTGTAATTGATTATGTCAATTAATTGAGAACTATTATTGAACTCATCTCTCGAATTATGAACAATAATATTAAGCATGCAAAAACACGGAGCAAGTGTTCAAACGTGAATAAAAACCAATTATCTGAAAAGGAATTCAAGCAGATGATAAATTAAGTAGTCGATCCTAACAATCCATTACAAACAATGTACTCCCTTGTCCGAAATAACAAGCTTAGACGGAGATGGTGAAAAAAGAGAAAAAAAAATCATACTCAAGTTCAAACTGATGCAACTAAATACAATAAAAAGAAAAAGAAAAGAAAGTAAGAAAGGAAGGAGTAAAAATCATATGCTGCTCTCTCGATTTTGATTCAATCATCGTACTTGATCTCCCTTGATGCATTTGATTCCATCTTGATGGTGTTTATAACCTCCTTAACCTTTCTTAGACTTGATAACTCCAAAATTGGGATTTGAGGTCCTTTTATAGCCGCCAAATAGGGTTTAGGGATGTTAAAACGCGTCAAACTCGCCAAAAAAGGAATTCAGCATCGCCCAGTGACTCGACCGTGTCAAATGACACCGGCCATGACGAACTGCTTAGGAAAATACCAAAATATCTGCAACCTAACAAGATAGAGAACACGACCATGTCATTTGACAAGACGTATCACCGACTGTGTTGAATTGTTTAGCTCTGTTTTTCGATCCTTTTTAGCCCGTTCTCTCATTTATGCATCGCCTCATATGCGTCAGGGGTTAGGACTTCGTTTATGCTTTATAATGGAATTAAAAGTACCTGGAAACACAATGAAACACCAAAGCGTATTCGTATCCAACAAATGGATAACTAAGTATAAACACTACAAATCCACACACTCAAGATCAATAAGTACGAGAAAAATACTACAAAAAGATGCGTAAAATTGCGTGCAAACAAAATACCCCAAACTTAGACATTGATCTGTTTGGTTGTACCGCCACTAGAAGGGGATTGAATAGTGCGGTGTAGAGTACTGAACTATTTTTGCGTACATAAGCGATAGATAAGTGCGGGATAAAAATTGTGACACCCCAAAACTCATACGAGTCATTACACGCTGTAGAACCTTCATCAAGGTCTACCAGGCTAGGAAATTCACGCAACTTCACAATAATCACTTAAAGATGCAATATCTAATAACACAAATAACACTACAAAAAAAACAGTATTTACCGACGCCATTTACCGACGCCAGTAAAGGCGTTGGTATTTTTTGGCATTTAACGACGCCGTTACCGACACCCGTGAATTTGGACGATTCCCGACGGCTTTAACGACGCCATAGCGCGGGTGTCTTCCCGCGACATTTGCCGACGCCAGTACCGACGTCGGAAGTCGTCGGAGATATACCGACGGCACTTTTGCCGTCGTTAAATGTCATGACTTACATGAATTAGCGATGCCACTCACGCCGTCGGTATTTGTTAAATTTAACAACGCCTTTACCGACGCCAAGTTATCTGTCAAATTTTACAAGGCCATTACCGACGGCCCGTTGGCGTCGGTAAATTTTAATATATTCTCAGCCCTCTGCCTATTCTGGTTCGACCTAAAATCATTCATTCACCTCCCGCACCTCTGAAAAACCCCTCTCTCCCCGCACCTCTCGCAAACGCCTCTCTCCGTAAAACGCCTCTCTCCCGTGAAAGATTTCCCGATGGAGATATCTGCGATTTCTGCCTCCGGCGCAACTCCTCAAAACACCACCAATCGGCGACCTAAATTCCCGACGGAGATATCACGCTATCCTCTTCGATTTCCCAATCTGTAACATCTCCGTTTCCTTTCCATTTTTGATTGTTTTAGGACACTTTTGGGTTCCTTGTTTATTTATGTTGAACATTTTGGCTTTCCATGAGTTAACCATTTTTTCCTCTCTATTCTTGATCTTCTAGAGGAATTCGATTTCATGGTACTTAGAAGTCAACAACCTTTAATGTTTTGTATTGATTAAAAACTAGAAACATAACATACATTAAAATCGAAAAAATCAACATGGAGGATCCATTAATCGAACTTCATGAACTTCATAAAACGAGCAAGAGCGGAATGTGAATTTCATGAAAATTAAACTACTCTTACTTCACATAAATTGATTGGGTAAAATGATAAGGCGTCACGACAGTAGAAACTACTCTTACTTCTCGTATGATCTTGAACAGTAGCATTGTTAGCGCCTCAATAATGTCTTGACATGTTCTCCGATTGCCCGATCCTTTTCGAATATAGTTGGCCACGACTTTATAAAAATAGAAGTATGTTACCACTTATAGTAGATGACTTTGTGGCTATTTGAGTTAATCATGATTACCTTATATAGGACAACTTTGTTGGCTATATAGACAACTTCTTGTTAGTGGACTCATTTGTGGCTATTATGAGATCTCTGTAATCCTTAAAGATAACCCTTTTTTTTAAATTTGTGATTAGACTATATCTCATGAATTTGTTTGGGATAATCACAAAATCTACCCTTGAGGTTTGTGTAATCACGAAACCCCTAGAGAAGTTCCATAGTTACGAAAAATCTTGAGTTTTGTAGTCAGTAAATTAAAGGGTGGTAATCGTAAGAGTTTTATGACTGTAAGGGTTTGTTTTCATAATGTTCTTCATAAGATGAAAAAACCTTGAGTTTTTTTGATCATTTTGTTACAATTTTTAGAATGGGTGACAACCGTGAGTGGATGTATCGCGAAACTTGATGGCTCTTGGAATCCTGCATTCCTCTCTGGACTTAACAACTTTATTGAGTATGCAAGTAGTCACCGACCGCATGTCGGGTGACCAAATAAGATGTCCATGTAAAAATGTGATAATATACGCTTCATGATACGTAAAAGTTAAGTATCACATTGGGAAATTTGGGTTCATTAGGAGTATAAAACTTGGATTTTTCACGAAATTGAAATGGATGAGGGATGTGAAGATATGGATGAAGATGTGAATATAGATACCAACGAGTTGGGATCCAATTGCACCGCATTATGGTCATGGAGCATGTCGGGCCACAATTTAATGTTGAGAATGTGGAAGAACCACCAAATCCTAAAGCAAAACGAATATATGACATGTTGAATGCTGGAGACAAAGAGTTGTGGCCTGGTTGTGCTAATTACTCCCAATTGTCTTATATGACTCGTTTCATGAGTTTGAAAGCAGAGAACCACTTATCAGAAAAGTGTTTTAATCAGTTTGCAGAGTTCATGAAAGACAGTCATCCAAAAGGGAATCTATGTCCCGATAACTTCTATAGTACAAAGAAATTATTGCGTGGGTTGGGATTACCTGTAGAGAAGATTGATTGTTGTCCAAACAGCTGCATGCTTTATTGGGACCATTACAAAGACAGTGAGAGTTGTATATTCTGTGGTACATCACGCTACAAAGATATGTGTCGTGCCTCAGGAAGCCGTAGGAGGAAAAAAGTGGCAGCCATGAAGATGTACTACTTTCCTCTTATTCCCCGATTGCAAAGGCTATACATGTCAAATGCTACCGCGGCAGATATGAGGTGGCATGCTTCATGTTCTGGTTCAAATGATGGAATTATGCGTCATCCTGCAGACTCTCCAGCATGGAAGCACCTGGACACTATTTATCCAGATTTTGCTGCGGAGGCTAGAAATGTGAGATTAGGTCTTTCGACTGATGGTTTTGCACCTTTTGCACAATCAGGGCGACAATATTCATCGTGGCCAGTTATAGTCACACCCTATAACTTACCACCTTGGCTCTGTATGAAGGAACAATTCATGTTCCTAACAATCTTAATACCAGGGCCACGCAATCCTAAGATGCAATTGGATGTGTTTCTTCAGCCGCTCATAAAGGAGTTGACGAATTTGTGGGAAGAGGGTGTTCCAACATTTGACATCTCATTGAAGCAAAATTTTCAAATGCGAGCACTGTTGTTGTGGACTATTAGTGATTTTCCAGCGTATTCAATGTTGTCTGGATGGAGTACTGCTGGAAGATTGGCATGCCCTCATTGCATGGATGAGACTGAAGCGTTTACTCTTCCTAAGAGTGGTAAACAAACATGGTTTGATTGTAGTCGGAAATTCTTGGAGCCAGATCACATGTTTAGGAGGAACCGACGAGCATTTAGAAAGAATATGACATGTGAAGTACCTACACCTGAGAAAAGGTCGGGCGCTGAGATATTGAATCAAATAGAGGCACTGGGTCTTGTGAAAGTGACAGAGGACTACAATGATAATAACAAAGAGATATCCAAGAATTCTAGGAGCGGGTGGAAGAAAAGAAGCATCTTTTGGGATCTCCCATATTGGAAAGAACTTCTGATTCGTCACAATTTGGATGTCATGCACATTGAAAAAAATGTGTTTGACAATGTGTTCAACACTGTGCTTAATGTGCCGGGAAAGACCAAGGATACCACCAAGTCTAGAGACGAGTTGCAATTGCTCTGCATCAGACCTGAATTGAAGAAAAATGAGACGACAGGAAAGTATCCGAAAGCTTGTTACTCACTTGACAGAGATGAAAAGAGAGTAATATGTGAATGGATATCTCGTCTTAAATTTCCTGATGGCTACATGTCCAATATTAGTAGATGCGTGGATAAGAAACAACTAAAGATGAGAGGGATGAAAAGTCATGACTGCCATGTGTTCATGCAACGCTTGTTACCTATTGCGTTTCGTGAACTTCTTCCTCAAGTTGTTTGGAAGGCAATTACAGAGTTGAGTATCTTCTTTAAAGACTTGACATCTCGGACAATAAAAATAGAGGACATGTGTAGACTTCATGAAACAATTCCAGTTACTTTGTGCAAACTTGAGCGTATCTTTCCGCCTAGCTTCTTTGATTCAATGGAGCATCTTGTTATCCATCTGGCTGACGAAGCCCGAATTGCTGGTCCAGTACAATATCGATGGATGTATCCATTTGAGAGGTATATGAAGACATTGAAAGATTTTGTAAAGAACAAAGCCAAAGTTGAAGGATCCATCACCAATGCCTACTTAATGAAAGAGGCATCAACATTTAGCTCATACTACTTTGAATATTGGGTGACTACGAAGATTAGAAGTGTGCCTCGAAATGATGAGGGGGGAGCCGATGAAAATGACGATCCAAATATGCTCTCAATTTTCAAATTGGATGGCCGTCCTTTTGGCAAAATGCCTTCACGATATTTTGATGCCAAAGAGTATAATGCAGCACATATATATATTTTATCCAATTGTGCCGAGGTTTCAGAGACATACTTGACGTGAGTACCCTCGTGATATTTTATTTTAATGAAGAATATATTCATTCATTAAATATATAATAACTCGTGTGTTTTTTGAAGATTGTTTGAAGATCAAATTCGAGCAACTAATCTGGGGATAACGGAAAATGACTTACAAACAAGAGTTGAAAAGGAGTTTGCAAGTTGGTTCAAAACATATGTAAGTGTGGGGTCTCATATCAAATTATTTATAGACTAATTTCATATGTAGAAAGTTACATAACTAACATACTTAATAATTGTCATAGGTTAATGATCCTTCAAGTAATGCAAGCCAATGCATTAAGGACCTTGCGAAGGGCCATCAGACGGGGTTCAAATTTATTCGGGTGTTTAGTTAATGGATACAAGGTTCCACACGGTTGACCATGGGTCGATAAAAGTACTATGAATAGTGGTGTCTCGCATAAAGGGCGAGGTTTATAATAGTGATGAGCAAGATTTTTGCGGGCGATTAATGGAGGTGTGTGTGGTAGAGTATAATGGTGAACCTACTAAAACAATTGTGTTATTCAAGTGTGAGTGGTTTGACTTATCACCTCTAGGGACTTCGGTGAATACAGATTTCAATTTGGTTTCAGTAAACCACACCCGTAAATACAAGAAGTACGAACCTTTTGTGTTAGCCAATCAAGCTACTCAAGTGTATTATGCTTCCTATCCTAGTATGAATCAAGCTAAGAAGGATTGGTGGGGAGTGTGCAAGGTCACACCTAGATCTAGAGTTGAAGTAGCTTGTGAACCATCCGCCTCGTCATTACATCAACCGTTTCAAGAGGATGTCGTGGTCATGAGGACTAGAGGTAGTCAAGCTACTGTAGATGATGAGATATCAATATCGCATCCACGAGGTGGACTTATTGATATTGATGATGTGGATGAGGCATCGGATGATGGATATATAATAACGTCAGATGAGGAAGATAGTAATGATGATGATGATTCTGATCATATGTTATAGTCTTTACGATCATGTCAATATTGTGATTTTCAAGCTAATGAATATTCTGTTTTAGATTGATAAAATCTGATTGCACTTGATTGGTCTGTCATTGTAACTTTGCGGTGACACCTATGAATGATGCATCATATGCCCTTGTTCGATCGGGAAACTTTTCGATCTTCCGCTCTTAGTACATTATGGAAACCCGCCACTCGGTGCTTCCATGGTCGTGACCTTCGATGAATTAGTCAAATTATTTTGCATGCCCGTAGTTGTTTTGTTGATCCTCTCGTGTAACTTTGCTCAATTGGTTGTTTTATTTATAATTGGGATGGTAGAGCCAAATGCACTGCCAAGAAACAACAGTGTCCTGTTTCTTCTTAAATCGAGAATTGTCAATGGAGAAAAAAGAAAAACATCTGAAATTTACTATTAAATTGGCAGCATGAACGAGCATTTTAGTGGAGTTGAATGATAGCAGCTCGTAATTGAGAGGAAAACGGCAGAAGTTGCTTTCAATTATTGATTTGTCTATATATATATATATATATATATATATATATATATGAAATTTTACAAAGTTAACAGCTAACTTTTAAAATAACAAAAAATACCCCCTAGGTTGTATTCAGTGTGAAGATTAAAGGCTAAATTGTAGTATTTTTATAAATGAGAACATGTTTTTTGAAAGTTCTTGCTAATAAAGGGGCAGATATAAAATAAAATAAAATAAAATATTTTGGGTACTTTTAATAATTTTGAATATTGGCTGGGGTTTTATGTAATTATTTGTGGTGATGCTTGGTCTTCCATATTTCTTCTATGATATTCTTTTTCTTTTTCAAGCAAATTATAAATTTCTCTTAATTTTTAATGACATTTTTTATTCTTAAAAGATTTATATTGTGAGTTGTCTGTTGTGACAAGCACTTCTTGCAAATCCGGCCTTTAGTGCTATTTTTAAAACATAACTGGAGTTTATTGTAATTTGACTAAATCACAGGGGTGGTGTTCGTAATTGTTCTCAAACTATACATAATACATATTTCTTTAGTTTTCATGACATCTTTGATTCCTCAATGATTTATGTTCTGTGACAAGTAGTTCTTGCAATTCCAAGCGGCCAATGCAATTTATAGAACATAAGGGGAGTTTGTCGTAATTAGAATAAATCACATGGGTGGTATTCGTAATAATCTCAGCAAGAGTTTTAGGCTCACAAGACTTATTCAAAGTAAGTGGTAGAGAAGCACAGAAAAATTAGAATAGGACACAGACTTACATATTTCATTTTAAAAGGAAATATAATTTCATAAAACCTCACATCTCTTGCAAAAAACACAGACTTACTTTCCAAACCATACAAGTTATAAGCCTTTTTTACACTGGAAAAACAAATCAAAACACAATTTTCAGATTTAGAACTAAACTTATCATTTGAGTTTAAAATAGTGGAATAACAAAGACATCCAAAGCACCTGATATGAGAAAGACTACGATCCTTACCATACACTAAAATAGAGGAGGTGAGCCTGTTGATTAAGTAAACAACAATTATAACACATTCAGGCCACATAAATTTTCAATTATGTGTTTATTTGATTTTATTTTATTTTCTACACAATCAATTTTAGATGTTCTCGATGAGGAGAGGTGGTGGCGGGCGCCGCACTAGCACGGGCTCCTCACGAGCAGCTCCCGGACACTCTTCACTAGCTACGGACTCCCCACGAGAAGGTCATGTTAGGTCTTCATCTGCTCTACCCGAGACTCCGCCGATTGTTCTACTCCGAGACAGGGCAGACGAGGAGACTAGTGCACACATTTCTGAAGATGAGGATCGGGAGATAATAGCTTCTGAGGCAGCCTCAAGTGTTGTTTCCTGTAGAAAGATTGCTCTTGAAAGAGATACTAAAACCGGGTTAGTTAATTACTGTTTAATTGGTATAAAAGTATTTCCGAATAATTACAAAAAGAAAAGTAATCTTACAAATTTGCAAATACCACCTTCACAGTTGCTTCTATTTCAAAAATTGCTTCCCCAACTTGTGTAAGACTTTCATACGTTCCCTTTAACTTATATTTAAAGAAGAAAACAAGTACTAAAAAATAGAAAACAAATGTTGATTAAATGTTATAACTAAGTATTGTGATGATCTAAATGATTAATTTGGTTTTGGTTACAGAGATATAGTGATTCATCCCCAGATTTCCAGGGTGTGCACGAGGAGTTTTAAAAGAGTTCCCAATCCGACAGGCTTCAACTGGAAAGATACTCCTAATAGCGTAAAGGCCCAATACTATACCTTCTTTAAGGTAATTTGTAATCATTATGTAAACTAATTATATTCAATTGGAAAGTTAGTTTTATTAACTTGATATGCAATATTTCATAGAAATTTTTCACGTGGCCTGTTGAGTGGGAACAAGAAGTCTATGATTTTTGGGAGTCTCGTGCACGGGTTAGGTTCAGCAATTTCCTAAGTGATGCAAAAAAAAAAAAGGGATCAAGGGAGGCCGAAACACATCCCTACTGATTGGTGGGAAGGTTTGTGTGCTTACTGGGATACTCCCGAGGTGAGAGATGTATCTACGAGGGCGAGAGGCAACCGAATGGCTGAAGTGGATGGCCACTGCAGGGATAAGCAAGCACAGTGGAGGCTCTAAGTCTGTTAGCGTACTTGCTCGAGAGTTGGTTAGTAATTATCTAATTATTTTTGCTTGTATATGTAAGTGTGCATCATAATAATTTCGAAGTTTTTTTTAATAAATAGGCAACGAAGAACAATCTTCCATTAGAGCAGTGTGTTTATGCCTCTTTTCGAGCTATCCACATGAAAAAAGATGGAACTTTTACGACACAGAAGGATGCGGATATTGATGTAAGTATATATGCATTCGATTCATCTACGGTATTTTGGAATACATTCGATTCACATTTCTTGTTTTGATTGTCATGGAAACAGTGTGTCTATTTGTCCAATAATCAACTTTAGTATTGTAGAAAAATGTTATAAATCATTAGCCCATTTTATTCTAGCATTTTCTTTGGTTAATGATTTTAGAGTGACACGAAAGTTATAAATTTCATTAGACATTTCATCAATGGTGTTCTTGCAATCAAACTTAGAAAGATCAGAAATGTTAGTAGTTCTTACCAGATTACTTGCTGAACTAGCTTCCTGCTCATCTGACCTGGCCATCAGTGCAAGAAAAGTTAGTAGATACCACTGTTAGTGTTTTATGCTAGAAAAGCAGAAAACAAGTACAGGAGATGCATTATGCTTATCTTATTCCAAATAACCATACGATGATTTTATACACCAAAATAAAACTAAAACTCCTAAAATCTAGCGTCATCTTATCTACTAATTATGTAACAAATTTCTACGTGTCCGGCCTGGTCTTACTGGCTCATCCTAAGGCCCTGAGAGACTATAGCAGGGCAGAAAACCCATTATGCTACCCGTGTCCGGCCTGGTCTTACTGAAATTGGAGCAGTTTTTCGTCATCCGATATTTATGTTAAAAAATGGGAAAAAACTTACTGAAAGAGATGTTTCCACTGTCAAACAGGAATCAACACTCCACAGTAATGCCTAATTAGTAGTATTACTGTTTTTGTTTCAGGTTTTTTTGTATTGAACCATTAACTATGACCTAATTTTAACATATTTGTGTTATTCTATTTATGTCCATTACCCACACCAACATAGTTTGCTAAGTTTTTTTTTGTCATTTTATCTACTAACATTTCATCTCCTGTACTTGCTGAACTAGCTTCTGCTTTTGATTATTCCATTTTTTTCCTTGTTCTTTGCTTAAATGTAATTAGAATATTTATTTCTATAAAGTTGTATTCATTTGGAATGTTTTTCTCATTGAGCATGTTTTTCTTCTCGTGCTAGGGTTAAGCGACTTCTTTGCAGAGCAAGGAGAGGGAGCAGATTTAAATATGATCTATAAGACTGATCATGAGGAGAAGGAGGCCGCCAAAGAATATGTCAAGAAAAACAGGATGTATGGCATCGCCTAGCTCCCGGATCATAAGCACGAGCTCTAGCGGCGGTGGATCAACGACCTCACAGTTTCACGCATCTGAAGAGATCCACACTCGATTCACATCCTTAGAGGAGCAGCTGATAGAGGAGCGCAGACTGAGAGAAGAGCAGGCAAAGGTGATTGAAGAAGAACGCAGACTTAGAGAAGACCAGGCAAAGCTGATTGAAGAAGAGCGCGTGAAGAGACAGCGCCTTGAGGAACAATTGCAAGCTATTCAAGAAATGCTAACACAACAAAATCTTCCACCTCCGAGTCGCTCTTCTACTTCACCTTGATTTAGACTACTTATTTCTTTTTTTATTGTACGATGAAATGATGACAACTCTTGATTGTGTACGACGATATAACTATGACGATTGTGTAACATTGAGACGTTTTTGATGTTTATGACTAGTTTGTTTGATTATTCAGAAATTGAAAGCAGGTAATTAAAATAATTAAAAATTCAGAATATTCAGCAAAAACAAAAAATACCGACGGCATTCCCGACGGAAAAATTGCAGTTGAAAAATTACCGACGCCCTTTTACCGTCGGTAAAACGCGTCGTGATTTACAGTTTTACCAACGGCTGCAAGACCGTCGGCAATGGTCCATTAGCGACGGCTAAATTCCATCGGCAATGGCGTCGTCATTGTTCAGTTTAACAACGCCAGGCCCGGCGTCGTTATTTCAAAATTAACGACGCCGTGTTGCCGTCGTTAATTCCGTCGGCCGTGGCGTCAGTAGTGGCGTCGGTATCCGTCGGCAAAACCGTCCCAGTTTCAGGTCACCCGAGGATTGCCCGACGCCAACGGCGTCGGTAATCCGTCGGTAATTTAACAACGCCACGAAATGGCGTCGGTAATTTTTTACCATCGATCGGTTTTCCAACGCCCTTCTGGCGTCGGTATTCAGTTTACCGACGCCCCCTACTTATTTTGCCGACGGAATTTGGCGTCGGTAAACACTGTTTTTTTGTAGTGTAAAATCGTGGCCTCAGCCAAAATATTTTGATTTGAACACAGTAAAACAAAGTATAAAATAAATCTATTGCCCACACAGGGGACATCAACAATTAACTTTAAAACGACAATGTTTTCTCAACCGACTTTGACGGATAACATGAGCAAAATGAAATAAACACTCCAGACTCGAGCCTCATAACATCATGCTTGACTGTAATTAGCATGCGCCTCCCGTGCTGGCTCTTCGAGTCGTCCAATACCTGAAATGCATGAAATGCATTTCCCCCATTTAAGGACTTGAATGGCTAGTGCAAGTACACAATTAGATAATATTATATACAATATAATTCAACATTATTATCACATTTAGAAATCATTTGAGAAAACAATATTCCGAAATGCCACATTGTCATTAAAACATCATTATCATGAAAGCCATGTCATCATATCTCATCATCATGAGAATCACACTTGGTAAACTACGGCCGTACCCATTAGTATCGACCCATAGAGGTCCCGTTGAACTGTCTCCATGTGGAAAACTACTTCCGCGGCCGTACGCATTAGTATCGACCCCCGAAGGTCCCATCGAACCGTCCCTACGTTTTTCACAATCATCATTCATGTCGAATTCATAACATACATAACATAATGTAATCCATGTACTTGCCTTGTTATTACAACGTGAAGAAACGGTGAACGGAGAAGGCTTCAGTCCAAACTCACTTTAAAGTTTCGTTCCTAGCACACAATGATACTTAATCAACTACAATACTACTGGAACATAAAGAATCACCCTAAGTTCTACCCTTTGAAACAATTCATCGGACATTACGAGCGCAGAACCAATCATAATCGAATAACGGTGGAAATCACGGAATTCAATCTACAAAACATCAAGGAAATCGAGGATTTACGATTACACAATCATAATCTAACACATATCTAGGCTAAAGCGGACTAGAAAAACGAAATCTTAACAAAACCCCCAAAATCCCCAAAAACCAGGGTCTAGCAATATTACCTCGATTAGAATGGTGGAAGATGTTGTAATGTTGATAAATCTGTGTTAGGAACTCAAAATGTTGATGGGTGATGATATCCGATCGAAATATATCCTCACGCTCGTACAAGATCAAATCACCGGATGGAACAGATGAGAGTGGAAATGACGAAAATTGACCATACTGTCCTATTTATACTGACAGGGCTTAGTGTGCGCTAAGGGAAGGCTTAGCGTATGCTAATCTAAATAAAATGCAGTCCAGAAGCTTATGTCCATCCCATTAGCGTGCATTAATATTTGTGTTAGCGTGCGCTACCTGGTTCGGTCCAGAATCCATGAGCTTCTGCCCAACCCCAGAATGTTCTGTCCAATCTCATTAGCGTACGCAATGAGGACATTAATGTGCGCTAATTAACTCGTTCCAGAATCCAGAACCCTTCTGTCCAGCCAGATTAGCGCGCGCTACTGATGAGATTAGCGTGCGCTACGAATGTTACATTAGTGAGCACTAGGAATAAGGTTAGCGTGCGTGACCGCGCTGTCGTGACGCGTCAAAATTAGTTATTTATATTTTTATCCTTGGCTTACTTCTACTAACTAGTAGTATCGGCAAGTAAGGGTCGATCCCACGGAGAACAGTAAATTAATTATACTATTTAAGGATTAAGTACTTTGTGCAATTAATATAACATAAAACAAAGGGGGCGGGATTTTTTTTCTGATCTTAACTAAAATAATTTGCGTAAAATAAATTAAAATAAAATAAACAAAGGAAATAAAAACTTGAAAATATCAATTAAGGAATAATCTAGTTCTTAGCTCCGTTATCCACCGTTTCGAATTAATTCATGCTTCAATGCAGCGCTTATCTCTTCTCTAATCTCATGAACTCCTATTCCGAAGTCAATAACAAGCTTTGTTGACCCCAATTATTTTCTAAGTTTATTCAATTAAAACAAGCTCTTTAATCGAACCTATCTATGCGGTGGATTCAAAACAAGCTCTTCAAATCTCGCTCGCTAGATGCATTAAAAACCAAAATAATAAAGTAGGCAAGATATTAAGTTCATAAGCTCGACTTAAGGGATCTCGATTTTGTATTACTCAATTGAGAAATTTCAATTGTTCGCTACTTGTGAAATTAAAATTGCAATAATTATGGATTACAACTCAATTTCTAGCATAAGACATAAAACTCCTAATCTAGTTGGTCAAACTAAATCAAGAAATTATATAGCATAGTAGTGAATTCAATAACACAAAAGTAATTCAAGATATTTCGAGTTAAGAATACGATGCAGGATTAAAACATGAATAATTCAAATATGGTTTCAAACTTTACAAAGAACTAGAGTAGAAAATGAGCCGAACATTTTGGCTTTAGAAAACATCAAATTAATAATAGACATAAGAAGAAAGAAATTTAAACAGTGTAGTCTTTTTCCTCGCTCGTCGGAAACGGCTCAGTTTTTGCCTCGGTGAGAACGGCACTCAGTCCTCCTTCTTTTCTGCTCCAACCGATGTGCTGATAATAATAATGGTGATCCATAATAATCTCAGCCCCCTCCTTTTATAATACCCCCTTGTCTCTTAGTTTCCTTCTTTAATTGGATCTCCTTCCTTCCTATCCTCCTTGAGTTTTAATTCCCTTGGAGTCTTTCTTTCCAAATCTATTCAAATTCCTTTTCCCAGCCTAGGGGTCGATTTTATGCCTTGTGGGACTGATTAGACGTTTTGGAGTCATTTCTTGGGCCCCAAGTAAGATTATTTTCCGAACAGGGCCAACACCAGGTCACCGAACTGGCACTGGGCCACCCAGTGTCGCGTGACAGTTTCTTGATTAAAGCCCAAATCACCTTGGCTTGGTCCTTTTGATGGCCCAAATTATTCCTTAAGCTTAAAAACTCCATCAAACACCTAAAATAAACAAGAAATTGCCAAGTGAAGTAAATTGCATCCAAAATATAAATAGGTAGAAAATAACCAAGTGTGCCATCATAAAATTCATTAAAACCTTATAATTAACAATGATTTTAGCACACTATTTTTGTCCTATCAAATCTCCCCAAACTTAAACCAATTCTTGTCCTCAAGCATAATTCGAGTGAAAGAAATTCAAGAAGCATGTATTGAAAAATCTAAGATGATAGCCATATTCAAGGGAGAATAAATAACTATGAACAAGTATGAAGAAAATTAAAGTACCTCAACCAATCTCAACATCTTCATTGGCATCAAGTGAGAGAAAATTCGATGGCCTCACAAGAGTCACTCTTGCTCAACTAGATATAGGGATTATTAAGTAATCACTCACGTCAAAACATGGTGTGTCATTACCACATACTCGCACAAAAATAAAATATCCACTACTTAGATGAACTCATGCATATAATCAAAAGGGATTTTATGGTTGTACCGGTGCTTTAGGTATGGGTAGGATAAAAAGGATAAATAAAGGATTCGTTGGCCGAGACTAATCATGAAATTAATTGCATAATAAATCCTACAAACAATGAACACCATCCTTTCCTTGAACACCCTTTTAGGCACAAATAATCGCATAGCCACGAAAGATTAGTTGAGGTCAGTAGCTTAACAACATTCGAGGGGGTATTTTTACGGCCACCTCCCCTTTTTTTTCGGCCTTATACTTTTATCTTAATTTCAGCACCTTTTTCTTTTCACTTCACCACCCACTTTTTGATAATTTCTCGCCCTTCCCTCGACTTGTTATACACCTAATTCACAACCAAATCTTGACCAAGGGTTCAAACGGAAGAATTTACCCCAAAAATTAGATAATGGCTAATAAAATGTGTTAGATCAAAGAATAAGGCTTAGGTTCAAATGGGCTTCTAATGGTGATTATGTCAAGGTGGGAATATATTAGCCAAGTAGGTTATTCCTAATTGTCTTTATCACTTTACTGCATGAGAACACTAACATAGTCTTGACATGTATAATTGATTAAGTTCTAGCATGAACACAACACGTTCGACCCCACAAGAAGAAATAGTGAGCATGTATATTTATAATTATTTATATGTGTGTGTATATATATATATATATATATATATATTGCTCTACGGCTCAAAACTCACAAATAAAAAGGGTTTGTGCCATGAATTCCTCACACTTTTGTCCAAATCCCAAATCAAGACTAGTGAACTACCTTAATTAAAATCAAACTTGTCAATCATATCCATTTTTTATGTCAGGCCATACTTAAATCCCCAATACACGAACTTGATTCAATCACACAAATTTAGCTAAGGACACAAATTTAAATTCATCACAATTTCTAAATTCAATTAATCATTCCAAATCCAACTTCCCCAAACTTAAAATTAAGTACACAACTCCAAATAAAAGAAGTAAAAGAAGAAGAAAAATAAAATATAGTAAAAGGTCTAGAGTAGGAATCACCGAGCTAATGAGGGTAAAGGGCTTCCAGCTGCTCGGTCAAACGATCCACCTTGGCTTGAAGTGCGCGCTCTTGCTCGACCTCAGCCTCATTTTCTTATTTGGCCGTAGGTTGCGGGTCGTCCACTGGTTCGCGATCGGTCGGCGATGTGTGGTGTTTGGGCTGCAAAAGAGAGGGGAAGGGAGGTTAGATTTCTGAGACCGATTGGGGCGAGGGTAGAGAAAGAAGGGAGAAAGGGACGGGATTTAAGGATAAAGGAAATAACTAATAATAATAAAGGTAACAACTAAGTAGTGGAAAAATAATAAAGGAAATAAAATTTTAAAGGAAATAATATTTTAAAGGAATAAAGCAATTAAAAAAATTAAAAGAGGGGTAGAATAATATTCTAATTTATAAGAAAAGATTACTGAAAACAACTTACTCCTAGCAAGCAAATAAAAAACGAAGAAGAGAAAAAAAATGCGAAAATTAGAAAAAAAATTGGGTTGCCTCCCAACAAGCGCCTTTTTTTTACGTCGTTGGCTCGACGAAAAACTTCCCTTTTTAGTGATCACACCAATGAGGTTTTGGTATGGGTCTCAATAGATATACGACTGATGACTCGTCTTCTTGAACCACACCAAACTTTCTCGGAGTGTTTATTGAAAACTTTGCTCCCTTGAGATGCTCATCGAAGGCTAACTCTGGTTTACTTTTTCCATGTAATTCCTCATATATTGGCTGTAATTCTCTTTGAAGCTCCGCAAAATCATTTTCTTTATCAGCCTCCAAGTCTTTAGTAAGTACCACTTCGAGTCTACCCCTGCAATGCAACTCAAACACTTCCTTGACAAGAGGGTTAATCACGCTTTGCAAAAAGAGAGCAATCTTCCTCAGGAAATTTCATAGCATCATAAATATTAAACCGTACGATTTAGTCATCAAATTCCATCGTGAGAGATCCTTCACGAACATCTATTTTGGTATTGGTAGTATTTAGAAATGGCCTTCCTAACAAAATAGGTGTTGAATTTGATGACTCGTTTTGCATATCAAGAACGTAGAAGTCGGCTGGAAATACAAGTTTATTGACTTGGACAAGAACGTCCTCAATTACCCCTTCGGGGTACACAAGGCTACGACCCGCCAATTGGACAATTATCCTTGTTTCCTGAAGCGGTCCTAGATGTAAGGAGGTGTATATAGAGCGTGGCATAACATTTATTGATGATCCCAAATCTAGTATAGCTCGTTCAAAACCCATATTTCCAATTCGACAAGGAATAGCAAAAATACCTAGATCTTCCCGTTTTTATGGCAATTTCTTTTGGAATACAGCGGACACAATTTCTCCCATTACTACCTTCCCATTCCCTTTTAATCTCCACTTGTTGGTGAATAAGTCCTTAAGGAATTTTGCGTATTTTGGAATTTGTTGGACTGCGTCGAGTAAGGGAATGTTGATCTCAACCTTGCAAAATACGTCTAGAATTTTCTTCTCTTTATTCACGACTGCGGCCTTTTTTACTCTAGATGGGAAAGGTAACTCGTTAGTCTCAAAAGGAGTAGTTGTAGACGAATTTACCTTGCAGCCCGGCTGATCCTGCACTGGGTATCCCAATGTCGATTTTTTCAGTGTGTTTTTCCTCCTCGTTTTCAGCTTCCACCACTTGTTTAGACTCCTCAAGCTGCTTCCCACTCCTTAAAGTTACAACACTCACGTTCCTTGGGTTCAGCTCAAGTTGGGATGGCAATTTCCCACTATTTTGGCTCTCCATACAGCTCACCGTGGTGGCTAGTTGACTCACTTGATTTTCGAGAATTTTGATACGCGATTTAGTGTCTAGAACTGATTCATGCCATGTTGTAGTTGCATAGTGTTTGCCATGAGGGTCTTCATCATCTCCTCCAAAAATTGTGTCGAATTTTCGGTGGGCTGCTTGTAGATTTGTCCCCTATTTTGTGGAGGCGCCTCTTGTTGGTTTTTTCATCGAAAGTTAGGGTGATCCCTCCATCCTGGGTTGTATATGTTTGAGTACGGATCGTTCTTCCTCCCATAATAATTTTCAGTTCCGACTGCATTGGCGTGCACCTCGATTTCATCAAGCAAAATCCAACAATTATCCATCATATGTTCCGTGGTTTTGCAAATGCGACAGGGTACGACTGGCGTGCTATTACCTACAGCAAGTTTTCTAACAAAAGTGTGTAGCTCATTCAATTTATCCTCAAGGGACGAGTCATGCATCTCCTTCACCATCCTGATTGGTGCATCGCGACAACTAAATTGTTGTGAATTGGCCGCCATGTTGGATATGAGAGCCCTTGCAGCTGTGGGAGTTTTGTCAACTAGGGCTCCTACACTTGCTGCATCTATCGTGTTTCTCTCCATCGGATTAAGTCCTTCATAAAAATACTGAATCAGGAGTTGCTCGCTAATTTGATGTTGCGGGCATCGAGATACCAACTGTTTGAATCATTCCCAATATTCATGCAATGTTTCTCCAGTCATTTGCCTTGCACCACATATCTCTTTCCTTAGGTTGGCTGCTCGAGAGGCCGGAAAATACTTTTGCAGAAATAAGATCTCCATCTCATTCCACATTGTGATAGTGACCGACGGTAAATAAAATAACCAATCCTTATTTGAATCTTTTAATGAGAATGGGAAGGCTCTAAGCTTGATTTGTTCTTCGGTGACACCGTTCGGCTTCATGCTTGAACAAACGACATGGAATTCCTTGAGATGTTTGTGTGGATCCTCTCCTGATAGACCATGAAATGCAGGTAGCAAGTGAATCAATCCCGACTTCAATTCAAAGGTGTTGTTGTTGTCAATAGCCGGGATTATGATGCACAGTGGTTGTTGAGGTAGCTCCGGGTTTGCTAATTGCTTGAATGTCCTTTTAGCATTAGTTGCCATGATCTCGCTCTCGTTCTCTGATTCACTGGGTGATGTTTCGAAAGAAAATGGTAAGTGCCCGAGTGCTTCTTTGGTTTCTTTTGCTTTTCGCCTGAAAACTCGATCTCGTTTGGTGATTTCTGGAAAGTATTGTAAGTCTTTATCCCCTCGGGACCTTGTATTCATGCAAAGCTAAAACAAACGGATTAGTGCACAACTGACAATTATAATGAATTTCCAGAACTGACACTGGGTCACCCACTGTCGAAATTGCAGAAAGTTTTTAACCCAAAATATGTAAAAATTAATTTAACACCGTTCCTCGGCAACGATGGCAAAATTTTGACCGTGCTGTCGTGACGCGTCAAAATTAGTTATTTATATTTGTATCATATTGTGTTGTGGTCTTATCGTCTATTCAGTTACGGTAGCATCGTCCTGTGACAAGAGACTGTCTGGCATGACCTGTGCAAAACGGCGCAAGACCCGCGACATTCTGCGCCGTGTCTGCGCGCCGTGTCGCACAGGGGTCGCTCGCTGTCTCGCGAAACGGCGCAGGACCCGCGACATTCTGCGCCGTGTCTGTGTGCCGTGTCGCACAGGGGTCGCTCGCTGACTTACAACGCGGCGCTAGTTAGGTCGTTTGTTGCGCCGTGTTCTGTCTAGTATATATAGGACAGACGGGTGTTTTAACCCCATTTCCTCTTTTTCCTCTCGGTTTTTCACTCCTCCTTGGCGATTTCAGGCGATCTCACTCAGATTTTTCATTCCATCATCTTATAACTCGGAATTGGATATTCTAGCACGAATCAACCATCTTCCTTCCACCTTTTCATCATTGAATTGAGGTATTTTGGCATTTTACCTAATGTTAGGGTTCTTGCCTATAATTCATTTTTACTTCAGTTTTGCTTCGATTGATGGTGGATTATAGTTATGTGATCATGATTATAGTTTCTCCTATAAGTTTTGTGGATTAATTCCGAGTTATTCCCCTTCGTTAATCAAGTTTAACCCTTATGCCTTCATAGTATTCGGCAAATTGTTCCATCGGGTAGAATTAGGAAGAATTCCTACGTATTCACAATATTGAGATTGATTGTATATCGTTCTTGTGTTAGGAACGAATTTGTGAAGATTATTCGGACTGAAACCTTTCATTTCACAATTTTCTTCACATCGTGTTATCCAAGGCAAGTATATGAATTACATTCTGTTATGTGTGTACGGTTTTAATGCGAATGATGTAATTGTGTTATTGTTTGGACGCGTTGTCGTTCTTCCACCCGGGGATGGCATGTGTGGCCTATGGGGGCCGATACTAATGGGTACGGTCATGAGAGTGGACTTGGGTGCGTGTGTTGTGGTTCTTCCACCCGGGGACGGTTCGACGGGACCTCTGGGGGTCGATACTAATGGGTATGGCTGCGGAAGTGGTTTCTCACCCGGGGACGGTTCGACGGGACCTCTGGGGGCCGATACTAATGGGTGCGGTTGCGAGTTACCAAGCGTGGATAATAATGATGTGGAAAACTTGAGGCTATGCTGTTTTAGATGTAAATGTGATATTCCGGAATATTGTTTGCAAATGCTTTACTAAATGGTTTGTTTGTGTTGAATCGTGTATTTATATAATGTTGTGTAATTGTGTACTTGTACTAGCTATTCGAATGCTAACCCCTTAAATGGGGGAAATGCGTCTTATGCATTTCAGGTATTGGTCGAGCTGAGGAGCGGGCACGGGATGCGCATGCAAAGGATGGACTAGCGTGATGATGAGGCTCGAGTCCATATTTTTATGCTTTGTCATTGTATCTGTTTGGGTATTGAAGTTAGACTGAATGTTTTACAATTTGGTTAAAGTCCCCTGCGTGGGAAATAGATTTATTGGAGTTACACTCTTCGATACTTGATTAAATTGTTTTGGCCGAGGCCACAGCCTTATTTTCTTATGATGACTGTGTCTTTTGGGATTTGATATTCGGTTTGTGTGTTATGTGTTAGCCTGGTAGACCTCATGAAGGTTCTACGGCGTGTAATATCCCATTTGTGATTTGGGGTGTTACATTTATGGTATCAGAGCTTAGGTTATGAATACCTAGGTTGTCGGTAAACTTTGGGTCTGCCAGTCGTGTCGTTAGAGTCAGTTGTTGAGCCTAATATCATCGTGCTACCATCTCTTCGTGCGACCCGTGACTCTGAGTCTCTTCGAACTCTTATATTTCTGTAATTCGTTTCTTTATGTTGTTGGGATTGTAAATTGTAGTATCGACTTTACGAACTGTGAATTATTCCGATCTAGTTCTTTTATATCTTTTCCTCAGTATGTTTAGGGGCCGCGGTAGACCAGCTAGGGGACGCGGCCAGGGCCGTGGTCGGGGTGCTAATAATGAGGGAGTCTCACTTTCTTAGTCCTCTGCAGACTCGACCTCTCAGTCAGTGCCGAGCACTCTACCTCTGAGCTCTGACGGGCAGCAGGATATGTTGGTCAGTCAGGATCTATCATCGGGTAATAATGCCGACGCCGGGGCTACTGCTGTACTTCATCAGTTAGTAGCCCAGCTTGCCCAGATAGCTCAGGGAGGACGCCAGAATCCGCCCACGACTCCTGAGGAAGAAGCTAGTAAGTGGCTTCAGACGGTGACTAAGATGTACCCTCCTCGTTTCTCTGGATCTTCTGACTCCCTCAGTTGGGAGAATTGGCTCTTTCAGTTGAGCAGGACTTTTGATGTCGTAGCTTGTCCCGATGACAGGAGGGTACATATTGCTCAGTACCTCCTGGATAAGGAAGCTGCGGAATGGTGGGAAGATGTGGCGCCCAGAGACTGCCGAGCTACCTGGGAGGAATTCAAGGCTGCTATGGAAGCAGAATATTGTCCGTCGCCAGTCAAAAAACGCAGGATTGTGGAGTTCTTCACTGCCACACCTCAGGATGTGCCGATTTCTCAGGCCATTATCTCTTACAATCAACAGTTGGGGTTCGTGAAGGATCAGGTGAGAACTGAGGACGACAAAATCCATTATTTCAAATGCGCATGAAGCCGCATATCAGGCAGAGTATGGCACCACTCATGTGTGCCACCTTGAAAGAATACCAGGATCGTTCCCTAGCGATCGATATGGCTGCCACGGAATCAGAGTTGGGTTCCAAGGTTAAGAAACAGAAGACATCTGGCAGTTTTTCATCCAGCAAGAGTGGTCAATTTTCGAAATCTCAGTCTGCTCCTACTTTAGGGAAGAGGCCGTTTCATCAGGCTGGTGGATCTCAAGGTAACCGTTCGGTCCAGTCTATTGCATCTGGCGAGAGAGTTTATTTTAATTGCAGTCAGTATGAGCACGTGATGAAGGATTGCCCATTTCCGTTAGTTACTTGCTTTACTTGCGGACAGATCGGGCATCGAGTAGCTCATTGTGAGAGGGCCACCAGGGTCGCCAGAGCTCCGACTACCACCGCCGATCAGAAGGAACATAGCACTCCAACTACTCATGTTCCTCAGAGTTCGGGTCGTGGTAGGGGTTGGGGTCAGCCGGATCGCCGTACAGCATCGAGTTCGGGCTCAGTTCACCCCTAATTGTATCAGATTAGGCGTACAGAGGAGGCAGACATTCCGGTGGCGTCAGGTACCACTCAGATCCTTTCTCATCCAGTTTCGGTGCTTTTTGATTCGGGTGTTACCCACTCCTTTATTGCTTCGGATTGTGTGAGCCGTATTGGTTTTGATTGCTTGTTCGAATGTGAATCGTTTGTAGTTGGTACGCCTAGCGGGGATCGTATGGTTAGGGACCGGGAAGTTAGGGATTGCCCAATGAGGATCGGGAACCGAGATTCTCCCTCGAATCTCATTGTTATAGACCTTAAGGGTGAGGATTTGATCCTCAGGGTCGATTGGTTGGATCGTCACAGTGCTATCATGAATTATCAAACTCGTACCATCTCGATAGTGGCCGAGGATGGCACCGAGCATACTCTCGTCGGTTGTAAACCGGGTCGGTCGGGAAGTGTGATTAGCGCCTTGAAGGCGATAAAACTTCTAAACCAGGGTTGCGTCGGCTATTGGTGTTACGCTCTGAAGGCGGAAGATGATGGAGTTGACGTGTCTTCGATTCTAGTCGTTAGCGAGTATCCCGACGTTTTTCCAGATGACTTGCCGGGGCTACCACCACAGCGGGAGGTTGAGTTTTCTATTGATCTAGAGCCGAATGCGGCCCCTATTTCTAGAGCGTCGTACCGTATGGCACCGTTGGAGATGTTAGAGTTGAAGAAACAGTTGGGAGAATTGTTAGATAAAGGGTATATTCGACCGAGCGCGTCACATTGGGGTGCGCCTGTACTTTTTGTTAAGAAGAAGGATGGATCACTTCGTTTATGCATCGATTATCGAGAATTAAAAAAGTTAACCATCAGAAACAAGTACCCTTTGCCGATGATCGACGATTTATTTGATCAGCTTCAGGGAGCGACAGTCTTCTCGAAGATTAATTTACGATCAGGCTACTACCAGTTGAGGATTCGTGACAGTGATATACCGAAAGCTGCTTTTTAGACGAGATATGGCCATTACGAGTTTGTGGTTATGCCTTTCGGGCTAACCAATGCCCCCGAAGTGTTCATGCATTTGATGAACAAGTTTTTATTGAGTATCTGGACAAATTCGTAGTCGTCTTTATCGATGACATTCTTATTTATTCCCGGAGTTGGGAGGAGCATACCTTACATCTCCGGATTGTGTTAGACATTTTGAGAGCTGAGCAGTTGTATGCGAAGTTCTCTAAGTGTGAGTTTTGGCTCGAGGAAGTGATGTTCCTCGGGCATGTGATTTCAGTGGAGGGAGTTCGGGTAGATCCGCAGAAGATAGAGGCAGTGATGGCGTGGGAACCGCCTAAGAATGTGAAGGAGGTGAGGAGTTTTCTGGGACTTGCAGGCTATTACCGTAGATTTGTTGAAGGATTTTCTAAGATCGCTAGACCACTCACTCAGTTACTCCAGAAGACTCAGAAATTTGAGTGGACCGCAAACAGATAGGATGGTTTTGACGAATTGAAGAGACGACTGACTACCGCACCCGTGTTAGCATTGCCTCAGGGGAACGAAGATTTCGTGGTATATAGTGATGCTTCGGCCTCGGGCTCGGATGTGTTTTGATGCAGAGAGATGGGGTTATTGCTTATGTATCCCGACAGCTGAAACCTTACGAAGCAAATTACCCTACGCATGATTTAGAGTTAGCTGCAGTCGTCTTTGCTTTAAAAATATGGAGGCATTATCTATATGGGTCGTCGTGTAAGATTTACACGGATCACAAGAGTCTGAAGTATATCTTCAGTCAGAAAGAGTTGAACATGAGACAGCGTAGGTGGTTGGAGTTAATTAAAGATTATGACCTCGAGATACTTTACCATCCGGGTAAGGCTAATGTAGTGGCCGATTCATTGAGTCGGAAGCCGATGGCGTTACAGATATTAGAGGTACTTACACCACAGAGTATGACCTAGCGGGATTTGATTTGTCAGAATATCGAGGTTTGGGTTCAGAGAGTTCAGGGTCAGTTATGTGCATTGGAAATCACTTCGTCCTTAACTGATGATATCAAGGCGAAGCCGTATGATGATCCGTTGTTGGTCCAGTCGAGGGAGCATGTGAGGAAGTGGAAAGCCCCTGGGTTTGTGATTCAGGATGATGGAGTTTTGATATTTCGCGGCAGATTATGTATACCGAATGACATTGAGTTGAGACAGAAGGTCTTGAGTGAGGCTCATACTACGCCTTACTCCATACATCCTGGTACGAGCAAAATGTACAAGGATGTAAGGAGTAACTATTAGTGGAGCAATTTGAAGATGGACGTGAACGAGTTTGTATTGAAGTGTTTAACCTGTCAGCAGGTTAAGATTGAGCATCAGCGACCCGCGAGATTATTGCGACCACTCCCTATTCCGTAGTGGAAGTGGGAGGACATTTCCATGGATTTTATTACAGTATGCCTAAGACTCGGACTGGAATGAACATGATTTGGGTTATTTTCGATCGACTAACCAAATCAGCTCATTTTCTGGGTATTAAGGATACTTGGGGGCCGGAGAGACTAGCGCGGGTGTTCATTGCGGAGATTGTGAGGTTGCATGGGACCCCTAAGAGTATTGTTTCGGATCGTGATGGCCGGTTCATATCACATTTTTGGCAGGCCGTTCATCGAACCTTGGGGACCGAGTTGAGAATCAGTACATCCTACCACCCTCAGACAAACGGACAGTCTGAGCGAACGATAGAGACACTGGAGGATATGTTGCGAGCCTGTGCTTTAGATTGGAAGGATGATTGGGAGTCGCACTTGCCATTGATCGAGTTCACGTACAACAATAGTTGGCATGCCTCGATCAAAATGGCACCATTTGAGGCATTGTATGGTAGGAGGTGCTGATCGCCGTTATGTTGGGATGATGCATCCGAGCTAGTTGGCACGGAACCCGATATGGTAGTTGAGACGAGAGAGAAGATTGCTCTGATTCGCGATAGGATGTTGACGGCCTAGAGTCGACAGAAGTCTTATGCCGATACGCGTCGCTGGCTGTTGGAGTTTGAGGTGGGAGACCATGTGTTGCTTAAGGTGTTGCCGACACATGGAGTTTACCGCTTAGGTCGGAAGGGTAAACTTAGTCCGAGAAATATTGGGCCATTCGAGATTCTAGAGAGAGTTGGAGAGCTTGCATATCGGTTAGGCTTGCCGCCGTCCCTGAGCCATGTACATATTATTGATATTGGAGAGATTGAGTTAGGGCCCGACTTTACCATCGAGGAGAGGCCGACTCAGATCTTAGAGCATCGGGTGAAGCAACTCAGGCACAAAACCATTCATTTGGTTAAAGTGCAATGGTCGAGGCATGGATCTGAGGAAGCCACGTGGGAGAAAGAAGAGAGTATGAGGTCGAGATACCCCGAGTTATTCGCGTTGTAAGTTTCAGAACGAAACTTATTTTTAGGGGGAGAGAATGTAATATCCGTACTTCCTATTTTTGGTAATTTCTAGTTTTGGTGTATGTTCATTTCGTACGACTCGCTTGTCACTGTTTTGGGATTCTGAATCTAGTTGGTTCTTTGAGTTTTTCCATTTGGACGAGTTTCGGTGATGTTTTTATGTATTTTCGTCTTGAACTATGTTTTATCGCGTGTACGTTCAATTCTCGTAAAACTCGTTCGATTTCACTATTTCTCTATTCCCATAAGTTCGTATGGTTGAGTTACGCATGTTGTGAGTTTCGGATTGTTAATCCGACGTTGTGTCGTGATTTTCGGATGTTTGGGTGTTTTGTAATTTCCTATAAGTTTAGGGAATTTGCCCCCTTGTTCGATTTTGATTGTGTACCTCGGACTGTTCTGGTTTATTGGATATTATTTTTCGTTGCTTGTAATTTTCTCGAACCGTTAGGTCGGCATATTGTGTTGTGGTCTTATCGTCTTTTCAGTTACGGTAGCATCGTCCTGTGACAAGAGACTATCTGGCATGACCTGTGCAAAACGGCGCAAGACCCGCGGCATTCTGGGCCTTGTCTGCATGCCGTGTTGCAAAGGGGTCGCTCACTATCTCATGAAATGGCGCAGGACCCGCGGCATTATGCGCCGTGTCTGTGCGCCGTGTCGCACAGGGGTCGCTCGCTGACTTGCAACACGGCGATGAACACGGCGCTAGTTAAGCTGTTTGTTGCGCCGTGTTCTATCTAGTATATATAGGACAGACGGGTGTTTTAACCCCATTTTCTCCTTTTTCTCTCGGTTTTTCACTCCTCCTTGGCGATTTCGGGCGATCTCACTCAGATTTTTCATTCCATCATCTTATAACTCGGAATTGGATATTCTAGCACGAATCAACCATCTTCCTTCCACCTTTTCATCGTTGAATTGAGGTATTTTGGCATTTTACCTAATGTTAGGGTTCTTGCCTATAATTCATTTTTACTTCCGTTTTTGCTTCGATTGATGGTGGATTATAGTTATGTGATCATGATTATAGTTTCTCCTAGAAGTTTTGTGGATTAATTCTGAGTTCTTCCCCTTCGTTAATCAAGTTTAACCCTTATGCCTTCATAGTGTTCGGCAAATTGTTCCATCGGGTAGAACTAGGAAGAATTCCTACGTATTCACAATATTGAGATTGATTGTATATCGTTCTTGTGTTAGGAACGAATTTGTGAAGATTATTCAGACTGAAACCTTTCCTTTCACCATTTTCTTCACATCGTGTTATCCAAGGCAAGTATATGAATTACATTCCGTTATGTGTGTACGGTTTTGATGCGAATGATGTAATTATGTTATTGTTTGGACGTGTTGTCGTTCTTCCACCCGGGGATGGCATGTGTGGCCTCTGGGGGCCGATACTAATGGGTACGGCCATGGGAGTGGACTTGGGTGCGTGTGTTGTGGTTCTTCCACCCGGGGACGGTTCGACGGGACCTATGGGGGCTGATACTAATGGGTACGGCCGAGGAAGTGGTTTCTCACCCGGGGACGGTTCGACGGGACCTCTGGGGGCCGATAATAATGGGTACGGTCGCGAGTTAGGAAGCGTGGATAATTATGATGTGGAAAACTTGAGGCTATACTGTTTTAGATGTAAGTGTGATATTCCGGAATATTGTTTGCAAATGCTTTACTAAATGGTTTGTTTGTGTTGAATCACGTATGTATATAATGTTGTGTAATTGTGTACTTCCACTAACTATTCGAATGCTAACCCCTTAAATAGGGGAAATACGTCTTATGCATTTCAGGTATTGGTCGAGCTGAGGAGCTGGCACGGGATGTGCACGTAAAGGATGGACTAGCGTGATGATGAGGCTCGAGTCTATATTTTTATGCTTTGTCATTATATCTGTTTGGGTATTGAAGTTAGACTGAGTGTTTTACAATTTGGTTAAAGTCCCCTGCGTGGGCAATGGATTTATTGGAGTTACACTCTTTGATACTTGATTAAATTGTTTTGGCCGAGGCCACAGCCCTATTTTCCTATGATGCTGTGTCTTTTGGGATTTCATATTCGGTTTGTGTGTTATGTGTTAGCCTGGCAGACCTCATGAAGGTTCTACGGCGTGTAATGTCCCATTTGTGATTTGGGGCATTACAGCGCTTATCTCTTCTCTAATCTCATGAACTCCTATTCCGAAGTCAACAACAAGCTCTGTTGACCCCAATTATTTCTTAAGTTTATTCAATTAAAACAAGCTCTTTAATCGAACCTATCTATACGGTGGATTCAAAACAAGCTCTTCAAATCTCGCTCGCTGGATGCATTAAAAACCAAAATAATGAAATAGGCAAGATATTAAGTTCACAAGGTCGACTTAAGGGATCTCGATTTTGTGTTACTCAATTGAGAAATTTCAATTGTTTGCTACTTGTGAAATTAAAATTGCAACAATTACGGATTACAACTCAATTTCTAGCATAAGACATAAAACTCCTAATCTAGTTGGCCAAACGAAATCAAAAAATTATATGGTATAGTAGTGAATTCAATAACACAAAAGTAATTCAAGAGATTTCGAGTTAAGAATACGATGCGAGATTAAAACATGAATAATTCAAATACGGTTTCAAACTTTACTAACAACTAGAATATAAAATTAGCCAGACATGTTGGCTTTAGAAAACATCAAATTAATAATAGACATACGAAGAAAGAAATTCAAACGGTGTAGTCTTCTTCCTCGCCCATCGAAAACGGATCGGTTTTTGCCTTGGTGAGAACGGCGCTCGGTCCTCCTTCTTTTCTACTCCAGCCGATGTGCTGATAATAATAATGGCGATCCATAATAATCTCATCCCCCTCCTTTTATAATACCCCCTCGTCTCTTAGTTTCCTTCTTTAATTAGATCTCCTTCCTTCTTATCCTTCTTGAGTTTTAATTCCCTCGGAGTCTTTCTTTCGGAATCTATTCAAATTCCTTTTCCCAGCCTAGGGGTCGATTTTATGCCTTGTGGGACTGATTGAGACGTTTTGGAGTCGTTTCTTGGGCCCCAAGTAAGATTATTTTCGGAACAGGGCCGACACTGGGTCACCAAACTAGCACTGGGCCACCCAGTGTCGCGCGGTAGTTTCTTCATTAAAGCCCAAATCACCTTGGCTTGGTCCGTTTGATGGCCCAAATTATTCCTTAAGCTTAAAAACTCCATCAAACACCTAAAATAAACAAGAAATTGCCAAGTGAAGTAAATTGCATCCAAAATATAAATAGGTAGAAAATAACCAAGTGTGCCATCATAAAAATCTTTAAAACCTTATAATTAACAATGATTTTAGCACACTATTTTCGTCCTATCAGTGCGCTAACTGCTCTGACACAGTAATACTGTTGTAAAGTCCAGTCAGAACGTACACGTCTCGGAAGATACAAAACCAGATAGTTACAAACGAACAATGAAATGCTAACAAAGAACAACAACATACAAGCTCACGCTTCAATCAAACACATGATTCCAACCATCCAATGGAGCGGGAAAGCAATTCTAATAACAATGCCCAAAACTATAGAAAAATTACGAAAAGGCCCAAACTCCCAAAAAACATAATTCGAGGTCGGATAGATAACCCTGAACTCATAACAGGTCCAAATATATTAAATGTGCTCTTAGAAACAACAAAACGTCAGTTCTGAACAAGATTTACATAAATCGAGCCTAAATGCGGAAAAGTTACATAATATGCATAATCTCGTAAAACAACTCCAAAACTCATACGGATGGCCAAGAATGCAGAACAAAATAGTTTCAGAACACCAAAACAATTACAAGTGAGTCGTCAAAAATAGAAATACACCAAAAATAAAAATTACTAAACATAGAAAGTGCGGATATGATATTCTCTCCCTCTAAAAGAAGTTCCGTCCCGAAACTTACAAAGTGAATAATGGAAATATCTCGCCTTCATATTATCTTCTGTCTCCCATGTAGCCTCCTCAGATCCATGTCTCGACCATTGCACTTTAACCAAATGAATGGTTTTGTGCCTAAGCTGATTCACCCGACGTTCCAAAATATGAATCGGTTTCTCCTCAAATGTGATGTCGGGGCCCAACTCAATCTCTCCAAAATCGATGATGTGACTAAGATTCGGTATGTACTTCCTTAGCTGGGAGACATGAAATACGGTATGCATGTGACTCAAGGATGGCCGCAAACCCAAACGACATGTAAGTTCTCCGACTCGCTCTAAAACCTCGAAAGGTCCAATGTATCTTGGACTAAGTTTACCCTTTCGACCGAAGCGGTAAACTCCCCGAGTCGGTGATACCTTCAGCAATACATGGTCCCCAACCTCAAACTTTTACGAGCGGCGACGCGTATCGGCATAAGACTTTTATCGACTCTGAACAGTCAACAGTCTATCACGAATCAAGGAAGGCCAATCATTTCAAATGCACCATCCCAACATAGTGGCGATCTGCACCACCTTCCGTACAAGGCCTTAAAGGGTTCCATCTTGATCGAGGCGTGCCAACTGTTGTTGAACATAAACTCGATAAATGGCAGGTGCGACTCCAAATCATCTTTCCAGTCTGGGGCACAAGCTCTCAACATATCCTCAAGTATCTGAATCGTCCGCTCTGACTTCCCGTCTGTCTGGGGATGGTATGACGTACTGAGTCTCAACTCAGTTCCCAAAGCTCGATGGACGGCTTGCTAGAAACACTACCAATATCGGGGATTTAGCCGACGACTTTAAGTCGTCGGCTAAAGGTCAATGTCGTCGGCTAATCCCCCCAGTCGTCGGCTAAAAAACTATCGGCCGATATTCGTCGGCCAAGGTTTATCCGATGAATTTTTTGTTAGTCGTCGCCTAAAGTTCAAAGTTTAGCCGACCACTACAACAATGTCGTCGGCTAAAACCTGTTTATATAAAAAAAAGACACTTTAGCCGACGACCTTTTTAAATGTCATCGGCTAAAACCTGTTTATAAAAAAAAGACACTTTAGCCGACGACCTTTTTAAATGTCGTCGGCTAAAACCTGTTTATAAAAAAAGGCACTTTAGTCGACGACGGTTTTAAATGTCGTCGGCTAGAACTTTTTTTTAAAAAAAATAATATACTTTAGCCAACGGCCTTGGGAAAGTCGTCGGCTAAAACCTAATATAAAAAAAATTAATTCAGATTTTGGGATCCCAAAACTTGTATTTTTTGCACCTGCAATTTTTATACACCAGCTCCCATTATCAACAACAATCAACGTGCAACACATTCAACTAATACCATCAATAATATGCCCAAACATTATATGCAACACAACGCACAACACATTCAAGAACATTAATTTCATCAACATACTAGTAGCGTCTACAAAATCACTTACACAATCCTAACACAAATATAAATATACAAGAGTACTACAACAACACAACTACAATCCACTACCAAAATCATCTAAATGTCGAAATGTAGTAGTAGAAGGATTACCACCATCCCCTAGATCCTCGTCACGAGACTGTGAAGATGGGGTCTGTCCGAAGAGAGAAGGCGGTGGAGCAGGTGCCTGCACTCCAGCCTGAGTAATGGTCTGAGTCAACGTCATCATATAGTCCATCATGGCCTGCTGCTGTCTCTGGAAACTCTCTAACCGCGACTCAGTCCTCTGCTCGCTCTCATGTAACCGCGTCTGAGTCCTCCTTTCATTCTCAGCTTGGAGCTCCCTCTCCGCCCTCAACTGCTCCTCGAGATAGGTAGTCCGTGCATCCTGTCCGCGAGGGCACTGGAAGCCGGGGGTATCTTTCAATAGACGGTGACCCTCGGCTCCCATCATCTTAGTGCGGTACCGACTACCTCTAGGAGGGTAGACGGTACCCCACACGCTAGCGCGAACATAAGGATCGGCCTAATCGATCTGTCCAATGGCAAAATCGAGGTCGGTATCGGCTTAGTCTGGATACTGCTCCCGAGCAATCTCAGCAAGCATCTTCTGAGACTCCTCCCGCACACGCTCCTAAGTTAATATGAAAATAAATATTTCAATATCAATAAAAGTATGATACAAAGGCATTTATTTTATTACCAAAATAAAATAAAAAAAGACTTACATGCTCCTCGAGACGGTTCGGATATGCTTTCTGAGTCACGTAGGCAAATGTGTCCAACGAATAAGAAGAAGTGGTCTCGTGCGCAACTCTGGCTAACGACCAGGAACCCAGACTGTGATGGTCAGTCAGACCAGCACGATTGGTCGTGTTGGTCAAGCTTGTCGCCTTCAAAAAAATATTATTTAGAATCGAGTTTATATTTAGAATTCAAAAAAAATAAAAACTGAAATATTATTAATTTTTATTAAATACTAGCAATTTTTTTAATAAATAAAATACAATATTCAGATTTTTATATTTTTTATGGAAAATAATATTCTAGTTTTTATTTTTATTAACACAATTTATAAATAATATTCAGAGTTTATAATTTTTTTTATTTCCACTTTAGAATAAAAAATTTCGAATTTTTAATATTAATAATATTCCAGAATTTAAAAAAATACCTGAAGTTCCGATTTTCTCTAATTTTAAAAAATCGGAACTTCAAGTAATTTCTAAATTTTGAAACATTAATTTAAAAAAATCGAGTTTATATTTAGAATTCAAAAAAAAATAAAAACTGAAAAAGAAAGAATGAAATGAGGGTATTTTAGTCATACCATGAACTCCGGGTCGCGAAAATGGGCGCGTAGCCACTTCCACTCGCACTCTCGGAACTTGAATTCTTCCGGGGTAGCCTCTCGGGTATCACCCCAGGCTGTCCAGAACATGTGCATCTCATTTTTCCAAGATTTGTACCTACAACACACGTTGCACAATATATATTATTCGTAAGAAAAAAAATTACGCAAACAATGTAGATACAAAATAAATTAAAATGACTTACTTGGTAGACTGCACCTCGTCACACCAAGTACGTAGTAGAGATTCGGGAATGACAAACCACACCTATGAACAGCATAAATACACAATAATTTAACAACATCACATATTGCATTTTGAAGAACTACGTGTTGATTGAAAAACACTTATTAAATATTTATTAACTTACCGACATAGCATTGTTCAAAGCATCCTTCACGCACTGCGGCACGTCCCCCCAATCGGGCCACAAAACGGGGATTGTATCCCGAATGACAAAGCCAACATTACGGCTATATGACGCCGTAGCGTCCGAAGACATCATCGGCCGGCCGTGTCTGTCTAGAGGAATCTCGTAACGGCCATGCTTACTTACGTACGAGTCGAGCGCCAGACCCTTTGCTGGGCCACGAGTCTTCTTCTTTTTCTTCTCCTCCTCGACTACATTTTTCCCCTTCTCCTTCTCCCTCTCTATCTCCTCGTACAATTTCATCTTCGAAACCCGACAACTCCGCCAACGCATGTTGTCTGGCCAAGACTCATAGACGTACGCCTCGTCAGGGCTAATCAATCGAACGGGAACTTGGACTCCTGTCTCATCGACCTCTGGAATAGTCAGAACCATCGGAGGCATGAATAGAGTTGGCGGCGGACCGTGGGGCACTGCCGACGAGGAACTCCGTACATCTCCTGATGTATGAGGGCTAGACGTGGGTCGGTGGATGGGAGGCATACAAGTCTCCGTCTGCGAGGGGGTCGACCGTGGTGTCTGAAAGGATAAACGCTGCGCTAGTGCAGCGGGCTCATCTGTCGCCCTAAAAAAATCGTCAGCGTTCATGCCGGTAGCTTATAGTATCTGGCGGGCATGAATGCTACTCTCATATATGTATAGTGTAGCGTGATCCACCTTACTAAAGTCTGCCGAACTTCCCCCCGAATCGGGAGTGGTCGACTTTGTCGACTTCTTCCCCAACGTTTTCTTTATTCTATCCATAATCTAAATAAATTCATCAAATTCACAACTCAATACAACATTAATTATCAATGCCATACCACGTTAATCTTTCGATTAACGTCGGATATACAATTCCTTCCTCCTCAAACAAATTCATCAAATATCTCATCACAACTCATTAAACAATTTACCTAATTCATCACATAATCTAAAAAAATTCATCAAATTCACAACTCATTAAACACAAAATATTGAAAATACTAAATTCATCAAATATTGCATCACAACTCATTAAACAATTTACCTAATTCATCAAATAATCTAAACAAATTCATCAAATTCACAACTCAACACAACAGTAATTATCAATGCCATACCATGTTAATCTTTCGATTAACGCCGACTATACAATCCCTTTTTCCTCAAACAAATTCATCAAATATTTCATCACAACTCATTAAATAATTTACCTAATTCATCACATAATCTAAACAAATTCATCAAATTCACAACTCATATTGAAAATACTAAATTTATCAAACATTGCATCACAACTCATTAAACAATTTACCTAATTCATCACATAATCCAAACAAATTCATCAAACAAATACAATAAATTCATCAAACAAAAAAAAAAAAAAAAAAGAAAAGGGTTACCTGTCGGGAGGCGATCGGACGGCAGGTGGAGGGCGTCGGGCGGGCGGCGGGGCCAGGGGCATCGGACGGCGGTGGGATGGGGTCGCTAAATGCGACGGCAGGGCGATGGCGGGCTGTCGTCTGACGGCGTGACGACATCCGGGCGGGTGCCGGGGGTTGGGGGCTGGGTGACGGGCGGCGGGACGGGGGATAGGTGACGGGCAGTTGGGTGACGGGGACTGGGGGCGGTCGGGCTGGGTGAGGGAAGGAGAAAATAAGAAAAGAAAGAAGGAGAAAATGTATAAAATGTAGGGGTTTAGCCGACAACAAGATCTACATCGTCGGCTAAAGTGTTTTAAAAAAAATATTATACTTTAGCCGACGACTTAGATATTATCGTCGGCTAAACTTTTTTTTTTAAAAAACAGTTTAGCCGACGACATAGATATTGTTGTCGGCTAAACCCCCCGATTTTTTTTAATAATATTATTAATATTATGTTAATGTTTTTATTATTATTATTACTATTTTTTTTAATTATATTTAACATATGAAAATATACATCTAATAAATTTATGGCTCATAGTTTGGGTCATCACTACAGTCTGTCTCATTATATGAGTTGATATCCGGCAACATATGCCTCAAGTCGTCCACATTATCGTCATCAGAATTTTCAAGTAATCCGTTTATATCAACGTCAACGTACTCGCGAGCATCACCACGGAGTCGGACGACTCGTCCTTCAGGAACATTATTCATTGTAATTGTCGTTGATGGTGGAATATTTGCTGTATTTGGCTCTTGATAAGCATCATCGTCATCAGTACCTGTTGTTTCTCCCAGTGTAGCAGTACTATAAATATTCCTCGTTGTCACAACGTTCACTATCTTCCATGTGCCTTTCTTCACCAGGTCATCCAAATAATACACCGACTTTGTTGATGTAGCAAATACAAAAGGATCACTTTCATACCATGAAGTGGAAGTGTCAACAGATAACAGCATGTAGTCGTCTTGCATATCGGTTCCAAGGCTGGTGTCGTACCATCGACACTTAAACAAGTAAATTGTCATGTATTCCCCGTAAATTAGTTCTACCACTTCCAAAAGAACACCGTAATATCCATCATCTATCATAACCCCAGAATTTTGACATCTTCTTTTTTGGTTTCTCTCAAGGCATACGAATGTGACACCGTTGACTTTGGCCATCGAATAAATTCTTGACATAACCGGCTTCATAGAAAGAGGCATAAGTTCACGTGACCAGTTAGGGTGTCCGTCATCTTGTATGTGTGTCATCTGTCGTAAATAAACTTTTTATGTAAGAAAATATCTTAAGTCCAAAATCAATAGCAACTGAATGTATACGTACCCAGTCTCCAAAATAGTCGGCAAAAGTGTCATTGTGGAATCTAGTGTCACCTCGCACCATATCGCATGACAAGTGGATGTCTTTCCAGTACTGAACTTCTGGACAATTGAGCAATATCCACCAATGTGCAATTCATGACTCGTACGGGTCTAATTGTCTTCCTGGAAACCTCCCATAGACGTCAACCTCAGTGGATATGATAGAAAGATTGAATTGTCTTTCATCTGCTGGAATAGAGCGGGAAGGGGGCTCGAAGGTGCCCAAATACAACTTGATATGCGTAATACACTCTGACGTAAGGTAAGATTCTGCAATGCATCCTTCCGGTGCAGACTTATTGGCCACGGAGTCATTGTAATCACCGAGTTGCCTGTAATATTGTCATTGTGTTAGAAATCATACGTAATTTGACAATATATATATATATATATCATACAGAATTATGTTACCTTTCAACCGGGTACATCCACGTGTAGTGCACTGGACCAGTGACCAATAACTGCCGGGGAAGGTGGATCATGAGGTGAGGCATGAGGTCAGAAAAGTTTGGAGGAAATATTCGCTCAAACTTGCACAAGATATAGATGATCTCATCTTGCATTTGACGCAAATCAGATCTCTTCACTTCTCTCGTACATAATTTTTGGAAAAATCTTGACAATGCAACACACGGCTCGACCACCTGTTTTGGTAAGTACGGTCGAATAAATACCGGAAATAGGCGTTGGAGTAGGATATGACAATCATGATTCTTAAAACCAGTTAACTTGTTCTCCCTTAAATTAACGCATCTTCCTATATTTCCAGCATACCCGGTAAGATACCTAGCAGTCTTTATCCACCAAAATATCTCAGTTCTCTGCTCGACAGTGATGGTGTAAGCTGCCTTAGGCATTTTTTGTTTTCCCTTGACAGTTTTCAACCACAAATGTTTTCTTATGCTCATTTCTTCCAAACCTTTGCGTGCTTATGGCCCGTCTTTGGTCTTTCCATCCCAACCTAAGGTTGTCCCAACCACACTTTCGTAAACATTCTTTTCAATGTGCATGACATCCAAGAAGTTCCTTATCAGTAACTTGGACCAGTAAAGCAATTCCCAGAATATACTTTTGTGCGACCAATACTTATACCTGTCGGGCCTTTCAGGGGTTGCTGCAATCACATCAGGATGGTTGCTAAGCTGACTAAAATCGTACTCATTAAGAATCGATAGTATTTCATCACCTGTCCACTGTCGTGGTGGCTCGTCCATTTCCACAGTGCCATCAAATGCTGCAGCATCCATACGCCACTCATGTTCCCTCTCAAGCCATATCCGATGACGCATTCGGATAACTTTCCTACAGTGGTACCTAGCACAATCTGCATTCAAACACACTTGACAACCTCTATATCCGCTAATAACAGATCCAGACAACATTCCATATGCAGGAAAATCACTAATAGTGCCGATACATATGGCGTGCAAGTAGAACGTCTCGGACGAATAACTATCGTACGTGGGATGACCTTGCTCCCACAACAATTTCAGCTCCTCTATCAAAGGTCTCATATACACATCGATACACTTTCTCGGATATCCCGGCCCTGGGACTAACAAGGTCAACATATTATACTCCTTCCGCATACACATCCACGGAGGAAGATTGTAAGGAATCACTACAACAGGCCATATGGTATATGAAAGACTCATGTTACCAAAAGGGTTGAAACCATCAGATGCAATCCCGAGCCTCACATTTCGGATATCTGAAGAAAAATTCAGATACTCCCTATCTATATGCTTCCATGCCTCTCCATACGAATGGTGTATCATAGTATCCCTGTCATTAGTGTGCGGATCGGCGTGCCATCTCATTGCTTTTGCCGTGTGAGGAGACATAAAAAGCCTTTCCAACCTGTCCTTCAGTGGAAAATACCAAAGTACCTTCACCGGTTTCTCTTTTCCAGAAGGAGTGATCCTATATCTCTCTGTATCACATACAGGACATCTCGTGAGGTCTTCATTAGGATGCCCCCAGAATAGAACATAATCATACATGCAGACGTGGATCTTAATGTAGGAAAGACCAAAATCTTTCAAAATTCGTCTCATTTTGGTATATATATTAGGAAGATGATAACCCTGTGGAAGCATATTACTCGTAAGCTCCAAGTAATCATCCACAAACTTGATGGATGATCTATTTTCCACCTTTAATCTCATTGTTTCCATGACACAATCAAGAACAGTCATGTTACACCCTGGGTATAGAGGGGTCTGTTGGAGTTGAATTAGCTTGTTGTACCTGTCAAGCCCAGCAGTATTACAAGGCATCGGTCTACGGGGTCGTGGGATTGGCTCAGTTGGTACAAACGTCTCGAAAAAACCAAACACATCATCAATCAACCTCCTCTTCGGATTGGTGAACCCGTCGTTACCACTAAATTATCCGTGATCATACGGAATAACAGAATTCAGTGCTTCACCGTGGTATATCCAATATGTATATTTACTCCAAAACCATTCTTCTTTAGGTGTTCCCAGACCTCATCAAATGGAAAACGATACATATCACTGCGACATCTACATTTATTACACGGACAGTAGTGCAACGTATTACCACCGTCGTGCTCTTTTACAAATCTCATAAACTGCTTCATCCCACCCATTACACTTGGATCCCATTTTCGCCCAATCCAACTCTTGTCCATCCTGAAAATGTATAAATTTTCCAATATTAATCCAACTAACTAATATTGTTCAAATTATAAATGAAATCACAACAAACAATTAACCATAATGATTATCATCATAAAACTTAATCGTTATACATAAAAGCTTTCGAATGTACAACATGAATAATACAAAGTTTCGAAATCACAATAAAAAATACAATAAAATACGTACCTTAATCAAAATGGTTATTATAACAACCGGTAGAAACCTTCGTCACTCCAGCTAGCACAACTCAAAGTAGCAACACAAACTCAAAAAACACACAAAGGGATTTCCAAGAACCGGGTTGATCTTTTTCGCAAGGTCGCAATACTCAAAGTAGCAACTCACAAGATTTTTTCGGGAATAACTGACAGGGTCGGGAATAGAAATGTACTCTTTAGCGGGGAGAGGGGCAAGATTGGGTTGGTGTTCCGTGAACTATATATAATTTTCACTTGGAGGTTTATCCGACGACTTGATCTAAGTCGTCGGCTAAACCCCATTTTTTCCGAAAGGGTTTAGCCGACGACCTAGATCTTGCCGTCGACTAAAACTTTATTTTTTTTGGGAAAGTGTTTAGCCGACGACCTAGATAAAGTCGTCGGCTAAAACTTTTTTTTTGGAAAAGGGTTTAGCCGACGACCCAGATCAACTCGTCGGCTAAAACCTTTTTTTTTTGTCGGCTAAACAATCTCAAAAGTCGTCGGCTGAACCTCTTTACCATAGCCGACGACTATGTTGCACTATAGCCGACGACCTAGATCAAGTCGCCGGCTAAAACTGTTTAGCCGAAGGCAACACGAGTCGTCGGCTAAAGTGCAAAGTTTAGCTGACGACACTTTAATGTCGTCGGCCATTTTTTTACGGGTCTTCGGCTAAAGTGTTAATTTTAGTAGTGAAATATGATTTGAATCGACCATATCGATTAGAAATAATACTCTTAGGAGTCCCATACAACTCACAATTTCTGCAATGAACACCTGAGATAGTTTCTTCGGCCCCCAAGTATCTTTAATACCTAGAAAATGAGCAGATTTGGTTAGTCGATCTATAATGACCCAAATCATGTTCATTTCGGTCCTAGTCATAGGCATGCTGGTAATGAAATCCATGGAAATATCCTCCCACTTCCATTCTGGAATCAGAAGTGGTCGCAATAACCCCGTGGGTTGCTGATGCTCGATCTTAACCTGCTGACAAGTCAAACACTTTGATACAAACTCACAACCATCCGTCTTCAAGTTGCCCCACCAAAAGTTACTCCTTACATCCTTGTATATTTTACTTATACCAGGATGTATGGAATAAGGTGTAGTATGAGCTTCTCTCAAGATCTTCTGTGTCAACTCAACATCGCACGGTACATACAATATTCCTCGAAACCTCAAAACTCCAACATCTTGAATTACAAATCCAGGGTCTTGCCCCCTCTTCACAACCTCCCTCAATTGTACTAAGAACGGATCATCATACTGCCTCGCCTTGATGTTATCAATCAAAGACGTCCAACCCACATAATTGTCCCTGAATTCTCTGAAACCAAACCTCGATGTTCTGACCAATTAGGTCTCTTCGGATCCTGTCTTGAGGCGTAAGTACCTCTAACATTTTAAGTGATATCGACTTACGACTCAATGCATCTGCTACTACATTCGCCTTGCCCGGATGGTAAAGAATCTCAAGATCATAATCCTTGATTAGTTCTAACCACCTTCGTTGCCTCATGTTCAATTCCTTCTGAGTGAAAATTTACTTCAGACTTTTGTGGTCCGTGTAAATCTTACACGATGATCTGTAAAGATAATGCCTCCAAATCTTTAAAGTGAAAACGACCGCAGCTAATTCCAAATCATGAGTAGGATAATTTGCTTCATATGATTTCAACTGTCGAGATGCATAAGCAATAACCCTATCCCTCTGCATCAAGACACAACCAAGTCCGAGACCTGAAGCATCACTATAAACCATAAAATCATCAGTTCCCTATGATAAGGCTAGAACCTGTGTGGTAGTCAAACGCCTCTTCAACTCATCGAAGCTATTTTGCCTATCTGTGTTCCATTCAACTTTATGAGTTTTCCGAAGTAACTGTGTAAGTGGTTGAGCGATCCTGGAGAACTCCTCGACGAATCTACGGTAATACCCCCGCAATCCTAGAAAACTTTTCACTTCTTTCACATTCTTAGGTGGTTCCCACGCCAGCACCGTATCTATCTTCTGTGGGTTAACCCGAACTCCTCACGCTGAAATCACGTGCCCTAGGAATGTTACTTCCTTGATCCAAACTCACATTTGGATAACTTCGCATACAACTGCTCATCTCTCAAAATATCTAGCACAATCCGAAGATGTTCAGCGTGCTCCTCCTGGCTCCATGAATAGGTAAGGATATCATCGATAAAAACAACTACGAATTAGTCCAGATATTCGATAAAAACTTTGTTCATCAACTGCATGAACATTGATGGGGCGTTGATTAGCCCGAAAGGCATAACCACAAACTCGTAATGATTGTATCTCGTCCAAAAAGCAGCTTTCGGTATATGACTATCCCGAATCCTCAACTGATAATAGCCCAACCGTAAATCAATCTTCGAGAAGACTGTCGCTCTCTGAAGCTGATCAAACAAATCAATACGCGGCAAAAGGTATTTATTATTAATGGTAGCTTGTTTAATTCTCGGTGCACCCCAAATCATCTCTGAAGCTTGTTTAATCATCTTTCTTTTTAACACAAAGCACCGGTGCACCCCAAGGTGATACACTAGGTCGAATGTTCCCTCTATCCAACAACTCCCCCAATTGTTTTTTGAACTCTAACATCTTTGATGGTGCCATAGGATACGGTTCCTGAGAGACATGAGCTGCATTGGGCTCTAAATAAATAGGAAACTCAACTTCTCACTGTGGTGGTAATCCCGGTAAGTCGTCTGGAAATACATCAGGATATTCATTAATGACTGAAATCGACGACATCTCAACTCTACCATTTTCTGCCTTCCAAGCGTAGCACCAATAGCCCACACAAATTTGGTTCAGAAGTTTCATCGCCTTCAAGGCGTTGATCTTACTTCCCGATCTACCTGGTTTACAACCCACAATAGTTAGGGGTGTTCAAAAATACCCGACCCGAACTACCCGGCCCAACTACCCGATGACCCGAATTAAATATTCTAGGTATTTCTAAAATTTTTAAATTTTTTCGGGCCGGGTACCCGACCCGGAAAAAAGTCATATAATCGGGCCGGGTCATGGGCCGACTTGTTGTGTAAATTCGGGTACCCGAAAACCCAATTATTTTTTAATAGTTATTTTTTTTATAAATTTAATTATTTAATTTGTAATTATATGAAACTTTATCTTTCAAATAATATGAACTATATTTAATATGAGAATTCATGTATTTTCAGTAATGGTATTTATTCTCACTAGTTTGGAAATTTACAAGAAGATAAAATCTTTAATTAAAAAGTAATATATTCTTTCATATATATATAATTGAATATTGAATTAAGCATAATTATATAATAATAAAATGATATATATATAAAAAAATTTAGTTAGTTTTGAAATTTACATATTGTACGGAAAATATTTATAATGTATTTAGTATTCGGGGAATTAATTTATAATAAATTCTAAAATAAATTTATATTAAAATTATAAATTATTTATAAAATTTTAAAATTAGTTGTATTAAATTTTGGGCCGGGTACCCTATGAACCGACCCGAAAAATAGGGTAGCCGCTTTTTCGGGTACCCGACTTTTTGAGTCGGGTCACGGGCCGAATTTTTCATTACCCGCATAACAGGGTTTCGGGTACCCGAAAAACTGGGTACCCGGTTATGAACACCCCTAACAATAGTATGTTCTGTGCCATTCTCGGCCACTATCGATATAGTAAGAGTCCGATAGTCCATGATAGCACCGTGACGATCCAGCCAATGGTCCCCGAGGATCAAATCCTCACCCTTTAAGTCTACAACAATGAGGTTCGAGGGCTAATCCCAGTTCCCGATCCTCACTTGGCAGTCTTTGACTTCCCGGTTCCCAACCATACAATCCCCACTAGGCATACCCACTACGAACGGCTTACACTCGAATAAACAGTCAATATCAATGATGTATACAATCCCATGCAATAAGAGAATGGGTAGCACCCGAACCAAATAGCACCGAAACTGGATGAGAAACGATCTGAGTGGTACCTGATGTCACTTGAGCATCTGTCTCCTCTGTACGTCTCATCTAGTATAGGCGGGATGTACTGATCCCGAACTCTAGACTGCACGATGGTCTGGCTGACCCCGACGCCTACCACGGACGAAACTCTGAGGAGCTTGAGTAAATAGGGTCTTTAGATCGACACTAAACTCCTTCTGTACTGTAGTGGCTATTGGGGCTCTGGCTGCCCTGGTTGCCCTCTCACAATGAGCTGCATGATGCCCACTCTGCCCGCACGGGTAACAAGTAACCAACGAAAATGAACAATCCTTCACCACATGCTCACTATGACTGCAATTGAAACAGACTCTGCCACTAGGTATAGTATACTGAACCGAACAGTTTCCATGGGAGCCTCCAGCTTGACAAAATGATCTTCTCCCCAATGAGGGAGCAGATAGCGACTTATAAAACTGAGCACCCTTACCGGCTGAGAAATTGCCAGTAGTCTTCTGTTTCTTAGACTCGGAACCAAACTCTGACTCTGAACAACCATCTCAATCGCCAAAGCACGATCCTGGTATTCTTTCAACGTAGCCAACATAAGTGGTGCTATGCTCTGTCTGATATGCGGCTTTATACGCATGTTAAAATAGCGGATCTTATCTGCCTCAGTTCTCACTTGATCTCTCATATAGCCCAACTGATGATTATAGGTAATGATGGCCTGGGATATCGGTACATCATGCGTCGTATATGTAAAGAACTCAATGATACTGCACCCCCGAACCGGCGGATGATAATATTCCGCATCCATAGCAGTCTTAAACTCATCCCGAGTGGCTACATGATCTCTGGGCGCCACTGCCTCCACCATTCCGCGGCTTCGCTATCCAGGAGGTATTGAGCAATAGGTACCCTCTTGTCGTCCGGACAAGCCACGACATCAAAAGTTCTTCCTAACTGAAAGAGCCAATTTCCCCAACTCAAGGAATTAGTAGAACCAGCAAAACGAGGGGGGTGCATCTTCATCACCTTCTGAAGCCATTTGCTGGCTTCGTCTTCCGCACTCGAGGGCGGATTCTGGAGCCCACCTTGAGCTATCTGAGCCAATTGTGCTACCAAATGCTGAAGGATAGAGTAGCTCCTGCGTCGGTGTTATTGCCCGACGGTTGGCCCTGGCTAACTGATAAGTCCTAATGTCCGTCAGAACTCAAAGGTAAAGTATTCGGCACTGAATGCGAAGCCGAATCCGCGAATGACTGGAAAGGCGTAACTCCCTCGCAGCTCCTCGACCATGGCCTTGGCCATGTCCCCGAGTTGGTATACCATGGCCTCTCAACATACTGAAGCATAAGAAATGAAATGAGACAAGATCGGCACAGTTCACAATTTACATCATCAATACTCCAACTCATGATTCAAATTCACATAGGAGAAATAATAAAAGAAGCATAACAGTTTGAGGAGACTTACATCCACGGGTCGCACGAAGATGTTAGGCTCAATAACTGACTCTTATGACTTAACTGACAGACACAAATTGATCGACAGCCTAGGTATTCACAATTTTGGGCTCTGATACCATAAATGTAACACCCCAAAACTCATACGGTTCATTACACGCCCTAGAACCTTCGTCAAGGTCTACCAGGCTAGGATATTCACGCAACTTCGCAATAATCTCTTAAATAAGGTCGTGGCCTCAGCCAAAATATTTTGATTTGAACACAGTAAAACAAAGTCTAAAATAAATACATTGCCCATGCAGGGGACTTCAACAATTAACTTTAAAATAAGAATATTTTCTCAACTGACTCCGACGGACAACATGAGCAAAATAAAATAAACACTCCATACTCGATCCTCATGCGCCTCCCGTCTGGCTCCTAGGGTCGTCCAATACCTGAATTGCATGAAATGCATTTCTCCCATTTAAGGAGTTAGCATTTGAATGGCTAATGCAAGTACACAATTACATAATATTATATATATAATACAATTCAACACTATTATCACATTCAGAAAGCATTTGAGAAAACAATATTCCGGAATACCACATTGTCATTAAAACATCATTTTCATGAAAGCCATATCATCACATCTCATCATCACGAAAATCACACTTGGTAACCCACAAGCGTACCCATTAATATCGACCCCCAGAGGTCCCGTCGAACCGTCCCCAGGTGGAAAACCACTTCTGCGGTTGTACGCATTAGTATCAGGCCCCAGAGGTCCCGTCGAACTGTCCCCAGGTGGAAGAACAGCAACACATACGTTTTTCACAATCATCATTCATGTTGAATTCGTAACACACATAACATAATGTAATCCACGTACTTGCCTTGGTTATTACGACGTGAAGAAACGGTGAACGGTGAGGGCTTCAGTCCAAACTCACTCTAAATTTTTGTTCCTAGCACACAATGATACTTAATCAACTACAATATTACTAGAACATAAAGAATCACCCTAAGTTCTACCCTTTAGAACCATTCATCGGATACTACTAGGGCATAATCGATCATAATCGACTAACGGTGGAAATCACGGAATTCAGTCCACAAAATCTAGGCTAAAATAGACTAGGGCATAACCGATCATAATCGACTAATCACGGAAATCAATGATTTACGATTACACAATTGTAATCTAACACAAATCTAGGCTAAAACACACTAGAAAGACGAAATCTTAACAAAACCCCAAAATCCCCAAAAACTAGAGTTCTAGCAATATTACCTCGATTAGAACGGTTGAAGATGTCATAATGTTGATAAATCCATGTTAGGAACTTGAAAATATTGATGGGTGATGATAGACGATCGAAATCTATCCTCAGGCTAGTACAAGATCGCCAAAATTGCTGGAAGGAAGAGATGAGAGTGAAAATGACGAAAAATTGACCCTGTTGTCCTATTTATGCTGACAGGGCTTAGCGTGCGCTAAGAGAAGGCTTAGCATACACTAATCTGTATAAAATGTAGTTCGGAAGCTTCTATCCATCCTGTTAGCGTCTGCTAATGTTTGTGTTAGCGTGCATTACCTGGTTCGGTCCAGAATCCCTGAACTTCTGTCCAACTCCAAAATATTCTGTCCAATATCATTAACGTACGCAATAGGGACATTAACTTGCACTAATTGAATCATTCCGGAATCCAAAACCCTTCTGTCCAGCCTGATTAGAGCACGCTACTGATGAGATTAGCATGCGCTACGAATTTTACATTAGCACACGCTAGGAATAAGGTTAGCGTACTGCTTTGACGCATTATTATAGTTGTGAAGTCTGGTCAGAACGTACATATATCGGAAGATATAAAATTCGATAGTTACCAATGAACAACGAAGCGCTGAAAAGGAATAGCAACATACAATCTCACACTCCAATAAAACACATGATTCCAACCATTCGATGAAGCAGGAAAGCAATTCCAATAACAATGCCCAAAACTATGAAAAAAATTGTGAAATAGCCCAAACTCCCGAAAAATCATGATTCGAGGTCGGACAGCTAACCCCGAACTCATAACAGCTCCAAATATATTAAATGTACTCTTTGAAACAACGAAACGTCAGTTCCGAACAAGATTTGAGCCTAAACACGGAAAAGTTACACAATATGCATAATCTCGTAAAACAATTCCGAAACTCGTTCGGATGGCCAAGGATGTAGAACAAAATAGTTTCAGAATACCAAAACAATTACAAGAGAGTCATCTAAAATATAAATACACCAAAAATAAAAATTACTAAAAATAGAAAGTGTGGATATAACGTAAATGACACAGAGATTTATGGAGCTTCGGCAACATGCCTGCGTCCTATCTTCTTCACTATTTTTTCTATAGGTTCAAGATAAACCTTTTCGACTTGTCTTTGATCGTTCTGAGGTAAACTATTACAATCTTGTCTTCAATCGATTCAAGAGCCTCAAATAGCCATTGTTGCATGCTCTTCAATAGCGTACGTTATACTATATCTTTAGCGTACGGTAAGCACTTTAGCGTGCGTTAACCATGCTAGGTAACATATGTTAGGATCTGTCCAGAGTAGTCCATTAGCTATCTTTCCTCATATACGTATGTTATATATTCATGTTGCGTACGTTAAGTACAACGGACATATGAACGTTGTACAAGTTGACCTTCTAGATTTCTCCAACAGACAGATATTTGAATTTGCATTTTAAACTTCTTAGCGGCCGTAACACAGTCCTTATAGCGAATGTTAAGTTGAGATTGTTACGTATGATGCGTCGCTTGGTTGCGTGCGTTAACATGCCTGAATATCATCCCCTAGATTCTTCTGATTTTATCATTGCGTATGTTAATGTGAATTGTTAGCGTATGTTAAGCTTGATTTTGCTTCATGTCTTTGATTTTTAGTCCAGCTCGTGTGTCTTCGGCTGCTTGTTGATTAATTATTGTTTTTATTTTGATTATCAACACATCATCAAAATCTTTTAATGTGTTTATGTGGAATAAAATATTCTAACATGATCGTCCCGCGCAATGTACTTTAAAATAAAAACTCCTAAGGAAACTCAACCGACCAGAAGGCATGTGAGCTCGGGCCCAGACTCCCATAGTGGGCGGAAGCGCCCCCACACGATCTAACTAAAAAAATGAATCTTTCACCGGATAAGGAAGAGTAAGGTTAGCAAGTCCATCAACACACCTCAAAGGACAATCATGGAAGTTTCTCAATACGTTTAAGTAATGAATAAGTCGAGTTTTTAAAGTTTCAAATTCAAGGTGCTTCCTTAACATCATAGCTAATACTCGAATATACAAATCTAATCGGTCAAGTGTATTCACTCACTCAGAGTGCATAAAGGGACGTGTATACGCTTAAAACTCATTCAATGAAATAAGAATCTCCATAAGCTTGCTAATGATATACATCTCTACCACTATTTTGTGCATGCAACTTTGTGAATCAGAAAGGACTTTCAATGGTTGCAGTGTAGGCTTTTTTGGCTGGGTAGGATAAATATTGCTAAAGTGACTTTAACTTGAGCAACTTAGAACTAACTCATATTAATCACTTCGCACCTACTAAACACTTAGAAGCTCAAAATCTTGAAAATTTCTTCTTTCAACCCCTTAACTCATATTACTCGTAAAAGTGAAGAGCGCAAACCTTATTCCTCCAGTTTTTTTAGATTGTCCGATTATCCGGGCAAATTATCCGTGAAAACCTAGTGTGACCCTTCATGTAATAGACAACACCATTTTTTTCCTGACATTTTTCCTCCCTCCACACTTTTATATCGTTATGAACCATCCCAAGCTTGAAATTAAAATCATTTTCAACAATTGCCACCACACATTCTAAATTTATCCTTCTACCAATTAATTCTAACAAACTCTAGTATATGGACAAAGATATAAAGGAACGGAAATCTCATTATGTGGATAATAACAAAATAGGCTTAAGGGTCAACTCGTCTAATTAGGGAATTAACAGTTATCAGGTATGCAAAAAGGATCGAAGAGCTAAATCAAGAATTGTCTAAAATTATTTTCACTTGTTTGCACACACTTGTGATTTAGAATAAGTTACCAAGGCAAGTTCTGGAGTCCTAAGACATGAGTGGTACACTTAACAATAAACTTACATATTTAAAGATGCTCAAAGGCACAAAAGTTAAAAATTTGTTCATACCTCCAAGTTATTAAACTACTTAATCAATTCTACACTCTTTTGATTATCTATAATTGTTCCTCGTCAAATCATCCTCAATTTGTATATCACAATAATAAAATAAATCCCGAGGCATCCAAGACAAGAGTTCAATCTTTCTAGTTATTATCAAAAGCAAAATACTCGAACAAAACAAAAAACAAAATGCAGAACTTACCAACTAAAAAATGAAAACAATAAATATGCTAAAACAATAAACCCAAATGCAAACTAAATGCAATGCAAAAAAAAAAATACAAGTGTTTTCTTGACTTAAAACCTCTCCCCCAAACTTGAATTAAATGATATGATTACCTAGGAAAGCATAAGACTTAATAGTCGAGGTCAAGAAATACTTACAAGCGGACTACGGAGGAGGAGCTCCCGATCAACACGACCTGTGTCATATGACACGATCTGTTATGCCTGATGCCCAGTTTTGTCTTGTGGAGCTGTTTTCCTAAAAATAGATACCAAAACTAGAACCGGTCACTCCAAAACCTAAAAATAGTATAAACGAAAACAAAAGCAACTAAATTAGAACCGCGCAAGAAAAAAACTAATGAACTAACAAAAAGACAATAAGTATACAAAAAACCGTTGGGTTTCCTCACAACCAGCCCTAAATTTAACATCTTCAGCGAGACGCCTTTTCATTCACCCCGGATTATTTGATGAGCTCTCATGATCCAGCTTACGTGTAATTTTATCGGGAGGTTTTTTACTCGTCAATCCATCCAACTGGGGTCATCAAAAATATGACGTCTTCGCCATGCGTCCTAATCGTCAACATTCCTCGATCCACATCAATTAAAGCTCTTGCTGTGGCTAAGAATGGGCGTCCCAAAATCAACTCATCATTTCTCTCTTGACCATGACCTAGTACCACAAAGTCGACTTGGAAGGATAATTGATCTATCTTTACAAGAATATCCTCCACAAATTCTTTAGGAGCGACTAGTGAATGGTCCACCAATTTTAGATGCATCGTTGATGACTTTAATCCTTTTAATCCAAGCATCCTGAAAATCGAAAAAGGAAAAATGTTGACATTTGAACTATGATCACATAATACATCATTTAATGAAAAACTCGAGATAGAATGAGAAATTGAGAAACTCCCTGGATCATTTATCTTTTGGGTAGGCTCTTGAATTCTTTTTTCTTTGATGCCATAGCTTGCAAAAACGCCTCTCCGACCGATGTATCCGCAAGATTTCTTGTTTCTCTGACTAACAAGTTGTAAAAGAAACACATTTGTTGGTCTTTTGGAAAATCGTGTCGTCTCATCAAATCCTTAGAACGTTCCCACGCCTCACACAACGACTCTGAGTCCATATGTCGTAACTGCATGATTTCACTCTTCAATCTCATGGTCTTGTTGGGTGGGAAGAACTTGAATAAAATCTCTTCACTCAGTTCGCCTCATGTACTAATTTTGCCCGTAGAAAGAGTTCCAAGCCAACTACGAGCATTCTCTCTCAAGAAAAATAGAAATAACCTCAATTTTATCGCATCTTCAGGCACCCCATTCATCTTTACGACATCACAAATTTGAAGAAAGTGGAATAAATGGGTGTGCGGATCCTCTGTAGCAAATCCCCCAAACGGCGTTGGGCTGAACCATCGATATCAAGGTCGGCTTTAACTCGAAATTGAGGGCGTTAGTATATATGTGATTCCATTATAATTTTGGCCGAGCATCGATCGGAATCCTTTAAGAATTGATTGTGCTCGAATGGCCGATTGCTAGACCCGCGCACCTCCATTGGGTGGATTATTGCGAGCTGTGTTCTCGTTCCCATGACTGAGTATCACCTCCTCTGTTCTAACATTATCCCCTGCTCTTTTCATCTCGTCAAATAAGTCTCTCCTTATATTCCTAGTGGTTGCACTTTTTTTCGATCAAGTGCTTTGACTTTTGGAATAAAGGCTTCTAGAGATTTGTTAAATGAACGTGTATTTATGCACGTCCTGAAACATGATTAAAAGCAAAAATGAAAGTGATGAAATAAAATAGAACAAAACACAATAATAAAAAAACGTCTAAAGTAAGACGAGAAACACTTATCGTAATATCAATATTAATAAAACTAAATTAGTCCCTAGCAACAACGCCAAAAAACTGTTCGCTATTTATTTTGCTACCCGCAAATATACGGAGTAGATGTAGGAAGTGGCGAGCAAGGTCGTATCCATATAGACTAATTATTTCTATCATATCAAGTATTAGATTGTAGTGTCCTCAATTTTTATAGACGATCGAGTATCGATGAGAATCTATTTACTAAAAATCAAATTAAATAAAATAATCATAAAGACAAGTTTCAAAGGAGGAGGATTTGTATGATGAATAAGTAGATTTCAAGACTAGGTTTCCATTATTTGTTAGGATCAATAGGACTTGACTTTTGACTAATGTTCTACTTTTCTTTGTAATATGACAATCACAAAAATTATATAAAAGTCCCTATCGAGATATAATTAAAACGTATATTAAATAGCCTATGATGATGTTTCAATCTATCATAAATTATCTAACTACAAAAAGTACAAAATATCAAAAGTCATCACAATCAATCACCGATCTCCCGATCTCATAATCGATTATGTCAAATAATTAAGACCTATTATTGAATTCATCTATCGGATTATGAACAATAATGTTAAGCATGCAAAGACATTGATCAAGCGTTCAAACATGAATAAAAACCAATTAGTTGAAAATGAATTCAAGTAGATGATAAATTAAGTAGTCAATCCTAACAATCCATCACAAACAACTCCCGTCAATTGGAGCCGTTAGTGACTAAAGCCACGCCTATGTGGCAGTTATCTTGTGACGTGGCAATGCTGACTAGATTAACAGAAGACGTGTAGATGCAATTGTGTTAAAAATCTGCCACTTGTGTTTTTTAACACAATTGCATCTACATGTCTTCTGTAAATCTAGTCAGCATTGTCACGTCACAAGATAACTACCACATTAGCGTGGCGTTAGTCACTAACGGCTCTAATTGACGGAAGGCCCTAACACTGCATAACGGTCCAAACATTAGGCCCCTGTTTGATATGTTTTAAACTTTAGGCGCTCAAGTGCTTAAACCAGTAAACATTGGGCCCCATTTCAGTCATTTTGCCTAAAAGAAAAATAAAAGAAAGTAAGAAAGGAAGAAGTAAAATTCGGATTATGATCTCTTGATCTTGATTCAATCACGTACTTAATCTCCCTTGATGCTTTTAATTCCTCTTGATGGTGTTTATAACCTCCTAAACCCTTCTTAGACTCGATAATCCCGAAAATTGGCCTTTAGGGTCCTTTTATAGCTACTAAATAGGGTCCAGGGCTGTTAAAACACGTCAAACTCATCAAACAAGGAAATCAGCACCGCTCAATGTCTCGGTCGTGTCAAATGACACGGGCCGTGTCGAACTGCTCCAGAAAACACCCAAACATATGGAAAAATGATAGGGACCACGACCGTGACGCGGCCATGTCACCGACCATGTCAAATTGTTTAGCTCTATTTTCGGTCCTTTTTAGCTCGTTCTCTAAATCATGCATCGCCTGATATGTGTCGGGGGTCGGGACTTCGTTCATGATTGATAATGGCCTTAAAAATGCCTAGAAACACATGAAAAGTACAAAGCCTAATAGAGTCCAATAAATGGATAACAAAGTATAAATACTACAAACACACACACTCAAGATCAATAAGTACGAGTAAAACACTACAAAATGATGTCTAAAATTACGTGCAAACACCTACCCATTCTAATATAACAACACAAGCCAGATGCCAACCGTCAAGAACCAGAAAATGACATGTACCCGAGCAGGACCACTATGAATTTCCTCAACTCAGGTCATAATATTGGTTGAGCAAAATTTGCACTTACATGCATCGTAAGAAGCTAAAAAACTATAACCTATCTAAGATTTGAGTTTGACCATATATAAATTGACTCAATCCGTGTGTTATTTCATTACCGACGTGTACGATTATTATCCATGACTTTCATAGTAGTGTATGTGGTACTTTTGACCAACATATGCATCAATAAACTATATTGTGTTCAAATTTAAAATAGATAGTACACCAATTTGTTCACTATTTTCACACAGAAGATATGTCTGATTCCGGCAACCACTGCACTTTGGACAAGAAGACGATCTGGACGAATCTTTTAGTCAACCTACCGATGCAATGCCTCTCACAGTATGTACTGTTGAAGTCCTGTAGAATCCCATTTCTATACAAGAGATGGCCTCTTTGTGGTCGAGTTCTTCAAACCGCTTCCTCGACGCCTCCAACTTGTACCGCTTCTCCAAGCAACCAACCAAGAAGATAGAACTTGTGGGACAAAATGAATCTCAATATAATTTGAATTCAATGTATATTCGATGGGGAAAGCACAAACATGTTATCCATAATTTGATTACTGAGAACTCGGGATGCACCACCCCAATTTATCTAGGGCTGTCGCACGTCGTAGGACCTTCTCAAAAAATCTATCAAGCTGATACCAGCCATATTCATATACCAACAAAAATCAACATAATGTATAATGTAGGCCTTGACCTCCATCAAAACATTTGAGTTTGACACGATCAAAGACAATAATAAACTATTCTAATTGCCAACTTATGGGACATTCACGATAATCTAACAAAAGTACACCAACATTGAATTTGAGCGATAAAGTGCGAAATCCAACCATATATCATCATCTAACAATGTCTTCAAGTTCCTGCATATGATCTTCCTTCATCATCCTAATCGAGGTAAATCTCTTAGAATCCTAGTTTTGGGATTTGGGAGGTTTCTTGTAGTTTTGTCTTTCTAATGCGATTTACTCTAGATTTATGATAGATTATGATTGCGTAATCATATTACGTTGTTTTTCTTGAGGTTTTGTGGATTGGTTTCCATAATTTTTACTGTTAATCGAATATAGTCGATTGTCCCCTTGTAGTATTCGGTAAAGGGTTCTAATGGGTGGACTTTAGTACAGTCCCTTATTTTTTTTTCAGTAGCATTATGGTTGATCGAATATCATTATATGTTAGGATTGAGTATCGGGGAAAGTTCGGACCGAATTTATTTCTGTTCATTGTTTCCTTGCGTAATACTAATCAAGGCAACTACATGTATTATATTATGTTATGTATAATGTTATTCCAATATGATTGATGATCTGTGAAAATATTAAGTGTGTGTGTGAATGGTTCGTCCACCCGGATACGGGTCAAACCGGGCCTCTGGATCTATGCTAAGGGCGCTGGATCACAGACTTAGTTTTCCACATGGGGATGGTTCTACAGGACGTATGGGGGTCGATGCTAAGGGGCATGACCGCGAGTTTCCTTGTATATTGTGATTCATGATGGTGGTGTATTGTGATGTGTTATAATATTCTGGAATATTGCTTTATCAATGTTTTCAGAAATTAGAAAGTGAGACTTGAAATGTACATGTATATAATATTATGTAATTGTGTACTTGCACTAGCTATTCGAATGATAATCCTTTAAATGGGAAAATGCCTTTCATGCATTTCAGGTGATGGTCAGTTCGAGGAGCAGGACCGAATGATGGTCAACCGTGATGTTAATAGGCACGAGTCTTGGGGGCTTATTTCCAACTACTTCTATCGGTTTATGGAGTTAGTTTGAATAAACTAGTTTATTTTTAAAACTACCGTTAAAGTCCCATGCGCAGGCAATGAATTTATTTACCTTATGTTGTATCTTGTTTTAATCAAATATTTTGAACGAGGCCACGACCTAATTTTTATTATTAATATTTTATATTTAAGTGACATGTCTGTGTAACGATGTTTGAGTTATTTAGGGTGTTACAATGTACGGGCCGATTATTGGAATAATAGTGACCATGGTCGTGCCCCAATAGATTAAATTATTTTATAGTATTGAGTATAAGATCCTAGTTTTCCAATTTCATCTCGATGATCGAAATTTTGAGAGGATCTAGATCTAAATTTAGTTCTAAACTCCCTAAAAGTAATCGAATAAGTTTGAAAATTAAGAAAGTGAATTTATGAATTTAAATAATAGATATTAAGACTATGTTTTATTGATTGCTAGGTTAATCGGATTTAACTTAATTAAGACTTTCTTTTCTATATGATAGTGAATAATTATTTAAAATCTCTCTCAAGATCAATCAAAGACGTATTTTAAATGATTTGTAATGACATCTCCATCTACTATAAGTTATCTAACTCCAAATAGATCAAAAGACCAATATATGATCATGAGTTATTTGGGGTGTTATAATATACGGGTCGATTATTGGAATAATAGTGACCATGGTCGTGCCCCCAATAAATTAAATTATTTTATAGTATTGAGTATAAGATCCTAGTTTTTCCAATTTCATCTCGATGATCGAAATTTTGAGAGGATCTTGATCTAAATTTAATTCTAAACTCCCTAAAAGTAGTCGAATAAGTTTCAAAATTAAGAAAGTGATTTTATGAATTTAAATAGTAGATATTAAGACTATGTTTTATTGATTGCTAGGTTAATTGGATTTAACTTAATTAAGACTTTCTTTCCTATATGATAGTCACAAATAATTATTTAAAATCTCTCTCAAGATCAATCAAAGACGTATTTTAAATGATTTGTAATGACATCTCCACCTACTATAAGTTATCTAACTCCAAATAGATCAAAAGACAAATATATGATCATAACCAGTTACCGATTTATCAATCTCTCAATTAACTATGTCAAATAATTAAGATCTATTATTGTCCTCATCTCTCGAATTATGAATAATAATGCTAAACACATAAAAATATTGGTCAAGTATTTAAACACGAACTAAAACCAATTATTTAAAAAGGAAATAAAAATAAATATATTTAATAGTCAATCCTCAAAAAATCCATCACAATTAATATACTTCATGTCCTGAAATCTAACCAAACTAGTTGGACATGGTGAAATAATATAAGGGTTCTCTCTTTTTTAGTATTAAAGCATAAAAGTAACAAATTATATATCCCCATTCATAAAACTATAAGTTTTTGATACCAAAATGTGTTAAAAGACTTTATTACCCTTAAAGTCTACCACTAAAAGATAAAAAACATAAAAAAAGAAGATTATTAAAACGAAACAACAATAAAAAAATGGTCTCACAACTCAATATTTTCTTCTGCAAAAAAACTCTCCTCCTCTCTGCAAAAAAACTCTCCCATCGTGAAACCCTTCACCGGCCAGAAAATGTCGAACTCCGACTACCACAGAGAATCTGAAGACGCCAGAAGTTCCGCTAGTGACACTCCATCTGAAGAGGAATTCGTCAATGAGCTGCCGGTTAGTGTATTTTCATTCACACACGATCGTGCTACGACGGTTGTTCATCTTCCCACGATCGTGCTGAAGAAGATGAGATCATCTTGTACACGATGGTCTTTCGTGGGCACGATGGTTACACACGACGGTCGTCGATCGTGTGTGCCGTCGTGTGCTAGAAGACCAAAGGCTCCTGCCTTGCACACGATCGCAGGCACACGATCGTTGCCCGTCGTGTGAACCGTCATGTGGCACACGATGGTCTTCACACGACGGGCATCGATCGTGTGCCTGCGATCGTGTGCAAGGCAGATTTTTTTTTTCGTTCTCTTAATCATTCTATCATATTCTTATGAGTTGTATGTCCATATTGCAGACTGGTTGCGTATGGAAGAGACCTACATTGCGTTTTGTTACACGTCAAGTGAATCTTTACATACGGGAGGCGGTATTTAAAGAGATCATTGAGACACTAAGAAGTATGGGCCGCAATTCCATAGTTGCTGATCGAGCTATCGAGAGCTTGACCGAGGGGGTCCTGGGGCGCTTGATTAAAGTTAGGAGGAATGGGAGTTCAAATACAGCCCTACATCACTTGATTGCCCGTCAATTGGAGGGTGATCAAATCCCCCCGGATGAGTCGTGGTTCCAAGTTTGCGGGAGGACCATTCGTTTTACGGCCCGTGATTTTGCCATGATCACTGGACTCCATTTTGGAAACTCTACCTTCCATCCTCAGGACGACCATCTCCTTCCGTCTGACGGTATTTTCCACAGAATACTCCATGGCAAAAATATTAAGGTTAGTGTTCTGCGGAAGAGGTTCAATGCTCGAGATTTTGGTAGAGACATAAGAGATTATGTGAAGGTTGCCAATTTGCTTATATACTACTACTTTATCCTATGCCGTGACGACATGATGGTCGAGACATGGGCATGGGCATTAGTGGAGGATTTCGAGCAGTGGGATATGTTTCCTTGGGGTTCTTATGCCTTTGGGGTTTTAACTTACTACATAGGTAACGTTGCCATGAAGGAGGGACAAGAGCACAAGGACTATCACTTCTATGGTCCGGTTTGGGCTTTACAAATATGGTCGTATGAGATGATTCCTTCATTGGGAGCATTGTGTGGTATTCGAGATAAAACTGTCCAAGTCCCCCGGTGTTTGATGTGGACTACGAGGAAGATGTTTGTGATTTCACTCATTTTTTCGACGATAAGGTACATAAATTTGTAAACGTATTTTCTCCTGACTTCATCTCTTAAACGTTATGTGATTGCCCATCTAATGGTATGATTTAATGACTAATTTTGCAGCACAAAGTACTTCCCTCTTTACCGCATTTGGAGGAGGATGAGGCTGAGTACTACTACCTGAGCTTTGAGAATGGCTCGCCATATGACGTTAAGTTCATTAAGCCTGTAGGAATAGCTGTGAAGAATAAGGAGGATGAGCCTGCGCCGGTCCCGAGGAAGAAAGTTATGGATAGGTTGAAGAAGGCTGCTGGAAAATTGATTACATATGAGTCGGAAAATAAATTGCCAAAGCAACGCCGGCAGAGTACCCCACCAGTAGATGGTGCAGAGACATCGGACCGGGAGAGGCAGCCAGAGAGGGTGTGTTGTGTCCACGGACTTCCTTGTCCGGACCACACCCAGTACACGAGCAGGGATGAGTACTTCGATCGCCGTTTGAAGGCGATCTTGTACGACGATTCTGAGTCCGAATTTATTGCTCGAGTTTCTCGCCGGATGCTTTATGGGATTGTGGATTTCTTCGGACGTATGCATAGACGTTTTAGGAGCCCGGTACACTACTCAGCTGGGAGCCATGATAGGCCTCATCATTCTGCATCTGTTAGGAGCGCCCAGCGGAGGATTCCTGACCCTCCACGTCACTCAGTCTCTGGCGCAACCCACTGTCACCATTCTCAGCGTCAGCCTAGTCATCATTCTCAGCGTCAGCCGAGTCACCATTCTCAGCGTCAGCCGAGTCACCATTCTCAGCGTCCGCCTACCCACCATTCTGAGGTTCAGCACAGTCACCATTCTCAGATTCATCATTCTTTTGAGCGGACTCAGCAGCCCCTTGATTACGAGCATCAGTATGAGCCATTTGAGGCGCCGTTTCAGTAGTATGAGACGATGTTCGACTGGTTTCAGGACGAGCATCATTATAGTGCGATGTTTCGAAGTGAGGGTGGTGGTCCTGAGCAGCAGCCTCCATTTCGGATCGAGCAGCCAGTTTTTGAGATCGAGCAGCCGGCTGTACAGCTCTCTGATCGTTATAGTTGTGAGAGGGATGTTGAGGGTGATGAAGATGGTAAGAGTGCCGGAACGCAGCATTTGGGTGAGCGTATTCTTCCACCGCGAGTGAGTCGACCATCTACTTCTCTTCGGGAGCCTTTTGTGGTTGGGCCTCCAAGAGATAGCGAGGCTCTGAAGAAGTTGTACCTACAGTTTAGGAGGGAGCTGTAATACCCGGTTGTAATTCAGTCATTATCATTCAGTAACTTCATTCGGTGATTGTCACTCAGTGGATTTTCACTCATTTATAATCATTCATCAATCATATTCATTCACCGTGTTCACCGTTCGGAAAAACTTCGAGTTGTGTATCGTTATTGTTCATTGTTTCAACTTTCCTCATATGAGTTCGACTTTGTTAGATCACCAATAATTTTTGGTAACTCCAAAAATTCTAAATCTTTGCAATATTATAGAGCATCGAGTTAGCTTTCCAATGGTTCGAACGGTGAGTCAATCGGAGTCCGGACGAGAGAGTTATGGTCATTTTAGCTCAACCACTCATTTTTTCAGTTATTGGCCGATCACTGCCGAACGAACTCGGCCGTGTCGTCCGACACGGCCCGTGCCGTACTCGTCCGGAAAATGCCGAAGTGTCTGCCTCAGGACCCGACCGTGTCGTCTAGCACGGCCGAGTCGAACTCTTCCGGTTAAGCTAGAAGCGACTGCCGACACGCCCGACCGTGTTGCAGGACACGGTCGAGTCATGCCGAGTCGCTGTCGGGCGGGTCACCATCGGAAGGCCCTCCGCGCCGCGACCGTGTCAAGCAGGACACGGTCGAGTCCCTGTCGGCCAGCTGTCGGCCAGCTGTGCGACACGACCGTGCCGATCGGCACGGTCCGTGTCCGGCAGGGCAGTCAACTACTTAAATTCGTTTTTTTCAGAATTTCAGCCATTTTCTCTCCATTTTCTTCACCTTCAACCGAGAGAGGAAGCTTGAGGGAGGGTTTTTCCTTCACAAATCATTTGGGTGTTTTATTTTCTTCATCTCCTTTCGATCGTGAAGCCCGGATAATCAATTTAACGCGTGTTCTTCGGATTTAAGTACTTGGATCTTCAAAGGTAATATTCTTCAATACCTTGGATTTCGATTCTATGTTGAGATATGATGTTTTGGACGTTATAATCATGTTATATGAAGGGACATGTATATGATTATGAGTTTATATAAGGATTCATTGGATTATTGAGGGATTATTCGAGAACACTTTGAATATCGAGTTGAAATTGGGGGTTTTCGATTAATTGTCGTTATAATCACGTGTTCGGATATTCATTTTGGATTATTGATAGTATTCATGGGGTTTTGTGGGTTTAAATCATTCATTGGAAGTTGGTTTCGGATGTAATTGAGTTTTGGGTGTAAACAATTGGAGATTGTTTACAACGCGTTTGTTTTAATGCCCCAATGAGTTTCGAGTATTGTTGTATCGACTTTTGAGTTGGTTGTGATCATGCTTGATTCGTGTATTAAGAGAATTGTTGGTATTTATGTTGTTCAAGGTTGTTCGAGCGGCCGATAATTTCATTAAGGACGTTGATCGTGGAAGTACCTTCTCGCCTTCGGTTTGAGGCAAGTTTTATACTTGTACTAGTCAATGAGATTAATGTCATCATATATGTGTATAAATGTGTTGTATCATTCCGAGACTTAGTCTCTTCATGAATTCATTGATATTAAGAGATCGTTCGATACGATACCTTTCGGCAATTTTGCCAAATATTTATTGTTATTCCTTTTTGGATTGTCATTAAAACCGTACACGCCGATTAAAGGCATTGGCTTATTCATTTCTCACCTCCGTCGTCGGTAACCGATTAAAGGTACCGAGGCATCCTTCATATCATTGTTATCGAATTGCCGTTCGCAGCAAATCGAAATGTTCAATCATTCACTATATTATTGTATCGATTGACCGCTCTAAGGCAATCGAGGTATTCAATCATTCATCATATCGCTCATATCGATTAGCCATTATAAGGAAATCGAAGCGCTCAAGCATTCATGGAATCATCCATTGCATCATTGTCATCGGTTAGCCGTTCTAAGGCAATCGAGGTGTTGAGTTGGGACTGCCGAGGATGGTGCCGGCCGACTCAAGACAAAGATACCATCCCTAATTGTGATACGGCTGTCATGCAGTGGATTCGGCCCTAATTGTGATACGGCTTTCATGCCGTGGCTTCGCCCTAATTGTGATACGGCTTTCATGCCGTGGCTTGCCCTAATCAATAACTTGACTTGGTGTTTCGGCTTCATGTGATTGTGATATTTGTGATTTGGTGAGTGGTTTTTAGGCCTTGTGGTTGTCTTGTTAATTTCATTGGAGCCTCCGGGCATTGTGATTCATATTTAATCCTGTTCTGGTTTGGTTCATGTCGTGTAATTCATTGTGGTATTCTGTGATTATAATTCGCCGTTGGGCACTTATGTTCTAACCTGTCGAACAGGTATTAATAGTATGCCGTGGGCATAGTATTTCACGAATGCTCGGTTCTTACCTTGGTTTGTAAGCATCTCGTATTATTATCATCATTTTACCGTTTCATTCTGCCTTTGGATGCATATCATGTTATACATGTATTTGATGTTCATTATCTGGATGACTGACCCCGTGGGGGCGGAACATGTTTTCATGTTTTAGGTGCTTGCGAGGAGAGAGTTGAGACACAGGGGCATGATGATGGCGACGAGGCATTCGAGCGATACTAGTCCGAGTCGTTCATGTTGGTCAGTCGGTTGGAGTGTTCTTCAGTTGTCAGTCTTTGTCATTTTGTATTACCCGAGCAGATGCTCGTGGATGTTGTATTTTTACTCTTTGGCCATGTAGGCCCATCGTTGTCTTTGAAATTCCTTCTCGGAATATTGTGTCGGATATCATGGTAGGGACTATGATTTTCCCTTGTTGTTTAATTTAATGTATTTTAGTCATGTTCGCCTGGTGGATCTCCTGGCGTGGGGTCTACGGCACTGTGATAACCCAATAGGATTTGGGGGTGTTACAGAAAATGGTATCAGAGCTTTGGGGTTGTGAGATACCCTGAGATGTGAGTTATGTGGTCCTACCGACGCGGTAGTAGTGGGATTGTCAGGTTATGACAATCTAGTCAGTCAAGTTTTGTGAGTCGTAATATTAGTGCGACTGCACGAGTCATTCATTCATCGAGTCGTCGTCAGTGAAGACTAGTATCGCGAGACCTCGAAGCTTCGTATGACCTGTGTAAGGACTCGATTCTCTTTGTGTTCATACATTCATCATGTTATTAATTTTTCATGCTTGTTGAAACATATATGTGATATTAGTGTTATGATTGATTCATGACTAATTGTTTTGGAGCACGCATGACTTGTGTAAGCATTAAGGATCAACTCATTCATCAGTTAATAATCCTCAATCATCATTTTGATCTCATCACTCAGTCAATATCATTACTCAGATAATTTATTCATCACTCAGTTAATTCGTTCATCACTCAGTCAATATAATTACTCAGATAATTCATTCATCACTCGGTTAATTTATTCATCACCCAGTCAATACCATTTCTCAGTTAATTCATTCATCACTCAGTCAATTCCTTCATCACTCGGTCAATCTCATTGCTCAGTCAATTCATTCACCACTTAGTTAATCCCATCGCTCAGTTAATTCATTATCACTCAGTTAATCTCATTGTTCATTAATTCATTAATCATCCAAATCCACCTCACGGTTCGATTGTTGACCTTGTGAATCGAAGTTTCAACCTTGCAAACTTGTCCAAGGTAATTATTTCAGAATTTCATCGTATAATCATGTTGCCTCACTCGATCTTTCATGCGATCATATCATATCCCGGCGTCATGTCGACGATCATTTTATTGCATAATTAATGCGTTCATTGTTGTATAGCGTGTATGTTCATCATTATCATTCAAGAATATAATCATAATGTGATCTTCATGCGAGATCTGTAATCATCATGTGGCTTTCTGCGGTATGGATAGAGCCGTCGGAGGACGCGGGGAGGAGGCCGCGGTGCGGGCCGAAACCCGGGATCTCGTGTGCATGCCGTGCGAATGCGAGTGGTATCATTAATTCATCAAATAGCGAGGCTACTCATTCATCGAGATAATCGATCGCCGTCGAGTCGTGCGAGAGGCATCTCACTCGGAAGGTGCTCGGGTTGACCCATTCATATTTATGCAGGCATGATGGCCCGGATGACTCGGATGACGCAGATGATGGAGACCATGCACTCGATGGTTCGTGGTCCACCGCAACAGAATTCCAGGAGCCGTTTAATGGACAGACGGAGAGTGAATCGATTGTTGGCGATATCTCTCTTGAGGCCGCCTACTTTTGAGGTTCGTCGGAACCGGTGATATTGTTCATTGGCTTGAGCATTTTGATAAACTCTTCGACATGGTTCAGTGTCCGGAGGAGAGTAAAGTGGCGGTAGCGGCTTACTACTTGAGTAAGGGTGCTTATTCTTGGTGGCTTTCTGTGAAACCCACCGATCGAGATTGTGTTTGGGGCGAATTCAAGACTCTCATGATAGAGAGGTATTATCCGGCCCCACTTCGGGAAGCCAAGTTATCAGAGGTTTTGAACCCTGAATCCGTCGAGGACGAGGGTGTTATTGTCATTGCTGAGAAGTTTCAGGGACTACTTCAGTTCGCTTCATCAGTTATCCGTACTGAAGCGGATAAGATCAAGTATTTTAGCAAGAGGCTAAATCCGCAGTTGAGAATGCAGTTGTTTAACCACAATTGTAATTCACTTAGTGAGTTCATCGGAAAGGCTCTTGGAGCAGAGCTTTTGATCAAGGAGCTTACTCGGAAACATCCTTCAGTTCCTTCGGGTGAGAGGACTAGGATGCTGATTCGTCCAGAGGGACATTGGGCTCCGACGTCCAAGAGGTCGTTTTCCAGTCGTATTCGTGCTGAGAAGGCTTCTTCCTCTCAGGCGACAAGTTCGACTGTTGTTTGCTTTAACTGTGATTCAGCAGGACACGTTAATACTCGGTGTACGGTGCCAGCTATTGTTTGTTTTCTGTGTGGGAACCCGGGACACCTTCAGAAATACTGCAGGAGTTCTGGTGCCGCTAGATCTCGAGAGGGCTCACAAGCCTCGAGGGATTTTGTTACTCCAGTCCGTACTTCATCCAAGGGGTCCTATCAGGCTTCGAGAACCCGAGGTAAGGACATTCATCACCGATTTTGAACAAGTTAATTCTTGCTCGGTAGTAGGACAATCATTCATTTCATTGTCGTTCACTCATTCATCTAATTCATTCATCATATATATCAATCATGTTGGGACTCATAATTATCGATTAATCATTCAATTCACGAGGAACGGCGGTTCCAATCACTTCAGAGAGCTACCACTCATGACGTCATTAATTCACCTTGGTGAGTCATTCCAAATCCTTGTCGGATTTATAGTCATTTATCATTCATCATTCATTTTAGTCACTTTCATTCTCCTGACCTTCCGAGATCATATTTAGCGGCGAGTTCATCTGCGGTTATACCTTAAATCGTTGAGATAGAGGAGATCGATGACATGGAAGGATAACGACGTTGACTACATTTGAGATGTAACCTTGTTTTTGGATGACTGTGTAACTCAATCCGTAGTAATGTATCGTGACTGTGGATCATTTATTCTTGATCTATTTTATTATGATCATATTTGAGAATCTTGAGATTTGGGTCAGCTGTTGGGAGTTCATCCCTTCGGCGTTGTGCTCAAGATTTTTTTTGATAATTTGGGAAATCATTCACTGAGATTCGAGACGTCAAGTCTTGGGGACTTGGGCGTGCGATTGATTTGGTCCCGAGGACTAGATGTGCATTATTGTTTTCAGATCTTGATGGATAGTTCATATCCCGAGTTGTTTACCTTGAGTTTCGAGGACGAAACTCCTTTTAAGGGGGGGTGTATGTAATACCCGGTTGTAATTCAGTCATTATCATTCAGTAATTTCATTCGGTGATTGTCACTCAGTGGATTTTCACTCATTTATAATCATTCATCAATCATATTCATTCACCGTGTTCACCGTTCGGAAAAACTTCGAGTTGTGTATCGTTATTGTTCATTGTTTCAACTTTCCTCATATGAGTTCGACTTTGTTAGATCACCATTAATTTTTGGTAACTCCAAAAATTCTAAATCTTTGCAATATTATAGAGAATCGAGTTAGCTTTCCAATGGTTCGAACGGTGAGTCAATCGGAGTCCGTACGAGAGAGTTATGGTCGTTTTAGCTCAACCGCTCATTTTTTCAGTTATTGGTCGATCACTGCCGAACGAACTCGGCCGTGTCGTCCGACATGGCCCGTGCCGTACTCGTCCGGAAAATGCCGAAGTGTCTGCCTCAGGACCCGACCGTGTCGTCTGGCACGGCCGAGTCGAACTCTTCCGGTTAAGCGAGCGGCTGACACGCCCGACCGTGTTGCGGGACACGGTCGAGTCATGCCGGACGGGTCACCATCGGAAGGCCCTCCGCGCCGCGACCGTGTCAAGCAGACACGGTCGAGTCCCTGTCGGCCACCGTCGGCCAGGTATGCGACACGACCGTGCCGATCGGCACGGGCCGTGTCCGGCAGGCGCTCAACTCCTTAAATTCGTTTTTTTCAGCATTTCAGCCATTTTCTCTCCATTTTCTTCACCTTCAACCGAGAGAGGAAGCTTGAGGGAGGGTTTTTCCTTCACAAATCATTTGGGTGTTTGATTTTTTTCATCTCCTTTCGATCGTGAAGCCCGGATAATCAATTTAACGCGTGTTCTTCGGATTAAAGTACTTGGATCTTCAAAGGTAATATTCTTCAACACCTTGGATTTCGATTCTATGTTGAGATATGATGTTTTGGACGTTATAATCATGTTATATGAAGGGACATGTATATGATTATGAGTTTATATAAGGATTCATTGGATTATTGAGGGATTATTCGAGAACACTTTGAATATCGAGTTGAAATTGGGGGTTTTCGATTAATTGTCGTTATAATCACGTGTTCGGATATTCATTTTGGATTATTGATAGTATTCATGGGGTTTTGTGGGTTTGAATCATTCATTGGAAGTTGGTTTCGGATGTAATTGAGTTTTGGGTGTAAACAATTGGAGATTGTTTACAACGCGTTGTTTTAATGCCCCAATGAGTTTCGAGTATTGTTGTATCGACTTTTGAGTTGGTTGTGATCATGCTTGATTCGTGTATTAAGAGAATTGTTGGTATTTATGTTGTTCAAGGTTGTTCGAGCGGCCGATAATTTCATTAAGGGCGTTGATCGTGGAAGTACCTTCTCGCCTTCGGTTTGAGGCAAGTTTTATACTTGTACTGGTCAATGAGATTAATGTCATCATATATGTGTATAAATGTGTTGTATCATTCCGAGACTTAGTCTCTTCATGAATTCATTGATATTAAGAGATCGTTCGATACGATACCTTTCGGCAATTTTGCCAAATATTTATTGTTATTCCTTTTTGGATTGTCATTAAAACTGTACACGCCGATTAAAGGCATTGGCTTATTCATTTCTCACCTCCGTCGTCGGTAACCGATTAAAGGTACCGAGGCATCCTTCATATCATTGTTATCGAATTGCCGTTCGCAGGCAAATCGAAATGTTCAATCATTCACTATATTATTGTATCGATTGACCGTTCTAAGGCAATCGAGGTATTCAATCATTCATCATATCGTTCATATCGATTAGCCATTATAAGGAAATCAAGCGCTCAAGCATTCATGGAATCATCCGCATCATTGTCATCGGTTAGCCGTTCTAAGGCAATCGAGGTGTTGAGTTGGGGACTGCCGAGGATGGTCTTTGGCCGACTCAAGACAAAGATACCATCCCTAATTGTGATACGGCTTTCATGCCGTGGCTTGCCCTAATTGTGATACGGCTTTCATGCCGTGGCTTCGCCCTAATTGTGATACGGCTTTCATGCGTGGCTTGCCCTAATCAATACTTGACTTGTTTGGCTTCATGTGATTGTGATATTTGTGATTTTAATTTGAGTGGTTTTAGGCCTTGTGATTGTCTTGTTAATTTCATTGGAGCCTCCGGGCATTGTGATTCATATTTAATCCTGTTCTGGTTTGGTTCATGTCGTGTAATTCATTGTGGTATTCTGTGATTATAATTCGTCGTTGGGCACTTATGTTCTAACCTGTCGAACAGGTATTAATAGTATGCCGTGGGCATAGTATTTCACGAATGCTCGGTTCTTACCTTGGTTTGTAAGCATCTCGTATTATTATCATCATTTTACCGTTTCATTCTGCCTTTGGATGCATATCATGTTATACATGTATTTGATGTTCATTATCTGGATGACTGACCCCGTGGGGGTGGAACATGTTTTCATGTTTTAGGTGCTTGCGAGGAGAGAGTTGAGACACAGGGGCATGATGATGGCGACGAGGCATTCGAGCGATACTAGTCCGAGTCGTTCATGTTGGTCAGTCGGTTGGAGTGTTCTTCAGTTGTCAGTCTTTGTCATTTTGTATTACCCGAGCAGATGCTCGTGGATGTTGTATTTTTACTCTTGGCCATGTAGGCCCATCGTTGTCGTTGAAATTCCTTATCGGAATATTGTGTCGGATATCATGGTAGGGACTATGATTTTCCCTTGTTGTTTAATTTAATGTATTTTAGTCATGTTCGCCTGGTGGATCTCCTGGCGTGGGGTCTACGGCACTGTGATAACCCAATAGGATTTGGGGGTGTTACAGGAGCAGCCATGTGATGCTATTGTCCGGTGTTTGGAGACTGGGCATGCTCTAACCCAGGCGTTATTTGACCGGATGGAGTCTAGCCGTGAAGACTTTGATGCCGAGGTGATAGACTGTTATGTGCTTGCGACTCGAGCGAGGCTTCGGAGGGGAGTCCGTAGTGTTGGTGTCGGTAGAGTTGGTACTGTACTTGCCGGCTCCCTATTTTACGTAAGTTCTATAACCTACTCGCTTGTATATCATTGGTGTGATATGGATTTTTTTTAATTTTGTGGTTTGGCTTTTTGTAGTTAGTTTTGGCCAACGAGTATGCAAGACTCCATCCGGATGATCCACTTGGTATCAAGGTGACGGGGAAGCCGGTTTACAAGGATTGGAAAATTCCTAAATGCATCAAGGACTACATGACAGGTCTTGATACACCACATGCGGTTCCATGGTTAAATTGCAACGAAGTAAGTTTGAAATTTATATTTATAAATAATTGAGGATTTGTTGCCATTTGAAATTTATATTTATAAATGATTCGCTATTTATAAATGATTCGCTATGTTTGATGTGATGATCTTATCTGATTACATATTTTGTTTCAACAGATCATTGCCATTAGTTGCCTCGACCAGAGCCACTGGGTGACTATCAAGATTGACATCATAACATGGACCGTGGAGTTTTACGATTCCTTGTCACACCACCACGAAGATGGTCGATACCGATTCAACCAACTGCGACCGATTATGCGTCTGATGCCTCGTGTGCTAGCTCAATCCGGGTATTGGCTGAACAACCAATCGAAGAATAACTATGACACAGATATGAGTTTCAAAATTATGCCACGAGAGCTACAGTTTATACAAAACGACAATCACAGTTGTGGCCCCTTCACGTGAGCAAGGCACCAAATCAAGGAACTTAATGAAAAATATATTAAGAAATATCGATATGGTTTAGCTGCTAAAATCTTTATGTTGTCTTTAGACATGTAGAATGGTTTATGGTGTGTTGTTAAATATTTATGTTGTATTTAGACAGTTTTGGCAATATGAATGTGTCAGTATTGTTAAATCTTTATGTTTTGGCTCTGTGTTACACACGATGGATGAACACGATCGTGACCATCGTGGATCACGATCGTGTTGTGTTGTTAAATCTTTATGTTTTGGCTCTGTCTTACACACGATGGATACACACGATCGTGGCCACCGTGTGTTACGATCGTGTGCAACCTACCCACGGTAATGGGTTGATGCTGTTGTGTGCGCACAATGGATGGCATGACCTTGTGCACACGACCGTGAGTACCATCGTGGGCACGGCCGTGCACACGATCGTGTGACTAATCGTGGGCACGACCGTGTACACGGTCGTGTGCATATGAACTTTTGGTATTTTTGCCAATTTTATTTATTGTGTTATCTAGAATGATGTTTTGTGATTCAAACATCGCTTGTTCAAACATTAATTACTATATATCTTTTTATACAAACTCCTATTTGTCATTTCGTTGTAATTCATTAGTATATGAGATAATTCATCCAGATGATTGAACTTATCCGTACGAACTAATACACTGAGAACAGATAGACGACACATGATATGCAATATATTATGTTAATTCAATCAATAACTTTTTAAATAAGTGTATCGTAATAATTGTTAATATATAAGTAACAACACCTAAATTAGTATATGAGATATTTCATCCAGATGATTGAACTTATCCGTACGAACTAATACACTGAAAATAGATAGACGACACATGATATGCAATATATTATGTTAATTCAATCAATAACTTTTTAAATAAGTGTATCATTAACAAATAATTATTAATATATAAGTAACAACACCTAAATTGACGAGTAATTTGAGAAATTGGTGAAATGTTTTGATGTTCTTGTGCACACGATCGTGTGTTCCATCGTGGACACGACCGTGTACACGATCGTGTGCATATGAACTTTTGGTATTTTTGCAAATTTGATTTATTGTGTTATCTAGAATGATGTTTTGTGATTCAAACATCGCTTGTTCAAACATTAATTACTATATAGCTTCTTATACAAACTCCTATTTGTCATTTCGTTGTAATTCATTAGTATATGAGATATTTCATCCGGATGATTGAACTTATCCGCATTTAACTAATACACTGAGAACAGATAGACGACACATGATATGTAATATATTATGTTAATTCAATCAATAACTTTTTAAATAAGTGTATCGTTAACAAATAATTGTTAATATATAAGTAACAACACCTAAATTAGTATATGAGATATTTCATCCAGATGATTGAACTTATCCGCATTTAACTAATACACTGAGAACAGATAGACGACACATGAAATGCAATATATTATGTTAATTCAATCAATAACTTTTTAAATAAGTGTATCATTAACAAATAATTGTTAATATATAAGTAACAACACCTAAATTGACGAGTAATTTGAGAAATTGGTGAAATGTTTTGATGTTCTTGTGCACACGATCGTGTGTTCCACCGTGGACACGACCGTGTACACGATCGTGTGCATATGAACTTTTGGTATTTTTGCAAATTTGATTTATTGTGTTATCTAGAATGATGTTTTGTGATTCAAACATCGCTTGTTCAAACATTAATTACTATATAGCTTTTTATACAAACTCCTATTTGTCATTTCGTTGTAATTCATTAGTATATGAGATATTTCATCCAGATGATTGAACTTATCCGTACGAACTAATACACTGAGAACAGATAGACGACACATGATATGCAATATATTATGTTAATTCAATCAATAACTTTTTAAATAAGTGTATCATTAACAAATAATTGTTAATATATAAGTAACAACACCTAATTGACGAGTAATTTGGGAAATTGGTGAAAATTCTTGATGTTCTTGTGCACACGATCGTGTGCATACGTGGATACAGTGGCAATTTGACACCAAAGACAACGTGACAACTGGTTGCCAATGTGTCACACGATTGGAACACACGATCGCGGCGATCGTGTGCACAATCGTGTTTACTGCAAAGGTCAACATCAAATTATTTTATTATAAAATCCCATCGTGGGTCGGTCCCCCCCCCCCCCTTTTCAATATAAGCCCATCTTCATTGACTGAGAGTGAAATACATGTACCGTAGCCCCCCTTTTTACTACAGACCCTAATCAATTAACATCAGTTAAAATCCATTAAAATCAAATACGCGAAATGAGCGGCCGATTACGAGAAAGCGATTTAGGAGGAATCGAAGCACCACCACCAAAAAGAAGAAGGAGGATACCTCCTCCCAACCCACCATACAGAACTAGGCCGAGAGGAAGATACTCAATGCTCAGAGTAAGTTTTTTGATTTTGTTGTATGTGTAGTGACTATCATTGCGAATTAATGTGTTCCATGAAACAGGGCCTATTTAAAAACACTGCAAGCACTCCAGTCATACTAGATGGTGATGATGATAATAATTTGGAGATTTCTGAGAAGAAAAGCAAAGAAGTTATTTTAGAAGAGGAAGTTAATGAAGATGGTGATACAAGACTAAAGATACAGCAGCAGATGGGGGAAAAGGGATCCAAGTGATTGTTTTTTTATGTTATTATTAGATATTTTTGTGTGATGGTGATTAAATTTTGTTTTGTAAAGTTATATGCTTTGGATATCCCTTTGCTGTAAACTATTGCTCTTTGAAGTGAGCTACTTTGTTATGGTTAATGTTTGGCTCCATAATCACCTTTATTTGCTTTACATAACTGAACACTTAAATTTCAATTCAAAGGTAAAGAAAATAGACACAAAATTATGTATTTCAACTAATAATCAGAATACTGAATCAATACATGGTCCATCGAGGATCAAAATATCAGCACATGATTGTTTCTAGTAACTCACAAAATATAAAAATACATAAGCAATTTAAGTTTCACGGTATGGACATCCTCTTATGTCATGGTCATCATTACGGCAAATTCTACACATCTTCTTCTGTCGGCGCCTTTGCCTCGTTTGTTCATCCATTCCTTGAGTTTCTTTAGGGATATTCAAATCCACACCACCTATGGAAATGAATGCTTTGCAAGATTTTCTATTGTGGCCGGTTCCTTTACACCTAGCGCACACCTGAGGCCGTCCACCTACGGGCAAATTTTCAACAGCGGACCGTGCGCGACTCATCCTTGGTCGCCCGGCTTGTCGTACCCCCTCTGGAGGCACGCAAACGATGGATGAGATCTCCGTAGGGACATTCCACTCATCAGGATGTGGGATGGGACTAATATGCTCCTTATAAGTCTCTCTAAGGCCTTGTTGCTTGAAATAACGACTAACAAAATCATACACGGACAAACCATTTCCGGCGCGCCTGTTATAATAAGCAATTATGTCAATGATGTTGTATAGGATAATGTATTTTTGATATTGATGAGGTGTAGGATAAATCCAGACCAACCCTGTTTTCCACACGATGGCAAAACATGATCGTGCCGATCGTGTGTTACGATCGTGTCGATCGTGGGTTACGATCGTGCCGATCGTGTCCCATCGTAGGTTACGATCATGGCGATCGTGGGTTACGATCATGGCGATCGTGGGGTTACGATCGTGCTCATCGTGGGTTACGATCGTGCCCATCGTGGGTTACCATCGTGCCCATCGTGGGTTACGATCGTGCCTATTGGGTTACGATCGTGCCCATCGTGGGTAACGATCGTGCTCATCGTGGGTTACGATCATGCCCATCGTGGGTTACGATCGTAAGCATTCTGCCATGACCGTGTACACGACAGCATAGACAAAAACATTGAATGACCATGACCATGTGCACACAACAGCATAGACAATTACCTTATAGCGGCAACAGCATGACGACATGGAATCTGATCCAAATCAAACTCACGACAACAACATGTCCATGTTCGAAGGTCGACCTCATAAGAAACTTTGTTTTCTTCGACTTTATAAACAAGTGGGGTGGTAGCTCGAACGGTAAGAGTCAGACTGGCTTGCACAGAGTTAGAAAGCTTTTCAAAAGTGTGCATTGTCAACTCATGGTCTCTTGATGTAGCTTCTCCCTGCTTCTCATCAAACCAATTCTCTAAAATTAGGCGAAATATCTCAAGTAACGAGCAAAAAGGTAAACGCCTCGCCCACAACATACGATTATTAAAGCATTCAACAACATTGGATGTCAAGAAGTTATAGCGTCGTACCGGACACTTCGACCTAGCCCACCTCTCTGGCCCAATTTCAGAAAGGCGCCTATGAGCCCCATTAGGGCTTTCGATATGTAGTTTCGAAAAGTAGTTTTCAAAAACTTCTTCTCGATGCGTGTAGGCAGCAGTTCTAAAGAGTCCTATAGCATGCGCACCATAGGAGGTCAGATTTTTTGCAAGATGGTGATAGCACAACCCGTTGAATGCATTCGGATAGACGGCTCGAACAACATTCTGAATGCTCTTATGTTGGTCACTCACAATCAGTAAATCTTCCATCAGATTGTAGCATCTGCGCAGGTTATACAGAAAATAAGTCCATGACTCGTCGTTCTCTATCGGACCGAGACCAAAAGCAAGAGGAAATACTTGCTCGTTCCCGTCAAATGTGACGGCCGCAAATAGAGTTCCTTTATTTCTTCCCTTCAGGTGGGTCCCATCAACTATAATCACCGGTCGAAGGCACGTATCAAATGCCCTAATATTTTGTCCGAGTGCAACGAACATGTGGCAAAACACTCCCTCACGAGTCGTCTGAAAATCATAAATTGTCCCTGGATTACGCTGTTTTAACAAATACAGATAAGATGGGAGCCTCCGATACGACTCATCAAAGCCGCCATATGTATTCTCTATCGCTATATTCCTCGTCCGGAGAGCAAACCTGTATAGCGTGTCAATGCCGTACTCCCTACACATCTCTGTAATCATCTCCTTTGGCCTCAAAGTGACCCCCTCACCGGTCAATCTTTTAGCAAAATAATGGGCGGCAACCTCAGAAGTGACCGATCGTGCGGCAGCACGGTTCAAATCAGGGTGACAGCTGTGCTCCAATGTCAACTTAGTAATTCTCCAAATAGTTGCACCCTCAATAGCACACAACCTAAACTGACAATTTTTTCGCCCACTCTTACAAACAAACACTATTCGTTTATCGGCGGAACGATCAGTGATACACTGTAGCATATTTTCCAAATGATACATTCCTACAGTTATCCTCAACCCTGTCTTCGAACGAAAGGTGGACCCCACCTCTAGCTGACCGGTAACCGGTGGAGGCTGCTCGACCCAACCCAAAGTTCCGGCACTACCGGGGTCCGGAAATGGAATGATCCAGTTACGCATTGATTGTAGATGCTCATGCTCGCTCGCAGATTGATGGTCGGATGAGAAGTTTCGACGACTCATAATCCTATCCATTTGGGCCGGTTGGCGAACCCAAGCAAGAAATTCCGCAGATAGTGACTCAAGCAAGTCTTTACAACAATCTTCATCTTCGGATGTATGCACCTCCTCATCTTCCTCGTCTTTCTCATCTTCCTCGAATTGATACTCTTTGGAAGGCATGTCATAGTTTATGTTGCCGGGCTCTACTCTCGAGCTGCTACATCCCATATTAACCTCGGGAGTGGAGGAGCTGCTGTTCTCAACATAGACCTCAGGATCCTCCTTGTATTCTACTAGTAATCGAAGTATCTCGGTATCGCCCCGTAATAGGACTTTTACTTTGTTTCCCTTGGCCATGTGTGTCAAGTACCATAATTTGTAATCGGACACATTTGGACCACCCAAACCCTCTCTGATAACCCCCACGAGGTTTGCACGACTAACTTTGCTCGTGTCGATATAGACAAAAAAGGAGTCCCCTTCTTCATATGTCGATCGCTCCCAATGACCACTGTGATGTATCAAAATATGCTGCCACGACATCTGATTACAAAAAGATGAATAACTATTCAGAAAAATGAGCGAACAATATTATAAAATGGTCTGCCTTGGACACGAACGATGTACACAGTCGTATATTACCGTGTGCAGTGATCGTGTGCAAGTTTCTGTCGATGAACACAATCGCTGCACACGATTGTAGACGATCGTGTTAAACGATCGTGTACACGCTAGTGTTGTGCACGATGTCACGATCGTTGCACACGATCGTTGCACACGGTAGCTTCCCATCGTGTGCAGCGATCCTGTCCGTAAGAATAGATCGGGAATTTTTTGTTTTCATCGTTCAAATACTGATGCATACCTTCTTTATGAACTCAGAAGCACGACAAATGAAGTCCTATTTCAACGTCAACTTTTATTTTCGAACAATCTTGTGATTTCTACAAGATTTTTGAGAGACCCTTTGTCAAAAATAAAATGGTTGTATTGTTTTGATGTATATGTTTGTAGTTAAATTTTGGTTGTTGGACATTAATATCGATCGGAGGAGGAAAGTAAAAAAGAAAAAAGAAAAGAAAAGTAGTTTAAATTAAATAAATAAATAAAAAAAGTGAGAAGTCAACAATACAACAAAAGAGAGGACATTTTAGTCTTTTTAATCAAAATAGTACAAAAAACTTATAGTTCTATGAATGAGGATATAGAACTTATCAATTTTATAATTTGGTATTAAAAAATGATTCCCACATAATAATAATAACAAAACATATTCAAAGATCAAACTAGGAATTAAAAGAAAGAAGAAGAGATAAAACTCGGGCGGTGGATCTCACGATTTATCTCCTTATTATAGATCCTCTTGATTTCTTAAATACCACTTGGATTGAGACAAGACTTGATGACCTAGAAATTGGCATTTGGGAGTTCTTTTCTAGTCGTTGAAGAGTTCATGAGGGTAAAGGAAACTTTTGCACCACTCACTGACGCGGCCCGTGTTAAATATCATGATCATATCGTGCTTGCTTGGATAATATTGTGTGATCTGTAAGGTGACACGGTCACACACGGTCTCCAACTCGATCGTATCATTTGACACGATCGTAGCCCCGATCGTCTTCCACTGTTCGGGTCCATTTTCTCGCTTTTTATGGTTGTTTTCTCGCCCATGCACCGTCTCTTATGTTTCAGGGGTCGGGACATCTTTCACGGTTGTGAATTGCCTTAGAAGTACCTAAAAAAACAACTAAAAATACACAAGCGTAATCGAGCACGATAATCAAGAAATAAGCATAACACAACAACTTATTACACATTCAATAACAATAAAGCCCAAAAAGTGAGGGTAAAATTGTGTGCAAACACTCTCTACCAGTACCAGCCCGACATATCTTGAATCGACTCGAGTTGTTATCTTAGAACATGGAGTAAGATCGAGAATTCCATTTTTTCTCCTCTCCTTCTCGGCCATGTAATAAGTTTAAGATATGATGATTTTGTGTTTTGCCTCTATATAATAACAGACGTATCTTTACATTCATTTGTGTAGGTATTCGTAGACATAAATAACTTAAGACAAACAATGAAATATGGTCCAAGTCCAACTAGCACATAAAACCAAGATCAACTGCCACTTAAAATGACTTGCGTGGGGCAGGCCCTTCAGTCCGGCATGGGCCGTGTCTGATCGGCCAAGCTCGAATTACTGTGGTCGTGTGACACGCTCAGCCTGGCCAGCCGTGTCCGTGTTTCTTATTTCATGTTGTGCCTTCAAGGCCGTTTTATCTTTTTATACTATTGAACTCCAAATTCTATTATTCTTTGTATGCGATTCTGTAGGTTCAGTTATTAGCTGAGTATAAAACTCAGCGCGAAAGCATGTTACAATTAAACATTTTACTAATGTATAATTGAATTAATCTTTCCAAATATTAATCTAAGCAGTACATATCGATGGATTGGAAAATGTCATTCCAACATTATAATGGCATTTTCCTTATATAAGACGAAAAAAATATGAATCATAATAGTATTGTCCTAATTCAAATAAATTGATATTCAAGAAGTAGTGAAAAGGAAAGTCGAGTAGCTTTTCTTATCAGGTTCTTTTTATCATCAAGAATCACATCAATTCAATGTATATGGCAAAACCGCAAAATATAACAAAAGAGAGTGAGGTAAAAGAAAAGGGAAAAGGAAGTAGCTTTATGAAAAGGAAAAAAGAACAAGAAGGGGACTGTTTCCTTATCCGGACTATTACAATTTTCTTTATTACTGTTATTGGTGGGTTTTTGAAAAACAACATATTGTTGATGAATTTTGCGAAAATAAAAGTTATGTGGTGGTAAAAGTAAACAAGACAAAAATTAGTACAGAAGAAGATGTGTATTTTCATTAATATGATCCCTTTAAATATGGAGAGATTATATATTCTGGAACATTCTAACAGGCCTAGCCCTATACTAGTTGGGAGAAGCCTAATAGCATGCAGACTAAGGCACACACTATGTATTTACTTTAACACTCCCCCTTGTGCTGACTCTCCAACGCATGTCATGTTGCCTCGTTAAAACCTCGTCAAGCAAAAACCACATGGGAAAAATATCTTGATCGTAGGAAAAAAGAGTATAACATCCAGACATATAGGTTATGCTAATTTCGTTAAGCCAAACCTCTATTGCTCATTTCGTCGATCAATGTGCGCTTAAGAACGTGATCAGTTCGTCGATCAGTGAGCTAAACGTCTAGTTACCTCGTTAAAAACATTTCCAAGTGTAAAAACCCAGTGGGAAAAAAAGGATCCTTGGTTAAGGAAAAGAGTGTAACTTGCGACGTGGATGTAAGACTCCCCCTCAAGTCCACATCTCCCCCTGATTAGTTCGTCAATCAAGGAATCTGAAAAATAGTGCATGTGCCGTTGCCACGTTAAAAACTTTGCCAAGTAATAAAACCCGTTGGGACAAAATAAACGTTGGTCAAAGAAAATAGTACAACAATGGTGGATAAAATTCGTTATACCTCACCCTCCCATCAGATCCTTACTTCGATCTCGGGAGTTCGGAAATCCTACGCATTCCGATGTTTCTCATATATTTTTCAAATACGGCCTTGGGCAATAGTTTAGTGAATAAATCAGCCATATTCTCCTCAGACTTCACTTGCTTAACTTGGATGTTGAGGAGGGTCCGTTGTTGCTGAGTGCAGGAAAACTTTGGAGAGATATGCTTCGTATTATATCCATTGCTATATCCAAGCTTCATTTGTTCGATGTAAGCGGCTTTATCTTCGTATATGCATGTGGGCGCATCAGTGACATTACTTAGTCTACTATTAGCTCAAATATGTATAACGGTGGTTCTCAATCACATACACTCATGTATCGCCTCATGTAGAGCGATAATCTTAGCGTGATTCGAGGAGGTAGCAACAAGAGTTTGCTTAGTTGATCTCCAAGATATCGCGGTGTTCCCAATGGTAAAAGCGTAACCAATCTAAGAGCGATCTTTATATGGGTCCAAGATGTACCCAACATCATCAAATCCTACCAACACATTCGTCGGGGTATTTTCATCGTTATTCACACTTACTTTAGTGATTGCACATTCACCGGCAATTTCGTTAGCCTAATAGGGAAAGAAAAGTCCCGAGTCAATGGTTCATTTGAGGTATCAAAAGATGTTCTTGATATCATTCCAATGACGTTGCGTGGGCTCAGAACTATATTTAGCCAACAAGTTCACTGAGAATGCTATATTAGGTCGAGTATACTGAGCCAAGTACAATAATGCACTTATTGCACTTTAAATAGGGAATTTTGTCTCCCAAAGCTCTTCATCACATTCCTTCGTATGAAATGGATCTTTCTTCAAGTCCAAACTACGACCGATCATGGGAGTGCTAACCGTATGTACCTTGTCCATATTAAAACGACTGATTTTCTTCTGGACATATGTAGACGAGAAGATGAGGATTCCACTAGCTCGATGTTCTAGCTCAATGCCTAGATAAGACCGAGTCTTCCCAGATCATCATCTCAAATCCGGATTTTAGATATTTGCGGTTTCTCTTAATTCGTCAAGATAAACACGTAGGTACACAGTTCATCATTCTTATATCCCCTTCCAATCAAGTAGTCACTTAGGCGGGTATACCACATCCGCCCGGATTGTTTTAATCCGTAAAGTGAGTGTTTCAATCGTACTGCAAATGCACTCCGTGGTTTAGAGTCACTTGACTTAGGTAATGAAATGCCATCGAACACTTTCATATATATATATATATATATATTAAGATCCCCATAGAGATATCACAAACACATTTATAAGCTGCATTTCCAGTCCTTCAGAAATTACTAAGCTAATGAAGTAGCTTAGGGGAGAGTATGTCTCCTCAGTCAATTCCACGGCATTTATGAGAACCTTCGAGCCTTGTACTTCAGGACTTCATTCTTCTCATTGTGCTTACTGACAAAGATTTATTTTATGTCCTACAGGATTTACACTTGGTGAGGTTAGCACTACCTACCAATTACATGTCTCTTTGTCAAAGAATCTAGTTCTGCGTGGAATGCTTTATCCTTTAAGGGCTAATTAACTCAATGTTGATATCATACAACAGAGCGAGGTTCGACATCGTCTTGCTCTATGCTTTGAGCAACGATAGATCATCAAAGTGGGTGGATGATCAGTCCACACTCTCGTGATTCATCGAGCTTTCTTGATTTTCTGAATCATATCAATCTTCAGGGCGTCCCCCTCGTCATGACTCATGGACATAGTAAAATCAAGTATGATCTCATGAAATGAGTTCATTGATGACTAATAAATAAGTTTGTGCCTTACTCTACCTTTTCCTTATATGAGTGTTAAGTCGAACCATGTAGCTTCCACCTCTTCCTTTAGGGAGCTATGGCCTAAATCACATATCTACCATGTGCAATGGCAGCACCCGATTCGTCGGTGTTGCGCCTCTTACCGAGGACTTTCAACGTTATAGACTGCAGTTCGTATATATGATCTCGTCACTTTCACGATATCAGTAAACGCATCAGGCATCGAATCTGCTACGTTTCGAAGATTGAGAATTTTCACTATCACATAGCGAAATACAGGGATCAATATGAGACAAAGTAAAGATACACCATGACAATTCATGTCGTTCCATGAGAAAGTCCGTCTTCTCTCCTCCCCCTACCAACGGGAAGGTTGTCTCATCGAAGTGACAATCCACAATCGAGCGGTAAAGAGATCACATGTCGAAGGTTCTAAATAGCGGATAACCATTGGGATTCGTATCTAATGTAACTACTTAATTGTCTTTCAAGACCCATGCACTGTGGGAGTGCAGAAGGCACAATACTACATAACCAAATATGCATAATTGGCACTCAAGCTCGTCTGAGTCCCAAATGTAAAAATCAGGGCTTATCCAGTTACCAACTGGTATGCATAAATCGTTTGGTTAGCAGAGGGTCTAAAATGAGCGAATAAGTAAAGCTGCATGCAAGACTACATAACCCCAGACAGAAATAGGCATATTTGTGTGCATAACCAATGCCCATGCTACCATCTGATTCATTTGATGGTTGCCTTCGCGAGACCATTTTGCATGTGCTCGTGGGGGATGGGATGCTTTTCGTCGCTCCCGATTGACATGTAGTATTCATCAAGTACTTTAGATGTGAACTCTCCAGCATTATCAAGTCTTATAGACCCAACATGGTGGTCAGGGTGGTGAGCCCTTAGATAGATAATCCGTGTTAGAAGCTTTGCAAAAGTAGCATTTTAATTGGATAAGAGGACGACATCTGACCAGCATGTCGAAACGTCAACCAGAACCATATAATATCTAAATGGTCCGCACTCTGGTTGAATCGGTCCACAAATATCTATTTGAATTCTATGTAAGAATGGAATTTTCACATCTTTAGTGTAGGAAGGTCTCGCTCCTACTTTGGCTAAAGCGCAGGCTTTGCATAAGAAACGATGTGCATTCGACAGTGTCAAACGTGTAGAACGAGAGGATGTCTCCGATGCTTTGGACGACGTATCTTGAGGAACACCAATAAAGTTTGTTATGTGGGTTCGTTGCTCGGTTCTACTTTACACGCGAAAGAAACGGATGCCCGTGCATATCATCCTGTCATGACCTGGATGCCCCAATTGATCATGCCAAAGCCTGTATGAGTCAGCGTCCCAAAGTTCGTTATCGGTAATCGCATAGGATTCAACAATCCTAATCACGGTGACGTACAGTCCACTTGATTGACTCGTAAGTTTCTCTAAGATGCGCTTTCGACCGCATTCATTAGAGATGATATAGAGATACTATATTCCATTCTCACAATGAGTTTCAACATGAAAGTCGTTGATACGTATATCCTTGAAGCTTTGTAAGGTTCGAGCTAGTCACTCTCAATGCATATAGAGTGTCGGTGACTATAAAACTATGCCGCTAGGCACCAAGAACCGGGGGTGCCGCGTCCTTGGATGAAGTGGGATGATCCAATCATCCTAGTCATTGATACGTTATAGGCTATTATCATCATCCTATCACTCGAGTGTTCCCCGATTCATTCATCATACGAGAACTTGAGTAATAAAAACTCTGAACCATAAGCGTAGGAACAATATTCGGTACTTTGAATAAAGTCAACCACTTGTATACGTAAGCAACAATAATATCTTGTTCGAAACCAAAATACATCAGACCATTACTGAAAAATATCAAAACGTCTACTGATAAAATTACTCATAGAGGAGGGGCGTCTAATGAATTTAGCACGTATGTGCAATACTGCCATCGGTAAATGTGAAAGTGGGAGTCATGTCATGATCGTCTTACTTTATATAGTGAGTCTCCTATTCGTCGGAATCTCAATATCTCTTCTAGTTGGCTGTGAAATATTTGCTTGCATGGCAGTTCGTATACCAATGGCAGCAATCTCACATTAGGAGTCAACTTGTTTCTTAGGAGCCAGGAGCGTCGTCTCTTCTCATTACATTGGAAGAGCCTCCATGGCCACGACCACGTCTGCGACTGCCACATCCATTTCCACCATGCGAATTCATTCCATGTGGTTTGGGATTGGCACGTCCAGTCCCCTATTCATCGAGGTTCTTTTCATATTTCACTTTGCCATTACTAGCCTCGAGAATTTGCTTTGTCTCGACAGGCCTAGCATTATCGTACTCTATCATATACTGATTCGTTAGTATAAGCACTTAAGTAGAGAAATTGGAAAGTTTTTTTTCTGGATCATGTTGTCTTCTGTGTGTTTATTTTCAAAAAAAAATAAGATGCACCTTAAGGCGGAGCATATCTGTGTTGAAATTGTTGACTTGTTATAATAAAGCAAGTGGATTTCGTCCAACTATACGATCAACTCGAGAAATAGTATTCTCGAAATGGCCCTTAAGGGCATCCCGCAGTTCGTTGGGGTTTTCATCTAAAGATATTCCTACCATAAGTTGGGGTCGAGATTTCGCCTAAAAACATCAGCGCGCTTTCTTTCATCTTTTTAAATGGTTCGTCGTCTGTATGAACAGAAAGTGTGGCGCTAACGTCTTAAAATTAGAATCTCATCTATGTCACTCAAGTCCTTCTGAGTGCAAGATGTTGAATTTCGAACAAGTTGGATTAGCCATATTCGTAAACAAGAGAAGAAAGTGAATACATTACACATAATCAAGAGTTCGTCCATGATAAATTATTCAATAATGGGATTATTCTGCTTAGAACCAAGACATGGCCACAATTTCGATGCGATTTAGGAATACAAATGAAGTTTCGTTATCATGGTACTATGTAGGCAGTAAAAATTAGACATAAATATCTACCAATTATGTAGCCTAATTGCATGCAATATCTATAGATGCATGCAATATATATATATATATATATATATATATATATATATATATATATATAGACACATAATTCCTATGTGATATAACTAGATACACATTATGCAGTTAAATAGGTATCTTATGACGCAATATCGATTAGTTATTAATCTAAGAGTATGAATTAAATATTTTTAATTAAAATGGTTAATTAATTTATTTTATTCAATTAAGCATAATTAAACTAAATAAATCATATTATTCAATTTTATCAAATAGAGCATATGAAATAATACATGAAGCAAATAATAGCGTTCAAATTGTGTACCTTGCTTCGCGATTGGGGTAAAAAATAATTTTATTGGAATCTGCCGGGTCGGCTGGGATTCGTTCAAAGCCTGGTGGGAGATTGTCATCAGAGTTATCGTCACCTGACTGTAGTGGCCATGATGCATTTCCCAGGGCAGGACGAAAAACAGTGGGCTGGATCTACTTCTCAGTCATGCAGGTCGGGTTGGAAAAAGGGCGCGGGCTGGGGGATACGATCTGGGATGACTTTCACGGCCTGGAGAGGTTGCGATGGAGGCAACTGGAGGGAAGGTCGCGACGCGCAGGGAGGTCCAAGTCGGGATGGTGTCGACGGCGGTCTGGATAAAGATGGTGACTGGAGGCGAGGTCATCTGTTGTGAAAATCCCTGGTTTGCATATCGATTCGAAGATGGTGACCGGCGGCAGACTGGACGAAGATGGTGCCGGCGGGTGGGATACTAGCTGGAGTTTCGGCCATAGTTGGGTTGGAGGCTGGGAAGCGGAGGCGAATTGAAGGTTTTTGTGTGGCAGACGGCGCAGCGGCTAGGGTTTCTAGAAAAAATCTGTTTTTTTTTTTTTTAAATTTGGACGAATTTTTCTTGATCTATTGGTACGTGCTGATAACGTGTTGTAGTAAAAGTAAACAAGACAAGAATTAGGACAGAAGACGATATATATTCTAATTAATATGGTCCCTTTAAATAGAGAGAGATTACATATTCTGGAACATTCTAACGGGTCTAGCCCTATATGTTGTTACCCAAAATATTATCCGGAGATGATATGCTGGAATGGACGAGTAACAAAAAAAAATGCGAGAGCATGTCCGTGGGGAAGTAAATAACACAAGATTTGCCGTTGTTGTTAGTCCCGGGCTTGAATGCTCTCGCGAGATATTATTAATACGAATACTTGAGAGTACAAATATTAATGTTAGAGTACAATTACAATTAGTGTAAAGACCCTAGTTATCTTTGCTCTTGAGTGCTGAAGATGGCCGGAAGAACCGGAGTTGATGCTCTATGAGTTCTTGTAACAAATGAGATGTGATGCTCGATTCGGCCGATCGTCTTTCGGTCGAGAGTGAGAGAGAGGTTTTGAGTGTCTGAGCTTCTGAGCTCTTAAAATCTGAACCTCTGGACCTTTTTCCAGTTGCTGGAGGCTTTCTATTTATAGAACTGGGAGTCGCTGGGCGATCGCCTCTGCTGTATTATAATAAGCGGGCGATCGTCTTTAGCACATGGGTTGGTCTCCTTAAAGTCCGCAGCAGCTGCTGGCAGCCGGATGTGCGAACCAATGAGAAGCCAACACGCATCTATGTCGCTGTCTTGGGAGGCCCCACCTCGGACCTTTCGGCGGGTCTGTCGGTAGGTGAGGCTGTCCTTGTCATTGACAGCTGCTGATGGGTTGGAGTCAACGATCCGTATTCTGTGGCGCCATTCGCGGATCTGCACATGGGTCCTTGCTCCGTGATCCAGTCTTCGTAGACTTGACGGACGATGGCCTTATACGTGGCATAGGACAGTCGTCCTTGGTCGGGCACCAGAGTCGATCGCTAGGTGCCAAAAGGCGATCGCCCCGAACGTCGATCGCTCGGTACCTGATTTCGGTCTGGACTCTTTGCTTTGGCAAGTCTGCCTTGGATTTATTTGATGCTGTCTTTGGTCGCTCGGCCCTTACGCCGATCGCCATCGAGGCGTATAAATCGCCGCACAACAATTGCCCCCCAACTCGCTCCGATGTTGGAGACGTGGGGTGAGGTGGTTGTACTGGCGATCACTTAACTTAGATGAGCGACTCAACATTTTACGGAACAGACGATCTTCTTTGAACGGACTGATTTTGAATTTAGACGACCTGGTCGATCGCTGAAATGAGCGGGAAATGACAGCGGTTGTGGAAACGTCATCAGGGCACGTGTCGGGCTCCTGTTGGGGGAGTCCGGCAGTTTTGTTGGGCTGTCCTTTGGCTTGCCCTCGAAACGACACGAACGCGGGATTCAAGGACAGCATTAAATGCAGCCTATCTGACGGTTGCACTTCGGTCCTCGGGACTCCACTTATTGCTCAGAAGCCCCCGCTCCTGCTTATAAAAAGGACTGGGGTTACAAGGTTAAAAACCTTATGCGTTTCTGCCTAAGGAGAAGACATAGTCGATTTCTCTTGAAGCTCTGTGTGACGATCGTCGTTCGACTCAGACCTTAGGTAAGAGCAAAAAATCCCTTCTCCCTCCTTTCTTAGAATATGTCCGGAGGAAGATCAGATGTGTATGAGTCAGGTAGTACTTCCACTGTCGGGGCTTTGACCGCCCGGGATGAACCTTCTGTGGAATTTCATGTTGACACCGCCGTCGAGGCCATCCGTGCCGGGATTGAGCCCGTGGAGATCGAGGAACTTTTTAATGAGGCTGACGCGACCAAGACGGTGGAGGCCGATCGGATATGTTCACTGAAAAGGGAGGAGGCGGATGCGACGGCGCACAGGGAGCGGGACAGCGCGATCGGCAAAGCCTTCACAGATTTTGCCGATCTCATGGAGAGATTGGCCGGTCCTCTTCTCAAATTTAACTTCAATGATTATTCGATCGCCCATCCTTATGAACCTGTAATGAGGGCATTGTTCCGGGCTGCCCGCCACTCTCTGTGGATCCTTAGCTAGATCGGAGCTCGGCGACTAGGAAGGATCTGGACTGTTGGAGGGCGAGGTTCCATGTTCCTTCTGATGTCAGCCTCCACGTGCCTGCCGAGAACGAGCGAGCCGATCAACCTCCCGAGGGCATGGTCGCCGTCAATGAGGCGATATTGGAGGTTGGACTACGATTCCCGCTGCCGTTCGCTGTCTCCCTTCTGTTGACTGCCTGGAACGTGGCGCCGCTTTAATTGACGTCGAACGCCTGGTTGCAAGTCATTTGCACCTTCACTCTGTTTGGCGGCCATCTGTTATATCGTCTTCCTTCGCCGTTGGAGATGAACCATCTCTTTAAGCTGACAGCATAAAAAGGCACAGTCGGTGGCTGTCATATCCAAGGTCGCTCAGGTCGGGTGATTCTTTGAGTCCCGAATAAAATGAGGGGTGATCCGTCAAAGTGGTTCTGGGTCGGCGGTGCTTGGAAATCGGCAGCGAGCGACAATCTGACCGATGAGTTGGATATTCCCACTGGCTTTCGGGAGAGGAGTCCGAGTAAGGATTTAGACTCTCCCCTTATTCGGACATCTTCTGAACTGATCTTATTTTGGCCTTTATTTTGCAGGTGTCATTGTTCCGGCAGCGGGCAACCTTGCTTTTGACTTTTCGATCGTCTGGGAGAAGATACGGAGTCTTCCTGATGACCGTATAGACGCCCGCCAAACTAACAACAAAGCCTGCTGGTTGGCAGCTCGGCTGTTTCGCTACCCTCGACATCCAAAGGTTCCAGGTACGAACTTTCGCGATCTTCTTTGATATGCCGATCGACTCGACTGAGGAAGATTACTAACTTCGTCGTTTGTTTTCTTTTACAGGAGTTCGTTTCCCTTGCTTCCCAGAGCCTCCTGCTGCGATTGCCATGTCTAATCCGGGGGTTATGAACCGTCTTCGCCAAGGGAAAAAGGTGAGCCGAGCTCCTTCTGCTCCGCCGCGACCGACTCCGTAGGCAAGACCTCTCCAGGAGCCTGTCGTCGAAGGGCGGGAGCCTCGGGAGGAGGAGAAACTTCGGCTTATGCGTAAGAAACGGAGGACTGTGGAGCCCTCGGCCCCTATTTATGCAGACGAGACGCCGATCTTTGTGCCACCGATTTCCGTGATTCTTCGGGCGGAGGGGTCCACGCCATCTTCGGCTTTCTTCAGTCCATGGCGACTGCTGAGTCCGAGACTTTGCGTGGCAAGCCGTTCTTCGGTCGTGACCCAGATAAGGTCGAGAGGTAAGCCTGGTCATTTTGCCAATTTATGAAAGTTGTGTAGGAAATACACTTAACTCTTTTGTCGTATGCGCAGGATCCGCCATTCCGACCCGAGTTGCTCGCCGATGGTGCTGGACTTCCTGTCGAGCAAAGCTCCTCGCGAAGTCAGCGATATCCCCTCCTATGTTGCTTGGGCTACTGCTTCCCTCCCGAAGGCCTCGACGACCGACCTGGATGCGATCGCGCGCCGGCGATCTGCTGATGCGATGCAGGCTACCTTTGCGCTGGCCCTCCAGGCGGCGACGATGGCTGCCCAAGCCATGCGGGACTATGAGGGGCAGTCGTCCACTGCCCGTCTCCGTGCAGACCTCAAAGCCGCACGGAGACAAGTCATTGAGTTTGTCGACCGGCTCGCGGCCATGGAGAAGAGCTCCGCAGAGGCGGAGAATCAGGCGAAGCAGGATGTTGATCGGGCTCGTGCGGCGACTGACTGGATGCGGGACCAAATGACAGAAGCCCACAGGTTGCACGCGGCCGTGCAGAAGGAGGCCGACCAGCTGAAGGTGACCGTCGCCCATCTGACCAGCGAGCTTGCATCCTCGAAGGAAGGGGAGGCCACCAAAATTGCCGAGCTTGAGGGCGCTAGCCAAATGGTTGCGGGGTTGAAGGAAAAGCTGAAGGCGATTGAGGCTGATCCCTTCATTAACGTGGAGTACGTCAGCGAATTCAGCTATTACATGGCTTATGCTGACGCCATCTGCACCGTTAAGAAGGGTGGACTTGAGGTCGGCCCTTTGGCTAAAAATTTCAAAGCTTATGCGCTGGAGCATCCTCTGCAGCCTAACTTCACAGTGCCGATCCTCGACCTTTCCGTGGATCTCAGAATCGACTTGAGCTGGTACCCGCTGCCGGACAACCTTGTTCATCCGGGTGCCTCGGAGGATGGGGGTTCAGAGCCTGCAGCTGGTGATGGAACGGGCGCCGATCCTTGAGCTTTTTCTGCTTTTTTACTTGTAATTTTTGTAGCTTTCGTTGTACTTTAGCCTTCGGGCGACCGTGTTTGTATTTTTATTCCAAGTGATGAAATAAATGTTCGCTTTTCTAATTTCTTGCTTGTATGATTGTCTTTCTGAGTCTTTTGCATGACCTTATACAAGTGTGTGAGGAACGATCGTTGTGTGTACAGCTCCAAGTGAATTGATAAACTCATATTGATAACTCTTACAACAAAGTCGATCGCTGCACATACATATGAACAATGCCGATCGCCGTACATGTGTCTGAGTAGAGACAATCATGGTATACATAGCTCCGCCCTTCCCCCTTGTTTTTGTTCACTTAGTGAAAGTAAGGGGACGAAAATAAATCAATGAGTGAGCGGTCTTCAATTTTGTAGATTCCTCGAGGAAGGCCGACCATCCCGTCCTAGAGGAACCGTGCACGATCGCGGAGTTTGATGGAACCAACCTCCATGACCATGTCTTGTGCGCGATCGACATTCCGTCTGATGGCCAACTTCTTGTGACTCACTTAATTGTGAGGGTCCTCCGCAGGCTGCGCCCGCCTCGTATTTAAATGAAGGGCGTGCGGTCTTGGTCTGGAGGAGTCCTTGCACGGGGCGTCATCGGGTTAATCGACTCCACAACCGCGGCTTGTTAGCACTTTTCTACCTCGGACCATCATGTTAGATGGCGATCCTCTAGGGTATACGTTATGACAGGGGGGGACGCGTCGCATTGTCCGGATCTACCATGTTAGGTGATGGACCTTTGAGGGCGGGCGAACGTGTCCACAGATCTGTTTTGGAGGGCCCTTTGGCTACGCCCGCCTCGTATTTAAACGAAGAGCGAGCGATCGCTACCCAAAAGGACCTTACACGGGAACAGATAACGGTTCAATCATCCTCCACAGCCATGTCGACACTCTTCTACCTCGGACCATCACGTCAGATGGTGATCCTTGACGGTATACATTGTGTAAGGGTAGGCGGTCGCTTGCCTAGGTTCTTCATGTTGATGACGAACCTTAGAGGGCGAGCGAGTCATCCTCTGATTTGTTTTGGAGGGTCCTTCGGCTACGCCCGCCTCATATTTAAATGAAGGGCGAGCGATCGTTGCCCAAAGGAACCTTGCATGGACGGATCGTTGGTTTCATCGACCTTTGCGACCATGGTTTTCTACCTCGGACCGTCATGTTAGTTGGCGATCCTCGACGGTATACGTAGTGCTAGGGGAGGCGATCGCTGCCTAGGTCCATCATGTTAAATGACGGACTTTAGAGGGCGAGCGAGTCATCCTCTTTTTTGAAGCATTGCTCAGGCAGTAGCTTTTGGTTTGACGTGGTGGGAATCGGGGAAAGACTTTCAAATTTCCCACCTCTTGATTGAAGCATGTAGATCCGGTCGCCGAGGTTGATCGGTGGGTCGACTCGTATGAGTTTTTCGACCTGTCGTGTTCGACTCTGGCGACCGATTTGAGAAGATCGACGGGGCTCCGACTAAGCCAATAACCTGTCCAGGTTGCCCTCCTCGAACAATCTCCAGAGTTGTCCGAGGAGGTCGCGGCATTGGTTGGTGCTGTGACCAGGACTCTTGTAGTAGGCACAGTATTTATTGTGGTCCATATGACCGTTGTCCCTTATCGCCTTTGGCTTGCTTAGCGGTTCGCGCCCCTCGATGGCGTAAAAAATATGGGCCGGAGTTCGGTTGAACTTGTGGAGGAGATGGGCTTCCACATCCTCGAAGGCCTTGAAATCACCGGGTGGCTTGGCAACCGCCTTGTTGGTTTTAACGATCGCCGTCTTTCGGACGGGAGACGGCGTCCCCTCGCCTAGGCGGAGGGTGAGCAGCCTCTGCCTGGCCAGAAAATCGGCAGCCTTAACGCGGAAGATCGTGTAGGTCGGGGGGATGTCCTTTGTGAGGTGCCTAAACAAGGGTGAATGACCATAGAATCCCCCCAGGACCGAGTAGAGGGCAAGCTCGTCGCTGATGGGCTCGCCGGTGAGGACTATTTCATCCACTCGATCGAAGTAATCTGTGTCGGTCTCGTCTTCCCCCTGCCTGATTTTCATCATGCGGTGGGGGCCTTCTAGTATGGAGACCTTGGCGGCGAAGAATGATGTGAATTCGCTCGCCAGTTTCTCAAAGTAATTGACCGATCGTGGTGGCAGTGAGATGTACCACCTATGGGCCAGATCGCCCAATGTCAACGGGAACATTCGGCATCTCGTCGCGTCCGATGCCCTGCATCCGGTCATGTAAATCCGGAACTTGCTTAGGTGAGTCTCGGGTTCCGATCTCCCTTCATACAAAGGTGTTTGGGGAGGAGCGATCCTTGGTTGCACGGGGGCAAGCTCGATGTGGACCGCGAGTGGCTCATTCGACCCGATGATTTTTCTACTGGCGCTTGCCCCAGTTTCCTTGAGCGCTTTCATCTCGTCGAGCTGGCGCTGCATAGTGGCCTGGCTGCTCGCGGTTAGGCACTCGGAGCGGGAGCCAAGGTGATCAAATACTGATCCCCTAGCTCCACTGTCGATGATGTCCTTGACGCGTGGCTCGACTCTTCGGCGGATGGGGGGCAAACGCCTGACCTGTATTTGGTTCGGAGTTGGATATGTCGAACTCCTGGTGATGGACTCGGATTCCGTCGTCTCGTGGTTGGGGCCAGAATGCCCCGGTCGCCACGATAGATCGCTTCCTAGGCGGCTGAAAACGAAACTGTCCCGCCTCGCGAGAGCCTTTTCTCGAGAATCGGGGCTTTCTAACGATTGCTCGACCAGTAACCCCTTGAGCTTCCATTTGCCCGCGCGGCGGATGGCCGAGGGGGTTATAGCGGGCGCTGCGCATGCTCTCTGTCGCTCCCTAAGGATGGCCATAGCCTCCTCGATCTATTCCGCGGTTTGGAACTGGTCGAGCGAGAGGCTGGGACCGTCCCTCAGGGGCGGGATCGAGAGTCTCGCATCGTCACGGCTACCCTCTGCCATAGGCTGGGGCTCGGATTGAGCCGTAATATGACGTTCGGCGGTTCTGAGAGTGGCTCCCTTCGCTGTGGTGGCAGATGCCATTACTCTGAAGGTTTTTCTTTGAAGACCAGTGAGTGTTTCTTCAAGTATATGGCCCCAGAGAACAGAGAGTGTTCTTCGAGACGGTCGGAATGAAAATAAAGGTTAAGAAACCCTTCTTCGAGCGCCAATTGTTGTTACCCAAAATATTATCCGGTGATGATATGTTGGAATGGATGAGTAACAAACAAAAATACGAGAGCACGTCCGTGGGGAAGTAAATAACACAAGATTTGCCGGGGTTGTTAGTCCCGGGCTTGAATGCTCTCGTGAGATATTATTAATACGAATACTTGAGAGTACAAATATTAATGTTAGAGTACAATTACAATGAGTGTAAAGACCCTAGTTATCTTAGTTCTTGAGTGCTGAAGATTGCCGGAAGAACCAGAGTTGATGCTCTGTGAGTTCTTGTAACAAATGAGATGTGATGCTCGATTCGGCCGATCGTCTTTCGGTCGAGAGTGAGAGAGAGGTTTTGAGTGTCTGAGCTTCTGAACTCTTAAAATCTGAAGCTCTGAACCTTTTTCCAGTTGCTGGAGGCTTTCTATTTATAGAACTGGGAGTCGCTGGGCGATCGCCTCTGTTGTATTATAATAAGCGGGAGATCGTCTTAGGCACATGAGTTGGTCTCCTTAAAGTCCGTAGCAGCTGCTGGCAGCCGGATGTGCGAACCAATGAGAAGCCAACACGCGTCTATGTCGCTGTCTTGGGAGGCCCCACCTCGGACCTTTCGGCGAGTCTGTCATTGACAGCTGCTGATGGGATGGAGTCAATGATCCGTATTCTGTGGCGCCATTAGCGGATCTGCACATGGGTCCTTGCTCCGTGATCCAGTCTTCATAGACTTGACGGACGATGGCCTTATACGTGGTATAGGACGGTCGTCCTTGGTCGGGCACCAGAGTCGATCGCTAGGTGCCAAAAGGCGATCGCCCCGGATGTCGATCGCTCGGTACCTGATTTCGGTCTGGACTCTTCGCTTTGGCAAGTCTGTCTTGGATTTATTTGATGATGTATTTGGTCGCTTGGCCCTTACGCCGATCGCCATCGAGACGTATAAATCGCCGCACAACACTATACTAGTTGGGAGAAGCCCAATAGCCTGTAAACTAAGGCACAGGAGCCTTAGAATGTATAGTGCTAGGCCTGTTAGAATGTTCCAGAATATGTAATCTCTCCCTATTTAAAGGACCATATTAATGAGAATATACATCTTCTTCTGCCCTAATTCTTGTCTTGTTTACTTTTACTACAACAAGTTATATATTTTCTAGGATAAGGTCATATATACTATGTGGAGTATGTAGCTAACTGTTGGAATAGTTGTTAAAAATGAAAGTGGGGATTTTGTCCCACATTGGTTTTGCTATCAAAGTAGGTGGAGACTCTTAGGCTATATAAGGACTTCCAAGGTCTTTGATACAAATGCACCAATCACTACTTTTTAGTCTTGTGATTACTTCTAGATTGAAATTTCTTGCTCTTTATTTTAGAGGGGTGAGTGGTTTTCAAAGGCTTGTAATAGTGTAGGGGTTGGGAGTCGAGGGGGAGAGAAATACTGTGTGATTGTAGAAATTTATCATATAGTGGAGTTTTCTCTCTAGAGGCCCATGGTTTTTCTCCGGTTTTGGAGTTTCCATGTATATTCTTGTGTTATTTATTTTTCTGTATTTTCGTTCTTTGGGAGGGTTGTTGGGGATCTTTGAGGCCATTTTACCAACAAGTGGTATCGGAGATCCAGGTTGGAGGAGGTCTCGGTTTTAGAGATTCGTAGTATCTGAGCTTCTACATCAAAAACGAATTTTCTATTTGGTCGTATTGGAAGGTGTCTTGGTAATTTGAAGGTTCATAGTATGCTCTGTGGTTGTAGCTTGGTCTGAACTTCCACATCAGAAACGAGGATTTGGTTGACTGTTTTATGTACGATAAAATTATATACAAGCTGGGAGTGTTTATATCCAGCGAAGGTTCTGGCAAGGAAAGACTTGGTATTTAAGTGTGTCCGTTGTGACCCACCTCTCTTTCGTGGGAATCCTTTGTTGGGTATATTACTTATATAGGCTTGGTGTATATTTTCTAGTATACAACACTGTTTTTAAAGATACAGATACGATATCAAAGTACAGTCCCATGAGGTTCGATGTAGAGAAATATGATGGAAGAATCAACTTTGGTTTGTGGCAAGTTCAAGTCAAGGATGTGTTGATTCAGTCTGGGTTACACAAGGCGTTGAGGGGAAACCAACCCCTGTTTCTAGCGTGGAATCAAGCACCAGTAAAGTCGATGATGAAGAATGGGAAGATTTGGATTTGAGAGCGGCAAGTGCGATTCGTTTGTCTCTAGCAAAGAATGTTCTTGGAAATGTGCATGGGATATCAACGGCAAAGGATCTTTGGGAGAAACTTGAGCAGTTATATCAAGGAAAAGGCATCTCAAATCGGTTGTATCTCAAGGAACAGTTTCATACTCTTCGTATGAATCGAGATACAAAAATTTCAGATCATCTAAGTGTTCTTAATAACATCATTTCAGAATTGGAGGCTATCGGAGTGAAGGTTGAAGATGAGGATAAAGCACTGAGGCTCCTATTATCTTTGCCATCTTCCTATGAGCATATGAAGTCCATTCTGATGTATGGGAAAGAGACCCTGAAGTATGAAGATGTTACTGGAAAACTCTTGTCCGAGAAGAAAAGACTGGAGAGTAGCAGTCATGCTTCATCAGAAGGAACGATTATGATATGCAGGAACGGGAAGAAGAAGAAGTCACAGAAGATTCCGATATGCTGGAAGTGTGGACAATCTGGACATGTCAAGAGTAATTGTTCAGGTGGAGCGGACTCGGAAAAATGCTCCAATTCTGCTAACAATGTCTCTGTTGTCACTGGCGGTGAAGAATTCTTTTGAGAATTTGGCATCCCCATGGTATGCCCGTTACCATGGAAAGGGATGTGTCTTTTTTGTTAGCGGGTTCACGGATTTACACATGGGCATTGAGTTGGCATTGATGCAAGATGTGTGGTGAAGATTGACGTCGAGAGCTGATGAACTTTCGGGTGACCAACACGGAAGTTGTACCATAAACATTTCAGCAAGTTTTTCGACATGTGCCAAGGTGAAATTCTTAGAAGGGATCGTTCTAAGTGGTGATACTCTTTTATGGTGGAGTATGGTAATTCTATGTCTTTAGAATTATGATTGTCGATGAAGACAATGGTGTTTTCTTTCATGTTTTAACAAGGTGGAGATTGTTGGAATAGTTGTTACAAATGAAAGTGGGGATTTTGTCCCACATTGCTTTTGCTATCAAAGTAGGTGGAGACTCTTAGGCTATATAAGGACTTCCAAGGTCTTTGATATAAATGCACCAATCACTACTCTTTAGTTATGTGATTACTTCTAGTTTAAAATTCCTTGCTCTTTATTGTAGAGGGGTGAGAGGTTTTCAAAAGCTTGTAATAGTGTAGGAGTTGGGAGTCGAGAGCTTGAGAGATTAGTCTATGTGATTGTAACAATTTGTCATATAGTGGAGTTTTCTCTCTGGAGGCCCATGATTTTTCTCCGATTTTGAAGTTTCCACGTATATTCTTGTGTTATTTATTTTTCTGTATTTTCGTTCTTTGGGAGAGTTGTTGGGGACCTTTGATGCCATTTTCCCAACACCAACTCCATATACGGAGGTGGGGATTTAACTGGGTTTGATCCCAATACTGATTGCATGAGAAGTAAATTTTTTTAATAATAAGCTACTTATATAAGTTATATTAGCCTGATCCACTTAATAATTATAATATTAGTTCATCCCAAAATATCTATTCCATTAACTTAAGTGTAAAATTCTTTTATATATGTAATTATATTTTTCAACCCCAATATTGAGTATTTGTCGATTAATCTAGATATTTTGATTAAATTTCTTAGTTCATTCTTTAGCTGTGAATTGTGATTTCGGGATTTTTTCTTATTAATCGGGTATCTCTAAGTTTTTTTTTTCAAATCATGTGATTATGAGATTTTGCAAAAAAAAAATTGAGATTTCAAACTTTTTTAAAAGAAAATTGCTGTATACTTTTTATTTTTAATATTTTTGTCATGAGTGACTGCACTCTAAATAATTTTATATGTACATTTAAAATTTATTAAACTAAGCCGTCCCACTTTATTTCTAACTCCGTCTCCTGCTAACTCCATTAGCGAATGGATATAATAGTAAATGAAATAACGAATACTCCGTAGAAACAATAAACACAGTAAAACCTCGATAAATAAATATGATCGGAATCGGATAAAAGTATTCATTTAGCGAAATTATTCATTTATTGAAAAAAAATTGAACATATTATAAAGAATCGGGACCAAACAAAATTATTCATTTAACCAAATTATTTGTTTATTGAACATTCATTTATCGAGGTTTATTGTATATGAATTTTGATTTGATCTTCCAATTAAGGCTGAATTTAAAAGAAAAATAAAGGTAGCATCATGGGAGTGAACGTAGAAAGTAATAGACTCGTCCTCAGGGGCATAGACTCATGGTAAGTTGCAACGTAATTGAGGTGAAAATACTCCGATATTGCGGGTTTGAATCCGTGTGGTGACAATACTTTGCTGAAATATTGCAAGGTTTGTTGCTAGGTTCGTGTCTCGTTGATCCTCTCCTTTGCAGGGCTGCCATTAATGCACATCCCTCGATTAAACACTCGTCTGATCAAGAGACCTCTAATACATTGGGGGAGTTTCTCGTCTTCCCCTCAAAAAAAGAAAGTAATCGACTCAAAGAAGAAGTGGCAAAAGGTCGGAAATGCCATTTCACGTGTTTGGGCATGGAAGGTGGGGTCTAATCAGAGAATTCAAGGGGGATTGACTCACGTGGGGCATAAAATGAGTTGGTATATCTCACAAGATAATCTTCGATACAAGATATACATCAATTATGATTATTAGCATAATCACACTGGTGTATATTAGAATCATAACTGATGTATAATATAATTATCATTACTACGATTATAGGATTTCACATTAGTTTTTTGTACGATTCACATCGATTTTAAAATCGATGACGTATCCACGGATATAAAATTCACATCGGTTTTAAAAAATGTTAAAAACTCGTTATTCACATCAATAAGAACCAATGTGAATTGCTCACAGAATTTAACATCAATTGCTTAAAGAACCGATGTGCCAAATCCACAGTATAAAATTGGGTCAAATCTACACCAATATATTTCTGTTCACAAACACTTCAATCATCAACATCTCAAATTAAAACCAATCCCAACATAGTTTTGAAGCAACGAATTTATTATCAACTATGAAGCAAAAACATAAATCTTCTAACTAAATCTCAACTTTTCACAACAAGCATTTTCAACTAACTATAAAACAAAAATATATGTTTTATAAAAGTCCCGGAAGCTTTAACTTCATGAACTTACTAATTCGAGAATACCAAGAACCAACAATTTGTATGTCATCTCAAAAATTTAAACAAATTTGGTAAGAAGATATTTCTTCCATTGCGTTCGAATTTCTTTAGCTCTCTCCAGGAAGCGCTTGAGTATCCAAAATATCTGTCATATAATTTATAAAAATATTTTTCAGTACAAAAACAGAAAAAAAATATGATTAGTCTGACTTGCTAAAATTAAGAAAAAAATTATTTACCTCCATCAAATTTTCTGCAATACCACCCTGAACTATGGTCTGCATCCAGTTCATGACATAATATCCATTCTCCCAACCTCTATTCTGTTTATTACAATGCAAAAAATATTAAAATTACAATTGATAAAAGAATATTTGCCAATCAAGATAAAATCATAAAACTTTATACGTAGATTTTGGGATTGAAATTTTACTTACTTTAGGGTACATCCATTGAACTTACAGGAAAGTAAGAAAAATATGACTGTGTTATGAATAATAATGTTTATTGGAACAGTTCGACTTTTAGTTCACACACTCACTTTGACCATATTTTATGATCTTAATACGTAAACAAAAAAATATAATCATGTGCGCCAAAATACTACAACCACTATATAGTGCCTTCTAAAACACAAGTTATTAGATGAGAAATGCAATACAAAAACGAATGTTATAAACTCAAAGCGTACCTCTGCACTATGAATTTGATGTCCTGATCGGACTTACGATGTAATGAACAAAACCACAAGGCAATCCCTTTCTTAGGTAAAATTACCAAGAGTTGTCAATGTCGCCTATATTTTGAAAACAACCAAGCTTATTTTGATAAACAAGTTATAAAATTTTTTATTTAACCAAAAGTGTTGCATTGTTCAAATCTGATGGTAATTGTTAGGTTGTTATACTTACTCGTGGTGATAAGCTCTTAGAAAAATCTATTTTTTTGAATCCCGGATGTGTCTTAGAATGTACGACGTGGCTTCATACTTCTTATTCCCCATACTTTGTATAGAATGAGGCTCAAGAAATCCATACAATCATTCACCATATCTCCGATTATTGATTTTAGATACCTAATAATCAATAAAAAATGTGTAACTTTTTATAGGTAATTTTGATAACTGTAAATTAAATGCAGATTATTAAGCAATTGTATTCGAAATTAAAATTTATTTGCATGATTCAGAGTTGTACAACTGAGATGCTAAGCCAATCATTCCCTTGAAAGATTTACATAAATATTCAACTTGAGCCACTAGATCACTTCTATCCTTACCTAAGCGAATACTAGTGTCAATGGGAGTTTTTACATGTGGACCGTCAAAAGCGTTGAACTTCTTGAGCACTTTCTCAACATAATGAGATTGTGACAAGAAAATACCTTCTGACGTTCTGCTAATTTTAATTTCAAAAATTAAATTAGTTAAACCCAAATATTTCATGTAAAAATTTCGACTCAACATCATTTTTATATTCACAGCTACTTCATTGAGACTACCCTTGATCAGCATATAGTCTACATATAGACAGACTATAACAAATGATTCAGGTGTGCCTTTAATATATACATATTTGTCACATTCATTAATCTTGAATCCGTTTGCCAACATAGTTGCTTCAAACTTCATATGTCATTGTTTAGGAGATTGTTTTAGCCCATATAATGACTTCAAAAGTTTACACGTTCTTTTGCTGACCAAGCAAAATAAAACTATCATGTTGTTCTATATAAATATTTTCTTCTAGTTCACCATTTAAAACGCAGTTTTCAAATCCATGAGATGAATCTCGAGGTTGTGCAATGCAAGGATAACATTAAGAACTTGAATGGAAGTTGTCCTGGTTATTGGTGAATATGTATCGAAGAAATCATAATCTTCTTTCTGTTTAAACCCTTTGGCAACAAGTCGGGTCATATACTTGTCTATTGACCAATCATCTTTATATTCTTCTTTAGAATTCATTTATATCCTAAAAACTTTCATCATGGTGGAGATCAATCAGTTCCCAAGTGTTTGCAAAATGGAATCCATTTACTACAAATAGCCTCTTTCCAAGAAAAATCATTAGGACTAGCATAAGCTTCATCTATCGTGTTTGGGTCATCATCAATTGCATAGGTCATAAAATCATGACCAAATGACTTAGTCGTTTGAGCTCTCTTACTCTATCTTGGCTCTTCATTCATAGGATTTAAACTACTTACAGTTTCAAGATTTCTTTTATTTGGAATTGTCACAATCATTTCTCTGCATGGATAAATATTTTCAAAGAAAACAGTATTTCTAGACTCAATGAGAGTTCCCTCATGCATATCGGGAATTTCACATTTATGAATCAGAAACCAATATGCACTACTGTTGTATGCATAATCTATGAATATCAATCAACTATCTTTGGACCAATTCTTACTTGTTTTGGTTCTGGTACTTCAACCTTAGCCAAACACCACATACCTTAAGATATTTGAAAGAAGGCTTGCGCCTCTTCCATAACTCATAAGGAGTTTTATCCTTTCTTTTGTGTGATACTTTATTTAAAACGTGGTTAGCTGTCAGAATAGCTTCCTTCCCCCACCAACAATATTCTGTAGCAACCCTGAACTTATTAATAATGCATTCATCATCTCTTTCAGGGTTCGATTTTTCCGCTTAACAACTCCTTTTGACTGATGAGCATAAGGAGTAGTAGTTTGATGAATTATGCCTGAATAAGCGCATATTTGTTCAAATGGTGCTACATACTCATCACCTCGATCATTTCGGATTGCCTTAATTTTACAATTCAATTGATTTTCAACCTTATTTTTATACATTTTAAAGGCCCCAATTGATTCATCTTTGCTTCTCAAAATAAACGCATAGCAATATCTTGTGCAATCATCTATAGAAGTGATGAAGTATTTTCACCTCCTCTAGTTTGTACAAATTTTAAATCAAATACATCAGTGTGAATTAATTCTAGAGAAGTAGAGTTCCTTTCCACTAAATGAAAAGGTAATTTAGTCAATTTTGCTTCAACACATACTTCGCATTTTTTGTTAAGTTCAACATGAGTTTTTGGGATCAATTCTAGATTAATTAGTCCTTTTATCGATTTTGACTAACATGCCCTAATATGTAATGCCATAAACTTGAAAAATCAATCAAGTAAACAGAAGAATGAGCAGTTTCATTATTATTATTTTTATTCTTGCCATCACGGCTTAGAAGCATCACAGTCATTTTGAATCATACCTTGTCTAGATACCCTCGGCCAAGGAACATCGAATACTTGCTCATAATTAATTTATCAAAATCAGAAACTAGTCTAAACCCATGACTAACTAGTAGAGAGCCTGATATTAAATTTTTCAAGATTTCTGGGACATCGGACATGCAACACATCTTTAAGTAGTAATTTCTTTTCAGAGTCCAGCTTTAAGACCACGTTCCCACACCTAAAATCACAGAATAAGCAGAGTTTGTCCTATGCAATCTCCTACTATCAGTAACAGTGTAGGAAGAGAACATATCCTTATCAGAACAAATATGACGAGCAGCCTCGGTATTAACATTCCAGGCACGGTGATTCTCCATCATATTGGCTTCAATTACCATAGCTGAAACCTCCTCATCCAACTCCTCATACATGGCTTACAGCTCCAGACCTGGCATGTCAACATCGCCATGTTCAACCATGTTGTGCGGAGATTTATACGCCTCGATGGTGATCGGCGTAAGGGCCGAGTGACCAAAGACAGCATCAAATAAATCCAAGGCAGACTTGCCAAAGCGAAGAGTCCAGACCGAAATCAGGTACCGAGTGATCGACGTCTGGGGCGATCGCCTTTTGGCACCTAGCGATTGACTCTGGTGCCCGACCAAGGACGACCGTCCAATGCCACGTATAAGGCCATCGTCCATCAAGTCTACTGTAACACCCCAATAAGGCGGCCATTAAAGTGCCGTGGACCCCACACTGGGACCCACCAGGAGATACCCAAAGTACAGATTAAATACACAAAACATGTGATACCGAACCACAAAACATAGTACTTACTCCGATTTGGAGCTTACAGCAGTATGGCCTATGACCTTATTACACACAAGATCCAAAACATAAGTATAATCTATATGGAGACGAAATATACCTTAAATAACAATACATTTGTTCATACTTAAAATAAAGCGGAAAGATAACATTACACAGTATGAACATAACCGGACACAAAAGACTTGGGGCCCCCGAACTAGTATCCTTCGAACCCTTCGTCATCACCTTGATCTTCCCGTGCCTTGCCTTTTCCTCGACCTAAATACAACACAAGTATTTTGCCCAACAAAGGGTCAGATATACATGATAAATGATTCTCAAGATATTATACAATTCACGTATATAAGATTTCAAGGATAACAACCCGACTGACGAACATACCCCTCGGCGTATGAATGCTTAGTCGCAAAACGCCGAACACATCCAAATATAAAAATGGACTATGAACGACTTAAGATAGTACGGCTCAAGATGGACATCACAGTACGCCCGATCCGAATATGTGTCAGTGCACATGTCCACCCCGTATACGGAATCCAGGATATACGTGGGACAATGTACCTAATTAGCCTCAACGAACTACGTCTCGTGTGCACAGCCCAACACGGAAAATATTCACGCATGACTTTATATGTGCCCGGCTAAAAATCCTACACAATATCCAATCGGAACGTAGATATGACTCCGAATATGTCACGATGCAACATGACAACGAATTCAATAATTCACAAATCCGATTAAGGATCGAGGACTCACCGAAATGACAATAAGATCAACAATATCAAGGGTTCGAAAGTGACGAACTTGGGAATACAATCCCATGATGAAAACGGGACATCATTAAGAACAACCTCAAATCACAAGACACAAGTTTATAAGTGTTTCATATACACGAAATGCATAATCATCATAAGAATCCACACATCATTATAACCAAGCAAGATAACTTGCCTCAATACGGAGGCGAGAATAGTCCTTCTTTGTCCAACGAACAGCCGGCCCTCGATTCAAAATCGGTTACTCGGACAATCAACCTTGAATGAAGTATATTTTACTCAATAATACGTTCATATGATCATCTATACCAAACTTCAACGAGACAACATCCTAATTCTCATTTGAGTAGTTCAACTTTTTAAGATGTTGAAGTGTTACTTCAATAACCTTATTAATACCATTCTCTTCTTACAATTGATTACAAGATGTTACCAAATGTTTGTTGGATTAAGAATCGTTCCATAATGTGTTAAACAATAATCTCCTATCCTTTAAACTTATGAAGAACATCTCAATTGATTAAAAGTAAAATCTGCACTTCAATCAATTACTTATGTTGAGTTAACTAGTTACAAATCCATATTATGATCATGAAGACTACCTCAAGTTTAACACCATCCTTATAATATTTTAATTAACTTGGAGATTCGAATATTATTCCTCTGAATTCACTTAGCTTAGGTTCAAGAAGGTTATTTCATTCTTTTAATGATCAACAAGGGTTTCTTAAAACATTTTATGGTAATTATTCCAACAAGTTATTTGCATTATAATGAAACAAGGACTATTATTATTCCAATGGTATTACTAGTCCAGCAAGAAGAGTGAGGTTTAACTAAATATGATCATCACCATTTAAAACACTAAGAACACATCATTACAAAACCCTTAATCATTATATTCATCATTAGGTTTGTTGAAAGTTTAACTACAAACATGTTTATTTTGATTAATTCATCACTAGGTGGAATATACTTAATCACTATCATTATAATTACGAGATTATAGGGTTAAATCGTATAAAATACCTTCTGAAATGGAGAACAATACACCAAAAACACAAGAACACAATCTAAGCTTCAAGAATGACTCCAACTTCCAATCAACAAGCTCCAAAAATCAAGATGTAAAGCTCAAGCACCAGTTGGAAGGAGGTAAATTTGATCTAGGGATGCAGAGGGATGATTATAAGGGTGAAAAATTAGAGTTTGGTCGTGCAAAATGAAAGACACAAGTTGTCTTTTTATAACAGCACAGTTCGTTACGTACGTTATCACAACAGGATAACGTACGTTAACAGCTTTACGTACGCTACACAAAAAGTGTTACGTACGTAAGCTAAGTTCAGAGACTACTGGACTGAAATTCGAAAATCATTACATATGTTACCGCTTGAAGCATTACGTACGTAATGTAGGTCAACTAGGTTGCCTCCAAAAGATCAGATATTCGAATCCCGTCCGGCCCCACACGCCGAAAGTTGAGATCGGATACGATTACACTGGTTACGTACGTAACATGTCCCTCTTTACGTACGTAAGGGCCTCAAAATAGCGTACGCTATGCCTAAGGATTAACGTACGTTAGGCTCAGGTTTAATAACTCAAAAATGTACTTATCTGTACAACGTTGAGAATTCAATCATAGTGCGAGTGATCGTTTTTTTATTAAGTCTATTATGATATATTCTAACATCAATATTCATTACACAAATACAACAAGACTACAGCAGTAAGTAAGATTTATCCGAATAATACAATAGTAAGTAGGAATTTTCGTCGGATATTACATCCTCCCCCCCTTAAAAGGGGTTTCATCCTCGAACTAAGGGGGAAACAATTCAGGATACCTCTCTCGAATGCTGCTCTCCGTCTCCCATGTGGCCTACTCGACCCCATGTCGTGACCACTGAATCTTCAGTAGGGGAATCGTCTTATTCCGCAATTGTTTGATCCTCCTCTCAAGTATCCGTACGGGGTGCTCCTCATACGAATGATCCTCCGCTAAATCGATCTCATCGAACTGAAGTACATGACTCGGATCAGCAATGTATTTCCTTAACTGGGAGACATGGAACACATTATGAATCCGGCTCAGGGCTGGTGGTAAAGCCAGGCGATAGGCTAAATCGCCTACTCGTTCCAAAACTTCAAATGGCCCGATATAGCTTGGACTCAACTTGCCTCTCTTCCCAAAATGAAAAACTCCTCGAGTAGGGGATACCTTCATTAGTACATGGTCGCCGACCTCGAACTCAAGCGGTCGTCGGCGGTTGTCTGCGTAAGACTTCTGTCGGCTTTGAGCCGTCAACAAACGACTCCTAATCAGAGTGACCTTATCACGGGCTGCTAACAACATATCGGGTTCCGTACCCAAGGTTTCAGATGGATCGTCCTAACACAGAGGGGATCTACAACGACGACCATACAACGCTTCATAAGGTGCCATCTGGATCGAAGTGTGCCAGCTGTTATTATAAGTGAATTCCACCAAAGGTAGTTGGGCCTCCCAATCATCCTTCCAATCGAGAACGCATGCCCTCAGCATATCCTCTAAAGTTTGGATAGTTCTCTCAGTCTGACCATCCGTCTGCGGGTGAAATGCTGTGCTGAAGTTCAATTGCGTACCCATCGCACGATGAACTACTTTCCAAAAATGTGACACGAATCGCTCGTCACGATCTGATACAATACTCTTAGGGGTACCATGTAACCTTACAATCTCTTTGATAAATAGCTGGGCCAATCTCTCGGGTCCCTAAGTATCTTTAATCTCCAGAAAGTGGGCTGATTTGGTCAAATGATCCACAATCACCCAAATCGTATTCATCCCTCGATGACTCGTCGGTAGGCTGGTGATAAAATCCATCGATATGTCCTCCCATTTCCACTCGGGGATCGGAAGCGGTTTCAGCATTCCTGCGGCTCGCTGGTGCTCAATCTTAACTTGTTGACAGGTTAAACACCTCGAAATGAATTCCGCAACTTCACGTTTCATACTTCCCCACCAATAATATTGTTTCAAATCCTTATACATTTTGCTAGACCCCGGGTGGATAGAGTACGGGGTAGCATGAGCTTCTCTCAGGATAGAATTTTTTAATTCGTCATCTGCGGGTACACAAACTCGGTTCCTAAAGCGTATCAATCCATCCTCGTGTATCACAAAGCCAGGAGCTTTCCCTTGAGTCACTTCATTCTGGACTCGAGATAAGAATGGGTCCGTAACTTGTTTCGATCTAATTATATCCTCAAGGGACGATGAAATCTCAAGTGTACAGAGTTGTCCTTGAATACGCTGTAGCCAGACTTCAATTTCCGGCCTCATTAATTTTAACTGCAATTCCCTCTAAGTTGTTAGGTGGGCAAGCATCTGTTCCTGTACTGTTTTATGACTCAAAGCGTCGGCAACTACATTTGCTTTGCCCGGATGATAAAGGATCTCGATATCATAATCTTTGATGAGTTCTAGCCACCTTCTCTGCCTCATGTGTAACTCCTTCTGAGTAAAAATGTACTTCAGGCTCTTGTGATCAGTAAAAATCTGACAGGTAACTCCATACAAATAATGACGCCAGATTTTTAAAGCAAACACCACGGCTGCGAGTTCTAAATCATGGGTGGGGTAGTTGACCTCGTAAGGTCATAGCTGTCTCGATGCATAGGAGATCACCTTTCCGTTCTGCATTAGTACACACCCAAGGCCCTGTTTAGATGCGTCACTATACACTACAAACCCTTCTGTTCCTTTCGGTAGGACTAAAATAGGTGCCGAAATCAATCGACTCTTAAGTTCATCAAAACTCCGCTGACATGCCTCTGACCATAAATACTTCTTATCCTTCCTCAGCAAATTAGTCATTGGTTGGGCAATTTTGGAAAAACCTTCCACGAACCGTCGGTAATAACCTGCTAGTCCCAAGAAACTGCGTACTTCCTTAACATTCTTTGGTGGTAGCCAGTCTCGGATAGCTTCTGTCTTCTGTGGGTCTACTCGCACCCCATCAGCTGATATCACGTTTCCGAGAAAGATAACTTCATTCATCCAGAACTCACATTTAGAAAACTTTCCATAAAGCTGCTCCCGCCTTAACGCCTCGAGAACCAGATGGAGATGACGCTCGTGCTCTTCATGGTCACGAGAATGGATCAGAATGTCGTCAATAAAAACGACTACAAAGTGATCCAAATAATTAATAAAGACTCGGTTCATCAGCTCCATGAATACTTCCGGTGCATTCGTCAGTCCAAAAGGCATCACCACGAACTCATAATGTCCATAGCGAGTACGAAAAGCGGTCTTCGAAATATCAGACTCACGAATCCTCAACTGATGGTAACCAGACCTCAAGTCGATCTTAGAAAACACAGCAGCCCCTTGAAGCTGATCCAATAAATCATCAATATGTGGCGATGGATATTTGTTCTTAATGGTTACCCTGTTCAGCTCACGATAATCAATACACAGACGTAGGGATCCGTCCTTCTTCCATACAAATAGTACTGGTGCTCCCCAAGGGGACGCGCTAGGTCTAATATAGCCCTTCTCGGTCAAATCCTCAAGTTGGCTCTTCAGATCCTGCATCTCATTCGGATCCATACGATATGGTGCTTTTGAAAGCTGGGACGTACCAGGCTCTAACTCAATATTGAACTCTACATCACGATGTGGAGGTAAGCCTGGCAACTCATCTGGAAATACGTCTGGGTAGTCTCGGACTACCGGAATATTGATCAATTCAACTGGTCGATCCGTTGTCTTGGTCATGTAACACCAATAGCCAATACATCCTTGATTAAGCAGTTTCACTGTTTTCATAGCGCTGATGATTCTCCTGGAACGGCTGGGATTGTCACCCTGGAAGGTACACTCAACACCATCGTCAGATGTGACGGTCACTGTTCTCTTGCGGACACTAATTATGGCATCATGACGGTCCATCCAATCGATACCCAAGATCACATCATCTTTAGGTAAATCGACCACAATTAAATTTGACAACCACTCACGGTCGTTCATACGAATCGAGCAGTCCTGAACTTCACGATTCCCAACAATTCTTCTACCATTAGGTAGTCCAATTATATAAGGTTCACAATTGATAACATGCTCTATTTGCAAACGACTCAAACAGGAAGTAGATAAAAAGGAGTGTGAAGCACCAGTATCAAAATGAACACAGACAGGCTGAGATTGGATCTCGAGAGTACCTGCAATCATGCTGGCTTCGGGATCTTCAGCCTTCTTCATCTCATAGACTCTGGGTTTTGCAGCCCCAGCACCAGATGTTCCAGCTTGATTTCCACGTCCTATCCCTTTGTTCGCCCCGGTAGTCTGATAAGAAGCGGACGGAGGTACACGGTCCTGAACTGAAGACTGTACTGGAGCATGAGATGCTGCGGGAGTACGTCTCGGTCCACTCCTACAATAACGAGCACGATGTCCGTTCTTCCCACAAGTATGGCATGACACGGATGGCCTTGGGCATTTTGAATTAATGTGCCCCTGGTCCCCACAGTTATAGCACACAACAGATAAGCTGACTGCTCGAGGTTGCGATACGATTGGCTTCGACGCCGTAGGTTGTCGTTCGTAAGATTTGCTTGGTTGGGGTCTCTTGAATGTTCCCTTTGTCTGCTCAGTTCTGGTTTCTGAATTTCTTGTTGTTAGACTGCGGTTGCTTCTTGGAAATTTCTTTCATGGTCAATTCGTACTCTAGAGCTTTCTCAATGAACTCCGGTAGGGTCGCACAATGATGGTTCAACAGCTGCATTCTCATTCGGGGTTTAAGCCCTTTGAGAAAGTATTTGATCTTATCAGCCTCTGTTTGGACAATCGTCACGGCAAAAGGAAGAAGTGCCTGGAATTTCTCGGCGATAGATAGTACGTCATCATCTTCGGACAGTTCCGGATTCAGCAATTCTGATAGTACCTGGATAGTAACGATCTAGCATGAGATTTTTAAATTCTTCCCAAGTACATACGCCATCAGCTGGCCTCACCGAAAGCCACCAAGTGTGGGCGCCCTTGCCCAAGTAGTAAGCTGCTACGGAGACGCGATTCTCTACTGGACAGTCTACCATATCGAACAATTTCTCGAAGTGTTCGATCCAATGCACGATATCAGCCGGCTCAGAGGAACCTTCAAAAATCGGGGGTCGCTGGCGAGAGATGTCGCTGATGATCCGACTCACCGGTCCACCATGTACAGGGGGTGGCCCCTAATGCTGGTCGGTAGCAGCTCTCTGCATAGTTTCCATTAACTGACCCATTTGGGTCATCTGAGCCATTATGCCCTGCATCACAGTGTAAGGATCGACACGAGCATCCTCGCGTCCATTGTGGTGCGATTGGTCCCTAGAAGGCGAACCACTACCTGCGGAACTATTCTCTGCATTCATACGTCTGTTGGCTCGTGGTATCGGGATTCGGCCCCTTCCGCGGCCTCGTCCCTCCTCTGCCACGGCCTCTCAAAATTCTTTCCATACTGAAAGAATCAATTAGTAAAGATAACCATAAGTACAGTTCATGATACCAATCAGAATTCATGCTAAGTTAATGGCAGTAAGAAATTACATATTCAAGAAAACAGTTCGTAATGAGTTATCGGCACTACGAGGGTCACACAGAATATCATATCGACGTTTGAGTCGAACAATTTTAACCATATAATCAATCCAGAATTTTATTCGTATCATCAATCAGATAATTCCTGCCATAAACCCTTAAAACTCCAGGATCAACAAAGAGATCCATTCAGATATCAATATCATGTCAATAATTTAATCAAGGTTCATAAAGTACGTACCGCATTCGGCTCGTAGGATCAGGCGCTCGCACGGGTCACACGTGACACGAAGGTCTCTTGATACTAGTTCAATTCACAAAGACTCAAAAGAAAGAAGACGACCTCTAGCACTGCTCTGATACCATCTTCTGTAACACCCCAATAAGGCGGCCATTACAGTGCCGTGGACCCCACACTGGGACCCACCAGGCGATACCCAAAGTACAGATTAAATACACAAAACATGTGATACCGAACCACAAAACATAGTACTTACTCCGATTTGGAGTTTACAGCAGTATGGACTACGACCTTATTACACACAGGATCCAAAACATAAGTATAATCTATATGGAGACGAAATATACCTTAAATAACAATACATTTGTTCATACTTAAAATAAAGCGGAAAGATAACATTACACGGTACGAACATAACCAAACACAAAAGACTTGGGGCCCCTGAACTAGTATCCTTCGAACCCTTCGTCATCACCTTGATCTTCCCGTGCCTTGCCTTTTCCTCGACCTAAAATACAACACAAGTATTTCGCCCAACAAAGGGTCAGATATACATGATAAATGATTCTCAAGATATTATACAATTCACGTATATAAGATTTCAAGGATAACAACCCGATTGACGAACATACCCCTCGGCGTATGAATGCTTAGTCGCAAAACGCCGAACACATCCAAATATAAAAATGGACTATGAACGACTTAAGATAGTACGACTCAAGATGGACATCACAGTACGCCCGATCTGAATATGTGTCAGTGCACATGTCCACCCCGTATACGGAATCCAGGATATACGTGGGACAATATACCTAATTAGCCTCAACGAACTACGTCTCGTGTGCACAGCCCAACACGGAAAATATTCACGCATGACTTTATATGTGCCCGGCTAAAAATCCTACACAATATCCAATCGGAACATAGATATGACTCCGAATATGTCACGATGCAACATGACAACGAATTCAATAATTCACAAATCCGATTAAGGATCGAGGACTCACCGAAATGACAATAAGATCAACAATATCAAGGGTTCGAAAGTGACGAACTTGGGAATACAATCCCATGATGAAAACGGGACATCATTAAGAACAACCTCAAATCACAAGACACAAGTTTATAAGTGTTTCATATACACGAAATGCATAATCATCATAAGAATCCACACATCATTATAACCAAGCAAGATAACTTGCCTCAATACGGAGGCGAGAATAGTCCTTCTTTGTCGAACGAACAGCCGGCCCTCGATTCAAAATCGGTTACTCGGACAATCAACCTTGAATGAAGTACATTTTACTCAATAATACGTTCATATGATCATCTATACCAAACTTCAACGAGACAACATCCTAATTCTCATTTGAGTAGTTCAACTTTTTAAGATGTTGAAGTGTTACTTCAAGAACCTTATTAATACCATTCTCTTCTTACAATTGATTACAAGATGTTACCAAATGTTTGTTGGATTAAGAATCGTTCCATAATGTGTTAAACAATAATCTCCTATCCTTTAAACTTATGAAGAACATCTCAATTGATTAAAAGTAAAATCTGCACTTCAATCAATTACTTATGTTGAGTTAACTAGTTACAAATCCATATTATGATCATGAAGACTACCTCAAGTTTAACACCATCCTTATAATATTCTAATTAACTTGGAGATTCGAATATTATTCCTCTTAATTCACTTAGCTTAGGTTCAAGAAGGTTATTTCATTCTTTTAATGATCAACAAGGGTTTCTTAAAACATTTTATGGTAATTATTCCAACAAGTTATTTGCATTATAATGAAACAAGGACTATTATTATTCCAATGGTATTACTAGTCCAGCAAGAAGAGTGAGGTTTAACTAAATATGATCATCACCATTTAAAACACTAAGAACACATCATTACAAAACCCTTAATCATCATATTCATCATTAGGTTTGTTGAAAGTTTAACTACAAACATGTTTATTCTGATTAATTCATCACTAGGTGGAATATACTTAATCACTATCATTATAATTACGAGATTATAGGGTTAAATCGTATAAAATACCTTCAGAAATGGAGAACAATACACCAAAAACACAAGAACACAATCTAAGCTTCAAGAATGACTCCAACTTCCAATCAACAAGCTCCAAATATCAAGATGTAAAGCTCAAGCACCGGTTGGAAGGAGGTAAATTTGATCTAGGGATGCAGGGGGATGATTATAAGGGTGAAAAATCAGAGTTTGGTCGTGCAAAATGAAAGACACAAGTTGTCTTTTTATAAAAGCACAGTTCGTTACGTACGTTATCACAACAGGATAACGTATGTTAATAGCTTTACGTACGCTACACAAAAAGTGTTACGTACGTAAGCTAAGTTCAGAGACTACTGGACTGAAATTCGAAAATCATTACATATGTTACCGCTTGAAGCATTACGTACGTAATGTAGGTCAACTAGGTTGCCTCCAAAAGATCAGATATTCGAATCCCGTCCGGCCCCACACGCTGAAAGTTGAGATCGGATACGATTACACTGGTTACGTACGTAACATGTCCCTCTTTACGTACGTAAGGGCCTCAAAATAGCGTACGCTATGCCTAAGGATTAGCGTACGTTAGGCTCAGGTTTAATAGCTCAAAAATGTACTTATCTGTACAACGTTGAGAATTCAATCATAGTGCGAGTGATCGTTTTTTATTATGTCTATTATGATATATTCTAACATCAATATTCATTACACAAATACAACAAGACTACAACAGTAAGTAAGAATTATCCGAATAATACAATAGTAAGTAGGAATTTTCATCGGATATTACATCCTCCCCCCCTTAAAAGGGGTTTCATCCTCGAACTAAGGGGGAAACAATTCACGATACCTCTCTCGAATGTTGCTCTCCGTCTCCCATGTGGCCTACTCGACCCCATGTCGTGACCACTGAATCTTCAATAGGGGAATCGTCTTGTTCCGCAATTGTTTGATCCTCCTGTCAAGTATCCGTACGGGGTGCTCCTCATACGAATGATCCTCCGCTAAATCGATCTCATCGAACTGAAGTACATGACTCGGATCAGCAATGTATTTCCTTAACTGGGAGACATGGAACACGTTATGAATCCGGCTCAGGGCTGGTGGTAAAGCCAGGCGATAGGCTAAATCGCCTACTCGTTCCAAAACTTCAAACGGCGCGATATAGCTTGGACTCAACTTGCCTCTCTTCCCAAAATGACAAACTCCTCGAGTAGGGGATACCTTCATTAGTACATGGTCGCCGACCTCGAACTCAAGCGGTCGTCGGCGGTTGTCTGCGTAAGACTTCTGTCGGCTTTGAGCCATCAACAAACGACTCCTAATCAGAGTGACCTTATCACGGGCTGTAACAACATATCGGGTTCCGTACCCAAGGTTTCAGATGGATCGTCCTAACACAGAGGAGATCTACAACGACGACCATACAACGCTTCATAAGGTGCCATCTGGATCGAAGTGTGCCAGCTGTTTTTATAAGTGAATTCCACCAAAGGTAGTTGGGCCTCCCAATCATCCTTCCAATCGAGAACGCATGCCCTCAGCATATCCTCTAAAGTTTGGATAGTTCTCTCAGTCTGACCATCCGTCTGCGGGTGAAATGCTGTGCTGAAGTTCAATTGCGTACCCATCGCACGATGAACTGCTTTCCAAAAATGTGACACGAATCGCTCGTCACGATCTGATACAATACTCTTAGGGGTACCATGTAACCTTACAATCTCTTTGATAAATAGCTGGGCCAATCTCTCGGGTCCTCAAGTATCTTTAATCTCCAGAAAGTGGGCTGATTTGGTCAAATGATCCACAATCACCCAAATCGTATTCATCCCTAGATGACTCGTCGGCAGGCTGGTGATAAAATCCATCGATATGTCCTCCCATTTCCACTCGGGGATCGGAAGCGGTTTCAGCATTCCAGCGGCTCGCTGGTGCTCAATCTTAACTTGTTGACAGGTTAAACACCTCGAAATGAATTCCGCAACTTCACGTTTCATACTTCCCCACCAATAATATTGTTTCAAATCCTTATACATTTTGCTAGACCCCGGGTGGATAGAGTACGGGGTAGCATGAGCTTCTCTTAGGATAGAATTCCTTAATTAGTCATCTGCGGGTACACAAACTCGGTTCCTAAAGCGTATCAATCCATCCTCGTGTATCACAAAGCCAGGAGCTTTCCCTTGAGTCACTTCATTCCGAACTCGAGATAAGAATGGGTCCGTAACTTGTTTCGATCTAATTATATCCTCAAGGGACGTTGAAATCTCAAGTGTACAGAGTTGTCCTTGAATACGCTGTAGCCAGACTTCAATTTCCGGCCTCATTAATTCTAACTGCAATTCCCTCTGAGTTGTTAGGTGGGCAAGCATCTGTTCCTGTACTGTTTTATGACTCAAAGCGTCGGCAACTACATTTGCTTTGACCGGATGATAAAGGATCTCGATATCATAATCTTTGATGAGTTCTAGCCACCTTCTCTGCCTCATGTGTAACTCCTTCTGAGTAAAAATGTACTTCAGACTCTTGTGATCAGTAAAAATCTGACAGGTAACTCCATACAAATAATGACGCCAAATTTTTAAAGCAAACACCACGGCTGCGAGTTCTAAATCATGGGTGGGGTAGTTGACCTCGTAAGGTCATAGCTGTCTTGATGCATAGGAGATCACCTTTCCGTTCTGCATTAGTACACACCCAAGGCCCTGTTTAAATGCGTCACTATACACTACAAACCCTTCTGTTCCTTTCGGTAGGACTAAAATAGGTGCCGAAATGAACCGACTCTTAAGTTCATCAAAACTCCGCTGACATGCCTCTGACCATTAATACTTCTTATCCTTCCTCAGCAAATTAGTCATTGGTTGGGCAATTTTGGAAAAACCTTCCACGAACCGTCGGTAATAACCTGCTAGTCCCAAGAAACTGCGTACTTCCTTAACATTCTTTGGTGGTAGCCAGTCTCGGATAGCTTCTGTCTTCTGTGGGTCTACTCGCACCCCATCAGCTGATATCACGTTTCCGAGAAAGATAACTTCATTCATCCAGAACTCACATTTAGAAAACTTTCCATAAAGCTGCTCCCGCCTTAACGCCTCGAGAACCAGATGGAGATGACGCTCGTGCTCTTCATGGTCACGAGAATGGATCAGAATGTCGTCAATAAAAACGACTACAAAGCGATCCAGATAATTAATAAAGACTCGGTTCATCAGCTCCATGAATACTTCCGGTGCATTCGTCAGTCCAAAAGGCATCACCACGAACTCATAATGTCCATAGCGAGTACGAAAATCGGTCTTCGAAATATCAGACTCACGAATCCTCAACTGATGGTAACCAGACCTCAAGTCGATCCTAGAAAACACAGCAGCCCCTTGAAGCTGATCCAATAAATCATCAATATGTGGCGATGGATATTTGTTCTTAATGGTTACCCTGTTCAGCTTACGATAATCAATACACAGACGTAGGGATCCGTCCTTCTTCCATACAAATAGTAGTGGTGTTCCCCAAGGGGACCCGCTAGGTCTAATATAGCCCTTCTCGGTCAAATCCTCAAGTTGGCTCTTCAGATCCTGCATTTTAGTCGGAGCCATACGATACGGTGCTTTTGAAAGCGGGGACGTACCAGGCTCTAACTCAATATTGAACTCTACATCACGATGTGGAGGTAAGCCTGGCAACTCATCTCAAAATACGTCTGGATAGTCTCGGACTACCGGAATATTGATCAATTCAACTGGTCGATCCGTTGTCTTGGTCATGTAACACCAATAGCCAATACATTCTTGATTAAGCAGTTTCACTGTTTTCATAGCGCTGAGGATTCTCCCGGAACGGCTGGGATTGTCACCCTGGAAGGTATAGAACACCATCGTCAGATGTGACGGTCACTGTTCGCTTGCGGACACTAATTATGGCATCATGACGGTCCATCCAATCTATACCCAAGATCACATCATCTTTAGGTAAATCGACCACAATTAAATTTGACAACCACTCACGGTCGTTCATACGAATCGAGCAGTCCTGAACTTTACGATTCCCAACAATTCTTCTACCATCAGGTAGTCCAATCATATAAGGTTCACAATTGATAACATGCTCTATTTGCAAACGACTCAAACAGGAAGTAGATAAAAAGGAGTGTGAAGCACCAGTATCAAAATGAACACAGACAGGCTGAGATTGGATCTCGAGAGTACCTGCAATCATGTTGGCTTCGAAATCTTCAGCCTTCTTCATCTCATAGACTTTGGGTTTTGCAGCCCCAGCACCAGATGTTCCAGCTTGATTTCCACGTCCCATCCCTTTGTTCGCCCCGGTAGTCTGATAAGAAGCGGACGGAGGTACACGGTCCTGAACTGAAGACTGTACTGGAGCATGAGATGCTGCGAGAGTACGTCTCGGTCCACTCCTACAATAACAAGCACGATGTCCGTTCTTCCCACAAGTATGGCATGACACGGCTGGCCTTGGGCATTTTGAATTAATGTGCCCCTGGTCCCCACAGTTATAGCACACAACAGATAAGCTGACTGCTCGAGATTGCGATCCGATTGGCTTCGACGCCGTAGGTTGTCATTCAGAAGGATTTGGCACTGGTTGGGGTCTCTTGAATGTTCCCGCTTCTTTATCTGCAGTTCTCGGTTTCAATTTCTTGTTGTTAGATCGCGGTTGCTTCTTGGAAATTTCTTTCATGGTCAATTCGTACTCGAGCTTTCTCAATGAACTCCGTAGGGTCGCACAATGATGGTTCAATACCGCATTCTCATTCGGGGTTTAAGCCCTTTGAGAAAGTATTTGATCTTATCACCTCTGTTTGGACAATCGTCACGGCAAAAGGAAGAAGTGCCCGGAATTTCTCGGCGATAGATAGTACGTCATCATCTTGGACAGATTCGTAAATTCGATAGTACACGGATAGTAACGATCTAGCATGAGATTTTAAATTCTTCCCAAGTACATACGCCATCACCGCCTCACCGAAAGCCACCAAGTGTGGGCGCCTTGCCCAAGTAGTAAGTCACACGAGACGCGATTCTCTCTCGGGATACCTACCATATCGAACAATTTCTCGAAGTGTTCGATCCAATGCACGATATCAGCCTCGAGAGGAACCTTCAAAATCGGGGTCGCCAAGTAGAGATGTCGCCGATGATCCGACTCACCGGTCCACCATGTACGGGGTGGCCCTAATGCCGGTCGTTGAGCTCTGCATAGTTTCCATTAACTGACCCATTTGGGTCATCTGAGCCATTATGCCCTGCATCACAGTGTAAGGATCGACACGAGCATCCTCGCGTCCATTGTGGTGCGATTGGTCCCTAGAAGGCGAACCACTACCTGCGGAACTATTCTCTGCATTCGTACGTCTGTTGGCTCGTGGTATCGGGATTCGGCCCCTTCCGCGGCCTCGTCCCTCCTCTACCACGGCCTCTCAAAATTCTTTCCATACTGAAAGAATCAATTAGTAAAGATAACCATAAGTACAGTTCATGATACCAATCAGAATTCATGCTAAGTTAATGGCAGTAAGAAATTACATATTCAAGAAAACAGTTCGTAATGAGTTATCGGCACTACGAGGGTCACACAGAATATCATATCGACGTTTGAGTCGAACAATTTTAACCATATAATCAATCCAGAATTTTATTCGTATCATCAATCAGATAATTCCTGCCACAAACCCTTAAAACGCCAGGATCAACAAAGAGATGCATTCAGATATCAATATCATGTCAATAATTTAATCAAGGTTCATAAAGTACGTACCGCATTCGGCTCGTAGGATCAGGCTCTCGCACGGGTCACACGTGACACGAAGGTCTCTTGATACTAGTTCAATTCACAAAGACTCAAAAGAAAGAAGACGACCTCTAGCACTGCTCTGATACCATCTTCTGTAACACCCCAATAAGGCGGCCATTACAGTGCCGTGGACCCCACACTGGGACCCACCAGGCGATACCCAAAGTACAGATTAAATACACAAAACATGTGATACCGAACCACAAAACACAGTACTTACTCCGATTTGGAGTTTACAGCAGTATGGCCTACGGCCTTATTACACACATGATCCAAAACATAAGTATAATCCATATGGAGACGAAATATACCTTAAATAATAATACATTTGTTCATACTTAAAATAAAGCGGAAAGATAACATTACACGGTACGAACATAACCAGACACAAAAGACTTGGGGGCCCCGAACTAGTATCCTTCGAACCCTTCGTCATCACCTTGATCTTCCCGTGCCTTGCCTTTTCATCGACCTAAAATACAACATAAGTATTTCGCCCAACACAGGGTCAGATATACATGATAAATGATTCTCAAGATATTATACAATTCACGTATATAAGATTTCAAGGATAACAACCCGACTGACGAACATACCCCTCGGCGTATGAAAGCTTAGTCGCAAAACGCCGAACACATCCAAATATAAAAATGGACTATGAACGACTTAAGATAGTACGGCTCAAGATGGACATCACAGTACGCCCGATCCGAATATGTGTCAGTGCACATGTCCACCCCATATACAGAATCCAGGATATACGTGGGACAATGTACCTAATTAGCCTCAACGAACTACGTCTCGTGTGCACAGCCCAACACGAAAAATATTCACGCATGACTTTATATGTGCCCGGCTAAAAATCCTAAACAATATTCAATCGGAACGTGGATATGACTCCGGATATGTCACGATGCAATATGACAACGAATTCAATAATTCACAAATCCAATTAAGGAACGAGGACTCACCGAAATGACAATAAGATCAACAATATCAAGGGTTCGAAATTGACGAACTTGGGAATACAATCCCATGATGAAAACGGGACATCATTAAGAACAACCTCAAATCACAAGACACAAGTTTATAAGTGTTTCATATACACGAAATGCATAATCATCATAAGAATCCACACATCATTATAACCAAGCAAGACAACTTGCCTCAATACGGAGGTGAGAATAGTCCTTCTTTGTCGAACGAACAGTCGGACCTCGATTCAAAATCGGTTACTCGGACAATCAACCTTGAATGAAGTATATTTTACTCAATAATACGTTCATATGATCATCTATACCAAACTTCAACGAGACAACATCCTAATTCTCATTTGAGTAGTTCAACTTTTTAAAATGTTGAAGTGTTACTTCAAGAACCTTATTAATACCATTATCTTCTTACAATTGATTACAAGATGTTACCAAATGTTTGTTGGATTAAGAATCGTTCCATAATGTGTTAAACAATAATCTCCTATCCTTTAAACTTATCAAGAACATATCAATTGATTAAAAGTAAAATCTGCACTTCAATCAATTACTTATGTTGAGTTAACTAGTTACAAATCCATATTATGATCATGAAGACTACCTCAAGTTTAACACCATCCTTATAATCTTCTAATTAACTTGGAGATTCGAATATTATTCCTCTGAATTCACTTAGCTTAGGTTCAAGAAGGTCATTTCATTCTTTTAATGATCAACAAGGGTTTCTTAAAACATTTTATGATAATTATTCCAACAAGTTATTTGCATTATAATGAAACAAGGACTATTATTATTCCAATGGTGTTACTAGTCCAGCAAGAAGAGTGAGGTTTAACTAAATATGATCATCACCATTTAAAACACTAAGAACACATCATTACAAAACCCTTAATCATCATATTCATCATTAGGTTTGTTGAGAGTTTAACTACAAACATGTTTATTTTGATTAATTCATCACTATGTGGAATATACTTAATCACTATCATTATAATTACGAGATTGTAGGGTTAAATCGTATAACATACCTTCAGAAATGGAGAACAATACACCAAAAACACAAGAACACAATCTAAGCTTCAAGAATGACTCCAACTTCCAATCAACAAGCTCCAAAAATCAAGATGTAAAGCTCAAGCACAGGTTGGAAGGAGGTAAATTTGATCTAGGGATGCAGGGGGATGATTATAAGGGTGAAAAATCAGAGTTTGGTCGTGCAAAATGAAAGACACAAGTTGTCTTTTTATAAAAGCACAGTTCGTTACGTACGTTATCACAACAGGATAACGTATGTTAATAGCTTTACGTACGCTACACAAAAAGTGTTACGTACGTAAGCTAAGTTCAGAGACTACTGGACTGAAATTCGAAAATCATTACGTACGTTATCGATTGAAGCATTACGTATGTAATGTAGGTCAACTAGGTTGCCTCCAAAAGATCAGATATTCGAATCCCGTCCGGCCCCACACGCCGAAAGTTCAGATCGGATACGATTACACTAGTTACGTACGTAACATGTCCCTCTTTACGTACGTAAGGGCCTCAAAATAGCGTACGCTATGCCTAAGGATTAGCGTACGTTAGGCTCAGGTTTAATAGCTAAAAAATGTACTTATCTGTACAACGTTGAGAATTCAATCGTAGTGCGAGTGATCGTTTTTTAATAAGTCTATTATGATATATTCCAACATCAATATTCATTACACAAATGCAATAGTAAGTAGGAATTTTCGTCGGATATTACATCTATGAAGACTGGATCACGGAGCAAGGACCCATGTGCAGATCCGCGAATGGCGCCACAGAATACGGATCGTTGACTCCAGCCCATCAGCAACTGTCAATGACAAGGACGGTCTCACCTACCGACAGACCCGCCGAAAGGTCCTAGGTGTGGCCTCCCAAGACAGCGACATAGACGCGTGTTGGCTTCTCATTGGTTCGCACATCCGGCTGCCAGCCGCTGCTGTGGACTTTAAGGAGACCAACCCATGTGCTAAAGACGATCGCCCGCTTATTATAATACAACAGAGGCGATTGCCCAGCGACTCCCAGTTCTATAAATAGAAAGCCTCCAACAACTGGAAAAAGGTTCAGAAGTTTAGATTTTAAGAGTTCAGAAGCTCAGACACTCAAAACATCTCTCTCACTCTCGACCGAAAGACGATCGGACGAATCTAGCATCACATTTCATTTGTTACAAGAACTCACAGAGCATCAGCTCTGGTTCTTCCGGCAATCTTCAGCACTCAAGAACTAAGATAACTAGGGTCTTTACACTCATTGTAATTGTACTCTAACATTAATCTTTGTACTCTCAAGTATTCGTATTAATAATATCTCGTGAGAGAATTCAAGCCCGGGACTAACAACCCCGGTAAATTTTGTGTTATTTACTTCCCCACGGACGTGCTCTCGTATTTTGTTTGTTACTCGTCCATTCCAGCATATCATCTCCGGATAATATTTTGGGTAACAACAATTGGCGCTAGAGGAAGGGCATTCAACCTTCATTTTCATTCCGACCTTCTCGAAGAACACTCACTATTCTCCGGGGCATATACTTGAAGAAACACTAATTGTTTTTCAAAGAAAAACCTTCAGAATAATGGCGTCTGCCACGGAAGCTCAAGGGTTTACTGGTCGAGCGATCGTCAGAAAGCCCCGATTCACGTGGCAAAGTTCTCGCGAGGCGGGACAGTTCTGTCTTCAGCCGCCTAGGAAGCGATCCATCGTGGCGACCGGGTCATTCTGGCCCCAACCACGAGACGACGGAATCCGAGTCTGTCACCAGGAGTTCGGCATACCCAACTCCGAACCAAATACAGGTTAGCCGTTTGGCCCCCATCCGCCGAAGAGTCGAGCCATGCAACAAGGACAACATCGACAGCGGAGCCAGGGGATCAGTACTTGATCGCCTCGGCTCTCGCTCCGAGCGCCTAGCCGCGAGCAACCAGGCCACGGCGATGGATGCTATGCAACGCCAGCTCGACGAGATGAAAACGCTCATGGAAACTGGGGCAAACGCCAGTAGAAAGATCAACGGACCGACTGAGCCACTCGCGGTCCACATCGAGCTTGCCCCAGTGCAACCAAGGATCTCTTCTTCCCAAACACCTTTGTATGAAGGGATATCAGACCCCAAGACTCACCTAAGCAAGTTCTGGATTTACATGACCGGGTGTGGGGCATCAGATGCGACCAGGTGCCGAATATTCCCGTTAACATTGGGCGAGCTGGCCCATAGGTGGTACATCTCACTACCACCGCGATCAATCATTTCCTTTGAGAAACTGGCGAGTGACTTCACATCATACTTCGCCGCCAAGGTCGTCAGACCAGAAGGCCCCCACCGCATGATGAAAATCAGGCAGGGGGAAGACGAATCCGATGCAAACTACATCGACCGGGTGGATGAAATAGTCCTCACCGGCGAGCCCAGCAGCGACGAGCTCGATCTCTACTCGGTCCTGGGGGGATTCTATGTCCCTTCAACCATGTTTAAGCACCTCACAAAGGACATCCCCCCGACCTACGCAATCTTCTGCGCTAAGGCTGCCGATTTTCTGGCCAGGCAGAGGACGCCGCCTCCCGTCCGAAAGACGTAGATCGTCAAAACCAACAAGATAGTCGCCAAGCCACCTGGTGATTTCAAGGCCTTCGAGGATGTGGAAGCCCATCTCCTCCACAAGTTCAACCGAACTCCGAACCACATTTTTTACGCCATCAAGGGGCGCGAACCGCTAAGCAAGCCAAAGGCGATAAGGGACAACGGTCATCTGGACCACAATAAATATTGTGCTTACCACAAGAGTTCCGGTCACAGCACCAACCAATGCCGCGACCTCCTCAGACAACTCTGGAGATTGTTCGAGGAGGGCAAGCTGGACAGCTTATTGGCTTAGCCGAAACCCCATCAACCTCCCGATATGGTCGCCAGAGTCGAACGCGACAGGCCGGAAAGCTCATACGAGTCGACCCCTCGATAAACCCCGGCGACCGGATCTATATGCTTCAATCAAGAGATGGGAACTTCGAAAGTCTTTCCCCGATTCCCACCACGTCAAACCAAAGCCTACTGCGTGAGCAACGCTTCAAAAAAGAGAATGACTCGCTCGCTCTCTAAAGTTTGTCATTTAACATGATGAACCTAGGCAGCGATCGCCTCCCCTAGCACAACGTATACCGTCGAGGATTGCCAACTACCATGACGGTCCGAGGTAGAAAAGTGCCGTCATGATCGCGAAAGTCGATGAAACTGATGATCCGTCCATGCAAGGTTCCTTTGGGCAGCGATCGCTCGCCCTTCGTTTAAATACGAGGCGGGCGTAGCCGAAGGACCCTCCAAAACAAATCAGAGGATGACTTGCTCGCCCTCTAAAGTTCGTCATCAACATGAAGAACCTAGGCAAGCGATCGCCTCCCCTTACACAACGTATACCGTCGAGGATCGCCACCTGACATGACAGTCCGAGGTAGAAGAGTGTCGACATGGCTGTGGAGGGCGATGGAACCGTTCTCTGTGCCCGTGCAAGGTCCTTTTGGGCAACAATCGCTCGCTCTTCGTTTAAATACGAGGCGGGCATAGCTAAAGGGCCCTCCAAAACAGATCTGTGGACACGTTCGCCCGCCCTCAAAGCTCCATCACTTAACATGGTGGATCCGGACAATGCGACGCGTCCCTCCCCCCGTCACAACATATACCGCCGAGGATCGCCATCTAACATGACGGTACGAGGTCAAAAAGTGCTAACAAGTCGCGGTCGTGGAGTCGATTAACCCGACGACGCCCCGTGCAAGGACTCCTCCAGACCAAGACCGCATGCTTTTCATTTAAATACGAGGCGGGTGCAGCCTACGGAGGACCCTCACAATTAAGTGAGTCGCGAGAAGTTGGCCATCAGACGGAATGTCGCTCGCGCACAAGACATGGTCGTGGAGGTCGGTTCCATCGAACTCCGCGATCGTGCACGGTTCCTCTAGGTCGGGATGGTCGGCCTTCCTCGAGGAATCTGCAAAATTGAAGACCTCTCACTCAACGATCTATTTTCATCCCCTTACTTTCACTAAGTGAACAAAAACAAGGGGGAAGGGCAGAGCTATGTATACCACGATCGTCTCTACTCAGATACATGTACGCTGATCGGCATTGTTCAGATGTATGTGCAGCGATCGACTTTGTTGTAAAAGTTATCAATATGAGTTTATCAATTCACTTGGAGCTGTACACACAACGATCGTTCCTCACACACTTGTATAAAGTCATGCAAAGACTCAGAAAGACAATCATACAAGCAAGAAATCAGAAAAGCGAACATTTATTTCATCACTTGGAATTAAAATACAAACATGGTCGCCCGAAGGCTAAAGTACAATGAAAGCTACAAAAATTACAAGTAAAAAAGCAGAAAAAGCTCAAGGATCGGCGCCCGTTCCATCACCAACTGCAGGCTTTGAACCCCCATCCTCCGAGACACCCGGATGAACAAGGTTGTCCGGCAGCGGGTACCAGCTCAAGTCGATTCTGAGATCCACGGAAAGGTCGAGGATCGACACTGTGAAGTAAGGATGCAGAGGATGCTACAGCGCATAGGCTTTGAAATTTTCAGCCAAAGGGCCGACCTCAAGCCCTCCCATCTTAGCGGCGCGGATGGCGTCAGCATAAGCCATGTAATAGATGAATTCGCTGACGTACTCCACATTAATGAAGGGATCAGCCTCAATCGCTTTCAACTTTTCCTTCAACTCCGCAACCGTTTGGCTAGCGCCATCAAGCTCGGCAGTTTTGGTGGCCTCCCCTTCCTTCGAGGATGCAAGCTCGCTGGTCAGACGGACGACGGTCACCTTCAGCTGGTCAGCCTCCTTCTGCGCGGCCGCGTGTGACCTGAGGGCTTCTGTCATTTGGTCCCGCATCCGGTCAGTCGCCGCCCATGCCCGGTCAACATTTTGCTTCGCCTGCTTCTCCGCCTCCGCGGAGCTCTTCTCCATGTCCGCGAGCCGATCGGCAAACTCAATGACTTATCTCCATGCAGCTTCGAGGTATGCATGGATACGTGCAGTGGACGACCTCCCCTCATAGTCCCGCACGGCCTGGGCAGCCATCGTCGCCGTCTGGAGGGCCAGCGCAAAGGTTGACTGCATCGTATCAGTAGATCGCCGGCGCGAGATCGCATCTAGGTTGGTCGTCCAGGCCTTCGGGAGGGAAGTAGTAGCCCGAGCAACATAAGAGGGGATATCGCTGACCTCGCGAGGAGCTTTGCTCGATAGGAAGTCCAGCACCATCGACGAGCAACTCGGGTCGGAATGGCAGATCCTGCGCATATGACAAAAGAGTTAAGTGTGTTTCCTACACAAGTTTCATAACTTGGCAAAACGACCAGGCTTACATCTCGACCTTCTCTGGGTCACGACCGAAGAACGGCTTGCCACGCGAAGTCTCGGTCTCAGCAGTCGCCATGGACTGGAGGAAGGCCGAAGATGGCGTGGACCCCTCCACCAGAGGAATCGTGGAAATCTGTGGCACAGAGATCGGCGACTCGTCTGCAGTAACAGGGGTCGAGGCCTCCACAGTCCTCCATTTCTTACGGATAAGCCAAAGTTTCTCCTCCTCCCGAGGCTCCCTCCCTTCAGCGACAGGATCCTGGAAAGGTCGTACCTCCGGGGTCGGTCGCGGCGGAGTAGAAGGAGCTCGGCTCACCTTTTTCCCTTGGCGACGATGGTTCATAACCCCTGGATTAGACATGGCAATCGCAGCAGGAGGATCTAGGAAGCAAGGGAAACGAACTTCTGCAAAAGAAAACAAACGACGAATTTAGTAATCTTCCTCAGTCGAGTCGATCAGCATATGAAAGAAGATCGCGAAAGTTCGTACCTAGAACCTTTAAATGCCGAGGGTAGCATAACAGCCGAGCTGCCAACCAGCAAGCTTCGTTGTTAATTTGGCGGGCGTCTATACGGTCGTCAGGAAGACTCCGTATCTTCTCCCAGATTATCGCAAAGTCAAAAGCAAGGGCGCTCGCTGCCGGAACAATGACACCTGCAAAAAGAAGGCCAAAATCAGATCAGTTCAGAAAATGTCCGAACAAGGGGAGAGTCTAAATCCTTACTCGGACTCCTCTCCCGAAAGCCAGTGGGAATATCCAACTCATCGGTCGGATTGTCGCTTGCTGCCGATTTCCAAGCACCGCCGACCTAGAACAACTTTGACGGATCACTCCTCACTTTATTCGGGACTCCAAGAATCACCCGGCCCGAGTGACCTTGGATATGATAGCCACCGACTATGCCTTTTTGAGCCGTCAGCTTAAAGAGATGGTTCATCTCCAACGGCGAAGGAAGACGATATAACCGATGGCCGCCAAACTGAGTGAAGGTGCAAATGATTTGCAGCCAGGCGTTCGGCATCAATTGAAGCGGTGCCACGTTCCAGGCGGTCAACAGATAGGAGACAGCGAACGGCAGCGGCAATCGCAGTCCAGCCTCCAGTATCGCCTCATTGACGGCGACCATGCCCTCGGGAGGTTGATCGGCTCGCTCGTTCTCGGCAGGCACATGGAGGCTGACATCAGAAGGAACATGGAACCTCGCCCTCCAACGGTCCAGATCCTTCCTAGTCGCCGATCTCCCGATCTGGCCAAGGGTCCACGGAGAGCGGCGGGCAGCCCGGAACAACGCCCTCCTTACAGGTTCATAAGGATTGGCGATCGAATAGTCATTGAAGTTAAATTTGAGAAGAGGGCCGGCCAATATCTCCATGAGTTCGGCAAAATCTATGAAGGCTTTGCCGATCGGCAAAATCTGAGAAGAGGGCCGGACAATCCTCCCTTTTTAGTGAACCGATCCGATCGGCCTCCACCATCTTGGCCGCGTAAGCCTCATTAAAAAGTTCCTCGATCTCCGCAGGCTTAATCCCGGCACGGATGGCCTCGTCGGCGGTGTCAGCATGAAATTCCGTAGAAGGTTCATCCCGAGCGATCAAAGCCCCGACAGCGAAAGTACTACCCGACTCATACACATCTGATCTTCCTCCGGACATATTTAAAGAAAGGAGGGAGAAGGAATTTTTTGTTCTTACCTAAGGTCTGAGTCGAACGACGATCGTTACACAGAGCTTCAAGAGAAATCGACTATGTCTTCTCCTCAGGCAGAAACGCATAAGGTTTTTAACCTTGTAACCCCAGTCCTTTTTATAAGCAGGAGCGGGGGCTTCTGAGCAATAGGTGGAGTCCCGAGGACTGAAGTGCAACCGTCAGATAGGCTGTGTTTAATGCTGTCCTCGAATCCCGCGTTCGTGTCGTTTCAAGGGCACGCCAAAGGACAACCCAACAAAACCGCCGGACTCCCCCAACAGGAGCCCTACACGTGCCCCGGTGACGTTTCCACAACCTCTGTCATGTCCCGCTCATTTCAGCGATCGACCAGGTCATCCAAATTCAAAATCAGTCCGTTTACAGACGATCGTCTGTTCCGTAAAATGCTGAGTCGCTCGTCTAAGTTAAGCGATCGCCAGTAGAACCACCTCACCCCACGTCTCCAACATCGGAGCGAGCTGGGGGGCAATTATTGTGCGGCGATTTATACGCCTCGATGGCGATCGGCGTAAGGGCCGAGCGACAAAAGACAGAATCAAATAAATCCAAGTAAGACTTGCCAAAGCTAAGAGTCCAGACCGAAATCAGGTACCGAGCAATCGACGTCCGGGGCGATCGCCTTTTGGCACCTAGCGATCGACTCTGGTGACCGATCAAGGACGACCGTCCTATGCCACGTATAAGGCCATCGTCCGTCAAGTCTACAAAGACTGGATCACGGAGCAAGGACCCATGTGCAGATCCGCCAATGGCGCCACGGAATACGGATCGTTGACTCCAGCCCATCAGTAGCTGTCAATGACAAGGACAGCCTCACCTACCGACAGACCCACCGAAAGGTCCTAGGTGGGGCCTCCCAAGACAGCGACATAAACGCGTGTTGGCTTGTCATTGGTTCGCACATCCGGCTGCCAGCCGCTGCTACGGACTTTAAGGAGACCAACCCATGTGCTAAAGACGATCGCTCGCTTATTATAATACAGCAGAGGCGATCGCCCAGCGACTCCCAGTTCTATAAATAGAAAGCCTCCAGCAACTGGAAAAAGGTTCAGAAGTTCAGATTTTAAGAGTTCAGAAGCTCAGACACTCAAAACCTCTCTCTCACTCTCGACCGAAAGACGATCGTCCGAATCGAGCATCACATCTCATTTGTTACAAGAACTCATAGAGCATCAGCTCTGGTTCTTCCGACAATCTTCAGCACTCAAGATCTAGGATAACTAGGGTGTTTACACTCATTGTAATTGTACTCTAACATTAATATTTGTACTCTCAAGTATTCATATTAATAATATCTCGTGAGAGCATTCAAGCCCGGGACTAACAACCCCGGCAAATATTGTGTTATTTACTTCCCCACGAATGTGCTCTCGCATTTTGTTTGTTACTCGTCCATTCCAGAATATCATCTCCGGATAATATTTTGGGTAACAACAAACCACATTAGCAACTCGGTTGCCTTTGTTTTACTGAATAGTTGAATTATTGGCAAGTGACGGTCTTTTGCTTTGTGGATCGGCTTGCCACAGTTGTAGTAATTTCCAGTATATTTCTTTGCCTGAAAGCCCTTTTCCCTTTGTCTTGAACTTGGTTCAATTTTTCCTTTTTGGTAGAGGATTCATGTTGAAGCAAATCACATTTGGCCTTCAAAGGGCCTCTTGAATTTAGAATCAAACGTTCAGTTATCTTATTCAATTCTGAGTTTAACTACCAAGTCGGGTAATCTTATTTCATTTCTTTTGTGTTTCAGGTAATTCTTGAAGTTCTTCCAACTAGGAGCAACTTCTCAATTACTTCCACCACAACAAACGATTCATGTAGAATCATTCATTCTGCACTGATTTCGTGCACAATCAACTAAAACTGGAAGGAATATATGCTGCAATGTGATGATGTATGTTGTGTTGTTCCTTGTGTGAAATGAAATGCATAATTCCTCTTTTTATAGGGTCCAACACCACTTCATCAGGTGGGGGTTACTGCAGATTAAAGTGTATTTAATTCTCCGTAACCCTTCAGCTCCAAGATCACCCCCATAAGTGGTCTCATTTAATTCGTACGTTCATATGTTACACAATGGAGTTTGAAGAGTCATGTTCTAGAAGTTAGGTTAGACCATGTCTGGGTCAGCTCAGTATCTCAAGCAACTGGGTCAGGTCAGGTCTAGGTCAGCTCAGTATTTGAGGTAGCTGAGATAGTCAGGTCAGTCATTCAGCTAGTTGGGGTAGTCAGCACAATACTTCAGCCAGCTCAATCAGTCGGGTTAGACAAATTTGGCTGATTTTGGATGAACTTGGCTGCAAAAAATTAATTTAGTCTCAGCCCAAGCCCACAAGCCACAAGCCTAAGTAGAGTTGTAAGGGTGAGGGGTTCAGGGAGGGTCTGATCGGCAGAGCAAGGTGTTTTAAACAATATACATAAGAGGTTGGAGCAATCCAAAAAATAGACGAGAGAGTGAATTGAAAAAAAAAAAGTGGTTCACCAAATTCAACAGATTGAAAAAAGTGGTTCACCAAAAAAAAAGTGGTTCACCGAATTCATTTATTATTTATCGTCTCAGAATTGTGATTTAGAAATATGGAAAAATATTTTCTACGAAATAAATTTAACCGATTGTATGTTGTGTCGAGAAATATACTTTTTCAGACACTGATAATGAAGTGATTATTCAAACTTCCAAGGCATGGATCTCGCATATTGGATTTATTGTCTGTTTAGTGGTGTAACAGTTATCAAATATTAGTTGTATTTGGCATTATTTTTCAACTTAATATATTTTAAAAAAATTTATAGTTGTCCGACCTCCTATATTTTATGCACAATAAAAAAACTTATAGGAAACTGTCTATCTGAGACGGATCCAATTTTTATTTTTTACTTTTTCCCACTTAGTGCTATATTTATAATTTTTCTTGTCTTTGTTAAAGGAATAATACCCATTGTGTGCCTAAGTCTGTTAGTTTATGGGCTTTCCTAGATAGGATTTGGCTGAGGCCTGTTTGTATGTACTTCACCCTATTTAAGGGATCCCATTGATGGAATAATACAACACTTTTACCCTACTTTCTTGTCTCAAGTTATTTTCCCTTCAACACGTTATCAGCACGTAGTTCCCGACTGAGCACAAAATTTTCCTCCCGATTTTCTGAAAAAAAAAAAAGAAAAAGAAAAGAAACAGCCGAAAAACCCTAATTCCTGCCGCGGCCGCTAACCCTAAACCCCACAGCCGCCGTCGTACCAAATCTGCACAGCCACCGACGCTGCAAATCAGTTCACCTGCCACCACGTTTCGATCCAAGTCGTGCCTCCGCTCCAGATCCGTTCTTGAGCCCGACCTCTGATTGAAGTAAGGACCGTCGGCGCCTTGCTGTTCCATACCAGCAAGAAATTCTGTTTCCTTGCACCTCCAACCTGCGAAAACCGATCTGTCTCCTTGTACATCTGGACCTGCAACACCTCGAAGGTCAGCCCCTTCATCTCCACAACCATCCGCCACCTGTAATATACTGCCCTTCGCATCGCTGCCCCATCCTCGATTCAGTAGTTGGCGCCACCTTTGTGATGCACCACTGCTCGGATCCTCACCAATCTCGTTTCACAATCAACATCGATTGGAGTTCTCTCGGTATGCAGCCCCCAGGATTTTGAAGAAGACACAATCAGGCCCGAACTGAGTTTTCCCACCCAATACGTACCCTGCCTGGGATCCAATTCCAGTAATTGAACTAGTTGTCCGGCCCCACCCGCTGCCCAGCCCGACCTTGTTCGAAAAAACAGAATTTTTTACCAACAATCGCGAAGCAAGGAACCAAGACGACTCAAACGGCGATTGGAACGAAGATGGCAATTTACGAAATAAATTGACGGTATGCCCTAGGAAAGAACCATGTCTTTCCTATAAGGTACACAAATACGAACCCTACTATCTGCAATGTGCGAATTTACATTTTTTTAATTACTATTAACTGCATATTATACTCCGAATTTATTTATGCTTAATTAAACCAAAAGCATGATGCATCCATAATTTTAATTAAATTAAAATAAATTGCTTAAGCAACTTGAATTAAAATAAATTCATGTTGAATTAAAAATTATTGCGGCATAAGATACCTCTTTGACTGCATTTATACGTGTATAGATATATTCATAGGGCTATGTGATTATATCTATAAATATACATATATTTGCATGCATATATAGATATGACATGCAATTAGGCTTCATTTTAGTAGACTTTAGAGGATTTATATCTACTGCCTAAATTCAACTCGAACCGTGATAAAGTAATTTCATCGGTATAAACCCCAATAGCATCGAAAGTAATTTTGACCATATCTTGGTTCTGAAAAATAATAACCCTCCACATTATTGAAAATTTTATCATGGAAAGTACTCATGATATACTGTGAAAATTCATTTTCCTTTTTCTTGTCTCAAGATGGCTGATCCAACTCGTCCTGAATTTGACATCTTGGACTCAGAAGGGCTTGAGTACCATAGATGGGTTTCTGACGTAGAGACCACTTTTATCGCTAAAGACTATAGTACTACTATCTTTGAAAAAGCAGGCGAAGTACCGTCTGACAAAACCAAAGCTAGTGCATTAATGTTCCTTAGGCGACATATCGACCCGAGCCTAAGATGGGAATATCTGCAGTTGAAATCCCCGAAAGAACTGTGGGATGCCCTTAAGGGCCGTTTTGGGAACATCCACAATACCTTGCTCCCAGAGTTGACCATGCAGTGGAATGAAATCCGCTTGCTTGATTATAAACGGATCAACGATTTCAACAAAGATATGCTCCGTCTGAAGGCACGCCTTAATTTCTGTGGAAAGGACCTCACAGAAGATGATATGATTCAGAAAACTCTTTCCACTTTTCCTACTTCTGCTCTTATACTAGCGAACCAGTATAGGCTGGAGTATGACAACAAACGCATCACTACCTTCAATAAGCTTATCAACCTACAGCAAGTGGCTGAGAGGCATAATGAAGTGTTAGTGAGCAACAATGCCAGGCCCGTTGGGACAAAGAAAATTCCCGAGGCCAATTATATGAAAGGTGGAAAGAACCCCAATGTACAGGGGACTGGTCATGGCAACCCCAAACCACAACGTGGAAAAGGGCGTAGTGGTCAAGGACGTGGTCGAGGACGTGGGGGCTCTTCCAATGTAATGAGAAGACTTGGTGCTCCTGACTCTACTAGCCAAGAAAAGTATAAAGCACCTACCCCTCCTGACGCTCCTAAAGTCAGAGTTGGCGATGAACCGTGCTATCGATGTGGAGATGCTGGACATTGGTACAAGAACTGCCACGCAAGTAAACAAGTCGCAGCACACTACAAGAAATATAGAGAGTCCAAAGAACGGGAGGCTCACTATATGGAGGAAGATGCTCTCGACGAGTCCCCCGACGTCAATTTCACAGTCACCGATAATCGTAATGAGCCATACATGTCACAGTCATTAGAGGCACCCCTTTATGACTGAATATCATCATTATGTTTACTTTCTCGTTTACATTTGGCATTGTTACCTCAGAACGATTTTATCGATGTTTTATTTTCAGTAATGGTGTGATGAAACTTTGTTTTTCTAGAACAAGATATTATTATTGCTTACGTTATATTCTTAGCTTTATTTCGAAGTACTGAATATTGCTTGAATGCTTATGGTTCGAAATTTCAATCTTTTCTAAGGAATGAATCGAGTAGAACTTGAATGTTCTTAGAATTAGGCTTCTATTCATTGAATAAGTCGCCTACCAAACCTCGGTAACTACGATGAATGGGTCATCCCAACTCATCAAAGGGCGAGGTAATGCTCAAGTTTTGATACCCAAATGGCACTCAATTACAAGTTACCAATACTCTGTATGCACCTAGAGCCCTTCGAACCTTACTTGACTTCAATAATATAAGTAGCAATGGTTTCTAGATTGAAACCCACTGTGAGAATGGAATAGAGTTTTTCTTTTATTAATTCTAATGAATGTGGACGTAAACGCATTTTAGAATAACTGATGAGTCGATCTAGTGAATGTACCTCACTATTATTAGGTTTTTAAAATCCTATGTTGTCACCAACAATGTACTTTGGGACATAAACTCATATAGGCTTTGGCACGATAGACTAAGTCATCCTGGTCGAAGTATAATGATCCATATACTAAAGAACTTGTACGTACATCATTACTTTTCGAGCGAAAATGTGGCAACAACTCAACATAAAGCACAATGTTGACGTTGATCGTATTATATAATCCAAATAACCGAATGCATATCAAATGCCCACCACTTAGTGTTGCAAAGCCTGCTCTTTAGCCAAAGTAGGAGCGAGACCTTCCTACGCTAAAGAAACAAAATCAAACATTCCATTCTTACGCTGAATATAAGGAGAAATTTGTGGATCCATCCACCTAATATGCGGACCATTTACGTATTGATGGTTTTGATGGATTCTCCGACATATTGGTCACATGTCGCTCTCCTGTCCACTCAAACTGCTGCAGAACTTCCAAGATAATTTATAAGGTCTCACCTCCCTTATCACATCTAAAGGACTCGATGATGTTGGAGAGTTCACATCAAAAAGTATTTGATGTTTATTGCATGATAGAGATCAATGAATTGCATCTCGTCCCATGTGCATATGCAAAGGTCTCACATAAACCACCGTCGAAAGAATATGTATGGTGATTATGTAATTGGTTATGCGCACCAATTTGCATATTTTTGCTTGGGATTATGCAATATTGCACGCAAGTTTACTTAAATCGTTCATTCTTAGACCCTTTGCTAACCAATTAGTTTATGCGTACCAATTGGTAACTGGATAGCCTGATTTATATATTTTGGACCCAGACGGACTTGAGTGCCAATTGCGCATAAATGGTTACGCATTATATGTGCCTTATGCGCCCCACAATGCATCGGTCTTTAGAAACGATTAAGTATTCACGTTGGATAAGAATCTCCAGACGTTTATCCACTATTTAGAACCTTCACAGTGATCTCTTTACCGCACGATTTGCGGATTGTCACTTTAATGAGACAACCTTCCCATCGTTAGGGGGAGGAGAGAAAATGTAATTTCTCGGGGAACGACAGGAATTGTCATGGTGTCTCCACTTTGTCTCATTATGATCCCCGAACTTCACAATGTTACCACGAAGCATAAAGAACACTCGATCTTCAGGATGTAGCATATTCGATGCCTAATGCATTTACTGATATCGTTCAAGTGACAAGATCTCACATTACAGCTGCAAATGTGCCTGTAAGGTTAGAAGTCCTCTCCAAGGGGCACATCACCAATGAACCGGGTGATGCAACCGCACTTGGTGGAGGTGTGGTTGAGGCCGTGGCTCCCTGCGAAGGAATGGGTGGAAGCCACATGGTTCGACTAAATACTCATCCAAGTAAGAGGTAGAGTATGGCACAAAATTACATGTTAACCATCAATTAACTCGTTTCATGAGATCATGCTTGATTTTATTATGTCCATGAATCATGACGAGGGGGATGCCCCGAAGATATGATTCAGAAAATCAAGAATCTCGATAAAATTATGAGAGTGTGGCCTGATCAACCACCCACTTTGATGACATGTCATGAATCATAAAGTACGATGATGTCGAACCCCGCTCAGTTGGATGAAATCAACATTGGCCTATAAGAAAAATATTCCAGGTAGAACTAGATTCTCCGACAAAGAGACAGGTATTTGGTGTAGGTAGTGCTAACCTAACCAAGTGTAAAGCCTGAAGGACATAATCGAACCTTTGTCGTAAATCATAGTGAGAATAGTAGAGTCCTAATGTACAAGGTTCACGAAGTAATGCTTCTCACAATGCCCTGGAATTGATTACGAGGAAATGTACTCCCACGTATACGTTCCGCTATTTGATTAGCGTAGTAATTTCCGAGGGACCGAAATGCGACGATAGATGTGGTTACTGCGTATCTCTCTGGGGATCTAGATACGGAGATATATACGGAAGTGCCCTATGGCATTTCATTACCCAAATCAAGTGACTCTAGACCACAGAGTGCGTATGCAATTTGATTGAAACGCTCAACTTTACGGTTTTGAAGCAATCCTTAAGGATGTGGTATAACCGTCTAAGTGACTACTTGATTGGTAAGGGATAAAAGAACGATGAACTGTGTCCCTGCGTCTTCACAAATAAGTTCCGGATTCACGATCATCGCAATGTACGCCGATGACATGAACATAATCGGTCTTGATGAAATAAGAGAAACCACCGGATACCGAAAATCTGAGTTTGAGATGAAAGATCTTGGGAAAACTCGGTTCTGTCGAGGCATTAACATAGACATCGAGTTTGTGGAATTCATTCCACCGGTCTTCCTATGTCCAGATGATTCTCAGGCACTTTAACATGGACAAGGTAAACCCAACTAGCACCCCATGATAGGTCGAACATTTGGATGCAAAGGAAAGATCCATTTCGTCTAAACGAAAGTGACGAAGAGCTTTGGGAGCTGAAATTCCCTACATGAGTGCAATAGCGCATTATTGTACTTAGCTCAATGTACACGACCTGCTATCACTCCTCAGTTAATCCGCTGACTAGATTTAGTTCAGCATCGACGCAACATCAATGGAATGGTATCAAGAATATCTTCTGATACTTAAAAGAAACCATTGACTTGGGACTATTCTTTCCCTACAAGCAGGCAAAGGAAGTTTCTTACGAAAAGGCAAATGCTAAAGTAAATGCTGGTGCCGAAGCAACTACCATAAAGTATGTGTTGGTATGAATTGCTTATATTTTGGAAATCGACTATGCAAACCCCTTTTGGCTACCTCATCGAATCACGACAAGATTCTTGCTTTGCATGAACTAGTCCGTGAGTGTACATGATTAAGAATTGTCATTCTACACGTGTGAGGAACTAGCGGTTAAGTACTGCCACTGATGAGCATACTTACATCTATGAACATGATGTAACTTGTAAATCCCCTTGATTGATGGAATGATCATAATGGGAAATATGTGAGATATAACGTAACATACTCACATAGGTTGCACTCTTTTCCTTAGACCAAGGTTTATTTTTCCCACTGGGTTTTGTTACTTGGCAAGGTTTTTAACGAGGCAACGATATATGAATGTAAGCATTAGGGGGAGCTGTAGAGTTTTCCAACTCTCGAGATCGATGTAAAGATCACAAGGAAATGATGATTATAAAGAAACTTAATCACATGTGTTGTACTCTTTTCTTTGACCAAGGTTCATTTTCTCCCATTAGGTTTTGTTACTTGGCGAAGTTTTTAATGAGGCAACAATTACTTGATTGATGTACAAATCAGGGGGAGATGTAGACTTGAGGGGGAGTCTTACATCCACACCGTACGTTATACTCTTTTCTTTCCAAGGATCATTTTTCCCACAGGGTTTTTATCACTTGGAAAGGTTTTTAACGAGGTAACAAGATGTACGATTTTAGGGATCGATGGAATGGTCACCTTAGTAGCGCTATGATCAAATGTAACGCACATATGAGAGGATAGATTCAAAAGACGAAGTCTAAACTTGATGTGTCTAGATGCTGTACTCTTTTCCCTACGATCAAGACATTTTTCCCACTGGGTTTTTACTTGACGAGGTTTTAACGAGGCAACATGACATGCGCTTGTAGACTAGGCACAAGGGGGAGTGTTAAAGGAATAATACCCATTGTGTGCCTAAGTCTGTTAGTTTATGGGCTTTCCTAGATAGGATTTGGCTGAGGCCTGTTTGTATGTACTTCACCCTATTTAAGGGATCCCATTGATGGAATAATACAACACTTTTGCCCTACTTTCTTGTCTCAAGTTATTTTCCCTTCAACAGTCTTTTAATTTTTATTAGTATTTTCAATTTTTAGTATTTTGGTCAATATTTATAATTACTATTTTTTATGTATTCTTTATTTTCTGGAGTTGGTTAAATGTAAGTTTTTAGTAATGTAATAGTTATTTTTACAAAAATAAATGTAAAATTGTTTTAGCAAGTTTTGATAACCTAGTATTATGGTTAACTAGTTCATGACGTATCGATTTTCAATGGGATATAGATTTCTCGATTAATTAAAAGTAAAATATAAAGATAAATTTATGTTGAAAAATTAAAAGTAAAACATAGAAAAATTAATTGTGTTTCGACGGGATATAATTTTTCCTTATATTTAGAGTCGAGAAGAAAAAATTAACTCAAAAAATTTCCTCACAGATTGTCGAAAACCTCTTTGGAATCTACATTAGTCGCCGAATTGTAAGTCTGTCCCTAGATACTTTAGATACTGCCACATATAACTGACCATCGCTGAATACAGGTTTGTAAAGACAAAGTCCAACATGCGAAAGAGACTGCCACGGACCCTTTACTTATATTCATCGCAAAGATAACAGACTTAAGGAACTGCCTGCATTGGACCATGATAGGAAATTTGGTGAAATCTGAAGGACTCGGCATCATTTGAGGAATAAATACTTTCTTACCAGCAGTTTTTCCAGAGATCATTGCAGCCTCGATGACGTGCTTATAAAGCTTTGTGACTATCATCCTCGTACCACTGCACAACTCAGTCGACTGGTCTATATTCTTAAGAAGAATCAATGAACATCCAACTTTCAACTTGATCATGTGGTTCGGCAACCCGAAACAGCTAATCGTATTAAAGAACTCAACATAAAACACCTTGTGTGATATATGTCTTTTAGTACGTTAATTGTTAATGTAATTTTTAATTCAGACGTGTTGTTCTGTTGATATGTGGGGTGTTGTGTTTGATTTTTAATTTCAATCTTCAACTCGTGAGAACTCATGTGAAGTTCTAATGTGATGGTGAAGATATTTTTGTTCGACACGACAGGAGTTGGACTATCTAATCAGTTAGAGAGATCCATTAATAATAAATAGTACAAATAACAAAAGATTAAAAATTAAATTATAATTTCAAATTTAGAAATTATACAACCAAGAAAACATGTTGAAAACTTATATACCTATAATGATATCTTTGTTTAGGTTCAACAAAAGCTCTTTCGGTGAACTTTTCTAAAAAAACTAATAGGAAGTTTTTTAGATGGTACCGAGTAAAGACAACCGTTTTCAATGTCCATGTATTCGTGAAAAACCCATGATGTACAGATGTAGGAGTATAAACAAGCTCACTAAATTATAATATGAAGAACTGCATGCGAATAAAGGTGAGGTACACCAGCTACCCACAACCGAAAGATACGGAGTGTTGGAATTGTTAATAATTTTGTAAAATTAAATATCATAGGATCGATCTACGTTCCGAGTAGATGATCGTGATATATTCACTTTCTCTAAACCGATTTCCGGTGAGTGAGAAATAGTGAATTAAAATTTGTCACTTAACTGTAAATAAATGAGGGATGACTATCCCACATTGAATAATGAGCTATCATTGTTAAAGTATATAAGGAGTTATCATTATTCATGTAATAATTAATGGCACATGTGTATGGGCTTAAAGCCGACACGCGCGCGCCGCCGCCGCCCGCCTCGCCTCGGCCTCGAGCCGCGTGCCGTAGACCTTGGCCTTGGCCTTGGACTTGGACTTGGACTTGGACATTGGGTGGTCTTTGGACTAGGCCTTGGGCTAGGCCTTGGATTGCCTAAAGAATTTTTTGGACTAGCTCAACAATGTAGTTGTGCTCGTTTGTGCACATAAGGATGTCCAGATACATCCCTCGAGCGGTTAAGGAGCTGAATACAGTCCAGGTGCGTCCTGACTGTTCAAATTCAGTCCAAACCCGGAAGTAACCTCCCAGGTGTAATCAGCCTTCAGGGCTTGTTTAGCATACTCACAGTTTTCTGCATACATATCATAAAGTCGGAGCTCTGTCCTCGCCTTATTTTAGTTCGCCGGAACTCGAAGGTCTGAGGTGCTACTACCTTTGAGACGAATCTGTTTTATCTTTGGGTACGACACGCCTAAACCGAGAGCATTACCGGGCGTTTCTCGTCTTGCGGAAAGAGGGCCTTCCTCGACTCGGCTACTTAGCATACGGTTTTTTGTCCTTTAATTTATTATTTATTTGTTATCTCAATTCAGTTTCGTATATTTCTGTTTTGTCAAGAGTTGTAATCCAGTTTCGAGTTTTGTATTTTCGTACGAGTTTGTAATTTTTGTTTTCGAGTTGTAATTTTTTTTTCCAGTTGTAATTTGGTTCTGATCGGCAAGTTTTCCCGAACACGAAATTACCAACAAGCGCAAGTCGAGAAAGGTTACTTGCTGTCTTTACTAAATTCCTCAACTGGGGATGTTGACTACCGCTTCCACCGACTCGAACACCACCGCTGCCTTTGCCTCCGCCACTGGATCAACCTTGGTGAACTCCTTTGCTGAAACTATGTCAAACCTGATGAGCTCAACTACCTCATCAACAACTACATGGGTGTTTTCGAACCCCTTTCTGACTACCGGTGGATCCACCTCGAGTGGCACCGTTGGTTCCACTTTTAGTGGTACTGTAGGATCCATGTTAGGATCTAGTATTGGAGCCTATGGGTTCAACACGAGTGGTTCCTTTTTTGGAACAATCTCGGGGCCTAGGATGATGTCTACCGCCGAGAAGCCGCCAAAGTTTGGTGGAGCCGACTTTAAAAGGTTGCAACAAAAGATGTTGTTCTATTTGACAACACTGGGCTTTGCAAACTTCCTTAAGGAAGATGCACCACCAGCACCAAGTGCTCAAGAGACTAGTTTCACAGTCCGAGCTTCCCATGAAAACTGGCACAATGATGATTATCTTTGTAAAAACTTTATTTTGAATTCTTTAGATGATAGTTTGTACAATATATACTCTGTTGTAAACACATCAAAAGAGATGTGGGATGCACTTGAAAAGAAGTACCGTAGTGATGATGCAGGTACAAAGAAGTTTGTAGTCGCTAAGTATTTGGACTACAAGATGGTTGACTCAAGACCAATCATGGAACAAGTGCAAGAGTTCTAACTCATCATTCATGATGTCAATGCCGAGGGAATGGTCCTGTCGGACGCTTTTACTATTGCAACTGTGACCGAGAAGTTGCCCCCCAGTTGGAAAAACTTCAAGAGCTATCTCAAGCACAAGCGAAAGGAGATGACTCTTGAAGACTTGATTGTGAAATTGCGCATCGAGTATGACGTGCGCAAGAATGATCATAAACCAAAAGGCCTGATTGATGCTAAGGCCAATCTGTTGGAGCAAGATGGTCCCTCCCTCAAACGAGCTCGCCCAAGTGCTCAAAACAAGAACAAAGGGAAGCAACCAGTCAAGAAGTTTGATGGTGATTGCTTCAACTATGGCAAATATGGGCATGCGGCGAAAGACTGCCGTAAGTCGAAGGCCAACAAGAAGAAGAAACATGTTGCCAACATCGTCGAGATTAACAGCGAGTGGAAAGAGGATGACCTTACTGCTGTGGTCACCGAGGAGGTCAACCACGTTGAGAAACAAGGTGGTTGGTACGTCGACACTGGTGCGACCGCCCACATTGGTGCCGATAGGAGCTAGTTTAAGAATTATCAAGCTGTTGAGGGGAGGAAGCTCAACATGGGGAATCCAGCTTCATCTGAGATAATCGGAGTTGGATAAGAGGACCTCAAAATAACGTGCGAATAAACACTCACCTTGAATAATGTGCTTCATGTTCCTGATATGAGAAAGAACTTGATCTCGGGCTCTATACTAGTTAATAAGGGGTTTAAACTACTGTTTGAGTCAGATAGAGTTATCATAAAAAAGTTAGATAGGTTTCTTGGCAATGGTTACCTCACAGAGGGACACTTTAAATTTAATGCTTTGGCTATGCGCCTTGTAACCAAGTCTGCTAATGCTAATGAAAATGCTACTGCTTCCTCTTATTTGACTGAGAGTTCTGATTTATGGCATTGTAGATTAGGTCATGTGAATCTAAATGCTATAAAAAGATTAGTAAACTTAGATTTACTAAAATTAAATGAAGTCAATACTCAAACCAAATGTGAGATTTGTGTTGAGGCAAAAATGACGAAGCTTCCGTTTCATTCGGTAAAATAGAACACAAAACCCTTGAATTAATTCACACAGACGTGTGTGATTTAAAGTTTGTGTAAACTAGAGATGGTAAGAAGTACTTTATCACTTTCATCGATGACTGCACAAGATATTATTATCTTTATCTTTTGAGAAGAAAAGATGAGGCTATTGAAGCCTTTAAGAACTTCAAGAATGAAGCCGAGAATAAATTAGGCTGTCGTATTAAGATGGTTCGAAGCGATAGAGGTGGCGAATATGTAGCCCCGTTTGAGGAGTTATGCAATGAGAGTGGTATAAACAACAGCTCCATATGCACCACAATCTAATAGCATTGTTGAACGTAAGAATCGAACACTTAAAGATATGATGAATGCCTTATTGATTAGTTCAGGGTTGCCCCAGAACATGTGGGGGGAAGCAGTCTTGACACTCAACTACATATTGAACAAGATTCCACGCAAAGGTAAGGATGTTACTACTTATGAGTTGTGTAAAGGTAGAAAACCTTCATACAAATATCTCAAAGTGTGGGGGTGTTTGGCGAAGATTGAGGTGCCTCTACCTAAATAAGTTAAAATCGGTCTTAAGAAGGTCGATTGTATCTTTATTGAGTATGCACTGAACAGTAGTGCCTATTGGTTTGTTATCCACAAGTCAGAAGTAACTGAAATGACTGTGGGAACAACAATTGAATCAAGGAATGTTGTATTCTTTGAAAACATATATCCTTGTAAGGACAATGATAAAGTTGAGAACAATTCTAGCAATAGAGTTGAAAATGAAGTAACAAGTTCAAAACCTGTGGATGTAGATCCAAAGTCACGTAAGCGATAGAGATCTAATCTGGAAGATGTAGAACCGAGACGTGGTAATAGGGTTAGGACACCAAATTCATTTGGACCTGACTACATAACATTCATATTGGATGAAGAACCAACATCGATCAAAGTAGCTTATGCTAGACCAGACGAGTTGCTCTGGAAAAAAGCTGTTCAGAGTGAATTTGACTCAATTTTACAAAACCAAACTTGGGTTTTGGTTGATTTACCTGAAGGTTGTAAGCCCTTAGGATGCAAATGGATCCTTAAAAGAAAGTACAAGGCTGATGGGTTAATTGATAAGTATAAAGCTCGTTTAGTAGTCAAAGGTTTCAAGCAGAATGAAGGGTACGATTTTTTCAATACCTATTCACCTGTAACGAGAATTACATCTATTCGAGTGCTTCTCGTGATTGCTGCTTTGCACGATCTTGAGATTCATCAAATGGATGTTAAGACTGCTTTTCTGAACGGTGATCTGTATGAAGAGATCTATATGGAACAACCTGAAGGGTTTGTAGTACCTGGACAAGTGAAAAAGGTATGCAAACTGGTTAAGTCTCTATATGGATTGAAACAAGCTCCACTAAGTGGCACTTGAAATTTGATAATGTAATGTTATCAAATGGTTTTAAAATAAACGAGTGTGATAAATGTGTTTATATTAAGAACACTAATAACGGCTATGTTATTGTGTGTCTTTATATAGATGACATGTTAATCATGGGTAATAATATACAAGTGATTAACGGTACTAAGAATATGTTAAAAAGAAATTTTGACATGAAAGACATGGGGCTAGCCGATGTGATTCTTGGAATGAAAATTTTGAGAAAATCTGATGGAATCATCTTGACACAATCTCACTATGCCGAGAAAGTTCTCAAGAAGTTTAATGCTTTTGATAGCTTGTCGGCTAAGACTCCAATAGAGTTGAATGTTCACTTGAGCAAAAATCGAGGGGAGCCCGTTGCACAAGAAGAATATGCACGAGTTATTGGGTGTTTAATATATCTTACAAATTGCACTCGAACCGATTTAGCTTGTGCTGTGAACAAATTAAGTCCTTACACAAGCAATCCAAGCAAAGAGCATTGGAAAGCTCTCATTAGAGTTTTGAGGTACATAAAGTATACTCAAAACCTTGTGTTACACTATTCGAGATACCCCCGGTACTTGAAGGGTACTGTGATGCGAATTGGATATCCGATATGAAAAGTTCATTTTCTACAAGTGGTTACGTATTTACCATTTAGGGTGGAACTATCTCGTGGAAGTCCGTGAAACAAACGTGTATAGCCTAATCCACATTGAAATCAGAATTCATAGCTTTAGACAAAGCTTGTGAAGAAGCCAAGTGGCTCAGAAGCTTTCTAGAAGGTATTCCATATTGGTCAAAGCTAGTGCCTGCAGTGATGATACACTGCGATAGCCAAGCTGCTATTGGTAGGACAAGAAGTAATGTGTATAATGGAAAGTCTCGACATATTCGTTGATGCCATAATACAGTGAGACATTTGATCAAAAATGAGGGTTATCTCTGTTGACTACGTGAGGTCATTGGATAATCTAGCGGATCCGCTAACCAAAGGGTTAAACTGTGATCAAATGAATAAATTGCTAGAAGAAATGGGTTTAAAATCTACAAATTAAGAATTATCATAGCAGTAACCCAACCAGGATGACTAGAGATCACAAGAACTTGGTTCAATGGGAGAACTAAGCTATGAGAGTTCATGTGAAACACTCATCTAAGTTTATTCCCTATAGAGCAATTGAGTGTTGAAAGCGTGGTTAGTGGTAAGGTTAAGTATATGACTCTTAATGATTCCTAAAGACCTCGAGGAGGTTGAGTATGGCAAGATACTCAGTAAAGAATCACCTATATAAGTGATAAGTGGGGGCCGATTCATGAAATGTACTTATGAATCCAAAGGGGTGTCCAAGGCCCGCAAAGGACACAAAACGTGAGAACGTATGAGGTTGAGGTGTTCAAGTGTTAGCACCATTGTCTCGGTGCACGCAGTGGGGAATAGTTCAAAGCATCAAGCCACTAATCCGCATGTGTACCCGATTATGTTAACTATGGAAGGTTCAAAGTTACGAACTACCTATCCTTATACTTTAATGCCTCTTGAGGACTGAGCTTGAGTCTGCATATTGCATTTGGGCTATTTTCACTCATGTGGGGGATTGTTGGAATCGTTAATGATTTTAATTATTTTGTAAAATTAAATCTCATAGGTTCCGAGTAGATGATCGTGGTATATTCACTTTCTCTAAACCGATTCCCGATGAGCGAGAAATAGTGAATTAAAGTTTGTCACTCAGTTGTGAATAAATGAGGGATGGCTATCCCACATTGTTCAAGTATATAAGGAGTTATCATTATTCATGTAATAATTAATGGCACATATGTATGGGCTTAAAGCCCACACGCGCGCACACGCACACGCCGCCACCACCCGCCTCGCTTCGGCCTCGGCCGCGTGCCGTGGACCGTGGACCTTGCCCTTGATCTTGATCTTGATCTTGATCTTGGACTTGGATATTGGATCTTGGTCTTTGGGTGGTCTTTGGGCTGTTCTTTGGGCCTGGTTGTGGGCTTGGCCTTGGGCTAGGCCTTCGCTTGCCTAAAGAATTTTTTGGACTAGCTCAACAATGTAGTTGAGCTCGTATGTGCACATAAGGATGTCCAGATACATCCCTCGAGCGGTTAAGGAGCTGAATACAAAGGCCCCGACTGCTCAAATTCACCCAAACCTGTATAACCACCTAGGTGTAATGAGGAGGAGTAATTGGCAGGTCTGAATTCTGTAACTCCTGCCAAATTTTTGAAATTAGAAACTCCTGTATTCAATGCAAACATGAATGCGTGCATTATGATAACTTTAAGGGTTGTGTTTAAACCTCCCCTGCAGGTGTGAATACCCTTTAAATAGGCATGCATTCCTTTACATCAGAACATGCAATTTTCGAATTCAGCATACTCACAGTTTTCTACATACATATCATAAAGTCGGAGGTCTGTCCTCTCCTCATTTTTGTTCGTCGGAACTCGAAGGTCTGAGGTGCTAATACCTTTGAGATGAATCCATTTTATCTTTGGGGACGACACGCCTAAACCGAGAGCACTACCGGGCATTTCTCGTCTTGTGGAAAGAGGGCCTTCCTCGACTCGGCTACTTAGCATACGGTTTTCTGTCCTTTAATTTATTGTTTATTTGTTATCTCAATTCAGTTTTGTATATTTCTGTTTTGTCTCGAGCTGTAATCCAGTTTCGAGTTTTGTATTTTCGTACGAGTTTGTAATTTCTATTTTCGAGTTGTAATTTTCATTTCCAGTTGTAATTTGGTTTCCGATCGGCAAGTTTTCCCGAACACGAAATTACCAACACAAAGTTACATCACGAAGAGGATCCATGTCAGCAGGGGTATATTGAACTTCGATATCAAGAGGGGAATCAACAAAAAATATATCTACGAGACGAGCTCGCTCAAGAATATCCACATCCAATTTTATTGCAAACCGGTGAGATAAAGTATAATTTAGGTTTGTGATACTATCAACGTTATCACCAGGGGCAGAACCAGGGGGCTAAGGGAGGCTAAAGCCACGGCTAGACACAAAAAAATCAGTAGAATTTTTTTTAGCCTCGGGTATTTATAAAAAAAATGAAAGAATTTTTTTAAGCCCCGTCTAATTTTCGCTGTTAAATATTTGAGCTCCGGATAATTTAAACTCCTGATTCCGCCACTCATTATTATTTGTAACAATCATATCATCACACACAACATGAGCAGAATATGACATGCAAGGGACAATCTAACAAATAAGTCTGAATTACAAAAACGCGAAGTGAATCCAAGCAAAAATATTGTAGTGGAGTACTTGTTGAACCGATTTCTTGGGGCTTTTCGAGACCATGCAAAGCCCTAATAAGCCCGAACACTTTTCTTGGACGATAAGAAATACCAGGTAGAGGAACCATGTAGACTTCCTCCTAAGATCCCTATTCGAGAAGTCATTTTTAACATTCATTTGTGAAATATGACCATGACGAGTAAAGCTCACAGTTCCTCGATCAAAGATTCTTGCCAAAGAGGATAATGGCCTGAGAAAGGGGTGGGGCTCATAAACATAAATAATGGGGACTAAAAAAGGAGCGAAAGATGGAAAATATCAAAATTATTCAAAATCTATATAGATGTTGGATCGAAGAGTGAATTACAGATAACGAGTTGGCTTTGGATTCGCAATCACAAGAGGTTCTAAAACAGTCGTATAAGGGGGGTTAGTATTAATATCTTTGGACATGTAAGAAATTTGAGGAGAAACAAACAATATAGACGATAACACATGATCAAGCCAGGGCCGTAGCTTTCCCGAGGTTGAAGAAGCACAAGCTTCAGGCCTCAAAAATTAAGGCCCCAATATATATATATATATATATATATATATATATATATATATATATGCTGTTCCAAAAGGAAGAACATGTGATGGGGATAACATTGTATTTAATTATTTATAAATATGCATATTTTATATAGTTTTAGGGCTTACTTATGTTTTGATTATTTATTAGTGTGTTGGAATTTTAGGACTTATACGCCTAAAACCCTAGTTATCTATTATAAATATGAGTCTCAATACCATTGTAAGAGAGCTTTTAATGATGAAAGAAAATTAGGGTTTGTTCCTTTTACCGTGTTCTTCTGGTATTCTTTAGAGAATCAACAGATTAACTGTGCGTTTGCATTTCGCTATTCATTGAATCAACGAAAGTATTCGTTTATCGTATTTAATTCACGCTTGCATCAATTGGTATCCGTAGTCATAACGTTTCTGCGGGGTACAACAATGACACAAGGTTATGATACAGAAGAGGAATTTGATTTCCTCTGTAACACCCCCAGGGTATCCGAGGTATATTACAGCGCCGTGAATCCCTATATGGGACCCACCAGGCTGAACAAGCATCATACTCATCGACTCACAGAAACAACAGAAAAATACCTCGTCATAAAGACGCCCAACAAAATAATCCACCCGGTTCGACCGGTCAAACATAACACCATAATCCGTCACAAACATAATAAACAACAATACAATCCTGACGAGGTAAAAATTCTTAAGTACTCGAGTACTTCTATTAGTTTAAAGACCACAAAAGGTAAAAAGATAGAAAGCAATAAGACACCACTCGTGCACAATCATCACGCACGGTTATCATCCGCATACTGGTCCAGCACCCGCTCGTCTCGATGAACCTGACCTGAAATTCATAAAACGAATTTCCCCAAAACGGGTCCCCAGAGGGATTAGCAATTACGATAGTACAAGTAACCAAATGATCAACTTACATCTTACCCATATAGTAATGCATGCAATCAAGAAAACATAGTTCCAAAACACTCATTTACGGAAATGCCATAATCAAATCACATTTGTAAAATGCACCACAATTAACCGTCGATCCACGTCTCTGTGGACCCCTACCAAGACCCCGTCGGATCTAACACGTAGTGGTTAAAAACAAGCTCGTCGATCCACGTCTCTGTGGACCCCTACCGAGACCCCGTCGGATCTGACCCGTAGTGAGCATACACACACACACCATTTCTCACACAATACTATTATGTCAAGAATGTAAGTTCATAAGGGTACTTGCCTCGATTAATAGACGGTGACACGAACGGAACGGAAGAATCAAGCACGACCGCGAGGAACCGACAAATGAACCTAACGATTCGAATAACATAATCACAACCAACTCTAGACGAATACGGAAATGGAATACACCCGAAAACCCGCCTACGATTCATGTATATTCGTACCAAAAATAACAGCGAGAGCGGACCACAACCAAACCCTCTTGATTCCGTAAAAACCCACAAAATATCCATGAATCCGTAGGAAAGCTAAAGATACTAACAATATTAATCGTATTCATCATGAATCCACCAACAAAACGGAACGAATCGGAAGAAAATCCCAAAACCCCCAAATTATCCGAAAATAGGGTTCTAAGAGATATTATCTTTGAAGATCCAAGTACTATGATCCGTAGAACACGCGTTAGATTGATTATCCGGGCTTCAAAACCGAAGGAGAATGATGAAAATCAACCCCCAATTGATGAATGATGGGAAGTTCTCCCTCTCTCTCTCTCTCTCTCTCTCTCTCTCTCTCTCTCTCTCTCTCTCTCTCTCGCGCAGGTGAAGAAAAGGAGGAAAATGGCTGATCTCGCCCAAAAAGAACGAAATTATACAGTTGACTGCATCGTGTGCCGCGGCGCAGCCAAAGTGTGCCACGGCACAAGCCCAAAAACTGCTCCCAGGGTTCGGCAGTGTGCCGCGGCACCCGGTACAGTCGGGTTTTGGTCGAAGATGCCACACGAGTGTGCCGCGGCCCGGACGGGTGTGCCGCGGCCCCGGACGGGTGTGCTGCGGCACACAGTACAGCCCGCTCGGCCAAAAACTGGAAACATGTGTGTGTGCCGCGGCGCACACTCCTTGTGTCGCGGCCCACACCCCCTTAGGGTCCAAAATGATGAAAAATGATCCGGGAAGAGAATGAAAGCAATATGAATCAATATCGGGGAAACAATAACACGAGATGGACCCACGGCAACCCCGAAACGGCGGTTCCGCACAACAATAACGAGAATCAGATCAATAGATGACAGGAAAGATACACTGAAAGATACACGAGGGTTACTAAAAATAAGTTTCATCCCGAAACTTAAGAAACAAACAACTCAGGGTACCTAGCACGCATGCTATCCTCGGTTTCCCAAGTTGCCTCCTCGACACCGTGTCTCGACCACTGCACTTTGACCAAAGGGATGGTCTTATGCCTCAGTCGTTTCTCACGATGCTCCAAAATCTTCAAAGGACGCTCCTCAAAAATAATATCTTCAGCGACATCAATCTCGCCATAATCGATGACGTGACTAGGATCCGGGACATATTTCCTCAGCTGGGAAACATGAAAAACGCTATGAACATGACTCAAGGCCGGAGGTAACGCCAAACGGTATGCCAACCCACCGACTCGCTCGAGGATCTCAAAGGGTCCGATAAATCTCGGACTCAACTTCCCTTTCTTCCCGAAACGAAAAAATCCCTTCGTCGGCGACACCTTAACAAAACGTGGTCTCCCACCTCGAATTCCAAAGGTCGACGACGGGCATCGGCATACGACTTCTGTCGACTCTGGGCGGTCAACATCCGTTCTCGAATTAATTCTATTTACGCCTCGTCTCCAAAACGACATCCGGCTTGGTCCCGACCAAATCAGACGTCTCATTCCAACAAATTGGTGATTGCCATCGCCGCCCATAAAGTGCCTCATACGGTGCCATCCGAATCGACGCGTGCCAACTGTTGTTGCACGTGAATTCGATCAATGGCAAATGTTCCTCCCAGTCACTACTCCAATCGAGAGCACAAGCACGCAACAAATCCTCGAACGTCTGGATAGTGCGTTCCGACTGTCCATCTGACTGAGGATGAAAAGAGGTAATCAAATGCAAACGGGTACCCAACGCCTTATGCACCGCCTGCCAGAAGTGCGATACAAAACGACCATCACAATCCGAAACGATAGACTTCGGAGTACCGTGAAGCCTCACAATCTGTGCGATAAACACACGGGCTAACTTCTCCGGGCCCCAAGTGTCCTTGATGCCTAGAAAATATGCCGATTTGGTCAGACGATCAATAATCACCCATACCATATTCATGCCCGACCTCGATCTCGGCAAACTCGTGATGAAATCCATCGATATATCTTCCCATTTCCATTCCGGAACGGAAAGTGACTGCAACAACCCAGCCGACTGCTGATGCTCGATTTTGACCTGCTGACGAGTCAAACATCTCGCTACAAACTGTGCGACCTCCTTCTTCATATCATTCCACCAAAAGTTCCTTATCAAGTCCTTGTACATCTTACTCGAACCAGGATGAACGGAGTAAGGTGTAGCATGGGCCTCCCGCAAAATACTCTATCTCAACTCTGAGTCGTTCGGCACACAAAGCCGACTCTGGAATCTCAAAATACCATCCTCGTGAATCACAAACCCAGGAGACTTTCCCTTAAGAACGTTCTCTCGGATTTGAGTAATCATCGGATCCTCTAACTGCTTCCGCTTAATTTCATCGATTAAAGATGATGAAATCTCTAAAGCACAAAGTTGCCCGACAGCCCCAGGCAACAAAACCTCAACATCTAACTCGATCAAAGCCCGCCGAAGCTCAGACTGATATGTAAGGATCTCAAGCGTTCGCAACGCCACCGGTTTCCGACTCAAGGCGTCGGCCACGACGTTTGCCTTGCCCGGATGATAAAGGATTTCGAGATCATAATTCTTAATCAGCTCTAACCACCTCCTCTGCCTCATATTCAACTCCCGCTGTGTAAATATGTATTTCAGACTTTTATGATCGGTAAAAATCTGACATGCAGAGCGGAAAAGATAGTGACACCACATCTTGAGTGCAAAAACGACTGCCGCTAACTCCAAATCATGAGTAGGGTAGTTCAGCTCATATGGCCTCAACTGTCTCGACGCATAGGCAATGGTCTTGCCGTGCTGCATCAATACGCACCCGAGACCCTGACCCGAAGCATCACTATAAACAGCAAAACCCTCGTTGCCACACGGCAACGCTAAAACTGGGGCTGAAGTCAAATGCCTCTTCAGTTCCTCGAAACTCGACTGTCTCTCATCATTCCAGATAAATTTCTCGGATTTCTGAAGCAACTGTGTAAGTGGCCGAGCTAGTTTCGAGAAACCCTCGACGAACCTACGATAGTAGCCAGCCAAACCCAAGAAACTACGGACCTCCTTCACATTTTTGGGCGGTGCCCAATCCAACACTGCCTCAATCTTCTGTGGATCCACACGAACCCCTACCGAAATCACGTGACCTAAAAACATCACTTCCTTCAGCCAGAACTCACATTTCGAGAACTTCGCATAGAGTTGCTCGGTCCTCAAAATGTCTAACACTACCCGCAAATGATGGGCATGCTCCTCCTCATTCCTCGAATAAATAAGAATATCGTCAATGAAGACGACGACACACTTATCCAAATACTCGATAAAGACTTTGTTCATCAACTGCATGAACACCGCCGGCGCATTAGTTAACCCGAAAGGCATAACTATGAACTCATAATGTCCGTATCTCGTCTGAAAAGCTGTTTTCGGCACATCGGACTCTCTCATTTGGAGCTGGTAGTACCCCGATTTCAAATCAATCTTCGAGAATACCGCAGCTCCCTGCAATTGATCGAACAAGTCATCAATTCTCGGCAAGGGATACTTGTTTTTGATGGTCACCTTGTTTAGTTCGCGATAGTCGATACACAAACGTAGTGAACCATCCTTCTTCCGCATAAACAGGACCGGTGCGCCCCAAGGCGAGGCGCTCGGTCGAACATACCCCGACTCAAGAAGCTCACTCAATTGTTTCTTCAACTCGGACATCTCTGAAGGTGCCATGCGATAGGGCGCCTTCGAAATAGGAGTCGCGCCCGGCTCTAACTCTATAGCAAACTCGACCTCATGATCCGGTGCAATCCCGGTAACTCGTCAGGAAATACATCAGGAAACTCACTAACGATTGGAATCGACGAAAGCTCGACTCCACCACTCTCCGCCTTCAAGGCGTAGCACCAATAGCCAGTACACCCCTTTCGCAGGAGTCTCATCGCCTTCAAGGCGTTAATAGCGAATTTCTGGTTCCCCCTCTTTCGCCCGGCGAAAGAGTGCTCGGTGCCGCCTTCGGCTAACATGGTGATGATCCTCGTGCGGTAGTTCATGATTGCACCATGCCGCTCGAGCCAATCATCCCCGAGAATTAAGTCCTCACACTCAATACCCACAACAATAAGATTAGAGGGCCAAGCCCTCTCACAAATAAATACAGAACAGTCTCGAACCTCCTGATCACCAACGATCCGATCACCGCTAGGAAGCTTAACGATGAAGGGCTCACAAGGCGTCAAACAGTCGAGACTCAAACGGCACATATAATCTGGAGATATGAACAAATGCGTAGCACCAGAATCGAAAAGCACTCTGACAGGATGAGAAAGAATAGAACGGTACGTGTCGCCACGGTAGCCGCTGGATCATCGGCTCTCCGCATCTCATAGACACGCGGGTGAGCTGATCCGATGCTGGAAGCTCCCCCTTTAGAGGGCTGACCCCGACCTCTCCCCCGACTAGCACTCGGCGGAGATTGAGGAGCAAACGATCCTTGATTCACACTTGGTTCCCTAGGCGCTGGAATGGAAGCCCGGGCACCAAGGATTTTCTCCCTCTCAGCACAGAAAGCAGCCTTGTGACCCGGCTGGCCACACTGATTACACGTCAGCAAAGGGCTCAAACAAGTACGACTGACGTGGCCTATACGGCCACAATTGAAACACTTCACATCACGGAAAGGAGCACTGGTAGTTCCACGAGGACCCCCAGCGGAACGAGCTGGACCACCGCCGGCGGGGAAGTTAGCAGATTGGGATTTCTGCTGACCCCCACCCTTGTGGCCCGAAAAATTCCCGGCGGACTTCTGCTTCTTGCTCTCGCGGGCCGCCTCGCTAGCTGTCACTGACATATCGTAAGCAAGGGCCCTACTCTGATAATCCTTCAAGGTAGTACAGACGAGCCCCGACATATAGTCCCGAATCGACAATTTCATCCGTCTGGAAAAATGGAAAATTTTGTCGCTCTCCTCGACAACTTGGGTCTTCACATAACCCAACTCCTTATTAAAATCGGCAATAGCCTGAGATACGGGGATATCCCGTGGTTGAGCATCATAGAAAGCATGTACTCGAGCCTGTCTGACCGGCCACGGGCAATATTCAGTCTCCATCAGTTCTTGAAATTCGGTCCACGAAGCAACATGGTCTTTGGGCCCAACGGCCTCCCACCAATCCGTAGCGTCCCTAGTGAGAAAGTACTGGGCAATAGGGACCTTACGGTCCTCGGGACAGTTGGTGGCAGTGTAGACTTTAGATATCTCCTTGATCCACCCCTCCCAGCCGATCGGGTCTGAAGCTCCCGAAAACTGAGGAGGATGCATCTTGATGACATCCTGAAGCCAACGATCCGCTCCGCCCCGATTAGCATGGGCCGGATCCGGGTTCTGAACCGCCTGAGCTATTGCCGCCATTTGGTTCACCATTTATTGCATAACAGCCGCAATACCAAGGTCGGCGCGCTCCTGAGAAGAAGCATGACTGTGACGGTCGCCGGTACTGTCGGCTCCCGAAGACTGCGACGTGGCCGCCCCACCGGCTGCCCCACATCCCCGGCCGCATCCACGACCACGACCGCGACCACGACCACGACCTCTTCCAGCATCCATACTGGAGTTAAATAAGTAGCAAAAGCCATACGATGGTAAGTACAAGAAAAGAACAATCACAAATCGAGAATCAAAGGTACGATACAAGAGTATAAGGAACAGAGGAAAGAAAACTTACGGGCACTGGTAGTACCGGAATCATGGCAGCGTGATGATGCTGTGCAAAACAAAATACAACAAGACCCAATAAACCGACAAGCCTAGGTATCCATAAACCTAGTGCTCCGATACCATTTTCTGTAACACCCCCAGGATATCCGAGGTATATTACAGCGTCGTGAATCCCTATATGGGACCCACCAGGCTGAACAAGCACACTCATCGACTCACAGAAACAACAGAAAAATACCTCGTCATAAAGACGCCCAACAAAATAATCCACCCGGTTCGACCGGTCAAACATAATACCATAATCCGTCACAAACATAATAAACAACAATACAATCCTGACGAGGTAAAAATTCTTAAGTACTCGAGTACTTCTATTAGTTTAAAGACCACAAAAGGTAAAAAGATAGAAAGCGATAAGACACCACTCGTGCACAATCATCATGCACGGCCATCATCCGCATACTGGTCCAGCACCCGCTCGTCTCGATGAACCTGACCTGAAATTCATAAAACGAATTTCCCCAAAACGGGTCCCCAGAGGGGTTAGCAATTACGCTAGTACAAGTAACCAAATGATCAACTTACATCTTAACCATATAGTAATGCATGCAATCAAGAAAGCATAGTTCCAAAACACTCATTTCCGGAAATGCCATAATCAAATCACATTTGTAAAATGCACCACAATTAACCGTCGATCCACGTCTCTGTGGACCCCTACCGAGACCCCGTCGGATCTAACCCGTAGTGGTTAAAAGCAAGCTCGTCGATCCACGTCTCTGTGGACCCCTACCGAGACCCCGTCGGATCTAACCCGTAGTGAGCATACACACACACACACCATTTCTCACACAATACTATTATGTCAAGAATGTAAGTTCATAAGGGTACTTGCCTCGATTAATAGACGGTGACACGAACGGAACGGAAGAATCAAGCACGACCGCGAGGAACCGACAAATGAACCTAACGATTCGAATAACATAATCACAACCAACTCTAGACGAATACGGAAATGGAATACACCCGAAAACCCGCCTACGATTCATGTATATTCGTACCAAAAATAACAACGAGGGCGGACCACAACCAAACCCTCTTGATTCCGTAAAAACCCACAAAATATCCACGAATCCGTATGAAAGCTAAAGATACTAACAATATTAATCGTATTCATCATGAATCTACCAACAAAACGGAACGAATCGGAAGAAAATCCCAAAACCCCCAAATTATCCGAAAATAGGGTTCTAAGAGATATTACCTTTGAAGATCCAAGTACTATGATCCGTAGAACACGCGTTAGATTGATTATCCGGGCTTCACAACCGAAGGAGAATGATGAAAATCAACCCCCAATTGATGAATGATGGGAAGTTCTCCCTCTCTCTCTCGCGCGCAGGTGAAAAAAATGAGGAAAATGGCTGATCTCGCCCAAAAAGAACGAAATTATACAGTTGACCGCATCGTGTGCCGCGGCGCAGCCAAAGTGTGCCGCGGCACAAGCCCAAAATCGCTCCTGTGGTTCGGCGGTGTGCGCGGCCAAGCGTGTGCCGCGGCAGACCTGATCGGGTTTTGGTCGAAGATGCCACACACGAGTGTGCCGCGACCGACGGTGTGTGCAGCACCGACTTCAGCAGTGCCGCGCCCCGGACGGGTGTGCCGCGGCACACAGTACATCCCGCTCGGCCAAAAACTGGAAACATGTGTGTGTGCCGCGGCGCACACTCCTTGTGCCGCGGCCCACACCCCCTTAGGGTCCAAAAATGATAAAAAATGATCCGGGAAGAGAATGAAAACAATATAAATCAATATCGAGGAAACAATAACACGAGATGGACCCACGGCAACCCCGAAACGGCGGTTCCGCACAACAATAACGAGAATCAGATCAATAGATGACAGGAAAGATACACGAGGGTTACTACAATCGAAAAATACACCGGAAATGAAAATACAAGGGAAAGAAAAAATGCGGATATTACACTCTAGTCCCAAATGGAAGCCATGATCATCGATGGGATCTTCGATAGCTACCTACAAAACGACCTTTTCAAGGACTCGTTGGCGACCTCGCCGCCACCATCTCCAATTTTAGCAGTCCTTCTTGCCGCCACGGTGACACCTCCATATTCAGATTCAATATTGCAAGGATCGCGAGATCCTCCAACCAATTTCGCTATCAATACAACAACCAAAGCCCCCAACCATCCATTCGCCATAGATTTGACACCCCCACCCGCAAATCGGGGTGTTGCCGACACCACCACCAAAACTCTTGCCCTCCACGCAAAGGCCGCCACCCCTGCCAATTGCCCTTTTTCCCGGTGCCGAGAGCGTCCGGTTTGTGGAGTGCACAGACAGCCACTCATTTCCGAGCGGCTGCATACGGCCCCCAAATTGGGACCGACATCACGGGGAATAGACCTCTCCACAATGGTCGTGACACCACCAATCATCCGTCACTGCTTTCGTCGCACTGTCCGTTGGTCTCCCTTGGCCGCTGCCGATGATGGAGAGGCCGAAGTTGCACTAGTTACCATTGTAAATATGCAGCATGATGGTGACGATGACGATGATGACCTCCTGATGTTGCAGCGACGCTGCAATGAAGAGGTTGATGATGAGTTTGGGCGTGCTGTCCTACTCCGCAAGATTGGAACCTTTTGGATTAGTAATCCTTCTATTCGACCTGATCATTCCAATGGCCTATTTCCATTGAGAAAAATGGTCCTGAGAGTATTAGTTTTAATGGCCTCAATTTATCTGTTGATAATTTTGGGTTTGAATCTAATAACTATCGTTTCTTCATTAATAATGATAGTTATTTGGACACTTCTTCAAGACCCTCCTACCGTATGAAGACCTTGGCCCATGTGTGTACTGCAGATATTTTTGAAGTCAAGTTTCACGAGGCGTTAGTTACTTTTTCTTTCCATGGAGATAAATGCGTCGTCAGCTTGATCATACCGGTGGAGATAATATTACTACAGCTTCGAGGACGAATCCTTTCGAAGCGGGAGAGAATGATGCAGATAACATTGTATTTAATTATTTATAAGTATGCATATTTTATATAGTTTTAGGGCTTTACTTATGTTTTGATTTTTTTTATTAGTTGGTTGGTTTTTTAGGCTTATACGCCTAAAACCCTAGTTATCTATTATAAATAGGAGTCTCTAGATCATCGCAAGATATCTTTTGATGATGAATGAAAGTTAGAGTTTGTCCCTTTTATCGTGTTCTTCTGGTATTCTTTATAGAATCAACAGATTAACTGAGTGTTTGCTTTCGATATTCATTGAATCAATGAAAGTATTCGTTTATCCTATGTAATTCACGCTTCTGCTGCATCAACATCGGTGCCAATAGGTATGGGTGTTCAAAAATATCCGATATCCAATATCCGATCCGAAAATCCAAAATTCCGAAGTTCCGGATATCCAAAAATTCGGATATCCAAAATTTGGATATCCGAAACTTCATATTCGGATATCGGATAGTACTTTTCAAAAAAATCAGATATTCGGATATCCGAAATATCCGAAATATATATTTTTTAGATATGTTTTATGTATTTTACATAATTCAAAATAGTAACACTTAAATACTTAACCCAATTAAAAAATAAATGCTTAAAAGTTCATAACCCTTTAACCCAATTAAAGAATATTTTATCTTTAGAGAATCATGGAGAATTGGAGATGTTTTGAATAAATATTTCGACCATATTTAAATTAAAAGTGTTATTTTTTTATGGTTTTAACTTTTGAATGGATGTTAAATTTACTTATGATAATTTGTTATTTTAACATTATATTTAATTGTTGTAAAAGTTAAATAGGAAAAAATATTAAATATTTCAGATATATTCGAATATTCGATATCCGTATCCGAAATTTCGGATATCCGAAATTCCGATATCCGATATTTCGGGTACGGATATCGGATATCAAAATCTAATATTCGAAATTTTGGATATCCGAAAGTTCGGATATCCAGTTTTGAACATCCAGTTTTGAACACTCCTACCAACAGGTGTTGATTTAGAATTGGATATGCTAAAGAATAAGTCATTACTTAGCTTGATGAAGTCAAGTACGAAGCTTGGGGATTTTTTGACTCATGCTGGGTACTCGGACATTAATGGCGATGAGTTATATTCAGAATTGATGGTTGTAAGAGTATATGTTACACAGTTTGGCAAAATTGAATGATTTATTCTCAAATTCTTATGTTGCTAGCAAAAAAAACAAAAAAAAAAAGAGAAAAAAAAACAGACAAACAAAAAGCTTATGTTGCTTATAAAAATGTTAACCATACTATTAACAATCGTATCAGCAGGAAGAAGCTTCTCAAAATTAAATTAATCAAGAATTATCTCCGATCAACAATGTCGCAGGATAGACTTAGTGGACTAGCCATGTCAATTGAGAGAAAAATAACCGAACAACTTAATTATACAGAATTGATAAGCATTTTTGCCTCAAAAACAGTTAGGCATGTAGTTTTTATGTGGTTCTTTCAGGTACTTGTTTAATTTGTTATTAGCATAACATATAATTTTTCATACATTTATGCGTTTGACTAGTATATTTGGTATTTCAAACTTTATTTTATTCTTATCGATATTTTTGTAAAAATTGATCAAATTCGATCGTAACAAGAGGAGGCCAATTTTTTCATTCTCGCTTCAAGCCCATTACAATGTAGCTACGGCTCTGGATCAACCACATTGGCTCGTGGACCGAGTAAGAATGCCACGTGGAGGCCGACCAGCCCGAGGGCGAGTAGGCAATCCTCGGAGAACAACAGTTATGGAATCATCAAGGACCGACCAGAAGACTATGGTACAAACGCTGGCCTTGGGGAACATCCTGGATCAGTCCATCAACGAATAACTACAAGAGATGACAGGCACACAAGATGCTTATTGTGTCATGTCCTTCTTCCTCATGCATCATTATTGAGCTTTTATATTTCTTGATTTATGATCTTGAAAAAATTTATTTTTGTATATAAATTATTGGCTATTAAAAACTACAGTATATAAAATAAACACTATAAAATTTTCGTATAAATTAAATAATTAATATTTTAAAATAAATATTGAAAAAACTTAAGAAATTTGTCACACTAAACCCATAAAATCTGAGGGCAAACTCTATCAAAAACACACCGATATTGGTACAAGTAAAGATGAAAATGGCACAAACAGTGAACTTGGTTCACTAGCCACGGTTCTCCCACTTGAAGTGGGAGACCAGGGTCCGAGTCCCTCGGAGGACAAGAAAGGGTTTATGACTCTTTAATCAATGATTAAAGAAGAGACCCTAGCCCTCCGAGGTACACTGGTGGAACACTTAAATATTGAGGGCTTCAAGCGGCAGTGTGGGAGGCCATATCTCGGTGGGACCCTGCTGTTGGATTTGAGGGGGTCCAGCATAGAGCAATCACTTGGGGGACGACTCCTTATGCGCGGTAGTTGAGTATATTTAAGAACCTTGGAGCCAGATACACATCTCGCGATTTAACTGGTAGCAGTACTGTGGGGCCGAGACTGTTATCCCGAGAACTAAAACGAAATCAAACCAAACATACCCAGTATATCCCGCTCAGAGTAGGGTCTGGGAAGGGTAAGATGTACGCAAACCATGCCCCTACCTATTACGGTAGGGATGTTGTTTCCGTGAAGACCCTCAGCTTAGTGCACAACAACATATTGAGTGAAAAATACAAAGGGAAGCATATGATACGAAAAAACTCAATACCATACCTGAGCCCATGGCTTAATCCACATGGGACTTACCTAAGAGGAATTTGGCTACATCACTCCCGATGAACGCTGCTCAAACAGAAGAGAGGTTGACTCCGCGCACAGCTCCCTGTCAAAAATATACCACACGCAAAAGGCAATAGAATAAAATATACAATAAATATAAAAATGCAATGCTCTAGGTCAAAGCTAACCGAGACAACCCAACCCTGAGGCTCTCAACCACAGCACCACTCCCAACTAAAGAATCCACAACTCTGATCTGGCGCCTCCAAGCGCGCCTATCAACAGTCATGGTCTTGGAAAGGTTTAAGGCCTTCAAATCTAATCTCAGCTGCTCCTCCCACGTCCTCCTCGGTCTGCCTCTCCTCCTCTCCCCAACAACTACTAAACTCTCGACCCTCCTCACCGGAGCAGATGCCTGCCTCCTGCGGACGTGGCCAAACCATCTCAATCTCCCTTCCCTAACTTTCGCTGAAATGGGCGCCACTTCTAGCGCGTTCCTGAAGACCCCGTTCGAGATTCTATCTAACATTGTGCGACCACACGACCAGCGTAACATTCTCATTTCAGCCGCTTCCAACTTGCTCTCAAGCGAATTCTTCATCGCCCAACATTCAGAGTCATACAACATTGCAGGTCGGATTGCCGCTCTATAGAATTTACCCTTCAACTTTAGAGGGACTTTCTTGTCACACAGGACCCCTGTCGCTGCTCTCCACCTTAGCCACCCCGCCTTGATGCAATGAGTGACATCATCTTCATACTCACCTTCTTTCTGAATGATCAAACCCAAATACTTGAACTTATCCGTACGGGGAACGATCTGATCCGCAATCATTACCTCTAAATCTCCCTCGTTGGCCTCACCACTAAAGTTACACCAGAGATACTCTGTCTTAGACCGGATCACACGCAAGCCCTGGGATTCTAACTTAGACCTCCATAGTTCCAACTTCGAGTTCACCTCCCTTCTCGACTCTGCCACTAACACAATGTCGTCAGCAAAAAGCATGCACCACGGGACGCCATCTTGTATCCCCCGCGAAATGACGTCAAGGATCAGAGTGAAGAGAAGAAGGCTTAGCACCGACCCCTAGTGTAGCCCTATCTCAACCGGAAAATACTGGGTGTCACCAGCTGGGGTCCTAACGCACGTCCTAGCTTGGGAATACATGTCTTGGATCGCCCTAACGAACGGCAACGACACCCTCCTCTCTACTAGGCTTCTCCAAATAACATCACGCGGAATGCTATCATAAGCTTTCTCTAGATCTATGAACACCATATGGAGGTCCTTACGCCGCTCTCTAAACTTCTCCATAAGGCGTCTAACGAGATAAATGGCCTCAGTCGTGGACCTCCCCGGCATGAAGCCAAATTGATTCTCTGAAATCTCAACTTCTCTTCTAACCCTTCATTCCACCACTCTTTCCCAAAGTTTCATAGTATGACTGAGGAGTTTAATACCCCTATAGTTACTACAACTCTGAGCATCGCCTTTGTTCTTGAAAAACGGCACGACAATACTATGCCTCCACTCCGTCGGCATCTTAGAACCTCTGAGGAGGATGTTGAAGAGCTCTGCTAGCCACTGAACTCCGACTTCCCCCAGACAAAGCCACACTTCAATAGGGATCTGATCCAGGCCTACCGCCTTAGTACAACCCATCTTCATAAGAGCACCCTTAACTTCATCCATGCTGATGCTCTCACAGGAACTAAATGAACAGGCAGAAGATAGACTAACTCCTTGCACCACCGAACTACCCCTACCCTCATTGAAAAGTTCAAAAAAATACCTATTCCACCTCTCCTTAATAGCCACATCGTTCACTAAAACTTGGCCCAAATCATCCTTAATAAACTTAACGGGACCCAAGTCGTGCCGCCCTCTTTCCCTAGCTTTTGCTAGTTTAAAATAGCATTCGCTCCTACTTTGGTGTCTAGGCGCTTGTACATCTCGTTGTAAGCCTCCCCTTTAGCCTTAGCCACTGCCTTATTAGCCTCTCTTTTCGCCACCTTGTACGCTACAATCTTCCAGATTCTCTCGTCCCCGGCACTAACCGACAAAAGCTCCTTAAATAGCACTTGTTTAGCTTTAACCTTCTTTTGGACCTCCTCATTCCACCACCAAGCCTCCCTAGGTCCACTAGACCTGCCTGAAGAAACCCCCACCACCTTCTCGCCCACCCTCCTAATAGCATTGGCCATGCTGGTCCACATAAGGTTAGCATCACCCCCTTGCAAAAAACCTCCTTCGCGGGTCAGAGACTCCTTGAATACTGCCGCCTTCTCACCCTTCAGATCCTTCCAGAGAATCCTAGGTCTAGCTTCTCTAGCCCTGCTAACAACACGACCTTCCATGGATAAATCCATAGCCAGCAGCCGGTGTTGAGAAGCACAGGCCTCGCTCCGGAATACCTTACAGTCCACGCACGCCCTAGCATCACGACTGCGCAAAAGAAGGTAGTCAATTTGGGTGTTGTGCCCTCCACTACTGAAGGTGATGAGGTGCTCAGCTCTCTTCTGAAAAACAGAGTTTGCAATTACCAACTCATACGCAGTGGCAAACTCCAACAGTGCGGAACCTCCTGCATTCCTAACTCCGAAGCCGAAACCCCCATGCGCACTATGGTAATCATCCACCCCCTCACCAATGTGCCCATTGAAATTGCCCCCCAAAAATAATAAATTGATCGTCCGGAATACACCTGACCAACTCATCTAAACAGACCCAAAAAGCTTCCTTAACAAGCTCACCCAAACCAACATGAGGGGCATACACACATACCACGTTAACCACCTTCGCCCCAACCACCACTGCAACGGACATAATCCTATCATTACAACTCTTCACTTCCACGACGTTGTCCTTAAATTCTTTAGACAAAAGAATACCCACACCATTACTTGAGTTAGCAAGGCCTGAATACCAATTGTTATCCCGAGAACTAGTCAGGTGTAAATTTGGAATCTCGGTATAAAAAAAAGGATGAAAATGGCACATCATATAATTATACAACTATTTTTCAGAAAAGCAAAACACTCGTTGGAACTTGTGTCGACGGAAACAACCTAGTCCCTTTCATGATTTGACCAACTAATTTCATTAGTTAATACAACTTGGTTTTGATCAATTTCTTGTTCATTAAAACCTTGAGAAATACATATTTCAACTAATTCCTCAGTCTCAATCCAATTGTAACATTCAAAAAGAAAAAAATTTAAATAAATAATTAAATATAATAAATGTATAAAATTTATAAATATTGCTCGTGAGTATATGATATAGAGCAAAAAATAAAAAGTATTAATTTTGAGTAGGGATGGGTTGGTAACCAGCGAATATGGTTATCAATCGAAAATTACCGAACTGATTGAACTTGATAACGATCATATATGGTAATCGCAAATTCGATATGGTAATACCGATTTATTACACCGCACGGTACGGTATTGGTATTGGATTTTTTAGTATGGTATTACCGTACCGTACCAATATACATATATAATTAATTAATTATAGTTTTACTTGTTTTGTATTAATATAGGTCATTACTAACTATTATCAACCCAATCATTATTAATTATTACCAATCATTACCAACCATTACCAACTGTTACCAAACATTAAGAGAATGGTATACCGAACTTTTTGGCACAATTAAATTTGGTACCGGACATATTTTCAACATTACCAACCGAAATTATTGATTACCAATAGTATCGGTTATCGAATTTTTTTATTGTGGCTATGGTAATCTTCTTGAGCTACCAAAATTGATCGGTAGTTGGTAATGGCCCAAAAATTTGGTAACCATTTCCAACACAACCCTAATTTTGAGGGTGCGGTGAAAATTAAGAAAAAATGTGATAATTTGATATGATTATAGGTATTTAATTAGATGTAGCAATTGTAAAAAGATACTCCCTCCGTCCGTTCAAAGGTTTATATTTTTTTCAAAAAGTTATTATTTTAGTAAGTTTATGTTCGTTCTGTAAATTTCCAACAATGTAATTACAATAAAAGTTTACAAAGAAAGGCAATCTAATACAATCTTAATAACTTAAAAGCTGAATCGAAAATTACAACTTTAGCAGAGGTGAGTGGAACTCTTTCCGTAAGACAATTTTGCCCCGTATAAGAGCAGACGGCTCAGGCAATATGTCCCCAAGATACAACTGCTACACGTTTCTGAGTTAGGTGCTCTCCAAAACTCAGAACTCCGGCGAACGTTAAGTGCTGGAAACTGGACACGAAAAGCAAGAAAGAAAAATGCTGCAATATGTGGTACGCTGTATTCGTTCTGTTGTATGTTGTATTTTTTGAAATGAAATGCATAAGACATCCTTTTATAGGGTCCAATTCTACTTCATCAGGTGGGGAGTTACAACAAATTAAAGTGTCATCAATTCTTTTAATCCTTCAGCTCAAGAGTTACCTCCATAAATAGTCTCGTTTAATTCGGACGTTATATTATGGAGTGTGAAGAGTCATATTCCAGAAGCTAAGTTCTCAACCTACTTCATTTCAATCGAAATCAAATATCAGCTGAGTTTTCAGCATCGAAATATCAGAGCAGATAGGTTTTCAGCCCAAATATCAGAACAGATGGGTTTTCAGCCCCAAATATCAGATCATATAGGTTTCAGCCCAAATATCAGATCAGATAGGTTTCAGCCCAAATATCAGATCAGATGGGTTTCAGACCAAATATCAGATCAGATATGTTTTAGCCCAAATATCAGATCAGATAGGTTTCAACCCAAATATCAGATTAGATAGGTTTCAGCCTAAATATCAGATCAGATAGCTTTCAGCCTAAATATCAAATCAGATAGCTTTCAGCCCAAATATCAGATCAGATAGCTTTCAGCCCAAATATCAGATCAGATAGGTTTCAGCCCAAATATCATATGAGTTTTCAACCCCAAATATCAGATGGGGTTTCAGCCCCCAAATATCATATGGGTTTTCAACCCCAAATATAAGATGGATTTTCAATCCCAAATATCATATGGGTTTTCAACCTTAAATATTAGATGGGTTTTCAACCTCAAATATCAGATGGGTTTTCAACATTGTTAACTTTTCACCTTTTCAATTAAATGGCCAACTTTAATCATTTATTTCTCACTCATTGGAGATCGGTTTTGAGAAAAATAAAATCCTACGTTCATCTTCTCGAAACGCATATTCACAAGTTATTATTTAATTCCCAAGAATTAAATATTTTATCATTATTAAATTAGTTTTAAATTGAGTTAAAACTCGTTTCTTCTAAAACCAATTTCCAACAATCCCCCATATGAGTGGAAATAAATGCATGCATGAATGTAGACTCACATACCCAGTTTCTGTAAAATACTACTGCATGGGGAAAGATAGTTGTGGCTTTGAACCTTCCTTAGTAAAATATCTTCGGATATACCGGCGGCTTAGTGGATACTGTGTCTTGAACTAATCCTCCTTGGTGTATACCGAGTCAACGACACTTACACAACAATGTCTCAACACCTTCCATTCTCATAGTTATGGCCATATTGGCCATGGACAACATCTTGGTTTCCTGAGTGTTTATTCGAGGCGGCCCGTCCTCACACTTAGATAGGTGGTCTCCTTTTAAAAAGTACCCTGCAATACTTCTCCTTTCCAAGGACAAGGAACCATTAAAAGTCTAGAGACTTAACCTCACCACAATCACAGGACTCAGTACTTATTCTGCTCTATAGGGATGGATTTATTATAAGCGATTTTCAATAGAACTTTCATAACTTTGTTTTCCCATTGAACCAAGTTTCTGGGATCTCCAGTCTTCAAGGTTGGGTTATCCCTATGATTGTTCTTTCAAGATGTGGATTTTAATCCCATTCCCTCTAGCAGTTTATGAAATTGATCTCTATCCAGATCTTTTTTTGAGTGGATCCGCCAAATTAACATTTGACCTCACATAGTCAATAGATATAACTCTATTTTTGATCCATTGTCGCACAGTATTATGTCTCTGGTGAATGTGTCAAGACTAACCATTATACATAAGGCTCTATGCTCTAGCAATTGCAGCTTGGCTATCGCAATGGATCATAACACTTGGCACAGGCTTTTTCCAGCATGGAATATCCTCAAGAAAGTTACGGAGCCATTCAGCTTCTTCTCTAGCTTTATCTAGAGCTATAAATTCCGATTCCATGGTGGATCGGGCTATACAAGTCTGCTTGCTTGATTTCCAAGATATAGATCCACCCCCAATAGTAAATACATACCCACTTGTAGAGTGAGAGTCTTTCGTGTCTGAAATCCAATTAGCATATGTATATCCTTCCAAAACTACAGGATAATTACTAGAAAATAGCCCATAACTTAGCGTGTACTTTAAGTATCTTAAAACCATAGTCAGTGCATTCCAGTGCTCTTTACTCAGATTACTCGTGAACCTGCTCAACTTGTTTACAGCAAATGCCAAGTCTGGACGTATACAATTTGTAATGTACATCAAGCTTCCGATTACTCTTGAATATTCGACTTGAGCCACTGGATCACCTCTATTCTTACTTAAGTGAATACTGGTATCAACTGGTGTTTTAATAGGTGGACTGTCAAAAGCATTAAACTTCTTGAGAACTTTCTCAACATAATGAGATTGTGATCAGAAGATACCTTCTGACGTTCTGATGATTTTAATTCCTAGAATTAAATCAGCTAAACCCAAATCCTTCATGTCGAAGTTTTTACTTAACATACTTTTTGTATTCACAATTACTTCATTGCTACTACCCATGATCAACATATCGTCTACATATAGACAAACTATGACAAATGACTCCGGTGTGCCTTTAATATATACACATTTGTCACATTTGTTGATCTTGAATCCATTTTTCAACATAGTTGTGCCAAACTTCATATGTCATTGTTTAGGAGCTTGTTTTAGTCCATATAATGACTTCAATAGTTTACACACTTTCTTTTCCTGACCAGGCGCAATAAAACCTTCAGGTTGTTCCATATAAATTTCTTCTTCTAGTTCACCATCCAAGAATGCAGTTTTTACATCCATTTGATGAATTTCGAGATTGTGCAATGCAGCAATAGCAATAAGCACTAGAATGGAAGTTATTTTGGTTACTAGTGAATATGTATCGAAGAAATCATAACCTTCTTTATGTTTAAACCCTTTGGCAAAAAGTCGGGCCTTAAACTTGTCTATCGACCAGTCATCTTTGTATTTCCTCTTTAGGATCCATTTACATCCTAAAGGCTTACATCCTGACGGAAGTTCAACCAGTTCCCAAATAGAATTTTGCATGATGGAATCCATTTCACTATAAATAGCTTCCTTCCAGAAAGGAGCATCAGGACTAGCATAATATTCCTGTATAGTCTTTGGATCGTCGTCAACTGTATAAGTTCCAATGTCAGGGCCAAATGACTTAGTCTTCCGAGCTCTCTTACTCTGTCTTGGCTCTTCAGTTATAGGATTTAAACTACTTGTAGTTTCAAGAGTGTTGTGCGGCGTTTAATACGCCTCAATAGCGATCGGCACAAGGGCCGAGCGACCAAAGTCAGCGTCATATGAACCAAGGCAGACTTACCAAATAAAGATGTCAGATCAAGTTCAAGTACCTAGTGATCGTCTTACAAGGCGATCGTCTTCAGTGCCCGTCCAAAGACGACCGTCTTATGCCACGTGTAAAGCCGACATCCGTCAAGTCTACAAAGACTGAATCTCGGGAAGAAGGCCCACGTGCAGACCCGCAAACGGCGCTGCAGGAAAAGGCCTTTTGACTCCAACCCATCACCAGCTGTCAGTGACAAGGACAGCCTCTCACCTACCGACAGACCCACAAAAGGCGCCCTAGCCTCTCACGTGGGATTTTCTCATTGGTTTGCACGGTTGGCTACCTACCAGCCACCGCGGACTTTAAGGAAACCAACCCACGTACTAGGACAATCGCCCCGGTCGCCCTTAATGGCGTGTCAGAAGCATTAAATGAGCATTTAATGCAGGAAAGGCAATCGCCCGTTTGGGATTAAGACACCCCAACTCCTCTCCTATAAATAGAGGACTTCTAGCACTTGGAAGGGGACGAAAAAAGACAACACTTCATCTTTGTAACAAGAACTCACAGAGCATTAAATCTGGTTCTTCCGGCAAAACATCAGCATTCAAGATCTAGACAACTAGGGTCATTACACTCATTATAATCGTACTCTAACATTAATAGTTGTACACCAAAGCAGTATTCTTATTAATAATATCTCGCAAGAGCATTCAAGCCCGGGATTAACAACCCCGGCAAATCTTGTATTATTTTAATTCCATCGCTCGTGCTCTTGCATTTTGTTTGTTACTCACCCGAAGCCATATCTAGCAAATCCTTCCGAATAATATTTTGGGTAACAACAATTGGCGCTAGAAGGAGGGCCCAACCCTCATTTTCATTCCGACCGTTTCGAAGAACACTCACTGTTCTCCGGAATATATACTTGAAGAAACACTCACTGTTCTTCAAAGAAAAACCCTCGAGATAATGACGTCTGCCACCACCTCGAAGAGAGACACCTTACGATCCGTCGGATGCCTTATTCCAGCCCAAACCAAGTCCCAACCTACGGCGGAAGGCAGCCGCGGCGATGCAAGACTCTCACTCCCGCCCCCGAGGGACGTCCCCAACCTCTCACTCGATCAATTCCAAACCGCAGAACAGATCGAGGAGGCCATGTCCATCCTAAGGGAGCGACGGAGAGCATGCGATGCGCCCACTATTACCCCCTATGCCATCCTCCGCGCGGGCAAACGAAAGCTCAAGGAGTTATATGTCGAACAATCGTCAGACAACCCCGATTCACGAGAAAAGGCATTCGCGAGGCGGGACAATTTTGTCTTCAGCCGACTAGGAAGTGATCCTTCATGGCAACCTGGGAATTCTGGCCCCATCCATGAGACGTCGGAGTCCGAATCCGTCACCAGGAGTTCGGCATACCCAACTCCCAAAAAACAGGTCAGCTATTTGGCTCCCACTCGCCGAAAAGTCGAGCTCGGTGGTAAAGACCTCGTCGCCTACAAGGGATCTAGGAGGTCATTACATGATCGCCCCGGCTCCCTCTTCGAGAGCCAGACCGCGAGCAGCCAGGATACGGCGATGGCTACAATGCAACGCCAGATCGACGATATGAAAGCATTCCTAGAAACTAGGGCAGGTGCCAAGATAAAGGTCGCCGAACCAAGTGAGCCACTCGCGGTCCAGATCGACCTTGCCCCCGTTCAATCAAAGATCGCTCCTCCTCAAACACCTCTGTATGAGGGCATATCGGACCCCGAGACTCAAGCAAGTTCCGGATCTACATGACTGGATGCGGGGCGTCAGACGCGACGAAATGCCAAATGTTCCCGTTAACATTGGGCAATCTTGCCCATAGGTGGTACATATCGTTGCCACCATGCTCAATCAATTGTTTTGAAAAACTAGCGAGCGACTTCACGTCGTACTTCTCCGCCAAGGTCGTTCGGCCAGAAGGTCCCTACCGCATGATGAAGATCAGGCAGGGGAAATACGAGTCCGATGAAGATTACATCGACCGGTTGGATGAAATAGTCCACACCGGCGAGCCCATAAGCGACGAGGTCGCCCTCTACTTGGTACTGGGGGAATTCGATGGTCTTTCGCCTATGTTCAGGCACCTCACAAAGGATATCCCCCCGAACTACGCGATCTTCCGCGCCAAGGCTGCCAACTTTCTAACCAGGCAGAGGTTGCCTAGGCGAGGGGGCAACCGGAGAGAGGAAGGCGCCATCTCCCATCCAAATTAAGGCGATCGCCAAGCCCATAAAGGCAGTCATGAAGCCACCCGGTGAGTTCAAGGCCTTCGAGGATGTGGAAATCCACCTCCTCCGCAACCTCAATCTATCTCCGGCCTATATCTTCAATGCCATCAAAAGGCGCGAGTGGCTAAGCATGCCAAAACCGATGAGGGACAACGGTCAGCTGGACCGCAATAAATTTTGTGCCTACCACAAAAGTCCCGGCCACAAAACCTGGGCAAGCTGGAGATTGTTCTAGGAAAGCAAGCTGGACAGTTTAGTAACCAAGCCGGAGCCCCGGGCAGAAAGGATCGGGGGCCGCGATCGTCGACAGAATGACAACCGTCATCCTCCCAATCAGGTCGCCAGAATCGAGCGAGATGAGCCGGAGTACTCAGATTAGTCGATCCCTCCGATAAACCCCGGTGGCCAGGTCAATATGCTTCAATCAGGAGATGGAAATCTCGGAGGTCTTTCCTCGGTTTTCACCATGTCAAACAAGAAATGGAAGGCCGAGCTCAGGGCGTTCGCCGGAGTCCATGTCGTGGTGCCCCCAGAGCCAACCATCTACAGAGATGTGCTCATCTCCTTCTCCAACAAGGATAGGGAGGGAGTGCAGTGTCCCAAGGGGGATGCCTTGGTGATCTCTGCATGTATCCTTGGGAAAATGGTCGACCGCGTGCTGGTTGACAACGGGAGCTTTTGCAACATCATATTCAAGTCTGCTCTGGACCAGCTCAGCAACCTGACCAAATTCATCAAGCCATTTGAAACCGTGCGTCAAGGGTTCGGCGACAACACGGTCAAAGCCTATGGAAGGATCAGTCTCTCCGTTGAGCTAATCTGCTATTAGGATCCTAAGGTTAAGATCACTAGGAACTTGAACTTTGTAATCATAGACATGCCCAGCATCTATAATGGGTTCCTAGGTCGCCCCTTTCTAGAAACCTTTGAGGCGGTCGCCTCCTATTTCTTTTATTATATCAAGTTCCCCACTGCCGAAGGGATAGTCGGTACTGTAAAAGGAGATCAGCTAATGGCAAAGAAGTGTTTGAACTACTCTTTTGTTGTAGCTTTTCCTTTAAACATTTCTTGTCCTGTTTGTAACACTGGGACGATCGACAACCAACCAATGGAGATCGACGAGCCAAACACCTCATACCAACCCAACTCAGAAGACGACATCTCACATCAATCGTCAGACGACATCGAACCGAGGATCGACTTCAAGCCAAGCCTCGATGTTGATCCAAGGATCGAGTCCGAAGATCGATCCAAATGAGAAGCGACTGTCCCCATCGAAGAGTTGGAAAGTATAACAATCGATCCGGCTCGCCCGGAGTGGGAAGTGCAGATCGGCTCAAGCGTCGATCCCGAGCTAAAAGACAACCTGATCAGTCTACTACGAAAGAACATCGGAATCTTTGTCTGGTCGCATCAAGATATGGTCGGCATCAATCCTGAACATGGTTGCCACTATCTGAAGATCGACCTGGCAAGGAAGCCTGTTCACCAAAAATGTAGGAAGTTCGGTCCAGAAAAATATGCTGCACTAGATGCAGAAGTCAAAAAGCTGCTCGATAATAAACTGATCGGGGTAGCTACCGACGAGCCAAAGTGGGTGGCCAACGCGGTGCTCGTCAAGAAGGCGAGCGACTCCTGGAGGTTATGTATCAATTTCACCGACCTTAATGCGGCTTGTCCGAAAGATCACTTTCCAATGCCTCACATTGACCACTTGATCGATAGCACGGCAGGTTGCGAAATGATGTCGTTTATGGACGCCTTCGCCGGATACCATCAGATCCCAATTGCAGAGAAAGACGTTAAACACACATCGTTCTACACGGAAAAAGACGTGTTTTTTTGGGTTCGAATGTCGTTCTGTCTGAAAAATGCGGGGCCGACCTACCAACGCCTAGTCAACGGGATGTTCGCCGATCAAATCGGAAAAACCATGGAGGTGTACATTGACGACATTGTGGTCAAGAGCCTCAAAAAGGAAAATCACCTCAAAGACCTCGCTGAGACATTCGCCATCCTCGAGAATTTCAACATGAAAGTAAACCCCAAGAAATGCAACTTTGGAGTAAGCTCCGGAAAATTCCTGGGGCACATCGTGAGCCAAAGGGGGATCGAAGCGAACCCCACAAAGATCAAGGCGATCCTCGACATCTAAGAACCCCGGAATGTCAAGCAGGTGCAACGCCTCACGGGGTTTTTAGTAGCCCTTAATCGTTTCATTTCGCGGCTCGGAGACAAAAGCAAGCCTTTCTTCACCACCATAAAGGAAAAAAAATTTGCGTGGGCGAAATAAATTCAAATGGCAGTCGCCAAAATCAAGGAGTATATTTCTAACCCCCATATTTGGTAAAATCGATCCCCGGCGAGAAGCCTTTACCTGGCAGCCTCGGAGGTCGCACTGTGCGTAGTTTTAGTGCGACCAGAGGGACAAACCCACTTGCCGATCTACTTCGTTAGTCAAGCGCTACATGATGCGGAGACACATTACATGCCTCTGGAAAAGCTCGCCTACGCACTTGTCATGAGTGTTTGCAAGTTGAGAGCCTATTTCTTCGAACACCAAGTGGAGGTTCTGACGACTCTCCCTCTAAGGTAAGTTTTGCACCGGCCAGACACCAATGGGCAACTCCTCAAGTGGTCACTGGAGATCGCCCAATACGGTGTCACGTATGCTCCTCGCACGGCGATCAAGGGCCAAGCGCTGGCGGATTTTGTGGTGGAATTAACTTTCCGGCCTAGCCCGACCCAAGTCGGCCGTCCCGCCTGGAAACTGTTCGTGGATGGCTCGTCGACCATCTCGTGAGCAGGGGCAGGGATTGTCCTTATCAGCCCCAGTGGCCAGAGTTTTACAAATGCTATGCGTTTCGATTTCCGAGCGACCAACAATGAAGCCGGGTATGAAGCCTTAGTAGGCGGGCTCGATCTAGCGCTCGCCATGGGCGTTCGTCGCCTTCACATCTACATAGACTCCCTCTTGGTCATGAACAAAGTCAAGGGATAATATGAGGTGCGCGGTGAACAGATGATCGTCGCCGAGATGTGCACAAATTTCGAAGAAGCACTGATCGAGCAAATCCCGAGAGAGCACAACTCCCAGGCCGATGCCCTATCCAAACTCGCATCGTCGGATGGGGCAGCGGATTTCTCTAACATCCAAATCACTAAGTTGGCGAGATCGGCGATCGACAAGAGCCTGGTCGCCACAGTTGCCATCGCCAAAGAGAACTGGATGACTCCTTTCATTGAATACTTGAAGGACGGAACGGTCCCCACAGATCGGGTTAAGGCTCGTCAGCTCCAGCTCCGAGCGACCAGATACACCCTGTTGGACGACCGGCTTTACAAGCGAGCTTTCAGCCTTCCTCTCCTCAAATGCATTACGCCAGAGGAAGGCCGACTTGTTTTAGCCAAAATCCATGATGAGATCTGTGGAAATCATGCGGGGGGCGAGCCCTCATCCATAAGACGACCAGGCAAGGTTTTTTCTGGCCTACCCTGCGAAAGGACACGATCGCCTATGCCTGATCTTGTCACAGGTGTCAAATAATGGGCCCAAACATCAAGCTCTCCCCCGAGCAGCTCACCTCTATGTATAGTCCGTGGTCGTTCGCCTAATGGGGCATCGACCTCATCGGCCCTTTACCAACAGCACCGAAGGGATGTAAATTCGCCATCGTGGGGGTCGATTACTTCACAAAATGGGCAGAGGCCGAACCACTCAACAAGATCGTCCAATGGAAAGTAATTAAGTTCATTTGGAAAAACATCATCTGCCGTTTCGGTCTACCTCAGGCTATCATCTCCGACAACAGAAAGCAGATCAACGGTTTGGAATATATGAAATTCTGCGAGAAATGGGAAATAAAAAAGTTGTTCTTGGCCCCTTACCACCCTCAAACAAATGGGCAGGTAGAGGCTGTAAACAAGATCCTCAAGCACACGATCAAATCCAGACTCGAATCCAAGCAAGGGCGTTGGGCGAGCGAGCTCCCGGATGTTTTGTGGTCCTACCGAACGACGACAAGAAATTCAACCGACGAAACCCCATTCGCCCTCACTTTCGGAACAGAAACAGTGATCCCATCGGAGATCGCCATCCTCAGCTACCGAACTGCACAACAACTGACGATGGACAATGATGTGGCTCGGCGAATCGACTTGGATATGCTCGAAGAATGACGACTGACCTCGGAAATGAAGAACACGATCCACAAAAGGAAATCCAAAAAGTTCTTCAATTCAAAGGTCAAAGAAAGGCGATTCCAAGTGGGCGACCTAGTCCTCAAGAAGATCCAGACCCACACGGGAGTATTTGGCCCAAACTGGGAGGGCCCGTTCAGGATATCCAAATGGCTAACCAAATGAGCCTACGAGCTCCAACACCCAGACGACACTCTGGACCAATATCCCTGGAATGTCGTCCATTTGAAGAAGTACTATCAGTAGAAACACCATGTAATCATTTACTTAATGTGCAAAATGCATAACGAGATTTTCCAATTCTCCCCAAGTGATTTGCTTCGGAAAAACAAACCAAAGGCTACTGCCTGAGCAACGTCTCCAAAAAGAGGATGACTCGCTCGCCCTCTAAAGTTCATCATCTAACATGATGGACCTAGGAAAGCGATCGCCTCTCCCAGCACAACGTATACCGTCGAGGATCACCACCTAACATGACGATCCCAGGTAGAAAAGTGCAGCCATGGTTCTGGAGGTCGATGGAACCGACAGCCCGTCCATGCAAGGTTCCTTTGGGTGGAGATCGCTAGCCCTTTCGTTTAAATAGGAGACGGGCGTAGCCGAAGGACCCTCCAAAACAGATCTGTGGACACGTTCGCCCGCCCTCAAAGGTCCATCATCTAACATGGTGGACCCGGACAATGCGACGCGTCCCGCCCCCAATCACAATGTATGCCCTCGAAGGTCCGTCATCTAACATGTCGGTCCCAGGCAGAAAAGTGCTAACAAGCCATGGTTGCGAAGTCGATTCATCCGACAGTGCTCCGTGCAAGGACTCCTCCATGCTGAGATCGTCCGCCCCATCGCTACATTGTGAGGCCAAACGTAGCCTACGGAGGACCCTCACAATTAAGTGAGTCGCGAGACGTAGACCATCAGACGGAATGTCACTCGCGCACAAGACATGGTGGCAGAGGTCGGTTCCATCGAACTCCACGACCGTGCAAGGTTCCTCTAGGCCGAGATGGTCGGCCTTCCTCGAGGAATCTGTAAAATTGAAGATTGCTAGAACTAGACCAAAGATCGCTCGCTAAATGATTTATTTTCGTTCCCTTACTTTCACTAAGTAAACAAAAACAAGGGGGAGAGCGGAGCTATACATACGACGATCGGTTTTGTTCAGATATACATACAACGATCGACTTTGTTCTGAAAATTACCGGTATGAGTTTACGTATATCAATTCATTTGGAGCTGCACGTACGACAATCGCTAGCAAAAGATTCGGAAAGACGAACATACAAACAAGAAATTAGAGAAGAAAATACTCATTTCATTTCATTTGAAATACAAGCATGGTCGCCCGAGGGCAAAATACAAAAAGGGAAGCCTAGAAAATTACAAGTAAAAATAAAAAGAGCAAGCTAGCTCAGGGTGTCCCTGTCGAGCCATCGCCCCCGGCCGTAGGATTGGCGTTTGCTCCCTCGCCAGCATTAGGCGCTGCACCCCTGTTCTCCGGGGCATCCGGGTGAACAAGGTTGTCGGGCGACGGATACCAGCTCAAGTCGACCCCATGATCCAAGGAGAGGTCTAGGATCGACACGAAGAAGGCGGGCTGCAAAGGGTGCTCAAGCACGTAGGCTTTGAATTTATCAGCCAAATAGCCGACCTCGAGCCCTCCCTTCTTAGCAGCATGGATTGCGTCAGCATAAGCCATATAATAGGCAAATTCGCTGACGTATTCCACATTAAGGTAGGGGTCAGCCTCGGTCGCCTCTAGCTTCCTCCTCAGCCCCGCAAGCGTTTGGTTCGCGCCATGGAGCTCGGCAACCTTGGTGGCCACCTCTTCCTTCGATGACGCCAGCTCGCCGGTCAGCTGGTCGACGATCACCTTCAGCTCGGCGACCTCCTTTTGTGCAGCCGCGTGCGACCGGCGGGCATCCGTAATCTGATCCTGCATCCGGTCATTTGCCGCCCGGGCCCGATCAAGGTCATGGCTCGCCTTGTTGTCCGCCTCCACGGATCTCTTCTCCTTCGCCAAAAGCCTGTCGGAAAGCTCAGCATTTTGTTTTCGAGCAGCCTTGAGATCCGCCTAAAGCGAGCGGTGGAGGGCCGCCCCTCATAGTCTTTCACGGCCTGGGCAGCCATCGTCGCCGTTTGAAGGGCTAGATCAAAGGTCGTCTGGATCGCTTCAGCAGATCGCCGACGCGCGATCGTATCCAGGTCGGTCGTCCAGGCCTTCGGCAGGACAGCAACAGTCCGAGCAACATAGTGAGGGACATCACAAGCCTCGTAAGGAGCATTGCTCGATCGGAAATCCAGCACCAGCGGCGAGCAGTTCAGGTCGGCGCGACAGACCCTATACCAAGAACAGAAGAGTTAGCATATTTCCAACAAGGAAATGTCATAACCCAGCAAAGAAACCGATCTCACCTTGCGACCTTCTCCGGGTCCCGGCCAAAGAACGGCCTCCCACGAGAGGTCTCAGCGCGGGAAACCGCCGCGGCTTCCAGGAAACTCGAGGAGGGCGTGGACCTTTCCACCAGTGGAATCGCGGAAAGTAGAGGCGCGGCGATCGGCGGCGCCACGGTAGGCGCATCAGCAGTAGCAGAGGCCGAGGTATTCTCCACCCTCCGCCTATTGTGATTGATCCGGAGTTCTCCCTCCTCCCGAGGCTCTTGTTCACCGGCGACCGGCTCTACGAGAGGCCTTGCCTCCGGGATAGGTCGGATCGGCGCCGAAGGAACTCGGTTCAGTTTCGTCCCTTGGCGCAGGCGACTCATAATCCCGGGATTCGACATAGCGATCTCTGTTGGGGGCTCTGAGTAGCGAGGGAAGCGGATTTCTACAAAGAACAATCGGCAAAGGTTAGTCACTTTCCTCATCCGCAAGACGATCGTCAAGCAAAGAAAGATCATGAAAATTCGTACATGGAACCCTTAAGTGGCGAGGAAAGCGAAACAGCCGAGCGGCCAACCAGCAGGCTTCGTTGTTGATCTGGCGAGCGTCGATATGATTGTCTGGAAGACTACGTATCCGATCCCAAACGATCGCAAAATCAAAGGCTAGCTCGCGTGCCGCCGGAACAAGGGCACCTGCAAAAAGAAAGCCAAATTAGATCAGTTCAGAATATATCCGAATAAAGGGAGAGTCAAAACCCTTACTCGGACTCCTCTCCCGAAAATCGGTGGGGATATCCAACTTGTCGGTGGGATTGTCATTCGCGTCCGACTTCCACGCACTGCCGACCCAGAACCACTTCGTCACATCGCCCCGGACCTTGTTCGGAACCCCAAGAATCACCCGGCCCGAGCGACCTTGAATGTGGTAGCCACCAACGGAACCCTTCTGAGCCGTCAGCTTGAAGAGATGGTTCATCTCCAGCGGCGAAGGAAGACGGTACAGCCGGTGACCGCCGAACAGAGTAAGGGTGCAGACGATCTGCAACCAGGCATTCGGTGTCAGTTGGAGCGGCGCCACATTCCAAGCGGTCAACAAGTAGGAAACGGCGAACAGCAGAGGGAACCGCAGTCCGGCCCCCATGATTGCCTCATTAACAGCGACCATGCCCTTAAGAGGTTGGTCGGCGCGTTCATTCTCGGCGGGCACATAAAGGGAAACGTCAGAGGGGACATGAAACTTCGCCCTCCAGCGGTCCAAATCTTTCCTGGTCACCGAGCTCCTAATATGTCCAAGGGACCACGGGGAGCGGCACGCGGCCCGAAACAGCGTCCGCCTTTCAGGTTGATATGGATGGGCGGCCGAGTATTCGCGGAAATCAAACTTGGGGTTTGGACCGGCCAATTTCTCCATAAGTTCGGCAAAGTCTGAAAAGGCTTTGCCGAATGCACTGTTTCGCTCCCAGTACGCCTTCACTTCCATCTCCTCTTTGGCCAGCGAGCCTTCGCTCGGGCTCTGCCGCCCTGGCCGCATCGGCTTCGTTAAAGAGTTCTTCGACCTCCGCGGGTTCAATCCCGGCGCGAATAGCCTCGACGGCTGTCTCCACGTGAAACTCCGCGGAAAATTTATCCCGGGCGGTCGAAGTCCCGGCGGCAGAAGTGCTACAAGTCTCATACACCGTTGGTTTTTCTCCGGACATCTTCAGAAAAAGAAAGGAGAAAGAGAAAAGGCTTTTTTCTTACCCAAAAAGTCTAGTCGAACAACGCTCGGCAACACAAAGCTTCAGAGGAATCCGGCAATCTTTCTTCTCAGACAAAGTGCAAATAAGGTTGTAACCGAGAAACCCTAGTCCCTTTTATAGGCGTAAGCAGGGGCTTCTGGGTAAATAAATAAAGTCTCAAGGGCCGAAGTGCAAAGGTCGGAAAAGTCCGAATTTAATGCCGCCCTCGAGTCCCTCGTGTGCGTCATTTCGAGGGCACGCCAGAGGATAAGTCTAACAAACTGTCGGAATCCCCCAACAGGAACGCGACACGTGTTCCAGTGACGTTTCAAGACAGCTTTCACTCCCCGCTCTTTTCAGCGACCGAGTAGGACATCCAAATTCAAAACCAAAGTCTGCTCGAGAAGACGATCTTTTGTTTCATAAAGTGATGAGTCACTCGTCATTAATTCAAACGATCGCCAATGGAACCACCTCACCCCACGTCTTTACATCGGAGCGAGCTTGGGGGCAATTGTTGTGCGGCGTTTAATACGCCTCAACAGCGATCGGCACAAGGGCCGAGCGACCAAAGTCAGCGTCATATGAACCAAGGCAGACTTACCAAACGAAGATGTCAAATCAAGTTCAAGTACCTAGCGATCGTCTTACAAGGTGATCGTCTTCAGTGCCCGTCCAAAGACGATCGTCTTATGCCACGTGTAAAGCCGACATCCGTCAAGTCTACGAAGACTGAATCTCGGGAAGAAGGCCCACGTGCAGTCCCGCAAACGGCGCCGCAGGAAAAGGCTTTTTGACTCCAACCTATCACCAGCTGTCAGTGACAAGGACAGTCTCTCACCTACCGACAGATCCGTAAAAGGCGCCCTAGCCTCTCACGTGTGGTTTTCTCATTGGTTTGCATGGTTGGCTACCTGCCAGCCGCCTCGAACTTTAGGAAAACCAATCCACATGCTGGGACGATCGCCCCGGTCGCCCTTAATGGCGTGTCAGAAGCATTAAATGAGCATTTAATGCAGGAAAGGCGATCTCCCGTTTGGGATTAAGACACCCCAACTCCTCTCCTATAAATAGAAGACTTCCAGCACTTGGAAGGGGACGAAAAAAAGACAGCACTTCATCTTTGTAACAAGAACTCATAGAGCATTAACTCTGGTTCTTCCGGCAAAACATCAGCACTCAAGATCTAGAAAACTTGGGTCATTACACTCATTGTAATCGTACTCTAACATTAATAGTTGTACTCCAAAGCAGTATTCGTATTAATAATATCTCGCGAGAGCATTCAAGCCCGGGATTAACAACCCTGGCAAATCTTGTATTATTTTCATTCCATCGCTCGTGCTCTTGCATTTTGTTTGTTACTCACCTGAAGCCATATCCAGCAAATCCTTCCGAATAATATTTTGAGTAACAACAAAGAGTTCTTTTATTTGAGCTTGTCACAATCCTCAATTTACAAGGATAAATATTTTCAAGGAAAATGGCATTTCTTGACTCAATAACAGTTCCTTCATGCATATCAGGAATTTCAGATTTATGAATTAGAAATCGATATGCACTATTGTTGTATGCATAACCTATAAATAAGTAATCAACTTTCTTAGGACCAATTCTTACTTGTTTTGGTTGAGGTACTTCAACCTTTGCCAAACACCCCCACACTTTAAGATATTTGAAAGAAGCCTTGCGCCCTTTCCATAACTCATACGGAGTTTTATCTTTCCCTTTGTGTGGCACTTTATTCAGAATGTGGTTAGACGTAAGAGTAGCTTTCCCCCACATGTTCTGCGGCAACCCTGAGCTTATTAATAAAGCATTCATCGTTTCTTTCAGGGTTCGATTTTTCCTTTTGGCAACTGTATTTAACTGAGGAGCATAAGGAGCAGTCGTTTGATAAATTATGCCTGAATCGGCACATAATTGTTCAAACGGTGCTACATACTCACCTCCTCTGTCACTTCGGATTGTTTTTATTTTACAGTTCAGTTGATTTTCAACTTCATTTCTATACATCTTAAATGCCCCGATTGCTTCATCGTTGCTTCTCAAAAGAAACACATAGCAATATGTTGTGCAATCATCTATAAAAGCGATGAAGTATTTTTTTACCTCCTCTAGTTTGCACAAATTTTAAGTCACACATCAGTGTGAATTAATTCTAGAGGAGTAATATTTCTTTCCACTGAATGAAAAGGCAATTTAGCCATTTTTGCTTCAACACATACTTCGCATTTCTTATTAAGTTCAACATGGGTTTTTGGAATCAATTCTAGATTAATTAGTCTTTTAATCGATTTTAGACCAACATGTCCCAATCTAGAATGCCATAAATCTGAACACTCGAGCAAGTAAACAGAAGAAGGAGCATTATTATTATTGCTTTTATTCTTGCCTTCACGGCTTATAGGCATTACATTCATTTTGAATAATCCCTGTCAAGATAACCTCGACCAAGGAACATTCCAAACTTGCTCATAATAAATTTTTCAGACTCAAAAACTAGTCTAAACCCATGACTAACTAATAAAGATCCTGAAACTAAATTTATTCGAACGTCTGGGACATGCAGCACATCCTTAAGAAGAAGCTCCTTTCCAGAGGTCAGCTTTAAGACCACGTCCCCCACACCTACAATCACAGAAGAAGCAGAGTTTGATATATGCAATTTCCTACCATCAGTAACAGTGTAGGAAGAGAACATGTCTTTTTCAGAACAAACATGACGAGTAGCCCCAGTATCAACGTACCAGGTGCGGTGATTCTTCACCATATTGGTTTCAATCACCATAGCTTAGACCTCCTCGTCCAACTCCTCAACCATAGCTGACAGCTCCAGATTTGGCATGTCAACATCGCCGTGTTCAACCACATTGACAACTCGCTTGCCTTTGTTTCGCTGACCAGTTGAACTTATTGGCAAGCGACAATCATTTGCCTTATGGTTTGGCTTATCACAGTTGTGGCAATTTCCAGTAAACTTCTTTGCCTTAACGGCTTTTTCCCTTTATCCTAAACATGGTTCAGTTTCCTCTTTTTACTAGAGGACCCGTGTTCAAGCAAATTTATTTTGGCCTCCATAAGGCCTCTCTTGAACTTAGAATCAGACTTTCGGTTGTCTTCCTCAATTTTGAGTCGAACAACCAAGTCCTCTAAGCTCATTTCCTTTCGTTTGTGTTTCAGGTAATTTTTGAAGTCCTTCCAACTAGGAGGCAACTTCTCAATTACCGTTCCCACAACAAACGGCTCAGGAAGGATCATTCCTTCAGCATTGATTTCATGCACAATCAATTGAAATTGTTGGACTTGTTCGATAACGGTTTTGAAGTCCGTCATCTGAAAGTCCAGGTAGCGTCCGATCACGAACTTCTTGGCACCAGCATCATCGGTTTTATACTTTTTCTCCAAAGAATTCCAGAGCTCTTTGGATGTCTTGATTTGACTGTACACGTTGTATAGAGAATCATTCAGCCCATTCAATATCGTATTACAGCACATAAAGTCGATGTTACACCACTGATCGTAAGCAAAACGCTTCATACGATAAGTTTCCGTCTCAGTGACCACAGGAGGATCATCCTTGAGATAAATAGCAATTCCCAAGGTAGTGAGATAAAACAGCATCTTTTTCTGCCATCCCTTGAAATCAACACCCGAGAACTTCTCGAGTTTCTCAGCTGAACTGCAATAGTAGATACAGCAGCTTTGGCAGCGGCGGCGGCGGCAGCATCAGCATCGGTCGCCATTGGAAACTACAGAAAATAAAAGAATTGTCTTACGATTGTTTGTTCTGTGAATTTCCAACAATGTAATTACAAAGAAAGGCAACTTAATACAATCTTAATAAATTAAAAGCTGAATCGAAAATTACAACTTTAGTAGAGGCGAGTGGAACTCTTTCCGTAAGACAATTTTACCCCCGTAGAAGAGCAGACGGCTCAGGAAATATGTCCCCAAGATACAACTGCTACACGTTTCTGAGTTAGGTGCTCTCCAAAACTCCGAACTTCGGCGAACATTAAGTGTTGGAAACTGCGCACGAAAAAAAAGAAAGAAAAATGTTGCAATATGTGGTATGATGTATCCGTTTTGTTGTATGTCGTATTCTTTGAAATGAAATGCATAACACCTCCTTTTATAGGGTCCAATTCCACACCATCGGCTCAAGAGTTACCTCCACAACAAATTAAAGTGCCATTAATTTTCTTTAATCCTTCACCTCAATAGTTACCTCCATAAATAGTCTCATTTAATTCGGACGTTACATTATGGAGTGTGAATAGTCATATTCCAGAAGCTAAGTTCTCAACCTGCTTCATTTCAGTCAAGACCAAATATCAGCTGAGTTTCCAGCACCCAAATATCAGATCAGATAGGTTTTCAACCCAAATATCAGATCAGGTGGGTTTTCAGCCCAAATATCAGATCAGATACGTTTTCAGACCAAATATCAGATCAGATGGGTTTTCAGCCCCAAATATCAGATCATATGGGTTTCAGCCCAAATATCAGATCAGATGGGTTTCAGTCCAAATATCAGATCAGATAGGTTTCAGCCCAAATATCCGATCAGATGGCTTTCACCCTAAATATCATATCAGATGGCTTTCAGCCCAAATATCAGGTCAGATAGGTTTCAGCCCAAATATCAGATGAGTTTTCAACCCCAAATATCAGATGGGTTTTCAGCCCCCAATTATCAGATGAGTTTTCAACCCAAAGTATCAGGTGGTTTTCAACCCCAAATATTAGATGGGTTTTCAACCTTAAATATCAGATGGGTTTTCAACCTCAAATATCAGATGGGTTTTCAACTTGGTTAACTCTTCACCTTTTCAATTAAATGGCCAACTTTAATCATTTATTTTTCACTCACCGGAGATCGATTTTGAAAAAAATAAATCCTACGTTCATCTTCTCAAAATGTAGATTCACAATTTATTATTTAATTCCCAATAATTAAATATTTTATTATTATTAAATTGATTTTAAATTGAGTTAAAACTCATTTTTCTAAAACTAATTTCCAACATTTTACCTATATATCATTTCTCAGAATCAAAAATCACTTTTTAATTTTTTTATCGCCACCACACACTGCATCATCAATATTTTTATTTTTTAATCTCCATTATATATTTACTGTTATAATTTATATTAAAAATTATTTAAAATACATCAAATATACCTCTTACATTAACCTTTTTTTCCCACACACGCACACAAGGGGATCGTCCCCTGTCCTGAGTCCCCCCCAAGAGGCTCGAGCTCACCCCCGATCTAGAGGTAAGTTTTCCAGCATGACCTGATCGCCTCATTGTCCCCCGCTTGGGTTACAGGCCCGCGCTTACTGGGCCCGGTCAATATTAATGTCATATTAACCTTTAACCGGAACAGATGGCTATTTTTTGTTGTACTCCTTTATGAGTAGCACTAGTGTATAGCCCGTCGAGACTCGACGGGTAATCACTTTACATTGTAATTTATAAGTAAAAACCAAAAAATAATTTAATAGTTTGTTAGGGTTGACCCACTTGCAATTGTACCGTAGCGGAAGACACCAATAAACAGAAATAATGAGTATGTGATTCAGCCACCCAAACTTCTTTAGAATTTATGTACTTGTACTCGTCATAAACCCAATTGAAAGATAATTTTATTACTTATTCCAGTTCAAAACTCATATATTAACACATGAAACAATGAAAGTATGGTACAAATATTCAAACTTGTTTAAAATCTTTATACCCATATTCATCAAAATCGATTAAAATATGATTTTATTACCTATTTATATCTCAGACACTATATAATATCCTCTAATTACTCAACATATTTAAATTTATATAATTTAAATAAGTAAATATAAGTTGCTATAGTAATTGGTTAATCCATCTCAATGTAAACTCAAACATTGTAAAGTAAATGTTAAGAATAAATATTATAAATGACGAAAGATTAAAAGTTAAATTCCTAATATAATTTTGGAATTATACAATCTCCAAAACCCTTTATAATTTATATACCTATACTTTGATGTGGGATTCAAGATTTTAGATAAATAATAAAAAAATAAAAAAACTTCATGTAGGAGAGAGGGTTAATGTGGTACTTCTAATCCATATTGCTATTAGATACTTTCTATATTTACTTTTAAGTGAAGAGAATCAAGTTTATTAAAAAAATATAAAAGTATAAAAATAATTTTATACATATATATTAGATATTAAAAAATAAATATGTACATATTTGGGCCAATGAGGTTTAATTAATAATTTGCTAAATTTAATTTTCTAATAAGAATAAAATAATTCATTTGGCCAACTCAATAGATGACCAAATTAACGTGGTGGTGTAAAATAATTATGGGTAAAATACATATTTACATTAAATATTTATTTAGTTATTCATTGAGTGGAGTGTCATTTAAAATCAAGATGAGATAAAAGTTTTAAATAAATAAGAATATAGGATAGAAAAACTACCACATGTGATAGAGTTAACGCGGTGCTCTGGATGCGTAACGGTATTATATATATAATAAACTTATATTTTTAATCAAATTTATTAATGCGAAAAACTCGTCAATTATATTTATTAGTTAGCCTCAGTCATTCGGAGTTCCTCACAGCGGTAGAACACAACGACAAACCAAAACAATGAGGCAAGGATTCAACCACTCGAACTCGTTTATAATTTATATAACCGTACTCGTCCGACATCTAATTTAAATGTGAATTTTCGATGCGTTTTCATCTCAAAACCATATAGTGATACCCGAAATAATACAGCTATGGTTCAGCCATCTGAAACCCATTTAGATATTATATACCTATACTCGTCCCAAACTCAATTAAAAAATAATTTTAGCACATGTTCCCCTCACAAATCTATATATCTATATGCACTAATTTCCCAAATCTACTAAAATAAATAAAATCTAAATCATTAAATTTCGATAAATAATATCGAAATGTAGATTCACAATTTATTATTTAATTCCCAATAATTAAATATTTTATTATTATTAAATTGATTTTAAATTGAGTTAAAACTCATTTTTCTAAAACTAATTTCCAACAGTTTACCTATATATCATTTCTCAGAATCAAAAATCACTTTTTAATTTTTTTATCACCACCACACACTGCATCATCAATATTTTTATTTTTTAATCTCCATTATATATTTACTGTTATAATTTATATTAATAATTATTTAAAATACATCAAATATATCTCTTATATTAACCTTTAATCGGAACAGATGGCTATTTTTTGTTGTACTCCTTTATGAGTAGCACTAGTGTATAGCCCGTCGAGACTCGACATGTAATCACTTTACATTGTAATTTATAAGTAAAAACCAAAAAATAATTTAATAGTTTGTTAGGGTTGACCCACTTGCAATTGTACCGCAGCGGAAGACACCAATAAACAGAAATAAACAGTACCTTCTGGACTGTCTGCCTCTCTTGCGCTAGCGTGCGTTAATACTGAATTATAGCGTGCGTTACCTGCACCTCATTAGCGCGCGCTAACCAGAGTGTGTAGCGTGCGCTACTTCCCAAACTGAAAATCAAAACATGAGGATGATGATGACAATAATCTCGGCTCGATCTCAAACAGTGATGATCCCAAAATACGCCGAATGGTGAACATAGTTGACTGAATATGAATGATGAATGATTATTACTTAGTGAAAAAAAAAATTCTGAGTGACAGTTACTGAATGATAATAAATGAATTCACAACCGGGTATTACATACCCCCCCTTAAAAAGAGTTTCGTCCTCGAAACTGAGGGTAAACAACTCGGGATATGAACTATCCACCACGATCTGAAAACAATAACGCCCAAATAGTCCTCGGGACCAAATCAATCGCACGCCCAAGTCCCCAAGACTTGACGTCTCGAAACACAGTGAACGATTTCCAAATTATCACGAAATCTTGAGTACAAATTATCACTTCCAAATATGAACGATTTCCAAAGGGACGAATTCTCAACAAATGACCCAAATCTCAAGATTGTCGAATATGATCATAATAAAATAGATCAACAATAAATGATCCACAGTCACGATACATTATTACGGATAGATTTACACAATCATCCAAAACAAGGTTACATCTCAAATGTACCCAACATCGATATCCTTCCATATCATCGATCTCCTCTATCTCAACGATTTAAGGTATATCCGACGATGAACTCGCCGCTAACTATGATCTCAGAAAGTCACGAGAGTGAAAGTGACAAAAATGAATGATGAATGATGAATGATAAATGACTACAAATCCGACAAGGATTTAGAATGACTCACCAAGGTGAATTAATAACGTCATGAGTGATAGTTCCCTGAAGTGATTGGAACCGCCGTTCCTCGTGAATTGAATGATTAATCGATAATTATGTGTCCCAACATGATTGATATATATGATGAATGAGTTATATGAATGAATGAACGACAATGAAATGAATGATTATCCTCCTACCGAGCAAGAATTAACTTGCTCAAAACTGGTGATGAATGTCCTTACCTCGGGCTCTCGAAGCCTGATAGGGCCCCCTGAATGAAGTACGGACTGGAGTAACAAAATCCCTCGAGGCTCTTGAGCTCTCTTGAGATTTACTGGCGCTAGAACCCCTGCAGTATTTCTGCCGGTGTCCCTGCCTCCCACACAGAAAACAAACAATAGCTGGCACCGTACACCGGGTACTAACGTGACCTGCTGAATCACAGTTAAAGCAAACAACAGTCGAACTCGTCGCCTGAGAGGAAGATGTTGTCCCAGCACGAAGACGACTAGAAAACGACCCCTTGGACGTCGGAGCCCGATGTCCCTCTGAACGAGCCGGCATTCTAGTCCTCTCACCTGAAGAAACTGAAGGATGTTTCTGAGTAAGCTCCTTGATCAAAAGCTCTGCTCCAAGAGCCTTCCCGATGAACTCACTAAGTGAATTACAATTGTGATTGAACAACTGCATCCTCAACTGCGGATTTAGCCTCTTGCTAAAATACTTAATTTTATCCGCCTCAGTACGGATAATTGACGAAGCAAACTGAAGTAGTCCCTGAAACTTCTCAGCAATGACAATAACACCCTCGTCCTCATCAGGTTCGGGGTTCAAAACCTCTGATAACTTGGCTTCACGAAGTGGAGCCGGATAATACCTCTTTAACATGACAGTCTTGAACTCGCTCCAAATACAATCACGATCGATGGGTTTCACAGAAAGCCACCACGAATAAGCGCCCTTACTCAAGTAATAAGCCGCTACTGCCACTTTACTCTCTTCCGGACACTGAACCATGTCGAAGAGTTTATCAAAATGCTCGAGCCAATGAACAATATCAGCTGGTTCCGACGAACCCTCAAAAGTAGGCGGCATCTGACGAGAGATATCGCCAACAATCGATTCACTCCTCCACGTCCCATGAAATGGCACCTGGCATCCCTGTTGCGGTGGACCACGAACCATCGAGGTCTGCATGGTCTCCACTATCCGCGTCATCTGAGTCATCTGGGCCATCATGCCCTGCATAAATATGAATGGGTCAACCCGAACACCTTCCGAGTGAGCTGCTTCTCGGGTACGACTCCCTGACGGTGAATGGTTATCTGACAGTGAATGAGTAGCCTCGCTATTTGATGAATTAATGATATCCCTCGCGTTCGTGTGGGCATGCACACGAGATCCCGGGTTCCGGTCCGCACCGCGGCCTCTTCCCCTGCGTCCTCTGACAGCTCTATCCATACTGAAGTAGGAAAGTCACATGATGATTATAAATTCCGCATGAACATCGCATTATGATTACGTTACATAGTGACAATAATGAGCATACACGCTCTCGCACAATGAATGCATTAATGATTTAATGAAATGATCGTCAACATTACGTCACAGTATGATAAGATCGTATGAAACATCAAATGAGGTAACATGATTGCCTGATGAAATTCCTGAAATGATTACCTTGAACAAGTTAACAAGGTTGAAAATTCGATCCTCAAGATCAACAACTGAACCGTGAGATGGGCTGAATGATTAATGAATTAACTGAACAATGAGATCGACTGAGTGATGGATGAATTAACTGAACGATGAGATTGATTGAGTGATTAATGAATTATATGAGTGATGATATTGACTGAGTGATGAATGAATTAACTGATTGATGAATGAATCATCTGAGTAATGATATTGACTGAGTGATGAATGAATTAACTGAGTGATGGATGAATTATCTGAGTGATGATATTGACTGAGTGATGAATGAATTAACTGAGTGATGGATGAATTATCTGAGTGATGATATTGACTGAGTGATGAATGAATTAACTGATTGATGAATGAATAATCTGAGTAATGATATTGACTGAGTGATGAATGAATTAACTGAGTGATGATATTGACTGAGTGATGAATGAATTAACTGATTGATGAATGAATCATCTGAGTAATGATATTGACTGAGTGATGAATGAATTAACTGAGTGATGGGTGAATTATATGAGTGATGATATTGACTGAGTGATGAATGAATTAACTGAGTGATGGATGAATTATCTGAGTGATGATATTGACTGAGTGATGAATGAATTAACTGATTGATGAATGAATCATCTGAGTAATGATATTGACTGAGTGATGAATGAATTAACTGAGTGATGATATTGACTGAGTGATGAATGAATTAACTGATTGATGAATGAATCATCTGAGTAATGATATTGACTGAGTGATGAATGAATTAACTGAGTGATGGATGAATTATCTGAGTGATGATATTGACTGAGTGATGAATGAATTAACTGAGTGATGAGATCAAAATGATGATTGAGAATTATTAACTGATAAATGAGTTGATCCTTAATGCTTACACAAGTCACACGTGCTCCAAAACAATTAGTCATGAATCAATCATAACACTAATATCACATATAGGTTTCAGCAAAGCATGAACAATTAATGACATGATGAATGTATGAACACAAAGAGAATCGAGTCCTTACACAGGTCATACGAAGCTTCGAGGTCTCGCGATACTAGTCTTCACTGACGACGACTCGAAGAATGAATGACTCGTGCAGTCGCACTAATATTACGACTCACAAAACCCGACTGACTAGATTGTCATAACCTGACAGTCCTACTACTACCGCGTCAGTAGGACCACATAACTCACATCTCAGGGTATCTCACAACCCAGATCTCTGATACCATTTCTGTAACACCCCCAAACCCTATTGGGTTATTACAGTGCCGTGGACCCCACGCCAGGAGATCCACCAGGCGAACATGACTAAAAATACATTAAATAACACAACAAGGGAAAATCATAGTTCCTACCATGACATCTGACACAATATTCCGATAGGGAATTTCAACGACAAAAGTGACCAAAAATGAAATACAACAACATCCCCGAACATTTGTTCGGGTAATACAACACGACATCAACTGACAAGACTGGAGTACACTCTAACTGACTGACCGACAATGAACAACTCGGACTAGTATCGCTCGAATGCCTCGTCGCCATCATCATGCCCCTGTGTCTCAACTCTCTCCTCGCAAGCACCTAAAACATGAAAAGCATGTTCCGCCCCCACGGGGTCAGTCATCCAGATAATGAACATCAAATACATGTATAACATGATATGCATCCAAAGGCAGAATGAAAAGGTACAATGATGATAATAATACGAGATGCTCACAAACCAAGGTAAGAACCGAGCATTCGTGAAATACTATGCCCATGGCATACTATTAATACCTGTTCGACAGGTTAGAACATAAATGCCCAACGGCGAATCATAATCACAGAATACCACAATGAATTAAACGACTGAACCAAACCAGAATCAATTTAATATGAATCATAATGCCCAAAGGCTCCAATGAAAATACCAAGACATTACAAAAGGCCCGAAAGTCATTCAATGAAGTTAACAAATATCACAAACACTGAATTCAAAATGCATTAAGTCAGTATTAATGAGGGCCGAAGCCACGGCACGAAGCCGTATCACAATAAGGGCCGAAGCCACGGCATCCAGCCGTATCACAATAAGGGCCGAAGCCACGGCATCCAGCCGTATCACAATAAGGGCCGAAGCCACAGCATCCAACCGTATCACAATAAGGGCCGAAGCCACGGCATCCAGCCGTATCACAATTAATGATAGTGTGCTGCCTTGAGTCGGCCAACACGATGACAGTAACACACGGATAGACACCATCCTTGACAGTCCCAATTTAACACCTCGATTGCCTTAGGATGGCCAACCGATAACAATGATGCAGCGGATGATTCCATGAATGATTAAGCACTTCGATTGGCTTAGAATGGCCAATCGTTACGAATGATACGATGAATGATTAAAATACCTCGATTACCTTAGAACGGTCAATCGATAACAATGATATGGTGAATAATTGAACATTTCGATTTGCCTGAGAACGGCCAATCGATGACAATGATACGAAGGATGCCTCGGCACCTTTAATCGGTTACCGACGACGAAAATGAGAAATGAATAAGCCAATGCCTTTAATCGGCCTGTACAGTTTTAATGACAATCCAAACAGGAATAACAATGACCTCAACGATGTCTTAAATTTACATCTATATTAACAACAATCGATACATCGATACCGCGAACCGGCTATCGACAATGACATTAACAATGAGTATTACAATGCCTTGAATCGGCCGTTAACGAACAACAATAAACATTTGGCAAAATTGCCGGAAGGTATCGTATCGAACGATCTCTTGATATCAATGAATTCATGAAGAGACTAAGTCTCGGAATGATACAACACATCCATACACATACATGATGACATTAGCTCATTGACTAGTACAAGTATAAAACTTGCCTCAAACCGAAGGCGAGAAGGTACTTCCACGATCAACGTCCTTAATGAAATTACCGGCCGCTCGAACAACCTTAAACAACACAAAAACCAACAATTCTCTTAATACACGAATCAAGCATGATCACAACCAACTCAAAAGTCGATACAACAATACCCGAAACTCATTGGGGCATTTAAACAAACGCGTTGTAAACAATCTCCAATTGTTTACAACCAAAACTCAATTACATCCGAAACCAACTCCCAATGAATGATTCAAACCCACAAAACCTCATGAATACTATCAATAATCCAATAGGAATACTTGGAACGATATTTCAACAACATTTGATCGAAAACCCCCAAAATTCCAAAGTCAACCCGTAAGGGTTCTTGAACAATTCCTCAATTATTCACAAATTCCGAAAATTACACCAATGAATTCGTAGAAATACATGTATCCAAGATAGATAATACATATCTAACATATTCCAACATAATATCGACTTACACGAAGAGATCGAAGCAAAACACCCAAGATCCGAAATTCTAGATCCAAGAATCATTACCTTGATTTGGAGTGATGAAACTGATTTAGATGATGATTAATCCAACTTAGGAGCATGAAGATGATGCTAGATGATTGCAGCTCGAAAAGACCTTTCCGAATCGCCCAAGCTCGTCCGAAATGGTTGAGAAATGAAGAAATGACGAAGGTTGGACCGAACTGTCCTATTTATACTGTCCCAGCTTAGCGCACGCTATGACTTGATATTTAGCGTGCGCTAGCGGTTTCTTGGCGATCGGTGAGGTCTGAAATGCCTCGTTAGCGTGCGCTACAACTTGGTAGCGTGCGCTAACACCTTACCGATAGCGTACGTTATCTCAAATTGTTAGCGTGCGCTACTGATGTCTCATACTCAAAAACTGAAGTCCCAGAACCTACTGTCCTCTGCCATGCACGCGTTAGCGTGCGCTACAATTGTGACTTAGCGTGCGTTATTAGCACAGTTAGCGTACGCTACTTACCACTCATAGCGTGCGCTACGAATTTCCCAAATCAGCCCAGTACCTTCTGGACTGTCTGCCTCTCTTGCGCTAGCGTGCGTTAATACTGAATTATAGCGTGCGTTACCTTCACCTCATTAGCGCGCGCTAACCAGAGTGTGTAGCGTGCGCTACTTCCCAAACTGAAAATCAAAACATGAGGATGATGATGACAATAATCTCGGCTCGATCTCAAACAGTGATGATCCCAAAATACGCCGAATGGTGAACATAGTTGACTGAATATGAATGATGAATGATTATTACTTAGTGAAAAAAAAAATTCTGAGTGACAGTTACTGAATGATAATAAATGAATTCACAACCGGGTATTACATACCCCCCCTTAAAAAGAGTTTCGTCCACGAAACTGAGGGTAAACAACTCGGGATATGAACTATCCACCACGATCTGAAAACAATAACGCCCAAATAGTCCTCGGGACCAAATCAATCGCACGCCCAAGTCCCCAAGACTTGACGTCTCGAAACACAGTGAACGATTTCCAAATTATCACGAAATCTTGAGTACAAATTATCACCTCCAAATATGAACGATTTCCAAAGGGACGAATTCTCAACAAATGACCCAAATCTCAAGATTCTCTAATATGATCATAATAAAATAGATCAACAATAAATGATCCACAGTCACGATACATTATTACGGATAGATTTACACAATCATCCAAAACAAGGTTACATCTCAAATGTACCCAACATCGATATCCTTCCATATCATCGATCTCCTCTATCTCAACGATTTAAGGTATATCCGACGATGAACTCGCCGTTAACTATGATCTCAGAAAGTCACGAGAGTGAAAGTGACAAAAATGAATGATGAATGATGAATGATAAATGACTACAAATCCGACAAGGATTTAGAATGACTCACCAAGGTGAATTAATAACGTCATGAGTGATAGTTCCCTGAAGTGATTGGAACCGCCGTTCCTCGTGAATTGAATGATTAATCGATAATTATGTGTCCCAACATGATTGATATATATGATGAATGAGTTATATGAATGAATGAACGACAATGAAATGAATGATTATCCTCCTACCGAGCAAGAATTAACTTGCTCAAAACTGGTGATGAATGTCCTTACCTCGGGCTCTCGAAGCCTGATAGGGCCCCTTGAATGAAGTACGGGCTGGAGTAACAAAATCCCTCGAGGCTCTTGAGCTCTCTTGAGATTTACTGGCGCTAGAACCCCTGCAGTATTTCTGCCGGTGTCCCTGCCTCCCACACAGAAAACAAACAATAGCTGGCACCGTACACCGGGTACTAACGTGACCTGCTGAATCACAGTTAAAGCAAACAACAGTCGAACTCGTCGCCTGAGAGGAAGATGCTGTCCCAGCACGAAGACGACTAGAAAACGACCCCTTGAACGTCGGAGCCCGATGTCCCTCTGAACGAGCCGGCATTCTAGTCCTCTCACCTGAAGAAACTGAAGGATGCTTCTGAGTAAGCTCCTTGATCAAAAGCTCGCTCCAAGAGCCTTCCCGATGAACTCACTAAGTGAATTACAATTGTGATTGAACAATCGCATCCTCAATCATGGATTTAGCCTCTTGCTTATATACTTAATTTGATCCGCCTCAAGACGGATAATTGACGAAGCAAATCAAGTAGTCCCCGAAACTTCTCAAGAATGACAATAACACCTCGTCCTTATCTGCCCGGGGTTCAAAACCTCTGACAACTTGGCTTCACGAAGCGGAGCCGGATAATACCTCTCTAACATGAGAGTCTTGAACTCGCTCCAAATACAATCACGATCGATGGGTTTCACAGAAAGCCACCACGAATAAGCGCCCTTACTCAAGTTATAAGCCGCTACTGCCACTTTACTCTCTTCCGGACACTGAACCATGTCGAAGAGTTTATCAAAATGCTCGAGCCAATGAACAATATCAGCTGGTTCCGACGAACCCTCAAAAGTAGGCGGCATCTGACGAGAGATATCGCCAACAATCTGATTCACTCCTCCAGTCTGTCCATGAAATGGCACCTGGCATCCTTGTTGCGGTGGACCACGAACCATCGAGGTCTACATGGTCTCCACTATCCGCGTCATCTGAGTCATCTGGGCCATCATGCCCTGCATAAATATGAATGGGTCAACCTGAACACCTTCCGAGTGAGCTGCTTCTCGGGTACGACTCCCTGACGGTGAATGATTATTTGACAGTGAATGAGTAGCCTCGCTATTTGATGAATTAATGATATCCCTCGCGTTCGTGTGGGCATGCACACGAGATCCCGGGTTCCAGTCCGCACCGCGGCCTCTTCCCCTGCGTCCTCTGACAGCTCTATCCATACTGAAGTAGGAAAGTCACATGATGATTATAAATTCCGCATGAACATCGCATTATGATTACGTTACAGAGTGACAATAATGAGCATACACGCTCTCGCACAATGAATGCATTAATGATTTAATGAAATGATCGTCAACATTACGTCAGAGTATGATAAGATCGTATGAAACATCAAATGAGGTAACATGATTGCCTGATGAAATTCCTGAAATGATTACCTTGAACAAGTTAACAAGGTTGAAAATTCGATCCTCAAGATCAACAACTGAACCGTGAGATGGGTTGAATGATTAATGAATTAACTGAACAATGAGATCGACTGAGTGATGGATGAATTAACTGAACGATGAGATTGATTGAGTGATTAATTAATTATCTGAGTGATGATATTGACGGAGTGATGAATGAATTAACTGATTGATGAATGAATCATCTGAGTGATGATATTGACTGAGTGATGAATGAATTAACTGAGTGATGGATGAATTATCTGAGTGATGATATTGACTGAGTGATGAATGAATTAACTGAGTGATGAGATCAAAATGATGATTGAGAATTATTAACTGATAAATGAGTTGATCCTTAATGCTTACACAAGTCACACGTGCTCCAAAACAATTAGTCATGAATCAATCATAACACTAATATCACATATAGGTTTCAGCAAAGCATGAACAATTAATGACATGATGAATGTATGAACACAAAGAGAATCGAGTCCTTACACAGGTCATACGAAGCTTCGAGGTCTCGCGATACTAGTCTTCACTGACGACGACTTGATTAATGAATGACTCGTGCAGTCGCACTAATATTACGACTCACAAAACCCGACTGACTAGATTGTCATAACCTGACAAATTCTACTACTACCGCACAAGAGGACCACATAACTCACATCTCAGGGTATCTCACAACCCAGATCTCTGATACCATTTCTGTAACACCCCCAAACCCTATTGGGTTATTACAGTGCCGTGGACCCCACGCCAGGAGATCCACCAGGCGAACATGACTAAAAATACATTAAATAACACAACAAGGGAAAATCATAGTTCCTACCATGACATCTGACACAATATTCCGATAGGGAATTTCAACGACAAAAGTGACCAAAAATGAAATACAACAACATCCCCGAACATTTGTTCGGGCAATACAACACGACATCAACTGACAAGACTGGAGTATACTCTAACTGACTGACCGACAATGAACAACTCGGACTAGTATCGCTCGAATGCCTCGTCGCCATCATCATGCCCCTGTGTCTCAACTCTCTCCTCGCAAGCACCTAAAACATGAAAAACATGTTCCGCCCCCACGGGGTCAGTCATCCAGATAATGAACATCAAATACATGTATAACATGATATGCATCCAAAAGCAGAATGAAACGGTACAATGATGATAATAATACGAGATGCTCACAAACCAAGGTAAGAACCGAGCATTCGTGAAATACTATGCCCATGGCATACTATTAATACCTGTTCGACAGGTTAGAACATAAATGCCCAACGGCGAATCATAATCACAGAATACCACAATGAATTAAACGACCTGAACTAAACCAGAACTGAATTTAATATGAATCATAATGCCCAAAGGCTCCAATGAAAATACCAAGACATTACAAAAGGCCTGAAAGTCGTTCAGCGGAAGTTAACAAATATCACAAACACCTGAATTCAAAACAGCCTGAAGCTGTATTAATGAGGGCCGAAGCCACGGCACGAAGCCGTATCACAATAAGGGCCGAAGCCACGACATCCAGCCGTATCACAAAGGGCCGAAGCCACGGCATCCAGCCGTATCACAATAAGGGCCGAAGCCACGGCATCCAGCCGTATCACAATAAGGGCCGAAGCCACGGCATCCAGTCGTATCACAATTAATGATAGTGTGCTGCCTTGAGTCGGCCAACACGATGACAGTAACACACGGATAGACACCGTCCTTGACAGTCCCAATTTAACACCTCGATTGCCTTAGGATGGCCAACCGATAACAATGATGCAGCGGATGATTCCATGAATGATTAAGCACTTCGATTGGCTTAGAATGGCCAATCGTTACGAATGATACGATGAATGATTAAAATACCTCGATTGCCTTAGAACGGTCAATCGATAACAATGATATGGTGAATAATTGAACATTTCGATTTGCCTGAGAACGGCCAATCGATGACAATGATACGAAGGATGCCTCGGCACCTTTAATCGGTTACCGACGACAAAAATGAGAAATGAATAAGCCAATGCCTTTAATCGGCCTGTACAGTTTTAATGATAATCCAAACAGGAATAACAATGACCTCAACGATGTCTTAAATTGACATCTATATTAACAACAATCGATACATCGATACCGCGAACCGGCTATCGACAATGACATTAACAATGAGTATTACAATGCCTTAAATCGGCCGTTAACGAACAACAATAAACATTTGGCAAAATTGTCGGAAGGTATCGTATCGAACGATCTCTTGATATCAATGAATTCATGAAGAGACTAAGTCTCAGAATGATACAACACATTCATACACATACATGATGACATTAGCTCATTGACTAGTACAAGTATAAAACTTGCCTCAAACCGAAGGCGAGAAGGTACTTCCACGATCAACGTCCTTAATGAAATTACCGGCCGCTCGAACAACCTTAAACAACACAAAAACCAACAATTCTCTTAATACACGAATCAAGCATGATCACAACCAACTCAAAAGTCGATACAGCAATACCCGAAACTCATTGGGGCATTTAAACAAACGCGTTGTAAACAATCTCCAATTGTTTACAACCAAAACTCAATTACATCCGAAACCAACTCCCAATGAATGATTCAAACCCACAAAACCTCATGAATACTATCAATAATCCAATAGGAATACTTGGAACGATATTTCAACAACATTTGATCGAAAACCCCCAAAATTCCAAAGTCAACCCGTAAGGGTTCTTGAACAATTCCTCAATTATTCACAAATTCCGAAAATTACACCAATGAATTCGTAGAAATACATGTATCCAAGATAGATAATCCATATCTAACATATTCCAACATAATATCGACTTACACGAAGAGATCGAAGCAAAACACCCAAGATCCGAAATTCTAGATCTAAGAATCATTACCTTGATTTGGAGTGATGAAACTGATTTAGATGATGATTAATCCAACTTAGGAGCTTGAAGATGATGCTAGATGATTGCAGCTCGAAAAGACCTTTCCGAATCGCCCAAGCTCGTCCGAAATGGTTGAGAAATGAAGAAATGACGAAGGTTGGACCGAACTGTCCTATTTATACTGTCCCAGCTTAGCGCACGCTATGACTTGATATTTAGCGTGCGCTAGCGGTTTACTGGGCAGTCCAGTGAGGTCTGAAATGCCTCGTTAGCGTGCGCTACAACTTGGTAGCGTGCGCTAACACCTTACCGATAGCGTACGTTATCTCAAATTGTTAGCGTGCGCTACTGATATCTGATACTCAAAAACTGAAGTCCCAGAACCTACTGTCCTCTGCCATGCACGCGTTAGCGTGCGCTACAATTGTGACTTAGCGTGCGTTATTAGCACAGTTAGCGTACGCTACTTACCACTCGTAGCGTGCGCTACGAATTTTCCAAATCAGCCCAGTACCTTCTGGATTGTCTGCCACTCTTGCACTAGCGTGCGTTAATACTGAATTATAGCGTGCGTTACCTGCACCTTATTAGCGCGCGCTAACCAGAGTGTGTAGCGTGCGCTACTTCCCAAACTGAAAATCAAAACATGAGGATGATGATGACAATAATCTCGGCTCGATCTCAAACAGTGATGATCCCAAAATACGCCGAATGGTGAACATAGTTGACTGAATATGAATGATGAATGATTATTACTTAGTGAAAAAAAAAATTCTGAGTGACAGTTACTGAATGATAATAAATGAATTCACAACCGGGTATTACAGCTATAATAATTGGTTAATCCATCTCAATGTAAACTCAAACATTGTAAAATAAATGTTAAGAATAAATATTATAAATGACGAAAGATTAAAAGTTAAATTCCTAATATAATTTTCGAATTAGACAATCTCCAAAACCCTTTATAATTTATATACCTATACTTTGATGTGGGATTCAAGATTTTAGATAAATAATAAAAAAATAAAAAAACTTCATGTAGGAGAGAGGGTTAATGTGGTACTTCTAATCCAGATTGCTATTAGATACTTTCTATATTTACTTTTAAGTGAAGAGAATCGAGTTTATTAAAAAAATATAAAAGTATAAAAATAATATTTATACATATATATTAGATATTAAAAAATAATATGTACATATTTGGGCCAATGAGGTTTAATTAATAATTTGCTAAATTTAATTTTCTAATAAGAATAAAATAATTCATTTGGTCAACTCAATAGATGACCAAATTAACGTGGTGGTGTAAAATAATTATGGCTAAAATAAATATTTATATTAAATATTTATTTAGTTATTCATTGAGTGGAGTGTCATTTAAAATCAAGATGGGATAAAAGTTTTAAATAAATAAGAATATAGAATAGAAAAACTACCACATGTGAGAGAGTTAACGCGATGCTCTGGATGCGTAACGGTACTATATATATAATAAACTTATATTTTTAATCAAATTTATTAATGCAAAAAACTCGCCAATTATATTTATTAGTTAGCCTCAGCCATTCGGAGTTCCTCACAGCGGTAGAACACAACGACAAACCAAAAAGATGAGGAAATGATTCAACCACTCGAACTCGTTTATAATGTATATAACCGTACTCGTCCGACATCTGATTTAAATCTGAATTTTTCTACGCATTTTCATCTCAAAACCATATAGTGATACCCGAAATAATATAGCTAGGGTTCAGCCATCTGAAACCCATTTAGATATTATATACCTATACTCATCCCAAACTCAATTAAAAATAATTTTAGCACATGTTCCCCTCACAAATCTATATATCTATATGCACTAATTTCCCAAATCTACTCAAATAAATAAAATCTAAATCATTAAATTTAAGTTGTTATGATAATTGGTTGTTACGTCTGAATTCAAAAAAATCCAAATTTGCTCAAATTGTTATATGTTGAAACACAGATTAAGTTAATCGTTAATAAGTTTGCCAAATTAATTTTTAATAAAAAATATTTATTTGGTCAGTTTAATAGTTGGTCAAATTACAATTTAATAAAAATAATACTATTTATTTAGTCAACTCGATAACTGGTCAAATTAATTGGCGATGAGAAATATGATGGTAAAATACATATTGATTATATTAATGAGTTACCAAATCTATGAAAACTTATAAAATATACATAATCGAATATAACTTGTTACAATACTTGGTTGTTATGTTTGACTTTAAAAAATCAAATTCGCTCAAATTGTTAGACATTGATAAATTAAATTAAATTAAATTAAATTAATTAAATTTTTTCAAAAAACTATTATTTATTTGACCAACAATTATTGGCCAATTTCATTTTCAATAAAAATAATAATATTTATTTAGCCAACTCAATAATTGATCAAATTAATTGTATATGAGAAATGTGATGGTAAAATACAATATATATATATGTAAAACTATTATTTTGTCAACATAAAAATTGATCCAATTAATATAGGCAAATTTGTTACGCCTAGGTAAAAATATTGATCAAATTAAGTTTTCCAATAAGAGTAAAACTATTAACTGCTGGTGCAAGACAATTGTGATGTGCAAAAATACATATTGATTATGAGTATTTTTTAGGTTATCCAATTGATGGAGTCTCTTTTAAAACTAATATGTGATTTAAATTTATATATAAATACTATTGAAACAAATCTAATAATTGGTCAAATTAAAAAATATCCATGTTGATTAATAATCGGCCAAATTAATATTAGCCAAAATATTTTATCAAATAATAAAACTATTAAACATGCAAAATAATTATGGAGTCAAAAATAACATTGATTTCTCACATTTATTTAGTTCTCTAATTGGTAGAGCCTCATTTAAGATCAATGTGGTAATTTTAGATAAATATGATTAATGCAAATTCAATAATTGATCAAATTAGATTCTGAAATAAAAATAAAGTAATTTATTTAATAAGTGATATTATTAATATTGACCAAATTAAAATTTTGAATTAAAATAAAACTACTAAATAAAACAGATGTGAGATTCAAATTTTAGACAAATAAATTAATATAAATTTATTAATTGATCAAATTAAATTTTCACAAAAAAAAATAACTATTTATTTGTCCAACTTAATAATTGGCCAAATTAAACACATAAAAATAAAATTCTTAAGCTTGTGTGTGAAAGTTAAATATGGAGTTGAAAAATAATATTGAAGTTCTATTTAAATCGATATGGGATTGAAGACACTGAATTTTATTTATCTTGGTTGTTTATCAGTTAAATACCATTTTAAATCGATTTGGGATTTAAGATTTTGGATAAATAGGAATATAAAATTAAGAAAATGCCATATAGGAGAGAGAGAGAGTTAATGTGGTACTTCAAATCCGTAATGCTATTATATTTATTTTCAATTATTATAAAACTGCTAAATAAAATAGACGTGGGATTCACATTTTAGACAAATAAAATTATCGTAAATTTAATAATTGACCCAATTAAAATTCATTAAAAATTTAAACTATTTATTTGTCCAACTTAATAATTGGCCAAATTAAGTACAGTAAAAATAATATTCTTAAGTTTGTGTGTAAAATAACTATGTGGTTGGAATATACACATTGAATTCTAGGTATTTATTTAGCTTCTCTATTGGTAGAATTCTATTTTAAATCGACGTGGGATTCAAGATATTGAATTTTATTTATTTAGTTTCTTCATCGGTTAAGTACTATTTTAAATTGATGTGGAATTTAAGATTTTAGATAAATAAGATACTAAAATTAAGATAATACCACATAAGAGAGATAATTAATCTAATGATTAGAATCCGTAACGCTATTATATATATATATATATAAAAATTGAGTAGAAAGAGAGTATTTTTGAATGAATGCAGCCAGCTTAGCTGTACGCACCATCTCGGGAAGCACACACGTGTATACATAGGTGTCACATATTTCCAGGATCTTGATCCTTGAATTGTTAAAAGTTGGACTTATTAATATATGAATCCTAGTTTTATAAAAAAAAAAAATTATCATTTTCAGTACACAAATCCTGCAGATTGTGTGGGACCGGACCTGACTCTGGGTAATTCCGCTACCTTAATCAATAAATTCTCTAATTTATGAAATCAATTTCATTATTATAATAATTTATACTATATAATACTTATCCCCCTTAATTTAACGTGGAAGTGGATTTAATTGTAACTTTTAATTGTAAATATATGAAAAGACTATTTTAATTGTAACTTTTAATGTAAATAAACTAATTTAAATACAAAAGTTATGATAAACATCACAATGCAAATGCACATTCTAATTCACAAGGTAATTAAAATGAACTTTTAAATTAGTATAAATTACAAGATGGTTAAATTTTAGCTATGAAATCTTAGATACAATCAGTGCATCGCACGGGTTGAATAAACCAAAAACGGAGCAACATACGGGTTAGTAAAATCTCATTTCATATAACTAATTTCATAGACTAAAATAAAAGGATAATAACAATAAAAAAAACATATAAACTTCTCTAAAAGGCATTTAAATTCTGTCATCTGCTCATTCAACCGTCTGCCCCAGCATTACGTACAAAACACGTAGATATCCAACCAAAGACCGTACATCGCACGAGTTGGATAATACCTCGTATAGAGTAATTAATATTGGAGGTTGTCCTATTTATTAATGTGGTGTTTCAACTATTTATCTATACGAGGCATTACGACCCGTGCGATGCACGGATTTTGTTTTTCGATAAAAAATCTTAACTTTTTTTATGATTATAACTCAACTTTTTGTATCTGTTATTAGTAAAAAATAGAAAATGACAAAGTAATACTAATGAACTAAATTTAGGCCAAAATTTTTGAAAACCCATAAAATGGTAGAAGCGACCGTACTTATTTGGATCAGTGAACTAATATTGTTTTCTTTTGGATTAGTATTATTTTCGTTTGTATTAATATTGTTTGATATGCAAAGTAAACTATTTATACACACAATATGTAGTATGTAACCTTCCATAAGAATATCAACGGTCTATTTTAATTACTTTCAAAATGAAGCTATTTATGAAAGAGGGTTAATAAATGAGTCCAAAGAATGTTGCCACCGTTTGGGTCTTGTTTGGGTTTTAGTATAAATACTAATAAAACTTTAATGAAGATGTTTGTAAAAGTTCAGAAAATTAACTTATTGCTATAGTTATGGCAAATGTTATTACAAAATTTATAAAGATTTAAATCATGAATACTCAACTTAATTCAATTAGTTGGACAATAAAATGAGATAAAGCCAAAAAGGTTTGTAACGATTTTTATAAAAATGAAGTGATGGGCATTCAAGTTCATTCAAGTAAAGGAATTTAAATCGTAAAAATTTAACATGAAACTCAATTTTTAAATAAATGATAGCTAATTGAATTATAGGATTTTAATTAATACTTTAAGACATTAAACATTTAAGACATGGATTTAATACTTAATATTAATTAATATATTAAATTAGAGGAAATAATTTAATATGAACTAATATTAAATATAAAAATATCCATTATTTAATATCATTAAGACTCCACAATAAATTTAAGGATTCAATCTTTATATATATAAGATAAGCAATTACTACTTGATAACTCATTGAATGTTCCACTTGTATTTGTATTGGCTCAATATTTCTTTATAAAGAGATTGAGGCATCACCATTACTTAATACGACCTTACTCTCTTTTTAACTATATCTATAATATAAAAGACTTTAGTATCTTTTGGTCGTCGTAAGAAAAATTATTGTACTTCTCTCTTTTATTATTTTTATTTTATTTTAAATTTAATAATAGGGCAAATAGATTGGGACATCACTCACGTTTGGTTGATTTGCCACTTCGATCACTTATATTGAATTTCGATTTAATTCGATCACTAAAGTATATAAATCGACTCACCCGACTACTGCTGTTAAAAATCACCATGAAATCAGACCAATTGTTGTTAGTTGATGTCGAAAATTACGAGGGCAAATCAGTCCATTCACTCCTTGATCTTTCTAAATGACCAAATTTAAGCCTTTTTTGAAAATACCAATTGATACCTCAACGCCGATCTCCCTCAGTGCGAACACATCGGCTCCTGTTTCTGTATCGACGTATAGGGTCTTAAAACTAGGGCTCATAATGGCGTCGGATACCAGATCCTGAAAAACTAAGGAGTAAAATTGCACAGATTTCTGAAAACCCTTGGTTGTCCATAGATCAGGAATTTTCCTGGGTGTAGCAGGCGCCGAATTGTAGGGCGAAGAGATAGTCGCAGCCGAAAAGGGTTTTGTCAGTTGCCCGCCGCCGAAGACAACGCTGAAATTCTCCGGCAAGGCGAAGAAACAAAAATCGCCGGCGTCACATGATTTCCCTCGGATTGTCGCCACGTAAGCAAATCGGCGAGCGATCACAAACACGCAGAACAAAAAGAGATGCACCAGGATATTTCTCAGAAGCCTGGATTCCCTCCACTCGGCTCTATTAAATACGCAATCAACCAAGAAAATATAAAAAAAATAAAAAAAAATAAAGAATTTGTTTCCTTCCCTGTGATGTATGTGTAGCACTATCTCTATCCCCAGAAACAGCAAAAACGAAGAAGAAGAAAAATAAAAAATAAATAAAAAATAGATGAAGACAATTATACAGTTATCTCGAGCAAAAACGAGCCGAAGTGTGGTTAGCGCCTACGAGAGAGAGGGCAGGGTAAGTGTAAGGAATCGGTAAATTGAAACTACAGAGAGGGGCAAAATGGGAAATCATGCTTTCAGAAAGATTAAGGAGTGAATGAACTGGTTTGCCGTCGTAATTTTAGACCTCAGTTAAAAGTTGGTCTGATTTCACGGTGATTTTTAATGGCAGTAGTCGAGTGAGTCAATTTATATTTACTTTAGTGATCGAATTATGTCGAAAGTGAATATAAGCGATCGAAGTGGAAAATAAACCAAACGCTAGTGATGTCACAAGCCATTTACCCTTAATAATAATAATAATATTATTAAATAATCAACATCAATAAATTTCAAAAAATATTATTATAATATTATAATTAAATTAAATTAAAAGGCCAATTAATTTTTAAAAAAAATGAGGATATCCGACGGACCTCCGACTGACTAGTTCTTCGGGGAGGGCCGCTGCCAGTCGCTAGCGGACCTCCGCAGCCGGCCAATTTTTTTCTCCAGGCCTCCTTTCCGAGGGCCACTACCGACGGCCAACGGACCTCCTACCTACGGCCCGATAATTTTTTATTTTTTATTCTTTTTACGCCAGATTGCCGACCTACTTTCCGATGGGCCACCGCCAGCGGGTGGCTTTTTTTTTTTTTTGAAACACGTCGCCGACAGCTGACCACTTTCTTTTTTTTAGCCAGGTTGTCGGCCTGCTTTCCGACTGACCTCCTAGGCCAACCATTTCTTTTATTGCTAGGCCGTCGGCCGCCTTCCCATGGACTCCTGGTCGACCTTTTTTACGCTAGCACTGCTTGGCCTGCTTTTTCACCGGCCATCAAGGTCGGAGCTCCGACGGTCGCCATTATTCTTTTCTATTATTATTTAGACGCCAAGCCACTGGCCTACTTCCCGGGAGACCTTTGGCGGTCCGCGATTTTTTTTTTTACGCTAGTTTGCTGACCTGCTTTTCGGCGGGCAACTGGCGGTGGCTTGTTGATCTTTCCCTTACGCCAGGCTGCCGGTGACCGCCTTATTTTTTTCTTTTTTTTCGTCACGTCCCCGGCGGCACGTTTCTTTTTTTTACGCTAGACCTTCGGCCTACTTTTCGGCGGGACATTGCTGGAGGCGGGTGGATCTCCGATGGCCAGTCATTGTTTTTTTTCTATTATTTAAACGCTAGGCCATCGGCCTGCTTTTCGGGGACCTTCAGTGCCGGTCATTTTTTTTATACACTAGGTCGCCGGCCTGCTTTCCGTCCGGCTAATTATTTATTTATTTATAACGCCAAGCCTGTCGGCCTACTATCCGGCGGCCGGTCAATTTTATTTGTTTTGGAAAACACCACTCGCCGACCTACTTCTCGACGGACCTTATTTTTTTTTCTTTTTTTTTTACGGCAAGTCCATCGGCCGTCGAATGAATTTTATGAAACAACATGTTTTTTTGTCGCAAGTAATCTGGTAATTTAAACATTTTAATTCAATTATTCACCACTACCGTGTCATTATTGTAACACCCCAAACTAGGCGGATATTACAGTGCCGTGGACCCCCGACTGGGACCCACCAGGCGAATGAAAAAGGATGAATTACACAGGGTAAATGTAGTACCGAACCACATTATAACATCAATTACTCCGAGTAGGAGTTTCATACAACACACCCAGGATAATATAGAATACATGTGTATCTTATGTGACGATAAAATACACGACACTGAATGAAATGAGTATTCGAACGGAATAACTGCAGCGGAATAAATAAAGAAAACATGAATAACTGAATGAATGACTGAAAGGATTGGGGCCCCCTTCTAGTATCACTCGGACTCTCCGCCGTCAACGTGCTCTCCCTGCGCCTTTACCTTGCCATGACCTGAAAAACAATATCCCCAAACGGGGTCAGTTATAAAGAACAACAATCCTCAAGGGTTGAAATTACACAATCATGAATTAACTGAGTTATGAAATATCCTTAATTATGAATTACGCTGAAGAGGGGTACCATAAATGCGCCCGTAGTGTTCTCGTGCAAGTGTACAAGACGGATGACCGGACACACCGTCCTTGTACCTAATTAGTCTCACGGAGGTAAACGTTACCGTGTGCACACCCAATGTATCACTCCCAATACATGGCCATCATGTGCCCGACTAAAAATTCCACACATCCGCACCGCCACGCAATATGAACCCGAAGGTCATATGAACAAGAATGACCATAATGAATATCAATGAATAATAATAATCCGACAACGTCAAGAATGACTTACCGACGAAAGTGATAATGAAGTGATTGATAGTTTCAATGAATTGATGGGAACCGCCGTTCCTTATTAATGAAGTGATTATTCGACAATTACAAGTCTCAATATGATTAATACAATGATGAATGAGTTATGATTATGAATGATCAACAACAAAAGGTATGAATATCCTTTTAACCGAGTAAGAATTAACTTACACAATACCGATGAAGAAAGTCCTTCCTCGAACAAATGTCCTAAATGAAGTGTCGGTCGCTCGAACAACCTTAATTCAATACAATTACCAACAATCCGATCAATAAACGAATTAAACACGAATATAACGAACTCAAGACGTCGATACGATTAAACCAAGTTCATTGGGGCATTATATCGAACACTTTGAGGCCAACTTCGATTGATTACAACTAAACCTCAACAATACCAACTTCAAATCCCCAAGAAGTGTTTCAAATCAACAAAACATCTCCAATACGATCAATAGTCCGTTATGAATATCCAAAAACGTGATTATAACAACAATTAATCGAAGATCCCCAAATCCAACTCGATATTCAAAGTGTTCTTGAATAATCCCTCAATAATCCAATGAATCCTTATACAAACTCATAATCATATACATATCCCTTCATATAACGTGATTATAATGTCCAAAACATCATATCTCAACACAAAATCGAAATCCAAGGTGTTGAAGAATTTACCTCTTGAAGATCCAACCACTTCGATCCGATGAACACGAGTTATAACGAGTATCCAAGCTTCCCAAAGGAATGAAGATGATGAAGATTACACACTCAAGTGATTGATGATGATAAAATCTCTCTCTCAACCCTCTCTCACGGATGAAGAAGGAAAAATGAAAAAGTGAGGTGAAATGACCCGGCCAACTCCTTAAATACTGCCGGAAGTTACGGCCGTAACTCGGCCCTCTTACGGCCGTAACTTTCCAAGTCAACGGCCTTACGGCCGTAACCGGCCAACTCGTACGGCCGTAACTCGGCTTCGTCCGAAAGCCTGCCGACAGACTTACGGCCGTAACCGCTCCTGAGTTACGGGCGTAACCCGCCTTCGTCAAAAACATCCGTCGACACCCTTACGGCCGTAACCGCACACCTTACGGCCGTAACTCGGATGATACGGCCGTATCCTGCCAAACTTACGGGCGTAAGCCCTCTTCGTCGAAATGACCAGGCACCTTGCCTGCCGCGTACGGCCGTAACCGGCCAAGCCTTACGGCCGTACCTGCCCTCGACTTATGGCCGTATGCCGCAACCCTTACGGCCGTAAGTCACCCTTGGTCGACAACATCCAAAATTTACGAACACCACTTACGGCCGTATCTCACCATCCTTACGGCCGTAACCCACCTTCGGCCAAAAATGTCTCGGTAGCTCATGGACGCAGCGTCGGCCAGAATCGCCAGCCTTACGGCCGTACCTGCTCAACTTACGGCCGTACCACAGGACCTTACGGCCGTAAGTCCCTTTCGTCCAAATGGCCTGAAAACACGAACCGTTGTTACGGCCGTAACCCAAAGTCCTTACGGCCGTAACTCGATGCTGGCCAAGTTGAAAAATCCGATAACTCCGATTCCACGCTACGACTGATGAATGATCCGACATAACATACGAATGTGAAAATGAACAAGTCTAACACAAGCCACAGATGATGCTCCCAGTATACGACTACCAATCACGATGAAAATAATAATACTCCCGTCGATCTCTAAACGGAGATGACATGCCGATCGGTAACTGATATACGATTACAACATGCCAACAGTGAACACCAATGAATGAATCAAGAATGATGAGTGATTATTAACGAGTGAGAATTACTGAGTGACAATTACAGACTGATAATTACTGAATGAAAATGAATGAATTACAACCGGGTATTACATACTCCCCCCCTTAAAAATAGTTTCGTCCCCGAAACTAAGGGTCAAACAACTCGGGATGACTCTCCCGCATACTCTCTTCGGTTTCCCAAGTGGCCTCTTCGACTCCGTGTCTAGACCACTGAATCTTGACCAAAGGGATCGTCTTGTTCCTCAACTGTTTGATTCACCGCTCTAACACTCGTACAGGATGCTCCTCGTACGAATGATCATCTGCGATCTCGATTTCGTCGAACTGAAGTATGTGACTCGGGTCGGCAACATACTTCCGCAACTGAGAGACGTGAAATACATTATGAATCCTGCTCAAGCCGGAGGTAAAGCCAGTCGATAAGCTAACTCGCCTACTCGATCCAAAATTTCAAATGGTCCAATGAATCTCGGACTCAACTTCCCCCGTTTACCGAAACGGAAAATACCTCGACTCGGGGATACCTTGACCAAAACGTGGTCACCCGTCTCGAACTCTAGTGGTCGTCGACGATTATCTGCATAGGATTTCTGTCGACTCTGAGCTATCAACATACGACTCCTGATTAAAGCTACCTTCTCCCGGGCGGCTATAAGCATATCGGGCTCGGTGCCGATTGATTCTGACAAGTCATCCCAACACAAAGGAGACCGACAACGACGACCGTACAAGGCCTCGTAAGGTGCCATCTTAATGGAAGCATGCCAGCTATTATTATACGTGAACTCGATCAATGGTAGTTGGGCTTCCCAATCGTCCTTCCAATCGAGGACGCATGCCCTCAACATGTCCTCTAATGTCTGAATAGTCCTCTCTGATTGCCCGTCGGACTGAGGATGAAAGGCGGTATGCGAGATTGAGCCGAGTTCCCATAGCACGATGAATCGATTTCCAAAATGAGACACAAATCGTCGTCACGATCGGAAACGATACTCTTAGGAGTACTGCGCAGTCTCACTATCTCCTTGATGAACAATCGAGCCGGTCTCTCAGACCCCACGTATCCTTGATCTCAAGGAAATGAGCTGATTTTGTTAAGCGGTCCACAATCACCCAGATCGTATTCATGCCACGACGACTAGTCGGCAAACTCGTGATGAAATCCATAGAAATGTCTTCCCACTTCCACTCGGGAATGGAAGAGGTTTCAAAGATACCCGCCGGCCGCTGATGTTCAATCTTAACTTGTTGACAGGTTAAGCATCTCGAAACAAATTCTGCGACTTCTCGCTTCATATTACTCCACCAGTAATTTTGTTTCAAGTCCTTGTACATCTTGCTGGACCCCGGATGAACAGAATAAGGGGTAGCATGAGCTTCTCTCAAAATCGAGTTTTTCAACTCGTCATTTGCCGGTACGCACAACCGATTCTTAAATCTCAAAAGTCCATCCTCGTGGACCACGAATCCAGGGGCTTTCCCCTGAGTCACATCCTCACGGATGCGCAACAATGAAGGGTCTGAACTCTGATTCTCTCGGATTGCCTCCTCGAGTGACGATGAAATCTCTAACATACAAAGCTGTCCCTGAACTCGCTGAAGCCAGACCTCGATCTCGGGTCTAAGAAATTCCCCGAAGCTCCTTCGAATCATTAAACGAGCAAGCATCTGCTCGAACGGACTTGCGACTCAAGGCGTCGCGACAACGTTCGCCTTGCCCGGGTGGTAAAGGATCTCGATATCATAATCTTTGATTAATTCCAACCACTGTCTCTGCCGCATATTTAACTCCTTCGAGTAAATATATACTTTAAACTCTTATGGTCGGTGAATATCGGCGAGTAACGCCATAAAGATAATGACGCCAAATCTTCAAAGCGAACACCACTACGCTAGTTCCGTGTCGTGTGTCGGATAATTAACCTCGTAAGGTCTCAATTGCCGTGAAGCATAGGCAATAACCTTCCCGTTCTGCATGAGCACACATCCGAGACCCTGCCCGGACGCATCACTATAAACCACAAATCCCTCCGTCCCCTGCGGCAAGGAAAGTACAGGTGCTGTCATTAACCGGCTCTTGAGTTCCTCAAAACTCTGCTGACACGCGTCGGACCACGTGTATTTCTTATCCTTTCGCAAAAGGTTCGTCAATGGTTGAGCAATTTTGGAAAATCCTTCCACAAATCGCCGATAATAACCCGCTAATCCGAGGAAACTCCGGATTTCCTTAGCATTCTTCGGAGGTAACCAATCTCGAATAGCCTCCGTCTTCTGAGGGTCGACACGAACTCCGTCTGATGAAATTACATGTCCGAGAAAAGTCACTTCGGACATCCAGAACTCACATTTGGAGAACTTCCCATAAAGTTGTTCGCGTCTCAACACGTCGAGCACTTGATGAAGGTGAAACTCGTGTTCCTCCCGGTCACGAGAATAAATCAAAATGTCATCGATGAAGACAACAACAAACTGATCCAAAAAGTCGATGAAAACCCGATTCATTAACTCCATGAACACCGCAGGTGCATTAGTCAATCCGAACGGCATAACCACAAACTCATAATGGCCATAGCGTGTTCGAAACGCCGTCCTCGCGATGTCCGACTCTCGAATCCGCAACTGATGATATCCAGACCTTAAGTCGATCTTGGAAAATACTGAAGCTCCCTGAAGTTGATCTAAAAGATCATCAATACGGGGTAAGGGATACTTATTCTTGATTGTCACTCTGTTCAACTCCCGATAATCGATGCACAAACGAAATGAACCATCCTTCTTCTTGACAAACAACACGGGTGCTCCCCACGGAGACGCACTCGGTCGGATATAACCCTTCTCGAACAACTCCTCAAGTTGGTTCTTTAATTCCTGCATTTCGGTCGGGGCCATCCGGTACGGTGCCTTTGATATCGGATACGTACCAGGCTCCAACTCAATCGTGAATTCCACATCTCTCTGTGGAGGCAAACCAGGTAACTCGTCTGGAAAAACGTCGGCATACTCCCTCACTACCGGAATATCCGTCAACAATACTGATGATTTCTCGGTTTTGGTCATAAAGCACCAATAACCAACACATCCCTGACTGAGTAATCGCACTGCTTTCATCAAATTAATGACCTTACCCGAACAGCCGGGGTTACCTCCCTGAAACACACATTCCACCCCATCGTCTGAAATGGTAGTGATTATACGCTTACGGACACTAATGATGGCATCATGACGATCCATCCAATCAATACCCAAGATGACGTCGTCCCTCGGCAAATCTACTACGATTAGGTCCGCTGGCCATACACGACCATGAAACTGAATCGGACAATTCTGAATCTCACGATTACCGATAATTCGTCTACCATCAGGTAGGCCAATGACGTAAGGCTCACAACTAGTAGCACTACCCAGACGTAGTCTACTCAAACATGACTCGGAAATGAATGAATGCGATGCACCAGTATCAAAAAGGGTACACACAGGTTGAGATAGAATATCGAGTGTACCTGAGATCATTCGGCCTCGGGATCATCGGTCTTCTTCATCTCATAAATCTGGGGCTTGCTAGTCCCGGCACCGGACGCTCCCGTCTGCTGGCTATAGGCTCCACCTTTAGTCGCTCCTGTCGTTTTAAACGACGCTGATTGAGTGGCCTTTGATTCTCACGGCATTGGCTTCGGGGCTTGAGATGAAGTCTCGAGTAGGTTTGGAGTCCCTACGGCAAAAACGGGCCTTATGCCCAACAATTCCACAATTATGACAAGTGACAGACTGTCTCGGACACTTGGTGCCGACATGACCAGGATCTCCACGGTTATAACAGTGATGGCCGAATCGCCGCTCGAGACTGAGATTCCGCGGGTTTAGACGACACAGGAGGTCGCTCAGAGAAAGCAGAGCCCGCACGGGGTTTCTTGAAAGTAGCCTGACTGCCGTCAGACTGGTTACGGTTCTTCGATTTCTTGCTAGCAGACGAAGGTTGCTGCTTAGCAATCTCTTTAGCAGTAAGCTCGTAGGTGAGAGCTTTATCGATGAATTCGGCCAATGAGGTGCAATTATGATTAAGCAACTGTAGTCTCATACGGGGTTTCAGACTCTTGCTGAAATACTTAATCTTATCCGCCTCGGAATGAATGATAGATGAGGCGAACGGGAGAAGTTCCTGAAATTTCTCGGCAATGGCGAGAACATCCTCGTCTGATGAGGGGTCGGGGGTGAGTAACTCTGATAGCTTGGCCTCCCTGAGTGGGGCCGGATAATACCTCTCCATCATGAGAGTTTTGAACTGATCCCATGTACATGATCCTTCGGTGGGCTTCAACGACAACCACCAAGAGTGCGCGCTCTTGCCCAAGTAGTAAGCTGCAACAGAAACTTTGTGTCCTTCGGGGCACTCCACCATGGCAAACAACTTCTCGAAATGTTCGATCCAATGAATAATATCTGCCGGCTCAGACGAGCCCTTGAAAGTCGGTGGCCTCTGGCGAGAGATGTCGCCGATGATATTGCTCACATTCCTCTCTTGCCTCTGAGGTGGCGGCGGAGGAGCCTGTTGATTTTGAGTAGTGGAGTTATGCATCGTCTCCATCAGCTGTGCCATCTGGGTCATTTGGGCCATCATGCCCTGCATAAAAGCGAGTGGGTCAACCCGGACACCTTCTGACTGAGCCGTGTCCCGGGTACGACTCCCCGTTAGTGAATGATCGCGTCCAGGTGAATGAGTGGCAGCGTCGCTACTCGATGAATTAGCATTATTTCTCGCGTTTGCACGCGTGTTCGCGCGAGTTCTCGGGATTCGGCCCGCTCCACGGCCTCGTCCTCCTCGTCCTCTGCCAGCTCTTTCCATACTGAAGTAGGAAAGTCACATGATGATTACATTTCCCGCATGAATATCACGTTATGATTATGATATGGGATGATGAGAATGAGCACACCCGCTTTAATACAGTGATTAAATGAATGATTAACTGAGATGGCATGATTATCTTGAACAAGTTAACATAATTGATGATTTGATCTTCCTGATCAACAACTGAATAATGGAATGAATTAAGTGATTAATGAGTTAACATGATCGTCCTGATCATACTGAATGATGATGTTTGAGGATTGTTAATTGATGAATGATGAATGAATGACTATTGCCAGAAATTATACCATGGCATTAGAAATCTTACAGTTCTTGGTCTGATTGGCTCGGCATTTGCACAGGTCACACGTGACGCGAAAGTCCAATGATACTAGTCCGATGACGATGATTTCAAATGAGACATGACTTGGAGGGTAGTATTCAAAACCACGCTCTGATACCAACTCTGTAACACCCCAAACTAGGCGGATATTACAGTGCCGTGGACCCCCGACTGGGACCCACCAGGCGAATGAAAAAGGATGAATTACACAGGGTAAATGTAGTACCGAACCACATTATAACATCAATTACTCCGAGTAGGAGTTTCATACAACACACCCAGGATAATATAGAATACATGTGTATCTTATGTGACGATAAAATACACGACACTGAATGAAATGAGTATTCGAACGGAATAACTGCAGCGGAATAAATAAAGAAAACATGAATAACTGAATGAATGACTGAAAGGATTGGGGCCCCCTTCTAGTATCACTGGGACTCTCCGCCATCAACGTGCTCTCCCTGCGCCTTTACCTTGCCATGACCTGAAAAACAATATCCCCAAACGGGGTCAGTTTTAAAGAACAACAATCCTCAAGGGTTGAAATTACACAATCATGAATTAACTGAGTTATGAAATATCCTTAATTATGAATTACGCTGAAGAGGGGTACCATAGTACGCCCGTAGTGTTCTGTGCAAGTGTACAAGACGGATGACCGGACACACCCGTCCTTGTACCTAATTAGTCTCACGGAGGTAAACGTTACCGTGTGCACAGTCCAATGTATCACTCCCAATACATGGCCATCATGTGCCTGACTAACAATTCCACACATCCGCACCCGGCCACGCAATATGAACCCAGAAGGTCATATGAACAAGAATGACCATAATGAATATCAATGAATAATAATAATCCGACAACGTCAAGAATGACTTACCGGGACGAAAGTGATAATGAAGTGATTGATAGTTTCAATGAATTGATGGGAACCGCCGTTCCTTATTAATGAAGTGATTATTCGACAATTACAAGTCTCAATATGATTAATACAATGATGAATGAGTTATGATTATGAATGATCAACAAAAGGTATGAATATCCTTTTAACCGAGTAAGAATTAACTTACACAATACCGATGAAGAAAGTCCTTCCTCGAACAAATGTCCTAAATGAAGTGTCGGTCGCTCGAACAACCTTAATTCAATACAATTACCAACAATCCGATCAATAAACGAATTAAACACGAATATAACGAACTCAAGACGTCGATACGATTAAACCAAGTTCATTGGGGCATTATATCGAACACTTTGAGGCCAACTTCGATTGATTACAACTAAACCTCAACAATACCAACTTCAAATCCCCAAGAAGTGTTTCAAATCAACAAAACATCTCCAATACGATCAATAGTCCGTTATGAATATCCAAAAACGTGATTATAACAACAATTAATCGAAGATCCCCAAATCCAACTCGATATTCAAAGTGTTCTTGAATAATCCCTCAATAATCCAATGAATCCTTATACAAACTCATAATCATATACATATCCCTTCATATAACGTGATTATAACGTCCAAAACATCATATCTCAACACAAAATCGAAATCCAAGGTGTTGAATAATTTACCTCTGGAAGATCCAACCACTTCGATCCGATGAACACGAGTTATAACGAGTATCCAAGCTTCCCAAAGGAATGGAGATGATGAAGATTACACACTCAAGTGATTGATGATGATAAAATCTCTCTCTCAACCCTCTCTCACGGATGAAGAAGGAAAAATGAAAAAGTGAGGTGAAATGACCCGGCCAACTCCTTAAATACTGCCGGAAGTTACGGCCGTAACTCGGCCCTCTTACGGCCGTAACTTTCCAAGTCAACGGCCTTACGGCCGTAACCGGCCAACTCGTACGGCCGTAACTCGGCTTCGTCCGAAAGCCTGCCGACAGACTTACGGCCGTAACCGCTCTGAGTTACGGCGTAACCCGCCTTCGTCAAAAACATCCGTCGACACCCTTACGGCCGTAACCGCACACCTTACGGCCGTAACTCGGATATGGCCGTATCTGCCAAACTTACGGGCGTAAGCCCTCTTCGTCGAAATGACCGTGCACCTTGCACACGCGTCGGCCGTAACCGGCCAAGCCTTACGGCCGTACCTGCCCCCGACTTACGGCCGTATGCCGCAACCCTTACGGCCGTAAGTCACCCTTGGTCGACAACATCCAAAATTTACGAACACCACTTACGGCCGTATCTCACCATCCTTACGGCCGTAACCCACCTTCGGCCAAAAATGTCTCGGTAGCCTGCTGGACGCGTACGGCCGTAACCGGCCAGCCTTACGGCCGTACCTGCTCAACTTACGGCCGTACCACAGGACCTTACGGCCGTAAGTCCCTTTCGTCCAAATGGCCTGAAAACACGAACCGTTGTTACGGCCGTAACCCAAAGTCCTTACGGCCGTAACTCGATGCTGGCCAAGTTGAAAAATCCGATAACTCCGATTCCACGCTACGACTGATGAATGATCCGACATAACATACGAATGTGAAAATGAACAAGTCTAACACAAGCCACAGATGATGCTCCCAGTATACGACTACCAATCACGATGAAAATAATAATACTCCCGTCGATCTCTAAACGGAGATGACATGCCGATCGGTAACTGATATACGATTACAACATGCCAACAGTGAACACCAATGAATGAATCAAGAATGATGAGTGATTATTAACGAGTGAGAATTACTGAGTGACAATTACAGACTGATAATTACTGAATGAAAATGAATGAATTACAACCGGGTATTACAATTATGGCATGAATAATCTCTAATTTATAATATAAAGGACAGTGACGTTTTTTGGGGTTCCGTCCATGGAGCATCCCACATAGTGCATCTCCTGCTAATCCATCGACATGTAGCGTGTATGTGAGGTGCAAATTTTCCCTTCATGATGCACTATGTGGAGCACCCCACATACACGCCACCTGTCGATGGATTAGCAGAGGATGCACTATGTGGGATGCTACATGGACGGAATCATTTTTTGGTGGTAGTGTACATCTGAAAAGACTATTGTACCCCTCTCCTCTTCTTCCCTTCTTTTTGTATTGAATTTACTAATAACAATAATAATATCAAATATTCAACAATAATAAATTTTAAAAAATACTCTTATAATATTAAATTAGATTAAAGTGGAAATTAATCTTCAGAAGAAAATAAAGAGGATCTCCTACGAACCTCCGGCCGATCTATTTTTCCGGCAGGACCGCCGCCGCTTGCCGGCAGACCTCCAGCGACTAGCCAGTTTTTTTTCGTGAAGACCACTGGCTTGCTTTTCGGAGGGGCATCCCCGACGGCCGGACAAATTTTTTTCAACACCACACTGTCTGCCTGCTTTTCTACGACGGCCGACCTTTTTTTTAAGGGCAGGCTTGTCGATCTAATATTGCTTAATTTTTTTTATAATAGATCCGTCGGCCGCTACTAAAATTTCAAAAATCAATATATTTTTTCCTAACGAGTAATCTGATAATTTAAAATATTCTAATTATATTATATTGTTGTGTGATTATGATTCACTTTGTCTCTAGTGTTATATATGGAATAGTTAACTAATTCTGCCCACAACAATTTCAATATCTATATATATATATATATATATATATATTATATTTTAGCATTTTTCATAGGTGTTCTAATTTATTTATTCCAATTTATAGAAAATGTGGAAACTTCTAAAATAACTTTGTCAAATCACAATTTCATTTAGTTAGTTGAACCTTTTTACGCCGAAAGACCAGTGAAAACACCTACAAAGAAAGAGTAATATTATACATTATTTTATTTTTCACATAATTGATAAAAAAAAAAAGTCAATTCTTTATTATATTGGCCAGCTTTTAGTTGGATATAAAATATCGAATATTCTTCAATGGACCACCCTACGTAACATTATCTTGACATTAAGAATTTGGAAATTCTTTTTAATGGTGATAAAATAGAATTATGCTTAGCTTAAAAAACTGATTTTATTCATTCTCATTATTATAACCATTGACTAACCTAAATATTATTATATCTTACACTTTTCAACCTGAGCGAAAAAATAGAGAAATTAAAATAAACCAATAAAGAAAGGGTGAAGAAAATGTGCAGTATATATTTAAATATATTAATATTTATTTTTATTCTAAGTTTAAAAATAATTCTTTTTATACTCAAACTGTAATAAAAAAATAGTTAGGTTTGATCTTTAATCGAAGGTATTCGAGTCATTTATTTGAGTAATATATTCGAGTCAACTATTTGATTAACACAAAACACATTCTAGTCACATATTCAAGTCATCTAAATTGTATTTCAGTCACATATTCAAGTCACTTAAATTACATTTGTGTCACCTATATACATTTGACTTTCGAGTAACCTATTCGAGTCACCTAAATTACATTCAAGTCACCTAAAATGCTTCAAGACATCCATTTGAGTCACCTAATTAAATCAGAATCACTTATTCAAATCACATAATTACATCCGAATCACTTAACTATATCTGAATCACCTGTTCGAGTCACATACTTACCTCTGAATCACCTAAAATAGACTACTCGAATATAAATAAATTACTCAAATACATTCAAGTAAAACTTATAATCCACAATTGAAATATTAAAAAGAGTTACACTTGAGACAATAAAACCAAACCAAACCAAACATATACATTATATTCCGCACAGAGTATGGTCTGGGGAGGGTAGGATGTACGCAGATCATGCCCCTACTTTCTACGGTAGGGAGGCTGTTTCTGTGAAGACCCTCGGCTTAGTGTACGACATATAGAGTGGGTGATATATACAGAAAGAAACATATTTTTCGAAAATTCTCAGAACCAAACCTGGGCCCATGACTTTCTCCGCACGGGACTTACCTGCGAGGATTCTGATTACTCGAATCTTGATGCGCTCCACTCTTCTAGAACGGGAGGTTGGCTCCGCCTGCAAGAAAACACCACACGCAAAAGACAATCGAAAAAGAAAATAATAATGCAATGTTCTATGCCAAAACTAGCCGAGAGAACCCAACCCTCAGACTCTCTACTATTGAGCCACTCCCTAAAAAGGAATCCACGACTCTGATCTAGCGCCTCCACGACCTCCTATCTAAGGTCAAGGCCTCATCTAGGTTTAAGGCCTTCATATCTAACCTCAAATGCTCCTCCCACGACCTCCTAGGGCGGCCTCTCCTCCTCACCCCTTCTACCGAAATGCTCTCGACCCTCCTAACGGGAGATGTAGCCTGCCTCCTACGAATGTGTCCAAACCACCTCAATCTCCCTTCTATAGCCTTCGCTGAAATTGGCGCGACTTCTAGCTCACTCTTAAAAACCTCATTCGGGATTCTATCCAGCAACGTACGGCCACACGACCAACGCAACATCCTCATTTCCGTCGCATCCAACTTGCTATCATGCGCCTTCTTCAAAGCCCAACATTCAGAACTACAACATCGCGGGTCTGATGGCCGCTCTGTAGAATTTGCCTTTCAACTTTAAAGGGATTTTTTTGTCGCACAACACCCCTGACCCTGCTCTCTATTTTAGCCAACTAACCTTGATACGATGAGTGACACCATCCCCAATATCACATTCCTTCTGTATGATAGAGCCTAAATACTTGAATATATCTGTTTGAGGCACGCGATCTCCAATCATAACCTCTACCCCTTCCACGTTAGACTCTCCATTGAAGTTGCACCATAGATATTCGGTCTTCGACCGGCTCACACGCATGCCTTGAGGCTCACACGCATGCCTTGAGATTCCAAGGTTGACCTCTATTTCTCTAACTTCGCGTTCACCTCCCCCCGCGACTCATCCACTAAAAAAATGTCATCGGCAAAAAGCATGCACCACGGGACGCCATCTTGGATTCCTCTCGAAATGACATCTAGAATTATTGCAAAAAGAATAGGGCTAAGAGCCGACCCCTGGTGCAACCCTATTTCAACTAGGAAATAACGATTGTCACCAACTGGGGTCCTCACGCAAGTCCTCGCTAGTGAGTACATGTCTTGAATCGCCCTCATGTACAAGGACTTCTCTCTTCTAGGCTCCTCCAAATAACTTCACGCGGAACGTTATCATACGCCTTTTCTAGATCTATGAACACCATATGAAGGTTCTTTCGACGCTCTCTATATTTTTCCATAAGGCGTCTGATGAGGTAGATGGCCTCGATCGCCGACCTCCCGGACATGAAGCCGAATAGGTTCTCAGAGACCTCAGCTTCTCTCCTCATCCTACACTGAATCACTCTTTCTCAAAGTTTCATAATATGACTGAGTAGTTTAATGTCCCGATAGTTTTACATTTGAGACAATAAAACATACAAATAGGTATAGTTCAATATTCCCGCAATAAAAGAATCCAAACGTAGAACCACTGTCTGTCTCAATGGTTATGACAAATATGAAGACCTAATAAATTTAGGGAGCCTCTTTTCCCCCTTCCAAAACTATTAATTCTCCCTCATTTTGACAAAAATGATAAAAAGACCAAAATATACTTTTAATTTTACTTATAATTATTATTTAGCACATTTTCTTGTAATTAATATAATTAATACATGTTCATAATTAGTATAGTAATTATATAAATATAATTTATTATAGTATGTTATTTATTTAAACATCATAAATTAATTATCTTATCTTTCTACTAATTTAATATTATAATTATTACGTTTTAAATTTTAGGTATCATTCTGAATTGGCATTGTAATAAGAATTATTTGTAGTAGTGTAAATATAAAATGACAGAATTAATAAATACTGTAAAAAAACGGACAAAAAATACAAAAAAAAAATTGGATATCTTTACTAATTTTTTATATAATTATTTAATCAATAAATATCTTATTAATCCTTTCATTATTAAATTTACATTAATATAAATAAATATTATTACAATATCGATTCAGCATGATAACTAAAATTTAAAACTTTTAAAAACGAACAAAAATTACAAATAAATAAAATTCAGATTTCTTTATTAATTTTTTATATAATTAATTAATAAACAAATAAATAAAATTGGTGATACATAAAAAGACAGGGACATTTAGGAAGAAAAATATAAAAAACATGATATTGTTTCAGGAGAAAGTAAGAAAGTTGTAAATATGAGTCAATCAATTGTATTCATAACACTGATAGAGTGGACCTTTTAGGCATTACAATGAGAGTCATTCCATACATAGGATTCCTAGATAAGGTGAGATATTTAATAGGATCATACTACCTCTAGAAGAATCTAAAATCTTCCATCTATGTATCTTACTATGACCAGTATTAGACAAGACACCAATAAGGGAAGGATATCCCGGAACACTCCCCATGTATCGAGCACTAATACTATTGATGTTGCCTCGGTAAAAAATCTTTCCAAGTCAAACAAATCCCCGTGGGAAAAACAAAGACTTGGTGAGGAAAAAGAGTACAACGCACCAACTACAAATGCCAGAATCATGTGAAGTACACTCCCACTGAAGTATACACAATAGCTCATTCCAATGAGCTATTAAGCTCGGATAATCGACGCATGCCGATGCTCCTCACATGTTTCTCAAATGTAGTTTTTGGCGGTGACTTAGTTAACAAGTCTGCTATATTCTCATCGGAACTCACTTGTTTCACTTCGATATTCAGTAATTTCTGCTGTTACTGATTGTAGAAGAACTTCGGCGAGATATGCTTGGTATTGTCACCCTTAATGAAACCTAACTTCATCTGCTCAATGCATGCCGCATTGTCCTCAAAGATGCAAGTAGGTATTGCTGTAGTGGATTCTAATCCATAAGTTCCTCATATATGGCCTATGACTTACCGAAGCCAAATGCACTCCCTTACGGATTCGTGCAATGCAATTATCTCTGCATGGTTCGAGGTAGTAGCAACCAAGGTCTGCTTGGTAGATCACCAAGATATTGATGTATTCCCAATGGTGAACACATAACCAGCTTGGGGAACATATTTTATGCGGGTCGGAGAGATAGCCGGCATCAGCAAATCCAACTAACATATTGTTAGGATTCTCTGCATAGGGGGTAAGCTTGTTTGCATTAGCACTTCTGGTATTCAAGTTGCCATGCTTAGCTGCAATATCAGAGGAAGATCGACGGTTGGTATGCATAGTCTTAACCTCTATAATTCCTTTTGGAATATCGCTCTCTCTTGCATAGGGAAAGAACGATCCAAGATCACTAGAGCCTTTCAAGTATCGAAAGATATGTTTTACTCCATTCCAATGCCTTATCGTGGGAGCGGAGCTGAATCTCGCTAATAGATTTATAGAGAATGTGATGTCTAGGCGAGTACATTGAGCCCGCACCGATTGCACTAAGGTATGGTGTTTCTGCTCTAAGCACCTCTTCATCCTCCTCTTTAGGACGAAACGGATCCTTATCCATTTTCAGACTTCGACCAACCATGGGGGTAGCAAGAGGATGTGCCTTGTCAATGCTAAATTGCCTGAGCATCTTATGGACATAGGCAGATTGATGAATGAGTATACCATAATCTCGATGTTCTGGCTCTAAACCCAAGCAGAAACGAGTCCTCCCCAGGTCTTTCATCTCGAATTCGGATTTAAGGTAGCGGGTCGTTTCATCGAACTCATCTATGGTATTCATAACATTCATGTCATCTACATAGACGGCTAGAATCACGAATCATGTATCTGCTCTTTTCATGATAATGCATGGACATATATAACTGTTCTTGTATCCCTTCGCAATCAAGTATTCACGTAGGCGGTTGTACCACATCCTTCCGGATTGCTTCAACCCATACATTGAACGATGCAATTTTACAGCGTAAGCCCTCCACGGCTCAGAGCTACTTGATTTGGGCAACAAAATTCCTTCAGGGACTTTTATATAAATATCCGTATCTATATCCACATAAAGATACGATGTAACCACATCCATAAACTGTATATTCAGTTTTTTGGACACTACCAACTAACTAAGTAGTGGAAAGTGATGATGTCCATAATGGGAGAATACGTCTCCTCGTAATCAATGCCAGGGTGCTGAGAGAATCCTTGGGAAACTAGTCTCACTTTGTAACGCATGACCTCATTCTTATCATTGTATTTACGAACAAAGACCCACTTATGTACAAAAAGTTTAGCGCCCACGGGTATTGGCTCGATACAGCCAAATACCTCACGTTTAGCCATTGAGTCTAGTTCGGCTTGCATTGCATCTTTCCATTTCGGATAATCGGCTCGTCATTGACATTCAGCAACCGAGCACAACTAAGAATTCTCGTCTTCAATAATTTCTTGAGCGACGGAGTAGGCAAAAGCATCAATGACTAGCATGGACGGCCTATCCAATAGTACGTATTCACTCGTACATTACATCGAGATTTGTTTATTCTCTGACATCAACAAAGTTTCTGACGCGTCCGTCGATCGTTTCATTGTTGATTCGAGGACAAATCCGTAATCAGAGAGAATCTCGTGTGATGGAGTCATGTGTCGATAATGATAGGATTTTATGCCTCCATTCCTCTACTCTTTCGAGGTTCGATATCCTTTCTACCCACTGGCCTCCCCCTCTTTCGAACAGGGACAAGAGCAGCCGAAGCAACCGTCCCACCACTAAGGTCGACGCAGGGGGAATCATTCCTTTGGGAGGCTGAACCTTGCCCTATAACTGGGACTTCTAACCTTGCAGGAACATTCGCAGTGAGAATGGTATATCTTGTCACTTTCGCAGTATCAGTAAAGCTGTCGGGCATCGAATCCACAACTTTCTGAAGACTGAGAATATGTTGCACTTCCAGCTCGGATTGAGCCATGTAGAGATCTTGATGAGGTAAAGAGAGAGCACACTAAACAATTTCCTAGCGTTCAACTGGAATCGTTTGATTCTTCTCTCCCCCTAACGACAGGAAATTTGTCTCATCAAAGTGACAGTATGCAAATCTTGCAGTAAAAAGATATCCTATCAAAGGTTCCAAATAGCGGATAATTTTAGGCGATTCATAGCCAACGTATATATCTAATCGTCTTTGCGGACCAATTTTAGTACGCTGTGGAGGCGCAATTGGCATATAGACTGCACAACCAAAAATGCGTAAGTGTGAAATATCAGGCTGATATCTAGTTACCAACTGGTACACACTAAATGGTTGATTGTTAGTGGGTCGAAAGCGAATAAGTATAGCTGCATGCAAAATTGCATAACCCCAGACAGAAATCGGAAAGTTGGTACGCAATACCAATGCTCGGGCGATAATCTGTAACTGCTTAATCATAGCCCCAGCAAGGCCATTCTACGAATGAACATGGGGAAAGGGATGTTCAACTTTAATCCCGATCGACATGCAATAGTTGTTAGAGGACTTTGACGTAAACTCCAGCATTGTCCAATCTTAATGATTAGATTGGAAAGTCGGGGTGGTTAGCCCATAACTTGATAATTTGTGCTAGGAGTTCAGCAAATGCAGCATGTCTTGTGGATAGCAGAGCGACGTGTGTCCATCACATCGGTCTATCAACAAGAACCATAAAGTATCTGAATGGTCCACTGTTGTGATATTTCGTTAAATGCAGGTGCACGTTATCGTAGACAAGTAATAAAGTGATGAGTGAGTATCGTTCCCACGAGTACTGAATCACTAAGTACCGATTTATATGTATTCTAATTTTATTTGAACAGTCGAAATTTGGGTTGCAATTAATGACAAAAGAAAATCAATAATAAACAGAAAAACGATCGCTCGAAGAAAGAAAATCAAATGATGAAAAAAAGTCTAGGATTGTGAATCCACCTAGGTTTATCCAAATTTACTCTCGATTATCTGAAGTTAATGATTTCCCCAATTTATTGAAGGCGAAGATTGCTAAAATATTCTACCGCCTCTCCCGAGGTCAATAGATTTTTCTAAAGGCGAATAACGCACTCTATCCCTAGGTGAATTAATTCGACAATAGGCAAAAAGCATAAAATCCTCAAAAGGCCACGTAGTTCCTATGAGTATATTCCTATCTCACAAGATAAAACGGTTCTCACCAATAGTTCCTCACCAACTCTCCTCTCCCGATTCGAGTTGCGTAATTAAAACAATCCAATTATTGGCCAGACAAGTGAAAGCATTAAAAACGATTGGGAAAACTCAACAGAAAAGGGAATTATATAGATAATCAAAAGCAAATTCGTCAAAACTTTGGTTTCATCAAAATCCTAGAACAGGGTTTTAGCCTGACATGCTGAAAGATAAAAATACAGAATTAATGAATGAAAGCATTGAAATCAAACGAAGATGAAGACTCGGATTCCTCCGTTCTTCTGGCTTCCGCCCTCTGCTCTTGGTGTCTTCTGCTTCTTATGATCGATTCCTCTCTTCCGCGATCTTCCTCTTCCGCGATAATCCTCCAATTCCAAGATCCTCAACCCTTATTTATAACTCCCCGCAGCCTCCAAAACGCATCCGTGTGATTAGGTCGAGAACTGGCTTCAAAACGGCCCAAACCCGCGCGGAGCACACCAAAACCGCCCAGTGGGCCGCGGCTCACTTAATCTGTGCCGCGGCTCACGGCACTCAGTGGATATGCCTGGGTGTTATTTATTTCTTCTGGGCCGCGGCTCACTATACTTGTGCCGCGGCCCGCTTGCCTTGTGCCGCGTCCCCAGGCCAAAATTCGCCGTTTTCGCCCGTTTTTCATCGTTTCGACTTCCGGACTCCAATTTCCTGCAAAACATATAATAATAGTGCATTAGAAGCTCATTTATGCAGATTTAATCACAAAAAGAATACAAAATAATGATAAATAAGCGTATAAAAATATACCTAATAAATACCCCCAAACTTGAGCCTTTGCTTGTCCTCAAGCAAAAAAATAGTCAATTTCAAACAAAAGAATATCATGAATGATCGTGCAACACATAGTGCTCAACCTAATCAATACTACCCTAAAAATCTTAAAGAATAGTACAAGTATCGTAATAGTGAGTCACATCCAGGACACTGATTCCACAAAGTAACCAACTTCAGTCCTAATCAATCGTTCATGAAGAAAATCAAGCTCAAAGATTAACAAGCGTGAGTTTAACCGACCGTCAATATGAAGGGTTAAAAATAAACAAGCTAACTCGCCCAGTCCCATAGTCTAGTGGCCAAAATTTAAAGAGTTTCCTCATCAAATATAACCCTCGGACAGTATTCCCTTATATACGATCAATAAATTGATTCGAGTTGACCACTAGGTTCGGATCTCGGGATGTTTCATCGGGATAATCCTAGGGTGAAATTCCATTCTCATGTGTTGGGGAACCGTTTGACGTAAAAGACACTCATGGGGCACATGGATGCTTCTAGTTACTAAGTTCCCCTCCACAGCGGAGAAACAACTCGAATATCTATTCCCGCATGTCCGCTTCAAGGTTGCTGTTTTACGCGAGAGTAAATAACGGGTCACGCGAATACCCCCGGTTACTAGGCTCCCCATCATCGGCACATGCGAAATCTCTAAACCACTAGTCTAATCCGGGTTGTCGTTTTACGCGAGAGTAAACAATGGGTCACGTGAATACCCCCGGTTACTAGACTTCCCTTCATAGAACAAAAAATATCACGACTATTTGGGAAAAATTGTCCGATTCTAAACTCAATTTAAGTGCCCACATGACTCATGTTACTGGACGACTAGCTAACCGAAAAATGTAACCAGACGTATCAACGACGATTTGAAAACACGTATGTCTCCTTTTTTATCTGCTAAGATTTCTACAAAAACGAAAAAATTTCGGACCTAAATGAAGACTTAACAGAAACAGATATCGCTGACTGCAATTCAACTAAACTCAACCGTTTCTTCAGAGAGAAATCAGTATCTTAACATCAGTTTTACACAAAAAGAAGCACGAAAAAAATTCACGAATGCAAATAATATCACGACAAGCAAGGCTAGCAACAAAAATAACGAAAATTAATGAAAAGTGCAAAGGAATAAGTACAACAATAAGTATAGCGACAAAAAGTAAACCCCCCAAAACTTAGGACGTACATTGACCTCAATGGACAAAAAGAATAATATGCAATAAAAGAAAAAGGTCAAGTACTCCCCTACAGTCTGCTCACGAACTGGTGCCGGCGTCGTCCGGCGAGGAGGGTGGTGTGGCTGGCCGAACAGGTGGAATGAATGGCCCGTCCGGGTGCATAATGTGGGCCGTCCATGCAGCAAGGTGCTCCTGGTGGTAGGCATCCCTCGCTGCCAAGCGCCTCATCTCACGCCGGTTGGCCCGGCGGGCCTGCTCTCTCATCTCATCTCGGACGGCAGCGATGATGCTCTCCCTCTCCGTCCGTCTCTCCTCTCTCAGTGCAGCCAGAAGGCTCTCTCTCTCTCTCTCTCCTCATCTCCTCTTTCTCTCTCCTCATCTCCTCTCTCAACCCGTCGAACATCGCCTGCAAGTGCTCTCTGTCGGGCGGCGGGCTGGACTCCATCTGCCCCTGCGTCAGAAGAAGGGGCTCGGGGGACTGCTCGTGTGCCTCATCAAGTAGAAATCCTCGCCCCCGAGCGTGTGCTGGCGCTCCTCCCCACTGATCGAAGTGAGAAATGATGCGATGGTCGATCGGGCCCTGGGGTGCTAACATCGGCTCGTCATCCGACCAAGTCATGCCTGACTGGCGGCAAAGAGCGCAAATAAGATAGGCGTGCTTCAGCCCCGTCTTGGCCCCTCCCTAAATACACTGGAAGATATATCGGACCAGTAGAGGGGCCACATCGAATCTGACCCCGGAAGTGATAGCATATAAAGTACGGGCACGAGAGATTAGCATAGTGCGGATCTGCGAGGTAGGGTCAATACGTGCGCAGATGAAGTACAACCAGGCTCGCCCGAGCCGACTGAGGCGCGAGCTCTTAAAATAGAAAGACGAGGAGCCCGAAGCACGCAGCTCCCAATCAGAACCGGGCTGTGTGAGTGTCTCGAGCAGGGCCTCCTTCGTGAGGCCACTCATAGGTCGCGTATATGCCGTATCGTCCACCACCTGTAGCTCGAATAATCTCCGAATGGCGGCCACCGAAAAATATACTGTAATGCCTCGGACAGCAACTAGCGTCCGAGTGTCCGACTGCAGCATCACCTGCCCCGCCCGAATGTGCTTCAACAGAGCGCTCGCATAAAACTCCTGTACGATGGAGATCACCGCCGGCTCAGGAGGTGCAGCGAAACGGGCCCACCCCATCTCGTCGATCATGGTCAGAAGCTCCCCGTCCTGTGGGGCTGGGGTGAATCCCCTCTCCGGGATCAGAGGTCGAGGGCGGATCTTTTCATTGAAGATTTTATAAATCTCCGGGTCGGAGAATTGGTGCGCCTCCAACTCGGCTCGGCTCTGAGACATTTCCCCTCGTGTGGGGGACGATTGCGTTCTGGCCCTTTTGCTAATCTTTTTGGTTCTATCCATGGCGAGTCCTGAAAAGATAAACACTGGAGTTTACTTACTTAAGCAATAATGAGAATAACATTACTCGGCTAAGGATATCCAACTGTGAATCAAGAATTTAACGAACTAGCACCGCCGTGAGAAAAAAATAAAATTGAGCTTTAACATGTAAACTTGACGTTTGTTGGGGTACGCTGTAATTCCCAGAAACGAGTTCGTTGCATATAGTTTCAAAACATTGTCTTAACAAAGAAAAATTTTCATTCAAGCATTTCATCAAACACCTTGAAAGCATGAGTTCAAATGAAGAATAATCATTGTACTAGCTTGATTCAATCCCCACAAATAACATCCTCACATCGATCATCATGACAAACGTAATCAATTCATTCGTAACCGAAAAAAAAATAATCATCAATAATCAATCGAAACTTCATATTCCCAAATTTTAATAAGACTTTGGAAAAGAAAAAAAACTACAATTTAATCAACATCAAATAACCATACCTTACTTCTCAAACCATGCATCAATAAGGATTACGGGATTTAGGATTACCTGGGTTGGATTGTGGTATGCAAGAGGAAGAAGAAGATGATGTGATGTTCTCGGCCGATCGCTTGTGCAAAGAAGAGGGGAAGGAAGTACCTGGGTGTCGGCCGATCTGAATTATAAAGCTACCTGGACCTGTTCAAATTCCGAAAGGGGGTCGCGGCACAGCTTAAATGAGCCGCGGCCCAGAGTACAGTTAGCCTGGGTGTGGATGTTATGTCGCCATATGCCGCGGCTCAAAATGCGGGTGCCGCGGCTCAGAGTGTTGATGTGCCGCGGCTCACTTGGTCTGTGCCGCGGCACAGAGTACAGCGTCCTGGGCATATCTGGTGCATCTGGTGTGCCGCGGCTCAGTAAGGTTGTGCCGCGGCACAGAGTACAACAAGTTTAGCCTTCTTTTTCGACCTGTGTATTCCGCGGCTCACAATCCTTGTGCCGCGGACCATCACTGATTTCTTCCCCTGGGGTGAGTCCTGCACAAATTTTTTAAAGGAAAACATCAAGAACGAGAGGGATAAGCAAATCAAAGCAAAAAATGACGAAAAACAAAGATCCAAAATTGCAAGAAAATACTGAAAAATAACAAAGCTACAACTAATGCTCGGGTTGCCTCCCGAGAAGCACTAAGTTTATAGTCTTCAGCCGGACCTATTGAAAATCAGTTCGCTTTTCGCAAACACCATTTGAAATCCGCCCCATTCATCGAACCGTTAATATGTGTTTTAAAATTTTGACCATTGGTCTTTAACGACCCGATTTTCGGTTTGGACACCAAATGTTCTTTGCGAAAAGATTTTAACGAAAACACTTTTCCGAAGCACCCATTTTTCACACGACTTGGCGCCCGTTTGACATCCGTCTTAATTTCAACTCCACGGACGAATTTAGGACAGAGTGAGAATTTTCCGATTGCGGATTAACGGATGTTGAGGATGGCATGTTCAAATGCCTAAGATATGCAACTTGCTCTTCACTCTTATTAGGCGTCGGGGCAGCTGAAACGGATTCTGAATTTTTCGACCAACGATTCTTCCGGTGTGTGTCTTTCGCAGCGGCATCCACACTTTCAATTTGCGAGCTCTTCTCAACACTACTTGGGCACGGAAAGGATTTAAACACTTGGAAAGTGACATGATCGTCTTGAACCCGTAGAGTTAGTTCCCCTTTTTCCACGTCGATTAAAGTTCGGTCGGTTGCCAAAAATGGTCTTTCCAAGATAATTGGGATGTCGTGGTCCTCCTCCATGTCAAGCACAATGAAATCGGACGGAAAGATGAATTTTTCAACCTTTACTAAGACGTCCTCTATCACTCCCCTTGGATATGTGATCGATCTATCGGCTAATTGCAAAGAGACAGTCGTCGGTTTCGCTTCTCCAATTCCAAGCTTCTTGAAAATAGAAAGAGGCATCAGATTAATACTGGCCCCGAGATCACATAACGCTCTATCAAAAGTCAGATTTCCTATAGTGCAAGGTATATTAGAACTTCCCGGATCCTTCAATTTTGGCGGAAGCTTTTTCTGAAGAATAGCGCTGCACTCCTCCGTCAATGCGACTGTCTCATACTCCTCGAGTTTTCTTTTATTTGACAAGATTTCTTTCATGAATTTCACGTAACTCGGCATTTGTTCCAAGGCGTCGGCAAATGGAATAGTTATGTGCAGTTTCTTGAAGACGTCGAGGAACATTGAGAATTGCTTGTCCACCTTTTTCTGTTGTAATCGCTGCGGAAATGGGACGGGTGGTACATATGCTTTTGGATCGTCCGGGAACAGTATCGAGGGTCTCAAATCTTGTGGTTCCTCAGTCGCTGATTTTTTCTTCTCCTCATCCTCAATTCTCTTTTTGTTCTGCCCGGGCAGCTCGCATAATTCCTTCCCACTTCTCAAACCAATGGCATTGACATTCTCTCTGGGATTTGTTTCGGTCGTACTTGGCAAGGTACCCTCCGGGCGGGCTGTTAATACATTAACAATCTGGCCCAGTTGGACTTCCAAGTTGCGGATAGAAGCGGAATGGTTCTGCAAGGTCGCCTCCGTACGGGCCATGAACTGACTCGTGCTCGCTGAAAATTTCGCCATTGCTTCTTCTAGAGAGATTTTTGGAGCGGGAGGAGGCTGCTGTTGGTGTTGAGCAAACTGAGGCTGATTCGAGCTTTGTCCATTCCTCCATGAGAAGTTAGGATGATTTCGCCATCCCGGATTATAAGTGTTGGAGTAAGGATTATTTTGCCAGTTCCCATTCCCCACGAACTGAGCTTGTTCCATCGATGGTTGCTCGAAAGGGTTTCCGACTTGGCACTCTGCGCTAGGATGAGATCCATTACACCAATTGTACGATTCAATGGTAACGGGGGAAGGAGCATGCGAACAGGCTTGAAGTTGTTGTGTCAATGCAGCGACTTGAGCTAATAATGTAGAGATCGGATCATTATTGGAGATTTCCATTACTCGTTTCGGGTGTACTCGTTCGGCCGGCCATTGATAAGCATTCGCAGCCATAGCTTCTAATAAAGAGTGGGCTTCGGCCATCGCTTTTCCCATTAAGGATCCTCCAGCGGCCGCATCGACGAGAGTGCGTGTAGAAGCACTCAATCCGTTGTAAAATGTTTGCATTTGGAGCCAATCCGGTAGGCCGTGGTGTGGGCATCTTCTCAGTAAATCCTTGTATCGCTCCCACGCTTCGTGAAGCGACTCCATATTGAATTGCCCGAAGGTATTGATCTCGTTCCGTAATCTCGCCGTCTTCGATGGTGGAAAGAACTTAGCCAGGAAGGCTTGCGCTAATTCCGCCCATGTAGTGATCGAGCCCGACGGTAAAGAGTTCAACCAAAATTTGGCTTTGTCCCTCAAAGATAAAGGGAAAAGCCGTAGACGAATAGCATCATCGGTGACACCGTTGTTTCTGAACGTGTCACAAATCTCGAGAAAAGACACAATGTGTGCGTTGGGGTCATCATTCGGCGATCCACAGAACTGGCTCGCTTGTACCATCTGAATTATAGCCGGCTTGATTTCGAAGTTGTTCGCCTGAATTGTCGGACCCCGAATCCCCGAAAAGTTCGCATTGATTTGCGGCATAGCATAATCGCAGAGTGCTAATGCCGGTTGAATTTGCTGAACAGGATTGTCTACTTCATGATTTCCCGTGTTATCGGCCATAGTGACTTTTGCTGGTAGCTATCGTTTCTCCTTCTTGCTTCTCCGAAGAGTGCGCTCGAGTTTGGTATCCAAAGGTAGTAGGCCTTCGTTACCGAATTTTCTCATGCACTAACCGGAAACTCCTGAAAGGAAAGACAAATAAATAAAATTACAGAAAAACAATAAAAAAAGTTCAAACTAAGACTAGAAATACTGAAATCGATATTAGTAAAAAAATCAATCCCAGGCAACCGCGCCAAAAACTTGTTGTGATATTTCGTTAAACGCAAGTGCACGTTATCGTAGACAAGTAATAAAGTGATGAGTGAGTATCGTTCCCACGAGGACTGAATCACTAAGTACCGATTTATATGTATTCTAATTTTATTTGAACAGTCGAAATTTGGGTTGCAATTAATGAGTAAAGAAAATCAATAATAAACAGAAAAGCGATCGCTCGAAGAAAGAAAATCAAATGATGAAAAAAAGTCTAGGATTGTGAATCCACCTAGGTTTATCCAAATTTACTCTCGATTATCTGAAGTTAATGATTTCCCCAATTTATTGAAGGCGAAGATTGCTAAAATATTCTACCGCCTCTCCCGAGGTCAATAGATTTTTCTAAAGGCGAATAACGCACTCTATCCCTAGGTAAATTAATTCGACAATAGGCAAAAAGCACAAAATCCTCAAAAGGCCACGTAGTTCATATGAGTATATTCCTATCTCACAAGATAAAACGGTTCTCACCAATAGTTCCTCACCAACTCTCCTCTCCCGATTCGAGTTGCGTAATTAGAACAATCTAATTATTCGCCAGACAATTGAAAGCATTAAAAACGATTGGGAAAACTCAACAGAAAAGGGAATTATATAGATAATCAAAAGCAAATTCGTCAAAACTTTGGTTTCATCAAAATCCTAGAACAGGGTTTTAGCCTGACATGCTGAAAGATAAAAATACAGAATTAATGAATGAAAGCATTGAAATCAAACGCAGATGAAGATTGGATTCCTCCGTTCTTCTGGCTTCCGCCCTCTGCTCTTGGTGTCTTCTGCTTCTTATGATCGATTCCTCTCTTCCGCGATCTTCCTCTTCCGCGATAATCCTCCGATTCCAAGATCCTCAACCCTTATTTATAACTCCCCGCAGCCTCCAAAACGCGTCCGTGTGATTAGGTCGAGAACTGGCTTCAAAAAGGCCCAAACCCGCGCGGAGCACACCAAAACCGCCCAGTGGGCCGCAGCTCACTTAATCTGTGCCGCGGCTCACGGCACTCAGTGGATATGCCTGGGCGTTATTTATTTCTTCTGGGCCGCGGCTCACTATACTTGTGCCGCGGCTCAGGGTACAGTTTACTCGGGGCTCGCTGATCCTCTGTGTGTGCCGCGGCCCGCTTGCCTTGTGCCGCGTCCCCAGGCCAAAATTCGCCGTTTTCGCCCGTTTTTCATCGTTTCAGCTTCCGGACTCCAATTTCCTGCAAAACATATAATAATAGTGCATTAGAAGCTCATTTATGCAGATTTAATCACAAAAAGAATACAAAAAAATGATAAATAAGCGTATAAAAATACGCCTAACATCCGCACTCTGATTGAATAGGTCCACAAATGTCCCCTTGAATTCTTTGTAAGAAGTGAATATTTTATGTTGAGTATTTAGCAAAGGATGGAGAAGGTATCAACTTTTCTAGTAATCAGGCTTTACAAAATGATTTATGGGCATTCGAAATTGCCATGGAAAACTCGGGATTTACAGAAGATGCACCATCAACCTCATCAGGGCGTGCAATCTTCAATCCCGGTTATATGGTATCAGACTCACTCACATCAATGCCGATATCGAGTGGTGCTTCCAATTATTTTCTGGACTTGAAAGACGGATGACCATGTGAGTTTTTCAAAATGCGAATCATCTTATCGTGTCCAGGGTGACTGAGTCGGTCATGCCATAGTTGGTATGCTTCGGAATCACAAAGTTCGTGTCTCACAACGTAGGATTCAATAACCCTTATTGTAGTTTGGTACAAACCACTACTTAGACTCATCAGTTTCTCGAGAACACGGCGTCTTCCGCATTCTGCCAGAGTAACACACAAAAATCTTATCCCATTCTCACAGTGTGTATCAAGGTGATAATCGTTGGCACGAATGTCCCTAAAACTTAGCAAGGTTCGGTTTGCTCTTGGAGCATAGAGAGTGTTTGTGACATTAATATGCATACTATAGGGTAGCAAGAAATGGGCCCCTCTCTTTAATTACTTGGGAGGAACCAATCATTGTTGTCACTGAGAATATATATGGCACAATATCCCTAAATAATTGCCTATTCCGAAGAATAGTGTGGGTTGTCCACTATCAGCAAGGCACTCAATTTCGCCATGAGACATCTACAATAAGACATGAAACTTTATTAATCTTGTGATGAAAGACATCGAAAACTCATTAACTTCGAGTTTGGGGATATTCAACCAAGTTGGTTAGGATCAAAGTTTAGCACAATCGCTGGAAATAATTTCTGTGCAGCTTGACCTTTGTTCACTAAAACAGAATAACTCCTTCTTTAAGAAGTCTATGGACCAACTGTCAATTGGTATGGAAACTAGACTTCCATATCTTTCCGTCTATAGGTCGTGCATTTTCTGGATCATTAAACTCAGATCGTAGTGCTCGTTTCAAGTTGCTATTTTGGAATTTTCCTATTGTTAAGTGATAGAGCAAGGTTGGAGCCTTTTTCAAAGATATTTATTGTTCATACAATACTATGGCAATGATAGCCATAGGAGCATTTAAATATTTTAAAATGCGTCAGGGTGTTTCATTTATATCTCGACTAATGATCCTTTCGGTAACTCCAGCTTGGTAGACTTGCAGAGAAAGTAGTAGTGTCGATACAGGTAAGGCTGTTAAAAAACCACTGGTTCCATTTGAACTTTCAAAGCATAAACAAACACCAAGGAGGATGCACATAGTCTTGACCAATTTTTTTTGATAAAATCCACCAATGTATCAAATTAACCAAGAAATTCTTACTGAGCAATTGTTTTGTAATAAACCAAACATGCTTTTGAAGGGAAAAAATAAAATTCGTTCTTGCACAGTCACAACACTTAAAAGAATTTTATTCATCATGGTCAACTTTATTATATTCATAGAAAATCCCAAAGTAGTTCTCAAAATAAAACTAGAAACAAGACAAAACATAACCAAAGCATAAAAACTAGTCAAACTACAATGATCTAGTCAAAGTCAGCAGCATCTAAATGCTGGTCTTTGTCCGCAATGGTGAGAGGAGGGATCTCAACATGGTTCACCTCCATATTCTCATTATATTCCTCCATGTAATTTGACTTTTGATTCAAGTACTGTTTATAGTGCTTGTAGTAGGCTTGAATGCTCTTTGGCGCCTTGTAATTACGGTAAGTATGCTTCTTTAAACCGCAAGTATAGCAATTCTGGCCTTCCTTTGGAGCGGGTACATTCCCGGTGGCAGGAGGTGGTCCACATGGTTGGGCTCCCTAGTAGGACCCGTGGCCGAGCCACCTTGCCTCTTCCACACATTGGAATGATGACCTCGTCTTTCCTCGCTTGCTCGAGTCATGCACCCGTGGTGCTTGTAAAAACTTAGCAACATTGCCTTTTATATTTTGTCGTGGTGCCTTCCTATGGGTAGCCTGATTCACATCCGGAACCGGCTTCGTACCAGCTGGACGCGCATTGCTGTTGAGAATGATCTCATGGTGCCTTTCTTTTTTCGCGAGGTGGGAGATAAGGTCACTAAAATTTTTAATTCTCCCTTCCTCGTAGGCAACGCGCAGCTTATGAGCAATCAAACTTGCTCCCATGGGAAACATGTTAAGAGTCTTCTCGATCAAGTCTTGATCAGACTTCTTAACACCACAAAAACCAAGATCAGTGCGAAGATCGAGGATGACTTGATTATAGGCCTCCATATTCGAATAATCCAAAAATTGAATTCACTCCCACTGAAGTTGCAATTCGGGGAAGCGCTGATCATGCACATTATTAAAATGTTGTTCAAGTGTATCCCATAGTTCTTTGGGGATTTGCAAATTCATGTAATATTTTTTCAACAACAAATGTATATGTCTACGCAAGTACATCAGTGCATTAGCCTTGATTTCCTTGCTCGGTTCTTGAGCGGTATGCTCATTAGAGGGAAAGATGGTGGTAGTAAATCTCTTACCGACGAACGCCAAGCGGAGGTCTGGGAGACACCTATGGTACTCTTTCCCATCATTGTCAAGGATGTCGAACTCCGGGTGAATATTGGAGCTTTGTTCCATCTACAAGATATAAACAATAGGAAGTTAGTCTTGTTGTATTTTCAGTGACAATGTAAATGGTCAAAACTAATACTTTTAAAAGCATGTAACATAATCGTTACTCGATGTACTTCCCTTAATTGTTGTTAGTAAAGTCGACAAAAATGGAGATATCAAATCATAACCAGATACGTGGTGTATGCAACAACCACAAGTATCGACTTTAAACAATTCTGTGACTCCCCCAGGACCGTTACACAGTTTTCTTCGACACGCAGAGATACCGAATTCTCTCGCGGTCTTATCCACCGCAAAGTAGCATGGGAGATAAAGAACCCAATAGCCCATGTCCCAAATTTTTTTCTCAAGAATAGAGAATTGAAATAGGCACAAGGTTAGATAATTACCTCGATTATAAAATTAAGCACACGCTATGGAGGAATTGGTGGTGTGCTTCGATCTACCGATTGGTACTCGATGCGACAACGTGAAACCGGGGGTGCAATTTTGGCAGTTTCAGAAAATAAATTAAATCGATGTTCGGGTCTTTGGACCGAGACTTTGAAACGGCTCAGACCGGCTGGGGTGGATTGAGTCGCGGCTTTCGGTAGCGGAAGAACAAGGTCGATCACGGCTTGGGTCGGCACGAGCGGACTTTGGTCGCGGCCAGGCTGGATCGGCAGGCGCCGAATGGGATCTGGTCGGCACGGGCGAGCTGTGGCCGCGGCTAGGCCAGATCGGCTGGCGCCGAATGGGATCTGGTTGGCATGGGCGAGCTGTTGTCATGGCTAGGCTGGATCGACAGACGCCGGATGGGATCTAGTCGGCACGAGAAAGCTGTGGTTGTGGCTAGGCTGGATCGGTGCGGCTGGTACCAATCAGGATCGATCATGGTTGATCGCGACAAAGTTCGGCAGAGGTCTGGGCGGACTGGAAGCGGTGGCCTGCGGCAGGATGCGGCAGTGGTCGATCTGTGTCGATCGAAGGTCCTTCAGGGATCCGGCAGTATGCGACAGTGGTCGATCTGGGTCGATCGGAGGTCCGACAGGGGTCCAGAAGGATTCGACTGTTAAGGTTATATACATCAAAGCATACTTTATGCTTGTATTACCTAATTTCCCGGTCTTTATCTATGAGAATATTTAATTCATTTATCATATGTTTTGCATATTTATTCACGCTATGGTTATGCAAATGTAGTCTAAATTACTTTATATTGTAGATAATGTGGTGTGTCGTGTCACACAGAAGATCACATTATCGGTTCCTTATATAGTAATTTTTAATTCACAATCTATATAACATTAGACCGTTATGTGAGAGGTTGTAGTATATGCTTGAGATTGGTTGGTCTTGACCATTAGCATATATTTGCGTATTCGCTATACGTTGAACAGGATCGAGGTGAGATAGATTCTTCTATACTGACTATAAGAAGAACGTACATCTCGGACAATTATTATTTCTTAATTCTAGTGATTAATATTTAATTATATATATTTAATATTTACTGCTTTGATTTATCATGGGTGAGAGCCACAATGATTGACTCAATATGCACGATATTTTGGGCAATATTATAGCTAGAAATCGTGTCCCGACCAGTCGGGTTGATCATGTCCCTTGAGGCACTCGAAAGGATTATTATATTAAACCCTGCAGGTGGAATTAATTTTTCGATATAATAATAAAGGTCGAGTGGTATACTCATATATAACACATTAATTAATTAAAAGCTGTCAGTAGCTTAAATTAATTAATGGACATGGAACATATTAAACACGGGAAATAATTAATTCAAAAAGGAACCCAATTTCGTAATTTGAGATTTTGGTATGAAGTGCAATATCAACCTTTTAGTGGACTAAGTTGATATTTAATAGAGTCATTATATTAGGAAGAGTTCTAATATAGGAAGATGACATCTATTGAGAGTACTTACCATATACTCCTTAAGGTCCCTAGAGTAGCCCAAAACATCTATAAATAATAGGCATGGGGTGGCCGATTTTCTTAACTAAATTTGAGCCAAAATTTCGATTTTTTTTCATGTGTTTAATTGCGGATCTTGACTTGTGTCTTGGATTCCATAATTTAGTTAACACAATATTTTTATAAAATACCACAAATATTCAAGAAAAATAGAGAGAAAATCGAAAGGAATTTTGGAAGAGTATTTCGGCCGATCCCTGTGGCTGTACAAGTAGTCCTGTAGATTATTGCCCATACAATATCCGGATAATAGGCGGGATATACTCTAGAAGACTTTGAGGTAGAAATATAAGTAGATGAAGGAAGAATACAAGGAGGTGTTTGATCGATCCAAGGAAAGAATTTTCTACCACTTCGCGTCAAAGGTATTAATTACCAACTCCCATACGTATATATATATATGATTGTTTATTAATCTGTTTAGTTAATTAATTGACAAGCCTAAATAGATCCGGTTTTTATGTTGGTTAGTTTATAAATCATTTCATAAAATATTTTCACCAACTAGCTTCCGCTGCGTTTTATATTCCAATAATTGGTATCGGAGCCGGTCTTTAGGTTCTCTTCAATTTAATTAATTTGGTGATTAATATGCTAGCAATTAAATATTCATATAATATGATTTTTGGAATATTTTGTTAGAATGTCTTGCAGGAGAATATGATCCAATTATCATGGCTATGTGATATTTTTTTATTTATTTACGCATTTTTGGTAATTTGGCCCGGTTTTGAGGCATGTATAAGTTTTTCCCGTGAGAAAATCCACGAGTAGAATAGGATTTATTTTTCTTGTAATTTGCTGTAAATTCGATGTATTTTATTTTGAATAAAATTGTAATCGAATTGGAACACACAAAGTACGAAAGAGAAAGAAGTCCAGCGCGAAGAGGAGTCCCGATCGGACGAACCGACCGAGACCAGCAGGCTGCCGATCGGGACTCGGCGGTGTCTTGGCCAACCGGATGCAGTGCGCTCGGCGGCCAGCTCGGGTCGGGCAATGGGCGGTGGAGTCGGGCGGTCGGCAAGCGGCGGTCGGGCAGCGGCCAGCGGGTCAAGTTATCCGGATTCGGGTCGTTCGATTCGTTTTTCCGCGAGATGCTTGAAGCAGGAGCAAACGAGCCGAAGATTTTCTCGTTATTCAAAACGAGGAATAAAAGCCATGATAATTAGATTTAATTATCCAATTTTTTTGGTTTTTATTGTTTTGGCTTGTATGGACGTGTGCGTGATATGTTTCCTTGCATGTTAGAACGAGAAAATTAAAAACCTTATTTTTTTCAAAATAACTAAGTGATTTTAAATTGATTTTTCAAAATCAAATGGGCCTCCATAATTGGTTTAAATTGTGAAATAATTAGCATGCGCGTTGACATATTAGAGTCTTCCTCCACATTGGATGTGCTAATTATTGGCTCACTAATTTTACACTTCAAATTTGATAACAAAAAGGTGAATATTTTTTTTTATGATAAGACCTCTCCATCTGTAAGACTACTATCATTAAATGATATTCTAAGGTTTATTAAATTATGGTGTTCACTTAGGTGTATTGATTAATAAGCTACCCATCGGCGTCTATGTTAAATAAATACATGGCTAAGAGGAACCAACTATTAATTTTACTTGTCAAAACGTATCTTGGCTAGATAGTAAAATTAAAGACGTTAAAATCTACTTGAAAATGTATGTGTAAACGTCCACACTATCGTGGCTTACATGTGCGGTTTTTCAAGATGTTGGTTGATTGGATATATATTGCGTTTTACGATTTTTCAATATATTTTGCGTCGAATTATGTGATGAATGGTGTTTTTAATTTTATTCTCAAATGTCTTTCAATCCACTAGCTGTTATTCTCAAAGAAAACAAACTTGATGGCACTAACTTTGCCGACTGGAAAAGAAATCTTGATATTGTCTTGACTGCCGAGGGGCATAAATTTGTTTTAACTGAGGAGAGCCCTTTGGAACCAGAAACGGATGCCACTCCTGAAGAGTTGGCTGAATTCCGGAAATGAAAAATATCTGATGAGATAGCTCGCTGTTACATTTTGGCTTCATTGACAAATGTATTGCAACAACAGTATCAGACGATGGGCTTGTTGGAACCAAATCGGTATTTGCACCGTTGTGCAGAAGCGAAAATATAAAGTGCGTAAATATAAATGCACACAAAGATTTATAGAGGTTCGGCTATAATCGAGCCTACGTCCTCTCTCGGTATCTTTTTCAATAGGATGAAGATCAACCTCTGCACCTCTCTTCTATCGATCGAGGGATTACCGTTACAATCACGTCTTCTATTGGGCCGTGATAAACCACTTGTACTTGTCTTTGTGTCGGTAAACGTCACTAAGATAGCGACTGCGATTCTAACAATGCCGGATCCTTGATCCTAATAACACCGAATCCAATCGTATCTTTTCTTTTACCTCTCATGTATGTGTTGAATGTATAAACACTCAAACTAACAATATAAGCTCAATATTACAACAACAATAGAATGTATATGAATATCAGATCAATGACTTGAATGCTTGAAGTTGTTGTTATAAAATAATACCATAGGAGTGGTATTTATAGTCTTTTTCATCAAACTAGCCGTTAGCCATCTGAGCCTCTCTTACGTACGTTAAGACCTCCATATTACGTACGTTAGCTCGAGTTATGTACATTATTCCATCCGAGTTACGTACGTTACCTTAGTCCAGTTTCAGTCCAGTAACATTCGTTTCCTCCTTTACGTACGTTAATCAAACGCCCATTTCGTATGTTATATGTAGTCAATATGTCCGTTGCTCGCTGACCTATACCATGACATCATCTTCAACGTTCATCTCGTTTGAATTCACAAACACTTGGTTATGTACGCTAAGCCTTCATTCTTACGTACGTTATATTCGTCAGCTTACGTACGTTAACATATGTTTGTTACGTACGTTATGCATGCATTTTGGACAGGTTTTTGCGTCTTCGTCTGCTTCGCTTCTTTGCTTCGCTTCTTTGTTGTTTTGCTTTGTTCATCAACATTAATCATCAAAACACTATTAATGAATTTATGGAATAAAATATTCCAACAATCTCCCCCTTTTTAATGATTACAAAACAACACCCTTTGAATGAGATTAACCATGCAAAAATAATATATATATATATATATATATATATATATTTCTACGAATCAAAGTTTTCGGCTTTGATCGTTTCGTTCGTTCTCCCATATTTTTATTTTTATGTCCTTTTCGACTTCTTCGTTATCATTTTTGATTTTTCGATTTTTCTCTCCCCTTTTGTTTTTCACGGAATCTATAATTTTCGACTTCTTCGACTTGTTCTTTTCTCCCCCATTTTGCATTTTATTTTTCTCATCATTCTTCCATGATGCTTTTTATCTCGTTCATCTTTTCTCTCCTCCTTTTTGTTATCAGCAAAAAGTGTAAATAATATAAACTAATAAAAATGCCAATTAATGTATATAAAAATATGCATGATACGGGTATGAATCCCCCTGAAAATAATATATCCCCTTTAAAAAATGTTACTCCCCCTGAGTATAATACCAATTGTTAAAAATTAATTTTTGGAGATCCAACCGAGAGTTTGTTTTTGTTTTGAAATATGGACGATGTTAGGAATAACGGTTCCTTTTGGAATCCAAATCTTTTTGATTTTTATCGTCCGTCTTGGGCTTTTGCAACTAGAAATGTGGTGCCCAATTTTAAATATTTGTCACAACGAGGTATTTTAAGATTTATGGATTCGTTTTTAGAAAGTGGTGTGAATCCCAACCCCTGTTTATTCAAGGTGTATTTTTGAATCGAGAGCATATTTTCAAATTTCTCGTTTCCGACAGAAAATTTCTTCGTTAAATTTTTGAGCTTGGTTTGAATTTTAACAAGATCATCCTTTAAAATATTTTCGTTTTCAATGCATTTAGAATGATCAATTTCAACAAACTTTCCCTTTTCAAGAATTTTGGAATTTTCAATTTCCAAAGATTTATTTATAGATTTAAGGAATTTAATCTCAGATAAAGCATTTTGAAAATCGATATGCAGTAATTCAAATGCTTCAAATAATTTATCGTGAGACGATGTACTAACCTGGCTTTCGACGTCGCTATCCCCGAATGAACTCCGGGCCATGAGAGCGAGATTATTTTGATTGATAAAATCATCATCTTTGTCGTCATCGCTCCATGTTGCAACAAGAACTTCCTTCTTGGGTTTTGCTCGGCAATTCTTTGCAAAGTGGCCTGGTTTACCACATAATCGACAATTGTTGAATTTCTTAGATTAACACGAGATGTCTTTCTTTCTCCGGTTTAATAAGGTTTGGAACTTATTAATATTTTTGGCATAATATGCCTTCGTCGCTTTCGTCCACCGGGATTTTTTCTCTTTTAGACATCTTAGCCTTCAAGGCCATCGATCTTTCCTTCAGCTTTGGTTTAGCGTTCCGAGATTTTAAGACTATCGCATAGTTTATAAGTGAACCAACGAGAGCACTAAAATCAAGATTGTTTAGATCTTTAGATTCCATTATCGCCGTAACCGTGCCGTCCCATTCAACAGGTAGTGATCTTAAGATTTTCTTTACTTTCTCACTACTTGATAATGGTTTACCGAACGAAGCAAGTCCATTTGTGATGACCGAAAATCGGTCGAGCATATTGGTGATGGACTCATCACCTTTCATCATGAATAACTCGCAGTCATGGAGAAGTATATTGATCTTCGTCTCCTTGACTTGAGTTGTCCCTTCGTGTGTGATTTCAAGAATTTTTCATATCTCTTTAGCACTTTCACACGATGAGATACGATTGACCTTTTCTGGATTTAAGGCACAATATAGAAATTGAGTAGCCTTACAATTTAGATGGTCGTTCTTCCAATCCTCGTCATTATATTCTTTGAAACTCTTAAGAGATCCGTCAGGTTTGATTGGAACTTTCAGGCCAAGACAAATGATCTTCCAAATCTCGATGTCATACGCTCGGATGAATATTGACATCTTTTTCTTCCATGTCATGAAATTTACGCCATCAAAAAATGGTGGTCGGTTAAGAGCAAGGCCTTCGACTGGAGAAAATCGAAATGCCATTTGGATCGTCTTCTCGGATGTTAAGCCGCGTATTGGAGGTACTGCACTGATACCAATTATTGGAACCAAATCGGTATTTGCGCCGTTGTGCGGAAGCGAAAATATAAAGTGCGGAAATATAAATGCACACAGAGATTTATAGAGGTTCGGCTATAATCGAGCCTACGTCCTCTATCGGTATCTTTTTCAATAGGATGGAGATCAATCTCTGCACCTCTCTTCTATCGGTCGATGGATTACCGTTGCAATCACGTCTTCTATTGGTCCGTGATAAACCACTCGTACTTGTCTTTGTGTCGGTCCAAGTTAAACCGTTTTTCTTTTCTATTGGACAAGGAATCAACCACTCTTACTTTCTATTGGTACTAGATAAACCTCACTAAGGTAGCGATTGCGATTGTAACAATGCCGGATCCTTGATCCTAATAACACTGAATCCAATCGTATCTTTTCTTTTACCTCTCATGTATGTGTTGAATGTATAAACACTCAAACAACAATATAAGCTCAATATTACAACAACAATATAATGTATATGAATATCAGATCAATGACTTGAATGCTTGAAGTTGTTGTTATGAAACAATACCATATGAGTGGTATTTATAGCATTCTTCATCAAACTAGCCATTAGCCATCTGAGCCTCTCTTATGTACGTTAAGGCCTCCATATTACGTACGTTATCTCGAGTTACGTACATTATTCCATCTGGGTTACGTACGTTAGCTTAGACCAGTTTCAGTCCAGTAACATTCGTTTCCTCCTTTACATACGTTAATCAAACACCCATTACGTACGTTATATGTAGTCAATATGTCCGTTGCTCGCTGACCTATGCCATGACATCATCTCCAATGTTCATATCGTTTGAATTCACAAACATTTGGTTACGTATGTTAAACCTTCATTCTTACGTACGTTATATTCGACAGCTTACGTACGTTAACATATGTTTGTTACGTACGTTATGCATGTATTTTGGACAGCTTTTTTGCGTCTTCATCTGCTTCGATTCTTTGCTTCGCTCCTTTGTTGTTTTGCTTTGTTCAGCAACATTAATCATCAAAACACTATTAATGAATGTATGGAATAAAATATTCCAACAGGGCTCGGCTGCGGAAATGATGAAAAATCTCACTAAGATGTTTGGTCATCAGAACCGAACGGCTAGGCAAAATGAAATGAGGGTGTTGATGACAACCCAAATGTCTGAAGGGACTCCAGTAAGTGATCATGTTCTGAAAATGATGTCTCATTTGAACGAATTGAGCATGCTGGGGGCCATTATTGATGCGGAGTCGCAGGTCGATATTATCTTGGGCATCTTGCCAAGAAGTTTTGAGCAGTTCCGCCTCAACTACAATATGAATCGTAGGACTTACACATTGGCAGAACTTCTGACAGAGCTTCAGTCTGCCGAAGGTCTCTTCAAACAAAGTTATCATCAAATTCTTGCGGCAACTGGTGCTGATTCTTCAAAACCCAAATGGGGAAAGAAGAAAAAGCAGGTTGGCCAGAAGCAAGTGGCAACCAACACTCCTCAGCCAAAGGCTCCTCAGTCCAAGGCGAACAAAAAGCCGAAAGGCAAGTGATTCAATTGCGGTCTGAAAGGGCATTTCAAGAGTGACTGCCCTAAGAAAGGTACATCTCATGCACTAGTAGTCAAAACATGTTTGGCTACCTGTTCTATCACTTCGTGGATAGTAGATTTGGGCTCTACTGATCATGTTTGTTATGACTCGCAGGGGTTCCAAGTAACCAAAGTACTTAGTGCGGATGAGATTACTATTAGCTGGGGCGACTATTCCAGGCTGAAGGCTGTTGCAGTGGGACTCGTGCAGTTAATAGTTGATGATAGGATTCTAGTCCTAAATAATGTATTATTAGTACCTGATTTTAGAATGAATTTACTTTCAGTTTCTAAATTGCATCTCTACTAATCCACTTTCTCCAAACCAGTTGGAGATGAATCCACTATAACTCTCAACCAGTGATAAATATTACAGTGATTATTTTACTTAGCTATAACAACTTCCAACCAGTGGAAATCTCATCGTTGCAACTCCGCTTTGACTGCCTAGCACCACTTGATTCTTCAAATACTCGGATGCCTATCAGTCTCGCAACTTCAACCAGTGAAGTACCCCGAACTCAGATTTTAAGACAAGAGTGTTTGTCTTCTCCAACTAAGAGCTTTCTTCAAATAAGAACTTCGAGTATTGCTCTTTTCACGATGCTATATGATTGCTTTGATAACTTTGATCGCTTGAGAGTTTTGTTTGCTTCGTACTGCTCATCTTCAAATCTTCGGATATATATAAGTGTCGATCCTTGAGCATACTTCATAGCCATTGCAAATCTTGTAACAAATCCGTCCATTGGAGAAATAGACTTCTTTGTTTATTTTTCTGAACATTGCAAGGCTGGATTCCCATATTTTCATCCATCTTTCGACCGTTGTGAAGACTTTGCATGTGAGGTGCCGAATATTTTGAATATAGTAAGATTAAAGTCTTCAGTGGTAGGTCTGGATGAATTATTTTAATTCATATCCTTTGCGGGAATCTCTCCAATTTGTCCCTTCACGCTTGCATGTGACTTTCCATAAGTATTGACTATTCAACGCATGCTGACGTGGACTTGGAGTACTTGGCTGATCTCTTATAAGTCAAGCTATCTGATGTCCAGTCAACATCTCTGCAGTTTAGACTTCTTTGCTGATGACTTCTCTGATGTCCTGTTGAGACTTGCCTGATCAAATGACTAGTCTGAAGTCTTCTATGTTGATGAAGTTTGACTTATCTGTTAATCAGACTTCAGATGTCTTGGTCTGCTGATCACTCGACTGCAGTCTGGTCATCCATCACTGATGAATTTGTTTCTGTGATTTAGACTTGACTGTGACTTCGGCTTTACTGCAGTGTTTGGTTTACACTTCTCTGAAGTACTTATCTGTACTTTTGTACTTAGCCGATTTTGAGCCTAACTTAAATGGCCTATAGAAGATACTCATTTGGTTCTTCTTTACATTTTGCCAAGTATTTAACTTAACATAATTTGGCATATGGAAGATACTCATCTGGTTCTTCCTTATATTTTTGCCAAGTAATAAACATTTGAATTACAATAATGACATCATCAAAATCTAACAAGTATTCCTAACAGATTCCACCTATTTTGATGATGGCAAAACTTTAAGCAAATTATTCAAATGAACAGGTTTGCACTTGAGTGCTGGACACAAACTAAAATCAGTCTAGTTTTGAGACAACTGGGGATTGTCATTCAAAAGACTGTTATATTAATTTTTCTGTATTGTTTTACAAGTACATGGCTTTCAATGATCAACACAAATACAGGAAAATTACAAGTACAAAATTTACATCAAAAAAATATGAGTATAAATAAATCATCTGCCTCTGCGGATAGGCTGTTTGGCAGGTCTGAGGGGCTTAGCTCCAATTGGCCTTCTCTTGATGGGGGCTAGGCCGTATTTTCTCCTGACAACGAGGCCAGCAAAGTCTTGTTCTTCTTGTGAAAAGAACTTATGCTTGTCACACATCTTCTTTATCTTCCTCTGCAGTGCTAACTCATCCAATTCATTATTTGGTAAGATGAGAGGATCTTTAGGCCTGAATGGAGGAATCATGGGATATGCGTTATATCCTTTTGCATGTTTTAGTATGACACCCCAGATATTTGAATGTGCTGTTTCCATGAAGTTGATAAAAGTCTGGTGTGGGGAGCAATTTTTATCCTAGAGTAACTCCCAGATATAAAAATCTCTGATGAACTTTTTCTTTGCAGATCTCCACATAGGTGCAGCTTCGATAGAAAGGAAATCTTCAACATACCACAACTCTTTGCCTTCCCATTCTAGTGTTGGCTCGTCCCCAATTCTGGTCCTCCTTCTTTTGGTTGCAGACTGATCATCAGTCTGCTCTTGGTCAGCTTCTTCCTTCCTCTTTGCAGATGATTTCGCAGATGTAATTAATTGGACATCTTGCTTCCTCTTCGTCCTCAGCTCCTGAACTCCTCTTACTTCCCTCTGCCTGCTTCCTTCCCCTGTAACCTCTCTTCCCCCTTTTTGCCAGCATCAACTAATAAAGTTAATTTCTGCTCCATTCTGTGCATCCAGTCAGACATGCCAAAGGGCATTTTGTTGTTTGTAGGAGGAGGTGGTTGAGAGATATTCCGCTGCAGCAAGGTATATATCTTAGCATTAATGGACTGCAGGTTAGGAGTGATTTGAGTAGCAAGCAGCTCTCCAATAGTGTCTTTCACAATTTGTTATATCAGCTCAGACATCACAGGTGTAACGTGTGATGTCTGCGGAGAGTGCTAACCTGAGCCTTCGACGCCTGCAGGTAGGTGTGCGGATGACCCACCTGTCTGCAGACTCCTGTCTGTAGGTGGCTTACCAGATGGGGTCTGCTCTGGGGTCCCCGATCTGTCATCCTCAGCTAGGTCTGCGTCTAGGCTGGTATAGCGGGCATGTTCCCCATCCTTGTCTGATTCAGCTCTAACTTCCTTTTCTGCCTCTGCTTCTTTTTCCTTTTTTCCTTCTACCTCTTTCTCTTTGTCCGCCTCTTTTTCTCCTTCCTCCTTTTCTTCTTCCTTTTCTTCCTCTTCATCATTCTCTTTTTCTTTCTCAGCCGCCTTATCTCCACCGTCATCCTTACCATCATCATCATCATCATTTTTGTCTTCATCATCATCATCATCCTTTTTTATCATCATCCTCTTTATCATCATCTTCCTTTTCAGCTTCTTCATCCTCAAATTCTTCTCCTTCTTCTTCTTCTTCATCCACCAACTCCACAGTTTTTTCGACTTCTTCTTCTTCTGAATGTTTTTCAACTAAGATATTTTCTTCTTCTCTTTCTTCCTGTCTCTCCTCTTCATCCTCAACAATAATAAATTCTTTTTCAACTTCTTCCTCTACTAACTCTTCTATCCTTATCTCTTTCTTTTCAACTTCTCCTTATTCATCAATAGATCCATCAAAGATACTGTACATAATAGTGTGGATAAATTGGTCCATGTTGGTTTTAAAATTGGACATGAAGTAATTTTCCTGAAGTAACAAAATCGCGTCTGACTCGTTGAAAAAGTGCATCAGCGCTTCTTTAGTAGCCTGGGGATACTCCCAGCTACTCACCTCAACGTAGGATTGCAGTGGAGTGAAAGAAAATGATTTTAAAATTTTCCATTCATCATAAATATGTACAAAGGAATGTTTTAGAGCAACGGGTTTTACCAATTTGAGCTGCTCTATGGACAGGTTGAAAGTATTGTTGTCAAGCAGGTTGAAGGTGTAGTTTGCTTCAGGTATGTAAATTATCAACCCTGCTTCTTCTTCTTCTGACATGTACTAGGGAGTGAGAAGAGGGACAATCTGGGTCTCTAGGTTGGCAGGAGCAGGCTGGTCTTCCATATGAATAGGTGACCTAGCTGCAGGGCTGAAATATTGCTCTGGCTGCTCCTCTTCACTAAACTGCAAATGCCTGGGCATCTTCGGAGATGGTTCTAGGGAGGAGTGGATGACTGATGGTTCGCCAGGGGCAGGTCCCCTTCTTTTGAAATGGAGGGCTAGAGGGGTATTATCTGATTCTATCTCGAACTGAACTGCAGGTGAGTCGCGGGCTGCAGCGTGGTCTGACTCGTCTTATATAGACGGGTGTCTATAGGGAGTTCGTCCTACACGCATGTCCTTCAGAATTTGGGATGCTTTCCGTTCTCCACCTAATCTCCTCAGAGTCTCTTGGTCTAAGTGACCAAGTCTTTTGTTAATGTGGAAGGGGTCAACACTTCCCTTTGCCACACCAAGCTTCTCTAGCATCCAACTGAGTTGTGTCCCGTACGCAAGCTTTGACTTGAACCTCTTCTCGTCATCAAGCCTTTCGGCCTTGTTGACTTCTCGCACCAATTATCTCTAGATGTAGTCAGCCCAGTCAATTGGTTCGTCGTGAATTAGTGCTCCCAGCACCATGAACTTGGTTGATGACAGTTGGTCGTAGCTTCCTTCCATTCCCATTACTATTTTGTTGGTGATATCCAACGCATAGCGATATTCTTTCTTTAATTCGCTCCTCTTGGCAGTCAGCTTCAATTTAGATGGCTGGTCTTGGGCCTTGATTTTCAGCCATGTGTCGGCTGCATTTTGTTTTAGGGCTTCGACCGCCACGCCATGGGACTCCATCCCAAAGGTTCTTCCGACTATTTCAGGGTGATATCCACTTGGACACCACATATTGAACTCCTTATGCCCGATTCAGGAACTCGAGCCTCTCGATAGAACGCGATAACATCCTCCTTGTAAAGATTTCGGGGGCTGATATCCAGGAATGGGTAGATCCCATTCGTCTTCATCGCTTAGATGAGGTAGCACACGTCGTTCTCCAGATTGGATTCCAACAATCCTTCAAAGTCGACGACCAGAGAGAAAATGATCTGGTGTTTCACCGCCTTGAGGTTCACTCCGTAAAAGTAAGATTCCATTTCTGCACAGTAAGAGATTTCTGAGTGTATGTAGAGTTCGTACGAATTTCTGCTTTGAAGAATTAGGGTTTTGCGAGATTGAAGAAGGTAAAGTGAAAAGGCTTTTCCCGTCTTTAAGAAGAAAATTAAACGACGTTTGCAATTAAATATTTATTTATTTTAAACGGTGGTCCACCTTTTGAGGCTTTTAAAATTCAAATTAGTAATCGATGGTCCAGGTTTCGAAAATTTGAAAATGGACGGTTGGATTTTGATTGGTCACAGTGGAGGTCGATTGAACTTGTAGTCGCCACGTGTATTTTAAACATATAGTATTATGCCACTTGTGATCCAAATAGTAATATGATATCATACAAATAATAATATAATATTCAGAAGTCGGTCAGGTATAGAAAACTTAGCTGGTTGACTGTTTGACTCTTGACTGCTCTGCATCAGGTGAGTTGACTCCTTTGACTTCTCGTCTGTGGTTTGATCAGCTAAGTTCCTTCGTCTGTCCTTCGTCTTCTTGTCTGAATCATGTAGGGTCTGATTCCTCTGATCAGCTTATTTCGTCCTTCGTCTGATCTGCTTCAGCTAGGTTTTTCATCTGTACTAGATTCCTAATCTAGTAATCCAAGTTCCCTGCTTAGCTCCAAAAACCTTTCTTCTGGCAAAGGTTTGGTGAAAATGTCAGCAATTTGGTAGTCTCTACTAACTCTTTCAACTCTGATTCTCTTATTAAGCACGTGATCTCTTATGAAGTGATGCTTAACATCAATGTGCTTTGTCCTTGAATGTAATACCGGGTTGTTGGTTATTGCAATAGCACTATTGTTGTCACACCAAATTGGAACTTCATTGGAAATAATGTTGTAGTCTCTTAGCTGTTGTCTGATCCATAAGATTTGGGCACAACAACTACCTGCATTTAGGTATTCTGACTCTGTTGTGGAGATAGAGTTAGAAACTTTCTTCTTGCTAAACCAGGATATCAGTTTTGTTCCTAGGAATTGGCACGTTCCACTAGTGCTTTTCCTTTGCATCCTGCGAAATCTGCATGTGAGTATCCTGATAGCTCGAAGTTATCATCCTTAGGATACCATAGTCCAACATTTACTGTAGACTTAAGATATTTGATTATTCTCTTGGCTGCATCTTGGTGAGACTGCTTTGGCTTGGATTGAAATCATGCGCATACTCCTACGGCATAAGATATATCTGGTCTGCTTGCAGTGAGGTATAGCAATGATCCAATGAGTTCTATGTAGTGGGTTGAGTCCACTAATATGCCTCCCTCATCTGCATCTAGATGAGTGCTTGTGCTCATAGGAATTCTTGCTGGTTTGGCTGATTCCATTCCAAATCTCTTGATTAGATCTCGGCATATTTGGCTTGATTGATGAAAATTCCATTTTCCATCTGCTTGACTTGTAATCCAAGAAAGAAGTTAAGCTTTCCCATCATACTCATCTCAAATTCTCTTTGCATGAGATTTGAGAATTTCTCACACAACTCTGGGTTGGTTGAGCCAAATATGATGTCATCCACATATATCTGAACTAGTAATATGTGGCCTTCGTGCTCTACTCTCAATAGGGTCTTGTCCACTTTCCCTTTGCAAAAACCGTTCTTCTCAAGAAATACAGAAGGTTTCATACCAAGCTCTTGGTGCCTGCTTGAGTCCATATAGAGTTTTCATTAGCTTGTAGACTTTGTCTCCTTTGACAAATCCTGGGGGTTGCTCCACATAGACTTCTTCTTCTAGGATTCCATTAAGAAAAGCACTCTTTACATCCATCTGATAGACTTCAAAATCCTTGAATGCAGCATATGCGAGGAATAGTCGGATGGCTTCTAATCTTGCAACAGGTGCATAGGTTTCATCAATATCTATTCCTTCACACTGTACATATCCTTTAGCAACAAGTCCGGCTTTATTCCTAACAATAGCTCCATCTTCGTCGCATTTGTTTTTGTACACCCATTTGGTGCCAATAACCTTCTTATGATCTGGTCTGTCTGTTAGTCCCCAAACATTATTACTTTCCATCTGATTGAGCTCTTCTTGCATTACATTGATCCAAGAGTAGTCTTCCAGGGCTTGCTCTGTTGTCTTGGGTTCTATTTGAGACATAAAGCATGAAAACACTGTCATTCCTACGGGTAGAGTAGACTGTCTTGTCTTGACTCCATCAGTAAGCTTCCCAATGATCTGTTGGATAGGGTGATCTTTGAGCCACTTAGGAATGTCTTCTTCTTCAGGGTTTGTTCCACCTGTAGATTTTCTTTGGTGGATTTCCTCTCTGTCTGCATCAGCTTGGTTCTGATCTCCTTGGTCTGCAACTGGATCAGCTACCGTCTTGTCATCTGCAGGTTGAGATCTGGTCTGGTCTGCAGATGAGTCTTTATCAGCTACAGTTTGGTCTTTATCAGCAGCAACTGGATCAGGTAGGTTTGGTGGTCCTGTCTGATCTGCAGTTGGGTCTTCATCAGCTACAGATGGGTCTTCAGGCTGGTCTGCATGTGAGTCCACCATTCTTGTGTCATGAACAATGACTTCTTCTAGGGTTGCGGATTTGAGCTTATCCTCAATTAGTTCCACTTGTTTCCTGTACTCAACGGTAGATTCATCAAATACAACATGAGGTGTTTCCTCCACAACTAAGGTTCTTTTGTTAAAAACTCTATATGCCTTGCTTCTTTGTGAATATCCCATAAAGAGACTGTCGTCAGTTTTAGCATCAAAGGCATTTAGTTGGGTTTTACCATTGTTGTGGATGAAACACTTACAACCAAAAATGTGAAAATAAGCAACTGTAGGTGTTCTGCCATTCCAAACCTCATAGGGAGTTTTGCCATGTCTTCCTACTATCATACTCCTGTTATGAGTGTGGCATGCTGTGTTGACAGCTTCAGCCCAGAACCTCTTGGGCAGGTCTGCTTCTGCAATCATGGACATGGCTGCTTCCTTTAAGGTTCTGTTTCTTCTTTCGGCAACACCATTCTGCTGGGGGGTCCTGGCTGCAGAGAGCTCATGCTGGATTCCATTCTGATCGCTGTAATCAGTGATCGCCTTGTTGAGAAATTCACCTCTATCTGATCTGATCTTGATGATTGAGAGGGATTTCTCATTTTGGATCCTTCTCAGCAGCTCGGGTAACTTGGTCAAGGTTTCACTCTTCTTATACAAAAAGATAATCCATGTGTACCTTAAGTAGTCATCCACTACTACTAGAGCATGCTTTCTGCCACTTAGAGTCCTTGGCTTGATAGGGACAAATAGATCCATACACTACTACAAAAACACCTTTTACTGACACTTTTGTTCTGACACTTTACTAAAAGTGTCAGTAACTTACGATATTTGATTTATTTTATGACTTTAATATAAATGTGTCAAACTATACTGACACTAAAGTATCAGTAATTTAAATATCAAAAATTAAAAAAAATGCTAAATCATTATCCCTTAGGGCTTTGTCGCGTTGGATATGAGATCATTCGCATCTCACACACTCTCTCTCTCTTCGTCGTCGCCTCATCGCCCCCTTTTTGTTCTCTCTCTCAATTTTTGTTCTTCCGAGTGTTCTATCTCTGGCGTGACCACAACCCGCTCGACTCGGCAGCGTACATGTCTGTAATTGGAGTAAATCGGAGCGACAGCCTCCTCTCACCCCGATTCAAGGGCTTGGTTTGGAAATCCAAAATTCCAGATCCGACTACCGGTGGAAAAAGGTGGAAGACAAGGTCTCCGATAAGCTTCGACGGCGACTATCCGTGGATGCGACTGAAGGTGTCAGCGCGATGGAGGGTTGGGTTTTGTCGCGACTGAAAGAACTAATTTTAGGTTCGTTTTCTTACTGTTTCGATTTTAAATTCAGAAAGAAAATGGGTTTCATGTGTTACGTGAATTCTGAAAATGGTTGGTTTAATGAAGTGTGCTTGTGTGAAATTTTCTGAACCAGTGAAGGAACTTGGTGGCCAGATTGATTATGGTTGAGGTTTCGGACAAAAAGAGATGGCCCGATTTTAATTCTTTTTGATTTAATGTTGTTAATTTGAGAATTTTGTCACACAGAATGTGATGTTTTTTCTTTTGTTCCTTTTTTTCTCCGTTGAAGTAACAGACTGGTGGAAGGAGATGACTTCTTTAGAGTATGACTACCATTCAATATGTTAAGTCCATCTGGAAGAGAGTATATTGTCTCATCTGTGAAGGCGGTGAGTGTGAAATGAATATGTTATATGTATATTGATTTTAATTCATGCTTCCATGGCTCTATGTATGTGCGGCTGCAGAAGATTGGGCGTTTTTCAATAAACCAAATACATGCAGGAAAGCTTTTCACTTATTTGTTCAGATGTAATTTTGAGTGTTTTGGTTGAGTTAGTTGTATGTGTGTGACCATTCTGAAGAACATGGTTCATGTTTATGTATTATGCATATTTGAAAAATGTTCTCCCAACACTTGTTAAATTCTTGTCTGAAGGTATCAATAGATCTATTTCGTTTTAGTTTATTATTTTCTCTTCTTAGATGATATTGTAATGCTCAGCTTTTTGCCTTCTGACTTGTTTTTTAAAGTGCCCTTTGTAAAATGATATTGTAATGCTTAGTTTTTTGCCTTCTGTCTTATTTTTTAAAGTGCCCTTTGTATAACCCTGTTTTGAATTTTTAATGGGTTCAAAAGGAGAGAAAAACCCGATTTGTACCAGGAATTAAGTTCTGAACAACTTGTATTGCGTGATGAAGTCTCACCACTCGATAAAAGTACCCGAACAGCTTGTTTTTGGCTATTGTGCATGCCTATCATTGTGTCATTGAACAAAAGTTTTCTTTGTTTTCAGATAAGATAGACGCACCAAAGGCAGCACACGAAGTGAAATTAATAAGTGCTGGGAAAATCTTAGAAAATAATAACAAGATACCACTGGGGATACAACTGGGGGATCCATCTCTCAAGGTTATCACCATGCATGCTGTTGTACAGAAAACTTTAGCCAAAGCAAAGACAGGTGACTCCTTGACTTATCACTTATTACTTATCACTTATCATGGTTATAGTATAACTAATCTATATCTGCTAGGCTTTCAGTTGGACATCTCTTTTTTATTTTGATTCTGATTGTTCGAGTTCTTTGGAATTTCAGCGCCTAGTTATGTGCAACTATTTCATGTGTGGGTATTTCTTTTTATCATTGTACTTGCAGAGGTTAATTGGGATGGGTTGGTGATCCCATCGATGAGTTAGTGTGATGATCCTTATCAGAAATTCAGCTATTGAATCTCGAATATGATACTATCATAATTCATAAGCATGTATTTTATTGTTGAGAGTTAGTTAGGTAAGTATAGAATTTAAGTGGGAAAAGCAAAGATGATCCATCATCAATCTGTGTTCTGATGACCTATCATCATTCTGTGTTCTGAATCTGGTTTCTAGCAAATTTGTGCTCTTATCGACTCCTATGGGAGTCCGAAGGACACAGCTTTTCTAGGATCCAATCTGGTTTCTGAAGGATTTACGGCTATAAAAATAAAAGTAAAATGCGCCTAAATTGCATCTTTTTTCCTGAATTGTTTTATTTTTTTCTATTGACGGACTTGTGGAAATTTTGTTGGATTTCGCTTTGTTCAGTTATAGGTAGCACGTTGGGAAGATCCGGAAGAGGATATTGCTGCAATACAAGAGGTGAGAAAGAAAGTGGGACGCAATATCGTACTCCGTGTAGATGCAAATAAGAAATGGAATTACGACCAAGCTGTTAATTTTGCTTGCTCGGTTAAAGATTGTTTTCTGCAGTATATTGAGGTATGATATGAAGCAATCTGTGTTCTGAAAATCACAGTTAACTTGAAAATTTACAAAAAAAAAAACACCCCTATGGTTTGATCCATCCTACATTTTGCTTGAATTGTTAGTTACACCTGACAGAATTTGCCGATGTCATCAACTACTTTACAATTTACACGGCTTCTGTTTTCCTAAATATCTTAACACCAACTTTTCGTCAACTTGTATTGGAACACTGTGTTAGAGATTTCTGCATGTGTATGTCAAGCTCTTCAAATAAGTCTTACGTAATGCATGTGGACACTGTGTTAGAGATTTTTGCATATGTCAGGCTCTTCAACGAAGTCTTACATAATGCATGTGATCATGATTTGAAATGATTTTTTTTTTCTTCAGGTGAAATATCTTGGTGAGATTGGAATTGAAGTACCTCTAATTGGAGCTACAGCAATATGTTCTCTTTGGGAGTTATTGGTTAGTACTTAATTATTTATTTTTCATTAATCTTCCATCTTTAATTTCATGTTTGCATGTGCTTCTTCTTGCTTTCTAAAGTTGCTGCAATAGGTTAAGTTTCAAGTATTAATTGGATTGTCCTCTTCGTCTTTCCAGCTAGTTAACGGGTTCTTGAGATGTAGATTTGTGCAAGGTTTACACAGCAAAGCTCTGACCGACGACATGAAAAAATATGTGTCTTTGTATGTTCGTTTTCACTTCTCTTGAGAGTGTCGTCCGCTCTGTGTAAAAACATTTTGATGATATAATGTCGAATTTTACAGGCATCAGGATGTCCTTTCTCGTCTTTCAAGCTGGGAAGCTGTTAAACAGGTAAATCTATCTTATGTCCATAATCTCTCGACACTTGCCTTCCAAAACCAATTTTGATGAAGATGAAACAAATAGTGAACCAGTTAAGTGTTTTACTTAGTTTATGCTTTCATGTTCTTTTACTTTCATTTTTGCATTTCTTTACCAATGGTTTAAATTCTTCTTTGTAGGGGCATTAGAATATATCAATCTCTGAAGTGTGATAGAAAGATTAATGTGCAGTGGGTCTCTGTGAAGGTAAAAATGGCGAAATCGAAATATGTTGAGTACAAATGCGAAAATCTGGTCTGCTTCATTATTTAGTTTTTATTAAGTTTACAAATGCGAAAATCTGGTCTGCATAATTGCGAAAATCTGGTCTGTTTGCTCAAGAAAATCTGGTCTGTTTGCTCAATCTTATTAAGTTTACAAATGCGAAAATCTGGTCCTCATAATTGCGAAAATCTGGTTTGCATAATTGCGAAAATCTGGTCTGCAGAATTGCGAAAATCTGGTCTGTTTGCTCAAGAAAATCTGGTCTGTTTGCTCAAGAAAATCTGGTCTGCATAATTGCGAAAATCTGGTCCGCATAATTGCGAAAATCTGGTCTGCATAATTGCGAAAATCTGGTCTGCATAATTGCGAAAATCTGGTCTGTTTGCTCAAGAAAATCTGGTCTGTTTGCTCAATCTTATTAAGTTTACAAATGCGAAAATCTGGTCCGCATAATTGCGAAAATCTGGTCTGCATAATTGCGAAAATCTGGTCTGCATAATTTCGAAAATCTGGTATGTTTGCTCAATCTTATTAAGTTTACAAATGCTTCAATATTCTGTTGACACTCTTATTTTTGTGAATTTGAAATGTCAGTTCAAGGGAATCGATAACTACAACATGAAAGATCTTTCGGAACTACGTGATCGATGGGCTACATATGTTGCCAAGTTAATTACAGCTTACAATCGTGAGGTAATTTTAATGAGTCATTTATATACAAAATTCTTCTGAATATCTATGGAACATTAGTTAGATGTAGTATGTTAATTGATTCTTTACACTTGTACAGGTGGGAAAAATTTGAAGTTGTTGAGCATGTAGGTGTGGGGGACAGATTGATGTTGCTGATGGTTATCATTGTATTTTGCATTGAATGCTTAAAATCTATTGTTTTTGTGTTGATGGAAATTGTTAGAGCTGGAGGAATTTTTTTTGTGAGGTTTGGCAGCACATTTGCTGCGAAATTTGGTTGATTAAGTGTTTTGTTAGTAGTTAAGTTGAATGCTTGATTAGTATACTTGTTTGAGGTGTTTTGTTGGTAGTTTAGTATTTTGATTGTATTTTGATGGCTCTGGATGCTTGGTTTTGTATTGCTCTTTTTAAGTGCATTGCATTTGGGATGTTTTATAATTGAATTGTCTGTTTGAAAATTTCAATTTATGGTTTTTTTTTCATGTAATTAAACAAAAAATGTAGTATTCATAAAAATAGAATTGAGATAAAAATAATTTTTTTTTCACAAATCGGCGTATCGACACTAAAATAGTGTCGATTATTTCTTGACACTTTATAATAGTGTCAGTAATGCTAAAGCCAGAACATACTGACACTAATGTTTAGTGTCAGTAAAAAATTAATTACTGACACTATTTTAGTGTCAGTAAAAAAAATACTAACGCTATTTTAGTGTCAGTATTTATTAACTCTTGTATTACTGACACTAAAAATTAGTGTCAGTATTTTCTGGCTTTAGCATTATTGACACTATTATAAGGTGTCAGTAAAATTAATTACTGACACTATTTTAGTGTCAGTAAAGGGGAAATTTGTACTAGTGATATGAAGTAGATCTAAGATCCTTGATGTGAGAGTTGTAGGCTGGACTGGCTTGAATGATGCTCTGGTCTGCTTTCCTTTATGACATGCATCACAGAGAGCTTCCTTCTTGAATGCTTCTTCTGGAAGTCCTCTGACCAGCTTCTGAGAACTAATCTTGTTGATGGCTTTGAAATTTAGATGACATAATCTTTTGTGCCACAGCCATCCATTCTCAGCTATTGTCTTAGATAGAAATAAGGTATTAGGGGTTCCTGTGTTCCAATCTATCATGTAGACGTCTCTTCTTCTGAATCCTTGTAGCTTCACCTCTCGAGATAGGATATCTATCACCATACATTTCCAAATGGTGAAGACTACTAGATTCTTTTCATCACAAAACTGGCTTATGCTCAGGAGATTATACTTGAGCCCTTTGACATAATGAACTTTAGATAAAGTGATATTTCCTCGGTGCAGCTCTCCAAAGCGTTTTGTTTGTCCTCTAGAGCTATCTCCAAATATTACGTCTGGACCTCTTTCTTTGGTATATTTTGTCAGAACCTTCTTGTTCCCGGTCATGTGCCTTGAGCATCCGGAATCTACAAACCATTCTTCACCTCCAATGTTTGAATTTTGGACATGTGGTAGTAGTCCTTCCACCTTTTCTGCAATCATACAAGCAGAGATTTAGGTACCCAAATCTGTGTGGGTCCTCTGGGGTTAGATGGTTTCCTGGAGAATTGATTTCTCCTTGGATTGTGAAAACTAGATTGATTGCCCCTATAAGGTGTGTAAGGCCTGGGCCTATATCCTCTGTTATGATTGTGTACCGGATATGCCTCATAAAACTGGTGGTGTGGGCCATGCCTAAATCTTGGCTGAGACCATTTGTTAAATATTTGAGGTCTCTACACTTGTTCGTTTTGTAAATTAGGATAACCTTGAGGTTTCTATTTGCCCCTCCCATTTTAAAATCTGTTTTGGGGGAGTTTTTTATAATAGTGGGCATGTTGTCTGGGCTGCTGCTTCTGCCTTGGCGATTGCCTAGTCTCATGTCTAGGTGGCTGCCTTGTATACCTTGGCTGCAGCCTAGACCTGTGACTTGGTTGTTGCCTATCTTGAAATACCGATTTGTATATTGGCTCAGTAGTTGAGACAATTGTTTCTCCCTTGATGAAAGTGGTTTTAGAACTAGAGGGAGTGTGTGGGTCATATCCAAGGCCTGATCTGGAATACAATGGCCTTTTATTTGTACAAAATTCGTTCACGGTTAGAGATGCCTTCAGGAAGGTTATTTCCTTCGCCTGATTTTTATTTAGCTGAGTCAGTTTTGCGAACTCAGATTTTACATGAGCAAGTGCAGCTGATTTTCACAATTTAAAACAGTTAATCGTTTTATATCAGCTGTGGTATTATCAGCCTGGTTTGTGGAGTTATCTGCAGCCTATTTTTCAAGATTAGCTTTGGTTTTATTAAATTCTAGGCTGAGTTTTTCAAAGTCATTTTTCAGCTGCCCATTCTCATCTTGCAGCTGGGTCCTTTCGGCTGATACAGTTTGGTGTGCAGTTTTTAATCTCTCAAAATCTTTGAGAAGATGGTTTACAGACTCGTGTAAGTCCATGTCTTGTGACATGTCTGAGCTGTTATTATTTGAAACTGAGGGCTTAGATGTTACCTCTTCATCAGCTAGGTTGGCCATCAGACAATCATATTCTTCATCATCATCAGAGAAGAATCCACTGCTTGATTCTACTCGCTCTTGATCTTCTCCGATAAGGGCCTTCATTCGGTCTTCTTTTCTGCTCACCTCCTTCTTGTTCTCGTCCTTCTTGAGATCAGGACAGTCAATTTGAATGTGTCCTGTCTTGTGGCAATTATAACATTCCACCTTCCAGCTTCCAACTTTTTGATTTCTCCTGGGATTCTCCTTATAATTCTTTTTGTATTTGGAGTAATTCTTTCTGAAGTTGCTGAACTTTTGCATTATGAATTCCATTTCTTTCTCAAAATCAAGTGGATTTGGAGGTTTTACACCAGATAGGCTCTTGGTGGGGGACTCGGCTGCAAAGGCTATTCCCTTCTCTGCAGGCTCGGTTGATGATGAACTTGGAAGCTCAAACTCATAAGCCTTCAGATCAGAGAACAGCTCTTGGATCTTTATTATGTTAAGATATTTGGATTCTCTCATGGCCACTGCCTTCATACTCCATTCAGGATTGAGAGATCTTAAGACCTTCAGCGCCATTTCCCTGTTCCCATATGATTTTCCCAGGGAGTTAATCTCATTGATGATTTCAGTGAACCTTATGTCCACTTGGTCTATGGATTCTCCATTATTCATTTTGAAGTTGTCAAATTTTTGGGTAGCAATTGACAACTTGTTTTCTTTTATCAGCTCCGTTCCCTCACACATTAAGGCCAGTGTGTCCCATATTTCTTTGGCGTTTTTGTAGTTCTTGATCTTGACCATTGTTGATTTGTCAAGAGTTTGGTACAGCACGTCTCTGGCCTGGTTGTCAAGGTTGGACAGCTTTTTTTCTTCAATGATCAGCTCCGTCCTCTTCTTTGGGATCTTCTCTGGCTTTCCGGCTGCAATCTCCTCAGGAGTGTTGTCCTTCTCGAAGATGAAGGGACCGTCTTCTATGATGCACCACATGTCGTCATGGATTGAAGATAAGTGTGCCTGCATCCTTATCTTCCAAAGATCATACTCGTCCACTGAAAAAACAGGTAATCTAGAATGCATGTGTTCCATTTCTAAAATGAGCTTAAAAATATATCCTCGATATATGGATCTGGTTCTTGAAATATTGAACCAACCTATATCTGATACCACTTGTAGGTCACAAGTCGTCCAGGAATAAGTCTAGAGGGGGGGTGAATAGACTTATTGAAACTCTTAAACTCTTTTCTTCGAAGAGTGAGTTTCTCAGATGATAGATATGCGGAAATCAGCTGTTGACGAAAACAAAACTAATCAATAGAACAGTAAAGTATGAATGCAACAGTTAAGTATGATGCTGAAAACAGTAAAACACGCAGGCAGTTATAGTGGTCTCAGAGGTGGGGTAATCCTCTACTAATCCACTTTCTCCAAACCAGTTGGAGATGAATCTACTATAATTCTCAACCAGTGATAAATATTACAGTAATTCTTTTACTTAGCTACAACAACTTCCAACCAGTGGAAATCCCGTCGTTGCAACTCCTCTTTGACTGCCTAGCACCACTTGATTCTTCAAATACTCGGATGCCTATCAGTCTCGCAACTTCAACCAGTGAAGTACCCCGAACTCAGGTTTTAAGACAAGAGTGTTTGTCTTCTCCAACTAAGAGCTTTCTTCAAATAAGAACTTTGAGTATTGCTCTTTTCACAATGCTATATGATTGCTTTGATAACTTTGATCGCTTGAGAGTTTTGTTCACATCGTACTGCTCATCTTCAAATATTAGGATATATATAAGTGTCGATCCTTGAGCATACTTCATAGCCGTTGCAAATCTTGTAACAAATCCGTCCGTTGGAGAAATAGACTTCTTTGTTTATTTTTCTGAACGTTGCAAGGCTGGATTCCCATATTTTAATCTATATTTCGACCGTTGTGAAGACTTTGCATGTGAGGCGCCGAATCCTTTGAATATAATAAGATTAAAGTCTTCAGTGGTAGGTCTGGATGAATTATTTTCATTCATATCCTTTGCGGGAATCTCTCCAATTTGTTCCTTCATGCTTGCATTTGACTTTCCGTAAGTATTGACTATTCAATGCATGCTGACATGGACTTGGAGTACTTGGCTGATCTCTTATAAGTCAAGCTGTCTGATGTCCAGTCAACTTCTCTGCAGTTTAGACTTCTCTGTTGATGACTTCTCTGATGTCCTGTTGAGACTTTCCTGATCAGATGACTTGTCTGAAGTCTTATGTCTTGATGAAGTTTGACTTATCTGTTAATCAGACTTCAGATGTCTTGGTCTGTTGATCACTCGACTGCAGTCTGGTCATCCATCACTGATGAATTTGTTTCTGTGATTTAGACTTGACTGTGACTTCGGCTTTACTGCAATGTTTGGTTTACATTTCTCTAAAGTACGTATTTGTACTTTTGTACTTAGCCGATTTTGAGCCTAACTTAAATGCCCTATAGAAGATACTCATTTGGTTATTCTTTACATTTTGCCAAGTATTTAACTTAACATAATTTAGCCTATGGAAGATACTCAGCTGGTTCTTCCTTACATTTTTGCCAAGTAATAAACATTTGAATTACAATAATGACATCATCAAAATCTAACAAGTATTCTTAACATCACTTTCACCTACGATGGGCTCTCAGATCCCACCCGACATTTATACCGATTCGAGAACATTGCCGTATTACACCGAAATTCGGATGCCGTGAGTTGCAGAGCATTCCTGGCTACGCTGACGGAGTCAGCTCAGGACTGGTTCCACCAGATACCCCCGGGGACGATCACTTCACAAGCGCTAGGGCACACCAGAAGACATTCATGTCCTTGTTCAGTATCAAGCAGTACTCCGGATAAGCACTGAGAGCTTATATGACTCGGTTTACAAAGGCGTGCCTGGAGGTACCCTCGTCATCTGAAGAAGTGAAGACGAGTGCCTTGACACATGGACTAAAGCCTGGGCTGCTACACACCTCGTTGGCTAAAAAGTCGTCCAGAACATATGATGAGGTCTTAGCCCGATGTTCAAAATACATCAATGTTGAAGAAGCTGAGAAAGACATGGAGGAATTGCGAGAAAAATCCGAGGAGGGGGAAAGAGGAACTAGCAGGGTGGTGCAGTGCGAGGTATATACCTTTCGAGGAAATCTACCCCGGGAGGAAATGCTACGTGGAAAGATAGATCAGAACACGGAACGAAGGAAGAGGGATACCGACCTAGAACGATCGAGATTTCACTAATACAGTCCATTAACAATGAGAAGAGCGCAGGTTTTGGAAGCAGCTGAGGGTAAGATGAATAGGGTTATTTAGTAGCCTACATCTCATTTTAATGGGCCTACTCAGCCAAAGTCCGAGATTTATTATCGATTCCACAATGATTATGGATATAAGACAGACGAGTGCAAACACCTCAAAGATGAGATCGAGAGGCTGGTCCGAGCGGGGCATCTAATGGAGTTCACATATCAGCATAGGAATAGAGGCCGGAGGAAACCACCTATGCCCCAGGGGGTACGGGGATGAAAAGAGAAGCTCCTCGGGGACCCGCTGCTCCCCCAGCTAAGAAGGGAGTGATTCACATGATATCGGGAGGACCAACTGATGGAAGTTCTAATCAGGCTAGGAAAGCTCACACACGAAAGGCTAGATGTCATTAGTTTAAAGAGGTCGCCTCTGTGAGCAGCGGGCATGTCATCCAATTTGGCCCTGCGGACTATAGCGGGATACATGCGCCCCATAATGACGCACTGTGTAATACCCGAGATCTTCGTTCCGGTTTCGCCGACTTTATTTTTCTTCAATCGAACGGACTGTTGTCATCCGCGTCCTTGGAATCGTGTGCTTGCAATGTGATTCGTTGAATTTCATAGTTTGTTCGTTGTTGTTTTGGATCTTAGCCGGTGCGTTCGCGTGATCGAGACGTCGTCGAGTATCGAGCCGGGCAGTTCGAGGGCTGGCTGGGCCGATTATGGCTGTAAGGCCGGGCCGATTACGGCCGTAAGGTATCCGCACACCCTGGCCTGGGAGGACTCGGTTACGGTCGTAAGGTCTTACGGCCTCTAAGCGCTGGCCGATTACGGCCGTAGTGACTCGGCAGATTTCAGTCAGTGGGCCTTGGGAGTTCAGTTACGGCCGTAAGGACATGCCTAGTACGGCCGTAAGCGGTGTTCGTTGCGTACTCTAAGAGTCAGCCTTTACGTACGTTATAGGCGTTGACCGAGTTACGGCCGTAAGTCCCTCCCGGTTACGGCCGTAATGCTGTCGGCATATATAGGCCTGGGCTTCGGCCCTCATTCTTACCCATTTCTTCATCCTTTTGGCGGTTGGCGATGGGACAAGACGAGAGAGGAGTCCTTGGACGGTTCCGATCAATTCCAAGGCGTTTTGGAAGATCATTTTCTATTATACTATCTCCAAATCCTTGTTATTCGTCGAATCAAGGTAAATTCTTCCGTAGAACCCTAGTTGTGCGATTTTTGGGGGTTTTCTTCGTGATTCGTTGACTTTGTTCGTTATTGATGAATTGTTCATGGTAATCCCATTGTATTGGTCACGATCTTCGGATTTTGTAACTTGTTTAACGATTTTTATCACCCGGGACTTAACTTCTGATTTTATCGAAGAAGCCCTCGGATCCTTGTTGTTTTTTGGGTTGTTTCGGATTCCGTTTAGCGTTACTGATTCGTGATGATATTATTTCCGTAGTTTTCGTGGAGCTGTCAAGTTCTTATTTATTCTTGGATGTTCGAGGGCTACCCGACCGTGTCCGTTCCTTGTTTCATTGTCCGTGATATCGAGTCAAGTATCTTGCCGATACATTTTGTGTTTCGCAGACGTATTCATTGGTATTGGAACCAAAGTTACAATTTGGTTGTTTTAATGAACTTTTAAAAGGATCGGTATGTTCTCGATAGTTGTTGTCTTTCAAAAGATAACTCGTATGCTTTGTGGATTAATGTGTTTTTGGAATATGTGCATTAGTTTCATATGTTGGAAGATATTGAACATATTTTAGTGAATTTAGTAGACCGTAATTATTTGCCGAGGATTGTGTATTGATATGTGTAATTGTATGGTAAATATGTGACGTTGTGTGATATTAGTTGTTACTCCTTCGTAAGGAGGTTGGAACACTTGGTGTTGTTTGGTATTGGTATTTCCTTGTTGTTGTTTGACATTAATTCTGAGTATACGTCGAATGAAGTGGCCATTCTAGCAAAGTACTTTGCATTTGTTTGCATATTCTAGTATTTGAATTATGGATTCCCGTGGCGTTGTGGATGTTTATGTATGTTCACCTAGGGATGGTCTGACGGGGCCTCTAGGGATACGTATTGCCGTGTATGTGCGTATCGCGAACTAGGGTTAACCACCCAGGGATGTCCAACGGGGCTCTGCGGGGTGTGGTGGCCGTGAGTCTCGTACCAACGGTTAACTTTGAAATGTCTTGTTGGAGATCTTTTTTTTGCGCATGGTTCATCTGATTAGAATGACAGTTTAAATGGTATTGTACTTGGCTGGAATGGCACCAGAAAATGTGTTGTATATGATTCGTCTCTTGGTTGCGATAATTTGGTATGGGTACGTGAGTCCTGTGGTTGCTCTGTGTATTGTATCTCTGTGGTGTGTTGAGTGTGACTGTATTGGTTAAGTTGCAAAGTGGTGCTCTCTGATGTCGTTCTGTGAGACTGTTGTCATGGTAACATTTGACATGGTGTATTTTCCGTCGGGTTATTCATGCGAGTATGTGATGTTATGATTGGGTCGTGGACCCCATATTTTTGCTATCGGAATTGTATTTTGAAATAAATGATTGTTGGGCTGTGTCCCTAAGTGTTTCGAAAGGCTTGAGAATTCTTAAACCCTAAATGTTTTCAAAACTCCCGAGATCGTAAAATGTTTTGTATGATGTAAAATGTTTTTATTCACGATTTCTATGTTCTTGGAGTATGATATGTATGGCTTGTCTTTGTATTTTTACTTGCACTAGCAAACCAGTGGAGTTTTGCTAACCCTCGAGTATTCGGGGGGTGGATGTCTGTATTGCGTCCAGGTATTTGCAGGTTTCTGGGGAGCGATTCACAGGTTCGTTACGAAGGATGATAGAAGATGATGATACTAATCACATGGAGACCGGTGTTGAGTATTTTGTGATGTCTCGTTGTTTTGTCCTTCCGTTGTGTTTATTATTTCCGTTTTATGAGAATATTGATTTATGTTAACCCCTGCGTGGGTATGAGTGGTGAGAAAGAGTAATGTATGGTTGATATGTATGTTGTGGTAAAAGACCAAATCTGTCTAATGGTTCGTTAATTACCCATGTTGGTATGTTTTGTATCGTGGTGTTTTCTGTATTTAGCCTGGTAGATCCTCGCGGAGGGCGTCTTCGGCGCTGTAATATTCCCAAGTGGTTTGGGGTTGTTACAGAATATGGTATTAGAGCTTAGGTTGCAGAAACCTAGGCTGTCGGGTCGAGTTGTTTGTTGTCGGGTCTTGTCTTGTCTTGTCAGACTTCGTCTGACTGAGTCGTGTCGCGACGTGTCGTCTGAGATGTCGGTCGTGATTAGTATCGAGGTGCAGCCATCATCTTCGTGCGATCTGTGGATGTAAGTCTACTTATTTTGCCGTGTCTCGTGTTATACGAGTTTGTGTTATCATGTGAAGCCTAAATGTGAATTGTGAATTCACGTAAATTTTATTTCATCTTAAAACACCCTTCAAGAAGAGAAAGAGTTTGAATTCCGTACGATGACCTCGAGACCGAAAATTTTTGGAGAACTCAAATTACTCATATGTTATTTTCATTTTACATTACTAATTTTTCAAATTTTGATTTTTTTTTTAAAAAAAAAAACTCAAATGAGGTCTATCAAAAAAATTTACTTGGGACGTGACTTTCATTTTCAACTTTTCGGTTTCATAATATTCCAGTTAAAAAGGTATGTGGTGATGATGTTGTCATTTCGACTAATGCCCCAAGTTGTGATTAAAGTGGTGGTGTGAACACTGAGTCGTTCGGTATGCATTCGTCAAGGTAGTTCTCTTGACCGACAGGTGGGAATCCGGTTAGTTAATTTTTGATGGTTATTTGTGTAATGTTATAAGTATGTGAATTGTTGGCGTTTGGATTTGTACGCTATTATTTATTCATAACCTCAGGTCTAGTAGTGTTGGAAGGTGATTATGAATGTGCTACCACACCTGCACCATTAACGCACGCCATCTCTTGTTATGGAGCGTGCTTTCTGGCTGGGCAAAAGTTTAAGGCTACATTTTGCCGTTAGGTCTAACTTTTGCAGTCGATCACCTGTGAGCGGATTTCATATGTGCAGTAATATTGTTGTGTGTGATTATGTGACTTTCATTGCGTTAGGTTTTCGCTTGATTAAGATGCCGATGGGCAGAGGTCGTGGTCGCAATCGTGGAGGCTCAGGCGCAGGTTCAAGAAGATATTGTCGGGAACGATATCGGTATGGATATTGCGATTATATTGCAGCAAATAGCAGCACGGATGACTCAATTGACCCAGACAGTTCAACGCAACACTGATGCGATTCAGAAGATCGGGGCAAACCTATGGCTCCGAGAAGTAGTTAACATGAATCCTCCTCGATTTGTTGGTGTGGCGGATGCATTGGGTTGGGATGGTTGGCTCCTTCAGTTGGAAAATATATTCGAGGCCATTGACTGTCCCGAAGATCGGAAGGTTCCTATTGCTCAGTACCTTCTTAGCGAAGATACTGATCATTGGTGGGAAGTTGTTAAACCACAGAATAGTGTCGTCATGTGGGCGGAGTTCCGAGAACTTCTGGAAGCTGGGTTTTGTCTGGAACCGACTAGGAAGCAGAGGAAGTTGGATGATATTGTGGTTAGTACTGGAGTTCGTGTTTCTGGATTGCAACATCGTAGTTTTTCCGCTGTGAAGCTCCATCGCTCGATGCATGAGACTAAGAGTTCCAAGTCGGCTGCTTTGACTCCTTGTGAAGCTAGGAGGTGTTTTAACTGCAACGTAGCGGGACATGTTCGTGCACATTGTCCTTTTTCTACCAGTAACGTATTACAAGCGCGGACTCAATGGACACCGGGTTCAGTTTTGCAAATTTGTCGCCAAGCCTTCCAAGGCACGGACTTGAGCACTGATGTCAAGATCGACTCTGAGGAGCACCTGAGGGGTATAGTCTACCAGTGTATGTTATTTATTTCCAGCTTCGTCGTTTCGAATTTCGGGGTGGATCAGATTGTTGAACTTCTGTATTTTCGACTCTATCGATTTGTTTGCGTTCATTGATATTTTATGAACTTGTTATATCCTTTGCTTTTTATGTTCGAACGAGTTGTGGTATTGTTTCGGATTAATCTATTTATCGTTGTGACTTTTCCCGAATTCGGTTCCATTCCTGTGAAATTTATGTGAATGCATATCTTGTCGTATTTACCAGATCACCTATTGTATCGAGTCGAGGTGTGAACCTCGGAGTTGTCGTTTGATTCTTGTTGTTCATCGCGATTCAAGTATGATTTTTCAACCATTGTTGTCTCGGTCGCTGTGGTCCGATCGTTTGTTGTCCGATTTTTGTTGATCTCGTATCGTGATCTTTTGAGCGTTCAGATCACTTCGTAATTACCCTTAAGTACGGGAATTTAACTTCGTTTTCGATCTTCCAACCCTTGGGTTGTGGAATCTCGTATTTGTTCAGTGGTTAACTCGTGTTTTGGGTTACCGTGCTGTTCGGGTTGGTAAACCGTGTTGATTGTATTCGTTGTGTTTTGTTATCATTCTAGTGTAGCGATACGAATGCTAGCAGCTGCGTGCTGCATGTGAGTCGTTGCAGGTTGTCGGCAATGGATAGCGTGTGTTATCTAAAACTATACCACGTTGATCATTTTATGTTTAAGTTTCGGGGACGAAACTTCTTTTAAGGGGGGTAGAGTGTAATACCCGAGATCTTTGTTCCAGTTTTGCCGAATTTATTTTTCTTCGCTCGAACGGACTGTTGTCGTCCGCGTCCTTGGAATCGTGTGTTTGCATTGTGATTCGTTGAATTTCGTAGTCTGTTCGTTGTTGTTTTGGATCTTAGTCAGTGCGTTCGTGTGTCGAGACGTCGTCGGGCAGTCGGAGGGCTGGCTGGGCCGATTACAGTCGTAAGGCCTGGCCGATTACGGACGTAAGGCGTCCGCACACCCTGGCCTGGGAGGACTCGGTTACGGCCGTAAGGTCCATCAGGTTACGGTCGTAAGGCATTGTTACGGCTGCTAAGCGCAGGCCGGTTACGGCCGTAGTGACTTGGCAGATTTCAGTCGGTGGCCCTTGGGAGTTCGGTTACGGCCGTAAGGCCATGCCGAGTACGGTCGTAAGAGGTGTTCGTTGCATACGCTAAGAGTCGGCCTTTACATACGTTATAGGTGTTGACCGAGTTACGGCCGTAAGGCCCTGCCGGTTACGGCCGTAATGCTGTCGGCATATATAGTCCTGGGCTTCGGTCAGACCTCATTCTTACCCATTTCTTTATCCTTTTGGCGGCTGGCGATGGGAGAAGATGAGGAGAGGAGTCCTTGGCCGGTTCCGATCAATTCCAAGGCGTTTTGGAAGATCCTTTTCGATTAACCATCGCCGAATCCTTGTTCTTCGTCGAATCAAGATAAATTCTTCCGTAGAACTCTAGTTGTGTGATTTTGGGGGGTTTTCTTCGTGATTCGTTGACTTTGTCTGCTATTGACGAATTATTCATGGTAATCTCGTTGTATTGGTCACGATCTTCGGATTTTGTAACTTGTTTAATGATTTTTATCACCCGGGACTTAACTTCCGATTTTCTCGATGAAACCCTCGGATCCTTGTTGTTTTTCGGGTTGTTTCGGATTCCGTTTAGCGTTATTGATTCGCGATGATATTATTTCCGTAGTTTTCGTGGACCTGTTGAGTTCTTGTTCGTTCTTGGATGTTCGAGGGCTACCCGACCGTATCCGTTCGTCGTTTCATTGCCCGTGGTATCGAGGCAAGTATCTTGCCCATACATTTCGTGTTCCGCAGACGTATTCGTTGGTATTGGAAACAAAATTACAATTTGGTTGTTTTAATGAACTTTTAAAAGGATCGGTATGTTCTCGATAATTGTTGTCTTTCAAAAGATAACTCGTATGCTTCATGGATTAATGTGTTTTCGGAATATGTGCATTAGTTTCGTATGTTGGAAGATATTGAACATATTTTAGTGAATTTAGTAGACCGTAATTATTTGCCGAGGATTGTATATTGATATGTGCAATTGTATGGTGAATATGTGACGTTGGGTGATATTAGTTGTTACTCCTTCGTAAGGAGGTTGGAACACTTGGTGTTGTTTGGTATTGGTATTTGCTTGTTGTTATGTAACATTAATTGCGGGTATACGTCGAATGAAGTGGCCATTCTAGCATAGTACTTTGCATTTGTTTGCATATTCTAGTATTTGAATTATGGCTTCCCGTGGCGTTGTGGATGTTTATGTATGTTCACCTAGGGATGGTCCGACGGGGCCTCTAGGGATACGTATTGTCGTGTGTGTGCGTGTCGCGAACTAGGGTTAACCATCCAGGGATGTCCGACGGGGCTCTGCGGGGTGCGGTGGCCGTGAGTCTCGTACCAACGGTTAACTTTGAAATGTTTTGTTGGAGAACTTTTTTTTGGCACATGGTTCATCTGATTAGAATGGCAGTTCAAATGGTATTGTACTTGGCTGGAATGGCACCAGAAAATGTGTTGTGTATGATTTGTCTCTTGGTTGTGATAATGTGGTATGGGTACGTGAGTCCTGTGGTTGCTCTGTGTATTGTAGCTCTGTGGTGTGTTGAGTGCGACTGTATTGGTTAAGTTGCAAAGTGGTGCTCTCTGATGTCGTTCTGTGAGATTGTTATCATGGTAACGCTTGACACGGTGCAGTTTCCGTCGGGTTATTCGTGCGAGTATGTGATGTTATGATTGGGTCCTGGACCCCATATTTTTGCATCGGAATTTTATTTTGAAATAAATGATTGTTGGGTTGTGTCCCTAAGTGTTTCGAAAGGATAAAGAATTCTTAAACCCTAAATATTTTCAAAACTCCTGAGATCGTAAAATATTTTGTAAAATGTAAAATGGTTTTATTTCTATCTTTCATAATTCAAACTATTTTGATCAAGTGAATTATCTCGGGAAGTATATTCACGATTTCTATGTTCTTGGAGTATGATATGTATGGCTTGTCTTTGTATTTTTACTTGCACTAGCAAACCAATGGAGTTTTGCTAACCCCCGAGTATTCGGAGGTGGATATCTGTATTGCGTCCAGGTATTTGCAGATTGCTAGGGAGCGATTCACAGGATCGTTACGAAGGATGATGGAAGACGGCGATACTAATCACATGGAGACCGGTGTTGAGTATTTTGTGATGTCTCGTTGTTTTGTCCTTCCGTTGTGTTTATTATTCCCGTTTTATGGGAATGTTGATTTATGTTAACCCCTGCGTGGGTATGAGTGGCAAGAAAGAGTAATGTATGGTTGATGTGTATGTTGTGGTAAAAGACCAAATCGGTCTAATATTCATTAATTACCCATGTTGATATGTTTTGTATCGTGGTGTTTTCTGTATTTAGCTTGGTAGATCCTCACGGAGGGGGTCTGCGGCACTGTAATATTCTCGAGTGGTTTGGGGGTGTTACACACTTGTCATCACCGCAGAGATTGCTAGTTATGATGTGCAAAGAGTCATCATCGATACAGGAAACTCGGTGGACATATTGTTCTATGACTGTTTCGAACAAATGACCCTCGAGGAAGAATTAAAAAAGGTAGATACAGCACTTTATGGGTTCGGCATGACCGAGGTGCAGCCAGTCGGAGAAGTGGTACTTCCGGTAGCGCTGGGCCAGATACCTCATCGGAAGGTCAAGACGCTCAGGTTTTTAGTGGTAGATACTAAATCGGCCTATAACGCTATTTTAGGGTGGTCAGGGCTCAACAAGTTCGAGGAGGTGGCATCCACCTCGCACATGAAGGTAAAATTCCTCGTAGGAAGCGAGGTAGGGGAGGTAGCCGTAGATCAGTTTGTTTCCCAGTCTTGTTACCAAATGACAGCAAAACAGGGAGTACAGCGCAGTAAGAGGGCGCCCGAGCTGAGACGCCCAGATCCAGAGTTTAAGAATAATAAGAAATCAAAAGCACCCGAGGATGCTGAGGAGGAAGGTGTCAAACCTAATGAGGAGTTGATGGAGATAGAATTGGTTCCGAGAAAGCCAGAAACAAAAACCCGCGTGGGGAGTCGGTTGGAGGGTGGGATAAAGGAAAGCCTTATCCGCTTACTAAGGAGATTTGTGGACATTTTCGCGTTCGCAGTTGAGGATCTGGTGGGAATCACCCCAGCAGTCGCCGAGGACAGATTAAACATCGACCTAACTATAAGGCCAGTGAAGCAGACGATGAGGCATTTTGGGCCAGAGATGGATGTAATCATTAGGGAAGAAGTTGACAAGCTCTTCCGAGCTGGGCACATAACGGAAATCCAGTTTCCGGAGTAGTTATCCAACGTTGTCATGGTAGGAAAAATCCAAGGGAAGTGGAGAATATGCATGGATTTTCGAGACCTAAATAAAGCATGTCCGAAGAATCACTACCCCTTACCCCGCATAGATCAGCTAGTGGACTCGACCTCGGGGTGCGAATTGCTCAGCATGATGGATGCTTCTTAGGGATATCATCAGATCTCCCTTGCACCCGAGGATAGAAAGAGGGTCAGCTTCATGGTATTAAAGGGAACTTTTTGTTATGTGCACATGCCTTTCGAGTTAAAAAATGTGGGAGCGAGATATCAAAGGATGGTAGACAGAATCTTTAAATCCCAAATCGGCAGAAACATGGAAGTCTACGTGGATGATATGCTAGTGAAAAGTGTAAAGGCAGGAGAGCATATCAGGGATCTAGAGGAAACGTTCGAAAATTTGCGCACGTACGGAATGAAGCTTATCCCATCGAAGTGTTCTTTTGGGGTAAAATCGGGAAAATTTCTGGGGTACGTGGTCACAGAGCAAGGAATCGAATTCAATTTGGAAAAAGTCAAATCAGTACTACAAATGAATCCTCCGAAAAACATCAAAGATATCCAGGTACTAACAGGAAGAATAGCGGGGCTGAGCCGATTCATATCACGCTCAGCCGAGAAGGGATTCCCATTTTTTAAACTCTTAAGAAAAGGGAACAAGTTCGAATGGACCTCCGAAGCACAAGCAGCTTTCGAAAAATTAGAGGAGTATTTGTCCGAGCTGCCTCTGCTCACCAAACCAATACCAGGAGAGGAGCTCATACTCTACTTATCTGTGGGAGAGGGGGTGGTTAGCTCGGTCTTGTTAAGAGAAGAAGCGAACCAGCAAAAGCCTATCTATTATACGAGCCGAATTTTGCAAGGGGCAGAACGGAACTACTCCGAGCTAGATAAGGGAGCACTGGCATTAATAGTAACAGGTCAACGATTGAGACCGTATTTCCTAGCCCACCGCATAAAACTGCGAACCAACTTGCCCTTAAGAGAGACACTAGAGGGACCTAACGCGTCAAGTCGCCTGGTAAAATGGGCAGTAGAGATGGGGGAATATGACATGGAGTATGAGCCAAGAACGGCGATCAAAGCTCAGGCCCTAGAAGATTTCATCCAAGAGGGGGCCATACCATCGCTTCTTGAAGGGCAGTGGCTACTACATGTGGATGGATCAGCAATGACCGGTGGCTCCGGGGCAGGGATAGTCCTCACTACCCCGGAGGGCGACCAGCTAGAGTATGCCGTAAAATTTGATTTCAAAGCCTCCAACAACGAGGCCAAGTACAAAGCCCTGGTTAAAGGAATGCAGCTGGGAATAGACTTGGGTGCGCGACGACTTATAGCTTACTCTGATTCTCAGCTGGTCACACAGTAGGTAGGAGGAAATTTTGAAGTAAATGAGGAGCGGATGAAGAAGTATGTTGAAGGGGTGAAAGAGGCGGCCAAAAAACTAGGGGAATGGAAGTTGATCCATATTCCTAGGGCGGAAAATGTAAAAGCTGATTACTTAGAAAAAATAGGAAGCTCGTCGGTGGATTGTCGCTCGCGTACAGTAGAGATTTTAGGAGCAGCTCGGAGTAGCATCGCGAAACAGGTGATGGAGGTGAACGAGATAGCGGACTGGCGAACTCCCTTGTTGGCATACCTGAGAAGAGCGGAACTACCAAATGAAAGGCAGGAGAGAGTGAAAATTGTGCGGAGGGTAGCGAGGTTCTGTTGCATTAACGATGAATAATACAAGAGATCATACCTCGGTCCATACCTGAGGTGTGTCTCGGAAGAAGAAGGGCAGGGTATCCTGGAAGAAATTCATGAAGGGTGCTGCGATGATCACACCAAAGGGAAGGCGCTAATTAGCAAAACACTAAGAGCTGGCTTTTTCTGGCCGACAATGAGTAAGAAGGCGGTTGAGATTGTTAAGTGGTGCCAAAAATGTCAAATACACGCACCCTTAATACACATCCCAGAAGAAAATATGATCACCATGGGAGCACCCTGCCCTTTTGCTAAATGGGGAATCGATATCATGAGACAGTTTACACCTGGCTCGGGAGGAAGGAAGTTTTTAGTAGTATCCATAGACTACTTCAGCAAGTGGGTAGAGGCCGAGCCTGTGTCCACCATCACCGAGCAAAGAATCATAAGTTTTCTATTTAACAACATCTGCTGCACGTACGGAGCGCCTCAAATACTTATCTCAGATAATTGAACTCAATTCAATGGGAAAAGAACCCAGTCCTAGTGCGAGGGGATGCACATCAAACAAAGGTTCGCCGCGGTAGCTCATCCACAGACCAATGGACAGATGGAGGTAACCAACAGAACAATCTTGCAAGGGATCAAAACCCGCTTAGACAAGGTCGGAGGAGGATGGGTGGACGAACTTAGCTCGGTGCTATGGCCATACCGAACCACACCTAGGTCATCGACAGGGGAAACACCTTTCAGTATGGTATATGGTTCTGAAGCCGTCATCCCGGCAGAGGTCGGATAAATGTCACCTCGGGTTCGGCGGTTCAACGAGGAGGAAAACGAAGAAATGATGAGGGAGGCATTGGACACCATAGAAGAAAGAAGATAAATGGCTGCATCTCAAACGGAAAGATACAAAAGCTTGATAAAATCAAATCATGACAAAAAGGTAAGGAAGAAACAGTTCCAAGTCGGCGATTTGGTGCTTAGGCGAGCTCATGCCCTCCGAAAAATAGGAAAGCTGGAGCCGAACTGGGAAGGCCCTTACAAGGTAATTCGAATTTATGCAGGGGGAGCTTATGAGCTCGAGGATATGGAGGGACACCCCATTGAAAGACCTTGGAACATATGCCATTTAAAAAAATATTTTGTATGAAGAAATGTTTGGAAAAGCTTGTAATGTTTTAGTAAAAGTCTATTACGAAAAAAATTTGAATGTGCGGTTCGAACAAACTAGAAAGAAAATCTGATTAGGTGAAATGCCTTCAGATCCGAGCAAGGGTGAACTACCCTATAATCTGATCAGGTGAAATTCCTTCAGATCCGAACAAGGGTGAACTACCCTAGAAAATCTGATCAGGTGAAATGCCTTCAGATCCGAACAAGGGTGAACTGCCCTAGAAAATCTGATCAGGTGAAATGCCTTTAGGTCTGAACAAGGGTGAACTGCCCTAGAAAATCTGACCAGGTGAAATGCCTTCAGATCCAAGCAAGGGTGAACTGTCCTAGAAAATCTGATGAGGTGAAATGCCTTCAGATCCAAGCAAGGGTGAACTGCCCTAGAAAATCTGATGAGGTAAAATGCTTTCAAATCCAAGCAAGGGTGAACTGCCCTAGAAAATCTGATCAGGTGACATTCCTTCAAATCCAAACAAAGGCAAACTGCCCTGAAACACAAGCTCGGAAAAATAGCCTCATACTTAAAGTTTGAGCCGATCTATAAAAGAAGGGATATTTTTTAGTGAAAAGAGTTGGAATTATCCAGGCTATATTCCACTCGAAAGAGTTAGAAATATCCGAGCTACATTAAACTCCGAAGGGTTGTTCAAAATATCCGACCTGTATTAAGGTCGGTGACAAAGTCAGGTTGGGTCAACCTAAAGAAGTGATTTAAAATAGCCGAGTTATATTAACTTTAAAATGTTACTAATTATGTCAACTTGCAAAATCGAAGTGACCGAGTTTTATTAACTTTCAAGTGTTACTAATTTTGAATAGTCCCTTATAGCATCCGAGCTATATTAAGGTTCTGGCTAATAAACGAGTGGCGTTGACTTCAAGGAAGTTTTGAAGTATTCGGGCTATTTAAAATAGTTGAGCTATATCATGGTTGTGGTTAAAGCCGAGTTATGTCGACGCCAAAGAGTCGTTTGAAGTAGTCAACCCATATTAACATTAAATAGGTGGTTTGTAAGGACGAGCTATGTTAGAAGATACTGTTCTCATAACCAAATTGCATTAACAAGGCATATCACCATCATACAGATCCGAGCTACATTCAGATCATAAGATTTTTCATTAAAAACATCTGCGCCAGTACAATAAACAACGAAAATAATAAATACATATACAAATAAAGGCTAAGCTATAGGCTCGCAAGATTGGGGGGATACAAGGAAGAAACTTCAGGGTCGGCCCCAGTCGCATTTGGATTAGGAGTGTCAGCCCTGATTGGCGACGCCGATGGGATAAAGGGCAGCTCTAAGTCCAGACCGGATTCCTTTATAGATTCTCCAAGGGCATCCTCCCACTAGGCTGCTTCGTGAGATTCGTTCACATCGCCAGACCAACCTGAATGGACGGGAGTCCCATCCAAATCCGCATCCCTGTCCAGCTCCCCCATAAAGCCCAAAGCGGCTAGTTGCTCGCGGGCGCGAGTTAGAGCAAAATCAAAGTATTGCGTTGCAGCGGGAGCCAGCCGGACTAGGTAGGCGGTGGAATTGTGATACTGGGATAGGAGGGCAGAGCGGTAGGCCTCTAGGAAGGAGTGACCGACGTCGCTGGTCAGAAATCGACGTCGACCATCCGCGACTCCTCGCTCATAGGACGATCCCTTGGATCTAGCCTCGGCCAGTTGAGCTTGAAGCTGGGCGACCTTCTCAGACTCTGCCTTAACCTGGGCTTCGAGCTGGGTGATCTTCTCAGAATCGGCCTTAGCTTTTGCCAGCTGAGCCTCGAGCTGGATCACCTTCTCCGATTCAGTCTGAGTCTGAGACTTTGAAAATTTTATCTCTTGATTCAGCTGAACGTAAGCCATCTGAGCCCGCTCCAAAACCGCCTTGCTCAGAAATCTTCTTAAGGGCAATATCTAAGTGATATTCCCTCTCTTGAAGCTGGGCAGTAAGATCGTTCTTAGCCTCCAGGGCGGCCGCCAGATCAGCTGACATCTGGTTAATTTGGGAAGAGGACGAAGTGCCGCTCTTCTGCTCCTTCACAAGGTGCACCAAAGTAGCACAGAACTGTATAAAAAAAGAGAGCAGGGGGAGCAATTGCATCAAAGCATCAGTAAAAATATAAATGGTGGAAAAGAGGAAAAAGGTGAGTAAGGGAGGAGTACCTTCCAGAAGTACATCATCATTAAATCCAGGCGAGCATCCTCCGAGGAGGCGCGTAATGATGCTTATCCCTATCCGAGATTATGGAGCTGAAAATCGGGAGAAATTTCTCCCACTCCTTACAACGAAAAAAGGACTCCATAGTTAAACTAGAGGGGCCTGCAATCTTCGGCCGCTTGAGAGCGGGAGGGCTAGGGGAATGGGCCGGCTTAGAGACCTGAAGCTAAGAGGAGCTTACAGGGATCCGTCCAGTGGTTAAGGGAGGAGCCAGGTCGGAAGGAAGATTGACCCCAACCTTGGGTTTGGACACTGGTTTCTTCTTAGGTTTAGGCGAACCCGCTGCCTTCTCTTTAGGTGGATTTGCCGACCTGGGGGTCTTATCCTTTGTTGGTCCCCAGAATGATGAAGATTGTCCCCACTGTACCAACGCAAGTCTTTGCTACCGCGCTTTGTCCTCACTCACGCGCACCTGAGAAACTTCTCAGGGGGTCACCCATCACATAACTACTCCAGGCTAAGCACGCTTAACTTTGGAGTTTCTATGAGATGGCTACCAGAAAAGAAGATGCATCTTGTTGGTATGAGTAGTCCAAATCAATTCATTTAACCACTTTTTAGTGCAGATCTCACAGGTCGAATCGCAAGCCGCTCCTCGCACATTTTTAAGTCCATGCAGGCAAGATGCTGGACCGAAGCCCAACAATCCCCCTCCCAGTATCTGCCAGCATTTCAGCCCCATAGTCTGAAAACCTCCGCGAACTAGATTTGATCACACAGCCCTCTAGCGGCTAGATTCATTCACACAGTCCTCCAACACTTGACATCAGCATATGTTCCACCTCCGTTTACTTCCGCTACGCTAGTATCTCGGTTCCAGCATACTAGATTTGATCACATAGCCCTCCAGCACCTGACAACCTCCACTGCACCAACATCTCAATTCCGGCCAAGTGGCAATATCTGCTGCATGCCCGCCTCTCAGTTCCAACATTCTGGCAGCCTATATTTTAGGATACTTCGAGGGAATCCGCACCCGTGAAATGATGAAGATTATCCTCACTGTACCAACACGAGTCTTTTCTAGCGCGCTTTGTCCTCACTCACGCGCACCTGAGAAACTTCCCAGGGGGTCACCCATCCCATAACTACTCCAGGCTAAGCACGCTTAACTTTGGAGTTTCTATGAGATGTCTATCAGAAAAGAAGATGCATCTTGTTGGTATGAGTAGTCCAAATCAATTCATTTAACCACTTTTTAGCACAGATCTCACAGGTCGAATCGCAAGCCGCGCCTCACGCATTTTTAAGTCCATGCAGGCAGGATGCTGGACCGAAGCCCAACATCCTTCACCGGTTCAGCAGGCTTGAAAGCATCGGATTGGCAGGTCCGCATAAAGCGATCTACAAAAAACAATACAATGGGTCTGTAAGATAGTCGAAAAATATAATAGTAAAAATTATACTATGAAAGAGTTGTTAAAGCCTACCAATATCGGGAATAACTGGATAAGGATTCGAGCTCAGCCCACAATGGAATAAGAGGTCATGAAAGTGCGTCAGCTCGAAAGCATTGTAAGAAATGGCGTTCCATTCTCGAACCTTCTCAACCCACCCAGCCCGGATAGAACTGCGCCTGGGAATAGGAGCTTGGCTCGGAGTGGCTTGCGTCCATTCCGTGGGGAAGCTCTAGGAGTCATCCGAAGGGAGCCGGAGGAAAAAGAAGCGCGACCTCCAGTCCTTCACATTGGAACGAAGGTGGGTGAAGAAATGGGCATTGTTCCGGGAAGTCAAGTAAAAGAGCCCTTAAAGCTCTTTAACCCGAAACAAAAATAGAAAAAATCCAGGTCGGGTTCTGTTGCGATATTTCTTACACGCAAGTGCACGTTATCGTTTACAAGTAATAAAGTGATGAGTGAGTATCGTTCCCACGAGGACTGAATCACTAACTACCGATTTTATGTATTCTAGTTTTATTCGAACAATCGAATTTTGGGTTTGCAATTAATTATTAAAAGAATTAATAAAAGACTAGACAGTAAAAATGATCGCTTGAAGAAATAGAATCAAATGATAAATAAGTCTAGGATTCTGAATCCACCTCGGTTTATCCGAATTTACTCTCGATTATCTAAAGTTAATGATTTTCCCAATTTATTGAAGGCGGAGATTGCTAATATATTCTACCGCCTCTCCCGAGGTCAATAGATTTTTCTAAAGGCGAATAATGCACTCTATCCCTAGGTGAATTAATTCGTCAATAGGCAAAAAGCATAAAATCTCCAAAAGGCCACGTAGTTCCTATGAGTATATTCCTATCTCACAGAATAAAACGGTCCTCACCAATAGTTCCTCACCAATTCTCCTCTCCCGATTCGAATTGAATGATTAAATCAATACAACTATTGGCCAGAAAATTGAAAGCATTAAACACGATTGGGAAAACTCAATAAAAAGGTAATTAATTAGATAATCTCAAGCAAATCCATCAAAACGTAGGTTTCATCAAAAATCCTAGATTAGGGTTTTAGCCTGACATACTAATAAATGAAAATACAGAATTAATAAATAGAAGCATGAAAATCAAACGCAGATGAAGCTCGGATTCCTCCGTTCTTCGGCTTTCGCCTTCTGCTCTTGAAGTCTTCTGCTTCTCTTCCTCTTCTGCCGTCTCCTCACGATTCCCTCTAATTCCCCCAAAGATCCAAAGATAAAAGCTCAAAGATCGTTAATTAGGGTCTTAAACCCTTATTTATAGCTTTTCACAGTCTCCAAATCGCGTCCGTATGAGTAGGTCGAAAACTGGCTTCGAAACGGCCCAAATCCGCGTGAAACATACAAAAACCGCCTAGTGTGCCGCGGCGCACTAAATCTGTGCCGCGGCACATTGCCTTCAGCTGGATGCCTGGGCGTCATTTAATTCTTCTGTGCCGCGGCACAGAGTACAGTTTACTCTGTGCTTGCTGATCTTCTGCGTGTGCCGTGGCCCTGCTTCCTTGTGCCGCGGCTCACGGCCAAAATTTGCCGTTTTCGCCCGTTTCGCCTCGTTTTAGCTTCCGGACTCCAATCTCCTAACAAACATACAAAATTAAGGCATTAAAAGCTCATTTAAGCAAATTCACTCTTCAAAACAATACAAAATAATGATAAATAAGCGTATAAAAATACGCCTAACAAATACCCCCAAACTTAAGCCTTTGCTTGTCCTCAAGCAAAAAGAATCAAATTCGATAAAAGAATGTCGTGAATAATCGTGCAACTCATCGTGCTCTACCTAATCAATATTATCCTGAAATTCTCTTTGAAAAATACGAGTATTGTAATAGCGAGCTACACTCAGAACACTGATTCCACAAAGTAATCAAATTCAGTCCTAATTACTCGTTCATGAAAAAAATCCAGCTCAAAGATTAACAAAACGTGAATCAAATCGACCGTCAATACGAAAGGCTAAAATAAACAAGCTAGTTCGCCCCGTTCCACAGTCTAATGGCAAAATTTTCACGAGTTTTGTAAAACTAATCCTCGGACAGTATTTCCTTATATATATATGCTCAAGAAATTGATTCGAGTTGACCACTAGGTTCGGATCTCGGGATGTTTCATCGGGATAACCCTAGGGTGGAACTTCCATTCTCATGTATTGGGAAACCGTTTGACGTAAAAGACATTCATGGGGCACATGGATGCTTCTAGTTACTAAGTTCCCTTCTACAGCGGAGAAACAACTCGAATAGCTAATTCCCGCATATCCGAATCAAGGGCGCTATTTTACGCGAGAGTAAACAACGGGTCACGCGAATACCCCCGGTTACTAGGCTCCCCATCATTGGCACATGCGAAAATTCTAAATCACTAGTCTAATCAGGGTCATCGTTTTACGCGAGAGTAAACAACGGGTGACGTGAATACCCCCGGTTACTAGACTTCCCATCATAGAACAAAAATAGCTCGACTTTTTGGGAAAAACTGACCGACTCTAAACTCACTCTAAGTGCCAACACGACTAATGTAACTGGACGACTAACTAACCGAAAAATGTAACCAAGCGTATCGACCGTCATTTTAAAACACGCATGTATCCTCTCTTATCCGCCAAGACCTCTACAATCACGAGAAAATTTCGGACCTGAATGAATACTAAGCAGAAACAGAAATCACTGACTACAACGCGACTAAAATCTCGACCGTTTCTTCAGAGAGAAAAGCAGTATCGTAACATCAGTATCACACAAATAAAAGCACGAAAAATTCACGAATAGAGAAAAATTAAGACAAGCAAGGCTATCGAAAAAAAAATAACGCAAAGTAATCAAAATGCAACAAAAATAGTACAGCAATGAATGTAGCAACAGAAAGTACAACCCCCCCCCCCCCCCCCCAACTTAAGATGTACATTAACCTCAATGGACAAAATATGATATGCAATAAAAGTAAAAGGTCAAGTACTCCCCTCCAGTCCTCTCACGAGCTGGTGCCGGCATCATCCGGTGAGCTTGCACGCTTCTTGACTACATCATGCGGAGCGTGAATAATTGAGCTTGCATCATCAAAGAGGAAGTTAAATACGAGCTCTCCAGTTTAACATGATGTAAGGTTTGGGGACAATGTAACTCGATAAAATGATTTGTTACATACAATTTGAAAATGCCTGGCTTATCAATTTTTCATTGCTGCAATTTATCAAACACTTTGTGTGCACAAGTTAAAATGAAGAACAAGAATTTTGATGGTTAACTCCAAATCCCAAAAATAATAACACAGATAATAACCATGAATAACAACAATTATTATCACCAATTCGTTCATAAATATCAATTCCTTCACAATCAATAACCAAATTCCCCATATTCCAACTCCATTTTAGAGACAACATTGAAGAACAACTAGCAATATATAACTTCCATTCTTTTCAAATCAAGTATCACTTATGATTGAGAAATCAAGAACTACCTGAAGAATTTGAGAAGGAGACTAAGAGAATGGTATCTACTGACCTCATTGTGCGAAGGAGAGAAGGAAGGAAGGAAGGGAGGGAGGTACCTTGTGCAGGCCGATCGACTGTATGAGGCCTACCTGGGTGTTCTTATTTTGCGACGGGGGCCGCGGCACAATATAAGTGAGCCGCGGCCCAAGGTACAGTCGGCCTGGGACTCTTTGCAATACCGCCGGGTGTCGCGGCTCACTGTAGGCGTGCCGCGGCTCAACATGTTAGTGTGTTGCGGCTCATTTGCCCCGTGCCGCGGTACAAAGTACAGTATCTTGGGCGTTTCTTGAACATTTGGTGTGCCGCGGCTCAGGGTATATGTGCCGCGGCTCAGTGACCTGATGTTCCGCGGCTCAGTAAGATCGTGCCGTGGCACAGAGTACAATTTGTTTGGCCATGTTTCATCAACCGGTGCGTGCCGCGGCTCACTTTTATTGTGCTGCGGCCCATCATTGAATTCCTCCCCTTGGCTGATTCCAGCACAGAATTTTTAAACGAAAACATCAAGACGAGAGGGAAGGACGGATCAAAGAAGAATGACGACAAAGAAAGACTCTAAAAATGCAAGAAAACAATAACGATTCTACAACTAATACTCGGGTTGCCTCCCGAGGAGCGCTAAGTTTATAGTCTTCAGCCGGACTATTCTCGCATTCATCCGGCGGTGGATAAGGCGACACTCGTTTTCTGCGTGTCTATTGGATTTCCCAAGTATGCCTTCAACCGTTGTCCATTAACTTTGAATTTTCGGGCATCTTTTTATACTTCTACCGCACCATGTGGAAATACTTGAACTACGGTGAACGGTCTCGACCATCGTGAACGCAATTTCCCGGGAAATAACTTTAAGCGAGAGTTAAATAGCAACACCTCTTGTCCCGGGACAAATTCTCTCTGCGTGATGTGCTTATCATGCCAAATCTTTGTCCGCTCCTTATAAAGTTTCGCATTTTTGTATGAGTCGTGGCGAATTTCTTCCAACTCGTTCAGCTGCAAACAACGCTTTTCACCAGCAGATTTCAGATCAAAGTTTAGTTTCTTTATCGCCCAGTAGGCACGATGTTCCATCTCTACGGGTAAATGGAAACCTTTCCCATAGACCAATCTGTAGGGCGACATTCCGATAGGTGTTTTATACGCAGTCCGGTACACCCAAAGTGCATCATCGAGTTTAAATGACCAATATTTTCGAGACGAGCTGACCGTCTTTTCTAGAATCCACTTCAGCTCTCGATTTGATATCTCGACTTGACCGCTCGTCTGAGGATGGTATGCTGTAGCAACACGATGAGTGACTCCGTATATTCTCAAAACCGCATCAAGAAATTTGTTGTCGAAGTGTGACCCACCATCACTGATAATAGCACGTGGAGTCCCAAAGCGTGTGAAGATATATTGTTTAATAAACTTGATTACGACATTGGACCCATTCGTAGGTAGTGCCACCGCTTCAACCCATTTTGAGACAAAATCTACGGCCACCAAAATATAGAGATTCTTATTTGATGGAGGAAATGGACCCATGAAGTCAATCCCCATATATCGAACAATTCAACTTCAAGTATGGTGTTCAGCGGCATTTCGTGTCGTCTTGAAATGTTTCCCGTCCGTTGACACCGATCACATGCGGACACAAAGGAGTGAGCATCCTTGAATAAGGACAGCCAATAGAACCCCGATTGTAAGACCTTCGCTGCTGTTCTATTTCCACTAAAATGTCCACCGTAGGGCGATGCATGGCAATGGTTAAGCACACTGTGGATTTCCTCATCCGGAATACATCTACGAATGATTTGATCGGGGCATCTCTTGAAAAGAAAAGGATCGTCCCACAAATAATACTTAGCGTCCGAGATTAACTTCTTCTTTTGATGGCATGAGAGGTCGTTCGGAATTGTTTTACTTGCCAAGTAGTTCACTAGATCAGCATACCAAGGCACGTGTTTTGAATCCAACTTGTAGAGCTGCTCGTCGGGGAAGGTTTCTATAATTTGTGGCTGACTTTCTCCCTTCTCGAGGGGACTCTCTAATCGTGAAAGGTGATCGGCTATAACATTTTCAGTCCCTTTCTTGTCCCGAATCTCCAAGTTGAATTCTTGAAGGAGTAGCACCCACCGAATCAACCTTGGTTTGGCATCCTTCTTCTCCAAAAGGTATTTTATTGCTGAATGGTCGGTCCACACTATCACTTTCGTTTCCAGTAGATACGACTGGAATTTATCAAATGCAAAGATCACCGCCAACAATTCCTTCTCCGTTGTGGCATAATTTTTGGGCGTCATCGAGTGTTCGGCTCGCATAGTATATGACATGGAACACCTTCCCTCGTCTCTGCCCCAAAACAGCCCCAATGGCATAGTCGCTTGCATCACACATTAACTCGAACGGAAGGTCCCAATCCGGAGCGACTATCACCGGTGCCGTGCTTAGAGCTTTCTTCAATAAATCGAAACTTTCTTTACACGACTCGTCAAAAGTAAATGGAACATCCTTCATGAGTAGATTGCACAGCGGCTTCGTGATCTTCGAAAAATCCTTAATAAATCGGCAATAGAAACCGGCATGTCCCAAAAAACTTCTAATCCCCTTGACCGAAGTGGGCGGAGGCATCTTCTCAATTGTTTCAATTTTCGCTCGGTCGACTTCAATTCCATGTGAGGATATTCGATGGCCAAGCACAATGCCCTCTTGCACCATAAAATGACACTTCTCCCAATTCAAGACCAAATTTGTCTCTTCGCATCTTTTCAAGACTTTCTGCAAATTTTTCAAACATATGTCAAACGAATCTCCAAAAACAGAAAAATCATCCATAAAAATCTCAATACACTATTCTACCATGTCAGAAAAAATAGCCATCATACACCGTTGAAAAGTAGCCGGCGCATTACATAATCCAAAAGGCATGCGTCTATAAGCGAAAATGTCGTAAGGACATGTAAACGTCGTTTTCTCTTGGTCTTCGGGGGCTATGTAAATCTGATTATACTCCGAGTAACCATCGAGAAAGCAATAGAAATCGTGTCCGGCTAATCTATCTAACATCTGATCAATAAAAGGTAAGGGAAAATGATCTTTTCTAGTGGCCTTATTTAATTTCCTATAATCTATGCACATACGCCACCCCGTGACAATCCTAGTGGGAATTAATTCATTATTATCGTTTTGAACAACCGTTATCCAACCCTTTTTCGACACAACTTGGACCGGACTTACCCACTTGCTATCAGAAATCGGAAAGATCATACCTGCGTCGAGGAGTTTTAAAACCTCGACTTTTACCACCTCCTTCATGTTTGGATTCAACCGGCGTTGATTCTCCACGGATGGTTTGTAGTCTTCCTCCATCAAAATCTTGTGCATGCAAATTGACGGGCTGATCCCCTTAATATCCGCAATAGACCATCCAAGAGCAGATTTGTACTCCCTCAAAACTCTTAATAATTTCGCCTCTTGATCCCCCGCTAAAGTGGCCGAAAGAATAACTAGAAGGGAGTCGTCGGGCCCCAAAAATGCATATTTTAAATGAGGCGGCAGCTTCTTGAGTTCCAACTTTGGAGGTTTTTCGATCGATGGGGTTGGTCGAGTTAGTGAACTTCCGAGCTCCTCGAATGGTTTACGAATGAAAATTGGCGGGGAAGCATCCATGTGGCGTACGTAGGCTGCATGCTCTGCATTTAGTTCGGAAACAGCCCCAGTCAAAATGGATTCCAATGGATCGGGTGGATAATTTTCTCGAAAAGTTCTACTCACGCACGAGTCAATGATGTCAACTTGGAAACAATTTTCAGCATCACTCGGATATTTTACGGATCGAAAGATATTGAATGTTACTTGCTCCTCTTGAACACGTAGAGTCAGCTTCCCCTTTTCCACATCGATCAAAGTTCGGCCGGTCGCCAAGAATGGTCTTCCCAAGATAATCGGGATATCTTGATCTTCCTCCATATCGAGCACAATAAAATCCGCTGGAAAGATAAATTTGTCAACCTTTACTAACACGTCCTCTATTACTCCCCGCGAATATTTGATAGATCGATCCGCTAATTGCAAGGAGACCGTCGTCGGCTTGGCTTCCCCAATGTCTGGCTTTTTAAAAATAGAAAGGGGCATAAGATTTATGCTGGCTCCGAGATCGCATAGGGCTCTTTCAAAAGACGAATTTCCGATGATGCAAGGGATGGTAAAACTTCCCGGATCTCTCAATTTAGGTGGGAGCTTCTTTTGTAAAATAGCACTGCACTCCTCCGTTAAAGCGACCATCTCATATTCCTCGAGCTTTCTTTTGTTTGACAAGACTTCTTTCATGAATTTAACATAACTTGGCATTTGTTCCAACGCGTCGGCAAATGGAATGTTAATGTGAAGCTTTTTGAACACATCAAGGAATTTTGAAAACTGCTTGTCCAGTTTTTGCTTTTGGAAACGCTGTGGGAATGGAATTTGAGGAGTGGGCTGAGTAGTCGATACTTCCTTTGGCTTGGGCGCCTCATCCTTTTCCTTCTCGTTTTGCTCGATCGGCTGCTCTTTGTTATTGATAGGCTGCCCTTTCAACTCCTTTCCACTTCGTAATTCGATTGCTTGCACGTTTTCCTTGGGTTTCATTTCAGCTGCGCTGGACGATGCACCTTGAGACCGAGAAGACAAGAGATTAGCAATCTGCCCCTTTTGTGTTTCCAGATTTCGGATGGAGGTAGAGTGATTTTGGAGGGTCGTTTCGGTGTGGGTCATGAATTGGCTCATGTTAGCCGCCAATTGAGCAAGAGCATCTTCCAATGATATCTTTGGTGATTGAGGGTCACTTGGTGGGCTGGCGAAGTGAGCTTGTGGAGGTTTTAAAGCTTGCCCGTTCCTCCACGAAAAATTTTGTTGATTTCGCCACCCTTGATTATAAGTGCTGGGGTAAGAGTTATTTTGTCGATTTCCATTTCGCACGAATTGAGCTTGCTCCATCAGATGTTGCTCGAACGGGTTTCCAACTTGACACTCCGCCCTAGGGTGGGATCCGTTACACCAATTCCAAGTCTCAATAGAAATGGGGGAAGGAGCATGAGAAAATGCTTGGAGCTGCTGCGTCAAGGCGGCGACTTGAGCTGACAATGTGGATATTGGATCATTACTAGAAACTTCCATAACTCGCTTCGGCGTTATTCTTTCAGATGGCCATTGATATGCATTTGCGGCCATAGCTTCCAACAACGAATGTGCCTCGGCCATAGTCTTTCCCATCAAAGCCCCACCGGCGGCTGCATCCACGAGAGTGCGTGTAGAGGCACTCAATCCATTGTAAAATGTCTGAATTTGAAGCCAGTCTGGAAGGCCGTGATGTGGACATCTCCGTAACAAATCTTTATATCGCTCCCATGCCTCGTGGAGAGATTCCATATCATACTGACGGAAAGTGGTGATCTCGTTTCTCAATCTTGCCGTCTTAGAAGGTGGGAAGAATTTGGCAAGGAAGGCTTGCGCTAACTCTGCCCATGTTGTGATCGACCCCGGCGGTAAGGAATTTAGCCAAAATTTCGCTTTATCCCTCAAAGAGAAAGGGAAAAGCCGTAGTCGGATAGCATCGTCGATGACACCATTATTCTTGAACGTGTCACAAATCTCAAGGAAAGAAGCAATATGAGCGTTTGGGTCGTCATTCGGCAATCCACAGAATTGGCTCGCCTGCACCATCTGAATAATAGCAGGCTTGATCTCAAAATTGTTCGCCTGAATGGTGGGACGCCGAATCCCCGAAAAATTAGCGTTAATTTGTGGCATGGCATAGTCTCGAAGAGCTAGTGCCGGTTGAACTTGCTGCACATGGTTATCTCCTCCAGGAATTTCGATATTTTCGGCCATGGTCACCGTCGTCTGTAACTCTCGTTTCTTCTTCTTGTTCCTTCGAAGAGTGCGCTCGAGCTCGGTATCTAAAGGTAGTAGGCCTTCGTTACCGAGTTTTCTCATGCACTACGCGAAAGATCTTGAAAGGAAAACAAATAAATAAAATTAAACATAAAAATAATAAAATAAAAACGTTCAAACTAAGACTAGAAATACTGAAATCGATATTAGTAAAATTTCAGTCCCCGGCAACGGCGCCAAAAACTTGTTGCGATATTTCTTACACGCAAGTGCACGTTATCGTTTACAAGTAATAAAGTGATGAGTGAGTATCGTTCCCACGAGGACTGAATCACTAACTACCGATTTTATGTATTCTAGTTTTATTCGAACAATCGAATTTTGGGTTTGCAATTAATTATTAAAAGAATTAATAAAAGACTAGACAGTAAAAATGATCGCTTGAAGAAATAGAATCAAATGATAAATAAGTCTAGGATTCTGAATCCACCTCGGTTTATCCGAATTTACTCTCGATTATCTAAAGTTAATGATTTTCCCAATTTATTGAAGGCGGAGATTGCTAATATATTCTACCGCCTCTCCCGAGGTCAATAGATTTTTCTAAAGGCGAGTAACGCACTCTATCCCTAGGTGAATTAATTCGTCAATAGGCAAAAAGCATAAAATCTCCAAAAGGCCACGTAGTTCCTATGAGTATATTCCTATCTCACAGAATAAAACGGTCCTCACCAATTCTCCTCTCCCGATTCGAATTGAATGATTAAATCAATACAACTATTGGTCAGATAATTGAAAGCATTAAACACGATTGGGAAAACTCAATAAAAAGGTAATTAATTAGATAATCTCAAGCAAATCCATCAAAACGTAGGTTTCATCGAAAATCCTAGATTAGGGTTTTAGCCTGACATACTAATAAATGAAAATACAAAATTAATAAATAGAAGCATGAAAATCAAACGCAGATGAAGCTCGGATTCCTCCGTTCTTCGGCTTCCGCCTTCTGCTCTTGAAGTCTTCTGCTTCTCTTCCTCTTCTGCCGTCTCCTCACGATTCCCTCTAATTCCCCCAAAGATCCAAAGATAAAAGCTCAAAGGTCATTAATTAGGGTCTTAAACCCTTATTTATAGCTTTTCACAGTCTCCAAATCGCGTCCGTATGAGTAGGTCGAAAACTGGCTTCGAAACGGCCCAAATCCACGCGGAACATACAAAAACCGCCTAGTGTGCCGCGGCGCACTAAATCTGTGCCGCGGCAAATTGCCTTCAGCTGGATGCCTGGGCGTCATTTAATTCTTCTGTGCCGCGGCTCACCTGGGCTGTGCCGCGGCACAGAGTACAGTTTACTCTGTGCTTGCTGATCTTCTGCGTGTACCGCGGCCCTGCTTCCTTGTGTCGCGGCTCACGGCCAAAATTTGCCGTTTTCGCCCGTTTCGCCTCGTTTTAGCTTCCGGACTCCAATCTCCTAACAAACATACAAAATTAAGGCATTAAAAGCTCATTTAAGCAAAGTCACTATTCAAAACAATACAAAATAATGATAAATAAGCATATAAAAATATGCCTAACAGGTTCCTCATGTCTATAATGACAAAACACAAGAAAACTGACCATATAACGAAAGGAGTTGGGGGAGAACTGGTTGAGGGGAAGGTTATATTTAATAGAAAGCGAAACAAGGAAGGGGTGAAGAGGAAAGCGGAGACCACTGCTCACATGATCCACAAACCAAGTAATATGATCTGGAGGAGGGTGATCAGGGGTGTCGCGAGCCTCGGGCATGACAAATTCCCACCCCGGAGGAAGCCTGAGAAATTTTATAAAACTGGCCAGTGCGGCTGGACTAGTCCTAGTCAGGGGATGAGGAGGAAGAACTCGGGTAGCTCCTGTGACCGCTTGATAAGGATCAGCTAAAAGGCTGGTGACAGTTACCTCACCTGTGGGAGGAGGAGACGGAGGATCTACGACAATCAGAGGGGTGCGAGAAGGTAGGTTAGGAGGAATGTCGCCTAGCTCGGACCAATCTATATCACCTAGAGGTTCGTCTCTAAGACAAAGGGAGGAGCCTATAACTCGCTCCGACTTACCCCCCTAAGCCCCATCGGAAGAAGACAAGCCTTCCAAAAAGGAGTCCACGGCCGACTGGCCGAAGATATTCTGAGAATCGGAGGCGGAAGACATCGCGAAAGGAAGGAAAATGGGGAGGGAAAGAAGAAAATATCTGTAATAGAACAAAAAAAAGGGAAGAAGAAGAGAAGAAGCAAAAGTGTTTAGATAAACATACCCATGAAATTGGGCGGAAGGAAGAGCGCCGGAGGTTGATAGCAAGGACATCGCTGGAAGCCGAAAGTTGGGATCGCTAATGTCGCCTGAGGATTTTTGCACCAGAGCTCAAGAAAATAAGGACGCGGAAATGGCAGGAGAAGAAGAAGATCTCCGTTTATAGGGAAGAAGGGCGAAAACCAAGAAGAAACGTGACGATCTGGAGCGTCCGATACCTTCTCTGAAAGAACAACCTAGTGTAGGTCACAAATCATCCAGGAATAAGTCTAGAGGGGGGGTGAATAGACTTATTGAAACTCTTAAACTCTTTTTCTCAAAGATTAAGTTTCTTCAGCTAATAGATAAACAAATGACTTGGTGTCGTTTGTTCTAAATACGTGCGGAAGTCAGCTGATGACGAATACAAAACAACTAATGAAACACTTAATAATGAATGCATCAGTTAAAGTATGATTCTATAAAACAGTAAAACACGCAGGCAATTATAGTGGTCTCAGAGGTGGGGTAATCCTCTACTAATCCACTTTTCTCCAAACCAGTTGGAGATGAATTCACTATAATTTTCAACCAGTGATAAATATTACAGTGATTCAACCAAACTACAACACCTTCCAACCAGTGGAAATCCGTGCCGTTGTAACACACTTGACTGCCTTGCACCTCTTGATCCTCGATCATTGGATGCCTTTATAGTCTCGAACTTCAACCAGTGAAGTACCCCGAACTCAGGATTAAAGACACGAGTTTTTGTCTTCTCCAACTAAGAGCTTCTTCAAGTATGAACTTTTGAGAACCGCTCTTTTCACGATGCTGTATTTCACTTTTAGATTGCTTGAATGCTTTGATTGCTTGAAAGTATGTTCGCACCATTTGTAAATCTTGTGTTGTTGCTCAGCTTCAAATCTTCGGATATATATAGGTCACGATCTCTGAGATTTTCCTTCATAGCCATTGCAAATCTTTTCAACAAATCCGTCCGTTGGAGAGGCAGACTTCATTGTTTTCTTTCTGAACATTGCAAGGATGGATTCCCATAATTTAATCCATCTTTCGACCGTTGTGAAGACTTTACATTTGAGGCGCCGAATCTTTTGAATATAATACGTTTAAGTTATTCAAGGTAGGCCTGGATGAATTATTTAATTCATATCATTTGCGGGAATCTCTCCAATTTGTCTCTTCACGTTGCATGTGACTTTCCGTACTACTTGACTTTTCAACGCATGCTGATGTGGACTTGGAGTACTTGGCTGATCTCGAGTAGGCTGATGTAACGTTATCCTCTCTGCAGTCCGAACCTCTCTGATGGTGACTGTTTGGGACTCGTCTGATCAGATGACCTGTCTGAGGTTATTTGACTGCAGTCTGGTCAAACATCTCTGATAATTTTTGTTGACCAGATCTTCTCTAATATGACTCGGCTGTACCTCTCTGATGAACTTAGCTGTTCTTTTGTACTTAGCCGATTTTTAGCCTAACTTATTTTGGCCTATAGAAGATACTCATTTGGTTCTTCTTTACATTTTGACAAGTTTTACACTTAACATAATTTGGCCTATGGAAGATACTCATTTGGTTCTTCCTTACATTTTTGCCAAGTAATAAGTATTTGAATTTATATTAATGACATCATCAAAATCTAACAAGTATTCCTAACAAATTATCCCTATTTTGATGATGGCAAAACTTAAGGAAATATTCAAATAAACAAGTCTGCACTTGAGTGCAAGACACAAACTAAAATCAGTCTAATTTTGAGACAACTGGAAATTGTCATTCAAAAGACTGTTATAAAATTTTCTGAATTGATTACAAATACATGTTTGAAATTTACAAGAAAATTTTACAAGTACAGAAATAAATAAAAGTCATCTGTCTCTGCCTCTGCCTCTTTGGATAGGCTGTTTGGCAGGCCTGAAAGGTTTAGCTCCGATTGGTCTTGTCTTGACAGGGGCAAGACCATACTTCCTCTTTACAACAAGAGCTGCAAAATCTTGCTCTTCTTGTGATGAGAACTTATTCTCAACACACAACTTCTTGATTTTTCTTTGGAGTGCAAGTTCATCCAAAGCATTTCCTTTCACCAAGGTGGGAGGTTCTTTGGCACTGAACAGAGGGATCATGGGATATGCATTTCGTGCCTCAGCATGTTTTACAAGAATAGTCCAGAGTTGTAGGTGAGCTTCTTCCATGAAGTTGATGAAGATCTGCTGTGGGGAGAGATTATCATCCTGGAGTATTTCCCAGATGTAGTAGTCTCTGATGAATTTTTTCTTTGCAGATCACCACATTGGTAGAGCTTCATAAGGTACAAATTCTTCAACGTACCACAACTCCTTGCCTTCCCACTCTAGAGTAGGCTCGAATCCTCCTCTGGTCCTCCTCTTTTTGCCAGTAGGCTGATCATCAGCCTGTTCTTCTGGTTCTGCTTCTCCCTTCCTTTTGGCTGAGGATGTCCCAGCAGTGATCAACTGGACATTTTGCCTCTTCTTCGTTCTAAGCTCCTCCCTTATTTCTCCTTGAATGCTGCCTTCCCCCTATATTCTATCTTCCCCCTTTTTGCCAGCATCAACCAAAGTGGTCAGCTGCTGCTCCATTCTGTGCATCCAGACAGACATGCCAAAAGGCATTCTGTTATTTGTAGGAGGAGGAGGTTGAGGGACTTCACGCTACAGCAAGGTATCAATCTTGGCATTGATGGACTGGAGATCAGGGGTGACCTGAGATGCAAGCAACTCTCCAATATTATCCTTCACTATTTGCCTTATCAGCTCGGTCATCGCAGGTGAGATCTGTGATGATGGGGAGTGCTCGCCTGAGCCTTCTGCGAATGATCCACTAGACTACAGGCTTCTATCTGCAGCTGGCACTCCAGATGGGGTCTTTTCAGGTGTTCCTGATCTAGAGTCCTCAGCCAACTCTGCGTCCAGGCTGGTATACCGGGCAGGCGCCCCAGCCTTGTCTGCAGCCTCTAATTCTGGCTCTTTCTCCGGCTCCTTTTCTTTCTCTTCTTATTCCTTTTCTAAGTCCTTCTCTTGTTCTTCCTCCTTTTCTTCTTTATCAAAATTCTCTTTTTATTTTTCAGCCAGTTGTTCTCCTCCTTCATCTTTATCATCATCATCATCATCATCATCATTATCATTCTTATCATCTTTATCATTTTCTCCATCATTCTCATCATCTTTTCCATCATCTTTTCCATCATCATCCTCCTGATCTACCTCTTCCCCTTCTTATTCTTCTTCATCTACTAATTCCTCTGTTTTCTCAACTTCTTCTTTTGTTTTTCAACTAAAATATTTTCTCCTCCTTTTCTTTCTTCCTGCTCCTCTTCTTCGTCATCTATAACAATGACCTCTTCTTCTTCTCCATTCACTTCTTCAATCCTTATTTCTTTTACTTCTTCCTCCTCATCTTATTTCCCAAAAGATCCATCAAAGATACTGTACATTATAGAGTGGATGAATTGGTCCATGTTGGTTTTGAAATGTGACATGAACCAATTCTCCTGGAGGATCAAAACTGTGTCTGATACTTTACAAAAGTGTATCAGTACATCCTCTGTGGCTTGGGAATATTCCCAACCACTGGTTTCAATATAGGTTTGAAGTTTAGCAAATGACAGTGATTTAAAAAATTTCCACTCTTCAAAAATATTAACAAAAGAGTGTTTTAGAGCTTGTGGTTTAACTAACTGTAATTGCTCTATGGACAGGTTGAAAAGATTGTTGTCCAGCAGGTTAAAGGTGTAGTTTGCTTCAGGGATTGAGATAATTAAACCTGATTCTTCCTATTCTGAGATGAATGCTGGAGTGAGGACAGGGACGATCTGAGTTTCCAGGCTGCCCGGAGCAGGCTGGTCTTCTAGGTGGGTAGGCGACCTGGCTGCAGTGTTAGGAATACTTGTTAGATTTTGATGATGTCATTAATTTAAAATCAAATGTTTATTTATTGGCAAAATGTAAAGAAGAACCAAATGAGTATCTTCTGTAGGCCAAAGTTAGTTAGGCTGAAAATCGGCTAAGTACTAAAGTACAGTCTAGTCTATCAGAAGTACACCGACTCAATCTGAGTAGCCCCGGTCAACTAAAAATTGTCGAATAGTTTGACCAGATGCACCCGAGGAACCTCGGGAAGTCACCCGACTGCACAAGTCTCAAACAAGATACGGCCGAGACGACCTACCTGCAGAGAAGTAAGCCGCACATCGCCTACTCAACTACGGCTAGTACTCCAAGTCCACGTCAGCATGCTTTGAAAAGTCAAATATTACGGAAAGCTCACATGCAACGTGAAGGGACAAATTGGAGTGATTCCCGCAAGAGATATGATTTATTTAAATCATCCTGACCCACCGTGAAGACTTTAATCCTTTTATATTCAAAAGATTCGGCGCTCACATGCAGAAGTCATCACAACGGTCGGAAGATGAAATTAAATAATGGGAATCCAGCCTTGCAACGTTCAGAAAAGACTAAACAATGAAGTCTCTCTCCAACGGACGGATTTGTTCAGATTTGCAACGGCTACAAGGAAGAAGCTCAGAGATCGTGATCTATATATATCCAGAGATTTGAAACTGAGCAATACAACCGGTGCGAACTTATACTCTAAGCGATCAAAGCAAACCAAGCAATCCTAAGCAAACAAATAGCATCGAGAAAAAGAGCAGATCCAAAAAGTTCATATTCAAGGAAGCTCTTTAGTTGGAGAAGACAAACACTCTTGTCTTTAAATCTTGAGTAAGGGGTACTTCACTGGTTGAAGTAGCAGACTGTAAAGGCATCCGAGGATCGCGGATCAAGAGGTGCAAGGCAGTCAAGTTTGTGTACAACGGCACGGAATTCCACTGGTTGGAAGCTGTTGTAGTGTGTAGTGAATCACTGTAATATTTATCACTCGTTGAGAATTATAGTGAATTCATCTCCAACTGGTTTGGAGAAAAGTGGATTAGTAGAGGATTACCCCACCTCTGAGACCACTATAAATTGCAGTGTTATTCTTGTTTTACCGCATCATACTCTAATCTACGCATCCATTGTTAAGTGTTTCATTAAGTTAATATATATATTCGTCATCACCGACTTCCGCACATATCCAAGAACAAACGACTCCTAGTCATTTGTTTGATCATCACGAAGAAACTCACTCTTCGAGAAAAAGAGTTCAAGAGTTTCTACAAGTCTATTCACCCCCTCTAGACTTGTTTTACGGACGACTTGTGACCTACAAGTGGTATCGGAGCGGTTGGTTCATTTTTTTCACGAACTGCATCTATTAAGATATATATCTTATCTCTCACGTTATAATGGAACACATGCACTCTAGACTACCTGTCTTTTCAGTTGACGAGTATGATCTCTGGAAGATAAGAATGCAGGCACATTTATCTTCAATCCATGACGACATGTGGTGCATCATTGAAGATGGTCCATTCATTTTCGAGAAGGACAACACGCCCGAGGAAATCGCAGCTGGGAGGCCCGAAAAGATTCCGAAGAAGAGAACTGAACTGACCCCCGAAGAGAGAAAGGCGCCAATCTTGACAACAGGGCCAGAGATGTGCTGTACCAAACTCTTGACAAATCCACAATGGTCAAGATCAAAAATTGTAAGAATGCCAAAGAGATATGGGACACATTAGCACTAATGTGTGAAGACCAGGAGCATGTCGAATCAAGCGGCGGCTTCTTTTCTGATGACGACGAGGAATATGATTGCCTGATGGCAAACTTGGCTGATGAAGAGGTAACCTCTAAACCTACCGGTTCGAATAATAGCTCAGCCATGTCGCAAGATATGGATTTACATGAATCGGTAAATCAATTATTCAAAGATTTTGAAACACTTAAATCTGCACATCAAGCTGTATCAGCAGAGAAGACTAAGCTGCAAGATGAGAATAGGCAAACAAAAATGATTTTGAAAACTCACTAGATTTAAATAAGACCGAGACAAATACAAATGATTTTAAAACTGTGCAAGTGCCAATACAAATTGAGATAGACCGGCTAAATATTTTACTTAAAGAAAAGTCACCGCACTTGCTCATGCCAAAGCCGAGTTTACTAAGTGCACGAGATAAATAAAACTCAAAGCGCAGGAAATAACCTCCCCGAAAGCGTCGTTAACCACAGACGAATTGTGTACTAACAAGAGGCCACCGTATTCCAGATCGGGCCTTGGATATGATCCTCACACTCCCTCTAGTTCTAAAACCACTTTCATCAAGGGAGAAACAATGGTCTCGATCACGAGCCGCATAAACCGATTTTCAAAACAGCAATGGCCAGTCAAACGTCTAGAGGCTGCAAATGTTACACTGCATACCACCTAGACAGCGACTAGGCAAAGGCCTGTGCAAAAGCAAAGCCTGCATAACATGCCCACTATTACCAACAACTCCCTAAAAATAGATTTCATAATGGGAGGGCGGATGGAAACCTCAAGGTTATCCAAATTACCAAAACGAACAAGTGTGGAGACCACAAAGGTTTAACAAATGGTCTCACTAGATTTAGAAATGGCCCACACTATTTTGAGGAATATCCTAATACAATCCAACCAGAGATTTAGACCTCGACCACAGCACCGTATAAGGGTTATAATAATAATAATAATTCCTATAATCCAAGGAGAAATCAATTCTCCAGAAACCCACTAACCCCAAAGGACCCACACAAATTTGGGTACCTAAATCTCTGCTTGTTTAATTGCGTAAGAGGTGGAAGGACTACAACCACATCTCCTCAAGCGCAAATTTTGGAGGTGAAGAGTGGTTTGTAGACTCTGGATGCTCAAGACACATGACCGGGAACAAGAAGATGCTGACCAAATATATCAAAGAAAGAGGTCCCGATGTAACCTTTGGAGATAGCTCTAGAGGGACAGACAAAAGGCTTTGGAGAGCCGCACCAGGAAACATTGTAATATCCAAAGTCCATTATGTCAAAGGTCTCAAATACAACCTCCCGAGCATAAGCCGCTCTGCGACGAGAAGAATCTAGTAGTCTTCACCATCTTGAAGTGTATGGTGATAGACATCTTATCTGGAGAAATAAAGCTACAAGGTTTCCGAAGAAGAGATGTATACATGATTGATTGGAACACAGAACACCTAACTCCTGTTTTCTATCCAAGACCAGGCGAGAATGGTTGGCCGTGGCACAAAAGACTATGTCACTGAACTTCAAAGCCATCAACAAGATTAGCTCTCGAAGGCTGGTCGGAGGACTTCCAAATGAAGCATTCAAGAAGGAAGCACTCGTGATGCATGTCGAAGGAAAGCAGACTAAGGCGTCGTTCAAGCCGGTGCACCTACAACGCTCACAACAAGGATCTTAGATCTACTCCACATGGATCTATTTGGTCCTATCAAGCCAAGGACTTTGAGCGCGTAAAGCATGCTCTTGTGATTGTAGATGATTATTCAAGGTACACTTGGATCATTTTTCTATACAAGAAAAGTGAAACCTTGACCAAGTTACTCGAGTGCTGAGAAGGATCCGAATGAGAAATCCCTCTCCATAATCAAGATCAGATCGAGATAGAGGAGGAGAGTTTCTCAACAAGGCGATAATCGATTTCAGATCGAATGGGATCCAAAGATGAGCTCTCTGCGGCCCGGGGCCTTGTGAGAATGGTGTTCTTTGAAAGAAGGAACAGAACCACGAAGGAAGCGGCAAGGTCCATGATTGCGAAGCGGACCTACCCAGAGGTTCTGGCTGAAGGTCACACACTGTCACACCTGCAGGGAGTATGATAGTAGGGAGACATGGCAAAACTCCTATGAGGTTTGGAATAATAGAACTCCTCTTTGTTGCTTACTTTCATGTTTTTGGTTGTAAGTGTTTCATCCACAACAACGGTAAAACACACTAAATGCCTTTGATGCTAAAGGATGATGGTCTATTTATGGGATATTCCCAAAGAAGCAAGGCATATAGAGTTTTCAACAAAAGAACCTTAGTTGTGGAGGAAACACCCCATGTTGTTTTTGATGAATCTCTTGTTGAGTACAGAAACAACTTGAGCAAATTGAGAACAAGCTCAAGTCGCAACCCTTGAAGAAGTCATTGTACATGACACTGGAATGGTGGACTCACTGCAGATCACTGATGACCCAACCGCACCGATGAAGACCCAATCGCAGATCGACAGATCACCAAAACTATCCGATCCGATTCTTTGAAGAAGACCAATGAGTCGACAAAGACTCATCTGCAGCCCGTAACCAAGCTGCAGATGACAAGGCGGTAGCCGATCCAATTGCACTGTAATCCAGCAGATGCAGATAACCACCAGAGCAATCCAACAGGGGGAACAAACCCAGAAGAGGACGAGATCCCCAAATGGCTCAAGGATCATCCAATTCAGCAAATTATCGGAAAGTTGACTGATGGAGTCAAGACAAGACAGTCAACTCTACCAGCAGGAATGGCGATGTTCTCATGTTTCATGTCGCAAATTGAACCCAAGACGACAGAACAAGCCCTGGAAGATTATTCATGGATTAATGCCATGCAAGAGGAATTGGAGCAGATGGAGAGAAACAATGTTTGGGAACTAACAGACAGACCTAATCACAAGAAAGTTATTGGCACCAAATGGGTGTATAAAAACAAGAGTGATGAAGACGAAGCTGTTGTTAGGAATAAAGCCAGACTCGTAGCAAAAGGATATGCACAATGTGAGGGAATAGATTTTGATGAAACTTATGCACCTGTTGCAAGATTAGAAGCCATCAGACTATTCCTCGCATATCGCATTCAAGGATTTTGAAGTCTACCGATGGATGTGAAAAGTGCGTTTCTAAATGGAATCCTAGAAGAAGAAGTCTATGTAGAGCAACCCCGTGTTTTGTCAAAGGAGACAAAGTCTATAAGTCATTGAAGGCTCAGATGGACTCAAGCAAGCACCGAGAGCTTGGTATGAAACACCTGTCTGTGTTTCTTGAGAAGAATGGATTTTGCAAAGGAAAAGTGGACAAGACCCTATTTAGAGTGGAGCACGAAGGCCACATTCTAATAGTTCGATTTATGTGGATGACATCATATTCGGGTCAACCAATCCAGAACTATGTGAGAAATTCTCCAACCTCATGCAAGGAGAATTCGAGATGAGTATGATGGGAAAGCTTAACTTCTTTCTCGGATTACAAGTTAGCGAGATGGAAAAAGGAATTTTCATCAATCGTGCAAAGTATACCCGAGATCTCATCAAGAGATATGGAATGGAATCACCAAACCTGCAAGAATTCCAATGAGCACAAGTACTCACCTGGATGCAGACGAGGCGGGAATATCGATTGACTCAACCCACTACAGAGGACTCATCGGATCTCTTCTGTACCTAATCGCAAGGTGCCGGACATATCATATGCGGTTGGAGTTTGTGCAAGATTCCACCAAGCCGAAGCAATCACACCTAGATGCGCCAAGAGAATAATTAAGTACCTAAAGTCTACCATTAATGTTGGACTATGGTACCCCAAGGATGACAACTTCGAGCTATCGGGATACTCGGATGCGGATTTCGCCGGATGCAAAATCAACAGAAGAGCACTAGTGGAACGTGTCAATTCCTAGGAACCAGATGATATCCTGGTTTAGCAAGAAGCAGGTTTCTAACTCTATCTCCACTACAGAGTCGAATACCTAGTGCAGTAGTTGTTGTGCACAGATCCTATGGATCGACAACAATTAAGGGACTACAATATTATTGCCAACGAAGTTCCTATATGGTGTGACAACAATAGTGCTATTGCAATAACCAACAATCCGGTTTTGCACTCAAGGACGAAGCACATTGACGTTAAGCACCATTTCATTCGAGACCACGTGCTTAACAAAAGGGTTAGAGTTGAAAGAGTCGACAGACTACCAAATAGTGACATCTTCACCAAACCCCCCGCAAGAGAGATTCCTAGAGCCGAGCAGAGATCTTGGATTACTAGATTGGGAATCTAGTTCAAGCAAGTTGAAGGAAGGACGAACCCCCTGAATCGGCTAAGCCGATGCAAAGTAGAAGACGAAGGCGGTCGAAGCAACTTAGTCATGCAGAGTACCGGTAGAAGTCAAACTCACCAGTGCAGAGCGGTCAACAACGAATCGGACTACCTAAGTTCTCTAAACTCGATCTCTAATTTTCAATTTTATCGCCATATTTATAATATTATTTTGGCTTAAGAAATAGCATTTAAAATACATTTTATAAGCCAAGTGGCAATTTTAAATACACGCGTCACACGCCCATTTAATTAACCTCTACGGTGTGATCGAATCAACCGTCAATTTTTAAATGGGGCCACCGATTCAAATTTGAAATTCAAAAGAATATGAAAAGGCGTACCACCGTTTAAACTTATAATAAACTAATCCAAACGTCACTTCATCTTCTTTATAAGGAAGAAAACCCTTTCACTTTCCTCTTTACGCTTTGAAACCTAAAAATTCACAGAGCAAAATACACACTAAATCCTAAAATCTTTTGCGAAATGGCATCCGCTGACGAGCAAACTTAAAGGCGATGAAGGACCAGTTATCTTTTCCATGGTCGTCGATTTCGAGGATTACTTGGAAGCAAATCTAGACGACTTTGATATGCTCGACCTAATCCGAGCGATGAAACTGAACGGCATCTACCCGTTTCTTGAAATCAACCCCCAACACTTGTTCAAAGAAGACGTGGTTGAATTTTACCGCAACGCGTACCTAATTCAGCACCAGATTCAGAGCACCGTCGGTGGAGTTCAAGTCACCATCAATACAGAGAAGATTCGCTCTGTATTCGGGATGAAAAATAGCATTTAAGGTCGAAGCACTCAAACAATCACCCGCCGAGACATGGAAGACGATTAAGCTGGAAAATGTCCCGGAGAAGTTGAAGTTCACGGCGAAAAGAAATGAATTGAAAAGAGTTTACCGAGTCGCACTGGACATCACAAATAAAATAGTCATGGGAATGGCAGGAAGCTATGACCAACTATCATCCTCAAAGTTCATGGTATTGGGTGCGCTAATTCAGCGAGAAGAAGTTGACTGGGCCGATTACATTTTCAGGCAACTTGTTCGTGAAGTGAACAAGGTCGAATGGCTCGAGGGAGAGAAGAAGTTCAAGACTAAGTTGGCGTTTGGAACGCATCTTAGTTGGTTCTTGGAGCAGACTGGAGTGGCCAAGGGAAACATTGACCCTTTCCACCCGAACAAGAGGTTAGGTCATATGGACTATGATAAGAAAAAGGTTGGAGTCACTGGGAGGGCAGCCCAGATATTGAAAGACTTACCAGACTCAAGCTTTTGCCCTAGGTACGATCTCGATGCACTGACCAACTGCACCGAGGTCGGAACCGCAATGAGTCCGAGCATGAGTCCGATGACACTCCAATCGCCATCCGTTTCAAGAGAAGGGGACCACCCTGAAGGACCTTCCAATCTGCAGTCATCACCCGAACCCTCTCCAAAGAGGCCAAGGAAGCTGCAGTTGATGAAGGAGATCACCAACATCATGCCACCACCGCCTCCCCTCAGCTTACCCAGACTTGCCTGCACCAGGCACCGAAACAAGAATTGTACCTGTCATTACTCCTCCTGTATACATGACCGAAGAAGAGGAAGCAGGTCTTGTGATATCTATCCCTGAAGCAGACTACTCATTCAATCTTTTGGAAAACAACACTTTTAATCTTTCCATAGAACAACTACAGCTTGTCAAGCCACAAGCAGAAAAACATTCTTTTGTCAATATTTTTAAGGAGTGGAAAACTCTTAAAACCATGTCCTTTTCAAATTTTCAAATTTTTATTGAAACTAGTGGTTGGGATTACCCCCAAGCCACGGAGGATGTCCTGACTGATTTTTGCAAGGAGTCAGACTTAACCTTACTCCTCCAGGATAACTGGTTCATGTCTCACTTTGAGACTAACATGGACCATTTTATTCATTCTATAATGTTGAGTGTTTTTTATGGTACTTTTGGAGAAGAGGAGGAAGAGAAAGAAGAAAAGGAGATTAGAATAGAAGAAGTTGATGAAGAGAATGAAATTATCAACTTGGTTGAGGAGGATGAAGAAGAAAAAGAAGAACAAGAAGAAAACATACCAGTTGAAAAGGAGACAGAGGAAATTGAAAAACAAGAAGTGGAAGATGAGGAAGATGAAGAAGAAGGAGAAGAAGTGGAGCAAGAAAAGAAGAAGAAAATAAGGATGATGATGATGATGAAGGAGAGAAGGAAAAGATGATGCTAAGGATGATGATGATGATGATGATCATGATGATGGAGGTGAAGGAGGAGCCGGTGTGGCGGTGGAGAAGAGAGAGAAAAGATGAGGAGAAAGAAAAAGAGAAATCATGAAGAAGAAGGGAAAGAGGAAGAAAGAGAAAAGGAGCCGAGAAGGAGCGAGCCTACCAACGAAGCCAGATAGGATTGTTGTGCCTCCCCAGACACCACCTAGATGCAGAGCCGGGCAGAGGACTCCAGTCGTGCACCCCAGAGAAGACTCTATCTCGACCTCCCCGCTGCAGACAGAGCCTGCAATGAGTGGCTCCCTTGCTGAAGGCTCAGGAGAACACTCCCCATCAGCTCAGTTATCTCCCAACATGACTGAGCTGATCAAGCAGATTGTCAGAGACACCCTTGGGGAGCTGCTGTCAACACAGGTCACTCCTGACCTTCAACAGATAAATGCCAAGATTGATACCTTGCTGCAAAGTCAGATCCCTCACCTCCTCCTCCTACAAATGAGAATGCCTTTTGGCATGTCCGATTGGATGAGCCGCATGGAGCAACAATTAACAACCCTCATTGATGCTGGCAAAAAGGGGGAAGAGAGGATGCAGGGGGAAGGGAGAGAATTCAGAAGTAAGAAAAAGCAGGATGTTCCCCAGCTTGAAGGACCATCTAGCCTGAAGAGGAAGGAACCTGTAGAAGAAGAAGACAAGGCTGACCAGCCTGAAGGGAAGCGCAGAAGGACCAGAGGCGGCTTCGAACCTACTCTTGAGTGGGAAGGTCTGGAGCTATGGTATGTGGAAGATTTCGCCCACTTGAAGCTATTGAATTTTGGGAGCCGCTAGGAAGAAGTTTATCGAGACTTTTATGTCTGGGAACTTCTTCAGATGACAAACTCTCCCCACAGAGATTTTCATCAACTGGATGGAAGCAGTTCATCCCAAGCTTTGGGCTATTCTAAAGAAGCATGCAAAAGAACAAAAAGCTTTTCCCATGATCCCTAAATTCGAGTCAAGAAGCACCGATCCGCATGGATGGTGAACTTGATGAACTAAAACTCCAGGAGGAAATCAAGCGAGTCCGCCTTGAAAACAAATTCGTATCGCAGAGGAGCAGGACTTCGCACTCTAGTGGTGAAAAGGAAGTATGGCCTTGCTCCACCAAGGTAAGACCCATTGGAGCCAAACCATTCGGACTGCCAAGCACTGCTCACAGAGGCGAGGAAGAGGCAGATGACCTTTTTATATTTTTCTTACTTGTAATTTTATTTTTCCGTACTTAAACATCCTGTATAATTTCTATGATAAGTCGAAAACTTTTATGAACAAATTGTTGAATGACAATTTTCCAGCTTGTCTCAATATTAGATCGATTTCGCTTTGTCTTGCACTTAAGTGCGACTTGGCCATTTGATTGCTTACTTAGTTTTGCCATCATCAAAATAGGGGGAATTTGTTAGGAATACTTGTTAGATTTTGATGATGTCATTAATTTAAAATCAAATGTTTATTTATTGGCAAAATGTAAAGAAGAACCAAATGAGTATCTTCTGTAGGCCAAAGTTAGTTAGGCTGAAAATCGGCTAAGTACTAAAGTACAGTCTAGTCTATCAGAGAAGTACAAATGACCTAACTGAGTAGCCCCGGTCAACTAAAAATTGTCGAATAGTTTGACCAGATCACAGTGAGGAACCTCGTGGAAGTCACCCGACTGCACAAGTCTCAAACAAGATATACAGCCGAGACGACCTACCTGCAGAGAAGTAAGCTGCACTTCAGTCTACTCAACTACAGCCTAGTACTCCAAGTCCACGTCAGCATGCTTTGAAAAGTCAAATATTACGGAAAGCTCACATGCAACGTGAAGGGACAAATTGGAGTGATTCCCGCAAGAGATATGATTTATTTAAATCATCCTGACCCACCGTGAAGACTTTAATCCTTTTATATTCAAAAGATTCGCGCTCACATGCGTAAGTCATCACAACGGTCGGAAGATGAAATTAAATAATGGGAATCCACTTGCAACGTTCGTAAAAGACTAAACAATGAAGTCTCTCTCCAACGGACGGATTTGTTCAGATTTGCAACGGCTACAAGGAAGAAGCTCAGAGATCGTGATCTATATATATCCAGAGATTTGAAACTGAGCAATACAACCGGTGCGAACTTATACTCTAAGCGATCAAAGCAAACCAAGCAATCCTAAGCAAACAAATAGCATCGAGAAAAAGAGCAGATCCAAAAAGTTCATATTCAAGGAAGCTCTTTAGTTGGAGAAGACAAACACTCTTGTCTTTAAATCTTGAGTAAGGGGTACTTCACTGGTTGAAGTAGCAGACTGTAAAGGCATCCGAGGATCGCGGATCAAGAGGTGCAAGGCAGTCAAGTTTGTGTACAACGGCACGGAATTCCACTGGTTGGAAGCTGTTGTAGTGTGTAGTGAATCACTGTAATATTTATCACTGGTTGAGAATTATAGTGAATTCATCTCCAACTGGTTTGGAGAAAAGTGGATTAGTAGAGGATTACCCCACCTCTGAGACCACTATAAATTGCCTGTGTTATTTACTGTTTTACTGCATCATACTCTAACTGCTGCATCCATTGTTAAGTGTTTCATTAAGTTAATATATATATTCGTCATCAGCTGACTTCCGCACATATCCAAGAACAAACGACTCCTAGTCATTTGTTTGATCATCAGCTGAAGAAACTCACTCTTCGAGAAAAAGAGTTCAAGAGTTTCTACAAGTCTATTCACCCCCCCCCCTCTAGACTTGTTTCTGGACGACTTGTGACCTACATGCAGGACTGGTATAATGTTCTGGTTGCTCCTCCTGGCTGAACTGCAGTCGCCTGGGCCACTTGGGAGAGGGTTCCGGTGAGGAGTTTATGAATGATGGCTCACCAGGGGTTGGTCCCCTTCTTTTGAACCGGACAGCAATTGGTGTGTTGTCTGACTCCGAGTCTGACTCGGCTGCAGTTGGGTTGTCGTCTGCAGGTCGGTCCGACTCGTCTGATGAAGGACATTTGTAGGGCGGTGAATCAGACAATTCTTTGAGCATCCGAGCTGCTCTACTGTTGCCTCTCAACTTCCTCAATGTCTCTTGGTCTAGGTGACCAAGTCTCTGGTTGATGTGGAAGGGGTCAGTACTTCCCTTCGCCACACCCATCTTCTCAAGGATCCAACTCAGCTGCGTTCCAAACGCCAGCTTGGATCTCAATTTCTTCTCATCAGCAACCATTCGGCTTTGTTGACCTCGCGAACAAACTGCCTAAAGATGTAGTCAGCCCAATCAATCGGCTCGTCCTGAATAAGTGCTCCCAGCACTGTGAATTTCGCCGATGACAGTTGGTCGTAACTGCCGGCCATACCCATAATAATTTTGTTGGTAATATCCAACATATACCGATACTCCTTTTTAATCTCGCTCCTTTTGGCAGTGAGTTTTAGCTTCGTCGGCTGGTCAATCACCTTAATCTTTAGCCAAATGTCGGCTATTGTCTGCTTGAGAGCCTCGACGGCTATGCCACGGTGTTTCATACCAAAAATTTTACGAATCGACTCCGGCGAGATGTCGACTTGTATTCCGCCGACAGTGCTCCTGATTCCTTCTTCAATCACATGGGCTTCGCGGTAGAAAGCGATGACGTCTTCCTTGTATAGGTGTTTGGGACTGATATCCAGAAATGGGTAGATCCCATTCTTCATCATCGAGTGGATAAGGAAGAGTACATCGTTGTTATCCAGATTTGCTTCCAAAAGACCTTCGAAATCAACGACCAGAGAAAAAATGATCTGGTCTTTGACCGCCTTCATGTTAACGCCTTCAAAATAAGATTCCATTTCTGCGAATAAGAGATTTCAGTGTATTTGGAGTTCAAAGGATTTTTGCTCTGTAAATTTAGGGTTTGAAAAGACAGGTAAGCGTAAAGGTAAAGTGAAGGGTTTTCCGTCCTTATAAGGAAGATGAAACGATGTTGGGATTAAATTATTATTTATTTTGAAACGGTGGTTCGCCTTTTGAGATTCTTTTTAAATTTCAAATTCTAATCGGTGGTCCAAGTTTTGAGTTTAAAATTGGACGGTTAGATTTTAATTGGTCACCATGGAGGTCGATTTAGCCTATGATTGCCACGTGTATTTAAATGCCACTTGTGAACCAAAAATTAATATAATATTATTATACATATAGCAGACAATAATAAAATATTCAGAAGTCGATTAAGTTTAGAAAACTTAGCTGGTTGAGTGTTGACTGCTCTGCATCAGGTGAGTTGACTCCTTGGACTTCTCGCCTGAGACTTTGATCAGCTAGGTTCCTTTGTCCGTCCTTCGTCCATTTTGTCTGCATCAGCTAGGATCTGATTCCTTTAATCAGCTGGGTCCGTCCTTCCTCTGATATGCTTCAGTTTGCTTTTTCTTCTGTACTAGATTCCCAATCTAGTAGACCAAGTTCCCTACTCAGCTCCAAGAATCTTTCTTCTGGCAAAGGTTTGGTAAAGATGTCAGCTATTTGGTAGTCTGTGCTGACTCTTTCAACTCTAACTCTCTTGTTAAGCACGTGATCTCTGATGAAGTGGTGCTTAACATCAATGTGCTTGGTCCTCGAATGCAAAACAGGATTGTTGGTTATTGCAATAGCATTATTGTTGTCACACCAGATAGGGACTTCATTGGCAATGATATTATAATCCCTCAGCTGTTGTCTGATCCATAAGATCTGGGCACAACAACTACCTGCAGCTAGGTATTCTGACTCTGCGGTAGAGATAGAGTTAGAAACTTGTTTCTTGCTAAACCAGGATATCAGTCTGGTTCCTAGGAATTGGCACGTTCCACTACTGGTTTTCCTATTAATTTTTCATCCTGCGAAATCTGCATCTGAATATCCTGACAGCTCGAAGTTATCGTCCTTAGGATACCATAGTCCAACATTGACCGTAGACTTAAGGTATTTAATTATCCTCTTTGCTGCATCTAGGTGCGACTCCTTAGGCTTAGATTGGAATCGCGCACAAACTCCTACGGCATAGGATATGTCTGGCCTGCTTGCAGTGAGGTATAGCAATGATCCAATGAGTCCTCTGTAGTGGGTTGAATCCACTGATATGCCTCCCTCATCTGCATCTAGGTGAGTACTTGTGCTCATAGGAATTCTTGCTGGTTTGGCTGATTCCATTCCAAATCTCTTAATTAGATCTCTGGTATACTTAGCTTGGTTGATGAAAATTCCATTTTCCATCTGCTTAACTTGTAATCCGAGAAAGAAGTTAAGCTTTCCCATCATACTCATCTCAAATTCTCCTTGCATGAGGTTTGAGAATTTCTCACACAGCTCTGGGTTGGTTGAGAAGTTTTCCCATCATACTCATCTCAAATTCTCCTTGTATGAGGTTTGAGAATTTCTCACACAACTCTGGGTTGGTTGAGCCAAATATGATGTCATCCTCATGTATCTCGACTATCAATATGTGGCCTTCGTGCTCCACTCTGAATAGGGTCTTGTCCATCTTTTCTTTGCAAAAACCATTCTTTTCAAGAAACACAGACAGTGTTTCATACCATCCTCTTGGTGCTTGCTTAAGTCCATAGAGAGCCTTCAATAGCTTGTAGACTTTGTCTCCTTTGACAAAACCTGGGGGTTGCTCTACATAGACTTCTTCTTCTAGGATGCCATTTAGAAATTCACTCTTTACATCCATCTGATAGACTTCAAAATCCTTGAATGCAGCATATGCGAGGAATAGTCTAATGGCCTCTAATCTTGCAACTGGTGCATAGGTTTCATCAAAATCTATTCCTTAAAACTATGCATAACCTTTAGCAACAAGTCTGGCTTTATTCCTAACAACAGCTCCATCTTTGTCACTCTTGTTTTTGTACACCCATTTGGTGCCAATAACCTTTTTGTGATCTGGTCTGTCTGTTAGTTCCCAAATTTTGTTCCTTTCCATCTGCTCCAGTTCCTCTTGCATGGCATTGATATTCTAAAGCTTGTTCTATTGTCTTGGGTTCTATCTGAGACATGAAGCATGAGAACATAGTCATTCCTGCAGGTAGAGTAGACTGTCTTGTCTTAACTCCATCAGTCAGCTTCCCGATGATTTGCTGGATTGGATGGTCTTTCAGCCACTTGGGGATATCGTCTTCTTCTGGGTCTGTTCCCCCTATTGAATTGCTCTGGTGGATTTCTGCATCAGCTGGGATCTAGTCTCCTTGGTCTGCAGCTGGATCAGCTACCGTCTTTTCATCTACAGGTTGGGTCTGATCTGCAGATGAGTCTTTATCAGCTACAGTTGGGTCTTCATCAGCGGCAACTGGATCAGATAGGTTTGGTGTTCCTGTCTGATCTGCAGTTGGGTCTTCAGCAGCTACGGTTGCGTCTTCAGGCTGGTCTGCAGGTGAGTCCACCATTCATGTGTCATGTACAATGACTTCTTCGAGGGTTGCTGATTTGAGCTTATTCTCAATTAGCTCAACTTGCTTCCTGTACTCAACAGTAGATTCGTCAAATACAACGTGGGGTGTTTCCTCCACAACTAAGGTTCTTTTGTTAAATACTCTATATGCCTTGCTTCTTTGTGAATATCCCATAAAGAGACTGTCGTCAGTTTTAGCATCAAAGGCATTTAGTTGGGTTTTACCATTGTTGTGGATGAAACACTTACAACCAAAAATGTGAAAATAAGCAACTGTAGGTGTTCTGCCATTCCAAACCTCATAGGGAGTTTTGCCATGTCTTCCTACTATCATACTCCTGTTATGAGTGTGGCATGCTGTGTTGACAGCTTCAGCCCAGAACCTCTTGGCGTGTCCGCTCGCAATCATGGACATGGCTGCTTCCTTTAAGGTTCTGTTTCTTCTTTCGGCAACACCATTCTGCTGGGGGGTTCTGGCTGCAAAGAGCTCATGCTGGATCCCATTCTGATCGCTGTAATCAGTGATCGCCTTGTTGAGAAACTCTCCTCCCCTATCTGATCTGATCTTGATGATGGATAGGGATTTCTCATTCTGGATCCTTCTCAGCAGCTCAGGTAGCTTGGTCAAGGTTTCACTCTTCTTATACAGGAAGATAATCCAAGTGTACCCTGAATAATCATCTACTACAACAAGTGCATGTTTTCGGCCGCTTAGAGTCTTTGGATTGATAGGACCAAATATATCCATATGGAGTAGATCTAAGATCCTTGTTGTGAGGGTTGTAGGCTGAACTGGCTTGAATGATGCTCTGGTCTGCTTCCCTTTTTGACATGCATCACAAAGAGCTTCCTTCTTGAATGCTTCCTCTGGGAGTCCTCTGACCAGCTTCTGAGAACTAATTTTGTTGATGGCTTTGAAGTTCAAGTGACATAATCTTTTGTGCCACAGCCATCCGTTCTCAACTGCTGTCTTAGATAGAAAACAGGAGTTAGGTGTTCCTGTGTTCCAATCTATCATGTAGACATCTCTCCTTCTGAATCCTTGTAGCTTCACCTCTCCAGATAGGACATCTATCACCATGCATTTCCAGATGGCGAAGACTACTAGATTCTTCTCATCGCAAAACTGGCTTATGCTCAGGAGATTATACTTGAGCCCTTTGACATAGTGAACTTTGGATATCACAATATTTCCTCGGTGCAGCTCTCCAAAGCCCTTTGTTTGTCCTCTAGAACTATCTCCAAAGGTTACATCAGGACCTCTTTCTTTGGTGTATTTGGACAAAGATCTTTTGTTCCCGGTCATGTGCCTCGAGCATCCAGAATCTACAAACCATTCTTCACCTCCAAAGTTTGAATTTGTGGAGATGTGGTTGTAGTCCTTCCACCTTTTCTGCAATCAAACAAGTAGAGATTTAGGTACCCAAGTGTGTGTGGGTCCTCTAGGGTTAGCTGGTTTCCTGGAGAATTGATTTCTCCTTGGATTGTGAAAATTGTTATTATTATTACCCTTATAAGGTGTGTGAGGTCGAGGTCTGTATCTCCTGTTGGGATTGTATACCGGATATTTCTCAAAATATTGATAGTTTGGGCCATTTCTAAACCTTGGCTGAGACCATTTATTAAATCTTCGAGGTCTCCACACTTGTTCATTTTGGAAATTAGGATAACTTTGAGGTTTCCATCTGCCCCTCCCATTTTGAAATCTGTTTTTAGGGAGTTGTTGATAATAATGGGCATGTTGTCTGGGCTTCTGCTTCTGCTGGGCCATTGCCTAGTCGCTTGTCTAGGTGGCTGCCTTGTGTACCCTGGCTGTATCCTAGACTTGTGACTTGGCTGTTGCCTATTTTTAAATATCGGTTTGTATGTAGGCTCAGCAGTCGAGACAATTGTTTCTCCCTTGACGAAAGTGGTTTTGGAACTAGAGGGAGTGTGAGGATCATATCCAAGGCCTGATCTAGAATATAGTGGCCTTTTATTAGTACATAATTCGTCCAGAGTTGAAGACGCCTTCAGGGAGGTTATTTCCTGCGCCAGGGTCTTATTTGCCTGAGTCAGCTTAGTAAATTCGTCTTTGACATGAGCAAGTGCAGCTGATTTTTCTTTAAGTAATACAGTTAGTCGATTTATCTCAGCTGTATTGGCGTCAGCCTGGTTTTTCAAGTTAGCTGCAGTTATCTCAAATGTATTCAGTTCTAGGCTGAGTTTTTCAAAATCATTTTTCAGCTGCCTATTCTCATCTTGCAGCTGAGTCTTCTCTGCTGATACAGATAGGTGTGCAGATTTAAGTGTCTCAAAATCTTTAAATAGCTGATTTACAGATTCGTGCAGATCCATATCTTGTGACATGTCTGAAGTATTATTTGAACCAGAGGGTTTTGATGTTACCTCTTCATCAGCTAAGTTGGCCATCAGGCAGTCATACTCTTCATCATCATCAGAAAAGAATCCGCTGCTTGATTCTACATGCTCCTGATCTTCTCCGATGAGGGCCTTCCTTCTGTCTTCTTTTCTACCCACCTCCTTCTTGCTCTCGTCCTTCTTAAGATCAGGACAGTCGATTTGGATGTAGGGCTGGGACTTTTGGAACCGGGAACCGCAGAACCAATCCGAACTGCATCGGAACCGACGGTTCGGTTCGGTTCCTAGCAACAAATTTTTTTTTTCGGTTCGGTTCGTACTGTTAGTATTCGGTTCGGTTCGGTTCGCGGTTCCTATCTGTTTTAAAGAAGAACCGATCTGAACCGCAAGGAACCGTCCGAACCGCACCGAACCGGGAAACCAACCCTCTCAATATAATATAATATAATATAATCGTATTAAACATAATTAATATAATATAATATAATATAATATAATATATTCTTAATAAAATAATATATAATATAATATATTTCATCCAAACCATACAAAATTGATTCTGGTTCGGTTCCGGTTCGGTTCGGTTCTTGTGCGGTTCGGACAAAAAAAATTGGAAAAACCGAACCGCGAAAAAACTATGCGGTTCGGTTCCGGTTCCTGTATTTTTCTCCCAGGAACCGAAAAGTCCCAGGCCTATTTGGATGTATCCTGTCTTGTGACAATTGTAGCACTCCACCTTCCAGCTTTCGGCTTTCTGGTTCCTTCTGGGATTCTCCTTATAATTTTTCTTGTAGTTGGAGTAGTTTTTTCGGAAGTTGCTGAACCTTTGCATTATGAACGCCATTTCTTCCTCAAAATCTAATGGATTTGGAGGCTTTACATCAGATAAGCTCTTGGCGGGGGACTCGGCTGCAAAGGCTATTCCCTTCTCTGCAGGCTCGGTTGAGGATGAACTTGGAAGCTCGAACTCATAAGCCTTCAGATCAGAGAACAGTTCTTGGATCTTTATCTTATTGAGGTCCTTGGATTCTCTCATGGCCACTGCCTTCATGCTCCATTCAGGATTGAGAGATCTTAGAACCTTCAGCGCCATCTCCCTGTTGCCATAAGATTTGCCGAGGGAGTTGATCTCATTGATAATCTCAGTGAACCTTGTGTCCACTTGGTCTATAGATTCGCCATTCTTCATTTTGAAGTTGTCAATTTTTTTAATAGCAATTGACAACTTGTTTTCTTTGATCAGCTCCGTTCCTTCACACATTAGGGCTAATGTGTCCCATATTTCTTTGGCATTCTTGCAATTCTTGATCTTGACCATGGTGGATTTGTCAAGAGTTTGATATAGCACGTCTATGGCCCGGTTATCAAGATTGGCCAGCTTTCTTTCTTCGGGAGTCAGCTCTGTCCTCTTCTTTGGGATCTTCTCTGGCTTCCCTGCTGCGATCTCCTCTGGAGTGTTGTCCTTCTCGAAGGTGAATGGACCGTCCTCTATGATGCACCACATGTCATCATGGATTGAAGATAAGTGTGCCTGCATCCTTATCTTCCAAAGATCATACTCGTCAACTGAAAACACAGGTAGTCTAGAATGCATGTGTTCCATTATAAAATGAGAGTAAAGATATATCTCTGATATAGATCTGGTTCGTGAAATAAATGAATCAACCTCTCTGATACCACTTGTAGGTCACAAGTCGTCCAGGAATAAGTCTAGAGGGGGGGTGAATAGACTTATTGAAACTCTTAAACTCTTTTTCTCAAATAGTAAGTTTCTTCAGCTGATAGATAAACAAATGACTTGGTGTCGTTTGTTCTAAATACGTGCGGAAGTCAGCTAATGACGAATACAAAACAACTAACGAAACACTTAATAATGAATGCAGCAGTTAAAGTATGATGCTATAAAACAGTAAACTACGCAGGCAATTATAGTGGGGTCAGAGGTGGGGTAATCCTCTACTAATCCACTTTTCTCAAAACAGTTGGAGATGAATTCATTATAATTTTCAACCAGTGATAAATATTACAGTGATTCAACCAAACTACAACAGCTTCCAACCAGTGGAAATCCGTGCCGTTGTAACACACTTGACTGCCTTGCACCTCTTGATCCTTGATCCTTGGATGCCTTTACAGTCTCAAACTTCAACCAGTGAAGTACCCAGAACTCAGGATTAAAGACACGAGTTTTTGTCTTCTCCAACTAAGAGCTTCTTCAAGTATGAACTTTTGAGAACCGCTCTTTTCACGATGCTGTATTTCGCTTTTAGATTGCTTGAATGCTTTGATTGCTTGAAAGTATGTTCGCACCGTTTGTAAATCTTGTGTTGTTGCTCAACTTCAAATCTTCGGATATATATAGGTCACGATCTCTGAACTTTTCCTTCATAGCCGTTGCAAATCTTTTCAACAAATCCGTCCATTGGAGAGGTAGACTTCATTGTTTTCTTTCTGAACGTTGCAAGGCTGGATTCCCATAATTTAATCCATCTTTCGACCGTTGTGAAGACTTTGCATGTGAGGCGCCGAATCTTTTGAATATAATATGTTTAAGTTCTTCAAGGTAGGCCTGGATGAATTATTTAATTCATATCCTTTGCGGGAATCTCTCCAATTTGTCTCTTCACGTTGCATGTGACTTTCCGTAATACTTGACTTTTCAACGCATGCTGACGTGGACTTGGAGTACTTGGCTGATCTCGAGTAGGCTGATGTAACGTTATCCTCTCTGCAGTCCGGACCTCTCTGATGGTGACTGTTTGGGACTCGCCTGATCAGATGACACTGCGAGGTTACTTGACCGATCACAGTCAAACATCTCTGATAATTTTTGTTGACCAGATCTTCTCTGATATGACTCGGTTGTACCTCTATGATGAACTTAGCTGTTCTTTTGTACTTAGCCGATTTTTAGCCTAACTTATTTTGGCCTATAGAAGATACTCATTTGGTTCTTATTTACATTTTGCCAAGTTTTACACTTAACATAATTTGGCCTATGGAAGATACTCATTTGGTTCTTCCTTACATTTTTGCCAAGTAATAAGTATTTGAATTTATATTAATGACATCATCAAAATCTAACAAGTATTCCTAACACCTAGATCCAACACCGCCTCATCCAACCTATAATAGGTTGACACCTGGGCCTAAGTGTGGGACGCCATGGTGGGGAGGCAAGATTAAGAAAAGGAAAATGCGTTGATATAAATGCGCACAAATCTCGAGAATCCCCGTTACCTGGAAACTTGATTCCCAAGGATTACCGCATCGAGGTCGTCGATTTAAAATAACTCTTACTCTACTCGGTCTTACAGCTCGACTAGAGTAGGGGGGACTGGTTGATAGGACGACAAATGTAGACCTCCTAAAAACCCGGTCTAAAGAGGCCCAATATAAACCGACGTACTGATCTCTGAGTAAAGGAGGTGAGACCTAGACGAATGGAGTCCGACCTAGGGGCTCGGAGAAGAGTGTCCCGACTTAAGGGGTATCGCCGACCTCTGAACTCAGTTAAGAGTGTCCCGACTTAAGGGGGGCCTTATAATATGAACCGACCTGCCTAACCATACCCGGGGTTGGAAATTGTCGGGCTCATGAAGGTTGAGCTCTCGAAAAGGTAGATCTTGACCTATCTGATAGAATTCCAAAAATTCAGGGGCTCGTAAACCACAGTCCCCAAATCCCGGATATCCAAGGATGGGAAATCGCAGCCTAAATCCCTGAATATCTGGGATCTTCCCTAAAATCAGGAAGAGATCTCAAGGACAGGCAACCCTCCCTTCTATAAATAGGGGAGAAGCCTTTTTTTCAAAGGCTAAGCATAATTTTGAGATTGCAGAGAAGTATTTTAGAGAGAGAAAGAAATACACGGAGAGAGAGAGAGAGAGAGAGAGAGAGAGAAAGAGAGAGAGCAATATTGTACATCTTCTGGTTTTCTTAGATAAACCTATGAGATTAACCCGGTTCTTGGTGACCGATCAGCTCGGTTCCATCAGACATGATTAGAAAGTAAAATCACCCTCTAAGGATTTGGGAATAGTTATGGATATATAAATTATAAATGGGTGGGAGTCCGTGAAACACAGGCTCATCATCTCAGTTCATCGATGTGCTCCGCATCAGTAAACGACTCTGATCAACTGAACCTTAATCAAGTATTATAAAAGTTTATAAATTTTCAATTACAAATTAAAGTGTTAAATGATTTCATGGAAACTCGACTAGATATACACTAGTAATTGTAAAAAAAAAATTGTTTATATATTATACAAAATCTGACACCTAGTAAATCTAAAATATATTCTGTATCTATTTTATTCTCATCTCTATTCATCATTTATTTATACCTAATATCGAACCTATATTTATTTTATTCATGTCTCTCTCCTTTTCTCTCTATTTCTCTCTAATCCGTCTAAGTATATATATGTATATAATATTGTTGGTAGCCCATCCTACTCAGAATCCACGTAGGCACTCCAGGCAGCTAAACCGGCCGAGCAGAACCTGAAGTCGGACCGGACAAAAAACCCCATTTCCAACCGAGCTCGCTGAAAACCGGAACGGACGGTGACTCCAAGGCCGACCCGGCATCTGATCCGGGAAGGCCGAGCAGAGAAAGGACAAAAATGTCCTGATTCAAGACTACGGCAGGACCGGACTGAACGGCGGGAGACCCGAAGCCGACCAGAGCGGCGGGGGGGCCGAGGACCGACCCTATCGGATAGACATCACCGGAGGTCGGCAAAACAGACCTGCATGCCAATTAACGCATGCAGTCACGCCCCTTCCCAAGGCACTCCTTAGAGGCCGCCACGTGTCCAAGACTTAAATGCAGACTGACAAGTGTTATGGGCATATTCCCCAAACATGCGCCAGCTGTCATCTCTCCACTGGACCAGATTGTCTATATATGGAAGAAATGGACAGTAAAAAGAGATCTTTGGATTTTGAGCATTAATAAGAAAGAGAGAAAAAAGAGAGATTGAAGATATACTGAAAAAGAACAAAAAAAGACTTGTAATTAACAAGCAAATTGGATAGACCGGCACACATTATTCTGCTCGGCTCTATGCTATCAAAAGGTCATTAATAAAATTTAGTGATCAAATATCTTCCACTTTATTTGTTATTTTCTACGTGTCTTCGATCCATTCGTCCCGATCAGCACACGTAATGTTGACCAAACCAGACGTCAACAGATTGGTGCTAGAGGAAAGGGGGCACCTTCGATAAAAAAGGTAGAGATAGACCCTTCACCAGCAATGTCTCACAACAGTTCGAAAAACCCTCAGCCCGCGACGGAGGAAGAAAACCTCCTTAAAGTGGTTGAATGCTTTAAACACCATGCCTTCGTCCAAGGCATGGCGGCCCTTATGGCAAGAGTTACAGGGGGCGGGACCCTTCAAAAACCCGAGGATCAGCTCGAGGCAGAATCTCAGACGGCCTGCCCCGCTGCCTCGGGACGAAGCAGAAAAAGGACGGTCTCTGGGGCCGCCGGCGAAAGGGCAGAGAGCCACGGCGAAAGCTCACATCCCTCACGGAAAAGTAAGCTTTCGCGCGCCCCGTCCGTTTTTGATCGCCTAGGGGCGGGAAAGAAAATCGAGAAGGCAGCACCGGCTCCTACTGTCCAGAGTCAGAGCCGTAAGGAAAAGAAGGCTCACCACCCGTCCCTAAATCCAACGCAAATATTGCTTCCCACTCCGGGCGATAATTCGAGCGAGATCGAGTTTCTAAAAAAGCGCCTTACGGAGCTCGAAAATAAACAACTCCAGCCATCCCAAAGTTCGGAATGGCTCAACAGCCAGGAGAGTCCCCTGGCCCCCAGCGTTCTGGCGGAACCTCTCCCGGAGAAGTTCAAAATTCCTCAAATTCCGCCATACAACGGAGAAACAGACCCTAACGCCCATCTTGGGCATTATAATTCCTGGATGGATCTACATGGGTCTCAGGACGCGTTCCGATGCCGAATGTTTTCCCTAACTCTGGGGGAGAGGGCCCAGAGGTGGTATCGGACGCTGCCCCATCATTCGGTTCAAACATGGGCTCAGCTTTCGGCGACGTTCCGATCCCACTTCATGGGGTCCCTTGTGCGGGTCGCCCCACGTTCATCCATTGCTTTCGTGATCCAGGGGCCGAACGAGTCCCTTAAAGATTATGTATCCCGTTTTAATAAACGGATATTAGAGACGGAGCCCATGTCCGACGATGCGCTGGCCATTATTGCCCAGGCCGGCCTTCTCAAAAATTCTTTCTTTCGCTGGACGGTGTGCCAGAATGTCCCACACACCTACCAGGAATTTTTGGAGCGCGCTAGCTCCCACATAGTTGCCGAGGAAGCCATGTCGGCACCAATGTTAGTCATGCCCTCCGATCAGAAAGGATCGTATAAAAAGAAAGAAGAAAGGCGTGACTACAAAGAGACCCGTCAAGAACCTCGACGGGAAAATAAAACCCCTGCCTCATCCTCGGCAACCCCGGCCACTCAAAGCTATCGCCGGCCCGAGCTCATGGCCAATTTCGCTGAAATATATTCCATTGGGGCCACGGCGATATTCGATCAAATAAAAGGCAAAAACTTGCTCCCAGTCCCCCGGCCGATCTATAAAGATCAGAAGGACATGGACCAGACCCGCTTTTGTAAATATCATGAGTCAGCGGGTCACAACACCGAGCAGTGCCGGGACCTCGTTGCCGCCCTGATCGCGGTATGCGACGAGACAGGCTTGAGGCGGTTTACCCAGAACCTGCCTTGGGATCGACAGGATAGGGCCGACCCGACGAGAGCCAAGAATAATCGGGTGCCTCCGGCCCCCAAATCCCCCCGGGAAATTCTAACGATTATGGGCACCGCCGAGGTCGATGATCATCGGTCCAAGCGCCAGAAAAAGGCATCCATCCGAGAATCCACCACTTCCTATCAGCGGACCGAGCGCCGAGCAGAAGGGTTTCTATCGGTGGCCGAAGAAGCCCCCCAAAACCACCAGCTGGCTGTTACTTTTGAGGAATCCGACGCAGGCGGCTTGGACCATCCCCATTCAGACGCACTTGTCATCACTCTGCCCATAATGGGGATCCCGGTCCACAGGGTATTGGTGGACTCCGGGGCTTATGCAAGCATCATTTACCTTCATACCCTTCGCAGGATGAAGGTAGACCAATCGTATGTCCGGCCCTGCAACGAGGACATCCGGGGATTTGCCAACTGCCGCACCTCCCCGCTGGGGGAAATTGACCTCGCCCTGGAATTTGGTCAGGGGCCGATCAGAAGAACGATGATCACAACCTTTAAGATCATCGACGTGCACAGCGACTACAATGCCATCGTAGGCCGACCTGTGATGTCGAGGCTGAGAGCCACTCAGTCCACCTACCACCTGTGCATGAAATTCCCTACCCCGGACGGCGTCGGGGTACACAAAGGGGATCAAAGGGCTGCCCGGGAATGCAATCTCAGCATCCGGGCTCGCGAGATCAACGCCGCAGAAGCCATCCCGGAAAATCTGCCGGAAGAAATGGAGACTACCAACTCCGTACAACATACGGGAAACACCCTGCTTGACCGGGGGCCCGACGGTCCCGGGGCCGCGCAAACCCCCGGAATGAGAATAGGGCAGGCGGCGGACCGCGGCCGCAGGCCCGAGAAAGAGCCGATCTTAGAAGAAGATCCCGTTGACCCGCGGTATCAAAATCCAAAAGGAAAAATCCGCCACGCTGAGCCAACAGAAGAATTGGACCTGGTCGACGTGGATTCATCTAATCCCGCCCGACGGCTAAAGATCGGCCACAACCTCCAAGAACCGATCCGCTCCGAGCTTGTCTTCCATCTAAGACAAAATCTGGATGTCTTTGCTTGGACCCATTCTGATATGTCGGGGATTGATCCTAATCGCATGCCACCGATCGAACATCGACCCGGCTCAAAACCGATGCGTCGAGAAGAGGAGAAAGATGGGGCCCGAGCAGCGAGAAAGGGCTGGAAGAGGAGGTAGAAAAGCTAATTGATAACGGGTTTATTCGGGAAGCCCAATACCCGACCTGGGTAGCCAACCCGGTTCTGGTAAAGAAGCCGACCGGGCTATGGAGGCTCTGCATTGACTTCTCCAACCTGAATAAAGCCTGCCCAAAAGATAGCTACCCGCTCTCCCATATCGATTACATGGTAGATGCAACGGCCGGGCACGAGCTAATGAGCTTCATGGATGCCTATTCCGGATACAACCAGATCCCAATGCACCCCGCCGATGAGGAAAATACCTCCTTCTACTCGGCCCGTGGCTTATACTGCTACCGGATGATGCCTTTCGGGCTCAAGAATGCCGGCGCGACATATCAACGCCTGGTAAATAAAATGTTCAATAGCCTGATAGGTCATACTATGGAAGTATATGTAGATGACATGTTAGTTAAATCTCTGCGCTCGGCCGACCATGTACATGGCCTCAATAAAATGTTTGCTATTTTGCGAGAGTATAAGATGAAGCTAAATCCTAAGAAATGTTCCTTCGGGGTAGGTTCTGGAAAATTCCTCGGCTACATGGTAAGCCAAAGAGGGATTGAAGCCAACCCCGATAAAATTAAGGCAGTAGCCGAGCTTGTTCCCCCAAACTCAGTCAAAAAGGTGCAAAGCCTAACTGGCCGCCTAGCCGCACTGAGCCGTTTCATCTCCCGCTCAACGGATAAGTGCAAACCTTTCTTTGAGGCGATAAAGAAGAACAAGGATTTTCAATGGACAGAACCTTGCCAAAAAGCCTTCGAAGCTATCAAGAAAGTCCTAGCGGAAGCTCCAACCCTGCAGAGACCGTCTCGAGGGGAACTTCTTAACTTATATCTCGCGGTCTCCGACTCCGCAATCAGCGCCGCTCTGATTCGAACGGAGAATGCGGTGCAACATCCGGTCTATTATGTGAGTCAGGCCCTTCATGATGCCGAGCTCAGATATGCCCCGATGGAAAAACTGGCTTATGCGCTCATAATGGCATCCCAGAAGTTGAGGCCCTACTTTTTGGAACATCAGGTAGTCGTCTTAACCAACTATCCATTAAAACAGGTTATGCACCGACCTGATGTTTCCGGCCGGATGGTAAAATGGGCCGTCGAACTGGGACAATTTGATGTCACTTACGAATCGCGCACTGCTATAAAGGGACAAGCCCTTGCGGACTTCATTGCAGAGTTCACGCCCGCAATTGCCCAGGAGGACGACCGATCAGAAGAATGGTCACTCTACGTGGATGGGTCCTCTACCGCTGACCGATCGGGAGCGGGAATAGTCCTCGTTAGTCCCGACCAGCGCCTGTTCTGCTCGGCTATTCGCCTGAGTTTCCCAACCACCAACAATGAGGCAGAATACGAAGCTCTCTTAGCTGGTCTAGAAATGGCGACCTCTCTCGGCCTTACCCGCCTCACCATCCTGAGTGATTCTCAGTTGATGGTCAACCAGATCAACGGCGAATACGAAGCCAAAGAGCCTAAACTGGTTAAGTACCTCAACCTGGCCCGAGCCCGGCTGCAAGGTTTTCAGGAAACTATACAACATATTCCCCGAACGGAAAACATTCAGGCCGACTCTTTGGCCAAACTTGCATCCAGCGCCGGGGCCGAGCATATGGATGAGGTCAGCATAGGGTATCACGCCTCATCGGCCCTGGAGATGGCCGAAATCCAAGCAGCGGAACAGTCAGAACCATGAGGGTGGATGCAGCCTATAATGCAATACCTGCAAAGCATCATTTTACCCGAAGACCGAGCACAAGCAAGATCCTTACGAACTCAGTCTGCCCGGTTCACTATCGTGGACGGAGCATTATATAAAAGAGGATATTCGGTTCCGCTGCTGAAGTGCCTATCCGAATCAGAAGCCGAATATGCCCTCATAGAGGTGCATGAGGGTATATGCGTAAACCACTCCGGCGGCCAGGCGTTGGCCTACAAGTTAATCTGACAAGGCTACTATTGGCCCGATCTAAAAAAAGATGCCATTGCGCTCGTACGAAAGTGTGTCCGGTGCCAAATCTTTGCCCCGCTGATCCGATCCCCCCCGGAAGCCCTCACGTCCGTATATTGTCCATGGCCATTCGCCAAGTGGGGAATCGACTTGATCGGCCCTCTGCCCAAGGGACGGGGAGGAGTGCAATACGCAATCGTCGCAGTCGATTATTTTACGAAATGGGCCGAGGCCGAACCTATGGCACGAACAACCGAACAGAAGATAGTCGACTTCATATGGAAGTCAATCATATGCCAGTTCGGAATCCCTCAATCCATTGTCTCGGATAATGCGAAACAGTTTGACAACAAGAAATTCCGATCTTTCTGCGACGGTCTCCAAATACGAAATAACTTTTCCACGCCCTATTATCCACAATCTAACGGGCAGGTGGAGGTAGTCAACAAGATCTTAAAGCAACATCTCAAGACTCGCCTAGAGGAACTCAAGGGTTCTTGGCCAGAAGAACTCCCCGGGACCCTATGGGCCTACCGAACAACGCATAGATCCGCCACCGGAGAAACGCCTTTCTCCTTGGCTTTCAGCTCTGAAGCCGTTATCCCGGTCGAAATCGGGGCACCTACCTACCGAGTAGCACATTTTGAAGAACAGGATAACGACTTGGACCTCCAAGTGAACCTGGACCTCCTTGCCGAAAAACGAGCTCAGGCAGAAATGCGAAATGCCGTATACAAAAGAAGGAGTGAAAAATATTACAACTCCAAGGTTCACCCGAGAAGATTCCAGGTCGGCGACCTAGTCCTCAAGAGGGTTTTGGGCCCAGATCCCGGGCCGCTCAAGCCCAAGTGGGAAGGGCCGTATAAAGTTAGTGAAGTCCTTCAGAATGGAGCCTACCGGCTGGAATATCTGAACGGCCAAAGATTAACTTACCCGTGGAACGCTATGTATCTAAAAAGGTATTATCAATAAGAATTTGATGTTATTCCCTGTCTCAATACTGGTACACCTCGAAAGACCGGCTCCTCCGGCACTATAAGACCGAGCTCGTCTCGGCACCTCGAAAGACCGGCTCCTCCGGCACTATAAGACCGAGCTCGTCTCGGCACCTCATAAGACCGGCTCCTCCGGCACTATAAGACCGAGCTCGTCTCGGCACCTCATAAGACCGGCTCCTCCGGCACTATAAGACCGAGCTCGTCTCGGCACCTCGAAAGACCGGCTCCTCCGGCACTATAAGACCGAGCTCGTCTCGGCACCTCATAAGACCGGCTCCTCCGGCATTATAAGACCGAGCTCGTCTCGGAACCTCATAAGACCGGCTCCTCCGGCACTATAAGACCGAGCTCGTCTCGGCACCTCATAAGACCGGCTCCTCCGGCACTATAAGACCCAGCCCCCCTCGGCACCTCAAAAGACCGGCTCCTCCGGCACTATAAGACCGAGCTCGTCTCGGCACCTCGAAAGACCGGCTCCTCCGGCACTATAAGACCGAGCTCGTCTCGGCACCTCATAAGACCGGCTCCTCCGGCACTATAAGACCGAGCTCATCTCGGCACCTCATAAGACCGGCTCCTCCGGCACTATAAGACCGAGCTCGTCTAGGCACCTCATAATACCGGCTCCTCCGGCCCTATAAGACCGAGCTCGTCTCGACACCTCAACTGACCGGCTCCTCCGGCACTATAAGACGGAGCTTGCCTCGGCGCGATCAACCAAGAACAATAAAAAAGCACAACGAAAACGGCAAAAAAGATCTTATTTCATCAAGTCGTTGCTACAAAATACAGACGATTACAAAAGACCTGAACCAGGTTGGCACGCAGGCCGTACATCAGATGAAACAAAAGAAACACAAAAATAGGCACGCAGGCCATGCTAGAAGCAAAATCTAAAGGAAACTACTCGGCCCCGTCATCCCGGCCGGCCGCCTGAAAAGATTGCCCCTCGCCTTCGCCTTGCGGAGCCCGACCGGCATCCTCACCCTCGGCCGCCTTCGGCCTGCCGGCCCCAAAGAATGTCAACATGAAGGTCGGCCGCTTGAGAGGTGATGTAAGCCTCAATCTCCGAACGGTCTTACCACCTTTCATAAGATCTAAAATCTCGAAACAAGTGGAGACGTAGTTCGATTGATCGGCTCCTCAAAGGCAGCGTCTCCTTGAAGGCCTCCACCCCTTCTAAGACCCCTAGCATAGCTCGAAGCCCCGCAGTGTTGAGGCGCCTCGGCCAGCTTTCGACTGGGCCTTGGTCTCCTTCAAATAAGCCTCGTGCTCGGCCCGGATTTCCAAGACCGCTCGCGCCTGATCGGCCGCATCGGTCGCCTCGGCCTTCACCTCCATATGTCGGCACTGGGGCCCGACCGTCCAAAAGCTCCATCTCGCCTCAAGGAGGTTATCTCCTCGAGAGACTTGATCAAAGAAGGGCACAGTGATGCTCCTCCCGCAAAGCCTTGAGGTCGGCCTCCGTCTTCTTGTGCCTCTCGGACGGCCGAAACTCATGGAGGCCTTCACATAGGTGCACATGGCCCTACCGACTGTGGCATTTCCGAACCGGATCTGCCGGCCGGATCCATATCGTTAGTCATCATTTCCACTTGGGAGTCCAACCCCGGATCGGAATATGACTAGAAACCACCCTGTGAGGGACCCGACCGAGCATCTCAGAGTCGGGGTAGCGGCCCGGACATAGACCAGAACCAGCCGCGCCGTCTCCCCTTCATCCGGTCACATGGCTCCACCCGCTCCTGGTTGACCGGAAGATAATGGCCCTCCAAGTCAATAACGGCTCCTCCCGATCTGCCGGACAGAGTCGGGCGGACACTACGACTTCGAGGCATTTAACCTCGGCCTTGTTCGCGCTGTCCTCGTGCACGCCTCCACCCTCTTGCGCTTGCCGGCCCGCTCCTCTCGCGGCACCTCGGTACGCCTTGCCACACGCTGCGCGGGTGTCTCCTTCCGACCGGATGAAGTCTTTGCCTTAGGAGCTGGAAAAGAAAGACATGTCAAAAAAAAAAAAGGGTACCTGAAGAAGACATTGTGCTCGGATCGATCTCTCTAAGTCCGGCCGCCCAAAGATTCTCCTCGGACACTAAAAGATGAGACTTCCTTTTCTCCAGAGGAAGGCCCAAAAGCTGCTCGACCCGGTCGTCGAAATCGGCAGAAATCTCTGACGCCGGGATGCATTCTTCACAGGCAACAACTGATGAGCGTTAGACAAAAAAGGAACAAAAACAAAAAATACCACACTTACTCATTTTGGCCGTAAAAAGCACAGGAATCCGCAGCTCGGCATCTATCACCCCCGGCTCCCACTCATCCAAAGAACTCCTCCACGGCCCCCCGATAAAGAACCACTGTTCTTTCCAGCTATGAATGGTCTCGGGTACCCCCACTAGCTCCTTGTGCATAGCATGCCGGGCCGTCAGATAAAACCAGCCCGAGCCGGACCTACCAACCGACCTCCATAGATAGAGGTTGTTGAACTCCTCAAAACTGGGCTCGGGCCAGTCGTGCTGATTAAAAATAATAAAAAAGCCCACCACCCGAGCCCAGGAATTCGAATGTATCTGGGGGACAGGAAGGCCCCACTGCCTTAGCCACCGGGAGAGAGTCAACTAAGCGAAACCAAGCCCGGCCAAGAAAGAGCGGTAATACACCGCCGTGCAACCAACCAAGTGATCAGGCCTCTCCTGGATTCGGAGCAAACATCCGCACCCTCACCGAATTTTAAATCGTAGCCGCCAAAGCCGCCAATTGTTCCTCCGTAACGCTACTCTAATCGGCCGAGTCCCACCCGCCACCACCAAAGGGGCCGGACGAGGGCGAGCCCGGGCCACCACCGGACCGACTCTCTCTGCCGGAGTGTCTCCGACAACTGTCAGCGGCGCCACCATTTCCACTTCTCCAGATCCCGGCGACTTCACAAAGTCGTCTCATTCTTCCTCAACACTCCAGTCGACGGGAGCTTCGCCAATCGATAGATCCGCCACACCCGTGCGGTCCGGCGACACGGCCAAAACCAACTCCGTCTCGTCCCTTGTCTCCGACATCTTAAATAGATAAGGAAAAAAGAAAGAAAAGCGAGCTTACCAGGAAGGTCGGTGAAATCGGAAAAGAAGAAAAAGTGGCCGAAAAAATTTCTTTCTCTCTGCAACAATACGTAAAAATGGCGGAGGAAACACTGAAAGAGAAGACAACATCTATTTATAGGGAAATGCAGGCATTAAATGCGAGGCGCGTGAAGCGAGAAATTCTACTGAACCGTCGCGGGATTCGAGAACGCGTGAGCGCGCCGCCCAGTATTCTTGCGCCACGCGTCCCCCCACGTGATGACCCCTAAAAACCAGGGAAGCGGTGCGACGCGCCTCCCGAGGAGACGTCTGTTCGAAAGGTCTTATCCTCTCACAAACCAGATCGGTCTCAACACCAAACGACTCCAGCCCCGGCCAGCTCGGCACGGCCCTGGACTCGGGGGCCCTTGTTGGTAGCCCATCCTACTCAGAATCCACGTAGGCACTCCAGGCAGCTAAACCGGCCGAGCGTAACTCGAAGCCTGATCGAACAAAAACCCGATTTCCAACCGGCTCACAAAACCGAATCTGACGGTGACTCCAAGGCCGACCCGCATCCGATCCGGAAGGCCGAGCAGAAAGGACGAAAATGTCCCGATTCAAGACTACGGCAGACCGGCCCGAACGGCGGAGACCCAAGCCGACTGAGCGGCGGGGGGCCCGAGGACCGACCCTATCGGATAGACATCACCGGAGGTCGGCAAAACAGACCCGCATGCCAATTAACGCATGCAGTCACGCCCCTTCCCAAGGCACTCCTTAGAGGCCGCCACGTGTCCAAGACTTAAATGCAGACTGACAAGTGTTATGGGCATATTCCCCAAACATGCGCCAGCTGTCATCTCTCCACTGGCCCAGATTGTCTATATATGGAAGAAATGGACAGTAAAAAGAGATCTTTGGATTTTGAGCATTAATAAGAAAGAGAGAAAAAAGAGAGATTGGAGATATACTGAAAAAGAACAAAAAAAGACTTGTAATTAACAAGCAAATTGGATAGACCGGCACACATTATTCTGCTCGGCTCTATGCTATCAAAATTAATAAAATTTAGTGATCAAATATCTTCCACTTTATTTATTATTTTCTACGTGTCTTCGATCCATTCGTCCCGATCAGCACACGTAACGTTGACCAAACCAGACGTCAACAAATATATTGTTTGAATATGACAGGAATTTGGTGTGTATCCTAAAGTCAAATACATGATAACATATAGATTGAAAAAAAAAATCGAAAAATCTTCAAAGATTTGTGATCAATCATTTTATGACATAAGGAAATAATTTTAATATTCAGAAATAAAAAACAAGATGAATTCTAAGTTGTTGACAATATATATATATTTATACACACACAAGACATAAGTAGTGATATATACCCGATCAAAGATTGATAGAAGATATATATTTGATGTATTTTAAGTAATGATTGTATAAGTAATGATGATAAATGTTTGGTGGAGATTAAAAAGTAAAAAATATTAATAATAAATATGTGGTGCAAATTAAAAAATAAAAAAAATACTTATTTGATTTGATCGTAAAAATCGAGATATGCAAACTTACTAAATGAATTGTTTTTTGAGAGAAATGTAAACTTTTGAATGAGAATGAATGAGTAATATTATATATGATAAATAAGTCACACATTTTTATAAGGTTGATAGATATTTAAACTGAAAAGGCATCTTTAATGGTGCCCTCGAGAAATTGTTGTAGCAAAAGGCGAAATTCCTCGCCCCCAGAGCTCCCATCCCGGCCCGACAGAGATTGGTGGAGTAATTAAATCATGGTGACTCAACGGCCCACTAAGTGGGACGAACAGTGCCTGGTGCCCACAAAGAGCTATCCCCCACATTGGAGGGATAAAACTCCCACACTACGGCTGCTAGGACTCGAACCTGCGTCCTTGTAGCAATCTGCCACCCAGGAACAGTTGAGCTGCCCATGCGGACTCCCTCGAGAAATTGTTAACTTTTGGTTAGGAGGATGGGCTCCTCAATTTTGTGATTAACTATATATTTACCCTTTCGCTCATTTTCTTCCTTTGATAATTACTAGACCTAGCAATTCGTTCGTGTCGTGTATTTTTGTATTGTGTATTTTCGTGTTGTGTACTTTCGTGTTTCGTGTACCAAAAGTTCAAACTCATACACAATACTAAATGAATTCATGTCATGTCGTGTCGTGTTTTCGTGTCAGACACATAATATAAAATAAATATTAAAATATTATAAAAATAATAATTTTAATATTATAATATTATTTTTATAGGTTTTAGTAGATGAAATGAAACGAATGGCAACGAAAACACGAATGTTTATACGAAATTTATGAAAGTTCACATTATATTTTCAAATTTTAAAGTTTAGTATAAACAGAATTTATAAAATATATATTTTTATTAAATTAAATATTTTATTTATTAATTTATTTCGTGTACCTCGTGTCGTGTACCAAAGGGTTAACACAAACCCGACACTAAATCTCGGTCGTGTACTTTTGTGTTCGTGTACTTTCGTGTCGTGTTTTCGTGTCGTGTGGTAAATTGTCGGGTCTAATAATTACACATTTGGAGTGGTATGCAATTACTACCTCCGTTTTCTTATAACTGCAACATCTGGACTTTCACGCTTGCCAATGCATAACTTTGGTTATAAATATCTTGAATTCTTTATTTTTAAAAATTATAAGAAGTTGATATTTTAAAAGAATATTTTGAGATGAATCTAACAAGATCTCACATGACTATATTTTTTTATATGTATAAATCATAAAAGATGGTCAAAAGAGAGTATGTGAACAGTGTAATAATCAACACGTTGCAATTATAAAAGAACGGAGGAAGTATAATTTATGAATGGGAGTTGGAGAGAGGAGTGATTCAGATTTCAATATAGTCGAGAGAATTTCATGTCTTTCAGATTAGTTTGTAAAAATTAATTTAATTTAGTTGTGTGTTATCTTAAAGCAATTAGACTTTTGAAATATAAATTAGACTTCTTTTTAAAATTGAAAAATCAAATTTAATAATATCTCTCGGACTGCCGATATATGTTATGCGTTGGAATATGAGTTAGGTTTTCGAAAAAAAATTAAAAAAAAAAAAATCATCTCTCGACCAACCGATATATGTTAGATTTTCGGAATAAGGACTGGACTTTTCTGAATTTTTATAAAAAATCAAATTTAATATATGTATCTTAGCTGATATAGGTTAGACTCTTGCTCAATAGTCAATAGTATATGTTAGACCTTTGCAATATGAATTAAACGTTCCTGAAAGTTTCAAAAATTCAAAAAATTTATCCTTCGGTCAATCGATATAGGTTAGGCTTTCATGAAAATTTTCAAAAATTAAACTTTTCATTTTTCGCCCAACCGATATAGGTTCGACTTTTGAAATATGAATTAGACTTTCATGAAAATTTTTAAAAAAACAAATTTTTATCTCTCGCCCAACTGATATAGGTTAGACTTTTGAAAGTGGGTTAAGTTTTTCCTGAGAGTTTTACAATTCTGAATTTCTATCTCGAGGTCAATAAATATAAGTTAGATTTTTTGAATATATTAAACTTCTCTGTATGTTTTCCAAAATCAAAATTTCTATCTCCACTCTGGCCGACATAAATGGACTTATGTAATATGGGCTGGACTTTTCTTAAAACGAGACACCATGGCCTGTGCGATGCACGGGTTTTATTCACCTTAAAGCACGGGTATTTATTTTCGATAATATCGAATATTATTTTTATATTATATATTATTTCAAGGCCCGAGCATTCACAGTTTTTGTTTTTCGAGTGAAATTATTCTAAGTTAAAACATCGTATTTTTATATAACGTATTTAGTATCAAGTATGGCCTAGGCTGGGTTATTGACAGGTTAAGATGACTTGTACTCAAAATGTGCAACATATTTATCCATGATACTAACACCATAAAAAATTACATGTGCATTTCTTAAGATGGATTATATCTCACTGAAACAAAATATTTGTTCGTGTTTACAGAAATCAATACGAACTATTTTTTAATTAGTAGCATCGAATTATCATATATAGCTTATTCGGTGTGCATTCTAGCGTCAATATGTGGAGTACTATATGAGGTTGATTTCAAACAATGGGTTCATATATAACATATTAAGATATCGAATTGATATCTATATAGTCAAGTTACCAAACACGTACGATCATCTAAAATGAATGATTTGTTATCATTTAATCAAACACTTACTAAGCCTACGATGCTATGTATTTGAATTATTTTTTCTCACACATTTTTATACTTTAAAATCTTTATGGCAAATATTATGTTTTTTATTACATATTTCACTCTTACTCCTTAGTTGTTTATATTTTTTCGATGTAAAAAATTCCACTCTTAGTTGTTCATAGAGTATTTTTTTTATGTAAATAATGTTATTTTGTGTCATGTGCATGTAATTCGTGGTATGTGTGTTCTCAAAACTGTATAACCTCAAATTTTTAAATTTTTAAATTTTTAAAATTAGTTAAAACCATCTTTATTTTCCTGGGATATAATCAAAAATTTTTAATATCTATCATCTTTGCATTGCCTTCCATTTTGAATTGACAGACTTAAATTTACTATCCTTTAAAATTAGAGTTAACTATATTTTTAGTCCTTGTGGTTTGCGAGGTATTTTATTTTCAGTCCAAATTTTGAAAAAGTTTTAGGTTTGGTCCAAAAGTGAAAGGATAATTCCATAGTTACCCAATCTAGAAACCAAAATACCATATTTCCCCAAAACACAAATTTTTAGTGCATAAAAACCAAACCAAACCAAACATACCTAGTATATCCCGCTCAGAGCAGGATCTGGGGAGGGTAAGATGTACGCAAACCATGCCCCTACTTATTACGGTAGGGAGGCTGTTTCCGTGAAGACCCCCAGCTTAGTGCACAGCAGAATCTTGTGTGATAAATACAAAGGAAAACATATGATTCGAAAAAGCTCGAGACCATACCTGAGCCCATGACTTGATCCACATGAGACTTACCTAAGTGGAATTTGACAACTTCACTCCCGATGAACGCTGCTCTAACAAAAGAGAGGTTGGCTCTGCGCACAGCTCTCTGTCAAAAATACACCACACGCAAAGACAATAGGATAAAATATACAATAAAAGTAAAAATGCAATGCTTTAGGTCAAAGCTAACCGAGACAACCCAACCCTGAGGCTCTCAACTACAGCACCGCTCCCTACAAAAGAATCCACAACTCTGATCTGGCGCCTCCAAGCGCACCTATCAACAGTCATGGTCTCGGAAAGGTTTAAGGCCTTCAAAAGAGAGGTTTTAGTGCATAAGTACAATGCATTTAAAGAATCTGTTAAGGAAATATGAAATTATTATGTTTAAGTTGAGTATATATAGAATTGCCCCCAAAAACTGAAACATCCATTTCGGATTTGATCCGAATTTTCTAACTCCCTTAGTTTGACTGTTAAATAAGAGGGTATTTTTGTCCTTTCATATTATTTTCTTTAATTTTATTTTATCTATCAAAATTAACTACTTGTAAGTTGTATCCTCCACCCAAAAACACACTTTTTTTTTCTTATCACAAAACATATACGACCCTTTCATTTCTCTCACTAAACCATCATCCACCAACAACCTAACACCGACCAAAACCACCACGTAACCATACCCTTGTCGCCAAACCTCCATCGCTGGAATCTCGGGTCTCCTGTAGAATGTGTTTCGAGCTTATAAGTAAGTTACAAACTCGGGTTTTGGTTTTGTGTTCAAATCTGGATATTTCAATGGTCGACGGCGATTATGACTATGGTGGTGGGTTTTGGTGGTCGAGAAGGTAGAACCAACGATGTAGACACTCTTAGCTCAATTCCTTTAATACTCATTAATATTGAAATCTCATCTTGGCAATCGACCCATTATTTTGGCTATAAAGAACTCGATGTCATCTTTATTTTTTAAAGATTTGGCGGAAATTGACAATTTGATTTTATAATGTTTTGGATATCTCATGGTTTGTAGGTAGTTGTAGGTTATTTCGAATAGAAACGTTTTAGTTGTTTAATTATTTATAAGAAAATTGTTTGAGATTTCAAGTTTGGTATGTTGGCGGCGGAACCACTAAAACAACAATGAAACCACCCAAGCTCGAAACACCAGCTATTGAATTAATATTCGGTGGTGTCGGCGGCGGAAGCAGTTGATGTTGACAGTGGTTCCGGTGGCTGTGCCAATAGAAGAATCTAGTTTTTTATTCTTGTATTTTTTTAATTGTGATTTGTAAAATCTCTTTAAAACTTTTAAAAAAAGCTTTAGAGATTAGCAATATTTCAATTGATATGAATGGCTCTAGCTTATGACCTCACATTAATACATGAAACTCAATTTATATATATATATATATATATATATATATATAAAAAAACAGTCAACAACTAATCCCTCTCTCCCAACAGTTGTATGAGGTATATTCCCTGAAAACTTTTTAAAAATTTAAATACTTATCTTTCGCACAGTCGATACTCGATATATAGTGGTGGCTCTCCAAGATTAGATAGGGAGGGAACGGGTGTCCTCTTCCTACTGGACATTATTTTTCAGATCTTCTATTTATTTAGTTTTTATCTTTTTATTATCTTTTTATTTTTAAAAACATATATATCAAAATTTATCATTTTAAATCTAATTTCGACTTTTGTTATTATATTTAATTATTATACTCAATTATAGTATTATAGATATTTTATGATTGTAGTAAAAAATAATGATATTAATTGAATTGTTTGGGTGGTGGCTGGTCATGGATGAACAATATTTTGTCGTTGTGGTGGAATTGGGTGGAAGGTTAAGTACGTGGATGAGAGTGAATTTAATTGTTTATTTAAATATTAAATGGTTATAAGTTGGATTGTTGGTCACGAATAATTGTAGTCTTGGGTCTCGTTCTTTTAATCGAATGAATTTAAATGAATCCAGATTGAATCAATCGAATCGAATCGAATCGAATCGAGGCCGAATCGAATCTGGCCCAATCGAATCGAATCGAATGGATTCGAATCGAACTAAATTGAATGGATTCGAATCGAATTAGTGATCGAATCAATATATATTAAGGATAAATAATAATAATAATAATAATAATAATAATAATGGTAAATAATAATAATAATAATAGTAATCAACAACAATAACGATAATAGTAATATTATTAGTAATAATAACAATAATAATTAAGAATAATAATAATAATAATAAAAATAAAAAAATAATAATAATAATAAGAAGAAGAAGAAGAATTGGGTAGGCTGAATTGAATGGATCTGAATCGAACTAAATGGGCTGTCTGAAACTTGAAAATCGAAAAATAAGTCGAAAATAACAGTTCTTACTAACGCATATACACTTTTAAAGATAATTAATAATGCATCCATTAGTTTTTCACGTATTCGGGATAAGGCCGATACATCAGGATCTAGAATATTCTAAGATAATATAAAATTTACAACAAATTTATCCTTCGTCTCACTACTAAGAATGGCAAAAAGCACTGGGAGTTTTGCTTTCGATAATTTTTATTGAATGTTTGATTCTTACCGTTTCAATTTTAAAAATTGAAAGAGTAGTTCATACATTAGGAGATTTCAAAAATTTTATTGAATATAACGTAGAAAATTATTATTTTCTGTCATTATTATTACTACTACTAGTGTATAGCTCGTATAAACTCGACTTTACATTGTCATTTATAAGTAAAAAATAAAAAATAATTTAATACTTTGTCAGGGTTCAGTCACTTGCAATTGTACCGCAGCGGAAGACACCAATAAATAGAAATAATGAGTATATGATTCAGCCACCCGAACTTCTTTAGAATTTATATACTTGCACCCGTCATAAACCCAATTGAAAGATAATTTTACTATTTATTCCAGTTCAAAACTCATATAGTAACACATGAAACAATGAAAGTATGGTACAAATATTCAAACTTGTTTAAAATCTTTATACCCATATTCATCAAAATCGATTAAAATATGACTTTATTACCCGTTTATATCCCAGACCCTATATAATATCTGCTAATTACTCAATGTATTTAAATTTATATAATTTAAATAAGTAAACATAAGTTGCTATAGTAATTGATTAATCTATCTCAATGTAAGCTCAAACAATGTAAAGGAAAGGTTAAGAATAAATATTATAAAGCCAAAAGATTAAAAGTTAAGTTCCTAATATAATTTTGGAATTATACAATGTTGAAAACTCTTTAAAATTTATATGCCTATACATTGATGTGGGATTCAAGATTTTAGATAAATAATAATAAAGAAAATAAAAAACTTCATGTATGAGAGAGGGTTAACATGATACTTCGAATCCATATTTGCTATTAGATACTTTATATATTTATTTGTAAGTGAAAGATAATCGAGTTTATTAAATAAATATAAAAGTATAAAAATAATATGTATATATAAATTAGATATTAAAAAATAAATATGTACATATTTTGGCCAATGAGGTTTAATTAATAATTTGCCAAGTTTAATTTTCTAATAAGAATAAAATAATTCATTTGGCCATAGATGACCAAATTAACGTGGTGGTGTAAAATAATTATGGCTAAAACACATATTTATGTTAAATATTTATTTAGTTATTCATTGAGTGGAGTGCCATTTAAAATCAAGATGGGATAAAAGTTTTAAATAAATAAGAATCTATAATATAAAAATACCACACGTGAGAGAGCTAATGTGGTGCTCCAGATGTAATGCCCGGATACTTAATGTGTAATTATCCTGTATTCGATCTTGTAAGATTCGACTTTGTGACGTATTAATCGATGATTGGTTTCCCGTATTCGTATCCCTATATCCTGGTATTTTTCCATGCATGCATGCATAATTCTGCACGTGATAACGTACGCTAGATAATAATCTTAGCGTACGCTAAGAATGCAATATAACGTACGTTAGCTGTTGAGCTTAACGTACGTAAGCTCAGTCAACTCAAGATCCGACAAGGGTCGGCGTATGGGGGCCAGGGGAGATTCGTGAGAGGTTCCGCGTGAACCTGGATAGTTTTCCAACTAAGCAAGTCAACGGACTTAACGTAGGCTAAGGGGGATTTTTAACGTACGCTAAGGTCCTAGATATTACGTACGTAAGGCCTGTATGATAACGTACATAAGCCAATACCAGAAACAGGTCAGTGAGCTCTAGCCAGACGTTAACGTACGTTAATGTTTTAGTATAGCGTACACTAATACTGTTACGTACGTGGTGGACATTGGGTAACGTACGTAATGGTTTAGAATTCTATTTATAGACCTCAACCCCATTTCATTTCTCATCCTTCCTTTGGCCGATTTTCGTGTTCTGGAGATTGTTCATCACCATATACCTCTCATATCATCATCCTAACTCGAGTTTGAAGATCATAGACCATTGGGGATTGGTGTTCAAGCTCTCGGTGTTGAGTTTCTTCTAGTTTCTCCTAGTTCTTCACTATTTTGAGGTAGGTGATTCTTCACCAACTTGATTACGTATTCTTAGGGATGTTTTGAACATGTTTTTGAGATTATCAAGTCAGTTATATTCATGAGTAGTCGAACATCATGATTTTAGAAGAGTAAGTTAGTTATGCTTCGGTTCTCCTTTGTTGTTAAACATGTTGATCGCACCTATTAGTGATTAGACTCTTCATATAGCATTCTGAGATTTTGAACCCTATTACAACTAGTCTTCAGATATTATCTAAATCCTTAAAAATTATTGATCGAGCATTTCGTTGGAGAAGTTAATGGATTAATCTTAGAGTTAATTCCTAGAAGGAGATGATAATCAAGAGAAACCTAGTGATTTAGTTCTTATGATGATTCGTAGAAGTGTTTCGATATCTTGTTATGGAATAATATGACTAGAATCCTTCTAAGGTGAATTTCATGTCATAATTGAAGTATCCGACCGAAAGATGCATTTAAACTTGAATAGTATTTGATGGGATTGTCGTTCGGGCGAGTAGCGTAGTTTTGATTCAACAGAACGAATTGGGGCAGATTTAGTTCACTCGCCATGATAGGGTATAACATGTATTTTAATGATCCGTTTGATAATTAAAACGATTATCCGGAACCGTTAGTTATACCGGTGTTATTGGTCGTTGAAGGTTCGGATTTTGGGGAGTTGATCGAGTGAGAATTCTCCAAGTGGATTGAAGCCTATTCGTAGTAGCAATTCTTATCGCCATTTTTGAGGCAAGTATCGTATTTTGAAATTGTTGTTGTTGATTATTTTGATCATGTATACTGTTGGTTCATATTGTTGAACAAGAGATTATTTTCGTTGAATTGACATGATATTCGTTATCGTTTACTTGTATGTTCATGTTGATGGACATAGCGATTTTGCATATATGTATGCATAAGTTTTGTTTGTGTATGTTGTGCGATCTATGCTGAGGGCGCTGGATCGAATGTCCACTCGTGTTGGTCCGATGGAATCATCTTGGGATCTATGCTGAGGGCGCTGGATCATTGGACGAGTTTTCCACTTTGTGTTGGTCCGACGAGATCATATTGGGATCTATGCTGAGGGCGCTGGATCGTTGGAACACCCATGTTGTGTTGATGGAATCATGTGGATTTGCATTGTTGGATTCCGTCAGCGGAAGTCCGTATTGTGTATTTTATTATGCATTGTTGTTGCATATTCAATTTGTGTATTATGATACTTGTACTAACATCATTTTGCTAACCCCTTCGGGGGTGGATATTTGTTTTGATGTTCAGGTAGCCGAGGAGCGGGGAAACAGCCACAGTACCGACATGACGATGAAGGGGCTCAGTGATGTTAATTATTGTTGCCTTGTCTTTCTGGTTTATTTTCAATACTCGAGTACGCGTGTCTTGTTGATGTTTTGAGACGGTTGTAATAATGTACTCATTTGAACTGTTTGAACTGGTTTTGTATTTTGAACTTTAATGGTACTGTTGTATTATTTCTACATTTTTCAAATTAGCCTTGTAAATTCTTATATAAAGGGTTTACGGCGCTGTAACTATTCCGAATATATCGGGGTGTTACAGAATATGGTATCGGAGCTAAGATTCGTGGATATCTTGGCAGTCGGGTTTAGTTGGGTCTGTTTACGTTATTTGATTTATGGGTCGTTTGTAACATCACTGCTCAGCCAACGTCGTCATGTGGACCGTGGTTGTAAGTCTCCTAATCATTTATACTACCATCTTATTTAATTTCCGTTTTGTGAATATTGACGGACTTTATTTTTGAAAATTCTGTCCTGGATATTGAGTATTTGTATTTACAGTATGTTGAGGGGAGGTCGTGGACGTGGACGTGGTAATGCGAGAAAGGAGGATTCAGCGACTACCCCATAATTATCGGCTAGTCGAACCGACTCCCATTCTGGAGGACGACAGGGATCAGCAAATGATAACGCAAATCCTAACATGCCGGGGGTGCTTCAGCAGGTGGTCGCTCAGATGACCCAGTTCGCTTAGGTGGTTGATCGCATGCAGACCGCGATGGGCCAGCAGCGCAATGAGGATAATCGGGGAGACAAGTGGCTTACGGAGGTGGTAAAATTGCACGCACCAAAATTTGATGGTTCAACCGAGATGCCTACTTGGGATCACTGGCTGAAGGAGTTGGAAAAGATATTTGCATGGATCAACTGTCCCGATGACCGAAACGTTCCTATTGCCCAGTATTTTCTGACTGGGGAGGCTTTTGATTGGTGGGAAGCTGTTCGACCTGAGGATCATAATGCTGACTGGACGAAATTCAGATTAATGATGGAAGCACAATATTGTCCTCGTCCCGTCAGAGAGGCTAGAGTCCGAGAGTTTTTATCCCCACAGAGTTCGGAGGCATCTGTGACATACATAATCAAGACTTTTAATCACCAACTGACTTGTGTGCGACACTTGGTCAGGACCGAGGCGGAGAAGATTTTCTATTTCGACATGCATATGAAACCCGAGACTCAGTAATATATATCCGGATTTGAATGTACTACCTTGCGACAGTATCGGGACAAAGCACTGGCCTACGACATGAAAGAGGCAGCGGTGGAGAAATCGGCGGAAGCAAAGAAGCAGAAAGTGTCTGGCAACTTCACGGAGAACAAGAGTGGTGGGCCCTGCAAGGGCCAGTCTTCATTTCATTCATCCAGGAAACCTCCGTATCCTTCCCGAGGCAGAAAGAAGTTCCGAACAACATCAACAATTTCGGACGCATCGAAGAAGTGTTATAACTGTGGTCAAGCAGGACATGTACGGCGTGATTGTTCCGCTCCTTCTGTGACTTGTTTTGAATGTGGGCAAGAAGGGCACCGTGCGAATTTTTGCATAAATGTGACTAGATCGTTTGGTATTCGCACTCCAGCACCAGTTCTGAAAGAGACAAGTGTGAACCAGACACAGCAAAGTGGTTTTCAGCAGCAGAATGTTGGGAAAAGAGAGGTATCCAGTGCTGGGTCCGTTCCTCCGTGCCTATACGAGATGAGGAAGTCAGACGATCAGAACATTGCTGTTGCATCACATACGATTAAGATCCTTTTGCAACCAGTTAGTGTCTTATTCAATTCAGGAGCTACGCATTCTTTCATATCATTGAACTGTGTTAATCATTTGAAAATCTCGTGTTTATATGATTGTGAGCCTTATGTTGTGGGATTACCGAGCGGAGAGAGAATTGTGGGAACCCTAGAAACTAGATATTTTCCAGTGTCTATAGGAGGGAGAGATTGGCCCTCAAATCTTATTGTGGTCGACATCCATGGTGACGATCTAATTCTCGGAGACGATTAGCTCAATCGTTATGGGGCTATTTTGAATTACCGAAAGAGAGTTACTTCTATCATTGCTGATGACGGATCCGAACATTTATTCAAAGGATAAAGACCTGGAAGCTCAGGAAAATTGATCAAAGCCATGAAAGTGTAACACCCCCAATCCGCTCAGGGGTATTACACGCCGTAGACCCTCACCTCGAGGATCTACCAGGCTGATAACTAAAATCAAACATCTAGACATCGCCTTTCAGGCTAAAATGACACAGTAGACCGATTTGGTCTTTCAATAATAACATACAACTCAATTCCAATCACATACCCACACAGGGGTCAAAATACAATAAACTCCGTACTGGGGGAAAAGATCTTGCAGCGGAAAAGAAAATACAACTAGACCAAGATTGACATCAACGGATCCTCGTGTGATTAGTATCGTTCATCTTTCATCATCCTTCGTGCCGACCCCGTGCCATGCTCCAAAACCCGAATGCAAAATAGACATCCACCCCGAATACTCGGGGGTTAGCAAAACTCCACTGTTTTGCTAGTGCAAGAACAAAGTGCAAATACGAGCCATACAATTCACATTCCACGAATAACAACGACCAGGAATCCTCAAAGATCCAAACGAAACGAAAAGTACTTCCCGAGGCAAGAGTTTGAGAAAACCTTTCAAAATCGAAATATCATAAATCAATGGAAATAATTTATAACACGGTTTAGAATGCCATCGAGAGTTTTAATAGAAAACAATTTAGGATTATCAAATCCTACTTTTCAAAAATCCAAAAGACGAAAGGGGTCATCGCCCCAAAAGTTTACTTTCCGTAAAATAACCTTTTTCCAAACCGTTTAGCCCCAAATCCGTCAAATGACCTTTACAAAACCATTGGGATTTTAGCCCCAAATCCGTCAAATGACCTTTACAAAACCATTGGGATTTTAGCCCCAAATCTCATCAACTCACAGTACACAAGAACGACCACAAGGTTCGTCTTCCAACATCAAAATCCACAGTTAAAGGATTTAACACAAACAACAAAATACTATATAGCCATCCTAGCCAAGTAGGCTAAACGAACAACTTACCTCTTACACACTTAGTCAATGCATGCAATCATGAAAACCGTTCAAAAGCACTCATTTCCGGAAATGCCAATATCAAATCACATTTGTAAAAATGCACCACAATTAACCGCGGACCCACAGCTTCGTGGATCCCTGCCGAGACCCCGTCGGATCTAACCCACAGTGGTTAAAAGCAAGCTCGCGGTTCCACAGCTTCGTGGAGCCCTACCGAGACCCCGTCGGATCTAACCCGTAGTGATCATACACACACACACACACGTTACTCATGCAATACTAACATGCTAAGAATGTAAGTTCATTAAGAATACTCACTAGAGATGGCCATTAACTCGACACCATTACCAAACTCTTCAAAAATACAATAACAAGATTAAATACGGAATACACGATTCCATAACTTAAACAATAGGAGTATCATCATAAAATCCTTCAACGTTCAAAATAACCAAATCATAATCAATTCTCAAAACACCGTTCACAAATCACACTCGTTTTGAAAGAAAGCCTCTAACGAGGCCAATAAATCCTTTGAAACTTCATTTCAAATAACCAAACAAACACATCAAGACGAACACCGATCATCATATCCATAAAACGAGAAAAGTATGGGCAAGGTACTTGCCTCGATATCACGAGCAATGGAAAAGTGAACGGATACGGTCGGGTAGCCCTCAAATCCCCGAACACTATCTAGAACGCGATAACACCGAAATTACTACGGGAAAACACCACATGAATCATCAATCACCAACGGAATTCAAGATCGGAATCATCGAGAACCTATAATCCTCCGTAAGGAATAATAAAACATGATTATGACAAGAATCAAGGCCGAAAACAACGGAAATCCCAACAAACTATCAAAGGGAACTCATTCGAACATTTAATCGAACATTAAATGTTCGAGACCCTTCAAGAACAAAGAAATCACCCCTCGGGTTGAACGAACCAAAGATACGAGTATCGATCAAGTAGAACAACTTCAAAACAATGTTTATACAACAATTAATTGATTAAAAACGGATTGGAATCGAAATCAAAAAGGAAAATCCCCAAATCTACAAAAACAAGGGTTCAAGCCAAAAATACCTTGATTTGGATGAAGGATTCAAGTAGAGGCCGAAAATCTACAACAAGACTTGAGGTGGATGATCTCTACAAGTTTGGGAGCACTCAAATCGCCCAAAATCGCCATTGAAATCGCTCTAGATGGAAGGAGGAAGAAGAGAGGAGAAAAGTGAAGTTTTCTCCTCGAAAATCTGCTAAAAAACGCAGAAAAAGCCCGTGTGCCGCGGCACAGCACAAGTGTGCCGTGGCCTAGGGCCACAAAAACGCCCAGGAATCAGCTTAGTGCCGCGGCACAGCCTGAGTGTGCCGCGGCACACGGTACAGCCCCCTTCAACACCAAAAAGGCACATCGTGCAGTCTTCGCTATTTCGACCATAACTCCTTCGTCTGGACTCCGATTGACTCACCGTTTGAACCATTGGAAAGCTAACTTGATGCTCTATAATGTTGCAAAGATTCAGAATTTTTGGAGTTTCCAAGAATTAATGGTGACTTTACAAAGTCGAACTCCCACGTGAAAAAGTCGATTAAGGACACGGAACTCAACAAAACGACACCGAAACGAACTCGAATGACAAAAAGTGCAGAATTAATCATTCTCGGAATGACGAAGCGGTCAGGTGCGAGTCATCAAAACGAACTTCCGCCGAAAAAAGAAAATTACCAAAATTCAAAATTGCGGATATTACATTCTACCCTCCTTAAAAGAAGTTTCGTCCCGAAACTTAAAATAAGTAGGGAGAAGCAATATCCCGCCAGGAAAACTCAACGAGATACACCAAAAACAGAAAACTCGCGCCCAACGGCGAAACGCTGCAAGAAACGTAAAGAGACATACGGCGTGAAAACACGCTCCACGACCAACACAACGTCGTCGTTAGGGATACAATAAAACCAACAAATGACAAGCGTCATCAAACGGATAATATAGCCAAGTCAATTATCCGACAATCACAAAACACAACGAACGAAAGTCAGTATGATTGACCAACCCAACGGTACATCAATCAAAACGCGAGCCAATCGCTGAACAAATACGGAATTCCACCGCCCAAGGGTTGGAAGATCGAAAATGAGACTAGTTTCCCAAACTTAAGGGAATTAGGAAGGAGTCTGAACGCTCAACAATCGCGAAACGATATCGGCAAAAACCGAACAATCAAACGATCGAACCACAAAGATCGAGACAACAAAAATCGAACGATCATGTTCGAATCACGAAGAACAATAAAAATTCAAACAACAACTCCAAGGTTCACATCTCGACTCGAGACAATATATGATCCGGTGAAAACAACAACATATGCATTCACATAAGATCCACATGAGAGGGAATAGAAATTGAAAAGTCACAACGACAAACGAGCTATTCCGAAACAATACCACACTTGTTCGATCAACAAAAGCAAGGGGCAAGACAAGCTCAGAAATGTCAACGAACATGATGAGTCGACAAAGTCGAAAACACAAGAGTTCCAAATCCGATCCACTTCGAATAAAAGAACTAATAGAACTAGATGATGTCACTTCCGAACAAGGTTCACAAGAATCGAACCGAACTCGAAAAAAAAATCACAGCGATAACCAGATCAACCCACAACAAGATCACAGTTCGTTCGGACGATGAAACCGAAATACAGAACAAGTTTGGAAAGTATCAACGAATACGAGCGAGTCGAAAGAATGGAGAAAGAGAAAATATAGAAGTCAAAATAGTACGGGCATTACCTCCGATCCCGTCCACGAAATTCACAAAAACGGGAGCAAGGTAACAAGACATTAAACAACCGACACATAACGGAACGATCACCGATGCACACGGCCATACCAACCCAAGCTCTAACAGCTCGCACATGCGCGACAACGCAGAAATCACCACGAGGCGACAATATTCAACACCAACATCCCACCTCTCACAAGGGGCTAACACAACAAATGTGTGGAAAACGACTCAACGCTCACACCGCCAATTCGGTCATACTCGGGAGCAAACATCAAAATGACAACGCGAACATCATACATATATACCCAGCCCTCAAACGGGAATGGATAGGTTTTAAAAACGAAAACCTCATTTTGAAAATAATTTAGAAGAACACCGATTGATCTTGAGTATCACCTTTCAAAAAGTACAAACGTGAAACATCGTTATCGAGACTTTGGAGAACCATTTCGCATTTGATGAAAATGAGGACACTTTCTCTTAGTGAAAACTTTCAGAATATTCGACCCTCGGGTCTAGATAAAAGTGTTTCTAAAACATTGAAAATATCTCAAAACATTTTGGTCCTCGAGGCAGAAAAATTTTGAAATATATTGTGGCACCTGGATGTACCACAAGAAAATAACTCATTTGAAAAAATATGTCTCGAAATTTATTTCTAAGATACTCAAGTTTTCGAAAATAATTCAATGCCAAAAAGGACGATACCAAAAAGGCTAGAATGCCCAAAAATTTCAGGTAATCACACGGAACATCATAGCGCTGTGGGTCCCAGATCGAACCCTGTGCTAAAAACCATTTACAAAAATGCCAAAAGGTGATGACGGTAATATTTCAAAACTCACGAAAGCCATTTACAAAATACTAAATACCGTCATAAGAATTTCACAAAGCGGTCAAGGCCATAATGCCAAAACTCGGTTAAGGGAAGCGGTTATCGAAATAAAACTCGGTCGGTAAAATACCGAAAGTCATTACAAAAGAACTCACGCAATGGATAAAAGAAATACGATTCAACATGCACAATCCAAAGAACACTACTCCTCATAAGAACAAAATATTAGAGTCAAATAACCACATTCGTAACAAAACCATCGGCCCCATTCGAGGCCTCTAAGGACCTCACGCACCGGCTAGTGAACAAGTCGAACGCGTATAAGCACAAAGCTTCCACAAGAGAACTTGTAAACGTGCAAATCGATTCGAAAATCATCAAGAACGGACAAAAACAACAATAAAAGGCATCACAAGCGATTTACACTCCTCGTATAAATCAAATACGAGAGTCGATTAAATACATATCGTGAAATCAAAATCCACATAAGGATTCCATCACTTAACAAATAATCATAAAAATAGCTCGTGTCACACGAGGCACAACACAAAGAAGGGAGACTTACTTCCACAGGTCGCACGAAGATGATGATCGCCCCACGATACTAATCACGACCAACAAACTCAGACGACGCGTCGCGACACGACTCAATCAGACAAAATCTGACAATACAAGACTCAACAACACATAACTCGACCCGACAGCCTAGGTTTCCTCAACCTAAGCTCCGATACCATTTATGTAACACCCCCAATCCGCTCAGGGGTATTACACGCCGTAGACCCTCACCTCGAGGATCTACCAGGCTGATAACTAAAATCAAACATCTAGACATCGCCTTTCAGGCTAAAATGACACAGTAGACCGATTTGGTCTTTCAATAATAACATACAACTCAATTCCAATCACATACCCACGCAGGGGTCAAAATACAATAAACTCCCGTACAACGGGGAAAAGATACTGCAGCGGAAAAGAAAATACAACTAGACCAGTACGACATCAACGGATCCTCGTGTGATTAGTATCGTTCATCTTTCATCATCCTTCGTGCCGACCCTGTGCCATGCTCCAAAACCTGAATGCAAAAATAGACATCCACCCCCCGAATACTCGGGGGTTAGCAAAACTCCACTGTTTTGCTAGTGCAAGAACAAAGTGCAAATACGAGCCATACAATTCACATTCCACGAATAACAACGACCAGGAATCCTCAAAGATCCGAACGAAACGAAAAGTACTTCCCGAGGCAAGAGTTTGAGAAAACCTTTCAAAATCGAAATATCATAAATCAATGGAAATAATTTATAACACGGTTTAGAATGCCATCGAGAGTTTTAATAGAAAACAATTTAGGATTATCAAATCCTACTTTTCAAAAATCCAAAAGACGAAAGGGGTCATCGCCCCAAAAGTTTACTTTCCGTAAAATAACCTTTTTCCAAACCGTTTAGCCCCAAATCCGTCAAATGACCTTTACAAAACCATTGGGATTTTAGCCCCAAATCTCATCAACTCACAGTACACAAGAACGACCACAAGGTTCGTCTTCCAACATCAAAATCCACAGTTAAAGGATTTAACACAAACAACAAAATACTCTATAGCCATCCTAGCCAAGTAGGCCAAACGAACAACTTACCTCTTACACACTTAGTCAATGCATGCAATCATGAAAACCGTTCAAAAGCACTCATTTCCGGAAATGCCAATATCAAATCACATTTGTAAAAATGCACCACAATTAACCGCGGACCCACAGCATCGTGGATCCCTGCCGAGACCCCGTCGGATCTAACCCACAGTGGTTAAAAGCAAGCTCGCGGTTCCACAGCTTCGTGGAGCCCTACCGAGACCCCGTCGGATCTAACCCGTAGTGAGCATACACACACACACACACGTTACTCATGCAATACTAACATGCTAAGAATGTAAGTTCATTAAGAATACTCACTAGAGATGGCCATTAACTCGACACCATTACCAAACTCTTCAAAAATACAATATCAAGATTAAATACGGAATACACGATTCCATAACTTAAACAATAGGAGTATCATCATAAAATCCTTCAACGTTCAAAATAACCAAATCATAATCAATTCTCAAAACACCGTTCACAAATCACACTCGTTTTGAAAGAAAGCCTCTAACGAGGCCAAACCGAAATCCTTTGAAACTTCATTTCAAATAACCAAACAAACACATCAAGACGAACACCGATCATCATATCCATAAAACGAGAAAAGTATGGGCAAGGTACTTGCCTCGATATCACGAGCAATGGAAAAGTGAACGGATACGGTCGGGTAGCCCTCAAATCCCCGAACACTATCTAGAACGCGATAACACCGAAATTACTACGGGAAAACACCACATGAATCATCAATCACCAACGGAATTCAAGATCGGAATCATCGAGAACCTATAATCCTCCGTAAGGAATAATAAAACATGATTATGACAAGAATCAAGGCCGAAAACAACGGAAATCCCAACAAACTATCAAAGGGAACTCATTCGAACATTTAATCGAACATTAAATGTTTGAGACCCTTCAAGAACAAAGAAATCACCCCTCGGGTTGAACGAACCAAAGATACGAGTATCCAATCCGTAGAACAAGTTCAAAACAATGTTTATACAACAATTAATTGATTAAAAACGGATTGGAATCGAAATCAAAAAGGAAAATCCCCAAATCTACAAAAACAAGGGTTCAAGCCAAAAATACCTTGATTTGGATGAAGGATTCAAGTAGAGGCCGAAAATCTACAACAAGACTTGAGGTGGATGATCTCTACAAGTTTGGGAGCACTCAAATCGCCCAAAATCGCCATTGAAATCGCTCTAGATGGAAGGAGGAAGAAGAGAGGAGAAAAGTGAAGTTTTCTCCTCGAAAATCTGCTAAAAAACGCAGAAAAAGCCCGTGTGCCGCGGCACAAAGACAAGTGTGCCGTGGCCTAGGCCACAAAACGCCCAGAATCATCTTAGTGCCGCGGCACAGCCGAGTGTGCCGCGCACACGGCATGCCCCCTTCAACACCAAAAAGGCACATCGTGCAGTCTTCGCTATTTCGACCATAACTCCTTCGTCTGGACTCCGATTGACTCACCGTTTGAACCATTGGAAAGCTAACTTGATGCTCTATAATATTGCAAAGATTCAGAATTTTTGGAGTTTCCAAGAATTAATGGTGACTTTACAAAGTCGAACTCCCACGTGAAAAAGTCGATTAAGGACACGGAACTCAACAAAACGACACCGAAACGAACTCGAATGACAAAAAGTGCAGAATTAATCATTCTCGGAATGACGAAGCGGTCAGGTGCGAGTCATCAAAACGAACTTCCGCCGAAAAAAGAAAATTACCGAAATTCAAAATTGCGGATATTACAGAAAGCAGTGAAATTACTGAAACAGGGTTTTCACGGATTATGGTGTTATGCCATGAAGAAAGAAGAAGGAGTAGATCACTCATCTATTCCAGTTGTGAATGAATTCTTAGATGTATTCCCTGACGAACTACCAGGGTTACCTCCGCAGAGAGAAGTAGAGTTTAATATCGAATTAGAGCCTGGAGCCGCACCTATTTCCAGAGCACCATACCGTATGGCGCCAACTGAGATGTATGAACTAAAGAAGCAGCTTGAGGAATTATTACAGAAGGGTTACATTCAACCTAGCGTTTCTCCTTGGAGAGCACCCGTTCTCTTTGTCCGAAACAAAGATGGATCCCTCCGATTGTGTATTGATTACAGGGAGCTAAACAAGGTAACGATCAAGAACAAGTACCCATTACCTCGGATCGAAGACTTATTTGATCAACTACAGGGGGAGAGGGTATTCTCGAAGATCAACTTGAGATCAGGATAACATCAGCTGAGAATTAAGGAATCGGATATACCGAAATCTGCTTTCCGATCCCGGTACGGACACTATGAATTTGTGGTGATGCCATTCGGACTTACTAACGCTCCTGCAGTGTTTATGCAATTGATGAATCGGGTAGTCCTAGAGTACTTGGATAAATTCATGGTCATTTTCATTGATGACATCTTAATCTATTCGAAAGACCCAGAGGAGCATGCAGAGCATTTGCGTATCGTTTTGAGTATTTTGAGGAATGAACAGCTTTATGCGAAACTTTCTAAATGCGAGTTCTAGCTTAAAGAAGTAACCTTACTTGGGCATGTGATATCAGCTGACGGAGTTCAGGTGGACCCGAAGAAAGTCGAAGCAATCTTGGAATGGGAATCTCCTAATAACGTGAAAGAAGTCCGAAGTTTCTTAGGACTTGCTGGATATTATCGCCGTTTTGTAGAAGGATTTTTCAAAATTGCTCGTCCGCTTACTCAGTTGTTGCAGAAGACTCAAAAATTCATGTGGAATGAGAAATTCCAGGCTAGTTTTGACGAACTTACGAGAAGACTGACGACAATGCCTATATTAGTGTTACCAGATGGAACCGATGGATTCATGGTATACAACGATGCTTCAAATCAGGGTCTCGGATGCGTGTTGATGCAAAAATATAGGGTGATTGCCTATGCCTCTCGACAGTTGAAACCATACGAAGTAAATTACCCGACTCATGATTTGGAGTTAGCAGCTATAGTCTTTGCCTTGAAGATTTGGCGACATTATTTGTACGGCACTCATTGTCAGATTTTCACAGATCATAAGAGCCTCAAGTATATTTTCAGTCAGAAGGAATTAAGCATGAGGCAGATAAGGTGGCTAGAATTAATCAAGGATTATGACCTGGAAATCCTCTATCATCCAGGCAAAGCGAACATGGTAGCTGATGCACTGAGCCGCAAAACTGTTTCTCTTCGAGTGTTGGAAGCGCTTACGTCCCAAACTAGCATTCAACGAGAACTGATTCATGAAGGAATCGAAGTATGGTCACAAGGGGTCCAAGGGCAACTGTGTGTGATGGAACTAACTTCGTCGTTGGTCGAAGAAATCAAATCTAAGTAGTTGGATGATTCTCTGATTCTTCGATTATGTGACGAAGTAAACAAAGGGAAAGCCCCAGGATTCGTGATACAAGATGATGGAGTTTTGAGATTTCAGAGTCGATTTTGCATCCCCGATGATAATATTTTGAGACAGACAATCTTGAAGGAAGCTCACAGCGCGCCCTATTCTACTCACCCAGGCACCAGCGATATGTATAAGGAACTAAAACAAAATTTCTGGTGGGGAAATATGAAGAAGGACGTAGCAGAATATGTTTCGAAATGCTTAACCTGTCAGCAGGTTAAGATTGAACATCAGCGGCCTGCCGGGATGTTAAAGCCACTTTCGATTCCTGAGTGGAAGTGGGAGGATATATCGATGGACTTCATCACCAATATGCCGAGGACCAAGACGGGAATGAAAATGATTTGGGTTATAGTTGATCGACTAACCAAGTTGGCTCATTTCCTGGGTATTAAAGACACTTGGGGACCCGAGAAGTTAGCACGAGTGATTATTGCAGAAATAGTCCGATTGCATGGTACACCGAAGACCATTATTTCGGATCGAGATGGTCGCTTCGTATCGCATTTTTGGAAGGCAGTTCATAAGGCCTTGGGAACCGAGCTGAAATTTAGCACGGCCTATCATCCTCAGATGGACGGTCAGTCCGAAAGGACTATACAGACAGTAGAAGATATGATAAGAGCTTGCGCCTTAGATTGGTCAACCGATTAGGAGGTTCATTTGTCGTTGATTGAATTCACCAACAACAATAATTGGCATGCTTCCATTAAGATGGCACCATTTGAAGCATTATACGGAAGGAGATGCAGATCACCCATGTGTTGGGATGACTCTTCCGACTTGATCGGGACGGAACTAGAGTTAATAGTTCAGACTCAAGAGAAGTAGCTCTGATTCGTGAAAGGCTGTTAACTGCCCAGAGTCGACAAAAGTCTTATGCAGATGTGCACCGTCGCCCGTTGGATTTTGAGATTGGGGACCATGTACTAATGAAGGTTTCTCCTACTCGGGGAATTTTCCGTTGTGGGAGGAAAGGAAAGCTGAGTCCGAGATATATCGGACCATTTGAGATCCTCGAGAGAATTGGGGAGTTGGCATACAGGTTGGCCTTACCGCCATCACTGAGTCACGTTCATAATGTATTCCACGTATCTCAATTGCAGAAATATGTACTGGATCCCAGTCATATCATCGATTTTGGCGAGATTGAAGTGGCTAATGATGGCTCGTTCGAAGAAAAGCCAATCAAGATACTTGAGAGTCGAGTCAAGAAATTGAGGAATAAATCGATCTCCTTGGTTAAAGTTCAGTGGTCTCGACACGGAGTCGAATAAGCAACATGGGAGACGGAAGATAGTATGAGGTCGAGATACCCGGAATTGCTTTCGTTTTAAGTTTCGGGCCGAAACTTCTTTTTAGAGGGGTAGTATGTAATGCCCGGATACTTAATATGTAATTATCCTGTATTTGATCTTGTAAGATTCGACTTTGTGACGTATTAATCGATGATTGGTTTCCCGTATTCATATCCCTACATCCTGGTATTTTTCCATGCATGCATGCATAATTCTGCACGTGATAACATACACTAGATGATGATCTTAGCGTATGCTAAGAATGCAATATAACGTACGTTAGCTGTTGAGCTTAACGTACGTAAGCTCAGTCAACTCAAGATCCGCAAGGGTCGGCGTATGGGGGCCAGGGGAGATTCGTGAGAGGTTCCGCGTGAACCTGGATAGTTTTCCAGCTAAGCAAGTCAACGGACTTAACGTACGCTAAGGGGAATTTTTAACGTACGCTAAGGTCCTAGATATTACGTACGTAAGGCCTGTATGATAACGTACGTAAGCCAATACCAGAAACAGGTCAGTGAGCTCTGGCCAGACGTTAACGTACGCTAATGTTTTAGTATAGCGTACGCTAATACTGTCACGTGCGTAGTGGACATTGGGTAACGTACGTAATGGTTTAGAATTCTATTTATAGACCTCGACCCCATTTCATTTCTCATCCTTCCTTTGGCCGATATTCGTGTTCTGGAGATTGTTCATCACCATATACCTCTCATATCATCATCCTAGCTCGAGTTTGAAGATCATAGACCATTGGGGATTGGTGTTCAAGCTCTCGGTGTTGAGTTTCTTCTAGTTTCTCCTTGTTCTTCACTATTTTGAGGTAGGTGATTCTTCACCAACTTGATTACGTATTCTTAGGGATGTTTTGAATATGTTTTTGAGATTATCAAGTCAGTTATATTCATGAGTAGTCGAACATCATGATTTTAGAAGAGTAAGTTCAGTTATGCCTCGGTTCTCCTTTGTTGTTAAACATGTTGATCGAACCTATTAGTGATTAGACTCTTCATATAGCATTCTGAGATTTTAAACCCTATTACAACTAGTCTTCAGAGATTATCTAGATCCTTAGAAATTATTGATCGAGCATTTCGTTGGAGAAGTTAATGGATTAATCTTAGAGTTAATTCCTAGAAGGAGATGATAATCAAGAGAAAGTGATTTAGTTCTTATGATGATTCGTAGAAGTGTTTCGATATCTTGTTATGGAAGAATATGACTAGAATCCTTCTAAGATGAATTTCATGTCATAATTGAAGTATCCGACCGAAAGATGCATTTAAACATGAATAGTATTCGATGAGATTGTCATTCGGGCGAGTAGTGTAGTTTTGATTCAACCGAACTAATTGGGGCAGATTTAGTTCACTCGCCATGATAGGGTATAACATGTCTTTTAATGATCCGTTTGATGATTAAAACGATTATCCAGAACCGTTAGTTATACCGGTGTTATTGTTCGTTGAAGGTTCGAATTTTTGGGGAGTTGATCGAGTGAGAATTATCCGAGCGGATTGAAGCCTATTCGTAGTAGCAATTCTTATCGCCATTTTTGAGGCAAGTATCGTATTTTGAAATTGTTATTGTTGATTATTTTGATCATGTATACTGTTGGTTCATATTGTTGAACAAGAGATTATTTTCGTTGAATTGTCATGATATTCGTTATCGATTACTTGTATGTTCATGTTGATGGACATAGCGATTTTGCATATATGTATGCATAAGTTGTGTTTGTGTATGTTGTGCTATCTATTCTGAGGGCGCTGGATCGCATGTCCACCTCATGTTGGTCCGATGGGATCCTCTTGGGATCTATGCTGAGGGCGCTGGATCGTTGGAACACCAATGTTGTGTTGATGGAATCATGTGGATTCGCATTGTTGGATTCCGGCAGCGGAAGTCCGTATTGTGTATTTTATTATGCATTGTTGTTGCATCTTCGATTTGTGTATTATGATACTTATACTAGCATCGTTTTGCTAACCCCTTCGGGGGTGGATATTTGTTTTGATGTTCAGGTAGCCGAGGAGCGGGGAAACAGCCACAGTACCGACATGACGATGAAGGGGATCAGTGATGTTAATTGTTGTTGCCTTGTCTTTCTGGTTTATTTTCAGTACTCGAGTACGCGTGTCTTGTTGATGTTTTGAGACGGTTGTAATAATGGACTCATTTGAACTGTTTGAACTGGTTTTGTATTTTGAACTTTAATGGTACTGTTGTATTATTTCTACATTTTTCAAATTAGCCTTGTAAATTCTTATATAAAGGGTTTACGGCGCTGTAATTATTCCGATCATCTCGGGGTGTTACACCAGATGCATAACGGTATTATATATATATATATTATATCTTTTAATCATTTTTAGTAATGCAAAAAACTTGCCAAATATATTTATTAGCTTGCCTCAGCCATTTGGAGTTCCTCACCACGGCAAAACACAACGAAAAACCAAAAAGATGAGGTAAGGATTCAGTCACTCGAACCCGTTTATAATTTATATAACCGTACTCGTCCAACATCTGACTTAAATGTGAATTTACTATGCGTTTTCATCCCAAAATCATATAGTGATACCCGAAATAATACAGCTAGGGTTCAGCCATCTGAAACCCATTTAGATTTATATACCTATACCCGTCTCAAACTCAATTAAAAAATAATTTCTGCATATGTTCCCCTCGCAAATCTAAATAGCTATATGCACTAATTTCCCAAATCTACTAAAATATATAACATCTAAATCATTAAATTTAATTTGTTATAATAATTGGTTATTACGTCTGACTTCGAAAAATTCAAATTTGCTCAAATTGTTATATGTTGATACACAAATTAAGTTAAACGTCAATAAGTTAGCCAAATTAATTTTTTAATAAAAAATATTTATTTGACCAACTTAATAATTGGTCAAATTACATTTCAATAAAAATAATATTATTTATTTAGTCAACTCGATAATTGGTCAAAATAATTGGCGATGAGAAATATGATGGTAAAATACGTATTGATTATAATAATGTATTACCCAAATCTATGAAAACTTATAAAATCTACATAATCAAATATAAGCTGTTACAATACTTGGTTGTTATCTTTGACTTTAAAAAATCAAATTCGCTCAAATTGTTAGACATTGATAAACTAGACAAATTAAATTAAATAAAATAAATTTTTTCCAAAAAATAAGATTATTTATTTGGACAACAATGATGGGCCAAAATTCATTTTCAATAAAAATAACAATATTTATTTAGCCAACTCAATAATTGGTCAAATTAATTGCATATGACAAATGTGATGGTGAAATACAAATTGATTATACATATATATAAGTAAAACTATTTATTTCGTCAACATAAAATTGACCCAATTAATATAGGCAAATTTGTTATGTCTAGGCAAAAATATTGATCAAATTACATTTTTTCAATAAAAATAAAATTATCAACTGGTCGTAGGGCTGTCGAACAATTCGTTTCTGGTTAACCGGACTGAAATTTTCAGTTAACCAGAACCATAATTGCCAAAAAATGAGAATCGAAAACCAGACCATATAAAATTTCGGTTAACCAGAACCGGACCGGTTATTTTTAGTTCCGGTTCGGTTAAACCGAAGAAACCTGCTTGCACGTGTTTTTTAAAATTATAAAATATAAAATATAAAGTTAATATTTAATAAATATATACTAATATATTATCATAAATTTTTAACAAAATTAGGGTTTTAAATTTTTAATTTACAAAAACTAAAATAATAAAATATATAAGTATAAAATATAAAAATAATATTTAATATATATTATAAAAACAGGTTTTCGGTTGTTTGAATAAATCTAAAATAAAATAAAATAAAATAAAATAAAAATAAAATAATTTATTTTGTTTAATTTGGCCAATTATTAAGTTGGGCAAATAAAAATTAAATTTTGACAAAAAAAATTAACTATTTATTTGCCCAACTTAATAATTGGCCAAATTAAACAAAATAAAAATAAAATTCTTAAACTTGTGTGTAAAATATAAATATGGAGTTGAAAAATAATATTGAAGTTCTACTTTAAATCGATATGGGATCGAAGACACTGAATTCTATTTATTTAGACTGTTTATCAGTTAAGTACCATTTTAAATCGATGTGGGATTCAAGATTTTAGATAAATAGCAATACAAAATTAAGAGAATGCCATATAGGATATGTGGTGCTTCAAATTCGTAACGATGTTATATATATTTTCAATTATTATAATTCTACTAAATAAAATAGATGTGGGATTCAAATTTTAGATAAATAAAATTACTATAAATTTAATAATTGACCCATTGAAATTCATTAAAAATTTAAACTATTTATTTGTCCAACTTAATAATTGGCCAAATTAAGCATAATAAAAATAATATTATTAAGTTTGTGTGTAAAATAACTATGTGGTTGAAAAATACACATTGAATTCTAGGTATTTACTTAACTTTTCTATTGGCGGGGTTCTATTTTAAATCGATATGGGATTCAAGATATTGAATTCTATTTATTTGGGTTGTCCATCGATTAAGTACCACTTTAAATTGATGTGAGATTCAAAATTTTAGATAAATAAGAATTCAAATTTAAGAGAATGCCACATAAAAGAGAGATTTAATCTAATGCTTAGAATCCGTAACGCTATTTTATATATATATATATATATATAATTTATATTACAATATTATCCATTCGTTTTTAATTTTTGAATCTAAAAGGATAATTCATAGATTAATAGATCTCATAGGATTTATTTAATATGATGTATAAAATTATTCTTGATTATTATTCTTATTATCATCACTCTTTTGTAAAGGTTTCTTGATTGACTAACAAATCATTAGTACTATTAATCCAATAATACTATTTAGTCCGAACTCGAGAAATTCGATCAAAAATCCAAAATCCGATCTGAATCGGTCCGATTCGATAGATTTGGATCGAATTTCGGATTATGGATTTCTAGATTTTCAGATCGGCGCATATTTTTGTATTAATCCGATCAATCCAAAATATATCAAAAAAATTAAATTTATATTATACCTGTTAGTTGATCCGAAATCTGATCGATCCGATTTTTAATTTCAGTAGAATATAATCGTTATTTGAACTTGAACTTCGAACTTCAAGTACTTTGTGTTTATTGATTATTTAGATGCTGCTTGTTGTGTTTGATTATGTCTGTTAGTTTGTGGAAACTGAAAAGGTTTGTATGTATTTGCCCATTCTTAAATTCTTGTTGTGTTTTGATAAATGAGATTATATTTTTAAAATATTTTTTTTGGAAAAAAAAAATCGGATTTTCGGATTGAATACGAAAAATCCGATCCGAATTCAGATTGATCCGAATCTGATTTGATATTTCCGATCGGATTTCGGATTGAGCAAAACCTGATCCGAAATTTCGGATTAATCCAAAATTCAGATCAGATCGATCCGTTGCACACCCTAATGGTTTGTGTTCGAGACGAGTGAAAATACCGTAATTATGTATTCGAGACGAGTGAAAAAAAAAAGAGTTTGAGAGGAAGATTATTCTCCTAAGGGTTAAAGAAAAATTTACTTAAAATAAGGTTACATAAATAATATACTGTTCCGGGAATTATTATTCCCGTGATGTGTCTTACCTAATACTGGTTGTAGATACATAGATGGAAGGTTCTAGAACCTTCTAGAGGTAGTAGGATCCTATTAGATGTCTTACCTTATCTAGGAATCCTATGTATGGAAGGACTCTCATTGTAATGCCTATATAAAGGCCCATCTATCAGTGTTATAAATACAATTGATTGACTCTATTTACAGTCTTTTACTTTCTCCTGAAACACGTTATCAGCACATAGTCCCCCAACTGAGCAGAAAAAAAAAAATCGTCCGAAAAATTTTGAGAATTCCGACGTCATATTCTTCAACATCTCCCGCCGCCGTCGCTGCAGAAGGATCTCCAACCTGTGACCAGACCTACGATTTCCGCCGCCGCCGCCTTCGCGGGACTCGAGTCGGACCCCTCACAGCAACAACCCCCCGTCGCAATCCAGGCCAGATCATCGCCGTATCCGACGCCGTCATAATTCACAAATCCTAATCAATCCACGTGTCCCCTTCGATTTGCTCCGGTCAAGCTGCCCAGACTCCCGCCCGACCAACCACCACCTGCTCAAAATCTTATGGTCGTGTCACCTGGCAGAGCACCATACAGATCCTCTTCGGATCTGCCATTGCCGCTTCAGATTGAAGCTTCTCCAGCACTTAATTTTACTAAAATTGCAATTCAGCCCCTAAGATTTTGAATTACACACAATCAGTCCAAACCAGATTCGAACTCAAAGATCTGTTCTCCACGCTCGTCGCGATGGGTTTCAGTCTTTTGACATGCGATCTACAGCCCGATTCCAATGGAAGAAACAAGTCGAAAAAAAGGGGGGGAGCAGAAAATCGAAAAAAAAAGACGAGAATTTCCGCGTGTAAATTTTCTGCACAATACAATCGTACAAAAATCATGTTTTCTGATTCGTTAACCGTCGGATCGGTGTGTGTAACACCCCCAGATTTAACCAGAAATATTACAGCGCCGTGGGCCCCGAGATGGAACCCACAAGGCTAAAAGAAATTTTCGCAAACATTTACAAATGCCCAAGAGGCCAACGACGGTACTATCTTTAAAAAAATTCACAAAGACTTATAAAATTCATTTATCAAAAACCGTCGTAAAAACTCATTTGAAATCGCAAGGCCAAACGGCCGACACCCAAAAGTTTAGAAAACGATTTCCAAAGTAACCTCAGTTACTAGATACCAAAAGAGCATTACAAAATACTCACGCAGCGGAAAAAGACCAACCATAAAGATACTCTAGCAGCGGAATACAAGAACCGATTAAGAAACTCGATGCACACAACATGTCCTAGCCAGTATCCTGCGGGAAGCTCATCTCTTCACGACCGCTACAAGCTCGATACTCCAAAAACCTAAAAAGAAATCCCACAACGGGGTCAGCCATAATATCCAACAATGATATCAATCACATCATATCAATAATACATACCAACGAGAATACAGACTAAGAATACGACCAATGTAATCTTACCGCCATAACTTTACTTAATCACGTAATTCATCAGAAAAACCATTCATCACAGTTTCACATCTCGTACTCGATTAACCAATAAACTCGAATATAATATCTGTATTGTACCTCAAACAATACTCAAGATCCTCAAACTATCATAACCAATTCACGATACGGAAATCTACCATTTCTGACCAATACGATCCATCGAATAATATCATCAAATCCCAAGACAGTAACCGATTGTCTACCAAAGACAAGACCAAAGAAAATATGGAACATACCTCGAGATATGATGTGCCACGATAATCATATCAGTCTAATCCGAGATCAGAACAATGCAATACGGACAAGGTCCTAACACAAGACCTACAAATGCATACTCATATGACAACGTCAATATGCTCAAAAACAATAACAACTATGTATACTCAATGGAAATCCCATGATCCAAATGGGCCTCAAAGATAGATCCCAAGATGATCCTACAAGATCAACACGAGGTGGATAACCAACAATATACATATGCACAACAATAACACAATACTGGGTAATCCAACGATCCAGCGCCCTCAGCATAGATCCCAAGATGATCCCGTCGGACCAACACGAGGTGGAAAAACCCGTCCAATGATCCAGCGCCCCCAGCATAGATCCCAAGATGATCCCGTCGGACCAACACGAGGTGGACATCCGATCCAGCGCCCTCAGCATAGATCGCGCGATCCCATCGGATCAACACAACATAAACAACACAATATGCATACACATATGCAAAATAATATGTTCATCATCATGAACAACGCAACATGAACGACAATATGACGAATCAATTAAGACGACCTCATGTTCGACAACATGAATGATAATACGCATGATCAAATCACTAACTCTAATTGAATCGATATAAGATACTTGCCCCGAGTCCTTCGGGAGAAATCTCGATATCAAACCATCACCGACGATTATCCTCAATGCTCGGCGATCCAAACGAACAATGAACTATAGATACTCATATCCTCGTCTTTACCATACTGTAACCTTGATACTCGAACATACCAATAACTGAGATAAGCATATACATTATGATTTATCTTCCAGAATCGAAAGAACGATATGCGATCCGAATACCCAGAGTTCACATAATAATCATCGCTATATGCATTATAAACGAAATGAAACTGAAACCATTCATTAAATATTATAACTGAGCAAGTAATAACTTGCCTCGATACCGGTACCACGAAGCTGTTGTCGAACACATTGCCTTTGTCTACGAGCTCCTCAGCCCCGATCAAAAGCAATACAATGGACATACTCGAACGCGACCGCAATATCCGGTTATAATCACCGATCAACAATCTCAACCTATCGAAGAAATCAAATAACACATATCCGATAACAATCAACAACTGACAAACTAACCAATCGAACTCAACGGTTCAACACAACCTTGAATAAACACAGTCAGAACCAACCAAGTCAAACCATCACGAATTCATAATCAAAACACAAAAATACTGCACTGTCTGCCTACTTAGCGCACGTTAAACGCATAACGTAGCGTGCGCTAAGTTGTCCCGTTAGCGTGCGCTAGCCAGTAAGCTTAGCGTGCGCTAATGCTGTACAGTGGCATGCAATCCAAGCATCGACTAACATCTTGCAACTACGAATCCGAATGGAGGGAGATATGAATCTCCATATCTCTTGAAGATAAACGACACCATAACTATCACAAGGATCATATCATTATCCATATATCAATAATAACACCAACAATCAAACCGACTCGATAACAAGGATCATATCATATTCAATCCGGAATTCAACCTCGTATCATGATTTAACTCCTCTAAATCGATCAATATAATTAACAAGATTCAGAAATCCATCTTAGATCGGGTTAAACGAATCAACATCCTTATAGTATGAAGAATCTTAACTAACATCCGAAACTCTTACCAAAATTCCATTGAATCTCATATAACATCATCATATGATTATCCAACATGCTCCTTACATGAAATCATCCAAGAAAAACGAACTATCATCAAGAGGATACGAAAATTACCTGGATTGGATGGACCAAGAATAAGAACACTGGACTCCATTCCAAGAATCATGAATAACTTGAAGAACAAGGCTTGAATCCATGCTCTCCATCTTAATCTTGTTAAAGATCATCATCTCTCAGTGTTTAGGAACTCCAAATGTTCTCCCAAGGTTGTCTCTATCGGGTGAAAGGAAAGAAATGGACGAAATGCTTCATGACACCCGTTTGTCCCTTTATATAGAATACCTTACTAGCGTGCGCTAAACCCTTATGTTTAGCGTGCGCTAGCCTTAGCGTGCGCTAACTGACTTTGTTAGCGTGCGCCGCCGGGCCTGCAGGCTACCGCCTTGCTTCATAAACTAGCTTACGACGTAATGCCCATGCATTAACGCACGTAAAACATCATGTCTAGCGACGCAAGTCCTTACTCTTAGCGTGCGCTATCCGAAGTTGACTTACTACGTTGTTCACCTACCACTCGCCCACATTCCGACAAAGATCTTACAAGGATAAGATTCCTTGTTGATCGATATATATTTAGCGTGCGCTAAGCCTAATCTTCGCGTGCGCTAATACTTCAGACAACAACCGCTGACTTACTGAACGTGCGCCGAAAGCACTGTCCATACGCAGATTCCTTCCGATCTGATCTGCACTAGCGTATGCTAATCTATGAACGTAGCGTGCGCTAATCCTGCACGATAGCGTGCGCTATACTTGAACATTAGCGTGCGCTAATCAGGCTACACTTAGTCATTTTCCAATTCTCCTCGTCCGCCTCGACATACCAATTGCGGACATACGGCATACTGAATACATGTACTGAATCCAATAACATCATCATACGATATACTCAATATCAAAAGTACGACAACCTGATACACAATATCCTCAAATGTAACTGTCGACCAAATACGACAATTATACCGATACTGATATCTCAGTCCTTCATTTATTTTATCCCTACTGTACAGATTCCACGCTGTACAATATAACTCGGATAAAATAATATTAAACAACAGTAATAGAAATTCTGGATATTACATTCTACACCCCTTAAAATAAGTTTCGTCCTCGAAACTTGCAGTCCATCATAAAACAAACAAACATACCGTCCAACCCAAAATATCCCAAAACCATCACGACACTGATCAATCATCATTATTCTGAATAGCCAAAACCGCATACTTACAAATACGCAGGTCGACGATCTCCGGGGATACTAGCCAGCAATCTCACTGTACAGTCTCAATACGCTTACGATCACAATTCCCTGAGTCTCAACAAAATATATTATCTTCGGATGAAACAATCTGCCCGAATCAAATCCTGTCTGCCCGATTGCATAATCAAGTCCCAATTCCGATCAGACAACTAATACACAATACATCTACAAAACAACTGCCCAAAACAACGACACGAATCCTGAAACATCAATACAAAATCCGAACGCTCAAATGATCACCAACAATGATCAACAATCAATCGAATTTATCATCGACATGATAAATTCCAATATGACCAACCAGAGGTCAAAACACAATTGAGAATATCCTCAACGTGATAAACTCCAATATTACCAATGAATGATCAACGAAAATCGAGAATACCTTCACACGGTAAACTCCAACACGATCAACACAGAATCACATAAACAGATATACGAAAGAATAACATTCTCAAAACGACAAATCAATCACGCACAGTAGATCTCAATAAACATACCCAACTGGCGAACATTTCTCTCGGCATACGAACAACGAATCGCAAATCGGCGAACATACCAATTCATACAAGGAGTGGGAACGACCACTCAATATCCAAAACAACCAGCATGGGGTCACCATCCCCAAATTTACACTTACAAAGAAATCATTCAAAGATCACTATGGTAAAATCGCGCTACTACCGTACCAATGGAATCACATAGCAAATATGTCCCGGTTTCACAAAATCCCAAGTTTCCAAAATAATATTATGTGCATGAATCTACAACACGCCACATATTTCTCTTATCCGATAACTCAACCGATCATCACCGGATAATCAAACTAACATACTGAAGTTTGACTTCCTTTTCCATCGTACCATCAATATGATATGCACTATGTACTAAATGCGTATGTATATCAATCACATTTTCAAAACCAGTTTGAAATCATAAAGTCTCGTCACGAAGACAATTTTCGAAAGTTCTTTCAAGAGTTTGAAAACTCAAAACATAAATTTTGGTAAGACCACAAAATCAATTTTCGAAAAAATTTAACTTGGCTCGATGGTGCCAAGTATTCGATAAAAAAAAATTCTTTTCAAACACACACGATTAAATAAAATGGAATTTATGCAAATGTTTGTCCATATCCATACTCCTGCATACCACTTCGGTTCGTCACTAAATTCATTGATATTCCATCGGAAAACCACACGATCGAGTTCCAAAATCTCAATATATAAATTCCGGCTAAACTCCTTTTCCACACATGACTCGTATCGTCAACCATTTACCCATCCTGGATCACCTCAAATATGATATGACAAAACATTGAAACAAATCCACACAGCGAAAGACTTCCCGAGAAGTTCCATTTGAACAAGTAAACCAAAGCCTCGAAAGGCAGAAATAACATAGGTAAACGATTGGTAAAGTATTTTACAACTCTCGGGAGTTTTAGAAAACAGGAAAGTCTTTTGAAGCATTAGGGTCTCAGCCCGTATCTCATTCCACATTACAAGAAGTTTAAAAAGTAGAAAACTCTTTTCGGACCCCAAGTCCTGAGTTACAAAACCATTTCAAAATCGATTGGGTCTCGGCCCAAAAATCATTTTCTGTAAAACACCCGTAAAATATTCATTTTGAAAAGTATCATTTTCAAATGATCAAAAGCAGTTCATATAACTCAAAATGAATTAACATGCTACATGTTCTTCTCAACCATGCACAACATTTCTCCCAGATGCACAATTCCGTTCCAAAATCTAACCAACATACTGATTTCCAAAATCATAGTTTCTCAAGATCATCAATCCTGTCCCACTCTGACATCTCATACTGTAACGCATGATATCTGAATCTCAAGACACATCAACTTAGAACGGTAATAAGTCTCAATGAAATTCAAAAATCCAAATACTTACAGATCGTGAAGCCGACGATTCCCCGTGATACTGGTACATGTCTAGACTCAAGAAAATACTCGACACAGGTATTTTCAAAACACACGTTGGCAAACTCAGTTCGACTCAAGAACACAATACATCTCATTCCAGAGAATCTCGTTAACACCATCTGGAAAAGTTATAACAAGCCCAGTACGATACTGATAAATCACATAACACATAAGCCTGAGTGAACAACAAAAACTCACGGCTCTAATATTTGTCAATCGACAACTCGAATGACGCGACAAAAACACGACCCAACTCGACCCAAATGCCTAGGTTTTCTCAACCTAAGCTCCGATACCATATTCTGTAACACCCTGCATTTAACCTGAATATTACACGCCGTGGCCCCGAGATGGAACCCACAAGGCTAAAAGAAATTTTCGCAAACATTTACAAATGCCCAAGAGGCCAACGACGGTACTATCTTTAAAAAAATTCACAAAGACTTATAAAATTCATTTATCAAAAACCGTCGTAAAAACTCATTTGAAATCACAAGGCCAAACGGCCGACACCCAAAAGTTTAGAAAACGATTTCCAAAGTAACCTCAGTTACTAGATACCAAAAGAGCATTACAAAATACTCACGCAGCTGTATAAGACCAACCATAAAGATTCTCTAGCAATGGAATACAAGAACCGATTAAGAAACTCGATGCACACAACATGTCCTAGCCAAGATCCCCGCGGAAGCTCATCTCTTCACGACCGCTACAAGCTCGATACTCCAAAAACCTAAAAAGAAATCCCACAACGGGGTCAGCCATAATATCCAACAATGATATCAATCACATCACATCAATAATACATACCAACGAGAATACAGACTAAGAATACGACCAATGTAATCTTACCGCCATAACTTTACTTAATCACGTAATTCATCAGAAAAACCATTCATCACAGTTTCACATCTCGTACTCGATTAACCAATAAACTCGAATATAATATCTGTATTGTACCTCAAACAATACTCAAGATCCTCAAACTATCATAACCAATTCACGATACGGAAATCTACCATTTCTGACCAATACGATCCATCGAATAATATCATCAAATCCCAAGACAGTAACCGATTGTCTACCAAAGACAAGACCAAAGAAAATATGGAATATACCTCGAGATATGATGTGCCACGATAATCATATCAGTCTAATCCGAGATCAGAACAATGCAATACGGACAAGGTCCTAACACAAGACCTACAAATGCATACTCATATGACAACGTCGATATGCTCAAAAACAATAACAACTATGTATACTCAATGGAAATCCCATGATCCAAATTCTCAAGATAGATCCCAAGATGATCCTACAAGATCAACACGAGGTGGATAACCAACAATATACATATGCACAACAATAACACAATACTGGGTAATCCAACGATCCAGCGCCCTCAGCATAGATCCCAAGATGATCCCGTCGGACCAACACGAGGTGGAAAAACCCGTCCAATGATCCAGCGCCTCAAGATAGATCCCAAGATGATCCCGTCGGACCAACACGAGGTGGACATCCGATCCAGCGCCCTCAGCATAGATCGCGCGATCCCATCGGATCAACACAACATAAACAACACAATATGCATACACATATGCAAAATAATATGTTCATCATCATGAACAACGCAACATGAACGACAATATGACGAATCAATTAAGACGACCTCATGTTCGACAACATGAATGATAATACGCATGATCAAATCACTAACTCTAATTGAATCGATATAAGATACTTGCCCCGAGTCCTTCTGAGAAATCTCGATATCAAACCATCACCGACGATTATCCTCAATGCTCGGCGATCCAAACGAACAATGAACTATAGATACTCATATCCTCGTCTTTACCATAATGTAACCTTGATACTCGAACATACCAATAACTGAGATAAGCATATACATTATGATTTATCTCCCAGAATCGAAAGAACGATATGCGATCCGAATACCCAGAGTTCACATAATAATCATCGCTATATGCATTATAAACGAAATGAAATCAAACCATTCATTAAATATTATAACCGAGCAAGTAATAACTTGCCTCGATATCGGTACCACGAAGTCGTTGTCGAACACATTGCCTTTGTCTACGAGCTCCTCACCCCGATCAAAAGCAATACAATGGACATACTCGAACGCGACCGCAATATCCGGTTATAATCACCGATCAACAATCTCAACCTATCGAAGAAATCAAATAACACATATCCGATAACAATCAACAACTGACAAACTAACCAATCGAACTCAACGGTTCAACACAACCTTGAATAAACACAGTCAGAACCAACCAAGTCAAACCATCACGAATTCATAATCAAAACACAAAAAGATCGCATCGTCGCCTACTTAGCGCACGTTAAACGCATAACGAGCGCGGCGCTAAGTTGTCCCGTTAGCGGCGCTAGCCAGTAAGCTTAGCGTGCGCTAATGCTGTACAGTGGCATGCAATCCAAGCATCGACTAACATCTTGCAACTACGAATCCGAATGGAGGGAGATATGAATCTCCATATCTCTTGAAGATAAACGACACCATAACTATCACAAGGATCATATCATTATCCATATATCAATAATAACACCAACAATCAAACCGACTCGATAACAAGGATCATATCATATTCAATCCGGAATTCAACCTCGTATCATGATTTAACTCCTCTAAATCGATCAATATAATTAACAAGATTCAGAAATCCATCTTAGGTCGGGTTAAACGAATCAACATCCTTATAGTATGAAGAATCTTAACTAACATCCGAAACTCTTACCAAAATTCCATTGAATCTCATATAACATCATCATATGATTATCCAACATGCTCCTTACATGAAATCATCCAAGAAAAACGAACTATCATCAAGAGGATACGAAAATTACCTGGATTGGATGGACCAAGAATAAGAACACTGGACTCCATTCCAAGAATCATGAATAACTTGAAGAACAAGGCTTGAATCCATGCTCTCCATCTTAATCTTGTTAAAGATCATCATCTCTCAGTGTTTAGGAACTCCAAATGTTCTCCCAAGGTTGTCTCTATCGGGTGAAAGGAAAGAAATGGATGAAATGCTTCATGACACCCGTTTGTCCCTTTATATAGAATACCTTACTAGCGTGCGCTAAACCCTTATGTTTAGCGTGCGCTAACTGACTTTGTTAGCGTGCGCTATCGAAGCCCAGAGGCTACTGTCTTGCTTCATAAACTAGCTTACGTACGTAATGCCCATGCATTAACGTACGTAAAACATCATGTCTAGCGTACGCAAGTCCTTACTCTTAGCGTGCGCTATCCGAAGTTGACTTACTACAGTGTTCACCTACCACTCGCCCCCACATTCCGACAGCATCTTACAAGGATAAGATTCCTTGTTGACTGATATATATTTAGCGTGCGCTAAGCCTAATCTTCAGCGTGCGCTAATACTTCAGGACAACAACCGTTGACTTACCAGAACGTGCGCCGAAAGCAGCCGGGTCCATACGCAGATTCCTTCCGATCTGATCTGCACTAGCGTATGCTAATCTATGAATGTAGCGTGCGCTAATCCTGCACGATAGCGTGCGCTATACTTGAACATTAGCGTGCGCTAATCAGGCTACACTTAGTCATTTTCCAATTCTCCTCGTCCGCCTCGACATACCAATTGCGGACATACGGCATACTGAATACATGTACTGAATCCAATAACATCATCATACGATATACTCAATATCAAAAGTACGACAACCTGATACACAATATCCTCAAATGTAACTGTCGACCAAATACGACAATTATACCGATACTGATATCTCAGTCCTTCATTTATTTTATCCCTACTGTACAGATTCCACGCTGTACAATATAACTCGGATAAAATAATATTAAACAACAGTAATAGAAATTCCGGATATTACAGTGTGAAAGTTTGACAGCAACTTCCCGACGCAAATATCTGTATATTCAATGGTGGAGATCGGATTTTGAATAATATTGATTACTGAATCTGCCGCCGAACAGAAGCAGATTTTTACGAGGAAATTTGGAGATCCGACCTCATCCAATACCGAGTCGCCAGTATCGCGCCGAGTCCTTTTTGGCCGAATTATCGAGCCCAGTAGCCCTATCCGGGCGTTTCTCAACTCTCCATTTTTTTTCCTACTTAATGTTTCATTTGTTCATTGACTTGTACACTTATGAATCTTACATGTTTATGTTTTACGTGCATATAGGAAAATACGTTGCTCATGATGATGTGCACGCTATGGAGAAAAACTATATTTATTATCCCGTTCAAGGATCAAAGTAAATATGGAACCGAGTACTATGAAAATATTGCTCATATGGAGAGAAGCTCCCGTTCAAGGATCAAAGCAAATATGGAACCAAGTACCCGTAAGACTTTATTAAAGTTCCCATTTTTCGATTCCTCTCTTTTGGGAATTTTTTTTTTTTGGGAATTGGGTATTTGGGTTCTTTATCTCCCACGCTACTTTGCGGTGGATGAGACTATGAGAGGTGGTATCACTCTCGTATGTCGAAGTAAATTGTGTGACGGTCCTGGGGGAGTCACGGATAATTGTTGAAAGTCGATATTTGTGGTTGTTGCATACACCACGTTTTGGGTGCGATTTGATGTCGCCGTTTTGTTGATTTTAAACCAATAATTGAATAAAATGAATATTGTCGGTAACGGTAAAGTTATGACTTGTTCATGATTAGTCACAGATTTGTGACGTACAAATGGGACAAACATCGATTGCGACGGATATGTCGTGGTTAAAATCAATTTGTGACGGATTTGTCACGATGAATTGAGCGACCACCACGTTGGTCTTGACCCAATCCCATACTTGGAAAACTCCATCTTTCATCCTATTAAAATAAAATATTGCATGTGGGTGTAGTTATGCACCGTCTCCTTGCAATATGATATATGAAAGAATGTACGAGTAATTCTCATGAATTTTAACATGTAAAGCAATGGCATATTGCGGTAAATACATGAATTTGTTGACCTCGATTATAGTTCGTGTGACTATAGGTCCGAATACTTTTCCGAGTATTTGTTAAGGCATGTGCCTTACATATTTGACCATGTTTAGTCAATCTTAGTGGATGGTCAAGACGAGTTGGTTATGGTATATTCATTATGTCTCATGGTTCAAAATACTTAATTATGATGCACCGCATTGTATCTATATAACATGGCTATTATGACGTATACTTGCAAATTGAGAATTGAAATACTTGGTTGATTTGATGCACTTTGGTGGATTTTGTCTACACTTTTGATCATGACTAGGCGCATCCTCCTTGGTATTTGTTTATGCTTTGAAAGTTCAAACGGAATCAGTGGTTTTTCAACAGCTTTAGCTGTACCGACATTCCTACTTTCTCTGCAAGTCTACCAAGTTAGAGTTACCGAAAGGATCATTAGTCGAGATAAGAAATCGAACACCCTGCTACGTTTAGACGCACCTATGACTGTTATTGCCATGTTTTTGCATCAACACTTATGCCATTGGATATGGTGTCAACCTTGTTTTCTCACTAAACTTGGGAAACACTAAAGCAGCAACTTAAAACATGCACTGTGATCTGAGTTTAATGATCCGTGTGGTTCACAATATATAGAAAGATAAGGAAGTCTAGTTTCCAGAACATCCGACCGTTCGTCCATAGCCTTCCTAACAAGGGAGTTATCGCTATTTTAGTGAACAAAGGTCAAGCTGCATGGAATTTTATTTCCAGCGATTGTGCTAACCTTTGTCCCAACCAACTTGGTTCCCATCTTGAATTTGAAAGTGGTCTTATGACACATATTTTTCAACCTCTTTTTGGCCAAATTTGTCATAGATGATGCAGTTTTTGGTATGCGTTGTACGCTAAACTATCATCTTTCAAATGTTGAAAAACAGTTTCCTTGGGGAAGCCCAAAATACGCACCCTTATAAGAAGGTCGAGCGTGTGCATGGTAGTGTTACACCATGCTTGTGTCATAATTTTGCCCCTTAGGCATATAACCTTGCCATGTTATGCACTCAATATGATAGATCATTTTGATCGTATCTGGTATAAAATCTCTATGTTGTTAGAGTGTTCGCTATGCTCATATTTGTAAAATTTTGCAAGAGAAATTGAGTGCGTATTAAGCTATTTTCAAGGAACACGATATTTTTTGATTTCGGTTTATAAATCCATTGTGACTATGATGAATAGATCAACACAATCAATGAGCGGTATAATGCTCAAGTTGTTGAATGCCGAATGGCGTTTTCTAGTCACATATGTTCCGTAACAATTGAACCATGTTATGACTCGATGATATATATGTCAAAGTGTATCACTCATAGCATCTCATTGTGATTTGTGAGAAATAAAATCTTATGCATCACTTGTATTGGATATGTGAAAAGGAAAAATATTCATGAGTCAATATGGTCCGGCTTGCATCGGTTTGTGTAACCAGAAGATGTATTGGGACATCGACACATTTAGGCTTTAATAGTCCGGAATTTGGACAATTTGATGATCCATATACCACGGTATTGTCATGGACATCATTTTCTTTGAACAAAAGAAACTAGTTGGATCAAAGACACCAAAGTACGTTGGTGGAGTCATGAGCAGGGCTCATGACCGATGATGATATTTATGTCATTTGCGTCTTGTTTTCATAAACATGTGCGACGCCAAAGACTCCCCAATGATCCTTCTTTGCCATGTTCATTGATTTAAGCCTATTCTTTGGCACGAATAGGAGATGACACCCTCTTATGCTAAAGAGAATAATGTAGTGACTCGCATAAACATGGTGCTGAGTCCTCCCTTTTCACCGAGTCCTTATGCATACATGATCATAAGTATTAGTCTGGATGGCTTATGATGCTATGATGGTGTTCACAAATGGTCGTACTCAAGTGATAACATTTATATGTTATGTTGTTCCTTTGACAATGATTGATAAGTTGATGAAACCTGAGTTATGGTTGTCCAACTTGCGGACCAGTTATTGTAAAGGTCGGTTCACCCACTTTTTAGACTAAGTCTTCAAGTGAAATTTTGACAAGTACTTCCTAACATCCAAGGCTACCTTCTCACAAATTTTGGTGCCATTTGGAGACTTGGAAGGAGGTGAACCACTTAAATGAAGTTTTCACATACCACCAGCCATCCCAACGACCAATTCGATGTCATTTCGACCGGTTTTTAACCACAAGGTTGATGGTTTTGGAATCCTAAACACCCGTTTATACATGCTCACGAAATTTTGAGGTGTTTGGGGCTTGTGAAGGGAGTGAACTATTCAAGAAAGCACTAGAGGTTCGATAAAACCAACAACCTATCATCGGTTCAATCGTTTCTTCATGTTCGATCCCGGTGGTGCATGGTGGTAGTTTTGTTGAATTCTCAAGACCAGTAGCTACGGTTATGTAGCATCGGTCAACATGTCATATTCACTTATACCTATCACCATTCAAATGTTTAGTTACGAGTGTAACAGTATGCATTTTGTTAACTGGATTGTGTTAACACTGAAAACCTTTATCGTCCACATGTTCATGTGCCAGAGTGCGTCACCACAACGCATTATGACGGGTTATAAATGATGAATATGACATGTGCTTTCACTCATATTCCGCTTAAAATATACCTTGGCAGACGATCTCGTAAGTCACTTTGATGAGCCAGTCTTCCCGTCGTTAGGGGGAGATGCGAACGATCATGTTCGAGTAGAAAGACTTGGAATTGTCGTAGTTTGTCCCTACTGTGTCTCACCAAGTTCCCTAAAGTGACGATATTAAATACATGCTGCAAATATGTCTGCAAGGATTGTGTCCGGTCATGGACGTTCGTCACCTATAAATAGTGATATGGTAACACCACAAATTGTGGTAGACGGTGTTACTATGCCGTGGTTCTCATCGAGTATTGGGATGCCACTTGGTTTGATAAATACTCTCGCTAAGAATGTATGCGAGTTTGGTACATGAAACTTGATCATATGATCAAATGAACTCATCTGTCTCATGTGATTCTGGATTATAGTCATCATTGGGGGACGCCTCAATGAATGCCAATCCATAAAGAGTACTCTATGAATAAAGCCGGTATATGAGGACGTGGAATGTGAGTTTAATCGAACCATACTTCGTTGAAAATTTACAACGTTGTAGCCTTGGCCTAAAATGGAAATATATGCGATTTCAGTATAAACAAAGTGATAGCCCTTTGTTGAAGTGGTGCCGACACTCCAAAGATAAGATCTATCCGTATACTTTGTTAAAGCGAGTGAGAGAAGGAGTTAAACTCACCTCATGGTGCGAGGTTTCTCATGAACGCACTGGAATCGACTACGATGACACGAAACTTAGTTGTGCTATCGTAATGGATGTTATAGCATCCACTATCTTTTCAGTTAGATAGTTTTCCAAAAACTGACGTGCAACTTGTGGTTAAATCTTATCTTAGTGGGGAACTAAGTTAAGTGATAAAAAGGATCTCGTGGTGGATCAGACTCAAATCAAGTGCCTCCTGACCACAGAGCGCGTCGACAAGTGATTGTCGGGAACGTATACTAAGTATATACTTGATTTGGAAGAGATATGAAGCTTTTGTGTGTAAAACTAAGGGTTTATAGTGATGTACTCTTGTGAGACTAAGAGATTCCGCTAAATCCAAAGTTAAGAATGAAAGGATCTTGGGGACACTTGATGATGCGTATTCATCAATCAGTTTAAGGCAATCTAAGGGACGGTTTCCCTAAGAGACGATAAAGTAATGCCTATATGATTCCCAATGATTAGTCGAAGTCATCATAAGATTTGGCTCACTTAAGTGATGATGCAATCTTAAGAGAAAAGTACGGTATTATGTACTCATGTTTGACTCGATGTACTCATTCGTAATAATCCGGTAAAGCTACTGTGATGATGGCCTAGGATGCGCTCACGCAATGTCTGTGATTGACAAGAAGCTTGAAGCTCGCTCTATATCGATAAAAAGGACACTTGAAAACTGATACCCGAATTTGCCCAGAATGTATTGGTCTATCTCCCATATGACCTACAGGGCAGCTCACTTGATGAAAAATGGTGAAATTGGTGTCATTGGAAAGGTTTGTGTCTACTTTCCAAGGAAACCATCCATTTGATCACATCCATCATGTTGAGTGACATATGACTATTGTTGCAAAGTAGGACAAGATATGTCCGGTAATTTGCTAAGTCAACTTCGATAGAGCTTTGTGATCTGCTCAGATCGATTTAGGTTACGTACTGTATGTGAATGAAAAGCTATGGGTGTCTAGTTTTCATAAGTTCTTACAGTTTCGTTGATGCCTATTGAATCGAAGAAGTTATGATTGATTTAGTGCATGGAGGTCAAGACTTTAGAAAACTTGATAAGTCTTTAGCGACTCTGCACTTTGGATGTGTCGCGCTCTTTTTGTCCTTAGACCAATGTTTGTTTTTTCCCATTAGGTTTTCACTTGGTAAGGTTTTTAACGAGGCGACCTATGAGAACATCCATACAATGATGCGTTGTACTTCTGTTCAACTTAAACCAAGAGGTATTTTTCCCACTGGGTTTTTCCTTGGTATAGTTGTGAAGGCAACTTGGCATCCGACTCCTATGATTTGAGGTACTCATCAGGGGGAGTCGTTATGTATACATCAGGAGGAGTATACATGACATGTTATATTGGTGTGTTGCATTCTTTTCCTCATCAAGCCTTTTTCTCATGGGGTTTTGTTTTGGCTTGGAATAGGTTTTTACGAAGGCAACATCTTCTGCACCATTGTTGTATTAGTGCTCGACACAGGGGGAGTGTTTCGGAAATTATTATTCCCGTGATGTGTCTTATCTAATACTGGTTGTAGATACATAGATGGAAAGTTCTAGATCCTTCTAGAGGTAGTAGGATCCTATTAGATGTCTTATCTTATCTAGGAATCCTATGTATGGAAGGACTCTCATTGTAATGCCTATATAAATGCCCCTCTATTAATGTTATGAATACAATTGATTGACTCTATTTATAGTTTTTTACTTTCTCCTGAAACATATACATATTTTTTCCGAACATCTCTATCACTACAATACATACATTATATCATCTCTCTTTCTGATTTAATAACTCTCAGATAATGGGCCACCACAACACATGCACGAAATTCATTTTCTGCTTTATTTGTTTAGACTCTTGCGCACGCTTCCTGTGGACTACCCATGCAAATTTTTTCATCCATAAAAATTAAAATACACCATTCTCTACGCAGAATCCATCTTCTTTGAAAATGGTGAAGGGTCAAGTCGCTTCATAATCCACGTACGTCCTTTTCCACTTTTATCTGTCTTTACTTTCTCTTATCTATCACTCTCATTCACCACAATTTTATTTCAGTAGTTCACTTTAGTTCAATTTAATTTTATTCAGTACAATTTCCCCTATATACTAATGCAGAATATGCTGAGTCTAAGGCCTTGTTCCCGAGTTTTAGTAAAAGAAAGAAAAGAAAGGGAAGGAAAATATGGAGAGAAAAGAAAGGGAGTGGAAGGAAATTAATAACTACTTTCGTGTTCCCGAGTTCATAGGAAATGGAAGGAAAATTAAAAAAAAAATATGTTCCCGAGTTGAAAGGAAGAGAAAGGAAAACAACAACTTTACAATTTTACCCCTAAATTTTTTTCCACCAAACATGCTAATCTTTTGAATTCAGATCTTGGTCAATAAAACTAGCAACTTTACAATTATACTCTTAATCTATTTTCACACCAAACTTGATAATTTAACACCAACAATAACATTACACTTTTGGCGGAAGACTCAAAATTGCAACGAAATAAATGCATTTAAAATTGTCCTAAACGTTGAAATTATCCAAAACAATACAATTTAATTAGAACATGAGTCCTAAAACCAGAATTCAATTCGTGAATCCAAAATCAAAAAACCAAACATATAAAATCAAAGAAACAAGAAATTAGCAACTATCATCCCATGTGACTCAATTACTCGCACCCATCATTGTTTTTAGTAGATCTTTCCGTATGTTGAGTGGACAACTAAACAATGTCCTTGCTTGATTACGCGCCAAATACATGAGAGCACTTGGTATTTCATGGGGTTCCAAACCCATTGGCTGCAATTCTTTATAAATTTCATCACTGGTATACTCGTGATGGTAAGCTCTTTCAAAAATTTTGTTACCTTTCCTCATAACATTAGCCACATCTCCAACAACATTCACAATCTTTGTTTCAAATGGTTCATCTTCATCTTCATCTACAACTTTTCTTTTTTTACTTTTGCACTTCTTCGTACTTGAATTTTGCTCAGGTGAAAAACACGTAGGAGATATCACTTGAATGTAATCGTCTTCATCATCATCTATGTGTTGGTTCTCCAGTGTAACGTCATTACTTCTCAATAAGTCATCAACTTCTGCAATAGTTTCGAATTTGATGTCCACAGTCTTGCTCAATCGGGCGTTTTTCTCTTTCGCTGTTTCAGCATGTGCTCCCGAAGCTCTATCTCTCGCAAATAAGACCAACATTTGATCATAGTTTGCCACTTTTTTTGTCTTCAAGGAGATCGCCTCAGCCAATTGTTTAACAAACCCAAAATACAATTAATATTGTGAATAATAACATAAATATATAAGAAACTAAGTAAAACGTAAAACAAACACTTACATTAATCAAGTTTTCCCACACTTCATCATCGGCTTCAATTAGTTGGGTATCGGAATTCCATGCGAACCCACTCAATGAACTTCCACGAAACATATCATACCATTGCGAAAAATAAACTTTCAAACTTTTCAAACGATTTTTAAGATTATTTTTTGTTAAATTCATTTGAAGTTTTGTATTCAGCTCCTCCACCATATTGGCGTATGCTTGTGTAGTAAAGGTCCCATTAATCCTATTGCCTTTTTCTTGTTGTGTTACCATTGCATCAATAAAAGCAGAATCCATCCTATCTGTCCAGTTCACGCTATGTTTCTTACCGGCATTTCCAACGGGTTCTTGCTTACTCATTATCAGTTTCTACATAGCAACAAAAATAAACGAACCATATATTGTTATGAAAAGTACATACTTAGAAAGTCTACAAGTTACAAATAAATAACATTCACAAAAAATAAATAACACAAATAAATTCAAATTGAAATACTATAACGAACTACTGTTGAACTACTTTGACATATCTATTTCATTGTTCGGATTCAACAAGTAATTAGTCCACATTTGTTTTGCAATTGAGTTCCTTAGTTGTTCTGCCGTGGTACTACCCTCACGTGCATTGCTTAAATTATGTTGCACTTCCTCTGTTGGTCCATTTAACACCTCTTGTAGTACCTCATCTTCAAGATCTTTGTCATGATCTTCCTCCAACAAAAAGTTATGCAAAATACAGCATGCCAAAAAAATGTCTGATTGTGTTTCACAAGAATAAAAAGGTTCTTGTGTACTTCTAATGATAAGAAACCTTTTTTTTAGAACACCAAATGCCCGTTCTATAGCATTACGTAATGAAGCATGGCGAAGATTGAACAACTCTCTTGCATTCTCTGGGGCCCGAGCGGAATACTCTTTCAAATGATACCTGACACCTCTATATGGCGTCATTAGTGTACTCGTATTAGGCAAACCCGCGTCTACCAAATAATATCGACCTATAAATAAGTGTAATTAATTAGTTTTATAATAATAAATTACACACATAATGAAAGTTGGTAATAAAAATTACCCGTTGGAATTACTAGTTTGTCATCTCTACTGAGTGCATTCTTCAGTATCCTTGAGTCTGATGCAGTACCCTCCCAACCAGTTAAAACATATGTAAACTTTAAATCAAATGAACAAGCAGCTAAGACATTTATCGTCGGGTATCCCTTGCGACCACGATATCTAGGGGCATCTTTATCAGGTACCTTGACACGAACATGTGTCCCATCAATTGCCCCTACGCAATTCTTGAAGTAAGGATAAAATCTCTTTTTCTCTTGAATTTCTTTCGGGACAACATCACCTTTTGGTTGTTGAATATAACGACTTTCTAATGATATAACCGCACGAAGAACTCTATGGAAGCACCTACTTGTTGTGTATTTAGAGCGCCGATATATGCAAGAGACCAATCTATTTTTCAAATCATTACCTACAATGTGTAAAAATCTTGCAACATGCTCTTCAACGGACATGCGTTGAGTAGGTCGAAGACCACCATCACGTTGTAAGATAGTGCACAACTTCTTAAAAGCTTGTTCACTTATATGGATAAGCTCACGACATTTACCACCATTTAAAAGGTCATCTAACAGCTCTTCTCGTACACGTCGACGACGTAAAATAACCTTTTTAGTAGGTAAATTAGGATGATTTTTGTTCGAAAGTCTACGTTGTGTCAGAATGGCCATCAACAAGCAAATAAGATGAACCACTTGCATTTGTCTGGCTTTCAGAACATGAGCGGGTGGGGGAAGCTCATTATCCATTGAAAATGTTATCTGTTTTATGAAAAAATTAACTATGTATATATCAACAGTAGATCACCAGATAATGCCAACGACCCATATGTTCTGCTTACGAAGGAAACAATACATCGCAAAAATTCAAAAACACAAAGCTGCAAGTTTCAATAGTTACACGTACTTGTGCACACCTTCTTGTCGTCGGGGAAGGGAGATAGAGCTAGGGTTGAAGGAAGAGCTGTGCAAAAATTCAAAATAAAGGACAGAAGGGAAGAGATCAAAAACATGATATTCTAGCCATATAGTTGACAGATTTTAATCCATGGTCCAAGCATATGATTGAGAGTGGATGATGTCTCATGTATAAATGTCTCAAGCACTGAGTTTGATGAATTAAATTCTTAACAATACTGGAGTTGACTGAAATCCATACCCCAAAATCTTACAAATTTGTGGGAAGTAGAAAAAAAGAATAGATTCATAATGTTTATTTAGATAAGGTGAGAGTAACAGATACATGTAGAAACAAAACGAGTTCACTTATTCTCAAGTATCAAACTATAGAACATTTCACAATTTCTGAACAAACCACAAAATTTAGGAGCTCACATAAGATCTGCTTAAGAATACTAAGGATCACACTATACTGCAAGTATAATAAAGACGCTTAATTCAAATCACAACATCCATCTAAACAGGCGAAATCATAGAGAAATTGCAAATCTTTCTCACGCATAAGACATCATAATCTAACAACAAAGCCACCACAAGCGATACGAAATAAAAACAACTTTCTAAGTGATCCAAATAAAACGAAACTGCAAAAATAATAAAATAAATGAACCCGATGGGAAGCTGAAGAAAGATTGTTGAAAATTTCAAGAATATTGAGGAAATAGGTGAAAGTTCATGATATATATACACACACAAGTGTATATATATATATATATATATATGTGTGTGTGGGGGGGTGGGGGGGGTGGGGGGGTAATGGCGTGAAAAATAGTACTACGTGTTCTGTTTCTTCATAATATATGAGTGATTTATAATTTATATAAAAAAAATAGGTTAGAGATCACCCTTTTTGCTTCTTCGTTTGGTGCCTGTCTCCTCTTTTTTTTTTTTTTTATCTTGCTCAAAGAAGGAAGAGCCAAGAAGAAGAAGAAGAAGAAGAAGATGGGATACGTGGGATAGATAACTCACGCTATAATAGGGTTGATGGGAAAGGCAAATCTGTCAAAATAAAAGATATATATAACAACGTAATTCCTTTCTCTCCAAAACTCTCCAATTTGGGAGGAAAATTTGGAAGGATGATTATCCTCCAAAATTTTTTCTTTTCTTCCCACTTCCTTCCAAAAAAGAAATTAGGGAACACATTTTAATTTCTTTTCGTTTCGTTTCTCTCCATTTTCATTCCTTTCCCTCCTTAAATAAGACTCGGGAACAAGGCATAAGTGGCAGCTTCTCATGCTTCGGCTGCCACATGTCTTCTGCTGGTACTTCGTGTGCTTATGTGTCAGCCTCTCATGCTTCAGCTGGCACATAATCAATTACTGGTCTAATCATCATTGCATTAATTACATTATAATTATACCTCAAATAACTCCTATCTACCTTATTAATTTTTACGAATTAAGGAATGTAAATTACGAATAAATAGGAATTGATTATATTTACAGAAATATTTCATGTTTTCATTAATTAAAAAATATAAATATCAAACAAAGAGAAATTTAATATAATAGTGTGCACTATATATTAAAAACTTAAACCTAAAATCTCGCGGGAATATTATATATTTCCACTAATTAATTAGTTTATATTAGTTAGTCACTATAATTAGGTATATCAATAAAAAAATATCATCTCCAATGAAAGATACTTGGGAGTATTGGAAAAGAAGTATTGAATATATATAATTAAAAAGGTACTCGAATTCCTAATTAATTAAATAAATTGAAATAATCTCATTAAAAAATATTATTAAGAGTGTAGAAACAATAGTTTTAATTATTATTTATAAATAAATCAAAGAAACTATGAAATAAATCAATTAGTCTATTTTAATTTTAAATCTCATTTAATTAATATAAAATAAAAAAAAATGAAAAAACTCATATTTAGTAAATTATATAATTACTAATTTTGTGAATTTTCAAAGAGATGTTTCTAAATATATTAGAAATTAAATTTAATAATAATATACTCTTCCGTAGATTCATCTTTATACAAAGAGAATTTCAGGAAAAAAATTAATCGTTTTAAATGATTGTAAAGTGATTTTTTATTTTTTAATTTTAAAGATTTTTTAATTTCTCTACTTTTGAAATCAACTAAATATTTTTGAAATTTATGGATTTTCTTTTGTGCTTTAAATTATATCCAAATAATTTATGTAATTTTTTTCAGATATAAGGATTAAATTATCTCTTTTTTGGTCATTTAACATAATCAGTTAATACTTACGATTTGGACCATTTTGGCAAAAAAGGACCAACTATTTATGTCCTTCACTTGATCAATGTAAAATGTGCCAACTTTAATACTTCTATATATTGAGTTAACTATTTGAAAATAATATCATATAAAAAATGATATAAAGTTTCAACTGAACCAAATATCACTTAGATTTTTTATAATACAAGTTTCACAAATTACTAAAAATACTCTAATTATTTTTCTCATCTTTTGAATGTAAAATTTCTTGAATTTAGTATTCTTAAATATGAAGTTAAATGCCTGAAAAGTACCCTATAATTTTTCTCGGCTAGTCTTATATTACAAACAAAATTTGGCCTTTTTTTGCTTTTAAAAAATGGGGATAATTTTAATTAGTCTAGGATGTTGATGTAGTTTTCTTAGTTAATCCCGCGATTGGTATATTTACAATAAGTCATACACGTAATTCACTACTACGGTACTGCTGCTTCTTTTTTTGGGGCAAATTGGGAAGTACTTAATTTAAGTTATAAGTCACAATCTCCCTACTTTATAATTCCCAAACCTATTTTAAAATGAATATACATATAGTTTCACTTCAACCAAATGTAGTCGAAAGTTTTTGTAATACAAGTTTCAGAAATTACTAAAGTACTTCTACTCTTTTTCTATTCTTTTTTTAAAATATAAAATGTGTAGACTTTAATACTCTTAAATATGAAGCTAAATATTTGAAAAATATCATATAAGCATAAATATGCCGTTTCACTTCAATCAAATCAATTGAGTTTTTTCTTTTGTAAATTTCTAAAATTTTAAGGTCGTTTGTAATTAGGATAAAATTCTGATGTGTATTTTTTAACTTATCCAAGATATTCTTATATTACAATCTAAATTGTTAAATTTCTTAAGGCTAGGACTTGGACGTAGTTTTCTAAATTAACAGGTATATTTATAATAGGTCATACAAGTAATTAAATTATACTATATACTACTATTACATTTTTTGTTGCAATTTGAGAAGTGCTTAATTTTAGATTACAAGTCAAACTCTCTTATGTGTTTCCAAAAACTTTTTAAATTTCAAATATTACTGAAATTACCCTTGCCACATTTATTTAGTATAATTCTACATATGAAGTCGTATCAAAGGACAATGCATATATCGTTTATTCAAGTATAAGCTCTTCTTCACTTAGGCATCATTGCAAACTCATGAGACTGACCAAGAATATGAGATTAATTGTTGGACACACAATGTCATCTCACCATCTACAAGAAATTAAGACTTCTCCGAATGAATCCTCAAAATTATAGATGGTGAGTTGGGTGACGATAGAGAAAGCTTGATTGATATTCTTGATATTTACTAATCTGGAATGCCGAAAATCATATTGCAGCCATTGTTGAAAGCACTAACATTCACTTATAAGTAACTTTCCATAAAGTAATTTTTTGAAGAAAGAGCAATCCTGGCGCCAACAAACGACATTGTGGAGATAGTAAACGATTACGTGATGTCTATAATTTCAAAAGACAAGCGGATATATCCCAGTTCTGATAGTATATGTAAAATCTCTGCGACCTCTAAAAGTCAAAATCCAGTATATTCAATGGATTTTTTGAACAACATCAAGTGTTCTAGAATTCCAAATCACATCTTGAAATCCTAAGTTAGAGTTTCAATTATGCTAATTCAAAATATGGATCAATTTTCAGGATTATGCAATGTCACATCATTAATAATTATCCAAATTTGTAACAATATTATTGAACAAAAGAATTCTTGGAATAATTTTGATAGTAAAGTATTTATTCCACAATTGATATGAAGCCCATTAGATGACAGATTACCATTTAAATTTTAAATATGTCAATTCCCACGTATTATGAGCTTTGCCATGACTATGTTTAAGAGTCAAGGTCAAACGCTCTCTCATGTCAGTATGTATCTTTCAAGACCCGTATTGATCATGGTTAGCTTTATGTAGCCATATCAAGAGTGAAGATCAGGAAAGACTAAAAATCTTTTGTTGCGATGAGAATAGCGTAATCACAAACAGAACAAATAGTATAATTTATAAAGAAGTATTATGAAATTTATAATGAACGATTGACATATTATATATTTACATAAGATGTCTTTTTTGCGTTCCCGTGTAATTACACGGGTGTTATACTAGTTTATTATAATTCAATTCGATTCAGTGTAGTGCAGTTGAGCTTTAGAATTCATATTAATTATTATTATTATTTATATTATCAATGATATTATATATAATAATTATTACTATAATTGTTTATTACTAATATTACTATTATTATTTCGTTGTTGTAATGTAAATAATAATAATTATTATTTTATATATTTTCTAATACTCTTAATTATTAGGAGTATTACTGCTGATATTTATATTATCAATAATATTATATATGCTATTATAATTAATATTAATGTTATTATTGTTATTATTATTTTTGTTGTTATTGTAATATAATATTTTTATTTTCTTATTTTTTGATACCGAGGTTCTAAGCTTACACCTGACTAGTCCTCGGGATAACAGTCCCGGCCCCACAGTACTGCTATCAGTTAAATCGTGAGACTTTTATCTGGCTCTCAGGTTCTTAAATATCCTCAACTACTTCCAACTGCAGGGTCCCACCGAGATCTGACCTCCCACACAGTCGCTTGAAGCCCTCAATATTTAATTGTTCCACAGCGTACCCCGGAGGGCTATGACCTAAACCTTAGTCAAAGACTAAGGGATCATTGAGCCTTGAGAAATTCAATTCCAAAATGTTGCCACTACGAATTGAAACCCTGAGGTCAGGTGGCCAACTGCGCCAAGGCAGTTGGTTGAATATTATTATTATTATTAGTAGTAGTAGTATAGATAATAATATAGACAACAAAAATTATAATATATACACAACAAAAACAACAACAACAATAATAATAATAATAAAAATAACAACAAAAAGGAGTGGGGACCCAGATAGTATCTCGGTTGCCCACTAATTTCTTGTAATTCATCTAATATAATAATAATTATAATAACAAAAAATAACAAAAATGATAATAATAATAATAATAATTATTATATATATATAATCATAATATAATAATAATAATATCATATAATAATATATACAACAATAAAATTATTTATATTATAAACAAAAACTAAAACAATCATAATAGTAGTAATAATAATAATAATTTAATAAAATTATTAATAGTACTACAAATTATATATAACAATAATGTCAATAATTATAATAGTTAATAATTGAATTAGATAACAATATATACAACAATAGTAATTATTAATAATAATAATATTCATTAATTATTATTTAATAACTTCAATTTAATTCAATCCATTTTAAATTCAACATAATTTAATTTAATTTCTACTGTTGAGTTTAAAAACCGTAGCTTTTAGTTTAAATTCATGAAGTGAAGTCTTACACTCGGTATGGAACATTATTTATGTTCTTAAAAGGTCATGTGAACCCGACACAATTAATTGACAACTCTAGTAAAAATCAAATTCGTTGACCTTTGGTCAAGTACAACAATACAGTCTATACAAACCACACCACACAGCTCATATGCTTTTTGATAGTATTTCATTTTCTTTTAAGTAGAAATATGTAGTAGATTTTATAGATATTAAAAGATGCTGTAGCAGCAGCTTCTACGAATATGTAATATGAACCCACGTGCTAAAAATAAAAATACAATCTACTCCTATTAAGCATGAATATAAAATAAATATCTTGACTAGTAAGACCTGCCACCAAAAATCGGAAATGAATTTAGTGTTTAAATACTTCCGTACCATTATTCATATTGCTCGACTGAAATTATAGTATTTGAGTATTTTGATAGCTGTATGTGTATTACTGTATTCATTTGATCGAATACATGAATACCATGCGCTCATTTAGTGTGAGTAACTATTATATGCGTAGAGTAGTACTTATTTATACGAGAACATGAATTTAAAGTACTCATTTACCCAGATACATGAATACTAGATTAATTAAAATTCTTAAATATAATTTAAATACGAAAAACTTAAACACAAAATCATTTTTCCTGCAAGAATGGTCGCTATAGAACAATTTCAACTCTCCTTCTAAAGTTCTGATGATATTTCATTTGGCCCTCCTTTTTCTATTCAGAATTTCAGGAATGAGTGCAAAGTGACTTAGAGATGAAAAACTATCAAAAACCAACACCTCAAGTCGATATAAACAGCTGAAAATTATTTAATTGGCATAATCTAATCTACAGGGGTTGAGAAAGTCAGACACGAAAATTATAGATACCTTTTTGGAGGGTAAGAAAAAATAACAGTGAAATATATACGTGTACTGTCAATACTCTTTTCGTTCCGATCAAAACTTTACATGTAGTACTTTTTTTATTCATTTAGAAACTTTATATTTATCACATTTACACAATCAAATCGAACAACCATCTTTTACGTTTTAATCTCCACCACACACTTACTATCAATACTTTTTACTTTTTAATCTCCACAACACATTTATCATCATTACTTACACCAATCGTTACCTAAAATGTATATCAAATATACATCTTCTGTAAAGCTTTGAGTGGGACAGAGGGAGTACTGTAAAGTAAGAAAAAATAATAATAGAATCAAGTGCAACATTTAGAAGAAAGTTGGTCTGTTTTAGGTGAATGATTGGATGTGATAGATATATAAATTTTGAAAGTATTGATAGTGAGTGTGATGTAGATTAAAGGTAAAAGGCAGTGAGGGTGAGTGTCTTGCAGAGATTAAAAAGTAAAAAATGATTGTTTGATTTATTTGAGCTATTTAATAAAATATTATACTTATAAATAGACATTTTTTTGGATCAAATATTATATTTCGAGAAGAAGGAATGGAGTAATAGGTTAAAAAAGTACTCCCTCTGACCCAGCCCAACCCATGACCACCTCTACTTTCCAGCCCAACCCAGCCCAACCCATGACCACCTCTACTTTCCACCACAGATTGAGGTAAGGAGGGTTTTAATTGGGCTTGAGTCTAGTTCTTGACTCTATGAGAAATTAAATATTTTAATGATAGACTAATACTTAATAATTATAATAATATTTCACTCCAAAAATTGTAATTCATTAATTTCGGTGTAGGATTCTTTTTATATATGCATTTGTTGTAATTTTCAAGCCGAATATGGAGTATTTACAATTAATCTAGGTATCTCTCATTGAATTTTTTATTTCATCCTTTAGTTACAAATGTGATATGGGGATTTTTTAAACTAAGTTGAGACTGATTTTTTTTTCAAAACAATATGTTGTGTATTTTTATATTTTTGATATTTTTGTTGTGAATGACTGTACTTTATATATATATATATATATATATATATATATATATATATATATATATATATATATATATAATTTATTGAACTCAATCCCCTTCGTTTTACCTCAATCCCCTTCATTTTACTTCTGACTCCTCTAGTTTCCACTAAAGCACACCCACTAAAATTAAGATTGATGGGTATTTCACTATAAAATATCGAATTAATTACAACTAAATACAATTTTTGTAACACAATTACAACCAGATAAAAGAATTTTTTTGCATAAAGCTAGATACAAAATTAAACATGTAATTCCCAAAATACCCACAATCAATTAAGGGTCTGAGTAGGGGGCAAACACGGGGTAGGGGGGCCCTAATTAAGATATGTGTGTGTCTTATCTAGTTCCGAAAAAAAAAAGGAAAAAAGCATAAATAAATGATAAAGTTGCAGCGCTGTATTAATGGCCGGGGGAGGGGGTTGCAGCACTGGACGACAATGTCAAATCAAGCAGGTGATGCTAGAAGCTATGGTTACTCATTTCCAAATTCAAATTTCAAACTTAAATCTGGGGGTGGGATATATGCATAGTATTGTGCCCTTTTCCATCTTAAAAAAACTCTCAAATTTTATCATTTTCGTTCCTATCCGGATTTGTTTTTTTTTTTTTTTGCAAAAATTTGTTCAACGTTAGTGTTGGGAGTGTTTTCTTGTATAGTTGGTGTTGGGAGTGTTTTCTTGTATAGTTCTGAATCATGATTGTCAATTCGGAAGAAGGAGATGTGTTTATCAACATCCAGTGGGGCGGTGTCGGAAATTTGATTTATGTGAATTCGTCCTCGTCATTTAGTGACATGATTTCTCAGGTAACTAGTAAGTGGCCCCATTTACAAAAATATTACTATGTCATTCCATTTTTCGATCGGTAGTATTAGCCATTACATTTTAGATTCGAACGCTGATATGGAAGTTTTAGTAGCAGTGTGAGTTGTTGTCAGAAAAAATTATTACAGTTGAGATTACAGGTGTAAATGTTCAGGGTTCTGATATGGATGTTGACGGTAGCAATGATCCAAGTCATGTTCATGCACACGTGTATAAACATGTTGGTTCTGATGATACAGTAGGTTGTGGGATGGATTTGGACTTTGATAGTGTTTCAATTTCAAACAAAAAGGGGGAATAAGGGTGGGCCCAAAATTTAAAGAACTCCTTCAAACAAAATCTCTTTGAAGCGTGTGAGGAAAAAGTATAACATTGGGGGAAGGCAGTATACCATCATATGATATTTGCCCCATCACAAACAAAAATCCTCTATCATCAGATGATTGGGCACATATAATGGATGGGGCCGTATGCACAGTTTTCAGGGGGTGCTGGTGAGTGTAGGTCTGAACTCATAAAGTATTCCACACGCCTTGGCTTTAGGTTTAAATATTTACGTAACGATGGGAGATATATTCACGTTGTGTGTAATGAAGTTGTCAATGGTGGTTGTGACTGGTTTGTAAAAGTCAAGTTACAATCTGTGACAAACTATTTTGTCATTTCCAAAGCTTGTTTAGTGCACAAGTGCATTGACAAATTGGCTGGTCATGTAAATAAGTGCATGAATCCAAAGATTATCAGTAACCTGGTTATCGAAGACGTGAGGTAAGATTCAAGCACATCTGGTAAGGATATAATGAACACATTGAAAAATAGCTACGACATCCACATACCGTACTGGAAAGCTTGGAGGACAAGCGAATCCATTGTGAATAAGATTTTCGAGAGATTTGAAGAGTCATATGACCAACTTAGGTGGTATTGTGATGCAGTCCAACGTAAAAACCTAGGTTTGTTTCACAGCATAACATTGAGTTTATTTGTTTTGTGGATTAGGTAGCTTCACCCCTTTTTTTACACATTGTTGTTTATGTTTTTCGCGAGTGTGTTTAATGTCTTTTTGTTTTTATGACATGTATTCAGGCAGCGTCGTGTCGTTGGAGGCAAACAAGAACACAAACCATTTCAAACGTGTTTTCATTTCTTTCAAGGCTTGTCTAAATGGTTTCAAGAAATGTCGTCCAATGCTGTTCATAGACGGGACTTTTATGATTGGTCGTGCAAAGGGAACTCTACTGGCAGCTACTGCAAAGGACGGAAATGATGTTATTGCTTTTGTGTTCTTTTTTCAATATGTCTTTTTCCTTTTTTATATTGTTACTTAAGCCAAGTGTCGCGCATATATGTATATGGTTTTTGATACACAAAACAAATGTGGCAAGCATTTTTTTTACGAGGATGATTGTATTTTTTGCATCCAAGGTATGTTCCCGGTTGCAATTGCCATTGTATCAGCAGAAAACACAAGTAACTGGGTATGGTTTCTAGAAAAGCTAAGAGACTTCATTCAACATGAGAAGGAGATATGCTACATTTTGCATGTAAACACAGTAATGATGTCGGCTTTCCCTAGGGTATTTGTGAAACCAATGCATTTTTTCTGTATGTTCCATCTACTAGGAAATCTCAGGGGGAAATTGACGAGTGAGTGGACCAACATTCAAAGGGAGAACATGGGAGTCCATTTCAAAAATTGTGCATATGCTCCTAATATTCGCATTTTCAATGAGAAGCTCGATATATTCAAGAGGGAGGGCGGCAAGGCTGCTGAAGAATGGGTTTCACAGATCCCATTCGATAAATGGGCAGTGGCCCACTCCAGGCATATCAAAAGATACAATGAAATGACGTCTAACGCAGTGGAGCAGTTCAACAAGTGGATTAGAGAGGCTAGAGCACTCCCCATTACATACATGATAGATAATATACGATCAGGTGACTGCTTCTATATAATTACACAAGAGTCATGGTTCTTTTTCTTTTTTAATTCAGTTCAACAAGTGCATGTGGTGTGGGGGGTGGTGTTTTTTCTATACTCTGATCATTAGTTTAGATTCATATTGTTAGGCATTACTACTTGGCATGTTGATAGAAGGCCAAAGAGCAAGGAGTGGACCGGTACACTATGCCCTATCAAGGAAATGCTGTGGCACCAGCTTACAGCCATATCTCTTTCGTGCCCAGTTATCGAGCTGTCAAGTGGTAAATTTGAAGTATTATCTACGCTTTCTGTTGAGGTTGATTTAACCGAAAGAACTTGCTCATGTCATCAATGGCAAGTGATAGGGTTCCCATGTGCCCATGCGGTGGCTGTAATGCAGAAGAAATGCAATTCAGTCTATAGCCTTGTTGAGGAGTGCTTCCATGCATCTAGCTATAGGGAGTGCTATAGCTTTGACATTCAAGGTGTGCCAGAGACAGAGAGGTTTGAGTTTCAGCCAGATGAATCAAATATGTCCAAGATTCTCCCGCCAATTCTGAACTGCCCAACTGGACGCCCAAAGAAGAAGAGAATCGCCTCTTATGGAGAGTTCTCAAAGAGGAAGCCGTCGTTGTGTCACCGATGCGGAAAGGTTGCAACACATGACAAACTAACATGCTTGTTGACCCTCGATGAGGCCATATGAGCAGATTCAGATTTCAAGTTTTTTGTTATGTTATATGCTATATGATATTTTTGGGATACGATGAACTAATGGCAACTGTGTTTGTGCCATTTTTTGCCACACACACATTACGTGCCTATGGCGGGGGGTTAGGTGGAATTATTTTGTATAGATAAGCATATCAAAACTTAAGCAAGCCATGCTCAAGTTTAAATAGGGTAACTCTTTTTTATTTTTGTTCACTAAACCCTTACTTTTCCTATTGGTTTTTTGTTTTTGTGACTGATGGTCAGATGATTGTAATATAAAACCCCTGTTTTTTAGAAACATCACTGTGTGTTTTTAATACATTTATTGTATTTTTCTTATTTTTCAGTAATTACATGAAGGGTGATTATGAATGCAGAGACAAAAAAAACCATTTTTAGGAAGGGAAAAGCATGTCACATTAACCAAAATAATACATCCTTTCAATACATTTTAAGGGTGGTAAAAGTGAGAAAAAAGTAGAGGATGTCATACATAACATATGTATTTCCTAACAGAAGGACACATTGGTCTACATATGGATGCAATCCCACCCAACTAAATGACTCATATAATAAGGTGAGAAATGATAAGTACAACCAAAAAGAGCGCACCGAATGTTATGATATTTGCACAAACTAGCTTCGCAAAGGGGATATGGTAGGAATTCTAAGCATCACAGCTTGTATTTACAGGTGCAACACCGCGAACGTCCAGCCCACTCGAAACCTCACCTCGTTCGTTATCATTAACGAAATAGTTCGTAGGCGTACACCAATGAGAGAAAATGCATTTTTCATGCATATAGAATAACTTATCTGGGTTAGTTTCCGTTTTTGAAAGCATGAAGCGTGTATTCCGACCGCACTTCTTACAAGGAGATTTAGAATACCTTAAATAAGGGCCAACTGTCATGCAATTGCTATAACTCGACATATTTTTTTTTGTAGTATTGCTACTCATCCTTGCCACACACCAAGTTCTTGTATTTATAGGGTGTAATAAGCCGACAACGGCTATAAGTTGTAATAGCTCTTTTTGCAACGGCTATATATGAATAGTGATAGTGTAAAGTATGAAATCTTTGAATTTCCAACATGTTCACTTCTAAATGAACATGTGCATGTAACCGATTTTTTGCAATGTTATGTAATGCAGATGCTCATACTTACATGCATAGAATTTTTACATGGACTAGTAATTACAATTGCATTTTTTTACTACTCGGTTACATATAAATATTCAGCTTTTTGTTACACTTTCATATTCTTGTAACATGTAGTAATGTATGACATAAGTGTATCATAATCTTATAGACAACACAAAAATAGAAAGACATGCACATGTGCAGAACTACATATGAACAAAATGATTTTTTCATGAATGTGTTCATATGTTTTAGAACTGCATGTGCAACATATGTGTATCCTAAGAAAATCATCACAACCAGTAGTCATTTTTTCAGCTAATAGAGACGGGTCATGCATCCAGCATCTAAAGTAGCTTTCAATTTAATACATTTTTTCAGCAGAAGGCAGCAAAAAAAAATCATATATCCAGCTGACGGCACTATCAAGCTGTTTCAGAACATTGCAAAAACCATAGTAGCATACCATCATGTTTTTCATAAAGTCACACAAAATGAAAGTATCAAATCAACCCAGATACAAATTGTAATATCCAGATTTTCAGCATAAATTTTTCGCGTTATTTTATCTGAGATATACTGGATAGCATGGTAACTATACAACATGGGTAAAATAATTTGAGAAATGAGACAGTTGTATTTGTATAATGGATGCGATTGGTTGACAGTTATAATTGAGGATATCGTGTATCAGGTTGTTTTAATTTTGATATCGGGTATATCGTATGATAATGTTATTGAATTGAGTATATGTATTTAGTATGCCGTATGTTCGTATTCAGTATGTCAATACATTGGACAATAATAGCTGAAAATGGCTAGTACAGCCACGTTAGTGCACGCTATTATGTATACTTAGTGCCACTAAGAGATTTGAATTACGTATGCTAAGGAGGACCCCTAACGTACGTAAGACATTCTGGATAAGATTCAGAATGTGGCCGACAGGTAGGCCTAGACTAATTATTATCGACATCTAGCGCACGCTAAGCATAAGTGAGTAGCGCACGCTAAATGTAGATCGGACAAAGGAATCTTTGCTTTGTCAGGTTACTTTTGGTGCATGTTCCGATAAGGTCAACGGATGTTTGCTATGAAGGACTAGCACACGCTAAATCCTAAGGTTAGCACACGCTAATTTTAGATCGGTCAGAGAGAATCCCAGTAATCGCGGGTGCTTTCGGCATGTGGGGGCATAGGCATCTTCGGGGTAGGTGTAGACTGTAGTAAGTCAACTACGATTAGCGCACGCTAAGTTTGGAGACTTGCATATGCTAAATAGAGTGTTTACGTACGTTATTGCATGGGCATTACGTACGCAAACCACTGTGCGAAGCAAGGCAGTAGCCTCTGGATCCTGATTGCGCAAGCTAATAAGGTAAGTTAGTTCACGCTAAGCATGTTAGCGTACGCTAAACGAAGATGGTAGCGCACGCTAATAATGGTCAGTATATATATGATTGCCGATGTGAATTATGTTCATTTCGGCCATTCGTTCCCTTATTTCGATAGAGAGAGTTCTTAGAGAGAAGTTTGAGGTTCCAAACACTTGAGTTGAGTGTCCTTAACAACATTGGACTTGGAAGTGATTGGAAACAGATTCAGCCTTGGGATTCAATCCATTCCTTCAAAGAGGTAATTACTCTTCACTTTGGGATTTCGTTTTGGATTGTATATGATGTTCTTGAGTTGATAATCGTCATGTATATGATCTGCTGAGTATATGATTATGAGATGGATTACCGAGTTATGTTGGTGATATTGTTGATATGCGGATATTGATATGATTCGTGTGGTTTTGAATGGTGTTCTTCTTCTTCAAGAGATATGTTGGTTAATATCTCCCTTCATTTCGGGTTTTTGATGTTGTTGCTATTGTTTACTTCATATGATGATGAACATGCAAGTGATTATGATTCTTGGTGTATATTATGTGATTAAGAAGATTATATGTTGAAATGTTAGTGGAAATAAGATTTGGAAAGTAATGTGTATAAGGTTCGATTTTGGAAAATCACCACCAATTCTTGAAAACTCCAAAAATTATGAAACATAACAGTATAATAGAGAATAAAGTTATCTTTCTAATGGTTCAAACGGTGAGTTGGAGTCCGAATGAGTGAGTTATGCTCAAAATGGCAAAAACTATACTGTCTGTATTCTGAGAACAGGTAGCGCACGCTATTGATGAAGTTAGCGTACGCTAACATGCCTGGACGTATAAAAACGTAAAGCAGTCGGGAATTTCATTTCCCAACCCTTCCTACACGATCCCCTTTCATCCCAAATCACCCAAACTCGGTTTTTAATCCCTAAACCTCAGATTTTGAGTTGGCTTATCAAGTGATAACGTCTAGGAGAGCTTGGAATAAGGATTAGAACATCATTCTTGATTCTTTCACCGGATTGAAGGTAATTGGCTTGAACTATAATATTTTGGGATGTTTGAGATTCTTGATATATTTGGGTTGTTTAGTTCGTATCGATGGCTAGAATCATATAATGTTGAAGGATATATATGTTTGTGATTGTGTTCTTCGTGTTCTTGATGTGGTTGGTGTTTATTGATTGGTGATTCGAATATACCTTTGAATTCCACCTTCAAGGTGTTTGATTGAAGTTTTGAAAGAGAAATTGATTGGAATATTTTGGTTAAGTTTGTATACTCGCCTTTTCTAATCGATATATGAACTTTGCGGAATCATGGGAATGAATTCGTAATTGTTTGAGTTAGATTGTTCGGACTTGTGTTTAATCAAGATATTTTGAAATCGTTGGGTTTGTGGATTGGTTATATCAGTTGTTGATTATTATCGAATGTGTGTTAATCAATTATTGCAATAGGTTGTGATAATTGATAGTTGATTCTGACTGTTGTGTTGCGGTTGAGGTTGAAGAGTTTGTAGATTGCTTTTTGGTCGGGACTGAGGAGCTCGTGAACGAAGACAATGGTATTGGTAACAGCTTCGTGGTATCGGTATCGAGTCAAGTTTATACTTGTCCATTTATGATATTTAATGAATGATTTTACTTTCATTTCGTTTATAGTTCATATAGCAATGATATTATAAGTGTAAATTGTCGGGATGATGGTTTGTTCGTGGAAAGGATATTGTCTTCGGCTTTGAGGTAATTTAAGCATTGTTCAGTTATGAGGATAATTAGTATATTGAGTTGTTGTATATGTTGAGGTTTTGTATAATGAGATTCGCATTGGTTGTTCGATGAAGGATGTTGATCCCAGGACGGTAGTGTTGAGATTGTTGCTCGCATTGGTCATTCTTTGGGGATTATGATCCGAGGATGTTTATTTTGGATATTGTCGGTCGTGTTGATCTTTCATTATCCGTGTGTCATTGTTCACTTCGGTGAGTCTTTTGATCCTTATTGGATATGTGATTCCTTGAGTTTCGTTGTCATGTTGCATCATGACATATCTGGAGTCATATCTGCGTGCCGATTGGTTATGTGTAGGATTTTCAGGACGGGCACGTATGGTCATGTGATGGGTTCATGTCCTCACATTGAGCTGTGCACACGAGGCGTACTTCGTGAGACTGATTAGGTACAAGACCACACGTGTATTTGATCGATACCCGGGGTGGCTTGTGCATGGACACATTTTCAGATCGGGCATACTGTGACGTCCATCTTTGAGCCATATTGATTGGTCGTTCATTCTCCATTTATGATAGGGTATGTTTGACGGTTTGCGACTGGTTGTTCATACGTCCGAGGGGTATGTTCAACAGTCGGGGTTATTTCTTTGAGATCCTTTGTTGATCGTGTTTGGAGTTTACCATGTTGAGGGTATTCTCGGTTATTGTTGATTCTTTGTTGATCGTGTTGGAGTTTATCATGTTGATGGTATTCTAGGTTATCGTTGATCATTTGTTGGTCGTATTGGAGTTTATCATGTCGATGATATTCTCAGTTGATGTATTGGTTGATCATTATTATTGATCGTATGAGCATTCAGATTGTGCGTTGATGTTTCGGGACTTGTATTCATTGTTTTGTGGTAGTTGATCTATAGATATGTTGTGTGTTATTCGTTTTCATCCAGGTTGAGATTTGACTGTGTGATCCGACGGACAGAATTTGGCACGGATGAATCAGTTCATGCTTATGAGTTATGATGATGTTTAGAGGATTCTTGGTATTGTTTGAATACAGTACATATGGTTGTAGTTGAGTTCATTTCGTCATTTGAGAATGCGAAATGTGGAATATGTTAAGGATTCATTTGGTATGGATTGCTATGGGTTGGTAAGGTTATGACGGTAAGATTACATTTGTAGTTTTCTTACTTTGTTATTATATTGGTATGTAATTATTTATGATGATGTGATCGATATCATTGTTGAGTATTGTGGCTGACCCCGTCGTGGGCTTTATTTTTAGGTACTCGGAGATTGAGCTAGTAGCAGTGGTGAAGGGATGAGCTTCTCGGGTGATACTGGCTGTGGCATATTTTGGAGAACCGAGTATTTTAACTGGTTGTTTTATTCCACTGCAAATGTGTATTTCGAATTGTGATTTATCCGCTGCGTGGGTATTTTAAAATGGCCTTCCGGTATTTTTACCAAATCGTGTATAACTTTCAAAATGGCTTTTTTTGGGTATTTTGTAAACTTGGGTTATTTCATTAAACCATTTTTTCTAAACTATTTTGTCGGTACGTTTAAGTGGTGGCTTAGCGTGCATTTTGAACCTTTCGAGATTTGGCATTTCCCCTTGTACTTTCAAATGGTATTTTATGATGATATTTGGTATTTGGAAAATGACTTTTGTGAGTATTTGGAAAAAATTACCGTCATCGACCTTTTGGCGTTTTTAAACGTTTTTGAAAATGGTTTTTAGCCTGGTGGGTTCCGGTGCGGGGGCCCACAGCGCTGTAACATCCTGGATGGTTTTGGGGGTGTTACAGAAGATGGTATCGTAGCTTAGGTTTTGTGAAACCCGGGCATGTGTGTTATGTGGTTGTACCAGTACGGTAGTAGCGCGGTCTTTGAAAATGATTTTTCTGACTTCTGTGTCAAATTGATTTTTGGAGGTTCCAAAATTTTTGAGATCTTTTCAAATTTCTATTTGTGATATTGGTGTGTGTTGGTATTGTGTTGAGACTTCGTATGGGAGTCGTGTTCTAGTATCACGGGAGATCATCGGCTTCACGCACCCGTAAGTATATTATTTTGGTTATTCGCTTGTGGCGACGATTGATTGCTTTTGTGATGAATTAGAAATTTTGGGGTTGATCTGTTGTTTGTGACATGATTGCAAGTTTCAAGGACGGAATTTATTTTACGGGGGGTAGTATGTAATATCCGGATTTTCAGTATAAATTTTTTGCGTTATTTTATCTGAGATATATTGGACAGCATAGTAACTGTACAGTATGGGTAAAATAATTTGCGAGCTGAGACAGTTGTATTTGTATAATGGACGTGATTGGTTGACAATTATAATTGAGGATATCGTGTATCAGGTTGTTTTAATTTTGATATCGGGTATATCGTATGGCTAGTACAACCACGTTAGCGCATGATGCGATGTATACTTAGTGCGGGCTAAGAGATTTGAATTACGTACGCTAAGGAGGACCCCTAACGTACGTAAGACATTCTGGATAAGGTTCGGAAGGTGGCCGACAGGTAGGCCCAGACTGATTATTATCAACATCTAGCGCACGCTAAGCATAAGTGAGTAGTGCACGCTAAATATAGATCGGACAAAGGAATCTTTGCTTTGTCAGGTTACTTTCGGCGCATGTTCCGATAAGGTCAACGGATGTTTGCTATGAAGGACTAGTGCACGCTAAATCCTAAGATTAGCGCACGCTAATTTCAGATCGGTCAGAGGGAATCCCGGTAATCGAGGGTGCTTTCGGCATGTGGGGGCACGGGCATCTTTGGGGTAGGTGCAGACTATAGTAAGTCAACTACGATTAGCGCACGCTAAGTTTGGAGACTTGCGTAGAGTGTTTACGTACGTTATTGCATGGGCATTACGTACGCAATCTACTGTGCGAAGCAAGGCAGTAGCCTCTGGACTCCGATAGCGCATGCTAACAAGGTAAGTTAGCGCACGCTAAGCATGTTAGCATACGCTAAATGAAGATGGTAGCGTACGCTAATAATGGTTAGTATATATATGATTGCCGATGTGAATTATGTTCATTTTGGCCATTCTTTCCCTTATTTCGATAGAGAGAGTTCTTAGAGAAAATTTGAGGTTCCAAACACTTGAGTTGAGCATCCTTAAGAACATTGGAGCTTGGAAGTGATTGGAAACGGATTCAGCCTTGGGATTCAATCAGTTTTGGATTGTATATGATGTTCTTGAGTTGATAATCGTCATGTATATGAGCTGCTGAGTATATGATTATGAGATGGATTACTGATTTATGTTGATGATATTATTGAATGCGGATATTGATATGATTCGTGTGATTTTGAATGGTGTTGTTCTTTTTCAAGAGATATGTTGGTTAATATCTCCCTTTATTTCGGGTTTTTGATGTTGTTGCTATTGTTTACTTCGTATGATGATGAACCTGCAAGTGATTATGATTCTTGGTGTATATGATATGATTAAGAAGATTATATGTTGAAATGTTAGTGGAAATAAGATTTGGACACTTGTTTGGAAAGTAATGTGTATAAGGTTCGACTTTGGAAAATCACCACCGATTCTCGAAAACTCCAAAAATTATTAAACATAACAGTATAATAGAGAATAAAGTTATCTTTCTAATGGTTTAAACGGTGAGTTAATCGGAGTCCAGATGAGTGAGTTATGCTCAAAATGGCAAAAACTATATTGTCTGTATTCTGAGAACAGGTAGCGCACGCTATTGATGAAGGTAGCGTACACTAACGTGCCTGGACGTATAAAAACGTAAAGCAGTCGGTAATTTCATTTCCCAACCCTTCCTACACGATCCCCTTTCGTCCCAAATCACCCAAACTCGGTTTTTAACCCCTAAACCTCAGATTTTGAGTTGGTTTATCAAGTGATAATGTCTAGGAGAGCTTGGAACAAAGATTATAACATCATTCTTGATTCTTTCGCCGGATTGAAGGTAATTGGCTTGAACTATAATATTTTGGGATGTTTGAGATTCTTGATATATTTGGGTTGTTTAGTTCGTATCGATGGCTAGAATCATATAATGTTGAAGGATATATATGTTTGTGATTATGTTCTTCGTGTTCTTGATGTGGTTGGTGTTTATTGATTGGTGATTCGAATATACCTTTGAATTCCGTCTTCAAGGTGTTTGATTGAAGTTTTGAAAGAGAAATTGATTGGAATATTTTGGTTAAGTTTGTATACTCGCCTTATCGAATCGATATATGGACTTTGCGGAATCATGGGAATGAATTCGTAATTGTTTGAGTTAGATTGTTCGGACTTGTGTTTAATCAAGATATTTTGGAATCGTTGGGTTTGTGGATTGGTTATATCAGTTGTTGATTATTATCGAATGTGTGTTAACCAATTATTGCAATAGGTTGTGATAATTGATAGTTGATTCTGACCGTTATGTTGCGGTTGAGGTTGAAGAGTTCGTAGATTGCTTTTTGGTCGGGACTGAGGAGCTCGTGAACAAAGACAATGGGATTGGTAATGACTTCGTGGTATTGGTATTGAGGCAAGTTTATACTTGTCCAGTTATAATATTAATGAATGATTTCGCTTTCATTTCATTTATAGTTCATATAGCAATGATATTATAAGTGTAAATTGTCGGGATTATGGTTTGTTCGTGGAAAGGATATTGTCTTCGGCTTTGAGCTAATTTAAGCATTGTTCAGTTATGAGGATAATTAGTATGTTGAGTTGTTGTATATGTTGAGGTTTCGTATAATGAGATTCGCATTGGTTGTTCGATGAGGGATGTTGATCCCAGGACGATGGTGTTGAGACTGTTGCTCGCATTGGTCATTCTTTGGGGATTGTGATCTCAGGATGTATGTTTTGGATATTGTTGGTCGTGTCGATCTTTCGTTATCCGTGTGTCATTGTTCACTTTGGTGAGCCTTTTGATCCTTATTGGATATGTGATTCCTTAAGTTTCGTTGTCATGTTGCATCATGACATATCTGGAGTCATATCTGCATGCCGATTGGTTATGTGTAGGATTTTCAGGATGGGCACGTATAGTCATGATGGGTTCATGTCCTCACATTGAGATGTGCACACGAGACGTACTTCATGAGACTGATTAGGTACAAGACCACATATGTATTTGATCGATACCCGGGGTGGCTTGTGCACGGACATATTTCCGGATCGGGCGTACTTTGACGTCCATCTTTGAGCCATATTGATTGGTCGTTCATCCTCCATTTATGGTAGGGTATGTTCGACGGTTTGCGACTAGTTGTTCATACGCCCGAGCCCGAGGGGTATGTTCAACAGTCGAGGTTATTTCTTTGAGATCCTTTGTTGATCGTATTTGGAGTTTACCATGTTGAGGGTATTCTCGATTATTGTTGATTCTTTGTTGATCGTGTTGGAGTTTATCATGTTGATGGTATTCTAGGTTATCGTTGATCCTTTGTTGGTCGTATTGGAGTTTATCATGTCGATGATATTCTCGGTTGATGTATTGGTTGATCATTGTTATTGATCGTATGAGCATTCGGACTGTACGTTGATGTTTCGGGACTTGTATTCATTGTTTTGTGGTAGTTGATCTACATATATGTTGTGTGTTATTGGTTTTCATCCTGGTTGAGATTTGACTGTGTGATCTGACTGACAGGATTTGGCATGGATGAATCAGTTCATGCTTATGAGTTATGATGATGTTTTGAGGATTCTTGGTCTTGTTGAATACAATACAGATGGTTGTAGTTGAGTTCATTTCATCATTTGAGAATGCGAAATGTGGAATATGTTAAGGATTGATTTGGTATGGATTGCTAAGGGTTGGTAAGGTTATGACGGTAAGATTACATTGGTAGTATTCTTACTTTGTTATTACATTGGTATGTAATTATTTATGATGATGTGATCGATATCATTGTTGAGTATTGTGGCTGACCCCGTCGTGGGCTTTATTTTTAGGTACTAGGAGATCGAGCTAGTAGCGGTCGTGAGGGGATGAGCTTCCGGGGTGATACTGGTTGTGGCATGTTTTGGAGAACCGAGTATTTTGACTGGTTGTTTTATTCCGCTGCAAATGTGCGTTTTGAACTGTGATTTATCCGCTGCGTGGGTATTTTAAAATGGCCTTCCGGTATTTTTACCAACTCGTGTATGACTTTCAAAATGGCCTTTTTGGGTATTTCGTAAACTTGGATTATTTCGTTAAACCCTTTTTCCTAAACTATTTTGTCGGTACGTTTAAGTGGAGGCTTAGCGTGCATTTTGCAACTGTCGAGATTTGGCATTTCGCCTTGTACTTTTTTTATGACGGTATTTGGTATTTGGAAAATGTCTTTTGTGAGTATTTGGAAAATGTTACTGTCATCGGCCTTTTGGCGTTTTTGAACGTTTTTAGAAATGGTTTTTAGCCTGGTGGGTTCCGGTGCGGGGGCCCAAGGTGCTGTAATATCCTGGATGGTTTTGGGGGTGTTACACAAATTTACACCCTTTGTACAAAATAGAACGACACAATAAATGGTTCAACCATTTTCTTTCGAAAATTCTCCGCTGAAGGATGGTACATGGTACCATTTTTCATCCGTTTCCCCGATAGCAGGCTCTCTATTAAAGCACACACCACCACTCCACAATCTTCCGAAGTTTGTTCCACCTGAAGATAATCGATAACCTTAGTCTTCGTGAACAGATTTTTAACGGATTTTTTAGGTTTTGCCCGACTATAGATCTCCTTAATCTTCTTCTCAATATATGTGACCTGTAATGTGTGTTGGCAGAATCAAGGTTTTGATCATGATTTCGCGTGTGAGTGAAAACTATATACATTATATACCTTTTTTGTAGCGTGTTTAAGAGGTTCTTACCAGAATTTTGGACCTCTTCAAATGTGCATCCTGGCTGCCACCTTCGCGCGCGCGCAATGAGTTGCAGAAACGCCATTCGTGGTTCTTCAAGTTCAACGTCAAAAGCGTCCAGTGCTCTGGCGTGTTTCATGTTGTCTTCCCATCACGTTTTGTCCACAACGGAAACAATAAAACATCATTCTCTACCGATTGCTCTAGCACATGATCGACGAAATGCTTCAGGGTGTTGCGTTCAGTTATATCCTTCTCCGCAACTAGTTCCTGAATAGCAGAATAGTCAAAAAAAACTTCATAGGCTATTGACATATCTTAGGACATCAAAAATGATAACATACGACGAATAGATCTTTTGGCCTTACCCAACAAGTAGAAGAAAAAACGGTAGTGTATCTCCCAAGGTCCGTCTCCGCATATTTATGCTGAATCAGGTTCGCCCACGAATCGATCACCTATTTTGTATAACCAAAGTTCTAAAACTTGAAATTCCAATGATTTTTTGTTATAAAGTGTATCGGAGAAGAAGTGGGGGAGGGGGGGATCCGACCATGTTAGCAATCCGGTCGTGATGAAGGATGGCGATCACATCTTCCAACGTCACCTCAGACATCGGCCTACTGACTCTCCACAACACAGTTCTGTGATACAATTAACATTTTTTTTAGGTTTTGTTGTTTTTTTTTTGGGGGGGGGGGGGGGGTAGTACAGTGGTGGACAATCAATAAATCAAAGTATTTTGTGTATAAGAACCATACCTCTCCTGATCCTCACTCCATCTATCGATTATGATCGATTTCAAATGGCCCGATATCTTTCTCATCGCCCAGTATTCGCTGTCCAAAAGTGGCAAACCGTTTCTTAGCTTGATATTATGTCTTACTTTCAGACTTCTATGGACATAATCATTACAATCAACAACAGGTATTTCAGTATGCTTAATGAGATCTGGGATTCTCATCAGAGGTGTAATGACTTTGGCCTTTCTAATGCCAGTCACAGTCCGGCCCTTTACACGCCTACAAATGGAGCTCGGTGACACAAACGGTGCCCGATATTCGACGAACCCTGTTTTCATGTTCTGCCCATCATATTCACCTACATCTTGTGTTTCTGCAACACACGTCTCTTCATCAAATTCATATTGCAACTGTGCAGCTCCAACTTTCTTATAATGCATATCCGCTATTCTGTCCATTTCTGCAATATTTTTTGGATCAGAGGAAATATGCGTGGGGTAGGGATGTAGGAGTTATCTAAACATGGCATCATATGGTTGGTTCGGAGTGATAGATTTGAAGTTTATGCATCATCATGCACAATAATCGACTTCTCATGGGCACCAACGTCATTGAAATCAGTGTTTTTGGAGGATAACTTCGAAAGTTGCGACTCAATCTCATCGAACCTGGATCTCTCAATTTCCCGCTCTTTATTCACCCATTCAATTTGTTCAATTAACTCTTTATTATTTAACCTAGGACTCTCTAGTTCTAATAACAGGTTCAGACTCCCGGATGTTTGTTTACGATCTGACCTAATGGAGCTGCTCATTTCTGCAGGGCCGCATACATCATTCTTTTTTTTCCGCTCATCGTCAAACTCAGACACTACGTCCACAATACTAGTAACACCGTCTCTGTTAATTTCATCGACCTTATCAAAATCTTGCTTGCTCAGATCATCGATCACATTACGAATTACTGTCCCGACATCATGGTTAGGTGTTGCGTCAACTTGAGTAAGATTCAAACTGAAGGAGGGGATCCCAAATTGCGAACACATCTCATTATCCATGAAGACAGAAGCATCACGCAGATCGCCGATAGGTTGGGAATACGCACCTTGCATATCCCCCATTTGTGTGGTTGATGTGATGTCAGGGTGTGTTGTCTTTCTGATTGAGCCATCGGCTGGATTTGTCTCCATATCACATATCTCTCCCACCGAGGTTGTAAGCTCTGGACCGTCTTTACCAACGCGAAAGTCTTGTTCGGATGCATGATGTTCCGAACTTCTCCCCCCTCCTACTTCGGTCTGATCTTTAGCCTCACCGGAAAATTCACCACTGAAACCTTCTATTTCGGTCTGATCTTTAGGATCATCAGCATTTTCCTCTATTAATGACATAAACATCCGCTTCTCACCCCTCGTTGGATTGCGATCTTCTAATTTCAGCTGTCATTTTTGTAGGTAAGTCTCATCTTTGATGAAAGAAACCAAAAAAAAAAAAATTACATGGTGCTGAATACAAACCTTGTTTGATTTAATTTTCATAAGGTTCACACCCGCAATGGCTGTCTTCAAGCGTTGCAAATCCCATTTCATGAACCTTGGAAACAAAACATCTCCCTTCGTCTTTATCATATGAGTATGCTCGCATAACCAGTACTGGAAAAGGAACCAAAAGAAACACATTTTTTAAGAAAGATGAATTGATGCAGGTCAAAATAGGTATATTTTGCAAATAGATATATTTTTTGAACTTACTGGTAAGAGAATTGCACATCCTCAGAGTTTCATATTCATGGACGTCTTCATCTGTTCCAAAACACGTCAATAATGTACTGACACCAGTTGTACCTACCCACTTCATCAAAATCCTCCACAATCTCAGTCACATGCCAGGCTATTGAAGAATTTTGACAAGGCGTGAGAACTGAAGCCATCAGGAAACAGTGGATGATCCGAGCAACATCAACTATACTTGTTTCGTCATTATCAAGCAACAGCTTATCCAACTTACCCAAGAGGCGGGTCTTGCCCAAAGTGAATGACTATGTTCTTCTTTCAATATCATCACCAAAATGGCGTCTCACCCACGGCACAATTGGGCCTCTTTTGTTCTTCACATGAATTTTGCGTTTACCACTGATAACACCAAATATCAGAGCTATGTCTCGACAAGTCAGTGGCACCATCTCTCCTCCTAGTATGAAAGTGTATTTCCTATTATCGAAACATTTAATGATGCGGCTGATGTCACTGTCCACCTTATCAGTTTTCTGCATCAGCTTCCTCCCACCATTTCGGTAAATGGCATCGAAAAAGAACCATAAGGGTGACCTTTTAATCTTCTGCAAATGCATATCATTAAACTTTAGTTTTGTGATATCCTTTTGATAACACTCATTTTTACACATATTTTTATAAGATTTTTTCTGGATTTAAAGATCCTAAAATGTGTAGATTTGTGTCGTTTATGCTCATATTGTGTTTATTGGACTCGATCACGCTTGGGTACGTTTTATTGATTTTATAGGTGTTTTAAGGACATTATCAAGCAAGAACGAAGTCTCAAACCCCAATACATATCAAGCAATGCGGAAACGAGAGTTCGAGCCAAAAAAAGAAGAAAAACGGAGTAAAAAAGGACCAACACGGACTCGGCCGTGTCATTTGACATGGGCCGTGTCACAGGCTTGACCGTGCCAAAGTGACACAGTCGGGTTTCATGTCCAGGCGATGTTGCCTAATCCAGACGACTATGACACGGGCCGTGTCGTTTGACACGACTGTGTCACTAGCTCGACAGTGTGATATGACACGGTCGGGTTCCTTCACCAGAAGCAGATGCAGTTTCTAGAGCAGTATGACACGGGCGGTGGAAAATCACTTTTTGACATTTTTTGCAAGATTTGAACAAGAAAAATGGTATTTTGGCTTTATAAAAAGGATCTTTGGCTGGACTTGGGAGGATATCTTGATTTAGAGAGATTTGGAGAGTTGGTGAGAAAAAAAAAACACAAGATTAAGAAAGAAACATACCAAAAAAAGGAGACTTGGAGGAAGAAAGGAAGAACTCTTGAAGAACATTTTGAAGGCTTGATCGTACATCCACTCAAGACACCATCCGAGTTTTATCTTCTCCCTATCTTTTACTTATTTTTTTTGTTTTATTTAGCATGAGCATGATGAACATAATATTTATTGAGATTTCCTTCATTACCATGGTCGGCTAAACTTGTAGATTCCGAGCATGGGAGTACACTGATTCATGTTGTTTTTGAGGAATTGGTGATTATTTATATCTAGTGTGATTTCTTTATCGAATATTTGGTTTTAATTCATCTTAGAACACTTGATCAATGTTTTTACATGTTTAACTTAATTGCTCATAATTCGAGAGAAGAGGGCATTAATAGGTTTCGAGTATTTGACATAGTAAATTACGAGATTGAGAAATCGGTGGTGAGCTATGATGATTTTTAATCTTATGAATATTTTGGAGTTAGATAATTTTTAATAGACGGAGACGTTGTTATAGATTGTTTAATCTACGTTTTAATGCATCTCGAGAGAGACTTTAGAATATTATTGTGGTTATCATTTTAGAAATACACTTAGAACTTTTTGGAAACAATCCCGACTAAACTTAGTAATCAATGAAAACCTAGCCTTGTAATCTACCTCTCTAAACTCTTGCAATTCTCTTTAATTCGGATATTTTCTTTTATTATCATCATTTTATTTTATTTCATTAACCATTCATTCACCTTTCGATCGTCTAGATAAAACTGGGAACATTATAATCTAGTACTCAATACAATAGGAATATTTAGTCTATGTGGAATACGACATTGCTCGCCTCTTTCTACATTTACTCCGTACACTTGCGGATTGTTTAAAAATATAGCAAACACCTTTATGGTTGTCTTCAGATTACTTCGGTAGTAAGTGACTCCTCGCTGGACTCTTATTGAAACTAAACAAAAATTTAATATATATATATATATATATATATATATATATATATATATATATATCGAGGTCAGTATATTTTTTTTGGAATGAAACATCAATTACAAATCAGTTCATTCAAGGCATTCATCAACTAGAGTACTAACCAAAGTTGTTTGTTGGCTTCGTTTTCACTTTCCGCTTTTTGTCGCAACTGTAACACCCCAATTCTCCACTGGGACATTACACGCCGTAGAACCCTCGTGAGATCTACCAGGCTAACACATGACATATAAACCACAATGTAATCCCAAATGATGCACTCAAAAAGTAAATAAGGCCGTGGCCTCGGCCAAAACATTTTAACGGAGTACATGAATAGAAGTTAAATACCAATTCATTGCCCTCGCCGGGGACTTAAACCAAGTTAAAAAATAAACAGTCTAACTCCATTACTCGACAATGCAATGACAAAACATAAAAATACAAACTCGAGCCACATCATCAAGCCAGCCCATCCTTTACGTGCATGTCCCGTGCCTGCTCCTCAGCTCTCCGGTACCTGAAATGCATAAGACGCATTTCCCCCATTTAAGGGGTTAGCATTCGAATAGCTAGTGCAAGTACACAATTACACAACATTATATACAAATACGGTTTATACACAATTATCTCAATTATATATCATTTTCCATAAATATTCCGGAATACTACATTGGCAATCAAATCAGTTTCCAATCATCACGATATCACAAAATCACAACTGGTATCCCGTGGCCGTACCCCTTAGTATCGACCCCCAGACATCCCGTCGAACGCTCCGGGTGGGATACCACTTCCGCGGCCGTACCCCTTAGTATCGACCCCCAGACATCCCGTCGGACACTCCGGGTGGAAGTTCAACCACACACGCACCCAAGTTCACTTCCGCGGCCGTACCCCTTAGTATCGACCCCCAGACATCCCGTCGGACACTCCGGATGGAAGGAACGCAACTCACGCACCCGAAAATCACAATTCCTCATTCATTTCGAAAATCACAACATACATAACGAAATGTAATACATGTACTTGCCTTGAATAAGACGAAACCAAGGAAAGGACGAAGGAATAGGTTTTGGTCCGAACAATCCTCCCAAATCCGCTCCTAACACAATAACAGTATACAACAAGTCTCAATAATGCGGAAAGGTAAGAATTAATCCTAATTCTACCCGTTGGGGCAATTCATCGGACACCAAGAGTGCATAGGGAAATGAAATCGGTCAACGGTGTAATAACGGGATTTCATCCCATCCAATAACAAGGAAACCAAGGGTCACGAGTATACTATCAAAATCTAACAACATCGGTTAAATCGGATTAAAAATACAAGATCACCACCAAACCCTCCCCAAAATCATACTAGGGTATAGGAGATCTAACCTCTTGAAGATCCAAGCACCTTAACCCGAAGAACACGTGATATATCCACAATCCGAGCTTCACGATCGAAAGGAGATGAAGGAAATCACACAATCAAGTGATAGATGGAGGAAAATCTCCCTCTCAAGTCTCTCTCTCTCTCTCTCTCGTATGGTTGAAGAAAAGAAGAAGAATGACTGAATTCGCTGAAAAGAACGCAGTTATAGCGCCGATCAGACAGTGTGTCGCGGCCCGGAGTGTGCACGGCACAGGCCAAAAATTGCGCCCGGTGATCGGCAAGGTGTCGCGTTCGCCGGCGTGCAGCCGCGCACACGCATGCAAAGTTTGGCCGATAAGTGGAACACGAGTGTGCCGCGGCCCGGAGGAGTGTGCCGCGGCAGTGACTCGGCAGTGTGCCGCGGCCCTGTCGGCATGTACCGCGGCACACGGTACAGATTGCTCGGCCAGGAACTGGACAATGTGTGTGCCGCGGCGCACAAGCCTTGTGCCGCGGCCCACACCCCCTTTAGGTCCCAAAATGACAAAAAATTATCCGGGAAGAGAATAAAAGCAATCGGAATCGATACTTAGGAAATAATAACACGAAATGGAAGTACGGAAACCCCAAAACGGTCCGAGGTACACAACCAAAATCGAACAAGGAACAAATTCCCTAAACTTATAGGAAATTACAAAAAAGGCCCAAACATCCGAAAATCACGATACAACGTCGGATTAACAATCCGAGACTCACAACATGCTCTACTCAACCATACGAACTCATGGAAATAGAAAAATGATGAAATTGAACGAGTTTAACGAGAATCGAATATACATGCGAGAAAATATGACTCAAGGTGAAATTACGCAAAAACATCATCGAGACTCATCCTAACGGAGATACTCCAAGAACAAAATAGATTCAAAATTCCGAAACAGTGCCAAGCGAGTTGTTCGAGATGAATATACACCGGAAATAGAATTACCAAAAATAGAAAACACGGATATTACATTATCTCCCCCTAAAAATAAGTTTCGTCCCGAAACTTACAACACGAATAACTCGGGGTATCTCGATCTCATACTCTCTTCCGTCTCCCACGTGGCTTCCTCGGACCCATGCCTCGACCATTGCACTTTAACCAAAGGGATGGTTTTGTGCCTGAGTTGCTTCACCCGACGCTCTAAGATCTGAATCGGCCTCTCCTCGAAGGTAATGTCGGGCCCCAACTCGATCTCTCCAAAATCAATAATATGGCTAGGGTCCGGTACGTACTTCCTAAGCTGGGAAACATGAAATACGTTATGCATGTGGCCTAGGGACGGCGGCAAACCTAACCGATATGCAAGCTCTCCAACTCTCTCTAGAATCTCAAACGGCCCAATAAATCTCGGACTAAGTTTACCTTTCCGACCGAAGCGGTAAACTCCCCGTGTCGGCGACACCTTAAGCAAGACATGATCTCCCACCTCAAACTCCAACGGTCGGCGACGTGTATCGGCATAAGACTTCTGCCGGCTCTGGGCTGTCACCAACCTATCGCGAATCAGGGTAATCTTCTCTCTCATCTCAACTACCATATCGGGCTCGGTACCAATCAGCTCGGACGCATCATCCCAGCACAACGGCGATCTGCACCTCCTCCCATACAATGCCTCGAATGGTGCCATTTTGATCGAGGCATGCCAACTATTGTTGTACGTGAACTCGATCAACGCCAAGTGCGTCTCCCAATCATCCTTCCAATTTATGGCACAGGCTCTCAGCATATCCTCCAACGTCTGGATTGTCCGCTCCGACTGTCCGTCAGTCTGAGGGTGGTAAGACGTACTGAGTCTCAACTCAGTCCCCAAAGCTCGATGAACCGCCTACCAAAAATGTGATACAAACCGGCCATCTCGATCTGAAACAATACTCTTAAGAGTCCCATGCAATCTCACGATCTCTGCAATAAACACTCGCGCCAGCCTCTCCGGTCCCCAAGTATCCTTAATACCCAGGAAATGAGCTGATTTGGTTAGTCGATCAACAATAACCCAAATCATGTTCATTCCAGTCCGAGTCCTAGGCATCCCGGTAATGAAATCCATAGAGATGTCTTCCCATTTCCATTCCGGAATGGGAAGTGGTCGTAGCAACCCCACGGGTCGCTGATGCTCAATCTTAACCTGCTGACAGGTCAAGCACTTCGCCACAAACTCGCTAACATCCGTCTTCAAATTGCTCCACCAATAGTTACTCCTCACATCCTTGTACATTTTTCTTGTACCAGGATGTATGGAATAAGGCGTAGTATGAGCCTCACTCAAAATCTTCTGTCTCAACTCAATGACATTCGGTACACATAGTCTGCCGTGAAATCTCAAAACTACGTCATCCTGAACCACAAATCCAGGGGCTTTCCCCTTCCTCACATCCTCCCTCAGCTGGATTAAAAACGGATCATCATACTGTTTCGCCTTGATATCATCAGTCAAGGACGAAGTGATCTCCAACGCACATAACTGACCCTGAACTCTATGAACCCAAACCTCGATATTCTGAAAAATAAAATCCCGCTGGATCCTACTCTGTGGTGTAAGTACCTCTAACATCTGTAATGCCATCGGTTTCCGGCTCAACGCATCTGCCACTACGTTAGCCTTACCCGGATGGTAAAGTATCTCGAGGTCGTAATCTTTAATTAGCTCCAACCACCTACGTTGTCTCATATTCAACTCTTTCTGACTGAAGATATACTTCAGACTCTTGTGGTCCGTAAATATCTTACACGACGACCCATAAAGATAATGCCTCCATATCTTTAAGGCGAATACGACCGCAGCTAACTCCAAATCGTGTGTGGGGTAATTCGCCTCAAACGGTTTCAACTGGCGGGACGCATAAGCAATCACTCTGTCTCTCTGCATCAAAACACATCCGAGCCCGAGGCCCGAAGCATCACTATATACCACGAAATCTCCGTTCCCCTGAGGCAATGCTAACACGGGTGCGGTAGTTAGTCGCCTCTTCAACTCGTCGAAACTATCCTGTCTGACTGCGGTCCACTCGAACTTCTGGGTTTTCTGGAGTAACTGAGTGAGCGGTCTGGCGATCTTAGAAAATCCCTCAACAAATCTACGGTAATAGCCGGTGAGACCCAGGAAACTCCTCACCTCCTTCACATTCTTAGGCGGCTCCCAAGCCATCACTGCTTCTATCTTCTGCGGATCTACCCGAACTCCTTCTGCTGAAATCACATGCCCGAGGAACATCACTTCTTCGAGCCAAAACTCACATTTAGAGAATTTCGCATACAACTGCTCAGCTCTCAAAATGTCTAATACAATTCGAAGATGTAAGGCGTGCTCCCCCCGACTCCGTGAATAGATCAGGATGTCATCGATGAAGACGACTACGAATTTGTCCAGATACTCAATAAAAACTTTGTTCATCAACTGCATGAACACTGCTGGGGCATTGGTTAGCCCGAAAGGCATAACCACAAACTCATAATGGCCATATCTCGTCCGAAAGGCAGCTTTCGGTATATCGATGTCCCGAATCCTCAACTGGTAGTACCCCGATCGCAAATCAATCTTCGAAAAGACTGTCGCCCCCTGAAGCTGATCAAACAAGTCGTCGATCCGGGGCAAAGGGTATTTATTTTTGATGGTCAACTTGTTTAATTCTCGGTAATCGATGCATAAACGGAGCGATCCATCCTTCTTCTTAACAAAAGTACGGGCGCACCCCAAGGCGATGCGCTCGGTCGAATATACCCTTTATCTAACAATTCTCCCAACTGATTCTTCAACTCTAACATCTCCAACGGTGCCATTCGGTACGGTGCTCGAGAAATGGGGGCTGCATTCGGCTCAAGATTGATAGGAAACTCCACCTCTCACTGTGGTGGTAATCCCGGCAAGTCGTTTTGGAATACGTCGGGATACTCACTAACAACTGGAATTGACGACATGTCAACCCCACCATCCTCCGCCTGCAGAGCGAAACACCAATTGCCGACACAACCCTGGTTCAGAAGTTTCATCGCCTTTAAGGCGTTAACCACACTCCCCGATCTCCCCGGCTTACGACCGATGAGGGTATCCTCGGTGCCGTCCTCGTCTACTATCGAGATTGCACGAGTCCGATAGTTCATGATAGCACCGTGATGATCCAACCAATCGTCCCCGAGGATCAAATCCTCACCCTTAAGGTCTATAACAATGAGATTCGAGGGCCAGTCTCGGCTCCTGATCCTCAGTGGGCAATCCCTAACTTCCCGGTCCCCAACCATACGATCCCCGCTAGGCGTACCCACTACAAACGGTTCACACTCAAACAAGCAGTTAAAGCCAATACGATTCACACAATCCGATGCAATAAAGGAATGGGTGGCACCCGAATCAAAAAGCACGGAAACTGGATGAGTAAGGATCTGAGTGGTACCTGATGCCATCGGAATGTCTGCCTCCTCTGTGCGCCTCATCTGGTACAATCGGGGGTGAACTGCTACGCGGCGATCCGGCTGACCCCGACCCCTACCACGACCCGAACCCTGCGGAACATGAGTAGCTGGAGTACTGTGATCCCTCTGATCGGTAGTGGTAGTCGGAACTCTAATAGCCCTGGTGGCCCTCTCACAATGAGTTGCCCGATGCCCGGTCTGCCCGCAAGTAAAGCAAGTGACTAGAGGAAAAGGGCAATCCTTCATCAAATGCTCATATTGGTTCCAGTTAAAACAAACCCTGCCACCGGAAGCAACGGACTGGACTGAACGATTACCCTGAGATCCACCGGCCTGATGAAATGGCCTCTTCCCCGGTGTAGGAGGAGAACGAGACCTCGAAAACTGACCACCCTTACCGGTCGAGAATCCGCCGATAGTCTTCTGCTTCTTAGCTTCCGAAACTGACTCAGATTCCGGGACGGCCATCTCGATCGCTAGAGCGCGATCCTGGTATTCCTTCAAAGTGGCACACATGAGCGGTGCCATACTCTGCCTGATATGCATCTTCATGCGGATATTGAAGTAACGGATTTTATCAGCCTCCGTTCTCACTTGATCTCTCACGAAACCCAACTGCTGATTGTAAGAAATGATGGCCTGAGAAAGAGGCACATCCTGAGGTGTAGCGGTGAAGAACTCCACAATTCTGCGCTCCTTAACTGGCGGTGGACAATATTCTGCTTCCATAGCAGCCTTGAATTCCTCCCAAGTAGCTCGACGGTCTCTAGGTGCAACGGCCTCCCACCATTCCGCAGCTTCCTTATCCAGGAGGTACTGGGCAATATGTATCCTCCTGTCTTCGGGACAAGCTACGGCATCAAAGGTCCTGGACAACTGAAAGAGCCAATTCTCCCAACCGAGGGAGTCAGAAGATCCGGAGAAACGAGGAGGGTGCATCTTAGTCACCGTCTGGAGCCATTTACTAGCTTCCTCTTCAGGTGTCGGGGGCGGATTCTGGCGTCCACCTTGAGCTATCTGAGCAAGCTGGGCTACTAACTGGCAAGTAAGAGCTAGCCAATCGGCATTATTACCCGACGGCACTGAGTGAGAGGCTGAGTCCGCAGAGGACTGAGAAAGCGAGCCCTCTTCATTATCAGCACCCCGACCACGGCCTCGGCCGCGTCCCCTCGCTGGTCTACCACGACCTCTCAACATACTAAATGAAGAATGAAAAGGACAAGATCAGAAAGATTCACAATTGACAAAGTTGGTATCACAATTCATAATTCCGAACAACGCAAGAAAACGAATTACAAAATTATAAGAGTTCGAGGAGACTTACAGCCACGGGTCGCACGACAAGACGGTAGCATGATGATATTAGGCTCAACGACTGACTCTATTGACGCAACTGACAGACCCAAAATTTACCGACAGCCTAGGTATTCAAAACTTGGCTCCGATACCATAAATGTAACACCCCAATTCTCCACTGGGACATTACACGTCGTAGAACTCTCGTGAGGTCTACCAGGCTAACACATGACATATAAACCACAATGTAATCCCAAATGATGCACTTAAAAAGTAAATAAGGTCGTGGCCTCGGCCAAAACATTTTAACGGAGTACATGAACAGAAGTTAAATACCAATTCATTGCCCTCGCCGGGGACTTAAACCAAGTTCAAAAATAAACAGTCTAACTCCATTACTCGACAATGCAATGACAAAACATAAAAATACAGACTTGAGCCACATCATCAAGCCAGCCCATCCTTTACGTGCATGTCCCGTGCCTGCTCCTCAGCTCTCCTGGTACCTGAAATGCATAAGACGCATTTCCCCCATTTAAGGGGTTAGGATTCGAATAGCTAGTGCAAGTACATAATTACACAACATTATATACAAATACGGTTTCTACACAATTATCTCAATCAGATATCATTTGCCATAAATATTCTCGAATACTACATTGGCAATCAAATCTGTTTTCAATCATCACGATATCACAAAATCAGAACTGGTATCCCGTGGCCGTACCCCTTAGTATCGACCCCCAGACATCCCGTCGAACGCTCCGGGTGGGATACCACTTCCGCGGCCGTACCCCTTAGTATCGACCCCCAGACATCCCGTCGGACACTCCGGGTGGAAGTTCAACCACACACGCACCCAAGTTCACTTCCGCGGCCGTACCCCTTAGTATCGACCCCCAGACATCCCGTCGGACACTCCGGGTGGAAGGAACGCAACTCACGCACCCGAAAATCACAATTCCTCATTCATTTCGAAAATCACAACATACATAACGAAATATAATACATGTACTTGCCTTGAATAAGACGAAACGAAGGAAACGACGAAGGAATAGGTTTTGGTCCGAACAATCCTCCCAAATCTGCTCCTAACACAATAACGGTATACAACAAGTCTCAATAATGCGGAAAGGTAAGAATTAATCCTAATTCTACCCGTTGGGGCAATTCATCGGACACCAAGAGTGCATAGGGAAATAAAATCGGTCAACGGTGTAATAACGGGATTTCATCCCATCCAATAACAAGGAAACCAAGGGTCACGAGTATACTATCAAAATCTAACAACAATATCGGTTAAATCGGATTAAAAATACAAGATCACCACCAAACCCTCCCCAAAATCATACTAAGGTATAGGAGATCTTACCTCTTGAAGATCCAAGCACCTTAATCCGAAGAACACGTGATAGATCCACAATCCGAGCTTCACGATCGAAAGGAGATGAAGGAAATCACACAATCAAGTGATAGATGGAGGAAAATCTCCCTCTCAAGTCTCTCTCTCTCTCTCTCGTATGGTTGAAGAAAGGAAGAAGAATGACTGAATTCGCTGAAAAGAACGCAGTTATAGCGCTGACCGCATTTTGTGCCGCGGCCCAGCTGAAGTGTGCCGCGGCACAGGGCCAAAAATTGCGCCCAGTGATCGGCAGTGTGCCGCGGCCCTGCCGGCGTGTGCCGCGGCCCACGGTATAGAAAGTTTGACCGATAAGTGCAACACGAGTGTGCCGCGGCCCGGACGAGTGTGCCGCTGCAGTGACTCGGCAGTGTGCCGCGGCCCTGTCGGCATGTGCCGCGGCACACGGTACAGATTGCTCGGCCATGAACTGGACAATGTGTGTGCCGCGGCGCACAATCCTTGTGTCGCGGCCCACACCCCCTTTGGGTCCCAAAATGACGAAAAATGATCCGGGAAGAGAATAAAAGCAATCGGAATTGATATTTGGGAAACAATAACACGAAATGGAAGTACGGAAACCCCAAAACGGTCCAAGATACACAACCAAAATCGAACAAGGAACAAATTCCCTAAACTTATAGGAAATTACAAAAATGGCCCAAACATCCGAAAATCACGATACAATGTCGGATTAACAATCCGAGACTCACAACATGCTCTACTCAACCATACGAACTCATGAAAATAGAAAAATGACGAAATCGAATGAGTTTAACGAGAATCGAATACACATGCGAGAAAATATGACTCAAGGTGAAATTACGCAAAAACATCATCGAGACTCATCCTAACGGAGAAACTCCAAGAACAAAATAGATTCAAAATTCCGAAACAGTACCAAGCGAGTTGTTCGAGACGAATATACACCGGAAATAGAATTACCAAAAATAGAAAACACGGATATTACAGCAACTATCACTGCTGTAATCTGTACTCGATGCATTCAGAACTTCATTGATTATGTCCTTATCGCTCCCGCTACTGTCTTCACATTCCATGCTATAATCTGTAAGTTTTTGGTGAATTGGGTGAATGGGTGTGTGTGTGTGGGGGGGGGGGGGTTAAATAGAATAATGATCATATCAAAAATAGGATCATATGAACCTTCAAATCACTAATCCACGTACCAATCGATTGCGCATCAGATTCTGAATTTTCTATATCTACCTCTTGTGGATGCTTCTTATGAGTTTTTACGTCTGATTTTGTCATTATCTAAGCCATGTTACACATAACAATCAAGATAATTACTATATTTTTTTGGTTTGTCAATCTGTATATATGAAAAACACTTATAATTATGAGTATGGTACCACACATACCCGTAGATATTGAATCAGGTTCGGAAGAATCTGTAGGTGTATCACGTGGACGTTTCTTCTTACATGTACGTTTCCCAACATTTTTATTCATCTCATATTCTACAAAAAAAAAAATCAAGCAAATGAGTTGATGGAGTTACAACTATAGACACAACTATATACACATTCATTGTAGGTCACAAGTCGTTAGGAATAAGTCTAGAGGGTGGTGAATAGACTTATTGAAACTCTTTTCCTGAAGTCAGGTGAGTTTCTCAGCTGATAGGTAAAGATGACTTAAAGTCGTCTACAGACAAGTATGCGAAAGACAGCTGATGACGATAATAGATAACTAAATGCTCTCTGCAGATAACTAATCAATGGAATAGTTTAATATGTATGCAACAGGTAGATATGATGTTCAATGCGGTAAAAAAATAAAGGCACTTATAGTGGTCTCAGATGTGGGAAAATCCTCTACTAATCCACTTCTCTCCAAACCAGTTGGAGATAAATTCACTATAACTGTCAACTAGTGATAAATATTACAATGAATTTTTCTTAGTTACAACAGCTTCCAACCAGTGGAAACCCGTGGCCGTTGCAACTCCTTTGACTGTCTAGCACCTCTTGATAGAAAACCCGTGGATGCCTCAACAACTTCTCGAGTTGTCTATCAACTTCCAATCAAGAACCCGTGGATGCCTTATCAGTCACGAAACTTCTGAAAATCTCGTTCACAGAAGTACCCCGAACTAAAACTTTAAAGACAAGAGTTTTTGTCTTCTCCAACTAAAGAGCCTATTCGAATATAACTGCTTAATCTTTGCTCTTCACGGTGCTATTTATTCACTGTGATTTGCTTTGATTGCCTTTTTTTCTTGAAAATATTGTTCACATCGTACTTTGCTCAGTTCATATCTTTGGATATTTATAGTACGATCCTTTAAGCTTCCTTCATAGCCGTTGCACTACTGTAACAAATCCGTCCGTTGGAGAGTGGACTTCTTTATTTATCTTATCAATCCGTTGCAAAGGCTTGATTCCCTTTCCAAACCCGATCGTTTGAAAGACTTTCTTCGATTTGGCGCTGTTATTCTTTATTAGAATAAGTATAAAGTCTTCAGAGCGTGGATCTTGATGAATATTTAATTCCTTGATTTCCGGGAATCTTTTAAGTTTGTCTCCTATGTCCGCATGTGACTTTCCGTGATTGTCGACTTTCAATGCTTTGCTGACGTGGACTGAGTATCTTGGCTGAACTGAGAACCTGTCTGAAATAACTTGGTCAAAGCTGCCTGAAGTGCAGTCAACCTTCTCTGATGTAAAGTTCTTTTATGTGAAGTCCTCTGAAGTTTTCTGCTCTGAACTTATCTGATCTGAACTTCTCTGAGATGAAGTTCTCTGCTCTAAACTTCTCTGATCTACACTTCTCTGACATGACCTTCTCTGATCTGAAGTTATTTGACTTGAAGTTCTCTGACTTGAAGTTCTCTGATTTGAAGTTCTCTGTCTTGAAGTTCTCTGACTTGAAGTTCTCTGATTTGAAGTTCTCTGTCTTGAAGTTCTCTGACTTGAAGTTCTCTGAGATGAAAGTCTTCTGATCTGGAGTGAACTTCTCTGATCTTATAAAGTTCTCTGTTCTATACTTAGTTGATTTTACAACTGATCACTAAGCCTAAAAACTTAAGGCCTATAGAAGATACTCATTTGGTTCTTCTTTACATTTTGCCAAGTATTTTAAAAATACATTTGAATAATGAATTAATACAGGGACGACATCATCAAAATCTAATAGGCATTCCTAACAAATTTCCCCTATTTTGATGATGGCAAAACTAAAGCATTCAAATGTAAATAGGTATGCACAAATAAGGTGCATGACACAAATCAAACTCAGTCTTCCTTTGAGACAACTACTGGTTGTCATTCAAATGATTGTCATAAAATTTTATTGATATTACATTACAGTGCAGTCTTTGATACAAAATACAAGTAAATTACAATAAATTTTCAGGTAAATTCCAAACTAAATTTACAAGTAAATGAAATTGTAGGTTTAATCTATCAATCTCACTTTTCCTCTTCCTCTAGAAACCTTCAGCTTGGATGGAGGGATAGACCTTAAAGGTTTTGCACCAATTGGCCTTTTGAAAACTGGAGCTAGTCCATATTTCCTTCTGACTACCAAGATGCAAACTCTTATTCCTCGTGAGATGTAAAATTGTTCTCCACACACATTTTCTTGATCTCCTTCTGAAGATCCAGCTCATCCAGTTCATTATTCATCAAGGTGAGGGCTTCTTCAGGTGTGAAGTTGGGGATCATAGGATAGGCATCGAACTTTTTGGCATATTTCTTCAGAGCAGCCCAGAGCTTTGGCCATGTTGAGGACATAAAATTTATGAACGACTGCTGAGAGGAGGAATCTTTCTCCTGAAGCAATTACCAAAGATAGTACTTTTCTATAAACTGCTTCTTTGCTTCTCCCCACATATGTCCCATCTCAGCAGGCAAAAGTTCCTCAACGAACCATAGCTCTTTTCCCTCCCATTCAAATCTTTGCTCAGGTTCCTGCCTAGTCCTTATCTTCTTGGCTGCAGATTGATCTTCAAATGGTGCAGCCATCTCCTTTCGCTTCAGGTGAGAAGTTCCTGCTTGGATGAGAGGTAAGGTTTGTTCTCTGCTCTTCCTATATCTTTTCCCTTATCTTCCCCTTCTTCCCTCTCTTCCCCCTATCTGAACTCAAGAGCTCTGATGTGCTCGTTACCCTTTCCTTCCCCCTTCTTGCCATCATCAACAATAGCTGCTAGCTGCTCCACCCTTGTCATAAAATCAGACATGCCAAGAGGCATTCTGGAATTCGTAGGTGTTGGAGAAAGGTCCTTCTTATTGAGCAGAGCATCCATCTTCAGGGTGAGAAATTGGAGATCTGGCTTTACCTTAGTTGCTAATAACTTGGCAACTGTCTCCTCGATAATCCGTCTGATTATCTCAGTCAGCTCAGGTGAGATAGGCATTGCAGGTGCCATCTGAGGGGCATTCTCACGTGAGTCCTCTTGGTCAGCTATCCTTCTTGCAGTTGATTTTTCTAAAGGTAGACTTCGATCAGTTGGCATCTGATCAGATGGGGTTTTGTCAGGAGTGCCCGATTTGTCTTCTTCAGGCTGATGCGAGCTAGATGCCTGATCAGGTGCGCCATCAGCTCGATCATCTTTCTTCTCATCTCCTTCCTTTTCTTCTCATTCTTTTTCTTCTTCCTTTTCTTCTTCTTTTTATTCTTCTTCTTCCTCATTTTCTTTTTCTTTTTCTTCATCTTTATCATCTCCTTCTGCAACTTCCGTTTTTTCAACTTCTCCCTCTTCTTCTTTTTCAACTCCTTTTTCTTGTTCAACTGCAGCTTCTTTCTCAATATTTTCAACTTCTTCAACTGCAGCTCCTTTTTATGCCTCTCCAGCCACATATTGAACTTCAACTTTCTAAACTTCCTCCTTTCTCCCATCAGCCTCCTCTTCAAATGTTCTACACTCCAGACCCTCCTTCATTATTTGGAGGATGAATTGGTCCATGTTCAGTTTAAAGTGGAGCATGAACCAATCCTCCTTAAGTAGAACCTGCACGTTAGTTTCATGGCAAACTAACATGATGAGTTACAGCTATAGCATGCTCCCAGAAGGTCTTATCAACGAGAGTTTTAAGTTCGGAAAAAGTGTACATCCTAAACTCTCTCCATTCCTCGTACATGTTGATGAAGGAATATTTTAACACTTCATTTCTTACCAACTTCAGCTGTGCTGCTGAGAATCCTTGGGGGCTGTTGGTCTTCAGGTTGAATGAATAATTGGTAGCAGGAATCTCAATTATCTCCTATGCTTCTTATTCCTCTGTAATGCGTGGAAAAGAGATGAGGGGAATGTTGTCTGTCATCAGCTCAGGTTGGTCGGGCTGATCTTCAGCCAGGGCAGGTGCATGGGGAGATGGCTATCTGCATCTGAGCAGATGGGTCTTAGGTTGGTGCATGTGGGCTGTCATGCTGCACCTCTTCTTCTTCTTCTTTATCAGATGAGTAATTCACCAGGCCTTTCTGCCTTTTCTCTGGTGAAGTTTGAATGTGGACAACCTCTTCTGGTTCAGGTGACTTTCTTTTGAACCACGTGGCTAGAGGAGTCTTGTCATCGTCGGAGTCATCTGCAGAGGTCTTCTCGACTGTAGGTGACTTTGGAGCAATCTCAACTGCAGTTCCCTCAGACTTGTCTGATTTGGTATCCTAGGAGCCTCTATGCTCAGGTGGTCCGGAGGACATTTCCTTGAGTATTCTTGCAGCTTCTTTCTTCTTATCTCCAATGGTCTTCAGGGTTTCGTGGTCGAGGTGACCTTGGAAAGGGTATGCCTTTCCCTTGGCTTTTCCAAGACGCTCCAGAATCCAGCTGATTTGAGTTCCGAAAGCAAGCTTTTGTCTGAATTTTTTCTCATCTTCGTCCCAACTCACTTTATTCACTTCCCGAACCAACTATCTATAGATGTAATCAGGCCAGTTAATTCGTTTTGACTGGATGAGGGCACCCAACACCACGTATTTGGCTGAAGAAAGTTTGGCCATAACTTCCAGCCATGCCCATGACTCTTGTTAGTGATGTCAAGAACAAACTTGTACTCTTTCTTCAGGTCATTCTTTTTCGCCGTGAGTTTGACCTTTGAAGACTCTTTTGGCGACTTGATTTCGAACCACATCTCAGTCGAGCTTTGTTTGAGAGCCTCGACTGTGATGCCTCGGTTTTCCAGGTTAAAGGTATCTAAGATTTTATGAGGAGTTATAACGACTTCCTCTCCAAGAATCATGCTTGAAATACAGTGCTCCGTCACATGGGCCTCCCTGTAAAAACAGATAACTTCTTTGTACAACTGCGTGGGGGCGATGTCGAGAAAACGGTAGATTCTGTTTTTCTTCATCATCCTTATAATGGTCGCCATTTGGCCTATCTGGTTTGTCGCCAACAATCCTTCAAAATCGACCACAATGCTGAAAATGATCTGGTCCTTCACGGGCTTTAGGTTAACTCCTTCGAAATAGGCTTCCATTTCTGCAAAGAAAGTTTTTCGCTGAGTGTAGTGAAGATTCAAAGAGTTTTTCTGCTTTTGAAAAATTAGGGTTCTAAAATCTTGAAGACGGTAAAAGTTGTGAAATGATTTTCGCTGCCTTAAATAGCAAGTTGAAAAGACGCTTTGAAATTTTTAGTAATAAAATAATGAACTGGTGGTGGTATAAGGAGTGACGGTTGAATTTGATTGGACGTCATGTAGGTAGTGTGAACATGTGTTTGTCCACGTGTATAAAGAAAATAATATAGTAATTGAGTCGGTCTAGAAACTTAGATGATTGACTGTTTGAATTCTTGTCTGTTCTTCATCACGTAGCTTGTGTCGCCTGTGGTCAGCTAACTTTTCCTAGTCTGATCTGCATCAGTTAGCTTTCTGCATCAGTTTGGATGTGTTGCCTGAGGTCAGATAGGCTTCTTCGTCTGTCCTTCGGTTTCTCATCTGGTCTGATCAGATGGGTTCCTTGTCTGCTCTGATCAGGTAGCTCTTCCTTGCTCGTCTGATCTGATCATCAGGTAGCTTTTTCGTCTGTACTAGATTCCCAATTTAGTAGAGCAAGTTCTCTGCTTAGCTCCAAAAACCTTTCTTCTGGCAAAGGTTTAGTGAATATGTCAGCAATTTGGTATTCTGTGCTGACTCTTTCTACTCTGACTCTCTTGTTGAGCACATGATCTCTGATGAAATGATGTTTAACATCAATGTGCTTTGCCCTTGAGTGCAAAATGCTGTATTATTGGTTATTGCAATTGCACTGTTGTTATCACACCATATTGGGACTTCATTTGCAATGATGTTGTAATCCCTTAGTTGTTGTCTGATCCATAGAATTGGTGCACAACAGCTACCTGCAGCTAGGTATTTTGACTCTGTGGTTGATAATAAGTTAGATACCTGCTTCTTGCTAAACCAGGATATTAATCTGGTTCCTAGGAATTGGCACATTCCACTGGTGCTTTTCCTATTAATCTTGCATCCTGCAAAGTCTGCATCTGAGTATCATGATAGCTCAAAGTTGTCATCTTTAGGGTACCATAGTCCAACATTTATTGTAGACTTAAGGTATCTGATAATCCTCTTAGCTACTTCCTAGTGAGACTGCTTTGGCTTGGATTGAAATCTTGCACATACTCCTACGGAATAAGATATATCTGGTCTGCTTGCAGTGAGGTATAACAATGATCCAATAAGTCCTCTGTAGTGGGTTGAATCCACTGATATGCCTCCTTCATCTGCATCTAGGTGTAGGCTTGTGCTCATTGGTATTCTTGCTGGTTTGGATGAATCTATTCCAAATCTCTTGATTAGGTCTCTTGTATATTTGACTTGATTGATGAAAATTTTATTATACGTCTGCTTGACTTGCAAACCAAGAAAGAAGTTAAGCTTGCCCATCATAGTCATCTCAAATTCTCGTTGCATGATATTTGAGAACTTCTGACATAGTTCTGGGTTGGTTGAGCCAAATATGATGTCATCATGCTCCACTCTGAATAGGGTCTTGTCTACATTGCCTTTCCTGAATCCATTTTTCTCTAGAAACACAGATAGTGTCTCATATCATGCTCTTGGTGTCTGCTTGAGTCCACATAGAGCTTTTAAAAGCTTGTAGACTTTGTCTCCTTTGACAAATCTAGGGAATTGATCCATATAGACTTCTTCATCTAGAATTCCATTACGAAAGGCACTGTTCACATCCATTTGGTAGACTTCAAAATCCTTGAATGCTGCATATGCAAGAAATAGTCTGATGGCTTCCAATATTGCAACAGGTGCATAAGTTTCATAACAATCTATTCCTTCACATTGTGCATATCCTTTAGCAACTAATCTGGAATTATTCCTAACAACAACTCCATCACACTTGTTTTTGTACACCCATTTGGTGCCTATAAACTTCTTGTGAATGCACCACATGTCGTCATGAATGGATGATAAGTGTGCCTACATTCTTATCTTTCAAAGGTCATATTCATCAACAGAAAATACAGGTAACCTAGAGTGCATGTGTTGCATGTGTTACATTCTAAATGAGAGATTAAAATATAGAGAGAAGACATGGACTAGCTAAATAGCTTAGTAAATTTTAATATTTGTCATGCAACTTAGTTTGTACAAATTGTAGCCAAAAAGAGCAAACCCGGACCAATTTACCCTCAATCCCTTATTTCTTTCTCCCTCTGCCTCTCTCTCTCATTCCCCCCCACACTCTATTTCTCTCTCTCTCTTTCTTTCTCTCCCCCCAGTCTCTCTCATTCCCCCCACCCCCCCACGTCTCTCTCTTCTCTCTCCTCTCTCTCAATCCCTCCCTTCCCATCGAATGACCGCGCCACCATCACCGTCGTCGGCCATGTTCTCAGGTGACCACCATGGCTCTCACAACCATCTTCATATCTCGCCGGAATCTAGCTATTTCCGGAGCCGACTTCGCCGGAGTTCTAGTTCTTTCCGAATCTTTCCTACTTTGAATCTTCCCTACGACCGCCAGCAGCTCCGATGACCGCCAGCAGCTCCGAATCTTCCCTACTCTCTCATTCGATTTTATTTTTCTTTCTCCAACTTTCTCTCTCTAGAAAAATCCTAAATCTATCTTGAAATAATGTTATTTTTGTATTTGTTTTTGATGATTTACAAGTTTTCATATGATTTCTGGTGATTTGTGGTATATTTGGAGTGATTCAGATCGATTTGTATGTATTGGTGTTTTAGATCTAGTTTTTGGCAAGTTTGCATATGTGGTTACGAATTTACAGTTGGTACGATTTATTCATTTCGTACTGGGTTACCATGTTACAATATTGTCATTTCGTATCACTATGCCTTGATTTTCTGTTAAGATTTTATCATTTTATATCAGTATGAAGTTACGAAATTCGAATTTCATAACACATTTATGGTGATTTGAAATTTTCGTATTGGAGATTTGGTATACATGTTACGAATTCGTAACTGTTACGACTGGTAAGAAATTGTAACTTCTTACCAAGTGTAACTAGTATGAAGCTACGAATTAATGACTTCATATTAGTGTAACCGTAACTATTTCCAGCTACGAATTAGCAAGGGTGTCACTGTTTACACTCTGGTATATTGGTAAGAAATTGTAACTTCTTACCAAGTGTAACTAGTACGAAGTTACGAATTAATGACTTCGTATTAGTGTAACCGTAACTATTTCCAGCTACGAATTAGTAAGGGTGTCACTGTTTGCACTCTGGTATATTGGTAAGAAATTGTAACTTACCAAGTGTAACTAGTACGAAGTTACGAATTAATGACTTCGTATTAGTGTAACCGTAACTATTTTAGCTACGAATTTGTAAGGGTGTCACTGTTTACACTCTGGTATATTGGTAAGAAATTGTAACTTCTTACCAAGTGTAACTAGTACGAAGTTACGAATTAATGACTTCGTATTAGTGTAACCGTAACTATTTCCAGCTACGAATTTATAAGGGTGTCACTGTTTACACTCTGATATATTGGTAAGAAATTGTAACTTCTTACCGAGTGTACCATTTAAACTTAACATGTTACTATATTGGTAATGAACGTAACGAAAAATAAATAATAAATGATCAATTATTAATCGGGTAATGTAACGAAAAACAAATATCGTATCCGCTTACTGGTACCTCGTGTGCAATATTCCGAAATGGTAAATAAGATACGAAGTTACGATACAATAACACAAAAGGTAAACAACACATGGTAACGAGACGGTACGAAATACATACGTCGTAACCCAGAAACTCAGAAAAGATAAGGCGAGATATAAAGTGGGTTAGTTTTATTGAAAAGTAAGGGTATATTGGTCAAACCATGTCATTTTTTTGCTAGAATTTGTACAAACTAAGTCTCTTGACAAATATTGTCATTGACTATGGCAAAGTGGCTAAAGTAGTGTATTACCTCTAAAATATATATCCTCTCATATATGGATCTGTTTCTGTCAAACTTGAACCAACCTCTCTGATACCACTTGTAGGTCACAAGTCGTCAGGAATAAGTCTAGGGGGGTGAATAGACTTATTGAAACTCTTTTCCTGAAGTGAGGTGAGTTTCTTAGCTGATAGGTGCAGATGACTTAAAGTCATCTGCAGACAAGTATGCGGAAGATAGCTGATGACGATAACAAATAACTAAATACTCTCTGTAGATAACTAATCAATGGAACAGTTTAATATGTATGCAGCAGGTAGATATGATGTTCAATGCAGTAAAAACACGCAGGCACTTATAGTGATCTCAGAGGTGGGGTAATCCTCTACTAATCCACTTCTCTCCAAACCAGTTGGAGATAAATTCACTATAACCGTCAACCAGTGATAAATGTTACAATGAATTTTCCCTAGTTACAACAGCTTCCAACCAGTGGAAACCCGTGGCCGTTGCAACTCCTCTGAGTGCCTAGCACCTCCTGATCGAAAACTCGTGGATGCCTCAACAACTTCTCGAGCTGTCTATCATCTTCCAATCAAGAACCCGTAGATGCCTTATCAGTTACAACATTTCTGAAAACCTCGTTCATAGAAGTACCCCGAACTCAAACTTTAAAGACAAGAGTTTTTGTCTTCTCCAACTAAAGAGCTTATTCGAATATGACTGCTTAATATTTGCTCTCCATGATGCTATTTGTTCACTTTGATTTGCTTTGATTGCTTTTTTCGCTTGAAAATATTGTTCGCTTCGTACTTTGCTCAGTTTATATCTTCGGATATTTATAGTACGATCCTTGAGCTTCCTTCATAGCCGTTGCACTACTGTAACAAATTCGTCCGTTGGAGAGTGGACTTCTTAGTTTATCTTATCAATCTGTTTCAAGGCTTGATTCCCTTTCTAAATCCCACCATTTGAAAGACTTTATTCGATTTAGTATCATTATTCTTGATTAGAATAAGTATAAAGTCTTCAGAGCACGAATCTTGATGAATATCTAATTCCTTGCTTTCGTGGAATCTTTTAAGTTTGTCTCCTACGTCTGCATGTGACTTTCCGTGATTGTTGACTTTCAATGCTTTGCTGACGTGGACTGAGTATCTTGGATGAACTGAGAATCTGTCTGAAATAACTTGGTCAAAACTGCCTGAAGTGCAGTCAACCTTCTCTGATGTAAAGTTCTCTGATGTGAAGTCCTCTGAAATTCTCTGTTCTGAACTTCTCTGAGATGAAGTTCTCTGCTCTGAACTTCTCTGATCTAAACTTCTCTGAGATTGCCTATTGCAACCACATTTCTAAAAAATTGTTAGAAACCATTGCAATTGAGAAACCAAATCATATAAATTGCAATGCTTTTGGAAAGCATTGCAATTCCATTGGAAAAATCTAAGAAAGTTTAAAACATACATTCTATTGCAATACTTTTTTAAAATCGTTGCAGTATCTATTCATTTGGGGGGGGGGGGGGAATATTGGCGGGCTTGTAAAATGTGAGCGGGATTTCTTGCCGGGCTTACAAAAAATAACAAAAGAAAAAAGAAAAGAAAAAACAAAACCCACAACGGACAGACACAACCCACACGGCCAACCCAGAAAAACCCTAGTCCTCTTCCCCCCCACCCCATCCTTCCTCCCACTCGGCTGTCGGCACGCAGACATGGTGAAGAAAAGCAAAAGTTCAGTAAATTGTTGAATTCATATGTAAATCATTCACTGTTTTTCACTCGCAAGGAAAGGGATACCAGCGGACTTTCTTGTATGTGAAGGTATTGTTCTGATTGAAGTAATTCTGGGCTTTTTCCGGTAAAAAATTTCAATTTTAAAGGTATTGCTCCAAAGTTATTTCTCTCTTTTTGGAATTTTCCAGGCGAGAAGAAGTAGATCTATCTCTCAAAAGTTTGTTGACAATTGGAGGTTGCTTCGTTGATGGCCAATGAAATAATCTCGGTCGTTCTCAATTTGGTGGATTGAAGGTTAGTTTAGTGTAATATATATTTTTTTATCGCTTATTCCGGTATATTGGTATTGTTCGCTTAAAGTTTTGTGCTTTGCATCAAGTTTGAGAGTTTTCTTATTCTTCTTTTTTTTAATAAATTTTTATGCGACAAGCTATGACATATATATTTTGTGAGATTTGGGATATTTTGACTTAGAAGTTATGCTCGAAATGGGAAAAGTTTGGGAGATTTATAAAGTTAAGATTTTGAGTTCTTGTTCTACTCTCGACAATTGCAATAAGCTTTATAAATTTTGGGAGATTTTGACTTTTGAGGTCGTGCACAATCAAATAGTTAAAAGTTAAAAAGTTTCTTGTTCAGTAGAATAATTGGGTGTGTCACTTTGTCCGATTTAACGTGGTCATATGTTGTGGGGTTTGTTTTTATCGGCGATGTGAAATGATCGGAGTGGAAGACCGGATTAGTGCTTTGCCTGATGATCTCATCACACATATTCTGACATACTTGACGCTCAAGGAAGCAATAGCTACTAGCATCCTCTCAAAGAGATGGAAAGAGTTATGGGTATCGCTCCCTACTCTTAGGACTTTGGATGTTTAATACCCTGTCAAATGGAAACTTATGTTCAAAGAGTTGATAAAATTTTGGAGCAATTTAATGGTCCAAAATTGCATAGATTCCGGATTGTGTTCCCAATGTTTGGGTATTTTAGGTCTCATATTGATGATTGGATTTCCTCAAGGCTTCTTCATGCAACTCGTTTTAGGTTTTGGAACCATTTTATTTATTATTATTACTACTTTGAAAAATTTATGCAGAAAACTGAGAGAAGACTTTTTAACCTGGAGTTATGATTAGCATATTTGAGAGTTCCTTATTGACTTTCAGTAGAAGAAGAAAAAGAAAAAGGGGAGGTTTGTTGTCCCAGGCCAGAATACTAAATGAATCAACACATGCTGGTGACCTTGAGCCTAAGAACTCAAGCCATTTTCAACACATGTTTTATTTCTCAAGATGTCTTATTTCCCTCAGAATGAGGTTTTTTTTATTTTGTCGTGGCATTTACATTGCCTACAATTCACCAATAAATTGTACAAAGTAAGACAGATGTTTGCCTTAACTGTATATCATGTTACTTTTTGTAGATCATATACGCTTCTTCATATTCTGGAGTTCATTTCTGCGAGGAAGAGATGTCAGTGATTGTAAAGAACGTTGAAAACCGATTCTTTGCTCACTGTGCAAAGGGTGCGACGGAGTTCTCTCTCTTAGGACACTTAAATCTTCTAGAGAAATGTCTTGTTTACAATCGAGTCGTATATGAACCTGAAACTCATTTTTTTGGTTGTATTTATTGTATTTCCATGCAGCATAATGTTTGAAAGGATGTCAGATGATGTGCAAGATTTTGTGGCAGTAACAAAGGATCATATCAAAGGATATCTTTGAGCGGTGTTTACGAACTTTAGTAGTTGCATACCGTGAGCTTAGTGAATTAGAGTTTAGTTCTTGGGAAGAGGAGTTTCTGATGGTCCAGAGAGATGATCTAATGGAAGCAGCTGCTGATAAGATTGAGAGGGACTTGGTTCTCCTTGGTGCTACAGCTGTTGAGGACAAACTACAAAAGGGTCAATGTTAAGCGAAATCTCATATTGCGTGTGTTTATTCCGTCTTTGCATCTGAATGAAGTGCACCTTTTCTTTGAAGAAATAAAATTAAAGCAAATTTGTTTCAGTTCCTTATATATATATATATATATATATATATATATGTGTGTGTGTGTGTGTGTGTATGTGTGTGTGTGTGTGTGTGCTCTGCAGGTCCCTGAATGCATTAACAAGCTTGAAAATGCTGGAATTAAAATTTGGGTTATAACAGGTGATAAGATGGAGACGGCAATAAATATTGGGTAAGATTAACCAGCTTGGTTACCTTTTAACATTCGTGCTATTATATTGTTTTTGTGGCCACACTTATTTCTAACACAATATTTTTCTCCGTAGGTATGCTTGTAGCTCACTCAGAGAGGACATGAAATAATGATCGATGCATATGTTTTTTTCAGCTAGAGTAGTACTACTGCTCGAAATTGGATTGGAATGACTCAGATCATCAATATTTTTACTTGTCGTCAATGGTTTTAGGCAATTGATCTTTCAAAACTTTGTTACCTTTTCAATAAGCAGCTCAAGAACAGTGACGTGAGTAGCCTGAGACGAATGGTCCTTCCAAAGGTGCGCCCATACATCGGCCAAGCATCTTCTCTAACTTATAATAAAAGGGATGCTGTATGTATAAGCTTAAACTGATGTTCTTTTTTCTTCTTACCATGGTTAATTTCAGAAAGATGCTGAGGCTCACCTCTTATCTACATGCTTGATATGGATGGAACTCGTGATTGGTGGTTCAAGTACAGGTTTGTTGAACTGAACATCCTACAAGTTTTTTTATTTTTGGCTCTATCAATGTATATGTCACAACGTAAGCATCTTTACTTCATACAAGTTTAAATATATATTTTCCAACCTTTATGTATGTATGCAGATACTGGCCAAATAACAGCAGCAGGATGTACGTGCTCGAGTCTACTGTGGTATATATTATCTCCGGGAAATATTATTCATTCCCCACTCCTTATAGTCAGAATTTTGTTAAGTTATTACTTTACTAAAACCTGAATTGCGTGATCTTAACAGGGGGATTTGTCGACGCCCACCGCTTAGCAACCGGCGATTACATTCTTGTGTACCAGAACATGGAAGATGGACGATATGTAAGCATTGTGAAAGCGGTCTCCGTAATAGTTTGTGTAATGCTTCACAAGAGTCGGATGCAACGGGAAATTTCACAAGGTAAAAGAATATCAATATAGAGTATCACAAGGAGTTGTTTTGATTTTGTCGAGGGCAATTATATCTCTTTGAAGCCATTGCATTATTTAATCTACTTTGTGATGAGCTAACTTTTTTTTCTTTCTAATTTCAGATTGGGAGAAGTCCATAATGATTCAGAGAAGGATTTAGATGTGCTACTACTTCTATTGAGGACGGAGATGAGACGGATGAAGATGAAGATGAAGATGAAGATGAAGATAGATGAAGAGGAAGAGGAAGAGGAATAGGAAGAGGAAGAAGAGCCATGACTCATGTTTATATAATTTTTAACTAAGATATTGGTCTATGTATTACTAAGTTAGATTGTGTGTCACTTGAACTTAGTTATTTTACTTCAACTTGGTCATTTTCCTAAACTTAGTCTGAGTGAATTTATTGATGTTGGAACAGCAGTAATATTGCTCGGTTGGATTGATGTTGTGATATACCAATTAAATAAATCTAATGGTCATGCCAGTTTTTTTATTTAGCATTGCAATAGAAGCTTAAATGTTGCCATATATGTCATATTCATTAATAAAATTAGATTACATTTGATTCTAAATACGTTGCAATTGGGCATATATATGTTGCCTTAGGGTTGCCTGAATCCATGTATTGCAACAATTAACACAAAAAAATCGTTGCAAAAAAATGTTGCCATAGGTAGTCCAAAATATTGCAATGGTGTTAAACATGTTGCTATAGCCGTTAAATCGTTGCCATATACTATATTTGCAACGATAATATGCCGTTGCAATATGGTACCAAATTTGTTGCCATAAGGGCCCTATGGCAACCAGAGGAAAGGGCACGCTTGATTTTTGCATAATCGTTGCAATAGGCCCTATTGCAATGAATTTAGGGCATATTGCAACGTATTTTACACGTTGCTGTATGCAATCTATGGTGTAGTGTGATCTTCTCTGATCTGAAGTTCTCTGACTTGAAGTTCTCTGAGATAAAAGTCTTATGATCTGGAGTGAACTTCTCTGATCTTATAAAGTTCTCTGTTCTGTACTTAGTTGATTTTACAACTGATCACTAAGCCTAAAAACTTAAGGCCTATAGAAGATACTCATTTGGTTCTTCTTTACATTTTGCCAAGTATTTTAAACATACATTTGAATACTAAATTAATACAGGGATGACATCATCAAAATCTAATAGGAATTCCTAACATTCACACGGGAACCAGACTAACCGGATTCAGAAGAGGTAACTGTGTCATGCTCTACAGCTCCAATCATAGTAATATCAAAATTAGTAGCATAAACAAAAAACAAAAAATCGGACATGCAGCAACTGCACTAAAAGGTGCACAGGTTCGGTCGATATTAAACACGTTCATGTACAAAAATGCAAACGTTGATCCAATCGGGATGCACATGTTCATCAGTTGGATGCACATGCCCATCCAACTATACACATGTCCATCGACGAGAGGGTTACAACACATCCACCAAACATCAAAAAGGCGTCAAGTCAATTAATTACGAAACATGAATTCTTCAAAAAATATAAATATATATAAACAAAATATGTTAGAAACCTCACTTACCTTTTTTCTTTGCATGAAGACATCTCGATTTCCCGGTGGGGTTCTTACTTCGTGAGGAACATTCTTCCTTACTCGTACACTGTCTCTTGCGCATACCCATAACCATCCTCCCCTGTTTTTGCTTTAACACTGATTCCAAAAGGGCGAACCTTTTCAAGTTTATATGCTATAATCGTTTAGCCAAATTACAAAAGAGAGCATCAACACTGACAACACATTTCGTTGTCACCCTATTTTTCAGTTTTACATCTATTATACATCCGGTAAAAAGCAAAATTAGCAATAAATAAAACCACTCACCCGTATTCCACACACCCGCGCACAATGGGTGTCTTCTAAGCGAGCTCGGTATTTTCCGTCCTAAATTTTTTCTATGACGGTAATGAGCAGAGGTGTTGGATTTTTCGATTGTTGGGGTTTTTTGAATTTTTCCAAACTGGAGAGGAGGGGGAGGGGGTTGTGCAGGTGGTGTGTAAATCGGGAGGAGAGAGAGTGTCAAATCGGTGCATTGGTAAATGGAGAGGGAGGAGTGTCAAATCGGTGTATAAAGAGAGCACTAACACTGACAACACATTTATTGGAATGAGCCAAAAGCTTGGGGGTAGGGCCGTTGGGGTTTTAGACGGCTGGTAATGAAGAGGCATTATAGTCTGGAAAATATCAATTTTGCATCTAGTAGTCATGTGTTTTACAACATTATACCTACTAGTAATAAATGGTCTTAGATTGTACCCGGTTGTAATGCTCTCTAGAATATCTTACTACCTCTATTCTTCCTAACAGTAGAATATCTTACTACCTCTATTCTTCCTAACAGTAGAATATCTTACTACCTCTATTCTTCCTAACAGTCTTTTTACTTCTTGGGATAATTTTTTATTGATATATTTTAAAAAAATTGCGTATAAGATATACCCATAAGCATTGTAAAATAACATCTATAAACTCATCCAAATAATATTTTTGGATTTATTAATCACTTGTATGAAAAGCTAGACCATTTTATATTCTTAACTACGAATCAACTCCACAATCTCGCTTTTAACTACTCCACAACTCTGTCAATAATAAAATTAACACCGTATAAAATCATAAAATTTATGCGATTTCCAAATTAACCAAATAACGCATTGTCGTATAGCCACTGCATTTAATCCACCTTTCCTTCTCTTAAGAAAATAGCAAGACGCCAGTAAAATCAAGCATGGATTTGAATGTACGAGGCATTATTCAACTTGTGCGATGCACGGTCTATGGTTGAATATTTATGTGTTTTGTACGTAATGTTGGGGCAGACGGTCGAATGAGCAGATGGCAGAATTTAAATGCCTTTTAGAGAAATTTATATGTTTTTTTATTGTTATTGTCCTTTTATTTTAGTTTAGGAAATTAGTTATATGAAATGAGGCTTTACTAACCCGTATATTGCTCCGGGATTGTTTTTGGTTTATTCAACCTGTGCGATGCACCGATTCTATCTAAGATTATATAATATAAAATTTAACCATCTTGTAATTTATACTATCATTTAGAAGTTCATTTTAATCACCTTGTGAATTAGAAGGTGCATTTGCATTGTGATGTTTATCATAACTTTTGTATTTAAACTAGTTTATTTTTATTTACATTAAAAGTTACAATTAAAATAGTCTCTTCATATATTTACAATTAAAAGTTACAATTAAATCTCCCTTCCACATTAAATTAAGGGGGATAAGTATTATATAGTATAAAGTTACAATTAAATCCTCCTTCCGCATTAAATTAAGGGGATAAGTATGATATAGTATAAATAGCAGTAAACCCAAACTTTTTTTAACTATAAATATTTTTTTTAGTCATATCATAAAAAGAATAAAAAAATAATATTATTAGAAAAATATTTTTAGAAACTAATATGATGATAAAAAGATTGTCGCCAACCTCGGAAATACAATTTAGACTCTATGGTACCCTTGATACCATTCCTTCCTTACATCTATCTATACTATATAATACTTATCCCCCTTAATTTAATGTAAAAGGGGAATTTAATTGTAACTTTTAATTGTAAATATATGAAGAGATTATTTTAATTGTAATTTTTAATGTAAACAAATTAATTTAAATACAAAAGTTATGATAAACATCACAATGCAAATACACCTTCTAATACACAAGGTGATTAAAATGAACTTTTAAATGATAGTATAAATTACAAGATGGTTAAATTTTAGCTATGAAATCTTAGATACAATCGGTGCATCGCACGGGTTGAATAAACTAAAAACAACCCCGGAGCAACATACGGGTTAGTAAAGCCTCATTTTATATAACTAATTACATAGACTAAAATAAAAGGACAATAACAATAAAAAAATATATAAACTTCTCTAAAATGCATTTAAATTCTGCCATCTGCTCATTCAATCGTCTGCCCCAACATTACGTACAAAACACGTGCACCTTCTAATACACAAGGTGATTAAAATGAACTTTTAAATGATAGTATAAATTACAAGATGGTTAAATTTTAGCTATGAAATCTTAGATACAATCGGTGCATCGCACGAGTTGAATAAACCAAAAACAACTCCGGAGCAACATATGGGTTAGTAAAGCCTCATTTCATATAACTAATTACATAGATTAAAATAAAAGGAAAATAACAATTAAAAAACATATAAACTTCTCTAAAAGGCATTTAAATTCTGTCATCTGCTCATTCAACCGTATGCCCCAACATTACGTACAAAACACGTAGATATTCAACCAAAGACCGTGCATCGCACGAGTTGGATAATTGTTAGGCGTATTTTTATACGCTTATTTATCATTATTTTGTAGTATTTTGGAGAGTGAAATCGTCTAAATGAGCTTTTAATGCCTTAATTTTGTATGATTGACAGGAAATTGAAGTCCGGAAGCTAAAACGAGGCAAAACGGGCGAAAACGGCAAATCTGGACTCTGAGCCACGACACAAGGAAGCTGAGCCGCGGCACAGGAAGACACCAGCCGAAGGCAGAGTAACCTGTACTCTGTGCCGCGGCACAGCCCAGGTGAGCCGCGGCACAGAAGAAATTGATGACGCCCAGGCATTCAGCTGAAGGCCGTGTGCCGCGGCACAGGTTTAGTGAGCCGCGGCACACTTGGCGGTTTTTGTATACCCGCGCGGATTTTGAGCCATTTAAGCCGTTTCGACCGACTAATACGGACGCGATTTGGAGGATATGTTGAGCTATAAATAGGGTTTAAGACCCTAATTAAATCATCTTTGGATCTTGAATCTTTTGGAGCTTAAGCTTGGAGACGGCAGAAGAAGAGGGAAGCAGAAGACTTCAAGGGCAGAAGGCGGAAGCTGAAGAACGGAGGAATCCGAGCTTCATCTGCGTTTGAATTTTATGCTTTCGTTTATTTATTCTGTATTTTCAGTTTTTAGTATGTCAGGCTAAAACCCTAATCTAGGGTTTTGATGAAACCTTTGTTTTGACGAATTTCTTGAGATTATCCAATTTATTACCTTTTTATTGAGTTGTCCCAATTGTGTTTAATGCTTGCAATTATCTGGCCAATAGTTGTATTGATTTAATCATTCACTTCGAATCGGGAGAGGAGATTTGGTGAGGAACTATTGGTGAGGACCGTTTTATTCTGTGAGATAGGAATATACTCATAGGAACTACGTGGCCTTTTGGAGATTTCATGCTTTTTGCCTATCGACGAATTAATTCACCTAGGGATAGAGTGCGTTATTCGCCTTTAGATAAATCTATTGACCTCGGGAGAGGCGGTAGAATATATTAGCAATCTCCGCCTTCAATAAACTGGGAAAATTATTTATTACGGATAATCAAGAGTAAATTCGAATAAACTGAGGTGGATTCAGAACCCTAGACTTATTCATCATTTGATTTCTTTTATCCAAGATATTGTTTTCTACTGCTTAGTCTTTTAGTAATTCCTTTAGTTATTAATTGCGCAAACCCAACTTCGATTGTTCAAATAAAATTGGAATACGAAAAAATCGGTAGTTAGAGATTCAGTCCTCGTGGGAACGATACTCTACTTATCACTTTATTACTTGTAAACGATGACGTGCACTTGCGTGTAAAGAAAAATCGCAACAAGTTTTTGGCGCCGTTGCCGGGGACTGAAATTTTCTAATATCGATTTAAGTATTTCAAGTCTTAATTTGAACGTTTTATTTTTTATTTTTGTGTATTTAATTTCGTTTATTTGTTTTTCCTTTCAGGACCTTTCGTGTAGTGCATGAGAAAACTCGGTAACGAAGGCCTACTACCTTTGGATACCGAGCTCGAGCGCACTCTAAGAAGGAACAAAAAGGAGAGAAGAGAGTTGCAGCATTTACGGCCAACATGGCCGAGAATATCAAGTCCAAGGAGGAGATAACCAAGTGCGGAAAGTTCAACCGAACTAGCTCTTCGAGATTATGCTATGCCGCAGATCAACGCTAATTTTTCGGAATTCGCGTCCCACTATCCAAGCTAATAATTTTGAGATCAAGCTGCTATTATTCGGATGGTGCAAAGCGAGCCAATTCGTGGATCGCCGAATGACGACCGAATGCCCATATTGCTTCTTTCCTTGAGATATGCGACACGTTCAAGACTAATGGTGTCACCGACGATGCCATCCGATTGAGGCTTTTCCCTTTCTCTTTGAGGGATAAAGCAAAATTGCAGTTAAATTCCTTCTACCGGGTCGATTACAACATGGGAAAGGTTAGCGCAAGCCTTCCTTGCCAAATTCTTCCCACCAGCTAAGACGGCAAGGTTGAGAAACAAAATAACCACCTTTGGTCAGTACGATATGGAATCGCTCCACGAGGCGTGGGAGCGATATAAAGATTTGCTACGAAGATGCCCTCATCACGGCATTCCTGATTGGCTTCAGCTTCATACGTTCTATAATGGTTTGAGTGCTTCTACACGCACCCTCGTGGATGCGGCCTCTGGTGGGACCTTCATGGGAAAATCTATGGCCGAGGCACACGTGCTTTTGGAAGATATGGCCGAAAACGCATACCAATGGCCATCGGAAAGATTGACACCGAAGAGAGTCATGGAAGTTTCAAGCAATGACCCGATTTCCACTTTGTCAGCTCAAGTCGCCGCTTTGACCCAACAGCCTGTGCATTTTCGCACGCACCTTCCCCGTTACCATTGAGACATGCAATTGGTGTAACGGATCACACCCGAGCGGAATGTCAAGTTGGAAACCCGTTTCGAGCAAAATCGGATGGAGCAGCTCAATTTGTGGGAAGTGGGAATCGGCCGAATAACCCGTACTCCAACACTTATAATCCGGTGGCGCAATCATCCCAACTTTTCATGGAGAAACGGACGTAACTCACACCACCCCGCTCGCCTGGACCAATCAAAGCACCCCTCCTGCTCCCAAAGTGTCTCTCGAGGAAGCACTTGCAAAATTGGCGGCAAATACGAGTCAATTTATGACCCGTCTGAAGCTACATTACAAAATCATTATGCTTCCATTCGAACTTGGAGGTCCAAATTGGGCCAAATTGCTAATGTGTTGACACTGTCCGAGGGAGCATTGCCGAGTACAACAGAGACAAATCCTAGAGAGAGTCTAAACACAATCGCCTTAAGAAGTGGGAAAGAGGTCTTTGGATCAGCCCGAGTGGTGTGAAAAGAAGAAGGAAATTGAGGAAGAGAAGGATTTAAAGCCAGAGGAGTCGAAGAATTTGAAGCCGGACAACTCGAAGACATGTGTGTCCCCCGTTCCGTTTCCGCAGAGATTACAGCAAAGAAGGGCGGACAAACAATTTTCTAAGTTCCTTGATGTGTTTAAAAAACTTCACATAAACATTCCGTTCGCCGACGCATTGGAACAGATGCCGAGTTATGTCAAGTTCATGAAAGAGATATTATCGAAGAAAAGAAAGCTTGAGGAGTTTGAAACAGTCGCCTTGACAGAGGAGTGCAGTGCAATTCTTCAAAAGAAGCTCCCACCTAAATTGAAAGATCCGGGAAGCTTCAACATACCGTGCACCATGGGGAATCTTTCGTTTAATAAGGCACCATGCGATCTTGGTGCGAGTATCAACCTCATGCCTCTATCGATTTTCAAAAAGCTGGATATTGGGGAAGCCAAGCCAACAACAGTCTCCTTACAATTGGCGGATCGATCGATAAAGTATCCGAGGGGAGTGATCGAGGATGTATTAGTTAAGGTTGACAAGTTCATCTTTCCGGCCGATTTCATCGTACTCGACATGGAGGAAGATGAAAATCTTCCAATCATCTTGGGACGACCATTTTTAGCGACTGGTCGAACCCTTATAGACGTGGAAAAAGGGGAGTTAACTCTGAGGGTCCAAGACGAGCAAGTTACTTTTCAAGTATTCAAATCGTTTCCATGTCCCGGAAGTATTGATAAAAGGTCACTAAGTGAAAGTGTAAATGCCGTTGAAAGAGGAAAGCACCGAAAACATCGTCGGTGGGAAAATTCAGATTTTGTGTTAAATGGTCCAAGTCTTAAGAAGGATGTAGACCGAGTGGCGTTCCTCGAGCATGAGGAAAAATCTGCTGCAGTCTTGAGTGCGTTTGTGAAGGAGGAGAGTGAGCCGAAAGCCAAGCGGACAATTAGTCATGGAAAAACCGGGTGTTTCGGGAAGTTGTTCACGTCGAAACCTTTTCGCAAACAACATTTGATGACCGAACCGAAAGTCGAATCGCTAACGACCAATGGTCATAATTTTAACAAAAATATGAACGGTTCGATGAACGGGGCGGAAACTAAATGGAGTTTGCGAAAAGCGAACTAATGTTTCCCAATAGGTCCGGCTGAAGACTATAAACTTAGCGCTTCTCGGGAGGCAACCCGAGTTCGTAGTTGTAGATTTGTTTTGCGTTTCTTTATTTTTCTTGCATTCGTGATTCTTATTTTTCATCATTTTTGTGCTTCACTTTGCTTCTGCCTCTCACTTTTAACGTGTTTTTCTCAAAATTCTATGCAGGAAAGTCCCAGGGAAGAGACTGAAGTATGAGCCAAGATGTGTATTGTGAGCCGCGGCACACATCAATCGCAAGGGGAGGCTAAACCAACTGTACCCTGTGCCGCGGCACGGCATAAATGAGCCGCGGCACACTTGAGCACTGAGCCGCGGCACACGTAATTTGTGCCGCGGCACACGACAAAACGAGAACACAGGTAAAAGGGACTGTACCCTGTGCCGCGGCACACTTTAGCTGTGCCGCGGCACACTATGCGGAATCTGAAAGGCCAGGTAGCATATAACACGCATTCGGCCGGCATTTCCAGGTACGCCTTCCTTCTCCTTCTCCTTCCCTCCCCAGCGCGCGACCGGCCGAAGTCTTCTTCTATTTTTTTTTCCTGTGATTTCTTCTTGAAATCTTCACAAAACCAAAAAGGTACGTTCAAACCTTTAATCTCTACTTGTTTATGGTTTAGATTTAAATTTGTTTATGCTTTGAATGGATTGAACATGCTATTTTTCCTTCAAAAAGTTTTAGGATTGTTAGAGAATAACATGGTAGTTTTATCGAATTTTCATGGTTAAATCGGAATATCAATGAGTTGAATGTGTTGAGTTGATGATGATTGAATTATGTTTCGATTTTTGAGGGTTGAATCGAGCTATAACTATGTTTATTCTTCAAGTAAACTTGTGCCCTCAAGGTGTTTGATAAATTGCCTAAGTGAAAAATTTTCTTTGGAAAAGAAATCTTTTGAATTCTCGTGCAACGTATACGTTTTGAATTTACAGCAAGCCCAACCCTTACATCCAGGTTAAACGTTTAAGTCCAATTTCATCCTTCTCTCACGTATGCGCTATTTTGTTAAATTCGTGATTTCTGACTGGACATCCTTAGCCGAGCGTAGATCATTGTTATTATTGTTTGCGTGAATAAACCCTCGTGTTGTACTTTTCAGGACTGATTATGGCACGAACAAAGAAGCTGAGCAAGCGAGCTAGGACCCAGTCATCCCCCACTCGAGGGGAGACCTCTCGTGGTCGAGCTGAGGCGGAGGGGCACCAATTTTCGGATCCTGAAATTCACAGGATATTCAATCAAAAGATCCGGCCACGACCACTTATTCCAGAGAGAGGTTTTACTCCAGCCCCTCAGGACGGGGAATTGCTCGCTATGATTGATGAGATGGGGTGGGCCAGATTTGCCGCACCTCCCGAGCCAGCGGTTATCTCGATTGTACAGGAGTTCTACGCCAGTGCACTGCTGAAGCACATTCGGGCAGGGCTAGGGGTGTGCAGAAAAACCGAATCCGAAAAATCGAACCGAAAATCCGAAAATTCGATCCGAACTAGTTCGATCCGATGTCTTCGGATCGGATTTCGGATTAGAATTTTACAGATCCGAAAATTTCGGATCGGATCGGATTAAATCCACGGATTTTCGGATTAATCCGATTGATCCGAAATATATAAAAAAAAAAATTTATTATTTTTAGGTAAAACGCCAGAAAAAACTTCGGATCGATCGGATTAACCGCGGATTTTCGAATTAATCCGATCCATCCGAAATATATATATAAAAATGAAATTTTTATTATTTTTGGATTATGATTTTTATTATTTTTATTAGTTTTTAAAATTTTCGGATTTTTCGGATCAAATCCGATCCGATCTGGATTCGGATTGATCCGAATCCGATCTGAACGATCGGTTTGGATTTCAGATTGAGCAAAAGGTGATCCGAAATTTCGGATCAATCCGAATTCGGATCGGATCGGATCGGATTGATCCGAATGCACACCCCTAGGCAGGGCATACGTTGCCGTCTTTAGAGTCTCGGACTCAGGTCGACGTCCGAGGGGTTACAGTTGATTTCTCCACGGCTGTTATTCGGAGGCTTTTTGGGTTTCCGGTGGTTGATGAGTCGGCCTATGACCGAGTGATGACCAGCCTCACGAAGGAGGCCCTGCTCGAGACCATTGCACAGCCCGATACCGACTGGGAGCAGCGGGCACAGGGCTCTTCCACTTTTCACTTCAGCAGCTCGCGCCTCAGCCGGCTCGGGCGTGCCTGGCTTTATTTTATCTACGCACGCATTGACCCCACCTCCCAGATCCGTACAGTCTTTCTCTCCCGCGCCCGGACACTTTATGCTATCACTTCCGGGTTGCGTTTTGATGTGGCCCCCATCCTGGTCCGTTCTATCTTCCAGTATATCCAGGGGGGGCAAGACGGGGTTGAAGCACCCCTCTCTCATCTGCGCTTTATGCCGGCAGTCGGGGCTGACGTGGTCAGACGACGAGCCGATGCTTGCCCCCCAGGCCCCGATCGACCACCGCATCATATCACACTTCGACCAGTGGGGAGGAGCGCCAGCGCACGCTCGGGGGAGAGGATTTCTGCTAGAGGAGGCCCACGAGGGATCCCCCGAGCCGCTTTTGTTGACACATGGAGATGCCGGCCCGCCACCCGACAGAGCGAGGTTGCAGGAGTTGTTTGATGGGCTGAGGGAGGATTTGAGGAGAGAGAGAGAGGAGCAGAGAGAGGATCTGAGGAGAGAGAGAAGAGCTGAGAGAGGAGACGAGGAGAGAGAGAGATGAGATGAGGAGAGAGAGGGAGAGCTTGATGGCTGCCATGCGGGAGGAGCAGCGGACGGAGCGGGAGAGCGTTGTAGCTGCCGTCAGAGCCGAGATGCGAGAGCAGGCCCGCCGGGCCAGCCGACGAGAGGCGAGGCGTCTTGCTGCGAGGTGTTGGCCACTTAAGTATACTGGATACAGTTTGGAAAAGTAGTTTAAACAACAAACTGTATGGAATCTAAATCTGAGTGCGTAGCGGAAGTCTTGGATACAGTTAGTTGCCGTGGATACAGCAACGACGTATTAGGTGTATACTTAATATATCACAGTTATTTCAAACAGTAAGCGAAGGTAAATAACACGGTAATTTAAGTGGTTCGAGGTAAACCCTCTACGTCCACCGGTCCTCCACACAGAGTAAAAGTTTATTAAATAATTACTGCGTACACAACTACGTAATTATAAACAAACCTATCCTTGTATCGTTCACATGATTGATACAAAGAATATCACTTTCAACCGCTCACACAGATTGGTTAAAGCTTCCTTCTTGACTAGCTTCTTCACACACAGGTTCAAAGCTTCGTCCTTATTCGTCCCACACAGTCGAATAACTTGTTGAGTTCACACAGAGCTCGGTTTTACACAGAGGTAAAAGGTTAGGTAACCGTGTAAGAACAAGTGACTTTGAATATCAAGATCCGATGATAGTCGTTTCTTGATGTTTGAGCACCGTATATCTCTTTCGCTTTAACTTGCGCTTTGCTCGAGATATGTTTGCTCGGATGATAACTTGATAGCTTTGAGAGTTATATTACTTGGGGTAATCGATCTTCAATGTCTTCAAGGATATATATAGCCTCTCAAGAAAGTATCCGTTGAGATGTCCGTTTGAATAAGATTTCCTTCAACGGAATATGACATGATCCGGATTTCGCGGATTCTCAAGATCTCAAGATCGATATTTAAATACTTTATCCTTGAGTATTTAAATACTTCTTTGTTCAACGGAACTTGACTTGTGTTCTTTCTTGTCCTTTTGTGAACTGTATGGAGAATGACTGTATTAGGGCATCGAGACAGTTTCCATACTGGGTTTTCTTACAAGTCTTCTTGCTGTACTGACGAGCTTCACTTATGCTGATTCGAGGCAGGTCTTCGATACATGATAAATCCTTGAATCCTCGATACAGTTTTCCTTTACTGTATTTGGCATATATGTCAAAACCTTTTCAATAACAAATAACAATCGATACAGGGATCGGGTATCCCGGCTGAATCGATACAGGGTGTTTGTTTTTCCTATCAATTTCCCCCTTTTTGACAATTCGCCAAGTCTTAACTTAAACTCTTCGAGTCTTCTTGATGATGCCAAAACCTTCTTCATGAAGCGTTCTTCTTCGATGACTTCTGGCAGATTTCTTGGTCTTTTGTCAATAGGTCTGACTTAGTGACTTAGTCTACAATAATGAACTGCTCGCAGGCACGTTCGATACATTTTGAGATTTATTACAGCTTAAGCCTATGATTGGCGCGCAGGCACAATCTTACAATGTATTCTAAGTTTACAACTGAAACTATGAACTGTTCGTAGACTAGTTCGTACAGCTTAATTTTTCAATCAAGTTTATCTAACTTGAGATTCCTATCAAACAATTTAAGTAATCATACATAAACACAGTAGATTACGAGTTGTAATCTTTCAAGACAAACAAACTGTTTTATTGATATTCAAAAAGATTGAGTACAAAGTTTGTGTCGAAAAGAAATTACAAAAACAACAATAATATACTTAAATTTCAGCCCTTTATCTTTGATCCGCATGCCTCCAAGGTCTCCTTCCTGGCTCATTCTCGGTGCCGCGCCACCAGTTTTGAAGTGAATCATTGCCTCGTTCTTGGTAAATTGCTCTTCCTTCATATGAACGATCAAAGGCAAGTATCCAATCCTCTGGATGGGTGACCCGATCTCCTCTTCTATGTTTTGATTTCATCTCGATTTGGAGAGGGAGCTTACCTTCTTCTAGCATCTTTGAAAATTTGTCTGCCGCTTCCGCCAATGTCTTATAATTTTTGAAGATGGCGGATTCCCTGATGAGTCTGACAAAATATCTCATCAGTTCATTCTTCCTCCAGTGCTTCACTTCTTCGGCGGTTGGGTTGCGGTTGGTTGGCAGACGTATTTCCGAAGGTCTTTGAACAAGATTTTGCCAAGGGACATTTGGGTCATGGAATTCTGGTCTGGAGCCTGAAATTCTAAAACTTTGGGGTTGAGGTGCTAGCTTGTTCAATTCGGCAGCTATACTGCTCTGAGCAGCCTCAAATTCCCTTTCCTGTTGCAGTCTTATTCTCCTTGCAGCTTCTCGAGCTTCTTCCCCCTTTTTGGCCTCATCAAGACTTTGCAGGATTTCAAGAGCGGCGTCCTGTTTGGTCTCGATGCTGTTTATTCTTTCAACGAGGGAGGAAAGAGTCTGCGACATCTCTTGAATGGATTTGTCATGCGCACGCAATGAGAGTCGTTTCTCTATCATTGCACAGCGGTCTTGGCTTCAGCAATTCTTGTCTTGAAGCTTCCTCCTTCAAGATTGCGCTTGATTATCTTCCATGATTTTCAAGGCTTGTTTGAACACTTCTGGCAAGATGATGAATGCTTCGACAACTCGAGATACTTCGTGTTGAAGAGTTGTCATTTCTTCAACTGCAGAGGTGTGCATCCATTCATGCCTTTTCTACTAAGAGAGAGCGTTAATCGCATCTTGGATAACATACCAAGGCCAAGAGCTTGCAGCGCTCTTTGCGTGCAGCAGAGATAGGAGAGTCAGTGGCGAAGTCTTCAAGACCATTTAACCTTCTTACGTTCACGGATGGACGTGAAGTAAGTTGGACATCCTCGGGTTCGTTACCGTCCCTGATTCCAAGGTTGCAGGGCGGGAGTAGCTTCTTGTGGAATGGCGACAGCTTGGTTCGAAGCGTCCCGAGGCGAAGGTTCTTCGGCAGATAAGGATGCAAAGTGGATCGAATCCTCCTGTTGGGTTGTAGGATCAAGCTTCTTTGGTCGCAATGTGCTCGGTGCCTGCTCCAAAATTTCTTGATCTTCCACGACCGGAGGGACCGATTCCTCTGTCGGGAATGTTCTCCTACTGTGGCGAAGGTGGATTAGCTTGGGTAGATGGCCCTTCGTCTGCTTCGGGTGGAGAGGTGGCTTGGGCTTGACCTCTTCACGGCTCAATCTCGGACTGCTTGAAGAGCATCGTCGCTGCGTCCGAGTCGTGGTCGTCGTCGTCTTTTGGATTGATGGGAGAGTCCTCGACTTCTTCTTTCCTTTTCTTCGCGCCGGATTTGTGCGGCGGTGGCTTTCAATGAGATCTTTGCAAGAGGCGTTGTCCCATCGAAAGTGCCTCAATTTCGGTGAGTCGCTTACTTGAGACAAATCGCTCTTCGTGGCTCCATTCGCTCCAGGTTACAGAGTGTCGCATTTGAGCTAGCCTAAAGCTTTTCCATTGCAGAAATCTTTCGTACGCCTGTTCAATTTGTACTGAAAGAAGTGTTTGATTTATAATTGAGTCTGGGGAGGGACTTCGAATCACGTCTGGAGACGCTGTTTCGAGGGATTCCGGTACAGGTATGGGATCCTGTACGGAAGATGGACTCCTTGCAGGGGATGGTGCCCCGAAGGAAATTGGATCCTGTACGGGTGTGGAATCCCGTAGAGGAGAAGTAGCTTTTGGCTCCGAATGGGCAGCCGACGTGCTAACGTCTTGAATGTTGGCAGATGTCTCTAAATCCGTCGTAGCCGCCAAGGGCTCGGGATCTACTGTCGATGCAGTAGGAGACACCTCTTCCGCAGGGGTTGGGCCCTGGGGTGCTATATCAGTGGGTTGCGCCACGGACGAGACATCCTCGGAGTGTTTAGCTTTGATTTTTGAGAGCCTCCGGAGTCTCTTCTTCGACTTCTCATCAGCAGAGTGCTTCTTGCTGTGAGAACGCTTGCGCTTCTTCTTTGAAGATTCCAATTCAGGGACCTTCACGGTTTCGTCTCTGGGATTGTCAGAAATAGGCATGTGACTTGTTCTTGGGTGATTGGCATGCATTGTGCGCTGGTTATAGGCAGAGGGTTTGACGCCTCCTAAATATATCCGTGAGCTGTTTTTCTTGGCATCGGCGGATTGCTTGACTCCGCACTTTGTCAGAATGTAGTTTAGCATTAAACCGAACGATTTCTTTTGAGTGGCTGGTTTGCACACCTCTTCCTGAAGTCGTTTCAAAATGATTTGACACCAGTTGACCTTTTCACAGGTCAAGATAGCTACCATCATTCTGAACCTTAGATTCGTGCACATTTCGAACGCGCCGGTTCGATTTTCAATGATCCTGGAGCAGAAATCGTGGAGATAAACGAAATGAAGAAGAAATTTTTTCTTGTGGCATGTGGTTGTCACCATATCAACCACTTTGGACCCGGTAAATAGTCCATAAAACTTGGTAATCAGTTCTTGAGACCCAAACGTCTCAAGCTGGTCCATGGTCAGGCCGTCGGCGGGCAGCCTGTAGATTTTCTGAAGTAGGTCGGTATTGATGCAGACTTGCACTCCTTGGACTGTTGCAGTGATGTCAGCAACATGTCCTCCCTGGGCTAGTGAGAGAAAACGAACGGCAGCGTTGAGGTAGAATTCCTCAACCAGATGAGCGTCGTATTTGTCGGCGGTTTTGCTTCCGAAGCGATAAAGACCTTGTTGTTCAAGACGAGTAATGATATACTCCATCGGTTCAGTGTCGTTGATTTCAGAGATGATACGCTCGATGATGACGGGTTTCGAAAAGATCCGGCCATCAATGATGTTGGAGGTTTTCTTCAGAACGGGGGATGAAGATTGACTAGCCATGGGTGTTTTCTTAAAACGAAGGTGGAAGAAAACAGTAGAAATTCGCAGTGAATATGCAGAAAATATGTAGTCGCTTGCTTGAGATCTCTTGTAATTGCAAAGCGTAAAGAGTCTCTAATGGCGCATACGCCTTTTATACTGGGCGGCGAAATAGGGTTTTGCAGAGTACGAATGGTCGATTTTAAGGGATGGGAACCGCTTTTGAAATCGACGGCCGATGGATTTAGTATAACTGTACGCTAATCCATTAAAAGGTTTTAAAATACAAGGTCCCACTTCGACATAGGTTGATTACCCTAAATGCCTAAAACGGCGGTTTAAAAATAATAATCAATTTGAAAACATCGCGGCTTTTGAGATTCATTGTCCAGATGTCGTGTAAGGCATTTAATGAACATGACGTTTGACATAAAACAGGGCACGTGGACAAAAATTATTTTAAAAAGGAAATAATATTATATTATATACTGAATCGAAATCCTATAGTATGTGCTGTTCTCCGCGTCGATACAGCGTTCCCCCTTAAAAAGGTACTAATAGGTTTTTAAATTCCATACAGCAATAGTTGGATTAATGCTGTATTCATGGGTCCTACAGTATTCCCCCTTAATTATTGCACACATCAGCTGTAGTATTCATATGCCTTCGTTCGCTCTGATCTTGTATTGATGATTCGAGTGTACAGATAATTACCGTTGATATCAGTATTCACGGGTCTTACAAAGATTCCCCTCAATTGTTGAGTAAAGCAAGAAATTTACTTACAGGAGTCCGCCGTAGTATTCCCAATCGTTCTTAGCATGTTGAATCTTGGCTGTGTCGAGAGGCTTGGTGAAAATGTCGGCCACTGGATGTCTGTATGGACTTTTCCAGCGAACATCCTTGTTCTCGACATGATTCCCGATGAAATGATGCTTCATGTTGATATGCTTAGTGCGCGAGTGCAAAACAGATTGTGCGTGATTGCAATTGCACTCGTGCTATCACACATGATTCGAGTCTCTCTAGCATCGATTCCATAATCTGACAGTTGTTGCCGCATCCAAAGGATCTGCATACAAGAGCCTACCAGAAGATAGTACTCTGATTCAGTAGTGGAAAGAGAATTTGCCAATTGCTTCTTACTGAACCAAGAAACGAGTCTAGGTCCAAGAAAGTGACAAGTTCCACTTGTACTCTTCCTATCTAGCTTGCGACCTCCGAGATCCGAGTCGCCGTATCCAACTAAATCGAATCCGCCTTCCTTAGGATACCACAGTCCTGCATCGACTGTTCCTTTAACGTATTTCAGGATTCGTTTAGCCGTATTGAAGTGTGATTCCTTAGGTGCAACTTGGTATCTCGCACACACTCCAACAGCAAACTGGATATCGGGCCTGCTAGCCGTTAGGTACAGGAGCGAACCAATGAGCTTCCTGTAGAGTGATTGGTCAAACGGCTTTCCGGCTTCATCAGGACTAATTTGCACGGAAGTGCTCATGGGGGTTGGCGAGGATTTGGAAGTGTTCATTCCAAATTTGTTGAGAAGCTCCTTCCGTATTTCTCCGGTTGATGAATATACCCGTAGGCATCCGCTTTATCTCGCAAACCTAGGAAATAACTAAGTTCCCCCATCATACTCATTTCAAATTTGCTTTGCATGAGATGTGAGAACCTTTGACATAGAGCAAGGTTAGTTGAACCAAAAATAATATCATCGACATAAATTTGTACCATTAGAAGGTCATCTCCTTCCTGTATTTTGAACAATGTTTTGTCGACACACCTTTCTCAAATCCGTTGTTGGTTAGATATCTTGGACAGGTTTCGTACTGTGCTCTAGGGGCTTGTTTAAGTCCGTACAGGCTTTCCTTAGCCTGTAAACTAGATCGATACCGTCTGTGTTGGCAAACCCCGTGGTTGTTCAACATAAACTTCTTCCGAAAGCTCTCCATTCAGAAAGCACTCTTGACGTCCATTTGGTATACGATAAAATTCTTATGGGCGGCAAAGGCTAAAAATAACCCGATGGCTTCTAGTCTCGCTAGGGGCGAAGGTTTCATCATAGTCGATTCCTTCTTCCCGACAATAGCCTTGTGCTACTAGTCTGGATTTGTTTCTTATGATAAGTCCATTTCCATCCTTTTTGTTTCAAATACCCATTTGGTTCCTATAACCGATTGGTGTGTCGTGGGTACAAGATACCATACATTGTTTCTTTCAAACCGTTAAGCTCTTCTTCCATAGATGTAATCCAATGAGAGTTGTTAAGAGCGTCTATGGTCGAAACAGTTCGATCGGGCTAAGAATACAACGATAGTGCACATATTGAGTCTCCTAAGTTCGGATTGAGATTTCCATTCAGAAACCGTGAGACTTGAGATTAGATTCTTCTTGTGCACAAAGTACATTTCCTTGTGTACTGTATTCTCCTACGAGTAGAAACACTGCATTAATGTTTCCAATGATCGGCTCTTGCGGGTGATCTCTCAACCATCTTCGGTCGGGTTCTAGTTCGTGGTCCCGTCAGATCGAAAGTTTCGTGGGTACAGCTCACTTGTACAGTCGCCTTCATCCACGTCGATTCTTACAGCTGCGGGGTTGATTTCTAAATCAACTACAGGTTCTATGGGTGTAGGTGGATCCAAGATAGATAGATGGTGAATGTCCTGAGTGATATCATCTACTCCTGTAGGGTCATGGTGTGGTTCGTCGAACACTACATGAACTGATTCCTCGATCGTCAGCCTCCTTTTATTAAAGATTCTGAAAGCTTTGCTGACGGAAGAGTATCCTACGAATATTCCTTCATCTGATTTTTCATCAAATGTTCTAAGTTGGTCCTTCCCATTGTTCAATACGTAACACCTGCATCCAAAAATGTGAAAATACGAAACGAGTGGAGTTTTGTTGTTCCATACCTCGTAAGCTGTTTTGTTGTGGTGCTTGTTGACGATACAGCGGTTTTGAGTGTAGCACGCTGTATTGGTTGCTTCACCCCAGAAACGCTGCGGCAATTTGCTTTCGGCAATCATTGTCCTTGTTGCTTCCTTCAACGTCCTATTCTTTCGCTCGGCAACACCATTTTGTTGAGGTGTTCGGGCAGCTGAGTACTCGTGCTGTATTCCATTCTCCGAACAGTATTGCTCTATAAAGCGGTTAGTGAATTCAGTACCTCTGTCGGAACGAATGCACACGATACTCGATGCTTTTTTATTCTGCAACTTTCTCAGGAGCTCGGGCAGCCTTGATGTTGTTTCCTTCTTCTTGCTAAGAAAGATCGTCCAAGCGTACCTGGAATAATCATCAACAACAACCATACAATATTTCTTACCTCCCAAACTTACTGGGTCTACAGGACCGTAGAGATCCATGTGTAGCATTTCCAATACTATTTGGGTTGAAAGGTAGGATTTGCTCTTCAGGGTTGACTTGATTTGCTTGCCTTTCTGGCAAGGTCCGCAGACGCTGTCCTTCTAGAATCACACACCACGCAAACCTCCTACCATACCCTCTCAAGAAAGCATGTCGATCGACTTGAAGAAGACCTGACACATCCTCTAGTGCCATAGCGCCTAAGATCTGCAGTGCCTTTGGCAACAAAACATGGAATTGAGGAGCTCATAGGCTTCCAACAAGAATGTACATATTACCCGATCTCGCTTCTGTAAGCATAACTTCCTTGGTTTGGGTGTTCTTGACTCTACAAAGATCTATATAGAACTTCACCGAGAACTTTATCACGTAATCAAGCTAATACTAAGTAGATTATACTGTAAGCCTTCAACATATGCAACATCGGTGACTTTGAATTTCCGACAAGTAGGTTTCCTTTCCTCTTGTTCTTCCTTTAGATTTATCACCGGCGAACTTTTGGACCGCGACCTTCTACAAGATCGATAGCTTGCTCTGTCTCCACCATGTGACGAGAGCATCCACTATCAAGTACACTGTATCCTCCTCTAGAATGTCCCGTAACAAAGAAATTAGGTAGATTTAGGTCCCCTTTGATTTTTGGGTCCATATATGTTAGTTCCTTTAGGTACCAGATTTTCCCGACAAAGAATTGGTTTATCGTAGGATGTACTCTGTGCAAGATTGCGGTATCTACGGGGCATATCCGTAGTTGTTATAATCATGATAATTACTATGCATGTAAAAATCGGGGTTATTATTATTATTCCAAAGATGAGTGCCGTCTAGGAAGTGGAGCCATTTTCCTAGGCCTAACAGCCTTGTCTTCTGGGTCTCCAGTTGGATTCCCAATGCCGTTGTTGATACCGAATCGGCATCTCTTGTCTTGAGGGATAACGGGCTCCTGTATCCAATACCTAGGTGCACTGCATCGAGGGTACTTGTGCGGGCCTTTGGTGGTTGGATACCGCCTTCTTTCTCGAATGACTTTCGGCTTTGATGATATGCTTGGGGAGCATGTCGTAGATTACGCCTTCGAGTGGTTGTTGGTTCCACTGCCTCGAATTGTAGAGTTGTGGAGGCGGAATGGCGCTTTTGGTTTTCTCAGACAAAGAGTTCCTTTATGGGACTAGGAACATCTTCCGATTCTGGAATGTGTTCCACACTCTTGACGAACACAGTACTAGTTTTACCTTTATTCGAACATGAGCTGTATCCTAAGACACTTTTATCATGAGCATGTTGCCCAGTGCTTAGAATTTCTTCCATTCTTTTGGACGATTTTTCAAAAGACTTCAGAATGGTCTCAAGTTCAGTTTCTCGCTTCTCGAGAGTTGTAATTTTGGTTTGTAGTAGAACCAAATCATTTGTCTTGCTCTCATTATGGGTTTTAACCTCATTTAGTTCATGAGCAAGTTGATGATTGCTCTCCATGAGTTTTTCAAAATCGACCTTGCTGGTTTCACAATCAATAGACATATTATCATAGTTTATCTTCAGCAAGTCATTCTCATCTTTCAACTCTAGATTTGTTAATTGAAGCTGTATATTCTCAGTTTTTAGAGTCTCATGGGCTTTTTGAATGTTTTTGAATTCATTCATCATATTTTCGAAAGTATGAGATGCATTAGATGGAATAACTGAGGTTGAACTTACCTCATCGTCGCTGTCTTCACCTTCTGGAACATCTTTAGCCATAAAGCACATGTATGCTTTATCATCGAACTCATCGTCAGATGAATCACTCTCTGTGACCACCTGAAGACATTCTGCAGATTTGGATGGTGTGGGGAGGCTTCGATTCTCCAATCGGGGCCTTGAACTTGTCTTTCCAAGCACGTCTTCTTTCATCTCGCTCTTGTTGCTCGGCCTCCGCAACCTTTGGACTTTGGGATGAGGACATTTGTTTGCATAATGGCCTGGTTTCCTGCAGCTTATAACACGAGTTAGCATCACCGGATGATGTTTCTGATTTACCTTGTTGACGAGTGTTTGGGCTGTAGGAGTCTTTCCAGATCGTTTAATGAACTTTTGAATTTATGCATTAGAAGCGCCATTTCATCTTGTGACAGATGTCGTCTGCTCGCCGCTCTTGTGACTGGCTTGACGAGCTAAGCATGCCGTGTCGATTCGATACAAGAATGAGAGTCGTGACCTTTGAAGGAGATTCTTCACTTTCTCTCTTCACAATGTCATACTCAAATGCTTTAAGGTCGAGAAGAGATCAAAAGTGGATATTTCATTAAGATTACATGATACACGCATAGCCGTGGTCTTAATGTCCCATCAGCCGGGAGAGATCTCAAAATTTTAAGTTCTTCTCCTTTTGGGTGTAAATCTTGCCCAACGCTTCAAGTTCACCAACAATACCAAGAACTGAGGTCAAGTTCCTCAAGTGTTTCCGTTGGTTTCATTTCAAAAGATTCAATTCTTGAGTGAGTTTTGAAATTTTGTTTTCTTTTGAGAGTTGAGTTCCTCACAAATTAACTTGAGTTTATCCTGATTTCTTTCGTCGCTTTTGCGGCTCTTTACCTTTGAGAATGTGCCTTTGTCAAGAGTGACAAATAACGCGTTCTTAGCCACGTTGTCTAGATTGGCTCGCTTCCTTTCATCGGTTGTCCATTGCTCGCGTTCCTTCTCGAGCATTTCAAAGATGGGCTTGGCCCTCAATCCTTGCGGCCGGATTGACCTTCATAATCTTGATCGGACCATCTCGTATAACAAAGATCATCTCTTCGTGCATTGCCGCAAGATGAGCTTCCATTCTAATTCTCCAATGTCAAATTCGTTAATAGAGAACATAGGGACTTTGTTAATCATAGAAGTATCCATACTGATAATATAGGAATGAAAGAGACTGTTTTGAAAATAAGTGATTTGAATCTGATTCGGTTAAAATAAATACGACTGATTCTTTTTAGAATCAACCGCTCTGATACCACTTGTTGGCCACTTAAGTATACTGGATACAGTTTGGAAAAGTAGTTTAAACAACAAACCGTATGGAATCTAAATCTGAGTGCGTAGCGGAAGTCTTGGATACGATTAGTTGCCGTGGATACAAGAACGACGTATTAGGTGTATACTTAATATATCACAGTTATTTCAAACAGTAAAGCGAAGGTAAATAACACATTAATTTAAGTGGTTCGAGGTAAACCCCTCTACGTCCACCGGTCCTCCACACAGAGTAAAAGTTTATTAAATAATTATCGCGTACACAACTACGTAATTATAAACAAACCTATCCTTGTATCGTTCACACGATTGATACAAAGAATATCACTTTCAACCGCTCACACAGATTGGTTAAAGCTTCCTTCTTGACTAGCTTCTTCACACACAGCCTAAAGCTTCGTCCTTATTCGTCCCACACAGTCGAATAACTTGTTGAGTTCACACAGAGCTCGGTTTTTACACAGAGGTAAAAGGTTAGGTAACTGTAAGAACAAAGACTTTGAATATCAAGATCCGATGATAGTCGTTCTTGATGTTTGAGCACCGTATATCTCTTTCGCTTTAACTTGCGCTTGCTCGAGATATGTTTGCTCAGATGATAACTTGATAGCTTTGAGAGTTATATTACTTGGGGTAACTGATCTTCAATGTCTTCAAGAATATATATAGCCTCTGAAGAAAGTAACCGTTGAGATGTCCGTTTGAATAAGATTTCCATCAACCGGAATATGACATGATCCGATTTCGCGAGATTCTCAAGATTCAAGATCGACAGATTTAAATACTTTATCCTTGAGTATTTAAATACTTCTTTGTTCAACGGAACTTGACTTGTGTTCTTTCTTGTCCTTTTGTGAACTGTATGGAGAATGACTGTATTAGGGCATCGAGACAGTTTCCATACTGGGTTTTCTTACAAGTCTTCTTGCTGTACTGACGAGCTTCACTTATGCTGATTCGAGGCAGGTCTTCGATACATGATAAATCCTTGAATCCTCGATACAGTTTTCCTTTACTGTATTTGGCATATATGTCAAAACCTTTTCAATAACAAATAACAATCGATACAGGGATCGGGTATCCCGGCTGAATCGATACAGGGTGTTTGTTTTTCCTATCACGAGGGATGCTTATCATCAGGAGCACCTCGCCGCATGGACGGCCCATATCCTGCATCCCGACGGGCCATTTATTGCGCCCGCCCGGCCAGCCACACCACCCTCCTCACCGGACGATGCCGGCACCAGCTCCTGAGCAGACTGGAGGGGAGTACTTGACCTTTTACTTTTATTGCATATCATTTTTTGTCCATTGAGGTCAATGTACGTCCTAAGTTTGGGGGGGATTTACTTTCAGTTGCTACATTCATTGTTGTACTTTATTTTCTTGCTGTACTTTATTTCGTTGCACTTTTCATTACTTTGCGTAAAAAAATTTTTTAGATAGCCTTGCTTGTCTTAGTCTTTCGTTATTCGTGAATTTTTCGTGCTTCTATTTGTGTGATACTGATGTTACGACACTGTTTTTCTCTCTGAAGAAACGGTCGAGTTTTAGTCGAGTTGTAGCCGCTATTTCTGCTCGCTTAGTATTCATTTAGGTCCGAAATTTTTCGTGATTGTAGAGGTCTTGGCAGATAAGAGACGATACATACTTGTTTTAAAATCACCGTCAATACGTTTGGTTACATCTTCCGGATAGTGAGTCGTACTGTTTCTTTAGTCGTGTTGGCACTTAGATTGAGTTTAGAGTCGGTCAGTTTCTCCCAAAAGTCGAGATAATGCTGTTCTATGAAGGGAGGTCTAGTAACCGGGGGCATTCGCGTGACCCGTTGTTTACTCTCGCGTAAAACGACGACCCTGATTAGACTAGTGATTTAGATATTTCACATGTGCCAATGATAGGGAGCCTAGTAACCGAGGGTATTCGCGTAACCCGCTGTTTACTCTCGCGTAAAACGGCGACCTGAATTCGGACATGCGGAAATTTTGTATTCGAGTTGTTTCTCCGCTGTAGACGGGAACTTAGTAACTAGAAGCATCCATGTGCCCCATGAGTGTCTTTTACGTCAAACGGTTTTCCAATACATGAGAATGGAGTTTCCACCCTAGGATTATCCCGATGAAACATCCCGAGATCCTAACCTAGTGGTCAACTCGAGTCAAATTCTTGAGCATATATATATATAAGGGAATACTGTCCGAGGTTTAATTGTTATGAAACTCGTGAAAATTGTGCCTTTCGACTGTGGAACGGGACGAACTAGCTTGGTTGTGTTAGCCTTTCACATTGACGGTCGATTTGACTCACGTTTTGTTAATCTTTGAGCTGGATTTTCTTCATGAACGAGTGATTAGGACTGAATTTGATTACTTTGCGGAATCATTATTCTGAGTGCAGCTCGCTTTTATGACACTCGTATTATTTAGAGAGAATTACAGGATAGTATTGATTAGGTTGAACACTATGAGTTGCACGATAATTCACGACATTCTTTTATTGAATTTAATTCTTTTTGCTTGAGGACAAGCAAAGGCTTAAGTTTGGGGGTATTTGTTAGGCGTATTTTTATACGCTTATTTATCATTATTTTGTAGTATTTTGGAGAGTGAAATCGTCTAAATGAGCTTTTAATGCCTTAATTTTGTATGATTGACAGGAAATTGAAGTCCGGAAGCTAAAACGAGGCAAAACGGGCGAAAACGGCAAATCTGGACTCTGAGCCGCAGACAAGGAAGCCGAGCCGCGGACAGAAGACATCACCAAGGCAGAGTAACTGTATTTCGTGTCCGCGCAGCCTAGGTGAGCCGCGACACGTAAGAAATTGATGACGCCTGTGCATTCAACCAAGGCCGTGTGCCGCGGCACAGTTTAGTGAGCCGCGGCACACTTGGCGGTTTTTGTATACCCGCCGGATTTTGAGTCAAGTTTAAGCCGACCGACTAATACGGACGCGATTTGGAGGATATGTTGAGCTATAAATAGGGTTTAAGACCCTAATTAAATCATCTTTGGATCTTGAATCTTTGGAGCTTAAGCTTGGAGACGGCAGAAGAAGAGGGAAGGTAAGACTTCAAGGGCGAAGGCGGAAGTCAAGAACGGAGAATCCGAGCTTCATCTGCGTTTGAATTTTATGCTTTCGTTTATTTATTCTGTATTTTCGCTTTTAGTATGTCGCTAAAACCCTAATCTAGGGTTTTGATGAAACCTTTGTTTTGACGAATTTCTTGAGATTATCCAATTTATTACCTTTTTATTGAGTTGTCCCAATTGTGTTTAATGCTTGCAATTATCCGCCAATAGTTGTATTGATTTAATCATTCACTTCGAATCGGGAGAGGAGATTTGGTGAGGAACTATTGGTGAGGACCGTTTTATTCTGTGAGATAGGAATATACTCATAGGAACTACGTGGCCTTTTGGAGATTTCATGCTTTTTGCCTATCGACGAATTAATTCACCTAGGGATAGAATGCGTTATTCGCCTTTAGATAAATCTATTGACCTCGGGAGAGGCGGTAGAATATATTAGCAATCTCCGCCTTCAATAAACTGGGAAAATTATTTATTACGGATAATCAAGAGTAAATTCGGATAAACTGAGGTGGATTCAGAACCCTAGACTTATTCATCATTTGATTTCTTTTATCCAAGATATTGTTTTCTACTGCTTAGTCTTTTAGTAATTCCTTTAGTTATTAATTGCACAAACCCAACTTCGATTGTTCAAATAAAATTGGAATACGAAAAAATCGATAGTTAGAGATTCAGTTCTCGTGGGAACGATACTCTACTTATCACTTTATTACTTGTAAACGATGACATGCACTTGCGTGTAAAGAAAAATCGCAACAATAATGCCTCGTTTACTATACATCATAGTACCTCCAATTTGATGCATTATCATGATAAAAAGTGTGGAATAAGCACTTGATCACTTCTTATGTTTTGAAAACGTCTCTTTCTTTTTAATTTATTTTGTTTTTAACTTGTTTTTATGTATAATCTATCAATTTTTAATCAATGTTAAATGATCTTTAATTTGATATTCATATTACATATATAAAACCAAAAAATAAACATGAGAAAGAAGAAGAAGATATATTCACTTAAAATCCATATATTCAGGCTATTGAATAATAATTTGTATATTTATACATTTTATTTTTTGTAATATAAGGTTATCTTGGTTTAGCCTATTGTTTTCTAATTATATACAGAATTATGTTTAAGTTAATGAAATCCAATTAAATATATTGATCTTGATTGTAGAAAAGATTTCACATATACGTAACCAAATATAAAATGTTACATATTTACATGTCATATAAATTACTATTGCTCGATTACCGATATAATATAATATTAAATGATAAAAAAAGTTATAATTTTTCATTTAAGAATCAACGTACTCTCTTTGTCCCAGTAGAAGCGCAACATTTCACTTAAAATTGGTGTATTTTAGGATAATAATTGAATGTGATAGATGTGTAGATTTTGTAAGTATTGATAGTGAGTGTTTTAAAAGGTAAAAAATATTGATGACGTGTGTGGTGAAGATGAAAAAGTAAAAGATTATTATGTGATTTGATTTGAGTATTTAGTGAAATGTCCCATTTCTAAATAGATACTTTTTTTAAATTAAATATTACACTTATGAGGTGACAGATGGGTATATATAATTCATTTGTTAAATTTTGTTTTTTAATCCATTTTACATACCGACTTTTGGGTTGGATTTTTTTGGGATATATCTTATAAGTACATAGTGGTCTTAAGAAACTAAAAAATCAATTGTAAATCTTGCTTTTATGAAGGTTAGGGGAAATGTTGGTTTTTGCGTAAAAAATGTATAAAGAAGCATATTTCACTAGTTTTTAGCTAGTTTATGAAATAAATATTTTGACTTTTTACTTTTGGTGTTATTTAGATATTGAAGATCTCCCGAGTGTAAGGATTAAACCTTGTTTGGCAATTAGCGGTTAACGGTTAGCTCTAGCGGATTGAGTTAGCTATTTTGACTAGCGATTTGAATTAACAGTTTGTATAAAAATGTTTGGTAAATAATTGTTAGCGGTCAAGTATTTCAATAAGTAAAATGACTAATAAGGTATGACTAATAAATACATTAATATAATATATATATATATATATATACATAATTTTTACTGCAAAATTTAAAACTTAAAGATTAAAACTGGGGACAAAATAGTATTTTCGTAATATTAATTGCAATCCTCTAATTGAAAAGATTCCTCAAAGTAGTTTTTTTATAGTAGCGGATTGGACCCAATGCACTACTTAAATCTGCTAACCACTAAATACTTATATTAGAGGATTCATCTAGTCAAACCTCTAAATGAGCTCAATCCTCTAATTTCGCTTCAAACCTCTAACTCCCCAAGTAGGGATTCAAGATTCGGGAGTAAATTCTTCATCAGTAGTAAATTTCTAGGGCTCCCCTATTTCGGGGCCCATTTTTTTTTTATTTCACGGAATTTACTTAGAGGTCTATATATATATATATATATATATATTGGTTATGTGTTATGTTTCATGCCCCAATTTGTTTCGAATTTCATCTGATTATTATTATTTATTACATTATGCCAGTAACTGTAATTTTTTGTCCTTCTATTTTAGTTTAATACTCTGACATTGTGGTTTTAGACTAAGAATTATGTTTAGGGCATGCAATTTCATGTGAATGCAAAAGTTTGGTTAGAATATGCAAATCGATTGGATGAAAACTTACAATTTTGCATTATTCTTTAGGATCAAGAAGTCTTAATTTAAGGAGACAACAGGACTTCATTTGGTTGGAGTTTTTTAGTTGGAGTTTTCAGCGACGAGTTCAAGACTATTTGGTTTGAATATGATGTAATAAGTCAGCACATGAGTTTTCTTTAGACAATGAGGGTGTTGATATTTTTTGTTTTGCTATACACTTATGCTATAATCACAAGCTTGAAGCTTGGACTAGAATAAAATCTTACTGTACTGAGAATTTCATCAAACTGGATGGTTGACTTTAAGCATAAGATCATGATGTATCTTGTCCGCATACACGATGAAGCGATGACATCACAAAAATTTGATTAATGGTTGGAAGTCAAGGAAATGAAATCGAGTTTATTGAAAAAAAAAATAAATCTGAGAGTTTTTGTGATATTGAAGATATTAAATCCATAAATCGTATGAATTCCGAAAAAAGGGAATATAAGTTTGATGGGTCTGTTTGTAAACTTGAGGTCAAATTGCAAAAGGTTTTGCAGAAAAGAAAAATTAAATATTTCATCATTATACAATTATATATATATATATATTAAGAAGATGAAACCAAATCAAACCAAGCCAAACCAAACATACCCAGTATATCCCGCTCAGAGCAGGGTCTGGGGAGGGTAAGATGTACGCAGACCATGCCCCCACTTAATACGGTAGGGAGGCTATTTCCGTGAAGACCCCCAACTTAGTGTACAACAAAGTATCGAGTGGTATATACAAAGAAGCATATGGTAAGAAAAAGCTCACGATCATACCTGAGCCCATGGTTTAATTCACATGGGACTTACCTAAGGGGACTTTGACAACTGCACTCTCGATGAACGCTGCTCTAACCGAAGAGAGGTTGACTCTGCGCACAGCTCCCTGTAAAAAAAAACGCAGAAGGCAATGGGATCAAATATACAGTAAAAGTAAAAAGTGTAATGCTCTAGGTCAAAGCTAACCGAGACAATTCAACCCTGACGCTCTCAACTACAGCACCGCTCCCTACAAAAGAATCCACAACTCTGATCTGGCGCCTCCAAGAGCACCTATCAACAGTCATGGTCTCAGAAAGGTTTAAGGCCTTCAAATCTAATCTCAGCTGCTCCTCCCACGTCCTCCTCGGTCTACCTCTCCTCCTCTCCCCGGCAACCAATAAACTCTCGACCCTCCTCACCGTTGCAGAAGCCTGCCTCCTGCGGACGTGGGCAAACCATCTCAATCTCCATTCTCTAACTTTCGCTGAAATGGGCGCCACTTCAAGCGCGTTCCTGAAAACCCCGTTTGAGATTCTATCCAACAATGTGCGACCACACGACCAACGTAACATTTTCATTTCAGACACTTCAAACTTGCTCTCAAGCGACTTCTTCATCGCCCAACATTCGGAGCCATACAACATTGCAGGTCTGATTGCCGCTCTATAGAATTTACCCTTCAACTTAAGATAGACTTTCTTGTCGCACAGGACCCCAGTCGCTGCTCTCCACCTTAGCTACCCTGCCTTGATACGATGAGTGACATCATCTTCACACTCACCTTCCTTCTGAATGATCGAACCCAAATACTTGAAATTATCCGTACGGGGTACGATCTGATCCGCAATCATTACCTCTACCTGTTCCACGTTGGCCTCACCACTAAAGTTACACCAGAGATATTCGGTCTTAGACCGGCTCACACGCAAGCCCTGGGATTCTAACTTAGACCCCCATAGCTCCAACTTCGCGTTCACCTCCCTCCTCGACTCCGCCACTAACACAATGTCGTCAGCAAAAAGCATGCACCACGGTACGCCATCCTGTATCCCCTGCAAAATGACGTCAAGGATTAGAGCGAAGAGAAGAGGGCTTAGCGCCGACCCCTGGTGTAGTCCTATCTCAACCGGGAAATACTGAGTGTCACCAACTGGGGTCCTAATGCAAGTCCTAGCTTGGGAGTACATGTCTTGGATCGCCCTAACGAACGGCAACGACACCCTCATCTCTTATAGGCTCCTCCAAATAACATCGCGCGGAATGTTATAATAAGCCTTATCTAGATCAATGAACACTATATGGAGGTCCTTACGCCGCTCTCTAAACTTCTCAATAAGGCGTCTGACGAGATGAATGGCCTCAGTCGTGGACCTCCCCGGCATGAAGCTAAATTGGTTCTCAGAGATCTCAACTTCTCTTCTAACCCTGAATTCCACTACTCTCTCCCAAAGTTTCATAGTATGACTGAGGAGTTTAATACCCCTATAGTTACTACAACTCTGAGCATCGCCTTTGTTCTTGAAAAACGGCACGACAATACTACACCTCCACTCTGTCGGCATTTTAGAACCTCTGAGGAGGATGTTGAACAGCTCTACTAGCCACTGAACTCCAACTTCACCCAGACAAAGCCACACCTCAATAGGGATCTGATCCGGGCCTACAGCCTTAGCTCTACCCATTTTAAATAGGGCACCCTTAACTTCCTCCTTGCTGATGCGCTCACAAGAACTAAATGAACGAGCAGAAGAAAAACCAACTCCTTGCACCATCGGGTCGCTTCCCCTAGCCTCATTGAAAAGTTCAAAAAAATACTTATTCCACCTCTCCTTAATAGCCACATCATTCACTAACACTTGGCCCAAATCATCCTTAATATACTTAACGGGACCCAGGTCGCGCCACCCTCTTTCCCTAGCTTTCGCTAGTTTAAAGATAGCATTCGCTCCTTCTTTGGTGTCTAGGCGCTTGTACATCTCCTCGTATGCCTCACCTTTAGCCTTAGCCACTGCCTTCTTAGCCTCTCTTTTCGCCACCTTGTACGCTACAAGCTTCAGGATTCTCTCCTCCCCGGCACTAACCGACAAAAGCTCCTTAAATAGCGCTTGCTTAGCCTAAACCTTCTTTTGGACCTCCTCATTCCACCACCATGCCTCCCTAGGTCCACTAGACCTGCTCGAAGAAACCCCTACCACTAGGGCTGAGAATCGGGACATCTCGAGGTCCCGGTCCCGAGTCCCGAATGTCCCGGTCCCGAAAATCACCAATTTAGTGATCCCGGTCCCGATCGGGACTTCGGGAGTCCCGATTCCCAAAATGGGATAAATTTAAGTCCCGGTCCCGAGGATAATTTTTCGAAATGTCCCGAATGTCCCGAAATGTCCCGAATTTCCCAAAATGTTCCGAAATCAGAAAAGGAAAAAAAAAATTGATTGAAATTAAAAATTTTAATCGGGACTTCGAATAGTCCCGATCGGAATTTCGGGACTCCCAAGTCCCGAAATTACCAAAATTTAAGGTTCCGGTCCCGTAAAATTCGGGACTCGGGGTCCCGTTTCCCGTCGGGACTCAGGACGGGACCGGGACTCGGGATTTCCCAATCCTAAACTCTCACCCCTACCACCGCATTCTCACCCACACTCCTAATAGCATTGGCCATGCTGGTCCACATAAGGTTAGCATCCCCCCCGCCGCCGACAAAAAATCTCCTTCGCGGGTCAAAGACTCCCTGAATTCTGTCGCCTTCTCACCCGTCAGATCCTTCCAGAGAATCCTAGGTCTTGCTTCTCTAACCCTGCTAACAACACGACCTCCCATGGATAAATCCATGGCCAGCAGCCCGGTGTTGAGAAGCACAGGCCTCGCTTCGGAACACCTTGCAGTCCACGTACGCCCTAGCATCACGACTGCGCAAAAGAAGGTAGTCAATTTGCGTGTTGTGCCCCCCATTACCGAAAGTGATGAGGTGCTCAGCTCTCTTCCGAAAAACAGAGTTAGCAATTACCAACTCATGCGCAGTGGCAAACTCCACCAGTGCGGAACCTCCTGCATTCTTAACTCCGAAGCCGAAACACCCATGCGCACTATGGTAACCATCAACCCCCTCACCAATGTGCCCATTGAAATCGCCCCCCAAAACAATAAATTGATCGTCTGGAATACACCCGACCAACTCATCTAAACAGACCCAAAAAGCTTCCTTAACAAGCACACCCAAACCAACATGGCATAGGCACAAACCACGTTAACCACCTTCTCCCCAACCACCACTCTAACAGGTATAATCCTATCGTTACACCTCTTCACTTCCACGACGTTATCCTTTAGCTCCTTAGACAAAAGAATACTCACACCATTACTCGAGTTAGCAAGTCCTGAATACCACAATTTATACCCGTTCGCCTCCCTGGACTGTGCCCCCTTCCACCTAGTCTCCTGAATACAAGCCACATCAACCATTCTCTTACCCAAAACATCCACGAGCTCCAAAAGCTTACCCGTCAAGGTACCCAAATTCCAACTACCGACCCGCAAAAAGCGCGACATTGGCCAACACAAAACACAAACGCAGTACGCAAAATAAAATGAGGTAGAAGAAAAAAAAAGAAAAAAAGAAAATATGATGAGAATGTAAAAGACAATTATAAGCTGGCAAACCACAGAGAAATCACAGTAAATAATATATGTATGGCTGATAAGATTGAAATTAAACGGAAAAGAACAATGATACCAGTCTCCGAGACGACTTGGAAAAGAGGAGGTCTTAGAGAGGGTTCCAAGCAGTCTGAAAAAACCGGCAAGATAACCTGCAAAACAGACAACTATATACTATATGCTATACTATTGTTAGATTGAAGGGGAGGGACTGAATGCATCGTTGAATAATTATTATTCCGGTGGTACGCCGGCCAAAAAACGACCAATACCGACGCTAAAGAAATTAGGGGTCGCGGTTGCTTTCCGTCGATCATATTCCAAGTTTAAGCAAAAATCTATAAAAAGAAACAGAATAGACTAGTTGATCTGTAAAAACAGATCCGAAACAAAATTGACGGGCAAGATCTGCAGATAAAAAGAACTCGACAGCAAATCAACTAAACCGAACAGAACCAGATATCAGTCGGTAGTGATGAAGAACAGATTCCCAAAATGAAGATTTCCAGATCAGATGGCAACACACAGACAACCAGAAATCCGACCACTTCAGAACGCAAATCGCAACCAAGAAGATAACTCAGATGACCAGAGCTGGCACATCAAATCGCGTCCCACCTACAAACAATGGTAACCAGAGATGGCTATTCTTCCTTGCGAAGGAAGACCGGACCCACGACAGCAGGTTGAAGACGAACAGACACCTATCGAGCTTCTTTGAATAAAATAATAATACTCAGTCGCCGGCTCAGGCGCTGTTTCACAATTGAAGCTTTGAACGAGAAAAAACAAATCGTCTTCAACCTAAATCGAGCTTCTGTCACAAATAAATTATAAATTTATTGCATGACTGAATATACCTTTATTTTTATAAGAATTACTGGAAGATAATGATGAGTTTTTTGGGAGAATAATGTTGAATTTTTTATAGTGTGAATAGATGTAAGATATAAAAGTAATGATTATGATTGGTAATTAGAAATATATGAGTAGACAAATAATAAATTTTGTGAAATACGAGTCAAAATTTTATTTTTTAATGAAGTGTATAAATGAGAATTAAAGAGAAAATATGAAAAGGAGTAAATACTATTTTATGAGGTTGCTTTGATATCTAATTGAAAAATAAAAACATAAATAAAATTTAATGATCGGAGTCTAATTTGATTCTTTTATATGTATTTTATAATTTTTATTCTAATCAAGGAGTTCCTTGATAAACAGAAGGGCCATTCTCTTTTTCTACACCATTCTTCCTCTGACCCCGGAAGATAAGGTTTTTAATTTTGTAAAGACGAGTAGAAATAGCCTAATACAGTCTGGCATAAGAGCAATTCTTCATCACGTGTAAAATAGTTATAAGACGGTCGCACAAAAACATATTGGGTTTAAGAAATTATAGTATACATATGGGATTTGAGTCTGTTTGTAATAGCCTTCGAGGCTATTTTAAACATAACATAATATTACAGAAACTTAAGGGTTGAAACTGAGTAATCTTCTCTGGTGTTTTACATTTTAGGGATTAGGACAATATGGATAAAATTAAGCTGGGGCCAAGTACTCTATCATTCAAGAAAGCCAAGCTATACTCGCAAGGATAGCCAAGTTGATGGAGTAGGTGAGCGCGGGAATGAAAAGTTACAAGTTCGCTTTCCCCTACCAATACTTTCTTGGTTGAGCCTGTAGGGCTTGCCTAGTGTGGTTTACCTAGTTGGCGTAGTTTGCAGGCTATTACGTCCAGCCCGAGAGTTTATCCAGTGCGCACTCGAAGAATAGCGGCTGCGAGTTCCTCATCATCCAAAAAAAACAAGGCACAATCAATCAAAGTTGGAGTGAACACTATTGTAAGCTCCTGATTGATCTGTAGATTTTCTCTAGCTTCCATAATTCCCACCACATCGTTTATTTCTGTTGCTGAAGGTATCCTGGATATAAAGATTTCCTTGAAGTATGAGTTTACCACCGTACCCATTAACTGTTGATGTAAACTCCACCTGCGTTTTGAAGACCAAAAATTTCATTAGTCCGAGCTCTATTGATACGTTTGAACGAAAAATTTCGTATTACGATCTCATTCGGCAAGCTATTGGACTTTGGCTCTTTGTTTCCACAATGCTTCCTCTCTATCAAGTACTGATTCTAGTTCGATTTTCGTCTCGTAGATTTGCAATTTCATACTAGCCATGTAAGTCTGCTATTCCAGTTGCCCTTTCAATTTCTTCAGCTTCTTCTTCACCGATCCAAATGAAGTTTTATCCCAATTCGCAAGACCCAGCCTACAGCTTTCCATGTTTGTCAGAAGCTCTTTATCTCAATTATCCCGAATAACCTCTGCACATTCAGACGACTTAATCCACATAGCCTCAAATCTAAATCTCTTCCGACTATGGGTAAACGTCCGGCGAGCAACACCACGAAGACGAAGTAAAATGGGCTGATGATCAGAGTTTCGAGTAAAAATATGACTTACTCGATCCGCCGGAAAATGTCCATCCAATTCCGAGTCCTCGCTGCTCTGTCCAGCCGCAATTATGTGTGCTGTTGGTCTTCCTGGGGATTCGACCAGGTAAAGGGGTAACCATCGAATTCCAACTCGTCCAAGCGGCAGAAATCCACAGCTGCTCTGACTTCACTGAGTCTCCAATTTGGAATTGGGGCTCCTCCTTTTTTGTCATTAATGGTCAAGACTAGAGATGTTAAACGGGTTCGGGCCCGTAGGGCTGGCCCGTTTAACCCGCCAAAAAATCGGGTTAGGACCGATATTTCCTAACTCGTTTAAATCCGGGCTTTTTTGGCCCGGACCGTTTAGCCCGAAGCCCGATATATATATAGATACATAAAAGTGTATTTTTTGTTATATTTATTATAGTATAGTTGTTACTATATATATAAAATATATTGTTATTGTTTTTTTTATAAAAAAATAAAAAATAGATTTTTTAAATATTTAGCCCGTTTAGCCCGAAACCCGTTAGGGTTAGGGTTAGGGCCAATATTTCCTAGCCCGTTTAAATTCGGGCTTTTTTAGCCCGGACCGTTTAGCCCAAAGCCCGCTAGGGCTAGCCCGGAACCGCTAGGGCTAGCCCGTTTAACATCTCTAGTCAAGACCTCATTCCAGTCCCCAATGACTAACCAAGCCTGTTGAGACTGCTGGTAGGGGTGAGCCCGGTTCGGTTTGGTACGGTTTCTAGCTAAAACCAGTACCGAACCACATCTTAACGGCATCTAGAATTTTATTACTGAAATGATTCGGTTTTAAATTGGCTCGGTGTGATCGGTTTCAGTGTTGGTCGGTAGCGGTTCGGTGTCAATGGGCTGATTAAATGGCCACTTAAGTTGGGCTTGCGCCAGACCCAAATTGAACTACTTGGGCTAAATCAGACAATTGTAAGTTCAAATAGAAGGGTTTAAACATAATTAATACAACATGACCTGTTGAGATTAACAAACATGATCCTACTTGCTATTTGGGCCACATTAAACAAAGACATGTTCAAAGTTTAAACATAATGAATCCAACAGGAAATAAATGGTACTACATCCTCCACTTCAAAGTGCTTTCCTTTTCACCATCATTACAATTTTTTCCTCAATTTCCAAATCAACGGCTTGGCTGGATTCCATATGCAAGAATTCAAAACCACAAAATTAGATGAAATTTAACAACATTAGATGAAATAGAAAGCTTGATAGAGAGAAAGACAACGAGATTCTTACCTGAGCGTCGTCGGCTACGGTCCAGCAAGCAGGTGCGGCAAAAGAATTCAGGGAAACAAAATCTAGGTTAACACTTAACATTAGATGAAATCAGAATGCTTGATAGAGAGATAGAGAACGAGATTCTTACCTGAGTGTCGTCGGACGTCGGCTACGGTGCGCAAGTGAAGAAGCGGCACGAGGCTAGGGTTAAGTCGAGAAGAGATCGTGTTTGAAGAAAAATAAGAAAGTGATGCTGAGGGTTAAAAGGTCGGAAGAAAGGAGTATATATTTAAAAGACAAAACAACGACGTTGTGCTTTATCGGTTCGGTTCGGTTTTTAAAGTCGGAATCCATATCTGAAACTGAAACCGAGCCGCATAATTCGGTTTTCAAAATTTTAAGAACCGTGCCATACCAATATCTTATTGGTTCATTTTTTCGGGGTATTATCGGTTTTTGTCGGTTTTTCTGCTCACCCCTAACTGCTGGGCTAAGGATTTAAGTAGAACTCAAGTTTGTTTTCTTTTACTAGCATCCGGTTCTCCATATAACCCTATAATTCGGCAAGTAGCTTCCTCCCGACTTAATTGACTACTTGTATCCACATGATTCCTAGAAAAACTTCGTATCGAAACATTCACTTCCTTATTTCACAAAAGTGTCAATCCACCGGATTGGCCAATCGTCGGAACACATACGAGAATAACATTAAATATCTATCATATCAATCCCATTTTCCCCTAAACGGGAGCCCATAAGAAAGACAAGATCGGGGTTATGAGTACAGAGTAACTCAGCTAGAGCTCGAATTGTCCAAGGGTTCCCAAAACCCTAACAGTTCCAAGAGAAGCAACTCGTTGGGATAGGCGGGGTTGCATAGCAACACCCGCCTCTGGTCTATAAAGAAGTTAATTTTTTCCTCTGTCCCGGAAGATTTTTTTTTTTAATTTTGTTCTCGGGATTAGTAGGCCGTCCATATTTTTTGGGAACAATAAATAGCACTTGGGTGGGAATGGTTGTTGTTGGATAGAGGCAGTAAAAATGGACTGTGGCATATGAATTGTGACATCTCCAAATTTATGGGTAGCTACCCAGTCCCTCCCTGCCCCCAAGATGGACGGGGCAGATTCAAATCTCTTGGTTACCACAAATCCTACTACCTCCCGGTAATATTCCAAGAAAAGGTTGATATCAAGAGCTTACAATATTTAATACTTTTACCGTGGCTTCTGAAATAAAAGCATGGGTTGCACCAGTATCACATAAAATCGGCACAGGTTAGGAGCAAATGTTGAGTGTACCTGATTCAATCGGGGTGATAAACTCGTCAACTTTTCTCATCTCGAATATGCGTGAGGCAACAGTGCCTAAGCAGGCTGTGGGGCCACTACCGCGTCCACGACCACGCCCAACTGATGACATTGATTGGAAAGATTGTGCTGCAGGTGGCCTGAAGTGCTGGGTCTGCGTCATTAGGGTTGGGAAAGATGCATATGATTGAGCAATGAGGTTCACTCGACAGAACTGGGCCACATGTCGTTTTTTCCGCAATTAAAACACTCTGTAGGTGGCCTGGGGCAGTCTTTCTTCAGATGAGCAGCACTCTTGCAGTGAACGATTGGATTGGTAGAAATTTGAATTAGAGTTGTTCTTGTTGAACCCTCCAGAATGATGTTGTCTTCTGCTTCTTATCTACTGGTCCAGTTCCGTGAGAATAAGTGACCTTTGGATAAGCTAAGATCATATCCTCGTATTTTTGGAGGGTGGTAGATCGAAATCCAGCAACATACTATTGAATCTCTAAGGCCAATCTATAAACTAAGTGGCAGATCTTTTGATCTTCAATTGGCACCATGTGTGCCCCATAGCTCAGGTCGGATTGATATTGTCAGATGATCTCTCTGACAGGTAAATTTTGAGGGCGAGCTCCAAAGAAACCTCGGACTCAAATGTCCCTCACCGGCTTAGGACAGTACTCTTGCTTCAATAATTGAGTGAATTCTCCCCAACTAATGCTGCGACCTATAGGTTTTCTTCCTCTACACCATCGTACAATAGCATCTCACAATAAAGTCTGAGCTATAGGAACCATCATGTCGGCGGGACAATTGATTCCTTCTAAAGTAGTCCCAACTTTAACAATCGAGTCGTCAATGTCTTTCTCTTTAGTCCCGTCAAATTTCGGTGGCTCTGCCTTCAACAGTTCTCCTAGCCATCTTTATCCAATAGGGTGAGTTGAAGGTACCTCTTCCTCTTATTTCGCGTCGTTGTTGGTCACTCTCTGGTTCAGTTGACTCTTACCGACCCCTTGTCAATCCGGTTTGGCTGCATTGGGCGATTGGATTAGCAATGATGTTTCGCAAGGTTTCAACGTTGAAACCTTGGGGAACATTTTGTTATGTATCCCCATTCCCGCCTTGCTGAATCCATGCATTCTCACTTTCGGCCATACTCTCATTGCCACGAGTCCTTATTCAATGTTGTCCTCTAGCCATTCTAAGGTGATTAATTTGCAATTTGTTATTTTTAAGTACTAGTCATATTATGAGTTGCATTTAATTTTATTATTTTCTCGAAGTTCATACCTACGGTTGGTGTCCTCATAATAAATTTAAATAACATGTAAGAACTTCAAAATATAATACTTACTTGTTCAGGCCATGCGAAGTCGTTGGATGCTTGACGTGTTTGTAATGATCGCAGTATGTTTGTAAAAGCTTATTCAAATATTTCATAGGAGAAACGTGTGTAATTTATTCCATAGCTTTTGTCACTTTTGATATGACCGTGGTATTTTTAGAAAAGCTCAATTTTTACAAATATTTTGGATAAAATACGTGTATAATTCGATTAACCTTTCTCTGATACCATCTACTGTAATATCCCCAAATTTATGGGTAGCTACAGCGTCGTGAATCCCTCGTGTGGTCCACTGGGCGAGGTTATTCGTCTTACATCACAAGGAATTTTAATAAAAAATAAGCAATCTTGAAAAAATAAGAGTAAAATAGGAAAGTCGAAGTACACACGGTTTTAGAATTATTACATATTCTTTATTTTCAAAATATATGCCAAGAAAAAATAAACTTATTCCAGTTTCCATTGTCAAGCATGCCCCGTTCCTTCGTATTCCCAAGCCTGCATTCCCAGAGTTCCTGCCACTGCAAGTATAAAATACCAGCCCATATCCGGGTCACTCGTAACATATTACAATTCATATGTTTCACATATTGATTTTGCAATTCCAAAAGCATCAGCATCCAACATATATCACATATCCAAAAATATACAACACACAACACATATCCCCTATATCCGGATAGTGCAATTTCTGCCACCCCAATATCCGAGTGCACACCCCACTATCCGGGTGCGGAACGACCGTTCTCACTGGGACGGCATAACATTCCATCTCTTTGCATAACCACAAATTCACAATATTAGTAGCATCACAATCGGTACAGCATAAATACTATATCATCAACGCATAAAAATTGCAAAACATTAAGGCCGAGCAAATCAACGAACTTGCCTCAAAAGTTGACAATAGTGTGATTCAGAATAAGTCTCGAAAGTGAGATCGTCCACATCTACACAACGTTTCGATCTCCTAATAATAACACACTATTAGCATTTTATTAAGATGTCTCCATTTAATTTAACGATTTGTCCTATTTTTTTATCTTTTACCAATCCTCAACAAAGTGTTCGTCTAAAAATTAAACGACTTGGTAAATAGCTCTTAGATATCACCCTTGAATATTTTAAAATATATTCACACCTTGAATGTTCAATTTATAACATAAATATTACTTATACGATTTTAAATCAAACAATAATCCTTTTATTTTTTTTAACATTGCGAATAATTTCAGTTTACAGACATCAAATATTCACAAAGACAATGCCTAATAATTTGAGTCGAAATAAATGGTTCATTTTTTTATTTTAAATGAATGAGTATTTTTTATCATTTTGTTACCAATATTGGCAAAATAATGTCCAACGTTTTTATACACGAAGAATACTCTATTTTCTTTAGTTTGAATAATCTCACAACTAGCACTGTATATTTTTATCATGGCACAAGGTCCAATATAAATAATTTTATTAGTTGTTATATTTATATATCTAGGTAAAAATAATAATCATTATTTCTATCTAAGATAAAAATATATTTTCTTCATCTCAATTATTTATAGAGACAATACTGAATATTTTTGTATAAGGTTATGAGTTTGTTCATTCCAGTTTATTCGAATAATTATTTATAGTCTAATATTTAAGTTTGATTACGGGAAAATAGATCGGAAATTTTTATATGCTCCAAAAATTAAAAGAAAATTGCAATGTGTAGAGGAAGTAATAAAATTGAAAACGCACCAAGCAGAATCGAAAAATAATTTAGGGAATAAAATTTATATGCATTTTAAAGTTTATTAGACCAGTTTTCTAAGATAGAATCAGCCCCGACTCGTTGGATAATGGCTCGTTTACTCTTAATTAGTTGCTGTCTAATATAATATTACAAATATCACGTATTTATGCATGTATTTAGTACATAATATTCTAAACATATTTTTTAAAAAAAATTGCGGATTGAAAGAAATCGAGCTTTAAAAACAGCATTTCAGTCTGATTTCCGAAGGTTCACTGGGACTTTTGCTGGACACCTTATGTATAGTCTTATGGAAAGATTATTCTGACTCAGTCGGAGTTGCAAATTTTTGACGGGCTTAATAATATAAAAACTGGATCTTAAGGATATGGAGTGGAAGAGGTGTATTTTATATACAGAATAAAGTAATCGGGATGGAAAAACACGAAGGGCAAAGTGTCCTTTTATAGCCTTAAAGTTGGGTTCAAAGTAAAAAACATGTGCCGGAAAAGTTACCCAGCCGCGCCCGCGTGCTGACTGCCGAGCACACCTGTCGGTCGCGCCCGATAGTTGAGCCGCGCGTCACGCGCGCCGATGCCAGCCAGTGCTTTCCAGCCTGGACGGCGGTGCTCGGCCACTGGTCGGAACTTTGGCTTGTTCAGGCAGTTTTCGGCTGGTTTTCTCCAGTTTTCGACTAGTTCCCGACTCCTTGGATCGAATACTACAAATGATCCGGAACGGATTATTTAAAATAATAATAAAATAATCCAGAAGTACTTATATAGAATTGTTGATCCGATGACACAATTTCGACCGAATCAAAGTCATCCAATTTTGCTGAACTATATTTCAAATTTCTAAAAATATTGTCTAAAATTTATTATGTAATATTATCATACTAATTTCTCTTAAATCACGATGTCACCTTTTACTAACGGTTTGCACCATATGCAAACAAGATTTCCGAAATGATATTAAAAGTAAATATTCGTCGGTAAAATTATCCAAATACTATGAAATTATTTTTCGAAATAATTGCACTCGCAATATTTGTTATTATTTATATCATGTAAATTAATGGGATTTTACAAGAATTGGATTAGTGGCAGTGGGTTGGGGCTGTTGAATTGAGGCACAATGTGAGATGGGAAAACTAAATCCAGGAGGTGGGCCCAAACTCGCTGGGAGAAGTGGGAAAACAGTGTTGGGTTGATCACTAGCGGATCTGAGCTAATGGGGGTGGAGTTTACTTCTATTTTATTAGGTGTTGGCGGAAAACGACAGTGGGGAATTTGGAATAATATTGGGCTTGGTTTGTGATATTGGGAGTAGGACTGAGCATCGGGTCTGACCCGGCCCGGATCGACCTTGCCCGGAATGGACCGGAAGATAAATGGTTAGATTTTTTGGACCTGAAACTCGGACCTGCTTGGACCGGGTCATGCCCGGTCCGGACCCGGTAAAATCAGGTCGGTCCGGGCTGGAACTGTTTTGGCCCGGTTGACTATTTGACTTTGTTAAAAAAAAACTTGTTCCGTACCTATTTTAAATAAATTGTTCCCACACAAAAATAAATAAAGCCTAACAATAGATAACATTTTAACCATCAAATTACGAATCCAATCTCCACATATTCTTCATAATAACACCATCCGAATTCCGAAGTATTTAAAATTAAATGTCTATTACAAGCCGATAATAATAACCAAAATAACAGTCCTTCAAAAAGTTCAAACAAAAATATAAGTCATTTCTTGAAGACTTCAAGGTTCCACGATGTAGATGACATTGTCCTCCTCGTCAAGTGTAACACTTCTCATTTCTGTAATGATAGAAAATAAAATAAAACAAACATTCGCATGAGTATAAAAGCAGATTCTAAGTTAAATAATTACAAACATTCGGTGTCAATAATCTAACATTTTTATACTACAGACTTCCAGTAATGATCTAACATCACTGTTCAATTTTCTAACATTTTTATACTAACAGACTTCCAGTAATGATCTAACATCACTGTTCAATTTTCATACTTCGCTCCCAGACTTCATATGTTCTCCCAGACTTCATATGTGCATGCTGCCTTCCAGACTTCCATTAATGATCTAACATTTTTATACTACAGTTCAATTTCACCCTTCCAAGTTACAATAATTACACAACTACTTATTCAAAACTCAATTGAACAAAACCAAGGTAAATAAATATTAAACCACTACATTCTTCAATTTTTTCCAACTCATCCAAATCCTTCAAGTTATGTTCCATGTCACGTAATACTTTACGGTTCCTTGCTCGAATCTAATCTTGAGTACAAATCAAAGCTTGCACAGTCTAGTAATGACAAAAAAGGAATATGAATGAAAGTTCACAATAAAAAATTGAATAAACATATGATAACAAGAAACTAAAACTTTACCAATGGATTCAAAGAGCTTCTAAATTGATCAACTGTGCGACCTCCCGCACTAAAAGCAGATTCTGATGCCACGGTAGATAAAGGAATAGCAAGAATATCACGAGCCATCCGTGAAATAATTGGATAACGATGACCATTAAGCCGCCACCAATCTAATGCATCCAAATTATCCTCTTCGACTCTTAATTGTTCACTCATGTACCTTTCAAACTCACTCACATTCACAACTGTTCCCCTCATCCTCTTAGCTCTTTCATGGACATTTCTAGTATAGTTAAACTCTTCTTCTTCACCAAAGTGAATAGAACTAGACGCGACATCACAACTTTGGCCACTTTGAGAAGCCAGATGAGAGTATATTGATCTATACTCCTCAAATAACTCATAGGCACACTTCTTTACATCTCTAGCTAATTGCTTAGCCTTTTCCACCCCAAACATGTCTTCTAGAGTCAATTCAACAATTATAAACTTAGAATGTGGATCAAGAATCACAGCCATGTAAACCATCAAGTTCATTTTATCAAAATCACCCCAATACTTGTCATACTTCTTTTTCATGACAACCGCCATATATTGCATCTTTTCATCTCTATTTTGTTTCCACTTATTCAACATACTTAGTGCGCCTGAGATTTCAATAAGACCCTTACTGCTTGTCAAATACAAAGCACCAGAAATGCACTTTGTCATAATGTAAAACCCTCTCAAAAATACAACTAGCTGTTCTACTTTTGCCCAATCATCATGACTGGGAACTTGTTCATCAGGTTTATCCAAAGGAGGCAATTCAATGCCATCAATTGCTCGTCGCAATCTACAAGCAGCATTCAACATGTTATAGGTAGAATTCCAACGAGTAGGACAATCTTGAGACAACAAAGCCTTGGTATCTATATTAAGTCTCTCCCCAAGATCTTTCAATCTCTGAAATCTAGCAGGAGAATTTCTAATATATTTCACAGCAGTTCTAATCCTATTGATGGATGTTTGGTCATCTTTAATGACATCCCAAACAATAAGATTGATGATATGAGCAATGCATCTCATGTGAACATATTTTCCCTTACCAATACCTCCCGCACGCTCAATCATTTTTCGCAAATAATCACATGCAGTATTGTTTGGGGCAGCATTATCAACAGTCACAGTAAAAAGCTTACTATCAATGCCCCAATATTCAAGACATTCTTCAATACCTTTACCAATAGATTGACCATTATGACTAGTGATTGGACAAAAGTTAATGATTCTTTTCTGCAACTTCCATTCAATATCAATAAAATGGACTGTGATACACATGTAATTCAACTTTTGGTTAGATGTCCATGTGTCATTTGTAATGCTAACCCTTTGACATGAATCTCTGAACAAACCTTTCAACATCATCTTTTCAGTCTTATAAAGCTTAAGAACATTACGTGCTATGGTAAAACGTGATTGACAAGTGTATTTCGGACAAGCAACTTCTATAACACGTACAAAACCAGGGGACTCAGCAAATCTAAACGAACATTCTTCAACAATAATCATTTCAACAATTGCTTGTCTAACCTCAGTCAAATTCACAACCTCATACTTCAATTTCCCCTCACCACCCTCTTCATCACTAGCCAAAAACCCAGGTTTAAACGTCAATTCAGATTGTTTACCTTTGCCTTTATTTCTAGGATTATGCAAACATTTCTCATAGTGCTTCTTAACATTCTTTGAACCAGCTGTATTACCATGGCATGAATATGTACAGTCACAGAACTTACATTCACAGCGAAGTTCTCCGCTCTCCATATACTCCATGAAGCTTTTCCAATATTCCTTCCTTCTATTGGTTTTCCTCTTAATATAGTTTCACCCCTCCATCAGTTTCTTATCTTGCGGTAGTGAAAGGCGTAACTCTTCCAATTCTTCATCTTTAAGTGATACTGTATTTGAAAACATGTCGGGATCGCCTGGCCCAGTGGGTTCTGAAATAGAAGCGGGGGTTGCCCTTTTGGTCACCATCTAAAAATAAAATTACAAGCATAGTTAAAAATAAAATTACAAACAAAGTAAAGAACTCAAAAATATCCAGTCTCCCTATTTCATTTTTTTTTCATTTTACAGGATAATAAAATAGTTATAGTCAGTAGATTAGAGGATAAAACTTACATTGCATGAAGATTGAGAAGCCGTGAGGAGTGACGGGAGGAGGTGGAGCCGCTGGAGCCGCAGCGGACAGAGGCAGTGAAGTGAGGAGAGGAGGCGCAGCGGGAGGAGGTTGAGCGGCGGGAGCCGGAGGGGCTGATAGAGGCACGGCAACGACGTGAGAATGAGAGGGTGGTAGGAGGTGGATAGACCGGATTCGCGGCGGAAGGAGGTGGAGCGGCGGATAGAGGTGGAGCGGCGGGAGTCGGAGCGGCGGATAGAGGCAGAGGCGTGAGGAGGAGCGGGCGGGAGGAGGTGGAACGACCGGATTCGCGGCGGAAGGAGGTGGAACGATCGGATTCGCGGTGGAAGGAGGTGGAGCGGCAGTTAGGTTTGTCTGCCCGATTAGGGTAAATTGTATTTTTAGGGTGGTGAAGACCGAAGACTGAATGAGAGAACAGAGAAGCGGCTGGTGAAGACTGAAGTAATTAGGGTAAATTGTATTTTTATATGCACGATTACTTAGTCACCGTGTCGTTCCGGGCTGGACCCGGATTTTCTGGGTTTTGACCCGGTCCAGCCCGAAACCCGGAATTTCTCAAAATATAGACCCGGAACCCGAACCTAATTAACAGATCCGGTCCGGGTCCGAGTAAAAACCGGGTCCGGACTATTTATGCTCAATCCTAATTGGGAGTAAGATTGGGAATAGAGTTTGGCCCAGGGTTCAAATGTTGTTTGGGGTATGGCTCAAAGATGGTAGAATTGGAAGGTGGGGAGTTAGTTGGGGAAGGTGGAATTGGGTCAAACGGGACAATAGTTGTAGATAAGGAAAGAGTATTTTGTATAAAAGAAGATTTATTATGATTGGTAGGGGTGAAAACTGGGCGGATATTTCCCGCCCGATCCGGAGCCGTTTCTGATCGGGATCGAATTCGGGATGAAAAATAGGTATTCGGTCAGATTCGGATACGGATTCGGATAATTGAATTCGGATACGGGTTAGAATTCGGATATTGCAATATCCGCCTGTATCCGAGTTTTCCCATATTTTATCGGATATTAAATCCGAATATCCATATTTCTAATTTTTTTAAAATATACTTTATTTTTTATATATATATATATATATATATATATATATATATATATATAGAGAGAGAGAGAGAGAGAGAGAGAGAGAGTATGAAGTCAGGGAGAAGGAATAAAGAGGGAATGCGAGCAAGCGAAATAAGGATATATATATATATATATATTTATATAAAAGCCTTCTTCATTTCATTCTGCTCTTCTTATTCCCAACTTGATTGAAATTCCATTCAAGCGTGCTTCGAGTGTTTCAGATCCGCATTTTCTGCTCTTCAAATCAATCTCCGAATCGCTGACCTTGAGGTGGGAACTCAATCAAAGAGAATGGAATCCGGGCGGGATTGTTCTTAAACAATATATATATATATATATATATTAATAATTGTTAAAAATAATTAAATTAACACTCTTTAGTCTTTGCTAAGTAAGGAGCTTATGTTTTTTTATAGGAGAGACTGAATAAGTAAAAATGAGGGAACCTTATTATGATATGATTTTTAAAAAAATTACTATAGTTCGCATTAGAACTTTTATGAAATATTGCGTAGGTAGTTTTTTAATATGCTGCAATCACTTCCAAATGATTTTTATATGAAATATATTATCCGATTATATTTATTCGAATCTGGCCCGAATCGATCCTGTATCCGTCCCGTGTCCGTATTCTGAATAATCCGAATTCGTATCCGTATCCGGCCTTTCCGTATCTGACTCTGAATCCGAGAGAAAAATATGGGTTAGGATACGGGAAGAGCACTATCCGCCCATATCCGATCCGTTTTCACCCCTAATGATCGGCCATATTTCCAACTTGCATGCAAAACTTTATCTCCCAAAACTTTATTTCCGAGTTTTAGTAAAGGAAAGAAAAGAAAGGGAAGAAAAATATGGAGAAAAAAGAAAGGAAGAGGAAGGAAAGGAATAACTATTTTCATGTTCCCGAGTTCGAAGGAAATGAAAGGAAAATTAAAAAATATGTGTTCCCGAGTTGAAATGAAGAGAAAGGAAAACAACAATTTTACAATTTTGTCCTTGATTTCCAGATTCCGGCAAGGTCCCGGCGAGCTCTACAACGCCTCTAGACTCGATCGACGCCAGAAACAAAGGATAGGGGAAGCGTTCTTGTGCTGCTAAGAACCCAAAACGGGTGGTTTGGAGGTCCCGGCGTGGCCTGTGCGCTTCCGATGCAGCTCAAGGGTAAAAGTATTTTCTGCCTGTGAGCTTCCGACTTGTGTCAGATCCAATATTTATCGTATTTCTGCTCATCTTGGTTAGCTCCCGCTGGTGGACTGTATAACCCATCACTCCCTTGGATTTGGATAAGGAGGGTTAGCAAAAGAAGAACATAAGGTAAAAAATAAAGAGGTAAGAGAATGGAGGTAGAAGGAGCAAAGCAGGCTGGATGACAAGGCAAAGAGAATGAGGGGTCTGTTGTCAAGTTTTTATCCTGCGGATCATTCTTCGTCTTCTTCTACCCCATCACTGCCACCAAACACTTCCGAATCATACGATTTCACGAAACTCTGAAGGTCCATAGAGAAGGGTCTGTCAAAATAAAATATATGTATAACAACGTGATTTCTTTCTCTTCAAAACTCTCCAAATTGGGAGAAGAATTTGGAAGGATGATTATCCCCAAAGATCTTTTCTTTTCTTCCCACTTCATTCCAAAAAAAAAAAAAAATTAAGGAACACCTTTTGATTTCTTTTCTTTCTGTTTCTCTCCACTTTCGTTCCTTTCCCTCCTTAAATGAAACTCGGGAACAAGGCGTAAATTCAGGCACTCGACTGTCCTTTCTCCAAGAATGCCATTCTCCTTCAAATTACCCAGAATGCCATTCTCCTTCGACGAGCCACTTGACTGTCCTTTCTACAGTGTTCTCCCATTGCTGGTAGGAAGTGTAGAATTGATGAAAACTAGACGATCTTTCCTTGGTCCCGAACCACCCAAGTGACCAATATACTGGTTTCTGTTTGATGCTTGCAGCCAGTCATCGTACACCAAGTACTCGTCGGAAACTTTTCCCACCTCATCCACAATATCGAGAAAAATGCACCAATAGTTCTAAAGTTTTGGGGTTTGGCGCACGCAGTGCAATATTTTGTTGGGAATTGGTACCCCACTTAGAATGGTGGATAATTTCGCGGAGTAGAGTTTTCAAACTCTTTTGCGTTTGCGGAAGCGTAATTAAATTGCGGAAGATAAACGACACAAGATTTATAGAGGTTCGGTCATATGTGCCTACGTCCTCTCTCAGTATCTTTTTCTATAGGCTTAAGATCAACCTCTACACCTCGTCTTCTATCGGTCCGAGGGATACTGAAGGACAAATTATATACTCGCAAGTGTACGAATCGCTTTTGTAGGAAGCGGCAAGTAACTCCGAGGTCGATCTCTCGAGGAATTGGAAACGTTTTTTAGTTCGATATTGTTCGGCAAATAGTTGAATGAACAAAAGTATAATAAATTAAAATACATCATTGGTTCGATTGGATTACAATACTAACGCATAAAATTAAAATAAACTAAGTGATAACAACACCAATTTGACCGTCGGATAAATGAGAGATAACAATAATGAGATTGATATGGGAATTTAGAGTCACCGACACACACGTAATCAATTATTAGTTCCGATACTCAAATAAATAAGGTTTGGAATTATCGATTGCTCACGATTAAAAGAAATCCGTTTGATGGCGGTAATTCTAAAAATCACGATTGTTCTCAACGAAAATAAGGTAACCTCCTTTGATGGGGATGAATCCATAACTAACAATCAATTAACCGACTACTTTTGATGAGGTAAATCGTTAAAAGATCGCGCGAAAAAGCTCGAGAACATTTACAATCACTTCTACCGGACCGTTTGATGGCGAAGACCGATAAAAACCCTCGTTTTGAATAATAATAACAACTATGAAATAGGTTTGATGATCTAAATCAAAAGTTCTTATGTGAAGAACGAACAAGAGGAACAATCCCAAACTTTACCCGGAAAATCAAACGGAACTAACAATCGATAACATGTGTGTGGCTATATCTAAAAACCCATATGAAAAGATTAGCTACACATGATTATTTCAACAATAATAATGGAAATTCTAAAACAAAACATGGTAGAAACTTCCCTTGTAAATGCCGAAATCGAACTCCCGATGAAGGTTTGATGATCTTCTTTCAAGAACTCACAACAAAATGATACAAGGAATTATTATATCTCACAAATGTATTTTTCACTCCAAAAACATACAAGGAAGATGATGAAACAATCTCACTTTTTCCTCACTTTTTGGTATTTTCTCCCTTGATCTTGTGTTTTTCCACCTCCAAATATCTTCCACAAGATAAGAATATCTCCAAATGGTCTCCACCTCCTTTTTTATAGCAAAAAATATCAATAAAAGGCTTAAAGTTGTGCAAAAATATCAAGGAAAATGACTTGCACCGAAAAGTGACATGGCCCGTGTCCTGGGACACGGCCGTGTCGTACTACTCTGAAAAGGAGGAAAAGCCTTCTGACCACGGACTCGGCCGTGTCCCATGACACGGCCGTGTTGTACTATGCTGAAAATGCGAAATAGGCTGTATCGGGCTCGGCCGTGTCATAAAAGACACGGTCGTGTTGTACTCATCCGAAATTAGAGTTTTTTACTGGAACGAGACCCGGCCGTGTCCTGTGACACGGCCGAGTTGCCTGGTGCATCCGAGTCGCCTGGTGCAGCCGAGTTCGGTTTTTGGTCTTCTTCGACTTGATCCTTCGTTCTTGTATCAATACACCTCGAAATTTAGCATATGATATACCGTTTCAAAGCCAATTTCACAAGGAATTTATATCAAATGAGAACACATCTCAATTCGGAGTGGAGATTCTGGAATTTAGATGATTCGACCGATACTGCTTCAATCTTTCGTCGTTTTAGGCCCTGTTTTAGCTCTTGATCGTCATAAACTCCAATATTAGCTATGAGAACGCATATTTCACCATAATCTTAGCTTGGTTACCTATAAATTAAAAACACAACATACCACGCATAAAAGAGAACAAAAATACTAAAAAGCAAACAAAAACACGACTAGAGAGAACAGAATGAGTCGATCAAGAATCGACTCATCAAACCCCCCCAAACTTGAACTTTGATCATCCCGAGCAATGCATTTTAAAGTAATCACTCACAAAAGGGGAACTCAACTGGTAGGTGACATGCTTTCCCAAATACTAGGCGATACGGGCTCATTCTAATTGGAGTTTTGTAGGCCGTGCGGTATGCCCATAAAGCGTCATTCAACTTCAATGCCCAGTCCTTTCCTGTCGGTTTCACCGTCTTTTCGAGCACTGCCTTTATTTGCCGATTGCTTACTTCTACTTGCCCGGAAGTTTGTGTATGGTATGCTATTGCGACCTTATGCATCACATTGTACTTCTTAAGCAAGCCTGCAAGTTGTTTATTGCAAAAATGTGTGCCTCTGTCGCTGATTACAGCTCTAGGCATCCCGAACCTGCAGAAAATCACATCCCTAAAAAAATTGCAAACCACGTTAGCATCATTAGTTCGGGTTGGAATTGCTTCCACCCACTTAGAGACGTAGTCTACAGCAACTAGAATATACTCAAAACCATGGGAAAATGGAAAAGGACCCATAAAATCAACTCCCCAAACATCAAAAAGTTCCACAACAAGATTGTTTGTCAACGGCATCTCATTCCTTTTGCTTATATTCCCCGTTCGTTGACAACGATCGCAACTCTTGCAATGGGAATAGTCATCCTTAAATAATGTTGGCCAGTCGAATCCCGATTGAAGGACCTTGTGTGCCATTTTCTTTGCGCTAAAATGTCCCCCACAGTGTGTAATATCCGGATTTATTACGGTGTATTTCATCTGTATTTCAAACCCTGTATTATTTGGATTTGTGGTTATGATTATTGGAGTATGATGTTTCTTGCATTGATATCTTTGTACATAAGTATAGAAACATGCAAAATTTCTCATGCAAACTCGTGATAGCGTCCGCTAAGAATGTAGCTTAACGCGCGCTATCGGGCTATTACTAGCGCACGCTATGCAGGAAGGAGTTGCGTGCGCTAAGAACTCAATTATTGAGCAGATGGCTAGCACATGCGCCAATGTGACATGGGTCCTGGATAAGATTCCCATGACAAACTCGGACAGCTCAAGTCAACTATTATTAGCGCACGCTAAGGAAAGCTTAGTAGCGTGCGCTAACTTGTTAAAATGCAGAATATTATAAATGGGACAACAACCCATTTTGGCTTACATTTTACTCGTCCATTCTGCATTCTTGAGAGACCAGAGAGCTGAAATAATCCTCCTATACACTTAGAACTCATCTTGTTGGTGTTTATATATTGGTTATCACTTGGGAGTAATCATTGAAGCGGAATAGCACCTTGGAGTGGCATACAACCAACCGGAGTCAGATTCTACCTTACGATTCAGTGATTTTCATCATATTAAGATATGTTCATTCTATCTCCAGACTTAGAGTTGGATTCTAAAGAATTGGATGATCATAGTAAAGAGATATTGATTTTCATAAGTGAATTATCTAAAGTACATCATGTTTGGAATATTGAGATGAATAAGCCTTAAGTACCTTGATTATGATCATCATGATTCGAATCTTATTACATTGAATATGTAAAGGAAGTTTCTATCATTGGTAATCCGAATCTAGTAGATGACTTCATAGCAATCTTGGACTTGACCTTAACATCATTATTGTTAGATAAATCTAAAGGATTGATCATGGAAGGATTTATCTAGTATAGATGGAACGTTTAACAACTTCAGCATGATAATATTGATTGATATAGAGGTGTTGATATCAACCGTTAAGCCTTTCGAATTGTCGTATGAAGATTTGTAGTCGAAATAGAATATGGTTTTATAATGGTATGCATATCCTCGAATCCGAAGTTGTTGCTATCCGTAAGATCATTCATAATCGTATGAACATGATATTCATGGAGGTAACATGAATTATCACGGAAGATTTCATTGTTTTGATCATGATGAGAATAGCTTATCGCCAAAGAAGAATCGCCATGCATAGATAGCGCACGCTAAGCTATGAAGATTAACGCGGCGCTATCGAGCACGAGTTAGCGTGACGCTACGCTTGGTACGTAACGACGCTAAGACATCGACGAGTCACCGACCGATCGCGAAGTACTGACCATGCATAGTTAGCGTACGCTAGGCTTTGTTGTTTGCGTGCGCTATCGAGCAGACTTAACGCACGCTACACAGAGTACTTAGAGTGCGCTAAGCAGTTCAGGAAGAATTACATTTTATGAACTTTTGGCCGTAAATTGAATTGTTAAACATTCGTACGATGTGAGATAAATCCTATATCATTTCTTTTGTTAAGGTTTGATCTTGTTGCGTGATTGATTGAGGAGGACGACCTTCGAGTGTTCATTTTCGTGGAAGTATTGTTCTTGTCTTCAAATCGAGGCAAGTACCTTAATTGTTTTATGTATTGTTGTTATACATATTGTCGTGCATGTATGTCGTTATTGTATGTCCACCTCGTGTTGGTCTGACGGGATCATCGGGGGATCTATGCTAGCGTGCGCTGGATCATCGGACGGGTTTTTCCACCACGGGTTGGTCTGACGGGAATCATCGTGTGTTCTAGGCAGTGAACGCTGGATCGACGGAATTACCATGTGTATGTTATGATATCATGTTGTTATTATCAGTTGTGTATGTCATTTATGAGTTTCTCGTAGGAGAAGACTCATTAGTATTTTTTCGTTTACGTTATTATTCTTCGTGAGATATGAATAATATGTTGTGGTACTTGTACTAGCATCGTTGTGCTAACCCCTTCGGGGGTGAACATTTTGTTTATGTTCAGGATCCAGGAGAGCGGGAAAATAACCACTGGAGCTGCATGACGACGAGGGTGCAGAGTGATGTTTTGGCCGGGTTCATTTGTCTGTTGTTTATTGGTTATTTCAATAAGTACTCGAGTACGAAGTCATTTATGCTGAATTTGAATTTGGTGATGTATTATTAAGTTCCTGCTGAACAACTGTACCTTCAGTATTTGGTCAGAACCGTTGTATCTTAATTCCGTTATTTCCATTCGTTAGTACCTTTTAATGTCTGTTCAATTCTTCAGCCTTGTAAATCCTTATGCAAAGGATTTACGGTGCTGTAATATTCCTGAATATATCGGGGGTGTTACAGAATATGGTATCAGAGCTAAGATTATGGATATCTTGGCCGTTGGGTTAAAATAGGGGTCATTTATGTCTTTTGAGGTAACCGACCGTGAATGACATCACTGCACTGTCTACGTCTTCATGCGAACGGTGGTTGTAAGTTCCTAAACTCTATCTCGTTCTTTACATGTTGTGTCTCTTTATACTCGAATATTAGAATGATGTTGTTTCCTGTATATTGAGTATTTATGCTTACAGTATGTTGAGAGGCGGACGTGGACGTGGTCGCGGTCGTGGACGCGGACGAAGAAATGATGAAAGGGAAGCGTCGCCTTCTAATTAGGCCAGTCATAGCTCAGGCGAGCTGCAACGATCTATTAATAATGAACCAGATCCCATTGCACTGCAGATCCTTCATCAAGTGGTGAACCAGATGACTCAGTTCGCCCAAGTCGTGGACCGAATGCAAGTAGCGGTGGGACTACAGCAGGGAGAGAGACAGCAAGGGATCCCAGACATGGGAAATCGAGGTGACCGGTGGATGCAAGAGGTGGCGAAGATGCAACCACCCAAATTCGACGGTATTTATGAGACTCCCACCTGGGATCATTGGTTGAAAGAACGGGAGAAAATCTTTGCCGGAATTAATCGCCTGTGACGACTGAGAGCCTCTATCGCTCAATATTTTCTCGATAGGGAAGCGTCCGAATGGTGGGAAGCCATCCGGCTGTAGACCATGGTGCCGATTGACAGAGTTTAGATTGATGATGGAAGCTCGATTGCCTCGCCCCGTGAGGGAAGCCAAAATTCGGGAGTTTTTCTCCGCTCACCTTTCCGATGTACCAAGATCCTGTAATTAAGACGTTTAACCAAGAAACTGCATTTGTTCGACATTTGGTCGTAATGCATGCGTAAATGATGATCCATTTCGATATGAGGATGAAACCAGAAATCCAGAGGTACATGTCCGGATTTGAATGTACCACACTCCGTCAATACCAGGATAAGGCGTTGGCGTATGAGATCAAGGAAGCAGCTATGGAGAAATTTTCGGAATCCAAGAAACAGAAAGTCTCTGGTACTTTTACAGAGCACAAGAACAGCTGGCCCCGCAAGGCCCAGTCATCCTTTCACTCTTTCAAGAAACCTCCGCACCCAGTTAGGAGCGGAAAGAACTTCGGAGCGACATCAACTATTACTGATGTTACCAGGAAATGCTTTAACTGTGCCCAGACGGGGCACTATCGACGGAATTGCCCCCTTCCTGCCGTGACTTGTTTTGATTGTGGACGAGAGGGACATCGGGCAGTGTTTTGTGAAGAGGCTGCAAAGTCTTTTAGAGCCCGTACACCGCAGCCAGTCCAGAGGGAAGCCAGTATCCAACAGACGCAGCAAAGTGTTCAGATGCCTCAGAATTTTGGCCGCAGACGAGGCAGAGGACAATGGGACCGAAAGGGGACATCGAGTGCCGGATCTACTCCCCCAAGTCTGTACGAGATGAGGAGGACAGACGATCAGGATGCTGCTATCGCATCAGGTACTGTCCAGATCCTTTCCCAGCCAGTTAGCGTTTTATTCGATACAGGAGCTACACATTCTTTTATATCTTTGTCTTGTGTAAATCGTTTAAATATTTCCGGTTTTCATACTTGTGAACCTTATGTTGTTGGTTTACCGAGTGGAGAGAGGATTGTCGGAAACTTTGAAACTAGAAATTTCCCTATATCATTTGGAGGCAGAGAGTGGCTCTCAAATCTGATCGTGATAGAAATGCAAGGAGACGACCTGATACTCGGAGACGATTGGCTTAATCGATATGGAGCAATTGTGAACTATAGAAGGAGGAATATCTCGCTGATCGCTGACGATGGTTCCGAAATATTGTTCGAGGGGTGGAAACCGGGAAGCTCAGGAAAATTGATCAAAGCGATGAAAGCTGTCAGATTGTTGAAACAGGTCAGACGGCATCGTGTTATGCAATGAAGAAAGAAGACGAAATTGTGGAACTTTCATCCATTCCTGTTGTGAATGAATTTCCAGATGTATTTCCTGATGAGTTACCTGGACTACCTCCACGAAGGGATGTGGAATTTACCATTGAGCTGGAACCCGGAGCTACACCAATTTCTAAGGCGCCGTATCGTATGGCACCTACTGAGATGTACGAACTGAAAAAGCAGCTGGAGGAGTTACTGGACAAGGGCTATATTCAGCCAAGCGTTTCACCCTGGGGAGCGCCAGTTCTTTTTGTCCGAAAGAAGGATGGGTCGCTCCGACTGTGTATTGACTATCGAGAGCTGAACAAGATGACGATTAAGAACAAGTATCCGTTGCCACGGATTGATGATCTGTTTGACCAGCTGCAAGGGGCAACAATATTTTCTAAAATCGATCTGAGATCAGGATATCATCAGCTGAGGATTAAGGAATCTGATGTTCCGAAATCAGCGTTCAGAACTCGCTACAGACATTATGAGTTTGTAGTAATGCCGTTTGGTCTTACTAACGCACCTGCTGTATTTATGCAATTGATGAACCGTGTGTTCATTGAATGTTTGGATAAATTTGTGGTCGTGTTCATTGATGACATTCTGGTGTATTCTAAGAGCCCGGAAGAACATGCGCAGCATTTGCAGATTGTATTGGAACTTTTGAGAAACGAGCAATTATACGCCAAACTTTCTAAGTGTGAATTCTGGCTAAAGGAAGTAATGTTCCTCGGCCATGTGGTGTTAGCTAAAGGAGTCCAAGTAGATCCTCAGAAGATCGAAGCAATTATGGATTGGAAGCCTCCAAAGAACGTGAAAGAAGTCCGAAGCTTTTTGGGACTCGCTGGATATTATCGACGATTCGTGGAAGGATTTTCTAAAATTTCCCGCCCACTTACTCGACTCCTGCAAAACACTCAAAAGTTTGAGTGGAATGAGTTGTGTCAGGTTAGCTTTGATGAATTAAAGAAGAGATTGACGACGGCACCGATTCTATCACTTCCACAGGGAACTGGAGGATTTATAGTTTACAGTGATGCTTCGAACCAAGGACTCGGGTGCGTATTGATGCAGAATGATAAGGTGATCGCTTATGCATCACGACAGTTGAAACCTTATGAAGTAAATTACCCAACACATGATTTGGAGCTAGCAGCAGTGGTTTTTGCTTTGAAGATCTGGAGGCATTATCTGTATGGGACTCACTGTCAGATCTTTACGGATCACAAGAGTCTCAAGTACATATTCAGTCAGAAAGAATTAAACATGCGGCAAAGAAGATGGTTAGAACTGATTAATGACTATGACTTGGAGATTTTATATCATCCAGGCAAAGCGAATGTAGTGGCCGATGCACTTAGCCGCAAGCCTCTTTCTATTCAGATGCTGGAGACGCTGACCTCCCAACTTAGCCTTCAACGAGAGATGATTCGTGAAGAAATTGAAGTCTGGTTACAAAGAGTCCAAGGACAACTGTGCGTGATGGAGATAACTTCATCATTAACCGAAGGAATCAAATCTAAACAGACAGATGATCCTCTGATGATTCGGTTACGTGATGAAGTGATCAAAGGAAAGGCCCCCGAATTCATAATTCATGATGATGGAGTTTTGAGATTTCAGAACCGACTCTGTGTTCCCGATGTTGATGTTCTGAAACAGACGATTATGAAGGAAGCTCACAGTCCTCTATTCTATCCACCCGGCACCAAGAAATGTATAAGGACTTGAAGCACTTCGTGGGACAACATGAAGAAAGACGTAGCGGACTATGTTTCGAAATGCTTGACTTGTCAGCAGGTTAAGATCGAGCATCAACGGCCTGCCGGAATGTTGAAGCCGCTCCCAATTCCTGAATGGAAGTGGGAGGACATATCGATGGACTTTATCACTAATATGCCGAGAACCAAGACGGGAATGAACATGATTTGGGTGATAGTTGATTGTTTAACCAAATCAGCTCATTTCCTAGGCATTAAGGACACATTGGGACCAGAGAAATTGGCGCGAGTATTTATTTCGGAGATAGTTCAATTGCATGGTACGCCGAAAACCATTGTTTCTGATCGAGACGACCGTTTTGTGTCTCACTTTTGGAAGGCAGTTCATAAGGCCTTGGGGACCGAATTGAACTTCAGTACAGCTTATCACCCGCAGACTGATAGACAATCCGAGAGGACCATTCAAACGGTGGAAGATATGCTGAGGGCTTGTGCCTTAGATTGGTCAAACGATTGGGAAGTTCATCTACCGTTGATTGAATTTACCTACAACAATAGTTGGCATGCTTCCATTAAGATGGCACCGTTTGAGGCATTATACGGAAGGAGATGCAGATCGCCCCTATGCTGGGATGATTCATCGGACTTGATCGGAACAGAACCAGAGTTGATCGTGCAGACTCGAGAGAAGATAGCCTTGATTCGTAAAATGTTGTTGACCGCCCAGAGTCGCCAGAAATCCTACGCGGACATACGCCGTCGCCCATTGGAGTTCAATACTGGAGACCATGTACTTTTGAAGGTTTCTCCTACTCGGGGAATCTTTCGTTTTGGAAGGAAAGGAAAGCTGAGTCCGAGATATATCGGACCATTTGAGATCCTCGAGAGAGTTGGGGAGTTGGCATACAGATTGGCATTGCCGCCGTCATTGTGCCATGTTCATAACGTGTTCCACATATCCCAGTTACGGAGGTATATACCAGATCCCAGTCATATCATTGATTTCGGCGAGATCGAAGTCGAGCAGGATGGGACGTTTGAAGAAAGACCGGTCAAGATACTCGAGAGTCGAGTTAAACAGCTGAGGAACAAACCAGTCGTTTTGGTCAAAGTTCAATGGTCACGTCACGGAATGGAAGAAGCCACCTGGGAAACGGAAGCTGATATGAAGTCTAGATATCTCGAATTATTTTCATCTTGAGTTTCGGGACGAAACTCCTTTTTAGTAGGAGAGTATGTAATATCCAAATTTATTACGGTGTATTTCATCTGTATTTCAAACCCTGTATTATTCGGATTTGTGGTTTTGATTATTGGAGTATGATGTTTCTTGCATTGATATCTTTGTACATAAGTATAGAAACATGCAAAATTTCTCATGCAAACTCGTGATAGCGCACGCTAAGAATGTAGCTTAACGCGCGCTATCGGGCTATTACTAGCGCACGCTATGCAAGAAGGAGTTGCGTGCGCTAAGAACTCAATTATTGAGCGGGACGGATAGCACATGCGCCAAATGACATGGGTCGGATAAGATTCCCGCGACGACCGACAGCTCAAGTCAACTATTTTTTGCGCTCGATAAGGAAAGCTTAGTAGCGTGCGCTAACTTGTTAAAATGCAGAATATTATAAATGGGACAACAACCTGTTTTGGCTTACATTTTACTCGTCCATTCTGCATTCTTGAGAGACCAGAGAGCTGAAATAATCCTCCTACACACTTAGAACTCATCTTGTTGGTGTTTATATATTGGTTATCACTTGGGAGTAATCATTGAAGCGGAATAGCACCTTGGAGTGGCATACAACCAACCAGAGTCGGATTCTACCTTACGGTTCAGTGATTTTCATCATATTAAGGTATGCTCAATCTATCTCCAGACTTAGAGTTGGATTCTAAAGAATTGGATGATCATAGTAACGAGATATTGATTTTCATAAGTGAATTATCTAAAGTACATCATGTTTGGAATATTGAGATGAATAAGCCTTAAGTACCTTGATTATGTTCATCATGATTCGAATCTTATTACATTGAATATGTAAAGGAAGTTTCTATCATTGGTAATCCGAATCTAGTAGATGACTTCATAGCAATCTTGGACTTGACCTTAACATCATTATTGTTAGATAAATCTAAAGGATTGATCATGGAAGGATTTATCTAGTATAGATGGAACATTTAACAACTTCAGCATGATAATATTGATTGATATAGAGGTGTTGATATCAACCGTTAAGCCTTTCGAATTGTCGTATGAAGATTTGTAGTCGAAATGGAATATGGTTTTATAATGGTATGCATATCCTCGAATCCGAAGTTGTTGCTATCCGTAAGATCATTCATAATCGTATGAACATGATATTCATGGAGGTAACATGAATTATCACGGAAGATTTCATTGTTTTTATCATGAAGAGAATAGTTATCGCCTAGCAAGAAATCGCCATGCATAGATAGCGCACGCTAAGCTATGAAGATTAACGCGGCGCTTATCGAGCACGAGTTAGCGACGATACGCTTGGTACGTAACGACGCTAAGACATCGATGAGTCACCGATCGCTGAAGTAATCGACCATGCATAGTTAGCGTACGCTAGGCTTTGTTGTTTGCGTGCGCTATCGAGCGTACTTAACGCACGCTACGCAGTACTTAGCGTGCGCTAAGCGGTCAGAAGAATTACATTTTATGAACTTTTGGCCGTAAATCGAATTGTTAAACATTCGTACGACGTGAGATAAATCCTATATCATTTCTTTTGTTAAGGTTTGATCTTGTTGCGTGATTGATTGAGGAGGACGACCTTCGAGTGTTCGTTTTCGTGGAAGTATTGTTCTTGTCTTCAAATCGAGGCAAGTACCTTAATTGTTTTATGTATTGTTGTTATACATATTGTCGTGCATGTATGTCGTTATTGTATGTCCACCTCGTGTTGGTCCGACGGGATTATCGGGGGATCTATGCTAGCGTGCGCTGGATCATCGGACGGGTTTTTCCACCACGGGTTGGTCTGACGGGAATCATCGTGGGTTCTAGGCAGTGAACGCTGGATCGACGGAATTACCATGTGTATGTTATGATATCATGTTGTGATTATCAGTTGTGTATGTCATTTATGAGTTTCTCGTAGGAGAAGACTCATTGGTATTTTGTCGTTTATGTTATTATTCTTCGTGAGATATGAATAATATGTTGTGGTACTTGTACTAGCATCGTTGTGCTAACCCCTTCGGGGGTGAACATTTTGTTTATGTTCAGGATCCATGAGAGCGGGAAAACAACCACTGGAGATGCATGACGACGAGGGTGCAGAGTGATGTTTTGGCCGGGTTCATTTGTCTGTTGTTTATTGGTTATTTCAATAAGTACTCGAGTACGAAGTCATTTATGCTGAATTTGAATTTGGTGATGTATTATTAAGTTCCTGCTGAACAACTGTACCTTCAGTATTTGGTCAGAACCGTTGTATCTTAATTCCGTTATTTCCATTCGTTAGTACCTTTTAATGTCTGTTCAATTCTTCAGCCTTGTAAATCCTTATGTAAAGGATTTACGGCGCTGTAATATTCCTGAATATATCGGGGGTGTTACACAGTGCAACTCATGGCAAAATAACAATATGCTTTCGTGCTCTTCCTCCGGGAGGCAACGTCGGAATATCTGATCAGGCCCCAACCTGAATAAGTAGGGCTCGTCCCAAAAGTAATGCCTGCACATAGAAACAAACCTCTTCTTCCCTTGATAGGTTAAGTGCAAAACACCACTAACAATGTAATTGATAATATCAGCATACCAAGGTGTCCTTGTTACATCGAATAATTGCTCGTCAGGGAAAGTTTCAACAATTAGCAAAGGATTATCAGGCTTAAAATTATCTCCCTCGGTTAGCCTAGATAGATGGTCGGCAACTACGTTTTCCGACCCCTTTTTATCTTTAAACTCCAAATCAAATTCTTGCAGCAGAAAAACCCACCGAATTAATCTTAGTTTTGCATCGGATTTTTTTAATAAATATTTCAATGCGGCGTGATCTGTATGCACAATTACTTTTGAGCCAACCAAGTAGGATCGAAATTTGTCTAAAGAATACACAACGGCTAAAAATTCTTTTTCGGTGGTGGTCTAATTAGCCTGAGCTTCATCGAGCATTTTTCTAGCATAGTAAATCACGTCGAAAAATTTATTCACTCTTTGCCCCAAAACAGCACCTATAGCAAAGTCGGACGCATCGCACATAATTTCAAATAGGAGAGACCAATCGGGAGCAACAACAATAGGTGTGGAAGTTAACTTTTCTTTCAAAGCGTTGAAACCGACTAAACATTCCTCGGTAAAATCAAATTTAGCATCTTTGCACAAAAGGTTACTCAAAGGGCGGGCAATTTTCGAAAAATCTTTAATGAAACGCCTATAAAACCCGGCATGCCCTAAAAAGCTTCGAACCTCTTTGACACATGAAGGCGGAGGTAATTTAACAATTAAATCAACTTTAACCTTGTCAACCTCCATTCCTTTATTGGAAACCACACGACCTAGAACAAGACCTTGTTTTACCATAAAATGACTCTTTTCGCAACTAAGTGTAAGATTACACACAATACATCGTTCTAGCACAATAGTCAAATTATTTAAATCATCGAAAGTGGTTCCAAACACAGAAAAGTCGTCCATGAATACATCGATGGATTTTTCTAACAAGTCGGAGAATATGGATAGCATGCACATTTGAAAAGTAGCGGGAGCATTTCAAAGACCAAACGGCATCCTCCTAAAGGCAAAAGTGCCAACAGGGCAAGTGAAAGTGGTCTTCTCTTGATCCTCCGGAGCAATGAGAATTTGATAGAAACCTGAAAGACCATCTAGAAAATAGTAATAATCATGCCCAACTAAACGTTCCAACATTTGATCAATGAAAGGAAGGGGAAAATGATCCTTTTTTGTTACGACATTTAATTTCCGATAATCAATGCACATCCTCCAACCGGTTACTGTTCTAGTGGGCACCAATTCATTTTTATCATTACGAATCACCGTTATTCCAGATTTCTTAGGCACGACATGCACAGGGCTCACCCACTTACTGTTGGATATCGGGTAGATGACTCCGACATCTAGCAATTTCAAAACTTCTTTTTTCACAACTTCCTGCATGTTCGGATTCAAACGCCGTTGAGGTTGCCTAACCGGTTTAACATTTTCCTCAAGAATTATTTTATGCATGCACCTAACAGGACTTATTCCCTTGATATCGGAAATACTCCACCCAATTGCTTCCTTTAACTTAGTTAGAACTTCTACTAATTTGTTTTCTTGCAAGAGAGTTAATTCAAAAGAGACAGTTACAGGGTAAGTGTCACTTTTGCCTAAGAAAATATATTTAAGATGTGCCGGAAGTTCTTTAATTCAAGTTAGGGTGGGGTAATTTCAACGGGGTCCTCCAATTTTAATTCCAATGGTATCTTAAAACCGTCAACTTCATCAATTGTTTCGGAATTATCTAACAATGCAACATATTGTTCAATTTCTAGATTATTCAGCCCTGTATCATGCTCAACGGTTAAAGTATCATGCAACGTATCCCCTACATCATCATGAAAATATGTATCATTAACCAAAGAATCAATGCAATCAATAAAATTCACATCATGGGCAGCATAAATATGAAAAGGGATAGGAAATGAACCGAACACGTTGATTTCCACGGTTTCGCCTAAGACTATCATGGTGACCTTTCCTTCATCAACATCAACGATTGTTTTTGTCATACGCATGAATGGCCGTCCTAGAAGTACTGTCCCTTCATTTTCGCTTGTTCTGAAATCGCTCATCTCCAAGATAACAAAGTCGTCCGGAATCACCAACTTGTCCACTTGCACTAATAGGTCTTCAATGACTCCCATGGGGTATTTCACCGACCTATCCTCCATTTGAAGAGTCATTCTTGTTTGTTTGATTCCCCCGAGTCCAAGCCTCAAATAGGTCGAGTATGGCATGAGATTCACACTTGCCCCCAATTTTAACATCCCACGAGCAACTTTCTTATCTCCCATAGTGATGTCGATCATAAAACTTCCGGGATCGCCTTTCTTTTGACCCCTTGATTCTACCTCGTAGAGCACCACTTTCTCGTTCCCATTGTGTCTTCTTTTGTTGGAGGTCAACTCTTTGAAAAATTTTGTATAAGCGGGAATGTTCTTCACAACATCCAAAAGAGGTAAGTTGACATGAACCTTCGAAAGCATGTCGTAGATTCGGAAAATTGCTCATCTTGCTTTGCTTTTCTAAGTCGGCTCGGAAAATGAATTGGTGGGTTATATGGTTGAGCGGATTTGTGAAGCTTGGAAGTTGAAGTTGCTTCGTCTATTTTCTCCTCTTGATTTCCCGACTCGTCTTCTTTCTCATCGCCTCTTTCTTTTACTTCGGAATTAACTTCTTTATTAATCACTTTACCACTTCGGAGAGTGGTAATAGCTTGAGCTTGCTCGGGTTGACTCGGTAGTTTACCCCTTTCTTGTCTACGTGCCTCGGTAGCAAGTTGCCCAATTTGAATCTCCATTTTCTTCATCGAAGCTTCTAAAGATTCTAACCTCTTATTGTTCTCCTCTCGGTTTTCTTTGCTCTCCTTAATGAATGCCGCAATACTCTCCTCAAGAGAGTTCCTTTGTTGTGGAGGTGGTTCACTTCGTGTTGGTTGTTGGGCCCGGTTTCCTCCGTTGTATTGAGCTTGGGCGCTTGTGTCGTATGGCATCGGGTTGTTATTTCTCCATGAGAAATTCGGATGGTTTCTTAGCCAGGATGATAAGTATTTGGGAGAGGTGCATTTCTTGCATTTCCGCCATAATTATTTCTCCTCTCTTCCCATTCGGGCCTTCCCGTGCTTTGTCCCATAGCCCAATTAACTTGTTCGGTTTGTTCTCCCGAAAAAGTATGAGGGCATGAATTGGCATCATGTCCGGGTGCTCCGCAAATCTTGCAAACTCGTGAGCTAGAAGATTTATTTTGAGTCTTGAGTTGTCTTAGTTCATTTGTCAACTCATCGATTTTAGATTTCATCTCATCCTTCTCGCTTACTTGGTGCACGGCTCCCCTACGAATACGTACACTTTTTTGTTGAGAATTGGCTCCCAATGTTTCATACACATCATACGCTTGTCTCTCCGTCAAACCCCAAAACGAACCACCGGCCGCATTATATACCGCTCCTTGGAAATATTGAGTCAATCCGTCATAGAAGAATTGATTAAGTAGTTGAAGCGGATAGTGATGGTGTGGGCATTGAATGAGTAGCATTTTGAATCGGTCCCATGCTTCGTGAAATGCCTCTCCGTCTTGTTGTCCGAAAGTTTAGATTTGAGTTCTCAATTGCGTAGTCTTTGAATGAGAGAAGTACTTTGTAATGAATTTATCATAAACTTCATCCCATGTTCTTAGTGAGCCGGGCGCCAAAGTCATCAACCATTGTTTCGCCCCATCCTTGAGTGTATAAGGGAAGCACTTCATCCTTAGTTGATCCTCGCTCAACCCATTTAATGGGAAGTTGTTAATCGCCACATAGAAGTCTCGGATGAATGATAACGGGTCCTCACGTGCTAATCCGTGAAATGAGGGCAATTGCTCGATGTGAAATCCGCTTATGTGGTAGTTCCTTGCGGCCGGTGCTAATTGGATGCATGAAATGGCGGTGTTCACTACGGGCTTTGCATAGTCCCGCATTAGATGTTCGACCGGAGGTTGTTGCGGCATGTTATAGTTTGCTTCCATCCCATATTGAGGTCCGGAATAATAATTCGCTCCATATTGCACTCCAACGGGTGGTTGTCTCGGATAGAAGTATCTCCCTTGTTGAGCTTCGGGTATCTCTTGATTGCGCCCAACATTCTCATATTTCGGAAACCTTGGTTGACGAATTTTTTCCTCATCTATATTTTGTGCAATATTCTCAACCCTCGGTTAACGAGGGTTATCTTCTTGGAGCAAAAATCGCTCTTCAAGATCCGTATTCACCTCGTCGTTTGCCATTGATGTTGTGGCCATTATTTTTGGTGCTCTAATCCTTTGAACTTCGTCCATGGGCGGAAGAATCGGGTTACCCAACGATCTCCTACCAAGCATAAACAAAGGAAATAAGAGCGAATTTTATCGAAATAAAATTGATCAAGAATAGCAATTCAACTATTATTAAAGCAAGATTAAAAATTAAACGCCAATTCCCCGGCAACAGCGCCAAAAACTTGAAGGACAAATTATATACTCGCAAGTGTACGAATCACTTTTGTAGGAAGCGGAAAGTAACTCCGAGGTCGATCTTTCGAGGAATTGGAAATGGTTTTTAGTTCGATATTGTTCGGCAAATAGTTGAATGAACAAAAGTATAATAAATTAAAATACATCATTGGTTCGATTGGATTACAATACTAACGCATAAAATTAAAATAAACTAAGTGATAACAACACCAATTTGATCGTCGAATAAATGAGAGATAACAATAATGAGATTGATATGGGAATTTAGAGTCACCGGCACACACGTAATCAATTATTAGTTCCGATACTCAAATAAATAAGGTTTGAAATTATCGATTGCTCACGATTAAAAGAAATCCGTTTGATGGCGGTAATTCTAAAAATCACGATTGTTCTCAACGAAAATAAGGTAACCTCCTTTGATGTGGATGAATCCCTAACTAACAATCAATTAACCGACTACTTTTGATGAGGTAAATCGTTAAAAGATCGCGCGAAAAAGCTCGAGAACATTTACAATCACTTCTACCGGACCGTTTGATGGCGAAGACCGATAAAAACCCTCATTTTGAATAATAATAACAACTATGAAATAGGTTTGATGATCTAAATCAAAATTTCTTATGCGAAGAACGAACAAGAGGAACAATCCCAAACATTACCCGAAAATCAAAAGGAACTAACAATCGATAACATGTGCGTGGCTATATCTAAAAACCCATATGAAAAGATTAGCTACACATGATTATTTAAACAACAAGAATGGAAATTGTAAAACAAAACATGGTAGAAACTTCCCTTGTAAATGCCGAAATCGAACTCCCGATGAAGGTTTGATGATCTTCTTTCAAGAACTCACAAAGAAATGATATAAGGAATTATTATATCTCACAAATGTATTTTTCACTCCAAGAACATACAAGGAAGATGATGAAACAATCTCACTTTTTCCTCACTTTTTGGTGTTTTCTCCCTTGATCTTGTGTTTTTCCACCTCCAAATATCTTCCACAAGATAAGAATATCTCCAAATGGTCTCCACCTCCTTTTTTATAGCAAAAAATATCAATAAAAGGCTTAAAGTTGTGCAAAAATATCAAGGAAAATGACTTGCACCGAAAAGTGACATGGCCCGTGTCCTGGGACACGGCCGTGTCGTACTACTCTGAAAAGGAGGAAAAGCCTTCTGACCACGGACTCGGCCGTGTCCCATGACACGGCCGTGTTGTACTATGCTGAAAATGCGAAATAGGCTGTATCGGGCTCGGCCGTGTCATAAAAGACACGGTCGTGTTGTACTCATCCGAAATTAGAGTTTTTTACTGGAACGAGACCCGGCCGTGTCCTGTGACACGGCCGAGTTGCCTGGTGCAGCCGAGTCTCCTGGTGCAGCCGAGTCGCCTGGTGCAGCCGAGTTTGTTTTTTGGTCTTCTTCGGCTTGATCCTTCGTTCTTGTATCAATACACCTCGGAATTTAGCATATGATATACCTTTTCGAAGCCAATTTCATGAGGAATTTATATCAAAGGAGAACACATCTCAATTCGGAGTGGAGATTCTGGAATTTAGACGATTCGACCGATACTGCTTCAATCTTTCGTTGTTTTAGGCCCCATTTTAGCTCTTGATCGTCATAAGCTCCAATATTAGCTATGAGAACGCATATTTCACCACAATCTTCGCTTGGTTACCTATAAATTAAAAACACAACATACCACGTATAAAAGAGAACAAAAATACTAAAAAGCAAACAAAAACACGACTAGAGAGAACAGAATGAGTCGATCAAGAATCGACTCATCAAATACCATTACAGGCTTGTCTTCAATTGGTCCAAGATAAACCGTTATGATATTTTCTTTTTGTCGGTCCAAGCTAAACCATTTTCCTTTTCTATTGGACAAGGAATCAACCTATCTAGCTTTCGATTGGTACTAGACAAACCTCGCTTGGATTTAGATATGATTATAATAATGCCGGATCAACAATCCTAATAACACCGAATCAATATACAGTCCATTCTTTCCTCTCGTGTATATATTTTTGTGTTTGAATACTCAAACACTTATCAATTAAGTACAAATACAACAACGATAGTGTATACAATGATATCAAACACATATATGGTTTTCTCAGAGTTGTTGTTGAATAATACGAAATGGTTTAGTATTTATAGGCCTAAACTAGCTGTTAGCCCACTGCCTCTTCATAGCGTGTGTTATGCTTCATGCATAGCGTACATTATCTGCTTGTAGTTTCAGTCCAGTGGCTTCTGTCCAACTTTTACGTACGTTAGCTATTCTTCATTACGTACGTTAACTGCTTGATGTTGCATAGGTTAAACTTTATTCGTAGCGTACGTTAACTTCTCAAAGTCATAGATATGTTGCATGCCTTTCTGACTTTGACTCTGAATCTTCCAACGGTTGTGATGTTTGAATTCAAAATTCAAACCACATTACGTACGTTAACATCTCTATGTTACGTATGTTATGTTGTTACCCAAAATATTATTCGGAATGATTTGCTGGATATGGCTTCGGGTGAGTGACAAACAAAATGCAAGAGCACGTCCGATGGAATGTAAATAACACAAGATTTGCCAGGGTTATTAATCCTGGACTTGAATGCTCTCGTGAGATATTATTAATAACAATATTGCTTTGGAGTACAAATATTAATGTTAGAGTACGATTACAATGGGTGTAATGACCCTAGTTATCTAGCTCTTGAGTGCTGGTGATTGTCGGAAGAACCAGAGTTAATGCTCTGTAAGTTCTTGTAATAAAGATGAAATGCTGTGTGTAGAATTCTGTGTAGACAACTCTCTGATCCCTTTTCCAATTGCTCGAAGTCTCCTATTTATAGAAGAGGAGGTAGTTGGGATGTCTTAACCCCAAACGGGTGATCGCCTTTCCTGCATTATATTAAACGGGTGATTGTCTCAGCACGTGGGTCGGTTTCCTTAAAGTCCACAGCTGCTACTGGCAGCCAACTGTGCGAACCAATGAGAAGACAACCCGTGCATCACGTCGCAGTCTTGGGAGGTCCCACCTTGGGCCCTTTTGTTGGTTCGTCGATAGGTGAGAGGCTGTATTTGTCACCAAGAGCTGGTGATGGGCTGGAGTCAAAAAGCCTTTTCTCGCGGCGCCATTTGTGGACCTGCACGTGGGTCTTCATCCCGAAATTCGGTCTTCGTAGACTTGACGGATGTTGGCTTTACACGTGGCATAAGACAGTCGTCCTTGGTTGGGCACTAGAGTCGATCGCTAGGTGCCAATAGACGATCGCCCTGGATGTCGATCGCTCGGTACTTGATCTTGATCTGGAACCTTCGTTTGGTAAGTCTGCCTTGGTTCATTTGACGCTGACTTGGTCGCTCGGCCTTTGTGCCGATCGCCATTGAGGCATATTAATCGCCGCACAACAATTGCCCCACTACACCAAAAACAAGATTTTATGACATTGAAACTCCCTGAATTTGTGACTGTCATTGACAGTCACAACTTTATGACTGTCAATAACAATCACAATGACCAAACAGTGATAAATCTAATATTTGTGACTGTTAATGACTGTCACAAGTGTCGTGACAGTCTTGAACAGTCACAAACTTTCAAGTTAAAATAATAGCCCACCGTTTATTTCTCTTTTTTTTCTTTATTCTCTCTCGGTGACTCGATTCTCTCTCTCACTCTTTCTATTCTCACCGTATACCTTTCTCTCCCCTCTAACCTATCCTCTCTCTATCTCTCATTCCCTGAAATAAACACACACACACGGATGGAAATTGGTGGTGAATGGTCTTCGACCGATTCTCAAGTACAAAGTGTAACACCACTTTGTAGAACAGTTGAATTGAAATCCTCTTACTAAAACCCTAATCATTCGGTCCAAGATTTGAGATTTTCAATGGCGGATCAAGAAGACAAGTACTTGAATATGGGCTCACGACAGAGCACGCCGCAGCACGAATCACCGGAGCTGAAGAGGAGCAAGCCGTGGGAGAATTAATGGTTAGAGATCGGCACATCTAGTGGGAATTAATGGCTGCGGTGGCTGAGAGACGGATGACAGCAGAAAAAACTGCTGCTGCGTTGGCAAGGAAAAGTTTAGATAGTGCAATGGTGAGTTCTATTAGCTTCTATCGGTATTGGATTGTGAATTTGCAATTTGCGGTCGTCTGTTAGATCTCGTATCTGTTTCAAATTGTGGTTTTTGGATTGTGATTGTTGGAGATAGTTTTGGGGAAGAGTGACATTTCGATTGCTTTGAATATGGGTGGTGGATTTGTGATTTGTTTAGATTTGATGTGGTTGTTGAGATCCGGAGCTGATGTTATTATTTACTAACGCATTTCTTTTTTATTGTTTTTGGATATGAACTGTGGTGCAGCCGCTAAGACTAAATATTACGGTACTAAAACAATTTTAATTCAGAATTTCTTTTTGGGAATCTGCTTTCCTTTATGTGTGTGTGTGTGTGTGTGAGAGAGATTGTTGGATGCTGACCATTTGGTTTACTGTATCAGAGGAAACTCGCACAACGATCAGAAAGAGTAAAATCGGTAGATCTACATCCAACAGAGCCATGGTATGTTTTTTAACCTATCAGTTGATATGTCTAATAGCTGCATCTGGCATTTTTAAGCAAAATGCGGAAATGACGCCTGGTCAAAAACCTTTTAGTTCCTCCGGCTCTTTTTTATACGTAATATTTTTCAACAGTTTAGTTACTTTTACAGAGTTTTAATTATCCTGCAACTGTATGTTTTGTATGATAGTTATCTAATTAATTTCTTTGCTGAAATATTAGTCTCTGATTAATTATTCGGTGAAGGATTTTTGATATACGGTGCTTGCACATTCCGTTGGCATACAGAACATCATTTACAGGTTTTCGTTCGAATTCACTTAAGGCTGTCACACATAATTTGCTGGATTTCTTTTCAATTTAATAAAAAATTTGTGTTTCACATTTGGTTACTCACAATCTCAAAACATTTGATCTAAATATGGGAAGATATACTACATCGAGGAAAATCTACTAATAATTTTTTTTAATCTATCAGATTTAGTAAAGCTCGTCGAAAGCACGGTTAGGTCGGAGTATTCGCGTAACCTAAATAGACCCATATATCTTGTTGGTGAATCATTTGGAGGATGCCTTGTGCTTGCTGTCGTCAGAACCCGGATATTGATCTCGTACTAATCTTGGCTAATCCAGGTAATAATCTTATTTCATTTGCTAAAAGACAAAAAAAAATCATTATGTTCATGGAAACTCAAACACCAAGGCTTCATTCATTTCATCTCTTCTTGGCAGCAACATCTTTCATGAAGTCGGGGTCGCAACTACAGGCTCTAGTATCATTGTCAAGAATGATGCCCGAGCAACTCAGTTCTAGCTTGCCTTATTTGCTAACTTTACTGACAGGTTATTTTTCCTTATATTTAATATCAATTTAGAAAAAAAGCATAGCAGTAAATATATATTTCGCGTGCCGAAGCTGCAAAATAGGTTGGATTTATGGTTGTTTTTGTTGCTTTTACATAAGAGATATATTACTTTCTTTAATGAATTAAATTTTTTTTTTATTTCTGGTCATACTTAAAATTACTCTGTTTTGCTGTGCTATGATTAGTGAAATTTACATCATTTCCCCCTTTTTGAAAATTAGGTGCTCTTTTAAATATGGTGGCAGCAGCCAGGGGGAAACGTCTTCCTCTGGAACAAGTGATTAGGGAGCTTTCTCAGGGAATTATGGCAATGTTGTCAAACCTTTCTGTAGGACTTACTTAAAGTTGAACATGAGTACATAAAGAACCGACTATCTTCTCTGCCTTAATGTTAAATTCTGATGTCTTTGTGCTTCTTAGATGGGCGGTTAAGCCTAAGTGCTCTTATATGGGACGACTGTTGCGGGTTAATGTTCTGTTTTCCTGGGTTCATTATGATGAAAATCTTTATAGTCGATATTATATTTTACTTTCATAGGATATTGGCAAGTCTATATTCAGGGACCGTGTGCATTTGTAATTAACAGACCTAGGTATGGAAACTGAAACTGACACAATCATATTCCGTAATCATTGAGTTGCTATGTTGAAAAGTTTATAATACACGATTAGCTGAAGATCTTTATAGGATGTCATATAACTCACTTAGCTTAGAATGGATTAAGGTTTGAGATTATCTATGAATTTTAGTGAATTCGTGATTTCAATCGGAAGAGCTGCTTATATGCGTTCAGCATTTCAACACTCAATCTTTATTTGTAGGTAATCAGTGGCATCAACATGGGTAGCAACTGCGGTTATCACATGTTAGTGGCCTTACCTCTCTATATGACATTTTGGATCTTTTTGAAATTCCGAGTTTTTTTTTACTATTCTCTACATTGTGTCCACATATTTGCCTTGTGTTATAGGGCAATAATATGTTATGGATCTGTTGTGTTATGATGACTTGTGTTCCAGTAATGTGGGAAGAGAACTGGAATCATAAGTCAAGTTGCACCCATTTATAATGCATCTGTCAGAGACTCAGTAATATCATGATGTTTTCATTACCTTTGTTGACTATGTATTTTGGTATGTGCAGTGTTTATTCAGAAACTATAGCAGGGTTATCGACTGACCAAGCAGAGAAAAAGTGTTGTGAAAATAGGGTGGAGGCAAGTAACTTCTGATGCTGAAGGAGGAAAAATGTTATCAACAAGTTTTCAGATGGTAGGTCTTCTTTATATGTCTTCATGTTTCTGATTGAATTAGGTTATGGGAAAGGGCACTGCTTGATTGATGAGAAAGATTGCATGTTTTTTCTTGCATTACTGATGTCTTTTAGGCGGTTTGGTGGCTGTAGTTGTTATGGCTTAAAGTTAAGTTCATAACTTTTGATCTTGGTGACTAGAAGTCCTCTGATGCTAAACTTTGTGTTGGGCTGTATTAACATTTGACATTTTCAATGCATTGTGCTAGTAAATAGCGTTTATAAGATATGCATTATGTGAATTTTAAATTTTCCAGACATGTCAGGTACATCTCAGACTATATTTTGAGTGCATCTCAAAACTTTGTATTTTGTTTTTGTTGGTTTATTTGTTCGGGTTTTGTTATGACTATTTGCCTCGGTTTTCAAGTAGAGAGCTATCTACCTTAGAAATTTTGTGAGGTTTTAATCGCATTACATAGTTCTTAAAACTTAAAGAAAATATCCTTTAGTAGAGAAAATAACTTTGATGTATTGTAGTGAAAGATTAGAGTTACATAACTTTGAAATTTTTGAGGTTTTGATTTTGCACTCTTAGTTCTTATCAAGGTTGTGAGTGATGATTGAATTGATGTTTTTATGATGATAATTGCTATCAACATTTCTTAAATATATTGGTTGACAATCGGTATTCTTAGCTGATTTATATGTTATAAAATTGAACTCTTCGATTGTAACTGCTTTATCTTATAGATTGTATTTCGGTAGTATATGTCTTATTTGCTTAGAGAAGGTGTGGTATATCTTTATTAAAGTTCATTTCAACCCATGTTCTTATTAAAGATGTCATTTCAACCAAGGTCATTGCTCAAGGAGATGTAGTTCCAACTCTGAAAGGCGAAAAAGTACACGAGCGCAACATTCAAGACCATGAAAGCAAAATTAGTGTTATAAGTGTGGAGAATGACGAGAATGACACTCAATTATATTTAGGTAGCCAAGGCTGTGCCACCACGATTGGGGAAGTTTTTGGTGGGTTCGTAGTATGGCCTTAATGTTTCCTCGAAGAAATATAATTTAACTTGAATTTTTGGACTTGTAATATTTTGTGAACTTGGAAGTATTTTAGGTTTATGAACTTGTAATTTGTGGACTTAGTAGTACTTTGAATTTATTTATGAACTCGTAGTAATTTGTGGACTCGGTAATACCTTGGTTTGTAAGGATTTGCAGTGTTTTGGTTTTTGTGGAATATTGGAAAAAATATTAGGTGATCTTTTCATGGTTAGCACCTATTATTTTTTTTATTTTTTTTAAATTTGTGACTGCCTTAAAAAGTAACAAACTTTAATATTGTGAAAATTCTACTTTTTGACAATTTCATATATGTGACTGTCATGGACAGTCACAATATTAAATTTTGTGACTTCTTTAAACTGTCACAAATAGAGTAATTTGTGACTGTTTATAACAGTGACAAATTGTGTTTGTGACTGCCATATAAAGTGGCCTTGGAAAGTCATAAAATTGAGTTCTTATGACTTTTTTGTCACTGTTCGTGACAGTCACAAAGAATTTTATGACAGTTGATTCTGTGACATTTATTTGTGACTGTTTTTGGCACTTGTGACTGTTTTTTGCTGTCACAAAATCGTGATTCTGGTGTAGTGCCTCCCCAGATCGCTCCGATGTTAAAGACGTGGGGTGAGGTGGTTTTACTGGCAATCGTTTGAATTAAAGACGAGCGACTCATCACTTAATAGAACAGACGATCTTCTTCTCGAGCGGTCTGATTTTGAATTTAGACGACCTACTCGGTCGCTGTAAAGAGCGGGAAGTGAAAGTTGACTTGAAATGTCATTGTGGCACGTGTCGCGTTCCTGTTGGGGGAGTCCGACGGTTTGTCAGACTTGTCCTTTGGCGTGCCCTCGAAACGACGCGCACGCGGGATTCGAGGGCGGCATTAAATGCGGATTTTTCCGACCTTTGCGCTTCAGCTCTTGCAACTTTGTTTATTTGCTCAGAAGACCATGCTCTCGCCTATAAAAGGGGCTAGGGTTTCTGGTTTACATCCTATTGCATTTTGCCTGAGAAGAAAGTAGTGCCAGATTCCTCTGAAGATTTTTACGTTGCCGAGCGTTGTCCGACTAGACTTTTTAGGTAAGACAAAACCTTTTCTCTTTTTACCTTTCTATTTTTGAAGATGTCCGGAGGAAAACGAACGGTGTATGATACGGGTAGCACTTTTGCCGCCGGGACTTCGACTGCCCGGGATGAAATCTCCGTGGAGTTTCATGTAGAGACGGCCGTTTAGGCTATTCGCGTTGGGATTAAACTCGTGGAGGTTGAAGAGCTCTTTAACGAAGCTGACGCGGCCAGGGCGGCGGAGGCGGAGCGAAAACGTTCGTTGGTCTAAGAGAAGATGGCAGTGAAGGCGTACTGGGAGCGAAACAGTGCGTTCGGCAAAGCCTTTTTAGACTTTGCCGAACTTATGGAGAAACTGGCCGGACTGCTTCCCAAGTTCGATTTCCGCGAGTACTCGGTCGCCCATCCCCATGAACCCGTAAGGCGGACGCTGTTCTGGACCGCGTGCCATTCCCCGTGGTCCATTGGTCAGATTAGAAGCTCGGCGACCAGGAAAGATTTGGACCGTTGGAGGGCGAAGTTCCATGTCCCCTCTGATGTTTCACTCTATGTGCCCACCGAGAATGAACGTGCCGACCAACCTCCTGAGGGCATGGTCGCTGTTAATGAGGCGATCATGGGGGACGGATTGCAGTTCCCACTGCCGCTCACCGTGTTATACTTGCTGGTGGCCTGGAATGTGGCGCTGCTTCAACTAACGCCGAACGCCTAGCTGCAGATCGTCAGCACCCTTACTCTGTTCGGTGGTCATTGGCTGTTCCGTCTTCCTTTGACGCTGGAGATGAACTATCTCTTCAAGCTGACGGCTCAGAAGGGTTCTATTGACGGCTACCACATTCAATGTCGCTCGGGCTGGGTGATTCTTGGGGTGCCGAACAAGGTCCGGGGAAACCCGACGAAGTGGTTCTGGGTCGGCGGTGCGTGGAAGTTGACCGCGAGTGACAATCCCACTGATGAGTTAGACATCCCCACTGGCTTCCGGGAGAGGAATCCGAGTAAGGTTTTGACTCTCCCTTCGTTCGGATATATTCTGAACTGATCTAATTTGGCTTTCTCTTTGTAGGCGTCCTTGTTCCGGTGGCGGGCGAGCTAGCCTTTGATTTTGCGATTGTTTGGGAGCGAATCCGTAGTCTTCCAGATTCTCATATCGACGCTCGCCAGATCAACAACGAAACCTGCTGGTTGGCCGCTCGGCTGTTTCATTTCCCTCGCCACTTAAGGGTTCCAAATACGAATTTTCTCGATCTTTCTTTGCTTAACGATCGTCCTGCGGCTGAGAAAGGTGATTAACCTTTGTCGATTATTTTCTTTGCAGAAATCTGCTTCCCCCGCTACTCAGAACCCCCGACAGAGGTTTCTATGTCGAACCCCGGGATTATGAGCCGCCTGCGCGTAGGGAAGAAGACGAGTCGAGTCCCCGCGGCGCCGATCCGACCTGTACCGGAGGCGAGACCTCTCGTGGAGACGATCGTCGATGAACAGGAGCCTCGGGAGGAGGGACAACTCCGTCTCAATCGCAAGAGGCGGAGGGCGGAGGATCCCTCGGCCTCTACTACTGCTGATGCGCCTACAGTGGCGCCGCCTATCGCCGCGCCTCCACTTTCTGCTATTCCAATGGCAGAGGGGTCCACGCCTTCCTCGAGCTTCCTGGAAGCCGTGGAGGTTGCCCGCGCTGAGACCTCTCGTGAGAGGCCGTTCTTTGGCCGCGACTCGGAGAAGGTCGCAATGTGAGCTTGGTTGCTTAGCTGGGTTATGACATTTCCTTGTTGGAAATATACTAACTCTTTTGTTCTTGGTGCAGGGTCCGTCGCTCTGACCCGAACTGCTCGCCGATGGTGCTGGATTTCTTATCGATCAATGCCCCTTGCGAGGCCTGCAATGTCCTTCATTATGTTGCTCGGGCTGTCGCCTCCCTGCCGAAGGCCTGGAAGACCGATCTGGATGCGATCGCGCGCCGGCGATCTGCTGACGCGATGCAGGCGACCTACGCTCTAGCCCTTCAGATGGCGACGGTGTCTACTTAGGCCGTGAAGGACTATGAGGGGCGGCCCTCCACCGCTCGTCTTCAGGCGGACCTTGAGGCCGCTCGAAAACAAAATACCGAGCTTACCAACAGGCTCGTGGCGATGGAGAAGAGCTCAGTGGAGGCGTCCAAGCAGGCGAGCCAAGACCTCGAACGGGCCCGGGCGACGAACGACCGGATGAGGGATCAGATGACGGATGCCCGCAGGTCGCACGCGGCCGTGCATAAGGAGGCGACTGAGCTGAAGGCGGTTGTCGACCGATTGGCCGAATCAAGCGTCGTCAAAGGGAGAAGTGGCTGCCAAGGTCGCCAAGCTCCAGGGCGCAAACCAAACGATCGCGGGGTTGAGGGAGAAGCTGGAGGCTGATCCCTACCTCAGCGTGGAATACGTTAGCGAATTTGCCTATTATATGGCTTATGCTGACGCAATCCGCGCTGCCAAGAAGGGAGGGATCGAGGTCGGCCATTTGGTTGACAACTTCAAAGCCTACGTGCTTGAGCACCCTCTGCAGCCAGCCTTCATTGTGCCGATCCTCGACCTCTCCGCGGATCATATGGTTGATTTGAGCTGGTATGCATCGCCGGACAACCTTGTTCACCTGGGCGCCCCGGAGGATGGGGGTTCAGAGCCTGCTGCTGTCGAGAGAGCGAGCGCCGATCCCTGAGTTCTTTTGACTTTTTACTTGTAAATTTACAGCTTTTGTTGTATTTCGCCTTCGGGCGACCGTGCTTGTAAATGAAATGAAATGAAAGCATGTTTCTTTATCTGATTTCTTGTTTGTATGTTCGTCTTTCCGAATATTTTGCATTTGACTTCATATAAAGGTGTTTGAGGGGCGATCGTCGTAGTTACAGCCCCAAGTGAATTGATATACTTAAACGCGTACTGGTATCTTTCAAAACATGCTCGATCGTCATAGGTACGTCTGAACAAAGCCGATCGTCGTATGTATATTTGAACAAAGCTGATCGTCGTATGTATAGCTCCGCTCTCCCTCTTGTTTTTGTTTACTTAGTGAAAGTAAGGGAACGAAAATAAATCATTTAGCGAGTGATCTTCAATTTTGCAGATTCCTCGAGGAAGGCCGACCATCTCGGCCTAGAGGAACCTTGCATGGTCGCGGAGTTTGATGGAACCGACTTCTGCGACTATGTCTTGTGCGCGAGTGACATTCCATCTGATGGTCTACGTCTCGGGACTCACTTAATTGTGAGGGTCCTCTGTAGGCTACGTTTTGCCTCGCACTGTAGCGATGGGGCGGACGATCTCATCCTAGAGGAGTCCGTGCACGGGGCGTCGTCGGATTAATCGACTTCGCAACCATGGCTTGCTAGCACTTTTCTGCCTGGAACCGAAATGTTAGATGATGGAGCTTCGAGGGCATATGTTGTGACGGGGGGCGGGACACGTCGCATTGTCCAGGTCCACCATGTTAGATGATGGACCTTTGAGGGCGGGCGAGCGTGTCCACAGATCTGTTTTGGAGGGTCCTTCGACTACACCCGCCTCGTATTTAAACGAAATGGTGAGCAATCTTGGCCCAAAGGAACCTTGTATGGACGGGCTGTCGGTTCCATCGACCTCCATGACCATGGCTGCACTTTTCTACCTTGGGTCGTCATGTTAGATGGCGAACCTCGACAGTATACGTTGTGCTGGGGGAGGCGATCGCTTGCCTAGGTCCATCGTGTTAGATGACGGACTTTAGAGGGCGAGCAAGTCATCCTCTTTTTGGAGGCGTTGCTTAGGCAGTAGCCTTTCGTTTGTTTTGCCGAAGCGAATCACTTGGGGGAGAATTGGGGAATCCCATTAAGCACTTTGCACATCAAATGATTACAGGGTGTTTCTACTAATAATATTTCTTCAAATGGATGGCGTTCCAGGGGTATTGGTCCGGAGTGCCGTCTGGGTGCTAGAGATCGTAGGCTCCCTTCGTTCTACGAACCCTTGTTGATTCTGAACTTCGTTCGCGAAGGAACCAGACTTTTGACGGACCAGCCCTTTTTTATGCGCCGCTTTACCCTGAAAGGAAAACGAGCTTTGCTCCTCTGGGCCCTAGGCGCTCCCGCGGTTCGCGAGAAGGAAAAAGGACTCATCCTTTGTTGCATCTGGCACGAGATGATAAAGAGAGAGCTTCGTTTATTGATGAACAGCGGATTGACGGAGCTCTTGGCATTGCTTTGTTTTTCTCTCCTTTCCTATCAACGAGTTCCGACCCTTTTGTTCGAAATTTCTTCCTTCGTACCGAACCGTTTGCAGAATCAAATCCTGTTCCACAAGATCCTATATCAGCTATACATCCTCCTTGCATTTATGCCGGAGACGTCGCCAGTGCTATGGGCTTTGGCTTATGTAAATCAAAAATGATGAATGGGATTGTGGCACTCCACTCGCCGCTAATGCGGAAGGATGCCGCTGAACATAATGGAAGACTATTTCGCTCTGTTGGATGCGTCGGATCCCGTATAACAAGTGAGCTCTTTACCCTCAAATTCAAAGATGTGGGCGCAAAATGCTATCCTGCTTTATTGTTACGTAGCAATAGAAGCCTGCTTATCTTTGCCGCCCTTTTCGCCTTCTCTTTGCTCTAGACACGAGCGCTAGTGGACACGGGAGGAGCAGCGGCGTGTCGTTCGTAATGGAAATAAAGAGACCACTCTGCGCCTCTTTGTTGGACCGCCGATGCGAACACGGTGGTCTCGGACTGTGACCGGGAACCAATTCGAATTTGGATCTTGACATGTCGGTGGTTTTTAACCGTAGGCATTTTGCCAGGAAGTTGGTGGGCTCATCATGAATTATGTCGGGGTGGCTGGTGGTTTCGGGATCCCGTAGAAAATGCTTCTTTTATGCCTCGGGTATTAGCCACAGCTTGTATTCATTCAGTAATTCTACCCCTTCTTCATTCTTGTACCTCCTTTCTGAATATTGTGACTTTTCCATGCTGTGTCTCAGGAACCTTTTCAATACGGTCCGGATTGCTAGCTCCCGTTCATAGTTTTGCTACAGATGATACACGAGGAAGATTTTTATGGCGGTTCTTCCTTCTAATGACCGACATATCTATGATTCTTTTCTCCCAAATGAAGCAGCAGGCATCGGTCCGTAGAACCTATAAAAAGGAGATGGTTGTGGCGCGAAGTACTCTTGTGCACCTACGTCATTTGACTCGGGCGCAAGCCCGCCCCGTTATATTATGGAAGAATTGAGCTTATTTCTGAGCTAGTTATTCAGAGCCGGCTGTCGGATTTCATCCCGCAACTAGAAAAAGATTGCTTCGGGGGTCACTGTGGTGTGGCTGAATGTAGACCGCCCTTTTCACTACAGGGTTTCTGGGGTCTTATCTTCAGACGTGCACTCTTCCCGATCAAGTGAGTCATGGATCGAAAGAGTTCTCGTCAGTGACACAGAGAATCGCATTTGGAGAACAAGAAGTCGATTCGATTCCCGTGGTCAGGAAGCCAGACTACGGTCGTGGAGCAAGCGGGGCCGTCTGGAATAGCCTTTCCCGCTCCACCTATTGATGTAGTAAATCTCTCTAATCTTCCTTACCTCGGGATCACGAAAAACAAATAGGTGATCTCATCCGCGAATTTCGCAAAGAAGAGGGGCTCAAAGGTGGAGGAGAAGGTAGAAAAGAGAAAGATTGAAAGGGCAAGATGATCAAACACTCCCGAGAATTCTTCGGGATCTGCAACTCAATAAAAAAGAAAGTGCTTATTACAAGAGTAATAAAGAGATGGCCTTTTCAAAAAAAAGCTTCAAACATCAATGCGAAATTCTATAATAGCCAGTCATCAATTGGAAGCGGGCAAGAGACCTCATCTTGCTTCTGGCAAAGCTTCTAGCAATAGATAATAGGCATGGCAGGAATACCACTTTTTAGGTCGACCACTACATAGGAGCGATAGCGAAGCCAAACCGTATAAAGGCGAGCAGCCCAACTAGCAATAGCAAACGGCCTACTTATAGCCCTATCCCCCGGGGACTTCAACGGGCCTTACAAACTCATAAAATGGCAAGTCTTCACGTTTTCCTCAGACAGAAGAACAACGGGTTGAACAGGACAGGACAACCGGGTTGTACCAAACCTTCTCTTCTTTCTACCCGCCCCGGCATACTAAAAAACTAACGCTCTGACGAGACCTAAGAAGATGCGGACTCATTGTTACAACACGACAAGCAATGTAGATCAACCGCTCCCTGTTGTTAAAAGTTACGATGATCTAAGCCCCTGGTGGAGAAAGATTTAAAAGCTTGCTGCCGCCTAGAACTGTGCTATCACCCGCCCATACATCAACTTGAGCTCTTCGCAGAGCTGCTTGACCCGCTCTCATATGTATTCGCTTAAACCGATCTTGCTCTTTCTCTTTAGTCCCGTCAAATTTCGGTGGCTCTGCCTTCAACAGTTCTCCTAGCCATCTTTATCCAATAGGGTGAGTTGAAGGTACCTCTTCCTCTTATTTCGCGTCGTTGTTGGTCACTCTCTGGTTCAGTTGACTCTTACCGACCCCTTGTCAATCCGGTTTGGCTGCATTGGGCGATTGGATTAGCAATGATGTTTCGCAAGGTTTCAACGTTGAAACCTTGGGAAACATTTTGTTATGTATCCCCATTCCCGCCTTGCTGAATCCATGCATTCTCACTTTCGGCCATACTCTCATTGCCACGAGTCCTTATTCAATGTTGTCCTCTAGCCATTCTAAGGTGATTAATTTGCAATTTGTTATTTTTAAGTACTAGTCATATTATGAGTTGCATTTAATTTTATTATTTTCTCGAAGTTCATACCTACGGTTGGTGTCCTCATAATAAATTTAAATAACATGTAAGAACTTCAAAATATAATACTTACTTGTTCAGGCCATGCGAAGTCGTTGGATGCTTGACGTGTTTGTAATGATCGCAGATGTTTGTAAAAGCTTATTCAAATATTTCATAGGAGAAACGTGTGTAATTTATTCCATAGCTTTTGTCACTTTTGATATGACCGTGGTATTTTTAGAAAAGCTCAATTTTTACAAATATTTTGGATAAAATACGTGTATAATTCGATTAACCTTTCTCTGATACCATCTACTGTAATATCCCCAAATTTATGGGTAGCTACAGCGTCGTGAATCCCTCGTGTGGTCCACTGGGCGAGGTTATTCGTCTTACATCACAAGGAATTTTAATAAAAAATAAGCAATCTTGAAAAAATAAGAGTAAAATAGGAAAGTCGAAGTACACACGGTTTTAGAATTATTACATATTCTTTATTTTCAAAATATATGCCAAGAAAAAATAAACTTATTCCAGTTGCCATTGTCAAGCATGCCCCGTTCCTTCGTATTCCCAAGCCTGCATTCCCAGAGTTCCTGCCACTGCAAGTATAAAATACCAGCCCATATCCGGGTCACTCGTAACATATTACAATTCATATGTTTCACATATTGATTTTGCAATTCCAAAAGCATCAGCATCCAACATATATCACATATCCAAAAATATACAACACACAACACATATCCCCTATATCCGGATAGTGCAATTTCTGCCACCCCAATATCCGAGTGCACACCCCACTATCCGGGTGCGGAACGACCGTTCTCACTGGGACGGCATAACATTCCATCTCTTTGCATAACCACAAATTCACAATATTAGTAGCATCACAATCGGTACAGCATAAACACTATATCATCAACGCATAAAAATTGCAAAACATTAAGGCCGAGCAAATCAACGAACTTGCCTCAAAAGTTGACAGTAGTGTGATTCAGAATAAGTCTCGAAAGTGAGATCGTCCACATCTACACAACGTTTCGATCTCCTAATAATAACACACTATTAGCATTTTATTAAGATGTCTCCATTTAATTTAACGATTTGTCCTATTTTTTTATCTTTTACCAATCCTCAACAAAGTGTTCGTCTAAAAATTAAACGACTTGGTAAATAGCTCTTAGATATCACCCTTGAATATTTTAAAATATATTCACACCTTGAATGTTCAATTTATAACATAAATATTACTTATACGATTTTAAATCAAACAATAATCCTTTTATATTTTTTAACATTGCGAATAATTTCAGTTTACAGACATCAAATATTCACAAAGACAATGCCTAATAATTTGAGTCGAAATAAATGGTTCATTTTTTTATTTTAAATGAATGAGTATTTTTTATCATTTTGTTACCAATATTGGCAAAATAATGTCCAACGTTTTTATACACGAAGAATACTCTATTTTCTTTAGTTTGAATAATCTCACAACTAGCACTGTATATTTTTATCATGGCACAAGGTCCAATATAAATAATTTTATTAGTTGTTATATTTATATATCTAGGTAAAAATAATAATCATTATTTCTATCTAAGATAAAAATATATTTTCTTCATCTCAATTATTTATAGAGACAATACTGAATATTTTTGTATAAGGTTATCAGTTTGTTCATTCCAGTTTATTCGAATAATTATTTATAGTCTAATATTTAAGTGTGATTACGGGAAAATAGATCGGAAATTTTTATATGCTCCAAAAATTAAAAGAAAATTGCAATGTGTAGAGGAAGTAATAAAATTGAAAACGCACCAAGCAGAATCGAAAAATAATTTAGGGAATAAAATTTATATGCATTTTAAAGTTTATTAGACCAGTTTTCTAGGATAGAATCAGCCCCGACTCGTTGGATAATGGCTCGTTTACTCTTAATTAGTTGCTGTCTAATATAATATTACAAATATCACGTATTTATGCATGTATTTAGTACATAATATTCTAAACATATTTTTTTAAAAAAAATTGCGGATTGAAAGAAATCGAGCTTTAAAAACAGCATTTCAGTCTGATTTCCGAAGGTTCACTGGGACTTTTGCTGGACACCTTATGTATAGTCTTATGGAAAGATTATTCTGACTCAGTCGGAGTTGCAAATTTTTGACGGGCTTAATAATATAAAAACTGGATCTTAAGGATATGGAGTGGAAGAGGTGTATTTTATATACAGAATAAAGTAATCGGGATGGAAAAACACGAAGGGCAAAGTGTCCTTTTATAGCCTTAAAGTTGGGTTCAAAGTAAAAAACATGTGCCGGAAAAGTTACCCAGCCGCGCCCGCGTCTTTGTGCCGAGCACACACCGGTCGCGCTTCGATAGTTGAGCAGCGTCCACGCGCCGATGCCAGCCAGTGCTTTCCAGCCTGGACGGCGGTGCTCGGCCACTGGTCGGAACTTTGGCTTGTTCAGGCAGTTTTCGGCTGGTTTTCTCCAGTTTTCGACTAGTTCCCGACTCCTTGGATCGAATACTACAAATGATCCGGAACGGATTATTTAAAATAATAATAAAATAATCCAGAAGTACTTATATAGAATTGTTGATCCGATGACACAATTTCGACCGAATCAAAGTCATCCAATTTTGCTTAACTATATTTCAAATTTCTAAAAATATTGTCTAAAATTTATTATGTAATATTATCATACTAATTTCTCTTAAATCACGATGTCACCTTTTACTAACGGTTTGCACCATATGCAAACAAGATTTCCGAAATGATATTAAAAGTAAATATTCGTCGGTAAAATTATCCAAATACTATGAAATTATTTTTCGAAATAATTGCACTCGCAATATTTGTTATTATTTATATCATGTAAATTAATGGGATTTTACAAGAATTGGATTAGTGGCAGTGGGTTGGGGCTGTTGAATTGAGGCACAATGTGAGATGGGAAAACTAAATCCAGGAGGTGGGCCCAAACTCGCTGGGAGAAGTGGGAAAACAGTGTTGGGTTGATCACTAGCGGATCTGAGCTAATGGGGGTGGAGTTTACTTCTATTTTATTAGGTGTTGGCGGAAAACGACAGTGGGGAATTTGGAATAATATTGGGCTTGGTTTGTGATATTGGGAGTAGGACTGAGCATCGGGTCTGACCCGGCTCGGATCGACCTTGCCCGGAATGGACCGGAAGATAAATGGTTAGATTTTTTGGACCTGAAACTCGAACCTGCTTGGACCGGGTCATGCCCGGTCCGGACCCGGTAAAATCAGGTCGGTCCGGGCTGGAACTGTTTTGGCCCGGTTGACTATTTGACTTTGTTAAAAAAAAACTTGTTCCGTACCTATTTTAAATAAATTGTTCCCACACAAAAATAAATAAAGCCTAACAATAGATAACATTTTAACCATCAAATTACGAATCCAATCTCCACATATTCTTCATAATAACACCATCCGAATTCCGAAGTATTTAAAATTAAATGTCTATTACAAGCCGATAATAATAACCAAAATAACAGTCCTTCAAAAAGTTCAAACAAAAATATAAGTCATTTCTTGAAGACTTCAAGGTTCCACGATGTAGATGACATTGTCCTCCTCGTCAAGTGTAACACTTCTCATTTCTGTAATGATAGAAAATAAAATAAAACAAACATTCGCATGAGTATAAAAGCAGATTCTAAGTTAAATAATTACAAACATTCGGTGTCAATAATCTAACATTTTTATACTACAGACTTCCAGTAATGATCTAACATCACTGTTCAATTTTCTAACATTTTTATACTAACAGACTTCCAGTAATGATCTAACATCACTGTTCAATTTTCATACTTTGCTCCCAGACTTCATATGTTCTCCCAGACTTCATATGTGCATGCTGCCTTCCAGACTTCCATTAATGATCTAACATTTTTATACTACAGTTCAATTTCACCCTTCCAAGTTACAATAATTACACAACTACTTATTCAAAACTCAATTGAACAAAACCAAGGTAAATAAATATTAAACCACTACATTCTTCAATTTTTTCCAACTCATCCAAATCCTTCAAGTTATGTTCCATGTCACGTAATACTTTACGGTTCCTTGCTCGAATCTAATCTTGAGTACAAATCAAAGCTTGCACAGTCTAGTAATGACAAAAAGGAATATGAATGAAAGTTCACAATAAAAAATTGAATAAACATATGATAACAAGAAACTAAAACTTTACCAATGGATTCAAAGAGCTTCTAAATTGATCAACTGTGCGACCTCCCGCACTAAAAGCAGATTCTGATGCCACGGTAGATAAAGGAATAGCAAGAATATCACGAGCCATCCGTGAAATAATTGGATAACGATGACCATTAAGCCGCCACCAATCTAATGCATCCAAATTATCCTCTTCGACTCTTAATTGTTCACTCATGTACCTTTCAAACTCACTCACATTCACAACTGCTCCCCTCATCCTCTTAGCTCTTTCATGGACATTTCTAGTATAGTTAAACTCTTCTTCTTCTTCACCAAAGTGAATAGAACTAGACGCGACATCACAACTTTGGCCACTTTGAGAAGCCAGATAAGAGTATATTGATCTATACTCCTCAAATAACTCATAGGCACACTTCTTTACATCTCTAGCTAATTGCTTAGCCTTTTCCACCCCAAACATGTCTTCTAGAGTCAATTCAACAATTATAAACTTAGAATGTGGATCAAGAATCACAGCCATGTAAACCATCAAGTTCATTTTATCAAAATCACCCCAATACTTGTCATACTTCTTTTTCATGACAACCGCCATATATTGCATCTTTTCATCTCTATTTTGTTTCCACTTATTCAACATACTTAGTGCGCCTGAGATTTCAATAAGACCCTTACTGCTTGTCAAATACAAAGCACCAGAAATGCGCTTTGTCATAATGTAAAACCCTCTCAAAAATACAACTAGTCATTTTCTACTTTTGCCCAATCATCATGATGGGAACTTGTTCATCGAGTTTATCAAAGGAGGCAATTCAATGCCATCAATTGCTCGTCGCAATCTACAAGCGGCATTCAACATGTTATAGGTAGAATTCCAACGAGTAGGACAATCTTGAGACAACAAAGCCTTGGTATCTATATTAAGTCTCTCCCAAGATCTTTCAATCTCGAAATCTAGCAGAGAATTTCTAATATATTTCACAGCAGTTCTAATCCTATTGATGGATGTTTGGTCATCTTTAATGACATCCCAAACAATAAGATTGATGATATGAGCAATGCATCTCATGTGAACATATTTTCCCTTACCAATACCTCCCGCACGCTCAATCATTTTTCGCAAATAATCACATGCAGTATTGTTTGGGGCAGCATTATCACGATCCGCGATAAAAAGCTTACTATCAATGCCCCAATATTCAAGACATTCTTCAATACCTTTACCAATAGATTGACCATTATGACTAGTGATTGGACAAAAGTTAATGATTCTTTTCTGCAACTTCCATTCAATATCAATAAAATGGACTGTGATACACATGTAATTCAACTTTTGGTTAGATGTCCATGTGTCATTTGTAATGCTAACCCTTTGACATGAATCTCTGAACAAACCTTTCAACATCATCTTTTCAGTCTTATAAAGCTTAAGAACATTACGTGCTATGGTAAAACGTGATTGACAAGTGTATTTCGGACAAGCAACTTCTATAACACGTACAAAACCAGGGGACTCAGCAAATCTAAACGAACATTCTTCAACAATAATCATTTCAACAATTGCTTGTCTAACCTCAGTCAAATTCACAACCTCATACTTCAATTTCCCCTCACCACCCTCTTCATCACTAGCCAAAAACCCAGGTTTAAACGTCAATTCAGATTGTTTACCTTTGCCTTTATTTCTAGGATTATGCAAACATTTCTCATAGTGCTTCTTAACATTCTTTGAACCAGCTGTATTACCATGGCATGAATATGTACAGTCACAGAACTTACATTCACAGCGAAGTTCTCTGCTCTCCATATACTCCATGAAGCTTTTCCAATATTCCTTCCTTCTATTGGTTTTCCTCTTAATATAGTTGCACCCCTCCATCAGTTTCTTATCTTGCGGTAGTGAAAGGCGTAACTCTTCCAATTCTTCATCTTTAAGTGATACTGTATTTGAAAACATGTCGGGATCGCCTGGCCCAGTGGGTTCTGAAATAGAAGCGGGGGTTGCCCTTTTGGTCACCATCTAAAAATAAAATTACAAGCATAGTTAAAAATAAAATTACAAACAAAGTAAAGAACTCAAAAATATCCAGTCTCCCTATTTCATTTTTTTCATTTTACAGATAATAAAATAGTTATAGTCAGTAGATTAGAGGATAAAACTTACATTGCATGAAGATTGAGAAGCCGTGAGGAGTGACGGGAGGAGGTGGAGCGCCCTGGCCGCAATGGACGAGGCGATGAAGTGAGGAGGGGAGGCGCAGCGGGAGGAGGTTGAGCTGCGGGAGCCGGAGGGGCTGATAGAGGCAGGGCAACGACGTGAGAATGAGAGGGCGGTAGGAGGTGGATAGACCGGATTCGCGGCGGAAGGAGGTGGAGCGGCGGATAGAGGTGGAGCGGCGGGAGTCGGAGCGGCGGATAGAGGCAGAGGCGTGAGGAGGAGCGGGCGGGAGGAGGTGGAACGACCGGATTCGCGGCGGAAGGAGGTGGAACGATCGGATTCGCGGTGGAAGGAGGTGGAGCGGCAGTTAGGTTTGTCTGCCCGATTAGGGTAAATTGTATTTTTAGGGTGGTGAAGACCGAAGACTGAATGAGAGAACAGAGAAGCGGCTGGTGAAGACTGAAGTAATTAGTGTAAATTGTATTTTTATATGCACGATTACTTAGTGACCGTGTCGTTAAATTTGGACCGGAATTTACGAGTTTTGACCAGTCGGCCGAAACCCGGAATTTCTCAAAATATAGACCCGGAACCTGGACCTAATTAACAGATCCGGTCCGGGTCCGAGTAAAAACCGGGTCCGGACTATTTATGCTCAATCCTAATTGGGAGTAAGATTGGGAATAGAGTTTGGCCCAGGGTTCAAATGTTGTTTGGGGTATGGCTCAAAGATGGTAGAATTGGAAGGTGGGGAGTTGGTTGGGGAAGGTGGAATTGGGTCAAACGGGACAATAGTTGTAGATAAGGAAAGAGTATTTTGTATAAAAGAAGATTTATTATGATTGGTAGGGGTGAAAACTGGGCGGATATTTCCCGCCCGATCCGGAGCCGTTTCTGATCGGGATCGAATTCGGGATGAAAAATAGGTATTCGGTCAGATTCGGATACGGATTCGGATAATTGAATTCGGATACGGGTTAGAATTCGGATATTGCAATATCCGCCTGTATCCGAGTTTTCCCATATTTTATCGGATATTAAATCCGAATATCCATATTTCTAATTTTTTTAAAATATACTTTATTTTATATATATATATATATATAGAGAGAGAGAGAGAGAGAGAGAGAGAGAGTATGAAGTGAGGGAGGAGGAATAAAGAGGGAATGCGAGCAAGCGAAATAAGGTGCCGAATATATATATATATATATATATATAAGCCTTCTTCATTTCATTCTGCTCTTCTTATTCCCAACTTGATTGAAATTCCATTCAAGCGTGCTTCGAGTGTTTCAGATCCGCATTTTCTGCTCTTCAAATCAATCTCCGAATCGCTGACCTTGAGGTGGGAACTCAATCAAAGAGAATGGAATCCGGGCGGGATTGTTCTTAAACAATATATATATATATATATATATATATATATATTAATAATTGTTAAAAATAATTAAATTAACACTCTTTAGTCTTTGCTAAGTAAGGAGCTTATGTTTTTTTATAGGAGAGACTGAATAAGTACAAATGAGGGAACCTTATTATGATATGATTTTTAAAAAAATTACTATAGTTCGCATTAGAACTTTTATGAAATATTGCGTAGGTAGTTTTTTAATATGCTGCAATCACTTCCAAATGATTTTTATATGAAATATATTATCCGATTATATTTATTCGAATCTGGCCCGAATCGATCCTGTATCCGTCCCGTGTCCGTATTCTGAATAATCCGAATTCGTATCCGTATCCGGCCTTTCCGTATCTGACTCTGAATCCGAGAGAAAAATATGGGTTAGGATACGGGAAGAGCACTATCCGCCCATATCCGATCCGTTTTCACCCCTAATGATCGGCCATATTTCCAACTTGCATGCAAAACTTTATCTCCCAAAACTTTATTTCCGAGTTTTAGTAAAGGAAAGAAAAGAAAGGGAAGAAAAATATGGAGAAAAAAGAAAGGAAGAGGAAGGAAAGGAATAACTATTTTCATGTTCCCGAGTTCAAAGGAAATGAAAGGAAAATTAAAAAATATGTGTTCCCGAGTTGAAATGAAGAGAAAGGAAAACAACAATTTTACAATTTTGTCCTTGATTTCCAGATTCCGGCAAGGTCCCGGCGAGCTCTACAACGCCTCTAGACTCGATCGACGCCAGAAACAAAGGATAGGGGAAGCGTTCTTGTGCTGCTAAGAACCCAAAACGGGTGGTTTGGAGGTCCCGGCGTGGCCTGTGCGCTTCCGACGCAGCTCAAGGGTAAAAGTATTTTCTGCCTGTGAGCTTCCGACTTGTGTCAGATCCAATATTTATCGTATTTCTGCTCATCTTGGTTAGCTCCCGCTGGTGGACTGTATAACCCATCACTCCCTTGGATTTGGATAAGGAGGGTTAGCAAAAGAAGAACATAAGGTAAAAAATAAAGAGGTAAGAGAATGGAGGTAGAAGGAGCAGTGCCGTTGGATGACAAGGCAAAGAGAATGAGGGGTCTGTTGTCAAGTTTTTATCCTGCGGATCATTCTTCGTCTTCTTCTACCCCATCACTGCCACCAAACACTTCCGAATCATACGATTTCACGAAACTCTGAAGGTCCATAGAGAAGGGTCTGTCAAAATAAAATATATGTATAACAACGTGATTTCTTTCTCTTCAAAACTCTCCAAATTGGGAGAAGAATTTGGAAGGATGATTATCCCCAAAGATCTTTTCTTTTCTTCCCACTTCATTCCAAAAAAAAAAAAAAAATTAAGGAACACCTTTTGATTTCTTTTCTTTCTGTTTCTCTCCAGTTTCGTTCCTTTCCCTCCTTAAATGAAACTCGGGAACAAGGCGTAAATTCAGGCACTCGACTGTCCTTTCTCCAAGAATGCCATTCTCCTTCAAATTACCCAGAATGCCATTCTCCTACGACGAGCCACTTGACTGTCCTTTCTACAGTGTTCTCCCATTGCTGGTAGGAAGTGTAGAATTGATGAAAACTAGACGATCTTTCCTTGGTCCCGAACCACCCAAGTGACCAATATACTGGTTTCTGTTTGATGCTTGCAGCCAGTCATCGTACACCAAGTACTCGTCGGAAACTTTTCCCACCTCATCCACAATATCGAGAAAAATGCACCAATAGTTCTAAAGTTTTGGGGTTTGGCGCACGCAGTGCAATATTTTGTTGGGAATTGGTACCCCACTTAGAATGGTGGATAATTTCGCGGAGTAGAGTTTTCAAACTCTTTTGCGTTTGCGGAAGCGTAATTAAATTGCGGAAGATAAACGACACAAGATTTATAGAGGTTCGGTCATATGTGCCTACGTCCTCTCTCAGTATCTTTTTCTATAGGCTTAAGATCAACCTCTACACCTCGTCTTCTATCGGTCCGAGGGATACTGAAGGACAAATTATATACTCGCAGGTGTACGAATCGCTTTTGTAGGAAGCGGCAAGTAACTCCGAGGTCGATCTCTCGAGGAATTGGAAACGTTTTTTAGTTCGATATTGTTCGGCAAATAGTTGAATGAACAAAAGTATAATAAATTAAAATACATCATTGGTTCGATTGGATTACAATACTAACGCATAAAATTAAAATAAACTAAGTGATAACAACACCAATTTGACCGTCGGATAAATGAGAGATAACAATAATGAGATTGATATGGGAATTTAGAGTCACCGACACACACGTAATCAATTATTAGTTCCGATACTCAAATAAATAAGGTTTGGAATTATCGATTGCTCACGATTAAAAGAAATCCGTTTGATGGCGGTAATTCTAAAAATCACGATTGTTCTCAACGAAAATAAGGTAACCTCCTTTGATGGGGATGAATCCATAACTAACAATCAATTAACCGACTACTTTTGATGAGGTAAATCGTTAAAAGATCGCGCGAAAAATCTCGAGAACATTTACAATCACTTCTACCGGACCGTTTGATGGCGAAGACCGATAAAAACCCTCGTTTTGAATAATAATAACAACTATGAAATAGGTTTGATGATCTAAATCAAAAGTTCTTATGCGAAGAACGAACAAGAGGAACAATCCCAAACTTTACCCGGAAAACCAAACGGAACTAACAATCGATAACATGTGTGTGGCTATATCTAAAAACCCATATGAAAAGATTAGCTACACATGATTATTTCAACAATAATAATGGAAATTCTTAAACAAAACATGGTAGAAACTTCCCTTGTAAATGCCGAAATCGAACTCCCGATGAAGGTTTGATGATCTTCTTTCAAGAACTCACAACAAAATGATACAAGGAATTATTATATCTCACAAATGTATTTTTCACTCCAAAAACATACAAGGAAGATGATGAAACAATCTCACTTTTTCCTCACTTTTTGGTATTTTCTCCCTTGATCTTGTGTTTTTCCACCTCCAAATATCTTCCACAAGATAAGAATATCTCCAAATGGTCTCCACCTCCTTTTTTATAGCAAAAAATATCAATAAAAGGCTTAAAGTTGTGCAAAAATATCAAGGAAAATGACTTGCACCGAAAAGTGACATGGCCGTGTCACGGGACACGGCCGTGTCGTACTACTGAAAAGGAGGAAAAGCCTTCGACCACGGACTCGGCCGTGTCCCATGACACTGGCCGTGTTGTACTATCTTGAAAATGCGAAATAGTACATGTATCGGGCTCGTAGTGTCATAAAAGACACGGTCGTGTTGTACTCATCCGAAATTAGAGTTTTTTTTGGAGCGAGACCCGGCCGTGTCTGTGACACGGCCGAGTTGCACAGTGCATCCGAGTCGCACAGTGCGGTAGAGTTCGGTTTTTGGTCTTCTTCGACTTGATCCTTCGTTCTTGTATCAATACACCTCGAAATTTAGCATATGATATACCGTTTCAAAGCCAATTTCACGAGGAATTTATATCAAATGAGAACACATCTCAATTCGGAGTGGAGATTCTGGAATTTAGATGATTCGACCGATACTGCTTCAATCTTTCGTCGTTTTAGGCCCTGTTTTAGCTCTTGATCGTCATAAACTCCAATATTAGCTATGAGAACGCATATTTCACCATAATCTTAGCTTGGTTACCTATAAATTAAAAACACAACATACCACGCATAAAAGAGAACAAAAATACTAAAAAGCAAACAAAAACACGACTAGAGAGAACAGAATGAGTCGATCAAGAATCGACTCATCAAACCCCCCCAAACTTGAACTTTGATCATCCCGAGCAATGCATTTTAAAGTAATCACTCACAAAAGGGGAACTCAACTGGTAGGTGACATGCTTTCCCAAATACTAGGCGATACGGGCTCATTCTAATTGGAGTTTTGTAGGCCGTGCGGTATGCCCATAAAGCGTCATTCAACTTCAATGCCCAGTCCTTTCCTGTCGGTTTCACCGTCTTTTCGAGCACTGCCTTTATTTGCCGATTGCTTACTTCTACTTGCCCGGAAGTTTGTGTATGGTATGCTATTGCGACCTTATGCATCACATTGTACTTCTTAAGCAAGCCTGCAAGTTGTTTATTGCAAAAATGTGTGCCTCTGTCGCTGATTACAGCTCTAGGCATCCCGAACCTGCAGAAAATCACATCCCTAAAAAAATTGCAAACCACGTTAGCATCATTAGTTCGGGTTGGAATTGCTTCCACCCACTTAGAGACGTAGTCTACAGCAACTAGAATATACTCAAAACCATGGGAAAATGGAAAAGGACCCATAAAATCAACTCCCCAAACATCAAAAAGTTCCACAACAAGATTGTTTGTCAACGGCATCTCATTCCTTTTGCTTATATTCCCCGTTCGTTGACAACGATCGCAACTCTTGCAATGGGAATAGTCATCCTTAAATAATGTTGGCCAGTCGAATCCCGATTGAAGGACCTTGTGTGCCATTTTCTTTGCGCTAAAATGTCCCCCACAGTGTGTAATATCCGGATTTATTACGGTGTATTTCATCTGTATTTCAAACCCTGTATTATTCGGATTTGTGGTTATGATTATTGGAGTATGATGTTTCTTGCATTGATATCTTTGTACATAAGTATAGAAACATGCAAAATTTCTCATGCAAACTCGTGATAGCGTCCGCTAAGAATGTAGCTTAACGCGCGCTATCGGGCTATTACTAGCGCACGCTATGCAGGAAGGAGTTGCGTGCGCTAAGAACTCAATTATTGAGCAGGACAGCTAGCACATGCGCCAGCCGGGACATGGGTCCGGATAAGATTCCCGCGGACAAACCTGGACAGTTCTGAAGTCAACTATTATTAGCGCACGCTAAGGAAAGCTTAGTAGCGTGCGCTAACTTGTTAAAATGCAGAATATTATAAATGGGACAACAACCCGTTTTGGCTTACATTTTACTCGTCCATTCTGCATTCTTGAGAGACCAGAGAGCTGAAATAATCCTCCTATACACTTAGAACTCATCTTGTTGGTGTTTATATATTGGTTATCACTTGGGAGTAATCATTGAAGCGGAATAGCACCTTGGAGTGGCATACAACCAACCGGAGTCAGATTCTACCTTACGATTCAGTGATTTTCATCATATTAAGATATGTTCATTCTATCTCCAGACTTAGAGTTGGATTCTAAAGAATTGGATGATCATAGTAACGAGATATTGATTTTCATAAGTGAATTATCTAAAGTACATCATGTTTGGAATATTGAGATGAATAAGCCTTAAGTACCTTGATTATGATCATCATGATTCGAATCTTATTACATTGAATATGTAAAGGAAGTTTCTATCATTGGTAATCCGGATCTAGTAGATGACTTCATAGCAATCTTGGACTTGACCTTAACATCATTATTGTTAGATAAATCTAAAGGATTGATCATGGAAGGATTTATCTAGTATAGATGGAACGTTTAACAACTTCAGCATGATAATATTGATTGATATAGAGGTGTTGATATCAACCGTTAAGCCTTTCGAATTGTCGTATGAAGATTTGTAGTCGAAATAGAATATGGTTTTATAATGGTATGCATATCCTCGAATCCGAAGTTGTTGCTATCCGTAAGATCATTCATAATCGTATGAACATGATATTTATGGAGGTAACATGAATTATCACGGAAGATTTCATTGTTTTGATCATGATGAGAACAGTTCTTGCCCGGTGATGGCGCCATGCATAGATAGCGCCACGCTAAGCTATGAAGATTAACGTGCGCTTATCGAGCACGAGTTAGCGTGCGCTTCGTTTGGTACGTAACGTCGCTAAGACATCGACGAAGTCGATCGGTGATCGGTGAAATGCGACCATGCATAGTTAGCGTCGCTAGGCTTTGTTGTTTGCGTGCGCTATCGAGCGGACTTAACGCACGCTACACGAGTACTTAGAGTGCGCTAAGCGATTCAGAAGAATTACATTTTATGAACTTTTGGCCGTAAATTGAATTGTTAAACATTAAATGCGACGTGAGATAAAACCTATATCATTTCTTTTGTTAAGGTTTGATCTTGTTGCGTGATTGATTGAGGAGGACGACCTTCGAGTGTTCGTTTTCGTGGAAGTATTGTTCTTGTATTCAAATCGAGGCAAGTACCTTAATTGTTTTATGTATTGTTGTTATACATATTGTCGTGCATGTATGTCGTTATTGTATGTCCACCTCGTGTTGGTCTGACGGGATCATCGGGGGATCTATGCTAGCGTGCGCTGGATCATCGGACGGGTTTTTCCACCACGGGTTGGTCTGACGGGAATCATCGTGGGTTCTAGGCAGTGAACGCTGGATCGACGGAATTACCATGTGTATGTTATGATATCATGTTGTTATTATCAGTTGTGTATGTCATTTATGAGTTTCTCGTAGGAGAAGACTCATTAGTATTTTTTCGTTTACGTTATTATTCTTCGTGAGATATGAATAATATGTTGTGGTACTTGTACTAGCATCGTTGTGCTAACCCCTTCGGGGGTGAACATTTTGTTTATGTTCAGGATCCAGGAGAGCGGGAAAATAACCACTGGAGCTGCATGACGAGGGTGCGAGTGATGTTTTGGCGGGTTCATTTATGCATTGTTTATTGGTTATTTCAATAAGTACTCGAGTACGAAGTCATTGATGCTGAATTTGAATTTGGTGATGTATTATTAAGTTCCTGCTGAACAACTGTACCTTCAGTATTTGGTCAGAACCGTTGTATCTTAATTCCGTTATTTCCATTCGTTAGTACCTTTTAATGTTTGTTCAATTCTTCAGCCTTGTAAATCTTTATGCAAAGGATTTACGGCGCTGTAATATTCCTGAATATATCGGGGGTGTTACAGAATATGGTATCAGAGCTAAGATTATGGATATCTTGGCCGTTGGGTTAAAATAGGGGTCATTTATGTCTTTTGAGGTAACCGACCGTGAATGACATCACTGCACTGTCTACGTCTTCATGCGAACGGTGGTTGTAAGTTCCTAAACTCTATCTCGTTCTTTACATGTTGTGTCTCTTTATACTCGAATATTAGAATGATGTTGTTTCCTGTATATTGAGTATTTATGCTTACAGTATGTTGAGAGGCGGACGTGGACGTGGTCGCGGTCGTGGACGCGGACGAAGAAATGATGAAAGGGAAGCGTCGCCTTCTAATTAGGCCAGTCATAGCTCAGGCGAGCTGCAACTATCTATTAATAACGAACCAGATCCTGCTGTACCAGAGATCCTTCATCAAGTGGTGAACCAGATGACTCAGTTCGCCCAAGTCGTGGACCGAATGCAAGTAGCGGTGGGACTACAGCAGGGACAGAGACAGCAAGGGATCCCAGACATGGGAAATCGAGGTGACCGGTGGATGCAAGAGGTGGCGAAGATGCAACCACCCAAATTCGATGGTATTTATGAGACTCCCACCTGGGATCATTGGTTGAAAGAACGGGAGAAAATCTTTGCCGGAATTAACTGCCCAGACGACCGGAGAGCCTCTATCGCTCAATATTTTCTGATAGGGGAAGCGTCCGAATGGTGGGAAGCCATCCGGCCTGTAGACCATGGTGCCGATTGGACAGAGTTTAGATTGATGATGGAAGCTCAGTATTGCCCTCGTCCTGTGAGGAAGCCAAAAGTCGGGAGTTTTCTCGCTCGGCCTTGATGTACGGTATCGAGGTAATTAAGGCGTTTAACCGGTGGCATTTGTTCGACATTTGGTCGAGCAGATGCGAAATGATGATCCATTTCGATATGAGGATGAAACCAGAAATCAGAGGTACATGTCCGGATTTGAATGTACCACACTCGTCAATACCAGGATAAGGCGTTGGCGTATGAGATCAAGGAAGCGGCTATGGAGAAATTTTGGAATCCAAGCAGAAAGTCTCTGGTACTTTTACGAGCACAAGAACATTTGGTCCGCAAGGCCCAGTCATCCTTTCACTCTTTCAAGAAACCTCCGCACCCGATTAGGAGCGGAAAGAACTTCGGAGCGACATCAACTATTCCGATGTTACCAGAAATGCTTTAAGCGTGCCCCGAGGCAGAGCACTATCGAGAATTGCCCCTTCCTGCCGTGACTTGTTTTGATTGTGGGCCGAGAGGACATCGGGCGGTGTTTTGTGAAGAAGGCTGCAAAGTCTTTTAGAGCCGTACACATGGCAGTCGAGAGGAATCCGGTATCAGCAGACGCGGCAAAGTGTTCGAGATGCCTCGAATTTTGGCGGACGAGGCGAGAGGACAATGGGACCGAAAGGGGACATCGAGTGCGGATCTACTCCCCAAGTGCATGCGAGATGAGGAGGACAGACGATCGAGATCTTTGCTATCGCATCGAGTCTTGTCCGAGATCCTTTCCCGGCCGATTAGCGTTTTATTCGATACAGAGCTACACATTCTTTTATATCTTTGTCTTGTGTAAATCGTTTGAATATTTCCGGTTTTCATACTTGTGAACCTTATGTTGTTGGTTTACCGAGTGGAGAGAGGATTGTCGGAAACTTTGAAACTAGAAATTTCCTATATCATTTGGAGGCGAGTGGCTCTCAAATCGATCGTGATAGAAATGCAAGGAGACGACACGATACTCGGAGACGATTGGCTTAATCGATATGGAGCAATTGTGAACTATAGAAGGAGGAATATCTCGCTGATCGGCGACGATGGTTCGAAATATTGTTCGAGGGTGGAAACCGGAAGCTCGGGAAAATTGATCAAAGCGATGAAAGGCATCGATTGTTGAAAGCAGTGTATCGGATGCGGTGTTATGCAATGAAGAAAGAAGACGAAATTGTGGAACTTTCATCCATTCTGTTGTGAATGAATTTCCGGATGTATTTCTGATGAGTTACTGGACTACCTCCACGAAGGGATGTGGAATTTACCATTGGTGGAACCGGAGCTACACCAATTTCTAAGGCGCCGTATCGTATGGCACCTCTTGAGATGTCTGAATGAAAAAGCATTTGGAGGAGTTCTTGGACAAGGGCTATATTGACCAGCGTTTCACCACAGGGCGCCGATTCTTTTGTCCGAAAGAAGGATGGGTCGCTCCGACTGTGTATTGACTATCGAGAGCTGAACAAGATGACGATTAAGAACAAGTATCCGTTGCCACGGATTGATGATCTGTTTGACCAGCTGCAAGGGGCAACAATATTTTCTAAAATCGATCTGAGATCAGGATATCATCAGCTGAGGATTAAGGAATCTGATGTTCCGAAATCAGCGTTCAGAACTCGCTACAGACATTATGAGTTTGTAGTAATGCCGTTTGGTCTTACTAACGCACCTGCTGTATTTATGCAATTGATGAACCGTGTGTTCATTGAATTTTTGGATAAATTTGTGGTCGTGTTCATTGATGACATTCTGGTGTATTCTAAGAGCCCGGAAGAACATGCGCAGCATTTGCAGATTGTATTGGAACTTTTGAGAAACGAGCAATTGTACGCCAAACTTTCTAAGTGTGAATTTTGGCTAAAGGAAGTAATGTTCCTCGGCCATGTGGTGTTAGCTAAAGGAGTCCGAGTAGATCCTCAGAAGATCGAAGCAATTATGGATTGGAAGCCTCCAAAGAACGTGAAAGAAGTCCGAAGCTTTTTGGGACTCGCTGGATATTATCGACGATTCGTGGAAGGATTTTCTAAAATTTCCCGCCCACTTACTCGACTCCTGCAAAAAACTCAAAAGTTTGAGTGGAATGAGTTGTGTCAGGTTAGCTTTGATGAATTAAAGAAGAGATTGGCGGCACACCGATTCTATCACTTCCACGAGGCTGGAGGATTTATAGTTTACGATGATGCTTGAACCAAGGACTCGGGTGCGTATTGATGCAGAATGATAAGGTGATCGCTTATGCATCACGACAGTTGAAACCTTATGAAGTAAATTACCCAACACATGATTTGGAGCTAGCAGCAGTGGTTTTTGCTTTGAAGATCTGGAGGCATTATCTGTATGGGACTCACTGTCAGATCTTTACGGATCACAAGAGTCTCAAGTACATATTCAGTCAGAAAGAATTAAACATGCGGCAAAGAAGATGGTTAGAACTGATTAAGGACTATGACTTGGAGATTTTATATCATCCGAGCAAAGCGAATGTAGTGGCCGATGCACTTAGCCGCAAGCCTGTTTCTATTCGAGATCTTTGGAGGCCGACCTCCCAACTTAGCCTTCAACGAGAGATGATTCGTGAAGAAATTGAAGTCTGGTTACAAAGAGTCCAAGGACAACTGTGCGTGATGGAGATAACTTCATCATTAACCGAAGGAATCAAATCTAAACAGACAGATGATCCTCTGATGATTCGGTTACGTGATGAAGTGATCAAAGGAAAGGCCCCCGAATTCATAATTCATGATGATGGAGTTTTGAGATTTGAACCGACTCTGTGTTCCCGATGTTGATGTTAAAGCAGACGATTATGAAGGAAGCTCACGATTCGCCTATTCTATCCACCGGGCACCGATAAAATGTATAAGGACTTGAAGCGGAATTTACGGTGGGACAACATGAAGAAAGACGTAGCGGACTATGTTTGAAATGCTTGACTTGTCGTGAGTTAAGATCGAGCATCAACGGCTGCCGGAATGTTGAAGCCGCTCCCAATTCCTGAATGGAAGTGGGAGGACATATCGATGGACTTTATCACTAATATGCCGAGAACCAAGACGGGAATGAACATGATTTGGGTGATAGTTGATCGTTTAACCAAATCAGCTCATTTCCTAGGCATTAAGGACACATTGGGACCAGAGAAATTGGCGCGAGTATTTATTTCGGAGATAGTTCAATTGCATGGTACGCCGAAAACCATTGTTTCTGATCGAGACGACCGTTTTGTGTCTCACTTTTGGAAGGCAGTTCATAAGGCCTTGGGGACCGAATTGAACTTCATCTGACTTATCACCCGCAGACTGATAGACAATCCGAGAGGACCATTCAAACGGTGGAAGATATGCTGAGGGCTTGTGCCTTAGATTGGTCAAATGATTGGGAAGTTCATCTACCGTTGATTGAATTTACCTACAACAATAGTTGGCATGCTTCCATTAAGATGGCACCGTTTGAGGCATTATACGGAAGGAGATGCAGATCGCCCCTATGCTGGGATGATTCATCGGACTTGATCGGAACAGAACCAGAGTTGATCGTGCAGACTCGAGAGAAGATAGCCTTGATTCGTAAAAGGTTGTTGACCACCCAGAGTCGCCAGAAATCCTACGCGGACATACGCCGTCGCCCATTGGAGTTCAATACTGGAGACCATGTACTTTTGAAGGTTTCTCCTACTCGGGGAATCTTTCGTTTTGGAAGGAAAGGAAAGCTGAGTCCGAGATATATCGGACCATTTGAGATCCTCGAGAGAGTTGGGGAGTTGGCATACAGATTGGCATTGCCGCCGTCATTGTGCCATGTTCATAACGTGTTCCACATATCCCAGTTACGGAGGTATATACCAGATCCCAGTCATATCATTGATTTCGGCGAGATCGAAGTCGAGCAGGATGGGACGTTTGAAGAAAGACCGGTCAAGATACTCGAGAGTCGAGTTAAACAGCTGAGGAACAAACCAGTCGTTTTGGTCAAAGTTCAATGGTCACGTCACGGAATGGAAGAAGCCACCTGGGAAACGGAAGCTGATATGAAGTCTAGATATCTCGAATTATTTTCATCTTGAGTTTCGGGACGAAACTCCTTTTTAGTAGGAGAGTATGTAATATCCGAATTTATTACGGTGTATTTCATCTGTATTTCAAACCCTGTATTATTCGGATTTGTGGTTTTGATTATTGGAGTATGATGTTTCTTGCATTGATATCTTTGTACATAAGTATAGAAACATGCAAAATTTCTCATGCAAACTCGTGATAGCGCACGCTAAGAATGTAGCTTAACGCGCGCTATCGGGCTATTACTAGCGCACGCTATGCAAGAAGGAGTTGCGTGCGCTAAGAACTCAATTATTGAGCGGGACGGATAGCACATGCGCCAGCCGGGACATGGGTCCGGATAAGATTCCCGCGGACGAATCTGGACAGTTCTGAAGTCAACTATTATTAGCGCACGCTAAGGAAAGCTTAGTAGCGTGCGCTAACTTGTTAAAATGCAGAATATTATAAATGGGACAACAACCTGTTTTGGCTTACATTTTACTCGTCCATTCTGCATTCTTGAGAGACCAGAGAGCTGAAATAATCCTCCTACACACTTAGAACTCATCTTGTTGGTGTTTATATATTGGTTATCACTTGGGAGTAATCATTGAAGCGGAATAGCACCTTGGAGTGGCATACAACCAACCAGAGTCGGATTCTACCTTACGGTTCAGTGATTTTCATCATATTAAGGTATGCTCAATCTATCTCCAGACTTAGAGTTGGATTCTAAAGAATTGGATGATCATAGTAACGAGATATTGATTTTCATAAGTGAATTATCTAAAGTACATCATGTTTGGAATATTGAGATGAATAAGCCTTAAGTACCTTGATTATGTTCATCATGATTCGAATCTTATTACATTGAGTATGTAAAGGAAGTTTCTATCATTGGTAATCCGAATCTAGTAGATGACTTCATAGCAATCTTGGACTTGACCTTAACATCATTATTGTTAGATAAATCTAAAGGATTGATCATGGAAGGATTTATCTAGTATAGATGGAACGTTTAACAACTTCAGCATGATAATATTGATTGATATAGAGGTGTTGATATCAACCGTTAAGCCTTTCGAATTGTCGTATGAAGATTTGTAGTTGAAATGGAATATGGTTTTATAATGGTATGCATATCCTCGAATCCGAAGTTGTTGCTATCCGTAAGATCATTCATAATCGTATGAACATGATATTCATGGAGGTAACATGAATTATCACGGAAGATTTCATTGTTTTGATCATGATGAGAGCAGTTCTTGCCTAGCGATGGCGCCATGCATAGATAGCGCCACGCTAAGCTATGAAGATTAACGTGCGCTTATCGAGCACGAGTTAGCGTCACGATCGTTTGGTACGTAACGTGCGCTAAGACATCGAACGAAGTCGATCGGTGATCGGTGAAATCTGACCATGCATAGTTAGCGTCGCTAGGCTTTGTTGTATGCGTGCGCTATCGAGCGGACTTAACGCACGCTACGAGTACTTAGCGTGCGCTAAGCGGTCAGGAAGAATTACATTTTATGAACTTTTGGCGTAAATCGAATTGTTAAACATTAAATGCAGCGTGAGATAAATCCTATATCATTTCTTTTGTTAAGGTTTGATCTTGTTGCGTGATTGATTGAGGAGGACGACCTTGAGTGTTCGTTTTCGTGGAAGTATTGTTCTTGTCTTCAAATCGAGGCAAGTACCTTAATTGTTTTATGTATTGTTGTTATACATATTGTCGTGCATGTATGTCGTTATTGTATGTCCACCTCGTGTTGGTCCGACGGGATTATCGGGGGATCTATGCTAGCGTGCGCTGGATCATCGGACGGGTTTTTCCACCACGGGTTGGTCTGACGGGAATCATCGTGGGTTCTAGGCAGTGAACGCTGGATCGACGGAATTACCATGTGTATGTTATGATATCATGTTGTGATTATCAGTTGTGTATGTCATTTATGAGTTTCTCGTAGGAGAAGACTCATTGGTATTTTGTCGTTTATGTTATTATTCTTCGTGAGATATGAATAATATGTTGTGGTACTTGTACTAGCATCGTTGTGCTAACCCCTTCGGGGGTGAACATTTTGTTTATGTTTAGGATCCATGAGAGCGGGAAAACAACCACTGGAGATGCATGACGAGGGTGCGAGTGATGTTTTGGCGGGTTCATTTTATGCATTGTTTATAGGTTATTTCAAAAAGTACAAGAGTACGAAGTCATTTATGAAGAATTTGAATTTGGTGATGTATTATTAAGTTCCTGCTGAACAATGTACCTTGATGTTTGGTCGAACCGTTGTATCTTAATTCCGTTATTTCCATTCGTTAGTACCTTTTAATGTCTGTTCAATTCTTCAGCCTTGTAAATCCTTATGTAAAGGATTTACGGCGCTGTAATATTCCTGAATATATCGGGGGTGTTACACAGTGCAACTCATGGCAAAATAACAATATGCTTTCGTGCTCTTCCTCCGGGAGGCAACGTCGGAATATCTGATCAGGCCCCAACCTGAATAAGTAGGGCTCGTCCCAAAAGTAATGCCTGCACATAGAAACAAACCTCTTCTTCCCTTGATAGGTTAAGTGCAAAACACCACTAACAATGTAATTGATAATATCACCATACCAAGGTGTCCTTGTTACATCGAATAATTGCTCGTCAGGGAAAGTTTCAACAATTAGCAAAGGATTATCAGGCTTAAAATCATCTCCCTCGGTTAGCCTAGATAGATGGTCGGCAACTACGTTTTCCGACCCCTTTTTATCTTTAAACTCCAAATCAAATTCTTGCAGCAGAAAAACCCACCGAATTAATCTTAGTTTTGCATCGGATTTTTTTAATAAATATTTCAATGCGGCGTGATCTGTATGCACAATTACTTTTGAGCCAACCAAGTAGGATCGAAATTTGTCTAAAGAATACACAACGGCTAAAAATTCTTTTTCGGTGGTGGTGTAATTAGCCTGAGCTTCATCGAGCATTTTGCTAGCATAGTAAATCACGTCGAAAAATTTATTCACTCTTTGCCCCAAAACAGCACCTATAGCAAAGTCGGACGCATCGCACATAATTTCAAATAGGAGAGACCAATCGGGAGCAACAACAATAGGTGTGGAAGTTAACTTTTCTTTCAAAGCGTTGAAACCGACTAAACATTCCTCGGTAAAATCAAATTTAGCATCTTTGCACAAAAGGTTACTCAAAGGGCGGGCAATTTTCGAAAAATCTTTAATGAAACGCCTATAAAACCCGGCATGCCCTAAAAAGCTTCGAACCTCTTTGACACATGAAGGCGGAGGTAATTTAACAATTAAATCAACTTTAACCTTGTCAACCTCCATTCCTTTATTGGAAACCACACGACCTAGAACAAGACCTTGTTTTACCATAAAATGACTCTTTTCGCAACTAAGTGTAAGATTACACACAATACATCGTTCTAGCACAATAGTCAAATTATTTAAATCATCGAAAGTGGTTCCAAACACAGAAAAGTCGTCCATGAATACATCGATGGATTTTTCTAACAAGTCGGAGAATATGGATAGCATGCACATTTGAAAAGTAGCGGGAGCATTTCAAAGACCAAACGGCATCCTCCTAAAGGCAAAAGTGCCAACAGGGCAAGTGAAAGTGGTCTTCTCTTGATCCTCCGGAGCAATGGGAATTTGATAGAAACCTGAAAGACCATCTAGAAAATAGTAATAATCATGCCCAACTAAACGTTCCAACATTTGATCAATGAAAGGAAGGGGAAAATGATCCTTTTTTGTTACGGCATTTAATTTCCGATAATCAATGCACATCCTCCAACCGGTTACTGTTCTAGTGGGCACCAATTCATTTTTATCATTACGAATCACCGTTATTCCAGATTTCTTAGGCACGACATGCACAGGGCTCACCCACTTACTGTCGGATATCGGGTAGATGACTCCGACATCTAGCAATTTCAAAACTTCTTTTTTCACAACTTCTTGCATGTTCGGATTCAAACGCCGTTGAGGTTGCCTAACCGGTTTAACATTTTCCTCAAGAATTATTTTATGCATGCACCTAACAGGACTTATTCCCTTGATATCGGAAATACTCCACCCAATTGCTTCCTTTAACTTAGTTAGAACTTCTACTAATTTGTTTTCTTGCAAGAGAGTTAATTCAAAAGAGACAGTTACAGGGTAAGTGTCACTTTTGCCTAAGAAAATATATTTAAGATGCGCCGGAAGTTCTTTAATTCAAGTTAGGGTGGGGTAATTTCAACGGGGTCCTCCAATTTTAATTCCAATGGTATCTTAAAACCGTCAACTTCATCAATTGTTTCGGAATTATCTAACAATGCAACATATTGTTCAATTTCTAGATTATTCAGCCCTGTATCATGCTCAACGGTTAAAGTATCATGCAACGTATCCCCTACATCATCATGAAAATATGTATCATTAACCAAAGAATCAATGCAATCAATAAAATTCACATCATGGGCAGCATAAATATGAAAAGGGATAGGAAATGAACCGAACACGTTGATTTCCACGGTTTCGCCTAAGACTATCATGGTGACCTTTCCTTCATCAACATCAACGATTGTTTTTGTCATACGCATGAATGGCCGTCCTAGAAGTATTGTCCGTTCATTTTCGCTTGTTCTGAAATCGCTCATCTCCAAGATAACAAAATCGTCCGGAATCACCAACTTGTCCACTTGCACTAATAGGTCTTCAATGACTCCCATGGGGTATTTCACCGACCTATCCTCCATTTGAAGAGTCATTCTTGTTTGTTTGATTCCCCCGAGTCCAAGCCTCAAATAGGTCGAGTATGGCATGAGATTCACACTTGCCCCCAAATCTAACATCCCACGAGCAACTTTCTTATCTCCCATAGTGATGTCGATCATAAAACTTCCGGGATCGCCTTTCTTTTGACCCCTTGATTCTACCTCGTAGAGCACCACTTTCTCGTTCCCATTGTGTCTTCTTTTGTTGGAGGTCAACTCTTTGAAAAATTTTGTATAAGCGGGAATGTTCTTCAGAACATCCAAAAGAGGTAAGTTGACATGAACCTTCGAAAGCATGTCGTAGATTCGGAAAATTGCTCATCTTGCTTTGCTTTTCTAAGTCGGCTCGGAAAAGGAATTGGTGGGTTATATGGTTGAGCGGATTTGTGAAGCTTGGAAGTTGAAGTTGCTTCGTCTATTTTCTCCTCTTGATTTCCCGACTCGTCTTCTTTCTCATCGCCTCTTTCTTTTACTTCGGAATTAACTTCTTTATTAATCACTTTACCACTTCGGAGAGTGGTAATAGCTTGAGCTTGCTCGGGTTGACTCGGTAGTTTACCCCTTTCTTGTCTACGTGCCTCGGTAGCAAGTTGCCCAATTTGAATCTCCATTTTCTTCATCGAAGCTTCTAAAGATTCTAACCTCTTATTGTTCTCCTCTCGGTTTTCTTTGCTCTCCTTAATGAATGCCGCAATACTCTCCTCAAGAGAGTTCCTTTGTTGTGGAGGTGGTTCACTTCGTGTTGGTTGTTGGGCCCGGTTTCCTCCGTTGTATTGAGCTTGGGCGCTTGTGTCGTATGGCATCGGGTTGTTATTTCTCGATGAGAAATTCGGATGGTTTCTTAGCCAGGATGATAAGTATTTGGGAGAGGTGCATTTCTTGCATTTCCGCCATAATTATTTCTCCTCTCTTCCCATTCGGGCCTTCCCGTGCTTTGTCCCATAGCCCAATTAACTTGTTCGGTTTGTTCTCCCGAAAAAGTATGAGGGCATGAATTGGCATCATGTCCGGGTGCTCCGCAAATCTTGCAAACTCGTGAGCTAGAAGATTTATTTTGAGTCTTGAGTTGTCTTAGTTCATTTGTCAACTCATCGATTTTAGATTTCATCTCATCCTTCTCGCTTACTTGGTGCACGGCTCCCCTACGAATACGTACACTTTTTTGTTGAGAATTGGCTCCCAATGTTTCATACACATCATACGCTTGTCTCTCCGTCAAACCCCAAAACGAACCACCGGCTGCATTATATACCGCTCCTTGGAAATATTGAGTCAATCCGTCATAGAAGAATTGATTAAGTAGTTGAAGCGGATAGTGATGGTGTGGGCATTGAATGAGTAGCATTTTGAATCGGTCCCATGCTTCGTGAAATGCCTCTCCGTCTTGTTGTCCGAAAGTTGAGATTTGAGTTCTCAATTGCGTAGTCTTTGAATGAGAGAAGTACTTTGTAATGAATTTATCATAAACTTCATCCCATGTTCTTAGTGAGCCGGGCGCCAAAGTCATCAACCATTGTTTCGCCCCATCCTTGAGTGTATAAGGGAAGCACTTCATCCTTAGTTGATCCTCGCTCAACCCATTTAATGGGAAGTTGTCAATCGCCACATAGAAGTCTCGGATGAATGATAACGGGTCCTCACGTGCTAATCCGTGAAATGATGGCAATTGCTCGATGTGAAATCCGCTTATGTGGTAGTTCCTTGCGGCCGGTGCTAATTGGATGCATGAAATGGCGGTGTTCACTACGGGCTTTGCATAGTCCCGCATTAGATGTTCGACCGGAGGTTGTTGCGGCATGTTATAGTTTTCTTCCATCCAATATTGAGGTCCAGAATAATAATTCGCTCCATATTGCACTCCAACGGGTGGTTGTCTCGGATAGAAGTATCTCCCTTGTTGAGCTTCGGGTATCTCTTGATTGCGCCCAACATTCTCATATTTCGGAAACCTTGGTTGACGAATTTTTTCCTCATCTATATTTTGTGCAATATTCTCAACCCTCGGTTGACGAGGGTTATCTTCTTGGAGCAAAAATCGCTCTTCAAGATCCGTATTCACCTCGTCGTTTGCCATTGATGTTGTGGCCATTATTTTTGGTGCTCTAATCCTTTGAACTTCGTCCATGGGCGGAAGAATCGGGTTACCCAACGATCTCCTACCAAGCATAAACAAAGGAAATAAGAGCGAATTTTATCGAAATAAAATTGATCAAGAATAGCAATTCAACTATTATTAAAGCAAGATTAAAAATTAAACGCCAATTCCCCGGCAACAGCGCCAAAAACTTGAAGGACAAATTATATACTCGCAAGTGTACGAATCGCTTTTGTAGGAAGCGGCAAGTAACTCCGAGGTCGATCTTTCGAGGAATTGGAAATGGTTTTTAGTTCGATATTGTTCGGCAAATAGTTGAATGAACAAAAGTATAATAAATTAAAATACATCATTGGTTCGATTGGATTACAATACTAACGCATAAAATTAAAATAAACTAAGTGATAACAACACCAATTTGATCGTCGAATAAATGAGAGATAACAATAATGAGATTGATATGGGAATTTAGAGTCACCGGCACACACGTAATCAATTATTAGTTCCGATACTCAAATAAATAAGGTTTGAAATTATCGATTGCTCACGATTAAAAGAAATCCGTTTGATGGCGGTAATTCTAAAAATCACGATTGTTCTCAACGAAAATAAGGTAACCTCCTTTGATGTGGATGAATTCCTAACTAACAATCAATTAACCGACTACTTTTGATGAGGTAAATCGTTAAAAGATCGCGCGAAAAAGCTCGAGAACATTTACAATCACTTCTACCGGACCGTTTGATGGCGAAGACCGATAAAAACCCTCATTTTGAATAATAATAACAACTATGAAATAGGTTTGATGATCTAAATCAAAATTTCTTATGCGAAGAACGAACAAGAGGAACAATCCCAAACATTACCCGGAAAATCAAAAGGAACTAACAATCGATAACATGTGCGTGGCTATATCTAAAAACCCATATGAAAAGATTAGCTACACATGATTATTTCAACAACAGTAATGGAAATTGTAAAACAAAACATGGTAGAAACTTCCCTTGTAAATGCCGAAATCGAACTCCCGATGAAGGTTTGATGATCTTCTTTCAAGAACTCACAGCAAAATGATATAAGGAATTATTATATCTCACAAATGTATTTTTCACTCCAAGAACATACAAGGAAGATGATGAAACAATCTCACTTTTTCCTCACTTTTTGGTGTTTTCTCCCTTGATCTTGTGTTTTTACACCTCCAAATATCTTCCACAAGATAAGAATATCTCCAAATGGTCTCCACCTCCTTTTTTATAGCCAAAAATATCAAGAAAAGGCTTAAAGTTGTGCAAAAATATCAAGGAAAATGACTTGCACTGAAAAGTGACATGGCCCGTGTCCTGGGACACGGCCGTGTCGTACTACTCTGAAAAGGAGGAAAAGCCTTCTGACCACGGACTCGGCCGTGTCCCATGACACGGCCGTGTTGTACTATGCTGAAAATGCGAAATAGGCTGTATCGGGCTCGGCCGTGTCATAAAAGACACGGTCGTGTTGTACTCATCCGGAATTAGAGTTTTTTACTGGAACGAGACCCGGCCGTGTCCTGTGACACGGCCGAGTTGCCTGGTGCAGCCGAGTCTCCTGGTGCAGCCGAGTCGCCTGGTGTAGCCGAGTTTGTTTTTTGGTCTTCTTCGGCTTGATCCTTCGTTCTTGTATCAATACACCTCGGAATTTAGCATATGATATACCGTTTCGAAGCCAATTTCATGAGGAATTTATATCAAAGGAGAACACATCTCAATTCGGAGTGGAGATTCTGGAATTTAGACGATTCGACCGATACTGCTTCAATCTTTCGTCGTTTTAGGCCCCATTTTAGCTCTTGATCGTCATAAGCTCCAATATTAGCTATGAGAACGCATATTTCACCACAATCTTCGCTTGGTTATCTATAAATTAAAAACACAACATACCACGTATAAAAGAGAACAAAAATACTAAAAAGCAAACAAAAACACGACTAGAGAGAACAGAATGAGTCGATCAAGAATCGACTCATCAAATACCATTACAGGCTTGTCTTCAATTGGTCCAAGATAAACCGTTATGATATTTTCTTTTTGTCGGTCCAAGCTAAACCATTTTCCTTTTCTATTGGACAAGGAATCAACCTATCTAGCTTTCGATTGATACTAGACAAACCTCGCTTGGATTTAGATATGATTATAATAATGCCGGATCAACAATCCTAATAACACCGAATCAATATACAGTCCATTCTTTCCTCTCGTGTATATATTTTTGTGTTTGAATACTCAAACACTTATCAATTAAGTACAAATACAACAACGATAGTGTATACAATGATATCAAACACATATATGGTTTTCTCAGAGTTGTTGTTGAATAATACGAAATGGTTTAGTATTTATAGGCCTAAACTAGCTGTTAGCCCACTGCCTCTTCATAGCGTGTGTTATGCTTCATGCATAGCGTACATTATCTGCTTGTAGTTTCAGTCCAGTGGCTTCTGTCCAACTTTTACGTACGTTAGCTATTCTTCATTACGTACGTTAACTGCTTGATGTTGCATAGGTTAAACTTTATTCGTAGCGTACGTTAACTTCTCAAAGTCATAGATATGTTGCATGCCTTTCTGACTTTGACTCTGAATCTTCCAACGGTTGTGATGTTTGAATTCAAAATTCAAACCACATTACGTACGTTAACATCTCTATGTTACGTATGTTATGTTTTTACCCAAAATATTATTCGGAATGATTTGCTGGATATGGCTTCGGGTGAGTGACAAACAAAATGCAAGAGCACGTCCGATGGAATGTAAATAACACAAGATTTGCCAGGGTTATTAATCCTGGACTTGAATGCTCTCGTGAGATATTATTAATAACAATATTGCTTTGGAGTACAAATATTAATGTTAGAGTACGATTACAATGGGTGTAATGACCCTAGTTATCTAGCTCTTGAGTGCTGGTGATTGTCGGAAGAACCAGAGTTAATGCTCTGTAAGTTCTTGTAACAAAGATGAAATGCTGTGTGTAGAATTCTGTGTAGACAACTCTCTGATCCCTTTTCCAATTGCTGGAAGTCTCCTATTTATAGAAGAGGAGGTAGTTGGGATGTCTTAACCCCAAACGGGTGATCGCCTTTCCTGCATTATATTAAACGGGTGATTGTCTCAGCACGTGGGTCGGTTTCCTTAAAGTCCGCAGCTGCTACTGGCAGCCAACTGTGCGAACCAATGAGAAGACAACCCGTGCATCACGTCGCAGTCTTGGGAGGTCCCACCTTGGGCCCTTTTGTTGGTTCGTCGATAGGTGAGAGGCTGTATTTGTCACCAAGAGCTGGTGATGGGCTGGAGTCAAAAAGCCTTTTCTCGCGGCGCCATTTGTGGACCTGCACGTGGGTCTTCATCCCGAAATTCGGTCTTCGTAGACTTGATGGATGTTGGCTTTACACGTGGCATAAGACTGCCCTTGGTTGGGCACTAGAGTCGATCGCTAGGTGCCAATAGACGATCTCCCTGGATGTCGATCGCTCGGTACTTGATCTTGATCTGGAACCTTCGTTTGGTAAGTCTGCCTTGGTTCATTTGACGCTGACTTGGTCGCTCGGCCTTTGTGCCGATCGCCATTGAGGCATATTAATCGCCGCACAACAATTGCCCCACTACACCAAAAACAAGATTTTATGACATTGAAACTCCCTGAATTTGTAGGATGTCATTGTGATCCACAACTTTATGATCACAATAACAATCACAATGACCAAACAGGATAAATCTAATATTTGTGATCATAATGATCACACAAGTGTCGTGATCTTGAATAATCACAAACTTTCAAGTTAAAATAATAGCCCACCGTTTATTTCTCTTTTTTTTCTTTATTCTCTCTCGGTGACTCGATTCTCTCTCTCACTCTTTCTATTCTCACCGTATACCTTTCTCTCCCCTCTAACCTATCCTCTCTCTATCTCTCATTCCCTGAAATAAACACACACACACGGATGGAAATTGGTGGTGAATGGTCTTCGACCGATTCTCAAGTACAAAGTGTAACACCACTTTGTAGAACAGTTGAATTGAAATCCTCTTACTAAAACCCTAATCATTCGGTCCAAGATTTGAGATTTTCAATGGCGGATCAAGAAGACAAGTACTTGAATATGGGCTCACGACAGAGCACGCCGCAGCACGAATCACCGGAGCTGAAGAGGAGCAAGCCGTGGGAGAATTAATGGTTAGAGATCGGCACATCTAGTGGGAATTAATGGCTGCGGTGGCTGAGAGACGGATGACAGCAGAAAAAACTGCTGCTGCGTTGGCAAGGAAAAGTTTAGATAGTGCAATGGTGAGTTCTATTAGCTTCTATCGGTATTGGATTGTGAATTTGCAATTTGCGGTCGTCTGTTGGATCTCGTATCTGTTTCAAATTGTGGTTTTTGGATTGTGATTGTTGGAGATAGTTTTGGGGAAGAGTGACATTTCGATTGCTTTGAATATGGGTGGTGGATTTGTGATTTGTTTAGATTTGATGTGGTTTTTGAGATCCGGAGCTGATGTTATTATTTACTAACGCATTTCTTTTTTATTGTTTTTGGATATGAACTGTGGTGCAGCCGCTAAGACTAAATATTACGGTACTAAAACAATTTTAATTCAGAGTTTCTTTTTGGGAATCTGCTTTCCTTTATGTGTGTGTGTGTGTGAGAGAGAGATTGTTGGATGCTGACCATTTGGTTTACTGTATCAGAGGAAACTCGCACAACGATCAGAAAGAGTAAAATCGGTAGATCTACATCCAACAGAGCCATGGTATGTTTTTTAACCTATCAGTTGATATGTCTAATAGCTGCATCTGGCATTTTTAAGCAAAATGCGGAAATGACGCCTGGTCAAAAACCTTTTAGTTCCTCCGGCTCTTTTTTATACGTAATATTTTTCAATAATTTAGTTACTTTTACAGAGTTTTAATTATCCTGCAACTGTATGTTTTGTATGATAGTTATCTAATTAATTTCTTTGCTGAAATATTAGTCTCTGATTAATTATTCGGTGAAGGATTTTTGATATACGGTGCTTGCACATTCCGTTGGCAGACAGAACATCATTTACAGGTTTTCGTTCGAATTCACTTAAGGCTGTCACACATAATTTGCTGGATTTCTTTTCAATTTAATAAAAAATTTGTGTTTCAAATTTGGTTACTCACAATCTCAAAACATTTGATCTAAATATGGGAAGATATACTACATCGAGGAAAATCTACTAATAATTTTTTTTAATCTATCAGATTTAGTAAAGCTCGTCGAAAGCACGGTTAGGTCGGAGTATTCGCGTAACCCAAATAGACCCATATATCTTGTTGGTGAATCATTTGGAGGATGCCTTGTGCTTGCTGTTGCTGCTCGTAACCCAGATATTGATCTCGTACTAATCTTGGCTAATCCAGGTAATAATCTTATTTCATTTGCTAAAAGACAAAAAAAAATCATTATGTTCATGGAAACTCAAACACCAAGGCTTCATTCATTTCATCTCTTCTTGGCAGCAACATCTTTCATGAAGTCGGGGTCGCAACTACAGGCTCTAGTATCATTGTCAAGAATGATGCCCGAGCAACTCAGTTCTAGCTTGCCTTATTTGCTAACTTTCTTGTGAGTTATTTTTCCTTATATTTAATATCAATTTAGAAAAAAGCATAGCAAGAAATATATATTTCAGGTCTTAAGCTGCAAAATAGGTTGGATTTATGGTTGTTTTTGTTGCTTTTACATAAGAGATATATTACTTTCTTTAATGAATTAAATTTTTTTTTTATTTCTGGTCATACTTAAAATTACTCTGTTTTGCTGTGCTATGATTAGTGAAATTTACATCATTTCCCCCTTTTTGAAAATTAGGTGCTCTTTTAAATATGGTGCCAGCAGCCAGGGGGAAACGTCTTCCTCTGGAACAAGTGATTAGGGAGCTTTCTCAGGAAATTATGGCAATGTTGTCAAACCTTTCTGTAGGACTTACTTAAAGTTGAACATGAGTACATAAAGAACCGACTATCTTCTCTGCCTTAATGTTAAATTCTGATGTCTTTGTGCTTCTTAGATGGGCGGTTAAGCCTAAGTGCTCTTATATGGGACGACTGCTGCGGGTTAATGTTCTATTTTCCTGGGTTCATTATGATGAAAATCTTTATAGTCGATATTATATTTTACTTTCATAGGATATTGGCAAGTCTATATTCAGGGACCGTGTGCATTTGTAATTAACAGACCTAGGTATGGAAACTGAAACTGACACAATCATATTCCGTAATCATTGAGTTGCTATGTTGAAAAGTTTATAATACACGATTAGCTGAAGATCTTTATAGGATGTCATATAACTCACTTAGCTTAGAATGGATTAAGGTTTGAGATTATCTATGAATTTTAGTGAATTCGTGATTTCAATCGGAAGAGCTGCTTATATGCGTTCAGCATTTCAACACTCAATCTTTATTTGTAGGTAATCAGTGGCATCAACATGGGTAGCAACTGCGGTTATCACATGTTAGTGGCCTTACCTCTCTATATGACATTTTGGATCCTTTTGAAATTCCGAGGTTTTTTTTTACTATTCTCTACATTGTGTCCACATATTTGCCTTGTGTTATAGGGCAATAATATGTTATGGATCTGTTGTGTTATGATGACTTGTGTTCCAGTAATGTGGGAAGAGAACTGGAATCATAAGTCAAGTTGCACCCATTTATAATGCATCTGTCAGAGACTCAGCAATATCATGACGTTTTCATTACCTTTGTTGACTATGTATTTTGGTATGTGCAGTGTTTATTCAGAAACTATAGCAGGGTTATCGACTGACCAAGCAGAGAAAAAGTGTTGTGAAAATAGGGTGGAGGCAAGTAACTTCTGATGCTGAAGGAGGAAAAATGTTATCAACAAGTTTTCAGCTGGTAGGTCTTCTTTATATGTCTTCATGTTTCTGATTGAATTAGGTTATGGGAAAGGGCACTGCTTGATTGATGAGAAAGATTGCATGTTTTTTCTTGCATTACTGATGTCTTTTAGGCGGTTTGGTGGCTGTAGTTGTTATGGCTTAAAGTTAAGTTCATAACTTTTGATCTTGGTGACTAGAAGTCCTCTGATGCTAAACTTTGTGTTGGGCTGTATTAACATTTGACATTTTCAATGCATTGTGCTAGTAAATAGCGTTTATAAGATATGCATTATGTGAATTTTAAATTTTCCAGACATGTCAGGTACATCTCAGACTATATTTTGAGTGCATCTCAAAACTTTGTATTTTGTTTTTGTTGGTTTATTTGTTCGGGTTTTGTTATGACTATTTGCCTCGGTTTTCAAGTAGAGAGCTATCTACCTTAGAAATTTTGTGAGGTTTTAACTGCATTACATAGTTCTTAAAACTTAAAGAAAATATCCTTTAGTAGAGAAAATAACTTTGATGTATTGTAGCTGAAAGATTAGAGTTACATAACTTTGAAATTTTTTGAGGTTTTGATTTTGCACTCTTAGTTCTTATCAAGGTTGTGAGTGATGATTGAATTGATGTTTTTATGATGATAATTGCTATCAACATTTCTTAAATATATTGGTTGACAATCTGGTATTCTTAGCTGATTTATATGTTATAAAATTGAACTCTTCGATTGTAACTGCTTTATCTTATAGATTGTATTTCGGTAGTATATGTCTTATTTGCTTAGAGAAGGTGTGGTATATCTTTATTAAAGTTCATTTCAACCCATGTTCTTATTAAAGATGTCATTTCAACCAAGGTCATTGCTCAAGGAGATGTAGTTCCAACTCTGAAAGGCGAAAAAGTACACGAGCGCAACATTCAAGACCATGAAAGCAAAATTAGTGTTATAAGTGTGGAGAATGACGAGAATGACACTCAATTATATTTAGGTAGCCAAGGCTGTGCCACCACGATTGGGGAAGTTTTTGGTGGGTTCGTAGTATGGCCTTAATGTTTCCTCGAAGAAATATAATTTAACTTGAATTTTTGGACTTGTAATATTTTGTGAACTTGGAAGTATTTTAGGTTTATGAACTTTTAATTTGTGGACTTAGTAGTACTTTGAATTTATTTATGAACTCGTAGTAATTTGTGGACTCGGTAATACCTTGGTTTGTAAGGATTTGCAGTGTTTTGGTTTTTGTGGAATATTGGAAAAAATATTAGGTGATCTTTTCATGGTTAGCACCTATTATTTTTTTTTATTTTTTTTAAATTTGTGACTGCCTTAAAAAGTAACAAACTTTAATATTGTGAAAATTCTACTTTTTGACAATTTCATATATGTGACTGTCATGGACAGTCACAATATTAAATTTTGTGACTACTTTAAACTGTCACAAATAGAGTAATTTGTGACTGTTTATAACAATGACAAATTGTGTTTGTGACTGCCATATAAAGTGGCCTTGGAAAGTCATAAAATTGAGTTCTTATGACTTTTTTGTCACTGTTCGTGACAGTCACAAAGAATTTTATGACAGTTGATTCTGTGACATTTATTTGTGACTGTTTTTGGCACTTGTGACTGTTTTTTGCTGTCACAAAATCGTGATTCTGGTGTAGTGCCTCCCCAGATCGCTCCGATGTTAAATACGTGGGGTGAGGTGGTTTTACTGGCAATCGTTTGAATTAAAGACGAGCGACTCATCACTTAATAGAACAGACGATCTTCTTCTCGAGCGGTCTGATTTTGAATTTAGACGACCTACTCGGTCGCTGTAAAGAGCGGGAAGTGAAAGTTGACTTGAAATGTCATTGTGGCACGTGTCGCGTTCCTGTTGGGGGAGTCCGACGGTTTGTCAGACTTGTCCTTTGGCGTGCCCTCGAAACGACGCGCACGCGGGATTCGAGGGCGGCATTAAATGCGGATTTTTCCGACCTTTGCGCTTCAGCTCTTGCAACTTTGTTTATTTGCTCAGAAGACCCTGCTCTCGCCTATAAAAGGGGCTAGGGTTTCTGGTTTACATCCTATTGCATTTTGCCTGAGAAGAAAGTAGTGCCAGATTCCTCTGAAGATTTTTACGTTGCCGAGCGTTGTCCGACTAGACTTTTTAGGTAAGACAAAACCTTTTCTCTTTTTACCTTTCTATTTTTGAAGATGTCCGGAGGAAAACGAACGGTGTATGATACGGGTAGCACTTTTGCCGCCGGGACTTCGACTGCCCGGGATGAAATCTCCGTGGAGTTTCATGTAGAGACGGCCGTTTAGGCTATTCGCGTTGGGATTAAACTCGTGGAGGTTGAAGAGCTCTTTAACGAAGCTGACGCGGCCAGGGCGGCGGAGGCGGAGCGAAAACGTTCGTTGGTCTAAGAGAAGATGGCAGTGAAGGCGTACTGGGAGCGAAACAGTGCGTTCGGCAAAGCCTTTTTAGACTTTGCCGAACTTATGGAGAAACTGGCCGGACTGCTTCCCAAGTTCGATTTCCGCGAGTACTCGGTCGCCCATCCCCATGAACCCGTAAGGCGGACGCTGTTCTGGACCGCGTGCCATTCCCCGTGGTCCATTGGTCAGATTAGAAGCTCGGCGACCAGGAAAGATTTGGACCGTTGGAGGGCGAAGTTCCATGTCCCCTCTGATGTTTCACTCTATGTGCCCACCGAGAATGAACGTGCCGACCAACCTCCTGAGGGCATGGTCGCTGTTAATGAGGCGATCATGGGGGACGGATTGCAGTTCCCACTGCCGCTCACCGTGTTATACTTGCTGGTGGCCTGGAATGTGGCGCTGCTTCAACTAACGCCGAACGCCTAGCTGCAGATCGTCAGCACCCTTACTCTGTTCGGTGGTCATTGGCTGTTCCGTCTTCCTTTGCCGCTGGATATGAACTATCTCTTCAAGCTGACGGCTCAGAAGGGTTCTATTGATGGCTACCACATTCAAGGTCGCTCGGGCTGGGTGATTCTTGGGGTGCCGAACAAGGTCCGGGGAAACCCGACGAAGTGGTTCTGGGTCGGCGGTGCGTGGAAGTTGACCGCGAGTGACAATCCCACTGATGAGTTAGACATCCCCACCGGCTTCCGGGAGAGGAATCCGAGTAAGGTTTTGACTCTCCCTTCGTTCGGATATATTCTGAACTGATCTAATTTTGCTTTCTCTTTGTAGGCGTCCTTGTTCCGGTGGCGGGCGAGCTAGCCTTTGATTTTGCGATTGTTTGGGAGCGAATCCGTAGTCTTCCAGATTCTCATATCGACGCTCGCCAGATCAACAACGAAACCTGCTGGTTGGCCGCTCGGCTGTTTCATTTCCCTCGCCACTTAAGGGTTCCAAATACGAATTTTCTCGATCTTTCTTTGCTTAACGATCGTCCTGCGGCTGAGAAAGGTGATTAACCTTTGTCGATTATTTTCTTTGCAGAAATCTGCTTCCCCCGCTACTCAGAACCCCCGACAGAGGTTTCTATGTCGAACCCCGGGATTATGAGCCGCCTGCGCGTGGGAAGAAGACGAGTCGAGTCCCCGCGGCGCCGATCCGACCTGTACCGGAGGCGAGACCTCTCGTGGAGACGATCGTCGATGAACAGGAGCCTCGGGAGGAGGGACAACTCCGGCTCAATTGCAAGAGGCGGAGGGCGGAGGATCCCTCGGCCTCTACTACTGCTGATGCGCCTACAGTGGCGCCGCCTATCGCCGCGCCTCCACTTTCTGCTATTCCAATGGCAGAGGGGTCCACGCCTTCCTCGAGCTTCCTGGAAGCCGTGGAGGTTGCCCGCGCTGAGACCTCTCATGAGAGGCCGTTCTTTGGCCGCGACTCGGAGAAGGTCGCAATGTGAGCTTGGTTGCTTAGCTGGGTTATGACATTTCCTTGTTGGAAATATACTAACTCTTTTGTTCTTGGTGCAGGGTCCGTCGCTCTGACCCGAACTGCTCGCCGATGGTGCTGGATTTCTTATCGATCAATGCCCCTCGCGAGGCCTGCAATGTCCTTCATTATGTTGCTCGGGCTGTCGCCTCCCTGCCGAAGGCCTGGAAGACCGATCTGGATGCGATCGCGCGCCGGCGATCTGCTGACGCGATGCAGGCGACCTACGCTCTAGCCCTTCAGATGGCGACGGTGTCTACTCAGGCCGTGAAGGACTATGAGGGGCGGCCCTCCACCGCTCGTCTTCAGGCGGACCTTGAGGCCGCTCGAAAACAAAATACCGAGCTTACCAACAGGCTCGTGACGATGGAGAAGAGCTCAGTGGAGGCGTCCAAGCAGGCGAGCCAAGACCTCAAACGGGCCCGGGCGACGAACGACCGGATGAGGGATTAGATGACGGATGCCCGCAGGTCGCACGCGGCCGTGCATAAGGAGGCGACTGAGCTGAAGGCGGTTGTCGACCACTTGACCGGCGAACTGGCGTCGTCAAAGGGAGAAGTGGCTGCCAAGGTCGCCAAGCTCCAGGGCGCAAACCAAACGATCGCGGGGTTGAGGGAGAAGCTGGAGGCTGATCCCGACCTCAGCGTGGAATACGTTAGCGAATTTGCCTATTATATGGCTTATGCTGACGCAATCCGCGCTGCCAAGAAGGGAGGGCTCGAGGTCGGCCATTTGGTTGACAACTTCAAAGCCTACGTGCTTGAGCACCCTCTGCAGCCAGCCTTCCTTGTGCCGATCCTCGACCTCTCCGCGGATCATATGGTTGATTTGAGCTGGTATGCATCGCCGGACAACCTTGTTCACCTGGGCGCCCCGGAGGATGGGGGTTCAGAGCCTGCTGCTGTCGAGAGAGCGAGCGCCGATCCCTGAGTTCTTTTGACTTTTTACTTGTAAATTTACAGCTTTTGTTGTATTTCGCCTTCGGGCGACCGTGCTTGTAAATGAAATGAAATGAAAGCATGTTTCTTTATCTGATTTCTTGTTTGTATGTTCGTCTTTCCGAATATTTTGCATTTGACTTCATATAAAGGTGTTTGAGGGGCGATCGTCGTAGTTACAGCCCCAAGTGAATTGATATACTTAAACGCGTACTGGTATCTTTCAAAACATGCTCGATCGTCATAGGTATGTCTGAACAAAGCCGATCGTCGTATGTATATTTGAACAAAGCTGATCGTCGTATGTATAGCTCCGCTCTCCCTCTTGTTTTTGTTTACTTAGTGAAAGTAAGGGAACGAAAATAAATCATTTAGCGAGTGATCTTCAATTTTGCAGATTCCTCGAGGAAGGCCGACCATCTCGGCCTAGAGGAACCTTGCATGGTCGCGGAGTTTGATGGAACCGACTTCTGCGACTATGTCTTGTGCGCGAGTGACATTCCATCTGATGGTCTACGTCTCGGGACTCACTTAATTGTGAGGGTCCTCTGTAGGCTACGTTTTGCCTTGCACTGTAGCGATGGGGCGGACGATCTCATCCTAGAGGAGTCCGTGCACGGGGCATCGTCGGATTAATCGACTTCGCAACCATGGCTTGCTAGCACTTTTCTGCCTGGAACCGAAATGTTAGATGATGGAGCTTCGAGGGAATATGTTGTGACGGGGGGCGGGACGCGTCGCATTGTCCAGGTCCACCATGTTAGATGATGGACCTTTGAGGGCGGGCGAGCGTGTCCACAGATCTGTTTTGGAGGGTCCTTCGACTACACCCGCCTCGTATTTAAACGAAAGGGTGAGCAATCTTGGCCCAAAGGAACCTTGTATGGACGGGCTGTCGGTTCCATCGGCCTCCATGACCATGGCTGCACTTTTCTACCTTGGGTCGTCATGTTAGATGGCGAACCTCGACAGTATACGTTGTGCTGGGGGAGGCGATCGCTTGCCTAGGTCCATCGTGTTAGATGACGGACTTTAGAGGGCGAGCAAGTCATCCTCTTTTTGGAGGCGTTGCTTAGGCAGTAGCCTTTCGTTTGTTTTGCCGAAGCGAATCACTTGGGGGAGAATTGGGGAATCCCATTAAGCACTTTGCACATCAAATGATTACAGGGTGTTTCTACTAATAATATTTCTTCAAATGGATGGCGTTCCAGGGGTATTGGTCCGGAGTGCCGTCTGGGTGCTGGAGATCGTAGGCTCCCTTCGTTCTACGAACCCTTGTTGATTCTGAACTTCGTTCGCGAAGGAACCAGACTTTTGACGGACCAGCCCTTTTTTATGCGCCGCTTTACCCTGAAAGGAAAATGAGCTTTGCTCCTCTGGGCCCTAGGCGCTCCCGCGGTTCGCGAGAAGGAAAAAGGACTCATCCTTTGTTGCATCTGGCACGAGATGATAAAGAGAGAGCTTCGTTTATTGATGAACAGCGGATTGACGGAGCTCTTGGCATTGCTTTGTTTTTCTCTCCTTTCCTATCAGCGAGTTCCGACCCTTTTGTTCGAAATTTCTTCCTTCGTACCGAACCGTTTGCGTAATCAAATCGTTCCACAAGATCCTATATCGCCTATACATCCTCCTTGCATTTATGCGAGACGCCGCCATGCTATGGGCTTTGGCTTATGTAAATCAAAAATGATGAATGGGATTGTGGCACTCCACTAGCCGCTAATGCGGAAGGATGCCGCCGAATGTAATGGAAGACTGCTTTCGCTGTTGGATGCGTCGGATCCCGTATAACAAGTGAGCTCTTTACCCTCAAATTCAAAGATGTGGGCGCAAAATGCTATCCCGCTTTATTGTTACGTAGCAATAGAAGCCTCGCTTATGCCGTCAGCCGCCCTTTTCGCCTTCTCTTTGCTCTAGACACGAGCGCTAGTGGACACGGAGGGAGCAGCGGCGTGTCGTTCGTAATGGAAATAAAGAGACCACTACTGCGCCTCTTTGTTGGACCGCCGATGCGAACACGGTGGTCTCGACTGTGACCAGAACCACCCGAATTTGGATCTTGACATGTCGGTGGTTTTTAACCGTAGGCATTTTGCCAGAAGTTGGTGGGCTCATCATGAATTATGTCGGGGTGGCTGGTGGTTTCGGATCCCGTAGAAAATGCTTCTTTTATGCCTCGGGTATTAGCCACACTTGTATTCATTCAAGAATTCTACCCCTTCTTCATTCTTGTACCTCCTTTCTCGAATATTGTGACTTTTCCATGCCGTGTCTCAGAACCTTTTCAATACGGTCCGGATTGCTAGCTCCCGCTCATAGTTTTGCTACGTATGATACACGAGGAAGATTTTTATGGCGGTTCTTCCTTCTAATGACCGACATATCTATGATTCTTTTCTCCCAAATGAAGCGCAGGCATCGGTCCGTAGAACCTATAAAAAGGAGATGGTTGTGGCGCGAAGTACTCTTGTGCACCTACGTCATTCGACTCGGGCGCAAGCCCGCCTGTTATCTTATGGAAGAATTGAGCTTATTGCCGAGCTAGTTATTCAGAGCCGGTGTCGGATTTCATCCCGCAACTAGAAAAAGATTGCTTCGGGGTCACGTGGTGTGGCCGAATGTAGACCGCCTTTTCACTACAGGTTTCGGGGTCTTATCTTCGACGTGCACTCTTCCCGATCAAGTGAGTCATGGATCGAAAGAGTTCTCCGCTGACACGTAGAATCGCATTTAATCGAGAACAAGAAGTCGGTTCGATTCCCGTGGTCGGGAAGCCCAGACTACGGTCGTGGAGCAAGCGGGGCCGTCTGGAATAGCCTTTCCCGCTCCACCTATTGATGTAGTAAATCTCTCTAATCTTCCTTACCTCGGGATCACGAAAAACAAATAGGTGATCTCATCCGCGAATTTCGCAAAGAAGAGGGGCTCAGCACCGGTGGAGGAGAAGGTAGAAAAGAGAAAGATTGAAAGGGAAAGATGATCAAACACTCCCGAGAATTCTTCGATCTCGCAACTCAATAAAAAGAAAGTGCTTATTACAAGAGTAATAAAGAGATGGCCTTTTCAAAAAAGCTTCAAACATCAATGCGAAATTCTATAATAGCCATCATCAATCGAAGCGGGCAAGAGACCTCATCTTGCTTCCGCAAAGCTTCTAGCAATAGATAAGAAGCATTCTGGTATGGCAGGAATACCACTTTTTAGGTCGACCACTACATAGGAGCGATAGCGAAGCCAAACCGTATAAAGGCGAGCAGCCCAACTAGCAATAGCAAACGGCCTACTTATAGCCCTATCCCCCGGGGACTTCAACGGGCCTTACAAACTCATAAAATGGCAAGTCTTCACGTTTTCCTCAGACAGAAGAACAACGGGTTGAACAGGACAGGACAACCGGGTTGTACCAAACCTTCTCTTCTTTCTACCCGCCCCGGCATACTAAAAAACTAACGCTCTGACGAGACCTAAGAAGATGCGGACTCATTGTTACAACACGACAAGCAATGTAGATCAACCGCTCCCTGTTGTTAAAAGTTACGATGATCTAAGCCCTGGTGGAGAAAGTTTTAATAGCTTGCTGCCGCCTAGAACTGTGCTATCACCCGCCCATACATCAACTTGTGCTCTTCGCTGAGCTGCTTGACCCGCTCTCTTATGTATTCGCTTAAACCGATCTTGCTGAGCGAGGACATCTTTGTCAGCATTGTTTTTTTGTTGGGTGGAAGATCTGTCTCTTTTTGTGGCTTCGTTAGCATCTTCTGCGAACACAGTGCCTCTTTCGCTTTGCTACACTACTTGGGGTGACCGGTTGGGAGACCGGCGGTACCTTCGGTTGATCGTAGACCGCTTGTCTCTCGGCATGTTAGCCCAATACCTTTGAAATCAGAGGTGGGGGCCCTTAAGGAAGCCTTACTTGTATTATACAGATATCCTCTTCTTTTATATTCAAGAAAGTCCTCGAGAAAAGCTTTCACCCCTTGTGGGAGGGTTTGAATCTTAAATGAATCTGCTTGCTCTAATCTCTCTTAGATGTATTCCAACTTTCATCCGCTACCGAGACAATTGTTATTTCCTTTTGATTTGGCACCTACTAGCATTGGTCCAAAGAAGGTGCTTTGTTCTTCCTACTGAAGCTGCCTGTTCATTAGATAGTGAGAAAGAATCCGCAAGGGATTCCCAGCTATCCTTCCATCCGCCCTTTATCAAGCTAGAAAGAAGTCGGGCAGCCCGGTCCTCATATGGATGAGGAACTCGAAGGCTCTATTCTCCTTCCGGGTTTCAATAATCTCCCTTGGGAATGAGTCCTGACTTAGTGAAAATGAGGTGCGAAGTCGCTGGAGGGGAGCAAAAAGAAAGGCTCTCCAAGACCTTCACCTGGGAGCTCGCTAGCTGATGGAGCAGTTATCTTTACCGTCTACCCCGTATCTCTACATCTTTGAGAGGTATTTCGCATTATGATCAGGGAAGAAAAATGTCTGGAGGATAAATACGGATTGCCACGTTCTGGAGGGCATGCTATTGTATGACTAAGAAGATGGTCTTCCCATCCGTACAACTGCCCGCTCTTATCTTCTACTTCAAGGAAAGGGAAAGCTACTCTTGTTCATCATGCGCCTTGTGTGTCTCATTCGAGAAGTCCCTCTTAAGTATAGATAAGACCTCGGTTTAGGATTTGACTATGAAAAGGGATCCGGCTGCGTAATCCGCTTTTTCTTGCCGTCCATATATATCAATAGTGAGTTATAAGGCTAGACAGCAAATAAGCTAGTTCGGTTCCATCACTTATCCCTTCCTTAACCAGAACAGTTAGAAAAGCAGTCAGAGGAGGATTATTTCAAGTTAAATCCATCAGCGAGCAAAATCTATGTTTATAGCCCATGTGACAATCTTTCTAGTCCTATATCTACGGGAAGAAAAAGCGGATTACCCATAGAGAGAGAAGACAGCTACAGAACACCATTGAAAGAAAGAGAAGAAAGAAGAGAGGACTACTTAGTCTTCTCGAAAGGAAGTAGCTAGGCTTGAGGCTTCGCTCAGCAGAAGAGCCTTGTCAAGAGAGAAAAGAAAAAGCAACTGGCTAACAATCCACTGAGCAAGATAGCTTCAATCGAGATAGCATTTCACTAGGCAATCTAGTTGCCACTTCACTAGCAGCCACAAAGGCCGAAGGAAAGTCGGATGAAAGTGATCCTAATGGAAGTGGAAAGAGACGACCGCTTCTTCCTTTTGTTCACATGAAGAAGACCCAGGTCTTTCAGAGCCTCTTCTTAGTTAGCTGTATGGCGAGTTTTCGAGCGTCTAGCGACCCTATTGGGAGCCTTGCGACCGATAGCAAGGGGGTATTTCCCCCCCGCTAAACCTCTTTTTCGAGGGTTCAAGCCAAGAAAAAGGCAAGCAAGCACGACAACCAGCTTCTGCCGGAAGCTGGTTGGCAAGCGAAGCGATAAATTACGTAAGTGAGGCTCTTTTGGTTAGCTACTTGGATATCCTAAACGGGGCCTCCCAGTTCGGACCAAATACCCCCATGTGGGTCTGGATCTTTTTGAGGACTTGGTCGCCCACTTGGAATCGCCTTTCTTTGACCTTTGAATTAAATAACTTTTCGGATTTCCTTTTGTAGATCGTGTTCTTCAGTTCCGAGGTCAGTCGTCGTTCTTCGAGCATATCCAAGTCGATTTGCCGAGCTACATCATTGTCTGTCGTCAGTTGTTGGGCAGTTCGGTGGCTGAGGACGGCGATCTCCGAGGGGATCACTGCTTTTGTTCCGAAAGCGAGGGCGAATGGGGTTTCACCGGTTGAATTTCTTGTCGCCGTTCAGTAGGACCACAAAACATCTGGGAGCTCGCTCGCCCAGCGCCCTTGCTTAGATTCGAGTTTGGATTTGATCGTGTGCTTGAGGATCTTGTTTACAGCCTCTAACTGCCCGTTTGTTTGAGGGTGGTAAGGGGCCGTGAACAACTTTTTTATTCCCCACTTCTCGCAGAATTGCATAACTTCCAAACCGTCGAATTGCTTTCTGTTGTCGGAGATGATAGCCTGAGGTAGACCGAAACCGCATATGATGTTCTTCCAAATGAACTTGATCACTTGCTCTTGGCCTATCCTGTTGAGTGGTTTGGCCTCTGCCCATTTTGTAAAATAATCGACCCCCACGATGGCAAATTTACATCCCCCGGTGCCGTCGGCAAAGGACCGATGAGGTTGATGCCCCATTGGGCGAACGACCACGGACTATACATAGTGGTGAGCTGCTCGGGGGAGAGCTTGATGTTCGGACCCATTATTTGACACCTGTGAAAAGTTCATATCCTTTTGCAGGGTAGGCCAGAAAAAGCCTTGCTTGGTCGTCTTGTGGATGAGCGCTCGCCCTCCCGCATGATTTCCACAGATCCCATTATGGATTTCAGCTAAAACAAGTAGGCCTTCCTCCGGCGTAATGAACTTGAGGAGAGGAAGGCTGAAAGCTCGCTTGTAAAGCCGATCGTCCAAGAGGGTGTATATGGTTGCTCGGAGCTGAAGCTGGCGAGCCTTGACCCGATCTGTGGGGACCGTTCCGTCCTTCAAGTACTCGATGAACGGAGTTATTCAGTTCTCTTCGGCGATGGCAACTGTGGCGACCAAGCTTTTGTCGATCGCCGATCTTGCCAATTTAGTGATTTGGATGTTAGAGAAATCCACTGCCCCATACGATGATGCGAGTTTGGATAGGGCATCGGCCTGGGAGTTGTGCTCTCTCGGGATTTGCTCGATCAACACTTCTTCGAAATTTGTGCACATTTCGGCGACCAACTCTTGATATTTGATCATCTGTTCACCGCGCGCCTCATATTCTCCCTTGACTTGGTTGACGACCAAGAGGAGTCTATGAAGATGTGAAGGAGACGAACGTCCATGGCAAGCGCTAGATCGAGCCCGCCTACTAAGGCTTCGTACTCGGCTTCATTGTTAGTCGCTTGGAAATCGAAACGCACAGCATTTGTGAAACTCTGACCGTCGGGGCTGATGAGGAAAATCCCTGCCCCTGCCCGTGAGCTAGTCGACAAGACATCTATGAACAGTTTCCAGGCGGGACGACCGACTTGGGTCGGTCTAGGCGGGAAAGTTAATTCCACCACAAAATCCGCCAGCGCCTGGGCCTTAATCTCCGTGCGAGGAGCATACGTGATACCGTATTGGGCGATCTCCAATGACCACTTGAGGAGTCGCCGGTTGGTGTCTAGCCGGTGCAGAACTTGCCTTAGAGGGAGAGTCGTCAGAACCTCCACTTGGTGTTCGAAGAAATAGGCTCTCAGCTTGCGAACACTCATGACAAGTGCATAGGCGAGCTTCTCCAGAGGCGTGTAACGCGTCTCCGCGTCATGTAGTGCTTGACTGACGAAGTAGATCGGCAAGTGGGTTTGCCCCTCTGCTCGCACTAATACTGCACTCAGCGCGACCTCCGAGGCCGCCAAGTAAAGGAACAGCTTCTCGCCGGGGATCGGTTTTGCCAAAATTTGGGGGTTAGACAGATGTTCCTTGATTTTGGCAAACGCCATTTGACTTTCTTTTGTCCACGCAAATTTTTTATTCTTTATGGTGGCGAAGAAAGGCTTGCTTTTTGAAGAGATAAATTCACCACTAGAAGCGGGGTTGAATAGTGGTAATGTGGAATATCAAACTTTCTCGCGAATACTTGCGTAAATAATATTCCATAGCGTGCGCTGAGTAATTCCTTCTTTTCTTTCCAGACCTTACTGTCCTCTCTGACTGATGCGATAGTGTACGTTAGATAAGGAATATAGCGTGCGCTAATTTTGTAATATAGCGTGCGCTAATTTTGTAATATAGCGTGCGCTGATAAGAGATACTTTGCATGTGTAAGATAAGGAATATAGCGTGCGCAAATTTAGTAATATAGCGTGCGCTGATAAGAGATACTTTGCGTGCGTAAGCCATCAGGTAGGATTTGAACTTGGCTGCAGCTGATTTGACTTGCCTGCATATGAGCTTCGATAGCGTGCGCTACGATACATTATGTAGTGTGCGCTAGGAACATTTTTCATCTTCAATAGAGCAGCTTATTGAGATAGATTTTATTAAATGTTTTGAATCTAATTATCATCAAAAAACTTTTGAGTCAACAATCTCCCCCTTTTTGATGATATCAAAACATTCAATATTTTCCTGCAAAACCATTTAAAAATTTCGAATCAAAGTGATTTGTTCGATATGTTAGTATGTTCGGTTTTGGAGTGTTTTCTCCCCCTTTTTGACATTAACAAAAAGGACTCCCCCTGAAAAGTTGCATATATAACAAAATATGGCACGAACATATGAACAAAACATCCGTAAGGCAATAACCAAAAGACATAGAAAGGAATGCGCATTATATTAATGAATATGATTTAAGCATTACACAACCAACCAAGGCACAAGACATCAAAAAAAAAACATTTGAAACAACGTTTACTACATCGAGGATCAAACTCCTAGAAACTAAGATGCTGGGTCGGATGAAGAGGATGGGAATGGGAATGACGGGTGAGTGAATCGAATGAAATCTGAAATCAGCCCACGAACATCTCGGACTTCCGAATGTAGAGACCGAATATCCTCACGAATTTCCATCTGTGAGGTCTCGATGCTCCGCATCCTGGCAATGAGGTCACTCTCTTCTTCCTCGGTGAATGAATCTTTCATCGTTTGTTTGCCTTTGGTTTTCGGATGATGAACAAACGTTCCGGTTTGTAGTTCCCGAAGCATATGTGGTCCTCGATGAAGAACACATTCGGCAGAAGTCGGTGTTCGCATTCCTTTTGGAACTTGGTCGTCTTTCCGGAGATACGAGAATAACACCCAATCTCTATTAATGGTTTCAACATAATGCATCGCTTTGAGGGTGAGGTCGCTAATCTCGTGTCCCCAAGACACCAGAATCGATGCCTTGCCCGACAAGTCAACATTAAAGCGACGGAAAATCGTAGTCAAAACAGATCCGAATGGAAGCCCAGATTTCCGCGTTCTCGAAAAATAGTGTTTGGAGCGGAAAGAGTCTCCTTTCGCCTTCATCTAATTTATGACAATCGAAGTGAAATCTACCTTATCCTCGTTCAACACCCGGTATACCACATGTTTATCGATGCCTACAAGTTTATGTTGCATGTTCACTTTAGGCATCAAACATTTCATAAGTGCGACCAACAATAATCGGATTTGTATACCAAAATCGTTGTTTTTGAAAACTTCATCGGTAACCTCGATGACAGCTTTCGAACACAGAAAATTGGCAACATCTGACTCATCAACAATGGACTTCCCACTACAAGTAAAACCTTCAAACGACAATCCAAATAGCTCGTGAAGAATTTCTGAAGAAACCTTCACTACAGTTCCGTTAACCAAGCTACTGAGCACTATGCCACCAGAAGAGCCCTCATTATCTCCCAGATGCAAATTAGCATAGAACTCTCGAACAAATGAGGGAAAGATAATTTCTTTGCATTCTACGAATCAAGCAATACTCAAGGCTTCAAAGAATTCACGGATATTTACCTTAGCTCATTCAAGACTGCCGAAATTAAATAAATAGCAGTCGGTTAAGTTCTCCTGAGGGAGGATTTCCGAAAACACCTTGAAAGCGGTATAAGACACAAAATGAGATGCATCATATTCCGGTTCGCGGGTACGTTTTGTGCTTTTGCAAGCCTTATCCATAAGTTTTCTTCCCTTGCTCGATATGATTGTGACAGGAATTGAAGGATTGGAAGGAAGAGATCGAAAGTATATGAATCGGATTAGCTAGGGTTCTTGCTGTGAAAAAGGGATCTTCGTTTGCATGCGTTATGAAAGGGTATTTGTTTTTCTGGATTGTTCAGGGTTTATATAGGAAACTGAAAGGGTTTAGTTAGCGTACACAATGGGTATATGTTTAGCGTACGTTAAGGAAATATGGATAGATCACTGGACTGTCCAGTAGCTAATATCGAAATAGGAGATTTTAAGTAGCGTACGCAGAAGAGAAGGGGTTAGCGTGCGCTATCGAAGGAAAAAACATACAGGAATGGGAAATTAGCGCGCGTTAAAATAATAAAGCTAGCGCACGCTAGCGAATTAAGTGATTCTAAGAAATTGATTTCTCGAGTAGATAACTAATTTCAAAAATTGTCAAGATGTCCCATACCAAGTTGCAAACGAATAGAATTAAATGATTTCTCGGGAAGAGGTTTCGTAAAGATATCAGCTAGTTGATCTTTCGTCCCGACAAAAATTAAGCAAATGTCTTTCTTTTGCACATGATCGCGTAGAAAGTGATGTCTAATATCTATATGCTTAGTTCTACTATGCAACACGGGATTTTTACTCAGATTTATTGCATTAGTATTGTCACATAAAATAGGGGTATTTTCAAAATAAATGCCGTAGTTGCGGAGTTGATTTTTAATCCATAGTACCTGAGCACAGGCACTCCCTGCAGCAACGTATTTGGCCTCAGCTGTAGACAACGCTACACTGGTTTGTTTTTTACTTTCCCAAGATATTAAGCATGAACCGATGAAATGAAATGTACCACTAGTACTCTTTTTATCAATTTTGCATCCTCCGAAATCGGCATCACTATATGCAATCAAATTAAAGTCCAAGCAAGAGGGATACCATAGACCTAGTCCGATGGTCCCTTTCAAATAACGAAAAATGCGTTTACAAGGAATTAAATGTGATTCCTTATGATTAGCTTGGAATCGAGCACATAAGCATGTAGCAAATATTATGTCTGGCCTAGAAGCAGTCAAATATAGCAGAGATCCGATCATACCTCAATATAATTTTTGATCACGGATTTGCCATTTTCATCTTTTTCACGCTTTAATGATGAGGACATTGGCGTTGAAATCACTTTGCTACTTTCCATTTTGAATTTCTTTAGGAGATCATTTGAGTACTTTGTTTGATGAATAAAGATTCCATCTTCGCATTGCTTGATTTGAAGCCCGAGGAAGAATGTTAATTCTCCCATCATACTCATCTCGAACTCTCCTTTCATAAGATTAGAGAAATATTGGCACAATGATTCGTTAGTAGCTCCAAATACAATGTCATCAACATAGATTTGGCAAACAAGTATATCATTATTAAATATTTTTACAAACAAGGTATTATCGACTTTACCTCTTTTATAGTTATTTGCAATTAAAAATTGACTTAAATGATCATACCATGCTCGGGGTGCTTGTTTCAACCCGTAGAGTGCCTTGTTGAGATTGTAGACGTGATCCGAAAATTGGTGATCTTCAAAACCGGGAGGTTGCTTGACATAGACTTCTTCTTGAATGTAGCCATTCAAGAATGCACTTTTCACATCCATTTGAAATAGTTTGATCTTTTTGTGAGCGGCAAATGCACATAACAAACGGATGGCTTCGAGTCGAGCCACGGGAGCAAAAATTTCGTCGTAATCAAGGCCTTCCTCTTGATTATACCCTTGAGTGACCAAACGAGATTTATTTCGAATTGGGTAACCATCTCCGTCACTCTTGATTTTGTGCACCTATTTAGTTCCGATAATTGTTTTATCTTTATGAGCGGGAACTAAATTCCATACATTATTGTGCATGAATTGTACAAGCTCCTCTTGCATTGCCATCACCCAACTTTCATCATCAATGGCCTCGGATATATTCTTGGGAACTATTTCGGACACGAAAGCACAATGAGCCAAATATTCGATGGTTCTCCTTCGGGTTTAAACACCATCTTCAATGTTTCCAATCAAAAGATCTTTTGGATGGTCTTTGATGTGCCTCCAATCTTTCGGTAGACTCTCGATTGTCTTCTTTTGGATTTCCAAAATTTTCTCCATTTCCTTTGAGGGATGAGAGTCCGGAAAAATATCTGCATCATCAAAATATTCTACCTTTCTCGGGGGTGAGATCATATCGTTGAATTTAACATGAATGGATTCCTCAACTTTATTTGTTCTAATGTTATAAACACGATATGCTTTGCTATTTGTAGCATAACCAAGAAATATACCGGAATCGGATTTAGCATCAAATTTCCCCAAGTTATCCTCACCATTATTTAGGATAAACACATTTCAACCAAAAGGATGGAAATACGATATATTTGGCTTTTTGCCCTTCCATAATTCATACGGAGTTTTAAGGTTAGTTCTACGAACATGAACACGGTTAATCAAATTTGCTTCGGCCCAAAAGTATTGTGGAAGAGAGTATTCATTAAGCATAGTCCTTGACATTTCCTCCAAAGATCGATTTTTTCTTTCAACAACCCCATTTTGTTGAGGCGTTCTAGGAGCCAAAAAATTGTGATTAATACCATATTTGTCACATAAAAGCTCAAACGGAGTGCAATCAAATTCACCTCCGTGATCGGTGCGAATTGAAATTATAGAAAGATTTTTCTCATTTTGCACCAAACGACACCATTTGGAAAACTCGGAAAATGTATCATCTTTATGAGCATTAAATCTAACCCAAGTAAAACGGGAATAATCATCAACAATGACCAAAGTATAAAGCTTACAATTTAGACTAACATATCTAGATGGTCCAACTAAATTCATATGCACAAGTTCAAGAATACGACTAGTGGAAACCTCGAATTTTGGTTTGAAAGATTCTCGAGTATGTTTCCCTTTTATGCATGATTCACACAAATGCTTTCGATCAAATTTGAGTTTGGGTAAACCACAGACAATATCGTGTCTTGATAAAATAGAAATGATGGGTAGAGATGTATGACACAATTTACGATGCCACAAATATGCGTTATCATCCAAAGTAATAAGACACTTTTCATTGAATGAACTTTTATCATTAAGATCGACAATATAAATGTTTCCACATCTCAAACCGATGAATGCAATTTTATTATTTCTAAATGCCGTGCAATGAGTTTGCTCGAAGAGAATTTTAAAACCTTCATCACATAGTTGAGACACGCTAAGTAGATTGTGATGCAAACCTTCAACAAATAATACTTTGTTGATAGAGGGAGAAGGTTCCTTACCGACTTTTCCGATGCCTTTGATTTTTCCCTTTTGATTGTCGCCAAAGGTCATATGTCCTTGTTCTTGATATTCGAGGTCTTCAAATAAGTCCTCGGAGCCGCACATGTGCCTTGAACATCCGCTATCAATGTACCACTTGATTTTTCTTGGTGCGGGTACCTACAAAAATAGTGTTTCTCGGTTGTTTCGGTACCCAAGCCCTTTTGGGTCCTCCAAAGTTAACGATACTTATAGCATTAGGAACAATTATCCCTTTTGGAACCCATATTTGATTAACTTTGATGGTTCTTAACTTTGAACGAACATTATCATGAACTCGTTGTTTGAAAGGAGTTTTTGAATTCTCAGCTTTGGTTTTCTTTATTTTGTCAAGGTTGATAAGGGATTGTTCCCTTTTAAATGGGTCGAAATCAAGGCCGTGTTTTAATAATGGAGATTTTTGAATGGATAAGAGCTTTTCGAATTTCTCGTTTCCGAGAGTAAATTTGTTCAAAATATATTTTAGCTCCTTTTGAGTTTTCGTCAACTCGATTTTCAAAATGTTTTCTTTTTCAAGGTATAAGGTATGATCGAGTTCAATAGTTTTGTCTTTGTTTTGAAGAGAGGATTTTTCGAGTTCTAAAGATTTTATTTTCCTCTTTAAAGACATATTCAATTTAACCATCTCATCGTATTCTATGTTCAATGATTCAAACGCACTTAATAACTCATCGTCATGATGAACTTCTTGTGAATCGCAAAAATCGAAAGTATTCATATTCATCATCATTAAGTTTAGAGCTTACCTCGATATTGGTTTCGGAGTCGAGTTCTATAAATGCGAGATTAGCATCGAGAGATCTTTCAATATCCTCCTCGTCATCACTCCAAGAAGCGATTAGAACCTCCTTATTTTTGAATCTTTCGACTTGAGGCTTTGAAGAGGACCCTCGACATTCCTTGGCATAGTTACCGGCTTGACCGTATTTCCGATAATTATTGTCGAACTTTTTTATAGGAACATAGCTATTTTTCTTTTGTTCCGCCTTACCATCCCGACCAAGGAAATTTCGCCTTCTTTGAATTAGATTTTTATACCTTCTAAAGTTCTTGGCGTAGAGAGCAAGTTCCTCGTCATCTTCATCCTCGGGAATATCTTCCTCAACATCGCTATTAACATTGAATGCTACTACCTTTTCACGAGTCTTCGGTTTAGTACCTCTAGACTTGAGAACAATCTCATAATTGATGAGTGACCCGATGAGGGCACTAAACTCGAGCTTGTTGAGATCTTTGGACTCCATGATCGCGGTAACCGTGGCATCCCATTCACGTGGCAACAAGCAAAGAATTTTCTTAGCTTTGTCGCTACTAGATATAGGCTTTCCGAATGATGAAAGTCCATTGGTTATATCCGAGAATTGATACAACATATTGGTGATCGTTTCCTCGTCCTTCATGGAGAAGAGTTCGTAGTCATGAAGAAGCATGTTGATTTTAGTGTCCTTAACTTGGGTGGTTCCCTCATGAGTTACTTCGAGAATTTCCCAAATTTCCTTTGCGCTTTCGTAGGAAGATATCCTATTGAGTTCTTTGGGATTAAGGGCGCAGTAGAAAAGTTGAGTAGCACGTGAATTGATGTGCGTATTCCTCCAGTCCTCGTCGTTGAACTCGTCGAACTTTTTCAACGATCCATCTTCTTTCTTGGCAAGTTTCGGACCAAATGCAATGACTTTCCAAATTTCAATATCGTAGGCTTGAACGAATATAGCCATTTTATTTTTCCATGTCATGAAATTAGAACCGTCGAAGAAAGGAGGACGGTTGAGAGCATTTCCTTCGATTTGGCCAAGAAGTGCCATTTGCGAATCTTTTTCCATTAGGTGGTTAAACCTTTAAAAAGAGACCCGCTCCGATACCAACTGAAGATATAAATTCACCACTAGAAGTGAGGTTGAATAGTGGTAATGCGGAATATCGAACTTTCTCGCGAATAAAAGAAAATAGTGTGGAAAGTAAAAGACTCAAAGATTTATAGAGGTTCGGCAACTTGCCTACGTCCTCTCTTCAAATTCTTTTTCTATTGGCTCAAGAACAACCACACACTTGACTCGTCTTCGATCGGTCCGAGTACAACAAACGTTACAACCACTTGTCTTCTATTGGTCCAAGCTCAACCACTCTCAAAATAAACTTTGTTTATCTAGTGTTCTATCGGAACTAGATAATCCTCACTTTACGAATATTGGAGTGTAATCCTAACAATGCTGGATCAAGGATCCTAATAACACCGGATTAGTGACTCTAAATTCGTTTCTCTAAAGCTCTCGTATGAGTGATGCAACACTCACAACCAAATGAAAAGAATACAAAGTATAACAAATATTACAAGGTGTATCTCTCTTTGTATCTTTTTCCTCACAGCTTAGAATGTAGTAATAGATAGAAATTTGAGCTCAAGAATGCTTTGATTACTTGTATACTTGTATTCTTGAAGTTGTGTGTGAGATACCCAAGTCCTATGGGTATTTATAGTATCAAGTCCTTCTTCATATGCTGAAATCTGTATTATTAGCGTGTGCTAATAATACCTCCGTAGCGTGCGTAATCGTTCTCTGACTTGGCCGATCTGAACGGTCACAAAATTGTTCCAACGGTAAAATTATATGTTTAGCGTGCGCTAGTCATACCTTCGTAGCGTGCGCTAACGGTTGGTCAACAGGTCTTCAATCTTGACTTTAGATTATGTCGGTTTGTCTCCCCAACGACTCTTTCCCAACGGATATATTTATACTTAGCGTGCGCTACCAATTGTACATAACGTGCGCTAGTATTGTTTAATATTAACTTTCCAGATATCTCGGATCTCCTTTTGACTCCTGCTTTCCAACGGTAAATTTTCCAACGGTAGAAATTTGAATGTTTTAGCGTGCGCTAATAAGTGTTGAGTAGCGTACACTATATACTTTCCTCACTAACGTACGTTAGCTTGTATAGCGTACGTAAGTGCTTCCTCATTTTGAGTCCAGTGGCTACTGGACTATCAAACATGTTATCCGGTAGGGTGCGCAAGATTTGCTAGGTAACGTGCGCTAATGAGTCAGAATAGCGTGCGTAAATAATCTTCCGTAGCGTGCGCTGAGTAATTCCTTCTTTTCTTTTCAGACCTTACTGTCCTCTCTGATTGATGCGATAGCGTGCGTTAGATAAGGAATATAGCGTGCGCTAATTTTGTAATATAGTGTGCGCTGATAAGAGATACTTTGCGTGCGTAAGATAAGGAATATAGCGTGCGGTAATTTGTAATATAGCGTGCGCTGATAAGAGATACTTTGCGTGCGTAAGCCATCACGTAGGATTTCAACTTGGCTGCAGCTGATTTGACTTGCCTGCATATGAGCTTCGATAGCGTGCGCTACGATACATTATGTAGCATGCGCTAGGAACATTTTTCATCTTCAATGGAGCAGCTTACTCCGATAGATTTTATTAAATGTTTTGAATCTAATTATCATCAAAAAACTTTTGAGTCAACACTTTTGTCTCCGAGCCGTGAAATGAAACGATTAAGGGTTGCTAAACACCCCGTGAGGCATTGCACCTGCATGACATTTCGTGGTTCTTGCATGTCGAGGATCGCCTTAATCTTGGTGGGGTTCGCTTCGATCCCCCTTTAGCTCACGAAGTTGCATTTCTTGGGGTTTAGCTTCATGTTGAAATTCTCGAGGATGGCGAACGTCTCGGCGAGGTATTTGAGGTGATATTTTTTTTGAGGCTCTTGACCACAATGTCGTCAATGTAAACCTCCATGGTTTTGCCAATTTGATCGGCGAACATCCCGTTGACTAGGCGTTGGTAGGTCGCTTCTGTATTTTTCAGACCGAATGGCATTCGGACCCAGAAGAACACGTCTTTTTCCATGTGGAATGATGTGTGTTTTACGTCTTTCTTCGCCATTGGGATCTAATGGTATCCGGCGAAGGTGTCCATAAACGACATCATTTCGCAATCTGCCATGCTATCGACCAAGTGGTCAATGTGAGGCATTAGAAAGTGATCTTTCGGACAAGCCACGTTGAAGTCGGTGAAATCGATGCACAACATCCAGGAGTCGCTTGCCTTCTTGACGAGCACCACGTTGGCCACCCATTGTGGATCGTCGGTAGCTACCCCAATTAGTTTGTTGTCGAGCAGCTTTTTGACTTCTGCGTCTAGCACAACATATTTTTCTGGACCGAATTTTCTACGTTTCTGGTGAACAGGTTTCCTTGCTGGGTCGATCTTCAGATAGTGGCAAGCATGTTCAGGAATGATGCCGAACATATTTTGATGCGACCAGGCAAAGATTCCGATGTTCTTTCATAGTAAACTGATCAGATCTCTTTCAACTCGAGATCGACGCTCGAGCCGATCTGCACTTACCGCTCCGGGCGAGCCGGATCGATTGTTATACTTTCCAACTCTTAGGTGGGGACGGTCGCTTCTCGTTTGGAGAGATCGCCGGACTCTATCCTTGGATCAACATCGAGGCTTGGCTCGAAGCCGACCCGACTCTATCCTTGGATCAACATCGAGGCTTGGCTCGAAGCCGACCCTCGGTTTGATGTCGTCTGATGATCGATGTGAGATGCCGTCTTATGAGTTGGGCTGGTGTGAGGTGCTAGGCTCGTCGATCTCCATTGATTGGTTGTCGATCGTCCTAGTGTTACAAACAGGACAAGAAACATTTAAAGGAAAAGCTACAACATAGGAGTAGCTCAAACATTTCTTTGCCATTAGATGGTCTCCTTTTACAGTATCGACTGTCCCTTCGGTAGTGGGGAACTTAATACAATAAAAGAAAGAGGAGGCGATCGCCTCAAAGGTTTCTATAAAGGGGCGACCTAGGAACCCATTATAGATGCTGGGCATGTCTATGATTACAAAATTGAGGTTCATAGTGATTTTAACCTTAGGATCGTAACAGCAGACTACCTCGATGGAGAGCTTGGTCATTCCATAGGCTTTGACCGTGTTGTCGCCGAACCCTTGAAGCACGATTTCGAATGGCTTGATGAATTTGGTCAGGTTGCCGAGCTGGTCCAGAGCAGACTTGAATATGATGTTGAAAAAGCTCCCGTTGTCAACCAGCACGCGGTCGACCATTTTACCAAGGATACAAGCAGAGATCACCAAGGCATCCACCTTGGGGCACTGCACTCCCTCCCTATCCTTGTTGGAGAAGGAGATGAGCGCCTCTTTGGAGATGGTTGGCTCCGGGGGCACCAAGACGTGGACTCCAGCAAACGCCCTCAACTCGGCCTTCCATTTTCTGTTTGACATGGTGGAAACCGGGGAAAGACCTCCGAGATTTCCGCCCCCTGTTTGAAGCATATTGACCCGGCCGTTGAGGTTGATTAGAGGGATCGATTCATCTGACTCCTCCGGCTCGTTTCGTTCGAGTCTAGTGACCGGATTGAGAGGGTGACAGTCATCAATCTGTCGCCGATCGCGACCCCCAGTGCTTTCTGCCCGGGGCTCCGGCTTGGTTACCAAACTGTCCACCTTGCCTTCCTCGAACAATCTCAAGAGTTGTCTGAGGAGGTCGCGGCATTGGCTGGTATTGTGGCCGGGACTTTTGTGGTAGGCACAAAATTTATTGCGGTCCAGATGACCGTTGTCCCTCATTGGATTTGGCTTGCTTTGCCGTTCGCACCCCTTGATGGCATTGAAGATATGGGCCGGAGATAGATTGAGGTTGCGGAGGAGGTGGACTTCCACATCCTCGAAGGCCTTGAACTCACTGGGTTGATTCGCGACCGCCTTTCTGGGCTTAGCGATCGCCTTTTTTGGGATGAGAGATGTCGCCTTCCTCTCCCCGGTTGCCCCCTCGCCTAGGCAAAGGGTGAGCAACCTCTGCCTGGCCAGAAAATCGGCGGCCTTGGCGCGGAAGATCGCGTAGGTCGGGATGATGTCCTTTGTGAGGTGCCTGAACATGGGAGAAAGACCATCGAAACCCCCCAAGACCGTCGCTTATGGGCTCGCCGGTGAGGACTATTTCATCCACCCGGTCGATGTAATCTTCATCGAACTCGTCTTTCCCCTGCCTGATCTTCATCATGCGGTGGGGACCTTCTGGTCGAGCAACCTTGGCGGCGAAGTACGACATGAAGTCGCTCGCCATCTTCTCAAAATAGTTAATTTAGCGCGGTGGCAATGAGATGTACCACCTATGGGCGAGATTGCCCAATGTTAAAGGGAACATTCAGCATTTCGACGCGTCTGACGCCCCGCATCCGGTCATGTAGATCCGGAACTTGCTTAAGTGAGTCTCGGGGTCCGATCTCCCCTCATACAAAGGTGTTTGAGAAGGAGCGATCTTGGGTTGCACGGGGTCAAGCTCGATCTGGACCGCAAGCGGCTCACTCGGTCCGGCGACCTTTCTCTTGGGGCATGCCCCAATTTCTAGGAGCGCTTTCATATCGTCGAGTTGGCGCTGCATTGCGGCCATCGCATAACCTGGCTGCTCGCAGTCTGGCTCTCGGAGCGGGAGCTGAGGCGATCATGTACTGATCTCCTGGCTCCGTTGTAGGCGACGAGGTCTTTGCCGCCGAGCTCGTTTTTTCGGCGAGTGGGAGCCAAACGGCTGACCTGCTTTTTGGAAGTCGGATATGCCGAACTCCTGGTGACGGATTCGGATTCCGACATCTCATTGCTGGGGCCAGAATGCCCAGGTTTCCATGAAGGATCACTTTCTAGGCGGATGAAGACGGAATTGTCCCGCCTCGCGAGCGCCTTTTCTTGTGAATCGGGGCTTTCTAATGATTGCTCGACATATAACCCCTTGAGCTTTCGTTTGCCCGCACGGCGGATGGCTGATGGGGTAATAGTGGGCATGTCGCATGCTCTCCGTAGCTCCCTTAGGATGGCCATGGCCTCCTCGATTTGTTCCGCGGTTTGGAATTGATCGAGTGAGAGGTCGAGGCCGTCCCTCGGGGGCGGGAGTGAGAGTCTGGCGTCGCCGCGGCTGCCTTCCGCCGTAGGTTGGGGCTCGGTTTGGGCCGGAATAAGGCGTCCGGCGGATCGTAATGTGGCTCTCTTCGAGGTGGTGGCAGACGTCATTATCTCGAAAGTTTTTCTTTGAAGAACAGTGAGTGTTTCTTCAAGTATATGTTCCGGAGAACAGTGAGTGTTCTTCGAAACGGTCGGAGAGAAAATAAGGGATCAAAAACATCAGCAAAAAAATGAATAATAATTAAAGAAGTCTAGAAAAATAAGAAAAATAAAAGCATAAATCACTCTCATTCCCGTTTTTTTAATTTTTTTATATTTTTTAATTTTGTTTTCATCCTTATTAAATATTATAAAAATGGAAAAATAAAATTAAAGAAAGAGTCATGTCCACATAAAAAAAAGAAAAATAAATTAAAAAATCTAAGAAAATTAGAAAAATATATAAATCACACCCATTACCCATTTTTTATTTTTTTTAGATTTCTTTTAATTATTTTTCATCCTCATTAAATTTTATAGAAAAAGAAAAAATAAATCGGGAATGGGAGTGATTTATGTTTTTTTTAACTTTTTAGACCATTTTAATTTTCTTTTGCTCATGTAATATGACTGTGTTTTTTTAAACTTAATGAGGTGGCATGTGACTTGTATGCCACCTCAGCCAAAAGTCTTTTAGACGCCATTTTTTTGAAACTTCAGGACTAAAGTTGCCGGGTCAGACAAATGTTGCACTGCGTGCGCCAAACCCCCAAACTTTAGGACCATTAATGCCTTTTTCTCCCACAATATTGTAACAAGCCATGCAATCCTCAAATAGAAACAACAGAAATTAGGCAATCTCTCGTAGGTGATACGAAGTTGGATTGGTTGCTTGCGAGGACCTTCTATGCTCATACACTGCATCAGCGGTTTCGTTACATCGACACACACTGAGGCGCATTGAAGCAGCCAGCAGACTCTTGTTTGCTTCCTCATCAAAATCCACAAATCGACCTAGAACATTACCCACCAACTCCACCAATTCCTTGGTGAAACACGAAACTGGGAATCTCAAAATCTAGACGTAAAAATGGCACACATCCAAAGTAACATCAATAGGATCTTCATACATCACCAAAGGTCGGATAATAACAAGGGTACGATCAAACGCCCAAGGCCCACGCCATACCACCCGATTTTTATCCACGATATGTGCGAACTGAAAAAGCATGCAATCATTCCCAACTACTCACCATAACATTAAAGCCTCCAGATTAATCTATTTTCGGGTTAGAATCCGCCCCAAAAAATAAAGTTCCGCCAGAAACATCCACTATATCACCTCAGTTTCGATTTAACCAACTCCTTTGTAATCTGTTCATCCATGATTTCTCCAACAGACTCCAGATCAATGATGATGGTAATCATAGAAGCGAGAAATTTGTTGTTGTAGATGCTGTAGAAAATGACAAATGATGCAAAACCAAGGCAAGAGTTGGACTCTCTCTCCGTAAGACGAAATTTCCCAGCACAGTACACACGGTTGAACGGCAAACGTCCCCAAGATACAATGGTTTTTTCTACGAACTCGATACCTTGTACTAGGAATCGAATTCCGGGCGAACTACTGGATATTTGGGACTTGTAGTATGAACTTAGGCTAGTATAAATGTATTATTATCTTGATTAATTGTGTATGTATAATCATCATATGCAGGGCTTATTTATAGCCTGTAAGTACCCTGTCCGAATCAGTGTGACTTTCTGGCTGGATAGACACCTTGTGGTCCGGTGGGAAGGGCTGCATTGGTTCAGAAGAGCCAAACCATTGTGCTGGTTCAGATTGGGCCGAATGGTCCAAACCATTGCACTGGTTAGGTCCTGAACCGCCGCACGTGACCCACACCCACCAAGCCAAATCATCTATTAGACATGTCACTGCCACGTGTCATCATAGTCACTCGCCATGTCACTCGAGCCACTATCTCAGCTGTCAAAACGAAAGGCTCCTCATAGCTCCTCGCCCCGAGGCGTTCGAGCGAAGTGCAAAGTGCGCCTACAAAGCGCCTGTTGAGACAAGTGCGACGTGCACGTGCACGAACTCGGACTCGAACTCGGACTCGGAAGGTGCTTTGCACCTTCTTCGTAGGATTCGGATATTAGCCTTAAAAATTAATTAAAGCCAACTTATGGTACACACTTGATTGCTCCTTTATGATGGAAAGTCCTTTATAAATAGCTCAACTTTTCCTTGCTTCTCCAATGTGGGATGGGATTCCACACCACATTCCCAACTATTAAATGGCTTAACTTTGTGCATTAATTACTCATTCATTTCTTAACGAAATTGAACAAGTAAATACACTAAATTAATCTACACAAAATGTAGATTCCATATATACCATTTAATGTCATTAATTATCATAATTAATTATGGTAATAATTAAGCTATTTTTTCCAACAATCCCCCACCTGAATGATGATTAATGCAAATGCAATATGCGCTAAGTCCCGACGACCTATTATTGCTTCAGGATAGGTGGTAGTTAGCCTTGAACCTTCCTTAGTGTAATGCTAGCGGATTTACTCGTTGCTCGGTGAATGTGATGTCTTGAACCGGTTAACTTTTATGTAAACCAAGACAATAACATACACACAATAATAGATCTAATATCTTTCGTTCTCACGTTGTGTCCATTTTGGCCTTGGACCATTTATTGGATTCATAAGTGTTAATAATTTTATGAAGCGGCAATACTTCTTCACTTATATAGGTGATCTCCTATAAAGAGTATCGTGCCATACTCCACCTATAAAAGGCTATAGGAATCATTAAAAGCTTTAAAATCTTACCCTTCACCACAAACTGCAGGCTTGCACTTGAACAGCTACGAGAATGGATTTTCAAGTGCTTAACTTGAACTTTCACAACTTAGCTGTCTCAATGAACCAAGTTCTTGGGATCTCCAATCATCCTGGTTGAGTTACCATTATGAAAATTCTCAATGTGTGGATTTCAATCCCATTCCCCTTGCTGCATTATATAATTGATCACGGCTAATACCTTTCGTAAACGGATCCGCTATATTGTCCTTTGACTTTACATAGTCAATACACATTATTCCTGTAATGATCAATTATCTAATGGTATTGTGTCTTCGACGAATATGTCGAGACTTACCATTATATATACTGTTCTTTGCCCTCCTTATGGCTGCCATGCCATCACAATGTATCATAACGGGAGACAAAGGTTTTTCCCAACAGGGAATATCTTCTAAGAAATTTCTTAACCATTCGGCTTCTTCGCCGGCTTTGTCTAAAGCAATAAACTCCGATTCCATTGTAGATCGGGCTATGCATGTTTGCTTAGAAGATTTCCATGATATTGCTTCTCCACCAATGGTAAATACATAACCGTTTGTGGATTTAGAGTCTTTAGTATTGAATATCCAGTTGGCATCACAATATCCTTCCAAAACAGCTGGATATGTCGAATAGTGTATACCATGATTTACGGTGTGTGTTAAGTATCTCAACACTCTTGTCAATGCGGTCCAATGATCCTATCCGGGATTACTCGTAAACCGACTCAGTTTACTAATAGAATATGCTATGTCTGGCCTTGTACAATTTGCTAAGTACATTAGGCTTCCAATTATCCTAGCATATTCTGTTTGTGATATGGGTTCTCCTCGATTTTTGGCTAAGTGTAAACTTAAGTCAACAGGTGTCTTAGCCGGAGGTAGATCGTATGCCTTGAATTTTCTTAAGCACATTCTCAACATAGTGAGATTGTGATAAGACTATTCCATCGGGTGTTCTGGAGATCTTGATTCCTAGAATCACATCGGCTAATCCCATATCCTTCATATCGAAGTTCTTTAACATTTCCTTAGTGCCTATGATGATTTTATTATTGCTACCCATAATTAGCATATCATCAACGTATAGACACACAATGACAAAATTGTCAGCTGTACCTTTGATGTACACACATTTATCACATTCATTGATTTTGAAACCATTTGACATCATTACTTGGTCAAATTTCTCATGCCATTGTTTGGGTGCTTGCTTAAGTCCATATAAAGACTTAACAAGTTTACAAACTTTGTTTTCTTGGCCGGGAACCATGAACCCTTCGGTTGTTCCATATAAATTTCATCTTCTAAATCTCCATTTAGAAAGGCCGTTTTTACATCCATTAGGTGTATCTCAAGATTGTACAATGCTGCTATTCCAAGTAGCGTTCTAATGGATGTAATCCGAGTAACTGGTGAGTATGTATCAAAGTAATCATACCCTTCCTTTTGTTTGTATCCTTTGGCTACCAAACGTGCCTTGTATTTGTCAATAGATTTATCACCTTTGTATTTCTTCTTGAGAATCCACTTGCAACCTAAAGGTTTATTTCCTAGAGGAAGATCAACAATATGCCAAGTGTGATTGTTCAAGATTGACCCGGTTTCACTATTAATAGCTTCTTGCCATAGATCGGCATCGGAACCAGATAATGCTTCCTTGATTGTCTTCGGTTCATCTTCTAAAGAGTAGACTACAAAATCCGGACCAAAGGTTTTTGCAGTTTTTATTTTTTTTCCTCGCCTTGGTTGTGGTGTTGGTCCATTATTATTTGGCGAGATTTCATCATAAGTCCTCTTTTTCGAGCTTATTTCATTCTTTTCATTCTTAGGGAATATAGTTTCAAAAAATATGGCATTTCTTGATTCTATGATCATTCCCTCATTTATATCGGGTACTTCCGATTTGTGTACCAAAAATCGGTACGCACTACTATTATTTGCATATCCTATGAAAATGCAATCAACCGTTTTTGGTCCTATTTTTACTTGCTTGGGTTTTGGTACTTCAACTTTTGTTAAGCACCCCCACACTTTTAAGTATTTATAGGACGACTTCCTTCCTTTCCATAATTCATATGGAGTTTTATCTTGCTTCTTTTTAGGTAATTTATTCAAATTTTATTGGCCGAAAGAATAGCTTCTCCCCACATGTTAAGTGATAGGCCCGAGCTTATCAGCATAGCATTCATCATTTCCTTCAATGTTCTATTATTTCGTTCGACAACACCATTCGATTGGAGTGCATAAGGTGCAGTCGTTTGGTGAATAATGCCATTTTCACGACAATATTCTTCAAAAGGTGCAACATATTCACCACCTCGACCACTTCGAATCATTTTGACTTTGGTGTTGAGTTGATTTTCAACTTCTGTTTTGTATGTTTTGAAAGCTTCGAATGATTCGTCTTTGCTTCTCAAAAGATACACATAACAAAATCTTGTGCAATCATCTATAAAAGTTAAAAAATAATTATTTCCACCTCTTGTTTGCACAAGTTTTAAATAGCACAGATCGGTGTGAATCAATTCAAGAGGTTTTGTCGATCTTTCCACTGAATGAATAGGAGATTTTGCCATTTTTGCTTCAACACAGATTTCACACCTTTTATGTTGATCGAAAGTCATTTTTGGCAATAAATCTAAATTTACTAAATGACGTAGTATATTTAGATTTGCATGTCCTAATCTATCATGCCATAAATTAGGAGACTCAACCAAATAAACAACTTTATCGTTTATTTCATTTCCACCACGTACATTGATAGCATTCAGTTTGAAAAGCCCGTTATCTATATAGCCTTTTCCGATAAAGTGACTATTTTTAGTTATTACAACTTTATCCGCTTCAAACACTAGCCTAAATCCGGCTTTGCTCAATGCTGAGCCAGACACAAGATTCTTACGGATGTCTGGAACATGTAGCACATTCTTGAGCGTCAATTTGAATCCCGACGTCATCTTGAGTATAACCTCTCCAGTTCCGACAACATTTGAGGCAGCGGAGTTTCCTATTACAACTTTCTTTCTTCGGTGATGGGCTCGTATGAGGAGAACATGGTTTTATCGGCACAAATATGTTTATTAGCGCCGGTGTCCACCCACCATCCGACTGGGATTCCGACCATATTGATTTCATCTACAACTGCACACAGATCAAGACGGGACAAATCGACGGGCACATACTTATTTTCGATAACATTTGCTTGATCTATCTTCTTGTCCTTCTTTGGTTTGCGGCAATTTTTCGCCATATGCCCGAATTTACCGCAGTTGTAGCTTTCTCCTTTGATCTTCTTTTGATTCTTCGAGTCTTGCTTCTTCCCGTTAAATTTCCGCTTTTTGTTGTTGCTTGAATCGATGAGATTTGCTTTTTCCTCCATAGATGACTTGTTCATCTTGACATCGGTCTTCCGGTTGTCCTCTTCGATCCTCAGTCGCACAATAAGATCTTCAAGGCCCATTTCCTTGCGTTTGTGCTTGAGGTAGTTTTTGAAGTCCTTCCACATCGGTGGCAACTTCTTGATTATGGCAGCAACTTGAAAGGATTCAGACAAGCTCATTCCTTCTGCCAAAATATCGTGCAGGATCAATTGTATTTCCTGCACTCGCTCGAGAACAGTTTTGATGTCCACCATTTTGAAGTCTAGAAAACGACCCACGACGAACTTCTTCAAACCGGCATCTTCTGCTTTATATTTTGTCTCCAACGAGTCCCACAACTCTTTGGATGTTTTGATTGTGGAATAAACACCGTAAAGTGTGTCATCCAGCCCATTCAAATTATAGTTACGACATAAGAAGTCGCTATGATGCCATGCATCCAATGCCGTGCGTTTCTGGGTGTCAGTTTCATCATCCCCCACAACAGGAGGAGATTCGGAAAGGAAGCGACAGAGGTTGAGAGTAGTAAGGTAGAACAACATTTTTTATTGCCAACGTTTGAAATCAGTACCTGAGAACTTCTCTGGTTTTTCGGCATGGGCAGGAGCATGAACATTGTTGCTTGACGACGCCATCTTCTACAGAAAATTTCGTCTTACGATTGTTGTTGTAGATGCTGTAGAAAATGACAAATGATGCAAAACCGAGGCAAGAGTTGGACTCTCTCTCCGTAAGACGAAATTGCCCCACACAAAACACACGGTTGAATGGCAAATGTCCCCAATATACAACGGTTTTTCTACGAACTCGATACCTTGTACTAGGAATCAAATTCCGGGCGAACTACTGGATATTCGGGACTTGTAGTATGAACTTAGGATAGTATGAGTGTATTATTATCTTGATTAATTATGTATGTATAATCATCATCTACAGGGCTTATTTATAGCCTGTCAGTACCCTGTCATAATCAATGTGACTTTCTGGCTGGATAGACACCTTGTGGTCCGGTGGGAAGGGCTGCATTGGTTCAGAAGAGCCAAACCATTGTGCTGGCTCAGATTGGGCCGAATGGTCTGAACTATTGCACTGGTTAGGTCCTGAACCGCCGCACGTGACCTGTAACACCCCAAACTAGGCGGATATTACAGTGCCGTGGACCCCCGACTGGGACCCACTAGGCGAATGAAAATGAATGGATTACACAGGGTAAATGTAGTACCGAACCACATTACAACAATAATTACGCCGATGAGGAGTTTCATACAACACATCCAGGATAATACAGAATACATGTATATTTTATATGGAGATAAAATATACAACACTGAGTGAAATGAGTATTCAAATGGAATGTCTGCAGCGGAATAAATGAAGGAAACATAAATGACTGAAAAGACTGGGGCCCCCTTCTAGTATCATTGGGACTCCTTGCCGTTAACGTGCTCTCCCCGTGCCTTTGCCTTGCCATGACCTGAAAAACAATATCCCCAAACGGGGTCAGTTACACAGAACAACAATCCTCAAGAGTTGAACAAACACAATTATATATATGTTGTATAACCTACAAGTTCGATCAATATGAATTGATTAGATTATAACTCAATCTTGTTGAAAACATACGCAATCAAACATGCTGTATGAATCAACTAACAGTACGGCTCAAAGGGTGGCGCCACACTACACCCGGGATCGAAATGTGTCCGTGCACAAGCCACCAACGAGTATCGATCGAATACACGTGTGGTCTTGTACCTAATCAGTCTCACGAAGCAATCAACTCGTGTGCACAGTCCAATGTGAGGCCAACAACCAACACACGACTTAAATGTGCCCGACATGAAAATCCTACACATACCAACCGACACGCCAGTGTGACCCGGAATGCCACGATATAACAAAAGTGACATCGAAAATGAATAATGACTCACCGAGATGGAATGATAGTGAAATGAATGACAGCTCAATGAAATGATTGGAACCGTCGTTCTTTGTGACTGAAGTGATTAATTGACAATGACAAGTTTTGATACGGTTAACACAATGATGAATGAGTTATGATTATGAATGAATAATAACAAAAGGAATGAATATCCTTTTAACCGAGTAAGAATTAACTTACACAACACCGATGACAATTATCCTTCCGCGAACAACGTCCTAATTGAGATATCGGTCGCTCGAACAACCTTGAATAATACAATTACCAACAATCCGTTCAATATACGAATCAAACACGATTATAACAAACTCAAAACGTCGATATGATTAAACCAAGTTCATTGGGGCATTATATCGAACACTTTGTGGCCAAACTTCGATTGTTTAAAACCAAACCTCAAAAATGCCAACATCAAATCCCCAATAAGTGTTTCAAACCAACAAAACATCTTCAATACGATCAATAATCCATTATGAATATCCAAAATCGTGGTTACAACAACGATTAATCGAAAACCCCCAAATCCAACACAATATTCAAAGTGTTCTTGAATAATCTTTCAATAATCCGATGAAGAATCAAACATGTCTATAATCATGCGTACATCACTTCATACAACATGATCCTAACATCCAAAACATCATATCTCAATACAAAATCGAAATCGAAGAGGTTTGATGAATATTACCTTTGAAGATCCAAGTACTTTAATCCGATGAAATCGCGTTAGATCGACAATCCGAGCTTCACAACCAAATAAAAATGATGAAAAATGAATACCCAAGTGATTGATGATGAAGATTTCTCCCCTCAAGCTCTCTCTCTCGTATAAAGGTGAAGAAAATGGAACAAATGAGCTGAACACGCTCAGAAAAACGCAATTATAGAGTTGACTGCCCTGTGTGCCGCAGCCCAGCCGAAGTGTTCCGCGGCACAGGGCCAAATCTGCTCCCAGTGGTCGGCAGCGTGCCGCGGCCCGGACGAGTGTGCCGCGGCAGTGACTCGGCAGTGTACCGCGGCCCCGTCGGCATGTGCCGCGGCACAAGGTACAGAAAGGTTTGGCCGAAAATGCAACGCGAGTGTGCCGCGGCCCGGACAGGTGTGCCGCGGCAGTGACTCGGCAGTGTGCCGCGGCACAAGGTACAGAGTGCTCGACCAAAAACTGGAAAATGTGTGTGCCGCGGCGCACACTCCTTGTGTCGCGGCCCACACCCCCTTGGGTCCTAAAATGATGAAAAATGACCCGGGAAGGGAATAAAAGCAATAGGAATTGATATTTGGGAACCAATAACACGAAATGGAAGTATGGAAACCCCAAAACGGTGGTTCCAGGTAATGATTACAAGGGTCCGCCCATCAAAAACACGATTTGAACAGTGAAGAGATTTGAAATGACATGAATTCCAACGTCAACAACGACTAACGAATCAATTACAATGATCAAGATAATACTCTTGTCTCGATTCCCGAATAAGGTTGAAACAATGAACAACTTCGATACACAACTCGAAGTTATTCCGAACGGTGAACACGGACGAATGATTATTAATAAGTGAAAGATTACACAGTGACAATTACCGAATGAAATTACTGAATGATAATGACTGAATTACAACCGGGTATTACATACACCCCCCCTTAAAAGAGTTTCGTCCCCGAAACTAAGGGTCAAACAATTCGGGATAACTATCCCGCATACTCTCCTCGGTTTCCCAAGTAGCCTCTTCAACTCCGTGTCTAGACCACTGAATTTTAACTAAAGGAATCGCCTTATTCCTCAACTGTTTGATTCGCCGCTCTAAAACTCGTATGGGTCGTTCCTCATACGAATGATCATCTGCGATCTCGATTTCGTCGAACTGAAGTATGTGACTCAGGTCGGCAACATACTTCCGTAGTTGAGAGACGTGAAACACATTATGAATTCGGCTCAACGCCGGAGGTAAGGCCAAACAATAAGCTAACTCGCCTACTCGTTCCAAAATTTCAAACGGTCCAATAAATCTCGGACTCAACTTCCCCCGTTTTCCGAAACTGAAAATACCTCGACTCGGGGATACCTTGACCAAAACGTGGTCACCCGTCTCGAACTCTAGTGGTCTATGACGATTGTCTGCATAAGATTTCTGTCGAATCTGAGCGGTCAACAAACGACTCCTGATCAAAGCTACCTTCTCACGGGCGGCTATAAGCATATCGGGCTCGGTGCCGATTGATTCTGATAAGTCGTCCCAACACAAAGGAGATCGACAACGATGACCGTACAAGGCCTCGTAAGGCGCCAACTTAATCGAAGCATGCCAACTATTATTATACGTGAACTCAATCAATGGTAGTTGGGCTTCCCAATCGCCTTTCCAATCGAGGACACATGCCCTCAACATGTCCTCCAAAGTCTGAATAGTCCTCTCTGATTGTCCGTCAGACTGAGGGTGAAAAGATGTGCTGAAATTAAGCTGAGTTTCCATGGCACGATGAACTGATTTCCAAAAATGAGACACAAACCGTCCGTCCCGATAGGAAACGATACTTTTAGGAGTACCGTGCAGTCTCACTATCTCTCTGATGAACAGTTGTGCAAGTCTCTCGGGACCCCACGTATCCTTAATCTCAAGGAAATGAGCTGATTTAGTTAAGCGGTCCACAATCACCCAGATCGTATTCATGCCACGACGACTCTTCGGCAAACTCGTGATGAAATCCATAGAAATGTCTTCCCACTTCCATTCTGGAATAAGGAGAGATTTCAGCATACCCGCCGGTCGCTAATGTTCAATCTTGACTTGTTGACAGGTTAAGCATCTCGAAACAAATTCTGCGACTTCTCGCTTCATATTACTCCACCAGTAATTTTGTTTCAAGTCCTTGTACATCTTGCTAGACTCCGGATGAACAGAATAAGGGGTAGCATGAGCTTCTCTCAAAATCGAGTTTTTCAACTCGTTAATCGCCGGTACGCATAACCGATTCTTAAAACGCAAGAGTCCATCCTCATGGACCACAAATCCGGGGGCTTTCCCCTGAGCCACATCCTCCCGGATGCGCAACAGTGATGGGTCCGAACCCTGATTCTCTCTGATCGCCTCCTCAAGTGGCGATGAAATTTCCAACGTAAAAAGTTGCCCTTGTACTCGCTGTAACCAGACCTCGATCTCGGGTCTCAAAAATTCCAACTGAAGCTCCTTCTGAACTGTTAAACGAGCAAGCATCTGTTCCTGAACGGACTTACGGCTCAAGGCGTCGGCGACAACGTTTGCTTTGCCCGGGTGGTAAAGGATCTCGATATCGTAATCTTTGATTAGTTCCAACCACCGCCTCTGTCGCATATTTAACTCCTTTTGAGTAAATATATACTATAAACTCTTATGATCGGTGAATATCTGACAAGTAACGCCATAAAGGTAATGACACCAGATTTTCAAAGCGAACACCACGGCTGCTAGATCCAGGTCGTGGGTCGGATAATTAACATCGTAAGATTTCAATTGCCGTGAAGCATAGGAAATAACCTTCCCATTCTGCATGAGTACACATCCGAGACCCTGACCGGACGCATCACTATAAACCACAAATCCTTCCGTTCCTTGCGGCAAGGAAAGTACAGGTGCTGACATTAACCGGCTCTTGAGTTCTTCAAAACTCCGTTGACACGCGTCGGACCACGTGTATTTCTTATCCTTTCGCAAAAGGTTCGTCAAGGGTTGATCGATTTTAGAAAATCCTTCCAAAAACCGCCGATAATAACCGGCTAATCCGAGAAAGCTTCGGATTTCCTTAACATTCTTCGGAAGTAACCAATCTTGGATAGCCTCCGTCTTCTGAGGATCAACACGCACTCCATCTGATGAAATTACATGTCCGAGAAAAGTCACTTCGGACATCCAGAACTCACATTTGGAAAACTTTCCATAAAGTTGCTCTCGTCTTAACACGTTGAGAACCTGATGAAGATGAACCTCGTGTTCCTCTTGGTTACGAGAATAAATCAAAATGTCATCGATGAAGACAAAAACAAACTGATCCAAAAAGTCGATGAAAACCCGATTCATTAACTCCATGAATACCGCAGGTGCATTAGTCAATCCAAACGGCATAACCACAAACTCATAATGACCATAGCGTGTTCGAAATGCCGTCCTCGCGATATCCGACTCTCAAATCCGCAACTGATGATATCCAGATCTTAAGTCGATCTTGGAAAATACTGAAGCTCCCTGAAGTTGATCTAAGAGATCATCAATACGGGGTAAGGGATACTTATTCTTGATCGTCACCCGGTTCAATTCCCGGTAATAAATACACAAGCGGAACGAACCATCCTTCTTCTTGACAAACAACTCTGGTGCTCCCCACGGGGACGCACTCGGACGGATATAACCTTTCTCGAACAACTCCTCAAGTTTGTTCTTTAATTCCTGCATTTCGGTCGGGGCCATCCGGTACGGTGCCTTCGATATCGGGGACGTACCGGGCTCCAACTCAATCGTGAATTCCACATCTCTCTGTGGAGGCAAACCAGGTAACTCGTCTGGAAAAACATCGGCATATTCCCTCACTACCGGAATATCCGTCAACATTACTGATGATTTCTCGGTTTTGGTCATATAGCACCAATATCCAACACACCCCTGGCGGAGTAATCTCACTACTTTCATCAAGTTAATGACCTTACCAGAACAGCCGGGATTACCTCCCTGAAACACACATTCGACCTCATCGTCTGAAATGATAGTGACCATACGCTTACGGACACTAATGATGGCATCATGACGATCCATCCAATCAATACCCAAGATGGCGTTGTCTCTCGGCAAATCTACTACGATTAGGTCCGATGTCCATACACGGCCATGAAGCTGAATCGGACAATTCTGAATCTCACGATTTCTGATAATTCGTCTACCATCAGGTAGACCAATGACATAAGGCTCACAACTAGTAGCACTACCCAGACGTAGTCTACTCAAACATGACTCGGAAATGAATGAATGCGATGCACCAGTATCAAAAAGGGTACACACAGGTTGAGATAGAATATCGAGTGTACCTGAGATCATTCGGGCCTCTAGATCATCGGTCTTCTTCATCTCGTAAATTCGGGGCTTGCCTTCCCCCGAACCAGATGCTCCCGTCTGATAGCTATTGGCTCTGCCTTTGTTAGCTCCTGTCATCTTAAACGACGCTGACTGAGTGGCCTGATTCTGCACCGCTGAATGTCCTGGGGCCTGATGTAACACCCCAAACTAGGCGGATATTACAGTGCCGTGGACCCCCGACTGGGACCTACCAGGCTAATGAAAATGAGTGAATTACGCAGGGTAAATGTAGTACCGAACCACATTACACAATTAATTACTCCGATAAGGAGTTTCATACAACACACCCAGGATGATACTGAATACAAGTATATTTTATATGGAGATAAAATATACAACACTGAGTGAAATGAATATTCAAACGGAATGTCTGCAGCGGAATAAATGAAGGAAACATAAATGATGAAAAGTGGGCCCCTACTAGTATCACTGACTCCTCGCCGTCACCGTGCTCTCCCGTGCTTTAGCCTTGCCATGACTCGAAAACAGTATCCCCAACGGGCCGCCATACGTAACAACAATCCTCAAGAGTTGAAAATACACAATCATGAGTTATCCACAGTTATACAATATCCTGTCGAAACATACGCAATCAAACATGCTATATGAATCAACTAATGATACGGCTCAAAGGAATGGCGCCACACTACGTCCGGGATGGAAATGTGTCCGTGCACAAGCCACCAACGAGTATCGATCAAATACACGTGTGGTCTTGTACCTAATCAGTCTCACAAAGCCATCAACTCGTGTGCACAGTCCAATGTGAGGCCACCAACCAACACACGACTATAATGTACCCGACATGAAAATCCTACACATACCAACCGGCACGCCAGTATGACCCGGAATGCCACGATATAACAAAAGTGACAACTAAAAATGAATAATGACTCACCAAGATGAAATGATGGTGAAATGAATGACAACTCAATGAAATGATTGGAACCGTCGTTCCTTATGACTGAGGTGATTAATTGACAATGACAAGTTTTGATACAGTTAATACAATGATGAATGAGTTACGATTATGAATGAACAACAACAAAAGGAATGAATATCCTTTTAACCGAGTAAGAATTAACTTACTCAATACCGATGAAGAATGTCCGTCCACGAACAACGTCCTAAGTGAAATACCGGTCGCTCGAACAACCTTGAATAACAATAATTACCAACAACCGTTCAATACACGTATCAAGCAACTAAACACGACTAACCCAAAGGTCGAAAACAACGATAACCAAACTCATAGGGGCATTCCAACGAATACGTAACCAACCACACGACTTCGAAAATATCCAATCCCGAATATATCGAAACCAACACCAAAATGAGTATATCGAACTAACAAAACACTTCAATGATATCGATAATCCATTAGGAATCCACAATTCGAGATTACAACTACATTAATCGGAAAATCCCCAAATAACCGAAGTCAACCCCAAGGGTTCTTGAAATAATTCCGAAAATAATCATTAAATCTGTAAGAATATACTTATCCAACATAGATAATCCATATCTAACATATTCCAATGATAATACAAGCTTACACGAAGGAATCGGAAGGAAAAACCCAAAAATCCGAAATTCTAGATCTAAGAGATTAATACCTTTGATTCGATGTTAAGGAGATGATGAAGTGATGATAATCCAACTCAAAGACTTGAAGATGATGATGGATGATAGAAGCTCGAAGAGAACTCTCCAAAATGCCCAAAATCGCCCGAAACCGATGAGGGAATGAGAAAGGATGATAAAATGACGAACTCAGGCTAACTGTCCAATATATAGCCATTCCAGGTTAGCGTGCGCTAGCTCTTGTGCGTAGTGTGCGCTAACGGGTAATTTGGGTAGTCCAGTACCCACTGTCCGAACACGGTAGCGCGCGCTACGTACCTTTTTGTAGCGTGCGCTACGGTCATGCCATTAGCGTGCGTTAATACCCATTGTTAGCGTGCGCTAACGAATTATGTGATGCCATTAGCGTGCGCTACTATGAACGGTGAATACCATGATTGAATATGAGTGACAATTGATCATTAATGAGTGAAATTACTGAGTATCAATTACTGAATGATAAATACTGAATGATAATTACTGAATTACAACCGGGTATTACATACACCCCCCTTAAAAGAGTTTCGTCCCCAAAACTAAGGGTCAAACAACTCGGGATAACACTCCCGCTTACTATCCTCGGTTTCCCACGTAGCTTCTTCGACTCCGTGTCTAGACCACTGAATTTTAACCAAAGGAATCGTCTTATTCCTCAACTGCTTGATTCGCCGCTCTAAAACTCGTATAGGACGTTCCTCATATGAATGGTCATCGGCGATCTCGATTTCATCGAACTGAAGTACGTGACTCGGGTCGGCAACATACTTCCGCAACTGAGATACGTGAAACACATTATGAATTCGGCTCAACGCCGGAGGTAAAGCCAATCGGTAAGCTAACTCGCCTACTCGATCCAGAATCTCAAACGGTCCAATGAATCTCGGACTCAACTTACCCCTCTTCCCAAAACGGAAGATACCACGACTCGGGGAGACCTTGACCAAAACATGGTCACCCGCCTCGAACTCTAACGGTCGACGACGATTATCTGCATATGATTTCTGTCGACTCTGAGCGGTCAACAAACGACTTCTGATCAAAGCTACCTTCTCACGGGCGGCTATAAGCATATCGGGCTCGGTGCCGATTGATTCTGATAGGTCATCCCAACACAAGGGAGATCGACAACGACGACCGTACAAGGCCTCGTAAGGTGCCATCTTAATCGAAGCATGCCAACTATTATTATACGTGAACTCGATCAATGGTAGTTGGGCTTCCCAATCGTCTTTCCAATCGAGGACGCATGCCCTCAACATGTCCTCTAAGGTCTGAATAGTCCTCTCTGATTGTCCATCGGACTGAGGATGAAAAGCGGTACTGAGATTAAGCAGAGTTCCCATAGCACGATGAACTGATTTCCAAAAATGAGACACAAATCGTCCGTCACGATCGGAAACGATACTTTTAGGAGTACCGTGCAATCTCACTATCTCCTTGATGAACAACTGGGCCAGTCTCTCGGGACCCCACGTATCCTTGATTTCAAGGAAATGGGCCGATTTGGTTAAGCGGTCCACGATCACCCAGATCGTATTCATGCCACGACGACTCGTCGGCAAACTCGTGATGAAATCCATAGAAATGTCTTCCCACTTCCATTCGGGAATAGGAAGAGGTTTCAAAGATACCCGCTTGGCCGCTGATGTTCAATCTTAACTTGTTGACAGGTTAAGCATCTCGAAACAAATTCTGCGACTTCTCGCTTCATATTACTCCACCAGTAATTTTGTTTCAAGTCCTTATACATCTTACTAGACCCCGGATGAACAGAATAAGGGGTAGCATGAGCTTCTTTCAAAATCGAGTTTTTCAACTCATCATTCGCCGGTACGCATAATCGATTCTTAAAACGCAGAAGTCCATCCCCGTGAACCACAAATCCGGGGGCTTTCCCCTGAGTCACATCCTCTCGAATGCGTAACAAAAATGGGTCCACACCCTGATTCTCCCTGATCGCCTCCTCAAGTGACGATGAAATCTCCAACGTACAAAGTTGCCCTTGTACTCGCTGTAACCAGACCTCGATCTCGGGTCTCAGAAATTCCTGCTGAAGTTCCCTCTGAACTGTTAATCGAGCAAGCATCTGCTCCTGAACGGATTTACGACCGGCGACAACGTTCGCCTTGCCCGGGTGATAAAGGATCTCGATATCATAATCCTTGATTAGTTCCAACCACCGTCTCTGTCGCATATTTAACTCCTTCTGAGTAAATATATACTTTAAACTCTTATGATTGGTGAATATCTGACAGGTAACGCCATAAAGATAATGACGCCAAATCTTCAATGCGAACACCACTGCTGCTAGCTCCAAGTCATGGGTCGGATAATTAACCTCGTAAGGTCTCAATTGCCGTGAAGCATAAGCGATAACTTTCCCATTCTGCATGAGTACACATCCGAGACCCTGTCCGGACGCATCACTATAGACCACAAATCCCTCCGTCCCTTGCGGTAAAGAAAGGACAGGTGCTGAAGTTAACCGGCTCTTGAGTTCCTCAAAACTCTGTTGACACGCGTCGGACCACGTGTATTTCTTATCCTTCCGTAAAAGGTTCGTCATGGGTTGAGCGATTTTAGAAAATCCCTCCACAAATCGCCGATAATAACCCGCTAATCCGAGGAAACTTCGGATTTCCTTAACATTCTTCGGAGGTAGCCAATCTCGAATAGCCTCCGTCTTCTGAGGATCAACACGAACTCCGTATGATGAAATTACGTGTCCGAGAAACGTCACCTCGGACATCCAGAACTCACATTTGGAAAACTTCCCATAAAGTTGTTCTCGTCTCAACACGTCGAGGACTTGATGAAGGTGAGACTCGTGTTCCTCCCGGTCACGAGAATAAATCAAAATGTCATCAATGAAGACAACCACGAACTGATCCAGATAGTCTATGAAAACCCGATTCATTAATTCCATGAATACCGCAGGTGCATTAGTCAACCCAAACGGCATAACCACAAACTCATAATGACCATAGCATGTTCGAAACACCGTCCTTGCGATATCCGACTCTCGAATCCGCAACTGATGATATCCAGATCTTAAGTCGATCTTGGAAAATACTGAAGCTCCCTGAAGTTGATCTAAGAGGTCATCAATACGGGGTAAAGGATACTTATTCTTGATCGTCACCCGGTTCAATTCCCGGTAATCAATACACAAGTGGAACGAACCATCCTTCTTCTTGACAAATAACACTGGTGCTCCCCACGGGGACGCACTCGGTCGAATATAACCCTTCTCGAACAATTCCTCAAGTTGGTTCTTTAATTCCTGCATTTCGGTCGGGGCCATCCGGTACGGTGCCTTCGATATCGGGGACGTACCAGGCTCCAACTCAATCGTGAATTCCACATCCCTCTGTGGAGGCAAACCAGGTAACTCGTCTGGAAAAACATCGGCATATTCCTTCACTACCGGAATGTCCGTCAACATTACTGATGATTTCTCGGTTTTGGTCATATAGCACCAATAACCGACACATCCCTGATTGAGTAATCTTACTGCTTTCATAAAATTAATGACCTTACCAGAACAGCCGGAATTACCTCCCTGAAACGCACATTCGACCCCATCGTCTGAAATGATAGTGATCATACGCTTACGGATACTAATGATGGCATCATGACGATCCATCCAATCAATACCCAAGATGACGTCGTCCCTCGGCAAATCTACTACGATTAGGTCCGCTGGCCATACACGACCATGAAGCTGAATCGGACAATTCTGAATCTCACGATTTCCGACAATTCGTCTTCCATCAGGTAGACCAATGACATAGGGCTCACAACTAGTAGCACTACCCAGACGTAGTCTACTCAAACATGACTCGGAAATGAATGAATGCGATGCACCAGTATCAAAAAGGGTACACACAGGTTGAGATAGAATATCGAGTGTACCTGAGATCATCCGGGCCTCCGGATCGTCGGTCTTCTTCATCTCATAAATTCGGGGCTTGCCGGCCCCCGAACCGGACGCTCCCGTCTGATAGCTCTTAGCTCCGCCTTTAGCTCCTGTCGTCTTGAACGATGCTGAATGAGTGGCCTGATTCTGCACCGCTGAATATCCTGGGGCCTGAGATGACGCCGGAGTGGGTTTAGAGTCCCTTCGGCAAAAACGGGCCCTATGCCCAGCAATCCCACAGTTGTGGCACGTGACAGACTGCTTCGGACATTTGGTGCTGAAATGACCCTGTTCCTCACAATTGAAACAGGTGATGGCCGAACTGGCCGCTCGGGACTGAGATTCCGCGGGTTTAGGCGTCATCGGAGGACGCTTAGAAAAGGTAGAGCCCGCACGTGGTTTCTTGAAAGTGGCCTGACTCCCGTCAGACTGATTACGGTTATTAGACTTCTTGCCAGCTGATGAGGGTTGTGCTTAGCAATTTCCTTAGCAGTAAGCTCGTAAGTGAGAGCTTTCTCAATGAACTCGGCCAGAGTGGTACAATTATGATTAAGCAACTGAAGTCTCATACGGGGTTTCAGCCTCTTGCGGAAATACTTGATCTTGTCCGCCTCAGAGTGAATGATAGACGAGGCGAACGGAAGAAGTTCCTGAAATTTTTCGGCGATGGCGAGAACATCATCATCCGCCGAAAGGTCGGGAGTGAGTAGTTCCGACAACTTGGCCTCCCTGAGTGGGGCCGGATAGTACCTCTCTATCATGAGGGTCTTGAACTGATCCCAAGTACATGATCCGTCTGTGGGCTTCAACGATAACCACCATGAATGAGCGCTCTTACCAAGATAGTAAGCCGCAACTGAAACTTTATGCCCTTCAGGGCAATCCACCATAGCAAATAATTTCTCGAAATGCTCAAGCCAATGGACAATATCCGCCGGCTCAGATGAGCCCTCAAAGATAGGTGGTCGCTGGCGAGAGATATCGCTAATGATATTGCTTACACCCCTCTCTTGACTCTGAGGTGGCGGCGGAGGAGCCTGTTGATTTTGAGTAGTGGAGTTATGCATCGCCTCCATTAGTTGTGCCATCTGAGTCATTTGGGCCATCATGCCCTGCATAAAGGCGAGTGGGTCGACTCGAACACCCTCTGACTGAGCTGTGTCCCGGGTTCGACTCCCTGATAGCGAATGATCACGTCCAGGTGAATGAGTGGCAGCGTCACTGCTCGATGAGTTAGCATTATTCCTGGCATTCGCACGTGTATTCACACGAGTTCTCGGGATTCGGCCCGCTCCACGGCCTCGTCCTCCACGTCCTCTGCCAGCCCTTTCCATACTGAAGTGGAAAGTCATATGATGATTATATATCTCGCATGAGTATCACATTATGATTATATTATGAAATGATGAAAATGAGCATACGCGCTCAAATACAGCGATTACATGAATGATTAATTGACGTGACATGATTATCTGATGAAATTACTGAAATGATTATCTTGAACAATTTAACAAGATTGATGATATGATCTTCAAGATCAACAACTGAGTAATGAAATGAATTGAGTGATTAATGAGTTAACATTATCGACTTGATCACAATTGAAGATGATGAATGAGGATTGTTAACTGATGAATTATGAATGAATGATTATTGCCAGAAATTATACCATGGCGTCCGAAATCTTACAGTTCTTGGTCTGATTGGCTCGGCATTTGCACAGGTCACACGTGACGCGAAAGTCCAATGATACTAGTCCGATGGCGATGATTTCAAATGAGACATGACTCGGAAGGTAGTATTCAAAACCACGCTCCGATACCAACTCTGTAACACCCCAAACTAGGCGGATATTACAGTGCCGTGGACCCCCGACTGGGACCCACCAGGCTAATGAAAATGAGTGAATTACGCAGGGTAAATGTAGTACCGAACCACATTACACAATTAATTACTCCGATAAGGAGTTTCATACAACACACCCAGGATGATATTGAATACAAGTATATTTTATATGGAGATAAAATATACAACACTGAGTGAAATGAATATTCAAACGGAATGTCTGCAGCGGAATAAATGAAGGAAACATAAATGGCTGAAAAGACTGGGGCCCCCTACTAGTATCACTGGGACTCCTCGCCGTCACCGTGCTCTCCCCGTGCTTTAGCCTTGCCATGACTAAAAATGATCCCCAACGGCCGGCCATACGTAACAACAATCCTCAAGAGTTGAAAATACACAATCATGAGTTATCCACAGTTATACAATATCCTGTTGAAACATATGCAATCAAACATGCTATATGAATCAACTAATGATACGGCTCAAAGGAATGGCGCCACACTACGTCCGGGATGGAAATGTGTCCGTGCACAAGCCACCAACGAGTATCGATAAAATACACGTGTGGTCTTGTACCTAATCAGTCTCACGAAGCCATCAACTCATGTGCACAGTCCAATGTGAGGCCACCAACCAACACACGACTATAATGTTCCCGACATGAAAATCCTACACATACCAACCGGCACGCCAGTATGACCCGGAATGCCACGATATAACAAAAGTGACAACTAAAAATGAATAATGACTCACCAAGATGAACTGATGGTGAAATGAATGACAGCTCAATGAAATGATTGGAACCGTCGTTCCTTATGACTGAGGTGATTAATTGACAATGACAAGTTTTGATACGGTTAATACAATAATGAATGAGTTACGATTATGAATGAACAACAACAAAAGGAATGAATATCCTTTTAACCGAGTAAGAATTAACTTACTCAATACCGATGAAGAATGTCCGTCCACGAACAACGTCCTAAGTGAAATACCGGTCGCTCGAACAACCTTGAATAACAATAATTACCAACAACCGTTCAATACACGTATCAAGCAACTAAACACGACTAACCCAAAGGTCGAAAACAACGATAATCAAACTCATAGGGGCATTCCAACGAATACGTAACCAACCACACGACTTCGAAAATATCCAATCCCGAATATATCGAAACCAACACCGAAATGAGTATATCGAACTAACAAAACACTTCAATGATATCAATAATCCATTAGGAATCCACAATTCGAGATTACAACTACATTAATCGGAAAATCCCCAAATAACCGAAGTCAACCCCAAGGGTTCTTGAAATAATTCCGAAAATAACCATTAAATCCGTAAGAATATACTTATCCAAGGTAGATAATCCATATCTAACATATTCCAATGATAATCCAAGCTTACACGAAGAAATCGGAAGGAAAAACCTAAAAATCCGAAATTCTAGATCCAAGAGATTAATACCTTTGATTCGATGTTAAGGAGATGATGAAGTGATGATAATCCAACTCAAAGACTTGAAGATGATGATGGATGATAGAAGCTCGAAGAGAACTCTCCAAAATTCTTAAAATCGCCCGAAACCGATGAGGGAATGAGAAAGGATGATAAAATGACGAACTCAGGCTAACTGTCCAATATATAGCCATTCCAGGTTAGCGTGCGCTAGCTCTTGTGCGTAGCGTGCGCTAACGGGTAATTTGGGTAGTCCAGTACCCACTGTCCGAACACGGTAGCGCGCGCTACATACCTTTTTGTAGCGTGCGCTACGGTCATGCCATTAGCGTGCGTTAATACCCATTGTTAGCGTGCGCTAACGAATTATGTGATGCCCAGTACTGGAATCCAGAAGCCTTCTGTCCTCTGATCTGGTCTCGATAGCGTGCGCTACAACCAACGATTAGCGTGCGCTACCACATCGCTTGCGTACGCTGAAAACCACTCCTAGCGTGCGCTAGGAATAAATTCAATTCAGTCCAGTAGCCACTGGACTCAACCTGATCCGACCTTAGCGCGCGCTACACCGACTGCATAGCGTGCGCTACTCCGGATCACTAGCGCACGCTACTTACCATTCGTAGCGTGCGCTACCTACAATCCCAACTGCAGTCCAGTGCCTTCTGGACTGCCTGCTCAACTACTCTAGCGTGCGCTAGTGTTGAGAGGTGGCGTGCGCTACCATTACTCAATTAGCGCACGCTAAAAAGAGTACGTAGCGTGCGCTACTCCTCACACACAGTACACTAAGAAATGACAATGATGGTAAACGCCACACGATTCTCCAATTAGATTGATGATGAATGACGATTGATACACGATACAATTACTCTGAACGGTGAATACCATGATTGAATATGAGTGACAAATCATTAATGAGTGAAATTACTAAGTATCAATTACTGAATGATAAATACTGAATGATAATTACTGAATTACAACCGGGTATTACACCTGAGATGACGCCGGAGTGGGTTTAGAGTCCCTTCGGCAAAAACGGGCCCTATGCCCAGCAATTCCACAGTTATGGCACGTGACAGCCTGTTTCGGACATTTGGTGCTGAAATGACCCTGTTCTTCACAGTTGAAACAGGTGACGGCCGAACTGGCCGCTCGCGACTGAGATTCCGCGGGTTTAGGCACCATAGGAGGTCGCTCAAAAAAAGTAGAGCCCGCACATGGTTTCTTGTAAGTGGCCTGACTGCCGTCTGACTGATTACGGTTCTTCGACTTCTTGCCAGAAAATGAAGATTGTTGCTTAGTAATCTCCTTAGCAGTAAGCTCATAAGTAAGAGCTTTCTCGATGAATTCGGCCAGAGTGGTGCAATTATGATTAAGCAACTGTAGCCGCATACGAGGTTTCAGCCTCTTGCTGAAATACTTGATCTTGTCCGCCTCAGAGTGAATGATAGATGAGGTGAACGGAAGAAGTTCCTGAAATTTTTCGGCGATGACAAGAACATCGTCGTCCGTTGAGTGGCCGGGAGTGAGTATTTCCGACAATTTAGCCTCCCTGAGTGGGGCTGGATAATACCTCTCCATCATGAGAGTTTTGAACTGATCCCATGTACATGATCCTTCGGTGGGCTTCAACGACAACCACCAAGAATGTGTGCTTTTACCCAGATAGTAAGCCGCAACTGAAACTCTATGCCCTTCAGGGCAATCCACCATAGCAAATCGAAATGCTCAAGCCAATGAACAATATCCGCCGGCTCATATGATCCCTCGAAGGTAGGTGGTCGTTGGCGAGAGATATCGCCAATGATACTGCTTACACCCTCTCTTGCCTCTTAGGTGGCGGCGGAGGAGCCTGTTGATTTTGATTAGCTGAATTATGTATCGTCTCCATTAGTTGTGCCATCTGAGTCATTTGGGCCATCATGCCCTGCATAAAAACGAGTGGATCAACCCGAACACCTTCTGACTGAGCTGTGCCCCGGGTACGACTCCTCGATAGTGAATGATCACGTCCAGGTGAATGAGTGGCAGCGTTGCTGCTCGATGAATTAGCATTGTTTCTCGCGTTCGCACGTGTATTCACACGAGCTCTCGGGATTCGGCCCACACCACGGCCTCGTCCTCCGCGTCCTCTTCTTGCTCTCTCCATACTGAAGTAGGAAAGTCACATGATGATTATATTCCCCGCATGAATATCACGTTATGATTATGACATGAGATGATGAAAATGAGCATACACGCTCTAACACAGTGATTACATGAATGATTAACTGAGGTGACATGATTATCCGATGAAATTATTGAAATGATTATCTTGAACAAGTTAACAAGATTAATGATATGATCTTCCAGATCAACAACTGAGTAATGAAATAAATTGAGTGATTAATGAGTTAAAATGACCGTCCCGGTCAAAATGAAAATGATGTTTGAGGATTGTTTACTGGTGAATTATGAATGAATGATTATTGCCAGAAATTATACCATGGCGTTAGAAGTCTTACAGTTCTTTCAGTCTGATTGGCCCGGCATCTGCACAGGTCACACGTGACGCAAAAGTCCAATGATACTAGTCCGATGACAATGATTTCAAATGAGACATGACTCGGAAGGTAGTATTCAAAACCTGGCTCTGATACCAACTCTGTAACACCCCAAACTAGGCGGATATTACAGTGCCATGGACCCCCGACTGGGACCCACTAGGCGAATGAAAATGAATGAATTACACAGGTAAATGTAGTACCGAACCACATTACAACAATAATTACTCCGATGAGGAGTTTCATACAACACATCCAGGATAATACAGAATACATGTATATTTTATATGGAGATAAAATATACAACACTGAGTGAAATGAGTATTCAAACGGAATGTCTGCAGCGGAATAAATGAAGGAAACATAAATGACTGAAAAGACTGGGGCCCCTTTCTAGTATCATTGGGACTCCTCGCCGTCAACGTGCTCTCCCCGTGCCTTTGCCTTGCCATGACCTGAAAAACAATATCCCCAAACGGGCCGGGCCATACGTAACAACAATCCTCAAGAGTTGAATAAACACAATCATATATATGTTGTATAAACCACAAGTTCGATCAAAATGAATCGATTAGATTATAACCCAATCTTGTTGAAAACATACGCAATCAAACTTGCTGTATGAATCAACTAACAGTACGGCTCAAATGGTGGCGCCACACTACGCCCGGGATGGAAATGTGTCCGTGCACAATCCACCAACGAGTATCGATCGCATACATGTGTGGTCTTGTACCTAATCAGTCTCACAAAGCAATCGACTCGTGTGCACAGTCCAATGTGAGGCCAACAACCAACACACGACTTAAATGTGCCCGACATGAAAATCCAACACATACCAACTGTTGGCCACTTAAGTATACTGGATACAGTTTGGAAAATAGTTTAAACAACAAACTGTACAGAATCTAAATCTGAGTGCGTAGCGGAAGTCTTGGATACAGTTAGTTGCCGTGGATACAGCAACGAAGTATTTGGTGTATACTTAATATATCACAGTAATTTAAAACAGTAAAAGCTAAAGGTAAATGACACAGTAATTTAAGTGGTTCGAGGTAAACCCCTCTACGTCCACTGGTCCTCCACATAGGAGTAAAAAGTTTATTATAATTACTGCGTACACAACTACGTAATTATAAACAAACCTATCCTTGTATCGTTCACACAGATTGATACAAAGAATGTCACTTTCAACCGTTCACACAGATTGGTTAAAGCTTTCTTCTTGACTAGCTTCTTCACACACAGTTCCAAAGCTTCGTCCTTATTCGTCCCACACAGGTCAGAATAACTTGTTGAGTTCACACAGAGCTCGGTTTTTACACAGAGGTAAAAGGGTAGGTAACCAGGTAAGAACAGCAGCTTTGAAGTTCTTGAGCTGATGATGGCTGTTCTTGATGTTGAGCACTGTATATCTCTTTCGTTCTTAATTGCAGTATGCTTTGGAGATATGTTTGCTCAGATGATAACTTTGATAGCTTGAATGTTAGGTTACTTGGGTTGGTGACTGATCTTCAATGTCTTCAAGGATATATATATAGTCTCTGAAGAAAGTATCCATTGAGATGTATCAGTTTGAATAAGATTTCCTTCAACGGGAATATGACATGATCCGGATTTCGCGGGATTCTGAAGATCTGAAGACTGGCAGTATTTAAATACTTTATCCTTGAGTATTTAAATACTTCTTTGTTCAACGGGACTTGACTTGTGTTCTTTCTTGTCCTTTTGTGAACTGTATGGAAGATGATTGTGTTTAGGGTGTCGAGACAGTTTCCATACTTGGTCTTTTACAAGTCTTCTTGCTGTACTGAAGAGCTTCACTTATGCTGATTCGAGGCAGGTCTTCGATACAGGATAAAGCCTCAAAGCTTCGATACAGTTTCCTTTACTGTATTTGGCATATATGTCAAAACCTCTAAATAACATTCGATACAGGGATTCGAGTATTCCGGCTGTTTCGATACAGGGTCTTTGTTTTCCCAACAATTTCCCCCTTTTTGACAATTTGCCAAGACTAATTTACTTAACTCTTCGAGTCTTCTTGATGATGCCAAAACCTTCTTCATGAAGCATTCTTCTTTGATGACTTCTGGCAGATTTCTTGGTCTTTTGTCAAAAGGTCTGACTTAGTGACTTAGTCTACAATAATGAACTGCTCGCAGGCACGTTCGATACAGTTTGAGATTTATTACAACTTAAGCCTATGATTGGCGCGCAGGCACAATCTTACAATGTATTCTAAGTTTACAACCGAAATTATGAACTGTTCGTAGACTAGTTCGTATGACTTATTTTTCAATCAAGTTTATATAACTTGTGATTCCTATCAAACAATTTAAATAATCATACATAAACACAGTAGATTACGAGTTGTAATCTTTCAAGACAAACAAACTATTTTATTTATATTAAAAAATGATTGAGTACAAAGTTTGTCGTTTGAATAGAAATTACAAAAACAAAAACAATATACATAAATTTCACTTTTTATCGATAATCCGCATGCCTCCATGGTCTTTTTCCGGGTTCGTTCTCGATGCCGCGCCACCAGTTTTGAAGTGAATCATTGCCTCGATCCTGGTAAATCGCTCTTCCTTCATATGAACGATCAAAGGCAAGTATCCAATCTTCTGGATGGGTGACCCGATCTCCTCTTCTATGTTTGGATTTCATTTCGATTTGGAGAGGGAGTTTACCTTCTTCTAGCATCTTCGTAAACTTATCTGCCGCTTCTGCTAACATTTTATAATTTTTGAAGATGGCGGATTCCCTGATGAGTCTGACAAAATATCTCATCAGTTCATTCTTCCTCCAGTGCTTCACTTCGTCGGCAGTTGGGTTGCGGTTGGTCGGCAGACGTATTTCCGAAGGTCTCTGAATAAGAGTTTGCCAAGGGACATTTGGGTCATGGAATTCCGGTCTGGAGCCTGAAATTTTAAAACTATGGGATGGAGGTGCCAGCTTGTTCAATTCGGCAGTGATACTGTTCTGAGCAGCCTCAAATTTTCTTGTTGCAGCCTTATTCTCCTTGCAGCTTCTCGTGCCTCTTCCCCCTTTTTCGCTTCATCAAGACTTTGCAGGATTTCAAGAGCAGCGTCCTGTTTGGTCTCGATGCTGGTTATTCTTTCAACAAGGGTGGAAAGAGTCTTCAACATTTCTTGAATGGATTTGTCGTGAGCACGCAGTTGAGAGCTGTTCTCAATCATTGCACAGGCGGTCTTGGCTTCAGCAATTCTTGTCTTTGTAGCTTCCTCCTTCAGCAGTTGCTCCTGCTTATCTTCCATGATCTTCAAGGCTTGCTTGAAAACTTCTGGCAAAAGTATGAATGCGTCGACAACTCGAGATACTTCGTGTTGAAGAGTGGTCATTTCTTCGACGGCAGAGGTGTGCATCCAATTCAGTGCCTTTTCAACAGAAGATAGAGCGTTTACTGCATCTTGGATAAATACAGTCTGAAGGCCAAGAGCTCGCAGGCGCTCTTTACGTGCAGCAGAGATCGGAGAGTCTGGTTGGGCGAAGTCTGCAGCATCGTTCAATCTTCTTACATTCACGGATGGACGTGAAGTAAGTTGGACATCCTCAGGTTCGGTACCGTCCTCGGATTCCATTGTTGAAGGGGCGGGAGCAGCTTCCTGTGGTACGACGACAGTTGGTTCAGAAGCATCCTGTGGCGAAGGTTCTTCGGCAGATATGGATGCAGGAGGGACTGAATCCTCCTGTTGGCTTGCAGGAATAGCTTCTTCGGTCGCAGCAGGCTCGGGTGCCTATTCCAAAATTTCTTGAAGTTCCTCGACTGGAGGGACTGATTCCTCTTGGTCGGGAATGTTCTCGGGCTGTGGCGAAGGGGGATTGGCTTGGGTAGAAGGCCCTTCGTCTTTTCTGGGTGGAGAGGCGTCTCGGGCTTCAGCCTCTTCACGGCTCATTCTCAGACCTGCTTGTAGAGCATCGTCGTCGTCGTCTGAGTCATGATCGTCGTCATCTTTTGGATTAATGGGAGAATCCTCTGACTTCTTCTTTCCTTTCCTCCTGGCGTCAGATTTGTGCAGCAGGTGGCTTTCAATTAGATCTTTGCAAGAGGCGTTGTCCCATCGTTGCTGGTCATCAATTTCATTTTAGTCAGTTTCTTCGGTGACGAATCTCTCTTCGTGGCTCCAATCGCTACAATTGTACAATGTGTCGTGCGGAGCTAGCCTATAGCCTTTCCATTGCGTAAATCTTTCGTACGCGTGTTCAATTTGAATCAAAGAAGTGTTTGATTTATGATCGAGTCGGGAGGGACTTCAATAACGTCTGGAGATCTTTGTTGAGGATTCCAGACAGTATGGGATCTGTACGGAAGATGGACTCCTTGCAGGGATGGTGCCTCAAGGAAATGGATCCTGCACGGGTGTGGGATCCCGCAGAGGAGAAGTAGCTTTTGGCTCGAATGGGCACCACTCGCTAAAGTCTTGAGCGTTGGCAGATGTCTCTATATCCGTCGTAGCCGCCAAAGGCTCGGGATCTACTGTCGATGCAGTAGGAGACACCTCTTCCACAGGGGTTGGGCCCTGGGGTTCTTCATCAGTGGGTTGCGCCACAGGCGAGACATCCTCGGAGTGCTTGGATTTGATTTTTGAGAGACTCCTGAGTCTCTTCTTGGACTTCTCACCAGCAGAGTGTTTCTTGCTGTGAGATCGCTTTCGCTTCTTTGAAGATTCCATTTCTGGGACCTTCACGGTTTCATCTCTTGGGTTGGCAGAAATAGGCATGTGCCTGGTTCTCGGGTGATTGCAATGCATTGTGCTCTGGTTATAAGCAGTGGGTTTGACACCTCCTAAGTATATCCTTGAGCTATTTTTCTTTGCATCGGCGGATTGCGTCAGTCCGCACTTCGTCAGAATGTAGTTGAGCATTAAACCAAAGGATTTCTTTTGGGTGGCAGGTTTGCACACCTCTTCTTGAAGACGTTTCAGAATGATTTGGCACCAATTGACCTTTTCACAGGTCAAAATAGCTACCATCATCCTGAACCTTAAATTCGTGCACATCTCGAACGCACCGGTTCGGTTTTCAATGATCCTGGAGCAAAAGTCATGAAGATAAACGAAATGAAGAAGAAAATTTTTCTTGTGACAAGTAGTTGTCACCATATCAACCACTTTGGACCCTGTAAAAAGTCCATAAAATTTGGTAATAAGCTCTTGAGACTCGAACGTCTCAAGTTGGTCCATGGTCAGGCCATCGGCGGGCAGCCTGTAGATTCTCTGGAGTAGGTCGCGATTGATGCAGATTTCCACTCCTCGGATCACAGCGGTGATGTCAGCAACATGTCCTCCCTGGGCTAGTGACAGAAAACGGACGGCGGCGTTGAGGTAGAATTCCTCAACCAGATGGGCGTCGTATTTTTCGGCGGTTTTGCTCCCGAAGCGATAGAGACCTTGTTGTTCAAGACGAGTAATGATATACTCCATTGGTTCGGTGTCGTTGATTTCCGAGATAATATGCTCGATGATGACAGGTTTGGAGAAGATCCGGCCATCAATGATGTTGGAGGATTTCTTCAGAACAGGGGAAGAAGATTGACTAGCCATTGATGTTTTCTTAAAACAAAGGTGGAAGAAAATAAATAAATTCGCAGTGAATATGCGTAAAAATATGTAGTCGCTTGCTTGAGAACTCTTGTAATTGCAGAAAGCGTAAAGAGTCTCTAATGGCAGATACAGTCCTTTTATACTTGGGCGGCGAAATAGGGTTTTGCAGAGTACGAATGGTCAGATTTTAAGGGATGGGAACCGATTTTGAAATCAACGGTTAGGATGGACTGAGTGTAACTGGTACGCTAATACATTAAAAGGTATAAAAAATAGAGCGGGTCCCACTTCTGACATAGGTTGATACCCTAAATGCCTAAAACGGCGGTTTAAAAATAATAAATAATTTAAAAACATTGCGGCTTTTGAGATTCAGTTGTCCAGATGTCGTGTAAGGCATTTAATGAACATGACGTTTGACATAAAAACAGGGCACGTGGACAAAAATTATTTTAAAAAGGAAATAATATTATATTATATACCGAATCGAAATCCTATAGCATGTCCGTTCTCCGCCGATACATTGCCCCTTAAAAAGGTACTAATAGGTTTTAAATTTCATACAAAGAATATTGGATTAATGTCAGATTCATGGGTCCTACAAGATTCCCCTTAATTATCGCACACACCAAATTGTAGGATTCATATGCGTCGCTACAAGATCAGTATAGATGATTCTGAGTGTACAGATAATTAATGTTGATATCGTATTCACGGGTCTTACAAAGATTCCCCTCAATTGTTGAGTAAAAACAAGAAATTACTTACAGGAGTCCGGGCCGTAGTATTCCCACCTCGCTCGAGCATGTTGAATCTTGCCGTGTCGAGAGGCTTGGTGAAAATGTCGGCCACCGGATGTCTCAGATGGACTTTTTCCAGGCGAACATCCTTGTTCTCGACATGATTCCTGATAAAATGATGCTTCATGTTGATATGCTTAGTGCGCGAGTGCAGCACAGGATTGTGCGTGATTGCAATTGCACTCGTGCTATCACACATGATTGGTGTCTCTCTAGCATCAATTCCATAATCTGACAGTTGATGCTGCATCCAAAGGATCTGCATACAGCAGCTACCAGCAGCATAGTACTCTGATTCAGCCGTGGAAAGAGAGTTAGCCAATTGCTTCTTACTGAACCAAGATACGAGTCTAGGTCCGAGAAAGTGACAAGTTCCACTTGTACTCTTCCTATCTAGCTTGTAGCCTCCGAGATCCGAGTCGCTGTATCCAACTAAAATCCGCCTTCCTTAGGATACCACAGTCCTGCATCGACTGTTCCTTTAATGTATTTCAGGATTCGTTTAGCTATATTGAAGTGTGATTCCTTAGGTGCAACTTGGTATCTCGCACACACTCCAACAGCAAACTGGATATCAGGCCTGCTAGCCGTTAGGTACAGGAGCGAACCAATGAGCTTCCTGTAGAGTGATTGGTCAAACGGCTTTCCGGCTTCATCAGCACTAATTTGCACGGAAGTGCTCATGGGGGTTGGCGAGGATTTGGAATTGTTCATTCCAAATTTGTTGAGAAGCTCCTTGCTGTATTTCTCCTGGTTGATGAATATACCTGTAGGCAACTGCTTTACCTGCAATCCTAGGAAATAACTAAGTTCCCCCATCATACTCATTTCAAATTTGCTTTGCATGAGATGTGAGAACCTTTGACATAGAGCAAGGTTAGTTGAACCAAAAATAATATCATCGACATAGATTTGTACCATTAGAAGGTCATCACCTTCCTGTATCTTGAACAAGGTTTTGTCGACAGCACCTTTCTCAAATCCGTTGTTGGTTAGATACTGGGACAGGGTTTCGTACTGTGCTCTAGGGCTTGTTTAAGTCCGTGCAGCCGCTTTCCTTAGCCTGTAAACTAGATCGATAGCGTCTGTGTTGGCAAACCCTGGTGGTTGTTCAACATAAACTTCTTCTGCAAGCTCTCCATTCAGGAAAGCACTCTTGACGTCCATTTGGTATACGATAAAACTCTTATGGGTGGCAAAGGCTAAAAATATCCTAATGGCTTCTAGTCTCGCTACAGGGGCGAAGGTTTCATCATAGTCGATTCCTTCTTCCTGACAATAGCCTTGTGCTACTAGTCTGGATTTGTTCCTTATGATAAGTCCATTTCGATCCTTTTTGTTTCGAAATACCCATTTGGTTCCTATAACCGATTGGTGTGTCGGTCTGGGTACAAGATACCATACATTGTTTCTTTCGAAACCGTTAAGCTCTTCTTCCATAGATGTTATCCAACGAGAATTGTTAAGAGCGTCTATGGTCGAAACAGGTTCGGACTGGGCTAAGAATACGACGATAGTGCACATATTGAGTCTCCTAAGTTCGGATTGAGATTTCCATTCAGGAAACTGTGAAACTTCAGCATTAGATTTTTCTTGTGCACAAAGTACATTTCCTTGTGTACTCTGTATTCTCCTACGAGTAGAAACACCTGCATTAATGTTTCCAATGATCAGCTATTGCGGGTGATCTCTCAACCATCTTCGGTCGGGTTCTAGTTCAGGATCCCGTACTGTATTGAAAGTTTCTGTGGGTGCAGCTTCACATGCAGCGCCTTCATCCACATCGATTCTTACAGCTGCGGGGTTGATTTCTAAATCAACGACAGGTTCTATGGGTGTAGGTGGATCCAAGATAGATAGATGGTGAATGTCCTGAGTGATATCATCTACTCCTGTAGGGTCATGGTGTGGTTCGTCGAACACTACATGAACTGATTCCTCGATCGTCAGCTTCCTTTTATTAAAGATTCTGAAAGCTTTGCTGACGGAAGAGTATCCTACGAATATTCCTTCATCTGATTTTTCATCAAAGGTTCTAAGTTGGTCCTTCCCATTGTTCAATATATATAACACCTGCATCAAAAAATGTGAAAATACGAAACTAATGGAGTTTTGTTATTCCATACCTCATAAGCTGTTTTGTTGTAGTGCTTGTTGACGATACAGCGGTTTTGAGTGTAGCACGCTGTATTGGTTGCTTCTCCCCAGAAACGCTGCGGCAATTTGCTTGCGGCAATCATTGTCCGTGTTGCTTCTTTCAACGTCCTATTCTTTCGCTCGGCAACACCATTTTGTTGAGGTGTACGGGCAGCTGAGTATTCGTGCTGTATTCCATTCTCCGAACAGTATTGCTCTATAAAGCGGTTAGTAAATTCAGTACCTCTGTCGGAACGAATGCACACGATACTCGACGCTTTTTCATTTTGCAACTTCCTCAGGAGCTCGGGCAGCCTTGATGTTGTTTCCTTCTTCTTTCTAAGAAAGATCGTCCAAGCATACCTTGAATAATCATCAACAACGACCATGCAATATTTCTTACCTCCCAAACTTACTGGGTCTACAGGACCGTAGAGATCCATGTGTAGCATTTCCAACACTCTTTGGGTTGAAAGGTAGGATTTGCTTTTCAGGGTTGACTTGATTTGCTTGCCTTTCTGGCATGGTCCGCAGACGCTGTCTTTCTTGAATGACACATCTGGCAAACCTCTAACCATACCCTGTCTTGAAAGCTTGTTGATCGTCTTGAAGTTGACGTGATACATCCTCTTGTGCCATAACCAGCTAAGATCTGCAGTGCCTTTGGCAACAAAACATGGAATTGAGGAGCTCATAGGCTTCCAGTCAGCAATGTACATATTACCTGATCTGCTTCCTGTAAGCACAACTTCCTTGGTTTGGGTGTTCTTGACTCTACAGCGATCTATATAGAACTTTACCGAGAACTGTTTATCACGTAATCAAGCTAATACTAAGTAGATTATACTGTAAGCCTTCAACATATGCAACATCGGTGACCTTGAATTTTCCGACAAGTAGGTTTCCTTTCCCTCTTGTTCTTCCTTTAGACTTATCACCGAAGCGAACTTTTGGACCGCGACCTTCTACAAAATCAAATAGCTTGCTCCTATCTCCAGTCATGTGACGAGAGCATCCACTATCGAAGTACCAGGTATCCTCCTCTAGGATGTCCTGTAACAAAGAAATTAGGTAGATTTAGGTCCCCTTTGATTTTTGGGTCCATATATGTTAGTTCCTTTAGGTACCCAAACTTTCCTGACAGCAATTGGTTTACTGTAGGATGTACTCGGTACAGTGTTGCGATATCTATGGGGGGTATATCCGTAGTTGTTATAATCATGATAATTACTATGCATGTAAAATTCAGGGTTATTATTATTATTCCAATACGAGTGCCGTCTAGGAGGTGGAGCCATTTTCTTAGGCCTAACAGCTTGTCTTCTGGGTCTCCAGTTGGATTCCAAATGCTGTTGTTGATACTGCACTGGCATCTGCTGTCTTGAGGGATAACGGGGCTCCTGTATCCAATACCTAGGCGCACTGTACTGAGGGTACTGCTGTGCGGGCCTTTGGTGGTTGGATACCGTCTTCTTTCTGAATGACTGCCGGCTTTGATGATATGCTTGTGGAGCATGCTGTAGATTACGCCTTCTGAGTGGTTGTTGGTTCCACTGTCTCGAATAGTAGAGTTGAGGGGGCGGAATTGCAGCCTTCGGTTTTCTCGGTACAGCAGGTTCCTTTATGGGACTAGGAGCTTCTTCCGATTCTGGAATGTGTTCCACACTCTTGACGAACACAGTACTAGTTTTACCTTTATTCGAACATGAGCTGTATCCTAAGCCACTTTTATCATGAGCATGTTGCCCAGTGCTCAGAATTTCTTCCATTCTTTTGGACGATTTTTCAAAAGACTTCAGAATGGTCTCAAGTTCAGTTTCTCGCTTCTCGAGAGTTGTAATTTTGGTTTGTAGTAGAACCAAATCATTTGTCTTGCTCTCATTATGGGTTTTAACCTCATTTAGTTCATGAGCAAGTTGATGATTGCTCTCCATGAGTTTTTCAAAATCGACCTTGCTGGTTTCACAATCAATAGACATATTATCATAGTTTATCTTCAGCAAGTCATTCTCATCTTTCAGCTCTAGATTTGTTAATTGAAGCTGTATATTCTCAGTTTTTAGAGTCTCATGGGCCTTTTGAATGTTTTTAAACTCATTCATCATATTTTCGAAAGTATGAGATGCATTAGGTGGAATAACTGAGGTTGAACTTACCTCATCGTCGCTGTCTTCACCTTCTGGAACATCTTTGGCCATAAAGCACATATATGCTTTATCATTGAACTCATCGTCAGATGAATCACTTTCAGTGACCACCTGAAGACATTCTGCTGATTTGGATGGTGTGGGGGAGGCTTCTGATTCTCCAATCAGGGCCTTGAGCTTGTCTTTCCAAGCACGTCTTCTTTCATCTCTCTCTTGTTGCTCGGCCTCAGGCAATCTTTGGACTTTGGGATGAGGATATTTGTTTGCATAATGGCCTGGTTTCCTGCAGTTATAACACAGGTTAGCATCACCAGATGATGTTTCGGTACTTACCTTGTTGATGTGTTTGGGCTCGTAGGAGTCTTTCCAGATCGCTTGATGAACTTTTGAATTTATGCATTAGAAGCGCCATTTCATCCTCGTGACAGGATGTCGCTGCCACGGCATTCTTGTGACCGGGCTTCGATTTAGCTAGGCATGCTTTGTGTCGACGTTCGATACAGCCGCGAGAGTTGTGACCTTTGAAGGAGATTCTTCACTTTCTCTTCTCACAATGTCATACTCAAAGGCTTTAAGGTCGAGAAGAGATCAAAAGTGGATATTTCATTAAGATTACAGGATACACGCATAGCCGTGGTCTTAATGTCCCATCGGGCCGAGAGATCTGAAAATTTTTAAGTTCTTCTCCTTTGGGTGTAATTCTTGCCCAACGCTTCAAGTTCACCAACAATACCAAGAACTGAGGTCAAGTTCCTCAAGTGTTTCCGTTGGTTTCATTTCAAAAGATTCAAATTCTTGAGTAAGTTTTGAAATCTTGTTTTCTTTTGAGAGCTCGGCCTCACAAATTAACTTGAGTTTATCCTGATTTCTTTGGTTGTTTTGCGGCTCTTTACCTTTGAGAACGTTCCTTTGTCAAGAGTGACAAATAACGCGTTCTTAGCCACGTTGTCGAGATTGGCTCGCTTCCTTTCATCTCTGTCCATTGCTCGCGTTCTTTCTCGAGCATTTCGGCATGGGCTTGGCCCTCAATCCTTGCGGCCGGATTGACCTTCATGATCTTGATCGGACCATCCCGTATAACAAAATCATCTCTTCGCATTGCCGCAAGATGAGCTTCCATTCTAATTCTCCACTGCCAAATTCATTAATAGAGAACATAGGGACTTTGTTAATCATAGAAGTATCCATACCGATAATATAGGAATGAAAGAAACTGTTTTGAAAATAAGTGATTTGAATCGATTCGGTTAAAAGAAATACGACGATTCTTTTTAGAATCAACCGCCCGATACCACTTGTTGGCCACTTAAGTATACCGGATACGCTTTGGAAAATAGTTTAAACAACAAACCGTACGGAATCTAAATCGAGTGCGTAGCGGAAGTCTTGGATACGCTTAGTTGCCGTGGATACAAGAACGAAGTATTTGGTGTATACTTAATATATCACAAGAATTTAAAACAAGAAAAGTCAAGGTAAATGACACAAGAATTTAAGTGGTTCGAGGTAAACCCTCTACGTCCACCGGTCCTCCACACAGAGTAAAGTTTATTATAATTACAGCGTACAAAACTACGTAAATATAAACAAAAATATCCATGAATCGTTAACAAAGATAGATACAAAGAATGTCAATTTCAACCGCTCACACAGATTGGTTAAAGCTTTCTTCTTGACTAGCTTCTTCACACACAGCCTAAAGCTTCGTCCTTATTCGTCCCACACAGTCGAATAACTTGTTGAGTTCACACAGAGCTCGGTTTTTACACAGAGGTAAAAGGGTAGGTAACCAGGTAAGAACAGCAGCTTTGAAGTTCTTGAGCTGATGATGGCTGTTCTTGATGTTGAGCACTGTATATCTCTTTCGTTCTTAATTGCAGTATGCTTTGGAGATATGTTTGCTCAGATGATAACTTTGATAGCTTGAATGTTAGGTTACTTGGGTTGGTGACTGATCTTCAATGTCTTCAAGGATATATATATAGTCTCTGAAGAAAGTATCCGTTGAGATGTATCCGTTTGAATAAGATTTCCTTCAACGGGAATATGACATGATCCGGATTTCGCGGGATTCTGAAGATTCAAGATCGCGTATTTAAATACTTTATCCTTGAGTATTTAAATACTTCTTTGTTCAACGGGACTTGACTTGTGTTCTTTCTTGTCCTTTTGTGAACTGTATGGAAGATGATTGTGTTTAGGGTGTCGAGACAGTTTCCATACTTGGTCTTTTAAAAGTCTTCTTGCTGTACTGAAGAGCTTCACTTATGCTGATTCGAGGCAGGTCTTCGATACAGGATAAAGCCTCAAAGCTTCGATACAGTTTCCTTTACTGTATTTGGCATATATGTCAAAACCTCTAAATAACATTCGATACAGGGATTCGAGTATTCCGGCTGTTTCGATACAGGGTCTTTGTTTTCCCAACACCAACCGGCACGCTAGTGTGACCCGGAATGCCACAATATAATAAAAGTGACATCGAAAATGAATAATGACTCACCAAGATGGAATGATAGTGAAATGAATGACAGCTCAATGAAATGATTGGAACCGTCGTTCCTTGTGACTGAAGTGATTAATTGACAATGACAAGTTTTGATACGGTTAACACAATGATGAATGAGTTATGATTATGAATGAACAACAATAAAAGGAATGAATATCCTTTTAACCGAGTAAGAATTAACTTACGCAACACCGGTGACAATTATCCTTCCACGAACAACGTCCTAATTGAGATATCGGTCGCTCGAACAACCTTGAATAATACAATTACCAACAATCCGTTCAATATATGAATCAAACACGAATATAATGAACTCAAAACGTCGATATGATTAAACCAAGTTCATTGGGGCATTATATCGAACACTTTGTGGCCAAACTTCGATTGTTTAAAACCAAACCTCAAAAATGCCAACATCAAATCCACAAGAAGTGTTTCAAACCAACAAAACATCTTCAATACGATCAATAATCTATTATGAATATCCAAAATCGTGATTACAACAACGATTAATCGAAAACCCCCAAATCCAACACAATATTCAAAGTGTTCTTGAATAATCTTTCAATAATCCGATGAAGAATCAAACATGTCCATAATCATGCGTATATCACTTCATACAACATGATCCTAACATCCAAAATATCATATCTCAATACAAAATCGAAATCCAAGAGGTTTGATGAATATTACCTTTGAAGATCCAAGTACTTTAATCCGATGAAATCGCGTTAGATCGACAATCCAAGCTTCACAACCGAATGAAAATGATGAAAAATGAATACCCAAGTGATTGATGATGAAGATTTCTCCCCTCAAGCTCTCTCTCTCTCTCTCTCTCTCTCTCTCTCTCTCTCGTATGAAGGTGAAGAAAATGGAAGAAATGAGCTGAACACGCTCAGAAAAACGCAATTATAGAGTTAACTGCCCTGTGTGCCGCGGCCCAGCCGAAGTGTGCCGCGGCCCAGCCGAACGAGTGTGCCGCGGCAGTGACTCGGCAGTGTGTCGCGGCCCCGTCGGCATGTGCCGTGGCACAAGGTACAGAAAGGTTTGGCCGAAAATGCAACACGAGTGTGCCGCGGCCCGGACAGGTGTGCCGCGGCAGTGACTCGGCAGTGTGCCGCGGCCCTGCCGGCATGTGCCGCGGCACAAGGTACAGAGTGCTCGGCCAAAAACTGGAAAATGTGTGTGCCGCGGCGCACACTCCTTGTGCCGCGGACCACACCCCCTTGGGTCCTAAAATGATGAAAAATGACCCGAGAAGGGAATAAAAGCAATAGGAATTGATATTTGGGAACCAATAACATGAAATGGAAGTGCGGAAACCCCAAAACGGTGGTTCCAGGTAATGATTACAAGGGTTCGCCCAACAAAAACATGATTTGAACAGTGAAGAGATTTGAAATGACATGAATTCCAACGTCAACAACGACTAACGAATCAATTACACCGATCAAGATAATACTCTTGTCTCGATTCCCGAATAAGGTTGAAATAATGAACAATATCGATACACAACTCGAAGTTATTCCGAACGGTGAACACGGACGAATGATTATTAACAAGTGAAAGATTACATAGTGACAATTACCGAATGAAATTACTGAATGATAATGACTGAATTACAACCGGGTATTACATGACCCACACCCGCCAAGCCAAATCATCTATTTGACATGTCACTGCCACGTGTCATCGTAGTCACCCTCCATGTCACTCGAGCCACTATCTCAGCTGTCAAAACGAAAGGCTCCTCATAGGCATTCAAGCGAAGTGCAAAGTGCGCCTACGAAGCGCCCGTTGCGACAAGTGCGACGTGCACGTGCTCGAACTCAGACTCGGACTCGGACTCGGAAGGTGCTTTGCACCTTCCTCGTAGGATTCGGATTTTAGCTAACTAGGGTGCACCATAATGGAGCACACTTGATTGCTCCTTTATGATGGAAAGTCCTTTATAAATAGCTCAATTTTTCCTTGCTTCTCCAATATGGGATGGGATTCCACACCACATTCCCAACTATTAAATGGCTTAACTTTGTGCATTAATTACTCATTCACTTCTTAACGAAATTGAAGAAGTAAATACACTAAATTAATATACACAAAATGTAGATTCTAAATATACCATTTAATGTCATTAATTATCATAATTAATTATGGTATTAATTAAGCTATTTTTTCCAACAATCCCCCACATGAATGATGATTAATGCAAATGCAATATGCACTAAGTCCCGACGACCTATTATTGCTTCAGGATAGGTGGTAGTTAGCCTTGAACCTTCCTTAGTGTAATGCTATCAGATTTACTCGTTGCTCGGTGAACGTGATGTCTTGAACCGGTCAACTTTTATGTAAACCAAGACAATAACATACACACAATAATAGATCTAATAACTTTCGTTCTCACGTTGTGCCCATTTTGGCCTTGGACCATTTATTGGATTCATAAGTGTTAATAATTTTATGAAGCGGCCTTACTTCTTCACTTATATAGGTGATCTCCTATAAAGAGTATCCTGCCATAATCCACCTATAAAAGGCTATAGGAATCATTAAAAGCTTTAAAAGCTTACCCTTCACCACAAACTACAGGCTTGCACTTGAACAGCTACGAGAATGGATTTTCAAGTGCTTAACTTGAACTTTCCCAACTTAGTTGTCTCATTGAACCAAGTTCTTGGGATCTCCAATCATCCTGGTTGAGTTACCATTATGAAAATTCTCAATGTGTGGATTTCAATCCCATTCCCCTTGCTGCATTATATAATTGATCACTGTTAATACCTTTCGTAAACGGATCCGCTATATTGTCTTTTGACTTTACATAGTCAATACACATTATTCCTGTAGTGATCAATTGTCTAATGGTATTCTGTCTTCGACGAATATGTCAAGACTTACCATTATATATACTGTTCTTTGCCCTCCCTATGGCTGCCATGCTATCACAATGTATCATAACGAGAGGCAAAGTTTTTTCCCAACAGGGAATATCTTCTAAGAAGTTTCTTAACCATTCGGCTTCTTCGCCGGCTTTGTCTAAAGCAATAAACTCCGATTCCATTATAGATCGGGCTATGCATGTTTTCTTAGAATATTTCCATGATATTGCTTCTCCACCAATGGTAAATACATAACCATTTGTGGATTTAGAGTCTTTAGTATCGGATATCCAGTTGGCATCACAATATCCTTCCAAAACAGCTGGATATCTCGAATAGTGTATACCATGATTGACGGTGTGTTTTAAGTATCTCAACACTCTTGTCAATGCGGTCCAATGATCCTTTCCGGGATTACTCGTAAACCGACTCAGTTTACTAATAGAATATGCTATGTCTGGCCTTGTACAATCTACTAAGTACATTAGGCTTCCAATTATCCTAGCATATTCTATTTGTGATATGGGTTCTCCTCAATTTTTGGCTAAGTGTAAACTTAAGTCAACATGTATCTTAGCCGGAGGTAGATCGTATGCCTTGAATTTCTTAAGCACATTCTCAACATAGTGAGATTGTGATAAGACTATTCCATCGGGTGTTCTGGAGATCTTGATTCCTAGAATCACATCGGCTAATCCCATATCCTTCATGTCGAAGTTCTTCTTTAACATTTCCTTAGTGCCTATAATGATTTTATTATTGCTACCCATAATTAGCATATCATCAACGTATAGACACACAATGACAAAATTGTCAGATGTACCTTTGATGTACACACATTTATCACATTCATTGATTTTGAAACCATTTGACATCATTACTTGGTCAAATATCTCATGCCATTGTTTGGGTGCTTGCTTAAGTCCATATAAAGACTTAACAAGTTTACTAATTTTGTTTTCTTGGCCGGGAACCATGAACCCTTCGGGCTGTTCCATATAAATTTCATCTTCTAAATATCCATTTAGAAAGGCCGTTTTTACATCCATTAGGTGTATCTCAAGTTTGTCAATAGATTTATCACCTTTGTATTTCTTCTTGAGAATCCACTTGCAACCTAAAGGTTTATTTCCCGGAGGAAGATCAACAATATGCCAAGTGTGATTGTTCAAGATTGACTCGATTTCACTATTAATAGCTTCTTGCCATAGATCGGCATCGGAACCAGACAATGCTTCCTTGATTGTCTTCGGTTCATCTTCTAAAGAGTAGACTACAAAATCCGGACCAAAGGTTTTTGCAGTTTTTATTCTTTTTCCTCGCCTTAGTTGCGGTGTTGGTCCATTATTATTTGGCGAGATTTCATCATAAGTCCTTTTTTTCGAACTTATTTCATTCTTTTCTTTCTTAGGGAATATAGTTTCAAAAAATATGGCATTTCTTAATTCTATGATCATTCCCTCATTTATATCGGGTACTTCCGATTTGTGTACCAAAAATCGGTACGCACTACTATTATTTGTATATCCTATGAAAATGCAATCAACTATTTTTGGTCCTATTTTCACTTGCTTGGGTTTCGGTTCTTCAACTTTTGCTAAGCACCCCCACACTTTTAAGTATTTATAGGACGGCTTCCTTCCTTTCCATAATTCTTATGGAGTTTTATCTTGCTTCTTTTTAGGTAATTTATTCAAAATTTTATTGGCCGAAAGAATAGCTTCTTTCCACATGTTAAGTGATAGGCCCGAGCTTATCAACATAACATTCATCATTTCCTTCAATGTTCTATTCTTTCGTTCGGCAACACCATTCGATTGGGGTGCATAAGGTACAGTCGTTTGGTGAATAATGCCAATTTCACGACAATATTCTTCAAAAGGTGCAACATATTCACCACCTCGATCACTTCGAATCATTTTGATTTTGGTGTTGAGTTGATTTTCAACTTCTGTTTTGTATGTTTTGAAAGCTTCGAATGCTTCGTCTTTGCTTCTCAAAAGATACACATAACAAAATCTTGTGCAATCATCTATAAAGTTATAAAATAATTCTTTCCACCTCTTGTTTGCACAAGTTTTAAATCGCACAGATCGATGTGAATCAATTCAAGAGGTTTTGTCGATCTTTCCACTGAATGAAAAGGAGATTTTGCCATTTTTACTTCAACACAGATTTCACACCTTTTGTGTTGATCGAAATTCATTTTTGGCAATAAATCTAAATTTACTAAACGACGTAGTATATTTAGATTTGCATGTCCTAATCTATCATGCCATAAATTAGGAGACTCAACCAAATAAACAACTTTATCATTTATTTCATTTCCACCACGTACATTAATAGCATTCAGTTTGAAAAGGCCATTATCTATATAGCCTTTTCCAATAAAGTGACTATTTTTAGTTATTACAATTTTATCCGCTTCAAACACTAGCCTAAATCCGGCTTTGCTCAATGCTGAGCCAGATACAAGATTCTTACGGATGTCTGGAACATGTAGCACATTCTTGAGCGTCAATTTCAATCCCGACGTCATCTTGAGTATAACCTCTCCAGTTCCGACAACATTTGATGCAGCGGAGTTTCCCATGTACAACTTTCTTTCTTCGGTGATGGGCTTGTATGAGGAGAACATGGTTTTATCGGCACAAATATGTTTAGTAGCGCCGGTGTCTACCCACCATCTGACTGGGATTCCGACCATATTGATTTCATCTACAACTACACATAGATCAAGACTGGACAAATCGACGGGCACATACTTATTTTCGATAACATTTGCTTGATATCTCTTCTTGTCCTTCTTTGGTTTGCGGAAATTTTTCGCCATATGCCCGAATTTTCCGCAGTTGTAGCTTTCTACTTTGATCTTCTTTTGATTCTTCGAGTCTTGCTTCTTCCCGTTAAATTTACGCTTTTTGTTGTTGCTTGACTCGATGAGATTTGCTTTTGCCTCCATAGATGACTTGTTCATCTTGACATCGGTCTTCCGATTGTCCTCTTCGATCCTCAGTCACAAAATAAGATCTTCAAGGCCCATTTCCTTGCGTTTGTGCTTGAGGTAGTTTTTGAAGTCCTTCCACATCGGTGGCAACTTCTCGATTATGGCAGCAACTTGAAAGGATTCAGATAAGCTCATTCCTTCTTCCAAAATATCGTGCAGGATCAACTGTATTTCCTGCACTTGCTCGAGAACAGTTTTGGTGTCCACCATTTTGAAGTCTAGAAAACGACCCACGATGAACTTCTTCAAACCGGCATCTTCTATTTTATATTTTGTCTCCAACGAGTCCCACAACTCTTTGGACGTTTTGATTGTGGAATAAACACTATAAAGTGTGTCATCCAGCCCACTCAAAATATAGTTCCGACATAAGAAGTCACTATGATGCCATGCATCCAATGCTGTGCGTTTCTGGGTATCATCCCCCACAACAGGAGGAGATTCGGAAAGGAAGCGACAGAGGTTGAGAGTAGTAAGGTAGAACAGCATTTTTGATTGCCAACGTTTGAAATCAGTACCTGAGAACTTCTGTGGTTTTTCGGCATGGGCAGGAGCATGAACATTGTTGCTTGACGACGCCATCTTCTACAGAAAATTTCGTCTTACGATTGTTGTTGTAGATGCTGTAGAAAATGACAAAGGATGCAAAACCGAGGCAAGAGTTGGACTCTCTCTCTGTAAGACAAAATTGCCCCGCACAGTACACACGTTTGAACAGCAAACATCCCCAAGATACAACGGTTTTTCTACGAACTCGATACCTTGTACTCGGAATCGAATTCCGGGCGAACTACTGGATATTCGGGACTTGTAGTATGAACTTAGGCTAGTATGAGTGTATTATTATCTTGATTAATTATGTATGTATAATCATCATCTACAGGGCTTATTTATGGCCTGTAAGTACCCTGTCCGAATCAGTGTGACTTTCTGGCTGGATAGACACCTTGTGGTCCGGTGGGAAGGGCTGCATTGGTTCAGAAGAGCCAAACCATTGTACTGGTTCAGATTGGGCCGAATGGTCCGAACCATTGCACTAGTTAGGTCCTGAAACGCCGCACATGACCCACATCGGCCAAGCCAAATCATCTATTTGACATGTCACTGCCACGTGTCATCGTAATCACCCGCCATGTCACTCGAGCCACTATCTCAGCTGTCAAAACGAAAGGCTCCTCATAGGCGTTCGAGCGAAGTGCAAAGTGCGCCTACGAAGCGCCTGTTGCGACAAGTGCGACGTGCACGTGCTCGGACTCAGACTCGGAAGGTGCTTTGCACATTCGTCGTAGGATTCGGATTTTAGCATTAAAAATTAATTAAAGCCAACTAGGGTGCACCATAATGGAGCACACTTGATTGCTCCTTTATGATAGAAAGTCCTTTATAAATAGCTCAACTTTTCCTTGCTTCTCCAATGTGGGATGGGATTCCACACCACATTCCCAACTATTAAATGGCTTAACTTTGTGCATTAATTACTCATTCATTTCTTAACGAAATTGAACAAGTAAATACACTAAATTAATCTACACAAAATGTAGATTCCAAATATACCATTTAATGTCATTAATTACCATAATTAGTTATGGTATTAATTAAGCTATTTTTTCCAACAAAATCTGACAATCAAACCAAGGACACCTAGAGGAGATGTGAAAAGAGACATCAAAACACCAGAAAAGTGAAGGTAGGTTTTGTTCAAAAGGATATAACACACCAAATAATGGTAATGCATTTATAGTCTACAAATATTTTTTTTTCCTCTTTGTAAAAGATATTGAGCAAAAGGGAAAATCAAAGTGTAGCATAGTTTCAACTTACAATCGTGGAGGAAGCAAACTTCTCAAAAACATAGAGCAACATAAAACAAGAAAATAAAAGGATGGGTAAATTACATATTATAATGCATTTTATAAAAGAGTTACAAAAATCTCACAAAATTAAAATAATTACTGAATAACGACTTGTGTTGGTATTCAAATATAATATTCAAGTAACCAAACTACTAATAATAAGTATCCAACTATATTTTCACTTCATTAGATGCTGAACATTGGATATTCAAATAACTGATATCCAAATGCAATATTTCCGTAAACAAACTATCAATTGCAAGTATCTAATGCGTCAGTTTTGTACAAAAGTACAATTTATATAAGAAAGACCAATGTAGAATGAATATTTGAAGAAAATGACCAAAAAATATTTGGTACCCAGGTCCGAAGGACCAATTTATGTGATTAAGAATTGAAGTTTCGCATTATCGATGTGTTAAAGAAATTCCCATGTTGATAGATTAATTCTATGGTCGATGTGTAAAAAGTTTCTATTGATCTGATTCCACCGATTTTGTCAAATTTCGCATAGATTCAATTTTACAATAAAAATATAAAATACATTAATATATTTACAAAGTTAAAGTAATTAAATTATATATAAATCAATATCATATAATTATAACTACTAGTTAAGCAATATAATACAAAATAAAGTAATCATGTAATAATCATTTAATTATTACACTAAAATATTAAAATAATATTAGAATATATTTTATTAATACTCTAATTAATCCATATGATAATCCTTGATTATAAAATTAATAGTTAGGTGGTACCTCAACCATCTAGAACCGCTTGTGATTTTATAACACAGTGCATTATTGTTATCTAATTGGTTTTCTATACATCCTTTTTCTTTTTATTTTCTTTTTCCTTTTTTCCATTCTCCCCTTTCTTGATTGTGCTTAATTAATATTTCATTTGTAAAAAGAAACTATTGTTTCAGGAGAAAGTAAGAAAACTGTAATAATGAGTCAATCAATTGTATTCATAACACTGATAGAGGAGCCTTTATATAAGCAATACAATGAGAGTCCTTCCATACATAGGATTCCTAGATAAGGCAAGATATCTAATGGGATCCTACTACCTCTAGAAGGATCTAGAACCTTCCATCTATGTATCTTCCTACAACCAGTATTAGGCAAGACACCAATAAGGCAAAGACATCCCGGAACTCTCCCCCTGTGTCGAGCACTAATACTATCATGGTGCATAAGATGTTGCCTCGGTAAAAAATCTTTCCAAGTAAAATAAAACCTCATGGGAAAAAAAATATTTGGTGAGGAAAAAGACCACAACGCACCAACTACAAATGCCAGAATCATGTGGTGTATATTCCCCCTAAAGTATAGCTCATTCCCCCTATACAATAGCTCATTCCAATGGGCTATCACTAGTTGAGCTCGGACAATCGACGCATGCCAATGCTCCTCACATGTTTCTCAAATGTAGATTATGGCAGAGCCTTAGTGAACAAGTCTGCGACATTCTCATCAGAACTCACTTGATTCACTTCGATATTCAGCAATTTCTATTGTTGCTGATTGTAGAGAAACTTCGGCAAGATATGCTTGGTATTGTCACCCTTAATGAAACCTAACTTCATCTGTTCAATGCATGTCACATTGTCCTCAAAGATGCAAGTAAGGATCGTTGTAGTTGACTCTAATCCACAAGTTCCTCGTATGTGGTCTATGACTGACTGAAGTCAAATGCACTCTCTTACGGATTCGTGCAATGCAATTATCTCTGCATGATTCGAGGAGGTAGCAACCAGGGCCTGCTTGGTATATCACCAAGATATTTCTGTATTCCTAATGGTGAACACATAACCAGTTTGGAAACGTCCTTTATGTGGGTCATAGAGATAACCAGCATCAGCAAATCTAACTAACATATTGTTAGGATTCTCTGCATAGGGGGTAAGCTTTCTTGCATTAGCACTTCTGGTAGTCAAGCTGCCATGATTAGCTGCAATATCAGAGGAAGATCGACGGTTGATATGCATCGTCTTAACCTCAACAATTCAAACCACATTACGTACGTTAACATCTCTATGTTACGTACGTTATGTTGTTACCCAAAATATTATTCGGAATGATTTGATGGATATGGCTTCGGGTGAGTAACAAACAAAATGCAAGAGCACATTCGAGGGAATGTAAATAACACAAGATTTGTCGGGGTTGCTAATCCTGGGCTTGAATTGTAATATCCGGAATTTCTATTACTGTTGTTTAATATTATTTTATCCGAGTTATATTGTACAGCGTGAAATCTGTACAGTAGGGATAAAATAAATAAAGGACTGAGATATCAGTATTGGTATAATTGTCGTATTTGGTCGACAGTTACATTTGAGGATATTGTGTATCAGGTTGTCGTACTTTTGATATTGGGTATATCGTATGATGATATTATTGGATTCAGTGTTTGTGTTCAGTGTGTCTTATGTTCGCTTTTGGTATGTCGAGACGTTGGACAAGAATCTGCGGAAAATGGCTAAGTATAGCCTTATTAGCGCACCACGATATTCATGCATAACGCACGCTATCGTGCGGGATTAGCGCACGCTACGTTTATAGGTTAGCGTACGCTAGTGCAGCAGATCGGAAGGAATCTGCGTGTGGACCCGATCGCTTTGGCGCACGCTCGTAAGTCAACGGTTGTTGTCCTGAAGTATTAGCGCACGCTAAAGATTAGGCTTAGCGCACGCTAACTATATATCAGTCAACAAGGAATCTTATCCTTGCTAGATGCTGTCGGAATGTGGGGGCGAGTGGTAGGTGAACACTGTAGTAAGTCAACTTTGGATAGCGCACGCTAAGAGTAAGGACTTGCGTACGCTAGACAAGATGATTTATGTACGTTAATGCATGGGCATTACGTACGTAAGGTAGTTTACGAAGCAATACAGTAGCCTCTGGGCTTCGATAGCGCACGCTAACAAAGTCAGTTAGCGCACGCTAAGGCTAGCGCACGCTAAACATAATGGTTTAGCGCACGGTAGTGATGTATTCTATTTAAAGGGACAAACGGGTGTCATGAAACATTTCGTCCATTTCTTTCCTTTCACCCGATAGAGACAACCTTGGGAGAACATTTGGAGTTCCTAAACCGAGGATGATCCTCTTTAACAAGATTAAAGATGGGAATCATGGAGTGAGGCTTTGTTCTTGAAATCATTGGTGATTCTTGGAAATCAATCCTTTCCTTCAAAAAAGGTAATTACTCTTCACTTTGAGATTTCGTTTTGGATTGTATATGATGTTCTTGAGTTGATGATTATCATATAAACAAGTTGATGAGCATGACAACGAGTTGGATTACCGTACTAAGTTAGTGTTGTTATCAATATATGAGTATTGATATGTTTCGTATGGTTTTGGATGGAATTCAAGATATATGTTGATGTAATTCCCTTCTTCAATTCGGATTTTTGATGTTTTGTCGTTGGTTACTTCGTATGGTAACGATTATGGTGATGCTACTGTGATTCTTGAAGTTATATGAATTGTATGTCGAAGAACATGATGAATAAGAATTTTTAGATGTTAGAACACATCGGATTTTATCATTTTATGGATCATGAACGTGAATTTGGATAATTCGTGTTCTTGAAGAGCTATTAAATTATATGTCATGATTGTTATGAAATCCTTAATCTCGAGATGAGTTGATCATTGTCATGATGGAAGTGTTAGACGATGCTTGAAATGCATGCCACTGCACAGCATTAGCGCACGCTACGTTTACTGCCTAGCGCGCTAACGGGAGCAACTTAGCGCACGCTACGTTAGGTGATTAACGTGCGCTAAGTAGGCAGACAGTGCAGTATTTTTGTGTTTTGATTAGGAATTCGTGATGGTTTGACTTGGTTGGTTCTGACTGTGTTTATTCGAGGTTGTGTTGAACCGTTGAGTTCGATTGGTTAGTTTTCTCAGTCGTTGACCGTTATCGGATATGTGTTATTTGATTTCTTCGATAGGTTGAGATTATTGATCGGTGATTATAACCGGATATTGCGGTCGTGTTCGAGTATGTCTATTGTATTGCTTTTGATCGAGGCTGAGGAGCTCGTAGATAAAGGCGATGTGTTCGGTAGCAGCTTCGTGGTATCGGTATCGAGGCAAGTTATTACTTGCTCAGTTATAATATTTAATGAATGGTTTCAGTTTCATTTCGTTTATAATGCATATAGCAATGATTATTATTGTGAACTCTGGGTATTCGGATCGCATATCGTTCTTTCGATTCTGGGAGATAAATCATAATGTATATGATTATCTCAGTTATTGGTATGTTCGAGTATCAAGGTTACATTATGGTAAAGACGAGGATATGAGTATCTATAGTTCATTGTTCGTTTGGATCGCCGAGCATTGAGGATAATCGTCGGTGATGATTGGACATTGAGATTTCTCCCGAAGGACTCGGGCAAGTATCTTATATCGATTCAGTTAGAGTTAGTGATTTGATCATGCGTATTATCATTCATGTTGTCGAACATGAGGTCGTCTTAATTGATTTGTCATATTGTCGTTCATGTTGCGTTGTTCATGATGATGAACATATTGTTTTGCATATGTGTATGCATATTGTGTTGTTTATGTTGTGTTGATCCGATGGGATCGCGCGATCTATCTTTGAGGCCTTTGGATCGGATGTCCACCTCGTGTTGGTCGACGGATCATCTTGGGATCTATCCGAGGCCGGATCATTGGACGGGTTTTCCACCTCGTGTTGGTCCGACGGATCATCTTGGGATCTATCTTTGAGGGCGCCTGGATCGTTGGATTACCCAGTATTGTGTTATTGTTGTGCATATGTATATTGTTGGTTATCCACCTCGTGTTGATCTTGTAGGATCATCTTGGGATCTATGCTGAGGGCGCTGGATCATGGGATTTCCATTGAGTATACATAGTTGTTATTGTTTTTGAGCATATTGACGTTGTCATATGAGTATGCATTTGTAGGTCTTGTGTTAGGACCTTGTCCGCATTGCATTGTTCTGATATCGGATTAGACTGATATGATTATCGTGGCACATCATATCTCGAGGTATGTTCCATATTTTCTTTGGTCTTGTCTTTGATGGACAATCGGTTATCGTCTTGGGATTTGATGATATTATTCGATGGATCGTATTGGTCAGAAATGGTAGATTTCCGTATCGTGAGTTGGTTATGATAGTTTGAGGATCTTGAGTATTGTTTAAGGTACAATACAGATATTATGTTCGAGTTTATTGGTTAATCGAGTACAGGTTGTGAAATGTGATAATGGTTATTCTGATGAGAATTACTTGAGTAAGTAAAGTTATGGCGGTAAGATTACGTTGGTCGTATTCTTATGTTGTATTCTCGTTGGTATGTAATTATTGATGTTTTTGACGGTTATCATTGTTGGATATTATGGTGACCCGTCGTGGGATTTCTTTTTAGGTTCTTGGAGAATCGAGCTTGTAGCGGTCGTGAAGAGATGAGCTTCCCGGAGGATACTGGCTAGGACATGTTGTGTGCATTGAGTTTCTTGTTTGGTTCTTGTTTTCCACTGCTAGAGTATCGTTTTGGTTGGTCTTTTTCCGCTGCGTGAGTATTTTGAGACGCACTTTTGGTATCTGGTAACTGAGGTTACTTTGGAAATCGTTTTCTAAACTTTTGAGTTTTGGCTGTTTGGCCTTGCGATTTCAAATGAGTTTTACGATGGTTTTTGATAAATGGATTTTATTAGTATTTGTAAATGTTTGTGAAAATTTCTTTTAGCCTTGTGGGTTCCATCTCGGGGCCCACGGCGCTGTAATATTTCCGGTTAAATCTGGGGGTGTTACAGAATATGGTATCGGAGCTTAGGTTGAGAAAACCTAGGCATTTGGGTCGAGTTGGGTCGTGTTTTTGTTGCGTCATTCGAGTTGTCGATTGACAAATATTAGAGCCGTGAGTCTTTGTTGTTCACTCAGGCTTGTGCGTTATCGGATTTGCCAGTATCGTACTGGGCTTGTTATAACTTTTCCAAATGGTGTTAATGAGATGTATTGTGTTCTTGAGTCGAACCGATTTGGCAAACGTTTGTTTTGAAAATACCTGTGTCGAGTATTTTCTTGAGTCTAGACATGTGCCAGTATCACGGGGAATCGTCGGCTTCACGATCTGTAAGTATTTGGATTTTTGAATTTCATTGAGATTTATTGCCGTTCTAAGTTGATACGTTCTGAGATTCAGCAGATATTATACGTTACGGTATAAGGTGACAGATTTGGGACAGGATTGATGATCTTGAGAAGTTATTGTTTTGGAAATCAATATGTCGGTTAAGTTTTGGAACGGAATTGTGTATTCGGGAGAAGGACTATGGATTGTCGAGAAGAACATGTAGTCATGTTAGTTCATTTTGTGATATATATGAACTGCTTTTGAGCATTTGAAAATGACACTTTTCAAAATGAATATTTCACAGATGTTTTACGGAAAATGATTTTGGGCCGAGACCCAAATCGATTTTGAAATAGTTTTGTAACTCAGGACTTGGAGTCCGAAAAGAGTTTTCTACTTTTTAAACTTCTTGTAATGCGGAACAAGATACGGGCTGAGACCCTAATGTTTCAAAAGAAATCTTTTCTGTTTTCTAAAACTCCCGAGATTTGTAAAACTCTTTATCAATCGTTTATTTATTTTGTTCCTACCTTTTGAGGTTTTTGGTTCACTTGTTCAAATGGAACTTCTCGGGAAGTCTTTCGTTGTGTTTGATTTGTTGATTTGTTTCAATGTTTTGTCATATCATGTTTGAGGTGATCCAGGATGGATTAAGGATTGACGTTGCGAGTAGTATGTAGAGTGGAGTTTTTATCAGAGTATATATATTTGAGATTTTGGAACTCTATCGTGTGATTTTCTGATGGAATATCAGTGGATATTGGCGACGAGCCGAAGTGGTATACAGGAGTATGGATATGCACAAGCATTTGCATAAATTCCATTGTATTTAATCGTGTCTATTCGAAAAGAATTTTGATCGAGAACTTGGCACCAGCGAGCCGATTTAATTTTTAAAATTGATTTCGTGGTCTTACGAAAATTTATGTTTTGAGTTTTCAAACTCTTGAAAGAACTTTCGAAAATTGTCTTCGTGACAAGAATATATGATTTCAAACTGACTTTGGAAATGTGATTGATGTACATACGCATTTAGTGCATCGGGCATATCATATCGAGGGTACAAGGAAAAGAGATTCGAAGTTTAGTATGGTAGATTGGTTATACAAGGATGATCGGTTGTTTGATCAGATAAGAGAAATATACTGCGTGTTGTAGATTCATGTGCACGATGTAAATTTGGAACTTTGGACTTTGTAAAACCGGGACATAGGTGCTACGTGATTCCATTGGTGCGGTAGTAGCGTAATCTTACCATAGTGATCTTTGAATGATTTCTTTGTAAGTGTAAATATGGGGATGGTGACCCCATGCTGGTTGTTTTGGATATTGAGTGGTCGTTCCCACTCCTTGTATGAATTGGTATGTTCGTCGATTTGCGACTCGTTGTTCGTATGCCGAGGAAAATGTTCGCCAGTTGGGTATGTTTATTGAGATCTACGGTGCGTGATTGATTTGACGTTTTGAGAATGTTATTCTTTCATATATCTGTTTCTGTGGTTCTGTGTTGATCGTGTTGGAGTTTACCGTGTGAAGGTATTCTCGATTTTCGTTGATCGTTCGTTGGTAATATTGGAGTTTATCACGTTGATGATATTCTCGATTGTGTTTTGACCTCTGGTTGGTCATATTGGAAATTTATCATGTTGATGATAAATTCGGTTGATTTATTAGTTGATCATTTTTGGTGATCATCCGGCTCGGATTTTGTGTTGGTGTTTGAATTCGTGTCGTTGTTTTGGGCGGTTGTTTCGCAGATGTATTGTGTATAATTCGTCTTATCTAATTGGGACTTGATTATGTAAACAGCAGACAGGATTTGATTCGGGCGGATTGTTTCATCCGAAGATGATATATTTTGTTGAGACTCGGAATTGTGATCGTAAGCGTATTGAGATTGTACGGTGAGAACGCTGGCTAGTATCTCCGGAGATCGTCGACCTGCGTATTTGTAAGTATGCGGTTTTGGCTATTCAGAATAATGATGATTGATCAGTGTCGTGATGGTTTTGGGATATTTTGGGTTGAATAAAGATGGTTGTTCGTTTTATGATGGATTGCAAGTTTCGAGACGAAACTTATTTTAAGGGGTGTAGAATGTAATATCCGAATTTCTATTATCTTGTTGTTTAATATTATTTTATCCGAGTTATATTATGCAGCGTGAAATTTGTCTGATGAGGGATAAAATAAATAAAGGATTGAGATATCGATATCGGTATAATTGTCGTATTTGGTCGATAAGTCACATTTGAGGATATTGTGTATCGGGTTGTCGTACTTTTGATATTGGGTATATCGTATGATGATATTATGGATTCGGTGTTTGTGTTCGGTGTGTCTTATGTTCGTTTTGGTATGTCGAGACGTTGGACAAGAATCTGCGGAAAATGGCTAAGTATAGCCTTATTAGCGCCGCCCGATATTCATGCATAACGCACGCTATCGCGTGATTAGCGCACGCTACGTTTATAGGTTAGCGTCGCTAGTGCGCATGCATCGAAAGGAATCTGCGTGTGGACCCGGCCGGCGCACGCTCGTAAGTCAACGGTTGTTGTCCTGAAGTATTAGCGCACGCTAAAGATTAGGCTTAGCGCACGCTAACTATATATCAGTCAACAAGGAATCTTATCATTGCTAGATGCTGTCGGAATGTGGGGGCGAGTGGTAGGTGAACACTGTAGTAAGTCAACTTCGGATAGCGCACGCTAAGAGTAAGGACTTGCGTACGCTAGACATGATGATTTACGTACGTTAATGCATGGGCATTACGTACGTAAGGTAGTTTACGAAGCAAGACAAGAGCCTCGGGCTGATAGCGCACGCTAACAAAGTCAGTTAGCGCACGCTAAGGCTAGCGCACGCTAAACATAATGGTTTAGCGCACGCTAGTGATGTATTCTATTTAAAGGGACAAACGGGTGTCATGAAACATTTCGTCCATTTCTTTCCTTTCACCCGATAGAGACAACCTTGGGAGAACATTTGGAGTTCCTAAACACTGAGGGATGATCCTCTTTAACAAGATTAAAGATGGGAATCATGGAGTGAAGCTTTGTTCTTGAAATCATTGGTGATTCTTGGAAATCAATCCTTTCCTTCAAAAAGGTAATTACTCTTCACTTTGAGATTTCGTTTTGGATTGTATATGATGTTCTTGAGTTGATGATTATCATATAAACAAGTTGATGAGCATGACAACGAGTTGGATTACCGTACTAAGTTAGTGTTGTTATCAATATATGAGTATTGATATGTTTCGTATGGTTTTGGATGGAATTCAAGATATATGTTGATGTAATTCCCTTCTTCAATTCGGATTTTTGATGTTTTGTCGTTGGTTACTTCGTATGGTAACGATTATGGTGATGCTACTGTGATTCTTGAAGTTATATGAATTGTATGTCAAGAACATGATGAATAAGAATTTTTAGATGTTAGAACACATCGGATTTTATCATTTTATGGATCATGAACGTGAATTTGGATAATTCGTGTTCTTGAAGAGCTATTAAATTATATGTCATGATTGTTATGAAATCCTTAATCTCAAGATGAGTTGATCATTGTCATGATGGAAGTGTTAGACGATGCTTGAAATGCATGCCACCGCACGGCATTAGCGCCACGCTTCGTTCTTGCCTGGCCTAGCGCGCTAACGGAGCAACTTAGCGCACGCTACGTTAGGTGATTAACGTGCGCTAAGTAGGCAGATGCGATATTTTTGTGTTTTGATTAGGAATTCGTGATGGTTTGACTTGGTTGGTTACATTGTGTTTATTCGAGGTTGTGTTGAACCGTTGAGTTCGATTGGTTAGTTTTCTCGATGCGTTGACCGTTATCGGATATGTGTTATTTGATTTCTTCGATAGGTTGAGATTATTGATCGGTGATTATAACCGGATATTGCGGTCGTGTTCGAGTATGTCTATTGTATTGCTTTTGATCGAGGCTGAGGAGCTCGTAGATAAAGGCGATGTGTTCGGCAGCAGCTTCGTGGTATCGGTATCGAGGCAAGTTATTACTTGCTTAGTTATAATATTTAATGAATGGTTTCAGTTTCATTTCGTTTATAATGCATATAGCGATGATTATTATTGTGAACTCTGGGTATTCGGATCGCATATCGTTCTTTCGATTCTGGGAGATAAATCATAATGTATATGATTATCTCAGTTATTGGTATGTTCGAGTATCAAGGTTACATTATGGTAAAGACGAGGATATGAGTATCTATAGTTCATTGTTCGTTTGGATCGCCGAGCATTGAGGATAATCGTCGGTGATGATTGGACATTGAGATTTCTCCCGAAGGACTCGGGCAAGTATCTTATATCGATTCAGTTAGAGTTAGTGATTTGATCATGCGTATTACCATTCATGTTGTCGAACATGAGGTCGTCTTAATTGATTTGTCATATTGTCGTTCATGTTGCGTTGTTCATGATGATGAACATATTGTTTTGCATATGTGTATGCATATTGTGTTGTTTATGTTGTGTTGATCCGATGGGATCGCGCGATCTATCCGAGGGCGCTGGATCGGATGTCCACCTCGTGTTGGTCCGACGGGATCATCTTGGGATCTATCCGAGGGCGCCTGGATCATTGGACGGGTTTTTCCACCTCGTGTTGGTCCGACGGATCATCTTGGGATCTATCCGAGGGCGCTGGATCGTTGGATTACCCAAGATTGTGTTATTGTTGTGCATATGTATATTGTTGGTTATCCACCTCGTGTTGATCTTGTAGGATCATCTTGGGATCTATCTTTGAGGGCGCTGGATCATGGGATTTCCATTGAGTATACATAGTTGTTATTGTTTTTGAGCATATTGACGTTGTCATATGAGTATGCATTTGTAGGTCTTGTGTTAGGACCTTGTCCGCATTGCACTGTTCTGATATCGGATTAGACTGATATGATTATCGTGGCACATCATATCTCGAGGTATGTTCCATATTTTCTTTGGTCTTGTCTTTGATGGACAATCGGTTATCGTCTTGGGATTTGATGATATTATTCGATGGATCGTATTGGTCAGAAATGGTAGATTTCCGTATCGTGAGTTGGTTATGATAGTTTGAGGATCTTGAGTATTGTTTAAGGTACAATACAGATATTATGTTCGAGTTTATTGGTTAATCGAGTACAGGTTGTGAAATGTGATAATGGTTATTCTGATGAGAATTACTTGAGTAAGTAAAGTTATGGCGGTAAGATTACGTTGGTCGTATTCTTATGTTGTATTCTCGTTGGTATGTAATTATTGATGTTTTGTGACGGTTATCATTGTTGGATATTATGGCTGACCCCGTCGTGGGATTTCTTTTTAGGTTCTTGGAGAATCGAGCTTGTAGCGGTCGTGAAGAGATGAGCTTCCCGGAGGATACTGGCTAGGACATGTTGTGTGCATTGAGTTTCTTGTTTGGTTCTTGTTTTCCACTGCTAGAGTATCGTTTTGGTTGGTCTTTTTCCGCTGCGTGAGTATTTTGAGACGCACTTTTGGTATCTGGTAACTGAGGTTACTTTGGAAATCGTTTTCTAAACTTTTGAGTTTTGGCTGTTTGGCCTTGCGATTTCAAATGAGTTTTACGACGGTTTTTGATAAATGGATTTTATTAGTATTTGTAAATGTTTGTGAAAATTTCTTTTAGCCTTGTGGGTTCCATCTCGGGGCCCACGGCGCTGTAATATTTCCGGTTAAATCTGGGGGTGTTACATGAATGCTCTCGTGAGATATTATTAATAACAATACTGCTTTGGAGTACAAATATTAACGTTAGAGTACGATTACAATGGGTGTAATGACCCTAGTTATCTAGCTCTTGAGTGCTGGTGATTGTCGGAAGAACCAGAGTTAATGCTCTGTGAGTTCTTGTAACAAAGATGAAATGCTGTGTGTAGAATTCTGTGTAGACAACTCTCCGATACCTTTTCCAATTGTTGGAAGTCTCCTATTTATAGAAGAGGAGGTAGTTGGGATGTCTTAACCCCAAACGGGCGATCGCCTTTCCTGCATTATATTAAACGGGCGATTGTCTCAGCACGTGGGTCGGTTTCTTTAAAGTCCGCAGCTGCTACTAGTAGCCAACTGTGCGAACCAATGAGAAGACAACCCATGCATCACGTCGCAGTCTTGGGAGGTCCCACATTGGGCCCTTTTGTGGGTTCGTCGGTAGGTGAGAGGCTGTATTTGTCACCAACAGCTGGTGATGGGCTGGAGTCAAAAAGCCTTTTCTCGCGGCGCCGTTTGTGGACCTGCACGTGGGTCTTCATCCCGAAATTCGGTCTTCGTAGACTTTACGGATGTTGGCTTTACACGTGGCATAAGACAATTGTCCTTGGTCGGGCACTAGAGTCGATCGCTAGGTGCCAATAGACGATCGCCCTGGATGTCGATCGCTCGGTACGTGATCTTGATCTGGAACCTTTGTTTGGTAAGTCTGCCTTGGTTCATTTGACGCTGACTTGGTCGCTCGGACTTTGTGCCGATCGCCGTTGAGCCATATTAATCGCCGCACAACAATTGCCCCACTACACCAAAAATAAGATTTTATGACATTGAAACTCCGTGAATTTGTGACTGTCATTGACAGTCACAACTTTATGACTGTCAATAACAATCACAATGACCAAACAATGATAAATCTAATATTTGTGACTGTTAATGACTGTCACAAGTGTCGTGACGGTCTTGAACAGTTATAAACTTTCAAGTTAAAATAATAGCCCACCGTTATTTCTCTTTTTTTCTTTATTCTCTCTCGGTGACTCGGTTCTCTCTCTCACTCTTTCTATTCTCACCGTATACCTTTCTCTCCCCTCTAACCTATCCTCTCTCTATCTCTCATTCCCTGAAATAAACACACACACACACACGGATGGAAATTGGTGGTGAATGGTCTTCGACCGATTCTCAAGTACAAAGTGTAACACCCCTTTGTAAAACAGTTGAATTGAAATTCTCTTACTAAAACCCTAATCATTCGGTCCAAGATTTGAGATTTTCAATGGAGGATCAAGAAGACGAGTACTTGAATATGGGCTCACGACAGAGCACGCCGCAGCACGAATCGCCGGAGCCGAAGAGGAGCAAGCCGTGGGAGAATTAATGGTTAGAGATCGGCACATCCAGCGGGAATTAATGGCTGCGGCGGCTGAGAGACAGATGACAGCAGAAAAAACTGCTGCTGCATTGGCAAGGAAAAGTTTAGATAGTGCAATGGTGAGTTCTATTAGCTTCTGTCGGTATTGGATTGTGAATTTGCAATTTGCGGTCGTCTGTTGGATCTCGTATCTGTTTCAAATTGTGGTTTTTGGATTGTGATTATTGGAGATAGTTTTGGGGAAGAGTGACATTTCGATTGCTTTGAATATGGGTGGTGGATTTGTGATTTGTTTGGATTTGATGTGCTTGTTGAGATCCGGAGCTGATGTTATTATTTACTAACGCATTTCTTTTTTATTGTTTTTGGATATGAACTGTGGTGCAGCCGCTAAGACTAAATATTACGGTACTGAAACAATTTTAATTCAGAATTTCTTTTTGGGAATCTGCTTTCCTTTATGTATGTGTGTGTGAGAGAGAGATTGTTGGATGCTGACCATTTGGTTTACTGTATCATAGGAAACTCGCACAACGATCAGAAAGTAAAATCGGTGGATCTACATCCAACAGAGCCATGGTATGTTTTTTAACCTATCAGTTGATATGTCTAATAGCTGCATCTGGCATTTTTAAGCAAAATGCGGAAATGACGCCTGGTAAAAAACCTTTTAGTTCCTCCGGCTCTTTTTTATACATAATATTTTTCAACACTTTAGTTACTTTTACAGAGTTTTAATTGTCCTGCAACTGTATGTTCTGTATGATAGTTATCTAATTAATTTCTTTGCTGAAATATTAGTCTATGATTAATTATTCGGTGAAGGATTTTTGATATACGGTGCTTGCACATTCCGTTGGCAGACATAACATCATTTACAGGTTTTCATTCAAATTCACTTAAGGCTGTCACACATAATTTGCTGGATTTCTTTTCAATTTTATAAAAAATTTGTGTTTCAAATTTGGTTACTCATAATCTCAAAACATTTGATCTAAATATGGGAAGATATACTACATCGAGGAAAATCTACTAATAATTTTTTTAATCTATCAGATTTAGTGAAGCTCGTCGAAAGCACGGTTAGGTCGGAGTATTCGCGTAACCCAAATAGACCCATATATCTTGTTGGTGAATCATTTGGAGGATGCCTTGTGCTTGCTGTTGCTCCTCGTAACCCAGATATTGATCTCGTACTAATCTTGGCTAATCCAGGTAATAATCTTATTTCATTTGCTAAAAGACAAAAAAAAAAATCATTATGTTCATGGAAACTCAAACACCAAGGCTTCATTCATTTCATCTCTTCTTGGCAGCAACATCTTTCATGAAGTCGGGGTCGCAACTACAGGCTCTAGTATCATTGTCAACAATGATGCCCGAGCAACTCAGTTCTAGCTTACCTTATTTGCTAACTTTACTGACAAGTTATTTTTCCTTATATTTAATATCAATTTAGAAAAAAAGCATAGCAATAAATATATATTTCGCGTGCCGAAGCTGCAAAATAGGTTGGATTTATGGTTGTTTTTGTTGGTTTTACATAAGAGATATATTACTTTCTTTAATGAATTAAAATCTTTTATTTTATTTCTGGTCATACTTAAAATTACTCTGTTTTGCTGTGCTATGATTAGTGGAATTTACATCATTTCCCCCTTTTTGAAAATTAGGTGCTCCTTTAAAGATGGTGGCAGCAGCCAGGGGGAAACGTCTTCCTCTGGAACAAGTGATTAGGGAGCTTTCTCAGGGAATTATGGCAATGTTGTCAAACCTTTCTGTAGGACTTACTTAAAGTTGAACATGAGTACATAAAGAACCGACTATCTTCTCTGCCTTAAAGTTTAATTCTGCTGTCTTTGTGCTTCTTAGATGGGCGGTTAAGCCTGAGTGCTCTTATATGGGACGACTGCTACGGGTTAATGTTCTGTTTTCCTGGGTTGATTATGATGAAAATCTGAATATTCGATATTATATTTTACTTTCATAGGATATTGGAAAGTCTATATTTAGGGACCGTGTGCATTTGTAATTAACAGACCCAGGTATGGAAACTGAAACTGACACAATCATATTCCGTAATCATTGAGTTGCTATGTTGAAAAGTTTATAATACACGATTAGCTGAAGATCTTTATAGGATGTCATATAACTCACTTAGCTTAGAATGGATTAAGGTTTGAGATTATCTATGAATTTTAGTGAATTCGTGATTTCAATCGGAAGAGCTGCTTATATGCGTTCAACACTTCAACACTCAATCTTTCTTTGTAGGTAATCAGTGGCATCAACATGGGTAGCAACTGCGGTTATCACATGTTAGTGGCCTTACCTCTCTATATGACATTTTGGATCCTTTTTCCGAGGTTTTTTTTTACTATTCTCTACATTGTGTCCACATATTTGCCTTTGTGTTATAGGGCACTAATATGTTATGGATCTGTGTGTGTTATGATGACTTGTGTTCCAGTAATGTGGGAAGAGAACTGGAATCATAAGTCAAGTTTCACCCATTTATAATGCATCTGTCAGAGACTCAGCAATATCATGACGTTTTCATTACCTCTGTTGACTATATATTTTGATATGTGCAGTGTTTATTCAGAGACTATAGTAGGGTTATCGACTGACCAAGCAGAGAAAGAGTGTTGTGAAAATGGGGTGGAGGCAAGTAACTTCTGATGCTGAAGGAGGAAAAATGTTATCAACAAGTTTTCAGCTGGTAGGTCTTCTTTATATGTCTTCATGTTTCTGATTGAATTAGGTTATGGGAAAGGGCACTGCTTGATTGATGACAAAGATTGCATGTTTTTTCTTGCATTACTGATGTCTTTTAGGCAGTTTGGTGGCTGTAGTTGTTATGGCTTAAAGTTAAGTTCATAACTTTTGATCTTGGTGACTAGAAGTCCTCTGATGCTAAACTTTGTGTTGGGCTGTATTAATATTTGACATTTTCAATGCATTGTGCTAGTAAATAGCATTTATAAGATATACAGTATGTGAATTTTAAATTTTCCAGACATGTCAGGTACATCTCAGACTATATTTTGAGTGCATCTCAAAACTTTGTATTTTGTTTTTGTTGGTTTATTTGTTCGGGTTTTGTTATGACTATTTGCCTCGGTTTTCAAGTAGAGAGCTATCTACCTTAGAAAGTTTGTGAGGTTTTAACTACATTACATAGTTCTTAAAACTTAAAGAAAATATCCTTTAGTAGAGAAAATAACTTTGATATATTGTAGCTGAAAGATTAGAGTTGCATAACTTTGAAATTTTTTGAGGTTTTGATTTTGCACTCTTAGTTCTTATCAAGGTTGTGAGTGATGATTGAATTGATGTTTTTATGATGATAATTGCTATCAACATTTCTTAAATATATTAGTTGACAATATGGTATTCTTAGCTGATTTATATGTTATAAAATTGAACTCTTGGATTGTAACTGCTTTATCTTATAGATTGTATTTCGGTAGTATATGTCTTATTTGCTTAGAGAAGGTGTGGTATATCTTTATTAAAAAGTTCATTTCAACCCATGTTCTTATTAAAGATGTCATTTCAACCAAGGCCATTGCCCAAGGAGATGTAGTTCCAACTCTGAAAGGCGAAAAAGTACACGAGCGCAACATTCAAGACCATGAAAGCAAAATTAGTGTTATAAGTGTGGAGAATGACGAGAATGACACTCAATTATATTTAGGTAGCCAAGGATGTGCCACCACGATTGGGTAAGTTTTTGGTGGGTTCGTGGTATGGCCTAAATATTTCCTCGAAGAAATATAATTTAACTTGAATTTTTGGACTTGTAATATTTTGTGAACTTGGAAGTATTTTAGGTTTATGAACTTGTAATTTGTGGACTTAGTAGTACTTTGAATTTATTTATGAACTCATAGTAATTTTTGGACTCGGTAATACCTTGGTTTGTAAGGATTTGCAGTGTTTTGGTTTTTGTGGAATATTGGGAAAAATATTAGGTGATCTTTTCATGGTTAGCACCTATTATTTTTTTTTTAATTTTTTTTAAATTTGTGACTGCCTTAAAAAGTAACACTCTTTAATATTGTGAAAATTCTACTTTTTGACAGTTTCATATATGTGACTGTCATGGACAGTCACAATATTAAATTTTGTGACTTCTTTAAACTGTCACAAATAGAGTAATTTGTGACTGTTTATAACAGTGACAAATTGTGTTTGTGACTGCCATATAAAGTGGCCTTGGAAAGTCATCAAATTGAGTTCTTATGACTTTTTTGTCACTGTTCGTGACAGTCACAAAGAATTTTGTGACAGTTGATTCTGTGACATTTATTTGTGACTGTTTTTGGCACTTGTGACTGTTTTTTGCTGTCACAAAATCGTGATTCTGGTGTAGTGCCTCCCCAGCTCGCTCCGATGTTAAAGACGTGGGGTGAGGTGGTTTTACTGGCGATCGTTTGAATTAAAGACGAGCGACTCATCACTTAATAGAACAGACGATCGTCTTCTCGAGCAGTCTGATTTTGAATTTAGACGACCTACTCGGTCGCTGTAAAGAGCGGGAAGTGAAAGTTGACTTGAAATGTCATTGTGGCACGTGTCGCGTTCCTGTTGGGGGAGTCCGACGGTTTGTCAGACTTGTCCTTTGGCGTGCCCTCGAAACGACGCGCACGCGGGATTCGAGGGCGGCATTAAATGTGGATTTTTCCGACCTTTGCGCTTCAGCCCTTGCAACTTTGTTTATTTGCTCAGAAGACCCTGCTCTCGCCTATAAAATGGGCTAGGGTTTCTGGTTTACATCCTATTGCATTTTGCCTGAGAATAAAGTAGTGCCGGATTCCTCTGAAGATTTTTGCATTGCCGAGCGTTGTCCGACTAGACTTTTTAGGTAAGACAAAACCTTTTCTCTTTTTACCTTTCTATTTTTGAAGATGTCCGGAGGAAAACAAACGGTGTATGAGATGGGTAGCACTTTCGCCGCCGGGACTTCTACCGCCCGGGATGAAATCTCCATGGAGTTCCATGTAGAGACGACCGTTGAGGCTATTCGCGTCGGGATTAAACTCGCGGAGGTTGAAGAGCTCTTTAACGAAGCTGACGCGGCCAGGGCGGCGGAGGCGGAGTGAAAGCGTTCGCTGGTCTAAGAGGAGATGGCAGTGAAGGCGTACTGGGAGCGAAATAGTGCGTTCGGCAAAGCCTTTTCAGACTTTGCCGAACTTATGGAGAAACTGGCTGGCCCGCTTCTCAAGTTCAATTTCCACGAGTACTCGGTCGCCCATCCCCATGAACCCGTAAGGCGGACGCTGTTTTGGACCGCATACCGCTCCCCGTGGTCCCTTGTTCAGATTAGAAGCTCGGCGACCAGGAAAGATTTGGACCGTTGGAGGGCGATGTTCCATGTCCCCTCTGATGTTTCACTCTATGTGCCCACAGAGAATGAACGTGCCGACCAACCTCCTGAGGGCATGGTCGCTGTTAATGAGGCGATCATGGGGGCCGGATTGCAGTTCCCACTACCGTTCGCCGTGTTATACTTGCTGGTGGCCTGGAATGTGGCGCCGCTTCAACTAACGCCGAACGCCTAGCTGCAGATCGTCAGCACCCTTACTCTGTTCGGTGGTCATTGGTTGTTCCGTCTTCCTTTGACGCTGGAGATGAACTATCTCTTCAAGCTGACGGCTCAGAATGGTTCTATTGACGGCTACCACATTCAAGGTCGCTCGGGCCGGGTGATTCTTGGGGTGCCGAACAAGGTCCGGGGCAACCCGACGAAGTGGTTCTGGTTCGGCAGTGCGTGGAATTCGGTTGCGAGTGACAATCCCACCGATGAGTTGGACATCCCCACCGGCTTCCGGGAGAGGAATCCGAGTAAGGTTTTGACTCTCCCTTCATTCGAATATATTCTGAACTGATCTAATTTGGCTTTCTCTTCGCAGGTGTCCTTGTTCCGGTGGCGGGCGAGCTAGCCTTTGATTTTGTGATCGTTTGGGAGCAAATCCGTAGTCTTCCATATTCTCATATCGTCGCTCGCCAGATCAACAACGAAACCTGCTGGTTGGCCGCTCGGCTGTTTCGTTTCCCTCGCCACTTAAGGGTTCCAGATACGAATTTTCTCGATCTTTCTTTGCTTAACGATCGTACTGCGGCTGAGAAAGGTGATTAAACTTTGCCGATTATTTTCTTTGCAGAAATCTGCTTCCCCCGCTACTCAAAACCGCCGACAGAGGTTGCTATGTCGAACCCTGGGATTATGGGCCGCCTGCGCGAAGGGAGAAAGACGAGTCGAGTCCCCGCGGCGCCGATCCGACCTATACCGGAGGCGAGACCTCTCGTGGAGCCGATCGTGGATGAATAGGAGCCTCGGGAGGAGGGACAACTCTGGCTCAATCGTAAGAGGTGGAGGGCGGACGAACCCTCGGCCTCTACTGCTGCTGATACACCTACAGTGGCGCCGCCGATCGCCACGCCTCCACTTTTTGCTATTCCAATGGCGGAGGGGTCCACGCCTTCCTCGAGCTTCCTGGAAGCCGCGGAGGTTGCCCGCGTTGAGACCTCTCGTGGGAGGCCGTTCTTTGGCCGCGACTCGGAGAAGGTCGCAAGGTGAGCTTGGTTGCTTAGATGGGTTATGACATTTCCTTGTTGGAAATATACTAACTCTTTTGTTCTTGGTGTAGGGTCCGTCGCTCTGACCCGAACTGCTCACCGATGGTGCTGGATTTCTTATCGAGCAATGCCCCTCGCGAGGCCTGCGATGTCCCTCATTACGTTGCCCGGGCTGTCGCCTCCCTGCCGAAGGCCTGGAAGACCGATCTGGATGCGATCGCACGCCGGCGATCTGCTGATGCGATACAGGCGACCTTTGCTTGGCCCTTCAGACGGCGACGGTGGCTACTCAGGCCGTGAAGGACTATTAGGGGCAGCCCTCCACCGCTCGTCTTCAGGCGGACCTTGAGGCCGCTCGAAAACAAAATGCCGAGCTTACCAACAGGCTCGTGGCGATGGAGAAGAGCTCAGTGGAGGCATCCAAGCAGGCGAGCCAAGACCTCGAACGGGCCCGGGCAGCGAACGACCGGATGCGGGATCAGATGACGGACGCCCGCAGGTCGCACGCGGCTGCGCATAAGGAGGCGACTGAGCTGATGGCGGTTGTCGACCAGTTGACCGGCGAACTGGCGTCGTCAAAGGGAGAAGTGGCTGCCAAGGTCGCCATGCTCCAGGGCGCAAACCAAACGATCGCGGGGTTGAGGGAGAAGCTGGAGGCTGATCCCTACCTCAACGTGGAATACGTCAGCGAATTTGCCTATTATATGGCTTATGCTGATGCAATCCGCGCTGCCAAGAAGGGAGGGCTCGAGGTCAGCCTTCCTTGTGACGATCCTCGACCTCTCCACAGATCATATGGTCGATTTGAGCTGGTATCCATCGCCGGACAACCTTGTTCACCTGGGCGCCCCGGAGGATGGGGGTTCAGAGCCTGCTGCTGGCGAGAGAGCGAGCGCCGATCCCTGAGTTCTTTTGGCTTTTTACTTGTAAATTTACAGCTTTTGTTGTATTTCGCCTTCGGGCGACCGTGCTTGTAAATGAAATGAAATGAAAGCATGTTTCTTTATCTGATTTCTTGTTTGTATGTTCGTCTTTCCGAATATTTTGCATTTGACTTCATACAAAGGTGTTTGAGGGGCGATCGTCGTAGTTACAGCCCCAAGTGAATTGATATACTTAAACGCGTACTGGTATCTTTCAAAACATGCTCGATCGTCATAGGTATGTCTGAACAAAGCCGATCGTCGTATGTATATTTGAACAAAGTTGATCGTCATATGTATAGCTCCGCTCTCCCTCTTGTTTTTGTTTACTTAGTGAAAGTAAGGGAACGAAAATAAATCATTTAGCGAGTGATCTTCAATTTTGCAGATTCCTCGAGGAAGGCCGACCATCTCGGCCTAGAGGAACCTTGCATGGTCGCGGAGTTCGATGGAACCGACTTCTGCGACTATGTCTTGTGCGCGAGTGACATTCCATCTGATGGTCTACGTCTCGCGACTCACTTAATTGTGAGGGTCCTCTGTAGGCTACATTTTGCCTCGCACTGTAGCGATGGGGCGGACGATCTCAGCCTAGAGGAGTCCTTGCATGGGGCGTCGTTGGATTAATCGACTTCGCGACCATGGCTTGCTAGCACTTTTCTGCCTGGGACCGACATGTTAGATGATGGAGCTTCGAGGGCATATGTTGTGATGGGGGGCGGGACGCGTCGCATTGTCCGGGTCCACCATGTTAGATGATGGACCTTTGAGGGCGGGCGAGCGTGTCCACAGATCTGTTTTGGAGGGTCCTTCGACTACACCCGCCTCGTATTTAAACAAAAGGGTGAGCGATCTTGTCCCAAAGGAACCTTGTATGGACGGGCTGTCGGTTCCATCGACCTCCACGACCATGGCTGCACTTTTCTACCTTGGGTCGTCATGTTAGATGACGAACCTCGACAGTATACGTTGTGCTGGGAGAGGCGATCGCTTGCCTAGGTCAATCGTGTTAGATGACGGACTTTAGAGGGCGAGCAAGTCATCCTTTTTTTTGGAGGCGTTGCTTAGGCAGTAGCCTTTAGTTTGTTTTGCCGAAGCGAATCACTTGGGGGTGAATTGGGGAATCCCATTAAGCACTTTGCACATCAAATGATTACAGGGTGTTTCTACTAATAATATTTCTTCAAATGGATGGCGTTCTAGGGGTATTGGTCCGGAGTGCCGTCTAGGTGCTGGAGATCGTAGGCTCCTTTGGTTAGCCACTTGGATATCCTAAACGGGGCCTCCCAGTTCGGACCAAATACCCCCATGTGGGTCTGGATCTTTTTGAGGACTTGGTCGCCCACTTGGAATCGCCTTTCTTTGACCTTTGAATTAAATAACTTTTCGGATTTCCTTTTGTGGATCGTGTTCTTCATTTCCGAGGTCAGTCGTCGTTCTTCGAGCATATCCAAGTCGATTTGCCGAGCTACATCATTGTCTGTCGTCAGTTGTTGGGCAGTTCGGTGGCTGAGGACGGCGATCTCCGAGGGGATCACTGCTTTTGTTCTGAAAGCGAGGGCGAATGGGGTTTCACCGGTTGAATTTCTTGTCGCCGTTCAGTAGGAACACAAAACATCTGGGAGCTCGCTCGCCCAGCGCCCTTGCTTGGATTCAAGTTTGGATTTGATCGTGTGCTTGAGGATCTTGTTTACAGCCTCTACCTGCCCGTTTGTTTGAGGGTGGTAAGGGGCCGTGAACAACTTTTTTATTCCCCACTTCTCGCAGAATTGCATAACTTCCAAACCGTCGAATTGCTTTCCGTTGTCGGAGATGATAGCCTGAGGTAGACCGAAACCGCAGATGATGTTCTTCCAAATGAACTTGCTCACTTGATCTTTTCCTATCTTGTTGAGTGGTTTGGCCTATGCCCATTTTGTGAAATAATCGACCCCCACGATGGCGAATTTACAACCCCCCGGTGCCGTCGGCAAAGGACCGATGAGGTTGATGCCCCATTGGGCGAACGGCCATGGACTATACATAGAGGTGAGCTGCTCGGGGGAGAGCTTGATGTTTGGGCCCATTATTTGACACCTGTGACAAGTTCATATCCTTTTGCAAGGTAGGCCAAACAAAGCCTTGCTTGGTCGTCTTGTGGATGAGGGCTCGCCCTCCCGCGTGATTTCCACAGATCCCATCATGGATTTCGGCTAAAACAAGTCGGCCTTCCTCCGGCGTAATGAACTTGAGGAGAGGAAGGCTGAAAGCTCGCTTGCAAAGCCGATCGTCCAAGAGGGTGTATCTGGTTGCTCGGAGCTGAAGCTGGCGAGCCTTGACCCGATCTGTGGGGACCGTTCCGTCCTTCAAGTACTCAATGAACGGAGTCATCTAGTTCTCTTCGGCGATGGCAACTGTGGCGACCAAGCTTTTGTCGATCGTCGATCTTTCCAATTTAGTGATTTGGATGTTAGAGAAATCCACTGCCCCATCCGACGATGCGAGTTTGGATAGGGCATCGGCCTGGGAGTTGTGCTCTCTCGGGATTTGCTTGATCAGCACTTCTTTGAAATTTGTGCACATTTCGGCGACGTACTCTTGATATTTGATCATCTGTTCACCGCGTGCCTCATATTTTCCCTTGACTTGGTTGACGACCAAGAGGAGTCCATGAAGATGTGAAGGCGACGAACGCCCACGGCAAGCACTAGATCGAGCCCGCCTACTAAGGCTTCGTACTCGGCTTCATTGTTGGTCGCTTGGAAATCGAAACGCACAACATTTGTGAAACTCTGACCATCAGGGATGATGAGGAAAATCCCTGCCCCTGCCCGTGAGCTAGTCGACGAGACATCTATGAACAGTTTCCAGGCGGGATGACTGACTTGGGTCGGTCTAGGCGGGAAAGTTAATTCCACCACAAAATCCGCCAGCACCTGGGCATTAATCGCCGTGCGAGGAGCATACGTGATACCGTATTGGGCGATCTCCAATGACCACTTGAGGAGTCGCCGATTGGTGTCTAGCCGGTGCAGAACTTGACTTAGAGGGAGAGTCGTCAGAACCTCCACTTGGTGTTCGAAGAAATAGGCTCTCAGCTTGTGAACACTCATGACTAGTGCGTAGGCGAGCTTCTCTAGAGGCGTGTAACCCGTCTCCGCATCATGCAATGCTTGACTGACGAAGTAGATCGGCAAGTGGGTTTGCCCCTCTGCTCGCACTAATACTGCACTCAGCGCGACCTCCGAGGCCGCCAAGTAAAGGAACAGCTTCTCGCCGGGGATTGGTTTTGCCAAAATTTGGGGGTTAGACAGGTATTCCTTGATTTTGGCAAACGCCATTTGACTTTCTTTTGTCCACGTAAATTGTTTATTCTTTATGGTGGTGAAGAAAGGCTTGCTTTTTGAAGAGATAAATTCACCACTAGAAGGGGGGTTGAATAGTGGTAATGTGGAATATCAAACTTTCTCGCGAATACTCGCGTAAATAATCTTCCATAGCGTGCGCTGAGTAATTCCTTCTTTTCTTTCCAGACCTTACTGTCCTCTATGACTGATGCGATAGTGTGCGTTAGATAAGGAATATAGCATGCGCTAATTTTATAATATAGCGTGCGCTGATAAGAGATACTTTGCATGCGTAAGATAAGGAATATAGCGTGCGCTAATTTTGTAATATAGCGTGCGCTGATAAGAGATACTCTGCGTGCGTAAGCTATCAGGTAGGATTTGAACTTGGCTGCAGCTGATTTGACTTGCCTGCATATGAGCTTCGATAGCGTGCGCTACGATACATTATGTAGCGTGCGCTAGGAACATTTTTCATCTTCAATAGAGCAGCTTATTTAGATAGATTTTATTAAATGTTTTGAATCTAATTATCATCAAAAAACTTTTGAGTATTGTGGAAGAGAGTATTCATTAAGCATAGTCCTTGACATTTCCTCCAAAGATCTATTTTTCCTTTCAACAACCCCATTTTGTTGAGGCGTTCTAGGAGCCGAAAAATTGTGATTAATACCATATTTGTCACATAAAAGCTCAAACGGAGTGCAATCAAATTCACCTCCATGATCGGTGCGAATTGAAATTATAGAAAGATTTTTCTCATTTTGCACCAAACGACACCATTTGGAAAACTCGGAAAATATATCATATTTATGAGCATTAAATCTAACCCAAGTAAAACGGGAATAATCATCAACAATGACCAAAGTATAAAGCTTACCATTTAGACTAACATATCTAGATGGTCCAATTAAATCCATATGCACAAGTTCAAGAATACGACTAGTGGAAACCTCGAATTTTGGTTTGAAAGATTCTCGAGTATGTTTCCCTTTTATGCATGATTCACACAAATGCTTTCGATCAAATTTGAGTTTGGGTAAACCATGGACAAGATCGTGTCTTGATAAAATAGAAATGATGGGTAGAGATGTATGACACAATTTACGATGCATAAATATGCATTATCATCCAAAGTAATAAGACACTTTTCATGGAATGAACTTTTATCATTAAGATCAACAATGTAAATGTTTCCACATCTCAAACCGATGAATGCAATTTTATTATTTCTAAATGCCATGCAATGAGTTTGCTCGAAGAGAATTTTAAAACCTTCATCACATAGTTGAGACACGCTAAGTAGATTGTGATGCAAACCTTCAACAAATAATACTTTGTTGATAGAGGGAGAAGGTTCCTTACCGACTTTTTCGATGCCTTTGATTTTTCCCTTTTGATTGTCGCCAAAGGTCATATGTCCTTGTTCTTGATATTCGAGGTCTTCAAATAAGTCCTCGGAGACGCACATGTGCCTTGATCATCCGCTGTCAATGTACCACTTGCTTTCTTGGTGCCGGTACCTACAAAAATAGTGTTTCTCGGTTGTTTCGGTACCCAAACCGTTTTGGGTCCTCCAAAGTTAACGATACTTATTGCATTAGGAACAATTGTCCCTTTTGGAACCCATATTTGATTAACTTTGATGGTTCTTAACTTTGAACGAACATTATCATGAACTCCTTGTTTGAAAGGTGTTTTTGAATTCTCAGCTTCGGTTTTCTTTATTTTGTCAAGGTTGATAAGGGATTGTTTCCTTTTAAACGGGTCGAAACCAAGGCCGTGTTTTAATAATGGAGATTTTTGAATGGATAAGAGCTTTTCGAATTTCTCGTTTCCGAGAGTAAATTTGATTAAAATATATTTTAGCTCCTTTTGAGTTTTCGTCAACTCGATTTTCAAAACGTTTTCTTTTTCAAGGTATAAGGTATGATCGAGTTCAATAGTTTTGTCTTTGTTTTGAAGAGAGGATTTTTCAAGTTCTAAAGATTTTATTTTCCTCTTTAAAGACATATTCAATTTAACCATCTCGTCGTATTCTATGTTCAAAGATTCAAATGCACTTAATATCTCATCGTCATGATGAACTTCTTGTGAATCGCAAAAATCGAAAGTATCATATTCATCATCATTAAGTTTAGAGCTTACCTCGATATTGGTTTCAGAGTCAAGTGCCATAAATGCGAGATTAGCATCGAGAGATCTTTCAATCTCTTCCTCGTCATCACTCCAAGAAGCGATTAGAACCTCCTTCTTTTTGAATATTTCGACTTGAGGCTTTGAAGAGGATCCTCGACATTCCTTGGCATAGTGACCGGCTTGACCGTATTTCCGATAATTATTGTTGAACTTCTTTATAGGAACATAGCTATTTTTCTTTTGTTCCGCCTTACCATCCCGACCAAGGAAATTTCGCCTTCTTTGAATTAGATTTTTATACCTTCTAAAGTTCTTGGCGTAGAGAGCAAGTTCCTCATCATCTTCATCCTCAGGAATATCTTCCTCAACATCGCTATCAACATTGAATGCGACTACCTTTTCACGAGGCTTTGGTTTAGTACCTCTAGACTTGAGAATGATCTCATAATTGATGAGTGACCCGATGAGGGCACTAAACTCGAGCTTGTTGAGATCTTTGGACTCCATGATCGTGGTAACTGTGGCATCCCATTCACGTGGCAACAAGCGAAGAATTTTATTATCTTTGTCGCTACTAGATATAGGCTTTCCGAATGATGCAAGTCCATTGGTTATAGCCGAGAATCGATCCAACATAATGGTGATCGTTTCCTCGTCCTTCATGGAGAAGAGTTCGTAGTCATGAAGAAGCATATTGATTTTAGTGTCCTTAACTTGGGTGGTTCTCTCATGAGTTACTTCGAGGATTTCCCAAATTTCCTTTGCGCTTTCGTAGGAAGATATCCTATTGAGTTCTTTGGGATTAAGGGCGCAATAGAGAAGTTGAGTAGCACGTGAATTGATGTGCGTATTCCTCCAGTCCTCGTCGTTGAACTCGTCAAACTTTTTCAACGATCCATCTTCTTTCTTGGCAAGTTTCGGACCAAGTGCAATGACTTTCCAAATTTCAATATCGTAGGCTTGAACGAATATAGCCATTTTATTTTTCCATGTCATGAAATTGGAACCGTCGAAGAAAGGAGGACGGTTGAGAGCATTTCCTTCGATTTGGCCAAGAAGTGCCATTTGCGGATCTTTTTCCATTAGGTGGTTAAACCTTTAAAAAGAGACCCGCTCCGATACCAACTGAAGAGATAAATTCACCACTAGAAGTGAGGTTGAATAGTGGTAATGCGGAATATCGAACTTTCTCGCGAATAAAAGAAAATAGTGTGGAAAGTAAAAGACTCAAAGATTTATAGAGGTTCGGCAACTTGCCTACGTCCTCTCTCCGACTTCTTTTTCTATTGGCTCAAAAACAACCACGCACTTGACTCGTCTTAGATCGGTCCGAGTACAACAACCGTTACAACCACTTGTCTTCTATTGGTCCAAGCTCAACACTCTCAAAATAAACTTTGTTTATCTAGTGTTCTATCGGAACTAGATAATCCTCACTTTACGAATATTGGAGTGTAATCCTAATAATGCTGGATCAAGGATCCTAATAACACCAGATTAGTGACTCTAAATTCGTTTTTCTAAAGCTCTCGTATGAGTGATGCAACACCCACAACCAAATGAAAAGAATACAAAGTATAACAAATATTACAAGGTGTATCTCTCTTTGTATCTTTTTCCTCACAGCTTAGAATGTAGTAATAGATAGAAATTTGAGCTCAAGAATGCTTTGATTACTTGTATACTTGAAGGCTTGAAGTTGTGTGTGAGATACCCAAGTCCTATGGGTATTTATAGTATCAAGTCCTTCTTCATATGCTGAAATCTGTATTATTAGCGTGCGCTAATAATACCTCCGTAGCGTGCGTAATCGTTCTCTGACTTGGCCGATCTGAACGGTCACAAAATTGTTCCAACGGTAAAATTATATGTCTAGCGTGCGCTAGTCATACCTTCGTAGCATGCGCTAACGGTTGGTCAACAGGTCTTCAATCTTGACTTTAGATTATGTCGGTTTGTCTCCCCAACGACTCTTTCCCAACGGATATATTTAGACTTAGCGTGCGCTACCAATTGTACATAGCGTGCGCTAGTATTGTTTAATATTAACTTTCCAGGTATCTCGGATCTCCTTTTGACTCCTGCGTTCCAACGGGTAAATTTTCCAATGGTAGAAATTTGAATGTTTTAGCGTGCGCTAATAAGTGTTGAGTAGCGTGATATATACTTTCCTCACTAAAGTACGTTAGCTTGTATAGCGTACGTAAGTGCTTCCTCATTTTGAGTCCAGTGGCTACTGGACTATCAAACATGTTATCCGGTAGGGTGCGCAAGATTTGCTAGGTAACGTGCGCTTATGAGTCAGAATAGCATGCGTAAATAATCTTCCGTAGCGTGCGCTGAGTAATTCCTTCTTTTCTTTTCAGACCTTACTGTCCTCTATGACTGATGCGATAGCGTGCGTAAGATAAGGAATATAGCATGCGCTAATTCTGTAATATAGCGTGCGCTGATAATAGATACTTTGCATGCGTAAGATAAGGAATATAACGTGCGGTAATTTTGTAATATAGCGTGCGCTGATAAGAGATACTTTGCGTGCGTAAGCCATCAGGTAGGATTTCAACTTGGCTGCAGCTGATTTGACTTGCCTGTATATGAGCTTCGATAGCGTGCGCTACGATACATTATGTAGCATGCGCTAGGAACATTTTTCATCTTCAATGGAGCAGCTTACTGAGATAGATTTTATTAAATGTTTTGAATCTAATTATCATCAAAAAACTTTTGAGTCAACACTTTTGTCTCCGAGCCGTGAAATGAAACGATTACGGGTTGCTAAACACTCCGTGAGGCATTGCACCTGCGTGACATTTCGTGGTTCTTGCATGTCGAGGATCGCCTTAATCTTGGTGGGGTTCGCTTCGATCCCCCTTTGGCTCACGAAGTTGCATTTCTTGGGGTTTAGCTTCATGTTGAAATTTTCGAGGATGGCAAACGTCTCGGCGAGGTATTTGAGGTGATCTTTTTTTTGAGGCTCTTGACCACAATGTCGTCAATGTAAACCTCCATGGTTTTGCCAATTTGATCGGCGAACATCCCGTTGACTAGGCATTGGTAGGTCGCCCCCGTATTTTTCAGACCGAATGGCATTCGGACCCAGAAGAACATGTCTTTTTCCATGTGGAATGATGTGTGTTTTACGTCTTTCTCCGCCATTGGGATCTGATGGTATCCGGCGAAGGCGTCCATAAACGACATCATTTCGCAACCTGCCATGCTATCGACCAAGTGGTCAATGTGAGGCATTAGAAAGTGATCTTTCGGACAAGCCACGTTAAAGTCGATGAAATCGATCCCCAACCTCCAGGAGTCGCTCGCCTTCTTGACGAGCACCGTGTTGGCCACCCATTGTGGCTCGTCGGTAGCTACCCCGATTAGTTTGTTGTCAAGCAGCTTTTCGACTTCTGCGTCTAGCGCAACATATTTTTCTGGACCGAATTTCCTACGTTTATGGTGAATAGGTTTCCTTGCCGGGCCGATCTTCAGATAGTGGCAAGCATGTTCAGGAATGATGCCGACCATATCTTGATGCGACCAGGGAAAGATTCTGATGTTCTTTCATAGTAAACTGATCATATCTCTTTCAACTCGGGATCGACGCTCGAGCCGATCTGCACTTACCGCTCCGGGTGAGCCGGATCGATTGTTATACTTTCCAACTCTTCGGTGGGGACGGTCGCTTCTCGTTTGGAGAGATCGCCGGACTCTATCCTTGGATCAACATCGAGGCTTGGCTCGAAGCCGATCCTCGGTTCGATGTCGTCTGATGATCGATGTGAGATGCCGTCTTCTGAGTTGGGCTGGTGTGAGGTGCTAGGCTCGTCGATCTCCATTGGTTGGTTGTCGATCGTCCTAGTGTTACAAACAGGACAAGAAACATTTAAAGGAAAAGCTATAACATAGGAGTAGCTCAAACATTTCTTTGCCATTAGATGGTCTCCTTTTACAGTATCGACTGTCCCTTCGGTAGTGGGGAACTTAATACAATAAAAGAAAGAGGAGGCGATCGCCTCAAAGGTTTATATAAAGGGGCGATCTAGGAACCCATTATAGATGATGGGCATGTCTATGATTACAAAATTGAGGTTCATAGTGATTTTAACCTTAGGATCGTAACAGCAGACTACCTCGACGGAGAGCTTGGTCATTCCATAGGCTTTGACCGTGTTGTCGCCGAACCCTTGAAGCACGGTTTCGAATGGCTTGATGAATTTGGCCAGGTTGCCGAGCTGGTCCAGAGCAGACTTGAATATGATGTTGCAAAAGCTCCCGTTGTCAACCAGCACGTGGTCGACCATTTTCCCAAGGATACAAGCAGAGATCACCAAGGCATCCACCTTGGGGCACTGCACTCCCTCCCTATCCTTGTTGGAGAAGGAGATGAGCGCCTCTTTGGAGATGGTTGGCTCCGGGGGCACCACGACGTGGACTCCAGCAAACGCCCTCAGCTCGGCCTTCCGTTTTCTGTTTGACATGGTGGAAACCGGGGAAAGACCTCCGAGATTTCCGCCTCCTGTTTGAAGCATATTGACCCGGCCGTCGAGGTTGATTAGAGGGATCAATTCATCTGACTCCTCCGGCACGTTTCGTTCGAGTCTGGTGACCGGATTGAGAGGGTGACAGTCATCGATATGTCGCCGATCGCGACCCCTAGTCCTTTCTGTCCGGTGCTCCAGCTTGGTTACCAAACTGTCCACCTTGCCTTCCTCGAACAATCTCTAGAGTTGTCTGAGGAGGTCGCGGCATTGGCTGGTATTGTGGCCGGGACTTTTGTGGTAGGCACAAAATTTATTGCGGTCCAGATGACCATTGTCCCTCATTGGCTTTGGCTTGTTTTGCCGTTCGCACCCCTTGATGGCATTGAAGATATGGGCCGAAGATAGATTGAGGTTGCGGAGGAGGTGGACTTCCACAACCTCGAAGGCCTTGAACTCACCGGGTGGCTTCGCAACCGCCTTTCTGGGCTTAGTGATTGCCTTTTTTGGGATGAGAGATGGCGCCTTCCTCTCCCCGGTTGCCCCCTCGCCGAGGCGAAGGGTGAGCAACCTCTGCCTTGCCAGAAAATCGGCGGCCTTGGCGCGGAAGATCGCGTAGGTCGGGAGGATGTCCTTTGTGAGGTGCCTGAACATGGGAGAAAGACCATCGAAACCCCCCAGTACCGAGTAGAGGATGAGCTCGTAGCTTATAGGCTCGCCGGTGAGGACTATATCATCCACCCGGTCGATGTAATCTTCATCGGACTCGTCTTTCCCCTGCTTGATCTTCATCATGCGGTGGGGACCTTCTGGTCGAGCAACCTTGGCGGCGAAGTACGACGTGAAGTCGCTCGCCAGCTTCTCAAAATAGTTAATTTAGCGCGGTGGCAATGAGATGTACCACCTATGGGCGAGATTACCCAATGTTAAAGGGAACATTCAGCATTTCGACGCGTCTGACGCCCCGCATCCGGTCATGTAGATCCGGAACTTGCTTAAGTGAGTCTCGGGGTCCGATCTCCCCTCATACAAAGGAGTTTGAGGAGGAGAGATCTTGGGTTGCACAGGGTCAAGCTCGATCTGGACCGCAAGCGGCTCACTCGGTTCGGCGACCTTTCTCTTGGCGCCTGCCCCAATTTCTAGGAGCGCTTTTATATCGTCGAGTTGGCGCTGCATTGCGGCTATCGCATAACCTGGCTGCTCGCGGTCTGGCTCTCGGAGCGGGAGCCTAGGCGATCATGTACTGATCTCCTGGCTCCGTTGTAGGCGACGAGGTCTTTGCCGCCGAGCTCGGTTTTTCGGCGAGTGGGAGCCAAACGGCTGAGCTGCTTTTTGGGGGTCGGATATGACGAACTCCTGGTGACGGATTCGGATTCCGACGTCTCATTGATGGGTCCAGAATGCCCAGGTTGCCATGAAGGATCACTTCCTAGGCGACTGAAGATGGAATCCCGCCTCGCGAGCGCCTTTTCTTGTGAATCGGGGCTTTCTGACGATTGCTCGACATATAACCCCTTGAGCTTTCGTTTGCCCGTGCGGCGGATGGCTGATGGGGTAATAGTGGGCATGTCGCATTCTCTCCGTAGCTCCCTTAGGATGGCCATGGCCTCCTCGATCTGTTCCGCGGTTTGTAATTGATCGAGTGAGAGGCCGAGGCCGTCCCTCGAGGGCGGGAGTGAGAGTCTGGCGTCGCCGCGGCTGCCTTCCGCGTAAGTTGGGGCTCGGTTTGGGCCGGAATAAGGCGTCCGACGGATCGTAATGTGGCTCTCTTCGAGGTGGTGGCAGACGTCATTATCTCGAAAGTTTTTCGTTGAAGAACATTGAGTGTTTCTTCAAGTATATATTCCAGAGAACAGTGAGTGTTCTTCGAAACGGTCGGAGAGAAATTAAGGGATCAAAAACATCAGCAAAAAAAATGAATAATAATTAAAGAAGTCTAGAAAAATAAAAAAAATAAAAGCATAAATCACTCTCATTCCCGTTTTTTTAATTTTTTTATATTTTTTAATTTAGTTTTCATCCTTATTAAATATTATAAAAATGGAAAAATAAAATTAAAGAAAGAGTCGTGTCCACATAAAAAAAGAGAAATAAATTAAAAAATCTAAGAAAATTAGAAAAATATATAAATCACAACCATTACCCATTTTTTAATTTTTTTCAGATTTCTTTTAATTATTTTTCATCCTCATTAAATTTTATAGAAAAAGAAAAAATAAATCGGGAATGGGAGTGATTTATGTTTTTTTAACTTTTTAGACCATTTTAATTTTCTTTTGCTCATGTAATATGACTGTGTTTTTTTTAAACTTAATGAGGTGGCATGTGACTTGTATGCCACCTCAGCCAAAAGTCTTTTAGACGCCATTTTTTTGAAACTTCAGGACTAAAGTTGTCGGGTCAGACAAATGTTGCACTGCGTGCGCCAAACCCCCAAACTTTAGGACCATTAATGCCTTTTTCTCCCACAATATTGTAACAATCCATGCAATCCTCAAATAGAAACAACAGAAATTCGGCAATCTCTCGTAGGTGATACGAAGTTGGATTGGTTGCTTGCGAGGACCTTCTATGCTCATACACTGCATCAGCAGTTTTGTTACATCGACACACACTGAGGCGCATTGAAGCAGCCATCAGACTCTTGTTTGCTTCCTCATCAAAATCCACAAATCGACCTAGAACATTACCTACCAACTCCACCAATTCCTTGGTGAAACACGAAACTGGGAATCTCGAAATCTGGACGTAAAAATGGCACACATCCAAAGTAACATCAATAAGATCTTCATACATCGCCAAAGGTTGGAGATTAACAAGGGTACGATCAAACGCCCAAGGCCCACGCCATACCACCCGATTTTTATCCACGATATGTGCGAACTGAAAAAGCATGCAATCATTCCCAACTACTCACCATAACATTTTCAAGAGCCTCCAGATTAATCTGTTTTCGGGTTAGAATCCGCCCCAGAAATAAAGTTCCGCCAGAAACCTCCACTATATCACCCTCAGTTTCGATTTACCCAACTCCTTTTTAATCTGTTCATCCATGATTTCTCCAACAGACTCCAAATCAATGATGATGGTAATCATAGAAGCGAGAAATTTGTTGTTGTAGATGTTGTAGAAAATGACAAATGATGCAAAATCGAGGCAAGAGTTGGACTCTCTCCCCGTAAGACAAAATTGCCCAGCATAGTACACACGGTTGAATGGCAAACGTCCCCAAGATATAACGGTTTTTTCTACGAACTCGATACCTTGTACTAGGAATCAAATTCCGGGCGAACTACTGGATATTTGGGACTTGTAGTATGAACTTAGGCTAGTATGACTGTATTATTATCTTGATTAATTATGTATGTATAATCATCATCTGCAGGGCTTATTTATAGCCTGTAAGTACCCTGTCCGAATCAGTGTAACTTTCTGGCTGGATAGACACCTTGTGGTCCGTTGGGAAGGGCTGCATTGGTTCAGAAGAGCCAAACCATTGTGCTGGTTCAGATTGGGCCGAATGGTCCGAACCATTGCACTGGTTAGGTCCTGAACCGCCGCACGTGACCCACACCCGCCAAGCCAAATCATCTATTTGACATGTCACTGCCACGTGTCATCATAGTCACTCGCCATGTCACTCGAGCCACTATCTCAGCTGTCAAAATGAAAGGCTCCTCATAGCTCCTCGCCCCGAGACGTTCGAGCGAAGTGCAAAGTGCGCCTACAAAGCACTCGTTGCGACAAGTGCGACGTGCACGTGCACAGACTCGGACTCGAACTCGGACTCGGAAGGTGCTTTGCACCTTCCTCGTAGGATTCGGATTTTAGCCTTAAAAATTAATTAAAGCCAACTTATGGTACACACTTGATTGCTACTTTATGATGGAAAGTCCATTATAAATAGCTCAACTTTTCCTTGCTTCTCCAATGTGGATGGAATTCCACACCACATTCCCAACTATTAAATGGCTTAACTTTGTGCATTAATTACTCATTCATTTCTTAACGAAATTGAACAAGTAAATATACTAAATTAATCTACACAAAATGTAGATTCCACATATACCATTTATTGTCATTAATCACCATAATTAATTATGGTAATAATTAAGCTATTTTTTAAAACAATACCCCACATGAATGATGATTAATGCAAATGCAATATGCACTGAGTCCTGACGACCTATTATTGCTTAAGGATAGGTGGTAGTTAGCCTTGAACCTTCCTTAGTGTAATGCTATCGGATTTACTCGTTGCTCGGTGAACGTGATGCCTTGAACCAGTTAACTTTTATGTAAACCAAGACAATAACATACACACAATAATAGATCTAATATCTTTCGTTCTCACGTTGTGTCCATTTTGGCCTTGGGGCATTTATTGGATTCATAAGTGTTAATAATTTTATGAAGCGGCAATACTTCTTCACTTATATAGGTGATCTCCTATAAAGAGTATCGTGCCATACTCCACCTATAAAAGGCTATATGAATCATTAAAAGCTTTAAAATCTTAGCCTTCACCACAAACTACAGGCTTGCACTTGAACAGCTACGAGAATGGATTTTCAAGTGCTTAACTTGAACTTTCACAACTTAGTTGTCTCATTGAACCAAGTTCTTGGGATCTCCAATCATCCTGGTTGAGTTACCATTATGAAAATTCTCAATGTGTGGATTTCAATCCCATTCCCCTTGCTGCATTATATAATTGATCACGGTTAATACCTTTCGTAAACGGATCCGCTATATTGTCCTTTGACTTTACATAGTCAATACACATTATTCCTGTAATGATCAATTATCTAATGGTATTGTGTCTTCAACGAATATGTCGAGACTTACCATTATATATACTGTTCTTTGCCCTCCTTATGGCTGCCATGCTATCACAATGTATCATAACGGGAGACAAAGGTTTTTCCCAACAGGGAATATCTTCTCAGAAATTTCTTAACCATTCGGCTTCCTCGCCGGCTTTGTCTAAAGCAATAAACTCCGATTCCATTGTATATCGGGCTATGCATGTTTGCTTAGAAGATTTCCATGATATTGCTCCTCCACCAATGGTAAATACATAACCGCTTGTGGAATTAGAGTCTTTAGTATCGAATATCCAGTTGGCATCACAATATCTTTCCAAAACAGCTGGATATGTCGAATAGTGTATACCATGATTTACGGTGTGTGTTAAGTATCTCAACACTCTTGTCAATGCAGTCCAATGATCCTATCTGGGATTACTCGTAAACCGACTCAGTTTACTAATAGAATATGCTATGTCTGGCCTTGTACAATTTGCTAAGTACATTAGGCTTCCAATTATCCTAGCATATTCTGTTTTTGATATGGGTTCTCCTCGATTTTTGGCTAAGTGTAAACTTAAGTCAACAGGTGTCTTAGCCGGAGGTAGATCGTATGCCTTGAATTTTCTTAAGCACATTCTCAACATAGTGAGATTGTGATAAGACTATTCCATCGGGTGTTCTGGAGATCTTGATTCCTAGAACCACATCGGCTAATCCCATATCCTTCATGTCGAAGCTCTTCTTTAACATTTCCTTAGTGCCTATGATGATTTTATTATTGCTACCCATAATTAGCATATCATCAACGTATAGACACACAATGACAAAATTGTCAGTTGTACCTTTGATGTACATACATTTATCACATTCATTGATTTTGAAACCATTTGACATCATTACTTGGTCAAATTTCTCATGCCATTGTTTGGGTGCTTGCTTAAGTCCATATAAAGACTTAACAAGTTTACAAACTTTGTTTTCTTGGCTGGGAACCACGAACCCTTCGGGTGGTTCCATATAAATTTCATCTTCTAAATCTCCATTTAGAAAGGCCGTTTTTACATCCATTTGGTGTATCTCAAGATTGTACAATGCTGCTATTGCAAGTAGCGTTCTAATGGATGTAATCCGAGTAACTGGTGAGTATGTATCAAAGTAATCATACCCTTTCTTTTGTTTGTATCCTTTGGCTACCAAACGTGCCTTGTATTTGTCAATAGATTTATCACCTTTGTATTTCTTCTTGAGAATCCACTTGCAACCTAAAGGTTTATTTCCCGGAGGAAGATCAACAATATGCCAAGTGTGATTGTTCAAGATTGACTCGATTTCACTATTAATAGCTTCTTGCCATAGATCGGCATCGGAACCAGACAATGCTTCATTGATTGTCTTCGGTTCATCTTCTAAAGAGTAGACTACAAAATCCGGACCAAAGGTTTTTGCAGTTTTTATTCTTTTTCCTCGCCTTGGTTGTGGTGTTGGTCCATTATTATTTGGCGAGATTTCATCATAAGTCCTCTTTTTCGAGCTTATTTTATTCTTTTCTTTCTTAGGGAATATAGTTTCAATAAATATGGCATTTCTTGATTCTATGATCATTCCCTCATTTGTATCGGGTACTTCCGATTTGTGTACCAAAAATCGGTACGCACTACTATTAGTTGCATATCCTATGATCAACCGTTTTTGGTCCTATTTTTACTTACTTGGGTTTCGGTACTTCAACTTTTGCTAAGCACCCCACACTTTTTAGTATTTATAGGACGACTTCCTTCCTTTCCATAATTCATATGGAGTTTTAACTTGCTTCTTTTTAGGTAATTTATTCAAATTTTATTGGCCGAAAGAATAGCTTCTCCCCACATGTTAAGTGATAGGCCCGAGCTTATCAGCATAGCATTCATCATTTCCTTCAATGTTCTATTATTTCGTTCGACAACACCATTCGATTGGGGTGCATAAGGTGCAATCGTTTGGTGAATAATGCCATTTTCACGACAATATTCTTCAAAAGGTGCAACATATTCACCACCTCGATCACTTCGAATCATTTTGATTTTGGTGTTGAGTTGATTTTCAACTTCTGTTTTGTATGTTTTGAAAGCTTCGAATGATTCGTCTTTGCTTCTCAAAAGATACACATAACAAAATCTTGTGCAATCACCTATAAAAGTTAAAATATAATTCTTTACACCTCTTGTTTGCACAAGTTTTAAATCGCACAGATCGGTGTGAATCAATTCAATAGGTTTTGTCGATCTTTCCACTGAATGAAAAGGAGATTTTGCCATTTTTGCTTCAACACAGATTTCACACCTTTTATGTTGATCGAAAGTCATTTTTGGCAATAAATCTAAATTTACTAAACGACGTAGTATATTTAGATTTGCATGTCCTAATCTATCATGCCACGTACAATGATAGCATTCAGTTTGAAAAGGCCGTTATCTATATAGCCTTTTCTGATAAAGTGACTATTTTAAGTTATTACAACTTTATCCGCTTCAAACACTAGCCTAAATCCGGCTTTGCTCAATGCTAAGCCAGACACAAGATTCTTACGGATGTCTGGAACATGTAGCACATTCTTGAGCGTCAATTTCAATCCCAACGTCATCTTGAGTATAACCTCTCCAGTTCCGACAACATTTGAGGCAGCGGAGTTTCCCATGTACAACTTTCTTTCTTCGGTGATGGGCTCATATGAGGAGAACATGGTTTTATCGGCACAAATATGTTTAGTAGTGCCGGTGTCCACCCACCATCTGACTGGGATTCCGACCATATTGATTTCATCTACAACTGCACATAGATCAAGACTGGACAAATCGACGGGCACATACTTATTTTCGATAACATTTGCTTGATCTCTCTTCTTGTCCTTCTTTGGTTTGCGGCAATTTTTCGCCATATGCCCGAATTTACCGCAGTTGTAGCTTTCTCCTTTGATCTTCTTTTGATTCTTCGAGTCTTGCTTCTTCCCGTTAAATTTCCGCTTTTTGTTGTTGCTTGAATCGATGAGATTTGCTTTTGCCTCCATAGATGACTTGTTCATCTTGACATCGGTCTTCTGATTGTCCTCTTCGATCCTCAGTCGCACAATAAGATATTCAAGGCCCATTTCCTTGTGTTTGTGCTTGAGGTAGTTTTTGAAGTCCTTCCACATCGGTGGCAACTTCTTGATTATAGCGGCAACTTGAAAGGATTCAGACAAGCTCATTCCTTCTGCCAAAATATCGTGCAGGATCAATTGTATTCCCTGCACTTGCTCGAGAACAGTTTTGATATCCACCATTTTGAAGTCTAGAAAACGACCCACGACGAACTTCTTCAAACCGGCGTCTTCTGCTTTATATTGTCTCCAACGAGTCCCACAACTCTTTGGACGTTTTGATTGTGGAATAAACACTGTAAAGTGTGTCATCCAACCCATTCAAATTATAGTTCCGACATAAGAAGTCGCTATGATGCCATGCATCCAATGCCGTGCGTTTCTGGGTGTCATTTTCATCACCCCCCACAACAGGAGGAGATTCAGAAAGGAAGCGACAGAGGTTGAGAGTAGTAAGGTAGAACAACATTTTTGATTGCCGACGTTTGAAATCAGTACCTGAGAACTTCTCTGGTTTTTCGGCATGGGCAGGAGCATGAACATTGTTGCTTGACGACGCCATCTTCAACAGAAAATTTTATCTTACGATTGTTGTTGTAGATGCTGTAGAAAATGACAAATGATGCAAAACCGAGGCAAGAGTTGGACTCTACCTCCGTAAGACGAAATTTCCCCACACAGTACACACGGTTGAAAAGCAAATGTCCCCAAGATACAACGGTTTTTCTACGAACTCGATACCTTGTACTAGGAATCGAATTCCGGGCGAACTACTGGATATTCAGGACTTGTAGTATGAACTTCGGCTAGTATGAGTGTATTATTATCTTGATTAATTATGTATGTATAATCATCATCTGCAGGGCTTATTTATAGCCTATAAGTACCCTGTCAGAATCAGTGTGACTTTGTGGCTGGATAGACACCTTGTGTTCTCGTGGGAAGGGCTACATTGGTTCAGAAGAGCCAAACCATTGTGCTGGTTCAGATTGGGCCGAATGGTCCGAACCATTGCACTGGTTAGGTCCTGAACCGCCGCACGTGACCCACACCTGCCAAGCCAAATCATCTATTTGACATGTCACTGCCACGTGTCATCGTAGTCACCCGCCATGTCACTCGAGCCACTATCTCAGCTGTCAAAACAAAAGGCTCCTCATAGGCATTCAAGCGAAGTGCAAAGTGCGCCTACGAAGCGCCCGTTGCGACAAGTGCGACTTGCATATGCTCGGACTCGGACTCGGACTCAGAGGTGTTTTGCACCTTCTTCGTAGGATTCGGATTTTAGCCAACTAGGGTGCACCAAAATGGAGCACACTTGATTGATCCTTTATGATGGAAAATCCTTTATAAATAGCTCAACTTTTCCTTGCTTCTCCAATATGGGACGGGATTCCAAACCACATTCCCAACTATTAAATGGCTTAACTTTGTGCATTAATTACTCATTTACTTCTTAATGAAATTGAACAAGTAAATACACTAATTTAATATACACAAAATGTAGATTCTAAATATACCATTTAATGTCATTAATTATCATAATTAATTATGGTATTAATTAAGCTATTTTTTCCAACAATCCCCCACATGAATGATGATTAATGCAAATGCAATATGCACTAAGTCCCGATGACCTATTATTGCTTCAGGATAGGTGGTAGTTAGCCTTGAACCTTCCTTAGTGTAATGCTATCGGATTTACTCGTTGCTCGGTGAACGTGATGTCTTGAACCGGTCAACTTTTATGTAAACCAAGACAATAACATACACACAATAATAGATCTAATAACTTTCGTTCTCACGTTTTGTCCATTTTGGCCTTGGACTATTTATTGGATTCATAAGTGTTAATAATTTTATGAAGCGGCCTTACTTCTTCACTTATATAGGTGATCACCTATAAAGAGTATCCTGCCATAATCCACCTATAAAAGGCTATAGGAATCATTAAAAGCTTTAAAAGCTTACCCTTCACCACAAACTACAGGCTTGCACTCGAACAGCTACGAGAATGGATTTTCAAGTGCTTAACTTGAACTTTCCCAACTTAGTTGTCTCATTGAACCAAGTTCTTGGGATCTCCAATCATCCTGGTTGAGTTACCATTATGAAAATTCTCAATGTGTGGATTTCAATCCCATTCCCCTTGCTGCATTATATAATTGATCACGGTTAATACCTTTCGTAAATGGATCCGCTATATTATCTTTTGACTTTACATAGTCAATGCACATTATTCCTGTAGAGATCAATTGTCTAATGGTATTCTGTCTTCGACGAATATGTCAAGACTTACCATTATATATACTGTTCTTTGCCCTCCCTATGGCTGCCATGCTATCACAATGTATCATAACGGGACGCAAAGGTTTTTCCCAACAGGGAATATCTTCTAAGAAGTTTCTTAACCATTCGGCTTCTTTGCCGGCTTTGTCTAAAGCAATAAACTCCGATTCCATTGTAGATCGGTCTATGCATGTTTGCTTAGAATATTTCCATGATATTGCTCCTCCACCAATGGTAAATACATAACCGTTTGTGGATTTAGAGTCTTTAGTATCGGATATCCAGTTGGCATCACAATATCCTTCCAAAACAGCTGGATATCTCGAATAGTGTATACCATGATTGACGGTGTGTTTTAAGTATCTCAACACTCTTGTTAATGCGGTCCAATGATCCTTTCCGGGATTACTCGTAAACCGACTCAGTTTACTAATAGAATATGCTATGTCTGGCCTTGTACAATTTGCTAAGTACATTAGGCTTCCAATTATCCTAGCATATTCTGTTTGTGATATGCGTTCTCCTCAATTTTTGGCTAAGTGTAAACTTAAGTCAACAGGTGTCTTAGCTGGAGGTAGATCGTATGCCTTGAATTTCTTAAGCACATTCTCAACATAGTGAGACTGTGATAAGTCTATTCCATCGGGTGTTCTGGAGATCTTGATTCCTAGAATCACATCGGCTAATCCTATATCCTTCATGTTGAAGTTCTTCTTTAACATTTCCTTAGTGTAATATCCGGATTTATTACAGTGTATTTCATCTGTATTCAAACCCTGTATTATTCGGATTGGTGGTTTTGATTATTGGAGTATGATATTTCGTGTATTGATATCATTGTACATAAGTATAGAAACATGCAAAATTGCTCATGAAACCTCGTGATAGCGCACGCTAAGAATGTATCTTAACGCGCGCTATCGGGCTATTATTAGCGCACGCTATGCAGGTAGGAGTGACGTGCGCTAAGGACTCAATTATTGAGCGGGACAGCTAGCACATGCGCCAGCCGAGACATGGGTCCGGATAAGATTCCCGTGGACGCGCTCGGACAATTCTGAAGTCAACCATTATTAGCGCACGCTAAGGAATGTTTAGTAGCGTGCGCTAACTTGTTAAAATGCAAAATATTATAAATAGGACAATAACTCGTTTTGGCTTACATTTTACTCGTTCCTTCTGCATACTTGAGAGGCCAGAGAGCTGAGATATCCTACTACATACTTAGAACACATATTGTTGGTGTTTATATATTGGCTATCACTTGGGAGAAATCAATGAAGAGGAATAGCACCTTGGAGTGGCATACAACCATCCGGAGTTGGATTCTACCTTACGGTTCAGTGATTTTCATCATATTAAGGTATGTTCAATCTATCTCAAGACTTAGAGTTGGATTCTAATGATTTGATGATCATGTTAACAAGATATGGATGTTCATAGATGAATTATCCAAGTATATCATGTTTGGAATAGTGAGATGAATAAGCCTTAAGTACCTTGATTATAATCATCATGATTTGAATCTTATTACACTGAATATGTGAAGAGAAGCTTCTATCATTGGTAATTCGAATCTAGTAGATGACTTCATAATAATCATGGACTTGACTTTAACAATCATTATTGTTGGATAAATCTAAAGGATTGATCATGGAACGATTTATCTAGTATAGATGAAACGTTTAAACAACTTCAGCATGATAATATTGATTGATATAAGGTGTTGATATCAACCGTTAAGCTTTTCGAATTGTCATATGAAGATTGTAGTCGGAATGGAATATGGTTTTATATTGGTATGCATATCCTTGAATCCGAAGTTGTTGTTATCCGTAAGATCATTCATAATCGTATGTACATGATATTCATGGAAGTAACATGAAGTATCACGGAAGATTTCATTGTTTCGATTATGGCGAGAACAGTTTACTGCTCAGCAGTAAACTGCCATGCATAGATAGCGCACGCTATGCTATGAATATTAACGTCTTATCGAGCACGAGTTAGCGTCTCGCTACGTTTGGTACGTAACGTCGCTAGACCATCGAGCAAGTCGATTGGTGGTCGGTGAAATCGACCATGCATAGTTAGCGTACGCTAGGCTTTGTTGTTTGCGTGCGCTATCGAGCAGACTTAATGCACGCTACACAGAGTACTTAGCGTGCGCTAAGCAGTTCAGGCAGATTGCATTTTATGAACTTTTGGCTGTGAATTGAATTGTTAAACATTCGTACGACGTGAGATAAATCCTATATCATTTCTTTTGTTAAGGTTTGGTCTCGTTACGTGACTGATTGAGGAGGACGACCTTCGAGTGTTCATTTTTGTGGAAGTATTGTCCTTGTCTTCAAATCGAGGCAAGTACCTTAATTGTTTTATGTATTGTTGTTATAACATATTGTCGTGCATGTATGTCGTTGTTGTATGTCCACCTCGTGTTGGTCCGACGGGATCATCGGGGGATCTATGCTAGCGTGCGCTGGATCATCGGATGGGTTTTTCCACCACGGGTTGGTCTGACGGGATCATCGTGGGTTCTAGGCAGTGAACGCTCGATCGACGGAATTACCATGTGTATGTTATGATATCATGTTGTGATTATCAGTTGTGTATGTCATTTATGAGTTTCTCGTAGGAGAAGACTCGTTGGTATTTTGTTGTTTATGTTATTATTCTTCGTGAGATATGAATAATATGTTGTGGTACTTGTACTAGCATCGTTGTGCTAACCCCTTCGGGGGTGAACATTTTATTTATGTTCAGGATCCAGGAGAACGGGGAAACAACCACTGGAACTGTATGACGACGAGGGTGCAGAGTGATGTCCCGACCGGGTTTATTTATCTGTTGTTTATTCGTTATTTCAATAAGTACTCGAGTACGAAGTCAATTGTGATGGATTTGAATTTGGTGATGTATTATTGAGTTCTGTTGAACAATTGTACTATTTCTGTATTTGGTCAGAACTGTTGTACCGTAATTCCGTTATTTCCATTCGTTAGTACCTTTTAATGTCTGTTCAATTCTTCAGCCTTGTAAATCCTTATGTAAAGGATTTACGGCGCTGTAATATTCCTGAATATATCGGGGGTGTTACAGAATATGGTATCAGATCTAAGATTATGGATATCTTGGTCGTTGGGTTAAAATAGGGGTCATTTATGTCTTTTGAGGTAACCGGCCGTGAATGACATCACTGCACTGCCTACGTCTTCATGCGAAACGGTGGTTGTAAGTTCCTAAACTCTATCTCGTTCTTTACATGTTGTGTCTCTTTATACTAGAATATTAGAACGATGTTATTTCCTGTATATTGAGTATTTATGCTTACAGTATGTTGAGAGGCGGACGTGGACGTGGTCGCGGTCGTGGACGCGGACGAAGAAATGCCGAAAGGGAGGCGTCGCCTTCTGATCAGGCCAGTCATAGCTCAGGCGAGCCGCAGCAATCTGTTAATAACGAACCAGATCCTGCTGTACTAGAGATCCTTCGTCAAGTGGTGAACCAGATGACTCAGTTCGCCCAAGTCGTGGACCGAATGCAAGTGGCAGTGGGACTACAGCAGGGAGAGAGACAGCAAGGAATCCCAGACATGGGAAATCGTGGTGACCGGTGGCTGCAAGAGGTAGCGAAGATGCAACCACCCAAATTCGACGGTATTTCTGAGACTCCCACCTGGGATCATTGGTTGAAGGAGCTGGAGAAAATATTTGCTGGAATTAAGCGCCGGGCAGACAGGAGAGCCTCTATCGCTCAATATTTTCTGATAGGGGAAGCGTCCGAATGGTGGGAAGCCATCCGGCCTGTAGACCATGATGCTGATTGGACAGAGTTTAGATTGATGATGGAAGCTCAGTATTGCCCTCGTCCTGTGAGGGAAATCAAAGTTCGGGAGTTTTTCTCCGCTCAGCCTTCTGATGTGCCGGTATCCCAGGCGATTAAGACGTTTAACCAACAGCTGGCATTTGTTCGACATCTGGTCAGAACAGATGCATAAATGATGATCCATTTCGATATGAGAATGAAACCAGAAGTCCAGAGGTACATGTCCGGATTTGAATGTACCACACTCCGCCAATACCAGGATAAGGCATTGGCATATGAGATCAAGGAAGCAGCCATGGAGAAATTTGCGGAAACCAAGAAACAGAAAGTCTCTGGTACTTTTACAGAGCATAAGAACAGCGGGCCCCGTAAGGCCCAATCACCCTTTCGCTCTTTCAAGAAACCTCCGCACCCAGTTAGGAGCGGAAAGAACTTCGGAGCAACATCAACTGTTACTGATGTTACCAGGAAATGCTTTAAATGCGCCCAGACGGGGCACTATCGACGGAATTGCCCCCTTCCTGCCGTGACTTGTTTTGATTGTGGACAAGAGGGACATCGGGCCGTGTTTTGTGAAGAGGCTGAAAAGTCTTTTAGAGCCCGTACACCACAGCCAGTCCAGAAGGAGGCCAGTATTCCACAGACGCAGCAAAGTGTCCAGATGCCTCAGAATTTTGGCCGCGGACGAGGCAGAGGACAATGGGACCGAAAGGGGACATCGAGTGCCGGATCTGCTCCCCCACGTCTGTACGAGATGAGGAGGACAGACGATCAGGATGCTGCTGTCGCATCAGGTACTGTCCAGATCCTTTCCCAGCCAGTTAGCATTTTATTCGATACAGGAGCTACACATTCTTTCATATCTTTGTCTTGTGTAATCGTTTGAATATTTCCGGTTTTCATACTTGTGAACCTTATGTTGTTGGTTTACCGAGTGGAGAAAGGATTGTTGGAAACTTAGAAACTAGAAATTTCCCTGTATCATTTGGAGGCAGAGAGTGGCTCTCAAATCTGATCGTGATAGAAATGCAAGGAGATGACCTGATACTCGGAGACGATTGGCTTAATCGATATGGAGCAATTGTGAACTACCGAAGGAGGAATATCTCGCTGATCGCTGACGATGGTTCCGAAATATTGTTCGAGGGGTGGAAACCGGGAAGCTCAGGAAAATTGATCAAAGCGATGAAAGCTGTCAGATTGTTGAAACAGGGCTGTACCGGATATTGGTGTTATGCAATGAAGAAAGAAGACGAAATTGTGGAACTTTCATCCATTCCTGTTGTGAACGAATTTCCAGATGTATTTCCTGATGAGTTACCTGGACTACCTCCACGAAGGGATGTGGAATTTACCATTGAGCTAGAACCCGGAACTACACCAATTTCTAAGGCGCCGTATCGTATGGCACCTACTGAGATGTACGAATTGAAGAAGCAGCTGGAGGAGTTACTTGACAAAGGCTATATTCAGCCAAGCATTTCACCCTGGGGAGCGCCAGTTCTTTTTGTCCGAAAGAAGGATGGATCGCTCCGACTGTGTATTGACTATCGAGAGCTGAACAAGATGACGATTAAGAACAAGTATCCATTGCCACGGATTGATGATTTGTTTGACCAGTTGCAGGGGGCAACAGTATTTTCTAAAATCGATCTGAGATCAGGATATCATCAGCTGAGGATTAAGGAATCTGATGTTCCGAAATCAGCATTCAGAACTCGCTACGGACATTATGAGTTTGTAGTAATGCCGTTTGGTCTCACTAACGCACCTGCCGTATTTATGCAATTGATGAACCGTGTGTTCATTGAATTTTTGGATAAATTTGTGGTCGTGTTCATTGATGACATTCTAGTGTATTCTAAGAGCCCTGAAGAACATGCGCAGCATTTGCGGATTGTATTGGAACTTTTGAGAAACGAGCAATTGTACGCCAAACTTTCTAAGTGTGAATTCTGGATAAAGGAAGTAATGTTCCTCGGCCATGTGGTGTCAGCTAAAGGAGTCCGAGTAGATCCTCAGAAGATCGAAGCAATTATGGATTGGAAGCCTCCAAAGAACGTGAAAGAGGTCCGAAGCTTCTTGGGACTTGCTGGATACTATCGTCGATTCGTGGAAGGGTTTTCTAAAATCTCCCGCCCACTTACTCGACTCCTGCAGAAAACTCAAAAGTTTGAGTGGAATGAGTTATGTCAGATTAGCTTTGATGAATTGAAGAAGAAATTGACGACGGCACCGATTCTATCACTTCCACAGGGAACTGGAGGATTTATAGTTTACAGTGATGCTTCGAACCAAGGACTTGGGTGCGTATTGATGCAGAATGATAAGGTGATCGCTTATGCGTCGCGACAACTGAAACCTTATGAAGTAAATTACCCAACACATGATTTGGAGCTAGCAGCAGTGGTTTTTGCTTTGAAGATCTGGAGGCATTATCTGTGCGGACCCACCGCGGATCTTTACGGATCATAAGAGTCTCAAGTACATATTCGATGTAAAGAGTTGAACATGCGGCAAAGAAGATGGTTAGAACTGATTAAGGACTATGACTTGGAGATTTTATATCATCCAGCAAAGCGAATGTAGTGGCCGATGCACTTAGCCGCAAGCCTGTCTCTATTCGAGATCTTTGGAGGCTGACCTCCCAACTTAGCCTTCAACGAGAGATGATTCGTGAAGGAATTGAAGTATGGTTACAAAGAGTCCAAGGACAACTGTGCGTGATGGAGATAACTTCATCATTAACCGAAGGAATCAAATCTAAACAGGCAGATGATCCTCTGATGATTCGGTTACGTGATGAAGTGATCAAGGGAAAGGCCCCCGTATTCATAATTCATGATGATGGAGTTTTGAGGTTTCAGAACCGACTCTGCGTTCCCGATGTTGATGTTCTGAAACAGACGATTATGAAGGAAGCTCACAGTTCGCCCTATTCTATCCACCCGGGCACCAGTAAAATGTATAAGGACTTGAAGCAGAATTTCTGGTGGGGCAACATGAAGAAAGATGTAGCGGACTATGTTTCGAAATGCTTGACTTGTCAGCAGGTTAAGATCGAGCATCAACGGCCTGCTGGAATGTTGAAGCCACTCCCGATTCCTGAATGGAAGTGGGAGGACATATCGATGGACTTTATCACTAATATGTCGAGAACCAAGACAGGATTGAACATGATTTGAGTGATAGTTGATCGTTTAACCAAATCAGCTCATTTTCTAGGCATTAAAGATACGTGGGGACCATAGAGGTTGGCATGAGTATTTATTTCGGAGATAGTTCGATTGCATGGTACGCCGAAGACCATTATTTCTGATCGAGATGGCCGTTTTGTGTCTCACTTTTGGAAAGCAGTTCATAAGGCCTTGGGGACCGAATTGAACTACAGTACAGCTTATCACCCGCAGACTGACGGACAATCTGAGAGAAATATACAAACGGTGGAAGACATGCTAAGGGCCTGTGCCTTAGATTGGTCAAACGATTGGGAAGTTCATCTACCGTTGATTGAATTTACCTACAACAATAGTTGGCATGCATCCATTAAGATGGCACCGTTTGAGGCATTATACGGGAGGAGGTGCAGGTCGCCTCTATGCTGGGACGATTCATCGGACTTGATCGGAACAGAACCAGAATTGATCGTGCAGACTCGAGAGAAGATAGCCTTAATTCGTGAAAGGTTGTTGACCGCCCAGAGTCGCCAGAAATCCTATGCGGACGTACGTCGTCGCCCATTGGAGTTCAATACTGGAGACCATGTACTTTTGAAGGTTTCTCCTACTAGGGGACTCTTTCGTTTCGGAAGGAAAGGAAAGCTGAGTCCGAGATATATCGGACCATTTGAGATCCTCGAGAGAGTTGGGGAGTTGGCATACAGATTAGCATTGCCGCCGTCATTGTGCCATGTTCATAACGTGTTCCACGTATCCCAGTTACGGAGGTATATACCAGATCCCAGTCATATCATTGATTTCGACGAGATCGAAGTCGCGCAGGATGGGACATTTGAAGAAAGACCGGTTAAGATACTCGAGAGTCGAGTTAAGCAACTGAGGAACAAATCAATCGTTTTGGTCAAAGTTCAATGGTCACGTCACGGAATGGAAGAAGCCACTTGGGAAACAGAAGATGATATGAAGTCTAGATATCTCGAGTTATTTTCGTCTTGAGTTTCGGGACGAAACTCCTTTTTAGTAGGAGAGTATGTAATATCCGGATTTATTACGGTGTATTTCATCTGTATTCAAACCCTGTATTATTCGGATTGGTGGTTTTGATTATTGGAGTATGATATTTCGTGTATTGATATCATTGTACATAAGTATAGAAACATGCAAAATTGCTCATGCAACCTCGTGATAGCGCACGCTAAGGAATGTTTAGTAGCGTGCGCTAACTTGTTAAAATGCAGAATATTATAAATAGGACAACAACTCGTTTTGTCTTACATTTTACTCGTTCCTTCTGCATACTTGAGAGGCCAGAGAGCTAAGATATCCTACTACATACTTAGAACACATATTGTTGGTGTTTATATATTGGCTATCACTTGGGAGAAATCATTGAAGAGGAATAGCACCTTGGAGTGGCATACAACCAACCGAAGTTGGATTCTACCTTACGGTTCAGTGATTTTCATCATATTAAGGTATGTTCAATCTATCTCAAGACTTAGAGTTGGATTCTAACGATTTGATGATCATGTTAACAAGATATGGATTTTCATAGATGAATTATCCAAGTATATCATGTTTGGAATAGTGAGATGAATAAGCCTTAAGTACCTTGATTATAATCATCATGATTCGAATCTTATTACACTGAATATGTGAAGAGAAGCTTCTATCATTGGTAATTCGAATCTAGTAGATGACTTCATAATAATCATGGACTTGACTTTAACAATCATTATTGTTGGATAAATCTAAAGGATTGATCATGGAAAGATTTATCTAGTATAGATGGAACATTTAAACAACTTCAGCATGATAATATTGATTGATATAAGGTGTTGATATCAACCGTTAAGCTTTTCGAATTGTCATATGAAGATTGTAGTCGGAATGGAATATGGTTTTATATTGGTATGCATATCCTTGAATCCGAAGTTGTTGTTATCCGTAAGATCATTCATAATCGTATGTACATGATATTCATGGAAGTAACATGAAGTATCACAGAAGATTTCATTGTTTCGATTATGGCGAGAACAGTTTCTCGCTCGAAGAAATCGCCATGCATAGATAGCGCACGCTATGCTATGAATATTAACGTGCGCTATCGAGCACGAGTTAGCGTGCGCTACGTTTGGTACGTAACGTACGCTAGACGATCAGACGAGTCAATTGGCTGGTCAGTGAAGTACTGACCATGCATAGTTAGCGTACGCTAGGCTTTGTTGTTTGCGTGCGTTATCGAGCAGACTTAACGCACGCTACACAGAGTACTTAGCGTGCGCTAAGCAGTTCAGGCATATTGCATTTTATGAACTTTTTGCCGTGAATCGAATTATTAAACATTCGTACGACGTGAGATAAATCCTATATCATTTCTTTTGTTAAGGTTTGGTCTCGTTACGTGACTGATTGAGGAGGACAACCTTCGAGTGTTCATTTTCGTGGAAGTATTGTCCTTGTCTTCAAATCGAGGCAAGTACCTTAATTGTTTTATGTATTGTTGTTATAACATATTGTCGTGCATGTATGTCGTTGTTGTATGTCCACCTCGTGTCGGTCCGACGGGATCATCGGGGGATCTATGCTAGCGTGCGCTGGATCATCGGACGGGTTTTTCCACCACGGGTTGGTCTGACGGGATCATCGTGGGTTCTAGGCAGTGAACGCTGGATCGACGGAATTACCATGTGTATGTTATGATATCATGTTGTGATTATCAGTTATGTATGTCATTTATGAGTTTCTCGTAGGAGAAGACTCGTTGGTATTTTGTCGTTTATGTTATTATTCTTCGTGAGATATGAATAATATGTTGTGGTACTTGTACTAGCATCGTTGTGCTAACCCCTTCGGGGGTGAACATTTTGTTTATGTTCAGGATCCAGGAGAGCGGGGAAACAACCACTGGAACTGTATGACGACGAGGGTGCAGAGTGATGTCCCGACCGGGTTTATTTATCTGTTGTTTATTCGTTATTTCAATAAGTACTCGAGTACGAAGTCAATTGTGATGGATTTGAATTTGGTGATGTATTATTGAGTTCTGTTGAACAATTGTACTATTTCTGTATTTGGTCAGAACTATTGTACCGTAATTCCGTTATTTCCATTCGTTAGTACCTTTTAATGTCTGTTCAATTCTTCAGCCTTGTAAATCCTTATGTAAAGGATTTACGGCGCTGTAATATTCCCGAATATATCGGGGGTGTTACACTTAGTGCCTATGATGATTTTATTATTGCTACCCATAATTAGCATATCATCAACGTATAGACACACAATGACAAAATTGTCAGATGTACCTTTGATGTACACACATTTATCACATTCATTGATTTTGAAACCATTTGACATCATTACTTGGTCAAATTTCTCATGCCATTGTTTGGGTGCTTGCAAAAGTCCATATAAAGAATTAACAAGTTTGCAAATTTTGTTAGCTTGGCCGGGAACCATGAACGCTTCGGGCTGTTCCATATAAATTTCATCTTCTAAATCTCCATCTAGAAAGGCCGTTTTTACATCCATTTGGTGTATCTCAAGATTGTACAATGCTGCTATTGGAAGTAGCGTTCTAATGGATGTAATCTGAGTAACTGGTGAGTATGTATCAAATTAATCATACCCTTCCTTTTGTTTGTATCTTTTGGCTACCAAACATGCCTTGTATTTGTCAATAGATTTATCACCTTTGTATTTCTTCTTGAGAATCCACTTGCAACCTAAAGGTTTATTTCCCGGAGGAAGATCAACAATATGCCAAGTGTGATTGTTCAAGATTGACTCGATTTCACTATTAATAGCTTCTTGCCATAGATCGGCATCGAAACCAGACAATTCTTCCTTGATTGTCTTCGGTTCATCTTCTAGAGAGTAGACTACAAAATCCGGACCAAAGGTTTTTGCAGTTTTTATTCTTCTTCCTCGCCTTGGTTGCGGTGTTGGTCCATTATTATTTGGCGAGATCATAAGTCCTCCTTTTCGAACTTATTTCATTCTTTTCTTTCTTAGGGAATATAGTTTCAAAAAATATGGCATTTCTTGATTCTATGATCATTCCCTCATTTATATCGGGTACTTCCGATTTGTGTACCAAAAATCGGTACGCACTACTATTATTTGTATATCCTGTGAAAATGCAATCAACTATTTTTGGTCCTGTTTTTACTTGCTTGGGTTTCGGTACTTCAACTTTTGCTAAGCACCCCCACACTTTTAAGTATTTATAGGACGGATTCCTTCCTTTCCATAATTCTTATGGAGTTTTATCGTGCTTCTTTTTAGGTAATTTATTCAAAATTATATTGGCCGAAAGAATAGCTTCTCCCCACATGCTAAGTGATAGGCCCGAGCTTATCAGCATAGCATTCATCATTTCCTTCAATGTTCTATTCTTTCGTTCGGCAACACCATTCGATTGGGGTGTATAAGGTACAGTCGTTTGGTGAATAATGCCAATTTCACGACAATATTCTTCAAAAGGTGCAACATATTCACCACCTCGATCACTTCGAATCATTTTGATTTTGGTGTTGAGTTGATTTTCAACTTCTGTATTGTATGTTTTGAAAGCTTCGAATGCTTCGTATTTGCTTCTCAAAAGATACACATACTAAAATCTTGTGCAATCATCTATAAAAGTTATAAAATAATTCTTTCCACCTCTTGTTTGCACAAGTTTTAAATCGCACAGATCGATGTGAATCAATTCAAGAGGTTTTGCCGATCTTTCCACTGAATGAAAAGGAGATTTTGCCATTTTTACTTCAACACAGATTTCACACCTTTTGTGTTGATCGAAAGTCATTTTTGGCAATAAATCTAAATTTACTAAACGACGTAGTATATTTAGATTTGCATGTCCTAATCTATCATGCCATAAATTAGGAGACTCAACCAAATAAACAACTTTATCGTTTATTTCATTTCCGCCACGTACATTAATAGCATTCAGTTTGAAAAGGCCGTTATCTATATAGCCTTTTCCGATAAAGTGACTATTTTTAGTTATTACAACTTTATCCGCTTCAAACACTAGCCTAAATCCGGCTTTGCTCACTGCTGAGCCAGACACAAGATTATTACGGATGTATGGAACATGTAGCACATTCTTGAGCGTCAATTTCAATCCCGACGTCATCTTGAGTATAACCTCTCCAGTTCCGAAAACATTTGATGCAGCAGAGTTTCCCATGTACAACTTTCTTTCTTCGGTGATGGGCTCGTATGAGGAGAACATGGTTTTATCGGCACAAATATGTTTAGTAGCGCCGGTGTCTACCCACCATCCGACTGGGATTCCGACCATATTGATTTCATCTACAACTACACATAGATCAAGACTGGACAAATCGACGGGCACATACTTATTTTCGATAACATTTGCTTGACCTCTATTCTTGTCCTTCTTTGGTTTGCGGGAATTTTTCGCCATATGCCCGAATTTTCCGCAGTTGTAGCTTCTCCTTTGATCTTCTTTTGATTCTTCGAGTCTTGCTTCTTCCCGTTACATTTCCTTGTGTTTGTGCTTGAGGTAGTTTTTGAAGTCCTTCCACATCGGTGGCAACTTCTCGATTATGGCAGCAACTTGAAAGGATTCAGACAAGCTCATTCCTTCTGCCAAAATATCGTGCAGGATCAACTGTATTTCCTGCACTTGCTCGAGAACAGTTTTGATGTCCACCATTTTGAAGTCTAGAAAATGACCCACGATGAACTTCTTCAAACCGGCATCTTCTATTTTATATTTTGTCTCCAACGAGTCCCACAACTCTTTGGACGTTTTGATTGTGGAATAAACACTATAAAGTGTGTCATCCAGCCCATTCAAAATATAGTTCCGACATAAGAAGTCACTATGATGCCATGCATCCAATGCTGTGCGTTTCTGGGTATCATCCCCCACAACAGGAGGAGATTCGGAAAGGAAGCGACAGAGGTTGAGAGTAGTGAGGTAGAACAGCATTTTTGATTGCCAACGTTTTAAATCAGTACCTGAGAACTTCTCTGGTTTTTCGGCATGGGCAGGAGCATGAACATTGTTGCTTGACGATGCCATCTTCTACAGAAAATTTTGTCTTACGATTGTTGTTGTAGATGTTGTAGAAAATGACAAAGGATGCAAAACCGAGGCAAGAGTTGGACTCTCTCTCCGTAAGACGAAATTGCCCCACACAGTACACACGTTTGAACGGCAAACATCCCCAAGATACAACGATTTTTCTACGAACTCGATACCTTGTACTCGGAATCGAATTCCGGGCGAACTACTGGATATTCGGGACTTGTAGTATGAACTTAGGCTAGTATGAGTGTATTATTATCTTGATTAATTATGTATGTATAATCATCATCCGCAGGGCTTATTTATGGCCTGTAAGTACCCTGTCCGAATCAGTGTGACTTTCTGGCTGGATAGACACCTTGTGGTCCGGTGGGAAGGGCTGCATTGGTTCAGAAGAGCCAAACCATTGTGCTGGTTCAGATTGGGCTGAATGGTCTGAACCATTGCACTGGTTAGGTCCTGAACCGCCGCACATGACCCACACCCGCCAAGCCAAATCATCTATTTGACATGTCACTGCCACGTGTCATCGTAATCACCCGCCATGTCACTCGAGCCACTATCTCAGCTGTCAAAACGAAAGGCTCCTCATAGGCGTTCAAGCGAAGTGCAAAGTGCGCCTACGAAGCGCCCATTGCGACAAGTGCGACGTGCACGTGCTCGGACTCGTACTGGGAAGGTGCTTTGCACATTCCTCGTAGGATTCAGATTTTAGCCTTAAAAATTAATTAAAGCCAACTAGGGTGCACCATAATGGAGCACACTTGATTGCTACTTTATGATAGAAAGTCCTTTATAAATAGCTCAACTTTTCCTTGCTTCTCCAATGTGGGATGAGATTCCACACCACATTCCCAACTATTAAATGGCTTAACTTTGTGCATTAATTACTCATTCATTTCTTAATGAAATTGAACAAGTAAATACACTAAATTAATCTACACAAAATGTAGATTCCAAATATACCATTTAATGTCATTAATTACCATAATTAATTATGGTATTAATTAAGCTAATTTTTCCAACAAAATCTGACAATCAAACCAAGGACACCTAGAGGAGATGTGAAAAGAGACATCAAAACACCAGAAAAGTGAAGGTAGGTTTCGTTCAAAAGGATATAACACACCAAATAATGGTAATGCATTTATAGTCTACAAATATTTTTTTTCCTCTTTGTAAAAGATATTGAGCAAAAGGGAAAATCAAAGTGTAGCATAGTTTCAACTTACAATCGTGGAGGAAGCAAACTTCTCAAAAACATAGAGCAACATAAAACAAGAAAATAAAAGGATGGGTAAATTACATATTATAATGCATTTTATAAAAGAGTTACAAAAATCTCACAAAATTAAAATAATTACTGAATAACGACTTGTGTTGGTATTCAAATATAATATTCAAGTAACCAAACTACTAATAATAAATATCCAACTATATTTTCACTTCATTAGATGCTGAACATTGGATATTCAAATAACTGATATCCAAATGCAATATTTCCGTAAACAAACTATCAATTGCAAGTATCTAATGCGTCAGTTTTGTACAAAAGTCCAATTTATATAAGAAAGACCAATGTAGAATGAATATTTGAAGAAAATGACCAAAAAATATTTGGTACCCAGGTCCGAAGGACCAATTTATGTGATTAAGAATTGAAGATTCGCATTATCGATGTGTTAAAGAAATTCCCATGTTTATAGATTAATTCTACGGCCGATGTGTAAAAACTTTCTATTGATCTGATTCCACCGATTTTGTCAAATTTCGCATAGATTCAATTTTACAATAAAATTATAAAATACATTAATATATTTACAAAGTTAAAGTAATTAAATTATATATAAATAAATATCATATAATTATAACTACTAGTTAAGCAATATAATACAAAATAAAGTAATCATGTAATAATCATTTAATTATTACACTAAAATATTAAAATAATATTAGAATATATTTTATTAATACTCTAATTAATCCATCTGATAATCCTTGATTATAAAATTAATAGTTAGGTGGTACCTCAACCATCTAGATCCGCTTGTGATTTTATAACACAGTGCATTATTGTTATCTAATTGGTTTTCTATACATCCTTTTTCTTTTTATTTTCTTTTTCCTTTTTTCCATCCTCCCCTTTCTTGATTGTGCTTAATTAATATTTCATTTGTAAAAAAGAAACTTTTGTTTCAGGAGAAAGTAAGAAAAATGTAATAATGAGTCAATCAATTGTATTCATAACACTGATAGAGGAGCCTTTATATAAGCAATACAATGAGAGTCCTTCCATACATAGGATTCCTAGATAAGGCAAGATATCTAATGGGATCCTACTACCTCTAGAAGGATCTAGAACCTTCCATCTATGTATCTTCCTACAACCAGTATTAGGCAAGACACCAATAAGGAAAAGACATCCTGGAACTCTCCCCCTGTGTCGAGCACTAATACTATCATGGTGCATAAGATGTTGCCTCGGTAAAAAATCTTTCCAAGTAAAATAAAACCTCATGGGAAAAAAAAGACTTGGTGAGAAAAAAGACCACAACGCACCAACTACAAATGCCAAAATCGTGTGGTGTATATTCCCCCTAAAGTATATACAATAGCTCATTCCAATGGGCTATCACTAGTTGAGCTCGGACAATCGACGCATGCCAATGCTCCTCACATGTTTCTCAAATGTAGATTATGGCAGAGCCTTAGTGAACAAGTCTGTGACATTCTCATCAGAACTCACTTGATTCACTTCGATATTCAGCAATTTCTATTGTTGCTGATTGTAGAGGAACTTCGGCGAGATATGCTTGGTATTGTCACCCTTAATGAAACCTAACTTCATCTGTTCAATGCATGTCACATTGTCCTCAAAGATGCAAGTTAGGATCGTTGTAGTAGACTCTAATCCACAAGTTCCTCGTATGTGGTCTATGACTGACTGAAGCCAAATGCACTCTCTTATGGATTCGTGCAATGCAATTATCTCTGCATGATTCGAGGAGGTAGCAATCAGGGTCTGCTTGGTATATCGCCAAGATATTTCTGTATTCCCAATGGTGAACACATAAGCAGTTTGAAAACGTCCTTTATGTGGGTCAGAGAGATAACCGGCATCAGCAAATCTAACTAACATATTGTTAGGATTCTCTGCATAGGGGGTAAGCTTTCTTGCATTAGCACTTCTGGTAGCCAAGCTGCCATGATTAGCTGCAATATCAGAGGAAGATCGACGGTTGGTATGCATCGTCTTAACCTCAACAATTCCTTTCAATATATCGCTCTCTCTTGTATAGGAAAAGAACAATCCAAGATCATTGGAGCATTTCAAGTATCGAAATATGCATTTTACTCCATTCCAATGCCTTATCGTGGGAGCGGAGATGAATCTCGCTAACATATTTACAGAGAATGTGATGCCTTGTCCAAGAATGTGTTTTACAACACACCGATTGCGCTAAGGTATGGTGTTTCTGATCCAATGACCTCTTCATCCTCTTCTTTGGGACGAAATGAATCCTTGTCTATTTCCAGACTTCGACCAACCATGGGGGTAGTAAGAGGATGTGCCTTGTCCGTGCTAAATTACTTGAGCATCTTATGGACATAGGCAGATTTATGAATAAGTATACCATCATCTCGATGTTCTAGCTCTAAGCCCAAGCAGAATCGAGTCCTCCCCAGGTCCTTCATCTCGAATTCAGACTTAAGGTAGCGGGCTGTTTCATCGACCTCATCTATGGTACCGATAACATTCATGTCATCTACGTAGACGGCTACAATCATGAATCTTGTATCTGTTCTTTTCATGAAAATGCATGGAGAAATATCACTGTTCTTGTATCTTTTCTCAATCAAGTATTCACGTAGGCGGTTGTACCAAATCCTTTCGGATTTCTTCCACCCATACATTGAACGATGCAATTTCATAGCGTAAGTGCTCATTGGTTTAGAGCTACTTGATTTGGGCAACGAAATCCCTTCGGGGATTTTTATATAAATATCCGTATCTAGATACCCATAAAGATACTTGGTAACCACATCCATAAGCTACATATTCAGTTTTTCGGACACTACCAAACTAACTAGGTAGCGGAAAGTGATGATGTTCATAACGGGAGAATACGTCTCCTCGTAATCAATACCAGGGCGCTGCGAGAAGCCTTGGGCAACTTGTCTCGCTTTGTAACGCATCACCTCATTCTTGTCATTGCGTTTATGAACAAAGACCCACTTACGTCCAACTGATTTAACGCCCACAGGTACTAGCTCGATACGGTCAAATATCTCACGTTTAGCCATTGAGTCTAGTTCACTTGCATTGCATCTTTCCATTTCGGTCAACCGGCTCGTCGTTGACATTCATCAACCAAGTGCGACTCAGCATCGTCGTCTTCGATGATTCCTTGAGCGAAGAAGTAGGCAAAAGTATCATCGACTAGTGTGGACGACCTGTCCAACAGTATGTATTCACTCGTACATTGTATCGAGATTTCTTTATTCTCCGACATAAACAAAGTTTCCGACCCATCCGTCGATCGTTCCATTGTTGATTCGAGGAAATATCTGTATTCAGATAGAATCTCATGTGACGGAGTCACTGTGTCGATAATGAGAGGATTTTGTGCCTCCGTTCCTCATCTCTTTCGAGGTTTGGTATCCTTTCTACCCGCTGGCCTCCCCCTCTTTCGAGCAGGGATAAGAGCAGCCGAAGCAGCCGTCCCACCACTAAGGTCGATGTCGGGGGCCTCATTTAATTGGGAGGATGAACCTTGCCATATAACTGGGACTTCTAACCTTTCAGGAACATTAACAGCGGGACTGGTAGATCTTTTCACTTTCGCAGTATCAGTAAAGCTGTCGGGCATCGAATCCGCAACTTTCTGAAGACTAAGAATACGTTGCACTTGCAGATCGGATTAAGTCGTGCAGGGATCATGATGAGGCAAGGAAGGAGCGCACCAGAAAATTTCCTGGCATTCAACTGGAATCGTTCGATTCCTCTCTCCCCCTAACAAGGGAAGTTTGTCTCATCAATGTGACAGTCTGCAAATCTTGCAATAAATAGATCTCCTGTCAAAGGTTCCAAGTATCGGATAATTTTAGGCGATTCATAGCCAATATATATATACCTAATCGTCTTTGCGGACCCATTTTAGTACGCTATGGGGGCGTAATTGGCACATAGATTACACAACCAAAAATACGTAAGTGTGAAATATCAGGCTCATATCCAGTTACCAACTGGTACGCACTAAACAGTTGATTGGCAGTGGGTCGGAAGCGAATAAGTATAGCTGCATGCAAGATTGCATAATCCCAGGCAGAAATCGGCAAGTTGGTGCGAAATACCATTGCTCGGGCGATAAGCTGTAACCGCTTAATCAAAGCCTCAGCAAGGCCATTCTGCGAATGAACGTGGGGGACGGGATTAACTTCAATGCCAATCGACATGCAATAGTCGTCAAAGGACTTTGACGTAAACTCACAAGCATTGCCCAATCTTAATGACGAGATTGGAAAGTCGGGGTGGTAAGTCCGTAACTTGATAATTTATGCTAGGAGTTTAGTAAATGCAGCGTTTTTTGTGGATAACAGAGCGGCGTGTGAGAATCGCATGGATGCATAAACCAGAACCATGAAGTATCTGAATGGTCCGCACTCTGGCTGAATAGGTCCACAGATGTCCCCTTGAAATCTTTGTAAGAAGCGAATATTTTGTGTTAAGTCATTAACAAATGATGGATAAGGTATCAACTTTGCTAGTGAACATGCTTTACAAAACGATTTATGGGCATTGAAAATTTCCACGGAAGCTTCGGGATTTGCATAAGATGCACCGTCAACCTCATTAGGGCGTACGATCTTCAATCCCAATGAGACAGTATCCGACTTACTCACATCAGTATCGATATCGATCAGTGCTTCCAATCATTTTCTGGACTTGAAAAATGGATGACTGTGTGAGTTTTTCAAAATGCGAATCATCATGTCGCGTCCAGGGTGACCGAATCGGTTATGCCACAATTGGTATGCTTCGGAATCACGAAGTTCGTGACTCATAAGGTATGATTCAATAACCCTTATTGTAGTTTGGTATAAACCATTACTTAGACTCATAAGTTTCTCGAGAATGTGGCGTCTTCCCCATTCTGCTAGAGTAATAACATACGAAAATTCTATTCCATTCTCACAATGTGTATCAAGGTGATAACCGTTGGCACGGATGTCCCTAAAACTTAGCAAGGTTCTGTTTGCTCTTGGGGCATAGAGAGCATTTGTGGCATTAATGTGCGTACCATTAGGTAGAAAGAAATGAGTAGGTCCCCTCCCTTAAATTACTTGGGAGGAACCAATCATTGTTGTCACTGAGGATATCTATGGCATAATATCCCTAAATAATTGCCTATCCTGAAGAATAGTGTGCGTTGTTCTACTATCAGCAAGACACTCAATTACGCCACGAGACATCTGCAATAAGGCATGAAACTCGATTAGTCTTGTGATGAAAGACATGGCGAAAACTCACTAACTTTGGTTTGAAGTAACTTACATTCAGTGGGATTTACAATTCGAGTTTGTGGCAATTTATGCCACACACACCCGGACTTTGGGACAAGCTTTATGGTCGGATTTGGAGAACATTCTCAGTTCCATAAGCCTCACTGTCTTGATTGGAGGAGACTTAACATGGTTGCATCACTGTTCGAATACCGAGGGTCTGCCACCCCATACTTGGGCAGTTCACAAGACTTTAGGACTTTCATCAATTATTACAGCCTCTATGATATGAAACCAAGGGCGTGTTTATACACTTGGACATGTATACGGCAGCGGGGGCGAGTCTAGAAAAGACTTGACCGTTATCTCATGACAACGATCTTCCAGGACAAATTTGATGTCCTTACTGTCTCCCATCTTAATAGGGCAACATATGATCATTTCCCTATGCTACTAGAAGGTAAAAAAGATACTTTCATGGGGCCTAAACGATTCAGATTCTTGCATGCTTGGACGACTCACATGGAATTTGATGACATTATAGCTGCTTCTTGGACTTTGCTGGTTATCTGGGGTGGTATGCGTGCACTAGTCCAGAAACTAAAACGCCTTAAAGAAACTCTCAAAACATGGAATAAAAATGTCTTTGGTAACATTTTTGATAAGGTTGTTTCTGTTAAGGGTGCTGTGTAGGAAGTAGAGACTGTCTTTGATGAGAACCTAAATTCTCACTGCCGTGAAACGTTAGCTCGAGGGCAAGCTAATCTCCTTCTTTGTCTCAGACAAGAGGAATTATTTTGGAAACAAAAGGCTCGGGTAAAATGGTTAAAAGAAGGGGATGCAAATACCAAGTTTTTCCACGCTACGGTTAAGAACAGACACCAGAGGCAGCATATTAACTCAGTTAAGTCGACATTCGGTTTCTGGATAGTTGAAAGGCACCAGATCGCTGCTGAAGCCATTCTTTTTTTCACTGATCTGTTTCGAGCAGGGCATAGAGGGCCGAGACGAGGTCTTGAAGTATATACCTAATTTGGTTTCAATCGAGGCTAATGCAATGTTAATGGCACATCCGACGATAGATGAGGTCAAAGCTGTGGTTTGGGCTCTTAACCCGGAGAGTGCAGACGGTCCTGATGGCTTCACCGGACTATTTTTCCGCCATTACTGGGGGACAATCTCCAATGACATTTATATGGCGGTTTTGGACTTCTTTGTGGGAGTACCAGTTCCTTTTGGCATCTCTAGAGCACAAATAGTACTGTTTTCCAAGAAACAAAGCCCGAATATCTTTGCAAACTACAGACCCATATGTTTGTGCATATTTGTTGGCAAGATCTTCACTCGTGTTCTTGCTACTCGATTGTCTAGTCTCCTTCCGACCATCATATCTCCGGAGGAAGCAGGATGTGTAAAAGGAAAGGAAATCCATGGTAATATTCTCTTGGACCTTGAACTTATTAATTCAATTGATAAGAAGTGTCGAGGCAGGAACATTGCTATTAAACTAGGGATTAATCTACTTTCACAATATGATCCACAATGTGGATGACAATACACTCACATGTGTTGGTGGGGTCATAAAATTCAAAAATTTATGACCCCACCCACATGTGAGTGTATTGTCATCCACATTGTGAATCACATTGTGAAAGTAGCATTGCTCATTAAACTAGATATGAAGAAATCTTTTGACCGAGTATCTTGGGATTTTCTTAAGGATATACTGCTCAAGTTTGGTTTTGGTCAGAGTTTTGTCTCCTTGGTGCTTAATAACTTGGCATCGACTCGTCTATCTGTGCTTATCAATGGTGTTAGCTGAGGTTTCTTTCAACCGACTCGAGGGGTTAAACAGGGAGATCCTTTTTCACCTTTGTTGTTTATCCTGGTTTCTGAGGCGCTTTCGCGTGCTATGAAGGCTGAAATTGGGGACTCCATCGGCGCTTATCTACCGTATGGCCAGGTTTCTATTATATCACACCTAGCATTTGCGGATGATATCATTATATTTGCTAATGGGCAGGAGACCTCGCTGAGAGGGCTTGCTAAGCTCATGCAAAAATACCAGCTTGCTTCGGGGTAGTAGATTAGGATGGATAAGAGCTTCTTCGTTACTTCTAAACATTGCCATCCAACAAGATTACGGATTATAGAGCGCTATCTGGGAATGCAAAGTTCGACACTTCCTTTCAAATACCTTGGAGTTCCACTGTTCGGGGGCCGCAATCAAGTGTTATACCATCATTAGCATATACTTGAGACACTCGATGCAAAATTAGCGAGCTGGTGTGGGAAGTTTCTATCCCCGGGCGGTCATTTAATGTTAATCAAACATGTCTTGTCGATGATACCTTTATACACTATGGCTGTGATTTCCCTTCCTAAATCTACAGTGAATGCTATTGAATCTCGGCTTGCAAGCTTCTTTTGGGGACATTCGGATGGTATCACTGGATGGCATGGCGTCACTTAACCTACCCAACGGATTGTTGGGAAAAACAACGACTAACGTCACAATGAAAAATGCGGAACCTCGTTCGACAAATTCCCAATCTTCAATTGCAACTTTGTGGTTACCGACGAGTAGAGCAAACCAATTACAACTCGACAGAAAAAAATACAAATGATGTCCGAAAAACAATAAACACGAGACACAATATTTTAGCGTGGAAAACCCCTCAAGACGAGAGTAAAAACCACGGGACCGAAGCCGCTTAAATCCACTATCACCAATACACACAATACACAATCGTCCCTAATACAAACTAGGGATATACACCAATCGTCAAATACTTCGTAATAAGAGTTCTTCAAGTATTTGGAATCAACAACAACAACAAGATCGAGAAAAGAAAGAATCGTAAATAACTTACACAAAGAGCTAACGAAAATCCAAACTTCCAGACTCAAAATCTCGATCTACACCGGTGAAAAGATTTGCCCAATAGCTACCAAGCTCTTGCCAAAAGATCACGACGATCCGACCGATAAATCTCCGGGAAAATGAAGAAATGTATTTCTCTCTTTTGTTTCTCTCTCTATCTCTCTCTCTTGTTCTTCAAAGGTGTATAATGAAAAGTGATGAAAATCCCGCAAGAAAGTCTGCATAAAAAGATCCCCTTTAGCTAGGTTGACTCGTGTGCCGTGGCCCGGCCCAAGTGTGCCGCGGCACACACACAGGTAACGCGCCCAGGATATCGGCAGGGGCCGCGGCCCGGCTGGCAGGGGCCGCGGCCCAGAGTACAGGCGTGCCGGCCATATGAAACAACGACGGGGGTCGCGGCTCGGCAGGGATGTGCCGCGGCCCCAGGTGATCTGCAGCGCTCGGCAGGGAGTGTTCGGCAGCGCTCGGCAGGGGGTGTTCGGCAGGGGCCGCGGCCCAGAGTACAGAAGGCTCGGCAGTTTTAAGAAAGATCCGGGGGCCACGGCTCGGCCGAGATGTGCCGCGGCCCAGTGCTGTTCTTTCCTATAATTTTGGAAACAATTCCTACAAAACTCCCCCTTTCCGAAATATAGGAAGAGTTCGCCATCCCAGCGATCGAACAACACACTTTCACCTTCTCTCTACTTAACTCCTTGGTTAACATATCGGAACCATTATCATCGGTATGAACTTTATCAAGTTCAAATAAATCATCCTCCGAACATCTCGGATCCAATGATACCTCACATCGATATGTTTCGTTCTCTTGTGAAAAGTCGCATTCTTAGACAAATGAATCGCACTTTGACTATCACAAAGAACCACGTAACGTCGTTGTCGGAAGTCTAGCTCTTGTACAAACATTTTTAACCATAAGAGCTCTTTACACGCTTCCACTGCCGCATTATACTCGGCCTCCGTTGTAGATAAGGCAACGCACTTTGTCAATCTAGATTGCCATGACACGGCTCCCCCTGCAAACGTCATCAAATAACCAGAAGTAGATTTTCGGTTATCTTCGTTACCAGCCATATCCGAATCGAATATCCAACAAGCATTGCTTTCCCATTTCCAAACATAATCCCCAGTTTGGAAGTACCCCATAAATATCGAAATATCTATTTCACGGCTTCCCAATGCTTCTTTCCCGGATTCAATAGAAACTGGCTCACCACTCCCACGACATGAGCAATGTCGGGCCTAGTACATACCATGGCATACATCAAACTCCCGACCGCCGAGGCATAAGGAATTTTATCCATATCACCAATCTCCTCCTTCGTCTTAGGGCAATTGTTGGCCACTAAGTATACTGGATACAGCTTGGAAAGTGTTTTAAACAATAAGCTGTACTGATTTTAAATCTGAGTGCATAGCGGAAGTCTTAAATAGTTAGTTGCTGTGGATACAGCAACTCAATGTGCAGTGTATACTTAAATAATCACAGTTTAATAAAACAAGTCAGGCGGAAGGTAAATAACACAATATTTAAAATGGTTCGAGGTAAACCCCTCTACGTCCACTGGTCCTCCACACAGGAGTAAAAAGTTTATTATAATTACTGCGTACACAACTACGTAATTATAACAACACTTAATCAATATATCGTTCATACAGATTGATATAAAGATCTTAGCTTCAACCGTTCACACAGATTGGTTTGAGCTAACACTTTGACTGACTTCTTCACACACACTTCTGAAGCTTCATCTTCTTCGATGCAATTCCTTCACACACAGTTCCAGAGTAGCAAAGATTACTCAGTCCACACAGGGCTGATCTGGATTTGCTCAAAGGATAGAACAGGGTATGAACAACAGCTTTGACTTTCTGAGCTTCTAGCTGATGATGTGTTGTTCACGATTTGAGAACTGTATATCTCTTATATCTGAATAGCAGTGAGATTTGGAGATATGTTTTGCTCTGATGTATATGATAATCTCTTCGTAAGATTTTTGTTTTTGGTAACTGATGATCTTCAAACTCTGGAGATATATATAGTCTCTGAAATATATTCGTTGGAGATCTATCCGTTGGGCAAGATTCCGTGACAACAGATATTCAACTGAGATCCGCATATTGCGGGTTTTGAAGATCTTTTGACTTACAGTATTTAAATACTTTATCCTTTAGTATTTAAATACTTCTTTATCAACGGGACTTGACTTTTAGTGAAGACTGAAGATTCCTTCTTTGTCCTGTTGAGAGCTGTATGGAAGGATTACTTATTGTCAATTCGAGACAGCTTCCATACTTAGTCATTATGAGACTTCTTTGCTGTACTGAAGATATGCTGGATCGATGAGAGGTCTTCGATATAGGTTGACACTATAGATCAGCTTTTTGATGCAGTTTGCTTACTGTATGCAGGATTGGTATATTGTCAAAACATACTGACACTACGATCAATACTGGGCAGTATCGATACAGGGTATTTTTATCCCAACAAATTCGATACAGGGTATTGTTATCCCAATAATTTCAGATAGAGGTTTTTTATCCCAACAGCAATCTTGGCTCATCAATTTAAAATTGTTAGTAAGAGGCGAACTAAAAACTTTAGCTTTGTCCATGTTGAAGCGTTTAAGCACCTTCTCGATATATTGCTCTTGCGACATGTGCGATTTCCGGGCTGCTCTATCCCGAGTGATTCTTATTCCAAGAATTTGTTTAGCTGCCCCCAAGTCTTTCATGGCAAAAGACTTACTCAATTCTTCCTTCAAGTTGGCAATCCTCTCGGCATTCTTGCCAACGATCAACATGTCGTCCACATAGAGCAATAATATGATAAAATCATCATCTCCGAATTTCTTGAAAAATACGCAGTGGTCGAGAGTCGTATTCCGGTAGCCTTGCTCCCCCATAACCGACTCAAACTTCTTGTACCATTGCCTCGATGCTTGCTTCAACCTATATAAACTCTTACGGAGTTTACAAACATAGTCCACTTTGCCTTTTACCTCAAATCTTTCCGGTTGTCTCATATAAATCTCCTTATCGAGATCCCCATGAAGAAACGCAGTCTTGACATCCATTTGCTCAACCTCAAGATCAAGACTAGCGGCAATACCAAGGACCAATCGGATCGATCCTATCTTTACAACAGGAGAAAAAATCTTGTCAAAGTCAATTCCCTTCTTTTGACTAAATCCCTTCAGCATGAGTCAAGCTTTGTATCGGGGCAACGAAGTTTGCTCCTCCGACTTCACTCTATACACCCACTTGTTCCTCAAAGCTCTCTTGCCTTTCGGCAACTTTACCAACTCGTACGTGTTATTCTCATGCAAGGAACTCATCTCGTCTTGCATGGCATACATACACTCTTTCTTCTTTTCATCCTCCATAGCCTCCGCAAAATATTCGGGCTCTCCCTCGTCGGTGAGTAAGACATACTCATCGGCGGAATAACTAGAGGAGGGATGATGGTCCCTCGTCGACCGCCTATGTGGAACAAAAGATGGCATGTTCGTCACGGGTAGCTCGGGATGAGCTCCATCGGTGTCATCTTGCCTCAATTCATCGTTCTCACCGTCATCATGTTGTTCATTATTTTGGACGTCATCTCCAACGGGTGTCTCAACATTTTGTGGAGGACCGAGGTCCAAATCAATAAGATCATAGTCGTGTTGCGGAGCCGACTCTCCATTCTCAACATCCTTCATTGTTTGATCTTCAACGAAAACAACATCTCTTGACCGAACAAGCCTATTTGTAACCGGGTCATACAATCTATACCCGAATTCATCAAGCCCATAACCAATAAAAATACATGGCTTCGTCTTGGAGTCAAGTTTATACCTCCCATGATTCGGAATGTGAACAAAATCCTTACATCCGAAAACCCTTAAGTGGCGGTATGAGATTTCTTTACCGCTCCACACCTTATACGGCACATCAAATTTCAAGGGAACTGATAACACTCATTTTTACACATATTTTTACACCGATTTTCCGGGTTTTTAGATCCTAAAATGTGTAGAACTGTGTCGTTTATGATCATATTGTGTTTATTGGACTCGATCACGCTTGGGTACGTTTTATTAATTTTATAGGTACTTTATGGACATAAATCAAGCAAGAACGAAGTCTCAAACCCCAATACATATCAAGCAATGCGGAAACGAGAGATCGAGCCTGAAAAGGAGTCAAAACGGTGTCAAAACAGACCAACACGAGCTCGGCCGTGTCAAATGACACAGGCCGTGTCATAATCCCGGCCGTGCCATATTGACACGGTCGGGTTTCTTATCCAGACAGCTTTTCATTTTCTAGAGGAGTATGACACGAGTCGTGTCATTCGACACGGTCGTGGCATTTGCTCGGCCATGTCAAATGACATAGTCGAGTTCCCTGTCCAGCGAGTTTCAGAGTTTTGAGCACACTATGACACGGGTCGTGTCACTTTTCGGTGGAAAAATCACCTTTTGACATTTTTGAAAGATTTGAGCATGAAAAGTGATGTTTTTGGCTTTATAAAAAGAGATCTTGGACAATACTTGAGGATATTCAGCCTTTGAGAGAGAATTGGAGAGATTGGAGAGAGAAAAACACAAGATTTGTGGGCTTTTACTCCAAAAGAAGGAGATTTGAAGGAAATTCTTGAAGAACACTTCAAGAACATTTGAAGGCTTCAACCGGGATCAATCAAGAGACACCATGAGTTTTATCTTCTTCCTATATTTTATTCATTTTGTTGTTTTATTTAGCATGAACATGATGATTATTAATCTTTCTTTCATTACCATGTCCGGCTAAACTCATTAGATTCCGGGCATGGGAGTACGTTGATTTGCTATGATTTTTGAGGGATTGATGATTATATTTATCTAGTGTGATTTCTTTATCAAATACTTGGTTTTGCTTGATCAATGTTTTTACATGTTAAACTTAATTGCTCATAATTCGAGAGAAGAGGGCATTAATAGGTTTCGAGTATTTGACGTAGTAATTTACGAGATTGAGAAATCGGTGATGAACTATGATGATATCTAATCTTATGAACATTTTGGAGTTATATAATTTATAATAGACGGAGACGTTGTTATAGGTTGTTTAATCTACGTTTTAATGCATCTCGAGAGAGACTTTAGAATATTGTTGTGATCATCGTTTTGGAGACGCACTTAGAACCTTTTAGAACCAATCCCGACTAAATTTAGTAATCAATGGAAACCTAGTCTTGGAATCTACCTTTCTAAACTCTTGCAATTCGCTTTAATTCAGATATTTTCTATTGTTTTAATTTATTGTGATCATTGTATTTTATTTCATTAACCATCCATTTTACCTTTCGATCGTCTAGATAAAACCGGAAACACTATAATCTAGTACTCAACACAATAAGAATATTTAGTCTCTGTGGAATACGACCTTGCTCGCCGCTTTCTATATATTCTCCGTACACTCACGGATTGTTTAAAAATATAGCGAACAAGTTTTTGGCGCCGTTGCCGGGGACTAAATTAATTTTATTAGTATTGATATTACGATAAGTGTTTCTAGTCTTACTTTAGACATTTTCTTATTTGTTACTTAACTCATGTTATACAATTTCTACTCAGGGAGTGCATGAACACTCGTTCATCTTGAGTGCCTTTAGAAACTTTCATCCCGGAAGTAGAAGCATTTGCCCGAAGAACAAGTGCTACCTCAAGGAAACTAAGAAGGGATCTTTTTAAAGACATGGAGAGAGCGGGAGATAACGTGGGAAGGGACAACGAGAACGAGAATGCAATAATCCAAGACAACGAGGGCGGAAGGATTGAAAATCCAACAACTAGGGTGCAATAAATTCGGGATGGATTCCGACCAAAACTAGACCGAAACTTTGGAGGAATCACTCATGTTCCAATCAACGCCCTAAATTTCGAGTTGAAGCCCGCCTTAATTTCAATGGTTCAACAAAATCAGTTTGGAGGATTTGCTATCGAAGATCCACATGCCCATCTCACTCATTTCATGCAAATATGTGATACTATCAAAATGAATGGAGTCTCAGATGATGCAATACGCTTACGATTGTTTCCATTCTCTTTGAGAGAGAAAGCAAGAAATTGGCTTGGAACTTTAGCTCCCGGAAGTATAAAGACATGAGAGGAGTTGAGCGAAAAATTTTTGTTCAAAATTTTCCAACCAAACAAGACAATGAAGCTAAAAAGTGAGATTACTCAATTTCATCAATTGGACTCCAAACCGTTATATGAAGCTTGGGAACGTTTCAAAGATCTACTAAGGCGATGCCCTCGACATGGTTTCCCCGAAGACCAAAAAATGTGTTTCTTCTACAATGCACTAGTAGAAAAAACATCAAAGACTTCGGTACGTCTCACTTCGGTAATGTATATTAGCGAAGTAAAAACAAACAACAACTTCGCTTTTCAATTTAGGGAAGTAAACTACACACATAGACTTCAGTAAATGGTATCAAACAAAAAGGCAGGAGCTAGTTAGAAATTTTAAGTTCCAAAGACTTCGCTAATTTTATAATTACTGAAGTAAAAAGTGTGAAATTTTTTTTGACGTAATTTTTTTACAACAGTAAAGTATACTTGAGCTCAATTATTTTTCAGATTCCAAAAATTTTTCAGCTCCAAAAACCCTCCTTCGCCCGCTCATTTCCAATCTCAACCCTCCTTCTTCGCCCGCTCATTTTCGCACCACGCGATTCTCCAATCTCAACCTCCGCTCTCCGAGCCGGTGCTCAAGCCCTCACCCAAGGCGGCTTCGAGTTCGCACTCCGGGCCTCAGCACCACTATCCTGTTTCTAATTGCTATTCGCCAAGGACGTCGCCGTCGACGCTTCCACCAGCTCGGGAAAAACCCTTGCCTTCGTGCTCCCAGTGGTCGAGATTCTCCGCCTAGCTTCCACCAATCCCAAACCCAACAAGGTAATTATCAAGAGCTTCAATCTTTATTAGTTGCGACTGAGAAATTGGGGTTTATTCAATTTAGAGAAATAGGTAATCTTCGAGCATTGATCTCTAGGTTTTTTAGCTGCACAGCAAAATTTGGTTTTATTTAATTGACAGAATTAGTTAATCTTCAGAGCTTTGAGTTTTTTTTTTAGCTAATAAGAGACATTCGGGTTTATTTAATTTACAGAATTTGATATGTATATTTTTAGCTACTCAGGGAATTTGGGATTTGTATAGTTTACAGAAGCTTTGATCTTTGTGTTTGTTAGCTGCAGAGAGATGATGGGTTTTATCAGTTTGAAGAGTTACAAATGTTTTAGTCCAAGATCGACACCATCTACCAGTCAAAGACTGAAAAGGTATAAATAAGAAAAAAAAACTACTGTTGACTATGCTTCTCTTCTAGATTTTACGAATCTCCGTTTTCATCTTACACCCCTCTTAGCTAAATATACTTCAATTTGATGAAATTATTATACGGAAAGATGGCAATAGCTGTAGGATGGGGACGAGTTGCTTGAAACTCGGAGGAGTCTGCATTTCGAGTTATTGCCTAATATCGTGCTGCGAGATTTAAATAACACTGAATGTTTTGAGGTTCTCCTTTACCCTCGAGATTGACCGTTTGTTTTAAAAATGCTTTGGGTGGTCGATTTCTCACTAGAATTAGGAGTATCCCCCTCTCCTTTCTCTCCGGGATTGTTTTGGGTTGGGGAACGGGAGTATATACTATTAGATACGATTAGGCTAAGATCTGTCTCAGAGAACCGATTGAGCAAAAGCATGTTATGTTCGCCACAAGGTTGCATATTGAATTTGTTAAAGAGGTTTAGATCGCCACTTCTCAACTTGAGTATTATTTCATAACTTAATTTGCTTCATTTTTTGCACCTCAATCAGTGGCTCTTGTCGTTCTCGGTCATCTTTTAAAGTAATTTTGCATTATCAATTTTCTTGTCTTACCATCCATAACAAATTGTAACTGATTATCTTGTAGGGGATCAGAAAAATCTGTTTCGAGCTTTTGGATCTGAAAGATGCCGTGGAGAATTTGTGCAGCAATACACACACAAATTATTTGGCTTTCTTGAGGTAATCAAAGACTTGTAGTAACAAAATGAAGTTAGATTTATTGTTCTTGGTTTATCTGCAGTTGCATGCATATAAATTTCTTATAAACTTGTAAGAACAAAATAAATCCGAGTCATATTAAAGGAAACTTAAGATATTTGTTCTGTGACTACAAGACAATATTAGATGTGAGCTTCTTTCTCTATGACCCCTCAAGTCTGCATCAAATTAGCTGAATTGGAAATATGATCTTTATTTCCTGACCACAAGATATATTAAATTTCAAGTGTGTGCTGTTGGTTGGTGGGTGGCAAGTGAAAGCTGACGTGAAGCAAATAGAGGTGGAACGAGGCAATGTGTTGATTGGCACCGTGGGTAGGATATATGACATAATGGAGCGCATGGAGAATCGGGACTTCCGAGATTTCGAGGTATGCATTTTGGGAGCTTGGCACCGAGGAAGGTGATATTTCTGTAGTAATGAGGATGATGTGTTTGAAATCAAAGGAAGAGAAATTTACCTGTTGTACGTATTCTTGTGTGAAGATAAGTTTTGTTGAAATTGATCATCTTTTGTACGTATTTACCTGTTGTACGTATTCTAGGTCGAAATTTACCTGTTGTATGTATTCTCTATTTCTATCCTTTTGAAATTGATCATCTTTTGCCTGTTAATAAGTTTTGTCGAAATGCAAGAAATACCGATCCTATTTACCAACAGGATGGACATCCGTTTGGTGAGGAGCTGTGGAATTCTGTGTGTTAGAGAATGCTATTTGCCGCCTACTTTTGAAGGTCTTTCTACCTTCACTTTGTAATTTTTTTGTCTTTAAATGGATATTATTGATTGTGCATTTTTTAGATGATCTTTCTTTTACTTTATCTCGTTAAGTTCGCTGTTATAATTCACTATTTTGTGTCAATGAACAGGTAATTATCCAGGAACGTTATAGTGTTTTGAAAGTACAACAGTAATCTCCTTATTGATAAAAATGACATATATTTGTGCATCTGTATTCATATACATTTTGAAGTGTCCTTTTTACATATATCTAACTCCCGGATCCAAAACCCTCCTATGTTTTTTCAGTTAATTTATCGTCCTTTTGAAATTATTGATTTCTAAAGAAAGAAGAATGCATGTATTTCTGTTTTTATATCTCTCCCTCTCCTTGTATCATTATTTGTTTTACCGGCGAACGCATAATCTACCAGGAATGAAAGTATACAACACCGAGGAAAAGGAATTGATAATGGAACTAGGCTTAAAGTGGGTGCCAATCCTAACATCCTTGTTTCGCCAAGGCATTTGGCTTGAAAGCTACCGTACAGTGTCTTTAAGCTTTTGCAAACACTATCTAAGAATGTCTATCTAGTTATTCATTCACAAACACCTGTAGCCGTAGAAAATGTTAAAGCCGTAAAAACCCGTCGGCCTGACCAGCCCGGTGATAGGGGCCGGACTGGCTACAACTCTTTAGGCCCTGAAGGAACCGGGCATTTCGGATCGCCCATTTGATTCGGCGGCCCTGTCGCCTTTTTAACTCTTTTTCTTCAAACATGGGCCTGGCTACAAAATGGACCCTTCGAAGGAATTTCAGGCCAGGCCCTATTTTTCTCTCTGGCATGGTCCGGCCCGTTCGACAGCTTTAGAAAATGTTACTAATATTGCTCTGAATATACATGTGGTGTGAAGATTAGTGCTCCAAGTGTTAAAATGACGATGAACCCTGATACGGGTCTAATGAAATGGAAGTAGTACACCGAAGAGGCATTGTCCCCGTACGACCGCCACTCGTTTACAAAGGTTGAATTGCTTGACCAGCTCAATACGACCCGGGACAACACTGATTATCTGTGGTACACGACGGAGTAAGTGTATTACCTTATATATACCGATATTATTCACCTTCGACATTCCCACATTATCTAAACAAAGTCATATTTCAGTTATTTGTAGTTTGAAGATCGGTTCTAAGGAAGGATTTTTAAAATTCGGGAAGTGGCCTGTTCTCATGGTCGAGTCGGCGGGTGATGGCTTGCATGTATTCATCAATGGGCAATTATCAGGTTGGCTATTACCCTAAGGTTTATCTTATTAAAAAAAAGAACAGTTATCTTCTAAATTTACATGTTCTGATGACAATAGATAATTCTTTTTTTCACATATTCTGATGTTTAATTTGTCTTCTTGAGAAAGTGAATTGAAGCAAAAGTAATGGATAAATGAAACATGAATGTAACCTAGTTGAGTTTTCTCGAGTAAATGAGATTGATCTTATCTTTTCAGTCACAGGCTGAACAGAGTTTCAGTTTATCTGTCATTGATTCTTTGAGACATTGTTCCATATAGCTGGTTATTTTATATTTAATTTCATGTGTTATCCATGGTACCTTTATGATTTTTGTATTATGAAGTTAATTCAAATCCCTTACTACTTCAGCCAATCATTTGCGCAAGCAGGCAAAGAAGTAGGCTGTGTATTTCAAACTAAAGGTGATATCGACTCAGAGAAGATCAAGCACTCGGGGTATTTCCGGTCACTTTTTCCAGAGTCATGTGAAAGAACTGCATATGGATTGGTATGTTCCGCTGGATCATTGAACGTTGAACTTGTTTTACTCGATAGACGTCTAACTCGTGTTTGCTTTTTGTATGATGTCAGGAATGGCCTTCAGTATTCAAATGTCAAGCTCAAACATTTTCCTAAATTTTTTCAGAGAAAAGAACCTGATAAGCAGGATTGTGTTGTCATCAGAAAAAAATATTCAAGTCAGAATTATAGGTATAACCATTCTATGTCTGCCATTACTAAAGCAGAGGAGAAAGGAGCTTATTGGGCTAGTTTTAAGACCAAAAGCTTACACTGGGAAAGTAGTAGTCCCAGAATTGAAAATGTAAAATCTCCATAATGCACTGAAGAAGCTGATCTTCATGCTCCTGGTAAAGGATTTGTTAATGCTAGAGCAAAGCTGGTATGCACTTTATTTACTGAGCTATCTTGTTTTATTTGCTTAATACTGCTTTTATTGTTGACATCACAGTTAGCCAGTTCATTGACGAGTAAATGGGTATATTTTTCTACTGTGAACCTCTCGTGATTGGTTAGATCGTTGTTTAGATGGAGCTTATATACGTTATTTTTCATCAATTGCGTATATCATAGTTCTTCTATGATAAACACCTCCGAATAAATATAGGCAAAAGTTAGATGTAAAACATGAAAATGTTTGATGATTATCTTTGTTTATTAACAATCGAAGCAATCCTAAAGTAAATCAAGTATGATATCTGGATGATGCCATTGCTTGTTTCCGATTTACTTGGTTAATTCCTATATCAAAATATACGGAGGCAATGTATAGATTTTATATGCTTGATTAAAATGATGATTGCAGATAGGCGAGGGTGAAAAACTTGTAAGAGCATTTTTTGGTGTTGCTAGCTGCTACGGGTGATTATGTGGATTTGTTTGCTTCATGTGCTGATGTTGAAGATTTGAAGAAGAAAGTTGATGAGAATATGATTTCATGATGAACAAGAAGTATGATCGTCTGATGAAAAGCAATGATGTGCTGAAGAGAGACTTTGTCGTTTCAGAGTATATGATCCTTTTTAATTCTTTTTGTCCTATTTGTGGTGTTCATGATGAAATAGATAGAATATTATTAGACATTCTTTGTCTTTGTTATGATATGTATCTGGTTTTGAATTGGTTGGAACGCATGTTATTTTTTTAAGATGGGATGATATGAAATTGTTGGTTCTTGTATTATTGAGCTCTTGTGGTTGATGGTTAGTTATAGTTGAATGTAGATTTTGGTAATAAATTTTAAATTGAAATGTGAAATATTAATATATATATTACTGCAGAAAATACTAATATATATTATACAATAACTGAAGTAAAAAGTTCTTTATTTATCACATTAATTATAAAATAACTGAAGTTAAAGGTATTCTTTTACTTCACTTACCCCATATTTGGATCACAATTAGAAAAAAAACCGAGATAGACTTCGGTTATTAGGATATTAGACTTCGCATATAAAGCGAAGTCTAAAGTATACCTTTAACTATACGAACATAGACTTCGGTAATTATAACATTTTTACTTCGGATATTATCCGAAGTCTTTGACGTTTATTCTTATAGTGATGGTCTTATGGGAGAAACAAGAAATTTTATTGATGCTTCCGCGGGAGGGGCATTGCTAGCAAGGAGCGCTGAAGAAGCATATGGATTGATCGAAGAAATGGCTATGAATAACTATCAATGGCCGATGGAAAGAGCAAATATTAGAAGGGTGACTGAGATATCCGATTCGGAACCTACAAAGGCACTAACCGCACAAATGACGATGTTAACTACTCAATTGGGGGCTCTAACAAAAGGAGGTGATTTGAAGGGACCTTCTCAAGGAAGTTCAAGTTCACTACCGTCCGATCCATTGGAGGAGACACATTACATTAATAATCGGAGTTACAACAATTACCGGAATAATCCACCACCGGGCTTCTACCAACCCTCAAATTGAAATCATGAAAATTTTAGATATGCTAATCCAAAGAATGCTTTGCAACCACCGGCCGAATTCAAGGTGTCGAATGGGGAGATAATTGAAGAAGCAAAGCCGACGTTAAATCTCGAGAATATTCTAGCTACCTTCATGATGGAGACGAAAAGCCGATTTAGTCGAGATGAGGATAAATTAGACAAAATCGAAGGCCATGTCACTCAATTAGCTTCCACCATGAGAGCTCAAATGAAAAATCTCGAAACTCAAATTGGACAATTAGCTAAAGTTGTCGGAAGTCAACATAAACGGGGATAATTTCCGAGCAATACCGAAGTGAATCCAAAAGAGTCTTGTCAAGCGATCACCTTAAGAAGTAGAGCGAATTATGAAGGGCCAAAGATGCCAAGGGTCCAACAAAAAGAGAAAGTCAAGGAGGATAAATTCGAAATTGAAAAGGAAGAAGGGAAGCATGATACATCCAAGGGGGCTGAGAAGCCTAAAATATCTCCTAACTCTACTCCTAACGTTCCTCTCCCTTTTCCTCAACGTTTCAAAAAGAAAAAGTTAGATGCACAATTCGCAAAGTTTTTAGATATCTTCAAGAAAATTAATATCAATATTCCTTTTGCAGATGCTTTGGAACAAATGCCTAACTACGCAAAATTCTTGAAGGATGTGATGTCAATAAAAAGAAAGATGGAAGATCATGAGATGGTTAAACTAACCGAAGAATGTAGCGCTATTATCCAACGCAAATTACCTCAAAAGCTTAAGGATCCCGGAAGCTTTACCGTTCCATGCACTATTGGAAACGTCTCATTCGATAAAGCTTTATGTGATTTAGGTGCTTCGATTAACCTCATGCCGTTATCTATTTTCAGGAAATTAGGTGTCGTAGAAATGAAAGCCACAACGGTTATACTACAATTGGTGGATCGATCCATAACACATCCCAAGGGGATTGTCGAAGATGTGCTTGTAAAAGTCGACAAATTTAAATTTCCACCGGATTTTGTTGTCCTTGATATGGAAGAAGACGAAGATTTACCACTTATCCTTGGATGTCCATTTTTATCAACGGGAAAGGCTCTTATTGATGTTGAAAGGGGAGAATTAACACTATGTTTAACGATGAGCATGTTCTATTTTCTATATTTAAAGCTATGAAATTTCATGATGATACGGAATATTGCAATGTTATTGACCATATAAGCTCGTATGGAAAGAAAAAAAATCTTACACTCATTTTCTTCGGATCCGTTAGAGTTTGCTCTTACGAACTCATATTTTTCTAGTGACTCAACTTTGGTGTTTGACGATTTTGACTTGCTTGATTATGTTTCTGAATTTAATTCTCTACAGGAAAAAATGCAAATCAATACATCCGATGATTTTGACAAAGGGGAGCATGAAGTAGTTGCGGAAATCAAGCTGACGAACGACTCGAACGTGTTGGGGTCGGTTTCATCTCAATCGGATTCATCTCAACCAAGCTTGGACCTTAAAGCCCTCCCGGAACACCTCAAGTATGCATTTCTAGATGATAACAATACCAATCCGGTAATTGTATCCTCTTCACTTTCATCCACTCAATTAGATAAATTGCTTCGTGTATTGAGAGCACATAAGTCGGCTATAGGATGGTCTATCTCAGATTTGAAGGGAATTAGCCCGTCCATATGCATGCATAGGATTTTGCTTGAAGAAAAGTTTAAACCTAAAGTGCAAAATCAACGAAGACTTAATCCCATAATGAAAGAAGTGGTGAAAAAGGAAGTGCTAAAACTTTTAGATGCCGGAATGATATATCCAATTTCCGATAGTGAGTGGGTGAGTCCTACGCAAGTTGTATCAAAAAAGGGAGGGATGACCGTAACCAAAGATGAGAAAGATAAATTAATTGCTATGAGAGTAGTTACGGGATGGCGAGTGTGTATAGACTATAGGGCTTTAAATGTGGCTACTCGCAAAGACCATTTTCCCCTTCCCTTCATTGATCAAATGCTTGATAGATTGGCGGGGCATGAATTTTTCTGTTTTCTTGATGGATATTCAGGGTATAATCAAATCTACATAACACCGGAAGATCAAGAAAAAATGGCTTTTACATGTCCTTATGGAATTTATGCTTATCGTAGAATGCCATTTGGTTTATGTAATGCTCCAGCCACGTTTCAACGTTGTATGATGGCTATCTTTCACGGTTTGATTGAAAATATAATGGAAGTTTTCATGGATGATTTTTCGGTGTTTGGAAATTCATTTGATCATTGCTTGCATAATCTTACTTTAGTTTTGCAGCGATGTGAAGACACTAATCTCGTGCTGAATTGGGACAAATGCCACTTTATGGTGCAAGAAGGAATTGTCCTAGGCCATCGAGTGTCCTTCGCCGGTTTGGAGGTTGATAGGGCGAAAATTGTCGCCATTGAGAAACTTCCCCCATGGAAGAATGAAAAAGCAATTAGGAGTTTTCTTGGGCACGCGGGTTTTTATAGGAGATTCATAAAAGAATTTTCAAAAATCACTAAACCTTTGAGTAAATTGTTAGAAAAAGATACCACTTTCATTCTTTCTAACGAATGTTTGCAGGCATTTGAGACTTTAAAGAAGGCATTAGTGAGTGCTCATATCCTCGTGGTACCGGATTGGTCTCAACCTTTTGAGATCATGTGTGATGCAAGTGATTATGCGGTCGGAACTGTGTTGGGACAACGTCGTGAGAAACTCTTTCGGGCTATTTATTATGCAAGCAAAATATTGGACGGAGCCCAACAAAATTACACAACAACGGAGAAAGAAATGCTTGTCGTGGTGTTTGCTTTTGATAAGTTCCGATCATACTTAATTGGGACGAAGACGATAGTACACACGGACCACGCAGCTATCAAATACTTGTTCGAAAATAAAGATTCTAAACCTCGCCTAATTCGATGGATTCTTCTTTTACAAGAGTTTGATGTTGAAGTTCGAGACAGAAAAGATTGTGAAAATGTGGTAGCCGACCACTTATCTCGCCTCGAGTACAAAAAGGAGGAGGAACCCGATATCGAAGGAATTAAAGAAGAATTTCCGGACGAGCGGCTTTTTATGGTAGAAGCTAAATTTCCGTGGTTTGCTGACATTGTTAATTTTTTGGTCGTAGTTGTGCTACCCCCGGATTTATCTCATTATCAAAAGAAGAAATTCCTACATGATATCAAGTTCTATATGTGGGATGATCCATTACTTTTTAAGAGATGTGCCGACATGATCGTGAGGAGATGTGTACCGCAAGAGGAATGGGATGAAATTCTTCAACAATGTCATTCATAACCAACTGGAGGACATTCCGGAGCAACACGGACTGGTGCAAAGATGTTGCAAAGTGGATTTTATTGGCCTACGATATACAAAGATTGCTATCTCTTCATTCAACAATGCGATAGATGCCAACGAGTAGGAAATATTTCAAGACGTCATGAGATGCCCCTTACAAACATAATTGAGGTTGAACTATTTGACGTTTGGGGTATCGACTTCATGGATCCATTTTCCTCATCATTCGGGAATAAGTACATTCTACTAGCGGTCGAGTACGTATCTCGATGGGTCGAGGCAATTTCTTCCCCGATAAATGATGCTCAAGTCGTAATGAAATTTTTAAAGAAGAACATCTTTTGCCGATTTGGAACTCCAAGAGCGTTAATCAGTGATCGGGGATTGCATTTTGTCAATAAAATCATGGATAAACTCCTTCATAAATATGGGGTCCGATCAAAGAAATCATTGGCCTATCATCCACAAGCAAATGGACAAGCCGAAGCGGCCAACAAAGAGATTAAGCTAATCTTGAAAAAGACGGTGAGTACATCTCGGAAAGATTGGTCATCCAAGCTCGACGATGCACTTTAGGCTTATCGTACGGCTTATAAAACACCTTTGGGAACATCTCCCTATCAACTCATATTTGGGAAATCATGTCACCTACCTTTGGAATTGGAGCATAGAGCGATGTGGGCGGTAAAAAGAATAAACTTGGATTTTGAGGCCGCCGGAAAGAAAAGAATGCTAGAGCTAAATGAATTGGAAGAATTCTGGGATGAATGCTACGAAAATCTCGAATCTACAAAGAGAGGTCTAAAAGATGGCACGATAAGATGATTGTTAAACGTGAATTTATGCCGGGACAACAAGTACTTCTCTATAATTCAAGACTAAAATTGTTCCCCGGAAAATTAAAATCAAGATGGTCGGAATAGTCGAGCTCATGAGCAGAGACGGAGAGCTATTTAAAGTTAACGGACAACGAGTCAAACACTACTATCATCCCAATCAAAAGGAAGTCGTATCCGTAATAACTTTAATCGAGCCATAAAAACTTCTAGTGGAAGACGTCCGACTGAAGACATTAAACTTAGCGCTAATTGGGAGGCAACCCAATAGTTTTTATTTTCATGTTTTGATCTTTTTCACATTTTTTTTACTTGATGTAAAACTAAACGGTTCAATTTTGGGTGTTCAATTCGCAGGAAAAACACCCAAAAACAAAAATGCATTTTTCAGGCCAGTACGACACGGGCCGTGTCATCTGACATGGTCGGGTGGTGCAGGCAGATCATTTATCACTTTCTGTGCAAGTATGACATGGGCCGTGTCAATTGACACGGTCGGGTCTGATGGCCAGTTGATTTTGATGTTCCAAGCAAGTACGACACGGGCCGTGTCACCTGACACGGTCGAGTCAGGTATCCAGTGGAAATATTACTTTTTGGGGCAGTTGAGCACGGGCCGTGTCTATTGACATGGCCGGGTCAGGTGGGCAGCAGCATTTTTTTAAAAAGGAGATAGGTACGACACGGGCCGTGTCATTTGACACGGGCCGTGTCAGTCAGGCGGTATAAAACCTGAAGCGGCCGACTCCTCCATTTCTTTCTTCCCCAATTCTATTTCTTCCCCCAAAACATAAACCCTAGCCCTGAATCACCCAAAATCCGGCAAAATCAAGCAATAATCGTGTTAAATCTCACATAATAACAAAGGATTCATCATTATTCCACAATCCTAAAGCTTCAAGGGGTACGAATCGGACGAATTCATCCGGGTTTTTGGGTCGCGATTTTTTCTGAAATTTTCTTCAATTTTCACTCCGAATTCAAGGTATGATTCACGATTTTGGATGGTTAAATTCTTCATTGCATTAAGATTATGTGAAATATGATTTTGTGAGCAATTTAGGGTTCTTAAATGGATTTTTGGTGGAATTTGTCATGAGTAAAAGTACATTGAAATTTTGTTGGTGAATTTGTGAATCACATGTTGGACGTATATGATTGAGAGATGTTATTACATGTTTGAAATTGTTGAGATATTACATACAATGACGATTGGCGATGAAATTTACGGTTGGGGTATTGATAAAAAAACGCTTATTTTGGGGGAAAATGTGTAATTTGTAAGAAGTTTGGGGGTGCGTTTATTATCGAAAAATAGTGATTCTGAGCTTGTGAACAAATGATAATCGATGAATCTCTTGCAGAAAAATGGCCAGGGGACGAGGACGAGGAAATGCCCAACAGGGATGGGGTGCAACTCAAAGGGGACGAGGAAGACCCACAACAGAAATTGAACAACCGGAGAGAATACCTACTCAAGGGGCTGTCGAGACGCCCGAGACATATGGAATTGAACTTCTGCCGAGTCACCTAGCACAATGGGAGACATTGGGGCAGAAGAAAATGCTCCCCATTCGATGGCCGGACGATGAGTGCATGACGGCGATGGGGATAAAGAGACGATGTCATGAGGCTACTTGCACGAATAAGTTGGACGACGTTAATGACCCAACATTGGCCCACCTACCACTGCCTCACGTTGGAATTCCTTAGCACACTCTCTGTTAAAAGAGACCCGATTTCGCATGAGCTGAAAACCTTGGAATTCCGGCTAAACAATAAAAACGAAAAATTTAGTCCTGGTGAATTAGATGCTATATATGACGCTCGAAGACACGGAGAATACCGAATCAATCGGTTCGAGTGTGGGACTTATTGGAGGGCAATGGTTGAATATCCGGGGAGCGATGCACGTCCCTACATCCCAAAGTCGGCGAAAGGATCCTCACTTCGCAATCCTATCCTCCGCTATCTACACAAGGTCATTGCGAGCACTATCTTCGGCCGAAAAGAAACGGGGCCAATAACTCAATGAGAGCTATACGTTTTATCACATATACTCGACAGAACAAATCCAGCAACCGGAGCTATTATCATGGATCATTTTGAGGATGTTGCAACTAAACCGAGAGGGGAGATTTGGATAGGGGGTTTAATTACCCCTATCGCACTTCATCTTGACGTACCACTAGAAAACCGAACTCCCCTCCCGGGAAATATGCTCCTATCTGTCCAAGTCATGAAGTTGATGAATATTCTCGACTACGACTCTCGCGTTATTTTCCTCCAGAATGACGGCAATCATTTCCTACTCCCGAATACAACTTTGACAACTATTGACAATATTCGTGATTTAGGAAATCTACAAATGGCCACGGAGGCGCATAAATTGGCCCGGGAAGCTGCTGGATTAATCTCTCCTAGCGAAAGATACGTTGCTCGGAATGTCCGTCCTAGGCGTATGGAAAATGAGGATAGAGCCGAGAGGATGCGAGAAGAAGATCGGGAGGAAAGAATGGAGGAAGAATTCGCCTATGAGAGAGGCCCTGAAGACGAAAGAGAAACGGAGGAGGAAGAAGAAAAAGAAATAGAACGGCCCGAGTCATCTAGACAGGCCGAATTGAACATGCCACATCTCGTTCCATGCTTAGAAGAGTTCGAAGCTTTCCGAGAGGAGACACGACAGAGAATAAACGAGATGCTGATAATTTTATGACAAATGGAAGATTTGCATGTCCAACAAGGCCACTTTCCTCCGCCAAATCAGTAGGACCAGTTGTAAGTATTTCTTGACCCAAAGTTTTCATTGTTAAAATATTATACCCCCTTCATGTGTATACTCTTTAATTCAAGTTTGGGGGGAGTTATTGGGTCAAGAAATACCTACATTGTTTATTTATTTTTGTTTTGTCTTTTGGATTTTGGTGTGATTTTGATTTACGTTTTTTTGGTTTGTGTGATTTTTTTTTGTTTTATTTTGGTGTGTTTTATTTTGAACTTGGTGTGTTTGGAGTATGATGAACTTAGATGAAACTCGAAAGAATGAACTCTTGTCTTGGATGCCTCGGGATTTATTTTGTTATTTTGATATGCAAATCGAGGATAATTTGAAGGGGAAAATTGTAGAATAATCAAAAGGGTGTGAAATTGAATAAATAGTTTAATACCTTGGAAATATGAACAAATCTAGCTTGTGAGCTTTTGAGCCTTCGTGCATCATTAAATATGCAAGTTTCATTATCGAGTATACCATTCATGTTTTTAAGACTCTAGAACTTGCCATGGTATCTTATTCGAAACTACAAGTGTGTGTGCAAATTAGTGAAAGTGATTTTAGGCGATTTTTATTGGCAACCCTTCAAACCTTTTGGCCAACCCGAAAATTTAGTTCCCTAGTTAGCCCGATTGAGCTTAAAGACTATTTCTTGTTAGCCACATTATGAGCTTTCCATTCCATTATAAACTTTTCTCCCTATACTTGAGCTATTTAGAACAAATTGGCAAAAGAATGAAAAGATGCGTGGAAGCGATTGGGAAGATTGTTGGTTCAAATGCAATGATTCATCAAAATAAATTTGAAGGAAGAATGATGTGATTTTAATGATGATGTTGTCCACCACATGAAAATATAAAAAGAAAAAGTTTGTGGACACAAAAGAAATGAGATGTATTGGAGCGATAAGGAGGAATAAAGTTGTGATTCTCACTTTCAAAAGCGCTTATTGCGATTATATTGAAATCAAGGGGTTGAAGGAAGCAAATTCCAAGGAAAAACAAAATTTTGAGCTTCTAATTGAGCGAAGTGATTATTGAGATGATGTTCTAATTTGCTCAAGTCAAGTCACTTTAAGCCATACTTATCCTACCCCGACCAAAAAGCCTACATTACAACCGATAATGTCCTTTTTGATTCACCAAATTTACATGCACAACTAGTAGTAGAGATGTAGACGATTGGCAAACCTATGGAGATTCTTATTTCAGTGAATGAGTTTTGAGCATCAATTATCCCATTATACACTTTGAGAGTGAGGGAATACACTTGACCGGAGAGGTTCGTATTATTCAAGTATTAGCTATGATGTTAAGGAAGCACCCCCGAGATTTGAATACTTTATAGAACTCGACTTATTTATTTCTTGAGGCGTATTGATGAATTTTCAAAATGATCCTTTGAGGTATGTTGAGGGACGAGTTCCCTTAAGAGTGGTTATTTTGAAGTGCATTGCTCGGGACGATCAACATTCAAGTTTGGGGATTTTGATAACACTCATTTTTACACATATTTTTACACCGATTTTCCGGGTTTTTACATTCTAAAATGTGTAGAACTGTGTCGTTTATGATCATATTGTGTTTATTGGACTCGATCACGCTTGGGTACGTTTTATTGATTTTATAGGTACTTTATGGATATAAATCAAGCAAGAACGAAGTCTCAAACCCCAATACATATCAAGCAATGCGGAAACGAGAGATCGAGCCTAAAAAGGAGTCAAAACGGTGTCAAAACGGACCAACACGAGCTCGGCCGTGTCAAATGACACGGGCCGTGTCATAATCCCGGTCGTGCCATATTGACACGGTCGGGTTTCTTATCCATGCAGCTTTTCATTTTCTAGAGGAGTATGACACGGGCCGTGTTATTCGACACGGTCGTGTCATTTGCTCGGCCGTGTCAAATGACACGGTCGAGTTCCCTGTCCAGCGAGTTTCAGACTTTTGAGCACACTATGACACGGGCCGTGTCATTTGACATGGGTCGTGTCACTTTTCGGTGGAAAAATCACCTTTTGACATTTTTGAAAGATTTGAGCATGAAAAGTGATGTTTTTGGCATTATAAAAAGAGATCTTGGACAAGACTTGAGGATATTCAGCCTTTGAGAGAGAATTGGAGAGATTGGAGAGAGAAAAAACACAAGATTTGTGGGCTTTTACTCCAAAAGAAGGAGATTTGAAGGAAATTCTTGAAGAACACTTCAAGAACATTTGAATGCTTCAACCGGGATCAATCAAGACACACCACGAGTTTTATCTTCTTCCTATCTTTTATTCATTTTGTTGTTTTATTTAGCATGAACATGATGATTATTAATCTTTCTTTCATTATAATGTCCGGCTAAACTCATTAGATTCCGGGCATGGGAGTACGTTGATTTGCTATGATTTTTGAGGGATTCATGATTATATTTATCTAGTGTGATTTCTTTATCAAATACTTGGTTTTGATTCATGTTTAGACACTTGATCAATGTTTTTACATGTTAAACTTAATTGCTCATAATTCGAGAGAAGAGGGCATTAATAGGTTTCGAGTATTTGACGTAGTAAATTACGAGATTGAGAAATCGATGATGAACTATGATGATATCTAATCTTATGAACATTTTAGAGTTGGATAATTTATAATAGATGGAGACGTTGTTATAGGTTTTTTAATCTACGTTTTAATGCATCTCGAGAGAGACTTTATAGTATTGTTGTGATCATCGTTTTGGAGACGCACTTAGAACCTTTTGGAACCAATCCCGACTAAATTTAGTAATCAACGGAAACCTAGCCTTGGAATCTACCTTTCTAAACTCTTGCAATTCGCTTTAATTCGGATATTTTCTATTGTTTTAATTTATTGTGTTCATTGTATTTTATTTCATTAACCATCCATTTTACCTTTCGATTGTCTAGATAAAACCGGAAACACTATAATCTCGTACTCAACACAATAAGAATATTTAGTCTCTGTGGAATACGACCTTGCTCGCCGCTTTCTACATATTCTCCGTACACTTGCGGATTGTTTAAAAATATAGCGAACAGGAACACATGGCGTCAAATTAATTACGTGAACCGCCGTATTCAAAGCTTCTCCCCAAAACGACTTTGGCAATCCAGCATGTGAGAGCGAACATCGAGCTCTCTCGACCAAAGTCCGGTTCATTCTCTTCGCCAAGCCATTGAGTTGCGTAGTCTTCGGGGACGTCTTTTGATGTCGGATTCCTTGTTCTCGGCAATATTCATCAAAGGGTCTGGTGTACTCTCCACCATTGTCCGTCCAGATACACTTTAGCTTCTTCCCGGTCTCTCTTTCCACCGATGCATGAAATTGCTTGAAAGTGTCTAACAGTTGATATTTGGTCTTCAAGGTGTATGCCCACACCTTCCTAGAGTGATCGTCAATGAATGTGACAAAATATCGGCAACCACCGAGCGTCCTAGTCTTCATAGGACCACAAACATCGGAATGAACAAGATCAAGCACATTTTCCTTCTGTGAAGGAGTATGACTCTTAAAAGTAACTCTCCTTTACTTCCCGGCTAGACAATGAGAGCATCTTTTAAGGTGTACCTTGTGAACCCCGGACAACGCCTCCTTCTTCGACAATAGTGCCATTACTTTCTTGCTCATATGACCGAGCCTCTTATTCCATAGCTCGGCCATGTCGTCATTGTCGATTGTGTTCACGGAATTAGTCGTGACCTTCGGAAGTGTCACGTACAATTTTCCTTCCTTTTGACCTCTTCCGACAATCAAGGAGCCTCGAGTGAGTTTCCACACTCCCTTTGCCAAAACCACTATGATAACCATCTTCATCGAGTAAACCAACAGGCATAACATTAAGTCTCATATCCGTAACATGTTTTACATTATGTAAAACAAGTTCCATACCGGTATTGAATCTCAAATGAACATCTCCCACTCCCACAATTTTGGATAACCCATCGTTACCCATCTTGACTATACCAAAGTCACCCGGAGTATAAGAGGAATAAAAGTCTCTACGTGATGTAACATGACCACTATCGACCACCCAACTCGAATCATCCCTCGCAAGATTCACCATATCATAGTCGCAACAAACAAAGAATTCTTCGGTAGTAGTATTAACTTCAGCTTTATCATTACTACCGCTCTCCTTCTTTTGCGAAGTCTCTCGGCCTTGGCGATTCTCCTTCTTCAATTGTCGGCAAAATTTCTTTGTATGCCCTTTGTTCTGTCGAGATTTATACACCTCAATAGGCGATCGACACAAGGACCGGGCGATCGATCCAGAGTCAAATAGACCAAGACAGACTTGCTGATCGAAGGACCCAGAACAGGACCCAGTGCCGAGCGATCGACTGCCAAGGCGATCGTCTCCCGGCAGCTAGCGATCGTCCCAAGTGCCCAATCATGGACGACCGCCTCATGCCACATGAAGCCAGCATCCGTCAAAGTCTGCAAAGGCCGAAACTCGGAATAGAGACCCACATGCAGATCCGGGAAAGGCGCCGCAGAACATGGATCGTTGACCCCAGACTGTCATCATCTTCTCACCTACCGACAGACCCGCCGAAAGGTCCAAAGTGGACCTCCCGAGACAGCGACAGCAGACGCATGTCGTCCTCTAACTGGTTGGCACAGCTGGCTGCCAGCAGCAGCCGCAGACTTTGAGGCAACCAGCCCATGTGCTAAAAGAGGATCACCCCCTTATTATAATACAAGAAAGGCGATCACCCGTCAGGATTAAAGGCATCCCAACTCCTATAAATATAGCACTCATAGCTTTCGGAAAAGGGGTTGTTGGCTTCTCTCTCTTGGCAACGCTATAAACTTCGGACATCTTTCTATCTCTCACTCTCCGAACCTCTTAACCCAAAGACGGTCGGCAGAAACAAGAACTCCATGCAGTTCAAGAACTCACAGAGCAGCACTCAAGAGCTAGATAACTAGGGTCTTTTACACTCAGTGTAATTGTACTCTTACATTAATATTTGTACTCCAACGTATTCGTATTAATAACATCTCGCGAGAGCATTCAAGCATGGGCCTAACAAACCCGGCAAATCTTGTGTTATTTACTTCCCCATGGATGTGCTCTCACATTTTGTTTATTGCTCATCCATTCCAGCAATATCTATCTCCAGATAATATTTTGGGTAACAACAATTAGCCCTACAGGGAGGGTCCTCTTAACCTTCATTTTTATTCCGACCGTCTCGAAGAACACTCACTGTTCTCCGAGTCATATACTTGAAGAAACACTCACTGTTCTTCAAAGAAAAACCTTCAGATTCATGACGTTTGCCACCACATCTAAGATATCCACACTCCGATCTGCCGGGCGCCTCATTCCGGCTCAATCCGAGCCCCAGCCTACGGCAGAGGGTAGCCGCGGCGACCCGAGACTCTCGATCCCGCACTTGAGGGACGGCCCCAACCTTTCGCTCGACCATTTCCAAACCGCGGAACAGATCGAGGAGGCTATGGCCATCCTGAGGGAGCAACGGAGAGCATTCGATGCGCCCGCAATAACCCCATCAGCCATCAGCCGCGCGGGCAAACAGAAGCTCAAGAGGATACTTGACGAGCGATCATCATGAAGACCGATTCACGAGCAGAAGCACCCGTGAGGCGGGACGGTTCTATTTTCAACCGCCTAGGCAGCGACCCATCATTGCGGTCGGGGCATTCTGGCTCCAGCCATGAGACGATGGAGCCCGAATCCGTCACCAGAAGTTCATCTTATCCAACTCCCAGAAGGCAGGATAGCCATCTAGCTCCTCCTGGCCGAATAACCGAGATCGGCGGCGACGACCTCATCGCCTACCGTGGAGTCAGGAGATCGATACACGATCGCCTCGTCTCCCGCTCCGAGAGCCAAACAACGAGCGACCAAGCTAAGGCGATGGCCGCAATGCAACGCCAGCTCGATGGCATGAAGACGCTCCTAGAAACTGGGACAGGCGCCAAGAGAAAGATCGTTGGGCCGAGCAAGCCGCTCGCGGTCCAGATCAAACTCGCCCCCGTGCAGCCAAGGATCACTCCTCCTCAAACACCCTTGTACGAGGGTAGATCGGACCCCGAGACTCACCTGAGCAAGTTCCGGATATACATGACCGGATGCGGGGCATCAGATGCGACCAGGTGCCGAATGTTCCCGTTAACGCAGGGCGACCTGGCCCATAGGTGGTACATCTCATTGCCACCACGATCCATCAGTTCCTTTGAACAACTAGCGAGCGACTTCACAACGTACTTCGCCGCCAAGGTCGCTCGACCAGAAGGTCCCCACCACATGATGAAAATCAGGCAGGGGGAAGAGGAGTCCGGCGAAGACTACATCGACCAGGTGGATGAGATAATCCTCAACGGCGAGCCCGTAAGCGATGAGATCGCCCACTACTCGGTCCTAGGGGGATTCAATGGTCTTTCGCCCATGTTCAGGCACCTTACGAAGGACATCCCCCCGACCTACGCAATCTTCCGCGCCAAGACCGCAGACTTTTTCGCCAGGCGGAGGATGCTCGCCCTTTGCCAAGATGAGGGGGCAGAGACGGCGATCGCCAAGTCTAACAAGGCGTTCGCCAAGCCACCCGGTGATTTCAGGACCTTCGAGGATGTGGAAGCCCATCTCTACCACAACCTCAGTCTATCTCCAGCTCAAATTTTCTACGCCATCCAAGGGCACGAGTGGCTAAGCAAGCCGAAGGCGGTAAGGTACCACAGTCATCTGGACCGCAACAAATTTTGTGCTTACCACAAGAGTCCCAGCCACAACACCGATCAATGCCGCGACCTCCTCAGACAACTCTGGAGATTATTCGAGGAGGGCAAGCTGGACAGTCTAGTAACTTAGCCGGAGCCCCGGGCAGAAAGGGATCAAGTGCGATCGCCAGTCTCCCAGTCGTCAGAACGACGATCGCCAGTCTCCCAGTCCGATCGCCAGAATCCAACACGGTCACCCGAAGGCTAAGTACAACAAAAGTCTACTGCCCAAGCAACATCTCCAAAAATGGAGGACTCGCTCGCCATCTACAGTTCATCATCTAACATGATGGACCAAGGCACGAGATCGCCTCCCTCAGCACAACGTATACCGTCGAGGATCGCCGTCTAACTTGACGATCTGAGGTAGAAGAGTGCAGCCATGGTCCTGGAAGTCAATGGAACCGACTGCTTCGTCCATGCAAGGTTCCTTTGGGCTGCGATCGCTCGCCCTTCGTTTAAATACGAGGCGGGCGTAGCCAAAGTACCCTCCAAACAAATCTGTGGACACGCTCGCCAGCCCTCAAAGGTTCATCATCTAACATGGTGGATCAGGACAATGCAACGCGTCTCTACCCCCGTCACAACATATACCGTCGAGGATTGCCATCTAACATGACGATCCGAGGTAGAAAAGTGCTAACAAGCCACGGACGTGGAATCAATTAATCCGACGACGCCCCGCGCAAGGACTCCTCCAGACCAAGACCGCTCGCCCTTCGTTTAAATACGAGGCGGGCGCAGCCTAACGGAGGACCCTCACAATAAAGTGAGTCGCAAGACAAACCTACATGTGGAATGTCGCACAAGACACGGTCATGGAGGTTGGTCCATCGAACTCCGCGACTGTGCACGGTTCCTCAAGGTTGAAATAATCGGCTTTCCACGAGGGATCTGCAAAATAAAAGATCACAAGAACAAGACCGAAGATAGCTCGCCAAACGATCAGGTCGCCCAAATCCGAGACTAAAGTCCGCTCAACGGATCGCCCGTCATTATCTTAAACGATCGCCAGTGGAACCACCTCACCCTATGTCTTCAACATCAGAGTAAGCTGGGGGGCAATTGCTGTGTCAATATTTATACAACTCAACAGGCGATCGGCACAAGGACCAGGCGACCGAGCCAGAGTCAAATAGACCAAGGCAGACTTGCCGATCGAAGGAACCAGAACAGGACCCAGCGCCGAGCGATCGACTGCCAAGGCGATCGTCTCCCGGCAGCTGGCGATCGTCCCAAGTGCCCGATCATGGACGACTGCCTCATGCCACATGAAGCCAGCATCCGTCAAAGTCTGTAAAGGCCGAAACTCGGAATAGAGACCCACATGTAGATCTGGGAATGGCACCGCAGAACATGGATCGTTGACCCCAACCTGTCATCATCTTCTCACCTACCGACAGACCCGCCGAAAGGTCCAAAGTATAATAACCGTGTATTTTGCGTGTCGTTTTGGATTTATCTTGCTGTATTGTGACTAGTTGAACTTGAGGTACATGAGGACTATTCTTGGTATATTCATGGTTGATAATCATGGAATTTGGTGATTTTCGGATTTTGTTCGTTTTGGCCGATCTTCATGAATTTTATGCTGGAAGCAACAGTAGCGCGCTAGACTGTATTTCTAGCGCATGCTATCAGCGGGTAAGTAGCGCACGCTACCCTTGTGAGTAGCGTACGCTAGGCCTGCTGGGCAGTGAGGCCTGGAGACTTTTCTGGACTCTGGAGTGGGGCGTTAGCGCACGCTATGGTCAGACTAACGTACGTTATTTCATCGCTCTAGCACAGACTATTATTAGGTTAGCGCGCGCTGAGTCGGCAGGGCAGTGAGGACAGATTGTTCTGGACTGCGGGCGATATCATGTAGCACACGCTATGTTCTGGGTTTAGCGCGCGCTAGTCATGCTCCATAACGCGCGCTAATATTTCTGAGTAACGCACGCTACCGAAGTCAGGGAGTAGGTTCTGTACTGCCTGTCTAGCCTGTTAGTGCATGCTAATTTTTAGCCTTAGCGCTCGCTAGTTTCTCCCCAGTATATATATACGCTGGGCATGTTCTAAAATCGTCATTTTCATTCCCTTCTTCTCCTTCTCCGGCGGCTGAGCAGTCTTGGGCATAGAAAGTGCAGATTTTGATCGGATTTCTTCATCCAACAATAACTTTGAGTTCCTAACACCAAGTTATCAACATCTCATCAACTTTCACCGTCCAAATCAAGGTAAAATCCGCTGGAACCCTAGTTCTTCATATTTTGGAGTTTTTGTTGAGATATTCGATTTTAATCTCTTTTATCTCAGATTTGTGCTAGATTATGATGTTGTAATCATAATCCTTCATTTTCCCCAAGATTCGCGGATTAAATCCTTAATTATCCTCCACAGTATGGATTCGAGCTATGTTGTCTTCGTAGTGTTTGAATAAAGGTCCCTAAGGGCAAAACTTAGGGTGAATCCTTCCGTTTTCATAGTATGGTATTTGATTCAGTATTTTGTTGAACTAGGATCGAATCGTTGAAGAGGTTCGGACCGTACATCTTTCCGTTCATTATTCTCGTATCGTTTCCAACTAAGGCAAGTACTTTGATTGCGTTTATTATACTTCGTGTGAATATGTAAAATATGATCTTGAGAAAATATTTGATTCGTGCCACGTATTTATTGAGCTTGTGTGAGCCGAGTAAAACCAGCGAGGGTCCCCTGGGATCCTGTCAGACTTCGAGTTCTATGGATCACTCGGTTGGGTTGTACACTGGCGAGGGCCTGATGAAGACTCTCCGGGGTGTGTAATCCGTATGGGTACAGGGCCAGTACAACTCGGGAGGTTATCTTGTGATGATGGTTATGGCATTATATTCCGGAATATTTGTGATGGCATTGTGATTTCTGTTGAATATTCATTGGTTGTACATTTTTTGTAATCGTTGTACTTGCACCAGTATTTTTGCTGACCCCTTTGGGGTGGATATATTTGTTCTATATTCAGGTTCAGGTCCAGTAAGGGAGCCAGCACAGGGTGGATACGAGTTTGGTGGGCAGCCTTGATATCGCGTATTATTCCGAGTTGATGGTCGTATTGTTAAAGTCATGTTTGTGTTTTGGTTTTGTACTCGCGCGGGTACTGTCATGTGTTGTCATTGAGTTGTTTTTATTGTGGACGGTACGGTTATATCCGCTGTGGATTGTTGTATCAGTTGCGATCCTGCAGGACAAGGTGTTATTTGGTTTTGTAATTTATGTCGTGTTGAAAACATTTTGTCCTTTTTACTAAGTGAATGTTGTGGTTTGTTGATATTAATGGGTTTTATGTACATTAGCCTGGTAGGTTCTTCAAAAGAGAATCTACGGCACTGTAATGTCACCGTATATCACCGGGGTGTTACATAATATGGTATCGGAGATGTAGGTTTATGGATACCTAGGCTGTCGATGTTTTTTGGGTCTTTTAAATTGAGTCAGTTGTTGTCTACGATATCATTGGCATACTACCACCTCGTGTTGCCTGTGCTGGAAAACTCTTCGGATGTTGGTTGTTTCTTTCCTTCGAAAATAATTACCTTAATATTTTGCAATCTATTATTGTAATCGTTTCCTTGTTGAACCATTCTTATTCCTCAGTATGCCGAGAGGTAGAGCTATCCGCCAACGCGGTCGTGGCCGAGGCCATGGCAGAGTAGTAATGTCTGAATCCGAGAGGTCCGTTTCAGAATTGGCATCTCGTTCTGCGACTAGATCAGACCCGATCCCTTCGGGAGGTTCAGACGGAGGTTCGGAGGCTGAAGTACCTAACGTTCTTGATGGTTCAAATTAAATACTCGCAAGTGTACGAATCGCTTTTGTAGGAAGCGGCAAGTAACTCCGAGGTCGATCTCTTGAGGAATTGGAAACGGTTTAAAGTTCGATAATGTTCGGCAAATAGTCGAATGAACAAAAGTAAAATAAATTAAAATACATCATTGGTTCAATTGGATTATAATACTAACGCATGAAATTAAAATAAACTAAGTGATAACAACACCAATTTGATCGTCGAATAAATGAGAGATAACAATAATGAGATTGATATGGGAATTTAGATTCACCGACACACACGTAATCAATTATTAGTTCCGATACTCAAATAAATAAGATTTGGAATTATCGATTGCTCACGATTAAAAGAAATCCGTTTGATGGCGGTAATCCTAAAAAATCACGATTGTTCTCAACGAAAATAAGGGATACTCTTTTGATGGGGATGAATCCCTAACTAACAATCAATTAACCGACTACTTTTGATGAGGTAAATCGTTAAAAGATCACGCGAAAAAGCTCGAGAACATTCACAATCGTTTCTTTCGGGTCGTTTGATGGCGAACACCGACAAAAACCCTCGATTCGAATAATAATAACAACAATGAAAAAGGTTTGATGATCTAATTCAAAAGTTCTTAAACGAAGAACGAACAAGACGAACAATCCCAAACTTTTACCCGGAAAATCAAAAGGAACTAAAAATCAAAAACATGTGTGTGGCTATATCTAAAAACCCATATGAAGTGTTTAGCTACACATGATTAATTCAACAATAATAATGGAAATTGAAGAACAAAACATGGTAAAAACTTCCCTTGTAAATGCCGAAATCGAACTCCCGATGAAGGTTTGATGATCTTCTTACAAGAATTCACAACAAAATGATACAAGGAACTCATATATCTCACAAACGTAATTTTCACTCAAAGAACATACAAGGAAGATGATGAAATAATCTCACTCAATCCTCACTTTTTGGTGTTTTCTCCCTCAATATTGTGTTTTTCACCCAAGAATATCTTCCACAAGATAAGTGTCCTTCACCTAGGGTCTCTACCCTTTGTTTTATAGCCAAAAAATCAAGACAAAGGCTTAAAGGTGTGCAAAAATGTCAAAGAAAGTGACATGAACCGAAAAGTGACACGGCCCGTGTCCTGGGACACGGCCGTGTCGCACTACGCTGGTTAAGGGAAAAGGTATCTGTCTTGAGACCCGGTCGTGTCCCACGACACGGCCGTGTTGTACTACGCCAGAAAGTGCAAATTGGTCGATCGTGACTCGGCCGTGTTCCAAAAGGCACGATCGAGTTGTTCTCATCCGGAAAATGCAATTCTCGCTGGAATGAGACCCGGCCGTGTCCCATGGCACGGCCGAGTTGCCTGTTGCAGCCGAGTGCCTGTTGCAGCCGAGTCGAGTTGCCTGGTGCAGCCTAGTTGAGCTCTTCTGTTCCGGTTTTTTGGTCTTCTTCGGCTTGATCCTTCGTTCTTATATCAATACACCTCGGATTTTAGCATATGATATACCGTTTCGAAGCTGATTTCACGAGGAATTGATATCAAAGAAGAATACATCTCAATTCGGAGTGGAGATTCTGGGATTTAGGAGATTTGACCGATACTGCTTAAATCTTTCGTTGTTTTAGGTCCCGTTTTAGCTTTTGATCGTCATAAACTCCAATATTAGCTATGAGAACGCATATTTCACCACAATCTTCGCTATATTACCTATAAATTAAAAACACAAAATACCACGCATAAAAGAGAACAAAAATACTAAAAAGCAAACAAAAACACGACTAGAAAGAACAGAATGAGTTGATCAACAATCGACTCATCAAATCCCCCCAAACTTGAACTTTGATCGTCCCGAGCAAATGATTTTAAAATAATCACTCACAAAGGGGAACTCAACCGTCAAAATACCTCAAAAGATCCTTTTTGAAAATTTCATCAATACTCACAAGTAAAATAAGTCGAGTTTTACAAAGTTTTCAAACCTCCGGGGTGCTCCCTCAACATCATAGTCAATACTTGGCAATATAAACCTCACCGGTCAAGTGTATTCACTCACTCTCAAAGTGACAGGGATAAGTAAACGCTCGGAACTCATTCAATGAAATAAGGAACTCCATAGGCTTGCCAATCGTCTTAATTTCTACCACTGTTTTGTGCATGCAAAATTTTCGTGAATCAAAAAGGGCTTTACTCGGCTTGTAATGTAGGCTTGGGTCGAGGTGGGATAAATATGGTAAAGTGACTTGACTTGAGCAATTTTTAGAACTATATCACCATTTTCGCTATAGAAGCTCAAGATTTTTGAAGTTTTCTTCTTTCATCCCCTTAATTATGAGTCACTAACAAGCACTATCGAACGCAGCGTCAAACCCCTCCTTATTGCTCCTATTTTTTTTTGGCTTGGGTTGTTTTCGGATCCGTTTTACGCGAATGTAAACGATGTGTCACATGAATACACCCGGTTACTAGGATCTAAATATACACAACTGCTTCCAAGCATACTCATATCTAAGGGATCCGTTTTACGCGAATGTAAACGATGGGTCACATGAATACACCCGGTTACTAAGTTCCCAAAAATATCGGAGTAATTATTTTCACCAATTCAACACTCCCAACAATATGTATACCACCCAATGTCACCACAATCTTAGTATCCTCGTCAAAAATATTTTCTAATCGCTCAAGTATGGATCGAAGGATTATAGTAATGGAAAGCTCGATATGTGGTTAAAAAAATTGAAATAGATAATGACCTCAATTGGGTTTATTTAAGGAATGATCAAATGTTGGGTTGGCCAAAATCGAAGGGTTAGGATCAAAGGCGCCAAAAATCATTTTCACTCAATTTGCACACACACACACACCAGTGGTTTTAAACAAGATACCAAGGCAAGTTCTAGAGTTTTAAATCAAGAATGAAACACTCAACAATGAAGCTTGCATTTTAGAAAATGCACGAAGGCTCAATAGCTCACAAGTAGGTTTGCTCATACCTCCAAGATATTAAAACCACTTATTCAATTTCACACCTGTTTCGATTATCAACAATTTTTCCTCAACAAATTATCCTCGATTTGTATATCAAAACAACGAAATAAATCCCGAGGCATTCCAAAAAAATTCACACTTCAAAGTTTTCTTCAAGTTTGCAAAATAAAAACACAGCAAGTAAAAACACACCAAGAAAAAACTCACCAATTAAAAACACACAACAATTAAGTGCAAAATGTTCAAAACACACCAAAAATAAGCAAACAAGCAAAATAGTATCCGAAAACAAATAAAAACAAAAAGAGTAATGAAGTATTTCTTGACCAATCCCCCCCAAACTTGAATTAAAGAATATACGAACGAAGGGGTATAGTATTTAAACAAAAGAATTTCATTGGTCAAGAAATACTTACAACCGGTTTACTGGTGGGGCGGGGGAAAGTGGCCTTGCTGGACGTGCCACTCGTGCATTTGTCTCACAAGAGACAATATCTCGCGTCGCTCCCGTCTCGCCTCCTCTTGGTAGGCCTCAAACTCCTCCCTTAATGTTGGGCGTGAGGGGGCATGTCCAATTTCGGCCCGCCTTGACGCCTCGGGCCGATCTCTCGTGATTTCTTCCTCTTCTTCTTCGCTCTCTTCTTCTTCCTCGTCATCCGGGCCTCTTTCATAAGCCTCCTCCTCTTCTATCCTTTCTGCTCTATCTTCATCCATAATGCGCCTAGGTCGAACATTTCGGTCGATAGGGCTATGACCTGGGGGAGCCAAGCCGGCTGCCCACCGTGCTCGATGGTGTGCCTCCGTAGCCATTTGAAGATTTCCCATATCCCGAATATTATTTATGGTTGTCAAAGGCGGATTCGGGATAAGGAAGTGATCGTTGTCGGTCTGCATGAAGACCATGCGCCGTTCATAGTCCAGGATATTCATCACCTTCATTACGGAGATCGAGAGAAGCTTATTTCCAGGAAGGAGGGGTCCTCTGGGCTAAGGAAATACCGAAGTGTAGTGCGATAGGGGTAATCAAACCCCCTATCCATATCTCCCCCTTAGGCTTTGTCACGACATCCTAAAAATGTTCCGCTACCATAGCCCCAGTTGCTGGAATCGAGTTTTCGAGCATGTGAGTCAGGATATATAACTCCCGCAGTGAAATGGGCCCAGTTTCCTTTCGGCCATATATGGTATTCGCAATCACCTTGTGTAGGTATCTGAGTACGGGATTGCGAATGTTCGATCCTTTAGCCGATATTGCAATGTAATATCGCGCCTCACTCCCCGGGTATTCTACCATGGATATCCAATAAGTCTCACAAGCGAACCGATTTATCGGTTAATGGCCGTCGTGTCTTGCATGATAAATTTCCTCCAACTGGACGATAGTCAGTGTCTCTTCGTTGTTGTTGATCCGGAATGTCATTTCGGTCGGTTATCGAGTCACCGGATCTCTTCTTACAGTTAGAGTGCTGAGAAACTCCATCGTCAGACACCTATAAGTCGGCCATTGTTGAGTCATCATCTACGCCCAATGCACTCTTTCAAGGAATTTCATCACATCTTCCCTTATCCCCATTGCGTTTATGCATTCGTCATCGGGCCACCTTGTAGGGAGCATTTTTTTCTGCCCCAGCATTTCCCACCTTTCATATTGCGTTTCAGGTAGATTGATTCCATAAGATTCCGGGGTTTCCACAGCCCTTTGAATAGCCATTCTTTCCGGCTGCACTTGTTCCCCGCCATTCCTACCCCTTCCGCGTTGAGCATTTCCCCATCCTCTTCCTCGTGCCATTTTCTGCAAAAATTTAATCTATCATTATCCGAGGTTTTGAGAACGTATTCCTCCCCCAAACTTATAGCAAGCAATAAAATTCCCCCAATATAAACATTATCGATCATAACAACTCCCAAGCAAAATCAATCGTTTAAATTCATCATCTTCATCATGGAAAACATCTCTTAATTACAAGAATTTTCAATCGAGAAATTTAATCATCAATGCATGAAGAATTATCGAAAATCCCCAAATTTCATCACCTTCAATTTATTCAAGAACCCTAGATAATTAAGGACTAGCGATTCAAATCATCATAGCATGTTCATAACAAAGAACAATCATCAAAAACATGAGAAATATACATTGATTTCAGAGAAATTGAAGAGAGAGAAAAAATTAAACCCCGGTCCCAATTCATCCGATTTGCTCCTTTGAAGAGTGAAATTGGTTGAAAAATGATGATTGCGTAGTAGATTCTTGTATCTCACCTCGATTTTGAACAAAATTTCTTTAAAAACGAAGAGAAAAATTGGAAGTGCAGAAGCTAGGGTTCGCAGGTTGGGAAAAAAAAATTATGGAGAAGATGATAATGGGAATCGGCCGTGCTTCCTTTTATATAAGACTGACTGACACGGACGTGTTGCATAAGACACAGTCATGTCGTGCTGTTCGTAATAACACAAAACTTACTGTCGGCCGACTCAGCCGTGTCCTATGACACGGTCGAGTCATACTATCATGGAAAATCAAAATTCACTGTACTGAGGCCCGGCCGTGTCCTGTGACTCGGCCGTGTCCTACTCTTCAAAATAAGCACAAAACCTCCTGTTTTGAGACCCGGCCGTGCCAAAGGTAACTCGGCCGTGTCCTTCCTGCCTAGATTTTTAGTTTCTGAAAACGCACTCGTTTCCTGCAATTTTAACACCCACAGTTAAACCAGTCAATTTTGAATCGAATAAAAACAAATAAGGAAAACAAAATGCGAAAAACAGAAGACAGAAAAAATCTAACTAAAACGTTGGGTTGCCTCCCAAGTAGCGCTTTTTTATAGTCATTAGCCCGACTTCTTCCCGTTTTGCTCATGCTTCAACGTCGTGAACCTCTATGCACTCAAATGCATTGATTTCTTCGATTCGTCCGAAATATGGCTTCACTCTATGCCCGCTTACCTTAAAGTGCTCGTTCTTCCGAGGATCAAGAAGTTCTACTGCTCCGTGCAGCCATACTTTAACGATTTTGAACGGTCCGCCCCATCGCGATACCAATTTTCCGGGCATGAGTTTAAGACGGGAGTTATGTAGCAAAACATTCATCCCGGGTTCGAGAGATTTACGAACGATACGCTTATCATGATACCATTTCGTCCGTTCTTTATAGAGTTTAGCGTTTTCGTACGCCTCATATCGCATCTCATCAAGCTCATTTAAATGCAAAAGTCGTTCCTCGCCCGCCTTTTCTTGATCTAAATTGAGCGCTTTGATTGCCCAATACGCCTTGTGTTCCAACTCAACGGGTAGGTGACATGCTTTCCCAAATACTAGGCGATACGGGCTCATCCAATTGGAGTTTTGTAGGCCATGCGGTATGCCCATAAAGCGTCATTCAACTTCAATGCCTAGTCTTTTCTTGTAGGTTTCACCGTCTTTTCGAGCACTGCCTTTATTTGCCGATTGCTTACTTCTACTTGCTCGGAAGTTTGTGGATGATACGCCGTTGCGACCTTATGCATCACATTGTACTTCTTAAGTAAGCCTGCAAGTTGTTTATTGCAAAAATGCGTGCCTCTGTCGCTGATTACAGCCCTAGGCGTCCCAAACCTGCAGAAAATCACATCCCTAAAAAAATTGCAAACCACGTTAGCATCGTTAGTTCGGGTTGGAATTGCTTCCACCCACTTAGAGACGTAGTCTACAGCAACCATAATATACTCAAAACCATGGGAAATTGGAAAAGGACCCATAAAATCCACTCCCCAAACATCGAAAAGTTCCACAACAAGGTTGTTTGTCAACGGCATCTCATTCCTTTTGCTTATATTCCCCGTTCGTTGACAACGATCGCAACTCTTGCAATGGAAATGGGCATCCTTAAACAATGTTGGCTACTAGAATCCCGATTGAAGGATCTTGTGAGCCGTTTTCTTTGCGCTAAAATGTCCCCCACAGTGCAACTCATGGCAAAATAACAATATGCTCTCGTGCTCTTCCTCCGGGACACAACGTCGGAATATCTGATCAGGCCCCAACCTGAATAAGTAGGGCTCCTCCCAAAAGTAATGCCTGCACATGGAAACAAATCTCTTCTTCCCTTGATAGGTCAAGTCGGGCTGCAAAACACCACTAACAATGTAATTAACAATATCAGCATACCAAGGTGTCCTTGTTACATCGAATAATTGCTCATCGGGGAAAGTTTCAACAATTGGCAAATGATTATCAAGTTTAAAATTATCTCCCTCGGTTAGCCTAGATAGATGGTCGGCCACTACGTTTTCCGACCCCTTTTTATCTTTAAATTCCAAATCAAATTCTTGCAGCAGAAGAACCCACCGAATTAATCTTGGTTTTGCATCGGATTTTTTAATAAATATTTCAATGCGGCGTGATCCGTATGCACAATCACTTTTGAGCCAACCAAGTAGGATCGAAATTTGTCCAAAGAAAACACAACGGCTAAAAATTCTTTTTCGGTGGTGGTGTAATTAGCCTGAGCTTCATCGAGCGTTTTGCTCGCATAGTAAATCACGTGGAAAAATTTATTCACTCTTTGCCCCAAAACGGCATCTATAGCAAAGTCAGACACATCGCACATAATTTCAAACGGGAGAGACCAATCGGGAGCGACAACAATAGGTGTGGAAGTTAACTTTTCCTTCAAAGCGTTGAAACCGACTAAACATTCCTTGGTAAAATCAAATTTAACATCTTTGCACAAAAGGTTACTCAAAGGGCGGGCAATTTTCGAAAAATCTTTAATAAAACGCCTATAAAACCCGGCATGCCCTAAAAAGCTTCGAACCTCTTTGACACATGAAGGCGGAGGTAATTTAACAATCAAATCGACTTTAGCCTTATCAACCTCCATTCCTTTATTGGAAACCACATGACCTAGAACAAGACCTTGTTTTACCATAAAATGACTCTTTTCCCAACTAAGTGTAAGATTACACTCAATACATCGTTCTAGCACAATAGTCAAATTATTCAAACAATCATCGAAAGTGGTTCCAAACACAGAAAAGTCATCCATGAATACCTCGATGGATTTTTCTAACAAGTCGGAGAATATGGATAGCATGCACCTTTGAAAAGTAGCGGGAGCATTGCAAAGACCAAACGGCATCCTCCTAAAGGCAAATGTGCCAAAAGGGCAAGTGAAAGTGGTCTTCTCTTGATCCTCCGGAGCAATGGGAATTTGATAGAAACCTGAAAGGCCATCTAGAAAACAGTAATAATCATGCCCAGCTAAACATTCCGACATTTGATCAATGAAAGGAAGAGGAAAATGATCTTTTTTTGTTACGGAATTTAATTTCCGGTAATCAATGCACATCCTCCAACCGGTTACCATTCTAGTGGGCACCAATTCATTTTTATCATTACGAACCACCGTTATTCCAGATTTCTTAGGCACTACATGAACATGGCTCACCCACTTACTGTCGGATATCGGGTAGATGACTCCGACATCTAGCAATTTCAAAACTTCTTTTTTCACAACTTCCTGCATGCTCGGATTCAAACGCCTTTGAGGTTGCCTAACCGGTTTAACATTTTCCTCAAGAATTATTTTATGCATGCACCTAACAGGACTTATTCCCTTGATATCGGAAATACTCCACCCAATCGCTTCCTTTAACTTAGTTAGAACTTCTACTAATTTGTTTTCTGGAACGGTTTTTAATCAGTAAGAGACAATTACAGGGTAAGTGTCACTTTTGCCTAAGAAAACATATTTAAGATGTACCGGAAGTTCTTTCAATTCAAGTTGGGGTGGGGTGATTTCAACGGGCTCCTCAAATTTTAATTCCAATGGTATCTTAAAACCGTCAACTTCATCAATTGTTTCGGAATTATCTAACAATGCAACATATTCTTCAATTTCTAGATTATTAAGCCCCATATCATGCTCAACGGTTAGAGCATCATGCAAGGCGTCACCTACATCATCATGAAAATATGTATCATCAACCAAAGAATCAATGTAATCAACAAAATTCACATCATGGGAAGCATAAATATGAGAAGGGATAGGAGATGAACCGAACACGTTGATTTCCACGATTTCGCCCAAGACGGTCATGGTGACCTTTCCTTCATCAACATCGACGATTGTTTTTGTTGTACGCATGAATGGCCGTCCTAGAAGTATTGTCCCTTCATTTTCGCTTGTCCCGAAATCGCTCATCTCCAAGATAATAAAATCGGCCGGAATCACCAATTTGTCCACTTGCATCAATAGGTCTTCAATGACTCCCTTGGGGTATTTCACCGACCTATCCGCCATTTGAAGAGTCATTCTTGTCGGTTTGATTCCCCCGAGTCCAAGCCTCAAATAGGTCGAGTATGGCATGAGATTCACACTTGACCCCAAATCTAACATCCCACGAGCAACTCTCTTGTCTCCCATAGTAATGTCGATCATAAAACTTCCGAGATCGCCTTTCTTTTGACCCCTTGCTTCTACCTCGTAGAGCACCACTTTCTCGTTCCCATTGTATCTTCTTTTGTTCGAGGTCAACTCTTTGAAAATTTTTGTATAAGCGGGAATATTCTTCACAACATCCAAAAGAGGTAAGTTGACATGAACCTTCGAAAGCATGTCGTAGATTTCGGAAAATTGCTCATCTTGCTTTGCTTTTCTAAGCCGGCTCGGAAAAGGAATTGGTGGCTTATATGGTTGAGCGGATTTGTGAAGCTTGGAAGTTGAAGTTGCTTCGTCTATTTTCTCCTCTTGATTTCCCGACTCGTCTTCTTTCTCATCGGCTCTTTCTTTTACTTCGGAATTAACTTCTCTATTAATCACTTTACCACTTCGGAGAGTGGTAATGGCTTGAGCTTGCTCGGGTTGACTCGGTAGTTTACCCCTTTCTTGTCTACGTGCCTCGGTAGCAAGTTGCCCAATTTGGATCTCCATTTTCTTCATCGAAGCTTCTAAAGATTCGAACCTTTTATTGTTCTCCTCTCGGTTTTCCTTGCTCTCCTTAATGAATGCCGCTATACTCTCCTCAAGAGAGTTCCTTTGTTGTGGAGGTGGTTCACTTCGCGTTGGTTGTTGGGCTAGGTTTCCTCCATTGTATTGAGCTTGAACGTTTGTGTCGTATGGCATCGGGTTGTTGTTTCTCCATGAGAAATTCGGATGGTTTCTTAGCCCAGGATGATAAGTATTTGGGAGAGGTGCATTTCTTCCATTTCCGCCATAATTATATCTCCTCTCTTCCCATTCGGGCCTTCCCGTGCTTTGTCCCATAGCCCAATTAACTTGTTTGGTTTGTTCTTCCGGAAAAGTATGAGGGCATGAATTGGCATCATGTCCGGGTGCTCTGCAAATCTCGCAAACTCGTGAGCTAGAAGATTTATTTTGAGTCTTGAGTTGTCTTAGTTCATTTGTCAACTCATCGATTTTAGATTGCATCTCGTCCTTCTCGCTCACTTGGTGCACGGCTCCCCTACAAACACGTACACTTTTTTGTTGAGAATTTGCTCCCAATGTTTCATACACATCATACGCTTGCCTCTCCGTCAAACCCCAAAACGAACCACCGGCTACATTATCTACCGCTCCTTGGCAATACTGAGTCAATCCGTCATAGAAGAATTTATTAAGTAGTTGAAGCGGATAGTGATGGTGTGGGTATTGAATGAGTAGCATTTTGAATCGGCCCCAAGCTTCGTGAAATGCCTCTCCGTCTTGTTGTCCGAAAGTTGAGATTTGAGTTCTCAATTGCGTAGTTTTTGAATGGGAGAAGTACTTAGTAATGAATTTATCGTAAACTTCATCCCATGTTCTTAGTGATCCGGGCGCCAAAGTCATCAACCATTGTTTCGCCCCATCCTTGAGTGTATAAGGGAAGCACTTCATCCGTAGTTGATCCTCGCTCAACCCGTTCAATGGGAAGTTATCAATCGCCACATAGAAGTCTCGGATGAATGATAACGGATCCTCTCGTGCTAATCCGTGAAATGAGGGCAATTGTTCGATGTGAAATCCGCTTATGTGGTAGTTCCTTGTGGCCGGTGCTAATTAGATGCATGAAATGGCGGTGTTCACCACGGGTTTTGCATAGTCCTGCATTAGATGTTCGACCGGAGGTTGTTGCGGCATGTTGTAGTTTGCCTCCATCCCATATTGAGGTCCGGGATAATAATTCGCTCCATATTGCATTCCAACGGGTGGTTGTCTCGGATAGAATTATCTCCCTTGTTGCGCTTCGGGTATCCCTTGATTGCGCCCAACATTATCATATCTCGGAAACCTTGGTTGACGAATTTCTTTCTCATCTATATTTTGTGCAACATTTTCAACCCTCGGTTGACGAGTGTTTTCTTCTTGGATCAAAAGTCGCTCTTCAAGGTCCGGATTCACCTCGTCATTTGCCATTGATGATGTGGCAATTATTTTTGGTGCTCTAATCCTTTGAACTTCGTATATGGGCGGAAGAATTGGGTTACCCAACGATCTCCTACCAAGCATAAACAAAAGGAAGTAAGAGCGAATTTTATCGAAATAGAATTGATCAAGAATAACAATTCAACTATTATTAAAACAAGATTAAAAATTAAACGTCAATTCCCCGGCAACGGCGCCAAAAACTTGATGGTTCAAATTAAATACTCGCAAGTGTACGAATCGCTTTTGTAGGAAGCGGAAAGTAACTCCGAGGTCGATCTCTCGAGGAATTGGAAACGGTTTAAAGTTCGATAATGTTCGGCAAATAGTCTAATGAACAAAAGTAAAATAAATTAAAATACATCATTGGTTCGATTGGATTATAATTCTAACGCATGAAATTAAAATAAACTAAGTGATAACAACACCAAATTGATCGTCGGATAAATGAGAGATAACAATAATGAGATTGATATGGGAATTTAGATTCACCGACACACACGTAATCAATTATTAGTTCCGATACTCAAATAAATAAGATTTGGAATTATCGATTGCTCACGATTAAAAAAAATCCGTTTGATGGCGGTAATCCTAAAAAATCACGATTGTTCTCAACGAAAATAAGGGATACTCTTTTGATGGGGATGAATCCCTAACTAACAATCAATTAACCGACTACTTTTGATGAGGTGAATCGCTAAAAGATCGCGCGAAAAATCTCGAGAACATTCACAATCGTTTCTTTCGGGTCGTTTGATGGCGAACACCGACAAAAACCCTCGATTCGAAAAATAATAACAACAATGAAAAAAGTTTGATGATCTAATTCAAAAGTTCTTAAACGAAGAACGAACAAGAGGAACAATCCCAAACTTTTACCCGGAAAATCAAAAGGAACTAAAAATCAAAAACATGTGTGTGGCTATATCTAAAAACCCATATGAAGTGTTTAGCTACACATGATTAATTCAACAACAATAATGGAAATTGAAGAACAAAACATGGTAAAAACTTCCCTTGTAAATGCCGAAATCGAACTCCCGATGAAGGTTTGATGGTCTTCTTACAAGAATTCACAACAAAATGATACAAGGAATTGATATATCTCACAAAAGTATTTTTCACTCAAAGAACATACAAGGAAGATGATGAAATAATCTCACTCAATCCTCACTTTTTGGTGTTTTCTCCCTCAATCTTGTGTTTTTCACTCAAGAATATCTTCCACAAGATAAGTTTCCTTCACCTAGGTTCTCTACCCTTTGTTTTATAGCCAAAAAATCAAGGCAAAGGCTTAAAGGTGTGCAAAAATGTCAAAGAAAGTGACATGAACCGAAAAGTGACACGGCCCGTGTCTTGGGACACGGCCGTGTCGCACTACGCTGGTTAAGGGAAAAGGTATCTGTCTTGAGACCCGGTCGTGTCCCACGACACGGCCGTGTTGTGCTGCGCCAGAAAGTGCAAATTGGCCGATCGTGACTCGGCCGTGTTCCAAAAGGCACGGTCGAGTTGTTCTCATCCGGAAAATGCAATTCTCGCTGGAATGAGACCCGGCCGTGTCCCATGGCACGGCCGAGTTGCCTGTTGCAGCCGAGTGCCTGTTGCAGCCGAGTCGAGTTGCCTGGTGCAGCCTAGTTGAGCTCTTCTGTTCCGGTTTTTTGGTCTTCTTCGGCTTGATCCTTCGTTCTTGTATCAATACACCTCGGATTTTAGCATATGATATACCGTTTCGAAGCTAATTTCATGAGGAATTTATATCAAAGGAGAATACATCTCAATTCGGAGTGAAGATTCTGGGATTTAGGAGATTTGACCGATACTGCTTAAATATTTCATTGTTTTTGCTCCCGTTTTAGCTTTTGATCGTCATAAACTCCAATATTAGCTATGAGAATGCATATTTCACCACAATCTTCGCTAGATTACCTATAAATTAAAAACACAAAATACCACGCATAAAAGAGAACAAAAATACTAAAAAGCAAACAAAAACACGACTAGAAAGAACAGAATGAGTTGATCAACAATCGACTCATCAGTTCTGCAACAAGTCGTCACACAGATGCACCAACTGGCCTAAGTGGTGCAGAATATTAATACTGGCAGGACGATTGAAGATCGATGGCTTCAGGAAGTTATGAAGATGAACCCTCCCAGATTCGATGGTTCCAGAGATGAGAACAACTGGGATCATTGGTTAGTCGAGCTGGAAAAGATTTTTGACGGTATTGGTTGTCCTGAAGCCAAAAGAGTCCCGATTGCTCAATATCTGACGGTTGATGAAGCGTCGGACTGGTGGAGAGCTGTTAAGCCCAGAGACCGAGGCAATCAAGACATACAACAAGCAGTTGGGTATGTCCAAGATCGAGTTAAGGATGAGATAGACAAGATACTTCATTTCGACGCAAGGATGAAACCGGAGGTCCGAAAGTATATGGCGGGCCTTGGGTGTACTACTTTGAGGGAATATCAGGACAGGGTGCTTGCTTACGAGATGGTGTCAGTTCCGGCTCCTACGGTTTCGAGTACAAAGAAACCAAAATTTTCTGGTAGTTTTTGAGGCAGCGGATCGCGTAAACCTAAACCCTCTGTGTAATCTTCCGTTGGTCCTCCGCTACCCAGTGGAGGAGCGCCGAAAGTTTGTTTTAATTGTGGAGTTCCTGGCCATATCAATTCCCATTGTTCATCGCGCCCTGTAACTTGTTTCACGTGTGGAAAGTCGGGACATCGGGCGTCTTATTGTGAGAGAGCGAGTAGAATCCTTGCCAAGCCATCCCCAGTTCCTGCAGGTACCGTCTCGAGTCAGCCAACTACGAGTATTGGACGTGGTAGAGGCAAGACCGAGCATAAGGATGCATCTAGCATTGGATCAGCCCCACCCCGATTGTATGAGATGAGGCAGACTGACGACGTGGGGGCTGCAACTACGTCAGGTATTGTTTATATTCGTGCGCACCCAGTAGATGTATTATTTAGTTCTAGAGCTACACATTCCTTTATATCATTGTCTTGTGTGAATCGTTTGGGTCTTATTGGTCTCTCTGCATGTGAACCTTTTATCTTTGGACTACCGAGTGGGGAAAGGATAGTTGGGGATCGAGAGATTGTCAATTGCCCTGTAGCCATCGGTGGTAGAGATTGGACATCTGACTTGATTGTTATTGATATGAAGGGAGAAGATTTAATTCTAGGTGATAACTGGTTAGATCACCATGGAGCAGTAATGGATTATCGTCGAAAGATAATTTCGATCATTGATCAGGATGGCGCGGAATATATTTTTGATGGACAGAAACCCGGTAGTACTGGGAACATTATTCGAGCCATGAAAGCTGTGAAATTGTTGAACCAAGGTTGTACCGGTTATTGGTGTTACGCAATGAAGACAGAAGCTGGCGGAGTTCAATTAGCTTCTATTCCAATTGTGAACGAATTTCCAGATGTATTTTCGGATAATTTGCTGGGATTGCCACCACATCGTGAAGTGGAGTTCGTCATCGAACTAGAGCCCAATGCGGCGCCAATATCCAAGGCACCATATAGAATGGCCCCATCGAAAATGTTAGAATTGAAGAAATAATTGGGTGAATTGATGGACAAAGGTTATATTCGGCCTAGTGTGTCGCCATGGGGTGCACCGGTATTGTTCGTACGGAAGAAAGATGGATCCTTACGCTTATGTATTGACTATCGTGAGTTGAATAAACTCACTATCAAGAACAAGTATCCGTTGCCAAGAATCGATGATCTATTTGACCAATTACAAGGGGCTACGGTTTTCTCCAAGATTGACTTGAGGTCAGGATATTACCAACTGCGAATTCGAGATTTGGATATCCCAGGTCGGCATTTCGATCGAGGTATAGACATTACGAATTTGTAGTTATGCATTTGGTTTAACAAATGCTCCGGCGGCATTTATGCAGCTTATGAACAAAACCTTTATCGAATATCTCGATAAATTTGTGGTGGTATTTATTGATGATATCTTAATCTATTCCAAAAGTGAGACGGAGCATGCCGAACACTTGAGGATTGCGTTGAGTATTTTGAGGGCTGATAAGCTTTATGCTAAATTTTGTAAGTGCGAGTTCTGGCTTAGAGAAATTTCTTTTCTGGGACACATCATATCAACCGATGGTATTCGGGTAGATCCTCAGAAGGTTGAAGCGGTTTTAGCTTGGGAACCCCAAGGAATGTTAAGAAAGTTCGGAGTTTCTTGGGGTTAGCTGGTTATTATCGTCGATTTGTCGATGAATTCTCGAAAATTGCTCGACCACTCACCAGGATTTTGCAGAAGACACAAAAATTTGAGTGGAGTGATGAATGTCAGAAGAGTTTTGACGAGTTAAAAAGCGGTTGACTACGTCACCAATCCTAGCCTTACCGCAAGGAACGGAAGGTTTCGTTATTTATAGTGATGCCTCTAAACAAGGACTGGAATGTGTGTTGATGCAAAATGAGAGAGTAGTGGATTATGCGTATCAACAATTAAAGCCATACGAGATGAATTACCCAAGCCACGACCTGGAGCTAGCCGATGTGGTATTTGCGTTAAAAATTTGGAGGCATTATTTGTATGGTTCTTCTTGTCGAGTGTATACGGATCATAAAAGCTTGAAGTATATATTCACTCAGAAGGAGCTTAATATGCGCCAGTGCCGATGGTTACAATTGCTTAAAGATTACGATCTTGACATTCTTTACCATCCAGGTAAAGCGAACGTCATTGCCAACGCGTTAAGCCGCAAGTCAGTCGTGTTGCAGAAGTTGGAACTACTTACCATTCAACCGAAGCTTAGACGAGAGTTGATTGATTTGTAAATTGAAGTTTGGCCTCATAGAACTCAAGGACAGTTGCGTTTCCTAGAGATTTCGTCCTCCGTGATGGAAGATATTAAGTCCAAACAGTTAGATGATCTCTCAATTGTGCAGCTTCGGGAAGACAGTGTTAAAGGAAAAGCTCCTGGATTCTTAATCGATGAAGACGGAGTTCTTCGATTTCAAGGTAGAACTTGTGTACCCAATCGGGATGATCTCAAACAAGTGATTTTGAATGAAGCACATTCTACTCTGTACTCAATTCATCCGGGTATGAGTAAAATGTATAAGGACTTGAAGAAAAAAAATTTGTGGCCGAACATGAAGAAAGATGTAACGGAGTTCGTGTCGAAATGCTTGACTTTTCAGCAGGTTAAAGCGTAGCATCAGAGACCTGCCGGTAAATTACAACTGCTACCAATTCCGGAATGGAAGTGGGAAGATGTAGCGATGGATTTTATTGTGGGAATGCCAAAGACGTGAACTGGAGTGAATATGATTTGGGTAATCATTGATCAGCTAACCAAATCCGCACACTCTCTGGGCATTAGAGATACTTGGGGACCAGAGAGGTTGGCTCGGTTATTCATTGCGGAGATTGTGAGACTCCATGGTACCACAAAAAGTATAGTGTCTGATCGCGATGGGCGTTTTGTGTCACATTTCTGGCAAGCAGTACATCAAGCACTCGGTACCAAACTGAATTTCAGCATTGCTTATCATCCCCAGACAGACGGACAGTCGGAGAGAACGATCCAAACGCTGGAAGACATATTAAGGGCTTGTGCGTTGGATTGGAAAGAAGATTGGGAGACTCATTTACCATTGATTGAATTTGCGTACAATAACAGTTGGCATAGTTCGATTGGGATGGCTCCGTTTGAAGCATTATATGGAAGACGGTGTAGATCGCCAATCTGTTGGGACGAACCGTACGAGTTACTTGGAGTAGAACCGGACTTGGTGGTTCAAACATGGGAAAAAGTCGTAATTATTCGGCAAAGGTTGTTGACCGCTCAGAGTCGAAAAAAGTCATATGCCGACGTTCGTCGTCGACCGTTAGAGTTCCAGGCGGGAGACCATGTGTTGTTGTAAGTATCGCCGACTCTTGGAGTTCTTCGGTTTGGTAAGAAGGGGAAGCTTAGTACTCGTTATATTGGCCCCTTCGAGATCCTGGACAAGGTAGGTGATGTAGCTTATCGACTAGCGTTGCCTCCAACACTTAGCCATGTTCATAATGTATTCCACGTTTCGCAATTACGCAAGTATGTTCCCGATCCCAGCCATGTTATTGACTATAAAGAGATTGAAGTTAATGAAGATGTCACATATGAAGAACAACCGGTATCCATATTGGAGCGCCGAGTGAAACAGTTGCGATGGAAAGTGATTCCGTTAGTTAAGGTCCAATGGTCTAAACATGGAGTTGAGGAAGCCACCTGGGAGACCAAAGAAAATATGCGTGCCCGTCACCCTAAGCTTTTCGAATCTTAAGTTTCGGGCCGAAACTTCTTTTTAGGGGGTAAGGGTGTAATAACCGTGTATTTTGCATGTCGTTTTGGATTTATCTTGCTGTATTGTGACTAGTTGAACTTGAGGGACATGAGGACTATTATTGGTATATTCATGGTTGATAATCATGGAATTTGGTGATTTTCAGATTTTGTTCGTTTTTGCCCAATCTTCGTGAATTTTATGCTGGAAGCAACAATAACGCGCGCTAGACTGTATTTCTAGCGCACGCTATCAGCAGGTAAGTAGCGCACGCTACCCTTGTGAGTAGCATACGCTAGGCCTGCTGGGCAGTGAGGCCTGGAGAGTTTTCTGGACTCTGGAGTGGGGCGTTAGCGCACGCTATGGTCAGACTAACGTATGTTATTTCATCGCTCTAGCGCACGCTATTATTAGGTTAGCGTGCGCTAAGTCGGCAGGGCAGTGAGGACAGATTGTTCTGGACTGCGAGCGATAGCAGGTAGCGGACGCTATGTTCCGGGTTTAGCGTGCGCTAGTCATGCTTGATAACGCGCGCTAATATTTCTGAGTAGCTCGCGCTACTGAAGTCAGAAAGTAGGTTCTGTACTGCCTGTCTAGCCCGTTAGCGCACGCTAATTTTTAGCCTTAGCGCACGCTAGTTTCTCCCCAGTATATATATACGCTGGGCATGTTCTAAAATCGTGATTTTCATTCCCTTCTTCTCCTTCTCTGGCGGCTGAGCAGTCTTGGGCATAGAAAGTGCAGATTTTGGTCGGATTTCTTCATCCAACAATAACTTTGAGTTCCTAACACCAAGTTATCAACATCTCATCAACTTTCACCGTCCAAATCCAGGTAAAATCCGTTGGAACCCTAGTTCTTCACATTTTGGAGTTTTTGTTGAGATCTTCGATTTTAATCTATTTTATCTCAGATTTGTGCTAGATTATGATGTTGTAATCATAATCCTTCGTTTTTCCCCAAGATTCGCGGATTAAATCCTTAATTATCCTCCGTAGTATGGATTCGAGCTATGTTGTCTTCGTAGTGTTTGAATAAAGGTCCCTATGGGCAAAACTTAGGGTGAATCCTTCCGTTTTCATAGTATGGTATTTGATTCAGTATTTTGTTGAACTAGGATCGAATCGTTGAAGGGGTTCGGACCGTACATCTTTCCGTTCATTATTCTCGTATCGTTTTAAACCAAGGCAAGTACTTTGATTGCATTTATTGTACTTCGTGTGAATATGTAAAATATGATCTTGAGAAAATATTTGATTCGTGCCATGTATTTATTGAGCTTGTGTGAGCCGAGTAAAACCAGCGAGGGTCCCCTGGGATCCTGTTAGACTTCGAGTTCTACGGATCACTCGGTTGGGTTGTACACTGGGGAGGGCCTGACGAGGACTCTCCGGGGTGTGTACTCCGTATGGGTACAGGGACAGTACAACTCGGGAGGTTATCTTCTGATGATGGTTATGGCATTATTATTCCAGAATATTTGTGATGGCATTGTGATTTTTGTTGAATATTCATTGGTTGTACATTTTCTGTAATCGTTGTACTTGCACCAGTATTTTTGTTGACCCCTTCGGGGGTGGATATATTTGTTGTATATTCAGGCTCAGGTCCAGTAAGGGAGCCAGCACAGGGTGGATACGAGTTTGGTGGGCAGCCTTGATATCGCGTATTATTCTGAGTTGATGGTCGTATTGTTAAAGTCATGTTTGTGTTTTGGTTTTGTACTCGCGCGGGTACTGTCATGTGTTGTCATTGAGTTGTTTTTATTGTGGACGGTGCGGTTATATCCGCTATAGATTGTTGTATCAGTTGCGATTCTACAGGACAAGGTGTTATTTGGTTTTGTAATGTATGTCGTGTTGAAAAAAATTTGTCCTTTTTACTAAGTGAATGAGAAACTGAGCTCCTCACTGCAACAAAACATCTCACAATGACTATTATCATGTTAGATGAGATAATTAACATGTCGTATAAAATGTAATGCGAATGGACATAGCAGTCATTTATGCTCCTGAAATGTCTACTTGTATGCCATGCTTTCATAATGCATATTATGTAAATGCATTTAGGTATTAAATAGTTATTGGCTTAGGGGATAACCGGGCATTACAGTCCTCCCCTCCTTATAAAATTTCGTCCTCGAAATTGATATACCGAATAGTTATAGATATTTGCTTTGCATTTCCTCATCTCTTTCCCATGTAGCCTCTTTGAAATGCTATTGAAATATCTTCCCATTTTGAAGTTGTGAACCTCTAATTTAAAATCAAGGCATGGGAACAAAATGAACCATTAGAACTCTAACCTAGCAGCTGAACCGCGCAAACCATAATCAGATCATGTCCCGCAATGATAGGTACTGAGGATGATTTATACATGTGTTGGACATTTCACCTAGTCTCTGATAGGCAGAAGATAACTTGCACTGATATCATTTTATACACTGATATGATAAGACATGTGAGGTAACTTGCTGATATCATTTTATACATATCAGATGATACATGTCATTATATTTATAAATATATCAGTGTACAAAATGATATAATAATTTATATCATCTGATACACTAGTATTGCGTATGATAGGCCATGATAAGAGTTCGCCGTGGTGATAAGTACACCATGGCAGTGATATTTATACACTTGTTCCCGTATATGAATACATAGCGATATGTATCATGTCTTTGGACATGGATACACTCATGTATAAATATCATTATATTTATATCATGGGGGTTCGCCGTAAATATCACTAATGATATAATGGCCTAGTCGCAATCATGATATGTTATTATTTGGACAATCAGATGATACACGTATAAATATCATTGTTATATACGGGAATATATTTTATGTACATTAGCCTGGTAGGTTCTTCAAAAGAGAATCTACGGCACTGTAATGTCACCGTATATCACGGGGATGTTGCACAAAATGGACCTCCCGAGACAACGAAAGGAGACGCGTGTCGTCCTCTCACTGGTTGGCACAAATGCTACCAACAAGAACATGACTTTGAGGCAACCAAATTACGTGCTAAAAGACGATCGCCCCCTTATTATAATACAAGAAAGGTGATCACCCGTCAGGATTAAAGGCATCCCAACTCCTATAAATAGAGCACTCCCAGCTTTCGGAAAAGGGGTTATTGGCTTCTCTCTCTTGGCAACGCTATAAACTTCGGACATCTTTCTATCTCTCACTCTCCGAACCTCTTAACCCAAAGACGGTCGACAGAAACAAGAACTCCCTGCAGTTCAAGAACTCACGGAGCAGCACTCAAGAGCTAGATAACTAGGGTCTTTTACACTCATTGTAATTGTACTCTTATATTAATATTTGTACTCCAACGCATTCGTATTAATAACATCTCGCGAGAGCATTCAAGCCCGGGCCTAACAAACCCGACAAATCTTGTGTTATTTACTTTCCCACGGATGTGCTCTCGCATTTTGTTTGTTACTCATCCATTCCAGCAATATCTATCTCCGGATAATATTTTGGGTAACAACACCCTTTCTTACCACAATGGTAACACTCGAGATTGGCATACTTCCCCCGGAAATTACTCCTTTGTGGCGCTCTATTACTCAGACCTCTACTTTGACCTCTCCCCCGTCTTTCGGTAACTAGAATATCCGACTGTGAAGAAGATCCTTGTACTTTTCTTCGGACCTCCTCATTCAACATGTTCCCTTTAGCTAATTCCATCGAAATGACTCCATCGGGGGCAGAGTTAGACAACGACGTTCGGAACATCTCCCAAGAATCCGGCAATGTGCCTAACAACCACAAAGCTTGCACCTCCTCTTTGAATTTAATTTCCATTCCGGAAAGTTGATTAATTATGCCTTGGAATGCATTCAAGTGATCCGATAGCGGAGTCCCGTCTCGATACTTCAAATTCATCATTTGTTTTATGAGGAATAACTTATTATTCCCCGTCTTCCGAGCATACAATTGCTCGAGCTTGTGCCATAACTCTCGAGCATCCTTCTATCCACTAATATGGTTCAAAACATTGTCATCAACCCATTGTCGAATATATCCGCAAAATTGGCGATGTAAAATAGTCCACTCCGCATCGGACTTCCCTTCCGGTTTATCTTTGCTAAAAACCGGTAAATAATAATCCTTCACGTATAGAAGGTCTTCCATCTTCCCCTTCCATACGTGGTAGTTTGAACCATTCAAGTTAACCATTCTACACGCGTTGGCTTCCATCTTACAATTGAGATACTAAACAACCACGAAACAAACAAATCACGTGGCTCCGATACCACTTTGTTGGGAAAAACAACGACTAATGTCACAATAAAAAATGCGGAACCTCGTTTGACAAATTCCCAATCTTCAATTGCAACTTTGTGGTTACCGATGAGTAGAGCAAACCAATTACAACTCGACAAAAAAAATACAAATGATGTCCGAAAAATAATAAACACGAAACAATATTTTAGCGTGGAAAAACCCTCAAGACGAGAGTAAAAACCACGGGACCGAAGCCGCGTAAATCCACTATCACCAATACACACAATACACAATCGTCCCTAATACAAGCTAGGGGTATACACCAATCGTCAAATACTTGATAATAAAAGTTCTTCAAGTATTAGAAATCAACAACAACCGTAAATAACTTACACAAAGAGCTAACGAAATACCCGAACTTCCAGACTCAAAATCTCGATCTACACCGGTGAAAAGATTTGCCCAATAGCTACCAAGCTCTTGTCAAAAGAGCACGACGATCCAACCGATAAATCTCCGGGAAAATGAAGAAATGTATTTCTCTCTCTTGTTTCTCTCTCTATCTCTCTCTCTTGTTCTTCAAAGGTGTGTAATGAAAAGTGATGAAAATCCCGCAAGAAAGTCTGCATAAAAAATCCCCTTTAGCTGGGTTGACTCGTGTGTCGTTGCCCGGCCCAAGAGTGCCGCGGCACATACACAGGAAACGCGCCCAGGATATCGGCAGGGGCCGCGGCCCAGAGTACAGGCGTGCCGGCCATATGAAACAAGGACGGGGGCCGCGGCTCGACAGGGATGTGCCGCGGCCCCAGATCGGAAGCGCTCGGCAGGGAGTGTTCGGCAGCGCTCGGCAGGGGGTGTTGGGCAGAGGCCGCAGCCCAGCCGGCAGGGACCACGGACCAGAGTACAGAAGGCTCGGCAGTTTTAAGGAAGATCCGGGGGCCGCGGCTCGGCCGAGATCTGCTGCGGCCCAGTGTTGTTCTTTCCTATAATTTTGGAAACAATTCCTACACGGATGAGGGAGGCTTGGGAGTGCATTCTGTGCATTCTGTTCCAACCATCCAAATTGTGGTTCTCCTTGAGAAATCAGGACTCACTTTGGAGTACATACATGCGGGCAAGGTATAATCCCCCCGATATTATTAATCTGCCCTCAAAGAGAACTGACTCGATTACGTGGAAATATCTTGTGAATATTTCTCCACTTGCCTCTCAATACGTGATGAGTGATGGAAACTTTTTAGTTTGGTCTCCAATGGTGACGAGAATTCTCGGTTTTCTCATCAACCACTAAGGCGTGTTCGCTTAGTCTATTGGTTGTTGGAAAAGTTGCGTCGTAGAAACTTGTTGGGCGGAAAATAAAATACAACTGGAAAAATAAATTACAACTCGAAATCTAGAAACTACACGACTCAACGAAGAAGGAAATTACAGAACTCGATACAGAATTGAAAATACAAGAAAATGAATAATAAAACCGTAAATTAAGTCGAATCGAGGAGTCCTCTTCCCGCAAGACAAATATTGCCCCGATAGTGCTCTTCGGTTTAGAAATTTGTCTCCAAAGGTAAAACGACTTTCGTCTCGACGGATGTAGCACCACAATTCCGGCGAGCTCCGGCGAACAAGAACGAGTAGAGAACTGAGCTGACTTATGAAATGCAGGTATGTAGAATATTTTTTTCGTATTTTTCTGTATGTCAGATGCAAATGAGATGCTTGCTTATTTAAAAGGCATCTCACCTGCAGGGGATTTAAACACATCCCTTAAGGCTGTCATAATGCAGGCATTCATGCCTGCATTGAACTCAGGAGTTATACAATTCAAGGCAGTGGTTACTGCCCGTTTTGAATTTGAACAGGCAGCCTTAACACCTCCTCATAACACCTGGGAGGTTACTGCCCGTTTTTTGGCTGAGTTTGAACAGTTCGGATGCACCAAAGACCAATTGCCAAGATCCAAGATCAAGATCAAGGCCAAGGTCCAAGGTCCAAGGTCCACGGCACGCGGCTCGCGGCTCGCGGCCGCGGCCGAGGCTGAGGCGAGGCGGGCGGGCGGAGGCGGCGCGCGCGTGTGGGCTTTAAGCCCATACACATGTGCCATTAATTATTACATGTATAAAGGTAACTCCTTATATACTAGAATAATGGTGGTTCATTATTCAATGTGGAATTTCATCCCTTATTAATTCACAATTAAGTGACAAACTTTAATTCACTATTTCTCACTCACCGGGAATCGGTTTAGAGAAAGTGAATATACCATGATCATCTACTCGGAACGTAGATCGATCTTATGATATTTAATTTTACAAAATAAAATTAAAATCATTAACGATTCCAACAATCCCCGACATGAGTGAAAATAGCCTAAATGCAATATGCAGACTCAAGCTCAGTCCTCAAGAGGCATTAAAGTATAAGGATAAGTAGTTCGTGACTTTGAACCTTCTATAGTTAACATCATCGGGTACACAGGCGTATTAGTGTCTTGATGCTTTGAACTATTCCCCCACGGCGTGTACCGAGACAATGGTGCTAACACTTGAACACCTCAACCTCATCCGTTCTCACGTTTTGTGTCCTTTGCGGGCCTTGGACACCCCTTTGGATTCATAAGTGATTTTCATGAAGCGGCCCCCACTTCTCACTTATATAGGTGATTCTTTATTGAGTATCTTGCCATACTCAACCTCCTCGAGGTCTTTAGGAATCATTAAAAGTCATAGACTTAACCTCACCACTGGGCAAGCTTTCAACACTCAATTGCTCTATAGGGAATAAACTTAGATGAGTGTTTAACACGAACTCTCATAGCTTAGTTCTCCCATTGAACCAAGTTCTTAGGATCTCCAGTCATCTTGGTTGGGTTACCACTATGATAATTCTCAATTTGTAGATTTTAAACCCATTCCCTCTAGCAATTTATTCATTTGATCACGATTTAACCCTTTGGTTAGCGGATCCGCTAGATTATCCATTGACCTCACATAGTCAATAGAGATAACCCCACTTTTGATCAAATGTCTCACGTTATTATGGTGTCGACGAATATGTCGAGACTTTCCATTATACACGTTACTTCTCGCCCTACCAATAGCATCTTGGCTATCACAGTGAATCATCACTGCAGGCACTGGCTTGGACCAACATGGAATATTTTCTAGAAAGTTTCTGAGCCATTCGGCTTCTTCACCAGCTTTTTCCAAAGCTATGAATTCCGATTCCATGGTGGATCGGGCTATACACGTTTGTTTTGCGGACTTCCACGAGACAGTTCCACCCCCAATGATAAACACATAATCACTTGTAGAAAATGAACTTTTCGTATCGGATATCCAATTCGCATCACAGTACCCTTAAAGTATCGGGGGGTATCTCAAATAGTGTAGCCCAAGGTTTTGAGTATACTTTAAGTACCTCAAAACTCTAACGAGAGCTTTCCAATGCTCTTTGCTTGGATTGCTCGTATAACGACTCAATTTGTTTACAGCGGAAGCTAAATCGGGTCGAGTGTAATTTGTAAGATACATTAAACACCCAATGACTCGTGCATATTCTTCTTGTGCAACGGGTTCCCCTCGATTTTTGCTCAAGTGATCATTTAAATCTATTGGGGTCTTAGCCGGCAAGCTATCAAAAGCATTAAACTTCTTGAGAACTTTCTCGGCATAGTGAGATTGTCTCAAGATGATTCCATCTGATTTTCTCAAAATTTTCATTCCAAGAATCACATCGGCTAGCCCCATGTCTTTCATGTAAAAATTTCTTTTTAACATGTTCTTAGTATCGTTAATCACTTGTATATAGTTACCCATGATTAACATGTCATCTATATAAAGACACACAATAACATAACCGTTATTGGTGTTCTTAATATAAACACATGTATCACACTCGTTTATTTTAAAACCATTTGATAACAATACATTATCAAATTTCAAGTGCCACTGTAGTGGAGCTTGTTTCAATCCATATAGAGACTTAACCAGTTTGCATACCTTTTTCTCTTGTCCAGGTACTACAAACCCTTCAGGTTGTTCCATATAGATCTCTTCATCCAGATCATCATAAAAGCAGTCTTAACATCCATTTGATGAATCTCAATATCGTGCAAAGCAGCAATCGCGAGAATCACTCGAATAGATGTAATTCTCGTTACAGGTGAATAGGTATCGAAAAAATCGTACCCTTCCTTCTGTTTGAAACCTTTGACTACTAAACGAGCTTTATACTTGTCAATTGACCCATTAGCCTTGTACTTTCTTTTAAGGATCCATTTGCATCCTAAGGGCTTACAACCTTCAGGTAAATCAACCAAAACCCAAGTTTGGTTTTGTAAAATTGAGTCAATTTCACTCTAAACAACTTCTTTCCAGAGCAACCCGTCTGGTCTGGCATAAGCTACTTTGATCGACGTTGATTCTTCATCCAACATGAATACTATGTAGTCAGGTCCAAATGTCTTTGGTGTCCTAACCCTACTACCACGTCTCGGTTCTACATCTTCCAGATTAGATCTCGATCGCTTACGTGACTTTGGATCTACATCCACAGATTTTTGTTCCTTCATCTTCAACTCTATTGCTAGAATTGTTCTCAACTTTATCATTATCCTTACAAGGATATATGTTTTCAAAGAATACAGCATTCCTTGATTCAATCGTTGTTCCCACAGTCATTTCAGGAACTTCTGACTTGTGGATAACAAACCGATAGGCACTACTGTTTAGTGCATACCCAATAAAGATACAATCGACCGTCTTAGGTCCGATTTTAACTTGTTTAGGTAGAGGTACCTCAACATTTGCCAAACACCCCCATACTTTGAGATATTTGTATGAAGGTTTTCTACCTTTCCACAACTCATAAGGAGTAATATCTTTACCTTTGCGTGGAATTTTGTTCAATATGTAGTTGGCTGTCAAGACAGCTTCCCCCCACATGTTCTGGGGCAACCCTGAACTAATCAATAAGGCATTCATCATATCTTTAAGTGTTTGATTCTTACGTTCAGCAACGCCATTAGATTGTGATGCATTTGGAGCAGTTGTTTGATGAATTATACTGCTTTCGTTGCATAATTCTTCAAACGGGGCTACATATTCGCAACCTCTATCGCTTTGAACCATCTTGATACGGCAGCCTAATTGATTTTCGGCTTCATTCTTGAAGTTCTTAAAAGCTTCAATAGCCTCATCTTTACTTCCCAAAAGATAAAGATAACAATATCTTGTGCAGTCATCGATAAAAGTGATAAAGTACTTCTTACCACCTCTAGTTTGCACAAACTTTAATTCAAGGGGTTGTGTGTTTCATTTTACCGAATGAAACGGAAGTTTCGTCATTTTTGCTTCAACACAAATCTCACATTTGTTTTGAGTATTGACTTCATTTAATTTTAGTAAATCTAAGTTTACTAATCTTTTTATAGCATTTAGATTCACATGACCTAATCTACAATGCCATAAATCAGAACACTCAGTCAAGTAAGAGGAAGCAGTAGCATTTTCATTAGCATTACTGGACTTGGTTACATGGTGTTTAGCCAAAGCATTAAGTTTAAAGAGTCCATCCGTGAGATAACCCTTACCAAGAAACCTATCAAACTTTTTTATGATAATTCTATCTGACTCAAACACTAGTTTAAACCCTTTTTTAACTAGTATAGAGCCTGAGATCAAATTCTTCCTCATATCCGGAACATGAAGCACATTCTTCAAGGCGAGTGTCTGTCCGGACGTAAGTTTGAGGTCAACTTCTCCAACTCCGATAATTTCAGATGAAGCTGGATTCCCCATGTTGAGCTTCCTCCCCTCAACAGCTTGATAGTTCTTAAACTGGCTCCTATCGGCACCAACGTGGGTGGTCGCACCGGTGTCGACATACCAACCACCTTGGTTCTCAACGTGGTTGACTTCTCCGGTGAGCACAGCAGCAAGGTCATCCTCTTTCCATCCGCCGTTAGTCTCGGTGATGTTGGCAACATGTTTCTTCTTCTTGTTGGCCTTCGGCTTTCGACAGTCTTTCGCGTATGCCCATGTTTGCCACAGTTGAAGCAATCGCCATCAAACTTCTTGACTGGTTGCTTCCCTTTGCTCTTTTTTTGGACACTTGGACGAGCTATTTTATTGGAGGGACCGCCATGCTCCAACAGATTGGCCTTAGCATCTATCAGGCCTTTTGGTTTGTGGTCATTTTTGCGCACGTCTGACTCGATGCGCAGTTTCACAATCAAGTCTTCAAGAGTCATCTCCTTTCTTTTGTGTTTGAGATAGCTCTTGAAGTCTTTCCAACTGGGGGGCAACTTCTCGATCACAGTTGCAACAGTGAAAGCGTTCGGCAGGACCATTCCTTCGGCATTGACATCATGAATGATGAGTTGGAACTCTTGCACTTGTTCCATAATTGGCCTTGAGTCAACCATTTTGTAGTCCAGATACTTGGCGACTACAAACTTCTTTGTACCTGCATCATCACTACGGTACTTCTTTTCAAGTGCTTCCCACATCTCTTTTGATGTGTTTAAAAAAGAATAAACATTTTACAAACTATCTTCTAAGGAATTCAGAATAAACTTTTTACAAAGATAGTCTCCATTGTGCCAATTGTCATAGGCAGCTCGGATTGTGAAACTAGTCTCTTGAGCACTTGGCGCCGGTGGCGCATCTTAGTTAAGGAAGTTCGCAAAGCCCAATGTTGTCAAATAAAACAACATCTTCTGTTGCCACCTTTTAAAGTCGGCTCCACCAAACTTTGGCGGCTTCTCGGCGGCAGGCAACATCCTTGGCCCCGAGGTTGTTCCAAAAAGGAACCACTTGTGTCGAACCTGTAACACCCCCAAAACCGTATGGGAATATTACACGCCGTAGACCCTTTCCACAAGGATCTACCAGGCTAAACATCCATAAACAACCAAATGCTTGCCCGGCCAGGGTCAAACAATATAATAATGCAGACCGTTAAGGTCACTTACACATAAACACACAGACCGATGAGGTCACACAACTCTATCAACAGAACTGACTAACAACATTACCCACACAGGGGTCGAAACACAATACAGCGGAAGACTGAATCAACTCTAACAATACAACCAAACTCTACCGACTCTCGACTCTTGATTAGTATCGTAGCTCGTCATCCCCTTGTGCCAATCCTGTGACTGCTCCCCTGAACCTGCATGTACCTGGATGCAGAACAGACATCCACCCCCCGATTACTCGGGGGTTAGTAAAACTCCACTTTTTACTAGTGCAAGTATAAAATGATACGAAATGCAACAAGTAATTAGCAACTACGAATTTAATACGGAAATCAATTATCAAAATGTTCCCGAGAAGTTTTAGAATTTCGAACTCAAGCAAGAGATATTTGAAAAGGAACACATCATCTCGGGGATTTTTAAAGCAGAAATTCTTTTGGACCTCGAGTCCCAATTTACAAAACCGTTTCGTAAACATTAGGGCCTTAGCCCGATTCTCGTTTCAAAGCACACTAGATAATATATCATTATGAGTCCGAGACCCATATTTAAAATGTTACCCAAACAATCACTGCTACACGATCATTGTTCGTACACATCATGTACCGAACTCCGGAGGCCTCGACGGACCTTACCCGGACCACACACGCTGTTCGTACACATCATGTACCGAAATCCGGAGGCTTCAACGGACCTTACTCGGCCACAAACATTGTTCGTACACATCATGTACCGAACTCCAGAGGTCTCGTCAGACCCTACCTGGATCACAAACATTGTTCGTACACATCATGTACCGAACTCCAGAGGTCCCGTCAGACCCTACCTGGATCACACACCTTGTTCGTACACATCATGTACCAAACTCCAGAGTCCTCGTCAGACCCTACCTGGAACACACACACACACACACATCGACACGACACAACTCATAATCATCAATTGTCAAGCCATTCCACATTACACCAAAATGTACAATCAAGTATGTAAACCAAAACAACACAAATATCATGATCATCACAACAACTCGACAATGACCAACCACGCCCGGCACAAACTTAGATGATTTGCACATCCAACACAATTCCACGATGTTAATTAAGTGAAGGTATTATCGTTACCGTCAATCGTTCATAATAATCAATTCATACGAAGCATATTCGCTAAGATAAATCAATTCATCATAACCATAACACAACGTCCCTATTCACAAGACACAACTCGTATAATAAAATACTTGCCTCGATAGTCGGCACCCGAATATTCCTACGAATACGGCACAACCCGGAAAACCCCGAACACCTACAATCCTCCATGAAATCTAACAGAAACACGGTTACTACGAGAATAACAATTGAAAACAAAGGAAAACACGATCAAGAATCGAAAGGGACCCTTTGAGACATTTAATCGGATACTAAATGTTCAAGGTTCCTTAGAAAACCAAAAATCCCGATTGGGTTCCAACGAACTCGAAATACTGATATACAATCCGTAGAACACGTCCAAAACAACGTTTATACAACAATTAATTGATCAAAAATGGATTGGAATCGAAATCAAAAGGAAAATCCCTAAAATCTTCAAAAACAAGGGTTCAAGCCAAAATACCTCGATTTGGACGAAGAACACGGATTAGATGATGATATAATCAACATAAGCCTTCCAAAAATGATGTTCTATGATGTTCCCGATCAAAAACCCTCAAATTCCGTCGAAGGGTCGCGAAAAACGAAGGAAAAAATGGAAAATGGCCGAGAGATCCACGTCCAGGCCCTTAAATAGCCGACCATGGCCGATCACTTACGGCCGTAACCAGCCGGCCTTACGGCCGTAACTCGGCACTTACGGCCGTACCCGGCAGGTCCTTACTGTCGTAACCGGCATTCGTCCGGAAGTTGCCTGGTACCCGTACGGCCGTAACTCTCGAACCTTACGGCCGTAACCGGCATTCGTCAGGCCATGCCTGCCGATCACTTACGGCCGTAACCGGCACCTTACGGCCGTAACTCGGCCAGGCAAGTACCTGCTGCGGCCGTCTCGGTCGTGGCCACTCCGATGGTCCGAACGACCCCGAAACCCGAACCTGAATATGAATCGAAAATACGGTTACGAAGTACTCACAAAGACGAACCCAAGAGCTAAGAGAACACACGATTCCGACCACCCGAAGGCTTGAAATTCGACAATGGAAAGTAATTACCCCAAACTTTGGGAAATTACGAAAATGACCCAAAACATCAGCAAATCACGATACGTGATCGAATAACCAAACCGAAGTTCACAACACGTCTAACAAAGTTAAACGGACTTACGGGAAACTCGAAACAGCAGTTTCCAACGAGATTCGCAAGAATCGAACTCAAGTGCGGAAAAGTCGCCAAAAAGCACGGAACTCAACAAAACGACACCGAAACAAACTCAGATGACAAAAAGTGCAGAATTAATCATTCTCGGAATGACGAAACGGTCATGAGCTAGTCGTCAAAATGGACTTTCGCCGAAAAAAAGAAATTACCGGAAATCAAAATTACGGGTATTACATTCTACCCTCCTTAAAAAAGTTTCGTCCCGAAACTTAAAACAAGTAGGGAGAAGCAATATCCCCACCAGGAAAACTCAACGAGATACACAAAAACCGAAAACTCGCGCCCAACGGCGAAACGCTGCAAGAAACGCCAAAAGTCATACGGCGTGAAAACACGCTCCACGACGACCAGCACAACGCCACCGACTATGATTCAAAACAATAACGAGCAATTAACGTCACATCACATGCACACATTTAATCAAATAAACGCACGCGACAACAAGCCACACCCGGCTAAAACGACTATGCGAAAGAAACAAATAGAATATCACGATACAAATCACTCCGATACTCATCAACAAGAAAATGTCCGACGTCAAAACACAAACAATTCAAGATAACAGAAAATGAGAATACCGTATATTACATTCTATCATACAAAAAATAATTTTTGTCCCGAAACTTAAACTAAGTTTATCACAGTGATACGAAACAAAATATAACGACACATAATAAAATACCATGCTCATGACCCCGCGGTCCACTAACACGCCTCCGTAGGTCCAACAACTAAACGGGAACTTACACAAAACAAAATATCATTCAACAAGTTCCAAATGTAAAAGCGTCACAAAATACATCTCTACACGCGAAACAATCCATGCAGCGAGTACCAAAAACACCATAACTAGACATCACTGGGCCCTCCGGAAGTAGGAATGGAATTCTGGTCCCTTATCATCTCGGCAAAAATCTCGCAGTACTGAACTCGATGCCCCTCGTGTCCACAATTATAACAAGTCACTGGCGGTTTCTTACAATGCGCGCGTTCATGGCCTAAAACGTTACAGTTGAAACACCTAGGAGCATTACCAGAACTCAAAGACACCGACTTGGGTCTTTTGGGTTCTCTAACTGACCGAGAAGGTCCCATACTCGGCTGATACGAGGGTTGAGGTGTGGGAATCCCAATTCCCTTACTTCTTGATGCGTCATCGGAAATCTTCTGCTTTTTCGCTACCGATACGGACTCGGTAGACATTATAGCCATCTCAAACGCCAAGGCTCGATCCTGATAGTTATTCAAGGTTGTACACATAAAAGGAGCCTTACACTACCGAATCTGAGGTTTCATACGCATACCAAAATAACGAACCTTATCTGCCTCACTTTTCACCTGATCCCGAACATAACACAACTGTCGACTATAATCGACTATCGCCTGGGATATCGACACGTCTCGGGGCGTAGCCGAGAAAAACTCGATAATCCTACGCTCTTTAACAGGCGGCGGACAATACTCGGCCTCCATGGTAGTTTTGAATTCAGTCCAAGTAGCGGTACGATCACTAGGCGCTACGGCCTCCCACCAGTCTGCAGCTTCCCTAGGTATTGAGCAATAGGCACTCTTCTCTCATCGGGGCAAGCTACAACATCAAATGTCCTGTCCCATTTGGAAGAGCGATTCTCCTGACTACGAGTCAGAAGAACCTACAAAGCGGGCGGGTGCATTCTCATCACATCTCGTAACCACTTACTAGCTCTGTTATCTTCATCCGAATCCGTCTCGGTGTACGGTCGATTCATATCGCCTAAGTCGGTCACCCTGGACGAAGGATGGTGGCGGCGCCAATATCAACATTACCTATGGATGATTGCTGCTGATCACGACCACGACTACGACCACGTCCTCGGCCACGGCCTCTCGGCATACTGGACGGACGTCCAATAAGAATAACACATCCAAACAAACATCACAACGTCAAGATAAGACAATAAATAGCAGCACGTTAAAACATCAACTCCAATTCATCACACAAGTGCATGAACTAACACTGTAATTTTAGAACTTCATTCAAAAGTAATCCACACAGTCACATCAACAAAGATGTTTGGATTTTACCAAATCAAACACGGTCAAAACCACACACGTATCGCAGGGATCAAACACTAACAACAAAAAATAAAATATTTCCGGGGTATTATTCAAATGATAAAATCTTAAAATTCTCAAGTTTGAAAAATTTGGTGAAATGAAATTTTTGAAAACACTTTTAATACCTCGGTCGTCCAATCAAAACCATGTATCTCAACATTTAGAGAACACTAAAACATTCTCAGGCGAGCACAACAACACCACAAACTTATCACAACCACTTTGCCCCAATACGTGGACATATAAAGTTCAAAATTCCGAAAACCAAAAATCGTTCTGCAAAATAAAAATTTTCCAAAATCTTGTAGTTCATAACAAAAACGACGATAATATTTTACAATGTCCGAAGTACTTCAAAACACATTTTTCAAATACCGTCTGATTGTGTCATTTGAAAATACACGGCCCATTTGTCAAAATTTAACAAATTTTAAAAATCCATATAAACCGTGGTTTGACCGCACCACCAAAATATTTTCCAAAAATCAATTTTTACAAAAATTCTCAAACTGTAAAGTCCTTCCGAAAATATTCTCAAACTTACCCATAGCGGACAAAAATTACAACATTCCAAAAACAGTCGAATTTAAAACCACATACTCAAATGGCAACCAGAGTCGCCAATTCAATCAAATGCATCTCGTGGTATCAAATTTAAACACACAGCAAAATCATTCATCGGAGTTTCTCACAAACTCTACCGTCGGTACCTTTTCGAAACCCGTCAAGGTTTACAACTTTCACAACATACCACTCCACCCGGTGATTCAAAGATAAAACAATAACGTGTCCAGTTCTATACACATACTATGTGCCACGAGTATTAAACACAACTATATTACACAATACTGTGTAAATAAAATTATGCACCACAATTAACTCACTAAGATAAAATCGAGATACACATGTATTACGCATAAAGGAGGAGACTTACATCCATAGGTCGCACGGAGGTGACGGTCGCCCACGATACTAATCTCGTCCGACAACATAACCGACACGTTGTGACTACGCACAACTCAACTTGTCACCTGACGACTCGAACGACAAGACAATACATTACTCGACAAATCACGACTCGACTCGACCCGACAGCCTAGGTTTCCGCAACCTAAGCTCTGATACCATAAATGTAACACCCCCAAAACCGTATGGGAATATTACACGCCGTAGACCCTTTCCACAAGGATCTACCAGGCTAAACATCCATAAACAACCAAATGCTTGCCCGGCCAGGGTCAAACAATATAATAATGCACTGCTAAGGTCACTTACATATAAACACACGACCGATGAGGTCACACAACTCTATCAACGGGCGACTAACAACATTACCCACACGGGGGTGAAACACAACTGACGGAAGACTCAATCAACTCTAACAATACAACCAAACTCTACCGACTCTCGACTCTTGATTAGTATCGCGGCTCGTCATCCCCTTGTGCCAATCCTGTATCGCTCCCGAACACTGTATGTACACGGGCCTTGAGAACAAACATCCACCCCCCGATTACTCGGGGGTTAGTAAAACTCCACTGTTTTACTAGTGCAAGTATAAAATGATACGAAATGCAACAAGTAATTAGCAACTACGAATTTAATACGGAAATCAATTATCAAAATGTTCCCGAGAAGTTTTAGAATTTCGAACTCAAGCAAGAGATATTTGAAAAGGAACACATCATCTCGGGGATTTTTAAAGCAGAAATTCTTTTGGACCTCGAGTCCCAATTTACAAAACCTTTTCGTAAACATTAGGGCCTTAGCCCGATTCTCGTTTCAAAGCACACTAGATAATATATCATTATGAGTCCGAGACCCATATTTAAAATGTTACCCAAACAATCATCAAGCTACGGTCAATGTTCGTACACATCATGTACCGAACTCCGGAGGCCTCGACGGACCTTACCCGGACCACACACGCTGTTCGTACACATCATGTACCGAACTCCGGAGGCCTCAACGGACCTTACCCGGCCACAAACATTGTTCGTACACATCATGTACCGAACTCCAGAGGTCTCGTCAGACCCTACCTGGATCACAAACATTGTTCGTACACATCATGTACCGAACTCCAGAGGTCCCGTCAGACCCTACCTGGATCACACACCTTGTTCGTACACATCATGTACCAAACTCCAGAGGCCTCGTCAGACCCTACCTGGAACACACACACACACACATCAACACGACACAACTCATAATCATCAAATATCAAGCCATTCCACATTACACCGAAATGTACAATCAAGTATGTAAACCAAAACAATACAAATATCATGATCATCACAACAACTCGACAATGACCAACCACGCCCGGCACAAACTTAGATGATTTGCACATCCAACACAATTCCACAATGTTAATTAAGTGAAGGTATTATCATTACCGCCAATCGTTCATAATAATCAATTCATACGAAGCATATTCGCTAAGACAAATCAATTCATCATAACCATAACACAACGTCCCTATTCACAAGACACAACTCGTATAATAAAATCTTGCCTCGATAGTCGGCACCCGAATATTCCTACGAATACGGCACAACCCGGAAAACCCCGAACACCTACAATCCTCCGTGAAATCCAACAGAAACACGGTTACTACGAGAATAACAATTGAAAACAAAGGAAATCAGGATCAAGAATCGAAAGGGACCCTTTGAGACATTTAATCGGATACTTAATGTTCAAGGTTCCTTAGAAAACCAAAAATCCCGATTGGGTTCCAACGAACTCGAAATACGGATATACAATCCGTAGAACACGTACAAAACAACGTTTATACAACAATTAATTGATCAAAAATGGATTGGAATCGAAATCAAAAGGAAAATCCCTAAAATCTTCAAAAACAAGGGTTCAAGCCAAAATACCTCGATTTGGACGAAGAACACGGATTAGATGATGATATAATCAACACAAGCCTTCCAAAAATGATGTTCTATGATGTTCCCGATCAAAAACCCTCAAATTCCGTCGAAGGGTCGCGAAAAACGAAGGAAAAAATGGAAAATGGCGAGAGATCCACGTCCGTGCCCTTAAATAGCCGACCATGGCGATCACTTACGGCCAGAAGTAGCCGGCCTTACGGCCGTAACTCGGCACTTACGGCCGTGCAGTCCTTACGGCCGTAATCGGCATTCGTCGAAAGTTGCACGGCACCGTCTGGCCGTAACTCTCGACCCTTACGGCCGTATCGGCATTTCGAGGCCATGCCTGCCGATCACTTACGGCCGTAACCGGCACCTTACGGCCGTAACTCGGCCAGGCCAGTACCTGCTGCGGCCGTCTCGGTCGTGGCCACTCCGACGGTCCGAACGACCCCGAAACCCGAACCTGAATATGAATCGAAAATACGGTTACGAAGTACTCACAAAGACGAACCCAAGCGCTAAGAGAACACACGATTTCGACCACCCGAAGGCTCGAAATTCGACAATGGAAAGTAATTACCCCAAACTTTGGGAAATTACGAAAATAGCCCAAAACGTCCGAAAATCACGATACGTGATCGAATAACCAAACAGAAGTTCACAATCCGTCTAACAAAGTTAAACGGACTTACGGGAAACTCGAAACAGCAGTTTCCAACGAGATTCGCAAGAATCGAACTCAAGTGCGGAAAAGTCACCAAAAAGCACGGAACTCAACAAAACGACACCGAAACGAACTCGGATGACAAAAAGTGCAGAATTAATCATTCTCGGAATGACGAAACGGTCATGAGCGAGTCGTCAAAACGGAATTTTGCCGAAAAAAGAAATTATCGGAAATTGAAATTACGGGTATTACAGAACCCGTAGGTTCCAACACTAGATCCTAACATGGATCCAACGGTACCACTAAAAGTGGAACCTACGGTGCCACTCGAGGTGGATCCACCGATAGTCATAAAGGGGTTCGAAAACACCCATGGAGTTGTTGATGAGGCAGTTGAGCTCATCATGCTGAACATGGTTGCGACAATGGTGTTTGCCACGTTCGAAGCGGCGGTCGCGGAGGCAAAGGCAGCGGTGGTGTTGGACTCGGTGGAAGCAGCGGTCGTCATCTCCAGTTGTAAAATTTAGCAAGTAAATATTTGTCTTGCGCTTGTTGGAAAAGTTGTGTCGTAGAAACTTGCTGGGCGGAAAATAAAATACAAGTGGAAAAACAAATTACAACTCGAAATCTAGAAATTACAGGACTCAACGAAGAAGGAAATTACAGAACTCGATACAGAATTGAAAATACAAGAAAATGAATAATAAAACCGTAAATTAAGTCGAGTCGAGGAGGCCTCTTCCCGCAAGACAAATATTGCCCCGGTAGTGCTCTTCGGTTTAGCAATTTGTCTCCAAAGGTAAAACGACTTTCGTCTCGACGGATGTTGCACCACATTTCCGGCGAGCTCCGGCGAACAAGAACGAGTAGAGAACTGAACTGACTTATGAAATGCAGGTATGCAGAATATTTTTTTTCGTATTTTTCTGTATGTCAGATGCAAATGAGATGCATGCTTATTTATAGGGCATCTCACCTGCAGGGGATTTAAACACAGCCCTTAAGGCTGTCATAATGCAGGCATTCATGCCTGCATTGAACTCAGGAGTTACACAATTCAAGGCAGTGGTTACTGCCCGTTTTGAATTTGAACAGGCAGCCTTAACACCTCCTCATAACACCTGCCCGTTTTGAATTTGAACAGGCAGCCTTAACACCTCCTCATAACACCTGGGAGGTTACTGCCCGTTTTTTTGACTGAGTTTGAACAGTCCGGATGCACCTGGACTATAATCAGTCCAAAAAATTCTTTAAGCTAGCCCAAGGTCAAGCCCACGAACAGGCCCAAAGACCAGCCAAAGACCAATTGCCAAGATCAAGCCCAAGGTCCAAGGTCCAAGGCACGCGGCTCGCGGCCGAGGCGAGGCGGGCGGCGCGCGCGTGTGGGCTTTAAGCCCATACACATCTGCCATTAATTATTACATGTATAAAGGTAACTCCTTATATACTAGAATAATTATGGTTCATTATTCAATGTGGGATTCCATCCCTTATTAATTCACAATTAAGTAATGACTTTAATTCACTATTTACCATTTCCGAGAATCGGTTTAGAGAAAGTGAATATACCACGATTATCTACTCGGAACGTAGATCGATCCTATGATATTTAATTTTATAAAGTAAAATTAAAATCATTAACGATTCCAATATTGGTGTCGTCCACCACATGGCTTGCTTAAACTAAACACGGATGCTTCTTATTTTCACGATTCCTATGCGGGCGGCGGGATTTCACGAAGGTCAAGTTGTTGCAGCTTTTTCTACGCCTCTCGCAGCAAATTCATTGTTAGAAGCTGAGGCTTTCGCTCTCTTATTTGCTCTCGATTGGTGCTCGCATGTTTCTCTGGTGCCTTCGCTTATTGAAGTGGATGCTCTACTATTGGTCTCTTATCTTGCTGCCCCACCATCAAGACGTCCTTGGACTTTGCGGGGAGTGCTGAGAATGTTAACATTTCACATATTTTACGAGAATCAAACTCGGCTAACGGGGAGTGCCTTCGCTAATTTTGGCTTTATCTATTCATAATTGTATCTACTTTGACTCATTCAATTCTCAGCCTCCGAGGACTCAATCTTGTGTTTTGTCCGACTCCGAGTAAGGATGGCAATTTGCCCGGGGGTAACGGATAACCGCGGGCACCCGACCCTAATAGGTGCGGGTTTGGTGGGCATTTGGTATCCATGGATAGCTTAGTGGTATGAAATTAGTATTCATTAGGTTCGCGGGTACGGATATGGATAGTTACTATCTATACCCGCGAAACCCGTCTACCCGCGAAAAACACCCGCGAAGATACCCGCAAAATACCCACAAAAATACTCACAAAATACCCACAAAATACCCGAACAGAGCCCGACCCACACCCATTATTTCAAGGAAAAACTACATTTATTGTCCTAACGTATGGACATTTTTTACGTCCGTGTCCTAACCTAAGCATAATTGCAAATTGCCATATAACGTATTCAAAATTTTAATGTCCGTGTCCTAATGACCGGAATCCGGCCAATTTGCCTATGTGACACACCGGAAATGTGACGTGGCTTGATTACATTATTTTAATAAAATAAAATTGGCCACATCAGCTCCAAATCATCAGTAATTACTTAAAAAAAATTAAAAAATTAAAATATTATAAAATAAAATTGAAAAAGTAAAATTATAAAATACAATTGTAAAATAAAATTCTAAAATTAAAAAAATGTTAAAAATTATAAAAATTTTAAATGTGGTCAATTAAAATTTTATAAATTTTATAAATTTTTAAAATTAAAATTATAAAATAAAATCAGAACTAAAATTATATAATTAAAAAATTATAAATATTGTAAATGTGGTCAATTTTATTTTATAATTTTTTAATAGTTTAAAAAGTAAAAAATAATTTTAAAACTGTAAAAAAATTAAAAAAAATAAAAAATTGTAAAATTATAAAATAAAATTGTAAAATTATAGTAAATAAATCTTTAAAATAAAATAAAAACATTAAAAAAATTATAAAATAAAAAAAATATAATTTTATTGAAAAAAAATTCAGAATTATAAAACTAATCTTTTCAATTAAAAAAAAATTCTGAAAAAATTCTTTTCAGAATTATAAAATTAAAAATAAAATAAAAAATTCTAATATATTTTTATTAATATTTCGGAATTAAAAATAATTATCTAAGGTTCTATTTTTTTTTTAAAAAAATTTACGATTTTTTAGATTCTTTAATTTTTTTTAGATTTTTTAAATTTTTTTATTTTTTTTTATATTTTTTTATGTTTTTATATTTTTTTAAAAAAAATTTAGATTTTAAATTTTTTATTTTTTTTATTTTTTTTTAAATTTAGGTTTTTTAATATTACAGATTTTTTATTTTTTATTTAGATTTTTTTTATATTTTTTGGCCACGTGTGAGCCACGTGTCGTCCACGTCAGCTCTGGTGGTCGAAAAATACTCCGGCCGGCGACGGATGACTAAATTGGCTAAAGCAGGGGGAGATTTGAGGTTTTTTGGTCCGCTGGAGACAGATGGAGTTTTTTGGACAATTGGTCCCACATACGGGACCAATTTGATAATTTTCTCTTAGAGTTTTATTTTATAATTTTAATTTTAAAAAATTATAAAATTATAAAATTTTAATTGACCACATAAAAAATTTTTATAATTTTTAACATTTTTTTAATTTTGGAATTTTATTTTACAATTGTATTTTATAATTTTACTTTTTCAATTTTATTTTATAATATTTTAATTTTTTAATTTTTTTAAGTGATAAAGTGATGATTTGCAGCTGATGTGGCCAATTTATTTTATTAAAATGATGTAATCAAGCCACGTCACATTTCCGGTGTGCCACATAGGCAAATTGGCCGGATTCCGGTCATTAGGACACGGACATTAAAATTTTGAATATGTTATATGGCAATTTGCAATTATGCTTAGGTTAGGACACGGACGTAAAAAGGTCCATATGTTAGGACAATAAATATAGTTTTCCCTTATTTCAAACATTGACACAACAAATAAGAGGAAAATATGTCTATTTTAATTGTTGACTTCGAATAATATGCTTTTCATTAGAATCTAAACTTTGTTTTTAGTTGATGATTTTTTATATTAATTTTGTGTTTTGTGATTTGTGGATTTAAACTTTGAACTTTGTGGGTTAGATGATTTGAATTTATGAGTTTGATTTTTGGATATTAATTTGTGTGAAATTTTTTATTTATATTGAATTCATTTATTTGCATTGCGGGTATCCGCGGATAGCGGATTTTGGATACCCGACGGGTGGCGGATTGCGGATACCCGACGAGTGGCGGATACCCGCGGATCGCGAGTGTGGTTGGCAAATCATACCCGTCGCGGGTCGAGTCGCGGGTATAAATTTACCTCGCGGGTATAAATTAATCCACGGGTACCCGCGCCCGCCGTACCCGACTGCCATCCCTACTCCCGAGTAGGGATGGCAATGGGGCGGGTCGGGGCCGGGTATTGCCTACTCAGACACGGACCCGCGGTTAAAAAACTGGCCTCAGACCCGCCCCAGACCCGCCAAATTTTCTTCGGGTCCGCCCCAGACCCGCCCGGCTCGGTTCTGGGTACCCAGCGGGTACCCGTGGATTAATTTTTTTTCTCGAATTAATATTATATATATAATTTATATTACTAATTTAAATTTATTACTATTTTAATATATATATATAATATATTACTAATTTAATTACTAATATATATTTAATTTATTAAGTATTAATATTATATATATTATATATATAATATATTACTAATTTAATATATATATATATATATATATATATATATATATATATATATATATATATATATATATATATATATATATATATATATATATATATCAGGCGGGTTCGGGGTGGGTACCCCATATCCCGGAACCGAACCGGACCCATACTTATTTTTCTCTACCCGCCCCAGACCCGGACCCGGACCCGAATTTTGTTACCCGAATTGGATCCATTCGGGTAAAAACCCGCGGGTACCCGAACCCGTGGTTTTTTTTGCCATCCCTACTCCCGAGGCGTCCCTTTACTTCCGTTACGGTTAAGGGGATTGGCATTGTCATGTAGCACTGCAATCCATACCAAAATCTCCAACCAATCCTCTTATGTCACCTCATTCACTTACCTTTTCATACCACACTTCCTTATTTTGTTGGCATTGCCATGTAGCACTGCAATCCATACCATACTTTTTTTTAAACTAAAATTTCATTAAGATTAACATTACATAATATTACTAAAAACATAAAAACATTACATAAAAAACATACAAACTAATAAAACATAAAAACATTACATAAAAAACATAAAAAACATACTACTCGTCTTCATCGTCCGCCTCGAGGTATGGTAACTCTTGAGCGTGAATATGCTCTGTAAGATCAAATCGAAGGCGAAAATGTGTTTCCTCGTGTCGTATCTCTTCCAAGGCTTCCTCGACAAACACCGTATCTAGACTCAAGATCATGTGCGATTTTTAAAAATAGATGTTTAGGCATACGATACCTATCTTCAAAAAATTTGGCGTCGAAAATCGGAGGGTCGGCGAAATAATCACGATGCAATCTTTCTGAAGCTTTGATCCGATTGCGGTTGACAAATTTTCGTTTCGACCTTGCCGTATCGTCTTCCTAAGCTTCCTCAATCGCGTTCACAAAAACGTCGAGACTACTATCGTTCGACCACTCAAACGGCTCATCCAAGAATACAGTGGAACCAATTCTTTTATCCATATATGATTTTTAGTGTGAAAAATGAGTTGGGATTTTTTTATTGTTAAAAATATAAAATGGTTGTTTGTTTGTTGTTTGAAAATGAATTGTTTGTTGTTTGAAGATGGATATTTAAAAAGAAATATAGGACCGTTGGAAACCTCCAACGGCTACAAACGAGGCTCCCCTTCACCTCTTCTCGTGCGGCAATCAATACCGTAGCACCCATACCGCGACCCATACCGCGGGGTCGGCGGTGGTGTTACCGCGCGGTATGGGTTCCATACCGTGGCCATTTAACGTACAATGCCAACCCCCTTTGTCCGAACAAAAAGATATTCTCCCATCACTAGTATAATAAAGTTGATAGATTTCAGATATTCAGTGAAGTCTATTTTTCTACTTACTGAAGTCTAGGCGCGTGAAGTATTAGGTGTACTTTTTTAACTCGCTGAAAAACCGAAGTGTATTGCTTATATGTACCGAAGTCTATCACAACTTTATTTGACGAACCGGGCCGGGCTTTTTAAATCACTGAAGTAAAAACGTCTTTACTACTTCGGTTAGTTATTTTTTCGAAGTAAAACAGATACTTTATTCTTTGTTGGTATAAAATTTACTGAAGTAAAAGGAGTTCTTTTACTTCGTTCTCTTTTATCATATTCGAAGTTAAAAATATAACACCTCCAATCCACTCAGGAATATTACACGTCGTAGACCCTTTTCTCAAGGATCTACCAGGCTGGTAACAAAAATCAAACATCTCAACATCGCCTTTAAGGCTAAAATGACCCAGTAGACCGATTTGGTCTTTCAATTAATACATACAACTCAATCTCAATACATACCCACGCATGGGTCAAAATACAACACGCACCCGTACAACGGGGAAAATACTACAGCGGAAATAATTACAACTAAACCAATACAACATCGTATGGGTCCTCATGTGATTAGTATCGATCATCATTCATCATCCTTCGTGCCAACCCTGTGTTATGCTCCCCAAAATCTGAATGAACCTGGACGCAAAACAAACATCCACCCCCCGATTTCTCGGGGGTTTGCAAAATTCCACTTTTTTGCTAGTACAAGTACAAAGTGCAAATACGAGTCATACAAATCATATTCCCAGAAGAATAATAATCAGGAATCCTCAAAGATTCAAACTTAACGAAATGAAATACTTCCCTAGGCATAGAGTTTGAGTAAAACTTTCCAAATTCGAAAGATCACAAATCAAGAGAACAATTTATAAAATGTTTTAAACTGCCCTCGGGAGTTCTAACGGAAAACCATTTAAGATTATCGAATCCTTCTATTTTCAAAAACCAAAAGAAGGGGTCAGGTCCCAAAGATTTGCTTTCTCAAATAAAAACCAACAATAATTCACGGGGTCCACAACCCACACCACGTGTCCTCGACGGACATAAAATCAACAAAACATAACCACCCAAGATACGAAATCTTGGTAACATGTCCAAGGTACTTGTAATACCCGTACTTTTTATTGACTATTTGACTTTGCCGTTCTTCCTATTTTGTCGCTCTGTAAACTCTTTGTGATGTTGTCGATATTGTTATAGAGTTCCATACCTTGTTTGGATCACGATTATGTTGCTTAGACCTTGCGGAAGTGTTCTGGGTCAGAGAAATAACGCACGCTAGGCTAACGCATGCTAATTCTCCTTGAGTAGCGCACGCTAGCTTTGAGCCGTAGCGAGCGCTAAGGGACCAGTCAGGTCGGAACCAGTAACTTATTCTGCTCTCTGGACTAGTAATTAGCGCACGCTAGGAGTTAGCTAGCGCACGTTATTCATGGTTAGTAGTGCGCGCTAATACTTCCGTAGCGCACGCTAACGGGTTGGGTCGGCAGAGGCAGTGAAGTTGTCAGGTTTTCTGGGCTATCAGGTAAAGTACGCTAGGCTTCGGCTAGCGCACGCTATATGGGCTGCGTAGCGCACGCAAAGCCATAGTGGTAGCGCACGCTAAGACTCGAGCAGGGCAGAGGACAATAGGTTCTGGACTCCAAGTCCTGAACACCATTTTCGTCTAGCGCACGCTAACGGGACCGACAGAAGACACTAGACTACCCGGTGACCCCGCTAGCGCACGCTAATATTATAAGCGTAGCGTGCGCTAGACTGGGCGAGTATATATTGGATAGTTGACTTCTATTTCGTCATTTTTCTCATTCTTCTCACATTTCCGATCGGGAGCAGCGGGTTTGGTTCGTGGAGTTTGGAAGCGATCTTTCTTCAGATAACATCATCTTTGGTTGGAGAACAATGATTTCACAACATCTAATCCATTCTATCTTCCAAATCAAGGTAAAAATCCTTAGAACCCTATTTTTGGGAATTTTGGGGTTTTTCTTAGATTCCTTTGATCTATCCGGTTTGAAGCTTGAGAATCTTGAGATTATGATATATCTACCCCGTATACATGTTTTTCCTACGATTTTACGGATTGGTTTGTGCCGTGTTCGTACTTGTGAGTGTTTGGGTGATTTTCCAACCTCTAGTTGTTTACCCTTGTATTTTTGTGAATCGTAGACAGATTTCGGGAGTTTCTTCGTGAATTATGAGTATGGGTTATTGATTATCATATCCCTTACGAATCGTTTAGGTACCGGAAGTGCGTTCTTGGACCTACCGAACTCATACTCTTTTCCGTTCGATTTCTCGATGTCTCAAAGGCAAGTATATATTTATGATTGTACGTTTTCGACTTTGAAAGTAAGATATATGAATGGCATGTTTATTTATATCCACTCTGGGATGGGTCGACGGGTCCTCTGAGGGTTTTGTAGCCTCTGGTGCGATTCCACGGATGGACCGACGAGTCCTCTGAGGGTTCCGTAGCCTCTGGTGCGGTTCCACGGTTGATCATGTATGTATTGATGTGATGCTATGAGATTTAGTTATTCCGGAATACTAGTATTGTACTGATGAATTGACGGTTACCTTTACTTTATTGTCGAGGAGTATTGTATTTCATATTTGATATACTTACACTAGCTATTCGACGGCTAACCCGTTTATGGGGGAAATAATTTTTATGTATTTCAGGTTCCAGGAGAGCGGACAGGCAGGTATCGGATCGGCATTGTAATATCCGGATTTATTATTGAGTATTTCATCTGTATGATTCTGAGATTGATTATCCGTATGATTAACGTTGCCATATTGATCGTAAACTTGGAGTTGATATCACTTTTGTTATAAGGACTTAAGAAAGAATCATCTTAGGTTGTATCTTTTTATTGGGATTGTTAGTTAACCTTTAAGATGAAGTCTGAATGTGATAATGGTAATGGAATCTAGTGCATCGATCTTAAGAACACTGAACTTCGCATAAGAATTGTAATCAAGATGGAATATGGTATTGTGATAAGTATGCGTATTCTTGTATCTCGAAGATGTTTGAATCCGTGAGATCATTTATAATGAGATGAACGTGATATGCATGGGGATAAAGTATATTAATCACTGAGGAGTTCATAAGTTTCATCACCGCTAGAACAGTCATCAACCCAGAAGTGAAACCGCCATGCACGCTTAGCGTACGCTAAGCTATGTAGATTAATGTGCGCTATCGGGCATAAGTTAATGTCCGCTACGCTTGGAATGTAACATGCGTTATATCATCATACGAGTCAATCGACTGATCAGTGAGGTACTGACAGTGTATGGTTAACGTACGCTAGACTTCGTATAATTGCGTGCGCTAACGAGTAGCCTTAACGTATGCTACATAGGATACGTAACGTGCGTTAAACAAACCAGGCAGATTACGTTTTATGAACTTTCGACCGTAATTTGGATTGTTAGATGTTCGTACGACGTGAGATGAACTCTATATTATTTCTTTTGTTTAAGGTTCAAGCTTGCTATGTGATTGATCGAAGGGGCGACCTTCGAGTGTTTCGTTTTTCGTGGAAGTAATATTCTTGTCTTCGAATCAAGGCAAGTACCTTAATTGTTTTACATATTGATGTTATACATATTGTCGTGCATATATGTCGTTGTTGTATGTCCACTCGTGTTAGTCCAACGGGATCATCGGGGGATCTATGCTAGTGTGCGCTTGATCATCGGATGGGTTTTTCCACCACGGGTTGGTCTGACGGGATCATCGTGGGTTCTAGGCAGTGAATGCTAGATCGTCGGAATTACCATGTGTATGCTGTGATATCATGTTGTGATTATCATTTGTGTATGTTATTTATGAGTTTCTCGTAGGAGAAAACTCGTTGGTATTTTGTCATTTACATTATTATTATTCTTCGTGAGATGTTGAATAATATGTTGTGGTACTTGTACTAGCATCGTTGTGCTAACCCCTTCGGGGTGAACATTTGTTTATGTTTAGGATCCAGGAGAGCGGGGAAACAACCACTGGAGCTGCATGACGACGAGGGTGCATAGTGATGTTTCCGGCCAGGTTTATTATCTGTTGTTGGATATTTTAATAAGTACTCGAGTACGTCATAATTTGTGATGTTTGGATTTCAGTGGTGTATTAATATTCTTCATTTGGATATTTGTATTTTCGGTATTGAACCAGAACTGTCGTATTGTATTTCAGTGATTTCATAATTTGGTATTTGTCATTGTCTTTTCATTTATGTAGCCTTCTAAATTCTTATGTAAAGGATTTACGGCGCTGTAATATTCCTGAATATATAGGGGGTGTTACAGAATATGGTATCAAAGCTAAGATTATGGATATCTTGGCCATTGGGTTAAAATAGGGGTTGTATACGTCTTTTGAGGTAACTGGTCGTGAATAACATCACTGTACTGCTTACGTCTTCGTGCGAACGGTGGTTGTAAGTTCCTAAACTCTATCTCGTCCTTTACATGTTGTATCTCTTTATACTTGAACATTAGAACGATATTGTTTCCTGTATATTGAGTATTTATTCTTACAGTATGTTGAGAGTTGGACGTGGACGTGGTCGCGGTCGCGGACGCGGATGAAGGAATGCAGAAAGAGAAGCTTTGCCTTCTAATTAGGCCAGCCACAGCTCAGGCGAGCCACAAAGATCTATTAATAATGAACCGGAACCTGTTGTGCCCGAAATCCTACGTCAGGTGGTGAACCAGATGACTCAGTTCGCCCAGGTCGTGGACCGAATGCAGGTGGCGGTGGGATTACAGCAGGGAGATAGACAACAAGGGATCCCATACATGGTAAATCGAGGCGACCGATGGCTGTACGAGGTGGCAAAGATGCAACCACCCAAATTCGACGGTTTTTCTGAGACTCCCACATGGGACCATTGGTTGAAGGAATTGGAGAAAATTTTTGTCGGAATTAATTGCCCAGACGGCCGGAGAGCCTCTATTGCTCAGTACTTTCTGATAGGGGAAGCATCCGAGTGGTGGGAAGCCATCCGGCCTGTAGACCATGATGCTGACTGGACAGAATTTAAATTGATGATGGAAGCTCAGTACTGCCCTCGTCCTGTGAGGGAAGCCAAAGTTCGGGAGTTTTTCTCTGCTCAGCCTTCAGATGTGCCAGTATCTCAGGCAATTAAGATGTTTAACCAGCAGCTGGCATTTGTTCGACATCTGATCTGAACAAATGCAGAAATGATGATCCATTTTTGATATGAGAATGCAACTAGAAATCCAGAGGTACATGTCCGGTTTTGAATGTACCACTCTCCGTCAATACCAGGATAAAGCATTGGCGTATGAAATCAAGGAAGCAGCAATGGAGAAGTTGGCAGAGTCAGCAGAAAGTCTCCGGTAGTTTCACGGAGCATAAGAGTAGTGGCGCCCGCAAGGCCCAGTCATCCTTTCAAGAAACCTCCGCACCCATCTAAGAGCGGAAGGAACTTCGGAGCAGCATCAACCACGACGGATGTCACCAGGAAATGCTTTAACTGTGCCCATACGGGGCACTATCGACGGAATTGCCCCCTACCTGCCGTGACTTGTTTTGATTGTGGTCGAGAGGGACATCGTGCGGTGTTCTGTGAAGAGGCTGCAAAGTCTTTTAGAGCCCGTACACCACAGCCAGTTCAGAAGGAAGCCAGTATCCAACAGACGCAGCAAAGTGTTCAGATGCCTCAGAATTTTGGCCACGAACGAGGCAGAGGACAGTGGGACCGAAAGGGTACATCGAGTGCCGGATCTGTTCCCCCACGTCTGTACAAGATGAGGAGAACAGACAATCAGGATGCTGCTATCGCATTAGGTACTGTTTAGATCCTTTCCCAGCCAGTTAGCGTTTTATTCGATACAGGAGCTACGCATTCATTTATATCCCTGTCTTGTGTAAATCGTTTGAATATTTCAGTTTTTCATAATTGTGAATCTTATGTTGTTGGTTTACCGAGTGGAGAGAGGATTGTTGGAAACTTAGAAATTAGAGATTTCCCTGTATCATTTGGAGGCAGAGAGTGGCTCTCAAATCTGATTGTGATAGAAATGCAAGGAGACGACCTGATACTCGGAGATGATTGGCTTAATCGATATGGAGCTATTGTAAAATACCGAAATAGGAATATCTCGTTGATCGCTGACGATGTTTCCGAAATACTCTTTGAAGGATGGAAACCAGGAAGCTCAGGAAAGTTGATCAAGTCGATGAGAGCTGTCAAATTGTTAAAACAGGGCGGTACCGGATACTGGTGCTCTGCAATGAAGAAAGAAGACGAAATTGTGGAAATCTCATCCATTCCTGTTGTGAATGAATTTCCGGATGTATTCCCTGACGAGTTATCTGGACTACCTCCACGACGGGATGTAGAATTCACCATTGAGCTGGAACCCGGAGCTACACCAATTTCTAAAGCACCATATCGTATGGCACCTACTGAGATGTACGAACTGAAAAAGTAACTGGAGGAGTTACTGGACAAAGGCTATATCCAAAGAAAGCGTTTACCGGGAGCACCAGTTCTTTTTGTCCGGAAGAAGGATGGATCGCTTCGACTGTGTATTGACTATCGAGAGCTGAACAAAATGACGATTAAGAACAAGTATCCATTGCCACGGATTGATGATTTGTTTGACCAGTTACAAGGAGCAATAGTGTTTTCTAAAATCGATCTGAGATCAGGATATCATCAGCTAAGGATTAAGGAATCTGATGTTCCGAAATCAGCGTTCAGAACTCGCTACGGACACTATGAGTTTGCAGTAATGCCGTTTGGTCTCACTAATGCACCTGCTGCATTCATGCAATTGATGAACCGAGTGTTCATCGAGTATCTGGATAAATTTGTGGTTGTGTTCATTGACGACATTCTGGTGTATTCTAAGAGCCCGGAAGAGCATGCACAGCATTTACGGATTGTGTTAGACCTATTGAGAAATGAACAATTGTACGCCAAACTTTTTAAGTGTGAATTCTGGCTAAAGGAAGTAATGTTCCTCGGCCATGTGGTATCAGCAGAAGGAGTCCGAGTAGATCCTCAAAAGATCGAAGCAGTTATAGATTAGAAGCCTCCAAAGAATGTGAAAGAAATCCGGAGTTTCTTAGGACTTGCTGGGTATTATCGTCGGTTCGTGGAGGGGTTTTCCAAAATTACCCGCCCACTTACTCGACTACTGCAGAAAACTCAAAAGTTTGAGTGGAACGAGTTGTGCCAGAATAGCTTCGATGAATTGAAGAAGAGATTGACGACGGCACCGATTTTAGCACTCCCACGGGGAACTGGAGGATTTATAGTTTACAGTGATGCTTCGAACCAAGGACTCGGATGCGTGTTGATGCATAATGATAAGGTGATCGCTTATGTGTCACGACAGCTGAAACCTTATGAGGTGAATCACCCAATGCATGATTTGAAGCTAGCAGCAGTAGTTTTTGCTTTGAAAATCTGGAGACATTACCTGTACGGGACTCATTGTCAGATCTTTATAGATCACAAGAGTCTCAAATACATCTTCAGTCAGAAAGAGTTGAACATGCGGCAAAGGAGATGGCTGGAACTTATTAAGGACTATGACTTGGAGTTTCTTTATCATCCAGGCAAAGCAAATGTAGTGGCCGATGCACTTAACCGCAAGCCTGTTTCTATTCAGATGCTGGAAACTCTGACCTCCCGGCTCAGCATTCCACGAGAAATGATTCGTGAAAGAATTGAATGCTGGATCATCGTGGGTTCTAGGCAGTGAATGCTGGATCGTCGGAATTACCATGTGTATGTTGTGATATCATGTTGTGATTATCATTTGTGTATGTTATTTATGAGTTTCTCGTAGGATAAGACTCGTTGGTATTTTGTCATTTACGTTATTATTATTCTTCGTGAGATGTTGAATAATATGTTGTGGTACTTGTACTAGCATCATTGTGCTAACCCCTTCGGGGGTGAACTTTTGTTTATGTTCTGGATCCAAGAGAGCAGGGAAACAACCACTAGAGCTGCATGATGACGAGGGTGCAGAGAGATGTTTCCGGCCGGGTTTATTATCTGTTGTTGGATATTTTAATAAGTACTCGAGTACGTCGTAATTTGTGATGTTTGGATTTCAGTGGTGTATTAATATTATTCATTTGGATATTTGTATTTTCGGTATTGAACCATAACTATCGTATTGTATTTCAGTGATTTCATAATTTGGTATTTGTCATTGTCTTTTCATTTATTTAGCCTTGTAAATTCTTATGTAAAGGATTTACGGCGCTGTAATATTCCTGAATATATCGGGGGTGTTATAGGCATGAAGATGATGGGCAAGCGTGATACTGTGTCTTGTCTCCGGTTATGTTTTGTGTTCCTCCATTCAGTATTGTTGTACTGGAATGGTTATTGAATACTCGAGTATTGTTTTTCAGTTTCCTCGATGTTTCGGCCTGTTTTGCCGATGTATTGATTTTGTGTTGGGATGTATTTAGATACATTGGATATGGTTTGAATAAACTTTGTATTGTCCTTCATTTCGTTGTATTTAGACCTTGTCGGTCAGGTTATATAGTTCCGCGTATGATTAGCCTTGTGGGTCCCAAGGAGGGGCTCACGATGCTGTAATATACCCTGAATAACTTGGGGGTGTTACAGAATATGGTATCAGAGCTTAGGTCTATGGATACCTAGGCTGTTGGTCTTTTGGGTATATTGAGTCATCGTTTGTCTACAGTATCACTACTTTGCAATCATCACAGTGCGACCGGTACTTGTAAGACCTCTTACTCTTCTGACGTTTCCTTTATCGTTTTGCTTCTGCTTTGGTATTTTGAGAATCGGTCACTTCGGTGATGTGCGATTGAATTGTACTTACGTGCCTTGTGTGTTCTTCAGCATGTCAGCTGGTAGGGGACGAGGACGTTGTGGGATCGACCAACCCTATCCTATCTAACTCGGTGCATCCTGGCACTGAAAGTCAGCACGACCAGTCGACTGGCCAGGGGAATAGCGCAGACGTTGGAGCTGTGAATGTACTTCAACAATTGGGTAACCAGATGATCATTTTAGCCCAAACCGTTCAGCTGAATAATCTGAACCTGAACGCGGATGCCTTGCTTCAGAATGTAATCCATATGCACCCTCCACAGTTCGGCGGTGCAACAGACCCGTTAGGTTGGGAAGATTGGCTAGCGGAATTGGAGAAAAATTTTGAAGCAGTTGATTGTCCCGAAGCTAGGAAAATACCGATTGCTCAGTATTTTCTCACCAAGGGGACTGCTACGTGGTGTAAAGTCATCAAGCCACAAGATCTTGTTGCTACGTGGGATGAGTTTAAAGAACTTTTGGAGGCCGAGTTTTGTCTTTGTCCGGTGAGAGAAGGCCGAATTCGTGCCTTTTTCGAGGCTAAACCGCAGAATATTCCCGTTTCGCAGGCGATCGTGGAGTACAACCAACAATTGATCCACATGAAGGATCAAGTGTGAAACGAGCGTGATAAGATCCGTTACTTTGATATGCGGATTAATATGGACTTACGGCGGTACATGGCTGGATTTGCTTGTACCACGTTGAAGGAATATCAAGACAGAGCTTTAGCCCATGACATGTTAAGCCCCGACAACGATACCACTGAAGAATTGAAGAAGCATAATATCGTGGGAAATTTCTTTAGCTCTAAGAGTGGCAACTTCCAGAGGTCACAGACGACTAATTATTCCGCCGGACAGTCGTCACGTTCTGCTAAAGGAAAGAGGGGTTTTTGTTCTGCACCGGGCACCACAACTCGCACGGTGACTTGCTATAATTGTGGTCATCCAGGCCACGTTAATTTGGAATGCAATTTCCCACCATTGAAGTGTCATATTTGCGGACAGATGGGACATAGGGCTGCTTATTGTTCTGAACCAAATCAAACTTTGGACACTCGGGCTTTTGCCCCAGTGCCACTTGATCAAGGGGTGAATCAGCGGCAATCTTTTAATCAGTCTCAACAGAATTACGGCAGGGGCCGGGGACGGGGTCAAAACGCTAGAGGGGGAAACTCTAGTGTTGGTTCGGTACAACCACGAGTGTACGAGATGCGTCGATCAGGCGAACTCGATGCAGCGGTGGCCTCAGGTACCATTCATATTTTATCTCATCCAGTTCGTGTACTTTTTGATACGGGTGCTACCCATTCTTTCATTTCCTTGGAGTGTGTACGCCGCTTGAATATAACTTGTATGACTGCTTGTGATCCCTTCATTATGAAACTACCTAGAGGGGATAGAATTGTGGGGAACCTAAAGATTATAGGTTTTCCGGTGATTATATCTGGTATGGATTGGGTATCAAATCTGATTGTAGTGGATATGGAAGGCGGGGATGTGATCCTCGGCGAGGATTGGCTTGATCGTCACCAAGCAATTATGAATTACCGTACTAAGGTTATCACCATGATAACTAAAGACGGATCCGAGTACTCGTTTTTAGGATGTAAGTTGGGCCAATCCAAGTTGCTTATCAGTGCCATGAAGGCCGTAAAACTTTTGAATAAAGGTTGTACGGGCTAGTGGTGTTATGCCTTGAAGGCGGAAAGGAACGAAGTCAAATTTTCTTCGATTCCGGATGTTAATGAGTACCCCGATGTTTTTCTGGATGACCTCCCAGGATTACCACCAGATCGAGAAATAGAATTTTCTGTGGATTTAGAGCCTGATGCGGCCCCGATTTCTAAGGCACCTTATCGGATGGCACCTTCCGAGATGCAATAATTAAAGAATCAGTTGGAGAACTTCTGGAGAAAGGGTACATTAGACCAAGCGCTTCGCCTTGGGGCGCGCCTGTTCTTTCTGTGAGAAAGAAGAATGGTTCACTACATTTGTGCATCGACTACTGTGAGCTGAACAAAGTGACCATCAAGAACAAGTATCCTTTGCCTCGTATAGATGATTTATTTGATCAGTTGCGGGGGGCTGCAGTTTTCTCGAAAATTAATTTGAGATCAGGGTACTATCAACTCAGGGTGAAAGAGTTCGACGTTCCGAAGACTGCATTTCGGACGAGATATGAGCATTATGAATTTGTAGTCATGCCTGTTGGTTTGACTAATGCACTGGCAGTATTCATGCAGTTAATGAATAAGATTTTCATCGAGTACCTTGACAGGTGTGTAGTCGTCTTTATTGACGACATTTTGATCTATTCTCGAGATAAAGAGGAACATGCCCGACACCTGCGTTTGGTACTAGATATTTTGAAGACTGAGCACCTCTATGCAAAATTCTCGAAATGTGAATTCTGGTTGGAAGAAGTTATGTTTCTCGGCCATGTGATTTCGGCCGAAGGGGTTCGTGTAGACCCGCAGAAGATTGAGGCCGTGCTAGGTTGGGCACCGCCTAAAACTGTTAAGGAAGTTCATAGCTTTTTGGGCCTTGCTGGGTATTATTGTCGGTTTGTCGAGGGGTTCTCGAAACTCGCTCGGCCGCTTACGAAATTACTCCAGAAGACGGAAAAGTTTGTTTGGACGGATGAGAGACAATAGAGCTTCGATGAGCTGAAGAGACGTTTGACTTCAGCGCCGATTTTAACTTTACCACATGGTAGCGAGGGCTTTATGGTTTATAGTGACGCTTCGGGTCAAGGTCTTGGTTGTGTGCTTATGCAGCATGATAAGACGGTAGCTTTTGCGTCACGACAACTGAAGCCGTACGAGATGAATTATCCTACTCATGATTTGGAGTTGGCCGCAATTGTCTTCGCACTCAATATTTGGCGGCATTATTTGTATGGTTCTCCGTGTCGGATTTATACCTATCACAAGAGCCTGAAGTATATTTTCAGTCAGAAAGAGTTGAACATGAGACAAAGACGTTGGTTAGAGTTGATAAAGGATTACGATTTATAAATTCTTTACCACCCAGGTAAAGCCAATGTTGTCGTGGATGCTTTGAGCTGTAAATCGGCATCTCTCCAGATGCTCGAGGTTCTTACTTCTCAGACAAAGATTCGGCAGGATTTAATCGAGCAAGGAATAGAAGTTTGGCTTCAACGAGTACAAGGATAGTTGTGTACTCTAGAAATTACTTCGTCCTTGGTTGACGACATCAAAGGGAAATAGTGGAGTGACCCAATGATCTCTCAACTGAAGGAAGATGTAATTAAAGGAAGAGCTCCTGGCTTTATGGTTCACGAGGATAGTATCTTGAGATTTCAAGGTAGGCTTTGTGTTCCGAATGATCTAGAGTTGAGGCAGAGAATTCTACGAGAAGCTCATGCTACACCTTACTCAATCCACCCCAGAACGAGTAAGATGTACAAAGACTTGAAGCGTAATTTTTGGTGGAATAACATGAAGAAGGATGTCACGGAATTTGTATTGCGGTGCTTGACGTGTCAGCAAGTCAAGATCGAACATCAACAACCAGTGGGGTTTTTGAAGCCGCTTCCCATTCCCGAGTGGAAATGGGAAGACATTTTTATGGACTTTATCACTGGCATGCCGAGAACTAGGGCCGAAAAGAATATGATTTGGGTAATCGTCGACCGGTTGACCAAGTCTGCACACTTCTTGGGTATTAAGGATACTTGGGGACCGAAGAGGTTGGCTCGAACCTTTATAGCTGAGATCGTAAGATTGCACGGTGCCCCCAAGACCATTGTTTATGATCGAGACGGTCGTTTCATATCGCATTTTTGGCAGGCCGTTCATCAAGCTTTGGGTACTGAGTTGAAATTGAGCACGTCCTTTCACCCTCAGTCAGACGGTCAGATGAAGAGGACGATTTAGACATTGGAGGACATGTTGCGGGCTTGTGCCCCAGATTGGAGTAATGATTGGGAGCTTCACTTGCCGTTGATTGAGTTTGCCTACAATAATAGTTGGCACGCGTCTATCAAAATGGCACCATTCGAGGCACTTTATGGTAGGCGATGTAGGTCGCCATTATGTTGGGACGAAGCTTCGGAGCTAATCGTAACGGAACCGGACATGTTGATGGAGACTAAGGAAAAGATTCCTATCATCCGGGACCGGTTGCTGACTACCCAGAGCCGTCAGAAATCTTATGCTGATACTCGTCGTCGACCCTTGGAGTTCGAAGTGGGGGATCATGTTTTACTCAAGGTGTCGCCGACCAGAGGGGTTTTCCGCTTCGGGAAAAAGTGGAAACTTAGTCCGAGGTATATGGGGCCTTTCGAGATTTTGGATAGGGTTGGAGATTTAGCTTATCGCTTGGCGTTGCCTCCAACTTTGAGTCACGTCCATAGTGTTTTTCATGTGTCTCAGTTGAGAAAGTACGTGCCGGATCCAAGCCATGTTATCGACTATAGTGAGATTTACGTAGCCGAGGATATTACCTTTCTGGAGAGACCCGTGAAGATCCTTGAGCGTCGTGAGAAACAACTTCGACATAAGACCTTTCTACTGGTTAAAGCGCAATGGTCGAGACATGGAGTCGAGGAGGCGACTTGGGAAATGGAAGAGAAGATGCGGTCGGAGTACCCCAAACTTTTTATTTCTTAAGTTTCGGGACGAAACTTCTTTTTAGAGGGGGAGAATGTAATACCCGTACTTTTTATTGACTGTTTGACTTTGCCGTTCTTCCTATTTTGTCGCTCTGTAAACTCTTTGTGATGTTGTCGATATTGTTATAGAGTTTCGTACCTTGTTTGGATCACGATTATGTTGTTTAGACCTTGCGGAAGTGTTCTGGGTCATATAAATAACTCACGCTAGGCCTAGGCTAACGCACGCTAATTCTCCTTGAGTAGCACATGCTAGCTTTGAGCCGTAGCGCGTGCTAAGGGACCAGTCAGGTCGGAACCAGTAACTTATTCTGCTCTCTGTACTAGTAATTAGCTCACGCTAGGAGTTAGCTAGCGCACGCTATTCATGGTTAGTAACGCGCGCTAATACTTTTGTAGTGCACGCTAACGGGCTGGGTCGGCAGAGGCAGTGAAGTTGTCAGGTTTTCTGGACTATCAGGTAACGTATGCTAGGCTTCGGCTAGCGCACGTTATATGGGCTGCGTAGCGCACGCTAAGCCATAGTGGTAGCGCACACTAAGACTCGAGCAGGGCAGAGGACAGTAGGTTCTGGACTCCAAGTCCTGACACCATTTTCGGATAGCGCACGCTAAAGGAAGGCGATTAGCGCCCGCTAACGGGACCGCCATTGGACTAGCTAGTGTCCCCGCTAGCGCACGCTAATATTATAGGCGTAGCGTGCGCTAGACTGGGCGAGTATATATTGGACATTTGACTTCCATTTCGTCATTTTTCTTATTCTTCTCACATTTTTGATCGGGAGCAGTGGGTTTGGGCGATTTGGGGAGTTTGGAAGCGATCTTTCTTCAGATAACAACATCTTTGGTTGGAGAACAAAGATTTCACAACATCTAATCCATTCTATCTTCCAAATCAAGGTAAAAAAACCTTAGAACCCTATGTTTGGGAATATTGGGGTTTTTCTTAGATTCGTTTGATCTATCCAGTTTGAAGCTTGAGAATCTTGAGATTATGATATATATACCCTGTATACATGCTTTTCCTATGATTTTACGGATTGGTTTGTGCCGTGTTCAGACTTGTGAGGGTTTGGGTGATTTTCTAACCTCTAGTTGTTTACCCTTCTATTTTCGTCAATCGTAGACGGGTTTCGGGAGTTTCTTAGTGAATTATGAGTATGGGTTATTGATTATCATATCCCTTACGAATCGTTTATGTACCGAAAGTGCGTTTTTGGACCTGCCGAACTCATACTCTTTTCCGTTTGATTTCTCGATGTCTCAAAGGCATGTATATATTTATGATTGTACGTTCTGGACTTTGAAAGTAAGATATATGAATGGCATGTTTATTTATATCCACTCTGGGATGGGTTGATGGGTCCTCTGAGGGTTTCGTAGCCTCTGGTGCGATTCTACGAATAATATGAGTTAACCAATCTGGGATGGACCGACGAGTCCTCTGAGGGTTCCGTAGCCTCTGGTACGGTTCCATGGTTGATCATGTATGTATTCATGTGATGCTATGAGATTTAGTTATTCCGGAATACTAGTCTTGAATTGATGAATTGATGGTTACCTTTACTTTATTGTCGAGGAGTATTGTATTTCATATTTGATATACTTGCACTAGCTATTCGACGGCTAACCCGTTTATGGGGGAAATACTTTTTATGTATTTCAGGTTCCAGGAGAGTGGACAGGCAGGTATTGGGTCGGCATGAAGATGATGGGCAAGCGTGATAATGTGTCTTGTCTCCGGTTATGTTTTGTGTTCCTCCATTCATTGTTGTTGTACTAGAATGGTTATTGAATACTCGAGTATTGTTTTTCAGTTTTCTCGATGTTCCTGCCTGTGTTGCCGATGTATTGATTTTGTGTTGGGATGTATTTAGATACATTGGATATGTTTTGAATACCATTTGTATTGTCCTTCATTTCGTTGTATTTGGACCTTCTCGGTCAAGTTATATAGTTCCGCGTATAATTAGCCTTGTGGGTCCCACGGAGGGGCTCACGGCGCTGTAATATACCCTGAATAACTTGGGGGTGTTACAGTACTCGACCCTGGAAACACACATCCACAATCATATCCATGATACCGTGATCGCTTGCCACGTATCACCATAAGTCTTCTTAGGCTCTCACGGTTGACCGATCACTCGTCGTGTCCTGACCACCATGATCACATGCCATGTGTCACCGTAGACCTCGTCCGAACATCATGGATGGACTATGACCACACATTCACAAATCACACAATACAACGGTACACATCACAATATCAAGCAACAAAACACATCCGTAATCATATCCCTGATACCGTGATTGCTTGCCACGTATCACCGTAAGTCTTCTTAGGCTCTCACGGTTGGACCGGTCACTTGCCATGTGTCCTGACCACCATGATCACATATCATGTGTCACCGTAGACCTCGTCCGAACATCACTCTTGGTATGACCACACATTAACAAATCACACAACACAATACCCCAAGGATATCACAATAATCCACCCAAAGGCAACAAACACATAACACGACACAATTGTCGAATCATAACGCACCGAAATGAGATAATATATGTATATATTATCAAATCACAACACCAACATCAAACATATCCATAGGATTCACTTAATCATTCACAAAACACAACATTCACAAAATACACACATATTTTGAAAGAGAGCCTTTAACGAGGCTAAACCAAATCCTTTGAAAGTTCCTTTCAAACAACCAAACAAACAAACTTAGACGATCACCGATCATCATATCCACAAACAAGAAATGTATGAATAAGGTACTTGCCTCGTATAATCACAAACGCGGAGAATCGACCGAAGTAAGGCGACACGAACCGACTACGAATTTTCCGACTCCGCTGAACATCAATCCACGACAATAAACTACAAACGACAATAACAAAAATGAAAATGAATTCCATAGCACGGCCTAAAGCCGCTGAATTCAAGGAACAAATGACGAAAGTTCAGGAGTTTCCCCCAAAACGTCCAGAAACACGAATTGACCCGATAAAAACATGAAAACGGAATTCTAAACTGTGGATTATGATCAACATGACTAGATAACAAAAAAGAAATCAACAATTTCGGATTAAAATCACGAAATCGAGACAAACCCCAAAATATCACAAATATAGGATTTTTAGAAAATACCTTCATTCACAAAAAGAATAATGGTTGGTAGATGATTAGATGATGATAACAAGCATCGGGATCTATGCTTTGATGACCCAAGATACTTCAAGGGATCGCCTCTGGAAAACCTTGCCGAAAAGCCGTCCGAAGAGAATAAGAAAAGAAAATCCCGAAATGAAGACTGTTGCTCCAGTTTTTATAACTGGAGCAGAATAGCGTGCGCTATCAGTACTGTTAGAGTGCGCTAACGGGGGTCAGTGTCAGCTATTGACTTCTGAATCTGATCTTCGTTAGCGTGCGTTAATGACATGATTAGCGTGCGCTAGCGGGACCTAATTCCAGGTACTGGCTCCTGAATTTTCCGTCCGATAGCGTGCGCTAAGGAATCTATTAGCGCGCGCTAATGCGCCTAGAAACTACAGCAGTAGGGCTCTCAAAACGGTTACAACGACAGACTTCTCTGATCGAAATACCAAGTTTAAGATACACATGGAAAGCTCCAGAATATGATCATACTAAGAGCTTGAGCTCCAATCCAACTCACACACGACCATGAAAAGAGTCGAAACAACAAATACGAAGGCAGATACCCATAACTTTGGGAAATTACAAAATGGCCCAAAATGCCCAAAAATCACGATACGTGATCGAATAACCAAACCGAAATTCACAACACGTCTAACAAAGTTAAACGGACTTTGAAGGAACACGAAACTGTATTTTCGAACAAGATTCGCAAGAATCAAACTCAAGCGTGGAAAAGTCGCTTAAGAACACGGAACTCATTCTCAGAATGACGAAACGGTCACAAGCTAGCCGTTAAAAAGGATTCCTGCCAAAAAAAAGAAATTTACCGAAAATCGAAATTGCGGATATTACAAAAAAGGTACTTTATTCTTTGTTAGTGTAATATATATTGAAGTAAAAAATGCTTCTATTACTTCGTTTCTTTAATCAATGTCGAAGTAAAATTTTCTTCATTTTTGTTACGTATACCGAAGTAAAAAGCAAACTATTACTTCATTTAATATAACGGTTTTTTAGCCAATTCCCTGTCAAACATGTAATAACCGTACAATAATAATAACCGTACTTTCATAAACATATTCACCCCATATATACCGACCTTCTAAAATATTTGTTAGGTTAGACTTCCACCCAAATCTACCATGCACATCAGTCACCACAAAAAAATAACATGTTTATTTAAACCACAACAATACGTAAACTAAAATGAAAATGTTTGTGAACTTTCACTGACAAAAACCTCTAGAGAATCTGGCAGTACCACTTCAAATTAAGTGAGAGTAGACGCACTGACTCCACTCATCTAAAACTTCATCATATTGTGCTTGAGTGTAATATTTATCCCTCACTGGTCCACCACTATACTGCAATAAGAGACCAAGCACAATAAATATAAGGCAATCAAGTAGGACTAAATGAGTGCAAGGTGAATGACAATAAGAGCATCCATGAGATAAGAAACTCACCATCTTCTCCAAATCTGGTTCAGCACTCTCAGTAATCTCCTTCGTGTATCGACAGACACAAAACCCACACTCAAGTATCTCAGGTCGTTATTTTAGATTGCCCTAATTTAGTTTCAGAAGATAATAAATAGTTAGAAACCATTTAACACGGAACCCAAGAAACGACTCCAAAACGTCTCAATCAGTCCCACAAGGCATAACATCGACCCCTAGGCTGGGGAAAGGAATTTGAATAGATTTGGAAAGAAAGACTCCAAGGGAGTTAAAACTCAAGATGGATAAGAAGAAAGGAGATCCAATTAAAGAATGAAACTAAGAGACAAGGGGGTATTATAAAAGGAAGGGGATGAGATTATTATTGATCATCATCTTTATCACCATTGTCACGGTTGGAGCAGAGGAGGAAAATCGAACAACCGAACCAAAATTGTCACGAGGCAAAACCGAGCCGTTTCCGACGTACGAGGAAGAAGACTACACCGTTTGAATTTCTTTCTTCTTATGTCTATTATTAATTTGATGTTTTCTAAAGCCAACATGTCCGGCTAATTTTCTATTCTAGTTCTTAGTAAATCTTGAAACCGTATTTTAATTATTCATGTTTTAATCCCATAGCGTACTCTCAACTCGAAATCTCTTGAATTATTTTTATGTTATTGAATTCACTACTATGCCATATAATTTCTTGATTTGGTTTGGCCAACTAGATTAGGGGTTTATGTCTTATGCTAGAAATTGAGTTGTAATCGGTAATTGTTGCAATTTTAATTTCACAAGTAGCAACAACTGAAATTTCTCAATTGAGTAACACAAAATCGAGATCCATTAAGTCGATCTTATGAACATAATATCTTGCCTATTTCATTATTTTGGTTTTTAATGCATCTAGCGAGCGAGATTTGAAGAGCTTGTTTTGAATCCACCACATAGATAGGTTCAATTAAAGAGCTTGTTTTAATTGAATAAACTTAAGAAATAATTGGGGTCAACAGAGCTTGTTGTTGGATTTGGAATAGGAGTTCATGAGATTAGAGAAGAGATAAGCGTTGCATTAAAACTTGAATTAATTCGAAATGGTGGATAACGGAACTAAGAACTAAATTAGTCTTTAATTGATATTTTCGAATTTTATTTCCTTTGTTTATTTTGTTAATTTATTTCACGCAAATTATTTTTTAGTTAAGATCAGAAACTAAACCCCCCTTCATTTTATTTTAATTGCGAAAAGTACTTAACCCTTAAAAAGCATAATTAATTTATCGTTCTCCGTGGGATCGACTCTTACTTGTCGATACTACTAGTTAGTAGAAGTAAGCCAAGGAAAAAATAAAAATAACTAATTCTTACGCGTCATGACAGCACGGTCAAAATTTTGGCGCCGTTGCCGAGGAATGGTGTTAAATTAATTTTACTTATTTTGGGTTAAAAACTTTCTGCAATTTCGACACCGGGTGACCCAGTGCCAGTTCTGGAAATTCATTATAATTGTCAGTTGCGCACTAATCCGTTTGTTTTAGCTTTGCATGAATACAAGGTACCGAGGGGATAAAGACTTACAATACTTTCCAAAAATCACCAAACGAGATAGAGTTTTTAGGCGAAAAGCAAAAGAAACCAAAGAAACACTCGGGCACTTACAATTTTCTTTCGAAACATCACCCAGTGAATCGGAGAACGAGAGCGAGATCATGGCAACTAACGCTGGAAAGACATTGAAGCAATTAGCCAACCCAGATCTACCTCAACAACCAATGTGCATCACGATCCCGGCTATTGATAACAACAACACCTTTGAATTGAAGTCGGGATTGATTCACTTGCTACATGCATTTCATGGTCTATCAGGAGAGGATCCGCACAAACATCTCAAGGAATTCCATGTCGTTTTTTCAAGCATGAAGCCAAATGGTGTCACCGAAGAACAAATCAAGCTTAGAGCCTTCCCATTCTCATTAAAAGATTCATCTAAGGATTGGTTATTTTATTTACCGTCGGCCACTATCACAATGTGGAACGAGATGGAGATCTTATTTCTGCAAAAGTATTTTCCGACCTCTCGAGCAACCAACCTAAGGAAAGAGATATGTGGTGGAAGGCAAATGACCGGAGAAACATTGCATGAATATTGGGAACGATTCAAACAGTTGGTATCTCGATGCCCGCAACATCAAATTAGCGAGCAACTCCCTATTCAGTATTTTTACGAAGGACTTAATCCGATGGAGCGAAACATGATAGATGCAGCAAGTGGAGGAGCCCTAGTTGACAAAACTCCCACAGCTGCAAGGGCTTTCATATCCAACATAGCGGCCAATTCACAACAATTTGGTTCTCGCGATGCACCGATCAGGATGGTTAAGGAGATGCATGACTCGTCCCTTGAGGATAAATTGAATGAGCTAACCACTTTTGTTAGAAAACTTGCTGTAGGTAATAGCACGCCAGTCATACCCTATCACATTTGAGAAACCATGGAGCACACAATGGAGATTTGTCGGATTTTGTTTGATGAAATCGAGGCGCACACCAATGCAATTGGAACTGAAAATTCTTATGGGAGGAAGAACGATCCGTACTCAAACACATACAACCCAGGATGGAGGGATCACTCTATCTTTCGATGGAAAAACCAGCAAGAGGCGCCTCCACAAAATAGGGGACAATTCTACAAGCAGCCCGCCGAAAATTCGACACAATCTTTGGAGGATATGATGAAGACCCTCATGGCCAACACTATGAAACTATAGCAGGGCATGAATCAGTTCCAGCATGACACTAAGTCGAGTATCAAAATTCTCGAGAATCAAGTGAGTCAACTAGCCACCACTGTGAACCGTATGGAGAGCCAAAATAGGGGGAAATTGCAATCCCAACCTGAGCCGAACCCAAGGAACATGAGTGATGTAACTCTAAGGAGTGGGAAGCGGCTTAAGGAGCCTAAGAAGGTATAGGAAGCTGAAAACGAGGAGGAAAAACACACTGAACATATCGACACTGGGATGCCCAGTGTAGAATTAGCACCCAGTGCATAACAGCCGGACAACAAGGTAAATTCGTCTAAAACTACTCTTTTTGAGACTAACGAGTTACCTTTTCCATCTAGGATCAAAAAGGCAGCGGTCGTGAATAAAGAGAAGCAAATTCTAGATGTATTTCGCAAGGTTGAGATCAACATTCCCTTACTCGATGCAATTCAACAAATTCCAAAATACGCAAAATTCTTTAAGGACTTATGCACCAACAAGCGGAGATTAAAGGGGAATGGGAAGGTGGTAATGGGAGAAAATGTGTCCGCTGTATTCCAAAAGAAAATTGCCACAAAAATGGGAAGACCTAGGTATGTTTGCTATTCCTTGTCGGATTGGAAATATAGGTTTTGAACGAGCTATGTTAGATTTGGGAGCATCAATAAGTGTTATGCCACGCTCTATTTACACCTCCTTAAATCTAGGACCTCTTCGGGAAACAAGGATAATTATACAATTAGCGGATCGTAGCCTTGTGTGCCCCGAAGGGGTAATTGAGGACGTTCTTGTCCAAGTCAATAAGCTCGTATTTCCAGCCGACTTCTAAGTTCTTGATATGCAACACGAGTCATCAAATTCAACACCACTTTTGTTAGTAAGGCCATTTTAAAATACTGCCAATACCAAAATAGATGTTCGTGAAGGATCCCTCACGATGGAATTTGATGACCAAATTGTACGTTTTAATATTTACGATGCCATGAAATTTCCTGAGGAAGATTGCTCTCTTTTTGCATTAAGCGTGACTGACCCTCTTGTCGAGGAATTATTTGATTTGAATTTCAGGGATGCACTCGAGATAGCACTCACAAGGGATGTAGGAACCAACGATGAGGGAGCATTCGGAATCTCAAGAGAATTGCTCGAAGTCGTAGCCGCCTTGCAAGGGGCGGGACCGATCAGAACAAAAAGGGAGGCAAATTTCATTCGACTTAATGAGGAATGCCGCAAGATCGAGCCTTCAGTTACGCATGCACCCGACCTAGAGCTGAAGCCTCTGCCACAACATTTAAAATACGCACATTTGGGAGCCGACGAAACCTTACCTATCATTATCGTGGCCGAGCTTAATCCTAATCAAGAGAAGGCATTGCTAAAAGTTCTCAAGGAATATAAGGAAGCCATTGGGTGGACTGTAGACGACATTAAAGGAATTAGTCCATCCCTATGCATGCATCGAATTCTATTAACGGAGGACGCCAAGCCAACGCGAGAAGCACAACAGCGGTTGAATCCATCGATGATGGAGGTAGTGAAAAAGGAGATTCTTATGCTCCTCGACGTGGGGCTGATCTTTCCAATATCCAATAGCAAATGGGTAACCCCAACGCAAGTCGTCCCGAAGAAATCAGGAATTACCGTAGTCGAGAATCAAGAGGGCAAACTTGTTCCTAGCCGCATACAAACTGGATGAAGGGTTTGCATCGACTTCCGAAAGCTAAATGCAATGACCCGAAAAGATCATTTTCCCTTGCCATTTATAGATCAAATGATTGAAAGGCTTGCCGGACACGCGTACTATTGTTTCTTGGATGGGTTTTCAGGTTACTTTCAAATTGCAATCGCACCCGAAGACCAAGAAAAGACGACATTCATTTGTCCTTTCGGCACATTCGCCTATCGACGGATGCCCTTCGGACTATGCAACGCACCCGCTACCTTCCAAAGGTGTATGGTAAGCATTTTTACTGAGTACGTAGGTAATATCATTGAAATATTCATGGATGATTTTAGTGTGTATGGGGATTTATTAGATATATGCTTAGAAAATCTCACGCTTATTTTAAAACGTTGTGTAGAAACTAATCTCGTACTTAATTGGGATAAATGCCATTTTATGGTTTAATAAGGAATTGTTTTAGGGCATGTGGTCTCGGAAAAATGAATTGAAGTTGATAAAGCAAAAATTGATATTATTGCTGCTTTGCCTTACCCCGCCACGGTGCGGGAAGTACGTTATTTTCTTGGCCATGCAGGATTTTATAGGAGATTCATTAAGGATTTTTCAAAGATAGCCGCGCCCTTATGCAAGCTGCTCCAGAAGGAAGTGGAATCCAATATGAACGATGAATGCAAGGCCGCATTTGACAAGCTAAAGCAATTGCTGACATCATCGCCCATAATTTAACCACCAAATTGGGAATTGCTATTTGAACTGATGTGCGATGCAAGCGATTATGCGGTAGGGGCTATCTTAGGTCAAAGAGTGGGGAGATCATCCCATGTCGAAAATGCTGGACCCGACACAAGCAAATTAAGGAGTTTCTAGCCGTGGTCTTTGCACTTGAAAAATTCTGTTCCTACCTACTAGGAACTAAGGTCATAATTTTCTCAGATCACGCTGCCCTATGATATTTGTGAGCCAAGAAGTAAGCAAAGCCGAGACTTATTCGATGGATCTTACTTCTTCAAGAATTCAACGTGGAGATCAAGGACAAGAAAGGGTCCGAAAATTCCGTGGCCGATCACCTGCTCAGGTTAGTCCTAGAAAATGATGGAAAACCTATGTGTGACAGTTTCCCCGATGAACAACTATTTTTCGCTTCTCGACACTGGAGGACTGTTCGACACTAGGTGACCAGTCAGATCCTGCAGCACCATGGTACGTCGATTTGGTGAATTTTCTCGTGGCTAATATTTTTCCTACTGGTATGACATGGGCTAGGAGGGATAAACTCAAAAGTGATGCCAAATATTATATATGGGATGATCCTTATCTATGGAAGCATTGTTCAGATCAAATGATTCGAAGATGTGTACCAGAGGCCGAATTTCACTCGATTCTTGCTTTTTGTCACTCGTATGCATGTGGAGGACACTTCGGGTCAAGGATAACATCACATAAGGTTTTGGAGAGTGGTTTCTACTGGCCTTCGCTATTTAAAGATGCTTATGATTTTTGCAAGGCGTGTGATAATTGTCAAAGAATGGGTAATATCTCTCGACGAAATCAAATGCCCCAAAATCCTATCTTGGTATGTGAAATTTTCGACGTCTGGGGCATGGACTTCATGGGACCTTTTCCCTCCTCATATGGGAATCTCTATATCATACTCTTCGTAGATTACGTATCCAAATGGGTGGAGGCGGCCGCCACATGGACCAATGATTCTAAGGTGGTGGCTAACTTTTTAAATCCAATATTTTCGCTAGATTCGGAATTCCAAGGGCTATAATCAGCAATCGGGGAAAGCATTTCATAAATCGGATCGTTGAGTCACTCTTAAGGAAATATCGCGTCTTGCACAAGGTGTCCACTTCTTATCACCCGCAATCAAATGGGCAAGCTGAGACATCCAACAAAGAGATAAAAGCAATCTTGGAGAAAATAATTCAGCCGAATCGGAAGGACTGGATCTTACGGCTCGACGACGCGCTCTGGGCATATAGGACGGCATATAAAACACCAATCAGCATGTCCCCGTATTGCTTGGTTTATGGCAAGTCTTGCCATCTTCCCATCGAACTCGAACATCGTGCTTTTGGGGCAATCAAGAAATGCGATATGAATTTTGACGAATTAGGCACCCACCAAAAGTTGCAATTGCAAGAACTGGAGGAGTTACGAAATGACGCGTTCGAAAATGCGGCAATTTACCAGGAAAAGACAAAGGCGTTCCATGATTCGAGAATAACAAGGAAGGACTTCGTCGTAGGCGAAAAAGTGTTACTCTATCACTCTCGACTCAAATTATTTCCGGGCAAGTTGCGATCCCGCAGGATTGGTCCATTCATAATTATCAAAAATTTTCCTTATGGAGCGATTGAAGTTCAAAGTCTAAAGACAAGAAAAATTTTCAAAGTTAATGGGAATCTCCTAAAACCCTATCGCGAAGGACTTACGACGGCTAATATGGAAGAATACAAACTCGAGAACCCATCTGAAATTTAAAACAGGGAGTTCGTCGAGCCAATGACGTAAAAAAAGGCGCTTATTGTGAGGCAACCCAATTTTTAATTTTCGCATTTTTTTTCGTTTTTTTAATTTTAATGCTTGCTAGAAATCAGTTTTTTTTTAGAAAATTATGCTACCCCTCTAATTTTTTTTATCACTTAATTCCTTTAAAATTATTTCCTTAGTTTTACTCCCTTTATTATTTTTTTTATCTTCCCTATACTTAGTTATTTCCATTTTTATTAATTGCTACCCTGTTTTTAAACCCCATCCCTTTCTCTCTTCTCTACCCTCACCCCGTTCGTCTCTGCTCCACCAGACTAACCTCTTCGTCTCTCTCTCTCTCTTTTCTGCAGCCTCAAGAACAACCTGTCGCCGACCGCTATGACCGAAAAAAGGAATATCAACCGGCCCCTGAACCGAATCACTCGAAGCGGCGGATGGAGAAATAACCCTAGGGCTCCGACCTACTATGACCTCACCGAGCCTGAGCAGCCCGCGGCGGAACCCTCCACCGCAGGAAAAAGAAAAGTCGACCGAGCAGCATCCGGCGAACCACTCAACAAAAAGCCGAAGCGGCGTCCACCGGGTCAGCCTTCAAAAAGGGCGAAACAACCCCAGAAATCGCCGGGCCGCGGCTTGAGGGACGAACCCACACCGCCGCCATCTCCGCCCTCGTCGAACGCACCGCCTAGCAAAGAATTAGCTCCTGGGCTCACCTATCAGCTACCACCGCCGCCCCCGTTGTTACTCACATGGTATGGAGCTGAGAAATTGAGCCCCAAATCATCCGATGGGACTGGTTCGGAACACTCACCGCCAACCAAACGTGAGCCAGGAAACGAGCCGCAACCTACAACCGAGCAAGGAAATGAAACCGAGGCCGAACAGCAGCACGACTTTACACAAGCCGAGAGCCCAGTTCCACCTCCAGTGAGAGAGAGACGCAAGAGTCTCCTCGGCCTGCCGAACTGATACAATGTCGCGTTTGTATCCCCCGGACAGGTTACACGCTACCGCAAACTCACGGAACGAAAGGTAATCCTATCGGTCTATTTTTATGAAATTATTATGCGATAGTTGGGATTGTATGATGATGTCATGGCATTGTTGAATGTACTGAGGTGGGAGAGGTTGTCAACAGGGAATTGGGAAGTCTATGAGGATTTGACGTACGAATTTTTTAGCTCAATTTGGGATGGGGATTTTGAAAAAAATAGAACTTTTTATTTCCGTTTGAATGGTAGAGGGTATATATGGGGGGTCGAGCAGTTCGATCAAGCACTTGGGCTGACTGCCGTACCCGAGGAGGAAGATGACATGCCACCCGAAAATGCGATTTGGCAAATGAGTACGAATGATTCCGGTAGATTTGTCGTGGGAAAAACTAAGGCCACCGCCATTCATAACCCGGTGATCCGTTACGTTCAACGCCTTATGGCATATACGGTCACCGGGAGATATTCAAATCAGAATGTGGTGCAGTTTTTTGAGTTGCGAATGATATATGCGATGGTATTCAGAAAAAGGGTGAAGTGTGTTAGGGATTTATTAATGTTGTTCATTGGGGAAGATGTTATGAAAAAACCAATCGTAATGGGGGGTTTTGTCACGGCAATAGCTCGGCACGCCAGGACTGATTTCAGCGATCGATTCCCGGTCGGGGTAGTGGAAAAATTGGACAAGACTCTCCTTACGAAAATGGGCATTTTGGAAAAAAGTGGAAGAATTTTTAAGTGGCGAATTTCAGCAAACGAGATGATATCTCTACCGAACACCGCTTACACCTCGCCATGGGAGGAGAAAAATTTGAAAATGTTACACAGGAGCTTCCCATAAACTCCTTCGGACAGCTCGGAGGCAAGGGCATAGGCGGACGGTGCTAGCACAAGCCAAGATGGAGATTCAGCTACAGAGGCCGAGCTGAGGCGTCGGATCGAGCGGCTTGAGGAGGGGCATCGTGCACTGCAAGCCAAGGTGTATTGTTTGATCAAGCAGCTGGAAGCTCTTCTCCCTCATTAGCCCGGTGATTCCTACTCTAGACTTTTTACTATCCTTTATTTTTCTTCTTCTTTTCCTTCTTTTATTTGAAGTTGTGCACTTAATTTTAAGTTTGGGGAAGTTGGATTTGGAACGTGTTGTTGCCTGAAATATTATCCGAAGATAGATATTGCTGAAATGGTCGAGCAACAGCAAATTGCGAGAGCACGTCTGAGGGAATGGAAATTACACAAGATTTGCCGGGTTTGTTAGGCCCGGGCTTGAATGCTCTCGCGAGATGTTATTAATAAGAATACGTTTGAGTACAAATATCAATGTAAGAATGTGATTACAATGAGTGTAAAAGATCCTATTTATCTAGCTCTTGAGCGAAGCTCTGCGTGTTTCGTCTTTGCCGACCGTCTTTTGTGAAAGAGGTGCTGAGAGAGAAGAAAGGCCGAGAGATAGCTGTTGCTAAGAGTAAGAAAGCCAAGTTATGAGCTGAATCAGAGAGAGATAGAGAGTTGGGGTTGTCAAGAAGCCGAGAGATTTCCAAGTGCAGGCAGTCTTCTATTTATAGGAGCTGAAATGCTCTGTTTACTGACGGACGATCGCCTTTCATGTAATATAATAAGGGGCAATCGTCTTTATATCACATGGGCTGTCTGCCTTTAGGCCTGCGGCTGCTGCTGGCAGCCAGCTGTGCGGTCCAATGAGAAGCCGGCACGCGTCCTGAGTTGCTGTCACGGGCGGTCCCACCGTATACCTTTCGGCGGGTCTGTCGGTAGGTGAGAAGATGCTGACAGGCTGTGGTCAACGATCCATGTCTTGCGGTGCCTTTTCTGGATTTGCACGTGGGTTCTTGCTTCGAGCTTTGGCCTTCGCCGACCGGACGGGCGATGGCTTCGCGTGGCATGAGGTGGTCGTCATTTGGTCAGTCACCAGGAGTCGATCGCCAAGCACCGAGAGACGATCGCCTTAGATGTCGATCGCTCGGCACCGGGACTTGTCCTGGGACCTTTAGTCGGCCAATCTGCCTTGGCTGCTGGGCTCTGGCTCGGTCGCCCGGTCTACGAGGCGATCGCCTGTTGAGACGTATAAATCTCGACACAATAATGGCCCCCACCTTGCTCCGATGTTGAAGACACGGGGTGAGGTGGTTCTTGCTGGCGATCGTGTAGGATGAAGATGGGTGATCCGCTGAGCGGACTTTGGTTTCGGACTTGGGCGATCTGGTCGATTGGTTAGCTATCTTCGGTCTTATACCTGCAATAAACAATTTTGCCGATCCCTCTTAGAAACTTGATAGTTTCGTCGTTGAGGAACCGTCCACAGTCGCGGAGTTCGATGGACCGACTCCATGACCATGTCTTGTGCGCGAGCGACATTGTTTGTCTCGTGACTCATTTTATTCTGAGGGTCCTCCGTTAGGATGCGCCTCGCCTCGTATTTAAACGAAGGGCGTGCGGTCTCGGTCTGGAGGAGTCCTTGCGTGGGGCGTCGTCGGATTAATCGACTCCACGTCCGCGGCTAGTTAGCTCTTTTCTACCTCGGATCGTCATGTTAAATGACAACCCTCGACGGTATACGTTGAGAGGGGGGTAGAGATGCGTCGCATTGTCCGTGAAGGATCCACCATGTTAAATGACGGACCTTCGAGGGCGGGCAATCGTGTCCACTGATTTGCTTGGAGGCTCCTTCGACTACGCCTGCCTCGTATTTAAACGAAGGGCGAGAGATCTCAGCCCAAAGGAACCTTGCATGGCCTAAGCAGTGAGTTCCATCGACCACCAAGACCATGGCTGCACTCTTCCACCTCAGATCGTCATGTCAAATGCCGACCTTCGACGGTGTACGTTGTGCGGGGGAGGCGATCTCGTGCCTTAGTCCAACATGTTATATGATGAACTGTAGATGGCGAGCGAGTCCTCCAGTTTAGGTGATGTAGCTTGATATCGGCGATTGGGCTGGAAGACTGGAGATCGTCATTCGGGCGCCGATTGCGCTGCTCATAGGCTAAGAAGAAACCTTTGCCTGGCCATAAAGTCTGCGGCTTTAGCACGGAAGATCGCGTAGGTCGGGGGATGGTCCTTCGTAAGATGCCTGAACATAGGCGAAAGACCATGGAATCCCCCTAGGACCGAGTAGAGGGCGATCTCATCGCTTATGGGCGTGCCGTTGAGGATGATCTCATCTACCTGGTCGATGTAGTCTGTATCGGACTCTTCTTCTTCCTGTCGGATTTGCATCATGCGATGGGGACCTTCCGGCCGAGCGACCTTGGCGGCGAAGTGATGAAAGGCTGCTTGATTGATCAAAGGAGTTGATGGATCGCGGCGGCAATGAGGTGTACCACCTGTGGGCAAGGTCGTCCAGCGTCAGTGGGAACATTCGGCATCTGGTTGCGTCTGATGCCCCACACCCGGTCATATAGATCCAAAACTTGCTCAGATGAGTTTCGGGGTCCGATCTCCCCTCGTACAGAGGTGTTTGCAGAGGAGCGATCTTAAGCTGCACGGGGGCGAGCTCAATGTGGACCGCGAGCGGCTCGCTCGGCCCGGCGATCTTGCTCTTGGCGCCTGCCCCAGATTCCAGGAGCGCCTTCTTGTCGTCGAGCTAGCGTTGTATCGCGGCCATTACTGTAGCTTGGTCGCTCGTGGCTCGGCTTTCGGAATGGGAGCCGAGGCGATCGTGCACCGATCTCCTGATTCCGCTGTTGCCGACCTCGGTTCTTCGGCGAGGAGGAGCCAGATGGCTGGCCTGCCTTCTGGGAGTCGGATATGACGAACTCCTGGTGACGGACTCGAGCTCCGTCGTCTCGTGGCTGGGGCCGGACTGCCCCGGTCGCCATGACGGGTCGCTGCTTAGGCGATCGAAAACAAAGGTGCCCCGGCTAGCGAGCGCCTCTTCTTGCGAATGAGCCCCTTGAACTTCTATTTGGTCACGCGGAGGATGGCCGAGGGGGTTGTAGCGGGTGGCGCGTCGAAATCTCTCCGTTGCTCCCGTAGGATGGCCAGGGCTCCTTCGATCTATTCTGCTGTTTGGAACTGATCGAGCGAGAGGCTTGGTCCATCCCTCGGGGGCGGGATCGAGAGTCTCGGACCACGGCGGCTACCCTCCGCCATAGGCTGTGGCTCGGATTGAGACACAATGAGGCATCTGGTGGATCGGCCAGCGGCTTTCTTCGATGCAAAGGCAGAACAGTGAGTGTTTCTTCAGGTATATGCCCCGGAGAACAGTGAGTATTCTTCGAGACGGTAGGAATAAAAATGAGGGTTAGATCCCCTTCTTCTAGTGCCAATTGTTGTTGCCCGAAATATTATCCGAAGATAGATATTGCTGGAATGGTCGAGCAACAGCAAATTGCGAAAGAATGTCCGAGGGAATGGAAATTACACAAGATTTTCCGGGTTTGTTAGGCCCGGGCTTGAATGCTCTCGCGAGATGTTATTAATAAGAATACGTTTGAGTACAACTATCGATGTAAGAATGCGATTACAATGAGTATAAAAGATCCTATTTATCTAGCTCTTGAGCGAAGCTCTGCGTGTTTCGTCTCTGCCGACCGTCTTTTGTGTAAGAGGTGCTGAGAGAGAAGAAAGGCCAAGAGATAGCTGTTTCCAAGAGTAAGAAAGCCAAGTTATGAGATGAATCAGAGAGAGACAGAGAGTTGGGGTTGTCAGGAAGCCGAGAGATTTCCAAGTGCAGGCATCCTTCTATTTATAGGAGCTGAAATGCTCTGTTTACTGACGGGCGATCGCCTTTCATGTAATATAATAAGGGGCGATCGTCTTTATGTCACATGGGATGTCTGCCTTTAAGCCTGCGGCTGCTGGCAGCCAGCTGTGCGGTCCAATGAGGAGCCAGCACGCGTCCTGAGTTGCTGTCACGGTCGGTCCCACCGTACAGCTTTCGGCGGGTCTGTCGGTAGGTGAAAAGATGCTGACAGGCTGTGGTCAACGATCCATGTCTTGCGGCACCTTTTCTGGATCTGCACGTGGGTTCTTGCTTCGAGCTTCGGCCTTCGCCGACCGAACGGGCGATGGCTTCGTGTGGCATGAGGTGGTCGTCATTTGGTCGGTCACCAGGAGTCAATCGCCAAACACCGAGAGACGATCGCCTTAGATGTCGATCGCTCGGCACCGGGACTTATCCTGGGACCTTTAGTCGGCCAATCTGCCTTGGCTGCTGGGCTATGGCTCGGTCGCCCGGTCTCCGAGGCGATCGCCTGTTGAGACGTATAACACTCGACACAACAGAACGATTAGTTGAATTTGGAAATTGTGATGAATTTAAATTTGTGTCCTTAGCTAAACTTGTGTGATTGAATCAATTTCATGTATTGGGGATTTAAGTATGTCCTGACATAGGAAATGAGTGTGATTGACTAGTTTGATTTTAGTTAGGGTAGTTCACTATCTTGATTTTGGATTTGGATAAAAGTATGAGGTATTCATGGCACAAGCCCTTCTTATTCGTGAGTTTTGAGCCGTATAGCAAAATATATATAAATATATATAAACCTTATTCTTTGATCCACCACATTTTATTAGCCATTATCTATTTTTTGGTGAAAATTCATCCGTTTGAACTCTTGGTCAAGATTTGGTTGTGAATTAGGTGTATAACAAGTCGAGGGAAGGACGAGGAATTATCAAAAAGTGGATGAAGAAGTGAAAAGAAAAAGGGTGCTGAAATTAAGATGAAAAAAATAAAGGCCGAAAAAAATAGGGGGGCGACCGTAAAAGTACCCCCCTCGAATGTTGTTAAGCCACTAACCTCAACTAATCTTTCGTGGCTATGCGTTTACATATGCCTAAAAGGGTGCTCAAGGAAAGGATGGCGATTCATTGTTTGTAGGATTTGTTATGCACTTAATTTCATGATTAATCTCGGCCAACGAATCCTTTATTTATCCTTTTTATCCTACCCATACCTAAAGCCCCATTACAACCATAAAAGCCCTTTTGATTATATGCATGAGTTCATCTAAGTAGTGGAGATATGATTTTTGTGCAAGTATGTGGTAATGACACACAATGTTTTAACGTGAGTGATTGCTTAATAATCCCTATATCTACTTGAGCGAGAGTGACCCCTTGTGAGGCCATCGAATTTTCTCTCACTTGATGCCAATGAAGATGTTGAGATTGGTTGAGGTACTTTAATTTTCTTCATACTTGTTCATGATTATTTATTCTCCCATGAATATGGATATCATCTTGGATTTATCAATACATGCTTCTTGAATTTCTTTCACTCGAATTATGCTTGAAGACAAGCATTGGTTTAAGTTTGGGGAGATTTGATAGAAAGAAAATAGTGTGCATTGTTAATTATAAGGTTTTAATGAATTTTATGTTGGCACACTTGGTTATTTTCTACCTATTTATATTTCGGATGCAACTTACTTCACTTGGCACATTGTTGTTTAATTTAGGTGTTTGATGGAGTTTTTAAGCTTAAGGAACAATTTGGGCCATCAAATGTACCAAGCCAAGGTGATTTGGGCTTTAATGAAGAAACTGTCGCGAGACACTGGGTGACCCAGTGCCAGTTCGGTGACCCAGTGTCGGCCCTGTTCCGAAAATAATCTTACTTGAGGCCTAAGAAACGACTCCAAAACGTCTCAATCAGTCCCACAAGGCATAAAATCGACCCCTAGGCTGGGAAAAGGAATTTGAATAGATTTGGAAAGAAAGACTCCAAGGAAATTAAAACTCAAGAAGGATAAGACGGAAGAAGATCCAATTAAAGAAGGAAACTAAGAGAAAAGGGGGTATTATAAAAGAAGGGGGTTGAGATTATTATTGATCATCATATTTATCACCATTCTCACGTCTGGAGTAGAGGAGGAAAATCGGACGACCGAACCAAAATTGTCACGAGGCAAACCGAGCCGTTTCCGACGTACGAGGAAGAAGACTACATAGTTTGAATTTCTTTCTTCTCATGTCTATTATTAATTTGCTGTTTTCTAAAGACAACATGTCCGGCTAATTTTCTATTCTAGTTCTTATTAAAGTTTGAAATCGTATTTGAATTATTCATGTTTTTATCCCGTAGCGTACTCTCAACTCGAAATCTCTTGAATTGCTTTTGTGTTATTGAACTCACTACTATGCCATATAATTTCTTGATTTGGTTTGGCCAACTAGATTAGGGGTTCTATGTCTTATGCTAGAAATTGAGTTGTAATCCGTAATTGTTGCAATTTTAATTTAACAAGTAGCAAACAATTGAAATTTCTCAATTGAGTAACACAAAATTGAGATCCCATAAGTCGAGCTTATGAACTTAATATCTTGTCTATTTCATTATTTTGGTTTTTAATGCATCTACGAGCGAGATTTAAAGAGCTTGTTTTGAATCCACCGCATAGATAGGTTCAATTAAATAGCTTGTTTTAATTGAATAAACTTAAGAAATAATTGGGGTCAACAGAGCTTGTTGTTGGCTTCGGAATAGGAGTTCATGAGATTAGAGAAGAGATAAGTGCTGCATTAAAACTTAAATTAATTCAAAACGGTGGATAATGGAACTAAGAACTATATTATTCTTTAATTGATATTTTCGAATTTTATTTCCTTTGTTTATTTTGATTTAATTTATTTCACGCAAATTATTTTTTAGTTAAGATCAGAAACTAAACCCCCCCTCGTTTTATTTTAATTTCTAAAAGTACTTAACCCTTAAAAAGCATAATTGATTTACCGTTCTCCGTGGGATCGACCCTTACTTGCCGATACTACTAGTTAGTAGAAGTAATCCAAGGAAAAATAAAGGTTAAAATGCTCCTGGGGTCCCTTAACTTAATTTCAGATAATGATTTAGTCCTTTATCTTTTTTTTGTCCCAACTAAGTCCTTTATCTTTCAATTTTAAGCAAATTTAGTCTTTTCCGTTGGTCTCCGTTGTAATACCCGTAATTTCGATTTCCGGTAATTTCTTTTTTTCGGAGAAAGTCCGTTTTGACGACTCGCTCATGACCGTGTCGTTTTGTTGAGTTCCGTGCTTTTTAGCGGTTTTTCCGCACTTGAGTTCGATTCTTGCGAATCTCGTCCGAAACTGTTGTTTCAACTTTCTCGTAAGTTCATTTAATGTTATTATTCATGTTGCAAGCTTCGGCTTGGTGTTTCGATCATGTATCGTGTATTTCGGATGTTTTGGGCCATTTTCGTAATTTCCCAAAGTTTGGGGTAATTATTTTCCGTTGTCGAATTTCGAGCCTTCGGGTGGTCGGAATCGTGTGTTCTCTTAGTGCTCGAGTTCATCTTTGCGAGTACTTCAGAATCGTATCTTGATTCGTATTCGTTCGGGTTTCGGGTCATTCGGCCGCTGCTCGGGCCCAGGCAAGACCGGCCGAGTTACGCCGAGAGTGCTCAGCTACGCACGTAAGGCCGTTACGTGACGTAAGGCTCCCGGCCGATTACGCACGTAACGGGCCGGCGATTTGGGGCGATGACTGTTACGTCGTAAGCCTTGGCCGATTACGTCGTAACCCTACGGCAGATGACTATATAAGGCCCTACACACGGGTTTTTGGCCATTTTTCTCAATCTTTCCTTTCTCTTCCACGGATGTGGTCTTGGGAATCTTGAAGCCATGTTGTTTAACAATAAATCCATGAAGTTCTTGAGGTTATAACATCAATCAATCATCCTATAACATCCTTCGATCCAGCGAATCAAGGTTAGATCTTTAGAACCCTACTTTTGGGTAGATTTGGGGGTTTTCGCGTTTTTGTCCGATTCGTTCCGTTTTGTTGATTAATTCATGATGAATATGATTAATCTTGTTGGTATTCATAGTTTCCCTATGGATTCATGGTATATTTCGTGGTTTTTACGGAATCGAAAGGGTTTGGTTGTGGTCCGCCCTCGTTGTTGTTTATATACGAATATACATGAATCGTAGGCGGGTTTTCGGGTGTATTCCAATTCCGTATTCATTTAGAAATGGTTGTGATTGTATTCTTCGAATCGTTAGGTTCGGTTTCATTGGTTCCTAGCGTTCGTTGGTGACTTTCCTTTCCGTTCGTTGCGTCGTCAATTATTCAAGGCAAGTAATTCTTGGAAATCTTTATGCTTAACATGAAATGGTAATGTATATTGTGTGTGCTTTACTCACCTCGGGAGGGTCCGATGGGGCCTCGAGGGAATCTATGGCTTCGTCCTGGATTCATGAGTTTGATTCGCTAGCTAGCTCGAGAGGGTCCTTAGAGGCCTCAAGTGGATTCGTGGCTTCGTCCCGGTCCTAGGTGACGTGTGGTGCTTGATTTGTTTTATGAATGTGGCCAGCTCGGGAGGGTTCTTAGAGGCCTCGTGTGGGATTCGTGGCTTCATCCCGATCCTAGGCAAATTAATTGTGACTGTTTGTTTCCGGAAAAGACATGTCTGGTTTTGGTTTTTGAAATGATATTGGTGCATGTACTATGAAATGTGTAAGCGATTGGTTTGCCTTGAGTACTTGTACTAGCGTAATTTCTAACCCCTTTGGGGACCCGTTGTCGGGGAAATTCTTGTTATGGATTTCAGGTTATGTTCAAATGCATTTAGCGGCACTGGATGGTACGAGGATGTCGGCCAAGGTTGTTGACATGTGCAATTGAGTCTTGTTATTTCCTACTGTCTCTTTTGATGTGGATGTTTTCCAAATTGTAAGCTTATAGATTGTACTCGCGAGTACTTAGGCTTTTCCTTTCGGATTGTGATTGGTCTTCGTTGGAGTTACTGTATTTTTCGGTTGATGTTTATTATGCCGGTTGTACCGGACGTGTTGTTTTATGTTCTTGTTGTTAACAATTGTTTCCTTGCTAACCGAGACGGTTAGTCGAGTGGTGTTTTCTTGTGTTAGCCTGGTGGGTCCCATGTAGGGGTCCACGACGCTGTAATACACCTCGAATATCTTGGTGGTGTTACAGAAAATGGTATCGGAGCACTAGGTTTATGGATACCTAGGCTTGTTGGTTATTTGGGTCTAGTTGTGTTTTGTTTTGCACATTGTCACACCGCTGCCGGCATCTCAGTACATCTAGTGCTCGTAAGTTTTCCTTACTCGATTCTCTTGTTTTCTCGTATTGAATTTCTACTTCTTGAACTGTGATTGCCTCTCTCGTACTTATCGTCGAGTTGTTTTTCGATCCATCCGGTTCGTGTACTTTTGATTCTAGTATTGCGCAGTCCTTTATCTCTCTGGAGTATGTGCGCCGTTCTGGGCTTGACCGTTTGTCGTTTTGCGAGCCTTCCATCACTAAACTTCCTAGCATTGGTGGGATCGTTGGTGATCGAAAGATCCGAGATTTGCTCCGTGGTATATTGTGAGAGGGCTTGACTCTCTAGTCTTTTGTTGTATGATGGAATCTGTGTTTGGTAATTGCGATATACTAAATGTATGTGAGCCGAATGTACTGATGGTTTGGACACCGAAGGGTGCAGTATGATGTAGAAGTTTTGAATATTGAAATGTTCTGGGAAAGGTATTGATGGCAGAGTTTGTTGAGAAACTCACATAGCTGGTTTCGACATATGTCCAAATCGGTGTTCTTTGGTTATGCTGTTAAACTTGAAGAGATAAGTTTGACATATGCTTAGAATTAGTGTTTCCGAGTTGCGCTTGTTGAACTGGTGATTTTTGAATGCCGTATATGCGTGTGTTCGGGAATTGATGGTACTTGGCTAATTATTGTTATTTACAACCAATGTGTTTCTATTAATAATAATACATGCGGCGTGCATGCTTGAAAATCTCTGAGACTTGATCGTATTGTGGGTTTTTGAAAGTGACGTGAATTTGGGCGAGCCAGCCTTGCATTTCCAAATAAAACCTTGTGTCGGTATTTAAAGTCGTGTTTAAAAGTGTTTAGGACATTTTATAAAAGGTTACCGCTGGTAAACCCTTGTCGTGTTTGAAAGGGTCTTGAAAACGATTTTTAACTTATCGATTTTATTTTCGAATAACTAGAGTATACGATTTTTAAAAAAATCAGATTAGCTTGGGGAAACCTAGGCTGTCGAGTCAAGTTGTGTTTGTTGAGTTTTGTCTCGTCGGATTTTGTCTGACTTAGTCGCATCGCGACGCGTCATTTGTGATCAGTGGTCGTGATTAGTATCGAGGGGCGGTCGTCACTTACGTGCGACCTATGGATGCTCCCTTCCTTGTGTTGTGCCTCGTTTGATACGAGTTATTTGTATGATTAGTCGTTAAATGATGGAATCCTTCTGTGGATTTTGATTTCACGATATGTGTTTATTAGACTCTCGTATTTGGTTTATACGAGGAGTGTCGTCGCTGTTGATGTATTTTCGAACCGCATTTTATCCGCTGCGTGAGTTCTTTCAAACGGATTTCGGTATTTTGCAAACTGAGTTTTATTTCGTAAAACCGATTCCCTAAATCAAGTGTTGGCATTTTGGCCTTGAACATTTTATGACGGTTTGACAAATGAGTTTGTGAGTTTTGGAAAATATTACCGTCATTGGTCTTTTTAGCATTTTCGAAATGACGTGGGAAATCGTGCTCAGCCTGATAAATCCTTGTGAGAAGGGTTTACGGCATGTAATTTTTCTGATATGTTCTGTTGCTGTCTCTGTGAGTCGTTAGCGCACGCTATGCTTTGCGGCTAGCGCGCGCGAGAGTGCGTTGGTAGCACGCTAAGGGGAGGATAGCGCACGCTACCTGGTAGTTCAGGGCAGTCCAGGAGCTACTGGACTGGGTCTGAAGTTCTCGTTAGCGCACGCTAACACTTGGGGTTGGCGCACGCTAACAGTGTATTTTTGGTCAGGAGTTTTGTTTGGTGCCGTGATAGCGCACGCTAACCTTAATGATTAGCGCACGCTAATTGTGTCCAGTATAAATACTGGACACCAGTCTAGAAGTTGCATTTTTCTTCATTTTTCTTCTTCCTCCATGAGATTGAGACGTAACGACTAGGGTTCACATCAGGGCTGATTTTTATTCCATCCAAAGGTGTTTTGGAGTATCCTAGATGATTTTTAACATCATCTAATCCATTGTTCTTCGCCGAATCTAGGTATTTTTTCTTGAATCCCTAGAGTTGACTTTTTGGAGTTTTGTTCTTGATGTCGTTTTCCATCCGGTTTTGATAAACCGATTGTTGTTTTAACGATGTTGTTAAACATATCCTAGGGATTGAATATCACTGTCGTGATTTTGAACGATTTAATGAGTGTGCTATGATGTGTTTAAGTGAATGTTGACACGTGTGAATTCTGGGCATTTTGGCCTATTGTACTTCTGAAAAACCTTGAGTATCGTAGAAAATAAACCTCGAGACGTACTTTTAAAATGAATTATTTTCTCTGTGTTCTCAAGATGCCTACTAGCGCCACGCTATGTTTCAAAATTATTCTACTTTGAGGATCAAAATATTTTGAGATATTTCTAATGATTTAGAAACGCATTCGCTTAGACCCGAAGGTCGAATATTGCTGAAAAGTTTTAATTTAAAGAAAGGTGTCGTCATTTTTTTTTATCAAACGCAAGATAATTTTTTTTAAAAGTCTCGATGACGATGTTTGTATTACTTTTTGATATATGATACTCAAGATCAACTAGTGCTTGTAAATTATTTTCCAAAGGTGGTTTTCGTTTTCAAAACCTATCATTCCTATTTGCGGTCCGGGAATATATGTGTGATGTTCGTACTCTCGTTAGGGTGTTAACCCCCGAGTTGTGGTTGAATTAGTGGTGTGAACGTTGAGTCGTTCGCCACACGTTTGTTGTGTTAGCCCCCTGTGAGAGGCGGGATGTTGGTGTTGAATATTGTCGCCCCGTAGTGATTTCTGCGTTATCGCTCTTGTGCGAACTGTTAGATCTTGTTTGGTACGACCGTGTGTATCGGTGATTATTCCATTATGTGTCGGTTGTTTAATGTCTTGTTACCTTGCTCCCGTTTTTGTGAATTTCATGGACGAGGTCGGAGGTAATACCCGTACTATTTTGACTTCTGTATTTTCTATTTCTCCAGTCTATCGATTCGCTCATGTTCGTTGATACTTTATGAACTTGTTCTGTATTTCGATTTCATCGTCCGAACGAGCTGTGATCTTGTTGTGGGTCGATCTGGTTATCGCTGTGACTTTTCCGAATTCGGTTCGATTCTTGTGAACCTTGTTCGGAAGTAACATCTTTTGGTTCTACTAGTTCTTTTATTCGAAGTGGATCAGATTTTGGACTTCTGTATTTTCGACTCTATCGACTCGTTTATGCTCGTTAACATTTTCTTAACTTTCCATATCCCTTGCTTTTGTTGATCGAACGAGTGTGGTATTGTTTCGGAATAACTCGTTTGTCGTTGTGACTTTTCTACTGCTATTCCCTTTCCTGTGGATCTTATATGAATGCACATCCTGTTGTTTTCACCAGATCATATATTGTCTCGAGTCGAGATGTGAACCTTGGAGTTGTTGTTTGAATTTTATTATCCTTCGTATTTCGGACATGATTGTTCGATTTTTGTTGTCTCGATCGTTTGTTTGTTCGGTTTTTGTTCTCGTTTCGTGATTGTTGAGCATCCAGGCTCCTTCCTAATTCCCTTAAGTTCGAGAAATTAGTCTCGTTTTCGATCTTCCAACCCTTGAGCGGTGGAATTCCGTATTTGTTCAGCGATTGGCTCGCGTTTTGATTGATGTACCGTTGAGTTGGTCAATCGTATTGATTTTCATTCGTTGTGTTTTGTGATTGTTCGGATAATTGACTTGATTGTATTATCCATTTGATGACGCTTGTCACTTGTTGGTTTTATTGTGTCTCTATCGGTGGCGCTGTGTTGGTCGTCGTGGAGCGTGTTTTCACGTCGTATGTCTCTTTGCGTTTCTCGCAATGTTTCACCGTCGGGCGTGAGTTTTCGGTTTTTGTGTATCTCGTCGAGTTTTCCTGGCAGGGATATTGCTTCTCCCTACTTATTTTAAGTTTCGGGACGAAACTTCTTTTAAGGAGGGTAGAATGTAATACCCGTAATTTCGATTTCCGGTAATTTCTTTTTTCCGGATAAAGTCCGTTTTGACGACTCGCTCATAACCGTTTCGTTATTCCGAGAATGATTAATTCTGCACTTTTTGTCATCCGAGCTCGTTTCGGTGTCGTTTTGTTGAGTTCCGTGCTTTTTAGCGGTTTTTCTGCACTTGAGTTCGATTCTTGCGAATCTCGTCCGAAACTGTTGTTTCGACTTTCTCGTAAGTTCATTTAATGTTATTATTCATGTTGCAAGCTTCGGCTTGGTGTTTCGATCATGTATCGTGCATTTCGGACGTTTTGGGCCATTTTCGTAATTTCCCAAAGTTTGGGGTAATTACTTTCCGTTGTCGAATTTCGAGCCTTCAGGTGGTCGGAATCGTGTGTTCTCTTAGTGCTCGGGTTCGTCTTTGCGAGTACTTCGTAACTGTATCTTCGATTCGTATTCAGGTTCGGGTTTCGGGGTCGTTCGGGCCGCCGGCTGTCGCAGATCGCCGAGTTACTACGGCAGAGTGCTCGGCAGCTACGCACGTAAGGCCACGCCGCCACGCACGTAACGGGCCGGCGCTTGGGGCGATGACTCGGTTACGTCGTAAGCCTTGGCCGGTTACGACGTAACTGCCACAGCGTGACGGCTATATAAGGCCCTGCACACGGGTTTTTGGCCATTTTTCTCAATCTTTCCTTTCTCTTCCGCGGATGTGGTCTTGTGAATCTTGAAGCCATGTTGTTTAACAACAAATCCATGAAGTTCTTGATGTTATAACATCAATCAATCATCCTATAACATCCTTCGATCCAGCGAATCAAGGTTAGATCTTTAGAACCCTATTTTTGGGTAGATTTGGGGGTTTTCGCGTTTTTGTCCGATTCGTTCCGTTTTGTTGAATAATTCATGATGAATATGATTAATCTTGTTGGTATTCTTAGTTTCCCTGCGGATTCATGGTATATTTCGTGGTTTTTACGGAATCGAGAGGGTTGGTTGTGGTCCGCCCTCGTTGTTGTTTATATACGAATATACATGAATCGTAGACGGGTTTTCGGGTGTATTCCAATTCCGTATTCATTTAGAAATGGTTGTGATTGTATTCTTCGAATCGTTAGGTTCGGTTTCGTTGGTTCCTAGCGTTCGTTGGTGACTTTCCTTTCCGTTCGTTAAGGCCAATTATTCAAGGCAAGTAATTCTTGGAAACCTTTATGCTTAACATGAAATGGTAATGTATATTGTGTGTGCTTTACTCACCTCGGGAGGGTCCGACGGGGCCTCGAGGGAATCTATGGGTTCGTCCTGGATTCATGAGTTTGATTTGCTAGCCAGCTCGGGAGGGTCCTTAGAGGCCTCGAGTGGGATTCGTGGCTTCGTCCCGGTCCTAGGTGACGTGTGGTGCTTGATTTGTTTTATGAATGTGGCCAGTTCGGGAGGGTCCTTAGAGGCCTCGAGTGGGATTCGTGCTTCGTCCCGGTCCTAGGCAAATTAATTGTGACTGTTTGTTTCCGGAAAAGACATGTCTGGTTTTGGTTTTTGAAATGATATTGGTGCATGTACTATGAAATGTGTAAGCGATTGGTTTGCCTTGAGTACTTGTACTAGCGTAATTGCTAACCCCTTTGGGGACCCGTTGTCGGGGAAATTCTTGTTATGGATTTCAGGTTATGTTCATGCATTTAGCGGGCTACTGGATGGTACGAGGATGTCGGCCAAGGTTGTTGACATGTGCAATTGAGTCTTGTTATTTCCTACTGTCTCTTTTGATGTGGATGTTTTCCAAATCGTAAACTTATAGATTGTACTCGCGAGTACTTAGGCTTTTCCTTTCGGATTGTGATTGGTCTTCGTTGGAGTTACTGTATTTGTCGGTTGATGTTTATTATGCCGGTTGTACCGGATGTGGTGTTTTATGTTCTTGTTGTTAACAATTGTTTCCTTGCTAACCGAGACGGTTAGTCGAGTGGTGTTTTCTTGTGTTAGCCTGGTGGGTCCCATGTAGGGGTCCACGGCGCTGTAATACACCTCGAATATCTTGGGGGTGTTACATCCGTTAACTGTTGTCCAGATGGCTGTTAAGTTGTCTACGTGGCTATAAACATACCTGCGTGGAGAACAAAGTCAAATTCCTAACCTATGTGTCAATTTCCTAACCTATGTGTCCATTTCCTAACCTCCATTTCCTAACTTTACCTGAATTTATATATATATATATATATATATATTTTTTCAAGAAAATAATTTTATTTCGAAAAAATATTTTTTCCTCCAGAAAATATTTTTTTAATTTTTCAAAAAAATAATATTTTTTTCCAGAAAATAATTTTTTTTCTTTTTTCGAAAAAATTCTGGAGAAAAAAATATTTTTTGGTAAAATAATATTTTTTTCAAAATAAAACTATTTTCTGGAAAAAATATTATTTTCTGGAAAAAAAATATTATTTTTCAAAAAAATAAAACTATTTTCTGGAAAAAAAATAAAAAAAAAATATTTTTTAGAAATAATTAAAAAAATATTTTCTGGAGAAAAAGGTATTTTTTTCGCAAAATAATATTTTTTTCGAAATTAAAATATTTTCTGGAAAAAAATATTATTTTTCGAAAAAATATAACTATTTTCTGGAAAAAAAAATATATTTTTTCGAAATAATTAAAAAAATATTTTCTGGAGAAAAAGGTATTTTTGGCAAAATAATATTTTTTTGAAATTAAATTATTTTCTGGAAAAAAATATTATTTTTTCGAAAAAATAAAAATTTTTTCTGAAAAAAAAAGAAAAATATATTTTTTCGAAAAAATTAAAAAAATATTTTCTGGAGGAAAAAATATTTTTTGGCAAAATAATATTTTTTCGAAATAAAATTATTTTCTTGAATATATATATATATATATATATATATATAAATTCAGGTAAAATTAGGAAATGGAGGTTAGGAAATGGACACATAGGTTAGGAAATTGACACATAGGTTAGGAATTTGACTTTGTTCTCCACGCAAGTATGTTTATAGCCACGTAGGCAACTTAACAGCCACGTGGACAACAGTTAACGGAGACCAACGGAAAAGGCTAAATTTGCTTAAAATTAGAAAGATAAAGGACTTAGTTGGGACAAAAAAAAGATAAAGAATTAAATCGTTATCTGAAATTAAGTTAAGGAATCCCAGGAGCATTTTAGCCAAAAATAAAATAACTAATTCTGACGCGTCACGACAGCGCGGTCAGGTATGAATTTTCCATTTGCCTTATCCTCCATAACTGCATCCTAAGAAAGTCCATGTATTTAGCAAAAATACATTTATGTTCAGAAAACAAATTGGAAGTAGATTTAAAACAATAAATGGACTTACAATCTTCTTAGCAACCTCTGCTGCCTCCTTATCGGGTATGTTACCCTTGTCGTCTTGACGGGCTACAACCCAAACCTTTGATCTATCCATTTCCTCATCATCTGCCAGCTCCTCTTTCTTCCTCTACAAAGAACAGGAACAAATGATTGGATCAAACTATTGAATGATGGAGTTGAAATATACATAGACATACATAATTATATTCACTTACGATGTCAGTCTCTACACCGATATAACCCTTGCGAGATGCCTTGTGCCGGTGTTTCATCTTTTTTGTTCGGTTCATCTGCAGCAAGTGTGTCACCTGCCATATTCCACTAAGTCAGAAATTATATATACTTCATGTAACCAGAAATGAGATATAAATGAGATAGGAAAGTGAATTACCCTCCACTTTCGATCAAGCCTCTTTTCCACAAATTTTTTCCATTGTGTGGCTGAAATCTTGTATTCCTCAGGTAGAGAAGATCTTATCTTCTCAGAAGTATCGTTAAATGGCCAAACAAATTTCTTGGTCAGTTTAACCTTCCAATCATGCCATTTCTGAGAAGCAGACATCAAGACCGTCTTCCGAGTTTGCTCAGCTAGCTCAAATGTATTCTACACCACTCATTTGTAAGAAGTATGAGATCAGTTTAATATCAATAATATAACAAATGACATGGCAAACTCATATTATACATGTTGTAATAATTATGAATGCATTCATATGAAGTGGTAAACTAATTCAACCCAAAGTTTTGATCTAAGTAATCTGCACTAAATATAAGATTGAGACATACCGAGATCTCTTCCCATAATTTGTCCTTGATGTCCTTCGGAACCAGCCTCCAATTATTAATGCTGATAGAAACCATTGATCGAGCAACGCCCGCCCCAAGCCATCATACCTCACCTTCACTTATTTATGTAGGACTGCAGCTGTTTGTTGTCCTCATACAAAGCCCGTCCCAAGCCATCATACCTCACCTTCACTTTCTTTCCTCGGCTTCTCGAAGCAACCAATTTTCACATTGATGTAGGACCTAGGTTCGGTTTCACAGTCCCAACCTCTGGCTTGACAACATCGTTTGACAACTCTTCAGTCTCTATCTGACCAAGTGCATTATCCCCACAATCAACAAGTTTATCTGGCATCACGGGTCCAGTTTTCTTCTGCTCTGTCTTCCTGGTGCTTTTACGGGCTATCTTCCTTATCCTAAAAACAAGAGAAACCACATTTAGAACATTTGTAATATAATGTGAAAATAATGAAAATTACATACCTTAATTCAATAAACATTACAGGAAGACATACTATATACGAAGAACCATATACAATATACATAACAGCTAAAAACCAATTAAACAACATAAGATAACAACTACTGCTCAACTATAAATCTAGTAGATACTTACCAACACAAGTACATTTCTATGAAGATACACGATACACTCTTAGTCCAGAACAAATTGAAAAAAAACACAAATCACTTTTTTTTTCTGAAACCAAACACCCTCACTCTCTGGCCTAACATATCTTTCCTTGGAGGGAATACAATGAGTATCAAGATTATCAAGTGGCTAAGAATCAGGAGTCGTAGTCATATCCTCAACATCCCCCCCTGTCGATTTATTTAGAACAGGTAGGACAACTGACCATCCCTTCTTGAATGGGTCATCAACATAAAAGACTTGACTGACTTGACTCGCAAGCACAAAGTCATCCTTCATGTGTCCTTGTTTGTTCAAATTGACCAAGGTGAATCCACACTCGTCATTAATAACTACACCTTTGTCACTTGAGACCCACTAACACTTGAAAAGTGGAACCTAGAATAAATGGTAGTTCAATTCCCAAATCTCTTCAATCACACCGTAGTAACACACGTCTGCCAGCAAAGGCTTCTTATCCTTCGCACTGCATACAAGCATTGTGTTGGCAATAAGAGAAACCCCACTATTCTGATAGACTCTCTCATCGTCTCGAGTCTTCGTTTGGTACAACCTTCCATTAATCACATAACTACTATACTTCACGACTCGTTCACGTGTACCATGTGACAACCATGTCAATGTTGACGTTGTTATCCCAAGGCCACTACTGATTTTAGCATCCACCGTGTCACGAAAACTCTCGATTAATGTCTTGTTGTACTGATCTTGTATCCACTTCTCGTCTTTCTCTTTCCTTGGGTACATCAACTTCAAGGCAGCTTTGTATTCACTGTAGATTTTTTATAGAGGTAAACAAACAAATTCAGGTCAGCACACATGTTTGACACCTAAACCAAGATATGAACATGCAGCATTTGATAGAGATAAAATTATCTTACGTTATGTAGGAAGAAACTGGCTCGCTATTTACTAATACAGTCATGTGTCGTCTTTGGTGATCAAATTTTGGCACTATAACAGCTGTTGTGCAAGCTAGGAAACCAGGTGTGGTATCTTCAAGATCTCTAAGTGGAATAGGGATCCTAACAGCATCTACATCTTTCATGTACTCTGAACAAAATTCTACTGCCTCTTCCGCCGAATATCGTTGTGCAATGCACCCTTCAGGATGTTTTCGACTGCCTACGCAGCCTTTGTACACTTTCATGCATCGCTAAATGGGATACATCCATATTAAACCCACTGGCCCACACAATCGGACTTCTCGAACGAGATGGACTGTTAAGTGAACCATTATATCGAAGAACGAAGGAGAAAAATACTGCTCTAACAGGCAAAGTGTAATCACCAGGTCATATTGCAACTTATCAAAATTGGGTACCTCTATAACCTTAGCGCAAATATCTTTGAAGAATAAGCACAACCTCAGGACTGCGTATCTCACATGTTTTGGTAGAGCGGCACGAATAACTATGGGAAGAAAATGTTGAATTAGTACATGACAATCATGTGACTTCAAACTTGTCAACTTCAGCTCATCAATGGAAACAATATTCTTCATGTTGGATGAGAAACCCTTGGGTACTTTAATATTCATCAAAGATTCGCAAACTTGCTGCTTTTCTTTTTTGGTGAAAGAGCACGCAGCAAGAGGAATGTATGTCCTTTTCTCCCCTACTTCAGGTGCCAATTCTGGATTTATTCCCATCTTCACAAAGTCTAACCTTGTTGCCACATTGTCTTTGGTCTTCCCTTTAACAGTCATCATTGTATTGATCAAGGATTCAAAAACATTTTTCTCAATGTGATGCAGTCTAACCTTGTTGCCACATTGTCTTTGGTCTTCCATGTAACAGTCATCATTGTATTAATCAAGGATTCAAAAACATTTTTCTCGAGTGCATCACATCGAGACATTGCCTTACATGTAGATGTTTCCAGTATGGAAGATCGAAAAATATCGACTTCTTCCAACATTTTCTGAATTTTTTTAATTCATCATCGTCTTCTTCTTCTTCTTCTGGACACATTTCCTTCTTCTTAATTGTTCTTTTTCTTTTATGACCTCTAACAATGACCTTCTTTCCCATCTCATACTTTATGAACGAAAGCTTCTCGCACAGCTTTATTCCCGATAATGGTCTTGGTGCTTCTTCAAGTTCCTATGCACCGTTGAAATTCTTTGCTTGGAATCGATACGGATGGACCCTTTTCAAATATCGTCTATGGCCAACGTATGACATTTTCTTCCCATTCTCCAAGTGGATAGCATGCGTATTTTCACCACAGATTGGACACGAAGTAACCATGTGTAGTGCATCCATTAAGGTTACCGTATGCCGGGAATTCACTAATGGTCCATAAGAGTACTGCGTTTAAGCAGAAATGCTCTTTTCTATAAGCATTGTATACTCCATCTATTCCTTTCCACAAGCATTGCAAGTCTTCAATTAACAATTGAAGATATACATCTATGTCGTTTCGCGGTTGCTTGGGGCCAGAAATAAGCATGGTCAGCATGATAAACTTCCGCTTCATACACAGCGAAGGAGGCAGGTTGTATGTTAGTAACATGACGGGCCAACAACTGTGTCGAGTACTTTGATTAATGTGAGGATTTATCCCATCAGCGGCAAGTGCTAGACTTAGGTTTCTCAGCTCTTTTTTGAAGTCCGCACACAGATGATCAACTTGTTTCCACGATGGAGAATCACACGGGTGACGTAGCACGCCTTCAACTTTTTTCGTCTTGGTATGCCATGTTAAATTTCTTGAAGTCTCAATTGATTTAAACATGCATTTAAATCCCGGTATCGGAGGAAAATACCATACCACCTTCGCAGGTACACCTACTTTATCCACCTTCGTCTTCGATAATATCCATCTTGACAATTTGCACTTTGGAGAGCCTGTATAATTTTTGTATCGCTCTTTGTAAAGCACGCAATCATTAGAGCAAGCATGAATTTTCTCATGCTTCAACCCCAAACAGCTCAGTGTCTTCTTCGATTCGTACATTGAGGACGGTAGTTGATGGTTTGTCTGGTAACATCTCCCCAAAGTCGACTAATAAATCCGAGAAGGGAGCATCAGTCATTCCATGCCTTGCCTTTAGATTCTGTAACCTCACAAGTGCACTCAACTTTGTGTATCTTCGACAACCCTTGTACAACAGCTTTTCTGCCTCCTCCAGAAATTTCATAAACATTGATGGGTCTTCTGTGTAGTTTTCATACGCGGCCTTACACATATTATCGACTTCGGAGTTGTCATAATCATCAAATGCTTCCTCATGTTTACTAGTTGATTCACCATGCCAATTCCAATTTGAGTAGAACTTATCGAACTATTGAAGAACAGGTGCTCTCTAATCATCTTAACTGATCCCTTTTTCATATTTATGCATCTGCAGCAAGGACAAGGAATGAATTCTGGATCACTTCCTACATTCTCTAGACATCCTTTAATTACAATTCCACACCCTCTTCATACTCTTTTGACATCCTATCCGCATGAATCCATGTTTTATCCATACTTAAAGGAATGAATAGTGTCTCTTACCCCTCAAAGGAATATGCAAAATGAGGAAATATCGTGTAAATGAAATGCAGCCAAATGCAACTAGTAAATAAGAGCCAAATGCAACTAGTGAAATCCAGTAAATGAGCAAGAACAAAGAAAATAACTGAGCACTAAAATATAAATCAGAAACTAAAGGGGCCAGATCAAAGTATTTGATTACACATACTAAAATACTTAAAGAAAATCCAAAAAAAAGCACAAAAATAACAAAAATCAGAAGAAAATCCCAAGAATCAACAAAATACTACAAAAATCCCAGCAATATTTTAATACAGCACAAAAACCACAAGAAAATCACAAGAATTAACAAAACAAAAACAGCTAAGACACCTCAGAAATACCTAAGAATACAATATCAGTATAAACCCCAAAATAAATGCCAAGAACCCTAAAAATTAACACCAAAATAAATGCCAAGAACCCTAAAAATTAACCCCAAAATAAAACCCTACAATGCAGAATCGAACATAAAGTTACCTTCAGATTTGCTGGTGGTGACGGCGACGAACGGTGAATAACTGAAACCCTACAATGAAAAGTTGGGGAATAAATTAGAACACAAAAAATTGGGGAAAATTTGGGGGTAAAATTAGGGAAAATTAGGGGAAAGATTAGAATTAACCGATGGTGTTGATGCTGGTGGTGATGGCGACGAACGGTGGTGACGGAAACGAACGGCGGTGACGAACAGTGGTGGTGGTGGTGGTGACGAACGGCAGTACACTCTCTCTATCTCTCTCACTTAGCAGTACTCCTCAAGGAGTTTGATTTTCATGGGTATGGGTTTGTAGAAAATTTGATTTACTTTCCCGAGATTAAAACGATGAGCAATGGGATCTCTCACAATGTGTTAAAAATAAAACTGAAGTATAAATATTTGGGGTATATTTTGGGCGTTTTTTTTTTCAAAGCCCGCCACTTGGCTTTCACTTCAGTTTTGGTGGGATATTTTTTTTAGAAATTTTTTGCCGTTGTTTTCACTTCGTTAATTAACAATTTACTGAAGTGTATCTTACTTAAAGATCCCCCAAACTCTGTGTTTTATTTTGGCGAAGTGTATGCACTCTATTACTTCACTACTGCCAAACGTGAAGTTAGTGCGATATTATGACTTCAGTTTCTATAATTAATGAAGTAAGTGTTGCTGAAGTCTATTAACAAAATTCTACTAGTACATGTCGGTATGTACTTGTTAAGATATATGCTCGGTCAAAATCTGTTTTCTATGGCCATATTGAGAGCCATTTTGGAAAGATTTTTGCAACAAGAATAATATAATTGTAGCTGATATAACATTATTTATTGCTTTTCTAGAAATCTGGTTGAGGAGCTTAGCTTTGCATCGGTTCAACCCTAAGGAACGACCAACCCATGAGAGCTCGGTTTAGATTCGACAATCGATCCTATCAGCTCGGAGAATCAGAGGAGCGAGCACACACCCTCTAGGTCCCCCGACCTCACATGATGAGACCAGGTTGCCGGAGTCATATTCAAGATCAGAGCTCGAGATCGGCATCAGATGAGTGAGCTCAGGACAAGCACATATTGGGTGTTGCTGGATAAAATTCTTGATATTTGGGATGTCTTGATATTTGGGATGTAGTTTCCTAGTTGGAGTCCTGAGATATAAGAAAATTAGCATATATATATCGTGATTCTGAGAAATAAGGAATTCTTGATATGATGAAAACAGATCGTACTCATGGGGAAGCTTGTCTCTCCCTATAAATAAAGACAATACAAGTTGTGTCGTGAAATACTTTATAATTTATATTTTTATAAGATACACAAAATAAATAACAGTAAATATAATATGGAGATTGATAATATGTAGCATATTTTTTGTAGTAGTAGTATATTTTTTTTTCTCAATGGTATAACATTACATCTTGGAGCAAGCTATTTATAGGCAAAGTTGTACTACCATTTCAACAAATGTGTACATCAATTGTCAACAATGGTACACTACAATTACAATTTATCCACCTTCAAAGTTTGAATCAATCCCTCTTGGTTTGTCAAAAGTTGTGGGCAACATTTTCTTCTTTGACAATTAATTGTGCTAAAGTCCATAATTCATAACACTCCCCCTTGGACGTAGCAATGTGAGTTGGATAAGTGTGCCTCGTTAAAAATCTTAAGCCGAAAAACCCAATGGGAATAAAAGCGGTCAGAAGGAAAAAAAAGGTACACAACTTAAATCCAATCCTTGTGCATAAGCTGCCTCGTTAAAAACCTTAAGTTCGAAAAACCCAATGGGATAAAAACCAGTCATAAGGGAAAAAGAGTACAGCGCACATATTGATTCGCTCGCCCTGAAATAAAGAATATATGTCGTCAAACTGATTTATCAATCTTGGTTAAGATTAACTCTTCTCATGCCTATATCGTATACCATCTTCTCAAATGTTGATGTCGGCAATGATTTTGTAAATAAATCAGCGAGATTATGACAGGAGCGAATTTGTTGAATATTTATTTCTCCGTTCTTCTGTAGTTTATATGTGTAGAAAAACTTCGGTGAAATATGCTTGGTCCGATCACCTATTATATATCCACCCTTGACTTGTGATATGCATGCAGCATTGTCTTCATAAATGATTGTGGAAGTGTCTGTCACAAGCTTCAATCGACATTCATTTTGTATATGAGCTATAACTGATCTTAGCCAAACACTTTCTCTGCCAGCTTCATAGAGAGCAATTATCTCAGAATGATTGGAAGATGTAGCTACTAATATTTGTTTGGTCGATCTCCATGATATAGCCGTACCATTATAGCAGAATAAATAACCGGTCTGTGAGCGAGCCTTATGTGGATCGGATTTGTATCCCGCATCAGCATAACCAACTAAACCAGAGTTAGTAGCCTTCTTTGAATAGGATAAACCTAGGTCAATGGTACCATTGAGATAACGAAAAATGTGTTTGATACCATTCCAATGCCTTCGAGTTGGTTCAGAACTGTATCTTGCAAGTAAATTTACTGCAAATGAAATATCGGGTCTGGTGCATTGTGCTAAATACATGAGTGCTCCAATAGCATTGAGATAAGGCACTCCAGGACCCAAAATTTCCTCATTTGGTTCCTTCGGTCAGAAAGGATCTTTCTTAGGATCGAAATTCTGTACGACCATAGGAGTACTCAGAGGATGAGCCTTGTCCATATTAAATCGTTTGAGCAATCTCTTGGTATACGCAGATTGGTGGACAAGTATTCCATTATCTTTATGCTCGAGCTCAAGACCAAGATAGAGTTTTGTTATTCCAAGGTCTTTAACCTCAAATTCTTTCTTCAAATATTCAGCAGCATCGGATAACTCTTTAGGAGTTCCGATTAAATTTATATCATCCACATAGACTGCAATTATAGCAAATCCAGTATTGGATCTTTTAATAAAAATACATGGGCATTTAAGATCATTTTTATAACCTTCCTTAGAAAGGTATTCATTCAATCTATGATACCACATGCGGCTGGATTGCTTTAATCCATACAGTGATTTCTGTAGTTTGATCGAGTATAGCTCACGAGGAGTAGCAGATTTTGGCATTTTATATCCATCGGGAATTTTCATATAGATATCAGAATCTAATGAACCATATAGATATGCCGTGACTACATCCATTAGTCGCATGTCCAAACACTCATGGACAGCCATACTAATAAGAAAACGGAAAGTGATTATATCCATCACTGGTGAATACGTTTCGTCATAGTCAATCCCAGGCCGTTAGGAGAATCCTTGGGCTACGAGTCGGGCTTTATATCTCGCAATCTCATTTTTCTCATTTCTTTTTCGAACAAAAACCCATCTGTAACCAATTAGTTTTATATTTTTCGGTGTTCGAGTAATTTGCCCAAATACCATCCGTTTTTCTAGGGAAGCTAATTCAGACTCTATTGCTTCCTCCCATTTAGGCCAATCCGACCTTTGACGACATTCAATTATTGAATGTGGTTCATTATCGTAATCATCGTTCATAATTTCTTATGCAACCGAGAAAGCAAATAAATTATCGATTATCATGTTTTTCCGATCCCATATCTCATTGTAATGATTTATGGCATTCTCGGTGTTTTCAGAAACCATGACCCCTTCATTATTTGCAGTATTATGCTCTACAGATTCATCTGCAGTATGCTCACTAGGATGATTATGGTTTGTGATCCCATTACTTCTCCCCTTTCTTTGTCGAGGAAAAGTGTCCTTCGAACCAACAGGTCTACCACGCTTTTTTCGTGGGGCATCATCATCCATTTTCGTATTTTGATGAGGAACAACGATCCTAGCTGGAGCATTCGCAGCTGGAATATAAGACTTTGTCACTTTACTTGCATTGTTAAATGCGCCAGGAAGTCTATTAGCAATATTTTGTAAATAGATGATTCTCTTCACCTCAATTTCACATTCTGTAGTACGTGGATCTAGCTGGGATAAGCTTTGTACATTCCAGGAGATATCCTCAACTGGTTTTTGTTCATCTTTGTTAAGAACAGTCTTATCCCTGCCAATTGATGGAAACACCATCTCATCAAAATGACAATCGGCAAACCGAGCGGTAAATAAATCACCCGTTGTTGGTTCTAAATACCAAATTATTGATGGGGAATCAAATCCAACGTATATGCCAAGCCGGCATTGAGGACCCATTTTTGTCCTTTGAGGAGGTGGAATTGGCACATGAACAGCACATCCGAATGTGCGTAAGTGCAAACTATTCGGCTCAAAGCCTAGAGTTAATTGCATTGGGGAGTGCATATGATAAGCAGTGGGGCGTCATCTGATGAGTGCTGATGCATGTAATACTGCATGACCCCACACAGCACTAGTGAGCTTTGATCTCATTAATAATGTACGAGCAATGATTTGGACTCGTTTAATCATGGATTCCGCCAATCCATTTTGAGTGTGGACATGTGCTACTAGGTGCTCAACATTAATTCCCAGTGCTTCACAATAATCATCAAAAGTCCTTGATGTGAATTCTCCGGCATTATCCATTCTTATATTTTTTATAGGATATTCAGGAAAATATGCTCTGAGTTTAATAATTTGGGACAAGAGTCGTGCAAAAGCAACATTTCTGGTAGATAATAAACATATGTGGGGCCATCTGGATGATGCATCTATTAAGACCATAAAATATCGGAATGGTCCACTTGTTGGATGTATTGGTCCACAAATATCACCATGAATGCGTTGTAAAAATGATGGTGATTCATAACCAACTTTTTCCATAGAAGATTTAGTAATAAGTTTTCCACATAAACATGATTCATAGAAATAATCTTTGGACATTAGCATTTTTGTGCCCTTTAATGGATGTCCATGAGTATTTTCAATAATCCTACGTAACATAGAAGTTCCTGGGTACCCAAGGCGATCATGCCATAACCCAAATATATCAGGATTCACCAGCTTCCAAGCCATGGTAGCGTAGGTTTCAAAAGCTCGAATAGGGACACAATACAGTCCAGAAGTTGTTGCTTCAATTTTCTCGTGGACAAGTCGAGTTTCCATTTTATAGGATGTGATACATAGATATTCTTTATTATTCTCAATCACTATTTCCAAGTGATAGCCATTTAGGCGTACATCCTTAAAACTCAGTAGATTTCATTTTGATCTACCAGATAATAACGCATTTTTAATGTGTAAAATTGTTCCATTAGGCAACATCACAGTTGCATTCCCGGAGCCATCAATAATCTCTACGGGACCAGATATAGTTGTAATGTGTGTCTTGCATAATTTCATGCTCGAGAAATATGCTTTATTTGTAAATATTGAGTGCGCTGTTGCACTATCAACAAGACAATTGTGTATTTGTTCGATACTTTCCGTTTGTATTCCTATTGAATCAAATCATCATATAATAAATATTTAAGACATGAAACATTTTTTTTTATTGAGAATGGAAATGTACACATACATATTTTTTTTTTAATAATACATTTTGGTATGTATCATTAGTGCCGATACAAGGCCAACAATATAAATGGTAAATAAAACACCAATCCAGAATAATTCCGGAGGGAAATCTTTGCTAAACATCAGTATTATGATCATGCTGATCATTGTGAAAATAAAGACGAGAGATCCGTTAATCATTTTCGAAGAAAGTCGGATGAAGATGCTTAAGAATTTCTATAAGAGGGTAGAGGATATGAGTGAGTTGTTGAATAAAATGTGTGCATATTTATAGAATCAAAAATCACTATTACTAGCCGTTTATAGCCATTGGAAGTGGGAGAAATTTAATATAAAAATATAGATGATTTTATTGATGTTTATATTATACATAAAGAAATACACACAAAAACAACTGAGGTATTACAAGCCAGAAAGTAAATATACGACATATAATTGCATAAATATTTTATTTCAGCCATTCATCGTCATGTCCCACTGAACCAGGATTTTCAAGGAAATCTGCTAGCTCAAGTGATTTCCAGTCCTGGTCAGGATTTTCATCAAATATGTTCCCAGATGTGTTGGCCTCAATAACTTTGGATGGCTCGAATGTTTCGGTGGTATGAGCCTGGGCATCTTTGGCTTTATTTTTTAGCGATGCTTGGTATGAATCCACACGGTGTTGGCAAGTACGACAATATTTAGCCCAATGTCCAGTTATACCACATCTACGACATGGATATCACCAGAATTTTCCATAGGCATTTTTTCTTTATCACGATGCCCGTGAATTGACTGCCTTGGTATGTCGGAATATTTATTTTGACGGGAATAATGATAATTATCACGATTATTATAGTTACGTCCGCCGCGGTCATTTCTGTAATTATTTTGACGGTAGCCACCACGTCCACCACTTTTTCGGGTTCCACGCCCGGGTCTATTTTCACGGCTCTTGAACCGGCCGGCAGCTCTACCAGAGCTGGTATGTGCTTCAGGTTCGACACGGGACCCAGAGGGTCGTAGTTCATGATTTTTTAATAATAACTCATTTGTCTTCTCAGCCGTGAGAAGAACTGAAATTAGCTCAGAATATGTTTGAAATTGTCGTTGCCTGTATTGTTGTTGAAGCACCATATTTGAGGAATGCATCGTGGTGAATGTTTTTTCCAGCTTATCAGTCTCAGATAGTTGTGTACCGCACAAGGCCAGTCGAGACTCAATTTTGAATAAGGCTGAATTATAATCAGCAACAGATTTAAAATCTTGCAATCTTAGTAGTTGTCATTCATATTGAGCTTGTGGCAATATTACAGTTCTGGTGTGATCAAATCTGTCTTTGAGCTTCTTCCAGAGCTCAGAAGGCCTTTCAATTTGTATATATTCATTCTTCAGATCCTCGGAAAAATGATGGCGCATGAATATCATTGCATTTGCCTCATTTTTAATATCGGCATTAGCAATTTCCACAGATTCCAAGGTAGTAGCCAATCTCATACCGTGGAGGTGCAATTTAACATCAAGGCACCATGATAGAGAGTTATTTCCAGTGACATCGAAGATCTGGGATTTTTTGTTTTCAATTCCGGCCATTTTCTCTACAAGGATAAAAACGAGTTAGTATAAATATATTCAAACTCGAATAATACTAACCTTTTCCGAGCAATAACTCGTGCTGATAACGTGTTGTGAAATACTTTATAATTTATATTTTTATAAGATACACAAAATAAATAACAGTAAATAAAATATGGAGATTGATAATATGCGGAATATTTTTTGTAGTAGTAGTATATTTCATTCTTTCTCAATTGTATAACATTACATCTTGGAGCAAGCTATTTATAGGCAAAGTTATACTACCATTTCAACAAATGTGTACATCAATTGTCAACAATTGTACACTACAATTTCAATTTGTCCACCTTCAAAGTTTGAATCAATCCCTCTTGATTTGTCAAAAGTTGTGGGCAACATTTTCTTCTTTGACAATTAATTGTGCTAAAGTCAATAATTCATAACAAGTTCCTATTTCTAACTTTTTCTACATATTTGTACTCATATATTTTAGATCCGGCTTTCTGATTTGGCAAAATTACCAATTAGGTGTATGATTTTTTCCAAATTTTGCACTTATTGTAACAAACTTTTTTTTGTATCATTTAGGGGTATGAACTTGTTTCCGTCCAACCAAGTTATGGTATCCATGAAATCCGTCAGTTAAATCTAACGGACTTGTTGACTTGTCCTTTAAGTGACATGTGTCGCCTTCTGATTGATCCACATAATAATAAATAATAAAAACATAAAAATAAAAAATCTGGATTTTTTTTAAAAAATCAAACTTTATTTTATTTTTAAAATCTGGAATATTAATATTAAAAATCGGATATTTTTATTTAATATTCGAAAATAAAAAATTAAAACTTAAATCTGGATCTGATTATAAACTATTTAAAAAAAATGGAATATTATTTTTCATAAATAAATAAAAACTGAATTATTATTTTTTTTAAAAACCTTCTAGTTTTTGTTTTCCTAAATTTTTTTACTTTTCATAAAAACTATTTTAGTTTTAAAAAAATCTGAGAAAAACTAATTAAAGAATAATAAAAACATCCGATTTCTATTTTTTTTATTTCTTATTTTCGAACTTTAAATAAAAACATTTTGTTTTTAATATTAATATTCCAGATTTTTTTAAAAAAATAAAGTTTGGATTTTGTTTTAAATTTCCAGATTTTTTATTTTTTATAATTTTTTAAATTTTTATATTTTTTTTATTATTTTTTATTATTAGGACCAATCAGAAGGTGACACATGTCACTTAACGATCAAGTCAGCAAGTCCGTTAGATTTAACTGACAGATTTTCACGGATACCCTAACTTGATTGGACGGAAACAAGTTCATACCCCTAAATGATACAAAAAAAATTTGTTACCATAAATGCAAAATTTGGGAAAGTTCATACCCCTAATTGTAATTGTGCCTTCTGATTTGGATGCCGGAGTGCTTACATTGGGAATCCTCCCAAAAATATAGTTTATATGTAATGACTCGATTTTTCAAATGTATTTTATCAGAATATTTAATAAAGAGAAACGAGGCATTATCCAACCCATGCGATGCACGGTCTTTGGTTGAATATCTACGTGTTTTGTACGTAATGTTGGGGCAGACGGTTGAATGAGCAGATGGCAGAATTTAAATGCCTTTTAGAGAAGTTTATATGTTTTTTTATTGTTATTATCCTTTTATTTTAGTCTATGTAATTAGTTATATGAAATGAGGCTTTACTAACCCGTATGTTGCTCCGGGGTTGTTTTTGGTTTATTCAACCCGTGCGATGCACCGATTGTATCTAAGATTTCATAGATAAAATTTAACCATCTTGTAATTTATACTATCATTTAAAAGTTCATTTTAATCACCTTGTGTATTATAAGGTGCACGTGTTTTGTACGTAATGTTGGGGCAGACGGTTGAATGAGCAGATGGCAGAATTTAAATGCCTTTTAGAGAAGTTTATATGTTTTTTTATTGTTATTGTCCTTTTATTTTAGTCTATGTAATTAGTTATATGAAATGAGGCTTTACTTGTAACACCCCCAATCAGCTCAGGGATATTACACATCGTAGAACCTTTCCTCAAGGTTCTACCAGGCTGGTAACACAACCGAACAACTCAACAACGCCTTTAAGGCTAAAATGACTCAGTAGACCGATTTGGTCTTTCAATAAATACATACAACTCAATTACAATACATGCCCACGCAGGGGTCGAATACAACACGCTCCCGTACAACGGGGAAAGAATACTGCAGCGGAAATAAAATACAGCTAAACTAATATGACATCAAACGGGTCCTCGTGTGATTAGTATCGTTCATATTTCATCATCCTTCGTGCCGACCATGTATTATGCTCCCAAACCTGAATGCAAAAATAGACATCCACCCCCCGAATACTCGGGGGTTAGCAAAACTCCACTATTTTGCTAGTGCAAGAACAAACTGCAAATACGAGCATACAATTCACATTCCACGAATAACAATAACCAGGAATCCTCAAAGATCCAAACGTAACGAAAAGTACTTCCCGAGGCATGAGTTTGGCTAAAACGTTCCAAAACCGAAGGATCACAAATCAAGGGAAACAATTTATAAAACAGTTTAAAATGCCATCGAGAGTTTTAATAGAAAACAATTTAGGATTTCAGAATCCTTCTCTTATCAAAATCAACAGGGGTCACAGCCCAAATGTTTTGTTTTCGCAAATAGAAAACCGACAACAATTCACAGGGCCAGAGCCCAACATCACGTGTCCTCGACGGACATAAAAATCAACAAAACATAATCGCACATGCGCATCGCCTAGGACCGGGACGAAGCCACAAATCCCACTTGAGGCCTCGAAGGACCCTCCCGAGCTGGCTAGCGAAACAAATCACACACATCTCATGGTTGGATCAATCGCTTGTTGCATCCTGGCCACATGATCACATGCCATGTGCCACCGTAGATTATCTCAGGCTCTCATGGTTGGATCAATCACTTGTTGCATCCTGACCACATGATCACGTGCCATGTGTCACCGTAGACCTTCAACCATATCCACACATTCACACAAATAACATATCACATCAAGGATATCTAAACAATTCACCCAGAGGCATCAAACACTTTAGCAAAACACCACGTCAAACCACAATGCACCGAAATGAAACAATATACGTCGACACGCAAATACCAAGTGCATCATCAACACCAAACATATCCATAGGATTCACATATTTACTTACAACCCACACAATTTACAAAACACACGCGTTTTGAAAGTGAGCCTTTAACGAGGCTAGCCGAATCTTTTGAAAACTCATTTCAAACAAACAACAAACATACTAAGACGACCACCAATTATCATATCCACAAAACAAGAAAAGTATGGACAAGGTACTTGCCTCGAATAAAAACAACGCGTAGAATCAACTGAAGTAGGTTGACACGAACCGACTACGAACCCGCCGACTCCACCGAACGCCAACTCGCGATAATAAACTACGAAAGATAATAACAACAATGAAAATAAATTCCATAGCATGACTCAAAGCCGTTGAATTCAAAGAACGAATGACGAAAGTTCAAGTGTTTCCCCCAAAACAGCCAAGAACACGATTCGTCCCGTCAAAACACGAAAACGGAATTCCAAACCGAAATATGGATATACAATCCATAGGATATGTTCAACAACATCATTTGACAACAATTGGTTCGTCAAAAAAATGGATAGAAAACGAAATCAAGAACAAAACTCCCAAAAATTCAACTCTAGGGATTCAAGAAGAAATACCTTGATTCAGTGAAGAACAATGAATTAGATGATGTTATAATCACCTAGGATACTCCAAAACACCTTGGATGGAGTAGAAATCGGCCAGGAGCCCAAGCCCTAGTCGCCCTCGTCTCAACCCACGGAGGAAGAAGAATAAATGAAGAAAAATGAAGAGTAATGACTGCTGTCCAGTTTATATACTGGACAGCTTAGCGTGCGCTAATCCTACTTGATTAGCGTGCCCTATCGAAGCATCAGAACAAAACGTTCTGCCAAAACGTACAGTTAGCGTGCGCTAGCTACAAATGTTAGCATGCGCTAACGAGACCCCAGCACTACCCGGTAGCTCGGATCGCCACTGGCACGGGTAGCGCGCGCTATCCTCCCCCCAGCGTGCGCTACCAATGCACCCTAGCGCGCGCTATGTTACCAAATAGCGTGCGCTAACCAACGTTCTAACCCAGTCCAGTAGCCTCTGGACTGTTTCTGCACCACCCGTTAGCGCGCGCTAATGGCAACACTTAGCGTGCGCTAACTTCGGCAACTTAGCGTGCGCTAACAACTCAGAGAGACAGCAACAAAACATCTCAGAAATGGGTATGACGACATACCCACAACTTTGGGAAATTACAAAACAGCCCCAAATGTCTGAAACATCACGATACGACAACGAATAATCAAACCGAAACTCACAACACGTATAACAACGTTAAATGAACTTACGAGAAACCCGAAACGACAGTTTCGAACGAGATTCACAAGAATCGAACTCAAGCGCAGGAAATGTAATACCCGGTTGTAATTCAGTTATTATCATTCAGTATCTATCATTCAGTAATTGTCATTCAGTAATTTCACTCATTATTAATCATTTGTCACTCATATTCAATCATGGTATTCATCATTCAGAGTAATTGTATCGTGTATCAATCGTCATTCATCACTAATCTAATTGGAGTTTCGTGCCGTGTTTATCATCGTTGTCATTTTCGTTGTGGGCTGTGCGTGAAGAGTAGCGCACGCTACGTACTCATTTTAGCGTACGCTAATTGAGTACAGGTAGCGCACGCTACCACTCAGCATTAGCGCACGCTAATGTTACCCTGGCTGCAGTCCAGAAGGTACTGGGCTGCAGGTGAGTTATTAGTAGCGCACGCTACGAGTGGTAAGTAGCGCGCGCTAGTGGGTTGTAGTAGTGCACGCTAAATATGTGTAGTAGCGCACGCTAAGGACGGATCAGGTTGAGTCCAGTGGCTACTGGACTGCACTGGATTAATTCATAGCGCACGCTATGAGTGATATTTAGCGTACGTAAGCGGTGTAGTAGCGTACGCTACTTGTTGGTTGTAGCGCACGCTACCGAGGTCAGATCAGAGGACATACAGTTTCTGGATTCCAGTACTGGGCATCAAATAATTCGTTAGCGCACGCTAACAATGGGTTTTAACGCACGCTAGTGGTATGTCCGTAGCGCATGCTACAAAAAGGTACGTAGCGCGCGCTACCGTTTTCGGACAGTGGGTACTGGACTACCCAAATTACCCGTTAGCGCACGCTATGCATAAGGGCTAGCGCACGCTAACCTGGAGTGACTATATATTGGACAGTCAGCTTGAGTTCGTCATTTATCATTCTATTCTCATTCTCTCGTCGGTTCTAGGCGATTTGGGCGATTTAGAGAGTATTCTTCAAGGTGTAATCATCAATCATCATCTTCAAGTCTTTGAGTTGGATTAATCATCACTTCATCATCTCCAAGACATCGAATCAAAGGTATTAGTCTCTTGGATCTAGAATTTCGGATTTTTGGGTTTTTCCTTCCGATTTCTTCGTGTAAGCTTGGATTATCATTGGAATATGTTAGATATGGATTATCTACCTTGGATAAATATATTCTTACGGATTTAATGGCTATTTTCGGAATTATTTCAAGAACCCTTGGGGTTGACTTCGGTTAATTGGGGATTTTCCGATTGTTGTTGTTGTAAACTTGAATTGTGGAATCCTATGGGATTATTGATATCATTGGAAGTGTTTTGATGGTTTGTAATACTCATTTTGGTGTTGGTTTCGACATATTCGGGATTGGATATTTTCGTAGTTGTGTGGTTGGTTGTGTATCCGTTAGAATGCCCCTATGAGTTTGATTATCGTTGTATCGACTCTTGGGTTAGTCGTGTTTTGTTTCTTGACACGTGTATTGATCGGTTGTTGGTAATTATTGTTATTCAAGGTTGTTCGAGCGACCGGTATCTCGTTTAGGACGTTGTTCGTGGAAGGACTTTGTCATCGGTATTGAGTAAGTTAACTCTTACTCGGTTAAAAGGATACTCATTCCTTTTGTTGTTGATTGCTCATAATTATAATTCATTCATCATAGTATTAATTATATTGAGACTTGTAATTGTCGAATAATCATTTCATTCACGAGGAACGACGGTTCCAAATCATTTCATTGGGTTATCAACCAAGTCACTATTATTTTCATCTCGGTGAGTCATCTTGGCCTTGTCGAATTATTATTCATTGGTATTCATTGTGGTCATTCTCGTTCATATGACCTTCTGGGTTCATATTGTGTGGCCGGGTGTGGCTGTGTGGAATTTTTAGTCGGGCACACGATGGTCATGTTTTGGGTTCACCGATACATTGGACCGTGCACACGGTAACGCTTACCTCCGTGAGACTAATTAGGTACAAGGACGGGTGTGTCCGGTCATTCGTCTTGTACACTTGCACATAACATTACGGGCGTACTATGATACTCCTCTTCAGCGTAATTCATAACTAAGGATATTTCATAACTTCAGTCAATTCATGATTGTGTAATTTCAACCCTTGAGGATTGTTGTTCTGTGTAACTGACCCCGTTGGGGGATTTTGGTTTTCAGGTCACGGCAAGGCAAAGGCACGGGAAGAGCATGTTGACGGCGAGGAGTCCCAGTGATACTAGTAGGGGGGCCCAGTCATTCCGCTTAATTCAGTCATTTCAGTCATTTTTATTTCTCTTCATTTTTATTTTCCGCTGCAAATTCCGTTTGAGATGCTTATTTGTTCAGGGTGGTGTATTTTATCTCCATATAAAATATACTAGTATTCTGTTTTGTCCTGGTGTAATGTACTTAAACTCCTCATCGGAGTACTTGGTAATATAATGTGGTTTGGTACTACAATTATATTATTTAATTCATCATTTTCATTTGCCTGGTGGGTCCTAGTCGGGGATTCACGGCACTGTAATATCCGCCTAGTTTGGGGTGTTACAGAGTTGGTATCGGAGCGTGGTTTTGAATAGTACCCTCCAAGTCATGTCTTATTTGAAATCATCGTCATCGGACTAGTATCATTGGATTTTCGCGTCACGTGTGACCTGTGCAAATGCCGAGCCAATCAGACCAAGAACTGTAAGATTTATAATGCCATGGTATAATTTCTGGCAATAATCATTCATTCATAATTCATCAGTTAACAATCCTCAATCATCATTGTCATTTTGACCAGGACGGTCAGGTTAACTCATTAATCACTCAATTCATTTCATTGTTCAGTTGTTGATCAGGAAGATCGAATCATTAATCATGTTAACTTGTTCAAGATAATCATTTCAGTAATTTCATCAGATAATCATGTCACGTCAGTTAATTATTCATTTAATCACTGTGTTAGAGCGCGTATGCTCATTTTCATCATCTCATGTCATAATCATAACGTGATATTCATGCGGGAAATATAATCATCATGTGACTTTCCTACTTCAGTATGGAGAGGGCAAGAAGAGGACGTGGAGGACGAGGCCGTGGAGCGGGCCGAATCCCGAGAGCTCGTGTGAATACACGTGCAAATGCGAGGAATAATGCTAATTCATCGAGCAGCGACGCTGCCACTCATTCACCTGGACGCGATCATTCACTATCGGGGAGTCGCACCCGGGACACGGCTCAGTCAGAAGGTGTCCGGGTTGACCCACTCGCTTTTATGCAGGGCATGATGGCCCAAATGACCCAGATGGCACAGCTGATGGAGACGATGCATAACTCCGTCAATCAAAATCAGTAGGCTCCTCCGCCGCCACCTCAGAGGCAAGAGAGGAATGTGAGCAATATCATCGGCGACATCTCTCGCCAGAGGCCACCTACTTTTGAGGGCTCGTCTGAGCCGGCGGATATTATTCATTGGCTCGAACATTTCGAGAAGTTATTTTCTATGGTAGAGTGTCCCGAAGGACACAAAGTTTCATGCGGCTTACTACAGGTAAGAGCGCACATTCTTGGTGGTTGTCGTTGAAGCCCACCGAAGGAACATGTACTTGGGATCAGTTCAAGACTCTCATGATGGAGAGGTATTATCCGGCCCCACTCAGAGAGGCTAAGTCGTCAATTACTCACCCCGACCCTCAAAGACGAGGATGTTCTCGCCATTGCCGAGAAATTTCAGGAACTCCTTCCGTTTGCCTCATCTATCATTCATTCCGAGGCAGATAAGATCAAGTATTTCAGCAAGAGGCTGAAACCCCGTATGAGACTTCAGTTGCTTAATCATAATTGCACCACGTTGGCCAAATTCATCGAGAAAGCTATCACTTATGAGCTTACTGCTAAGGAAATTGCTAAGCAGCAACCTTCGTCTGCTAGCAATAAATCAAAGAATCGTAATCAGTCTGAAGGCGGTCAGACAACCTTCAAGAAACCCCGTGCGGGCTCTGCTTTTTCTGAGCGACCTCCTGTGTCGTCTAAACCCACGGAATCTCAGTCTCAAGCGGCCAGTTCGGCCATCACCTATTTTAACTGTGGGGATCTTGGTCATCTCAGTACCAAGTGTCCGAGACAGACTATCACATGTCATAATTGTGGGATTGCTGGGCATAAGGCCTGTTTTTGCCGTAGGGACTCCAAACCTACTCAGACGTCATCTCAGGCCCCTAAGCAGTCAGCCGTACAGAATCAGGCCACTCAATCGGCGTCGTTTAAAACGACAGGAGCGACTAAAGGTGGAGCTTTTAGCCATCAGACGGGAGCATCCGGTGCCGGGACTAGCAAGCCCCGGATTTATGAGATGAAGAAGACTGATGATCCAGAGGCCCGAATGATCTCAGATACACTCGATATTCTATCTCAACCTGTGTGTACCCTTTTTTATACTGGTGCATCGCATTCGTTCATTTTCGAGTCATGTTTGAGTAGACTACGTCTGGGTAGCGCTACTAGTCGTGAGCCTTATGTCATTGGCCTACCTGATGGTATACGAATTATCGGTAATCGTGAGATTCAGAATTGTCCGATTCAGTTTCATGGTCGTGTATGGCCAGCGGACCTAATGTAACACCCCCAGGATATCCGAGGTATATTACAGCGCCGTGAATCCCTATATGGGACCCACCAGGCTGAACAGCATCATACACAACGACTCACAGAAACGATAAAATAACACCACGTCATAAAGACGCAAAACAGAACAATCCACCCTGTTCAACCGGTCAATATAACATCATCATCCAACACAACATAATAAGCAACAATACAATTCAAACGAACAAGAACCCCTTAAGTACTCGAGTACAACTATTAGTTCAAAACCACAAAAGACAAAAAGGTAAAGATACTAAAACATCACTCGTGCACCATCATCACGCACGGCCATCATCCGTAATCTTGGTCAGTGCAGCTCGTCTCGATGAACCTAACTCAAATTCATAAAACGAATTTCCCCAAAACGGGTCCCCAGGGGGGTTAGCAATTACGCTAGTACAAGTATTCAAGGCAAACCAATCGCTTACACATTTCATAGTACATGCACCAAAAATCATTTCGAAAACCAAAACAAGACATGTCTTTTTCCGGAAATAAATAAATAAACAATTAGCCTTGAGAACAGGCGGCGGCATACATTCTCACTCGGGGCCTCACGGGGACCCTAACGAGTTAGCTACAATTACGGAAAAACAAAACCACGCACACGCTATGCCGTGAGAACAGGCGGCGATACATTCTCACTCGAGGCCTCACAAGGACCCTAACGAGTTGGCTAGCGGTGCGAAACTCGTGAAATCCAGGCGGCGATAGATTTCCCTCCTTGACCCCGGCCAACACAAGGTGAGTTACACACAAGTAATATACATCACCATTTCATGTTAAGCTTAAAGGTTTCCAAAAATACTTGCCTCGATTAATAGACGGTGACGCGAACGGAGCGGAAGAATCAAGCACGTCCGTGAGGAATCGACGATTGAACCTAACGCTTCGAATAACACAATCACAACCAACTCTAGACGATTACGGAAATGGAATACACCGGAAACCCGCCTACGATTCATGTATATTCGAATAAAATAACAACGAGGGCGGATCACAACCAAACCCTCTCGATTCCGTAAAAATCCACAAAATATCCATGAATCCGTAGGAAAACTAAAGATACTAACAATATCAATCGTATACATCATGAATCCACCAACAAAACGGAACGAATCGGAAGAAAATCCCAAAACCCCCAAATTATCCAAAAGTAGGGTTCTAAGAGATTACCTTGGATTTAGGATGAGAAACACAAGTGGATGATGTTAGTCTTACACCAAGAACTCAAGCACAAGAATCTCTGAAGTGATTGGAGGAAGAAAATCGCCTCAAATCGCTCGGGAGTCGCTCGGCCGTGGAAAGAGGAAGAAATGAGATTTTGTGATTATCTCGGTCAACTCCTTGGTTTATATAACCAGGGAGTGTTAGCGCACGCTAAGACCTCAAGGTTAGCGTGCGCTAACGGGATAGGGTTACCAACACTCCTGTTAGCGTCCGAGTCCAGAAGCCAGGGTTTTTGCCGTTAGCGTGCGCTACCATGCATGCGTAGCGTGCGCTAATAACCTATTGGTAGCGCGCGCTATCGACCAATAGCGTGCGCTACCTGAACATCAGCCGAGTCCAGTAGCCAACTGCCCAAACCTCACCTGACCCGTTAGCGTGCGCTACCATACCAGCGTAGCGTGCGCTAACTAGAATCTGATTGAATTCAGTAGTAAACTGCCCAGTACTGGACAGTCACACTAGCGCGCGCTACTGAACAACTTAACGTGCGCTAGTCTACCGACATTAGCGTGCGCTAGACAAGATAGCGTGCGCTAATCCGATAGTCCAGAGGCCTGGGAGTTAAACTGCCACTCCCAGGGCTAAATCGTTAACGTGCGCTACGAATTAAACGTAGCGTGCGCTACTAATGGATTTCTAGCGTGCGCTATACAGGAAATATAGCGTGCGCTAGATATAGAATATAAACGACCCCAAAATACCGGAATATGAACGAAACGTCAAACGGAACACCTCGAAACGCATCATAGCATAGAATGAATCCACGGCAACCCCGAAACGGCGGTTCCGCACAACAATTACGAGAATCAGATCAAAAGATAACGGAAAAGTTACACTGAAGGATACCCAAGGGTCACTAAAATCGAGAATTACACCGGAAATACAATTACAAGGGAAATAAAAAATGCGGATATTACATTCTACCCCTCTAAAAATAAGTTTCGTCCCGAAACTTAAGGAACAAACATCTCGGGGTACCTAGCACGCATGTTATCCTCGGTTTCCCAAGTTGCCTCCTCGACACCGTGTCTCGACCATTGCACCTTGACCAAAGGTATGGTCTTATGCCTCAATCGTTTCTCACGATGTTCCAAAATCTTCAAAGGGTGCTCTTCGAAAGTAACATCTTTGGCGACATCAATCTCACCATAATCGATGATGTGGCTAGGATCCGGGACATATCTCCTCAACTGGGAAACATGGAAGACACTATGAACATGACTCAAGGCCGGAGGTAACGCCAAACGGTATGCCAACCCACCTACTCGCTCGAGGATCTCGAAGGGGCCGATAAATCTCGAACTCAACTTCCCTTTCTTCCCGAAACGAAAAACTCCTTTCGTCGGCGACACCTTTAGCAAAACGTGGTCTCCCACCTCAAATTCCAAAGGTCGACGACGGACGTCGGCATACGACTTCTGTCGACTCTGGGCAGTCAACATCCGTTCTCGAATTAACTCTATCTTCCGCCTCGTCTCTAAAACGACATCCGGCTCGGTCCCGACCAAATCGGACGCCTCATTCCAACAAATCGGTGATCGACATCGCCGCCCGTAAAGTGCCTCATACGGTGCCATCCGAATCGACGCGTGCCAACTATTGTTATACGTGAATTCGATCAGCGGCAAATGTTCCTCCCAGTCACTACTCCAATCGAGAGCACAGGCACGCAATAAGTCCTCGAACGTCTGGATAGTGCGTTCCGACTGTCCATCTGTCTGGGGATGAAAAGAGGTACTCAAACGCAACCGGGTACCTAACGCCTTATGCACCGCCTGCCAGAAGTGCGATACAAAACGGCCGTCACGATCCGAAACAATAGACTTCGGAGTACCGTGAAGTCTCACGATCTGCGCAATAAACACACGAGCTAACTTCTCCGGGCCCCAAGTGTCCTTGATGCCCAGAAAATGTGCCGACTTGGTCAGGCGATCAACAATCACCCATACCATATTCATGCCCGACCTCGATCTCGGCAAACTCGTAACGAAATCCATCGATATATCTTCCCATTTCCATTCCGGAATGGGAAGTGACTGCAATAACCCGGTCTCGATGCTCGATTTTGACCTTGACAAGTCAAACATCTCGCTACAAAGCGTGCGACCTCATCCTTCATGTCATTCCACCGTAAATTTCTCCTCGGGTCCTTGTACATCTTACTGCATCAGATGAACGGAATAAGGTGTAGCATGGGCCTCCCGTAAAATACTCGCCTCAACTCTCGAGTCGTTCGCACACAAAGCCGACTGAATCTCAAAACACCATCCTCGTGAATCACAAATCCGGAGACTTTCCTTTAAGAACGTTCTCTCGGATTTGAGTAATCATCGGATCCTCTAATCGCTTCTTGACTTAATTTCATCGATCAAAGACGACGAAATCTCTAAAGCACAAAGTTGCCCGACGGCTCCCGGCAACAAGACCTCAACATCTAACTCGATCAAAGCCCTCCGAAGCTCGATCGAGATGTAAGGATCTCAAGCGTCGCAACGCAATCGGTTTCCGACTCAAGGCGTCGGCCACAACGTCGCCTTGCCGGATGATAAAGGATTTCGAGGTCATAATCCTTAATCAACTCTAACCACCTCCTCTGCCTCATATTCAACTCTCGAGTAAATATGTATTTCAGACTTTATGATTGGTAAAAATCTGACATGCAGAGCTAAAAAGATAGTGACGCCAAATCTTGAGCGCAAAAACAACTGCCGCTAACTCCAAATCATGAGTAGGGTAGTTCATCTCATACGGCCTCAACTGTCTCGACGCATAGGCAATGGTCTTGCCGTGCTGCATTAATACACACCCAAGACCCTGACCCGAAGCATCGCTATAAACGGCAAAACCCTCGTTGCCACATGGCAACGCCAAAACTGGGGCTGAAGTCAAACGCTTCTTCAGTTCCTCAAAACTCGACTACCTCTCGTCATTCCAGACGAACTTCTCGGATTACGGAGCAAGCTGCGTAAGTGGTCGAGCCAGTTTCGAGAAACCCTCGACGAACCTACGGTAGTAGCCAGCCAAACCCAAGAAACTACGGACCTCCTTCACATTTTTGGGTGGTGCCCAATCCAATACGGCCTCAATCTTCTGCGGATCCACACGAACCCCCTCGGCTGAAATCACGTGACCTAAAAACATCACTTCTTTCAGCCAGAACTCACATTTCGAGAACTTTTCATAGAGTTGCTCGGTCCTTAAAATGTCTAATACTATCCGCAAATGATGGGCATGCTCTGCCTCATTCCTCGAATAAATAAGAATATAAATCGATAAAGACGACGACGCTTATCCAAATACTCGATAAAAACTTTGTTCATCAATTGCATGAACAACTGCGGTGCATTAGTTAACCCGAAAGGCATGACTACGAACTCATAATGTCCGTACCTCGTCCGAAAGGCTGTTTTCGGCACATCGGACTCTCTCACCGGTGATAGTACCCCGATTTCAAATCAATTTTCGAGAATACCGCAGCTCCCTGCAACTGATCGAACAAGTCATCAATTCTCGGCAAAGGATACTTGTTCTTGATGGTCACCTTGTTTAGTTCGCGATAGTCGATACACAAACGTAGCGAACCATCCTTCTTCCGCACAAACAGGACCGGTGCGCCCCAAGGCGAGGCGCTCGGTCGAACATACCCCGACTCAAGAAGCTCACTCAATTGCTTCTTCAACTCGGACATCTCTGAAGGTGCCATGCGATAGGGCGCCTTTGAAATAGAAGCCGCACCCGGCTCTAACTCTATAGTGAACTCGACCTCTCGATCCGGTGGCAATCCCGGTAACTCGTCAGGAAAAACATCAGGAAATTCATTAACGATTGGAATCGACGAAAACTCGACTCCACCACTCTCCGCCTTCAAGGCATAGCACCAATAACCAATACATCCCTTTCGCATGAGACTCATCGCCTTCAAGGCATTAATGACGAATTTCTGGTTTCCCCTCTTTCGCCCCGCGAAAGAGTGCTCGGTGCCGTCCTCGGCTAACATAGTGATGATTCTCGTGCGGTAGTTCATGATCGCACCATGCCGCTCGAGCCAGTCATCACCAAGAATCAAATCCTCACCCTCGATACTCACAACAATAAGATTAGAGGGCCAAGTCCTCTCACAAATAAGCACAGAACAGTCTCGAACCTCCTGATCACCAACGATTCTATCACCGCTAGGAAGCTTAACGATGAAGGGCTCACAAGGTGTCAAACGGTCGAGACTCAAACGGCGCACACAATCCAGAGATATGAACGAATGCGTAGCACCGGAATCGAAAAGCACACTGACAGGATGAGAAAGAATATAAACGGTACCTGTCGCCTCGGTAGCCGCCGGATCATCGGCTCTCCGCATCTCATAGACACGCGGGTGGGCGGAGCCAACACGGAAGCTCCCCTCTTGAGGGCTGACCCCGACCTCTTCCCGACTAGCACTCGGCGGAGATTGAGGAGCAAACGACCCCCGATTCACACTTGGCTCCAACGAGGCTGGTTGAGAAGAACAGGTGCCGCGAAGCCGTTTGATCTGCTCACAAAAAGGGGCCTTGTGGCCTAGCTGTCCACAAGTATGACAGTAAGCTTCGGACGAGAACATTGCCGGCTCCTATGGCCTTGCACACCACGGTTAAAACATGTGGGTTCATGAGCGGAGGTTCGGCGGCACCCAGCTCCCAGAGAAGCGAGCCGAACCACCGTTGAAAAATTTGCGGCTTGAGATTTCTGTGGCCTCCACTCTTGGGACCGAGAAAAATTTCCAACCGACTTACGCTTCTTACTCTCTCGGGCCGCCTCACTCGCCGTCACGGACATATCATAAGCAAGGGCCCTACTCGATAATCCTTCAATGTAGTACATACGAGCCCCGACATATAGTCCCGAATCGGCAACTTCATCCGCTGGAGAAATGGAAAATCTTGTCACTCTCCTCGACAACTTGGGTCTTCACATAACCCAACTCTTTGTTAAAATCAGCAATAGCTTGAGCTACGGGGATATCCGTGGTTGAGCGTCATAAAAGCATGTACCCAGGCACATCGGCGGCCCACGGGCAATATTCGATCTCCATCGACTCTTGAAACTCGGCCCACGTAGCGGCATGGTCTTTGGGCCCAACGGCCTCCCACCGGTCAGTAGCGTCCCGGTGAGAAATATTGAGCAATAGGGACTTTACGGTCCTCGGGACGATTAGTGGCAACGAAGACCTTAGACATCTCCTTGATCCACCCTTCCCAATCGGGTCGAAGCTCCGGCGAGGAGGATGCATCTTGATAACATCTTAGAGCCAACGATCCGCTCGCCCGATTAGCGTGGGCACGATCCGGGTTACGAACCGCTGAGCTGAGCTATCGCCGCCATTTGGTTTACCATTTGTTGCATTACGGCCGCGATACCAAGATCGGCACGCTCCTGAGAAGAAGCATGGCTATGACGGTCGCCGGTACTGCTGGCTCCCGAAGACTGTGACGTGGCCGCCCCACCGGCTACCCCACGTCCCCGGCCGCGTCCACGACCACGACCGCGACCACGACCTCTTCCAGCATCCATACTGGAGTTAAACAAGTAGCAAAAGCCATACGAGGGTAAGTACGAGAGAAGAACAATTACAAGTCGAGAATCAAAGGTACGATACAAGGAAATAATGAACAGAGGAAGAAAAACTTACGGACCTTTGGTAATCACGGAATCATGGCGTGACGATGATGTGCAAAACAAAACACCACAAGACCCGATAAACCAACAAGCCTAGGTATCCATAAACCTAGAGCTCGATACCATTTTACGTAACACCCCGGGATATCCGAGGTATATTACAGTAGTGAATCCCTATATGGGACCCACCAGTGAAACGACATCATACACAACGACTCACATAAACAATAAAATAACACCACGTCATAAAGACGCAAAGCAGAACAATCCACCGGTTCAACGGTCAATATAACATCATCATCCAACACAACATAATAAGCAACAATACAATTGACGAACAAGAACCCTTAAGTACTCAGTACAACTATTAGTTCAAAACCACAAAAGATAAAAAGGTAAAGATACTAAAACATCACTCGTGCACCATCATCACGCACGGCCATCATCCGTATCTTGGTCAGTAGCAGCTCGTCTCGATGAACGACACGAAATTCATAAAACGAATTTCCCAAAGCGGGTCCCAGAGGGTTAGCAATTACGCTAGTACAAGTATTCAAGGCAAACCAATCGCTTACATTTCATAGTACATGCACCAAAAATCATTTGAAAACCAAAACAAGACATGTCTTTTTAGGAAAATAAACAGTCGAACAATTAGCCTTGAGAAGCAGGCGCGGCATACATTCTCACTCGGGGCCTCACAGGGACCCTAACGAGTTGGCTACAATTACAGAAAAACAAAACCACGCACACGCTATGCCGTGAGAACAGGGCGGCAGCATACATTCTCACTCGAGGCCTCACAAGGACCCTAACGAGTTGGCTAGCAGTACGAAACTCGTGAAATCCAGGGCGGCAGCATAGATTTCCCTCCTTGACCCCATCGGGCCAACACAAGGTGAGTTACACACAAGTAATATACATCACCATTTCATGTTAAGCTTAAAGGTTTCCAAAAATACTTGCCTCGATTAATAGACGGTGACGCGAACGGAACGGAAGAATCAAGCACGACCGTGAGGAACCGACGATTGAACCTAACGATTCGAATAACACAATCACAACCAACTCTAGACGATTACAGAAATGGAATACACCCGGAAACCCACCTACGATTCATGTATATTCGAATAAAATAACAACGAGGGCGGATCACAGCCAAACCCTCTCGATTCCGTAAAAATCCACAAAATATCCATGAATCCGTAGGAAAACTAAAGATACTAACAATATCAATCGTATACATCATGAATCCACCAACAAAACGGAACGAATCGGAAGAAAATCCCAAAACCCCCAAATTATCCAAAAGTAGGGTTCTAAGAGATTACCTTGGATTTAGGATGAGAAACACAAGTGGATGATGTTAGTCTTACACCAAGAACTCAAGCACAAGAATCTCTGAAGTGATTGGAGGAAGAAAATCGCCTCAAATCGCTCGGGAGTCGCTCGGCGCGGAAGAGGAAGAAATGAGATTTTGTGATTATCTCGGTCAACTCCTGGTTTATATAACCGGGGAGTGTTAGCGCACGCTAAGACCTCAAGGTTAGCGTGCGCTAACGGGATAGGGTTACCAACCCTCTGTTAGCGTCGAGTCCGAAGCCGGGGTTTTGCCGTTAGCGTGCGCTACCATGCATGCGTAGCGTGCGCTAATAACCTATCGGTAGCGCGCGCTATCGACCAATAGCGTGCGCTACCCGAACATCGGCCGAGTCCGAGCTAACCGCCCAAACCTCACGACCGTTAGCGTGCGCTACCATACCCGGCGTAGCGTGCGCTAACTAGAATCGATTGAATTACGTAGTAAGCGGCCAGTCACACTAGCGCGCTTGAACAACTTAACGTGCGCTAGTCTCCCGACATTAGCGTCGCTAGACAAGATAGCGTGCGCTAATCCGATAGTCGAGGCACGGGAGTTAAACTGCCACTCCCAGGGCTAAATCGTTAACGTGCGCTACGAATTAAACGTAGTGTGCGCTACTAATGGATTTCTAGCGTGCGCTATACAGGAAATATAGCGTGCGCTAGATATAGAATATAAACGACCCCAAAATACCGGAATATGAACGAAACGTCAAACGGAACACCTCGAAACGCATCATAGCATAGAATGAATCCACGGCAACCCCGAAACGGCGGTTCCGCACAACAATTACGAGAATCAGATCAAAAGATAACGGAAAAGTTACACTGAAGGATACCCGATGGTCACTAAAATCGAGAATTACACCGGAAATACAATTACAAGGGAAAGAAAAAATGCGGATATTACACCTAATTGTAGTAGATTTGCCGAGAGACGACGTTATCTTGGGTATTGATTGGATGGATCGTCATGATGCCATCATTAGTGTCCGTAAATGTATGATCACTATCATTTCAGACGATGGGGTTGAATGTGTGTTTCAGGGAAGTAATCCTGGCTGTTCTGGTAAGGTCATTAATTTGATGAAAGCAGTAAGGTTACTCAATCAGGGATGTGTCGGTTATTGGTGCTATATGGCCAAAACCGAGAAATCATCAGTAATGTTGACGGATATTCCGGTAGTGAGGGAATATGCCGATGTTTTTCCAGACAAGTTACCTGGTTTACCTCCACAGAGGGATGTGGAATTCACGATTGAGTTGGAGCCTGGTACGTCCCCGATATCGAAGGCACCGTACCGGATAGCCCCGACCGAAATGCAGGAATTAAAGAACCAACTTGAGGAGTTGTTCGAGAAGGGTTATATTCGACCGAGTGCGTCCCCGTGGGGAGCACCAGTGTTATTTGTCAAGAAGAAGGATGGCTCTTTTCGCTTGTGTATCGATTATCGGGAGTTGAACAGGGTGACAATCAAGAATAAGTATCCCTTACCCCGTATTGATGATCTCTTAGATCAACTTCAGGGAGCTTCAGTATTTTCCAAGATCGACCTAAGATCTGGATATCATCAGTTGCGGATTCGAGAGTCGGATATCGCGAGGACGGCGTTTCGAACACGCTATGGTCATTATGAGTTTGTGGTTATGCCATTTGGATTGACTAATGCACCTGCGGTATTCATGGAGTTAATGAATCGGGTTTTCATCGACTTTTTGGATCAGTTTGTTGTCTTCATCGATGACATTTTGATTTATTCTCGCGACCAAGAGGAACACGAGTTTCACCTTCATCAAGTGCTCGACGTGTTGAGACGAGAACAACTTTATGGGAAGTTTTCCAAATGTGAGTTCTGGATGTCCGAAGTGACGTTTCTCGGACACGTAATTTCATCAGACGGAGTTCGTGTCGACCCTCAGAAGACGGAGGCTATCCGAGATTGGCTACCTCCGAAGAATGTTAAGGAAATTCGAAGTTTCCTCGGATTAGCGGGTTATTATCGGCGGTTTGTGGAAGGATTTTCTAAAATCGCTCAACCCTTGACGAACCTTTTGCGAAAGGATAAGAAATACACATGGTCCGACGCGTGTCAACGGAGTTTTGAGGAACTCAAGAGCCGGTTAATGTCAGCACCTGTACTTTCGTTGCCGCAGGGGACGGAAGGATTTGTGGTTTATAGTGATGTGTCCGGACAGGGTCTCGGATGTGTGCTCATGCAGAATGGAAAGGTTATTGCCTATGCTTCACGGAAATTGAGACCTTACGAGGTTAATTATCCGACACACGACCTGGAGCTAGCAGCCGTGGTGTTCGCTTTGAAGATTTGGCGTCATTATCTTTATGGCGTTACCTGTCAGATATTCACCGATCATAAGAGTTTAAAGTATATATTTACTCAGAAGGAGTTAAATATGCGAGAGAGATGGTGGTTGGAATTAATCAAAGATTACGATATTGAGATCCTTTACCACCCGGGCAAGGCGAACGTTGTCGCCGACGCCTTGAGTCGTAAGTCTGTTCAGGAACAGATGCTTGCCCGCTTAACAGTTCAAAAGGAGCTTCAGCAGGAATTCCTTAGACCCGAGATCGAGTGCAGCCGCGAGTTCAGGGACAACTTTGTATGTTAGAGATTTCATCGTCACTCGAGGAGGCAATCCGAGAGAATCAGGATTCGGACCCATCATTGTTGCGCATCCGTGAGGATGTGGCTCAGGGGAAAGCCCCTGGATTCGTGGTCCACGAGGATGGACTTTTGAGATTTAAGAATCGGTTGTGCGTACCGGAGAATGACGAGTTGAAAAACTCGATTTTGATAGAAGCTCATGCTACCCCTTATTCTGTTCATCCGGGGTCTAGCAAGATGTACAAGGACTTGAAACAAAATTACTGGTGGAGTAATATGAAGCGAGAAGTCGCAGAATTTGTTTGGAGATGCTTAACCTGTCAACAATTCAAGATTGAACATCTGTGACCGGCGGGTATGCTGAAACCTCTTCCTATTCCCGAATGGAAGTGGGAAGACATTTATATGGATTTCATCACGAGTTTGCCGACGAGTCGTCGTGGCATGAATACGATCTGGGTGATCGTGGACCGCTTAACTAAATCAGCTCATTTCCTTGAGATCAAGGAGACGTGGGGTCCCGAGAGACTTGCTCAACTGTTCATCAAAGAGATAGTCAAACTGCACGGTACTCCTAAAAGTATCATTTCCGATCGTGACGGACGGTTTGTGTCTCATTTTTGGAAATCAGTTCATCGCGCTATGGGAACTCAGCTTAATCTCAGTACCGCTTTTCATCCTCAGTCCGACGGGCAATCAGAGAGGACTATTCAGACATTAGAGGACATGTTGAGGGCATGCGTCCTCAATTGGAAAGACGATTGGGAAGCCCAACTACCATTGATCGAGTTCACGTATAATAATAGTTGGCATGCTTCGATTAAGATGGCACCTTACGAGGCCTTGTATGGCCATCGTTGTCGATCTCCGTTGTGTTGGGACGACCTATCAGAGTCAATCGGCACCGAGCCCGATATGCTTATAGCCGCCCGTGAGAAGGTAGCTTTGATCAGGAGTCGTTTGTTGACCGCTCAGAGTCGACAGAAATCATATGCAGATAACCGTCGTCGACCATTAGAGTTCGAGGCTAGTGACCATGTGTTGGTCAAGGTATCCCCGAGTCGTGGTATCTTCCGTTTTGGGAAGAGGGGAAAGTTGAGTCCGAGATTCATTGGACCGTTTGAGATTCTGGATCGAATAGGCGAGTTAGCTTACCGATTGGCTTTACCTCCGGCGTTGAGCTGAATTCATAATGTGTTTCACATCTCTCAGTTGCGGAAGTATGTTGCCGACCCGAGTCACATACTTCAGTTCGATGAAATCGAGATCGTCGACGATCATTCATATGAGGAGCGTCCTATGCGAGTTTTAGAGCGGCGAATCAAACAGTTGAGGAATAAGACGATTCCTTTGGTTAAGATTCAGTGGTCTAGGCACGGAATCGAAGAGGCTACTTGGGAAACCGAGGATAGTATGCGGGAGAGTTATCCCGAATTGTTTGACCCTTAGTTTCGGGGACGAAACTCTTTTAAGGGGGGGTGTATGTAATACCCGGTTGTAATTCAGTTATTATCATTCAGTATCTATCATTCAGTAATTGTCATTCAGTAATTTCACTCATTATTAATCATTTGTCACTCATATTCAATCATGGTATTCATCATTCAGAGTAATTGTATAGTGTATCAATCGTCATTCATCACTAATCTAATTGGAGTTTCGTACCGTGTTTATCATCGTTGTCATTTTCGTTGTGGGCTGTGCGTGAGGAGTAGCGCACGCTACATACTCTTTTTAGCGTACGCTAATTGAGTACAGGTAGCGCACGCTACCACTCAGCATTAGCGCACGCTAATGTTACCCTGGCTGCAGTCCAGAAGGTACTGGGCTGCAGGTGAGTTATTAGTAGCGCACGCTACGAGTGGTCAGTAGCGCGCGCTAGTGGGTTGTAGTAGCGCACGCTAAATATGTGTAGTAGCGCGCACTAAGGACGGATCAGGTTGAGTCCAGTGGCTACTGGACTGCACTGGATTAATTCATAGCGCACGCTATGAGTGATATTTAGCGTACGTAAGCGGTGTAGTAGCGTACGCTACTTGTTGGTTGTAGCGCACGCTACCGAAGTCAGATCAGAGGACAGACAGTTTCTGGATTCCAATACTGGGCATCAAATAATTCGTTAGCGCACGCTAACAATGGGTTTTAACGCACGCTAGTGGTATGGACGTAGCGCACGCTACAAAAAGGTACGTAGCACGCGCTACCATTTTCGGACAGTGGGTACTGTAATATCCGGATTTATTACGGTGTATTTCATCTGTATTTAACCCTGTATTATTCGGATTGGTGATTTTGATTATTGGAGTATGATATTTCGTGCATTGATATCATTGTATATAAGTATAGAAACATGCAAAATTTCTCAAACAACCTCGTGATAGCGCACGCTAAGAATGTATCTTAACGCGCGCTATCGGGCCATTATTAGCGCACGCTATGTAGGTATGAGTAATGTGCGCTAAGGACTCAATTATTGAGCGGGACAGCTAGCTCATGCGCCAGCGGGACATGGGTCCGGATAAGATTCCCGCTGACGCACCCGGACAAATTTTGAAGTCAACCATTATTAGCGCACGCTAAGGGATGCTTAGTAGCGTGCGCTAACTTGTCAATAATACAGAATATTATAAATGGGACAACAACCGCTTGGGCTTTCATTTCCTTCGTCTATACTTCATCTTTGAGAGTCCAGAGAGCAATAATCTCCCTTCTAAACACTTAGAACATGTATGAGTGATCATTGAATGATTGAGTATCACTTGTGAGTGATCATTGAAGAGAAGTAACACCTTGGAGGGCACATAACCAACCGGTCGGATTACACCTTGTGGTTCAGTGATTTCGGCATATTAAGGTATGTTCAACCTATCACCAGTCTTAGATTTGGATTTCCAATGGATATGATGATCATGTTAACGAGATATTGAATTTCATTAGTGAATTATTTCAACAACATCATGTTTAGAAGATTGGGATGTCTACAATTACGATATTATTGTTGGAACCTTGAAGTTGGAATCCTAGTACCTCAAATGATTAGAGAAATATTCAGAAGTTAACAATCCGTATGATTTATGTTATCTTTGTGATCATGATTTGGAAAAGATGTTATAAGAACTTAAAGGAAGAATCATCTTAGGAAATATTCTTTCGTATAAGTCGGAATTGTTAGTTCACCTCAAGATGAAGTCTGAATATGCATAATGATAGTAGCATCTGATACATCAACCGGAGATCACCAACTTTGCATGAGAATTGTAATCAAGATGGATTATGGTGTCATGATGATTATACGTATATTTGCATCTTGAAGTTGATATCATCCTGGAGATCATTCATAAGAGTAAGAACTTGGTATTCATGGAAGTAACATGAATTATCACGAAGGATTTCATTGTTTCGTTCATGGCAAGAACAGTTTACTGCTCAGCAGTAAACTGCCATGCAGAAATAGCGCACGTTATGCTATGCAGTTTAACGTGCGCTATCGAGCACTCGTTAGCGTGCGCTATGTTTGTATGTAACGTACGCTAGACCATCACGAGTCAGTTGGTTGGTCAGTGAAGTACTGACCATGCATCGTTAGCGTGCGCTAGGCTTTGTTGTTTGCGTGCGCTATCGGGCAGACTTAACGCACGCTACACAGAGTACTTAGCGTGCGCTAAGCAGTTCAGGCAGATTGTATTTTATGAATTTTTGGCCATGAATCGAATTGTTAAACATCCATACGACGTGAGATAAATCCTATATTATTTCTTTTGTTAAGGTTTGGTCTCGTTACGTGATTGATTGAGGAGGACGATCGTCGAGTGTTCATTTCCGTGGAAGTGTTGTTATTGTCTTCAAATCGAGGCAAGTACCTTAATTGTTTTACGTATTGTTGTTATACATATTGTCGTGCATGTATGTCGTTATTGTATGTCCACCTCGTGTTGGTTCGACGGGATCATCGGGGATCTATGCTAGCGTCATACCGGATCATCGGACGGGTTTTCCACCACGGGTTGGTCAGCGGGATCATCGTGGGTTCTAGGCGATGAAGCAGCTGGATCGATGGAATTACCATGTGTATGTATTGATATCATGTTGTGATTATTAGTTGTGTATGTTATGTTTGAGTTTCGTAGGAGAAGACTCATTTGGTATTTTGTCGTTTACGTTATTATTATTCTTCGTGAGATAGGAATAATATGCTCGTACTTGTACTAGCATCGTTGTGCTAACCCCTTCGGGGTGAACATTTTGTTTGTGTTCGGGATCCGGAGAGCGGGAAACAACCACTGGAACTGTATGATGACGAGGGTGCAGAGTGATGTCCCGACCAGGTTTATTTATCTGTTGTTTATTCGTTATTTCAATAAGTACTCGAGTACGAAGTCGTTTGTGATGATTTGAATTTGGTGATGTATTATTGAGTTCTGTTGAACAATTGTACTATTTCTGTATTTGGTCAGAACTGATGTACTGTAATTCCGTTATTTCCATTCGTCAGTACCCTTTTATACTTGTTCAATTCTTCAGCCTTGTAAATCCTTAGGTAAAGGATTTACGGCGTTGTAATATTCCCGAATATATCAGGGGTGTTACAGAATATGGTATCAGAGCTAAGATTATGGATATCTTGGCCGTTGGGTTAAAATAGGGGTCATTTATGTCTTTTGGGGTAACCGGCCGTGAATGACATCACTGCACTGCCTACGTCTTCATGAGAATAGTGGTTGTAAGTTCCTAAACTCTATCTCGTTCTTTACATATTGTATCTCTTTATACTCGAATATTAGAACGATGTTGTTTCATGTATATTGAGTATTTATGCTTACAGTATGTTGAGAGGCGGACGTGGACGTGGTCGCGGTCGTGGACGCGGACGAAGAAATGCCGAAAGGGAGGCGTCGCCTTCTAACCGAGCGATCATAGCTCCGTGAGCATGACAATATATTAATAATGAACCGAGATCTGCTGTACAGAGATCCTTCGTCAAGTGGTGAACCAGATGACTCAGTTCGCCCAGGTCGTGGACCGAATGCAAGTGGCGGTGGGACTACAGCAGGGAGAGAGACAGCAAGGGATCCCAGATATGGGAAATCGAGGTGACCGGTGGATGCAAGAAGTGGCGAAGATGCAACCACCCAAATTCGATGGTATTTCTGAGACTCCCACAGGATCATTGGTTAAAGGAGAGTGGAGAAAATCTTTGCGGAATCAAGCCTGAGACAGTGGAGAGCCTCTATCGCTCAATATTTTACGATAGGGAAGCGTCCGAATGGTGAGAAGCCATCCGGCTGTAGACCATGATGCCGATTGGACAGAGTTTAGATTGATGATGGAAGCTCGATTGCCCTCGTCCGTGAGGGAAGCCAAAGTTCGGGAGTTTTCTCCGCTCGGCCTTGATGTGCCAGTATCCTGTGCGATCAAGACGTTTAACCGGTGGCATTTGTTCGACATCGAGTGAGCAGATGCGTAAATGATGATCCATTTCGATATGAGGATGAAACCGAGAAGTTCGAGGTACATGTCCGGATTCGAATGTACCACACTCCTCAATACCAGGATAAGGCGTTGGCATATGAGATCAAGGAAGCGGCCATGGAGAAATTTGCGGAAACCAAGAAAGCAGAAAGTCTCTGGTACTTTTACGAGCACAAGAACAGTGGGGCCCGTAAGGCCCAGTCATCCTTTCACTCTTTCAAGAAACCTCCGCACCCGGCTAGGAGCGGAAAGAACTTCTGAGCGACATCAACTATTACCGATGTTACCAGAAATGCTTTAAGCTGCGCCCGACGGGGCACTATCGGAATTGCCCCCTTCCTGCCGTGACTTGTTTGGCTGTGGATGAGAGGACATCGGGCGGTGTTTTGTGAAGAGGCTGCAAAGTCTTTTAGAGCCCGTACACCACAGCCCGATCCAGAAGGAGGCCGGTATTCCACGAGCGCAGCAAAGTGTTCGGATGCCTCGGAATTTTGGCCGCGGGCGAGCGAGGACAATGGGACCGAAAGGGGACATCGAGTGCCGGATCTGCTCCCCCACGTGCATGCGAGATGAGGAGGACAGACGATCGTGATGTTCTTTGTCGCATCGTGCATCCGCATCCTTTCCCGGCCGATTAGCGTTTTATTCGATACAGAGCTACACATTCTTTCATATCTTTGTCTTGTGTAAATCGTTTGAATATTTCCGGTTTTCATGCTTGTGAACCTTATGTTGTTGGTTTACCGAGTGGAGAGAGGATTGTCGAAATTTAGAAACTAGAAATTTCCTGTATCATTTGGAGGCGAGTGGCTCTCAAATCGATCATGATAGAAATGCAAGGAGATGACACGATACTCGGAGACGATTGGCTTAATCGGTGCAGAGCAATTGTAAACTACCGAAGGAGGAATATCTCATTGGTGGCGACGATGGTTACGAGATTCTGTTTGAGGGATGGAAACCGGAAGCTCGGGAAAGTTGATCAAGGCGATGAAAAGTCAAATTGTTGAAACAAGGTACATCTGCAATGCGTGTTACGCAATGAATAAAGAAGAAGAAATGGTGGAACTTTCATCTATTCTGTTGTGAACGAATTTCGGATGTATTTCTGATGAATTACAGGCTACCTCCACAAAGGGATGTAGAATTTACTATTGAACTGGAACTGGAGCGACACCAATTTCTAAGGCGCCGTATCGTATGGCACCTCTTGAGATGTACGAATCAAGAAGCGGTGGAGGAGTTCTTGGACAAGGGCTATATTCACCAAGCGTTTCACCGGGAGCGCCAGTTCTTTTTGTCCGAAAGAAGGATGGATCGCTCCGACTGTGTATTGACTATCGAGAGCTGAACAAGATGACGATTAAGAACAAGTATCCGTTGCCACGGATTGATGATCTGTTTGACCAGCTGCAAGGGACAACAGTATTTTCTAAAATCGATCTGAGATCAGGATACCATCAACTGAGGATTAAGGAGTCTGATGTTCCGAAATCAGCGTTCAGAACTCGCTACGGGCATTATGAGTTTGTAGTGATGCCGTTTGGACTCACTAACGCACCTGCTGTATTTATGCAATTGATGAACAGAGTGTTCATTGAATTTTTGGACAAATTTCTGGTCGTATTTATTGATGACATCCTGTTGTATTCTAAGAGTCCGGAAGAACATGCGCAGCATTTGCGGATAGTATTGGAGCTTTTGAGAAACGAGCAATTGTACGCCAAACTTTCTAAGTGTGAATTTTGGCTAAAGGAAGTAATGTTCCTCGGCCATGTGGTGTCAGCTAGAGGAGTCCGAGTGGATCCTCAGAAGATCGAAGCAATATTGGATTGGAAGCCTCCAAAGAACGTGGAAGAGGTCCGAAGCTTCTTAGGACTTGCTGGATATTATCGTCGATTCGTGGAAGGGTTTTCTAAAATTTCCCGCCCACTTACTCGACTTCTGCAGAAAACTCAAAAGTTTGAGTGGAGCAGTCGTGTCGACTAGTTTTGTTGAGTTAAAGAAGAGATTGACGACGGCACCGATTCTATCCCTTCCAGGAACTGGAGGATTCATAGTTTCTGATGATGCTTGAACCAAGGACTTGGGTGCGTGTTGATGCGAATGATAAGGTGATCGCTTATGCATCGCGACAACTGAAACCTTATGAAGTGAATTACCCGACACATGATTTGGAGCTAGCGGCAGTGGTTTTTGCCTTGAAGATCTGGAGGCATTATCTGACGGACTCATCACAAATCTTTACGGATCATAAGAGTCTCAAGTACATATTTAGTCAGAAAGAGTTGAATATGCGGCAAAGAAGATGGTTGGAACTGATTAAGGACTATGACTTGGAGATTTTATATCATCCAGGCAAAGCGAATGTTGTGGCCGATGCACTTAGCCGCAAGCCTGTCTCTATTCAGATGCTGGAGACGCTGACATCCCAACTTAGCCTTCAACGAGAGATGATTTGTGAAGGAATGGAGGTATGGTTACAAAGAGTCCAAGGACAACTGTGCGTGATGGAGATAACTTCATCTTTAACCGAAGAAATCAAATCTAGACAGGTAGATGATCCTCTGATGGTTCGGTTACATGATGAAGTGATCAAAGGAAAGGCCCCCGGATTCATAATTCATGACGATGGAGTTTTGAGATTTCAGAACCGACTCTGCGTTCCCGATGTTGATGTTCTGAAACAGACGATTATGAAGGAAGCTCATAGTTCGCCCTATTCTATCCACCCGGCACCAAGAAATGTATAAGGACTTGAAGCAGAATTTCTGGTGGGGCAACATGAAGCAAGACGTAGCGGACTATGTTTCGAAATGCTTGACTTGTCAGTAGGTTAAGATCGAGCATCAACGGCCTGCTGGAATGTTGAAGCCGCTCCCGATTCCTGAATGGAAGTGGGAGGACATATGAATGGACTTTATCACTAATATGCCGAAAACCAGGACAGGAATGAACATGATTTGGGTGATAGTTGATCGTTTAACCAAATCGGCTCATTTTCTAGGCATTAAGGATACGTGGGGACCAGAGAGGTTGGCACGAGTCTTTATTTCGGAGATAGTTCGATTGCATGGTATGCCGAAAACCATTGTTTCTGATCGAGACGGTCGTTTTGTGTCTCACTTTTGGAAAGCAGTTCATAAGGCCTTGGGGACCGAATTGAACTTCAGTACAGCTTATCACCCGCAGTCTGACGGACAATCTGAGAGAACTATACAAACGGTGGAAGATATGCTAAGGGCCTGTGCCTTAGATTGGTCAAACGATTGGGAAGTTCATCTACCGTTGATTGAATTTACTTACAACAATAGTTGGCATGCTTCCATTAAGATGGCACCGTTTGAGGCATTATACGGAAGGAGATGCAGATCGCCCTTATGTTGGGACGATTCATCGGACTTGATCGGAACAGAACCAGAGTTGATCGAGCAGACTCGAGAGAAGATAGCCTTGATTCGTGAAAGGTTGTTGGCGCCAGTCGCCAAATCCTATGCGGACGTACGCCGCCGCCCATTGGAGTTCAGTACTGGAGATCACGTACTTTTGAAGGTTTCTCCTACTCGGGGAATCTTTCGTTTCGGAAGGAAAGGAAAGCTGAGTCCGAGATATATCGGGCCATTTGAGATCCTCGAGAGAGTTGGGGAGTTGGCATACAGATTAGCATTACCGCCGTCATTGTGCCATGTTCATAACGTGTTCCACGTATCCCAGTTGCGGAGATATATACCAGATCCCAGTCATATCATTGATTTCGGTGAGATCGAAGTCGCACAGGATGGGACGTTTGAAGAAAGACCGGTCAAGATACTCGAGAGTCGAGTTAAGCAACTGAGGAACAAACCAATCGTTTTGGTCAAAGTTCAGTGGTCACGTCACGGAATGGAAGAAGCCACCTGGGAAACGGAAGCTGATATGAAGTCTAGATATCCCGAGTTATTTTTGTCTTGAGTTATTTTCGTCTTGAGTTTCGGGACGAAACTCCTTTTTAGTAGGAGAGTATGTAATATCCGGATTTATTACGGTGTATTTCATCTGTATTCAACCCTGTATTATTCGGATTGGTGATTTTGATTATTGGAGTATGATATTTCGTGCATTGATATCATTGTATATAAGTATAGAAACATGCAAAATTGCTCAAACAACCTCGTCATAGCGCACGCTAAGAATGTATCTTAACGCGCGCTATCGGGCCATTATTAGCGCATGCTATGCAGGTATGAGTAACGTGCGCTAAGGACTCAATTATTGAGCGGGACAGCTAGCTCATGCGCCAGCGGGACATGGGTCTGGATAAGATTCCCGCTGACGCACCCGGACAAATTTTGAAGTCAACCATTATTAGCGCACGCTAAGGGATGCTTAGTAGCGTGCGCTAACTTGTCAATAATGCAGAATATTATAAATGGGACAACAACCGCTTGGGCTTTCATTTCCTTCGTCTATACTTCATCTTTGAGAGTCCAGAGAGCAATAATCTCCCTTCTAAACACTTAGAACATGTATGAGTGATCATTGAATGATTGAGTATCACTTGTGAGTGATCATTGAAGAGAAGTAACACCTTGGAGGGGCACATAACCAACCGGAGTCGGATTACACCTTGTGGTTCTGTGATTTCGGCATATTAAGGTATGTTCAACCTATCACCAGTCTTAGATTTGGATTTCCAATGGATATGATGATCATGTTAACGAGATATTGAATTTCATTAGTGAATTATTTCAACAACATCATGTTTAGAAGATTGGGATGTCTACAATTACGATATTATTGTTGGAACCTTGAAGTTGGAATCCTAGTACCTCAAATGATGAGAGAAATATTCGGAAGTTAACAATCCGTATGATTTATGTTATCTTTGTGATCATGATTTGGAAAAGATGTTATAAGAACTTAAAGGAAGAATCATCTTAGGAAATATTCTTTCGTATAAGTCGGAATTGTTAGTTCACCTCAAGATGAAGTCTGAATATGCATAATGATAGTAGCATCTGATACATCAACCGGAGATCACCAACTTTGCATGAGAATTGTAATCAAGATGGATTATGGTGTCATGATGATTATACGTATATTTGCATCTTGAAGTTGATATCATCCTGGAGATCATTCATAAGAGTAAGAACTTGGTATTCATGGAAGTAACATGAATTATCACGAAGGATTTCATTGTTTCGTTCATGGCAAAAACAGTTTACTGCTCAGCAGTAAACTGCCATGCAGAAATAGCGCACGCTATGCTATGCAGTTTAACGTGCGCTATCGAGCACTCGTTAGCGTGCGCTACGTTTGTATGTAACGTACGCTAGACCATCAGACGAGTCAGTTGGCTGGTCAGTGAAGTACTGACCATGCATCGTTAGCATGCGCTAGGATTTGTTGATTGCGTGCGCTATCGGGCAGACTTAACGCACGCTACACAGAGTACTTAGCGTGCGCTAAGCAGTTCAGGCAGATTGTATTTTATGAATTTTTGGCTATGAATCGAATTGTTAAACATCCATACGACGTGAGATAAATCCTATATTATTTCTTTTGTTAAGGTTTGGTCTCGTTACGTGATTGATTGAGGAGGACGATCGTCGAGTGTTCATTTCCGTGGAAGTGTTGTTATTGTCTTCAAATCGAGGCAAGTACCTTAATTGTTTTACGTATTGTTGTTATACATATTGTCGTGCATGTATGTCGTTATTGTATGTCCACCTCGTGTTGGTCCGACGGATCATCGGGGATCTATGCTAGCGTCTTACTGGATCATCGGACGGGATTTTCCACCACGGGTTGGTCCGCGGGATCATCGTGGGTTCTAGGCGGTGAGCATGGATCGATGGAATTACCATGTGTATGTATTGATATCATGTTGTGATTATCGATTGTGTATGTTATGTTTGAGTTTCGTAGAGAAGACTCATTGGTATTTTGTCGTTTACGTTATTATTATTCTTCGTGAGATATGAATAATATGCTCGTACTTGTACTAGCATCGTTGTGCTAACCCCTTCGGGGTGAACATTTTGTTTGTGTTCGGGATCCGGGAGAGCTGGGAAACAACCACCGAACCGTATGATGACGAGGGTGCAGAGTGATGTCCCGACCGGGTTTATTTATCTGTTGTTTATTCGTTATTTCAATAAGTACTCGAGTACGAAGTCGTTTGTGATGATTTGAATTTGGTGATGTATTATTGAGTTCTGTTGAACAATTGTACTATTTCTGTATTTGGTCAGAACTGATGTACTGTAATTCCGTTATTTCCATTCGTCAGTACCCTTTTATACTTGTTCAATTCTTCAGCCTTGTAAATCCTTAGGTAAAGGATTTACGGCGCTGTAATATTCCCGAATATATCGGGGGTGTTACAGGTACTGGACTACCCAAATTACCCGTTAGCGCACGCTATGCATAAGGGCTAGCGCACGCTAACCTGGAGTGACTATATATTGGACAGTCAGCTTGAGTTCGTCATTTATCATTCTATTTTCATTCTCTCGTCGGTTCTAGGCGATTTGGGCGATTTAGAGAGTATTCTTCAAGGTGTAATCATCAATCATCATCTTCAAGTCTTTGAGTTGGATTAATCATCACTTCATCATCTCCAAAATATCGAATCAAAGGTATTAATCTCTTGGATCTAGAATTTCGGATTTTTGGGTTTTTCCTTCCGATTTCTTCGTGTAAGCTTGGATTATCATTGGAATATGTTAGATATGTATTATCTACCTTGGATAAATATATTCTTACGGATTTAATGGCTATTTTCGGAATTATTTCAAGAACCCTTGGGGTTGACTTCGGTTAATTGGGGATTTTCCGATTGTTGTTGTTGTAAACTTGAATTGTGGAATCCTATGGGATTATTGATATCATTGGAAGTGTTTTGATGGTTTGTAATACTCATTTTGGTGTTGGTTTCGACATATTCGGGATTGGATATTTTCGTAGTTGTGTGGTTGGTTGTGTATCCGTTAGAATGCCCCTATGAGTTTGATTATCGTTGTATCGACTTTTGAGTTAGTCGTGTTTTGTTGCTTGACACGTGTATTGATCGGTTGTTGGTAATTATTGTCATTCAAGGTTGTTCGAGCGACCGGTATCTCATTTAGGACGTTGTTCGTGGAAGGACTTTGTCATCGGTATTGAGTAAGTTAACTCTTACTCGGTTAAAAGGATACTCATTCCTTTTGTTGTTAATTGCTCATAATTATAATTCATTCATCATAGTATTAATTATATTGAGACTTGTAATTGTCGAATAATCATTTCATTCACGAGGAACGACGGTTCCAAATCATTTCATTGGGTTATCAACCAAGTCACTATTATTTTCATCTCGGTGAGTCATCTTGGCCTTGTCGAATTATTATTCATTGGTATTCATTGTGGTCATTCTCGTTCATATGACCTTCTGGGTTCATATTGTGTGGCCGGGTGTGGCTGTGTGGAATTTTTAGTCGGGCACACGATGGTCATGTTTTGGGTTCACCGATCCATTGGACCGTGCACACGGTAACGCTTACCTCCGTGAGACTAATTAGGTACAAGGACGGGTGTGTCCGGTCATTCGTCTTGTACATTTGCACAGAACATTACGGGCGTACTATGATACTCCTCTTCAGCGTAATTCATAACTAAGGATATTTCATAACTTCAGTCAATTCATGATTGTGTAATTTCAACCCTTGAGGATTGTTGTTCACAGAATCGACTCCGTTGGGGATTTTGGTTTTCGTGTCACGGCAAGGCAAAGGCACGGAAGAGCATGTTGACGAGGAGTCCCTGATACTAGTAGGGGGCCTACCATTCCGCTTAATTCAGTCATTTCAGTCATTTTTATTTCTCTTCATTTTTATTTTCCGATGCAAATTCCGTTTGAGATGCTTATTTGTTCAGGGTGGTGTATTTTATCTCCATATAAAATATACTAGTATTCTGTTTTGTCCTGGTGTAATGTACTTAAACTCCTCATCGGAGTACTTGGTAATATAATGTGGTTCGGTACTACAATTATATTATTTAATTCATAATTTTCATTTGCCTGGTGGGTCCCAGTCGGGGATTCACGGCACTGTAATATCCGCCTAGTTTGGGGTGTTACAGGAAAGTCGCTTAAGAACACGGATCTCAACAAAACGACACCGAAACGAACTCGGATGTCAAAAAGTGTAGAATTAATCATTCTCAGAATGACGAAATGGTCATGAGTGAGTCGTAAAAACGGACTTCCGCCGAAAAAGAAATCACCGAAAATCGAAATTACGGGTATTACATTCTACCCTCAAAAGAAGTTTCGTCCCGAAACTTAAAACAAGTGAGTGAAGCAATATCTCCGCTAGGAAAACTCGACGAGATACACAAAAACCGAAAACTCGCGCCCGACGGCGAAACGTTGCAAGAAACGTAACGAGACATACGACGTGAAAACATGCTCCACGACGACCAACACAACGCCACCGATAGAGATATAATAAAACCAACAAGTGTCAAGCGTCAACAAACAGATAATGCAATCACGTCAATTATCCGAACAATTGCAAAACACAACGTACGAAAATCAACACGATTGACCAACCTAACGGTACATCAATCAACACGCGAGCCAATCGCTGAACAAATACGGAATTCCACCGCCCAAGGGTTGGAAGATCGAAAACATTACTAATTTCCCGAACTTAAGGAAATTAGGAAGGAGTCTAAACGCTCAACAATCACGAAACGAGATCAACAAAAACCGAACAATCAAACGACCGAACCACAACGATCGAGACAACAAAAATCGAACAATCATGTTCGAATCACGAAGAACAATAAAATTCAAACAACAACTCCCAGGTTCACGTCTCGACTCGAGACAATATATGATCCGGTGAAAACAACAAGACGTGCATTCACATAAGATCCACAGGAAAGGAAATAGCAATTGAAAAGTCACAACGACAAACGAGTAGTTCCGAAACAATACCACCCTCGTTCGATCAACAAAAGCAAGGGGCAGGACAAGCTTAAAAAAAATATCAACGAACATAAACGAATCGACAGAGTCGAAAATACAGAAGTTCCAAATCCGATCCACTTCGAATAAAAGAACTAGTAGAACCAAAAGATGTTACTCCTGAAAAGGTTCACAAGAATCGAACCGAACTCGGAAAAGTCACAGCGATACCAGATCGACCCAAAACAAGATCACAGCTCATTCGAACGATGAAACTGAAATACATAACAAGTTCAGTAGGTATCAACGAACACGAGCGAGTCGATAGACCTGAGAAAGAGGAAATGCAGAAGTCCAAAAACAATACGGGTATTACATTCGACCTCTTATAAAAGAAGGTCGTCCCCGCAACTCACAATAACGGAAACAAGGTAACAACACAAAAAGCAACCGACAGAAAAATCTCCCATGGGCCTCTCAGGGGGTTAGCAAAACTCCACTGTTTTGCTAGTGCAAGAACAAAGTGCAAATACGAGCCATACATGTCACATTCCACGAATAACAATAACCAGGAATCCTCAAATATCCAAACGTAACGAAAAGTACTTCCCGAGGCATGAGTTTGGCTAAAACATTCCAAAACCGAAGGATCACAAATCAAGGGAAACAATTTATAAAACAGTTTAAAATGCCATCGAGAGTTTTAATAGAAAACAATTTAGGATTTCAGAATCCTTCTTTTATCAAAATCAACAGGGGTCACAGCCCAAAGGTTTTATTTTCGCAAATAGAAAACCGAAAACAATTCACAGGGCCAGAGCCCAACATCACGTGTCCTCGACGGACATAAAAATCAACAAAACATAATCGCACATGCTCATCGCCTAGGACCGGGACGAAGCCACAAATCCCACTCGAGGCCTCAAAGGACCCTCCCGAGCTGGCTAGCGAAACAAATCACACACATCTCACGGTTGGATCAATCGCTTGTTGCATCCTGGCCACATGATCGCATGCCATGTGCCACCGTAGATTATCTTAGGCTCTCACGGTTGGATCAATCACTTGTTGCATCCTGACCACATGATCACGTGCCATGTGTCACCGTAGACCTTCAACCATATCCACACATTCACACAAATAACATATCACATCAAGGATATCCAAACAATTCACCCAGAGGCATCAAACACTTTAGCAAAACACCACGTCAAACCACAATGCACCGAAATGAAACAATATACGTCCATACGCAAATACCAAGTGCATCATCAACACCAAACATATCCATAGGATTCACATAGTCACTTACAACCCACACAATTTACAAAACACACGCGTTTTGAAAGTGAGCCTTTAACGAGGCTAGCCGAATCTTTTGAAAACTCATTTCAAACAAACAACAAACATACTAAGACGACCACCAATTATCATATCCACAAAACAAGAAAAGTATGGACAAGGTACTTGCCTCGAATAAGAACAACGCGTAGAATCGACTGAAGTAGGTTGACACGAACCGACTACGAACCCGCCGACTACACCGAACGCCAACTCGCGATAATAAACTACGAAGGACAATAACAACAATGAAAATGAATTCCATAGCATGACTCAAAGCCATTGAATTCAAAGAACGAATGACGAAAGTTCAAGTGTTTCCCCCAAAACAGCCAAGAACACGATTCGTCCCGTCAAAACACGAAAACGGAATTCCAAACCGAAATATGGATATACAATCCATAGGATATGTTCAACAACATCATTTGACAACAATTGGTTCGTCAAAAAAATGGATAGAAAACGAAATCAAGAACAAAACTCCCAAAAATTCAACTCTAGGGATTCAAGAAGAAATATCTTGATTCAGTGAAGAACAATGAATTAGATGATGTTATAATCATCTAGGATACTCCAAAACACCTTGGATGGAGTAGAAATCGGCCAGGAGCCCAAGCCCTAGTCGCCCTCGTCTCAACCCGCGGCGCGCTATGTTACCAAATAGCGTGCGCTAACCAACGTTCTAACCCATTCCAGTAGCCTCTGGATTGTTTCTGCACCACCCGTTAGCGCGCGCTAACGGCAACACTTAGCGTGCACTAACTTCGGCAACTTAGCGCGCGCTAGCCACAAAGCGTAGCGTGCGCTAACAACTCAGAGAGACAGCAACAGAACATCTCAGAAATGGGTATGACGACATACCCACAACTTTGGGAAATTACAAAACAGCCCCAAATGTCCGAAACATCACGATACGACAACGAATAATCAAACCGAAACTCACAACACGTATAACAACGTTAAATGAACTTACGAGAAACCCGAAACGACAGTTTCGAACGAGATTCGCAAGAATCGAACTCAAGCGCGGGAAAGTCGCTTAAGAACACGGAACTCAACAAAACGACACCGAAACAAACTCGGATGTCAAAAAGTGTAGAATTAATCATTCTCAGAATGACGAAACGGTCATGAGTGAGTCGTCAACACGGACTTCCGTCGAAAAAGAAATCACCGGAAATCGAAATTATGGGTATTACTAGATCTGGCAAACGGGCGGGCCCGACCCAAACGGGCCGGGCATAAAACGGACGGGCCTTTTTTGGGCCGGGCCAAATAGGCCCGTTTTTTACTGGGCCAGAATTATTAGGCCCGTGGCCCGCCCAAGTGTTCTACCCATGAGCCTCGACTTTTTTTTTTTGAAATATTAATTCAAATAAATATACAAATATTTTTCGATCCTTAATTATTATATTATTCACTATACTATCACAATCAGATAAATAAATATACAATTATTTTTATTTGATAATTACATTATTTACTACACTACCATAATCAAAAGACAAATATACAAATATTTTTATTTGATCATCATATCATTTATCACTACTAATTTCTTATAAAATCATAAAATAATATTATTATTGATATGAGATACTACAAAGTAATCACAAAGTCCCAAAAGAAATAAAATTACATCAATAATTAACATATAGATGTATTATAATCTAACAAACAAGGAAAAAAATTAAATATTATAATTACACATAACATAAATTACAAAAAAAAAAAAAAAATCAAGCCGCTGGCCGGGCCTCTACGGCGGGGCCAACTGGCCGGCCAAAAAGGTGGGCTAATAATATGTAGCCAATGCCCGCCCAAAAAACGGCGGTGGCCTCGGCCATGGCCTGGGCCTATTTTGCCGGTCTAGGTATTACATTACTAACTCGTATGTTGCTCCTAGGTTGTTTTTGTTTATTCAACTGCGATGCACCGATCAGATTCTAAGATTTCATAGCTAAAATTTAACCATCTTGTCATTTATACTATCATTTAAAAGTTCATTTTAATCACCTTGTGTATTAGAAGGTGTATTTGTATTGTGATGTTTATAATAACTTTTGTATTTAAATTAGTTTATTTACATTAAAAATTACAATTAAAATAATCTCTTCATATATTTATAATTAAAAATTACAATTAAATTCTCCTTCCATATTAAATTAAGAGGAATAAGTATTGTATAGTATAAATTTGTAGAGCTTTCAAGCCGTCACAATAACTACTAATGTTCTCTAAAATAAAATGTTGACGAGGATACAAGGGTTTTAATATTAATTACACCATAAGAAAGTTCTAGCAGTGGAAATAATAATAAAAAGAGTCAAATGTTCCATTTCAAATATCAACGGAACAAACAGTAAATAATATTAAAAATATCATATGTCGGTTTATCTGCAACTCACTACCCGATATTCCGATTTAACCTGAAAATTTTACATAGAAAATGGGACGAGCTTCTATTTGCTTGTGGGAACATCACAAGTCAATAATAATCATAATACATAATGGAGCCATAGCATGAATAATTGTTATATCAACATATAACTTGGGTATGTGAACATGTGACTGCGTGCAAACATACATTTGTACTTGGTATGAAAAATATGTGACTGCATGTTAATCATAAATATAACATGTCACATATACAGTAAAAATAAAGTAATTAAAATCGACAAATAATAATTCTCACTTGAAAATAAGTGTCATGAATGGATAATGCTTGATGCTTATATATCGTCCTAATCGTGCTCTCGATTCTAATAATCTACGATTAATAAAAATTTAACTTATTATATATATGTATATATATTGCAGAAAAATCAATGAATACAAATAAAAATAATCTATATATATATATATATATGGTGGGATTATTCTAAAAAGAGTCTTATAATAAAAAGTGTAGGAAGGATTGTGGGAGTGACATGTGTCACCTTGCCACATCATCATGCCACATCATATGACATGTGGCACCCCCACCCCACCCCACTTCCCCCCCCCCCCCCCCCCCCCGACCCCCACGAAAAAAAAAAAATTCCCGCCAAAAAAAAAAATTGGGGGGCCAAAATTTTATTTTCCCGCCAAAAATTATAAGTGTGAAGCACCATTTTTTGGTGCATCATAGTTATAAGTTTTGGTGCATCACACTAATAAGTTTTACCGCATCACGCTTATAAATTCCGCATCATAGTTAATTGATTAAGTGCATCAACTATGATGCAAGAATTTATAACCTTAATGCACTAAATCATAATTGTGATGCATTAACTTTATAATCGTGATACAATAATAAGTTTTACCGCATCTAGAGGTGGCCAAAAACCTAATGGGGAACCGAATCAGAAACGGACCGTATAAGGCAGTTACGGAACCGAACCGTGTTAGATTTGCTCAATCGAACCAAAACCGTGTCCAGACGGTTCGGTTCTGTTGTTGCCCAAAATATTTACCCGAAGATTAATACTGCTGGAAGACGGACAACAAACAACAATTGCGGGAGCACTTCCGAGAGTAGATAAATAATACAAGATTTGCCGGGTTTGTTAGGCCCGGGCTTGAGTGCTCTCGCGAGATGTTATTAATACGAATATTCGTGGATACAAGTATTAATGAGAGAAATCTAAATACAATGAGTGTAAAAAGACTCTGTTAATCCGGCTCTTGAGCGAAGCTCGGTGTTCTTCGTCCCCGCCGGTAATCTGCTGGATGAGATAGGTCGGGAGAAGTAAGACCGAAAGATAGCTGTTGCCAAGAGTTGGATGTTTGCCAAGTGGGTGTGTTTGCTTCTGTATGGTGTGAAATGCGGGAATGCCGAGTGTTCAGAGAGTGAAACCGAGTGCAGGCTGCCTCCTTTATATAGGGGTTGAGGTGCCCTGTCTCCTAGTGGGCGATCGCCTTTCGGCATTTAATGTAATGGGGAGATCGTCCTAAAGGTCACATGGGCTGCCTGCCAAAAGTCTAAAGCTACGGCTGGTGGCCAGCTGTGCGGTCCAATGAGGATCCAGCACGCGTCCGGAAGTACTGTCACATGAGGTCCCACTTTGTTACTTTCGGCGGACTTTGTCAGGGTAGGTGACAGGCTGTGGTCACCAGTCTTGTCCGTCGCCTTTCATGTGTCCGGCCTGTTGGTAGGTGAGGAAGGTGACAGTTTGTCGGCGCTTTTGCGGATCTCGCACGTGGGTGCCGCCTGCTCGGCCTTGGCCGACCTGGATGGCCATCGCCCGGATCGTCATGATGCGTCGTCTCTAGCCGACACCGAGGATCGTCCTCGGCTACCAATGAAGGTCGGCATTGGTGGTCGCCAAGGGTGGCCTCGGCAAAGCGCCGAGAGATGATCGTCCATAAGTCGGCCGCGAAGTCGCCGCCAGCGCCGACCGATGATCGTTTTGGATGTCGATCGCTCGACACCGGGACTTGTCCTGGGACCTTCGGTTGGGCGATTCATGCTTGTCTTCCGGGCTAAGGCTAGGTCGCCTGGTCGCTGGTCGGCAGATCTGCCTTGGCCGCTCGGCGGTAAATCGGTCGCTCGTCCTCCTAGGCGATCGCCGGTCGGAAGGTGTTAATTCTTGACACAACAATTGCCCCCTAGCTTGCTCCTATGTTGAAGACATGGGGCGAGGTGGCTCTTGCTGGCGATCGTGTAAGGATGAGGACGGGCGATTTTGCTGAGCTGACTTATGATTTCGGACTTGGGCTATCATGGTCGATTGGCTTAGCTATCATTCGGTCTTGTACCTGCAAAAACAACATTGGCCGATCCCCCATGGAAACTAGGTGGTTTCGCTTTGTTTGAGGAATCGTGCACGGTCGCGGAGATCGATGGACCGACTCCATGACCGTGTCTTGGTGCGCGAAGACAATGAGTGTCTCGTGACTCACTTTATTATGAGGGTCCTCTGTTAGGCTGCGCCTCGCCTCGTATTTAAACGAAGGGCGTGCGGTCTTGGTCTAGAGGAGTCCTTGCGCGGGGCAACGTCGGATGAATCAACTCCACGCCCGCGGCTTGTTAGCTCTGCTTCCACCTCGGCCAGCCATGGAGATGGCCGACCTCGACGGTGTACGTTGAGACGGGGATTGTGGCATGTGTCCACCGATTAATGTTTGGAGAGCCCTCAGACTACGCCGGCCTCGTATTTAAACGAAGGGCGGGCGATCTTGGCCGAAAGGGACCTTGCATGGCCGGGCAAAATGCCCATCGACCGCCAGGACCATGGCTTTATGATGTGCGGTGGAGGCGATCTTATGCCTTAGTCCGTCATGTTATATGCCGGATCGTAGATGGCGATCGTATCCTCGGGTTGCGGATGATGTAGCGTGATGATCGCGATCGGGCGGAAGATCGCGATTGTCGCTCATTGCCGATCGCTTTATTCGTAGGTCAATATTGGTCGCCGTCGTCGGTGCCGATCGCGCTCACGAGCTAAGAAAAACCTTTGCACGGCCGTAAAATCGCGGCTCTAGCCGGAAGGCTGCGTAGGTCGTAGGTTGGGTCTTCGTGAGATGCCCGAACATAGGCGAAAAACCCCGAAATCCTCCTAGACCGCGTAGAGGCGGTCTCATCGCTTATGGGCTCGCCATTGAGGATGATTACGTCTACCCGGTCGATGTAGTCCGAGTCGGACTCTTCTTCTCCCCGCTTGATTTGCATCATGCGAAGGGGACCTTGGGCCGACGACCACAGTGGCGAAGTACTCCGTGAAGACGTGCGCCATCTCGTTAAAGGAGCCAATGGACCGAGGTGGCAATGAAGTGTACCATCGGTGGGCGAGGTCGTCCAGCGTCAGAGGGAACATTCGGCATCTGGTCGCGTCAGATGCCCCACACCCGGTCATGTAGATGTTGAACTTCCTCAGGTGCACCTGGGGGTCCGATCGCCCCTCGTACACGGGTGTTTGCGGGGGAGCGATCTTGTGTTGCACGGGGGCGAGCTCGATGTCGATCGTGAGCGGCTCGCTTGGCCCGGCGATCGTCTTCTTGGCGCCTGCCCTGGATTCCAGGAGCGCCTTCATGTCGTTAAGTTGACGTTGCATTGCAGCCATCGTCGTGGCTTGGTCGCTTGCCGATCGGCTTTGGGAGCAGGAGCCGAGGCGATCGTGCACCGATCTCCGGGCTCCGCTGCCGCCGACCTCGGCAATTCGGCGAGGGGGAGCCAGACGGCTAGGCTGCCTCCGGGAGCCTGCAGCCGAGCTCCTGGTGACGGACTCAAACTCCGTCGTCTCGTAGATGGGGCGGGACCGGCCCGGTAGCCAGGTCGGGTCACTGCCCAGGCGATCGAAGACAGAGGTGCCCCGGCTGGCGAGCGCCTCTTCCTGCGGACGGGAGCCTCCTGGCGATCGCTCGGCCAGTGACGCCTTGAGCTTCCGCTTGGACCTCCGGTGGACGGCCGAGGGGGCGATAGCAGGAGGCGCGTTGAGAGCACTCCGTCGCTCCTGTAGGACGGCCAGGGCCCCTTCGATCTGTTCCTTGGTTCGGAACCGATCGAGCGAGAGGCTTGGGCCGCCGTCCAGGGACGGGATCGAGCGTCTCGATCACGGCGGCTACCCTCCACCATCGGGCCGTGGCTCGGACGGGACGGAACAGGGTCCGGCCGGTCGGGCCGGCTTTCTTCGACGCGGAGGCGGAAGACATGATTTCTGAAGGATTTCTTTGAAGTGCAGTAAGTGTCACTTCAAGTATCTGCCCCGAGAACAATGAGTGTTCTTCGGGACGGTAGGTATAAAAAATCGAGGGTTGGATTCCCCTCCTTCTAGCGCCAATTGTTGTTGCCCAAAATATTTATCCGAAGATTAATACTGCTGGAAGACGGACAACAAACAATAATTGCGGGAGCACTTCCGAGAGTAGATAAATAATACAAGATTTGCCGGGTTTGTTAGGCCCGGGCTTGAATGCTCTCGCGAGATGTTATTAATACGAATATTCGTGGATACAAGTATTAATGAGAGAAATCTAAATACAATGAGTGTAAAAAGACTCTGTTAATCCGGCTCTTGAGCGAAGCTCGGTGTTCTTCGTCCCCGCCGGTAATCTGCTGGATGAGATAGGCCGGGAGAAGTAAGACCGAAAGATAGCTGTTGCCAAGAGTTGGATGTTAGCCAAGTGTGTGTATTTGCTTCTGTATGGTGTGCTTGAATCGCGATATTGCTGAGTGTTCAGAGAGTTCCCAGAGTGAAGCCGAGTGCAGGCTGCCTCCTTTATATAGGGGTTGAGGTGCCCTGTCTCCTAGTGGGCGATCGCCTTTCGGCATTTCATGTAATGGGGCGATCGTCCTAAAGGTCACATGGGCTGCCTGCCAAAAGTCTAAAGCTACAGCGGGTGGCCAGCTGTGCGGTCCAATGAGGATCCAGCACGTGTCCGGAAGTACTGTCACAGGAGGTGCCACTTTGTTACTTTCGGCGGACTTTGTCAGGGTAGGTGACAGGCTGTGGTCACCAGTCTTGTCCGTCAGCTCCTTTCGCAGGTCTGGGCCCTGTTGGTAGGTGAGGTAGGTGACAGTTTGTCGGGCCGCTTTTGTGGATCTCGCACGTGGGTGCCGCCTGTTTGCTCGGCCTTGGCCGACTGGATGGCCATCGGCCCAGATCGTCATGATGCGTCGTCTCTAGCCGACACCGAGGATCGTTCTCGGCCGCCACCGAAGGTCGGCAATGGTCGGCCGCCAAGGGCCTCGGCAAAGCGCCGAGAGATGATCGTCCATAAGTCGGCCGCTGAAGTCGGCCGCCGAGTACCGAGAGGCGATCGTATCGAGGTCGATCGCTCGGCACCGGACTTGTCCCGGGACCTTTGGCCGGGCGATTCATGCTTGTCCACGGCTAAGGCTAGGTCACCCGGTCGCTGGCAGCCTCTTCCTGACGCCTTCGGCCGATTGTCGCTGACCTCCCAGCGATCGCCGATCGGAAGGTGTTAATTCTTGACACAACAGTTCCGGTTCCGGAAAATGTAATCGGCGGTTCGGTTCAGAATCAACCGTGAAACCGCGAACTGCTCGAATCGCTGGCTCACACTTCACGGTTCCGGAACCGTTGAAATGGCCTGTGTTTGCGAGCGATTACGCAATGAGAAGTTCATTGTGAATGTCATCGGACCGGAGTGAGGGTAGGAGTTGCGGTGCCTGTCGTATTCGGAGAGGAAGAAAAAGTGGGAGTTCAGGTGAAGAGCGATGATCTTAAAATGGTTATTGAGAAGTTGATGGATGGAGGAGGAGAGGGAGAGCAGAGGAGAGAGAGAGAGAGAGCTCGAAAGCTCGGAGGAATGGCGAAACGTGCGTCGGAGAAAGTGAAAAAATAAAAAATAAAAAATAATAGGTTCGGACGGTTCGAACCGAACCGAATCACGGTTCCCTTGCTCAACCGAAACCGTAGCACTAGGTTACCGGTTGCCCGATTCCCATTTCCGAACCGTGGAACCGGCAGCTCGATTCCGGTCAACCTAACCAACCGAACCGAACCGGGCCACCTCTAATCGCATCGCGATTATAAATTCTTGCATCATAGTTAATAGTTAAGTGCATCAACTATGATGCAGTAACTTATAACCTTAATGCACTAAATCATAATTGTGATGCACTAGCTTTATAACTGTGATGCAGTAACTTTATAAATGTGATGTACTTATAAATTTTGGCGGGAAAATTTTTTTTTTTTTTGCCCCGAAAAAAAAAAATTTGGCAGGAAAAATTTTTTTCTGGGGTGGGGGTGGGTGGGTGGGGGGGGTGGGGTGGGGTGGTGGGGGGTGACACATGTCATATGATGTGGAATGGGGATGACACATGTCACTCCCACAATCCTTCCTACACTTTTTATTATAAGACCATTTTTAGAATAACCCAAACATATATATATATATATATATATATATATAAAGTGGTGATGAAAATGAAAGGAGAGACATGCTACAAGGGACAAAATCCTACGTGGCAAATTCCAGCAAAAAATAAATGGTCTAAAATCATATCAAATATATTTCGCGATTCAAAATAGTTTGTTCATTTTTCCACAATTTTAGCTAAAATCCTACGTGGCAAATTCCAGCAGAAAAAAATGATCTAAATTTACTTCATATATATAAAACGATTCAAATTAGTTTGTTCATTCTTCCACAATTTTAGCTATTTATAATATTTATCATATTATCCATTAGTTAATTAGATTTACATGATATTGCAGGACATCAATACTTATCACAGATCCTCTAAAAAAATAATTGATTTAAAAATATTTGAGCTACTAATAGGGACCTGAAGGCGACCTGAAGGCGACTTTCAGCTACTAATAGTTAGTTAGATTTATGAGATTTCTTGGGAGCCCGATACTTATCACAAAGCCACTCCTCATTTCCTAAAAACCGAGTGTTCTATAAACACGAAATGACATCACTCCTCACACCACAAGGTCAGAATACGTGTGTTTATCTCGAAATATTTGATTCGAAAAGAATGATGATTATCGATAACTAGGCAATTACAAATTTGCCACATGATTTAATCATGTGCATTATGGAGAAACTTGCACGTCAATCCCCTGCCGCCTGGGCAAACGCTAGCGCCAGGTAATTTGCAGGTTTCATAGGTTCTTCATTCGTTGCGCGCTATTGTATATATAAACAGATTATTAATTTATCTAACTACAAAAAATATTACGATTCTCAGTTGTCTACTCTTCTGTGAATTGGGTAACACACCAAGCATTTTGCAGCTGCTTAGTGTTGACATGCAACGTGATATTCCTACTCCAATGTTAGATAAGTTGGTGGCTGCAAAAAATACTGAAGCACTGTTCAGAAAATCATCAGTACAATAATATCTAATTAGTTACTAATTATTTTTATCTCATCTTCTCCTAATTTTATTACTATTTTATTGTTTTGTAGTTAAAGTTCTACGTTGAAGAAAATGAAGACGAAGTATTTGAATTAATGATTATCACCCTAAACCTCAATCACCATGAAGCCACATATTGTTTGAACTTCATGAAGCTGTTTAGTGGTAATAAAAAACACAGAAAAGGGGGAATTCAAGGGTTGTCGATGTTGGATGATAATTCTAAGAGCGCATTCTATGTCACATCATGCAGATGGCAACTGAAAAATAGGCTTTCAAAAATGAAATTTAAGCTTCCGAACTACCTTGGTGTTCCATTATTCTGTAACTCAAGTGATGAAGAATTTCTATCGTATCGAAAAAGACAACTTCCGCACAACCCGTGAGGTGTGTTGCTGATATTGAAGTGGTCTATATGAATTCTATAAGTACAGGCGAGCACAGCGCCAAAATCTAGGAGTATTTCAATATCGTTATAATTGTCTTGATTTAAGTTTCTCTAACAACTTAAATTTGTGGATTTCATATTCACTTATCTTGGGTTTCAAATTCTCACTTTTCTGCTCATGTGTGTTTCAATTATTACAAACATTTTAATCGATTCTCCTGGAAAATACAAAATTTTGAATTGTGTCGATTTCGATATGTATATTGATTTTGGTGTATATCTCTAAATGAGAAGACATCTCAAGTCATATCCGTTTGATTACTTTATGTATCATGAAGATCTTAGAGGATACAGTAAGTGTAATCGTGTTATATAAATATTCACTAATTTAGAACATTTGTATTACATTAAATCCGGATAAATTTAAAAAAAAAAAACTATAATTCATCATCAGTTATATATATTTTTCCACTTTATATAGGAATAAAGGTACCTCCGTATGTGGAAGAGTGCATGTCTCTTGCGGAAGAGCGTATAGAGCAATTGCTAGATAAATATACTCTTAATATGATAAGAGTTATGAGTGAAGAGCCATCATATGTTGACATGCTTGAGGAATCACGAAAGAGATCTTTGAAAAAAATACATGAAAAGAAGGATATTACTGCGCGGAGAAATAATGGGATATTGCCAGTAGGTAATGTTCATTACCACTAAATTCGACATACACTAAATAGATTAAAACATCTTATAATAATTGACATTTATATGCTTTCATGGAGCAGCTTACGAAGATATGGGTGATCCTATATATGTGTGTGGATTTTGTGGTGCACTTATGTGGTTTGAAAAGAGGCTAAAAAAACCCCATTGAGTAGTCCGAAATTTGGTTTGTGTTGTAGTCGTGGTAAAATAAAATTTCCTCTTCTAAAACAACCTCCACGGCTGCTACGTGATCTTTTACAAAATAGGCATATTAAGAGTCGGAATTACATTGAGAACATACATGCTTATAATATGATGTATGCTTTTACTTCGATGGGTGGGATCCAAGATAAAACAGTCAACAATGGACATGGTCCGTATACATATAGGCTTGGTGGAAATAACTATCATCTACTCGGTAGTTTGTTACCTAAAGAAGGCGATTCGCCTAAGTTTTCACAACTATATATGTATTGTGGCGAGGATAAAACTCATGACAGAATCGATGTTGTCCGGTATTCGTTCTCTTGGATCCATATTAATTCCACTACATATGTATAGTTTTTAAAAATATTATATATATATATTGTTGATTCTCATTATATTTTTTTTTCATTTTGTAGATTAAAAAGTCCTGCTGCGATTGATCCATCAATTGTATATGATCTAAATAACATGATAGATGTCGAAAATCTAATTGTCCAAATTTTTCGAATGGCTGCTGAACGATTCAAGGAGAGCGCCGATATGGATGTAAAGTTATGTCTCATGGGAAGGAGGTCATGCGATGGACGCATGTATAATCTACCAACATGTTCATAAGTTGTTGCATTAATTGTTGGTATTTGGAATATCACTATTATTTATCCATGATAAATATATATTCCATAAGTAGTTTAATATATTCTAAATAATTTTATTTCTCAATAATCAGGAGATGATGAGTACACGATGGATCCCCGCGATATTGTATTGGAACGAAAAAATGGTGATTTCCAAAGAATTTCAGAATTGCATCCAAGTTACCTTCCAATGCAGTATCCCCTACTTTTCCCATATGGTGAGGATGGATACCATCCAGAGATTTTACACTCGGATAAGTCCAAAGGTGTCAGACACACACTTACAATTACGGAGTTTTGGGCTTTTAGAATTTTTGACCATATTGGTGAGGCTCAGACAATATTACTCAGTAGAAAGTTATTCCAATAGTTTATAGTAGATGGCTATATGATGATGGAACCACAAAGGCTTGCTTTTATAATGAGGAACCAACCATTATTGAGGTCTGATAAGTATAAGTCACTTGATGATGCTATTCGAACACGTGATATTGATCCAGCTGACCCAACAGGAAATGTTGGTAAATGATTTGTTTTGCCGTCTTCTTTCATCGGAGGTCCTCAATATATGGTCCGGTGTAATACCCGAGATTTCTGATATGTATTTGGAACTTGTGATATTGTAATTATTGTATTTTGATCTGAGTATTATTCTCCGTATTTCATAATCCGGTGTTGTTGAGCGTATGATTTCATGAATGTGATTTAAAATTGTGATTCTGCGCATGTAGCGCACGCTATCGACTAAGTGTAGCGTACGCTAACTTGGATCCATAGCGCACGCTGTGAAGGAACCTTAGCGCACGCTATACGTGGTCAATATGATTGAGACGTGTTGGTAGGTGATATAAGGCCGGGGATCTTGCTCGGATTGTGTCGGGATGAACCTGGACGGATTTCGGGAAAAAGCCAAGTCAACGCGCTAGCGCACGCTACTCATTTGAGGATAGCACACGCTAAAGGCTGAGTACAGTGAAATCAGTAAGTTTCAAATAGCCGTTAGCGCACGCTATGGATATGGACTGGCGCGCGCTAATAACCATTTTCTATATATAGGACAACATCCCTTTTCGCATTTTCAGTCTTTTCACTTCCCACATCCGAATCATTTGACTTAGAGAATTACTCTCTTCATCCTAAACACTTCATATCAGCATCCTAGCTCGAGTTGAAGATTGTAGATCATTGGGGATTTGTGTTCAAGCCTTCGGCGTTGGATTGCTTTGAATTCCTCCTTGTTCTTCACTACTTTGAGGTAGGTGATTCTTCACCAATATTAAGTACTAGTATGAAGGACGTTTTGATCATGGTTATCTAGTCAGTTAAATTCGTTAGTAGTCGAACATCATGTGTTAGAAGGATATTTTTGACGTTTCGGCACTTATTCATCGTATAATCCATTGAACCTTTTTAGTATTTGGACTCCTAAGCATATTCATGTATCTTCAAACCGATTATGACCAGTATATGGAGATTACCTAGTTCTTATGTTTTACGCAAGTATCATATGTTTTGGGACTTGGAATGAATTAAACTTAGGATATTTTTTTGAAGATCAAGATGAATTATGGTGTAGTAATGATGATACATATCCTTGTGTCTCGTAGTCATTTAATTCATGAAGATCTTTCATAAACCGTATGAGCATGATATGCACGGAGTTGGCATGTATTAACACTGAGGATTTCATGAGTTTTCATCACCTTTAACTCAAGTTTTTACCCAGTAGTGACTGCCATGCACGGTTAGCGCACGTTGAGATGTATATATTAACGTGCGCTATCGGGAATGAGTAACGTATGTCATCAGGCAGGGCAGTCGGCTGTTCAGAGAGGACTATCAGTACACATCTAGCGCACGCTAAGCTTGGTCATTTGCGTACGTTAACGGGCAGGCTTAGTGCACGTTACGTAGAATAGGTAACGCGCGCTAAGTAGTTCAGGCAGAATTCATTTATTTTGAGCTTGCGGCCGTAAACCGGATTGTTAGACACTTGTACGACTTGAGAGGAATTCTTTATTATTTGCCTTGCATAGGGGACGATCGAGGGGCGGTGGCATACGGACGCGTGTCATTTGTTGGAGTATTTCATTCTTGCCATTTTCGAGGCAAGTATCATATGTTGAGTTTGATGTATATTAGAACTTTGATCATGCATATGGTTTTGTTCATGTTGTCGAATATGAGATTTATTTCTTTAATTTCTCATGGTATTCATTGTTAATTATTCGTATTGATGAACATATTGAAATGCATATATGTATGCTTAATTGATCGGTTTATGGTATAAATGATCCGAGGGGGTCATGAGGATCTATGCTGAGGGCGCTGGATCGAATGTCCACCATGCGTTGGTCCGACGGGATCATCATGGGGATCTATGCTAAGGGCACTGGATCGCTGGACGGGTTTTCCGCCATGCATTGGTCCGACGGGATCATCATGGGGATCTATACAAAGGGCGCTGGATCGCTGGATTACCATGTATTGTGTTGATGGAATCGTGAGGATTCACATCGTTGGATTCCGATGACGGAAGTCCGTTTTGCATGTTTTATGATGCACTGATGATTTATGTATTATGATACTTGTACTAGTATTGTTTTGCTAACCCCTTCGGGGGTGGACATTGTTTTGATGTTCAGGTAGCCGAGGAGCGGGGAAGCAACCACAGTACTGACAGGACGATGAAATGGCTCAGTGATGTGGTTGATGTTTATTATTATTGTGATTGTCTTCTTGGTTCACTTTAGTACTCGAGTACGTGTGCTTTAATAATGTCATTTTCGATATGGTTGTATAAGTTTACTCTTTGGATCAGTTGAACCAGTTCTGTATTTTGAACTTCAGTTGTAAGATTGAATTATATTTACATTTCTTTTATTTAGCCTTGTAAACCCTTACTAAAAGGGTTTACGGCGCTGTAATTATTCTGAATATCTCGGGGTGTTACAGAATATGGTATCAGAGCTAAGATTCATGGATATCTTGGCAGTCGGGTCAGTTGGGTCTATTTACGTTATTTGATTATTGGTCGTTTGTAACATCACTGCTGAGCCAGCATCGTCGTGTGGACCGTGGTTGTAAGTTTCCTAATCTCAAATACTACCGTTTTATTTAATTCATGTTTTGTAAACATTGATGGACTTCCTTTTAGAAAATTGCCCTGGATATTGAGTATCTGTGTTTACAGTATGTTGAGGGGAGGTCGTGGACGCGGACGCGGTCGTGGATGCGGACGTGGAAATGCAAGACAAGAAGATTCAATGTCTACCACAGAAATAACCGCTAGTCGAACGGATTCCCATTCCGGAGGACAACAGGGATCAGCAAATAATAATGCAGATCCTAATGTGCCGGGAGTGCTTCAGCAGGTGGTTGCTCAGATAAACCAGTTTGCTCAAGTTGTGGATCGCATGCAGACGGCGATGGGGCAACAGCATAACGTGGATAATCGGTGAGATAAATGGCTTACTGAGGTGATCAAATTGCATCCTCCGAAATTTGACGGTTCTGCTGAGACGCTTTCTTGGGATCACTGGATGAAGGAGTTAGAGAAGATTTTTGTGGGAATTAACTGTCCCAACGACAGAAAGGTTCCGGTCGCCCAGTATCTTCTGACGGGGGAGGCTTTCGACTGGTGGGAGGCCATTCGACCTGAGGAGCATAATGTCGACTGGACGGAGTTCAAATTAATGATGGAAGCGCAGTATTGTCCCTGCCTAGTCAGAGAGGCCCGAGTCCGGGAGTTTTTCTCACCACAAAATTCAGAGGCATCTGTGACAGACGTGATTAAGACCTTTAATCACCAGCTGACATATGTGCGCCACTTGGTCAGGACCGAGGCGGAGAGGATTTTCCATTTTGACATGCGAATAAAGCCGGAAATTCAGCAGTATATGTCCGGATTTGATTGTACCACCCTGCGACAGTATAAGGACAAGGCGCTAGCCTATGATATGAAAGAGGCGGCAGTAGAGAAATCAACGTAAGCAAAGAAACAGAAGGTGTCTGGCAACTTCACGGAGAATAAGAGTAGTGGGCCTCGCAGGGGCCAGTCCTCTTTTCATTCATCTAGGAGGCCCCCGCATCCTTCTCAAGGTGGAAAGAAGTTCTGGGCAGCACCAACCGTTTCAGATGCAGGGAAGAAATGTTATAACTGTGGCAAAGCGGGGCATGTTCGACGTGACTGTTTCGCGCCTGCTGTGACCTGTTTCGAGTGTGGACAGGAAGGGCATCGCGCAACATTTTGTGGAAATGCGACTCGATCTTTTGGTACTCGCACTCCTGTACCGGTTCCGAAGGACACTAGTGTAAACCAGACGCAGCAAAGCGGTTTCCAGCAGCAGAATGTTGGGAAAAGAGAGGCATCCAGTGCTGGGTCCGTTCCTCCGCGTATTTACGAGATGAAGAAGTCAGACGATCAGAACACAACTGTTGCATCAGGTACGATTCAGATCCTTTTGCAACCAGTTAGTGTCTTATTCGATTCAGGAGCTACGCATTATTTTATATCTTTGAACTGTGTTAATCGTTTGAAAATCTCGTGCTTGTATGATTGTGAACCTTATGTTGTGGGATTACCGAGCGGAGAGAAAATTGTGGGAACCCTAGAAGCTAGAGATTTTCCAGTGTCTATAGGAGGGAGAGATTGGCCATCGAATCTTATCGTAGTTGACATCTATGGTGATGACTTAATTCTCGGAGATGATTGGCTCAACCGTTGTGGATCTATTCTGAATTACCGAAAGAGAGTCATTTCTATCATTGCTGATGACGGATCTGAACACTTATTCCGAGGGTGGAGACCGGGAAGCTCGGGAAAATTGATCAAAGCAATGAAAGCCGTGAAATTACTGAAGCAGGGATGTCATGGACTTTGGTGATATGCCATGAGGAAAGAGGAAGGAGTAGAGCTCTCATCTATTCCAGTTGTGAATGAATTCTCAGATGTATTTCCTGACGAACTACCTGGGTTACCTCCGCAGAGAGAGGTGGAGTTCACTATCGAATTAGAGCCTGGAGCTGCTCCTATTTCCAGAGCACCATACCGCATGTCGCCAACCGAGATGTATGAGCTAAAGAAGTAACTGGAGGAATTATTATAGAAGGGTTATATTCAACCTAGAGTTTCTCCTTGGGGAGCGCCCGTTCTCTTTGTCCGGAAGAAAGACGGATCCCTCCGACTGTGTATTGATTACAGGGAGCTCAACAAAGTGACAATAAAGAATAAGTATCCTATACCTCGGATCTACGACTTGTTTGATCAACTGCAAGGGGCAAGGGTATTCTCGAAGATTGACTTGCGATCAGGACACCATCAGTTGAGAATTAAGGAATCGGATATACCAAAGTCTGCTTTCAGGTCCCCGGGCATTATGAATTTGTAGTGATGCCATTTGGACTTACCAATGCTCTTGCGGTATTCATGCAATTGATGAATCGGGTATTCTTAGAATACTTGGATAAATTTGTGGTCCTCTTCATCGATGACATCTTGATATATTCGAAAGACACAGAGGAGCATGCCGAGCATTTGCGTGTGGTTTTGAGTTGAGGAAGGAACAGCTGTATGCAAAGCTTTCTAAATGCGAGTTCTGGCTTAAGGAAGTAACTTTCCTTTGGCATGTGATATCAGCTGACGGAGTTCAGTTGGACCCGAAGAAAGTCGAAGCAATCTTGGAATGGGAAGCTCCTAATAACGTGAAAGAAGTTCGGAGTTCTTAGGACTGGATGGATATTATCGCCGTTTTGTAGAGGGATTTTCCAAAATTGCTCGTCCGCTCACTCAGCGGTTACAGAAAACTCAAAAGTTCACGTGGGATGAGAAATGTCAGGCTGGTTTTGACGAACTTAAGAGGAGACTGACGACAGCACCTATATTAGCATTACCAGAGGGAACGGATGGATTCATGGTATACAACGACGCTTCAAATCAGGGTCTGGGATGTGTGTTGATGCAAAAGGATAAGGTGATTGCCTATGTTTCTCGGCAGTTGAAACCGTACGAGGTTAATTACCCGACTCATGATCTGGAGCTAGCAGCTGTAGTCATTGCATTGAAAATTTGGAGACATTATTTGTACGGCACTCATTGTCAGATATTTACAGATCATAAGAGCCTCAAGTACATTTTCAGCCAGAAAGAATTAAACATGAGGCAGAGAAGGTGGCTGGAATTGATCAAGGATTACGACTTGGAGATTCTCTATCATCCGGGTAAAGCAAACATAGTAGACGATGCTTTGAGCCGTAAACCTGTTTCTCTTCGAGTGTTAGAAGCACTTACATCCCAAACCAGCATTCAACGGGAACTGATCCGCGAAGGGATTGAAGTATGGGCACCAGGAATCCAAGGGTAGCTATATGTGATGGAACTGACTTCATCACTAGTCGAGGAAATCAAATCTAAGCAGTTGAACGATTCTCTGATCCTTCGGTTATGTGACGAAGTAAAGAAAGGAAAGGCCCCAGGATTCGTGATACAAGATGATGGAGTTCTGAGATTTCATAGTCGACTTTGCGTTCCTGATGCTGATGATTTGAGACGGACAATTCTGAAAGAAGCTCATAGCGCACCTTATTCTATTCACCCGGGCAGCAGTAAGATGTATAAGGATCTAAAACAAAACTTCTGGTGGGGGAATATGAAGAAGGATGTAGCAGAATACGTTTCAAAGTGTTTGACTTGTCAGCAGGTTAAGATTGAACATCAGCGACCTGCCGGAATGTTGAAGCCGCTTTCGATCCCTGAGTGGAAGTGGGATGATATCTCGATGGATTTCATCACCAATATGCCAAGGACCAAAACGGGAATGAACATGATTTGGGTTATAGTTGATCGAATAACCAAGTCGGCTCATTTCCTAGGAATTAAAGATACTTGGGGATCCGAGAGATTGGCGCGAGTATTCATTGCAGAAGTAGTTAAATTGCATGGGACGCCGAAGACCATTATTTCAGATCGAGATGGTCGCTTCGTGTCGCACTTCTGGAAGGCAGTTCACAGGGCTTTGAGGACTGAGCTCAACTTTAGAACGGCTTATCATCCCCAAACGGACGGTCAGTCCGAAAGGACTATACAAACAGTAGAAGACATGCTTAGAGCTTGTGCCTTAGATTGGTCGACTGATTGGGAAGTTCATTTGCCGTTGATTGAATTCACCTACAATAATAGTTGGCATGGTTCTATTAAGATGGAACCATTTGAAGCTTTGTACGGGAGAAGATGCCGATCACCCCTGTGTTGGGATGATTCTTCGGATTTGATCGGGACGGAATCGGAATTGATAGTTCAGACTCGAGAGAAGATAGCTTTGATTCGAGAAAGACTGTTGACTGCCCAGAGTCGACAGAAGTCTTATGCAGATGTGCGTCGTCGCCCTCTAGAGTTCGACGTTGGGGACCATGTGCTATTGAAGGTGTCTCCTACACGAGGGATTTTCCGTTTTGGGAGGAAAGGTAAGCTAAGTCCGAGATATATCGGGCCATTTGAGATCCTCGAGAGGGTGGGGATTTAGCATACAGGTTGGCCTTACCGCCATCGCTGAGTCACGTTCACAATGTGTTTCACGTATCCCAACTGCGGAAGTATGTACCGGACCCCAGTCATATCATTGAGTTCGATGAGATCGAGATAGCGAATGACGGCACCTTCGAAGAGAGACCAATCAAGATACTTGAGAGTCGGATCAAACAATTGAGGAATAAACCAATACACTTGGTTAAAGTGCAATGGTCACGACATGGAGTTGAAGAGGCCACTTGGGAAACAGAGGACAGTATGAAGGATAGATATCCAGAGTTGTTTTCATCTTAAGTTTCGGGACAAAACTTCTTTTTAGGGAGGAAGGATGTAATACCCGAGATTTCTGATATGTATTTGGAACTTGTGATATTGTAATTATTGTATTTTGATCTGAGTATTATTCTCCGTATTTCATAATCCGGTGTTTTTGAGCGTATGATTTCATGAATGTGATTTAAAATTGTGATTCTGCGCATGTAGCGCATGCTATCGACTAAGTATAGCGTACGCTAACTTGGATCCATAGCGCACGCTGTGAAGGAACCTTAGCGCACGCTATACGTGGTCAATATGATTGAGACGTGTTGGTAGGTGAGATCAGGCCAGGGATCTTGGTCGGATTGTGTCGGGATGAACCTGGACGGCTTTCGGGAAAAAGCCAAGTCAACGCGCTAGCGCACTTCTTCTACAGGCTCATCACACTTTATATAATTATCGGGTGCTGGGGGATCGACCCTAAAACTTAGCATGTCTTTCATCTCAACCTCCCCCTCAACTTTACTACTAAATATATGAGCTGGAAAATAACCATAGTGAATCTCAAGACCACGACTTGCACATTTTCTCTCAAAAAGGGTACTATCAGGATTTTTGAGAACGTCTACACATTGTTCAAGCATGGTCTTTTGTTTCGGGGGAGGGGGCTGACTGACCCTATTTGGCAAATTATTAAGAACATCGAAATTTATGAAATGCCAAGGGCCACGATACTCAAAGGAAAACATAATGACGAAAATAAAAATATAGAGACTAGAAAAAAAAACTTGTTGTGGGAAAATCCCTCACAATATGCCGCAAGTGCACGGTGTCAACAAGTAATAAAGTGATGAATAAGATATCGTTCCCTCGAGGACTGATTCCTCTAAGTAGCAAAATATAGTCAACTCACAATTTTATTTGAAGAATAATTATATGGAATTATTCCTAATCTAATAGAAAATTAATGATACTAATACTAAAACTAATAATAATAATAAGGGTGTAGGATTATGATTTTCACCTCAAACAATCAGGAATGATTTTTATTCAATTCAATTCACTTTTATTCAGTTGATTGTAAGCCAGGAATTCCTAAATTATTCTAAAGCCTTTCCCAAGATTGATAGAAAATACTACGAATTATTAACTCGATATATCCCTATTCGAATTAGATAATTAATAGCTGAAACAGTTCAAGAATCCCTACAATAAATAGGCTTCACAATTCCCATTAGTATATTCCTATCTCACGAAAATTATGATTCGTCTCACAAGAACTATGCTTAAATTACATCTCCCGAATCCATAAAGACATTCAAAACAATTCAACTGTTGGCCAGACAATTAAAAAGCATTAAGAACAGTAAGAAGAATCCAATTCAATAGAATAACGAGTTAATCGAAATAATAATAAATAATCAAACCGTCATGAAATTGGCTAAAATCACAATCATACTCGAATAGATCTAAAAACTAAGATGTAGAAAAACTAAGAAAAACCGTAGGGAATCCGTGGTCTTGTCGTCGCCCACAAATCTCCTCCTTGTGTTCTTCGCCCTAGCTATCAATCCACCTCCGAATTCCTCCTGATCCATCCCCATTTTCTTCAGCCCTATGATGCTTATTTATAGTCGTCCTCAGCCTCCAAAACGCGTCCGTGTTATTAGGTCGAGAACAGGCTCCAAAACGGCCCAGAAACGCGGAGTATTCAGCAAAACCGCCAGGTGGGACGCGACTCACTTAATCTGTGCCGCGGCCCCTTAACGCCCAGCGCCCATACCTGGGCGCATTTTTCCTCCTGGGCCGCGGCTCACTTAGGCTGTGCCGCGGCTCACAGTACAGTGTGCTCAGCGCTTGATGGTTGTCTTCGTGTGTCGCGACTCACTTGGTTTGTGCCGCGGCTCATGACCAAAAACTGCTGTTTTCGCCCGTTTTTCATCATTTTGGCTTCCGGACTCCGATTTCCTGCAAAACATATAAGAATAGTGCATTAAAAGCTCATTTATGCTGAATTAGGCTCAAGATGGACATAAAATAACGATAAATAAGCGCATAGAAATACGCCTAACAAGGCTGCCGAGTTCCGGTCGTAATGCCTTGCCGGTTACAGCCGTAACACCCATTCGTTTTTTGGACAGTGAGGCCTGGGACCCGATTACGGCCGTACGAACCTTCCGAGTACGGCCTTAAGGTCCGAGTAACGGCCGTAAGGACCTGCCGATTACGGCCGTAACGATCGTGCCTATATGAGGCCTGGGCGACGGGTCCTCAGCGATTTTCTTCACTTTCCTTCTTCTTTTCGTGGCTGCTGGACGGGAGAGATGGGAACATCGATTCTTGGTCGATTCCACTCAATTCCAAGGTGTTTTGGAAGGCCCTTGTTGATTATAAAAACATTTAATCCTTGTTCTTCATCGAATTGAGGTAATTTCTCTAAATCTCCTAAGGTTGACTTTCGGGATTTCTTTTTAATATTCGTTGTTCGTCCGATTTCGATGAATCGCTTGATGTTATTGAACTTTATTAATTGTGTTCTATGGGTTGTATATCCGTATTTCGAGTTTATTCAACTCAATTGGTGATTCGAGTGTTCTTGGGAATTATCGAACATTGAATGTTCGATTAAATGTCCCAATGAGTTTTCCTTCAATAGTTTATTAGGATTTCCGTCTTTATTGGCCTTGATTCTCATTGTGATTGTATCTTCGTTGTGTTTGACGGAGGATTATAGGTGTACGAGGATTTCGGTCGAGCTTCCCCATTGTTTCGCGTGCTTTGGACTTGAGGCGAGTATCTCGTCTATAATCTTTATACTTTGAGAATGTGACGTGTCATGGAATTAACATGGACTTGATAGTGATTGAACGTTTAACTGTAACTTACTTTTAAATGAATATGTGACTCTTTGAAAGTAAATACGAACGTAACTTGAATTTCTTGAAGAATGATAACCACCATTTCATATTGTATTGTGTTCGAGGCGGATATTTAGAAGTGAGTAGTTATCCGAGGAATTGTGGAATGCTTGTATTGTCTGCTTGCTAGTATGTTTCATGAATGATGATGTGACGTGAATGCTATACCTTGTAAAAGTGTTTGTTGCATTAACTTATAATTTTATGTGTTTGTGGTTGTGGCGAATGTTATACCATTGTTGTTGTGAAGTCGGTGAATTGAGATATTGACCGGTTAGGGACCCGTGAGGCCTCCGGCGGCGCGTACTTGCGAGTACGGCCAGGTGCTATGATTTGACCATAAGGTTATCGAATCGGGTAGGTCTGGAGAGGACTCCGAGAATCGTCACTTGCGAGTGCGATGTCACGATAACTTGTGGGTGTGTTTGAATGATGATTAACCGGGTAGGCGCCCGTGAGGCATCTGGCGGCGCGTACTTGCGAGTACAGCCAGTTTATATGATTTGACCATAAGGTTATCTAATCGGGTAGGTCCGGAGAGGGCTCTGATAATCGTTACTTGCGAGTAAGATGTCAATATAACTTATGGGTGGGTTGAGCTTGTTTTTCGGTATCTAATCCGGGATGGGTCCCATCGAGGCCACAAAGGTGATTTGAGTATTTGACTGGATATATCTGAACTGTGATTGTATGAAACTTGGATTCCGATTATATTGGTGATTGTGGTTCAACCTTTGAGACTTGTTTTTCATGATTTTGAAAGAAAACCCTTTTGAAAATGAGAACCACAAATCTTTTCATGATTTTACACTGAGACCCCTAATGTCCTCAATTATTCTTTCTAATATGTTTTGAAGTTATCTTTATGATCCTCCCTAATGGGAACCGTTTTCGGAAAGATTTTAGACTCGGGGATCGTGTTACTACCTTGTCGAAAGGTTATTTTCATAACGGTTGTATTATTGATGTATAACTTTATAGCTTGGTTACTTGCTAGCGATTCCATTGCTAACCCCTCGTTGGGGATTTTGTTAATTATTACAGGTGTTCTGATTGGATAGAGAGTAACCACAGGATCGGCTCGGAGGATGATGTAAAGCAGCGATACTAGTCACAGTTGGAGTCGGTTGTCCGTCAGTGATTGGTCGGTTTGAGTTTTCCTTATCATCCTTGAGGGGATGGACATTTTATGTATTTTGTGATTGAGTTGTATTTTGGTTTATCAGATGTACGGATATGTTGTGTTTTGAGAGACCTAATCGGTCTATAGTTTTATATTTGGTCGAGTTGACCGCATGTGGGTTTTGTTTTGTAGTCTCCTGCCTAGTAGCTCCTTGCGGAAAGGGGTCTATGACGCGTAATATCCTTGAGTAGATTGGGGGTGTTACATTATTATCAGCTGTGTCTTCCGCATTATCTGTCTGCAGTCGACATAAGTCACCTGCACTTAATCACAGTTGAGAAACTCACTTGAGATTTAGGAAAGAGTTTAATAAGTCTATTCACCCCCCTAGACTTATTCCTGGCGACTTGTTACCTACAAGTTGTATCAGAGAGGTTGGTTCAATTTTACACCAGAACCATATATTGAATATATATTTTAATCTCTCAGTATAATGGAACACATGCAACATATGCACTTTAGATTACCTGTATTCGTTGTTGATGAATATGACTTATGGAAAATAAGAATGCTGGCTCATCTGTCATCCATTCATGATGACATGTGGTGCATCATTGAGGATGGACCCTTCATATTTGAGAAGAACAATACACCAGAAGAAATTGCTGCTGGAAATCCAGAGAAGATCCCCAAGAAAAGAACAGAGATGACTCCTGAAGAAAGGAAGCTGACCAACCTAGACAATCGAGTCAGAGATGTGCTGTACCAGACTTTTGACAAAGCAACCATGGTCAAGATTAAAAATTGCAAGAATGCCAAACAAATCTGGGACACATTCGCTGTAATGTGTGAGGGAACTGAGCTGATCAAGGAAAACAAGTTGTCAATAGCTACTAAAAAATTTGACAACTTCAAAATGAAGAATGGAGAAACCATTGACCAGGTGGATGGAAGATTCACAAAGATAATAAATAAAATCAATTCTCTGAGAAAAACATATGGCAACAGGGAGATGGCCCTGAAAGTGTTAAGATCTCTCAATCCTGAATGGAGCATGAAGGTTGTAGCCAAGAGAGAATCAAAGGATCTCAACAAGATAAAGATCGAGGAGCTGTTTTCTGATCTAAAGGCCTATGAATTTGAGATACCCTGTTCATCTAATGAACCAGCTGAAAAAGGGATAGCATTTGCAGCAGAATCACCTGCAAAGATTCTAGATGAAGTCAGTCCCCCCAGCCCTTTGAATTTTGAAGAAGAGATGGCTTTCATCATGCAAAGGTTCAGCAATTTCTGGAAGAATTATTCCAAGTACAAGAAGAACTACAATGACAATCCAAGGAGGAACCAAAAGGCTGGCAAATGGAAGGTGGAATGCTACAACTGCCACAAAATCGGACACATACAATTTGACTGCCCTGATCTCAAGAGAGATGAAGCTAAGAAGGACATGGGCAATAAGGAAGACAAGAGAAAAGCTTTCATTGGAGAAGACCAAGAAAGAGTAGGATCTAGCAGTGGATTCTTCTCTGATGATGATGAAGACTATAACTGTCTGATGGCCAACCTAGCTGATGAAGAGGTAACACTAAACCCTCAATTTCAAATAATGATAGCTCAGACATATCTCAAGATATTGACTTACATGAATCTGTCAATCAGCTCCTCAAAGACTTTGAAAAATTGAAATCTGCACACTTGATTGTGACAAACGAGAAAACACAGCTGCAAGATGAGAATAGGCAGCTGAAAAATAATTTCGAAAAACTCAGCCTAGAGTTAACAAAAATCAAATCTGAATCTGAAAAACAGGCTGAAAACAAATTGAAAAACTCAGCTGATAATACCACGGCTGAGATTAATAGGCTAACTGTTTTAAACAGTGAGAAATCAGTTGCACTTACTCATGTCAAATCTAAACCAAACCAAACCAAACATACCCAGTATATCCCGCTCGGAGCAGGGTCTGGGGAGGGTGAGATGTACGCAGACCATGCCCCTACCTATTACGGTAGGGAGGTTATTTCCGTGAAGACCCTCAGCTTAGTGCACAACAACATATTGAGTGAAAAATACAAAGGGAAGCATATGATACGAAAAAACTCAATACCATACCTGAGCCCATGGCTTAATCCACATGAGACTTACCTAAGAGGAATTTGGTTACTTCCCTCCCGATGAACGCTGCTCAAACAGAAGAGAGGTTGACTCCGCGCACACCTCCCTGTCAAAAATACACCACATGCAAAAGGCAATAGGATAAAATATACAATAAATGTAAAAATGCAATGCTCTAGGTCAAAGCTAACCGAGACAACCCAACCCTGAGGCTCTCAACTACAGCACCACTCCCAACTAAAGAATCCACAACTCTGATCCGGCGCCTCCAAGCGCACCTATCAACTCTGATCCGGCGCCTCATGTCAAATCTGAGTTTGCTAAACTAACACAGCTAAGTAAAACACAAGCTAAGGAAATAACATCCTTAAAGGCATCCATAACCCTGGATAAATTGTGTATGAACAAGAGGCAACTTTATTTAAGATCAGACCTTGGATATGACCCCAACACTCCCTCTAGTTCAAAAACCACTTTTGTCAAGGGAGAAACTTATGTCCAGACTGTTGAGCCTATAAAACCCGTACTTTAAAAACGGCAGCAGCCCAGTCAACAGTTTAGGTAGCAGCCAAGGTTCACAAGGCAGCCACCTAGATAGGAGACTAGGCATTGGCCAAGGCAGAAGCAGCAATCAAAACATTATGCAAACTATTACGAAAGACTCCACAAAAACAGATTTCAAAATGGGAGAGGTAAATGGAAACCTCAAGGTTATCCAAAGTTCCAAAATGAACATCTGTGGAGACCCTAACGATTTAATAAATGGTCTCAGCCAAGAGAAGATTTTATGAGGCATATCCAGTACACAATCCTAACCAGGGATATAGACCCAGACAGTATTCACCTTATAGGGGTAGTCAACATAACTTTTATAATCCAAGGAGAAACCAATTCTCCAGGAAGCCTACTAACCGCAAAGGACCCACACAAATTTGGGTATCTAAATCTCTGCTTGTCTGATTACAGAAAAGGTGGAAAGACTACTAGCATATCTCCTGAAGTTCAACAATAGGAGGTGAAGAATGGTTTGTAGATTCTGGATGCTAAGGCACATGACAGGGAATAAGAAGGTGCTCTAAAACTACATCAAAGAAAGAGGTCTAGATGTAACCTTTGTAGATAGCTCTAGATGACAGACAAAAGGATTTTGAGAGCTACACAGAGGAAACATAACCATGTCCAAAGTTCATTATGTCAAAGGGCACAAATACAACCTATTGAGCATAAGACAATTCTGTGATGAAAAGAACCTAATAGTCTTCACTATTTGGAAATGCATGGTGATTGATATCCTATCTGGAGAAGTGAAGCTACAAGGATTCAGAAGAAGGGATGTCTATATGATAGACTAGAATACAAGCACTACAAACACTTGTTTTCTATCTAAAATAATTGCTGAAAATGGATGGCTATGGCACAAGAGATTATGTCACCTAAACTTCAAAGCCATCAACAAAATAAGCTCTCAAAAGTTGGTCACAGGACTTCCAGAAGAAGCATTCAAGAAAGAAGCTCTCTGTGATGCATGCCAGAAAGGAAAGCAGACCAGAGCATCATTCAAACCAGTTCAGCCTACCACTCTCACCATTAGGATTTTGGATCTACTTCATATGGATCTTTTTGGCCCCATCAAGCTGAGGACATTGAGTGGAAGGAAGCATGAATTAGTAGTACTGGATGACTACTCGAGATACAGATGGGTTGTTTTTCTCTATAAAAAGAGTGAAACACTAACAAAGTTACCTGAACTACTAAGGAAGATTCAAAATGAGCAATCTCTCTTCATTATAAAGATCAGATCAGACAGAGGAGGATAATTTCTCAACAAGGCAATCACTGAGTACAGCGATCAGAATGGAATCCAGCATGAAGTTTCTGCCGCAAGAACACCACAACAAAATGGTGTTGCTGAAAGAAGAAACAGAACCTTGAAGGAAGCATCCAGGTCCATGATTGCAGAAGCCAACCTACCAAAAAGGTTATGGGCTGAAGCTGTCAACACATCATGCCATACTCAGAATAGGAGTATGATAGCAGGGAGACATGGCAAAACTCCCTATGAGGTTTGGAATGGAAGAACACCAACGGTTGCATACTTTCATATATTTGGTTGTAAGTTTTTCATCCACAACAATGATAAAACCCAACTGAATGCCTTTGATGCTAAAACTGATGATGGTCTTTTTATGGGATACTCACAAATAAGCAAGGCATATAGAGTTTTTAAGAAAAGAACATTAGTTGTGGAAGAAACACCTCATGTTATGTTTGATGAGTCTACTATTGAGTACAGGAAACAAGTGGAATCAATTGAGAAAAAGCTCAAATCCACCAACCTAGAAGAAGTTATCATTCATGACACAGGAATGATGGACACCTCTGAAGACCCAACTGCAGATCAGCCTGAAGACCCAACTGCAGATCAGACAGGAAACCCAACTGTACCTGTTCCAACTGCAGATGATGAATACACACCTGCAGAGAAGAGAGGATCCCCATCTATAGATGACAAGACCGTAGCTGAACCAGATGCAGTTCAAGGAGGTCAAAACCAAGCTGGTACATAGAGAGAAGAAGTCCATCAAAGCAACTCAACCGGGGGAACAAAACCTGAAGATGATATCCCCAAATGACTCAAATATCATCCTATTCAACAAATCATTGGAAACCTAACTGATGGAGTCAGAACCAGACAGTCTACAGAACCAGCAGGAATGGCTATGTTATCATGTTGCATGTCTCAAATGGAACCCACGACAACAGATCAAGCACTGAAGGATTACTCATGGATAATAACAATGCAAGAAGAGCAAAATCAGATGGAAAGAAACAATGTCTGGGAACTAACAAACAGACCAGATCATAAGAAAGTTATAGGCACCAAATGGGTGTATAAAAACAAATGTGATGAAGATGGAGATGTTGTTAGGAATAAAGACAGACTCGTTGCAAAAGGACATGCTCAATGTGAAGGAATAGATTTTGATGAAACATATGCTCCTGTAGCAAGACTGGAAGCTATCAGAATATTCCTTGCATATGCAGCATTCAAGGATTTTGATGTCTATCAAATGGACGTAAAAAGTGCCTTTCTCAATAGAGTTCTATAAGAAGAAGTCTATGTGGAGCAACCCCCGGATTTGTCAAATGAGACAAAGTATACAAGCTTTTGAAAGCTCTATATGGACTCAAGCAACCACCAAGAGCATAGTATGAGACATTATCTGTATTTCTGGAGAAGAACGGATTCAGCAAAGGAAAGGTGGACAAGACCCTCTTCAGAGTGGAACATGAAAACCACATATTACTTATTCAAATATATGTGGATGATATCATATTTGGCTCAACCAACCCTGAGCTATGTGAAAAATTCTCAACTCTCATGCAAGGAGAATTTGAGATGAGTATTATGGGAAAGCTAAATTTCTTTCTTGGTTTGGAAGTCAAACAAGTTGACAATGGAATATTCATCAACCAAGCCAAGTATACAAGAGATTTAATCAAAAGATTCGGCTTGGACTGAGCCAAATCACTAAGAGTTCCCATGAGCACATCCCTACACCTTGATGCAGATGAAGGAGGCATTTCAGTGGATCCAACCCACTACAGAGGACTAATTGGATCACTTTTGTACCTCACTGCAAGCAGACCAGATATTTCATATGCAGTAGGAGTGTGTGCCAGATTACAATCCAAAACAAAGCAGTCTCACCAGGAAGCAGCTAAGAGGATAATCAGATATCTTAAATCCACAATCAATGCTGGATTATGGTATCCCAAGTATGACAAATTTGAACTCTCAGGATATTCAGATGCAGATTTTGCAGGATGTAAGATTGACAGGAAAAACACCAGTGGAACATGTCTGTTCCTACGAACCAGACATATTTCATGGTTCAGCAAAAAGCAAGTATGTAACTCAATATCCACAACTTAGTCAGAATACTTAGCTACAGGAAGCTGTTGTGCTCAAATCTTATGGATCAGATAACAGCTAAGGGATTACAACATCGTAGCAAATGAAGTTCCAATATGGTGTGACAACAACAGTGCAATTGCAATAACAATCAATCCAGTATTGCACTCAAGGACAAAGCACATAGATGTCAAACATCAATTCATCAGAGATCATGTGCTTAACAAGAGAGTAAGAGTGGAAATAGTCAGCACAGAGTTCCAAATTGCTGACATATTCACAAAACTTTTACCAGAAGAAAGGTTTCTGAAGCTAAGCAGGGAACTTGGACTACTAGATTAGGAATCTAGTACAGACGAGAAAAGTCATCTGACCTCAAGCTGGAGAAAAAGTCATCTGAACCAGCAAAGAAAAAGCTACTTGATGATTAGACCATATGAGGAAAAGCTACCTGATGCGGAGACCAGGCAAGAAAGCAACATGATTGTACCAGACAAGGAAAAGTTAGCTGACATCAACCACAGGCGATATAACTCACCTAATGCAGAGCAGACAAGAAGTCAAAGAGTCAACCAGCTAAATTTTTCCATTTCTTTAATACTTAACTTCATTAAACGTGGCTAATAATACACGACCACAATACTTCCATCTCTACCTCCACGAAGTCCAATCAATTCCAACCATCATTTCTTATTTATCAAAATTCGGACCGTCATTCCTTATCTTATTATTAAATTAAAATGTCTCTTCGAATGGCTATTTAAGACGGTGGAAATCGTTTCACAAATATTTACCATCTTCAAGCTCTAAGAACCCTAGTTTCCAAAGGCAGAAAAACCTCTGAATATTCACTGCACTAATCAAAACCTTATTTTGGCAAAAATGGATTCCACCCAATACTTCGAAGGAGTTAACCTCAAAATGGTGAAGGAGCAGATTATATTCAGCATCGTAGTTTATTTCGAAGTATTATTGGAGGCGAACATGGCGGACACTGACGAAATGAGACATGTTATCTGAATGATGAAGAAGAATGGTATCTACCATTTTCTTGACATCAACCCGAAGCAACTGTTCAAGGAAGCCGTAATTTGCTTCTTCAAGGAAGCACGAGTCACTGAACGCTGTATCACAAGTTAAATGGAGAACAGGGGCATTGTAGTCGAAGCCCTAAAGCAAAGCGCCAGTGAAATCTGGTATGAAATCAAATTACCAGAACAGCCAAACAAAGTCAAGCTTACGGCAAAAAGAGGTGACTCAAAAAGGATTACAGATATGTCCTTGACATCACAAACAAAATTGTCATGGGCATGGCCGATAGTTATGATCAGTTATCATCTGCCAAATTCATAGTGTTGGGAGCTCTCATTCAACAGCAAAGGATTAACTGGCCTGACTACATCTACAGGCAGTTAGTACGAGAAGTGAACAAAGTTAGCTGGAATGAAGAGGAGAAGAAATTCAAGCAGAAATTATCTTATGGGACCCAAATCAGTTGGATCTTGGAGTTTCTCGGGAAGGCGAAAGGAGCTGCAGACACCTTTCACGGAAGCAAAAGACTTGGTCACCTGGACCAAGAAACTTTGAAAAGTCTGGGAAAAGAAAGGAAAACAGCTAAGATTTTGGGGGAGATGACAAGTGAAACCTCTCCCTACAGAGCGCCTTCGGACTCGGATGAAGTTCGCTTTTATGCAGCCGACCAAAACCCCTCTGAGATACCTGCAGAGAAGATAACCTCAACCCCTTCTGCAGATGAAATTCTACAGTTACCTGCAGTTGAGAAGTCACTGCAGTTGAGTATTTACCTGCAGATAACTCCGACAACAACAACCTTTCTATGTCTGAGATATTAAAGAGGAAGTTACATACAACAGAGGAGGTTGTCCATATCACATCATCTCCAGATAAGTCCCCCAAGAATCATAGAGACTTGGTGGACCACCTATCAGAAGGCGAAGAAGACGAAGTGCAGAGATCACCTGCACCAGTCGAAGAAACCTCAGCTCAGATGCAGATCATTATATCACATGCACCTGCTCCTGCTGAAGATCATCCAGCTCAGCTAGATCAAACAGAGTTGATGGCTAAAGTAATTCCACTCCTGACTCTTCCAAGCATGACAGAGGAAGAAGAGGCGGATGAGACAATTCATATACCTGCTGCAGACTACACTTTCAACCTGAGGACGATCAACCCCTTGGGACTTACCACAGCTCAACTTCAGTTGGAAAGAAAGGAATATTTAAGCTATTCCTACATTAACATGTATGGGGAATAGAAAGAATTTAAAATGTATTCCTTCTCTCGACTTAAAGAATTTGTGGAGAGAAGTACCTGGGAACATCCTATTGTTGTGGAACAGCTTGTTATGTACTTTTGTCAACAGACTGATGTACAGATATTACTTGAGGAAAATTGGTTCATCTCCCACTTCAAACAAAATATGGACCAATTCATCCTGCAAGTAATGAAGGATGTACTGCAGAGGAAAATTTTTGAAGGTCAGGATGAAGGAAGGAAGGAGGAAGGAGACAAGAGATTAAATAAAATCACTACCATTGTTAAAATTGAACAAGAAATAGTTTAAAAGGAGAAAGCTGATGATGGAGTTGAAAATATTGTAGAAGTGACAGAAGTTGAAGAATAGGCCGGAGTTGAAAAAGTACCTGAAGTAGTTGAAAAGGAAAAAGAAAAAGAAAAAGAAATTGAAAAGGAAGAAGTTGATGGGGTTGAAAAGGAAAAGGAAGATGATAAGGATAAAGAAGAGGAAGAGAAGGAAAAAGAAGAAGAGAAAGAAGAAGAAAAAGATGAAGAAAAGAAAGATGAGGAAAGGATGGATGGTGAGGGTGATGCACCTGATCAAGCATCTAGATCCCATCAGCCCATAGAGGAGGATAAGTCAGGCACCCCTGATCAGACCCCATCAAATCAGGAACCAGCTGATAGAAGCTTACCTTCGGAAAAGTCAACTGCCAGGAAGTCAACTGCATAAGAAGACTCAGGTGAAAATACACCTCAGATAGCACCTGTAGTCCAACTCTCACCTGCAATGACTGACCTGATAAGAAGACTTGTCGAGGAAACAGTTGCCAAGCTTCTAGCAACTGAAGTGAAACCTGACTTACAGTCCCTCAATGCCAAGATGGACACCTTGCTCAATAGGAAGGAACCTTACCCAACATCCTTAAACTCCAGAATGCCTCTTGGCATGTCTGACTTCATGAGTAGGGTGGAGGAGCAGCTAGCCACAATTATTGATGCTGGCAAAAAGGGGTAAGAAGGGCAAGGGGAAAGAAAGAATGTAGCGGGAAGGCAGAGAAGAAAGAACAAGACAAGACCTCCCTCTCATACAGACAGGAACCTCTCACCTAAAAAGGAAAGAATCAGCTGCACCATCAGACCTACCTGCAGCTAAAAGGAAGAGAACTGGACATGAACCAGAGGTGAGGTACCAATGGGAAGGTAATGAACTACAGTATGTTGAAGAGAACTTGTCTGTGGAGGCAACGCCAATGTGAGGAAGTGCTAGGAAGCAGTTTATAGAAAAGTAATATCTTTGGGAGATGTTTCAAAACAAAGACTGCTCCCCACATCAAACATTCATTAACTTCATGGACATGAATTTTCCAAAACTGTGGGAAGTTTTGAAGAAATTCGCTGCAAATAATTTCAATGCATATCCAAGGATTCCTGATTTCAGACCTAAAGAAGCACCTACATGATGAATAATGAACTTGATGAGATGTCTCTTCAGGAAGAAATCAGAGAACTATGCATTGAAAATAACTTCACATCTCCAGAGCAGCAACAATTTGATTCATTGGTAATTAAAAGGAAATATGGGTTATCCCCAGTAACCAAGATGTTGTTACCCAAAATATTATCCGGAGATAGTATTGCTAGAATGATCGAGTAACAAACAAATGCGAGAACACTTCCGTGAGAAAAGAAACGATACAAGATTTGTCGGGGTTGTTAATCCCGGGATTGAATGCTCTCGCGAGATGTTATTAATAAATATATTGTCGAGTACAAATATTAATGTTAGAATCTGTTACAATGAGTGTAAAGACTTCTAGTTATCTAGGTTGTAGAGCGCGTAGATTGCCGGAAGAACCAGATATGTAAATCTGTGAGTTCTTGCTTGGGATGTGTGATAAGTGTGTATGAATATCACTATGAATGTATAAGTGGTTGCCAGATGAGTCTTTGATTCTCTTTCTGTGTGTATTTTGCACTGTATTCAGGGTAAAATTGCGTCCCTTTGGCCACTGCAGTGAGTTCTCTATTTATAGGGGACAAGGTAGTTGGGACCCCTCAGGCGATCGCAGGCGACCGCCGTTTTCTATATTATAATAAGATGGCCGATCCTCTCGTCATGTGGGGCTGTTCCCTTAAAGTCTGGGGCCGCTGCTGGTGGCCAGCTGTGCGAGCCAATGGGAAGCCAACACGCGTCCTGGGTCGCTGTCCGGGGAGGACCCACTTTGTACCTTTCGGCGGCCCTGTCGGTAGGTGTGGTAGGTGACAGGCTGGGGTCAAAGGTCCTATCTGTCGGCGCCTTTTGAAGATCCGCACGTGGGCCAACATCCAAGATTCGGTCTTCGACGACTTTGACGGATGTTTGATCCATACGTGGCACGAGACGATCGCCTATGGTTCGCTCATTAAAGACGATCGCCAGATATCAAAAGACGATCGCTAGGTACCGAAAGACGGTCGCCGTATTGTGCCGATCGCTGGGCGTTTGTCCAGAGTATGTCTTCTATGGTTGTCTTCTCTGATTGTGATGCCGATCGCCTATCGAGGCGTTTTAATCGCCGCAAAACAATTGCCCCCCAGCTCGCCGCGATGTTGAAAACACGGGTGAGGTGGCACTGTTAGCGATCGCCGATGTTCAGACGATCAGGCGATCTGCTTTCAACTTTGGCCGATCTCTTTTCGCGCTGGGAGTAGCGGGAAATGTAGGCGGGCTCTCGAAACGTTGCAAGGACACGCGTCGCGCTACTGTTGGGGGAGTCCGACGATCTGTCAGACTTGTCACCTGGCGTGCTCTCGAAAAGACGCGTACGCGGGATTCGAGGGCCGCATTTAATGCGTCCCCTCACTGACAGTTGCTATTCAGTCCTCGGACTTTCGCCTATTTGCACAGAGGCCCCCGCCTCCATCTATAAAAGGGATTAGGGTTTCTTCATTTTCACCCTTCACGCATCCTTGCATCCTTAGCCGAAACTCTGCAGATTTTTCCGGAGCTTCTTGTGCCGACTGTCTTCCTTTCTTTAGGTAAGAAAAATTGATCTTCTTTCTCCCTTTACTTTTTATAAAATGTCGGGAGGATCCAAGACCTTCGAGACCGGAAGTTCTTCGGCTGCCACGGCTTCGCCTGACCGGGAGGAGATTCCCGTTGGAGTCGACATGGAAACGGCCGTTGAGGCCATTCGTGCGGGGATTGCACCCACAGAACTCGAAGAGCTTTTCAACGAGGCCGCAGTGGTGAAGACGGCGGCGACGACGGAGCAGTGGGGCTCACCGGCGGATGAGGACGAACTGGAGCGGTTAGCTTGGGAACGGCAGAGTGTTTTTGGCCCCGCCTATCTGGCTTTCGCAAAGATTATGGAGGGGATCGCCGGACCCTATCCGGAATTTAACTTCGAAGCCTACTCCGCCGCTCATCCTTATGAACACGTGAAACGGACGGTGTTTCGGGCCGCCGACCCGTCTCAGTGGACCCTTGGTAAGATCCGGAGTTCGGCGACCCGGAAAGACGTGAACCGCTGGAGGGCGAAATATCATATTCCCTCTGACGTATCCCTGCACGTGCCATCGGAAAATGAATGTGCCGATCAACCGCCCGAAGGGATGGTCGCCGTTAGTGAGATGATCATGGAGGCCGGTCTGCGATTCCCTCTCCCATTCGCCGTCTCCTACTTATTGATTGCCTGGAATTTGGTGCCGCTCCAACTGATGCCGAATGCTTGGCTACAGGTCATCTGCACTTTGACACTGTTTGGCGGTCACCGGTTGTTCCGCCTCCTTTCTGCGATGGAGATGAACTATTTGTTTAAACTGGCTGCGTAGAAAGGGTCGATCGGCGGTAATCATATCCAAGGCCGAATGGGAAGGGTGGTCCTTGGTGTGCCGAACAAGTCCCGGGGCGACCTGGCAAAATGGTGCTGGGTCGGCGGAGCGTGGCGATCGGCATCGAGTGACAGGCCGGAGGAGGAGTTGGATATTCCTACCAATTTTTGGGAGAGGAATCCGAGTAAGGATTTTAACTCCCCCTTTGATTGAGCTTGTATTGGACTGATCTAATTTCGTTTTCTTTTTGCAGGACCTCTTGTCCCAGCGATCGGCGATCTCCCTTTCGATTTCTTGATCGTTTGGGAGCGGATTCGTGCCTTGCCGGATTCCTTCATTGACGTTCGTTCGCTTGGTAACGAACTTCATCGGTTGGGGGCTCGACTGTTTCGCTTCCCTGGTCACTTGAGAGCTCCAGGTACGAACTTAAGTGGTGCTTTCTTGCTTGACGATCGTCTCCAGGAGGTCGCAGCGTTTAAGTCGTTGTCTAACTTGTTTGTACTTCTTCTTTGATAGAGGTTCATTTTCCCCGACTTGCCGAGCCACCACCAGAGATCGCCATGTCAAACCCAGGACTCATCGATCGCCTTCGCCTGGGTAAGAAGACTGGTCGCGTTCCTGCGACGTCGTCTCGCCCTGCTCCGGTGGTGAGGCCCTCTGAGGTGCCGGTCGCCGAGCCGGAAACTCAAGAAGAGACACATCTCCAGCGCCGCAAGAGGCAGAGGCCGGAGGAGTCCCTGCGGACCACTGAGGCGGACGTGTCTATTCTGAGCCTCCGGTTGCTGCGGCTCCTATCTCCGCCGTTCCGATGGTGGAGAGATCAGGCTCTAGGCCCTTGGCTTCCAGCTCCAGGTCATCGGGCGGTTCCTCGAAGAAGGTGGCGATCGCTGAGGTGGAAACTTCTCGGGGCAAGCCTTATTTTGGCCGTGATCCCGAGCTGGTCAACAGGTAAGATTGAATCGAACTTTCCGTGTTAAGCATTTTTTGGGGGGGATATAGACCAACTCCTTTGTCTCTTTTGTTTGCGCTGCAGGGTCCGTCTTGCTGACCCGGACGTCGCTCCTATGGTGCTGGATTTCTTGTCGAGTAAGACTCCGCAAAAGTCCCTCGAAATCTCTAATTACGTCCAGACGGCCATCACCTCACTGCCCAAAGCTTGGACGACCGATCTCGACGCGATCGCTCGTCGGCGATCTGGAGATACCATGCAGGCGACCATTGCCCTAGCTCTCCAGACGGCGACGATGGCCGTCCAAGCTGCCAAGGATTTTGAGGGGCGACCCTCTACTGCTCGCCTCCATAGAGACCTCGAAGCCGTCCGGAACGCAAACATAGAATACGCCAACCGGATCCATTCTATGGAGAAGGAGCACGTAGAGACGGACAAGAGGGCTAAATAGGACGTCGACCGACTGAAGCAAGAGTTGAGCCGCTCCAAGGAGGCTGCCGATCGGTTCCGTGATCTGGAGAAAGAAACTCGTCGGAAGCATGTGGCTTCGCAGGAGGAGGAGGCCGGACTGAAGGCGACGGTGTATCGGCTCAGCAGCGAGCTGGAGGCGGCGAAAAGAGAGCTGGAGAGGGCCAAAGGAGAAAATGCCGCTAAGGTGGTCGAGCTGGCGGAAGCTGAGAAAACGGCTGTGGAGTTGAGAGGGCAGCTCAAGGCGATCGAGACTGATCCCTACCTCAATGTTGCGCTCGTCGGCGAGTTCGCCTATTACCTGGCCTACGCCGACGCCGTTCGAGCCGCCAAAAAGGCAGGGATCGAGATCGGTCCCTTGATGGAGAGCTTCAAAGCCTATGCACTCGAGCACCCTCTGCACCCGGAGTTCTCTTTGCCGATCCTTGATCTCATCGACTTCGGGATCGACTTGAGTTGGTATCCTGGTAAACTCATTCATTCTGAGGCCGGTGGGGGGGCGCATGCCGATCTGCCTCCTGAGGGCGATGACCAGCCGACGGGACCTTGAGAGATGTTTTTGTTTTCCTTATATCTTGTGATTTTTCTGCTTTCTCTTTGTATTGCCTTCGGGCTTCATGTTGTACGAACTTTTTGTTATGAATAAATATTCCTTTTTCGCACTTTGTGTCTTCTCATGTACGATCTCCTTTGAATGTTTGCATGTGAATTTTAACAAGTATGTGTATGATTGCATCCGATGTCTTGTTCATCCGACCGTTTGTTTGAATGTTGAATGCATTGATATGTTTTGAATCGAGATTCTTACTTGTAAATTTTGTCGAACAATATTGATCGTCCGGCTTGTGCTTGAACGAAGCCGATCTTGTACGGCTCCTTCTACCCGACCGCATTTAGGATTAGCTCCCCTATTCATTGCCCCCTTGTTTTTGTTTACTTATCGTAAGTAAGGGTACAAAAACAAGTTTGTTAGGCGAGCTATCTTCAGTTTTTCCGACTCTGAGGGATCGTGCACAGTCGCAGAGTTCGATGGACCGCTCTCCACAACCGTGTCTTTGTATGCGAGGGACATTGCCTATCCCGCGACTCACTTGAGGGTCCTCCGTTAGGCTGCGCCTTCCTTGTATTTAAACGAAAGGCAGGCGATCTTGGTCTGGAGGAGTCCTTGCATGGGGCGTCGTCAGTTTATTCGACTCCACATCCGCGGCTTTGCAAGCACCTTTCTACCTCGGGTCGGCACGTTAGATGACGACTCTCGACGGTATACGTTGTGACGGGGTAGGGACGCGTTGCCTTGTCCGAGTACATCATGTTAGATGACGTAATTTGAGGACGTGCGAACGTGTCCACTGATCATTTTGGAGGGTCCTTTGGCTACGCCGGCCTCGTATTTAAACGAAGGGCGAGCGGTCTCAGCCCTAAGGAACCTTGCATGGGCGAAGATGTCGGTTCCATCGACCTCCAGGACCATGGCTGCATTGATCCTACCTCGGATCGTCATGATCAACGATGGTCGGCGGTATGCGATATGCCTGGCGGGGCGATCGCCAAAATAGATGGGACAGGAAAAAATCTCATTATATTCCTTGTACATTGGGCAGTCGAAATTGAATACAAAATTTTCACTGGTAGTATTTTTTCTGATGCACGGCGTTCCAGGGATATTGATCCGGGGTACCGCCAGGATGTTCGAGTTCGTAGGCTCCCTTAGTTAGCCATTTAGATATCCTGAATGGTCCTTCCCAGTTCGGACCAAAAACGCCTGTGTGGGTTTGTATCTTCTTGAGGACGAGATCGCCCACTTGAAACCTTCTTTCTTTGACCTTTGAATTGAAGAACTTCTCGGCTTTCCTTTTGTGGATTGTGTTCTTCATTTCTGAGGTCAGCCGTCGTTCTTCGAGCATGTCTAGGTCGATTCGTCGGGCCACATCGTTGTCGGTCGTCATCTCTTGTTCGGTTCGATGGCTGAGGACGGCGATCTCCGAAGGAATCACCACTTTTGTTCCGAAGGCGAGGGCGAATGGGGTTTCGCCAGTTGAATTACGGGTCGTCGTTCGGTAAGACCACAAAACGTCTGGAAGCTCGCTCGCCCATCGCCCTTGCCTAGATTCGAGTCGCGCTTTAATTGTGTGTTTGAGGATCTTGTTCATAGCCTCTACCTGCCCGTTCGTCTGAGGGTGATTGGGTGCTGAAAACAATCTTTTGATTCCCCATTTCTCACAGAATTGCATGACTTCTAAGCCATCGAACTACTTTCCGTTGTCGGAGATGATGGCCTGGGGCAGACCGAATCGGCACACGACGTTTCTCCAGATAAACTTGATCACTTGCTCTTGGACGATCTTGTTGAGCGGTTCGGCCTCAGCCCATTTGGTGAAATAGTCGACCCCTACGATGGCGAACTTACAACCCTCTGGAGCCGTCGGCAAGGGACCTATAAGGTCGATGCCCCATTGCGCAAATGGACAAGGGCTATACATGGAGGTGAGCTGTTCGGGGGATAGTTTAATGTTGGGGCCCATTATCTAACACCTATGACACGATCTGGCATAGGCGATCGCATCCTTCTGAAGTGATGGCCAGAAAAAACCCTGCCTGGTTGTCTTATGGATGAGAGCTCGCCCGCCCGCATGGTTTCCGCAAATCCCATCATGGATCTCGGCTAAAACGAGCCGACCTTCCTCCGGTGTAATACACTTGAGGAGGGGAAGGCTGAAGGCTCGCTTGTAAATCCGGTCGTCCAATAGGGTATATCTGGTCGCACGGAGCTGGAGTTGGCGAGCTTTAATACGGTCGTCAGGGACCGTTCCGTCCTTTAAGTATTTGATGAACGGAGTCATCCAGTTCTCCTTGGCGACGGTAACCGTGGTAACCAGGCTTCTGTCGATCGCCGGCCTTGCTGACTTTGTGATTTGGATATTGGAGAAGTCGGTTGCCCCATCCGATGACGCTAGTTTGGAAAGGGCATTTCGGGATTTGTTCGATTATCACTTCTTCAAATTTTGTGCACATTTCGGTGACCAGCTCTTGGTATTTGACCATCTGTTCGCCGCGTGCCTCATATTCTCCCTTGACTTGGTTCACGACCAAAAGGGAGTCCATGAAGATATGGAGGCGACGGACATCTAGGGCGAGGGCTAGATCGAGCCCGCCTACCAAGGCTTCGTATTCGGCTTCATTGTTGGTCGCACGAAAACTGAAACGCACAGCGTTAGTGAAACTTTGTCCGTCGGGACTGATGAGGACAATCCCTGCCCCTGCTCGTGAATTGGTCGCCGAGCCATCCACACATAACTTCCAGGCAGGTCGTCCGATCTGGGTCGGACTGTGAGGGAAAGTTAATTCCACCACAAAGTCCGCCAGAGCTTGGCCTTTGATTGCCGTGCGAGGGGCGTATGTGATACCGTATTGGGCGATCTCCAGCGACCACTTGAGGAGTCGCCCGTTGGTGTCCGGTCGATGCAGAACTTGCCTTAGAGGTAGAGTTGTCAGGACTTCCACTTGATGTTCGAAGAAATAAGCCCTTAGCTTACGAACACTCATGACAAGGGCATAGGCGATCTTCTCCAATGGTGTATAGCGCATTTCAGCGTTGTGGAGCGCTTGACTAACATAATTGATCGGCAAGTGGACTTGTCCCTACGCTCGCACCAAGACGGCACTCAGCGCGACCTCTGAGGCCGCTAGGTAAAGGAATAATTTCTCACCGGGGATCGGCTTAGCCAGGATCAGGGGGATAGATAGATATTCCTTTATTTTGGCGAACGCTATCTGACTTTCCTTCGTCCATGCGAACTTCTTGTTCTTGATGGTCGCGAAGAAAGGCTTGCTTTTATCGCCAAGTCGAGATATGAAACGGTTGAGGGCGGCTAGACAACCTGTGAGGCGTTGTACCTGCTTGATGTTTCGCGGATCCTGCATGTCAAGGATCGCCTGTATCTTGGTGGGGTTCGCCTCGATCCCCCTTTGGCTCACAATGTGCCCCAGGAACTTCCCGGAGCCCACCCCAAAGTTGCATTTCTTGGGGTTTAGCTTCATGTTGAATTTTCTGAGGATGGCGAACGTCTCGGCGAGATCATTGAGGTGATCTTCCTTTTTGAGGCTTTTGACCACGATGTCGTCAATGTAGACCTACATGGTCTTGCCGATCTGATTGGCGAACATTCTGTTGACTAGTCGCTGGTAGGTTTCCCCTGCGTTTTTCAAGCCGAACGACATTCGGACCCAAAAGTATATGTCTTTTTCCGTGTCGAAAGATGTGTGTTTTATGTCTTTCTCCGCCATTGGGATTTGATGATATCCGGCGAAGGCATCCATAAACGACATCATTTCGCAACCTGCTGTGCTATCGACCAAGTGATCAATATAAGGCATCGGAAAGTGATCTTTTGGACATGCCGCATTGAGGTCGGTGAAGTCGATGCATAACCTCCAAGAACCAGTTGGCTTCTTAACGAGTACCGCGTTGGCGACCCATTGTGGTTCGTCTGTAGTTACCCCGATTAATTTGTTGTTGAGTAATTTTTGGACTTCTACGTCAAGCGCCGCGTATTTTTCGGGACTGAATTTCCTACGTTTTTGGTGAACAGGCTTCATTGTCGGGTCGATCTTTAGATAGTGGCAAGCGTGCTCAGGACTTATGCCGACCATATCTTGATGCGACCAGGTAAAGACTCTGATGTTCTTACGTAGCAAATTGATGAGATCCCCTTTTAGTTCGCGGTCGATGCTTGCGCCGATCTGTACTTCCCGTTCTGGATGATCCGCATCTATCGTTATACTCTCCAACTCTTCGACGGGGACGGTCGCCTCTCGTTTGGAACGATTTCCGGACTCGATTCTTGGATCGATGTCGAGACTTGGCTCGAAACCGATCCTTGGCTCGATGTCGTCCGTTAACCGAACTGAGATGGCGTCCCCTGAGTCGGCTGGTATGATGCGCTCGGCTCGTCGATCTCCATGGGTTGATCATCGATCGTTTCAATGTTACACATATTATGGGAAGTATTGAAATCAGTAACGACATAGGAGTAATTCAAACATCTTTTTGCCATTAGCTGATCTCCTTTTACAGTACCGACCGTCCCATCGGCAGTGGGGAATTTGATACAGTAAAAGAAAGACGAGGCGACCGCCTCAAAGGTTTCTAAAAAGGGGCGACCTAGGAACCCATTATAGATGTTGTGCCTATCTATGATTACAAAACTTAGGTTCCTAGTAATCCTAACCTTGGGATCATAAAAGCATATTAGCTCGACGGAGAGCTTGATCCTTCCGTAGGCTTGGACTGTGTTGTCGCCGAACCCTTGGAGCATGGTGTCGAACGGATTGATAAATTTGATTAAGTTGCCGAGTTGGTCTAGGGCGGATTTGAATATGATGTTGCAGAAACTCCCATTAACGACCAGCACGCGATCGACCGTCTTCCCAAGGATACAGGCGGAGATCACCAGTGCATCCTCTTTGGGGCATTGCACTCCCTCCCTGTCTTTGTTGGAGAAGGTGATGAGTGCGTCCTTAGAGATGGTCGGCTCCGGAGGTACCACGACATGGACCCCGACGAACGCCCTCAGCTCGGCCTTTCGCTTCCTGTTTGACATGGTGAAAACCGGGGAAAGGCCCCCGAGGTTTCCACCTCCTGCTTGAAGCATGTTGATCCGACCGCCAGGGTTGATCGGAGGGACCGACTCATCAGAGTACTCCGGCTCATGCTCGATTCTAGCAACCGGATGGGGAGGAGTTCTCTCGTGTTGTCGGCGCTCGCGCCCTACGGTCCTTTCCGTCCTAGGCTCTGGCTTGGTGACCAAGTTGTCCAGTTTGCCTTCCTCAAACAGTCGCTAGAGTTGTCTGAGGAGGTCGCGGCATTGACTGGTGTTGTGGCCGGGACTCTTGTGGTAGGCACAGAATTTGCTACGGTCTAGATGACCGTGGTCCCTTATCGGCTTTGGTTTGGATAGCCACTCACGACCCTTGATTGCGTTGAAGATGTGGGCCAGAGATAAGTTGAGGTTGTGGAGAAGGTGGACCTCTACATCCTCGAAGGCTTTGAACTTGCCAGGCGGCTTGGCGACCGCCTTTCCGGGCTTGGCGACCGCCTTCTTCTGGACATGGGATGGCGCCTTTCCTTCTTCGGATGGTCCCTCGTCTAAGCGGAGGGAGAGCATCCTCTGCCTGGCCAAGAAGTCGGCGGCTATGACGCGGAAGACCGAGTAAGTCGGGGGGATATCCTTTGTGAGGTGCCTGAACATGGGCGAGCGTCCGTGGAATCCGCTCAGGACTGAGTGGAGAGCGAGCTCGTCGCTGATGGGCTCGCCGGTGAGGACTATCTCGTCTACCCGGTCGATGTAATCTTTATATGACTCGTCCTTCCCCTGCTTGATTTTCATTATGCGGTGGGAGCCTTCAGGGCGAGCGACTTTGGCGGCGAAGTACGACGTGAAGTCTTTCGCCAGCTTCTCAAAGCAGTTGATTGAGCGAGGTGGTAGTGAGATGTACCACCTGTGGGCGAGGTCGCCCAGTGTTAATGGGAACATTCGACACTTGGTCGCATCTGATGCTCCACATCCGGTCATGTAGATCTGGAATTTGCTCAAGTGGGTTTCCGGATCCGATCTCCCCTCATATAGATGTGTTTGTGGGGGATTGATCGTTGGTTGGACTGGGGCGAGCTCGATCTGAGTCGTGAGTGGTTCGCTTGGTCCAATGATCGATCTCCTGGCGCCTGCCCCATTTTCCAAGAGCGCCTTCATCTCGTCGAGCTGGCGTTGCATGGCGGCCATCGCCGTCGCCTGACTGCTCGCCGATTGGCTCTCAGATCGCGAACCAAGGCGATCATGTACTGATCCCCTAGCCCCGTGGTGAATGACGAGTTCCCTGCCAGTGGGTTCCTTCCTTGGGCGAGCAGGGGCTCGCTACCGACTTGTCTCCTGGGAGTCGGATATGCCGAACTCCTGGTAAAGGATTCGGATTCCGATGTCTCCCGGCTGGGGCCTGAGTGCCCGGGTCGCCATGAGGGATCGCTCCCCAGGCGGCTGAAGACAGAATCGTCCCGCCTTACGAGAGCCTTCTCCTGTGGCTTGGGGCTTTCTGTCGATTTCTCAACATAGATCCCCTTGAGCTTCCGTTTGCTTGCCCGGCGGATGGCTGACGGAGTGATGGTGGGCGAGCCATAGTCCTTCTGTCGCTCCCTGAGGATGGCTATAGCCTCCTCAATCTGTTCCGTGGTCCGGAACTGATCGAGTGAGAGGCTAGAACCGTCCCTCGGGGGCGGGAGTGAGAGCCTAGCATCGCCATGGTCGCCTTCCGCCGTGGGCTGGGATTCGGTCCGGGCCGGAATGAGATTTCCGGCAGATCTTAGGGTGGCTCTCTTGGAGGTCGTTGCATATGTCATTTTTCTGAAGGCTTTTCTATTGAAGAACAGTGAATGTTTCTTCAAGTGTATGTCCGGAGAACAGTGAGTGTTCTTCGAGACGGTAGGAACAAAAATGAAGGTTTAGATGCCCTCCCTCTAGCGCCAATTGTTGTTACCCAAAATATTATCCGGAGATAGTATTGCTGGAATGATCGAGTAACAAACAAATGGGAGAACACTTCCGTGAGAAAAGAAACGACACAAGATTTGCCGGGGTTGTTAATCCCGAGCTTGAATGCTCTCGCGAGATGTTATTAATAAATATACTGTCGAGTACAAATATTAATATTAGAATCTGTTACAATGAGTGTAAAAACTTCTAGTTATCTAGGCTGTAGAGCGCGTAGATTGCTGGAAGAACCAAATATGTAAATCTGTGAGTTCTTGCTTGGGATGTATGATAAGTGTGTATGAATATCACTATGAATGTATAAGTGGTTGCCAGATGAGTCTTTGATTCTCTTTATGTGTGTATTTTGCACTGTATTCACGGTAAAATCGCGTCCCTTTGGCCACTGCAGTGAGTTCTCTATTTATAGGGGACAAGGTAGTTGGGACCCCTCAGGCGATCGCGGGCGACCGCCGTTTTCTATATTATAATAAGATGGCCGATCGTCTCGTCACATGGGGCTGTTCCCTTAAAGTCTGGGGCCGCTGCTGGTGGCCAGCTGTGCGAGCCAATGGGAAGCCAGCACGCGTCCTGGGTCGCTGTCCGGGGAGGACCCACTTGTACCTTTCGGCGGCCCTGTCGGTAGGTGTGGTAGGTGACAGGCTGGGGTCAAAGGTCCTATCTGTCGGCGCTTTTTGAAGATCCGCACGTGGGCCACCGTCCAAGATTCGGTCTTCGACGACTTTGACAGATGTTGGATCCATACGTGGCACGAGACGATCGCCTCTGGTTCGCTCATTAAAGACGATCGCCAGATATCAAAAGACGATCGCTAGGTACCAAAAGACGGTCGCCGTATTGTGCCGATCGCTGGGCGTTTGCCCAGAGTATGTCTTCTATGGTTGGCTTCTCTAATCGTGATGCCGATCGCCTATCGAGCCGTTTTAATCGCCGCACAACACAAGAGACCAATTGGAGCCAAGCCATTGAAGTCACTCCCTACAGCCAGGGTCGGAGGAAGAGGAAGAGGGAGAAGAAGATGATTATTTACTTGTAATTTTTATTTTTTAATTTACTTGTAATTTTGTAATACTTGTAATTCTTTAGTTGTGTTTTGTTTCATTCAAACTGCACTGTAATGTAACATCAATAAAAAAAATTATAACAGTCACTTGAATGACAACCACTAGTTGTCTCAAAAGAATGAGTTTTACAGGCCTTGCACTTTGTTTTGTGCAGACTTGTTTATATTTGAAATGCTTTAGTTTTGCCATCATCAAAATAGGGGGAAATTGTTAGGAATACCTGTTAGATTTCGATGATGTCATCCCTGTATTGTTATCTATTCAAATGTATGCACTAAGTACTTGGCATTGTAAAGAAAAACCAAATGAGTATCTTATATAAGCCTTAAAATTTAGGCTAAGTCTTGATCAAAAGTTGATCAGTAAGAAAAGCGACTAAGTATAGAACTGCCATATATCAGAGTTTTCAGGCAAGTTCATTATCAGACAAGTTCTGGTCAACGCAAAACATCAGAGAGGTTTAACCAAAATCAAGATGCAGTCAAGTTCTGAAGAAGGCGCTACATCAAGTATTGGTCAAACAGGAATATCAGAGAGGTTTGACCAAAACCCATCTGCAGTCGAGTTATCAGACGAGATCTATATCAGCTGAAGTTTGACCATTAGAACAGAGAACATCCATCAGGTAAGAGAACTTTAGTCAAGACCAGATCAGAGAACTTTATCTCACGGAACTTCTACCAAGTTATATCAGAGAAGTTTTACATCGGAGAAGGTTGACCGCACATCAGGCAGGTTTGACCAAGGGATATCAGATAAGTTCTCAGACAAGATATCAGCCAAGTTTAAGCGACTCAGTCCACGTCAGCAAGTGCTGAAGTCAACAATAAAGGAAATCCACATGCAGACGTAAGGAGACAAACCGAAAAGATTCCCGAAAAGTTAGGAATAAAATATTCCTTGAGATCCGCGTACTGAAGACTTATGAATATACAAATCAAGAAAAGCGGCGCGACCAAAAGAATTCTTTCAAACGGTCGGAAACGAAAAGGGAATCAAGCGGTGCGACGGAATGATAAGATAAACAAAGAAGTCCACTCTCCAACGGACCAATTTGTTACAGTGATGCAACGGCTATGAAGGAAGCTCAAAGAATCGTACTACAAATATCTGAAGATATGAGTTGAGCAAAGTACGATGCAAACTATACATATAAGCAAACAGAGCGATCAAAGCAATCTATAGCATTGTGAAGAGCAAGCATTCAAGATCATATTCTGAGAAGCTCTTGAAGTTGTAGAAGACAACACTCTTGTCTTAAAAGCTGAGTACATGGTACTTTTGTGAACGAGCTTTCAGGAGTTTCGCGACTGATAACGCATCCACGGGTTCTTGATTGAAAGGCGATAGACAGCTCGAGAGTTGTTGAGGCATCCACGGGTTTTCAATCAGGAGCTGCTAGGCAGTCAAGGGAGTTGCAATGGCCACGGGTTTCCACTGGTTGGAAGCTGTTGTAACTGTGTGAATTCATTGTAACATTTATCACTGGTTGACAGTTATAGTGAATTTATCTCCAATTGGCTTTGAGAGAAGTGGATTAGTAGAGGATTACCCCAATTTCTGAGACCACTATAAGTGCTTGTGTGATTTACTGCTTTATACATCATACATAACTGCTGCATACATATTTACTGTTCCATTAAAAGTTATCTGCAGTCGATATAAGTCACCTGCATTATTATCAGCTGTCTTCCGCATTATCTGTCTGCAGTCGACATAAGTCACCTGCACTTAATCACAGCTGAGAAACTCACCTGAGATTCAGGAAAGAGTTTAATAAGTATATTCACCCCCCTAGACTTATTCCTCACGACTTGTGACCTACATAATTTACGTCCCAATTTATGTTTCATATGCCGGAAAATATCACAGCGACGCTGTTTATCCACGTTGACTCCAAAATGGGAGCCACCGAGCTCGGCACTGAGGTGGATCTGCGTGAAATTTTTTGGGACGTTTTTATAAAATATGAAAGTGGACGTAAACGAATTTATTCCCACGTTGAAGTAAAAAATAATTAAAAAAAATCTGAAAAACATTTTTGAAACAAATCATCCAAAAAATCTGAAAGTTCAGTAAAAAATCGACTTTCATTCTCTCTCTTTTAATTTAACAATTAGACAAAATTAGGAAATATAAAAAGTTTGAAAACAAATATTAATCTGAAAAGGTAAGATTTTTTTTTATGAAAAAGTCATCCCAAGTCTAAAAAAATCTGAAAATTCCAAAAAAAAAGAGCCATTGAATGCGGGATTTAAACAAAATGAAATTTCAAAAAAAACTTTTAATCCGACATTCTATGACTCTTTTTCAATTTGGAGGTTTTATTTCTTTATTTTCGTTCTTGGATGAATTTTTTTATTTTAGTTTTTTTCTATTTTTTTGGAATTTTCAGATTTTTTTAAAAAATATTGTTTTCGGGTTTATTATATTTTTATTTCCAATTTCAAAATTTTAGTTTTTTTCTTTTTTTTGGAATTTTCAAATATTGTTTTCTGATTTATTATTTTTTTATTTCTTATTTCAAATTTAGGAATAAATATTTTACATCCTTAACTTTTCATATATTTCAAAAACGTCCCAAAATGCCACGTAGATCCACTTCAAGGTCGAGCCCGGAAACCCCCAATTTTAGAGTACACGTGGACAAAAACGACGTTGTATTGACATTTTCGGTGATTGAAACATAAATTGGGATGTAAATTGTACGGTTAGAAAAAAATGAATTGTAATTGGAGAAAATAACTTTTATGAAATGTTTTTAGAAAAGAATAAAAAGTTATGGACATAAAAAAGTTTTATTTCCTGTTTTCTGCAATTCTCTAGTTGTCCATCATCATTATAGATTCTAGAATAAACATAAGAAAATTAAAAGACCGTCGGATACGAAGGGGAGCGACAGCTACTAGAAATGGAGATTGCAAATTTTAATATGGCATGGTGGGTTCATACACCATGCCTTTAGGATTCATACACTACCATAGGTGTAATCATTACATTAATAGCCTAATCATTAGGTCCAATCACTAAACAATCATTATTATTATATTTATTACTTCGTCTGTCCCCTAATAGTAGTTATGTTTCAAAATTACACAAATATTAAGAAAACTTAATAATGATTAGTTAATACCATATTTACCCTTATTAATTCCAGCGACATTAATGACTCTGTTTGTATATATTCAAGAGCCCAAATTAAAAATAATAAATTAAGGGTATGATTGAAAAAAACTTTACAGATTTACATTGAAAATAGAATATGACATGTATTGTGGGAATTTTTTTTACAAACAGGACTACTATTAAGGGACGGAGTGAGTATTATTTTTGTTTTCTAAATATATAAATAAAAATTTTCTTTTTATTTTAATCTTAATTTAATATATTTATATTTTATATAATTATTTTAAATATATTGTAACTCGCGTACGTATTATTGACATAATTTCACGATTTTTCTTTTCCAACTGAAGTGTCAATTTAATTTTTTATATTAACAGAATAGTTGTACTATCTACCGGTTAGATTGTCATTTTAATATCTTTTTATTGCGTCTTATTTTTTGTTTTTGTTTTCAAGTATTTTTATTTTTTATTTTAATTACTGCTTTTAATATTCTTTGTTCTAGATAGATATTTTAAAGCAGAGATGATATGCTAGATCGAGTGATGTCGGTTCTATGAAAAAATAATATTATAGCTATTGATTTTAAGAATATATTTAAAAATATTATATTTTTTTATTATATTGTCTTATAATGTATTTTTATATTGTATTTTTTGTTTATCTTATTCTAACAATATATTTTAAAATAATATATAAAATATGTGAAACTATTAATTTTAATAATAACAAAAAAAGAATATTAATATTAAATATATTAAGATAAAATAAAATAAAATTGATAAAAAAAAAAGTAAAACATTGGATAAAAAAAGGAAAAAAAAAATGTGGGGGTGGGGGCGGGGGCATGGGCAGGGGCAGGGGCGGCGGGAGGAAAAAAAATTAAAGTAAGGGGGAGGGGGATCGGGGGGTGTCAGAAGGGGAGCCTATGGTGTATAAACCATAGGCCCTTTCAATATACTGTACTCCCTCCGTCTGGTACCAGAAAGTGCATCATTGATTTATGTTCTATAAAAAGGTAAAACTTAAATAAATATTAATCATAGTTAAATCAGCTTATTATCATTTGTTGGAGTGTCGCTCGAGTGAGGTCTCTGTGGTTGATCCCATGTCAGCTATGTGGCGGAAGTTGTAGAAAATATGGATTCCACCTCGTATATTTCATTTTTTGTGGCGGGCGTGTACTGATTCCTTGGCTTTTGCTGACACACTCGCTAGGTGAGGTGTTTTGGTGGACAATGCTTGTACTTTCTGTGATGTGGGTCCCAGTACAGCTTTTCATTTGTTTTTTGCCTGCCCATTTTCGCATGCTGTTTGGGTGGAGTCCAGCTTGCTTCCCTTTATTCAGTCTTTAGCCTCTTCGCAGGCTTCGGTCGATTTGCAACAATTATTTGCTCTAAGTCTGACTTGGTGCCTTTGTTTGCTATGATATGCTATAATCTTTGGTTTTATCGAAAAAAAGGGGTTATTTGATGGTGTTTCTATTGATTCTCATTCACTCATTGCTCGTGCTTCCTTTATTTTATCGGACTTTAATAATGCTCGTGCTTGGCCGGAAATTTCTAGTCCTTCTTTATCTCTACGATATTGGTCTAGTCCGGGAAGGAATGGTTTTAAAGTAATTTTTGATGGCTCTCTTTCTCGACATCCCCCCTCTCAGGCGCTGGTGTTCTTGTGAAAAGGGAAGATGTTGATTTTTATTGTGCTGCTGCTACTCATTTTGTGGGTATTCAAGTGCCTGAATTGGCTGAACTTCTAGCCCTTCGAGAAGCTTTATTGCTAATTCAAGCTCATAATTTACCTTCAGTCTCTATCTTGGGCGATGCTCAAGATATTTTTGGCTGTTTTAGGTGAAGGTGATTGTCTTAGTAGTTGCCTTTCTATTCTTGAGGAAGTTCGTGATCTTTTATATATTATTCCTTGTTTAGGGGTGTTTTGGGTTAGGCGTTCAGGCAATGTTATTGCTCATGAGTTAGCTTTTCATGCTAAACCTCATTTGTTTTGTAATGCTTTTTGGTCGTCCTTCCCGGACTTCCTACTCTCTTCTAGTGCTGGCTGATTTCCAGCGTTTTAATTATTTTTTTTCCTTTCGAAAAAAAAGGAACAATTTCGTCCAGTCACCATCACTACAATTTAGACATCATGTGCAATCTCTTCAAAATCCTTTTTGAAATTGATTTATTAAATTCGCATATGTATATTGAATGTGGTAGCTTCCTTCAATTTTATATTTCGGAGCATATTTGGCCATGCCAGCTTTTTAAATTCTCACGTCTATATTGATTGTAGTAGTTCACAACTTCTTCGATTTTGTATTCCGAAGCATTAGGAACTCCGCTCGTGAGGAGAGGGTCATTGCGACGATGAACAAAATCACTAGAGAAACATACACCAATCTTGTCCAACCAACATCCAACACCCTCCAAAGGATGCAGGCGGAGAATGACAAATGATCGTGATCTGCAGGTGTTGAACCATATTCGTCTTTAATGATACAGTGTGTATCAACACTACTACACATTTGAATTTAGTCACACATATCTCTCATCAATTTAAGAAGGCACCCACGTAGCCATGGAGAAGTTCTCATAAATTTTCCTAAGATAATTTTATGTAAATTACTTATGCACACCTTATTTGTCTACAATCATACAATATTACAGACTTATATAAACTACTTCAGTTGATTGGGTTAACTGTAGCAGAAGTTGAAACGGAATTCAGCACGCTTCCTAATCCCGAACAGAATAAGGACTGTACTTAATCAGTATTAGCCTTTCGCCAGGTCCAGGGTCGGATGAGCAATCATTTCCATGCACTTCTCACAGCCAAGCGTGGTGTTAACACCTAATCGCCATAAAACTAGAGAAAATAAAGATAAAAAATCAAGTAAAATGGAAAGGGAGTGACAGCTACATTTCAAAGAGATATTGACATTGGATATCCACAAACGCCAAAACTAAAGGAAAGAGGAGCAATTGAGCGTGTACATCAATAACGAACCAAAGGCATCAAGTCAAGCATTTGAAATAGGAAAAATATCAGTCAAATTTGCACAGTCTAAAGAGTTTGAACTAATATTAGAAGCTACTCTACTAACCTGCGTTTGATAGATAGTGTTCGTTCTTTAGAGACAAATGTGTAAACTATATTTATTCAATCTCATGAGTAAGTGTAAACTAACAGAATAGTATATGGTTGATTCCTCAGAACTTGAATCTAACGAGGGGTTAGAATGGTTTGTTCTTGTTTTGTCCTTTACAGTTAGATAGAATAGTGTAGGTTGCGCTTCATCTGATTCAGATGAGCTTTCATCAAAGAAGCTGCCGATTTATTCTTTTTTGGGCTCTTCTTGTACAACTATAGCCTTCTTCCTCTTTGTGTCCTCCTTTTCTCCTCCTCCTTGTCTTTTGGAACCTGAAGGTCTTTGATGCTTTTTCTTTCCAGCGGACAATAGTGTTTGTAATGTCCAGATTTCTTGAATCTGAAACATACCCTCTCATATTGAATATCATGAGGTGAGTTTTTGGAGTTTTTTTTTTTTTTTGTGGGCTTTGTTGATATCCATTTTGACAAACTTCATGGAGCTTTTTGTGAGTAAAGAAACATGTTCCTCCAGGTTCTTATTTTTCTTGAATTTTGAGCTAGATGGCTTATGTTTGCCCTTAATTGCAGTAGACTTTGATGTAGTTGGCGCAGTCATTAGAGCAACAAAAGACTTTTCATTTGATGCTTCTTTCTTGAAAGGCATGATCCTTCAGTTCCTAGAAGATGGACTTCATCGTCAGATTGTTCAGATCCTTGATGCTTTTGGTGGACACCACTTTGAGATGCCATTCTTCATGGAGGGCTCACAAACTTTTCACATATACTTCCTTCTTTATGTATTCCTTCCATAACTTCCATATCTTCAATATATTCATTTTAAAGCATTTCAAATTAATCGTATTTCTGCTTAGTGACTTAGAGCTTGTTGTCTCTTATTTGATATGTTTATATGGACATCTCATTGAGCTTATCACGTACATCTTTAGTTGTTTCTGTGTAGTTCTTGATCTTTGAAAAGATTGACTTTTTCAAAGTCTTCATGATTTTGCTTTTGGCGAAGTTATCCAGATTTGTTACTGTGTAATCATCTCTTGACCATTCCTCCTGTGATTTTGGAATGAATCTGGGTATTGTTGTTGAATTGTGATGCAACACTAGTTGTGTGGATTCCTTCAGTGGTAGACATGGTACCTGTAAAAGCAGTGAATGAAGGATTAGTTTTTCAAATGGTTCTTGGAAGTTCCTTTTATAACGGTCCACATGTCATCATGTATGGCACAAAGATGTTTCTATGTTCATATTCTCCACTCATCAAATTCTTCCACAGTGTAGGCTGGAATTATGTCCATGTCCTTGAGAGTATTAATTTTTGAAAGAAAAGAAAATGTGATTGTTGTGAAATAGATGAAAGATCATGTTTAACAACCAGATAAGTTGGTTCTTAAACTCGACCGCACTGACAACTTATTTGTCCCGAGGTAAATAGTGGACAAGAAGGGATCTACTGGATTTTATAAGATCTTAGTTAAAAAGTGTGTATTCAAATTTTGTAGGTCCTTGGAAGGCTTCTTCTTGCCTTTAACAAACTAATATCACAACTGCATTTTGAATGACTGTGTAGTTCTAAGTTCAAAGTAGAGGACTTGGTAGTCTTCTAGTTTTCACGCAGAGATTACTTTTGAACAGGTATTCTGATTTTTACTAGTAAGTTTTCCTTCTTGCCTTTTAACATTGAAAATATGAATTTAGGAATGCAAGCAATCAAAAAAGTAGAGAAGGTTTTGGAGTGGTGTCGGGAGTTTATGTAAACTTCCACTAATCCATTATTCCCTTTAGGATAGAAGCAAATCCAATATGCTAGTTTTACATTATAAGTGATTTTACAGCTATTACGATCCTTTCACAAGGTTAATCAGACTCTGAACTGCTCACTGGAACACTTAATCAGGCCCAGAACTAACCAAACCACTTGATCGTTATTCTGAAAGCACCATATTATTTTAACCACAATCTTGATTCGTAGACTAAAAGTAGGACTTAAGTGACCTTCCTTTTAACCTGAGCTTTCTTTTAAAATGTTTTTCAAATTTGCACTCTAACAAAGGTGTTATGAGGTACTTCTAAGATGATGATGTATGTCACAAGTCGTCAGGAACAAGTCTAGAGGAGGGTGAATAGACTTATTCAACTCTTTCCTGAAAGTCAGGTGAGTTTCTCAGCTGTGATTAAGTACAGGTGACTTATGTCGACTGCAGATAGATAATGCAGAAGACAGCTGATAATAATGCAGACAACAAGTTTCGACTGCAGATAACTTTCTAATAGAATAGTAAATATGTATGCAGCAGTTATGTATGATGTTTAAAGCAGTAAATTACACAAGCACTTATAGTGGTCTGAGAGGTGAGGTAATCCTCTACTAATCTACTTCTCTCCAAACCAGTTGGAGATAAATTCACTATAACTGTCAACCAGTGATAAAGGTTACAATGAATTCTTTCTTGTTACAACAGCTTCCAACCAGTGGAAACACGTGGCCGTTGCAACTCCCTGATTGCCTAGCACCTCTTGATCGAAAACCCGTGGATGCCTCAACAACTCTCGAGCTGTCTATCACCTTCCAATCAAGAACCCGTGGATGCGTTTACAGTCTCTTTACTTTCAAGAACCTCATCCAAGATAGCGACCCTGTACTCAAACTTTTAAGACAAGAGTGTTTGTCTTCTCCAACTAAAGAGCTTCTTTGAATATGTCTGTTTAAGCTTTGCTCGTCACGATGCTATTTGTTCACTATGATTGATTTGATTTCTTTGGTCGCTTGAATGTATTGTTCTCATCGTACTTTGCTCAATTCATATCCTCAGATATTTATAGTACGATTCTTGGAGCTTCCTTCATAGCCGTTGCATCACTGTAACAAATCTGTCCGTTGGAGAGTGGACTTCTTTATTTATCTTATCATTCCATTGCACGGCTTGATTCCCTTTTCATTTCCGACCGTTTGAAAGACTTCTTTTGATCGCGCTGTTATTCCTGATTAGAATAATCATAAGTCTTCAGAATGCGGATCTCAAGGAATACTTTATTCCTAACTTTTCGGGAATCTTTTCGGTTTGTCTCCTTACGTCTGCATGTGGATTTCCATTATTGTTGAATTCAACGCTTGCTGACATGGACTGAGTTACTTGGCTGATATCTTGTCTGAGAACTTATCTGATATCTCTTGGTCAAACCTGCCTGATGTGTGGTCAACCTTAGCTGATGTAAACTTCCCTGATATAACTTGGTGGAAGTTCTCTGAGATAAAGTTCTCTGATCTGGTTTTGACTGATGTTCTCTGACCTGATGGTTGTTCTCCGTTCTGACGGTCAAACTTTAGCTGATATAGATCTCGACTGATAACTTGACTACAGATGGGTTTTGGTCAAACCTCTCTGATCTTCTGGGTTGACCAAAACTTGTCTGATGTAGCGCCTTCTTAACTGCAGCTTGGTTTGGTCAAACCTCTCTGATGTTTTGCGTTGACCAAAACTTCTCTGATAATGAACTTGTCTGTAATCTTCTCTGATAAATAGCAGTTCTATACTTACTCGATTTTCTTACTGATCAATACTTGATCAATACTTAGCCTAATCTTTAAGGCCTATAGGAGATACTCAGTTGGTTCTTCTTTACAATGCCAAGTACTTAGATACATACAGGGATGACATCATCAAAATCTAACAAGTATTCCTAACAAATTCCCCCTATTTTGATGATGACAAAAATAAAACATTTCAAATGTAAAAAAGTCTGCACAAAATAAAGTGCAAGACAGGTAAGACTCAGTCTTTTTGAGACAACTAGTAGTTGTCATTCAAGTGACTATTATAAATTTTTATTGATGTTATATTACAGTGCAGTTTGAATGAAACAAAATACAAGTAAAAGATTACAAGTATTACAAAATTACAAAAAATTACAAGCAAATTATAAGAGTTTATCTTCCTCTCCATCTTCCTCTGACCCTGGATGGAGGAAGTGACTTCAATGGATTAGCTCCAATTGGTTTCTTGGATACTGGGGCCAGCCCATATTTCCTTTTAATTGCCAATGAAGCAAACTGTTGCTGCTCTGGGGAAGTGAAGTTATTTTCAATGCATAGTTATCTTATTTCTTCCTAAAGAGCCATCTCATCAAGTTCATTATTCATCAGTGTAGGTGCTTCTTCGGGTCTGAAATTAGGAACCATTGGATAGGCATTGAAATTCTGTGCAGCATATTTCTTCAAAACTTCCCAGAGTTTTGGAAAATTCATATCCATGAAGTTAATGAATGTTTGCGTGGGTAGCAGTCTTTATCCTGGAGCATCTCCTAGAGATAGTACTTTTCGATAAACTGCTTCCTAGCACTTCCCCACATTGGCGTTTCCTCCACATGTAAGAATTCTTCAACATATTGTAGCTCATTGCCTTCCCATTGGAACCTCACCTCTGTTTCTTGGCCAGTTCTCTTCCTTTTGGCTGCAGGCGGGTCTGATGGTGCAGCTGGTTCTTTTCTTTTCAGGTGAGAGGTTCCTGCCTGTATGAGAGGGAGGTTTTGTCTTGTTGATTCTTCTATGCCTTCCCCCTACATTCTTTCTTTCCCCTTTCTACTCTCTTCCCCCTTTTTTCCAGCATCAATAATATGTGCTAGCTGCTCCTCTACCCTGTGCATGAAATCAGCCATGCCAAGAGGCATTCTGGAGTTTGAGGGTGGTGGGGAAGGCTCATTCTTGTTGATCAGAGTGTCCATTTTTTCATTTAAAGACACTAGCTCGGGCTCAATATCGGTTGCTAGAAGCTCAGCAACAGTTTCTTTGACTATGCCTCTGATCAATACACAAGTGGCTCTGCATGAACAAAGTTTTCTCCTGAATCCTCTTGTGCAGTTGGCCTCTGTGCAATGGATTTTTCGGATGAGACCTGCCTATCTGCTGGCTCCTGATCAGATGGGGTCTTCTCAGGAGTTCCTGATTTGCCATCTGATAGGTCTTCATCTACAGGGGACTTTTTCTTCTTCTCTGCAGAGGACATCTTCTATGCAGATGGATTCTTCTTTTTGGAGAGGGTTTTCTCAGGTTGTTCCAGCTGGTTGTCTGCTTCATCAGATTTTGGAGCATGATCAGGTGATTGTCGATCCCGATCCTCATTTTCATCTCTTCTCTCTTCTTCCTTCTTCTCTCCTTATTCTTCTTCTTATTTTTCAACTTCTTCCTGTTCTTTTTATTCCTTGTCTTCTTTTTCAACTCCTTTTTCTCCCTTTTCAGTATCATCCTTTTCAACTTCAACAATAATGATTTCTTTTTCTTTTTGTCCTTCTCTTGTCTCTTCTTTTCCAAGGGTTTTATCTAGAGATACACACTCCATGATATGAAGGACGAACTGGTCCATATTTTGTTTAAAATGAGACATGAACCAATTTTCATGAAGTAACAATAGTATATTTGTCTCTTGACAGAAAAGCATGAGAAGTTGCTCAGTAGCCTGGGGTTGTTCCCAGGTACTTCTCTCAACAAACTCTTTTAATTGAGTGAAGGGAAAGGATTTTAGTTCCTTCCACTCTTCAAAAATATTGACAAATGAAAACTTAAGAGCTTGTTGTTTTACGAGCTTTAATTGCTCTGAGTTCAGGTTCAGAGGATTGATCTCCCTGAGTTTTAGGGAGTATCTAGCTTTTGGTATCTCTATTATCACTTCTGTCTCTTCTTCTTCTGTCATGCTAGGAAGAGTTAGAAGGGGAACTACTTCAGCCATCAGTTCTCTCTGATCTGGCTGATCTTCAGCAGGAGCAGGTGCAGGTGAAACGATAATCTACATCTGAGATGAAGATTCATCAATAGGTGCAGGTGTAGGTGATCTCTGCAATTCTTCTTCGCCTTATGATGTGTAGTCCACCAAGACTCTGCTTCTTGGGGGACTTATATGTAGATGATGTGATATGGACAACCTCCTCTGTTGCAGGTAACTTCCTATTTAATAGCTGAGACAGAGGAAGGTTTTCGTTGTCGGAGTCATCTGCAGGTAACTGTTCAACTGTAGGTAATTTCTCAACTGCAGAAGGGGTTGACGTTATCTCGTCTGCAGGTAACTCAGAGGGGATTCGGTCGGCTGCATCAGATCGAACTTCATCTGAGTCCATAGGGGCTATATAGGGAGAAGTTCCACTCGTCATCTCCCTCAAAATCTTAGCTGCTTTCCTTTCTGCTCCCAACTTCTTCAAACTTTCTTGGTCCAGGTGACCAAGTATTTTGGTGCCATGGAATATGTCTGCAGCTCCCTTCGCCTATCCGAGGAACTCCAAGATCTAACTGATCTGGGTTCCATAGGCAAGTTTCTGTTTGAACTTCTTCTCCTCTGCATTCCAGCTCACTCTGTTCACTTCTCGGACTAACTGCCTGTATATGTAGTCAGGCCAGTTAATCATTTGTTAGTGGATAAGCGCTCCAATCACAATAAAATTGGCTGATGATAACTGATCATAGCTGTCGGCCATGCCTATAACAATCTTGTTTGTGATGTCAAGGATGTATCTATAATCCTTTTTGAGGTCGCCTCTTTTCGCTGTAAACTAGACCTTCTTTGGTTGTTCTGGTAATTTGATCTCATACCAGGTTTCAATAGAGCTTTGTTTTAGGGCTTCTACTGCAATGCCCCTATCATTTTGAAAGCGTCAGCGATGGTCTGAGGTGTGATGCTTATTTCTTCTCTGAAAATCGAGCTCGTGATACAGCATTCAGTGACTTGTGCTTCCTTGAAGAAGAAAATGACGGCTTCTTTGAACAGTTGCATCGGGTTGATGTCAAGGAAATGATAGATACCATTCTTCTTCATCATTCGGATGACATGTCTCATTTCTCCAATGTCCGCCATGTTCGCCTCCAGCAATCCTTCAAAATCAACTATGATGCTGAATATAATCGGCTCCTTCAACATTTTGATGTTAACTCCTTCGAAGTATTGGGTGGAATCAATTTATGTGAAAATAAGGTTTTGATTAGTGCAGTGAATATTCAAAGGTTTTTCTGCATTTGAAAACTAGGGTTTTTAGAGCTTGAAGAGGGTAAAGGTTTGTGAAATGATTTATGCCGTCTTAAATAGCCATTTGAAGAGACGTTTGATTTTAATAATTAAATAATCAAGCGGTGGTCCAATTTTTGATAAAGAATGATGGTTGGAATTGATTGGACATCGTGGAGGTAGACGTGGAAGTAGTGTGGTCGTGTATTATTATCCACATGTAATGAAGTTAAGTATTTAAAGAAACAGAAAACTTAGCGGGTTGACTCTTTGACTTCTTGTATGCTCAGATCAGGGGACTTGTCTTGTCTATGCTCAGATCAGCTAACTTTTTTCGTCTTCTGTATCAGGATGCTTTTCCTCGTCTGGTCTGATCAGGTAGCTTCCTCGTCTCTTGTCTGATTCTGATAAGATGAATCATATCGCCTGTGGTTGATGTCAGCTAACTTTTCCTTGTCTGGTCTTCACATCAGATAGCTTTTCTTCTTTTGGTTCAAGATGACTTTTACTCCAGCTTCAGGTCAGGTGACTTTTCTCGCCTGTACTAGATTCTCAATCTAGTAGTTCAAGTTCCCTGCTTAGCTCCAAAAACCTTTCTTCTGGTAAAGGTTTTGTGAATATGTCAGCAATTTGGTACTCTGTGCTGACTCTTTCCACCTTTACTCTCTTGTTAATCACACGATCTCTGATGAAATGATGTTTGACATCTATGTGATTTGTTCTTGAGTGCAATACTGAATTGTTTGTTATTGCAATTGCACTATTGTTGTCACACCATATTGGAACTTCATTTGCTACGATGTTGTAGTCCCTTAGCTGTTGTCTGATCCATAAGATTTGGGCACAACAGCTACTTGCAGCTAAGTATTCTGACTCAGTTGTGGATATTGAGTTAGATACTTGCTTCTTGCTGAACCATGAAATAAGTCTAGTTCCTAGGAACTGACATGTTCCACTGGTGCTTTTCCTGTCAATCCTACATCCTGCGAAATCTGCATATGAATATCCTGAGATCTTGTAGTTGTCATCCTAGGAATACCATAATCCAACATTGATTGTGGATTTAAGATATCTGATTATCCTCTTAGATGCTTCCTGGTGATACTGCTTCGGCTTTGACTGAAATCATGCATATACACCCACTGTATATGAAATGTCAGGTCTGCTTGCAGTTAGGTATAGAAGTGATCTAATTAGTCCTCTGTAGTGGGTTTGGATCTACTGAAATGCCTCCTTCATCTGCAACAAGGTGTATGGATGTGCTCATGGGAACTCTTAGTATTTTGGCTGAGTCCAATCCAAATCTTTTGATTAAATCTCTTGTATACTTGGCTTGGTTGATGAAGATTCCATTGTCAACTTGTTTGACTTGCAAACCAAGAAAGAAATTTAACTTTTCCATCATACTGATCTCAAATTCTCCTTGCATGAGAGTTGAGAACTTTTCACATAACTCAGGATTGGTTGAACCAAATATGATATCATCCACATATATTTGGACAAGTAATATGTGGTCTTCATGTTCCACTCTCAAGAGGGTCTTGTCCACCTTTCCTTTGATGAATCCATTCTTCTCCAGAAACACAGATAGTGTCTCATACCATGCTCTTGGTGCTTGCTTGAGTCCATATAGAGCTTTTAATAGCTTGTATACTTTGTCTCCTTTGAAAAATCCGGGGGGTTGCTCCACATCGACTTCTTCTTCTAGAACTCCATTGAGAAAAGCACTTTTTACATCCATTTGGTAGACTTCAAAATCCTTGAATGCTGCATATGCAAGAAATAGTCTGATAGCTTCTAATCTTTCTACAGGTGCATAAGTTTCATCAAAATCTATTCCTTCACATTGAGCATATCCTTTTGTCTGGCTTTATTCCTAACAACAACTCCATCTTCATCACATTTTTTTATACACCCATTTGGTGCCTATGACTTTCTTGTGATCTCGTCTGTCTATTAGTTCCGAGACATTGTTTCTCTCTATTTGGTTGAGCTCTTCTTGCATTGTAATTATCCATGAGTAGTCCTCCAGTGCTTGGTCTGTTGTCTTGGGTTCCATTTGAGACATGAAACATGATAACATTGCCATTCCTGCTGGTTCTGTAGATTGTATGGTTCTAACTCCATCAGTTAGGTTTCTAATTATTTGTTGAATGGGATGATCTTTGAGCCATTTGAGGATATATTCTTCAGGATTTCTTCCCCCTATTGAGTTGCTTTGATGGACTTCTTCTCTCTCTATATCAGCTTGGTTCTGGTCTTCTTGAACTGCATCTGGTTCAGCTATGGTCTTGTCATCTGCAGGTGGGAATCCTGTCCGCTCTGCAGGTGCGTCTTTGTCAGCTACAATTGGATTTTCATTAGGTGCAATTGGATCAGCTAGGTTTTGGGATCCTATCTGATCTGCAGTTGAGTCTTCAGTCTGATCTGCATTTTGATCTTCAGGTGCGTCCATCATTCCTGTGTCATGAATGATAACTTCTTCTAGGGTGGCAGATTTGAGTTTTTTCTCAATTGATTCCACCTGTTTCCTGTACTCAAAAATTGACTCATCAAACACAACATGAGGTGTTTCTTCCACAACTGGTGTTCTTTTGTTCAAAAATATGTATGCCTTGCTTATTTGTGAGTATCCCATAAAGAGACCATCATCAGTTTTAGCATCAAAGACATTCAGTTGGGTTTTACCATTGTTGTGGATGAAACACTTACAACCAAATATATGAAAATATGCAACAGTTGGTGTTCTGCCATTCTAAACCTCATAGGGAGTTTTGCCATGTCTCCCTACTATCATACTCCTGTTCTGAGTATGGCATGCTGTGTTGACAGATTCAACCCAGAACATCTTTGGCAGGCCAGTTTCAGCAATCATTCACCTATCAGCTTCCTTCAAGGTTCTGTTTCTTCTTTCAGCAACACCATTTTGCTGTGGTGTTCTTGCGGAAGAAACTTCATGCTGGATTCCATTCTAATCTCTGTATTCAGTGATTGTCTTGTTGAGAAATTCTCCACCTCTATCTGATCTGATCTTGATGATGGAGAGGTATTTCTCATTCTGAATCTTCCTCAGCAGCTCAGGTAACTTTGTTAGTGTTTCACTCTTTTTTATAGAGAAAAACAACCCATGTGAATCTTGAGTAGTCATCCACTACTACTAAAGCATGCTTCCTTCCACTCAATGTCCTTGGCTTGATGGGGCCAAAGAGACCCATATAAAGTAGATCCAAAATCCTGGTGGTGAGAGTGGTAGGCTGAACTAGTTTGAATGATGCTCTGGTCTGCTTTCCTTTCTGGCATGCATCACAGAGAGATTCTTTCTTGAATGCTTATTCTGGAAGTCCTCTGACTAACTTATGAGAGCTTATTTTATTGATGGCTTTGAAGTTCATGTGACATAATCTCTTGTGCCAGAGCCATCCATCTCAGCAATTGTTTTAGATAAAAACAGGTGTTTGGAGTGCCTGTATTCCAGTCTATCGTGTAGAAATCTCTTCTTCTGAATCCTTGTAGCTTTACCTTTCCAGATAGGATATCAATCACCATGCATTTCCAAATAGTAAAGACTACTAGGTTCTTTCCATCACGGAATTGGCTTATGCTCAAAAGGTTGTATTTGAGTCCTTTGACATAATGTACTTTGAATATGGTTGTGTTTCCTCTGTGCAGCTCTCCAAATCCTTTTGTCTGTCCTCTAGAGCTATCTCCAAAGGTTACATCTGGACCTCTTTCTTTGATGTAGTTTGAGAGCACCTTCTTATTCCCTGTCATGTGCCTTGATCATCCAGAATCTACAAACCATTCTTCACCTCCTATTGTTGAACTTGAGAAGATGTGGTAGTAGTCCTTCCATCTTTTCTGCAATCAGACAAGCAGAGATTTAGGTACCCAAATTTGTGTGGGTCCTTTGAGGTTAGTAGGCTTCATGGAGAATTGGTTTCTCCTTGGATTATAAAGTTATGTTGACTACCCTTATAAGGTGTGTGTGCTGTCTGGGTCTATATCCTTGGTTAGAATTATATACTGGATATGCCTCATAAAATCTGTGGTGTGGGCCATTTCTACATCTTGGATGAGACCATTTGTTAAATCGTTGAGGTCTCCACACCTGTTCATTTTGAAACTTTGGAAAACCTTGAGGTTTCCATTTGCCTCTCCTATTTTGAAATCTGTTTTTGGGGTGTCTTTGGTAATAGTTAGCATAATATTTTGGATGCTGCTTCTGCCTTGGCCATTGCCTAATCTTCTGTCTAGGTGGTTGCCTTGTGAACCTTGGCTGCTGCCTGGATTGTTGACTGCGCTGCTGCCTATTTTGAAATACGGGTTTTATAGGCTCAGCACTTTGGACATAAGTTTCTCCCTTGACAAAAGTGATTTTAGAACTAGAGGGAGTGTTGGGGTCATATCCAAGGCCTGATCTTAAATAAAATGGCCTCTTGTTCATACACAATTCATCCAGGGTTATGGATGTCTTTAAGGATGTTATTTCCTTAGCTTGTGTTTTACTTAGCTGTGTCAGTTTAGCAAACTCAGATTTGACATGAGCAAGTGCAGCTGATTTCTCACTGTTTAAAACAATTAGCCTTTTAATCTCAGCTGTGGTATTATCAGCTGAGTTTTTCAAATTTTTTTCAGCCTGTTTTTCAGGTTCAGATTTGATTTTGTTTAACTCTAGGCTGAGTTTTTCAAAATTATATTTCAGCTGCATATTCTCATCTTGTAGTTGTGTTTTCTTGGCTGTCACAGTCAAGTGTGCAAATTTTAATTTTTCAAAGTCTTTGAGGAGCTTTGACAGATTCATGTAAGTCAATATCTTGAGACATGTCCGAGTTGTTATTATTTGAAATTGAGGGTTTAGATGTTACCTCTTCACCAGTTAGGTTGGCCATCAAACATTTATAATCTTCATCATCATCAGAGAAGAATCCACTGCTAGATTCTACTTTTTCTTGGTCTTCTCCAATGAAAGCTTTCCTTTTGTCCTCTTTTCTGCCCACTTCTTTCTTGCCTTCATCCTTCTTGGGTTCTGGACGGTCAAACTGGATGTGTTCGGTTTTGTGGCAGTTGTAGCAGTCCACCTTCCAGTTTCCAGCCTTTTGGTTCCTCCTTGGATTGTCCTTCTAGTTCTTCTTGTACATGGAATAATTCTTCCTAAAATTGTTGAACCGTTGCATGATGAAAGGCATCTCTTCTTCAAAATTCAAGGGGCTGGGGGGACTGACTTCAGCTGGACTCTTTGCAGATGATTCTGCTGCAAATGTTATCCCTTTTTCAGCTAGTTCATTACAAGGTTGCTCAAATTCATAAGCCTTTAGATCAGAAAACAACTCTTGGATCATTATATTGTTGAGATCCTTTGATTCTCTCATGGCCACAACCTTCATGCTCCATTCAGGGTTGAGAGATCTTAAAACTTTTAGAGCCATCTCCCTGTTACCATATGTCTTTCCCAGGGAGGTTATTTCATTGATAATGTTAGTGAATCTTGTGTCCACTTGGTCAATTGTTTCTCCGGTCTTCATCTTGAAGTTGTCAAATATTTTAGTAGCAATTGACAATTTATTCCCCTTGATCAGCTCGGTTCCCTCACACATTACAGCTAATATGTCCCAGATTTCTTTGACATTTTTACAATTCTTAATCTTGACCATGGTTGATTTGTCAAGAGTCTGGTACAACACATCTCTGGCCCGGTTGTCAACTGTAACGTCCCGATTTCGCATATACATTTATTGTGAATTATAGAAAACATGTTCAATTTTATTAAATTATTGCCCGAATAATTTTGTCATTTAATTCATTTCATTCTCATGATCATGAAAATCCATTTATGTCATTATAATTCATGTAAAGTCATGTAATTCATTTCATTTCGTTTCGTTTCTCATTTTAATTCATCGTTTCATCTCGTCATTTCTAGGCCCGAGTCAAATATTAAGCGATATTAATCGTTACCCAAAATATTTTACAAGCTAAATAATAATATTATTTATTACTATTATTACTGTTATTAGTATTATTATAATTATTTAGTTTAGCCAATTATTATTTATTTTAATTGTATGGCGATATTAATTTTGTGGCCCAAATTCTTTATCAGTCCGTTTTAATTAATTTAATTCATTCACCTTGGACCGACCTAAGACAACGCATTATAATATCAAGTCCAAATCCTATAATTAATTTAGTGGCCCAATTAATAAATATCTATTTTCAGCCCAATTATCATATTAGTCCAATGACTATTTGTTTCTCCAGATGAAACGTTTTGCTGCTGTTCCATTTTCATTTATTCATTCCTAACCTCTCAAATCAACACATTTAATTGGAAATAAATTCTCAAACAGTTATGTCACAATTAACACAGATGAATAAGAACCCTTTGAAATCATTTCAATACAATATATAAACTAAAACACAAAACTGATTATACACACATACACCAAAATTTTTTTTCTCAATTACAGCAAATTCAGTAAACTACATTATTACACAAAATCACAAGTCATAAGCCTTTTCTCCTCACCGATCAAAGGTATGTCTTCTCCATTTTCTTTTACTTGTTCATCCCCATTTCAGCAATTTGCAATTTTCACAATCCAAATTCAAGATCAAACATCACCAAGAATCAGAACCCAAATCAAACCTGCTTAGAGTCTTAGAACCGAGCCATGAAAACTGAACTTTATTTCAGCCCAAAAATCCAGCATCGGCTCAACTCTCGAACCTTTAACACAACCCAGAAATCAAAACACAGACATAAAATTCAAACCAAATCCGAACCGAGCCTGAAATCAACAATCAAATCCATCAACCAAATTTCAGGAACTCAAAACACTTTCAATTCTTCAGCCAATTTAAAATAAAAAACAATCGTACCTGACCGGAATCAGACTTTTGCAGCGAGCTATCCGCTGGATATCGCCGCTTTTGCATCGTCACCGGACCTGCACCCCCACCTCAGAAAACCCAAAACCAGGCCTTTACGAACACAGCCCTGTTCTGCCGCGTGCCGCGCGCTGCTTCTGGCGCGACCCGGCGCTTCTTTGCGTTTTGTCCGCTGCGGTCCGTGCGATTGCTGTGTGTGTGTATGTGTGTGTGTGTGTGTGTCACAAAGAGAGAGAAGGAGAGTGAACCGAGAAGTAGAAGTGAGGAAGAGGGAGAGAGAAAGGGGAGAGGCAGGTGAGGGTGAGTATTATCTCGGCCGACCCGTGAGGAAGAGAAATGGTTTTTATACCCAACTCTTTTTAGAGTTTTTCAATTGAGTCCCTCATATTCAAAACTTCTTGATTTAACCCCAATCAACTATCTAGTGTATTCAATTTCAGTCCCTGAATTTTTCAATCCTTTTAATTTGTACTAGCCAGATTCAATATTTTAAGATCAGTCCCTTTCAGCCAAGCTTTTAACATGTTGGCATTTTAATTACTATTATTACTCATTTACAATTTAAATTTTCGGTCATGTAATAATAATAAGTTATTATTTTTATTTGTAGATAATAATCAAGATTTACGGGCCTAGAATTTGTCGAGTCAAGCATCTCATCACATTCAAGTTCAAGATCTGCATTTTATCCAGGTGTGAGGATTTATTACGCTTTTGTTTATTTTAATTACTTTATATATTGTCTCGTATGTGCACGTGAAATCAGTCAGAAGCACTTAAATGTGCAATCAGTCAGAAGCACTTAAATGTGCAAATCAGTCAGAAGCACTTGAATGCGCAAATCAGTCAGAAGCACTTAATTGTGCATAAAGCCTTCAGGCTAGCCAACGGGCTTCATAATTTATCATTCATGTTGTTTATACTTACTAATATATTTAGTAATTAACGTAGACATATTGTGTACTCTTCACACTGAGCGAGTTGGAAGCTCAGCACCCTATTTAACCCCTTTCAGGTTGAGGAGCTCGAAGTGGCACGCGATTGAGAGTGGGATGATCACGCCTATGATTAGATGTTTATTTATTTAATGTTATTTCTCTCAAACTATATTTTATTAAAAAGTGTTCGATTTGTTTTAATTTCACGTTGAAGTTTGTTTTTATTTAATGGTGACTTGAAAATATTACTTGCGATTATTAAGTTTGTCTTTTTGAAATGTATTTCCGATGCAAAAATTTTTATTTATTCTTCTTAAAATTAGAAGAATTATTATTTTGGAAAAGCGGTCGCTACATCAAGATTGGCCAGCTTCTTTCCTCAGGGTCATCTCGGTTCTCTTCTTTGGGATCTTCTTCTGTGGCTTCCCAGCAGCAATTTCTTCTGGTGTATTATCCTTATCAAATAGGAAGGGTCCTTCCTCAATGATAACACCACATCTTATCATGAATGGATGACAGATGAGCCTGCATATTTATCAACAGAGAATACAGGTAATCTAGAGTGCATTTGTTGCATGTGTTCCATTATACTGTGAGATTAAGATATATATTCAATATATGAATCTGGTTCTGTAAAAATTAAACCAACCTCTCTGATACCACTTGTAGGTCACAAGTCGTCAGGAATAAGTCTAGAGAGGGTGAATAGACTTATTCAACTCTTTCTGAAATTCAGGTGAGTTTCTCAGTTGTGATTAAGTGCAGGTGACTTATGTCGAATGCAGACAGATAATGCGGAAGACAGCTGATAATAATGCAGTTAACAAGTTTCGACTGCAGATAACTTTGTAATGGAACAGTAAATATGGATGCAGCAGTTATGTATGATATTTAAAGCAGTAAATCACACAAGCACTTATAGTGGTCTCATAGGTGGGGTAATACTCTACTAATCCACTTCTTTCCAAACCAGTTGGAGATAAATTCACTATAAATGTCAACCAGTGATAAAGGTTACAATGAATTCTTCCTTGTTACAATAGCTTCCAACCAGTGGAAACATGTGGCCGTTGCAACTCCCTTGACTGCCTAGCACCTCTTGATCGAAAACCCGTAGATGCCTCAACAACTCTCGAGCTGTCTATCACCTTCCAATCAAGAACCCGTGGATGCGTTTACAGTCTCTTTACTTTCAAGAACCTCATTCAAGATAGCGACCCTGTACTCAAACTTTTAAGACAAGAGTGTTTGTCTTCTCCAACTAAAGAGCTTCTTTGAATATGTCTGTTTAAGCTTTGCTCGTCACAATGCTATTTGTTCACTATGATTGATTTGATTTCTTTGATCGCTTGAATGTATTGTTCTCATCGTACTTTGCTCAATTCATATCCTCAGATATTTATAGTACGATTCTTGGAGCTTCTTTCATAGCCGTTGCATCACTGTAACAAATCTGTCCGTTGGAGAGTGGACTTCTTTATTTATCTTATCATTCCATTGCACGGCTTGATTCCCTTTTCATTTCGGATCATTTGAAAGACTACTTTAGGTCGCGCCGTTATTCCTGATTAGAATAATCATAAGTATTCAGAATGCGGATCTCAAGGAATACTTTATTCCTAACTTTCCGGGAATCTTTTTGGTTTGTCTCATTACGTCTGCATGTGGATTTCCGTTATTGTTGACTTCAGCGCTTGCTGACGTGGACTGAGTTACGTGGCTGATATCTTGTCTGAGAACTTATTTGATCTCGTGGTCAAACCTGCCTGATGTGTGGTCAACCTTCTCTGATGTAAACTTCTCTAATATAACTTAGTGGAAGTTCTCTGATCTGGTTTTGACTGAAGTTCTCTGACCTGATGGTTGTTCTCTGTTCTGGCGGTCAAACTTTAGTTGATATAGATCTCGACTGATAACTTGACTGCTAATGGGTTTTGGTCAAACCTCTCTGATATTATGCGTTGACCAAAACTTGTCTGATGTAGCGCCTTCTTAACTTCAGCTTGGTTTTGGTCAAACCTCTCTGATGTTTTGCGTTGACCAAAACTTCTCTGATAATGAACTTGCCTATAAACTTCTCTGATAAATGGCAGTTCTATACTTAGTCGATTTTCTTACTGATCAATACTTGATCAAGACTTAGCATAATCTTTAAGGCCTATAGAAGATACTCAGTTGGTTCTTCTTTACAATGTCAAGTACTTAGATACATACACGAATGACATCATCAAAATAAACAAGTATTCCAAACAGATGTGAGAGTGAGAGTATTGTATTGTAATTATGAATATTAAATTCAATAAGACATTTATTATTTCTATATTATTGTACATCACTAGCATTGTGATTTGATATATAGTATAATAGTCCTTACATTTGAGAGCAAATATTCCACTCTTTATGGAGATAAGGTGTAATACCCGGTTGTAAATTCATTTATTATCATTCAGTAATTGTCACTCAGTAAATTTTCACTCATTAATAATCATTCATCATTCAAGTTCATTCATTTATATTCATCGTTGGCATATTTTAAGCCGTATATCAGTTTCCGATCATCATTCAACTCCGTTTGAGAATCGAGATGAGAGCTTTTTCATAACCATCGTGATTGGTAGTCTTGTGTTGGAAGTATAATCTATTGCATGTTATTGGACTTGATTACATTCATATATGTATGGTATGTCGGATCATTCATCACTTGTAACGAGAAGACGAAGTTGTCGGATTTTGTCATTTCCAGCAGTGAGTTACGGCCGTAACTGATCATGCATTACGGCCGTAACATGCATTCGTGGAATTGGTGTCTTTATGGACGAAGACAACTTCGGTCGTAAGTCATGTTAGTTACGACCGTAAGCAGAAAGGTACGGCCGTATGTTTTGGAGACTACGGCCATAGCATGCATTCGTTTTTGCAGGAAGGTGTTGTCAACGAAGACAACTTACGGCTGTAAGTTTGGCAGGATACGGCCGTAAGTGTTGTTGTTACGTCCGTAAAGTAGTTTTGGTACGGCCGTAACACGGACAGTGCAGGCATTATTGTTTTTCGACGAAACATTGTTACGGCCGTATGTAATGGATATCATGGCCATAAGGCCATTGACTTGGGAAGTTACGGCCGTAAGGTGGCAGAGTTATGGCCGTAACTCTGCGCAGTATTTAAAGGCTTGAACGGGATTTTTGTGCTCATTTCATCACTTTTTCATCTTTGTTCCGAGAGAGAGTTATTGTGGGGGATATTTTCATCATTAAACACTTGTGTGTTCGTGTTCAATCATCCTTATCCGTTTGTGAAGCTTGGGGAAGTCGATTAACACTAGTTTTGACGAATCGACGAGGTTGGATCTTCAAAGGTAATTTTCTCCAAACCTTAGATTTCGATTTTAAGATGGAATATGATGTTTTGGATGTTATAATCATGATATATGAAGAGGTATACATATGATTATGAGTTTGTATGAATATTCATTGGATTATTGAAGGATTATTTGAAAAACACTTTGAATGTTGATTTGGATTTTGGGGTTTCGATTAGATGTGTTGAAATCTCGAATTTTTGTACTCATATCGGATCATTGATTGTGTCGAAGATGTTTTGTTGGATTGAATCAATCCTTGGAGGTTTGGTATCGATATAATTGAGATTGGTTGTGAACAATTGAAGATTAGTTACAACGTGTTTGTTATAATGCCCCAATGAATTTGGGTTTGTCGTATCGAAGTTTTGAGTTGGTTGTGATCATTCTTGATTCATATAATAAGCGGATTGTTGGTATTTGTGTTATTCAAGGTTGTTCGAGCGACCGACATTTCTATTTAGGACGTTTGTTCGAGGAAGGACTTTCTTCACCGGTATTGAGTAAGTTAATTCTTACTCGGTTAAAAGGATATTCATTCCTTTCGTTGTTGTTCATTCATATTCATAATTCATTCATGATATATTATTCATGTCGAGACTTGTAATTATCAAACTAATCATTCAATTCACGAGGAACGACGGTTCCAATCATTTCATTATTATTTCATCTCGGTGAGTTATTCTTGACCCTTGTCGATTTGTTATTCATTGATATTCATCGTGGTCACTTTTGTTCTTGTGACCTTCTGGGTTCATATTGCGTGGCCGGGTGGTTATGTGTGAAATTTTTAGTCGGGCACACGATAGTCATGTGAAGGGTTCACCGACACAATGGACTGTGCACACGGTAACGTGCCTCCGTGAGACTAATTAGGTACAAGGATGGGTGTGTCAGGACACTCATCTTGTGTACTTGCACGTCCCATTACGGGCGTACTATGATGCCCCTCTTCAGCTTGATTTCATAACTTAGATATGTAATTATGGTGGTTGTTCAACTCTTGAGGATTGTTGTTTTGTGTAACTGACCCCGTTGGGGGATATTGTTTTCAGGTCATGGCAAAACAAAGGCACGGGAAGAGAACGTTGATGGCGAGGAGTCCCAATGATACTAATAGGGGGCCCCAGTCCATCTATTTGTTCATGCTTTCTTGTTATGTATTTTCCGCTGCACTTCCGTTTGAATTGTCATTTATTCAGTGTTGTATATTTTATCTTCACATGAAATATATATATATTCTGTTTTCCTGGGTGTGTTGTACTTGAAACTCCTCATCGGAGTAATTGATGATGAAATGTGGTTCGGTACTACATTTACACTGTGTAATTCATTAATTTTCACTCGCTTGGTGGGTCCCAGTCGGGGGTCCACGTCAATGTAACATCTGCCTAGTTTGGGGTGTTACAGAGTTGGTATCGGAGCGTGGTTTTGAATACTTCGTTCCGAGTCATGTCTCATTTGAATTCATCGTTCATCATACTAGTATCATTGGACTTTCGCGTCACGTGTGACCTGTGCAAGCGCCAAGCCCCTCAGACCGAAATAACTGTAAGATTTCTGACGCCATGGTATAATCTCTGGAAATAAGAATCACTCATTCATCATTCATCAGTCAACAATCCTCAATCATCATTTTCATTTTTGATCATGTCGATCATGTTAACTCATTAATCACTCAGTTCATTTCATTACTTAGTTGTTGATCTTGTGGATCGTATTATTAATCTTGTTAACTTGTTCAAGATAATCATTTCAAGAATTTCATCAGATAATCATGTCATCTCAGTTGATCATTCATGTAATCATTGTGTTAGAGCACTTGTGCTCATTATTACCATTTCATAATGTAATCATGTGCGATACTCATACGAGATCTATAATTATCATGTAACTTTCCTACTTCAGTATGGAGAGAGCTGTCAGAGGACGCAGGGGAAGAGGCCGCGGTGCGGGCTGAAACTCGGGAGCTCGTGTGAATACACGTGCGGACACGAGGAATAACGTCAATTCAATGAGCAGTGACGCTGCCACTCATTCACCTGGAAATAATCATTCACCTTTAGGAAGTCGTACCCGAGATACAACTCAATCAGAAGGTGTTCGGGTCGATCCACTCGCTTTTATGTGGGGCATGATGGCCCAAATGACTCAGATGGCACGTCTCATGGAGACGATGCAGAACTAAACTGCTCAGAATAAACAGGCTCCTCCCCCGCCACCTCAGAGACAAGAGAGGGGTGTGAGCAGTATTATTGGCGACATCTCTTGCCAGAGATCACCTACTTTTGAGGGCTCGTCTGAGCCGGTGGATATTGTTCACTGGCTTGAACACTTTGAGAAACTATTTGCTATGGTGTAGTGTCCCGAAGAACACAAAGTTTCAGTTGCGGCTTATTATCTGGGTAAGAGCGCTCACTCGTAGTGGCTATCTTTGAAGCCCACTGACGGATCTTGTACGTGGGACCAGTTCAAGACTCTCATGATGAAAAGATATTATCTGGACCCACTCAGAGAGGCCAAGTTGTCGGAGTTACTCAGTCCCTAGCCCTCAATGGAAGAAGTTGTCCTCGCCATTGCCGAGAAGTTCCAGGAGTTTCTTCCATTCGCCTCATCCATTATCCACTTCGAGGCGGATAAGATCAAGTATTTTAGTAAGAGGTTGAAACCTCGTATGCGGCTACAATTGCTTAACCATCATTGCATCACCTTAGCCGAATTCATCGAGAAAGCTCTTGCTCATGAGCTTACTGCGAAGGAAATTGCCAAGAATCAAACTTCATCTTCTGGCAAGAAATCAAAGAATCGTAATCAGTCCGAAGGCAGTCAGGCAACCTTCAAGAAGCCTCGTGCGGGCTCTACTTTTTCTGAGCGACCTCCTACGACGCCTAAACCTGCGGAATTTCAGTCCCGAGCGGCTAGTTCGGCCATCACCTGTTTCAACTGTGGAGAGCAGGGTCATTTCAGCACTAAGTGTCCGGGGCAGACTATCACGTGTAATAATTGTGGGATTGCGGTGCATAAGACCCGTTTCTGCCGAAGAGACTCCAGACCTACTTCCGCGGCATCTCAGGCCCCGAAGCAGTCAGCTGTTCAGAATCAGGCCACTTAGTCCGTGTTGTTTAAGATGACGAGAGCAAATTGTTGTTACCCAAAATATTATCCGGAGATGATATTGCTGGAATGGTCGAGTAACAAACAAATGCGAGAACACTTCCATGGGAAAATAGATAACACAAGATTTGTCGGGGTTGTTAGTCCCGGGCTTGAATGCTCTCGCGAGATGTTATTAATATAAATACTTTAGAGTACAAATATTAATGTTAGAATACTATTACAATGAGTGTAATGATTCTAGTTATCTTAGCTATATAGCATGAAGATTGCCGGAAGAACCAGATATGAAGTTCTGTGAGTTCTTGCTTATGATGTTCTGTGTATGAGAATGTATCTCTCTCTCTGTGCATTTTTCACTGTACTCTCGATCCCCTTAGGCCACTATTGGAAGCCTTCTATTTATAGTAGAAGAGGCTGCTAGGTCCTTCCCGGCGATCTCGGGCGACCACCGTATTCTATATTAGAATAATGTGGGCGATCGTCCCTTCATGTGGGACTATTTCCTTAAAGTCCGAGGCTGCAGCTGGCAGCCAGCTGTGCGGGCCAATGAGGAGCTTGCACACGTCCTGAGTCGCTGTCTGGGGAGGACCCACCTTGTACCTTTCGGCGGGCCTGTCAGTAGGTGAGAGGTTGGTGACAGGCTGGGGTCAAAGGCCTTATCTTGCAGCGCCTTTTGCGGATCTGCACGTGGGTATACGTCCGAGATTCGGTCTTCGAAGACTTTCACGGGTGTCGGGTTCACATGCAGTATGGGATGATCGTCTATAGTCAGATATCATTGGCGATCGCCAGATGCCTACAGACGATCGCCATGGACGCCGATCGCTAGGTGCTTGCCCAGTGTCTGTCTTTTTTGACTGGGTCCTGACCATCATACCGATCGCCATCGAGGCGTATAAATCGCCGCACAACAATTGCCCCCCAGCTCGCTCCGATGTTGAAAACATGGGGTGAGGTGGCACTGTTGGCGATCGCCAGTTTTAGATGATTGGCTCGTCTGCTTTATGACAAGGACGATCATCGCCTGGATGATCTGATTTTGAATCCGGACGATCTTCTTATGCGCTGGAAATAGCGGGAAATGGAGGCGGGCTCTTGAAACGTTGCAGTGACACGCGTCGCGCTATCGTTGGGGGAGTCCGACGGTTTTGTCAGACTTGTCGTCTGGCGTGCTCGAAACGACGCGTACGCGGGTTTCGAGGGCTGCATTTAATGTGTCCCCCCGACGGTTGAATTTCAGTCCCTGGGATTCCACCTATTTGCAGAAAGGTCCCTGCACTCGCCTATAAAAGGACTAGGGCCATTACCGTTTCATTCTTTATGCGCCCCTGCTTTTTAGTCGAGACTTTTGCTGAATTTTTTCGAAGAGCTTGTGTCGACCGTCCTTTTTTTTAGGTAAGAACACAAATTTTCTCTCCCCCTTTACTTTTAAGAATATGTCTGGAGGAGGATCTAAAACATTTGAGGCTGGTAGCTCCTCTGCCGCCGCGACTTCGCCTGACCGGGAGGAAACCCCCGTGGGTCTTCATATGGAAACGGCCGTCGAGGCTATTCGTGCGGGGATCGCACCTGCGGAGATTGAAGAACTTTTCAATGAAGCCGACGTGGCGAGATCGGCGGAGGCGATGAGGCAGAGGGGCCCACCGGTGGATCAGGACGACACGATGAGGCTGTACTGGGAGCAGAACAGCTTTTTCGGCCGGGCCTTTTTGGACTTCGCCAACCTTATGGAGGGGATTGTCGGACCGTGTCCCGAGTTTTATTTCGAGTCCTATTCCGCCGCTCACCCCTACGAACCTGTGAGGCGGACGGCGTTTCGGGCCGCTGACCCTTCGTTGTGGACTCTTGGTCAGATTCGGAGCTCGGCGACCAAGAAAGACTTGAGTCGCTGGAGGGCGAAATTCCATATTCCCTCTGACGTCTCGCTGCACGTGCTCTCGGAGAACAAACGTGCCAATCAACCTCCCGAGGATCTGGTCGCCGTTAATGAGATGATTATGGAGGCCGGCCTGCGGTTCCCCTTGCCGTTCGCCGTGTCATATTTGTTGATCACCTGGAATTTGGCGCCGCTCCAGCTGACGCCGAACGCCTGGCTACAGATCATCAGTACTTTGACAATTTTTGGCGGTCACCGGTTGTTCCGTCTCCCTTCTGCGATGAAAATGAACTATCTTTTCAAACTGACTGCGCAGAAGGGGTCGGTCGGCGGTTATCACATTCAAGGTCGAATGGGAAGAGTGGTCCTCGGCGTGCCGAACAAGACTGGGGGCGACCTGGCAAAATGGTGCTGGGTCGGCGGAGCGTGGAGGTCGGCGTCGAGTGATAGGCCGGAGGAAGAGTTGGAGATCCCCACCAACGTTCGGGAGAGGAATCCGATTAAGGGTTTTAACTCTCCCTTTGATCGGATACGTCTTGGACTGATCTAATTTTGTTTCCTTTTTGCAGGCTCCGTTGTCCCAGCGATTGCCGACCTTCCTTTCGATTTTCTAATCGTCTGGGAGCGAATTCGAAGTCTGCCGGACTCCTTCATTGGCGTTCGCTCAGTCAATCAAGAACTTCATGAGTTGGGAGCTCGATTGTTTCGCTACCCTCGCCATCTGAAGGTTCCAGGTATGAAGTCTTACTTCCTTTCTTCTGTATGACGATCGTCTGATTTGAAGTAGATGTTTAACTTTGTTTGAACTTCTTCTTTGACAGAGATCCATTTCCCCCGCTACGCTAAACCACCGCAAGAGATCGTAATGTTGAATCCCGGTCTATTCGGTGGTCTTCACCAGGGCAAGAATACGGGTCGTGCCCCAGCAATGACGTCCCGTCCCGTTCCTGTGGTGAGACCTACTACGGTGTCGGTCGTCGAGCCGGAAGTTCAGGAGGAAGAACAGCTCCAGCGCAACCGCAAGAGGCGGAGGTCGGAGGAGTCCCTCCCGACTGCTGACGTGGAGGTATCCATTCTGGAGCCGCCGGTTGCCGCGCCACCCAGCTCCGCTGTTCCGATGGCTGAGGGGTCCAGGCCGTCTGCTGCCTTCTTGAAGACCGCGGCGATCGCCGAAGCCGAAACTCCTCGGGGCAAGCCCTTTTTCGGCCGCGACCCCGAGTTGGTCAACAGGTAAGACCGGTTTGATCTTTCTGAGTTAGGTTATTTGTGTAGGATGTATACTAACTCCCTTGTTTCTTTTTTTTTTGTTTGTGTTGCAGGGTCCGTCTTGCCGATCCGGACGTCTCGCCGATGCTGCTGGATTTCTTGGCAAGCAAGTCTCCGCGCCAGTCCCTCGATGTTCCTTCTTATGTCTCCCGGGCCATCAACTCTCTTCCTAAGGCCTGGACGACCGACCTCGATGCGATTGCTCGTCGACGGTCTGGAGATGCCATGCAGGCGACGCTTGCCCTGACTCTCCAGGCGGCGACGATGGCCGCCCAAGCCGCTAAGTATTATGAGGGGCGACCCTCTAATGCTCGCCTGCATCAAGATCTCGAGATCGCTCAGAGCCAGAATGCCGACTTCGCTAACCGGATCCAGGCCATGGAGAAGGAACATATCGAGATGGTCAAACGGGCCAAACAAGACCTCGACCGGATGAAGCAAGAGCTTGGTTGGTCCAAGGAAGTGGCCGATCGGTTCCGCGACCAGATGACGGAAGCTCGTCGGTTGCACGCGGCCTCGCTGGAGGAGGCGACTGGGCTGAAGGCGACGGTGGATCGTCTCAACGGCGATCTGGAGAAGGCGAAGGGTGAATTGGCCGCCAAGATAACCGAGCTTTTGGATGCTGAGAAGACGACTGCGGGGTTGAAGGAGCAGTTAAGAGAGATCAAGACCGATCCCTACCAAAATGTGGGATACGTCGGCGAGTGCGCCTATTATATGGCCTACACCGACGCTATCCGTGCCACCAAGAAGGTAGGGATCGAGGTCGGCCCTATGATGGAGACCTTCAAGGCCTACGTACTCGAGCATCCTTTGAATCCGGAATTTTCCCTGCCGATCCTCGACCTCACCGACTTGGGGATCGACTTGAGCTGGTATTCTTTTCCGGATAAGCTTATTTATCCTGAGGTCGATGAGGGAGCGCGTACCGATCTGCCTGCTGGGGGTGATCGGTCAAAAACTTATCCTAAAAATAGGAGTTTTTGAATCGCTCGCAAATATATACGAGGTAGAAGCAGTTTGTGGTAAGTTCTACCAAGGTCTTTTCTCTCGAGGATTGTTCAACAGGGCTTCGTATAATATTTCGTTACGAATTGCGAGAAATAAATACTAAAATATTTTAAAATATATTATTGGGTTTTTAAATATTAACTAAATTAAATGCACTATTTTTTTTAAACCAAACTATTTTTAATAAGACTATTTATAATACTACTATTTTTTATAAGACTATTTTTTTAACTAGTGAAAATGAATAGGACTAAAATAAGTTGGGAAATTTATAAAATTTAGGGGATTACGGGTTCATTAAATTAGGTTTTTAATTAAGTATCGAAATTGATTTACACGGATATAAAAGAAAAATGAATGTTTATCGAGTAACCAACTTTTCACCTCATAACTTTCGTATTCAAAGGTGTCTTAATCACTTTCGCAATCTTAAGATGTTGATAACAAGATTAACACTTGATCGATTGAAAGATATGTTTCCAATTCACTCAACAATCAATCAAGGAGGTTTCATTAGTATAAATAGGATATGATCAATCTCTATTCAAACCAATTAGTCCTTTCTAATCAAAATAGTGTAAATCAATCAAATACTCAATATATAACCTAATAGAAATCCCCCTTCCCCTAGGAAGAAAGATTAACTACTCATTGGTTTATACAAACTAAAATTATAATAGAAATAATTGATATACATAATATATATATATAAACTTTTAATTAATAGAACTTAATGACAATAGATAAAACTTATTAGAATATGATGAATCAAAGTGCAAGAAACAAACTTCAAAATATAACTTCAAACTTGTTTAAAGGTTACAAGCTTACAAAAATTGAAAGTAAAATACTAAGTGCTTATTGATCAAGCACTTTTCAATTACAAACTAAATGAAAGAAAAACTTTAAACTAAAAATGAAATACAAAGTAAAGTGAGAGTTCAAAGGAGAAATATCTTGCTAAAAAAATGGGAGTTTCTTGGCAAGAAGAGGAGATGAGTTTGCGATGGATGAAGATGTCCTTTTATAGGTGATTTTCAAGAATACAATTGATTATTTAATTTGTGGCATCTTTGACAAGTCTTTGGTGTTTGATTCACACTTTATCTTCCTTGCATGTCTTGATTTTCAGATCATTGACTTCATACATAGTTCTTGAGCTCACAAGATGCTAAATGTGGAAAATTCCACAAATATCAACCTGAAAACGGCGCTGAAAAACAGCCTAGTTTGCCCCGTGTTGTGTGCCGTTTTGTGGTGACTCGGTCTCTTCCGGAATACGCGCGAGGACACGGCGCAAAATGCCGGCCGTGTGTGAAACGGCCCAAGACACGGCCCTTGTTGCGCTGTATGTGAAACGGCCTACATAACACGGTCCATTTTGCGCCGTGTTGTATGGTCGTTTTGCCTTGAAAAATTCCCGTCGTTTGGATTTGATCTTGTTTTCCGTCCTTTTTGATGTTTCATGTCAGTAATCTGTAAAATAATCATTTTTAGCTCATGTTTGGATATATTTGTAAAATATGTATTTTTAATCACAAATCAGTACGATTATGCCCGTAAAAGGAATATTTTGTATATGAATTTTTAGATCAATTATGCACTAATCAAATACCCCACACTTAATCATTTGCTTGTCCTCAAGTAAACCTCAGATATGGTATGATTGAACGTACCAATAATTTTACCACATCTCAAGGGGTAAATTAGACTAAGTTTTTATAATTTTGTCAAATCTCAAGAAAGTTTCCTTTTTAAACAAAAAGCATGAATTCATAGAACTCGCCGGATAAGTGTATCGCTCACTCTCAAGTGTATATGGGACATATTTTCGCTCAAGCTTATTTAATGAAGTGAAAATTTCCATAGGCGTGCAAATCGTCTTTTATCTCTACCACTTGTGTGTGTAACGTTGTGAATCAAAAAGGACTTTAAGGTTGTAATGTCGGCTCTTTGGTTGGGGTAGGGAAATATGGATAAAGTGACTTGAAACCGAACATTAGAAAATATTCTGAATCGAGTTTTATCAACTGGTACGCACTTTAGAAGCTATTTAATTAAGCTTTCTATCAATCCCCTTACTTATGCTTCGATTTATCTGAGCTCTTTTTCTTGCTTTTCAATCAACCATTTTTTTTTTCTTTTTCCCCTTTTTTTTTCTTTTTTTTTTACTTGGGTTGTTTATAATCTGTTTTACGCGAATATAAACGATGGGTCACATGAATACACCCGGTTACTAGGATAAAAAAAAACATACACAAGTTGCTTTTATGCATACTCATATCTAAGGTAACTGTTTTACGCGAATGTAAACATGGGTCACATGAATACACCCGGTTACTAAGTTCCCAAAAACAGCGGAGTAAATATTTTCTCCATTTTTCAACACTACCAACAATATATATCACCCAATGTCGCCACACAATATCTTCATCCTTGTCAAAAATAATTTCTAACTGTTCAAGTATGGGTCAAAGGATTTATAGCGATGGAAAGCTCAGTATGTGGTTAACAATAAAATAGGCAATAAGATCAATTGGGTTAACGAGGGACTTAGTAATTTTTTGGGGTAGGCCGAAAAAGATTGAAAGGCTAAATAAAAAAATTGCCTAAAATCACTTTCACTATTTTGCACACACTTCGTAGTTTTGAGTAAGATACCAATGCACGTTCTAGAGTTTCACAACACAAATAGCGCACTCAATCAAAGGAGATTTTTGCATGATAGCAAGTAAACAACGGCTCAAAAGCTCACAAGGTGTTAAATATATATGTTTCATGAATTCACACAAAATATTTTTTTTTGAATTTTTTTTTTGGAACAATTGAGTTTGACCTTTCATCGAAAATTCAAGTTTTAACACATGGTCATTTTACCGCACCAAAATTTTTATAAACAAGTCTCCCGAGGTGAGTAGTAAGACATATTACAAATTGACTGTTGGAGGTAAATTTTTTTATTTTAAAAATTCATATATTCCGATATCACCCCTCACTTTAGAAATAAGCATTGTCCTCAATGTATTGAAAAGATAGAAGAAAAAGGACTCCCCTGTCGTGTGGTACGGTTGATCCTCATAGCAATCCCTAATAAGAACTTTCAAACAAAAGCAGAAAACCATGTTGAAATAAGTTAAATAAAAACAAAATCCATAATTGCAAGAAAAAGAAAAAATACGCAAACAGTCTAAACAAGCCAAAAAGAAAAGAAGTCAGAAGAATAACACAAATAAAATAAAATAAAAAGTAGCACTAAGCCGATGTCCTGTGCGGTGGTGATGGTGGTCGATGCCGAAGTGCCGAATGCGTGCCATCCGCTGTCTGCCTTGGTCGAGACGATCGTTTACCTTTTTAAGCTCACTTTTGATAACCTCCGATCGCCTCTCGATGCCCAATCGCCTCCCATATACGACGGAGAAGGGACTGACCGGGGTTGACGGCTCGGATGGTGGGATTCGGTGGTCTCGTGTAGGGCTCTCGCCGTCACCTCCGTCGACGGAGAATGTGCCTGCCGTCGCTACTGCGTCCTCCTCGAATTCGATACCCATTCGGTTACAAGTAGCACGCCTCAATTTGTCCCGGTCATTAATTAATGTGCGGTCGGCATTTGAGAAGTCAACATCCGCCTGCTTGAGTATCAATGTGATCAACCGGGGATAAGGGATGGAGTGATTGGGGCTTTTGTTCCTTAGGAAATCACGCATGTGATTGTATATAATACTCCCATAATTCAATCCCTGTATAGCACTTAGCCCATGCACCATTTTATCCAGAAAGTATAAATCCCCAACTCGTACTTCATTTTTACTACTCGAGCGAGGAAGAACATTTGTGCCGAGAAGATATAAAATGAGGCGATGCTGGTCGGAGAAGGATAAGGTACCGATCTTCACTCCATCCTTTCGGGAAGGAGTGTACTGGATGTCAAACCGCGCCATGGCACTACTAGTGTTCCATACCGGTCCTTCTGGGGGATTGAAGGATTTTCTGAAATTTACTTTCTCCCCCTCGTCCGGAGTGTGGAGCGAGTGATATATCGAGCTCTCGGTGATTACCACTGGTGTCCCTCTAACCGTGCTTCGTATAACGTAGTCATCTTTGCGTTTTGCCTCCACGTTGGCGTAGAATTCACGGACCAAATCTCCGTAGTAATGATCAGGGAGCTTCAACGCATTCTCCCAATGTAGGTGACTGAAGAATTGAGATAGGTTGAATATATCTTCAACCTCTTGTGCGATATCTTTCTCAACCAGAAGTTTGGAATGAGCTCGTTGCTCAAACCATTCCGCATTTTCAGCACTTGTAAAGCGTATAGCATCAAAGGTCCTCGTGGTATGCTCTGGTTGTGAATTGTCGCTCTCGGTGGCAGAAGATGATGCTAAAGGGCTGGCTGCCCGGCGCTTGCGAGTCCTGGTTGTCCTGCACAATTATCACAAGAAAAATTCATTTAAGCATTTCATCGGACAGCTTCTAATCGTGATTTAACAAGCTTCCAAATTCATCAATTTATGGACAAAATCTAACCCCCCTGGTACATGAAAGCTTCAAAACTATACGATTAGCAATAGAACAATACTAATCTAAGCAAAACACCACGAATTTACAAACTTTCATCATGTAAAATTTTATAAACCAAAACCATCAAAATTTTGACATAATTTCATTTCAATTCATCAAAAAGTGTTAAATCCTTACATATAATCCAACAAACGTGTTTATTCATGTGAACTAACGTAGCCACATATCTACAAACACAATGAGAATCGAATTCGCAGCAAATATTGAAGAATTTTGAAGTAAACTTACATTGTTGCTTGATGGCGAATTTCTGGAAAAATTCCTAACAAATTTGATGAAAGTAGGTTGATTGAGGTGTTATGTACTGAAATAAACTAATCTAAGAAAAATAAATTAAAAAGTTGGGATTTTTAGGGGAGGAGGTCGGAGGTTAGGGTGAGAAATAAATAAGAATGAAAGGCCGAATTTGTGTTTAAAAACCCGTCTGCCAGAACACGGCGCTGAAACACGGTCCAGTTTGCGCCGTGTTGTACAGCGATTTTTTTGAGGAAAATAGACACGGCGCTGGAAACGGTCCAGATTAGCGCCGTGTTGTTCGTCGTGTCATACAGCGATTTTTTTTTGATTTTTTTTGATTTTTTGAAAATAAATAATAAGAAAAACAATAAATAAATTGGGTTCCCTCCCAATAAGGGCTCGTTTAATGTCATTAGCTTGACAACTTCCCGTTTTAGTTGTGCGACGAATCTTCAAGGGTTATGCTCTCTCCGTGAGGAATTTTCTGATTTTCAAAATAAGGCTTTACCCTGTGTCCGTTCACCTGAAATGACTCTTTGGTTTGAGGATTTATCAGTCTAATTACTCCGTATGAAAATACTTCCTCAATCTCGAAGGGTCCCGTCCAGCGTGATTTTAGCTTACCTGGAAATAATCGCAAACGAGAATTAAATAAAAGTACTTTTGTACCTGGTTTAAGGTGCTTGAGGGTAGTTTCCGGTCATGAAGTCTCTTGACTTTGTCTTTGTAAATCAGAGAGTTCTCGTATGCTTCGTTTCTTAACTCGTCTAGTTCAGATATTTGTAGCAGTCTTTCCTGTCCAGCTTTTTTCAATTCCATTGAAACAGCTTTAATTGCCCAATAAGCTTTATGTTCGATTTCAACTGAAAGGTGACATGTTTTTCCATAGACTAGACGGTAGGGGCTCATTCCCAATGGACTCTTGTATGCTGTTCGGTATGCCCAAAGTGTATGGACCAATTTTCCAGCCCAATCTTTTCTAGTTGGGCGCACAGTTTTTTCCAGGATCCCTTTTATTTGTCGGTTGCTTGTTTCAGCCTGAACCGACGTTTGTAGATGATAGGGAGTTGCAATTTTGTGATTTATGCCATTTTTGGCCATAAGTTTGTCAAATAACTTGTTGCAGAAGTGGGATCCCCCATCACCGATTATTGCCTTGGAAAATCCAAAACGGCTGATTATGTATTCTTGTACAAACTTAACAACAATATTAACATCATTAGTCCTTGTGGGGATTGCCTCAACCCACTTGGATACATAATCGACTGCTAAAAGAATGTACTCAAAATTCCCAGATTTAGTGAATGGTCCCATAAAATCAATTCCCCATACATCAAAAATTTCTACGACCAAATTGATCGTGAGGGGCATCTCATTTCTTTTTCCGATATTACCAGTTCGTTGACACCTATCGCACTGAACACAAAAATGATGTGCGTCTTTAAATAAGGATGGACAATACAAACCAGATTGGAGAATTTTGTTAGCGGTCTTTCGTCTGCCAAAATGTCCTCCGCAATAAAGTTCGTGGCAAAAGGTTAGTACACTTTGTTGCTCATCTTCTGGGACACATCGCCTCATGATTTCATCTTTTCATAATCGAAAAAGTCATGGTTCGTCCCAGAAGTAGTTTTTGCATGATGATAAAAACCTTTTCTTTTCTTGGTAAGAAATGTTAGGTGGGAGCATTTCACAAACCAAATAATTCACAATATCTGCAAACCAAGGTACCGAAGAAATTTTAAATAGATTTTCATGTGGAAAAGAGTCCACAATTTGTTCATGTTTGTTATCTATTTCTTCTATTATTTTTAAACGAGACAAATGGTCTGCGACCATATTTTCACTTCCTTTCCGATCCTTTATTTCCACATTAAATTCTTGAAGCATTAAAATCCACCGAATCAACCGAGATTTCGCTTGTTGCTTTTTCAACAGGTGTCGTAAAGCTGCATGGTCTGAATGTACAATCACTTTACATCCTACAATATAAGATCTAAATTTATCCAGTGAGAAAACAACAGCTAATAATTCTTTCTCGGTTGTCGTATAATTAACCTGTGCATCATTTAATGTTAGACTAGCGTAATAAACCACACGGAGCATTTTATCAATTCTTTGGCCCAAAATCGCACTAACAAATTCGGTCAGATGCATCGCACATAATTTCAAAAGGTAAAGACCAATCAGGGGCAATTACGATTGGTGCCGTGGTTAGTTTCTCTTTCAAGGTTTTAAAAGCGTCGAGACAAGCGTCATCGAAAATGAAGGAAACATCTTTGGTAAGCAAAGTGCAGAGAGGTTTACTTATTTTTGAAAAATCTTTGATAAACCTTCTATAAAAACCGGCATGCCCTAAAAAGCTCCTGATTGCCTTTACATTGTTTGGTGGCAGTAATTTTTGAATGACATCAATTTTTGCTTTGTCGACTTCAATTCCATGATTTGACACCACATGGCCTAGCACAATTCCACTTTCTGTCATAAAATGACTTTTTTCCCAGCTGAGAGTTAAATGACTTTCAATACAACATTCAAGTACTTTGGTCAATTTATTTAAGCAATCATCAATCCATAAATACCTCAATAGAATCGTTGATCATATCTGAGAAAATTGACAACATGCACCTTTGAAAAGTTCCTGGTGCATTGCATAATCCAAAGGGCATTCTTCGACAAGCAAAAGTTCCAAAAGGGCATGTGAATGTGGTCTTCGATTGGTCCTCGGGTGCAATCGCCACTTGATAATACCCTGAAAGGCCATCAAGAAAACAGTAGAATTTGTGTCCTGCAAGTTTATCAAGCATTTGGTCAATAAAAGGTAGAGGAAAATAATCTTTTTTGGTGGCGGCATTTAATTTTTGATAATCAATGCACATCCGCCACCCGGTTGTTACCCTCGTTGGTACTAGCTCTCCCTTATCATTTTCAATCACTGTTATGCCACTTTTCTTTGGTACCACATGTATCGGGCTTACCCATTCACTATCCGCAATCGGATAAATAATTCCCTCAGCTAGCAATTTTAAATTTTCCTTTTTTACTACCTCTAGCATATTGGGATTTAATCTTCATTGTGCTTCTCTTCTTGGTTTTTCTCCCTCTTCTAGGATTATTTTGTGCATACATGTTGAAGGGCTAATTCCCTTAATATCACTCAAACCCCATCCTATTGCTTCTTTGCATTTTTTCAAAACTTCTATTAAAAGAAATTCTTCATCTTTGCTCAATTCTGCATTAATAATTACAGGTTTTTTATTTCCCTCTTCAAGAAAAACATATTTTAAATGTTTAGGCAATTCTTTAAGCTCCGGTATTTCTTTTTCTTTGTTATCCATTAACGACTCCACACTATCTATCTTAATCCCCTGTAAGAGATTTTCGCACACTTCTCCTTCAACTTCCGGGTTAAGCTCTGAACATTCCATTACTTGTTCCTGTATAATGAGAGTTTCTACAGAATTGTCAATAATATCAACAAAAGTGCACTCCTCATATAAATCATAACTAGGAACAGGGGGCGAATTAAACACAGAAAATGTCACGGTTTCATTTAACACACTCATGGTTAATTTTCCTCTTTTAACATCAATTATTGTTTAAGCGGTAGCCATGAAAGGTCTTCCCAATAAAATAGAATGATCTTTTCCATTTTCTAGACATTGTCCCATTTCTAAGACAACAAAATCTGCTGGAATAATAAGCCCCTCTATGTCTACCAAAATATCTTCGATAATTCCAATAGGATAACGAAGCGATCTATCGGCCAATTGTAAACATATTTTAGTTGGGCTAAGTTCACCAAGATCAAGTTGCTCAAAAATATATAATGGCATCAAATTTATACCTGCTCCAAGATCAAGCATACCAGGTGGTCTACTTACCGTTTCCCATAGCGATATTTATGATGAAGCTACCTGGATCACTTTGCTTGGGAGCTAATCGTTGTTGGAGCAATGCAGACATAACCTCTGAGACAATGATTTTTTCTCTATATCCAAACTTCTTTTTATCCGTGAGTAATTCTTTGAAAAATTTTCCGTATGCTGGGACACTTTTTATTACTTCCAATAAAGGAAGGTTTACATTTACTTTGGACAGCATATCAAAAAATTTTAGAAATTGCTTCTCAAGTTTTTTATTTTTTTGTCGACTTGGAAAAGGTATTGGGGGTTTGTATGGATTTGTATATTTGTGGAGTGTTGGGATGGGGACTTCTTCTTTATAATTTTCATTTGACTCCTTTTCTTCGTCCTAATTTCCTGCAATAATTGAAATATCATCATTAGAAGGGGAATCAACTTGATTGTTATAAATCTTACCAGTTCTCAGCGTGGTGATAGCTTTAGCTTGTTCGGGTTGACTTGGTAACCTCCCTTTCTGGTTATTTTGCAGTTGATTTGCTAGTTGCCCGACTTGAGTTTCGACTCGTTTCACTGATGCTTCCATTGCTTCAAATCTTCGATCCGAGTTTTGGATGAATGATTGAAGTGTTTCTTCTAATGAGGGTTTTCTGGGTTGGTTTGAAGGCGACCCTTGGAATTGGTTTGGTATTTGATATGGTTGTTGCAAATTTTGATGTTGAGGAGGTGGTGGTTGTTGGTGATGATTCCCACCACAAGAGAAATTAATGTGATTTCGCCAACCGGGATTATAGGTTTCAGAAAAAGGGTCATTTATGGGGCGTTGGTAAAAATTATTTAAAGCATTTACCTCTTCAGGGTTCGTCGGGGGATTGATGTTGGGTGCATGACTATATTCACCACCGGCGAAAAATACTTCTTGAGATGGCATGACTGTGGGTGGTTGAGAAATTCCTTGAGTTGTAAGTCGTTGGACTTGTTTAGTTAGCTTGGCAATTTGCGCAGTGAGATCGCTGGTGGAATTTACTTCATTAGCTCCGACTTTCCTGCCTCGTGCACTCTTTTGCTGGGAGGATATAGCAAGTTTTTCAAACAAATCAAAAACGGCTTGCGCCGTTAGTGTTCCTATATCTCCCCCAGCTGCATTGTCAACAGTAAATTGGCAATTATGAGTTAGCCCATCATAAAAAGTTTGACTCAAACAATGTAAAGGATAATGATGATGGGGGCATGCTAGCAAAAGAGTTTTGAAACGATCCCATGGTTCAAAAAATTGTTCACCCTCCGATTGCGTAAAAGCCGCAATTTTGGTCCTTAGATCCGCCGTTTTATGATGTGGATAAAATTTAGACATGAATTTGTTGCACACATCATCCCAAGTAGCCAATGAATTTGGTGGCAACGTCATAATCCATGTTTTTGCTCGATCCTTTAAGGTGTAAGGAAAACACCTCATTTTTAATTGATCCTCGGTCAATTGTTGTAATGGAAAGGTATTGACAACCGAGTAAAAATCACGAATAAAACTTAAAGGATCCTCGTTTGGCATCCCATAAAAAGATGGGAGTTGGTTGAAATGAATAGATTTCAATTCACAATTTCGTGCTGTCTGGCCAAGTTGTATGCATGACGTTGTTGTACCGATCACCGGTCTAGCAAAATCTTTCAAAGTTTGTTGGTCTGCCATATGTTCTTCGTTTGACTTTTCTTCTTGATCGGAAGATTCATTGTTTTCTTCTGTCAAAAATTCTCCTTCGCTGCTAATATCTTCCAGGCTATCTCCAACTCGATAATCGGGATGAACGTTTTCGTTGTATGGTACCAAAGTTCTTGCAAGAGACCTACGGCCCTGCATAGACTAGAAAACAGTTCAGCGCACCTTATGTGAAAAAAAATTAAGAACAAGAGGAATAAAAGATGCAAAAAATAAAGAAAGATTAAATCACAAGATATAAATAAAAGTATACAAAAATTATATTTGGCCTAAAACAATCCCCGGCAACGGCGCCAAAATTTGATCGGTCAAAAACTTATCCTAAAAATAGGAGTTTTTGAGTCGCTCGCAAATATATACGAGGTAGAAGCAGTTTGTGGTAAGTTCTACCAAGGTCTTTTCTCTCGAGGATTGTTCAACAGGGCTTCGTATAATATTTTGTTACGAATTGCGAGAAATAAATACTAAAATATTTTAAAATATATTATTGGGTTTTTAAATATTAACTAAATTAAATGCACTATTTTTTTAAACCAAACTATTTTTAATAAGACTATTTATGATACTACTATTTTTTATAAGATTATTTTTTTAACTATTGAAAATGAATAGGATTAAAATAAGTTGGGAATTTATAAAATCTAGGGGATTACGGGTTCATTAAATTAGGTTTTTAATTAAGTATCGAAATTGATTTACACAGATATAAAAGAAAAATGAATGTTTATCGAGTAACCAACTTTTCACCTCATAACTTTCGTATTCAAAGATGTCTTAATCACTTTCGCAATCTTAAGATGTTGATAATAAGATTAACACTTGATCGATTGAAAAGATATGTTTTCAATTCACTCAACAATCAATCAAGGAGGTTTCATTAGTAGAAATAGGATATGATCAATCTCTATTTAAACTAATTAGTCCTTTCTAATCAAAATAGTGTAAATAAATCAAATACTCAATATATAACCTAATAGAAATCCCCCTTCCCCTAGGAAGAAAGATTAGCTACTCATTGGTTTATACAAACTAAAATTATAATAGAAATAATTGATATACATAATATATATATATATATATATATATATTAACTTTTAATTACTAGAACTTAATGACAATAGATAAAACTTATTAGAATATGATGAATCAAAGTGCAAGAAACAAACTTCAAAATATAACTTCAAACTTGTTTAAAGGTTACAAGCTTACAAAAATTGAAAGTAAAATACTAAGTGCTTATTGATCAAGCACTTTTCAATTACAAACTAAATGAAAGAAAAACTTTAAACTGATAATGAAATACAAAGTAAAGTGAGAGTTCAAAGGAGAAATATCTTGCTAAAAAAATGGGAGTTTCTTGGCAAGAAGAGAAGATGAGTTTGCAATGGATGAAGATGTCCTTTTATAGGTGATTTTCATGAATACAATTGATTATTTAATTTGTGGCATCTTTGACAAGTCTTTGGTGTTTGATTCACACTTGATCTTCCTTGTATGTCTTGATTTTCAGATCATTGACTTCAGACATAGTTGTTGAGCTCACATGATGCTAAATGTGAAAAATTCCACAAATATCAGCCTGAAAACGGCGCTGAAAAACGGCCCAGTTTGCCCCGTGTTGTGCGCCGTTTTGTGGTGACTCGGTCTCTTCCGGAATACGCACGAGGACACGACGCAAAATGCCGGCCGTGTGTGAAATGGCCCAAGACACGGCCCTTGTTGCGCCGTATGTGAAACGGCCTACATAACACGGTCCATTTTGCGCCGTGTTGTATGGTCGTTTTGCCTTGAAAAATTCCCGTCGTTTGGATTTGATCTTGTTTTCCGTCCTTTTTGATGTTTTATGTCAGTAATCTGTAAAATAACCATTTTTAGCTCATGTTTGGACATATCTGTAAAATATGTATTTTTAATCACAAATCAGTACGATTATGCCCGTAAAAGGAATATTTTGTATATGAATTTTTAGATCAATTATGCACTAATCAGGGGGCGAGGGCCAGTTGGGGTCGGCCTCAGTGATTTTTGTTTTCCTTCGCTTGTAATTTTCTGTTTTTCTCTTCTACTGCCTTCGGGCTTGTATTGTACGAACTTCTTGATTTGAATAAAATATTCCTTTTTCCCATCTGATTCTTTATAAGTACGATCGCCTTTGAATGTTTGCATGCGAATTTATACAAGTGTGTATAATTGCTTCTGATGCCTTGTTCGCTTGATCGACTGTTTGAATGTTGAATGGATCCGAATGTATTGGTACACTTGAAAATTCTTACTTGTAAATTTCTTATGCAAAACCGATCGCCATGTGTGTGTTTGAACGAAGCCGGTCGTGTATGTTCCCCTTCCTCCCGATCGCATTTCAGGAATAGCTCCACTTTGCCCCTTGCTTTTGTTTACTTAGTGTAAGTAAGGGAACGAAAATAGTATGTTTGACGAGCTATCTTGAGTTTTTCCGATTCTTTGAGGGAGGACGACTGTGTGCACGGTCGCTGAGTTCGATGGACCGACCTTCATAACCGTGTCTCTATGTGCGAGGGACATTCCATCCGTAGGTATGTTCCGCGACTCACTTTATTGTTAGGGTCCTCCGTTAGGCTGCGCCCGCCTTGTATTTAAACGAAAGGCGAGCGGTCTCGGTCTGGAGTAGTCCTTGCATGGGGCGTCGTCGGTTTATTCAACTCCATGTCCGCGGCTTGTTGGCACTCTTCTACCTCGGGTCGCCATGTTAGATGGCGACCCTCGACGGTATACGTTGTGACGGGGTAGGGATGCGTCGCCTTGTCCGGGTATATCATGTTAGATGATGTACTTTGAGGGCGCGCGAGCGTGTCCACAGATTTATTTGGAGGGTCCTTCGGCTACGCCCGCCTCGTATTTAAACGAAGGGCGAGCGATCGCAACCCAAAGGAACCTTGCATGGGCGAAGCTGTCGGTTCCATCGACCTCCAGAACCACGGCTGCACTTTTTCTACCTCGGATCGCCATGTTAGATGGCGACCCTCGACGGTATACGTTGTGCTGGGAGGGGCGATCGCTTACATAAGTCTGTCAAGTTTAGATGACGACCTCTTGTAGGGCGAGCGAGCCTTCCTCTTTTTAGTTGTTCGTTTTCATCGAGGCGAATCATATAGATGGGATAGGAAAATCTCATTATACTATTTGTACATTGGGTAAATGAAACTGAATACAAAGTTTTCACTGGTAGTATTTATTCAAATGTACGGCGTTCCAGGGATATTGGTCCGGAGTGCCATCAGGGTGTTCAAGTTCGTAGGCTCCCCTACTTAGCTACTTAGATATCCTGAATGGGCCTTCCCAATTCGGGCCAAAGACTCCAACGTGAGTCTGGACTTTTTTGAAGACTAGGTCGCCCACTTGGAACTGTCTTTCCTTGACCTTCGAATTGAAGAACTTCTCAGATCTCCTTTTGTGGATTGTGTTCTTCATTTCCGAGGCCAGTCGCTGTTCTTCGAGCATGTCCAAGTCGATCCACCGGGCCACATCATTGTCCGTCGTCATCTCTTGTTTAGTTCGGTGGCTGAGGACGGCGATCTCCGAAGGGATCACCGCTTCTGTTCCGAAGGCGAGGGCGAACGGGGTTTCGCCAGTCGAGTTTCGGGTCGTTGTACGGTAGGACCACAAAATATCTGGGAGCTCGCTCGCCCATCGTCCTTGTTTGGATTCGAGTCGTGCTTTGATCGTGTGTTTGAGGATCTTGTTTACAGCCTCTACCTGCCCGTTCGTCTGAGGGTGGTAGGGGGCTGAGAACAACTTTCTGATTCCCCACTTCTCGCAGAATTGCATGACTTCCAAACCGTCGAACTGCTTACCATTGTCGGAGATGATAGCCTGGGGTAGACCGAACCGTCATATGATGTTCTTCCAAATGAACTTAATTACTTGTTCTTGGCCGATCTTGTTGAGTGGCTCGGCCTCAGCCCATTTTGTGAAGTAATCGACCCCTACGATGGCAAATTTACAACCCCCTGGCGCCGTCGGCAAAGGACCGATGAGGTCGATGCCCCATTGGGCGAACGGCCATGGGTTGTACATAGACGTAAGTTGCTCGGGCGAGAGCTTGATGTTTGGGCCCATTACTTGACACATGTGACACGATTGAGCATAGGCGATCGCGTCTTTCTGCAGTGTATGCCAGAAAAAACCTTGCCTGGTCGTCTTATGCATGAGAGCTCGCCCCCAAGCGTGATTTCCACAGATCCCGTCATGGATCTCGGCCAAAACGAGTCGGCCTTCCTCCGGCGTTACGCACTTGAGGAGAGGAAGGCTGAAGGCTCGCTTGTAAAGCCGGTTGTCCAATAGGGTGTATCTGGTTGCACGAAGCTGAAGTTGACGAGCTTTGATGCGGTCGTCGGGGACCGTTCCGTCCTTCAAGTATTTAATAAACGGAGTCATCCAGTTCTCTTCGGCGATGGCAACTGTGGTAATCAGGCTTCTGTCGATCGCCGGATTTGCTGATTTTGTGATTTGAATGTTAGAGAAATCGGCCGCCCCATCCGACGACGCTAGTTTGGATAGTGCATCGGCCTGGGAGTTGTGCTCTCTCGGGACTTGTTCGATTAATACCTCTTCAAACTTCGTGCACATTTCGGCGACCAGCTCTTGATATTTGATCATTTGTTCGCCGCGCGCCTCATATTCTCCCTTGGCTTGGTTCACGACCAAGAGGGAGTCCATGAAGATGTGAAGACGGCGAACATCCAGGGCGAGGGCTAGATCGAGCCCGCCTACCAAGGCTTCGTATTCGGCCTCATTGTTGGTCGCTCGAAACCCGAAGCGTACAGCATTTGTGAAACTTTGCCCGTCGGGGCTGATGAGGACAATCCATGCCCCTGCTCGCGAGTTGGTTGCCGAGCCATCCACATACAGCTTCCAAGCAGGGCGTCCGACCTGGGTCAGACTGTGAGGGAATGTTAATTCCACCACGAAGTCCTCCAGAGCCTGGCCTTTGATCGTCATGCGAGGAGCGTATGTGATACCGTATTGGGCGATCTCCAGTGACCACTTGAGGAGTCGCCCGTTGGTGTCTGGTCGGTGCAGAACTTGCCTTAAGGGGAGAGTTGTCAGGACCTCCACTTGATGTTCGAAGAAGTATGCCCTTAGCTTGCGAACACTCATGACTAGAGCGTAGGCAATCTTCTCGAGAGGCGTGTATCGCATTTCCGCGTCATGGAGCGCTTGGCTAACGAAGTAGATCGGCAAGTGGGCTTGCCCCTCTGCTCGCACTAAAACAGCACTTAGCGCGACCTCCGAGGCCGCCAGGTAAAGGAATAGCTTTTCGCCGGGGATCGGCTTCGCCAAGATATGGGGGTTAGATAGATACTCCTTAATTTTAGCGAACGCAATTTGACTCTCCTTCGTCCATGCGAACTTCTTGTTTTTTATGGTCGCGAAGAAAGGCTTGCTTTTATCCCCGAGCCGAGATATGAAACGGTTGAGGGCGGCTAGACAACCTGTGAGGCGTTGCACCTACTTGACATTTCGTGGCTCCTGCATGTCGAGGATCGCCTGGATCTTGGTGGGGTTTCCCTCGATCCCTCTTTGGCTCACGATGTGCCCCAGGAATTTTTCGGAGCTCACCCCGAAGTTGCATTTCTTGGGGTTTAGCTTCATATTGAACCTCTCGAGGATGGCGAACGTCTCGGTAAGGTCATTGAGGTGATCTTCCTTCTTGAGGCTTTTGACCACAATGTCATCAATGTAGACCTCCATGGTCTTGCCGATTTGATTGGCGAACATCCCATTGACTAGTCGCTGGTAGGTCGCCCCTACATTCTTAAAGCCGAACGGCATTCGGACCCAAAAGTATATGTCTTTTTCCGTGTGGAACGATGTGTGCGTTATGTCTTTCTACGCCATTGGGATTAGATGGTATCCGGCGAAGGCATCCATGAACGACATCATTTCGCAACCTGCTGTACTATCGACCAAGTGATCAATATGAGGCATCGGAAAGTGGTCTTTTGGACATGCCGCGTTGAGGTCGGTGAAGTCGATGCATAACCTCCAGGAGCTGTTCGGCTTTTTGACGAGCACCACGTTGGCGACCCACTATGGTTCATCTGTAGCTACCCCGATAAGTTTGTTATCGAGTAGCTTTTTGACTTCTATGTCGAGAGCTGCGTACTTCTCAGGACCGAATTTCCTACGTTTCTAGTGAACGGGCTTCCTTGCCGGGTGGATCTTTAGATAGTGGCAAGCGTGTTCTGGACTTATACCAACCATATCTTGATGCGACCAGGCAAAGACTCCGATGTTCTTATGTAGTAAATTGATTTGATCCTCCTTTAATTTGAGGTCGACGCTTGTGCCGATATGTACTTCCTGCTCCGGGCGAGCCGGATCTATCATTATATTTTCCAACTCTTCGATGGGGACGGTTGCCTCTCGTTTGGAACGATTTCCGGACTCGATCCTGGGATCGATGTCAAGGCTTGGCTCGAAACCGATCCTTGGCTCGATGTCGTCCGTCAATCGTTGTGAGATGCCGTCCTCTGAGTCGGGCTGGTACGATGTGCTTGGCTCGTCGATCTCCATGGGTTGATTGTCGATCGTTTCAATGTTACACACAGCATGGGAAGTATTGAAAGAAGTTATGACACAGGAGTAATTCAAACATCTCTTAGCCATTAATTGGTCTCCTTTTACAGTACCGACCGTCCCATCGGTAGTGGAGAATTTGATACAATAAAAGAAAGAGGAGGCGACTGCCTCGAAGGTTTCTAGAAATGGACGACCTAGGAACCCATTATAGATACTGGGCCTATCTATGATTACATAGTTTAGGTTCCTAGTAATCCTAACATTGGGATCGTAGCAACATGATAGATCGACAGAGAGCTTGATCCTTCCATAGGCTTGGACTGTGCTGTCTCCGAATCCTTGGAGCACGGTGTCGAATGGCTTGATGAACTTGGTTAGGTTGCCGAGCTGTTCAAGAGCATATTTGAATATGATATTGCAAAAGCTCCCATTGTCAACCAGCACGCGATCGACCATTTTCCCAAGGATACATGCAGAGATCACCAATGCATCCTCTTTGGGGCACTACACTCCCTCCCTATCCTTGTTGGAGAAGGTGATGAGCGCATCTTTGGAGATGGTCGGCTCCGGTGGGACCACGACATAGACCCCGGCGAATGCCCTTAGTTCGGCCTTCCGCTTTCTGTTCGATAAAGTGGAAACCGGGGAAAGGCCACCGAGGTTTCCACCTCCCGCTTGAAGCATATTGATCCGGCCGCCAGGGTTGATCGGAGGGATCAATTCATCAGAGTACTCCGGCTCATTTTGCTCGATCCTCGCGACCGGATTGGAAGGGATCCCATCGCTTTGTCGGTGCTCGCGCCCTCCGGCCCTCTCTGATCGGGGCTCTGGCTTGGTGACCAAGTTATCTAATTTACCTTCCTCAAACAGTCTCCAGAGTTGTGTGAGGAGGTCGCGACACTGGCTGGTGTTGTGTCCGGGACTTTTGTGGTAGGCACAAAATTTGCTGCGGTCTAGATGACCGTTGTCCCTTATCGGCTTTAGTTTGTTGAGCCACTCGCGCCTCTTGATGGCATTAAAGATGTGGGCCGGAGACAGATTGAGGTTGCGGAGGAGGTGAACTTCCACATCCTAGAAGGCTTTGAATTCACCAGACGGCTTTGCGACCGCCTTTCTGGGCTTGGCGACCGTCTTCTTCTGGATGTGTGATGGCGCCTTCCCTTCTCCGGAAGATCCCTCGCTAAGCGGAGGGTGAGCATCCTCTGCCTGGCCAAGAAATCAGTGGCCCTGACGCGGAAGATCGTGTAGGTCGGGGGGATATCCTTTGTAAGGTGCCTGAACATGGGCGAGTGGCCATAGAATCCCACTAGGACCGAGTGGAGAGCGGCCTTGTCGCTAATAGGCTTGCCGGTGAGGACTATTTCGTCCACCCAGTCAATGTAGTCTTCATCGGGCTCGTCCTTCCCTTGCCTGATTTTTATCATGCGGTGGGGGCCTTCTGGCCGAGCAACTTTGGTAGTGAAATACGACGTGAAGTCGTTCGCCAGCTTCTCGAAACAATCGATCGAGCGAGGCGGTAGTGAGATGTACCACCTATGGGCGAGGTCGCCCAATGTCAATGGGAACATTCAGCATTTCGTCGCGTCCGATGCTCCACATCCGGTCATGTAAATCCGAAATTTACTTAAATGGGTCTCAGGATCCGATCTCCCCTCGTATAGAGGTGTTTGAGGGGGAGCGATCTTTGGTTGAACTGGGGCGAGCTCTATCTGGGCTGTGAGTGGCTCACTCGGTTCGACGACCGATCTCTTGGCGCCTACCCCAGTCTCTAGGAGCGCCTTCATTTCGTCGAGGTGGCGCTGCATGGCGGCCATATCCGTAGCCTGACTGCTTGCTGATTGGCTCTCGGAGTGGGAGCCAAGGCGATCGTGTATCGATCTCCTGGCCCCATGGTGGATGGCGAGCTCTCCGCCGCCGAGCTCAATTCTTGGGCGAGCGGGAGCCCGTTGGGCCGCTTGTCTTCTGGGAGTCGGATATGCCGAACTCCTCGTGACAGATTCGGACTCCGATGCCTCCCTGCTGGGGTCTGAACGCCCAGGTCGCCACGAGGGATCACTCCCTAGGCGGCTGAAGACGGAGTTGTCCCGCCTTACGAGCGCCTTTTCCTGCGGCTCGGGGTTTTCTGTCGATTTCTCAACATATATCACCTTGAGCTTCCGCTTGCCTGCTCGGCGGATGGCTGACGGAGTAATGGTGGGCGAGTCGCATGCCCTCCGTCGCTCACTGAGGATGGCTATAGCCTCCTCAATCTGTTCCGCTGTCTGGAACTGATCGAGTGAGAGGCTGGGACCATCCCTCGGGGGCGGGAGTGAGAGTCTAGCGTCGCCGCGGTCGCCTTCTGCCGTAGGCTGGGACTCGGTCTGGGCCGGAATGAGATTTCCGGCAGATCGCAGGGTGGCTCTTTTGGAGGTCGTGGCAGATGTCATGTTTCTGAAGGCTTTTCTTTGAAGAACAATGAGTGTTTCTTCAAGTATATGCCCCGGAGAACAGTGAGTGTTCTTCGAGACGGTCGGAATAAAAATGAAGGTTAAGATGTGCCGCCCTCCTTCTAGCGCCAATTGTTGTTACCCAAAACATTATCTGGAGATGATATTGCTGGAATGGTCGAGTAACAAACAAATGCGAGAACACTTCCATGGGAAAATAGATAACACAAGATTTGCCGGGGTTATTAGTCCCGGGTTTGAAAGCTCTCGCGAGATGTTATTAATATAAATACTTTAGAGTACAAATATTAATGTTAGAATACTATTACAATGAGTGTAATGATTCTAGTTATCTTAGCTATATAGCATGAAGATTGCCAGAAGAACCAGATATGAAGCTCTGTGAGTTCTTGCTTATGATGTTCTGTGTATGAGAATGTATCTCTCTCTCTGTGCGTTTTTCACTGTACTCTCGATCCCTTAGGCCACTGTTGGAAGCCTTCTATTTATAGTAGAAGAGGCTGCTAGGTCCTTCCCGGCGATCTCGGGCGACCGCCGTATTCTATATTAGAATAATATGGGCGATCGTCCCTTCACGTGGGACTGTTTCCTTAAAGTCTGAGGCTGCAGCTGGCAGCCAGCTGTATGGTCCAATGAGGAGCTTGCACGCGTCCTGAGTCGCTGTCTGGGGAGGACCCACCTTGTACCTTTCGGCGGGCCTGTCGGTAGGTGAGAGGTTGGTCACAGGCTGGGGTCAAAGGCCTTATCTTGCGGCGCCTTTTGCGGATCTGCACGTGGGTCTACGTCCGAGATTTGTGTAATATCCGGTATTCTCATTTTCTGTTATCTTGAAATTATTTGTGTTTTGACGTCGGACATTTTCTTGTTGATGAGTATCAGAGTGATTTCTATCGTGTTATTCTATTTGCTTCTTTCGCATAGCCGTTTTAATCGGGTGCGGCTTGTTGTCGCGTGGGTTTCTTTGATTAAATGTGTGCATGTGATGTGGCGTTAATTGCTCGTTATTGTTTTGAATCTTAGTCGGTGGCATTGTGTTGGTCGTCGTGGAGCGTGTTTTCACGCCGTATGTCTTTTGGCGTTTCTTGCAGCATTTCGCCGTTGGGCGCGAGTTTTCGGTTTTTGTGTATCTCGTCGAGTCTTCCTGACAGTGGATATTGCTTCTCCCTACTTGTTTTAAGTTTCGGGACGAAACTTCTTTTAAGGAGGGTAGAATGTAATACCCGTAATTTCAATTTCCGGTAATTTTCTTTTTTCGGCGTAAGTCCGTTTTGACGACTCGCTCATGACCGTTTCGTCATTTCGAGAATGATTAATTCTGCACTTTTTGTCATCCGAGTTCGTTTCGGTATCGTTTTGCTGAGTTCCGAGCTTTTTAGACGCTTTTCCGCACTTGATTTCGATTCTTGCGAATCTCGTCCGAAACTGTTTTTTCGAGTTTCTCGTAAGTTCATTTAATGTTATTATTCTTGTTGCAAGCTTTGGTTTGGTGTTTCGATCGCGTATCATGATTTTCGGACGTTTTGGGCCATTTTCGTAATTTCCCAAAGTTTTGGGTAATTACTTTTGTTGTCGGATTCCGAGCCTTCGGGTGGTCGGAATTGTGTGTTCTCTTAGCTCTTAGATTCGTCCTTGCGAGTACGTCGTAACCTTATCATCGATTCGTATTCAGGTTCGCCGGGGTCGTCGCCGTCGGAGTTGGCCCGGCCGACATGGCCGGGCAATCTGGGGCCCAGGCATCGCCGAGTCACGGCCGTGAGTGATAGGCGACTCGGCCGAGTCACGGCCGGTAGTGATCGGCATCTTCCGCCGAGCAGCCGTAGAGGGCCGCGACATGCCGGGCAGGGCCGCGGCACACTCGTGGCATTTTTCGGCCAAACCGATCAGACGGTGCCGCGGCACACCGCCGACCACCGGGAGCCATTTTTGGGCTCGTGCCGCGCACACTCCCGCTGGGCCGTGGCACACCGTGTGCCTATTTAAGGCCCATCGACGCTTTTTCTCGCCATTTTTCTCCTTCTTCCACTTCTCTTCCGCGGCTGGAGTTGTTCCTATCATGGAGAGATGTTGTTGGTCAACAAATCCATGAAGTTTTGGAGTTCATATCATCAATCATCCATCCTATAACATCCCTTGATCGAGCGAATCAGTCGACTTTTCTAGAAATCTAATTTTGGGGATTTTGGGTATTTTGTTCGATTTCGCCCGTTTAATCCGATTTAACTTAAGATTGTGATGGATTGATGATTATTTGGATGTATTGTATCATTTCCCTTGTTAACCCATGGTCGGATCATATTGATTCGTTATTTTGGTCGAGTTCTTGACCGACGCCTTGAAGGTGTCCGGTATAATGTCATAGAGGGGTTTTCGGGCGTTCTACGATTATTCTTCCTCGTATGATCGTTGATTTATTGAATTTATGTTGTTAGGGTCGAATTCTTGTGAAGAACTCGAGTCGGAACCCTTCCGTTCATTGTCTTCTTCGGGGTCCGAGCTTCCCGGTCAAATCGTGTTCTTCGGAGCGTTTGGTAGCGGTTATTAAGGCAAGTATCTTATTATACGACTTGTATCCTGCGACTAGTAATTACGTATGATATGTATGACGATTTCGCTTGCCTCCGTAAATATGTTCCGTTTGAGTTGGTTGTGTTTTCCGAAATTTGAAGGCTTTGTGATAATAGTGATATATTGGTATACGTGTTAGGCGTTGTGCCATTTGTGCAGGATTGCGATGTACATATGAGATGGTTGTACACGTGGTTGTTCAATGTTATGTGTACCGAATGTGTGTTATGTTGGTTAAGAGTCGTTGTGATGATCATGATATTTGTGTTGTTTTGGTTTACATACTTGATTGTACATTTCAGTGTAATGTTGGCTTGACATTTAATGATTATGAATTGTGTCGTGTCGATGTGTGGGTGTTCCAGGTAGGGTCTGACGAGGCCTCTGGAGTTCGGTACATGATGTGTACGAACAAAGTGTGTGATCCGGGTAGGGTCCGACGAGGCCTCAGGAGTCCGGTACATGACGTGTACGGACAAGGTGTGTGATCCAGGTAGGGTCTGACGAGGCCTCTGGAGTTCGGTACATGATGTGTACGAACGATGTTGTGGCCGGGTAAGGTCCGTTGAGGCCTCCGGAGTTCGGTACATGATGTGTACGAACAGTGTGTGTGGTCCGGGTAAGGTCCGTCGAGGCCTCCGGAGTTCGGTACATGATGTGTACGAACAGTGTGTGTGGTCCGGGTAAGGTCCGTCGAGGCCTCCGGAGTTCGGTACATGATGTGTACGAACAATGATCGTGTAGCAGTGATTGTTAGGGTAACATTTTAAATATGGATCTCGGACTCATAATAATATATTATATAATATGCTTTGAAATGAGAATCGGGCTAAGGCCCTAATGTTTACGAAAAGGTTTTGTAAATTGGGACTCGAGGTCAAAAAGAATTTCTGCTTTAAAAATCCCCGAGATGATGTGTTCCTTTTCAAATATCTCCTACTTGAGTTCGAAATTCTAAAACTTCTCGGGAACATTTTGATAATTGATTTACGTATTAAATTCGTAGTTGTTATTTGCTTGTTACATTTCGTATGGTTTGATACTTGCACTAGTAAAACAGTGGAGTTTTACTAACCCCCGAGTATTCGGGGGGTGGATGTCTGCTCAAGGCCCGTACATGCAGGTTCAGGGGAGCAGTCACAGGATTAGCACAAGAGGATGACGAGCTGCGATACTAATCAAGAGTTGAGAGTTGGTAGAGTTTAGTTGTATTGTTAGAGTTGATTCAGTCTTCTGCTGTATTGTATTTCGACCCCTGTGTGGGTAATGTTGTTAGTTAGTCCTGTTGATAGGGTTGTGTGACCTCATCGGTCTGTTTGTTTATGTGTAAGTGACCTTAACGGTCTGTATTATTATATTGTTTGACCCTGGCCGGGCAAGCATTTGGTTGTTTATGGACGCTTAGCCTGGTAGATCCTTGCGGAAAGGGTTTACGGCGTGTAATATTCCCATAGGGTTTTGGGGGTGTTACATTTATGGTATCGGAGATTAGGTTGCGGAAACCTAGGCTGTTGGGTCGAGTCGAGTCGTGATTTGTCGAGTAATGTGTTGTCTTGTCGTTCGAGTCGTCAGGTGACAAGTTGAGTTGTGCGTAGTCACAACGCGTTGGATATGTTGGCGGATGAGATTAGTATCATGGGCGACCGTCGTCTCCATGCGGCCTGTGGACGTAAGTCTCCTCTTTTATGCATAATAACTGTGTTCATGATTTCATTTATGTGTGATATTTGTGGTGCATAATTTTATTTACACGGTGTTGTGTAATGAAGTTGTATTCGGTACTTGGATACGCTGTACGTGTATAGAACTGGATGTATTATTATATTGTTTGACCCTGGCCGGGCAAGCATTTGGTTGTTTATGGACGCTTAGCCTAGTAGATCCTTGCGGAAAGGGTTTACGGCGTGTAATATTCCCATAGGGTTTTGGGGGTGTTACAATTTGGTCTTCGAAGACTTTGACGGGTGTCGGGTTCACATGCACTATGGGACGATCGTCTATAGTCAGATATCATTGGCGATCACCAGATGCCTACAGACGATCGCCATGGACGCCGATCGCTAGGTGCTTGCCCAGTGTCTGTCTTTTTTGACTGGCTCCTGACCATCATACCGATCGCCATCGAGGCGTATAAATCGCCGCACAACACAAATAAATGCGGAGCCCACAGCTATCAGACGGAAGCATCCGGTTCAGGGGCTGGCAACCCCCAAATTTACGAGATGAAGAGGACCGATGGCCCGGAGGCCCGAATGATCTCAGGTACACTCGAAATTCTATCTCAACCTGTGTGTAACCTTTTTTATACTGGTGCATCGAATCCATTCACCTAGATAGTGCTTCTAGTTGTGAACCTGATATCATTCGTCTACCTGACAGTAGAAGAATTATCGGAGATCGTGAGATTAAGAATTATCCAATTCAGCTTAATGACTGTGTTTGGTTGGCGAACCTGATCGTGATAGATTTACCGAGAGACTTGTAGGTCACAAGTCGTCCAGGAATAAGTCTAGGGGGTGAATAGACTTATTGAAACTCTTAAACTCTTTTTCTCGAAGAGTAAGTTTCTTCAGCTGATGGATAAGTAAATCACTTAGAGTCGTTTGTTTTCAATACGTGCGGAAGTCAGCTGATGACGAATACAAAACAACTAATGAAACACTTAACAATGAATGCAGCAGTTAAAGTATGATGCTATAAAACAGTAAAATACGCAGGCAGTTATAGTGGTCTCAGAGGTGGGGTAATCCTCTACTAATCCACTTTTCTCCAAACCAGTTGGAGATGAATTCACTATAATTGTCAACCAGTGATAAAGATTACAGTGATTCAACCAAATTACAACAGCTTCCAACCAGTGGAAATCCTTGCCGTTGCAATACCCTTGACTGCCTTGCACCTCTTGATCCGCGATCCTTGGATGCCTTTACAGTCTCGAACTTCAACCAGTGAAGTACCCCGAACTCAGGATTTAAGACACGAGTTTTTGTCTTCTCCATCTAAGAGCTTCTTCAAGTATGAACTTTTGAGAACTGCTCTTTTCACGATGCTATAATTCGCTTTTAGATTGCTTTGAATGCTTTGATTGCTTAAGATTATGTTCGCACCGGTAGTTGCTCAACTTCAAATCTTCGGATATATATAGGTCACGATCCTTTAGCATTTCCTTAATAGCCGTTGCAAATCCTGTAACAAATTAGTCCGTTGGAGAGAGACTTCTTTGTTTATGCTTTTCTGAACGTTGCAAGGCTGGATTCCCATATTTTAATCCATCAATCGACCGTTGTGAAGACTTTGCATGTGAGGCGCCGTATCTTTTGAATATAGAAAGATTAAGGTCTTCAGTGGTAGGCCTGGATGATTTATTTAATTCATATCCTTGCGGGAATCTCTCCAATATGTCTCTTCACGCTTGCATGTTGTAATATCCGCAATTTTCGATTTTCGGCAAATTCCTTTTTTCGGTCGGAGTCCGTTTTGACGACTCGCTCATGACCGTTTCGTCATTCTGAGAATGATTAATTCTACACTTTTTGACATCCGAGTTCGTTTCGGTGTCGTTTTGTTGAGTTCCGTGCTTTTTAGCGACTTTTCCGCACTTGAGTTCGATTCTTGCGAATCTCGACCCGGCTAATCATTTCGAGTTTCACGTAAGTTCGTTTAACTTTGTTAGAATTGTTGAGAACTTAGGTTAGGTTATTCGATCTCGTATATTGATTTTCGGTCGTTTGTGGACATTTTGTAATTTCTTGAAAGTTACGGGTATCAGAATCTGTAATAGTTGTCTCGACCCGTTTCTTGGTCACGTATGACTAAATATGGTATTACGTTTTCATTCGAGTCGTTTATGTCGTCCGTGAACTTTTCGTCGTGTTCGCTCCGTGCGATTTCGGAAATCGGGTCGCCGAGCCACGGCGATTCTGGGGCGCCGGACGGTGGCGGGATCGCCGGACGATTGCGGGCACCGGCCGGACGGTGCGGCAGAACCGGCGTAGCGCACGCTACGGCCGAAAGGCTGTGCGCGCTAACCGGCAGTGTAGCGCACCTTCCGCCTAACGCCTGTGCTCGGGCACAGGCGATGGGGTTTCGAGGTTCGGACTCGGTCGGGATCGGCGAGTAGCGCACGCCTACGCCGAGCATAGCGCGCGCTAGTCGGCAGCGTAGCGCCGGCCGTCGGCCGGCTAGCGACGTTACACTGCCGGGCGATTCGATCCGGTGGCTCGGGCCAGTCGGCTAGCGCGCGAGCTTGGCCCGTAGCGCACGCTAGCGGGAGTCGGGAGACGAGTCATGGTCGGCAGAATTTGGTCGGTGGTGCCGGGTCGTGTGGGCCCTGGCCGAGGGTACTCGGACGATACCGGCCGATAGCGCACGCTAGTTCGGGAAGGCTAGCGCACGCTAGTCTGGCCCAGTATAAATGTGGCTGAGCAGTCACATTTCACTTCGTTTTTCATTCCCTTCCTTCTCCTTCCGCGAATGGCGATTTATGGGTGACGAAGCCATGTTGTTTAACAACAAATCCATGAAGTCCTTGAGTTCATAACATCAATCGATCGTCCGTTATCAACCTTTGATCCAAATAATCAAGGTAATCTTCCTTAGAACCCTAATTTCGTGAATTTGGGGATTTTTGCATTTTCGTCCGATTCGTTCCGTGTTGTTGATTAATTCATGATGGGTATGATTAATCTTGGTAGTATTCTTGTGTTTAACATCATTTAATCCATTGTTCTTCGTCGAATCGAAGTATATTTCTTGATTTCCTTCGAATTGACTTTTTGGGGGATTTGTCCCCGATCTCGTTTTTCATCCGTTTTCGATGGATCGATTATGGTTAAATGATGTTGTTAAACATATTCTATGGATTGTATATCCATATTTCAACTTGGAATTCCGTTTTCGGGTTTTGACGGAATGAATCGTGTTCTTGGCCGTTTTGGGGGAAATCCTTGAACTTTCATTATTCGTTCTTTGAATTCAACGGCTTTGAGTCGTGTCATGGAATTCATTTCATTGTTATTATTTGTCCTTCGTAGTTTATGAACGTGAGTTGGCGTTCGGTGGAGTCGGCGGGTTCGTAGTCGGTTCGGGCCAACCTACTTCGGTCGATTCTCCGCGTTGTTCTTATTCGAGGCAAGTACCTTGCCCATACTTTTCTCGTTTTATGGATATGATGATCGGTGTTCGTCTTGATGTGTTTGTTTGGTTATTTGAAAAGAAGTTTCAAAGGATTTTGGTTTGGCCTCGTTAAAGGCTTTCTTTCAAAACGCGTGTGTTTTGTGAACGGTGTTTTGAGAATTTATTATGATTTGATTATTTTGAACGTTGAAGGATTTGATGATGACACTCCTATTGTTTAAAGTTATGGAATCGTGTATTCCGTATTTAATCTTGTTATTGTGTTTTGAAGAGTTTGATAATGGTGTCGAGTTAATGGCCATCTCTAGTGAGTATTCTTAATGAACTTACATTCTTAGCATATTAGTATTGCATGAGTAACGTGTGTGTGTGTATGCTCACTACGGGTTAGATCCGACGGGGTCTCGGTAGGGGTCCACAAGAGACGTGGATCGACGAGCTTGCTTTTAACCACTACGGGTTAGATCCGACGGGGTCTCGGTAGGGGTCCACAGAGACGTGGATCGACGGTTAATTGTGGTGCATTTTTCAAATGTGATTTGATAATGGCATTTCCGGAAATGAGTGCTTTTGAACGGTTTTTCATTTGCATGCATTGACTAAGTGTGTAAGAGGTAAGTTGTTCGTTTGGCCTACTTGGCTAGGATGGCTCTAGAGTATTTTGTTGTTTATGTTTTGAATCCTTTATTTGTGAATTTTGATGTTGAGAGACGAACCTTGTGGTCGTTCTTTTGTACTGTGAGTTGATGAGATTTGGGGCTAAAATCCCAATGGTTTTGTAAAAGTCGTTTTACGAATTTGGGGCTAAAATCCCAACGGTTTGGTTAATATCATTTTTCAGAAAGTAAACCTTTGGGGCGGTGACCCCTTTTTGTCTTTTGGATTTTGAAAAGTAGAATTTGATAATCTTAAATTGTCTTCTATTAAAACTCTCGATGGCATTCTAAACCGTTTTATAAATTACTTCCATTGATTTATGATATTTCGATTTTGAAATGTTTTCTCAAACCCTTGCCTCGGGAAGTACTTTTCGTTTCGTTTGGATCTTTGAGGATCCTCGGTTATTGTTATTCGTGGAATGTGAATTGTATGGCTCGTATTTGCACTTTGTTCTTGCACTAGCAAAACAGTGGAGTTTTGCTAACCCCCGAGTATTCGGGGGGTGGATGTCTGTTTTTGCATTCAGGTTTTGGAGCATAACACAGGGTCGGCACGAAGGATGATGAAAGATGATAGATACTAATCACATGAGGAACCGTACATCGCGTGTTGGTTCAGTTGTACTTTATTTTCCGCTGCTATATTGTTCCCGTTGTACGGGTGTGGTTGTATTTTGTCCCCTGCGTGGGCATGAGTTGTATTTGAGTTGTATGTAATTGTGGAAAGACCAAATCGGTCTACTGAGTCATTGTAGCCTTGAAGGCATTGTCGAGATGTTAAACGTTGTTACCAGCCTGGTAGATCCTCGAGGAGAGGGTCTACGGCGTGTAATATCCCTGAGTGGATTGGGGGTGTTACATAAATGGTATCGGAGCTTAGGTTGAGGAAACCTAGGTACGCCGGGTCAAGTCGTGTTGTTTGAGTCTTGTTTCATCGGATTTCATCCGCGAGTCGTGTCGCGACGCGTCGTTTGAGTTTGTTGGTCGTGATTAGTATCGTGGGGCGATCATCATCTTCGTGCGACCTGTGGAAGTAAGTCTCCCTTCTTTGTGTTGTGCCTCGTGTGACACGAGCTATTTTTATGATTATTTGTTAAGTGGTGGAATCCTTATGTGAATTTTGATTTCACGATATGTATTTAGTCGACTCTCGTATTTGATTTATACGAGGAGTGTCGTCGCTTGTGATGTCTTTTTATTGTTGTTTTTGTTCGTTTTTGATGATTTTCGAATCGATTTGCACGTTTTACAAGTTCTATTGTGGAAGCTTTGTGCTTATACACGTTCGACTTGTTCACTAGCCAGTGCGGGAGAGCATTTTATCAGTGGTTTTGTTCTGAATGTGGTATTTTATCGTTTATTTCCGTTTAAAGACATATATTGTCTTGATTTTAAACGTTTTGATGCGTGTGCTAGGAGTTGTTTTAGTGAACGTCGATATGTGTGAGTTTTGGGCATTCTGGCCTATTGAATTTTTGAAAACCTTGAGTATCTTAGAAAAATAAATTTCGAGACATACTTTTCAAATGAGTTATTTTCTTGTGGTACATCCAAGGTGCCACAATATATTTCAAAAAATTTTCTACCTCGAGGACCAAAATGTTTTGAGATATTTTCAACACTTTTATTTAGACCCGAGGGTCGAAAATTTTGAAAGTTTTCACTAAGAGAAAGTGTCCTCATTTTTATCAAATGCGAAATGGTTCTCCAGTGTCTCGATAACGATGTTTCAAGTTTGTACTTTTTGAAAGGTGATACTCAAGATCAACCGGTGTTCTTCTAAATTATTTTCAAAATGAGGTTTTCGTTTTTAAAACCTATCCATTCCCGTTTGAGGGCTGGGTATGTATGTGTGATGTTCGCGTTGTCATTTTGATACTTTCTCCCGAGTATGACCGAATTGGCGGTGTGAGCATTGAGTTGCTTTCCACACATTTGTTGTGTTAGCCCCCTGTGAGAGGCGGGATGTTGGTGTTGAATATTATCGCCTCGTAGTGATTCCTGCGTTGTCGCGCATGTGCGAGCTGTTAGAGCTTGGTTTGGTATGACCGTGTGCATCGGCGATGGTTCCGTTATGCGTCGGTTGTTTAATGTCTTGTTACCTTGCTCCCGTTTTGTGAATTTCGTGGACGAGGTCGGAGGTAATGCTCGTACTATTTTGACTTCTGTATTTTCTCTTTCCCCAGTCTATCGATTCGTTCATGTTCGTTGGTACTTTATGAACTTGTTCTGTATTTCGGTTTCATCGTCCGAACGAGCTGTGATCTTGTTGTGGGTCGATCTGGTTATCGATGTTACTTTTTCGGGTTCAGTTCGATTCTTGTGAACCTTGTTTGGGAGTGACATCATCTGGTTCTACTAGTTCTTTTATTCGAAGTGGATCGGCTTTGGAACTCTTGTGTTTCGACTGTCGACTCATTTATGTTCGTTGACATTTCTGAGCTTGTCCTGCCCCTTGCTTTTGTTTATCGAACGAGTGTGGTATTGTTTCGGAATAACTCGTTTGTCGTTGTGACTTTTTAATTGCTATTCTCTTTCCTGTGGATCTTACGTGAATGCACATCCTGTTGTTTTCACCGGATCATATGTTGTCTCGAGTCGAGATGTGAACCTTGGAGTTATTGTTTGAATTTTATTATCCTTCGTGATTCGAACATGATTCTTCGATTTTTGTTGACTCGATCGTTGTGGTTTTATCGTTTGATTGATCTGTTTTTATTGGCCTCGTTCCGTGATTGGTGAACATTCAGGCACCTTCGTAATTCCCTTCAGTTCGGGAAATTAGTTTCGTTTTCGATCTTCCAGCCCTTAGGCGGTGGGATTCCGTGTTTGTTCAGCGGTTGACTCGCGTTTTGATTGATGTACCATTGGGTTGGTCAATCATATTGGTTTTCATTCGTTGTGTTTTGTGATTGTCGGATAATTGACTTGGCTATATTATCCGTTTGATGACGTTTGTCGTTTGTTGGTTTTATTATATCGCTAACGGCGACGTTGTGTTGGTCGCCGTGGAGCGTGTTTTCACGCCGTATATTCCATTGCGTTGTTTGTAACGTCTCGCCGTTGGGCGTTAGTTACGCATTCTTGTGTATCGCGATGAGTTTTCCTTGGCGGAATATTCCTTCTCCCTACTTGTTTTAAGTTTCGGGACGAAACTTCTTTTAAGGAGGGTAGAATGTAATATCCGCAATTTTGATTCGCAAATTCCTTTTTCGATCGAGTCCGTTTTGACGACTCGCTCATGACCGTTTCGTCATTCCGAGAATGATTAATTCTACACTTTTGACATCCGAGTTCGTTTGATTGTCGTTTTGTTGAGTTCCGTGCTTTTAGCGACTTTTCCGCACTTGAGTTCGATTCTTGCGAATCTCGAAAGCTATTGCTTTGAGTTTCCGCAAGTCCGTTTAACTTTGTTAGACGTGTTGTGAACTTCGGTTTGGTTATTCGATCATGTATCGTGATTTCGGCGTTTTGGGCCATTTTGTAATTTCTTGAAAGTTACGGGTATACGTATCTGTAATGGTTGTCTCGACCGTTTCTTGGTCACGTATGACTAAATATGGTATTACGTTTTCATTTCGAGTCGTTTATGTCGTCGTGAACTTTTCGCCGTGTTCGTTCCGTGCGATTTCGGAAATCGGGTCGTCGAGCCACACGGCGATTCTGGGGCCCGGACGGTGGCGGGAAGCCGGACGATTGCGGCACCGGCCGGACGGTGAGGCAGAACCGGCGTAGCGCACGCTTCTGGCCGGAAAGGCTGCGCGCGCTAACCGGCAGTGTAAGCGCACGCCTTCTGCCGCTAACGACGCCTTGCTCGGGCACAGGCGATGGGGTTTCGAGGTTCGACTCGGTCGGGATCGGCGGTAGCGCACGCTTACGCCGAGCGTAGCGCGTGCTAGTCGGCAGCGTAGCGCCGCCGTCGGCCGGCTAGCGTCGTTACTGGCAGGCGATTCGATCCGGTGGCTATCGGGCCAGTCGGCTAGCGCGCAGCTTCCGCCATAGCGCACGCTAGCGGGAGTCGGAGACGAGTCATGGTCGGCGAGAATTTGGTCGGTGGTGCCGGGTCGTGTGGGCCCTGGCCGAGGGTACTCGGCCGATACTGGCCGATAGCGCACGCTAGTTCGGGAAGGCTAGCGCCGCTAGTCCGCCCCGATATAAATGTGGTGGCGAGTCACATTTCACTTCGCTTTTCATTCCCTTCCTTCTCCTTCCGCGAATGGCGATTCATGGGTGACGAAGCCATGTTGTTTAACAACAAATCCATGAAGTCCTTGAGTTCATAACATCAATCGATCGTCTGCTATCAACCTTTGATCCAAATAATCAAGGTAATCTTCCTTAGAACCCTAATTTCGTGAATTTGGGGATTTTTGCATTTTCGTCGATTCGTCCGTGTTGTTGATTAATTCATGATGGGTATGATTAATCTTGGTAGTATTCTTGTGTTTAACATCATTTAATCCATTGTTCTTCGTCGAATCAAGTATATTTCTTGATTTCCTTGAATTGACTTTTTGGGGATTTGTCCCCGATCTCGTTTTCATCCGCTTTCGATGGATCGATTATGGTTAAATGATGTTGTTAAACATATTCTATGGATTGTATATCCATATTTCAACTTGGAATTCCGTTTTCGGGTTTTGACGGAACGAATCGTGTTCTTGGCCGTTTTGGGGGAAAACCTTGAACTTTCATTATTCGTTCTTTGAATTAAACGGATTTGAGTCGTGTCATGGAATTCATATCATAGTTATTATTATTCATTCGTAGTTTATGAACGTGAGTTGGCGTTCGTGGAGTCGGCGGGTTCGTAGTCGGTTCGCCAACCTACTTCGGTCGATTCTCCGCGTTGTTCTTATTCGAGGCAAGTACCTTGCCCATACTTTTCTCGTTTTATGGATATGATGATCGGTGGTCGTCTTGATGTGTTTGTTTGGTTATTTGAAAAGAAGTTTCAAAGGATTTCGGTTTGGCCTCGTTAAAGGCTTTCTTTCAAAACGCGTGTGTTTTGTGAACGGTGTTTTGAGAATTTATTATGATTTGATTATTTTGAACGTTGAAGGATTTGATGATGACACTCCTATTGTTTAAAGTTATGGAATCGTGTATTCCGTATTTAATCTTGTTATTGTGTTTTGAAGAGTTTGATAATGGTGTCGAGTTAATGGTCATCTCTAGTGAGTATTCTTAATGAACTTACATTCTTAGCATATTAGTATTGCATGAGTAACGTGTGTGTGTGTATGCTCACTACGGGTTAGATCCGACGGGGTCTCGGTAGGGGTCCACAAGAGACGTGGATCGACGAGCTTGCTTTTAACCACTACGGGTTAGATCCGACGGGGTCTCGGTATGGGTCCACAGAGACGTGGATCGACGGTTAATTGTGGTGCATTTTTCAAATGTGATTTGATAATGCATTTCCGGAAATGAGTGCTTTTGAACGGTTTTTCATTTGCATGCATTGACTAAGTGTGTAAGAGGTAAGTTGTTCGTTTGGCCTACTTGGCTAGGATGGCTCTAGAGTATTTTGTTGTTTATGTTTTGAATCCTTTATTTGTGAATTTTGATGTTGAGAGACGAACCTTGTGGTCGTTCTTTTGTACTGTGAGTTGATGAGATTTGGGGCTAAAATCCCAATGGTTTTGTAAAAGTCGTTTTACGGATTTGGGGCTAAAATCCCAACGGTTTGGTTAATATCATTTTTCAGAAAGTAAACCTTTGAGGCGGTGACCCCTTTTTGTCTTTTGGATTTTGAAAAGTAGAATTTGATAATCTTAAATTGTCTTCTATTAAAACTCTCGATGGCATTCTAAACCGTTTTATAAATTACTTCAATTGATTTATGATATTTCGATTTTGAAATGTTTTCTCAAACCCTTGCCTCGGGAAGTACTTTTCGTTTCATTTGGATCTTTGAGGATCCTCGGTTATTGTTATTCGTGGAATGTGAATTGTATGGCTCGTATTTGCACTTTGTTCTTGCACTAGCAAAACAGTGGAGTTTTGCTAACCCCCGAGTATTCGGGGGGTGGATGTCTGTTTTTGCATTCAGGTTTTGGAGCATAACACAGGGTCGGCATGAAGGATGATGAAAGATGATCGATACTAATCACATGAGGAACCGTACATCGCGTGTTGGTTCAGTTGTACTTTATTTTCCGCTGCTATATTGTTCCCGTTGTACGGGTGTGGTTGTATTTTGTCCCCTGCGTGGGCATGAGTTGTATTTGAGTTGTATGTAATTGTGGAAAGACCAAATCGGTCTACTGAGTCATTGTAGCCTTGAAGGCATTGTCGAGATGTTAAACGTTGTTACCAGCCTGGTAGATCCTCGAGGAGAGGGTCTACGGCGTGTAATATCCCTGAGTGGATTGGGGGTGTTACACATGTGACTTTCCGTGATATTTGACTTTTCAACGCATGCTGACGTGGACTTGGAGTACTTGGCTGATCTCGAGTAGGCTGATGTGAAGTTAACTTCTCTGCAGTCTGGGCTTCTCAGATGTTCACTGTTTGGGACTCGCCTGATCAGACTTGTCTGAGGTCACCTGACTGCAGTCTGGTCAAACATCTCTGATTAATTTTGTTGACCAGAACTTCTCTGACTTGACTCGGCTATACCTCTCTGATGATCTCAGCTGTACTTTAGTACTTAGCCGATTTTAGCCTAACTTATTTTGGCCTATAGAAGATACTCATTTGGTTCTTCTTTACATTTTGCCAAGTATTAAACTTAACATAATTTGGCCTATGGAAGATACTCATTTGGTTCTTCCTTACATTTTTGCCAAGTAATAAACATTTGAATTATATTAATGACATCATCAAAATCTAACAAGTATTCCTAACAAATTCCCCCTATTTTGATGATGGCAAAACTTAAGCAAATATTTAAATGAACAAGTCTGCACTTGAGTGCAAGACACAAACTAAAATCAGTCTAGTTTTTGAGACAACTGGAAATTGTCATTCAAAAGACTGTTATAAAATTTTTCTGAATTGATTACAAATACATGTCTAAAAACATTTACAGAAAATTTTACAAGTACAAAATATAAATCATCTGCCTCTGCCTCTGCCTCTTCGAATATGCTGCTTGGCAGGTCTGAATGGTTTAGATCCAATTGGTCTTATTTTAACAGGAACAAGACCATACTTTCTTCTTACGACAAGAGCTGCAAAATCTTGCTCTTCTTGAGATGAGAACTTGTTCTCAACACATAATTTCTTTATCTTCTTCTGGAGAGCTAGTTCATTCAAATCATTATTCTCCAAAGTGGGAGGTTCTTTTGGCCTGAAAGTAGGGATCATGGGATATACATTGCGTGCCTCTGCATGTTTTAGAAGTATGGCCCAGAGTTGTGGATATGCTTCCTCCATGAAGTTGATGAAAATCTGCTGTGGAGAGCAGCTACTATCCTGGAGTATTTCCCAGATATAGTAATCTCTGTTGAACCTTTTCTTTGCAGATCCCCACATGGGTAAAGCTTCGGTAGGTACAAAATCTTCAACGTACCATAACTCTTTGCCTTCCCATTCTAGAGAAGGCTCGAAACCTCCTCTGTTCCTCCTTCTTTTGCCTGCAGGCTGATCATAAGCCTGTTCTGATTCTGTAGCTTCTCCTTTGCTCTTAGCTGAAGATGTCCCAGCAGTGATCAACTGGACATCCTGCCTCTTTTTAGTTCTCATCTCTTCCCTTATTTCTCCTCGAATGCTGCCTTCCTCCTGAATCCTTTTGTTCCCTCTTTTTGCCAGCATCAACCAAAGTGGTCAACTGCTGCTCCATTCGATGCATCCAGTCAGACATGCCAAAAGGTATTCTGTTATTTGTAAGAGGAGGAGGTTGAGGGACTTGCTGCAGCAAAGTATCAATTTTTGCATTGATAGACTGGAGATCAGGGGTGATCTGAGATGCAAGCAGCTCTCCAATGGTGTCCTTAACAATTTGGCTTATCAGCTAGGTCATCGCAGATGAAATCTGAGATGTTGGTGGAGAGTGCTCGCCTGAGCCTTCTACTTTTGCAGGTAAGTGTCCGAACGGCTCACCTGTATGAAGACTCCAGTCTGCAGCTGGTATTCCAGATGGGGTCTGATCAGGGGTCCCCGATCTGGAATCTTCATCCAGGTCTGCATCTAGGCTGGTATACCGGGCAGGCGCCCCAGCCCTGTCTGCAGCCTCCTTTTCTGGCTCTTTTTCTTGCTTCTCCTTTTCTTCTTTTTCTTTTTCTGACTTCTTCTCTTCTTCCTCCTTCTTTTCTTCCTCTTCAACATTCTCCTTTTCTTTCTCTTTCTCAGTCTCTTTTTCTCCTCCATCATCCTTATCATCATCATCATCATCATTATCATTATTCTTTTTATCTTTATCATCACCTTCTTCATCATCTTTATCCTTTTCACCATCATCCTTTTCTTCTCCATCCTCCTGTTCAACTTCTTCTCCTTCTTCTTCTTCTTCATCTACTAACTCCTCCGTTTTTTCAACTTCTTCTCCTTCTGTTTCCTTTTCAACTAAAATATATTCTTCTTCCTTTTCTTCCCATTTCTCTTCTTCATCATCAATCACAATAATTTCTTCTTCTACTTCTTCAATTCATATCCCCTTTTCTTCTTTCTCCTCTTCTTCTTCTTTCTCAAAGGAACCATCAAAAATACTATACATTATAGAGTGGATAAATTAGTCCATGTTGGTTTTGAAATGGGACATGAACCAATTTTCCTGAAGAATCAAAATCGTGTCTGATACTTTACAAAAGTGTATCAGCACATCTTCTATGGCTTGGGGATATCCCCAACCACTGGTTTCAACATAAGTTTCAAGTTCAGTAAAAGAAAGTGATTTAAAGGTTTTCCATTCTTCAAAAATATGGATAAAGGAGTGTTTTAGAGCTTGTGGTTTGATCAATTGAAGTTGCTCTAGGGATAAAGTGAAAATATTGTTGTCCAACAGATGAAAAGTGTAATTTGCCTCAGGGATGGAAATGATTAAACCTGCTTCCTCCTCTTCTGAAATGAATGCTGGAGTGAGGAGGGGAACAATCTGAGTCTCAGCCGCCCGAGCAGCCGTGGTCCTCAGTGGATAGGTGACACAGGCCGCAGGATCGGGAAAATGCTCTGCCGCTCCTCGTTCTTTGAACCGCAGCGCCTCAGGCCTCTTCGGTGAAAGTTCTGATGAGGAATGCATGATGGATGGCTCACTAGGGGCTGGTCCCCGTCTTTTGAACCGAACAGCAATGGGCGTGTTGTCTGACTCCGAATCAGACTTGGCTGCAGGTGGGTTGTCGTCTGTAGGCTAGTCCGACTCGTCTGATGAAAAATATCTGTAGTAGGTCCTTGAATCAGACAATTCTTTTATCATTTGGGCTGCTCTTCTATTGCTTCCTAACTTCCTCAAAGTCTCTTGGTCTAGGTGACCAAGTCTCTTGTTGATGTGGAAGGGGTCAGTACTTCCCTTCGCCACACCCATCTTCTCAAGGATCCAACTTAGCTGCATTCCAAACGCCAGCTTGGATCTGAATTTCTTCTCGTCAACAAGCCATTCGGCCTTGTTGACCTCGCGAACCAATTGCCTAAAGATGTAGTCAGAACAATCAATTGGCTCGTCCTGAATAAGTGCTCCAGCACCATGAATTTGGCCGACAATAGTTGGTCGTAACTTCCGACCATACCCATAACAATTTTGTTGGTGATGTCCAACACATACCGATAAACTTTTTTGATTTCGCTCATCTTGGCGGTGAGCTTTAGCTTCGTCGGCTGGTCGTCCGCCTTAATCTTCTTCCAAGTGTCGGCTGCTGTCTGCTTGAGGGCCTCAACCGCTATACCACGATGCTTCATACTAAAAATTTTACGAATCGTCTCCGGCGAGATGTCAACTTGTACTCCGCCGACAGTGCTCCTAATTCCTGCTTCAATTACATGGGCTCCGCGGTAGAATGTTATATGTCCTCCTTGAACAGATGTTTGGGGCTGATGTCCAGAAATGGGTAGATCCCATTTAGCTTCATCGAACGAATAAGGTCAAGGACGTCGTAATTTTCCAGATTTGATTCTAAGAGACCTTCGAAATCAACGACCAGTGAAAATATGATCTGGTCCTTGACGGCCTTCATATTTATTCCTTCAAAGTAAGCTTCCATTTCTGCAAATATAGAAAATTTCTTAGTGTATTTAGAGTTCAAAGGATTTTTCGCTCTGTAAATTAGGGTTTACAAAAGGCTGGTAAAGATAAAGTAAAGGGGTTTTTCCGTCCTTAAAAAGAAAGTGAAACGAGACTGGAATTAAATAATCTTTTATTTTAAATCAGTAGACCGCCTTTTGAGATTCCTTTTTAAATTTCAAATTTAGATCGGTGGTCCAGGTTTTGAGTTTAAAATTGGACGGTTGGATTTTAATTTGTTACAATGGAGGTCGATTTAACCTGTGATCGCCACGTGTATAGAATTTGTGCCACTTGTGAAAAAATAATGTGATATTATTAAATATATAGCAGATAATAATATAATATTCAGAAGTCGGTTAGAAAACTTAGCTGGTTGACTGTTGACTGCTCTGCATCAGGTGAGTTGACTCCTTTTGACTTCTCGCCTGAGATTTGATCAGCTAGGTTTCTTTGTCTGTCCTTCGTCTTCAGATAGGTTCTGATTCCTTCGATCAGCTAAGTCCGTCCTTCGTCTGCTCTGCTTCAGCTGGCTTTTTCTTCTGTACTAGATTCCAAATCTAGTAGACCAATTTCTCTGCTCAGCTCCAAAAACCTTTCTTTTGGCAAAGGTTTGGTGAAGATATCAGCAATTTGATAATCTGTGCTGACTCTTTCAACTCTGACTCTCTTGTTAAGCACGTGGTCTCTAATGAAGTGATGCTTAACATCAATGTGCTTGGTCCTTGAATGCAAAACCGGATTGTTGGTTATTGCAATAGCACTGTTGTTGTCACACCAGATAGGGACTTCATTGGCAATGATGTTGTAGTCCCTTAGCTGTTGTCTGATCCACAAGATCTGAGCACAACAACTTCCTGCAGCTAGGTATTCTGACTCTGTGGTGGAGATAGAATTAGAAACCTGCTTCTTGCTAAACCAGGATATCAGTCTGGTTCCTAGGAATTGGCACGTTCCACTAGTGCTTTTCCTATTAATTTTGCATCCTGCGAAATCTGCATCTGAATATCCTGACAGCTCGAAGTTATCGTCCTTTGGATACCATAGTCCAACATTGACTGTAGACTTAAGGTATTTAATTATTCTCTTGGCTGCATCTTGGTGCGACTGCTTTGGCTTGGATTAAAATCGAGCGCATACTCCTACGGCATAAGATATGTCTGGCCTGCTTGCAGTGAGGTATAACAATGATCTAATAAGTCCTCTGTAGTGGGTTGAATCCACTGATATGCCTCCCTCATCTGCATCTAGGTGAGTACTTGTGCTCATAGGGATTCTTGCTGGCTTGGCTGATTCCATTCCAAATCTTTTGATTAGATCTCTGGTATATTTAGCTTGGTTGATGAAAATTCCATTTTCCATCTGCTTAACTTGTAATTTAAGAAAGAAGTTAAGCCTTCCCATCATACTCATCTCAAACTCTCCTTGCATGAGGTTAGAGAATTTCTCACACAACTCTGGGTTGGTTGAGCCAAATATGATATCATCCACATATATCTGAACTATCAATATGTGGCCTTCGTGCTCCACTCTGAATAAGGTCTTGTCCACCTTCCCTTTGCAGAAACCGTTCTTCTCAATAAATACAGATAGGGTTTCATACCAAGCTTTTGGTGCTTGCTTAAGTCCATAGAGAGCTTTCAACAACTTGTAGACTTTGTCTCCTTTGACAAATCCCGGGGGTTGCTCCACATAGACTTCTTCTTCTAGGATGCCATTTAGAAATGCACTCTTTACATCCATCTGGTAGACTTCAAAATCCTTGAATGCAGCATATGCGAGGAATAGTATGATGGCTTCTAGTCTTGCAACAGGTGCATATGTTTCATCAAAATCTATTCCTTCACACTGTGCATATCCTTTGGTAACAAGTCTGGATTTATTCCTAACAGCAGCTCCATCTTCGTCGCTCCAGTTCCTCTTGCATGGCATTGATCCATGAATAATCTTCCAAGGCTTATTCTGTTGTCTTGGGTTCTATCTGAGACATGAAGCATGAGAACATAGCCATTCCTGCGGGTAGAGTAGACTGTCTTGTCTTAACTCCATCAGTAAGCTTCCCAATAATTTGCTGGATTGGATGGTCTTTCATCCACTTGGGAATATCATCTTCTTCAGGTTCTGTTCCCCCTGTAGAATTGCTCTGGTGAATTTCCTCTCTATTGGCATCAGCCTGGATCTGGTCTCCTTGGTCTGCAACTGGGTCAGCTACCGTCTTGTCATCTGCAGGTTGGGATCTGTTCTGGTCTGCAAATGAGTCTTTATCAGCTACAGCTGGGTCTTCATCAGTGGCAACTGGATCGGTTAGGTCTGATGTTCCTATCTGATCTGCAGTTGGGTCTTCAGCAGCTACAGTTGGGTCATCAGGCTGATCTGCAGCTGAGTCCACCATTCATGTGTCATGTATAATGACTTCTTCGAGGGTTGCTGATTTGAGCTTATTCTCAAGTAGATCAACTTGCTTTCTGTACTCAACAGTAGATTCGTCAAATACAACATGGGGTGTTTCTTCCACAACTAAGGTTCTTTTATTAAAAACACTATATGCCTTGCTCCTTTGTGAGTATCCCATAAAGAGACCATCATCAGTTTTAGCATCAAAGGCATTTAGTTTTGTTTTACCGTTGTTGTGGATGAAACACTTACAACCAAAAACATGAAAGTAAGCAACAGTAGGAGTTCTATTATTCCACACCTCATAGGGAGTTTTGCCATATCTCCCTACTATCATACTCCTGTTCTGAGTATGGCAAGCTGTGTTGACAGCTTCAGCCCAGAACCTCTTGGGCAGGTCCGCTTCTGCAATCATGGACCTGGCTGCTTCCTTCAAGGTTCTGTTTCTTCTTTCAGCAACACCATTCTGCTGGGGAGTCCTGGCTGCAGAGAGCTCATGCTGGATCCCATTCTGATCGTTGTAATCAGTGATCGCCTTGTTGAGAAATTCACCTCCTCTATCTGATCTGATCTTGATGATTGAGAGGGATTTCTCATTCTGGATCCTTCTCAGCAGCTTAGGTAGCTTGGTCAAGGTTTCACTCTTCTTATACAAGAAGATAATCCAAGTGTACCTTGAATAATCATCCACTACTACTAGTGCATGTTTTCTGCCACTTAGAGTCCTCGGCTTGATAGGACCAAATAGATCCATATGGAGTAGATCTAAGATCCTTGTTATGAGAGTTGTGGGCTAGACTGACTTGAATGATACTCTGGTCTGCTTTCCTTTCTGACATGCATCACAAAGAGCTTCCTTCTTGAATGCTTCCTCGGGGAGTCCTCTGACCAGCTTTTGAGAACTAATCATGTTGATGGCTTTGAAGTTCATGTGACATATTCTTTTGTGCCACAGCCATCCGTTCTCAGCTATTGTCTTAGATAGAAAATAGGTGTTGGGAGTTCATGTGTTCCAATCTATCATATAACATCTCTCCTTCTGAATCCTTGTAGCTTCACTTCTCCAGATAGGATATCTATCACCATACATTTCCAAATGGTGAAGACTACTAGATTCTTCTCATCGCAAAACTGGCTTATGCTTAGAAGATTATATTTGAGTCCTTTGACATAGTGAACTTTGGATATTATGATGTTTCCTTGGTGCAGCTCTCCAAAGCCCTTTGTTTGTCCTCTAGAGCTATCTCCAAAGATTACGTCAGGACCTCTTTCTTTGGTGTATTTTGACAGCATCTTCTTGTTCCCGGTCATGTGCCTCGAGCATCCAGAATCTACAAACCATTCTTCACCTCTAAAGTTTGAATTTGTGGAGATGTGGTTGTAGTCCTTCCACCTTTTCTGCAATCATACAAGCAGAGATTTAGGTACCCAAACCTGTGTGGGTCCTTTAGGGTTAACTGGTTTCCTGGAGAATTGATTTCTCCTTGGATTGTGAAAGTTGTTATTATTATCACCCTTATAAGGTGTGTAAGGTCTGGGTTTGTATCTTCTGTTGGGATTGTATAGTGGATATTCCTCAAAATACTGGTAGTGTGGGCCATTTCTAAACCTTGGCTGAGACCATTTATTAAATATTTGAGGTCTCCACACTTGTTCATTTTGGAAATTAGGATAACCTTGAGGTTTCCATCTGCCCCTCCCATTTTGAAATCTATTTTTGGGGAGTTGTTGGTAATAGTGGACATGTTGTCTGGGCTGCTGCTTCTGCCTGGGCCATTGCCTAGTCGCTTGTCTAGGTGTCTGCCTTGTGAACCCTGGCTGCAGCCTAGACTTGTGACTTGGCTGTTGCCTATTTTTAAATATCAGTTTGTATGTAGGCTCAGCAGTCGAGACAATTGTTTCTCCCTTGATAAAAGTGGTTTTAGAACTAGAGGGAGTGTGAGAATCATATCCAAGGCCTGATCTGGAATATAGTGGCCTTTTATTAGTACACAATTCGTCCAGAGTTAAAGACGCTTTCAGGGAGGTTATTTCCTGCGCCTAAGTCTTATTTACCTGAGTCAGCTTAGTAAATTCGGCTTTGACATGAGCAAGTGCAGCTGATTTTTCTCTAATTAAAATAGTTAGTCGATTTATCTCAGCTGTAGTGATATCAGCCTGGTTTTGCAAGTTAACTGCAGCCTGGTTTTCAAAATCAGATTTTATTTTATTTAATTCTAGGCTGAATTTTTTAAAATCATTTTTCAGCTACCTATTCTCATCTTGCAGCTAAGTCTTCTCGGCTGATACAGCTAGGTGTGCAGATTTTAGTGTCTCAAAATCTTTAAGTAGCCGATTTACAGATTCGTGCTGATCCATATCTTGTGACATGGCTGAACTATTATTTGAACCAGAGGGTTTTGAAGTTACCTCTTCATCAGCTAGGTTGGCCATCAGACAATCATACTATTCATCGTCATCAGAGAAGAATCCGCTGCTTGATTCTACAAGCTCTTGATCTTCTCCGATGAGGGCCTTCCTTCTATCTTCTTTTCTGCTCACCTCCTTCTTGCTCTCGTCCTTCTTAAGACCAGGACAGTCGATTTGGATGTGTCCGGTCTTATGACAGTTGTAGCACTCCACCTTCCAGCTTCCAGCTTTCTGGTTTCTTCTGGGATTCTCCTTATAGTTCTTTTTGTATTTAGAGTAATTTTTCTGGAAGTTGCTGAATCTCTGCATTATGAATGCCATCTCTTCCTCAAAATCTAATGGATTTGGAGGCTTCACATCAGATAAGCTCTTGGCGGGGGACTCGGCTGCAAAGGCTATTCCCTTCTCTGTAGGCTCGGTTGAGGATGAACTTGGGAGCTCGAACTCATAGGCCTTCAGGTCGGAGAACGGCTCTTGAATCTTGATTTTATTGAGGTCTTTGGATTCCCTCATGGCTACAGCCTTCATACTCCATTCGGGATTAAGAGATCTTAATACTTTCAAGGCCATCTCCCTGTTGCCATAATTCTTTCCGAGGGAGTTGATTTCATTTATGATCTCTGTGAACCTCGTGTCCACCTGGTCTATCGATTCTCCATTCTTCATTTTGAAGTTGTCAAACTTTTGAGTGGCAATTGACAACTTGTTTTCCTTGATCAGCTCCGTTCCCTCACACATTAAGGCTAATGTGTCCCAGATTTCTTTTGCATTCTTGCAATTCTTAATCTTGACCATGGTGGATTTGTCAAGGGTTTGATACAGCACGTCTCTGGCCCGGTTGTCAAGGTTGGCCAGCTTTCTTTCTTCGGGAGTCAGCTCTATCGTATTCTTTGGGATCTTCTCTGGCTTTCCTGCTGCGATCTCCTCAGGAGTGTTGTCCTTCTCGAAGGTGTATGGACCATCTTCTATGATGCACCACATGTCATCATGGATTGAAGATAAGTGTGCCTGCATCCTTATCTTCCAAAGATCATACTCGTCAACTGAAAACACAGGTAGTCTAGAATGCATGTGTTCCATTATATAATGAGAGTAAAATTATATCTCTGATATAGATCTGGTTCGTGAAATAAAAGAACCAACCTCTCCGATACCACTTGTAGGTCACAAGTCGTCCAGGAATAAGTCTAGGGGGGGTGAATAGACTTATTGAAACTCTTAAACTCTTTTTCTCGAAGAGTAAGTTTCTTCAGCTGATGCATAAGCAAATGACTTAGAGTCGTTTGTTCTCAATACGTGCGGAAGTCAGCTGATGACGAATACAAAACAACTAATGAAACACTTAACAATGAATGCAGCAGTTAAAGTATGATGCTATAAAACAGTAAAATACGCAGGCAGTTATAGTGGTCTCAGAGGTGGGGTAATCCTCTACTAATCTACTTTTCTCCAAACCATTTGGAGATGAATTCACTATAATTGTCAACCAGTGATAAAGATTACAGTGATTCAGCCAAATTACAACAGCTTCCAACCAGTGGAAATCCTTGCCGTTGCAATACCCTTGACTGCCTTGCACCTCTTGATCCGCGATCCTTGGATGCCTTTACAGTCTCGAACTTCAACCAGTGAAGTACCCCGAACTCAGGATTTAAGACACGAGTTTTTGTCTTCTCCAACTAAGAGCTTCTTCAAGTATGAACTTTTGAGAACTGCTCTTTTCACGATGCTATAATTCGCTTTTAGATTGCTTTGAATGCATTGATTGCTTGATATTATGTTCGCACCGGTAGTTGCTCAACTTCAAATCTTCGGATATATATAGGTCACGATCCTTGAGCATTTCCTTCATAGCCGTTGCAAATCCTGTAACAAATCAGTCCGTTGGAGAGAGACTTCTTTGTTTATGCTTTTCTGAACGTTGCAAGACTGGATTCCCATATTTTAATCCATCAATCGACCGTTGTGAAGACTTTGCATGTGAGACGCCGTATCTTTTGAATATAGAAAGATTAAGGTCTTCAGTGGTAGGCCTGGATGATTTATTTAATTCATATCCTTGCGGGAATCTCTCCAATATGTCTCTTCACGCTTGCATGTGACTTTCCGTGATATTTGACTTTTCAACGCATGCTGACGTGGACTTGGAGTACTTGGCTGATCTCGAGTAGGCTGATGTGAAGTTAACTTCTCTGTAGTCTGGGCTTCTCAGATGTTAACTGTTTGGGACTCGCCTGATCAGATGACTTGTCTGAGGTCACCTGACTGCAGTTTGGTCAAACATCTCTGATTAATTTTGTTGACCAGAACTTCTCTGACTTGACTCGGCTGTACCTCTGTGATGATCTCAGCTGTACTTTAGTACTTAGCCGATTTTAGCCTAACTTATTTTGGCCTATAGAAGATACTCATTTGGTTCTTCTTTATATTTTGCCAAGTATTAAACTTAACATAATTTGGCCTATGGAAGATACTCATTTGGTTCTTCCTTATATTTTTGCCAAGTAATAAACATTTGAATTATATTAATGACATCATCAAAATCTAACAAGTATTCCTAACAGACGTCATCTTGGGTATTGATTGGATGGATCGTCATGATGCCATCCTTATTGTCCGTAAGCGTATGGTCACTATCATTTCAGACGATGGAGTTGAGTGTGTATTTCAGGGATGTAATCCCAGCTATTCCGGAAGAGTCATCAATATGATGAAAGCAGTGAAATTACTCAATCAGGGGTTTGCTGGTTATTGGTGCTATATGACGAAGACCGAGAAATCATCAGTGACATTGGCGGATATCCCAGTAGTCAGAGAATACGCCGATGTTTTTCTAGATGAGTTACCTGGTTTGCCTCCACAGAGAGATGTGGAATTCACGATAGAGTTGGAGCCTGGTACGTCCCCATTATCGAAGGCACTGTGTCGGATAGCCCCGACCGAAATGCAATAATTGAAGAATCAACTAGAGGAATTGACCGAGAAAGGTTATATCCGACCAAGTGCATCCCCGTGGGGAGCACCAATGTTATTTGTCAAGAAGAAGGACGGTTCATTTCGCTTGTGTATTGATTATCGAGAGTTGAACAGGGTGACGATCAAGAATAAATATCCCCTACCCCGTATTGATGACCTGTTAGATCAACTTCAGGGAGCTTCAGTATTTTCCAAGATCGATTTAAAATCTGGGTATCATCAGTTGCAAATTCGAGAGTCGGATATCGCAAGGACGGCGTTTCGAACACGCTATGTGTTGGAAAGTAAAACGCAGCGGAAGCGAAGTTTGGGAAAGATGATAATAGCGTTTTACGCATCTACGAGCATTAGATCTATTTAGTCATGCTAATTAATTAATTACTAAGACTAATAATCAATTTAAATATTATTTATTATTTATTAATTAAATATGTTGATTATTAAAATATCCTAATCTAGATCCAAAGATCATAGGATATTACCTTTTGAAGAGTATTGGTTACTTCCGTCTTGATCGCCTTGTATTTCTACCTTTAGATCTTCTAGAGTATGATCCGCCTTGAACCGGACGTTGTGTGGGCAACGAGCTACCGGATCTTGTTTGGACACCTATGGATCGGACGATTTCTATGCCTCACAATTCTCGATTTTATTTTCTTCAAGTAATTCCGATATGTAGCAAGAATTAAAGTGTTCTCTCAATTGTGGAATTAAAGACACAAACAAGATCCACAATTAAACACTTAGAAGAAAAATCGAAATTCCTTGTGTATGAAAGTGATGAAAATCGGCCATCCACCCATATGTCCTATTTATAGGCTCTTGGGCTACTACTAGGGATCTAAAGGAGGATTATGGAAGGACTCCTTAATAAATTCATCTTACCTTATTAGGACTCTTCCTAATATAATGAATCTATTAATATCAACTTAGTCCACTAAAAAGTTGATATTGCACTTCCTATCAAAATCCCAAATTACGAAATTGGGCTCCTTATTAAATATATTATTTCCCGTGTTTAAGATATCGAATGTCCATTAATTAATTAATTATAAGCTACTGACAGCTTTAATTAATTAATATTTTGTCCAAGAGTAGTACCACTCGAACCTTATTATTATATCGGAATTAAATCCACCTGCAGGGTTTAATATAATAATCATTATCGAGCTCCTCAAGGGGACATCATCAACCCGCATGAGTCGGGACACGATTTCTAGTAATAATAATAACTGTCGTATAAACAATATTATTGCCCAAGATACGAGGCTTATTGAGTCGATCATTTTGACTCTCACCTATGATAAATCAAAGCAATAATTATTATAAATACACAATCAAATATTATATACTTAGAATTAAGAAATAATAATTATCCGAGATTTACGTTCTTCTTACGATCGATGAGAAGACACTATCTCACCTCGATCCAGTTCAACGTATGCAAATACGCTAATGTATGCTAATAGTCAAGACCAACTATTCTCAAGCATACACTACAACCTTTTATATAATTTGTCTAATAATTATATAGGTTGTGAACTATTATATTATTTTATAAGGCACCGATAATGTGATCTTCCGTGTGACACCAACACACCACATTATCTACAATATAAAATAATTAGACATTTCATTTGCATAACCATAACGTGAACAAATATGCAAAATATGTGATTAAATGTAATTAATATTCTCATAGGTAGTAATAGGGAAATTAGGTAATACAAGCATAAAGTATGCTTTGCAGTATACAATCCTAACACTATGGGCACTACGAGTTTGTAGTGATGCCGTTTGGTTAACTAATGCACCTGTGGTATTCATGGAATTAATGAATCGAGTTTTCATCGACTTTTTGGATCAGTTCGTGGTTGTTTTCATAGACGATATTTTGATTTATTTTCGTGACCGAGAGGCACGAGGATCACCGTCATCAGATTCTCGACGTGTTGAGACGAGAGCAACTCTATGGAATTTTCTAAATGTGAGTTCTGGATGTCCGAGGTGATATTTCTCGTACATGTGATTTCATCAAACGGAGTACGTGTCGACCCTCAGAAGACGGAGGCTATCCGAGATTGGCAACCTCCGAAGAATGTTAAGGAAATCCGAAGCTTTCTCGGATTAGCAGGCTATTACCGAAGATTTGTGGAAGGATTTTCTAAAATCTCTCAACCCATGACGAACCTTTGGCGAAAGGATAAGAAATACACGTGGTCTGACGCGTGTCAACAGAAAGCTTAAAAGCCGTTTAATTTCAGCACCTGTCCTTTCTTTACCGCAAGGGACGGAAGGATTCGTGGTTTATAGTGATGCGTCCGGGCACAGTCTCGGATGTGTACTAATGCAGAACGGGAAAGTGATTGCTTATGCTTCGCGGCAACTGAGACCTTACGAGGTCAATTATCCGACCCACGACCTGGAGCTAGCAGCCGTGGTATTTGCGTTGAAGATTTGGCGTCATTATCTTTATGGCGTCACCTGTCAGATTTTCACCGATCATAAGAGTTTGAAGTATATATTTACTCAGAAGGAGTTAAATATGCGTCAGAGACGGTGGTTTGAACTAATCAAAGATTATGATATTGAGATATTATACCACCCAGGCAAGGCGAACATTGTCGTCGACGCCTTGAGTCGTAAGTCCGTTCAAGAGCAAATGCTTGCTCGTTTGACAGTTCATAAGGAGCTTCAATAGAAATTTCTAAGACCCGAGATCGAGGTTTGGTTACAGCGAGTGCAAGGGCAAATTTGCATGTTAGAGATTTCATCGCCACTGGAGGAGGCGATCGGAATGGGTCAGGGTCCAAACCCGTTTTTGTCGCACATTCGAGATGATGTGGCTCAGGGGAAAGCCCTTAGATTTGTGGTCCACGAAGATGTACTTTTGCTAAGAATCGGTTATGTGCCGGCAGATGACGAGTTGAAAAACTCGATTTTGAGAGAAGCTCATGCTACCCCTTATTCCATTCATCCGGGATCTAGCAAGATGTATAAAGACTTGAAACAAAATTACTGGTGGAGTAATATGAAGTGAGAAGCCGCAGAATTTATTTCGAGTTGTTTAACCTGTCAGCAAGTCAAGATAGAACATCAGCGATCGGCGGGTATGCTCAAACCGCTCCCTATTCCAGAGTGGAAGTGGGAGGATATTTCAATGGACTTCATCACGAGTTTGCTGACGAGTCGTCGTTGCATGAATACAATTTGGGTAATTGTGGACCGCTTAACTAAGTCGGCTTATTTCCTTGAGATTAACGATACGTGGGGTCCCGGGAGACTTGCCTAGTTGTTCATCAAAGAGATAGTGAGATTGCACGGTACTCCTAAGAGTATCGTTTCTGATCGTGATGGGCGATTCGTGTCACATTTTTGAAAATCAGTTCATCGTGCCATGAGAACTCAGCTTAATCTCAGCACAACTTTTCACCCTCAGTCCGACGGACAATCAGAGCAAACTATTCAGACGTTGGAAGATATGTTTAGGGCCTGTGTTCTCGATTGGAAAGATGATTGGGAAGTCCAACTACCGTTGATTGAGTTCACGTACAATAACAGTTGGCATGCTTCGATTAAGATGGCACCTTACGAGGCCTTATATGCTTCTTAACCAATAATAATCTTTTACCGAATTTTTATCATTTAAAAATAATTTTAACAAGGTGATTGGACATATGAAATTCATTAATCGATAGAATGATCATCTTAAAGTGAGTCGACCCGTCATGATATTATAATTTTTTTCTATGAAGATATTTTTACCAAATGACTTTAAGAATACAACATGATATACTATCGACAAATTTTGCTACAACCATAAAAGTCCAAATTATTCTTTAAGTTCGCAAAACGGAGTTGTGGGAGCGACGTCGTTCCACTCCAGATTTCCTTTTTCTTCCTCGATAATAAAATCTCTTTCTAGAAAATGCGACTGAAAACGGCAAAAGGAAAAAGTCGCGTAACAGAATTACCCAAACCCTAACCTAACCCTACGTTATTTGAGATTGCATACACGCGTAGAGATCTATAAAATCAGACTTCACCCCAAGAATTTGTTCTCTGTTCTAATCCCCTTTCCTCTCAAAAGCATATCCCTCCCCTTTCTGCCCCTTTTTTTTTCCCCAGGAGTTTTCTTTCGTGAATGGTGGAAATCTCTAGCGCACAATTAATGGTCATCCCCTCTTCTTCGAGAAGGGGGATTTCGATTGTGGCCGCCAACTCTTTCCGATTCGGTTCTTGCATGGAAGGCTGGTACTACCGCTGCCTCGGCCTCGACCCTTGAATTGCTGATTGTTGATTTCTTTTTTGTTCTTTGATTGAATTCTTTTACTGCCTTTCTCAATTCAATCTTAAATTTTCCCAACGTCTGACAAAAAAAAAAATCGTGAAAAAAAAATTCGAAGAAAGAAAAAAAAATGTTGCTCAAGCAGAAGAAGAATCAGCCTTTAAAGGGAAACAGGATTTTGATTTGCGTTACTGTTCTTGGGAGTCCTGGGCCAATTAGATTCGTTGTCAATGAGGATGAACTTGTTGCTGCTGTTATTGATACTGCGCTGAAATCGTATGCTCGGGAGGGAAGGCTCCCAATTCTCGGATCTGATCTCGATCACTTTATTCTTTATTGCCCTATTGCTGGAACTAAAGGTAGTTTTATGTTTTGTAATATATATATATATATATATATATATTTTTGTATTCCTTTTTTTATTTATATGTAAATAATTGTTGCTTTGTTGTATGCTACATAAATAATTTGTAATTAATTTGGAGAATTGAGTAGATATTACATAAATTATATGGCCCCATGGGCGTCATAAGGTCTGATTGATCACCCGGGTATTGCCCACTAGCTCGGTCTGAGTTGACCCCACCGAGGTGGCAGACAAACCGAGTTGATCAATCACATTATGACACAATATGATATGAAACGATGTTAAGAGCCTAAGGCCGCCATAGCTTCTCTGTTGTTTATTAGGCTGCTTATTTTTTTATTTTTTTTCGAATTCCTGAAAGAGTGATAATTTATTAAAAAATTTGGTTGAATTTTGATAGCAACTGACTATTTAATTTGTGTTTGGTGGGTATTGTAGCTCTTAGTCCATGGGAGACAATTGGGTCGGTTGGTGTTCGCAACTTCATGCTCTGCAAGAAGCCGTCTCAAGCTGACAACGAGAAGTCATCTGGTGCTGCTGTAATGTCTACTAGGAAAGGGGCTGGAAGTTGGAGGGCTTGGTTCCATAAGTCTCTCAATCTCAAGATATCGTCTCACTGAAGGGGAAGTGTTATCTCCGATTATTTCGGAAAATTTTATTTGTGTTTTCTTGTGATGTTTCGTATTTCGTTATATGTCTGGCACGCACTCATGATGCAAATAATCTGAAATCTTGCGGTTTTTGTGGTTTGATGTTGCTCTAGTGTTCTTCGGTGTTCTCTTGTGTTATGCATCACCAATCCTTGGTTTTAATTGTATTTGTATTATTGATAACCTTCCGTCCGTGCAAAAGGTTTATATTTCTTTCAATAAATTGTCTTCAGTGAGTTTATATGTATACTTTTTAACTTTTTAATCTTCACTATACATCAATTATCAATATTTTTTCCTATTTAGTCTCTAACTACATATTTGTCGATATTATTTATATCAATCATTACTTAAAATATATTAAATATACACTCCTTGTTAAACTTTGATGGGAACATAGAAAACTTTTATCCTAATAATAAACAAGGGTATGAGAAATAAGATGAAGGATTGAAGATGGGAGAGTGGATATAGAGAATGAGAATTGTCGGGTATTTTTTTGGTTTCATCGGTCCGGGTTTTATCGGTTTCGGTCCAAATTTTAGCACTCGTATCCGAACTCGTTAATTTTGGGGTGATCGGATATTTCGGTCCGACTTTCAAATGAGTCTCGGATTCACGGGGACCACCTTACAGCCCTAATGAGAAGTACCCAAATACAAAGAAGCATAGAATAATTGTCGAGAGATAAGAGAGCGAAATAGGGCTGAGAATTTAGGAACCGGAAATCCCGAGTCCCGGTCCCGTCCCGAGTCCCGACGGGAAATGGGACCCCGAGTCCCAAATTTTACGGGATCGGGACTGGGACCTGGACGTGAGATTTTGGTAATTTCGGGACTCGGGAGTCCCGAGTCCCGATCGGGACTATCCCGAAGTCCCGATTGAAATTTCTAATTTCAATGAATTTTTTTTTCCTTTTCTGATTTCGGGACATTTCGGGACATTCGGGACATTCAGGATATTTCGGAAAATTATCCTCGGGACCGAGACCGGGACTTACATTTATCTTATTTCGTGAATTGGGACTCCCGAAGTCCCGAACGGGACTGGGACCGGGACCACCAAATTGGTGATTTTTGGGATCGGAACAATCGAGACTCGGGACCGGAACGTCGGGATGTCCCGATTCTCAACCCTAGAGTGAAACTAGAGAGAAAACAGAATTTATCAAATACTGTAAATAGCCAACAAGTGGGCTTTCCATGTTTTTTACTTGTGTGAGATCAATGTACTCGGAAAGTGTGGGGATTGTGAAGTGTACAACCTTGAGCCAGAAAGGTGGGTCGGTTGAGTCATGCCAATTTGTTTGCTTATGGGGATTGTGAAGTGTACAACTTTACGCCAGAAATCACGGGTTGGTTGTGATGCTCGACATCTCAAGTCCTGAAGAAGGTAGTGTTTGTTGTTTGTAAATAATTTTCTGAAGTTACTAAACTCCTTTTGTATTTTATTCTACTTACACTTCAATTTTAGTATGTAAATATTGGATTGTCTAAATTTTTTATTAATATATAATTAAATATATTAATGGTTAATATTAAAATTAAACTGTGTGAACAGTACAATTTTGTTTGAGGGGAAGTATTAGGTATGACGAGAGCTGTGTAAAAGTAAAAGCGGGTAGTTTTGGTATTTAATATTGAATAAAAAAGTAACATAGAGTATGATTTTAGCTTTGTTCTAAAAATCGGCCTGGGCTACCGTATAGGCACCAGGCGGCTTCCGGGTATTCTGATTATTGTCTCGGTGCTTGTGCTGCATGTTTGGTGATTAATCGGCTGCGTAGTTGGGCTGGACGGGTGTTTAGGTGGTTATTTTTTTTATGTTTTTATATGAATATTATTTTTACCTATATCAATGTTTAAAAATATTTTACATGATTGACTATATATCTGTTTAAATTGTTTAAATATTAAATATTTATAACTATTTTGCATATATACCATTTTATATAAAAATAATTATAATAATAATAAAAAAATATATATTTACCTAGTCCGAACTTTTCAATTAATCCTGCGGGTGTTGGGTATTAACAGTTCAAAAATATAGCGCCTACTACTTCCTCCACCCCACCGATCTTGCTTCATATTCATTTTTGGGTCGTCCCAAGATACTTGGTCATTTTTTTTAAGACACTTTTATCTTTTACAATTTTAAATAATATATATTCATACTATCACTTTACATACTACTTTTCAGTTTTTCTTAAATTCCGTGGCAAAAAGCAATTGCTCAAGATGGGTAGGACGGAGGGAGTATTTTTTTAGATCCTTGAATTTTAGAGTTTGGTTTATTTAAATAAATAGATTATGTTAACATACATTCTAAATTAGGCTATAACTTAAAAGTCAAAAACATTCCCTGACTTATTTATCGGCTTCTAATTGTAGAAAATCTGCGACGGAAATTGGTAATATTCAAAAAAAAAAAAAATTTAAAAAAAGGCAAAAAAAATACTTCTAAAAAGTACTTGGAAACTATCGACTCCAAAAAAAAGGCAAACCTCTTAAAGGAATAATACCCATTGTGTGCATAAGTCTGTTAGTTTATGGGCTTTCCTAGATAGGATTTGGCTGAGGCGTGTTTGTATGTACTTCACCCTATTTAAGGGATCCCATTGATGGAATAATACAACACTTTGCCCTACTTTCTTGTCTCATGTTATTTTCCCTTCAACACGTTATCAGCACGTGTTCAACCACTGAGAAAAATCCCGGCCGAAATTTCTGAAAAAAAAAAAAAAAAAACGAAAAATTTTCGCGGCCAAAAAAACCCTAAATCCGCCGCGCCGTCACCTCTCTTCCCGAACCCTAGATCTCCATCGCCGGCGTCATCTCCTCCGTCGCCTGCTTCTCCGACCTCCGTCGCCTGCTTCTCTCCCGCGCGCGAAGATCCGTCCGACGCGACCTGCTCCTACGGATTCTCCAGTCCAGATCGGACGTCGCGACCGTCGTTTTTCCCCCGGCTCCTGCTCGTTTTTTCTTTCCCGGCACCGCGACCGTCGCCTGCTCGTTTCCCCCCCGACGTCCGACCTCCGCCGTCTGCAAGCCTTCGACTCGTCGTCGTCGTCTCCGACTTCCGTTGTTCCAGATTCAGCCGCCGACCGCGACCACCGTTTTCATTTGCAATCGCCTGTCTCCGACATCCGCTCGGCCGCTCGTTTAGATCCGGCCGCTCGTCGGCTCGACCCGTTCTGCGATCGAGAACTTCGCCGCGACCCGCACCGAAGAGACAATCGGCCGGTTCTTGTGGCCGAACCAGATCCGATTCTTGACGACCCGCCTGCGATCTTGTTTTCAGCTCGTTTCTGCTCCTATTCACAAAACAAAGTACACAAATACGAACCCTACTATCTGCAATGTGCGAATTTATATTTTTTTTTAATTACCATTAATTGCATATTATACTCCGAATTTATTTATGCTTAATTTAACCAAAAGCATGATGCATTCATAATTTTAATTAAATTAAAATAAATTGCTTAAGCAACTTGAATTAAAATAAATTCACGTTGAATTAATAATTATTGCGGCATAAGATACCTCTTTGACTGCATTTATACGTGTATAGATATATCCATAGGGCTATGTGATTATATCTATAATTATACATATATTTTGCATGCATTATTAGTTATGGCATGTATATTAAGTTCATCATTAGTAGAAACTAGAGGACTTATTTCTACTATTTATATCAACTCGAACCATGATAAAGTAATTTCATCGGTATAAACCCCAATAGCATCGAAAGTAATTTTGACCATATCTTGGTTCTGAAAAATAATAACCCTCCACATTATTGAAACTTTTATCATGGAAAGTACTCATGATATACTGTGAAAATTCATTTTCCTTTTTTTTCTTCTTGTCTCAAGATGGCTGATCCAACTCGTCCCGAATTTGACATCTTGGACTCAGAAGGGCTTGAGTACCATAGATGGGTTTCTGACATAGAGACCACTTTTATCGCTAAGGACTATAGTGCTACTATCTTTGAAAAAGCAGGCGAAGTACCGTCTGACAAAACCAAAGCTAGTGCATTAATGTTCCTTAGGCGACATATCGACCCGAGCCTAAGGTGGGAATATCTGCAGTTGAAATCCCCGAAAGAACTGTGGGATGCCCTTAAAGGCCGTTTTGGGAACATCCACAATACTTTGCTCCCAGAGTTGACCGTGCAGTGGAATGAAATCCGCTTGCTTGATTATAAACGGATCAACGATTTCAACAAAGATATGCTCCGTCTGAAGGCACGCCTTAATTTCTGTGGAAAGGACCTCACAGAAGATGATATGATTCAGAAAACTCTTTCCACTTTCCCTACTTCCGCCCTTATACTAGCGAACCAGTATAGGCTGGAGTATGACAATAAACGCATCACTACCTTCAATAAGCTTATCAACCTACTGCAAGTGGCTGAGAGGCACAATGAAGTATTAGTGAGCAACAATGCCAGGCCGGCTGGGACAAAGAAAGTTCCCGAGGCCAACTATGGCAAAGTGAAAGGTGGAAAGAAACCCAATGCACCGGGAACTGGTCATGGCAACCCCAAACCACAACGTGGAAGAGGGCACAGTGGTCGAGGACGTGGTCGAGGACGTGGGAGTTCTTCCAATGTAATGAGTAGACTTGGTGCTCCCGGCTCTTCTGGCCAAGGAAACAAAGCACTTACCCCCCATGTCGCTCCCAAAGTCAGAGTTGGCAATGAACCGTGCTATCGATGTGGAGATGCTGGACATTGGTACAAGAACTGCCATGCAAGTAAACAAGTCGCAGCACACTACAAGAAATATAGAGAGTCCAAAGAACGGGAGGCTCACTATATGGAGGAAGATGCTCTCGACGAGTCCCGACGTCAATTTCACGATCCGATAATCGCAATGAGCCATACGTGTCACGTCATTAGAGGCCCCCTTTATGACTGAATGTTTTCATTATGTTTACTTTCTCGTTTACATTTGGCATTGTTAACTCGGAACGATTTTATCGATGTTTTATTTTCAATAATGGTGTGATGAAACTTTGTTTTTCTAGAACAAGATATTATTATTGCTTACGTTATATCCATAGCTTTATTTCGAAGAAATGAATATTGCTTGCATGTTTATGGTTCGATTTTTTTTCTCTCCTTTTCGTAGGAATGAATCGGGGAGAACTTGAATGTTTGGTTGACAGTGGGACCACCCACACCATTCTTAGGAATAGGCTTCTATTCACGGAATTAATTGCATGTCAAACCTCGGTAACCACGATGACTGGGTCCTCCCAACTCATCCAAGGGCGAGGCAATGCCCGATTTTTATTGCCTAACGGCACTCTTATCCGAGTTACCGATGCTCTATACGCACTTAGGGCCCCTCGAACCTTACTAAGTTTTAAAGATATACGTAGCAATGGTTTCCACGTCGAAATCCACCGTGAGAATGGAATCGAGTTCCTTTATATTACATCTAATGAATGTGGACGTAAACGCATATTAGAAAAACTTAAGAGTCAAAATAGTGGACTGTACACCACAACAATTAGGGTATTCGAATCCTATGCTGTCACCATAAATGAAATTTGGGACAAAGACTCATATAGGCTTTGGCATGATAGACTAGGTCATCCTGGTCGAGATATGATGATCCGTATCCTAAAGAACTCGCACGGACAACCTTTCTTTCGAGCGAAAAAGGGGCAACAACTCAACACGAAGAACAATATTGATGTTAATCATGCTATGTCATCTAAAGAAATAGAGACATATACCCCTTCTAAGCAATTGACTATGTCAAAAGCACATCGCTCATTCTGCAAAGCCTGCTCTTTAGCTAAAGTAGGAGCGAGACCTTCCTACACTAGAGATACTAAAGCGAACATCCCATTCTTACAACGTATACAAGGAGATATTTGTGGACCCATCCACCCATAATGCGGACCATTTAAGTACTTTATGGTATTGGTGGATGCTTCGACACGCTGGTCACATGTCGCACTCCTTTCCACTCGAAATGCTGCATTTGCAAAACTCCTAGCTCAGATCATTCGTCTAAGGACTCACCATCCTGATCACCCTATCAAGTCTATTCGACTCGATAATGCAGGAGAATTTACATCTGAAGTATTTGATGACTACTGCATGTCAATCGGAATCGATGTAGAGCATCCCGTTCCCCATGTGCATACACAAAATGGTCTCGCAGAGGCAACCATTAAAAGAATCCAAATGGTAGCACGAGCATTGGTTTTGCGCACCAATCTGCCCATCTCTGCTTGGGGATATGCAGTCCTACATGCAGCCGTACTTATTCGTTTCAGACCCACCGTTGGCCAACCATTTTCTGCGTACCAGTTGGTAACTGGATATGAACCAGATATTTCACACCTACGCATATTTGGTTGTGCAACATATGTGCCGATTGCGCCCCCACAACGCAATAAAATGGGTCCTCAGAGACGTTTAGGTATTTACGTTGGATACGAATCCCCAACAATTATCCGCTACTTAGAACCCTTGACAGGTGATCTCTTTACGCACGCGTTTTGCGGATTGTTACTTCAATGAGTCGAATTCCCGTCGTTAGGGAGAGGAGAAAAGAAGTTTCTCAGGCAGCAGCGGGGAATTGTCTGATACGTCGATCTGTCTCATTATGATCCCGTACCTCACTATGTGATCGTGAAGTACGAATCCTCGATCTTGAGCGTAGCGCATTCGATGCACAGTGCGTTCGATATCGCCAAAGTGACAAGATCACACATTCCACCGCAAATATGCCGCAAGGTTAGAAGTCCCGAATAAAGGGCACATCACCAACGTCAGAGTGATGCGATCGCACCCGGTGGAAATGCGATCGAGGTCGTGGCTCCCAAAAGGAAAAGGGGAGGCCACCGGTTCGATGCACACCCGCCCAAGGAAGAAAAGGCGGGTGAGGCACAAACCAACCCATTAATCATCAATACAGGAATCCTTCCCACGAGATCATCTCGACTATAGCTATGTCCACGAATCATTAATGGGGGACGCCTGAGATCGATTGACATTAGAAAACAAAGAGATCTCGATCAATTATGAAAGTGCGTCGATTTGATGGAACGATCGACCACTCATATTGATGATGTGTTTGCATACGATTGCTCAAGAAATCATAGAGCACGATGATGTCGAACCACGCTCTGTTGAAGAATGTCAACAAAGAGCCGATTGGCCTAAATGGAAAGAAGCTATCCAGGAAGAGCTTGACTCTCTGACAAAACGCAAGGTACTTGGCCCAGTAGTGCTAACTCCGCCAAGTGATAAGCCTGTTGGACACAAATGGGTTCTTGTCAGAAAGCGTAATGAGAATCACGAAGTCCTGAGGTACAAGGCTCGCCTTGTTGCACAAGGTTTCTCTGGCAACGCCCGGTATAGATTACGAGGAAACGTACTCCCCGTAATGGGACGTTATTACGTTCCGCTATCTAATCGGCTAGTTATTTAGAAGGATTGGAAATGCACTAATGGACGTGGTCACTGCGTATCTCTATGGGGATCTAGATACGGAGATTTACATGAAAGTGCCGAAGGCATTTCATTGCCCAAATCAAGTAACTCCAGGACCACGGTGCGTATTCGATTCGTTTGAAACGCTCACTTTACGGCTTGAAACAATCGGAAGGATGTGGTATAACCGTCACGAGTGAATACTTGATTGGAAAGGGATACAAGAACGATGAACTGTGTCCTTGCGTATTTATAAAGAAAACAAGTTCGGATTTGCAATCATCGCAGATGTATGTCGACGATATGAATATAATCGGCACTCTTGATGAAATAAGAGAAACCACGGATACTTGAAAACCGAGTTTGAGATGAAAGATCTTGGGAAGACTCGTTTTTGTCTTGGTATTCGGATAGAACATAGAGTGCGTGGAATTCTCATCCACCGATGCTTATGTCCGAAGATGCTTAGACGCTTTAACATGGACAAAGCACACCGGTTAGCACTCCCATGATCGGTCGTAGCTTGGATGCGAAGAAAGATCCATTTCGTCAAAGGAAGATGACGAAGAGCTTTTGGGAGTGAAATTCCCTACTTAAGTGCAATAGGCGCTCTATTGTACTTAGCTCAATGTCTGTGACCGGACATCGCCTTCTCGATAAACTTACTAGCTCGATTTAGTTCGGCAAGACCGCAACGTCATTGGAATGGTATCAAGAATATATTAGATACCTAAAAGGAACCATTGACTTGGGACTATTCTTTCCCTACAAGGTGCAAAGGAAGCCGCTTAGTAAAGGCAAATGCTAAAGTAAATGCTAATGCCATAGAACCTACTCGACGAACGTATTGGTAGGATTTCCGATGCAGGTATCTCTCCGACCCACACAAAGGTCGTTCCCAAACTGGCTATGTATTTGCTATTGGGAACACTGCTATATCTTGGAGATCCACAAAGCAAACCCTTGTAGCTACCTCATCTAATCACGCTGAAATTATCGCTTTGCATGAGGCGGTACGTGAGTGTATTTGGTTAAGAGCTATCATTACACATATCCGAGGTAACAATGGACTAAGTAATGTCACTAGAGCACCCACATGCATATATGAAGATAATGCAGCTTGCATCGAACAGATGAAGCTTGGGTATATCAAGGGGGATAACACAAAACACATATCTCCAAAATTCTTCTATAATCAGCAACAACAGGCTCTCCTCAATATTCAAGTAAAGCAAGTCAGATCTGAGGAGAATGTGGCCGATTTGTTCATCAAATCTCTGCCCAAGGCCGTGTTTGAAAAACATGTGAGAAGTATCGGAATGAGGAGAATTTTCGAACTCCCGAAATCGATGTAAAGGTAGAGGGAGAAGGGTGAGTCATAAAGAAACTTACTCACCGACGTTGTACTCTTTTCTTTGACCAAGGTTTATTTTCTCCACTGGGTTTTGTTACTTGGCAAAGTTTTTAATGAGGCAAACGACACATGCACAAGTTTTTAAAAGTATCCTTGATTGATGTACAAATCAGGGGGAGATGTAGACTTGAGGGGGAGTCTTACATCCACAACGTACGTTATACTCTTTTCCTTCCAAGGATCATTTTTCCCACAGGGTTTTTATCACTTGGAAAGGTTTTTAACGAGGTAACAAGATGTACGATTTTAGGGATCGATGGAATGGTCACCTTAGTAGCGCTATGATCAAATGTAACGATCATATGAGAGGATAGATTCAAAGGACGAAGTCTAAACTTGATGTGTCTAGATGTTGTACTCTTTTCCCTACGATCAAGACATTTTTCCCACTGGGTTTTTGCTTGACGAGGTTTTAACGAGGCAACATGACATGCGCTTGTAGACTAGGCACAAGGGGGAGTGTTAAAGGAATAATACCCATTGTGTGCCTAAGTCTGTTAGTTTATAGGCTTTCCTAGATAGGATTTGGCTGAGGCCTGTTTGTATGTACTTCACCCTATTTAAGGGATCCCATTGATGGAATAATACAACACTTTGCCCTACTTTCTTGTCTCATGTTATTTTCCCTTCAACAAAACCTTAATAAATCTGATACCCCTCCCTCCCATTTCCTCTCAGCCAGTCGCCGGCTATCCCCTCCTCATCCAACCATCTTTGCATGGTCGGTCCAAACTAATTTGAGGCCGGGGCAAAATAAAAAACGAGACTTTTTATAATAATTTTTTTATGGTAAAGGACGTCCGGTTCAAGTTGATTTTGCCTTTTTTTTCCTGCCAATTGTGAAAGGAATGTCTATGCAATTTTTATTTTTTTGCCTCTTTTTTTCTGTCAGCTACGCAAGGAACGTCGAACATATAATTTTTAATTTTTTTCTAAAATATTAAGTAATTGATATATACAAAATGAGCCCTAGAAATTTGGAAGTCTTGGGCCATCGCCCATATTGCCCTCCCCATTGAGCCGGCCCTGCATCTACGTGGCAGCGCGTGGAGCCTTTAAAGATGATTAATAATTTAATATTAAACTTTAAAAAATAAAATATGTAAAGCTTTGGAACGAATAAATATAGTATTTATTTATTTATTTAGTGGAAAGGCTTTTCATTATTATCCGGTACTTTTGTGTGCTACCAGCAATTTTGATGAATTCGTACTTTCCTTAACATACTTGAGCTTTTATGTCAACTAGTCATTCAGATCCGTGTGTTGCACACGAGCTCTATCTAATTGGTCATAGTATAAGGTGTGGTATTTATTTTCGTCATTAGGTTTGTAAGTTGTGATGGTATCACAACTTTTGTAAGCATCGCATGAGTTTAAGATGAATGAGTTTAATTAGTTGTTTGGTGACTTTTATATTTAGACCGAGTCATTCAGACCCGTGCGATGCACACGGGCTTAATCTAAATGTTCATAGTGTATTGTTCAACACTAATTTTCATCATTAAATGGGCTGTATATAAGTGTTCATAGCGTAATCTTTGACACTTATTTTCGTCATTATATATCTAAGTTGTGATGGTATCACACTTTTTCTAAGCATGACACACATTTAAAATAGTTTATTGACATTAAAAGAGTATATGTGAAGAGTCTTTTTTCAAGATGCTACATTTAAAATAGTCTCTTCACATGTAACTTTTTAATATGTATAAGTTACATACTAAATGTCAAAGGGAGGTTAAACGCATACGGTTCTTCAAAATAAATGTAACCCTTATATAAAATCGTAACAAAGTGGATATTCGCTATATTTTGAGATCTAGCTTGTGACAATTAATTATCCTTTTGGTTTATCATATCAAATACGGTAGTTCCATATTACTACGCTTAATTAATCGAACTTTATTTTATGCACAAAAACCATTTAAGTTTCAATATTTTTTATTGTTGTGAAAATCGGTCCAATATTGTTAGTATATTTAATTTGTACCAGGTTGCATATATAAATATATTTGAAGACATCAATCTCAACACATAATCTTTCTACTCTTAATAACTAATATAACAATTTCATTTTGCCAAATTTATTTGTCATTCTACAAATGAAACTAAAATTATATTAAGATAATCAATTAATCTCCATAGTGATATTACTTATTGAGTAAGATTTAAATTTAATTTATAATAGATTATATAAATGGTATATCTATATTGTTTAAACTACATAAATCGTCAAAATGATATTATTTATTATGTAAGATTTAAACTACAGTAAAATTATATAAATGATAAATTCTCAAAATAACATAATCACTTAATTGCCGATACTAATTGTGGATATGATTACCTGAATCATTAATACGTATTTGTTTTATCTATAGTCTATTGCTTTGCACCATTTACACAATCATATCAAGTATTAAAGTCACGCAATATTTCAAGACGTTTAATTAAGAAAGTGACATTAACACACCGCAAGACAAAAAACTAAATTAAGAGCAAAAATATTAAAATGCACCAACAAAGTGTAGTAATAATTATTGACTAAAAATTGAACTCGTCACATTATTTTCAATAAACTTACTTGCTAACGAATCAATAGTATTAGCCCATTTATCGGTATTACATGAAGCAAAATATTGCATGTTTAATTTGTAACATATATTAATATGAATGCTAAGTATTCATCCCACCGATGGCCATGGCGTCATTCTTGTTTTTGTTGTTGTTGTTATTGTTGTTGTTGTTGTTGTTGTTGTTGTTGTTGTTGTCTTTGTCGTTGTTGTTCATTGGTCTTTTTCATGTTTTGTTCTTGATACAATTTTTGTGACTTCTCGATATCTTTCTTTAATGCTTCTTGACGCGCTACAAAAAATAATTAGATATAGTTGATCGTTAGTAACTTAAATACAGTTAATCAATATATTGTATTTTCGATCAAAGTAAAAATGTTCGTGCATGTACCACATAATTGATAAGACAACGATGTGTAGGATCTCTTAAACCATTAGAGAAGATGACGTTACTACCAAACCTCCTAAGCACCATCTTTATGTCCTACATTGTTACACACACAAAACACATGTGAAATTTACATAAAACAATATAAATCAATATGCTAATTAAGCTAGACGATATGATGCTTACTTTACCACCATAATAAGTTGTAGCCCAATGTGCACGCTGTGTGGGGGAAGTTGTGTTTTGTTGTGTGTGATTTTTGACACATTATATAGTTGATAAAATATTTGTAACTCATGGACGGGAAGGTAAAAAGACTAACACTAATTGGTGTGTTTAATTTATGTATTCATGGCACCAAACACTTCATCTCCACATTTCACTTTCAATTCGTGAGCCATTTATTATAACCACTTTACATTTATAACTGACAAATGCTTCATATACTTAACATATAAATGACCATTATGTGAATATTCATTGTACACTTAACGAAAGTTGCTTGACATGCCTCGAAATCAATGTGGAATAACAAATATGATACAATCAATTCATCAAGCATTAATCATGACCACTTACATTTATAAGGCTTCTTAAGCTTTATATATATAAGATTGATCATGCATGTTGTCGCAGGTTGTACTTATGTGTGTGTAATAATTGTATGATTCATGGGAATTAGTTGGTGGTTCAGTGTACACCTACACTTAAAGATACTCTTTTGTGAGAGGTTTTGAGTTCAATTCTCACCAATGAGGTGAAAGAGAAGGTTTTTCTCTTTATGATCCTCTAGCTCCTCGGGGCTAGCTCGAGCGACCGCTAATCAATATTTAATCTCGCGTCAAGCGGCAACGTGAGAGTATTTCCTTGCTGGGAACCCGGAGGTGCTGACCAATCAGTGGCTGTTCTCCCGAGAACTATGCTGGGAACTTGAGGCGTTAATCAGTTAAGGGCTTCTCCTTGTTCGTAAAAGCGTACAGAAAAGGCAGTGGAAACCCTGAAATTGCTCGAGCAACTCGCGATTTACTTCTCTCAATGGGTTATGAGTGGGTTCATTGAGGGAATATGATTAGTCCAGCTAAGCTGGGAATACCTAATTATCAAAAAAAAATTGTATGATTCATGCATCAGGACTAAAAGCACACTCTTGACGTTTTTTCTTTTTTTTTTTTTAAAAAAAAAAACTTGAGTTCTGATTTGATGTCTTACAATAATAATATTGTAGTTTACTACTCCCTCCGTCTCATCAATCTTGAGCATTTACTTTTCGCCACGAGATTTAAAAAAAGTTGAAAAGTAGTGTGTAAAGTGATTGTATAAATATATATTATTTAAATTTGTGTAATATAAATGTGTCTTAAAAAGAAAATTACCTTGGGACGACCCAAAAAAGAATATGAACCAAGATTGGTGGAACGGAGGGAGTTTTACTTCTAATTTTTTTATTAAAAAATTACAATTCACATAATATCCCTATTATTTTAAATTGTATTTCCATTACTATTGTAATTATTATTATTATTTCTGTTTTTTATTTTCAAGATAACCCTATTTAATTTTACATCTTCTCGTATATACTAATTTTGTAATCAATTCGACTCATGTCAGGAAATTAAATATCCATCTTCCAAGATATAGTTTATTGTCCAATCAAATCTCCCAATACACATCATTCTTTATAGCCGCATAATAATTAATTTATTTTAATTTATAGAAAATTGAAATGGAGCATACTTTATGGATGAAAATCTTATTATAGTTACCGAAAAACACACTTGTGACATTTGATTTGATAGGTGGCTGGCCCACTTTTTAATTTTTTTTATTTAAAAGTTGTTTTTCTTTAATAGTATTAATTATTATTTTTAAAAGTATTAGTTATTTTTGTGATAGCATAGCCGCTGTCGGGCGCTATATTTTTTTATTTAATGTTTCAGTTCAGCTCAATTATTTATTTACTTGCTATATTAATTTTATTTCTCTCCAGCCCATTTTTTATGATAATCTTTTACTTATGCACAACAATGAAGATGAACCACGACGAAAATGGTAAAAATGGAAAAACATGAAACATGACGGAAATGGTAAAAAATGAAAAAACTAAAATTTAATATGAACGATTAGTATATTAGTATCTTTTCTGCTGTCGTTTTTGTTTTACAGCCTGAAATATACGTACACGTTCCGGTTCATACTCTGCTTGTAATTTTTTTGTAGAGCCTGAAATATACGTACACGTCCATATTTGCCACATCAGCACTATAACTTGTGTCTGAATTGTATATTTATTTGAGTGTTGCGTATTTATTATTATGGTTGTTTTTTAAAAAAATTTTAATTATGATATATAATATTTAAATTAATAATATCCTTCAAAATTTTGAAGTATATCAAAATTAATCTACATAGATTCGATATAGATGATTAATCTACATATATATACAATGGCTAAAATAACAATCTCACTACAAAATATTTAAGTAGTCTTCAAGTACAATTGCTATTTAAAAAAAAATATTTGATCATTGCATAAACAATCTTGCTTCTCTTAATTACCAAAATTAAAATTCAAAATTATAAACATTCGAAATTTTAATTATCACAATTAATACAAAATATCATAAATTAAATATCAATCTTACTAAGATATTTTAATTAACAAATTGAGCATTGAATATACAAAAAATGTATGTCATATTCAAAAGACATGATAATTAAAATACATTAATTGTATCTTTGAATTCGGTAACTATAATAAGATTTTCATCCATAAAGTATGTTCCATTTCAATTTTCTATAAATTAAAATAAATTAATTATTATGCGGCTATAAGGAATGATGTGTATTGGGAGATTTGATTGGACAATAAACTATATCTTGGAAGATGGATATTTAATTTTCTGACACGAGTCGAATTGATTACAAAATTAATATATACGAGAAGATGTAAAATTAAATAGGGTTATCTTGAAAATAAAAAACAGAAATAATAATAATAATAATTACAATAGTAATGGAAATACAATTTAAATAATATGGATATTATGTGAATTGTTTTTTAAAAGAAAATTAGAAATAAAAAATACTCCCTCCATCCCACCGATCTTGGTTCATATTTTTTTTTGGGTCGTCCCAAGGTCATTTTCTTTTTAAGACACATTTATATTACACAACTTTAAATAATATATATTTATAGCATCACTTTTCACACTACTTTTCAACTTTTTTTAAATCTCGTGGGAAAAAATAAATGCTCAAGATTGGTAAGACGGAGAGGATAGTAAAATACAATATTATTATTGTAAGACATCAAATGAGAACTCAAATTTAAAAAAAAAAAAAAACGTCGAGTGTGCTTTTAGGGAGGGAGGAATGGAACCCTAATACCCTAATACCCTGGGGGTGCCACATCACCTCTATCCAATAAAAATCTTCCAACTCAAAACTACCCCAATACTACCCTAACACTACCCTAACTAGTGGGAGTGGTACCCTAGTACCCGAATTCATTTTTTTTTTAAATACATAAAATCACATACAATATTTATAATAAAAACATACCATTTCATTAAAAATAAAAAACATTACATAATACTTAAAAAAAACATAACATAATACTTAAAAATAACTAGATTAAAATAAAAAAATCCATTAATCATCGAGATGCGGCAAGTCTTCACGTGCTACGTGCTCCGTGAGATCATATCAAAGACGGTCATGGAGAAATTCATCTAGTAACTCCGCTACCACACTGTCGTCGAACACTGGCTGGACCGGCGGATCCATTATATGAACTGGTGAGATTGCCCTCCCCTCGCGTTTTATAACCATATTGTGCAAAATAACACACGCATGAACCTGATTGGCAATCTTCGCTTTGGTCATAGCTCTGAGTGGTCGATCAAGAATTTTCCATTTTCCTTTGAGAGCACCAAAAGCTCTCTCGACATCCTTTCTCGCTCCCTCTTGTAACTTCGTAAATCTCTTTTTCTTTGGGTCGTTTGGATACGGGTATGCTTTAACAAGTGTGGACCACTTAGGATAGATTCCATCTGCCAAATAGTAGCCGCGTTTGTAAAAGCGTCCATTCACGTGGAATGAACTACTCATCGCCGTTCCATTTCGAGCTGTAAGATACAAGTCAGACTGATTCAATACGTTGATATCGTTGTTTGACCCCGGTGGACCAAAAAAAGCATGCCAAATCCACATATCTTGTGACGTGGTGACTTCAAGCATAATAGTGGGAACACCATAGTCACCTCTCGTATATTGCCCTCTCAAATGTCTAGGACAATTTTTCCATCTGATGTGTGTACAGTCGAGGCTACCAAGCATCCCAGGGAGGTGATGCTTCGCTTCATGGGCCTGGAAAATGCGAGCAAGGTCGTGTGCTGTCGGCCTACGTAGGTACTCCCGACCGTACAACTCAATGATGGCCTCACAAAAATGATCAAGACTTTCACGTGACGTTCTTTGAGACATGCATAAATATTCATCATACTCATCGGGCGGATTGCCGGTTGCGAGTTGCCTAACAGCCGATGTGATTTTTTGTTTCGCCGTGAAACTTTTTTGAAATCGCGCGTCATAGCCTTCTTGAAAATATGGGTATCTCGCTTCAATGTCACCCACTATTTGCAAAAACATGCTTTTCTCCATTCGAAATAAGTAATTGTCGTTGTACTTTGGTGTTTCAACGAACCAATCATTCTCTAAAAACAGGCGGACAGAAGCCCGGTAATTATTATTTGTCATACGATACACCTACTAGGTCATGTAAAAGCAAAGTTTTCACCTCATCAGTTGGTACATCTAAAACATGAAAACCTCTATCAAAAGAATACGCATAATGTGAAAGGTAGTCGGCCACGTAATTTCCTTCTCGGTGTACATGAATAACTTCCACCTTGGCAAAATAATCCAGTAAAGAACAGATGCGCAGTACTAATGCCGACACTCCTCGTTCACAACAACAACCGCATTGATCATCCCCACCGCTATCTTATTATCACTCTCCACCATTAGGCATGAAATATGAAGGGACGAAGCTAGTTGAACCCCATACAAAATACTCCATAGCTCGGCCTGTAGAATCGGACAGATTCCAATGTTTACGATGAATCCCCGCACCCACCGACCCACACAGTCCCGAATCAGACCACCACCATATTAAATCTTATTAACGTACGTAAGGGAAGAATGATAGTGGCCGTAATAGAGTGTCACGAGACTAACGGCTAGTTGAGGCTTTGGAGCCTATAAATACCATATCTTTGGTATTATTCCATACAACAACTTCAAGCAAAACATTCATTAATAAGAGATTGATATACTTATATTGTTGTTGTGATATTGAGCTTATATTGTTAGTTTGAGTGTTTATACATTCAACATATACACGAGAGGTAAAAGAAAAGATACGATTGGATTCCGTGTTATTAGGATCAAGGATCCGACATTATTAGAATCGCAATCGATATCTTCGTGAGGTTTATCTAGTACCAATAGAAAGGTAGAGCGGTTGATTCCTTGTCCGATGGAAAATGAAAACGGTTTAACTTGGACCGACACAAAGACAAGTACGAGTGGTTTATCACGGACCAATAGAAGACGTGATTGTAACGGTTATCCCTCGACCGATAGAAGAGAGGTGCAGAGGTTTTTATCTTCAACCTATAGAAAAAGATATCGAGAGAGGATGTAGGCTCGTTTATAGCAGAACCTCTATAAATCCGTGTGTCTTTTAATTTCCGCACTTTATATTTATGCTTCCGCATAAACGGCGCAAATACCCTTATTGCTCCAACAATTGGTATCGGAGTGGTACCTCCAATACACGGCTTAACATCCAAGGAGTCGATCCAAATGGCATTTCAATTTGCTCCAATCGAAAGCCTTGCTCTTAACCGACCACCATTTTTTGATGGCGCAAATTTCATGACATGGAAGAAAAAGATGTCAATATTCATCCGAGCGTATGACATCGAGATTTGGAAGATCATTTGTCTTGGCCCAAAACCTGACGGAACTCTTTAGACTTTCGAAGAATATAATGACGAGGATTGGAAGAACGACCATCTAAATTGTAAGGCTACTCAACTTCTATATTGTGCCTTAAATCCAGAATAGGTCAATCGTATCTCACCGTGTGAAAGTGCTAAAGAAATATGAAAAATTCTTGAAATCACACACGAAGGGACAACTCAAGTCAAGGAGACGAAGATCAATATGCTTCTCCATGACTACGAGTTATTCATGATGAAAGGTGACGAGTTCATCACCAACATGCTCGACCGATTTTCGGTCATCACTAATGGACTTGCTTCGTTTGGAAAACCATTATCTAGTAGTGAAAAAGTCAAGAAAATTTTACGATCACTACCTAGCGAATGGGATAGCACCGTGACTGCGATCATGGAATATAAAGATCTCAATACGCTTGATTTTAGCGCACTCGTTGGTTCGCTAATTAATTATGAGATTGTTTTAAAATTACGAAGTGTCAAGCCAAAGCCGAAGGAACGATCAATAGCTATGAAGGCTAAGATGTCAAAGAGAGAAGAAATTCCGGTGGATGATAGCGACGAAAAATCGGCATATTATGCCAAGAATATTAATAAGTTCCAACACTTATTAAACTGGAGAAAGAAGGACATCCAAACGAGCGAATCTAAGAAATTCGACAATAATTGTCGATTATGTGGTAAACCAGGCCACTTTGCAAAGAATTGCCGATCTAAACCCAAGAAGGAGGTTCTCGTTGCAACATGGAGTGGTGAAGACGAAGATGATGATTTTATCAATCAAAATAATCTCGCTCTCATGGCACGAAGTTCATTCGACGATAGCGACGTCGAAACCCAAGTAAGTAATTCTTACGACGAACTTTTTTGAAGCATTTGAAAATTATTGCATATGGATTATCAAAATGCTTTATCCGAAATTAAATCCCTTCAATTTAAAAATAAAGCATTGGAAATTGAATATTCCAAAAATCTTGAAAAGGGAAAATTTGTCGAGATCGATCATTCAAAATGCATTGAAAATGAAAATATTTTAAAGGATGATCTTGTTAAAATGCAAACCGAGCTAAAAAATTTAACGAATAAATTTTTTCTCGGAAACGAGAAATTTGAAAATATGCTCTCGGTTCAAAATATACTTTAAATAAACAGGAGTTGGGATTCACACCTCGTTCTAAAAATGAATCCTTAAATTTAAATATACCCCATTGCAAAAAATATTTGAAAATCAGGCATCACATTTCTAACTGTAAAAGCCCATGCCGGACGATTAAAATTAAAATTATTTGGGTTCCTAAAGGAACAATTATTTCAAATATCGTCTATGTTTCAAATGAAAAATCAACTATAGGTTGGATCCCTAAAATTTAATATATTTTACTTAGGGGATAATATTTTCAGGGGGAGTTATACCCTTCTTTTTTAAATTATTATACTCATCATTTGGTATCATGCATATTTTATATCATTATATTTATTTTTTATTATATTTTTTGATGAAAACAAAAAGAGGGAGAAAGGAGAATGGGATTAACCCGGAAATGGGGAGAAAAATCGAAGAAAAGTCAAAAAGTTGAAATTGAAAAGAAAAATGGAAGTTGAAAGGAGAAAAGGAGAAGAAAAGTCGAAAATATGAAGTTGAAAAGAAAAATGAGGAGACGTCGAAAAGATGATGAAAATTTGAAAATTCGAAAAGAAAAAGAAAAGGAAAGAAGGAGTCGAAGAAAAAGAAATGGGAGAAGAAACTAAAGAAACGGACAAAGTCGAAAACTTTGGTCTTTACACATATACATATATTTGTAATTTTTGCAGGTAAATCCCATTGACGAAGTGTTGTTTTGTAATCATCAAAAAGGGGGAAATTGTTGGAACATTTTGTTCCATACATGCTATAATAATGTTTTGATGATTTATGTTGATATAGAAAACAAAACAACAAAAAGTCGAAGCAAAGCATCGAAGAAGACGGAGTGCAAAAAGCTAGAAAATGCATGCTTAATGGACGTAAAAAGTATAACATAGCGTACGTAAAAGAATGACAATAACATACGTAATGTTCAGTGGATAACGTACGTAAAGTGATGGTTCTGAGTTCAAACAAGATGAACGTTGGAGATGACGTCATGGCATAGGTCAGCGAGCAACGAACATAGTGACTATATATAACGTACGTAATGTATGTTTGGTTAACGTACGTAAAGGAGGAAACGAAAGCTACTGGACTGAAACTGGGCTAAGCTAACGTACATAGAAGATTGTCGTTAACGTACATAACGTTATTAACGTACGTAAGGGAAGAATTATAGCGGCCGTAATAGAGTGTCAGGAGGCTAACGGCTAGTTGAGGCTTTGGAGCCTATAAATACCATATCTTTGGTATTATTCCATACAACAACTTCAAGCAGAACATTCACTAATCAGAGATTGATATACTTATATTGTTGTTGTGATATTGAGCTTATATTGTTAGTTTGAGTGTTTATACATTCAATATATACACGAGCGGTAAAAGAAAAGATACGATTGGATTCAGTGTTATTAGGATTAAGGATCCGGCATTATTAGAATCGCAATCGATATCTTCGTGAGGTTTATCTAGTACCGATAGAAAGCTAGATCGGTTGATTCCTTGTCCGATAGAAAAGAAAAATGGTTTAACTTGGACCGACATAAAGACAAGTACGAGTGGTTTATCACGGACCAATAGAAGACGTGATTGTAACGGTTATCCCTCAACCGATAGAAGAGAGGTGCAGAGGTTTTTATCTTCAACCTATAGAAAAAGATATCGAGAGAGGACGTAGGCACGTTTATAGTCGAACCTCTATAAATCCGTGTGTCGTTTAATTTCCGCACTTTATATTTACTGTTGAGTATTGGTCCGAATCGGGTGGAAAAATTATTACAATAATTATAACAAATATAACTATTACACGAATCTACTCGGGATAGGGATTAGGGATTACACAACTTCTAATTAAATGAATCAAACAACAACTGGAAAGAAAAATAAGAACAGTGAGTATAGAAATGCAAACCAAACGGCCGAAGCCAATCGGAAAGTGATGTCACTGTCGGAAAAATAGCCCGACTCAGTCCTCCGTCTCCGTAGCACTACAACAAAAAAGGTCTTTAACAACGTTTTTTAAACGTTGTAATTAGTGTTTGACAACGTTTCGTAAAACGTTGTATTATCCGACGTTGTCTTAGGTCCATCTTTATGACAACGTTTTTTAAACGTTGCGGATACGTTGTTGTAATAGCAATCCCGTTTTTTGTTAAAAACCTTTAACAACGTTTACAAAACGTTGTTACTAACTTCAACAACGTTTACGTAAACGTTGCCCTTTCTTATTGACAACGTTCTGAAAAGGTTGTTAATAAGTTCCGCAACGTTTGAAAAAACGTTGTCTTTTAGTATTAACAACGTTTATGTAAAACGTTGTAGAAAGTTATTATTCTAAAAAAATATCCACTTCCACAACGTTTGTAAAAACGTTGTCTTTTATTATTGACAACGTTTTACATAAACGTTGTATAAAGTTATTTTTCTAAAAAAAATATCCACCCCCAAATTCACCTATTGCACCTACTACAATAAAGTGTGTCAATGGACTTCTTACTCACTTCAAGTCCTCATGAACATAAATCCATACAGGGCACACGCAAAATAAACAAAGAAATAACGTTTTGTAAGGTGAAGGAATTCTAAGATACCATCAGATACGAATTCAATCTAAACAATATGGAGGCAACAAAGATCAAAGCCAACAAACAAGAGTTAGCTAAAGGAGATACACATATCAATCAAGAACCATATAATAGCCCATGGCAAAGATTGCAACAGCTGGAATAATTTCTTGTTCCCAAATCGAAGCCGGCCCGAGTCTTGAAAATCAAACAAAATTCATTCAAAGAAAATAAGGTACTCGGTTCTTGGTCCACGATCTGGTTGTTCTCCTCCGTCTCCGTGAAAACTTCACTTCTCTCTCCTAATACAAAAAAACATACGATCAAGAAGACACCGGCTTTGGGAAAACAAGAAAATAAAACATCAAAAGGATCACCGGAAGATTATTCTTTTTTTCCTATGTATTCGCGGCCCAATGTCATAGAATACGAAACAACAACTACATCTGAAACTTAGTCCCAAAATGATAATAATGGGGTCGGCTAACATGACACGATTCATCCTATGAAACCCTCAACGACAGGTTACATAAACAAAATAAAAGTGAAACATGATAAATAGTCAATCTACAAATAAAGCTATGAAAGTCATAAAAAGTGAATAACGACTTTTTTTAAAGAGGTTTAGGAAAAAGAAAATCAAATAATAGCAATAATTGAAAAAATGAAAATGAAAATACAAAGTGTAAAGAAAAATCAAATCGACTCATCAAAATATTGAGAATGATAGTAGAAGATTAGTGAAAAGTTTGAAAAGTCGACAAATAACCCAAAAATAGTATTAAAAAAAAGAATAGAACAAATAATACCAAAAATAGAAAATAATAAAAAAACATAGACACAAAGAACATACATAGACAAACGCATACCATATTCTCATTGAAGCTTAATATTGATGCCACATTTCCACAAATGATAACAATAGTTTGGGCGTACCATACCTGCAGAGTCCACAACACAACAATGAGATGATAATATAAAGAATGTAAGATGATTTTTACTCCTAATTACCATGTCATAATAGTCAATGACAAAGATTTTAGCAACTCACGGTGTGAGTCCTTTATCTTGAAACATGTACTTGAGACCTTCTTGAACAAGTTGATGGGCCCGACAAACTAGATCGAGTTTGTTAATATGGTTGAACTACCAAAAAAACATTTCATTTTAGCATGGCTATTTTTATACAACCAAATTTGATAAGTAAACCCAAAACCATAAAGTATTAATCGTTTTCTGATGTGATATTTTCGTGGAAACCGAGAGTATAAATCAATTAATAACCATGTTCCATAACATTCCAAGTGAATTTCATTGAGTCACCTCGGATGTAACCACTGGATCCAAAAAGCCACCGCACCTCGGGACCGACAGCCCATGTCTCAATGTCTTGAGATCACTCCACATCAAGTCGCAGAAGGGCCCTTCATGGGGGATCTCACAGTTCCTTTCAATGACTCGAATCTAGTCAAGAAAAAAAAAAAAGAGTATAAGAAAATGAAAAAACGCAAAATCAGAAAATCATATAGTTATTATAAAATTAAATCATTTGAAAGAATGTCATCAACTTTTTTGTCATTTCGGTAGATGTGGATTATAAGAAAATTGGAGAGGGACGCAATAAGCCGTCTTATTCTTCGCACAAGCCGCCGCCTCCCCGCCGTGCTTCCTGTGCTCGTTCTGTTCAAGCAATTAACAATAACGATCGAATCCATTTGCAGCTCAAGAGATGTTACTCCTTTGCTGATGGCGAGTGTCAGACCTTCCCTGGCTCCCCACAGCTCGGCCAAGTACGCCGATGAAACAGCCAAGTGCTTGGCAAACCCACCCTGCGAGTCACGCAAAACTCCACCACACCCAGCTAAACCGAGATCAATTTTCGCCATCCGTATTAACAGCCATCCAACCGGACGGAGGAGCCCTCCAAGAAACTTCCACCTGCTGAAAAGTTTAGTCTAATTACAAAAACAGCTTTGCTAGCTTTCAAACTTAAAAATAAGCCACTGACATTTATATTAATCTCACAAAAAGTGCATCCTCAAGGTTAATGAAAGTCTAGATGGGGCCACTTGTAAGATAAATACGAACCTCAAGGGTTTGTTTGTAATTTTATAAGATACGTGGTTTTTTTTTTCTTGTAACTAGACTAAACTCAGTTGCTCAGGGGTTGTTTTTGTAATTAACTCTAAATGAACGAAAAAAATGTATAATCGGTGTTCTAAACATATAAGCCACCGTTTTATTTCTAACAAAGAATTACAGGAAAAAGGATAATTCCAAAATCACACCGAAAGTTTCGTCTAATTAAAAAAACAACTCGCTTATATCTTTCGAACATACAAATAACCCACTGACATTTACATTTATCTCACAGAAAGTGCATCCTCTGGAGAGTCTAGATGACGGTAAATACAACCTCGGGAGTACATTGGTAAATTTATAAGATAAGTGGGGTTTTCTTATAATTAGACTAAACTTAGCTACTCAGGGTAGTTTTTGTAATTAACTTAAATGGACAGAGAAATGGATAATCAGAGAATGTTATACAAGAATTCTGATCCCATGACTTCATTATGATCCACTTTCTAACAAAAACAATTATGTGCATAATTCAATAGATGGTTTGTTCCGAACATTTGTCATAATCGAAAATTAACCTTCATATCTCCAGCAACCGACACAAGTAGTCGGTTTCTGCTCTTTCAATCTGAAGATAGTAGCGCCTGCGAAAAGCAAAATATTTACTTGATGTGTCAATTCAGTCATGGGATCAGAATTCTAACCTCTGCTCCAAATATATCTAGCCCACGAACAACCACAAGTTTAAACAAAGATCTCAAATACTATGACTAAAAAAAACTTTATTTCAAAGACGAGTAATCGGGGTATGTTTGAAGGTGGACCATCAAGTTCAGAATACGAAAAAACAAGTGAAATAATCGAAATAAAGATAAAAATAGACGAGAGAAAGTGCTCGCGAACTCACATACCTTTCCCCTCCTCCTTTATCCGGCTTGGGACCGGCAATGCAATGCAATATACAACAATTGCATTGGCGGAGTTAAAAGGGGTTAGTTAATAAGTCGGGCAAACATCTTAAAAAACAAGTAATACCAAGTTCTAAATGTTTAGCAATAAACCAACATAGGACACATATTGTGCATCAAAATAGAAATCCAAAATAGAAGTCCAGACATAAGATTCTTAACTAATTAAAAGAAACGAATTCCTTAGGCCATGCGGTCGTACTCCCAATCGCATCCGCGATGACCGACATATCCGAGTTAGGCCTCCACAAATCAGCATTAGGAACCAAAGCTACTTGAACCCAAACCTTCCAAGCATCATTTCCAACGGGAACACCGTGCACCATAGCATTAGGATCCGTGGATGCAATTGTAACCGGCCAAGAACCTTCTTTCGCCAATCCAATAATTTGCATTTGCGATCAACGGTGACACTTGTACGGGCATCTCTTGAAGTTGAACCATAACAATCACGAGCATTAGAGCTACCATTATGTGACGACGGAGTGGGTGACTTCCCATTCAAATTTTCCCTTGAACCAATATTATGCAAATGCGGAGAGGCCATCTTTGAATTTGCTTTCTCCTTTGACGCGAAACCCTAGGAACAATCACGAGTTAACATGTAAGTGAAAACTATAAATACCTCTAAAAACAATGTGCTTGACTACAAAATACTTGCTGCATACGCATAAAGTGTCTCATCTCCGCCATTTCATTTTCTAAATGTTCAAACTTCTCCATTTTTTATTCGATTCAAACTTGATTCTCAAGTGCTTGGACTTTCTTTGAACTATTCATGTGGATACCCATTTTTGATGGGGTAATACCAAATCCCATCCCTCTAACTCTTCCATTTCTCTCGGGCCCAGTATTTGAGAGAGTGCGTCCTCATTAATTGATGTCAAATGGGAGGTTTGAGAGGATGTGATCTCTTGTATTTTACTCTTGAAAATTAGTAAACAAACAAGTATTAAATGATAGATTAGGCAAAATACTCCCTCCATCCCAAAATAATCTTCTATTTTTCTTTATTGTTACTACAATTGAACTTTGAGAAATAAACATGGATTGATTTGATTATAATATCAATAACAAGTTTTTGTATTTTTAATAGGATAGTTAAATCAACCTAAAATAATTACTCAAAGTTCATTCGTAATAATGACATAAAAGATTGGCATTTTGGGCGGAGGAGTAAAAAATAAAGTATGATTTAGTTGAAATGTCACTTACCATACAATCGGCAATAAATGGAGTTGGTACTTCACCATTCTTTTTAGTGTGTGCTTTACACCAAATATCTTCTCTCCTTAGAGGCTTTTCTGGATTCTCCTTTCTCTAAAAAGAATAAGTACTATTTAAGTTAAAATACAAAACGGAAAATATGTAATAATCACGTGAGGTGGGATGGAAGGAGTATTGATCAATTTATAGAAAGTTACCATTTCATCCTCTAGTCGAGCATACCCCTTCCGACTCATTGTATGTGGGGCATGATTGTTCGCCCTAATCTCCTTATACATTTTGCTCTTCACCTACGCCATTTCTTATGTTACAAACAAAAAATATACAACATAAACTAATTATAAAAAACTGAATTTACCTCAAATTCATTTGATAACTTTTCTGCGATAAAAGTGCTCCACTCTTCAAGAGATATGTTATCTGGTTTAAGGGTGCAAATTTTGACTCTTTATCTCGCATTTTTGATGCATCTCTAAGAGATTCTATCGGCGATTTAGACCGCCTCCAACGAGTGCCCATTTGTTGAATAATAAGCTTCTCATGCATGTCATCAATCTTGAATCTCCCCGTACATAAACATCATATCACAAACACGGAACATGTACACTTTAATTTTTATGTTCAAACCCAATTAAATATATTATCATTACCTTAACACATGTCCACAAATCTTTCTTTGTTTCATTAGGAACTTTCCTCCAATCATCAATATTGGCCGGTACAAATTGTCGTGCTAAAGCACCCAAGAATGAAGATAACCACTCGGAATGCTCACCGATAAATTTGTCCTCTTTCATTGAAATCCACCTCTATTAGTTCCGTAGGATTTGAGCATAATTCTCTCAACCTTGTTGGGCCTCTTTTTCTTTCCCAATGCCTCTTGTTCTTCAACCAACCGCTCTTCACAGTATATTCATTAGGAACTTCATTATAAACACGTTCGGGAGAGGATTCGACCCTCTTTCACAAATTCGAATGCATTCATTCCCTTGTTGTTGCGAAATTGCAACCGATGCTAAATGTATTTTCTTCAAGCGCCTACTCCCCTTTCTTGAACTGCATAGATCATTGTAAAGTTAGTAATTTTAAAATGCTTTGAAAAATCTGGACATGGAACTAATTTTAAAATCGCTTTGAAAAATCGCTTTAAAATCTAATTTTAAAATCTGCTTTGAAAAATCGGACATGAAAAATCTGCTTTGAAAAATCATATTTTCTTCAAGCGCCTACTCCCTTTCTATCTTGGACATGGAACTAATTTTAAAATCGCTTTGAAAAATGCAATAAACAAACATAATGACACTATTGTTAGCATTTGGGACGGAGGGAGTATATATTTTATAACTAAAAACAATGACATACACATGTAAAATCATTATGGTAACACTAACTCTTACCTCTATCCCATCATTACCCATTGTGATCACGTCGACAAACTTTGATAGAGTTATCTAAAGATCCTCCTACTCAGCCTCTACCTGTTATATGGAAGAAAAGCAATCAAATAATTTTGTAAATATGGTAGTACAAGTAATGTAATAAACAAACATAACAACACTATAATTAAGAAAAAATAGTCATAATAACATAAATACTTATCAAATATACCAATTTGTCATCACATCCCACTCTTGCGCAAGTACTATCTTGGCAATCATCGGTTTTATCAAGCAAAGATACATCAAGTGGATTACACGACAATTCATTATTCTCATCATCACTCTTATCATAGATCTCCATATCATGATAGCCCCTTGGTGGTGGTCTGACAACAACTTGCCAATTAGATGTTTTGCTTTCTCTCCAATAGAATACTTGTGAGGCTTGCGTTGCTAGTATAAAAGGATCTCCTTTAAATTGATCTTGAAATTGAGCAAAGTTGACTAATGTAAATCCATCTTCAACCTTCACTCCACGATAGATATTTGCCCAATCACACTTAAATAAGGGAATCTGAAACATAAGATAGTCCAACACTATAATGTTACGCAAGATCCCGTAATGGCCTATTATGTTGCTACTAGATTGGCAATTGTCATTTGGACAGTTGACGTATTGTAGTTGCTTCAAGTGAAACACCACTATTCTGTGTGGACTTTTCGGTGTCCTTGGTACGAAATCGACGACCATTTATTATATAGCCAGAATATGAGAGCGCTTGCCTTCTAGGCCCATATGATAACCACTTTATTGTTTCAGAACTTCTACTTCGCCCGAGGCTATTTGGTCTTTAACCTGTATATTTATTTTAAATAAATAACATACATATTCACAATGTATAAACTAATAAAGTCCAAATAATATGTAAAAAAACCTTTTTTGTAAACAAACTAGAGAAATTGTCTGAATGCATCTTTGAAAGATGATCATCGGATAGATCAAGATGTAACATCTTCAACTCTTCCATATGCATCCTAAAAAAATAATGTGAAAATATTCCTAAGAAACAAACTAGACAAAATTGCATATAACTTAAACTTACACTTCATATGGTTCCACTTCGCCGTATTAAACAACACATATCGATGACCATTTTGCATGTCTTCATTAGACAATGTAGTATGCTCTCCTTTAGAAATTGGTCGTCCTTCAAATGTGTTTTCATTTTGGTATTCCTCATTGCGTTTATGTGTTTCAAATAGTGCACAACTTTCCTTAATGTACTCACAACAAAATCGTATGGATTCTTCGGCAAGATAGCTTTCACATATGCATCCTTCTGGTCGTGCAGATTTCTAACATATTCCTTGCGGCTTCATAAATCTAAAAATATTGGATATAAATTAGGAAGGAAAATATCATTCAAGCCTATTACCGATAATAAATGGATATCAAATACCTTTCAAACGGTACATCCAATGAAATTGATTTGATCCACAAAGACGAGTTTCTCGGCCTAAATGTATTGTCAAGTGAATCATAATATCAAAGAATGAAGGAGGAAAATATCTTTCAAGAATGCACAATGTATCAATTATCTCCTGCTCGCAGCCTTCAATTTTTTCGACATCAACCACTCTTTGGCTTATATCATAGAAAAATGAAACGAAGCAGTAATGCATTTCTTGGCCCTTTTTGAAGAAGTACTCTCAATGCGACCGGCAATAAATGTAGCATAAATACAAGCTAATCAAGGTACTAGAGTCAAAGTATCTAGAAATACTGTGCAAAAATGTTTGCAAAAAAAGAGCTATAACCGTCAGAACTTTCAAATTTCTTAGTCGCCAATAAAATGTCTCTATCTCGTAACTTGTTAACGTATGTTGGCACGGTGGAAGGGCTAACTTACTATTCTCATCAAGCCTTGGGTGCAACTCGCCGAATTCCCATACTTTCCAAGTCTTTACGAGCACTATGGCCATCTTTTGATCTTCCTTTTATATCAAGCAAAGTGCACAGAAACTCTCACCACAATTTTTTTCGATGTGCATTAAATCCAAACAGTGACGTACCAACAAATGCTAAAAATAAGATATTTTATTAGTTATCACTAGCTATTAACTATGTCATTATATTGAATTAACATTAAAGCACAAAATTTGTTATACCTCGTAATATGGCAACTCAAAAAAATTGATTTTTTCTTCCAATTCAGACCTTAACTTTCTTTATAATCTTCCTCCTCCTTTTCTTCTTTCTCTTACCTTTTGCCCTTCCTTGTCTCGGTTCTTCATCACCGCTCATTTCATCCCATTTTCCAAAATCATTTTCAATCCCATTAACAACTGCTAAAATTTCGTAACTGCATAATATATGAGGTTTCCCCCTCTTCTCATGGGTTCCATCAAACCAACTCTTCTTCTTTCGGTAAGGATGATTGGGTATAAGAAACCGTCGATGACCCATATACGCACACTTGTGACTGTGAGGTAGATAAATTGAACAAGTATTAACACCACAAATAGGACATGCCATCTTACCCTTAGTCGTACACCCAGCTAGATTTCCATAAGCCGGAAAATCATTAATCGTCCACATGAGAATAACCTTCAGATTGAAAATGCTCTTCGTAAATGCATCGTACACCTCAACCCCACTTATCCATAACTCTTTCAAATATTCAATCAATGGCCTTAAATATACATCAATATCATTTCCTGGTTGCCTTGGACCAGGGATTAGCAAAGTTAACATCATATTTTCCCTTTTCATGCACAGCCAAGGGGGGAGGTTGTAATTAACAAGCATCACGGGCCAACAACTATGTGTAGAACTAAGATTACTATAAGGATTAAATCCATCTGTGGCAAGTCCAAGTCTTAAATTCCTAGGATCGGATGAAAAACAAGGCCACCTACTATCAATAGACTTCCACTGTGGCGAGTCAACAGGATGTCGCATTTTGTTATCGTTACTATGATGACTGCTATGCCACAATAATTGTTCAGAATTATCTAATGATCTGAACATCCTTCTAAATCTGGGAATAATAGGAAAGTATCTCAACACCTTGGCCGGTACCCCCTTTTTAATTTTACGCTCATCTCCTTTTCCTACCACTTTCCACTGGATTTCCCACACCTTGGACAATTGTCTAGATCTGCCAAGTCTTTTCTAAATAAACAACAATCATTAGCACATGCATGTATTTTTCATAACCCAAGTCAAAGCTCTTAAGTAATTTTTTTGCAGATATGTGGAACTAGGAAGTACATTCTTCTGTGGCAACATGTGACCTAAAATTTTGAGAAGATCAAGAATGCTTTGTCGAAATGCCGTTAACGGCTTTATGTTTGAAAAGCACAATCATTGCCAACTTTGTATAGTCACTACAACCCATATATAAGGGAGTTTCGCATCTTCTAATAATTTTGAAAACCCCTCATCTCCCATTGCTTCGAGATAATTTGGAATCGTTTCCTCGTTAACACGTGCATCTATGAACATCCTATATGTATCGATATATCATCAAGATCAAATGTCCTTTTGGAGGAAGTGCTAGGACGTTCTTCCCGTGAAAAATCAAACATCGTATGTCTTATCCATACCATATATAACCAAGTGCGAGACTACATCATCACTAGACCGGTAATCCAAATTTACGCATCGAGTACAAGGACATCTAATTTTAGAGGGATTTCCTAGACTTTCCAAACTTATCGCTACAAAATTTCTTACTCCTTCCTGTAAAGCGGCGGTTGGCCTACAAACAAAATTATACATATTACATAGCTGGCATAAGACAACAAGAAGCTATGAAACTACTATTTAAGCTTAGAGTGAAAACCTGGGCAGATTCACCCACGATTTATCCATCGATATGAATTATGAGTACACCGAGAACACTACAAGAGATAATAATATTAGCACAGTTTGAAGAATTAATAATTTAGTACATCTCATTGTACCTTAACTGCTAGCCCAAAGCTAATAAAAAAATGTGAAAACCAGAGATAATAATATTTAAACTCCGTATGTTTGATGGTTCATACGGTGTCTGTTGTGATTATTATTTCTATGACCTTCAAATTCCATTTTTTTGTTAAATCGACCTAAAGTAAATAGAAAACCGGTCATCGACCAGATAAGACTGAAAAAACATAAACATCAAACATACATGCGCATAAAAAAGAAAATCAGATCACAAAAGAAAGCAAAATATCATTTTTAAAATGTGTTTTTAATTGTAAAAATAACCAAGAAAAATTGTGAAGTTTGGCAAGAAAGAAAATAAATTTTGAGTCACAACAATAGAGTGCGTGAAAAATAAAAGAAATCAACGAAACAAAAGCATGAACATCTGTAGACGAATAGAGAGAGGAAAAAAAGCTATCCTCTAGCTATTCCTCAAACCTCTAATAGCCAAAAAGCAGCTTTTTCTACAATAGAGTCTTGAGTTCACATTCCAATTTAAAAATACATAACTTTCATTCACGAAGTGCCATAGGATGAAAAAGTAAGTATATCAGCATCAAGGTTGTACAAGGGATATGCTCAAAACGACAAACCAGTTGAAAACCCCTTAAATAAGGACTTCAGCTAAATTTTTTACAAAGCCATTTCAGAACTTAACCGAGTGAAACACCAGATTAAGCTAAACTACCAAATATAACTCATCAGCAAGGACAAACAGCTAAATTTTTTTGCGTTTGTAAACAATAGTAGGGGATTTTTGTCTAAAGTTAACTACAAGTCGTTTCGCACTGTTTCTTCACTCTTCTCTATATCAATATATGACATGTAATAAATAACTACAAACGAGCATAAACTTACAGAACACGAAGCGGAAAACAACTCAAACGAAAAATTAACATCATTAGGTTTCGAAAATACCTATCGGTTTCACCACAACCCGTAAAGAGCTCTATTAATCCTTTCATAACCAAACACCATAATCAACTTATCTGACTTATTAATTCAGTTTCTGAATTATATATGTCACAAGATAATATAAAAGAGAGAGAGAGACACATACCGAGAGAGAGAGAATGAACGGGGAAGGAAGAGAGATGATACGGTGTTGTTGTTGTTGTGGAGAGTGTCAAGAGCAGCGCCGCCTCCGACCAGTATCGCCGCCGTCTGTGCTTTTGGGATTTGGGAACGAGCGATTTGGGAACGAGTGTCAAGAGCAGCGTCGTATTACGTTTTTTGTTTTTCTTTTTTTTCCTTTTTTCCCTTCTGCGTTCTGTGTTTGGTTGAGCGCCAGCGGTATGTGTTTTTCTTTTTCTTTTTCTGATTTGGGAACGAGCGGGGAGGAACCATATTACGACGTTTATAAAAAAACGTTGTTAAAAAATTTTTCACAACGTTTAACTATTAAACGTTGTATTATACTGCAACGTTTCTTCATTAAACGTTGTTTATTTCCGTCACCACAACGTTTTTTTTATAAACGTTGTCAATGTAGAAATACTACAACGTTTTTTAAATAAATGTTGTGGAAAACTTAAATAACAACGTTTTTTTAAAAACGTTGTTAATAAAAACGTTGTCAATGGCTATTTTTGGTGTAGTGTAGCCACGTCCAGGACCCACAAGACCCGCGGCCAGCACCCAGAAACGAATCCCACCACTGGAACCGGAAGCAACCACCGGAAGAATCGAAGCACCAAGCAAGATTCAACCGAAACAAACCCCAGAACACTGAATCGAAGCACCAAGCAAGATTCAACCGAAACAAACCCCAGAAAACTCAGATCCCGAATTCTCACATGCCTCTCCCACAAAAACACTCAGTTATTTCACAGAGAAAAACGAGGTAATCAGAAAAATATCACTTGTTCTCTCTTCGTTTTTGTTGTGCTTTCATCTCACCCGAAATCGGAATTTATAGGAGAATCGGAACAACAAAACGAAGAGAAGAAATTGGAAAGATTTAGTTTCCATCTCAGAAGAACAGGTCAACCGAGGAGAAGAGGAAAGAAAATCGGGAGAGATAAGGGAGGAAGGAGACTGACGGTGAGAAAGGAGAGAAATGAGGGGTAGGGTTTGGGGTAAGGGTTTTATATTTAGGGTAAATATAAAACCAATGGCCAGGATTAAAAGATACCAGATAAATGGCCAGGATTAATCCAGACTAATGGGCTGCTTCCAAAAGGTTCCAGGCCGGGTCCGTTTTGAGGTGGGCTGCAGGAGATATAAATTGGGCCCTCATTATTTTAATCATTTGGGCCAATTAAACCCAACAATTCTCCACCTGGGCCAAATGAGTCATCGGGGTACATAAGGGAGACGGAGGTCATCATCGCCGTAGGACATCACCTGCACACAAAACACAAAGTAAGTACAGGTAATCACAAAGAAAGGTAGCAATCACTAAGACAATGAGGCTATCACAAAGATAGCATAATAATTCACTAAGAATGAAAAGCCATCACAAAGAAGGCAAAGACTAAGAGTTAGTCTTGAGTTCCCAAGTTCAGCAGGTCGGTGCAGGACACAAACTTCTCCAAAGGCAAGCATTTGGTGCCCATATCTGCAGGATTGAATTCCGAAGGAATTTTTCCAAGCTCAAGTTCACCTTTTTCAACAATGTCACGAATAAAATGAAATTTAACATCAATATGTTTAGTGCGGTCATGAAAGACATGATTTTTGCATAGCTGAATTCCAGATTGACTATCCGAAAATACCACGACTTTTTCTTTCAGAAAACCAATTTCGGACAAAAGACCCTTTAGCCATATGGCTTCTTTAAATGCCTCAGTTGTAGCAACATATTCAGATTCAGTTGCAGATAAAGCAACAACATTCTGTAACTGAGATTTCCAACTAATGCAAGAGCCACAAAGGGTAAACACATAAGAGGTCGTGGATTTTCGATTGTCACGATCATTAGCAAAGTTAGAATCTACATATCCAACAAGTTTAACACCATCTACAGATTTAGAAAACTTAATACCAACATCCACAGAGGATTTCAGATAACGGAGAAGCCACTTCAAGGCTTCCCAATGTGGCATACCAGGATTAGACATGTATCTACTCAAGCAACTAACAGCATAGGCTATATCAGTCCAGTACTAACCATGAGATACATGCCTGATCCTATAGCATTAGCGTAGGGATCTTTTTCCATTGATTTTTCTTCTTCACTAGTTTTCGGAGATTGATCTTTGCATAATAGAAAATGGGCAGCAAGAGGCACAAGGTGTTTTGCAAAGATCATAGAAAATTTTTCAAGTATTTTCTCAATGTAGGAAGACTGATTTAGAAACAAAGAACAGTTTTTCCTATCTCTAACAATGTTCATGCCTAAAATTTTCTCGGCGTCTCCAAGGTATTTCATGTCAAATTGATCACTAAGACACGATCTAACATGATCAATCAATTTCAAGCACGGACTCACAAGTAACATGTCATCCACATAGATAAGCAAGAAGATAGGAACAGTGGAGTCTTCTTTAAAATAGAGACAAGGGTCATACGAACTGCGTTTGAATTTTAAAGAAAGCATGTAAGAGTCAAATTTCTTGTTCCATTGCCTTGGAGACTGCTTGTGCCATAAAGAGCCTTTTAAGAAGGCAAACGTGATCGTGTTTCTTAGAGTCGACAAAACCTTCTCGTCGCCTCATATAAATTTTCTCATTTAATTCACCATGAAGAAAGGCTGTTTTAACATCCATTTGTTTTAATTCCCAATTAAAGTGAGCAACTAAAGCAAGCATGATACGCACGGTGGTGAATTTCACAACAGAGCAAATATCTCAAGATAATCAATTCCTTCCTTTTGAGTGAAACCTTTAGCAACCAACCTAGCTTTAAATCGATATTATCTACTTCATTCTTAACCTTAAATAACCACTTACACCCACAAGAGAACAACGATCGTTTTGGAACAAGAGTCCAGGTTTGGTTAACATGCAGGAATTCATTTCATCATTCATAGCATTTAACCAATCAGAAGCATTTTCAGATTTTAAAGCATCTTTGTAGCTTTTAGGTTCGTTATTATCTAAAGATTCAAACACATTGCAAGCATGAGACATCATATGAAAATCATCAAAGTGATGAGGCCTCCTAACATTCTCTCTTCTAGGCCTATCTCTAGTTAATTGATAGTTGGTCAGATCAGCACTTTCATTAACATTTTCAATTATTTCATCACTAGAATTTTCGGAATGATTTTCATTTTCAGCATGCAAAGTTTCATCATTTTCAGGCTCCACCTCACTCAAGGTAGGGTAGTTAGAAACAAATTCTAGATTAGGCATGTGCACGGGTGCGGGTGCAGGATGTTCAAGACAAGGAAATTCATCTTCATTAAATATAACATCCCTACTAATTAGCACCTTAAACCCTGGTTCGCCCTTAAGCCATAACCTAAATCCCTTAACTCCCTCCGGGTAGCCTAAGAACACACATCTTATCGATCTAGGTTCTAGTTTATCTTGTTTTTGATGAACATATGCAGCACACCCAAATACACGAAGATTTGAGAAATCAATATTACTACCAGTCCACACAGATTCTGGATATTTTCCATTCAAAGGGACAGATGGAGATCTGTTTATAATATAGGCAGCTGTAGATAAAGCCTCACCCCAAAAACGTTTTGACAATCCGGAGCTGACGAGCATAGACCTTACTGCAGTGTTAGTTGGTGCTTGTACGATTAGTATAGATGGAGTCTCGCCCCTCAATTCTTCCAGAATTATTTCGCTCATGGGCTTGTGACTAATCATATAATCCTCTTCCAGGAATCGAGCATTGGTGCTAATAATGACCTTCTGATCTTGGGGACTGTAGAACAAGCCACCCTTCATTCCCTTAGGATATCCTACAAACACTCGTACTTTTGTAAGAGATGCTAGCTTATCAACTTCCTTATTCAGCACATGTGCTGGAGTAGAGTATCCCAAATCCGAATGTGTCCTAGACTGGGCTTTGCCCATTCCACAGTTCTGTGGGTGTTTTTGGAACTAATTACGAAGCACCAGGTTTAGAATGTACGCCACTATTTCTAAGGCGTATCCCCAAAACGAAATAGGTAAATCCGAATAACTTATCATTGATCTAACTATTTCTAAAAGAGTTCTGTTCCTTGTCTCAGCAACACCATTTTGTTGTGGAGTTCCCGGTGTAGTGAGCTGGGACGAAATCCCCTCATTTGCTAAGAAATCCAAAAACTTCCACTAAGGTATTCGCCACCACGATCAGATCGTAGTGACTTGATACTCTTCACATGACGCTTCTCCATTTCAGCCTTGAAGTCTCTGAACTTGTCAAAGGTTTCAGACTTACGCCGCATCACATAGATGTATCCATATCTCGAATAATCATCTATAAACGTGATGAAGTATTTGAAACCACCCATAGCGTGGATATTCATTGAATCACATACATCCGTATGAGCCAATTCAACATAATTCTGAGAATGGTTTCCCTTGGTCTTAAAGACCCTATTTATCATCTTATTCCAGACAGGATTCACAAATTGGAAATGACTCAACTTGGAGATCATCCAATGGGCCATCATCTACCAATCTTTAAATCCTCCTAAGGTTTACATGACCTAACCGTAAATGCCACATATATATATTTAGTTTTTGCTCGAAGGTTCTTTTCTATTTTTAGGTTCAGACAAAGAGGTAAGCGATTTATGTTTATACATGGGAGTTTGTGCAGTATTAATGACATACAGTCCATCAGTAAAAATGCCTTTGCAAATATATTCACCGTTTCTTCTTCTAATAATAACATCATCATCAAAAGAAACTGAATAACCATCACATTTTTAATTTAGAAACCGAAATTAAATTCATTCTAAAATCTGGTACTAATAACACATTATTGAGGACTAATATTTTATCATTAATATTCAACTGCACGACTCCCACTGCAATAGCCATAAGCCTGGAATAATCGCCTCAATTGATGGTTATCTTGCCCGCACTAAGCTGCTTGGTTACGTAAAAACCATGCAAGTCAAAGCAAACATGATTAGTGGAGCCTGAATCAACTATCCACGAAGTGGAAGAACAAGTTTCCAAACACGTTTTGACTACTAGTGCACGAGACACACCTTTCTTAAGAGTAGGGCGGTCCGCTTTAAAATGTCCTTTCTGACCGCACTTGTAGCATTTTCCCTTTGGCTTTTTGTTCGCCTCAGGCTGAGGAGCCTTGATTTTTACCTTGAGAGTTGCCATTTGCTTCTGCCCACTTTTTTCTTCTTATTATTCTTCTTCTTCTCCCACATGGGTTTATAAGTCGAAGAACTAGTAGCCGCAAGAACTTGATACCCTTGCCTGAAGAGATCTTTTGCTGCTTGAATATCTGTCAGCAATTCCGCCAAGGTATACTCCTTATGATTCATATTGTAGTTTAGATGGAACTGCTCAAAGCTCCTAGGTAAGCTGCCTAGAATGATATCGATCTGCGTTTCCGCATCGATAGTAGCCCCTAAGATATCAAGTTCGTTTAGATGAGAAATCATCTTTAGAACATGATCTCTTACCGGGGTTCCTTCAGGCATTTGGTCGTCATCAAGACCCTCATAGCATTTTACCTAGCCGCCCAGTTTTGATAACCAAATATCTCGCTGAGATTTTTTTATCATTTCCACGGTCGTGCCCATACTCTGATGCTGATGCTGCAATACATTTGCTAAAGAAGTCTAGATGTAACAGCGAGCCATCACATCAGATTTCTTCCATCTACGGAATTCTTTCACCTCGTCGGGGTGTTGAATCTGAATCTGGTTCCAATGGGCATTCCTTAGTTAGAACAAACTTGTATTCTTCAACAATCAGGACAATATTAAGATTACGTTTCCAATCAGCAAAGTTAGTGCCATCTAGTTTGTTTTCTTTGAGAATTACAGCAAGTGGATTGAAAGACATCTGAGATAAAATTAAAACATTCATCACATAATGCATAGCAAAATATACTGAAAAAACTCAAAAACACAATATATATGCTAGCAACCAACACCTCTAAAAACCCGCATATGCAAGTCACGATCGTGTGGACGTTTAAACACATATTTTTCAAGTAGAGTTTTACGTCTTTAATTTTACTATTCTAGTCAATTTACATTATGACAAGTAAAATTAATAGTTGGTTCCACTTGGTCATGTATTAATTAACATAGATTCGAATGGAGAGCTTATTAATTAATTGTAATATCCTGGAATTTCAGTATAAAATTTTCGCATTATTTTACCTGAGTCATATTGCACAGTGCAGGATATTACAGTATGGATGGTATAATTTAAGGACTGAGATAATTATGTTGGAATAATTGTTGTACTTGGTTGACAATTACATTTGAGGATATTGTGTATTAGGTGTATCGTATGAGAATGTTATTGGAACGAGCATACGTATTCAGTATGTCGCGTATACGTATTCGGTATATTGAGACGACAGACAGAAGCAGTTATAAATGACTAAGTATAAAAGTCATTACGTATGTTAATCTTAGGATCTTACGTACGTAAAGATGCAAGCGTAACGTACGTTACGTAGAGTACATAACGTACGGTATGAAGAGAATCGAACAAGTCTGATCTATGATTGACAAATAGGCCCGGTGTCGGCAACTTTGGGCGCAGATATGGACAGACGAGTCAACATAAAGATTTACGTACGTTAAGGATAACCCATTACGTACGTTAAACGAGTATGTTACTGTAGCAAGTCAACATCTATATTACGTACGATATGGCATGGACATTACGTACGTAATACATGAAACGAAATGAGGCAACGAGCTCTAGATGCTGATTACATAGGTTATGCAGGACATGTAGCATACGTTAGGAGGTCTTACGTACGTTAGTGGTGGGTGTTAACGTACGTAACGATATGTGCAGATTATAAAATAAGGATCAGTCTTTTATTTCTTCACCTATCAAGGAGGGTTCGGTTCATGCGCTCAGCGATTCCGTTTTGTTGGGGGGTGTAGGGTGTTGTCCTATGCCTTTGAATACCACTTTCCGCACACAAAGTATCAAACAAATTATTGCAAAATTCCAGGCCGTTGTCAGTTCTCAAAATTTTAATTTTCTTACCGGTCTGATTTTCAATTAAAATGTTCAACTTTTTGAACGTGTCAACCACATCTGATTTGTTATTAAGGAGAAACACAAAGACTTTCCTTGAATAATCATCAATCACGCATAAAAATATCGGTTTCCGCCATGTGTCTAACACCGGCAGCCTCCACACATCAGATGTAGACACTCAAACACATTTGAACTCTTAGGGGGTTTGGGGAAGGTGAATGAGGAAAGTTCGCACGATGTTGCTTACCATACACACGCTTATCACAAAATGGCAAGTCGATATTTTATCATTCCCAAAACAACCATTTTTGTGCGGATTTCAAGACCTTTACCACTAATGTGACCCAACCGTTTATGCCGATTTCGCTTTATCTCCATGTACTGCATTAACGGAAAAGTTACTTACAGTGGAACAAATATATAAGTTCAGTTTACGAATGGCGACAAAAAAGGTTTTGGGACCTCTCGTAACTTTCATTCCACCCTTACCCCATGTACCTTCAAAACCATCATCTTCAAGACATGCACATGACATTAAATTATGAGCTAAGTGAGGAACATGCCTAACATTTTCCAAAGTTATCGAATTTCCAGATTCGAATTTAAGGCACACAGTTCCTATTCCAAAGAACATTTCGTTTTACATGATCCGGCATAGACACATATCGATTTTTCAAATCACGATAGCTAGAAAAAAGTTGTTTATGCGGAGTCATGTGAAATGTGCATCCAGAATCAACCAGCCAATCATTTTCACCAAGTCAGCTAACACAGAGTTCACAGAAGCATGCGTAGCATCAGAAATCATAAACACATCACCTAGATTTTCACCGACAGCTAAGTTAGCCTGCTCGATTGTCAGTTTTTCTTAGGTTTAGTGCGGTCTTGAATGTAGTGACCATATTCACCACAATTGTAACACTTACGATTAGTAGGTCTAGGTTTAAACCGAAATTTTTCATTGCCCTTTTTCTTGTTGGCTTGGTTATTTTGATCTGGAAGACTTTTTATTTTGAAAGCGTTTTGTGGTCTTCCTTTGACAAAATTAACCTCGCCAAGATTTCTAAGGGCACCTTTATTGTTTTTCAAATCTAACTCTTTGCTTTTTAAGCCGTTTACAACAATATCTAAGGTCACTTGATCTCTACCATATTTAATGGCATTTCACATCACTATAAGAATCAGAATAGCATTCAAAAGAACAATCGAGTGTAATCATCGATGTTTTTATCTCCCGTTAACTTTATATCTTGAACCAGTTTTGTAAACACGTCTAAATTAGCATCAATGTCTTTATTTAGATCAAGCTTGTAGCGGAAAATTTTTTCAAGAAGAAACAGTTTATTTGGCAGCGAAGTTTCAGTATACATTTCTTCTAATTTTTCCCATAATTCTTTAGCCTAACCATGTTTACCTAATTTTCTTATCACAGAGTCAGAAAGGTTCAAGATAATCGCAGAATAAGCAAACTCATCAAGTTCAGCCTTTTTATCCGCCGTCACATTAGAAGCGAAAGAATTATCAATAGCTTTGAAACATTTTTGTTGAATGAGTATGCTTTTCATTTTCTGTTGCTAAATGGCAAAATCACATTTTCCATCAAATGGGGCCACAGAGAAGGCAGAGATCGTTCCCATTTTAATTTTTAAAATGAACAAAGTTTTTGAAAATTTGTGAAAAACACAAACAAGGAGGAAACGGTTAATTTTATCAAAACTCAGAAACACAAAGTAATCAATAAAATCACACAGATGAATAAAATTAAACGAATCTGAAAAATTCAATACCTGGCCCCTACAAGATCCGAGGACACTTAAGCAGTCCAGGCAGGAGGGTTTAAATGCCCGATTATGAAAAATTCCAGATTCAACACGAAGTAATATTGCAGTAATAAACACACAGAATATTACCAACAATGCGTCAACTAACATACGCAGCAGAAGCAATAACAACAGGGCCGAGACAGTCAACCCAAAATCACGAAGAACAGTGGGCCGAGAGCAACACGAAGGGCAGCAAGACCCGAACAAATATCACAAAGAAAAATATCACCAAGAACAACGAACGGAAATAATATCACAAAGAACAACGAGCAAGTAAAAAACAGAAAATAGGGAGAGGGTTAAGCCGATATACCTGAGCGATCCGGGTTGACCCGATTCGGACAGATCCGAACCACAGCTCCGATACCAATGTTGAGTATTGGTCCGAATCGGGTGGCAAAATTATTACAATAATTATAACAAATATAACTATTACACGAATCTACTCGGGATAGGGATTAGGGATTACACAACTTCTAATTAAATGAATCAAACAACAACTGGAAAGAAAAATAAGAACAGTGAGTATAGAAATGCAAACCAAACGGCCGAATCCGATCGGAAAGTGATGTCACTGTCGGAAAAACAGCCCGGCTCAGTCCTCCGTCTCCGTAGCCACGTCCAGGACTCACAAGACCCGCGGCCAGCACCCAGAAACGAAGCCCACCACCGGAACCGGAAGCAACCACCGGAAGAATCGAAGCACCAAGCAAGATTCAACCGAAACAAACCCCAGAACATTGAATCGAAGCACCAAGCAAGATTCAACCGAAACAAACCCCAGAAAACTCAGATCCCGAATTCTCACAAGCCTCTCCCACAAAAACACTCAGTTATTTCACAGAGAAAAACGAGGTAATCAGAAAAATATCACTTGTTCTTTCTTCGTTTTTGTTGTGCTTTCATCTCACCCGAAATCGGAATTTATAGGAGAATCGGAACAACAAAACGAAGAGAGGAAATCGGAAAGATTTAGTTTCCATCTCAGAAGAACAGGTCAACCGAGGAGAAGAGGAAAGAAAATCGGGAGAGATAAGGGAGGAAGGAGACTGACGGCGAGAAAGGAGAGAAATGAGGGGTAGGGTTTGGGGTAAGGGTTTTATATTTAGGGTAAATATAAAACCAATGGCCAGGATTAAAAGATACCAGATAAATGGCCAGGATTAATCCAGACTAATGGGCTGCTTCCAAAAGGTTCCGGGTCGGGTCCGTTTTGAGGTGTGCTGCAGGAGATATAAATTGGGCCCTCATTATTTTAATCATTTGGGCCAATTAAACCCAACATTTACGCTTCCGCACAAACGACGCAAATACCGATCTTGCTCCAACATCTAGGAAAACTGACTGGGCAAACTAATCGTGGCCTATCCCTTAACTCATCCGTGTACAATTAGGCATAAAAATCCACTGTCATTAATCGAATCTCTCCCTGATCGGTAACCCAACCTCCACTCCCGCGCTTCAATGTTTCAAATTTCAATTCTATTTCTTTCTGACGCCGAAGAGTCTTCAAATGGAAATGAGCAGTATTCTTATCATCAAGGTGGATCCATTTACTTCTTGATTTTTGGTGCCATAATGCTTACTCTCTCAGTAATATGCGGTCCAACTCACTCTTCAATTCCTTTTTCAAAACAACTAACTGGGTAAAGGAACGAAATTCAAGAATGCTTTAAATACCTGCAATTCGATGTAAAAGGCGTGTTGACCACTAAGTATACAGAATACAGCTTGGAAAGTGTTTAAGCAAGAAGATGTACGATTTTCAAATAAGAGTGTGTAGCGGAAGTCTTAAAACAGTAAGTTGCTGTAAGTACAGCAACTTGGTTTTCTCCTGTTTGCTTGGTGCGTACAGGGTATGCAGTGTATACTTGTAAAATAATCACAGTAATGAAAACAGTAAGTGCAGAAGGTAAATGACACGATATTTAAGTGGTTCGAGGTAAACCCCTCTACGTCCACTGGTCCTCCACACAGGAGTGAAAATGTGTATTATAAATACTACATACACAACTACGTGTCTATAATCAAACCTATTCTTGTATCGTTCACACAAATTGATACAAAGACCATCGCTTTCAACCGTTCACACAGATTGGTTAAAGCTTTCACTTGACTAGATTCTTCATACACAGTTCCGAAGCTTCGTCTCTTCAATGCAGATCTGTCACACACAGTTCAGGAAAAGCAAGGCTTTCTCAATCCACACAGGACTGATGGTTTTCTTCTATGTAAGAACAATGGTTGAACAACAGCTTGACTTTCTGGAGCTTTGAGCTGATGATGTGTTATTCAAGGATGAGCACTTGTGTATTTTTTCTCTCAGAATTGGTAGTATGCTTGAAGAAATATGTTTGCTTTTGATATACTGTTCTTGAAATGTTCACGATTGTATCTCAGTATATCTCAGTTTGCTCAGTTCTCAGATCTTGAATATTCGTATAAGTTCGAGTATATTCGTGTGTCTCTGATCTTCAAAGTTCGGGGTATATATAACCTTTGGAATAGATCTGTTGAGCAAAAAGTCCATTCCAACGGGATGATTGACTTGCACAGAACAAGATCCGAATTTTGCTCCTTGTCTGAAGATCTATGTCGGCTTAGTATTTAAATACTTTATCCAGTCAGTATTTAAATACTTGTTTTCAAACGGTGGCTTGACTTTAGCGTATAAAGCAGATTCCGTTTCAACAGTCTTCAGTCCCGTTGGATAAGTGTTGAAGATCTCAACACATTACTGTATGCAATATCCAACATGTTGCGTAGCTGTAGGTTCCACATTGTAGGATATCTTAGTGCTGCTGTATGGAAAGATGTTGTATGAATATTTTAGGACAACTTCCATACTTGGTGTTATATAGACTTATGAGCTTCTTGTTGTATGATGACACTTTATACTTTTGCTGTATGTTAACACCGTGAAGACTTGCTGTATGTTGGCACTTTATCAAAACACACATCTTGCTGTATGATTGACTTTGGGACAGCAGCTTGCTGTATGTTGGCACTTTATCAAAACTCGATACAGGATTGTTTTTCCCAACAATTTCCCCCTTTTTGATAATTGTCAAAGCTTCTTGATGATGCTAAAACCTTGATGCCAAAACCTCTAACACTTTTTGTCTTGAAAGGCTTTCTTCTTGATTTTCTGTCGAATGATCTGGCCTTCAGCAAATAAAATAATGTGAACTGCTCGCAGGCAAGTTCTAAAAATGACAGCATCTAATAGGAGAGTGTATTACAACTTAAACTTATGATTGGCGTGCAGGCACAATCTTACAGTGTAGTCTAGTGTTAAATACAATTTAACCTATGAACTGTTCGCAGACGAGTTCTTACAGCTTTGTATTATACAAGTTTACTTGTTAGTTATAGCAAATAAATTAATTTCGTAATCACACAGTAACACAGTCGTAGATTACGACTTGTAATCTATCAAGACAAAAATAGATTTTATTGATATTAGGCAAAGATTACAAGGAGAGTAAAAGATACAGAGTTTATGCTGTCAAAATAAAAATACTGGAACTATCCTCCATTGCTAGCTCCTGTATTGAGCGTGTCTCCAAGGCCTTCTTGGATCATTCTCCGTTCTCTTCCACTAATTTTGTAGGGCATCATTGTTTCGACTTATGAATATTGCTTGACCTTCATATGATTTGACAAAAGCAAGGATCCAATCTTCAGGGTGGGTAACCGGATTGCCTTTCCTGTGCTTAGATTTCATCTGCAGCTGTAGGGGGAGCTTTCCTTCGTCCAGCCTTCATTTAAATTCCTCGGTAGCTTCCTTCAGCATTTTACGATTGTTGAATATGGGAGATTCCCTGATGAGAACTACGAAGTATCTCATCAGTTCATTTTTCCTCCAATCCTTTATTTCATCGGCTGTAGGCTATCAGTTGGCCGGGAGATTCATTACTGGCGGCTTCTGCACATGGTTTTTCCACGGAAAGTTAGGATCGTGGGATTCAGGGCGAGAACCCTGTATCCTAACAGAATGAGAAGAAGTTGATAGACGATTGATTGTAGCAATGATACTGTCTTCTAATGCAGCGTCAAACTCTTTTCGTTGCTCAAGCCTCCATTGCTTTGTGGCCTCTCTGGCTTCTTCCCCCGTTTTGGCCTAATCAAGATAAGAGACCTTATTATCAAGGCGTTCCAGGATTTTCATTGCATTGTCCTATTTGGTCTCCATACTTGACATTTTATCAACTAGTGATTTAAGCACTAGTTGTTGGAGTATAAACGCAGCGGAAGCGAGATGGAATAATAGGTTTTATAAACTAACCAACATAAATAGCGGATCTATTTAGGCTTGTCAATTAATTAATTAAATAGATTAATTAACAATATAAATATATGTATTTACGCAGTAGGAATTGGTAATTCATACCTTTGAAGCGAAGTGGTGGAAAAATTCCTTCTGGGTCGATTGAATTCCCCTTCGTACTCCTCCTTGATCTTTTTGTATTTCTACCTCAAGACCTTCTAGAGTATATCCCGCCTAAGATCCGGATGTCGTGTGGGCAACAATCTATCGGGCTACTCGGACAACAATATGGGTCGGCCGAAAACTATATCTCCAAGAAATACCTTACAAATTTTTCCTCTCTATTTTTCTTGAATATTTTAGTATTTAGAAAAATATCGTGTTAGCTAAATTGTGGAATCCAAGACACAAGTCAAGATCCACAATTAAACACAAAGGAAAAAAATTGAATTTCTTGTACAAAGAAGGTGAAAAATCGCACCCCATATGTCCTATTTATAGGTATCTTGGGCTACTCTAGGGACCTTAAGGAGGACAAGGTAAGGACTCCCAATAGATATCTTCTTTCCAATATTAGGACTCTTCGTAATATGAAGACTCTATTAATATCAACTTAGTCCACTAAAAGTTTGATATTGCACTTCCTACGAAAATCCCAAATTATGAAATTTGGTTCCTTCTTGAATTCATTATTTATCGTGTTTAAGATATTTCGTGTCCATTAATTAATTTAAGCTACTGACAGCTTTTAATTTTAATGTGTTATACATGAGTATACCACTCGACTTTTATTATTATATAGAAATATTAATTCCACCTGCAGAGTTTAACATAATAATCCTTTCGAGTGCCTCAAGGGACATGATCAACCCGACTGGTCGGGACACGATTTCTAGCTATAATATTAATTATTATATAAATAATAATATTGCCCAAAATATCGAGCATATTGAGTCAATCATTGTGGCTCTCACCCATGATAAATCAAAGCAATAAATATTAAATATATATAATTAAATATTAATCACTAGAATTAAGAAATAATAATTGTCTAAGATGTGCGTTCTTCTTATAGTCAGTACATAAGAATCTATCTCACCTCGATCCTGTTCAACATATACCGAATACGCTAATATATGCTAATGGTCAAGACCAACCAGTCTCAAGCATGCATTACAACCTCTCACATAACGGTCTAATGTTATATAGGTTGTGAACTAATTATTACTATATAAGGAACCGATAATGTGATCTTCTGTGTGACACGACACACCACATTATCTACAATATAAAGTTATTTAGACAACATTTGCATAACTAGAGCGTGAATAAATATGCAAAACCTGTGATAAATGAATTAAATATTCTCATAGATAAAGACCGGAAAATTAGGTAATACAAGCATAAAGTATGCTTTGATGTATACAACCCTAACAATCTCCCACTTATACTCAAAGCATGCTTTTGAGGTATACTATCTAGACTATGTCTTTCTATCTCCCATTTATACTCAAAGCAATGCTGCCATACATCTCAACCCCATTTCTTCCACATGCCCTTCAAATGACTTTGAGGGCAACCCTTTCGTGAAAGGATCAGCTAGGTTGTCTTCAAATGCTATCTTGGAGACAATAATCTTCCTTCTCTTCACAAAATCTCGAATGATATGATATTTGCGCTTGATATGTTTGCTTGCTTTGTGGGTCCATGGTTCATTCGAATTTGCAACAGCACCGGTATTATCATAATAAAGTGTAATACACCCAAATTCTTTAGGAAGTACTTGAGCCATACTGCCTCTGAGGCTGCTACATACTTGGCTTCCATGGTAGAGTCCTCTATGCATTTCTTCTTCACACTCCTCCAATTGATGGCTCCATCTCCCAAAGTGAAAATATATCCGGAAGTTGATTTCGACTTTTCTTTGTCCGCACTGAAATCTGAGTCAGTGTAATCCAAAGGACAAAGTGTATCCGATTGATATACAAGCATATGCTCCCTAGTACTTCTCAAGTACCTGAGTATATGCTTGACAGCAATACAATGTCCCGATCCTGGGTTCGACTGATATCTCGCCACCATGCCTACAGCATGACAGATATCAGGCCTAGTGCAAAGCATAACATACACGAGGCTTCCCACTGCCGAAGCATAAGGGACCAGCTTCATGTCATCTATCTCCTTCTGTGTCTTAGGAAACATAGCATTAGATAGCTGAATTCCATGTCTGTAAGGTAAGAAACCTTTCTTGGAATTCTCCATACAAAACCGCTTTAGCACCGTATCGATATAGGATGCCTGAGATAAGCACAACATCCCTTTCTTGCGATCTCGAAAGATCTTAATACCAAGGATGTGCCCAGCTTCTCCCAAATCCTTCATATCGAATTGCTCAGACAGCCATACCCTTACATCTGATAATACCTTCACATTGTTTCCAATCAGAAGTATATCATCTACGTACAGTACAAGAAACACTAGCACGTTTCCATTGCACTTTTTGTATACACAAACCTCACTAGGACACTGTTTAAAACCATAAGATTGAATGACCTAATCAAATCTCATGTTCCAAGACCTTGATGCTTGCTTGAGACCATAAATGGCTCTTTTAAGCTTGCACACTAAGTGCTCCTCTCCTTCAGCAATGAATCCCTCAGGTTGACGCATATAGATTTCCTTATCAAGACTTCCGTTCAAGAACACAGTCTTGACATCCATATGCCAAATCTCTATATCCAAATGCGCAGCTATAGCTAAGAGAATCCAGATCGATTTAAGCATGGCTACTGGCAAAAAGGTCTCATCGTAGTCGATGCCCTCCTTCTGAGTGTAACCTTTCGCAACAAGCCTTGCTTTAAAGGTTTCAACATTCCCTTTTGATCGTCTCTTACGCTTGTAGACCCACTTACTTCCAATGGGTTTTACCCCATTGGGTGTTAGGAATACTTATTAGATTTTGATGATGTCATCTTTATATATTCAAATGTATGTTTATTACTTGGAAAACTGTAAGGAAGAACCAAATGAGTATCTTACATAGGCCAAACTGTGTTAAGTTAGATACTTGGCAAAATGTAAAGAAGAACCAAATGAGTATCTTCTATAGGCCATATAAGTTAGGCTTAAAAATCGGCTAAGTATAAATCAGATAAGTATCTATCGGCCGAGTCTTGGTCAACTCAACTGTGCAGATAAGGTTGACCTCAGATGAGTCATATCAGGCAATCCTTAGCAGAGAAGTCCTGGTCAAACAATTTAATCAGCAAAGTTGGACCAGACTGCATTCAAGAAGGAAAGTCAAGTCATCTGAAGTTTGACCATCAGATCAGTCAAGTTCAATCAGGTCAGAAGACTTCAGACAAGTCGGCACATTAGAGAAGTCGACATCAGAGAAGGTTGACTGCACATCAGACAGTTTGACCACAGAAAGGTCAGTTAAGTGATCATCCAAGTACTCCAGTCCACATCAGCATGCGTTGAATAGTCAATATTTACGGAAAGCCACATGCTGGCGATTACAGATTGGAGAGATTCCCGAAAAGGAAATGAATTAAGTAATTCATCCAGACCCACCACTGGAGACTTTATTCTTATTATATTCAATAGATCAGGAAGATAATGATGATAATGATGATGATGCTGATAATGATGAGGATAAAAAAGATGATGAGGAAGAAGAGAAAGAGGAAGAAAAGGAAGAAGAGAAAGAGAAAGAAAAGAAAAAGGAAGAAGAGAAGGAAAAAGAAGCTGAAGAAGAAAAAGAAGGACAAGATGAAGACAGAGCAGATAAGGCTGGGGCGTCTGCCCACTACACCAGCCTAGATGAAGAAGAAGAAGACAGGTCGGGGACCCCAGAGTAGACCCCACCTGATCAGACGCCTGAAGACAGGAGTCTGCAAACAGGTAGGTCAACTGCAAACCTACCTGCAGGCACAGAAAGCATCGGTGGGCACTCACCTCATCCATCACCCATCTCTCCTGTGATGACTGAGCTGATCCGCAGCATTGTCAAAGAATCCTTTGAAGAGTTGCTTGCCGCAAAAATCTCACCTGACCTGCAGACCATAAACACAAAAATTGATACCCTGCTACAGAGGAATGTCCCTCAACCTCCTCCTCCCAACAATTCCAGAATGCCACTTGGCATGTCTGACTGGATGCACCGAGTAGAGCAGCAATTGACCATACTGGTTGATGCTGGCAAAAAGGGGGAATGAAAGCAGGGGGAAGTAAGAGAAGTTTCAGGTCAAGTTCAGCTTCAGGAGCTCAGAACGAAGAAAAGGCAAGATGTTCCATTAATTGAAGCTGGGACATCAAGTCAAAAGAGGAAGGAAAAAGCTGACCCTGAGCAGACTGATGATCAGCTTGCAGAGAAGAAGAGGAGATCAAGGCAAGGAGCAGAGCCTATATTAGAATGGGAAGGCAAAGAGCTTTGGTTTGTTGAGGATTTCCTAACTACCTAAGCCGGTCCAATGTGGGGAACTGCAAAGAAGCAATTTAAGGAAAAATATTATATCTGGGAGTTACTCCAGGAGAAAAATTGCTCCCCACAGTAGACATTTATCGACTTTATGGAATCAACATGGCCAAAGCTCTGGGCCATCTTAGTAAAACATGCAAATGCATGGAATGCCTACCCTATGGTTCCTACCTTCAGAGCTAAAGAACCTCCTACTTTGCAAAACAATGAATTGGATAAGCTAGCTTTACAAAGCGAGATAAGGAAGCTGTGTGAAGAGCATATATTCTCATCTAAAGAAGATCAAGATTTTGCCGCTCTTGTTATCAGGAGGAAGTATGGCCTAGCACCTATCAAGAAGAGACCAATTGGTGCAAAGCCTTTTAGGCCTCCCAAACAAACTGTCCGCAGAGGCAGAGACAGATATGATTTGTTTGTACTTATATTTCTCTTGTAATTTTTGATTTTGAAAGACGTAATTTTTCTTTATTTGTTTGTTCATTCAAAGCTATGAACTTTTAAACATAGAGAAAATTAATATATACAATCATTTGAACGACAACCTCTAGTTGTCTCAAAACAAGACTGATTTTAGTTTGTGTCTTGCACTTATGTGCAGACCTATTCTTCATTTGAATAATTGCTTAAGTTTTGCCATCATCAAAATAGGGGGAATTTATTAGGAATACTTATTAGATTTTGATGATGTCACATTTATATATTCAAATGTATGTTTATTACTTGGCAAAATATAAGGAAGAACCAAATGAGTATCTTCTATAGGCCAAACTGTGTTAAGTTAGATACTTGGCAAAATGTAAATAAGAACCAAATGAATATCTTCTATAGGCTATATAAGTTAGGCTTAAAAATCGGCTAAGTGCAAATCAGATAAGTATCTATCAGCCGAGTCTTGGTCAACTCAACTGTTCAGATAAGGTTGACCACAGACGAGTCATATTAGGCAATCCTTATCAGAGAAGTCCTGGTCAAACAATTTAATCGGCGAAGTTGGACCAGGCTGCAGTCAAGAAGGAAAGTCAAGTCATCTGAAGTCTGACCATTAGATCAGTCAAGTCCAATCAGGTTAGAAGACTTCAGACAAGTCGGCACATAAGAGAAGTCGACATCAGAGAAGGCTGACTGCACATCAGACAGTTTGAACACAGAGAGGTCAGTTAAGTGATCAGCCAAGTACTCCAGTCCACGTCAGCATGCGTTGAATAGTCAATATTTACGGAAAGTCACATGCGGGCGATTAGAGACAGATTAGAGAGATTCCCGAAAAGGAAATGAAATAAGTAATTCATACAGACCCACCACTGGAGACTTTAATCTTATTATATTCAATAGATTCGGCGCCATCACATGGAAGCTTCACAATGGTCGGAATTGGATTAAAATATGGGAATCCAGCCTTGCAACGTTCAGAAAGAAAAACAAAGAAGTCTATTTCTCCAATGGGCGGATTTGTTACAGATTTGCAACGGCTATGAAGAAATGCTCAAAGGATCGACACCTATATATATCCGAAGATTTGAAGTTGAGCAGTACGATGCGAACAACACTCTCGAGCAATCAAAGCAATTAAAAGAAATCAGAAAAACTATAGCATCGTGAAAGAGCAGTACTCTAAGTTCATACACGAAGAAGGCTCTTTAGTTGGAGAAGACATAACACTCTTGTCTTAAAACCTGAGTAAGGGGTACTTCACTGGTTGAAGTTTCGCGACTAATAGGCATCCAAGGATTTGAAGAATCGAGTGGTGCTAGGCAGTTAGGAAGGAGTTGCAACGACGGGATTTCCACTGGTTGGAAGTTTTTGTAGCTAAGTTGTATAATCACTGTAATATTTATCACTGGTTGAGAATTATAATGGATTCATCTCCAACTGGTTTGGAGAAAGTGGATTAGTAGAGGATTACCCCACCTCTGAGACCACTATAAATTGCATGCGCACTTTATTGTTTTTAGCATCATACTTAACTGCTGCATTCATACTTAAGTGTTTCATTGATTATTTCTGTATTCGTCATCAGCTGACTTCCGCACTTAAATTGACTACAGACGACTCTAAGTCATCTGTACCATCAACTGAGAAACTCATACTTTGTGGAAAAGAGTTTCAATAAGTCTATTCACCCCCTTCTAGACTTATTCCTGGACGACTTGTGACCTACATTGGGTAGCTCTACTAGCTCCCACACTTGATTAGAATTCATAGATCCCATTTCGGATTCCATTGCTGTTTTCCAGGATTCAGCATCCTTGTCTTGAACTGCCTGCTTATATGTACATGGATCCATTTCATCCTGGTTCGGGGTGTGTTCCTAAGACGCTCCCACACCGATGAAATGTTCAGGTTGATGAACAACCCTCCCACTACGACGAGATGTGTCCTTGGTTTGCGTATCCACAATAGTGTCGATATGTGGTACAATAGGTGTTTGTACAATTGGTATTGTCGAAATCTCGCCCCTAAGTTCCTCTAGAATGACCTCACTCCTAGGCTTGTGGCTTATTACATAGTCCTGCTTTAAGAACCGGGCATTGGTGCTAACAATGACCTTCTGATCTTTAGGACTGTAGAATAAGCCACCCTTTGTTCCCTTCGAATATCCTACAAGCACTCGTACTTCTGTACGAGATACCAACTTATCAGCTTCCTTATTCAGCACGTGTGCTGGTGAACCCCAAATCCGAACATTTCCTAGACTGGGCTTGTGCCCATTCCACAGTTCTGTGGGTGTTTTTGGAACTGATTTCGAATGCATCAAGTTTAGAATGTACGCCGCTGTTTCCAAGGCGTATCCCCAAAATGAAATAGGCAAATCAGAATAACTCATCATTGACCTAATCATCTCTAATAAAGTACGATTCCTTCGTTCGGCAACACCATTTTGTTGTGGTGTACCAGGCGCAGTGAGCTGGGAAGTAATCCCCTCATATTCCAAGAAATCCAAAAACTCTCCATTAAGATACTTGCCACCACGATCAGATCGTAGTGACTTGATACTCTGTCCATGACGCTTCTCTGTTTCAGCCTTGAATTCTTTGAACTTATCAAAAGATTCAAACGTACGTCGCATCCAATAGATGTATCCATATCTCGAATAATCAGCTACAAACATGATGAAAAACCACCCTTAGCCTGGAGATTCATTAGACCACATACATCTGTGTGTACTAATTCCAATACATTTTGTGCATGATTTCCTTTGCTTTGGAAAGCCCTTTTAGTCATTTTCCCTTCTAGACAGGATTCCCAAATTGGAAATGACTCAACTTGGAGCGAATCCAATGGGCCATCGCTCACCAATCTTTGAATCCTTCTAAGGTTAATATGACCCAATCGTAAATGCCACAGATATGTTTGATTTATGCTCGAAGGTTCTTTTCTTTTATTAGGATTAGTCAAAGAATTAAGTAATTTATAATTATGCAAGGGAGCTGGTGCAGCATTAATGATCTAAAGTCCTTCATTATAAGTACTCGTGTAAATATATTCACCATTTCTTTTAATAACTACATTATCTTCAAAAGAAACTGAATATCTATCACAACACAATTTAGAAACTGAAATTAAATTCATTCTAAAACCAGGTACTAATAACACATTATTTAGGACTAGAATCTTATCATTAACTTTTAACTGCACGACTCCCACTGCAACAACCTTCAGCTTGGAATAATCGCCCCAGCTAATAGTAATCTCATCTGTACTAAGTACCTTGGTTACTTGGAACCCCTGCGAGTCATAACAAATATGATCAGTGGATCCCGAATCTACTATCCACGAAGTGATAGAACAGGCAGCCAAACATGTTTTGACTATTAGTGCATGATACGTACCTTTCTAAGGGCAGTCACTCTTGAAATGCCCCTTCAGACCGCACTTATAGCATTTGCCCTTCGGCTTTTTGTTTGCCTCGGGCTGAGGAGCCTTGTCCTTAGCTTTGAAGGTTGCCACTTGCTTCTGGCCAACCTGTTTTTTCTTCTTTCCCCATTTGGGTTTTGAAGAACTAGCACCGATTGCCGCAAGAATTTGATGATAACCTTGTTTGAAGAGACCTTCGGCAGATTGAAGCTCTGTCAGAAGTTCCACCAAAGTGTAAGTCCTACAATTCATATTGTAGTTGAAGCGGAACTGCTCAAAGGTTCTTGGCAAGCTGCCCAAGATAATATCGACCTGCGACTTGGCATCAATAGTGGCCCCCAGTATGCTCAGTTCGTTCAAATGAGACATTATTTTCAGAACATGATCCCTTACTGTAGTCCCTTCAGACATTTGGGTTGTCATCAACACCCTCATTGCATTTTTCCTAGCCGCCCGGTTCTGATGACCAAACATCTCGGTGAGATTTTTCATCATTTCTGCCGCTGAGGCCATCGTCTGATGCTGATGCTGCAATACATTTGTCAGTGAAGCCAAAATGTAACAGCGAGCCATATCGTCATACTTTTTCCATTTTCGAAATCATCCAAATCTTTAGGAGTGGCATCCGGTTCTGGTTCCAGAGGGCTTTCCTCAATTAAAACAAATTTATGCCCCTTGGCAATCAGGACAATGTCATGATTTCTTTTCCAGTCGGAAAAGTTAGTGCCATCAAGTTTATTTTCTTTGAGCATAACAGCTAGTGGATTTAAAGACATCTGAGAATAAAATTAAAACACCATTCATCACATAATTCGACGCAAAATATATTGAAAAACCTTAAAACACAATATATATGCAGCCAACCAACACCTCAAAAAACCACACATGCAAGCCACGTTAGTGTGGACGTTTACATATACATTTTTCAAGTAGATTTTAACGTCTTTAATTTTACTATCTAGTCAAGATGCGTTTTGACAAGTAAAATTAATAGTTGGTTCCTCTTAGCCATGTATTAAATTAACATAGACTCAGATGTGGAGCTTATTAATTAATACACCTAAGTGAACACCATAATATAACAATCCTTAGAATATTATTTAATGATAATAGTCCTACAGATGGAGAGGTCCTATAATAAAAAATAATATTCACCTTTTTGATATCTAATTGAAGTTTAAAACTAGTAAACCAATAATCAGCACATACGATGTGGAGGAAGACTCTAATGTCAACGCGCATGCTAATTATTTCACAATTTACACCAATTATGGAGACCAATTTAATTTTGAAAAATCAATTATTAAAATCACTTAGTTATTTTTTAAAATCAAGGTTTTTAATTTTCTCGTCCTAACATGCAAGAAACATATCACGCATATATCCATACATGCCATTCATCAAAATAGTAAAAACCAACATATAAAAAAAATTGGATAATTAAATCCAATTATCATGGCTTTTATTCCTCGTTTTGAATAACGAGAAAATCCTCGGCTCTTTTGCTCCCACTGCTTCAAGCATCTCCTCACCTCCTCCCGGTTGGGGCACAAAAATTTCCAAATTTAGAAACTTTCTTCCATACAAAATTAATTGCACAAGAAATTTTAAAAATTAAAATTATTGTGCTCCAACGGACGCAACGAACGGTGGATAAACGAACAGGACCAAACTTCAGACGACCCGACCAGCCAACCCGACCCGCTGCCCGACCCACGCCCGGGACAAACCAAACCCGCGGCTGCCCAGTCCCACGGCAGGCCAGGTGCCCGGCCGAGACAGCTGCTTTGGTCGAGTCCCGATCGGCAATTGCCTGGTCTCGGTCGGTTCGTCCGATCGGGACTCCTTTTCGTGCTGGACTTCTTTTTCCTTCGTACTTTGTGTATTCCAACTCGATTACGATTTTACAAAAATTAAAATACATCGGATTTACATCAAATTTTATAAGGAAAAATAAAGTCCTATTCTAGCCGTGGATTTTTTCACGGAAAAAACTTATACACGCCTCAAAACCGGGCCAAATTACCAAAAATGCATAAATAAAATCACATAGCCATGATAATTGGACCATATTCACCTGCAATACAATTTCTAGCAAAATATTCTAAACATCATACTATATGAATATTTAAATTGCTAGCAAATTAATCACGAATTAATTAAATTAAACAGAACCTAAAGACCGGCTCCGATACCAATTGTTGGAGTATAAAACGCAGCAGAAGTGAGATGGAATAATAGGTTTTATAAACTAACCAACATAAATAGCGGATCTATTTAGGCTTGTCAATTATTTAATTAAACAAATTAATTAACAATTTAAATATATGTATTTATGCAGTAGGAATTGGTAATTCGTACCTTTGAAGCGAAGTGGTGGAAAAATTCCTTCTGGGTCGATTGAACTCCCCTTCGTACTCCTCCTTGATCTTTTTGTATTTCTACCTCAAGATCTTCTAGAGTATATCCCGCCTAAGAGCCGGATGTCGTATGGGCAACAATCTACCGGACTACTCGGAGAACAATATGGGTTGGCCGAAAACTATATTTCCAAGAAATACCTTACAAATTTTTCCTCTCTATTTTTCTTGAATATTTTAGTATTTAGAAAAATATTGTGTTATCTAAATTGTGGAATCCAAGACACAAGTCAAGATCCACAATTAAACACAAAGGAAAAAAACGAATTTCTTGTTCCAAGAAGGTGAAAAATCGCCCCCCCCATATATGCTATTTATAGGTGTTTTGGGCTACTCTAGGGACCTTAAGGAGGACAAGGTAAGGACTCCAAATAGAGATATTCTTTCCAATATTAGGACTCTTCCTAATATGAAGACTATATTAATATCAACTTAGTCCATTAAAAAGTTGATATTGCACTTCCTACCAAAATCCCAAATTACGAAATTTGGCTCCTTTTTAAATTAATTATTTTCCGTGTTTAAGATATTTCATGTCCATTAATTAATTTAAGCTACTAACAACTTTTAATTAATTAAGGTGTTATACATGAGTATACCACTCGACTTTTATTTTTATATCGGAAAATTAATTTCACCTGCAGGGTTTAATATAATAATCCTTTCGAGTGCCTCAAGGGACATGATCAACCTGACTGGTCGAGACATGATTTCTAGCTATAATATTAATTATTATATAAATAATAATATTACCCAAAATATCGAGCATATTGAGTCAATCATTGTGGCTCTCACCCATGATAAATCAAAGCAATAAATATTAAATATATATAATTAAATATTATTCACTAGAATTAAGAAATAATGCGTCCTTCTTATAGTCAGTACAGAAGAATCTATCTCACCTCGATCCTGTTCAACGTATACCGAATACGCTAATATATGCTAATGGGCAAGACGAACCAATCTCAAGCATGCATTACAACCTCTCACATAACGGTCTAATGTTATATAGCTTGTGAACTAATTATTACTATATAAGGAACCGATAATTTGATCTTCTGTGTGACACGACACACCACATTATCTACAATATAAAGTAATTTAGACAACATTTGCATAACCATAGCGTGAATAAATATGCAAAACATGTGATAAATGAATTAAATATTCTCATAGATAAAGACCGGGAAATTAGGTAATACAAGCATAAATTATGTTTTGATGTATACAACCCTAATACTAGTGACATACCATCTATCTTTTTATCATGGCCTCTAAGGTGGGAGCCTGTTTCCTGTAAGGCAGAAACAGTTTTGGCTTCTGAGACGCGGAGCTTTGCTTGTTCCTCCAAGATAATCTGCTCCTGGCGCTTTTGGAGTTGGTTGAGAGCTTGCCTTAAGACGGTGGGCAAAATGCGGAAGGCTTCTTTCAAGTTGGAGATTTCTCGCTTAACACCCGTCATTTCATCAATGGCAGTCTCGTGCAACTAGTTGATCTCCTTTTCAATAGTGTGCAGAGCATTCACAGCGTCCTGTAGGAAAACAGTTTGGCAACTGAGAGCATGCAGTTGCTCGTGTCTGGATGAAGAGCTTGGCTTTTCTTCATCAGCTCCATTGAGCTATCTAACGACCACATGAGAGCTTGGCCGTTGTGGTTCATCCTCAGGTAAGAAATCATCGTCGGATTCCACTGTTGGAGATGTGGGGGCATCAGTTGTTGGTGCAGCTTGCGTCTGTTCTGCTTGTTCGGACTCGGCGACAGAGGGGACTGATTCCTCCTGTTCCGGATTAGTGTCTGTAGACAAAGGTACAGAAGGGACTGATTCCTCCTACATGCCTCAAGAAAGAAGTCAGCTTCAACCACATAGGTCTCCTACACTGTACTCCTACTTCCGTCTAGTTACATAACCGGCTAACTCGCACACACTTAGCCAAGATTACATAACTTTGCATTGGACAACCCCCGAATGCTAGGTAATTCACAAGTAAAATTGCTACACACAAAGCAAAATTACAAACATAGGTGTCTCTCAGCATCCACCTGCTCTGACAGAGGGACTGATTCCTCGTGCGGGATGGCACGGGCTTGGTCGTCTGGTTGGGCGGAGACAGGCTCGTGTGCCTTTTGAGAAACTGTCGGGGCGTCGGCGACAGGAGGGACTGATTCCTCGCTGTCCTGAGCTGTTTCTTGCTGTTGGGGAGGGGAGTGTTGTTGTCGAGAGGTCCCTTCACCCTGTTGTTTCATTATGGAGAACTCCTGTTCCCTGGTTTCCTCACGGCTCATTCTCAGGCCAGCCTAAAAGGCGTCGTCATTGTCGTCTGAGTCATGGTATTTTTTGGGACTAACAGGCACAGTGTCTTCAGATACAGATTTTCCTTTCAAACGAGCGTCAGCCTTATCCTTGAGATAGATCGAAATCAGTTCTTTGCAAAAGACATTGTCCTATTGGATTAGGACTTTAATTGGAGAATCTGTTATCTCCATAACGAACAGTTCTTCTTCTCTCCACTCGCTCCAGTTATACAAAGTGTCGTAAGGAACGACCATGTAGATTTTCCATTGAACAAAACGTTCGAAAGCTTGTTCAATTTGAACTGATAGCAAGGTTTTGTTAATTATGGAGTCGGGAGAGGGGCTGCGTACAATGCATGGGTCCACTGTAGGCAAGGGTTCCACTACAGGTGTGGGAACCTGTATTGGAGAGAGATCTTGTACAGGGGTTGGTACCCTGAGGAGAGATGGATCCCTTACGGGTGTGGGTTCCCGTACAGGAGATGTGGCTGTTGGCTCCAAAGGGGCAGCCGTCTCGCCAGAGACTTCAACATTGGTAGATAGTTGTTCATCCATCGTTGCCGCCAAAGGCTTGGGATCTACTGTTCGAAAAGTTGCAGCTATCTCTTCCACAGGGGTTGCGCCCTGAGGGTTTGATACAGTGGCTTTCGCCACTTTCTTCGATTTGGAAAGCCTTCTTAACTTCCTTTTAGGCTTCTCAGCAGCAAGGGGAATTTTGCTGTGAGATCTCTTCCTTTTCCTCGAAGTCTCCTTGCTTCCGGACTTCGAAGTTATGTCCCTGGGATCAGCGGAAAGGGGCAGAGTTCTGATAAAGGGTCTCGACCCAATCAAATTTTCTTTGTTGAATACAGAGGGCCTGGTTCCTCCAATATATTTTCACTGATTGATCTTCTTTGCTTCCATTGATTGCTAAACACCGCACTTGGTCAGAATATTATTGAGAATGAGACCAAAGGATTTATTTTGAGTAGCAAGTTTAGAGACTTCTTCCTGCAGCCGTTTGAGGACAATTTGACACAAATTTACCTTTTCGCCAGACATGATGGCGACCATCATTCTGAATCTCAGATTGGTGCACATCTCAAAAGCACCAGTCCTGTTTTCTATAAGACGGCAACAGAAATCATGTAAATAAACAAATGGTAAGCAAAAACTTTTCTTCTAGCATGAAGCATGAACAGTCACGTTCGAGGCCGAGCCAGTGAATAATCCCCTGTATTTGGTTAGGACCTCTTGGGACCCAAAGGTCTCAAGTTCCTCCATAGATAGGCCATCAGTAGGGAGCATGTACAAATTCTGAGGGCTACATCAACACGGATCTCGATTCCACAAACGGTGGCAGTGATGTCAGCGACGTTTCCTCCTTGTGCAAGAGAGAAGAAACGAACAGACGCGTTGAGATAGAATTCCTCAACCATGTGCTCATCGTAGATCTTAGTAGTGTGGCTACCAAGGCGATGGCCTTACTGACAAATCCTTGAGATGATGATCTCCATGGAGTCAATGTCATCGGTTTCAGCACGAACACGTTCAACGACAATAGATCTGGCGAATATTCGCCCGTCAATGATGGTGACCATATTCTTGAGAGATGGAGAGGAGGTCTACGACGATGCCATAGTGATTTCTTGAAAAGAAAGTGAGTCAGTTTCAAAGAAAATGCAGAAAAATGCAGTAAATCTTGTAGGCTATTTGCTCATCAAAAACTCTTTTAATTTTTCAGAAAGCGTAAAGAGTCTAAGGGAGCAATAAACAGTCCTTTTATAGTGGGCGGGGGGAAGATTAGGGTTTCCAGACAGTGAATGGTCATATTTAAGGGATGGAAACTGTCGTTTTTAAATGAACAAACATGATGGATTAAGCATAACTGGTACATCTTACCCATCCGATTTTGAAATGATAACTGGTCCCACATCTGACATTTCGACTTCCCTTATTGCCCGAAACGGCGGTTTGAAACTATTAAATAATTTGAAAAATCACGGCGTTTGAGATAAAATAGTCCATATGTCGTGCAAAGCATTTAATGCAAAAGACGTTTGATTTAAAACAGGACATGTGGACTCAAATCTGTTTTTAAAATGAATAAAATATTAGAATAATATTAATTGTATTCCATAGTTTGTGCTGTATCCACAAAAATACAGTGTTCCCCCTTAAAAGGTACATACGGGATTCAATTTTTACAGCAATTTTTGGATTAATATTGTATTCATGGGTCATACTGTATTCCCCCTTAATTATTGCACACGTCAGCTGTAGGATGAATTGATGTCTTTTTATTCTTACGGTCTTTGTCGGATTATGCAGTGTACGAGATAATTAATGGTGAATCTTGTATTCTGGGTTTCTGACATTCCCCTCAATCGTTGAGTAAAAGCATTAAAACTTACTGGGAGTCAGGCTGTATCAATCCCAATTCTTGTCGAAGCATACAGAATCTTGCTGTGCTGAGAGGTTTAGTAAAGATGTTGGCTAACTGGATATCTGTATGAACTTTCTTGAGCCGAACATCCTTATTCTCAACATGATTCCTAATGAAGTGATGCTTCATATGAATGTGCTTAGTGCGTGAGTGCAATACAGGATTGTGCGTTATTGCAATTTCACTCGTGCTATCGCACATGATCGGTGTTTTCTTGACAGTGATTCCATAATCTGACAGCTGTTGTTGCATCTAAAGGATCTGCATACAACAACTACCAGCAGCATAGTATTCTAATTCTGCTGTGGAAAGCGAGTTTGCCAATTGCTTCTTACTGAACCAAGATACAAGTCTAGGTCCAAGAAAGTGACAAGTACCGCTTGTAGTCTTCCTATCTAGCTTCCAGCCTCCTAGATCCAAGTCATTGTAGCCAACCAAATTGAATCCACCTTCTTTAGAATACCATCGTCCTACATCGACTGTTCCTTTGATGTACTTCAGGATTCATTTGGCTGTTGTGAAGTGTGATTCTTTAGGTGCTACTTGATACCGAGCACACACTCCTACATCAAACTGGATATCGGGACTGCTAGCTGTTAGGTACAGGAGTGAGCCAATAAGCTTCTTATAGAGTGATTGATCAACCGGCTTTCCAGCTTCGTCAGCACTAATTTGTACGGAAGTGCTCATGAGGGTTGACAATGATTTGGAGTTGTCCATCCCAAATTTGTTGAGAAGTTCCTTGCTATACTTTTCCTGGTTAATGAAGATTCCTGTAGACAACTGCTTTACCTGCAATCCTAGGAAATAACTAAGTTCTCCCATCATACTCATTTCAAATTTACTTTGCATGAGATGAGAGAACCTTTGACATAGAGCAAGGTTAGTTGAACCAAATATAATATCATCTACGTATATTTGAACCATCATGAGGTTATCACCTTCCTGTATTTTAAATAGGGTCTTGTCCACACCACCTTTCTCAAATCCATTATTGGTTAGGTACAGGGACAGGGTTTCATATCATGCTCTGGGTGCTTGATTAAGTCCATACAGTGCTTTCTGTAGCCTGTATATAAGGTCTCCGCCTTCTGTGTTGACAAACCCTGGTGGGTGTTCAACATAGACTTCTTCGGCAAGGTCTCCATTCAGGAATGCTCTCTTGACATTCATTTGATATACAATAAAGCTCTTATGGGTGGCAAAGGCTAGAAATATCCTAATGGCTTCTAGTCTGGCTACAGGGGTAAATGTTTCATCGTAGTCTATGCCTTCTTCCTGTCTGTAGCCTTGTGTGATTAGACGGGATTTGTTTCTGATAACAAGTCCATTTGCATCATTCTTGTTTCTAAATACCCATTTTGTTCCAATTACGGCTTGATGCTCAAGTCTGGGTACTAGATACCATACATTGTTTCTTTCGAAACCATTAAGCTCTTCTTCCATAGATGAAATCCAGTGAGAATTGTCTAGAGATCCTTTGGTAGAAGCAGGTTCGGATTGAACTAAGAATACAACGATAGTGCACATATGAAGTCTTCTAAGTTCAGCTTGAGAATTCCATACAAGAAATAGAGATATCTCAGATTCGGGTTCTTCTTGAGCACATAGGTCATTTCCATGTGTACTCTGTATTATCCTACGGGTAGATACACCAGCATCAATGTTTCCTACAATCAACTCATGTGGTTTATCTCTCAACCATCTTCTGTCGGGTTCTAATTCGGCGTCCTGTACTGTATCTTGAGTTACTGTAGTTTCAGCTTTAGTTTATACAACATCAGCTTCATCTACTTCCATTCTTACAGCTGCGCGGTTGATTTCTAAGTCAACGACAGGCTCTATAGGAGTTGTAGGATCATCAATGGCGAGTAGTTGGATATTCTGAGTAACATCTTCTACTCCTGTAGAATCACGGTGAGGTTCGTCGAACACTACATGTACTGATTCCTCAATTGTCAGCTTCCATTTATTAAAGATCCTGTAAGCTTTGCTGATAGAGGAATATCCAACAAATATCCCTTCATCCGACTTCTCATCGAAGGTTCTAAGTTGATCCTTCCTGTTGTTCAAAACATAACACCTGCATCCAAATATGTGAAAGTACGAAACTAATGGAGTTTTGTTGTTCCATACCTCATATGCTGTTTTGTTGTGGTGTTTGTTGATGATACAACGGTTTTATATATAGCACGTTGTATTGGTGGCTTCACCCCAGAAACGCTGTGGCAACTTGCTTGCGGCAATCATGGTCCTTGTTGCTTCCTTGAGCGTCTTGTTCTTTCACTCGGCAACGCCGTTTTGTTGAGGTGTGCAGGCAGATGATTATTCGTGATGTATCCCATTTTCCGAACAGTATTGCTCTATAAAGTGATTAGTAAATTCAGTACCTCTGTCGGAACGAATGGACACGATACTCGACCCTTTCTCATTTTGAAGCTTTCTCAGGTGCTCGGGCAGCTTTGATGTTGTTTCCTTCTTCTTGCTTAGGAAGATTGTCCAAGCATACCTGGAATAAACATCAACAATAACGAGACAGTATTTCTTACCTTCCAAACTTACCAGGTCTACAGGACCGTAGAGATCCATGTGTAGCATTTCTAGAACTCTGTGAGTGGAAATGTAGGATTTGCTCTTCAGGGTGGTCTTGATTTTCTTGCCTTTCTGACAGGGTCCACAGACGCTGTCGGAATAACACATTGGGAAAACCTCTGACCATTTCTTATCTAGCGATCTTGTTAATCGTCTTGAAGTTGATGTGAGACATCTTCTTGTGCCATAACCAACTTAGATCTGCAGTGCCTTTGGCAACAAAATAAGGAATTGTGGAGCTCGTAGGCATCCAGTCAGTAATATACATATTACCTGATCTGCTTCCTGTGAGCAAAACTTTTTTGGTCAGGATGTTCTTGACTCTACAGTGATCTATATAGAATTTCACCGAGAACTGTTTGTCACAGAACTGTCTAATACTAAGTAGATTATACTGTAAGCCTTCAACATAAGCTACATCGGTGACTTTGAAGTTTCCTACAAGCAGGGTTCCCTTCCCTCTTGTTCTTCCTTTTGATTTATCACCGAAGCGCACTTTTGGACCTCAACCTTCTATGTAATCTGGCAGCTTACTTTTGTCTCCTGTAATGTGCCGAGAACATCGCTGTTGAAGTACTAGATGTCCTTCTCTAAAATGTCCTGTAGGCAAAGGAATCAAGTAGATTTAGGTCCCCTTTGAATGTTGGGTCCATGGGTGTTAGTGCCTTTTGGTACCTAAATTTTCCTGAAAACAATGGGCTTGCTCTAGGTTACTTTAGGTCCGTTCTTGCGGTGTCTACGTGGGGCAGGCACGTAGTCGCTGTAACCTTGATAATTATTATGAATGAAAAATTCAGGGTTATTATTAGTAATCCAGTACGAATGCCATCTTGGAGGTGGAGCCAGTTTCTTCGGCCTAACAACTTGCCTTCTGGGTCTCCAGTTGGATTCTCAAAGCTGTTGCTGATACTATGCGGCGACCTGCTTTCGTGATGGATAACGAGGCTCCTGTATCCAATATCTAGGCGCGCTGTACTATTGGAAGTACTACTGTGCGGGCCTTTGATATTTGGGTACAGCCTTCTTTCTGAACGGCTGTTGGCGCTTTTGATATGCTCGTGGAGCATGATGTTGGCTACGCCTTACATGTCTGAATGGCTAAGAATTCCACTGTATGTGATATGACTGAGGTGGTGGAATGGCAGCCTTTTCTGTTCGCGGTGCAACAGGTACCTTCACAGGACTCGGGATTTCTTCCGATACAGGAATGGGTTCCATACCCCTGACGAACACATTACTAGTTTTCCCTTTATTGGAGAATGAGCTATATATTAAGCCACTTTTGTCATAATCATGTTTCACGGTTCTTAGAATTTCTTCCGTCCTTTTAGATGATTTCTCGAAAGATTTCAAGATGGTCTCAAGTTCTCCTTCTCGTTTTTCGAGAGTTTTTATTTTGTCTTGGAGCAGAACAAAATCATTTGTCTTGCTTTCACTATGGGACTTAGCCTCATTTAGTTCGTGAGTAAGTTGATGATTGCTCTCCATGAGTTTTTCGTGATCGACTTTGCTGTTTTCACAATCAATAGACATATTTTCGTAATTTACTTTCACCAAGTCGTTTTCTTCCCTCAGCTCTAGGTTAGAAATTTGGAGCTGTATGTTTTCATTTTTCAATGTATCATGGGCCTTTTGAATGTTTTATATTTATTCATCATGTTTTCAAAGGTATGAGATGTATTTGCAGGAGTAATTGAGGTTGAGCTTACCTGATCATCGCTATCTTCGTCTTCTGGTATGTCTTTGGCCATAAATCACATATAGGCTTTATCTTCGAATTCATCATCTGATGAGTCACTGTCAGTGACTGCCTGAAGACATTATTCGGACTTTGTTGGTTCGGGGGAGGCTTCTGATTCGCCGATCAGGGCCTTAAGCTTGTTTTTCCAAGCACGTCTTCTTTCATCTTTTTCCTGTTGCTCGGCTTCCGGCAACCTTTGAACTTTAGGGTGAGGACATTTATTTGCATAATGTCCTGGTTTCCTGCAATTGTAACACAGGTTAGCATCACCAGAGGAATATTCAGTACTTACCTTGTGAACAGGCTTGGGTCTTTAGGGAGTCTTTCCAGACTGCTTGATAAATTTCTTGAATTTATGCATGAGGAGCGCCATTTCATCTTGTGACGTTAAGATTTTCATTAGAGTAGTTCGACCCTATAAACCGGGAGGCGGGGGTCAACCTCAACGTGCATCTTAACAGGCAAGTAGTAGGTCCTACTGAATACCAAGATAGAATTCTTTCTCCCATTAGTGAGCGGGTTATATGTCCTATGCGGTTATTGGCAGATGAGATCATAAGTCTTTGGCCAAATCATTGGAGCTAGTTGTATTGGATACACGAGAGCTCAATGATCTCGATTTGCATTAACGCATGCATAGCATCAAGTACAGATAGGGTTTGACTGACCGTGACCCTATAACTTGATCGGGACATTTGAAAGAAAGGTTTATACGTATACTGGTATTCACGATAGAATGGTTCTTGAATGATCCCATCATTCATTCTCACTTGGGGTACAATGTAGGCCGCCAGGCTGGATAGGTGGTGCTACTACTCTTTGGTTCCTCCCATTGCTGACTGAGATGGATCTACCGAGTCGCGCAATAGGATTGATGACAGAATGAATCAAGCTTATTATCTCGTTATGAATATTAGATATGGGATATCTAATTTGGGACATTGGATGTCTAAATCGATTTATTGGATAAATTATTTTACGGCCTGATGAATTAAATAAATTACTGGGTGATTAATTTAATTCATGAATATAATTATTTCTTGGAGAAATTAATTGTGTTATTATGTATTTGATATGATTAATTAATTGGATTAATTAATCGATATAAATACATCGGACGGAATTGGAGTTTATCTGTTTGGACTCACGGGAGTCCGAAACGGACTGAACTCGTCCGGCACCTTCTAGATGGTCACCCCAATCACCTACCCCTCAATTGGTCTTGGTCTTCACTTGGTGGGGTTCAAGCCTTGTGACCAATCAAGGGGACAAAATATCACTCTTGGTGATTTTGTCAAAGGGAGGTGATTTCTTGGGAGATATGATGAGAATAAATATGAAGACTAAATCTCTTTTGCATATACTTGCACAACTCACGGTTTTGGGCAAGAAAAAGGAGAGAGGAAAAATCTTTTCAATACTTCATTGCATTCTTCATCATCTTCATCTTCATTCATAAGTTTTCTTGGAGAAAATATTTGTGAGATAGAGAGATATATATTACACACTTAGAGTGTAATAATAAAAGCTTCATCACTTGATTCTATCTGTAACCTTAGAGGTTAATCAAGTGTTGTTATTCCAGTCGTTTTTCCGGCGCGTGGCAAGTAGAGACGTGGTGCTTTCGGCGTTGGATCGTTCAAGGGCTTGGAGCGGATTGAATTCGTAGAGATCAAGCAAAGCTTGGGGAATAGCTCAAGAGAAGGTTACCATTTAATCAACGGACTTCGAGGGTTAGTTTCTTACAACTCTTGCTTTTCGTTTATATATTCGTATATACGTAACTCGATCTTTCCTCATAGGGATTCGGATCGAATTAATTTTCATTTTACCGCTTTCGCTGGGCCTTCGTTTTAGGCACCGAATCCCAACAGTGGTATCGAAGCGTAGGTCTTGCGATCGTATATACGATATTAGCAATTAGAATGCTTGATTAGATGGTGAATGATTTGGAATCATTTTAGTCATAATCGTGGTATATGTTTTTACGTTCGTTGTAGTTATATTTTTCGTAAGTTTATGTCTAAATATAAATCTTAATTTCTTGGAAATATGATTTATATTGAAGATATGAATGTTGGAGAATATAGATATTGGATATCCGGTCGAAAAACTAACCTCGAAATGCCGTTGGACGGTCTGGGAGGGGTCCGGAAGCAGGGGGGCGCGGCCCAGGGCTCGGGGGCCGCGGTCCAGGGCTGTTGCAGCCCGCCTGGGCAGGCACTGTACTGGGGGCCGCGGCCCAGGCTCAGGGGGCCACGGCCCAGGGCCGCTGGGCAGCCCTGCATGCTGCTTGGTGGCGTTTTCGGGCGCGGTTCAACCCATTTCGGACCCGTTTCGGGCTTGTTTGCTTCGTGTATTCCTAAAAATGATTTCCCTCATTTTAAATTGGATTTATTATGATTAAAATGATTTATGGTATTTCATTTTATAAGGGAAAATTGATTAATTGGAATACTTGTGATCGACCGAATTATTTTGAACGTTTTCATATTACCGATTGTGTGAATCGATTGGGTCAGTTCGTGTTGTTGATTGGATCAATTGTATATCTATGCTTTCCATTTATTTAGTATTTATTGGATGAATGCTTTTGAATGGGGATGTGGTTCGTGGACTTAGTTTTTGAATCGTTCGTTTTATTTGATTGGGTTGTGAAGGCCGTTTTGAGCCTATTTATTTTACTAGAAAAATTTGTATCTGGGATGCAATTTTCAATGTAAAATTTATATGTAATGACGAAGACCGGAGGAAGATCCGTTTCGAGAAGACGAAGATTCAAGATGAAGACTTGTAATTAGATTACGGAGTTTTTTTTTTCTAGGAACGGTCCATAAACCACATGTTGGTAGCAACTAGGTTGTGAATGGTTTTTTCATATTGTATGAATACCACAAACGCGCTAAAATGATTAATGTGCAAAGTGTAACGTTAATCGCGAAAATTCTCCCACAACAAATTATTAAGTTTATAAGGTTTCAAGCTTTTCCTTTCCTCCATCGAGTTTTCGGGAAATTGAAATCCAAACCGGATGTGCTATGCTTCCGAGTTATCGGGGTAGTCGTTCGGGGAGGACGGATAAATTACCGGAAGCGCATTGGATGCCTTCGGTTGGAGCAAATTTTATCCCTAGAAACCTGATAGGTTGCCGGATAAGATTCAATTGTGAAACTGATTTGCGTCGATGGTATAAACTTAACTTGTTCACAAACCATAGAAACCGTATAGGTTGAGGGGAGTGAACAAGGGGAAAAAGAAGATCGAATCATTCATTAGATGGGTTGGTGTTGGACACCACCTTATGAAAATTAATAGACTAGAAACCTGTTCGGTTGCCCTCTATTAAGATTTATAAAGAACTCGATCACCACTATGAAGTAGTGCGATGATACTTCCGGATTTCACATGGGAGTGTGTTATTCCGATAAAAATAGTGAGAGCTGGGTAACAAGAATAGAAAAGACCTTAATTCTATACTCAGAACATAATTAAACGAGTCACTAATTAATCTGTTATACTTAATGCAGACATAACTCTCAATATGACAATGAATCCACTCGCAATTCTACTCGAGAAGAACACTCTGATTGGACCTAATTTTGTGGACTCGCTCTGCAATTTGATGATTGTCCTCAGTATAGAGGCACTGGGATACGTCTTGGAGACGGAAATTCCGGCACCTCCTGTGCGGACCAGAGCCAATCAGGAAGAGATCGAAAACCACGAAAAGTGGGTTAAGGATGACATAAAATTCCGTGCTTACATGATGGCTTCTATGTCTAATGAGCTTCAGAGAGCTCATGAGAAAATAACTTCTGCTAGGCAGATTCTATCTCACTTAACCGAACTTTATGGTAAGCATAGCAGAACTGCTAGATATGAGATATCCAAGCAACTGTTCGGTGCAAGGATGAAGGAAGGTGAGATGGTTGGGGAACATGTCCTCAAAATGATATCCATGATCGAGAGATTGGAGGCTCTTGATTTTAAAATGGATACTTCTCTCCAAACCGACCTTATCCTTCAGTCTCTCCTTGATTCCTTTTCACAGTTTGTTATGAACTTCAACTGCAATGAGATTGCATGTAACTTAGCTGGGCTAATGAACAAACTGGTGATCGCTCAGTCTCAGATGAAGACTCCGCGGATGAAGGAGTCTGCCCTTGTGATTCCTTCTGGTCTTCGGAAGTCTAAGAATAAGAAGAAAAAGACCAAGAAGCAGACTGGACCACAAGTTAAGGACCTTAAAGGAAAGGGAAAGGCCCCGATGGTTCCAAAAGGCAAGAAGAAGAAAGATACTTGTCTCAAGTGCGGTGAGCTGGGCCACTGGGCTAGATACTATCCGATTATTCATGGCGCTTCAGGTACAGAACTTTTAGTTTTGGAAACAAATTGTTCTGCTACTGTATTTTCTACTTCCTGGATACTGGATTCTGGTGCTTGTTCTCATATTTGTACCGTGAATCAGGATATGGAACAAAGTATGAAGCTTGGAGCTGGAGAAGTTATGATCACAGTCGGAAGCGGGCATAGTGTCGAGGCGACCGACATAGGATCACTTCTTTTGGGTTTAGAATCCGGATTTGTTTTGACTTTAGAAGATGTACTTGTTTTGCCCAAGGGGCACAAAAACATTGTATCCATTCCAGTCATGGACCGAAAAGGCTTTGATGGTTCCTGCAAAATTTATTTCAGAAATAAACTAGTGGGTACTGCTACATTGTTAAATGGATTGTATCATCTAAATCTCAGCAACAAAGTAGTTGTGAATACTATGACTAGAAAACGTGGTAGGGATGAAACCAATCAAGTTTTGAAATGGCATCTTAGACTTGGTCATGTTGGTCATACCAAGGTTTACAAGATGGAAAAGGATGGACTTATGGGTCCATTGGGATCGGATCCCTTTCCTACTTGTGAATCTTGCCTTAAAGGCAAGATGACTAAGTGCCCCTTCATAGGGACTTTTGAAAGAGCCGCTGATAAACTGGGATTAATCCATACCGACGTATGTGGTGCTTTGGAAGCAGCACGTGACGGATATCAATATTTCATTACGTTTACGGATGATCATACTAGGTATGGTTATGTATACTTAATGAAACATAAATCCGAGGCCTTTGAGAAATTCCAAGAATTCAAGGCCCTAGTCGAGAAACAAACTGGCAATCATATCAAAGCACTTCAGTCGGACCGAGGTGGCGAGTATATGAGTACGGAGTTTGACGAGTTCCTTAAGGAACATGGAATAGTTTCACAACTAACACCTCCAGGTACTCCTCAGTTAAATGGTGTGTCAGAAATAAGGAACCGGACCTTGTTGAACATGGTCCGTTCCATGCTGGGCTATACTGACTTACCGATTTACTTATGGGGGTATGCACTCCTGACTGCCGCCTACATCTTGAATAGATTTCCTTACAAATCCGTTCCTAAAACTCCACATGAGATGTGGGACGGCAGGAAACCAAGTTGTAATCATATTAGGATTTGGGGATGTCCCGCCTATGTCAAGAAGACTAAGGTGGAGAAGTTGGAAGCTAGGTCCGCGAAGGGACGTTTCATTGGATTCCCGTCTGGGACGATGGGATATCTATTCGACATGCCCGAAGATCGAAAGATCATTGTTGCTTTACAAGCACACTTCCTGGAAGATGAGTTCATTCAGGAAGGCAGAGCAGGTAGAAGTATTTATTTAGAAGAATACACCTGTGCAAGAAACTGGAACCGAACCTTCTGAAACACAAGTACAACCACCTCGTAGGTCTATTAGGGTGTCTCATTTACCTGAGAGGTATGGGCTTGTGCACTTGGAGGAGCTGGGTCTCCATGAAGTTCCAAGTGATAGACAAGAGACCGACCCAACGACCTATGACCAAGCAATGGTGGATGTAGACTCTGCGAAATGGCGTGAAGCTATGGAAGCTGAGATAGACTCGATGTATGTAAATCAGGTCTGGACTCTAGTAGACCGCCCCAAGGGCATAGTGCCTATTGGGAACAAGTAGATCTACAAGATAAAGACTGATGGTGATGGAAAGGTTGACGCCTATAAGGCCAGGCTTGTGGCAAAGGGTTATACCCAGAAAGAAGGGATCGATTACCACGATACCTTCTCGCCCGTAGCCATGATCAAGTCTATTCGCATGATGCTTGCTATAGCTGCCTACCACGATTATGAGATATGGCAAATGGACGTAAAGACGGCTTTCCTTAATGGATTCCTCGAGGAGGATGGAGCATCCTAAAGGCTTTGTGTCTGAAGTTGATATTCAGAAAATGTGCAAGCTTCAGCGTTCCATTTATGGACTAAAGCAAGCGTCGCGTAGTTGGAACCTTCGTTTTGATGAGGCGGTCAAAGAGTTTGACTTCGTGCAAAATGAAGAGGAACCTTGTGTATACAAGAGGGTTAGTGGGAGCAAGATCGCATTCTTAGTACTATATGTAGATGACATTCTACTAATAGGAAATGATGTGGGAATGCTCAGTTCCGTGAAAGCTTGGCTTTCGAGTAATTTCTCCATGAAAGACTTGGGAGAAGTAAAACCTATATTTTTGGTATTCGGCTCTACCGGGATAGAGTGAAGAGAGCAATAGGTCTTTCCCAAGCCCTCTATATAGATAAGATCTTAAAGCGATTTATGATGGATGATTCTAAAATAGGGTTCCTACCGATGCGACATGGAATAAAACTCTCCTTGAAGATGTGTCCTCAAAGTGAGGAACAACGAAAGGAAATGAGTAATATACCATATGCTTCGGCCATGGGTAGCCTTATGTATGCTATGTTGTGTACAAAACCTGACATCGCGCATGCTGTAAGCGTGGTGAGTAGGTTTCAGGCAAACCAGTAGGAACATTGATCGCCATAAAGAACGTTCTCAAGTACTTAAGAAGGACTAGAGATATGGTTCTTATGTATGGCGGTGGAGAATTGGATGTGGTGGGATTCACTGATTCGGACTTCCAAGGACTGAAGGATGACTTGATGTCTACTTCTGGCTACATATTTACTCTTAATGGAGGAGCAGTATCTTGGCATAGCGCCAAGCAAAGCGCGACTGCTGATTCCACCTGTCAGGCTGAGTATCAAGCAGCCTCGGAGGCTTCCAAGGAAGGGTTTTGGATTAAGAAGTTTCTGGGAGAACTTCAAGTGATACCATGTGCTGAGCTGTCTGTTCCACTGTACTGCGACAACAACGGAGCTGTAGCGCAGGGAAAGGAGCCGAGGTTTCAAAACAGCACCAAACATATTGAGAGGAAGTATCATCTCGTAAGAGAATTTGTTCGCAAGGGATATATTGTGCTGCACAGAGTAGACTCGGCCAACAACGTGGCCGATCCACTGACAAAGCCACTTTCTCAGACTAGCTTGGAGCGTCATCTGGAGAACATGGGTATTAGATACCATAATATGTGGCATTGAGTGCAAGTGGGAGATTGTTAGGAGTATGCCCTCGAATGCCACTCAGAGGATGTTGAGTGAGGGCATTGTACTTGTAATTATGTAAATCATTAATATAAGGCAATGGATGTTTCTTTATTTACTGGAAGTTACTGGCATTCCTAACTCGTAAATATACATATAGAAACTAGTCTCAGTATTTGAGGGCAAAACGTTCCACTCCTTATTTGATAAGGGGGTCGGCACTGGAAAGGTTTATAGCTCAAATACTTAATCGTTCGCAAGTCGATGAAACTTGACTGGGCGTTAAGTTTATGTGAAGACTTGTATGACGTGTTCTTTGACATGGAGAGTGTCTGTCGAACACTAATAGTTAGTGGGAGCACACGTTATACGTATGCTAATTGGATTAGTATACTCGAACCGACTCACCCTTGATTCGTCACACGAATTTCACTCCGGGACAGTCAATGACGGAATCGAAAGGTTGTGATAGGTATTCGTGAACCTTCGACTTGAGGATTTAGTAGGGATGTGCTTGTGACGTTAAGATTTTCATTAGAGTAGTTCGACCCTATAAACTGGGAGGTGGGGGTCAACCTCGACGTGCATCTTAATGGGCAAGTAGCAGGTCCTACTGAATACCAAGATAGAATTATTTCTCCCGTTAGTGAGCGGGTTATATGTCCTATGCGGTTATTGGCAGATGAGATCATAAGTCTTTGGCCAAAGCATTGGAGCTAGTTGTATTGGATACACGAGAGCTCAATGATCTCGATTTGCATTAACGCATGCATAACATCAAGTACAGATAGAGTTTGACTGATTGTGACCCTATAACTTGATCGGGACATTTGAAAGAAGGGTTTATACGTATACTGGTATTCACGACAGAATGGTTCTTGAATGATCCCATCATTCGTTCTCGGTACGCAGTAGCCGCCGATCGGGCTAGGTGGTGCTACTACTCTTTGGTTCCTCCCATTGCTGACTGAGACGGACCTACCTAGTCGCTCAATAAGATTGACGACGGAATGAATCAATCTTATTATCTCATTATGAATTTTAGATATTGGATATCTAATTTGGGACATTGGATGTCTAAATCGATTTATTGGATAAATTAATTTACGGCCTAATGACTTAAATAAATTACTGGGTGATTAATTTAATTCATGAATATAATTATTTCTTGGAGAAATTAATTATGTTATTATGTATTTGATATGATTAATTAATTAGATTAATTAATCGATATAAATGCATCGGACGGAATCCGAGTTTATCTTTTTGGACTCACGGGAGTCCAAAACAGACTGAACTCGTCCGGCACCTTCTAGATGGCCGCCCCAATCACCTACCCCTCAATTGGTCTTGGTCTTCACTTGGTGGGGTTCAAGCCTTGTGACCAATCAAGGGGACAAAATATCACTCTTGGTGATTTTGTCAAAGGGAGGTGATTTCTTGGGAGATATGATGAGAATAAATATGAAGACTAAATCTCTTTTGCATATACTTGCATAACTCACGGCTTTGGGCAAGAAAAAGGAGAGAGGAAAAATCTTTCCAAGACTTCATTGCATTCTTCATCATCTTCATCTTCATTCATAAGTTTTCTTGGAGAAAATATTTGTGAGATAGAGATATATATATATATATATATATTATACACTTAGAGTGTAATAATAAAAGCTTCATAACTTGATTCTAGCTGTAACCTTAGAGGTTAATCAAGTGTTGTTATTTCGGTCGTTTTTTCGGCGCGTGGCAAGTAGAGACGCGGTGCTTTCGGCGTTGGATCGTTCAAGGGATTGGAGCGGATTGGATTCATAGAGATCAAGCAAAGCTTGGGGAATAGCACAAGAGAAGATTACCATTTAATCAACGGACTTCGAGGGTTAGTTTCTTACAACTCTTGCTTTTCGTTTATATATTCGTATATACGTAGCTCGATCGATCCTCGTAGGGATTCGGATCGAATTAATTTTTGTTTTACCGCTTCCGCTGGGCCTTTGTTTTAGGCACCGAATCCCAACACCGGCAACCTTTGAACTTTAGGGTGAGGACATTTATTTGCATAATGTCCTAGTTTCCTGCAATTGTAACACAGGTTAGCATCACCAGAGGAAGATTCAGTACTTACCTTGTGAACAGTCTTGGGTCTGTAGGGAGTCTTTCCAGACTGCTTGATAAATTTCTTGAATTTATTTATGAGGAGCGCCATTTCATCTTGTGACAGGATATCGTCATCATTGTCAGCATTCTTGTGGGCAAACTTTGATGTGCTGGGCATGTTATATCTTCGGTTGGATACAGCGGCTAGCGCTGTAGTCCTCGCAGGTGATTCTTCAGATTTCTCTCCTGTCAATATCATACTCAAATGCTTTGAGGTCAGAAAAGAGGTCAAAAGTAGATATGTCATTAAGATTGCATGACACACGCATAGCTGTGGTCTTAATGTCCCATCGGTCGGGGAGATATCTGAAAATTTTTAAGTTCTTCTCCTTTTGGGTATAACCCAACGCTTCAAGTTCACCGACAATGCCAGTGAATATGAGGTCAAGTTCCTCAAGAGTTTTAGTTGGTTTCATTTCAAAAGATTTGAATTGCTAAGTTAGTTTTGAAATTTTATTTTCTTTTGAGAGCTCAGTTCCCTCATAAATCATCTTGAGCTTTTCCTAGATTTCTTTGGCTGTCTTACAGTTCTTTACCTTCGAGAACGTGCCTTTGTCAAGAGTGACAAATAGCGCATTCTTAGCAACATTGTCGAGGTTGGCGCGTTTTAGATCATCTGTGGTCCATTGTTCGCGCTCTTTCTCGAGCATCTCGGCATGAGCTTGGCCTTCAATCCTTGCAGTCGTGTTCACCTTCATGATTTTTATGGGGCTTTCTTGGATGACATAAATCATCTATTCATGCATGGCGGCAAGATGAGCCTCCATCCTAATTCTCCAGTCATCAAACTCGTTAATAGAAAACATTGGTACCTTATTAATCAGTCAGGTATCCATGTCTAAGATTAGAAAAGATAAAGAAGTTTTAAAAAATAAGTGATTTTGGGATCTGATTTGGTTAAAAATACGATTGATTCTTTCGAATAAACCGCTCCGATACCACTTGTTGGCCACTAAGTATACAGAATACAGTTTGGAAAGTGTTTAAGCAACAAGCTGTATGATTTTCAAATAAGAGTGCGTAGCATAAGTCTTGAAACAGCAAGTTGCTGTAAATACAGCAACTTGGTTTTCTCCTGTTTGCTTGGTGCGTACAGGGTATGCAGTGTATACTTGTAAAATAATCACAGTAATGAAAACAGTAAGTGCAGAAGGTAAATGACACGATATTTAAGTGGTTCGAGGTAAACCCTCTACGTCCACTGGTCCTCCACACAGGAGTAAAAATATTTATTATAAACACTACGTATACAACTACGTATCTATAATCAAACCTATCCTTGCATCGTTCACACAGATTGATACAAAGGTTGTCGCTTTCAACCGTTCACACATATTGGTCAAAGCTTTCACTTGACTAGCTTCTTCACACACAGTTCCGAAGCTTCATCTCTTCAATGCAGATCCATCACACACAGTTCAGGAAAAGTAAGGCTTTCTCAGTCCACACAAGGCTGATGGTTTTCTTCAATGTAAGAACAATGGTTGAACAACAGCTTGACTTTCTGGAGCTTTGAGCTGATGATGTGTTATTCAAGAATGAGTACTTGTGTATTTCTTCTCTCAGGATGCTTAAATAAATATGTTTGCTTTTGACATACTGTTCTTGAGATGTTCACGATTGTATCTCAGTATATCTCAGTTTGCTCAGTTCTCAGATCTTGAATATTCGTATAAGTTCGAGTATATTCGTGTGTCTCTGATCTTCAAACTTCGGGGTATATATAGCCTTTGGAATAGATCCATTGAGAATAGATCCGTTGAGCAAAAAGTCCGTTCCAACGGGATGATTGACTTGCACAGAACAAGATCCGGATTTTGCTCCTTGTCTAAAGATCTCTGTTGGCTTAGTATTTAAATACTTTATCCAGTCAGTATTTAAATACTTGTTTTCAAACGGTGGCTTGACTTTAGCATATAAACAGATTCCGTTTCAACGGTCTTCAGTCCTGTTGGATAAATGTTGAATCTCAACACTTTACTGTATGCTGTATCCAACATGTTGCGTAGCTCTAGGTTCCACGTTGTAGGCTATCTTAGTGCTGTCGTATGGAAAGTGTTGTATGAATATTTCAGGACATCTTTCATACTTGGTATCATATAGACTTATGAGCTTCTTGCTGTATGATGGCACTTTATACTTTTGTTGTATGTTGACACCGTGAAGAGTTGTTGTATGTTGGCACTTTATTAAAACACACAACTTGCTGTATGATTGACCTCGGGACAGCATCTTGTTGTATGTTGGCACTTTATCAAAACTCGATACAGTATTGTTTTTCCCAACAAGACGCATTATTTGTTTAAATATATTTCCGAAAACACGGTGGTTCCAATCCTGCAACTTATAGGAAAAAGAATGCAAAGAATCTAACAAATTCGGATTACTCGCCCAATCCCCTCTAACGAAAACATCATAATTCTCATGCATCATCCATGCACGTAGAAACCGAAATGGCTTAGCCCTTGCCGATGGAACATGACTGAATAAATTAATAATGGGCGGTGATCGGATTTGTAACGCACCAGGTGGGTGATAGATGCCTCCGAAAATAACACATGCTAATCCGTATTGCATAGCCCCCTATACAAACGCTCTAAAAGCGTCCCCCTTCTCCAAGTAAACCTCGGGCCCAAAAATCCCAAGTCAACCAGTCCCGACTCCAAAAGCCAATCAGAAAAAAGATTACAAATTCCAAGTCGTGACCTAGCCTCCCCCTGCTCTCTCCGATAAGCTAGCGATGGCATTAAAGTCACCCATCAACAACCACGGATCTAAGATATTATTTTTTATATCCAACAATTGCCTCCATAGACCTGCCCTTCTCAGAGGAGCGGGATGACCATAGACCGCTGTAATCAAAAAAAGATCGATCCACTCCCATCTCTAATGTTCACACGGCAATGAATATTGGGCTTTTGCTTCCAAAACACTCACCAACCACATATCATCCCAAAGTAACCATATATCTTTTGAAAAGCCTCCAGCCTCCAAACGAAACAAGTTTTGAAGACCAATATTACGAATAACTGAATCTGCATTCTCTCTCACCTCTGATCCGCGGTTTAAATAATGCAACAACATGCAGCTTATGAAGTTGAATCAATGTTTGTAAAACCCCGATAAAGGGAACGCTCTTCGCCCCTTGGCAATTCCAAAACAAAATCATAATGTACAATAATAAGGCAAGGTACCTAGGACGAACGAGAAGTCAACCCGTCCACATCATCTATAAAGCTCTCTCTCGATATCATCAACGTCCCTATCAGATGACTCAACCACATCCCCAGTCTCCATATCCTCAGTTGCCCTTCCGGACTCAACCTCCCCATCTGGCGGGCGTCCATTAACCGCATATTCTAAACCACTGCCCACATCCAGTAGAATCTCATCACCAACCATCGAAACAGTCACTGTTGATTTCTTCCTGCCTCATGTACCCGAGGAGTGAACAATCGTATGGAATTGTGGATCAAGGGTTATGTCTCTGGTCGTGATAATCTCCTACGATAATTGGCGTTGTTTATACTTGAAAAAATCTCCTAGAGTGGCCTTAGCTGGCTTGGCATTTTTCAATGAGTCCCCATGCAGTACTATTCCCGGTTTGTCACCACTAACAGCATGTTTGCCACGGTTGTTCTTTCCATAACCAGACCCCATAATCTGATCCGTAACTGCCACAGGCATAACCCTAGGGCCAACACCTTCCTTACCACCATTATCATCCACAAAGGTATCATTGTTAAGTGTTGGTAGTCGATCCACCTCAAGATCCACCTAAGTCACCTGCGCACTTAACGGCCGAAGCAGATCCTGAGCCGAACCCATAGACCCGATCGTCTCTCGGACTCACAAAACCGGACCGGCGAGACATTAGAGCCGACCGGGATCCGACCAGGACCGAGCAGCACTTATATGAATACGCTCCGAACCATAATCAAGAATAAGACCACCGCAGTAGCGGGAAGCTCGAGGCCGACTCCCATTGTCGGTCGTAATGTATAAGATCGCCAAAAAGCCCGAAGAACAGCAGACGGTGAAAGAAAGAGAGGTCATGTCCCTTCCCAAGGCACACTTAAGAAGGTGACACATGAAGAAGTCACCTTCATCAGGACGAATGTCCACGCATATTCACCTCAATCTTCCTGCTGTCATCTCACGAATGGCTGACATTGCCTATATATATGCCAAGAGAATGTACAATAAAGGGACTTTTGGAAAAAGAGAAAGAAAAAAAGATATAGAGAGAGAAAGAGAGATAAAACGAGAGATAAAACGAGAAAAGAAAGTAAGACTTGTAATTAACAAGCAAATTGGATAGACCGGCACATATTATTATACCCGGCTCTATACCTTTTAAAGGTCATTAATAAAATTTAGTGATCAAATATCTTCCATCTTATTTATTATTTTCTACGTGGCTTCGATCCATTCGTCCAGATCGGCACACGTGACGTTGACCAAATCAGACGTCAACAGAATGGCGCTAGAAGAAGGGCGGCAATCCGTGTAACACCCCCAAGTTATTCAGGGTATATTACAGCGCCGTGAGCCCCGCCGTGGGACCCACAAGGCTAAACATACGCGGAACTATAAACTTGACCGATAAGGTCTACATACAATGGAAAGAAAGACGATACAAATGGTATTCAAAACCATAACCAATGAAACCATATACATCACTGCACAAATCAATACCTCGGCAACACAGGCCGGAACAACAAGGAAACTGAAATACAATACTCGAGTATTAAAAATCCATTCCAGTACAACAACACTGAATGGAGGAATCCAAGAAAATAACCGGAGACAAAACACAGTATCACACTTGCCCATCATCTTCATGCCGACCCGGTACCCACCTGTCCGCTCTCCCGAACTCGAAATACATGAAACGTATTTCCCCATAAAGGGGTTAGCCGTCGAATAGCTAGTGCAAGTATAACAATATGAAACATAATACTCCTCGACAATAAAGTAAATGTAATCCGTCAATTCATCAATATCCGTCAATTCATCAATTTAAGACTAGTATTCCTAATGACTAAAATCTCAAGACGTATGTGAATGCCGTAAAAGCGGTTCGTTCATATCATACGCCGTTACATGTAGGAATGCCACAAACGGTTCGTTCATTACATGCCAACATTATTTCATATGAATGCCGTAGAAACGGTTCGTTCATATCAACCATGGAATCGCACTGCAGGCTACGAAACCTCGGATGACCATAGGCCCGTCCCGGAGTGGCTAGAAATAATCATATCATCAATATTTCATACTTTCAAAGTCGAGAACGCATAATCATAAATGTATACTTGCCTTAATAAAGGTTACCAAGATCCCAAGAACACGGTTAAACCGGAAGCTTGAACCACGAAGAAGACAACGAACGGAAGGGTTTCGACTTGAGTTCTTCACAAGGATTTCGTCCTAAGTCATATCAATGATAAATCAACAATCGTACGATGAATAATAATCGCACAACGCACAAAACCCCCTCTTAGACCTTTGTCGGACACCTTCAAGGCGTCGACTAATAACTCAACCAAAACGACGAACCAATACAATCCAACCGTGGAATAACGATGGAAATGATAGAATACACCTAAATCATCATCAATCCATCACTAATCTAAATTACTACGGATTAAAAGGATGAAGTCAAACAAAATCCCCAATTTCCAACATAAAATTCGAAGTGTTCTTGAATAATCTTTCAATAATCCGATGAATACTCCAACAAGTCCATAATCATGCGTATATCACTTCATACCCCATGATTTTAACATCCAAAACATTATTACCCAATACAAAATCGAAATCCAAGATGTTGAAGAAATTACCTCTTGAAGATCCAAGCACTATGATTCAAGAGCACACGATGTAACGATGATCCGGCTTCACAATCGAAAAGAGATGAAGAGAAATCATATACTCAAGTGATAGGTGAAGAAACCTTCCTCTCTCAAGCCTTTCCTCTCGTGTGATGGTGAAGAAATGAGGAATATCGGTTGAAACGCGCGAAAAACGTAGATATAGGGGTAATCATGTGTGCCGCGACTCAAGATATGTGTGCCGCGCACAGCCCAAAATTCGCTCCCTGTGGCTCGGCGGTGCCGCGGCTCAGCCCAGGTGTGCCGCGGCACCGGGTACAGGCGGTTTTGGCCGAATCTGGCAAATGAGAGTGACTTAGCTATTTCGACCATAACTCCCTCGTCTGGACTCCGATTGACTCACCGTTTGAACCATTGGAAAGCTGACTCGATGCTTTATAATATTGCCATGATTCAGAATTTTTTGGAGTTTCCAAGAATTTACGGTGATTTAACAAAGTCGAACTCATACGTGAAAAAGTCGCTAAAGAGCACGGAATTCAACAGAACGATACCGAAACGAACTCGGATGACAAAAAGTGTAGAATTAATCATTCTCAGGATGACGAAACGGTCCCAAGCAAGTCGTCAAAATAGACTTCCGCCAAAAATAGAAAATTTTCGGGGATCAAAATTACGGGTATTACATTCTACCCTCCTTAAAAGAAGTTTCGTCCCGAAACTTAAAACAGGTAAGGAGAAGAAATATTTCGCCAGGAGAAACTCAACGAGATGCACAAGAACCGAAACTTACGCCCAAACGGCGAATCATCGATATAGAACACCACAATGCATTACCCGAAGGTAAATCAATCCAACGCTGAAATAAATAAGGATCACAATGCCCGAAGGCTCCAACGGAAATACCGATACATCACAATGGCCTGAAAGCCCTCAGCCGAAGCTGCCAAAATATCACGATGGCCTGAAATCCGAACAGCCCGAAGCTGCCAAAATATCACGATGGCCTGAAAGCCGAATGCACCTAAGTCAAATCATCACAATACAGATCTCAAAGAAACAAACCTGACTGTCGAACATACCCCTCGGGCGTATGAACGCTCAATCACAACACGTCGAACATATCCAATCAAACATGATCTATGAACGATCAAAAATTGTACGGCTCAATGATGGACATCACAGTACGCCCGATCCGGAAATGTGTCCGTGCACATGTCCACCCCGTATACGGAATCCAGAATATACGTGTGACAATGTACCTAATTAGCCTCAAGAACTACGTCTCGTGTGCACGGTCCAATGCGGAAATATCCACGCATGACCATCGAGTGCCTGGCTAAAAATCCTACACATAACCAATCGGCACGCAGACATGATTCCAGATATGCCACGATACAACATGACAACGAAACTCAAGGGATAAAACATCCAATACGGATCATACGACTCACCAAGTGAACGATGACACACGAATAATGAAAGATCGACACGACCAACGATATTCAAAACAACCATCCCGGGATCGAATTCCCTAAGGACCGATTAACACGGCAATAATCACAACACCACAATTCGGGAAATCCTCAACCCTCAACGATCACAAAATTATCGAGTTCACAAGAATAATAGTGTGCTGCCTTGAGTCGGCCAACACGACCATAATAATTCAACGGATGGGAACCCTCCTCGACAGTCCCAATTCAACGCTTCGATTACCGTAGAATGGCCAATCGATAACAACGATACAACGGATGAGAATATCTTTGACAACGGATGGGAATTATCTTCGATAATCCCAATTCAATACCTCGATTACCTTAGAACGGTCAATCGATAATCAATGATACGATAGAATAGATGTCCCGGTGTCTTAAACCGACCACCGAAACGGAGATGACAAAAGGATATATCAAACGTCCCAATTCGGTTAACGCAACATCATAGCAATAGTTCAATTCGACTACATAGATTAAACGATGTGTCAGAACGTCATTAATCGCGAACAATAATAATCGATACATCGATACCGCGAACCGGCTATCGACAGCAACTTTACCAACAAGTATCGTAATGCCTTGAACCGGCCATTTACAACCAACAGTAACATTTGGCATAATTTGCCGACGGGCGTCGTGTCAACCCATCCCCTGATATCAATACAATCATAAAGAGGCCAAGTCCCGAAATGATACACACATTCGTACGCCTACACAATAACATTAGTCTCATTGATTAGTACGAGTATAAAACTTGTCTCGATATCAATACAACGTCATTACCAATTCGATTGATTTCGCCTTATGAATTCTCTCACCTCGACCAAGTTAATCACGAACCCTTCAACCTTAACCGCAACACAATGTCATAATCTATGATCAAACATCATATCTTCAGAAACGAAGGATTGGTAATCAACCGGTTCGATGACGACCAATATCAATACCACCAAACCACGAACTCAATCGCTTTACCATATCTCGACTAATCACAACAACAATCCAACTCGACACTTACAAATCCCGTCCACAATACGAGTGAAATATGATGATCATATCAGAACCAATTCGACCAATAATAAGGGTCTAAATGTTCCAAACTCAATTCTTAAATACGAATTGACAAGGTTCCCTTCTCATAAATCCATCGTTAAAATTTACTTATGACCGTTATCAATTCGAATCATCCGATTGGTTCAAAACAATAGATAATCATATTAAAAGGTTATCAAACAATCCAATCATTCGATTTGAATATTTGCTCCATACGTATGGGCTTCCAAATTCGAGATGAATAATAGTCTCATCAAGCTCATAATCACATTCGTATTTCCTATACGAATATTATTTCCAACACATAGTTTAGCTCTAGATATGAATATTCCATATTCATATTCAAAACATCAACCTTCTTAAAAATTTTCATCACCTCGGATAATTCAAGAGTTCTGCAAGAGCATGAAATATCCGAAATCACGTTTAGAACAACATATCCGAGGTATATATATCTCCATGTTATCATTTCCTTCATCATGTCATTCATACAACCTCAAGAATCAACAATAGTTCCATAACCAAGCTCTAATTCCATGATTCCAAGCTCACAATCATGTTAGAAGTGTTTAGAACACTCTTAGAAGTGAAGAGGGACGCGTTTTGGAGAGAATATCTCAAAGGATCGTGAGAGAAATGAAAGGCAACACTTCAATATATAAATTGCACTCTCATTACGTACGTAAGTGTCCTTTCTTAACGTACGTAACAACTTTAACGTACGTAATCCAATATCCATAACGTACGTAACCAACTCACTGTCTCATTCCGTGCGCCTATTACGTCGTAACCCATACCATATAACGCATTTAATATACCGGTTGACTTGCTACAGTACAATGGTTGTGTTACGTACGTAACACGTCCTGTATAACGTACGTAACACGTACGTTGACTCACCTGTCAACATCCTCCGCCGAAAGTTGCCGAAACAGGGTCCCACCTACCGACCAGGACTCGGTTCTGTCCAATGCCTTCGTTACGTACGTAATACCTTAGCCTTAACGTACGTAACCATGCCAATCTTACGTACGTAATCTCACCTTATTAACGTACGTAATAATTCCATACTTAGCCAATTTCAACAATTCCTGTCCAAAGTCATGACATACCAAATACGAGCATACGGCAAAATCAATACATATACTCAATTCAATAACATTGTCATACGTTCGCAATGTCCTCGAGCATAATTAACCATCCACGATATCCAATACATAAACGAAAAAAAATACATCCGAAAAATTGGGGTATTACACTTCCCCTTAAAAATAAGTTTCGTCCTCGAAACTTACAATCACTCGTACAAACAACTTTTCAACGGGAATTCAATTTCACCAAGAATTATCGAATAATTCGAACAACATACTTACAAGTCTGCGAAGTCGAAGATCTCCCGTGATACTAGCATGCGACTCCTAAACAAAGTCTCAACATAATACCGATACACACCATTATCGCAATTAGCAACTTAACAAAATCTCAAGGAAGAGTTAACGTCCGTGACCACGGCCACGATTCTTCCTACTTTCAGTCAACATTCTGAAAGGCACACACGTGCGGAAATATAATCCAAATCGCACCTTCTCGAAGTGACCAAATCCCAAGAATGCCAAGATATAAACGAAACGATTAAGAAAAATACAAGAAGAGTGAGAGGACTTACAAGTACCGGTCGCACTGTGATGATGGCAGAGTAGTGATACTGTGGGCAAATGTCGACTCAATCGACCCAAAAGACCGACAGCCTAGGTATCCATAAACCTAAGCTCCGATACCATATTCTGTAACACCCCCAAGTTATTCAGGGTATATTACAGCGCCGTGAGCCCCGCCGTGGGACCCACAAGGCTAAACATACGCGGAACTATAAACTTGACCGATAAGGTCTACATACAATGGAAAGAAAGACGATACAAATGGTATTCAAAACCATAACCAATGAAACCATATACATCACTGCACAAATCAATACCTCGGCAACACAGGCCGGAACAACAAGGAAACTGAAATACAATACTCGAGTATTAAAAATCCATTCCTGTACAACAACACTGAATGGAGGAATCCAAGAAAATAACCGGAGACAAAACACAGTATCACACTTGCCCATCATCTTCATGCCGACCCGGTACCCACCTGTCCGCTCTCCTGGAACCTGAAATACATGAAACGTATTTCCCCCATAAAGGGGTTAGCCGTCGAATAGCTAGTGCAAGTATAACAATATGAAACATAATACTCCTCGACAATAAAGTAAATGTAATCCGTCAATTCATCAATATCCGTCAATTCATCAATTTAAGACTAGTATTCCGGAATAACTAAAATCTCAAGACGTATGTGAATGCCGTTAAAACGGTTCGTTCATATCATACGCCGTTACATGTAGGAATGCCGTCAAAACGGTTCGTTCATTACATGCCAACATTATTTCATATGAATGCCGTAGAAACGGTTCGTTCATATCAACCATGGAATCGCACTGCAGGCTACGAAACCCTCGGATGACCATAGGCCGTCCCCGGAGTGGCTAGAAATAATCATATCATCAATATTTCATACTTTCAAAGTCGAGAACGTATAATCATAAATGTATACTTGCCTTAATAAACGCATCAAGATCCCAAGAACACTGCTAAACCGGGAAGCTTGAACCACGAAGAAGACAATGAACGGAAGGGTTTCGACTTGAGTTCTTCACAAGGATTTCGTCCCTAAGTCATATCAATGATAAATCAACAATCGTACGAATAATAATCGCATAACGCACAAAACCCCCTCTTAGACCTTTTGTCGACACCTTCAAGGCGTCGACTAATAACTCAACCAAAACGATTTAACCAATACAATCCAACCGTGGAATAACGATGGAAATGATAGAATACACCTAAATCATCATCAATCCATCACTAATCTAAATTACTACGGATTAAAAGGATGAAGTCAAACAAAATCCCCAATTTCCAACATAAAATTCAAGTGTTCTTGAATAATCTTTCAATAATCCGATGAATACTCCAACAAGTCCATAATCATGCGTATATCACTTCATACCCCATGATTTTAACATCCAAAACATTATTACCCAATACAAAATCGAAATCCAAGATGTTGAAGAAATTACCTCTTGAAGATCCAAGCACTATGATTCAAGAGCACACGATAGAACGATGATCCGGCTTCACAATCGAAAAGAGATGAAGAGAAATCATATACTCAAGTGATAGGTGAAGAAACCTTCCTCTCTCAAGCCTTTCCTCTCGTGTGATGGTGAAGAAATGAGGAATATCGGTTGAAACGCGCAGAAAAACGCAGATATAGGGGTAACTGTCATGTGTGCCGCGGCTCAAGATATGTGTGCCGCGGCACGTGCCCAAAATTCGCTCCTGTGGCTCGGCGGTGTGCCGCGGCTCAGCCTGTGTGTGCCGCGGCACCGGTACAAAGGTTTTGGCCGAATCTGGCAAATGAGAGTGACTTAGCTATTTCGACCATAACTCCCTCGTCTGGACTCCGATTGACTCACCGTTTGAACCATTGGAAAGCTGACTCGATGCTTTATAATATTGCCATGATTCAGAATTTTTTGGAGTTTCCAAGAATTTACGGTGATTTAACAAAGTCGAACTCATACGTGAAAAAGTCGCTAAAGAGCACGGAATTCAACAGAACGATACCGAAACGAACTCGGATGACAAAAAGTGTAGAATTAATCATTCTCAGGATGACGAAACGGTCCCAAGCAAGTCGTCAAAATTGAGTTCCGCCAAAAATAGAAAATTTTCGGGGATCAAAATTACGGGTATTACATTCTACCCTCCTTAAAAGAAGTTTCGTCCCGAAACTTAAAACAGGTAAGGAGAAGAAATATTTCGCCAGGAGAAACTCAACGAGATGCACAAGAACCGAAACTTACGCCCAAACGGCGAATCATCGATATAGAACACCACAATGCATTACCCGAAGGTAAATCAATCCAACGCTGAAATAAATAAGGATCACAATGCCCGAAGGCTCCAACGGAAATACCGATACATCACAATGGACTGAAAGCCCTCACCAAGCCGCCAAAATATCACGATGGCTCGAAGCCGAACACTTAAGCCGCCAAAATATCACGATGGCTCGAAGCCAATGTACCAAGCCGTAAATCATCACAATACGATCTCAAAGAAACAAACCCGACCGCCGAACATACCCCTGGGCGTATGAACGCTCAATCACAACACGTCGAACATATCCAATCAAACATGATCTATGAACGATCAAAAATTGTACGGCTCAATGATGGACATCACAGTACGCCCGATCCGGAAATGTGTCCGTGCACATGTCCACCCCGTATACGGAATCCAGAATATACGTGTGACAATGTACCTAATTAGCCTCAAGAACTACGTCTCGTGTGCACGGTCCAATGCGGAAATATCCACGCATGACCATCGAGTGCCCGGCTAAAAATCCTACACATAACCAATCGGCACGCAGACATGATTCCGGATATGCCACGATACAACATGACAACGAAACTCAAGGGATAAAACATCCAATACGGATCATACGACTCACCAAGTGAACGATGACACACGAATAATGAAAGATCGACACGACCAACGATATTCAAAACAACCATCCTGGGATCAGAATTCCCTAAGGACCGATTAACACGGCAATAATCACAACACCACAATTCGGGAAATCCTCAACCCTCAACGATCACAAAATTATCGAGTTCACAAGAATAATAGTGTGCTGCCTTGAGTCGGCCAACACGACCATAATAATTCAACGGATGGGAACCCTCCTCGACAGTCCCAATTCAACGCTTCGATTACCGTAGAATGGCCAATCGATAACAACGATACAACGGATGAGAATATCTTTGACAACGGATGGGAATTATCTTCGATAATCCCAATTCAATACCTCGATTACCTTAGAACGGTCAATCGATAATCAATGATACGATAGAATAGATGTCCCGGTGTCTTAAACCGACCACCGAAACGGAGATGACAAAAGGATATATCAAACGTCCCAATTCGGTTAACGCAACATCATAGCAACAGTTCCAATTCGACAACAAAGATTCAACGATGTCTCAGAACGACATTAATCGCGAACAATAATAATCGATACATCGATACCGCGAACCGGCTATCGACAACAACTTTACCAACAAGTATCGTAATGCCTTGAACCGGCCATTTACAACCAACAGTAACATTTGGCATAATTTGCCGACGGGCGTCGTGTCAACCCATCCCCTGATATCAATACAATCATAAAGAGGCCAAGTCCCGAAATGATACACACATTCGTACGCCTACACAATAACATTAGTCTCATTGATTAGTACGAGTATAAAACTTGTCTCGATATCAATACAACGTACTGTTACCAATTCAGTTGATTTCGTCTTATGAATTCTCTCAGTCTCGACCAAGTTAATCACGAACCCTTCAACCTTAACCGCAACACAACAGTCATAATATATGATCAAACATCATATCTTACTGTAAAACGAAGGATTGGTAATCAACCGGTTCGATGACGACCAATATCAATACCACCAAACCACGAACTCAATCGTTTTACCATATCTCGACTAATCACAGTCTGAACAATCCAACTCAGACACTTACAAATCCTGTCCACAATACGAGTCGAAATATGATGATCATATCAGCAACCAATTCGGACCAATAATAAGGGTCTAAATGTTCCAAACTCAATTCTTAAATACGAATTGACAAGGTTCCCTTCTCGTAAATCCATCGTTAAAATTTACTTATGACCGTTATCAATTCGAATCATCCGACTGGTTCAAAACAATAGATAATCATATTAAAAAGGTTATCAAACAATCCAATCATTCGATTTGAATATTTGCTCCATACGTATGGGCTTCCAAATTCAGAGATGAATAATAGTCTCATCAAGCTCATAATCACATTCGTATTTCCTATACGAATATTATTTCCAACACATAGTTTAGCTCTAGATATGAATATTCCATATTCATATTCAAAACATCAACCTTCTTAAAAATTTTCATCACCTCGGATAATTCAAGAGTTCTGCAAGAGCATGAAATATCCGAAATCACGTTCAGAACAACATATCCGAGGTATATATATCTCCATGTTATCATTTCCTTCATCATGTCATTCATACAACCTCAAGAATCAACAATAGTTCCATAACCAAGCTCTAATTCCATGATTCCAAGCTCACAATCATGTTAGAAGTGTTTAGAACACTCTTAGAAGTGAAGAGGGACGCGTTTTGGAGAGAATATCTCAAAGGATCGTGAGAGAAATGAAAGGCAACACTTCAATATATAAATTGCACTCTCATTACGTACGTAAGTGTCCTTTCTTAACGTACGTAACAACTTTAACGTACGTAATCCAATATCCATAACGTACGTAACCAACTCACCTGTCTCATTCCGCGATCCATTACGTACGTAACCCATACCATATAACGTACGTAATATACCAGTTGAATTGCTACAGTACAATGGTTGTGTTACGTACGTAACACGTCCTGTATAACGTACGTAACACGTACGTTGACTCACCTGTCAACATCCTCCGCCGAAAGTAAAAGTACTCTGTTAAGGTGCAGGCAAGAAAACTCAGGCCGCTCAGGCAAAAAATTAGGTTGAGATCGGAAGGAAACATCGGAACCTAATGATTTTTCCGTATAAGCACCCGAGCAGTGGCCATTAGGATGCCAACGACGAAACTCAAAATTCGAAGTGATGAAAAAAGCTGCAGAAAGTGGAAAATATTAGTAAAACTGAAATGAGCAAAGGATATAACCTTTATGAGAAGACATGAAAGATAAAAAAGTCCCCGCCTTTCACCAATCATTCGGGAGATAAGGAAAGACGGGCCAGGCCAACCAAGCAACCCAGGAGGACTTAAAGCACTAATCCTACAACTACCGGCCCGAGGAGAACTCCAATACAACCCGCACCGCCTTCGCTCGATCGGAAAGTGCGGACCGACATCCGGCCTACCCGATGACGAGCTCGGATGCGCCTTTATAGGGCTAGCTTATGCACTCACACTAGCCCACTGAGAACAAGCACGGGAATGGCCCTCGCCGGCTCTGGCCAACGTTTGCTCTGCTCGGCCACTTGCTCAGATTTTCTGGCCCCAACTACAAGATAGGATATGGAGCCCTCGGGGCCGATCCGGAAATAACGCCGCCCTCGGCCCTGCTCCCCTCACTATCTTTGGAACGATTCTCAGATGAAGGCTAATACGAGCCCAGGGAGGCGTTATAGCTTCCCGCTAATCCTACCGACAGGTTCGAGCTAGGTCAGGGAAGTAGGCCAAACCGATTCGTCGGCAGCCGAACGACGCGAATGGCAAGGACGGGTACGGCCTCCAGTTCCATGCCCCCAGCACCGTATGAAACCCACTTACGTTTATGGCCTACCGCCACCCGATAAAGGGACGATCGTCCGGGTCGGCACCCCCCCCCATTTAGGGGATAAAGTGGAGTGCCTCAAGACCCGCCTCGAAGAGCACAAGGGGTCACGGCCTGAAGAACTCCCTGAAGATTTGGCTACACCTCGGTCCGCCACTTGTGAAATGTCTTCAAGGCCTTCAGCACTAAGACAACGGCCCTGATCGAGATTGGGACGCCCACAGGAGAATTCCTTTCGAAGAACAAGGTCAATGTGACCCAAAAAAAAAAAAAAACAAGTAGAAAGGCGGAACGTCTTCTACAAAGCGCCCGAGGTTCATCATCAAAAATTCCGGGTCGAAGACCTCATTATTAAAGGAGTGTTGGGGCCTGACCCGGGACCTCCTGAATCCAAGTAACAAGGGCCGTACGGAAGTAACAAAGTCCATCAGAACGGAGTTTGCTAGCTAGAATATATGAATGACCAAGGATTAATTCATTCGTTGAATGCCATGAAGGTATAATCAATAAAATTCAACTCTATTTCATCCCTGAATCAAATGCGCAATAAGACCGAGCTCGTCTCGGCACCTCGAATGACCGGCTCCTCCGGCACTATAAGACCGAGCTCGTCTCGGCACCTCGAATTACCGGCTCCTCCGGCACTATAAGACCGAGCTCGTCTCGGCACCTCGAATGACCGGCTCCTCCGGCACTATAAGACCGAGCTCGTCTCGGCACCTCGAATGACCGGCTCCTCCGGCACTATAAGACCGAGCTCGTCTCGGCACCTCATAAGACCGGCCCCTCCGACACTATAAGACCGAGCTCGTCTCGGCACCTCGAATGACCGGCTCCTCCGGTACTATAAGACCGAGCTCGCCTCGGCACCTCATAAGACCGGCCCATCCGGCACCATAAGACCGAGCTCGCCTCGGCACCTCAAAAGATCGGCCCATCCGGCACTAAAAGTCCGAGCTCGCCTCGGCACCTCATAAGACCGGCCCATCCGGCACTAAAAGTCCGAGCTCGCCTCGGCACCTCAAAAGACCGGCCTATCCGGCACTAAAAGTCCGAGCTCGCCTCGGCACCTCATAAGACCGGCCCATCCGGCACTAAAAGTCTGAGCTCGCCTCGGCACCTCAAAAGACCGGACCATCCGGCACTAAAAGTCCGAGCTAGCCTCGGCACCTCATAAGACTGGCCCATCCGGCACTAAAAGCCCGAGCTAGCCTCGGCACCTCAAAAGACCGGCCCATCCGGCACTAAAAGTCCGAGCTCGCCTCGGCACCTCATAAGACCGGCCCATCCGGCACTAAAAGTCCGAGCTCGCCTCGGCACCTCAAAAGACCGGAGCTTCCGGCACTCAAAGTGCGAGCTCGCGTCGGCACCTCATAAGGCCGGCCCATCCGCACTAAAAGTCCGAGCTCGCCTCGCACCTCAAAAGACCGCCCATCCGGCACTAAAAGTCCGAGCTCGCCTCGCACCTAAAAAGACCTGCCCATCCGGCACTAAAAGTCCGAGCTAGCCTCGGCACCTCATAAGACCGGCCCATCCGGCACTAAAAGCCCGAGCTAGCCTCGGCACCTCATAAGACCGGCCCATCCGGCACTAAAAGACCGAGCTCGCCTCGGCACCTCAATAGATCGGCCCATCTGGCACTAAAAGCCCGAGCCCGCCTCGGCACCTCATAAGACCGGCCCATCCGGCACTATAAGACCGAGCTCGCCTCGGCACCTAGACCGGCCCATCCGGCACTAAAAGTCCGAGCTCGCCTCGGCACCTCATAAGACCGGCCCATCCGGCACTAAAAGTCCGAGCTCGCCTCGGCACCTCAAAAGACCGGACCATCCGGCACTAAAAGTCCGAGCTAGCCTCGGCACCTCATAAGACTGGCCCATCCGGCACTAAAAGCCCGAGCTAGCCTCGGCACCTCAAAAGACCGGCCCATCCGGCACTAAAAGTCCGAGCTCGCCTCGGCACCTCATAAGACCGGCCCATCCGGCACTAAAAGTCCGAGCTCGCCTCGGCACCTCAAAAGACCGGCCCATCCGGCACTAAAAGTCCGAGCTCGCCTCGGCACCTCATAAGACCGGCCCATCCGGCACTAAAAGTCCGAGCTCGCCTCGGCACCTCAAAAGACCGGCCCATCCGGCACTAAAAGTCCGAGCTAGCCTCGGCACCTCATAAGACCGGCCCATCCGGCACTAAAAGCCCGAGCTAGCCTCGGCACCTCATAAGACCGGCCCATCCGGCACTAAAAGACCGAGCTCGCCTCGGCACCTCAATAGACCGGCCCATCCGGCACTAAAAGCCCGAGCCCGCCTCGGCACCTCATAAGACCGGCCCATCCGGCACTATAAGACCGAGCTCGCCTCGGCACCTAGACCGGCCCATCCGGCACTAAAATCCCGAGCTCGCCTCGGCACCTCATAAGACCGGCCCATCCGGCACTAAAAGTCCGAGCTAGCCTCGGCACCTCAAAAGACCGGCCCATCCGGCACTAAAAGCCCGAGCCCGCCTCGGCATCTCATAAGACCGGCCCATCCGGCACTAAAAGCCCGAGCTCGCCTCGGCATCTCATAACACCGGCCCATCCGGCACTAAAAGCCCGAGCTCGCCTCGGCATCTCATAAGACCGGCCCACCCGGCACTAAAAGCCCGAGCTCGCCTTGGCACCTCATAAGACCGGCCCACCCGGCACTAAAAGTCCGAGCTCGCCTCGGCATCTCATACGACCGGCCCATCTGGCACAATCAACAAAGGGTGAACAGAAAAGACAGCGGCCAGACCAACCGTGCCCAAGCACAGAAAAAAGCAACAAAGACCACAAAAAGACTTCATTCATTCAAAATAAACCGTTCCATATCATAATGCAAAAGAAATCAAGGAAAAACGGCACGCAGGCCATACATGGAATGAAACAAAAATCTACTCGGCACTGTCCTCCTGACCGGCCGCCTGAGAAGACTGTCCTTCACCTTCGCCAGACGGAATCACCACTGGATCTTCGACGACCTTCGGCTCATCATCTCCGAACGTTTCAACCTTCAGGTCAGCCGCCTGAGACTTTACATAGGCCTGGACCTCCTCAACGGTCTTCCCTTCCTTCATGAGATCCAATATCTCATAACAAGTGGAGACATAGTTAAGGTTGATCAACTCCTCGTACTCGGGTGTCTTCTGGAAAGCAGCCGCCTCGTCGGCAAGGCCCCTAGCATAACCCGCAGCTTCACACGTCTGGACCCGCTCGGTCGACTGCTCAAGCTGGGCCTTAGTACTTTGCAAATGGGCCTCGATGTCCAGGCACCGTTTTTTCGCCTTCTCGGCCGCCGTGGCCATCTCGTCAGCCTTCCCTTTCCAGATATTGGCCTCAAAGGCCCGGCTCTCCAGAAGCTCCATCTCGCCCTTCAGAGAGGTCATCTCCTCCTCCAAAGACTTGATAAGCGACGGGCATAGATGGTGCTCCTCCTGTAAAGCCTTGAGATCGGCCTCTGCCTTTTTATGTTTCTCAACCAAGGCCATCAGCTCCCCAGCGGCCTTCACATAGGTGCACAACGCCCGGCCCAAAATAGCATTTCCAAAGTGGACCTGCTCATCCGGACCCATGTTGTTGGTCACCACCTCCATTTTCGGCGTCCAACCCAGAATAGGGACATGACTGGACTCAACCACCGCTGGAGGGACCCGGTCGAGCATCTCGGCGGTCGGGGTGGCTGCCCGAACGTAGTCAAGGAACCAGCGCGGACGCCGCCCCTTCATCTGGGCACAAGGTTATTCCCGATCCTTATTTACCGGGAGATAGTGGCCCTCCAAATCAATCGCGGGCTCATTACCCTTCGCACGGCCCGTCCGTACAGGGCTCAGGGCGGGCACAGCAATCTCTGAAATGGGAAAACCCTCGGCCCTGGTCACGCTATCCTCGGGCCCGGCCTCGACTCTCTTCCGCTTGCCCGCACGCTCCCTATGCTCGGCGGCCTCGGCAGCCAGCCTCGCCACCCGCTGCGCAGGCGTCTCTTTCCGTCCCGACGAACTCCTGCCCCTAGGGACTGGATAAGGAAGATGTGTTAAAAAAAAAAAAAGAAAAGAAAAAAGAAGAAGAAGAGCTACCTGACGAAGACATTCTGTTCGGGTCAGTTGATCGAAGTCCCGCGGACCAAAGATTATCCTCAGTAACCAGAAGGTTTGACTTCCTCCTATCGAGAGGAAGGCCTAAGAGCTGTTCAACCCGGTCGTCAAACAAGGAGGGGGTCTCTAAAGCCGGGATACGTTCTGCACAAACAACAAATTATGAGCGTTAGACAAAAAAGGAACAGCCATAAAGAACACAACACTTACTCATTTTAGCAATGAAATGTTCTGGGACCCAAAGTTCGGCATCTATTACGCCAGGTTCCCACTCATCAACCGAGCTCATCCACGGCCCCCCTACATAGAACCACTGTTCTTTCCAACTATGTATGGTCTCCGGCACATCCACCAATTCTTTATACCTCGCGTGCCGGGCCGTCAAGTAAAACCAGCCGGAACCAGATCGGCCGACCGACCTCCATAGGAAGAGACTGTTAATCTCTTCAAAACTGGGCTCGGTCCATCCATGTTGGCTAAAGAGAATCAAAAGACCCACCATCCGAGCCCAAGAATTCGGATGAATTTGGGCAATACAAAGGCCCCACTGCCTTAACCACCGGGAGAGTACCAACGGAAGAGGAAACCTCAGCCCGGACAATCGGGAGCGGTAATACACCGCCGTGCAGCCGATAGGAGGGGTGTGAGGTCTCTCCTCTGGATCCGGAACAAACATCCGCACCACCGCGGGTATCTTAAATCGCCCCCGCCAAGCCTCCAACTGCCCATCGGTGACCGTGCTGCGTATCGAGGCCGAATCCCATTCCGCCTCAACAAAAGGGGACGGCCGAGGCCGAACCCAGGCCCAAGTCTCGCCAACCGCCGTCAACGGCGTCGCCACCTCCACGTCTCCAGAATCTGCATCTCCAGAATCCGGCGATCTTGCGACCTCGTCGCCATCCTCATCGCTCCAGTCAACGGGAGCATCACCCATCGACAGATCCGCCACTCCCGTGCGGTCCGGAGACACAATCAACTCCTCCGCCGTATCCTTCCGCTCCGACATCATAAAATAGGAAAAAGAGGAGGAAAAGCAAGCTTACCGGGAAAGTCTATGAAATCGGAGAAGAAGAAATATCGCCGGAAAAAATCTTTCTCTGCAAGAGCAATTAAAAATGGCGGAAGAAACAACAAGGAAGAAGACTCTCTGCATTTATAGGACGAAACCGGAACATTAAATACGAAAGCACTTGAAGCGGCGATTCATAATCATCACGAAGATCAAAGACGCGTGAGACACCACGACGAATTACGTCCCGCCACGCGTCCCCCTCACTATGACTCTTGGAGATCCCGAAGTCAAATCGACGCGACTCTCAAAGATATGTCCCTTCAAGAGATCTTATCCACCCCCAAATCGGATCGACCTCAATCTGAAACGATTCCAAAGACCGCCAACCCGCACGACCACGACTCTGGGGCCCTTGGTAGTCGATCCACCTTGGCATCCACCTAAGCGCTCCAGCGTGAGCGGCCGAGCAGATCCTCGAGCCGAACCGTCATAGACCCGATCGTCTCTCGGACTCACAAAAACCGGACCGGGCAGACATTAGAGCCGACCGGGATCCCACTGAAGGACCGAGCACTTATATGAATACGCTCCAACCATAATCAAGAATAAGACCGACCAGAGTAGCGGGAAGCTCGAGGCCGACCCCATTGTCGGTCGTAATGTATAAGTATCGCCAAAAGCCCGAAGAACAGTGCAGACAGATGGTGAAAGAGAGCTGTCATGTCCCTTCCCAAGGCACACTTAAGAAGGTGACACATGTCGAAGAAGTCACCTTCATTGTGACAAATGTCATCAGCATATTCACCTCAATCTTCCTGCTGTCATCTCACGAATGACTGACATTGCCTATATATATGCCAAGAGAATGTACAATAAAGGGACTTTTGGAAAAAGAGAAAGAAAAAAAGATATAGTGAGAGAAAGAGAGATAAAACGAGAGAAGAGAGAAAAGAAAGTAAGACTTGTAATTAACAAGCAAATTGGATAGACCGGCACACATTATTATGTCCGGCTCTATACCTTTTAAAGGTCATTAATAAAATTTAGTGATCAAATATCTTCCATCTTATTTATTATTTTCTACGTGGCTTCGATCCATTCGTCCAGATCGGCACACGTGACGTTGACCAAATCAGACGTCAACATTAAGGACACTAAATCGGGACCCCTCAGTTGGATCAATATTCTCCTTTCCCGGTTGATCGATATTCTTCTGAACCGGCCTATTCCTCTTATCAACCTTCATCCATGGTCCATAAATGTTATCATGAACTTCCTGCTCCATAACAACCTCCGTACCACCCTCTACAGTATCCACACGGCTGGGTTTCTTCATACAATTCGCATCGATATGCCCATACAACCCATAGAAGACAAAAAGCTCATTGAGGTTCTCATATTCGACTCTGAATTCCTCTCGTTCCAAAGTAAATTTCGAGACCAGAGCTTTGGTCAAATAAACATTAACAGCAATACAGGCAAACCGTACCCTCTGCAAATCACTGGTATTGTAGTCGACTCGTAGAACCAGTACGACAGCCGCATGCAAGGCACTCATCATATCAGCAGGGTATAAGTGAAGCAGAAGATTAGGGACACGGACCCACACAGAAACTGACCTCGGTGTGCAATGATGGACATGAAACTCCGATGACCATGAAAATAACTTCCATTCAGCATCCATGGTCCCTCTAAAACAGTTTGCATCTAGTCATTTTCCTCCTTAAACTTGACCAAGAAATATCCATTCCCCATGTCAACCACCTTAGCCTCATTTAACTTCCAGAGATCCCTTAACTTGGAGACCTAGGCTTTGCACCCAATGGACTTGCCCAGTAAATTAACTACAATGGAATATCTCATATAACGGGCTAACCTTTCTTTCAAAGCAGTCGACAATGTTATTGCTGGGATTGGGGAAGACCTGTCAATCAAAACATCTCCTTCTTCTACCAAGACAGATGCTGATCTCGCCATCACCCCCATCGTCGTTTCCGATGGTGACCCGACAACCAGTTTGTCCTTATACCCCTGGAGAGGCGGCGTTTCACGGTGTCTAACCTTTTTCGTAGCCCTTAATTCTTCTCCTTCAGTCGGCGGTGGTTAGTGTAGCAGTTTCGAAAGTGGAACCCTGGGAAAAAAAGTTCGTGAATTTCCGTACATTATCTTATAAACTTTATATTATCATATGCACACTCACACCAAACAATCACAATCACATCAGTTAATATCCACCCTACACTTAACGTTAATACCTTTTTCCTTTTTAGTCTCCAACATGTATTCATCATCTTATACAACTTACCAATCTACCACATTTAATCATTACCTACAAATACCAATATTACACCCCAAATTTCCATTGGAAAAGAGGAAGTACTTTGTACATATGATATGGTGAAAAGTGACGTGTGTGTATCGTTGTTATTTTATTATACTTTCTTCATGTAATCATAACTTACATAAATTTTAAAACCTTTGAATATTACCTCTATCCTGACAAAAGATATATTTTTATGGTACTTTGATAAGTTTTTAGGTAAATAATTGTAGTTGTGTATCAACTGTTTTAGCCCTACTAAAATCACGCTCGCAAGATAATGAGATCACTCGTAGTAGGGGTAAACCAAATCGAGTATCTCAACGAAGCTCGCCCGAGCTGTGAGTTTGTGTGTTTGTACTTCAAGTGCAAAAGAAATAAATAAAAATCTGAGATCTTATATTAAGGTGGAGGGTGATTATCAAATCAAAAATATAAAATGCAATGTGAAAAGGTAAATCAAAACAAGTGAATCGAGAAAATAAAGGAAAGCAAGTAAAAGTGCAAGGTCCAAGGTTTTTTTTTTTTTAAAAATTCCATTGTGGACGGGGGTTGAGGCGGGACCCACCAACCTGTGAGATAAAAAAAATATCGAGAGTACAAGCAATCAGTGCCGAACTATGACCAAAAATGGGCCATAATCCGTATCCTAAATCTTAAAAAACGAAATGCCTACGACCCGCTAAAGAAATACAAGGTGCACCACTAAATGCGTGGGCTAATATGCGGACCGATAGGTAAAACATCACATCCGAATTATGACCCAAAGTGGGCCATAAACCGGATCCTAGAAACTAAAATGCCAGCAGCCGGCTAGAGAAATACAAGGTGCACCACTAAGAAAAAGTGGGCTAATGAGCGGGCTCATAGCAATAAATCAAGTGATAAAATACTACCTAAATTTAAAAGAAGGGTCGCCAAGCTGGTCCATCCGTATAAGAGAGAGGAGAAATGGAGGATCAGTATCATATGTATAAGACTGAATACTGAGGGACGACATGCCGAGCTCAGAGAGCTAATCAGCCGGCCTGTTGCCCTCCCGAAAAATGTGAGTGACTCTGTACTGAATGTCTCGGAGAATGTGTCGGATACGCATAACGAACCTGCCAAGAGCCCCGACGGATAGATGAAAGTAGGGTCACCACAGCAGCAGCATCAAGCTCAATCCAAACATGTCTCGATCTCTAGGAAGCCAAAATCAGTCCAACAGCAAGTGCCTGGATCTCTGCATCAAAGCTCGAAGAGGCCTGAAAAGAGGAGTGAAAAGCAAGGAGTAGCTCTCCGTAATGATCTCTAATCAGACCCCCACCACCAGAAATCTGAGTATCTCTATCAAAGGAGCCATCCGTGTTCAGCTTGATCCAAGGGATCTCGGGTCGAAGCCAAACCACCAGAACGGAGCGATGAGTCTGGGCGGGAGAGGGAGTAGCTGGCTGGAAATGGTCAGGAGGAAAGCACCCCGCCCAGAACTCTGAAGAAATAAGCCTCGCAGCAGCTAGTAAAGAAACATGGCGCTCCAACTGCACAACAACATGAGAAGCAAGAAAAGTAACCGCCCTATGTTTTACACTATTCCTCTCCGTCCAGATGAACCAAAGGATCAGACAAGGAATAATGAAAGCTGCATTCCTAAAGTGTGTGCCATGTGAGAAAAAACTCAGGATCTCAAAGATATTATCTGTATGGGGTAAGGGTAAATGAGTCCAAGTGCCAAAATACTTCCACACGTCACGAGCCACGTCACTCTCCAAGAAAAGGTGGGCAAGGGTCTCAGAATGGTAGGTATGAGTAGGGGTAAGGGTACAACATGATCATATTGAGGCCAAGGAAACGCCCCTCCTCTGTAAGACATCATCAGTCGGGATCCGTCGCACTAGAAGTCGCCAACTGAACACCGATATCGTAGGTGTGAGTAAGGTAGTCCAAATGGCCCCGAAAATGAGATTAGCCTGATCCCTCACCCTGATGTGAGACCAAGCTGACGACAATGAGAAGGCACCAGAAGATGTAAGATTCCAGCACATGCTATCCGAATCCTCCTCGGCGATGGGAGTCGCGAGAATATCCTTTATGAACTGAGGGGTAAACCCTAGATCCTCACCCACAATGGACTCGAGTCTATCCCTGTACCAACTCCCATCAACCCAGAGATCATTAATCCTAAGATGGGGTCTACTAGTAATCTGACAATAAGACGAAATAGGCCTATCCCCAATTCAAGTGTCGTCCCAAAAACTGACCCCCCCCCCCCCCCGCTGCCACTACCGAGAGTCCAAGAGATGATCTCCTGAGCCTCGATACCCACGCGGAGGTGACGGCGCCAAGGGCATCTGGCATGAGCTTTAAGAGCAGTACGCAAAGGTGTAGAAGGGCCAGCGAAGCAGTATTTGCGGAGCATAAACTGCGCCCACAAAGACGTGCCCGCGCGAAGACGCCACCAGAGCTTATAACCAAAATCTCTCGCCATATCCATGAGGATCTGAATACCGAGTCCTCCCTCAGATACCGGGCGACAAATCTGCCGCCAACTGACCCAATGCGTCTTCCTCTTAGGACCGACAGCACCCAAGAAGTATCTCGCCATAATCTGCTCGAGCTCCTGGATAACATACTGGGGCGGGTCAAACACCTGAAGACGGTGCAGAGGAATCGTGCAGAGAGTGATCTTAGTAAGAGCCAAGCAACCCCCAAAAGCAAGGTGCGATGGGACCAACCAGAGATCCTATCCAACAGCCGTTGCTTCACCCCAACAAAGAGCTCTCGTCTCATAAAGCCTTTGTAAAGGGGTGCACCAAGATAGGTGATAGGGATATCACCCTGGCGGAAACCAGTAAGATCATGAACTCTCTGATGCCAACGAGGTGCGTGCTTCGGAGCGAGGATAAAAGTGCTCTTCTGGATGCTAACCATCTACCAGGAGGCCATGGAATAGTGATCCAAGAGTCGCATAAGGTCAACGAGACCATCATACATAGCCCGCGTGCATATAATGATGTCATCGGCATAGAAGAGGTACGAGACGGGGAAAGGCCATCCGGTAGTCCTATACCTCATCAAAGGATGGTCATGAATGAATCGATCCAAGCAGCGCGATAAGTAATCGGCAGCAAGCACGAAGAGCGACAGAGAGATGGGGTCGCCCTGACGCAAACCCCAACTAGAGGCAAAATAGCCAGCCGGGCTGCCGTTCACCAGAATAGAGAACGTGCAACTCTCGACACAGTGACGGATGAACGGAATCAATCTAGCCGGGAATCCCATCCTCACCAGGACCTCACGTAAAAAATTCCAGTGAACCCTACCATACGCCTTAGCCATATCAAAGCTTCGGCGCAAGGTTCGGGACACCATGAATGTCCGATACATGGAGGTCGTGAATCAGTTCCTGGGCTAAAAGTATAACCTTCCCCTGAACGAATCCACTCTGGTTCGGATGTAATATCTGGAATTTCTACTACGGTGGTTTAATATTATTTTATTCGAGTTATGTCGTACAGCGTGGAATCTGTACAGTATGGATAAAATAAACGAAGGACTGAAAGATCTATATTGGTATAATTGTCGTACTTAGTCGGTAATTGCATTGAGGATATAGTGCGTCGTGTATACGTATCTAGTATGTCGAGACAAATAAGGACAGATGGATTTGGCTAAGTATAGAACCATTAACGTACGTTAAGATTTTGAGATAACGTACGCTACGTTGCTAGCTTTATGTACGTTGTGGGTTAGGCATTACGTACGTAACAAGGGAATCGGACAGATCGAGCTGTGGTCGGCAGGTGGGGCCCTGTGTCGGCAACTTTCGGCGGAAGATGTGGATAGGTGAGTCAACGGATGGATTTATGTACGCTATATAGGGTGTATTACGTACGTAATACGAGTATATTACTATAGCAAGTCAACGTACGTATTACATATGCAATGGATTAAGTGTTACGTACGTTAGGAGGCAGCTAGCCGAGTCATGGCCGAGGACTCGCTGGATGGCCGATCACGGTCGGCAGTGACTCGCTGGGCGTAAGGACTGGCCGATAATGGCCGTAAGGTTGTGGTCGGGTACAACCGTAAGGGCCTATTATGTGCGTAAGCTGGTGCCGGTAACGGCCGTAAGGTTGTCGGCCTAAATAGACAGAAGGGTAGCCATAGTTGGTTATGACCGTAAGCCATGGTCGGTTATGGCCGTAAGGTACCGACAGGTCTCGCCTACTTAATGCCTGGACCGGGTCACTTGGCCATTTTTACATTTTCTCTTTGTTTCTTCGAGATTCTTCATCAGAGATTGATGGATTTGATTGGGAACATCATAGAACAACATGTTTTGGAAGTTTGATTCATGTCTAACATCATCTTTATCGAAGGTAAGAACACTTGAACTCTTGGTTTTGAGGATTTTTCAGGTTTCATGGTGTTTTGGCCGATTTCATTCGTTTTAAATCAGATTGTTGATAGAACTTTGTTGTATTCTCGGAATCATTCGTTACTCTTAAAGTTTTGTGGAACAAATTCGAGAATTTCTCCGTTAATCGATTAAATTGGACTATGCCCTCAAAATTTCCGATAAAATGCTTCAATGGGTAGAAATTGGGAAGTTCTATACGTTTTCATAGAATTGTGATTGAATTGATATCGTTGTGATCTAGGAATGAACTTTTGAAGGAGGTTGGATCGGGACTCTTTCCTTTCGTCGATTTCTTCGCACCGTGTTAATCAAGGGAAATGTTTACTTGTGTATTTCATCTTCTAAGGGGTATGTTGGGTAATCCTCTCATTGAATTCAGATTTTGATGTTATTGTTGATGAATGATTCGTATGAAGATGATTATGGTTTTGTTGTTACGATTCGTGAGGATATATGAACTATATGTTGAAGGATATATATGTTTGTGATTGTGTTCTTCGTGTTCTTGATGTGGTTGGTGTTTATTGATTGATGACTCGAATATACCTTTGAATTCCGCCTTCAAGGTGTTTGATTGAAGTTTTGAAAGAGAAATTGATTGGAATATTTTAGTTAAGTTTGTATAGTCGCCTTATCGAATCGATATATAGACTTTGCGGAATCATGGGAATGAATTCGTAATTGTTTGAGTTAGATTGTTCGGACTTGTGTTTAATCAAGATATTTTGGAATCGTTGAGTTTGTCGATCGGTTATATTGATTAGTAATTATCGGATTTCGGTTCATATGATGGATATGAATTCATAAAATGGTTTGAGTATATTACTTGGTTTTATTTATGATCGAGGTATCGTTGACCCGTTGAGTTTGATTGGTTGTCTATGTCTGTTATTGATTTTTATCGAATCGCTGCTATTTGATTACTTCAATAGGTTGAGATTATTGATCGGTGACTATAACCGTATGTTGCGGTCGCGTTCGAGTATGTTCGTGAATTGCATTGGTCGAGGCTGAGGAGCTCGTAGACGAAGGCAATGGTTTTGGTAACGGCTTCGTCTTATCGGTATCGAGGCAAGTTATTTCATGCTCAGTTATAGTTTCAGTTTCATTTCTTTTATAATGCATATAGCAATGATTATTTCTGCAAATTCTGGATATTTGGACTATATGTTGTCTTTTCGATTTTGGGAGTTAAATCATAATATATATGCTTTATCTCGGTTATTGGCATGTTCGGGTATCAAGGTTACGTTGCGATAAAGATGAGGAAATGAATATCTATAGTTCATGGTGCGTTTGGATCGCCGAGCATTGAGGATAATCGCCGGTGATGATTTGACATCGAGATTTCTCCTGAAGGACTCGGGACAAGTATCTTAGTTTTGATTTCGGTTTAGTGTTGATGATGTTGATCATGCAGGTTGTCTTTCATGTTGTTGAACATGAGGTCGTCCTAGTTGTTTTGTCATAATGTCGTTCATGTTATTGAGTCATGTGTTGTTCATGTCGATAAACATATTGATTTGCATATGTGTATGCATAATGGTATTGCTTATGTTGTGTTGATCCTGTGAGATCATGTGATCTATGCTGAGGGCGCTGGATTGGATGTCCACTATGCGTTGGTCCGACGGGATCATCATGGGGATCTATGCTGAGGGCGCTTTCCACCATGCGTTAGTCCGACGGGATCATCATGGGGATCTATGCTGAGGGCGCTGGATCGTTGGATTACCCAGTATTATGTTGATGGAATCATGTGGATTCGCATCATTGATTTTATCATGTGTTGTTGTGCATATGTATATTGTTGGTTATCCATTTCGTGTTGATCTAGTAGGATCATCCGGGATCTATGCTGATGGTGCTAGATCATGGGAATTCCATTGTGTAAACACTGTTGTTATTGTGTTGAGCATATTGACGTTGTCATATGAGTATGCATTTGTAGGTCTTGTGTTAGGACCGTGTCCGTATGTTGTGTTGATCTGATCTTGGGTTAGACTGACGTGGTTTCGTTCTGGCAGTTCATATCTTGAGGTATGTGCCGTATTTCTTTTGATATATATCTTTGATGGACAATCGGTTTTCGTCTTGGGATTTGATAATGATACCCGATGGAATGGGTTTGACAGAGTTAGTGAATTTCGTAACAGTGAGTTATTATAAGGTTTTGAGAACCTTGGACATTGTTGAAATATAGTACGGATATTTTGGTATTAGTTTATCGTATTGTTGAGGATACGAATCGTGGACTTTCGTAAAGTTATGGCGGTAAGATTACATTGGTAGTATTCTTACTTAGTATTTTCATTGGTATGTAATTATTGATGTGATGTGATGGTTATCATTGTTGGATATTATGGCTGACCCCGTCGTGGGCTTTCTTTTTAGGTTCTTGGGATATCGAGCTTGTAGCGGTCGTGGAGAGATGAGCTTCCCGGAGGATACTGGCTAGGGCATGTATTTTGCAAATTGAGTTTCTTGATCAGTTGTTGTATTCTGCTGCTAGAGTACTTTTAAATGTTGCCTTTTTCCGCCGTGTGAGTATTTTTAAATGACCTTTCGTTTCTAGTAACTTGAGTTACTTTGGAAATCGTTTTCTAAACTATTGAGTTTCGGCTGTTTGGTCTTGTCCTTTCAAATAAGATTTTACGACGGTTTTGACAAACGAGTTATATAGAATCTTCGAATATTTTTAAAGATAGTACCATCGTTCGCCTCTTAGGCGTTTTGTAAATGTTTGCGAAAATGTCTTTTAGCCTTGTGGGTTCCATCTCGGGGCCCACGGCGCTGTAATATTCCCGGTCGAATCTAGGGGTGTTACAGAATATGGTATCGGAGCATAGGTTGAGAAAACCTAGGCAGTCGGGGCGAGTTAGGTCGTACTTTTGTCGCGTCATTCGAGTTGTCGGTTGATAAATATTAGAGCCGTGAGCTTTTGTTGTTCACTCGGGCTTGTGCGCTATGTGATTTGTCAGTGTAGTACTGGGCTTGTTATAAACTTTTCCAAACGGTGTTAACGTGTTTCTTCGGATAGAGATGTGTTCTGTTCATGAGTTGAACTGATTTTGCAAAATGTGTGTTTTGAAAATATCTGTGTCGTGTATTTTCTAGAGTTGAGACATGTGCCGGTATCACGGGGAATCATCGGCTTCACGATCTGTAAGTATTTAGATTTTTGAATTGCATTGAGATTTATTGCCGTTCTAAGTTGATATGTTTTGAGATTCAACATATGTTATGTGTTACCTAGACCTGGCAAAAGTGGCCCAGGCCCACGGGCTGGCCCAACCCACCCATGAATAAATAGGCTTTGGGCTTTACTTTTTTAACCCATAGAAACTTGGGCCTTTTTGGCCCGCCCAAATTTTGGTCCAGCCCAGGAAGGCCCAGAGGCCCATGAAAATTTAATAACTAATAAATATTAATTAATTAGGCTAAGGTTAATGGGTATAACCTTACACCGTAACTTATTTCAATTTAAAGTTGATTTTGTTTAGATTTTTGTATTGATATTTTGCTATCGAATATAGATAATGGACCAAGTGATGAGCTACTTTCCGTACCGCTGGTTGTAGTGCAAGAATCTAATGATTTTAATAGTATTGAAATGGATGTTTGAACTTTTTAAAATAATTGAAAATATATTTCTATCATATTATTGATAATTTTAATATATTTTGGTTAATTAAGTTGGAAGCAAGAAAATCAGAGCCCATGGTCGGCTAGCCCGCCAAAGATGGGCCACGGCCTCAATATTTAGGCCCAAAAATCCTGGGCCTTTTGGCTCACCAAAATTTGACCCACCTGTCATAAATTGCTTGGGCCGGCCACCGCTTGCCGTGTATAGTGTTACCGTATGAGATGACAGAGTTGGGACAGGATCGATGATCTTGAAAAATTATGATTTTGGAAATCAGTATGTTGGTTAGATTTTGGAACGGAATTGAGCATTTGGGAGAATGTTGTGGATGGTTGAGCAGGACATGTAGTCATGTTAGTACATTTTGAGATATATAAACTGTTTCTGAGCAATTGAAAATGATACCTTTCAAAATGAATGTTTTACGGATGTTTTACGGAAAATGATTTTTGGGCCGAGATCCAATTGATTTTGAAATAGTTTTATAACTCAGGACTTGGGGTCCGAAAAGGATTTTCTACTTTTTAAACTTCTTGTAATGCGGAACGAGATATGGGCTAAGACCCTAATGTTTCAAAAGGCTTTTCTGTTTTCTAGAACTCCCGAGATTTGTAAAACACTTTACTAATCGTTGTGTTTGATTTGTTGATTATTCCATGTTTTGTCATAGTATGGTTGAGGTGACCCAAGATGGGTTAATGGTTGATGCTGCGAGTCATGTGTGGAAAAGAAGTTTTTATCGGAGTCTATATATTGAGGTTTTGGAACTATATCGTGTAGTTTCCGATGGAATGTCAGTGGAATTTGTGACGAGCCGGACTGGTATACAGGAGTATGGATGTGGTCAATCATTTGCATAGTTTTCATTTTAAAACTTCGAAATCGTGTGGATTCGATGGAAACTGTTATCGAATACTTGGCACAGCGAGCCAATTTAATTTTTGAAAAATTATTTTGTGGTCTTACCAAAATTTATGTTTGAGTTTTGAAATTTTTGAAAGAACTTTCGAAAATTTGTCTTCTTTACGAGACTGTATGATTTCAAACTGATTTTGAAAATGTGATTGATATACATACGCATTTTGCATATCATGGTGAAGTTCTGAGTGAGACTCACAAACTGGATATCATATCGATGGTACGAGGAAAAGAGATTCGAACATAAGTATGGTAGTTTGGTTATCCAGAGATGATCGGTTGGTTGATCAGATAAGAGAAATATGTTGCGTGTTGTAGATCCATGCACGGGATTTAATTTTGGAACTTTGGATTTTGTGAAACCAGGACATATGTGCTATGTGATTCCATTGGTATGGAAGTAGAGCGATTTTACCATAGTAATTTTTGAATGATTTCTTTGTAATTATAGGTTTGGGGGTGGTGACCCCATACTGGTTGTTTTGGATATTGAGTGGTCGTTCCCACTCCATGTATGATTTGGTATGTTCGTCGACTGGTGATTTGTTGTCCTTATGCCGAAGGGTATGTTCACCAGTCGGGTATGTTTATTGAGATCCACTGTATGTGATTGGTGTGTCGTTTTGAGAATGTTATTCTTTCATATATCGATTTTTGTGGTTCTGTGTTGATTATGTTGGAGCTTACCGTTTGAAGGTATTCTCGATTTTCGTTGATCGTTCGTTGGTCATATAGAAATTTATCATGTTGATGATATTCTCAGCTGCTTGTTGACCTTTGGATTGATCGTATTGGAGTTTATCATGTCGATGATATTCTCGGTTAATTTATTGGTTGATCATTGCTGGTGATCATCTGAGCATTCGGATTTTGTGTTGATCTTTCGGGAGTTGTTGTCATTTATTTGGGCAGTTGTTTCATAAATGTATCGTGCATTATTGATTTTTAGCAGGATTTGGACTTGATTGTGTAATCAGGCGGACAGGATTTGACACGAATAGATTATGTCATCCGAAGATGATATATTTTGTTAAGGTTCATGGAATGTGATTGTAAGCATATTGAGACTTTACGGTGAAGTCACTTGCTAGTATCCCAGGAGATCGTCGACTTTGCGCATTTGTAAGTGTACTGTTTTGGTTATTCGTTAATAATGATGATTGATCGTTGTTGTGATGATTTCGGGATATTTTGGTCGAACGAGTTGTTTCTTTTTATGACGGATTGCAAGTTTCGAGGCCGAAACTTATTTTAAGTGGTGTAGTATGCAATATCCGGAATTTCTACTACGGTGGTTTAATATTATTTTATCCGAGTTATGTTGTACAACGTGGAATCTGTACAGTATGAATAAAATAAACGAAGGACTGAAAGATCTGTATTGGTATAATTGTCGTACTTAGTCGATAATTGCATTGAGGATATAGTGCGTCGTGTATATGTATCTAGTATGTCGAGACAAATAAGGATAGTTGGATTTGGCTAAGTATAGAACCATTAACATACGTTAAGATTTTGAGATAACGTACGCTACGTTGCTAGCTTTACGTATGTTGTGGGTTAGGCATTACATACGTAACAAGGGAATCGGACAGACCGAGCTGTGGTCGGCAGGTGGGGCCATGTGTCGGCAACTTTCGGTGGAGGATGTGGACAGGTGAGTCAACGGATGGATTTACGTACGCTATACAGGGTGTATTACATACGTAATACGAGTATATTACTGTATCAAGTCAACGTACTTATCACGTACGCAATGGATTAAGTGTTACGTACGTTAGGAGGCAGCTGGCCGAGTAGTGGCCGAGGACTCGCTGGATGGCCGATCACGGTAGGCAGTGACTCGCAGCCGATCACGGTTGGCAGTGACTCGCTGGGTGTAAGGACTGGCCGATAATGGTCGTAAGGGCCTATTACGTACGTAAGCTGGTGTCGGTAACGGCCGTAAGGCTGTCGCCAAAATGGACATGAGGGTAGCCATGGCCGGTTACGGCCGTAAGCCATGGCCGGTTACGGCCGTAAGGTACCGACAGGTCTCGCCTATTTAAGGCCTGGACCGGGTCACTTGGCCATTTTTACATTTTCTCTTCGTTTTTCGCGATTCTTCATCAGAGATTGATGGATTTGATTGGGAACATCATAGAGCAACATGTTTTGGAAGTTTGATTCATGTCTAACATCATCTTTTGCCCGGATCGAAGGTAAGAACACTTGAACTCTTGGTTTTGAGGATTTTTGAGGTTTCATGGTGTTTTGGCCGATTTCATTCATTTTTAATCAGATTGTTGATAGAACTTTGTTGTATTCTCGAAATCATTCGTTACTCTTGAAGTTTTGTGGAAATGCTTCAATGGGTAGAACTTGGGAAGTTCTATACGTTTACGTAGAATTGTGATTGAATTGATATCGTTGTGATTTAGGAACGAACTTTTGAAGGAGGTTGGATCGGGACTCTTTCCTTTCGTCGATTTCTTCGCACCGTGTTAATCAAGGGAAATGTTTACTTGTGTATTTCATCTTCTAAGAGGTATGTTGGGTAATCCTCTCCTTGAATTCGGATTTTGATGTTATTGTCGATGAATGATTCGTATGAAGATGATTATGGTTTTGTTGTTACGATTCGTGAGGATATATGAACTATATTTTGAAGGATATATATGTTTGTGATTGTGTTCTTCGTGTTCTTGATGTGGTTGGTGTTTATTGATTAATGATTCGAATATACCTTTGAATTCTGCCTTCAAGGTGTTTGATTGAAGTTTTGAAAGAGAAATTGATTGGAATATTTTAGTTAAGTTTGTATAGTCGCATTATCGAATCTATATATAGACTTTGCGGAATCATGGGAATGAATTCGTAATTGTTTGAGTTAGATTGTTCGGACTTGTGTTTAATCAAGATATTTTGGAATCGTTGAGTTTGTCTATCGATTATATTGATTAGTAATTATGGGATTTCGGTTCATATGATGGATATGAATTCGTAAAATGGTTTGAGCATATTACTTGGTTTTATTTATGATCGAGGTATTGTTGACCCGTTGAGTTTGTTAGTTGGCTATGTCGGTTATTGATTGTTATCGAATCGCTACTATTTGATTACTTCAATAGGTTGAGATTATTGATCGGTGACTATAACTGTATGTTGAGGTCGTGTTCGAGTATGTTCGTGAATTGCATTGGTCGGGGCTGAGGAGCTCGTAGATGAATGCAATGGTTTTGGTAACGGATTCTTGGTATCGGTACCGGGGTAAGTTATTACTTGCCCAGTTATAATATTAATGAATGGTTTCAGTTTCATTTCGTTTATAATACATATAGCAATGATTATTACTGCAAATTCTGGAGATTTGGACTATATGTTGTCTTTCCGATTTTGGGAGTTAAATCATAATGTATATGCTTTATCTTGGTTATTGGCATGTTCCGGTATCAAGGTTATGTTGCGATAAAGATGAGGATATGAATATCTATAGTTCATGGTGCGTTTGGATCGCCGAGCATTGAGGATAATCGCCGGTGATGATTTGACATCGAGATTTCTCCTGAAGGACTCGAGACAAGTATCTTAGTTTTGATTTCGGTTTAGTGTTGATGATGTTGATCATGCAGGTTGTCTTTCATGTTGTTGAACATGAGGTCGTCCTAGTTGTTTTGTCATAATGTTGTTCATGTTATTGAGTCATGTGTTGTTCATGTCGATGAACATATTGATTTGCATATGTGTATGCACAATGGTATTGTTTATGTTGTGTTGATCATGTGAGATCATGTGATCTATGCTGAGGGCACTGGCTCGGATGTATACTATGCGTTGGTCCGACGGGATCATCATCGGGATCTATGCTGGGGGCGTTGGATCGTTGGACAGGTTTTCCACCATGCGTTAGTCCGATGGGATCATCATGGAGATCTATGCTGAGGGTGCTGGATCATTGGATTACCCAGTATTGTGTTGATGGAATCATGTGGATTCGCATCATTGATTTTATCATGTGTTGTTGTGCATATGTATATTATTGGTTATCCATTTCTTGTTGATCTAGTAGGATTATTCGGTATCTATGCTGAGGGCGCTGGATCATGGAATTCCCATTGAGTAAACACTGTTGTTATTGTGTTGAGCATAATGACGTTGTCATATGAGTATGCATTTGTAGGTCTTGTGTTAGGACCGTGTCCGTATGTTGTGTTGATCTGATCTTGGATTAGACTGACGTGGTTTCGTTGTGGCAGTTCATGTATGTGCCGTATTTCCTTTGATATATGTCTTTGATGGACAATCGGTTTTCGTCTTGGGATTTGATAATGATACCCGATGGATTGGGTTTGACAGAGTTAGTGAATTTCGTAACAGTGAGTTATGATAAGGTTTTGAGAACCTTGGACATTGTTGAAATATAGTACGGATATTCTGGTATTAGTTTATCGTATTGTTGAGGATACGAATCGTGGACTTTCGTAAAGTTATGGCGGTAAGATTACATTGGTAGTATTCTTACTTAGTATTTTCATTGGTATGTAATTATTGATGTGATGTGATGGTTATCATTGTTGGAAATTATGGCTGACCCCGTCGTGGGCTTTCTTTTTAGGTTCTTGGGATATCGAGCTTGTAGCGGTCATGGAGAGATGAGCTTCCCGGAGGATACTGGTAGGGCATGTATTTTGCAAATTGAGTTTCTTGATCAGTTGTTGTATTCTGCTGCTAGAGTACTTTTAACTGTTGTCTTTTTCCGCTGCGTGAGTATTTTTTAATGACCTTTCGTTTCTAGTAACTTGAGTTACTTTGGAAATCGTTTTCTAAACTATTGAGTTTCGGCTGTTTGGACTTGTCCTTTCAAATGAGATTTTACGACGGTTTTGACAAACGAGTTATATAGAATCTTCGAATATTTTTAAAGATAGTACCGTCGTTCGCCTCTTAGGCGTTTTGTAAATGTTTGCGAAAATGTCTTTTAGCCTTGTGGGTTCCATCTCGGGGACCACGACGCTGTAATATTCCCGGTCGAATATGGGGGTGTTACATCAGAGAGATGACAAGAGGGAGGACAGAAGCGAGCCGAGCGTTAAGGATTTTCGTGTTAATCTTATTGGTCACATTACACAGACTAATAGGCCGGTAATCTGACCAACCGCTTGGAACAGGCTTATTCGGAATTCCCCATTCTCAATTTTTCCTATTATTTTTAACAATCAATAGCTTAGAGTGATAGTAGATACACAATGCTCTCTCGAAATTATGCCTACTAACTATCAATCCAACTAGACAATGCCTCTCAGATTATATCTAGGTTCTCAACCAAGTATTCTCCTTTTGGAATTCATATATAGCCTCTGATTGACAAAAAGCAATCAAGATGTGTCAACACTTGATATAAGAGAGCAATTCAATCAGAGTATGATACAATTAATTAATCACACTAAAACTCGGAGTGTGAATTAATTCATCCAAACCCTAAACTTATAAAATCAGCCTAAGAAACTAATTTAGGTATTTTATCAAACGTCTAAGGATCACTTAAACTAAGAACTAGAATACAAGGAAAAATGAAGCAATTAACCAAGAAAGTAAAGATAAAAGAGAAGGGAAGCAATTAAAGATCCGAGGATAGAAAAAATCGCCCCAATTTCATTAGAAATTTAGCCGAAGTCATCAACTGGGCCTTATTAGTCTAAGTGATCGAGGAGTGACCGAGGGGTTGTTGGCGGTCATCGGGTGACTCATTTGGGACAGTGACCAAGGGTCGACTGAGCCTGGTGATAGATGGCTCAGAGCTGAGAAAATCAGTCATTGGTCACATAGTGACTCGCTCGGCAGTCATTCCGATCTAGGATAATTTTTTTGAAATGTTTATTTTTCACCCGTGTTCCATGTTTTACCGTAATATGTTCATACATCCAAAAAATAAAAGTAAAAAAATATTAGAATCAAGATGCATGAAACTTATGCAAAAGTAAAAGAAAATGAGAAAATATAATTGACAAAAGTAAGAAAAAGTTTGGGTTGCCGTCTAAGAAGCGCCTTTTAACATCGCTAACTCGGCGACTTCGTCAAAAGTTAGTTGGATCCAAACATAAGTAAAATTCATGCCACATCTTTGTATTATCCACATGTAACAGCAAGCTCGACATATAGAAGACGTGGACATAAAAGCAATTATCTCTATGTTCTTGTCTGATTACACACAAGCAACTATACGGACCAAAATAAATACGTAACGGCAACTATAAAATAGCACATAAAGTCAAAAATTAGGAATTCAATCGAGCAATAAAACGAGACATCGATTACCCAAGATACACTAGTTAAATTTCCATGATTGATCACATGAGATGGTAAAATAGGGAAATAATGGTCAAACGAGGTTGTCTTTGAAGCACAAAAGTCAACATCAAGAAAGGAATCGATAATAATCAGAACCATCAACTGCCTAGGTTCCTCCTCGATCTCTACAATCACGTCATTACTTTCTTCACATATATCCCTTAAGTGCATATCATTACCATTAGCCACCAGCAATTTTGTGACCCAATGATTCTCAAAATTGGTGAAATAGCACGAAAAAGCTTCCAAAATATCAACAAGTTTGATATTCTTTTCACATATAGCATGTAGGCTCATCACATCATCATTCTCATATGAAAATGCCATGACCCTAGTACTCTGAAAGTCAGTAATAGGATAAGAGTAAGACTCCAAATAAGGAGCATCAAGACTCATTTCCTTCCTCATATGCCATGATGCCTCTCATGGTTTACCAAAAACGGCTCCTCATTCGCCTCATCATCACACTCAACACTGTGTTTCATCCTCATAAATCCACCCTTTCAAGATACGGCTCATGGACTCATACATGTTGATAATCCTTTTAGTGGACTCGATTAGACTTTAGAAAGACACATCCATAGACTCTTAGATTAGGTGCATGCAAGCTTCTGCGGATTTTCGCAAGAAGGCATCCCTTCTATTTAAAAGAAAAGTTCATATGCAACGAGTTGAGGTATGGCGGAGGTTCGCTCGGTTGGTAGAAAAATTCAATAATTGATTGATGAGGATCACATGGCATTGGTGCACTTGGTTGAAATTCCCATTGGTGATATTGTCGTGAGATGGAGGAGCAATATTATTGGAATATGATAAATCATGGGTCGAATGGTAGCTCGAATAATGAAAATTTGACTCATAAACATAGGAAAAGTGGGGTGTATAGTAGTCATTGGACTCTGAATGATAACCATTGTAGTTTTTAGAAGGACACCATTGATCTTGATACCTATAGTTGTACTCACTTAAAGATGGTCAATAGTAATTGTTCAGCTCATATCTCTACAGAGTGGGATAAGAATTATGTTTTGGAGCCGGTGAAGTATTGTACTGAATAGTTGGGCTTAGGCTCCTATATGGCATAGTCCATTCATCTTGCACATAAGGATTCATTGGGGTTGGGCAACTACAGTGAGAAGGATACGGCTCGTTTATGAGGTCTGTAATTCAGTTAAACATATCCCCTATTTGTGGATAGTCAATCGTTTGGTCTTTGCTCGAAGAGGTATCACATCAAAGGTCAATTTGACATATCCATGGTGTCTTTGATGATCGACCTCAGACAAGAATACAAAAAACAAGGTCAAATCAAAGAATAAATAAGAGCAACTATGTACAAAGTGCAAAAAGAAGCAAAATAGAAATGAAGATTAAAGATGAGAGACTCTGTTACTTGAAAGCACCAATAGAACAAATACAAAAATTACAAGAACCTAAAATCTCTCTACGACAAGGACGCCAGTTTTTGTATCGAGTGTTTTACTCCCAATAAAATATCTCCTGCAAGAGAATGGTGTCAATCATAGTAGATGCAATATCTAAAGTTCATATTCCCCATTCTCAATTCCCGCTTTTATTTTTAGACAATCGATCGCTTGGAGTGATAATTGGGTAGACAACACCCTTTCAAAATTATACCTACTAACTATCAATACAATTAGATAATGCCTCTCGGATATTGTCTAGGTTCTAAATCAAGTACTCTCCTTTTGGAATCCATATTTAACTTCTAATTGACCAAAAACAATTAGTAGGTGTTGGCACTTGATTATAGAGAGCAATTCAATTAGAGTAGAACACAACTACATAAATCACAATGAAGCTCGGACTATGAATTAGTTCATCCAAACCCTAAACCTATAAAATTAACCTAAGAAGCTCACTTATGCATTTTATCAAACACCTAATGAGTAATTAAACTAAGAACTAAAAATACAAGAAGAAAGAGAGCAATTAACCAATAAAAATAAAGAGAAAATAAAAAGAAAGCAATTAAAAATCTAAGGATAGGGAAAATCGTCCCAATTGCACTAGGAATTTATCTGGAATCATCCATTAAACCTTAATTGGATGATGCTTTCTTGAATTATATTCATTAATTTGAGGATTATTGGGGTAAATTGCCCTTTCAATTTCCCTAAAATTGGGATATTTCAGGACAATTCACTCAAATTAGATTGATTCAATTGCTAAATTAATAAGAAAAAATTAAATTCAAGTTGCATGGAGAAAGTAGAGGCACCGTGAGATTAGATCTAGGAATTAATAAAATTGCAATCAAGAGAGCAACCTTACTTGTAGGAAATGAAATTGAAGATAAAATTATGAGATACAACCTCAATAAAGCTTAAATCCTCAAACATAACGACAATTGCAATCTAAGAGAAAATGAAATTTGAAATAGAAGTGAAGGAAGATAAAAAAAAAAAAAAAAAACTGATTTTAGACTAGAAAGAAAAATGGGGGAAGAGTGTTGGATGCTCTCATTTTTCCTCTCTAAACCTAGCAAAATAAGATTTTTTTTTTTTTTTTCTAAAATAGGAGGGGAAACACCTATATATAGATTTGATCAGAAAATGATCAATATTATGCATCGCGCCAAGAGGTCGGTGGGGCTCGGTCTGGCCTCGGTCATAGGGTCGATCTGGTTGGGTGACCCACTTCAGCTGGCCTCAGTCATAGGGTCAGTTCGGCCTCGGTCATGCTTGGCAGCCCCTAAGAGGAGCGATCGACTATGATTTGGCATCCCCTGTGGGGGAGTGACGTCATGATTTAGTTGCTGCACTAAAACTTTTTCGGTTGTTATACCTCTTCCTCCCGATTATTCCAAATTTTCCACCGGTTGTTCCAAAATCTAAGCTGAATTTGAGTTTTAACAAGCGGTTCTTGTGCACGACCTAATCTGATTGTTCCCTAAAAATTATTGAAAAAACATGTAAGAATACCAGAAAATTGCAAAATGACCCAAAAATCTAAGACTTATAAAACTCTAACAATGCCGGAAAAACATACAAGGACAACATTATACGACTAAAATAACATGAGAAATACTAATAAAATGGTCAAAAAATATGATTGATTGGTAAGTTGTGTAAATATATAGAGTGAGTGTGAGGTTGGGATTAAAAATAAAAGTTATTGATGGTAAGTGGTGTGGATATTAAAAAGTAAAAGATGATTGTCTTATTTAATTGTGTAAGCGTGATAAATATAAACCTTTTCAAGGGATAAATTTTTGAATGAAATGTAAACTTGGAGCGGAATAGAAGGAGTAATATCATAATTGTAAATAGACCACATGGGAATAATTTTAGAAGAATACCTACGTTCATGGTAACTAATAGTACTTTGTGACTCGATGGAAATTTAAGTTTATCTCTCGTTGCCTATCTTTATCGTATGTGTTTATGATGTAACTTTGTGATTATCCAAAACCATAATATACAAGGGGAAGGAGGACCTAAATTCTAATTATAATTTTCATATGCTAAATCTCAACCATCCATCAAAATAGAGATATAATTGGAAAATAACTCTTATTTGAGTAACCAAGTCAGATACCGTTATAAAATATATTCCGAATTAGACCACAATTAGAGCAAGATAATTACGTAAAATATATTCCTCCACTTGATCGTTTAAGAAAATTCAATTAATATTTACAACAAGATTATAAAGCGCGCAAAATATATCAAACCTTTCTTTAGTTGGTTGCAAAAAGGCCTTTATTAATCTAGTAGTTGATGATAGTCACGGGCGAACATTATTTTGCAACATTGAATCTTTTCCAAGTAGATGAGGCATATAGTAATATTCTTTTTTATCCCAAGTTTAGTAACAACTCTTTTAATACTCAAATTGTCAAAATTAACTTTTACTCGAATAAAATTCGAGTCATATATTATAATTTCGAGTAATATAATTTCGAGTCAACTTTAAAAAAAATAATATTGAGGAATGTTGAAAATATGGGTTACCAGATTCCAAAAATTCGGGTTACACGAGTCTAATTCGTGTCACCCGAATACAATTCGTGTCACACGAATTTTTTTTATACATCTCCCGAATGAATTCGGGAGACCTTTTTTTTTTTTACATCTCCCGAATGAATCGGGAGACTTTTTTTTTATATACACCTCCCGAATGAATTCGGGAGACCTCTTTTTTTTTTATACATCTCCCGAATGAATCGGGAGACCTCTTCTTTCCCTTTTTTTTACATATCCCGAATGAACTCGGGAGACCTTTTTTTTTTTACATCTCCCGAATGAATTCGGGAGACATTTTTTTATTTACATGTCCCGAATTGTATTCGGGTGACACGAATTGGACTCGTGTAACCCGAATTTTCGGACTCGTGCAACCCATATTTCCAACCTTCGTCGATATTGTATTTTTTTTTTAAATTGACTCGAAAATATGTTACTCGAAATTATAACAAATGACTCGAATATATTCGAGTAAAGGTCAAATTCGATAATTTGGGTATTAAAAGAGTTGTTACTAAACTTGGGACAAAAAAGAATATAGCTATATGCAAAAGGGCAAAACAAGTTCTCTCCCTTCACAATTATCATAATAAGGCTATTTTCAAAATGAACTAGATCACAATTATATCTTGGTTCCAAATCAAGTACGTTCTTGGATGGTCATCTCCAATTATTTTACTATTGTTTTTGAAATTGTTGTTCGCTATATTTTTAAATAATCCGTAAGTGTACGGAGTGAATGTAGAAAGCGGCGAGCAAGGTCGTATTCCACAGAGACTAAATATTCGTATTGTATTGTGTACTAGATTATAATGTTTCTGGTTTTATCTAGACGATCGAAAGCTGAAATGGATGGTTAATGAAATAAAATGAAATGATGACAATAAATTAAAACAATTGAAAATATCCGAATTAAAGCGAATTGCAAGAGTTTAGAAAGGTAGATTCAAAGGCTAGGTTTCCGTTGATTACTAAGTTTAGTCGGGATTGGTTCCAAAAAGTTCTAAGTACGTCTCCATGTTGCGATATTTCGTTTAACGCAAGTGCACGTTATCGTAGACAAGTAATAAAGTGATGAGTGAGTTATCATTCCCACGAGGACTGAATCACTAAGTACCGATTTATATGTATTCTAATTTTATCTGAACTGTCGAAATTTTAGGATGCAAATTAATAACTAAAGAAAACCAATAAAAGAACAAACAGTAAAAACGATCACTCGAAGAAAGAAGATCAAATGATGAATAAGTCTAGGATTGTGAATCCACCTTGGTTTATCCGAATTTACTCTCGATTATCTGAAGTTAATGATTTCCCCAATTTATTGAAGGCGAAGATTGCTAAAATACTCTACCGCCTCTCCCGAGGTCAATAGATTTTTCTAAAGGCGAATAACGCACTCTATCCCTAGGTGAATTAATTCGACAATAGGCAAAAAGTACAAAATCTTCAAAAGGCCACATAGTTCCTATGAGTATATTCCTATCTCACAAGATAAAACGGTTCTCACCAATAGTTCCTCACCAACTCTCCTCTCCCGATTCGAGTTGCGTAATTAAAACAATCCAATTATAGGCCACACAATTGAAAGCATTAAAAATGATTGGGAAAACTCAACAGAAAAGGGAATTATATAGATAATCAAAAGCAAATTCGTCAAAACTTTGGTTTCATCAAAATCCTAGAACATGGTTTTAGCCTGACATGCTGAAGAATAAAAATACAGAAATAATGAAAGGAAACATCGAAATCAAACGCAGATGAAGAACTCGGATTCCTCCATTCTTCTGGCTTCCGCTCTCTGCTCTTGGTGTCTTCTGCTTCTTCTCTTGATAATGATCGATCCTCTCTTCCCTTTAGATTATGACCTTAAACCCTTATTTATATATCCCATCAGCCTCCAAAATGCGTCCGTGTGATTAGGTCGAGAACCGGCTCCTAAACGGCCCAGAAATGCGGCATTTTCTGTCAAAACCGCCCCGTGAGCCGCGGCTCACTTAATCTGTGCCGCGGCTCACGGTCTTCAGCGCCTAATACCTGATGCTGATTTTTCCTCCCGGGCCGCGGCTCAGTATACTTGTGAAGCGGCTCGAGTCAGCTTCACTGGCTCGCCGGTCACTGCGTGTGCCGCGCCCGCTTGCCTCAGGCCGCGCCCTGCACCAAAATTTGCCGTTTCGCCTGCTTTCATCGTTTTAGCTTCCGGACTTCAATTTCCTGCAAAACATAAAAGAATAGGGCATTAAAAGTTCATTTATGCAGATTTAATTATGAAAAGAATACAAAATAATGATAAATAAGCGTACAAAAATACGCCTAACAAATACCCCCAAACTTGAGCCTTTGCTTGTCCTCAAGCAAAAATAATCAATTTCAAACAAAAGAATATCGTGAATGATCGTGCAACTCATAGTGCTCAACCTAATCAATACTATCCTGAAAATCTCAAAGAATAATACAAGTATCGTAATAGCGATGCCACGTTCAGGACATTGATTCCACGAAGTAACCAATTTCAGTCCTAATCAATCGTTCATGAAGAAAATCAAGCTCCAAGATTAATAAGTGTGAATTTAATCGATCGCCAATATGAAGGGTTAAAATAAACAAGCCAACTCGCCCAGTCCCACAGTCTAATGGCAAAAATTTCAAGAGTTTCATCATCAAATATAACCCTCGGACAGTGTTCCCTTATATATGATCAATAAATTGATTCAAGTTGACCACTAGGTTCGGATCTCGGGATGTTTCATCGGGATAATCCTAGGGTGGAATTCCATTCACATGTATTGGGGAACTGTTTGACGTAAAAGACACTCATGGGGCACATGGATGCTTCTAGTTACTAAGTTCCCCTCCACAGCGGAGAAACAACTCGAATAGCTATTCCCGCATGTCCGATTCAAGGTTGCTGTTTTACGCGAGAGTAAACAACCGGTCACGCGAATACCCCCGGTTACTAGGCTCCCCATTATCGGAACATGCAAAATCTCTAAACCACTAGTCTAATCCGGGTTGTCGTTTTACGCGAGAGTAAACAACAGGTCACGTGAATACCCCCGGTTACTAGACTTCCCATCATAGAACAAATAATATCTCGACTTTTGGGAAAAACTGTCCGACTCTAAACTCAAAGCAGTTGCCAACACGACTTATGTTACTGGACGACTAGCTACGCAAAAAGTATAACCAAACGTATAGACGGCGATTTGAAAACATGTATGTCTCCTCTCTTATCCGCTAAGATTTCTACAAAAACGAAAAAATTTCGGACCTAGATGAATACTTAACAGAAACAGATCTCAACTAAAACGCAACCATTTCTTCAAAGAGAAATCAGTATCGTAACATCAATTTTACACAAAAAGAAGCACGAAAAATTCACGAATGCAATTAAAAACACGGCAAGCAAGGCTAAGAACAAAAAGATAACGAAAGTACAAACGAATAAGTACAGCAATAATAATAGCAACAGAAAGTAAACCCCCCCAAACTTAGGATGTACATTGACCTCAATGGACAAAAAGAATAATATGCAATAAAATAAAAAGGTCAAGTACTCCCCTACAGTCTGCTCACGAACTGGTGTCGGCGTCGTCCGGCGAGCCTGCACGCTTCTCGACTACACCATGCGGAACGTGAATGAATGAGCTTGCAACAACAAAGAGGAAATTAAGGATGAGCTCTCAAGTTTAAACATGATGTAAGGGTTGGGAGACAATATAATCCGATAAAACGATTCGTTGCATATAGTTTGAAAATGCTTGGCCTAACAATTTTTCATTGCTGCAATTTATCAAACACTTGGTATGTACAAGTTAAAATGAAGAACACGAATTTTAATGGCTAACTCCAAATCCCAAAAAATAATAACACAGATATATAGCCATGATAAACGACAACTAACATCACCAATTCGTTCATAATCACAAATACCATCATAATCAAACACCATATTCACCATATTCCAACTCCATTTTTGAGAAAACTTTGAAGAACAACTAGCAACATATAACGTCAATTCACTTTTCAAATCATGTATCAATTATGATTAAGAGATCGAGAATTACCTGACTTGGAATGAAGAATGCAAGAAGAAGGAGGGGAGAAGGGTATCGGCCGATCGCTGTGCAAGAAAAGGAAGAAGTGTACCTGGGGTGCCGGTCGATCTGTGTTAAAAAGGATACCTGGGCTGTTTAACTTCCGAACGGGGGCCGCGGCACAGCTTAAGTGAGTCGCGGCCCAGCGTACAGTCCGCCTGGGCTTCTTTGTTCCATCGCCATGTGCCGCGGCTCAGCATACGGGTGCCGCGGCTCAGAATGCTAGTTTGACGCGGCTCATTTGATCTGTGTCGCGGCATAGAGTACAGCCTCCTGGGCAGATTTTTGGTAATTGGCGTGCCGCGGCTCAGCAACAACGTGCCGCGGCTCAGCGATATGGTGTGCCGCGGCTCAGTAAGGTCGTGCCGCGGCATAGAGTACAGTTTGGTTTGGCCCTTTTTTCTTCACTTGTGTGTGTCGCGACTTGCTATCCTTGTGCCGCGGCTCAGGCATGAATTCTTCCCTGGGGTGATTTCTGCACAAAATTTTCAACAGAGCACGTTAAGATCATGAGAGACAAGCATATCCAATCTAAAATGACGAAAAATAAAGATCCAAAAAATACAAGAAAATACTGAAACGCAAAAATTCTACGACTAATACTCGGGTTGTCTCCCGAGAAGCGCTAAGTTTATAGTCTTCAGCCGGACTTATTGAAAATCAGTTTGCTTGTCGCAAAGACCATTTCAACTTCCCCGGCCATCGAACCATTAATATGTGTTTTAAAATTTTGACCATTGGTCTTTAACAATTCGCTTTTCGGGTTGGGCACCCAATGTTCTTTGTGAAAAGATTTTAACAAAAACAACTTTCCGAAGCACCCATTTTGCACATGACTTGGCGCCCGTTTGACATCCGGCTTAATTTTCAACTCCTCGGGTGAACTTAAGACAGAGTAAGGGTTTTTCGATTGTGGATGAACGGATGTTGCATACGACATATTCAAATGCCTAAGATATGCGACTTGCTCTTCATTCTTATTAGGCGTCGGGGTAGCTGAAACAGATTCTGACTTTTTCGATCGATAAATCTTCCGGTGTGTGTCCTTCGCAGAGGTATCTACACTTTCTATTTGCGAACTCTTCTCAACACTACTTGGACATGGAAAGGATTTAAATACTTGGAAAGTGACCTGCTCATCTTGAACCCGCATAGTGAGTCTCCCTTTTTCCACTTCTATGAGAGTTTGGCCGGTAGCTAATAATGGTCTTCCCAAAATAATTGGGATGTCTTGATCCTCCTCCATATCGAGCACAATGAAATCAGCTGGAAGGATGAACTTATCTACCTTTACTAATATGTCCTCTACTATTCCCCTCGGATATTTAATCGATCTATCAGCTAATTGCAGCGAGATTGTCGTCGGCTTTGCTTCCCCAATGTTTAGCTTCTTAAATATGGAAAGTGGCATCAGATTAATGCTAGCCTCGAGATCGCACAACGCCTTATCAAACGAGAGGTTTCCTATAGTGCACGGTATATTGAAGCTTCCCGTGTTGTTGCCCGAAATATTTATCCGAAGATGAAATACTGCTGGAATGGACGGACAACAAACAAGGTTGCGGGAGCACTTCCGAGAGAAAATAAATAACACAAGATTTGCCGGGTTTGTTAGGTCCGGGCTTGAATGCTCTCGCGAGATGTTATTAATACAAATATTCGTGGATACAAGTATTAATGTGAGAATCTAAGTACAATGAGTGTAAAAAGATCCTGTTAATCCAGCTCTTGAGCGAAGCTTTGGTTTTCTTGCTCTCGGCCGATCGTCTTCTGTGTGAGAGAGGCTGAGAGAGAAGAAGGAACCGAGAGATAGCTGTTGCCAAGAGTAGGAGAAAGCCAAGTTGTGAGTATTGCTTGGAGAGATGGACTTCATAGAGTCAAAAATTCGGTTGGAATCCCAGGGATGTCCAAGTGCAGGGAGCCTTCTATTTATAGGGGCTGAGGAGCCTTGATTCCTGGCGGGCGATCGCCTTTCGGCCAATATAATAATGAGGTGATCGTCTTTAAGTCACATGGGCAGTCTGCCTAAAGTCCAAGGCAGCTGCTGCCAGCCAGCTGTGCGGTCCAATGAGGAGCCAGCACGCGTCCGGAGTTGCTGTCACAGGCGGTCCTACTGACACCTTTCGGCGGCCTCGCTTACGGGTGGAAAGATGCCGATAAAGTCGTGGTCAACGATCCGTGATATGCGGATCTTGTCCGGGCACTGCACGTGGGTTTTGTCCTGGGCTTCGGCCTTTGCCGACTGGATGATCATCGACTTCGAGCGGCACGAGGCGGTCGGCATTGGTCGATCGGCAAGTCACCAGGGATCGGCATCGGTCGGTCACCAAGGGTCGATCGGCAAGTGACGGGAGATGATCGTCTGCTAGTCGGCCACCAGGAGTCAATCGCCAAGTACCGAGAGATGATCGTCTTATATGTCGATCGCTCGGCACCGGGACTTATCCTGGGACCTTCAGTCGGCCGATCTATCTGGCTGCTCAGCTATGGCTAGGTCGCCCGGTCTCTGGTCGGCAGTTCTGCCTCGGCTGCTCGGCAAAGGCTAGGTCGCGCGATCTCTGAGGCGATCTCCGGTCGGAGAGTATAATTCTCGACACAACAATTGCCCCCCAGCTTGCTCCGATGTTGAAGACATAGGGTGAGGTGGTTCTTGCAGGCGATCGTGTAGGATGAGGATGGACAACCTGTTGAGCGGACTCTGGCTTCGGACTTGGGCGATCTGGTCGATTGGCTAGCTATCTTTCGGTCTTGTACCTGCAAAAAACAACATTGGCCGATCCCTCGAAGAAATTTGATTGTTTTGTCGCTGAGGAACCGTGCACAGTCGCGGAGTTCGATGGACCGACTCCATGACCGTGTCTTGTGCGCGAACGACATTGACTGTCTCGTGACTCATTTTATTGTGAGGGTCCTCTGTTAGGCTGCGCCTCGCCTCGTATTTAAACGAAGGGCGTGCGGTCTTGGTCTAGAGGAGTCCTTGCGCGGGGCTTCGTCGGATTAATCAACTCCACTTCCGCGGCTTGTTAGCTCTGCTTCCACCTCGGCCCACCATGAAGATGGCGAACCTCGATGGTGTACGTTGAGACGGGGGTAGTGACGCGTCGCATTGTCCGGGTTGACCATGTTACATGATGAACCTTTGAGGGCGGGCGATCGTGTCCACTGATTAGTTTTGGAGGGCCCTCAGACTATGCCGGCCTCGTATTTAAACGAAGGGCAGGCGATCTTGGCCCAAAGGGACCTTGCATGGCTGAAGCAGCCGGTTCCATCAACTACCAGGACCATGGATTTATGATGTGCGGTGGAGGCGATCTCGTGCCTTAGTCCATCATGTTAGATGGTGAACTGTCGATGGCGAATGAGTCCTCCAGGTTTGGTGATGTAGCTTGATGATGGCGATCGGGCTGGAAGACTGGTGATTGTCGTCCGGCTGCCGATCGCGTTATAAGTTGATATCGGCGATCGGGCTGGCGGGCTGGAGATCGTCACTCGAGCGCCGATCGCTCTGCTCACAGGCTAAGAAGAAACCTTTGCCTGGACAAAAAGTCTGCGGCCTTAGCTCGGAAGATCGCGTAGGTTGAGGGTTGGTCCTTCGTAAGATGCCTGAACATAGGCGAAAGACCATGGAATCCTCCTAGGACCGCGTAGAGGGCGATCTCATCGCTTACGGGCTCGCCGTTGAAGATGATCTCGTCTACCCAGTCGATGTAGTCCGAGTCGGATTCTTCTTCACCTTGCTCGATTCGCATCATGCGATGGGGACCTTCTGGCCGAGCGACCCTGGTGGCGAAGTTCGCTGTGAAGTCGGTCGCCAATTGGTTAAAGGAGCCGATGGACCGAGGTGGCAATGAGGCGTACCACCTGTGGGCAAGGTCGTCCAGCGTCAGAGGGAACATTCGGCACCTGGTCGCGTCAGATGCCCCACACCCGGTCATGTAGATGTTGAACTTGCTCAGGTGTGTTTCGGGGTCTGATCTCCCTTCGTACAGAGGTGTTTGCGGGGGAGCGATCTTGTGCTGTACGGGGGCGAGCTCGATGTGGACCGCGAGTGGCTCTCTCGGCTTGGCGATCTTGCTCTTGGCGCCTGCCCCAGATTCTAGGAGCGCCTTCATGTCGTCGAGTTGGCGTTGCATCGCGGCCATCGCCGTGGCTCGGTCACTCGTAGATCGGCTTTTGGAGCGGGAGCCGAGGCGATCGTGTACCGATCTCCTAACTCCGCTGCTGCCGACCTCGGCTATTTGGCGAGGGGGAGCCAGACGGCTGGGCTGCCTTCTGGGAGTCGGATAGGCCGAGCTTCTGGTGACGGACTCATCCGTCGTCTCCTGGCTGGGGCCGGACTGCCCCGGTCGCCAATATGGGTCGCTGCCGAGGCGATCGAAAACCGAGGTGCCCCGGCTGGCGAGCGCCTCCTCTTGCGAATGGGAGCCTCCTGGCGATCGCCTGGTCAGCAACGCCTTGTACTTCCGTTTGGTCATCCGGAGGATGGCCGAGGGGGTGATACTGGGAGGCGCGTCGAGAGCACTCCGTCGCTCCTGTAGGACGGCCATGGCCTTCTCGATCTGTTCCGCAGTTCGAAACTGATCGAGCGAGAGACTTGGGCCGTCCCCCAGGGGCGGGATCGAGCATCTTGGACCGCGGTGGCTACCCTCCGCCATCGGCTGTGGCTCGGACTGAGACGGGACGAGGTGTCTGGCAGGCTGGCCAGCGGCTTTCTTCGACGCGGAGGCGGAAGACATGATTCTGAAAGCTTTCTCTGAAGAACAGTGAGTGTTTCTTCAGGTATATTCCCCGGAGAACAGTGAGTGTTCTTCGAGATGGTAGGAATAAAAAATTGAGGGTTAGATGCCGTTCTTCTAGCGCCAATTGTTGTTTTCCGAAATATTTATCCGAAGATGAAATACTGCTGGAATGGACGGACAACAAACAAGGTTGCAGAAGCACTTCCGAGAGAAGATAAATAACACAAGATTTACCGGGTTTGTTAGGCCCGGGCTTGAATGCTCTCGCGAGATGTTATTAATACAAATATTCGTGGATACAAGTATTAATGTGAGAATCTAAGTACAATGAGTGTAAAAAGATCCTGTTAATCCAGCTCTTGAGCGAAGCTTTGGTGTTCTTGCTCTCGGCCGATCGTCTTCTGTGTGAGAGAGGCTGAGAGAGAAGAAGGAACCGATAGATAGGTGTTGCCAAGAGTAGGAGAAAGCCAAGTTGTGAGTATTACTTGGAGAGATGGACTTCAGAGAGTCAAAAATTCGGTTGGAATCCCAGGGCTGTCCAAGTGCAGGGAGCCTTCTATTTATAGGGGCTGAGGAGCCTTGATTCCTGGCGGGCGATCGCCTTTCGGCTAATATAATAATGGGACGATCGTCTTTAAGTCACATGGGCAGTCTGCCTAAAGTCCAAGGCAGCTGCTGGCAGCCAGCTGTGCGGTCCAATGAGGAGCCAGCACGCTTCCGGAGTTGCTATCACAGGCGGTCCTACTGACACCTTTCGGCGGGCCTGTCGGCTGGTGGAAAGATGCTGACAGGCTATGGTCAACGATCCGTGATATGCGGATCTTGTCCGGGCACTGCACGTGGGTTTTGTCCTGGGCTTCGGCCTTTGCCGAATGGATGATCATCGGCTTCGAGCGGCACGAGGCGGTCGGCATTGGTCGATCGGCAAGTCACCAGCGATCGGCATCGGTCGGTCACCAAGGGTCGATCGGCAAGTGACGGGAGATGATCGTCTGCTAGTCAGCCACCAGGAGTCGATCGCCAAGTACCGAGAGACGATCGTCTTATATATCGATCGCTCGGCACCGGGACTTTTCCTGGGACCTTCAGTCGGCCGATCTATCCGGCTGCTCGGCTATGGCTAGGTCGTCCGGTCTCTGGTCGGCAGTTCTGCCTCGGCTGCTCGGCAATGGCTAGGTCGCCCGATCTCTGAGGCGATCGCCGATCGGAGAGTATAATTCTCGACACAGCATCCCGGATCCTTCAATTTTGGCGGAAGCTTGTTCTGAAGAATAGCGCTGCACTCCTCCGTCAATGCGACTGTCTCATACTCCTCGAGCTTTCTTTTGTTTGACAAGATTTCTTTCATGAATTTCACGTAACTCGGCATTTGTTCCAAGGTGTCGGCAAATGGAATGTTTATGTGTAGTTTCTTGAAGACGTCGAGAAACTTAGAGAATTGCTTGTCCACCATTTTCTGTTGTAATCGCTGCGGAAACAGGACGGGTGGCACATATGCCTTCGGATTTTCCGGAAACAGTATCGAGGGTCTAGACATTTGTGATTCTTCAGTCGCTGAATTTTTCTTCTCCTCATCCTCACTTCTCTTTTCGTTCTGCCCGGGCAGCTCGCCCAATTCTTTCCCACTTCTCAACCCAATGGCATTGACACTCTCTCTGGGATTTGTTTCGGTCGTACTTGGCAAGGTACCTTCCGGGCGGGCTGTTAATACATTAGCAATCTGGCCCAGTTGGACTTCCAAGTTGCGTATAGAAGCGGAATGGTTTTGCAAGGCTGCTTCCGTATGGGCCATGAACTGACTCGTGTTTGCTGCCAATTTCACCATTGCTTCTTCTAGAGAGATTTTTGGAGTGGGAGAAGGTTGTTGTTAGTGTTGAGCAAACTGAGGCTGGTTCGAGCTTTGTCCGTTCCTCCATGAAAAGTTAGGATGATTTCGCCATCACGGATTATAAGTGTTGGAGTAAGGATTATTTTGCCGGTTCTCGTTTCCCATGAACTGAGCTTGTTCCATCGATGGTTGCTCGAAAGGGTTTACGACTTGGCATTCTGCGCTAGGATGAGATCCATTACACCAATTGCACGATTCAATGGTAACGGGGGAAGGAGCATGTGAAAAGGCTTGAAGTTGCTGCGTCAAGGCGGCGACTTGAGCTGATAATGTAGAGATTGGATCATTATTTGAGATTTCCATTACTCGTTTCGGGTTTACTCGTTCGGACGGCCATTGATAAGCATTCGCAGCCATAGCTTCCAATAAAGAGTGTGCCTCGGCCATCGTTTTTCCCATCAATGCTCCTCCAGCGGCTGCATCTACAAGAGTGCGTGTAGAAGCACTCAATCCATTATAGAACGTCTGAATTTGTAGCCAGTCCGGTAGGCCGTGATGTGGGCATCTCCGTAATAAATCTTTGTATCGCTCCCAGGCTTCGTGAAGCGACTCCATATCAAATTGCCCAAAGGTAGTGATTTCGTTCCGTAACCTCGCCGCCTTCGATGGTGGGAAGAACTTAGCCAGGAAGGCTTGCGCTAATTCTGCCCAAGTAGTGATTGAGCCCGGCGGTAAAGAATTCAACCAAAATTTGGCTTTGTCCCTCAAAGAGAAAGGGAAAAGCCTTAGACGGATGGCATCATCGGTGACACCGTTGTTCTTGAAGGTGTCACAAATCTCGAGAAAAGATGCAATGTGTGCATTGGAGTCATCGTTCGGCAATCCACAAAACTGGCTAGCTTGCACCATCTGAATAATAGCCAGCTTGATTTCGAAGTTGTTGGCTTGGATTTTCGGACGCCGAATCCCCGAAAAGTTCGCATTTATTTGTGGCATAGCATAATCGCGAAGTGCTAATGCCGGTTGAGCTTGTTGCACAAGATTATCTCCTCCGTGATTTTCGGTATTTTCGGCCATGGTCACTTTTGCTGGTAACTCTCTTTTCTCCTTCTTGCTTCTCCGAAGAGTGCGCTCGAGTTCGGTATCCAAAGGTAGTAGGCCTTCGTTACCGAATTTTCTCATGCACTAACCGGAAACTCCTAAAAGGAAAAAAATAAATAAAATTACACAAAAACAATAAAAAATGTTCAAACTAAGACTAGAAATACTGAAATCGATATTAGTAAAAAATTAGTCCCCGACAACGGTGCCAAAAACTTGTTGCGATATTTCGTTTAACGCAAGTGCACGTTATCGTAGACAAGTAATAAAATGATGAGTGAGTTATCGTTCCCACGAGGACTGAATCACTAAGTACCGATTTATATGTATTCTAATTTTATCTGAATTGTCAAAATTTTAGGATGCAAATTAATAACTAAAGAAAACCAATAAAAGAACAAACAGTAAAAACGATCGCTCGAAGAAAGAAAATCAAATGATGAATAAGTCTAGGATTGTGAATCCACCTTGGTTTATCCGAATTTACTCTCGATTATCTGAAGTTAATAATTTCCCCAATTTATTGAAGGCAGAGATTGCTAAAATACTCTACCGCCTCTCCCAAGGTCAATAGATTTTTCTAAAGGCGAATAACGCACTCTATCCCTATGTGAATTAATTCGACAATAGGCAAAAAGTATAAAATCTTCAAAAGGCCACGTAGTTCCTATGAGTATATTCCTATCTCACAAGATAAAATGGTTCTCACCAATAGTTCCTCACCAACTCTCCTCTCCCGATTCGAGTTGCGTAATTAAAACAATCCAATTATAGGCCACACAATTGAAAGCATTAAAAATGATTGGGAAAACTCAACAGAAAAGGGAATTATATAGATAATCAAAAGCAAATTCGTCAAAACTTTGGTTTCATCAAAATCCTAGAATAGGGTTTTAGCCTGACATGCTGAAGAATAAAAATACAGAAATAATGAAAGGAAACATCGAAATCAAACGCAAATGAAGAACTCGGATTCCTCCGTTCTTCTGGCTTCCGCTCTCTGCTCTTGGTGTCTTCTGCTTCTTCTCTTGATAATGATCGATCCTCTCTTCCCTCTAGATTATGACCTTAAACCCTTATTTATATATCCCATCAGCCTTCAAAACGCGTCCGTGTGATTAGGTCGAGAACCGGCTCCAAAACGGCCCAGAAACGCGGCATTTTCTGTCAAAACCGCGTCGTGGGCCGCGGCTCACTTAATCTGTGCCGCGGCTCACGGTCTTCAGCGCCTAATACCTGATGCTGATTTTTCCTCCTGGGCCGCGGCTCACTATACTTGTGCCGCGGCTCAGGGTACAGTTCACTCGGGGCTCACTGGTCACCTGCGTGTGCCGCGGCCCGCTTGCCTTGTGCCGCGGCCCCAGGCCAAAATTTGCCGTTTTCGCCCGTTTTCATCGTTTTAGCTTCCGGACTTCAATTTCTTGCAAAACATAAAAGAATAGGGCATTAAAAGTTCATTTATGCAGATTTAATTATGAAAAGAATACAAAATAATGATAAATAAGCGTATAAAAATACGTCTAACACTCTAAAATGATAATCACAACAATATTCTAAAGTCTTTCTCGAGATGCATTAAAACGTATATTAAACAACCTATACAACGTCTCCGTCTATTATAAATTATCTAACTCCAACATGTTCATAAGATTAAACATCATCATAGTTCATCACCTATTTCTCAATCTCGTAATTTACTACGTCAAATACTCGAAACCTATTAATGCCCTCTTCTCTCGAATTATGAGCAATTAAGTTTAACATGTAAAAACATTGATCAAGTGTCTAAACATGAATCAAAACCAAGTATTTGATAAAAAAATCACACTAGATATATATAATCATCAATCCCTCAAAACCATATCAAATCAACGTACTCCCATGCCAGGAATCTAACAAGTTTAGCCGGACATGGTAATGAAAGAAAGATTAATAATCATCATGTTCATCATGTTCATGCTAAATAAAACAACAAAATAAATAAAAGATAGGAAGAAGATAAAACTCGGATGGTAACTTGATTGATCCCGATTGAAGCCTTCAAATGTTCTTGAAGTGTTCTTCAAGAATTCTTCAAATCTCCTTCTTTTTGGATGAAAAAGCTCTTAATCTTGTGTTTGTTTTCTCTTTCCAATCTCTCCAAAACTCTCTCAAAATCAGAATGTCTCCAAGTCTAGCCCAAGGTCCTTTTTTATAAGGCCAAAAATACCATTTTCCATGCTCAAATCTTGCAAAAATATCAAAAGGTGATTTTTCCACTGAAAAGTGACACGACCCGTGTCATAGTGCTCTAGAAACATCAATGGTTGCTGGACAGGGAACTCCACCGTGTCAGCTGACACGGCCGAGAAAGTGACACGGTCGTGTCAAATGACACGGCCTGTGTCATACTCCTCTAAAATTGACAAATTTGCCTGGACGTGAAACCCGACCGTGTTAATATGGCACGGCCAAGCTATTGACACGGCCCGTGTCAAATGACATGGCCGAGCGCGTGTTGGTCCGTTTTGACTCCGTTTTGACTCCTTTTTAGGCTCGATCTCTCGTTTCCACATTGCTTGATATGTATTGAGGTTTGAGACTTCGTTCTTGCTTGATTAATATCCATAAAGTACCTATAAAATCAATAAAACGTACCCAAACGTGATCGAGTCCAATAAACACAATATGAGCCCAAACGACACAATTCTACACATTTTAGGATCTTAAAACCCGGAAAATATTTGCAAAAATACGTGTAAAAATGAGTGTTATCAAAATCCCCCAAACTTGAACGTTGATCGTCCCGAGCAATGCACTTCAAAATAACCACTCTTAAGGGAACTCGTCCCTCAACATACCTCAAAGGATCATTTTGAAAATTCATCAATACGACTCAAGAAATAAATAAGTCGAGTTCTATAAAGTATTCAAATCTCTGGGGTGCTTCCTTAACATCGTAACTAATACTTGAATAATATGAACCTCGCCAGTTAAGTGTATGTTAGGAGTGTGCCCTCGAATGCCACTCAGAGGTTGTTGAGTGGGGGCATTGTACTTGTAATTATGTAAACCATTTATATAAGGCAAATGAATGTTTCTTTATTTACTGGTAGTTACAGGCATTCCTAACTCGTAAATAAACATATAGAAACTAGTCCATGTATTTGAGAGCAAAACGTTCCACTCCTTATTGGATAAGGGGGTCGGCACTGGAAAGGTTATAGCTCAAATACTTAATCGTTCGCAAGTCGATGAAACTTGACTGGGCGTTAAGTTTATGTGAAGACTTGTATGACGTGTTCTTTGACATGGAGAGTGCCTGTCGAACACTAATGGTTAGTGGGAGCACACGTTATAGGTATGCTAATTGGATTAGTATACTCGAACCGACTCACCCTCGATTCGTCACATGGATTTCACTCCGTGACAGTCAATGACGGAATCGAAAGGTTGTGATAGGTATTCGTGAACCTTCGACTTGAGGATTTAGTAGGGATGTGCTTGTGACGTCAAGATTTTCATTAGAGTAGTTCGACCACGTAAACCTAAGGCGGGGTCAACTCGACGTGCATCTTGACGGCAAGTAGCAGTCCTACCAATACCAAGATAGAATTTTTCTCTCCCGTTAGTGAGCGGGTTATATGTCCTATGCGGTTATCGCGATGAGATCATAAGTCTTTGGCCAAAGCATTGGAGCTAGTTGTATTAGATACACGATACCGATGATCTCGATATGCATTAACGCATGCATAGCGTCAAGTACGATATGGTTTGACCGACCGTGACCCTATAACTTGATCGGGACATTTGAAAGAAGGGTTTATACGTATACCGGTATTCACGTAATGGTTCTTGAATGATCCCAATCATTCGTTCTCTCGCCGGTATAGGCCACCAGCCGGCTAGGTGGTGCTACTACTCTTTGGTTCCTCCCATTGCCGATCGAGACGGACCTACCGAGTCGCGCATTAGGATTGACAACGGAATGAATCGAGCTAATTATCTCATTATGAATATTAGATATTGGATATCTAATTTTGGAACATGGATGTTTAAATCGATTTATTGGATAAATTGATTTATTTCTAATGAATTAAATAAATTACTTGGGTGATTAATTTAATTCATGAATATAATTATTTCTTGGAGAAATTAATTATGTTATTTTGTATTTGATATGTTTAATTAATTGGATTAATTAAACGACATAAATACATCGGAACGGAATAGGAGTTTATCTGTTTGACTCACGGAGTCCGAAACGAACCGAACTCGACCGCTTTCTAGCATGGGCCAACCCCCACTTATTACCATGTGTGTGTATTGACTTGTCCCCATCATGGTTTTGGAATCTCATGTGATTGAGGGGACAAGTATCATATACATTATATGGGAATCAAATCATGATATATGTATTTGTTTTCATGTGGGTTGAATAAGAATATATACAAGACTTTGATCTCTCATCCTAACAATACTTCTTGGCATTTACGTATCATTGAGTTTGAGAGAGAGAGAGAAAATTGTTTTCTCTTTAGTCATCTTCTTCTTCAACCTTGTTCTTGTTTTTCTTAGAGAAAAATATCAAGACATAAAGAGAGAGTAAGATTAAAACACTTAGAGTGTAGTAATCTTTACATATATAGCTTCATCACCTAGCTCTAGCCGTATCCTCGGAGGATAGCAAGGTGTTGTCATTCCGTTCGTTTCTCCGGCGCGTGGCAAGTAGAGACGCGGTGCTTTCGGCGTTGGATCGTTCAAGAGCTTGGGGAATAGCTCAAGAGAAGGTTACCATTTAATCAACGGACTTCGAGGGTTAGTTTTTTACAACTCTTGCTTTTCGTTTATATATTCGTATATACGTAGCTCGATCGATCATCGTAGGGATTCGGATAGAATTAATTTTCGTTTTACCGCTTCCGCTGGGCCTTCGTTTTAGGCACCGAATCTCAACAGTGGTATCGGAGCGTAGGTCTTGCGATCGTATATACGATATTAGCGTTTGGAATGCTTGATTAGATGATGAATGATTTGGAATCATTTTAGTCATAATCGTGGTATATATATTTTTACGTTCGTTGTAGTTATATTTTTCGTAAGTTTATTATTGTGTCAAGATTTAACACCTTCCGACCGGCGATCGCCTCCCAGGCCGAGCGACCGACTTACAGGCCGAGCGACCGACTTACTGCCGAGCGACCAAGGCAAGCCTGCCGATCGGCGACCAGGCGACCGAGCCTTAACCCAATGACTAAATCGCCAAAGGAAGGTCCCAGGACAAGTCCCGGTGCCGAGCGATCGACCTCAGATACGATCATCACTCGGCACTCGGCGACCGACTCCTGGCGATCGACTTATGGATGATCCTGGCATCTGCCGATCGACCCTTGGTGACCGACCTCTCTGGGCATCCGCCGATCGACCCTTGGTGACCGACCAGTGCCGACCCTTCAGTGAATGGCCGAGAACGATCCTCGGACGATCAGCTAGAGACGATCGCCTCATGTCGATCTCCACCGATGACCATCCAGTCGGCCAAGGCCAAGTCTCAAAGCTGACCCCACGTGCAGATCCACAAAAGGCGCTGACAAACCTGTCTCCTACCTCACCTACCAGCATGGCCCAGACCTGCGAAAGGAGTTGGCGGACAGGACATGTGACTACAGCCTGTCACCTACTCTGACAAAGTCCGCCGAAAGCAACAACGTGGGACCTCCTGTGACAGTGCTTCCGGACGCGTGCTGGATCCTCATTGGACCGCACGGCTGGCCACCAGCTGTAGCTGTGGACTTTTGGCAGGCAGCCCACGTAACCTTTAGGGCGATCGCCCCATTGCATTAAATGCCGAAAGGCGATCGCCCACTAGGGGACAGGGCCCCTCAGCCTCTATATATACAAGGCAGCCTTCACTTGTAAAGAGGCCCCCGAGATTCTGACTCTCAAAACTCACTGCATTCTCGCACTTCATACCATACAGAAGCAAATCACTTGCACTTGGCTAAACATCCAACTCTTGGCAACAGCTTTCTTTCGGTCTTACTTCTCCCGGCCTTTTCTCCTCGAGCAGACACGGCGGACGAAGAACACCTAGCTTCGCTCAAGAGCCGGATCAACAGAGTCTTTTTACACTCATTGTATTTAGATTTCTCTCTTTAATACTTGTATCCACGAATATTTGTATTAATAACATCTCGCGAGAGCATTCAAGCCCGCCTAACAAACCCGCAAATCTTGTTTTATTTATCTTCTCTCAAGTGCTCCCGCAACCTTGTTTGTTGTCCGTCTTCCACAGTATTAATCTTCGGATAAATATTTTGGGCAACAACAATTGGCGCTAGAAGAAGGGGATCCAACCTCGAATTTTTACACCTACCGTCCCGAAGAACACTCACTGTTCTCGGGCGGATATTTGAAGTGACACTCACCGCACTTCAAAAGAAATCCTTCGTAAAACATGTCTTCCGCCTCCGCGTCGAAGAAAGCCGCCGCCGCCCGGCTGCACTGCCTGGCCCCGTCCGAGCCGCACTCGATGGTGGAAGGTAGCCGCCGCGGCCGAGGCGCTCGACCACGCCCCGGGAAGGCGGCCCGAGCCTCTCGCTCGACGGTTCCGAACCAAGGAACAGATCGAAGGGCCTGGCCGTCCTTCAGAGCGACGGAGTGCTCTCGACGCGCCTCCAAAGAACCGCCCCTCGGTCTCTCGCCGGAGATCAAGCGGAAGCTCAAGGCTCTATCGGCCGAGCGTTCGCCAGAGGCTCCGTCCGCAGAAGAGGCGCTCGCCAGCCGGGCACCTCTCTTCGATCGCACGGGCGGTGACTCCAACCTCGGCTACCGGGCAGCCCGGCCGGCCTACGAGACGACGGAGTTTGAGTCCGTCACCGGGAGCTCGGCCTACCCGACTCCCGGAAGGCGCCTAGCCGTCGCTCCTCGCCGAATTGCCGAGGTCGGCGGCAGTGAGCCCGAGATCGGTACACGATCGCCTCGGCCTCGCTCCCAAAGCCGATCGGCAAGCGGCCAAGCCACGGCGATGGCTGCAATGCAACGTCAAGTCGACGACATGAAGGCGCTCTCGAATCCGTGGCAGCGCCAAGAAGACGATCGCCGCCAAGCGAGCCGCCGCGATCGACATCGAGCTCGCCCCGTGCAAGACAGATCGCTCCCGCAAACACCCGTGTACGTGGGGCGATCGGACCCCAAGTGCACCCGAGGAAGTTCAACATCTACATGATCGGGTGTGGGGCATCCGACGCGACTCGATGCCGAATGTTCCTCCGACGCCGGACGACTCGCCACCGGTGGTACACTTCATTGCCACCTCGGTCCCATGGCTCCTTTAACGAGCCGGCGCACGGCTTCACCGAGTACTTCGCCACCGTGGTCGTCTGCCCGAAGGTCCCCTTCGCATGATGCAAATCAAGCGTGGAGAATAAGAGTCAGACTCGGACTACATCGACCGTGGACGTGATCATCCTAAATGGCGAGCCCATAAGCGATGAGACCGCCCTCTACGCGGTCCTAGGAGGTTTTCAGGGTTTTTCGCCTATGTTCAGCATCTTACAAAGACCCAACCTACGACCTACGCAGCCTTCCGGCTAGAGCCGCAGATTTTCCGGCCAGCAAAGGTTTCTTCTTAGCCTGTGAGCAGAGCTATAGGCTCCCTGATGAAGATCTCCCGCAAGATCGACTATATCGACCTACGTATAAAGCGATCGGCACCGAGCGACGATCGATAGTCTTCCACCCGATCGCCGATCATCACGCTACACCATCCGCAGTTCGGAGGACACGATCGCCATCTACATCCAGATATAACATGACGGACTAAGGCATAAGATCGCCCACCGCACATCATAAAGCCATGGCCCCGCGCCGATGGAACCGCCGCTGCCATGCAAGGTCCCTTTCGGCCGAGATCGCCCGCCTTCGTTTAAATACGAGGCCGGCGTAGTCGGAGGGCCCTCCAACATTAATCAGTGGACTCATTCCACAACCCCGTCTCAACGTACACCGTCGAGGTCGGCCATCTCCATGGCTGGCCGAGGTGGAAGCAGAGCTAACAAGCCGCGGCGTGGAGTTGATTCATCCGACGCCGCCCCGCGCAAGGACTCCTCTAGACCGAGACCGCACGCCTATCGTTTAAAAACAAGGCGAGGCGCAGCCTAACAGAGGACCCTCATAATAAAGTGAGTCACGAGGCACTCATTGTCTTCGCGCACCAAGACACGGTCATGGGGTCGGTCCATCGATCTCCGCGACTGTGCACGATTCCTCAAGCAAGCGAAACCACCAAGTTTCCATGGGGATCGGCCAATGTTGTTTTTTGCAGTACAAGACCGAAAGATAGCTAAGCCAATCGACTATGTTAGCCCAAGTCCGAGTCCTAAGTCACTCGGCAAGGTCGCCCTTTCTCATCCAGACGCGATCACCAGAAGAACCACCTCGCCCCATGTCTTCAACATAGGAGCAAGTGGGGCAATTGTTGTGTCAAGATTTAACACCTTCCGACCGCGATCGCCTCCCGTGCCGAGCGACCGACTTACGAGCCGAGCGACCGACTTATCGCGAGCGACCAAGGCAAGCCCGCCGACGGCGACTGTGCGACCGAGCCTTAACCCAGGGACCAGCTAAATCGGCCAAAGGAAGGTCCCAGACAAGTCCCGGTGCCGAGCGATCGACCTCGATACGATCATCACTCGGCACTCGGCGATCGACTCCTGGCGATCGACTTATGGACGATCCTCGCATCTGCCGATCGACCCTTGGTGACCGACCTCTCTGGGCATCCGCCGATCGACCCTTGGTGACCGACCAGTGCCGACCCTTCGGTGAATGGCCGAGAACGATCCTCGGACGATCGGCTAGAGACGATCGCCTCATGTCGATCTCCACCGATGACCATCCAGTCGGCCAAGGCCAAGTCTCAAAGCCGACCCCACGTGCGAGATCCACAAAAGGCGCCGACAAACCTGTCTCCTACCTCACCTACCGGCATGGCCCGGACTGCGAAAGGAGTTGGCGGACAGACATGTGACTACACTGTCACCTACTCGACAAAGTCCCCGAAAGCAACAACGTGGGACCTCCTGTGACAGTGCTTAGGACGCGTCCGGATCCTCATTGGACCGCACGGCCGCCACCACCGTAGCTGTGGACTTTTGGCAGGCAGCCCACGTAACCTTTAGGGCGATCGCCCCATTGCATTAAATGCCGAAAGGCGATCGCCCACTAGGGGACAGGGCCCCTCAGCCTCTATATATACAAGGCAGCCTTCACTTGTAAAGAGGCCCCCGAGATTCTGACTCTCAAAACTCACTGCATTCTCGCACTTCATACCATACAGAAGCAAATCACTTGCACTTGGCTAAACATCCAACTCTTGGCAACAGCTTTCTTTCGGTCTTACTTCTCCCGGCCTTTTCTCCTCGAGCAGATTACCGGCGGGACGAAGAACACCTAGCTTCGCTCAAGAGCCGGATCAACAGAGTCTTTTTACACTCATTGTATTTAGATTTCTCTCTTTAATACTTGTATCCACGAATATTTGTATTAATAACATCTCGCGAGAGCATTCAAGCCCGGGCCTAACAAACCCGGCAAATCTTGTTTTATTTATCTTCTCTCGGAAGTGCTCCCGCAACCTTGTTTGTTGTCCGTCTTCCAGCAGTATTAATCTTCGGATAAATATTTTGGGCAACAACATTTATGTCTAAATATAAATCTTAATTTCTTGGAAATATGATTTATATTGAAGATATGAATGTTGAAAAATATTGATATTGGATATCCGGTCGAAAATCGAGCTCCGAATTGTCGTCGGACGATTTTTCGGACAAAGGGCGAAGTTGTCGCTGTGGTGACTTTGCCGTGTCCGTGACACGGCCGTGTCAGCGATCCTCGGCCATCGCCAGTGCACTCCGACCGTGTCGGGAGACACGGGCCGTGCCCGCCGCCATGCCGATCGTGATCGGCCATGCTGCATGTCTCACGCATGTCACGGCAGCGATGACTGCCATGGCAGCCAATTTCGCCCCGCTCGATTTTTTTCGTATTCTTGAAAATTAATCTCCCGCATGTTAAATTGGATTTAATATGATTAAAATGATTTATGGTATTTCATTTTATAAGGGAAATTTGATTAATTGGAATATTTATGGTCGAATCAATTATTTTTAACGTTATCATATTACCGATCAGGTGAATCGATTGGATCGGTTCAATTATTGATGGGATCAATGTATCTCTACGCTTTCCATTTATATAGTATTTATTGGATGAATGCTTTTGAATGGGGATGTGGTTCGTGGACTTAGATTTGAATCGCTCGCTTTATTCGATTGGGTTGTAAAGGCCGTTTTGAGCCTATTTATTTTACTAGAAATGTTTGTATCTAGGATGCAATTTTCAATGTAAAATTTATATGTAATGACGAAGACCGAGGAAGATCCATTTCGAGAAGACGAAGATTCAAGACGAAGACTTGTAATTAGATTACGAAGTTTTTGTTTTCTAGAACGGTCCATGAACCACATGGTGGTAGCAACTAGGTTGTGAATGGTTGTTTCATATTGTATGACTGCCACAAACGCGCTAATCTGATTAATGTGCAAAGTGCAACGTAAATCGCGAAAATTCTCCCACAATAAATTATTAAGTTTATACGGTTTCAAGGTTTTCCTTCCTCCATCGAGTTTTCGAAATTGAAATCCAAACCGGATGTGCTATGCTTCCGAGTTATCGGGTAGTCGTCGGGAGGACGGATAAATTACCGGAGCGCATTGGATGCCTTTCGGTTGAGCAAATTTTATCCCTAGAAACTCGTTAGGTTGCTTGATAAGATTCAATTGTGAAACCGATTTGCGTCGATGGTATAAACTTAACTTGTTCACGAACCATAGAAACCGTATAGGTTGAGGGGAGTGAACAAGGGGAAAAAGAAGATCAAATCATCCATTAGATGGGTTGGTGTTGGACACCACTTTATGAAAATTAATAGACTAGAAACTCGTTGGTTGCCCTCTATTAAAATTTATAAAGAACTCGATCACCACTATGAAGTAGAGCGACGATACTTCCGGATTTCACATGGGAGTGTGTTATTCCGATAAAAATAGTGGGAGCCGGGTAACAAGAATAGAAAAGACCTTAATTCTATACTCGTAACATAATTAAATGAGTCACTAACTAATCATATACTTAATGCATAAATCTCAATATGACAATGAATCCACTCGCAATTCTACTCGAAAAGAACACCTTAATGGGACCTAACTTTGTGGATTGGCTCCGCAATCCGATGATTGTCCTCGGTATAGAGGCACCGGGATACGTCTTGGAGACGGACATTCCGGCGCCTCGTGCGGACTCCGAGCCAATCAGAAGAGATTGAAAACCACGAAAAGTGGGTTAAGGATGACGTGAAAGTCCGTGCTTATATGATGGCTTCCATGTCTAATGAGCTTCGAGAGCTCATGAGAAAATGACTTCGCTAGGCAGATTTTATCTCACTTAACCGAGCTTTATGGTGAGCATAGTAGAACTGCTAGATATGAGATATCCAAGCAACTGTTCGGTGCAAGGATGAAGGAAGGTGAGAAGGTTGGGGAACACGTCCTCAAAATGATATCCATGATCGAGAGATTGGAGGCTCTTGATTTTAAAATGGATACTTCTCCAAACCGACCTTATCCTACGCCTCTCCCCGATTCCTTCTCACGCTTGTTATGAACTTCAACCGCAATGAGATTGCATGTAATTTAGCCGGGCTAATGAACAAACTTGTGATCGTCGCCTCGATGAAGACTCCGCGGATGAAGGAGTCTCGCTCTTGTGATTTCTTCTCGACTTCTAAGTCTAAGAATAAGAAGAAAAAGACCAAGAAGCGGACTGGACCACAAGCTAAGGACCTTAAGGGTAAGGGCAAGGCCCCGATGGTTCCAAAGAACAAGAAGAAGAAGGATGCTTGTCTCAAGTGCGGTGAGCTGGGCCACTGGGCTAGAGACTGTCCGATTCTTCATGGCACTTAGTCTGTAACTTTTAGTTTTGGAAACAAATTGTTCTGCTACTGTATTTTCTACTTCCTGGATACTGGATTCTGGTGCTAGTTCTCATATTTGTACCGTGAATCAGGATCTGGAACAAAGTAGGAAGCTTGGAGCTGGAGAAGTTATGATCACAGTCGGAAGCGGGCATAGTGTCGAGGCGACCGACATAGGATCACTTCTTTTGGGTTTAGAATCCGGCTTTGTTTTGACTTTAGAAGATGTACTTGTTTTGCCCAAGGGGCACAAAAACATTGTATCCATTCCGGTCATGGACCGAAAAGGCTTTTCATTTTTCATTGGTGATGGTTCCTGCAAAATTTATTTTAGAAATAAACTAGTGGGTACTGCTACATTGTTGAATGGATTGTATCATCTAAATCTCAGCAACAAAGTAGTTGTGAATACTATAACTAGAAAACGCGGTAGGGATGAAACCAATCAAGTTTTGAAATGGCATCTTAGACTTGGTCATGTTGGTCAGACCAAGGTTTACAAGATGGAAAAAGATGGACTTATGGGTCCATTGGGATCGGATCCCTTTCCTACTTGTGAATCTTGCCTTAAAGGCAAAATGACTAAGTCCCCCTTCACAGGGACATTTCAAAGAGCCGCTGATAAACTGGGATTAATCCATACCAATGTATGTGGTGCTTTGGAAGCAGCACGTGACGGATATCAATATTTCATTACGTTTACAGATGATCATACTAGGTATGGTTATGTATACTTAATGAAACATAAATCCGAGGCCTTTGAGAAATTCCAGGAATTCAAGGCCCTAGTCGAGAAACAAACTGGTAATCATATCAAAGCACTTCGGTCGGACCGAGGTGGCGAGTATATGAGTACGGAGTTTGACGAGTTCCTTAAGGAACATGAAATTGTTTCACAACTAACACCTCAGTACTCCTCGGTTAAATGGTGTGTCGTAAAGAAGGAACCGGACTCGCTGAACATGGTCCGTTCCATGCCGGGCTATACCGACTTGCCGATTTACCCGTGGGGTATGCACTGACTGCCGCGTATATCTTGAACAGATGTCCTTCTAAATCCGTTCCTAAAACTCCACATGAGATGTGGGAAGGAAGGAAACCAAGTCTTAATCATATTAGGATTTGGGGATGTCCCGCCTATGTCAAGAAGACTAAGGTGGAAAAGTTGGAAGCTAGGTCTGCGAAGGGACGTTTCATTGGATTCCCGTCTGGGACGATGGGATATCTATTCTACATGCCCGAAGATCGAAGGATCATTGTTGCTTTACAAGCACACTTCCTGGAAGATGAGTTCATTCAGGAAGGCGGAGCAGGTAGAAGTATTTCTTTAGAAGAATACAATGAAACTCCTCGAGAGACACCTGTGCAAGAAACTGGAACCGAAATTTCTGAAACACAAGTACAACCACCTCGTAGGTCTAGTAGGGTGTCTCATTTACCTGAGAGGTATGGGATTGTGCACTTGGAGGAGCTGGGTCTCCATGAGGTTCCAAGTGATAGCCAAGAGACCGACCCAACAACCTATGACCAAGCGATGGTGGATGTAGACTCCGCGAAATGGCGTGAAGCTATGGAAGCTGAGATAGACTCGATGCATGTCAATCAGGTCTGGACTCTAGTAGACCGCCCCAAGGGCATAGTGCCTATTGGGAACAAGTGGATATACAAGAGAAAGGCGATGGTGATGGCAAGGTTGACGCCTATAAGGCCGGGCTTGTGGCAAAGGGTTATACCCAAAAGGAAGGGATCGACACACGATACCTTCTCGCCCGTAGCCATGATCAAGTCTATTCGCATGATGGTTGCTATAGCCGCTACCACGATTATGAGATATGGCAAATGGACGTAAAGACGGCTTTCCTTAATGGATTCCTCGAGGAGGAAATCTATATGGAGCACCTAAAGGCTTTGTGTCGGAAGTCGATATTCGTAAAGTGTGCAAGCTTCATTGTTCCATTTATGGATCAAGCAAGCGTCGCGTAGTTGGAACCTTCGTTTTGACGAGGCGGTCAAAGAGTTTGACTTCGTGCAAAATGAAGAGGAACCTTGTGTATACAAGAAGGTTAGTGGGAGCAAGATCGCATTCTTAGTACTATATGTAGATGACATTCTACTAATAGGAAATGATGTGGGAATGCTCGGTTACGAAAGCTTGGCTTTCGAGTAATTTCTCCATGAAAGACTTGGGAGAAGCAACCTATATTCTTGGTATTCGACTCTACCGGATAGAGCGAAGAGAACAATAGGCCTTTCCCAAGCCCTCTATATAGATAAGATCTTAAAGCGATTTAAGATGGATGATTCTAAAAGAGGGTTCCTACCGATGCAACATGGAATAAAACTCACCTTGAAGATGTGTCCTCAAAGTGAGGAACAACGCAAGGAAATGAGTAATATACCATATGCTTCGGCCGTGGGTAGCCTTATGTATGCTATGTTGTGTACAAGACGACATTGCGCATGCCGTAAGCGTGGTGAGTAGGTTTCGTGCAAACCTGTAGAGAACATTGGATCTCAGAAAGAACGTTCTCAAGTACTTGAGAAGAACGAGAGATATGGTTCTTATGTATGGCGGTGGAGATTTGGATGTGGTGGGATTCACTGATTCGGACTTCCAAGGACTGAAGGACGACTCGATGTCCACTTCTGGCTACATATTTACTCTTAATGGAGGAGCAGTATCTTGGCGTAGTGCCAAGCAAAGCGCGACTGCTGATTCCACCTGTCAGGCTGAGTATCAAGCAGCCTCGGAGGCTTCCAAGGAAGGGTTCTGGATTAAGAAGTTTCTAGGAGAACTTCAAATGATACCATGTGCTGAGCTGCCTGTTCCGCTGTACTGCGACAACGACGGAGCTGTAGCACAGGCCAAGGAGCCGAGGTTTCACAACAGCACCAAACATATTGAGAGGAAGTATCATCTCGTAAGAGAATTTGTTCGCAAGGGATACATTGTGCTGCATAGAGTAGACTCGGCCGACAACGTCGCCGATCCACTGACCAAGCCACTATCTCAGACTAGCTTGGAGCGTCATCTTGAGAACATGGGTATTAGATACCATAGTGTGTGGCATTGAGTGCAAGTGGGAGATTGTTAGGAGTGTGCCCTCGAATGCCACTCAGAGGTTGTTGAGTGAGGGCATTGTACTTGTAATTATGTAAACCATTTATATAAGGCAAATGAATGTTTCTTTATTTACTGGTAGTTACTGGCATTCCTAACTCGTAAATAAACATATAGAAACTAGTCCATGTATTTGAGAGCAAAACGTTCCACTCCTTATTGGATAAGGGGTCGGATGGAAAGGTTATAGCTCAAATACTTAATCGTCGCAAGTCGATGAAACTTGATCGGGCGTTAAGTTTATGTGAAGACTTCTATGACGTGTTCTTTGACATGGAGAGTGCCTGTCGAACACTAATGGTTAGTGGGAGCACACGTTATAGGTATGCTAATGGATTAGTATACTCGAACCGACTCACCTCGATTCGTCACATGGATTTCACTCCGGATACCAATGACGGAATCGAAAGGTTGTGATAGGTATTCGTGAACCTTCGACTTGAGGATTTAGTAGGGATGTGCTTGTGACGTCAAGATTTTCATTAGAGTAGTTCGACCACGTAAACCTAAGGCGGGGGTCAACTCGACGTGCATCTTGACGGCAAGTAGCAGTCCTATCAATACCAAGATAGAATTTTTCTCCCGTTAGTGAGCGGGTTATATGTCCTATGCGGTTATTGGCGATGAGATCATAAGTCTTTGGCCAAAGCATTGGAGCTAGTTGTATTAGATACACGATACTCGATGATCTCGATTTGCATTAACGCATGCATAGCGTCAAGTACGTATATGGTTTGACTGACCGTGACACTATAAATTGATCTGGAAATTTGAAAGAAGGGGTTATACGTATACCGGTATTCACGATGAATGGTTCTTGAATGATCCCAATCATTCGTTCTCGGTCGAGCTGATGTAGGCCACCAGTGGCTAGGTGGTGCTACTACTCTTTGGTTCCTCCCATTTCTTGATCGAGACGGACCTACCGAGTCGCGCATTAGGATTGACAACGGAATGAATCGAGCTAATTATCTCATTATGAATATTAGATATTGGATATCTAATTTTGGAACATTGGATGTTTAAATAGATTTTTTGAATAAATTTATTTACTGCCTAATGAATTAAATAAATAACTTTCTTATTAATTTAATTCATGAATATAATTATTTCTTGGAGAAATTAATTATGTTATTTTGTATTTGATATGTTTAATTAATTGGATTAATTAAACGACATAAATACATCGGAACGGAATAGGAGTTTATCTGTTTGGACTCACGGGAGTCCGAAACGAACCGAACTCGACCGTTTTCTAGCATGGGCCAACCCCCACTTATTACCATGTGTGTGTATTGACTTGTCCCCATCATGGTTTTGGAATCTCATGTGATTGAGGGGACAAGTATCATATACATTATATGGGAATCAAATCATGATATATGTATTTGTTTTCATGTGGGTTGAATAAGAATATATACAAGACTTTGATCTCTCATCCTAACAATACTTCTTGGCATTTACGTATCATTGAGTTTGAGAGAGAGAGAGAAAATTGTTTTCTCTTTAGTCATCTTCTTCTTCAACCTTGTTCTTGTTTTTCTTAGAGAAAAATATCAAGACATAAAGAGAGAGTAAGATTAAAACACTTAGAGTGTAGTAATCTTTACATATATAGCTTCATCACCTAGCTCTAGCCGTATCCTCGGAGGATAGCAAGGTGTTGTCATTCCATTCGTTTCTCCGGCGCGTGGCAAGTAGAGACGCGGTGCTTTCGGCGTTGGATCGTTCAAGAGCTTGGGGAATAGCTCAAGAGAAGGTTACCATTTAATCAACGGACTTCGAGGGTTAGTTTTTTACAACTCTTGCTTTTCGTTTATATATTCGTATATACGTAGCTCGATCGATCATCGTAGGGATTCGGATCGAATTAATTTCGTTTTACCGCTTCCGCTGGGCCTTCGTTTTAGGCACCGAATCCCAACAGTGTATTCCCTCACTCTCAAAGTGTATAATGGGATAAGTGACGCTCAAAACTCATCCAATGAAATAAGAACCCCATAGGCTTGTCAATCGTCTACATCTCTACCATTGGTTGTGCATGTAAATTTGGTGAATCAAAAAGGACTTTATCGGTTGTAATGTAGGCTTTTTGGTCGGGGTAGGATAAATATGGCTTAAAGTGACTTAACTTGAGCAAATTAGAACATTATCTCGGTAATCAATTCGCTCAATTTGAACTTCTCAAATTTGTTTCCCCTGGAATTATCTTCCTTCAACCCCTTGAATAGCAATAAGCGCCTTTTTCGAAAGTAGAAATCGCAACCTCATTCCCCTTTATCGCTCCATTTATTTTATTTTCTCCTTATCGCTCTATTTAATTTTTATTTTTGCCTCTTCATCTTTATTGCCCTTTATTCATGTAAACTCCGTGTGATTTTTTTCATAGAGCGGACAACATCATCATCACAGCATTTCTACCTCACCGTTTATTTTGATAAATCATTTAGAACCAACTCCATCTTGAACCATGATAATCTTTTCCCATTTATCTCCACACATATTATTCCATTCTTTTACCAAGTTTTGTTCTAACAAGCTCAAGTAGGGAAAAAGAATTTATAATGGAACGGAAAGCTCATAATGTGGCTAACAAGAAATAGGCTTTAAGCTCAATCGGGCTAACTAGGGAAATAATTTTTTTGGTTGGCCAAAAGGTATAAAGGGCTAAAAAAACAAAAATTGCCTAAAACCACTTTCACTAATTTGCACACACACTTGTAGTTTCGAATAAGATACCAGGGCAAGTTCTAGAGTCTTAAAACATGAATGGTACACTCGACAATGAAACTTGCATATTTAATGATGCATGAAGGCTAAAAAGCTCACAAGTTAGATTTGTTCATATTTCCAAGGTATTAAACTATTTATTCAATTTCACACCCTTTGATTATTCTACAATTTTTCCTCCTCAAATTATCCTCGATTTGCATATCAAAATAACAAAATAAATCCCGAGGCATCCAAGACAAGAGTTCATTCTTTCGAGTTTCATCTAAGTTCATCATACTCCAAACACACCGAGTTCAAAATAAAACACACCAAAAAAAAATCACACCAAAAACGCAAATCAAAATCAGACCAAAATCCAAAAGACAAAATAAAAACGAACAAACAATATAAGTATTTCTTGACCCAATATCTCCCCCCAAACTTGAATTAAAGAGTATACACACGAAGGGGATATAGTATTTAAACAATAAAAACTTTGGGTCAAGAAATACTTACAACCGGTTTTACTGATTTGGTGAAGGGTAGTGGCCTTGTTGGACATGTCATTCGTGCATTTTTCACATTAAGTCCAGCATATTGTCTTGTTTCTGTCCCATCTCATCAAGTTTTTGTCGGGTCTCCTCGCGGAATGCCTCAAATTCCGCTCTAAGTGATGACCGAGATGTGGCATGTCTTGAATCAGTCTGTATCGATTACTCGGGCCATTCCCTCTCTCTTTCTTCTTCCTCTTACATCTCTCTTTCGTCTTCAGGGCCTCTCTCATAGGAAAATTCCTCCTTCATTCTTTCCGCTCTATCTTCTTCTCGCATCCTCTCGGCTCTATCCCCATTTTCCGTACGCCTAGGACGAACATTCCGAGCAAAGTATCTTTCACTAGTAGAAATCAATCCAGGTGCTTCCCGGGCCAATCTATGCGCCTCCGTGGCCATTTGTAGATTTCCTAAATCTCGAATACTATCAATAGTCATCAGAGTTGTATTCGGGAGTAAGAAATGATCGCCGTCATTCTGGAGGAATATAACTCGAGAGTCGTAGTCTAGGATATTCATCAACTTCATGACTTGCACAGATAGGAGCATATTTCCCGTAAGGGGAGTTCAGTTTTCTAGTGGTACATCAAGACGAAGTGGGATAGGGGTAATTAAACCCCCTATCTAAATCTCCCCTCTCGGTTTAGTGGCAACATCCTCCAAATGATCCATTATAATAGCTCCGGTTGCTGGATCCGTTCCGTCGAGCATATGTGATATAACGTACAACTCTCGTTGAGTGATTGGCCCTGTTTCTTTCCGGCCGAAGATAGTGCTCGCAATTACCTTGTGTAGATAGCGGAGGATAGGATTGCGAAGTGAGGATCCTTTTGCCGACTTTGGGATGTAGGGACGTGCATCGCTCTCCGGATACTCAACCATTGCCCGCCAATATGTCTCACACTCGAACCGATTGATTCGGTATTCTCCGTACCTTCAAGTGTCGTATATAGCATTCAATTCACCGGGAGATAGTTTTTCGTTCTTGTTGTTTAGCCGGAATTCCAAAGGGGTCGGCTAATGGGAGATTGGGTCTCTTTTAACAGTAAGTGTGCTAAGGAATTCTAACGTGAGACAGCGGTAGGTGGCCCAATGTTGTGTCATTAATGTCGTCCAACTTATTCTTTCCAGCAACTTTATGACATCGTCTTTTATTCCCATCGCCGTCATGCATTCTTAGTCCGGCCATCGAGTGGGGAGCATTTTTTTCTGCCCCAATATCTCCCATCGTGCTAGGCAACTTGGCGGAAGTTCAATTCCATATGTCTCGGGCGTCTCGACAGCCCCTTGAGTTGGTATTCTCGCCGGTTGCTCAATTTCTGTTGTGGGTCTTCCTCGTCCCCTTTGAGCCGCACCACGTCCCTGTTGGGCATTTCCTCGTCCTCGTCCCCTGGACATTTCTCTGTAAGAGATTCATCGATTATCATTTGTTTCACAAAAGCTCAAAGTCACTATTTATCGATAATATTCGCTCCCCCAAACTTATTACTAATTGCACATTTTACCCAAAATAAGCGTTTCTTCAAAGATACCACAACCGTAAATTTCAACACCAATCGTCATTGTATATAACATCCCAATAATTTCAAACATGTAATAAAATCTCTCAATCATATAAGTCCAACATGTAATTCAGGAAAATCACCAACAAAATTTCAATATATTTTTACTCATGAGAAATTCCAACAAAAATCCACTTACGAACCCTAAAATTTCTCAATAAATCATATTTCACATAATCTCAATGCAATGAAGAATTAAACCATCCAAAATCGTGAATCATACCTTGAATTCGGAGTGAAAATTGAAGAAAATTTCGGAAAAATCGCGGCCCAAAAACTGGATGATTTCGTCCGATTCCTACCCTTTGAAGCTTTTGGATTATGGAATACTGATGAAAAGCTTGTTACTATATAAGATTTATCACAATTTTTGCTTGATTTTGACGGATTGTAAGGAATTCGGGCTAGGGCTTCGGATTTGGGGAAGAAATAAATTTGGGGAAGAAGATAATGGGAAAGTCGGCCGCGTTTTAGCTTTTATACTGCTCGACTGACACGGCCTGTATCAAATGACACGGCTGTGTCATACTTGTCTCAATTTTTAAAACGATGCCTGTCCGTCTAACCCGGCCATCTCAAATGACACGACCCGTGTTCAACTACCCCATAAAGTAAAAATTCACCTGAATACCTGACCCGACCGTGTCAAATGACACGGCCCGTGTCGTACCTGCACAGAAAATGAGATGTGATCTGCCTGCATGACCCGACCGTATCAAATGACACGGCTCGTGTCGTACAGGCCTGGAAAGTGCAGTTTTGTCCTCGGGTCTTTTTCCTGCGAATTGAACACCAAACGTTGAACCGGTTAGTTCTACAACAAGTAAATATACAAAAGTGCGAAAAAGATCGAAATATAAAAATAAAAACTATTGGTTTGCCTCCCAATTAGCGCTAAGTTTAACGTCTTCATCCGGACGTTTTCAACTGGAAGTTTTTATGGCTCGATCAAAGTTATTACGGATACGGCTTCCTTTTGATTGGGATGATAGTAGTGTTTGACTCATTGTCCGTTAACTTTAAATAGCTCTCCGTCTCTACTCATGAGCTCGACTATTCCGGGTGGAAGTATTTTCTTGATCACGAATGGACCTAGCCATCTTGATTTTAATTTTCCGGGGAATAGTTTTAATCTTGAATTATAGAGAAGTACTTGTTGCCCCGGCATAAATTCATGTTTAACGATCATCTTATCATGCCATCTTTTAGATCTCTCTTTGTAGATTCGAGAGTTTTCGTAGCATTCATCCCGAAATTCTTCCAACTCATTTGGCTCTAGCAATCTTTTCTTTTCGGCGGCCACAAAATCCAAATTTATTCTTTTCACCGCCCACATCGCTTTATGCTCCAATTCCAAAGGTAGGTGACATGATTTCCCAAATATGAGTTGATAGGGAGATGTTCCCAAATGGGTTTTATAGGCGGTACGATAAGCCCAAAGTGCATCGTCGAGCTTGGATGACCAATCTTTCCGAGATGTACTCACCGTCTTTTCCAGGATTAACTTAATCTCTTTGTTGGCCGCTTCGGCTTGTCCATTTGCTTGTGGATGATAGGCCAATGATTTCTTTGATCGGACCCTATATTTCTGAAGGAGTTTATCCATGATTTTGTTGACAAAATGCGATCCCCGATCACTGATTAACGCTCTTGGAGTTCCGAATCGGCAAAAGATGTTCTGTTTTAAAAATTTCATTACTACTTGAGCATCATTTGTTGGGGAAGAAATTGCCTCGACCCATCGAGATACGTACTCGACCGCTAGTAGAATGTACTTATTCCCGAATGATGAGGAAAATGGACCCATGAAGTCGATACCCCAAACCTCAAATAGTTCAACTTCAATTATGTTGGTCAAGGGCATCTCAGGACGTCTTGAAATATTCCCCACTCGTTGGCATCTATCGCATTGTTGAATAAAGAGATAGCAATCTTTGTATAACATAGGCCAATAAAATCTGCTTTGCAACACCTTTGCAGCAGTCCGTGTTGCTCCGAAATGTCCTCCGATAGGTGAAGAATGACATTGTTGAAGAATTTCATCCCATTCCTCTTGCGGTATGTTGTTACCCAAAATATTATCTAGAGATGATACGCTGGAATGGACGAGTAACAAACAAAATGCGAGAGCACGTCCGTGGGGAAGTAAATAACACAAGATTTGTTGGGGTTGTTAGTCCCGGGCTTGAATGCTCTCGCGAGATATTATTAATATGAATACTTGAGAGTATAAATATTAATGTTAGAGTACAATTACAATGAGTGTAAAGACCCTAGTTGTAATATCCGCAATTTTTGATTTCCGGTAATTTTTCTTTTTCGGTGGCAGTCCATTTTGACGACTCGCTTGTGACCGTTTCGTCATTATGAGAATGATTAGTTCTGCACTTTTCGACGTCCGAGTTCGTTTCGGTATTGTTTTGTTGAGTTCCGTGTTTCTTAACGACTTTTCCGCACTCGAGTTTGATTCTTGTGAATCTCGTTCGAAATTACTGTTCCGAGTTTCCCGTAAGTCCGTTTAACTTTGTTAGACGTGTTATGAACTTCGGTTTGGTTATTCGATCACGTATCGTGATTTTCGGACATTTTGGGCCGTTTTCGTAATTTCCCAAAGTTTGGGGTAATTACTTCCGTTGTCGAATTTCGAGCCTTCGGGTGGTCGGAATCGTGTGTTCTCTTAGTGCTTGGATTTGTCTTTGCGAGTACTTCGTAACCGTATTTTTGATTCATATTCAGGTTAGGGTTTCGGGGTCGTTCGGATCGTCGTTGTGGTTCTATCGTAATTTTCGGTTTGTGTCGGAATCATTTTTGCACCTGGAGGTTGCTGGTCGGACCTGTGCGAAACGGCGCTGAAAACGGCAATGCCGAGCGCCGTGTCTTGCGCCGGGTCGTCCAGGACCAGCAAGTCTGCCGAGACACGGCCGAGAACCCGCGCAAGATTTGCGCCGGGTGATGCGCCGTGTCGGATACGGCCGAGACACACGCGCAGGCGTCTTGCGTTGGGTGTTACACCGTGTCTGTCAGGCCGCGCACTGACCCGCAACACGGAAGTAAACACGGCGCTGGTCTGGGCCGTTTGCTGCGCCGTGTTCGGCAGGGGTATAAATATGGCAGAGCAGTCGGGTTTCACTCATTTTTTTCTCACTTCTTTCTTTCTGTCCATGGCTGGAATCCTGGAGGAGTCGAAGACATGTTGTTCACCTACCAATCCATGAAGTTCTTGAGTTTATAACATCGATTAATCCTTCCATAACTTGCTCCGATCGACTGAATCAGGGTAAGTTTTCTTAAAATCTAGTTTTGGGGATTTTGTTCGATTTGTCCGTTTAATCCGTTTTAACTCAGAATAGTGATGGATTGATGATTGTTAAGCTATATTATATCGAATTCCTTGTTATTCCATGGTTGGATCGTATCGATTCGTTGTTTTGATCGAGTTCTTAGTCGACGCCTTGAAGGTGTCCGACAAAAGGTCTTAGAGGGTGGATTGGGCGTTGTATGATTATTATCCATCGTACGATTGTTGATTTATCATTGGTATGACTTAGGGACGAAATTCTTGTGAAGAAATCGAGTCGGAACCCTTCCGTTTGTTGTCTTCTTCGGGGTCCGAGCTTCTCAGTCGAACCGTGTTCTTCGGAGTATTCGGTAGCGGTTATTAAGGCAAGTATTTTACTATACGAATTGTGTCTTGTGAATAGGGACGTCGTGTTATGGTTATGATGAATTGATTTATCTTAGCGAATATGCTTCGTATGAATTGATTATTATGAACGATTGATGGTAACGATAATACCTTCACTTAGTTAACATCGTGGAATTGTGTTGGATGTGCAAATCATCTAAGTTTGTGTCGGGCATAGTTGGTCATTGTTGAGTTGTTGTGATGATTATGATAATTGTGTTGTTTTGGTTTACATACTTGATTATACATTTCGGTGTAATGTGGAATGGCTTGACATTTGATGATTATGAGTTGTGTCGTATCAATGTGTGTGTGTGTTCCAGGTAGGGTCTGACGAGGCCTCTGGAGTTTCGTACATGATGTGTACGAACAAGGTGTGTGATCCAGGTAGGGTCTGAGGAGGCCTCTGGGGTTCGGTACATGATGTGTACGAACGATGTTTGTGGCCGGGTAGGGTCCATCGAGGCCTCCGGAGTTCGGTACATGATGTGTATGAACACTGTGTGTGGTCCGGGTAAGGTCTGTCGAGGCCTCCGGAGTTCGGTACATGATGTGTACGAACAACGATCGTATAACAGTGATTGTTTGGATAATATTTTAAATATGGGTCTCGGACTCATAATGATATATTATCTAGTGTGTTTTGAAACGAGAATCGGGCTAAAGCCCTAATGTTTACGAAACGGTTTTGTAAATTGGGACTCGAGGTCCAAAAGAATTTCTACTTTAAAAATCCCCGAGATGATGAGTTCCTTTTCAAATATCTCTTGCTTGAGTTCGAAATTTTAAAACTTCTCGGGAACATTTGATAATTGATTTCCGTATTAAATTCGTAGTTGCTATTTATTTGTTGCATTTCGTATCGTATTATACTTGCACTAGTAAAACAGTGGAGTTTTACTAACCCCCGAGTAATCGGGGGGTGGATGTCTGTTTTGCGTCCAGGTACATGCAGGTTCGGGGAGCAGTCACATGATCGGCACAAGTGGATGACGAGCTGCGATACTAATCAAGAGTTGAGAGTTGTTTTGATTTTTGTTGTGTTGTCAGAGTTGATTACAGTCTTCCGCTGTATTGTGTTTCGACCCCCGTGTAGGTAATGTTATTTTAGTCAGTTCTGTTGATGGAGTTGTGTGACCTCGTCGGTCAGTATAATTTTATGTAAGTGACCTCAACGGTCTGTATTATTTTATTGTTTGACCCTGGATGGGCAAACATTTGGTCGTTTTGTAAGGTTTAGCCTGGTAGATCCTCGTAAAAAGGGGTCTACGGCGTGTAATATTCCCATATGGTTTTGGGGGTGTTACATTTATGGTATCGGAGCTTAGGTTGTGAAAACCTAGGTTGTCTGGTCAAGTCAAGTCGTGAGTTGTCGAGTATGGTGTGGTTTTGTCATTCGAGATGTCGAGTGACAAGTTGAGTTGTGCATAGTCACAACGTGTCGGGTATGTTGTTGGATGAGATTAGTATCGTGGGCGACCGTCATCTCCGTGCGGCCTGTGGACGTAAGTCTCCTCTTTTATGCGAAGTACCTGTATATCATGATTTTATCTAAATGAGTTAATTGCGGTGAATTTTATTTGCACGGTGTTGTGAATATAGTTGTATATAATACGTGTGACATATAGTATATGTATAAACTAGGCCTATTGTTGTTTTACCTTTGAACCACTGTGAGGGGTGGTATGGTGTGAAAATTGAGAACCTTGATGGGTTTCGAATAAGGTATCGACGATTGAGTTCGTGAGAAACTCCGAGGAATGGTTTTGTTGTATGTTTAAACTAGATGCTGTGAGATGTATTCAATTGGATTGTGCATGTTGGACTGTATTCCTTTTATCCGCTGCGTGAGTTCTTTTATAATGGCTTTCGGTATTTTACCGACTGAGTTTTATTTCGAAAACCGATTCCCTTAACCGAGTTTTTGGCATTATGACCTTGATCGTTTTGGCGAAATTCTTATGACGGTATTTAGTATTTTGTAAATGGCTTTTGTGAGTTTTTGAATATTACCGTCATCGGCCTTTTTGGCGTTTTTGTAAATGATTTTTAGCCTGGTGGGTTCCGGCGCGGGACCCACGGCGCTATAATGTTCCTTGTAATTATCTGAAATTTTTGGGCATTCTAGCCCATTGAATTATCTTCGAAAACCTTGAGTATCTTAGAAAATAAATTTCGAGACGTATTTTTAAAATGAATTATTTTCTCGTGGTACATCCAAGGTGCCACAATATGTTTCAAAATTCTTCTACCTCGAGGACCAAAATGTTTTGAGATATTTCCAATGTTTTAGAAACACTTTTACTTAGACCCAAGGGTCGAATATTTCCGAAAGTTTTTCATGAAAAGAAAGTGTCTTCATTTTTATCGAATGCGAAATAGTTTTCCAAAGTCTCGATAACGATGTTTCACGTTTGTACTTTTTTTTGAAGGGTGATACTCAAGATCAATCGGTGTTTCCAAAATTATTTTCAAAAGTTTTTTTTTTAAAACCTATCAATTCCCGTTTGCGTTTGGAAATGTATGTATGGTGTTTGCTTTGTCGTTATGATGTTAACTTCCGAATATGATCGAATTGGTGGCATGAACGTTGAGGCGTTGCCACGTATTTGTAGTACTAGCCCTCTGTGAGAAGTGTCAACTGGTATTTACTATTTGTCGCCTCGTGGTGATTTGGTGTTGTCACGAGTGTGAGCTGTTGAAGCTTGGGTTTGTACATTTGGGTACATTTGTGATTGTTTCATGATGTTTGTAATTATGTGCTGGTTATCGTTCGGGCCGTTGAGGTGGCCGAACGATATCGTCGTTGCTGTAGTGTTTGTGTGTGTATTACTTTACGATGGTAATCGTTGTGTATGATATGTGTTATGATTCTTTGTTGTGCTGAGTTGGCATCTCCGCTATGTTGTTTTGCGACGTTATGCCCCATTGTATCTAGCATTTGTATTTTCGGTATGCCAATCCGAGGTGTTTCAACCGTGATGTGCCGGGGCATGCACGTGTAAATTGTCCTTCTCGTCAGTAACGCGTTTCAAGTGAGGACTCGAGGGACACCGAATTCAGTTTTGCGAATTGGCTACCGAGACTTTTGGAGTTCGCACTTCAGCACAGATATCAGGATCGGCTCTGAGAGGCCCATGGGAGATTTTTCTGTCGGTTGCTTTTTGTGTTGTTACCTTGTTTCCGTTGTTGTGAGTTGCGGGGATGACATTTCTTTTATAAGAGGTTAGATGTAATACCCGTACTATATTTGACTTCTGCAATTTCTCCTTCTAAATTCTATCGACTTGCACGTGTTCGTCGATACTTTTTAAACTTGTTTGATGGCTCAGTTGTCATCGTTCGAACTGGTTGTGACCTTGTTTCAGATCGATATGTTTATCATCGTGACTTTTCTGAGTTCGGTTCGATTCTTGTGAACCTTGTTTGGAAGTAACATCTTTCACTTTCTACCGGTTCTTTTAATGTCTGGAGTTGAAGTGGGGACTTCGGAGTCATTGTTCGACTGTTATCATTCGATCATTGTTGTTCGATCGTTGTTGTTCGATCATTGTTATTTGATCATTATTGTTCAATCATTGTTATTTGATTGTTGTTGTCCGATCATTGTTATTTGATCATTGTTGTTCGATCATTGTTATTTGATCATTATTGTTCGATCGTTGTTGTCCGATCATTGTTATTTGATCGTTGTTGTTCGATCATTGTTATTTGATCATTATTGTTCGATCATTGTTATTTAATCGTTGTTGTTCGATCGTTGTTGTTTGGTCATTTTTGTTCGATCGTTGTTGTTCGATCGGGGTTGTCTGACTGTTGTTGCCTGATCTCGTACTGCGAAGAATTGTCGTTCACCGTTAGTCAACTGTTTCGAGTGTGGCCAAGTGGGTCATCGAGCCGTGCATTACGAGACGGTAGCTGAGAGATTTGGGGATTGAGGTTGCGTCTCTGCTCCGAAAGGACACAGAAATGCCTAGTGTAGTTTTTGAGGACTTCGGCGTAGTCCGAATTATTTGTGGTTGTCCCTGTGGATCGTTTATGTGTTTATTTCTGTTTTCTTGATTGTGTGTGTTTCCTTGTAATGGGTGCTTTGTGTTTTGTGATTGTTCGGATAATCGACTTGGTTGTATTATCTGTTTGATGACGCTTGTCACTTGTTGGTTTTATCATGTCTCTATCGATGGCGTTGTGTTGGTCGTCGTGGAGCGTGTTTTCACGCCGTATGTCTCTTTGCGTTTCTTGCAGCGTTTCACCGTTGGGCGCGAGTTTTCGGTTTTTGTGTATCTCGTCGAGTTTTCCTGGCGGGTTATTGCTTCTCCCTACTTGGTTTAAGTTTCGGGACGAAACTTCTTTTAAGGAGGGTAGTATGTAATATCCGCAATTTTCGATTTCCGGTCATTTTTCTTTTTTCGGCGGCAGTCCGTTTTGACGACTCACTTGTGACCGTTTCGTCATTCTGAGAATGTTTAATTCTGCACTTTTCAACGTCCGAGTTCGTTTCGGTATTGTTTTGTTGAGTTCCGTGTTTCTTAACGACTTTTCCGCACTCAAGTTCGATTCTTGTGAATCTCGTTCAAAATTACTGTTTCGAGTTTCTCGTAAGTCCGTTTAACTTTGTTAGATGTGTTGTGAACTTCGGTTTGGTTATTCGATCATGTATCGTGATTTTCGGACGTTTTGGGCCTTTTTCGTAATTTCCCAAAGTTTGGGTAATTACTTCCGTTGTCGAATTTCGAGCCTTCGGTGATCGGAATCGTGTGTTCTCTTAGTGCTTGGATTCGTCTTTGCGAGTACTTCGTAACTGTATTTTCGATTCATATTCAGGTTAGGGTTTCGGGGTTGTTCGGATCGTCGTTGTGGTTCTGTCGTAATTTTCGGTTTGTGTCGGAATCATTTTTGCACCTGGAGGTTGCTGGCCGGACCTGTGCGAAACGGCGCTGAAAACGGCGCTGCCGAGCATCGTGTCTTGCGCCGGGTCGGCCAGGACCAGATGTCTGCCGAGACACGGCCGAGAACCCGTGCAAGATTTGCGCCGGGTGATGCGCCGTGTCGGATACGGCCGAGACACACGCTCAGGCGTCTTGCGCCGGGTGTTGCGCCGTGTCGTTCAGGTCGCGCACTGACCCGCAACATGGCGCTGGTCTGGGCCGTTTGCTGTGCCGTGTTCGGCAGGGGTATAAATATGGCAAAGCAGTCGGGTTTCAGTCATTTTTTTCTCGCTTCTTTCTTTCTGTCCACGGCTGGAATCCGGGAGGAGTCGAAGACATGTTGTTAAACTACCAATCTATGAAGTTCTTGAGTTTAAAACATCGATTAATCCTTCCATAACTTGCTCCGATCGACCGAATCAGGGTAAGTTTTCTTAAAATCTAGTTTTGGGGATTTTGTTCGATTTGTCCGTTTAATCTGTTTTAATTCAGAATAGTGATGGATTGATGATTGTTAAGCTATATTATATCGCATTCCTTGTTATTATATGGTTGGATCGTATCGATTCGTTGTTTTGGTCGAGTTCTTAGTCGATGCCTTGAAGGTGTCCGACAAAAGGTCTTAGAGGGGGGATTGGGCGTTGTATGATTATTATCCATCGTACGATTATTGATTTATCATTGGTATGACTTAGGGACTAAATTTTTATGAATAACTCGAGTCGGAACCCTTCCGTTCGTTGTCTTCTTCGGGGTCCGAGCTTCCCGGTCGAACCGTGTTCTTCGGAGTATTCGGTAGCGGTTATTAAGGCAAGTATTTTACTATACGAATTGTGTCTTGTGAATAGGGACGTCGTGTTATGGTTATGATGAATTGATTTATCTTAGCGAATATGCTTCGTATGAATTGATTATTATGAACGATTGTTGGTAACGATAATACCTTCACTTAGTTAACATCGTGGAATTGTGTTGGATGTGCAAATCATCTAAGTTTGTGCCGGGCATGGTTGGTCATTGTTGAGTTGTTGTGATGATTATGATAATTGTGTTGTTTTGGTTTACATACTTGATTATACATTTCGGTGTAATGTGGAATGGCTTGACATTTGATGATTATGAGTTGTGTCGTGTCGATGTGTGTGTGTGTGTGTGTGTTCTAGGTAGGGTCTGACGAGGCCTCTGGAGTTCAGTACATGATGTGTACGAACAAGGTGTGTGATCCTGGTAGGGTCTGAGGAGGCCTCTGGAGTTCGGTACATGATGTGTACGAATGATGTTTGTGGCCGGGTAGGGTCCGTCGAGGCCTCCGGAGTTCGGTACATGATATGTACGAACAGTGTGTGTGGTCCGGGTAAGGTCCGTCGAGGCCTCTGGAGTTCGGTACATGGTGTTTATGAACAACGATCGTATAACAGTGATTGTTTGGATAATATTTTAAATATGGGTCTCGGACTCATAATGATATATTATCTAGTGTGTTTTGAAACGAGAATCGGGCTAAGGCCCTAAAGTTTACGAAACGGTTTTGTAAATTGGGACTCGAGGTCCAAAAGAATTTCTACTTCAAAAATCCCCGAGATGATGAGTTCCCTTTCAAATATCTCTCGCTTGAGTTCGAAATTTTAAAACTTCTCGGGAACATTTGATAATTGATTTCCGTATTAAATTCGTAGTTGCTATTTACTTGTTGCATTTCGTATCGTATTATACTTGCACTAGTAAAACAGTGGAGTTTTACTAACCCCCGAGTAATCGGGGGGTGGATGTCTGTTTTGCGTCCAGGTACATACAGGTTTGGGGGAGCAGTCACAGGATCGGCACAAGTGGATGACGAGTTGCGATACTAATCAAGAGTTGAGAGTTGTTTTGATTTTTGTTGTGTTGTCAGAGTTGATTACAGTCTTCTGCTGTATTGTGTTTCGACGCCCGTGTAGGTAATGTTATTTTAGTCAGTTCTGTTGATGGAGTTGTGTGACCTCATCGGTCAGTGTAATTTTGTGTAAGTGACCTCAACGGTCTGTATTATTTTATTGTTTGACCCTGGCTGGGCAAACATTTGGTCGTTTTGTAAGATTTAGCCTGATAGATCCTCATAAAAAGGGGTCTACGGCGTGTAATATTCCCATATGGTTTTTGGGGTGTTACACTAGTTATCTAGCTCTTAAGTGCTGATGATTGCCGGAAGAACGAGAGATGATGCTCTGTGAGTTCTTGTAACCACGATGGAGTGTTAAGTTCTTTAGCTAGATGTCTGAGCTTCTGAACTTGTGAACCTCTTAAAATCTGAACTTATGAACCTTTTTCCAGTTGCTGGAGGCTCTCTATTTATAGGACTGGGAGTCGCTGGGCGATCGCGTCTGCTGTATTATAATAAGCGTGCGATCGTCTTTAGCACATGGGCTGGTCTCCTTAAAGTCCGCAGCAGCTGCTGGCAGCCGGATGTGCGAACCAATGAGAAGCCAACACGCGTCTATGTCGCTGTCTTGGGAGGCCCCACCTAGGACCTTTCGGCAGGTCTGTCGGTAGGTGAGGCCATCCTTGTCACTGACAGCTGCTGATGGGATGGAGTCAACGATCGGTATTCTGTGGCGCCATTCGCGGATCTGCACATGGGTCCTCACTCCGTGATCTAATCTTCGTAGACTTGACGGATGATGGCCTTATACGTGGCATAGGACGGCCATCCTTGGTCGGGCACCAGCGTCGATTGCTAGGTGCCAAAAGGAGATCGCCCCGGACGTCGATCGCTCGGTACCTGATTTCGGTCTGGACTCTTCGCTTGGCAAATCTACCTTGGATTTATTTGATGTTGTCTTTGGTCGCTCGGCCCTTACGCCGATCGTCGTCGAGGCGTATAAAGTGCCGCACAACAATTGCCCCCCATCTCGCTCCAATGTTGGAGACGTGGGGTGAGGTGGTTCTACTGGCGATCGCTTAACTTAGACGAGCGACTCAGTATTTTACGAAACAGACGATCGTCTTTGAACGAACTGGTTTTGAATTTGGACGATCTGGTCGATCGCTGAAATGAGCGGGAAATGATAGAGGTTGTGAAAACGTCACTGGGGCACGTGTCGGGCTCCTGTTGGGGGAGTCCGGTGGTTTTGTTGGGCTGTCCTTTGGCGTGCCCTCGAAACGACTCGAACGCTGGATTCGAGGACAGCATTAAACGCTGACTATCTGATGGTTGCACTTCGATCCTCAGGACTCCACTTATTGCTCAGAAGCCCCCGCTCCTGCTTATAAAAAGGACTGGGGTTTCAAGGTTAAAACTTTATGCGTTTCTGCCTGAGGAGAAGACATAGCCGATTTCTCTTGAAGCTCTGTGTGACGATCGTCGTTCGACTCAGACCTTAGGTAAGAATAAAAATTTCTTCTCCCTCCTTTCTCTGAATATGTCCGGAGGAAGACCAGATGTGTATGGGTCGGGTAGTACTTCTGCTGCTGGGGCTTTGACCGCCCGGGATGAACCTTCTGCGGACTTTCATGTTGACACTGCCGTCGAGGCCATCCGTGCCGGGATTGAGCCCATGGAGATCGAGGAACTTTTTAATGAGGCTGACGCGGCCAAGACGATGGAGGCCGATCGGATCTGTTCACTGAAATGGGAGGAGGCGGATGCGACGGCGCACAGGGAGCGGGACAGCGCGATCGGCAAAGCCTTCACAGATTTTGCCGAACTCCTGGAGAGATTGTCCGGCCCTCTTCTCAAATTTAACTTCAATGATTATTCGATCGCCCATCCTTATGAACCTGTAAGGAGAACGTTGTTCCGGACTGCCCACCTCTCTCCGCGAACCCTTGGCCAGATCGGGAGCTCGGCGACCAGGAAGGATCTGGACCGTTGGAGAACGAGGTTCCATGTTCCTTCTGATGTCAGCCTCCACATGCCTGCCGAGAACGAGCGAGCCGATCAACCTCCCGAGGGCATGGTCGCCGTCAATGAGGCGATAATGGAGGCTGGACTGCGATTCCCGCTGCCGTTCTCTGTCTCCTATATGTTGACCGCTTGGAATGTGGCGCCGCTTCAATTGACGTCGAACACCTGGTTGCAAATCATTTGCACCTTCACTCTGTTTGGCGGCCATCGGTTATACCGGCTTCCTTCATTGTTGGAGATGAACCATCTCTTTAAGTTGACGGCTCAAAAAGGCACGGTCAGTGCATATCCAAGGTCGCTCGGGCCGGGTGATTCTTGGAGTCCCGAATAAAGTGAGGGGTGATCCGTCAAAGTGGTTCTAGGTCGGCGGTGCTTGGAAATAGGCAAAGAGTGACAATCTGACCGACGAGTTGGATATTCCCACTGGCTTTCGGGAGAGGAGTCCGAGTAAGGATTTAGACTCTCCCTTTGTTCGGATATTTTCTGAACTGATCTAATTTTAGACTTCTTTTTGCAGGTGTCATTGTTCCAGTAGTGGGCGACCTTGCTTTTGACTTTGCGATCGTCTGGGAGAAGATACGGAGTCTTTCTGACGACCGTATAGACGCCCGCCAAATTAACAACTAAGTCTGCTGGTTAGCAGCTCGGCTGTTTCGCTACCCTCGACATCTAAAGGTTCCAGGTACGAACTTTCGCGATCTTCTTTGATATGCCGATCGTCTTAACTGAGGAAGATTACTAACTTCATCGTTTCTTTTGCAAAAATCCATTTCCCTTGTTTCCCAGAGCCTCCTGCTGTGATTGCCATGTCTAATCTGGGGGTTATGAACCGTCTTCGCCAAGGGAAAAAGGTGAGCCGAGCTCCTTCTGCTCCGCCGCGACCGACCCCGAAGGCACGACCTCTCCAGGAGCCTGTCTCCGAAGGGCGGGAGCCTCGGAAGGAGGAGCAACTTCGGCTTATCCGTAAGAAATGGAGGACTGTGGAGGCCTCGGCCCCTGTTACTGCAGACGAGCCGCCGATCTTTGTGCCACTGATTTCCGCGATTCCTCCGGTGGAGGGGTCCACGTCATCTTCGGATTTTCTTCAGTCCATGGCGACTGCTGAGGCCGAGACTTCGCGTGGCAAGCCATTCTTCGGTCTTGATCTAGAGAAGGTCGAGAGGTAAGCCTGGTCGTTTTGCCAAGTTATGAAACTTGTGTAGGAAACACAATTAACTCTTTTGTCATTTGTGCAGGATCCGCCATTCTGACCCGAGTTGCTCGCCGATGGTGCTGGACTTCCTGTCGAGCAAAGCTCCTCGCGAGGTCAGCGATATCCCCTCCTATGTTGCTCGGGCTACTGCTTCCCTCCCGAAGGCCTGGACGACCGACCTAGATGCGATCGCACGCCGGCGATCTGCTGATGCGATGCAGGCTACCTTTGCACTAGCCCTACAGACGGCGACGATGGCTGCCCAGGCCGTGCGGGATTATGAGGGGCGGCCGTCCACTACCCATCTCCATGAAGACCGCGAAACTGCTCGAAAAAAGAACTCCTAGTTTGCCGACAGGATCGTTGCTATGGAGAAGAATTCCTTGGAAGCGGCTAAACGGGCAAGTCAAGATCTTGAGCTGGCGAGACAGGATTCTGAGTGGGCCCGGGCGACGGTCGACCGGATTCGGGATTAGATGACAGAGGCCCGCCGGTCGTACACGGCTGCTCATAAGGAAGCTGATCAGTTGAAGGTGACCGTCGCCCGGCTGACTAGCGAGTTGGCGTCGTCGAGGGAAGAAACGGCTGCCAAGGCATACGAGCTCCAGGGTGCACATCAGGCGGTTGTGGAGCTGAAGGGAAGGCTGGAAGCGACCGAGGCCGACCCTTTTCTCAACGTGGAGTCCATCAGTGAGTTTGCCTACTACTTGGCGTTTGCTGAATCAATCCGCACCGCTAAGAAGGGAGGGCTGGAGGTCGGCCCTCTGGCTGAAAACTTCAAAGTTTATGCGCTGGAGCATCCTCTGCATCCCGCCTTCTCCGTGTCGATCCTAGACCTCTCGGATCTCGACGTAGATCTGAGCTGGTACCCGATTCCCGGAAATCTCGTTCATCCGGATGCCCCGGAGGACGGGGAGACAGTTCCGGAAGCCGGCGGGGGAACGCGGGCTAATCCAGCGACCGAAGGTGAAGTCCAGGCAGGGGCAGCCTGAGGTTGTACGTCCTTTGTTTTTCGCTTGTAATTTTTGTAGCTTTCGTTGTACTTTTGCCTTCGGGCGACCTTGTTTGTATTTTTATTCCAAGTGATGAAATAAATGTTCGCTTTTCTGATTTCTTGCTTGTATGATTGTCTTTCTGAGTCTTTTCATGACTTTATACAAGTGTGTGAGGAACGATCGTTGTGTGTACAGCTCCAAGTGAATTGATAAACTCATATTGATAACTTTTACAACAAAGTCGATCGTTGCACATACATCTGAACAATACCGATCGGCGTACGTGTAATTGGGTAGAGATGATCGCGGTATACATAGCTCCGCCCTTCCCCCTTGTTTTTGTTTACTTAGTGAAAGTAAGGGGACAAAAATAAATCGTTAAGTGAGTGGTCTTCAATTTTGCAGATTCCTCGAGGAAGGCCGACCATCCCGGCCTAGAGGAACCATGCACGATCGCGGAGTTTGATGGAACCGACCTCCACGACCATGTCTTGTGCGCGAGCGACATTCCGTCTGATGGCCAACTTCTCGCAACTCACTTAATTGTGAGGGTCTTCCATAGGCTGCGCCTGCCTCGTATTTAAACGAAGGGCGTGCGGTCTTGGTCTGGAGGAGTCCTTGCACGGGGCGTCGTCGGATTAATCGACTCCACGACCGTGGCTTGTTAGCACTTTTCTACCTCGGACCGTCATGTTAGATGGCGATCCTCGACGGTATACGTTGTGACGGAGGGAGGGACGCGTCGCATTGTCCGGATCCACCATGTTAGGTGATGGACCTTTGAGGGCGGGCGAACGTGTCCACAGATCTATTTTGGAGGGCCCTTTGGCTATGCCCGCTTCGTATTTAAACGAAGAGCGAGCGATCGCTGCCCAAAAGGACCTTGCACGGGCACAGAGAACGGTTCCATGGTCCTCCACAGCCATGTTGACACTCTTCTACCTCGTACCATCATGTCAGATGGCGTTCCTCGACGGTATACATTGTGTAAGGGGAGACGATCGCTTGCCTAGGTTCTTCATGTTGATGACGAACTTTAGAGGGCGAGCGAGTCATCCTCTGATTTGTTTTAGAGGGTCCTTCAGCTACGCCCGCCTCGTATTTAAACGAAGGGCGAGCGATCGCTGCCAAAAGGAACCTTGCATGGACGGATCGTCAGTTTCATCGACCTTCGGGACCATGGCGGTGTAATACCCGGATTTTCAGTATAAATTTTTCGCGTTATTTTATCTGAGATGTACTGTATAGTTTGGTATCTATACAGTATGGATAAAATAAATTGAGGACCAAGACAGTTATACTTGTGTAATTGACGTTTTGATTTACAGTTATATTGAGGATTTGTTGTATCGGGTTGAACTGATTTGGATATCAGGTATATTGTATGAGAATATTTTTGGGTTGAGTATATGTGCATTCAGTATGCCGTATGTTCGTATCCAGTATGTCAAGACGTTGGATAGGAACAGTTGAATTTTTGGCTAAGTATAAAATCCATTACGTACGTTAAGCCTTGGAGCTTACGTACGTAAAATGTGTTAGCTTACGTACGTTATATAGTGTACATAACGTACGTAACAAGAGGAATCAAACTTGTGATCGGATAGTGGGGCCCGGTGTCGGCAGCTTTCGGCGCGGATGTGGACAGGTGAGTCAACGGATGGAGTTACGTACGTTATACAGGGTGTATTATGTACGTAATACGAGTATTATACTGTAGCAAGTCAACATACGTATTACATACGCAATGGAATAAGTGTTACGTACGTTACGGGGTGGCTGGCCGAGTCGTGGCCGAGAGGACCTGTAGTGGCCGAGCATGGTCGGCAGTGACTCGCAAGGATGGCCGAGCATGGTCGGCAATGACTCGCATGGATGGCCGATCACGGTCGGCAGTGACTCGCTGGGGGCTAGGACTGGCCGATTACGTACGGAAGGCTATGGCCGGTTACGGCCATAAGGGCCCGTTACGTACGTAAGCAGTTGCCGGTTACGTACGTAAGGCTGTCGGCCAGAATAGACAGAAGGGTAGGCCATGGTCGGCTACGTACGTAAGGACCCGCCTGTTACGTACGTAACGTGCCGGCAGGTCTCGGCCTATATAAGGCCTGGACCGAGTCACCTTGATCATTTTTCGTTTTTCTTCATTCCTTCCGCGATTTTTCACCATAGATTGATGGTTTTGAGTAGAATCAACTTATAACAACATGTTTTGGAAGTTGGAATCATGGATTAACATCATCTTCCACCCGGATCGAAGGTAAGAACACCTAAACTTTTGGTTTTTGGATGTTCTTGAGGTTTCTTGGTGTTTTGGCCGATTTGCTTCGTTTTGATTCAGATTGTTGATTGAACTTGATTGTAAACTCGTAATCATTCAATACTCTTGAAGTTTTGTGGAACGAATTCGAGTATTTCTTTGAATAATCGATTGAATTGGACTATGCCTTCAAAGTATTCGATGAAATGCCTCAATGAGTAGAACTTGGGAAATTCTACACGTTTTTGTATGAATGGTGATGGAATTGATATTATTGTGATGATTCTTGGTATTTACGAGAATTTTGTTAAGGGAAGATAATGAATTGGTGATCAAATGATTCGATTATGTTGTTATGATTATGAAATCGTAGTATTCTCGGTGTTCTTGGTAGTTTGTTGCGATTCATGATGTTATGAGAAGTATATATATTGAAGGACATGATTATATATACCTTGAATTGTGAATAAGGATTGTTTAGATGTTAGAACACATCGGATTATGTCGTATTGGAGATTTTGAATATGATTTCAGAATTAGTTGTGTTCTTAAGGAACTCTTGGATTATATATGAATTGATGAACATGTTTAAGTGATGGTGGTGTTTTGGATATGAATTTGGAATATTCATATCTATAACTAAGTTATGTGTTTTGGTACAATTTTCGTATAGGAATACGAATATGATTTTCGGGTTTGATAAGATTATGATTCACTTTTGAGTTTGAGAATTCATACGTATTGAACAAGTGTTCAAATCGAATAATGGAGTTATTTGAAATCTTTGGAATATGATTATCTATAATGTTGAATTAATCGGATCGTCCGGATTGATGATGATAATCGATAATTGGTTTAATTATGATTATACAAGGAGGAAACTTGTAATCGTATTTAAGATTGAATATGGAATCGGTAGTGCTTACACTTGGTTAAATTGATTATTGATATGATCTTTGGATTGTGGAATCGTATTGTGGTTTTGAATTCGTGTTTGATTGGTTTGGGTTGTTTGGATATGTGTTTAATCGGGATATGTAGAACAGTTGTGTTTGTTGATCGGTTATTGATTGTTATTTGTGATCATCGAGTTACGGCTTGTATTGTGGATATGAGTTCGTATTTGTTGAGTTGGATTATTTGGATTTATGTATATGATCGAGGTTTCGTTGAACCGTTGAGTTTGTTGGTTGGCTATGTCGGTTATTGATTTTTATCGAATGTGTGTTAATCGGTTATTGCAATAGGTTGATATGTTTGATCGTGGTTTATGACCGTTGTGTTGCGGTTGAGGTCGAAGAATTCGTAGATTGATTTTGGTCGGGGTTGAGGTGCTCGCAGACTAAGGCAATGGATTTTGGTAACGGCTTCGTGGTATCGGTATCGAGGCAAGTTTATACTTGTTCAGTTTATAATATTTGATGAATGGTTTCATTTTCATTTCATTTATAATTCATATAGCAATGATAGTATAAATGTAAATTGTCGGGATGATGATTTGTACATTATGCGTTGGTTTGGATTAAATCATAGTGTATATGGTTTAAATGTGTTTAGTAAGGACGGATATGTGAGTTATCTTTGGTCAGTAATGTGGAATATCGGATATCAGGGATGGTTTACCATGTCGACTTTGATGTCGGGACGGTGGTTTGTTGGTATAAATGGACTATTCTTATTTTGGGATTATTCGTATAACTGTGTATTCATTCAGGGATGTTAGTTCGTGGAAAGGATATTATCGTCGACTTGAGGTAATTTAAGTATTTGTTTAGTCATGAGATTATTGATATGTTGAGTTGTTGTTTATGTTGTATGTTGAGGCTTCGTATATTGAGATTTGTACTGGTTGTTCGTTGAGGGATGTTGATCCCAGGACTATTGTTGGTATTAATGGTTGTGTTGATCGTCTCATTGGGGGATGTTGATGGATATGGTCCTCGGCTTTGAGGTAATCTAAGTATTTGTTCAGTCATGTGGATAATTAGTATGTTGAGTTGTTGTATATGTTGAGGTTTTGTGTAATGAGTTTCGTATCGGTTATTCGTTGAGGGATGTTGATCCCAGGACTGTTGTATTGAGATTGTAGATCGTGTTGGTCATTCATTTGGGGATGATGATCCCAGGATTGATGTTTTGGATATTGATTAGTCGTGTCGACTTTTCATTGTCAGTCTGTTGTTGTTCACTTCGGTGAGTCTTTTGATCCTTATTGGATATGTGTTTCTTTGAGTTTCGTTGTCATGTTGCATCGTGACATATCTGGAGTCATATCTGCGTGCCGATTGGTTATTGTGTAGGATTTTTAGCCGGGCACATGATGGTTATGTGTTGATATTTCCACATTGAACCATGCACACGAGACGTAGTTCATGAGGCTAATTAGGTACGAGACCACACGTGTATTTGATCAATACCCGGGGTGGCTTGTGCATGGACACATTTCCGGATCGGGCGTACTATGACTTCCATCTTTGAGCCATATTGTTTGGTCGTTCATCCTCTATTTATGGTTGGGTATGTTCGACGGTTTGTGATTGGTTGTTCATACGCCCGAGGGGTATGTTCGACAGTCGGAGTTATATTTTTGAGATCCATTATTGTTGATCATTTGGAGTTTACCTTGTTGATGGTATTCTCGGTTATTGTTGGTCCTTTGTTGATCATTTGGAGTCTACCTTGTTGAGGGTATTCTTGGTTATTGTTGATCTTTGTTGATCGTGTTGGGAGTTTACCATGTTGAGGGTACTCTCGGTTATCATTGATTCTTTGTTGGTCATATTGGAGTTATCATGTGGGTGATATTCTCAGTTGACGTATTGGTTGATCTGGTTATTGATCGTATAAGCATTCGGACTGTACGTCGATGTTCGGGATTTGTTATCATTATCATATGGTAGTTGATCTACAGATATGTTGTGTACTATTGGTTTATCCAGGTTGAGTTTTGATTGTGTAATCCGATGGACAGAATTTGGCACGGATGAATTATTTCATGATTATGAGTTATGATGATGTTTTGAGGATTGTTGGTATTTTTGAAATTCAATACAAATAATTGTTGTTAAGTTCATTTCATCATTCGAGGATGCGAAATGTGAATTATGGTAAGGATTGGATTATTTTGGATTGATAAGGTTATAACGGTAAGATTACGTTGGTAGTATTCTTACAGTATCACATTGGTATGTAATTATTTATGATGATGTGATCGGTATCATTATTGAGTATTGTGGCTGACCCCGTCGTGGGATTTATTTTTAGGTATTCGGAGATCGAGCTAGTAGTGGCCGTGAAGGGATGAGCTTCCCGATGTGATACTGGCGGTGGCATGTTTTGGAGTATCGAGTATTTCTTTTCTGGTTATTCATTTCCGCTGCAAATTTGTATTTTGAACTGTGTTTTTATCCGCTGCGTGTGTATATTTCAAAATGGCTTTTCGGTATCTTTATCCGGTGCGTGTGTATATTTCAAAATAGCTTTTTGGTATCTTTACCAACTCGTGTGTGTTTTCAAAATGCCCTTTTTGGCATTTTACGAACTTGGGTTATTTTCGTCAAACTCTTTTTCCCAAATTATTTTATCGGTACGTTTAAGTGGTAGCTTAACGTACATTTTGAACCGTCGAGAATCGGCACTTCGCCTTGTATTTTCAAATGGTATTTTATGACGGTATTTGAGAATTATGATTTTGAAAATATTTGAGTATTTAAAATACTATCGTCATCGGCCTTTTGGCGTTTTTAAACGGTTTTGAAATGGTTTTTAGTCTGGTGGGTTCCGGCATGGGACCCATGGCGTTGTAATATCCCGGATGGTTTTGGGGGTGTTACAGGCGGCACATTTCTACCTCGGACCGTCATGTTAGTTGGCGATCCTCGACGATATACGTTGTCTTAGGGGAGGCGATCGCTGCCTAGGTTCATCATGTTAAATGACGAACTTTAGAGGGTGAGCGAGTCGTCTCCTTTTTCGAAGCATTGCTCAGGCAGTAGCCTTTGGTTTGACGTGGTGGGAATCGGGGAAAGACTTCCGAAGTTCCCACCTCTTGATTGAAGCATATAGATCCGGCCGCCGAGATTGATCGAGGGGTCGACTCGTATGAGCTTTCCGGCCTGTCGCGTTCGACTCTGGCGACCGTATCGGGAGATTGATGGGGCTCCGGCTAAGCTAACAAACTGTCCAGCTTGCCCTCCTCGAACAATCTCCAGAGTTGTCTGAGGAGGTCGCGGCATTGGTTGGTGCTGTGACCGGGACTCTTGTGGTAAGCACAATATTTATTGTGGTCCAGATGACCGTTGTCCCTTATCACCTTTGGCTTGTTTAGCGGTTCGCGCCTCTTGATGGGGTAAAAAATATGGGCTGGAGTTCGGTTTAACTTGTGGAGGAGATGGGCTTCCACATCCTCGAAAGCCTTGAAATCACCGGGTGGCTTGGCGACCGCCTTGTTGGTTTTGACGATCGCCGTCTTTCGGACGGGAGGCGGTGTCCCCTCACCTAGGCGGAGGGTGAGCAGCCTCTGCCAAGCCAGAAAATCGGCAGCCTTAGCGCGGAAGATCGCGTAGGTCGGGGGGATGTCCTTTGTGAGGTGCCTAAACATGGGTGAATGACCATAGAATCCCTCCAGGACCAAGTAGAGAGCGAGCTCATCGCTGATGGGCTCGCCGGTGAGGACTATTTCATCCACCCGGTCGATATAATCTGTGTCGGTCTCGTCTTCCCCATTCCGATTTTCATCATGCGGTGGGGGCCTTCTAGTCTTGTGACCTTGGCGGCGAAGAATGATGTGAAGTCGCTCGCCAATTTCTCAAAGGAATTGACCGATCGCGGTGGCAGTGAGATGTACCACCTATGGGCCAGATCGCCCAATGTCAACGGGAGCATTCGGCATCTCGTCGCGTCTGATGCCCCACATCCGGTCATGTAAATCCGGAACTTGCTTAGGTGAGTCTCGGGGTCCGATCTCCCTTCATACAAAGGTGTTTGGGGAGGACATATCCTTGGTTGCACGGGGGCAAGCTCGATGTGGACTGCGAGCGGCTCAATCGGTTCGATGATCTTCCTACTGGTGTTTTCCCCAGTTTCCATGAGCGCTTTCATCTCGTCGAGCTGGCGTTGCATAGCGGCCATCGCCGCGGCTGGCTGCTCGCGGCTAGGCGCTCAGAGTGGGAGCCGAGGCGATCAAGTACTGATCCCCTGGCTCCGCTGTCGATGATGTCCTTACCACGTGGCTCGACTCTTCGGCGGATGGGGGCTAGACGGATGACCTGTATTTGGATCGGAGTTGGGTATGCCGAACTCCTGGTGACAGATTCGGATTTCGTCGCCTCGTGGTTGGGACCAGAATGCCCCGGTCGCCACGATGGATCGTTTCCTAGCCGGATGAAGACGGAATCGTCCCGCCTCGCGAGGGCTTTGTCTCGTGAATCGGGTCTTTCTGACGATCGCTCGACCAGTAACCCCTTGAGCTTCTGTTTGCCCGCACGGCGGATGGCCGAGGGGGTTATAGCGGGCATTGCGCATGCTCTCCGTCGCTCCCTTAGGATGGCCATAACCTCCTCGACCTGTTCCGCAGTTTGGAACTGATCGAGCGAGAGGCTGGGGCCGTCCCTCAGGGGCGGGATCGAGAGCCTTGCGCCACCGCGGCTACCCTCTGTCGTAGGTTGGGGCTCGGATTGAGCCGGAAGATGACGTCCGGCGGATCGGAGAGCGGCTCTCTTCACTGTGGTGGCAGACGTCATGATTCTGAAAGTTTTTCTTTGAAGAACGGTGAGTGTTTCTTCAAGTATATGCCCCGGAGAACAGTGAGTGTTCTTCGAGACGGTCGGAATGAAAATGAAGGTTATGCCCTCCTTCCAACGCCAATTGTTGTTACCCAAAATATTATCTGGATATGATATGCTGGAATGGACGAGTAACAAACAAAATGCGAGAGCACGTCCGTAGGGAAGTAAATAACACAAGATTTGCTGGGGTTGTTAGTCCCGGGCTTGAATGCTCTCGCGAGATATTATTAATATGAATACTTGAGAGTACAAATATTAATGTTAGAGTACAATTACAATGAGTGTAAAGACCCTAGTTATCTAGCTCTTGAGTGTTGATGATTGCCGGAAGAACCAGAGATGATGCTCTCTGAGTTCTTGTAACAATGATGGAGTGTTAAGTTCTTTAGCTGGATGTATGAGCTTCTGAACTTGTGAACCTCTTAAAATCTGAACTTCTGAACCTTTTTCCAGTTGCTGGAGGCTCTCTATTTATAGGACTGGGAGTCGCTGGACGATCTCCTCTGTTGTATTATAATAAGTGGGTGATCATCTTTAGCACATGGGTTGGTCTCCTTAAAGTCCGCAGCAGCTGCTGGCAGCCGGATGTGCGAACCAATGAGAAGCCAACACGCGTCTATGTCGCTGTCTTGGGAGGCCCCACCTGGGACCTTTCGGCGGGTCTGTCGGTAGGTGAGGCCGTCCTTGTCACTGACAGCTGCTGATGGGCTGGAGTCAACGATCCGTATTCTGTGGCGCCATTCGCGGATCTGCACATGGGTCCTCGCTCCGTGATCCAATCTTCGTAGACTTGACGGATGATGGCCTTATACGTGGCATAGGACGGTCGTCCTTGGTCGGGCACCAGCGTCGATCGCTAGGTGCCAAAAGGTGATCGCCTCAGACGTCGATCGCTCGGTACCTGATTTCGGTCTAGACTCTTCGCTTGGCAAGTCTGACTTAGATTTATTTGATGCTGTCTATGGTCGCTCGGCCCTTATGCCGATCGCCGTCGAGGCGTATAAATCGCCGCACAACACGGTACACATCTCCTCACTATCATGTCGGCACATCTATTAAAAAGTAGTGGATCATCCCACATATAGAACTTGATATCATGTAGGAATTTCTTCTTTTGATAATGAGATAAATCTGGGGGTAGCACACATGCGACCAAAAAAATTAACAATGTCAGCAAACCATGGAAATTTAGCTTCTACCATAAAAAGCCGCTCGTCCGGAAATTCTTCTTTAATCCCTTCGATCTCGGGCTCCTCCTCCTTTTTGTATTCGAGGCGAGATAAGTGGTCAGCCACCACATTCTCACAACCTTTCCTGTCTCGAACTTCCACATCAAACTCTTGCAAAAGAAGAATCCATCGAATTAGGCGAGGTTTAGAATCTTTCTTCTCGAACAAGTACTTGATAGCTGCGTGGTCTGTGTGTACTATCGTCTTTGTACCAATTAAGTATGATCGGAACTTATCAAAAGCAAATACCACGGTGAGCATTTCTTTCTCCGTTGTTGTGTAATTTTGTTGGGCTCCGTCCAATGTTTTGCTTGCATAATAAATAGCCTGAAAGAGTTTCTCACGACGTTGTCCCAACACAGCTCCAACCGCATAATCACTTGCATCACACATGATCTCAAAAGGTTTAGACCAATCCGGTACCACGAGAATAGGAGCACTCACTAATGCCTTCTTTAGAGTCTCAAATGCCTGCAAACATTCGTTAGAAAGAATGAAAGTGGTATCTTTTTCTAACAATTTACTCAAAGGTTTAGTGGTTTTTTAAAAGTCTTCTATGAATCTCCTATAAAAACCCGCATGCCCAAGAAAACTCCTAATTACTTTTTCATTCTTCAGTGGGGGAAGTTTCTCAATGGCGACAATTTTCGCCCTATCAACCTCCAAACCGGCGGCGGACACTCTATGGCCTAGGACAATTCCTTCTTGCACTATAAAGTGGCATTTCTCCCAATTTAGCACGAGGTTAGTGTCTTCACATCGCTGCAAAACTAAAGTGAGATTATGCAAGCAATGATCAAATGAATTTCCAAACACCGAAAAATCATCTATGAAAACTTCCATTATATTTTCGATCAAACCATAAAATATAGCCATCATGCAACATTGAAAAGTAGATGGGGCATTACATAAACCAAACGGCATTCTACAATAAGCATAAATTCCATACGGACATGTAAAAGCCGTTTTTTCTTGATCTTCCGGTGTTATGTAGATTTGATTATACCCTGAATATCCATCAAGAAAACAGAAAAATTCATGCCCCGCCAATCTATCAAGCATTTGATCAATAAAGGGTAGGGAAAAATGGTCTTTGCAAGTGGCCGCATTTAAAGCCCTATAGTCTATACACACTCGCCACCTCGTAACTACCCTCATAGCAATTAATTCATCTTTCTCGTCTTTGGTTACGGTCATCCCTCCTTTTTTCGATACAACTTGCGTAGGACTCACCCACTCACTATCAGAAATTGGATATATCATTCCGGCATCTAATAGTTTGAGTACTTCCTTTTTCACCACTTCTTTCATTATGGGATTAAGTCTTCGTTGATTTTGCACTTTAGGTTTAAAATTTTCTTCAAGCAAAATCCTATGCATGCATATGGAAGGGCTAATTCCCTTCAAATCTGAGATAGACCATCCTATATCCGACTTATGTGCTCTCAATACACGAAGCAATTTATCTAGTTGAGTGAATGAAAGTGAAGAGGATGCAATTACCGGATTGGTATTGTTATCATCTAGAAATGCATACTTGAGGTGTTCCGGGAGGGCTTTAACGTCCAAGCTTGGTTGAGATACATCCGATTTGGATGAAACAGACCCAAAATTTTGAACCGTGTCATTCGACACGTTCGAGTCATCTGTAAGCTTGATTTCCGTGACTACTTCATGCTCTTCTTTGTCAAAATCATCAGATTTAATGATTTGCGTTTCTTCCTGTAGAGAATTTAATTCACAAACATAATCAAACAAATCAGAATCGTCAAACTCCAAAGTTGAATCACTAGAAAAACATGAGTTCGTAAAAGTAAACTCTAACGGATCCGAAGAAAATGAGTGTAAGATTTTTTTCTTTCCATACGAGCTTATATGGTCAATAACATTGCAATATTCCATATCATCATGAAGTTTCATAGCTTTAAATATAGAAAATAGAACATGCTCATCGTTAACACGTAGTGTTAATTCTCCCCTTTCGACATCAATAAGAGCCTTTCCCGTTGCTAAAAACGGACGTTCAAGGATAAGTGGTAGATCTTCATCTTCTTCCATATCAAGAATGACAAAATATGCTGGAAATATAAATTTGTCGACTTTTACAAGCACATATTCAACAATCCCCTTGGGGTGTGTTATGGATCGATCCGCCAATTGTAGCATAACCGTTGTGGCTTTCATTTCTCCGACACCTAATTTCCTGAAAATAGATAAAGGCATAAGGTTAATCGAAGCACCTAAATCACACAAAGCTTTATCGAATGAGACGTTTCCAATGGTGCATGGAACGGTAAAGCTTCCGGGATCCTTAAGCTTTTGAGGTAATTTGCGTTGGATAATAGCGCTACATTCTTCGGTTAGTTTAACCGTCTCATGCTCTTCCATCTTTCTTTTTCTTGACATCACATCCTTCAAGAATGTTGCGTAGTTAGGCATTTGTTCCAAAGCATCTGCAAAAGGAATATTGATATTAATTTTCTTGAAGATGTCTAGAAACCTTGCGAATTGTGCATCTAACTTTTTCTTTTTGAAACGTTGAGGAAAAGGGAGAGGAATGTTAGGAGTAGAGTTAGAAGATATTTTAGGCTTCTCAACCCCCTTAGATGTATCATGTAGGGCTGGCAATTCGTGCGTGTCGGGTCGTTATCGGGTCAACACGATAACGACACGACACGATACGGCCAAAGACGAACACGACCGTTAAGTATATGCCCGACACGAACACGAACACGACACGAAAGGTTGAAACACGGACACGACACGAATACGATATGACATGATATTTTTCGTGTTGACACGACACGATACGACACGAATCGATAAATTCAAATAAAAAATTAGAAAATAAACTTAAAATATTTAAAATGATAATAAAATTAATGCTAAAAGTATATAAATATTATCGGGTTACACGAACACGATACGACACGAACACGAACACGAAAGTTATCGTGTTACACGAACACGACACGAACACGACACGAAATTATCGTGTCCTTATCGTGTCGACACGATAAGGACACGGACACGATAAGACCAAACACTAACCCATTAATTCCGTGCGTGTTCGTGTCGGGTTATCGTGTCGTGTCGGAAATTGCCAGCCCTAGTATCATGCTTCCCTTCTTCCTCTACAATTTCGATTTGATCCTCCTTGACTTCCTCTTTTTGTTGGACCATTGGCATCTTTGGCCCTTCATAATTCGTTCCACTTCTTAAGTTGATCGCTTGACAAGACTCTTTTGGATTCACTTCGGTATTGCTTGGAAATTGACCCCGGTGATGTTGACTCCCGACTACTTTAGCCAATTGTCCAAATTGAGTTTCGATATTTTTCATTTGAGCTCCCATGGTGGTAGCTAATTGAGGGACATGGCCTTCGATTTTGTCTAATTTTTTCTCATCTCGACTAAATCGGTTTTTTGTCTCCATCATGAAGGTAGCTAGAATATTCTCGAGATTTGACGTCGGCTTTGTTTCTTCAATTATCTCACCATTCGACACTTTGAATCCGGTCGGTGGTTGCAAAGCATTCTTTGGATTAGCAGAGCTAAAATTTTCATGATTTCGGTTGAAGGGATTGTAGAAGCCGGGTGGTGGATTATTCCAGAAATTGTTGTAACTCCGATTATTAATGTAATGTGCCTCCTCCAATGGATCGGACGGTAGTGAACTTGAACTTCCTTGAGAAGCTCCCTTCGAATCACCTCCTTTTGTTAGAGCTCCTAATTGAGTAGTTAACATCATCATTTGCACGGTTAGTGCCTTTATAGGATCCGAATCGGATATCTCAGCCACCCTTCTAATATTTGCTCTTTCCATCGGCCATTGATAGCGATTCATAGCCATATCTTCGATCAATCCATAAGCTTCTTCAGCGCTCCTTGCTAGCAATGCTCCTCCCGCGGAAGCATCAATAAAATTTCTTGCTTCTCTCATAAGACCATTGTAAAAGAAACACATTTGTTGGTCTTCGGGGAAACCATATCGAGGGCATCGCCTTAGTATATATTTGAAATGTTCTAAAGCTTCATATAACGGTTCGGAGTCCAATTGATGAAATTGAGTAATCCGACTTTTTAGCTTCATTGTCTTGTTTGGTGGGAAAAATTTGAACAAAAATATTTCACTCAATTCTTCCCATGTCTTTATACTTCCGGGAGCTAAAGTTCCAAGCCAATTTCTTGCTTTCTCTCTCAAAGAGAATGGAAACAATCGTAAGCGTATTGCATCATCCGAGACTCCATTCATTTTGATAGTGTCACATATTTGCATGAAATGAGTGAGATGGGGATGTGGATCTTCGACAGCAAATCCTCCAAATTGATTTTGTTGAACCATTGAAATTAAGGCGGGCTTCAACTCGAAATTTAGGGCGTTGATTGGAACATGAGTGATTCCAAAGTTTCGGTCTAGTTTTGCTCAGAATCCATCCCGAATTGATTGTACCCTAGTTGTTGGATTTTCAATCCTTCCGCCCTCGTTGTCTTGGATTATTGCATTCTCGTTCGTGTTGTCCCTTCCCACGTTATCTCCCGCTCTCTCCATGTCTTCAAAAAGATCCCTTCTTAGTTTCCTTCAGGTAGCACTTGTTCTTCGGGCAAATGCTTCTACTTCCGGGATGAAAGTTTCTAAAGGCACTCGAGATGAACGAGTGTTCATGCACTCCCTGAGTAAGTTTTAAAAACGTATAACATGAGTTAAGTAACAAATAAGAAAATGTCTAAAGTAAGACTAGAAACACTTATCGTAATATCAACACTAATAAAAATAATTTAGTCCCCGGAAACGGCGCCAAAAACTTGTTCGCTATATTTTTAAACAATCTGCAAGTGTACGGAATGAATGTAGAAAGCGGCGAGCAAGGTCGTATTCCACAGAGACTAAATATTCGTATTGTATTGAGTACTAGATTATAATGTTTCCGGTTTTATCTAGACGATCGAAAGCTGAAATGGATAGTTAATGAAATAAAATGAAATGATGACAATAAATTAAAACAATTAAAAATATCCGAATTAAAGCGAATTGCAAGAGTTTAGAAAGGTAGATTCCAAGTCTAAGTTTCTGTTGCTTACTAAGTTTAGTCGGGATTGATTCCAAAAAGTTCTAAATACGTCTCCAAAATGATAATCACAACAATATTCTAAAGTCTCTCTCGAGATGCATTAAAACGTAGATTAAACAACCTATAACAACGTCTCCATCTATTATAAATTATCGAACTCCAAAATGTTCATAAGATTAAACATCATCATAGTTCATCACCGATTTCTCAATCTCGTAATTTACTACGTCAAATACTCGAAACCTATTAATGCCCTCTTCTCTCGAATTATGAGCAATTAAGTTTAACATGTTAAAACATTGATCAAGTGTCTAAACATGAATCAAAACCAAGTGTTTGATAAAGAAATCACACTAGATATATATAATTATCAATCCCTCAAAACCATAGCAAATCAACGTACTCCCATGCCCGAAATCTAACAAGTTTAGCCGGACATGATAATGAAAGAAAGATTAATAATCATGTTCATCATGTTCATGCTAAATAAAACAACAAAATAAATAAAAGATAGGAAGAAGATAAAACTCGGATGGTGTCTTGATTGATCCCGGTTGAAGCCTTCAAATGTTCTTGAAGTGTTCTTCAAGAATTCTTCAAATCTCCTTCTTTTTGGATGAAAAAGCTCTTAATCTTGTGTTTGTTTTCTCTCTCCAATCTCTCCAAAACTCTCTCAAAATCAGAATGTCTCCAAGTCTAGCCCAAGATCCTTTTTTATAAGGCCAAAAATACCATTTTTCATGCTCAAATCTTGCAAAAATATCAAAAGGTGATTTTTCCACCGAAAAGTGACACGGCCCGTGTCATAGTGCTCTAAAAACATCAATGGTTGTTGGACAGTGAACTCGATCGTGTCAGCTGACACGGCCCGTGTCATACTCCTCTAAAATTGACACATTTGCCTGGACGTGAAACCTGACCGTGTCAATATGGCACGGCCAAGCTATTGACACGGCCCGTGTCAAATGACACGGCCGAGCTCGTGTTGGTCCGTTTTGACTCCTTTTTAGGCTCGATCTCTCGTTTCTGCATTACTTGATATGTATTGGGGTTTGAGACTTTGTTCTTGCTTGATTAATGTCCATAAAGTACCTACAAAATCAATCAAACGTACCCAAGCGTGATCGAGTCCAATAAACACAATATGAGCCCAAACGACACAATTCTACACATTTTAGGATCTTAAAACCCAGAAAATCTTTGCAAAACTATGTGTAAAATGAGTGTTATCAATTGTCGAACTTAATATTTTGGTCGAGACCAAATAATATACTTCATGTGATGTTGGGATGTATGTTTTATCATTGAGTATGGATGGTATCAGTTTGGTAGGTCTTCAATATGGAATGTTTTACGGTGTGTGACAACCATATTTGAGTGAGTTGAGGTGTTGCCTTCTTCACACATATCATGGGTGATGTTAACCATCTGGCTAGCCCAGTTGGCCACACTCATGTGAGGTGGAGGTCAGGGGTTCTATCCTTGTTGCCTTCACTTTAAAATTTTCCCGGGACATATACATTCTAATTAAACTTCTGACAAGACCTCATACTGAATATCATCCGTGTGGGTTCGATTCAGGTAGAGGAAGTCATGTTCTCTTTATCTGGGAGGATCTGGTTGTACGTCAGCAGAACCCAACAAGACACTGCCAGTTCGTGCACACCCCGCGATTTATCTTGGTGACAGTAATGAGAAAGCGAAGCTGTTGCCCTCAGATGTTAGGTGTAAGAGCACTGGGTACCCTCGTTCCGTTGGGGTGGTGCCGTTGGCAAAAAATGCTGCCACGTCAGCAAAAAAACTCTATGGCACCAGAAATCCTTTGGCACCACATTTTGTGTCGTTACCCTTGGCACCAGAAAATGTGGTGTCGTTGGACAAATTTTTTTTTTCCATTTACATAATTTAGAGATATATAAAATTAAAATTAAAACACATTAGGTTAATTAAAAACAAAAAATATTACATAGAAATAAAAATAATACGAAAAAAGACATAAAAATTAAAAATACATAAAGTTAACTAGTTTTGTGTTGGATATGACGCCCGGATACGTGCTTTTTGGGCATTTTATTTGGAAAAAAATTAGAGATATAGAAAATAGTATGTTATAAAATATATTGGAAGTATGTGTGAAGTATGAAATAATAAGGAGGTATTTATAGGATTTTTAAGGGTAAAAATTGAATTTTTGGGGTATTAAGTACAAAAAAAGGCTATATTAACGTTTTATAACGTTCGAATTTTTAAAAAAAAAATTCTAACCGCGGTGGCTGGTCACCACGGCGCGAGCACCAATGGCGCCAGCCCCGATACGGTACGCCGTTGGTTTGGTTCGGCTGGTAGAACGGCGCGAGCCAACCAGCTCCCGTAGCCGTTGCTCTAAGCTTAGAGATGGAGTTAAAAAAAAAAAGTCATGGGTGATGGATTCATCAATCATGATCGATCACTCAGTCTTAGAGAGGTGGGAGTGGGCACGGGATGGCACGGGACGGGATCCCTCCCGCACGGGAACACCACCGCCGGTCCCTTGATCACGCACATGAAGGGCCTTGTGCGTGAAACTTTCACGCACGGGATAATTTTTTTTTTTAAACGTTGCAAAGTTAATTTTGACCGTTGATGAGGAATAATGGATACTTTTTGTGGATATGAGGAGTATATATTGGACAAGAGGAGAAAAAATAAGTGTAGACAACAACAAAAAAAACGCAGCTCCCAAAAAAAACCATACGATCCAAACCAAAAAAAAAAAAAATCAACCATATGGAGCATAAAAGAATAGGTTCGACTGTATGGTTAGACGAGCCGTTTGAGTGGTCCAACGATAGTAGTCTCGACGTTTTTGCTAACGCGATTGACGAGGATGAGGAAGCTGATACGGCAAGGTCGACACGAAGATCAGTAAAACGCGATCGGATCAACGCTGCAGAAAGATTGCATCGTGATTATTTTTGTGAAGATCCGAAATTCAACGATGAAGTGTTTGAAGATAGGTATCGTATGCCTAAAAGTTTATTTTTAAAAATCACACATGCTATTGAGTCTAAATTCGAGTATTTTCAAGAAGGTTATGATGCTAGAGCGAAAAAAAAGTTTCACAGCCATACAAAAATGTTCGCCTGCCATTAAACAACTCGCAACCGGTAATCCACCGGATGAGTTTGACGAATATTTAGAAATGACCCAAAGAACTTCACGTGAATGCCTTCAATTTTTTTGTGATGCTATTATTCAGTTATACGGTCGAGATTACCTACGTAGGCCAACAAGCCATGATATTGCATGTTTATACGAAGCACATGAAGCTCGACATCACATTCCGGGTATGATCGGTAGTCTAGATTGCACACATTTCGTTTGGAGGAATTGTCCAACCGAATTGAGGGGTCAATATAAAAGGGGTGATCATCAATACCCCACGATTATGATGGAGGCAGTGGCGTCTCAAGATTTGTAGATATGGCTTGCGTTCTTTGGACCGCCGTGTTCAAACAATGATGTAAATGTTCTGATGCAATCTCCGCTATTCCTCACCGAGCGTAATGGTACGGCACCTAAGTGCCCATTTGTTGTGAACGGTCGTACGTACAAGCGTGGCTACTATCTAACCGATGGCATATATCCTGCATGGTCTACTTTTGTTAAAGCGTTCAAATTTCCAACCGACCCGCAAGAGAAAAAGTTCAAGAAAGTACAAGAGTCGGCGCGAAAAGATGTTGAACGGGTATTTGGTGTTCTCAAGGGTAGATGGGGTATACTGAGACGACCCTTACGGCCGTACACCGTAGACAGAATTAGAAAACTAGTTTATGCGTGTGTGATATTGCACAATATGATTCTACATGACGCCGGTACCGTGATCGCTAAAATTCGCGTAGTATGGTTTTCAAATCCGATCAATTTTAAAATTTGTAAAACCTCGAAGTATTTCCAAGGTGTCGAACCCAAGGGAATTGATATGTCGAAAATAAAGGAAGTAACTCTACTCAAAATTTGACTGCTATTTAGGAATCCGAAATTTTGGTTTGTTTCTAATTATCTAACTTCAAAAATCGAAAAATAAAAATTAAATAACAATTAATCCTAAAAATAAAAAATCTAGAACAATAAGATAAGAATTCCAAGTATTATGCAAAGAGAACAAAATAAAGTGAATTATCTAAATCAAGCAAATAAAGCAAATTAGCAAGATAAAATCACAAGTGAAAGCTAATTGATCCTAGGGTAGTATCTTCTAATTGAGTTCACACAATCCATTCACTTGATTCCTTTTCCCCAAATTTTAATTCAATCCTAGAAATAATCACTCAGCCGATCTAGAATTCCGATCAAGGCAACCTAGAAAGATAGTTAATTTAAACCCTTTTCCCGCAAGGCTCAAAGAATTTAAATCACTTAAAAAGCGTCAACTTATTTATCTATGATTTATCTTACTCCACTCAGGTCTTAAGATCAAATCATATTGTGCATCAAGTATTTCCACTAATTAATTAATCCTTCCGGGCAAAATTAATTAGCTAACATGCATCGATTAAGGGCCTTTTAATCTAGCATGAGATTTAACACATCTTGATCACAAGCCTAGGATGAAAGGTAAAAAGGTAATCAAAGGGACATCATGTGAACATCAATTAAAATTACTAACCCTAGAATCAATCAATGGATTTAGCCAGACATAATTGAAATTAAACAAGAAATAGATGGAGAATGCATATTATTAATAAGAGAAGAGAGATTACAACCCTTCCGGATGAACTCTCAGTCTTCAATCTCCGAAAAAGTAGAAAAACAATAATAATTGCTGCTCTCCGAAAAGTTCTAGTCTCCAAGGAATTAATCTTGCCCAAAAATGTCAAAGTGTGCTAAAAATGATAAAGGATGATAAAAGATGATAAAAAGTGATAAACTAGGTCTAGAAGGAGGTCTATATAGCCTATGGGAGTTAAATTCCCGATTGGAACTAATCTAGGAAACAAAATCTATCCAAAAGAGTCACAATCCGTCAAAACACGAGAACCCGCGGAGCAGACTATCGGACGCACCTATCGGCCGATAGGCTGGCCCGATAGATGGTCTGTCGGTCGACTTCACTTGATAGGGCTCGGAACACCTGTCGGACGCACCTATCGGCCGATAGGCTGGCCCGATAGGTGGTCTGACTTTTGCAAAAATCCGTTTCTTCTGTCCGTTTGACTCGACTCTCGGTCCTTTGTCTCGTTTTGGGTCCTTTTGGCTCTAAAAACCTGCAAACACACTAAAACCAACCCAAACGCGTAATACGGCTCGACTAATCATAAATAAGCCAAATACGAGCACATTAATCACGAAACGCGATAAAAACCTAGTATAAAATCCTAGAAAAATGTGGTAAAATTACCACTTATCAAACCCCCCCAAACTTGAGCCTTTGCTTGTCCTCAAGCAACAAAAAGAAAAGAAAAAGAATGTCGTGAATCATCGTGCAAATCATAGTGTTCAACCTAATCAATACTATCCTGTAATTCTCTCTAAATAATCCGAGTGTCGTAAAAGCGAGCTGCACTCAGAATAATGATTCCGCAAAGTAGTCAAGTTCAGTCCTAATCATTCGTTCATGAAGAAAATCCAGCTCAAAGATTAACAAAACGTGAGTCAAATCGACCGTCAATATGAAAGGCTAAAATAAACAAGCTAGTTCATCCCGTTACACAGTCTAGTGGCACAATTTTCACGAGTTTCATAACAAATAAACCTCGGACAGTATTCCCTTATATATATGTTCAAGAATTTGATTCGAGTTGACCACTAGGTTAGGATCTCGGGATGTTTCATCGGGGTAATCCTAGGGTGGAACTTCCATTCTCATGTATTAGGAAACCGTTTGACGTAAAAGACACTCATGGGGCACATGGATGCTTCTAGTTACTAAGTTCCCATCTACAGCGGAGAAACAACTCGAATATATAATTTCCACATGTCCAAATCAAGTTCGCCGTTTTGCGCGAGAGTAAACAGCGGGTCACGCGAATACCCTCGGTTACTAGGCTCCCTATCATTGGCACATGTGAAATATCTAAATCACTAGTCTAATCAGGGTCGTCGTTTTACGCGAGGGTAAACAACGGGTCACGTGAATGCCCCCGGTTACTAGACTTCCCTTCATAGAACAACATTATCTCGACTTTTGGGAAAAACTGACCGACTCTAAACTCAATCTAAGTGCCAACACGACTAAAGAAACAAGATCGACTCACTATCCGTAAGATGTAACCAAACGTATTGTGGTGATTTTAAAACAAGTATGTATCGTCTCTTATCTGCCAAGACCTCTACAATCACGAAAAATTTTGGACCTAAATGAATACTATGCAAAACAGAAATAACTGACTACAACTCGACTAAAACTCGACCGTTTCTTCAGAGCGAAAAACAGTGTCGTAACATCGGTATCACACAAATAGAAGCACGAAAAATTCACGAATAAAAAAAAACTAAGACAAGCAAGGCTATCTAAAAAAAATTTTACGCAAAGTAGACCAAAATCTAAAAAAAAACTATTTACCCAAGCAAGGCATCAAAGCAAACAACGAAAAGCAAATAAAAGCAAAAACGAAAGCAAAAAACTACTACGACCTAAAAAAATAGAAACTAGCAAACACACCAAACGAAAATGAACATAAAAATCTAAAAACTAAGCAACAAAAGCCAAATCCACGCAACACCACTATGAGAAGCACAAATAAAAACAACGGGCACCAACACAAGCAAATAGTGATACAAGGCATACAAGGTACTCACACGTGCCGAAATTAACAAAGCCGCACTTCTCTCCCCCCCCCCCCCCCCCAAACTTCGACTCCCCCATTTCATATTCAAAGGATTAAAATCACAACCCACAATAACAAAACCACACACTACGATCATATTAGGACAAATTCTCTCCAATCCAATCTAATTCATTCAAAATTCGAATCATCATCAACAATTCAACTCATATCAATCCCAATTAACAATTCAATTCAACAAATTCGAAATTAGGGTTCTTCCAATTTGGGGGTTTTTTTTCAGAATTCGTTCAATTTCATCAATTAATCCCCCAATTCGAAGTACACATGAACAATCAAGCATAGATAACATGTTTCCATCAAGATTCTATCAACAATCGGGCATAAAATTCAAAGAACATCAAAGTCTAACAAAAGCCCCCAAAAAGTGGATCCCCAATTCGAATTTCATCAAAACTCCAAAAAGAATCCGTCAAAGTGCTTCAAAACATGTATAGCATTGAAAAACAAGAGGATTAAGTGTCGAAACTAAGTACCTTGATCGAATTTGTAAGGAAGAACAAATGCGAAAATCGCCCCTTATGTTCTATTCGTCTGATAGGTGTGTGTGTGTGAGAAAAACGGGTGATTAAGGTGTTTAAAAGGGGTTATTAATCAACCGGGTCGAAGCGGATACTGGACCGGGTATGTCCTATCGGGCATCTGTCGGCCGATAAGGTCGGGCCGATAGATGATGAAAGTTACGTGCGACTATCGGGCGGGACCTATCGGTCGATAAGTGCCTATCGACCACTGCTTGTAACATTTAATTTTTTAATTTTCCTCGGCTATCGGCCGGGCCTATCGGCCGATAGGCTCGCCCGATAGGTTCGTCGATCTCAAAAAAATTTCAACTTTTTCTATTTCACATACTTGGTCCCGTTTTCGCTTGGATATGGCGATTAAAGACCTGCAAGTATCCAAAACTCGGCGTGCATGGATTAGAACTAAACAAAACTAACAAAGCTACTACGAAACTAGAAACTACAAAAATCACGCAAACGAACAATCGAAAACAAACGAATAAAACGAACTAATATACATACGTTGGGTTACCTCCCAACAAGTGCTACGTTTAACGTCTTTAGCTAGACGATACCTCATTCATTCCGGGTCTTCGAGGTAAGTAACATACTTCTCTTCGTGGTGCAACGGCTTGAAATAGTGCTTCATCCGATGTCCGTTCACAATAAACTTGTTCCCATCTTCTTTCATCACGACACATGATCCGTTTTGTTTTACTTGAAAGACGGTGTATGGACCAGTCCACTTTGACATCAACTTCCCCGGAAATAGACGAAGCCGAGAATTGAAAACAAGCACTTCGTCTCCCGGGACGAAGTCCTTCTTCCGAATGCGATCATCGTGAAACTTTTTCGCTCTTTCCTTGTAAATCCTCGCATTTTCGAAAGCCTCGTTTCTCCACTCGTCGATTTCCAGCAGCTTCTCTCTTCTCGATCCACTAGCCTCAAGAAATTCGAAATTAATCCGTCTAGTTGCCCAATACGCTTTAACTTCCAGCTCCACCGGTAAATGACAGGATTTCCCAAAGGCAGTGGTATGGAGACATTCCAATTGGAGTCTTATACGCGGTCCGATAAGCCCAAAGTGCATCATCTAGATATTTTGCCCAGTCCTTCTTGTTCGTGACCGTCTTCTCTAAAATTTGTTTGATCTCCCGATTGGCGAGCTCGGCTTGTCCATTAGCTTGCGGATGATAGGCGGACGTAATCTTATGTTTAACTCCATATTTTGCAAGAAGGGTTCCTAACCACCTATTATTAAAGTGGCTCCCCCCGTCACTCAACACAGCTCGTGGAGTCCCGAAACGAGTCAAAATGTTCTTATTAAGAAATTTAATCACCACTTTCGAATCGTTCATAATCGTCGGCATCGCCTCAACCCATCTCAACACGTAGTCGACCGCAAGTAAAATATACGAATAGCCTCGTGATTTTGCAAACAGGCCCATAAAATCGATACCCCATACGTCAAACAACTCTACTTCCATAATAGCGTGCTGCGGCATCTCGTCTCTTTTTGCTATGTTCCCCAATCGTTGGCATCTATCGCAATGTTTCACAAAAGCTTGGCAATCTTTATGAATAGAAGGCCAATAGAAGCCACATTGGTACACCTTCATGGCCGTTCGATTCGCTGTAAAATGACCCCCACTCGGTGCACTATGGCATTCTTCAATTATCCTTTGCCATTCGCTTTGTCGAACACACATGCGAATAATCCCGTCCGCGCACCTCCGATAAAGAATAGGGTCTTCCCAATAGTAGAATTTAACGTCATGGAAGAATTTCTTTCTTTGATGAGAAGAAAGACCCGTTGGAACATGCTTGATAGCAAGGAAATTAACATAGTCTGCGTACCATGGTGTATCGTCGGCCAAGGCTAGGATATGCTCGTCCGGAAAGTTCTCCTTTATTTCGACCCTCGAATCTTCTCCCTCAACCGGCTTCTCGAGACGGGAAAGGTGATCGGCAACAACATTCTCGCACCCCTTCCTATCCCGGATCTCCATGTCGAACTCTTGTAGAAGGAGTATCCATCTCACTAATCTCGGCTTTGAATCCTTCTTGGCAAATAGATAGCGAATCGCTGCGTGATCGGTATGAACAATAGTGTGAGTGCCCACTAGGTAAGGTCGGAATTTGTCGAATGCATAGACCACAGCGAGCAACTCTTTTTCCGTCGTGGTGTAGTTCATTTGGGCCGAATCCATCGTCTTACTTGCATAATAAATTACCCGAAAAAGCTTATCCCGTTTTTGACCCAAAACGGCCCCAACGGCCCAATCGCTCGCGTCGCACATCAACTCGAATGGTGCACCCCAATCCGGAGTGATCAAGACCGGTGTCGAAATTAAGGCTCGTTTCAATGTCTCAAATGCCCTCAAGCAATCATCATCAAACTCAAATTTCGCGTCTTTCTCGAGCAAGGAACATAACGGCTTCGTGATTTTTGAGAAATCCTTTATGAACCGTCTATAGAACCCCGCATGGCCTAGGAAACTTCGTACTGATTTAACATTGGTTGGAGGCGGTAATTTCTCGATAGCAACCACCTTCGCTCGATCAACCTCCAATCCTTCCGAAGATACTTTATGCCCCAGCACTACTCCCTCTTGCACCATGAATTGACATTTCTCCCAATTTAGAACAAGGTTCGTCTCCTCACACCGGGCAAGTACCAAAGATAAATTTTTCAAGCAATGGTCGAAAGATGAACCAAAAACTGAAAAATCATCCATAAATACCTCCATTATGTTCTCGACTAATCCGTGAAAGATGGCCATCATGCACCTTTGAAAAGTTGCGGGTGCGTTGCACAAGCCAAACGGCATCCTCCGGTAGGCGAATACCCCATAAGGGCACGTGAAAGCGGTCTTGTGTTGGTCTTCCGGAGCGATAGCAATTTGATTGTACCCCGAATACCCGTCCAAAAAGCAATAATACTCGTGTCCGGCCAAACGATCTAGCATTTGATCAATAAATGGAAGTGGAAAATGATCCTTCCTCGTCGCCGCATTAAGTAGCCGGTAGTCGATACAAACTCTCCATCCCGTGACTAGCCTTGTCGCGATTAATTCATCTTTCTCGTCCTTGATCACGGTCATACCCCCTTTCTTAGATACGACTTGAGTAGGACTCACCCACTCACTATCGGAAATCGCATATATCATCCCGGCATCTAACAATTTGAGCACCTCTTTTCTCACAACCTCTTGCATTGCCGGATTTAATCTTCGTTGCGGTTGCACCCTCGGCTTATGATCGTCTTCTAGCAAAATCCGGTGCATACAAATAGAAGGGCTTATTCCCTTAATGTCCGAAATCGTCCATCCAATCGCCCCTTTGTGTTTTCGCAGCACCCGTAATAGCTTCTCCAAGTTAGTAGGTCCGAGAGAAGAAGAAGCTATCACGGGATAGGACTCATTCTCGCTCAAGAAGCAATATTGTAAGTGATCCGGCAACGGCTTAAGTTCTAACTTCGGCACCTCGATCGATCGGTCCTCAGCGACAACTCCCCCTTGAACGGGTTTGTTGACATCAAGATAGCATACGTCCCTCTCATTAGATCGAAACTCGTTCGCCTCCAACATTCGAACATACTTTGGCAATTCCTCGTAAATTTCTTCAACATCAGAATGTGAGTAAATGGATTGTGAAATGCAATGCTCCAACAAGTCGGTCGGGGGCGGCATAATAGACTCAATTGCATAACATTCCTCGGGCGCATCCTCGGGCGGAAATTTTCAGATTTTGATCATTAACCCGGAAGGTAAGATCACCCTCTTGGACGTCGATAAGTGCTCTCCCCGTCGCTAGAAACGGTCTCCCAAAGATCAATGGTTGATTCTCGTCCTCGGGCATATCAAGAACTACGAAATCGGCCGGGAAGACTAAGTGTTGGACTCTAACGAACACATCCTCCACAACTCCCCTCGGATAAGAGATCGACCGGTCCGCCATGAGTAGAGAAATGGTAGTCGGCTTCATCTCCCCAATCTTCAACCTCTTAAAGATGGATAGAGGCATAAGATTGATGCTTGCCCCGAGATCACACAACACATTACTGAACGTTTGGTCGCCAATCATGCATGTCAAAGTAAAACGTCCCGGATCCTTCTGCTTGAGCGGGAGCTTGTTTTGAATGATAGCGCTACACTCCTCTGTCAAATTTATTGTTTCAAACTTCGCCAACTTCCTCTTGCTTGCCACAGCGTCTTTCAAGAATTTAACGTACCCTGGCATGTCTCTCAAAGCGTCTAGAAGTGGAATGTTGATATTCACCTTTTGAAACATGTCGATAAACCGTTGAAACTTTTCATCATATCTCGACTTGGCCAATCGCTGTGGAAATGGAGCTTTTACCTCAAAATCCTTCACATTCGAACCTAAAGGAGCCTTTCGACCGATAGGGGGTCGATAGGCTCAATTCTTTGGAATGCATGCAGGTATCGGGTGGGCTATCGGTAGATAGTCTTGGCGAGAGGCTTCGCGTTTCATCTTCCTTCTCGTTCTTGGCTCCCGTTTCTAGTACATCCTCGTTTCCAGATTCCTCAACTTCAGCCCCATGATTACTGTACCTTGTCCCACTCCGAAGCTCGATTGCGTTGCATTGTTGCGTCTTCGGGTTGGTCTCGGTACTGCTCGGAAAATGGCCCAGCTTATGAATTCCGGCTTGGGTGTTCGCCATTTGACCCATTTGGGTCTCCACCATCGACATCTGCTTTGTCAAGGCTATCATTGAGTTTCCAATAGATGTCACACTATGCTCGAGAGCCCCGAACCTCTTGTCTGTTTTATAAATAAAATCTTTTTGACTCGCCTCTAACCGTTCCAACATCTCTTCCATCGGTGTCTTAGCAATCGGCTCTTGAATAACCCCGTTTTTCACGTTAAATCCCGGTGGTGGCTGAAGAGCATTGTTCGGGTTGGCATAGGAGAAATTAGGGTGGTTTCGATTGTTCGGATAATAGTTCCCCCTATTTCCCCCTTGCCAGAAGTTTCCTCCTTGCACGTAATTTACATGCTCCTCAATTGCAATAGGCTCGTTTAGCTCTTCAAAAACTGCATTGACTCCCAAAGTCTTCTTTCTTAGCATCTCAAGCTCTTTTTGTTGTCTTTCAAATTTCGCCTTCAAATCACCGTAGGCGTCCTCGTCACCGGATGGGACCTTTCTTCTCGTCATCTTCCTATCGGTCACCTCCTCGTAATCATTGTTGACCGCTAGCTCGATGAGATTCTTGGCCTCTTCATAATCGTTAGCAAGAAATCCCCCTTTCGAGGAATAGTCCAACTCTCTTCTAGCCTTCCTCGTCAAACCCCGATAAAACCGAATGTAGATTTCCTCCTTGTCAATTCCATGCTGTGGGCATTTGCGAAGTAGCTTCTTAAATCGGATCGATGCCTCGTATAAGTATTCATCCTCATATTGCTCGAATTGCAAGATATCGTTGATTTGTTTTTGCACCTTCGAGGAGGATAGAACGTCTAAGAACAACCGAGTCATCTCTCTCCAAGTACCAATTTCCTTCCGATCTAGACTCTTGTACCAATCTAGCGCATCGTCTTCTAAGGAGAACCGGAATAGGCGGAGCTTAATGACATCCGAGGCACTCCGTTTTGCTTGATGGTGGCACATATGTCCAACGACTCAAGATGAGCGTTTGGATCTTCATTAACTCCTCCTCCGTATGTTTGAGACTTCACCGTAGCGATGAGGGACGGCTTAAGCTCGAAGTTGTTGGCATCAATCTATCCCCAACCTCCTTCTTGATAATCGTCCAGCTTAGGTCGGCGGGCATTCAAAGGGATCTTCTCGGGACGAGCGAGTTCTCGTGGTGGGTCAACAATGCCGGCCATGGTATCAACGATAGGTATAGACATAGTCTCGGTTCTCGCTTCTTGCTTCTTCCTCCTCAAAGACTTCTCGATTTCCGGATCCAAAGGAAATAAGTCCTTTCCTTGGGATCTTGTGATCATGCACCGCCTACAAGGAAGAGAAAACAAGATGTGAGGAAACGAGATCGAATATTAATAATAATAGTATACAACCTAAAGTAACAATCTCTTCTTTTTCGAATTATCCCTTTAAGTTTTCTATCAATTCCCCGGCAACGGCGCCAAAAATTGATCGCTAAAATTCGCGTAGTATGGTTTTCAAATCCGATCAATTTTAAAATTTGTAAAACCTCGAAGTATTTCCAAGGTGTCGAACCCAAGGGAATTGATATGTCGAAAATAAAGGAAGTAACTCTACTCAAAATTTGACTGCTATTTAGGAATCCGAAATTTTGGTTTGTTTCTAATTATCTAACTTCAAAAATCAAAAAATAAAAATTAAATAACAATTAATCCTAAAAATAAAAAATCTAGAACAATAAGATAAGAATTCCAAGTATTATGCAAAGAGAGCAAAATAAAGTGAATTATCTAAATCAAGCAAATAAAGTAAATTAGCAAGATAAAATCACAAGTGAAAGCTAATTGATCCTAGGGTAGTTCTTCTAATTGAGTTCACACAATCCATTCACTTGATTCCTTTTCCCCAAATTTTAATTCAATCCTAGAAATAATCACTCAGCCGATCTAGAATTCCGATCAAGGCAACCTAGAAAGATAGTTAATTTAAACCCTTTTCCCGCAAGGCTCAAAGAATTTAAATCACTTAAAAAGCGTCAACTTATTTATCTATGATTTATCTTACTCCACTCAGGTCTTAAGATCAAATCATATTGTGCATCAAGTATTTCCACTAATTAATTAATCCTTCCGGGCAAAATTAATTAGCTAACATGCATCGATTAAGGGCCCTTTAATCTAGCATGAGATTTAACACATCTTGATCACAAGCCTAGGATGAAAGGTAAAAAGGTAATCAAAGGGACATCATGTGAACATCAATTAAAATTACTAACCCTAGAATCAATCAATGGATTTAATGAGACATAATTGAAATTAAACAAGAAATAGATGGAGAATGCATATTATTAATAAGAGAAGAGATTACAACCCTTAGGATGAACTCTCAGTCTTCAATCTCCGAAAAAGTAGAAAAACAATAATAATTGCTGCTCTCCGAAAAGTTCTAGTCTCCAAGGAATTAATCTTGCCCAAAAATGTCAAAGTGTGCTAAAAATGATAAAGGATGATAAAAGATGATAAAAAGTGATAAACTAGGTCTAGAAGGAGGTCTATATAGCCTATGGGAGTTAAATTCCCGATTGGAACTAATCTAGGAAACAAAATCTATCCAAAAGAGTCACAATCCGTCAAAACACGAGAACCCGCGGAGCAGACTATCGGACGCACCTATCGGCCGATAAGCTGGCCCGATAGATGGTCTGTCGGTCGACTTCACTTGATAGGGCTCGGAACACCTGTCGGACGCACCTATCGGCCGATAGGCTGGCCCGATAGGTGGTCTGACTTTTGCAAAAATCCGTTTCTTCCGTCCGTTTGACTCGACTCTCGGTCCTTTGTCTCGTTTTGGGTCCTTTTGGCTCTAAAAACCTGCAAACACACTAAAACCAACCCAAACGCGTAATACGGCTCGACTAATCATAAATAAGCCAAATACGAGCACATTAATCACGAAACGCGATAAAAACCTAGTATAAAATCCTAGAAAAATGTGGTAAAATTACCACTTATCATACCGCAATCTCCCCAGTTCATATTCGGGATCCTCCGATCCAACTGGTGTTTGACGAAGCAGCCTTAGTCGAGATACGAAATGAGGATACACATTTTCGTCTCCGATTTGATCTTATGGAGCATATTCACGCTCAACAATTATCATACCTCGAGGTGGACGATGAAGATGATGAAGTTTAGTTTTTTAGTATTATGAAATTTAGTATTTTAGTATTATGTAATGTTATTTTATGGTTTTTAGAAATATTATGTAATATTTTTTTAAGTTTTAATGAAATTTTAGTTTTTTTATAATTTTAATGGAATTTAGAAAAGAAAAAAGAAAAAAAAAAGAAGTGAGTGAAGTGTTGCCTCTAAAAATATGGATGAATGATGAAAAAAATGGGTAAATAATATGGCATAATGGGATTGATTGAGAGTGCCTCAGCCTTATGGTCGAACCAAATACAATAAAATATTCTTGTGTGAAAGAATCTATTAAAGCATTTTTGTCAGTGTTCCCTTCAGCTTTACTTTTACATTCCTATCATTCTGTTTGAGAGAGACGAGGAAAATTAACAAGCAGCCAAAAAGCTCTTTAAGTACTGCAGCTGACGGTCGGTCCAATGGATGCTTTGGGTCTTCTGAGGGTTCGTGTCCGCAGAGGGATCAATCTTGCTGTTCGTGATACGAGGAGCAGTGATCCTTATGTTGCCATCCAGTGCGGTTCTTCGGTAAATTTATAATCACCCTCGTTTCATATTTTACTGTTACTTTTTTTTTTCATTTGTTTCTTATGTTAGGATTGGTTGATGGATCTTCCTTGCTGGTTTAAATTATTTTAGCTTGAAATCTCCCTTTAGCAATTGCTGATTATTCTTTTTTTTTTTAATTTAAGGATCGCATTCTATGACTTTGATTCTTGGTTCGAGTCATCTATGGACGCTGTGTTGGAATGATTTTTACGCTACGAAGCCCGGACATTTTAAATTGTGTTGAAGGGAAAATAACATGAGACAAGAAAGTAGGGCAAAGTGTTGTATTATTCCATCAATGAGATCCCTTAAATAGGGTGAAGTACATACAAACAAAGTCACCAAATCCTATCTAGAAAGCCCATAAACTAATGAGACTTGTATGATAGGTATTATTCCTTTAACACTCCCTTGTGCAGTCTACAAGCGCGTCGTATTGCCTCGTTAAAACCTCGCCAAGCAAAACAGTGGGAAAAATGTCTTGATCGTAGGGAAAAATCTGACATCTAGACACATCAGTTTAGACTCGTCCTTTGAATCTATCCTCTCATATGATCGTTACATTTGATCATAGCGCTATTAAGGTGACCATTCCATCGATCCCTAAAATCGTACATCTTGTTACCTCGTTAAAAACCTTTCCAAGTGATAAAAACCACGTGGAAAAATGTTCCTTGGAAGGAAAAGAGTATAACGTGCGGTGTGGATGTAAGACTCCTCAAGTCTACATCTCCCGATTTGTACATCAATCAAGGATACTTTGAAAAACTTGTGCATGTGTCGTTTGCCTCATTAAAAACTTCGCCAAGTAACAAAACCCAATGGGAGAAAATGAACCTTGGTCAAAGAAAAGAGTACAACACATATGATTAAGTTTCTTTATAAATCACCATTTCCTTGTGATCTTTACATCAATCTCGGAAGTTGGAAAACTCTACAGCTCCCCCTAATGCTTACATTCATATATCGTTGCCTCGTTAAAAACCTTGCCAAGTAACAAAAACCAGTGGGAAAAATAAACCTTGGTCTAAGGAAAAGAGTGCAACCTATGTGAGTATGTTACGTTATATCTCACATATTTATCGTTATGATCATTCCATCAATCAAGGGGATTTACAAGTTACATCATGTTCATAAATGTAAGTATGCTCATCGATGGCGATCTTACCGCTAGTTCCTCACAAGTGTAGAATGATAGTTCTTAATCATGTACACTCACGAATTGATTCATGCAAAGCAATAATCTTGTCGTGATTCGAGGAGGTAGCCAAAAGGGGGTTGCTAAGTCGATTTCCAAAACATAAGCAATTCATACCAACACATACTTTGTGGTAGTTGCTTGGCACCGGCATTTACTTTAGCATTTGCCTTTTCGTAGCGACTTCCTTTGCACGCTTGTAGGAAAGAGTAGTCCCAAGTCAATGGTTTCCTTTAAGTATCAAAAGATATCCTTGATACCATTCCATTGATATTGCGTCGATCTTTGAACTAAATCTAGTCGTGAGTTAAGCGAGGAGTGATATCAGTCGTGTACATTGAGCTAAGTACAATAATGCGCTATTGCACTCATGTAGGGAATTTCGGCTCCCAAAGCTCTTCGTCACTTTCGTTTAGACGAAATGGATCTTTCCTTTGCATCCAAATGTTCGACCTATCATGGGGTGCTAGTTGGGTTTACCTTGTCCATGTTAAAGTGCCTGTGAATCTTACGGACATAGGAAGACCGGTGGAATGAGTTCCACAAACTCGATGTCTATGTCAATGCCTCGGCAGAACCGAGTTTTCCCAAGATCTTTCATCTCAAACTCAACAAGTATCCGGTGGTTTTCTTATTTCATCAAGACCGATTATGTTCATGTCATCGGCGTACATTGCGATGATCGTGAATCCGAACTTATTTGTGAAGACGCAGGACATAGTTCATCGTTCTTTTATCCCTTACCAATCTAGTAGTCACTTTGGCGGTTATACCACATCCTTTCGGATTGTTTCAAACCGTAAAAGTGAGCGTTTCAAACGAATCAATACGCACTCGTGGTGCAGGTTACTTGATTTGGGTAGTGAAATGCCATCGGGCACTTCCATATATATCTTCGTATCTAGATCCCCATAGAGATACGTAGTAACCACATCTATTGGTGCATTTCAGGTCCTCGGAAATTACTAAGCTAATCAAATAGCGGATACATATACGTGGGAGTACATTTCCTCGTAATCAATTCCAAGGCATTGTGAGAAGCATTACTTCGTGAAACCTTGTACATTAGGACTCTATATTCTCACTACGTTTTACGACAAAGGTTCCTTTATGTCTTATAGGCTTAACATTTGGGTAGGTTAGCACTACCCACACCAAATACCTGTCTCTTTGTCGGAGAATCTAGTTCTACGGAATGTTTTCTTATAGGCAATCGGCTCTATGTTGATTTCATCCAACCGAGCGAGGTTCAACATCATCGTACTTTATGATTCATGACATGTCATCAAAGTGGGTGGTTGATCAGGCCACACCCTCATAATTTCATCGAGATTCTTGATTTTTTGAATCATATCTTCGGGGCGTCCCCCTCGTCATGATTCATGGACATAATAAAATCAAGCATGATCTCATGAAACGAGTTCATTGATGGTTAACATGTAATTTGTGCCATACTATACCTCTTACTTGGGTGAGTATTTAGTCGAATCATGTGGCTTCCACCCTTTCCTTCGCAGGAGCCACGGCCTCAACCACACCTCCACCAGTGCAGTTGCATCACACGGTTCATTGGTGATGTGCCCCTTGGAGGGGACTTTTAACCTTACAGGCACATTTGCAGCTGTAATGTGAGATCTTGTCACTTGAACGATATCAGTAAATGCATCAGGCATCGAATCTGCTACATCCTGAAGATCGAGTGTTCTTTATGCTTCACGGTAACATTGTGAAGTTCGGGGATCATAATGAGACAAAGTGGAGACATCATGACAATTCCTGTCGTTCCTCTAGAAATTACGTTTTCTCTCCTCCCCTAACGACGGGAAGGTTGTCTCATTAAGCGACAATCCGCAAATCGTGCGGTAAAGAGATCACTGTGAAGGTTTCAAATAGCAGGATAAACGTCTGGAGATTCTTATCAGCGTGAATACTTAATCGTTTCTAAAGACCAATGCGTTGTGGGCGCGAAGGCACATATAATGCGTAACCAATTATGCGCAATTGGCACTCAAGTCCGTCTGGTCCAAAATATAGAAATCGGGCTATCCAGGTTACCAATTAGTACGCATAAACTAATTGGTTAGCGGAGAGGGTCTAAGAATGAGCGATTTAAGTAAAGTTGCATGCAATATTGCATAATTCGGGCAAAATATGCAAATTGATGCGCATAACCAATGATATAATCACCATACATATTCTTTAGAAGGTGGTTTATATGGCACCGTTTGCATATGCACATGGGACGAGATACTATTCATTAATCTCTATCATGCAATAAACATCAATTACTTTTTGATGTGAACTCTCAACATCATCGAGTCCTTTAGATGTGATAAGGAGGTGAGTCCTTATAAATTATTTTGGAAGTTACTGCGGCGGTTTGAGTGGACGGGAGAGCGACATGTGACCAACATGTCGGAGAATCCATCAAAACCATCAATACATAAATGGTCCGCAAATTAGGTGGACGGATCCACAAATTTCTCCTTATATTCAGCGTAAGAATGGAATGTTTGCTTTTATTTCTTTAGCATAGGAAGGTCTCGCTCCTACTTTGGCTAAAGAGCAGGCTTTGCAACACTAAGTGGTGGGCATTTGATATGCATTCGGTTCTTTGGATGACATAACACGATTAACGTCAACATTGTGCTTTATGTTGAGTTGTTGCCACATTTTCGCTCGAAAAGTAATGATGTTAAATGCAGTTCTTTAGTATACATATCATCATACTTCGACCAGGATGACCTAGTCTATCGTGCCAAAGCCTATATGAGTCTATGTCCCAAAGTACATTGTTGGTGACAACATAGGATTTTAAAAACCTAATAATAGTGAGGTACATCCGCTAGATCGGCTCATCAGTTATTCTAAAATGCGTATACGTCCACATTCATTAAAATAAAAGAAACTCTATTCCATTCTCACAGTGGGTTTCAATCTGGAAACCATTGCTACGTATATTGTTGAAGCTAAGTAAGGTTCGAAGGGCTCTAGGTGCATACAGAGTATCGGTAACTTGTAATTGAGTGCCATTTAGGCATCAAAATTTGAGCATTACCTCGCCCTTTGATGAGTTGGGAGGACCCAATCATCGTAGTTACCGAGGTTTGGCAGGCGACTTATTCGATGAATAGAAGCCTTATTCTAAGAACATTCAAGTTCTACTCGATCCATTCCTTAGAAAAGATTGAAATTTCGAACCATAAGCATTCAAGCAATATTCAATACTTCGAAATAAAGCTAAGAATATAACGTAAGCAATAATAATATCTTGTTCGTGAAACAACGTTGCATCACGCCATTATTTAAAATAAAAAACCAAAACAATCGTAGTGAGGCAACAAAACCAAAAGTAAAAGAGAAAGTAAAAAAAAAACTAAGATTCATCTATAGGCGTGGCTCGTATGACTCAATTCGACGATTGGTATTGTGAAAATTGACATCGGGGACTTGTCTAGATCATATTCCTCGATATTGTGAGTTCTCCTTTCTTTGGACTCTCTACATTTCTTGTAGTGAGATGCGACTTGCTTGTTTGCATGGCAGTTCTTGTACCATGTGCAGCATCTCCACAATGATAGCACAGTTCATTGCCAACTCGAGCCTTAGAGGCGATATGATGGGTATGTGCTATTTGGTTCCCTTAGCTAGTAGAGCCGGGAGTACCAAGTCTTCGCATTACATTGGAAGAACCCCCACGTTCTTGACCACGAAGCCTATCATGTCCAGTCCCCTATTCATTGGGGTAGTTTCCATCCTTCACTTTGCCATAATTGGCCTTGGGAATTTTCTTTGTCCCAATCGGCCTGACATTACTGCTCACTAACACTTCGTTATGCCTCTCAGCTACTTGCAGTAGGTTGATTAGCTTACTGAAGGTAGTGATGCGTTTATTATCATACTCCAGCATATACTGGTTCGTTAGTATATAAGCGGAAGTAGGGAAGGTGAAAAAAACTTTATGGATCATGTCATCTTCTGTGATGTCCTTCCCACAGAAATTTAGGCGTGCCTTGAGGCGGAGAATATCTTTGTTGAAGTCGTTGATCCGTTTATATTCAAGCAAGCGGATTTCATTCCACTGCACGGTCAACTTTGGGAGCAAAGTGTCGTGAATGTTCCCAAGTTAGCCCTTACGGGCATCCCACAGTTCTTTGCAGGATTTTCAACTGTAGATATTTCCATCTCAAGCTGGGTTCGATGTGTCATCTAAGGAATATAAGTGCGCTCGTTTTTATCTTATCAGACGGTACTTGATCTGTGGTGTTAAGGAGCGTACCACTATATTCTTTAGTGATAAATGTGGTCTCGACGTAGGAGACCCATCTATGGTACTTAAACCCTTTTGAGTCCAAGATGTCAAATTTGGGGCGAGTTGGATCAGCTATCTTAATACAAGAAAACAGAAAATGATTTTTCACAGTTTACCATGAGTACTTTCCATGATAAAATTTTCAATAATATGGGAGCGTTATTATTTTTCGGAACCAAGATATGGTCAAAATTACTTTCGATGCTTTTCGGATTAGATGATATTACTTTATCACGGTTCGAGTTGATATAAAGGCAGTAGAAATAAGTCCTCTAAAATCTACTAGTGATGAAGTCTAATTTGCATGCCATATTTATATATGTATGCAAATATATGTATAACTATATATATAATCACATAGCCCTATGAATATATCTATACACGTATAAATACAGTCAAAGAGGTGTCTTATGACGCAATACAATTATTAGTTCAACGTGAATTTATTTTAATTCAAGTTGCTATAAGTAATTTGTTTTAATTTAATTGAAGTTATTAATATATCATGCTTTAATTGGTTTAATTAAGCATAAATAAATTTATGAAATATAAATATGCAGTTAATAGTAATTAAAAAAAATGTAAATTCGCACATTGCAGATAGTAGGGTTCGTATTTGTGTACTTTGTTTTGTGAATAGGAGTAGAAACGAGCTGAAAACAAGACTGCGTGCGGGTCGGGTCAACAACCGGATCTGGTTCGTTCAGCAATCGGGTCGGGTCTGTAACCGGGTTGAGTCAGCAACTGGGTCTGGAGATTTGGGCGATGACGTCACGGGCTTCGATTGCAGAAGGCAGCGACGGCGACACGGGAGCCGTGACGAGAGTGGGTGAGGGCGAGCTGAAGTCTGGACCTGGGTGAGGGCGAGCTGAAGATGCAAGTGAGCTGAAGTCTGGACCTGCGAACGAACTGGAAGAATCCGATATGGTTCACGGGTCTGGGAGATGAGCGGGCTGGAAGCGCGGGTCGGGATAGTTGGACGTGAACGAGCCAGACTGATGGGTGGTCAGGGCTGGAGCCGCGGGCTGAGATCTGCAGACAGGTGGACCGGGATCCACGGGCAGTGGCGTCGGGTCGGGTGCGGCTGGAACGAGGGTTGGCAAACGCGGCTGGAACGCGGGCGACTTTGGAGCAGGAGTCACGGGGCAAGGGGGCTTCTGATTTGTTCCGACCTAGGAGAAGGGATCTGCTCGCGGGTGGCTACGCGATTTTGGATCGGAGGCAGCGAGTGAATTGGAATCCGACGAGGCTGGTGCGGGAATCGCAGGTCTGATTTGGGGAAGACGTTCGGCGGAGACGCGGGGAGAGGGTTCCGATTTGCAGAAAACGTTTGCGTTCCGAGGGAGTTCCGAGGGGGGTAGCGCCGTCGGCAGGGAAGAAGACGACGGCTAGGGTTTCTGCGGGAAACAATTTTTTTTCTCGGTTTTTTTTTTTTTTTTTTCCGGAATTTTGCAGAAAATCGGGAGGAATTTTTTTGTGTGCTCAGTTGGGAACTACGTGCTGATAACGTGTTGAAGGGAAAATAACATGAGACAAGAAAGTAGGACAAAGTGTTGTATTATTCCATCAATGAGATCCCTTAAATAGGGTGAAGTACATACAAAGCGCCAGTAAATCCTATCTAGGAAAGCCATGTACTTGCAGAAGATGGGTATTATTCCTTTAACAAATTGAAAATTTTAACTGTATCGTGTCCCATGTCGTGTACTATTTTACGTGTAAAAAATATATCTGTGCGGTGTCGTGTCTTCTATCCACTCACGTGTTCGTGATTCCTAGGTCTAACGTAATGAAAAATAATTGAATTTTTAAAAGTATCATTATGATATACTATTAAATTACGATTCAATAGTCATCATACTTTAAAAAAAATGTTGTAGTATTTAATATATTATTAAATTTCATATCAAAAGTCCCAAAATTCATAATTGAATTTTTAAAAGTACTTTTATGATATATTGAATTAAACGGGTTATTAATCTTTTTAATACCATTCCCACCACCACCATCACTCAGGTTGGCCGGACATTTTTTTTTTCGGCCGCCGGCCAAATTCCTGCGACTGGATAGTTTTTTTCAGTCATTTTTTTTTATTCTTTTTGTAGGCCGCTGGCGAAACCCCAGTTTTTTTCGGCCAGCTTTTTCCATTGTTATTATTTTATTATTATTATTATTCTACGGCGGATCGTCAGCCGTCAGCGAAACTCCAGCGACTGTGCACTAAATGAAACAAACAGATAAATTTTCATATGATGTATTACATGAATCGAAGTTAAAAATAGAAACTTTAGTTCCACATATAAATCATCCCCATCAACATCAGATTGGTCTTGTTTTGTTTCTTAAGTGCAGTTTCAAAAATTAGTACAAGAACACTTTAAACATGCATCATCGAGAGAACACAACTTGTTAAACGTAAATAAAAATCCAAAAACATTCTCGTACTCCTTGTGTTAGCCGCCGGCTAGGGGTTTGATTTTATATACTATGCAATCGAAGGAATAAGAAAATTATAATATGTATGATTAATACGGCCCAAAAGATGCATAATTGGTCCCAAAACTTTGGCGATTCTGTTCGAAATCCCACATTTAACTTGGTAAGGCACGGCCCTAGACGGTAGGGGTTCGAACTTCCAACTGGTGGCCTAAATTTGAGTCTTAACTATCGACCACTATCAAATCTCACGATTCGATGCTCAATTGTCAAAGATGATATTTTACATTTGACATAGTTCACTTTTTTTTTTCTTCATTCATAACCGATCATGTTTGATTAAATTTCGTAATATTTATTCATAAAAATATGATCTGAACATAAATCGGTGCAGAAGGTAAAAACAAGAGTCGAGAAAGACAACTGCAACCCTGTTTGGGACGAATACTTAACTATCTGTGTTGAAGATCTAAATGTTCCTATCACTCTAGTAAGTCACTCATATAATTCTTCCCATCTCAGCTTAGGATGGATAATAAGAATATATGTCAAACTTTTAATTTCATATTCTTGTACTCGTTCTTGTTTCCGCAGTCCGTGTATGATAAAGACACGTTTACTGGCGATGACAGCATGGGAAATGCCCAGATAGACATAAAACCTTGCGTAGAATGTCTGAAAATGGGATTGCAAGGCCTCCCCGATGGCACCACGGTTCGTAGGGTTGAACCGAGCCATGAGAATTGCTTGGCTGGTGAGAGCTATGTGGTTTGGAACAAAGGTAAAATGACACAAGACATGATTCTTAGGTTGAGAGACGCGGAATGTGGTGAAGTACATGTGGCAATCGAATGGCTTGATCTTCCGGGTAGCAGAGGTGTCCTGTAGGTTCTGAGGATGGATGGGTGGTTGGTGATGTTAGAGTTGGAAGGGTTGCTTAATGTTGTTTGTTTGCACTTTAAGTTAAGGATGGTTGCTACTCTGAGATTATTATCTATTTGCATATTGCACTCTCTATTTCACAAAATAAGCACATTAAGTCCTTTTATGTAATAGATAATAATTTTAACATCTAATAAATTTATTTAATCGGTTAACATGTGATGCACAAATATTTAATTGGTTATAATTCTCAACAAATTTATTGCTACACTTAAGAGATGTAATTAAAATAACTAGTAGACTAAAATTAGAAATGATTGTTTAAAAAATAACATAAAATTTGTAAAACATATTATTTTGTATGGTTGGAATTTTGACGGAGTAACCGCGAAAAAAAATATATTGGGCTCATCTATAAATAATATTCAATTGTGATCAAACTGTCGTCGAGTACAACACTTAGGGGGCGTTCTGTTTGTATTTTGTTTTGTATTTTCATTTTGCAAAATGTTTTATGTTTTCTGTTTTTATTTTTATTTTCAAAGTTGTTGAAAACGCGTTCTGTTAAATTATTTTGCAAAATATTTTTTTTGTAATATTAATATTAAATTCATAAATCTTTATTTTAGACTTAGTTTCAAATTAGGATAATCCAAAAAAAAAAAAAACTCAAAATGCATTTTGAGCATTTTGAAAATTTTTTGTTGAAATACACACAAAACGCTCAAAACGAGGTTTTGGGCATTTTGTGTTTTGTGTACAAATATTTTTTTTGTTTGCGAAAATGTATTTTCGAAAATGATAAAAAGAACACGTTTTTAGTGTTTTCGAAAATAAAAACAAAAAATAACCTCAAAACAACAAAGAGAACAGAGCCATATTTTTTAAGATGGCTCCACAACCGGGTGTAAGAGGCACTATCAAGAATAAAAAAGAAGATTACATGTTTAAAGTCAGGTTTTTGTTTTTAATGAAATTTATTTATTATAACAATAGGCGAAATCCCTCGCCCCCATGGCCCCCACCCACAGCACGAAAATTTATTTATTTATTAACTTGATGTTGAATGTGTTTAATTTTATTCCTTTAAAGTGAGGATTTTGTTTTCAAATGAAATTTATTTATTTGATTAACTTGATGTTGAATGTGTGTAATTTTATTCCTAATAGTCAAGGTAACATATTTATCAAATTTCATGTTCATTGCTAATAATTATTTCTAAGTCTAGTTTATTAATCATTTCAATTACAACCTTAACATGTAGCAATAACTTGCTACATGGAAAAACTCTTCAATTGAACATTATTTGTAGCTGGTCGTGACCAAGAAATCTATCGCTTTTGCTTGGTGGGTTGAAAATGCCCGACTTATAAATTTATTCAGTAAATTACTAGGAGTTCATGTAGCCCATGTCAGGGGATCAAATGGTATAATGTATTTGTTGATATTTTGGAAGAGAAAAGCATGACTCTTATTTTTCAAATTGGCTGTTTTTGCATTAGTCGATACTTCATCAATCTTATTGATTAGCGTACCCATCGTATTTGCTTCGCCTTGTGGTTGGTCACAAAAATAAGGTATTTTTCGATACATTGTGATTGTGTTACTTTTTGATCTGTATCCTTACTTCTCTTATCTCTTGAACCTCCCCGTTCTAGATCCAAAACTGAAATGAGACAACCCCCGCCTCCCTTATGATAATATATGTGTGAATATATTATGTATCTGAAATAAAAATGCAGATATAATCGACTGATAAAATCTCTCTTTGCCAAAAAGAAAATACATGTTCAATACTCAAAGAAAAAAATTATGTTCAGGGGTGATTTGAGCATCCTTAAGGATGAGATTGAGGAAGGGGGATATGATGTTTTTCTGGGTTTAGGAACCACATTGGCGCTTAATCCATATTTTGAGTTTCTTCCTACAATAAATTGAGAATTGAGGTTTTCATGGTCCGAAAGTTGACGAAAAATTATTGAAGTATATTGCATATTGGCTTGAAAAATCCATTTATTTACTTAGTATGTCGGCCTCAATTGATCTGAACTGAATAGTCTGAGAACTCAATAAGACTGGCTCGAAACCAAGAGGGTTTCTTCTAGAGCTGTCAATTTTATTCGTATCTGATCCTACTCATCGAATAAACTCGTAATAGAATTGGGTATCCATCATATTTGAAAATTTATCATCGGATACGAGTAGGAAATGGGTATAGGATATTATCCGATTACCCGACGTGCCCGTTTGATTTATATAAATATATTATTATTATATATCGTACATAATATTATATTATATTATATATTATATATTAAATATATTTTATTACATAAAATATACTCCCTCCATCCACGAAAAATGTGGTCCAGAGGGAGAGGAACGGGTTTTAAAAAAGTAGAGGGGATATGTATTTTTTAATGGAAAAAGTGGAGGAGAGATGTATTTTGAGTAGAGAAATTGTAACATTTTAAGTAGAATCATTTTCATTTATGGAAAGACCATATTTTTCGCGTACGACGAAAAAAGTAATAAGATCGCACTTTTTATGGACGGAGTGAGTAATATTATAAATATTAATTATATTAAATTTAATTTCTTAATTACATTATATCTATATGATACATATTAAAAAATATATAAGAATCTTAAATATATCGTATAAGGTACTCAGATACCTGATGAGCAGTATCCGAACCCGATCCCAATCAATAAAGATAGTGTTTGGGAGAGGCATACTCGTACCCTACCCGACCTATTGACATCCTTAGTTTCTCTTTCTCTCTTAGGGATGTCAATTTTATCCGCATCTTACCATATTCGTCGCGTGAACTCGTAACAGGGTTGGGTATTGAGCGAACCCGATTATTTATGGTCGGTAGGAGCAGAGTATGAGTATATGATATTAAACCCGACCATTGTACCGTTTGAATTATATAAATATATTATTAAATTATATATAGATATTATATTATATTATATATATTGTATTGCACAAAATATAATATTTAAATATTTATTATATTAAATTTTATTTACTAATTATATTATATGTATATTTATAATCTTAAATATAGGGTAGTGCGGGTATCTGAACACCTATTGAATACCCAATTACCCTTCAGGCAGTAGTCGAATTCGATCTGAATTAAATAAGGTAAGATATGACAGAGTCAATACCCGTATTCTACCCCACCTATTGACATCTCTATCCTCCATGTCCCGATTGGTGACCCTGTATCTGTAACACCCCCAGATCCGACCGGGAATATTACAGCGCCGTGGGCCCCGAGATGGAACCCACAAGGCTGAAGGAAATTTTCGCAAACATTTACAAAACGCCCAAGAGGCTAACGACGGTATTATCTATTAAAACCATTCGAAGATTTATAAAACTCGTTTATCAAACCGTCGTAAAAACTCATTTGAAACCACAAGGCCCGAAATGCCAAGACTCAACAGTTTAAGAACATACGTTAAGCTATCGCTTACACGTCTGCGAGAGTAGATTTAGAGAACGATCGCCAAGGTAACCTAAGTTACCAAATACCAAAAGACCATTTAAAAATACTCACGCAGCGGAAAAAGACAAACGATTAAAATACTCTAGCAGCGGAATACAACAACTGAACAGAAGCTCAATACACAAATACATGTTCTAGCCAGTATCCTCCGGGAAGCTCATCTCTCCACGACCGCTACAAGCTTGATAATCCAAGAACCTAAAAGAAAGCCCACGGCCAGTCACCATAATATCCAACAATGATAACCATCACATCACGTCAATAATTACATATCAATGGAAATACTAAGTAAGAATACGACCAATGTAATCTTACCGTCTTAACTTTACGAAAATCCACAATTCGTATCCTTAACATCACCATGGGATAATACCAAAATATCATGCGGTATCTCAACAATACCAAAGGTACTCAAAAACGTTATAATAACTCTCGATACGCAAATTATACCAACTCTGCCAATTCGGTCCTTCGGATAACGTCGACAATTCCAATACGAAAATCGATTGTCCATCAAAGACAAGTATCAAGGAAATACGGAACATACCTCAAGATACGAAATACCATTTCCATCACGTCGCCTAATCCGAGATCGGATCAACACAACATACGGACATGGTCCTAACACAAGACCTACAAATGCATACTCATATGACAACGTCAATATGATCACAAGAATAACGACAATGTATACTTATGGCAAATCCATAATATACATATGCACAACAACAACACGTAGGTAATCCGATGATCCAGGCGTTCACCGCCTAGATCCACGATGACCCGCCGGACCAACCGTGGTGGAAAACTGTCCGATGATCCGGTAGCGGCGCTAGCATAGATCCCCGATGATCCGTCGGACCAACACGAGGTGGACATATGACAACAATGCACAACCGCACAAAACAACAATACACAATACACGACAACAACAATGCACAAATGCATGACAACAACGATACGAATGTATCACGACATGATCGACACAAATGATAAAAATGATTAGAGTACTTGCCCGAGTCCTTCGAGAACGATCTCAATGTCTAAACCATCATGAACCATTATCCTCAATACTCGACGGTCCAAAGTATCACGGATTGCGGATAATTCATATCTTCGTCTTTAGCACAATATATGCTCGATATACAAGTATACCAATAACAAAAGTAAATCATATACATTATGATTTAGATTCCCAAAACTCGAATACGATTTATAATCTCAAATCTCCTGTGATTACGATTATAAACATTGCTATATCTGAATTATACGAATGAAACGGAAACCATTCATTAAATATTATGAATCGCAAGTAATAACTTACCTCGATACCGATGAAGTGTTACCAATTCCATTGCCGTCATCTACAAGTCCCTCGGTCCCGACCAAAGCAATTCACGAACATACTCGAGCTCGACCGCAACACACGGTTGTAATCACCGATCAATATTCTAAACCTATTACGATGTCGATAGACAACAAGTTTGATAACAATCAACAATCGATAAAACCAATTCACAAACCCAACGGCTCGACAATATCTCGATTAAACACTAGTCGAATCAATCCTACTCAAACCAAAGACGAATTTACAACCACAACACGAAAATATCGCACTTTCGGCTTCTTAGCGCACGTTAATCACCTAACGTGGCGTGCGCTAAGTTGCTCCCATTAGCGCGCGCTAGGCGATAACGTAGCGTGCGCTAATGCTGGACAGATGCATGTTTTTCAGATACCGATCAACTTATGGCGATTTCAAGAACACTAAGTGATTCTAAATCATGTTCAAAGCTATCAAAACAACGAAATCCGATATCCTTTAACATATAAACAATCATCCAACTTATAATCCAAGTTCTATATCCATATATCATCTTCCTTAATATTAATACACGAAACGTCAAGAACGTAACCACACTTCCTTAATCTTCCATTACAAAGAGTAATCATCTACAATAACATCAACATCCGAAACTGAGGAGAAGGATTAATCCACTTATCTCAAGAAAACGAACGACACAATCTAAATCACAAGAATCATATTAATATCATCATACTCCGGTAATCCATCTCATAATCATGCTTGTCAAACTTGTTTATGTAATAATCATCAACATTCAATCCAAAACGAAATCCAAAGATGAAGAGTGATTACCTTTATGAAGGAATGGATTGATTTCCAAGGTTGAATCCATTTTCAAGAATCACCAATGATTTCAAGAACAAAGCTTTAATCCATAATTTCCATCTTTAATCTTGTTAAAGATCACCACCTCACCGTGCTTGGGAACCTCAAGAACCTCCCAAAGCTCTCTCTATCGACTGAAAGTGAAAGAATGGACGAAATGCTTCATAATACCCGTCTGTCCCTTATATAGACTGCATTACTAGCGTGCGCTAACATCTCATGTTTAGCGTGCGCTAAGGCTTTAGCGTGCGCTAATCGACCTTTGTTAGCGTGCGCTATCGTAGTCCGAGACAAGCTGTCTCGCCAGACATGAGCTTACGTATGTAATGCCCATGCATTAGCGTCGTAATTTACACTCTCTAGCGTACGCAAGTCCTTGCGTTTAGCGTGCGCTAACATCGATTGACTCGCTTGTCTGTATGCTCCGAACACGGGTCCACACGCCGACAGCTCGACTAGGATAAGATTCCTTTTTGTCCAATATACGATTAGCGTGCGCTAATCAACATGCATTAGCGTGCGCTAACACTACATTACAACATCCGTTGACTTATCGAACGTGCGCCAAAGCGGTAGGGTCCACACGCAGATTCCTTCCGATCTGCGCACTAGCGTCGCTAACCTATAAACGTAGCGTCGCTAATCACACTGCGATAGCATGCGTTATGCATGAATATCGGCGTGCGCTAATAAGGCTATACTTAGCCATTTTCACTATTCTTGTCCAACGTCTCAACATACGTAATACGAACATACGGCATACCGAATACATATACTTCTTAAATGTAATTGTCAACCAAGTACGATAATTGTACCAATACAGATGTCTCGAGTCCTTCATTTATTTTATCCATCGCATGCATACCACCTTTATGCAGATAACTCGGATAAAATAATGTTAAATAACAGTAGTAGAATTTTCGGATATTACATACTACACCACTTAAAATAAGTTTCGTCCTCGAAACTTGCAATCCGTCATAAAAACAAATAAACCGTTCAACCAAAATATCCCAAAATAATCACGACAACGATGAATCATCATTATTACCGAATAACCAAAATAGCATACTTACATATGGCCAAGTCGACGATCTTCTGAGATACTAGCAAATGACTTTACTGAAAAGCCTCAACACGCTTGCAATAACAATTCCATAAGTCCCAACCAGATATATTATCGTCAGATGAAATAATCTATCCGTGTTAGATCTTGTCTGCCTGATCGCACAATCAAATCCCAATCCTGATACAAATCAATAATACATGATACATATGTGAAACAACTGCCCAACACAATGGCAACGAATCCCGAAATATCAACACAAAATCTGAACGCTCAGATGATCACCAGCAATGATCAACCCATAAATTAATCGAGAATATCATTGACATGATGAACTCTAATATGACCAATCCAAAGGTCGAAACGCAATCGAGAATATCATCACCATGATAAGCTCCAACACGGTCAACACAGAACCACGGAAACAGATATACGAAAGAATAGCATTCTCAAAACGACAAACCAATCACATACAGTGGATCTCAATAAACACACTGATCGTCGAACATACTCCTCGGCATACGAACAACCAATCATAAACCGACGAACATATCCAATCATACATGGAGTGGGAACGACCACTCAATATCAAAACCCACCAAAGATGGGGTCACCCTCCCCAAATCTATACTTACAAAGAAATCATTCAAAATTCACTATGATAAAATCGCTAATACCGTACTCAATGGAATCACATAACACACATGTCCCGGTTTCACAAAATCCACAGTTCCAAAATTACATCCTGTGCATGAATCTACAACACGCAGCATATCTCTCTCATTCAATAGATCAACCGATCATCCCTGGATAACCAAACTGCCATACTAAAGTTCGAATCTCTTTTCCTCGTACCATACTGATGTCTTATCCAGTTCGTGAATCTCATTCAGAACTTCACCACGATATGCATTATGCATTCAATGCGTATGTACATCAATCACATTTTCAAAACTAGTTTGAAATCATATAATCTTGTCAAGGAGACAAATTTTCGAAAGTTCTTTCAAAAATTTCAAAACTCAAAACATAAATTTTGGTAAGACCACCAAATCAATTCTCGAAAAATAAACTGGCTCGCTGGTGCCAAGTATTTGATAACAGTTTCCTTCGAATCCACACGATTTCGAAGTTTTAAAATGAAAACTATGCAAATGATTGACCACATCCGTACTCCTATATATCAATCCGGCTCGTCACAAATCCCACTGATATTCCATCAGGAAACTACACGATAGAATCCAAAATCTCAATGTATAGACTCCGACAAAAACTCCTTTTTCCACATATGACTCGCAACGTCAACCATTTTTCATCCTGGATCACCTCAATTATGCTATGACAATGCCTTGAAACAAATCAACACAACGAAAGACTTCCCGAGAAGTTTCATTTGAACAAGTAAATCAAAGCTGACAGCGTAAACGAAATAGGTAAATGATTGATAAAGTATTTTACAAGTCTCGGGAGTTTTTTAAGAAAACAGAAAAGTCTTTTGAAATATTAGGGTCTCAGCCCGTATCTCGTTCCACATTACAAGGAGTTTAAAAAGTAGGAAACTCTTTTTCGGACCCCAAGTCCTGAGTTATAAAACAATTTCAAAAATTTATTGGGTCTCGGCCCAAAAATCATTTACGGTAAAACATCTGTAAAACATTCATTTTGAAAAGTACCATTTTCAAATGCTCAAAAACAGTTCATATATCTCAAGATGAACTAACATGACTACATGTTCTCCTGAACAATCCACAATATTTCTCCCAAATCCGTTCCAAAACTTAATCGACATATTGATTTCCAAAATCATAACTTCTCAAGATCATCAATCATATCCCAATTCTGTCATCTCATACTGTGAAGCATAATATCTTTCTGAATCTCAAAACGTATCAACTTAGAACGGCAATAAATCTCAATGAAATTCAAAAATCCAAATACTTACAGATCGTGAAGCCGACGATTCCCCGTGATACTGGCACATGTCTCGACTCAAGAAAATACTCGACACAGATATTTTCAAAACACACATTTTGCAAACTTAGTTCAACTCGAGAACACAACACGGCTCTATCCGAAGAAACACGTTAACACCATTTGAAAAAGTTTATAACAAGACCGATTACTACACTGCAAATCGCACAACGCATAAGCCCGAGTGAACAACAAAACTCACGGCTCAATATTTTTCAATCGACAACTCAAATGACGCTGCAAATACGACCTAACTCGACCTAACCGCCTAGGTTTTCTCAACCTAAGCTCCGATACCATATTCGTAACACCCCGGATCCGACCGAATATTAGCTGGGCCCCGAGATGGAACCCACAAGGTCAAGGAAATTTTCGCAAACATTTACAAAACGCCCAAGAGGCTAACGACGGTATTATCTATTAAAACCATTCAAGATTTATAAAACTCGTTTATCAAACCGTCGTAAAACTCATTTGAAACCACAAGGCCCGAAATGCCAAGACTCAACAGTTTAAGAACATACGTTAAGCTATCGCTACACGCATCTGCTGCAATAGATTTAGAGAACGATCGCCAAGGTAACCTAAGTTACCAAATACCAAAAGACCATTTAAAAATACTCACGCATGGAAAAAGACAAACGATTAAAATACTCTAGCAATGAATACAACAACCGAACAAGCTCAATACACAAATACATGTTCTAGCCAAGATCCTCAGGAAGCTCATCTCTCCACGACCGCTACAAGCTTGATAATCCAAGAACCTAAAAAGAAAGCCCACGACGGGTCACCATAATATCCAACAATGATAACCATCACATCACGTCAATAATTACATATCAATGGAAATACTAAGTAAGAATACGACCAATGTAATCTTACCGTCTTAACTTTACGAAAATCCACAATTCGTATCCTTAACATCACCATGGGATAATACCAAAATATCCACGGTATCTCAACAATACCCAAGGTTCTCAAAAACATTATCATAACTCGCGATACGGAAATTATACCAACTCGCCAATTCAAATTCCTTCTGATAACGCCGACAATTCCAATACGAAAATCGATTGTCCATCAAAGACAAGTATCAAGGAAATACGGAACATACCTCAAGATACGAAATACCATTTCCATCACGTCCTAATCCGAGATCGATCAACACAACATACGGACATGGTCCTAACACAAGACCTACAAATGCATACTCATATGACAACGTCAATATGATCACAAGAATAACGACAATGTATACTTATGGCAAATCTATAATATACATATGCACAAAGAACAACACGTAGGTAATCCGATGATCCAGCGTTCACCGCCTAGATCCCACGATGACCCCGCGGACCAACCGTGGTGGAAAACTCCGTCCGATGATCCGGTAGCGGCGCTAGCATAGATCCCCGATGATCCCGTCGGACCAACACGAGGTGGACATATGACAACAATGCACAACTGCACAAAACAACAATACACAATACACGACAACAACAATGCACAAATGCATGACAACAACGATACACGAATGTATCACGACATGATCGACACAAATGATAAAAATGATTAGAGTACTTGCCCCGAGTCCTTCGAGAACGATCTCAATGTCTAAACCATCATGAACCATTATCCTCAATACTCGACGGTCCAAAGTATCACGGATTGCAGATAATTCATATCTTCGTCTTTAGCACAATATATGCTCGATATACAAGTATACCAATAACAAAAGTAAATCATATACATTATGATTTAGATTCCCAAAACTCGAATACGATTTATAATCTCAAATCTCCTGTGATTACGATTATAAACATTGCTATACGAATTATACACGAATGAAACGGAAACCATTCATTAAATATTATGAACTAAGCAAGTAATAACTTACCTCGATACCGATGAAGCTGTTACCAATTCCATTGCTGTCATCTACAAGTCCCTCGATCCCGACCAAAGCAATTCACGAACATACTCGAGCTCGACCGCAACACACGGTTGTAATCACCGATCAATATTCTCAACCTATTACAGTAATCGATAGACAACAAGTTTGATAACAATCAACAATCGATAAAACCAATTCACAAACCCAACGGCTCGACAATATCTCGATTAAACACTAGTCGAATCAATCCTACTCAAACCAGCACGAATTTACAACCACAACACGAAAATACTGCACTTTCTGGCTTCTTAGCGCACGTTAATCACCTAACGTAGCGTGCGCTAAGGTGCTCCCGTACAGATGCATGTTTTTCAGATACCGATCAACTTATGGCGATTTCAAGAACACTAAGTGATTCTGAATCATGTTCAAAGCTATCAAAACAACGAAATCCGATATCCTTTAACATATAAACAATCATCCAACTTATAATCCAAGTTCTATATCCATATATCATCTTCCTTAATATTAATACACGAAACGTCAAGAACGTAACCACACTTCCTTAATCTTCCATTACAAAGAGTAATCATCTACAATAACATCAACATCCGAAACTGAGGAGAAGGATTAATCCACTTATCTCAAGAAAACGAACGACACAATCTAAATCACAAGAATCATATTAATATCATCATACTCCGGTAATCCATCTCATAATCATGCTTGTCAAACTTGTTTATGTAATAATCATCAACATTCAATCCAAAAAGAAATCCAAAGATGAAGAGTGATTACCATTATGAAGGAATGGATTGATTTCCAAGGTTGAATCCATTTCCAAGAATCACCAATGATTTCAAGAACAAAGCTTTAATCCATGATTTCCATCTTTAATCTTGTTAAAGATCACCACCTCACCGTGCTTGGGAACCTCAAGAACCTCCCAAAGCTCTCTCTATCGACTGAAAGTGAAAGAATGGACGAAATGCTTCATAATACCCGTCTGTCCCTTATATAGACTGCATTACTAGCGTGCGCTAACATCTCATGTTTAGCGTGCGCTAAGGCTTTAGCGTGCGCTAATCGACCTTTGTTAGCGTGCGCTATCGTAGTCCGAGACTACCGTCTCGCCAGACATGAGCTTACGTACGTAATGCCCATGCATTAGCATACGTAATTTACACTCTCTAGCGTCGCAAGTCCTTGCGTTTAGCGTGCGCTAACATCGCTGACTCGTTTGTCTGTATGCTCCGAACACGGGTCCACACGCCGGACAGCTCGACTAGGATAAGATTCCTTTTTGTCCAATATACGATTAGCGTCGCTAATCAACATGCATTAGCGTGCGCTAACACTACATTACAACATCCGTTGACTTATCGAACGTGCGGCAAAGTAGGGTCCACACGCAGATTCCTTCCGATGCTCGCACTAGCGACGCTAACCTATAAACGTAGCGTGCGCTAATCCTGCACGATAGCGTGCGTTATGCATGAATATCAGCGTGCGCTAATAAGGCTATACTTAGCCATTTTCAGCTATTCTTGTCCAACGTCTCAACATACAGAATACGAACATACGGCATACTGAATACATATACTTCTTAAATGTAATTGTCAACCAAGTACGATAATTGTACCAATACAGATGTCTCAGTCCTTCATTTATTTTATCCATACTGTACAGATACCACACTGTACAACATAACTCGGATAAAATAATGTTAAATAACAGTAGTAGAATTTTCGGATATTACAGTATCAACTTTACGTTCAGTATAGAACCCCATGTTTTGACCAAACATAGAAATAAGCTTCTTGTTAATGGTACACAAAACACAACTCATTGCATTCTGAAAAGAATGTGGTTGAACATTTCATCGTCGATGCATTTGAACCTAAGGACATGAACTAACACTGTTCCTGAATTTGAACAATTTGCTCAATTAAATCAAGCTGAGCTGTGTACTGATAAGTTGAAACCTTGAACTTATTCATGTGTTATCAATCGAAAATTTATATTCTCTCCGTCCCGGTATAATTTTCTCCTTTCTTTTTGGTTCTTTGATTATAACAGCCTTTTTTATTAATATAATGTGGATTATTGAAGTGATTAGTTTTGCTGAAAAATGGGGACAAAGAGGTTAAAGATTTAAGTAAAGTCGAACAATATTTTTTCTATTTATGGAATGAGAAAATTATTGTACCACATCCAACTTATAGTGGAACGTGGAACGATGAAAGTATGATGTATGATGACAGTTTAGTCTACAATTTCCACATTTTCAACGGTCTATATTTCTATAGTTTTCACATTTTTCTTTCTTTCATTTGTATCATTAGTTTTGAACATTTACTATATCAATTGCAGCGGTGTTTAGAAGTCTTTTAGGTGTATTTTCAAAAAATTCATGCTGTCAACCCTTGACTAAAGGAATGAACAACTGTGTTCTCACTTTCAGTGTTCTCACTTTCAGTAGCTGCAGCTGTGTTTAGATGTTTTTAAGTGTACTTTCAAAAGATGCAAGCTGTCAACCCTTGACCGAAGGAATGGACAGTTGTATTCTCACTTTCAGCCTATATAAGATTCAATTATTGTAGTATGTAGTCATTCCTATTCTTAATACAAATTTATACCATTTTTATGTGATCAAACATATTTTTTTAAGAGGTATAGGTTTAAATGTTAGAATGTAATGTATAGTAATATGAACGATTTAGAAGCAATTTATATAATGGACTTGGGTTCGTAATGTTTTCTGAACTCGTGATAAATACATAATAAATAAATGAGTAAATGACAACTATTCTTACCAATTCATCCACTCATTCTTTCTTGCTTAAAAGTTTCATCTTGATGAAGCCAAACTCTCACAAAACTCTTGCTCTAATTCATAAATGAATCTTTGAAGTTTACATAACTTATCAAGATTCTTGGGATCGATCAACAAAACCCTCCAATTATCTCATAATTGTGAAAAATAGTTTTGACATTTATTTTGTCATATTTCATAATTATTGTAATGGCAAGCATGAAAAGGTTTCATCAAAATCTATATCATGCGTTCATCAAAATCTATATCATGAGTTCATCTGAAACTTTTTGGTAAGTATGCACATTGGACATCCATATCAGTTTTCTTCTTGAAAATCCATTTGCACCAATTGCTTTGAGCCTTCAGGTAGATTAATCATAGTCCAAGTTTGATTATCATATACATGAATTGCATTTCGTATTTCATCCCTCTAAGCCATTTTCTTGCAATATGAGACTATAATAGCTTGTTTGTAGGTTGTGAGTTCATCTTGATCCTACGAGTTCCATATCCTGATCACTGGTAATAAGCAATCCATATTTATCAGGTTCCTGATGTTCCCAACCAAAATGAGTTTCATATAAAGGTTCTAACATCTGTATGCAAATGTAAATGAGTTTCATATAAAGGTCGAACATCTATGTATGGTTTTCTAATCTCATTAAGAGTTGCCATTACTCCCAATATTTCTTTTGGGGAAAAATTCTTCTCAAGATATATTCGATTATGAGCAACAAATGACAAAGATAATATAATGTTTAACCATGTAGGTTCATTTAAAATGGCAGGGGATAATAAATATTTCTACCAAACCAAAAAACCGTAGGCGGCCTCTGCCTCTAGCAAGACTATTCGAATATTTATTCCAGACATTATTTAATTTGTGTTTTGATAATTAAAGTTGCTAAACAACAAAACAACATTGAGGCGAAGCAAAACGACGAAGCAGAAGAAGACGCAAAAAGTTGCAATCTGGACTGAATTAGCGCACGCAAGTCATCATATTTAGCGCACGCTACACGTTATCATTAACGCACGCTATCGAGGTCATTTTACCGTTGGGAAGATATTCAAACTCAGAATGACGCATGCAATGAAGTCAGTACTAGCGCACGCAAGGAATGATATTTAGCGCACGCTAAATATCAGTTTGAATTCTAGTAAATCAGAACGTTGGGAAAAGCAAGTCAAAGTCAGCATATCAAACGGATACTTTGACAAGTCATGCAACGGATATATTGGATTAGCGCACGCTACAAAGGAAGTGATAGCGCACGCTAATCGCCGGCGATGAGCCACCGGATCAAACATAAAGTGATTAACGTACGCTATATGAAAGACATTACGCACGCTAAAGCAAAAATGTGCGATAGCGCACGCTAAGAAGGAAGAGCTAGCGCACGCTAGCTAGTCAACTGGCAGCAACGGCTAGTTTGTGGGAAATGCCTATAAATACCATTCCTATGGTATTGTTTGAGTACAACAACTCCAAGCATTCAAGACATTGATCTTATATTCATATACTTACATTGTTGTAATATTGAGCTTATATTGTTAGTTTGAGTGTTTATACATTCAACATTATACACGAGAGGTAAAAGAAAAGATACGATTGGATTCGGTGTTATTAGGATCAAGTACCCGGCATTGTTAGAATCGCAATCGATATCTAAGGGAGGTTTATCTAGTACCCATAGAAAGCTAGAGTGGTTGATTCCTTATCCAATATCATCATCATCAACAGCACCTTAATCCCAACTATGTTGGGGTCGGTGGCATGAAGATTATAGTGTTGTTTAATTGTCTAAAATTAGTTAACACCATAACTCATGCAAATAACAAAGTGGCAAAGTTTTACGCCGGATGCCCTTCCTGTCGCAACCTTCATATGAAGGAGAAATAGAACGAAATCCAAAACCGTCAACATCATAGGTTTTTCCATTTATATGGAAAATATCATGAGACGGCGATGAGTTTGAGATAATTGCTATTGTCATGTCACAATACGTGATTGATATTGTAAAATCAACACATACATCATGGAACATGACTTTTGATTCCTTATCCAATAGAAAAGGAAAAACGGTTTTACTCGGACCGATAGAAGACGAGCTTGAAAACGGTAATCCCTCGACCGATAGAAGAGAGGCGTAGAGGTTTTGATCTTAATCCTAAGAAAAAGATACATCGAGAGAGGACGTATGCTTCGTTAAAAGCCGAACCTCTATAAATCCTGGTGTGGTTTATTTTCCGCAATTTATTTACGCTTCCGCACAAAACGGCGCAAATATCCGATTTTATACCAACAATTGGTATCGGAGCGGTACTCCAATACGCGGCTTAACATCCGAGGAGAAGATCCAAAATGGCGTTTCAAATGGCTCCAGTCGAAGGCCTTGCTCTCAACCGACCACCATTTTTGGATGGATCGAATTTCATGACTTGGAAGAAGAAAATGTCTATTTTCATCCGAGCTTACGATATCGAATTATGGAAGGTGATTTGCCTTGGTCCCAAAATTCCGACGAACTCAAACGGAACTCTCAAAACCTTTGAAGAGTATGACGATGCGGATTGGAAAAACGACTATTATAATTGCAAAGCCACGCAATTATTATATTGTGCTTTAAATCCGGAAGAACACAACCGTATATCATCGTGTGATAGTGCCAAAGAAATCTGGAAAATGCTTGAGGTAACACACGAAGGTACGTCTCAAGTCAAAGAGACGAAGATAAACATGCTCCTTCACGATTATGAATTATTCCAAATGAAGGACGACGAATCCATCTCGATTATGCTCGACCGATTTTCGATAGGGGTGGGCACGGTCCGGTACGGTCCGGGATTTGGCTAGTCTCAGTCCCGGTCCCAGTTAGATGGAACAGTTCGGGATCGGTCCGGTTTAGCAAGCAATCCCGACTATGCATGTAATTATTCGGGACCGGGACAAATCGGTTCGGTACAATACCATTTCGGGACACAAAAATATAAAATTTAAAACTGCCACGGTGAAAAATATAAAATTCGTTCTTTTTTCACTCGCTCTCTCTCAGACTCTCTCTCGGTGAAAAATAAAAATGAAGGAAGAAGGCTTGGTTAGACGGGGGACAAAAGATGAAAAGAATGAGGATACACGATAGGAACTAGGATAGTGAACCCTAGTTATTGTTTTATTGTTTATTATTAAGATATTGAAATATTATTGATAAAGGTTAGGACTCAGATCAGACTAAGGCTTGGGCGGCAGACACGATATTGAAATATTATAATATATATATATATATATATATATATATATATATATATATATTTGTCATGTGTACATCAACCGGGATAATCGGTCCGGTTCGGCACATAATTTTAGGGAACCGGGTATGGTATTATTTGAATCGGATCGGGATCGGGACCGGAACAAAATTATATAGATCCGATTAGATTCGTTATTTTTTGGAACGGAACCATATCGGTTCGGGACGGTTCGGGAAAATTCAGTTTCGTTGCCCACCCCTAATTTTCGATCATCACCAATGGATTAGCATGTTTTGGAAAACCACTTTCGAGTAGTGAGAAAGTAAAGAAAATTCTCCGACCACTACCTCGAGAATGGAACGGTACGGTTACGGCAATAATGGAATCTAAATATTTAAATAATCTTGATTTTAGTGCTCTTGTTGGTTCTCTTATCAACTACGAGATCGTTCTAAAATCTCGGAATGCTAAACCGAAACCGAAGGAAAGATCGATAGCCTTCAAGGGTAAGGTGCCGAGAAAGAAAGAAGAAATTCCGGTGGACGAAAGCGACGAAGAATCTGCATATTATGCCAAGAATATTAAAAAGTTCTAACACTTATTAAACCGGAGGAAGGACATTCAAGCGGGCGAATCTAAGAAATTCGACAACACCTGTCGATTATGTGGTAAACCAGGCCACTTTGCTAAGAACTGTCGGGTAAAGCAAAAGTAGGTTTTAGTTGCAACATGGAGCGACGAAGATCCCGATGAAGATTTTATGAATCAAAATAATCTCGCGCTCATGGCCCGGAGTTCATTCGACGATAGCGACGTCGAAAGCCAAGTAAGTAATTCTTACGACGAACTCTTTGAAGCATTCGAGTTATTACATACCGATTTTCAAAATGCTTTAAAATAAATTAAATCCATCAAACTAAATATAAATCTTTGGAAAACGAAAATTCCAAAATTCTAGAAAAGAGAAAATTTGTCGAGATCGATCATTCAAAATGCGTTGAAAACGAGAATATTCTAAAAAATGATCTTGTTAAAGTTCAAACCGAACTCAAGAATTTGACGAAGAAATTTTCTCTCGGAAACGAGATATTTGAAAATATGCTCTCGGTTCAAAAATACACTTTAAATAAAGAAGGGTTGAGATTCAAACCACGTTTTAAAAACGAATCCTTAAATTTTAATATACCCCGTTGTGAAAAATATTTAAAAATCGGGCATCATATCTCAAACTGTAGAAGCCCAAGACGAAGGATAAAAATTAAAAAGATTTGGGTTCCTAAAGGAACAAACGTTTCAAACATCGTTCACGTCTCGAAACAAAAACCAACTATAGGTTGGATCCTCAAAACTTAATTTTTTAAGGGGAGATAATATTTTCAGGGGGAATTTTACCCATATCATGCATATAATTTATACTTTATATTTTTTCACTTTTTGATGAAGACAAAAAGGGGGAGAAGGAAATGAATTGAGATAAAAATGAGAAAAATCGAAGAAGTCGAAAAGAAAAAGAAAGCATACAAAAAGGGAGAGGTAAAGCGAAGTAGTTGAAAAGAAAAGAGAATTGGAGAAACTAACGAAACGATCAACGCCGAAAACTTTGATTCGTATATATATATATATACATATATTTTTACAGATTTTATCCAATTCATTTCCTTCTCCCCCTTTTTGTCTTCATCAAAAAGTGAAAAAATATAAAGTATAAATTATATGCATGATATGGGTAAAACTCCCCCTGAAAATATTATCTCCCCTTAAAAAATTAAGTTTTGGGGATCCAACGTTGTTTTGTAATCATCAAAAAGGGGGAGATTGTTGGAATATTTATTCCACACATTATTTAATTTGTGTTTTGATGATTAAAGTTGCTAAACAACAAAACAACATTGAGGCGAAGCAGACGAAGACGCAAAAAGTTGCAATCTGGACTGAATTAGCACACGCAATTCATCATATTTAGCGCACGCTACACGTTAACATTAACGCACGCTATCGAGCTCATTTTACCGTTGGGAAGATATTCAAACTCAGAATGACGCATGCAATGAAGTCGGTACTAGCGCACGCAAGGAATGATATTTAGCGCACGCTAAATATCAGTTTGAATTCTAGTCAATCAGAACGTTGGGAAAAGCAGGTCAAAGTATATCAAACGGATACTTTGACAAGTCATGCAACGGATATATTGGATTAGCACACGCTACAAAGGAAGTGGTAGCGCACGCTAATCGCTGGCGATGAGCTACCGGATCAAACATAAAGTGATTAACGTACGCTACATGAAAGACATTACGCACGCTAAAGCAAAAATGTGCGATAGCGCACGCTAAGAAGGAAGAGCTAGCGCACGCTAGCTAGTCAACTGGCAGCAACGGCTAGTTTGTGGGAAATGCCTATAAATACCATTCCTATGGTATTGTTTGAGTACAACAACTCCAAGCATTCAAGACATTGATCTTATATTCATATACTTACACTGTTGTTGTAATATTGAGCTTATATTGTTAGTTTGAGTGTTTATACATTCAACATTATACACGAGAGGTAAAAGAAAAGATACGATTGAATTCGGTGTTATTAGGATCAAGTATCCAGCATTGTTAGAATCGCAATCGATATCTAAGGGAGGTTTATCTAGTACCCATAGAAAGCTAGAGTGGTTGATTCCTTATCCAATAGAAAAGGAAAAACGGTTTTACTCGGACCGATATAAGACAAGCTTGAAAACGGTAATCCCTCGACCGATAGAAGAGAGGCGTAGAGGTTTTGATCTTAATCATAAAAAAAGATACATCGAGAGAGGACGTAGGCTTCGTTAATAGCCGAACCTCTATAAATCCTGGTGTGGTTTATTTTCCGCAATTTATTTACGCTTCCGCACAAAACGGCGCAAATATCCGATTTTATACCAACAAAGACATTATGATTACTCAAATTAAATGAATAAATCAATGGCCCGATCAAAACTTATTATACACTGATATTTAATCCTCTTATCACATGATATCCAAAGTAAGCATAAGGCATAGTACTCCCTCCATCCAATTTTATCGATTCACACAAACCGATTTCCTCATTTATTAGGGTACTAAAAAATCATTGATATGGTACCAGAGTTAAATTGCTCAAACAAACATATCAATAACTCTTTCAAAAAAATCGAAAATCCTGCCCACACAACAACATAATATGTTTGCAAATATTAAGCTACTCAAGTTCAGTTCATGTTTGGCTCAGCTAAGGCTTATCCAAGCTTTCTTCGTTAGTCGATGCCAATTCAAACAAACTTGAATCTACTTGGTTAGTATGTTTACACCTTAAAATGCTACCAATAAAAGTTACATACAAGGCATCCAACCAATGTGAACGTGTAAAGAAAAATCATATTCCAATTGGCAAAACATAGGTTCATTCATATACCGCGAGTACGGGGAGAAATTGAATACACAGAAAAGAAAAAAGAGGAACGCTATTACCATAAGCTAATAAACTCCATTTTCTTATCATTATTTTGGAAAAAGTATCCTCTAGTATGGTGATATGAACTATATTAAAAACTGAATCAAGATAATTTTAATTTAATATCAAACCTCAGGAAGCATACAGAGGATCGGGAACCACGTTTCTTCTGATCCTGCAAGAAATTGAAACAAATGTCTTTGAGTAACACCTTATGAAAACAGTTTATATTTTGAGGCAATGAACAATCACGGTGAGCTCAAGATAAGATATTTATCGTCTGAAATAAATTAGTTAGCAGCAAGTTCTTAGAAGAAGGTCCTTGCGCGCTCTTGGCATTTTGCTGCAGGAAATATGTAAAGAAAGTAAATAGGGTGGTTTACAAAAACTGCCCTTGAGGTTCGGGGTAATTACCAAAAAAAAAATACAAATACTACTCCTAAGGTTTGATTCTTGTGTTAAATGTGGGGGTAAGTGTAAATAATTTTATAAATGTTAGGGGGTCGGGTGTTTGAAATGTGTTTGCTTATGAAGGGGGTAAAGTTTAATACAGAATCAAACCTCAAGGTTAGTTTTTCGGGTAATTTCCAAAAACCTCTGTTTTCCGTAATTAAGAGGTTTTGGAATGTTTTTGCTTATGAAAGGGTAAAGACGGTAAAGTTTAATACAGAATCAAACCTCAAGGTTAGTTTTTTTTTCCAAAAAACATCTGCCGTTTTCCGTAATTAGGCTAAACCTCAGAGGTAGTTTCTGTAATTTCCAAGAACCTCTGTTGAGAACAACATTTTTTTTCCCATCACTTACCAATTATTCTCAGCCCATTTACAGCCATCAGTATCTACCACATGCAGGCTGTATGCGTGCCGTGATGTTGTGGACTTATTCTCAAAACTGTACAATATCAAACATAAGAGGACAGCCGGGGTGAAAATACACATACACACACATACATAATGAAATGCATCAACTAAATTATTCAACTCAATATAAATTTAACGGACCTCTGATGAATCAGATCCCCATGAAGGGCGACCAAGGAGCCAGCTTTGACTTCAACCGGAACAAAGTCCTTTTGGTCATACAATGGAGATGGCTTATCAAAGTGGACCCCTGCATCATCTCTGATGAATCGTCTCACAAGGCCATCTAAAATGAGAAAGAAAAGAAAACTTAGAGAGTGGGTGTTTGCAAAAACTTTTGCTTTTGGAAGAAGTAATTTCACGTAACAGAAGCTAAAAGTAATTGAGATAAGAAGTTGGTAGGTTTGCAAATAGAAGCTAAAAGTTGAATTATCTTAAGGGTCCGGTAAAAGGGATAGTATTTTTATCCAATATAATGGGTAATTATATAGGATAGGGGTATTATTGTGAGAAAATTCCAATGTTTACTTATCTGTGTATATCCAGGGATAAGGAAATACATTATCTGTATCCAACTATGAAGCACAGACACGTCAAATTGGATCTTTTAGCCGTGTCGTATCACCATGTCGCGTCCTATTTTAAATGTAAAAAAACGTATCCATGTCATGTCCCTTGTCGTTCCTTCATCCACTCCCGTGTCCATGCTTTATAGGTATCGGATGCTTACTTCACCCCATATCTATTTAGGATAAGGTGACATTTTACTATAATGCCCCATTAAAAAAAAGGAGGGAGAAAAGGGCTATTTTGTAATTTAATTTCACCACCCAGAACTGTGTTCGGCAGTTCAGCTATCTTGGGGAGAAGGGATGGATAGTTATCCACCAAGTTATTTATTTTTTTGCTTTTATCCGGTAGATTTTATCTAACAAAGTAAATATGGGGGAGTTCTATAGAAAGAGGGCATACACCAGGTTATCCGGCAAAGTAAATGGGGAATCAAGATAATTAAGTCATAAAAGTACTTATTTGTTTACAAAACTCGAACAAAACACAGAATCAGGAATTCTAATTGAATTGTCGAGCAGAATCAGAATCAGAAGTTGGAATTTGAGAATGCTATAAACTACTTTTTTTTGGATGGGGGGTGCGGAGGTGGAGGAGGGAAGCTGACGATCACGTTTTTTAAGTGACTGCAATTCAAACACTCCCTTAATGACCATTGAGATATTTATCACAAGAGGAAAAAAAAATATGTGTGTGTGTGTGTGTGGTGGGGGGCACTATGTGGAATGTGATATAGAGGTACCTTTGTGGGATCCAGGAATAGCCCAAAGACAACCATTAGTGATAGTTGCGTCTTCTAGAGCAAGCCATAATCCTGTGCACGTTGTTGGATTGGTGTACAGAAATGAATTGTCCTGATGTGGCACTACCTCTCCACCAATTCCAGGTTGCTGGAAATGAAAACTCTTATGCTATGTTTATAAGACGTGATATCTAACAAGAAGGGCATTCGGATAAATGGGTTCGACCCGCCAGAATTTGATCAATACACCATTTCAATTTGGACTAAACAGAAATGAATTATAGTCCTAACTCTAAAACAGAATTCCAAAGAAACACATTCAATTAAGTGAATGTCAACGAAGACATACAGTATTATCAGTTAGCTATTTCGCATAATGATGCAAAAAGTACCTTGAAAATGTACATGGACTGTATGATTACTGGCCGTCTGTATCCCAGAGAGAACAGCAAACTCGACACTTTCTCTGAAGTTGAGAAGCTCTTAAATACAGGGTCTTTTTCGTGTAGTGCTGCCCCGAAAGAAAAAAAAATCATGGCACAAAATATCATAATAAGAACACAAGACCGAGGTTATCACGACGCCAAAAGGCGCTACCGTCTAGAAGCCTAGGCAACAATTAGGCGCCTAAAAATATGTAGTAAAATATAATATGGTAAAATTACAGTGATATATTAATGTAGTAATATATGTAATAAAATAGAAATCGAATATATTAAACAAATTCTGCCATATATAAAATTATGTATACAATTTAATATATATATATATATATATATATATATATATATATATATATATATATATATATTAGACTAACAAATATAAACACACTATTTTCAGTTCAGTTAAGGTCCATTCAGTTCAGTTCAGGTCAGGTCTTATTATTATTATTATTAATAATAATTATTCTTGTTATTATTACTAATAATATTTACTATTATCGTTGTTGTTGATTACTATTATTATTATTTATCATTATTATCGGTGTTATTATTACTATTAGTAGTATTAATCTTAATTATTATTATTGTTATTATTACTAATCATATTTACTATTATTATTAATAATATTTATTATTATCGTTGTTGTTGTTGATTACTATTATTATTATTTACCATTATTATCAGTGTTATTATTATTATTGTTATTATTATTATAGTTATTATCGTTATTGTTATTAATATCATTAATATTATTATAATTTACCCTTATCAAATAGATCTCAACTTATCATTTATATTTTATTATATTATTATTATTATTATTATTATTTTTACTATTATTTTATTATATTTATTATTTTTATTTTTATTATTATTATTTACCCTTAATATATATTTCAGTTCAGTTCAGATCCGTTCAGTTCAGTTCAGATCCGTTCCGTCCAAAAAAACAGAGCCTTACTCTTTCTTACAAGGCAGAGAAGAAACTTTACTAAGAACTTTCCAGAAAAAACAAATTGTTCTAGGAGCAGGCAGAGAAGAAGGAGAAATAGAAAGAAGCAAAAGACTCCCTCCCTCCCTATATATATATATATATACATATATATAGCATGAAAGCTGAAAGTCTTTTTTTATTTGATAGAACTAGATCTAACATCCCAGGCGTCGCCTGACACGCCAGGTTGATGTCTAATCGACGACCTGCTGCCCTGCTTGATTTCAGGGGAGGCTTTCCCTCCCTCCCTCCCTCCCTATATATACATATATATATATATAGCATGAAAGCTGAAAGTCTTTTTTTTATTTAAAAGAACTAGATCTAGCATCCAGGTGTCGCCTGACACGCCAGGATGATGCCTAATCGACGACCTGCTCGCCTTGCTTGATTTCAGGCGAGGCAAAGCCTCCAAGCGGGCTGACTAAACCGTCCAGCCGCCAGGCGTCGCCTAGGCGATGTCGTGATAACCATGCACAAGACAGATGACATTGAGATGCATGAATAAAAAATACATATCGAGTAAAAAACTAAGAGACAAGAACAAAACTGAATTATAAAGGAGAGGAGGAAAACAGAAATTGTTGCAAAATAATACAGTCGATCGACAAAAATGTCGGCTTCAAGTAATACCATGCCCAACTTTGTTTATCGAGAGTTGCTTTGGTTGCTTCAAGTTGCCTTCATCATCAAATGCCTTCTCTGACAAAACAGTAGAAGATATGTTGCATTATAGAAAATATAAAACTCCAGATAGACCAAAAACTGTTCAAGTAACCAGCAGAATAAATGTAAAAGTCGTAAAACAATATTTATTCACGTAATGAAAATAGATACACAGAGCATAAGAAGATGCTACTTTAACTGATAAAAGGTAAAGAGAACCATAGAGAAAAATACCGTCTAGACAACAAGTAGATCAGCATCTGAAATTTGGGTTGACGTCAAATAGAACGACGGATGGTTCAATACAGTGTAGCGGAAAATTTTCTCCACAGTTTCGATGTTTCCAAACAAAAAAGGTACATTTTCATATACCACTAATACCAAAAATTACTAAAAGAAACTCATACAGTTAACATCCCGAAGATATTGATAATGGTACCTTAAAAAAATGTTATACCGAATATTTCGACATACTTCTCAGTAAAATATGCTCCGTATATTGATGTTTCGATATTTTTTTCCACCCCAAAAATAGAACCACATGACACGTTGCATCACAACAACAACAACATCTAAGCCTTAGTCCCAAAATGATTTGAGATCGGCTAACATGAATCAAAATTTGAAACCGTCAATGATCGTTACATAAATAACATAAAAGGAAAAAAAGAGGGAAAAAGTAGAGAAAAAAACAAAAAAAAAAAAAGAGAATGAATGTTAAAAAAAATAAAAAAAATGAAAAATCCTGAAAAAATAAATTAAAAGATAACATGAAATAAAAGAAAATAGGAATAAAAAAACAGATATAAAAAAAAAGAATCAGATTCCATCCACCATCCGTATTCTTTCCCGCCACATTTGCCTCTCCATCACCATACTTTCTCCAATTCCAAGAAATCGCATATCATTTTCAATCATCTTTATCCAAGTTTTCTTGGGTCTTTCTCTACCTTTCACAATATTACTTGTTCCCCAACTTTCTAATCTCCTCACTGGGGCATCAACAGGTCTTCTTCTCACATGACACGTTGCATCAATTTTACAAAATTTTCCTAGTGTGAAATAGCTAATAAGGTACGTGAACATATATCATAAATCCATTGTATAGAAACACTTGCTAAAATCTACTATACATTTTCCTTGGAACGAGTTTACAACATAAATCTATGGAATCGGAACACTGCTAAAATATACTATACATTCATCTTTAAAACGATTTCTTAAAACAACAACATTGTGCATAAGTATTCTTAAAACAGCAATGTGACAGAGACACATCACAACACCATTCCTTAGAGACAAAGTACTCCTTCGTTCCATATAAAAGGTCCACCTTCTGAACAAGGTACAACTCTTTATACGGGACGAATGGAGTCATTCTTAACTTCCCCCTCTCAGCCCGAGACAGTTATTTCATGTACATTGCAACGCAACTTTTTTTTTTTTTTTTAAAATATTTATATCTCAATTCTACCAACTCAAGCTATATTTATCGATTAAAAATCAGAACTCAAAAGACGTAGCACACCGTATTTCCAACTCCAAATAAGTAACGGTCAACCCCAAAAGGAAAATTATTAGCATAATTTCATACCTTCAAAAAAGTAGGAAATGTTCTCAGCGCTTTCAAAGAAGTAGTCATCGGTGGTTTGTTTCTGTACCCAGAAAAAAGCAAAAAAAAAAAAAAAAAAATTAGTCAACTCTATTACTAGATAACCACATTAACAAAAAAAAAAAAAGGAAAATGGCAGAGAGAGGCGCAAGCAAGATCAGATATCGATATTTGATTTTTTACTTGGTTTTTAGTGGAGAAGATGGAGGCTCTGCTGGAACAATCAAATCGATCAAGTAATTGGTCCATTTTCAACCTGAGGGATTGAATCTCATCTGGGCTGGCAAAAGACTCCAACACCAAGTAACCCTCAGAATTGAAGAACTGAAGCTGGTCTGAATTGAGATATCCAACAATTCCCATAGTCGCTCCCTCGCTGGTATTTTCTAATTTTCAGGAAATGATCACTTCTGAAGATAATTTTTTCTTCTTTACTTGAGGGTTTCGTTTGAGACTTTTGGAAACTTGATAGAAGTAGAAAAAAGGGTCGGACTAGAGGATTTTATATAAATCTCTATCTATAATATAAAAAATAATGGGGCTTTTGTCATCTTAGGCCATCTTTGATGGGTGTTTTTATCCCGTTGGAATTCTATGGTAGAAACAAAAAATAGAAAAAATAAACTCAAATGCAGTTTTCTAAGTTTGTTTCTATTTCATGTGTTAGTTGAGTCACATTAGAAATTTCTATAGGTGTTTCTACATGTAGAAACACTTATAGAAATTATAATTTAAATTATAATTATCTGATTGGATAATTATATTATCTATCTCCTAAAAATACGTAAATATATAGAGTAGAAACACCGCATTGGAGATAAAAAAAATATACACGTTTCTATCCTTACTAAAATTCAACACGTCATATAGAAACTTTAAAAAATTTACTCAACCATGTATGATAGAAACATAAAATTAAAGTTTACCATTAGAGATGGCCTTATATACTTGATGATAAGATCATGATCATGTACTTCGGATGAATTTTACAATCTCAAAAATTCAAAAAAAAAAAATCCTAATAAATTTAATATTGACTCGACGTCGGCAGGCGACAGTCCTCTAACGATGGCCAATTTCTTTTTTGTTTTTTGCCGATCAGCAACCGACAGACCTCTGAAGATGGCCAACGTTTTTTTCGATCGGCCTGTTCTCCGACGGGGCCGGCAGCAGACCTCCGACAACGGCCGCCAGCGAGCATTTTGTTTCTTTTTTTTGTCGTCTGTCGGCCTATTCTCTAGCGGGATTCCTGTGGAACTCCCACGATCAGGCAGCTTTTCTCCTTTTTCATTTTTTCGATCCCTCCCAGCAAACCTCCATCGACCTGCCAGATTTTTCTTGGCCATTTGCCGGCTTATTCTCCAGTGGACGGGCGACGATGGGCCTTCGTTTTCCAAATTGTTCTCTGATGGTGCCTTTGACGGATGCACTTGAACCTCCACGACCGTCCATTTTTTTATTGTCGCCTAACGGCCTGCTCTGTCGACCATTGATGGAGCTCCGGTAACTGGCATTTTGGTCTCCGCCTGCCAATATATTTTTTTATATCAAAATAATTTGGTAATTTCAATCCAATTATGGCATTTACATTGTGTCATTATGATATGGGTTATCACTAATCTTTAATATAAAAAACAATGGTATTTTTTACCATGCTAGTATGCACTTGAAAATACCAATATACTGCTCGTTATATTTCTAAAAATATTCTTAGAATATTAATAAAAGGCATAACTAATTTTTTAATTATATTTTGTTCGTGACTGGGTTATTCAACGGACCTTCGAAAAACCTCGACAGTCAGCTAATTTTTTTTCTCTTTTGTCGCTTGTTGCTGAGATAGTTATAATACATGTTATTATTTCTCTCTTTCTCCTTTCCACAATCTTTCTATTTTGATTTTTCCGTGTAAATTACAAAAAAAAACATGTATTTGTCTCGACGATCCGAATCTTGTGGAACGATATTGACCATATTTAATTTGTTTCTAAATTGATTTACATGAGCAGCGAAAAAGTGGTCGTTGTTGAAGTAAAAGCGAGCAAGAGAATAATCAGGGAAGAAGATATGTGTATTTTCATTGATAGGGTGCCTTTAAATAGGGAGAGATTACATATTCTGGAAATATTCTAACAGGTTTGTTCCTATTTAGTGTAGAACTAGGCCTGTTATAATATTCCAGAATATGTAATATCTCCATATTTAAAGGGGCCCTATCAATGAGAATATACACATTGTATGCCCCAATTCTTTTGTTGCTTGCTTTTACTTCAACACGTTATCAGCACGTAGTCTACCCATTGAGAGCAAGAAAACTCATCGGAAAATTCTCAAATTTAAAAAAAAAAAAAAAGAATGGGAAAACATCGATTTTTTTCTGAAACCCTAATTCTCGGACGACAATCATCTTCCTCAACAGTCGGCCTGCAACCCTAGATGCTGGCATTACGACAACCCTACGATGTCTCCCACCTCCAGTCTCCGAACCAGACGGGAAACATGCAAACCACCGCACACCAGATCGCGACCCATCGATTTTCAAACCTCCGATTTCCAGCCCCTGCGACCTACCGGAAATCTGACTGCGAACCACTCGCGCCGCCGCCAGGGCTGTTCCTGACGAAAGTGGGGCCCGGGGCTAAACAATTAAAATGGGCCTTTCATCAACAAATAAAAAATACGGCATAATATTCATAAACATTTTTATTACTCATAAAAATGACTTCTTCTAGCTTTTTTTGCTTGCAAAGTCATTTACAATATCATTTATTTCAAGATTTTCTAAAATATCTTTTCCAATACACAAAATCGCCAAACCAGTTAATTTTTCTTGTGACATCGTCAATCTCAATTATGTTTTCAACAACTTTAACTTTGAGAAACTCCTCTCGGCTGATGCTACAGTTACAGGCATAGTCAATAAGATTCTATAAGCAATTGCAACATTTGGATAACGGTATAAATTTTTTTATAATTTCTAAGTTTCTAACGTTGTAAAACTTTTTGGGAATTGATTTTTGTGTTGCATAGTTGAGCGGCGAAATTTGAAGAGGCGAGGTGAGAAGAAGAAGTTGAACAGCGAGAGAATTAATGGGAAGAAAAAAAAATATTGAACTCTGCAATATAGATATATACTAAGATATATGTATAATAGGTTTTTTGACTTTTTCCATTAGTTTTGGGCCCCAAATAAAAAAGAAACAAAAAATCGCACCATAGATGTGAAAAAAATAGAGCCAATGCAGATTTTATAAAAAAAAAAATCAAAAATTCCAAATGCGTCAATTGGGTTTTGAACGCTCAACCACTACCCAAATAAACAAATGCTTTACCATTGCACAAGCTACACATTATCGATTTATCTTAATATATATATATATATATATATATATATACTATACCTAAAAAATTTTTGGGCCCCCAAATTTTGGGGCCCTGGGCCGTCGCCCGGGCCCGCCCGCCCGCCCTCAGGGCCGGGCCTGACAGCTGCACATCAGATCGCGATTGCAACATCAATCCTGGTTGCTCCAGCCCGTCGCCTCTATTTGAAACCTATTACCAGAAGCTCTGCCTCCGACCCGGCACGGTAGCCCTCTGCTCCCACTCGCACGACCCACATCCCATCGTGAAAGTCTCAAGACCTCCCTGCGGATCCAGATCCAATCCCCCAGCCCGCCTCTTTTCCAGTCCGGCCCACGCGACTTAGGAGTAGATCCAGCCCACTATTTTTTGGCCCAGTTAATACCTGATCCGGTTGTTGTCCAGCCCAATTCGACAGATTTCAATCAAATTACGTTTTTTACCTCAATCGCGAAGCGCGGTACACAAGACAAACTCTATTATTTGCTTCGTGTTTTATTTTATATGCTTTATTCGATTTAATAGTATAATATGATTAATCATATTTAATCTAATTATGCCTAATTAAATCAAATAAATTAATTAACCACTTGAATTAAATTACATACTCCTAGATTAATAACTAATTGTTATTGCGTCATAAGCTACATATTCGACTGTATAATGTGTATCTATAATTATACTACATAAAAATTTTATGTTTTATATATAAACAAATATACATATAATTGCATGCATATATAGATGTTGCATGCAATTAGGCTACATGGGTAGTTGACTTTATTTGTATAATTTCTACTGCCTATATAGTACCATGATAATGAAATTTCATGGGTATTCCTAAATCACATCGAAATCGTGATCATATATTGGTTCTAAACAAAATAATCACATTATTGGATAACTTATCATGGACGAACTCATGATTATGTGAAACGTACTCGCTTCCTTCTATTGTTTACGAATATTGCTAATCCAACTCGTTCGAGATTCAATATTTTGGACTCAGGAGGACATTGAGTGCCATAGATGAGATTCTGATTTCAAGATGTTAGCGCCACACTTTCTGTTTCATACAAACGACGAATCGTTTGAAGATGTGAAAACCAGCACGCTAATGTATTTAGGTGAAATCTCGACCCCAACTTATGGTAGGAATATCTTTAGTAGAAATCCCCAACGAACTGCGGGATTCCCTTAAGGGCCATTTCGAGAAAATTATTTCTCGAGTTGATCGTACAGTGGGACGAAATCCACTTGTTTTACTATAACGAGTCAACAACTTCAATAAGGATATGCTCCACCTTAAGGTGCGTCTTATTTTTTTGTGAAAAGAAAATCACAGAAGACGACATGATCCAGAAAAAAAAAACTTTCATATTTCCCTACTTAAAGCACTTATACTAGCGAATCAGTATAGAATGGAGTAAGATTATGTCAGGCCTGCAGGGACGAGGCAAATTCCCGAGGCTAGTAATGGCATGTGAAATGTGGAAATAACACCGACGAAAAGGGGACTGGACGTGCCAATCCCAAACCACATGGAACAAACTCGCATGGTGGAAAGGGATATGACAGTCGCAGACATGGTCGTGGTCATGGAGGCTTTTCCAGTCTTCAAATGTAGTAAGAAGAGACGATGCTCCTGGCTCCCAAGAAACGAGTTGACTCCTAATGTGAGATTGCTGCCATTGGTATATGAACTGCCATGCAAGCAAATATTTCACAACGAGTTTAAAGATATATTGAGATTCCGAGAATAGAAGACTCACTATATAGAGGAAGATGACCATGACATGATCCCCAATGTCACTTTCACATTTACCGATGGTGGTATTGCACCATACGTGCCAAAGTCATTAGACGCCCCCCTCTATGACTAATTTTATCGCTAGACGTTATAATATTTTTCAATAATGGTCTGATGTATTTTGGTTTCGAAAAAGATATTATTGTTGCTTACGTATACAAGTGATTGACTTTATTCAAAGTACAGAATATTGTTCTCGTTTGATGAATGAATTGTGGAACACTCGAGTGATAGCTTGATGGTAATAGCCTATAATGTATCAGTGACTATGATGATTGGATCATCCCACTTCATCCAAGGACACGACACCCCTGGTTCTTGATGCCTAACGACACTGTTTTATAGTCATCGACACTCTATATGCATTAGGAGTGACTGACTCGAACCTTACAGACCTTTAGGGATATACGTATCAACAACCTTATTGAAACCCGTTATGAGAATGAAATAGAGTATCTTTATATCACCTCTAATGAATGCGGCCAAAAGCGCATCTTAGAGAAACTTAAGAGTCAATCAAGTGGACTGTACGTCACTGTGATTAGGATTGTTGAATCCTACGCGATTACCTATAACGAACTTTGGGAAGTGACTCGTACATGCTTTGGTATGAATGATTGGAGCATCCAGGTCGTGAAATGATGATCCATATTCTTAAGAATACGTACGGACATCCTTTCTTACGCATGCAAAGTTGAAGCGGGCAACGAACCCACATTACGAACTTTGTTGGTGTTGTTGGTATAAAATCGCATATTTGCGCCGTTTTATGCGGAAGCGTAAATAAATTGCGAAAAATAAATCGCACAAGGATTTATAGAGGTTCGGCTATTAACGAAGCCGACGTCTTCTCTCGATGTATCTTTTTCTTAGGATTAAGATCAAAACCTCTACGCCTCTCTTCTATCGGTCGAGGGATTACCGTTACAAGCTCGTCTTCTATCGGTCCGAGTAAAACCGTTTTTCCTTTTCTATTGGATAAGGAATCAACCACTCTAGATTTCTATTGGTACTAGATAAACCTCACTAAGATAGCGATTGCGATTCTAACAATGCCGGATACTTTATCCTAATAACACCGAATCCAATCGTATCTTTTCTTTTACCTCTCGTGTATAATGTTGAATGTATAAACACTCAAACTAACAATATAAGCTCAATATTACAACAACAATGTAAGAATATGATTCTCAGATGTATGATTCGTTTTCTTGAAGTTGTTGTTCTCAAACAATACCATAGGAATGGTATTTATAGGCATTTTCCACAAACTAGCCGTTGCTGGCTGTTTTGACTTGCTAGCGTGCGCTAGCCTTCTTTATTAGCGTGCGCTAACTCATTAGCGTGCCTGTAGCGTGCATTAGACTGTTCCCAGTTTCAGTCCAGTAGCTTCGTTTCTTCTTTAGCGTACGTTATGCCTCATGCCTTACGTACGTAACCATCTTATATTAGCGTGCGTTAATAACACATTGTAGCGTGCGCTAATCCAATATATCCGTTGCATGGATTGTCAAAGTATCCGTTTGATATGCTGACTTTGACCTGCTTTTCCCAACGTTCTGATTGACTTGATTCAAACATCTTAGCGTGCGCTAATCATACTTTGTAGCGTGCGCTAATGCTGACTTCATTGCATACGTTATTCTGTGTTTGAATTCCTTCACAACGGTAACAAGGCGCGATAGCGTGCGTTAATGATAACGTGTAGCGTGCGCTATCCCATCAGCTGACTTCACTGCAGCTTACTTCGAAACTTGGCTGGAATGCAGATTACTCCTCGTTAGCGTGCGCTAGACATGCATTATGCTCAGCTTTTTGCGTCTTCGTCTGCTTCGCTGTTTTGCTTCGCCTCGTTGTTGTTTTGTTGGTTAGCAACTTTAATCATCAAAACACAAAATAAATAATGTGTGGAATGAATATTCCAACAATCTCCCCCTTTTTGATGATTACAAAACAACTCTTGAATTGGATAAAATCTGTAAAGAATAATATATGTATATTTCTACGAATCAAAGTTTTCGACTTTGATCGTTTCGTTAGTTTCTCCAATTCTCTTTTCTTTTCGACATCTCTTTTTTTTTTCGACTCCGTCGTTTTTCATTTCTCAATTTTTCAACTCCCCCTATTTGTATGCTTTTCTTTTCTTTTCGACTTCTTCGATTTTTCTCATTTTTATCTCAATTCTTGCTAATGCTGACTTCATTGCATACGTTATTCTGTGTTTGAATTCCTTCACAACGGTAACAAGGCGCGATAGCATGCGTTAATGATAACGTGTAGCGTGCGCTATCCCATCAGCTGACTTCACTGCAGCTTACTTCGAAACTTGGCTGGAATGCAGATTACTCCTCGTTAGCGTGCGCTAACGTATGTATTAGCGTGCGCTAGACATGCATTATGCTCAGCTTTTTGCGTCTTCGTCTGCTTCGCTGTTTTGCTTCGCCTCGATGCTGTTTTGTTGTTTAGCAACTTTAATCATCAAAACACAAAATAAATAATGTGTGGAATGAATATTCCAACAATCTCTCCCTTTTTGATGATTACAAAACAACTCTTGAATTGGATAAAATCTGTAAAGAATAATATATGTATATTTCTACGAATCAAAGTTTTCGACTTTGATCGTTTCGTTAGTTTCTCCAATTCTCTTTTCTTTTCGACATCTCCTTTTTTTCTCATTTTTATCTCAATTCTTCTCCTTCTCATTTTTATCTCAATTCATCTCCTTCTCCCCCTTTTTGTATTCATCAAAAAGTGTAAAAAAAAATATAGAGTATATCAAATGAAATATAAATATGCATGATACAAATTTATGCATTAATGAAAAAATACTCCCCCTGAAAGTATTATTTCCTTCTATTGAGCTTATATTGTTAGTTTGAGTGTTTATACATTCAACATTATACATGAGAGGTAAAGGAAAAGATACGATTGGATTCGGTGTTATTAGGATCAAGTATCCGGCATTGTTAGAATCGCAATCGCTATCTTAGTGAGGTTTATCTAGTACCAATAGAAAGCTAGTGGTTGATTCCTTATCCAATAGAAAAGGAAAAATGGTTTTACTCGGACCGATAGAAGACGAGCTTGTAACGGTAATCCCTCGACCGATAGAAGAGAGGCGTAGAGGTTTTGATCTTAATCCTAAAAAAAAGATACATCGAGAGAGGACGTAGGCTTCATTAATAGCCGAACCTCTATAAATCCTTGTGCGATTTATTTTCCGCAATTTATTTACGCTTCCGCATAAAACGGCGCAAATATCCGATTTTATACCAAGAGGTGTTCCTCAAGATACATCGTCAAGAGCATCAGAGACACCCACCCATTCTATACGTTTGACCCTATCGAATGCACATCGTCTCTTCTGCAAAACATGCGCTTTAGCCAAAGTAGGAGCGAGACTTTCCTACGCTAAAGATGTGAAAATTTCATTCTTACATAGGATTCAAATAGATATTTGTAGACCGATTCAGACAGAGTGCAGACCATTTGATGTTTTATGGTTCTGGTTGATGTTTCGACATGCTGGTCACATGTTGCCCCCTTGTCCACTAAAAATGCTGCTTTTGCAACGTCTCTAACACATATTATCTGTCTAAGGGCTCACCACCTTGACCACCATGTTCGGTCTATAAGACTTGATAATGCTGGAGAGTTCACATCTAAATTACTTGATGAATACTGCATATCGATCGGAAGCGACGAATAGCATCCCATCCCCCACAAGCATACGCAAAATAGTATCGCAGAGGCAACCATCGAACGAATCAGATGGTAGCCCGGACATTGGTTATACACACCAATTTGCCTATTTCTGTCTGGGGTTATGCACGCTTGCATGCAGCTTTACTTATTCGCTCATTTTAGACCCTCTGCTAACCAAATGATTTACGCGTACCAGTTGGTAACTGGATAAGCCTGATTTTTACATTTTGGACTCAGACGAGCTTGGTCATTTTTTCTCATATTCGTATCCAATGTGACTACTTAATCGTCCCTAAGACTCATGCTACTGTGGGGGTGCTGAAGGCACAATACTACATAACCAAATATGCGTAATTTGCACTCAAGCTCATCTGAGTCCAAAATGTAAAAATCAAGACTTATACAGTTACTAACTGGTACGCATATATCATTTGGTTAACAGAGGGTCTAAAATGACCGAATAAGTAAAGATGCATGCAAGACTACATAACCCCAGACAGAAACAAGCAGATTGGTGTGCGTAACCAATGCCAGGGATACCATCTGATTTGTTCGATGGTTGCCTCCGCCAGACCATTTTGTATATACTTGTGGGTGATGGGATGCTTTTCGTTTCTCCCGATCGACATGCAGTATTCATCAAGTGCTTTAGATGTGGACTCTCCAGCATTATCATCTTATAGACCGAACATGGTGGTTAGGGTGGTGAAACCTTAGACAGATAATCTGTGCTAAAGATGTTGCAAAAGCAGCATAGTGGACAAGGGGGCGACATGTGACCAGCATATCGAAACATCAACCAGAACCATAAAATATCTAACGGTCCGCACTCTGGTTGAATTGGTTTACAAATATCTATTTGAATCCTATGTAAGAATGAATTTTCCCCATCTTTAGCGTAGGAAAGTCTCGCTCCTACTTTGGCTAGAGCCCATGTTTTGCAGAAGAGACGATGTGCATTCGACAGGGTTAAACGTGTAGAATGGGTGGATGTCTCCAATGCTTTAGACGACGTAGCTTGAGGAACACCAACAAAGTTCGTTATGTGGGTTCGTTGCCTGCTTCTACTATGCATGTGTAGGAAAGGATGTCCGTACCTATTCTTAAGAATATGGATCATCATTTCACGACCTGGATGCTCCAGTCGTTCATGCCAAAGCATGTACGAGTCACGTCCCAAAGTTCGTTATAGGTAATCGCATAGGATTCAACAATCCTAATAACAGTGACGTACAATCCACTTGATTGACTCGTAAGTTTCTCTAAGATGCGCTTCGGCCGTATTCATTAGAGGTGATATAGAGATACTCTATTCCATTCTCACAACAGGTTTCAATATGAAGGTTGCTGATACGTATATCCCTGGAGGTTTGTAAGTTTTGAGTTAGTCACTCTCAATGGATATAGAGTGTCGATGACTGTAAAATAGTGTCGTTAGGCATCAAGAACCGGGGGTGCCGCGTCTTTGGATGAAGTGGGATGATCCAATCATCATGGTCGCTGATACATTATAGGCTATTTCCATCAGCCCATCACTCGAGTGTTCCTCGATTCATTCGTCAAACGAGAACACGAGTAATAAGGAACAATATTCGATACTTTGAATAAAGTCAATCACTTGTATACGTAAGCAACAATAATATCTTATTCGAAACCAAAATACATCAGACCATTATTGAAAACTATTATAACGTTTACCGATAAAATTAGTCATAGAGGGGGCGTCTAATGACTTTGGCTCGTATGGTGCAATACTGCCATCGGGAAATGTGAAAGTGACATTGGGGATCATGTTATAGTCGCCTTCCTCTATATAGTGAGTCTTCTGTTCATCGGAATCTCAATATCTCTTCTAGCTGGATGTGAAATATTTGCTTGCATGGCAGTTCGTATACCAATGGCAGCAATCTCACATTAGGAGTCAACTCGTTTCTTGGGAGCTAGGAGCATCGTCTCTTCTCACTACATTGGAAGATTGAAAGAGCCTCGATGACCACGACCACGTCTGTGACTGTCATATCCCTTTCCACCATGCGAGTTTGTTCCATGTGGTTTGGGATTGGCACGTCTAGTCCCCCTTTCGCCTGGGTTATTTCCACATTTCACATGCCATTACTAGCCTCGGGAATTTGCTTCGTCCCTACATGTCTGGCATAAGCGTACCCCATCATATATTGATTCGCTAGTATAAGTGCTTAAGTAAGAAAATATGAAAGTTTTTTTCTGGATCATGTCGTTTTCTGTGAGTTTCTTTTCACAAAAAATAAGACGCACCTTATGGTGGAGCATATCTTTGTTGAAGTTGTTAACTCGTTATAGTAAAACAAGTGGATTTCGTCCCACTGTACGATCAACTCGAGAAATAACTTTCTCGAAATGGCCCTTAAGGGCATCCCGCAGTTTGTTGGGGATTTCTACTAAAGATATTCCTACCATAAGTTGGGGTCGAGATTTCACCTAAATACATCAGCGTGGTTTCTATGAACAGAAAGTGTGGCGCTAACGTCTTAAAATCAGAATCTCATCTATGGCACTCAAGTCCTTCTGAGTCCAAGTTGTTGAATTTCGAATGAGTTGGATTATCCATATTCATAAACAATAGAAGGAAGCGAGTACGTTTCACATCATCATGAGTTCGTCCATGATACGTTATCCAGTAATGGGATTATTTTGTTTAGAACCAAGATATGGTCACGATTTCGATGTGATTTAGGAATACACATGAAATTTCATTATCATGGTATATAGGCAGTAGAAATTATACAAATAAAGTCAAATACCTATGTAGCCTAATTGCATGCAACATCTATATATGCATGTAATTATATGTATTTATATATATATAAAAAACATAAAATTCCTATGTAGTATAACTAGATACACATTATGCAGTCAAATATGTATCTTATGGCGTAATAACAATTAGTTATGAATCTAAGAGTGAATTAAATAATTTAATTCAAATGGTTAATTAATTTATTTGATTTAATTAGGCATAATTAAATTAAATCTGATTAATCATATTATACTATTAAATCAAATAAAGCACATAAAATAATACACGAAGCAAATAGTTGGGTTTGTCTTGTGTACCGTGCTTCGCGATTGAGGTTAAAAAAATTATTTGATTGAAATATGCCAGTTCGGGCTAGACAAAAACTGGATCAGGTATTAACTGGGCCAAAAAATAGTGGGCTGGATCTACTCATGGGTCGCGCGGGCCGCGCTGGAAAAGACGTAGGTTGGGGGATTGTGTAATACCCACGATTTTCGTTCCGGTTATTTGGATTTTTTTCGGATATTTCCCGGTTGTCGAGTGTCGGTATTATTTTCTCGACAACTGATTTTGGTGTTTATGACCGTATGTGATGATTTGTTTTCCGTTGTTTTCATTTCGGATCGATGATGTTGTCCCCGAGCATTTTTTCGTGTTCGTTCCGTGTGATTTCGGAAAATCAAGTCGTCGAGTCATGGCGGCTAGGCACTGGCCGGACAGGTGCGGCAGGAACCGGCATAGCGCACACTACTGCCGGAAGGCAGCACACGCTATGGCCGGAAGGCTGCGCACGCTAGTCGGCCGAGGCAGCAGGGGCAGAGAGGTTCTGTACTTCGGGCGGACACCAGGTAGCGCACGCCACTATCGGACACGGCGCGCGCTAATCGGCAGGCGTAGCGCACGCTACGGCCGGAAGTCTGCGCACGCTACCGCGGTCGAACAAGAAGGTTCTGGACAGCAGGACAGGTCGGCAGGATAGGTCAACGTGGGCCCCGGCCGAACATTCTCGACCATGACCGCCCGTTAGCGCACGCTAGCTCGGCAGCCTAGCGCACGCTAGGCTGCACCAGTATAAATATGACCGAGCAGTCATATTTTCACTCGTTTTTCATTTTCTATCTTTCCTGTCCGCGGCTGGAGTCTTGGAGAAGTCAAAGATATGTTGTTATACTATTAATCCACGAAGTTTTGGAGCTCATATCATCGATTAATCACTCCATAACATCCTTCAATCCAGCGAATCAAGGTTAGTTTTCCTAAAATCTTAGTTTTGGGAAAATTGGGGATTTTGCTTGATTTCGTCCATTTGATTCGTTATAACTTAGAATAGTGATGGATTGATGATTATTAAGTTGTATTTTATCGGATCCCTTGTTGTTCCACGGTTGGATTGCCGAAAATCCGTCATTTTGTTGAATTCTTAATCGACGCCTTGAAGGTGTTCGATAAAATGTCACAAAGAGGATTCGGGTGTTCTACGATCATTCTTCCTCGTACAATCGTTAATTTATTAGTGGTATGATGTTAGGGTCAGGTTCCTTACGAAGAACTCGAGTCGGAACCCTTCCGTTCGCTGTTTCCCGATCGGTTGTGTTACCGTCGTTTCCGCCGGAGAGTTGTGGGCGTTCGAGATTTCCCGGTTGAGCCATGTTCGTCGGAGTATCCAGTATCGATTATCGAGGCAAGTATCTTGCCCATACATTACGTGTTTTGTGAATATAATGGTTGGAAATCGACGATATGTGCTAAATGAATGTTTACAACTATTTCTCAAAAGAATCAGTATATTTACAATCATAGTTTTCTTAAAAGACGACTCTTGTGTTCGGGATTTAATGTGTTTAATTGACTATGTGTGTTATTGTTGAGTATAGGATCTCCTTACTTTCGGGTGATGTCATTATGTGGGATTATGTCGTCAGTGATTTAAGGTTCAATTCTTTTGTTAAGAATTGTGCGTGGAGTCATGTGGTAATCGGTGATTATGTGAGTTATGTGATATTGGTTGTGTCGTTCGGTGTTGTTGAGATAAGTGTGCTTCCTTGTGGATAGTATTAATTCTGGGTCATGAGTATGTGTTGGATAGTTTGGCCATTTTATCAAAATACCTCGACTATATATATTGTGATTGACTCTTGAGGATTGTGGTTTTGGAATGAGAACTGATGAGAGTTGTAAGGTTTTTTCTCGGGTACTCTCACTCGGGGATTGACTCGACGGGGACACACGGGGACCTGGTGGCTTAGCGGCTGGACCGGGTCGCGAGAGTTACTTTGAGTGGGCATTCTCACCTGGGGATTGCTCGACGGGGCACACAGGGACTTGGTGGCTTGAGGGCCGGACCGGGTCGCGAGAATTGCCAGAGTGTTTGTACTGATGATTAATTGTGATATGTCCGGAGTATCACAATGCTTGGTGCTCGGGGTCAAGAGACATTATATATCGAGTCTTGGTGTTTGGCTAAAATGGCATAAGAATAATGTATTATGTGTAATGTGTCTTTGGAAGTGGATTGGGGTTGATGATCGGGTCGTGGACCCTGTGTTTTGTGACCGGAATGGTTGGGTCGTGGACCCCGTGTTTTGTTAACGGATTTGCATTTTGGAAAATGAACTTTGGGGCTGTGACCCTAAGTGGCTTTCGAGGAATTAAGAACTTTTCAATCGCAAATGTTTTCATAACTCACGAGATTTGGAAGTGTTTTCAAAGTGCTTTCTTGTTTCGCTTCTACTTTCAAGACTTAAACTATTTTTAATTAAACAAAATATCTCGGGAAGTCTTTCGTTGTATTCTCGGAATGTGTTGTGTATGGCTCGTATTTGCACTTTATACTTGTACTAGCAAAACAATGGAGTTTTGCTAACCCCCGAGTATTCGGGGGTGGATGTCTGTTTTGCATCCAGGTACATGCAGGTTTGGGAGCAAATCACAGGATCGGCGCGAAAGAAGATGGAAGGCGAATGATACTAATCACACGAAGGCCAGCTTTGGATGCAGTTAGTCGGAGTTCGTGTATGGTCTTTTCCGCTGTCGTACTTTTTGTTTGTGAGAGTATTTTACCCTTGCATGGGTATGAGTCGAGATAGAAATGTGTATTTTTGACTTGTATGTTAGTGACGAAAGACCAAGTTGGTCTACGAATTTGGTATTTTATCAAGTCGGTATGTAATTTATTGTGTAGTTTCGATGTCTAGCCAGGTGGATCCTCACGGAGAGGGTCTTAGGCGTGTAATATTCCTGGTTTGATTATGTGGGTGTTATGGTATCAGAGCTTAGGTTGCGGAAACCTAGGCTGTCGGGTCCAGTCGGGTATTGTCGTGTGTTGTCCTGTCAGAGTGTGTCTGTCTAAGTCGCGTCGCGACGCGTCGTCTGTGATGTCGGACGTGATTAGTATCGAGGTGCAGCCATCATCTTTGTGCGACCTGTGGATGTAAGTCTCTCTACTATATTGTGCCTTGTGTTATACGAGTTTGTATGATTTTGTGTTATGACGTGAAGTTTAAAGGTGATTTGTGATTATGCTGCCTATGCTTGTTTGATCCCTGTATGGTGCTAGAATGAAAGTGGTGCCAGCGTATATGTATATACACACACATCCTGGTATAAGTCGTTTTTACAAGAGTAATGGCCTTGGTGTGGTTACGCAAAGAAAAATTCATCAATGTGATATTTTAAAGCTTTACATGTTTTTGGGGAGTCACGTATATTTTGTTTTAAAACATCCTCCAAAGGGAGGAAAAAGTTTGATTTTTGTATAATAACCTGATGGCCGAATTTTTTTTTTTGAGAATTCAAACTATCGATGTTTTATTTTCATCTTGTATTATAAGTTTTCAAAACACAATTTTTAAACTCAAATGAGGTCTACAAAATGTAATCAAGACGTGACTCTCGCTTTCAACTTATCGGTTTTATGGTTGTTAGTCGAGAAATACGTGATGATGTTCTCGTTCTTTGGGCAGTAGTGCCCAGTTTTTTTCTATTAAAGAGGTAATGTGAATGCTGAGTCAATCGGTATGTATACGTTGAGATAGCCCTCTTTATTGAGAGGTGAGATTTCGGTTTGAACGACAATCGCCTTTTGATGGTTGCTCGTGCGGTGTTGAAGTATATGAATCGATGGCATTTAGGTTCGTATGCTGCCGTTGTTCATTTGTAACTTTCGGTTCTAGTAATGTCGTATATATGTTCGCAATCATGTTGCTGAATTAGAGCAGTTAGCGCACGCTAAGTACGAGGCTAGCGCGCGCTAATGTGGCATGAGTAGCGCACGTTAATGTTGTTGTAACGGGCGCTAATCAGCCTGGTCAGAGGATGTGGAACCGTATTTTTAGCCGTTAGGCTTAACTTTCTGCAGTCAGTCATCTGTGATTGTATTCTATGTGTGTTGTCTAGTAATGACAACTGTTTTGTGTGAACGTGTGTTATGACTTTTCGTTCGCGCTAAGTGATAATTGATTTTGTTTAGTGAGTTGATAAATTATGTCTGTTGTGTGTGTTGTTGTATCAAGAATTATATACCTCAACAGGTGATCAGCACAGACGACAGGCGACCGAGTTTGAGTCGAATAGACCAAAGGCAGATTGGCCGATCTCGGGTCCCAGGTCAAGACCCAGTGCCGAGCGATCGACATCCAAGACGATCGTCTCTTGGCGCTTGGCGATCGACTCTGGGGCCCGGCCGATGGCGACCGCCTCTCGCCACGCAAAGCCAGCATGTCCAGTCAGCGAAGGACGAAGCTCGTACACAGTCCCACATGCAGATCCGGAAAAGGCGCCACAAGACATGGATCATTGACCACAGTCTGTCACCAATCTCACGTACCGACAAACCCGCCGAAAGATGCGAGTTGGACCGCCCGGGACAACGACGCAAGACGCGTGCAGGCTCCTCATTGGACCGCACAGCTGGCTGCCAGCAACAGCCGCGGACTTCAAAGGCAGACAGCCCATGTGCAGAAAGACGATCGCCCCTTATTATATTACAAGGAAGGCGATCGCCAGCCAGGAAAAAGGACATCTCAGCTCCTATAAATAGAAAGCTGCCTACACTTGGAAAACCCTCGGATTCTCTGGCTTAGGCTTGGTTTTCACTCTCTTGGCAAAGCTATACACTTCGGACATATTTCTCTCTCAGCACCTCTTAACCGAAAGACGGTCGGCAGAGACGAAAACCAGAACTCCCAGCAGTTCAAGAACTCAGAGCAACTCTAGTTCTTCCGGCAAGCACTCAACAGCTAGATATATAGAATCTTTTACACTCATTGTAATCGCATTCTTACATTAATATTTGTACCCAAACATATTCTTATTAATAACATCTCGCGAGAGCATTCAAGCACGGGCCTATCAAACCCGGCAAATCTTGTGTTATTACCATTCCCTCGGACGTGCTCTCGCAAATTTGCTGTTGCTCGACCGTTCCAGCAATATTCATCTCCGGATAATATTTCGGGCAACAACAATTGGCGCTAGAAGGAGGGCATCTAAACCTTCATTTTTTTATTCCTACCATCTCGAAGAACACTCACTGTTCTCCGAGGCATATACTTGAAGAGACACTCACTGCTCTTCATATAAAGCTTCCAGAATCATGACTTCTGCCTCCACATCGAAGAAAGCCGCTGGCCGATCCGCCGGACACCTCATTCCGTCTCTATCCGAGCCCCAGCTTATGGCGGAGGGTAGCCACGGCAACCCGAGACTCTCGATCCCGCCCCCGAGGGACGGCCCAAGCCTCTCACTCGATCAGTTCCAAACCGCGGAACAAATCGAGGAAGCTATGGCCATCCTAAAGGAGCGACGGAGAGCATGCGCGATGCCCGCAATATCCCCCTCGACCATCCGCCGTGTGAGCAAACGGAAGTTCAAGGGACTACTGGCCGAGCGATCGCCAGGAGGCCCCGATTCGCAAGAAGAGGCGACCGCAAGGCGGGACACCTCCATCTTCAGCTGCCTAGGAAGTGTTGCGATATTTCCTACACGCAAGTGCACGTCATCGTTTACAAGTAATAAAGTGATAAGTAGAGTATCGTTCCCACGAGGATTGAATCTCTAACTACCGACGTTTTCGTATTCCAATTTTATTTGAACAATCGAAGTTGGGTTGTTGGAGTAATAACTAAAAGAATTAATAAAAGACTAAACAGAAAACGATAGCTTGAATAAGAGGAATCAAATGATAAATAAGTCTAGAGTTCTGAATCCACCTTAATTTATCCGAATTTAATCTTGATTATCCGTAATAAATAATTTTCCCAATTTATTGAAGGCGGAGATTGCTAATATATTCTACCGCCTCTCCCGAGGTCAATAGATTTATCTAACGGCGACTAACGCACTCTATCCCTAGGTGAATTATCTCGTCGCTAGGCAAAAAGCATGAAATCTCCTAAAGGCCACGTAGTTCCTATGAGTATATTCCTATCTCACAGAATAAAACGGTCCTCACCAATAGTTCCTCACCAAATCTCCTCTCCCGATTCAAGTGAATGATTAAATCAATACAACTATTGGCCGGATAATTGCAAGCATTAAACATAATTGGGAAAACTCAATAAAAAGGTAATAAATTGGATAATCTCAATCAATTCGTCAAAATAAAGGTTTCATCAAAACCCTAGATTAGGGCTTTAGCCGACATACTAAAAACCGACAATACAGAATAAATAAACGAAAGCATAAAATTCAAACGCAGATGAAGCTCGGATTCCTCCGTTCTTCACTTCCGCCTTCTGCCCTTGAATTCCTCTCGCTTCCTCCTCTTCTCTGTCTCCAAGCTTAAGCTCTCTTAGGTTTAGATTCAATGATTCCAAGATGATTAAATTAGGGTCTTAAGCCCTATTTATAGCTCAGCACTTCCATAAATCGCGTCCGTATTAGTTGGTTGAAAACGGCCAAACGGCCCAAAATCCATGCAGACGTACCAAACCCGCTAAGTGTGCCGCGGCTCATCAACTGTGCCGCGGCACATCGCCAAAATCAATACCAGGCGTAATTAAATCCTTCGTGCCGCGGCTCACATGGGTCAGTGCCGCGACAGTAATGCTCTACTCGCCCTTCGGTGGTGTCTTCCTTTGCCGCGGCTCGGTTTCCTTGTGCCGCGGCTCATAGTCCGCTTTTGCCGTTTCGCTTTGCCTCGTTTAAGCTTCCGGACTTCAATTTCCTGTCAATCATACAAAATTAAGGCATTAAAAGCTCATTTAGATGATTTCACACTCCAAAATACTACAAAATAATGATAAATAAGCGTATAAAAATACGCCTAACAAATACCCCCAAACTTAAGCCTTTGCTTGTCCTCAAGCAAAAAGAATTAAAGTCAATAAAAGAATGTCGTGAATCATCGTGCAACTCATAGTGTTCAACCTAATCAATACTATCCTGCCATTCTCTCTAAATAATACGAGTGTCATAAAAGCGAGCTGCACTCAGAATAATGATTCTGCAAAGAAATCAAGTTCAGTCCTAATCATTTGTTCATGAAGAAAACTCAGCTCAAAGATCAACAAAACATGAGTCAAATCAACCGTCAATATGAAAGGCTAACATAAACAAGCTAGTTCGTCGCGTTCCACAGTCTAAAGGCACAATTTTTCACGAGTCTCATAACAAATAAACCTCGGACAGTATCCCCTTATATAAATATGCTCAAGAATTTGATTCGAGTCGACCACTAGGTTAGGATCTCGGGATGTTTCATCGGGATAATCCTAGGGTGGAACTTCCATTCTCATGTATTCGGAAAACGTTTGACGTAAAAGACACTCATGGGGCACATGGATGCTTCTAGTTACTAAGTTCCCGTCTACAGCGGAGAAACAACTCGAATACATAATTTCCACATGTCCGAATCAAGGTTGCCGTTTGACGCGAGAGTAAACAATGGTCACGCGAATGCCCCCGGTTACTAGGCTTCCTATCATTGGCACATGTGAAATCACTAAATCACTAGTCTAATCGGGGTCGTCGTTTTACGCGAGAGTAAACAACGGGTCACGCGAATACCCCCGGTTACTAGACTTCCCTTCCTAGAACACATTATCTCGACTTTTAGGAAAAAACTGACCGACTCTAATCTCACTTTAAGTGCCAACACGACTAAAGAAAAAGCGCGACTCACTATCCGGAAAATGTAGCCAAACGTATTGATAGGGATTAAAAACAAGTATGTATCATCTCTTGTCTGCCAAGACCTCTACAATCACGAAAAATTTCGGACCTAATTGAATACTAAGCAGAACAGAAATAACTGACTACAACTCGACTAAAACTCGCCCGCTTCTTCAAAGAGAAAGACAGTGTCGTAACATCAGTATCACACAAAATAGAAGCACGAAAATTCACGAATAAAGAAAAAAAACTACGGCAAGCAAGGCTATCTAAAAAAAATTTTCGCCAAGAAAGAAAAGTGCAACAAAATATAATGTACAGCAAGAAAATAGAGTACAGCAATGAATGCAGAATGTAAATCCCTCCCCCAAACTTAGGACGTACATTGACCTCAATGGACAAAAAAATGAAATGCAAGAAAAGTAAAAGGTCAAGTACTCCCCTCCAGTCTGCTCAGGAGCTGGTGCCGGCATCGTCCGGTGAGGAGGGTGGTGCTTCTGAATGATCAATTTTCCATTGCTGCAATTTATCAAACACCTTGTGTGCACAAGTTAAAATGAAGAACAAAAATTTTGATGGTTAATTCCAAATCCCAAAAATAATAACACAGATTGTAGCCCTGAATTACAAAAACCATCATCAACAATTCGTTCATAAACATCAATTCCATCACAATAACAAATTCCCCATATTCCAACTCCATTTCAGAAACAACAATGAAAAACAACTAGCAATATAAAACTCCAAATCTTTTCACATCAATAATCACCTATGATTTAGAAATCAAAAATTACGGAGAATTTGAGAAGGAGACTGATAGAATGGACCCGACTAACCTCATTGTGTGCGGGAAGGAAGGAATGAAGGGAAGAAGTATATATGCGAGCCGATCGATCAAAGAGCTTGACCTGGCCGCTCTTATTTTGCGACGGTGCCGCGGCACAATAAAAGTGAGCCGCGGCCCAAAGTACAATCGGATTTGGACGTTTTGATATGCCGTCGGTGCCGCGGCTCAGATTTCGTATGCCGCGGCTCGGTGTTAAAGTGTGCCGCGGCTCACCTTAGTATGCCGCGGCACAAAGCATGTGCGCCACTGGCGTTTCTTGACCATTTAGTGTGCCGCGGCTCGGTTTTGGTGCCGCGCTCGGCGACTGGTGTGCCGTGGCTCGCAAGATCATGCCGCGCACAGGTACGCTTTGATCGGCCATTTTTCCTCACCGTGTGTGTGCCGCGGCTCACTGGATCTGTGCCGCGGCCCATTATTGAATTTATCCCCTTTTTGCCGATTCCTGCACGTAAATTTTACACGAATTCATTAAAATGAGAGGAAAGGATGGATCCAAGAGGAAAGAAGACAAAAAGAGACTCAAAAAATGCAAGCAAACAACAAAGAATCTACAACTAATACTCGGGTTGCCTCCCGAGAAGCGCTAAGTTTATAGTCTTCATAGGACTTCTCTCGCATTCATCCGGCGGTGGATAAGGTGACGCTCGTTTTCTGCGTGTCTATTGGATTACCCAAGTATGCCTTCAACCGTTGTCCATTAACTTTGAATTGTCGACCATCTCTTTGAACTTCTACTGCACCATGTGGAAACACTTGAACTACGGTGAACGGTCCCGACCATCGTGAACGCAATTTCCCGGGAAATAACTTTAAGCGTGAGTTGAATAGCAACACCTCTTGACCCGGGACAAATTCTCTCTGCGTGATGTGCTTATCATGCCAAATTTTTGTCCTCTCCTTATAAAGTTTTGCATTTTCGTATGAGTTGTGGCGAATTTCTTCCAACTCGTTCAGCTGCAAACACCGCTTTTCCCCTGCGGATTTTAGATCAAAGTTTAGTTTCTTTATCGCCCAATAAGCACGGTGCTCCATCTCTACGGGCAGATGGCAACCTTTTCCATAGACCAATCTGTAGGGCGACATTCCGATAGGTGTCTTATACGCAGTCCGGTACGCCCAAAGTGCATCATCGAGTTTAAATGCCCAATCTTTTCGAGACGAGCTGACCGTCTTTTCTAGAATCCACTTCAGCTCTCGATTTGATATCTCGACTTGACCACTCGTTTGCGGATGGTATGCTGTGGCAACACGATGAGTGACTCCGTATTTTCTCAAAACCGCATCAAGAAATTTGTTGTCGAAGTGTGACCCACCATCACTTATAATAGCACGTGGAGTCCCAAAGCGTGAGAAGATATGTTGTTTGATAAAATTGATTACGACATTGGACCCATTCGTAGGTAGTGCCACCGCTTCAACCCATTTGGAGACGTAATCCACGACCACCAAAATGTAGAGATTCTTGTTTGATGGGGGAAATGGACCCATGAAGTCGATCCCCCATACATCAAATAATTCGACTTCAAGTATGGTGTTCAGCGGCATTTCGTGTCGTCTTGAGATGTTTCCTGTCCGTTGACACCGATCACATGTAGCCACAAAGGAGTGAGCATCTTTGAATAAGGACGGCCAATAAAATCCCGACTGTAAGACCTTCGCTGCTGTTCTATTTCCACTAAAGTGTCCACCGTAGGGCGATGCATGGCAATGGTTCAGCACACTGTGGATTTCCTCATCTGGAATGCATCTACGGATAATCTGATCGGGGCATCGCTTAAATAGAAAAGGATCGTCCCACAAATAGTACTTAGCGTCCGAGATTAGCTTCTTCTTATGATGACGTGAGAGATCGTTCGGAATTTTTTGCTTGCTAAGTAGTTCACTAGATCAGCATACCAAGGCGCATGTGTTGAATCCAACTTGTAGAGCTGCTCGTCGGGGAAGGTTTCTATAATTTGTGGCTGACTTTCTTCCTTCTCGAGGGAACTCTCTAACCGTGAAAGGTGATCGGCTATAACATTTTCTGTCCCTTTCTTGTCCCGAATCTCCAAGTTGAATTCTTGAAGGAGTAGTACCCACCGAATCAGCCTTGGTTTGGCATCCTTCTTCTCCAAAAGGTACTTTATCGCCGAATGATCGGTCCACACTATCACCTTTGTTCCTAGTAGATAAGCCCGAAATTTATCAAATGCAAATATCACTGCCAATTCCTTCTCCGTTGTGGCATAATTTCTTTGGGCGTCATCGAGCGTTCGGCTCGCATAGTATATGACATGAAACACCTTCCCTCGTCTCTGCCCCAAAACAGCCCCAATGGCAAAATCGCTAGCATCGCACATTAGTTCGAATGGAAGGTCCCAATCCGGAGCGACTATCACCGGTGCCGTGCTTAGAGCTTTCTTGAGAACTCAAAACTTTCTTTACAAGACTCGTCGAAAGTAAATGGGACATCTTTCATGAGTAAGTTGCACAATGCTTCGTGATCTTTGAAAAATCCTTAATAAATCGGCGATAGAACCCGGCGTGTCCCGTAAAACTCCTAATCCCTTGACCGAAGTGGGTGGGGGCATCTTCTCAATTGTCTCAATTTTTGCTCGGTAGACTTGTTTTCCATGTGAGGTTATTCGATGGCCAAGCACAATGCCCTCCGCACCATAAAATGACACTTTTCCCAATTCAAGACTAAATTGGTCTCTTCACATCTTCGCAAGACCTTCTGCAAATTTTCCAAACAAATGTCAAAAGAATCTCCAAAAACAGAAAAATCATCCATGAAAATCTCAATACACTGCTCTACCATGTCAGAAAAATAGCCATCATACACCGTTGAAAAGTCGCCGGCGCATTACACAATCCAAACGGCATGCGCCTATAAGCGAAAATGCCGTAAGGACATGTAAACGTCGTTTTCTCTTGGTCTTCGGGGGCTATGTAAATCTGATTATACCCCGAATAGCCATCGAGAAAGCAATAGAAATCGTGTCCGGCTAATCTATCTAACATCTGATCAATAAAAGGCAAGGGGAAATGATCTTTTCTAGTGGCCTTATTTAGTTTCCTATAATCTATGCACATACGCCACCCTGTAACAATCCTGGTGGGAATTAATTCATTATTATCGTTTTGAACAACTGTTATCCCACCCTTTTTCGACACAACTTGAACCGGACTTACCCACTTGCTATCAGAAATTGGAAAGATCATACCTGCATCGAGGAGTTTTAAAACCTCGACTTTTACCACCTCCTTCATGTTAGGATTCAGCCGGCGTTGATGCTCCACGGATGGTTTGTAGTCTTCTTCCATCAAAATCTTGTGCATGCAAATCGATGGGCTGATCCCCTTGATATCCGCAATAGACCATCCAAGAGCAGATTTGCACTCCCTCAAAACTCTTAATAATTTTGCTTCTTGATCTCCTGCTAAAGTGGCCGAAAGAATAACTGGAAGGGAGTCGTCGGGCCCCAGAAATGCATACTTCAAATGAGGTGGCAGCTTTTTGAGTTCCAATTTTGGAGGTTTTTCAATCGATGGGGTCGGTCGAGTTAGTGAACTTCCAAGCTCCTCGAATGGTTTACGAATAAAAATTGGCGGGGAAGCATCCATGTGTCGTACGTAGGCGGCATGCTCTCCATTTGGTTCTAAACAAATTTCAATCAAAACGGATTCCAATGGATCGGGTGGATAATTTTCTCGAAAAGTTCTACTCACGCACGAGTCAATGACGCGTCAACTTGGAAACAATTTTCAGCGTCACTTGGATATTTTACTCGAAAAATATTGAAGGTTACTTGCTCCTCTTGAACGCGCAAAGTCACTTTCCTTTTTCCACATCAATCAACGTCCTACTGTTGCCAAAAATGGTCTTCCCAAAATAATTGGGATATCTTGGTCTTCTTCCATATCAAGTACGATGAAATCGGCCGGAAAGATGAACTTATCCACTTTGACTAAAACGCCCTCTATCACACCCTCGGGTATTTGATGGATCTATCGCCAATTGTAGAGAGACTGTTGGCTTGGCTTCCCAATCTCCAGCCTTTTTAAAAATCGAAAGGGGCATAAGATTTATACTGCTCCGAGATCACATAGGGCTCTTTCAAAAGATGAATTTCCGATGATGCAAGGAATGGTGAAACTTCCCGGATCTCTCAATTTCGGTGGGAGTTTCTTTTGTAAAATAGCGCCGCACTCCTCCGTTAAAGCGACCGTCTCATATTCCTCGAGCTTCCGTTTATTGGACAAGATCTCTTTCATGAACTTGACGTAACTCGGCATCTGCTCCAATGCGTCGCGAACGGAATGTTTATGTGCAATTTCTTGAAAACGCCGAGGAATTTTGAGAAGCGCTTGTCAGCTTTTGCTTTTGAAAACGCTTGTGGAAATGGAATTTGAGGAGTGGGCCGAGTAGTCGATACTTCCTTTGGCTTAGGCGTCTCATCCTTTTCCTTCTCGGCCCGCACGCTCGGCCGCTCTTTGTCATTAATAGGCTGCCCTTTCAACTCCTTTCCGCTTCTTAATTCGATTGCTTGCACATTTTCCTTGGGTTTCACTTCGGCTGCGTTGGGGGCTGCACCTTGAGCCCGAGAAGACAATAAATTAGCAATCTGCCCCATTTGTGTTTCTATATTTCGGATGGAGGTTGAATGATTTTGAAGAGTCGTCTCGGTGCGGGTCATGAATTGGCTTGTGTTAGCCGCCAATTGAGCAAGAGCATCCTCCAACGATACCTTTGAAGATTGAGGGGGCTGCTGTGGGGGTTGCACGAAGTGAGGTTGTGGAGGCTTCATAGCTTGCCCATTTCTCCATGGAGAATTTTGTTGATTCCTCCACCCTTGAGTATAAGTGCTGGGGTAAAAATGGCTTTGTCGATTTCCATTGGCTACGAATTGAGCTTGCTCCATCTGATTTTGCTCGAACGGATTTCCAAATTGACATTCCGCACTCGGGTGTGATCCGTTACACCAATTACACGTCTCAATGGTAACGGGGGCTGGTGCGTGCGAAAAGTTCTGGAGCTGTTGTGTCAAAGCGGTGACTTGAGCTGACAAGGTGGAAATCGGATCATTGCTCGAAACTTCCATTACCCTCTTCGGTGTCAATCTTTCTGCTGGCCATTGGTATGCGTTTTCAGCCATATCTTCTAAAAGCACATGAGCCTCGGCCATAGATTTTCCCATGAATGTCCCACCGGATGCCGCATCGACAAGAGTGCGTGTAGAAGCACTCAAACCACCATAAAACGTATGCAGCTGAAGCCAATCAGGAATGCCGTGATGAGGGCATCTTCGAAGTAATTCTTTATATCGCTCCCACGCCTCGTGGAGCGATTCCATATCAAACTGGGCAAAAGTAGTTATCTCGTTTCTCAACCGCGCCGTCTTAGCTGGTGGGAAAAATTTTGCAAGGAAGGCTTGCACTAACCTCTCCCAAGTTGTAATCGACCCCGGCGGTAAGGAATTCAACCAGAATTTTGCTTTATCCCTCAAAGAAAAAGGGAAAAGCCTCAATCGGATGGCATCGTCGGTGACACCATTAGTTTTGAAAGTGTCGCATATCTCAAGGAACGAAGCAATGTGGGCATTCGGGTCGTCCTTCGGCAATCCACAGAAAGGGCTCGCCTGTACCATCTGAATAATGGCGGGCTTGATTTCAAAATTATTAGCTTGGATGGTGGGACGCCGAATTCCCGAAAAATTTGTGTTGACTTGCGGCATGGCATAATCACGAAGAGCGAGTTCCGGTTGAACTTGCCGCACTTGGTTGTCTCCTCCTTGGATTTCAACATTCTCGGCCATCTTGACCGTCGTCTGCAACTCTCTTTTCTCCTTTTTATTCCTTCGTAGAGTGCGCTCGAGCTCGGTGTCCAAAGGTAGTAAGCCTTCGTTACCGAGTCTTCTCATGCACTACACGAAAGGTCCTGAAAGGGAAAACGAATAAACAAAATTAAATACAAAAAAATAAAAATAAAACGTTCAAATTAAGACTGGAAATACTTAAGTCGATATTAGAAAAATTTCAATCCCCGGCAACGGCGCCAAAAACTTGTTGCGATATTTCCTACACGCAAGTGCACGTCATCGTTTACAAGTAATAAAGTGATAAGTAGAGTATCGTTCCCACGAGGATTGAATCTCTAACTACCGACGTTTTCGTATTCCAATTTTATTTGAACAATCGAAGTTGGGTTGTTGGAGTAATAACTAAAAGAATTAATAAAAGACTAAACAGAAACGATAGCTTGAATAAGAGGAATCAAATGATAAATAAGTCTAGAGTTCAATCCACCTTAATTTATCCGAATTTAATCTTGATTATCCGTAATAAATAATTTTCCCAATTTATTGAAGGCGGAGATTGCTAATATATTCTACCGCCTCTCCGAGGTCAATAGATTTATCTAACGGCGACTAACGCACTCTATCCCTAGGTGAATTATCTCGTCGCTAGGCAAAAGCATGAAATCTCCTAAAGGCCACGTAGTTCCTATGAGTATATTCCTATCTCAGAATAAAACGGTCCTCACCAATAGTTCCTCACCAAATCTCCTCTCCCGATTCAAGTGAATGATTAAATCAATACAACTATTGGCCGATAATTTCAAGCATTAAACATAATTGGGAAAACTCAATAAAAAGGTAATAAATTGGATAATCTCAATCAATTCGTCAAAATAAAGGTTTCATCAAAACCCTAGATTAGGGCTTTAGCACGACATACTAAAAACTGACAATACAGAAAAAATAAACGAAAGCATAAAATTCAAACGCATATGAAGCTCGGATTCCTCCGTTCTACAGCTTCCGCCTACGGCCCTTGAATTCCTCTGCTTTCCTCCTCTTCTCTGTCTCCAAGCTTAAGCTCTCTTAGGTTTAGATTCAATGATTCCCAGATGATTAAATTAGGGTCTTTAGACCTATTTATAGCTCAGCACTTACATAAATCGCGTCCGTATTAGTTGGTTGGTTGAAAATCAAGCCAAACGGCCCAAAATCCGCGCAGACGTACCAAACCCGCTAAGTGTGCCGCGGCTCATCAACTCGTGCCGCGGCACATCGCCAAAATCTGAATACCAGGCGTAATTAAATCCTTCGTGCCGCGGCTCACATGGGCCGTGCCGCGACACAGTACACTACTCGCCCTTCGGCTGGTGTCTTCCTTTGCCGCGGCTCAGTTTCCTTGTGCCGCGGCTCATAGTCCAGTTTTGCCGTTTTCGCCCGTTTTGCCTCGTTTAAGCTTCCGGACTTCAATTTCCTGTCAATCATACAAAATTAAGGCATTAAAAGCTCATTTAGATGATTTCACACTCCAAAATACTACAAAATAATGATAAATAAGCGTATAAAAATACGCCTAACAGGAAGCGACCCATCGTGGCGACCGGGGCAGTCCGTCCCCATCCACGAGACGACGAAGCCCGAATCCGTCACCAGGAGTTCAGCTTATCCAACTCCCAGAAGGCCGACCAGCCATCTGGCTCCCCCTCGCCGAAGAACCGAGGTCGGCGACCGCGGAGTCAGGAGATCGGTACACGATCGCCTCGGCTCCCGCTCCGGAAGCCGAGCCACGAGCGACCAAGCTACAGCGATGACCGCGATGCAACGCCAGCTCGACGACATGAAGGCGCTCCTAGAAACTGGGGCAGGCGCCAAAAGCAAGATCGCCGGGCCGAACGAGCCACTCGCAGTCCACATCGAGCTCGCCCCCGTGCAGCGTAAGATCGCTCCTCCCAAAACACCTTTGTATTAGGGGAGGTCGGACCCCGAGACTCACCTGAGCAAGTTCCGGGTCTATATGACCGGGTGTGGGGCATCAGACGCGACCAGATGCCGATTGTTCCCGCTGACGCTGGGCGACCTGGCCCATAGGTGGTACGTCTCATTGCCACCACGATCCATAAGTTCCTTTGAGCAACTGGCGAACGACTTCACAGCATACTTCGCCGCCAAGGTCGCTCGGCCGGAAGGTCCCCATCGCATGGTGCAGATCAGGCAAGGGGAAGAAGAGTCCGACGCAGACTACATCGACCGAGTAGATGAGATCATCCTCAACGGCGAGCCCGTAAGCGACGAGATCGCCCTATACTCGGTCCTAGGGGGATTCCATGGTCTTTCGCCTATGTTCAAGCATCTTACGAAGGACCTCCCCCCGACCTACGCGATCTTCCGCGCCAAAGCCGCAGACTTCCTGGCCAGGCAAAGGTTACTTTTTAACCTATGAACAACGCGATCGGCGACCGAACGACGATCATCAGTCTTCCAACCCGATCGCCAGAATCAAGCAACATCTCCAAAAATGGAGGACTCGCTCGCCCTCTACAGTTCATCATCTAACATGATGGACTAAGGCACGAGATCGCCTCCCCCGCACAACGTACACCGTCGAGGATCGGCATCTAACATGACGATCCGAGGTAGAAGAGTGCAGCCATGGTCCTGGTAGTCGATGGAACCGACTGCTTTGGCCATGCAAGGTTCCTTTGGGCCAAGATCGCCCGCCCTTCGTTTAAATACGAGGCCGGCGTAGTCTGAGGGCCCTCCAAGCAAATCAGTGGACACGCTCGCCCGCCCTCAAAGGTTCATCATCTAACTTGGTGGGCCCGGACAATGCGACGCGTCCCAACCCCCGTCTCAACGTATACCGTCGAGGATTGCCATCTAACATGACGATCCGAGGTAGAAAAGAGCTAACAAGCCGCCGACGTGGAGTCGATTAATCCGACGACGCCCTGCGCAAGGACTCCTCCAGACCAAGACCGCACGCCCTTCGTTTAAATACGAGGCGAGGCGCAGCCTAACGGAGGACCCTCACAATAAAATGAGTCACGAGACAGACAATATCGCTCGCGCACAAGACACGGTCATGGAGGTCGGTCCATCGGACTCCGCGACTGTGCACGGTTCCTCAATGACGAAACTATCAGGTTTCTACGAGTGATCAGCCAAATTGTTTATTGCAGGTACAAGACCGAAGATAGCTCGCCAATGGATCAGATCGCCCAAGTCCGAGACCAAATTCCGCGCAACGGATCGCCCATCTTTATCCTCAACGATCGCCAGTAAGAACCACCTCACCCCATGTCTTCAACATTGGAGCAAGCTGGGGGGCAATTGTTGTATCAAGAATTATACACCTCAACAGGCGATCGGCACAGACGACAGGCGACCGAGTTTGAGTCAAATAGACCAAGGCAGATTGGCCGATCTCGGGTCCCAGGTCAAGACCCAGTGCCGAGCGATCGACATCCAAGACGATCGTCTCTTGGCGCTTGGCGATCGACTCTGGGGCCCGACCGATGGCGACCGCCTCTCACCACGCAAAGCCAGCATGTCCAATCGGCGAAGGACGGAGCTCGTACAGAGTCCCACATGCATATCCGGAAAAGGCGCCGCAATACATGGATCATTGACCACTGCCTGTCACCAATCTCACCTACCGACAGACCCGCCGAAAGATGCGAGTGGGACCGCCCGGGACAACGACGCAGGACGCGTGCAGGCTCCTCATTGGACCACACAGCTGGCTGCCAGCAACAGCCGCAGACTTCAAAGGCAGACAGCCCATGTGCAGAAAGACGATCGCCCCTAATTATATTACAAGGAAGGCGATCGCCCGCCAGGAAAAAGGACATCTCATCACCTATAAATGTAACACCCCCGATAGATTCAGGAATATTACAGCGCAGTAAATCCTTTACATAAGGATTTACAAGGCTGAAGAATTGAAAAGACATTAACAGGTACCAACGAATGAAAATAACGAAATTAAGATACAACAGTTCTGACCAAATACTGAAAATACGAATGTTCAACAGAAAATTATTAATACATCACCAAATTCAAATTCATCATAAACGACTATGTACTCGAGTACTTATTGAAATAACTAATAAACAACAGACAAGTAAACCCGGCCGGAACATCACTCTGCACCCTCGTCGTCATGCAGCTCCAGTGGTTGTTTCCCCGCTCTCCTGGATCCTGAACATAAACAAAATGTTCACCCCCGAAGGGGTTAGCACAACGATGCTAGTACAAATACCACAACATATTATTCAACATCTCACGAAGAATAATAACGTAAATGACAAAAATACCAACGAGTCTTCTCCTACGAGAAACTCATAAATAACATACACGATAATCACAACATGATATCATAACATACACATGGTAATTCCGACGATCCAGCGTTCACTGCCTATAACCCACGATGATCCCGTCAGACCAACCCGTGGTGGAAAAACCCGTCCGATGATCCAGCGCACGCTATCATAGATCCCCCGATGATCCCGTCGGACCAACACGAGGTGGACATACAACAACGACATACATGCACGACAATATGTATATCATCAATACATAAAACAAATAAGGTACTTGCCTCGATTCGAAGACAAGAACAATACTTCCACGAAAATGAGACACTCGAAGGTCGCCCCTTCAATCAATCACGTAACAAGCTCGAACCTTAACAAAAGAAATAATATAGAATTTATCTCACATCGTACGAATGTCTAACAATTCGATTTACGACCGAAAGCTCATAAAATGTAATCTGACTGAACTACTTAGCGTACGCTAAGTATTATACGTAGCGTGCGTTAAGTCTGTTTGTTAGCGCACGCAAATAACGAAGCCTAGCGTACGCTAACTACGCATGGTTAGTACCTCACTGATCAGCCGACTGACTCGACTGATGGCCTAACATACGTTACGTACCAAACGTAGCGTACGTTAACTCGTGCTCGATAGCGCACGTTAATCTACAAAGTTTAGCGTGCGCTAATCGTGCATGGCAGTTCACTACTGGACAGTAGACTAATCTAATCGTGATCAAACCAACGAAATCTTCAGATTTTAATTCATGTTACCTCCATGAATATCATGTTCATACGGTTATGAATGATCTTACGGGTTACAACAACTTCAAAAATCAAGAATACGTATTATCATCACAACACCATAATCCATCTTGATTTCAATTCTCATGCGAAGTTTGGTGTTCTTAAGGTCGACGTATTATCATCATGACATCTCGATTTAACCAAGGAGATAAACTAACAATTCCAGTTTATAAGAAAGGGTGCAAATCCAAGATGATCTTTTCTTAAGTCCTTATAACCAAAAGTGATATCATCTCAAAGTTCATGATCAATATAACAACATAATTCATACGGATAATCATCTTCAGAATGTTCCTCTCATCAATTGACGTACTAAGATTCCAACTACGAGGTTCCAACGACAATATCATAAGCCTAAACATTCCAATCTTCTAAACATGATGTTTGTTGAATAATTCACAAATCAAATTCAATATCTTGCTAACATGATCATCTAATTCTTTAGAACCCGAATCTAAGACCGGAGATAGAATTAACATACCTTAATATGACGAAATCACCGAACCCCAAAGGTAGAATCTGACTCCGGTTGGTTATATGTCACTCCAAGGTGCTACTTCTCTTCAATGATCAATCACAAGAAATATCCAATGTCCAATGATCAAGTGGATGTGTTATAACTGTGTCTAAGGAAGATGATATGCTCTCTGGTCTCTCAAGAACGAAGGATGAACGAAGGAAATGAGAATAAAATGGAGTGCTGGCCCATATATAAACTTTCTATACATAAGTAGATTAACGCACGCTACCATACATCCTTAGCGCGCGCTAATAAGAGTTGACTCCAAAACTGTCCAGGTTCATCCGCGGGAATCTTATCCGGTCCTACGTCCGACTGGCGCATGTGTTAGCCGCCTATCTCAATAATTGATTACCTAGCGCACGCAAGTCCTACACTCGTAGCGTGCGCTAGTAGTAGCCGATAGCGTGCGTTAAGCTACATTCTTAGCGTGCGCTATCACGAGCTTGCATGAGAAATTTTGCATGATGATATACTTATGTACAAAGATACCAATGTGAGAAATATCATACTCCAATTATCGAGTTCACAATCCGAATAATACAGGGTTCGAATACAGATGAAATACATAATAATAAATCCGGATATTACATACTCTCCTACTAAAAAGGAGTTTCGTCTCGAAACTCAAGACGAAAATAACTCTGGATATCTGGACTTCATGCTATCTTCCGTTTCCCATGTGGCTTCTTCCACTCCATGACGTGACCACTGAACTTTGACCAAAACGATTGGTTTGTTCCTCAATTGCTTAACTCGACTCTCGAGTATCTTGACCGGTCTTTCTTCAAACGTCCCATCCTGAGTGACTTCGATCTCGCCGAAATCAATGACATGACTAGGATCCGGTATATATCTCCGTAATTGGGATACGTAGAACACGTTATGAACATGGCTCAACGACGGTGGCAATGCCAATCTGTATGCCAACTCTCCAACTCTCTCAAGGATCTCGAACGGTCCGATATATCTCGGACTCAGCTTTCCCCTTCTTCCAAAACGGAAGATTCCCCGAGTAGGAGAAACCTTTAAAAGTACGTGGTCTCCAGTACTGAACTCCAAAGGGCGACGACGTACGTCTGCGTAAGATTTCTGGCGACTCTGGGCGGTCAACAGCCTTTCATGAATCAAGGCTATCTTCTCTCGAGTCTGTACAATCAACTCTGGTTCTATCCCGATTAAGTCTGATAAATCATCCCAACATAGGGGCGATCTACATCTCTTCCCGTATAATGCCTCAAATGGTGCCATCTTAATGGAAGCATGTCATCTATTGTTGTAGGTAAATTCAATCAACGGTAGATGAACTTCCCAATCAGTTGACCAATCTAAGGCACAAGCCCTCAGCATATCTTCCACCGTTTGAATAGTCCTCTCGGATTGTCCATCAGTCTGCAGGTGATAAGCTGTGCTGAAGTTCAATTCGGTCCCCAAGGCCTTATGAACTGCTTTCCAAAAGTGAGACACAAAACGGCCGTCTCGATAAAAAACAATGGTCTTCGGCGTACCATGCAATTGAACTATCTCCGAAATAAATACTCGCGCCAACCTCTCTGGTCCCCACGTGTCCTTAATGCATAGAAAATGGGCTGATTTGGTTAAACGATCAACTATCACCCAAATCATGTTCATTCCCGTCTTGGTTCTCGGCATACTAGTGATAAAGTCCATCGATATGTCTGTAACACCCCCAAGATATTCAGGGCATATTACAGCGCCGTGGACCCCACACTGTGGAATCCACCAGGCTAACATACCAAACAAGACATTCGACAACGACGAACAATCATTAATAAAACGACAATTCAAATAAAAGACTACAATTCGACAAACAGAATCCAACATCAATCCATTTCCCAAAACGGGAACACAACATTAACAATTTTGCAAAGGAAGTACTCGAGTACTTAAACCAGTTTTATAATAAAGAATCCCCAAAACAAGATATCAAAAATAACCGACAGACAGAACACCAATAATCAACTTCTGGACAGTATCATGCTCGCCCATCATCCTCATACGGCTCATGTGCTCGCTTGTCTCCACGATCGGTACCTGAAATACAAAAAAGTATTTCCCCCATTTAAGGGGTTAGCGACAACTGCTAGTGCAAGTACAATCCATTTGAACTACATTCTAATCAGATGAATATATGCGCCAAAAATCATTTTAGAAAAACATTTTATATTCCGGAATATTTACAATGTACAATCACAAAACACATTATCTCCTGCTCGTCTCATCTCGTACACTCGGGGCGGAACCGACCCCGCACTAGAAGCTCCCCCTCTAGAAGGCGGCCCACGTCCTCGACCTCTACCAAAACTCTGCTGTGGCTGAGGAACTGTCGGTGCCTGATTCACACTCGGCTCTCCCGCAGCTGGGGCTGATATCTGAGGAACTGGAGCCCGAGCTGCATCCGTACAAAACTTAGCACGATGACCCATCCGACCACAAGCAAGACACTGGATCGGAGGCCTATCACACTCACTCATTATGTGGCCCGGGCGACTACAGTTGAAGCACGTAGGACCACGGACGGAACCAGCAGGAGCAGACCTAGAACCGTTTCCTCGCCCACTGATGGCGACTGACTCCCGAAGACTCGCGAACCAGACTGAGCCTTCGGATACCCTCCTGACTTGCCTCCTGAAAATTGACCGGAGGTCTTCTGCTTCTTTCCTTCGGTTGCCGTCTCTGTCGCAGAAAATGACATCTCGTAAGCCATCGCTTTATTCTGATACTCTTTCAAAGTCGTGCACCCCAGACCAGCCATGTAGTGGCGCACCCTCGGTTTCATCCGCATATCAAAGTGGCGGATCTTATCAAGCTCATCTCGGACTTGGTTTCTCACATAATGCAGCTGTTGATTGTAGTCTTTGATAGCTTGAGAAATAGGAACATCTTGGGGCTTAGCCTCAAAGAAGGCTCGGATCCTCCTCTTTCACCGCCATGGATGTAATTCATCTTCCATCGATCCGAAACTCGCCACGTGGTCGCCGGCCGCGGTTTCACCGCTTGCCACCACGTTGTCGCCTCCTTGGCCAAGAAGTACCGAGCAATGGGTACTTTTCTCTCCTCGTAACAATTAGCGCCTCAAATACTTTCTCCATCTCGAATAGCCAATTCTCCCAACCGGAGGGCTCAAGCACCATCAAACCGCGGAGGACGATACGAATCACGTCCCCAAGTAACTTATCATTGCCGGATCCAGAGGGCGGAACCGGTTGGCATTAGCTTGGCCGACTAGAACGGCTCGAGCCGCAGCGTCATCTCGGTTCGCTACTTGCCGCAAAATGTTAGCCACTCCAACATTCTCATGTGCACACGGAGCTAGCAGATCGGTCTCCGCCGACTCCGGAACTAGGGGGAACACTGTTCGACAAAGAAGGCATCGCCGAATCAGTTCCCGAGTGATCAGACATGGCCGCCTCACTGGATGCGCCACGTCCCCTACCGCGTCCGCGACCGCGTCCACGTCCTCTACCGGCAGGAATTCTGAAGAAGTAACGGGTAAGTACAATTCAAACGCAAAATGCAACAATATACTAATACAGGAATAGAACAGAACGGTGAAACGAGTCAAGTTAGGAAAAATTTACGAGCACCGGTGTACTGAGATGATGGCATAGCAGTGATACTGTCCCAAAAACAACACTTAACTAGACCCAAATAACCGACAGCCTAGGTATCCATAAACCTAAGCTCTGATACCATATTCTGTAACACCCCCAAGATATTTAGGGCATATTACAGTGCTGTGGACCCCATACTGTGGAATCCACCAGGCTAACATACCAAACAAGACATTCGACAACGACGAACAATCATTAATAAAACGAAAATTCAAATAAAAGACTACAATTCGACAAATAGAATCCAACATCAATCCATTTCCCAAAACGGGAACACAACATTAACAATTTTGCAAAGGAAGTACTCGAGTACTTAAACCAGTTTTATAATACAGAATCCCCAAAACAAGATATCAAAAATAACCGACAGACAGAACACCAATAATCAACTTCTGGACAATATCATGCTCGCCCATCATCCTCATACGGCTCATATGCTCGCTTGTCTCCACGATCGGTACCTGAAATACAAAAAAGTATTTCCCCCATTTAAGGGGTTAGCGACAACTGCTAGTGCAAGTACAATCCATTTGAACTACATTCTAATCAGATGAATATATGCGCCAAAAATCATTTTAGAAAAATATTTTATATTCCGGAATATTTACAATGTACAATCACAAAACACATTATCTCCAACAAATCACAATTCAAAGTTAACCTTGGTACGAGACTCACGGCCACCGTACCCCGCAGAGCCCCGTCGGACATCCCTGGGTGGTCAACCACAGTTCGTGATACGCACACACACGGAAATACGTATCCCTAGAGGCCCCGTCAGACCGTCCCTAGGTGAACATACACATATCCATCCACAACAACCACATTACAGCCATAATTCAAATACTAGAACATGTAAACAAATGTAAAGTACTTGCCTTTGAGACATTCTTGAAGAAACGGAAGTGAAACACGACTACGAACGGTCCTGGTGGAAAACGACGGTTCCTAAACGAAGGATCAACATAGTTCAGTCCCAACGGACAACAATACTCTATTGGAATACACCCATAAACCCCGATTACAATTCATGACAAAAACGACCAATCGATACGGGCGAGGGTTTACGCAAAATCTCCCCGTATCAACAATTCACGGATTAATTCTAGGAAAACGGATTGAGAATCACTCAATAACAACAACTGGTAAGGAATTACGTAACATAATTGAACAATTCGGAACTAATCCCTAGAATCCCGAAAACCCCCCAAAATTGACAAGTTAGGGTTCTAGATGAAAATACCTTGAATTGGAGTGAAGGAGATGGGTTTAGATGATGATGTGTTATGCTCGAGACACAAGAATAGGACTGGAAGGGAACTCCAATGATTACTCTCTACAATCTGCTTTGAATCGCCAAAATCGCCCGTAGGAAGGGAAGGAAAGAAAAAGAATGAAAAATAATGCTGAATCTGAACTGCCGCTGATCTAAATAAATGTGAAGTTAGCGCACGCTAACTATCATATATAGCGCGCGCTAACGGGGCTGAAACCGGTCCAGTAGCTACTGCTACCACTCGTTAGCGCACGCTAACAATAGTGAGTTAGCGTACGCTAACTGCACATCGGTAGCGCACGCAAGGTGACAGGAGTAGCGTGCGCTACCTACACAGCAGTACGCTGCTGTCGAAGGTACAATACTCGAAACGCACCACAAGTCCAGAATCCAGAAACATAAACACGAAGCATACAAGACTGTTGGAATATTTATTCCACACATTATTTAATTTATGCTTTGATGATTAAAGTTGCTAAACTACAAAACAACATCGAGGCGAAGCAAAACAACGAAGCAGACGAAGACGCAAAAAGTTGCAATCTGGACTGCATTAGCGCACGCTAAGGCATGTATGTTAGCGCACGCTAACGAGGAGTAAGCTGCATTCCATCCAAGTTTCGAAGTAAGCTGCAGTGAAGTCAGCTGTTGAGATAGCGCACGCTACGCGGTAGCATTAACGCACGCTATCGAGTCATGTTACTGTTGTGGAAGAATTCAAACACAGAATAACGTATGCAATGAAGTCATCATTAGCGCACGCTACACAGTATGATTAGCGCACGCTAAGTTGTTTGAATCTAGTCAATCCGAACGTTGGGAAAAGCAAGTCAAAGTCAAGCATCAAACGGATAGTTTGACAAGTAAAGGCAACGGATATATTACGTTAACGCACGCTACTCAATCATGGTTAACGTACGCCAAGTAAGTGAAATAACGTACGTAAGGAAGGAGGCATAACGTACGCTAAAGAAGAAACGAAGCTACTGGACTGAAACTAGAAAGATCTAGCGCACGCTACAAAAGAAGGCTAGCGCACGCTAGCAAGTCAAAACAGCCAGCAACGGCTAGTTTGTGGGAATTGCCTATAAATACCATTCCTATGGTATTGTTTGAGAACAACAACTTCAAGCAAACAAGATATACATCTGAGAATCATATACTTACATTGTTGTTGTAATATTGAGCTTATATTGTTAGTTTGAGTGTTTATACATTCAACATTATACACGAGAGGTAAAAGAAAAGATACGATTGGATTCGGTGTTATTAGGATCAAGTATCCGGCATTGTTAGAATCGCAATCGATATCTAAGTGAGGTTTATCTAGTACCCATAGAAAGCTAGAGTGGTTGATTCCTTATCCAATAGAAAAGGAAAAACGGTTTTACTCGGACCGATAGAAGACGAGCTTGTAACGGTAATCCCTCGACCGATAGAAGAGAGGCGTAGAGGTTTTGATCTTAAGCCTATTGAAAAAGATACATCGAGAGAGGACGTAGGCTTCGTTAATAGCCGAACCTCTATAAATCCTTGTGTGATTTATTTTCCGCAATTTTATTTTCGCTTCCGCACAAACGGCGCAAATATCCGATTTGGTACCCAACAATTGGTATCAGAGCGGTTCTCCTACACACGGCTGAACATCCGAGGAAAAAAGATCCAATGGCGTTTCAAATGGCTCCCGTCGAAGGCCTTGCTCTCAACCGACCACCATTTTTTGATGGCTCAAACTTCATGACGTGGAAGAAGAAGATGTCTATATTCATCCGAGCATATGACATCGAGCTTTGGAAGGTGATTTGTCTTGGTCCGAAAATTCCGACAAACTCCAACGGTACGCTCAAAACCTTCGAAGAATATGACGATTCCGATTGGAAAAACGACCATTATAATTGCAACGCGACGCAATTATTATACTGTGCTTTAAATCCGGAAGAACACAACCGGATATCATCGTGTGAGAGTGCCAAAGAAATCTGGAAAATGCTTGAGGTAACACACGAAGGTACGTCTCAAGTTAAAGAGACGAAGATAAACATGCTCCTTCACGGTTATGAATTATTCCAAATGAAGGACGACGAATCCATCTCGATTATGCTTGACCGATTTTCGGTTATCACTAATGGATTAGCATGTTACGGAAAACTACTTTCGAGTAGTGAGAAAGTAAAGAAAATTCTCCGATCACTACCTCGAGAATGGGACGGTACGGTTATGGCAATAATGGAATCCAAAGATTTAAATACTCTCGATTTTAGTGCTCTCGTTGGTTCTCTTATCAACTACGAGATTGTTTTAAAATCTCGGAATGCCAAACCGAAACCGAAGGAGAAGTCGATAGCCTTCAAGGCTAAAATGTCAAAGAAGAAAGAAGAAACCCCGGTGGACGAAAGCGACGAAGAAATGGCATATTATGCCAAAAATATTAATAAGTTCCAACACTTATTAAACCGGAGAAAGAAGGACATTCGAGCGGGCGAACCTAAGAAATTCGACAACACTTGTCGATTATGTGGTAAACCAGGCCACTTTGCTAAGAACTGTCGAGTAAAGCAAAAGGAGGTTCTAATCGCAACATGGAGCGACGAAGATCCCGATGAAGATTTTCTTGATCAAAATAATCTCGCGCTCATGGCCCGGAGTTCATTCGACGACAGCGACGTCGAAAGCCAAGTAAGTAATACTTACGACGAACTTTTTGAAGTATTCGAGTTATTACATACGGACTATCAAAATGCTTTAAATGAAATTAAGTCCCTCAAGTCTAAATATAAACCTTTGGAAATTGAAAATTCCAAAATACTTGAAAAAGGGAAATTTATCGAAATTGATCATTCGAAATGCCTTGAAAATGAAAATATTTGGAAAAATGATCTTTTAAAAGTTCAAGATGAACTAAAAATTTTGACAAAGAAATTTTCGTGCGGCAACGATAAATTTGAACAAATGTTATGTGTTCAAAAATATACTCTAAATAAAGAGGGGTTAGGATTCAAATCACGTTCGAAAAACGAATCCGCCCCATTGCGAAAAGTGCTTAAAAATCGGGCATCATATTTCTAATTGCAAAAGCCCAAGACGGACGATAAAAACTAAAAGGATTTGGGTTCCTAAAGGAACAAACGTTTCAAACATCGTCTACGTTTCAAAAGAAAAACCAACTATCGGTTGGATCCCCAAAAATAAATTTTGACAAATGATATTTTACAAAGGGGGAGAAGGAAATAATATTTTCAGGGGGAGTTTTTATACCCGTATTAATGCATAAATTGGTATCATGCATATTTATATTTCATTTGGTATTCTTTATATTTTTTTTTTACTTTTGATGAAGACAAAAAGGGGGAGAAAGATATGAATTGAGATAAAAAGGAGAAGGAGATGAATTGAGATAAAAATGAGAAAAATCGAAGAAGTCGAAAAGAAAAGAAAAGCATACAAATAGGGGGAGTTGAAAAATTGAAAACTGAAAAACGACGGAGTTGAAAAATAAAGGAGATGTCGAAAAGAAAAGAGAATTGTAGAAACTAACGAAACGATCAAAGCCGAAAAACTTTGATTCGTATAAATATACATATATTATTTTTTACAGATTATCCAATTCAAGGGTTGTTTTGTAATCATCAAAAAGGGGGAGATTGTTGGAATATTTATTCCACACATTATTTAATTTATGTTTTGATGATTAAAGTTGCTAAACTACAAAACAACATCGAGGCGAAGCAAAACAACGAAGCAGACGAAGACGCAAAAAGTTGCAATCTGGACTGCATTAGCGCACGCTAAGGCATGTATGTTAGCGCACGCTAACGAGGAGTAAGCTGCATTCCAGCCAAGTTTCGAAGTAAGCTGCAGTGAAGTCAGCTGTTGAGATAGCGCACGCTACGCGGTAGCATTAACGCACGCTATCGAGTCATGTTACTGTTGTGGAAGAATTCAAACACAGAATAACGTATGCAATGAAGTCATCATTAGCGCACGCTACACAGTATGATTAGCACACGCTAAGTTGTTTGAATCTAGTCAATCCGAACGTTGGGAAAAGCAAGTCAAAGTCAAGCATCAAACGGATAGTTTGACAAGTAAAGGCAACAGATATATTACGTTAACGCATGCTACTCAATCATGGTTAACGTATGCTAAGTAAGTGAAATAACGTACGTAAGGAAGGAGGCATAACGTACGCTAAAGAAGAAACGAAGCTACTGGACTGAAACTGGAAAGATCTAGCGCACGCTACAAAAGAAGGCTAGCGCACGCTAGCAAGCAAAACAGCCAGCAACGGCTAGTTTGTGGGAATTGCCTATAAATACCATTCCTATGGTATTGTTTGAGAACAACAACTTCAAGCAAACAAGATATACATCTGAGAATCATATACTTACATTGTTGTTGTAATATTGAGCTTATATTGTTAGTTTGAGTGTTTATACATTCAACATTATACACGAGAGGTAAAAGAAAAGATACGATTGGATTCGGTGTTATTAGGATCAAGTATCCGGCATTGTTAGAATCGCAATCGATATCTAAGTGAGGTTTATCTAGTACCCATAGAAAGCTAGAGTGGTTGATTCCTTATCCAATAGAAAAGGAAAAACGGTTTTACTCGGACCGATAGAAGAGGAGCTTGTAACGGTAATCCCTCGACCGATAGAAGAGAGGCGTAGAGGTTTTGATCTTAAGCCTATTGAAAAATATACATCGAGAGAGGACGTAGGCTTTGTTAATAGCCGAACCTCTATAAATCCTTGTGTGATTTATTTTCCGCAATTTTATTTTCGCTTCCGCACAAACGGCGCAAATATCCGATTTGGTACCCACCAAAGACGACGAAGTTAAGCGCTGAAAGAAAATACGATTCCGACCACCGGAGGGTCCGTAATGCGACAACGAAAACGAGATTCCCTAAACTATTAGGAAATTACAAAAATGGCCCAAGTGCCCGAAAATCACGAAACGACGTCGGATTTACAAACCGAAAGTCTCAACACGACCAACTCAACCATACGAACTTGTACAAACCAAGAAACAATGAAAAAGAATGAGTTTTACGAGAATCGAACGTTCATACGGCAAAACATGTCATAAATGAAATTACGTGAAAACATCATCAAAACTCGTCCAAATGGAAAAACTCCAAGAACAAAGTAGATTCAAAATGTCGAAACGGTTACAAGCGAGTCGATAAAAATAGACATACACCAAAATGGAAATTGCTAAAAATGGAAAGTTACGGATATTACAATGTCCTCCCACTTCCATTCAGGAATCGGGAGCGGCTTCAACATCCCGGCAGGTCGTTGATGCTCGATCTTAACCTGCTGACAAGTCAAGCATTTCGAAACATAGTCCGCTACATCTTTCTTCATGTTGCCCCACCAGAAATTATGCTTTAAGTCCTTATACATCTTACTGGTGCCCGGGTGTATAAAATAGGGCGAACTGTGAGCTTCCTTCATAATCGTTTGTTTCAGAACATCGACATCGGGAACGCAGAGTCGGTTCTGAAAACTCAAAACTCCATCATCATGAATTACGAATCCGGGGGCCTTTCCCTTGATCACTTCATCACGTAACCGAATCATCAGAGGATCATCTGTCTGTCTAAATTTGATTTCCTCGGTTAATGATGAAGTTAATTCCATCACGCACAGTTGTCCTTGGACTCTTTGTAACCACACTTCGATTCCTTCTCTAATCATTTCTCGTTGAAGGCTAAGTTGGGAGGTCAGAGTCTCCAGCATCTGAATAGAAACAGGTTTGCGGCTGAGTGCATCGGCCACTACTCTTTGCCTGGATGATACAAAATTTCCATGTCGTAGTCCTTAATCAGTTCTAACCATCTTCTTTGCCGCATGTTCAACTCTTTGCCGTAAAGATCTGACAGTGAGTCCCGTACAGATAATGCCTCCAGATCTTCAAAGCAAAAATTACTGTTGCTAGCTCCAAATCATGTGTTGGGTAATTCACTTCATAAGGTTTCAGCTGTCGCGATGCATAAGTGATCACCTTGTCATTCTGTATCAATACGCATCCGAGTCCTTGGTTCGAAGCATCACTGTAAACTATAAATCCTCCAGTTCCCTGTGGAAGTGATAGAATCGGTTCCGTCGTCAATCTCTTCTTCAATTCATTAAAGCTAACCTGACACAACTCATTCCACTCAAACTTTTGAGTTTTCTGCAGGAGTCGAGTAAGTGGGCGGAAAATTTTGGAAAACCCTTCCACGAACCGACGATAATACCCAGCAAGTCCTAAGAAACTTCGGACTTCTTTCACATTCTTTGGAGGCTTCCAATCCAAAACCGCTTCAATCTTCTGAGGATCTACTCGGACTCCTTCAGCTGATACCACATGACCGAGGAACATTACTTCCTTTATCCAGAATTCACACTTAGAGAGTTTGGCGTACAACTGTTCGCTTCTCAAAAGTTCTAATACAATCTGCAAATGTTGTGCATGCTCTTCCGGGCTCTTAGAATACACCAGAATGTCATCAATGAACACGACCACAAATTTATCCAAATATTCGATGAACACTCGGTTCATCAATTGCATGAATACAGCAGGTGCGTTAGTGAGACCAAACGGCATCACTACAAACTCATAATGTCCGTAGCGAGTTCTGAATGCTGATTTCGGAACATCAGATTCCTTAATCCTCAGCTGATGATATCCTGATCTCAGATCGATTTTAGAAAACACTGTTGCTCCTTGCAACTGGTCAAACAGATCATCAATCCGTGGCAACGGATACTTGTTCTTAATCGTCATTTTGTTCAGCTCTCGATAGTCAATACACAGTCGAAGCGATCCATCCTTCTTCCGAACAAAAAGAACTGGCGCTCCCCAAGGCGAAACGCTTGGCTGGATATAGACTTTGTCCAATAACTCCTCTAGCTGCTTCTTCAGTTCGTACATCTCAGTAGGTGCCATACGATACGGCGCCTTAGAAATTGGTGTAGCTCCGGGTTCCAGCTCAATGGTGAATTCTACATCCCTTCGTGAAGGTAATCCAGGTAACTCGTCAGGAAATACATCTGGAAATTCGTTCACAACAGGAATGGATGAAAGTTCCACAATTTCGTCTTCTTTCTTCATTGCATAGCACCAGTATCCGGTACAGCCCTGTTTCAACAATTTGACAACTTTCATCGCCTTGATCAACTTTCCTGAGCTTCCCGGTTTCCATCCCTCAAATAGTATTTTGGAACCATCGTCAGCGATCAGCGAGATATTCCTCCTTCGGTAGTTTACAATTGCTCCATATCGATTTAGCCAATCGTCTCCGAGTATCAGGTCGTCTCCTTGCATTTCTATCACATTCAAATTTGAGAGCCACTCTCTGCCTCCAAATGATACAGGGAAATTTATAGTTTCTAAGTTCCCGACAATCCTCTCTCCACTCGGTAAACCAACAACATAAGGTGCACAAATATGAAAACCAGAAATATTCAAACGATTTACACAAGACAAGGATATGAAAGAATGCGTAGCTCCTGTATCGAATAAAATGCTAACTGGCTGGGAAAGGATCTGGACAGTACCTGATGCGACAGCAGCATCCTGATCGTCTGTTCTCCTCATCTTGTACAGACGTGGGGGAACAGATCCGGCATCGATGTACCCTTTCGGTCCCACTGTCCTCTGCCTCGCCCGCGGCCAAAATTCTGAGGCATCTGAACACTTTGCTGCGTCTGTTGGATACTGGCTTCCTTCTGGACTGACTGTGGTGTACGGGCTCTAAAAGACTTTGCAGTCTCGTCACAGAACACCACACGATGTCCCTCTCGACCACAATCAAAACAAGTCACGGCAGGTAGGGGGCAATTCTGATCAGGCCCCTGCCTCGGGCACGCTTAAAGCATTTCCTGGTAACATCAGTCATGGTTGATGCTGCTCCGAAGTTCTTTCCGCTCCTAACTGGGTGCGGAGGTTTCTTAAACGAATGAAAAGATGACTGGGCATTTTGGGGCCCGCTGTTCTTGTGCTCTGTAAAAGTACCAGAGACTTTCTGCTTCTTGGATTCCGTAAATTTCTCCATAGCTGCTTCCTTGTTCTCAGACGCCAACGCCTTATCCTGGTATTGACGGAGTGTGGTATATTCAAAACCGGACATGTACCTCTGGATTCTGGTTTCATCCTCATATCAAAATGGATCATCATTTCTGCATCTGTTCTGACCAGATGTCGAACAAATGCCAGCTGCTGGTTAAACGTCTTAATTGCCTGAGATACTGGCACATCTGAAGGCTGAGCGGAGAAAAACTCCCGAACCTTGGCTTCCCTCACAGGATGAGGGCAGTACTGAGCTTCCATCATTAGTTTAAACTCTGTCCAATCAGCATCATGGTCTACAGGCCGGATAGCTTCCCACCATTCGGACGCTTCCCCTATTAGAAAGTATTGAGCGATAGAGGCTCTCCTATTGCCAGGCGCTTAATTCCGGCAAAGATTTTCTCCAGTTCCTTCAACCAATGGTCCCAGGTGGGAGTCTTAGAAATACCGTCGAATTTGGGTGGTTGCATCTTCGCCACCTCTTGCAGCCACCGGTCACCTCGATTTCCCATATCTGGGATCCCTTGTTGTCTATCTCCCTGCTGTAATCCCACCGCCACCTGCATTTGATCCACGACCTGAGCGAACTGAGTCATCTGGTTCACCACCTGACGAAGAATCTCTGGTACAGCAGGTTCCGGTTCGTTATTGATAGATCGTTGTGGCTCGCCTGAGCTATGACTGGCTTGATTTGAAGGCGACGCTTCCCTTTCTGCATTCCTTCAACCGCGACCACGTCCACGTCCGCCTCTCAACATACTGTAAGCATAAATACTCAATATACAGGAAACAATATCGTTCAAATGCTCAAGTACAAGGAAATATAACATGTAAAGGACGAGATAGAGTTTAGGAACTTACAACCACCGCCCGCACGAAGATGTAGGCAGTACAGTGATGTTATTCACGGCCGGTTACCTCAAAAGACATAAATGACCCCTATTTTAACCCAATGGCCAAGATATCCATAATCTTAGCTCCGATACCATATTCTGTAACACCCCCGATAGATTCAGGAATATTACAGCGCCGTAAATCCTTTACATAAGGATTTACAAGGCTGAAGAATTGAAAAGACATTAACAGGTACCAACGAATGAAAATAACGAAATTAAGATACAACAGTTCTGACCAAATACTGAAAATACGAATGTTCAACAGAAAATTATTAATACATCACCAAATTCAAATTCATCATAAACGACTACGTACTCGAGTACTTATTGAAATAACTAACAAACAACAGACAAGTAAACCCTGCCGGAACATCACTCTGTACCCTCGTCGTCATGCAGCTCCAGTGGTTGTTTCCCCGCTCTCCTGGATCCTGAACATAAACAAAATGTTCACCCCCGAAGGGGTTAGCACAACGTTGCTAGTACAAATACAACAACATATTATTCAACATCTCACGAAGAATAATAACGTAAATGACAAAAATACCAACGAGTCTTCTCCTACGAGAAACTCATAAATAACATACACAACTGATAATCACAACATGTTATCATAACATACACATGGTAATTCCGACGATCCAGCGTTCACTGCCTAGAACCCACGATGATCCCGTCAGACCAACCCGTGGTGGAAAAACCCATCCGATGATCCAGCGCACGCTAGCATAGATCCCCCGATGATCCCGTCGGACCAACACGAGGTGGACATACAACAACGACATACATGCACGACAATATGTATAACATCAATACATAAAACAAATAAGGTACTTGCCTCGATTCGAAGACAAGAACAATACTTCCACGAAAATGAGACACTCGAAGGTCGCCCCTTCAATCAATCACATAACAAGCTCGAACCTTAACAAAAGAAATAATATAGAATTTATCTCACATCGTACGAATGTCTAACAATTTGATTTACGGCCGAAAGCTCATAAAATGTAATCTGACTGAACTACTTAGCGTACGCTAAGTATTATACGTAGCGTGCGTTAAGTCTGTTCGTTAGCGCACGCAAATAACGAAGTCTGGCGTACACTAACTACGCACGGTTAGTACCTCACTGATCATCCGACTAACTCGACTGATGGCTTAACGTACGTTACGTACCAAACGTAGCGTACGTTAACTCGTGCTCGATAGCGCACGTTAATCTACAAAGTTTAGCGTGCGCTAATCATGCATGGCAGTTCACTACTGGACAGTAGACTGATCTAATCGTGATCAAACCAATGAAATCTTCAGTTGTTAATTCATGTTACCTCCATGAATATCATGTTCATACGGTTATGAATGATCTTACGGGTTACAACAACTTCAAAAATCAAGAATACGTATTATCATCACAACACCATAATCCATCTTGATTTCAATTCTCATGAGAAGTTTGGTGTTCTTAAGGTCGACATATTATCATCATGACATCTCGATTTAACCAAGGAGATAAACTAACAATTCCAGTTTATAAGAAAGGGTGCAAATCCAAGATAATCTTTTTTTAAGTCCTTATAACCAAAAGTGATATCATCTCCAAGTTCATGATCAATATAACAACATAATTCATACGGATAATCATCTTCAGAATGTTCCTCTCATGAATTGACGTACTAAGATTCCAACTACGAGGTTCCAACGACAATATCATAAGCCTAAACATTCCAATCTTCTAAACATGATGTTTGTTGAATAATTCACAAATGAAATTCAATATCTTGCTAGCATGATCATCTAATTCTTTAGAACCCGAATCTAAGGCTGGAGATAGAATTAACATACCTTAATATGACGAAATCACTAAACCCCAAAGGTAGAATCTGACTCCGGTTGGTTATATGTCACTCCAAGGTGCTACTTCTCTTCAATGATCAATCACAAGAAATATCCAATGTCCAATGATCAAGTGGATGTGTTATAAGTGTGTCTAAAGAAGATGATATGCTCTCTGGTATCTCAAGAACGAAGGATGAACGAAGGAAATGAGAATAAAATGGAGTGCTGGCCCATATATAAACTTTCTGTATATAAGCAGATTAGCGCACGCTACCATACATCCTTAGCGCGCGCTAATAAGAGTTGACTCCAAAACTGTTCAGGTTCATCCGCGGGAATATTATACGGTCCTACGTCCATCTGGCGCATGTGTTAGCCGCCTAGCTCAATAATTGATTACCTAGCGCACGCAAGTCCTACATTCGTAGCGTGCTCTAGTAGTAGCCGATAGCGTGCGTTAAGCTACATTCTTAGCGTGCGCTATCACGAGCTTGCATGAGAAATTTTGCATGATGATATACTTATGTACAAAGATACCAATGTGAGAAATATCATACTCCAATTATCGAGATCACAATCCGAATAATACAGGGTTCATACAGATGAAATACACAATAATAAATCCGGATATTACAATAAATAGAAAGCTGCCTACACTTGGAAAACCTTCGGATTCTCTGGCTTAGGCTTGGTTTTCACTCTCTTGGCAAAGCTATACACTTCGGACATATTTCTCTCTCAGTACCTCTTAACCGAAAGACGGTCGGCAGAGACGAAAACCAGAACTCCCAGCAGTTCAAGAACTCAGAGCAACTCTAGTTCTTCCGGCAAGCACTCAACAGCTAGATATATAGAATCTTTTACACTCATTGTAATCGCATTCTTACATTAATATTTGTACCCAAACGTATTCTTATTAATAACATCTTGCGAGAGCATTCAAGCACGGGCCTAACAAACCCGGCAAATCTTGTGTTATTACCATTCCTCGGACGTGCTCTCGCAAATTTGCTGTTGCTCGACCGTTCCAGCAATATTCATCTCCGGATAATATTTCGGGCAACAACATGTGTGTTCGAAAATATTTTCCTGAAACTTTCATAAGTTTGTGCAAGTTGCGGAAAATCAAATTTTGAAACTAATTTGACGTTTCGATTAAATAGGCGGCTTCGTATGAACTTTGAAAATTGTTTGAAATTTGCGAGCCGGCCTAGGATTCTCAAATAAAACCTCGACGGTATTGAAAGAGTTGTTTTAAAGTACCTTGAACATTTTGTAAAATGTTACCGTCGTTGATTTTCTTGTAGTGTTGGGAGAATTTTCGGAAATGACTTTTAACGTACTATTGTATTTTCGAATAATTCGAGTACATGATTTTCAAAAATCTTTCACACAATTTTTTTTTTCAAAAACCAATACGATTTTTTTTTTATTTTTCAAAAATATAGTGAAAGATGGAAAACCTTACTTGATTTAAATTTCAAACTCGGATTTGGAAATGTTAGCGTATGTACGAATGGTTTGATGATCTTGCGTGTTTACCTTGTTTGTTATCAAACGGTGACGATGATGCGTAGTGGCATGGTGATTTTGATGATGCCGGTTACAAGGAATTATTGTTTTGTAAATAATTTTAAAATGGGACGGATAAAGTCTTTCGTTTACAGGTTTTGATAAAATAGCCCGAGGTACAAAAAAAAATACTTTCAAAGTTTTATTTTGAATATCATCCAAATCCAAAGATTTTCAAAAGGATACCTCGTGAATTTTCTTATCGGGTTGTTATTAGTTAACTTATGTGGTATGTCGTGCTGAGTTGGCACTTTAGTATGTGGTTTTGCGAAGTTGTGCAATCGTATTGAGTCAGAATCCGCTTAGTATGTCGAGGGACACAGGACGCGGTCGTGACCACGGTACAGTTGGTCATGGAAATCAGATATGGCCGAGAAGGTTGCTATTTCAGCACTTCGTTCTCGTTGTTTAGGTTTCGGGGACGAAACTTATTTTAAAGGTGATATGATGTAATACCCATATTTTTTTTCGCTTCCGTTTTGTTCGACCGTATCGATTCGATTGTGTTCGTTGATGCTTCTGACCTTGTGTTGTTCTCACCCTTGTCATTTGAGTGAGTTCGCATATTGTTCCAAATTGATGTGTATATCGTTGTGATCTTTCCAAGTTCGGGTCGGTTTCTTGTGAACCGTGTTCGAAACTAACACCTCGTGGTTCCTACAAGTTTATTGATGTTTTGATTTGAGGTGTGAACTTCAGAGTTAATCGTTGTTGTTCGATTATTACTATTTGTTCGTCATTGTCCAATCATTATTGTTGGATCTCGTAATCGTGATTATTGAACATCTGGGCCACTTCGTAATTTCCATAAGTGTTGAGAAATTGTCTTCATATTTGATCTTCCAAATCCTTGAGTTATTGAGATTTCATACCTTTTCAGCGTTAAACTCGTGATTTGGTTGTTCTACTACTCAGTTTTTTTTATCAACCGCAGTGATTCATGCTCGTTGCTTTTCGTAAGCATTCTTGCGTATTGAATCGGATCGTAGTAGCTTTATACTGCATGGATCCCTGGTGTGTTGTCGAGAGTCGCCTTGCTTTTATTTTAAGTTTCGGGACGAATATTTTTAGGGGGATAGAATGTAATACCCACGATTTTCATTCCGGTTATTTGGATTTTTTCGGATATTTCCCGGTCGTCGAGTGCCGGTATTATTTTCTCGACAACTGATTTTGGTGTTTATGACCGTATGTGATGATTTGTTATCCGTTGTTTTCATTTCGGATTGATGATGTTGTTCCCGAGCGTTTTGTCGTGTTCGTTCCGTGCGATTTCGGAAAATCAAGTCGTCGAGTCATGATGGTGAGCCTTTGGCCGGACGTGCGAGCGGCCGGACGTGTCTGAGGCGGCCGGGCCCCAGTGCGGCGAGGAACCGGCATAGCGCACGCTATGGCCGGAAAGGCTGCCTGCCTTCGACCGGAAAGGCTGCGCACGCTAGTCGGCCGGCGGCGAGGCGAAGAGGTTACGGACTTGAGCGGGCGGCAGGTAGCGCACACCACTGTCGGACACGACGCGCGCTAATCGGAGGCATAGCGCACACTACGGCCGGAAGGCTGCGCACGCTACCGCGGTCGAAGTGGAAGGTTCTGGACAGCAGGACAGGTCAACGCGGGCCCCGTCCGAACATTCTCGACCATGACCGCTCGTTAGCGCACGCTAGCTCGGCGCTAGGCTGCACCAGTATAAATATGACCGAGCAGTCATATTTTCACTCGTTTTTCATTTCCTATCTTTCCTGTCCGCGACTGGAGTCTTGGAGAAGTCGAAGATATGTTGTTATACTATTAATCCACGAAGTTTGGGAGCTCATATCAGCGATTAATCACTCCATAACATCCTTCAATCCAGCGAATCAAGGTTAGTTTTCCTAAAATCCTAGTTTTGGGAAAATTGGGGATTTTGTTTGATTTCGTCCATTTGATTCGTTATAACTTATAATAGTGATGGATTGATGATTATTAAGTTGTATTTTATCGGATCCCTTGTTGTTCCACGGTTGGATTGTCGAAAATCTGTCGTTTTGTTGAATTCTTAATCGACGCCTTGAAGGTGTTCGATAAAATGTCACAAAGAGGATTCGGGCGTTCTACGATCATTCTTCCTCGTAAGATCGCCAATTTATTAATGGTATGATGTTAGGGTCAGGTTCCTTGCGAAGAACTCGAGTCGGAACCCTTCCGTTCGCCGTTTCCCAATCGGTTGTGTTACCATCGTTTCCGCCGGAGAGTTGTGGGCGTTCGAGATATCCTGGTTGAGCCATGTTCCTCGGCGTATCCAGTATCGATTATCGAGGCAAGTATCTTGCCCATACATTACGTGTTTTGTGAATAAAATGGTTGGCAATCGATGATATGTTCTAAATGAATGTTTACAACTATTTCTCAAAAGAATCGGTATATTTACAATCATGGTTTTCTTAAAAGAGGACTCTTGTGTTCGGGATTTAATGTGCTTAATTGACTATGTGTGTTAGTGTTGATTATAGGACCTCCTTACTTTCGGGTGATGTCATTATGTGGGATTATGTCGTCGGTAATTTAAGGTTCATTACTTTTGTTAAGAATTGTGCGTGGAGTCATGTGGTAATCGGTGATTATGTGAGTTGTGTGATATTGGTTGTGTCGTTCGGTGTTGTTGAGATAAGTGTGCTTCCTTGTGGATAGTATTAATTCTGGGTCGTGAGTATGTGTTGGATAGTTTGGCCATTTTAGCAAAATACCTCGACTATATATATTGTGATTGACTCTTGAGGATTGTGGTTTTGGAATGAGAACTGATGAGAGTTGTAAGGTTTTATCTCGAGTACTCTCACTCGGGGATTGACTCGACGGGGTCACACGGGGACTTGGTGGCTTAGTGGCTGGACCGGGTCGCGAGAGTTACTTCGAGTGGGCATTCTCACCTAGGTATTGCTCGACGGGGCACACAGGGACTTGATGGCTTGAGGGCCGGACCGGGTCGCGAGAATTGCCAGAGTGTTTATACTGATGATTAATTTTGATATGTCCGGAGTATCACAATGCTTGGTGCTCGGGGTCGAGAGACATTATATATCGAGTCTTGGTGTTTGGCTAAAATGGCATAAGAACAATGTATTATGTGTAATGTGTCTTTGGAAGTGAATTGAAGTTGATGATCAGGTCATGGACCCTGTGTTTTGTGACCGGAATGGTTGGGTCGTGGACCCCGTGTTTTGTTAACGGATTTAAATTTTGGAAAATGAACTTTGGGGCTGTGACCCTAAGTGGCTTTCGAGGAATTAAGAACTTTTCAATCGCAAATGTTTTCATAACTCCCGAGATTTGGAAGTATTTTCAAAGTGCTTTCTTGTTTCGCTTCTACTTTCAAGACTTAAACTATTTTTAATTAAACAAAATATCTCGGGAAGTCTTTCGTTGTATTCTCGGAATGTGTTGTGTATGGCTCGTATTTGCACTTTATACTTGTACTAGCAAAACTGTGGAGTTTTGCTAACCCCCGAGTATTTGGGGGGTGGATGTCTGTTTTGCATCCAGGTACATGCAGGTTTGGGAGCAAATCACGGGATCGGCGCGAAGGATGATGGAAGGCGAATGATACTAATCACACGAAGGTCAGCTTTATATGCAGTTAGTCGGAGTTCGTGTATGGTCTTTTCCGCTGTCGTACTTTTTGTTTGTGAGAGTATTTTACCCTTGCATGGGTATGAGTCGAGTTAGAAATGTGTATTTTTTACTTGTATGTTAGTGACGAAAGACCAAGTTGGTCTACGAATTTGGTATTTTATCATGTCGGTATGTAATTTATTGTGTAGTTTCGATGTCTAGCCTGGTGGATCCTCACGGAGAGGGTCTGCGGCGTGTAATATTCCCGGTTTGATTCTGGGGGTGTTACAGATTGGATCTGGATCCGCAGGGAGGTCTGGCGACTTTCACGATGGGTTATGGGTCGTGCGAGTGGGAGCAGAGGGATTGTTAGGGTTGTATACTGCAAAGCATACTTTATGCCTGTATTACCTTATTTCCTTGTAACTACCTATGAGAATATTAATTATATTTAATCACATGTTTTGCATATTTATTCACGTTATGGTTATGCAAATGAAATGTCTAATTATTTTATATTGTAGATAATGTGTTGTGTTGGTGTCACGCGGAAGATCACATTCGAAGCCTTATAAAATAATATAATAGTTCACAACCTATATAATTATTAGACAAATTATGTGAAAGGTTGTAGTATATGCTTGAGATTAGTTGGTCTTGACTATTAGCATACATTAGTGTATTTGCATACGTTGAACTGGATCGTGGTGAGATAGTGTATTCTGTACTGACTGTAAGAAGAACGTAAATCTCGGATAATTATTATTTCTTGATTCTAAGTATATACTCCCTCCGTCCCAACTAGCTTGAGGCGTTTGATTTTTTTTCTAGTCAACTAGTTTTAATTTTGACCATCATTTATGAAAAGATATATTTAATTATGATGTGACATTCATAGAAATAGATTTACCATGAAATATATTTTTTAAAATATTATTATTTTATAATTTTTATAAATATAAAATTATAAATAATTACGGCAAAGTGTTGTTAGTTTGACCAGAAAAAAGTCAAACGACCCAAGCTAGTTGGGACGGAGGGAGTAATATTATATTGTGTATTTATAATATTTATTGTTTTGATTTACCATGGGTGAGAGTCAAAATGTTTGACTCAGTAAGCTTCGTATCTTGGGCAATAATATTATGTGTATGACAATTATTATTATAACTAGAAATCGTGTCCCGACTCCTGCGGGTTGATAATGTCCTCTTGAGGAGCTCGATAATGATTATTATATTAAACAATGCAAGTGGATTTAATTCCGATATAATAATAAGGTTCGAGTGGTACTACTCTTGGATAAGATATTAATTAATTAAAGTTGTCAGTAGCTTAAATTAATTAATAGACATTCGATATCTTAAACACCGGAACTAATAGATTTAAATAAAAAGCTCGATTTCGTAAATTGGGATTTGAGTTGAAAGTGTAATATTAATTTTTAGTGGACTGAATTGATATTAGTGAACTCGCCCATATTAGGAAAGAGATTTAATATGGAAAGTTGGGTTGCACTAGGACTGTAATATCCGTATTTTTCTTTCCCTGGAATTTTCGTTTTTGGTGTATTTCTCGATCGTAGTGACCCTCGTGTACTTCTCAGCGTGTCTTTCCTGACAAACTGTTGAACTGTATTCTCGTTATTGTTGTGCGGAACCGCCGTTTCGGGGTTGCCGTGGATTCATTTCGTGTTGTTGGTTCCCAAATATTGATTCCTATCGTTTTATTCTCTTTCCGGATCATTTTTATCATTTTGGAACCCATAAGGGGGTGTGGGCCGCGGCACAAGGTGTGTGCGCCGCGGCACACAAATCCCTTCAGTAGTTGGTCGGACAAAGCTGCGTGTGCCGCGGCGCACCCATCCATCTGCGGCACGGTGCGAGCCGGTGCCGCGCACACTGCTCGTGCCGCGGCACACTCGTGTGTCTTCTGCGACCTAAACCCAAGTATGCGGGTGTCGCGGCACACGCGAGTTGTGCCGCACAACGCGAAAACACAGGAGTAAATTTTCGGCTGTGCCGCGGCACACTTGGTTGTGCGCGGCACACGGCGGTCAATCATGTGCAAATTCGTCTTTATTAGACGAAATCGGCCGACTTCTTCTCCATTTTCAACTGCGAGAGAGAGAGAGAGCTAAGGGGGGGAGAAATCTCAAGCATTCTTCATTCTGGAGTCGATTTTTCATCATCTTCCTTCAGTTGTAAGGCTCGGGCAATCAATCTAACGCGTGTTCTACGGATCTTGGTACTTGAATCTCCTTAGGTAATATTCTAAAACCCTATTTTCGATTAATTTGGGGGTTTTGGGTTTTTCTTCCGATTCGTTCCGTTTTGTTGGTGGATTCATGATGTATACGATTGATATTGTTAGTATCTTTAGTTTTCCTACGGATTCATGGATATTTTGTGGATTTTTATGGAATCGAAAGGGTTTGGTTGTGGTCCGCCCTCGTTGTTATTTTGGTATGAATATACATGAATCGTAGGCGGGTTTCCGGGTGTATTCTATTTCCGTAATCGTCTAGAGTTGGTTGTGATTGTGTTGTTCGAATCGTTAGGTTCATCCGTCGGTTCCTCGTGGTTGTGCTTGATCCTTCCGTTCCGTTCGTGTCATCGTCTATTTAATCGAGGCAAGTATCCTTATGAACTTACGATCTTGACATAGTAGTTTTGTATGAGAAATTGTGTGCGTGTGTATGCTCACTGCGGGTTAGATCCGACGGGGTCTCGGTAGGGTTCCACGAAGCTGTGGGACCGCGAGCTTGCTTTTAACCACTGTGGGTTAGATCCGACGGGGTCTCGGCAGGGATCACGAAGGCCGTGGGTCCGCGGTTAATTGTAGTGCATTTTTACAAATGTGGTTTGATCATTGGCATTTAGAAATGAGTATTTTGGAACTATGTTTTCTTGAATTGCATGCATTACTATATGTGTAAGATGTAAGTCGTTCATCAGTTACTTGTACTAGCGTAATTGCTAACCCCTCGGGACCCGTTTTGGGAAATTCGTTTTATGAATTTCAGTCGGGTTCATCGAGGCAATGAGCTGGACCAGTACACGGATGATGGCCGTGCGTGATGATTGTGCACGAGTGATGTTTTAGTGTCTTTTACCTATTCATCCTTTGTGGTCTTTGAAATAATAGTTGTACTCGAGTACTTAAAGGTTTTTGTTCGTTCAGATTGTATTGTTGCTTATTATGTCGTGTTGGATGATAATGTTATATTGACCGGTTGAACCGGGTGGATTATCCTGTTTTGCGTCTTTATGACATGGTATTGTTCTGGCGTCTATGTGAGTCGATGAGTATGATGCTGTTTAGCCTGGTGGATCCCATATAGGGATTTACGGCGCTGTAATAGACCTCGGATATCTTGAGGGTGTTACAGAAAATGGTATCAGAGCTCTAGGTTTATGGATACCTAGGCTTGTCGGTTTATTGGGTCTTGTGGTGTTTTGTTTTGCACATCATCGTCACGCTGCCATGATTCCGGTACTACCAGTGTCCGTAAGTTTTCCTTCCTCTGTTCATTATTTCCTTGTATCGTACCTTTGATTCTCGACTTGTGATTGTTCTTTTCTCGTACTTACCCTCGTATGGCTTTTGCTACTTATTTAACTCCAGTATGGATGCTGGAAGAGGTCGTGGTCGCGGTCGTGGTCGTGGGCCTTGGCCCGGGCGTGGGGCGGCGGTGGGGCGGCCACGTCACGATCTTGAGGCCGGCGATGCGGCGACCGTCATAGCCATGCTTCTTCTCGAGGCGTGCGATCTTGGTATTGCGGCGTTATGCGGCAAATGGTGAACCAAATGGCGGCGATTGCTCGAGCGGTTGAGCCGGATCGAGCCCATGCTAATCGGGCGGAGCGGACCGTTGGCTCCAAGATGTCATCAAGATGCATCCTCCTCGGTTTCGGGAGCTTGGACCCGATTGGGTGGGAAGGGTGGATCAAGGAGATATCTAAGGTCTTCGTTGCCACTAATCGTCCCGAGGACCGTAAAGTCCCTATTGGCCAATACTTTCTCACGGGACGCTACGGATTTGGTGGGAGAGGCCAGGCCCAAAGATCATCTTGCTTCGTGGGTGAGTTTCAAGAATTGATGGAGATCGAATATTCCCGTGGCCGGTCGGACGAGGCTCGGGTACATGCTTTTATGATGCTCAACCGCGGGATATCCACGAATCTGAAGCCTTTGCTGATTTTAACATGGTGTTTGGTTTTGTGAAGACCCAAGTTGTCGTGGAAAGCGACAAATTTTTCCATTTCTCCTGACTGATGAAGTTGCCGATTAGGGACTATATGTCGGGGCTTGTATGCACTACCTTGAAAGATTACAGGCGGGGCCCTTGCTTACGATATGTCCAGACGGCGAGTGAGGCGGCCCGCGAGTAAGCGAAGTCCGGGAATTTTCGGGCCACAAAGGTGGGGTCGGCGAAATTTGATCGGCTAACTTTTCTGGTGGTGGCCCGGCTCGATCTCTTGGGTTTCCCGTAGGCTGCGATGCCCCTTCTCGAGAGGTGAAATGCTTTAAGCGTGGCGGCGGGGCCACATCGGTCGTGTTTGTCCGAACCCTTTCTTGGCGTGTAATCGGTGTGGCGGTCGGGTCACAAAGTCTTCTGTCTTTGAGAGGAGAAAATCCTTGGTGCCGGGCTTCCATTCCAGCGTCTAGGGAACCAAGTGTGAACCAGGATCGTTTGCTCCTCAATCCCCGCCGAGTGCTAGTCGGGAAGAGGTCGGGGTCAGCCCTCTAAGGGGAGCTTCCAGTGTCGGCTCCGCCCACCCGCGTGTCTATGAAATGCGGAAAGCCGATGATCCGGCGGCTCACGTGGCGGCAGTACCGTTTATATTCTTTCTCATCTGTCGGTGTGCTTTTCGATTCGGTGCTACGCATTCGTTCATATCTTTGGATTGTACGCCGTTTGAGTCTCATGTTTGATGCCTTGTGAACCCTTCATCGTTAAGCTTCCTAGCGGTGATAGGATCGTTGGTGATCGGGAGGTTCGAGGCTGCATTACTTATTTGTGAGAGGACTTGGCCCTCTAATCTTATTGTTGTGAATATTGAGGGTGAGTATATGATTCTCGGGGATGATTGGCTCGAGCGGCATGGTGCAATCATGAACTACCGCACGAGGATCATCACCAAGTTAGCCGAGGATGGCACTGAGCACTCTTTCACCGGGCGAAAGAGGGGGAACCAGAAATTCATCATTAACGCCTTGAGGGCGATGAGTCTCCTTCGAAAGGGGTGTACCGGCTATTGGTGCTACGCCTTGAAGACGGAAAGTAGTGGAGTCGAGCTTTCGTCGATTCCAATCGTTAATGAATTTCCTGATGTTTTTCCTGACGAGTTACCGGGATTGCCACCGGAACGCGAGGTCGAGTTCGCTATAGAGTTAGAGCCGGGTGCGGCTCCTATTTCGAAGGCGCCCTATCGCATGGCACCTTCAGAGATGTCCGAGTTGAGGAAGCAGTTGAGTGAGCTTCTTGAGTCGGGGTATGTTCGACCGAGCGCCTCGCCTTGGGGCGCACCGGTCCTGTTTGTGCGGAAGAAGGATGGTTCACTACGTTTATCGACTATCGCGAACTAAACAAGGTGACCATCAAGAACAAGTATCCTTTGTCGAGAATTGATGACTTGTTCGATCAGTTGCAGGGAGCTGCGGTATTCTCGAAAATTGATTTGAAATCGGGGTACTATCAGCTCCGGGTGAGAGAGTCCGATGTGCCGAAGACAGCTTTTCGGACGAGATACGGACATTATGAGTTCGTAGTCATGCCTTTCGGGTTAACTAATGCGCCGGCGGTGTTCATGCAGTTGATGAACAAAGTTTTTATCGAGTATTTGGATAAGTGTGTTGTCGTCTTCATTGACGATATTCTTATCTATTCGAGGAACGAGGAAGAGCATGCCCATCATTTGCGGATAGTGTTAGACATTTTGAGGACCGAGCAACTCTATGCGAAGTTCTCGAAATGTGAGTTCTGGCTGAAGGAAGTGATGTTTTTGGGTCACGTGATTTCAGCCGAGGGGGTTCGTGTAGATCCGCAGAAGATCGAGGCGGTGTTGGATTGGGCACCGCCCAAAAATGTGAAGGAGGTCCGTAGTTTCTTGGGTTTGGCTGGCTACTACCGTAGGTTCGTCGAGGGTTTCTCGGCGGCTCGACCACTTACCTGATTGCTCCGTAATCCGAGAAGTTAAATGCGGAATGACGAGAGCGATTCGATTTTGAGGAGTCAAGAAGCGTTTGACTTCAGCCGGTTTTGGCGTTGCCATGTGGCAATGAGGGTTTTGCCGTTTATAGCGATGCTTCGGGTCAGGGTCTTGGGTGCGTATTGATGCAGCACGGCAAGACCATTGCCTATGCGTCGAGACAATTGAGGCCGTATGAGTTGAACTACCCTACTCATGATTTAGAGTTGGCGGCAGTCGTTTTTGCGCTCAAGATTTGGCGTCACTATCTTTTCGGCTCTGCATGTCAGATTTTTACCGATCATAAAAGTCTGAAATACATATTTACTCAGCGGGAGTTGAATATGAGGCAGAGGAGGTGGTTAGAGTTGATTAAGGATTACGACCTTGAAATCCTTTATCATCCGGGCAAGGCGAACGTCGTGGCCGACGCCTTGAGTCGGAAACCGATTGCATTGCGATCGCTTGAGATCCTTACATCTCAGTCCGAGCTTCGGCGAGCTTTAATCGAGTTAGATGTTGAGGTTCTGTTTCCGGGAACTGTCGGACAATTTCGTGCTTTGGAAATTTCGTCATCTTTGATCGATGAGATTAAGCTGAAGCAGTCAGAGGATCCGATGATTACTCAAATCCGAGAGAATGTTCTCAAGGGAAAGTCTCCTGGGTTTGTGATTCACGAGGATGGTATTTTGAGATTTCAGAGTCGGCTTTGTGTGCCGAACGATTCAGAGTTGAGGCAGAGTATTTTACGGGAGGCCCATGCTACACCCTATTCCGTTCATCCTGGTTCGAGTAAGATGTACAAGGACCTGAGAAGAAATTTCTGGTGGAATGATATGAAGGATGAGGTCGCACAGTTTGTAGCGAGATGTTTGACTTGTCAGCAGGTCAAGATCGAGCATCAGCGACCGGCTGGGTTATTGCAGTCACTTCCCGTTCCGGAATGGAAATGGGAAGATATATCGATGGATTTCGTTACGAGTTTGCCGAGATCGAGGTCGGGCATGAATATGGTATGGGTGATTGTTGATCGCCTGACCAAGTCGGCACATTTTCTGGGCATCAAGGACACTTGGGGCCCGGAGAAGTTAGCCCGTGTGTTTATCGCGCAGATCGTGAGACTTCATGGTACCCCGAAGTCTATTGTTTCGGATCGTGACGGCCGTTTTGTATCGCACTTCTGGCAGGCGGTGCATAAGGCATTGGGTACCCGGTTGCGTTTGAGTACCTCTTTTCATCCCCAGTCAGATGGACAGTCGGAACGCACTATCCAGACATTCGAGGACTTGTTGCGTGCCTGTGCTCTCGATTGGAGTAGTGACTGGGAGGAACATTTGCTGCTGATCGAATTCACGTATAACAATAGTTGGCACGCGTCGATTCGGATGGCACCATACGAGGCACTTTATGGGCGGCGATGTCGATCACCGATCTGTTGGAATGAGGCGTCCGATTTGGTCGGGACCGAGCCGGATGTCGTTTTCGAGACGAGGCGGAAGATAGAATTAATTCGGGAACGGATGTTGGCGCGAGTCGGCCAGTCGTATGCGGACGTCCGTCGTCGACCTTTGGAATTCGAGGTGGGAGACCACGTTTTGCTAAAGGTGTCGCCGACGAAGGGAGTTTTTCGTTTTGGGAAGAAAGGGAAGCTGAGTCCGAGATTTATTGGACCCTTTGAGATTCTCGAGCGAGTCGGTGAATTGGCATACCGTTTGGCGTTACCTCCGGCCTTGAGTCATGTTCATAGCGTTTTCCATGTTTCCCAGTTGAGGAAATATGTCCCGGATCCTAGTCACGTCATCGATTATGGCGAGGTTGATATTGCTGAAGATATTACTTTTGAGGAGCGTCCTTTGAAGATTTTGGAGCATCGTGAGAAACGACTGAGGCATAAAACCATCCCTTTGGTCAAAGTGCAGTGGTCGAGACACGGTGTCGAGGAAGCAACTTGGGAAACCGAGGATAGCATGCGTGTTAGGTACCCGGAGTTGTTTGTTTCTTAAGTTTCGGGACGAAACTTATTTTTAGAGGGGTAGAATGTAATATCCGTATTTTTCTTTCCCTAGAATTTTCGTTTTTGGTGTATTTCTCGATCGTAGTGACCCTCGTGTACTTCTCAGCGTGTCTTTCCTGACAAACTGTTGAACTGTATTCTCGTTATTGTTGTGCGGAACCGCCGTTTCGGGGTTGCCGTGGATTCATTTCGTGTTGTTGGTTCCCAAATATTGATTCCTATCGTTTTATTCTCTTTCCGGATCATTTTTATCATTTTGGAACCCATAAGAGGGTGTGGGCCGCGGCACAAGGTGTGTGCGCCGCGGCACACAAATCCCTTCAGTAGTTGGTCGGACAAACTGTACTGTGTGCCGCGGCGCACCCATCCAGTGCCGCGGCACAGTGCCAGGGGGGGAGAACTCTCAAGCATTCTTCATTCGGGAGTCGATTTTTCATCATCTTCCTTCAGTTGTAAGGCTCGGGCAATCAATCTAACGCGTGTTCTACGGATCTTGGTACTTGAATCTCCTTAGGTAATATTCTAAAACCCTATTTTCGATTAATTTGGGGGTTTTGGGTTTTTCTTCCGATTCGTTCCGTTTTGTTGGTGGATTCATGATGTATACGATTGATATTGTTAGTATCTTTAGTTTTCCTACGGATTCATGGATATTTTGTGGATTTTTACGGAATCGAAAGGGTTTGGTTGTGGTCCGCCCTCGTTGTTATTTTGGTATGAATATACATGAATCGTAGGCGGGTTTCCGGGTGTATTCTATTTCCGTAATCGTCTAGAGTTGGTTGTGATTGTGTTGTTCGAATCGTTAGGTTCATCCGTCGGTTCCTCGTGGTTGTGCTTGATCCTTCCGTTCCGTTCGTGTCATCGTCTATTTAATCGAGGCAAGTATCCTTATGAACTTACGATCTTGACATAGTAGTTTTGTATGAGAAATTGTGTGCGTGTGTATGCTCACTGCGGGTTAGATCCGACGGGGTCTCGGTAGGGTTCCACGAAGCTGTGGGACCGCGAGCTTGCTTTTAACCACTGTGGGTTAGATCCGACGGGGTCTCGGCAGGGATCCACGAAGCTGTGGGTCCGCGGTTAATTGTAGTGCATTTTTTACAAATGTGGTTTGATCATTGGCATTTCCGGAAATGAGTATTTTGGAACTATGTTTTCTTGAATTGCATGCATTACTATATGTGTAAGATGTAAGTCGTTCATCTGGTTACTTGTACTAGCGTAATTGCTAACCCCTCTGGGGACCCGTTTTGGGGAAATTCGTTTTATGAATTTCAGGTCAGGTTCATCGAGACGAGCGGGCGCTGGACCAGTACACGGATGATGGCCGTGCGTGATGATTGTGCACGAGTGATGTTTTAGTGTCTTTTACCTATTCATCCTTTGTGGTCTTTGAAATAATAGTTGTACTCGAGTACTTAAAGGTTTTTGTTCGTTCAGATTGTATTGTTGCTTATTATGTCGTGTTGGATGATAATGTTATATTGACCGGTTGAACCGGGTGGATTATCCTGTTTTGCGTCTTTATGACATGGTATTGTTCTGGCGTCTATGTGAGTCGATGAGTATGATGCTGTTTAGCCTGGTGGATCCCATATAGGGATTTACGGCGCTGTAATAGACCTCGGATATCTTGAGGGTGTTACAAGGACTCCTTACCCTAATCCTCCTTAAGATCCCTAGAGTAGTCCAAAGTCTATAAATAGAGACATTATGGGGTTGGCCGCGGCATCACTAATCATCACAAGGGTTTTGATTTTTTCTTCCAAGTGTTTAATTGTGGATCTTGACTTGTGTATTTGATTCCAAAATTGACATAACACTTTAATTCTTGTTGCAAATCGGAATTACTTGAAGAAAAGAAAATCGAGAGTTGTGAGGAACTTGGTTCGGCCGATCCACTTTTGTCCAAGCAAGATTCGGTAGCTCGTTACCCACACAACGTCCGGATTAAGGCGGATCATACTCTAGAAGATGTAAAGGTAGAAATACAAGGAGATCAAAAAGAAAAGCAATCACTACGCTTCAAAGGTAATATCCTACGATCTTTGATCTAGATTAAGATATTTAATTTACCAACATATTTATTTAATAATAATAAATAATATTTAAATTGCTTATTAATCTTAGTAGTTAATTAATTAGCATGCCTTAATAGATTTTGTACTCGTGGATGCGTAAAACGCTTTTAATCAAACTTTTACCAACTTCGCTTCCGCTGCGTTTTATTTCCAACAATTAGTATAGGGGCCAGATTTTAGCTTTTGCTATTTTAATTAATTTTGGTGATTAAATGATAGCAATTTAAATATTCATGTAATTTGATGTTGGAGTATTTTGCTAGATGTGTTCCTGTAGAGAATATGATCCAATTATCATGGTTATGTGAATGGTTTATTTATTTATTTTTATTATTTATGCAATTGTTGGTTTGACCCGGTTTTGAGGCATGTAATGATTTTTTTCGTGAGAAAATCCGCTGGTAGATCTAGGATCTTATTTTTACGTGTAATCTTACTGTAAATTCGATGTATTTTATTTTGTATAAAATTGTAATCGAATTCGGAGAAGACGAAGTCACGAAGAAGTAGAGTAGAACCGGGACACCGGGATTGCTGGACAGCCGCAGCCGAACAGCAGCACGAGGGCGCTGCCGAGCAGCACACGGATGCCTGCCGAGCAGCGTTGGGCCTGCTGCCGAGGGCTGCGGGCATCCTGCTCCGGGCCGGTTCGCCGATTCGGGTCGGGTCGTCCAGCTTTTTTGGTCTGGTCCGTTTCACCATCGTTCGTTCCATCCACTGGAGAGTCGGGATTTAAAATGAATTTTTCTTTTATGTAATTAATTTTGCATAAAAGTAAAACTTTAATTTTGTAAATCCACGGCCCGACCGGGGAGAAGTGACGAGATGCTTGATCTAGTGGGATAAATCGAGTCGAAAATTTTCTCGGATTCAAATCAAGGAAGAAAACCATGATAATTGGATAATTTAATTATCCATGGTTTATTTTGGTTTTTACTGTTTTGATGTATGGCATGTATGAATGTATGCGTGATATGTTTCTTGCATGTTAGGACGAGAAAAGTAAAAACCTTAAGGCTAAAATAACTAAATGATTAAATTGATTTATTTTTTGAAAATAAAATCAAATTGGCCTCCATAATTAATTTAAATTGTGAAGTAATTAGCATGCGCGTTGATATTAGGGCCTTCCTCCATATCGGATGTGCTAATTATAGGTTCACTAGTTTTTTATGGTAGGAACTCTCCATCTGTAGGACTATTATTTAAAAGATAATATTTTAAGGTTATTAAATTATGGTATTCACTTAGGTGTACTAATTAATAAGCTCCCCATCGGAATTTATGTTAATTAATACATGGCCAAGAGGAACCAACTATTAATTTTACTTGTCATAACATATATTAACTAAAATAGTAAAATTAAAGACGTAAAACTCTACTTGAAAATATGTGTATAAACGTCCACACGATCGTGGCTTGCATATACGGGTTTTTCGAGGTATTGGTTGCTAGCATATATATTGTGTTTTTGAGGTTTTTTAATATATTTTGCTATGCATTATGTAATGAATGCTTTAATTTTATCTCAGATGTCGTTCAATCCACTTGCTGTAATTCTCAAAGAAAACAAACTAGATGGCACTAACTTTCCTGATTGAAAACGTAATTTTAATATTGTCCTGACTGCTGAAGAACACAAGTTTGTTCTAACTGAGAAATGCCCATTGGAACCAGATGCGGATTCGATAGCCGACGAGGTGAAAGAAGATGGGAGAAATCTGATGAGATGGCTCACTGTTACATCTTGACTTCTTTAGCAAATGTATTGCAGCATCAGCATTAGAGTATGGGCACGACCGCGAAAATGATGAAAAATCTCGGCGAGATGTTTGGTCATCAAAACTGGGCGGCTACGCAAAATGCTATGAGGGTCTTGATGACGACCCAAATGCCTGAAGGAACCCCGGTAAGAGATCATGTTATAAAGATAATTTCTCATCTAAACGAACTTGATATCTTAGGGGCTACTATCGATGCGGAAACGCAGGTCGATATCATCCTAGACAGTGTACCTAGGAGCTTTGAGCAGTTCCGCCTAAACTACAATATCAATCGTAGGGAGTATACCTTGAGGAATTGCTGACAGAGCTTCAAGCTGCAGAAGGTCTCTTCAGGCAAGGGTATAAAGTTCTTGCGGTTACTAGTGTTTCGACTTCTAAACCCAAGTGTGGGAAGAAGAAGAAATAAGTGGGCAGAAGCAAGTGGCAACTCTCAAGGTAAAAAGCAAGGCTCCTCAGCCTGAGGCGGACAAAAAGCCAAAGGGAAAGTGCTACAAGTGCGGTCAGAAAGGACATTTTAAAGTGGACTGCCCTGCTCTTAAGAAAGGTATGTCTTGTGCACTAATAGTCAAAATATGTTTGGCAGCTTGTTCTTCCACTTCGTGGATAGTGTAACACCCCCAATCCGCTCAGTGATATTACACGCCGTAGAACCTTTCCTCAAGGATCTACCAGGCTGGTAACAACATATAACAACTCAACTATGCCTTTATGGCTAAAATGACTCAGTAGACCGATTTGGTCTTTCAATAAATACATATAACTCAAATACAACTCATGCCCACGCAGGGGTCAAAACGCAACCACACCCGTACAACGGGAAAAATATAGCAGCGGAAAATAAAGTACAACTGAACCGATAAACAATGTACGGTTCCTCATGTGATTAGTATCGATCATCTTTCATCATCCTTCGTGCCGACCCTGTGTTATGCTCCAAAACCTGAATGCAAAAATAGACATCCACCCCCCGAATACACGAGGGTTAGCAAAACTCCACTGTTTTGCTAGTGCAAGTACAAGTGCAAAAATACGAGCCATACAATTCACATTCCACGAATAACAATAACCAGGGATCCTCAAAGTTCCAAACGTAACGAAAAGCACTTCCCGAGGCATAAGTTTGGTAAAACATTCCAAAACCGAAAGATCACAAATCAAGGGAAACAATTTATAAAACAGTTTAAAATGCCATCGAGAGTTTTAATAGAAAACAATTTAGGATTTCCGAATCCTTCTCTTTCCAAAATAAACAGGGGTCACAGCCCAAAGGTTTTGTTTTCGCAAATAGAAAACCGACAACAATTCACAGGGCCAGAGCCCAATATCACGCGTCCTCGAAGGACATAAAAATCAACAAAACATAATCGCGCACGCGCATCGCCTAGGACTGGGACGAAGCCACAAATCCCACTCGAGGCCTCGAGGGACCCTCCTGAGCTGGCTAGCTAAACAAATTACAACATCTCAACATCACACGGGGTCCTCGACCCAATCCAAATAATATCAACATGAGATCAAACATCACAACATCACACGGGGTCCTCGACCCAAAACACAAAATGACAACACAGTATAATCAAGGACGCAGCCTTTCGTCCGCCCAAAAACTGCTCAAGACCCCTGATTAATTAACCCTCAGAGATCTCATCAAATGTCCTTGGTTAATTAACCCTGATACCAACACTTTTAAAACAAGTTGAAACACACTTTCAGAAAACAAGAATCACGGTCTATATCGAGACCAGCATTTGAAAAGAGTTGAAAGAATTTGAAATACGATAATCGTTCGGTAACGGGGTCTTAGCTAAACACCCAATATCCGTTACCAATAAGCTCGCCAGCGCTCCATCAAACGCTCGCAGCACCGGCGTTCACTCCACATGTCGACGCACATTGTCCGTGTCCACCGCGCCGGCGTCACTCCCATAAGAGCCGCCCCTTGCACGCGCATCGTAAACACCGGCGTTCACCAACCATATGGAGCCGCACATTGCGCAGGTACACTGTGCCGAGATCGCACGCCCCGCCCTCAGAGGCTCCCGGATATGACGTCTCTCACAACAAGTATTCACATTGTCACAAACATAAAGTACACAGTCATCGTCGTAACAATTATCAAATCAATACACCAATTCACATAATTCATCCGTCAGTCCACGACCACACGAATAAATAACAACATGCACGTTAACCATAACGCAACGGAAAGAAGCAATATACGTACACACGCATTATCAAGCGCAACATCAACACCAAATATATCCAAAGGATTCATGTAGTCACTTACAACCCACACAATTACAAAACACACGCGTTTTGAAAGTGAGCCTTCTTTAACGAGGCTAGCCGAATCCTTTGAAAACTCATTCAAACAAATAAACAAACACACCAAGATGATCACCAATTATCATATCCACAAAACAAGAATAGTATGGACAAGGTACTTGCCTTGAACAACCACAACGCGGAGAATCGACCGAAGTAGGTTGGCACGAACCGACTACGAACCCGCCGACTCCACCGAATGCCAACTCGCGATAATAATAAACTACGGAGGACAATAACAATAATGAAAATGAATTCCATAGCATGACTCAAAGCCGTTGAATTCAAAGAACGAACGACGAATGTTCAAGTGTTTTCCCCAAAACGGCCAAAAACACGATTCGTCCCGACAAAACACGAAAACGGAATTCCAAGTTGAAATATGGATATACAATCCATAGAATGTATTTAACAACATCATTTAACCATAATCGATCCATCAAAAACGGATGAAAAACGAGATCGAGGACAAATTCCCCAAAAAGTCGATTCGAAGGAAATCAAGAAATATACTTCGATTCGACGAAGAACAATGGATTAAATGATGTTAAACACAAGAATACTACCAAGATTAATCATACCCATCATGAATTAATCAACAACACGGAACGAATCGGACGAAAATGCATAAAACCCCCAAATTCAAGAAATTGGGGTTCTAAGGAAGATTACCTTGATTCGCTGGATCAAAGGATGATATAGGATGATTGATTGATGATATAACCTCAATAACTTCGAGGATTTGTTGTTAAACAACATGGCTTCATGATGAGCATACCCTCAGCCGTGGAAGAGAAGGAGAAGAAGGAGAAAAATGGCCAAAAAAGCGATCACAGACCTTAAATAAAGCCGCACGTGTGCCGCGGCTGCCGGGAGTGTGCCGCGGCACTGCGCTTGATGATCGCGGTGTGCGGCCGGCCGGCCGACATGTGCCGCGGCACTGTGCATGCAGTTTGGCCGAAAAATGCACGAGTGTGCCGCAGCCCGCGGCATGTGCCGCCGCCACGGTGCGGCTCGCCGGCCGAGTCGCCGAGCACTACCGGCCGTAACTCGCCGGCTTACTGGGCCCATTGCCGGCCATGGCTCGGCCGGGGCCAACTCCGATGGCCCGAACGACCCCGAAACCCGAACCTGAATACGAATCGATGATACGGTTACGACGTACTCGCAAAGACGAATCTAAGAGCTAAGAGAACACACAATTCTGACCACCCGAAGGCTCGAAATTCGACAACGGAAGTAATTACCCAAAACTTTGGGAAATTACGAAAATGGCCCAAAACGTCCGAAAATCACGATACGTGATCGAATAACCAAACCAAAGTTCATAACACGTCTAACAAGGTTAAACGGATTTACGGGAAACTCGAAACAGCAGTTTCGAACGAGATTCGCAAGAATCGAACTCAAGTGCGGAAAAGTCGCTAAAAAGCTCGGAACTCAAAAAAACGATACCGAAATGAACTCGGATGACAAAAAGTGCAGAATTAATCATTCTCATAATGACGAAACGGTCATGGGCGAGTCGTCAAAACGGACTTCCGCCGAAAAAAAAGAAATTACCGGAAATCGAAATTACGGGTATTACAGATAGTTGATACAGGCTCCACTGATCATGTTTGCTTTGACTCGCATGGTTTTCAGGTAACCAAGCAGCTTAGGGCGGGCGATATAACCATCAATTAGGGCGATTATTCAAGGCGTATGGCTGTTGCAGTGGGAGTCGTGCAGTTGAAGATTAATAATAAAATATTAGTCCTCAATAATGAATTATTAGTACCCAATTTTAGAATGAATTTAATTTCGGTTTCTAAATTGAAATGTGATGGTTATTCAGTTTCTTTTGATGTTGATGCTATTATTAGAAGAAGAAACGGTGAATATATTTGTAAAGGTATTTTTACTGATGGACTATATGTCATTAATATTGCACAAACTCTCATGTATAAAGATAAATAGCTTAACTCTTTGTCTGAACCAAAAAAAGAGAAAACCTTCGAGCATAAACCAAACATATATGTGGCATTTACGGTTAGGTCATGTAAACCTTAGGAGGATTCAAAGATTGGTAGATCATGGCCCATTGAATGACCTCCAAGTTGAGTCATTTCTAATTTGTGAATCCTGTGTGGAAGGTAAGATGACAAATATGGTATTTAAGACCAAGGGAAACCGTGCTCAGAATATGTTGAAATTGGTTCATACGGATGTATGTGGTCTAATGAATATCGAGGCTAGGGGTGGTCTCAAATACTTCATCACGTTTATAGATGATTATTCGAGATATGGATACATCTATTTGATGCGACGTAAGTCTGAAGCCTTTGCAAAGTTCAGAGACTTCAAGGCAGAAACAGCGAAGCGTCATGGAAAGAGTATCAAGTCCCCAAGATCAGATCGTGGTGGCGAATACTTCGTGGAGAGTTTTTGGATTTCTTGGCAAATGAGGGGATTTCCTCCCAGCTCACTGCGTCGGGAACTCCACAACAAAATAGTATTGCTGAGAGAAGGAACAGAACTCTTTTATAAATGGTTAGATCAATGATGAGTTATTCGGATTTACCTATTTTGTTTTGGGGATATGACTTGGAAACAGCGGCATACATTCTAAACATGGTGAATTCGAAATTGGTTCCAACAACACCCACAGAACAGTGGAGTGGGCGAAAGCCCAGTACAGGGCACGTTCGGATTTGGGGTACTCCAGCACATGTGCTGAATAAGGAAGCTGATAAGCTGACATCTCATACAGAAGTACGAGTGTTTGTAGGATATCCTAAGGGAATGAAGGGTGGCTTGTTCTATAGTCCCCAGGATCAGAAGGTCATTGTTAGCACTAATGCCCGATTTCTGGAGAAGAATTATATGATTAGTCACAATCCCATGAGCGAAATAATTCTGGAAGGGTTGAGGGGCGAGACTCCATCTATACCAATCGTACAAGTGCCAACTAACATTGCATCACATATCGAATTTGAGACTTCCACACAACTCAGGATTTACCTTGTCGTAGTGGGAGGATTATTTGTCAACCGGAATGATTCGTAGGCATGGGACAGTCTTCGGACTCAATCCCAAGCGAAGATGAATTAGATCCCTGGACCAATAAGGAGGCATTCCAAGATAAAGATGCTGACTCCTGGCAAGGAGCAATAAAATCAGAAATGGGATCTATGGATTCCAATCAAGTGTGGGAGCTAGTAGAACTACTTGATGGGGTACAAGCCATTGGGAGTAAGTGGGTCTACAAGCGAAACAAAGGAGGTGATGGCAAGGTTTAATCCTTCAAAGCGAGGCTTGTTGCAAAAGGTGTAATATCCGGTGGTAATTTTTTATTTTATTTATTTCATGGTTACTGTTGTATTGTAAGTATTAATTTGGAATTGTACAAGTACTGTTGTATAGGATTTATACAATACAGATTGTATTGGGATATTTCAAAATTGAAATATTTTTTTGTTGTCGTCGGTATTGTTTCACCGATTGGACGTGACTTATTATCGTGTAAGTCGTGCAGGTCGTGTGTATGCATGCGTGGCACGGCATTTTGTTTTCCATTGTTGTTTTTGGTCTCTTTGAGGGTTGTGAACTCTTGTTATCGTCCCTTTCGAGTTGGTTATGTTTTGAGTGCTTTCGGAGTCGTCTCGGGATCGATTTTAGCCCTTGTTTGTTGCACACGAGCAGGTACTCGTGTGCAGCTCGTGCGGCATTCCAGTATTTGGGCAGTGCACTTTGGCACTCAACAGGGACGCACGAGCATGACACACGAGCAGGTGCTCGTGCATGCTGCTCGTGCGTGGCAACAGAGTTGGGCGGTGCACTTTGGCACTTATCAGGAACACACGAGCATGACACACAAACAGGTGCTCGTGCGCTGCTCGTGCGTGAGGTCAGTGGCCGGGCAGGGCCTGGCGCACGACCAAACACACGGACATTGGTCGTGCGTCGCTGGAGTATTTAAGGGGACAGACGGGTTTTTCACCTCATTTCACCCCTTTCTCTCCTTCTTCTCGCGGTAGTCGTGCGATCCGACTAGGATTTGTGGTTATGATCGATTCTACTCCATCCAATCATGTTTTGGGAAGGCTCTAGGTGATCATATCAACATCTAATCCTTCTTTTTCGTCGAATCGAGGTAATTCTCTTGGTTTTCCTAGAATTGTCCATTTTGGGAGTTTTGGTTTTGATTTCGTTTTTCGTCCGATTTTAATGGATCGATTGAGGTTATTAGATGTTGTTAGACATGTTCTATGGATTGTATATCCATATCTTCGATTCGTTCAACCCGATTGATGATTCTAAGATTCTTGAGGAACTTTGAACATTTAGTGTCCCATTAAATGTCTCAAAGAGTTTCCTTCAGTCGTTGTGTTGTTTTCGATTGATATTGTGTTATTGAATTAATTGTATTTCATTCAAGGTTGTTCGAGTGCTTGTGTTTATCGGAGGACGCCGTTCGTTTTTCGTGGAAGGATTTCATCGCCTTCGGTTGAGGCAAGTTTTATACTTGTACTAGTCAATGAGATTAATGTTATCATATATGTGTATAAATGTGTTGTATCATTCCGAGACTTAGTCTCATCATGAGTTCATTAATATTAAAGGATCGTTCGATACGATACTCTTCGGCAATTATGCCAAATGTTTATTATTGTTCGTTAATGGCCAGTTTAAGGCATTGTGATACTCGTTGTTAATGTTATTGTCGATAGCTGGTTCGCGGTATCGATTATTGTTGTTGATATTGATGTCGATCTAAGACATCGTTGTAATCATTGTTATTAATGTTGGTGTTTTGTCATTGATGTTGTATTGGCCGATTGAAGGCATTGGCATATTCATTTCTCATCTTTGTCGTCGGTAACTGATTAAAAGTGCCGAGGCATCCTTCATATCATGGTTATCGATTGGCCGTTCTAAGGCAATCGAAGTGTTCAATTATTCATTGTATCATTGTTATCTATTGGTCGTTCTAAGGCAATCGAAGTGTTCAATCATTCATTGTATCGTCGTCATTGGTTGTCCATCTTAAGGCAATCGAGGTATTGAATCATCCACTGCATCATTGTTATCGGTTGGCCATTCTAAGGCAATCGAGGTATTGAATCGGGACTGTCATGGACGGTGCCCATCCGTGAGTTATTGTCGTAGTGTTGGCCGACTCAAGGCAGCACACTATCATTCTTGTGAATCCGGTAATCTTTGAATCATTGCCGTTTGTGGTTAATTATGTTTTGGAGGCTAGTCTCGTCTAGTGCTCGATGGGTTAGTTTGGGGCTTGAACCTTCGCGGTTGGTTTCCCAACACCTACAGCTCAGTAGGTCACGGTCATATTTATTATCTCATTATGGGTAAGTTTGGGGCTTGAACCTTCGCGGTTGGTTTCCCAACACCTACAGTTCAGTAGGTCACGGTCATGTTTATGATCTCATTATGGGTAAGTTTGGGGCTTGAACCTTCGCGGTTGGTTTCCTAAAACCTACAGCTCAGTAAGTCACGGTCATGTTTATGATCCCATTATGGGTAAATTTGGGGCTTGAACCTTCACGGTTGGTTTCCCAACACCTACAGCTCAGTAGGTCACGGTCATGTTTATGATCTCATTATGGGTAAGTTTGGGGCTTGAACCTTCGCGGTTGGTTTCCGAACACCTACCGCTCAGTAGATCACGGTCATATTTATGATCTCATTATGGGTAAGTTTGGGGCTTGAACCTTCGCGGTTGGTTTCCCAACACCTACAGTTCAGTAGGTCACGGCCATTGGATGGTCTCATTGTGATACGGCTTCGGGCCAAGGCTTCGACCCTCATTGATACAGCTTCGGGATGTTTTGGCTTTAGGTGATTGTGATATTTGACAGCTTGGGCTGAGTGGCTTTCAGGCCTTTGTGGTGTCTTGTGTTTTCATGGGAGCCTCCGGGCATTGTGATTTATATCTAACTCAGTTCTGGTTTGGTTCATGTTCGTGTACTTCATTGTGGTGTTCTATAATTGATTCGTCGTTGGGCATTTATGTTCTAACCTGCTGAACAGGTATTAATAGGATGCTGTGGGCATAGTGTTTCACGAATGCTCGGTTCTTACCTTGGGTTGTGAGCATCTCGTATTATTATTATCATTGTACCGTTTCATTCTGCCTTTGGATGCATATCATGTTATACATGTATTTGATGTTCTTTATCTGGATGACTGACCCCGTGGGGACGGAACATGTTTTCATGTTTTAGGTGCTTGCGAGGAGAGAGTTGAGACATAGGGGCATGATGATGGAGACGAGGCATTCGAGCGATACTAGTCTAAGTTGTTCATATTGGTCAGTCAGTTGGAGTGTTCTCCAGTTGGTCAGTCATTGTCTTATGTATTACCCGAGCAGATGCTCGTAGACGTTGTTGTATTTTTTATTTTGGCCATGTAGGCCCTTCGTTGTCGTTGAAATTCCTTATCAGAATATTGTGTCGGGTATCATAGTAGGGACTGTGATTTCCCTCATTGGTTAATTTGATGTATTTTAGTCGTGTTCGCCTGGTGGATCTTCTGGTGTGGGGTCCACGGCACTATAATAACTCAATGGGATTTGGGGGTGTTACAGAAGATGGTATCAGAGATTTGGGTTGTGAGATACCCTGATATGTGAGTTATGTGGCTCTACCGACGCGGTAGTAGTGGGACTGTCAGGTTATGACAATCTGGACAGTCGGGTTTTGTGAGTTGTGATATTTGTACGACTGCATGAGTCATTCAATCATCGAGTCGTCGTCAGTTGAGACTAGTATCGTGAGACCTCGAAGCTTCGTATGACCTGTGTAAAATATCGATTCTCTTTATGTTCATACATTCATTATGTCATTAATTATACATGCTTTGTTGAAAACTATATGTGATATTAGTGTTACGATGATTCATGACTAATTGTTTTGGAGCACGTGTGACCTGTGTGAGCGTTAAGGATCAAATCATTCATCAGTTAATAATCCCCAATCATCATTTTTGATCTTGTCGATCATGTTAATTCATTAATCACTCGGTCAATCTCATTACTCAATTGTTGATCTTGTGGATCAAATTATCAATCTTGTTAGCTTGTTCAAGATAATCATTTTAGGAATTTCATCAGATAATCATGTCACCTCACTTGATCTTTCATGTGATCTTATCATATTCCGGCGTCATGTCGATAATCATTTTATTGCATTATTAATGCATTCATTGTGTTAGAGCGTGTATGCTCATTGTTATCATTCTGTCATGTAATCATAATGCGATATTCATGTGGGATCTATAATCATCATGTGACTTTCCTGCTTCAGTATGGATAGAGCTGTCAGAGGACGCATGGGGAAGAGGCCGTGGTGCGATCCGAAACCCGAGATCTCGTGTGAATGCCCGCGCGAACGCGAGGGATAACATTGGTTCAACAGTTAGCGATGCTACTCATTCACTGTCAGATAATCATTCACTGTCAGGGAGTCGTACCCAAGATGCAGCTCAATCAGAAGGTGTTCGGGTGGACCCATTCATATGCATTCAGGGCATGATGGCCCAGATGACTCAGATGACGCGGATGATGGAGACCATGCAGACCTCGATGGTTCGTGGCCCACCGCAGCAGGGGTTCCATGTGCCGTTTCATGGACAGACTGGAGGAGTGAATCAGATTGTTGGCGATATCTCTCGTCAAAGGCCGCCTACTTTTGAGGGTTCGTCGGAACCAGCTGATATTGTTCATTGTCTTGAGCATTTTGATAAACTCATCGACATAGTTCAGTGTCTGGAAGAGAGTAAAGTGGCAGTAGCGGCTTACTACTTGAGTAAGGGTGCTTATTTTTTATGGCTTTCTGTGAAACCCACCGATCGTGATTGTATTTGGAGTGAGTTCAAGACTCTCATGTTAGAGAGGTATTATCCGGCTCCACTTCGTGAAGCCAAGTTATCAGAGGTTTTAAACCCCGAACCCGTCGAGGACGAGGGTGTTATTATCATTGCTGAGAAGTTTCAGGGACTTCTTCAGTTTGTTTCGCCTGTTATCCGTATTGAGGCGGATAAGATCAAGTATTTTAGCAAGAGACTAAATCCGCAGTTGAGGATGCAGTTGTTCAATCACAATTGTAATTCGCTTAGTGAGTTCATCGAGAAGGCTCTTGGAGCAGAGCTTTTGATTAGGGAGCTTGCTCGGAAGCACCCTTCAGTTTCTTTCGGTAGGAGGACTAGGATGCCGGTTTGCTCTGAGGGACATCGGGCTCCGACGTATAAGAGGTTGTTTTCTAGTCGTCTTCATGCTGAGAAAGCATCTTCATCTCAGACGACGAGTTCGACTGTTGTTTGCTTTAACTGTGATACAATAGGACATCGCAGCACCCGGTGCTCGATGCAGGCTATTGTTTGGTTTCTGTGTGGGAGGCAGGGACACCTTCAGAAATACTGCAGGAGTTATAGTGCCGGTAGATCTCGAGAGGGCTCACAATCCTCGAGGGATTTTGTTACTCCAGCCCGTGCATCATCCAAGGGGTCCTATCAGGCTTCGAGAGCTAGAGGTAAGGACATTCATCACCGGTTTTGAACAAGTTAATTCTTGCTCGGTAATATGTTAATCATTCATTTCATTGTCGTTCATTCATTCATATAATTCATTCATCATGCATCAATCATGTGGAGACTTGTAATTATCAAACTAATCATTCAATTCACGAGGAACAATGGTTCCAATCACTTCATTTGAGCTATCACTCATTACGTTATTAGTTCACCTTGGTGAGTCATTCTTGATCCTTGTCGGATTTCTAGTCATTTATCATTCATCATAGTCACTCTCGTTCTTGTGACCTTTCGGGATCATATTAGGCGGTGAGTTCAGATTTGGGTCTTCCTTGAATCGATGAGATCGAGGGGATCGATGATCTGGAGGATGTCGATATTGGGTACATTTGGGATGTAGCCTTGTTTTCCGGATTACTGTGTAACTTAATATGTATCGTAATATTGTGGTTGTGAACGATCTGTTGTTGATTTATCTAGTAACTTTAGTATTTGAGAATCCTGAGATTTGGGTTATTTGTTGGGATTCCTTCCCTTTGGTGTTGTAACCGAGATTTCGTGATAATCTGGGTAATTATTTATTGTGATTCGAAACGTCAAGTCATGAGAACATTGGCGTACGAATGATATGGTTCCGAGGACTATATGTGCGTTGTTGCTTTTATTTTGAGGCACGAGTCAGTGCTTGCCTGGGCGTCCGATGCCGATGAGGATGGGGAAGTGTACACCGATTGATTGTAGACATGTACAATGAGCGGCTCCCTCGGGATGTGTACGCTGGTGTTCGAGTCATGCGGTTGGTACGACTTTCTGGCTGGCCTCTGGCGGAGTGTTTCGCGTTGAGGAGCATTCCTGGAGATGTTGTTTTCAGATCATGATGGATAGTTCATATCCCGAGTTGTCTACCTTTAGTTTCGGGGACGAAATTCTTTTTAAGAGGGGGAGTATGTAATATCTGGTGGTAATTTTTTTATTTTATTTATTTCATGGTTACTGTTGTATTGTACGTATAAATTTGGAATTGTACAAGTACTGTTGTATTGGATTTATACAATACAGATTGTATTGGGATATTTCGAAATCGAAATATTTTTTTTTTGTCGTCGGTATTATTTCACCGACTGGACGTGACTTATTATCGTGTAAGTCGTGCAGGTCGTGTGTCTGCATGCGTGGAAATACATATTGTTTTCCATTGTTGTTTTTGGTCTCTTTGAGGGTTGTGAACTCTTGTTATCGTCCATTTCGAGTTGGTTATGTTTTGGGTGCTTTCGGAGCCGTGTCGGGCTCGATTTTAGCCTTTGTTTGTTGCACACAAGCAAAGCACACGAGCAGGTACTCGTGCGCAGCTCGTGCGGAATTCCAGTATTCGGGCAGTGCACTTTGGCACTCAACAAGGATGCACGAGCAGGTGCTCGTGCATGCTGCTCGTGCGTGGCAACAGAGTTGGGCAGTGCACTTTGGCACTCATCAGGAACACACGAGCATGGCACACGAGCAGGTGCTCGTGCGCTGCTCGTGCGTGAGGTCAGTGGCCGGGCAGTGGCCTGGCGCATGACCAAACACACAGAGATTGGTCGTGCGTCGCTGTAGTATTTAAGGGGACAGACGGGTTTTTCACCTCATTTCACCCCTTTCTCTTCTTCTTCTCGTGGTAGTCGTGCGATCCTACTAGGGTTTGTGGTTATGATCGATTCTACTCCATCCAATCATGTTTTGTGAAGGCTCTAGGTGATCATATCAATATCTAATCCTTCTTTTTCGTCGAATCGAGGTAATTCTCTTGGCTTTCCTAGAATTGTCCATTTTGGGAGTTTTGGTTTTGATTTCGTTTTCTGTCCAATTTTAATGGATCGATTGAGGTTATTAGATGTTGTTAGACATGTTCTATGGATTGTATATCCATATCTTCGATTCGTTCAACCCGATTGATGATTCTAAGATTCTTGAGGAACTTTGAACATTTAGTGTACGATTAAATGTCTCAAAGAGTTTCCTTCGATCGTTGTGTCGTTTTCGATTGATATTATGTTATTGAATGAATTGTATTTCATTCAAGGTTATTCGAGTGCTTGTGTTTATCGGAGGACGCCGTTCGTTGTTCGTGGAAGGATTTCATCGCCTTCGGTTGAGGCAAGTTTTATACTTGTACTAGTCAATGAGATTAATGTTATCATATATGTGTATGAATGTGTTGTATCATTTCGAGACTTAGTCTCTTCATGAGTTCATTAATATTAAGGGATCGCTCGATATGATACTCTTCGGTAATTATGCCAAATGTTTATTATTGTTCGTTAATGGCCGGTTCAAGGCATTGTGATACTCGTTGTTAATGTTATTGTCGATAGCCGGTTCGCAGTATCGATGTATCGATTATTGTTGTTGATATTGTGTCGATCTAAGATATCATTGTAATCATTGTTATTGATGTTGGTGTTTTGCCATTGATGTTGTATTGGCCGATTGAAGGCATTGGCGTATTTATTTCTCATCTTCGTCGTCGGTAACCGATTAAAGATGCTGAGGCATCCTTCGTAACATGGTTATCGATTGGCCGTTCTAAGGCAATCGAAGTGTTCAATCATTCATTGTATCATTGTTATCGATTAGCCGTTCTAAGGCAATCGAAGTGTTCAATCATTCATTATATCATCGTCGTTGGTTGGCCATCTTAAGGCAATCGAGGTATTGAATCATCCGCTGCATCACTGTTATCGGTTGGCCATTCTAAGGCAATCGAGGTATTGAATCGTGACTATCGCGGACGATGCCCATCCGTGAGTTACTGTCGTCGTGTTGGCCGACTCAAGGCAGCGCACTATCATTCTTGTGAATCCAGTAATCTTTGAATCGTTGCCGTTTGTGGTTAATTATGTTTTGGAGGCTAGTCTCGGCTAATGCTCGATGGGTAAGTTTGGGGCTTGAACCTTCGCGGTTGGTTTCCCAACACCTACAGATCAGTAGGTCACGGTCATGTTTATGATCTCATTATGGGTAAGTTTGGGGCTTGAACCTTCGCGGTTGGTTTCCCAACACCTACAGATCAGTAGGTCACGGTCATGTTTATGATCTCATTATGGGTAAGTTTGGGGCTTGAACCTTCGCGGTTGGTTTCCCAACACCTACAGCTCAGTAAGTCACGGTCATGTTTATGATCTTATTATGGGTAAGTTTGGGGCTTGAACGTTCGCGGTTGGTTTCCCAACACCTACAGCTCAGTAGGTCACGGTCATGTTCATGATCTCATTATGGGTAAGTTTGGGGCTTGAACCTTCGCGGTTGGTTTCCCAACACCTACAGCTCAGTAGATCACAGTCATATTTATGATCTCATTATGGGTAAGTTTGGGTGTTGAACCTTCGCGGTTGGTTTCCCAACACCTACAGCTCAGTATGTCACGGTTATGTTTATGATCTCATTATGGGTAAGTTTGAGGCTTGAACCTTCGCGGTTGGTTTCCCAACACCTACAGCTCAGTAGGTCACGGTCATGTTTATGATCTCATTATGGGTAAGTTTGGGGCTTGAACCTTCGCGGTTGGTTTCCCAACACCTACAGTTTAGTAGGTCACGGCCATTGGATGGTCTCGGTGTGATACGGCTTCGTACCGTGGCTTCGGCCCTCATTGATACAGCTTCGGGCTGTTTTGGCTTCAGGTGATTGTGATATTTAACAGATAAGGCTGAGTGGCTTTCAGGCCTTTGTGGTGTCTTGGTAATTTAATGGGAGCCTCCGGGCATTGTGATTCATATCTAACTCAGTTCTGGTTTGGTTCATGTTCGTGTACTTCATTGTGGTGTTCTATAATTTATTCGCCGTTGGGCATTTATGTTCTAACCTGTTGAACAGGTATTAATAGGATGCCGTGGGCATAGTGTTTCATGAATGCTCGGTTCTTACCTTGGGTTGTGAGCATCTCGTATTATTATTATCATTGTACTATTTCATTCTGCCTTTGGATGCATATCATGTTATACATGTATTTGATGTTCATTATCTGGATGACTGACCCCGTGGGGGCGGAACATGTTTTCATGTTTTAGGTGCTTGCGAGGAGAGAGTTGAGACACAGGGGAATGATGATGGCGACGAGGCATTCGAGTGATAGTAGTCCGAGTTGTTCATATTGGTCAGTCAGTTGGAGTGTTCTCCAGTTGGTCAGTCATTGTCATTATGTATTACCCGAGCAGATGCTCGTGGATGTTGTTGTATTTTTTATTTTGGCCATGTAGGCGCTTTGTTGTTGTTGAAATTCCTTATCGGAATATTATGTCGGGTATCATAGTAGGGACTGTGATTTCCCTCATTGGTTAATTTGATGTATTTTTGTCGTGTTCGCATGGTGGATCTCCTGGTGTGGGGTCCACGGCACTGTAATAACTCAATGGGATTTGGGGGTGTTACAGAAGATTACACTCAGAAAAAGGTATCGATTATAATGGAACCTTTACACCGGTAGCGATGCTTAAGTCAATCCGGATTCTTTTAGCTATAGCTGCGCATTTGGATCTGGAGATTTGGCAAATGGATGTCAAGACTGCATTCTTGAATGGAAGTCCAGACAAGGAAATCTGCATGCGCCAACCAGAGGGATTCATTGCTAAAGGAGAAGAGCACTTGGTGTGCAAGCTTAAGAGATCCATTTATGGACTTAAGCAAGCATCTAGATCTTGGAACACTCGATTTGACGAGGTTGTCCAATCATGTGGATTCGTCTAATGTCTGAGTGATAGTTGTGTGTATAAGAAATACGATGGAAACGTGTTGGTGTTTCTTGTACTGTATGTATATGATATCCTTCTTATTGGAAACAATGTGAAGGAATTATCGGGCGTACGGGTATGGCTATCTGAGCAGTTCGATATGAAGGATTTGGGTGAAGCAGGACACATCCTTCGAATCAGGATCTTTCTTGTTCGGAAGAAAAGGATGTTGTGCTTATCTCAGGCATCCTATATCGATACAGTGCTAAAGCGGATTAGCATGGAGAATTCCAAGAAATGTTTTCTACCGTACAGACATGGAATTTAACTATCTAAGGATATGTGTCCCAAGACACAAAAGAAGATAGATAACATGAAGTTGATCCCTTATGCGTCAGCTATGGGAATCCTCATGTATGCTATGCTTTGCACTAGACCATATATCTGTCATGCCGTAGGCATGGCTACTAGATATCAATCGAACCTAGGACTAGGACATTGGATTGCTGTCAAGCACATACTTAAGTACCTGAGAAGGACTGGAGAGTATATGCTAGTATATCAATCAGACAACCTGTGTCCAGTGGGTTATACTGACTCAAATTTTCATCAGATAGAGAAAAGTCCAAGTCTACTTCAGGTTATGTGTTTAGCCTGGGACTTAGATGTGCTTCCCGATTTGCCAAAGGGTATTACACTTTATTGTGATAATACCGGCGCAGTCGCAAATTTGAGGGAACCACGAGCCCACAAGTCAAGTAAACATATCAACTGCAAGTACCACATCATACGACACTTCATAAAGAAAGGAGACGTAGTTGTAGCCAGGGTTGCATCGGAAGATAATCTTGCTGATCCTTTCACAAAAGGCCTACCTTCAAAAGTTTTTGAAAGGCATGTGGAATGAATGAGATTACGATGTATGGCAATATTGCTTTGAGTATAAGTGGGAGAAATGAGAGACTATGTAATAGAGTAGTATACTTAAAAGTATGCTTTGAGTATAAGTGAGAGATTGTTAGGGTTGTATACTGCAAAGCATACTTTATGCTTGCATTACCTAATTTCCCTGTAACTACCTATGAGAATATTAATTACATTTAATCACATGTTTTGCTTATTTATTCACGTTATGGTTATGCAAACGAAATATATAATTATTTTATATTGTGGATAATGTGGTGTGTTGGTGTCACATGGAAGATCACATTATCGGAGCCTTATAAAATAATATAATAGTTCACAATCTATATAATTATTAGATAAATTATGTGAAAGGTTGTAGTGTATGCTTGAGATTAGTTGGTCTTGACTATTAGCATACATTAGCGTATTTGCATATGTTGAACTGGATTGAGGTGAGATAGTGTCTTCTGTACTGACTGTAAGAAGAACGTAAATCTCAAATAATTATTATTTCTTAATTCTAAGTACATAATATTTAATTATGTATTTATAATATTTATTTCTTTGATTTACCATGGGTGAAAGTCAAAAGATTGCCTCAATAAGCTCCGTATCTTGGGCAATAATATTATTTATATGACAATTATTATAACTAGAAATTGCGTCCCGACTCATGCGGGTTGATGATGTCCCCTTGAGGAGCTCGATAATGATTAGTGTGTTAAACCCTGTAGGTGGATTTAATTTTGATATAATAATAAAGTTCGAGTGGTACTACTCTTGGATAAGATATTAATTAAATAAGACTCTCAGTAGCTTAAATTAATTAATGGACATTCGATATCTTAAACACGGGAAATAATGTATTTAAGTAAGAAGCCCGATTTCGTAAATTAGAATTGGGTTGGAAGTGCAATATTAATTTTTTAGTGGACTGAATTGATATTAGTGAACTCAACCATATTAGAAAAGGGATTAATATGGAAAGTTGGGTTGCATTAGGTATCCTTATCCTAATCCTCCTTAAGATCCCTAGAGTAGTCCAAATCCCGTAAATGTAATATCCAGAATTTCTTCTATTGTTGTTTAATATTATTTTATCCGAGTTATGTTGTACAGCGTGGAATCTGTACAGTATGGATAAATAAATGAAGGACTGAGACATCTGTATTGGTATAATTGTCGTACTTGGTCGACAATTGCATTTGAGGATAGTGTGTATCATACGAATATTATTGGAAGGAGTATGTATATTCAGTATGTTGCGTATACGTATCTAGTATGTTGAGACGTTGGACAAGGATAGCTGAAAATGGCTAAGTGTAGCATTATTAGCGCACGCTAATATTCATGTCTAGCGCACGCTATCGTGCAGGTTTAGCGCACGCTAATGGTAAAGGATAGCGCACGCTAGTGCAGACCAGATCAGAAGGAATCTATGTGTGGACCCGGCCACTTTCGGCGCATGTGCCAACGAGGTCAACGGATGTTTGTTGTGCAAGGGCTAGCGCACGCTAATGCATATTGTTAGCGCACGCTAACATCAGATCGGTCCAAAGGAAATCTTATCCTTGTCAGAGCTTTCGGCGTGTGGACCCGTCTTCGGAGCATACAGACAAACGAGTCAACTATGAGTAGCGCACGCTATAATCAGACACTAGCGTACGTTAAGTAGAGGCCTTTACGTACGCTATTATATGGGCATTGCGTACGTAAATTATTGTATGAAGTAAGGCAGTAACCTCTGGACTGCGATAGCGCATGCTAACAAAGACAGTTAGCGCAAGCTAAGCATGTAACGTACGTTAAATGAAGATGTTAGCGTACGTTAATAATGTACAGTATATATATATATATGAGTAGTTGGCTATTATTCTTCATTTTCGTCCATTCCTTCCTTGCAACCGATAGAGAGAGTTCTTAGAGAGATGTTTGAAGTTCTAAACAGTGGATTATGGTGGAGTTAATCATTCATAACAACATTTGAAGCTTGGAAGTGATTGAGAATGGATTCAACCTTGGGATTCAATCCATTCCTATTGGATTGAATGTTGATGTTCTTGAGTTGATGATTATCATATAAACAAGATGATGAGCATGATTATGAGACGGATTACCGGATTATGATGATATTGTTGTTGATATATGGATATTGACATGATTCTTATGGTTTGAATTGTGTAGTTCGTTTTCTTGAGATAAGTTGGCTAATCCTTCTCCTCAATTTCGGATGTTGATGATTACTCTCGGTAATGATAGATTATGGAAGTGTTGTTATGGTTCTTGGTGGTCATGATGTTGATATTTGAGGAAGAAGATGATATGTGAAAATATGAATTGGATTATAAGTTGGATGATTACCTATATGTTAAAGGATATTGGATTTCGTTGTTTTGATAGCTATGAACATGGTTTCGAACCACTCAGTGTTCTTGATAATCGCCATATGTTGATCGGTACCTGAAATGCATGCAACTGCATGTCATTAGCGCATGCTAGTGTTACTGGCTAGCGCACGCTAATGGGAGCGACTTAGCGCACGCTACGTTAAGTGATTAACATGCGCTATGTCAACAGAAAGTGTACATAATTATATTACGGTTGTGAATTCGTGATCGTTTAAGTTGGATTGATCAGACTAGTGGTTAATCGAGATATTGTTGAGCCGTTGGGTTTGTGAATTGGTTTTATTGATTGTTGATTGTTATCGAACTTGCTGTTTTGGGAATTTTGGTTATTGCTTGAGGTACCGTATGGATGTTTTGTTTGAATTTATTGATTAATCGAGATTACGAGATGTGCATTGTGATAATGGTTATTCTGATGAGAATTATTTGAGTAAGTAAAGTTACGACAGTAAGATTACATCAGTAGTATTCTTACGTAGTATCTCATTGGTATGTAATTATTGACGTGATGTGATGGTTATCATTGTTGGATATTATGGCTGACCCCGTCGTGGGCTTTCTTTTTAGGTTCTTTGGATTATCGAGCTTGTAGCGGTCGTGAAGAGATGAGCTTCCCGGAGGATACTGGCTGGGGCATGTATTAGTTTGTTGAGTTTCCTGATCAGTTGTTTATCCCTTTCCGCTGCGTAAGTATTTTTTTATGGCCTATTGGTATCTGGTAACTTAGGTTACTTTGGCAATCGTTTTCTAAACTATTTTGTCGGTACGTGTAAGCAATAGCTTAACGTATGTTTTAAACCGTTGAATTTTGGTATTTCGGGCCTTGTGATTTTAAATGAGATTTTACGACGGTTTTGATAAGTGGATTTTATTAAGTCTTCAAATGTTTTAAAATAGATAATACCATCATTAGCCTCTTGAGCGTTTGTAAATATTTGCGAAAATTTCCTTCAGCCTTGTGGGTTCCATCTCGGGCCCCACGGCACTGTAATATTCCTGGATGGCTCTGGGGGTGTTACAGAATATGGTATCGGAGCTTAAGTTGTGAAAACCTAGGCAGTTGGGTGGAGTTGGGTCGTGTTTTTGTCGTGTCATTCGAGTTGTCGATTTGACTAATACTAGAGCCCTAGATTTTTGTTGTTCACTTGGGCTTGTGTGTTATGTGATTTACCAGTGTGGTACTGGGGTTGTTGTAAACTTTTCCAAATGGTGTTAACGTGTTTCTTCAGATAGAGCTATGTTGTGTTCTCGAGTTGAACTGAGTTTGCAAAATGTGTGTTTTGAAACTATCTGTGTCGATTATTTTCTTGAGTCGAGACATGTGCCAGTATCACGGGGAATCGTCGGCTTCACGATCTGTAAGTATTTAGATTCTTGAATTGTATTGAGAGTTAATGCCGTTCTGAGTTGATATAATTTGAGATTCGGAAAGATATTATGCGTTATAGTACGAGATGACAAAGTTGGGACAGGATTGATGATCTTGAGAAGCTAGGATTTTGGAAATCAATATGTCGGTTAAGTTTTTAAACATAGTTGTGCATTTGGGAGAAATATTGTGGATGGTTGACGAGAACATGTAGTCATGTTAGTACATTTTGGGATATATGAACTGTTTTTGAACATTTGAAAATGATACTTTTCAAAATGAATGTTTTGCGGATGTTTTACGGAAATTGATTTTTGGGCCGAGACCCAATCGATTTTGAAATAGTTTTATAACTCAGGACTTGAGGTCCAGAAGGGTTTTCTACTTTATAAACTTCTTGTAATGTGGAACGAGCTACGGGCTGAGACCCTAATGTTTCAAAAGGCTTTCAGTTTTTCTAAAACTCTCGAGATTTATGAAACACTTTACCAATCGTATACCTACTTTATTTCCACCTTTCGAGGTTTTGATTTGTTTGTTCAAATGAAACTTCTCGGGAAGTCTTTCGCTGTGTTGATTTGTTTCAATGTTTTGTCATAGCATATTTGAGGTGATCCAGGATGGGTTAATGATTAACGTTGCGAGTCATATGTGGAAAAGTAGTTTTGGTCGGAGTTTATATATTGAGATTTTGGAACTCTATCATATGGTTTTTCGATGTAATGTCAGTGGAATTGGTGACGAACCGAATTGGTATACATGATTATGGATGTAGTCGAGCATTTGCATAATTTCATTTCATTTTGGTGTGTATACGAAAAGAATTGTTATCGAATACTTGGCACCAGCGAGCCGATTTAATTTCTCGAAAATTGATTTTGTGGTCTTACCAAAATTTATGTTTTGAGCTTTGAAATTTTTGAAAGAACTTTCGAAAATTTGTCTTCTTGACAAGACTATATGATCTCAAACTGGTTTTGAAAATGTGACTGATATACATACGCATTTAGTGCATAGTGCATATCATGGTGAAGTTATGAGTGTGACTCACGAACTGGATAATACTTCAGTATGGTACTTTGGTTATCCAGGGATGATCGGTTCATTTATCGGATAAGAGAAATATGATGCGTGTTGTAGATTCATGCACAGGATGTAATTTGGAACTTTGGATTTTGTGAAACAGGGATATATGTGCTATGCGATTCCATTGGTATGGTAGTAGCGCGATTTTACCATAGTGATTTTTGAATGATTTCTTTGTAAGTGTAGATTTGGGGATGGTGACCCTATGCTGGTTGTTTCGGATATTGAGTGGTCGTTCCCACTCCATGTATGATTGGATATGTTCGTCGGTTGTGATAGGTTATTCGTATGCCGAGGAGTATGTTCACTAGTCGGGTATGTTTATTGAAATCCACTGTACGTCATTGGTGTGTCGTTTTGAGAACTTTATTAATTCGTATATCGGTTTCTGTGGTTCTGTGTTGATCATGTTGGAGTTTACCGTGTGAGGGTATTCTTGATTATCGTTGATCGTTCGTTGGTTATATTGGAGTTTATCATGTTGATGGTATTATCGATTGTGATTTGACCTCTGGTTGGTCATATTGGAGTTTATCATGTTGATGATATTCTCGGCTGTGTTTTGACCTTTGGATTGGTCGTATTAGAGTTTATCATGTCGATGATATTCTCGGTTAATTTATTGGTTGATCATTGCTGGTGATCATCTGAGCGTTCAGATTTTGTGTCGATATTTCGGGATTTGTTGCTATTTTGGTGGGCAGTTGTTTCACAGATGTATCGTGTATTATTGGTTTTAGCAGAATTGGGACTTGATTGTACGATCAGGCTGATAGGATTTGAAATGGATAGATTATTTCATCCAGAGATGATATATTTTGTTGAGACTCATGGAATGTGATTGTAAGCGTATTGAGGCTTTACAGTGAAGTCACTTACTAGTATCTCAGGAGATCGTCGACTTTGGGCATTTGTAAGTATACTATTTTGACTATTCGTTAATGATGATGATCGATCATTGTCGTGATGGTTTCAAAATATTTTGCTTGAACGGTTTGATTGTTTTCTATGACGGATTGCAAGTTTCGAGGACGAAACTTATTTTAAGTGGTGTAGTATGTAATATCCGGAATTTCTTCTACTGTTGTTTAATATTATTTTATCCGAGTTATGTTGTACAGCGTGGAATCTGTACAGTATGGATAACATAAATGAAAGACTGAGACATCTGTATTGGTATAATTGTCGTACTTGGTCGACAATTGCATTTGAGGATAGTGTGTATCATATGAATATTATTGGAAGGAGTATGTGTATTTAGTATGTCGCGTATACGTATCTAGTATGTTGAGACATTGGACAATGATAGCTGAAAATGGCTAAGTGTAGCATTATTAGCGCACGCTAATATTCATGCCTAGCGCACGCTATGGTGCAGGTTTAGCGCACGCTAATGGTAAAGGATAACGCACGCTAGTGCAGACCAGATCAGAAGGAATCTATGTGTGGACCCGGCCACTTTCGGCGCATGTGCCGACGAGGTCAACAGATGTTTGTTGTGCAAGGGCTAGCGCACGCTAATGCATATTGTTAGCGCACGCTAACATCAGATCGGTCCAAATGGAATCTTATCCTTGTCAGAGCTTTCGGCGTGTGGACCCGTCTTCGGAGCATACAGACAAACGAGTCAACTATGAGTAGCGCACGCTATAATCAGACACTAGCGTACGCTAAGTAGAGGCCTTTACGTACGCTATTGCATGGGCTTTGTGTACGTAAATCATTGTATGAAATAAGGCAGTAACCTCTGGACTGCGATAGCGCACGCTAACAAAGACAGTTAGCGCACGCTAAGCATGTAACGTACGTTAAATGAAGATGTTAGCGTACGTTAATAATATATAGTATATAAATATGAGTAGTTGGCTATTATTCTTCATTTTCGTCCATTCCTTCCTTGCAACCGATAGAGAGAGTTCTTAGAGAGATGTTTGAAGTTCCAAACACTGGATTATGGTGGAGTTAATCATTCATAACAACATTTGAAGCTTGGAAGTGATTGAGAATGGATTCAACCTTGGGATTCAATCCATTCCTTCAAAGAGGTAATTACTCTTCTTATTTGGATTTCATTTTGGATTGAATGTTGATGTTCTTGAGTTGATGATTATCATATAAACAAGATGATGAGCATGATTATGAGATGGATTACCGGATTATGATGATATTGTTGTTGATATATGGATATTGACATGATTCTTGTGGTTTGAATTGTGTAGTTCGTTTTTTTGAGATAAGTTGGTTAATCCTTCTCCTCAATTTTGGATGTTGATGTTATTGTTGATGATTACTCTCTGTAATGATAGATTATGGAAGTGTTGTTATGGTTCTTGGTTTTCATGATGTTGATATTTGAGGAAGAAGATGATATGTGAAAATATGAATTGGATTAGAAGTTGGATGATTACCTATATGTTAAAGGATATTAGATTTCGTTGTTTTGATAGCTATGAACATGGTTTCGAATCACTCAGTGTTCTTGATAATCTCCATATGTTGATCGGTACCTGAAATGCATGCAACTGCATGTCATTAGCGCACGCTAGTGTTACTGGCTAGCGCACGCTAACGGGAGCGACTTAGCGCACGCTACGTTAAGTGATTAACGTGCGCTATGTCAACAGAAAGTGTACATAATTATATTACGGTTATGAATTCGTGATCGTTTAAGTTGGATTGACCAGACTAGTGGTTAATCGAGATATTGTTGAGCCGTTGGATTTGTGAATTGGTTTTATTGATTGTTGATTGTTATCGAACTTGTTGTTTATCGAATTACTGTAATAGCTTGAGAATATTGATCAGTGATTATAACCGTGTGTTGCGGTCGAGTTCGAGGATGTTCGTGAATTGCTTTGGTCGGGATCGAGGAACTTGTAGACGAAGGCAATGGGATTGATACGGCTTCATCGGTATCGAGGCAAGTTATTACTTGCTCAGTTTATAATATCTAATTAATGGTTTCCGTTTCATTCGTTTTTAATTCTTATAGCAATGTTTATAATCGTAATCGCAGGAGATTTGGTATTATAAGTTGTATTCGAGTTTTGAGAATTAAATCATAATGTATATGATTCACATTTGTTGTTGGTATACTTGGTATCGAGGATACATTGTGGTATAGACGAAGACGTGAATTATCTACCGTCCATGACATTTTGGATCGTCGAATATTCAGAATAATGGTTGGTGATGGTTTAGACATTGAGATCGCTCTCGAAGGACTCGGGGCAAGTACTCTAATCATTTCTGTCATTTGTGTCGAACATGTTGTGATACATTCGTGTATTGTTGTTGTCATGTATTTGTGCATTGTTGTTGTCGTGCATTGTGTACTGTTGTTTTGTGCAGTTGTGCATTGTTGTCATATGTCCACCTCGTGTTGGTCCGACGGGATCATCGGTAGATCTGTGCTTGCGTGCGCTGGATCATCGGACAGGTTTTCCACCACGGGTTGGTCTGACGGGATCATCATGGGATCTAGGCAGTGAACGCTGGATCATCGGATTACCATGTGTTGTTATTGTGCATATGTATATTATGAGTTTGCCATAAGTATACAGTGTTGTTATGGATGTGAGCATATTGACGTTGTCATATGAGTATGCATTTGTAGGTCTTGTGTTAGGACCGCGTCCGTATACTGCGTTGATCTGATCTTGAATTAGACTGATGTGATTTCATCGTGGCATTTCATATCTTGAGGTATGTTCCGTTTTTTCTTTGATATTTGTCTTTTGATGGACAATCGATTATCTTATTGGGATTTGATGATGTTATTCCGATGGATCGAATTGATCAGAGTTGGTATATTTCCGTATTGCGAGTTATGATGATGTTTTGAGAATTTTGGTTATTGCTTGAGGTACCGTATGGATGTTTTGTTTGAGTTTATTGATTAATCGAGATTACGAGATGTGCATTGTGATAATGGTTATTCTGATGAGAATTATTCGAGTAAGTAAAGTTACGACAGTAAGATTACATCGGTATTATTCTTACTTAGTATCTCATTGATATGTAATTATTGAGGTGATGTGATGGTTATCATTGTTGGATATTATGGCTGACCCCGTCATGGGCTTTCTTTTTAGGTTCTTTGGATTATCGAGCTTGTAGTGTTCGTGAAGAGATGAGCTTCCCGGAGGATACTGGCTAGGGCATGTATTTGTGTGTTGAGTTTCCTGATCAGTTGTTTATCCCTTTCCGCTGCGTGAGTATTTTTTTATGGCCTATTGGTATCTGGTAACTTAGGTTACTTTGGCAATCGTTTTCTAAACTATTTTGTCGGTACGTGTAAGCGATAGCTTAACGTATGTTTTAAACCGTTGAATTTTGGCATTTCGGGCCTTTTGATTTCAAATGAGATTTTACGACGGTTTTGATAAGCGGATTTTATTAACTCTTCGAATGTTTTTAAATAGATAATACCGTCGTTCGCCTCTTGGGCGTTTGTAAATGTTTGCGAAAATTTCCTTCAGCCTTGTGGGTTCCATTTCGGGGCCCACGGCGTTGTAATATTCCTGGATGGCTCTGGGGGTGTTACAGTAAATAGGGACATTATGGGGTTGGCCGCGGCATTGTTAGGAATACTTGTTAGATTTTGATGATGTCATTAATATAATTCAAATGTTTATTACTTGGCAAAAATGTAAGGAAGAACCAAATGTGTATCTTCCATAGGCCAAATTATGTTAAGTTAAATACTTGGCAAAATGTAAAGAAGAACCAAATGAGTATCTTCTATAGGCCAAAATAAGTTAGGCTCAAATCGGCTAAGTACAAAGGTATAGCTAAGTACATCAGAGAAGTTCAGCCGAGTCAAGTCAGAGAAGTTCTGGTCAACAAAAATTCATCAGAGATGTTTGACCAGACTGCAGTCAAGTGACTTCAGACAAGTCATCTGATCAGACGAGTCTCAAACAATCACCATCAGAGAAGTCCAAACTGCAGAGAAGATGATTGTACATCAGCCAACTTGACTTATAAGAGATCAGCCTAGTACTCCAAGTCCACGTCAGCATGCGTTGAATAGTCAAATATTACGAAAAGTCACATGCAAGCGTGAAGAGACATATTGGAGAGATTCCCGCAAGGATATGAATTAAATAATTCATCCAGACCTACCACTGAAGACTTTAATTTTATTGTATTCAAAAGATGCGGCGCCTCACATGCAAAGTCTTCACAACGGTCGAACGATGAATTAAAATATGGGAATCGAGTTGCAACGTTCAGAAAAATAAACAAAGAAGTCTATTTCTCCAACGGACGGATTTGTTACAAGATGTGCAACGGCTATGAAGAATGCTCAAGGATCAACACCTATATATATCCGAAGATTTGAAGTTGAGCAATAACGGTGCGAACAAAATCTCAAGCAATCAAAGCATTCAAAGCAATCAAAAAGCGACTATAGGATCGTGAAAAAGAGCAGTACTCAAAGTTCATATTTGAATAAGCTCTTAGTTGGAGAAGACAAAAACTCGTGTCTTTAATCCTGAGTTCGGGGTACTTCACTGGTTGAAGTTCAAGACTGTAAAGGCATCCAAGGATCGTGGATCAAGAGGTGCAAGGCAGTCAAGGGAGTTGCAACGGCAAGGATTTCCACTGGATGGAAGCTGTTGTAATTGGTTGAATCACTGTAATCTTTATCACTGGTTGACAATTATAGTGAATTCATCTCCAACTGGTTTGGAGAAAAGTGGATTAGTAGAGGATTACCCCACCTCAGAGACCACTATATCTGTCTGCGTATTTTACTGTTTTATAGCATCATACTTTAACTGCTGCATTCATTGTTAAGTGTTTCATTGGTTGTTTTTGTATTCGTCATTAGCTGACTTTCGCACGTATTGAGTACAAACGACTCTAAGTCATTTGCATATCTATCAGCTGAGAAACTTACTCTTCGTGAAAAAGAGTTTAAGAATTTCAATAAGTCTATTCCCCCCCCCCCCCCCCGCTAGACTTATTCCTGGACGACTTGTGACCTACAATTGGTATCAGAGAGGTTGGTTCATTCATTTCACGAACCAGATCCATATATCGAGGATATATTTTTTTTAAACTCTCATTGTAAAATGGAACACATGCAACACATGCACTCTAGATTACCTGTGTTTTCAGTTGACGAGTATGATCTTTGGAAGATAAGGATGCAGGCACACTTATCCTCAATCCATGATGACATGTGGTGTATCATAGAGGACGGCCCGTTCATATTCGAGAAGGACAACACTCCTGAGGAGATTGCAGCTGGGAAGCCTGAAAAGATCCCAAGGAAGCGGATGGAGCTGACCCCAGAAGAAAGAAAGCTGGCCAACCTAGAAAACCGTGCCAGAGATGTGCTATACCAAACACTTGACAAATCAACAATGGTCAAGATTAAAAATTGCAAAAATGCCAAGGAGATTTGGGATACTCTTGCTGTGATGTGCGAAGGTACCGAGCTAATAAAAGAAAATAAGTTGTCAATCGCAACCCAGAAGTTTGACAACTTCAAGATGAAGACCGGAGAATCCATAGACTAGGTGGACACAAGGTTCACAGAGATCATCAACGAAATCAATTCTCTGGGAAAATCCTATGGCAACAGGGAGATGGCCCTGAAGGTTCTGAGATCACTCAACCCAGAGTGGAATATGAAGACGGTAGCCATGAGGGAATCCAAAGAACTCAATAAAATCAAGATTGAAGAACTATTCTCTGATCTGAAGGCTTATGAATTCAAACTCCCAAGTTCATCATCAAACGAGCCTGCAGAGAAGGGAATAGCGTTTGCAGCCGAGTCTCCCGCCAAAAGCCTATATGAAGTTAAACCTCCAAATCCACTCGATTTAGAGGAAGAGATGGCGTTCATCATGCAAAGGTTCAGCAACTTCAGGAAAAATTACTCCAAATATAAAAAGAATTATAAGGAGAATCCCAGAAGAAACCAAAAAGCCAGAAGCTGGAAAGTGGAGTGTTACGACTGCCATAAGACAGGACACATTCAAATCGACTGTCCTGATCTTAAGAAGGACGATAGCAAGAAAGAGGTGAGCAGAAAAGAAGACCGAAGGAAGGCCCTCATCGGAGAAGATCAATAGCATGTTGAGTCAAGCAGCAGATTCTTCTCTGATGATGATGAAGAGTATGATTGCCTGATGGCCAACCTAGCTGATGAAGAGGTAACATCAAAACCCTCTGTTTCAAATAATAGTTCAGCCATGTCACAAGATATGGACCTGCACGAATCTGTAAATCAGCTACTAAAGGATTTTGAGACACTAAAATCTGCACACCTATCTATATCAACCGAGAAGACTCAGCTGCAAGATGAGAATAGGCAACTGAAAAATGATTTTGAAAAACTCAGCCTAGAATTGAATAAAGTAAAATCTGATCTTGAAAACCAGGCTGCAGTTAACTTGAAAAACCAGGCTGATGTCACTACAGCTGAGGTAAAACGTAACTGTTTTGAATAGTGAAAAATCAGCTGCACTTGCTCATGTCAAAGCCGAATTTATTAAACCGACTCAGGTAAGTAAGACTCAGGCGCGGGAAATAACCTCCCTGAAGGCGTCTCTAACTCTGGATGAACTGTGTACTAATAAAAGGCCACTGTATTCCAGATCAGGCCTTGGATATGATCCTCACACTCCCTCTAGTTCTAAAACCACTTTCATCAAGGGAGAAACAATTGTCTCGTCTGCTGAGCCTATATACAAACCGGTATTTAAAAATAGGCAACAGCCAAGTCACAAGTCTAGGTTGCAGCCAAGGTATACAAGGCAGCCACCTAGACAAGCGACTAGGCAATGGCCAAGGCAGAAGCAGCAGTCCAGACAAGATGCCCATTATTATCAAAAACTCCCCAAAAACAGATTTCAATATGGGAGGGGCAAATGGAAACCTCAAGGTTATCCTAACTTTCAAAATGAACAAGTGTGGAGACCTCAAAGATTTAATAAATGGTCTCAGCCAAGGTTTAGAAATGGCCCACACTACCAATATTATGAGGCATATCCGGTATACAATCCTAACAGAGGATACAGACCCAGACCTTACACACCTTATAAGGGTAATAATAATAACAATTTTCACAATCCAAGGAGAAATCAATTCTCCAGGAAACCATCTAACCCTAGAGGACCCACACAGATTTGGGTACCTAAATTTCTACTTGTATGATTGCAGAAAAGGTGGAAGGACTACTACCACATCTCCACAAATTCAAACTTTGGAGGTGAAGAATGGTTTGTAGATTCCGGATGCTCGAGGCACATGACCGGGAACAAGAAGATACTGACAAAATATACCAAAGAAAGAGGTCCAGACGTAACCTTTGGAGATAGCTCTAGAGGACAAACAAAGGGCTTTGGAGAGCTGCACCGAGGAAATATCATTATATCCAAAGTTCACTATGTCAAAGGGCTCAAGTATAATCTCCTGAGCATAAGCCAGTTTTGTGATGAGAAGAATCTAGTAGTCTTCACCATTTGGAAATGTATGGTGATAGATATCCTATCTGGAGAGGTGAAGCTACAAGGATTCAGAAGGAGAGATGTCTATATGATAGATTGGAACACAGGAACTCCTAATACCTGTTTTCTATCTAAGACAATAGCTGAGAATGGATGGTTGTGGCACAAAAGATTATGTCATCTGAACTTCAAAGCCATCAACAAAATCAGTTCTCAGAAGCTGATCAGAGGACTTCCAGAGGAAGCATTCAAGAAGGAAGCTCTTTGTGATGCGTGTCAGAAAGGAAAGCAGACCAGAGCATCATTCAAGCCAGTCAAGCCTACAACTCTCACATCGAGGATCTTAGATCTACTCCATATGGATCTATTGGGCCCTATCAAGCCGAGGACTCTAAGTGGCAGAAAGCATGCTCTAGTAGTAGTGGATGACTATTCAAGGTACACATGGATTATCTTCCTGTACAAGAAAAGTGAAACCTTGACCAAGCTACCTGAGCTGCTGAGAAGGATCCAAAATGAGAAATCCCTCTCAATCATCAAGATCAGATCAAATAGAGGAGTAGAATTTCTCAACAAGGCGATCACTGATTACAACGATCAGAATGGAATCCAGCATGAGCTCTCTGTAGCCAGGACCCCCCAGCAGAATGGTGTTGCCGAAAGAAGGAACAGAACCCTAAAAGAAGCAGCCAGGTCCATGATTGCAGAAGCAGACCTGCCCAAGAGGTTCTGGGCTGAAGCTATCAACACAGCTTGCCATACTCAGAACAGGAGTATGATAGTAGGGAGACATGGCAAAACTCCTTATGAGGTTTGGAATAACAGAACACCTAGTGTTGCCTACTTTCATATTTTTGGTTTTAAGTGTTTCATCCACAACAACGGTAAAACCCAACTAAATGCCTTTGATGCTAAAACTAATGATGGACTCTTTATGGGATATTCATAAAAAAGCAAGGCATATAGAGTCTTTAACAAAAGAACCTTAGTTGTGGAGGAAACACCCCATGTTGTATTTGATGAATCTAGTGTTGAGTACAGGAAACAAGTTGAGCTAATTGAGGATAAGCTCAAATACGCAACCCTCGAAGAAGTCATTGTACATGACACAGGAATGGTGGACTAATCTGCAGATCAGCCTGAAGACCCAACTGTAGCTGCTGAAGATCCAACTGCAGATCAGATAGGAACACCAAACCTACCTGATCCAGTTGCCGCTGATGAAGATCAAACTGTAGCTGATAAAGACTCATCTGCAGATCAGACCAGATCCCAACCTGCAGATGACAAGACGGTAGCTGATCCAGTTGCAGACCAAGGAGATCAGATCCAAGCTGATGCAGACAGAGAGGAAATCCACCAGAGCAAATCTACAGGGGGAACAGACCCTGAAGAAGAAGATATCCCCAAGTGGCTCAAAGACCATCCAATCCAACAAATCATTGGGAAGCTGACTGATGGAGTTAAGACAAGACAGTCTACTCTACCCGCAGGAATGGCAATGTTCTCTTGCTTCATGTCCCAGATAGAACCCAAGACAACAGAACAAGCATTGGAAAATTATTCTTGGATCAATGTCATGCAAGAGGAGCTTGAACAAATGGAAAGGAACAATGTTTGGGAACTAACAGACAGACCAGATCATAAGAAGGTTATTGGCACCAGATGGGTGTACAAAAACAAAAGCGACGAAGATGGAGCTGTTGTTAGGAATAAAGCCAGACTTGTTGCTAAAGGATATGCACAGTGTGAAGGAATAGATTTTGATGAAACATATGCACTTGTTGCAAGATTAGAAGCCATCAGACTATTCCTCGCATATGCTGCATTCAAGAATTTTGAAGTCTATCAAATGGATGTAAAAAGTGCATTTCTTAATGGAATCCTAGAAGAAGAAGTCTATGTGGAGCAACCCCCAGGATTTGTCAAATGAGACAAAGTCTACAAGCTATTGAAAGCTCTATATGGACTTAAGCAAGCACCAAGAGCTTGGTATGAAACCTTATCTGTATTTCTTGAGAAGAACGGTTTTTGCAAAGGGAAAGTGGACAAGACTTTATTCAGAGTGGAGCACGAAGGCCACATATTAATAGTTCAGATATATGTGGATGACATTATATTTGGCTCAACCAACCCAGAGCTGTGTGAGAAATTCTCAAATCTCATGCAAGGAGAATTTGAGATGAGTATGATGGGAAAGCTTAACTTCTTTCTTGGATTACAAGTCAAGCAGATGGAAAATGGAATTTTCATCAATCAAGCCAAATATACCCGAGATCTAATCAAGAGATTTGGAATGGAATCAGCCAAACCAGCAAGAATTCCTATGAGCACAAGTACTCACCTAGATGCAGATGAGGGAGGCATATCAGTGGATTCAACCCACTACAGAGGACTTATTGGATCATTGCTATACCTCACTGCAAGCAGACCAGACATATCTTATGCCGTAGGAGTATGCGCACGATTTCAATCCAAGCCAAAGCAGTCTCACCAAGATGCAGCTAAGAGAATAATTAAATACCTTAAGTCCACAGTCAATGTTGGACTATGGTATCCTAAGGACGATAACTTCAAGCTATTAGGATATTCAGATGCAAATTTCGCAGGATGCAAAATTAATAGGAAAAGCACTAGTGGAACGTGCCAATTCCTAGGAACCAGACTGATATCCTAGTTTAGCAAGAAGCAGGTTTCTAACTCTATCTCCACCACAAAGTCAGAATACCCAGCTGCAGGTAGTTGTTGTGCCCAGATCTTGTGGATCAGACAACAACTAAGGGACTACAACATCATTGCCAATGAAGTTCCTATCTGGTTTGACAACAACAGTGCTATTGCAATAACCAACAACCCGGTATTGCACTCAAGGACCAAGCACATTGATGTTAAGCATCACTTCATTAGAGATCACGTGCTTAACAAGAGAGTAAGAGTTGAAAGAGTCACAGCACAGACTACCAAATTGCTGATATCTTCACCAAACCTTTGCTAGAAGAAAAGTTTTTGGAGCTGAGCAGAGAACTTGGATTACTAGATTGGGAATCTAGTACAGAGGAAAAAGCTAGGTGAAGCAGATCAGACGAAGGACGGACTAAGCTAATCATAGGAATCAGGCCCTACCTGATGCAGACAAGAAGACGAAGGACAGATGAAGGAACCTAGCTGATCAAACCACATGCGAGAAGTCAAAGGAGTCAACTCACCTGATGCAGAGCAGTCAACAGTCAACGGTCAACCAGCTAAGTTTTTCTAATCCTGACCGACTTCTAAATATTATATTATTATCTGCTATTTGTATAATAGTATCATATTATTTTTTAATCAAGTGGCATAATACTATATGCTTAAAATACACGTGGCAATCACAGGTTCAAGTGATCTCCACTGTGACCAATTAAAATCCAACCGTCCATTTTCAAACTCAAAACCTGGACCACCGATTATTAAATTTGAATTTTAAAATTCTCAAAAGGTGGACCACCGATTAAAATAAATGATTATTTAATTGCAGCGTCGTTTCATTTTCCTTTTAAGGACGGAAAACCCTTTCACTTTACCTTCACCAAACTTTCGAAAACCCTAATTTACAGAGCAGAAAGTCCTTCGAACTCTCAATACACTAAGAAATCGCCTATCCTGCAGAAATGGAATCCTACTTTGAAGGCGTAAATCTGAAGGCAGTCAAGGACCAGATCATTTTCTCCCTGGTCGTTGATTTTGAGGGACTCCTGGAATCGAATCTGGAGAACAACGATGTGCTCGACCTCATTCGCGCAATGAAGCTGAATGGGATCTACCCATTTTTGGATATCAGTCCCAAGCACTTGTTTAAGGAGGACGTTATTGTTTTTTTCCGAGAAGCCCAAGTGATTGAATCGGGGATTCGAAGCACTGTCGGCGAAATCCAAGTGGACATATCGCCGGAGACGGTCGGAAAAGTATTTGGAATGAAGAATAGCGGCGTGGCGGTCGAGGCCCTTAGACAGAGCGCAACTGATACTTGGCTGAAGATTAAGGCGGTCGACCAACCAGAGAAACTAAAACTAACCGCCAAGAGGAGCGAAATTAAGAGGGTGTATCGCTATGTGTTGGACATAACCAACAAAATAGTCATGGGCATGGCCGGTAGCTACGACCAACTGTCGTCAGCTAAATTTATGGTGCTGGGAGCACTAATCCAAGACACGCCAATTGACTGGACGGATTACATTTATAGGCAGTTGGTGCGCGAGGTCAACAAGGCCGAATGGCTTGTTGAGGAGAATAAGTTTAAATCAAAGCTGGCATTCGGAACGCAGCTTAGTTGGATTCTAGAGAAGCTTGGTGTGGCGAAGGGAAATACTGACCCCTTCCACATCAATAAAAGACTTGGTCATCTAGACCAAGAGACATTGAGGAGGCTAGGAAGCAGAAGAAGAGCAGCTCAGATCTTAAAAGAGTTGTCTGCTTCAGGGACCTACAAATACCCTGAATCATCAGACGAGTCCGACCAGGTTGCAGCCCGCAACCCACCTGCAGCCCAGTCTGATACAGAGTCGGACAACACTCCTATTTCTCTTTGTTTCAAGAGAAGGGGACCAGCCCCTGGTGAGCCCTCCATAATTCATTCCTCACCAGAACCTTCTCCGAAGAGGCCCAGGCGTCTGCAGTTCAGTGAAGAGGAGCAGCCAGAGCAATACTTGAGCCCTGCACCTAAGTCTCCTACACATTTGGAGGACCAGCCTGCTCCTGCCAGCCTGGAGACCCAGATTGTCCCTCTTCTCACTCCCCAGCACATATCAGAGGAAAAGGAAGCAGGCTTGATCATCAACATACCTGAGGCGAACTACAGCTTCAACCTGCTCGACAACAACATTTTCAACCTATCCATAGAGCAGCTAAAATTGGTAAAACCCCTTGCTCTAAAACATTCCTTCATTCACATTTATGGGGAATGGAAAATTTTGAAATCTTATTCTTTCACTCAACTACAATCTTTTGTTGAGGTGAGTGGCTGGGAGTATCCCCAAGCTACTGAAGAAGCGCTGATGCATTTTTGTAGCGAATCAGACGCAATTTTATTACTTCAGGAAAATTGGTTCATGTCCAATTTTAAAACTCACATGGACCAATTTATCCATACTATTATGTATATTATTCTTGATGGTTCTGTAGATAGAAAGAAGAAGTTGAAGAGAAAGAAGTAAGGATAGAAGAAGTAGTGGAAGAAGAAGAGAAAGAAGAAGTTAATATTATAGAAGATGAAGAAAACGAGGAAGTAGTAAAGGAAAAAGATGAAGAAAATATCTTAGTTGAAAAACAATCTGGAGAAGAAGGAGTCGAAAAAACTGTGGAATTAGTGGATTAAGAAGAAGAAGAAGGAGAAGAAGAAGTTGATCAGGAGGATGAAGAAGAAAAAGAAGATGATGAAAAAGATAATGATGATAAAGATGATGATAAAAAGGATGATAAAGATGAAGATAAAAATGATGATGATGATGATGATAATGGTAAGGATGAAGGAGGAGAAAAAGAGGCTGAGAAAGAAAAGGAGAATGATAAAGAGGAAGAAAAGGAAGAAGGAGAGAACGAGTTGGAAAAGAAGAAGGAGAAAAAGAGAGGAGCCAGAAAAGAAGGCAGAAAAGGAAGCTGCATCAGACAAGGCTGGGGCACCTGCCCGCTATACCAGCCTAGATGCAGAACTGGCTGAAGACTCCAGATCGGGGACCCCGGAACAGACCCCATCTGGTATTCCAGCTGCAGACAGGAGTCTGCAGACAGGTGGGTCATCCGCACACCTACCTGCAGGCGTCGAAGGCTCAGGCGAGCACTCTCCACAGACATCACAAATTACACCTGTGATGACTGAGCTGATCCGACAGATTGTAAAAGACACTGTTGGAGAGCTGCTTGCTTCTCAAGTCACTCTTGATCCGCAGTCTATCAATGCCAAAATTGACACCTTGCTGCAGCGGAACATCCCTCAACAACCTCCTCCTATAAACAACAAAATGCCCCTTGGCATGTCTGACTGGATGCTTAGAATGGAGCAGTAATTGACCACCCTGGTTGATGCTGGCAAAAAGGGGGAAGAGAGGTTACAGGGGAAAGGTAGCAAGCAGGGGGAAATAAGAGGAATTCAAGAGTTGAGGACCAAGAAGAAGCAAGATGTCCAAATGATCACAGCCGGGACATCATTGGCAAAGAGGAAGGGAGAAGCAGAACTAGAGCAGACTGATGATCAGCTTGCAGTCAAAAGAAGGAGGATCGGAATTGGGGACGAGCCTATACTAGAATGGGAAGGCAAAGAGTTATGGTATGTTGAAGATTTCCTTCCTATCGAAGCTGCACCTATGTGGGGAACTGCAAAGAAAAAGTTCATCAGAGATTTTTATATCTGGGAGTTACTCCAGGATAAAGATTGCTCCCCACAGCAGACTTTTATTAATTTCATGGAAGAAGCACATTCAAATCTCTGGGCTGTCCGACTAAAACGTGAAAATGAATGCAATGCATACCCAATGATCCCTCCCTTCAGGACTAAAGATCCCCCCACCTTGGAAAATGATGAATTGGATGAATTTGTTGGGAGTATGCCCTCGAATGCCACTCAAAGGATGATGAGTGAGGGCAATGTACTTGTAATTATGTAAATCATTAAATATAAGGCAATGGATGTTTCTTTATTTACTGGCAGTTACTGGCATTCTTAACTCGTAAATATACATATAGAAACTAGTCCGTGTATTTGAGAGCAAAACGTTCCGCTCCTTATTGGATAAGGGGGTCGGCACTGGAAAGGTTTATAGCTCAAATACTTAATCGTTCGCAAGTCGATGAAACTTGACTGGGCATTAAGTTTATGTGAAGACTTGTATGACGTTTTCTTTGACATGGAGAGTGCCTGTCGAACACTAATGGTTAGTGAGAGCACACATTATAGGTATGCTAATTGGATTAGTATACTCGAATCAACTCACCCTCGATTCGTCACACGGATTTCACTCCGGGACAGTCAATGACGGAATCAAAAGGTTGTGATAGGTATTCGTGAACCTTCGTGGCACTTCAGGTACAGAACTTTTAGTTTTGGAAACAAATTGTTCTGCTACTGTATTTTCTACTTCCTGGATACTGGATTCTGGTGCTAGTTCTCATATTTGTACCGTGAATCAGGATCTGGAATAAAGTAAGAAGCTTGGAGTTGGAGAAGTTATGATCACAGTCGGAAGCGGGCATAGTGTCGAGGCGACCGACATAGGATCACTTCTTTTGGGTTTAGAATCCGGTTTTGTTTTGACTTTAGAAGATGTATGTGTTTTGCCCAAGGGGCACAAAAACATTGTATCCATTCCGGTCATGGACCAAAAAGGCTTTTCATTTTTCATTGGTGATGGTTCCTGCAAAATTTATTTCAGAAATAAACTAGTGGGTACTGCTACATTGTTAAATGGATTGTATCATCTAAATCTCAGCAACAAAGTAGTTGTAAATACTATGACTAGAAAACGTGGTAGGGATGAAAACAATCAAGTTTTGAAATGACATCTTAGACTTGGTCATGTTGGTCAGACCAAGGTTTACAAGATGGAAAAAGATGGACTTATGGGTCCATTGCGATCAGATCCTTTTTCCTACTTGTGAATCTTGCCTTAAAGGCAAAATGACTAAGTCCCCCTTCACATGGACTTTTGAAAGAGTCGCTGATAAACTGGGATTAATCCATACCGACGTATGTGGTGCTTTGGAAGCAGCACGTGACGGATATCAATATTTCATTACGTTTACAGATGATCATACTAGGTATGGTTATGTATACTTAATGAAACATAAATCCGAGGCCTTTGAGAAATTCCAGGAATTCAAGGCCCTAGTCGAGAAACAAACTGGTAATCATATCAAAGCACTTCGGTCGGACCGAGGTGGCGAGTATATGAGTACGGAGTTTGACGAGTTCCTTAAGGAACATGGAATAGTTTCACAACTAACACCTCCAGGTACTCCTCAGTTAAATGGTGTGTCAGAAAGAAGGAACCGGACCTTGTTGAACATGGTCCATTCCATCTTCGGGCTATCTTGACTTACCGATTTACCTGTGGGGGTATGCACTCCTGACTGCCGCTTACATCTTGAACAGATGTCCTTCCAAATCCGTTCCTAAAACTCCATATGAGATGTGGGAGGGCAGGAAACCAAGTCTTAATCGTATTTGGGGATGTCCCGCCTATGTCAAGAAGACTAAGGTGGAGAAGTTGGAAGCTAGGTCCGCGAAGGGACGTTTCATTGGATTCCCGTCTGGGACGATGGGATATCTATTCTACATGCCCGAAGATCGAAAGATCGTTGTTGCTTTACAAGCACACTTCCTGGAAGATGAGTTCATTCAGGAAGGCGGAGCAGGTAGAAGTATTTCTTTAGAAGAATACAATGAAACTCCTCGGGAGACACCTGTGCAAGAAACTGGAACCGAACCTTCTGAAACACAAGTACAACCACCTCGTAGGTCTAGTAGGGTGTCTCATTTACCTTAGAGGTGTAATTTTATGCACTTGGAGAAACTGGGTTTCCACGAGGTTCCAGGTGATAAACAAGAGACCGACCCATGACTAATGACCTAGAAATGGTGGATGTAGACTCCATGAAATGGACTGTAGCAGTCTTCATGTAGTTAGGACCTTTGTTTTGATGAGGCGGTCAAAGAGTTTGACTTCGTGCAAAATGAAGAGGAACCTTGTGTATACAAGAGGGTTAGTGGGAGCAAGATCGCATTCTTAGTACTATATGTAGATGAGATTCTACTAATAGGAAATGATGTGGGAATGCTCAGTTCTAGGAAAGCTTGGCTTTCGAGTAATTTCTCCATGAAAGACTTGGGAGAAGAAACCTATATTCTTGGGATTCGACTCTAATGGGATAGATCGAAGAGAATGATAAGTTTTTTCCAAGCCCTCTATATAGATTAGGTCTTAAAGAGGGTTCCTTCCGATGCGACATGGAATAAAACTCACCTTGAAGATGTGTCCTCATAGTGAGGAACAATGAAAGGAAATGAGTTATATACCATATGCTTCGGCCGTGGGTAGCCTTACATATGCTTTATTGTATACGAGACCTGACATTGCGCATGCTGGGAGCGTGGTAAGTAGGTTTCGGGCTTACCCAGTTCGGAAAAATTAGACCGCCATATGGTGGTGGAGAACTGAATGTGATGGGATTCACTGTATTGGACTTCCAAGGACAGAAAGGCGATTCTATGTCTACTTCTCGCTACATTTACTCTTAATGGAGGAGCAGTATCATGGCATAGTGCCAAGTATAGCGCGACTGCTAATTCCACCTGTTAGGCTGAGTATAAAGCGGCCTCGGAGGCCTCCAAAGGAAGAATTTAGAAGTTACTGGGTAAACTTCACGTGACACCCTGTGCTGCGCTGCCAGAGCAGTAGCACAGGCCTAGGAGCCGAGGTTTCACAATAGTACCAAACATATTGAGAGAGAGTATCATCTCGTAAGAGAATTTGTTCGCATAGAGATACATTGTGATGCATAGAGTAGAGTCAGCCGACTACGTCGCTGATCCACTTACCAAGCCACATTCTCAGATTAGCTTGGAGCGTATTCTGGAGAACATGGGTATTAGATACCATAGTGTGTGGCATTGAGTGCAAGTGGGAGATTGTTGGGAGTATGCCCTCGAATGCCACTCAGAGGATGATGAGTGAGGGTATTGTACTTGTAATTATGTAAATCATTAAATATAAGGCAATGGGTGTTTCTTTATTTACTGGCAGTTACGGGCATTCTTAACTCGTAAATATACATATAGAAACTAGTCCGTGTATTTGAGAGCAAAACGTTCCACTCCTTATTGGATAAGGGGTCGCACCGAAAGGTTTATAGCTCAAATACTTAATCGTTCGCAAGTCGATGAAACTTGACTGGGCGTTAAGTTTATGTGAAGACTTGTATGACGTGTTCTTTGACATGGAGAGTGTCTGTCGAACACTAATGGTTAGTGGGAGCACACGTTATAGATGTGCTAATTGGATTAGTATACTCGAACTGACTCACCCTCGATTCGTCACACGGATTTCACTCCGGGACAGTCAATGACGGAATCGAAAGGTTGTGATAGGTATTCGTGAACCTTCGACTTGAGGATTTAGTAGGGATGTGCTTGTGACGTCAAGATTTTCATTAGAGTAGTTCGACCCTGTAAACTGGGAGACGGGGGTCAACCTCGACGTGCATCTTGACGGGCAAGCAGCAGGTCCTACTGAATACCAAGATAGAATTCTTCCTCCCGTTAGTGAGCGGGTTATATGTCCTGTGCGGTTATTGGCAGATGAGATCGTAAGTCTTTGGCCAAAGCATTGGAGCTAGTTGTATTGGATACACGAGAGCTCGATGATCTCGATTTGCATTAACGCATGCATAGCGTCAAGTACAGATAGGGTTTGACTGACCGTGACCCTATATCTTGATCGAGACATTTGAAAGAAGGGTTTATACGTATACTAGTATTCACGACAGAATGGTTCTTGAATGATCCCAATCATCGTTCTCAGTTGGGGTACGGTGTAGGCCGCCAGGCTGGCTAGGTGGTGCTACTACTCTTTGGTTCCTCCCATTGCTGACTGAGACGGACCTACCGAGTCGCGCAATAGGATTGATGACGGAATGAATCAAGCTAATTCTCTCATTATGAATATTAGATATTGGATATCTAATTTGGGACATTGGATGTCTAAATCGATTTATTGGATAAATTGATTTACGAACTAATGAATTAAATAAATTATTGGGTGATTAATTTAATTCATGTATATAATTATTTCTTGGAGAAATTAATTATATTATTTTGTATTTGATATGTTTAATTAATTGGATTAATTAATCGATATAAATACATCGATACGGAATCGGAGTTTATCTGTTTGGACTCTCGGGAGTCCGAAACGAACCAAACTCATCCGATTTCTAGCACGGGCCGCCCCCCCCCCCCCCCCCACATTACACCCACCTTCCTTGTGGACTTTTGTTCCATTCTTTAATGGATTATGATTAACATGGTGGGGTAGATTCTCATTGGTATGAGTTGTGACATGTGGGAGAAGTTGAATAAAAGGGATGAAGACATCTTTCATTTAAAACACTTGATTCCATACGTGAACTTTAAGAGGAAAGAGAGAGAGAAGTCTTCTTCATCATCTTCTTCTTTATTCATCAAGTTCTTAATTTTTCTTGGAGGAAAATTGAGAAATAAAAGAGAGATTGTGAGTTATACACTTAGAGTGTTATAATTTCATATTGGAAGCTTCATCACTTAGCTCTAGCCGTATCCTCGGAGGATAGCAAGGTGATCGTCATTCCGATCGTTTCTCTGGCGCGTGGCAAGTAGAGACGTGGTGCTTTCGGCGTTGGATCGTTCAAGTGCTTGGAGTGCTTCGGATCGTAGAGAATTCAACTAAATCTTGGGGAATAGCTCAAGAGAAGGAATCCATCTAATCAACGGACTACAAGGGTGTGTTTCTATATCTCTTGTGAATTCATTTTGATATTCGTATATATGTAGCTCGATCGATCCTCGTAAGGATTCGGATCGAATTAATTTTCGTTTTACCGCTTCCGCCGGGCCTTCGATTTAGGCACCGAATCCCAACAGAATTGTCGCTTCAAAGGAAAATAAAGAAGCTTTGTGACGATCATAAGTTCTCCTCGCAAGAAGAACAAGACTTTGCTGCCCTCGTTGTCAGAATGAAGTACGGTCTTGCCCCTGTCAAGAAAAGGCCAATTGGAGCTAAGCCTATCACACCTTCCAAGCAGCCTATCCGCAGAGGCAGAGGCAGATGATTTGTTTGTATTCATATTTTTTTGTAGCAAATTTTGTACTTGTAATTTTCCTATAATCGTTTTGATCATTGAAAGCCTTGTACTTGTAAAACAATACAGAAAAATTAATATAACAGTCTTTTGAATGACAATTCCCAGTTGTCTCAAAGCTAGACTGATTTTAGTTTGTGTCTTGCACTCCAGTGCAGACTTGTTCATTTGAATAATTTGCTTAAGTTTTGCCATCATCAAAATAGGGGGAATTTGTTAGGAATACTTGTTAGATTTTGATGATGTCATTAATATAATTCAAATGTTTATTACTTGGCAAAAATGTAAGGAAGAACCAAATGAGTATCTTCCATAGGCCAAATTATGTTAAGTTAAATACTTGGCAAAATGTAACGAAGAACCAAATGAGTATCTTCTATAGGCCAAAATAAGTTAGGCTCAAATCGGCTAAGTACAAAGGTACAGCTAAGTACATCAGAGAAGTTCAGCCGAGTCAAGTCAGAGAAATTCTGGTCAACAAAATTTCATCAGAGATGTTTGACCAGACTGCAGTCAAGTGACTTCAGACAAGTCATCTGATCAGACGAGTCTCAAACAGTCACCATCAGAGAAGTCCAAACTGCAGAGAAGATGACTGTACATTAACCAACTTGACTTATAAGAGATCAGCCTAGTACTCCAAGTCCACGTCAGCATGCGTTGAATAGTCAAATATTACGGAAAGTCACATGCAAGCGTGAAGAGACATATTGGAGAGATTCCCGCAAGGATATGAATTAAATAATTCATCCAGACCTACCACTGAAGACTTTAATCTTATTGTATTCAAAAGATGCGGCGCCTCACATGCAAAGTCTTCACAACGGTCGAACGATGAATTAAAATATGGGAATCCAGCCTTGCAACGTTCAGAAAAATAAACAAAGAAGTCTATTTCTCCAACGGACGGATTTGTTACAAGATGTGCAATGGCTATGAAGAATGCTCAAGGATCAACACCTATATATATCCGAAGATTTGAAGTTGAGTAATAACGGTGCGAACAAAATCTCAAGCAATCAAAGCATTCAAAGCAATCAAAAAGCGAACTATAGCATCGTGAAAAGAGCAGTACTCAAAGTTCATATTTGAAGAAGCTCTTAGTTGGAGAAGACAAAAACTCGTGTCTTTAATCCTGAGTTCGGGGTACTTCACTGGTTGAAGTTCAAGACTGTAAAGGCATCCAAGGATTGTGGATCAAGAGATGCAAGACAGTCAAGGGAGTTGCAACGGCAAGGATTTCCACTGGTTGGTAGCTGTTGTAATTGGTTGAATCACTGTAATCTTTATCACTGGTTAACAATTATAGTGAATTCATCTCCAACTGGTTTGAAGAAAAGTGGATTAGTAGAGGATTACCCCACCTCAGAGACCACTATAACTGCCTGCGTATTTTACTGTTTTATAGCATCATACTTTAACTGCTGCATTCATTGTTAAGTGTTTCATTGGTTGTTTTTGTATTCGTCATCAGCTGACTTCCGCACGTATTGAGTACAAACGACTCTAAGTCATTTGCATATCTATCAGCTGAGAAACTTACTCTTCGTGAAAAAGAGTTTAAGAGTTTCAATAAGTCTATTCACCCCCCCTAGACTTATTCCTGGTCGACTTCTGACCTATAGGCATCACTAATCATTACAAGGGTTTCGATTTCTTCTTCCAGATGTTTAATTGTGACATAACACTTTAATTCTTGTTGCAAATCGGATTTTGTGAGGAACTTGGTTCGGCTGGTCCACTTTTGCCTAAGCTCGTTGCTCACACAACGTCCGGATTAAGGCGGATCATACTCTAGAAGATCTAAAGGTATAAATACAAGGAGATCAATAAGAAAAGCAACCACTACGCTTCAAAGGTAATATCCTATGATCTTTGATCTAGATTAGGATATTTAATTTACCAATATATTTATTTAATAAATAATAAATAATATTTAAATTGCTTATTAATATTAGTAGTTAATAAATTAGCATGCCTAAATAGATTTTGTGCTCGTGGATGCATAAAACGCTTTTAATCAAACTTTTATCAACTTCGCTTCCGCTGCATTTTATTTCCAACAGGGCTACCGTGCCGGGTCGGAGGCAGAGCTTCTAGTAATAGGTCGCAAATGGAGGCGACGGGCTGGAGCAACCAAGATTGATGTTGCAATCGCGATCTGGTGTGCGGCGGCGCGAGTGGTTCGCGGTCAGATTTTCGGTAGGTCGCAGGGGCTGGAAATAAGAGGTTTGAAAACCGATGGGTCGCGATCTGGTGTGGGGTGGTTTGCAGGTTTCCCGTATGGTTTGGAGATTGGAGGTGGGAGGCATCGTAGGGCTGTCGTAATTCCAGCGGCTAAGGTTGCAGGCGAGCGGCCGTTGAGGAAGATGATTACGGTTAGGGTTTGCAGAGAAAAAAATCTGATTTTTTTCGGAATTTTCAGTATTTCGGAGGATTTTTTTTCTTGCTCTATTGGTAGAGTACGTGATGATAACGTGTTGAAGTAAAAGCAAGCAAGAGAAGAATTAGGACAGAAGATGTGTATATTCTCATTGATAGGGTCCCTTTAAATAGGGAGAGATTACATATTTTGGAGCATTCTGACAGGCCTAGTCATACACTAAATAGGAGAAGTCCATTAACGTGTAAACTAAACACACACTGTGTATCTACTTTAACAGCCGTCTTATATATATGGTGCAAAACAAATACCAATTGCACCATAGTGTTGTTCATTTCGGAAAGGGAATAGTGTTTATATATGGTGCAAACCAAACGAGAATCGATGTATGTACGGTGTAGTTGGAAAAAAGTTTATTTATGTTTTCTTTGATAAGTTTCATGAGTTTATTTAACCACCGATAGAAAATAAGTTGAGAACGCCAAACTTCTCAAATCAACTAAGTTATAAACTAGTTGATTGATAAGTTAACTAGGTTGGCTGATTTAAAAAAAAAAAAAGTTCTTTCTTATTTTTTTATTCCACAAATAGTCATGACCTAAATTAAAAAGAAAATCAATCGTTACTACTCCTCCATAAATATATTATGATTTTATTGCGATGTTATACAATCTTTAACAATTTTTTATCTTATCAAGTTAGAATACTAACCAATAGTTTTTTCAACTTTTGATGATTTTTAATGACTTTATTAAAGTTACGGTGAATAGTACATATATGTAACTTAGAGAGAGTATATATTAAAATGATTAAAGAAGTCATGTAATTTTATTTAAAATATGTTAGTGTAATAATATAATGAGAATTTTAAGAAAATAAAACAAAAATGAATAATGCTCTTTTATGTCATTTTACAAAATATCAGCTAGCTTATCAGTTAATATGCTAAACACCTGCATTGCTAGCTTCTCAACTACCTAATCAGCTACCAGCTACCTAATCAGCTACCAGCTAGCTCATCAGTTAGTTTCGCTAGACAGAAAATATATATTGTGCAGCAGAATAAAAGTCTTGAATTATATAGGATTCTTATATTTATACAATATTTATAAATTAATTATATAAATTTAATATAAAGAAAGAAATTACAAAACTGTGTATTGAAATCTTGTAATTAATAGTTTAATGACTTGAAATAACATATTTGAATACCAATTATTCGATATCTAAAGCCTCAACCTCCACTGAAGTATATTGCATCTAGGTACTTGCAAGTAGCAGTTTAAATTCCTGGCATATTGTACGGAAATTTAGTTCAATATGGTGCAGTTGTATGGTTATAACTAATGTTAGGACCATGCGTTGTAGGGGTGGACTAGGTTCTATTCGGTTTGGTTTTTTACCGAAATCGATAACGGACCAAATATTCGGTTTCGATTTGATTCGATTCTTTTTGAAGTTTGGCTCGGTTAAATTCGGTTTTATAAATATTCGGTTCGGTTTTGATTTGGTTTGATATTTTTTCGGTTCTTCACAATATAAATTCAAATATTATATTCAATAGAATAGGTTATATATAACTTATTAAACAAAGTTATATGTGTGTGTGTGTGTGTGTATGTGTGTCAAGATAAAAGGTAGACTTGTATAACAATTTACACATATCTCAAAAAATATAACAATCACAAATCACAATAGTTCATCCTCTAAACCTAAATTAGTTGAATCACGAATTAAATGAGCATATTATCATTCCTTATTGGATCCACGGGGGTCTTAGAAATTAAAAACAAATCACACTAAGATCTCAAACAAATAAAACTCACAAAACGATGTTGTTTTAGTATGTTGTCTTTGACTTCGGTCCATTTCGGTTCAGTTCAATTCTGTCCGACCCCGAATCGAGAACCGAACCAAACCAATTCGGTTCGGTTCTGTTTTTTTATTTTTTTTGTTCGGTATTCTTTGGTTTCGGTTTTTCGGTTCTTTTTTCGGATTTTTTCGGTTCGATTTTCAATTTTCGGTTTCGAAATGCCACCCCTAATGCGTTGCAAGGCTACAATGGAAAATGAAGGGATACCAAATAAAAAATATATTGATGTAATATAAGATTGTAAAAGTTTGTCTTAAATGAAAGTAAACTATTACATATAAAATTTTATGTCTATATATTATTAAATAGTTCTTAATAAAAGAGTATCATTCGTTTGAATACATTCGGATCTATCATTGTTGTAGATCGATATTTTCAATTATTTTCTATTCGGCTCTCTAAAAACATCAACATATCAGACTAAAAATCGAATTTTTAAGGTATATCTCAATATACGAAAGAGATTGTTGTTGACTCTAGTTTATACCTGTGATGCGACAAAAGAATTTATAGAATTTTGTTATATGGGTATACTAGTGTATAGTCCGTCGAAATTCGACGGGTAACCATTTTATATTGTAATTTATAAGTAAAAATTTAAAAATAATTTAATATTTTCTTAGGATTCAGTCACTTTGAATTGTACCGCCGCGAAACACATCAATAAATAAAAATGATGGAGATAAGATTCAACCACTTGAACTCAATTAGAATTCATCTACTTGTACTCGTCCTAAACCCGATTGAAGATAATTTTACTACTTATTCGAGTTAAAAATTCATATAGTAACACATGAAATAATGAGAGTGTGGTTCAGCCACTCAGACCCGTTTAAAATCTATATACACGTATTCGTCATATTAAAAGAAAACTTTATTACCATTTTAAACCCAGACGCCCTATATAATATCCACTAATTACTAAACATATTTAAATCTATACAATTTAAATAACTAAACATAAGTTGTTATAGTAATTGGTTAACTCATCTCAATGTAAACTTAACTATTGTAAAGTAAATATTAAGAATAAATATTATAAATAGTAAAAGATTAAAACTTAAATTCCTAGTATAAGTTTGGAATTATACAATCTTCAAAAACTCTTTACAATTTATATAGCTATACTTTGATGTGGGATTCAAGATTTTAGATAAATAAGAATCCAAAATTAAGAGAATGTCACATAGGAGAGAGTATTAATGTGGTGCTTCAGATCCGAAACGCTATTATATATATATATAAGAATAAAAAAATAAAAAAATCATGTAGGAGAGAAAGTAATTGTGGTACTCCGAATTCGTATTGCTTTTAGATACTTTATATATTTATTTAGAAGTAAAGAGAATCGAATTTCCTAAAAAAACAAAAATAATAAAAATAATATTTATGCATATATAAATTAGATATTAAAAAAAATACTTACATATTTAGGCCATTGAGATTTACTTAATAATTTGCCAAATTAAATTTTCTAGTAAGAGTAAATCAATTCATTTGGTCAACTCAATTGATGACCAAATTAAAGTAATGATGTAAAATAATTATGGGGTGGTAAAATACACATTTCTTTTAAATATTTATTTAATTATTCAATCATTGGAGTGTCATCGAAAATCACGGTTAGATATAAGATTTAAATAAATAAAAAAGACCACATATGGAAGAGTTAATGTGGTGCTCATGATGTGTAGCAATATTATATATCTATATATAATAAAATTATATTTAATGCATAATTAGTACAAAACTCATGCATAAATTAGTACTGTAAAGTACTGCATCTAATATTGGTACTGCATAGAACGCGCCACTTTTTAATCAAATCTATTAATGCAAAAAACTCCCTAGTTATACTTATTAGTTAGGTTCAGCCACTCGGTCCTCATCGAGGCAGAACAAAATGATAAACCAAAAAAATGAGTCAATGATTCACCCATTCGAACCCGTTTATAATTTATATAACCATACCCGTCCGAAATTTGACTTAAATACATTTATTATGCGTTTTCATACCAAACCCATATACTGATACCTGAAACAATAGAGCTAGGGTTCAACTATCGAAAACCTATTTAGATATTATATATTTATACCCGTCTCGAACCCGATTAAAGATAATTTTAGTACATGTTCCCCTCGTCAATATATATAGTTATATGCACTAATTATCCAAATCAATTAAAATATATAAAATCTAAATAATCAAATATAAGTTGTTATAATAATTGATTATTATGTCTGACGTCAAAAAATTTCAAATTCGCTCAAATTGTTATACTTGATAAATTGGACAATTAAATTGAGGTCAATAAATTAGCCAAATTAATTTTTTTTAAAAAAATATATGTAGTTGGCCAACTTAATGATTGACTAAATTATACTTTAATTAAAATATTATTTATTTAGCCAACTCGATAATCAAATTAATTTACTTAGAAACATGATGGTAAATTACACGTTGATTATACTAATTACCAAAATTTAATAAAAATTATAAAATCTACATAATCAAATATAAGATCAATTTGGTATTCAAAATTTAGATAAATTAATACAAGTTCGATAATTGGTCAAAATAGATTCTCCAATTAATTTGGCTAATTTAGTAATTGATATTATTGATTAAATAAAACTACTAAATAAAAGAGACGTGATATTCAAATTTTAGATAAATAGAATTAATGTAAATTTAATAATTGACCAAATTAAATTTTCACTAAAAAATTAAACTATTTATTTGTCCAACTTATTAATTGACCAAATTAAACACAATAAACTAAAATTCTTAAGTTTGTGTGTGAAATAACTATCGGGTTGAAAAGTACACATTGAATTCTAAGTATTTATTTAGGTTCTCTATTGTGAAGTTTTATTTTTAATCGAGGTGAGATTCAGGACATTGAATTCTATTTATTTAGGTTATTCAACGTTTAAGGATCATTTTAAATTGATATGGGATCCAAAATTTTAGATAAATAAGAATCCAAAATTAGGAGAATGCCACATATGAGAGAGATTTAATGTGGTGCTTTAGACCCGAAACGCTATTATCTACTACTAAATAAAGCAGACGTGAGATTTAAATTTTAGATAAATAGAATTAATGTAAATTTAATAATTGACCAAATTAAATTTTCACTAAAAAATTAAATTATTTACTTGTCCAACTTATTAATTGACCAAATTAAACACAATAAACTAAAATTTTTAAGCTTGTCTGTGAAATAACAATCGGGTTGAAAAGTACACATTGAATTCTAAGTATTTATTTATGTTATCTATTGTGGAGTTTTATTTTTAATCGAGGTGAGATTCAAGACATTGAATTCTATTTATTTAGATTATTCAACGTTTAAGGATCATTTTAAATTGATATGGGATCCAAAATTTTAGATAAATAAGAATGCAAAATTAAGAGAATGCCACGTATGAAAGAGATTTAATGCGGTGCTTATATATATATATATATATATATATATATATATATATAGATGCTTATGAATCCACCTCACAAACAATTTATTTTGATGAAGTTTCTTTTTGTTATTTGTTGGTCTAATTATGCGGAATGTTCTATAGTGAATCATATTTAAAGTGTTTACTTTATAGTTATATAATTTTTTGTTTCTTAAAAAGATGTTGTAAATCAATTTATATTTTTATCTCTACAGTTTGTAACATATACCCAAGAATGTTGCCTTTCTAATTTTTAATTTTTTTTTTTTTTTTGTTCAAGTTAGTCAAAAAAAAATCTACCTCGATGGCTAATCATTGAATTTGTATTATTAAAATCAGAATATAATGAATTCTCCATATCAACTAAGTTCTAATCTTTCTTAACATCTAATTCTTAGAGTTAATTTTGTGCATCTCCTAAAAAATAAATTATTTTGAATTTTAGAATAAATCGCTAGCGATCCTCATAAATACTTGTTCATTGATGCTATATTGCCCCTTTTTTTATCAGTTTTTTCTATACATTCCCACTATATACTAACGAGAATATCTTTGGCCTACATGCCTTCCCATACTTCACGCGTGTAAATCTTACGATCTTGATTCTTCATGTGTCGTATTAAATGCTTTGGTTAACACATCATCATTTCCTATAATTACCTAACTTAATTACCTCAATTAATAAGTAGTAAATAATGTTACCTAAATTATTGGCTGCCGCTTAAAAAAAATCTGCACAAGAAGCAAGCATATCCTTTCCTGCCGCTTAAAAAATAGGTCTGCAGAGGAAAGCTACAAATTATGAAATTATGAAAATTGAAAAGCTAGAAAAACACAATAAAAGTGATATTCAATTAGTTTTATATATGTAAAATAAAAGCAAGAAAACAGAGGAAAAAAACACTCGGACAATTTAATTTCTTAAATATTTGAAATATCTCTTTGAAAATTCATAAAGTGAGTAATTATATAATTTTGTAAATATAAGTTTTTTATTTATTTTGTTATTTTATATTAATTAAATAAGATTAAAACTAAGATAGACTAATTGATTTATTTCATAAGTTTTTTGATTTATTTATAAATAATGATTAAAACCATTGTTTCTACACTTTCAATAATATTTTTAATAAGAGTATTTTGATTTATTTAATTGATTAGGACTTCAAGTACCTTCTTAGTTATATATATTCAATACTTCTTTTGCAATACTCTCAAGCATCTTTCATTTCAGTTGATATTTATTTTATTGATATATTTGATTATAGTGATTGACTAATATAAACTAACTAATTAGTGGAATATATAATATTTCCGCGAGATTTTAGGTTTAAGTTTTTAATATATAGTGCAAACTGATATATTAAATTTGTCTTTGATTGGGATTTATGTTGTTAATTAATGAAAATATGAAATATTTCTATAAATATAATCAATTCATCCGGTAAAATAAAAGCAAGAAAAACAGAGAAAAAAAACATTCGGACAAATTTTGTTCTTTGTTAAGTCTTTTCCTTTGAAAACATATAATCGATTTTGTCGTTTTCGCCTTCAGATTTCTTCATATTTAATTTTTAGATAATTCTTAATATTTTTTTTTGTTAATTTTACTTAATCCCTTCAAGTTAATTTCATTTCCAAGTAAGCTCAAATAAAAGTATGTTACAAAATTTACATATTTTTTGAGATTCTCAACATGTATAGTTTATAAATCTCCCCTATATACTAATGCAGAATACGTTGGCTCAAATGGCGAACTTCTCATGCTTGTGCCACATGTCTTCTGCTGGTGCTTCGTGTGCTTATGTGTCACCCTTTCATGCTTCAGCTGACACATAATCAATTACTCATCTAATCATCATTGTATTAATTACATTATAATTATACCTCAAATAACTCCTACCTACCTTATTAATTTCTAAGAATTAAGGAATATGAATTATGAATAAATAAAAATTGATTATATTATAGAAATATTTTACGTTTTCATTAATTAAAAAATATAAATTCCAAACAAAGAGAATTTAATATAGTAGTGTGCACTATATATTAAAAACTTAAACCTAAGATCTCGCGAAAATATTATATATTTCCATTAATTACTTAGTTTGTATTAGTTAGTCACTATAATTATGTATATCAATAAAAGAAATATCAACTGAAAGAAGTGTTGAATATATATAATTAAAAAGGTACTCGAAGTGATTTTTTAAATAATTTTAAGTGATTTTTTATTTTTAAGTTTTAAAAGATTTGTTAATTTATCTACTTTTTGAAATCAACTATATATTTTTGAAAGTTTTGAATTTTCTTTTGTATTTTAAATTATATCCAAACAATTTATGTATTTTTTTCAAATATAAGGATTGAGAAGTGCTTTATTTTAAGTTATAAGTCAAGATCTATTATGTATTTCCAAAAATTTTTTAAATTCCAAAAACATTACTAAAATTAGCCACAATTATTTAGTATAATTCTACATATGGAGTTGTATTAAATGACAATACATATATCATTTATTCAAGTATATGTTCTTCTTCACTTTGGCATCATTGCAAACTCATAAGACTGACCAAGAATATGAGATTAATTATTGGACAGATAATGTCATCTCACCATCTATAAGAAATTAAGGACTTCTCCGAATGAATCCTCAAAATTGTAGATGGTGAACTGGGTGAAGAAGTCGATAGAGAAATCTTGATTGATATTCTTGATATTTACTAATCGGAAATGCCGAAGATCATATTGCAGCCATTGCTGAAAGTACTATCATTTACTTATAAGTAACTTACCATAAATTAATTTTCTGAAGAAAGAGCAACCGTGACGCCAACAAACGACATTGTGGAGAGAGTAATACGTGACGTCTATAATTTCAAAAGACAAACCGATATATCTCAGTTCTGATAGTATATGCAAAATCTCTGCGACCTCTAAAGTCAAAATCAACTATATTCAATGGATTTTTTGAATAGCATCAACTCTTCTAGAATTCTAAATTACATCTTGAAATCGTAAGTTAGAGTCTCAATTATGCTAATTCAAAATATGGATCAATCATCAGGATTATGAAATATCACATCATTAATAATTATCCAAATCCGTAACCATATTATTGAATAAAAAATTTGGGGAACAATTTTGAGAGTAAAGTACTTATTCCACAATTGATATTAAACCCGTTAGATAGCAGATTACCATTTAAATTTCAAATACGTCAGTTCCCACTTATTATGAGCTTTACCATGACTATATTTAAGAGTCAAGGTCACACGCTCTCTCATGTCAATATGTATCTCTCAAGACCCGTATTCGGTCATGGTTAGCTTTATGTAGCCATATCAAGTGTGAAGATCAGGAAAGACTAGAAATCTTTTGTTGCGATGAGAATTGTGTAATCATAAACAGACAAATAATGTAGTTTATAAAGAAGTATTATGAAATTTATAATGAATGATTTACCTATTATATATTTACATAAGATTTCTTTTTTGTGTTCCCGTGTAATTACACGGGTGTTGTACTAGTAATAAATTAATTGATTAACTTATTCCTAAATAAATGATAAGATATTTTGGATTGACTCTTCTCTAATATGTTGACTTTTATTTTGCTAGAATATTTTGATAAACATTCTAATTTTTATTATTTTTTACAGGTTATTTATTCTTTTTTAGTAACTGGTGTTTAATTATCTCAAAATTAGTTAATAATTATATTTATAAATATTTAAGTTTGTTCCGGGAATTATTATTCCCGTGATGTGTCTTACCTAATACCGATTGTAGATACATAGATGGAAGGTTCTAGATCCTTCTAGAGGTAGTAGGATCCTATTAGATGTCTTACCTTATCTAGGAATCCTATGTATGGAAGGACTCTCATTGTAATGCCTATATAAAGGCCCCTCTATCAGTGTTATGAATACAATTGATTGACTCTGTTTACAGTCTTTTTACTTTCTCCTGAAACACGTTATCAGCACGTAGTCCCCCAATTGAGCAAGAAAAAAAAAAAGCGTCCGAAATTCAAAAAAAAAAAAAAAAATCGCGGCCGAAAAACCTAGCTTTCATCCCGCTGCCGTCACAGATCCGCAGCCTCCATGACGTCGCCATCCAAATCAGCACCGGATCGGCCGCCCCCATACTGTCGTTGGTCACCTTCTTCGTGAAACTCGCGCAACCCCGCCTCCGGAAACCGTCGCGTGCTCCGACGCGACTCTTCCTCCGCCCCCTACTCCGACGCGACCCGATCAGACCAGACCAGATCGACCTGCTCGTCGCCTGCTTCTTCCCCCCGCGCGAAAATCCGCCTGTGGATAACCCGCCAGGTTGACATCGCAGGGAACCCATCCAACGGCGGACGCGCCGGATTTCGTTCCGGAAAAGTACAGCCGCGATTGAGCAAGAAATTTTTTCCTCAGGCTGCAACCAGTCCGTAGAGCCTCGGCCCACTCGCCCAGCCCGTGTTGGCCCGCCCCGGTTAGTACCTGACCCAATTGCAGCCGCTCGTCCAGCTTCCGACCCGCTGTCCAGCCCGTTGCTGACCCATCCAGATCCGGTTGCTGACCCGTTTTCAGCCCGTTTCTGTCCCTATTCTCGAAGAGACGAAAATTTCAGCGCGTAAATTTTCTGCACAGCGCAGTCGTACTAAAAATATATTTTCCAATTCGTTAACCGTCGGATCGGTGTGAAATTTTGGCTGCAACTTCCCAACACAAATATCTGTATATTCAACGGTGGAGATCGGATTCTGAATTATATCGATTACTGAATCTACTGCCGAACAGAAGCAGATTTTTACGAGGAAATTTGGAGATCCGACATCATCCAATACCGAGCTGCTGCATCGCCGCGCTCGAGTCCTTTTTCGGCCGATTATCGATCCCAGTAGCCCTTTTCGGGCGTTTCTCAACTCTCTATTTTCCTAATTCATGATTCATTTATCATTAACTTGTATGTTTATGAATCTAACTATGTTTATGCTTTACGTGGTATATAGGAAAATATATTGCTCATGATGATGTGCAAAATATGGAGAGAAGCCATATTTATTATCCCGTTCAAGGATCAAAGTAAATATGGAACCGAGTACCACGGAAATATATTGCTCATATGGAGAGAAGCTCCCGTTCAAGGATCAAAGAAAATATGGAACCGAGTACCCACAAAAATATATTGATCATGACGGCATGCACACTATGCAGAGAAGCCATATGTAGCATCCTTTTAAAGGATTAAAGCACACATAAAATCGAGTACCCACGTAAGACTTTATTAAAGTTCCCGTTTTTTAATTCCTCTCTTTTGGGAATTTTTTTTTGGGGGAATTGGGTATTTGGGTTCTTTATCTCCCATGCTACTTTGCGGTGGATGAGACTATGAGAGGTGGTATCACTCTCGGATGTCGAAGTAAACTGTGTGACGGTCCTGGGGGAGTCACGGATAATTGTTGAAAGTCGATAGTTGCGGTTGTTGCATACACCACGTTTTGGGTGCGATTTGACGTCGCTGTTTTGTCGATTTTAAATCAACAATTAAATAAAATGAACATTGTCGGTAACGATAAAGTTATGACTTGTTCATGATTAGTCACGAATTTGTGACGTACAAATGGGACAAACATCGATTGCGACGGATATGTCGTGGTTAAAATCGATTTGTGACGGATTTGTCACGTTGAATTGAGCGACCACCACGTTGGTCTTGACCCAATCCCATACTTGGAAAACTCCATCTTTCATCTTATTAAAATAAAATATTGCATGTGGGTGTAGACATGCACCGTCTCCTTGGAACATGATATATGAAAGAATGTACGAGTAATTCTCATGAGTTTCAACATGTAAAGCAATAGCATATTGCGGTAAATACATGAATTCGTTGACCTCGATTATAGTTCGTATGACTATAGGTCCGAATACTTCTCCGAGTATTTGTAAAGGCATGTGCCTTATACATTTGACTATGTTTAGTCGATCTTATTGGATGGTCAAGAAAAGTTGGTTATGGTATAATCATTATGTCTCATGGTTCAAAATGCTTAATTATTATGCACTGCGTTGTATCTATATAACATGGCTATTATGACGTATACTTGCAAATTGAGAATTAAAATACTTGGTTGGTTTGATGCACTTTGGTGGATTTTGTCTACACTTTGATCATGACTAGGCGCATCCTCCTTGGTATTTGTTTATGCTTTGAAAGTTCAAACGGAATTAGTGGTTTTAAATGACCTTAGTCATTTCGACATTCCTACTTTCTCTGCAAGTCTACCAAGTTGGAGTTACCGAAAGGATCATTAGTCGAGATAAGAAATCGAACACCTGCTGCGTTTAAACGCACCTATGGCTGTTATTGCCATGGTTTTTCATCAACAGTTATGCCATTGGATATGGTCTCAACCTTGTTTTCTCACTAAACTTGGGAAATACTAAAGCAGCCAATTTAAACATGCACTGTGATCTGAATTTAATGATCCGTGTGGTGCACAATATATGGATAGAAAGATACGGAAGTCTAGTTTCCAGAACATCTGACCGTTCGTCCATAGCCTTATTAAAAAGGGAGTTATCGCTATTTTAGTGAACAAATGTCAAGCTGCGCGGAATTTTATTTCCAGCGATTGTGCTAACTTTTGTCCCAACCAACTTGGTTCCCATCTTGAATTTGCAAGTGGTCTTATGACACATATTTTTCAACCTCTTTTTGGCCGAATTTGCCATAGATGATACAGTTTTTTGGTATGCGTTGTACGCTAAACTATCATCTTTCAAATGTTGAAAAATAGTTTCCTTGGGGAAGCCCAAAATACGCACCCGTATAAGAAGGTCGAGCGTGTGCATGGTCGTATTACACCATGCTTGTGTCGTAATTTTTCCCCTTAGGCATATAACTTTGCCATGTTATGCACTCAATATGATAGATCATTTTGATCGCTATGTTGTTAGAGTGTTCGCTATGCTCATATTTGTAAAATTTTGCAAGAGAAATTGAGTGCGTATTAAGCTATTTTCAAGGAACACGATATTTTTGGATTTCGGTTTATAAATCCATTGTGACTATGATGACTAGGTAATCACAATAAATGAGTGGTATAATGCTCAAGTTGTTGAATGTCGAATGGCGTTTTCTAGTCACATATGTTTCGTAACAATTGAACCATGTTATGACTCGATATGCCAAAATGTATCACTCATAGCATCTCATTGTGATTTGTGAGAATAAAATCTTATGCATCACTTGTATTGGATATGTGATAAGAAAAATATTCATGGGTCAATATGGTCCGGCTTGCATCGGTTTTTGTAACCAGAAGATGTATTGGGACATTGACACATTTAGGCTTTAATAGTTCGGAGTTTGGACAGTTTGACGATCCATATACCACGATATTGTCATAGACATCATTTTCTTTGAACAAAGAAACTAGTTGGATCAAAGACACCAAAGTACGTTGGTGGAGTCATGAGCAGGGCTCATGACCGATGATGATATTTCTGTCATCCGCGTCTTGTTTTCATAAATATGTATGACGCCAAAGATCCCCCCAATGATCCCTCTTAGCCATGTTCATTGATTTAAGCCTATTCTTTGGCACGATTAGGAGACGACACCCTCCTATGCTAAAGAGAATAATGTAGCGACTCGCACAAGCATGGTGCTGAGTCCTCCCTTTTCACCGAGTCCTTATACATACATGATCATAAGTATTAGCCTGGGTGGCTTATGATGCTATGATGGTGTTCACAAATGGTCGTACTCAAGTAATAACATTTATATGTTATGTTGTTCCTTTGACAATGATTGATAAGTTGATGAAACTTGAGTTATGGTTGTCCAACTTGCGGACCAGTCATTGTAAAGATCGGTTCACCCACTTTTTAGACCAAGTCTTAAAGTGAAAATTTAACTAGTACTTCCTAACATCCAAGGCTACCTTCTCACAAATTATGGTGCCATTTGGAGACTTGGACGGAGGTGAACTACTTAAATGAAGTTTTCACATACCACCAGCCGTCCTGTTAACCAGTTCGATGTCATTTCGATCGGTTTTTTACCACAAGGTTGATGGTTTGGGAATCCTAAACACCCGTTTATACATGCTCACGAAATTTTGAGGTGTTTGGGGCTGGTGAAGGGAGTGAACTCTTCAAGAAAGCATTAGAGGTTCGATAAAACCAATGGCCTATCATCGGTTCAATCGTTTCTTTATGTTCGATCCCGGTGGTGCATGGTGGCGGTTTTGTTGAATTCTCAAGACCAGTAGCTACGGCTATGTAGCATAGGTCAATATGTCATATTCACCTATACCTATCATCATTCAAATGCTTAGTTATTAGTGTAACAGTATGCATTTTGTTAACTGGATATTGTTAACACTGAAAACCTTTATCCTCCACATGTTCATGTGCCAAAGTGCGTCACCACAACGCATTATGACGGGTTATAAATGATGAATATGACATGCGCTTTCACTCATAGTCCGCTTAAAATATACCTTGGCAGATGATCTCGTATGTCACTTTGATGAGCCAGTCTTCCCGTCGTTAGGGGGAGATGCGAACGATCATGTTCGAGTAGAACGACTTGGAATTGTCGTAGTTTGTCCCTATTTTGCCTCACCAAGTTCCCTAAAGTGACGAGATTAAATACATGCTGCACACATGTCTGCAAGGATTGTGTCCGGTCATGGACGTTCGTCACCTATGAATGGTGATATGGTAACACCACAAATTGTGGTAGATAGTGTTACTAGGCCGTGGATCTCATCGAGTATTGGGATGCCACTTGGTTCGATAAATCTCTCGCTAAGAATGTATGCGAGCTTGGTACATGAAACTTGATCATATGATCAAATGAACTCATCCGTCTCATGTGATTCTGGATTATAGTCATCATTGGGGGACGCCTCAATGAATGCCAATCCATAAAGAGTACTCTATGAATAAAGCCGGTACATGAGGACGTGGAATGTGAGTTTAAACGAACCATACTTCGTTGAAAATCTACAACGTTGTAGCCTTGGCCTAAAATGGAAACATATGCGACTCCAGTATAAACAAAGTGATAGCCCTTTGTTGAAGTGGTACCGACACTCCAAAGATAAGATCTATACGTATACTTTGTTAAAGCGAGTGAGAGAAAGAGTTAAACTCACCTCATGGCGCGAGGTTTCTCATGAACGCATTGGAATCGACTACGATGACACGAAACTTAGTTGTGCTATCGTAATGGATGGTATAGCATCCACTATCTTTTCAGTTAGATAGTTTCCCAAAAACTGACGTGCAGCTTGTGGTTAAATCTTATCTTAGTGGGGAACTAAGTTAAGTGATAAAAAGGATCTCGTGGTGGATCAGACTCAAATCAAGTGGCTCCTGACCACGGAGCGCGTCGACAAGTGATTGTCGGGAACGCATACTAAGTATATACTTGATTTAGAAGAGATATGAAGCTTTTGCGTGTAAAACTAAGGGTTTATAGTGATGTACTCTTATGAGACTAAGAGATTCCGCTAAATCCAAAGTTAAGAATGAAAGGATCTTGGGACACTTGATGATGCGTATTCATCAATCGGTTTAAGGCAATCTAAGGGACGGTTTCCCTAAGAGACGATAAAGTAATGCCTATATGATTCTCAATGATTAGTCGAAGTCATCATAAGACTTGACGCACTTAAGTGATGATGCAGTCTTAAGAGAAAAGTACGGTATTATGTACCCATATTTGACTCGATGTACTCATTCGTAATAATTCGGTAAAGCCACTGTGATGATGGCCTAGGATGCGCTCACGCAATGTCTGTGATTGACAAGAAGCTTGAAGCTCGCTCTATCTCAATAAAAGGACACTTGAAAACTAATACCCGAATCTGCCCAGAATGTGTTGGTCTATCTCCCATATGACCTAAAGGGCAGCTCACTTGATAGAAAATGGTGAAATTGGTGCCATTGGAAATGTTTGTGTCTACTTTCCAAGGAAACCAACCATTTGATCACATCCATCATGTTGAGTGACATATGGCTATTGTTGCAAAGTAGGACAGGATATGTCCGGTAATTTACTAAGTCAACTTCGATAGAGCTTTGTGATCTGCTCAGGTCGATCTAGGTTACGTACTGTATGTGAATGAAAAGCTATGGTTGTCTAGTTTTCATAAGTTCTTACAGTTTCGTTGATACCTATTGAATCGAATAAGTTATGACTGATTTAGTGCATGGAGGTCAAGACTTTAGAAAACTTGATAAGTCTTTAGTGACTCTGCACTTTGGATGCGTCGCGCTCTTTTTGTCCTTAGACCAAGGTTTGTTTTTTCCCATTGGGTTTTCACTTGGTAAGGTTTTTAACGAGGCGGCTATGAAACATCCATACTGATGATGCGTTGTCTTACATTGCTCAACTTAGACCAAGAGGTATTTTTTCCACTGAGTTTTTTCTTGGTATAGTTGTGAGGGCAACTTGGCATCCGACTCCTATGATTTGAAGTACTCATCAGGGTGAGTCGTTATGTATACATCAGGGGAAGTATACATGACATGTTATGTCCATTAATTATGTTAATATATCTGTTCTGCATAATTTTTAATAAAAGTTGGTGAATGGAATGAATTGGGCACTAGTTTCAATAAAATAAAGATACAATTATCGACAAAAACGTAATAGATCAAATGTCAAGAAAATTAGTGGAGCGGCGAAAACAAAAAATGTTAATCTAATTGTTGGACGAAAGGAGTTTAAGTACATTTTAGTTGTTT